>OX243903.1:4880200-14880200 GCA_945859665.1 Anorthoa munda | reverse complement strand
AGTAGGGTTACTAGACTTCGCATGGATTTCTCATTAACGCTGTATTTTAATTTTAATTTAAAGGAGCAGCAAAATTATGGAGCTGCAATATTATGAGGGGCAAACAGTTACTCTACAGCTATATTCATACTCTAAACCCTCGCAGTTCCAAGCATAAGTCAGTAATTACAAGGCTATTAATTGATAGGCTTGCTGGGCTATTTTTACCCCCTAAGTTAAGACGAGAACTCGTAAACAGTAAAACAGTAACACGTGCCAATTAGGAAGTATGTGCTTATAGTTTATATTTACTTTAGCTGTTTAGACTAATGTATGGAGTTTAATGCAAGCTAGTTCAATGAAATGCAAACTTAGTAGACACACATGCATACTCACCTTTTTGTCATGGGAGTAGGCAGAACACTACTTTTCATGGCAGTAGTCAGAACAATGGTTTTCATGGGAGCAGGCCGAACACTACCTGCTAAGATCCTTACACACCTACAACTTTAGCTTTGCTAACGTTCATAGATCGAGGCATAGTAATTTATATCCATGGGTAACCCATTACCCATTATTAGAACTTATAGTCGTGAAAATCTAAGAAGTCGGATTTAACAGCTATAATTTTTTTAACTTGATGCTTACGAATTATACTTTGTACTATAGTCCAAGGGTAACATAGTAATTAATTGGAATTATGAATTTGATTTATCAATTTCTTTATAGTTTTCAAGTCCGTTATATTTCCGCTATTCCGATAGTGTTGTGAAATCATTTAACGCCGTAACTCGATATTTTAAACTACAACTCAGGTACAAATAAACACCAAATAAGAAATAAATCTGGAGCAATTATCTGGTTTAGCCCTCCTATTTGCGACATATATATAAATAAATATATATATATATAAATAAATATTAAAAAAAAAAAATATATATAAATACATTTATATATAAATCGAAATCCGTTCAGATGTTGAGGTTTATTTGGTTAACAAACCTCCAAAAGTACTGACTCACATTTAAAATAGTAGTAGTAGGAAATGGAGTTGGATAGGAAATGGGATACACGTAAAAACGTTTTAATAAAACCTAGCACTAGCACAGGCGTCTGTCAGAAAATTCAACGCCAGTACTTAGGTACCCAGAGCACGGGCAAAAAAATACAAATCGACCGCTCAGCATTTTTAATTTTTTTCACTAACTTTTCAAAGGAAGCCTTTTATTTGTAATTTTTTGACAGATTTTTCAAGAAGCAGAAAGAAAATTAAGAAGAAGATAAGATAAGGGTTTGCAGTAAGAGAACTCAACATTGAGTTAAGCTCACCTTTATACATGTACTTTATTATCACATTGTATTGAATATTGTTTTTGTGTACAATAAAGAATTAAGAAAATATATTTTTGAGCTCTAGCATTTTGAATTTGCCGAAACAAACAATTGGGCGGAAACTTTTTTGTTTACAATAGGAGATCAAATACAGGTAGGTCTCTGTTTGTAAAACTTTCCTATTTCGCGTCCAAACTAATGTTGGCCAAACCAAAAGGCCTGATAAACATGTTTACCAAAGTGGCGCGACGGAAAACCTAATTCAACACAATACCTTATTGTTTGGAGGAGGTTCGTATATTACTTATTCTATTCCTAATTTGCAGAATATTTTGTTGAACCACGTCTGGGCAAGTTGTTATGTGAAACATCGGCGTAATAATTTGGAAATTTGCTTTATTTAATTAATCATTATATGTCTTACTGTTCAACATTAAATTTAATAATTATTACGTGTAAAATATTAGATATATTCATAGCAAAATAAAGCAATGTACAAGCATTCTATATTTAATTATCATGCAAATTTTAATAGGACATTTAGAAAGGCCAATATTTTACAGGTACACATTTCGACGGCATGGTTGGTGTCGTGCATTGTCTCAGCGATTGGCTACTGCATAGGCATAAAAACAAGTTTGGTTCCTGCACCTGGGTAAACACCTAGACCTAGAACTGCACAACACTCCACTCACTCACTCTCACTCTTGTCCTGTTATTATTTAAGTGGTGTACAATAAAGTATATAATAAATAATAATAAATAAACACTGAGAGACAACAAACATAAACATTTTCCTACGGGAGTAGAATAGGCAGAAACTACAGAATGCCACCTGCTACGATCCTTACGTACTCCTTATCCATACATGCAAGCAAGCAAGCCGGTTATGAGTAATAGGTATTTGACCTTTCTGAAGAATACGACAAAAAACATACATTTTTGTCCTTTGACGTCTTTTCCCGGCGGGCGTTTCCACTCACGTCTGCCTTTTAGGGATCTTTTGTTAGTCGCCTTTCATTCATCCTCTCAACATGATCAAACCAAACGAGTATGTTTTCAACAAGAATGATGTAATCAAATACTTGTAAAACACTATATAAGTTTTTAAACTGTCATGGTCACTAACACTAACATTAACATTAGAAACGGGACGCTTGCAACAGCACCGAAATATCGGAAACTCACAACAAACAGTAAACATGGTAAATATCCCGTTTCTAATGTTAATGTTAGTGTTGTAAAACACTTTTTTTAAAAGAGTAAGTGTGGAGTTTCTTGTCCGTTGTTCTCCGTTACAAGCTACTTTTCCTAATGGAAAGTAGAATCAATTGTTATTAATTTTAAATTTAAATTTTTGACGCTCAAAAGTTCCGCTTAATGGTCTAATTAAATAAATAAATTTTGATTTTAAAAGTCACTTGGCAAGTATTTGTGCTAAGTGAAATCGCCTGTCAATTTTTTTAATACTCGTTTATGTATAAACTATATCGTATTGTAGTATTTTTTTGAGTATTATTCACTTTTAAAATATCATAGCTTAACGCAGGCACGCTTATGGGCAGGTTTAACGCCAGTGTAACGCTTCTAACTGGTTTACCTACCTAACAGGTAGCTAGAAGGTAGTAGAATAAAAACCAACTGAAGGTTAACAATTTTATTAGATTTCAGGGTCGGGGTTGCCACTCGCGGTCCGAAGTACGTTGCGTAGCCACAAGATAGTGTACCACTGGTCTTAGCGTTAGAGGCGTCCGGTGATGTGCAGTACAGTTTCGGCTCGTTGCTAGGTCCCGGGAAGCGGTGGTGCAGGGTAGGTGGTAGGTAGTCCCGTAGCGCGGCGACATAGAGTTAGGCAGCTAACAGTGCGTTAGGGTAGGCAAACACACTCGCTAGGTAGTAGCGGCAGCCGGTCTGAAGCCGGGGTAGCCTGCTAGGTCGTGGTTACCGTACTTAGCATGCTATTGCTTATCTCTGAAATATTTATAAGCCTTATAATATCGTTACTAGGAGGGTTCAGTAGCCTCAGTCTACTACACAGATCCGGCAGAGTCATTAAGTCAAAAAGTCGTAAGTAATTATATTACTCGACTGCAAAGAAGGGTTATGGAGAGATGAAATACGCCTTTTTATTTACGAGTATGATGGTAGAATAACCTTTGAAGTGTCAAAATTTTGTACGCTCAAATCTGTAACAAACCCTCTTTATTAAGGTCCTTTGAAAACTTCAACAAAGCCATGATTAGCCTGGGCTAGCAAAAATACGAGTTCCCGTTTCATTTGAAAATGCTTGGATTTATTAGGAACGAAATAATAGGATTATAAAAACAAATAAAATGTTTTTATTTTGTTTTGTTCCAGTCATGTGAATTTATAATCCTACTCAAAATCAAAATCAAATGATTTTTATTTCACATTGGCCTACACTTATAAAACGTCGACAAAAGATGCACGGTTCGGGTTGGTAGTTTCCTATGGAGAAGAACCGGCAAGAAACTCCACGGTTACTCTTTTAAAATAAATATTTCCATGTTACAGCATTAGTGCTTAGATATGGGGGGACTACGTAGGCCCGACAATAAGTCGTAAGAAACTAAAAAAAAAAAGTTTGTAGAGTTAACAAAAGTTAACAAGCTTCTAGAAATCTAGAAGGCCTACAATGTTCACACATTCACAAAACAATCGGTAAAACAATCTATACAAAGGTAATAAATTTAACATGTGGCACAAATGTTGATGTACAGTAAACCAAATACAAAAGTAATTATATTTTTTTACTTACACGATTTATTTTTATTTCGCAACGAATACGATTTCGTATTGTTCATATTAAATTACACCATTATCTCTGCTGAAAGCGAAACTAATTTTATAATATACGAGAGTATAAAATAGAAACAGTAGGAATACATAAGTTAGCGAGTGTTTCGCACAACTTTACAAAGCAAATTGAAGTTAATCTATTTATTTTATGATGTTTCTGCAAATCTGTTTGTAACTAAATATTTAGTCGATGAGATTTATGATTTGACTTCATATAATTTTATTGCCTTGTATATCTTTGCTTGCAGAATTTTGGGGCTAGGGGCTATTTATTTACCCCCTGACGGAAAAAGAGGGGTATTATAAGTTTGACGTGTATACCTGTGTATTTGTGTATCTGTCTGTGGCATCATAGCTCCTAAACGATTTTTTGTTTGATAGGTGACTTTATCGAGAGTGTTTAGCTTTGTTTGATAAAAATCGGTTCAGCCGTTCTAAAGTTATGGGCGATTTACTGTTAGAATCGGGACGTTTTCTCAAGATATCGTGTCTTAATTACGTGTTATATCATAGATCGTCGATCGAAGCGTATCTACTACAAGATAAATTATGTAGCATGGAATAAAAATGTGTCGGGTATTTAAAATTTACTTGTAATAGAAGTCGAGCAAATCCATCTTAGAAAAAATTCTGATGGAAAAATCTCTACGATACCACGTTTCGTTACTAACGAAGCAGTCAGCTCGGCCGAATTGTAATTCGGCCGAGCTGACTGCTTTTGCCTTTATACTATTAGTGTACTCTGTGAGCGTGTGTGTTTGTATGTTTGATACTTCTTCACGCTCAAACGGCTGAACGGACATGGATGAAATTTGGCACCTCCAGATTCCTATGTGCTATTCCTGACTATAATCTATCTCAGATTATAGTCAGGAATAGCACAACTATCCCGAGGGAACATATTCCCGGGATGAAAAGAATCTTATGTGCTATTCCTGACTATAATCTATCTCAGATTATAGTCAGGAATAGCACATAGGATTCTTTTCATCCCGGGAATATGTTCCCTCGGGATAGTTTCGACATTGACGCGGGCGAAACAGATGGCAGAAGCTAGTCACTTCATATGTTTCATCAAATCACAATCAGTCGACATTTTTGTCCTTACACGTGTAATGGAATAAAAAAGCTCTTTCACATCGTTTTGTCAAGCAGAGATCAATAAGTAATTCTAGCCGTTGTGCAGTAAATTGAAGAAAATGTAAATTGCTTCGTTGTGTCCGTGCCTGGCGTGTTGATACGCTTCGTGATAAGAATGTTGTCAGTGTTGTCACCCTCGGCGATACCACTACCATGAGGCGCAGTGTAATGAAAGATTTTATCTAATTAAGGCTCGTTTATTTTTAAAAGACCAAGAGGTAGACCAGGGGTCGCGGATAAATTTGAAAAAGAGTAAAGGGCTTATTACACTACACGGTATTCAGGGCCCTAAACCCAAATTCCGGGTAGTGTAATAACTGTTAGAGAGTTAGGGTTCTCATAATATCGACCTTATTGCTTCGGAATGATTTAGTGACCCGGTATTCAGGGCCCTGAATACCGTGTAGTGTAATAAGCCGTTTACCGCGGCCCTGGCTCAAGCAACTGAAGGAACACGGGTGGGTTTTAGTCAGTAAAAGTCTGTCTGTCTGTTCACCCAGAGCGGGAATAGTCATAAAAAGACCAGAAGGAGTTATGGCTCGCCTTTGTACATACTATATTTCTATTTATATGTTTTGTGTACAATAATGAATATGAATGTGAGGAAAATGGAGGGACGAAGTTTAGTCCTATCAGAAGAAACTGGCCCGCAATGGACAGGCACGTGTGGTAAAGGAGAGTAAGGCCTGTGCCAGCAATGAGATATAACGGACTAATTAGAGTGATCCTTATGTTTTGGCTACTGGCAGCGCTTTCGCCTGCGTATAAGTCGGATTTATCCTTCGGGAACGTTTAACTAAGACAAATTAAAAAATAAATCATATCCAAAGGTCATCAGCCTTTTTAATGTTCCTCTCTGTGAGAAGGAATGGGTCGTAATCCACCACGCGGGCCCAGTGCGGGTTGGTAACCAAATTTATAGTCACCAAATATCAATGAAATGAATTAAATGAAAAAGGAAAAAAAAAAAAAATAGGAATGTGCAAATATAGCTCTTTCATACCCCACACGCCCTAGTAGCCCTAGCCCTTACTTTGAATTTTTAAGACCCCTGTTTCAGGACGTGTTGCAAAAATAAAAATAAATCTTTCTTATTTGCAAAATAGCAATCATTATCTAAAACTATTCCAAATTTTAAGTTGATAGCATTAGTAGTTCTTAATATCCAGCTATGACAGACGGACAGACAGACAGAGTCGCACCATAAGGGTTCTCATTTACCATTTTTGTACGGAACTCTAAAAATGAGGTTTTCATCAGATATGTGGTGTTATTATACAGCTTTAATTTGTGTGGCAGTGACGCGGCAGTCGTCGTCCGAGCAACACGTGTGTATTACAAGCGCACGCACACATGGCACCGCGCGCAAAGATGATTTGAGAGTTGAACTATGTATACCCTCAGTGATGCAGTCTATTAAATACACGAAGTAAAATTACTCTTTATCTCTCATAGCCTACACATACTTAATTAAAGTTAAGAAAGCCACAGATGTAGAGCTAATAATATTCCATTAAGTACATATATTGAAAGGATTCAGAGCGTGCCAACTCTCGAAGCATGAGACATTGTTCGAGAACAAGGAGAACAAGAGTGATAACCAGTGATAAGGGACGCATTAACGGGTATCGTGGGCACATTTATTGACAACAATCTGTACTTGGCAGGCATTTACCGACAGTTCATTAAATGCAGTGCCATATTAAATTTTGTTATTAAATATTTGGTGTCGTTATAGAGTGCTGGTACTTGGAAGCGATGGATATGATTCAAATAGATCTAGAAAAAGAAAACTGGTGATGTTGCGGTTTTTAGCCGAGCGAATAAAAACCGACCGCAAATTCTGCGACATATGAAATTGTATGAAGCACGTGCAGTACTTGCGGTAAAAATCCGCAACAAATCTATGTTTTGCCACAGATTCTACCGCACCGTGGCGTGGATTACATTCACGCGAATATATTGAGGTCTATGAATAGGTAGAAAGAGACAAAAATCTGTTAGTTGTGATTCAATACACGAATAAAAATGCGTGGCTAAAAACCGTAATGCGTGCGTCCCCTGCTGGATTATGTATTTCCTGATAGTTGTAGCTTAGGACGTATTTAAGTCAAGAGTGAATTGGTTACTTCTAGGAAAGCATGCTCCATCCTCGATCTCATCAAGTGAGATAGGTCAAATGTTAGGCCGGTTAGTCCTGTACCTTCCATTTTTTACGTAGAATCGAAGAATTGCGTGCATAGCGGCACCTTTTAGTAGGTATTTTTCGAGTCGAGCATAGAGGGCTAGAGCACAGGGGGATTAACCGGGTCAAACTCGAGCCGTTTTTTTTTTAATTCGCCTTAATTTTCCCACTGCTGGGCAAAGATCCCATATCTTTCCAGACAACTTTATCTTCTCCGACTAATCCTTCTAGAACAATATTAAAAATAGGATGTTTACGAGATATTCTAAAAGATTTACTCTATAAATTACTAACAACGTCAAGACTCGTTCTACTACATAACTATTATACTTTAATAGGTAAATTATGTATTTATTCTTTTTATTATGATTTATAAGTAGGTACTTTCCGCTAGAGGCTAAGATTTCCTGAACCTTGTTTCAAGAATGTGATACGATCAGCGATTTATAAAAACGTTTATTGTTTAAGTTATGCTTGTATTATAAAAACTGCTAAACAAAATACAAAGATTAATCTTTGTATTTAGCAATTTTTCTGTTGCTATGAATACGTATTTAAAATCATTTGATTTTATCAGCGAACGTCATTGTTACCGACTTTATAATTGTCTTAGTTAGTTAAAATAAAACAAGTGTTTAATTTTCTGTCTGTTTTGTTATTTTAGAGGACCTATATTCGTTACATCGCATTCATTCGATATTTTTCAGTGGCAAAACTGGAGACTGGATTTATTGACAGTAAGCTCGCCCGTTGCGAATTCATTTTGGTTTGGCAGACCCCGCCATAATCACCACTCACGCTTGGTAGGTGGGTTGGCAATCGCAGTTTATTGTTAAAGTGCACAGATAACGCTGCTGCCCATTCTCTGATGTGTAACTATATCTACCTGGGACAAACGATCCAGTTGGGTAGGGCCCACTTCGAAAAAGAGGTCAACCGTCGAAAAGGACTCGGCTGGGCAGCGTTCGGGAAGTTGCGTGGTATCTTATCTTCGTATTTACCACAGTGTCTCAAGGCGAAAGTCTATAACCAGTGTGTGTTGCCAGTGATGACATATTATGGCTCTGAGACGTGTTCACTTATAATGAGCCTCATCAGAAAGCTTACAGTCAACCAAAGGGCAATGGAGAGGGCTATGCTCGGGGATTCCTTGCATGATCGAATCAGTAATGTAGAGATCCGCAAGAGAACCAGGGTTACCGACATAATATCCCGAAGAATTGCCAAATTTAAGTGGCAGTGGCCAGGGCACATTGCTCGCAGAACGGATGGCCGATGGGGCAGAAAGGATCTGGAGTAGCGACCGCGAACCGGAAGACGTTGCGTTGGAAGACCTCCCACTAGATGGACCGATGACCTGGTGAAGGTTACGGGGATCCGCTAGTTGCGAGACGCTTGGGGGAGGCATATGTCAAGAAGTGGACGTCTTTCGGCTGATATGATATGATGAAGTTCGCCCGATCCATATAATCCTTTTTTTTCAACTCATTGACATATATATTACTTGCGTAAGGACCAGGCCAACCGCGTGACTAAATGGCACCAGCGCGCCGGTCATAAAATTGCAGTTTAGGACCAACGCGACGAGTTGACAGTGGTCCGTGTGCGTGTCTCTGCCTAGTATATAGTTATCTGTGGCGGGAGTGAGCGAGTATCTGCTTGTCATAAGAAGGTTTCTATAAAATGTTCAGATAGGCGTATCCTTCCTTTCGAAATCATTGTTTCAACCTGTATTTCCCACTGATGGGCAAAAATGTCCACCTTGGCCTTTCACTCTTCGGCGTTTTGCCTGTTCCAACTTATTGCCCGTAAACGCCTCTAGTACTTTTAACATAAATATGACTTACCAAACTTCTATGGCAGGTTTGGGCAAAGTTAATGGACCGAACATAATCGCAAAATTAATTGGTTGGGAATCCGAGTACGGAGCGACCTTCACCTTCGTTCAATGGATAAAAAGCATTTTATTTCAAATTTATTATCGTGAAAAATATATCGCGAGTCTGTTTATAAAATCCTGTCAAGGCTATAATTTTAAAAACATTTTGAAAATCAGTATATGTTTACCTTAATATTTCGGAACTGGTATACAATTAATGGGAATATCTATAGCATAACATAAAGAACTGTAAATGCCTTTCAGAAAACATTAACCTTTTTGCAGGTCGTTAAGCTGTCTGTCTTAACACATCGAATAACTCCGGTTTGCATTTACCTTAATATTTTTTGAACTGTTATATAATTAACCATAACGTCTATGAAATAAAATAAAAACTTAAGATACAGATCAAAAAACCTTAGTCTTATTGCTGTTTGTTAGTTGGTTTATCTTATAATCGAATATTGTCAGTGTATGTTTACTCAAATATTTCTGAACTGGGACTTTTTAATGCATGTCCTCGAAAAGAGCGTTTTCCAAGTAGCCAAACTGTGCGGAAAGTGTCACTTTTTTCACTAGAGCTTTTTACTTACCAGTATTTTTTCAATTTTTATCTCCAACGTCAGCCCGACGCACAGAGTTATTAGTATTTGAGAAAAGTTTTAAAAATTTGTTAAGTACAGATTATCAATAAAAAAAAAACTAATACTTCATTAAATGCGTTTTTAGTTACTTTAGATTTTGATCAATAAATTAATATTGAAAATTAATTAAATATGTTTGGCAGAACGTATATTTTACTCGTAACTTTTTGCGTTACGACGTGACAGCTATTTGTACATGCGCAGTAGATATGCCCGAGGAACTATTAGTTAATCTGTGGGTATGCTGAGCGCGCTTGAATAAGCCCGCTATTTTATTAATTACTTGCTTGGTTCAGATATTTTTTTTTATTTCCTCGCACAATGCATAGTAAAATGTTGTACTCGTATGATACACGTACGTAAGATGCTTTCCGACTCGTGTGGATTTATCCACTCATTCGCTTCGCTCGCTCGTTAATAAAAATGCAACTCATCGGAAATCACCTACCTTCCGCACTTGTAGCATAAATAACTATTACCTTCTTTGACAAGAAATGATGAACATAAGATTGTCCTTTTAGAAAATATGAGCCACATTGCTGTTTGTTACTTGGTTTATCTTAAGCCATCGTATAAAGCCAGTGAACGTTTATCCCATAATTTTGGCATAAAATGTAGTAAATAAAATGCTCTTTCAGATAATAATAATCTCATTACTGTTGGTTACCCGGTATATCTTAACTCATCGAATAATGTCTAGGCAGGAATTTTTCATCAACCCACTCGTGACATATTTTTTAGCATATGCAATTATTTAAAATGCTTTTCATCCATTGATCCATGAGTGACGTTCACTCCTTACTCGGATCTTAGACCAAATGTGAAAAAAATACAAACGCGCGTTAGCTGTTGTGATTGGTTACTCGTGAATATGGTTTCACCTGATTTGTGACGCGTCGATAACTGTGCCAAAACTGAGATTATTCTATTATTTTAATTGAGCAGCACAACAACTAAACAATCATCATAAAGCCAGGAAAAAACAAATACTACATTTCACATTGGTCCCAACATTATTAGTCTTAATATAGTAATAATTATACCCAACAATCCAACCAAAAATCAATATAAATTCATTTCAAGAAGTGTATGTCAATATAAATTTATTTCAATAAGTGTATGTCAATAAAATTAATTAATATGTAACGTCATGATAGAATGCTGGATATATTACTCCAAAGTCACAAAAAATATATTATCTTTCTTCTACTTTTATCTTTGAGAAACTCTTCTATGCTGTAATAACATTTCTTCAACAACAATGACTTTAATTTTCTCTTGAATTCATTTGGATTCATAGAGTTATAAATAGTTACTACATAGTTCCACGAGTCCCTTATAGCCTTGACAACACAGAGTAAACCTAGGTTTGGTAGACCAAAATTTGCTCTTTGAAGATCAGAAACATTGTTGCTCATAACACTCTGCCTTAATTGGGTACCGCTTACAAAGACTTTATATTCGACATTATATTCGAAACCCAGTCAATATAATAATTTAAGGATAGGTTAGTATAGACGTCTACTTACTAGGGATGTTACGTAGGTCATTTAACGGGGTACAGAGCTTGAACTCTGCTGATGCGCAAGATAACTGAAGCAAAGGTGGAGAGAAAGGACTTTTTCCAGTAAAAGATATTTACGTTTTCTCATAAAAATCAAGGGGTGCTTCAATATTTTATTTACAAAAAAATATCGGCTTTGTCTACCATAATATTAACCACTTAGAAATAACCTGTTTCTAAGTAGTTAATATAATAAACTAGCTCCACTATACAGTTGCTCTCTTTGTAACTTATTTAACTGGCGGCAGTGAGATGGTAGCAAAATATTAAAAGTTCGAATGGTGTAGAGGTTCATGGCATCTCGACATCACTTCGCCAGCGAGTGGCACGGAATACGGAGGCCAGATTTCAAGAGTGTGTCCAACGTGATGGTCAAAATTTAGAAGGAATAATTAAAAAAAACCGCTTTTGTAAATAAACTTATATCATAGTAGTTATTTTTTAATTTAACTTTTAATTCCTACTTCTGCCACCGAACACACTATAGACCCTATCGATATATTACTCGGTTTGAAGTTTTAACTGAGCGAAAACCCTCACTTGGCAAATTCTTGCATTGCAAGGTCGTTGTCTCATAGAAAAAAAAAAACAATGACACTTTATGTCATGCAAAAAGTGTCATTGTTTTTTTGCCATGCATTGACTGCCATGTTTACTGGCCACTTTGTATGATTCGTCATATAAAGGATGAGGTAGATCTCATTAAAGAGACTTCGCTTAGTCTTCCGTTACAATTTCGCTACAAACTTGCGAAGGCGAATTCGGAGGTACGACTGCTAAATAATAATTGCTTACAGCAGTTTCACACTCGCGGCGCAGCTCGCGGTGGCGAAGTTTCCTTACAACCCTACCACACACGAACCTAATTCCTAGACATATCGCTTTAACAACTCAATTACTAAAACTGAACATAGCGATGAAATTGAAGTTACAAAACCGTCTTCACAAACTTTAACTGGTTCCCTTTGACTAAGTAACTTAGCACAGATAAGATTACCCTTATAGTAAATTAGAAATCGGTTACGTAAGCCCAAAATCCGTTGAGTAAGTAGGTCATAAAAGTAATATGAAGATGGTATATCTGAAAGCACTCACTAGGAAAATAGGGAATTAGACTACACAGAAAAAAAATCTTCAAAGCTATAATAAAAACAGGCTTCTCAGAAGACTGGTGGATGTGTGTTTATTGGTGTGTAAAATCGATAATAAGGTAAAGACTGATTTAAACAAAATGGTGAACTTAATAGCACACTTAACAGCTGTCATTAAGTTTAAATACAACTTAAAATAATAATATACATAAGTCAAATTGTATAGGATTGACAAGCGCTAGGTTTGACATTTCTCATTTTACATGCCGCGATAACTTTGTATGAACGTCTACGTAAGAATTTGAAAAATTCTGGAAAAATCTAATTCATAATCTTAATTAATTACTATTTTACCTATACAGTTTAACTTTATATTGAAAAATAATTGTTACTGGACGATTCGCCCGAATTTAACTCGAATCGGGCGAATCGACCACTAGTAAAAATATTAATTTTTCTGTGTCGATCCGCCCGAAGTTAATTTTAGAGAACAAAAAATAAAAAAGTTCAGTCGTGCTCACCCGTCTCGGAAATAATATGAAGAATTAATCGAAGTTAATAGTTAAATTCGGGTGAATCGTCCAATAACCCGAAAAAATGCACTCAAAAACACGAATTAATCTTTGATTAATATTCCGACAGGACTTTATAACAATGTCATTTCTTTAATGCCGAACATTTTTGACTGTTCACAATTGTTATCGCTGATGTGTGGCATCCGTCTGTCTACCCATAATGGGCCGGCATGAAATTCAGAAATTAGCCCATTATACGTACTCCGGTGATAAACGTATCATACACTGTTTGCCATATTTTAATACATATTCGTTACAGACAAAGTTAGTTTCACATATATATATAAAATTATATAGCTGAAATAGATTATATTATGCCGAATATTTTATGTTTAAGAATTTGGATTTTAAAAGTGCAGTAAAACTTAATAAAAGCTTCAAAATAAAGTAGCCATTAATGCGCTGGCCGGCTATTATGCCCGTGTTCTACATTGGCAGATTATTCATAGGTTGGCACCTGTCGCTGTTAATGCCAGGCAATACCGTCCTACTTTTAAAACCGCTACTATTGGAAATAGCCCCGAGCTGTACGCATGAACACATAAAGTTTAACCCCATCATATAACCTGTTAATTTTCTGATCAAGTTGAATTTCAGTGTAAAGGATGAGGTTGATTAAATTATTGTAGATAATTACTTAAATTAATAGAGGGGTAATAGGGAAGGATCCTGGGTAGAAAAATGATAATTTTATTTAGTCCGTCAGTGAGATTATCAAATAATATTGGACACGTATATTTTGCTTTACCAAATCAACAAAAACAGACAAAGTTAAAGCGCATCAAAGTTCAGGAGTGGGAGCTTGTGATGTCACTAAGGCAGTATAAAGTGTACTAGCGGCGTGACGGCACACGATATTTCACTGCATTATATCGTATATATGTCGCAGGGATATGATGAAAACAGGGAATTGATCAAATCTCTAAGCAAAATTGGTTCAGTGAAATGACAAAAATAACTTTTCTGTAGTAATTTAAAGGTTTATTTTGTACGTTGAATTAGTATTTGTGTGGCAGAGCCGACGGAGCCCCGCTGCGCGGGGCTCCTATTTCTGTATGCAGGGTCTAAAGTAACCTAACACGAAGGAGATGACGGGAGCTGAGTTCGCTCGCTTTGCTCGCTCACTTCAGCTCCCGTCATCCCCTTCGAACCTAACCTGTCCGTGTCGGGGTGCCCTAAGCTCCCGAGCTCGCTACGCTCGCTCTTAGAGAGATTTGATCAATTCCCTGTTTTCATCATATCCCTACGATATATATATCGATCGCAACATCTATCATTTTTACAAGCTTTTAGTTACTTTTACCTGTCCCAGTGTCTGTAATTAAGTCTTGTAAGTTAAATTTGACCAACTTCTCGGTGTTTGATTGATCTAAAATTTTGCTCACACGTTTGTTTCTCGTTACAATGCAATTTTTAATATAAGCTTGTTTGTTTTTAATGTATATTTCAAAGTGACTGTATAAAAAATAAACTAATGGAACTAGACGTGACACTGGCTAAATGCACAACCTGTGCTAAGGTAATCAAAAAAAAATTGTCTCTTCTCGCCGAATGCTTTCATCAAATTTATTTTTAAATCCCATGTAATAGAAGGCGAGTCTGCCATTGCCATCAATTAGGCACCAATCCAAACTCCAGGCTGCTGAAAAAATCCATTTGGAATAACCCAGTAATGCCCAACCCGAGCATCAAACCCGCCAGACCAACGAGGCAGTTGAAATGGATATTAACGCTTACGAAATTCAGCACAAACAAATTTTGCAATTGTGACTATCGGAAAATCGGTTTTCAATTTAATATTTTCCTTGCCAGCTATATACCATTACTACGGAGATTAAAAGCCAACATGGCGCCGAATTTTTTTGGGAAGACACGTAGAAAATGTTTTGTGGGCATTATCATTAATATTTTCTTTTCATACGCTGAACTCATCAATCAAGTTCTATCAGTGACATTTTTAGCAAAATTTAATCATTTTCATATTTTTTGCCGTGATTATTATTTTGCTGTGGCAACATTTTGTCAATTTTGAGGCTAAAGGTTAGGCTAAAGGCTTTGGAAAGGGGTTCAATTCGCAAATTAAATTTGGGGGGTTTCATTGAAAGTATAAACAGAACATTGGTCCGTTTTACTTTGTTTTTTAAAATCATTCAATCTGCCCAGCCTTTGCCCTGCTACATAAATATTATGTTGGGGTCGACTTCCAATCTAACCAGATTCAGCGGCATATGAGTATTTTATTTTTAACTGATGTGACTGCCTATCTGACCTCCACAACCCAGTCACTAGGTTACACGATAACCCCTGGTAAGACTGGGTCAGACTTAATGTGCCTTATTACAAAAAGCGGTTTTACTAAAAACCCAGGTTTAAACCTCTATAATGTACGGCAAAAACAAGGTTTAAACCTAGGTTTTGGTTAAACTGCTTTTAGTAATAAGGCACTTTGTCTTCTGCCTATCTTAACGACTCTCAAAGATCTTCAAATGGCGCCGGAACCGGCATTTGACTTATTCTTTTAACATGGTTCGTTTATTTTTATGTCTCCCGAAATAAGGATAAGGAAACACACAAGAAGCTAACAAATAAATAGGCAAGTATTTTTCCTCTCAGTAAGCTAAAGCGTACTATACTCTACTCCATATCTCTTCCTTACAAAGGCTGATAGGAACTCTTCTAATTAGGTACCTCTCCACAAGAATTACTATTGTAATTACACGTTACAGCACTCCGTCTCCGTTCAACTGGTCAGCACTAATGCAGATAGCTCTAATCAGCTCACTCATCAGGAGTGGGCAATTGCTCGGCAAACTGCGGTCACGCAATGCCCACATATCTTAAGACCCATCGTGGGTTTCGTGACTACCTTAATTAAAAGCTCCTTGGAGCAGTCAATGTCTTTGTGATTGCTGATGAGACCTTCGAAAGGACGCCCTTGAGCAACAATCTTACAATCCTATTAATGTTATAAATGTGAAGGTCTGTATGTTTGGATGTTTACTTTTTAGTTTAGTCATTGCCTCCACTCGACTCAATCCATCCATACTATATACTATAATATTATAAATACTATATACTATTATACTATAATATTATAAATGTGAAAGTAACTCTGTCTGTCTGTCTGTCTGTCTGTCTGTTACCTTTTCACGCTTAAACCGCTCAACCGATTTAGATGAAATTTGGTAAGAAGATAGTTTGAGACCTTGGAACGGACATAGGCTACTTATTTTTGCAAAAAATACGAAGGGGGAGAAATGGGAGGGGGTTTAGTTTTTGTTGATATTTAGGTGGAAATAAATAAAAGATTACAATGAAAAATGCAACGAACGTATAATGTACTGCGCACAGAAGGTTACAAGCTATCGAGACAATCATAGATTTTTCTACAGACTAAATAAATGTTGCCAACTTATGATACATAATTATGGTTGCGTTCTTACTTGCCAACACTCCCCACAGAACGCAGACCCATTTTACTAATACAGAACAAATGTTTTTCATAAGTAGTACCTTTAGTCAAGTTATCAGCTACCATGTTGCAACCATTTACAAATTTAAATTTAACTTTAGAATTAACAATGTTTTCTCTAAGAAAATGTAAACGAATATCTATATGTTTAGTTTTTGGTTTATAACAGTCTGTTGATGCCAGTCTTATTGCACTTTGGTTGTCACAATGGATGAGTACCGCGCTGTCCTCGCCTTGACCGAGCTCGGCCTGCAGTTGCCTCAGCCACAGAGCCTCCTGGGTCGCCGCCGCCATCGCCATGTATTCGGCCTCCGCCGTAGAGAGTGCCACGGTTTGCTGTTTGCACGAATTCCAAGATAAACAAGCATTCTGAAACAGAAAAGTATAACCCGTGCACGATCGTCTATCCACTGGGTCGCTCGCCCAGTCAGCATCACAACAGCCAGTTATTTCCTTTGAGTCATCTTTGACATAGCATAGCTTTAGGTTCCTGGTTCCTTGAAGATACCTCATAATTCTTTTTATGCCAAGCCAGTATTGATTTCCTGGATTATTACAGTATTGACTCAACTTATTAACTGCATAGGTAATATCAGGTCTCGTGACATGTGCCAGATATATCAGACATCCCACTGCTTCCCTGTATGGGATATTTTTGTTTTCATCTTCAGGATTTTTCTCAAATTTTGCATTCACCTCTATCGGGGTACAAACTGGTTTACATTCAGACATATTAAAGCGGTCTAATACTAGGTTAATGTATTTTCCTTGATCTAACATAATCATACCTGTCTCTCGGTTCCTATTTATGTTTATGCCAATACAATTCTTCATTTCACCTAGGTCTTTCATACTGCATTCTCCTTTTAACTTATTTTTAATCTCTGTTGTTTTATCCTTATTATTTGTGAATATCAAAAGGTCATCCACCCACACTGCAATGAATATAGTTGTAGACACATTTACTAAATAATAAATGCAGGGATCCACATGTGATCTTTGCAAGCCAATTTTTAATAAAATATTGTTCAATTTAAGATTCCACTGCCTGCTAGCTTGTTTCAGTCCATAAATAGATTTATGTAAAATACACACTTGATCATTTTCTTTGTAGTATTCTGGTTGTGACATGTATATCTCAGTATCTATGTCACCCTGAAGAAAAGCACTTATGGCATCCATCTGAAACATTTCTAAATCAAACTTTGCAGCCAGTGAAAGTAGGAATCGAACAGATGTATATCTTACAACAGGAGCATATGTCTCATCATAGTCACTTCCTTTTCTCTGAGCATACCCTTTGATAACCAATCTTGCTTTAAAACGGACAATCTCACCTTTTTCATTTGTTTTAGTTTTATAGACCCATTTACATGGTAAGACTCTTTTCCCAGATGGTACATCAACCAGTGACCAAGTTTTGTTTTTGATCAGAGAGTCATACTCTTCTTGCATAGCCTTTTTCCATTTATCAGCATGAGATGATGATAATGCTTCGTCTGCTGTTTGTGGATCATATAAATTAAGCATTGGACAGAAGTAACTTACATCATGGTCATCTGTTTCTGAATGCTGAACAGCTCTCCGTGGACGTAAATTTATGTTTCTTGTTGGTGACTCGAGATCAATCGATTGCTCTGGTATGTAAGATGAATCATCATTCTCGCCTGACTGGTAGTCCTCACTTGACTCACCAGTAAAATGGTCTGTGCTTTCCTCTAATTCTTCTGTACAGGTTTCTTCGAGTGGTTGTATCTCTGGACTGCTGCTCCCAAAGATTCTTGCTCCATTGGTCCACATAAATCAGTGTGGACCAGCTGCAGTGGTTGTGAAGATCTTGTACCAATGGTATTAAAGGGCAATCTGGTTTGTTTCCCCGAGAGACAGGTAGTGCAAGTAATATTAGAACCTTTAATTTTGTCTGAGAATGGCTGAACTCCCTCAGTACATTCCGGCAGCTTGTTAACATCTGAAAAATTCAGGTGTCCCATGCGTCTGAATTTTACTTTCTTTATTACCATTTAACAATAAATTGACCTTCCCCATACTTTCCACAGGTAGCGGTGTCTTACTGGCAACAGTTATGGTGGGTATCGGTGAACTTGTAACATCATACATCCAGTCAAGTCTATTTGTCATATGCATGGAGGCACCAGAGTCCACATACCACAGGTCCGGATTCATTGTCTGAGGAGATGCTGAAAAAGCTGCAACAAAACCTTTATTTTCTTCTGTATTTTCTACATTCTTCTTTTTCGGAGCACGACAATTTTTAGCAAAATGTCCATGCTTGTTACAATTATAACATCTGGGTCCTTTGTAGGTCTTTGTTACATTGTGTTGATTTCTTTGAATGACCTTTTTCCTTGTGAAGAATGCTGAATTATCGGAGCATTGAACTTCCTGCAGGAGTTTAGATTTAATAGAATCAGCACTTATCTTGATGCCAGAGCTCTCCAGTCCCATGATCATGGGCTTATAAGCTTCAGGGAGGCCGGCTAACATCAGTGTACCAAGCCATTCATCATCAATGTCAAACTTAATATTCCTGAGCTTGTGGGCGGTGGACATTATTTTATTCACATAATCATCTACGCTTTGGGAAGATTCCAATGTAGTTGTTATCAGGTTTCTCAACAAGGCTACTCTCCTGTACAACCCGCTGTCATCAAAAGCCTGTTCCAAACTCTCCCAGACTTCTTTACAAGTAGTTGCATTCTGAACATGTACATAAATGATAGGGTCCAGTAATAAAATCAACTTAGATTTCGCCTTGGTTTCTTTATTTTTTTCTGTGTTGGTACCGGTGACACAACTCCATAAATCGTCGAGTTCGAAATATGCTTGGACTGCAAACTTCCAACTGGCATAATTATCTCTTCCAACTAGTCTGTCGATATGAAATGGATTGTAACCTGGATTCGACATCTTCTATGCGTATTTAGGGTGTTTATTTTGTGTTTTCTGACCGAGCACGCCGCCCCGGTTAACCTCAAAATGTATGGCGGACAAAACACGCCGGCCGGTTTTCTTATTTTTTTTTTTTTTGCTTTTACCTTTTGGTTTTATTTCCACAAGTAGCAATCAACCACGCTCTGCTACCATGTTGATATTTAGGTGGAAATAAATAAAAGATTACAATGAAAAATGCAACGAACGTATAATGTACTGCGCACAGAAGGTTACAAGCTATCGAGACAATCATAGATTTTTCTACAGACTAAATAAATGTTGCCAACTTATGATACATAATTATGGTTGCGTTCTTACTTGCCAACAGTTTTGAATGAAACTTCTTATTATGGCTTAAGCCGTTGAACCGATTAAGATGAAATTTGGTGTGAAGATAGTTTGAAACCCAGGGCAGGACTTAGGCTACTTTTTTTTGCATAAAACACAAAGGGGAAGAAATAGGGGGGTGGGTTTGATTTGTATGAAACTTCTTATTATGGCTTAAACCACTGAACCGATTTAGATGAAATTTAGTATGCAGATAGTATGAGATCCTGGGATGGACATAGGCTACTTTTTTGTATAAAACAAGGTGCGGGAGAAATGGGGTGGAGCAGTTATAAAATATGAAAATAATATGAAACTTTTTATGGCGTCCTTCTTATTCGGCTGTAGGCATGATATAATTGTTTATGAAAGATTTGAGTGTCAATTTGAAAAAGTCAACTTAATGTCAGTGTCCGTGAAAGTTAAGTTAAGCAAAACTTTAAAATACTACGGCTTATTTTTATTAGGGGGATATTTTTATGCTGTGGATATGCCTCGCAAGCGTAAATCTCCTCTAGCAGAGCTCGAACAGCAAGAGTAGCTAGAAGCTAAGAAACAGAGGAGCAGACTCAATCCGTCAAATTTTAGATGCTGAGCGTCACGCAACCCAAAGAGCTGCTGAGACTTTCGATCAGATTCAGGCTCGCCAACTCGCAGATGCTGAACGTCACGCAACTGAAAGAGCTGCTGAGACTTTAGACCAGATTCAGGTTCGTCAACACGCAGATGCTGAGCGACACGCAACTCAAAGAGCTGCTGAGACTTTAGACCAGACTCAGGTTCCCTAACTCGCAGATGCTGAGCGTCACGCAACTGAAAGGGCTGCTGCGACTTTCAACCAGACTCAAGCTCACCAACTCACAGATGCTGAGCGTCACGCAACTCAAAGGGCTGGTGAGACTTTAGACCAGATTCAGGTTAGTCAACACGCAGATGCTGAGCGTCACGCAACTGAAAGGGCTGCTGCGACTTTCAACCAGACTCAAGCTCGCAAACTCACAGATGCTGAGCGTCACGCAACTGAAAGGGCTGGTGAGACCTTTGAGCAAACACAGGCCCTTCGGCTTTTAGATGCCGAACGTCAGTCGTCATCGATAGCTGCTGAGACGCCTGAACAATCCCAAAATACGACGTGTTTTACGAGCTCAACGGCAGTCTGAAAGGAGACGTACGTTTGCAAGAAATACATGGGAGTCGTTCCACAACGCTGCGTCTGATTATGACCCATTGATTGATTACACTAACCATCGATTAGTTCTCATAGGGAACATGGATAAAAAATGTAGATATTGTGAAGCACTCAAGTGGAATGATGAGACACCGGGTATGTGTTGCTCTGGTGGAAAAGTTTCAGTTCCAACGCTTGGTGAGCCAGAAGAACCACTCAAGTCTTTGCTTTTGTATGACAGTGATGAGTCGCGCCGTTTTTTAAGCAGAATAAGAAAATATAATACATCCTTCCAAGCAAGCTTGAAGCAAGTGGCAGCAGAGGGACTAACCCTGAAACTCTACAGGGTGAGGTAGAGTTTCTTAACTCTTTAGAATTATCAGGGGTGCCGTCCCATACGTTGAGGCTGAAAGTTGGTGTCCCAGTCCTCTTAATGAGAAATCTGGACGCACCAAAATTATGTAATGGCACCCGACTACAAATAACACACTTAGGACGCAATAAAGTAAGGGCAACAATTATGACAGGAATAGCAAAGGGAGAAGATGTAATGATTGCACGTATTCCGATAATCCCAACCAATATGCCATTCCAATTTAAAAGGTTGCAATTTCCCCTTAAAGCGACATTCGCGATTACCATAAATAAAGTTCAAGGGCAAACACTGAAAGTTGCAGGAGTGAATTTAGAAAAAAACTCATTTTCCCATGGGCAACTGTATGTAGCGTGTTCACGAGTATCAAGTCCACATAATCAAAATGTTTTAGCAAAAGATGGTAAAACTAAAATATTGTTTACACGACTGTGTTAAAGTAAGTTATTAAAAATTACAGCTCTGTGCTCACAACCTATTTCCACACTTTTGACGACCTAAACAATATTTATAAGAATCAAAAATCAAATTAGTACCTACTGCATTTTATGTTACGCACAATACACTATTTTTGTACTACTACTCTGTGTTTCCTTTTCTACGTTTTACGCGAGCGAAGCCGCGGGTAAAAGCTAGTACTATAATAATTGGGTTCCCTCTTTCTGGCAGAATGTTGGTGCACCGAAATTTATATGACATAAAACACTTGGCATAATCTTCTTTAAACGAATATATTTAAGGCATAAAAATTATTTCATATGATTATTGTTTGGCCGAATGTTTATGTGTCAGAATTTACAATGGCATAGTTTTAAGATGGCAGAATTTTATTTGGTTAATTACATTTGGCAAAGTTAATGTTACGCAGAATTTCGTTTATCATAACGTTTATTTAGAGCGACAATTATTTGGTACAATTTCACTTGGCATAACTATGAAGACAGCATAATTTTATTTGGAATATTTTATTGCCATTTCTATATCATTGCATTTTTAAACTTAAATTAAAACACTGTTATAATAATAATAATAATAAGAATAATATTTGCCAGTGCAATGATAGATTGAGGAGCGCACTGGAGGATGCGCTTCGCGAGTATAGGTCCACTCCATCTGCACTTAGGCCCCGATTACCACGGTTGCCTATGCACAAAAAGAATAGGGCGCTGGTGTGTGCTTTGGACTCGCTGCTTAAAAACATCTTCGAGAGCAGTGAGAACCTCGTTGATACGCACTCAATCTTGTATTGCGGAGCTGTTGCGGCATGTCGTTTAGCCAACGTTAAGTTTCCAAACGAGGCTATTCGACCAAAGCCTGCCGTGCCAGCCTGGCAATGCAGGATCGAACGACGTATCGATGGGGCCAGGGTACTCATCGGCAAACTATACTGTTTCAGGGAGGGCAATACACGACCACGTGTGATGCGCTTCGTGAGACGGGCGTTTTCGGGGACTGGAGTTAGTCCCCGAGAATACATATCCCGTGTCACGGAGCGCATCGACTTCCTGAAACAAAAAGTTTGTGCATGGGCAAACCGTATTCGGCGGTATAAACGACGGGTTGACCGGTACTCGCAGAATCGCATGTTCCAGAGCGATGAGAGGTGGGTATATAGAGCTTGGGAGCGACCTGAACATAATGTGACAGACGCGTGCCGCCCGGATGATGTCGCCACGAGTACATTCTGGCGAAGCATCTGGTCGGTGCCCGTCTGTCATACTGAGGGTGGCTGGATGCGTGATGTCGAGCGCGTGTGTGAAGCTATACCAGAAATGGAAAAAGTAGTCATCAGTCCATCTGATGTAGCCAAAGCAGTTCGTCCGCTACCGAACTGGAAGTCTCCGGGTCCGGACGGACTGCATAACTTTTGGCTAAAATGGTATAGCAGCTCACACGCACTACTGGCATCTCAATTTCAGTCATGCTTAGAGTCTGGGTCGCTGCCGCAGCTTTTAACAACTGGTGTTACCCACCTGCTCCATAAGACAGGTAGTCCCGCGGAACCTAAGAATTATGGACCAATAACATGTTTGTCGACGGTTTATAAACTTCTTACATACATCCTGAGAGGAAAAATTAATGTACACATTGAAAGTAACATAATAATGTCTGCCTCTCAGAATGGATGTAGGAATGGGTCCCGTGGCACTAAGGAGCTACTCCTCATTGACATGGCCATAAGCCAGCAGGTTCGTCGTTCCCGTAAGGATCTGTCGACATGCTGGATAGACTACAAGAAGGCATACGACTCTGTGCCACATACATGGCTCATGAGGGTGCTGGAGTTGTACAAAATAGACGCAACTCTGCGCACCTTCCTTGAGTCATGTATGGGGCAATGGAAGACTGTCCTTCGATATCCGGGATGTCGACCGATTCAGGGGGATGATGAGCCTATAAGGATTAAGCGGGGAATATTTCAGGGCGACAGTTTGAGTCCACTTTGGTTCTGCTTAGCCCTGAATCCTCTAAGTACACTGTTGGAGGATTCAGGTCTAGGCTATCGGTTGAGAAGAGGTGGTCAGGTCATATCTTACCTTCTTTACATGGATGATCTGAAACTCTTTACCCCCAATAAATTCCAACTGACGGAGCTACTGAAGGTAACTGAAACCTTCAGTAACTCCATCAGGATGGAATTTGGTGTGGACAAATTTGCAGTCATGCATGTAAAGCAAGGGGAGATTATGGAATCCGAGGGAATTCAACTCTCTGATTCCATACACCTTAGACACCTCTCCTCGACCGAAACTTACAAGTATTTGGGTATGTCGGAAGCGTTGGGCATCAACAGTTCTGACATGAAGCAACTGCTGAAGGTGCGTTTCTTTGGCCGCCTGAAAAAGGTATTAAATAGCCTTTTGTCGGGCGGAAATATGGTGCGCGCCTTCAACAGTTGGGTCATGCCGGTTTTGATGTACTCTTTCGGCATACTCAAATGGACTCAGACCGAGCTCGACGCCCTCGATAGGAGGGTCCGGACACTGCTGACCGCAAACCGGATGCATCACCCACGATCATCGGTGATGAGACTGTACATCTCGCGGAAGTGTGGGGGTCGAGGCTTTTTAAACGCCAAGACTCTTCACAACCGCGAGGTGTGCAGCCTCAGAGAATACTTTTTAAAAGCTGAAGTGGGTATGCACCGGGATGTGGTCGCAGTGGACAAGGGACTCACCCCGTTATCCATGGCTAAAGAGAACTGGCGCAAGCCTGTAATACTATCGAATGATGAACGCAAAGAGGTATGGCAAGGCAAGGAGCTACACGGGCGCTTCTATCGGGCTCTCCATGGGCCCGATGTAGATTATTCAGCGTCCGTATCCTGGCTACGTTTCGGCGACCTTTTCGGGGAAACTGAAGGTTTTGTCTGTGCAATTATGGACGAAGTCATCCTGACGAATAACTACCGGAGATATATAATGAAGGACGGGACGGTTGACGTGTGTCGGGCATGCCACTGTCCTGGTGAATCCATCAGACATATTATCTCTAGTTGTTCTCGTCTGGCTAACGGCGAGTACTTACACAGACATAACCAAGTGGCCAGGATTATTCACCAGCAGCTTGCTTTGAAATACAATTTGGTGGATTCTGAGGTACCGTATTACAAGTATGTGCCCGACCCAGTTCTCGAAAATGACCATGTCACGTTGTACTGGGATCGGTCTATCATCACTGATAGGACTATTGTTGCCAATAAGCCGGATATAGTGGTGATAGACCGATTAGCGCGCCGCACAATGATAATCGATGTCACCATCCCGCATGACGAGAACCTCGTGAAAGCTGAGAAAGAGAAACAAATCAAGTATCTTGACTTAGCACACGAGGTTGTCGACATGTGGAATGTGGACTCGGCGATCATTGTGCCGATTGTCGTTACGGCCAACGGCCTGATGGCCAAGAGCCTCGACGACCATCTGTCGAGGCTGTCATTGGGCGGTTGGATCAAGGGTCTGATACAGAAGGCAGTACTCCTCGATACGGCTCGCATTGTGAGGAGGTTCCTGTCTCTGGGGCCCTAACCACCGGTAGCTTGGACCCTGCTCCCGATACCGGTTGGCCTCTATTTTTATATTTTTAAATGTTTTTAAGTTTTCTTTTTAATATTTAAAAATGTAGTAAATAAGAATGTAGAAGAATAAAGGAAATAATAATAATAAATAAATAAATAATAATAATAATAAAAATAAATAATAATATAATAATAATAAATACACTCTTGTGGCATCGGAGGTACCGTACTACAGGTATGTGCCCGACCCAGTTCTCGAAAATGGCAATATCACATTGTACTGGGATCGGTCCATCATCACTGACAGGACTATTGTAGCCAATAAGCCTGATATTGTGGTGGTGGACCGAATCGAGAGGCGTACAATGATTGTTGACATTACCGTCCCGCATGACGGGAACCTCGTGAAAGCCGAGAAAGATAAGCAAATCAAGTATCTTGACTTGGCTCGCGAGGTTGTCGACATGTGGGATGTGGACACAGCGATCATTGTACCGATAGTCGTGTCGGCCAATGGCTTAATAGCCACGAGCCTCGACCAACACCTTAGGAGGCTCTCGTTAGGCGGCTGGGTCAAGGGCCTGATCCAGAAAGCAGTACTGCTGGACACGGCTCGCATTGTTAGGAGGTTCCTCTCTCTGGAGCCCTGACCGCCGGTAGCTTGGACCCTGTTCCCGATACCGGTGGGCCTCTATTTTTTATATTTTTAAATGTTTTTGTTTTTTAATTTATTTTATAAAAATATTTAAAAATGTAGATAATAAGAAAGATAAATAAATAAAGGAGATAATAATAAAACCTTTTTATTTCCTTATCCTTATTGTTACATTTCAAATGTTGTTAGTAGGTATTTGTTAGTATTTGGCTTACTTGTTTACTAATTGTTAGTATTGTTAGTTTCTTTAACATTTTAACTTATACTTGTACATCATATATTTAAGCCGAATGTATTTCTTTACAGTGGTTATTTTCTTGAAATACCTAAATTATTTTCTAGGATAGGAACCCCTATTTGGGTATAGGCCTCCTCCAGTTTATTCCAGTTTTCTCTATGTTTAGCATGTTTCATCCACTCTTTTCCTGCTGTAGCTGTGATGTCATCCAGCCATCGTTTCATCGGTCGGCCTTTTCGTCTTTTTCCGCTAGGTCCCTTCCATCTCGTCGCTTCTACTGTCCATCGCTTGTCACTGTTTCTATTCTTCTTATTTTTAGTAGGCTTCTTTTCATCGCTTTCTGGCATCTGACTAGTTTTGTTTTTATTTTAGTGGTGTAAGTTCTCGTCTGGCAACCATACGTGAGAGTCGGTAGAATGCATGTATCCATCACTTTTTTCTTTAGGTGGAGCGGGTAGTAGTAGCGGGTACCTTTCATAATCTCTTTGAGCGACCAGTATTTTTTCCAGCTCATATTTATTCGGCGTTCTACCTCTTCTTCTTCGTTTCTATCTTCAAAAGATAACTGTTTTCCTAAATAAATGTATTTATTCACGTATTCAAGTGTAAAAAAAAAAAAAAAAAACACTGTTAAACAGTCAATATTTTGTGCTACAAAAATTAGTGACAGAAACAAATCGCTGCAAAACCGACTCCACGTAGTCTTGTCTGCCCTACCCCTAGAGTGTAATTTAAGCCCGCGTAGGCGTGGATGGGCGAGGCGGCCCGCGAACTGAGGAGCAGGTGTTTTAACGCTCGCCGTCGCGACTGAGGCTGGCCGGTGAAGCGGGCCAGCAAGCTGAAGCTGCGGTGGTGGATGAGCGTTAAAACCATCTGCGACGCTAAGCTCGCGTGGGACCGCCGGAGCCCCGCAGCGCCGGAGCCGTGACAGAAACCATGCCTGCTGCATGTTGCATGATGCATGCTTGCTGCATGCCGCATGCTTGCTTGCATGATGCATGCTTGCTGCATGCATGGTGTATGCTTGTTTGCATGCTTGCTGCATGCATGGTGTATGCTTGTTGGCATGCTGCATGCTTGCTGCATGGATGGAGAATGCTTGTTTGCATGCTGCATGCTTGCTGCATGGGTGGTGAATGCTTGTTTGCATGCTGCATGCTTGCTTGCTGCAGGATTTTATCCCGGCAATTATCCTTATTGTGGTGGAAAGGGGGATGGAAGTTTGTGTGGTGAACTAACCATTTTTAAAATAAGGCAGCCCACAAACCTACAATATATTGCGCGATATAAAAATAGGCTGTTCGAAGTACTAATACTACGCAGACAAAGACGCGGGCAACAGCTAATCAGTAATAATTATTACAAATTCAGTCAAAACTAAATTTTGTCACGTTTCCATAGCAGCTGTTTACTGTCCTCCAAGACATATGATAAGAAAAGAGCGATATTTGCAATTCTTTGAAGTTTTGGGTCAAAGATTCATCCTAGGCGGTGATTTTAATGCCAAGCATACGCATTGGGGGTCACGACTGACTACAACAAAGGGAAGACAGCTCTTAAACGCAGTCAGAGACACACATTGTGAAGTTATGAGCACTGGCAAACCAACATACTGGCCAACTGATCATCAGAAAATACCGGATCTCATAGACTTTTTCATATGTAAAAACATATCCACCAACTATGTTAGTTTGGAGGAAGAGTTTCTGATGAATTCGGATCACTCCCCGATTATACTAAGACTTAGTCAAAAAATTCAATTAAAAGAATACCATCTAACACTGGTTAACAAGTCTACAGACTGGGACAGCTTTGCGCTTGACCTAGATAAAATAATCGACCTAAAAACTCCATTACAAAATCAGGATCAGCTTGACTCAGAAGTAAGCAAATATGTTGTTAACATTCAACAATGTGCTTGGAACAACACTCCACAATTAAAACGGAAATATAAGGGGCATATCTATCCCAAGGATATTGTGAACTTACTATCAGAGAAAAGAAAACAAAGAAAGCGCTGGCAGCAAACAAGGTGCCCGCGGGATAAAACACTATTAAATAACCTAACCAAACAATTAAAGAGGAAAATTATACAATTTGAGGATGAAACTCTGAACTCCAATCTTGTGCAGCTAACCAACGACCAATCAACGGATTACTCTCTTTGGAAAGCTACAAGAAAACTAAAAAGGCCGATTCTGCAAATACCTCCCATCAGAAACAGCGATGGAAAATGGGCCATAAACAATGAACAAAAAGCGGTAAGATTTGCCCAATACTTAGAAGATACTTTTCAACCCAATAAAAGTTCCATAGAAATATCTGAGAGTGAAAATGTATCACAAAACCAAAGAATTCGGCTTGTAACTCCTAAAGAAGTTGTGAGAGAAATTAAAAACAACATAAGCTCGAAGAAATCCCCGGGTTATGATCTCATAACAGGAGAAATTCTAAAACACCTTCCGCGCAAAGCCATAGTTAAGCTGACCAGACTTATTAACGCTGCATTTATGCTAAAACATGTACCTGAGCCATGGAAAGTTGCTGAAGTCATTATGATTGTGAAGCCTGGGAAACCACCCCATGAAGCATCATCTTATAGACCCATTTCCCTGCTGCCAGTATTATCGAAACTATTTGAAAAGCTCTTATTAAAACGGCTAAAACCAATTATAGAAGAAAAAGAACTTATTCCGAACCATCAATTTGGCTTCAGGGAAAAACATTCTACCATAGATCAGGTACACAGAATAACAAACATCATTGAAAAAACGCTCGAAAACAAGCAAGTCTGCGCCACCGTATTTCTAGATGTCGCACAAGCTTTCGACAAAGTTTGGCATGAGGGTTTGATATACAAACTCAGACGCATGCTCCCAGAATTTTCAGATATTCTAGAGTCATATATAAGCAACAGAATGTTCAGGATAAGGCAAGAGGACGCATATTCTGAGCTAAAAACTATTAAGGCCGGAGTACCACAAGGAAGTGTGTTAGGCCCAATCCTTTACTTGGTATACACATGTGATATCCCAGAGCTGGAAAACAACACCATAGCGACCTTTGCTGATGATACTGCTATAATGGCTGTTGGTTCAAACCACAAAGAAGCAGTAGAAAAAGTTCAACTAGCTGTGAACAAAGTTTACGACTGGACACAAAAGTGGAAGATCAAACTGAATGAATCAAAATCGATTCACATTGACTTCACTAATAAACACTGCGATTACCACCCAATCTATATAAACGGCATGCAAGTGCCTTATGCGAATACAGCCAAATACCTCGGCATAACTCTTGACGCTAAATTGCGTTGGAAATCTCACGTCAAAAAGAAAAGACAGGAACTCGATATACGGTACAAAAATATGTATTGGTTACTCGGCAGAAAATCCTGTCTATCAATACACAATAAAATTATAATATACAAGCATATTCTTATGCCAATTTGGACGTATGGTATCCAACTATGGGGCTGTACTAAACAAAGCAATGTTAAAATTATACAACAATTCCAAAATAAAGTACTCAGAGATGCTGTTAATGCACCATGGTACATCAGAAATGACGACCTTCACCGCGACCTTAAAATGAAACTCGTCACCACCGTTATTCAAAACTTTGCTGAAGCCCACGAACACAGACTTCATCGACATGTGAATGTGGAAGCAATCCAGCTGCTAGATAACACGGACATAGTGCGTAGGCTAAAGAGAACTAAACCATTTGAGTTAGTGTAGTAAAAGTGTATTGTAAGTGAAAAAATAATAGCAAACAATATTGTGCTATATATGTAACACGTGAACTAAGTGTTTTTAACGTATCAGACTCTAAGAAAGTGCTACCGAACTGTATAAAAGTGCAAATTGACACTATTCTTAGTCATAACATTATACAATATAATAATAAGTTAGAGTTAAATTGCTTATTAGTCTATTAAGGCTAGATTGTAATTTATTATTAAGAACATTAGTTTTTATTAATAGAGAAAAAAAAAAAAAAAAAAAATCATATTACAAAAGAGGAAATGATAATTTATAATGTTGTTATGTCGATCGGAATGTAGAAGTTTCCTTCAATAGGACTTAGAATGGACTTCGGATAAGTATCCCATTTACCCTGGGTGGTTCAAGCGCAACTTAAATATCTAAGTAGATATTTAAGGTGCGCTTGAACCACCCTTGGTATTCTTACTAACTCTGAGTTAGTAGCCAACCCGGACTCATTATGTATGACATATATTGTCCATTTAACACAGTGTATTTAACTATTAAGCATTTATTTGTTTGTCAACGTTCACTCGCGCGATGCCATTGGAACAAGCTAGTGAAGATAATTATCTTCAATGTCAAGTAATCTTAAGGAGTTGACACCTTTGATGTTAAAAGGGGACGCTAACGAAAGTGTTTTGAAATTGGGTCATGTCATATTGGTGACGTAAAAGATGGCGACAATGTCAAAGATCAAAAGGACTGCCAATGAAAGGAAAATAAAATATACTTACCTAAGGACTTTTTACTTTAAGATCTAACGGGTGTTTTTTTTTTGGAGTCGGAGAACTTTAAATTGAAATAAAAAAGAAAATATTTTGAATATTTGTAATATTGGGTTGGCGCCGTGAGCATTCTCGGTACCCATCTTGCGCTGACCTCAGTCATGGCAAGATGATTTTATAATCATCTTGCCATGACTGAAGTGAATTAAAAAACCGGTCAATTGTGATTCTGACTCGCGCACAAACAGCCGTATAAACAGCTAAATTCACCAAAATGTAACATTATAATGTAGGTAACATTACTAACATTCATAAACAATGGAATCCCCGAACATTGCTCTAGCGAAGTGACAAAACTGTTGTCCTCATACCAATATACATTTTTTTTAGTTTTTCAAGTACATGTTATATGTTGGTCCACTATTACTCGTAAACTTGTAAAGCCTACTTAGCTGTGATAGTTTTCCTTTTAATTTCGTTATATATACTACTGGCATGTTTTTTTCCGGGCAAGGGGGGCAGAAGACAGTTGACTCTAACAAAAATTTGCGATTTAAAGCTTAATTTTACGCAAACGGATCCCCGAATCGTAAAATGGTTTTTCAGATACCCGTAATTTGAATGGCCTATCCAACGTTACCCCACACCATGGGACAGACGAGAATAAAAAACATCCCCACTTTACGCCTAAAAAAAATATTTCCTTGTTTTAATTTTACCACTTTGTCTGCGTGATTATATTAATGCCAAATTATAGCATTCTAGTACTAAGAATATCTAAGCTAAGATGCGCACGGACGGACAGACGGATATGGTGAAACTAAAAACTTAATGGTTGTATTGGATACTCCAATCATTCCGCAAACTGCTATTTCTTGAATCGAGCATCTTCTATTCGTCGATTGGTCATCCTTCTTATTCTTAGCGTGTCGATGATAGAGTCTTTTTAGTTAAATACCTTGCCTGGCCCAGAATTCAGAATCCACGGTCCAAAACACCCGCGTCTTTTAATAGTGAACGATGGAAGCATTTGTACAATCCTGACCTCGTATGTGCTCAAATATCAGCAGCCAAAACAAAAAGATCGTTAGTCTACCAATCCCCCAAACCCAACATAGACCGATAATGTGCAATATCCAGTCCGCTGTCCACCCAGTGGCTGCCTTTCAAATGCCGCTTTAATTATTTAAAAGACTGGGTTCAATTTTCGACGACTGTAGATGACGAATTGCTTAACATTCCGCTTACACCGCAAAATTAAGCCACATTCGTAAGCGTAGTCGCAGAAACATTTCTATAATTTGTGTCATGTCTACATTGGTGCGCCTGCATCGCTGCGGCATAGTCGCTTCCTTTGTCAATCCGACCGACCCCTCTGTGTGTCTCTCACTTGGGCTTTTCCGAGTAGCTCTGCCGGCAAAGCCCCAAGATTTGAGACGCGCAAGCCCCACCACGACGACAACGTGGAGACACTCTCGGTGGGGTGGCAACGCCCTTGGTGGTCGCAAGCACTACTACTAAGCCTAGCCAAAAAATATAACAAGACTAAATTTAACATGTGGCACAAATGTTGTTATCAGTGCTGTAACTATTCTTAGCAAAGGGCTATAAAGATTATTGAAATCATTGTAAACAGTCTAATTGAAAGAAGGAAAAAAAAAAGGAGATTGCGAATAGTTAGAGACATCCACATATTTGTGCCGTTTATGAGTTACCTGGGAAGCCGCATGCGCAGAAGGAGCTCAAAATTTTTATCTTCGACGTAATCCTTGATTTTATAATATACTTTTTTAATAAGGACACGTTTGATGTAGTTTTTGAACTTTCCATCGGTCAATTCTATAATTGACTTTGGCAACTTGTTATAAAAGCGTATACTGTTTATAAGAAAAGACTTGCTGGTTTTCGTTAATCTGAATTTGGGTATTACAATTTCACGCTTACTGCGTGTATTTAAATTATGGAAGTCGCTTCTAGTTTTGAAAAACCCTCGATTTTTGCGGACATACAAAGTACATTCCAAAATATAAGGAAAAGGTAGAGTCAGTATATCAATCTCTTTAAATTTTTCTCTGAGGGATTCGCGTGGACCCATTTTATAGATTGCCCTGTTTTGAGAGATGAAAATTGAGACAACGTCTGCTGCTGATCCCCACAGCAGAATGCCATAAGACATAATATTGTGGAAATAAGCATAGTATACTAACCTAGCTGTGGCTTCATCGGTTAACTTCCTTATTTTCCTTACTGCATATGCAGCTGAACTTAACCTACCCGAAAGAGTTCTAATGTGTGCGCCCCACTGCAATTTTTGATCGATAGTAATCCCTAAGAATACAGTTTCCTTTATAATTTCAAGATTTTTGCCGTCAAGATTTAATATGTGGATGCACCTACTATAGGTGCACCTCTGCCTAACCTCACCACCTTCCCTCCTAACCCTGCCTCTCCTTAACCTTTTGGGGAATACAAGCGAGGGTTTAGTGAATTAGGTTTTCTAATTTAGTTTTTTTTTCCAGAATATATTTTCAACCATAACTCATGCTTGAATGACAGTTTGAGTCAATACAGGTATAACATAAATTCTAAGTACCTAACTACAGAATTTGCTCACTTTGCTCTTCTCTTTAGTAAAAAATATAGTTGATTATTTTTCTTTGTATAAAGTTTTTTATCTCTTGACACTCTATTTTCCTTAATCAGTTTTAAATTAATTGTGTCAGTCTAGTTGATTTTATTATGAATTTCACAATTAGTTGTGATTGACATCAAAAATTCGCCACGAACTTCGTGTCTTTTAGTTAACATTGAATAACTTAAAACCCTTTATTGAGTTTTCGTGAAAAAAAGGATTTTCTATGGGCAGTTCTTCATCTTTTAACTGGTTTATACTGGTTTAACAGAATAGATACACTTTATGCTTCTTCTCATATTTTTCCTATAAAATATGGGGTCGTACCAGTTGCCTACGTGATGATGGTGACATAGAGCGCGAGCGTAGGGCGTTGGCGGTGAGGAGTAATATGCTCGCCCGTAGGTTTGCTCGCTGCAAGGCAGACGTCAAAGTGAGTTTATTTAAGGCGTCATTTATTGTCAGTTCTTCTACACGAGCGGCCTGTGGGTGTCATATACGGACCGAGCCTACAACGTCCTGCGCGTACAATACAACAACGCTTTCAGGATGCTATTGCAGTTGTCTCGACGTTGCAGCGCATCGGGAATGTTTGCTGCAGCTCGTACGGACGGCTTTCATGCTATCATGCGTAAGAAAGCAGCTTCCTTACTGCAACGCTTGCGTAGCACTCGGAATGGCATCCTGAAAATGATTGTTGGCAGAGTGGACTGCCCCATCCAAAGACACTGGGTGGAAATAGGTATAGGTTTACTTTAAATAGATTTAAGTACCTACTAATAACACTAACGTAGCATTTAAGCACAATCTGTTACTAATCATGAACAACTTATGGACTGTTATAGGTCTGATATAAAGATATTTTATTTATTTATATTTATTTACCCCTAAACTAACAAACTAACATGCTAACAAAATAATATTTAGAAGTAAAGTTTTCATATGCTTACAAATATCCTACTATCTACTAACTATCCTTTAGAGCAGCATATAAGACTTTTTGGAAGTTGAAATGTGAACAGTCTCATTCTGGCTACAAACAAAATGATAAAGGCTTACATTTGCGTAAGTAAACTTTACACACACAACAAAAACATTCAGATTTTCCCCACGATAACAATTAAATTATAGGTATTTTTCTACGTTCTGAGTTAAAGCAAAAACAATTACAATTTACTATAGAATTAAAATAACTGAATCATAAATTATGCAAATAGGAAGAATTTATTACTTATTATTCTTATCAAAGGTAAAATCTTACTACTATTATAAATGTTAAAATTTTATGGATGCATGGATACATTTACTCAATCACACCAGAACAGCTGAACGGATCTTGATAAAATTTGGCACAGAGATAGATTATGGTCTGGAATTGCACATAGGCTTTTTTATCCCGGTATAATGTTCCCTTGGGATGATAAAACACTTTTCACGGGGGGGAAGCCGCTGGCAGAAGCTAGTTATAATATATATGTCACAGTCATGATGTAAAGGATATGTATACATTTTGGCATTTCATAAAATTTCAACCATTTCGATCGCTGAAATCGAATGACACTTTTCTAATCAATTCGATAAAACAATCTGTCAATGTTAGAAAACTTACTTAGTCGCGCTAAATGTCATAACCAACTTTTTATCCCAGAAAAATCTGTGAATTGAAAAAATGGCAGCACCACCCCGGGGAAAAGCTAGTATCTTAAAATCACAATAAAATCTTACTTTCACACTAATATTATAAAGGCGAAAGTTTGTAAGTGTGTTTGTTACTCATTTACCCAAAAATTCTGAACAGATCTGGATGAAATTTGGCACAGAGAATACCAAATAATTTTTATCCCGGGAATATCTTCCATCGGGATAATTTTCGCCTTTCACGCGGGCAAAGCCGCTGGTATAAGCTAGTACAGTATAATGTTTATTGAGCCTTTCAGAACCAGCAAGGTCAGAACCAGAGCCTAGTAAGGTTTGCTTTGTTTGAAAACTTCAAGGTGAAATGAACTGTCATTTGCAATGACGTCTTGTCTCTGAAGCTTCATAAATAATTAATACGGTAACTACAGTGCTCAAGATTATTCTGGCGCTTGAATTACCTTGTCAAGAGGTCTCTGTTGGTTAATTGTCTTTCCCCGATTTCTAAGTTGAATATTTGTCAAACTCTACTTTAACCCGAAAACCTGTCAAACTTACTGAATTCAAAAAGAAATGGAAATGGTATAAAAAATAAAATGAGGACAGATAAGTTTTAGTTGAATATGGGCCAAGACCTTTAAAGAGCAGTGGTGAAAAATAATTTAAACTAGTAAAAGTGACTGCTTCGCGTGCATCAGTTCGATCCCATCACATGGTTATCACTGGACCATTACTGCTTGTATTTATTTCAATTATCTAAAAATTGAAATATCTTGTCCTTGTTTAATTGTTTAGGTATCTACCTAAATAATTGTTTAAGGAATTAATGCGGGTGATAATAGTCTTTCTACTGATCAAAGGAAGAGTAACCAGAAACTGGGTTGTGGAGGATAGGGAAGATTGGTTTTCTAATAATATAATCCAGATTTCCTTATCAGAAACAATCTTCCCTACCCCCACTACCCAGTTATTGAAAAATCTGATAAGATAGGATGGCTGACTCTTTCAATCTCGGTTTTAGTGCAAATAAAAAAAAATATTCGTTTAATTCAGACTATTAAAATGTCCATATTTTGTTAGTATAACATTATCTTAAAACTATGTTAGTCACGAGGGTATCAATAGGTATTACAAATGATTGATTATAAATTAAAATTGTATCGAAATATATGATTGAAAATAAATTAAAATGAAATTGAAATAAATAAATTAAAATTAAATTGAAATTAATAATTTAAAATGAATTTTATTGGTTATATTGAAATAAATTATAAAATGACAAAACTAATACAAAAACTCAAGTGACATGCAGCCTGATGAGCCTTCCCACAGCTGCAGAATCTGGTCTGTCTGCAATCATCCTTAGGATTTCGTTGCCACTCCCTCGAATTCGACGAATTTGTGAGGCTGACGTTTTGCGCATAATAGCGTAAAAGTCATCCACCCTCGCGTCGGCAACAATTAGGAAACAATATAAATTTATATAAAACTTCATAATACTTAACCAAGTTGCAGCATTATAAGGCATTAGGTACGGGAATTTAATCGAATAAAGCAATAAAACAAACAATTACCTTCTCACTCATTCTAGAGTTAATAGCTAAAATTGTAAGCAATGAATCTCACACATACATATCATCATCATTAGCTTTTTAATGTCCCCACTGCTGGGACACAGGCCTCCTCACTGTGAGAGAGGGCATGGGCCTTAATCCATCACATGTCATACATATATCTACACCAAATTCCAGCGCTTTCATTACTTTGAAGTGTTCGGATCCATCATTAAATGCTTCCGCTTTCAGCAATCCATATATCAAAGGAGGGTTAGAGGTAATCCTGACATTTTGGTGTTACCTAAACCAAATTAACGATACGAGTAACATATACGGTAAGCTTCCTGGTACACTCTCATTTATGTAATGAGCAGGTGGTTCCAGGAATTTATATTTTGATGCATTTGGAACCAGTTTTGTATGTTCAGTTATATGTGTATATGTTCTATGTTCTATGTTAGGGGGGTTTGGTTTCCGCACTTAGTCCTTCAAATGGACCTTTGTACGTGGGTCATGGCGGCCGTTGGGTGGTCATTCCAACCAGCCCACCTCCCTCCAGAAGTCAATTAGAGCTCCTGGTTTCCTCAGAACATCCGTGTAAGATCTGGGTGACCCGAGGGTTTGTGCTCTTATCTGTGTGACACCTGTGCATTCAAAGAGAACGTGCGCAACGGTTTCCTCAGCCTCCATGCATGCCCTGCACAGAGGACTGTCCGTTATGCCTATTGTGTGGAAGTGTTTATTGAGTGAGCAGTGTCCCGTGATGGTCCCCGTCACCAGGCGGAGGCCATTCCTGTCCAGGCGTAAAAGACGCCTGGTAAGCCTACTGTCCAAGAATGGCAGAGCTTCTTTGGATTGCCTACAGCCTGGTGCCGAGGCCCACCAGTTCTCCGCCTGTGTCTGGGTGAATTCCTGTAGCCACCTGCGTATTTGGTTGAAGGGGATGGGTACAACAGGTTCGGGTCCATAGACCGTCGAGCTGGATCCGCGCCTCGCAAGCTCGTCAGCCGCGTCGTTGCCCAGCGATCCACTGTGTCCCTTTATCCATTGTAGTGTCACCGTGTTACGGCTAGATACAGTTATCTGTTCCAGTGCGTTGTGACATTCTAGTATTAGTTTAGATGTAATGTAATTTTTTCGTAAGGATTGGAGGACTGATGCGCTGTCGGAGAGTATCCGTATGTGGGTGTCCGTGACCCTCCTGGCTTCTAGGGCACGGACCGCTTGTATGATGCCCACACACTCCGCCTGATAGACGGTGTTGAACCCTCCTAGCGGTCTGGATATGTTTATGTTGAAATCGTATGAGAAGACTCCGACTCCGGTACCTAAGTCAGTTTTCGATCCGTCGGTGTATATTCTCATCTCTTTCGGGCCAGAGTAGTCACATCTTTCCTCTGTGAGTGTTATGTTGTAGTGCCTGTGGAAGTGGTGTGATTTTGGGGCTTTGTCACATGGGGATGCTAGCATCGGTTTACGCTTAATCGCATCCTCCTTTATGCGTGTGTGCTTAATTCTGGAGTCTTTATTTAGGGAACCTGATAGGTAGAGTCTAAAGGTGGCTAGGGCTGCCTCCTCCCTCACAATTAAGTGCAGAGGTGGGAGTCCCAGCATTGCCTGTAGGGCGGCAGTGGGTGTGGTTCTCATACTACTGGTGATTGCAACGCAGGCGAACCTCTGTAGTTTTTCGAGATCTCTTTGGGCTGTGCTGAGGTCTGTCCTGGGCCACCAGACCAGCGAGCCATATGTGATTCTTGGACAGTACAAGAATGGCAGAGCTTCTTTGGATTGCCTACAGCCTGGTGCCGAGGCCCACCAGTTCTCCGCCTGTGTCTGGGTGAATTCCTGTAGCCACCTGCGTATTTGGTTGAAGGGGATGGGTACAACAGGTTCGGGTCCATAGACCGTCGAGCTGGATCCGCGCCTCGCAAGCTCGTCAGCCGCGTCGTTGCCCAGCGATCCACTGTGTCCCTTTATCCATTGTAGTGTCACCGTGTTACGGCTAGATACAGTTATCTGTTCCAGTGCGTTGTGACATTCTAGTATTAGTTTAGATGTAATGTAATTTTTTCGTAAGGATTGGAGGACTGATGCGCTGTCGGAGAGTATCCGTATGTGGGTGTCCGTGACCCTCCTGGCTTCTAGGGCACGGACCGCTTGTATGATGCCCACACACTCCGCCTGATAGACGGTGTTGAACCCTCCTAGCGGTCTGGATATGTTTATGTTGAAATCGTATGAGAAGACTCCGACTCCGGTACCTAAGTCAGTTTTCGATCCGTCGGTGTATATTCTCATCTCTTTCGGGCCAGAGTAGTCACATCTTTCCTCTGTGAGTGTTATGTTGTAGTGCCTGTGGAAGTGGTGTGATTTTGGGGCTTTGTCACATGGGGATGCTAGCATCGGTTTACGCTTAATCGCATCCTCCTTTATGCGTGTGTGCTTAATTCTGGAGTCTTTATTTAGGGAACCTGATAGGTAGAGTCTAAAGGTGGCTAGGGCTGCCTCCTCCCTCACAATTAAGTGCAGAGGTGGGAGTCCCAGCATTGCCTGTAGGGCGGCAGTGGGTGTGGTTCTCATACTACTGGTGATTGCAACGCAGGCGAACCTCTGTAGTTTTTCGAGATCTCTTTGGGCTGTGCTGAGGTCTGTCCTGGGCCACCAGACCAGCGAGCCATATGTGATGATTGGTCGGATGACTGTAGTGTATAGCCAGTAGGTGACCATGGGGCTAATACCCCAATTCCTGCCTAGCAGGCGTTTGCACTGCCACAGGGATATGCTGGCTTTTGTGATGATATGGTTCATGTGATTTGCCCAATTCAACTGTTTGTCCAAATAAATGCCCAGGTACTTGGTTCCAGTTGAAAGGCTTAGTGTTGTTCCGAAGAAACGCGGTAATTGCAGTGTCATCGGTTTTCTCTTTTTAGTGAAGAGAATAAGTTCAGTTTTTGCGGGGTTCACTGAGAGTTGGTGCTCGCTACACCATTCCTCTACTATTTTCAGGGCTTGACGCATGAGATTGCATAGAGTGTTTTCGTGGGATCCGTTTATTATTATTGTTATGTCATCCGCGTAGCCAACGGTGAAATAACCTTTATCGTTGAGTGTTTTGATGAGGCTATCAGCTACCAGGTTCCACAGAAGTGGCGAAAGAACGCCCCCCTGTGGACAGCCCTTCGCGACGATAGCCCTTGTAGTGTCGTTAACCGTGACTTGGACCGCTCTCAGTTTGAGCATATTGGTGATCCAGCCCCCTAGGGTCGGGTCTATGCCATGTCTGTCGAGGGCCGTGTTTATGCTGTTGAACATGGTCTTATCGAAAGCGCCCTCAATGTCAATGAAGACAGCCAATGAAGAGCATTTGTGGTCCACTGCGCATTCAATTTTTGAAACCACGTTGTGCAACGCGGATTCGGTTGATTTGCCTGTGGAGTACGCATGCTGCTGTTTGTGCAATGGTTTTTCTCGCAGAGGCCCATCACGGATGTGCCTATCGCAGAGTCTTTCGAGGGTTTTCAGCAAAAAGGATGTGAGGCTTATAGGTCTATATGCCTTGGGTTGTGTGTAATCAGTTTTTCCAGGTTTGGGTATGAAGATGACTTTCACCTCGCGCCATCCGAGAGGTATGTATCTTAGTGCTATGCAGGCCCGATAGATCTCTAACAGCCATGGCGTTAGATAATCTACCCCCCACTGTAGCAGGGCTGGGAAGATGCCGTCCAGCCCCGCTGACTTGTATGGCTGAAAGGTATTGATAGCCCATTTTATCCGGTCTACTGTTATTATATTGTGGGCTCTTGACCAGTCTTGTTCCGTCGGGGTCCATTCGGGTTCAGCCTCCCACATCCTGTCCTCCAGGACTTGACAGTCTGGGAAGTGAGTTTCGAGGAGGACCTTGCTGGTTTCATAGTCGGTTTGTGTGTATGAGTTGTCGGGTTTTTTCAGCGCGCCGAGGGATCGGTCCTGATCAGTTGATAGGATCTTCCGTACCCTTGCGGCCTCATTATTTGTTTCAATGGATTCACAGAATTTCCGCCACGCCATCCTCCTGGCGGTTCTAGTCTGTTTTTTGTATGCATATTGGGTCTCTTTGTATATCTCCCAGTCTTCCGGGAGTCTCGTGTTTTTTGCTCTGTTAAATTGCTTACGCAGCGTATCTCTGAGTTTACCAAGTTCAGCGTTCCACCAGGGGTTCCTCTCGTTCCTGCTTTGTGGCGCTCTTGATTTACAGCATGCGTGGTAAGCTTCTGTTATGTGTTTGGATAATTCCGTTACAGTGTGTTCTAATTGTGCTTGGTCCCTTACGGTTGCCAGTGCTAGATGCTCAGCTAAAAGTGAGGCCAGAAGGCTTTTGAACCTTGGAACGTTGGTACGCCTCGGGTTTCGCCTTGGTGCGGGTTTTTTGGTGTTTGTGGTAAGTGTAAAGCGTATCCTTCTATGGTCTGAGCAAGAAGGCTCGTCCGATACGTGCCAGTTTGTGATAAGGTTTGTCGCGTTTTCTGTGGCGAGTGTTAAATCTATGATTGTTTGTCCCCGGGCCGTGACCCAAGTGGGTTCTGTGCCGCGGTTAACAATGTTAAGATTAGTAGAGAATAAAAAGGTGGATAGTACCTCTCCTCTGGAGTTCGGTGTGACACTGCCCCAGAGCGGGTGGTGTGCGTTCGAGTCAGTACAGATGATCAGGTCCAAACCGGCGCGCTCACAGTGCTGCACCAGGTCAGCCAGCTCCTTTGGAGGGCAATCTGTGTCCTCACCTGGCATGTATGCCGAGGCCAGTACAACATCCGGAGCGCTAACTTCGGTATCGAGCCTGACAGTTGTCAGGTCTCTGGAACAGAATTGAGTTAGTGTCGTAAAGGGAATTTCTTTGGGTATATAGATGCAGGTTCTTGGCTTTCCTGAGCCATGTGTGTCGAGAATTATCTTACCTCCGATGTTACCGAGGCCACATATTCTGTTGTTCCTGATCCACGGCTCTTGGATCAGTGCGATGGTTCGGTGTTTAACCTCCAGTGCCCTGCGTAAGCTAGCCGTGGCAGTCTGGCTATGTTGGAGGTTAGTTTGGATGATGTTGAGGGGGGCTGGTGGAGGGGGAGCGGGGTTAATCGGAGACAGATCCATCGGATAGTCCCTCCGTCTCCACCTCCCGGTAAAGCTCGTCGTCGTGCGTGTCCCCCGGTGAGGAGGCAAGAAGTTGCGCATTCCAGCCGGGTGATGCGGGCAGTATGGGTTCGGCGACCTCGGCCATTGTCGTTTGGGCCATGTACTCCTCGAGTTGGACAATGTCCGTGTCGCCCGTCTGTGTCGTCGTCGGTTCTGTCGCGTTAGTGTCTGTGTCGTCGGTCTGGATGTCAGAGGGGCGGGTCTTGGGCCAGAAGCGCACGTATATCGACCCTAGCAGGTACGATATACGTCGCTCCCGCCCCAGGACCTTTTCGGCTTCCTCCGGTGGCAGCCCCAGGGTTAGATACGTCCCGTAGCGGTCGCCACCGACGGCAGTCGCCCTGTATAGTGACCACCGGGCAATGTTGTACCAGGTATTCTGACGAATCAGAATACCGTGGAGCCTGCCCACATCACCTCTATAGCGAGGGACGAAGAGCGAGGCTCGGACCCGGGTGGGCACGTCAGTCTGTCGCAGTACCGTCAGCGTCTGGTCGTTGTCGGGGAGTTTTATGAGTGGGACGTTTTGGGTCAGCCAGGTCAGGGCGTTTTCATCCTCACACCATATCTGCACCGTGCCTTCCGCTACCCGTGGGTATCCGCGGAAGGCCGGGAGTGGTGTGGACGGATCCGAGTCCATGAGTCTGTCTTCTAGGGCAGTCTTAATGAGTTCGGCCTCATCCCCAGTTAGCTCTTTACTGGGGTGGGGAAGGTGTATATGTTTTGACAAATAGTGATTAGTTTCACGTAAGGTACAATAGATACATAATATGTATACAGGGTTACTGGTAACTCGAAGTATTCCCAACAGGACTTGATAGTGTGACTTACTTGCAATAAAGTCCCCGAAAGAGTATAGGTAAAAACCCATGGGTTCCGATAACATGTAAGTCTTAGGTTTTGTTTTTAATTTATACCAGACTAGCTTGTGCTCGCGGCTTCGCCCGCGTATAAAGTGTTATATCCCAAGGGAATACAAACTATGTCCTTCCTAGGGTCTCAACCTATCGCCATGCCAAATTTCATCTAAATCGGTTTAGTCAATCCTTGCCTACCCTGCCTATCCTGCCTACCCTGCCTACACTGCTTACCCTGCCTACCCTACCAACGCTACCTACCCTACCTACCTAATTAATCATTTTTATTTGATTGTATCATCAATAGTTTTCTCAGCGCACGCCAAAGAATGAATTTTACAGTCAACATTTTGCTACTTTGGGTTACATTATTGCAATTTGCATACGGATCTCTAATTTATTTGAAATTATATTATAGCCTATGACACTCATAAGTAATGTAGCTTTCTACTGGTGAAAGAATTTTCAAAAACGGTTCAGTAGATCCAGAGATTACCCCCTACTACGTCACAAACTCACAAACTTTACCTCTTTATAATATTAGTATAGAATATAGATTAGTATAGATCTATATTCTATACTAATATTATAAAGAGGTAAAGTTTGCCACGAGCTCCTTTTACTTCATCTTCTCCTTTTTTTATTTAAAAGGTACCCGCTGCTTCTAAGTGCAGGATATTGGATGTGGAGACTTGTCTTCGATTGTAGTGACTGTCCGGCCATGCCAAACGTGTCAGATCTTCGACACGTCACACATGGAGATTTTCTACTTGCACTCCATGTATAAAACCATTACACAACTAAAGCTATTCAAAAATATTTTGCAAATAACATAAAAAAACTATAATGTTATTTTGTAACCTCACTTTTACAAAACTTCATATAACTTGATTCCTGGATAGCCAAATTTCACCAAATTTTCAGCGAGGCCTTGGTAATATATCCTCTTACAAATAAGGCTAGTTTGATTGAGTTAACACCTGGGCCCAGAATACTATGGAGTCTTGCCCTTCTCCTTTGAATTAATTAAGATACGAATTGTAAGCGTTTTGTATAATGGTTTTTTACTCTGTGGAAAATGTCATTGTTTACACATTTGTCACGCTCTGCTGTTCAAATTTCATTTTATTACTATAATGTGTAACCGTTTGTTTTCTAAAATAAATAAAATAAAAATAATCGCCATGCCTATTTCCAGAATAACATATTCTGGCAATAAATTAATATACCTTACCTGTTCGTGCACTTACACTATCGTGTGCTTCATCGAGAGGGGTCGTTCATCGGTCGAAAAATAACCTCAAAATTCACTCTATGCGACCTAAAAAGAGAGACGTTTTCATGAAATAAATTTTGTACCTATTATAGTGACTGATTTTATTCACTCATCATCATCATTACCCACAGCCTCTCATGCGACCCACCCATGCTGTATCCTCCTTAATATCTCCGTTTGTTACTTGTTGCCTAATGAAAGAAAATGGACCATCTCCAACTTTTCATTTCCGACTTTAACGGGAGAAATTGTGACGAAGATATTTTCCATAATCTTCGTCTTAGTCATATTCATCCTAAGGCCTACCTTAAAAGAATCATAGTTTTTCATTAGTCCTGAACATTATATGTTACGAAAATGACGCCTTTTGGACCATTTTTGCTTTCATTTTTACTTAGCCGAAATCTTTGGAGCTTTATTTATTAATCTTTTACACATACAATCATTACAATTTTTATACATAATACCCCTTGTTAGCATAGAACAATAATATTTGCATAATTTTGAAATGATTAAAAACTTCGTAGAACAATCACATAAAAAATTCTGGTACACAAACATTTATTCAACATAGGCGCCATGGACAGCCAACTTTGCAGGGTCTGTTTTAACGCCGAAGAATCAGACTGTTAAGCAATTATCTCCTAAACACGTGAACCGATTTACAACATTCAAACGGATAAAACTATTTTACGCCTAGACAAAATCATTCAATTATTCTGCGAGAAGTTTCTGAGAACTTAATATTGTTTGTACCTACCTAAATTTTTCCCGGAAATGTGATCAATAACTGAAAATTGCGTGAATCTAACCTGCGACACGCAACGTAGCAGCCGTTCGCTCAACCATTGCGCCAACCGGATACGGAACAATAGGATAGGTATCGATCAAAATTACATTGACAAGACATATCATTTTTTTAAATAAGCTCAATATACCTATCTGATTACCCCCTTGAAAAGAAGGGTTATTGGACGACTCGCCCGAATTTAACTCGCCCGAATCGGGCGAATTGTCCACTATTAAAAATATTCATTTTTCTGTGTCGATTCGCCCGAAGTTATTTTATCGGTGGGCGAATCGACCACTCCAATATTATTTAGTGGACGATTCGCCCGAATTTTATTTTAGAGAACAAACAATATAAAAGTACAGTCGTGCTCACCCGTCTCGGTAAGAATATGAAGAATTAATCGAAGTTAATAGATATTGTACTAGAAACTAGGAAAGCAATTTAAACTACCAGGAGGCCAGAATCATGAAGAAGTATTTGCAGAGCTAGAATCATTAGCGGTAGAGACTAACGGAGTACTAGGGCTTTGAGAAGCGAAAATCGCCCGGTACTCTTTTTTACTGCTCATGATTCCAGCATAGCTGCTTAAGCAGCTTAAGCTGCTTGGTGTTTTGTCGCCAATGAACCAAAAGAATCATGAGCGGTAAAAAGAGTACGAGAATGCGTTGAGATTTGAACGTTAGATATGATAAACAGGCGAAAAACCAATAAGAGGTAGACAGCAATATTCGCTACAAAAAAAATTAAAGAGAAAGCTCTATACGCTATCAGGTCATTTTGGTACCGGTAAAGACTAACTTAAGTACCAGGAGATTATAATCATGAGGAAGCTAGGGCAATATTCGCTACAAAAAAAATGAAAGAGGAAGTTCTATACGCTATCAGGTCATTTCGGTACCGGTAAAGACTAACTTAAGTACCAGGAGATTATAATCATGAGGAAGCTAGGCTGGAATCATGAGCGGTAAAAAGAGTACCGGGCGATTTTCGATTCTGAAGCCATAGTACTCCGTTAGAGACACCGCTAATGATTCTAGCTCTGCAAATACTTCTTCATGATTCTGGCCTCCTGGTAGTTTGAAGTGCTTTCCTAGTTTCTAGTACAATATCTATTAACTTCGATTTATTCTTCATATTATTACCGAGACGGGTGAGCACGAGTGTACTTTTATATTGTTTGTTCTCTAAAATAAAATTCGGGCGAGTCGTCCACTAAATAATATTGGAGTGGTCGATTCGCCCACTGATAAAATAACTTCGGGCGAATCGACACAGAAAAATGAATATTTTTAATAGTGGACAATTCGCCCGATTCGGGCGAGTTAAATTCGGGCGAGTCGTCCAATAACCCGAAAAGAAATGGCGAAACAAAAACATTCAGTCTCTTTTAAAGTTCAGACTAGAAATTACTCAAACCGTTAGAAATCATCTGCATGTTCCACACTCAACCACACCAGTTATATCAACAGCAACACTACGTGTACACAACATTCACAATGAAATCGCAATCAGCGTCATTGAACGAAATTAAATTATACTAGTATTTACGTTTAATCATCTGACAATCCGACACACCTGCCGATTTATTAACACAAATTGTTTGCTCGTTACCTAATAAAAGGGATGGGTACCACTTGCCGGTACAATTCAGTCACAGCTCAGCCACCGAAGAGGCAACATCTCTAGTGGGAAAGCTGAAATCTGCGGCACAATATTTTCAAGAAAGCCCGCTTTTTATTTCTTTCTCGGTCAAAAATAGGGTCGTCCGCGTACTACACTACATAAGTGGTCGCCAGACTCTGTACGTAGGGAAAGCACGTCCAACCTAAGTGGGATATACTGTCCTAGGGCGGACGTAGGTGCTTGCACCACCCGGGTACTGCCCGCAACACAAAGTCTGGTGAAACTTCATCATCACGCCTGTAGATTAAGCAGAGGTGCACCCACATTTTGCCACATTTTTTTTATTATGTTTAAGTCATGTAATAGGCGGCGAGTCAACCACCGAGCATAAGTCCAGACCCCAGGAAGCTACTTAGAAATTCCAGATGGAAAAATTCAGTAACACTTTACTCACACTGGAAATAGAACCCAGCGCTTATGACCGTAGTAGAGCAGCTAAGAAATAAATTATTAATAATGCCCAGCAGCCTTATTGCGTAAGTGAATTCGGCAAGACAAAGACGAGATGAAAGACGCGATGTGGATTTCCGTCTATGTGATTGGTCGATTATTCATACTCTTTGCCATTTGCCTTGCCGAATTCATTGTCTATTCTTCTTCTTTCGTGTCGATTATCTCTAACTATAGTCTCAACCGATTTTGTCCAACCAGTAAGTAGCTACTCGGATAGTTCTGTCATTTGCTACGTTCAAATCCCGTACGGTGCAGGTGGTCGGGCATGAAGGGCAGACAAGGAGGTGAGCCATATCTTGCGAAGGGGCTTCACACTATCACTATGTTTTGGATGGGTCTATGATACTCCATTTGGCCAGGTTGTTTTTACAGCGGCCAACCTGGATCCGCAATCGATTTAGGGATTTTCAGATTGGCCACTGCAGTTCGTTTCCAGGCGGCAGATGCTCCGGAGTGATGAAGCGTGGAAGAGTAGAGTGTACCCACTCTACTCAATTTCGTTTCAATAATTCACATATCTCGTCAGTTGCGCTGGCTTTCAAGGAGGTTGTATATCTCAAGAAGCTCTTACGACTCTTCAGGTACTCATAAAGGGGGTGCTGGCTCTCCCGTTCATGTTTGTCCTACTCGTTGCGGCTGGCTACTTCGTAACGAACTTCTGGTGGAGCTTTACCCGCCAGTGGGTACAACATCACAAGCGGGGTTGGTTTCAAACACCCAGTGATGATGCGACAGGTGTAATTTAGTGCTATGTCGACTTTTCTAGCGTGAACGGATCGATGCCACACTGGGCATACAAACACTCAGCAGAAAAAGACAGACATAGGCCAGATGTGCATAGAACTTGTGTCAATGCTCCCCAGTTAGTGGATGTTAGACGGCGAAAGACATTATTCCTTGTCCCGACTTTTTGCTTAGTTTGTAAGCAGTGATATAGCGGTGATTTTCGGGTCTTTAGGGCATTTTCCTAGTTTAAGTAGTGCTATCACTTTAGCGCGTTTCCACAATTTGAAAAATGGCTACTGGTCCGAGGTGTTGAATTTGTCGACATAAACCAGCGGCTTTTCCATTTCTAAGTGTTTAATCCCGTATAATTAATACAGTATTTTGTCACAGTAAGTAACTGGTTTTATGTTAAGTACGGATTACAAATTACATCATGCATTCGTACTAATGTACAAACTTAATTAATACACAGAAGTTTCGTGAAAATAACCTTTTGAAATGAAAATGACTATTGACATGATACTTGACAATTTGAAGTACGCGGTCCCCATTTTGCTTGCGAAAGCTATCGCGCGCTATTTTCTTCAGAACGCACCCACTAATAAGATCGGTAAATGTATTTATGTTCAAATGTTTTTTGAAGCCATAATATTTGAAATACTAACTACAAAATAGCTCAGCAGCCTCAAAATTTAATTTGTAATATGTATTTCAAATACCTGACTATTTGAAATACCAATTACAAATTACATTTTTATGAAGTAATTGAATTGAAATACCAAATACGTATTTGTATTTTAATTACAAGTATTTCAAATACTGCTGAAACTTGCCCTAGACAAGTTGCATTCGATGTCAGCGAAGGCGATGATTAAAACGCCAAAATGTAAGGTTTACGTGACATTTTGATGACGCTTATCAATCCCATACATTTCTGACTTTTTTACAATCGCTGATCGATGATAGAATGTCACTTGTCAGCCTCGGACAAGTAACTCAATAACCTCTGAAGCGGATGAAATTAGAAACGAACAATTTAGATTAAAAGGGATTCGAAGTATCCGCTTTCGTAATCATGGTCCATGTAATTATTTTGAGCATCTAGTACCTACTTGTAACAGTATTTTATTCGAGGAATATCTTTATTGAAAAATCAAAGCACGTGCATAAGCTGTCAGTTTGACAATTCAACAGTATGAATTGCGTCTTTAACCGACTTCCCAAAAAGGAGGAGGTTCTTAATTCGATTGGTATTTTTATTTATGTATGTACACCGATTACTCAAAGGCGCCTAGACCGATTTGGAAAATTCTTCTTTTGTTTGAAAGTGTGTATTTCCCATTTGGTCCCATAGTCATCAGGTTAGGATCTGATGATGGAATCTTGGAGAAATCGAGGGAACTTCTCAAATATGATAGGCATACATATAGCGATTTTGGCATTTTCATCAACAATGCAATCATTTGCACTCAGAAAGTATCATTTGGTGAAGTGGAACTGGTGAAGAAGACCACAGATGGCCAATAGAATTCCTTAATGCTAAGTATGTCTCGGGTCTACGATATCTCAAATAGTTAAACGACTATGATGAAGCAACTACTTATAAATAAAAAGTACTGATGAAAATGGTACCATCGAACTGATCTGATGATGAAGCAGGCAGGTAGGCGCTTTAACTCCGATATAAAAGAATGTATCCTAGTTGTGTTTGGGCTTATTGGAATCGTCATGTACTTTGGCTATATATGATTTTACGGCAATTGAAGGTACCTATCAAAACTAAAAAGAGATAAATAAAGAAAATTTTCAACAAATGAAACAAACCGACTTCCAAAAAAAAACACTACATAGTGAAAAATAACTTTCTATTCCAACTTCGGAAAAGAAAGTTAATTTATCACTTTGTAGGGTTTTTTTTGGAAGTCGGTTTGTTTTTTTTGTAAGCTGTCGAATACACTAGATCTTAAAAGTATATCTATGAAACAATAAATGTAAGCAAAAAACCAGCACGCGCGTTCTTTGAGCTACAGGGGCTGTTATTTCTGTCTGTCAAATGGACAAGTTCGTATCTATCATAATGTAGGTGTCGTCTTACTTGAGTTAATGTCTTATATCCCCTAGATGGGGCACAGGGCGTCCACAGATGTCCTTCATCGTGATCAGTCTTGAGCTTCACGCTTTACCTCGCTCCATGTCATTCCGATGCTCGCCGCTTCTGCCAACACAGTGCGACGCCAGGTTTGACGGGCACGACCACGCTTTCTTATCCCTTGGGGATTTCAGTTCAAAGCTTGCTTAGATATGTGACCAGGACCCCTTCTGAGCGTGTGACCAATCCATCTCCATTTTAACACTTGATCCGGCGGTTGATCGGGCTCTTGTAGCATTTCTCCAACAGCCTTACGTTGGAGGTGGTATCGGGCCAGTAGATTTCGAGAATACGACGAATACAGCGTTTGACAAAGACTTGGCGTGAGATGTCCGTTGAGACCTTCCATGCGAAACATAGAGCCCGTAGAGCAGCACGGATTTGATATTCGAATCGAAGATTTTGAGTTTAATCCTTCGAATCAGTTGCCGGGATTGCCAAACAGATCTTAGCTGCGCGAAGGTAGCTCGGGCTTTGGCGATCCGTAAAGTGCGCACGCTGCTAGACAGTTCCCTATCATCCCGGCTTCTCAACATTAACATTGAACCACCGTCAGCCTCTGACATTGCGGAAGCAGTCCACTCTTTGAAGACAGGCACAGCATGCTCTAGACAAGTGGCATTCGATATCAGCGAAGGCGATAATCGTAATACGATATCGATACGTAAGTCTCAACAAAAACAAAAATAAAAGTAGACGAAAATTAATATTGACGTCTACTTTTATTCCTGAGTTCAGTCGGGAGGACATTAATACCAACAGTTACCAGCCCCACCCACCCAGACTGAATTGTTGTTATTGGGGCAAATATTGACGGAGTTAAGGAGTGCGACAAAGTGACACTTCTTTTTGCAGTAATGATTGTCTGACATTTTGTTAGCAAAGTCCAAAGTATAGATAAATAGTAATCTATATATATAAAAATGAATCCCTATTTCCCTTGGTCACGGCATCACGCGTGAACGGCTGGACCGATTTCGCTTATTCTTGTTTTGTTGTGTTTGTTATTGTTAGGAGAAGGTTCTTATGAAAAAAAAAATAAGATAAAAAAAAATCGTATCTTACCTACATAAGTAGGGTAGGTATGTAGGTAGGGTAGGTAGGATAGGGTAGGGTAGGTAGGGTAGGGTAGGTAAGGTAAGGTAGGTAGTGTAGGGTAGGTAGTGTAGGGTAGGTAGTGTAGGGTAGGTAGTGTAGGGTAGGTAGTGTAGGGTAGGTAGGGTAGGTAGTGTAGGGTAGGTAGGGTATGGTAGGCAGTGTAGGGTAGTTAGGGTAGGGTAGGTAGTGTAGGGTAGATAGGGTAGGTAAGGTAGATGAATGTTTGGTGTTTTTATGGCAAAACAAAGTTTGCCGGGTCAGCTAGTCTAAATATAAATAGCACACTTTGGACTTTTTGATAATCGTTTTCGCAAATTCAATGTCACTTTATCAAGGCTCTCTTAAGTATGCGTAAAAACAGGTGGACGGTTCCTTCCATCACTTTCTTATTCATTCACACCGAGTAAGATATTATGGTCCTAATTTATTTGTCTAACGGACAAACAAACACACATTTTCAGGCGCAGGACACACGAATTTAAAAGCTCTCCGAAACACGTAGGAGAATCACTGCTAAATTCCTGACTCTAGAATTCTGCAGTTTTTGTTCTATTCGGTTTTACTATCATCAACTTTTTGATGATTGAAAAACCGAATACTTAATTGTTGTTTTTTGGGTCCGGAATTATTGTACTTGGGCCGTTTTTATCACTTCAGCTTGTTATGGGCGATTCCGCTATAGACGATTCTCGACATTAATTTTTTAATCACGTTATTAGTTGTTTTTTTTTGCTAATAGTGCGAAGAAGAAAGTCGAAACTTAATTTAAAAAAAATATTTTTTCGATTTTACTCCATATTAAATTCTTTGGAGCGTTTGAAAATATTACCATCCAAAGAGTTGGTACAAACTGAAAATCATACCTATCAACACTGACGCGATATAGCTGTTACTGACAATTTATGGTAATGTTTTACCGGTTAAACTTGAAGTGACTATATTCATTTATCTTTCTGTTTCAAAAAAATTAAGCATATGTTGTTATTTATTAAAAGCATTATTGAGTGCTAGAATACATTGTTAACTTGTTGCACCCGCGATACAAAAGATAAGAAAGTTTACTTTTTTCACAGAAATTAAGAGCTAACATTCTGAAATTTTGTAAAAGTAAGAAGAAATCAAAACTCAACTTAAATTAATAGCTTTTAAGAGTGTAATGTTTGTTAGGTTAAAATAAACATTAACTTAATTTGGTTGCACCCGCGATCTCAATGTCAGATCGCGGGTGCAACTTTTTGTCACTTATCCTTTTTATGTGATTAATAACATATTTTGTTGTTTTTATTTGCTTTGACTAATAATATATGCTTAATACTATTGATGATATACATTTAATATGTGTCTTTCTATTATATTCTGTATGTTTTACGAGCTTCATGCCAAACACCTCCGTCGGGAAAGGACTCGTGATTCAAAACGGAGAGAAGTAATGAAAGAGAAAATGTAGACAAATGCAGATTTGAAAACCGGAAAATCGGCATAAAAATTACTCAATATCGTTATGTGGGGGTATTTCAGAGCGATATGGATGAAGATGGAGAAACCATAGTACAATTTATGACGACGATTGATGGCAAACATTTCACAGAAATCGTAAATGACATAGCATATGTATTGTACATATGCTATGTCATTTACGATTTCTTATTAAAGTAATTTTCGTGAAATTGGAAGCGCCAGAGAAAAACTGATGGAAATAATACGTTCATAGAATTTTGGCGAATATTGACGTATTTGAAAAGAAATAATTAATATAAGCGACAAAGAAAGTGTACTAATTAGTAATAAATATTGTTTAATCTCTCATTTTGTCCCTATATAAGTTAAATTGACGTTTATGTTCACTTCAATTAGACTGGTTGCACCCGCGATAATTTGATGTTGCACCCGCGATTCGGTCAAAAGTGAATAATTAATTGTTTATTTTTGTTTTCTTTAGAATTTGTATTTTATGTTCATGGTTACTTAAAGATCTTACGAAATATAAAGGCATATTATATTAAATGTATCACAATTAACAGATTTATAAGTTTATTTTCTATGATCTGGAATGGTTGGACCAAATCTGTTGCACCCGCAATGGCAATTTGAACCTTCCTTCTGGCTTTTAAAACATTATTTTAAAATCCTTGTAAATGAATATTAAAAGAACATATTAAAATGTAATCATTCAAAGTTAAATTCAATTTAAAATGTTTTTTATTTAATTACATGAAACTAAAACATGCGTCTAAATGTTGCACCTGCGATAATGGAATGACCCTTATCATCCACAGCGGCTGTAGGCGCAACTTTTTTTCTACCAGAGCGATTGGTTATTTCTCGCCCAATTGCCTATATCTCAAAACAACGTGAATTTGATGATATCGTCAACCCAACCCAAGGCGCTTTTAGACAGCCTTTGTTTAATTGGCCCAACCTTGGCCAACTAAGTAGGTAGTAATTACAGAATTGACAATTATGTACCTACTCGGAACAGGGTTCAGTAACGATCCCAAATATCTTGTTTCATGTCAAGTAATAAGCAACGCAAATCCAAAGTAACATTGTAGGTATGCCGATGTAACATACCTACAATGTTACTTTGGATGTCGGATGTGAATAGCGTAGGATGTGAATGTTACAGTGTCTATAATCTAAAGGATAGTAGGCACAGCGCATACTCATGAAAATGATAAGTACTTGAATTTCTCAGAAGGGATAGGGGATAAATGGCCTTGTGGAGTTCATTGAAACTGAATTTATGATGAATTTAGTGATAGCTAATCTTCGCCAGATAGGTAGGTGTTCCATTTGATTTGGCATGCGCATATGCAAAGATGCACATCCAGGCACTGGGCTACTATACACACTACATACTACATACTATACACTTTGAAGTTTACATACTTCCTTACTCATTTTGGATTAGTTAATAAATAAAAAAAGGTTAATTAAATAGAAAAACCCGACTGCATAAAAAGCTAACTAAAAAGATGTAAACAAGAAGAAAATCATGATATATAATTATTTATTAGCTGGCTGGCCATGTGTATCCTCCGACTGCACAATATGATTTTCTTCTTGTTTACATCTTTTTAGTTAGCTTCTAAAGCAGTCGGGATTTTTTGATTTTATTAACCTTTTTTTTATTTACAACTTTTTAGTTGTAATTTTTTTACGAATTACTCTTAAACATATAAGTGGTATACATTTTTGTAATCACCTCTAAAACCCTTTTGATACCCCACTCGATGTGTATGGAAGAAGAAAAAAAAATTAGACCCTAAAATATGGCGCCCAAAATCCGTCGGGTTTGTTTTTCTTAACGTCACCTGTCTAAAAACACTTGGGCGGTCAAGACGTAAATTATGTAAATCCATGTAGTGGTTTGCTAGATATGAGGTGATAAAGAATATTACATACACACAAACATGCATACATACAAACTAAGATAAGCGCGAAAAAAACTTAACCCTGTCCTTGCAGTCGGGTAATAAATAAAGATAACGAAATAAAAAAACCTGTTAGATTTTTTGTTTGTAATAGTGGATTATAAATATCTGTCGGGGTCAATAGTACGGACGTCAAAACAAATCACAAGCACGCCCCTGGCGGCAATCAAGAGCAACTACGCATCGGCACGCTTTTTATAAGCAATTGCGTGGTGGGGAATATGGCAGTTGAGTACTGACAGCCTTAAAGCTAACACGTCGTAGAATCAGTGTCGATCCATAATATTAGTAAGCAAGATTGACAAAACAAGACAAAGATATTTTATTTCCACTAGGCCACCAAGCGGCACTTTTGAACGTTACATAAAAATGATTGTAACTGTAATTTGTGACTATTTGAATAAACCTATTGTATCGAATAACTTTTGTGATTTTATTTTCACGATTCACACAATGTCTTAACCTAAGGGAATGCATTCTGACTTCCCGATGGTTTACATCTATCGGCCAGCCTTGATGCGAAATCAGAAGTGGGATTCAGTCGTGCTAATGAGATCACACGCAAAAACAATGCTAGTGGAAATGGTTACATTCTCGAAAATAAATATCGCGGTGTCAGTTGCGACTACCCTCGGAAACTGATATAATGAAAAAAAAAGCTGTCCGGAACGGAGCAATAAGGAGGCTAGCAGCAACCAGGGAGCTGGACTGGTCGAGGCAGAGCTTGATTTTTATTAATGGTTTTGGTTACTAGAATAGATTACTGTAGGATTGCCTGGCCCTATCCAGCCGCAACTACATTTTAGTTTTTTTTTTAGTTTTCCCCACACAAGGAATTTTGCCTGAAGTGAGCCGCCATTGATGAGTTGTTGTTAATAGTTAACCTAGATATAATAATAATAATAATAATAATATTATCATATTTCGACAAACAAGTAAACCGCAAAAGAAACCAGCAAGAAACGATTTATAATATCCAATTATCCGTATCCATAAAACCCCATTAAATAAAATTAAAGAAAATTCTTTAGAAAATGCAGATTGACGTCTGTCAGTGACGACGAAACTTGAAAAATGTAAGGAAAAAATATAAATGATGTTGACTAGAGCAGCTGCCTATCGCGCACGCCATCCACCCCCGGACTCGTCGCTCAGCTCCGCCTCGCCGCCGCCGGACCTCGGATCACCAGTATCATCGGCGGCTGCAGTTGCGTCGAGCTCAAGCGATGAGTATTTTTCCCCGCCGACGTCGCCAACACCTGTACGTCGGCAGGGGAGAGGCCGGCCACCGAGGAGCTTGGGATCTAGGGGCCAACCGGCCCCGAGCCGGGTCCCCGCTGCCGGTGGTTGTGTGCAGCGCATGAGATGGACTCAAAGTATAAATGAGAACGTCATGCGCGCATATTACGGGTCTACAGAGGGGGGAACTAACCTCACTGCGTACCGTGTTAGGATGCTGTCTCTGTTTCAGGACCTAGAACCAACCGTAGACGTCTCGGCCCAACGATTGTCGGATCAGGTGCGAGTCATCCAGCGTAATCACAGGTTGGACGACGCCGCACTTGATAGGCTGCGTTCAGAAGTGCTGAGCAACCAAATCGTCTTAACCTCTACACAGACCGCGGCACCGCCAGCCACTATTGTGATCCCGCCGCGGTCCAATCATGATAACGAAGAGGCAGTTGATAGGGTTGTTACAGTAAGTAGCCAGTGCAACGAAAGATTGAGGAGCGCACTGGAGGATGCGCTTCGCGAGTATAGGTCAACACCGATTGAACTTAGACCCCGATTACCACGCTTGCCTATGCACAAGAAGAATAGGGCGCTGGTGTGTGCTTTGGACTCGCTGCTTAAGAACATCTTTGAAAGCAGCGAGAGCCTCGTTGATACGCACTCAATCCTGTATTGCGGGGCTGTTGCGGCATGTCGTTTGGCCAATGTTAAGTTCCCAAACGTGACTACTCGGCCAAAGCCTGCCGTGCCAGCATGGCAATGCAGGATCGAACGGCGTATCGATGGGGCTAGGGTACTCATCGGCAAACTATGCTGTTTCAGGGAGGGCAATACACGACCACGTGTGATGCGCTTCGTGAGGCGGGCATTTTCGGGGACTGGAATCAGTCCTCGAGAATACATGTCCCGGGTCACGGAGCGCATCGACTTCCTGAAGCAGAAAGTTTGTGCATGGGCCAGCCGTATTCGGCGGTATAAGCGGCGGGTTGACCGGTACTCGCAGAATCGCATGTTCCAGAGTGATGAGAGGTGGGTATACAGAACTTGGGAGCGACCTGAACAAAATGTGACTGACGTGTGCCGCCCGGATGATGACGCCACGAGTACATTCTGGCGAAGCATCTGGTCGGTGCCCGTCTGTCACACTGAGGGTGGCTGGATGCGTGATGTCGAGCGCGTGTGTGAAGCTATACCAGAAATGGAAAAAGTAATCATCAGTCCATCTGATGTAGCCAAAGCAGTTCGTCCGCTACCGAACTGGAAGTCTCCGGGACCGGACGGACTGCATAACTTCTGGCTAAAATGGTATAGCAGCTCACACGCGTTACTGGCATCTCAATTCCAGTCATGTTTAGAGTCTGGGTCGCTGCCGCAGTTTTTAACAACAGGCGTTACCCACCTGCTCCATAAGACAGGTAGTCCCGCGGAACCCAAGAATTATAGACCAATAACATGCTTATCGACGGTTTATAAACTTCTTACATCCATCCTGAGAGCAAAAATTGATAAACACATTGAAGTTAACTCAATAATGTCTACCTCTCAGAATGGATGTAGGACTGGGTCCCGCGGCACTAAGGAGCTACTCCTCATTGACATGGCCATAAGCCAACAGGTTCGTCGATCCCGCAAGGATCTGTCGACATGCTGGATAGACTACAAGAAGGCCTACGACTCTGTGCCACATACATGGCTCATGAGGGTGCTGGAGTTGTACAAAATAAATGCAACTCTATGCACCTTCCTTGAGTCATGTATGAGTCAATGGAAGACAGTCCTTCGATATCCAGGATGTCGACCGATTCAGGGGGATGATGAGCCTGTATGGATTAAGCGGGGGATATTTCAGGGCGACAGTTTGAGTCCACTTTGGTTCTGCTTAGCCCTGAATCCTCTAAGTACACTGCTGGAGGATTCAGGACTAGGCTATCGGTTGAGAAGAGGTGGTCAGGTCATATCTCACCTCCTTTACATGGATGATCTGAAACTCTTTACCCCCAACAATTCCCAACTGACGGAGCTACTGAAGGTAACTGAAACCTTCAGTAACTCCATCAGGATGGAATTTGGTGTGGACAAATGTGCAGTCATGCATGTAAAGCAAGGGGAGATTATGGAATCCGAGGGAATTCAACTCTCTGATTCCATACACCTTAGACACCTCTCCTCGACTGAAACTTACAAGTATTTGGGTATGTCGGAAGCGTTAGGCATCAACAGTACTGACATGAAGCAACTGCTGAAGGAACGTTTCTTTGGCCGCCTGAAAAAGGTATTAAATAGCCTTTTGTCGGGCGGAAATAAGGTGCGCGCCTTCAACAGTTGGGTCATGCCGGTTTTGATGTACTCTTTCGGCATACTCAAATGGACTCAGACCGAGCTCGACGCTCTTGACAGGAGGGTCCGGACACTGCTGACCGCAAACCGGATGCATCACCCACGATCATCGGTGATGAGACTGTACATCCCGCGGAAGTGTGGGGGTCGAGGCTTTTTAAACGCCAAGACTCTTCACAACCGCGAGGTGTGCAGCCTCAGAGAATACTTTTTGAAAGCTGAAGTGGGTATGCACCGGGATGTGGTCGCAGTGGACAAGGGACTCACCCCGTTGTCCATGGCTAAAGAGAACTGGCGCAAGCCTGTAATACTAACTACTGATGAACGCAAAGAGGTATGGCAAGGCAAGGAGCTACACGGACGCTTTTATCGGGCACTCCATGGGCCCGATGTAGATTTCCCAGCGTCCGTATCCTGGCTACGTTTTGGTGACCTATTCGGGGAAACTGAAGGTTTTGTCTGTGCAATTATGGACGAAGTTATCCTGACGAATAACTACCGGAGATATATAATGAAGGATGGGACGGTTGACGTGTGTCGGGCATGCCACCACCCAGGTGAATCCATCCGACATATTATCTCTGGTTGTTCTCGTCTGGCTAACGGCGAGTACTTACACAGGCATAACCAAGTGGCCAGGATTATTCACCAGCAACTTGCTTTGAAGTACAATCTAGTGGAATCGGAGGTACCATATTACAAGTATGTGCCCGACCCAGTTCTCGAAAATGACCATGTCACGTTGTACTGGGATCGGTCTATCATCACTGATAGGACTATTGTTGCCAATAAGCCGGATATAGTGGTGATAGACCGATTAGCGCGCCGCACAATGATAATCGATGTCACCATCCCGCATGACGAGAACCTCGTGAAAGCTGAGAAAGAGAAACAAATCAAGTATCTCGACTTAGCACACGAGGTTGTCGACATGTGGAATGTGGACTCGGCAATCATTGTGCCGATTGTCGTTACGGCCAACGGCCTGATGGCCAAGAGCCTCGACGACCATCTGTCGAGGCTGTCATTGGGCGGTTGGATCAAGGGGCTGATACAGAAGGCAGTACTCCTCGATACGGCTCGCATTGTGAGGAGGTTCCTGTCTCTGGAGCCCTAACCACCGGTAGCTTGGACCCTGTTCCCGATACCGGTTGGCCTCTATTTTCTATATTTTTAAATGTTTTTTTTTTTAATTTATTTTATAAAAATATTTAAAAATGTAGTAAATAAGAAAAGAAATCAATAAAGGAATAATAATAATAATCTGTGGCCTGACTTGTCAAGAGTGACATTCAAAAAATTCTTAGCTCTTCGTATTTTCTATAATTTATTTATCAAACCGTATTAAATCACCGTAATATCTGTATAAAATTAAATTTTAATAATGTTGACATATATATATATATTCAACCAAGAAGAAAACAAATACCTAATATAATTACAATGCCAAACCATACAAAAACACACGTAAAATGACATAAGCTAAGAAGAAAATGCTCACGCGAAGCCAGGCCCGAGCCAAACACACACGCCCAACATCTTCGGGTTCGTCGCTCAGCTCCGCCTCGCAGCCACCGGGATCCCCTACATCCATGAGTGAAGAGATCCTGGACGCTGCAGTAGCGTCGAGCTCGAGCGACGAATACTTCTCTCCGCCGACGACACCACCACCTGCGCGTCGACGGGGAGGACGCCGGCCGCCGGACAGCCTGGGACTTCGAGGCCCATCGGCCTCTGACAGGGTCCCCGCTCCCGGTGGAAGTGTGCAGCGCATGCGATGGACGCAATCGATCAACGAAAACGTCATGCGCGCATACTTTGGGGCTACAGAGGGGGGAAGTAAACTGACTGCGTACCGTGGTCGGATGCTCTCTCTGTTTCAGGTGCTTGAGCCAGCTGTCAACGTGTCGGCCCAACGTCTATCGGATCAGGTGCGGGTCATCCAGCGTAACCATATGCTGGATGACACCGTACTTGATAGACTGCGTGAGGAATCACGGAGTAGCCGTGTCTCGCCTGCCTTGCCTCCGGCCGCGGTGCAACTGCAACCCAGTGCTTCACCGCGACCCGATCATGATGGTGAGGATGACGACGACAGGGCTATATCTGTGAGTACCCAATGCAATGTACGTTTAAGGAGCGCTTTGGAATGTGCATTCAGCGAGTATCGTTCCACACCGCCTGAGCTTAGACCTCGACTACCTCGTCTGCCCATGCATAAGAAAAATAGGGCGCTGGTGTGTGCTCTTGACTCGCAGCTATCAAATGTTTTTGATAGCAGCAAAGACCTTGCCGATACCCACTCAATACTGTACTGTGCGGCTGCTGCGGCATGTCGTGTAGCTAACGTCAAATTCCCAAAAAGTGACAGAACTACACGACCAGCTGTACCAGCCTGGCAGTCCAGGATTGAGCGTCGTATCGGTGAGGCTAGAGCACTCATCGGCAAGCTTATCTGCTTCAGGGATGGCAACACTCGCCCTAGAGTGATGCACTTTGTGAGGCGGGCTTTCTCGGGGACTGATATCAGTTCTCGAGATTATCTGTCCCGCGTCACAGAGCGTATCGACTTCCTGAAGCAGAAGATCTATGCATGGGCAAACCGTATTCGTCGGTACAAGCGGCGAGTGGAGCGATACATGCAGAATCGTACATTCCAGAACAACGAAAGGTGGGTTTATAGGGATTGGGAGCGACCCAACCAAGGTGTGACTGATACACGCCCACCAGATGATGACGCCATGTATTCGTTCTGGCGCAATATCTGGTCGGTGCCTGTCAGTCACACCGAGGGTGATTGGACTCGGGAGGTCGAACAAGCGTGCGATCCGATACCACAAATGGGGGCAATTACCATCAGCCCCCAAGATGTAGCTCGTGCAGTCCGTCCGTTGCCTAACTGGAAATCGCCAGGGCCGGACGGACTGCACAACTTTTGGATAAAATGGTTCCAAAGGTCGCACGCTCGTTTGGCAACTCAGTTCCAGTCTGCCTTAGAGTCAGGATCGCTGCCCCAGTTCCTAACTACAGGAATAACCCACCTGCTCCACAAATCAGGTAGTACTGCGGAACCTAAAAATTATAGACCGATAACATGTTTACCGACGGTCTATAAAGTTTTTACATCCATTCTGAGAGCTAAAATTAATCAACATATTGATACGAATTCAATCATGTCTGCTTCTCAGAATGGATGTAGGAACGGGTCCCGCGGTACTAAGGAGCTGCTCCTTATAGACATTGCTATTAGCCAGCAGGTTCGCCGTTCCCGAAGGGATCTGGTGACATGTTGGATAGACTACAAGAAGGCCTATGACTCAGTGCCACATACATGGCTCATGAGGGTGCTGGAGTTGTATAAAATTGATGCAACTCTGCGCACCTTCCTGATGTCGTGTATGGGGCAGTGGAGGACGGTCCTTCGCTATCCAGGATGTCGACAGATTCAAGAGGACAGCGAACCTATAAGGATCGAGCGTGGAATATTTCAGGGCGATAGTCTGAGTCCACTGTGGTTTTGTTTAGCCCTGAACCCTCTTAGTACACTGCTGGAGGGTTCGGGCCTGGGCTATCGGTTGAGAAGAGGAGGTCAGGTCATATCTCACCTCCTTTACATGGATGATCTCAAGCTCTTTGCCCCCAACAACTTGCAACTGATGAAGCTACTGAAGGTTACAGAAACCTTTAGTGACGCCATCAGGATGGAATTTGGTGTGGACAAATGTGCTGTCATGCATGTAAAGCGTGGGGAGATTATGGAATCCGTGGGAATACAACTCTCGGATTCCATACACCTTCGATCCCTTTCCTCAACCGAAACTTACAAGTATTTGGGTATGTCGGAAGCATTAGGCATCAATGTAACTGACGTGAAACAGTCGTTGAAGGAACGCTTCTTTGGCCGCCTGAAAAAAGTACTAAATAGTCTTTTATAAGGGGGGAACAAGGTGCGCGCCTTCAACGGCTGGGTCATGCCGGTCTTGATGTATTCTTTCGGCATACTCAAATGGACTCAGACAGAACTTGACGCCCTGGATAGGAGAGTCCGCACATTGCTTACCGCAAATCGTATGCATCACCCACGGTCATCGGTTATGAGACTGTATATCCCTCGGAAGTGCGGGGGTCGTGGCTTTTTAAATGCTAAGACCCTGCACAACCGCGAGGTATGCAGTCTTAGGGAATATTTCCAGGCAGCTGACGTGGGTATGCATCGAGATGTGGTAGCGGTGGATAAGGGCCTTACCCCGCTCTCCTTGGCTAACGAGAACTGGCGCAAACCTATAGTATTAGATACTAATGACCGCAGGGAGGTATGGCAGAGCAAGGAGCTTCACGGACGCTTCTACCGGGTCCTACATGGGCCTGATGTAGATCTTTTAGCGTCCGTGGCCTGGCTGCGATTTGGTGACCTTTTCGGGGAAACCGAAGGTTTTGTCTTTGCGATTATGGACGAAGTTATGATGACGAACAACTACCGGAAATATATTGTGAAAGACGGCACGGTTGACATCTGTCGGGCATGTCACCGGCCGGGGGAATCCATCCGTCACATTATCTCCGGTTGTTCTAGTCTAGCTAACGGAGACTATTTGCATAGACACAACCTTGTAGCCAGGATTATCCATCAGCAACTTGCTCTGAAATACAATCTTGTTGAATCGGAAGTGCCTTACTATAAGTATGAGCCCGACCCAGTTCTCGAAAATGGCAATGTCACGTTGTATTGGGATCGGTCTATCATCACTGACAGGACTATTGTTGCCAATAAGCCTGACATAGTGGTGATAGACCGACTAGAGCGTCGCGCAATGATTGTTGATATAGCGGTTCCCCATGACGAGAACCTCGTGAAGGCTGAGAGAGATAAGAAAAGCAAATATCTTGATCTGGCTCGCGAGGTTGTCGATATGTGGGATGTGAATACAGCAGTCATTGTGCCGATAGTCGTTACGGCCAATGGCATAATAGCCAAGAGCCTCGACGAACATCTGAGGAGGCTCGCGTTGGGCAGCTGGATCAAGGGCTTGATCCAGAAAGCGGTACTCCTGGACACGGCGCGTATCGTTAGGAGGTTCCTCTCTCAGGAGCCCTGACCACCGGTAGCTTGGACCCTGTTCCCGATACCGGTGGGCTACTATTTTTGTATTTTTAAATGTTTTTTATAGAATAATATTTAAAAATGTAAAGATATGTAAATAAAATAAATAAATGGAATAATAATAATAATAACTTTATTTCCAAAAATACAATTTTTACATTTTACATTTTAACATTCAATTTACAAGTTAAAAAACATAATCATTATAAAAATTGCATAAATTACAGATTATTGACCTCTGGCACCCAAGCTAAGATTTAACTTGTGATATGAGTGCCAGGGCTCTCTCGATTAATTAACTAACAAAAAAAGAAAGAAATGTATAGCCTCTCTTAGTATGGATGCGGGTGTGTGAAAGTGTATGTGTGAAAGTGTATGTGTTGTGTGTATGGATGGTGTATGGTTGTATTGTATGAAAAAGCAGAAAAGCTTGCCTAACAACTTCTCAATCTCCTGGTAAGTAAGAGTCGTGAGCCATTGACTCACCCTCTTTTTACATTCAAATTTTGTAATCCCATGTATGTTGCATTTTTTGTTAACTGCATTATAAACTCGACTACCAATGACCTGAAAGTGTCTCTCAGCTAGTTTGGTTCTATAACGAGCTACAGGACAGACATATTTAGATCTCCTGTTAGCCCGATAACCCGCACTGTGTCCCAGATCCAGTGAACCATGTTTGCGCAAAATAGTGTTGAGAACAAAGAGCTGTCTGACGGTCATAACTTTGCAGTCTTTATATAATTGCATGGTGCTATACCGGAAATGTTTAAAAGTCATAACTTTAAGAACAGCCCTTTGTGCCCTTTCCAAGTGCAGCATGTATGTTTTTGGAGCGCCACCCCAAGCGATTATCCCAAATGAGAGTACCGACTGGCAGAGTGAAAAGTAGACCGTCCGGAGCGTATTTAAGTCAGCACTATGTCGCAAGTTCTTGAAAATCGCTATGAGTTTCCTCACTCTGCCAGACGTTCCCCCAATATGCACTTTCCAGGACATCAGGTTGTCTATCATGATGCCTAGGTACCTGACTTGATTTGCCCTGACTAGGGGGGGGCAGAGGCAATGATCTATCTGGTCATTGCAGGTATGAGCCCTAAGAACATACGACTCATCCGGCTGTGTGGAAGATTTGATTGAAAACGGGATGTATTTCGTTTTGTCAACATTTAGTGTTAGAATATTGCAATTTAACCAAGACATTACAATACCGAGCGCAAAATCCGCGCGCTCCCGAACCTCCTCCCAGTCAGGGCCATGCACGAGTAGAGCCGTATCGTCTGCATAAGTATATATGCTACAGTGTGGGACGGATAGATTACATAGCCCGTTAACATATATCAAGAATAGGGTAGGTCCCAAAATTGAGCCTTGCGGAACTCCATATGTCAGTAAGTGTTCATCACTAATGTCTGATCCAATTTTGACGCACTGTGTCCGCTCAGAGAGGTAGCTCTCGAAAATTTTAAGTACATGACCCCTCACTCCTATCCTCTCTAGTTTAGTGAGCAATATGGGGACAGAGACAGTATCAAATGCCTTTGATAAGTCCAAGAAAACACCTAAACACTTAGACCTTTCGTCCAGTACCTTTACTGTATTGTCAACAAAGGCAGCAACAGCGTCCTCGCACGATTTTTTTCTACGAAAGCCGTATTGGTTTTCTGACAGAATACCATGCGCCTCCATATAGTTGATCAATCGAGTGTTAAGGATCTTTTCCAAAATCTTTGACAGCGCCGGAAGGACAGATATAGGTCTGTAATTATTGACACTGTCTCTGTCCCCACCTTTGTGTATAGGATGCACTATCGCCTTCTTTAAGGGCCTTGGAAATACTCCTTTGGAGATACACAACTCACATATGTGTGTGATTGGGGGTACGACGAACTGTCGGTTCAATTTTAACATTTTGGTCGTAATTCCATCCCACCCTGCAGCAGAACCAGTACGAAGGCTCATGACAGTTCTGTCTACTTCCTCAAGATCCGGAGTAAGCAGCGCAAGAGAGCCTAGCTGTGCGTCATCACGGAGATATGGCACATGTCTATCATTTTGCATATTAACATGCCTTTCGGCAAGGTTTTTGCCAATAGTAGCGAAAAAATTATTAACTTCGTTTATTGAATTCTTATTAGAACCGGATATGGTCAAAAGTTCGGTGGGGGGCGATTTAGAGTTAGATTTATTCAGAATGTTATTTATTACTTTCCAGGTCGCTTTGGGATTATTTTTTGCTTTATCGAATTCATTTTTCTCGTAATTAGTTTTAAGTCGGTTTAATAATTTGTTACAGAAATTACGGTAACGTAGGTACGTGATTTTTAGGGTATAATTCTCAGGTGTTTTTTTATGTTTCCTGTGCAAATTATCCCGATTTCGAATGCATCTGAGTAGCCCCTGTGTGATCCATGGCTTAATAGTTTGCAGTTTTGACGGGACCCGACTGATTTTGGTGTTATTTTGTACAATAGCAGTAAGTGTATTTATTAGGAGATCAGTCGCTTCATTCGGATCATCGCTTATCATAACGGAGCTAAAATCAGTATTGGATATATCTGTCGCTATTCCACAGTAATCGATTTTTGAGAGTAACTTTGACTTTTTTTGGGGATTCTGGTTACTTTTCAAGCAAACTAATATCGGTACATGGTCGGTAATGTGAGTATCCAATATAAAAGAGATGACCGAACTCTTAACTTTTATCATAGTATGATCCAAACAACTATTTTCCCGCGTGGAAGATGTATATACCGGCAGAAGTCCGTGTGTCGCAGTCAAGTTCATGTATTCGTTGTAATGTGGATCATTGTTAGTTGGGCTTATATTTATGTTTATATCTCCCACCAGAATTATATTTTTATACGTGGACACTGAAGTTAAAATATCATTTAAGCTATTTAGGAAGTTATCTGTGTGTCTAAACGATGGTGGTCGGTACACCGCTATGACTACTGTTTCGCGGTTCAGATTACAAACAAAACAGTTTGCTTCCATGAATTGTGGCTCAGCGATAGTATGTTGCATATCCGAGCGCACATAAATCACTAAACCATCATTCTGGTTAAAAAAATGACTTGATGAATAACCCGAATATCCTTGAAGTTGCGGAATAGACCAGGTCTTACTTAGCCAACACTCTGAGAAAATTATAACGTCACACTTTATTTGCAGTGTAGATAATAAAGCCAAGACGTTATTAAAGTTTTTGTTAATGCTGCGTATATTAAAATGCAGCACTTTGATTAACCTATTATGGTTACCTATTAGCTGGGCGCATTTCTCAGGCTCGCAGTTATACAATTCACTGGACCCATATGAATCTAGATTATTGATAATGTCTTGAATATTGTTCATTTTTATAAGAGTTCAGGTACGCTCTGTTAACCATTATTTTTGAAAACCGAACATTTATACGGAACCAGTCATATCCGTTACCGTTTGACAACTGAGAAATAGAATAATACACATAGCCCGTGCTATGTAATAATATATTATGTATCACTGTGCTCAGGAAATTGTGTTGTATGTGAGGTGATCTGTGTTTAATATGATTGTGACGTGACCTTAAACTGCAATAACATAACTGATCATCATTACTCCCAAAAATAACCTGATAAACCCAATATTCTTGATATTGTTTCATAATAGCATTTCGTACAGTAAGATAGCCACCTACAGTACCTTTAGCTAAAATAATCAACAAAGAATGTGATTTGTGAAAGTTTTGAATGTACATGTGTGAATGGTATACTTGTGTGCTTAGATTTTTGTAAGTGTGTGCAGTGTGTGAAAGTGCCTTTACAAAAAAGATACTAATATTTAAAAAATAAGAAACGCGATCAAGCTTACATAAAATAGAAACGAATCTTACTTGACTAATTAAAAAATTACTTTTTATCATGAAGTAGGTTTTGAAAACTGGATTCCGAAATTATAAGTACAGGCTTTTCCCCTTCCTTTTTTCTAATAAAAATTTTGCCATTTGCGATCCAGCAGTATTGATATCCATTGTGTTTAGCAAACTTTCGGGCCTCATAGAAAAGTTTCCTGGCAATCGCTGGGAGACGATCAGCGACATATAGGGGGGCACGTTCACCAGTTAAACCAGCATGCTCGCTATTTAATTTTTCGGATGGTGGCTTCCCTTTGTTAAAATCACGCACAGCACGAAGTACGGTGTTTTTTATAGTGACCGATTGAAATTCAGCAATTATTTGTTTAGTAGGGCCTTGGTTACTCTGCACTCGATAAACGTCTCGAATCTCTCCTGGTTTAACCTCCACCGCCAGGGATCTACACACACCCACAACTATTTCCGCCAAATCGTTGACATCCTCTTTTTCCTTTGTGGAGATATTACGCAGCTCAATTACGGCTGACCTGTGATTTTCATGCATATCTATAATTTGTTTTTCCAGCCGGTCTATATATTTTCGCTGCTCTGAACGTTCACTCTCTAGCCTCCCCATACTACCTCTTATGTCCTCGTATTTGGCGTTCATTAATTTTGCCGACTCCTCAAGCTCTGCCTTGAAATTACGCAATTCTTCGTTTTGAACTCTCAATTCGGTTAGTTCGAGGGTAATTTTAGACATGAAGTTTTCTAAAATACTTTCCTGCTTTAAGTTCGATTTTGCAAGCATTGTTCGTATCTCCTCCTTAAAATCATCAAATTCGCTTGTGGGACTAAAATCCAAACACGGGCGCTTGGTTGACCTTTGTTGTGTGTTGATGTACTCAGATTCACACGGTGGAGTCGCAGTATTAGGGCTTGATGAAGCACACTGATTTTCAATCGTAGGGGCAGGTTGAGTAGATGATGGTGTTATTTTTATTTTAGGCATTTTACTAAAAAGGTTGGTATTAGTTCAGAGTATTTCTATATCCAGTCACGCATAGGCAACGTAGTATACAAGTAAGTAATGCAGTGGGCTAGCGCAATAAAAGCGCGTAGCAGTTAAAACATTCGTAGCGATCGTAGCAGCCAAGCGCGTAGCCGATGCGCGACACTGGACGTACCTGCGCCCACCGTAGCAACGTAGCAGCGTAGCAGCAGGACACGAATTTCGTTCGATGACGTCAACGTTGATTTGGCGCTGTCACCGAGTACGTCGCCTCAACGCTCGGTGTCCCCGGTTCGATCCTCAGTGGGCGATGTCGACCTTTCGAGATTTGTAAAATCTTGATGTTGATTTGGTTGACTCACCAAAAGCCGACAGCGAAGTCCCTGCCTCCGCCCTCACATATGAGAAAGCGAGACTTCCGACACCAACCAATATGTCCGCCACTTCTTATGGACACTTCCCCAAGAGGAAAGAGGAGGGTCCGAGTTTGGGTATAATTTAAAATAATAATTTAAAATAAGTTAAAAAGAAATGACTAAAGTCACAGAAAACAGGCAAAAACACGTCCGCTCCGATCGGGCGCTGAGCGAGAGGCGATATAGAAATAGAATTATGATTGAGGTGATCTATATAAAGAGAAATGTTAGACATTTATATTTCATTCTATTATGAAGGACTGTTTTTTTAATAGTTTTAATAATTGACCCAATTTCTTGCACCAGGATGGTTAAAATGATAGTGAATAATATCAAAACCAAAACATCATTACGCAAGGAGAGGTACTGTGTAACGTTTATTAATCTTGGCCTTAGTTTTAGCTCTTCTGCCGAAGGAGAGTTACGTTTTTATCAGTTTATGTATGTTTGTTCCTATGTGGAGTTCTAGAGACCAAACGCGTTGGCCGATTTGGATGATTCTTACGTAAATCGACTCGTCTTAACCTTGGGAGTGGCCTCACTGGCTACATTAAAATTGGCAAATAAAAAATTCGCCATTTTTCTATTTGCCAAATATTGTGGGGGCCCAATTTATTTTTTCTTCCAAGCACATCGTGTGAGGTATCAAGAGGGTTTTAAGAGATGATTTCAAAAATATAAAATACTTATATGTTTAAATTATATACTTAACTCAAAAAATTGGCCTCACCGACTAATCAACTACCAACCAATCACAACTCTCGAGTTTGGCATATGATTCGTCAGCTTGACATGATTTGTACTCAATAGAGCAAGAGCCCAGAGACGCCCCAGATGACATCGAACTATTTTAACACAAAATGTATCGAAGGTTTAAATGAAGATGAAAGTCCAAGTCAGCAAGTACGAGTACGTACTAACACTACTCAATTCCACTGATTTTGTGTTAAAAGAGTTCGGTAACGTTTGGGGCGTCTAGGATTTTGGCCTTGAGCACTTTTATGTAAAAAAACAAGCCAATCATTCACAACTGTCCATTGCCAGTTTGAGTTGAGTCAAGCACGAACTTGAGCATCTGGAATATCGGCCTTAGTTGACCTCCATGACTTTATTCGAGTGGTTACTTTGGTATAAAGGAAAAATGCGTGCTTCCTATTTTCGGTAAAGGCACTTGTAACGCTTCAACACCTCTGACGCAATCACAGTAAGAGGAGGACCCGAAACCGTGCTTTCAGTTATTTATAGAAACCCTTTACAATAGCGGCAACATTTTATTCCAAAAATGTTTTCGGCTAAAGTAACCTAGTAAAGAATTTCTTTTCTGTTTTTTTTTTAACAAAGAAATAAAACTTGATAATGATGGCTTCTGTTTTTTTTTATGAAGGAAGAAACAATTATGGTTGTTTTTAGGGTTCCGTAACCAAAGGGTAAAAACGGGACCCTATTACTAAGACTTCGCGATCCGTCTGTCTGTCTGTCTGTCCGTCTGTCTCCAGGCTGTATCTCATGAACCGTGATAGCTAGACAGTTGAAATTTTCACAGATGATGTATTTCTGTTGCCGCTATAACAACAAATACTAAAAACAGTATAAAATAAATATTAAAGGGGGGCTCCCATACAACAAACGTGATTTTTATGCAGTGTTTTGCCATAATGGTACGGAACCCTTCGTGTGCGAGTCCGACTCGCACTTGGCCGGATTTTTATATTTTACTTTGTCTAGTTAGCAACGTCACTTTCTTGGTATAATTGTGCCAACGACCACGGAGTCGTATAGAGACGGCATGCAGTACTAATAAAATGGTGCTGGAAGTGCGTCTTTGAATAGGTGTTGTCACGGATTGACATTAAAAGATGTTAGTTTATAATTATACTTTATTAATTGTGTCGCAATGTAACGATGACTCACTCGGTTTGTATAAAAAGTTTTGATAATGACGCCAATAGCAACGATTGCGAGGATGTCTCCGTGCTCTGTGGACACACAAATTTAAAACGGTCTCCAGATGATGGGGCATGTGACATATACCTAAATCTGACATTTTAATACTTTTCCTGTCTGATTGGATGACGGAGATTGAGTCAATTCACCCAATCGCATGTTGTTCTACTAGTAGATAGTAGATAGATACGTACTTGCTTAAAATTACAGTGACGCTATATAAATTCAGATTACCTAGCTCGTAAATTGGCAGTTGTACACACACATCTACAGTGCTACACCGTCGATCACATCATCGATTATCTTCAGGTAAAATAGGGATCAAGCGCAAGCCTATCTTATGATATGATATAATATGTCCCAAAATTGAGAGTCGATGTCAACGTAACGCCAAGATGCTCAAGATGGTCAGTTATTGGCACGGTGACATCACGGAAAGTTGGAGCCGGGTGAAATTGGCTCTTTAGAGCGGAAAAAAGACACGCCTGGGTTTTAGCAGCATTAAACTTGACCAGATTGGCATCGCCCCATTCGGAGACTGCCTGCAACGACAGGTTCAAACGCTCCACCATGGCCTCATGGAGAGACCGGATCTGCGGCACGGTAGCCCGTGCGTTGGACAAGTATCTCTCAGCAACAGTGCTGTCGTCTGCATACCCAAAGGTTTTAGCAGATCTTTAATGTGCAACAAGAATAATGTTGCTGAGAGTACCGATCCCTCAGGGACCCCAGCATTCATATCCAATTCGTCCGAAGAGCAGCCATCGATAACCACTCGAATGGACCGATCTCTCAGGAAGTCTGCAATCCAATCACACAGACCACCGGGCAGACCGAACGAAGGAAGCTTACCGATAAGGCTTTCGTGCCAGACCCTATCGAAAGCCTTCGAGATCTCGAGAGATATCTAAAATAAATAAAAAATCTACGTTTTTAATGATACACAGTAATAATTTGGAAATGACCGTCCACCGGACACCGATTCTTTTTTGCATATCGACTTTGTGGCGAAGAAAGAAGATACCTTTTTTTATTTTGTCTTAACTCAATTAAAACGAATAGGACGGTCAATCATACCTCTGATTTTGGTATTAGAGTTAAGAAAATCCTTAGTAGATAATCATTTTTCATGCATAATTCAAATAATTAGAACGGTCAAACATACCTCTGATTTTGGTACTAGAGTTAAGAAAATCATATTAGTAGATAATGATTTTTCATGCATACTTTGTCATCCTATAGCTCCGATACACCATGTATTTGGGTTCTGCGACTTAGGTAGGGTTATTTCGCTCGTTATAAGCAATCGATCCGCATACAGTTAGTTCGTATTGTTTTCTGGGTTTTCGGTCCATATATTTTGGAGCATATCCTTTTAATGTATAATGGCAACTGCTTAATTACGGCCAGTTACATCTCGAATTGTTGCTTGAAGCTATTCAGCAGATGTTGCTATCCGAAACCTGTTTCGAATTAGGTATAACAATTTACACACATAATAAAAGTTTGTATGTAAAACAAACAAGAATATTTGCGGAAAAGCAAAACAATGGATCATCAAAAGTAATGGGAAATTAAACATGAACAATAATAATACCAATTTGAATAAGTTATTGTTATTTGTTATACAAATTTATTCCTTACGTAGGTATTTCATTTTATACACATAAAATACTAAAGGCCAATACTACTACTTACTACTTTTTATGTGTATAAAATTAAATATTTCTATTTCAATATTTCATTTCTCCAACTATTTATTTAAGTTTACATGTACCATGCATTACATGTTCTTTAGACACCTAAGACGTTATACAGCGCAATTAAAACAAAAAAAACAAATATATGCGAGACGGATTCTGGAGTATTTTTACATGGAAGGACTGTTTAATTGTAAACATTTTTTATAATATTGTGTTAACTATATTATGTTAATACTTTTTTATCTGTAGCATAATATATTATGTTTTACATACATACATAGTTTGTTTAATTAGTGTAGCTATATTATTTTATTATACAGAATGACATAATGCTAATTATAATTGGGAAATAATAAGTCTAGCCACAAAATTATTTATTGGACACGTGATTAAACTTCTAATTTTATAACTAAGCAACGGGAAAATGACATAGCCTCTAATAAACTAATTCGTCTTTTTTGCAACGCCAACTAAATATTCTACAGAAAGCGTCAAGTAAAGATCATCAATTATTGTGACTTGTCCTTCTTATTTATACATTGCCACGTAATTTACTAACTCGGCCACGGATTTTATATCTTGTCACCATTTTACGTTTTACAGCTTCAACGCAATATCCTCAAAAAAATATAATTCAAGCTTCTATCGAAGAAAGAAAGAAAGCATAATTTATTATAACTTAGCATGTAAAACAATACATCATATTCTTTTATCGTGAAAATAGCCACTGCATGATTTGGCGCGAGTACGCGAGACGACAGCGACCGGCCATTTGCACCAATCAGAGAGCGCCATTCGATTCATGTGACGACGAGTTGAGTTGATCACATCTCGATTCGACGAGTTGATTATATTTAAAATAATAAATGACGGTCAATGAATAAGTCCAAGAGCGAGCGTAGCGAGCTCGGGAGCTTAGGGCACCCCGACACGGACAGGTTAGGTTCGAAGGAGATGACGGGAGCTGAAGTGAGCGAGCAAAGCGAGCGAACTCAGCTCCCGTCATCTCCTTCGTGTTAGGTTACTTTAAACCCTGCATACAGAAATAGGAGCCCCGCGCAGCGGGGCTCCGTCGACTCTGTCGCATAAATACTAATCCAACTTGCACCTATTCTATATTAAAACCAAAAAATATAGTCTTTTATTTTGTCTCTCCTCAATAGCTTCTGGTAATATTAGTGGCCAATATACTATTTGATGAAATGTTTTTGCAATTTTTTTACGATCAATTAATATGGGATGAGTTACATTTTAAACGTACTGAGTTAAAAAATTAGAAGCTAAATAAATATATTTTTTGATGTCATTTAATAGTATTTTAGAAATTTACTGTTAGAATGCATGTTAAAAATTTTACACGTAAGTTACATTTTAAACGTACTAAGTTAAAAAATTAGAAGCTAAATAAATATATTTTTTGATGTCATTTAATAGTATTTTAGAAATTTACTGTTAGAATGCATGTTAAAAATTTTGATGCTAAAAAATAACCATCATGCTGAGTTGTATTTAGAGTGGTTTACATAGAAGATAACTAGTGGCTAACATAGTATTATTTAGATGCTCGTTAATTGTGGCTGACTTAGTAATTTAGAAGGCAACATACATTTTTGGGGGCGAATAATGATATTAAAAAGAAGCCTGTTTAATTAGCACCCATTATAATTTATTATTTTTAATATTGTTGTTGTGTGACGTACAGCTATGGCCTATGACTAGTTCATTTGATAGAATTAAAGGAATCTGTAAGTAAAAACATGACTCATTATAAATATTTCCGTATGCTCACACAATTAATAATAATTAGGAATAAATTTGAGCAAAGTCCAATTCAGTATGTAACTTTTAATACTGTTTTATTCGTCGAAGATTTCTCTTCTAGGATCTTATAAAAATCAAAACGTGGTAAGAAGTAATTATTACAACTATATATCAAAATATATGTGTTAGAATCATGAACTCTAAATACAAGTATTGATATCTACCAAGATAGGAAGCTTTGAATGTCAAGATGGTTGTTGGTTATTTACTGTGTATCAGAGTTCCAATGTGTATAAGGAAAGGGTTTCATGAATAAAAGCACAGAAAGACAAGATTAGATATTTATTTCAATTATGCTTGTCAATTAATTCATATTGAGAAGGCTCAGAGAGCTTACTAGTGGAGAAGAAACTCCAGGAAAGCTCTTTTTTTGTATTTATTGATACCTTTTGCAACCACATACAGTATTCACAATATTATAGAATCAGAATAACCAGGGTAAGGCAAAGAACATAGACTAGCCCTTAAATCACATCATCACATCACATCATCAGCCTATTAATGTTCCCACTGCTGGGACACAGGCCTCCTCTCTGTGAGAGGGAATGGGCTGTAATCCACCACCCGGGCCCAGTGTGGATGTCACATGCCTTCGAATTTTGGTTCTAGGACATGCCGGTTTCCTCACGACGTTTTCCTTCACCGTTTTGAGAGCAGTGGTGATGAAATATTTACACAAAGTAAAGCGCCTGCCTGGGCTCGAACCCACGACCTACAAATTGTAATAGTAAGTAATAGTAATAGTAATAATTTATTGACAAAAAGTACAGAATTTCAAATGACACTTAACTTAATTGTAAGTCGCGGCCGATACCACTGGGCCACTACTGCTCTCTCGCCCTTAAATCAATTTAACATAATAGGAATAAATGCCATAATATGATATAGATACAGTTTTAACATAACCATTAGCAATAATAAAGTTATAATATCAAATCACGTTAGTCTTGTGTAATTGATCTTTCACAAAGTATTTATAATTCAGGAAGACATCTAAATAACAATATCTGGCCTGCTGTACTGGCTTGTAGTTCACAAAATGTAAATCAGCTTATCAGTTACACAATATTTTATAGTAACGGATTGACCTGTGTCAATACGTCAAATATGAGAAAATGACGTGGTATCCCGCCATTTTATATAATTATTGCTTTAAATATTCTCACAATTAGGTCAATAATCAACTCTTATGTAGTGAAACTGTTTTAAAACGTAACAAGACAATTATGGAATTTAATATCGCCTGTTTAGTCATTCTTAATCAATATTTGAAAGAATATACTAACTGACAGTATTGTGCTAGTTATTCTAAAGGCATAATACTAAAATAGCATTATAAAATCCAGGTTACATCACAATGTTTATTGCATATTACGTAATAATTTACAGGAATATCACCAATGTGGCTCAAATATAAGTTTAGAGTTATTTCCTGTCCACACAACAATATTTACTTAGTTGGGATCTTTACCATGCTGGAGGTGACTACAGAGATGGCGATTTATACACCGTAAAATTTTAGTCGTTTAAATCCCGTGGATGGTCGAACCGGTACATGGAGGGTCCACGGGATTTAAACGACCCAATTTAACGTGCATAGAAGTATGGAAAATGAAGACGATAATATAATGATGCACCGACCCCAAATAAATTGGGCAAGAAGTAATACACACAGGGCGATGCTGGCGATAATAAGTAACGTAAGGACTTATGTACGAAACTTACAATGGGGCTCATCATTTCAGCCGAAAGACGTCCACTACTGGACATAGACCTCCCCCAGGCGTCACCACATTGACTGATCCCGTGCGTCTCGCATCCAGCTGATTCCAGCAATGGGCTTCATCAGAAAGCAATGGAGAGGAATGAGGTCGACCTGATCGTATCAGAGATGAGGACATCCAGAAGAGAACCAAAGTTACAGATTTATAACAAAAATTGCTAAACCTGAAGGTCGAGGGGCAATTACTGGAGTGGCGACCGCATACCGGAAAATTTGCATTGGAGCGCCTCCCATTAGGTGAACTGATGACCTACGATGGGGCTGAAAATTTCTTGAGTGGCGACCGCATACGATGCGAGACACACAGGTTTCAAGGATTGGTCGATGTGGCGACACTTAAGGAAGGCCTATGTCCAGCATTGGACATCTTTCGTCTGAAATTATGATGATGATTATGATATACCGACACCAAATAAATTGGGCAATAAAAAGTAATAAACACAGGGCGTTGATGGCGACAATACATAAGTATGTACGAAACTAAATAGGTATTTTAACAAACAGATACAAAGTATACATGATAGATTAATATACTTTCTTAAACTTTGAAAAGTCACACTGATCACTCAATTACTTCAGATTTTAAAGAAGCCAAGCCAAGCTTCAAGTTCCACAACAAAGTGTCATGAAATTCTACTTTTATTAATGACTTAAAATTATTACTATGAGTGTTTACAATGACGATCAAGGAACTAAAAGAACAATCAGTAAAGTTTGAGTCAAATTCACGCACTATGGGATTCCGTATCTACGTAATATATGTTTGAAGAATATTTATATTTGTTATTAGATACATTTTATTGTATCAAAGAGTATGAAAAACTATTTGATGAAGTCTGAAGTTTGTGTGTGTAATACACAAACGTTATACAACGTTAACGATATAAATAATGATATCGAAAACAAAAACACGAAGCTAGAAATGAGAGAACATAGTCTTCGTCTTACCCCATTTCGATTTGACGTACCAACGCCCGACCTCACTTCGTTAGCTCTTGCATTAGAGCAGAAACAAAAATATTGAGCTAAGTAGTAAATATTTTCGAGGTTTTTATGAGCTTGGACTTTGTCATCATCATCAGGCCCTGACCCTTATCTCAATTAAGTTTTGGTTTTGTCTATTAGTCCTCCACCGACCAGGGACCAGCTTTATAGACATGTTATTTTTGACATCAACTGAACTGGCTTTCAACTGAACTAGCCTAATAGGTATTTTTTGCAATATACAGTAGCAGTAACGGACGCGAGTAACTAGTTGTAGGTCGTGGGATCGAACCCAGGCAAGCGTTTTAGGTACATTGTGTAAATTATATCATTATCACTGCTCTTAAAACGGGGAAGGAAAACATCGTAAGGAAACCGGCATGTCTTAGAACCAACAATTCGAAGACATGTGACATCTACCAACCCACACTGGACCCGCGTGGTGGATAACGACCAATTCCCTCTTACAGAGAGGAGGCATGCACGCTCAATGGACCAAATGGGAGTCTAGGTGCGGAAAAGAGGATCCATCTATCCTATCCTGCAATATACAGGTCACAGCTACACTATACTTATTTCTATTTCAACTTGCGTTATCACAGTTTTAAAGATAGGGGCCAGACGGAGCTTGCGGAACCCTAATTATGAAGCCAAATCTAAAACAATCCATTTTTTTTCACGGAGACGTCAAGCTAAAAGTTAATGTATTAAGAAATTCAAGGATAAGTTTTAAATAGCAGTATATAAAGACATGGCTAATGTAATACAATGTATATTCACTCAAGAACTTAATGTAAGTAGTACTAAATATTAATATTATTTTTAATTAACAAAATATTATAATGTGAAGTGCAAAGTCCAAAACTTTAATGGAGATGTGTTTTAGTGTTTATAAACTAACATTTTTGGTGTGGAATTTGTCTTATTGTGAATAGTAACGTTATTTAATTATTGGGCTCTATCAAAAGTTGCATTCAATCAGCTCGATGACAACGTAAAAAGTCGGTTCAAAACCCTACTTGTTTTCTGCCTGACTAAGGGCTGCTACTGAGAAATTATATAATAAAAGCTCAATCACTTTGAACAAACTGGGCATCTAACCCAGGACCACACACTCAGCAGTCCCGCCAGTCACTCTAGATTCACGGGTCAGTCACACAGGCTGCTAGTCACAAAAACTTTATTTGACTATTCTTTAATCGGAATACAAGCAACATAATTATGTTATAACTCTTTCGACCTAAGTGTCTTTTTAAATTTGCTTTTACTATGCCACGGTTAGGTAACAACCTCCCCCAATTTATCCCCGCTCTTCTTTTTCTGAGCCACCTCGAACCAAACTCTGTGGTCTTCTCGCTACTTCTTCCTGGGCCGGCCTCGGCGGCGCCGTCTGTCTTCAGGCACCCACAGTGTGGAGACTTTTCATTTGTTTTCTTTGGTAGCATCACCATGAAACTGCTCATCGTTCTCGCGCTGGTGGCGGCGGCGATCGCTCGTCCTGATGAAGCACACTACGACAGCAAGTACGACAGCATGAACATTGACGAGATCGTGTCCAACGATCGTCTGCTGAAGGCCTACGCGCACTGCTTCATCGGAGACGGCAAGTGCACTCCTGAAGGAAATGATATTAAGAGTGAGTCATTTATCTATTTTACTTCTATTTTTTCGGTACAGAGCTAATGTCAACCGTAGCATATCATTATGTTGCCAATCAGTCGCGGCGGGTTCACGGACGAATACTAATGCGTGCCAGTGTTCCTGCCATAAGCGGCATAGGCGGACACCGTGGACTTTTAGTGGGTTGGAGGCCCACCTAACTACGCTATCTCCTCGTGATAGCGCAGTATGCATGAGCATTTCTAAAAGCCAAAAAAAAACATCATTTTCTATTGGTTACAGTCAGGCACAGGTCTATTCTCTGGGAGAGGAACTGGGTCGTTATTTACCTTGCAGGCCCGGTACATTTTGGTTCGTCACGATGTTTTCCCTCGTCGTTTTGAGAGCAGCGATGATGAATAAATTACACCAAGTAAATCGCGGTTGATTACGTAAAAAAAAGAAAAAGTAGAGTCACGGCTGACGAAATGCTAGAGGAAAACTTTCTGCACCGACCCCGAGAAAGGGTCTGCTTGAAGAATTAAAATAATTAATTTGGTTTTTGTGAAGTTCAAAAAGAACTATTTTTTGTTGAATAAAAGTAAAATTTGTCTACCGTTTACTATTATAAGTAGGATAACATATTCCCTAAAAGTATTGTTACCACGATTGTACAAAATCGTGCTTCAGAGCGTATTGAATATGGATCACAAATCTATATTAGTGTGTTGGTGGCGGATTAAAAAAACGTATGTTTATGTCTTTTTAACACTGTTTATAAACATTCTTAGTTGTTCGAACATAGATTTCCGGTGGGTGGAATTATTTTACGTTCTCTAGAAATCAAATAGATTTTTACTGGGCTTATTTTTAAACGGTTTTAAAGGGGGCTCCGTAAAACATTTAAAAATATTTAGGACAATTTTTATGGCTTTGGGTCAACAAGAGTTGGATGACTGTAGCTTTGGGTCAACAAGAGTTGGATGACTGTAGCTCCAACAGTTTGGCTGTAAAACCCGTGTGACGACCGACGGACGGACAGACAGACAGATGGACATACGGACGGACACGTGAGTGACAGCAATATCAGTAGTATCAATACAAATCAGAGACGATTACAACCGCATGGTTACGAACTACAAAAACCCCCCAGATGACGCAACGCGAATATCGCGCGAATTCAATAAGGACACCTATTCGACATCAATATGCTTGATCGCGCGTTTGTATGAACTTAGTTCGTGCGAATAGATTACCAAAAAAATTAATCGCGCAACCGCATAGTGCGAATACCAATTAGGACAAGTATTTGATATTAGTATGTCGCGGATTCGTACGACAAAAATTTGCGCGAACTTGCGATCATCGCGGATTCGTACGACACAAAAATTGCGCGAACTTGAGATCATCGCGAATTCGCGTTGTTTTAGGACAACGCCTTAATCTCATGCTATTCGCGGCGTGTTTGATTGGTTTAAATACCTCCGGGAATATCACAAGGAGTTAATTTCATTACTTATTCACAAAATAAATGTTAATACAGAAGTTGTTAATCAACTAAAGCCCTAAGGAAATCACGATACAATCTCCGGATTTGATAATTTTGGCAATATTCTTGCGAGAAAATATGCATCTGAGATTTAATATTAGTGTTGTCAGTCTTTTGGGCACATTTCGATTGACAGCGAAGCGGAAGAATTTTTCGATGCATTTTGAGTTCTCCCACTCATTTTTAAACCTGCTTGTAAGCAATTATAATTATTCGCACAAAGAATATCGACGCCAAGTAGCCAGTCTGTCGGTATTTTATCGGTTACATTTCGGGGAGTGTGCGACGGAACTGCACACTTTGATTCCACCTAGCACTTTCCATCATTGGTCTACAAGACGTACGGCCATGCGCCATCGTTACATGGTGGACATCCCTCCTATACGCACAAAGCGTTTTGCTAATACTTTCATTGTGCGCACAGCTTAGGAGTTGAACTCCCTTCCGGAGTCTTTGTGCCCTGATAGCTACAACCTTGGGGTCTTTAAGTCAAGAGTGAATAGGTTTCTTCTAGGTAAGCGTGCTTCACCGTAGACCGCGTCATCGCTTAACATCAGGCGTGATAAGAATATCGTCATAAAACTGAATAAATACCCATTCACCAAAAACTTCATATTATTATTAAAAAGCCCCATTCTGTAGTCCCTACCATGTTACGACGAAGATAAACAAAGCACAATAATAAATAAAATCATAACAAAGGCTAAAAGCCGTAAAAGGCATTAAATTACCTACGATGCGATGGCGGCAAACATCGAACCTAATTAGTCTATAAAAGTTAATAGGTATAGAATAAAAGGCAGCAAATACGTATTTAAAATTATTGCTTATTAAAAAACGAAGCCAAACTTTTAGCGACACATTATAACTATAGTATGATTTAAACTTAATGACGACTCGGAACAAAAGGCGAGTTGCTACTCAGTGCCAAATTCATTTGATAGCGGGGGTTGGGGGATGGTTACTGCGGTACGGGACGGCGAGTAGAGCACTTTTCAGTCACCATAAAGTTGGACGCTAACTATCCCCAATAAAAATTTTTACTCAAAAGTACCAATTGACATACAACAATTTACTTACTTTGCGAGGTTTCTAGTCCTAAAATTAATACACTTCGCGAAATTCATAGTGGTATGCCATCATGCATTCACGTCTTCTTCAATAAAAAAATCGTAGTCTATTTCAACCAGAATAAAACATTTTTCACTTTAATTTTTACACCAGTTTACATTGACAATTATTGTTGTGCTATTCTGTGAAAATCTTATTGCAAAAACTTATTTGAAGAGAGCTTAAAGTAAGCTATCATTCATCTTTTTCTAGGAATCGACAGCTCACTCAAGATCACTTAAAAAAATTCAGAATAGCTTACAGTTCGTTAGCAAGTTATACTAAATACCTCTGCTCCTTTTTCACAGCCTGGGTCCCAGAAGCTTCAAAGACATCGTGTGGAAAATGCACAGAAAAACAAAAGGTACTCGTAGGTAAATTTCTGAAGGCAATCAAGGAGAGGCTGCCTACAGAGTACGAGGCATTGGTAAAGAACAGCGATCCTGAAGGCAAGTACACCGAAGACCTGAATAAGTACATTGAGAAGTACGGAGCTTAACATGCCTAAGAAGATCACACACACTTCGCCATTACTTCACTTAAAAAAAAACCGAATCAGAACTAAAACGACATCTAGATTTATTTCAATACAAGTTCCCATGACAATTTCAAAAATGTTCACGAACCAAAATGTCAATGTCATTTAAGCGTCAAAAGTTATTTGAAGTACTGTCAGTGTCTTTTCACACGCCCCGGTTGCCGGGTAACCGATGCCGGATACCCGCCATTAAATTTGCCCTGCCATTTAATTTTAGATATGTATTCTTCACTTCTTGATTTGGGATCATAAAACCTTTTTTAGTAGCTACCTATAAAACTTACAGGAAAAATGGCAAGTTCTACTTTTTGGTAACTAAAGAAATTATTTCTGTTTTTGGTTTTTTAAGTAGGTATATGCTTTAATGTCAACTATAAAGCAAATTGTTTTATGAGAAATGTTTTCTGGTAAATGAAATTTAAATAATAATATAGTTGTGTTAATGATCATGTTTTGTTTTATTTTTATCTGGTGACTAGTTTACCTATGTTTGCTAGCAATTAACAAAGGATAAGTCCTTCAAATAAAAAAAATATTTAACAAAAAAAATCAAGCGGCTTCTAAATCAAAACACTACAAAGCCAAAAAATACCTTGTTTGCCGAATTTTTCGACACCGACTTCGGAAAACAAAGTTATTTTTCTTTTATTAATGTTTTTGTTAAAAAGTTTTTTATTTTACTCTTTTTAGTGTGGATACCTTATATTACCATGAAAATCATTTAAAGCCACAGTACATCTCGATTTCAATTTCATGTAGCCCAAACACGACTAGGATACATTGTTTTATTACGGAGTTCCAGTACCTACCATCCGGCTTCATCATCAGATCAGTTCGATGGTCTATTCATCAGTACCATTTGAGATATCTTATACCCATGACATACTTACTAGGGAGTTCCACTGGCTATCTGTGGTCTTTTACATGAGTTCCACTTCACCAAATGATACTTTCTGAATGCAAATGCTTGCTATATGATTGAAAATAACAAAATCACTACATGTCTGTCTATAATATTTGAGGAGTTCCCTCGATTTCCATCCCATCATCAGATTCTGATTTGGCGAGACCATTTGTGACAATGAGACCACCTCTAAAGCATAGCCTTTGAAACAAAAAAAATATTTAGCAAATCCGTTTATATATGACGGAGTTATGCCCGAACATACATAAGCAAAACCTGCTGCTTTTTGGTCACTCCGTTAAAAATACATTCACGTAAATAAATCAAACAATCTACCTCCCCTTTTACCAACTGCAGCTGTATACTAATATTTTAGATGGAGTGACTGCCTTTGACCTTCACAGTCCAGTAATAGATAAACTGGCTTCTGAATTATCAACGGCTTAAATTGTTTACCGACTCACGGAAGAGTTTCGGTATGTATTTTTACTATGCGTAGGTACAGCTAAAGAGTGGAATTCCCTGCCAGAGCCTGTTTCCCAACAGCTACAATCTAGGGGTCTTTAAGTCAAGAGTGAATACGTTTTTCTAGGCAAGCGTGAATCACCGTCGACCACATCGTCTCTTACTATCAGGTGAGATAGGGGTCAAGCGCGAATCTATAGGGTATAAAAAAGCAATCCACGAATAGACGTCAGCAAGCGTTGTTTAACCTCCGAGATCGACCTGTGTGTTTGTTGTTATTAAGCCAAAAGCTCAGATATCTACATGAATTGGTGCCTGTCAAGCTGCCATAAATAAACCCACAATTAAGTGATTGGATTCCCCGGTCATATTCACGCCATAAATATATCAAGATTATCAATATGATTAAGAATCACTATTAATATTTTCTTTATGACCTCTCGAAATTGCAAGAGCATTGTTAATGGAAAATTTTGAATCAATGACGTATAATATTTCTTAACTGGTTTTGGCGCACGGCTTTGCCCGTGGGTATTTTAAATAATATTATCTAAAGGGGACGTAGGTAGTAAGTACAACTGGGATCATAAAAGCGTCCTATGTCTAACAAGATTTTCTCTGTGGCAAGTTTTTTCAAATCCATTTTGTCATTGAGACGTGATTGATTTACAAACAAACAATGTATCACATTTATGATATTAGTAGTTGATAATTATGATATATTGATGTTATGTCTAAAGTTACTTGATTTATTACATTATTTTTTGTTTGTAACCAATACATTCATGTATCCCCGATCAATTTTGTTGACAAATTAACGTAAATGGATGGTTGGTAGATTTGTTTCGTTGAACATTATTTTATGTGAAGTGTTGGTCGTCGGGCAGACGACTTTGTTGCCTTCGCCGGTAGAACCTCGATGAGGTTGGCATATGAGCGGGGTATTGACACAAGAAGAGCCTTACGATAAGCAGTGGGCAAAGTCAGACAGTGAATGATGATCATAAAACAATGTTTGAGTAGAAAAAACTGCAAGCAAATTATCTACTATAGTCATTATTGAATTGAATGCAAAGTTGAACTTTCCGAGCAAAGGCAACTTTGTCTATTGGTCCACCAATATTGGAACATCTTATCAAATACATTTTCCGCAAACGTTGGTGTTTCTCAGAATATAGAGCAGTTTATCCGTGGGTCGGGTAGTTGGGTTCTAATCAGGAAACCCCAGAGGGCCCTTCAGGTCAGCAGTTGTAAACACGTGCGAGTTCAATACACCATCTATCAATGGCGCCCTTTTCTATAAAAGACTCTTTTTTATTAATATTTAATTATGTAGTTACATTCATACCTTTGTCCAATGGGGGTAGGCAGAAATCACAAAATCCCACTTGTTTCGATTCTGTTGCTCCGCTTATGTTCATAAATTACTTTTTCGCTTCTTAATTATTCTATAGCTACTCACTAATTTGATTAATGCGAAAATCTGTGATTTTAGATGTTTGCTAATCAATCACGACCTAACGACTGAACAGATTTGGTTGAAATTTGGCCTGATAGGAAGGACACAGGATTTTTAAGGCTTTGGTAAAAAAAGGTTGCTAAAATTGGTTTGGATAATGAAATTTTGTCAAAATAATTTTGGCATAACGGCATGATCCCCACTTAGACTCCTACCTAAATAAAACATTGGGACATCTTTCTAAAGAAATGGCAAGAAGAAGATGAAGGTAATGAGAAAAAGAAAGTAAGGGTCGCCTTTGACCTGTAGTGGGATACTACTAGCTCAATAAAAAAGACCGGCTAAGTGCGTGTCGGACTTCCCAAATTTAGGGTTCCGTACCAAACCACAAAATCAAGTTGGTTGTAATAGGAAAAATGAGGGCATTGCAAAGAAAAATCTGATTTAACAATATATTTGTATTTTTTGGTAAAATATACTTAAAAATTAACATTATCACCAAATTTCAAGTTTACAGGTCAGTGGGAAATTAAAAAAATCTTTGGAACAAAATTTTAGCTTACTTAAGTGGCTTCTTATTCGTTTGTTTTCCAATATTTAAAAAATAAAAAGTTTTATATTAACTTTTTTTATTTATATAGAATAGAATATCTTTTTAGTCGAATTAGGTACATTTAATAATAATAATAAATAATAATAATAATTTATTTGCAAAAGGATTAGCCTAGGTTACATCAGTGTTTACATTATAAAAATGGGCATGGCTATGTCACATAATAAGATCCCTGTCCTTCAAACTAGGAAAATCCTGTATCTTGATATAAGTGTTACATATTTTTGAAATCACCTCTTAAAACCCTTTATTTTGATACTCCACACGACGGGTTTGGATGAAAAAAAATATTGGGCCCCCACAATACGGCGCCCAAAAGCCGCATTTTTCTATTTTCCAATTTGAATGTAGCCAGTGACACTTGCAAGGTTAAGACGAATCGATTGACGTGAGTATCATCAAAATCGGCCAACGCGTTTGCTCTCTAGTACGCCACATAGGAACAAACATACATACATACATACATACATACATACATACATACATACATACATACATAGACTGATAAACACATTACCCTCCTTCGGCAGTCGGGTAAAAAGAACAAGATGAAAACAAATTCACAGAAGAAGGAAGAAATAAAAATACATATATACAAAACATAAATAGTAAAATGCCAAGTGCGAGTCGGACTTGCGCACGAAGGGTTCCGTACCATAATCGCAAAAAAAACACGTTTGTTGTATGGGAGCTCCACTTAAATATTTATTTTACTCTGTTTTCAGTATTTGTTGTTATAGCGGCAAGAGGAATACATCATCTGTGAAAATTTCAACTGTCTAGCTATCACGGTACATGAGATACAGCCTGGTGACAGACATACAGACAGACAGACAGACAGACAGACGGACCGCGGAGTCTTAATAATAGGGTCCCGTTTTTACCCTTCGGGTACGGAACCCTAAAAAAGACTCTTGACGTCAATCGATTCGTCTTAACCTTGCGAGTGTCATAGGCTACATTAAAATTGGAAAATAGAAAAATGGCGGCTTTTGGGCGCCATTTTTTGGGTAAAAAAAAATATTTTTTTCTTCCAAGCCCATCGTGTGGGGTATCAAAATAATAATAAAATAACACTTATATATTTAAATGTACCTAATTCGAAAAAAATGTTAACTAAAAAGTTATAAATAAAAAAGTTAATTAAAAAAATCAAAATACCCGACTGCTTAAAAAGCGAACTAAAAGATGTAAACAAGAAGAAAATCATGCTGTGCAGTCGGAGGATACATCTGGTTTTGGTCAGCCAGCTCGCGAATATGTATCCTCCGACTGCACAGCATGATTTTCTTCTTGTTTACATCTTTTAGTTCGCTTTTTAAGCAGTCGGGTATTTTGATTTTTTTAATTAACTTTTTTTTCATTTGTAGGTATCACGAATTTCGACTTCATGGTAAATTCTAAGAACCTTATGTAAATTAGCAGGAGTGCTGATAAATTAGAAAATTAAAAAATGTTTACCCAATTGTTGGCAACCTCTCTTTTGCAATAAGTTAACGGCAAGTTTTGAATATCTTATTCTAAAAAGGGTCATAATATATCTTATAAAATAATTAAAAACTACAATTTCATTACAACCGTCTAAAACTCTACAAATATAATGTTAGATTGAAATAGGAACTTACCGCCGTTGAATTAAAATGGCCGAAAAATTACAGTAACTGCAGAACGACTTCTTTGAATCAGTTTACTGAAGATATCTTGAATGCTTTCGTATTAAAAATGTTGTTATTATTAAAAAGACAAATTCTGCCGTATATTTTTCACTTGGCAAAGTAAGCACCATAAACCAGTAATTTATATTTTTAACTTTTTCGTCAAGGTGCTGTTATTTGGTGCAGTGCTGACGTTTGGGTACGTATCCCTATGTGTTTTTTTTATTCTCCTGATTGTGAGTAGCTTATTAGATATGCTGTGGTAGAACAATACGTGACGGCGAAGTTGGTAGAAAGATATGTTCTAAATCTGATCTGTTTTGTCTTTATTTGAGAATAGCCACATCGGACATCAAAATCATTTTCAAGGACGAACTAAGTAAAGATAAAATTAGTTCTCATTATTACGAGTTTAATTTTTTTATCTCCTTTTTATTTATTTCTAGAAATTCGTGGGATAATAGCGTATTGTCATTGTGAACAGTCAGGTTGTAAAACAAAATGTTTTTGCTCATCGTTGTATTACGTGGCTTGGTTACAAAAAATAGGCATGTTGGTGTTTGATGGAAACTCCAAGATTATTCCACATTGTAAAATTACCAAGCCATAAAAAGTCTACCAAATCTAGCAAGGATCCTTGATTGCTTACGATTATAAAATCTAAAGCAATAAGAGTTGTGAGGGGTTGGAATTTTAGAGTGGGGCAACTAGGTCTATAGGATTTCCATTAAAAAGCACATGATTGACAGAATTTAAAATATATGTGGCTGATAGAGGTTCGAAAACTTTCAGTAACCGACTACCCATGTCATGAGTATAAGACATCTGGAACAGTTAACCGACTACGATAAAGCATATATATAAATAAATGGTACTGATGAATGTGGTACCATCGAACTGATCTGATGATGAAGCCGGAAGGTAGGCACTGGAATTCCGAAATAAAACAATGTATCCTAGTCGTGGCTTATAGGAATCGTAATAAGATAGATGTAAAGGGTCTTTCAACAAGGACGGGTCGATGTTAAAATTGAATAAAACAAGATGTGTGTGAGATATTAACGAAATTTATTTTTTATTTAAAAGACCCATTTATGCCATTATGGATGGAATATGACATCGTTTAAATGTCCGCCGCGGATTCGTATGGTGGCACGAATCCGAGAGGTCCAATTTTTAATGAATCTGCTGCATAGATCCGGCTGAATCCGAGCGATGGCCTGCGTTATGTTGGCTTTCAGGGCAACGGTCGAATGTGGTTTATTGGCATAGACCTGCGACATCAGAAAACCCCACAAGAAAAAGTCTAGCGGAACACTAACTCTACCCTCAAACCGTTCATGCAGAATGTCGATTGTGTCGTTCGCTGTGTGGCAAGTAGCGCCATCTTGCTGGAACCACATGTCGTTCACGTCCATATTGTTCAATTCAAGCCAAAAGAAATTGTTTATCATTGATCTGTAGCGCTCGCTCGATCTATGCAGCAGAGTCATAAAAAATTGGACCTCTCAGATTCGTGCCACCATACGAATCCGCGGCAGACATTTGAACGATGTCATATTCCATCCATATTGGCATAAATGGGCTTTTTAAATAAAATAAAAATTTCGTTAATATCTCACACACATCTTGTTTTATTCAATTTTAACATCGACCCGTCCTTGTTGAAAGACCCTTTACATAAATGATTTTCATGAAAATTTGAGGTATCAAAAATAAAAATAGAAAAATAAAAACCTTTAAAAAAAGAATCAGAACGTAGCGAAAAATAACTTTCTTTTGCGAAATCGGTGTCTTTGTTACCTATTGCTTTTCGATTTTCATTACCGAATTCAGAAAAGAAAGTATTTTTTCGCTTCGTTTTGTTTTTTTTTGGAAGTTGGTTTGTTTTTTATTTTTTTAAGGTTTTTTATTAGCAACACCGTAGTTTTGCGATCGGAAAAAACTAACTCTTTTTTTTCATCTATATTCTCGCGCTTGATCACTATCTCACCTGATGGTAAGCGATGATGTGGTCGATGATGAAGCACACTTGCCTAGGAGTAACCTATTTACTCTTGACTTCAAGACCCCTAGATTGTAGCTATCGGGAAACACAGACTCCGGCAGGGAATTCTACTCCTTAGCTGTACGCATAATTAAAGTATTCTCAAAACGTTTAGTGCATATGGGTGGGATGTCCACCATGTACCGATGGCGCATCACCGTGCGTCTTGTAGTCCGATGATGAAACAAGCTGGGCGGCATTAGATCATGCAATTCCATCGCACTCTCCCCGAAATGTAACCGAAAAAACCGGCAAGCTGGCAAGTCGGCGACGATATTCAAGGCTCTGAAGCTTTGACTTAACCAGTGCCTCATCGCCGATGAGCTTCTTGGCCCGTTTCTTGGCCCGCGATCGACTCTAGTGCATCAAGCGGGTATTTGGTAGATCCGTCCCAGAGATGAGAACAGTACTCCATGCATGATCGAACTTGCGCTTCATACAAGCTGAGCAGCTGTTCTGGCGTGAAGTACCTTCTCACCTTTGCAAGGATCTTCAGCTTTTTGGCAGCCAGCTGAACCTTTGCCTCAATGTATTTACTTATTTACTTTGCCAAAATTGAGAGTCGATTTCAACGTAACGCCAAGAAGCTCAAGATGGTCAGTTGGCACGGTCATATCTCGGATAGTAGGAGCCTGTTGAAATTGGCTCTTTTTAGCGGAAAAAAGACACGTCTGGGTTTTTTTTTTCCACATTAAACCTGACCAGATTGGCATCGCCCCATTCGGAGACTGCCTGCAAGGACAAGTTCAAGCGCTCCACCATGTCCTCCCGGAGAGACTGGATCTGAGGCCTGATAGCACAAACGTTGGACAAGTATCTCTCAGCAACAGTTTGCCGGGTTTTGGCAGATCTTTATTGTGCAGCAAGAATAAAGTTGCTGAGAGTACCGACCCCTGAGGGACCCCGGCATTAATATCCAAGTGGTCCGTTCTTTGATTCCTACCAATATCTAAAACTTGTAGGAAAAACCAGTATCTCGCTTAAGGCCGGTTTTTTATACAGATACAAAACAATAAACATGAAATGATTTATGAGTATATCTCTTTGTCTTATCTTTGTTTTTTGCTTATTTTATTCCAGCTTCCTTTCGCAGCCGGAAAACGCCGCGTAACAGGAAAATGCGTAGATGTCTTTTTTGCACGTCATTTTGATTGAAGGCTATTCAATTTGTCAACTCGGTACTTAAATCGGTAAGAATGTAACTTTTGATATTTTTTTATGTAAAGAGACTTACTTACAGATGCCAGATGCGTACAAAAATATTAATTTGGTAAACTTTTGCCCGCAGCTTTGCTACCCTCTAAACCACAGAACCGGTTTATGTAACGAGGGCCGTTTTTTGCCCACCAATTGGCGCCACTGGCGAGCAAAAGCAAAAGGTTCCTTAAACACTATATAGCTGTTAAACGTTGTTATTTCGCGCACGGAATCAAAGTTTGAATTAAAATAATTCCTAATGCCGTAGAATAGCAATTAAATATAACATCGAGTATGCTGCAGTTTTGCACAACCCCTTTTTATAAGCAGCTAACTCTATTAAAACAGTGGTTGGTAAACCCCGTACCTATCTTAATCTGCCTGTTTAATATTTGGAAAATATTCACAAAAATAAAAAAATAAATTGTGAGTAACGTGACATTTGATATTTTGAAAACCTCACTCTATCTCAGCGCCCCTAGCGGTAAATTCAAAAACAATGGCCCACATTGGATCAGTGCTTCCTTTTGAAGAATTGAACAAACATATAATTTTACCTTTATAAAATTAGCTTAGATAATTATTAAGTAATACGTTGTTAGTTATTTACCTAAAAAAATACAGATATTGATGATTCTATTACGAAGGACGCAAATTGTGTCATAAATAAAAAATATAAAAGAAAACATTACATTTTTGCAGGAAATCATTATAAAGCGGCAAAGAGAATGAAGGAGATTATTTACATAGTAAATTAAACAAAGGTCTTAAACAAACTGAACAGGAAAAGCAAATTCATCAAAAAAAGCCACAGAGTGTTCCGTATAAACAGCTACTACATTAACCAAAATAAATAGGTAGCACTACTAACGTTCATAAACAATGAAAGCATCGAATGTTGCTCTAACGAAGGGACAAAATTAACTTTGCCGTTCGAAAACTGTTGTGTCCATACATCAATATACAAAACTTTTTATTCTTCCAAGTAAATTTTATAAGTTGATCGACTATTACTCGTACACTTGTAAAGCCTACTTAGATGTGATAGTTTTCCTTTTAATTTCCTTACATATACCACACTGCCGTGAATTTATTCACACATCCAAAAGCAACCATTTAGCTGGTAGGGACACACACTTGACTCTAACAAAAATTAGTCATTTAAAGCTTAATTTCACGCAAACGGATCCCTGAATCTAAAAATGGTTTTCACAGTCCCGTAATATTTCTTGAATGGCCTATCCAATGATACCCCACACATGGGATATACGAGAAAAAGAAACATCCCCACTTTACGTGTACAGGAAGTACATAAAAGTATTTTTCATGGTTTTATTTTATTTCCTTTATTCGTCTCTTTTCTTATTAATTACATTTTTAAATATTTTTATAGAACATATACAAAAAGGAAAAACATAAAAAAATAAAAAATAGAGGCCCACTAGTATCGGGAACAGGCTCCAAGCTACCGGCGCGGCGGTCAGGGCTCCAGAGAGAGGAACCTCCTCACAATGCGAGCCGTGTCCAGCAGTACTGCTTTCTGGATCAGGCCCTTGACCCAGCCGCCTAACGAGAGCCTCCTAAGGTATTGATCGAGGCTCGTGGCTATTAAGCCATTGGCTGACAGGACTATCGGTACAATGATCGCTGTTTCCACATCCCACATGTCGACAACCTCGCGAGCCAAGTCAAGATACTTGATTTGCTTATCTTTCTCGGCTTTCACGAGGTTTCCGTCATGCGGGACGGTAATGTCAACAATCATTGCACGCCCCTCGATTCAGTCCACCACCACAATATCAGGCTTATTAGCGATAATAGTCCTGTCAGTGATGATGGACCGATCCCAATACAAAGTGATATTGCCATTCTCGAGAAATGGGTCGAGCACATACCTGTAGTACGGCACCTCCGATGCCACAAGAGTGTATTTCAGAGCAAGTTGTTGATGGATAATCCTGGCTAGAAGGTTATGCCTATGCAAGTACTCTTCGTTAGCTAGACGAGAACAACCAGAGATAATGTGTCGGATCGATTCACCCGGGCGGTGACATGCCCGACAGATGTCAACCGTGCCATCCTTAACAATAAATCTCCGGTAGTTATTCGTCATGATAACTTCGTCCATAATTGCACAGACAAAATCTTCGGTTTCCCCAAAGAGGTCACCGAAACGCAGCCAGACTACGGACGCTGATTGGTCTACATCAGACCCATGTAGGGTCCGGAAAAAGCGTCCGTGAAGCTCCTTATTTTATTTATTATTAATATGTATATCCATGCCAAATTATAGCTTTCTAGTACTAAGAGTCTCTGAGCTAAGATGACGGACGGACGGAGCGACAGACGGACATGGCAAAACTATGAGGGTTCCTTGTTGACTACGGAACCCTAAAAAACACTATTATTATTATATTCATGAATAATAAGTATGAACTGGCTGTTTGAACTGCTCTCAAAACGGTGAAGGAAAACATCGTGAGGAAACCGGCATGTCCTAGAACCAAAACTTCGAAGACATGTGACATCCACCAACCCGCACTGGGCCCGCGTGGTGTATTACGGCCCATTCCCTCTCACAGAGAGGAGGCCTGTGTCCCAGCAGTCGGAACATTGATAGGCTGATGATGTGTGTGTGATGTGAAGTATGAACTTACATCTATTATAATAGTAAACATAAATAACGTAATAAATAATAACGAATGTTTAACGCTTTGAAGTGTAAACAATATTAAATAAAATTCACTAATTACCTATTATTTTAATGAACGGTACTCAAATACCTAATGATCATTTTGTATTCAAATGAATTAATGGTGAACAAAAATTCTATTCAACTAGGCTATTACGAGAAAGCGGCACTTTTGAACGTCAAAAATATAAATATAAAGTTGATTATAATTGATTCTACCGTCCATTCGGAAAAGTTGTTTGTTAAGGAGAAGAACGGACAAGAAACTCCATACCAACTCTTTAAAAATAAGTGTTTTACATACATACATACATAAATTCATATCCGTGAGGACGAAGTTTACAAAACACTGCATTTAATTAGTGTTTAAACAAAGCGGCATCCAAACCTTCATTCTTAAGCTACGATCACTTTGCAACTTCATGAAATACAAACACAAAAAAAAAATAAGTAAAGATCTTAATTTTTATTTTTAATTTCGAGGCCTTTAAGCATAAGCAAGACTAAAATTTTCACGCACTTCATATAATTTACCTCCATTTTTATCTCAACAAAATAGAATTATGCTAAAACCTTATTATTAATTGAATTAATATTAAGCGGCAAATTAATTCTTAGATGTAGTTAGGTCTAGACTAATAAACTGACGTACGTCGATAAAGAAGTTTCACTTCAATAAATAATGTACGGAATTATGTATGTGTTGTAATAGTACGGAACTTCGCGCGCGAGTCCGACTCGCACTTGGCCGGTTTGTAAGAGTAAACGGTGATACTGACACGCTTAGAGTGTTTACGCACTGTATCCAATCTTTATCCGAATCCGAGATCCGGGTTCCATCTGAATTGGAAATGTACTGTTTTCAGACGGACAGAGTTCGGATACGATGCGTTACCTCCCCTACAAGAAGTACTACGGCTACTTCGTCGGTAGTAGTACGGATACTTCGGAGCAAAATTTCTCGGATTTGGATCGAATGCAGTGTGTAACCGCTCTTAGTGTGTATGGAAAATGCCGCCTCTAGCTGCGGCCATAGAGGCGTTTCCGTGATCTGTGTTCCGGAAAATTTAGGCCCCGTAGCAAATCTATTCATGGAACGAGTCCAATGTTATGTTGGCTCTGTACTCACTTAGTTCAAAAACTACGAGTAGTTTCATGTAAATAAAATATTCTACAGAATTGTAGCTCCCAAATATACAAAAAAAACTACATAAAAACTAGCAGTTTTATTAAAGAAATTATTCTAGTGTTGTACTAAAAAAATACTAAAGGAATTATTCTGGTGTTGAAAGTTGCTAATAGATTGAAGAGACAAGCCATGATTGAGTTACAATTGCACAGTTTGAAAACAAGAATTTAGATTTTTGTAAATATTACAGAACAGCATATTGGTTGATTTAATTCGATTTTATACAGTTTATAGATCGATTTTGGTAAGAATATTTTTTCTTTGCCCTCCCATACTTTTTGAGTAGGATTTCATGCTAATCTAAAAATAAAATCTGCTTTGGTTTCATAAACGAAACTTTAGTTTTTCCTAAGAAGTAGCTAAGTATTCTGAAGCCGTTTTTTAGGGTTCCATACCCAAAGGGTAAAACGGGACCCTATTACTAAGACTCCGCGGTCCGTCTGTCTGTGTGTCACCAGGCTGTATCTCATGAGCCGTGATAGCTAGACAGTTGAAATTTTCACAGATGATGTATTTCTGTTGCCGCTATAACAATAAATACTAAAAATAGAATAAAATAAATATTTAAGTGGGGCTCCCATACAACAAACATGATTTTATTGCCGTTTTTTGCGATAATGGTACGGAACCCTTGGTGCGCGAGTCCGACTCGCACTTGGCCGATTTTTTTTTATTTGAATTTTCTGTTGATCGTATCAAATGATTACCAAAACTGAAAGCAAGAATCTCGTGAGCTGCTTGCTGAAACAACCAGTTTTATTACTGTCTTCGTCTCTTATCAAATAGGTATAGCTTTATTCAACGTTAGAATCATTTTTTATGTAACGTTCAAAAGTGCCGCTTGGAAATAAAAGAGTGGAAATAAAATATCATTGTCTTTGTTACAATAGTTATTTATGCTACAAGTGCGGAAGGTACGCATGGCAAGGTGCGCATGTTCAAATAGCTGTCACGTCGTAACGCAAAAAGGCACGAGCAAAATATACTTTCTGCCAAACATATTTAATGAATATTTAAAATTTATTTATTGATCAAAATCTAAATCTAGAGTAATTAAAAACGCCATTAATGAAGTATTAGTTTTATTTTACCTTTTATATGAATGATAATCTGTACTTAACTAATTTGTAAAACTTTTCTGAAATAATAAAAACTCTATGCGTCGGGCTGACGTTGGAGTTAAAAATTTAAAAAATACAGAAAAGTAAAAAGCACTAGTTAAAAAAAGTGACACTTTCCGCACAGTTTGGTTGCTTGGAAAACGCTCTTTTCGAGGACATGCATTGTAAAATCATTATTAGTTTTGTGAATTCCTTAACTCAAGCGAAAGAATAAACGCTTCATATAAGAGGTATCATTATTGGACCACATACTACATCCTAGTATGGCCGCGGTATTTATAGCTCTATCATAGATAAGCTCTGTCCAGCCACATTGCAGCGTTGACGTGTAATACCGCTATCTGACAACACATAAACTACAATGTGACCGTGATAGTAGAACGGTTATATAATTGGCCAATATATAGGCAGAACAACATGATTTATTATCCACCGAAACAGCGGTATTTTCGCTGACAACGATTTCTTTCTGACAACCTATGGAAGGACTAAACCATCTTCACCATCATCATCATATCAGCCGAAAGACGTCCACTGCTGGACATAGGCCTTCCCCAAGCGTCGCCACTTTCCGGTCCCGTGCGTCTCGCAACCAGCGGATCCCCGGACTCTATGACTGAACCAACTTAACATAAATTGGTGAAACAATTAATTATTTAGCTAATGCAGTCATCCATTTTTGTTCTCCTAATTTCTAGTAAAATATGTAGTAGGTTAATGATTTAATTACGGAGCATGGAAACAAAAGTAAAGTGGATGGAAGTCTAACAGAAAATGTACCTAACTTACATAATGCAGAGATTAATAATATGTTCATCTTCCAAAAAGTTGATTACCACGCTCTCTGAACTTATGATTTTAAATTCAGAGATCCTAGATGAAGTGAAACTCTACCAGCGATTACGATTGAAAAAAACGTAATAAGTAACAAGATTGGCATGCACTCCTGAACAGCACGTGGTCAAGCTTAATATTTTTAACCTCTGACTGCCTTTATAATATAAATGGTCACTTGAAAATAAGCTTAAAATACAAAACGCTAAAGTCGATAATTAAGTTGCTGGCGATTATCTGACATTATAAATTCAAGTATGGAGTTATACAACACGTGCAATCAGTTTTCGCGAAACAGGTTTCATATCGATCTCCTATCGGCGGCATCCTATAAAATTCAATACCAGGAATATAAGCTGTTTCTTGGAAAAATAATAATATTATAATGTAATATACCTATAGTTTTACACTGGTTTACGGATGCCAGTGTTGGGCACTAACAAAGGAAACAATGAACAAACTTCGAGTTTTCCAGCTCTTACCACCTAATTAAACAAGTTTCAATATATGTAACGTTATGCATCTGAATACAGTATTCTCAGAATTCATGTTTTATTATAGTAAAGTACAAATTACATGCTTGCTCGAGGGGAGGACATGTAATTTGTATGAAATTCCCGGCGATCAGAGTAATTTCAACAACTAATGAAATTTATGTTATTCAGTTATTTATTGTGTAATTTATATTAGTAAAATTGCTAAAATATATTGAATAAGGATATTAACGTTAATATTAAAATGATGCATGTATATAACTTCTAAAAGTATTTTACTATCTCAAGGCAAAGCATAACTTCTAAAAGTATTTTACTATCTACACCGGGATGAAAAGTATCCTATGTTTTAATCAAGGTTCTGATTTTGTTTCATTTAAATTCGTTTAGCCGTTAAGGCGTGCATGTGCATCAAATAAACTCATATATGCTTTTATAATTTACATATGTAGTTAAGGATATGGATTATTTTTTGTATAGATAGACACACCACATAAAAACAACGGTCAAGAAAGAACCAATCAAGTGTACTTGTGCGGTTTTATCGCACAGGGTAATCCGTGATAGATTAAAAGAAGGGAGATAATTTATTGAGTTGCCCAATATTTCACGATTTCAGTTATGTTTATGTATATCCCATTTAATTGGTGGCGAGCCTACTCTATATAAAACTCTAATTAACAATATTCAGAGCCAGTGTTTGCACAATTTTAGAAAAGACGCACACGAAAAATATTTAGAGCCACTGTTTGCACAATTTAAGAAAGAAGGCACACGAAAAATATTCAGAGCCAGTGTTTGCACAATTTTAGAATAAAGGCACACGAAAAATATTCAGAGCCAGTGTTTGCACAATTTTAGAAAGGAGGCACACGAAACATATTCAGAGCCAATGTTTGCACAATTTCAGAAAGAAGGTCCAGAGCCAGTATTTGCACAATTTTAGAAAGAAGGCACACGAAAAATATTCAAATCCAATGTTTGCACAATTTCAGAAAGTAGGTCCAGAGCCAGTGTTTGCACAATTTTAGAAAGGAGGCACACGAAAAATATTCAGAGTCAGTGTTTGCATAATTTTAAAAAGGAGGCACGCAAAAAATATTCAGAGTCAGTGTTTGCACAAATCCCAAGATCTGCTTAGAGTTAGCCACGTATGTAGGTACTAAGTAGTACCTCTATGTCGTCTGAACCCGCAACCCATTACATCACGATTACAAAAGAGGTTCTTTTATACGTCTTTTCTATTAACCTTTACCAAAATAAAATTGGTTGGAATGATAAACATTCTACTTAACTAGATAGAAAATTCTAATTAAGAATATTGAATGGTATTTTTTTTTATTATTTAACCAGATTTTGATTAAAGGAAAGGTAATAACTGGCAGAATACAATCAAAGATACTTCGAAAAGAAACTTGAAAACTGAAACTTGAAACTTGTCTTAATAATGAACAAAAAAGTTCCGAACAAAGTTTGAAAAAAAAGAAACTATAGGATTTTGCTATATATTTTTTCTACTAACTTTAAAAGAAGGCCTTTAATGGCTAAAAATAAAAATAAATAGTCCGATGACACGCGGCGATAAAGTAGCTATAAGATATTTTTATGTTGATTTTTTTTTCTTCGTGACAGTCATTTAAATTATGTTTGTCCCAAATCTTTGCGCCTTCCACGGCATTGTCGGTGGCAGCGCATAGATCATTTTGGCTGCATGTTTTTGGGTACAGAGGGCAGGACAGGCAAGCAGGCAGGTTTAGGACTCAGCATTTTCGTAAATAGGTCAGTACGTAGGTACATACAGCTGCAGAGAAACCTCACCCCCTTGAAATGTATAAAAAGTGACATCTATGGACAGGAGGATGTACTACGATTTTTTTTTTTACGACAGTGAAGATAGTTTTATGTTGTTATTGACATCGATTCCACAAGTAAGCATGCAAGATACCCATTTAACAATTATTGTTTACGTTATTGATACAAATTTTCATGCGCTAACCAACATCAGCATATTTAGGCAGCGCTGTGTGCCTATGGGTGTTGCGGGTTGAGGGGAAGTAGGTAGGCTTATAAGATGGTCTTTCAAAATAAAGGAGATTCACTTATATACGTAGTATTGTTTATTATTCTTATGGTATTAATTAATAATTTTAGTAACCCAATTTAGATTAACAAATATTTATTTACTGAAAAAAGTGATAATTTAGTTTTGAAAATTTCACAAGAGAACCAACATGTTACTCACGTTAGAAACAAACAGAAGAACAATTTACATCTCTCGAGATTTTTCAAAACTGTTTACAAAAAACAATTAACTATACAAAACTTAACTGTAACTAAACCTATGTTATTAAATGAGAGGGTTATCTTTATTTTCTATAACTTCTAACCTTGATCTCATTCCATTTACCATATTAAACTCTTTTGCAAAAAAAAACGGGAACTTTAGATTTTTTTCTCTACTTCAGTGAATAAAAACAAGAAAGAGGTTTTATTAATTTGACGATGTATTGGCTGTTATTTGAAGCATCATGGCATGATTCTTTACGTTACAAATTTAAATTTTGAAATTAACAAAAGAAAAATATTGATTATTCTAGATTATTGTAAAATTGCTTTACTAATGGCGCGAATTGCTGAAACGATTTTTTTACTGATTACTAAAATTTTAAAACATTTTGGATATTTTCTGCAAATTAAACAATTTAATCTTTCTTTTTACATTAAATATCACTTTTTGAAATGATTGATAAAGCGATAAGGGCCGGTAAAATTATAGCCCTACTTAAAGAAGGTTGTTCGCAAACGTACGTGTCTCAGCGGCTAAATGTGAGTCGTTCAAATGTCCAGAGGACTTGGCAACGGTATCAAGAGACCGGTTCGGTCAAAAGAAGACCCGGTTCGGGAAAAAAACGATGCACAGAACCAAGAGATGACCGCTTTTTGGTGAGTCAGGCGTTGCGGAATCGTAAAGCGTCAAGTGTGTACCTGAGGAGCCTTGAAGAAGTAAGAGGAGTAGAAGTTAGTTTGTGGACGGTCACGGCAATATTATAAGTATATCCTCTGTCTTCTTTATTATCTATTTAATAATATAAACTCCACGGCATGAATGATGTGATCTATGATTCATAAACATATCGATGAATTTTACAACTATGTTATGTAACAGATTGGCGCAGCGGTATAACAGCTTGACCCGTGAGTTATAGGTTCGATTCTTACTTCGGGCTAACGGTTTTATTAAATTTTGAAATTCTATTGTGAGTTTTTAGAAATTTTTAAAATAGGATAATGTTTGTGGAACACGTTTGGAAGTTTGAAAATATCAATAGGTAAGATGCGATGGATATTACCTAGCAGTCGCTTGGATGAGTCGCTTGCATGCAGATTTTTTATTTCTAGTCAGAATATTATCTTAGCAGTTTCATTGATGTCACAGAGATGGCGCGCACGCGGCGCACGTAAATATCGTAGTATATCCCCCTGTCCATAGATGTCGCTTTTTATGTCCATAGATTTCTAGGGGGAGGTTTCTCTGGAGCTGTATGTACCAGAAGTACCTACTAAGGTAGCAAACTATGGCAGAACACTTACCAACACATTATTTAATACCAAGCGAGCATCTTCCTACTTGATTTAACCTTCCGTGGTCTACTTGAAAGACCCTGAACCGCCTCAGAACCTAAGTAGGAAGGTGTAACTCTAACCTCGCAAAATGGGGCTACCTCGATGGAACAGCAGGGTGTGGATGTGGTGCCGAGTCGCAAATCATGCTCCACCTCCTGTCTTCCTGTCCTCTGTGCCCCAAAATATGCAACCAGGGTCTGTGCGCTGCCATCGATGACGCCGTGAAGGTGGCTAATGTTTGGGCCAAACAAGTTTGAACGACTGTTGTGCCAGTGACACGAAGAAGAAGAAGGTCTGGAAGTAGTTCCAGATATTACTTTCTAGAAAAATATAGGCCGAAAACGCACCGAAAGTTGGCTTGCTTAATGCTTAAAGCCTAACGAGTCACCTGGTGAGAAGCCAAGTGAAACGAAGGTTCTGAAATGTAATTAACCGGTCGCACCGTGCGAGCTTGGCGCCTTCGAGAGTAGCCTCGCGTGTATCGCGTCAATTTTGTCTTTATAATATTTGCTTAGATTTTGCAAGGATATACATACTTTACACTGTTAAAACGTAATCATTTAATTATTATTGTTTTAAGTATGTATAAGTAATTATCAGGTGCATTTTTTTCAGCGCAATAAATAATATTAGTAGATATAATTATATTATATATATATCGCAGGGATATGATGAAAACAGGGAATTGATCAAATCTCTCTAAGAGCGAGCGTAGCGAGCTCGGGAGCTTAGGGCACCCCGACACGGACAGGTTAGGTTCGAAGGGGATGACGGGAGCTGAAGTGAGCGAGCAAAGCGAGCGAACTCAGCTCCCGTCATCTCCTTTGTGTTAGGTTACTTTAGACCCTGCATACAGAAATAGGAGCCCCGCGCAGCGGGGCTCCGTCGGCTCTGCCACACAAATACTAATTCAACGTACAAAATAAACCTTTAAATTACTACAGAAAAGTTATTTTTGTCATTTCACTGAACCAATTTTGCTTAGAGATTTGATCAATTCCCTGTTTTCATCATATCCCTGCGACATATATATATTTGTTTTTATGAACGTAGTTCTTTTATGTATGTATTATTATTATATATTTAATTAGTATCTTACTGTAAAATTGTACACTGGATTACTGTCCTCAATTATTTTGATCTCTATCACTCAAAGGTTTGCTGGAAGAAATCTCAATTTTGGAGTTAAGCTCGCCTTTGTACATGAGAGCAGTGGTGGCCCAGTCCGCCCAGTGGTATCGGCCGTGACTTACAAGTTGTAGGTCGTGGGTTCGAGCCCAGGCAGGCGCTTTACTTTGTGTAAATTATTTCATCACCACTGCTCTCAAAACGGTGAAGGAAAACATCGTGAGGAAACCGGCATGTCCTAGAACCAAAAATTCGAAGACATGTGACATCCACCAACCCGCACTGGGCCCGCGTGGTGGATAACGGCCCATTCCCTCTCGCAGATAGGAGGCCTGTGTCCCAGCAGTGGGAATATTAATAGGCTGATGATGTGTGATGTGTTGTACATGAATATTGATTTCACTTTGTGTAAATGTATTGTTTTGGTGTATAATAAAGGATTAATGAATTATCATCTCGCTGATTGGTACTCATATTTCACACTAATTTCATAGAAAAGAATCCTTACTAAACGATAGTAAATATTAATTATACCAAACCACAGATGAGTAATTAACACAAGTATTGTGTTACTACTTAGGTAATTAGTCAATCTGAAGGTTGCGACGTAAGAATATGAGCATTGTTTATACATAACTATTACGAATAAGTCCTTAAGTAGTGTCTGAAATAAGCAAATGTGATAGCTGGGTGGAAAAACAGGTTATGACGCACCAAAAGTATTCCTTTTTAACCGACTTCAAAAAAAGGAGGCGGTTCTCAATTCGTCGTCATCTTTTTTCTGTAAGTATGTTCCCCGTTTATGCAAAGACGCCTGGACCGAATTGGATATTTTCTTTTTGATCGGGTATACTTCCCAGGTGGTCCCATGGTCATTATGTCACGATCTGATGATAGGAGCCTGGAGAAATTGAGGGAACTTCTCAAATATTATAGGAATACATATAGTGATTTTGTTATTTTCATCAACAATGCAATCATTTACACTCAGAAAGTATCATTTGGTAAAGAGAAACTGATGAAGAAGATCTCAGATAGCCACTGGAACTCCTTAATTCTAAGTATGTCATGGGTATAACATATCTCGACTAGTTAACCGAATAAGATGAAGCAAATACTTATGGTATTGATAAAAACGGTACCATCGAATTGAACTGATGATGAAGCTGGAAGGTAGGCACAGGAACATCGAAATAAAACAATGTATCCTAATCGTATTTGGGCTTCTTGGAATCGTCATGAGATGTTCTTTGGCTATAAATGATTTTCATGGTATTTGGAGGTACATAACAAAACTAAAAAAAAAACACCATTTAACAAAAACAATACTACACAGCAAAAATAACTTTCTTTTCCATAGTTTGTGTCGAAAAACAAAAACAATAGTTACTGAAGACACCGACTTCGGAAAAGAAAGTTATTTTTCGCTTTGTAGTGTTTTATTTTGGAAGTCAGTTTATTTTTTTTATCATATTGGTACGGAAACCTAAATATTGACACACAGTAGGTCAATCCGCCTAGAATTTTCCCAACTTACGTTGGGTTTGGTTTTCAGTCTAACCGAGTAGTCAGATCTGAAATGGAGTAACTACCTTTCCATCCTCAACAACCCACGGTGGGCATCACGATATCCCTTGGCATGGTGGCATATTTTCTAACGTGTGAGTTAGTACTTAGCATGTAAACAAACATTATTCCCTCTTGACACTATTATTTATTCTGTGCTCTTGATATCTAGTGATCATAAATCGGTTTGAAACCTAGACGATTTAATTAAGTATTAATTAAACTCCATTTGAAATAACTTCAGACATGTTTCCAAATCTTTTCACAGTCCGTTCAACCGATTTTGAGTTCTATCCCGTAAACATAAGGATGACATAAAAAGCATAAACCTGTTACCAAAACCAACTGTTTACTACAGCTACCATTTGTCGTATCACCAACGCAACAGAAGTCAAAATCGGTTGAACGGGCTGTAAAATGGGCTAATTTAAACGTCTAATGTTATCGCAAATGGAGTATAGGCTGTGATGACTGGGTAAAGATAGTTCAAATGACCTGTGCGCGCGGCGCCATGTGTGCGTGCGCTGTAATTATAAGTTTTAACACATGTGTAGCTCGTGGAGTTTCTTGCCGGTTCGTGGAATTACTTGCCGGTTCTTCTCCACTGGCAACGACTAACCCGAACCGTGCACCTTTTGTCGACGTTTTATAAGTGCCTATGTAGGCCTATGTGAAATAAAAAACATTTGATTGATTGATTGATTCATGACGACGACTGCCGAGTCACTTTTATTATTATTATTTTTTTGAGTGACGTCTCGCTGTTCAACCAAATCATGACTACTGCTAAACCGGTCTTTTCCTGTAGAGACTAACCTAGAGCCTCCAGCCAGGCACAAAAACTTAACCTAAGCGACCACGCTGAGGGCTATCCCGTATGAGATACGAACCTCGGCTCAGGGCGTCGCTGGGGGTCAACTACGGCTGGATCTTGATTAAGTGATTCTACCATCCGTTCGGAAATTACCTACGTGGAGAAGAACGGACAAGCCGCCGCATCACTGCATTGCCACACAATTTAAAGCTGTATAATTAGAAGATATTTTCATTTTATTTTATTACAAGCGCATGCACACATGGCGTCGCGCACACAGATTCTTTGAACTATCTGTACATAAACTGCCGAGCAATGAAAAAGTTCCACCCACAAAATGCCGACATACTCCTTAATTTAATTTTTTCACATTTAATTTAAAATTTTAACACAATATTTACGTTTTTAGTTGATAATATTCTGATGCGCTGTTAAATGTACTTCAATATTGCAGACGGCTTCATTAAGCTAGCCTTTCCCGTTTAGGAGTAATTTGGTGCTATGTCACTGAAACTTTTTCATTGCTCGTTAGTGTATACTAGTGTTTCTAATTGGCAGTCCCTAGTAATTAAATTGCCTAGTTAATTAATCAAAAGAATCTTGCCCTTCAATTTTGAGCTGAGACAAAGATATAACTTTAATGGTACCTTTCCAATTCGGTTATGAACTCTTTGAATATTAGAAACGAAAGTTTGTGTATTTGTTTATTAGGAGCCTACCCTTTAAAGCATATGCAAATATCGTGTTTATTACGTAACAAACAAATTTACATAATCAACTGCAATAACTTTCAGTTTGACATTCCAAAAATATTCACTACATTTTTTACGTTGTTGATTGAATACACGAATTTTAAACAAATGAAGCAATAGATCAGGCGTTTTCTTCGATTGTGATAGAAAGTGTGTTACGCTTGGATTAACAATATGCGCAGGTACAGGACCATCAGTTTTGGTCCATTCATTGAGACTTGAGCTATTGTGAAGACGATACTTTACACCAGAACAGCTGCTCAACTTGTTCTGCAATTTCGGTCATGCATGGAGTACTGCTCTCACCTCTGGGACGGATCTGCCAGCTTTATGCACTTGAGTCTATTGAAAGACTGGCCAAGAAGCTCATCGACAACGATGCAGTGGTCGAGACAAAGCTTCAGAGCCTTGAACATCAACGCCGAGTTGCCAGCCTGTCGGCTTTTTATCGGTTAGTTTTCGAGGAAAGTGGGTCGGAACTGCACAAATATGATTTTTCCCAGTCCTTAACATCATCAGACTACAAGACGTGCGGCAATACGCCATCTGTACATGGTGGACATCCCACCCATACGTACAAAGCGTTTTGGGAGTAGTTTCATTGTGCGTACAGCTAAGGAGTGGAATTCCATGCCGACATGTAATAATTGCATATCTTTTTTTTTTTTTTTTTTTTTGGGTGGGAAATCATCCAATGACTTCTCCCGCTCTGGGTGAAGCGGGAGGGCGTGTCAGACTTTTACTGACTAAAACCCACCCGTGTTCCTTCAGTTGCTTGTGCCAGGGCCGCGGTAACTCTCTTTCAAATTTATCCGCGACCCTGACAGGCATCGGCCCTAGCGGACCCCGTCAACTTTTGCTGACATCTCTTTGAGGCGCGCGTGGAACACTACGCGCCGTTGACTCGGGCCTGGTCCTTATCGGACGGCGAGCTACCCATTACTCGCCGTCCGCAAGCCCGCGCCTACGGTGGCCGGAAATCGGCTTGCGACTCCCGACGCCCGGGGCGTCTCCTGCGGTGGCTAGGGGCGTGAGGGCGTCTCCGTTGTGTCTCCCTCACGCGTTCCGCCTCCTCCTTTGCGAGCATTACTGCTTCGCTGAAGGAGGTGACGGCTTCCCATGCGCTCCGTACCATGGCCTGAACCAGGGCCGGACGCGAGAGGTCGCCACCGCTGATCGCCTCCACGAGGACACGGCGGTGCTCCGCCCAAGCGGGGCAGACCTCCACCGTATGCTCCACCGTGTCTTCCGGGCGATCCACACAATGAATAATTGCATATCTGTGTTACCCAATAGCTACTCGTACAACCTAGGAGTTTTTAAGTCAAGAGTGAATAGGGTTTCTTCTAGGCAAGCGTACCTCACCGTTAAGCACATCAACACTAACCTTCGTTCATTGCTAATCAGGTGATGGAGTGGGTAAACGCGAGCCTATCTTTAATTTAAAAAAGAAGGTGGACAAAGATCTCACTTTATTAATTACGAACTGATTTTATTTTTGAACTAGCTGACCCCCGGGGCTTCGCTCCCGTCAACTGCCTACCCTGCCTACCCTGCCTACCCTGCCTACCCTGCCTACCCTGCCTACCCTGCCTACCCTGCCTACCCTGCCTTCTCTGCCTACCCTGCCTATCCTGCCTAACCTACCTACTTTACCCTTCAATATCAATACCCTATCATCAATAGTTTCCACAGCGCACGCCGAAGAATGAATTAATTTTACAGGCAACATTTTGCTACTTTGTGTTACATTATTGCAATTTCCATAAGGTTCTCTAATTTTTTTGAAAATATATTATAGCCTATGACACTCAGGAATAATGTAGCTTTCTACTGGTAAAAGAATTTTCAAAATCGGTTCAGTAGATTCAGAGATACCTACAACGTCACAAACTCACAACATCACAAACTTTAGCTCTTTATAATATTAGTATAGATATAGATTGTTTGTTTTACTCTAGACGCTTTTACGTGCACGTCTTTTTATTTCGTTCTCCAACAAGAAAATAATAATTTAACCAAATAATTGTATTTAAAACTGATGGAAAAGAGTGTCCTTGGAATTTCATGCACGTTCTTCTCCTTAGAGACCTACTGACGCTTGCGAATGTGCAACTATATTCATATTATTTTGTTTGTCAATTCAAAAGTACTTAAGTATGGTTTAGTTGAATTAATCACATTTTCATGAGTTTTCCTGTAATGCGAGAGAAACTGCACCCACTTGTAATAACTACTTTGGGCAGGTGAAGAAAATATTAAATTATAACAATTTTTAATAACCTTTTAGTTGGTATGGAAAGCAGTTAATTCTCAAAAAACCCGTTTATAGACCAAATGAGAAAGTATCTCCTTAAAAGGGGACCTTAAAAATATTGTTTAAAAGATTGATTTTATTGATACATAACTAACCAGCTAATTTATATTGAATATTACCCACTAACATTTCAAATACCCACTAAGCAAATAATGTAAGTAGTGTATAATTGGGGGTTCTGGATCACTTGCTCTCGCTTTGCTCGAGCGCGTGATCCAGAACCCCCCAATCATACACTACTATAACATTTACACCTGTAGAGTAGAATTGATACAGTGATGGTGACACAATTTATGTGAAACAAATTTCATTCCCTGGCAGTATCTGGTAGCAATCAATATCTTCTAATGCAGGTAAAACTAACGCACGGGCTGTATCACTCTCCTGATGAAATAAATCTGCTGTTGCTGTCGATATACTACTCCCACTAGTCTTTGACGAACTCGCAATCGATTTTTCATTATCAACCTGTTTGTTGCTAACATTAACGAATGTGCGAAGAAGCTCACCAGACTCGCTTTTGAGTATAAGATACTTAGTATTTTTCAATTTAGATTTCTCTGGATCTTCCAACTTCTGGTAAAATAAATCTTCTGTTTGTGTTATAACATTATCCTGGTGTTTTAATTCACCTACGTCCGATATTTTTTTTCTAGGGTGCATATCTTGAATATGTATTATCTCACCCCTAGCATTCTTGAAAATCATTTTACGAATGCCATCTAAATTAGATTTCGCTGAGTGAAACATTATAAATAACATCAATAAATGTAATTATTTATTTAAGAAATAAATTTAATATTGAACCTTTGCACTGTAATGTTCAAAGTTAAATTGCTGTGATGCACGACACCTCTGTAATATATACCCATAATTTGACTAATTTTTAAGTGCAATGTGACATCCTATACATATACACTTTAATAGGGTAAGTATTCCAAACACTTTTTTGTAATATAGTTTGTGCCCTTCACAGCGTTTAAATAAAAACATTTAGGAAAATGTATGGCATGTTGCGTCCAAGGATCATCATAAATCTCCCAATCTTCAATAACACCTCCGCATGAGAAACATGCTGCAATATCATTTATACTATTTCCATAATAAAAGAATCCTGCGTCAGCCATTTCCATCACTAATCTTTTCTTTTTATTAAGTGTCCCCCAGTAATAATTAAAAGAAAATTCACGCATTTTAAATGTGTTATACATGTCATATCGAGGTTTGTATTCATTTTGAGACATGTTTTATTGACTTTCTAATTCAATTAGATACAAACGTATAATGGTATGGTCCAGCTTTTGACAGCAACATATATAGACTGGACAGAAGTAGGAGGAAGGGAAAGAAAACTAAGATGCATTTCACCTAAATACAGAAATAAAAACAATAAAATATTTATTTTAGAATTTTATTGTCAACGCACCACTTATTTAAACACAATACATTTTTTAAAGCACATACAGAGTCATGATAAATACAGTTATATAAATCTTGAGAATATTTATATTGATCGTATAAGCTTATCAAACTTGAACATCCTTTATCTTCTAAATTGAATATATTACAATTACTATTTCCTAAAATATGCTTTAACCACAACACTTTTTCTAAACCCTTAACGTACATACATTTATCTCTTAAAATATCTATAACCAAATTCTGATAATTAGAATAGGGAACAAATCCTTCACACCAGCGTATCTTTCTGTTACGTTCAATCCAACTTACTTGTTTTTTTTCTTGCTTCGTTAATTTTGAAAATGGAAATGGTGGCTTAATTAAAAATATTTGTAATGTTTTATTATACAATATAGCGATTTCTTTTATTATAAATTCATTTGTTTCTGTTTTAAAGCCTTGAATATCCACAATAGCAATCATGATAACCTGCGCACGATGTTGCTGAGAGGTTTGTATTCTACAAGTCGATCGTTTATAATCAAACAATATGCAGTCGTCTTATCTGGTATTGCTGTAGAACATTCAATTTCCAACCTCACGTCCACTGGACCAGTTTTCAGGCTATCGTTTTGTCTTGAACAGTCTAATATAAAGAGAGGGGCTTTTTCTTTGAATTCCTTTAGGTCAAGCAACGGGTCTACTGGATAGTTGTAATACGACTGACGAAATTTCACAAACATTTCGTATAATATACTATATTTGTTCTCAGAAAACTTTAAACCTAAAGGTTCATAAGGATAATATTGTGAATTCAAAAAGAGCGTAACGTTTGTTACTTCACAATGATCGAATACTGAACTATCTTTAGTTTTATTATTTTTTCGATTAGTTTGTAAACAAAAAATTACATATCTGGGTTTTTCTAATTGTGAAGCAGTTTTAATAGACCAAGAATGCTTTGTTGTTTTAGGTAGTAATGGATACTCATATAAATCCCAATTTCTATACGCCATCTGAATAGGTTTATCTTTTTCTAAATGTTTTAAAAGTGACAGTCGTTCTCGGTCTGATACTTTTATGTGTGGCACCCTCCACTGAACTCTTTGCACATCTATTTGAAAATTAACAATATCATCAGTAAGGATAATGCTATTTAAATTAGTGTTACTTCTGTTCAGTATAAGTTCATGTTTACAATTTATCACTATTTTATTGTAATCCTCTGCAAACCCTAAAACTTTATTTAGTGGTATCACAGCACTAAAATGCCCATCACTTTGAAATCCCTCTAAACACCAACCCCATAGGGCAGCAACTTTATTTTCTGCTTCATTTAATGAGATGTATGATTTTATTGTTGACGTTATTCCAGAATTTTTTATGCGGTCTATTTCAATACCATTCATTTCGTATCTAATGTCTTGAAACAAAAACATAATAGGGTTGTTAGTGAACGTAACACTTTTCTTGATTGGATTCCCATCTTTACCGAAGAACTTCGCTTGTCCTTCGATGTAAATTGAACTGGCTGATGGTAGCACGTATATGTCTTGCTGGTGGATGGGAATTCTGATTTCATCGTTTTCTCTAAAGCTGCTATTGTAGGGATTGTATGAATGGACTTCATAACTTTCGATCGAAGTGTCAAAGTGCGGTAATTCAGCAATCTGTAGTATATTCATATTTTAAATCCTAGAGCTTTAAGAAAATCTTTATTTAGTTTAGTCAATTTCTTAACTTTTTTCTTGCGTCTTTGCACCTTAGCAATCGCAGAAGAACTAAGACGTTTTTCATTCGCTTGAGTGTTTTTATAATATACTATCATTTTGTTTTTCTTAAATGAAGACGTAACTCAACTTGTTTCTCTCCAAAGTTAACACAGTGGCCAATTGATCTACAATCTTAACCGATATTGATGAAATTATATTTTTGTTTACTGGAAAGTAAATAACATTTTGCGGTATTTCCACACACTGATGACCTGGAGTAGTATCAGACACGAATTCGTGAATAAAATGAGTTGGTAATCCGTTGCAATACGAACTGTGAACAAGATCACATTCGATTTTGATTACAGACAGACCTCTGTTAATAATGGGGATATTTGGTGTTGATTGTAATACTGAAAAGTATATCAAACCGCACTCATATTGATCTGACAAATGCAGCGGTGGTTGAAAGTATGAAACCAATTCCGATTTATGTCCAGAGATGGTAACCGTAGTAGACATGCTTCTATACTGACTTCTTTCGGCAGATCCTGTTTATTTTATTCTTCCACTACACCAAAAATTCTTCAAAAAGTTTAAACAAAGATGTCCACAATTATAAGGGTGATCACGCTGAATATTATCATAATTATAATGAACTTTGGATCCCAAGTATTTTATAAATTCCTTTGGAGGCTTAAGATTTCCATAACTATCAAAATATTCAATATAATCATTGTATTTTGCATAGGCTACCCAATGAGAACCAAGATTTTTAGAGCTATCTAAATTTATAACACCGCATTCTTTTTTAAAAGGGTATTTAGGGAGCTTATCTCTCATAAAGACGCCTCTGAAATAGGGAATATTATTTCCATACTTCAAAATGTCTAAATTACTCAAGGCTCGATTGGGTAGCCGATATCTTAGTTTTTTTCTTTCGATACAAAAATTCCGAGTCCACCTTTATATGGTTTAAGGTGTAGTCCTTTTCCGATGCAGAGAGCTTCCATTTTTTCATTGTGTCTCCTCGATTCTATGAATAATTTTTTTGCCATCTTGAATTCATTTATGGTTTTAGCAATACCAGCTGCACCGCCTGCTAAAGCTCCCACCGCAGATAAGCCCGCAAAAATCGGAATCAAAGGCAATACTCCACCAGTTTTTGGTATAGGAATAATACGAGGAAGTTTAACGGATGAATCATCAGCTAATTTTCTGGAAGCAGCCATAGCTAATTCTATTGCCACTTTCTTGCATTTCGGTTTTAATTTTTTGATATGTCTTTTCGTTTTTCTAATAACATTTTTAAATTTGTTTTTAAATGCTTTTTCAGGTTTAATTTTGGGAGAACACTTTTTGCTATCTTTTTTTTAGGCCAAAACCAGTTTTGATTTTTGTTGCCATAGCGCTGCTTACTAAGCGTGCTGACAGTTTTTCTCCTACAGTCGCGTCTGAGGCAAGTGCTCGCTCTTTAGCCATATTTAACAAAACTAAATCTGCCTTGTGGCGATCCTTTAGGTTTGAAGACTTGTGATAGGCAATGTCGTGTTGTTTGCAATATTCGTCTAATTTATTAACACCTTTATCTCCACGCGTAAGCCTTTTAATTAATTTAGTGCCAGGCCCACAATAATTGTATCCCGGTAAATGTAACTCAAATGGTAAATGATTTATAATCCAATTGAGAAGACTACTCTCTTCAATACCCATCATAAGACTGAAACATTTGGACTGAACACTTAATAAATATTCGATTTATCAATCCAACTGTTTTCAGAAGAAGGAAAGCCTAACCATTTTACCAAAACCCTATTTCCTTTCCTTCTAAGAACTTTTTCAACCAAATATACATTAGGATTTTTTGTCTTTTGAAGCTCTTGTACATAAAATGCCCCTAGAATGGGCTGGCCCCTGATTGCATCTTCAATTAAATAGGTGATAGGAGTTGTTTTTTGAATTTTTCGAATTTTAAATATTTCTGTCGACCAGTTGGGAGTATATCCTTTTTCAAATGTCCCCTTATACTTACTAATGCGTACATAATCACCCTCTTTAAACTTGCTTTTTATGCTATCGGTTTTTACCAGCCTGAAATATCTTTGTAATATGCGTTGTTTATTATTATTGTCCACGTTTGCGGGAATTTCATCAATTGTGCGATGATAGGTGTGATTGTATTCATAAATAACTTTATTAAGAGTATTATCGATCCAGTTATAGCTTCCTTTTAGACTAAATTCTTTATAAAGTTTAGACTTCAATGTTCTGATGAATCGCTCAACAATTGAAGCTTTTTTTGTTGAGAAGGTTGAATAATGATTAATATGATAAGATCTCACAAGTTTTTTAAATTTATCATTATAAAACTCTGCCCCATTATCAGTTTGCAGATTTTTAGGCATACGCCCTTTTTCCAATAAAATCTTGAAAGAATTGCATACAACATCTTTGGTCTTACTTTTCAAAGGAAAGATCCATGCATATTTTGAAAATGTATCAATAACAGCAAGAATAAATCGAAAATTTTTATTGTCTTTAGAAATTGATTGCATATCAATTAAGTCCGCTTGCCATAAATCATCTATATCTTTCATAATAACATGTCTTCGCGGAAAGTTTACCCTTGCATTTTTATGAATTTCGTTTACTACGTCGGCTTTACTCATATCTTTAATTCAGTATATCAACATTTGTCTTGAACCCACCATTGATACTGAATAAAAACCATAGTATCTCCACTATTTATTATTGAATTATGTCAGCTTCTTTTAATTCTTCAACTATCGATAAAATTTCATTATCATGATTGGTATTGCCAGCATCTCTCGAAGCTACTAATAATTTTAATCTCTCAACCAATTCATTGGGATCATCCCAATATATCAAGTCGGTGTTGTTTTTGTACTTCTTTAACTTTGGCAAGTTTCCTCCAAATTTAGTGTGAACAAGTTTATCATCGTTTGACAATTCGGAAAATAGGTGTTTGATTATTTTACAATATTTTATACCTTTGTCACCTCTTATTTGACCTTTAGGATTAAAATCTCTTTTATGTGCATTTGTATAATGTAACATATCCTTATAGACAAGTTTATCTTCACTCGATATTAACTTTAAATCAGGTTTTCTTCGGAGTAAAAGTTCTTTTAGACCAGCAGTTAAATTGTAAGCTTTTTCACCGATTTTAATTAAAATGGTGCTTTCGTTATTCAAACTATCAATTTTAGAAAATGGTACTATTGAATTACCCATCAATAAAGTATTGTTTTCACTTCTAATTCCAAACGGTATACTAATACCATCATAAATACCAAAGATGTCATCACCTTCTAATGAAATTTCTAAATTATCAATCGATTCCTTTTTAGCATTTTGTTCGACTAATTGGGTAGATTTTATTTTTGGATCATAATAGTCATTGAACTTTATAGATGAACTAGCATTATTTTCATCGGATTCGATTCCTTCAGAATTTTTTAGAGTTGTATTTTCATTTTTATTATTTTTTTCTGCAGATCTATTAGAATTAACTAAAGTCTGAAGAGGATCTGTCACCGGTTTTAGCATTTTATCAAGTGACAAGTTCATTGCATGTTCCTGATTTTTCATATGTTTTATTTTATTTTTTATGGAGTCAACAGACTTCATTAATTCCATTTTAATATTTTTCTCCATATTATGTAACCACAACTGTATTCAACTAAGAAAGGAATAACACTAGCAATGTTTTTGTATACAATTCATTTATATGTACATGTATTTGCTTTCATTCAAATTTAAAAAAAAAAACAAAATTCTGTCTGTACCTTCCATTATTTAATGATGAGTCTTTGTTAATAAGAAGAAAGTTGTAAGGGTTACTCCAAACACTTTTACAAATATCTTTGAACTGATTCCACGGTACATCAGAGTTGACATGTTCTTCATAGATGTGCTTTAAGTTCACATCATCTTGTTTAAATATTATAAGAAAGTTAGCATTATCGCGTAACAACTGTTTCGGGATTTTTGAGTAGGTTTGCGATAAATAAAAGCAATCAATTAGCTTATGTCTACCCATACAGAAATAATTGCGGATATTTGTTTGATTTTCACATACAACATCATCAAATATAAATACAGAATTTGGTAAAGCTTCATTCGGAGATATGACATCTTTATCGTCATTGAACTCATGAAATTTTATCTGAGGCACTCTTCTTAATACTTCCCGTAAAAAACAATATTTTGGTTGAAAATTAGTCTTCGAGTAAAGGTAAAGGTTTTGAAATTTGAGCCCATTTTCATGCAGTAACAAACTGATCACAACGTTTGTTTTACCACAATTTGAGGGACCGCAAATTATACAACGAATCGTATTTGGCAACAAAGCGCTATGTCTAATCTCTTTAGAAGACTCACCAAGATTTATATTTTTAACGTTAAGTGATATGGGTTGTTTGATCAACTTCATCTTGTCAATTAATTTAATTATTAACTAACATAAACTTATATACTTTATTTGGGGCTATCTTTAGCCTTGTCCCAACAGGAATGGTTCTAGTCTCATCTTACAAGATAGGTATGTATATTTAAGAGCTACGTAATGATCCATATTACTCATCGCAAATCAAATAATTTTTGCACGTGTTATAAAAATAAGCGATCACTTCACAGCTGGTGTTCTATGCATAAGGAGGTCGTTTTGTTAACGATTTTATATTTTCAAGGTAAGGTTTTTTTTTAATTTAATTAATTAATTATTTAAACAAATAATAATAATTATGTAATGCATCTCTTTTTTTACAGAATTATGTCATACTCACCATCGTACAGCCCCGTTGTAGATATGGCCGCCCCACAAAATTTAGCGGTATGTAACTAATAAGATTATCTTAAATCAAACATTAAATCCATAGTTCATGCTGTTTAGTTATAATATTCTTGGTATTCTTTCAGAATGCGATAGAAGACTCAGACCCTGTCACCAATCCGTTTTACTATGCTCAAGATGGGGAGAGCTGGTATGCGGAAGTAGCAGCTAAAACATGTGAGGAGAGTCGAAAGAAAAAAATTGAGGAACGAAGATTGAAGAAGAAAAAAAGTAAATCTTTTAAAAACTCTTCTTTTATCATGCGTAAGGAGCAAGGACGTGTTCACCAGTTAATAAAAATTATGGTCTTTGATTTGGAAGGCCGTGATATGGAAGAAATAGACACTGAAACTGATAATGCGAGTGTGAATGTGCAGTATTTAGTGACAAGTGATTATGACGATATTGTTGACAAAACTGATCATTTAGTAAGTAAAATAGTGCAAAAGTTAAGCAAATCTAATGTATAATGTTTTATTATTGTAAAAAGTTAATTTAGTTATTATTTGAATGTATTCTTGGTAAAGCAAAATAAATGTTTAAATTTAGTTAAAAATTAAGTTCGCCTACAGATAGACCTTAAATGCAGTTCATATGTTATTGTTTAATTAAATGTGTAATAATAAATTAAAATTGATTCTACATAATGTGTTTTAATCGCCTAATAAATTAGAACAGATGATACTTCTTATTAATAAACACTGCATATAGTTATGACAAACTTATATAAATAAAAACTATGACATCATCTATGCATAGTGTTTATAAATAAGAGATAAAATCTTTCGGAAAGGGAAAACAAAAAAACAAATGAATATAGATTATACATTTATTGATTATACGATTATAGTTACATTCATTTTATGAATATAGATTATACATTTATTGATTATATGATTATAGTTACATTCATTTTTTTACATTTTTTATTCGATTATTTATGTTGATGCAAGGCTAACTTAAACATTAAAAATATTAACTTAAAGCTCATTTTTAACAGTTAAATGTGGCTAGATAGCTTTGCATCGACATGTACATATTACATATACACATTTAAAATTGTAAGTAGCTTTTATATCTTACAATATAGGTTTAGCTCAGTAGAACAAATAGAGTACTAAAGTATTGAACTATAATGTCCCCAAGGTAAAGTGTTGAAACAATCCTCAATTCTCTGCCTTTTATCGTCATCACTATTAAGTATGAGCTTATTTATTTTTTGTGTAAAAATTTGATGATTTTTAGATCTTATAACATACATATCATCTCGTAGGTTATCATTAAACATTAATGCCCTTTTATATTTTTCAATATCCAATTTTTTCGTTATTGGCTTTGTTACTCCCTTTGCTTTCTTTATAGTTTTATTTTCAGTGCGTACACAATACAACTTAGCTCGTAAACCTACAAATTCTGAAATAATCTCTCCACCCAATTCGTCTTTGAAATAGCCGGGCATTTGCATATTGGCTTTAGGTAACCCATATATATTGTTATCCTCAAAATTGCTTGTGTCAAAATAACGAATATTGTTTTTCATATCCTCATAAAAATCATCAGTTTTTACAAAATAAAGCAAACTGTCAGTATCAGTATAACATAATATTACATTGTTTCCATATTTTTTTTTAATTACAGAATAATGAAAATTGTATATATGTGTTTTAAAAATTTCAAGAATAGAAAATCCGATATAAATAGGACGATCTAATATAACTTTTGTCTTATTTAATTGAATAGCTACTAAACTTTCGGATAAAATTGACAAATCTTTAAAATGTGGTGCGCTAATATACCTTTCAGCACCAAACAATTTGTTGGTTGTATTTAACTTATCTTTCCATAATTTTACGAGCCTAACATCAACTTGTTTCCGTTTGTTTTCAATTGTTTTCCCAAAAATAGAATTGTTTTGTTTCTTAAAAAAATCTTTTTCAAAATCAGATTTAGCTTTTTGTCTGAGAGAAGTATTTAATACTATATAAGGTTTTAAAAAGTTATCTTGATAGAATGATAATATTTTATATATTTTCAGCAATATTAAACCATTTTCTAAGCACTCTTGTAAATGTGCATAATGGATAACAAAGTGATGTTTGCTGTATAAATTTGCAATTAACTTTTTACACTTGCTTTGCATAGGAGAATATTTTTCGGCAGCAAATAGTAGATCCGAATGAGCATTATGAATGTTAGGGGGGTAATATAAATCTACCTCTAAAATGTATCCTTCATAACCGTTTTTGTTAACATCATTTATATTGAACTTATTTATTTCATTATCACTAAGAAATCGGAAGTTACGCATTGGAAGTTTCTGCATCATTGCAAAGCCGTATAAATTCACACAGTCAAGATAAATAAGGTATGTGCTTGCCTTGTCCTTATTATACGATGATTGATATTTGTTATTAGCTTTGGCATATCTTAATGAACATTGGGCAAGGCCTCCCCGAATTCCATTTTCTAGCATTTGGTACATTTCTACATCCGATATTAAATCAAGCTCTACTTTAGTGTACAATAGCATAGCATCCCAACTTAACGATGGTGATGAAACATAATAGCAAGGATCTAAATTATAATAAAGTAAACTCATTTCTCGAAACTTTTCGAAAATATCGCATAATAACAGTACATCACATTTTAAATAAAGGTCTGTATACTCTCCCAAATTTTTTATTTTAAAAGTTTGCCATACGTTTAAAGCATGTTGATAATCTTCAATTGAAATATTTTCTCCCGTTAGTTTACTGAAAAATTTTGACTGTTCAGGCAGCTGCGTTTCATTATATTTTTCCCATTTGTCTACATAGTCATAACAATATACGCCTTTTCTACACGCTAAATTAAATAAACGATCATGATTGAAAAACAAGCGCATGTTTAGAAAATCATCCGAGTGCAACGTTTTTACCAATTTATCTAAACTAGTACTTAAAAAGTTAAACGAATCAATAAATTTCAACTGAACTATATTTTTATTATCGATAGGTATGAATTTTGTAAACGATATGTACTTTTCTTTTGATTTAGGAATTAAAGTAATTTTGCCAATTATATCAGACAGCTCTTTTATAAATAAATGGCAATCATATCCAGATAGATTATGAAAAATTATAGGTATGTATTGACATTGTTTCAAATTTAAATTACAAGCATTGTGTGCAGGACCTCTATATTTACCTGTGAAATGATCATGATCTTTAACTTTTTTATCATTTTGTACAAACTTGGTTTTACATATGTGGCATAATTGAGCTGTTTTAAATGAGTTTAACTCATCAGAAGTAAGAGGCAGCATTGGCTGTTTATTTTGTAAAATTGTATACAACCTTTCTACGTCATTTGTAATGGTTTTAACAAATGTTTGTGCACAGTTTGGACCTCTATAACTAACAAAATCATTTAATTCAGGTTTAGATTTACAACAAATATAATAAGCATACGATGATGCTTGATGTGACTGTACAGATTCAGTAAAAAGAGATATATTTTTGTCTGAGTATTTGCAAAGCAAACTTTCAAAATCTCCGTATATTACAATTGGAATTCTCTGGGTTCTCTCAATGTTTGAAAATTGTAATTTGCTATGTTCAGTGGGCAAAACTGTTTTTATTCTACCACAATTGTGATTTAATAATTTATCTTCATTGTCATAATACAAAAAACACTCATCACATAAAAATACTTTAGATTTATGTTTGGTTAATTGTCGGTGCACAAGGCGACTAAAGTTTTTTATTAAACAAAAATGTGCTTTACCATCTTTAGTTATATACAATAGATTGACATGTGTAAGCTTTCGTTCACGCGTTAAATATAGAGGACCCGTTACATGATTATTAGCTTCAAGACCATAAACATTCACACTTATAGAAGGATTATTTTTCTCAAAGATTTTAATATCAGTGAAACTTGGTGGAAAAGACATATCATTTATGTTTAAAAGCAACGTATAGTGTGGGTACGATTTCATTCTATTAGCATTCACTCTTTTCGGAAACATATGAGCAATAATACACCACAAAAAACAATTATTGTCATTGTTGCGTATATTCAAACATGACTTTGTGTTTTTTATAACCGCAGGCAATTCTAAATATGTTCCAGCTCTTAAAGGATTGTACTTATTTATGTTTATTTCCAAATGGTTTATACAATTAATAGCCCAACCAGATTCAGCAAGTTCAAACTCTAAACATTTAGATATTAATTTTTCAGAGCATTTCAAATACATATTATAAATATTTGTGTTCGGAACTGCTATCATATATTTAGTGTTGAAAGATTTCATAGAGCTTTCATTATTTTTTGGCAAATTGTATGACACAAATAATTCAAAATTAACTTTAATTGCTTTATGTTTTTGAATCATAAGATTGATAACTTCACATACAGATTTTGAAATTTGATTTAAAAACGTTTCTGGAATTATTGTATCTTCACTAGATTTAAGTGGATTCACTTTGTAACTTATGATTCTATTTTTAAACGCAGTAGCAATAATTTGAATATTTTCGAATTCAGAGCAGAGTAATCGATTAGATTTATGAATATTTGTTCTACTGTGTGCTGTTAATTTTGATACATAAATATTACAGTCTTTACAAAAAAACATGTTCATTTAACTTATCTTAAATTTTACAAAAAAAGCTTTTTTTTACTAAATGTACTTGTATTTTTATTACAGTTATTCGATTCTTTATATTTTTTATAACAGTAATTCAATTTTTATTTAACAGATGGTAAATTCTCATTTTAAAATTTCTTAGTTTTTAATATCTTATTTCGGGTTTTTAAATTTCTTGGTTTTTAATATCTTATTTCGGGTTTTTAAATTTCTTATTTTTCAATTTCGATTTACATCGAAACTCTGAAAAAAAGGTACATGTATTAAAATTATTATTCTAAATCAAATAAATGTTCACATATTTCTTTATAAAGACTGTATCTAATATAAAATCAGTTTGTAAAAATATGTAAAAGAGATTAAATAGATTTATATAAAAAAAGGTTAAACAATTTATATTAAAGTTATTCGCAAATTACAAAAAACTTGCACATAAAGAGAGCATAGAAACTGAATAAAATTAATTTTAATTTAATTTAAGGTTTACTGTATAGAACAGGCTGAATTTCTTTAAACTCTTCCTTTCCAGTATTCACAAGGTGTGTTAAAGCCTTCCACACAACATTATCTTTATCGGTCGATAATTTTAACGTTACAAGAGATTGTTTCCAACGCTCGTTTGGGGCAAGCTTTTCCACTTCGTTTGTATTATAAACCCTTATTTCAAAATAATACTTTCCAACCCTGCCCGGGTCTGATTGAAAGGTATAACCATTAGCCACTCGCTGACTGATGCAGCTCTTCAGTGTGGCAGCACGGACCAGCGGTCGAGATGATTCCTCCTGAAATACATAAGATAACTAGTTTTAATAAATAATAATAAAACGCAAGGGGACCACGTCGATTAATCTACCTTTATAATAATTATAAATAATCTTTTAGAAAAGTCTATTTAAACGCGTGGACCTGCGAGTAGTTGAAGTAGTAGAGTAGCAAATAAGTATACTTTAATGGAGAAAATCGCACACTGCAAAAACATTGATAGTTTATGAATGTTTCTAAATGAAATGGAAATTTAACGTTTGAAAAAAATCTTACCTCAGAGTCTGAAACGATGGAAATCCGTTTTCTTTTTGGAGCTAGCGTTGTAGCAACTGCAAGCCCGTCGCTATCAGACTCTGATTCTGAAGCGAAAGGGCTTTTAGAAAGCAAAGCCTTCTTCTTCCGAGACACTTTTTTATCTCTCTTCACAGCTTTTTTTTTTGAGCTGCCCCCGGTTTTTTCTTTTGTTGCTCGAGAAGTTGAAGGCGCGGAGTCCTCTTCTTCAACCCAAAAAGGATTATTCATCGACTGTGCCCTGAAATCATTGTTAAAATGCAATGAATAATTTTTGTTACCAACATTTCGAGCAACATGAAACAACAGCATCTGTATTCTTCAAAGGGTTAGATAAAGAGGTGGGGTTAGGCCTCCCCTACTTTTACAGGAACTTTTTGAAATCTCATGGAATAGGGAATAATATATTTACAGTATCAGACAAAAAAAACCTTAAGAATCGAACCCAGGTCTTATGTTTATTGCATGATAGAGCAACGAAGCAAGAATTGTTAAAAGTTTGTAAAAATATTAATATTATTATGAAACTACAAATACAGTACCTAAAAGTACAGTAGTTTTAAAATATTAAACTAATATATTGTCTTAACTTAATTGATTAAGTTCAGTCCTAATACTTGTAATTAAACCGTCGTATAAATCGAAGAAAAATGATTAAGGGTCGATTTTTCAATAGTCAGTTACGTTTTACCTGAGGTATAAAAATGGTGGCTTGACAGCTTTTGTATAGATAATAATGTCAAAATGTCTTATTTATTCTTCAGTTAAAAATTACCTGGCTATTGCAAAATCGCTTATAAGAAAATATAATACTCACATACTTTGTATCAGCAACACTTGAGAACAACCACAAACAAATTTAAACTCACTGTTCGGTGAAACGCACTTCAGCACAACAATGACAAAAATAAAAGGAATAATATCTCAGATGCTTATTTTATAGACCTGAATCCTAAAGCCTTAGTCATATGTTAGTTTCCAACAAAAATTGCTTCGAATTTTTAATAAAAACAATATTTGTTATTAGAATTTCATCTCTATCACCTGAGCACTTAAAGTAGATTTTTATTTTATTCATTTCTCATATTGAAATCACAATGTGAATGCTTCCGAATACTCTAGTTAAAGAAAGTGTTTTCGCAGCACTTTATCCTTATTAGAGTTTTTGGAGACAACTGGAGACGAAAATCGTAAAAGGAATGAGGTGTCAATTAACTCTGGCTGATTACATACAAACATTATAAGAAACCAATAAAATTAGAGCTCTGATAGTTATTTGTCTTGTATGCAAAAATGTCGCCTTATTCTTTAAGCTCTCAAGTTGTAAAGACTGTGCTAGATATAGCTATCCTGCTCATTTTAATGGTAATGGAAAGAAGTGGCAATGGATTTCAACATTATTATTTGTTATAGAATTCGTATTATGATATTACAGAATTAGGCTGGGTGAATATTGAATGTTGGGAAATAAAACAAACAGAATTTTATTTTTTAATATTTTAATTAAAATAGTAGATAATTACCTAATCTTCCAAGAAATAATTCCTTACCTAATGTAATATCTATATTAAGTTGTGTAATCATAGGACAAAGTGGTCCAATATTTTATCACATCTTTGATAACACATTGGCTAAGAGCTCGATTCGCTACATCACAATGCAAATAGTAGGTTTAATAGATGTTGCAATTAGTCCACCAAAGTGTTGCGGGTTCGATTCCCACACGGAACAAATGCACATCTGTTCCGGTTTGGATTTTTGTTTTTATGATTTTTACTAGCTTTTCATATAGTTTGTTCCCTCCACGGTGTTTAAATAAAAACGTTTAGGAAAATGTATACCATATGTTGCATCCAAGGATCATCGTAAATCTTCCAATCTGAAAAGCGATCCAGTAATTTTACCATATTTTCGACGACACGTTTGGCGCTTTGAATAAGAGCTCGACTCGCTGCATCACAATGTAAATATTAGTATATAAGCTACTAAATGCGTCAAGTGTCGCGGGTTCGATTCCCGCACGGAACAAATAAGTATTTGTTCCGGTCTGGATTTTGTTTTCATGTTTTATATTTTGTCATTATTTAATTGAATATAAATAATAATATTATTATATAGAATTTATCGGGCGCAAATCTAAACACCTCGCATTAAGAATTATTTTATAGAACATAAATAACACTTGGACTTGGAAATCGAACTGGATGCCTCATGCTCGGCAATCGCAAAATTGAAATCGCTAGACCAATGAACGAACTACATATTATGCAAGTAAATTGTTGAACTACTAATTGATGCACTCTGCATTGTTCTACCTATGAATATCATAGGTACTTCCGTCAAGTAATAAAATGTAGAGACATAAGTTGATCAACGAGTCGAACTTGATATTATTGTTTATAAACTTGAAGTACACATCGCACCGTTGATTAGGACGTTTTGCATGACAACCACTCCGACTGGTAAAAACAAACCTGTATCAAGCTGTCCACGATCCACTTTGAATGAAACACAATACTCAATCTATATTAAGAACTATATCGCAGATCGCATTAGTAGCGTATGATTGGGGAGTTCTGGATCACGCGCTCGAGCAAAGCGAGAGCAAGTGATCCAGAACCCCCAATTATACACTACTAATGTACTTTCAGTTATAAATATAATAATAATAATTTATCTACACTCACAACGTAATGTTCCAAATACGAATTCAAAAAATATTGTATAAACACGTTCTTTATATTCGTGGATAGGTAAAATAAAAAATAAAAAACCATTACAGTTCAACATTTTCCTTCGATTTTAAAACAACTGCATCATAATAGTACATTGTGATACAAGGGTGGAAAGTAGGTTATTGCAAACGAGCTGTCATTAACAAGCCCGAGCCGAAGGTGAGGGTTTTTAATGACACGAGTTTGCAATAATCGACAGCTCGTTTGCAATAACCTACTTTCCACCCTTGTATCACAATGTACTATTTAATTTTTATAGCACACTTTTACTTTTTAATTTTCTGGCGCGTATGGGCTGTAGTAAAGAAGTTTCATTGTCTGTGGATGCGCGCGCTGCGCAATGAGAATCTAAATTGCCCGCCATACCAAATATTTTTCCCTTTCCACTTTTGTTTTATTTCAACTGTATGAGTGAAGATAAAGTAGTGTATGCAACGGCATATAATTAGGTATTAAAACACTCGCGTAATATTATTATCAAATTCGGCTTCGCCTCATTTGATAAACCTACGCTCGTGTTTAATAACCTCTATTATATGGCCATTGCATAAACTACTATTATAGGCGTTACGTCAGCCAACAAACTGTCCTACAGTTTGGCAGAAGTAAAATATTTATTATAAGTATGTGGAGAATATAATTTCTTTTTTGTGTAACGCGAGCTTTTGGACAACGAAGCAAAATCTCAAGCACCTTATACCTATATTCTCACCTACAGGTGAGAAGATTTGATGACGCTAAAATTATGCAATGAGGTAGATTCAACGTCATTAACATTAAGAGCGGTACCCTTTTAGGAGCTTAACCCTTCGCTAATATTGGAAAAAGTTTGAAATTTTGCCAGGCCACTTTAGAAAAGTGGCTCGACAAGCATTTTGCATCATCCCGCCAAAAATAATGCTTATAACTATTTATTTATTTATTTTTAATCTCAGCTGTCGCGCGTAAAGGCCTCTTTTTCTTCTTCCATACCTCCAGTTAAGTCTGTAGGTTTCAAGTTTGTCCCAGCCTGGATCTTTGCCTGGGTCTGCCACAATTTCACCCACCTTTTTCCGTGATCCATTGTGGTAGCAGATTAGGATTCATTTATTTTTAATTGACTTCCCAAAAAGGAGGAAGTTCTCAATTCGGATGTCTCTTATTTTTTTACATTTGTGTTCGGACATAACTCCGTCATATACATACGGATTTACATTATTCTTATTTTGTTTGAAAGGGTATATTTTCGAGTACCAATTCAGTACTAATGAATCCAATCTAATACCCAATGCTCCAGAATCCAATGTTTTAATACTGATCCTTAGCAACGCTTTGAACAGTCAAACCAAATTAAGCTGCGGTTGAACTGATGAGTATCGTGTTAATTCCCTAAATTGTATGACAATGTCGTTTATTTCAAGCAATTTTAGGATATTGCGTAAGCGGCGTCAACACACTTACAAACAACGGTTATGATTAGACATCGGTTTATTATGCACTCTCAAAATACCAAAATATACATGCAAAGATGCACGAAAAAGGGGCGAAATCATCATCTGCCTAGCCTCTTTCATATGTAAAATTCGCTCCAGAATCAGTCAGAAGAATGGCTGAAGACCTACGGAAACAATGTCCAATGTAACATTCAGGATTTGTCAAGTTTAAATAAATTGCTTTCTTTAGGTATTTTAGCTATTTTGTGTCTTCCAATAACCTGGTTCGTGCAGTTCCCTTTCTGAAAGTTAAAAAAAAATCTATCTGGTGTTGTGTTCGCTGGACGAAGATTATAATATTTTTTTACATATTATGTTAGGAACTCTCCTTGGATTACAAATATCCGGTCAATCTTTGTTTTGGTGTCGCGCAATGTTATTGTTGCTTTGTCATCAAGAAATTGTATGTCTTTTGTGGTAACATTATAGAGTTCGATACTCTGACATGCTCCGTTAAAACCTGATCGCATAGCAACCAGTAACAAAAAAAACTAAATATCAAGCTACAGCCACGGACAGTATGTTTAATAAGACTCATAAATCCTGTGTATCAAAATTCATCCAAATCCATCCAGCCATTTTGGCTTAACTGTGCCTCAAATAAGTAAATGAATAATTATATTTACCTTTGTCGCTAAATATATATCATCTGGGGCTTTAATTAAAAATTGCTTTATGTTTTCGCCAGTATTTTTTTTCTATTTTTTGCTTTTGAATCCGGTCGATTGTCGTTTAAGAAAAGTTAAATTGCCATAATTTTTCAAGTTAATGCCGTTTTTAACATTAACTGTACATTTCATCATACAATAAATCGCCCATAATGTAGATGGCTTTTTAGTTTTAGCAATCACGTTTCGGAAAAAAAAAAACACTTTTTTATCGTTTTTCCAAATTATAAAATTTTTATATACTTTCATGTATTTTTCTTTTGACTTCGCTGGAAGCACAAAGTACGTAAGCGGCGGCGTATACTTTCTATTTTGTGCTGGAAGCATGTTTTCCATTGCTAATTTTGCTTCTGATATTAAATCTGGTGGAGTACAATAAATCTCCATATCACTCTCTGAACCGTTGGACTCATTTTAATTATTAAATTTATATTTAATTATCAGTTGTTTTTATTTAATTATTTTTATAGATTTTCTAGAGCAAACTTGTGACGTTTTTCTTTAACTTCATATTCGGTCGAAAATGACTATGTCCACTGATTATTACATAGAACTAGAAATTTGGCGCCATTTCTGCAGAAACCTTTTCAGGTCAGACATTTTTTTTTTTTTTTTTTAAATACAATGCCGCTAACACATTTAACCACTGAAATAATCAATATCAATGAAAATGTACAACAATATGAAATAACGTTATAAAATTATTATAAACTAGCTTTCCGCCCGCAGCTTCGCCTGCGTAGACTACACGATTTTGGTTGTTTCGTTTTTAGCAGTTCTGGCGGGATATTGCAAATTATTATCTAATCATAGCTTTCCGCCCCCGTCTTTGTTGCCGTAAACTACTAAATCTGCTCAACTTTATTATTTTATCGAATTATAAAAATTACATGTAAATTGATATAAAAAGAGCATAAACTGAACTGCCGTCGTGTTCTAATAGCTAGAGCCATGGACCTCCATTCTGGATGTCTCGTGGGATAGATTTCCACGGGCAGGTACAAATAGTGAAATACCACTTTGCTTTCAATTTCTGAATCCTACCGACACGACAAAGACAGTCAGAGGGTATCAGTGGTATTCGAGGTATGAAAACTGATTCCTCCCCAGCACAATAGTAGGTAATCATTCGTACAAAGTTTAACACCTCACGCTTAAAACCCACGTTTAAAACATGCTTAAGTACGTTTATCTTTGATTGTATTGAAGAGCAGAAATACTAAGTTTCAAGTAATTATGATGATAAATAATTTATTTTTCTTACAAACTTTAACACCCCTTTTTACCCCATTAAGGTATGAAATTCAAAAAATACAAATGCAGCAGATGCAAATAGCTTGCGGTTGGACAGTCCAAGATAAGTTCCTATCTATGAATATCCCCAAGTTAGGTACCGTTGCAATGAAGTAAGACTAAACTCCAACGATAGCGCAGTTCTAAAAGCTTCAAATCACGCCTGTATACCCTGAAGGGATAGGCAGATGATGGGGGGTGGGGTTTGGGGGGGTCCACATGTTTCGCCGGTTGTGTTTAAGTCCCACGAAGGCGAGGAGATAAAAAAAAGCTCTTTTTTTATACAAAAACCTTAAACAATGCTTAAATACTAGGTTGCATGAATTTCAGTGAATAAAGGTCATACAAATAGAGTAAACCCGGACTCCCAAACTATGAAAATGCTACAGCCGTGCACAAATTCAGATTACGAGCTGCAACTGAGAATTTCCATACTTTGCCCAACACGGCAAGTGAACCTCATGGACCCAAAGTAACAAATAAGTTACGTAAGTAGTTATTCACAAAACTAACTCTATGTTTCTGAAAGCTCAAGATCAAGCCTGCAATAAAACCGATGTCAAATCTCACATGCCTAAGCTGTTGAGATTGGATGACCAAAATAACAACCGAGCCAACATGAGTTTTGAGGTCGGACTAAATTGAATAGGTCTAAAGATTCCCAGACCTCCAGTTTCGTTGAATTCGACACACATATTCATCATCGTAAAATAACCTTTATTGTTTAGAAGATACTTTCTTTTTCTGAATGGTTGGCACTTTCCATGGAATGCAAGAGCCTTTTTTTTCCTCTCGCACAGGTTATTTTTCTTTGTCCAACCCTCTTCCTCTTCGTTGTTTGGCTGGGGTAGAGTCTCCTTGTACGTCTGCTCCTGAGTCCTATATTCTTTATTAAGTAAATTTATTATGACTTAAGGGCTCAGGTTCTGCACGCTTGACCACCAAGTACGTCCCCTGCTTCATTTTATTTTTATATAGTTCACAAAGTAAAGCGCCTATACCTGGGTTCGAACCTACAATCTACGACACGTAAGCCGGGGCCGTTACCACTGGGCCACGTTTCATCACCACTGCTAAAAACGGTGAAAGAAAACATTGTGAGGAAATCGGCATGTTCTAGAACCAAAAATTCGAAGACATGTGACATCCACCAATGGGCACTGGGCCTGCGTGGTGGATTATGACACATTCCCTCTCTCAAAGAGAGAAGGCCTGTGTCCCAGCAGAGGAAACATTAAAAGGCAGATGATGATGATATCGTTACAGTTTGTTTTGTTCTGTGCGATTCACAAATAAACATTTTCTTTGTTGTTGTTTTTGTCTACTGCATTTTTGAGTGCAATTGCAGTAAAACAAAATCAAGTGTACGCTACGGTAATCTTCGTTTTCCGAAAGTACTAACGTCGTGATTTTGTACTTGTCGTCGAGTAGTGCATTAGTAGTAAAGTTTCTCAAAGTTTCTCTTCAAATGCCCTGTGAAAAAAACTTGTTCCATTAAGCATTGGTATACTCTGAGGCGCGACTATTGCCAAGAAAACTTGACTAAATTCATTGACTCTCTTCGTAATCTTGGTTTTAGTGAAGTCTATCAACACGACAATCCTGAGCAAGCATTTAACTGTTTCTATGACCAATTTATGCTTTTTTATGACCTCTGTTTCCCTTCAAGGAAAATAAGAATCACTCAGCGTAGAAAATCAAACTGGATTTCCAAGGGATTAAGGCTCAGTTGTAAACGAAAAAGAGAAATGTTATGGCAATATAGGCGAGCCCCTACTTCTAAAAATAAACTTTTATTAAAGCAATATACTACTCGTTTAAAGAAAATAATAACATTGACCCAAAAATCACAGAATGATTTCCACATAAATTCGGCCAGGAATAAATCTAAAGCGACATGGAGCATTATCAATAAAAATAAGATTAACTATCCTAGAGAAAATATACCTGAATACGTAACAATAAATGACAATAATATACATAAACCTAGACTAATTGCACAAGCTTTTAATGACTATTTTATAGACGAAATTCAACAGAACAATTCTACTCCTTCCTATGCAAATATTGATACTAATTGTAACTCCATATTTATTCCTCCTACAGTACCAGCAGACATAGTTGATATAATTTGCTCTTTAAATAATACCAATAGCCATGGATATGATGGCATCATTACAAAAGTGGTCAAACAAGTAGCGCCATTAATAGGACCTGCTATGAGTTATATCATCAATCTTTGCATTGAACATGGTCATTTCCCGGATAAATTGAAAATTACTATTATTAAACCTATTCATAAAAAAGATGATAAAAGTATCATGGCTAATTATAGACCGATAGCACTTATACCAATTTTTTCAAAAATTTTAGAAAAGGTGATATACAATAGCCTTTCGTCGTTTTTTGAAAAGCATAATCTCATAGTCAGAGAGCAATTTGGATTTAGGAAAGGTAAATCCGTTAACATGGCGATCTATGACGTGATCGAGAAAATTGTTTCTAGTGTTGACGCTAGAACTCCAGTAGCGGCCTTGTTCATGGATATGTCTAAAGCATTTGACCATGTAGATCATGGTATACTGCTAAACAAATTAGAGCGATATGGGATTAGAGGAACTGCATTAAACCTATTACAATCATATCTCTCTGATCGCACTCAAATCACAGCGCTCGATAGGCTATGTGTAAGCTCTAAAGTTGAAAGCAAATATATGTCCCGTCCTAGGAAAACTACTTTTGGTGTAACCCAAGGTAGCATCCTTGGTCCTCCATTATTTAACATTTATATAAATGATATGCCTAAGGTCAGTAAACATCAGATGGTCTTATTTGCTGATGACAGCACTATTTTATTCTCTAGTAATGACATTAATATTCTTGAAAATGACATAAATGACGATCTTAAAAATATAATAAATTGGTTAGTTAATAATAATCTTACAATAAATCTTAACAAAACTAAAATAATGACATTTAATCAAAGAACAAATAAATCGAAACTGAATATAAAATATGGTAACGTAGCAATCTCTGAATGTGAGATCACAAAATTTCTGGGCCTTTACATAGATAGTAATCTGACTTGGAAACAACATATCCACGCTTTGTCAAAAAAGCTTAGCCAATTTGCGTATGCTCTGTACAAACTATCAAAAACGGTTAACCGCATTACAGTAAAAACAGCTTACAATGCTTATGTAGCTTCTGGCATTAGGTACGGAATCATTTTCTGGGGCAATTCCACTGACAGAGACATTGCTTTTAAAGCTCAAAAGAAATGCTTGCGATCGTTTACCAAATTGCAATCGATTGATAGTTGTAAACCATTGTTTAAGGAACTTAGTTTGCTCACTCTACCGTCTATGTACATTTATGTAATGGGAGTGTTTGTTCGCTGTAATCTGCATTTATTTGAAAAACTCCGCTCTCGCCGTTATCAGAATACTATTCATGTTACCTCTCATAAAACCGCATTTTTCGGCAAAAGTGTGCTAGGTATGGCCCCAAAAATATATAACAGTATACCAGCAGCTATTAGAAATAAGGAGTGTCTGGGATCATTTAAGAGGTCTTTGTTTAAGTTTCTTGTAGATAAATGTTACTACTCCATCACTGAGTTTACTACTGATAAACAGAGGTATGATGATTCCGACTTGCCAATTAAACACTTATGATTTAATTTATTGATTATCTATGAATGTGTTTAATTATCTAAAATTGTAATGACCTATTTACCTAATTGACATGTTTTAAATTCATATATTTTGTGACGTAATCCATTGACATGCTACCTTAATTGTATTATTTTATTTATTATTTATTGTTGCTTGCTTATATTAATTTTGTACGCCAGATATTGGCACAAACATAGTGCACATATTTTAATATACCAACTGTAATCATACCTATGTTTAAGTGAAGGATTCTAACAACTGAATCACGACCGTAGGGAGTGATTCATGATGATTGAAATAAATGATTGATTGATTGATTGATTGATTGATTGATTTCTCTAAGTCGAATTATCTACTCAAGTCATATTGTGGTTGTGGGTATTACAAATGTTTTAAATAAAACTTTATGAAGTTGTTCTTATTATTATGTAATCCAGTAATCAAGATAATATAAAATAGGTAAATAGCAGTAACAGCTAGGGCTATATTAGGTCTAATGAACGCACGTTCGTATTTCTGAAGATAGACGTTGATTCCCGAACCATATGTTTTTAGAATAACTATCAATACATATAAAAATTATATCAATGAAACAAATGTTACCCGCTTAGCATTAAGGTCTATCCACACATATCAGAGCCGTGCCAGGGACCTGGACGGACCGTGCCCAGTCAGTGGCTCAAAAAATATCGGTGTGAACATTTTATATGAACTCGTTCATGCACGGGCTAGTGACGAATTTTCAATGCCTGGGCCCGGCCCTGTCACGTCCCGGGCACGGCCCTGATATGTGTGGATAGACCTTTAATTTGTTCAAAAACTCGTATTTAAGGCATTTATTTTCTAATATTTTAAAAGTAGAATGTTTAGGCTAAAATGTAGTGGTCACAATTCTGTCCAGAGCTGGGCACTTTTCCAAATGTTATCCACGGAGTAAGTTATGCAACCTGGAAAATTTAAACGTATAATTTAAATGCTGACTGTCAACTATTTTAAATGTTAAGCTTCAGAATTATCCAGAGGGGGACAAGTGAAATTTTATAAGCGTGGCGATAGCGATTGTCAAAAATGCAAAATTTAGAGCGATATCGAAAAATCACGTGATCAATCCCTTACATTTTGACATATCGACTATCGCTTTCGTTGACATCGAATGCCATCTAGAGCTAGTGGAATACTGTTTTGACAAAATTTGAGTCAAATTGACACGACAGATGAAGAATGTTAAGCTGCTTTGTGACCTGTTTCTAGCATTTTTTATTCATTTTTCAACTAGCAATTACATGTGTAGATACTACATATTTTCGATCACTATATTTTATTTTTCAATTTATGCACCTATCGTGTTCTTTTCTTTGCCCACTTAGGATGGGACCAAAATTTACTACGGATCTAAAATATTATACCTATTATTTTTTATTATGTAGTACTACAGTCTACAGTCAAATTGTAGGTAAGTAGGTACTATTGGGACTTTTGAGACACCCCCAGGGTCGATGGGTATCCCAATAAACTAGAAACGACCGGCGGACTATAATTTATCGGAAATATTTTATCAAATTAGGTCTACGTTAGCACGTCAAAATGAAATCTTCCTAAACAAACGACGACGGGTTCTACAATTATATTTTTCTTGGCTTTGCACGGTTTGTACATTTAGCCAGTGTCACGTTTAGTTCCTTTAGTTTTTTTTTTTTTATAGAATCCCTTTGCACAAAAGCTTTGTTTTGCATTAGACAGCGGATGTAACACATTCCAATGTGTTTGGAATATTTGGCAGCAAATATATCGAGTCGGTCTTATAGCCAAGCTTAGCTGCGGTATAATTACTACAATAACATTCTCAGCTCCGCATTACCAAGATAGCACCTGTTTCTGAATTTTCTCCAGGTGCATAAACACTAGAGACATATACATATACATTACATGATAACTACACCAATTTTACACCACAATATTCACTGAGAATCAATTTGGGAATAATTTAAACAGCCACTGAAAAATCTCGGCTTTACAATTTGAAACTGATTCTAAATTCAAATTAGTTTTACTTTAGCATCAACCTTGGGCACATTACAACAAAGGCACATTCGACCAGCAATTAATACAATGTGAATATGTTTGGGTTGACCAAAATGACATGCCGATAGCGCTTACCAATTCTATACATTTCTAACTTTTCGACAATCGTTATCGCTACTAGTATGCCATGTCACTATGTCTAGAAGCTATGCACAGTATTACAGCCACTGTTTGATTAGTTCTGTAACAACACGATAAATAATATAGAAATTCATTATATTTACTCTAAAGTCGACCCATTGCTCGGTTATTTTAAAAAGCTAATATTAATTTTTCGTTTGATATCACAGCTTGTATTACCTAGAACCTATTTGAGAGTTCTGTATTACAGCGTGCAAAGTGAAAGTTTTGCTTGTTTTGCTCGCTTGTGTGCCTCTGTGCCTGCGCCTCGTGGATCCTTTGACCTATGAGTTTTCCTCACAACTGCGATAGATTGGAATTGGGACTCACATGTTTTATTCCATTTCTTTATTGGATTCGAGAAACGAATGCAATTTTACAGTTTAAGGTTCCTTTTTTTTTGTTTTCGGAGGCAAGCTTCAAAAGGCGCCTGGGCTTTTGGGGAAAAGACCAGGGTGTGTGGGGTTTGTACCTCACTAAAACTACCCCGGTGATCACCATCAGCACATGGAAAAAAAGAACACCCCGGAACCTCCCACAAGTGCAAGGCCTGTTAGGACACAGCCTTGGGGAGACTGAAAAAGAGTCTCCCTTGGGCCTCGCTGTGCACGGCAGCACGGGATCATTGTGTCACCATCTTTCCTGGAGACTTTTAGTGGGCGGACAGTCCCCAATCTGAGCACCCGCAACTCTGGAGTCTCGCTTGCTCATGATGCAGGTAGTTGCCTCCCCGACGCCTTTATCTTCGAGCGGGATTGGCCCTCTCACGATCCCGCTCGGCGGCCTCCTGGCCCATCTCAACCCTTCAAATTTTATAGGCACACTTGAAATGATTGTTTTGTTTGACAGAGTGTGCTCCCAAATTGGTCCAAATTAAATTTGGTGAAGATCTGATGAAGAATTTCGAAGATATACAACATAACTATTTAATCAATGACGGAATATCTCTCGGGATTGCTGCGATCAATCGCAAAAAAAATGGCCGATGGGACCGAAAAGTTAAACCTTAAAGCGATTCGTTTGGAGGCCTCCCAACGAGTCGCGAAAACGGTTGCGGGAATGCGCTGGATGCGTGACGCACGGTTTCGGTCTATGTGGCGACGCCTGGGGGAGGCTTATGTCCAGCAGTGGACGTCTTTCAGCTATAATGATTATGATGATGATTATGCTGAGATAGAACCTTTTTGCCCTCTCGTGCAGGCTACCGCGACTTTCCAAAATGGAGGCTGTCTTTGTTCGACATTATGTTTGTTATTTTTTTGTTTGTTCACCGATTTCTCCGTCACTTTTTTTTTGTTTGAAAGAGTATATTCTCAAATTGGTCCCACTGTAATTAGCTGAAGATCTGGTGAAGATCTTATACAACAGAACTCTTCAATAAATGACGGCAAATCATCATGTCTGTTTATTCATTATATCATTTCATAACATTACAGCACGCCGGTACGCTTTAAAGGAGTAAGCAGATGTGCACAGTTCACCCTGGTACACTCTCATTCCACCGGCTATGTTCAAATTTCGTGTTATTCGGGTAACCTATTCTGGCATCACTTTTGCATTATAGGTACCTTACTATAGAACTTGTCCATGCCACAAATCATCATCATCATTTCAGTTGAAAGACGTCCACTGCTGGAAACAGGCCTCCCCCAAGTGTTGCCACATTGACCGGTCCCGTGCGTCTCGGATCCCCGCAACCTTCATCAGGTAACCTGTCCACCTAGTGGAAGGCCTTCCAATGCAACGTCTTCCGGTTCGCGGTCGCCACTCCAGAATTTTTTGACTACACCGGCCATCGTTCTGCGAGCTATGTGCCCTGCCCACTGCCACTTAAGTTTGGCAATTCTTCGGGCTTTGTCAGTTGATATTTACAAAAAGTTTTCTTTTTATCAATGACCATTTCTATATAATACAATAAACGAAATAATTCCACTGCAAACATGTTGTACTAAAAATTATGATGATACTGAATCCCTTCTTACAATAATAAAGTAACTCATAATAAACACACACTCACTCACACTCTCACACACACACGTACGCTCGACACACTCACTAACACACACACACGCGCGCGCACTCACACATAAATGCATTGGACATATATTAATCTGTTATAAATTCTTTTAATAATTATGTGACAGTCTAAGAAATACTACTTGTCCTATGTTCGGGAAATGAGGGCTGTTTATCCTTAATACAGGTTACTAAGTAAACTAGCTAGGACATTAGATCGTGAAACTGTATTGTTACCTACCTACTAATCACAGATGTAAACTATTCCTAATTTGTCATCCTACTTTGTAACCGACTGTACTACTTTATTATGAAATTAATAAATTATTATTATTATTATTAAACAAACAGACAGATTTACTTTAGCATGTATAATATAACAATTTAATTACTGTAATTTAAATATCTGTGTTTCAGATTTAATTAAATTGATCCCAATGGAAAGTTAAATAACCAATTATAGTGATATTTTGCTTTTCATCGTTTACTTTAAGTAATTTTAAATTAAATGTCTAGAAGTATGTTTTTAAATAGTTTTAATGGTTTGCTAAAATTGTTTAGGTAGACTTTAAGCAATTCAGATTAATTGGATTTGAAGAGAACTCATTAATTCTACCGCCAGTACCATTAAAACAATGTCTAAATTAATAATTTAATTATAAACAAAGTTGTCATAAATAATCTTACAAAGGAAGTCTTACTCAGATTTCTGAATTAAAGATTTAAAGTTGAACATTTTTTAAATTATATTTAGCCTGAAAATCCCTTTTCCTGAAAACCTGTCCACAACCAAACTTTGACATAAAAGTAGGATTTGACATGTTAATTAAAACCTGTTTCAGAAACAGCCCATAAATCATCCTTAAGAGGAAATGCGGGCAGAGAGCTCCGACTGAATTTACTTAGTAAAAAGTCATAACTCGAGGTTTTTCTCTCGTCTATTTCCTCCTCCAGTATTTGATAAATATAAAAGATATTCCATAAATACGACGGCACGGGCATTTCTGGGCCCAGCAGTTAACTAGATGAAATGTGTATTAAAAAATCCGTTATATTTTTCTAAAGGAAATCACAAAATACAGTACCATGTTTCTATCTAGGAAGCGAGAAAAGTTAAATTAAGTTATGAAACTAAATAATCGATTAAAAAAATCGGTAAAATCTCCGACTAATGTATGAAAATCGAGTGACAAGTGCTTATCAATTGTTTAGTGGAAACGATTCATAGCGAATCGAGTTCCGCTAATTTTTCTTCAGTTCGCAATACTGGTCACTGACTGCTGACAGACAGATGACAGGCAGAAAAAAATAAACTGGCACTCGTCCGTTTTCTTTCATTCTGAGTGCGCACATATTTTCCATGTTTTATTGTAAAACCCCACCTGACCCCACCACCTCGGCTTTGCATACTTTAAAGGACTATTCGACGGATCTTACTATTTTGAATTAGCTGGCTCTCTATTTTGGACAACTGATTACGCCTATCGATCGGATATTGACGACATGGATCGCTGTGTGAATTGTACCATTGCGACTGGTCGCAATAACTCTATTGGCAGAAGAGTCTTGGACGATGAGGCGATTTTATCAATTATTCGTCAGTGGCGTGCATCTCAGCCTGTAAGTACCTATTCAAATCGAACTTTTAGCCTTTCAAGCGAACAAAAGTATTATGATGTACCTACTATTTACGTTCTCCGGCGTCATGTATGTCATGTATGTAAAAACTACAATGTTGTATTGTAACCTCACTTTTACAAAACTTCATACAACTGGATTCCTGGATAGCCAAATTTCACCAAATTTTCAGCGAGGCCTTGTTAATATATCCTCTTACAAAAAAGGCTAGTTTGATTGAGTTAACACCTGGGCCCAGAATACTATGGAGTCTTGACCTTCTCCTTTGTACACTAGGTCTCTGTTGACAACGCAATTTTGAGTATTTTTTGAGGGTTCTAGTGCTTCTAAAGATAATGTGTGATAATGATAATGTCTTTCTTTTTCAGTTTATGGAATATCTTTTGAATCCGAAACCTATAGATCTAATTCACTATAAAACTAAGTTACTAGCTCTCAATAGAACCGCGCCCTAAATCGCAAACAGTCCACCGTTCTTCAGTTCACAATTGGAATTATATTTGCCGTGGTTTGTCAATTTAGCGGCCATATGTATGTTTTCCTGTATTTTGTTTTGAGGATATAGGCTGTTCGTAATCAAGAAGCTGGCGTGTGTTAATTGGACGAATCGCTGGCATGTGTTGTTCATAAATCTACATTAATTTGATACACGTGCTTTTTTGTTTAACTTTAATATATTGTGTAAAGGGAATGGCTTATCATCTAAAAGAAATGCAAACTTAATGTTGCAAGCAGACATAAACGTTGCAGCTTATAAATGTTGTTGGAATAGCAATGCAAAGGCGCTTTTGCACAAATTTTACAATTGTTTAGGCAACTTTCCGTTTATTCACTTTTAGATTTTGATGTAATTAAACAGAAAAAATACCTATGAAGGTTCATGTTGAAGTAACTAGTAAAAACAGAGCTAGCTCTTAGAGTTAGGTTATTTTGAGTGTGTGTAAGGGACAGATGTATATGACTTGTATACATCTGTCACTTAAGCGATCTCAAAATAACCTTACTCAAGAGCTTATGGTCACCCTACTGATGTTAAAATTTGCGGTGCAGTCCGACAGCAATTTGGCAGGAAAACTTTACCTGCACAACTCTAATATATCTCTCGACCGAGTTTTGTTTAATACACAATTTTTTGATTAGGTGCACTCGCTATTCATTTACTCTTTAAAGTTCCTGTACGATTACATCGCACATTTATTTAGCACGCTAGCATAAGCATTTTTATTTAATGTAAATCAACATTCATACTATTATTGTTGAGTCTAGTTTCGACCGTTCTATTGTAAACAAGTACAATCAATAAATATTTTATCAAGACGTCAGCAAGAATAGTTTTTTTCCACCTCAACTTAGCAAATGTATTAGCAACCAAGTGCTCGTACAGTTTCTATGGATGGGATTCCAACTTGACTGGGGAGATATCAGGCGTAAGAACAACGGTTTTAAGAGCTTTCTAAGACATGGGGGTGTCACACCAATCACTAGCGTACTCCAGACATTCCTAATTGAAAACCCAATACTACTTTCTCCAACCCAGGACTCGAACCCGAGACCCTACGCTCAGCTGTCGCGGTTATAACCAAGAGATTGTGGGAGCTTCTAACTTCTATTAGATTTATAACTAGTGAACTAACGAGTCTAGAAAAAATATATATGAAGTTTAAGTTTGATTTGTTTCAGTAGTATTTTTTCCTAATGGTAAGTTTAAGTTTGATTTGTTTCAGTAGTTTTTGTTCATAATTGTACGATATTTATTAACATATATACAATTACCTATTATCAAAAAAATAAAAAACAAACCTATATACAAATACAAAGGGAGAGGGAAAATGCCTCATTGTGCATCAAAAAAATCATCCACATCGATGTCAATGGGAAACGTGCCCAGAACGCTGGCAGCATTGTCACGTTGGATGGCAATGCTGATTCTCTGGCCGAAGAAAACGCCAGCCCTCTGGTCATGTGAAGAGTCGACGAGATTTGTGCTAATGTTTCAACCGCAAACAGCTCAAACATATAACTTCCAATAAGGTTGTTATATCAGTTAGTTTAGATGAAATATCTAAACTTTCTTGAAAGATTTTTTGTAGCCAATAATTTACATTTCTTAGTCCAATGAGGGTTTCCCATTTTGGCCCACTGGCGAGTAAGGTCTGTAATTATACGTGCACGGAAGCAAGTCTGAATTAAAATCATTTCTAATGCCGTAAAAATGTGATTAAATATAAAATCGAGTAAGCCACAGTTTTGAAGAGACCATTTTTTCGAAAAAAAATATAGATAGAATTTTCTAAACATAAAACTCTATTAAAGCAGTGGTTGGCTAAATCCGTACCTCTCTTTGGAAATCCATATTTGGAAAATATTGACAACAATAAAAAAGTAGTAAATAAACTCGCCAGAAATCTATAAAATTTTACATTTTGAAGACCTTACTCTACCACCAGCGCCCCTAGCGGCAAATTCAAACGCCATAGCCCTCATTAGAATCATTGTAATGTTTGTGAAAAGCGATTCTTGACAAGCGACACTCATCAGCCATCATGACTGCTAAAAAGTTTAAAATAGTGGAATGTCACTTGGTCAATACCGATTCTTTTTTGTCATTGTTCTATGTTATCGCTAATAGGTTTTTTATCGGTTGCATTTCGCAGAGTGTGCGATGGCATTACATGATCAAATGCCACCCAGCCCGTTCCATTATCGGATTACAAGACGTACGGCGATGCGCCATCGTTACATGGTGGGCATCCCACCCTTTGGGAATACTTTCATTGTGCGTACAGCTAAGGTGTGGCATTCCCTGCCGGAGTCTGTGTTCCCCGATAGCTACAATCTAGGGGTCTTTAAGTCAAGAGTGAATAGGTTACTTCTAGGCAAGCGTGATTCACCGTCGACCACATCATCGCTTACCAAGTGGTGAAGCGCAAGCCTAACGTTAATAAAAAAAACCTCTCACTTTGTCTAAAGATTCTAGTCTGTGCATCGAACTGCATTCTATTTCAATCCCCTTCTATTTTATTGAAGTACCGAGGTTTCACAGTTTTCATCTTAGAATAATTTATTATCGAATAGCGAACAACAAATTAATCATGATGGTTATAAGACCTCATAGTAGGGCCATTAATAAGTCTTAAAACCACTATGCTTCACTTGTGAGACATAGATGATTTTCAATACGGAATTATGATGGCGTTGGCACTTCATAGTATCGCCCGAGAAATACCTTAAGATAAGGGTCATAAAACAACAAAACTCACATTAAAACTTTATTTATAAAAAGATATGTACAAACTTTACTTTATGAGCATAACAAATGGCAGATGCTTGAATAGCGTACTTTATAAGTTATATAATATTTATTTATTACACAAGTTTTGTTTGCATGTACAAGAGAAACGCATATACATATTTTTTTCTTATAGCAATACAATATAATATATTATTATAGACTAGTTATAGTATTTTTATTTTATATACAGTGACTAGAATACGTCGTATATTTTTAGTTTGTATATAACTGTTATTTTCTTAATTTTACCTGCATTCTAAATAGTACGTTTTAGACAGTTTAGACCATTATATACAAATATTCAATACATTTATGCAAATATTCGGTTTTTTAAAACAAAATAAAATACATCATATTATGACAATGACATTGTATTTTTAAGAATCTATAGCAGATTGCGTAATAACAATACATGCAAAACAATATATGTAAAACATACCTATGTAACGTATTTTTGGTTTAGCATCAGTCTGAAATAAAATTACAAGAAAATGAACAAACACGACCTCTTTGAAGACAGCGCCCTCTCTTACAAGATGATGGAACTAAGTGGATACAAGCAAGTGTCTTATTCCTCAATATAATACTCTGACTTGAGTGTGAGACTGTAAAGTGGCGCCCAACGTGGGTCACGTTGCAACAACTGGGCGCCAATATGGGAGGACCGAAGTATATATTTTGGTAAATAAATGTTTATGCAAACAATACAAAGAATAAGAATTTATTTGCTTCAAGAGTGGTGCATACCAAAAGTAATAGAACTAATCAAAATGAAAAAATACACAATTTGGGAAAATATGAGTCACATTTGCGCAAAACACTCTAAACTTTAAAACCCCTCTCTCTTTTTTAAACTCTTAGGATGAAAAAAAAGTATATAACGTTATAATTAGTTAGATCTATATAATAGATTTTTAACTTTTCGACTGTTTGTATGATTTTAGAACTTAAATAAAAATATCTGACTTCCTATGCAAAAGACAGAATTTTATTTACCTATTTCAAAAATAATAATTTCCGTTTCATATTGAAACTTTTAAGTTAGTGATTTAGTTCCTTACTTATCGTGGCCTGAAATGTACTTACCTAGGTACTTAATTTACACAAACTGACATCGACCACTGACGATAACATTCCCTTACAATAGGTACTCGTAACTTGGTTACCGATCTAGAGATGAAAGGTATGGGTAATTGGGTATGATATATTATGTACCTATTATGCAGTCAGTTGTAATTTGATTAGTTTGTTGCTGAGTGTAAAGTTTACTAACTGCAAATGACAATCTAAGTTAGCAATACATTCGTATACAAATCACTAATTTTAAAGACTTTTACAATCTCCTAGTTTAACCAGGAATAGAATAAAAAAATAAAAACCAGGTAGGATTATTGGTCACATTTACAATGTTGCTAGTAGGTGGATAAAATTCTACAAAGAGTTAAACAAATCAGACAGTGTGGCTTAAAAATAAAACAATTTGCATAACTTCAGAGATTTATCTTGTTGAAATCAATCGCCTATTAATATGTATCTGTTGATTTTATCTTTGCCACAGCATGAAAAACAGAAAAACTCGAAATACTGCTATGTATAATTAGGTTAAATTTTCCGTATATCTGTTGACTAATCGTGTATCCTTTAAAACACAAATTGTAAGACCATGTATATAAATTTATTTAGTAGACATAGAATTGAATGTGTAAAAACCAATAATACGAGTACTTATAGGTCATGTGGACTTTCTCGGATTTATTTATATAAGAACAAGTATTGAAGTTTCGTGCCAGATGCCTAGGCTTCAGGCTTTCGACGTCGAGTGTGTTCAAATAGGTGTGAGTATGTTATGAGACGATTGAAAGCAATCCGATATAAGAAAAGCTGACACGTATTTGATAGGGAGAACGAAGAACTGGTTGCGATTTGATAGATAGGACATATCCGCTCAAGTGGCTATGTAAGGTTAAAAAGAGAAAGACATACATACTACAGAATTCATTCATTAAAATTATTTATAAATGTTGATGATTGTTAAGATAGGTGTAAATCAGAGAGAAGTAAATTGTGTAAAAGAAGTTTTGTAGGATGATTTAATGGTGCTTATAGCTATTAATCTTACTAATATTATAAATGCTAAAGTTTGGATGTGTGTATGTTTGTTACTAATCACGCCAGAATGGCTGAATGGATCTGGATGAAGTTTGGACCAGAGATAGATTATAGTCAGGAATAGCACATTTATGATACTTTTTATCCTTGGAATATGTTCCCCCGGGATTATTTTCGTTTTTCATGCAGGCGAAGCTGCTGACAGAAACTATAGTAATAGATACATTTGGAATCTCTGAATGTGACAGGACAGAGATACCTACCTATTTTGGATAATTTATAAACCTGTGCGCAGAAATAAAAACATTTCTTTGATCGATATGATCAATGCATCATGAATGTTTGATGTTGCAAAGTTGCACTGGCATAGAAAATATTTGAAAATGAAGATTTAAAGCATATGGCGCGATGTAACACATACTTGAACCGTGTAAAGTTCTAGACAAATAGCTTTTGAGCACAAGTAAATACTTACGTACAAGAAATTTTAAAAGCTTTTAGCACACCGACACATACAGTGCTATAAAGATCTTTTGACACTTAAGGTGAGTATAGACTAGAACATTTACTTGTAACAGAACATTGAGCATTCGCTGTTATTTTACTCGAACCACACTTCGAACATGACGTTTGACGTTTTGTTACAACTTGATTTTAAAAACCAACGAGCGTTTTGGTGCAACATTTTATCTAGCAAAGGCACGAGCGCGGGTGACGTGGAGTGAGGTCAATAATGAACACAAGGTACAAAGAAATGTTACAGATAAATTCTCACTCGCCGCGAGTCATCGAACGCAACGTCGAACATTAGCAAGTAGGTTACACATAACATTGAAATGCTTGAGAAAATTCTCTAGTATATCTCTCCTTAACACATACTTGAACTTTGTAAAGTTTTAGACAAATAGCTTTTGAGCACAAGTAAATACTTAGGTACAAGAAATTTTAAAAGCTCTTAGCACACTGACACATATAGTGCTACAAAGATCTTTTGACACTTAGTGACATTGTCTGGGGAGGCCGGGTGGTAAATATTTGTTAGATTGTCTGTGGACATTGTATTGAAAAAAAGATGGAGGCATTAGTTTTAAAAACACGTTAGATGATCCTTGTTTAGTTTTACCCATAGACATGGAGAATTGACAGAGGACCACCCTCACAAAATAATTGACAAGTCTGAGGGGTCCCATACACCTACAATATGAGTGCGAATATTGACGATTGCGCAATACAACTGAACGTCTAGGTAGTATTGATAGATCGATCTGCGAACACAAAAATAAGGAAGCTTGAATTTTATTGCACAATATTATTCAATGTGTAGGAGTAGTATTGAAACATTGCGTAATGATTGAACTAAAGTTTGGCGAGCTTAAATTTTATTGCATATTATTATTTTTTTGTACGATGTAGGCTTAAAATCTAGCAAAAATGGCGAGCAAGAATAATGTGTGAGTGTGTACTGGCCTTCTTTAACCCATATTAGTTTCGCTTTTTTTTTTCATATCACCAGTATGGCTGCCGCCAAAACTGCGTCGTTAGACATGTTGCTCGCACGAACATATAGATGCGAATGGATTGTCAATTTTATTGAGTGAATATTACTAAACGTTTGGATTCAAAAGGGGTCATCATCTACCTAGCCTTTTCCCAACTATATTGGGGTCGGCTTCCAGAATTACCGAATTCAGCTGAGTACCAGTGTTTTACTTGGAGCGACTGCCTATCTGACCTCCACAACCCAGTAACTGGGTAACACGATACCCCTTGGCAAGACTGGTGTCAGATCTCAGGCTTCTGACTACCCGTAACGACTGTAAAGATCTTCAAATGACAGCCGGGACCAACGGCTTAACGTGCTTTCCGAGGCACGGAGGAAACTCGGTATGTTAAATTGGTCACCCATCCAAGGACCGACCTCGTCAAGCGTTGCTTAACCTTGAAGATCGACCCGTGCGGCTGTTATTATTAAGCCACGAGCTCCTACACAGATGGATTGGATTCAAAAGGGGTATTCAATTTTATTGTAGGTGTATGGGGTGCCTAATAAAGAAAGATACACAAGACAGTGTGTCCAATACCTGTCTCTTTTCTGGTGGTTCAGGTAGTAATAACGTAGATGACATTCAAACTTGTGATGAAAACCAATTAGAATTTAGAAACACACATCTACTGGCCAATCACTTTATCTCTCTCACACGTTTCTGACTATAAAATAATAGGTTTCCATTCTAACTATAGATTTATGGACACATTTTATATATGTACTATTAACTTAAATAATGTATGTAGAAGTAAGACTAGAATATTTTTTTTAATTATGATTACACACACATAATTTATTATATAAGCAACATTGTGCCTTACAAAGTACATATAAAATTACAATCTGTTCTCTTTACAAAAACAGCTTTATACTTTTTTTTTACATTTACAAAAAATACGTACGCATGTTGACAAATAAGTATTAAATGTACTAAAAATAAAATAATTTATTAACTAATTATGTCTTAAATAAATAAGAGGCTTTCGTTACAAATAATTCTTGTTTTAATTTGAACTATAATTAAAATTATTCGCTGTAGAAAATCAGTCGGAATGACGGGACTTAATTTAAATAAGTTATACACATTTTGATAGTTTCGTTTAAGTACCTAACCAAAATCTAAATGGAGCTCTTGACAAGAGGTCCTAGACTAGCGATATTGTATCATTGGGAGTATGGCAACAGCGATTTGAAATATGACAAAAATAATTCGAAATGTCAAACGCTGTCAAAATGTCACGTGATCAATCTCTTACATTTTGGAATTTTGACTATCGCCATTGAATGACACTTGTATAGAGCCTCTCCTCAATAGCCGCGAGACCAATTATGACTTCTGTTTAATTGTTTTATTATTGTGTCTGTAATAGGGTAGTTTACAAATTGTTTTTTGTCCGTCAGGTAGATTAAAAAAAAATATTTTATTGGACACGTAGTTTTTCTTTTGACTCGTAAACACGAACTATTGCGTTGATAGATATCGTGAAACGTTACGCCGCTAGTACACTTTATACAGCTTTAGTGACGTCACAAGGCTCCACACCTGAACTTTGATGGGCTTTAACCTTTGTAATTTTTTATTGATTAAGCAAAGAAAACGTATATAATATTATTTGATAATCTCACTGACGGACTATATAGAATTATCTTTTTCTACCCAGGAAACACCCCTATTACGCCAGATGAGGAGACATTCTATTAGTGACATCAATTCTGTAATGCCGAAATTGACAAACGTGATATGGTTGCGAATTTCAAATCTGAATCACATGTTGGGCGTAGGCAATCGTTATCGGAGATAGAAAGCCACTTTGGCAAATAACTCTCTACGGGTACAATACTAAGCAGACTCACAAGAAAACAAAATTTTTGTACTAGCTAACCTTAGATAAGTACTAAATTTAAGACAAAGTTCGTTTATTAAGTATCATGGCCATATCCTAACACTTGTATTTACAGGAAATGCTGTAAAACATTGGCATGTTTCTCTTGTACAAACCTTCCTCAGGGTATCGACGACTTCGCCCTGAAAAGTAGAAAAATGGAGTATAAGTAACCTGATAAAACATGACAACAGTATTTCTAAAAGTTGTAAGAAGGGAAATGAGAAACATGGTACAAAATAATGAGAACATGACGCCCGGATTCCCGCAGCCGTATTGCGTAAGTGCGCAAAGAGTTTGACCGCTATCCAATCGACCAATCACATGCGAGATAAATGACGCGATGTGTATTTCCGTCTTATGTGATTGGCCGATTTGGTCGATTGGATAGCTGTCAACCTCTTTGCGCACTTACGCAATACAGGTGCCGGTAGGGTTAGGAGAGCTCTATCTACATATTAGTATTTTACCACTCATGTTTGAGTCTCAGGAGCGAGCCTATTTGACCGTGATCCCGACCCTTGGCTTCTGAAAAATTCCAGATTGAAAAACTCAACCACAAAAGTGATATTGGGCAAAGGCCCGACCTGGAAATTGAACCCAAGTCCTCCTAGAGCTTCCGACTACTAGTCAACGAAAAATAAATAGCGTAAGCACAGCGAAATTCTTTATTAGACACTCTAAAATCCTAGATCAATGTCAATGTAGCAGAATGGTCTGGGCCTGGTTAGGGTCCGTACCTAAAGGGTAAAAACGGGACTCTATTACTAAGACTCCACTGTCCTCTGTCTATCTGTCTGTCACCAGGCTGTATCCTCATGAACCGTTATACCTAGACAGTTGAAATTTTCTAAAAACCGAATAAAATAAATATTTAAGTGCGGCGCTCCCATACAACAAACGTGATTTTTTTGCCGTTTTTTGCAGTTATGGTACGGATCCCTTCGTGCGCAAGTCCGACTCGCACTTGGCCGGTTTTTTTATACAATTAGTGCAAAAGCCAGAAAGCTTTTTTCTTTAAACCAACGTTTGTATTCTGTAGTTAAATTAAAAGCAAGACAATTTTACCACCATGTCTCATATTTATGAGACATTCCGTAATTTCATTAGCTTGGATCACTTTGTCGATCATCAATCATCCTTATGAACCTAATAGCATCGTTTTTCAGGCGATGACATGTAAGTTATTCACCAACCATCATTATAATGATACAGAACATTATATCACTCATTACTAAATAAAACAATACGCCGAATGAAATAATAGACTGCATTGTTTATTTCAAAAATCCACTTCGACTAAATCGAACTTGAACTTCGCACCACTCTAAATAATCGTGCTGTCTATCCGCTATTTTTGTTTCTGTAAATGCTTTTCTACAATGTTTATTAAACAGAATATTTTTGTGTTACTTACGTGTTTTGTCCGTCGGATTGAGAGCCGGTTGGTGGAGGCCATCGGTGTAGATGGGCCCGCCACATCATTTGTCCGAACGTCATTCGGAACTGCCTCGACATAGAGCAGTAAAGCACGAAGTTGATTGCTCCATTCAGTAAAGCCAACGCATCCATCAGTTCTCCAAAAAGATCGTAGCAGCGTTTGAAGAAGCATCTTCCTAGTAACCCACTCAGCAATCCCAATATTCCTTGTGGTAGTTCTGTTACGAGAAAAAGAAGCAGGACTGCTACTAACATCTTTGTCGTTCTATTCGTTCTTCTGTCTGCTTTGTACTGTCTTTTTACTGCTTTATTATTCGTGGGGCATTTGTTGTAGACCCTTATTTTCTTCTGGTGCTGGTTGGCGCTGTATACTTCTCGTATCAGCCATAAGCTGATGACCGTGAGGATGAGACACGGTAGTAACTTGATGACGACGGCATGCACCCAGAAGTTGATCTGGTACAACTGGCCCTCTTCATCGGAGTCCACGTGGTAGAGTATCATAGGTCCTGATGGTTCTAGGACTACTGCCGTGTGGATGTCGAATACCTGCGGGGCAAAACAAATGAAGGTATGAAGTAAAGTTGGTAAAATGTCGTGTAGAGATTTGAGATGATTTGAAAGAATCATTTTTACATGTATCGGGAAATAGTATATGTAAGGATTTAGTGATATATAGGATAAGTAGTAAAATACTCAGATTTTCAATACTGATAAAAGCAGAAGGGTCGACGTAAGTGGGACAAAGATGTCAAGCTGTAGGTGTATGTAGGTACTGCAACAGATACGTATTATTAGAACAAGGTTTCTCCAGAATTAATTGAAACAGATCTGAAAATACCTGTAAAATCCAATCAAAATTCGATAGCCTATATATAGAGCATAGGCATCTATAGTTCGTTTCATGAATTAAATATATCTTCTTTCAAACGAAAAGAATAATAATCCGGTTTTCAATTCCATTTGAAAAGTTCAGGTCGGGGTGCCGAATTTTCGATATGATCGAGAAATTGGATATAGCTAGGTACTTAGTAATTGTATAGCGCTTATTTATTATGCTGAAAGCAAAATAAGGCGACGAATTAAACAAACGCTTGACAATTCTATAAGTGCTTACTTTTACTTAGTGTGCCCTTGTTTTATACTCGAGTTTTCCTTCTGTTGAGGACATAAATTAAATTTCAATATTTCCGACTAGGAAACTTAATCTGAGTAGAACTGGCTTGTTATATGACATGATCCTAAATCTCATTTACAAACATCCGGAATTGTAATTAATATAAGATTAGATTTTTTTTAAATTGTCCCGCACCTAGGAATTTCTCCTGTATCGTGGGTGCGATTAAAAAAACATACACAAACACCCAGAGCCGGAACAACTATCTGTAGGTCATAAAAATATTTGTTCCATGCGGGCATCGAACTCGCGACACGCAGCGCAGCAGTCTACCACTGCGCCAACTAAGCGCCCAATAATTTATTTATTTAAATTTGTATATACTTTATTGTACACCAAGATAAAACAAAACAAAAAGAAACATTAAAATTAAAACAAACATACAACAGGCGGCCTTATCGCGTTCTGCGATCTCTTTTTAGGCAACCTTGAATGGATAGAGACAGCCTGGACAAGACATGGGGTTGCACTTGGTGCAAATTTCAAATCATACTATAATAGTACATTGTGATACAAGGGTGGAAAGTAGGTTATTTCAAAAGAGCTGTCATTAACAAGCCCGAGCCGAAGGCGAGGGTTTTGAATGACACGAGTTTGCAATAACCTACTTTCCACCCTTGAATCACACGACATTTTTCAATACAGTTGTGGGAAATAGTAATACAAATCAAAGAATTAGATTTATTTATTCAAAAAAAAAACTGGACATATTTTTTTTACAACGAAAACAGCCTACACAGCCTATTCGATTTTAGACAAATGTTGATGTGAAAATAATTAAATAGAAAATGGTAATTAAATATATTTAACAACCATTTAAAAGACTTTTGAGAGTTCAATGCTAAAACGTACGGAATCATTCATTTTTCCTCGTATAAAATGTATTTCATTTTAGTCTATGTATAACTCTCTCCTCTCTCTCTACTCCTTGCTACTAAACTTTTTTAAATTGACTTATAACTAATGGCGCGTTTTTGCAACTGGACATTTTTTATAACGAAAACAGCCTATACAGCCTATTCGATTTTAGACAAATGTTGACGTGAAAATAATTAAATTAAAACTGGTAATTAAATATATTAAACAACTACTTAAAAGACTTTTGAGAGTTCAATGCTAAAACGTACGGAATCATTCATTTTTCCTCGTATAAATCTATCCCGTTTTATTCTATGTATGAAAACTCTTTGCTACTAAACTTTTTAAATTGACTTATAAATTTAAAACTCAACTGCAAAAGTAATGATCGAGCTCGTAAACAAAAGTCACGACCGCGTAACAGAAAGATGCATATGCATAAGATTTAATTTTCGAATCATAATTATAGCCTCTGAAAGTACGCCATGTTTAACAACTGTATTGAAAAATAATATGTGTACATAATAGATAGTAGATTAATTTACACGTACAGATTTATTTAAACCTACTCTGAATTTCCACGTGGGCATGCATTTTAGGGATGTAATAAGGAAAGAACTTTTCATAGATCTGAAAGATTGGTAACAGCCGCCAGAAATGAAACAAAACATAATATAAGATCACGCTTGTATTCCTTGAAAGTTTAGGCAGAGGTGTACTGATAGTTAGTAGGTACACTCAAGTTTCGCATATAAGATAATAATGATAAATAGCAGTGGCCAATTTGGAAATCCCTAAACCGATTGCGGACCAAGGTTGGCCGCTGTAAAAGCAACCTGATCAAATGGAATATCATAGACACATCCAAAACACAGTGCCGGTGTGGGGCCCCTTCGCAAGATATGGCCACCTCCTTGTCTGCTCTTCATGCCCGACCACCTGCACCTTGCGGGATTTGAACGTAGCAAATTATTGAGCTGTCCGAGTAGCTACATACTGGTCGGACAAAATCTGAATGGTTGTATAGTTTGAGTTAATCGACACGAAAGAAGAAGAAGCAGTATAAGATTGTAATGATAATTAACAATTTGTTATTTTTTACTACAAAGTGCAAAGGTATACTATATAAAGAAAAAGGATATATACTTGATTGTGTAATTATTGATTTATTTATCCAATCATTATTTAAATTATACACTCTCTGTGGTGCAAGCGTTAAATCGACACTTCTGTCCTTTTTTTTTGTTAAAGCTTGCGCTTGACCACTATCTCACCTGATGGTAAGCGATGATGTGGTGACGATGAAGCACGCTTGCCTGACTACATCGACGTTTTTACGCCTATCAAAATAGAAATATCCAGGTATTATACTCCGGGTCGAGTCTAAGCGGGTCGAGTGGGCGCGGGCATATAAATTCATACACCGGGATGCAACTGAGAAATTCCAGATAACAGCAATAACACGTTTCATGACTCGCGAATCGAAAACAGAACTTCACGCTCATTAGTAGCGTATGCAACCACTTGACCAACGAAGTAAACTATTATAAAAAGCCACTATAATAAAAAGCCGGATCGAGTTATTACTCGATCCGGCTTTTTATTATAGTGGCTTTTTTCATCTTTTAATGTCAATCCGTGACAACACCTATTCAAAGACGCACTTCTGGCACCATTTTCTTAGTACTGCATGCCGTCTCTATACGACTCCGTGGTCGTTGGCACAATTATATCAAGAAAGTGACGTTGCTAACTAGACAAAGTAAAATATAAAATACCGGCCAAGTGCGAGTCGGACTCGCGCACGAAGGGTTCCGTAACATTATCGCAAAAACGGCAAAAAAAACACGTTTGTTGTATGGGAGCCCCACTTATATATTTATTTTATACTGTTTTCAGTATTTGTTGTTATAGCGGCAACAGAAATATATCATCTGTGAAAATTTCAACTGTCTAGCTATCACGGTAGAGATACAGCCTGGTCACCAGGCTGTATCTCTTGAACCGTGATAGACAGACAGACGGACCGCGGAGTCTTAGTAATAGGGTCCCGTTTTAACCTTTGGGTACGGAACCCTTAAAAGTCGTGGTCACCGATCGTCATCACTAGTTTCTAGAACGCGACCATCCTCCAAGTATCGGCAGTGTGTGCACAATGCTACAGAGCTCACAGGCCAAGCCTTGTGGTTCGGCGAGGCCACTAACTGTGGTCAATAGTTGTTGAGCAGAGGCAGCTTTTATTAACCAGGGTTTATAAACGAAAACATCGCAAAATCGATTTGAAAAAACGTCAAAATGTATGGAGATCGCAAGGGCTATCAAAATGTCACGTTTTAAAGCCAAAATGTTTTAAATGCCATTTTGGCATTTCGACCATCACCTTCGCTAATAGAATGGCAGTTTGTTTATAGCCTCAGTAATCATCTGGTGTAACGTTTTTATTAGCCTAGGTTAGTCACTGTATTATATATAAGAAAATAATAGTCTCGAACCGAGGAAACCCTTTTAATAAAATTGCAAGTCGCTGCTAACACCATCTATAGCCGTGGAACGGAACCGAACGCGATTTATAAATAATAGTATAATTAGATGAAAATACTAGTTACGTCGGCACGGTTTCTTTGTATGCGATGAGGCATATGTATGCTAGTATTATATTATCTATGCCCTAGGTGACATATTTAAATGACTACCTGAATAAACGCGCAGGATCAGCGACCAAAGTTCAAAATCCAACCGTGCAAATAATATCGACGCTAGGAAGGCATATTGTATGAACGACCATTTTGGTTAAAAGTGAGTTTTTTATATCGTTGGAATCGGCAGATTTTTCTCTTTCGAATGGTCCAGGTTCCAGTTAAATCCGAGCACTTTTGTGGTCGTTAATACAACGGTGTTTTCAGTTATTTTCGTATTTCTGTTTTGTTTTAAATCATATCATCATCATCATCATTTTCATAATTTGTTTCATAAACCGTACTTAACGTTAGAAAATTGGCCATAATTCACTTTGTTTTTTTTGTCTATAAAGACTTTACCTAATCATTTTCCTTTTTTTATATCAATAAACCTTTTTACTAGTTGGCCACTTAAAGTGGCCAATTTCGGCAATAAAACAATTTATTTGTGTAATTTTTTTTGTTTATTTTCCGTTAAAACACTCTACGTTTCTGCTTATTACAATCACTTGGACGTTAAGCACATTTTATCATCAATGTTTAATAACAAGTTGGTTGATCATACATTTTTACCTGAAACAATTTTGACGTATCTTTAGCAATTAAGCTACTTTATTATAAGCAAATTTGTTTGTGTTAGTAAGTTAAGCCTACTTAAAAAACATTTTTTGTGTGAATAAGTGGTGGACAAACTGTATTCAAAGAGCACTTTTTACGCGCGCGATCCGCTGCGTATAAGGTCTGAGCGTTGCGTGGGCGCTTCAGTCAACCACGCATTGTCGATGAGGGCGTTCATGCACGAATTGCCCGCTGCTTCTACTCGAAAATTGTTTTCTCTTAGGCGTGTAAAATGTTAATCTATCACGGCGTCCATACGATGCAAGAAAGTATAGAACAATGTTAGAAATATTAATATTTGACATTCTACAATCTCGTTGGCTTGTTGTATGAGTAATCTCAGAATTGTCAAATTTAAGAAAAATATATTTAGATAGCATCTTTATAAATAATTCGTTTGTCGTCGTAGCATGTAGTGATTAAGTTATCCGATTTAGTTTTACATTCGATCTCACTGCTTTTTGCGGTAGAAGAACTGCCCCGCGAGACTTGTGTTTTTTACATATTTTGTTACTTTTGTACGTAGTCCTCCTTTATTTCTTTTCGGGTATTATTTCCGGTGCGTTTTTAACGGTCCATGTTCCATTAGGTTGTTATCTACACTAGGTACCTAGTCCATCTGTATTGTAAATGTAGGTAGCGCAGTCATGAATAATTTTACAAATAAATTGTTTAAGAAATTCAAATACTAACCTAACTAAATTTAGTCTGTTATAATAGGGGTTAAAGTATAAAATTGTCGTTTTATTGTAATAGGTACTTCGAATTGACATAGAACCTTCATGGTTTGAGATTTTTGAGTGAAACTTTTTACATATGGTACCCATGAAGTTCGTCTTTTAAAAAATGTGCAACATTCGATTAGGTATCGACTTTCAGTTGTTTTTTTTATTCAGCTTAGACAAGAAAGATGGAACTTCGAAAATTCGAGTGATTTTTGAATACGAGTTCCGACGTGGAACTAACGCGGTAGAAACAGCTCGCAATATTAATGTTGCGTTTTGAGAGGGGACTGCTAATGAACGCACCGTGCGATTTGGTTTAAACGCTTTCGAGAACGAACCACGAGGAAGACCGCCCACACAGGTGAATAACAATGAATTGAAAGAGATAGTGGAAGCCGATCCGAGCCAAACTACCCAGGAATTAGCGCCATGGTTTAACGTTACCTTACCATCAATATTGACTCATTTGCGTCAAATCAATAAAATAAAAAAAATATAAAAAAAATTGCCTCATGATTTGACTGATCTGCAGAAAGAAACGCGTGTTGAAACTTGTATTGCCTTGTTGAATCGATACAGAAATGAAGGAATATTGGATCGAATTGTGACATGTGATGAAAAGTGGATTCTTTACTATTGTAAGCAAAAAATGCAATGGCTGACCCCAGGTCAAACGCTGCAACAGAGTAATTTGCAAACTTGCAACGCTAAAGAATTGTTGCAGATACTAATGTAGAAGACGTCAACTATTGAAGTTAGGAAGATATTACAAATACAAAACGCGATATTTATCATGTTCATTGTGGTTTTGAATAAATATTGCAAGTGAATGACCATACATTTTTAAATAAGTTTATGAGTGAGGTATTTCACCAAAACTGATAGTAATTGAATATTTAAATATTTGTTTTTTTCCCTATCCGTTTCCCAATTGAACACAGGGGGTGCGGTATTAATTTATTCGAGTATTTTTTAAATGGTTTTACTTTTTATTACACTAACTAGTATCTTTATAGAGACGCATAGTATCTGATCTATTGAGTTATAATTATAAACTATTAATGTTTGTTTATTGTAATATCTATATAGGTTTCATAGGGCTGATTGATGTCAAAGTTGATTAGCTTTTTGTTTACATAAGTTGCTTTATTTTTAGTTATTATATATTATACGAACATCTGCATCATTTTCATGTGACTGATTTATCTAAAATTTTAGTAGTTTTGTTGTTTTATTATAAATGTATAAGTTGTTTTGTCTTTTGTTTTGTTGTAAATGAAACACAAGATTGAATTTTCATGTGACTGACTGATCTTAAAGTTGATTTAGTTGTTTTATGTTTTTGTTGTTATTTACCAACTGCATAACTTCAAAGTTTGCTGTTTCAATTTTGCTACTTCATCTTTGTATTTAATTTTTACCTATCGCTAAAAGATATAATAATATTGGGATATAATACCTTGATCGTAGATGGAACTAAGTTTATGAGTAAGATCAGATTTTTTTAAACGCGGCTTTAACCAATACTAAAAATATAATAAAATAAATGTTTAAGGGGGGCTCCCATACAACAAACGTGATTTTTTTGCCACAGGACAAAACTGCTTGACAGAAAATAATAGTTTTGCACACATGCTAAAATTCAAATAGTGGCTTTAAAGCTATTCGCGTTTCCCAGGGCCGAATAAACAGGCCTTTGTTCATGAAAACAAATACTGCGAAAACACATTGAACGTTGTTACATCGAAACGTTATAAAACCACTCGTGCGTTTGAAGCTATATATTGTCAAATCATGACACAATAAAACTGACAAACCAATCGTTCTGGGTACATTTACTGTTATTCTGAATGTATTTTCACACGTGCAAACTGTGACGGCACGTGTAAACGATGAAACAAAATATGCAATACATTTCATGTTGAATGATCCACTCGTTAATATAAAACCGTGATATGAAACCTTATTTGCAAACAGTACCTATTCATTGTTACCTATTACAAGTGCTCATATAGTGCGCTGCATATACTGTGCTGCTAGGTTATTGGAAATTATTTTTCTATAGGTACTTTTGTAAGAGATAGAAAATTTTACAGACTAATCTGCTGAGCATGATTTGATTCCCGGTTTGGGAGAAATGTTATCGGGTTATTCCATCCAAGATTTCTCATTATTATGGACATTTTTTTTTATTGTTATCCTCGCGCTTGACCACTATCTCACCTAATAGACCAGGGTAGAAGCCTTTAAAAATAATAAAAAGTGAAAAAAATAATAGTAGGATGAAACCCATTAGAAAAGGAGGGGAATATTATAAAAATGAAAGGAAATATAATTTACGGGCGATCTGAGGTCGGGAAGGGGATGGGGGTGAGTTTTTAAGGGTAAAAAACGGTTTTTCTCGATTTCCGGCAAAACTAAAAGTCCTATTGAAAAAAGTCAAATGGCAAAGTTGTAGGTAATAAAAAGATCTAAAACTTTTGTATTTACACTTTTTTCACATAACCTCAAAATTTATGTGAAAAATTCAAAAAACCAAGTTTTTGGTTTTTTATTTTTATCTTTTACAAAAAAAATATTTTTTTACGAAATTTGGTGAAAACTTACCTTTTTATGTCCCAAATACGCTGTAATTTATTTGATTAAAAATATTTATTTTTTCACCATATTTTGAATTAATATCGAAAAAACACCCTAATTTTCAATCGAAAATTCACCCGTCAAAATATTAGCTTTTTATAAAAACTTGGTATGTTTTCTGTTTGTTGAAATCTCTACTTTCCGATGGTGAAAATAAAAATATATGTTACCATAGTAAATCTTCTCAGCAAATGCAAAAAAACGAAAAAACTCGTATTCGATTTTTTTTTTAAATTATTATAAATAATTTTGAGCTATTTATTAAAATTAACACTTTAATTACTCGAAAAACGTTAGCAATAACAATTATACATTTCAAATATATTTCAGATATATTCAAAATATATGAAATATATATGAAAATCGGCCAGAAGTTTGTTATTAAAAATATATTTACGATATATATTTTATATATTTTTTATAGATTTTTAATATTTTTTTTATGTATTTTGAAATATATATTTTTTTTTTCATGGGATTAACTAAATTTGTTTGTGCAAAATTAAGGAGATTATTATTTTTTATCTTGTACTAAAATATCATTTAATTTCAATCTTTAGGTTAGGTTACGTTAAGCATACTATTTTTTAAAGAAAATATTACGATTTTTATGTTTGAGTTGATTGATACACATAAAAATTGAGATAGTATTTACCTTCCTATGCAGATTCGAAAAGTTTTTTTTTTTTAAAGTAAACTTGTCACAATTATCTTCAAGAAACTCAGCGTGCACGTGTATTTTTATAAACGATGTTGTATACTGTACTGTATTTCGAATACTGGTTAGGCTAACGGTTGTAACAGCTGCTACGAAATAGTAGGTATGTATGTAGTAAGACCCAGACCCGCCTAGCCCCTTCCCCACTTCTCCATGAAATACCTTTTGATGGGCTACAATTTTCGTAGGTCACTCAGGTATATAATTTATCTTAAAATAGTTATAAATAGGCATCTACGCATATAATTTAAAGAAGGTTCGACAACTTTCTCCAAATATTGTAGATGTCTTATTAATAATTAATTTTCTTAACTTATTTGTTTGTTAATTATAGTAGTATATTTTTATTTGCAATTTTTTTTTATCAATGTAACATGTAATCTAACGTTTTTCGAGTAATTAAAGTGTTAATTTTAATAAATAGCTCAAAATTATTTATAATAATTTAAAAAAAAATCTAATTCGAGTTTTTTCGGTTTTTTGCATTTTCTGAGAAGATTTACTATGGTAACATATTTTTTTTTTTCACCATCGGAAAGTAGAGATTTCAACAAACAGAAAACATACCAACTTTTTAAAAAAAGCTGATATTTTGACGGGTGAATTTTCGATTGAAAATTAGGATGTTTTTTCGATATTAATTCAAAATAAGGTGAAAAAATAAATATTTTTAATCAAATAAATTACAGCGTATTTAGGACATAAAAAGGTAAGTTTTCACCAAATTTCGTAAAAAAATATATTTTTTTGTAAAAGATAAAAATAAAAAACCAATAACTTGGTTTTTTGAATTTTTCACATAAATTTTGAGGTTATGTGAAAAAAGTGTAAATACAAAAGTTTTAGATCTTTTTATTACCTACAACTTTGCCATTTGACTTTTTTCGATAGGACTTTTAGTTTTGCCGGAAATCGAGAAAAACCGTTTTTTACCCTTAAAAACTCACCCCCATCCCCTTCCCGACCTCAGATCGCCCGTAAATTATATTTCCTTTCATTTTTATAATATTCCCCTCCTTTTCTAATGGGTTTCATCCTACTATTATTTTTTTTGGTTTTAAAAATTATCGACCCTGGTCTATAATGGTAAGCGATGATGTGGTCGACGATGTAGCACGCTTACCTAGAAGAAACCTATTCACTCTTGACTTAAAGACTCCAAGGTTGTAGCTATCAGGAAATACAGACTCTGGCAGGGAATTCCACTCCTTAGCTGTATACGCATAATGAAAGTATTCCCAAAACGTTTGGCTCGTATGGGTGGGATGTCCACCATGCACCGATGACGTATCGTCGTACGTCTTGTAGTCCGAAAATGGAACGGGCAGGAGGAATTAGTTCATGCAATTCCATCGCACACTCCCCGAAATGATACCGATAAAAAACCGACAGACTGGCAACTTGGCGCCGATGTTCAAGGCTCTGGAACCTAGACTCGACCAGTATCCTATTGCCGATGAGTCTCTTGGCCCATTTTTCGATCGACTCCAAATATATATTACTTTGGACTACCGAAGTCTGCAATTCGGCATTCTTGCCGAGATGACGGCACTAAGCTCGTCCCCTATTAGGCACATGGGACTTAAACATCGAAATGTGGGTGTACTATATTTTCCGCTACCTAACCTTTCGAGGAATACAGGCATACCCGTTAACCACCAAAGCGGGGAGGAGAGGAGACGTGAGTAGATGTGTTTTGAATTAGCAATCAGATTTCGTTATTTCCACATCTCCTCTCCGTTAAGCTTCGGTGGAAATTGACCACGCGGAGAGGAGAGGAGATGTCTAATTTTTCTATAAAATTTTGTGCCACGAGCGAGCATGGTGCGTGGCAGAGCGGAGATGTGTGTCGGGCGGCCAGATGGCGCCCGCGCTCGCACGCCCCATTCCCCGCTGCCTTCTCCCCGAAAGCGTCATTCAATTGAGACAGCTCACATCTCCTCTCCGATACGCATCTCCTTTCCGCTTTGGTGGAAATAACTTGCCAGCTTCGCAGCACATCTCCTCTCGTCTCCTCTCCTATCTGCTTTGGGGGATACCGGGTTTGATGTTTTGTATGTCTTATATAGTAGACTTAAAAATCTACAGTATTTGAAGTAAGCAAACTACTATATTATTTAAATAAGAAAATAATAGAAACTAATGCGGTCATTCTCATTCCTACTACGGTTTAGGAACGCTACATTTTCTAATTTAAACTGATTTCTGTAGATAAGACAGTCTATTCTAAACGTGGGTAAACAATTCCTGAGAGCTAAACGTTCTAACCACTATTTAGCATACTGAATAAACGACTGAATTAAAACAGGGCAAAAAATCCAACTGAGTAATAAGTAATACTCAATACGTATTGAGTATTTGTATAAGCTTAAGCTTAGAGCAAGTTTATTTTGAGTGTGCGTAAGGGACGCATGTATATGACTTGTATACATCTGTCCCCTGTTAACGGTCGAACCATGATAGTTTTAACGCGTCATGGTACTGGGGCATAGGTACTACAGGTAATATCACTTGTCAATACACATCGAATTAACTTAAACACGATGGTGTTATCAATTTATGTAAATGTTTCCCAAGTTTCAGTTTAACCGAATGCCAAGAAGTGCTTGAAAAATTTGAGTTTGCTAATTGCCAGACAAACATTCGAAAGCAAGGTGATATAAAGCTTGTAAAAATAAGATCAAAAATAAAAACCCGACTACTGAAAAACCACGCTCTAAAAAGTATGAAACGCGAAAATATTACATTGACATTTACTATTCAATAAAGGACAGGTAGATAGGTGTGTAACTGTGTACTATATCTGTGTAGTTATGTTAGCTAACGAAACACACACATACGTATATGATTCGAAATTTGAGAGACTCAGTAATGAGGAAACAACAAAGCCGTAGCCGGATAAAAAAAAATGTTCATTACTTTGACGGGATATATCTCGCAAACGGTACGCTTAACAAAAATATGATTATTACATACAAAACCTACCTTCATTTTAAAATCCCTGTTCAACGATCCACATATGACCGGGATGGGCCAAAATTTTTTTTGTTCGTGGCTTCGTGCCACCTAGAGAACACCATATTCATTTAATGAAGTTACATAGCTTATACCCAGCGGACAACGACACCTCATTTATCAAATTATGATAAGGAGTTTAGAAGTTATGAGGAAACAGATGAATATACATACATACTGTAACGTTACGTTTAGCTCAGGGGAGCTAAACGCAAGCCACGTTAATAAAAGATGATGAAAATAAGGGCCGGCTTCGTACGATGTGTCACCCGCGCCATACGACTGACTGAGGGATCAGCTACGGCCGTTGCCGCTCGCCTCATCAAAGTTGGTGAATGGGCAACTGCAGACAAAGGCGGCGTGATACGGCGCGATGGGACGGCCGGCGGAGCGCCACCGTAAGATGCAGGCTATCGTGTTCAGCACGCGCACCCCGCGCGCACTGTTGGAGGGCGCGCGCGGCCACAGCGCGCTCACCGCCGCGCCGCTGAGGGCCCGTCCGCCTCAGCTCATACACCACGTGCCAAACTGGCACATCTCGATATTACAACAGTAAAAATTCACTTAAGAGTATAAACGGTATTTTTTTACAGTCTTTAAGGACTGGACACTGGTTCACAAACTGAATTTATTACAACTTCATAAGCACTCCGTGGACAAGGATATACTTTGTGATTCAAGGCTAAAATATGTGACCTTAAAATTTCGCCACCAAAACCATACTGGTTATAATACAGACTTGTTTGCAGATAAGACCAAACAATTAGTATTTCTAGGTAAATATAACCGTCGTCCGGCGTTCACCGCCAGAACCAGACTAAAAACCTGACGCCCGTTTTTCTTCGTTCTATGTCATCTCTTTTCAAATTCAAAATCAAATCTCAATTAAGAAATCATGACTAGAACGAATAAAAATCGTTTTACGAGGGGGCAATCTGCCGCTGCCTAGTCTAGTCTATGGTATGTTATGAGTATAAAATATTCCAAGAATTTACAAACTAGCAATATAAATTAAGTTGTGGATATTAAATCTATCAAAGATAACTAAAAATATGCTTTTCAGGTGTTAACAGTATCAAAGAATACATAAAAATGAGTCACAAGAGTTGATACAGTATCAAAAGATAAAGAAAGGTGTGGTTTGTATAGTGTAATAAAACGTAAATATACTAAAAGATGTGGATCTGTAAATTAGAACACCGCAATACATACACACATACTAGTCTAAAACATAACACTCGCTTTTGCTTCGCCGTAGTCGGGTTAAAAAGGAACAAAAAAAAACAAAATATTATGGAAAGAATATGGACCTTATCTAAAAACATATCTCTGAATCGAATCTTTCTCTGAATCACTTTAGGATTCTGTCTTGCAGTTTTGTTCGAATTTACGTCATTTTAATTAAAATATTAGAACACAATTAAGAGATTTCGAGATGGTTTGGCAGATTCTATATTCAAATTCTCTAAATAAATTTGGAATATAGAATGTGCTAAGCAATCGCTAAACTGTGTCGAGTTTTTTATAAATAAGGGAAATGATGAAAAAAATATTAACTGTAAAGATGTAAAAAAGACATACGTACACCTATAATTATACTATAGGTGTACGTATGTTTCATAATCATAATTCTTAAGTAGCTAAAACTTGCTGGTTTGTACGTATAATTTTTTTTTATCGTAACGCCATTAAAAAACTTTTTTACGAAAAAATACAACTTAAGGTCTATTTACACATATCAGGGCCGTGCCCGTGACGAGGACGGACCGTGCCCCGTCAGGGGCTCAAAAAAATATCGGTGTGTACCTACATTTTATATGAACTTGTTCACATACGTCCGTGCACGGGACGTGCAAGGGCCAGTGACGCAGCTTAAATGCCTGGGCCTGGGCTTGTCACGTCCCGGTCACAGCACTGATATGTGTGGATAGACCTTAACTTCAGTTTCGGAAGTCGGTGTCAAAAAACGAAGAAATGAAAACTTCCTGTTTAACACCGACTGCCGAAATTGAAGTTATTTTTCACTTTGTGGTGTTTTTATTGCGAAGTCAGTTGTATTATTTTGTAAAAAAAAAAAAACACTTTTTAGTACCGATACATAATGGGTAAGTTCCATAGTAAGGTACCAATAATAGCAGGATAGATTATCCGAATAACATGAAACTCGAACAAAATCGGTGGCATCAGAGTGTACCAGGGTGAACTGTACACATCTGTGTACCCCTTTAAACCGTACCGGCGTGATGTTTTATTATGAAATGGTGTAAACAATAAACAGACATGCGATTGCAGCTATCACGAGGGATTTGCCGTCACTTATTGAAGACATATGTTCTATATCTCCGAAGTTCTTCATCAGATTTCAACGAGAAGTACCAGCTTTCAAATAAAAAAGCATGATCAAATTCGGTACGCCTAGTAAAAAGTTTTAAGGTGTGAAATAAAAAAAAATATAACATACAGTCGAATTGAAAACCTCGTCCATTTTGAATTCGGTTAAAATCAAGGAATTTTTTTCCAGTATCAGATATTATTTAACCATTTGGAAGGTTTCTCACGAAATCTTTCCATGGAACGACTACACTCCATTGGCTTTCCTCAATGCTAAACGGACTACTTTTGGTCCATAAAAAGCTTAGTTTGGCCCATATTTCATCCAACAGTTGTGAAGGATGTAAGCCGGTACATTTTGCCTATCTCACGATGTTTATATTAAACCTTCTGGTTAACATAGCGTTTTCTTTTTATGTATGAAAAGCGGATATGAAAAGGTTGAGAGGATGACTTTTGACAGATGGGATGTCTTTTTGCAAATCCTCGACTGAGATTTGAAGAAAGGCCTTTTAGAAGTCGTGATGGAAAGGACTCACTTCTCCAGCATAAGTACCAGGTTCTGTTATAAATGATAGTAAAGTAATTAAAATTGAAAGCCTCTATAAATAACTTCTGACGATATTTGTACCACGGGTAGATTATATCAACATAAAAAAAAAATTACATGACAAAAAAATAAAATACAACACATGAGCGCCAGATGACCCCGTGTATGGCACCCTTGGTCACCCTGTGATGGGTCAGGTCTGTGGCCCCGCCACCTACCACTTTTCGGCCGCAGGGGATAGAAACCTATCCTGCAGCCCCACCACGTTCACTATCAGATGGTGGTGTGGTGACCCCGTCCAGGCCACGGAAGGTAGGAAGAGCGGTGCACCGCAATACCGCACCGCACTCCTCTCCCGCCGCGATATCATATGGGTATAGGAGACCTGAGGTCTCATACGACATCGCGGACCGCCTCAGTTGCAATGTTGCCCTCAAGCGGCATCGCAACCTACTTGTTGGCCGCTACATCGTCGGCTTAATCGGTAAAAGCCCTGATGAGCGGCCCCCTCCTCGGATACCTCTTCGCTTCACCGTGGGTGACCAAGCCACGGCAACTGAGCTCCAAGGGGGCGCGGGGGGTAAATCATGTCCTGGATTAGGACTGAGAATACTTTTTATCCCAATAATCTAGTACGATCCCTTGGAATAATCTAGTACGATCCCTTGGAATAATTATCGACTTGCACACGTAGAAATTAGTCACCTACAAAAGAAAGTGAACTCAAAGTGATAATTATGCTTACGGATTGCCAATCTATTCTATAAAAAAGTTATCGTGAAAATTTGGAAGAAGTGAGTCGTCAATCCACTCCACACCCACTCCATTGTGGCATGACAGCTTACTCACCTTAGTTTTCATGGTTAGATTTATACAGAATACCACTGCAGGCATCACAATACATTGACCAATTTATTGGTTGAATTAGTATAACACACAATGGAGCACAAATGGCTCTAATTCTCGCTATCGAAACGACTCCCAATTGGCTGGAATACTGCTCGCAAATTGCTGCGGCATAGGTTATTAAAGTGCCGTGTGTTTCCACGGATTCAAAATTATCGATCATAAATTCGTAGGACACGGAAGTATGCTATCTCACAAGCAATTATAAAACTAATTTAGAATTATTAACCCTATGGTTTAAACTATTTTGCGCCACTTAACGTAAATTGCAAGTCGAAGTGCCACAGTGACAGTGTAGTCGAAGCCACCAGCGAACGGAGACGCTATCAGTAATAATATATCCGCGGTGAAACATTCCGGTCAAAAATAACGATCCATATGAGAATCCTGCCTTTTCAATGAAGGTTGAGGAATGTCCGTCATAACTTAAGGGAAATGTCTAATGTAGGACCTGTTGGTACCTTCTTTACTTTAGTTAAAGAAATAAAGAAACTACATATGTATAGCAAAAACATAACGCAGTTAACACGTTATCTGAATAAACAAACAAAACAAAAAGACATGTGCGAAGTTTTTAAGTTTAGTACAACTCTGTCTGCCCCGTCGGAGAAAGCAAATGTGATGTTATGATCAATATCTAGTATTATGTAAATATGTAACATCGTACATCCTATTTTATAACATAGGATTATTTGCACTCTTCTCACGTATTTTTCCTTGTGTTACATTACAAGCAAAAATACTTCTTCACTACTCGTATTAACGCCCCTCTAAGTCTCGTAAAACTCATTAGTTCGACTCGACATAAGATAACTCACTTTACGCGGTTGACTTTTAGCCGCGCCAGACGGTAAACAACTCGCCCTAATATAATTCCTAAATGAGAAACCTAATATATTGTTATGCTAGCGGCTTCACCTGCGTGAATTTCGAAAATTATGCCAAGGGAACGTCATTATTATCATCTTCCTGCCCTTATCCCATGTTACTTGGGGACGGCGTAATACGTTTTCTTCTTCCATACCGTCCTGTCTCCCGTCATGCTATCACTGATTCTCCTTTTTAGGGTTCCGTACCCAAAGGGTAAAAACGGGACCCTATTACTAAGACTCCGCGGTCCGTCTGTCTGCCTGTCTGTCTGTCACCAGGCTGTATCGCATGAACCGTGATAGCTAGACAGTTGAAAATTTTACAGATGATGTATTTCTATTGCCGCTATAATAACAAATACTAAAAACAGAATAAAATAAATATTTAAGTGGGGCCCCATATAACAAACGTCAGATTTTTGCCGTTTTTTGCGATAATGGAACGGAACCCTTCGTGCGCGAGTCCGATTAGCACTTGGCCGGTTTTTTCATATCAGCCCTCACACAGTAACATAGGTTCTGCACGTATAAGAGTATTCTATGTCTTAATCCAGGCCAATCGTCACCCATTGTTACTAATTTAAATCCATTCAACCGTTTCACCTCAACGGTATAAAACATCCAAATTCACAACATTCAAAACACTATTTTTTGCCGATAATTATCCTACAGGAGCTAATATAGGTACCTATCCTATCTACAATCCAGGTCGTGGTCTATCAGTGTGCCAAACTGATTCTAAATCAACCTTGGAGGTGTAACTTTATGTAGGGAACTTTATTACAAACATCTCCAAACATCCAAATATACAGCCTGAAAATAAAACCCAACAAAAACATTTTCATGAAAAATGTTGCCAAGACGAGACCAAATGGCTTGCACTGTCAAAAAGTTATCAGGTAGCTTATTGCGAGTTTATTTTTAATGTACTCACTCGATGAAATGTATACAAAAAAGAATTTTCTCCTTACCGTCACGAGACGGCGCTTACACGGTAAAGATATCTTTACCGTGGCGCTTATCCAGTTTCAATATAAATTGATGTTTACATTAACGCCCTAACTGTACAAGCCCTAACTTCACAAACTCTACACCTTAGTCAAAATATGTGGCTTGGCCGTTTCGCTACCGTACGTACCGTAGTAAGAATTTTGATAATCATAAGTGAGTGAGTGAGTCAATCAGTGACGAAATCAGGGTTTTTAGATACCAATAAGATCTAAAGTAGCTATGCAATCTAAACTTTTATATGTTTAATAAGTTTAAGATTGACTTCATATCCCGAGAACTTTGTTTATCTGGTAGAATCCAAACCCAAGTTATGAGGCTTCATAAAAACGACTTAGCGCTTCGAGAAAAGGTAGGTAGTGCCCTTGCGCTTCGCTTGGCTCGTCTTGGCACTGTCGTGCCCCCCGATTTTTGCTCGCTTAACTAGACAAAATCTAGTGGCAGCTTTTCCGTTGTTTAGTATACGACACATAAACATAAAACAATTCTTATCCAACACATTGCGTAATATCTTCTTCTGAAATCCCGTCCGACTGACGGCTAACTACACAGAGCACTCTCTTTTAGAATCGCTTCTAGCAGTAGACAGGCCTATGGTAAATGTTAGGTACTAATAGGAATTTATTTCTCTCTTCCCTAACTTTTCTGGCATCTATTTTCCGAAGTTTGCCAATTTTATTTAAAAGTTAGTACATCGCTAGTTGGGTCAATGAAAACTGACAGTTTTAGTAAGGCCCGCGTGCACCATAAATCACTAAATCTTTTTAGCGTTAAACTTAATGAAAATATCATTATGTACTGTTTCTATCAACTACAAACAATTGTTAAAAACAGAACGATATTTTTTATAATTATTGTTTTGAATTTTATTTTATTTTGTTTAAATACCTAGTAATTCTGATTGAGGAGCTCGTGGCTAAATAATAACAGCCGCACGGGTCGATCTTCAAGGTTAAGCAACGCTTGATGAGGTCGGTCCGTGGATGGGTGACCATTTTCAACATACCGAGTTTCCTCCGTGCCTCGGAAAGCACGTTAAGCCGTTGGTCCCGGCTGTCATTTGAAGATCTTTGACAGTCGTTAAGGGTAGTCTGAGATAGCTGAAGCCTGAGATCTGACACCAGTCTTGCCAAGGGGTATCGTGTTACCCAGTTACTGGGTTGTGGAGGTCAGATAGGCAGTAAACTCTGCCGCTCCATGTAAACTCTGGTACTCAGCTGAATCCGGTAAGACTGGAAGCCGACCCCAACAATAATTGGGAAAAAGGCTAGGAGATGATGATGACCTAGTAATTCTGATTATTATTTTCAAATAATATTTTTGGTCGACTTCTATATCCTCTTGAAGCAATGTCGTCTCCATCCTTGAGGTAGGCGTTAATGGCTGCGACACAGTTTATAACTTATGCAGTAATTTCTGTACACTAAAATTGTAAATTGTATTTTTGTTCAAAATAAAGATTAAAGATTGCGTCACCTTCCAGATTCCGGATAGACCCATTTGGTCCATTGTGCGTGCAGGCCTCCTCTCTGTACGAGGGAATGGGCCGTAATCCACCATGCGGGCCTAGTGCAAGTTGGTGGATGTCACATGTCTTCGAATTTTTGGTTCTAAGATATCGGTTTCTCCACGGTGTTTTCCTTTACCGTTTTGAGAGCAGTGGTGATGAAATAATTTACATAAAGTAACGCGCCTGCCTGGGTTCGAACTCACGTCCTACAACTTGAAAGTCGCGGTTAACACTGGGCCACCACTGGACGTCTTTTTCTTTCTGAATCAAGCCCCTGAGCCGTCTTACGAGACCATACTAAACTGTTGGCCGAAGCTCGTGGCCATTTGTGTAATAATAAGATTATTAAACGAATAAAACATAATAGCGATGATGACGGGGTACGAAACAGCAAATTCCACCGGTAAAATTATCAAAAAATATTGGACGCGTATTTTTTGCTTATTCAAATCAATAAAAATTCACCCAGATAAAGCGCATCAAAGTTCGGGAGTGGGGGCTTGTGACGTCACTTCTATGTAAAAAGTGTACCAAAGGTTGACGTCATGCGATATTTTAACAAACTGTATCGTCATAATTATTTGTAAACGTGACAAAAGAAAAAATACGTGTCCAATATTTTTTGGAAATCTAACTGACAAAAAATTTTTTTTTAGTCATTCATCACTATTGCAGACTTCCTGTTATTTGGAAGTCAGTACAGACTTCTAAACGTCGGCTTTTACCAAGAAAAAATATCACTCTGAGAGCAGCTGAACACGGTAAAGACGTGCCGATCACGTTCAACTTTATTGGAGAAATCCACCCTAAGGCAATGTCGTGAGGAGATACGAAGTAACTTATGAATATGAAGTAAACAACTCAACATGTCGAACGTAATAAGCATAACTTGTTACTCGTATATAAAGTCTTCGCTCCCATCGCTCCCATAACTTCGTCAAGTATTACTTTCGATTCACTGTGTAAGAGCTTCCATCTTTTTAGGGTTCCGTACCCAAAGGGTAAAAACGGGACCCTATTACTGAGACTTCGCTGTCCGTCTGTCTGTCTGTCACCAGGCTGTATCTCATGAACCGTGATAGTTAGACAGTTGAAATTTTCACAGATGATGTATTCCTGTTGCCGCTATAACAACAAATACTAAAAACAGTATAAAATTAATATTTAAGGGGGGCTCCCATACAACAAACGTGATTTTTTTTGCAGTGTTTTGCGATAATGGTACGGAACCCTTCGAGTGCGAGTCCGACTCGCACTTGGCCGGTTTTTTATTCAATAATAACAAATCGATACATGAGAAACAGAAATTAACGATATTTGTTCAAGTAATACGCCTCTGTGTTAATTTTCTTTGTTATATTTTTTTTTATTCAGTTTATTTCTGTTTTATCATAAATTAATTACCACGTAGCGCTAGCAGGACTCGTAAAATCACAAACTCTGTGTAATGTCTGGGTCACCAAGATACAGGTTGTGCCTAGTTTGGGACCCATTGATAACATGTCAAAGTCATTGTTAGTTGTTAGGTTTAATATGTTACTATGTTAATGTAATCTGTCATAACTGTGTATGTTTAATAAATGAATTTGAATAGGAGGTAAGACTGCTAAGTCACCACTTGCGAAACCCAAAAATTCTTAAGACAATGACTAACACCGCATTGCGCTCTGTAGCGTTATGTTCGCCTTTAGAAACGAAGATCGTGCAATAGTAGTGATTAATATTAATTTAGTGTAAGATTCACTCTTGTTTCTCACATTGAATAATTATCACGCTTCTTAGTTTTACCGAACTAATGTAAAATTACATTAATTAAACTCATTAAGTAAATAATATCGGTTTTATTTGCATCTTCGACTGCAGCCGAACGTAATTAGACCACCAGGGTCCACATTATGTGTACTTTAAGCCTGTATATTACCATACAGGCTATGTCAAACAATATGGAATGCAATAAATACACTAACGAGCAATGAAAAAGTTCCAGTGACATAGCACCAAATAAACGGGAAAGGCTAGCTTAATGACGCCGTCTGCAATATTCAAGTAAATTTAACGGCGCATCAGAATATGACCAACTAAAAACGTAAATATTGTGATCAAATTTTAAATTAAATGTGAAAAAATTAAATTTAGGTGTTTGTCGGCATTTTGTGAGTGGAACTTTTTCATTGCTCGGCAGTTTATTATGAATACAAATTTGAAATATGAATGACGCCATTTCCTATAATTTGTCCATGTCAGTATTTTTGGAGTTCTGTGAGATAATTATAATTATGAATTTTGTGCTGATTATAGCTGATGGCTATGTAATATTAAAAAAAGTAAATAAATTATAAATTAAGTAAAATAATATTGATAAAAGTCTTACCATATAAGTGGGTATGCAGAGTATAGGGGGTAATATAAAGCTGCTGAGAATTGCAGTGCTGCATCGCCTCTCTGTGCACAGGATGTGGTTCTTATCCGAGTATCTGAAACAATATAAATCGTAATATAGAAGAAAGAAAGACAAGGAGTTTATTTGCACCCAGTAGGTTTATAATAAAAAAAAAGTTAATTAAAAAAATCAAAAAACCCTTTTAGTTTGCTTTTTAAGCAGTCGAGTTTTTGATTTTTTTAATTAACTTTTTTTATTTACAACTTTTTAGTTATTTTTTTTTAGAATTAGGTACATTTAAACATATAAGTGATATATATTTTTGAAATCGCCTCTTAAAATCCTTTATTTTGATATCCCATACGATGGGTTTGGAAGAAAAAAAAAATTTTTCCTCTCAAAATGGCGCCCAAAATCCGCCATTTTTGTTTTTTCCAATTTTAATGTAGCCAGTGACACTCGCAGGATTAAAACGAATCGATTGACGTAAGAATCATCAAAATCGGCCAAAGCGTTTGGTCTCTAGAACGCCACATAGGAACAAACATACATACATACATAGACTGATAAACACATTACCCTCCTTCGGCAGTCGGGTAAAAAAAACCGGCAATGTGCGAAGTTGACTCACTTGCAACGGGTCCCGTATAAACAGCTACATTAACCAAAATAATTAGGTACCATTACTGGAGTTCAGAAACAATGAAAGCACCTAACATTCATCTAACGAAAATATAAACTGTATTGAGGGACATAATTATCTTTGCAGTTGGAAAACTGTTGTTCCTATACATTGAAATGAAATCTTTTTTTATATAGCAAAAAAATTACGGTTTTCGGTTTTATTACTTTATTTTATATAATTATTATATATATATTTAAAACTTCATGCACAAAGGTACATTGGCAGCCTTAATACCCCAGGCAATCTCTACCAGTCAACCAAGAGTGTCACCGCACTAGATAGCATGGCAGGTGCATTTCATGATTCTTAATTTCTACTTTATTCTTTGACGTGTTCTAGAAAAAAAGGTCTTGACAGACGGAATATCGAATTGACAGATACAAACGACCGACAACGAAGTGCTCCTGTAGTGCTCGTGGAGTATCTTGCCGGTTCTTCTCCATAGGAAACGACCAACCCTAACCGTGCACCTTTTGTCGACGTTTTATAAGTGCCCATGTAGGCTTATGAAAAATAAAATACATTTGATTTGATTTGTATGGGTTCCTTTCTTTTCCTTTTTAGGAACGGAACCCTAAAAATACACAAATAGGAAAAAATAGGGATATTTTGTTAGGATAATTAATTGATCAGGGTTGTTTAATATTTTTCGTTCACCATGTTTTAATACCGAATACACAAATAAGTGAAAGCCCATTGGGTTTTTATTTTCAACACCATTTTATTGCTTTTCATTGTGTTTTGGTGGAACAGGGATGGAGTTTCATGAATAATAATGTTGTCTCTGTCTGTGGCACCGGAATGGCGGCAATAGAATTCTCTGGGGCTATTTCCTTCCTTTCGCCGCCTTTCGTAGTGCGTTTATATGACCGCGTTTGGATAGTATTTAAATCGCTTATGCGCCTTGCAGTTGTCTTTACTTGATAAAGGCGACTCCAAGACAGACGCGTTGGAATTGCGATCGCGCGACGTGTGTGCAGTGAGATTGATCATCAAGCATTGTACGTTGTGGCTGTTTGTTGTTCTGTCCGTCTGTCCGTCCGTCCGTGTCTCCGTCTGTCCGTCTAACCGTCTGTCCGTCTGTCCGGCTGTCCGTCTGTCCGTCTGTCCGTCTGTCCGTCTGTCCGTCTGTCCGTTGGTCCGTCTGTCCGTCTGTCCATCTGTCCATCTGTCCGTCTGTCCGTCTGTCCTGATAATAATAATGATAATGGTGATAATGAAGATAATTTGCCATAAGAGAACGTTTACGCAATTGAATAAAGTATAAAAACTCGCAATAAGGCCTCAGTGTTAATTCCAAATTCTTTGAGAAATGAATGGCTCATAGGAGACAGACACACGCACAATGTCGCACTGAAAAAAATCATACTCGTGTGAACGCGCCCTTATTTATATCCTCATTTTCAAACCGTTGAAATAATCATTTCCGTTTCGCGTGCTACGGTGAAATGAAAATAGTTCGTGAACCATTTTTAAATTTTAAATTTCTTGGTGTTCCAAGTACCTACAATAAGATGAGAATTGGGACGTAGAATTTAAAAAAAAATACGATTTTTGTTATGTATTTCGAAACTATACATATATTAAATTATATTGCCGTTTCAAAAAAATCTTATTTTTTTTTTTCAATTTATTTTATGCTATTGAAAATCGATAAAATTTTGAAAAGAACCACGTGACTACGAACGGGCCACAATTGATCGACATGTTGGTGAGTTCATAACGTTCAAGGAAATCACGATAATGCAGTGTCAACTAAACGTGGATAGACTAAAAATACACAAAAGTTTGTGCAAAAATATTATTTAACAACAATTTTATTTAGTCATATGTGATAAAGGATTCATAAAGGCTAATGTCGATAATATACCCACCTGATGGATGATTTGGAAGTTTTGAGCATAAATAAAGTAGTCGTAATGAATATTACGTGTTAGTGGACCGGTGTTTGTTATTGTTGTTTACCAGGTCCATTTAGAAACATAATTGTCATAACGCAATCGTTTTTACATATGGGTAGGTGATATTGGTGTAAAATAAAAAGTAAACAAACACGAATGGCACGAAACTTCTACTTTGGATATCAAAAAATTCATTAGATAGGTACCACTAAATGTGATACACATACACATAACATTTTCGTAAATTCCCATTATTTACATATCCCAAAATAATATTTATCACTAAAAAAATTGTAGAACAGAAACGTGAAAATATTAGCTTGGTAGATTTTCCTTACACTAATTCTTCAGTAAATATCTCTTAAATGCGTCGACCGATTTTCACAATTCAAACAGAAATATTAGTTTTACGCCTATATCTGTCATTTAAGAATAAAATAATTAATATATCGTCATAAACAAAGAAATCATGTTTTCAAGTTACGTAATTATACAACAATGTCAACTTTGCTCGAAAGTTCCCTTAAAATATTACTTTTCTTAGTCTTTAATCATCAAAGTAAGAAATTAATACAAATCTAATACTAAATTAGAACAAACATAATTAACACATTATAATTGGAATCTAGTTAGACATAGAACATTTCTCAAATTTAGTAGGTACAGATTGCTAGGTACTTGGCTATAGTGCGAAACACATATAATGGGGATCTTTTTGTAATATTTGTACATAATGGCAAGCACGATAACTTTTAAGGTTCGATATTTATGATCAATATATTCGATATTCATCAATATATTGACGATAATAACAAGATTGAATCGGTTAAAAGTCAAAACACTGTATCAGATATGTGCCACAATGACTAGAAATGAACGTCGTGACGTCACACGGGCTCGGGTTTGGTCGGAAAACTGTCGGGGTGTTTTCGGTACTGGATTCAAAATAGTAGTTTATGCAATGGCCATATAATAGGGGTTATTAAAACACGAGCGTAGGTTTATCAAATGAGGCGAAGCCAAATTTGATAATAATATTACGCGAGTGTTTTAATACCTAATTATATGCCGTTGCATACACTACTTTATCTTCACTCATACAGTGGAAATAAAACAAAAGTGGAAAGGGAAAAATATTTGGCATGGCGGGCAATTTAGATTCTCATTGCGCAGCGCGCGCATCCACAGACAATGAAACTTCTTTACTACAGCCCATACGCGCCAGAAAATTAAAAAGTAAAAGTGTGCTATAAAAATTAAAAAGTTATTTTATGATGCAGTTGTTTGAAAATCGAAGGAAAATGTTGAACTGTAATGGGTTTTTTTTTAATTTTACCTATCCACGAATATAAAGTACGTGTTTATACAATATTTTTTGAATTCGTATTTGGAACATTACGTTGTGAGTGTAGATAAAAATATTTTCGATTGGATCTTACTTTGTAATTACAGTGAAAAAAAAAACTAAAAATAGTTTTGTACGAAAACTTATATATGATTTTTCCATTTTTTACCTAAAAAAAATTGGTTCAACAAACCAATTGTGTTCTTGCAGTGAGTTGATCGCTGAGAATATCTTCTAAATGCAGTCCTGCTGAAATTCTAAATTCTTGATTCGAAATCAGTTTCTAAATAAAATATATTCAGTGAAGGCAGTAATATTAACACTTTCCGTGCGCATAATTGAAAATCTCGAACAGAAAATTCAATAAACTATAAACCAAGAAAATTTCTTCACCAGCAAAGGATTTGCGGATTAACTTTTGCCGATTTAAAATATCCGAACCTAGTTGTTAGCAGTTACAAACTGTAGCAAAAAATCGAACCCACAAGTTTGTGCGATAAACGAAATAACTCTTTTAAACATTCAAATAGTTTTTCTATTTGCGTAATTTATTTTGCTCACATATTGACATCTTTCCCCACATTTGCTGAAACTGATGGCGTTAACATTTTTACTGTATTTGCAAATTCTCTGGTTCAGAGGGAAACTTATTCTGAGCGTAGTTTATATTCTGTCTAGAAATATGGGAATCTGGATCTACTTATTTGTAGACAAAATGATACAAATTAACACTCATGGGAGTAGGCTTAAACAACAAAACGCCTCCTGCTACTATCCTTACATACCTAAGTCCTTTTGCTTCGTTTACGCTCATAAGGTATTAACGACTAGCAAAGGTATTTACAAGGCAGATCTGACAGGAAATGCCGGAAGGTAACATACACGGATGTAGCATTTATAACCGCCGTGCGTTATATATGATAGAAATTACTAGTGCAAAAATAAATACATTCATCTGGTGTAATTGTTTTCAGGGCTATTATGAAACTAGCATATTTTTTAATACCTGGGCGACCGAGCTCTCCGGGTGAAAAAAGAGAAAACAACGTTTTCTAAAAATGGAACCTAGCTAGATCGATTTATCATCCCCGAAAGGCCCTACATACTAAATTTCATGAAAGTCTTTGAATCCGTTTCCTAGATTTAGATTATATATATATACAAGAATTGCTCGTTCAAAGGTATTAGATAGATAGATAGATATAGATTTGACAATCATTTGGTTCAGTGATTTGATGATCGCGACTTTGTTTTAATTTTATTTGTAGATATTGTTAAATAGGTACTACATCTTTGCACACTCTGTTAAAATATGTTTTATTTCAACTAAATCATTTAAAGATACTTTTGAATTGTCAAACAAAAGATGAATATATGTAGTTGCATATTTGCAAGCGTCAGTAGGTGTCTATGGAGAAGTATGTGCAAGAAACTCCACGGCCACTCTTTTCCATCAGTTATGACCAATCCCAAATTATGGCGCCCGTTCACGAACATGACGAATGCATTGGCACCACTTAGCTCAACCATCAAGAAGGGAACCGAATGATCCGAGACATGTGCATCAGAGAGACATTGGAGAGAGCATGACACACTCTCAACGGCAAGGGCACCCACAAGTCAATGAACGACATATAGATACAGTAAATTGTAGATTTATAATTGGTACATAGTACTCACACATGTGCTGTGCAGTTATATAATACTAGCGGCCGCCTCGCGGTTTCACCCGCGTAGTTCCCGTTCCCGTGGGAATACAGGGACTATTTCAAAAATTCTTTCACCGTTGGTGAAAGAATTTTTGAATCGGTCCAGTAGTTTTTAAGTTTATTCGTTACATACAAAAATACAAATCTTTCCTCTTTATAACATTAGTATCTATAGATAATCTAAAAGAAATTGAGTTTATACAATACAAATATATTCATACAGTCTTCAGCAGGTCCAACAATATTTCAAAACAATAAAGTTTTGCTTATTTCTTGTTTTTGCGCTCTAGTGGTTGTGGAGCAGGACTAGCATTGAACAACGTATTTTTATCAGCGATGTAATCCCACAACTTATAATATGCCTTCCTGAATAGTGTGTTTTATATAAGTTTTAAATTTTGTATGTATATACCTACATATGTTTTAGACCGGTAAATGATCTTGTATCAGTTGTTTAATTTTTGGCTGTTATTATTTCAGATAAATGTTAAATAATTTTATTTCTGTAAGTTGGTTTGTACAATCACTTTTACATGTCGATAACCAATCATAGCAGTTAGCATAAGCTTGACTGAAATTAGACACTCAGTTTCTGATAGGTTAGCCCTTTCAGCAACCGTTTTCTGTATCACTGTCTATCGTGTTTGACTACGGCACTATGTTTCTCATATTTCATGCAATAATTTCCGGACAGAACGTTTCAGAAGCGGCTGAAGGCAAAATCTAAGGCCCCGGACAGGCTAAAGAGCTTCCGCGTGTGCTAAGACGGGCGCGCTAAACAATATGGATGTGTGTTTTGAGTCCATACTGAAGTAATAATAATAATAAATAATCGTTCATTTTTTTAAATACATTTGTTCTTAAAATTACAAAAGCACCAAATTGTGAGGCATTTTATCGGCGGGATTAGCGCTCGTATAGCAATTTTTTTTTTCTTCTCTTTTCATTTTTAAAAAACATTGCACTACACTAGGAATTTCTTCCTGTATCGTGGATGCAAACATATAAACTCACATACACAACACCCAGAGCCACACATAACTATCTGTATGTCATGCAAATATCTGTTCAATCAATCAGTTAATCGCTCAACCACTGCGCCAACCGTGCACCCAAATTGGTTTACACTTAAATATAAGTATACAAACAACACAATTCAGTGGCAACGCGGTGTGATTATGGTCGGCGCCTAGCGCGACGAAATGGAGTGGCTTCGCCAAAGAGCGATCGTCTATTGTTTTACACTGAGGAAATACGGGTAGCACCACAGAAGGGCCACTCCCGCCGTTTCGATTGACACCTAAACCTGACAGATTCACTAGGGTTGCTACATATTGATTCCTAATTTAAAAAAGAGTAGGTAGTATAAGTTTCAAACACAAATACATCGATTCGTCTAAACATACATTATATCATGCTTTGCCTTTGGGGGTAGACAGAGCATCAAATATCCATATCTATTATAGATCACGACGCTATGTGACGTACGGTGGCGACGAACATTGGAGGGTAACAAGACGTAACGTAAACGTTTTGGGAATACTTTTATTATGCTTACAACTAAGGAGTGGGATTCCCTGCCTGTTGCCCGATAGCTACAATCTAGGGGTCTTCAAGTCAAGAGTGAATAGGTTACTTCTAGGCAAGCGAGCCTCAATGCCGACCACGTCATCACTTACCATCAGATGAGATAGAGGTTAAGAGCTCCAAAAACATGAAAACGTGAAACTCTTCTTTCGTCGACTTGATGCCTATCAAGTCGACGAAAGAAGAGTTGAAATCTAGAAGGGTGACAAGTTTCATAGCCTTTCCTTAAACAAAGCTACAATGTACAATTTCGTCCATGGACTTAAAATAAATTATTATATTCTTAGATACCTATTGAATTTTTAACTTGTCATCTTGAAAAATTTAATGACCTTTATAACTTAAATAAAAACTACACAAATGCAACCTCGTTACAGTACTTTGTCATTGACGTGACAAACACCCGCACAAAGCACTAGTGACAGCCGCGCCTGAGCTCGGTCCAATATTGCCCATGAATCCCTGTAAAGACGTAATGTCGATGTGTGCGTCCAAAATAGCACTTTGTTCGAAGTGGCCTCTCTGTCTGCGGCGGTACTTTGTGCCTCTACTGTCCGCTACCCATTCAGTGCTGGGGCTCTGTTTTCCAGCAAGTATTTAATTATTAATTCGTTTAAGCACACAAAGTTACAGAGGCGGACTATTATGCTTAGCGGGATGTGACGAATTGTTACGCTTCTACCTGCAGCACCGGCGTGAAAAGTGTTTTATTATCCCGAGGGAACGTTACCTATACCGGGATAAATAGCCTATGTGCTGTTCCAGACTTTAATTTATATCTGTGCCAAATTTCATCCAAGTCCGTGTAGCCGTTCTAGCGTGATTGAGTATCACAATTAATCATATCGATCCATCCTTCCATCCAAACTTTCTCATTTAGTAGGAATAGGATTAATATTGATCCTTATTGTTTTTTTTCTTATAAAGAGATGAAGAAATAAAGAACAATTATTTATTTGCGCATGACGGGTTTGTGCACATAAATTAATTTTCTTTCTTTTCTTTTTTATGCAACGTGGCCACTAAACCACCGCCCGCACCCGCGCCCTGCCTAGACACCGCGCGTGCACTCTGGACACGGCCTAAATCATAAGCTTTGACTGAATTCCTCCGGGCAACCTGAGTACCACCGGTGTAGTGGATAGCGGCGGAAATCACGTGGTTTACTAACATCGGTATAACACAACTATGTAAAAAGGTAAGTATATCTAGATGACCAATATATATTTCAGACATAACAAGGTGCAAGTGAGGGTAACAAAACAAAGATACAATTGAGGCTAATAAAACAAAGAATCGCTTGACAAACATCATACTTATTTTGGTGAAGCTACTCAATCAGTCTTTAATTATTCTCATATTTTTTCTCATCATTAAAAATTTTCAACATTTATCAGTCTCTGAGGGAAATCTTAATATTTACCGTATGATTGCTGGTATAAGCCCGAAATTAGCGATTATCACAGGCCATTTCGGACTTTTATCTGTAAGTAGGATGTATAAATTGGGTTTTAAATAAAATTGCAGATAAATTGTAAACACAGGGAGTTCACCGATGATTTTCAACTATTTTTGTTAATTATTTTTTATACAACTAACCCTCAGAATTTTAGCCTACATACGCGACATTTATTACAGAGCCATTAAGTATAATGTTTAGGAAGCTTGTTACGGTTCTTTTTTTTTTGTAGATTTTGCGGAAAATGTCGGCGCATCAACAAGTGAAGCCGGTAAGTTTGAAAGGAAAAAATATTTCGCTTCAAGTGTCACTGGGACGGGACAGTGGGTAACAAATACATCTAAGCTTAACTCAGAGTTAGTTTCTATTACTAGAATAAATTGATAGTTGGTCATAGAGTATTGTCAATTTAACCTCGTGTTAACAACTAACTCTGAGTTAAATTTTTCGAGCAAATGGGCCTAAAGTAAATAAATACCTATTTATGGACTCAGAATCTGAATATTTATTTGTGAAACATAGGTATTTACTTAAAGATCTTAGGTTAATTATAATGGGCGCTATGTTTTGCCGTGAAGGCGTACAAATACACTCAAAAAAAATAACAACTCCATTTTTTTGTTTTCATGATTTTTGTTTTCAGCCTCATTACATTGAAGGCTCAGAATTCCGGGTCCATTGTAGACCCAATGCCTTTATTTTTTACTTGAAAAGGCATGCCCAAAAATATATTAAAACAATTATTGAGCTGTGTTTCATTCAAAACCTTTTCAAATGTTGAAACATGATTCGCAGCCATAATAATAAAAGTATTGTGAGAAGAGACTTTACAAAAATATTATTGCGTAAAATATCTGCGAAGTTTTAATAGGAAGAAATAATGTCGGGTACAGGCTAAGCGAACGAGTGAGAGAACCAAGCCGTCATCCAAATAGAATGCTATCATGGCGCGAATTCACGATTGTCGTGTTCGTTTGTTTCGTAAACGCGAACGCGAAAGCAGAGCTTGAATCTTCCAATTTTGAAAAACAAATGAAAGCGGTGGTTGCTTATTTGCTTGATGGTCGCTTTCTATTTGGACGATGCCTAATGCTGAATGGGAATCACCGCAGGCTCACTCGTCTCACACACTTATTCCTCGGTCTCTAGCGTTTGAATGTACCCGGCAGAAGATTAACGAGCATGCACTGCTCATCTCCAATTTCCATTTGTAAGTGTTCGTTCGCTTGGTTTGGCTTAATAAAATTGCCAACCGCTTTAAGCCTTCATGTATTCAGAAATCCGCTAAGAAAATCTGTTTACCAACTTTGTGTGTAAATAGAAATTATTTCGCTCCGTTACTTGCTCATAATGCTAAGAGGAAAATTCTTCAACTTATTATCAACTAGCTTCTACCAGTGGCTTCGGCTGCGTGAATGTCAAAAATCATCATAAGGGAACATATGCCCGGGATAAAAAGTATTTTATGAGCTATTCCAGATTATAATCTTTGTCAATGTGTGAATGTGTGTGTGTGTGTGTGTGTGTGAATGTTTTGTGTAATAGTTCAGTAGTTTTTGCGTGGATGAATAACAGACATACAAACACACTTACACACTCTCAAACTTTCGCCTTAATAATATTAGTGTGACTAGCTTTTGCCCGCGGCTTAGATCGCATTAATTTAACATTTGACAATCAATTTGGGTTGTATTCTGCTTGTTGTTTGGCCGTTGCAATCATCGGTCCATCGGCACTAAAGACTCACAAAATGTATAAGTACCTACTCAAATAAAATAAAAACTCTTAACACATTACTAAAGTTTCTATAATAATATAATTCAATCATGATTCGAAAGACACGTGGCATCATCTATAAATTATAAATCAATCATGATTCAAAAGACACATGGCGTCATCTATTATCATAAGAATGTTATTGTTGCTTTCCTCGGGAACAGTACTCTTTTTGGGCTAAAAGGCTAACAAAACAATGACTATATACGTTTGTGTAAACTTGACAACGTATATGCAAAATTTTAGGATGATCGGTTCAGTGTTCAGGCGTGAAAAGGTTACAAACAAACTTACTATCACATTTATATGTTTAGTTAGGAAGTTAGGATTAATACATTAGGTACAACAGAGTAACTAGTGAGTGACTTTGCTTTTGAGCATTAGAATAAATATAATTACTGGCTTCTGCTAACTTGTAAAGTGTTTATTATCCAAAGGGACCGAACTCAATAAACCAATCGGCCTAAAATTTCGCAACTATAATGGGATTTCAGCCAAAATAGAAACGTTTCGTATCGAATCTCTTTCTACAATCGTTAACGCCTTCTATTTGTTTGGTCTGACCACGTGACTTAACGTTCGGATGTGTCATTCCCATACATTGATTCTACTAGAAAGTGTTATCGATGGTAGATTGTCAACTTGGCTACAGGTGCTGGGCCGTACGTGTCAACGCTATCTTAATATTGCTGTGAAAAAAGAAGTTAATTCAAAAAATAACTTTTTTATTTATATTTTTTTTGTTAAGATATTTTTTTCGAATTAGAAACATGTAAACATATAAGTGTTATATATTTTTGAAATAACTTCTTAAAACATTTTATTTTGGTACACAATGGGTTTGGAAAAAAATAATGTAGCCAGTGACACTCGCAAGGTTAAGACGAATTGATTGACGTAATAATCTTCAAAATCGGCCAACGCGTTTGGTCTCTAGAACGCCACATAGGAACAAACATACATACATAATCAACTCAAATCAAATGTATTTATTTCAACTAGGCCATTATGCGGCACTTTTGAACATTAAAAAATTTACATGTTATAAAAAATTGATTCTACCGTGCATTCGGAAAAGTAGGTTGATATGGAGAAGAATGCACAAGAAACTCCATACATACTCTTTTAAAAAAATAAAGGCTTTTTACAATATTAACATAAGTAGTACATACATTAATAAATTCTTATACGTGAGAACGATGCACCCAGCACTACTATACTAAATATAGGTATAAAGTATTACAAGCACTAACAGATAAATTCCTTCACTTGATAAATAGGGACATGGTTCTCACATAATAGACTGATCAACACATTACCCTCATTTGGCAGTCGGGTTATAAGGATAGTGCTCTGCTTGTATATCTCCGACTATCTCTCACAGTGAAACCATGATAGTTTTGACACCTTAGAGTAAGGCCCCACCAACTGGGTAACACAATACCCTTAGGAAAAACAAAAAGGAGGATAGTTTGTCGCTAATTTTCGCGAGGTTACTAATCCTTTATGCTTATCTAATGGAACCGGTACCAAGAGAAGACGCCGGTGTCAATATTGTCTACCAACCTACCGGTTCCCGAAAAATATGTGATAATTTTTTACTTCTGATATTACGATTAAAATAACCAATCGTGTTATCCATAATGTGTCTAGAGCAAAAATAATCAAATAATTCAGTCAAGTCACAAACTTGGCACGAAACTTTATAGAAGTTTATACCAATTCCCTTGACATAAATAAGTAAACTACCTTAATATAGGGTTGAATAAACCTTTAACGTGCTCTATAACCCCAGAGGACGTGATTGATTACCAAACAAACAGACAAACAGACCTTACGGCTAATCCTAGGATTAGTTGACTCAATCCTATGAAATATTGGTCGGTCGGGATATTCCGGTAAATATATTGTTGCTATATGTCGTGGTGGCCCAATGGCTAACTTACTTCGCCTCTCGTGCTTTTATTTAAGTTTATCTTGGACATTGCTGATAACGGTAAAGGAAAACATTGTAAGGAAACCTGGACTTATAGTTAATACTAGCTGTGCCCACGGTTTCGCTCCCGTCAATTGCCTACCCTACCCTACTTACCTACCTACCTACCCGGGGAGGGTAGGTAACCCACCAATTTGTTTATAGAATCATTCAAACTTGCTCAAAAGCAAGCGTGGTGATTATATGCTGGTACCTTATCTGCATGTAAGAAACCGTTTTCCCTGCAGTGGGGCAGTTACAGGTGGATATTATTATTTACTAGCGACCCACCCCGGCTTCGCCCGTCACAAATTATACACAAAACCCGTCCTCGTTTCTATTGTATATACGCACAAAATTATGGAATATTGGGCTTTTAATTCACATTTCGAAGATTATTTGAGCCGATCATTGAAAATTGATTCCAATAGATGGCGCCGTTTTAATTTGTATTGTAACACATTTTGATACAATTAAACTGTAAAAACGTGCAAAAAAAACCTATAAAACAAATCATCACTGTATTTAAAGAAAAAATAGTCACGAACCGAAAAAACCATTTTGCAAGTCGCTGCTAACACCATCTATAGCTGTGGAACGGAACCGAACGCGTAAGTACTTATAAAAAACGAATGAAATAATTTAGATGAAAAACGCTAGTTATGTCGGCACGGTTTCTTTGTATGGGATGAGGCATCTGTATGCTAGTATTATATTATCTGTGCTAGTACTACGAGTCTCTGAGCTAAGCTGCGAACAGACGGACGGACAGACGGACATGGCGAAACTATAAGGGTTCCTTGTTGACTACGGATCTTTAAAACTGAGATTCCTATGTGTTAGAGTAGGTACTATCACCATAGCTTTGGATATCGGGTAAAGGCTTCCCACTTGCTCGTTTGATAACCAATAAAATCTCAATCAAGATTCAATCTCTGTTTTCCTGTGTGTCTTGCATCGTAGATCATGCGTCAGTATAATCTGGCTTCGTCTTCTATTAAAACTTCATAGTACGCTAGGCCAGCTTAAAGTCAAAGTGTTACCACCAACGTACGGCCCACTATACATAGTTGAATTATCTATTATCCAGCTTGATTGAACACATGTAAATAAAGTACAGATATGTTGCTTTATCAGAATAAGCGTCTGTATCCTTATGTGCCCCAGAAACCTTTAAATATACAAACAATATTGTTTGTTTGATCCTCTTTAACGCCTCGACGGTTTAATGGATCCTTGTAGATTTTGATACACGAGTAGGTTGTAAGTAATTTGTGAAAATAAAAATAGTATTTATCTCCTTATGAGACCAATGACGTGGATAATACTACTCTTTGTAGTTATTTTTTGTATCCGTATTAGTGTAAAATACAACATGTTCTTTACAAAACGAACGGATTCATGCAAGCCACATTTCCAAAACTTAAAAATATTGACTGTACCATCACTTTATGTCTATGAAGCCTGTATCTTTGTGAAAAACAACATGTTTTTGTATAAATCTGTCGAAAGTTAGCGACGCTCAAAAAAGTTGCACCCATTAAGCACTAAAACCAGATTTATGTACAAAATAGTATTTATGCAATGGCTCCAAAACTTTATAATAAATTACCTAATCAAATTGTGTCAAGCAGTAACATGAATGAGTTTAAACGTAAGCTTTTTGAATTATTGAATGACAAGGCGTATTATTCCGTTAATGAATATTTTAATGATAAATTTAAATAATTTTAAGTGTTTTATATCTGTCTGTATAATTAAAATGTTAATGATATTCTGACCTGACATTTTTATCTCAATTATTATTGTATTAGTATCTATTTGTTTATGTGCCGTCTTAATTTATTGACACATTATTATTAACTATTATTTTATGACATGAAATTGTGACATCTACTGACTTTATATTTTTGATTTTATTTTGTAATTGTGACATTCGATTACCTTTTACCCAAGTATTTTGTATGCCTTCTTGGCGGGACATAGTATGGAACAACATTTTTTATTTATTTAACCATCTGTAAATTTACCCTATGTTCACAAAATTAATAAATGAATTTGAATTTGTGTCTATCTATCCACTATGGTCAAAAAATTCGTCAGGCGAAATACAGAGAGAATAAAATGTATATTGGGCAGGCACCGATGGTAGCTACCGACATGTTATTATGATACAAACAAAAATAATATTTTTTTTTTCATTTCAAGTTGTTAACTACAGTCGACTACTGTTACTGAGGGTCGGGAACGGTAGCACAAACAAATATAATATTACAGTAACGGTAGATTTGTTTTTGTTTTAATTCGTGATTGACTCATTAGCACTTCATTAGATATCGAAACCTTTGGAGAGATTCCAGGGGAGATTCTAAAATTAATTTTATATGAACTTGTATACTTAAGCGTCTAAGAGAAGATTTTCATTGAGAAGTGGATAAAATGTCAGATCCAGCTTTATACGTGATCAGACCTATTTAGTGAGATTAGTGTGTGATTATGATTATATTAGTAGGCGCAGAATTGAAACTTAACTTGTATACAGTTTACCTATTCATTAAAGTGTGAATTACTAGCACTACGCTACTAACAAATACTCTGATCTTAAAAGGAAACACTGAGCAGTTCCTAGGCCATAGCGTTACGTATAGCTCAGTTGAAATATACGTAAGCCACGTTAATAATAAAGTTAAAAATAAAGAAAAAGGATATAGGTAAAGAAATTTAAAATCCGGCTTCGCACGACGTGGGCAGCTAGGAAGATCCGGCTTCGCACATCAATATTCACACTTCACACCATACCCCTAGACTCGCATTATGCCAAACAAACGCGTCATGGAATATGACCTAAGTGTGGCGTCATTAAATCATGAAGATTGACTTTTCAAGTCAATGATTTCTAAAGGAAGGATACGCCCATCTGAACATTTTATAGAAACATTCTTATGACAAGCAAATACTCGCTCATTCCCGCCACAGATAACTATATACTAGTCAGAGACACGCACATGGACCACTGTCAACACGTCGCGTTGGTCCTAAACTGCAATTTTATGACCAGCGCGCTGGTGCCATTTAATCGCGCGGTTGGCCTGGTCTTTACGCAAGTAATATATATGTCAATGTTTCAAGTATATTGTTTGTTACATAATATATATCTGTCACATTTATTTAGCATCTGCCTACATACTAATTACCTGCCTAAGTTAATATTGTGTTGTCACCTACCTACAAATATAACAGTAGTACCCACCTAAGTAAATATTACCAGTACAGGAAATAACTCTAAACTTATAAAGGGTCTCTTTCAACAAGGACGGGTCGATATTAAAATTGAATAAAACAAGATGTGTGTGAGATATTAACGAAATTTATTTTTTATTTAAAAGGCCCATTTATGCCATTATGGATGGAATATGACATCGTTCAAATGTCCGCCGCGGCTTCGTATGGTGGCACGAATCCGAGAGGTCCAATTTTTAATGACTGCTGCATAGATCCGGCTGAATCCGAGCGATGGCCTGCGTTATGTTGGCTTTCAGGGCAACGGTCGAATGTGGTTTATTGGCATAGACCTGCGACTTCAGAAAACCCCACAAGAAAAAGTCTAGCGGAACTCTAATTCTACCCTCAAACCGTTCATGCAGAATGTCGATTGTGTCGTTCGCTGTGTGGCAAGTAGCGAAATCTTGCTGGAACCACATGTCGTTCACGTCCATATTGTTCAATTCAAGCCAAAAGAAATTGTTTATCATTGATCTGTAGCGCTCGCTCGATCTATGCAGCAGAGTCATAAAAAATTGGACCTCTCGGATTCGTGCCACCATACGAAGCCGCGGCGGACATTTGAACGATGTCATATTCCATCCATAATGGCATAAATGGGCCATTAAATAAAAAATAAATTTCATTAATATCTCACACACATCTTGTTTTATTCAATTTTAACATCGACCCGTCCTTGTTGAAAGACCCTTTATTTAAGCCACATTGATGATACTTATTAAAATTTTACAAGTATCATCAATCATCACAATATTAACTTAGGTAGGTAGTTCTACATTTGTAGGTGGATGCTAAATAAACATGTCAATATGTATCAAACAATATAGCTACTTGAAAGGTCAAACTTCATTATTTAATGACACTTAGGTCATATTCTAAAAAGCGCTTCTCTCTCGCGCGTGCCTCTTTTTAACCGACTTCCCAAAAAGGAGGAGGTTCTCAATAAGTGCAGACTTATGAAGTAATAGTCAATTGGGGCTTAGTTTAATGATAATATAGGTACTTACTTGATAGCAACATATCTCCATACGGCGAGCGACAACGTGAGACAGATCGATGCCGTGTGGAAGATTTGCGCGAAGTGCATGTGAAACAGCAGGTAGGCTGCCCACTTGTACGGCATCTCGCGTTGACCCGGTAATATCTGGTGAGAGAAAAGCAAGAATAAGTTAAAACAGTACAATTGGTGTAGATGATAAACTGAAGTGGCAGGCACAAAACGCCTATAAATGCCTAAAAATGCTACTATGTCCAGTAGTCTTTCGGCTGAAATAAATATGATCGAGCGATTATAATGGAACTTGGACACAAGTTCAGCCTTTTTTAGAGCCAAATTCAAAGAATAAGTTTTCAGAATCAATTTGTAAGAGTTTTCTAATAAATACTAAATATTTATAACCTAAGTATGGAATTTTCAGAACATGAGGGTCGATACCGACTAATTTTGAAGTCGCAAGAGATCTGTGAGATGATATAACTATGATCATAATATTCTAGATTTACCCTCTTACTAATAAACATAGAATAAAGTTATACCAAGTATAAAACAATGAAAATGTATGTTTATTCCTGGTATAACTTTATTCCGCGTTTATTAGTAAGAGGGTTAAAGTTTAGTTATATTTATGTTTTGATTATTCAAACGTTGATATTTTCTCGTTTTTAATATACTTGTGGTTTTCATAAGCTTAGTTCATATAACATTGCTCATATTTCTTATGGTGGGTTCACACTACACAGACTTTTGGTCAAAATCTGTACAAACTTGGAAGTCTGAGTAAAAATTATCACGCAGACATCTCAACTATATGTTTGCGCAGACTTTTTATTATGAAATGAATGATTGATTTCCTTATTCATTATTTTGCTCCGACAAATACGCAGACATACACTCAGACTCGACTTTTTTGATACGCCGAAATTTGTCTGTACTGTTTTGCACAGAAAAATTGTATAGAAATTTATGAAAGTCTATGCAAAGTGTGTAGTGTGGACCCTCCATTAGGGACGCGAAGATCAACGCAAAATATCTAGGAACCTTCATATTTACCCTACTCTATATGAGAAAATTTTATTTGTCGAGATACTATGCAATGTTTTTTTACCTAAACCAATAACAGTAATGAAAAAAGGGTACATAGGAATCGGGTCAAAGTATGAAAGTAGTCAATTTATAGAGGATTTCAAACAAAATGGACTCGGACAAACGCCAGCCAAGCGGACAAACCCTCGACTGTTGTTCCATTTTATTTTTCATACATTCAGTAAAGGGGTCAGCCGTAATCTTCATCAATGTAATAACTCTACAGTGCATTACTACACGGAATTATCCGTGTAGTAATGCACTACACGATTTTGTCCGTGTAGTAATTCACTACACGGAATTGTCCGTGTAGTAATGCACTACACGGAATTGGGTAGAGATTATCTCATTGAGCACAATCTCTTTTGGTCGGGAGTCTGCGGCAATATCTGATAAAATAAATGACCTAATTGTGGTAATCCCTGGAGTTAACGACTATTATTGGCTAAGATGATAAATGATAAAAGAATTATAAATGATGATCATAGTTGGATTATTCAAGACAAGCTGCCGCCCGCGGTTCCACCCACGTGGAATTATTACTTCTAAACAATATCTTGGAGCAGTGGTGGCTCAGACGTAAAGGCCCCGACTAGGAGCAGTGGTGGCTCAGTCGTAAAGGCCCCGACTAGGAGCAGTGGTGGCCCAGTGGTAACGACCCCGACTTACGTGTCATACATAGGTCGTGGGTTCAAACCCAGGCAAGCGCTGTACTTAGTGTAAAATATTTCATCACCACTTCACCACTGCACTAAAAACGGTGAACGAAAACATCGTGAGGAAACCGGCAAGCCTTAGAACCAAAAAAGACATGTGACATCCACCAAACCGCACTGTGCCCGCGTGGTGGCCAAGGCTCATTCCCTCTCTCACAGAGGGGAGGCCAGTGTCCCAGCAGTGGGAACATTAAAAGGCTGATGATGTTAGAATATCTTTATAAATTATAGCCTATGTGGTACACTGATGTATTAGCTGTAAAGTTTCATCAAAATCCGTTCAGTAGTTTTTGCGTGAAAGAGTAACAAACATCTATCCATCCATCCCCACAAACTTTCGCATTTATAATAGTAGTTGGATAGGATGCCAACCACGAGTACTACGGCAGAGCCATCATCCTAAAATATCGAGTGCATCTTTTGGGATTGCACGCTGCATTGTAGACTTAATCCATCACCTACCACTAGATGAGATTGACAGCTCATCAGAACAGAAAGAAAAAACCTAAAGCAAATAATGTTTTGATCAAAGTAACATTAAAATGTTACCCAATTTCCTTATAAGCTTTCATTTTCGGTATTTCGGTTAGGCGTAAATTTAACAACGCCTTAAATAAGGTGAGTGAGTGAAAAATGGCGCCTTATTAAATTCAATGCCATCTGTTTCGTGTTAAATAAGGAAAAAGAAACGACTTTGAAAGTGTCTCGAAAGTTAATATTTTGCAGACTTCGCTGTCTGAAGTGAAACATACTTCTCAAACTTAATAAAAAGAACATTCTCTTCACTGTTTCGGTAGCAACAGGTAGGTAGGTGTATAAATGTTTGGAAACTACTGAAACTTCGTGGATCTATTTTTTTTGTAGGTCCGAGATGGAGATTAAAATGTTTTCTCGTTGATCTCTTTAACTGTGCGCTCGACAGAGTGAAAGCTACGGTAGGAAAAACAGTTTCATCTTATTACTCAGCTCATAATAGTTTTAAAAGAGGAAAGAGTATTTTTGCTCTTCGATATCTGAGTGCAAAAGTCGTTTTTATCCGCTAGAGGATAAAGTAAATTGAATTTAGAACATCGTGCGCACTAAGTTTGTGAATACAAAACATCATAAAACCTATTTACTTCTACCTCCATGGTACCAAATTTATCATACAACCTTTTTTAATTTGTTAAAAACTCAGACTCGGAACCTTCTTGGTGTTCTTTTTATTTAATTTGCTCTACGGGCGCCATTTTCTTTTCACGTCATATTATTAAAACCTTAGGTTAAAAACAAGAAACTTGAAAACAAGTGAAATACCTAAAATTAGTGATTCTAGCGACGAGGAAGTTTATTTGACGCCAACTAAATTGGCTGAAACTGTTAATAATGCACAAATGAGCTTTCTCCCTCAACAATCACGCGAGAAGTTTTTGAAACAGTACGATATGTTTAACACGTGGCGACTAGCTAAAGGAGCCAAAACACTCACTTCTCAGAAAACTTTTTGCTGTCATATTTTACTGAATTATCCGACACCAAGAAATCAAGCACTCTATGGAGTACGTATTCAATGCACAGATAAATAAGTAAAAAGACAAATATATATAATATAAATAATATAATATATATAGTATAAATAAAAAGACAAATAGCACAGATAATACAATACTAGCATACAGATGCCTCATCCCATACAAAGAAACCGTGTCGACGTACCTAGCGTTTTTCATCTGATTTATCTTGTAATTTATTTAAGTACATCAATAATATCATCATATCGTTCCCGTTTCACGGCAATAGATGGTGTTAGCAGCGACTTGCAAGTAAAAGGTTTTACCAGGTTCGTGAATATTTTTTGTCTTTTAAAGATTTTGGTGCAAAAAAAACTGAAAAACGTGCAAAAAAATACTATAAAACGAACTGTCACTGTAGTTCGTTTTATAGTATTTTTTTGCACGTTTTTCAGATTTTTTGCACCAAAATCTGTTACAATGCAAATTTTAACAATCGAGTGTAACGCCTCAGAAATTTAAAATAAGCCATCTATTGGCATCAATTTTAAATGATCCGTTCAAATAATCTTTGAAATGTGAATTAAGAGCCCAATATTCCATCATTTTGTACTTAGGAGAGTTTATTAAACAAGAACATACAATTTTTATGTTCAATTCCAGAAAATGTTTATTTTACACATTACTATTGATTTGTGCGTACATGTCGCGCCATCTAGTGAGATTTATTTGAACCAAATTTTATTTCTTAGCAATGAGACCCCGTGCTAATAGCAACAATAAAGATGAAAAAAGACATACATATCGACACCTATCCTAAATTAGAGGCATTTTTAAAAAGAGCCTCACCTGGGCATCAACCAAAAATATTGAAGATTTTCACACCATCTGAAATTGGAAAGTTTCTTAACGAAGCACCTGATTCCGTATATTTGGCGGTAAAAGTAAGTCAGTTGCACATTCAGTATCTACTTAAATATATTAATCAACTACTTAACATAATCTAATACGTACTTAGTAGATGTTGATAGGCAAAATTATGCATGCATATCAATTTTATTAACTTATCTACTACAATACTCTTTACATTACAGGTTGTTCTTATTATTGGTATAAACGGGGCATGTCGAACTAATACAACTTAATGTCAAAAACATTGAGAAACATTCAGATGACTTTCTATTAATGAATTTACCTAATACAAAGACAAAAAGAGACCGCAACTTCTTCATTCGCAAAGAATACGTAACAATTGTTGAGAAATATCAAGCCTTACGCCTGCCTAACACTCAATCAATCGATTTTTTCTACGATATCGCAACGGAAAGTGTGACAGCCTATGGGTGCTAATAAAATTGGTAGTATCCCACGAGAAATAGCAACATTTCTTGAAATTCCAGAACCCCTGTTGTACACGGCTCATTGTTTCCGACGAAGTCCAATGCGGTTGTAGAGGGATACATAGAGGATTCCATCCAAAATAAGTCTAAAATACGTAAAGGCATCGTAGGAGCCATTACACTGAAAGAGCCTCAGTCAGATCCTTGGACTGGCCCTTCTACATCAAAAATTAGCACTATGTCAAGGGAATCCGATGAATCAGTACAACTATAAAGTATGACAGATAGTTTACCGAAAAACATTACACAAGTCACTAACACCAACATTACAGTACCTAACCAAAATATTACACTCAACTTAAGTAACTGTAGCAAAGTTACTTTTTTTTTTCAATAAATAAGTATTATTATTTGTTATAATTTAAAGACTATTTATTTATTTAAACTTCATGTACAATGGTGATACATAGGCGGACTTAATGCAGCAAGGCGTTCTCTACCAGTCAACAACTGTATCATAAAATAACTTTTGAATTTTTATTTATAGCATACTTTTACTTTTAAATTGACTTAATGTAGAAAAATAGTGTCATTGTCTATGGTGCGCGCGCTGGCCAGTCATGTGCAATGAGAATCTAAATTGCCCGCCATAGCACATATTTTTTTCCGTTCCCACTTTTGTTTTATTTCAACTGTATGAGTGTATGCAACGGCATATAATTAGGTATTAAAAAACTCGCGTGATACCATTATCATACTCGTGTTTTAATAATCTTTATCATATGACCGTTGCATAAACTACCCTTTGAGTAGATTAGTGACGTCTCTTCAGTAACTTATTCTCGAGCTATAAGTGCCAACGTACAGGTAACGAAGCGTTGGCTTTAGTCTGCTTTAGAAAAACTAATGAACGCATAGCGATCGAAATTAGAACATAACTTATTAATGTACCAAGATATTATGTAATACATTAATAAGAATTAATTATTAGCTTTATGCACTCCTTCATAAGAACTCCTAAATCTCACATTCCCTACTTGCTCACAACTTGCTTAAAAAGGGTAAGTAAAACGTTTCATAAAGATGTACACTCCACATACCTACTACATAAATCTTGCAGGGTATTAAATCCGTTAAACCTTTGACGTTGAGCCTTTTTGGTCTCGGACGGGGTTATATTTTATATTATTGTTTGTGGTTTTCTTATCTCGTGTCTCCTGTGCCGGTCACAAATAAATATCTTTTCTTTCTTTTTCTTTTGTTACCTTAAATAAACCAAGAACGATTGTCACTCTAAATCCACCGACGTCTTTACAGGTGCACCGTTATGTTGTCTAAAAGCAACCATTTGAACTCCTACGCAGATACATCGTCTCATCCAAAGGAGTATACTCGGCCTATCTAAACCTACGTACAAAGATATCCCTGGAGATCAGGGGATTCTGCGACAAAGTGTAGCAGGTTGTGTTCGTGTATTAAAATTACTTTATATGTTGCAACTTGATAAGCTGTGTTGCCTGCGTTAATTAGTTGAATAGTGTTTCTACCAAGGGAAACTTGGTTAAGGTTACACTAGTCGACGGCACGAACTATTTTGTGCGCGGGGTTAAAATGCGTGCTATATCAACCGACAACACGTGCGGAACAGATAGATGCTGTTATGAGCAGTAAGAAGCTAGTACGCGTACGAATACACACTTTTGCAAATTTGTAGCGAAATGGATGATGATTTAGAACGAAAACGAGCGCGCGAAATTTTATAAACAGACCTTTGGGAGTCTGGATATCATGAAAAAACGACTGAATGTATCTGTTCAAAATAAAATTATTTGCATTGTTGAACTACTAATCTATCCCTTAATGGAGGCCGTTTTTCAATTTTCCTTCTTCTTATGGTACTTATTTGTGCCCAAAGATGCGTTAAAATTAGTGTTAAAATATGGAACTTTCGAAGCTCATAACTTTAAAGTAATTTTTTTTTTTTACTTTTTTGCTTCCATACAGGGCTAGATAATGATGAGACAAATTAATTTAATTTTTATTTTGAACGTACATCGTCAAACAGTGGAATAAAAGCCAGACTACGTTTGTATGGAAGAATTTTCGACTAGTGTACCCTTAATATTATATTTATAGTTAAGTATTTTTATAACATTTTATTGATTGTAGGCTTCTGAGAAATTTTCAAATGGTTTCAGTTAAATGTTATTTCTGTTATATTGATACACACGCTGTGAAGGGATTCTGATCATATACCGAAGCAAGCGCTGGATTGGAATCCCCAGGGCAGAAGAAAGCGTGGCCGTCCCCGTCAAACATGGCGTCGCACCGTGTTGGCGGAAGCGACGAGCATCGGTATGACGTGGAGCGAGGTGAAGCGTGAAGTTCAGGATCGATCGCGATGAAGGACTACTGTGGACGCCCTTTGCCCCATCCAGGGGACGTAGGACATTAAAATCAAAAAAAGAAAATAAAATTGGTACTAAAATAAATGAATTTAATTTAACTTTCGGCGTCTTTTTTGAACCTCAAAACTGTTCAAAAATTGTTTCTTTTAGTAACAGAAATATTAAACATAAATATTAAACGCAAACCATCAGACTTCTGGGAATTCGCGGTAAAAGTAATTTCCATTAATTTTTGAATTTTAAAAGCTTTGAAGTATAATTATCGCATTTTGCTTACATTTTTAGATTTACATTTAATAAATATAATTATACTAGCTTCAGCCGTTCTGCCGTGAAGAAGTAACACATACAAACGCACTCACAAAATTTCGCCTTTATAATATTAGTGTTTTCGCTTAAATTTTTAGATTTATATTTAATGGAATATAATTATACTAGCTTCTGCCAGCGGCTTAGCCCGCGTGAAAGTCGAAAATTATCCCGAGGGAAAATATGCCCGGGATAAAAGTATCCTTTGTGCTTTTTCTGACTGTAATCTATCTCTGTGCGAAATTTCATCCATATCCGTTGAGCCGTTCTAGCATGAAGAAACAACAAACATACAAACACACTCACAAACTTTCGTCTGTATAATATCAGTGTGATGTGATTTCATTGGAAACTACTAGGTCAAAACTTTATAAAACTCTAGATCAGAATGGTTACGTTGGCAATTATTTATACTAGAAAACTTAATAATGGGCTCTAGACAAACTGAAATCCTATCAGCAATAATAATTGAAAAAAAAAAACCTAAAATTTATGGGACTGACTGATGTACTAGCCAAATGGGAAGTGGTAAAGAAATTATCAACTTGTTACAAATGTGCCCAAAATTCTTCCACTTGGATATGTACTGTGAGGACTCCTCACCTATATAGAGGCAACCTCCTTACCTATTATAATACTGGCAACAGATAACTATTTAGTTTTGGAAGGTGATTGAAATCGGAACACCAGGAAAATAATTGAAGATGTTTTTGTTTAGCTTTGCTTGTGACTTCTGTACAAGCGCCTTAGGGCAGGCACGTTGTTGATTGAATATAACATATCCAATGATATTTTAGTAAACAGATATGTTATGAGCGCGCGCATTGTGAAGACTCTAATACGTCGTAATTATATACTAAATATTATATACGGTATAATTATATACGGTTGTTTTGTGAGTGTATAACGTATCTATTTACTAGAATATCATTGAAAATATCAAAGTAATTTCTGCATATCATTTGAGCTCTCTGAACTATCTCCCCACAGTACTATGATAAAATAAAATGCACCTCGTTAAAACGTCATTAGACACGTGCCTATTATCATTGTAACAATCACTAAACCAATAAATGGATGCTGATAAATGCATCATTAGGTAAACACCCACGATAAGCAAGCCTTAGAAAGAAAAATAGGAGGGAAGCATCACATTGCCCGTCGGGGACCAGGCAATGTAGAGAAGTTGGTGGTAACGGGCATGGTGGATGAGAAAAGATCTCGCGGCCGGTCACCTAACCGCCTGGTCAGATCAGCAGCCTAATTGCGTAAGTGAATTCTGCAAAGGAAACAAGTCGATTCTTTCAAAGAATCAGAATAATTTCTTTCAACTTTTTCGGTATTGCAAAACTAATTTGGAAAGCTAGCGTTAGCTTTCCAAATCCTCCTTTGAGTTGAACACAGACTACCTAGAGATACTACGGAGTTGAAGATATATGAAATTTGCATTACACAATACCAATAGTGAAGTTTTATCTCGATTCTGCCGCTTTCATTCATTCTTTTACAATCAATTCTACGTCAAAATATTGGTAATGAAAGAAGCATAACCTTTCCGTTTCAGAGTGTAATATGCAATACGAAAAGTCGTTTTTGGGAAGGTTCCAACTTGTTTGCTTTGCAGAATTCACTTACGCAATTAGGCTGCAGGTAACCGCCCTCACTGGACTCTCTGTTACAACCACCCTGAGAGAAGCTGAGAAACGAATGAAGTGGAAGAACATCATGCAAAAAGCTATGAAGGCCTTTCAGGGACACGACCTTCAGTAATGTAGAACGCGAACAAGAAGAAGGTACACAGGTACACTCGGCAAAAACACAACATGACCACGAACAATATATAGAGCTACAGGTACATATTTTGTTTCAAATGAAATATCAAATACGTGTATCGAAATTACCCCGAGCACTACCTACTGAAGTTAAAAACTTAGCTAGTTAGGTACTACTTGTATGTAAATTAAATCTCCATTAAAATTCTAATGCAGTTACTTAGTGTATTTTTTGCTTTATTGGTATAATTTGGTAAAGCAAATACGGTGCGGTATGATATTAAAACAGCATATGGTATTATAGAATAAATTTGAATAAATAAATAGAATAAATTACTTACTTAAACAAAAACATTTATTGAATTCTAAATATACACAGGGTGACTTTTGATTTATTGAAAATCTTACAAGGGATGAAAGTACCCATAAATGTGATTATTTTGATTAAAAGACTTTTTCGAGTTGTAAACTGAACTAAGCAGCAATGTTTTATAGTGTTAATTTCATAATAAATAGAATGGGTTTTAAGTATTCATAAATATTTCTGATATATTAACTGTAATTAATCAAAAGCCCCCTCCGCTATCAGTATACCATATTGAATTATTTGTTTATTGATTGTTTATCCGCTAAGAAAAGTGAGTAAAGTACCTACCTAGGTACACATCAGTTTTGCATACTGTACCTAAAAATAGCATCAAAGCTCGCACACTCTGGAATAGTGTTTACATTCGCTACAATCTATCTGATAGCGGTTATTATCCGTTATAATGCACGTTATTTTTAACGTTATCGGTATCATACGACGGCGCGATATTTACTAGTACGTCAGGTGCCTGATAAGCTTTACATTATGCTTTCAAATGCACTTCACTACACACTTGACTTGACTTCATTACACATAATATGAACTTTTATTTAAATATAATTATAATATATTTAAATTAAAGTTCATATTATGTGTAGTGAAGTGTTCTATTATAATAGCTGTAAACGCGGCTGCGTTGCGCTGCTTTCTTTCAACTAATGCTCAACCAGAGGCTTTTAAGAAAATACATTATTTATTTATTCTTATTATAATGTACATTACAAAATCAATACATATATATAATGGTTCCAGGTTGCCTGGAAGAGATCGCGTAATGCGATAAGGCCGCCCATTGTATGTGTTTTTAGTTTTAAGTTTCCTTTATAAATGTAACTTATGGTGTACAATAAAGTATATAATAAATAAATAATGTAGATAGCTTTTATTCTTAAAATTTTTGCGTAACTTGAAGTATTACCTAGTTTTTAGGGTTCCGTACCCAAAGGGTAAAAACGGGACCCTATTACTGAGACTTCGCTGTCCGTCTGTCTGTCTGTCTGTCTGTCTGTCTGTCACCAGGCTGTATCTCATGAACCGTGATATTAGACAGTTGAAATTTTCACAGATGATGTATTTCTGTTGCCGCTATAACAACAAATACTAAAAACAGTATAAAATTAATATTTAAGGGGGTCTCATACAACAAACGTGATATTTTTGTCGTTTTTTGCTCGATATTAATAAGGGCAACAGGTAGACGCTTGAAATATTCACAGAATATTTAGTTGTATATTCTCTTCAAAAAATAATAATTATTAAATTAAAATAAAATAAATTACGGGGGGCTCCCATACAACAAACGTGATTTTTTTGCAGTGTTTTGCGATAATGGTACGGAACCCTTCATGTGCGAGTCCGACTCGCACTTGGCCGGTTTTTATTCATCGCAATCGTTTCGGTCTATCAAGAGTTAGATGAATTTAAAGTGTTCAAGAAGTAAAATATCACAACACACGCAATTCAGACATTTGAACTCCATATTCGATAGATGGCGTTTTGCATTTGACGTAATTTTTTCTGATTGGTGGTATTAAGATTCTCCATGGAAGAATGCCCCAAAAAAGAATTGGTAGGTAGTGAGAGTAGGTAGGTAGGTAAGTAGGGTAGGTAGGTATGTAAGTAGAGTAGTTAGGTAGGTAGGTAGCGATAGATGGCGTTGTACATTTGACGTCATTTTCTGAAAGTGGTGTTAGGATTCTCCGCGGAAGAATGACCCTAGAAAAAAATTGGTATGTAGTTATTGTAGATAGCAAGATAGGTTAGGTAGGTAAGTAGGATAGGCAGTTGATGGGAGTGAAGCCATGGGCACAGCTAATAATCAATATTCTTATCTTATTATGTCCAGTTGGGTAGATCCAACTTCGAGAAAGAGGTCAACCGTCGAATCCGACTCGGCTGGGCGGCGTTCGGGAAGTTGCGTGGTATCTTCTCGTCCAATTTACCGCAATGTCTCAAGACAAAAGTCTATGACCAGTGTGTGTTGCCAGTGATCACCTATAGGACCGAGACGTGGTCGCTCAATGGCCTTATCAGAAAGCTTAAAGTCACCCAAAGGGCAATGGAGAGGGCTATGGTCGGAATTTCTTTTCGTGATCACGTCAGAAATGATGATATCCGCAAGAGAACCAAAGTTACCGACATAGACCGAAGAATTGCCAAACTTAAGTGCCAGTGGGCAGGGCACATTGCTCGCAGAACGGATGGCCGTTGGGGCCGAAAAGTTCTGGAATGGCGACCGCGAACCGGAAGACGATATGTTGGAAGGCCTCCCACTAGGTGGACCGATGACTTGGTTAAGGTTGCGGGAAGGCGCTGGATGCGAGACGCAAGGGATCGGTCAATGTGGCGACGCCTGGGGGAGGCCTATGTCCAGCAGTAGACGTCTTTCGGCTGAAATGATGATGATGATGATCTTATTATGGCTTCCAGTCTAGCCGGACGCAGCTGCGTAGCATTATTTTACATCGAACCACTGCCTATCTGACCTCCACAACCCAGGTACTGGGGAACACGATACCTCTTTGCAAGACTGGTGTCCGAAATGACTTCTCCCTAATTGTAACGACTGTCATCAAAGATCTACAAATGTCTGCCGGGACCAACGGCTTTCCGAAGCACACAGGAGTTTCGATATGTGATGCCTGATTACTAACGATGCTACTTACTATACCAATGTCGCAGATAATATAATACTAAACTCCATTTGCGATAACATAAAACGTATAAATTAGACTATTTTATAGCCCGTTCAACCGATTTTGACTTCTATTGCGTTAGTGATACGACATATGGTAGCTGTAGTAAACAGTTGGTTTTGGTAACAGGTTTATGCTTTTTATGTCCTCCTTATGTTTACTGAATAGAACTCAAAATCGGTTGAACGGACTGTAAAAAGATTTGGAAACATGTCTAATGTTATTTCAAATGGAGTATAGTACACAGATAGAGAGAGTATATGTCAGCGAAGGCGATAGTCGAAGTGTCAAAATGTAAGGGATTGATCACGTGATTTTTCGATATCACTTTTCAATTCTATACCATTAAGTATCAGATTTTTTATTATATTCTGCATTGCTCTGTAGACCAATAGAGATGATGTCTTGATATTTCTACACAAGCAATTAAGTAAGTACTATATCTGCCTTTGATTTATATTAGAGACTAGCTGTTGCCTGCGACTTCGTCCACGTCAATATTTTATTTAAAATTTAATTTTCCCACTGGTACTGTGAATTACAGGTAGGATAGGGTAAAAAGTAGCCTTTGTTATTTCTTATAACATCAACTATCTACCAGTGAAACTCCCGTCAAAATCAGCACAGCCGTTTCGGAGATTACCAGGATAAACAGACAGCCAGTCAGACAGACAAAAATCCTAAAAATTGCGTAATTGTTATACCGTATACACTTTCAGATGCATTCAATAAAACGTTGTAATTTTGATATTACAACATTCACTTCAATTTTATTTATTTGTAGATATAGATTATTAGTATTGCATATAATTTCTCAAGCATTCACTGAAACGTGGTTTAATATTACATACATACACTTCAATTTTATTTATTTGTATAGACAGAAATCTTCGTCGCCTTTTGTTTCATCAAAACTTCTTTGTTTTGTTGTTCTAAATCTCAAAGTTAAATAAGGAAAAGAAAAAGTTCAAATGAATGCTCAAAGACATTTTAAGAAAAATCTTTCTTGTTTTCGACTTCCCAATACTTGGGACATTTAACAAAAGTCATTACACAAACATTGTTAGGGCAAAATGTCTTTGGGATTCCATTAAATAGGATAACTGTAAAGTTATTCGGTAATCGTGGTACTAAAATATTATGGCGAATATGAGATAAAATGTTTAAATTTCCAAGCAATTTCGATACATGATAGCTTGGGTCCTACTAACCCGAAAATCGCGGATTATAAAGGGTAAGTTTTTCAAGTGGACGTGGATGGCCAAATCCGAAACTACGAAGAATAGCGAAAAACACTCAAAAAGGCGCACGAGGCAGATTTTAAATACATACGACTTCCAAATAAAAACACTACAAAGTGAAAAATAACTTCTTTTTCGGCAGTCGGTGTTTCTGTTTTCTTTTCTTTGGTTTTTGACACCGACTTCTGAAAAATAAGTTATTTTCACTCATTAGTGTTTTTATTTGAAAGTCGGTTGTATCTTTTTGTAAAAGTGCTTTTTATTTTTTATATTTTAGTTGTGGTACCTAATGGGCAAATTCAATAGTAAGGTACCTATAATGCCAGAACAGATTACCCGAATATCATGAAACTTGAATATAACCGGTGAAATGAGAGTGTACCATGGTGAACTGTACAGTTACATGATAACTGTAAAAATATTCGGTAATCATGGTACTAAAATATAATGGCGAATATGAGATAAAATGTTTAAATTTCCAAGCAATTTCGATACATGATAGCTTGGGTCATACTAACCCGAAAATCACGGATTATAAAGGGTAATTTTTTCTAGTGGGCGTGGATGGCCAAATCCGGAACTATGAAGAATAGCGAAAAACACTCAAAAAGGCGCACGAGGCAGATTTAAAATACATACGACTTCCAAATAAAAACACTACAAAGTGAAAAATAACTTCTTTTTCGGCAGTCGGAGTTCCTGTTTACCTTTCTTTGGTTTTTGACACCGACTGCTGAAAAATAAGTTATTTTCACTTATTAGTGTTTTTATTTGAAAGTCGGTTGTATCTTTTTGTAAAAGAGCTTTTTATTTTTTACTTTTTAGTTGTGGTACCTAATGGGCAAGTTCAATAGTAAGGTACCTATAATGCCAGAATAGATTACCCGAATATCATGAAACTTGAACATAACCGGTGAAATGAGAGTGTACCATGGTGAACTGTACACATCTGCGTACCCTTTTAGAGCGTTATGTTATGAAATGGCATAAACAATAAATAAACATGCTAATGCAGCAATCCCAAGAGATTTGCTGTCATTTATTGAAGAGTTCTGTGTTATATCCGAAGTTCTTCATCAGATCTACACATAATTTTAATGGGACCAATTTGGGCACATAATTATGCTTCCAAAAAAAAAAATATTTTTCAAAATCGGTTCATAATTGATGAGAAAATCGGTGAACATACACAAAAAAATTGAAACAAACAAACACGAAGTCGAATATAGAACCTCCTCCTTTTTGGAAAGTCGGTTAAAAATAAATGGACATAAAGCTAGAACATTGCCAATTGCAACAGTCCATCACTAAACATAGACCTCTCCAATCCAAGCAAGCCTTTTATCTCGATTCTCGGCAACTCTCATTCAGTTATTTACCAGTTGTTTGCCTCCCTGCAAAGATCGTCACCTGAAGGCGTTTCACCTTATGTTTTCCAATTCACCACAACTCAAAAGCAAGTACATCCCGTTGGTCGTCGGTTTTACAGTTAATATGGCCCGCAACTTTAGCTTGCTTATTCTGTGAGCTATGTTGACAACTTAAATTCTCTACATGATCCCTCAAAGACCATCCAAGCTTTGCATTCCTGGTGAATGTCCATTTATTGATAAATTCTCAATGATTGCATGTTATTTCTATATAAAATCAGTGTTCCCAAACATATTAGCACTCCATTTTCTCCCTACTCCTTGTTCAGAAACGTACAAAACCGCACATAACACGATGTTATATACTAAAGTAATATGGTTCAAACTTAGGTGAAGTTCAGCTAACGGTATGTCTCCAAGAAACGGGTATTGTTTGGACACCCCCGTTCTCTACTCAGTGCACACACTGAGGAGCTTTGCGGAGCACCTTAGAAGCGTACTAGGAATTTATTGGCATATTTCCTTATAGCTGTTACGTGGAAATCAAATTAGTTTCTTGGTAATAAGGTAGGTAGATTAGTGGTATTTGATATCGTGTTTGAATGATTGAATTAAATGTACTTCTGTGAATGGTTTCCATTAGCACTCAAGAGGTTATTTGTAACGTGGAGATCAAATTAGTCCAAGTAGAGAGAGTAGAGTCAAATTAGGTTAGCGGCAGTCGATATCGTATGTATGAATTATTGTACTGATCTACGTTATAGTCAAAACTGATCAATCAAAAGGTCATAAGAAAATTGTCCTGTGAAGAAGCACCCGGTTTAGATGGCATACGGGTGCAAGACATTATATAGTTACGTAAGTAAATAAGTCCTATTATAGCTGCATTAGTGAATAATATGTCCATACCTAACACGGTATTTACCCAGACCAGTTAAAAAATGCAATTATACGTCATATATACAAATCAGGCAGTCGTTTAGAATATGGTAACTAAAGGCCTATCGCAATATTATGTGTTATAGATAAAATAACCGACAAAAAATATTGTAGGACAGATTAACGCTTTCTTAGAACAACACAACATATTGTGTGTTACACAGCACGATTTCCGGAGAGGCCGCAACACTGTCTCTGCCTTGTTAGGATTAAATTATAGCACTATTCATTGACTATAAAAAAGCGTTCGATACTTTAGACCATGAGGTCTTACTACAGGCAATGGACAAATGTGGAATACGCGGTCCCACAAATAATTGTTTTAAAAACTACCTCACTAATAGAAAAATAAGCACAATTATCGCCCGTGTGTCTGGGAAACATGTGGATGTCGATTTAGGTGTTTCTACTGGGTCGGTGTACGGACCTGTAGAGTGTAGGATAATATAATGCATGTAAACAGTGTGTCAAATTTCGTAAGTAAATGTGAGGTGTTCATTACTGTTCATGTACGCTGATGATATGTGTCTTGTTTATCAAATGCAAATTCAAATTTATTTAATCAAATAGTTTAACAAAGTTTTAGCATTGGCCCCAAACTAGGCAAGCCTGTATCTTGAGTACCAATATTGAGGGTTTACCATGAAACATTTTTTAAACGTGATCGGTAACATAAAAAAGTTAACTTAAATTACACAAAATAAAATAAACAAAACAATTACAGAAAAACATAAAAGTTAGAATTATAAAATTAAAATAAAAAGAATCAGTTCCCAATAGGCAACAATACCATAACTTGAATTAAAACGCTAGATAATTTGATTACGTATGAAAGTGAGTGAAAGGTGTAAGTGTGTTGCAGATTTGTTTGTGAGCATATGGGTGAAAGTGAGTGTAAGAGTGAAGATTTAAGTTAGTGGCAGATCTTTATGTGAGTATGTGTATGAATGTGAGTTTAAGAGTGAGGTGTAAGTGGGTGGTAGACCTGTCTAAGCTTTATTTTAAGACATTTATTACTTTTTCAGCTTCATCATACGAAAGGTTCAGCAGCCGGGCAGTTAGTCTATTTTTATTTATTTCTGAGTGAGATTTGTGAAGACGCACTTGTTAATCACCTCATTATAAAGATAAGGGTGAAAAAAAGTGGAAGCCTTTGGGCGAAGGCGGATTTAGCTGCAGGAGCAGAAATTCTAAACTTGCGTTTGGCCTGTAAAATACTTAGGTCACTCCTAAAAGTTCTGATATGGGTAACATTCAGAATGTACATTTTTCTAATGCTTAGCAAGGAAGCCTCTGAGTATAAGCTTTGTGTTGGAAAACGGTATGGCTTAAGTAAGAGGGTTTTGAGGAGCGTGTTGTGCTCTTTCGAGGGTTAATAGGTGAGATTTTGCAGCTCCTCTCCAAATTACTATGCAATATTCTATTAGTGATTGACACAAAGCTTTACAGACAAGTTTTTTTACTTCTGTAGGTGCACAGTCTCGTATCATTATCATAACATATCGCCGGGTTAAAGGCAAAACCAACTATCTGCGATTTTTTTCAGTTTTTCACTTTAATATACCATTCGAATCAGCATTTGATTCTTTATCTAATGGTAAAACCAACTAAACAATAGGACTTACCGTTCCCGAGTTACCGAATGTAAAAACCGATTATATAGTTATTTTACTGAATTAAGAAATAAATAAATCGAAAAAGTTTATCTTTAAAGAATAAAGAACCAATAATTCGTAATAATTTGACCGAAATGTATCAAAATATAGATGCAAAAAATACCAAACTTTTTTAGTAGGTTTTAGTTTCACAATAATTTCAAAGGAAGATCTTAGTCACTAATGGTAAAAAATAATATTTTTGATTAGCACCTTTTTGTTCTTGAACATTAAAACTAAATAAATATTATATAAATATATTCGATTTTGGCATTCGGTTTTTCGGTTTCTTTTCAGCGAATTGCGTAGAAGCAAAACCGATTAAATTGTTATAGTCGGTATTTCCCCGCGCTGCCGCTGTCCCTCGCCCGCTTTACGGGGATTTAGTCAAATCTTACGCAGACGATTATAGCCGCCACCACCGCTATAAACGAAATCTTTGAGAGAGCTTGGCAAATTATTAAAACCCAAAAGTCACTGGCGTATGCCATATGCCAGATCCTACTACCTGGAAGAGAAATGTAAAAAAAAAGGAAAGTTGATGGTCTCTCTTACATAACTGCAAAAAAATATTGACCGGCTGAAGTACCAAAGGCTGTAGACTGCTCAAAACGTAGATTCAAAGACACCGTAAACTTCAGTGAAACTGATCGCGAGAGATGTTGTAGGAAATACTGGGCTCAAAGAAAAGCATGTAAAGCAGTACTTTTTTCTATAAACAAGGCGTAAAATTTCAGATATACCAAAACTTATTCTGCAAATCTCTGCTCCATTGCATTTCTGCTTCAGTTATATAGAATATAGAAGCGATGCGATGGGATTTTATTTAAGAGATTGGGATCCACGAGAACGATATGAGCCCCACAACAAAACGTCACCAGAAAGCTAAAGAAATCTGGCGTCATATCAAAGCTTTCCCTACGATGGAAAGCTATTATATGCGCAAAGATATTAAACACCAACATCTAGACTAGAGTCTGTCAATTACAAAAATGTATGCATTGTGTGTGTAGGAGTGTGAGAAGCAGAGTTTTACACCCGTGTTGGAGGCTACATATCGAAATGTAGTTTGCACCGAATTCAACTTAGGGTTTTTGTTCCCAAAAAAGACCAGTGTCTTTTGTGCACCAAGTATCGTCGTTTGGGTACCAACGAGAAAACTAAAATTAAAGAAAAACAGTTAAACAGCACATTTAAAGAAAAATTAAAGGAAATAGCGAGAAACAAAGAGACAAGGAGAGATCAGAAAAAGAAACGATCTTCACTTCGGCATTCTTTGCAGGCAATTTTACAAATGCCTAGTGGAGATGTAGGTCTTTGTATTATTGCAAGGAACTTACACTATACAACCTGCGCTTTTCCAAATGAAGCATTTTGTTATGCGTGGACGGAAATTAATGGCAAGAAAGGAAGCTTTGAGATTGGATCGATAGTTTTACATTACTTAAGCAAAATTTTAGAATCGGATCACACACATGGAGATAGATTCTATGCACAGCAGCAGAGAATCAGCCCGAAAAAACTCAAACTTATACTCAATTACAGAGTGGTTGAATATTTTCGACAGGCCCGATCATCAAGTCAATGCAAGGGAAAAAGTAAGGGCCAAACAAAAAACATGCTATCATGTAAAAAAAATGAAGTACACGGACTTCAAACATCTTAAGAGACTAGCCATCAGTATGATGATGACTAAAGCAAAAACAAGTAGAGGATAACGTGAACGTTGAACGTGTCAGGTGGTGTAAAATAAAGAGAATGCGATACATTAAAAGTTAATCAAACATATTTTTTAATTACGACATGTCTGAAACTTTTTTATATAGGTCTCGAAAATGTAGAACCCTCTTTGGAAACACAATCAATGACACAAGACACAAGCCAAACAAAAAAAAAAAAAAATTGCCATCGTTACGGTACCCGACTCGTCTAAGTACGTCGAGCCAGTCCAAAAAGTTGTGACAGAACCACCACCACAAGCCAAAAATGACCCATGTTTTCCACAGATACTGTACCCGTTATATAAAGAACCATTATGCATTTCAGAAGCCAAAAAAACCGATTTATTGAAACTTTGTGACAAAGAAGTCATGCCCGACGATTATCATGGATGGTTCCAAAGTTTGAGAGCTGATGGCCAAAAAGTGGATCGTATACTTGATTTTACGGTTTCTGATGAAAAGGACTCGGAGAATGACTCTGAGTGATACTTTTTTTTTATTATTTTTTATATACCAATTATTGTTTGTTTAGATTACGAAACTTTTATATCCATACAAAGTAAAAAATAATAAAATAAATGCTTCTTGTTGTTACCAGTCAGTTTTATCTTTTGTATGTTTTCTTGTACTGGATGAGATTACACAATTTGAATGATTTAAGCCATACAAATCAGTAACTTGTAGTGTTAGTACAATTTTGCATTCTACATTCAAAGACATTTACTTGGAAATAGAAAGGCAAAACCAACTATCTTTTCGTATTTTTTTAAATTGTTTCAAAACGGATGTTTCAATAATCAGCCTTACAAGCAAATTATCAAAACAATACTTTAACTCACGTAAATTCAAAGTCTGTTAGAAACAGGACAAGTAGTTATCCAGATATGCTTGTATTTGTACTATACAGGCAAAACCAACTAAAAGGAGGGAGTTAAAATTAGTTTAATTTTTTTTGGACAAATGAAGTACATTTTTGTGTTTAGTATGCAACAGTTTGAAACTCAGATAATTATAGAACACGCTCTTATATTTGCGACGGACATAATTTTATTATTAAGGACTTAATTTTAATCTCAAACTTTCCAAATGCGCTTACGCAAAACTTTATATTGACTTTTTTGGGCTAAATAATTGGTTTTGCCTTTAACCCGGCGATATATTTGCTTCCGTACGCGTTTTATAAGTTCCTTAATTTGAGGTTTGAATGACAGGTGCTGGTCGATGATAACTCCTAAGTACCTTATTTCGTCTACTCTGTCAATATTACTGCATGAGCATTGGGTTCACATGTTATGTGTTATAACAACCTTTTCCGTGGGTTTTCAAACTCCATCAGAGTATTTTTGTAGCCAGTGTTTTTCTAAAAGCTATGTACTTTTTTTTGTCTTCTTGATATTCAGGTTAAGCATGTTCTCGTTTATGCCTCCAAAAATATAGCTGAGATACAAAATTGTATTCAAGGTGACTGTAGCGCCCCTGCTGAAGTGATAAGATTGTTTTTTTTTACATTAACGCAGGCGCTACATTACTTAAGACGCCGCATAGAACGACAGTCGTTCATATGCACTCATACTGATACGTTGGGTTGTAGAATAGTTAAGAGTAAAAATTAATTAGTATTTGTTGTAAGTTTGATGTGAGAACAATATAGTACGGTTTTATTTTATCGTGAATTGTTATTTTATTTGACCACCAAAATACACGCAACATAGTATCCTAAATTGGTGACCCCGACGTGATTATTTTTTGGGCCACAGTGTACTAACTTTTGTGACTATTTGTGCGCGATCACTGACTTTAAAATTCGGTGATAAAAACCACTGGTGTCCCGGACGTACCCCATATTCTATCTACGGACATTATGGCAGGTATCGAGCAGTTGAAAGCTGAGATGGCAAAAATCAATGCAACGTTGACAAACATGCGGCGTGGTAGGTCAAGAAGTAACAACTGTTATCCGAGGCGCTATTCTAGATCGTCATCAAGAAATCGCACAACGGATTCCCCAGACTGGTTATGCAGTTATCACTTTCGGTATCGCCATAGAGCCAATCGCTGCGTACCTCCTTGTGCGTGGAAGTCAAGGGATTCCAGCAAAAAGGGAAATGTCAGATCTTCACAGTCGGAAAACTAATAAGCGCGGTGCAGTCGTCGGCGGAGGTCTGCGCTGTGGTATCCTGCAACCGCCTATCAGTAATGGACTACAACTCAGGTTTGCGTTTTCTCGTCGATACAGGCGCAAACGTATCTATCTTACCGGTAACGAAGAGAATTTTTAAAAACTTAAGGTGTTCTGACTACAAATTATATGCTGCCAACGGTACCGAAATTGCTACTTATGGCGTTAAGTCGCTTGTTCCAAACCTAAAGTTACGTAGACCGTACCGTTGGGAAAATTTGTAGTCAGAGAAAACTGATAGATCAGACTACAAATTTAAAAGTATCAGCCGCAATTGTAAAGATGCAACAGTCTTCCGTTAATTCTATTACTGAGAGTTGTCCATATTATGATTTATTGTGTATGTATCCCGAAATCACAAAACCAGCGTCATTCAGGGAAACCCCTCCGCATAATGTGTTGCATTATATCGAGACGACGGGACCACCCGTTCATGCTCGCGCTCGTCCTTTAGCGCCAGACAGATATAACAAAGTTAAGGAAGAGTTTAGAATTATGCAGGAATTAGGTATCTGTAGGCCATCTAAAAGTGCTTGGGCCAGTCCACTTCACGTTGTTCCGAAGAAAACGGTGAATTGAGACCATGTGGTGACTATCGTCGCTTAAACGCGATAACAAAGCCTGACAGGTACCCAATTCCTCGTTTGCATGATTTCACATACGTGTTGGCGAATAAAATAATATTTTCAAAATAGACATAAATAGAGCCTATCATTGCATAAGTATAGCACCGGAAGATATAGAGAAGACAGCCATAATAACACCATTTGGTCTTTATGAATTTCCCCGCATGACATTCAGTTTGCGAAACGCAGCACAGACATTTCAGCGTTTCATGAATAATACTGTTTTACAGGGTTTGGATTTTTTATATAATTACTTGGATGATGTTATCATTGCTAGTGAAAATAGCACCCTCCATAAGGAACATTTAATGTTTTTTGAACGCTTCAATACTTACGGCATCACGATAAACTTAAGCAAGTGTAGTTTTGGACAGTCGCGCATAAAGTTTTTAGGGCATGAAGTTAGTATAGATGGTATCAGACCACTCGATGAGAAAGTACAGGCAATTGTGAATTTTCCTAAGCCCGAAAATGTAGCCGAATTGAGACGATTTTTAGGCATGCTAAATTTTTATAGGCCACATTTACCAAATTTGGCTTCGTATCAGTGTGAGCTTAATAAATATTTAGTTAACGCGAAGAAGAATGATAAGATTAAAATTAATTAGACAGATGTTGCTGAGAACGCGTTTGTGCAATATAAGACGGGTCTGTAGAAGGCCGTTACACTGTCACATCCTCGTCAAGATGTTCCACTTGCGTTAATGACCGATGCTTCTAATACATCTATGGGTTCAGTTTTGCAACAAAAGGTAGACGGTGTTTGGAAACCGTTAGGCTATTTTTCAAAGAAATTAACCTCTACGGAACAAAAATATTCCACCTATGATAGGGAGCTGCTAGCTATTTACAGATCGATTAAATATTTTCGCAAATTATTCGAAGGTCGCCCTCTGACAGTGTATACAGACCACAAACCTTTATGTACTGCTTTTTCAAAATCAAGTAAAGATGACAATGAAATACCAAGAAGGACGCGTCAACTACTTTTTATTAGCGAGTTCACAGATGATATTCGACACATCAAGGGTACTGATAATATAGTAACGGATACATTGTCGCGAGTAGAAACAATTCTCTGTCCGACTGTACTCGACTACAGTGCACTCGCTGGCGCGCAAATGAAAGACGTGTATTTATTGCGCATGTTAAAGAATGCGGACAGCGATAGTAATATCAAGTATAAACAAATGTTATTACCTGAATGTAATAAGCCAATTTATTGTGAAATTTCTGGAAACGTTATTAGACCATATTTAACAGAACATTTTAGAAAAATTGCTTTTGATAGTGTGCATAGTTTGAGCCATCCCGGTGTAAGAACAACGAGAAAGATGGTTTCTAAGTATTTTGTTTGGCCTAGTATGAATAGAGATGTGGGTTTGTGGGCTAAAACTTGTCTGCAATGTCAGAGGTCGAAGGTCAGTCGTCACGTAATGTCAGGTATAGGAGAATTCACACTGTGTGGTCGTTTCGAGCATATCCACGCGGATATTGTTGGTCCATTACCAACTTCTCCACAAGGATTTAGATATTTAGTCACTATTATAGATAGGTGTACGCGATGGCCAGAGGCTTTCCCAGTTCAGGAAATAACAGCAGAGGTAGTTGCGAAATGTATATACGAGGGATGGATAGTTAGATACGGTTGCCCGATTAGGATAACGACCGATCAGGGTCGGCAATTTGAATCGTACCTTTTCAAAAATTTAATGAGTTTTCTAGGCATTCATAAAATTAGAACCACGCCATACCATCCACAGAGCAACGGCGCCGTGGAAAGTTGGCATCGTTCATTAAAAGCCGCCCTCATGGCACGTTTGCACGAAAATACCAATTGGTTAGAGCAACTGCCCAGTGCGTTGTTCGGCATGCGTGCTGCCATTCGCACGGATAGTGGAGTCAGTGCCGCGCAGTTAGCATTCGGTAGATCTTTACGTTTACCTGGCGAGTTTTATGAACGATCCAATGATAGTCATAACAACGACCCATATAGTTTAATTAATAATATTCGGGAAACTATTAGTTCTTATAGTCCTACTAGAAATAAGCTTAGTTCTAAGAAGATATTCATACATCCCGATTTACAAAATACAGAATTCGTATTTGTTCGAGACGATGCCGTTCACAAATCACTTAAACCACCTTATGACGGTCCCTTTAAAGTACTTGAACGTGATTCTAAAGTTTTTAAAATTCAATTGCCTGATCGCGAAGCTCGTATCTCAATCGATCGATTGAAACCAGCTTTCACGATGAACGAACAAAATTCTCCTGTCTATGACAAATTGGAAGTTAAGGATGACAATATTCCCACAACGCAATTGCCCGATACGCAGAAAAGTACGCAACATGAACCGCAAGTTTTGCGAAGCGGTATGGTAATACGACGTCCTGTAAGGTTTGCGGACTAGGTATTCGCACACCGTAAAGTGTAAAATAAGTTAGGTAGATTTATGTAATAGTTTACGATTTGAATATCGTGGCATGACAAGAACAATATGCAATTGGTTTTGTGTTACTTAAGAAAGTAATTATTAGATTAGACTTTTAAACCCTATTACATACGGAATAAGATTTTATATTATATAACGCGGGTTGAATGACATGCTGTAATGTAGGTGCGTTTTTGCATTTGGGATACTATACACAAATAGAACATAATATTAGTTTACTAATAGATTGTATAAGTTTATTTATAAGTTAGAATAATTGAATCTATGAATGCGTTAGTTTATACACATAGATACATATTGTTTATTTTTTTAATTAATTGTTGTCGATTTCATTTTTAATTAGGGGAGAGGATGTTGAAGGGACATACATACATGCATACTATGTAAGTGCACGTGCATAGCTATATATGTGTAAAGTGTCATCTTCACAATTCTCATCCATTTTATTCATTGTTTAAAGTAGTCCAGTTTAACATTTTGAACCGTAAAAAAGCCTAAACTTGTATATCTAGATTATCTAGTAATAGTGAAATATTGTCACCCTGAAACACAGCAGTACGGATAGCTTTTCGAATAAGCGTCGTATTAAGTGCAACAGTTTATAAGTGGTAAAGGGAAACATAAATTATGTGTAATAAATATTACGAGCTGAGTGCTCTATAAATAATAGTCTAACTTATTGAAACACAGAGTTTTGAGTTTTTTGTGATGTCGTCATTGTATAAACAAATAATTTGAAAGTGTTTGAAATATTTTTTACTTACTTAGAAGTATATTTCTAAGCACTACTTGAGCGCACAACGCGCTAGCCATATGAACTTATGAAGTATCCAGATAAGAGAATATTTATGTTAACTATAAGTGCCGCGTTAGCATGAACAACAGAGATGCTTGAAATTTTTTATTGTTATTGATAATTTGAGTACGGCAACTTTTGTTTTTATTTGAATTGTTTCAACTTATATTTATTTGACAACTTACGTAAGAAATTATAGAGAATAAGTCCCGGAGATTTGTGAATCGTAATATAAAGTTAACTGTTATATTTTTGGTTTATATTGAAGTTCACTTGTTTTCATTAATTTTTTGGGGAGCAATGATGTAGCGCCCCTGCTGAAGTGATAAGATTGTTTTTTTTTTTACATTAACGCAGGCGCTACATTACTTAAGACGCCGCACAGAACGACAGTCGTTCATATGCACTCATACTGATAAGTTGGGTTGTAGAATAGTTTAGAGTAAAAATTAATTAGTATTTGTTGTAAGTTTGATGTGAGAACATATAGTACGGTTTTATTTTATCGTGAATTGTTATTTTATTTGACCACCAAAATACATGCAACATAATACTATGTTGCGTGTATTTTGGTGGTCAGTCACTTTAGGATACCCTAAAGTGACTTTGAAAATATAATGCAAATGGGCACACGACAATGGAATTATATTAAATCTTTTAAAAACAAAATGTATGCATATACACTCGCCATATAATTGAAATGCTAAATCTGTAAATAATGAATATCTCACAGCGATAGGACTTGTTGTGAATGTTTGCATAGAAATAAATGCAACTATAACTGTGCAGAATTGGATTACGTAGATAAATTTAAATATTTAGGTCTAACAATAGATAAGAACTTTAATAGGAGATTACATGTAAATGATATTTGCTATAGGCGTAGATCGGTGCTAAGTAAGCTTCACCACTTAAAAAAATATTGAACAATCATACGTTTACAATGGTGTATTTTGCACTTGCCGATTCGCTTATAAGCTATGGACTCCTTGTGTACAGGCGAATCTTTGTTACATATTTAAGAGATATTAAAGACATACAAATAAGACTGATAAAGTTTCTGGTTAGTAAAAATGTTAAAGATAAGTGCAACAAAGAGTATGATAAGTTATTTCCCATCTGTAAAATTATACCCATAGATAAAAATGTAGAATATTTGGTAGGACTGGAATATTATTATAATGATGATTATAAAGTTAATGTTAAAATCAAGTACAACAGACGTAGGGCTAGAGAGAACAAACTGGTTCGACCACAGATAACAAATTATAAGGTAAGAGAACATCTAGTATTTGGTACCTAAAGTGTTTAATAAAATAGATTTATTAAGAGAAAATGTAAAAATTAGTAAAGGAGCAATTAAGACAAAATTATTAAACAGTATATTTATTTACTTAATACTTCATGCACACAAACGTACAGAGGCGGACTTAATGCCTTAGGAATTTTCTACCAGTCAACCTTTGGGTGATGTAGAGACAACTAGTGGTAGGTGCAATATTGACAATTAAAAGACTCAGGTTTATGCAAAAAAACTATATATAAAATATAAATACAATAAAATCAAGAAAATTATACCATATATACTCAAAAGGACAAACTAAATATATAGATATACTTAAATATTAGTAATACTAGATTAATAATTGAAAAACATAGTATACAAGATAGCAAATAGAACTAAATATATACGTAAGATTAAATCATAACAATATAATATATAAGTAAAAGATTTGTAAGTAAGGTTGTGATGTGATGTAATTGTGTTGTAAAAGAGCGCCCCTCGTCATCAAACGTAAAAGTTTGGCGAGTTTAGAATTAAGTAACACCTCTGTATTAAAATATCATTAAATAAAATAAAAAATATATAATTGTTAATTGGATCAAACCAGTTTCAAATCAAACTGATTTCAGATTTTCCAAAACTGCTAGCTACCGTTATTACTTAGATAAAACACGTTTTTTCTACCAGCTTCAAAAGCAGGTTTTCAATTCGACTGTATGTTTTTTTTGTATGTTTGTTATGCGATTACTCCGCCAATTGTGAACCGATTTTGAATATTATTTTTCTGTTTGAAAGGTTATAATCCCGAGGAAGTCCCATTGTGACCAAATCAGAATCTGATGTTGAGATCCAATGGAAATCGAGGGAACTCCTCAAATATTACAGGTATACATAATTATAGCGATTTTGGTATTTTAATCAACAATGCAATCATTTGCACTCAGAATGTATCATTTTGTGAAGTGAAACTGATGAAGAAGGCCACAGATGGCCACTGAGGTACCTTAAAGATAAGTATGACATACTATATATTAGATCATTACATATGAAATTGGCGTTTTGTAAGGGAGGAACATAAAGTCGTTTTTTTTTAAGTATAATATATTTATTTAATCAAAGTACCATTGCTATCTCTATGCACTTTTGCCATCTCATAGGTAGTTCATTGATTCCTTTACTAAAAAAAACCATTCGGACGGGAATCAATAAAATCTTTGAAGGCGCTTTGGACTGCCCCGTCGGAGTTGAATTTTTTTCCTTGCAAGAAATTATCCAAATTTCGAAAAAAATGGTAATCTGTTGAAGCAAGGACCGGGGAGTATGGTGGATGTCTTAGACATTCCATTGAAGCTCCTCTAATTTGATAGCCGTCTGTTGTGCAGTGTGTGGTCTAGCGTTGTCCTGAAGCAGCAGTGGCCTAGAGCGATTGACCAGCCTCGGCTGTTTAGCAGCTAGCTTTTCCATCATGGTTTGCAGTTGCTGACAATAGACATCCGCCGTAATCGTCTGCCCAGATTTAAGAAAACTTTAGTGAACGACACCGGCACTAGTCCTCCAAATGCTCACAAGTAATTTTTTTTGAGTATATTTTCGCTTGGGGCAGGATTTGGCTGGTTTGCTAGTTTTCAGCCATTGCGATGAGAGTTTCCAATTATTGTACAGGATCAATTTTTTTCGCTTGGGGCAGGATTTGGCTGGTTTGCTAGTTTTCAGCCATTGCGATGAGAGTTTCCAATTATTGTACAGGATCAATTTTTTTCGCTTGGGGCAGGATTTGGCTGGTTTGCTAGTTTTCAGCCATTGCGATGAGAGTTTCCAATTATTGTACAGGATCAATTTTTCATCACAGGTAATGATTCAATTTAAAATCACTTCATTATTGTGCCGGTTGAGTAATGTAACGCACAACCGACGCGCGTTTGTCGGTTTGCTGCACTCAATTCATGAGGTACCCACCTTTCAAACTTTTTCCCCTTCCCAGTTTGCTTCAAGTGGATTAAAACATTTTTATCACTAACACCGCAGCCTGCAGCTAACTTGGACGTGGTTTGCGATGGATCCGCTTCCACAATAGCCTTCAATTCTTCATTATAAACTTTGGTCTCCGGCCATCCACGGGGCTGGTTCTGCAGGTCGAAATTTCCAGAACCAAAACGTTGGAATCAAAAAACGCACTGTGTTTTCTTTTGCGACACCGTCGCAAAACATATCATTAATCCTTCAAGCCGTTTCTGTAGCACTGGGGCCACGATGGAACTCGTACTGATAAATAACGCGATATTTCAAGTTTTCCAATTTGTAAACTGACTGGCGCAAAGAAAAAACCAAAAGAGGAAAAAACAAATGAATTACGGTTTTCCAAACACAAAAGCATGAGTAAATATAGCAGTATAAATTTAAAATTGGAATTCCAAACCGAAGAGGATATATTTGAGATCAAAGTGGCCAGTACGACAAAACGCCAATTTCATAGGTAAGGACCTAATATAATACATACTACAAAGTCATAGTGATAGATTAGGGAAGGTTGTACTCTGAACACCACTATGAATAAGTATGAAATACAATAAAATATTTATTACATGTAAGTTGTTAATTTAATACCCGAAACATATCCAATAGTTTGTACATAACAATTTCAGATGAGAATATTTTCTTGTTTCATACTTTTTAGAGGGTGTTTTATTGCATACACTTAGGATCACTACAAAAAAATGAGTTAAAACTTTAAAGAGTCGTGAAAAATCAATTAACTCTTTTTTTTAAGAAATATAATGTAATTTTAGGTTTAAACTATTTTTTGCAAATAAATGTGGTTTCAACTGACATATAAGCAAGCTATAAAAAAAAAAACATTTTATTTTGCGTTGTCATTGCACGCTAATCGCTTTAACTTAAGAATTTATTTAGATCGAATTGCTTGGCGAGACACACGAAAGCTGACTCATGAACTTGACCTCAAACATAAATTAGATCGATTAAACATACCTATCTTCTGACAATGTTTATTAATTTCGAAATGGAAAATTACTCCATGGATTTCATGATTATTTATTTTATGCATTCGTATCTGACATCCACGATTATACACACCTTGGTCAGATAAACCAATCAACAGATTATTAATAGCCGAATAAAACGCGACGACCTGAAAGTTTAACCAGCAACAGCTACCATTGACCATGTTGTCACTGGTGCTCGTAGATTTTTGCTTAAGTTATCCAACTTGCAATGAGGAGCCAAGGCATCTGTAGCTGTGGCTGAAATCATCATAAATAGCCGAAAGCAATATTTCCAAAGTTAACAGGTAAATTACCGACAAAATTATTAATCAAACACATTCCATTTTCAAATAGTTAAAGTTCCATAAATCATTTGAAAGCTGTGTTCTGAGTGGTCGCGAACAATTTTCGCTTCTACCGGATCCTGGTTGAACTCGTGACACAATATGGTGGCCGGAACCGGAACCGTAACGAGCGCAAAGCCGAAAATGGTTTACGGATTTTCTCTTTTTGAATTTTTACGGTACTGTATTTTATGTTGCAATGATTGTGATAATTTTTTTACTACGCATCTATATACAAAAAGGTTTTGATATTACTATAATTATTTAGATATGTAATAGATACAGTTTGTTTTTTTTTAGGGTTCCGTCCCTCAAAACAAAAAAAGTGTACCCTTATAGGATCTCTTCGTTGTCTGTCTGTCAGTCCGTGTGTCAAGCCCTTTTTCTCTGGAAAGCCTTATTTTTTTTTGTGGTGCTAAATCATCCAATGACTTCTCCCGCTCTGGGTGAAGCGGGAGGGCGTGTCAGACTTTTACTGACTAAAACCCACCCGTGTTCCTTCAGTTGCTTGTGCCAGGGCCGCGGTAACTCTTTTTCAAATTTATCCGCGACGCAGACAGGCATCGGCCCTATCGGACCCCGTCACTTTGCTGACAACTCTTTGAGGCGCGCGTGGAACACTACGCGCCGTAAACTCGGGCTTGGTCCTTATCGGACGGCGAGCTACCCATTACTTTCCGTCCGCAAGCCCGCGCCTACGGTGGCCGGGAATCGGCTTGCGACTTCCGACGCCCGGGGCGTCTCCTGCGGTGGTTAGGGGCGTGAGGGCGTCTCCTTTGCGTCTCCCTCACGCGTTCCACCTCCTCCTTTGCGAGCATTACTGTTTCGCAGAAGGAGGAGACAGCTTCGCATGACCTCTCGCTCCGTACCATGGCCTGCACCAGGGCCGGACGCGAGAGGTCGCCACCGTCGATCGCCTCCATGAGGACACGGCGGTGCTCCGCCCAAGCGGGGCAGATCTCCACCGTATGCTCCACCGTGTCCTCAGGGCGGTCCACACAATGGTGACACCCGGGCGTTTCCTCCCGCCTTATCCTGAACAGGAACCTCCCGAAACAGCCGTGTCCGGTGAGGACCTGCGTCAGGCGGAAGGTGAGGACGCCGTGACGCCTCTCAAGCCACTCCTCAAAGAGGGGCCTTACCGCCGCAATTGTGGCGTGCCCAGCGCTGGGTTGCGGCAATCGCCCTCTCCATGTCGCCATGAGATCCTGCCGGAGCTCTGTCCGCTGAGCCGCGATTTGTCGCGGCAACGGAGTTTCGCCCCGGCATTTAGCCTCCTCGCGCCACTCCCATATTAGCGTGAGGACTTTTGCTTCCAGATCCCATGGCGGCAATTCGGCAAGGAGCGGCGAGCCCCGCCGCACCGGAGACCGTGCGGTATCCCCGGACCAGCCGGATGGCCATGACCCTTTGGGACGCGTTCAACTGGCGGGCTGGTCGCCGCCTCAGGGAACACGCCCATACCGGTGCCCCGTAAAGCACCATGGACCGCACGACCCCCGCGTAGAGCCTCCGGCAGGGGGCGTTAGGACCCCCTAGATTGTTCTCTAGAACGCCTGGAGATGAAATTAATATCTTATACTCAGGTTTGCAACCCCTTGCAACTGTGAAAAAATTAAGCTTCTAGAAAAACGGCAAGAAAAGATATCGCCATTTATGTCGCAAATTTGACGAATCGCAACGGAATCATATCCTATAGAGTACTTCTCACTGACTCAGAATCATGAAATTTGGCAAGAAGCAATGTCTATGTACAAGTAAAGGAAACAATCCGAAAGCGGTAAATTTGTATCTAAACAAAAAAAAATATTATGAACTTATTCACAGTTGGTAAACTTACCGGGACTTATGTCAATGTAATGGTACAACAGGTTTCCAACGCCAAAGTTAATTTTGTCCCTCAATCCACTATAATTATGTTTTCGGTAGAGCAATATTCGGAGCCTAGAACCTAATAACCTAACTATTTTGATGAATGTAGCTATTTGTACGAAACCCTCAGTGCGCGAGTCCGACTCGCACATAGCCTGTTAATATTTTTGAAAAGAAACATCGTTTCGCTGTTTTGAGTTAAGCGAATAATTTTTATAGGTACTGAACGCTATGCATTTACTTGTTTTATTAAGAGCTATTTTATATTTGTTCGATATTTTTAACTAAGAATAAATAAGGCTGTTTAACTTTTTCTGTACATAAGCTGTAAAACTGCCATTTTCCATCCTCAGATATCGGCCATTGGCCCTAAGCTACATGCGTTTTAGTGCCGTAAAATGGTTACATTCTAAAACATACTCCTTAGTAACGGCTAGGTTAAAAGCTTTGAAAAAAATATATATTTATTATTGATTCATGTACATTATTTTTACACAAGGTTTTTTCTTGCAACTAATAGATTTGCATTAAAAAAATAAATAACAACCCGATATTTTTTCACAACTTTTGGAAAGTCCTCCAAAACGACTTGGATGTTTAAAAATATTATTACACAGAAAAATTGGTGGCTGGAATTTCTTCATAACTAACATAGCATATGTAAATCAAATAATATTTTGCAAACAAAACTGTTCAAAAGGAGGTTCAATATTGATATTTTGGCATCGAGTGGGCGCACGGCCAGTACTGCGTTAACATTGGGGCGTATATAGCGACTTAAGTTTACTCTCGACTAAAAGGTATTGTTTAGATTTTTTCTTTTATCTATCTAAGCAATATTAACTTTTCACCCGTCTACCGGTTCAAGGGCTAAATTCCTAGACTTTAGTAATCTAAAACTTGTCATATCCACAAGTCCCAAAAGATTTGGCAGGCTACAGTGACAGGTTATTAATTTTTATGAGTTTTTTTTTACCAACTTTAGAAATCTTATATCGTTCATCTAAATGCAAAACCACAAAGCAATATGATGCCAGTATCTGAAGCTGAATTTTTATATACAGACTAGCTGACCCCCGCGGCTTCACTACCGTCTACTGGCCATCTACCTAGCTATCTACCCTACCCTACGTACCTACCTTACCTACCTTACCCTATCTAACTACCAATTTATTAAACTATTTATTTTAATATGAAATAATACTACAATACGAATGTAACCAACTTTTGTTTCTACCGACGATCTAATTAAATTTTAGAACACAAAAGCTGGGGGGTATAAACTCTAACCCTCTTACAAATAAACGCGGTATAAAGTTATACCAGGTATAACAAAGGTATAACCATACATTTTCATAGGTTTATACTTGGTATAACTTTATACCGCGTTTATTTGTAAGACGGTTAGAGTAAGGTTATTTTGAGTGTGTGTAAGGAACAGATGTATATGACTTGTATACATCTGTCACTTACGCGATCTCAAAATAACCATACTGTAAGAGCTTATGGTTACCCCCCTGATATTGTGACTTAAATAAGATAGTGAGATATATTTTGTCGTAAATTTTTTTGTAGGTAATAATGAGTACTATAATCATGTAGTACATAATTTTTATGTCTCATTAATAGTTTTCTCAGCGCACGCCAAGTAATGAATTTTATAGGCAAAATTTTGTGCTAATTTGGGTTCCATTATTGCAATTTTCATAAGGATCTCAATTTTTTTTGAAAATGAATTATAGCCTATGTCACTCGGGAATAATGTATCTTTCCATGCATGAAAGAATTACAAATAATCTCCAAAAAAATATTTTCTCTTTATAATATTGGTATAGAAAAATATTAGATACGTTTCTAAATATTGATGATTTTTCTTTTGCTTAGACATTATTGGTGATGTTCTTCAGAAATGCCAGGTCCATTATAGTACACACAACCAGCGTGCGAGTATGACTATACTCTATTCGTTGGAGCAATAATATTTGTTAATTTATTATCATAATAGTTCCGAACACAAAAGTCTAGCTTTTGAGATGCTTTCTAATGTTGGCTTTTGGTTTTAGTTTTAATAATGGCATTTTTTGTTTATATATTAAAATATTGATATTGTTGTAAAATACATTTAAGAAAATAATAATTTAAAGTTAGTAAATATTTGTGTTCGTGTGTATTTGATTGTAATAATAATAATAATAAGAATAATAAAAAAATAAATAAAAAAAATAATAAAAAAAAATAATAATAAAAACTCTTTACCCCCAATAAATTCCAACTGACGGAGCTACTGAAGGTAACTGAAACCTTCAGTAACTCCATCAGGATGGAATTTGGTGTGGACAAATGTGCAGTCATGCATGTTAAACAAGGGGAGATTATGGAATCCGAGGGAATTCAACTCTCTGATTCCATACACCTTAGACACCTCTCCTCGACCGAAACTTACAAGTATTTGGGTATGTCGGAAGCGTTGGGCATCAACAGTTCTGACATGAAGCAACTGCTGAAGGAGCGTTTCTTTGGCCGCCTGAAAAAGGTATTAAATAGCCTTTTGTCGGGCGGAAATAAGGTGCGCGCCTTCAACAGTTGGGTCATGCCGGTTTTGATGTACTCTTTTGGCATACTCAAATGGACACAGACCGAGCTCGACGCCCTCGATAGGAGGGTCCGGACACTGCTGACCGCAAACCGGATGCATCACCCACGATCATCGGTTATGAGACTGTACATCCCGCGGAAGTGTGGGGGTCGAGGCTTTTTAAACGCCAAGACTCTTCACAACCGCGAGGTGTGCAGCCTCAGAGAATACTTTTTAAAAGCTGAAGTGGGTATGCTCCGGGATGTGGTCGCAGTGGACAAAGGACTCACCCCGTTATCCATGGCTAAAGAGAACTGGCGCAAGCCTGTAATACTATCGACTGATGAACGCAAAGAGGTATGGCAAGGCAAGGAGCTACACGGGCGCTTCTATCGGGCTCTCCATGGGCCCGATGTAGATTATTCAGCGTCCGTATCCTGGCTACGTTTCGGCGACCTTTTCGGGGAAACTGAAGGTTTTGTCTGTGCAATTATGGACGAAGTCATCCTGACGAATAACTACCGGAGATATATAATGAAGGACGGGACGGTTGACGTGTGTCGGGCATGCCACTGTCCTGGTGAATCCATCAGACATATTATCTCTGGTTGTTCTCGTCTGGCTAACGGCGAGTACTTACACAGACATAACCAAGTGGCCAGGATTATTCACCAGCAGCTTGCTTTGAAATACAATCTGGTGGATTCTGAGGTACCGTATTACAAGTATGTGCCCGACCCAGTTCTCGAAAATGACCATGTCACGTTGTACTGGGATCGGTCTATCATCACTGATAGGACTATTGTTGCCAATAAGCCGGATATAGTGGTGATAGACCGATTAGCGCGCCGCACAATGATAATCGATGTCACCATCCCGCATGACGAGAACCTCGTGAAAGCTGAGAAAGAGAAACAAATCAAGTATCTTGACTTAGCACACGAGGTTGTCGACATGTGGAATGTGGACTCGGCGATCATTGTGCCGATTGTCGTTACGGCCAACGGCCTGATGGCCAAGAGCCTCGACGACCATCTGTCGAGGCTGTCATTGGGCGGTTGGATCAAGGGTCTGATACAGAAGGCAGTACTCCTCGATACGGCTCGCATTGTGAGGAGGTTCCTGTCTCTGGAGCCCTAACCACCGGTAGCTTGGACCCTGTTCCCGATACCGGTTGGCCTCTATTTTTATATTTTTAAATGTTTTTAAGTTTTCTTTTTTAATATTTAAAAATGTAATATATAAGAATGAAGAAAAATAAAGGAAAGAATAATAATAGAATAATATTTAAAAATGTAAAAATATGTATATAAAATAAATAAATGCAATAATAATAATAACTTTATTTCAAAAAACAGGTATTTGTACATTATTAATGGGTACTTAATCTAAAATATGAACATGTAGTAGATTATAACAAATCTGTGGGTGTGGTTCTGTTCTCCTAGGTAAGTTGCAATGCAACCTGTGTTTAGGAGAAACAGTGCCTGCCCCATAATTGAATATCGATCAATGAATAACATGTAACAAAGTAAAGTTAAAGATGTTAAACAATTTCAAGTTTTTTTTACAATTTTGGTTAATTAAGGGTAATTATGACTTAATCTAAATTTGTGTACGTGAGTTTAACTGTAAGTGTGTAATGTATTTGTGTCTGTATATTTGTGTAGTGCATGTTAATGTATGTGTTATGTAATGCATGTATTGTGTAAAGTTGTAAATCGATTAGCAACAATAGTAAGAATTAAGGTACTAAATAGGGCTTAACTTTTTAAACGAATTTGAGAGAAATTCTTCTGTCTCATCATAGGATTTCCCTAGGAGGCATGAACGAATAGCTGATTTAAATTTAGGAGAAGGCAGTTCATAAACCGGTGAAGATGAGTTAATTTTGTTGTAGAGAGAAGGACCAAGGTAATAAAAGAATCTCTTTGTGTAGGTGAAGTTAATCGGAGGAACAGTGCAAATGTCGTCTTTACGACGCTTTGTGATAGGGATAAAAGGTGTTAGTTGATGTTGCTTGAGCAAAGTTCTCATTATAAATAATTGCTTTACATTGAGCTCATTACAATCCTGATATAATTGAGTTGTTGGGAAAAGTATAGGCCGAAAAGTTGCTATTTTCAAGATTGCTCTGTGAGCCACTTCCAATGGCTTCAGGGTAGTTTTAGCAACTCCGCCCCAACAGGAAATGCAATAGGTGATAATAGAATTACACAAAGCATAATAAACAGTTCGTATGACTTTACTATTTGCAATGTAGCGTAGGTTTTTAAAAATGTACATAAGTTTTCTAATTCTGCCCGTGATTTGATTAATATGTTCTTTATATAAGAGATATTTGTCCATTGTTATGCCTAAATATTTAATGGAGTCTGAAGAAGAGATCAAAGGACACTGGCAAACTGTTTGAAGTTGAGATTGACAAGTATGAGCCTTTAGAATAAGGGGAATTTTAGGTTGAGAGGCTGAAGATATCGAGAATGTCATGAATTTAGTTTTTGATGTATTGAGTGTCAAGGAGTGAGACTGGAGCCAGTCAAAAGCTGAATTAAATCCAAGTTGAGCTGTACTTTGGAGGGTTGACCATGAGTCCGCTACAAAAGTGAGTGCTGTGTCATCGGCAAAAGATATAATTTGGCCGTTTGTGACGCTAAGATTGCAAAGGTCATTAATGAATATTAGAAACATGGTTGGCCCCAAAATACTGCCTTGAGGCACACCATAACAAATCGGAAGCTCACCACTCATGCACTCACCTATTTTGACCATCTGAGTGCGGTCTACAAGATAGCTCCTAAAAAGCTCAAGTTGTAAACCCCTGACACCCATCCGTTCTAATTTTAGTAGGAGGGTATTGATGGGAACCGTATCAAAGGCCTTTGCCAGATCAAGGAAGATGGTAAGTACCTTTTTTTTGTTATTTATATTAGCTACTATATAATTAGTTAGAAGATGGACGGCATCTGCAGTTGATTTCTTCTTACGGAAACCAAACTGCTGCGTTGAAATTAATTTGTAGTGCTCAATAAACTTGACGAGTCTGTTATTGATAAGTCGCTCGAAGACCTTCGACAGGGCAGACAACACCGCGATTGGACGGTAGTTTGTAAACGAGTTCCCATCACCACCCTTAAATATAGGATGTATTACCGCTCTCTTGAAAGAGGAAGGAAACACAGCGTTCTGTAAACAAATATTTAAAATATGTGTTAAGACTGGTGCTAATAAGATTGAATATCTTTTGAGAAAAGCAGAAGAAATGCCATCCCAACCAGTTGCTGCAGTTGACTTTAAGGATCCTATGATAGCTGTAATCTCATCGGTATCCGTTTGATCGAGCACAAATGAGGTATATGTTTGTGTAGGCCTACTTACTTTAGGTAAAATTGGTTTGCAAGCGATACCATCAGCCAGTGTCCTTCCAATATTAACAAAGTAATCATTAATCTCATTGTATGTTTTAGTTGGTTTGTCGTTTTGAGATAGCAGTTGAGCTGATTGTTGTTTAGTTTTTGGTATATTGACTATCCGCTTAATAGTTTCCCATAGAATTTTGGAGTTAGTTCCAGCTTTGTGTAACTCTTGAGAATCATAAAGGCGCTTAGCTTTTTTAATTATTTTATTGCAATAATTCCTGTATCGCTTGTAGGAAATTTGTAGAGTAGCATTAGTTGGTGATAACTTTAGTTGCCTGTGCAGTGAGTCCCTATGTCTTAGGCATCTCAGCAAGCCAGGGGTTATCCAGGGCTTGAGGATTCTTTTCTTTGCTGGTACTTTTATAATAGTAGTGCTATTAGAAATTTCTTTTTGTAATAGTTTAATGAAAGTGTCGGTGGCTTTATTTGGATCTGATATGTGGTAGATATGAGATAGGTCTAAGCTTTCTAGGGCATTGTCAAGGGCATTAAAATCAATTTTATTTAACTTATTTGTGGCGTTAAAATTAGTGTTTATTTTATGAATGCAAAGAATTAACGAGTTATGATCGGTTACTGTAGTGTCAAGAACCAGTGAGATAGTTTGTGATGTTGTTTTAATCATAGTATGATCAAGACAATTTTCACCCCTGGTAGGGAAAGTATGAGAAGGAAGAAGCCCGTTAAAAGCTAGAGTGTTTAGATAATCATGCGAACGGTTGTCTAAGGAAGAGGGTTTAATATCTAAATTTATGTCACCACTCATAACCACTGTTTTGAATTTGGTAAAATTTGGTAGCAGGTTGTTAAGTGAGGAAAGAAAAGAATCAATATTGCCAATAGAAGGTGACCTATACACACAAAGAATAGCAAAATCGGTAGCTATCTCCAACACAAGTCCACTAGCGCTAGAACCGAAATCTAATTCCTTGCAAGAGCAGGCTATATCTGACCTTATATAAGTAACAACTCCGTCACTTTGATTTTTGTGGTTTTTGGTATTATACATAGTGTAATTTGGAATAATAGGTATACTTTGGTTTCTGAGACAGGGTAACCAGCATTCCGTAAGTATTATAATATCGCAATCCAGTGACATACGTGCAAGTAGCGTCTCTAAGCCCAAAAAATTACAATTTATTGACCTAATGTTTTGTGTGAGTACTTTTAGATAGCTACAGGGTTGTCCGATAAAGGTATACACCTGCTCCGGGGCACATGAGTAGGATTGAGATACAGAGAATTGATCGACATTATCTAAAAATTCATGGAAGTTACTAGACATTTTTGTGAGTAAAGTATAATCTTCAAAATAAGCTGGGCATAATGACAGCGGGAAATAGTCAAGAATGAAAACTGGAGATAGTGGAGGGAGTGTGGTGTAGTAAAATTGTGTGAGCATGTTTGTGTTATGTGATGAGGATCTGTATTAACAAAGTGTATTTTAAAGTAGTTATCTAAAGAAAGTACAAGGCAATACAAATTAACATAAACAAGCGATACTTTAGTTGCGCATTTTTTTAGTCATGCTTTGTTTGCCAGAGACAAGTCTTTTAACTGCTGTTCATTTTTAACAATAATATGAGGTGAATCAGTAGATTTCCTTAACATAATTCGCCCGTTTGAAATCCAGCAATATGTATACTGATTAGTTTTTGCAAAGTTGCGCGTGTTAAACAATAGTTTCTTAGCGTATGTGGTAAGTTGCTCGGCAATGTAAACAGGAGCATTTGTTGTACAATCGAATCCCAGATGAGTTGAGTTTAATTTACCGTTAACATTGTTTTTATTAAAATGTTTAACTGAGTCTAGAAAATTATTTTTAAGTAAAGTATTTGCGAACTCAACCGTGACGTTTGAAGTTTTGCTATCCTTTTTAGAGGGTAATCTTGAGATGTCTCGGATGTCCGATGGCTGCAATTCCATTTCCAGTGTTTTTGAGAGGATTTGTATCTTATTGTACAAAGTATTCCTATGCTCGTTAGGTACTTTAGGTACATTGCGAAGTTCAATACATGTTTTAATACTGCTCCGCTCAAGTTGGTCTAATTTTTCCTCCAGAAATGTAATTTTCTTAACCATGGCAACTCTATCGGTTTCCAAACCAGTAATTTTAGTTTCTAGAGATGTTAGCTGATCAGAGACATGAGTCATAGATTTTTCGATCTCGCCACTTGTTTCTTCAATTTGTAAATATTGTGACTTAATTTCCAAAATATGGTTCTCTATTTTGTCCATTCGTGAGTTTTGGGATATCATCAGATCGTTTATCATGTCTTTCATAATGCTGGTGATCTCATTTTTGAAGGTGGTAAATTCATCAGCAAAACCCTCTGTACAACTTTTATTTGGTGACTGTCGTCATCGTTTTGCTCTCTGCGTGATATTTTCTAGTGTTTTGGTTGACAGAGGAGCTTCGTCAGTGCAAAGCTTCGAGATATCTGATTCCGAGCGTGAGGGTGTAGTTTGAGACTTTGGCGGCGTTTTATGCATCTTGTATCACGTAGTAATGTTTAAAATATAGTAAACTACGGATATATGTCGATTTTTTTAGTAAAATAGTGATTAATTTTATTGTTTCCAACAATAATAAATTACAAAAAGACTTTGCTATGAAAGCTCAGGATTCGAACTCACGACGTCTCGATACTAGACCAAGTGCGGCGTTATACACCGCTCGGCCAGCACCGTCTTTTGAAATTTGACGAAATAGGCCCTTAGCTTCTAGCGATGTAATTAGTTCGAGTTCAAAAGTCCGCTGTGCGAGTTCCAAGGTCAGTCCTTTCACTTTTTTAGCACAGTCACTCACGAATCACAACTGTTTTTTAAACTATTTTGTTCGAAAACAAGACTGTTATGTTAAGCACAGCTATTATTTTAACACTGTTTATTGTTATTAACCTTGTGCACTAAACTGAGTAGATTTTAGATCACTTTAGGCAATTATAATTATGTTTAAGAATTAAAAAATACGGGAGCTCTTTGTAACACGACCGTTCACAACGGCGTCCGGGCGGGGGGGAACATTGTTGTATGAAATAAAGAGAGCAGTGGTGGCCCAGTGCTATCGGCCACGACTTACAAGTTGTAGGTCGTGGGTTCGAGCCCAGGCAGGCGCTTTACTTTGTGTAAATTATTTCATCACCACTGCTCTCAAAACGGTGAAGGAAAACATCGTGAGGAAACCGGCGTGTCCTAGAACCAAAAACTCGATGACATGTGATATCCACCAACCCGCACTAGGCCCGCGTGGTGGATTATGGCCCATTCCCTCTCACAGAGAGGAGGCCTGTGTCCCAGCAGTGGGAACATTAATAGGCTGATGATGTGATGATGATGTGATGAAATAAACATCTACTCATGATATTTTTTTAATTTTAGTGACAGCAAAGAAGACACTGTGAAAGCCTTTTTAGGCTTCCGTACCTCACAAGGAAAAAACCGAACCCTTATAGGATCACTTTGTTGTCCGTCTCTGTCTGTTCATCTGTCTGTCAAGATCGTTTATCTCGCGAACGTGTGGAGGTATCGAGTTGAAATTAGTATCGTATACTCAAGTTTGCAACCCATTGCAGCTGAGAAAAAAAATCAAACTTCTAGATCAACGCAATCAACAGATACAGTCGTTAATGACGCATATTTTAAACTCGCAAGGGAATCAAAATCTACAGGGTACTTCTCGTTAACCTAGTTAATCATGGAATTTGGCAAGAAGCAATATCTTGTAGCACAAGTAAAGGAAAAAATCCGAAAACCGTAAATTTGTATCTACATAAATCAAAACAATTATTAACGTATTTGCAGTTAGTAAACTATATGCAACTTAGGTCGATGTATGGGGACTACAGTTTTCCAACGGCAAAATTAATTTTGTCTCTCAATTCTGTTTATCTTATCGTTAGAGCAATGTTCCGTGCCCTCATAGTTTATGAACTCCAGTAATGTTATTTAATTATTTTAGCCCCATCCAAAATACCTCGGCGTCACTTTGGATAGGTCCCTCAACTACAGGAAAAATTGTGAGATTTTTAAGCGAAAGGTGCATGCCAGGAACAGCCTGCTACGTCGCCTTACATCCACTAGATGGGGAGCATCTCCCCAAGTCTTGCGATCAACTGGAATGGCGCTCTGTTTCTCCGCTGGTGAATATGCCTGTCCAGTGTGGAGCCGCTCCGCCCACTCCAGCCTAGTGGATACAGCACTAAACGAGGTATTCGGTATGCGAATATCCACTTATCGGCATCGCGCCCCCGGATGTGCGTAGGACTATGGGAAGCCGTATAGAAAGGGCAAAGCAAGAAAGTGACTCGCGCCACGCAATGCACAACTACACCTCGGTGCCCCAGAGGCTTCAAGGTCGAAAAAGTTTTCTTGGTTGCGTGAGTCCATCTACCGGCTACATCACCACGGAAAGATCGTTTGTGATCTTTGGCGAGAGAAATTTGAACTCCCTAATCATTTCCTGGAGCCATCGGAGGCCCTTTCACCTGGGCACGCATTGCCTTGGCCGACCTGGAAAACTCTGAACAGACTCCGCACTCAGGTCGGCCGCAACAAAGACAATCTCCATAGATGGGGGTTCTCTGATGGTTTCGATCTTCGGTACTTGTGCGGCGTCTCCCCGCACACCATGGCCCACCTTACGTCTTGTGCCGCATGTCCTGTTGTCTGTTCACGTGAGGACCTTATGACTGAGTCAGCAGAGGGCGCTGCCGTGGCTGAATTCTGGACCAGGCAAGGCATTTAACTAAAAAGAGTCTGTTTGTCATCGCACACGCTAAGAAGAAGAAGATTATTTTAGTGGATGTAGCTGTTTGTACGGAACCCTCAGTGCGCGAGTCCGACTCGCACTTGGCCGGTTTCTTTATGGTTTGTTTACCTTTTACTTTTTGCTCCAGCGAATAGGGTATAGATGCTTGGACGTAAACTATACAAAAGGAGTATGTTGGTAAAACATCGCAACAGGCGTTCTACAGTTTCTCCCTACCCACATGGGCAGAGGCGTAAGTTAATGAAGGTTGTAGGCTATTCTAAAATTAATAATACTAATTTGCCTGATTCCACTAGTTTGAGCAACATGTTGCCCGTGACGTGACGATCCGCTCAGACATCTGTGTGACAGTCAATACAGAAAGCTTACAACTTAACACGTTCTCCGAAACACGTCTTTGACATATAGATGACTTGTCTGTGTACATAGGGCCGCTTTCTGATATCAGTATTTGGAGCTTACAGCGTGTCAATGTCTAAACCTAGTATAATGTTAAAGTTTGAAAGGCTAAAGAAGTTTGACAGGTTCTCAACATCAAATTCTTAATTCAGAAATTTATCTATGTGTCTGCTCTAATCCCCGTTTCTGAATTGGAATTTAGTAGGTATATTTCATGATTTTTCTTTTGGTCTTAGTTCCCGAAAATATCTAGCCTGAGGAGATTAATATGCCTACATTTTGCCATTTATTATGGTTAAGTCTCATCTACTAAAGTCTCGAGAGTATGGTATAGTTATAAAGAAACTTTATATAAAACTAGCGGACGCCTCGCGGTTTCACCCGCGTAGTTCCCTTTCTCGTGGGAATACAGGGATAAAAAGTAGCCTATGTCACCCGGGAATAGTGTAGCTTCCCAACGGTGACAGAATTTTTGAAATCGGTCCAGTAGTATTTAAGTTTGTTCGTTACATACAGAAATACAAATATTTCCTCTTTTTAATATTAGTACAGCAGAAAAAAAAACCACTTTGATTGAACTGGAGACGTACAACAAAAAAAAAACTTGGCCTATCTAGCCCTGTTATTAGGAAGCAAGACGATGACTTTTGGGTTTCTGAGTAACCGTAAAGACGAAAAAGAAAAATACACATTTCATCTAATATTTTCCGCATTTGTTTGCAGGCACATAAATTACACTACATAGGTTATTGCGTGATTAACTAATTACATTAGCAGCAGATATGCATAATCAATTTCATCATCTATGTATTACTTATTAGATGTCAGACTCATCACTGATTTGTTGAACGGGTAGTTAGATAAAAATATTTTACCAATGCTATATACATATACTGAGGTATCTACCTCAGTATATGTATATAGCATCAACGTATCTACGTTTTACCGACGTCTGAGTGACAATACAAACATAAGCTGACCAGCTTGAGTGAAAATTATTCTTCCTGCGTCGGGCCGTGACAAGAACGTAAGTTTGAACAGTATGTTTATCTCTTTCTGACAACGGGGTTCTATTTATATCTCTGAGATCTTTTAACCTACTCAGTGATAGAAATGAAGTTCCAGGATCCATAGGTCCTATGTAGGTAACTAAAGTAAAATATCAATTTTACTTTAAAATAATTTTCTATTGTTAATTTAAAAAAACTAAGATTTTAACGTAAGCTTTCATGCCAGGATAGTGTCAATATTATGCTAAATGACATCGCCAAATTAATAAAACCTCCTTCTTGTAATATTCATTTGATAGAAAAACGTCCAAAGTGCCCGTTTTTTTTGCAAAAGAGTTTATTTATTATATACAAACATTTATAACTCTTCATTATGTTAGTTCAGATAAATTAAAAATTATCGGAAAACTGTACTTAACTTTTTCAACAAAGTTTTGAAATGAGCAAAGGATTTTAATATTTTCAGCGATTTCAATTAAGTCCAGTGTTTATACAAGAAAAACCTTATTTAACGCACCTGAAATGAGTGTCTGAAAAAGAGCTATGAAATTTTCTTCTTCTTTCGTGTCGATTAACTCAAACTATACAACCATTCAGATTTTGTCCGACCAGTATGTAGCTACTCGGACAGCTCTTTCATTTGCTACGTTCAAATCCCGCAAGGTGCAGGTGGTCGGGCATGAAGGGCAGACAAGGAGGTGGGCATATCTTGCGAAGGGGCCCCACACTGACACTGTGATGTGTCTATGATATTCCATTTGGCCAGGTTGCTTTTACATCGGCCAACCTGGGTCCGCAATCGGTTTAGGGATTTCCAGATTGGCCACTGCAGTTCGATTCCAGGGGGCAGATTCTCTGCCGGAGTGATGAAGTGTGGAGGAGTAGGGCGTGTATGTTTCCATAATTCACATCTCTCGTTAGTTGCGCTGGCTTTCGAGGAGGTCGTATATCTCAAGAAGCTCTTACGACTCTTCAGGCGCGCAGGTTGGAGTTGATGCTCATATAGGGGGTGCCGACTGTCCCGTTCCTGTTTGTCCTTCTCGATGCGGCTGGCTATTTCGCGACGAACTTCTGGTGGAGCTACACCCGCCAGTGGGTACAGCATCACAAGTGGGGTTGGTTTTAAACACCCAGTTAAGATGCGGCAGGTGTCATTTAGGGCTGTGTCGACTTCTCTAGCGTAAAAAAAATATGAAATTTTAATCCTGATCGATTGACAAAGCCAAAAATTGCTTTTAAATCGTATTATTACAGATTGGCTCATGTTTTAATGATTGACACGTCGTGTTATCAAAAGAAATCAAATAAATGTATCTGAATAAATTAACATTATATCAGCCATTTATCGAAAAGTGACAACGTATTCAAGCCAACCGCTCCCAAACTGCTACTAAGCAATTCGAGAACATTTGGCAATCGACCAACAACAAGAGAAAAATTAATCATAATTTGACAGCCAAATTTGCTCGCCATAATCGCAGTCACCCTGCGTTCAATTGAACATTTTTGTTAACTAATTGTTCCATAGAGGCAGCACTGTCGTAAAATTGCAATGCTGTGGCTATCGCTGATACATAATTCGGATTCGCTATTTGAAGAGCAATAATTGCTATCGTTTTGCCTTTTCCAGATACGTAATAAGCCTGCGGCACTTAGTTGGGAGAAGGCTAAGCAGATTTATTTTTCGGCTTATCTTGTTTTCAAATACTATTTATAAAATACTAGCGCGGGACAAATAATGTACAAACCTTCCTCGTTTATCGCTCTTTCTATTAGTAATAAAAACAGTATCAAAATCCGTTGCGTGGTTTTAAAGAAGTTAGCGGAAAAACTGAAATGACGTCGATAATCGACATACGCGGACGGCGACTTTGTTTTATACACGTACCTTCTATTTAGAGATTAAATAAACTTAGCCGAATAGTCTAAATAAACCCACGTAGGTTTTAATTTTAATGTGATCTCTATCCAACTCCAAAGCAAATACAGACTATTTTAGTATATTATTTACTTTAGATTTTGCGCGTCTCTTCATCTTATATTAAGCAATTTGAGCTCAAATGAATTAATATCAGTTACATATTGAGGCATTGGAACATATTCGTAATTAATAATTTATCTAAATATGTGAACTTTACGTCTGATTGAGTTTGTAGGTGAGATCTTTGTATTTTATTTGAGTACTTTCTTACCGATCTAATATTTAATGTAATTAATTAGTTATTGTATATCTTATTTACTTTTTTATCTTACTTTATTAATTTTGCACATCTTATTATTAGGGTTCCGTACCTCAAAAGAAACGCGTGGAGGTATCAAGCTGAAATTTATATCAAATACTCAGGTCTACTGTCCCTTAAAGCTGTGCAAAAATCAAACTTCTAAGCCAACGCAATCAAAAGATACAGCCGTTTATGCCGCAAATTTCCACAAATTTTCGATACTCGCAAGTGAATTAAAACCTACAGGCAGGGGCGTAGCTACCGCCGTATCTGCCGTATCAATTATACGGGGCCCCCGGGTCACGGGGGCCCCCGACGTAAATGATTTATTATTGCTGATACAATTCAATAGTTTGCCGGAGGTAATAACAGCATGCTTTTTATTCTTGACCCTTCCAGTTACAACCGCAACTGCTGAAATAAGTTTTCCATAATTAAAACTAATAAAAAATTACCTAAGAACTTCGATGGGACATGAACGCCTGTAAGTCATCATCAGCTATAAATGATTTAATAAATCAGTTTGCCGATAAAAAGGCAAGGAGAGGGTATATTTAATTTGATTTTTTTGGAAAAAGTGACAGATAATTATGATGAATAAACATTTATTTTAATTTTATGCTTAGATAAAGTACCTATAGATTAAGCACTGGCGTGGCCGCACATGAGACAGCAATAGTTTGTTCTGGTGTTACAACAAGAACAAGAACACTACAACCCACCATCGCACTGACACTTATTATCTATAAATAACCCAAATTCCTTGTCTCAATTAACACATAATACCACAAAATCATAGAAAATCAAACAAAACCGAGTTTGTTTGTCAAACCTGCCATTGTATTAGAGTTTGACAAACAACAGAAACCGGCCACGGTGACAAAGACAAAAAATAATCTTTTGTCCTTATCATTTACATGGAGCTGCCAATTAGCCATCTCGCTCTATCAATCAAGGTCATTTTAAGGCTTAATCTATAGGTACTTTATCTAAGATTTTATGCAAACATTTTTTTTTTCTTTTGTGAGAAATCTTTACCCTTCATAAGGGCCCCCAAACAAATTTTTATACGGGGCCCCGCCAGGACACGCTACGCCCCTGCCTACAGGGTACTGCCCGTGAACTCAGAATCTTGAAATTTGGTACGAAGCAACGTCAGCACAGATAAAGGAAAAATTGCGAATATCATAAATGTTTAGTTAAATCATATAATAAAATATTTTTAATAATTTTAAACTTACTACCCCTTTCCTCATGAACGCGTAGAGGTATTAAATTGAAATTCATATCAAATACTCAGGTCTATAATACCTTTAAACTGAGGTTTGTATGGAACCCTCGGTGCGCGAGTCCGACTCGCACTTGGCCGGTTTTTTTTATTAAAGACCTATACTCGTTTTATGTTGATACTATGATATATTGCAAGTCATGTCCTCCAACTCAAACTACATCGGATCATCGAATTGACAGTTTGGTTTTTCCTCTGTCTCGACGACTGAGTCGAGTGGAGGTCATTCAAGCTGGCTTTGAATTTCGGTATAATACGATGATTCAAAATAATATAAATCACTTTTGAACTACATAGAACATGAATTAAAACGCGATAATACAGCGCGTGTAATTTATTGCGTAATACAAACACAATATCGATTTTTCTGTCGTATAAAGTTTAATTGGGATTTACTAACTGGAATTTCTCAGTAGCAGTCTGGAGTCCATACTCTAGAATCAAGCGTATATCCGGACTTGCACCCATCATCATCATCATAGACATAGGCCTCCCCCAAGCGTCACCACATTGACCGGTCCCATGCGTCTCGCATCCAGCGGATCCCCGCAACCTTTACCAGGTCATCGGTCCACCTGGTTGGAGGTCTTCCAACGCAACGTCTTCCGGTTCGCAATCGTCACACCAGAACCTTTCTGCCCCATCGGCTATCCGTTCTGCGAGCAATGTGTCTCGCCTACTGCCACTTAAGTTTGGAAATTCTTCGGGCTATGTCGATTACCCTTGTTCTCTTGCGGATCTCTACATTGCTGATTCGATCACGCAATGAAACTCCGAGCATAGCCCTCTCCATTGCCTTTTGAGTGACTGTAAGCTTTCTGTGAGGCCCATTTAAGCGACCACGTCTCAGAGCCGTGATGTTATCACTTGACATGACTTGCGCCCGGTATATGGCAATAGGTTACCCCTCTTAAACATAACTGACGAAATGCAGGTGAACTACAGACCTACACCCCTGCGTTACCCTTTGCGGAATACAGGCATCATAATAAGATATGTTTATAACGATGTTTCCAGTAATTAGTTAAAAATATACTAAAAATAAAAACGACCGAGATCTGCACACATCACATCATCAGCCTATTAATGTTCCCACTACTAGGACACAGGCCTCCTCTCTGTGAGAGGGAATGGGCCGTAATCCACCACAGGGGCCCAGTGCGGGTTAGTGGATGTCACATGTTTTCGAATTTTTGGTTCTAGGACATGCCGGTTGCCTCGATGAACGATTTTTTTCGTTACTCCGACGTTTCACTTGGACGAAAAACTTTTAACCGAAGTTACACTTAGCCGAAATAACATTTGTTCGAAATATTTATTTTCAATACAGTTGTTAAACATGGCGTACTTTCAGAGGCTATAATTGTGATTCGAAAATTAAATCTTATGCACAGGCATCTTTCTGTTACGCGGTCGTGACTTTTGTTTACGAGCTCGATCATTAGTTTTGCAGTTTAGTTTTAAATTTATAAGTCAATTTGAAAAGTTTAGTAGCAAAGAGTTTTCATCCATAGAATAAAATGGGATGGATTTTATACGAGGAAAAATGAATGATTCCGTACGTTTTAGCATTGAACTCTCAAAATTCTTTTAAATGGTTGTTTAATATATTTAATTACCAGTTTTAATTTAATTATTTTCACATCAACATTTGTCTAAAATCGAATAGGCTGTATACACTGTTTTCGTTGTAAAAAATGTCCAGTTGCAAAAACGCGCCTTTAGTTATAAGTCAATTTAAAAAAGTTTAGTAGCAAGGAGTTTTCATACATAGAATAAAATGGAATAGATTTTATACGAAGAAAAATGAATGATTCCGTACGTTTTAGCATTTAATTCTCAAAAGTCTTTTAAATGGTTGTTTAATATATTTAATTACCAGTTTCAATTTAATTATTTTCACATTAACATTTGTCAAAAATCGAATAGGCTGTGTAGGCTGTTTACCTTGTAAAAAAAATATGCCCAGTTGCAAAAACGCGCGAAAATTATATTTTTTTGTGAATTAACAAATCTAATTCTTTGATTTGTTTTTAATTTTTCCCACAACTGTATTGAAAAATATCGTGTGATACACGGGCGTGTAGGTTATTGCAAACTCGTGTCATTAAAAACCCTCGCCGTCGGCTCGGGCTTGTTAATGACAGCTCGTTTGCAATAACCAACTTTCCACCCTTGTATCACAATGTACTATTTCAATACAGTTGTTAAACATGGCGTACTTTCAGATGCTATAATTATGATTCGAAAATTAAATCTTATGCATAGGCATCTTTTTATTACGCGGTCGTGACTTTTGTTTACGAGCTCGATCATTACTTTTGCAGTTGAGTTTTAAATTTATAAGTCAATTTAAAAAGTTTAGTAGCAAAGAGTTTTCATACATAGAATAATATGGGATAGATTTTATACGAGAAAATATGAATGATATATACTTTTTAGCATTGAACTCTCAAAAGTCTTTTAAATGGTTGTTTAATATATTTAATTACCAGTTTTAATTTAATTATTTTCACATCAACATTTGTCTAAAATCGAAAAGGCTGTATAGGCTGTTTTCTTTGTAAAAAAATATGTCCGTATGGCGTGTAGGTTATTGCAAACTCGTGTCATTAAAAACCCTCGCCTTCGGCTCGGGCTTGTTAATGACAGCTTGTTTGCAATAACCTACACACCCGTGTATCGCACGACATTTTTCAATACAGTTCTGGGAAATAGTAAAAACAAATCAAAGGATTAGATTTGAAAATTCAAAAAAAAAAAATTTTCGCGCGTTTTTGCAACTGTATCACAATGTACTATTTTAAACGCATATCAAAATACTAAGTGAGAGAGAAACAGTGGGCGAATACAAATGTTTAAAACAGCGACTCGAGAAAAAAATTGTCAACGGAGCGCCGCTTGGCGGGGCTCCTATTTCTGTCTGCATGGTCTAAAGTAACAGGGATGGCCTAAATTCCCGAGCTTGCTTCGCTCGCTCTTGGACAAATTCTTTGAAATAATTAAGTAATAAAAATGTCTAATGCATGATAGCTATTAATAAATCATTATCTGTAAATCAGCGAAATGTAGTTCGGTAAAATAATACATATGCCATATGATACTTCGATGATCTAAAAATATGTCAAATAATGCATATAGCAAAAAAGACGTCAGTCAATAGTTTTCGGTAAAATGAAATTCGAACGAAAAATATTCGGTATAGTGATCGGTTCCCTTACAAAAAGCATATGAATTTGATAAAGTCACATTGTTACTTGCCCGTATTTGAACCTACGACGTCAAGCACGAGAGGCGAAGGCCCAGTATAGGTTGGTAAATGTCCGATCTCTTCGATCTTTTGGTTCCATGACATACCGGTTTCCTAGTATTTTTCACAGTTTTTGCGGTTATTACATAAATAACACAAAGTAGGTTTAGTTCCTCTGGGTGTGTACTCTGGGTTCAAACTCACTGGAATCACTGAGACACCACTGCTCTATTGGGCCACCACAGCTCTCATCTCTCCAGGAATATAACATTCATAAGTTGATACAGGAAGTTCATTAGTCTTTGATCTCGATAATCAGCTAAGTTTCAAGAAGCACTTAGAAGACGTGTGTAGATACATATATATATATATATATCTAAGATCACATAAGATCTAAGTCTTCACTCGTGGTCAAAGCCTGTGGCTTAGTATGAATGGAGCATGTGAGGTTATTTTTTAAACGATATCATGGTAAAGACAATTGTATTTTTTTTAATTCTTGGACTGGAAGTTAGCTACAAAATCGTTGATGCCGATATCCTAAGTTATTGCCGCCTCTGGATTCAAGCTCTTTTAATCAAATATATAGTAATAGGTTGTTATTTATTGACATTAAAGTCTTCAATTCGAGAGTGCGTTTTAATGGTGACTGAGTCGAGTTGGGTGGAGGAATTTTCTTCAAAAGGATTAAACATATAGGTGTTAGTGTGACACTATATCCAGCAAAGCTAAACTTTGGAGTGGCCGCTTAAAACACAAGTCATCAATAAACATGACATATACACCGAAGGTTTTGATCAGAAGTGGCAAGGGAATATAAGTAGAAAATAAATAAACTATAAGAAGCATCAGACATGAGAACCTTTGAATAAATTCAGGACACGGACAAACAGCGAGTGCCTTTTAAAGGAACGTATTCTTGTTATTAAAACTGCTGGTTGAAATAAGTTCGTGTTTTAGTATTTAGTAGAAAATAAGCAATATTGTTGAAGGATCAAACAAAATTTCAGATTTCAGTTTAGTTGAGACTAGACTAGCCGGTAATTCCCATCTCGCTAGAAAACTGGTGAAAGTTGCTTAATTATAAAGTACTGTTAGAAGAACACTAAAATCAATATGCCTATCCTTTCCCAAAGATATGGGGTTAGGCTTCCAGTCTAAGCGGATACAACTGAGTACCAGTATTTTACAAGGAGCGACTGCTTGTCTGATCTCCACAACCCAGTAACTTGGTAATACGATAACCCTTGGCAAGACTTGTGTCAGTTTATGAGGGTTTTGACTACCGTAAAGACAATCACAATTTTGAAAAGGCTGCCGGGACCATTGGCTTAATTAACATGCCTCCCAAGACACGGACCGACCCCGGCAGCATTGCTTAACCTTGAAGACCGACCCGTGCGGCTGTTATAACTTAACGAGCTCCTAGACAAACGCTAATAGCCTGAACAACAGTACTTAAAGTCATTACAGTGTCTTTGTCAGAAATGGTCATATTGCGTGAGTTTACGGGCGAGGATTTTAAAACAAATTAACTATCCTAAATTGACTAATCAAATAAAGTAATGGAAAATAACGTACACAACATTTCAAAGTACATTGGGGATAAGCACGATTCACCCATTATTTCTCACTGTATAGTTTTATCAACCCGATCCGCAAGGGAACCAGGGTTACCGACATAGCCCGAAGAATTGCCAAACTTAAATGGCAGGACACATTGCTCGCAGAACGTATGGCCGTTGGAGCAGATAAGTTCTGGGATGACGACCGCGAAACGGAAGACGTTGCGATGGAAGACCTCCCACTAGTTGGACCGATGAACTGGTGAAGGTTGCAGGGATCCGCTGGATGCGAGACGCACGGGATCGGTCAATATGGCGACGCTATAGGGAGGCCTATGTCCGGCAGTAGGCGTCTTTCGTCTGATATGATAATGATGTGTTGAGTTTTTTATCAAAATACCTCAAAAGAACACCGTATCTTTCTCGATCGCTACGAGCAGATCATCATTTATTTTGGCGGGCTCCCCAGAACTTGGTGTTACGTCAAGTTGACATCTGTCAGAATCGTACCAAAATTACTAAAATTAAATAATTATGTTATTCTATCTTCCCAAAAGTAATTATTAGGAGACGCCGACATATTGGTATTCTTTATCGAAATAGAAACACGTAATTATTGGCAAAAAATGGGCAAATTCCATCATCATTCTGTCTATCTCGGCAGTAAAAACATTCCCCATCGTACATTTTCAGAAGGTCTACTCGTACTATACCTACTGTTTACGAACGAAATTTATCAAACATTTGTTTTGTTTTCTTAGTTCGTATTATTGATTTATTCGTTGTTGTTGGACAAACAAATACAAAGTAGACATACATTAACATAACGAATTAGTGGAGCATTAAGACTATGGTTTATGAGATGGCTTATGTTGATTTTCACCAACGATACTGAATGCCAGCCACATTATTATTCTAGTCGTTTGACTTGACAGCTGTCAGTGTCATTTTTGTTTGTAGTAAATAGCATATGCATAAATAATCAGTCTATAGTGTTACCACGCGACACAAACCTCCTCTCTCTAAGAGGAAATGGGCCATCTACAACGTGGGCCCAGTGCCTGTTGAAGTTGACAAAATCATGTCTTTGAATTGTTTGTACTAGGAATCCAGTATGGATTCGTCACGATGTTTTCCTTCTCAATTTTGAGAGCAGTGGTGAGAAAATAAATTAAACAAACGTATAAATTAGATCGATAAGATATACCTATCTTCTGAAAATGTTTACTTATTTCGAACTGGAAAATTATTCCATGGATTTCATAATTATTATTTATTTCATACATTCGTAGCTGACCTCCACGATAATTGGTCCGATAAACAAATCAACAGATGAGTAATAGCCGAATAAAACGCGACAACTTCGGGTTATATCGTTTTGTTCGGCTATTACTATTAGCTTAACCAACAACAGCTACAATTTATCATGTTGTCACTGGTGTTCTGACGTGTTCGCTCTGTGCTCGCAGTTTCTTTTTCTAAAGTAATCCAACTTTGTGAGCTCCCACAGTCGCTTTAATAGGGAGTTCGCAACTGCAATGAGGAGCCAAGGCATGCGGTCGCTGTGGCTTAAATAATAATTTTCATCATAAATAGCCGAAAGAAATATTTCCAAAGTTCAAAGGTAAATTTACTTTAATCGACTATGGTGACGTGGGCTACTTTGACGTGAAAGCGGTATTCCTGGATAAGCTGGATAGACTCCTAAACAACTGCATCCGGTTCATATTCAACCATCAAAATTGACCATGTGTCGAGCTGCAGATCTGAGCTCAAATGGATGCCAGTTAGGCAGAGGAGAAATTTCCGGGCCTTGACCACGCTTTTTTCTCTTCTCAACTCTCTCACTCCTCCTTCTTATCTCATACCTCACTTTCAATATCTGTGTACTTCCCACGCTATGAATCTGCGTTTATCTAACAATCTTCTCTTGCTTTGTCCGTCTCATACTTCTGAGTTTATTCATTCTTCTCTGGAATGCGCTTCCTCTAGATATCAGGAAGGCCACCAGTCAATCATGCATTTAAGCGAAAGTTGCGGAATTATTTTCTACACTATTAGCAGAGTCGTCTTAATAAAACGCCTTTCTATTACTTGATTTATATGTATATATATATATATATTTATAGGTATTTATTATAGTAAATATATAAGTAAGTATGTTTATTTTAGCTATTTATATATCTATCTACTATTGTACCCATTCTACTATATCTTTTTTTATGCACCTGCCATATTATCTCTCCACCACCCTTGGTTGACTGGTAGAGAATGCCTCAGGCATTAAGTCCGTCTATGTACCTGTATGTTGCATAAAGTTATAATAAATAAATAAATTATTGTAAAAATTATTAATCAAACACATTCCATTTTCTAATAGGTAACCAGTTCCATAAATCATTTGAAAGCTGTGTTCTGATTGGTCGCGAACAATTTTCACTTCTACCGGATCCGGGTTGAACTCGTGACACAATATGGTGGCCGGAACCGGAACCGGAAAGACCGCAAAGCCGAAAATGGTTTAGGATTTTCTCTTTATGAAATTTTCACGGTACTGTAATTTATGTTGCTTTGATTGTGATAAATTTTTATACTTAGAAAGATCTTGATATTACTATTCCATTTATTCATTTTATTTACATATTTTTACATTTTTAAATATTATTCTATAAAAAATAAAATAAAAAAACATTTAAAAATACAAAAATAGTAGCCCACCGGTATCGGGAACAGGGTCCAAGCAAGGGTCCTCCTGACTATACGCGCCGTGTCCAGGAGTACCGCCTTCTGGATCAAGCCCATCCAGCTGCCCAGCGAGAGCCTCGACAGATGTTCGTCGAGGCTCTTGGCTATTATACCATTGGCCATCACGACTATCGGCACAATGACTGCTGTATTTTATTTTATTTATTAGGGAAAACAAACAATTACACACTGTATATGATTAACAAATAACTGTACGAGACTACATTAGTGTGCAACTAACAACGTTATCCACATCTTATATAAATTAAAATTGGAAGATACATGCACGAGTGTTATAAGTTTAGTGTTATAAGTTTAGTTTTTAGTGTATTCACATCCCACATGTCGACAACCTCGCGAGCCAGATCAAGATACTTGCTTTTCTTTTCTATCTCAGCCTTCACGAGGTTCTCGTCATGGGGGACCGCTATATCAACAATCATTGCGCGACGCTCTAGTCGGTCTATCACCACTATGTCAGGCTTATTGGCAACAATAGTCCTGTCAGTGATGATAGACCGATCCCAATACAACGTGACATTGCCATTTTCGAGAACTGGGTCGGACACATACTTACAGTAAGGCACTTCCGATTCCACAAGATTGTATTTAAGAGAAGACAAGACAAGTCTATCGAACTGCCATGTGATCAATCCTTTACATTTTGGCATTTAAAGTCTGGTTGGCAATTTGATATAGTCTGATCATCTTGTTCCACTTACCAAGTATCTATATATCGCGAAGGGCACATACTCCAGCATAACGAAGACATCTGCCACCGCCAGCCACTTCAGCAGCCGGTTGATAGGTGCCGCTGCTAAGTCGCGCCGGGTTAGTACTGCTACGTTTAGCGCATTGGCTAGGCTTCCAAAGAAACACACCTGGAACAAAAATATTTTATGTAAGTATAATTTTATTTTGAGCTATGGAGCTCCATACTTGGCACACAGCTAATATACCGAGTTTCAAACGTCGAGATCCGAAGAAGTACGAATATTTTCGACGTCCAAAAACGAATTTCGGAACTCAAATAGAACTGGGCAGGACACCTGATAAGGTGCGGTGACTATAGGCTTAGTAAGGTTGTAACCGAGTGGCGCCCAAGGACTGGAAAAAGAAGAAGTAGTAAATAAATTGTTGCCATCGCGGGTGAAACTTGCATGAGGCTGCCACAAATCAAGTACAACAGCTTGGGTACCTGAAAATCTATAAAAAAAATTTTGGTGAAAAAATGGTGTAAACAATAAACATACATGCGATTGCAGCAATCCCGAGAGATTTACCGTCATATATTGAAGAGTTATTTTGTATATCTCCGAAGTTCTTCATCAGATCTTGATCAAATTTAAATGGGACCACATGACCACAACAGCTTTTCGGTTCACCTAGTCTAAAGTTCTAAGGTAACAAACATAAAAAAGTGTCGAATTGAGAACCTCCTCCTTTTTGAAGTCGGTTAAATGAGGTCATAAAATAAAACGACATACGTAAGAATGTTTTACCCATCTATACTAATATTATAAAGAGGAAAGATTTGTGTTTTTGTATGTAACGAATACTAATGTAATTAAATACTATTGGACCGATTTCAAAAGTTCTTTCACCGTTGGGAAGCTACACTATCCCCGGGTGATATAGGCTACTTTTTATACCTGTATTCCCACGGGAACGGGAAATACGCGGGTGAAACCGCGAGGCTGCCGCTATTTATTACTAAAATACTGTGTAAAGTTGGTACAATATTGCTCAAGTAAGTACAAAGCTCACAGATCCTGCCATCCTGCCTTTCAGGAAATCGGTATCAAACTTCAATATAACAAAAATCAAGGAACATGCGCTCGTTTCCATTTCCAAAATGGCGGGCAAAAGGCCATTACCAACAGAAGCTATAGCCGTGTTCAGTAACTTATGGGTCAATTAGATAACAAAAGTTGGCATAAAGCTTCTTCCGACCGAATGTACTTTTGGCACTCTATAATGCGTTTGCAGCACATTTAAGACATTAGGCGGAGCGGTTCTAACTGAAAGAAAAATGAAAACGAAAGTTGAATAACAATCCTTGGACAGGAATACAAATGGTACAGTAGAGTACAGAACTGTATAGCTATGAAAGCATTCAGAACAGTATGGAGAGTCCCAGAACCCATAATGAAAAGGGGACATTCGCCAACTAAAGGGTATTGTGTCAGGTGGGCAACTGCCCGATAGTTGATTGCGCAATGTAGAATTAGTTTGACGTCAGGTTATTAACCGATTTCCCAAAAAGGAGGAAGTTCTCAATTCGGATGATTGTATTTATTTTATTACTAGCTGTCCTACGCGGCTTCGCTTCGTCAACTGGCTACCTACCTACCCATCTACCCTACCTACCCTACATACATGATTGTTGCGTAACTTAAACCGTTTACGCAGCGCACGCAACGGAAGCTCTCAAAAGGGAATAAATTTTCCCGTTTTTGCAACATTTTTCAATTATGCTCCGCTCCTTTTGGTTGTAGCACAATGCTATATAGCCTATAACCTTCTTCGATAAATGAACTATCATCATCATCATCATATCAGCCGAAAGACGTCCACTGCTGGACATAGGCCTCCCCCAAGCGTCGCCACATTGACCGGTCCCGTGCGTCTCGCAACCAGCGGATCCCCGCAACCTTCACCATGTCATCGTCAACCCCCCAAACCAAATGAATAGCACACATAAAATGAACTACACAAAAAAAAAATTTTTCAATTCCAACCAGTAGTTTCTGAGATTAGCGCGTTCAAACAAACAAACAAACTCTTGAGCTTTATAATATTAGTATAGATGTATGTTCGGGCTTAACTCCGTGATATATAACCGGATTTGCAAAAATCTTTATTTTGTTCGAAAGCAGTTCATTCCAAAATGGTCCCATTTAAATTTGGTAAAGAAGATCTGATGAAGAACTTCGGATATATACAACAGAACTCTTCAAAAAATTACGGCAGATCTCTTGGGATTGCTGCAATCGCATGTATGTTTATTGTTTACACACACGTTTACACCATTTCATAACATACCATTAGGGTACGGCCAGAGTGCCCGCTCTGCCCGAGCGTCGGGCGGGGCGGGGTAGAGCGGTCGAAAGCGCGTTCTTTAAGTGGCCTCAGTGCACGCTTAGCGTTTGTGGTGGCGGTCGTTTGTGTCGATCATGGCGTCTGCGTCGTACGATATTATTGATATGTATTAAAAAAACTTTGTAGCTGCAATTTAATTGTGAGTAAAGACAAGGCCCTAGTAACACTATGAAGCAAAAGAAACAATTTGGATACCACACTCCACAATCTTGCTTTAACTATTCTTATATAAAGAATGCGAAGATAACCATATTTCAGGTTTATTTTGTATTTCTGAAATTATTTCTTCAAACGACATCCTTCAAGAACGCTCGTATCACCGCTGCAAAACACAAACTGGTTTGAGCTTGCACGCGATGCCCCGCTCGACGCAAACAAGCCCGCTGCTGCCCACGCTCCGCTCGGCCGGCACTCAGGACGGCCACTACGCGTAGCACGTGTTTAACATGCACGCTGCACGCCCCGCCCCGCCCGACGCTTGAATAGAGCGTGCACTCTGGCCGTACACTAAGGAGCTAGGTACTTAAATTGCCAAAACTGTCATATTTTGAGTAATCTTAGCAACAGACTGACGAAGTAACCAAATTTAAATAAATATATGACATGATAACCCGCGTAAACGCCAGTACGCTCTAAACAGGTACGCAGATGTATACAGTTCACCCTGGTACACTCTCATTCCACCGGTTATGTTCAAGTTACATGTTATTCGGGTAATTTATGCTGACATCGCTGTGGGCATTATAGGTTCCTTACTATGGCACTTGTCCATTATGTACCACTAAAAAGAGAAAAATAATAATAATGGTGTTTCTGTTTTCTTGTCTTTGTTTTTTTGACACCGACTTAAATTTTAAATTAAAGTTATTTTTCACTTTGTAGTGTTTTTATTAGGAAGTCAGTTGATTTTTTTGTAAAAACGTTTATATTTTGTACGTGGCGGTAATAGATGACGTTATATTTCCATACGGAACCCTCAGATCAAACAGTAAACAGTTAGAACGTACGGAATATGAGAGCGGTGCCGCGATCTATATAAAGGTGAACGCGCACCTAGCCGCACCGCAGGAGCCGCACGCGCCGCAGTCATCGCATTTTATAAATCTTTATATGAAATCGTATGCAGCCTCGCGCACCTATCCGCGCCGCACGAGCCGCATTTCAGCAAAAGCTGTAGGTATACGGATTCCACCAGCGCGTGCTGATGACGTCATCAGATTCGGCGCGTTCGATGCTTGCGGCGAGTGCGGTGCGGACGGCGCGGAGACATCATGCGTACAGTGATGCCAACTTAGCTACTTTATAGCTAAATCAAGCTATTTTTCAGCTACTATTTGATAAAACTGGTAGCTAATTTTTTAACTATAATTTCTAGCATTTTTTATAAGACATGAATGCTTTCGAGAGTGTAGTGGGACACCGGATCTTAATTTAAATTATCTCAAATCAGGCAATAATATGCGATACTCTCCAACTGTACCCATTTTAAGTTAATGTCATGAACCCATATTTTTTTCTTTCATTCCACCTCTTCTACCGCAAAACTGACAATAACAGGATCAAGTGCCATAGTAGGTACCTACACTACGTACGTTCGTTCTATACAGAAAATATAACTTCGCCCCTAAGACGGCCCACTGACCGAAAATATTCATATAATAAGATATACAGAAGTGAATATGATTCTGACAACACTGTGCGTGCGGCACTTTCGGCCATTCGGCGCGTTCGGCGCGTACGGCGCGTTCGGCGCGTTCGGCGCGGATAGCGCGGGGCCTTGAGAAAATGCGATGACTGCGGCGCGTGCGGCTCCTGCGGCGCGGATAGGTGCGCGTTCACATTTAGTGTGCATGACAGCGAGGAGCGGCACCGTAGGGACACGTACATCTGTGTGCGTATAAGGATGCCGTTTGGGAAAAACGCCCACATTTTGTTCGATGCTTCTCAAGAATAATTATTAATGTTACAAATTGTTACTTAAGTAGTATTTGGACAGAATAATGGTTATCAAATAAATTACAGATAGAAGAAGAACAGATAGTTTTTGAAAGAATTTTGAAGCGGTATCATACATGTTGAATAATTACGCGAGGAACTTGTAAATGTGATTTTTGTTTGTTGACATATTTTGATGATGTTGGAGTCAAATAAAAGATCTTGGCCTAGAACCATTTTATCCGTTTGAATTATCTAAATTTGTGTTCCGAGTGAGCCGTAAATGTTAGTGGTTAAATCAATATCAAAACTATAAAATAATCAAAGTTACCTGTGGAAAGAAATTCCATCTTCTATTTTTTTGTTTTTGGGAACAACTTTTGAAATGTTTAAAGATACAAGACGGCATTTTTACACATAAAATAAGAAATGTCTTGTGACGTGTAAACAGTGCGACGCGTAGTTTCGTACTAACACGATATTGTATTAGTTTTCAATTTGTATTTGTATTGGTGGTTGCACTCTCTTGTTCCGTACGCTCTATCGGTTCACTATTTGATCTGAGACCTAACCATTTCTTCTCAAACAACACTGACATAAGCTTTTTGGTAACTAACGATTACATTACAGGATCTTTTGACACTTAAATAACATTTTCAGAGGGTGCTGTTAGTTGACATTAGTGAGATAGTTGGTCTGTGGAAGTTGCATTAAAAAAAACAAGCTGTATGATTGTTGGGCTGATGGTATGCCAATGTCCGTATAATAAATAACCTAAAAAATACCTTAAAAAAAACAAGATGGCGGCATTTGTTCCGAATTTAAATCAAAAGTTTCTTGTTCTATTGCTGATGTAAGTGAAATTGGCTTACATGTGGCTCATTGGATTTATTTGACAAAAGAATATAAGGGCTATTGAAATACGGGCTCAAAAGGTAAAGTACCTACCTACCAAAGGAAAAAGCAAAACATTTTTACGTAAATTGAAATCATTTCCGTGACCCGTCTACATAATGGCGCACGTCTATCAATTGTGATATTTATGTACCAGGGCCCCATGAATATAAAGGTGGTTAGTAATCAATCGGCTTTAGATTATTTTGGAGTACAGCCAATTTTGATTTTACGATTGCTTACCGGATACATCAATGGTATTGGTGGATTTTTTATTACGTGGAAAATATTTATTCAAGAATAGAGGAAAGAAAATTATATTTGCCGATAAATAAGATGCGATGGCATTGATTTACTTAACAATATTTCCTTTTTAGGGTTCCGTATCCGAAGGGTCCAAACGGAGTCCACTATTGCTGTCACTCACTTGTCTGTCTGTCCGTCGTCTGTCACACAGGTTTAACTGTCAAACGGTTGGAGCGACAGTCTTCAAATTTTCACAAAGTAAACATCTTGTTAATTTGTTGTTCCTATTACAAACAACTTGATTTTGCGGTTTCGTAGGAAACCCTAACTGTGTGAAGTAGGACACGCACTTGCCCGATTGTTTTGTACTTTCATTCTGAATAAGCTTCCTAAAAATCTGAATCTCAGTCGTTTTCTCGGTCACAATTTACTTGTAGGTATCATAAAAATCGAAACTATTTTTAAAATGCATATATTGACGTAAGAATCTTTGATTGAAAATTAGGGTGCTTTTTTACCCGACTGCCGAAGGAGGGTAATGTGTTTATCAGTCTATGTATGTATGTATGTATGTATGTATGTATGTATGTTTGTTCCTATGTGGCGTTCCAGAGACCAAACGCGTTGACCGATTTTGATGATTCATACGTCAATCGATTCGTCTTAACCTTGCAAGTGTCATAGGCTACATTAAAATTGGAAAATACAAAAATGGCGGCTTTTGGGCGCCATATTGTGGGGGGCCAATTTTATTTTTTCTTCCAAACCCATCGTGTGGGGTATCAAAAAAAAGGGTTTTTAGAGGCGATTTCAAAAATATATAATACTTATATATTTAAATGTACCTAATTCGAAAAAAATGTTAACTAAAAAGTTATAAATAAAAAAGTTAATTAAAAAAATCAAAATACCCGACTGCTTAAAAAGCGAACTAAAAAGACGTAAACAAGAAGAAAATCATGCTGTGCAGTCGGAGGATACATCTAGTTTTGGTCAGCCAGCTCGCGAATATGTATACTCCGACTGCACAGCATGATTTTCTTCTTGTTTACGTCTTTTTAGTTCGCTTTTTAAGCAGTCGGGTATTTTGATTTTTTTAATTAACTTTTTCGATATTAACTCAAATAAGTTGAAAAAATAAATATTTAAATTCAAAAAAATTACAGTGTGTTCGGGACATAAAAAATTAAGATTTCACCAAATATTGTGAACTAATATTTATTTTGTAAAAGATAAAATAAAAAACCAATAATTGCTGTTAGTTGACATTAGTGGGATACACACAGACAGAAATTTTTTTTTTGCGGATATGGTTGCCTTTTCAGTATTAAATTACACAGTAGTTATTCATAGAAATGGAAGATATCTTGACATTTAATTAGGAAAAAAACTTCTACAAAAACAGAGGTAAAAAATTAACCTACTGACATTTAAAAGATGTTGAAGAGTCTTATGCGCCGCGCCGCCGCTTACTTACTTTGTGTAGTGACTGAATAATTAGTTTTAATTTACCAATTATTTTAAAAAAAAATTTGTAAGATACATTAAAGGGAATTTTTCGTTACAAACTTCCAACTAACTTGCTTTGATATTGGTTAATCAAAAATAGATAAGTATTATTATGGTTCAGGTAAAGTTGGGAAAATTCTTTCGACTAGTAGACAGAAGATAACACTATTAATAATATAATATGTTTCTCTGGGGGCTAACAAATTAATAAAAGATTAGAATAAATTTAAGATATCTCTCTCATACTTTTGATGTCTAGATTTGATGTTACTCTTAAGTCGGTAGGAAGGAATACTATTATAGAATGATCTAATCTACTTTACGCCCCGGATTCGCACTGGACAAATTTTAGACAAAGCGTTTCTATTAGTTAAGGCGTATATATTCCCCAATGTTAACGCGGTACTGACCGTGCGTCCGCTCGGTGCCAGTATATTAATATTGGACCACCTTTTTGACATTTTTTTTTGAAAAATGTTTTTTATTTTACATTTTCTATGGAGGTTAAGATTTTAATCATCAATTTTTCTGTGTAAAATATGTTTAAACATCCAAGTCATTTTGGAGGAGTATGCAAAAGAAGCGAAAAAATTACGTGTCGGTAATTAAATTTTAAAGCATTAATATCCTTTATACGAAAAAACCATGTTTCACAAATAATTAACATGATCTTTTTTTAACCTAGCCGTTACTAAGGAATATGCTTTAGTAAGTGGCATGAATATCGGAATCTCGGTAAGAAACTACCGATATTTCAATTCCGATACTGAGTGATCCAATATCGGAATCTCGGAATCAGAAAATAAATTACAGCAATAAAATATTAAATTAATTATTTATTATCTTATTTTAGCTTCTTGTGAAGCGTTGAACGAAAAAGCGCGGTTAAGCCCATTGACTACAGTGGATAATCTGTTTACTAATCGGGCGCTTATTTACCTAAACTTCACTTCATGATAAAATAATATGTGCCTTGATGAATTCCGTATATACAGTCCCGAGATTGCTATAAATGTAACCTGTAAGAATACAAGTAAATATACAGTTTTATAGAACACGTTGTAACAATTATATTTTCATCGATTAATGCTTTGGTTACGGGAATCCACTGGATTTGAGACGCACGGGATCGGCTAATGTGACGACACTTGCCAGTTGTCAAAAGTATGAAAAAATATCGTTGCATTCATCATCATCATCATTATAATCGCCGTTTCAGCCAAAAGACGTCCACTGCTGAACATAGGCCTCCCTCAGGACGCGTCACCACGTTGACCGATACTTATACTGGATTTATAAATAATCATTACTCACTACACTTATCGGGACTTCCAGATTGATCGTGAATTAATTATTTTTAGATTTTTTTTGCGTAATCCTTTTTCAGGAAGACATGACTTATATTCTTTCTTGGGAACAAATGTGCAGTTTAGGTATATAAGCGCCCGATTACCAAGTCACTGATGATTTGAGAGAGACATAATAGAAAATCCTAATATGACGCGGCGTAAACGTGTTTTTTTTTATTGTACTTAAACCAAACTCATTCCGATTTATGCAATTGGGTAGGTGAATTAAAAAAAAAATACGATTTTTTAAATGTATTTTGAAACTTTACATATCATAAATTATATTGTAGCTGCAGAAATCTCTTAAGTATTTTTTTTCAATTTATTATAAGCAATTGAAAATCGATAAAATTTTAAAAAGAACCACGTGTCTACAAACGGGCCATGATTGGTCGCCATGTTGGTAACGTCATAACGTTCAAGGAATTTCACGGTAATACAGTGTCAACTGCACGTGAATTGACTAAAAATATCCGAAAATTAGTGCAATAATATTATTAAACAACAAATTTTATTTAGTCATATGTGATAAAGGATTCATAAAGGCTAATGTCGATAATATACCCACCTGATGGACGATTTGGAAGTTTTGAGCATAAATAAAGTAGTAATGAATTTTACGTGTTAGTGGACCGGTGTTAGTTATTGTTGTTTACCAGGTACATTTAGAAACACAATTGTCATAACGTAATCGTTTTTACATATGGGTAGGTGATATTGGTGTAATATAAAAAGTAAACAAACACGATTTGCGCGAAACTTCGACTTTGGATATCAAAAAATTTCATTAGATACCACTAAATATGATACACATAAACATAACATTTTAGTTAATTCACATTATTTACCCTTAATAATATTAAACACTTATATCTATATTACATATTTACAAACACTAAAAAGTTTGTAGAACAGAAACGTGAAAATATTAACTTGGTAGATTTTCCTTACACTAATTCGTCAGTAATATCTCTTAAATGCGTCGACCGATTTTCATAATTCAAACAGAAATATTAGTTTTACGCCTATATCTGTCATTTAAGAATAAAATAATGAATATATCTCCATAAACAAAAAATCATGTTTTCAAGTTGGAGCGTTCAAGTATTACGTAACGCAATTTGGGGGGGCGGGGGGGTCTCGTAAAACGTTACGATGCGTTACACGGGCGGGAGGGGGTCCTTCTTACAACACGTTACGTAACATTATTTCTTTTTTTATATAAAAAAATAGGGAAATAAAACTCCCAAATTGGCAACCCTTTTTATAGTGTTGCGAATTAAAAATCTCTTGTTTTATTATAAGGCAATTAAAACTATACGAAGGATAAAAACTATAACAACTTTTTGCGACTTCAGGGTAAAAATGATGACTTGAGTGTTACGTAACCTTTAGAGAGGGGGGGGGGGGTACAGAAAAACGTTACGGAGCGTTACAGTGGGGGGAGGGGGGGTCAAAAATCTTCAAAAATTGCGTTACGTAATACTTGAACGCTCCCTACGTAATTATACAACAATGTCAACTTTGCTCAAAAGTTCCCTTAAAAATTTACTTTTCTCAGTCTTTAATGATCAAAGTAAGAAATTAATACGGATCTAATACTAAATTAAAAGAAGGTAACAACATAATTAACACATTATAATTGGAATCTTGTTAGACATAGAACATTTCTCAAATTTAGTACAGATTGCTAGGTACTTGGCTATTGCGCGACACACATATAATGGGGATCTTTTTGTAGTGTTCGTACATAATGATACGAAGCAAGCACGATAACTTTTAAGGTTCGATATTTATGATCAATATATTAGATATATTTGATATTGACGATAATAACAAGATTGAATCGGTTAAAAGTCAAAACACTGTATAAGTTATGTGCACAATGAGTAGAAATTAACGTTGTGATGTCACACAGGCTCGGGTTTGTTCGGAAAACTGTCGGGGTGTTTTCGGTACTGGATTAAAAAATATATTTTCGATTGGATTTTACTTTGTAATTACAATGAAAAAAAAAAAACTAAAAATAGTTTTGTACGATAACTTATATATGTTAGGTTTTGATCATTTTTAACTAATAATGGCTAGTTTTAAATAAAAACGAATGATCTTATTTTACAGTTTGCTTATTTGTCAGGGTTTTTATTGTATATAAATACCTATATGTCTTAATAATTGCAAAGGGCTGTCATGGAGGCGATCATTTTTTATGGTAAACACTCGGGACTTTGTCGAGTGTTTCTAGCTAGTACGAGTAATGTGGCTAGAGGACACATTCGGTCGGAGGCCGTCGCCTGAGACGCTTGGTTAAAATATAGTGCTCAAAGTCATAGACCTTCCTTGTTGTAAATTGTATTTCTTGTTTAGAACAGTTTTCTTACATTATAAAAGTAATGAACAGTTTGAGTTTGATTTCACACATCACATCCAAGTGTTCGTAGCAGGACCCGCTGACTGCTACATCTCAGAAGTGACAAGAACAACAAAAACGTAAGTACACGCCCAAATTGTAACTATAATTCGTTGATGTGTTTTTTAATTTGATTGTTGGTCAGTCACGAATCTGTACAACATAACGAGACCCGTGAGACCATAGTCTTCTTAAGATGATACATTGACTTAAACAATGAAGTACCATTGCATTCTTGTTTTTGCATTTTGCTAGCGTCATGTATCATCATATTGAACGTTAATGTTTTGTTATCTTGTTTGGCTTGTCTATCACATTTTTCAATTACTGTTCAAATCTAAATCTGTTCACACCTTAAACAATTGTCGGTTCATGTGTCATGGGTTCGAATCCTAGTCATTACTTAGCACCTTATCAATAAGATGAGTGAGCCAGAGACATTGTAAGGTTATCTAATAATAATCAACAAAGAAAATTGTGTCGTATTTGGTCTATATAGATCTCTCAGAAATCAGCCAGATTTGGTTTTGGCGCTTATCAAGCGGGGCGTCACCCGGTACCCCAAGCGAAACACTTGATACCGCATTCTTCGCATGGGACTCAAATGTTTACACTTAGAACTAAGGCCCCTTTGTTTATTTTTAGAACAGGACAAATTAAGTTTCAAAGCTTGTTTGTATAATATAACTTGCTGACCGTGAATTAACTGTAACAAAGGAAATGATAATCATACGTAAATGATGATAATATGATGAACGTAATGTCTAGAACATTACTGTACATAATCTTAATTGTTGTGAAAGTCCACATTTATACATATGATTGACTTGAAAAAGGGCTAGACGGATGCAAAATAATTGCCTTCCTAACACTTCTTAATAGGCTTAGAATTCAATAATGTGCGGCTCTAAAGTTCTCTTTTGCCGCGAGATTTCAGACTATGGCGAAATCTCCGGGCCACGGCCCACTTTACCAAGTGGCGCGGAAGTGAGCTGCGGAGATGAATCCCACAAGCGGACATCGAGACGGGCCGTGCGCAGCTTGAGATGCTGCAGTAGGAAGTACGGCGAGAGCGCGAACGTTTGCGGGCTGCCGAAGACCAGCACAACACATCGCGTCGTGATAACGAGCTACGGGCGGCCAGGCGTCGCCGCAGCAGCTAAACGTCAACGCGTCGCCGAGGTGACTGTGCTCGCGCTGCCGAAGACCTGCACAAAGCGTCGCGTCATGGCAGCGAGCCGAGTGGTCAGCCGTCATCGCAGCGTCTCCACGTCGGTGTGAAGATGAGACAACGAGCCACGTGAAGAGGAAAGCGCGAGGCGCGGACAGCGGCAGCGCGACCGCGATACACTGATTGACAGGTCACGTAGTCCTTCTTTTTATTTGATAGCATTAAAATCTTTAGGAACGGTCTAGCTTTGCCACCCGTGAACCAAAGTGCAGCAAAATCACTACAGAAAAATGATCAACTTTGATTGTTCGTCCAAAAACCATCGGATGGACGTTTGTTTACGTAAGTTGAATGCGTGCGCTTCGGTATATAGTTGAGATGAAAGTATCACCAGTCATTTTGCTAACTTAAAACAACAAGGGTTGGCCACGACGTCGCGCAATAGTTTAAGTAGGTGCTATTCTATTTATTGGGCAAGAATGGCAAGAGAAGTTATCGAACGCGTTTCCGTGCGAACTAAACTACGCCTAGACCTTTAAAAATATGATTAGCAGAGAGCAAGCGTAACGAACCTATGGAGGTGTATTGTTATGAAAAATAACGTCTTATTTATGAAAGCGAAATACAAATAGTAGGCACCTCATTTTTCGCACAACACTAAGCCGCTGTGAAGTGCACACGTTGTAACTAGTAGTAGTAGTACTGTAGTATTATATGATCTGTGGTTTTAATAAGATTGGTTGTGCAACTGAAACGAGCTACTGTAAAATAGATGATAGAGTAACAAACAGTAGTGATGCGGTACAAAAACTGTGAGAACTTATTTAAAACGATTAAACAACAAAGACGCACGTGTGGTGATAATAAGTAATAGAACCTGTTTCTAATCGGTATATGGATAATAATTATTACCTACATATAAAACAGTAGTGTGAGTTGTTATGTACTAGAGAGCCAGGTGTATCTCACGATAATGTCCCCACGGATATGATGAAGGGATCTGGGATAGCGCGACATGGCTGTCAATGTAAAGATTGTTAATGTCAATGTAGTGGTAGCTAGGTCATGCGACTAACATTCTCTTCCCTATGTTTACAGTAAAATTCAATTTAAATTTTAATTTGTCTAGTATTTGAAGCAGCTAACTACGAGTATAATCTAATTTTCTACAGAGATTGCAAATCGTTAAAGTTGTTGAGTTATTATTGTTTGGTTGAATATAAAAATAAACAATACCAGCCCGTTACTATCCCACTGCAGGACAAAGGCTGTTTCTCATACAGAGACAGCACGAGCATTGATACCACTCTTGCTTGTGGCGGTTTGGCGTTTTCTAATTAATATTAACTGTAAGTCCAGGATTTCACACCGATGTCCAAGAAAAATTTGAAAGTATTTGCAACTGACTATCTGAAGTAAGATTGGCACCTTTTCGGATTGGAACTCACGACCTACCAGCTCGAGAAACGATGTCTTAACCACTGAGCTACCACGAATAATAAAGTAATCTCTACAAATATTAGATTTAGATAGTTCAAAAAGTACAGTCAACCTAATTTATGTAAACAAACTAAAAATATTAAAGTTCTCTTGATATACAATTTATGTCAAACTGTCAATTCCTATGGTATTGCAATGTTGACCATAGGGTTCGTTGTAGTAGGTCATAAAGAGAATAAAAACTCTAAACGGTAGATAACGCGATACAGCAGACATTGTGTTTTTACATAATTGTTTGCTTATAGAAAGAATCACAGAAACATGTTTTATTACAAAAGACAAGAACAATTTCTAATAAATTAAACAAAAGAAAAATGTCAAATGATGCAACGTCAAGTAGATGTATTTTAATAGAGCAAGATTGGTAAACCAATCGTCACCATCTTACTAAATTGGTACCAAGTTTGTTGACTGAGAAAATAACATCTTTAAGCAAATTTATACCTAATTATATTAGAATGCCAGCAGTAAAATACGCTTACGAACCAGGAATCATTCGAGCTTGCAGTGCTGGTATCCTTTTGATATTTTTTTTTATAACATTATTAATAGTTCATAGTCGCACTATTGAGTTGGATTTAATATTTATAAAAAATGAATATGAAGAAGATATATTAATGTTCATTCACGGAGCAGTCTCTGAGACTCTTAAATACAATACAGTCAATTGTTTATTTGAGCTTCCTGTGGTACACAGACGAACTTATAAAAGAAAAGAATGATAAGAACTCCATAATAATTAATATTGGGAATGAGTTGCTTTATTCTGAACTCGTGTTGACAATGACATCTTGTTGAGGCTTTCAAAAAATAGAATGTCAATATGTTTGGTATAATTACCGTCGCTAAGGTTCTTTATTTGTGATCATTATGATACTAAAAAAACTATTACTCATGCCTGAACGATGTTGGTACCCTATTTCTGTACGCATAAAATTGAAGTATAGTATGAAATACGTGATAAACGCGGCAGCTAGTCCTAAAACAAACGGGCAAATAAAGTACGAGTATAGTGATGGAAAACCACACCATGATAGCAAGATTCTAATCATGGATTGGTATGTTTTAACAATGATGCCGCACCAATCGATATAGAAAGCAGACGCCAAACAACAGTGGTTGTGGAGCGTATGAAACCGTTGATTCATGTATACAGTGGTCCAATTGTATCGTTTACCACCTCTGTAGCTAGAGATTTTTGCAAGGAGTCATAAGAATGCCAGTTTATTATACCCCAAAAGTTGAAAGAAGAACTGTCAAAAAGTGAGATTTAAACAAATAATCGTTTTAAATAATATTCTGTCAAATATTGGGTAGAATATGGTATTAGAATAATTTGGTATGGGTACAGAATGCCAACTTAACAGCTTAAGATACGGAGAATGATGTGATTGGATGTGTTTCACCCTGGTTGTGTGAAGCCTTTCTTATACTTATTATACCCTTCTTGTTGGGTTGAGCCGAATTTAAGAAACTGTTATGTACAGAATATTATTTGTTGCTGTTACAGGTCAGGACGCGAGGCATCCTGGCTAAGAATGTTCTTTCGGCTATCGGCTTGAGCGTAAATCGTGGGCTCTTGCTGGTGTCGCGAGGGATGCTGCTGGGTGATAGTCAGGGACCTCCGAACTGATGGCGTGAGGGATGCCTGCTGCCTGGTTGAGACAAAAGTCCTTTCGGCTATCGGCTTGAGCGTAAATCGTGGGCTCTTGCTGGTGTCGCGAGGGATGCTGCTGGGTGATAGTCAGGGACCTCCGAACTGATGGCGTGAGGGATGCCTGCTGCCTGGTTGAGACAAAATTCCTTTCGGCTATCGACTTGAGCGTAAATCGTGGGCTCTTGTTGGTGTCGCGAGATGGTTTAAAGATTCCTTTCGACTATCGACTGGAGCGTAAATCGTAGGCTCTTGTTGGTGTCGCGAGATGGTTTAAAGATTCCTTTCGACTATCGACTGGAGCGTAAATCGTGGGCTCTTGTTGGTGTCGCGACATGGTTTAAAGATTCCTCTCGACTATCGACTGGAGCGTAAATCGTGGGCTCTTGTTGGTGTCGCGAGATGGTTTAAAGATTCCTTTCGACTATCGACTGGAGCGTAAATCGTGGGCTCTTGTTGGTGTCGCCAAATAGTTAAGAATTAATTGTAAGAAGTTTATACTGTTTAAGATTATATAATTGTTAAAAGTTACTTTGTGTTCACTACTTTGTTGGTTTGTATAAGTAATAATGACAAGTTTCTTCTCCATTGGTGTCATAGCCTCACGGCGTTCCAGTGCGAGAATAAACGAATCATAAATAAATGATATTGTAATAAGCTCGAGGTGCATTGTCCTCAAAATATTGTGAAACATTTTTTTTAAAAGAGTAAGTTTGGAGTTTCTTGTCCATTCTTCTCCGTAACAATCTACCTTTCCGAATGGACAGTAGAATCAATATCATTACTTTTAACTTTAAATTAAAATTTATTGAAATTCAAAAGATAAACGTTTTGACTATGACTTTGACACTACTCTGTTTGTATGTTGTTAGAGTTTGTAAAAGTTATTAAAGTAGTTAATTAATAATTAATACAAGCTCGAACGACTAGCCAGGAACCCGATTGTTAGGTTTCCACCTGGAGTCGTGTGCAGGGACGCACACGATGTCAGGACGGACGATTGTTAGGTTTTGATCATTTTTAACTAATAATGGCTAGTTTTAAATAAAAACGAATGATCTTATTTTACAGTTTGCTTATTTGTCAGGGTTTTTATTGTATATAAATACCTATATGTCTTAATAATTGCAAAGGGCTGTCATGGAGGCGATCATTTTTTATGGTAAACACTCGGGACTTTGTCGAGTGTTTCTAGCTAGTACGAGTAATGTGGCTAGAGGACACATTCGGTCGGAGGCCGTCGCCTGAGACGCTTGGTTAAAATATAGTGCTCAAAGTCATAGACCTTCCTTGTTGTAAATTGTATTTCTTGTTTAGAACAGTTTTCTTACATTATAAAAGTAATGAACAGTTTGAGTTTGATTTCACACATCACATCCAAGTGTTCGTAGCAGGACCCGCTGACTGCTACATATATGATCTTTCCATATCTTACAAAAAAAAAATGGTTCAACAAACCAATTAAAAAAAAAATTTGCGATGTTTAACGAAAGTGCACTATTCCGATATTAATATCGGAATTCCTATAATGAGATTTTATATCAGAAATCAATATAGGAATTGCAAAACTTGCGATATTACATGCCCTAGTAAGCCATTTTATGGCACTAAAGCGGAGTAAGGGCCTTAAAACCGCAAAATCCGTTAAGTAGTTGACAAGAAGTTAGCCGAGAAAAAGAAATGATGTCGACACACAAGGACAGCGACTATGTTCTATACTTTTTAGAGATATTCTTATAACAATCCACTTGAGAATAATTAGTAGATACTTCCAATACAACACGAAATATTCATGGGTTTGAAAAACTGACATAATTTTGGCGTCAAAAACTAATTGCTCAAATAATCACGTTTTAGTCATTCGTTCATAATTTTATGATGAAAAATGGTTTCAAAAAATTTGCCAATTTCTAGCAACTCAATTATGTAAAAGAATAAATGGACCTAGTTATGCAAAACAGAATTAATCCACACTATGACAGCCAAAGAGGCTCCATTATCACTTTTGTTATAAAATATTGTCTATCGCGAACATTTTTTTATATCCACTGCCTTAAAATCTTCAAGAAACCAAATTTGACAAAAATCGCTTTTTCTCAAAACTTTCATAGTGTGGGTTGATTCTGTTTTGCATAACTGTGTCCAAATAATAGACCATGTCCAACATCACATTAATGAAATATAAACACTCACCAAAATCCGTAAAAACAACTCGAGTTTCGTCTATCAAAAACCCATCAATTCAATGTAAATAGCCCTTAATTAATTCATGCGACCTTAATTATGGGGTATCTGATACCCTAGGTTATGTTTGCGAATCATTATGGACCGATGATCAAGCCAAATGGGCCAATAATGTCCGTTAATGGACAGATTTACGGTTCTTTTTACAAAGATTTTATGTTTATGCTTGTTTATGAAAATGGTAACACTGTTGTAGAGTATAATGATCGTGTTCAAGCAAGGAAATTCTTATGAATTTAAATTATTTTTGTAGTAAAAGCTTCTTTAGCTGCGTTGATCGATTGTTGAGAGGCCAAAACTTATGGGTTGGCGTCACCAACATGCTAATGACACCATGCTGATGACGCGTTGCGCCCGTGAAAATGCTGTCGCTTATTACAGTTATTTCAAAGTTTTAAGTTTACACTTCTGTTGCCATTCCCCAAGACTGCCTTTTTTGTCATTAAAAAAAATCTGACATGTCTGCCGCATGTCAAAATCATAATCAAGGTATTTATTTCAAGTAAACTTTAAAAGTACTTTTGAATTGTCAAACAAAAAAATACTAAAAAGATGACTCTAGTAGCAAATTCGCAAGCATCTGTAGGTCTCAATGTAGAAGAATTTGCAAGAAACTCCTCGGACACTCTTTTCCATCAGTTTTAATTACGAGTTTTTGTTTACATCATTCTTGTTGAAAAAATACATATATGTGAGAACGATGTAAAAAGACGTGTACGTAACAGGCCGAGACAGCTAAGTGTCTGATGTCGAACCACTGAATGGGTCTCATTTAACATCAGTCGACATCACGGTAGAGCAAGGCGAAGATGGCGACATAAGCTCTACACCTGAAGCTGACTGATTTTGATAAGCCCTAGACAAGTGACATTCTTTCATTCACGTGATCAATCCCTTACATTTTTACATTTCGATTATTGCCTTCGCTGACATCGAATGCCCCTTGCCTAGAACCTCTCAATAGAACTGTCCTGCAGTAGCGAAAAAAAGAATTTTGAGGAAAAGGGAGACGGAGGCGTTTGTCTAGAAATGGGAGTAAATAGGCTAGATAAATATATAGACTATTGACTAACAAATGGTCCTACCTAAATATTTGTTAAGTCAGGGCAATTAATTGCTAACCGTAACAAGTAGACCTTTTCGTTTTATATTGTGAAAGTGACAATCAAGCACGTGACGGGTGCCCTAGTCGTCAGCACGAACAATTTTTTGCGCGGGGTTAAAATGCATGCTATCTCATCCGACAACACGTGCGAAGACGCTGTGATGAGCAGTAAGAAGCTAGTGCGCGTACGAATACACACTCCTAACGCTGTGTGATGCACACATGTGCAATTTCATTAAACAACATTTTATAAGCAGACCTTTGGGAATATAGATATCATGAAAAAACTACAAAATGTAACTGTTCAAAATAAAAATATTTGCATCTTTTAACTAACAAATCTATCATTGTATGGTGACTGTTTTGCAATTTTTCTTCTTCTTATGGTATTTATTTTCGCCTAAAGATGCGTTAAAATTAGTGTTGAAATATGGAACTTTCGACGCTCATTACTTTCAAATATATCTATGCCTTTATTAGACGTAAAGGAACAAACCCCAGTTTTTCAGGACGATCAAATGAATTTTCTACTTTTTTTTATAAACCTATTGACTTTTCAAGGACTTACGTTTTTTACATGATTTAAGCCGAATGGCATCGGGCGCGGACATGGCACGGGCGCCTTCCTATTCTTTTCAAATTTCATACAAAATGCATGGAAAAAAGCGCAATTTAGGACACACGGTATGGCGTTGCTCGGACGTGGTTATGACGACACACAATAATAAATAGGCGAAGTAATACATTCGTCGATTTTACGCACACCAATATCTATGTTGGTGTTCCCTGCAAACCTGATTTGCTTTGTGTACATTAAATTGCTCAAACCATGATATTCAAAAAAATACATGTCCTATACGTCAATTATATTCAAAATTTCTTACGTGTCCGACAATATTTTTTTATAAAAATCAAAATCAAAATCTAATGTTTTTTATTTCACATAGGCCTACATGGGCACTTATAAAACGTCGACAAAAGGTGCACGGTTCGGGTTAGTCGTTTCCTGTGGAGAAGAACCGGCAAGCAACTCCAAGATATATCCAATTATAAGATTGTTTTCCGAATAACTGTAACAATATACACATATTGTAAATAATCAACGACGTTGATTTACCTATCTAAAGTAAGTACATATGTATTGATATGTTTAATACTTTGGAAATGTGTTTATGTATTGGTTTATTCATGTTGATTTTTTATGTCAAAATTAAAAAAAAGCAATCATAAACACGAATATAATCTAATTTAAATCATATTATTAAGTCACTTACTTTTAAATAAGGTACTTCACTTGATCGCCCTGAAAAACTGGGGCTTTTCCCTTACGTCAATTCTTAATACAGATATTGATTAAATGATCTGATACGTCTATTAAAGTTCTAAAATTCTGGTTTGGCAAAAATCTGAGACGGGTCATTTATTGAAAAATATTTCATTTATACCATTATAAAGAGCAGAAAATTCTGAAACCAACTGTACTTTTAAGTCATTTTGAGCAAAACGTTAATTCTTATATCTATATTGATATGTATTTTTATGTTTCCATACAGGGCTAGATAATTATGACAAATTAATAAAAAAAAATATTTTGAACGTACACCGTCAAACAGTGGAGTAATCGCCACGTCAAACGACAATCACGGCAATCGTACGTTTGTATGGAAGAACTAGCTTTTGCCCGCGGCTTCGCACGCGTAGACTACATGCTTCTCCTTATCATATTTAACAGTATGTAGAGAAAAGTAAAAAATAATGTAATGCGAAAGTGTTTCTTAGGACAGACTTATACTTACCTACTCTATCATCAATACGCTCTTCCCTTGTCCCGTTCCGTATGCCTACACTGTTTCAGTGTTCATCCATGACTAATAATAAGTAATCATAAGCATAAGTAAGTAATTAAATTAAAGTATTTCCTTATAAACAACATTTTAAACCATTTTGGATGTTGACGCCAATATCACCAGACTATTTGATGAGATAACACGTGAACACGCTACATAGAACTGTCCATGGAAAAAGCAATTCGCCCTCAAATCTATACCAGCATACTTCAGAGTTTGCCCTTGAGCCTTTTTAATTGTTATGGCGAAGCAGATTTTCCCGTCCCTATTTAATTCCTATATTTATGCGTTGAGCCATTTTATAGTTACCAACACACTTTAAAGACTTGAGACTTGGGACTTTTGTACACAACATTTCATCCCCCATGATCCGGCCCCCCCAAGGATGGAATTCCCAAAAAACATTAATTTGCGTTAGATTTTAATCTTCAGCCCAAACCCAATTTTCGAATATCCTAACTTCAAAACTGGCCGACTTTTATACAAACTTTCATCCCCTATTTCACCCCCTTAGGGGTGGAATTCACAAAAAATATTTCTTAGTGGATGCCTGCAAAGTATAAAGTAACTATTTGCAAAATTTCAAGTCTCTAGAAGATTTCACCCTCATGGAGGTAAAATCTTCAAAATCGCTGAGATACGTGCTTTTGCTAGCACTATATAGCATAATCATCATCATCATCATTTCAGCCGAAAGATGTCCACTGCTGGACATAGGCCTCCCCCAAATGTCACCTTTGTTTCGAGTCGGACTCACGCACGACGGGTTCTGTACCATTATCGCAAAAAATGGCAAAAAAATCACGTTTGTTGTATGGGAGCTCCACTTAAATAACATTTATTTTATTCTGTTTTTTAGTATTTGCTGTTATAGCGACAACAGAAATATACCATCTGTGAAATGAAATTAAAAAAATTTAAACTGTGTAGCTATCACGGTTCTTGAGATACAGCCTGGTGACAGACGGACAGACAGACAGACAGACAGATCGCGGAGTCTTAGTGATAGGGTGCCGTTTTTACCCTTTGGGTTATTTTGTTTTTTGTGAAACCCTAAAAAAACAACTATTGGCAATAAAACCACATTTTAATGCAAATCCAGCAGAAATGTATTAAAGACAAGAAGATTTAATTAATGCTGTAATTTGTCCATTGAAATGCCATAACCATTTCGCACCTCCCCCAAATGTGCTTTAAAACAATCATACTCTTTGCGTTCCATTATTGTATTCATAGTTAGTTTTCAAGAGTCAAGTCACAAACAATATTATCAACTTCAACCTTCTACAGCATTGCAGTCAAAACTAATAGTGAACTGATAATGTATTAATTATTCATGTTTAGAAGTTGTCGACAAGTGAACTAGAATAACAGAATAATACAGAAGGCTAGTTCAATACAACGAGCAAAATCAGCAATAACTACTATTAAGGCCTCCAAAATGTATGGGATTGACAAGTGTGTATGTCACGTGATTTATTCCATGTAGAACCTGTTCTTGATACAGTAGTCTATATATAAATCAGGTATGGCGGTATTTTATATTTTCAGTATCTTTTTTACTGTCAATTGTACAAAATAATAAGGTAAGACACCTAACAACTCGGATAAAATATGACATGATTGTAATTCCGTAGAAATAGACCTAAAAATAACCTTAGTAAATTTGGACACAGAAAAACACAGTTTGTTAACTACCAAATAAATTGTCGCGAAAATGTTACATCGGGCACTAAGAACTTTCTGTTTGCATTTCATTCAAGCGCGTGCGGCCCCCAACTCCGCCCCCAGCATTCCGTGGGAGCCGTATTTGCGCGGGAGTGCGGCAGTTTTAGTTGTGCAGTCGTTTATCAGGGAGCTTGCGTTGTTTAGCTGGTAAAAAAAAGACGCGCCTTTTGTAAAATAATATAAGACAGTGTGTAGTGTAATATTAAGGCAGCTGTTATTAATGTGCATCAAGATGCCTCGCAAAACCAAAACACAAAAGTTATAGTGGCTAAAAGCACGGTAGATAAAGCCTATTAATATTTTCGATATTGACTACGAAATTTTGTCAAAATTTATATGAGTAAATGTCTCAAATTAACACTAGGTACTTAAGTTAAAAAAAAAATTACAAAACCTGATACAGATTTTTGTATCAGGTTTTGTAATTTTTCGAATTTTATACTATCATCTGTAGGCAGATAAGTTTAACTGTAGCATTTAATTGCCGATTGCTGTTGTAATTATCAATAATTTAAAACAAAAAACAAATCACATGTAAGCATAATTAAGTGTGTTGTTTTTTTATTAATTAAAAATTTTAGAACAAAATTTTGTTGAATTTTATAAAAGTTTTCGTATTATATTTAACTCCACTGTCTTCTTAATACCCATTTGTCTGAAAAACACACCAGGTATAGAAGTTAAAAGCTGTTTAATTTTTTGTCTACTGTGTCTTATATTTCCCCTATTAATAAGGTAAATGTGATTTATACATAATTTGCACATAAAACTATATATCTAAGCTCGATATCTTCAATTTAATGTTTTCACGTGAAAGGTACCAATGAATAGCATAATATAATTTGATCTAAGATTCACTAAATATTTTTTAATAGCGTCAAAATTTAAACCATTTGTTTTTCGTCTCATATTTACCCCACCTGACCCAATATGTTTGTTTACTCTAAGCTATTGTAAGGGGAAGCGTCCCACTGAAAATGCCATTGAAGCATTTTCAGTGGGACGCTTCCCCTGACAATATCATTCAAGCACCAAAAAATCCTTGTCGCACTGTATTTAGAAGTTGTAACAATCGTTTCCGCTTTCTCTTTGTCTGTGAAGAGTTCGTAGAGCAATTCCAATCAAAAGCCAGTCGTGAGTGAGATTGCACTCAATATCGTAACGCTTACAAAAGTATACACACAAGGACATGTTTCATATCTCTATGAGTGTAAGCGTTAACGTTACCGACCAAACCATCTAAAAATTGTGATATTCTTTGATTATCAAAGGTCAAAAATCTATGGAATCGACGCCACATTGGTAGATCTCATGTTTTTGGCAAAACTTTTGGCAATTGTTATTGATGATATCTTGATACTTATTCTAGAGACCCTTCTGCTAATATCTAGGTTGCGACAATAGTATTGATCGACAGTAATAAAGTATCCATCTATTTACCCACTTATAAAAGCAGTCACCTCATAAATCAATTAAATGACCCAGTCTAGAAAGTTTAGAAAGATAATAATAACGGCCATACTTTGTAGACTTAGCATTTTTTGGGAGCCTTCATTCTTATAATTGAAACGTGTCAGCACTTTGTTCTTGGGTTTACGTTTATAAATTCTAGCAATGTAAAATAGACTTTTTATATTGTACAGGCCGTGTTGCCAACTCAGAACCCCGGCCGTCTCGTATTCATTTATCATTAGAAAACGTTTTTATTTTTGTCAACACTGAAAACAATTATTGGGACTTGCGAACTTTGTCTAACTAGTAACAGAACAGTGTTTTTTTGCCGCTGATGCATATTTTGTTACTTATTGGCATTAACTGCTTCGAAACGAGAGTCTTTTGCCGTTGCATGACAACGGCAAAAGACTCTCGTTTCGACTGAGTAAAGTGTAATGGAGAAAGTTTCTTTGAAGTTATTAAGAATACGTGGCTGTAAGTTCTTACCACTATCCTTGACTCGAGCTGTCTGTCAATATCACACTTATATATATATATATATATCACACTAATATTATAAAGGCGAAATTTTGTTAGTGTATTTGTATGTTTGTTAATTCTTTACGGTCAAACGGCCGGACGGATCTGGATGAAACTGACTTTTTATCCCGAGAATATGTTCCCTCTGGATAATTTTTGACTTTTCAAGCCGCGCGCAGAAGCGAGTATTTAAATATTTTTTAAATCTTTCACTTAAGCGTAGTTTACAAACAAAATACAAACTGGTGGCAAAGATAAAATGCTCTTTTTCCTCATTCAATACACAACCAAACCTTTAGAGAAAATATTTTAGTACCCAGAATATTAAAAAGGATCGCAGATGCGATAGTAAATACGACTAAGTAAATAAGACGATCTTACCCAACAACTACGTGGGAAATAAAATATTACCAACAATATGTTGGAATCCCTTTTACACTTGACATCACAATGTGGATCGTATATAGAGACCTAATATTCCAAAAACAGGCCTAAAATAATATTAGCACAATAACCAACCCTTGTGTTTACTGAAAGGGTTGTCACGGGCCAGAAATGTATAATCACTATACTCCAATAAAATATATATAAGTCCCATGTAATATAATGCCGTTACAAAACGTTAGGTTGATAATAAACATTCCTATTTTTTAAACACAATACTTAATACAGGAACACGTTATAATAATAGGAAGAGAGCCCAGGACCTAAGCAGTTGTGCTTACGTCAACTATGCCAAAAACACTATCATCACAACATTTCAGCTTAAAGATGTCCACTGCTGAACAAAGGCCTCCCCAAGTGCCTCCTCATCGGCAACTCTAAGTGCCATACCGGTACTGTGCGTCTCGCATCCAACGAATTCTCGCAGCCTTAACCAAATCATGAAGACCTGAAGAAAGATACAATAATATCTAATATCTCGCATTTTTTTACTTACAATGAGGCTGAGGTATCCATGAATGCTGTTGTAAGCAAGAATGATATCTCTGAAGTTTCCATCGCAGTAAGTGCAAGCTGGTTCACTGGATCTGGTAAGGTTCAATCGGGTTCTCAATCCATCAACGAGCTTCACTAACGCACCGAAATCCAAAGGTTCATGAGAACTGTTCTTAGTAGTTTGCACCCTCAACGCTGAGAGGAATTGGGTGAAATCCACGTTCGTCCTATTCTCACCAGACATTTCAGTTTCTAGTAGCATTTCTTCAAATAGATTCGTCAGTGTCTGTGTTATATTCGAAGTGTCATCTCCGTTCATTTTTCTATGATCATCTCAATTGAAATCATTATTCGCCGCCGATCTTCTCACTTCAATTTTCTGTAACAAACATTGAACAATTTGAACATGTCTGAATATTAAGAAATTCATAATTTGTATTCATAAAGATGCCTTCATATTTATGAGCATACATTCCTCTTTCAAGAAAGCAATATTTTACATCAAACGGCATTGCATGGCATGTACACATGTTATTATAATTTTATCTTTCAAATGGTTGAAATTTCAGCATTGCTCTTTGGTACCCATATGTACAGACATTGGGACTTGGTTAATATATGTACAATATTTAAAAAAAATCTTCCAAATTTCAGCCTTGCTCCTTGGTACATGATATAATGATAGCAATAACGTGGTTCATAACGCAAGTTAATACCTGAGCCACATTACAATTTATAACCTCAGATGACTTTTATAACTTTAAAACAAGGTTACGGCAAAATTTCTTCATTTCATCATTATTGCTAGCCATTAAATTTACGGAAAAATGAGAATTTCTCGAGATTGTCCCTAAATAATTTTTTCGACAAGATAAAATATTAGAACATATTATAAACATAGCCTTATCAATAAAGACAGTGGAATTTGGATTAATTTGGTATACGATCACGATTATATAGGAAAAATCTACTGTACTATACTAGCGCCAACAAAACTAATTACACTAAAATCACGATAATCCACCAAAATATTGCTGGAGTATTGAACAAACAGGAATTAATAGAGGAGGCCATTTTAAATTTACAAAGGGAACTGGGTCCCGTAGATATTATATGTTTTACTGAAACTTTCCTAAAAAGTGGTTGTGAACAAAACCTTAGACTTAATAACTATAAACTGGTATCCTTCTTCTCTCGAATTAACCAACGACGGGGAGGCTCGTGTATTTTATTAAAAAATAACCTACAATTTAAAGAAATAAAAAATTTACCTGTCCCCATTCCCTTTCAATTCGAATGCTGTGCCATCGAAATAATTAAATATAACTTAATTGTAGTGTGCATATATAGAACACCTACACGTGATGCCACAATATTTTTGAATAATTTGGAACTTCTTACCAATAATTTATGTAAAAGGGGTAACAAAAAGATTATCATCTGTGGCGACTGGAATATTGATACACTGAAAACAAATAAAACATCCAATGACTTAAATTCTATACTTAGTAATAATAGTTTAATTAACCAAATAAAACTGCCTACGAGAAAAAACGCATGTTTGGACTTAATAGTAAGTAACATTCACGACGCTAATCCTGCAATTCACTATCTAGCGCTTTCAGTCCACGAAACAGCCCAATCAATAACGGTTAGCTTAGAAACTGATCTTCAAGTTAAAGACTTTCATAGGTTTTGGTTTAAAAGTGTAAGAGAGCTCAGTGACGAAAATATAGATAAGTTTAATAACTGCCTCTCAAGTCTGTCTTTTGCCGAAGTCTACGAAGCTCAAACAACAAATGACGCCTTCGATAGACTACACTATATAATTACCCTTTTCTACAATCTATGTTTTCCAATAGTTAAAGTAAAAATTACTTGTAAACAAATGAAAAATAGAGGGTTAACCAAGAGTATTAAAAGATGCTGTATTAAAAAACGAACATTATATTTAAAATACCAACTCTACAAACATAACAAAAAACAAAACGAAAAAAAGTATGACAACTACACTCATATACTGAGAAAATGCATACACAAGGCTCAGCAGATTAATAGCTTAGACTACATTAATAAGGCCAAAAATACGAGTAAAGCGGCTTGGAACATGATTAAAACAAACACAAATAATATGTTGGAGTTTCTTGTGCATTCTTCTCCATAACAAGCTACTTTCCGAATGCACGGTAGAATTACATTTTTATGTACGTTCAAAAGTGCCGCTTGGTGGCCTAGTTGAAATAAAATATCTTTATCTTTATGACAAGTAACTCTGAAGTTGACGCAGTTATTGCTAACAGTAAAACGTATGACAATCCAAATCAAATATGTGACTTATTTAATGATTATTATATATCCCAAACAAAGACGACCAATAAGACTCATAAAAATGTGCAATATGACATGAAACTAACCACTCCTCAAAATCCTAAAAGCATTTTCCTTACACCAATAGATGAATCAGACATTTGTAAAATAATTAAAAATAAATATAAAAATAAACAGTCTAAGAAACACTAACTCGACTGGATATGACGACTTGAGCACTAAAGTGTTAAAAATATGTGCAATGACTTTAGTGTCTCCCTTAACCTATATTATTAACCTGTCTCTTACAGAAGGAGTATTCCCAACACGTCTGAAAAGGTCAATTGTAAAACCTCTCTATAAGAAAGGTGCAAAAACTGACATGAGCAATTATCGCCCAATAACTTTAATCCCAGTCCTATCCAAAATATTTGAGAAAGTTATGTGCATTAAATTAGGGAATTTTTAAACAACTTGTGATATTCTTAAAAAAGAACAATTCGGGTTTAGGAAGGGCAGTTCCACTACTTTAGCATGTTTCACACTAATAAAATACATAACTGAAAGTTTGAATCAAAAATCGAAGATTAGTTGCGTTTTTCTAGATATGACAAAAGCCTTTGATTTTGTGTGCCATAAAACACTACTCTCAAAGCTTGAGCATTATGGAATCCGGGGTAAGGCCAACGACTGGATCAAAAGTTATCTTTCTGAAAGAATACAATGCGTGGAAATAACAAAAACTTGTCAAAAGGAAAAAAAACCTATAGGTCGGCATATAAACAAAATAATTATGGCACGCCACAGGGCGGTATTCTATCCCCACAACTCTTTCTAGTTTACATCAACGACATTCCAGAGGCGATAGACAAAGATTGCATACTATTCGCTGATGACACGACAATAATTATTAAGAGTGACGATAACAAAAACTTAGAGAATGAAATCGTACAAACTCTTGATACGGCAATCGATTGGCTAGAAAAAAAATAACTTACAAATAAAAATGACTAAAACAAACATAATACAATTTCAAACATACAATGCAAACTATAATAAATAAATAAATTAGATATTCTTTATAAAGATTCTCACTTGACCACTGTCGATAATTGTGTATTTTTGGGTATAACGGTCGATAAAAATTGTAATTGGAAAATACACATAGATAAAATTCTTACAAAAATTGATCGTTTTATATATGTCTTCAAAAGAATTAGACAAACAGTAAACTTTAACACTGCAATGCTGGCTTATCATGGATATGTATCATCCGTACTTAGATACGGCATTATAATATGGGGTAACTCAGTAGTATTCGACAGTTTTTAAAGCTCAAAAAAAATGTATCCGAGCTGTGGTGCTCACTTTTTAGACAGCTGTAAGCCACTATTTCTAAAACTAAAAATTCTATCCTTGCCATGTTTATATATTTTTGAAATATGTACTTTTGTAAAGATGAACTACAATTTATTTGAAATTAACACTGACAGGCCAAATAGCAGAACACGGCATAAATATAGACTTCAGATGCCATCAATAAAATTAGAATTATATAAAAAAAAATTATACTGCATGTCGATTATTCTTTACAATCATTTACCTAATAGTTTTCAAGACCTACCGCTGACCATGTTTAAAAAAATGCTTTTCAATCCATTATTAAATAAAAGATATTACAGCATTAAGGACTATTTGGAAGACAAGTCAATTGAGTCTGAAATTTGTAAGTTAGATTAAGTGACATCACTGATTGTCAATACATTTGCACGCCATGTTATGGCAGGATATGCTGAAATAAATTTAGTATAACACCTTATGTACCATATTCTAGCAAATAAATATTTTTGATTTGATTTGATATACTGAAATAAACAGACCTACTCAACGTGAGATACCAACCGAACATAAAAGTACTTACCTGTTTTATCAAGACTCAAGTAATACTGTGGCTAATTCAAATAGAACAGGATATGTAGTTTTAGAGAGCAGAAATAGCGGCTGGGGCAACATGAGCTGGATAAAAAAGATTATTACGTTACCCATAAAACTGAGTGGTTCTGTAGATAAAGCAGACGCGCGGAAAAGATTCTGCCAAAAATATATGGCATAGACCACGAAAATAGGAAACACGATATATCTCGTGAATTAAGTTTTACGCTCCATTGCCTTTCTTTTGTGATGTGATAAAACATTTTCCCAAAAAAACACGCAATAAGAATAGTGCAATATTTGTCGCGACAAGAATGAGAGATGACTATTGTTTCTGTTCACGTAAACAGTTCAGTAACGTCTTCGGTAAGAGATATAAATACTCAGTCAAGTGAGTATCATACACTGTATGATTTGAATGCCGCTATAAAAAAATATGACCACAACAAAAAAAACTATGATTCACGAAAGCGGAACTCCATCCATCCAATGATATACGACTATATGGAATGTGTGATTTGAGATCGTTTATCAATATTTTCGCAGTTAGATACCATTTTATTATATTCAAGATATTATAGTAGATATAAGCCCCCAGATAGATACTTAGATATAATAGGTTTGTAGTGGCCACCTGTGGCTAACGTTTGCCTCATAAATATCTCGTTGGCTCGCGATAAAAGTTTCTAAATCCAGTTCATAGTTTCGCTGAAATATCCACTTAGCTAATGTTTGCATAGTTTTAGCTTGGACTACTTTATATTATGTGCTGTATCTTCGAAGGAAAAGCTGATCACATTTTCCTTAATCAAGCAAACGAAAACTAATGCTTTTAAGTTCTGCTCTGTTAATAAAAGAAAACACAACAATACATACAATGCTTTTTCTAAATAAGAATGCCAAAAGCTAGCCACTAAATGCAAACTCAACACGGTCTAAATCTAGTAAGCCTCTAAATCTAAAGTATTAATTTTGTACTGATTTGACATATCGATATTCATATCTTGTCTTACTTTTCAATCAGGTAAATCTCTTTTACCATATTATAATTTAAGGCAAAAACAACAGGGTAGGTTTCTCGTTCGATTATTCGTTTTCATAAACTCCCGATCGAAGTCGTAAACAAGAATACAGTTTGGTCTCTGTATTTACCATAGTGTACATCAATACTGCTGCGTACACAACCAACTCAATTTAATTGTTGTTTTGTCTACAAATAACAGTTAGCGAACTAAACCGTCGTTTGTTTCATTACCACGAATAACAGTAGTTACTGCGATATCAAATTACTTCTCGCTAATACTCTTTGTTTTGACTGCTGGACGTTACTTTCTCCCTAGTTGTGCTACAGTCGTTCGTTTCTATCGACATCTCTCTGCTATCAGTTAGGTGAGCTGTCATTCCAACGATGCTAGGGATGTGCAGCTCATTTCTCCAAAGTCATCACGATGAGATTGTTACAGAATAGCACTACAGTACGTAGATCTTTCTTACGTTTACTTCAATTTACTAAGTTCTTGCCGCAGTATACAGGCCAGACACTCATAATTTAGGTACCCGCTTTTTGGTAATAACTTTTTTAATTCATCAGATAAAAAGCGCATAACAAACTACATTTAAAATGGTATTTTTCAAAAAAATTGTGGCCTTGGCCGTTTTTAGGGTTCCGTACCCAAAGGGTAAAAACGGGACCCTATTACTAAGACTTCGCGATCCGTCTGTCTGTCTGTCTGTCTGTCTGTCTGTCTGTCTGTCTGTCTGTCGTCTGTCTCCAGGCTGTATCTCATGAACCGTGATAGCTAGACAGTTGAAATTTTCACAGATGATGTATTTCTGTTGCCGCTATAACAACAAATACTAAAAACAGTATAAAGTAAATATTAAAGGGGGGCTCCCATACAACAAACGTGATATTTTTGCTGTTTTTTGCTCGATATTAATAACGGCAACAGGTAGACGCTTGAAATATTCACAGAATGTTTAGTTGTATATTTACTTCAAAAAATAATAATTAATAAATTAAAATAAAATAAATTAAGGGGGGCTCCCATACAACAAACGTGATTTTTATTCAGTGTTTTGCAATAATGGTACGGAACCCTTCGTGTGCGAGTCGGACTCGCACTTGGCCGGTTTTTTTTAATTATTAGAAAATGTATACCCTCTTCTAATTCGTAAAATAACAAAACCTAGATCCATAGTTTTAATCCATTTAGTTTATAACTTTATACAAACCGAATATGCGCTACATTGGGTTATATTATATATATGTATTGGAATCTGAAACGACACTTAATCGGCTGCCTATTATTGCGAACCACTTCACATTGCTCCGTAAATTCATGTCCAACGTGAGAGCGAAACCACTTGTCAAGTTGTCCCTGACCGGAGTATTGTACGTACGTATACATACAGAAGGTTTTCTTACTGTTTTCCTTAGCAACTGAAGAATTCTAAGAAAAATAGTGACTTACGTTACTTTAAGAGTGATTCGTCGTAACGTATATGGGTATACTTGTAAGGAGTCAAGTCCACCTCGTAACGTATATGGGTATACTTGTAAGGAGTCAATTTTAAGACAATCAATTTTAAGAATTTTAAGTCAAATAAGGAGACAATTTTAAGACCCCTTCGGGAAATACAGGATGTTTTTGGTTATAATATTATTATTTTTTTCTGTTTTAGGCCTTTATTTTCTCAAAAGATTACAAAATCACTTACAGAGAAAATACAAAATTAATATAAATTAAAAATAAATGAAGCCGATTGGCGTAGTGGGTTAAAGTCGTTACAATCTGAGAAGTCCGTTGACGTTTCTCATTATAAATGCGATAACTTTCCACGTGAGAAATTGAAAAAACAAATTCACAATCCTAATGTATTACTATGTAACACACGAACATCAAAAACATCGTACATGAATAATGTTTTATATAAAAGATTATTGCCGGATGCGTCCTACTATTTCAGGGTAATTAACAAGGGTACTAGTATTGCTGTAATTAAAATAGCGAGTTCACTGACATAATTATTACTAGATATTCATATGTGTGAAGCTTCATATTACGCTATTACATGACCGACTAATGAACCTAAGATTATAATGGCAGACACACCCTAAACGTGGGAGGTACACAATGCCCACTATAAACATATAAAACTAAAAATAGACAAGGTAAATATTCATCATAAACGCAAAATCGAGGTAGATAAGACATACGTATGACGTATGTAACTGCTGAAATCATGGTGTACACGCATCGTTTATCAAAACCACGCCTGTACGCATGGTAGCACGTCAAAACAGTCCCGATACCAGTAGTAAAGTTCAGTGCAACATCACATTGTTCATCATCAATAATATGGACTACTAATACTCCATGCGTGAACATTTCGGAAACATGGTTTTGGTTCAAACTGGGCGCCATTAGTCACCTGTTGGCGCCCAGTTGGGACCATATAGAAATAATTCTATAGATTACTAGCTGTTGCCCGCGGCTTCGCTCCCGTGGACCACTCCAGGGGACCCGTATTCGGAAAAAAAAATAGCCTATGTCACTCAGGAATAATGTAGCTTTCTATTGGCGAAAGATTTTTTTAAATCGGTCAAGTAATTTCGGAGCCTATTCGGTACAAACCAACAAACACATCTTTCCTCTTTATAATGTTATTAGTATAGATAAATGTCAATTTATTTTACGTGAGATACTATCTCACTTCTGCGAATGATGGACGGTAATAAAGTTCTCAATGAAAGATTTGAAGGTTTTCTGATCACTGGAAAATTACAAAGTCCAACTCAGTGAGGTTGACATAAGTGCCCACCTTCTTCCTTGAGGAAAAGGTCAAGCTTGATAAGTAGGTCATTCTGTAATCTAACAGAAATAATGCCCTCGTAACAAAAATAATGTTGTCACATTCAATTATGTATACTTCACCAGTGTTTTTTTCATAACAGAAGGAAGGAATCTCAAAAGAATAAATACAGACTAAAAGAAATGGATGTGAAAAATTGGATGTCTGATTGGATTATCTTGCAGAATCTACAAATTTTTATTTTACCGTCAATTTACGATGGAGAAATTATTTCCTAAAAATCTGATTTGATTTTATTTATTGTCACTTTGTGTTTAATTTTAAAATTAATAGAACTTCAAAGTAAGTAATTTAAACTGGTTTCATAAGAAAGTTAAAGTTAAAGGTATTTTTGAAGTTAACGTTTTTATTCGTATCACAAAATCTTAAATCACGGCATTTCAACAGTATTAGAATATCAAATTGATCCCGAGAATCTTAGACATTTAACAAAATTTAAACATCATATTCTTATCATACAATTCGTTCCCGTGAACTACCTATCCTCAGGGTATCTACCATACTTGTACTTTTTAGGACTCTGTACCCTAAGGGTTCAAACGGAGCCCTATTGCTGTCACTGACGTGTCCTTCTGTCTGTTTGTCCGTCGTCTTTCACACAATTTTGTTCCGAATAATTTTGTAACGTCCCATTTACCTATGAACTTGAAATTTGGTGATTATGTTTATACCAATATATTTTTCACGTTCATCAAAAATTTTTCGTTGGCACGGAATCCTAAATGTGCGCACTTGGCCTGTTGACCGGTTTTTTTTATTCCACTCAAGTAAGTGATAGTTAGCTTCCTATAATGAAACAATAAAGAAAGGAAAATAAAGCAAGAGTTGCAGTTATAAGTAGGTACTTCTAGAGATTACCTTTTACAAACATGTAAATAGGAAAACAACTTTACATCTGTATGATATTGGATTAGTTTATGTAGATGAACCGCAAATCATATCCATTCCGTATTTCCTTGTGTTTCCAACTTTATATTCATGACGACCTTTGCCACTGAAGATGCAATTTTCAGGCGATAAACACATACTATATTTACACATACTAGTTATTGCCCTGTCCGCATGGAAACAGCAATCCGTCCTTGCTCTTTGCATATTCGATGTTATTTTTTGCTTTACCTATCTTCCACGATTCCACGAGAGGTATTTGACTTCTTTGCTCCGAACTTATATTTTTTTTAATTTACTGTTGCTGATGTTTTGGTTTCAGCTGATGATAGTGGAACAAAATCTGTAAGAAATTTCGAATTTGTCTGCAAGACCAGACACGTTTTTAACCGAGTTTAGAAAAGAAGGATGTTGTCAAAACCTCAGAATTTTTGTTTTCGAATGAACGTATCAACGTTAATTCATTGTGGTTTTAGAGTATTTATTTTTGATAGAGATGGTTCCACAGCTTGGTATAACAGTAAAGTTTGAAAGGTGTGTTTTAATTTTGTTTCAACAATACATATTTTATCGACTTCGTTTATGTTTCAACCACTATTTGTGAGAAAACTTAGTAAAGTTCGGTTTTGAATTTCGAGAGATGAAGTATTCAACGAATTTAAATCAACTATTCAAACAGTTAATTCGAAACCCAATGAAACGTGTCCTTGAAACAAGAATTACAGACACTACAATACAAGCATTATTTAAACATATTATATATTATTTTTATTAAAGATTTCCTTTCATAATAAAATGTATATTATGCAGACTTGTTTTTTACCCATGAACAAAGACATTTAAATAAAATATTATGAACGTATTGAGCTACTTGATTCGACAAAATAAATCTTGACATTCTGAATTATCTCAGATAGCATTATTATGTCTTTACAAGTATTTTAGATACTCAAGAAAAATATTTTGTTAAGCACCTCAGTTTGGTCATTAAATACTGATCGTTAGCAAGTTTATTAGCTATTAACTGGAACATCTGCTCACATAGATTCTCCGCTAGACGTCAATACTACGCACCAGACGAGTATTCTTGTAAATTTTCTATTCATTGATATTGCCATTCACACAGTAGTTATTTGATTTTCATTCTTAGATTAGTCTATATCTGGCATTTTGTATTTAGATATACAGTGCTACAGTGCGTAGCTATGGAAGAGCTCGTGGCGAAATAAAAATCAAACCGACTTCCAATTCAAAACACTACAAAGCGAAAAATTACTTTCTTTTCCGAAGTCTTTGTCTTTGGTACCTATTGTTTTTCGTTTGTCGACACCCATATTTCGGAAAAGAAAATAATTTTTCGCTTTGTAATGTTTTGTTTTGGAAGTCGGTTTGAATTTTTTTGTTTTAATGTTTTTTATTTATCTCTTTTAAGTTTTGGTAGGTACGTCCAATTACCATCAAAATCATTAATTGCCAAATTACATGTCATGACAATTCCAATAAGCCGAAACACGACTCGGATACATTGTTTTATTTCGAAGTTCCAGTGCCTACCTCCCGGCTTCATTATCAGATCAGTTATCATAGTCGGTAAACTATTCGATTATCTTATATCCTTAGCATTAAGAAGTTCCAGTGGCCATCTGTAGTCTTCTTCATCAGTTCTATTTCATCAATGATACTATCTGAGTGCAAATGATTGCATTGTGGATGAAAATACCAAAATCGCTATAGTATGTCTATAATATTTGAAGATTTCCCACCATTTCTCCAGGATTCCATCATCAGATCCTAACCTGATGACCATGGTACCACCTGGAAATCCCTTTCAAACAAAAGAAGAATTTTCCAAATCGATCCAGGCGTCTTTGAGTAATCGGGTAACATACATTAAAAAAATATCGGACGAATTGAGAACCTCCTCCTTTTTTTGCAGTTGACAACAGCCGCACGGGTCTATCTCCAAGGTTGAGCAACGCTTGCCGAGATTAGTCCGAAGTCGACCCCTTCGTGGTTGGGAAGGTTAGGCGGATTATTTATTAATATTGCTACAGGGTGGTGGTTTGGTGCTTAAAAGTCGGTCGCTATTGGTAGATTTGTGATATTGTCTGTGAAAATTGTATTGGAAAAAGGAGATGTCGCCATTAGTTTCATATTTGGCCACACGCCAAAAGGTCCATCTTCAGTTATATTTTTTGATCTAGGGCTCTAGACTATGTGACAAACATCAGCGATAATGTCGGTCAAAATTTCAAATCATAAACGGTTGCCTACGTGACATTTTGAAAGCGAGCTCGAGGTGGTCGACAATCGTTATCGGTGATAGAACGTTACTTTATCTAAAGTCGTCACAATCTAAGAAGTCTGTTGACGTTTCTCATTTTACAAGCCGCGATAACTTTCTACGTTAGAAATTGAAAAATCAAAATCCTAATTAATTACTATGTTACCCATACACTATAACTACGAGTATCATTCGCAAGCATCAAGTTTACGGTACAAATATTCTTTGACAATTTGCATAGCTTTGGGTCTACAATATGTTGACTATGCAAATTGTCAAAGAATATTTTTTATGTTATCCCATACAGCTAAAGGAAAAAAAAATTATCTGCCCCATCGAGTGGGGTATCGTTTTCGTTTTAAAGAATATTGGAAAACAAAGAAGTGAGAAACTACAAAGTCAGCTTTTATTACAAAATTTTGTTCCGAAGATTTTTTAACTTCCCGTTGAGCAATAAACTTGAAATTTGGTGATAATGTTTATTATTACGAATATTTTACTAAAAAATACCAATAAAATTATAAAATTATAAAATTATTAAATCAAATTTTTTTTTTTTTTTAATTCCTTCTTTTTTCCTGTTACAACCAACTTAATTTTGCGGTTTGGTACAGAACCCTAAATATGCGAAGTCCGACATGCACTTGGCCGGTTTTATTAATAATTCTTGACAATACAATAAATTACTGCAGGGTTGGCTGGCCTCATCTTGCCGCAAATAGCTTTTCGTTTTTTAGGGTTCCGTACCCAAAGACGGAACTCTATTACTGAGACTTCGCGGTCCGTCTGTCTGTCTGTCAGACAGTTGAAATTTTCACAGATGATGTATTTCTGTTGCTGCTATAACAACAAATATTAAAAACAGAATAAATGATCTATTTAAGTAGGGCTCCCATACAACAAACGTGATTTTTTTGCCGTTTTTGCGATAATGGTACGGAACCCTTCGTGCGCGAGTTGACTCGCACTTGGCCGGTTTTTTTACATTATATATTTTTATAACTGCCCTACACTAGGGACTTCTCCTGTATCGTAGGTACATAAATGCCACATCAAATAGCTCTTAGTTAGCCACCCTTTGTGAGTTGCCGGGTTTTGCAGTAAAACTGGCAACCCACAGCTTACGGCTAACTGAAAGCTGGCAATATTTTTTTTTTTACACCAGTTTCTTTCAAATGACGTTGTATTCGTCTGAAAAACTTTTATATTAACTTTTAATTATCAAACATTAATTTAAAATTATTTAATTAAGGTTATTGCGGCTAAATTGAGGCAACCCTGAAGCAATCTATTCTGCTATCAAGCATCATTCATGAAAATGAAGTTTAATAAAAATCCCTGATTCCTGCAGATTTCTGCTGTAGGATCTTTGATTGATTAAACACTCAAGTGTCAATTAGCAGACACAATCGAAATTACAATTGTTTAAATCCGATTCGGCAATATGGACATTGCAATAGTTCAAACATTCAAATAACAGACCTACATTTATGGACCTTAAAGTCACCCAAAGGGCAATGGAGAGGGCTATGCGCGGAATTTCCTTGCGTGATCGCATCAGAAATGAGGATATCCGCAGTAGAATCAAAGTTACCGACATAGCCCGAAGAATAGCGTTGGTAGGTCGCCCACTAGGACCGATGACCTGGTTAAGGTACCGGGAATGCACTGGATGCGAGACGCATGGGATCGGTCAATGTGACGATGCCTGGGGGAGGCCTATGGCCAGCAGTGCACGTCTATCGGCTGAAATGATGATGACTAATATTTTATCCATTAATATAATTGTAGGTCACAATTATATTAATGGATAAAATATTAGTAAGAATCTCACTCGGAGCCTTTTTGGTTGCGCCACCAACCATACATTTGTTTCCAGTGCGATTATAGTTGCATTACTATGTTGTCCGAATATATTCTTCCCATAAACGTTCATTTGTTTTTTGTTTGATACTATGTTCTAAAAAATTAAATTCATTTGTTTTTCTTGCGACCGTATGACGATGTCGACGACCCTTTGTAATCCACAATTCTATCAACGTCAAAGGGGACGCAAAATGTGTAGGTGGGTATCATATTGCAGTCTAGTCTAAATTGATAAAAATACCCAGACAAAGTGCTTAGTCCAGGTAGAAACATTTTGTTTACGACCGAGAAAAATGCTGTTATTGTACTAAAATCTGAATTGTTTTGAGTCTGAAAGATTGTCGTGAATACGTGGGTGTCTCTTTTGTTTGTCAATGTTTTTAATACAAGTTAGGTGTGCTATTAGGATATTTTCAATGGTTTTGTTACCGGGGGTTATATTTGTGTTTTCTTACTTGAGGTTGAATTATTAACACAAAACATAAACATAACATCACGCCTAGTACACCCACGTTTCGCTATTGTTATTAACATATACTCGGGTAAATATGTTTTTATAGGCAGATGTTTCTGTATAAATGGCATCAATGCCAACTACCAACAAATATGTTGGAAGATCTTTGTCAGGGAGAGTTTAATTATTTTTTGAGTGAACCCTTATTTGATTAATTTATCGCCATCTTGATTCTTCTTCAAAGTTGTGGCAAACAGGAATACTAACTATGCTGCTTAAGTATGGGCCACGTTCCCAAGGCCTTTTTTATTTACTAGGAAAAGGGATGTTTTCTGGGTAGAAAAATGATAATTCTATTTAGTACGTCAGTGAGATTATCAAATAATATTGGACCTTTTTTGCTTTATCAGATTAATAAAAAAATTACAAAGATAAACCGCATCAAAGTTTTGGAGTGAGGGCTTGTGACGTCACCTGTCAGTATAAAAGTGTAGCAAGGCGTAACGTCACACGATATTTCAACGCACTGTATCGTAGTCGTAGTCATTTTTAGCGTTCCGTACCCAAAGGATAAAAACAGGACCCTATTACTAAGACTCCGATCCGACTGTCTGCCTGTCTGTCCGTCTGTAACCAGGCTGTATCTCATGAACCGTTATAGCTAGACAGTTGAAATCAAAAAATCAAAAAATCAAAATCAAGGTATTTATTTCAATTAAACTTTAGAAGTACTTTTGAATTGTCAAACAAAAAATTAATAAAAAGATGACTCTAGTTGCAAATTCGCAAGCGTCTGTAGGTCTCAATGGAGAAGAATTTGCAAGAAACTCCCCGGACACTCTTTTCCATCAGTTTTAATTACAAGTTTTTGGTTACATCATTCTTGTTGAAAAAATACATATATGTGAGAACGATGTAAAAAGACGTGTACGTAAAAGCGTCTAGAGTAACAAATAATTAAAAAAAAGCACTTTAACAGGCCGAGACAGCTAAGTTATGACCAATCCCAACTGATGGCGCCCGTTCACGAACATGACGCATGGATCGGCACCACTCAGCTCAACCATCATGAAGGGAACCGAATGATCCAACACATGTGCCACCATCAGAGAGAAATTAGAGAGAGCATGACACACTCAACTGCCAGGGCACACAGAAGTCAACGAACGACATATAGGTACAGTGAATGGTAGATTTATCTACAGTCGGAACATAGTACTCACACATGTGCTGTGCAATTATATAATACTAAAAGAAATTGAGTTTATACAATACAAAAATTTGCATACAGTCTTCAGCATGTCCAACAATACTTCGATACTTTTCTGCCCATCACTAATTGTTCTTGCGCCCTAGTGGCTGCGGAGCAGGACCAGCATTGAGCCAAGCATTTTTATCAGCGATGTAATCCCCCAACTTATAATATGCTTGCCTACATAGTGTGCGTTTTATACAAGTCTTAAATTTCGTCTCATTTAGTTGTAGAATGTGGGGAGGAATTTTATTGTAACATTTTATACAGTACCCCATAAAAGATGATGCTACTTTAGCCAGCCTGAAACCTGGTTGAATTAGTTGGTCCCTATTTCTAGTAACATAATTATGTCTGTCACCGTTTTTACTAAAAAGATGTAAATTCTTTCTAACATACATGATGTTTTCATAAATATATTGACAAGGTACCGTCATGATGTTAATGTTCTTAAACAGTTCCCTTAGAGAATCGCGCCGGCGAAGATTGTATATCGCTCTGATGGCTCGTTTTTGCAGAATAAAAATTGACTCAATGTCTGCAGCCCTTCCCCATAGTAAGATACCGTAAGACATTATACTATGAAAATAACTAAAATAGACTAATCTTGCGGTATCGACATCAGTAAACTGACGTATTTTTCTAACAGCATAAGCTGCCGAGCTTAGCCGCCCCGCAAGTGATATTAAATGAGGCCCCCATTGCAACCTCGAGTCTAGCGTGATCCCCAGAAAAACCGTTTTATCGACGAATTCTAGCTTCTCCTTGTTTAATAAAATGTCACAATCATTACTTTTGACATTCGGCAAGACAAATTTTATGCACTTAGTCTTTTTAGCATTTAAAACTAGATTATTAGCTGTGAACCAATTTTGAACCTGTCGCAAGACGGTATTTACATCGTCAACGTTACTCGTACGTCTATTTATCTTAAAAATCAACGAAGTGTCATCAGCAAATAACACCATGTTTAGATTGTTTTTCAATAGATGAGGTAAATCGTTAATGTAGACTAGAAACAAGAAAGGACCCAAAATTGAACCCTGGGGTACCCCCATTTTCACGGTTAACCCGGACGAATTGACACCGTTTATTTGAACTAATTGCTGTCTATCATTTAAATAAGATTTAACTAAACTCAACGCTGATTGGCCTAGCCCGTAATGCTCAAGTTTCAAAAGTAATGTTTCATGATTAACGCAATCAAATGCTTTCGACAGGTCGCAGAAAACCCCTATGGCATCTTGTGCCTCTTCCCACGCTTCAAAGATATGTTTTAATAAGGTGACACAAGCGTCAGTCGTACAACGTCCTTTGGTAAAACCATACTGTTTATCGTGTAGGATGTTATTCGTATTAAAATGAATGAGCATCTGATTTAGCATTATCTTTTCAAATATCTTGCTGAAAACCGGCAGCACCGATACTGGTCTATAATTATTTGTGTCTTTACTGTTCCCGGATTTAAAAAGTGGTATAACCTTACTATGTTTCATTAGATCCGGAAAGACTCCTTGATCTACACACAAATTAAAAATTAAAGCTAAGTACGGCGCTATAGTCTGAATAATGGAGGTACAAACTTTGATGGACATTCCCCATAGATCTTCGGTCAATTTGATCTTGATTTGCTTAAAAGCTTTTATTACTGTTATTGGGTTTACATGTGAAAAGTTAAATTCTGTCGGGCAGGCTGAAACGTTTGCGTTTAATAAACCAGAAGCAAGTGAGGGCGAAGAATTTAGGGTTTCAGTAGTTTTAATTGGGATGCTGGTAAAGAAATCCACAAATTCTTGAGCAACTTTTTTGTTATCTCTAATAAGTCCATGTGTAGTTTCAAGCGTGTAATCAGTATTATTTCTTTTGTTCCTGTTCGTTTCATTGTTTATAATTTTCCAAACAGTCTTGATTTTATTTTCTGCGGTTTTAACTTTATTACCAATGTATAAAGCCTTAGCTACTTTACACGTATTTCTAAAAATTTTTGAATAAGTAGCAACATACTTGTTAAAAGTTTCAGTGTTAATATAAGGCTTAAGGCCATAGAGCTCGTAAAGTCTTTCCCTACTTTTCCTGAGTCCTTCAGTCGCCCAGTCACTGAATAAAAACTTAGGGCATACAGTTTTAGTTTTTTTCCTAAAAGAATTATTGAACTCCTTTTGGATTACTGAGAAAACTTTTTTATATAGAATATTACCATCATTCACTGTAAGGTCTTGATCACTTAGCTTACTAATTAAACTGCTGTTAAACTGATTTAATTTACCGGATGTTATTGGTCTGGATTGAATCTGCACTTGTTGAATTGGTATGTTGGACTCAAAGGTTACCAATAGCCCACTATGATCCGAAGGCAGACAATTTATAATGGCTTTGTCTAAGTAGTCGCAGCAACAAAATACATTATCAATACATGTAGCAGAAGTTACAGTTTTTCGTGTTGGTTCCATAAACACATGTGACAAATTAAATGATTTGAAGAGATTTAATAATCTACTGCTATCTGAATTACTCTCTAAAATATTTATATTAAAATCACCACAGATTATGATTAGTTTATTTCCAATTGCAAGTTTTGCCAAAACATCTTCCATCACTGACTCAAATATAGAGTAGTTACCATAATTGGGGGGTCTGTAAACGCACACTATGACATGCTTATCCAGCTCAACGCATGACAGTTCAACACTATGTTCAACTGATAGATCTACAATATCTTTACGAGGTTTTGATTTAATACCATTTTTAATTAATATAAGTGAACCTCCACGTAACATAATATTTCTATTAAAACAACTACCCACGGTATAATTTTCATAATTAATTAGCATTGTATGATCTTTCAGCCAATGCTCAGTAAAACAAACAATTTCAAACATTGTTTTTTCCAAAAACAGTTCTATTTCCAATTGCTTCGCAGAAAAACCTTGAATATTTTGATGGAATAATTTCAAGGAATTCTGCTTAGCCCCTTTTTTTAAATTAACTAAGTGAGAGCAAGAAGGTACCTTCTTGATGATGGATGTACTAGTAACTATTTCGTTGTTGGTACCCTCCCTTGTCCTACAAACTAGTTTAAACTATAAATATTAATAGCAGAAGTGCTAACGTTATTAAACTTATTGACTACCTGTAAATTAGTATTACTACTAATATCAACTACAGTACATGCCTTCGACATACTATTTATGTCTGAGTTTATAGTAAAAGATAATAGCCTCGCTATTTGACGTCTTACCCTAATAGGCAGATACACTGTATTGCCTGTCGTTTTTAATTTATCAACAAAAATGTTGATGTCCAAAAAAACTAATTTGTCGCTGTAATGGCTGACAAGGAAATGAACATGCTTATTCAGCATGTGTATATAATTATTTTGTCTACTAGACAATTTTTCCAAATATGGAAAAGCACACAATACGATTTTATTACAATTTAACTTTAATAACTCCGTTACACACTCAGTGATGTCATCTTTTTTTACATCCAAACTGTTACCTATAAAGACAGTTACATTGGTATCTGGTTTGTATACATTATTTGTTACAGATTCCATGATATGCTTGTAAGATGACCCAGGCATACAATAATTCAAAGTTGAATAACTCTGATTGCTATTTAATAATTTACCTAAACCTCTTCCAATACCATCTGCAAACATAACCGAATTAAAACCATGATGACGATTATTTGTTGGAAAGGATGCAGTCTCAGGCCGGTCAACTTGAGACACTTCCTGTGAAATATCAGGAATGTCTAGGTCAAAGACACTGTCCTGAGACACCCTCTCAGCACGAGGCTGGACCTCCATTGTCTTTGGCTGAACAGCCTTCAGGTTTGAGTCTATCTGACAATTACATTGACACATCAGCAATTCGTTTGCGGCCAGAATGTGTTCCTTAATTTGTAACTGGGAGCTAACATATTTACTGTAAAGGGAGCCCAGTTTATCCTCAAGTACCTGAATATCATTTTGTAAGCGCTGTGTGTCAATTTCATAGATTTTTATGCTGTCTTCTAATTTGATCTGGTAATTATTTAATTTTTTAAGCAGGTCAACACGTTCTTTTCTGAGTGGAATATTTTTTAAGAAAACTTTGTGTTGTTTCCTGTACTGGGTATAATTTTTAATTATTTTATTAAATTTTGCATACTTTTTCAATTTTTTATGACTAACTTTATACCTATTTGTCTCATTTAATAAGGAATCTTCAGTCAGGTCAATAGTGGTTATGGAATGAGGTTTACAATTTGATTTTATTAATTCACTATATAAATGGCATGTTTCCTGTACCTGAGTACATGATTGTTCTTTTTGCAGATTTTGGATTAGAGAATTAGCATGAGCCAATTCATCTTCTAGGTCCCTAACTTTACCTAAAGCCTCCTCATACAAATCACTGCAATTATGGAAACCATCCGTGACTACCCGCAGTTGGTCACGTTCATCAACAACATTCTGATATTGTTGACTCAGCACCACTAGCTCCCGCTTAAGGCTTGTGTTTTTAGAGATGACATTTTGCACTTCTACTTCACATTCATCTCTCTCCTGCAACATTGCCTGACATTGATGTTGCGATTCTTTGAGCTCTTGGAGTGCAGTTCTTAGTTTAAATTCCAAGTCCTGAGCAGTAGCTTTACGTGTCATCATAGGCATGGTTTCGGGATAGTTACTGAAAGTAGAATTAGAGAAACGGTGAGAACCAAAAGAATAGACAAAAGACAGAAAAGCTGAAAATGGAGAAAAGTAACAAAAAATAAAAAGAAAAGTACAAGTAGGTAATAATACAATGAAAAAAGGGAGTTTAATTCTTAGGTAGGCTGCTGAATTGGCTTTTTTTTACTTTTGATTGCCTTTCAGTTTACTTTTATTTAATGTGGGTAGGGTACCCAAAATATATATGTGTGATTAAATGCAGTTTAATAGTTTAACTATGCAAAAATCATAAGCGTTTGGTATAAGTGAAGGATAAGAATCAATTAATAAAACTAATTAAATGGGCCTAATGTTGATTTTGTTTCGTTTTTACGCTGTCAACGAAACGATTTATAAACACTAGAGTGCGAAATTAGCAAAATTGTTACGTTAAAACTAAAGGAGAGTGTATTACAAAGTTAAGTAATATTGTATGCTATAATTATAAAACGTAAGTAAACAATACTCCCCGTATAATGCCGTCGTCAGCTGTTCGATAGGTTACCGGTCGACAACCGGGGCAAAAACTCTTATTTAACTTGTTACTTCGCCAGGAAAACAATAATCCTAAGTATTTATGCCGTTTTATTGTGTTTTCACTTGTAATTACACACTAATTTTTCAGAAATTTACAGATGATGTATTTCTGTTACCGCTCTAACAACAAATATTAAAAAAAGAATAAAATAAGTATTTAAGTGGGGCTCCCATACAACAAACGTGATATTATTCAGTTTTTTGCGATAATGGTTGTAACGTTACGTTTAGCACAGACAGCTAAACGTAAGCCACGTTAATAAAAGTAAAAGTAATTATAAATTAAAACTAAGAAAAAGGATATAGATAATAAAACTAAGGTCCGGCTTTGCACGACGTGCAGCTAACTAGGCAGCAGGTCGGGCAGGAAGACGTGGTGTGCCCTAGGTAGGCAGATGAGCAGGCAATCGGATAGGTTCGCTGTAGGTCGATCGGTAGGCTGTAGAGTAGGCAGCAGGACAGATAGGCAGGCACACAGATAGATCACTCAAAGCATCTGCAACTTTCTTTTTATCCTTATGGTTTACATCTCTGAGACTAGAGAAAAAGATATAACCCTCACTCATTTGACCAGCTACTACTTTTTGGATCACATAGGACAAAATATCCGCCCATCGCGAGATCACAATCGATATTAAGCGCGCTTTTGATCTGTGTTCAAAAACCGAAACTCACCGGACCGGCGACAAACTTCTTCTAGCTCATGGAAGCCAAGCCAACCACCCCCGTTCACACGCTTGTGCTTGTGGAGGTTTGTCAAGGTTCGACAAGCATGTAAAGGGCACAAAGCCAAACACTGCGCTGTTCCAGATGCCTCAAAAATACTGCTTGACCTGAAAAACCTTAAGCCAGGACTTCATGCTCAGTAGTAGCATTTGCTACCACTAGACCAACGAGGCAGTACAGCATCTAGACACATAGGAAAACTCGAGGGAAAAAGTTCTGCGCCACTTTTGCCAACAATAGGGATGATGACAAAAAAACACAATTTTTCAGTTAGATTACCTAAAAATATTGGACACGTATTTTTTAGGGTTCCGAAGTCAACAAGGAACCCTTATAGTTTCGCTCTGTCCGTCTGTCCGTCCGCAGCTTAGCTCAGAGAACCTAAGTACTAGAAAGCTATAATTTGGCATATATATACATATTAATAATTCCGACAAAGTGGTAACATATTTTTTTTTTTCGGTTTCCTCCCAAAGACGTAAAGTGGGGATGTATTTTTTTTCTCATCTATCCCATGATGTGGGGTATCGTTAGATAGGCCATTCAAAAATATTATGGGTTTGTTAAAACCATTTTTCAATTCAGATATTCGTTTGCGTAAAATTTTGCTTTAAGTTGCAAATTTATATTAGAGTCAAGTGTGTCCCCCCCCGCCCCTGCCAGCGAAATGGTTGCTCTTAGCTATGTGAAAAAATTCACGGCAGTAGTAAATATAACGAAATTAAAAGGAAAATTATCACGGATAAGTAGGCATTACAAGTTTACGAGTAATAGTCGACCAACTTATAAAATGTACTTGGCATGGTAAAATTGTTGTACAATTGCCATTGAAAAATAACTTAAATAACGTTGTTAGCTGTGTAAAACAGATAGTAAATATATGCTTATAAACCATGTAAAAATATACAAAAATAAAATCATAACATCCTTAATAATAATGATTTCTAAATTAATAATGTTTAAGCTCGAATAACGCATTGGAGTGGCTGAAGTCGTTGGCAGTACCAGTCCGTAGTCCATACGGCGCATGCGCGCGGTGGAGTCTATTTTGTGTTAGTGCAGAAGTATTTTCGACGTTTTGTAATTAAAACGTAAAAGTAAAATCAAAGAGATTCGATATCCAAGCAAATTACTTATTTTCTTTTGTCGATATCCTTCTATAAAGTCAATATTCGACCCGACTTCATCACTAATTGAGTAGCGTAAAACTTTCCAGAATGAAATAGTGAATACCGCAGAATAGAGGATTCACCTCTAATCTGCGGTATTAGAGGAGATTATTACATACGATTTTTTTCTAATTCCGAAAGATAAATAAACAAGGAGCGTACACGCAAGGATCCAGGAACAAACTATACCATTCCCCGTGGCTCTAATGCACGCTGGTATCGGCTCCTTTCGCAATTCGCACCCGCGGTTGTACTCAAATAGTAATATTTTTCTAACTTCAGTTGCGAAGTTGGATTTTATAACGCCTTCTTCAGTTACCAGTTAGTCCTTATTTAGTTTAAGTCAAGAGTGAATAGATTACATCTAGGCAAGCGTGCTTCATCGTAGACCACATCATCGCTTACCATCAGGCGAGATAGTGGTCAAACGCGAGAATATAGATTAAAAAAAAAAGTTAATTAAAAAAATCAAAAAACCCGACTGCTTAAAAAGCAAACTAAAAAGACGTAAACAAGAAGAAAATCATGCTGTGCAGTCGGAGGATACTTATTCGCGAGCTGGCGGACCAAACCAGCAGATTTATTGCGTAAGTGCGCAAAGAAGTTAAACTCTATCCAACCGACCAAATCGACCAATCACATGCGAGATGAATGACGCGATGTTTTTGTGTGATTGGCCGATTTGGTCGGTTGGATAGAGTTTAACTTCTTTGCGCACTTACGCAATAAGGGTGCAGATGTATCCTCCGACTGCACAGCATGATTTTCTTCTTGTTTACGTCTTTTTAGTTTGCTTTTTAAGCAGTCGGGTTTTTTTTAATTAACTTTTTTTATTTACAACATTTTAGTTATTTTTTTTTAGAATTACGTACATTTAAACATATAAGTGTTTTATATTTTTGAAATCGCCTCTTAAAACCCTTTATTTTGATACCCCACACGATGGGTTTGGAAGAAAAAATTTTGCCCCACAAAATGGAGCCCAAAATCCGCCATTTTTGTTTTTTCCAATTTTAATGTAGCCAGTGACACTCGCAGGATTAAGACGAATCGATTGACTTAAGAATCATCAAAATCGGCCAACGCGTTTGGTCTCTGGAACGCCACATAGAATCAAACATACATACATACATACATACATAGACTGATAAACACATTACCCTCCTTCGGCAGTCGGGTAAAAACATCATCCTACGTGGGCCCGTTTTTAGACTGTGAGCCGCTGAAACCGTTCTAATGTTCATATAACAACAACAAAACCCTCTTTTTAGGCCGCATTATTATGCAACTTCGGAACCCTATTACTGCGCGTGGCCCGACTCGCACTTGGCCGGTTTTTCTATTGCTATGTAAACAAAAAACTGAATTGATTACCTCTATTTTTTTAACTCTGGTAAAAGAATTGTCGTTTTCTTTGTAAAAATAGTATTTAATTATTGTCTTCTTTAATTTTCCACCTCCACTATCATAGCCTCTGTGACAACCTTAATACAGAGTAATACCTACATTCTTTAAAATTACAAGAAAATTTAATTGAGTTGAAACCCAAACTTTTCAGAATTGTTTCTCTTAAGGTTACACTAGTCGAAAATTCTTCCATACAAACTTAATCTGGCGATTACTCCACTTTTTGACAATGTACGTTCAAAATAAAAAATGATATAAATTTGTCTCATCATTATCTAGCCCTGTATGGAAACAAAAAAGTAAAAAAATATATATATTTGAAAGTTATGAGCGTCGAAAGTTCCGTATTTCAACACTAATTTTAACGCATCTTTGTGTGGAAATAAATACCAAAAGAAGAAGGAAAATTGAAAAACGGCCTCGATACAGAGATGGATTAGTAGTTCAACAATGCAATTTTTTTTTTGAAAATATACATTTTGTCGTTTTTAGGGTTCCGTACCCAAAGGGTAAAAACAGGACCTTATTACTGAGACTTAGCGGTCCGTCTGTCTGTCTGTCTGTCTGTCTGTCACCAGGCTGTATCTCATGAACCATGATAGTTAGACAGTTGAAATTTTCACAGATGATGTATTTCTGTTGCCGCTATAACAACAAATACTAAAAACAGAATAAAATAAATATTTAAGTGGGGCTCCCATACAACAAACGTGATTTTTTTGCCGTTTTTTGCGATAATGGTACGGAACCCTTCGTGCGCGAGTCCGACTCGCACTTGACCGGTTTTTTTCATGATATCTAGACTCCCAAAGGTCTGTTTATAAAATTTCGCACGCTCGTGTTCGTCCTAAATCATCATCCATTTCGCTAGAAACTTGCAAAAATGCTAATTCGTACGCGAACTAGCTTTTTACTGCTCATCACAACATCTATCTCTATCGCAAGTGTTGTCGGATGAGATAGTATGCATTTTAACCCCGCGCGCAAAATGGTTCGTGCCGTCGACTAGGGGAACCTTAAAGTTTCTTTTGTAACAAAACAATAGATATTGTTCTAAATTATTTTTCTAGAGTTGAAGAAAATGTTGTGAAAGTGTTTTCTTTCAGCGGTTCCAATTTCTGTTTACTAGTTATTTGTAAACATCACTACTACGAACTTTAATTCGCGAAATGGAAAGTAAAACCGTTGTTAATGAAATATAGAAGACGAGCAGTTGCCCGCGGCTTCGCTGCCGTGGGCCACCCCACAGGACCCGTTTTCGGGATTAAAAAATAGCCTATGTTACTCAGGAATGACGTAGCTTTCTATTGGTGAAAGAATTTTTTAAATCGGTCCTGTAGTTTCGGAGCCTATTCGGTACAAACAAACAAACAAAAAAATCTTTCCTCTTTATAATATTAAGTATAGATTACTATTTTTTTTACCAAGAGTATACCTACATAGTACAAGCTAGTTTTTGTTATTTAAAGCTTTATGTAAGATGAGTGTTGAAAGTGTAAATGATAGTTGTAGTTTGAGAGCTAAGACGAGAGGATTAACTAAATTATTATAAGAAGACTTTATTGTGTCTGTGTTGGAAAAGAATAATAAACCATTAGTAGACTATTATTAAAGCATTTTATTTGCCCCACAAGTCCCACATTTCTACATTTATGTAACGTTTTTATCGTGCGTGTGTCCGACAACTATGTAGTAATCCAATTTCCAAGCACCTCCTGGAATTCGATGAAGCTGAAACTTATAGGTACGCCAAGGTTCAGCTTAATCGGTATCCTCGGAAACATTGAGATAATATGGTACTATGAAGCTGATCTCATGATGGAGTCAGGCGGTGGCCATAGCAACTCCTCAACCAGACAAGACAGTACCATCGTGTTTAGCCTGAGTAGATGTGGACTAACTACATTTAGTAACTTTCAGTTCAAAAAGCTTTTTGAAATATATTTTTTACTAATACTTAATATTCCGGTGTCAACATTGCCAAGTCTGATGTCAGTAATATTTCATATGCTGATAAATTAAAACTTCGTTTACCCAAAATTGCTCCAGTGGTAGACTCACGTGCCAAACTTCCGTGTCTTGTGGCTTACCCCACTGATGAGCGATCAAATGATTACACAACTTCTTCCGCGACTAAAAAAGCGCTCATGAAAGCAATAAATCCTAGTGACGGTTTTCAAATTGTAGGTGTCAAGAAAGCTGCGAAGTCTGGTGTCGTGTTACGTGTCGCTAACGATAATCAAATAAAAAAATTACAATCGGTCGATGCCATTAGGTCCGCTGGCTTGCGACTTGAGAAACCAAAAGGCCGTAGGCCTCGTATTTTAGTCAAAGACGTCCCATCGTCAATGGAGGACAGTGCCTTTTTGCATGCGTTGTACTGTCAAAACATTAAAGACGAGTTGCCATTAAAAGAAGACGACTTTATTAAATCAACAAAAATTATACGTAGGCGTTCGCTAGACAACGGTCGGAAATGGATAGGCATAGAACTCGAGTCCGCGGTCCGGAAACATTTAGTCTCGACTAAAGATAAATTGTTTATTGATTGGGCGACTTGCCGTTTCATTGATGATGTCGACGTAGTACGTTGTGCACATTGTCAACAGTTCGGTCATGTTAAGAAACACTGCACTATTAAATCACCTACCTGCGCTAATTGCTCTGAGGCACATGAAACCAAAGACTGCCCGCATAAGGATAATTTAAATTATACACCGTCTTGCGTAGCGTGCAAACGATCAAAGAAACCATCTGACCATCGCTGTGGGTCACCTGGGTGTGCTACTTATAAACTTAAGCTCGAACAACTGATCCTCAACACCAATTACTAAGAAAATGGATAGATTAACCATAGGACAATTAAATCTCCACAACGATAGGGTGGCGACTTCTGAACTGGACAAACTAATTATCGATTATAACTTAGATATAGTGCTCGTTCAAGAACAATATCAAAACGTGCGGTTACGTCACAAAGTAGTACAGTTGGATGGCAAAGCACGAGCTGGAATTTACGTGGCGCGTTCTTCTAACTTCACAGTAACGTCTTTACGTAACCTTATGACACCCCATTGTGCCGTTGCGGAGGTCTCATCGTCTTCTTTTAAAGTTTACGTTGTGAGCTGCTACTTTCAATATTCAGACCCTGTTGCTCCTCATATACATAACCTCCGTCATGTCTTGCAGTCGCTCGCGGGCTGCAAAGTTATCGTTGGCGCTGATGTTAATGCGTCTTCGAGTCTATGGTATGGCAAAGTTCGGTCTATGGATTATGAACGACGCTGCGCTGTTGAAGATTTCATTGCTGAAATGAATCTGACTATTCATAATACCCCTGACGCACCACCAACTTTTTGCAGCCAAATGGGCGAATCTTGTATTGACGTCACACTTTCTAGTGCAGACGTACGCTTGGATAGGTGGCGTGTCCTACCGGACGCGTCTTGTAGTGATCATCGTTTGATCGTGTACGAATTTGTTCCGGTTTTTACTCAGGGTACGTCACATGTCATTGGCAACTTTAGGTATAAATGTAAGGGTGCTAATTGGGAATTCTTTAGCTCGCTTCTTGCGTGTCACGCCAAAGACTTCACTCGTGTTGGGCTGTCAGCTGAAGAAAGTGCTGAAATTATGTCAGACACCTTCACTTACTGTGCTGACATTGCCATTGGTCGTGGATCTGTGACCAATATACGTAGATGTGATTGGTGGTGTGACTACCTAAATGAACAGCGTAAAAGTTATCGCCGAGCGCGTAAACATCTTAACAAGCTTAAAAAACGTAAGGTCACCGGTGACCCTCTTTCCATTGCGTTAAATACGTTTAGAGTTGCCAGGTCCCGCTACAGAGCTTCGGTGGAAAAATCTAAGGGTAATTTATTGCGTAAAATAGTAGATAAATTAGATAAAGAAGGTCCGTGGTCTCCTTTATATCATGAGTTTAAAGCCAATCGGTCAGTCGACCTCGCGTTTGTTCAGAACATTAAAGTAAATAATAAACACACCACCAGTATTGAGGAAACAACTGAAGTTTTGCTGAATACTCTTATACCTGATGACTTACTTGCTAATGACAACGACTACCATCAACAGATCAGAGCGTGGGCAGCTGTACCACCTGAATCACCAGCGTCAGACCTTCCATCCACTGACGAATTTATAAACGTTGTCAAGAGGTTACCACTCAACAAGTCATCGGGTGAAGATAAAATATCTAATCGGATGATTATAGAAGCGTGTAAAACAGCCGCTGATGCGATTTTGACCGTTTACAACCGTTGTATTGCGGAGGGCGTTTTTCCTCGTATATGGCGTCGCGGATTTATACGAATCATCCCGAAAAATGGCGACAAGCCCCCGGACGACCCTAAGTCGTACCGGCCCATAACATTACTTCCATCTTTGGGAAAACTCCTGGAGCGCCTTATCGTTCCACGTTTGCTACCGGACGGACCAAAATTTCATAACAATCAATTCGGTTTCACTACTGGAAAATCTACCGTAGATGCGGCCCTTACTGTTAGGCAAATAGTTAATACATCTGAACATAAGTACGTAATTGGGATTTTTCTAGATATTTCTGGGGCTTTTGATAACGCATGGTGGCCAATGCTACTACTTAAAATGAAAATTCGGGGCTGCTATAGAAATATATATAATCTAGTTTACTCTTACTTTTTGAATGGTTCCGCGAAGCTCAAACTCGGCCATCATTCCATGTCGAAGTCTCTCACCATGGGATGTCCTCAGGGTTCGGTTATTGGTCCGCCTTTATGGAATTTAGGCTTTGATGATTTCCTCGCGATTCCTCTTCCAAGCGGCTGTTCATTAACCGGTTACGCGGACGACGCTCTTCTGCTCATTCAATCAAGTACTCGAGCTGGACTCGAGAACTTGGCTGACACTTGCCTACGATTGGTATCTCAGTGGGGCGATCGAAACCGCCTGACCTTTGCTCCGCACAAAACTTATCAACTCATTTTGAAGGGTAATCTTAAATCGTGTCCTACTATTAAATTTAATAACGTTCCCGTAAAAAGGAAGCAGTCCGTGTGCTATCTTGGTCTCGTGTTAGAGAGGAATTTTGCATTTATAGATCATATTAAAATAGTCGGTGAAAAAGCAAAAAAAAATTTCTATGCCTTAACGAGAATATCTAAATCTACGTGGGGTCTGTCTTTTTTAACTTTAAAAACTATTTATGGGGCTACTTACTTGGGTTGTATTTGCTACGGGGCGCCAGTTTGGGCTGATAGGGCCACCATAGGGGCGGTGCGACGTAAGTTGCTTCAGAGTCAGCGTTTGGCTTTGATATTCTTATGCAAAGCGTACAGGACGGTTAGTACTGAGGCCTTACCGGTACTTGCTGGCGTACTTCCGGTCGACCTTGAAGTGCAGCGACGTGCTGCAATGTACTATTCCGCACGAGAGACCACGGACGCGAACTTTTTAACGCGGAGTGACCGTGAGAAAATCTCTAGATTATTTAAACCACCTATTGACGTCTGGGAGGAACTTTTATCCGAATGGCAATGTAGGTGGGATAATTCTATCAAGGGCCGACATCTCCACCAATTCTTTCCATCCGTTCGCGTTCGGCTGGCCAGGACGTGGCTGGAGGTGGATCACTGTGTTGCCCAATAACTTTAAAAGTAAATTGTTTTCCTTCAAGCTCGTTGCCTCGCCTTTATGTCAGTGTTCTACATCTGACTGCGAATATGTACAATCTGCACATCATATCTTATGGGAGTGTATTCTTTGGCAGAATGAACGTAATATTATGTTGAATAATGTAGAGGCTACCTCAGGAGTTGTTTACTATACGGACCTTGTGGAAACTAGAACAAATTTCCGTGCGTTCAAGCGTTTTTGCCATACCTATTATTGGAATCAAACATAGCAGCTCACAATGTTAGGACCCATTAATTATTAATTCTTATTTTTATCCGTGGTGCTAGGCAACTGGGCTTATCCCAGTTGTAAACGACCCTTTGTGCCTAGTGGCCTTGTTTGTTCTGTCTCCTGCTTGATATGGAGGGAAGTGGAAATTTATGTTTTTTCCTACTCCTCCGTTATTCTTTTCTGATTAATTTCGTTGCGGGATCCAAGACAGTTAAATTCATTCTCCGGGACTTCGTCGAGCTTCATTGCCTCGGCGCTTTTCTGGTGGTCGCCACTGTTGATTCTGGCTTTCAGGAGTTGCAGTGGTTTGGGAATAGTGCGGTGGGTTTGTCCCAATTTAAAAAAATAAAATAATACTTAATACTTTTCATAATGTAGACTTATTCAGGTTCCACTTATCTCGATTTTCGTGTTAAAAAAATGCTGACTCTCGGCCAATTTTAGATAAATCTCTTTTGATTTACTACCTATGAAAATGCCCAATAAGTACTTTTATACCGTTTTCAGTGTCTGACGTAGGTACACACCTTTCTACTCGTAATTGCTTATATCATGCATGATTTGCAGAATTTTAAATTACGAATAAGCAGTCGCACCTTGCGTAGGAATGTAGTTTTAAAACAGTTGAAAAACGCAAAATGAACATTAGGCTTTTAGGATATTTTATTAATGACTAGATGTCACGGCAGGCTTGTTATATTTTGTAATGTAGCAGTTATTAACGTGTTTGAATAATTATCAGATTTGTAAAGGGTACCTTTTTATTACTTTCCTTGTATTTGAACGGAATCATGAATTAATTACAACTTATTTGTTAAATATGCAAATTAAATGGTACTCTATGGTAAAGAAAAATTAAAACTATTTAAATGCTATTATTGTCTAGGTCTGTAAATCAATGGTTTGTCGTTTTTAGGGTTCCGTACCCAAAGGGTAAAAACGGGACCCTATTACTAAGACTTCGCGATCCGTCTGTCTGTCTGTCTGTCCGTCTGTCACCAGGCTGTATCTCATGAACCGTGATAGCTAGACAGTTGAAATTTTCACAGATGATGTATTTCTGTTGCCGCTGTAACAACAAATACTAAAAACAGAATAAAATTAATATTTAAGTGGAGCTCCCATACAACAAACGTGTTTTTTTGCCGTTTTTGCGATAATGGTACGGAACCCTTCGTGCGCGGGTCCAACTCGCACTTGGTCGGTTTTTTCTTATAGTGAAGTTTTAGATCCAGACACGACCTAATTCTGTCTAATTTTTAGGCATCATTTTTAAACATTGACAAGCAAAATTCAAATGTACCTACATAACTATGCTTGCGTTGTCCTAACAGAAACATTGAAACAAATCATCACATTATTATTTTTTTATTTTTTATTATTATGAGCCTGTTATCTCCCACTGCAGGGCAAAGGCTTCCCTTCCGTCTTTCCATTTTTCTCAGTCTCTTGCTTCATCTGGTGCTCTTGCTACAATCCTTCAGATAAACGTTCTAATAAAATGCAAATAAATCATACGTGATCATTTCTTCGGCAACGGCACCTATTTCTACAGTACAAAATATTTCTCATATTTATGGCTTTAAAAGCAACACGTAAATAGGTCACCTCTTTGCCTTTCATCTGTCCCAAATATCTTCGCAATGTCACGCATACAAAGTATAAAGAAGATTTCAAACACCTTAGTATATATTACTACTAACCCCAGGAGATAGGCGACCCAATAGCATTACGATATTAGGTGTAAATGTTGGATACCAATAAACCTTTTTTAGACCACCGTTTACAAGCCGACAAGCATCATTAAGTTACTTACCCTTTTCTATATTCGATCTTGTTTACTTGGATTTTTTATGGTTTTCTCCTTTTTTTCCAAGTCGTTAAATGACCTCTCATGGCACTTATATGTAGACGAATCTGTCTACATATAAGTGCCTGGGACAAACAGTCTAGTTAGGTAGGTCAAACTTCGAGAAGGTAGGTCAAATTTCGAGAAAGAGGTCAACTGTCGTATCCGAATCGGTTGGGCAGCGTTCGGGATGTTGCGTGGTATCTTCTCGTTTAACTTACCATAGTGTCTCAAGATGAAAGTCTATGACCATTGACCAGTGTGTCTTGCCAGTGTTGACATATGGCACTGAGACGTGGTAGGTCAGACATCTGCAAGATAACCAGGGTTAGCGACGTAGCCCGAAGGGTTGCCAAACTTAATTGGCAGAGGGCTCAGTGTGGGGTGGGTGGTGGGGCGTTGCTTGCAGATCGGATGGTCAATGGGCCGAAGGTTCTGGAGTTGCGACCGCGTACCTGAAGACACAGCGTTGGAAGGCCTCGCTCTAGATGGCGCGATGACCTTGTCAGGGCTGCGGGCAGCCGCTGGATGCGAGACGCGCAGGACCGATCGTGGTGGATACACTTGGGGGAGGCCTACGTCCAGCAGTGGACGTCCTTTAGTTGAAATGATGATGTTAAATGCCTCGTGATTTGTTACGTAATTCTGTGAAAGTACTGAGTGAGATAACTGAAATAATCACTTATAAATCCTAGTAACTGGGTAACACTATACCCTCGGCAAGACTGGTTAACGATAAACTAAAGAAAAACACACAAACTAAAGCCGTTTTAAGGGTAATAATAATAAAAGTTTATCCTTTATTTTATACACTCGAAGTTGTGTTTCACAAATATCTTTGCGTATCCATTTCAGCCTCAAAGTCAGCCAAGTGAAGCTATAACTAGATATATAAATGACCGAAATCGAAAACTATCGTGAAGAAAGTGTTGTCGATATATTCAATGTTCATAACTTACTGTAAAGCTATATAATCATTTTGATGCGCTTTCCCTTCCATTTAGAGAGGAAGTTCCGTAAGAGGTTTAAAATATCTTACACAAAATAAAGATATCAGAGTTTTGTCAAGTCGTAATAAAAACCAGGCGAATCAGAGGCGGTTCGCTAGTTATAAATAGTACTCGGGTGAAAATAGAGAACACGACGTTTTCTAAAAGTGAAACCTATCTAGATCGATTTATCGCCCCCGAAACCCCCTGTATACAAAATTTCTTGAAAATCGTTGGAGCCGTTTCCGAGATTCAGATTATATACATATATACACGAATTGCTCATTTAAAGGTATTATATTATATATATGTGTTTAGCAAATACAATTTCGTAACTTAAAACCTCTTCGGTCTGTACTCAATAATAACTTTTTTCTGACGCAACGACCACATCCACATAAATGAATTTTTAATTGGAGCGCCAATCCCCGTCTGGCAACCGAAAAAAATATATAAACAAATATATAGCAGTGTGTATTTTTTAAAAGGCTCTCACTTATTTAAAAAGCCTTTTATTATTAAATGAAAAATGGTTATTGGGTGGTAAGTGTCTTAAACGGCGTCTTATTTAAGTCACGTTATATTTTTCTTTTTCCTTAATGGAAATACATTTTCAAGTTGCCGGCTCTCTTTTCCGTGTTGTTTATGTCAACAAAATTAAAAGCAACTTACCAAAATGGCACTTACTTATCATGAACGATTGAAATGGTTTTAACCACAGAGTACAAAACGTAGAGTTGGCAAGCAACTTGCCAACACACCATTGCTTATAAGAATATAATAAAGCATTTCACAAGTTTCGGCTGTCACACCCTTAGTCAGAATTGTCTCGGGCCTTCAATATATCTGAGAAATAAACGGTGAGACACACTGGCCCCCTTGGTTTGTATAATACTAGCTGTCCGCGGGGGACAGTGGCTTCACTCCAGTCAACTGGCTACCTACCTACTCCACCTACTTAACTTCTCTACACTACCTACCTTACCCTTCATACCTACCTACCCTACCTACGCTACCCTACCTACCCTACCCTAGCTAACCTACCTACCCTATCATACCCCACCTACCTACCTACTTTTTATACTCGTCATAACTTCGAAATTAAGTGTCCGATTCGAATGAATTAAAAAGTATTTAACTGCTACATAAACACCCTTGATGGATGAAACTATTTATTTGAATAAGAATTAATACTACGATACGAATGTAGTATTAATTCTTTTTAATTTTGTAGGTAATAATGAGTACTTTAATAATGTAATACATACTTTTTATGTATCATCAATAGTTTTCTCAGCGCACGCCAAATAATGAATTTAATAGACGAAATTTTGATACTTTGGGTTACATTATTGAAATATTAAAATCGGTTCAGTAGTTTCGGAGCTTATTAGGTACAATCAAACAAAAAATCTTTCCACTTTTTAATATTATTAGTATAGATATAGATGTCATGGGCTAAGTGATTAATCTCATTATGTATAATGTCCGGGTATTATAATTTAAACTTAATTAATTATCTCTTTGTCTAGTCATTATGAATAACCTGTTTCTTTAATTGTATTGAGGAGCAGAATGACTAAATTTCAACTAATTTTAATAATGAACAATTTATTTTTCATTTAAACTTTAACATTTCTTTTTACCCATTTAAGGGATGAAATTAAAAAAAGCCTTAAATGCATGTTTCTTTAATCGTATTGAATAGTATAAAAACTAAATTCCAAGTAATTTTGATAATAAACAATTTAGTTTTCATACAAACTTTAACACCCCTTTTAACCCTTTAAAGGGATGAAATTCAAAATTCCTTAGGTATCTGGGTCTTTAATTGTATTGAAGAGCAGAATGACTAAATTTAAATTAATTTTGATAAAGTAAAATTTATTTTTCATTCAAACTTTAACATCCCTTTTTATACCTTTCAGGGATGAAATTAAAAAAATCCTTAAATATGTGTTTATTTAATTATTCCGAAGAGTCTGTATACTAAATTTCAAGTAATTTTGCCTTTAACCAATATATTTTTCATTCAAATTTTAACATCCCTTTTTACCTTTTTAAGGGATGAAATTCAAAAATAGCTTAAAGACGTATTTTATAATTTTGTATTTAGAAGCTAAATACGATATTTCATTCATTTCAAATAAAAAATGACAGGGTTTCATACAAACTTTAATCTAGGGGATTAAAGTTTGAATTCACCCCTTTAGGGGATGAATTTCCAAAAATCCTTTCTTAAATGACGCCTACAGTATAAAATCAACATCCTCTAAAAATTTTAAACTTCTATCATTAGTGGCTTAGGCTGTACTGGGCGTCGATATGTCAGTAGGGACATTGCCTTTTATATACAGGGTGGGCCAAAAATTTTTGCACTTTTGAAACATGAATAGAAATAAAACTATAAATGTTATTTTGTTGATAATTTATTTAACGTTATAATCATTGAATGAAATTTATTTTAAAAAAAAAGCATTGTCCAAATGTGCCGTCTGCTTGTCAAAAAAAAAACGACTTTATGTTCCTCCCTTACAAAACGCCAATTTCATATGTAATGACCTAATAGTTACTTAGTATAATAGTCGACCATTCAGTATATTTTTCACCCGGTTAATAATTTCCCTTTTTATTTTAAATATTCGGTCAGCATGAAAAAACACTAATCATTTGGTCCATTACATAATTATAGAAAGTTTCACCAATGTCATCGTTAGCTGTGGCCTCCGAGGCTTCTCTGACTTCTGTGGACTTATAAATGCAGAACGGACGCCAACGTTTCGGTTATGCTCTTAAATTCTTTGACGTATCGTTTTTCCTAAAAGTGTTTCCGAGTTGCCACGGTTGATCACTGAAGGTATGGTTTTAAGCCAATTTTGCTAGCCGTAAAATATCCTTACTCAAAGTATTCATACCTTTTTACTTTTATTTTTATAGGTCTTTAAACATCTCAGGACCCTGGGATCCTGGTCCTTTGAAAGGCATGCCAGAGACCGGAACCAACTCGTAGAGGCCTTGTAAAGATATCTTTTAAAATGAAATGTGACACATTATTATTTCGTTTATTTATCTTTGTTCTTATTATATTACATTTTTGAATATTTCTTAAAAAAAAAAACAAAAAAGCATTTTAAAATATAAAAATTAGAGGCCTACCGGTACCGGGAACAGGGTTCAAGCTACCGGTGGTCTAGGCTCCAGAGAGGGGAACTTCCTAACAACACGAGCTATGTCAGCAGTACTGCTTTTTGGATTAGGCCCTTGACCTCCTAAGGTGTTGGTCGAGGCTCGTGGCTATTAAGCCATCGGCTGATATGACTATCGGTATGATCGCTGAGTCTACATCCCACATGTTGACAATCTCGCGAGCCAAATCAAGTTGCTTGATTTGCTTATCATTCTCAGCTTTCACGAGGTTCCCGTCATGCGGGAAGATTATGTCAACAATGATTGCACGATTCGGTCCATTATTAATATTTTAAATTTTTGAATTGACTAAAAATCGATCAATCAGAAAGATGAAGCTAGATTAACGTCACAAAGCGTACATCATACTTGTACAAGAAACTCCTTGTATATAAAAAAAAATACTGTGAAACAAAGTAGAAAGATGAGCACAGTAAAATCATTCAGAATAAAAAAGAACAAAATAACTGATTGCCACTGGCGGCACGAAAATGACGCATAGATTAGCATCAATCAGCTCAACCATTTTGAAGTGAAACGGAACATCCAACACATGCACCGTTGGACCATCAATTTTAGAATCGTTCAAAATATTAAAATACTTTATAAATATAGGTAGCTATGGTCCATTGGCATCTGTTCAATATGAAATGTATATAACCTACTAGTCTACAGTATAGTCACAAAACATAGTCGTAAACTGTTTTCTATACTGACTGGGTACCCATTGAGTTCATTAACTTCTAAAAGCGTTCCTAACTAAAAACTAATGTGTTTACAGAGGTAACATACCTTTTAGTCCCCTCGTTTGAAAACTAATAGCTTGATAGGTACATTTGCGGCAAAGGGAGCTAGGATAAGGCTACGATACAATGTTTTACTGGGAAGTTAGCAATCCTACATCAAAGATTTTTGTATAATGAATATAAACTACTCTACTCTGCTATTAATTTTGTTTGAGGCTGTATTCTATGTTACTTGGTATCACAGTGGTTACTTTTAGATACCTGAGGTATTTAGTATTGCAGTATAATTATGCTAAGATATGAGCCTTATAGCTGCAGCAGGAGCAGTGGTGGCCCAGTGGTAACGGCCCCGACTGACGTGTCGTAGGTCGTGGTTCGAACCCAGGCAGGCGCATTACTTTGTGTAAATTATTTCATCATTACTGTTCTCTAGTGAAGGAAAACATCGTGAGGAAACCGGCATGTCCTAGAACCAAAAATTCGAAGACATGTGACATGCACCAACCCGCGAGCAAACTGGGCCCGCGTGGTGGATTATGGCCCATTACCACTCTCACAGAGAGGAGGCCTGTCTCCCAGCAGTGGGAGCGTTAAAAGGCTGATGATGATGAACCTGGACACTTTTCTCTTTCAAATCGCTATCTTAGTTCTGAGAAACTTGACTTGGTTTTAGACTGGCGGTATCTCCAGATGCTCCGATATTTGATCCACCCACCGTTTGGAGCTTCGACCTCTAAGTCTTTTACCCTCTATTTTGCCAGTCACCATGAAACGGTCCAAATTGTTGGTTCCTTTGCGGGCAATGTGGCTGAAGTATTTCACGAAGCATTGCAGGTAGATTGAGGACCACATTTCAGAAGCGTTAATTCTTTGCCTGTCGGCAGCTTTGATCGTCCAAGTCTCTGTCCCATAGAGAAAAATGGTGAAGACGAACGTACGGTGCTGACCGGTGTTTCTTTGTCCGATTTATAATATTTTTGTCTCTTCAAATTTTGCTGAGTTGAGTCATCGCTGTTTTAGACAAGGCAATAAGTCTTCGAATTTCTAATTCGCAGCTACACTTTTTTGTAATTGCCGAGCCAAGATATTGAAACTGGTTGACGGTTTCATATTCTGTTAAAAGCACAAGTCAATTTTTTTGTTTTTTTTTTTCGTTTGTATTTACTTGGAACATTTGCTTTCTACTCGTAATGAGCTCTTAGCCAATGGGGCCGAAAGGTTCTGGAGTAATGACCGCGTATGCTGCACCGATGACCTAGTGAGAGCCAGAGGAAATCTTCTCCATGCGAGAAGCACTGCACCAGACGATGTGGCGGCTCTTGGTGGACCTATTTCCAGCGGTGCTTGTATATTATGGCTGCTATGATGATGAAAACTCATTCTACGATGCAAAGTACTCTAATGTTGTTTTGATAGATTTACGAACCAATATCAACTCCAATATATTATTAACCTGGTAGGTAATCGAATATGTAGGATCAATCAAAACCTTGTTATGACACCGATATGCAAACGGCTATAACACATTATCGTTAACCATATTGGCTTTCTCGATAAACAGAATGTTAATAATTCATTGATGTATACTCTTGTTTTATATGAGTTCATGAGGGAATATTGATTCCATGTCATCGTTATGCACGCATTCATTTTGTCTCCCCGTCTGCCATTTGTAAATATTTGACAGTCGCTACGGGTAATCATAAGCACAAACACTGACAATCCGTCTTTATTTAATTTATTTTTAACCTACTTCAAAAAAAGGAGGAGGTTCTCAATTTGTCGGCATCTTTTTTAGGGTTCCGAAGTCAACAAGGAACCCTTATAGTTTCGCTCTGTCCGTCTGTCCGTCCGCAGCTTAGCTCAGAGAATCTAAGTTATAGAAAGCTATAATTTGGCATGTATATACATATGAATAATTCCGACAAAGAGGTAACATAAAATCATGAAAAATTGTTTTTTTTTCGGGTACCTCCCATAGACGTAAAGTGGGGATGTAATTTTTTTTTCTCATCTATACCATGGTGTGGGGTATCGTTGGATAGGCTATTCAAAAATATTACGGGTTTGTTAAAACCATTTTTCGATTCAGAGATTTGTTTGCGTAAAATTAAGCTTTAAGTTGCAAATTTATGTTAGAGTCAAGTGTCCCCCCCCGCCTACCAGCGAAATGGTTGCTCTTGGCTATGTGAAAAAATTTACGGCAGTAGTAAATATAATGAAATTAAAAGGAAAATTATCACGGATAACAAGGCTTTACAAGTTTACGAGTAATAGTCGACCAACTTATAAAATGTACTTGGAAAAGCAAAAATTTTGTATAAATGCCATTGAAAAATTACTTAAATAAAGTTGATAGCTGTGTAAAATAGAGTAAATATAATGCTTACGAACCATGTAAAAATATACAAAAATGAAATCGTAACAGGCTTTACAAGTTTACGAGTAATAGTCGACCAACTTATAAAATGTACTTGGCACAGTAAAATTTTTGTACAAATGCCATTGAAAAGTTACTTAAATAAAGCTCGAATAACGCATTGGAGTGGCCAGAGTCGTTGGCAGTATCAGTCCGTAGTCCATACGGCGCATGCGCGCGGAGTCTATTTTGTGTTAGTGCAGAAGTATTTTCGACGTTTTGTAATTAAACCGTAAAATTAAAGTCAAATTAGATTCGATTTCCAAGCAAATTACTTATTTTCTTTTGTCGATATCCTTCTATAAATTCAATATTCGAACCAACTTCATCACTAATTGAATAGCGTAAAACTTTCCAGAATGAAATAGTGAATACCGCAGATTAGAGGATTCACCTCTAATCTGCGGTTAGAGGTGAATACATACAATTTTTTTCTAATTCCGAAAGATAAATAAACAAGGAGCATGCACGCAAGGATCCAGGAACGAACTATACCATTTCCCGTGGCTCTAACGCGCGGTCGTATCGGCTACTTTCGCAATTCGCACCCGCGGTGGTATATAAATATTTTAGAGAGTAATTCAGATAGCAGTAGATTATTAAATCTCTTCAAATCATTTAATTTGTCACATGTGTTTATGGAACCAACACGAAAAACTGTAACTTCTGCTACATGTATTGATAATGTATTTTGTTGCTGCGACTACTTAGACAAAGCCATTATAAATTGTCTGCCTTCGGATCATAGTGGGCTATTGGTAACCTTTGAGTCCAACATACCAATTCAACAAGTGCAGATTCAATCCAGACCAATAACATCCGGTAAATTAAATCAGTTTAACAGCAGTTTAATTAGTAAGCTAAGTGATCAAGACCTTACAGTGAATGATGGTAATATTCTATATAAAAAAGTTTTCTCAGTAATCCAAAAGGAGTTCAATAATTCTTTTAGGAAAAAAACTAAAACTGTATGCCCTAAGTTTTTATTCAGTGACTGGGCGACTGAAGGACTCAGGAAAAGTAGGGAAAGACTTTACGAGCTCTATGGCCTTAAGCCTTATATTAACACTGAAACTTTTAACAAGTATGTTGCTACTTATTCAAAAATTTTTAGAAATACGTGTAAAGTAGCTAAGGCTTTATACATTGGTAATAAAGTTAAAACCGCAGAAAATAAAATCAAGACTGTTTGGAAAATTATAAACAATGAAACGAACAGAAACAAAAGAAATAATACTGATTACACGCTTGAAACTACACATGGACTTATTAGAGATAACAAAAAAGTTGCTCAAGAATTTGTGGATTTCTTTACCAGCATCCCAATTAAAACTACTGAAACCATAAATTCTTCGCCCTCACTTGCTTCTGGTTTATTGGACGCAAACGTTTCAGCCTGCCCGACAGAATTTAACTTTTCACATGTAAACCCAATAACAGTAATAAAAGCTTTTAAGCAAATCAAGATCAAATTGACCGAAGATCTATGGGGAATGTCCATCAAAGTTTGTACCTCCATTATTCAGACTATAGCGCCGTACTTAGCTTTAATTTTTAATTTGTGTGTAGATCAAGGAGTCTTTCCGGATCTAATGAAACATAGTAAGGTTATACCACTTTTTAAATCCGGGAACAGTAAAGACACAAATAATTATAGACCAGTATCGGTGCTGCCGGTTTTCAGCAAGATATTTGAAAAGATAATGCTAAATCAGATGCTCATTCATTTTAATACGAATAACATCCTACACGATAAACAGTATGGTTTTACCAAAGGACGTTGTACGACTGACGCTTGTGTCACCTTATTAAAACATATCTTTGAAGCGTGGGAAGAGGCACAAGATGCCATAGGGGTTTTCTGCGACCTGTCGAAAGCATTTGATTGCGTTGATCATGAAACATTACTTTTGAAACTTGAGCATTACGGGCTAGGCCAATCAGCGTTGAGTTTAGTTAAATCTTATTTAAATGATAGACAGCAATTAGTTCAAATAAACGGTGTCAATTCGTCCGGGTTAACCGTGAAAATGGGGGTACCACAGGGTTCAATTTTGGGTCCTTTCTTGTTTCTAGTCTACATTAACGATTTACCTCATCTATTGAAAAACAATCTAAACATGGTGTTATTTGCTGATGACACTTCGTTGATTTTTAAGATAAATAGACGTACGAGTAACGTTGACGATGTGAATACCGTCTTGCGACAGGTTCAAAATTGGTTCACAGCTAATAATCTAGTTTTAAATGCTAAAAAGACTAAGTGCATAAAATTTGTCTTGCCGAATGTCAAAAGTAATGATTGTGACATTTTATTAAACAAGGAGAAGCTAGAATTCGTCGATAAAACGGTTTTTCTGGGGATCACGCTAGACTCGAGGTTGCAATGGGGGCCTCATTTAATATCACTTGCGGGGCGGCTAAGCTCGGCAGCTTATGCTGTTAGAAAAATACGTCAGTTTACTGATGTCGATACCGCAAGATTAGTCTATTTTAGTTATTTTCATAGTATAATGTCTTACGGTATCTTACTATGGGGAAGGGCTGCAGACATTGAGTCAATTTTTATTCTGCAAAAACGAGCCATCAGAGCGATATACAATCTTCGCCGGCGCGATTCTCTAAGGGAACTGTTTAAGAACATTAACATCATGACGGTACCTTGTCAATATATTTATGAAAACATCATGTATGTTAGAAAGAATTTACATCTTTTTAGTAAAAACGGTGACAGACATAATTATGTTACTAGAAATAGGGATCAACTAATTCAACCAGGTTTCAGGCTGGCTAAAGTAGCATCATCTTTTATGGGGTACTGTATAAAATGTTACAATAAAATTCCTCCCCACATTCTACAACTAAATGAGACGAAATTTAAGACTTGTATAAAACGCACACTATGTAGGCAAGCATATTATAAGTTGGGGGATTACATCGCTGATAAAAATGCTTGGCTCAATGCTGGTCCTGCTCCGCAGCCACTAGGGCGCAAGAACAATTAGTGATGGGCAGAAAAGTATCGAAGTATTGTTGGACATGCTGAAGACTGTATGCAAATTTTTGTATTGTATAAACTCAATTTCTTTTAGTATTATATAATTGCACAGCACATGTGTGAGTACTATGTTCCGACTGTAGATAAATCTACCATTCACTGTACCTATATGTCGTTCGTTGACTTCTGTGTGCCCTGGCAGTTGAGTGTGTCATGCTCTCTCTAATTTCTCTCTGATGGTGGCACATGTGTTGGATCATTCGGTTCCCTTCATGATGGTTGAGCTGAGTGGTGCCGATCCATGCGTCATGTTCGTGAACGGGCGCCATCTGTTGGGATTGGTCATAACTTAGCTGTCTCGGCCTGTTAAAGTGCTTTTTTTTAATTATTTGTTACTCTAGACGCTTTTACGTACACGTCTTTTTACATCGTTCTCACATATATGTATTTTTTCAACAAGAATGATGTAACCAAAAACTTGTAATTAAAACTGATGGAAAAGAGTGTCCGGGGAGTTTCTTGCAAATTCTTCTCCATTGAGACCTACAGACGCTTGCGAATTTGCAACTAGAGTCATCTTTTTATTAATTTTTTGTTTGACAATTCAAAAGTACTTCTAAAGTTTAATTGAAATAAATACCTTGACTCAAATAGATAATATTTTTCTAACTTCAGTTGCGAAGTTGGATTTTATAACTCCTTCTTCAGTTATCAGTTAGTTCTTATTTAGTTTAAGTCAAGAGTGAATAGATTACACCTAGGCAAGCGTGCTTCATCGGAAACCACATCATCGCTTACCATCAGGCGAGATAGTGGTCAAACGCGAGAATATAGATTAAAAAAACATCATCCTATGTGGGTCCGTTTTTAGACTTTGTGAGCCGCTGAAACCGTTCTAATGTTCATGTAACAACAACAAAACCCTCTCTTTAGTCCGCATTATTATGCAACTTCGGAACCCTATTACTGCGAGTGGCCCGACACGCACTTAGCCGGTTTTTATTTTATATTATATTTTCGCCGATTACTGAAAGACGCCTGAACTGATTTGAAAAATTCTTGTTTTGTTTGAAATGGTATACTTCCCAGGTGGTCCCATAGTCATCAAATCAGGATCTGATGATGGGATCCTGGAAAAATCGAGGGAAATCCTCAAATATTATAGGCATACATATAGCGATTTTGGTATTTTCATCAACAATGTAATCATTTGCACTAAAAAAGTATCATTTGGTGCAGTGGAACTGATGAAGAAGACCACAGATGGTCACTGGAACTCTTTAATGCTAAGTATGTAACGGGTATAAGATATATCGAAAAGTTAACCGACTATGATGAAGCAAATACTTATAAATAAATGGTACTGATGAAAATGGTACTATCGAACTGATCTGATAATGAAGCCGGAAGGTAGGCACTGGAACTCCGAAATAAAAAAATGCATCCTAGCCGTGTTTGGGCTTATTGGAATCGTCATGAGATTTACTTCGGCTATGAATGATTTTCATAGTAATTGGAGTTAGTAATATATAATAAAAAATCTTTTTAACAAAAAAATCAAACCGACTTACAAAACAATACAGTACAAAGCGAAAATTAACTTTCCCTTTCGAAGTCGGTGTCGAAAAACGAAAAACAATAGGTATCAAAGACACCGACTTCGGAACGGAAAGTTTTTTTTCACTTAGTAGTGTTTTGTTTTGTAAGTCGGTTTGTTATTTTTTTAAGTTTTTTATTATTTATAGGCTTATGTTTGATGTTCGTATCACCTGGTAAGCGACGATGTAGTCGATAACAGAGCATGCTTGCCTAGATGTAACCCTTGACTTACCAAGGGCCATCGTCTTACTCGCTAACTAGGTCAGATAGTTGATCAGCTGCTTTATACCAAGCATATTAGTGGATTGGCCATTACCGAAATTTTGGGTGGTCAACTGGTCAATCCTTTACTTTTTCAACTTTCTACAACCTTTATGGCTGATAAATGACATAATTAAGGTCTAGGCCCTCAGATTAGAATACGATTTTTTTAAATAAATATTAAGGTAACTGCACTATTTCAAAATGCTTCTTTATATCCCGCAAAATGCACGGTTCTTGGGCCACCGGAATCAAGATTGCGGTCAAAAGATAGCTGTTGATATCATTTAATGACAAGAACAGATTGAACAGTAGGGTTACGTTATCTACCAGGTAATGTCGTTGGTTAATGAACAACGGTATTCTCCACAGTCACATATTAATGACCTTCTATTCCCCGCGTGGTCTTATCGATAAACGGGGCCAGTCCAGACCAGTGGCTACTATTGGCGATCTATAGTTTTCCCATTAAGGTTTTTGTTGTTTCCGAGTATTATACTTTATTTAACACCCAAGAAAAACAATAAATAAAGGAAAACTTTTATCTTTAATTTATGAGACAGAATTTTAGATTTTCAAGGTGAAAATCTACTCTTAAGGTACACTAGTCGAAAATTCTTCCATACAAACGTAGTCTGGCTTTTACTCCACTGTTTGACGATTTACGTTCAAAATAAAAAATGATATCAATTTGTCTCATCATTATCTAGCCCTGCATGGACGCAAAAAAGTAAAAAGAAATATTACTTGAAAGTTATGAGCTTCGAAAGTTATATTTCAACACTAATTTTAGCGCATCTTTGGGCGCAAATAAGTACCATAAGAAGAAGGAAAATTGAAAAACGGCCTCCATACAGGGATAGATTAGTAGTTCAACAATGCAAATAATTGTATTTTGAACAGATACATTCAGTCGTTTTTTTATGATGTCCAGACTCCCAAAGGTCTGTTTATAAAATTTCGCGCGCTCGTTTTTGTTCTAAAGCATCATCTATTTCGCTACAACAGTAATTTGCAAAAGTGTGTATTCGTACGCGAACTAGCTTCTTAGAGCTCTTAACAGCATCTATCTCTTCCGCACGTGTTGTCGGTTGATATAGCATGCATATTAACCCCGCGCACAAAATAGTTCGTGCCGTCGACTAGTGTACCCTTAATTATCTTAATCAACTACTCCAATCTACATTTACCTCTGAGTAGATTTAAATTTTGTATCCAATGTATGGAGGGACTCTTGAACCTAACGCATTTAAATTACCTAATCAATGTTTAAAGTGGTGCTATTAGATACGTTTTTATTAACACTGAACACTACTTCAATTTTGAAGCTTGCTTTTTGTCGGTAGAGCAACTTTAGTTCTGTTTCTATAAAAAAAATGGCCAAGTGTGAGTCGGAATCGCGCGATGGGTTCCGTATCACTATCGCAAATCACATTTGTTGTATGGGAGCCCCACTTAAATATTTATTTTATTCTGTTTTTAGTATTTGTTGTTATAGCGGCAACAAAAATATATCATCTGTCAAAATTTCAGCTGTCTAGCTATCACGGTTCATGAGATACAGCCTGGTGACAGACGGACAGACAGACAGACTGGAGGCTGTGGAGTCTTATTAATAGGGTCCCGTTTTTACCCTTTGGGTACGGAACCCTAAAAATCATCACATCATTATCGCATTGTCGCACCTTTAAGCGGCAAACGTTCAACATCGATGTCGTTTTGATAGACACGTTTAATTAAGATTTATGACACGTAATTTGGTAATTAATTTAGGCTAGACCCTTTAGAATACACGTAAAACAAAATGTTCTAAACATTTTAAACTCAATGCTAGGTATATCTACTAGGTGGCGTTTTGTATTTACTGCCTACCCCCATGGGACCTTACCCATGATGGCGGGCGTTTACGTTTCCACTTAATTCATTCTATCAATTAATGTCCTTCCAGTCGTTAAATTCATTTACACTTCGGGTATTTTATTAAACTAAGTATTTCTCGAAAATGTTCCAAGTAACTAACTTCTTAGAAGAGTTTGAATTAAGTTGAATATTTTCTAAAGAGAAGTCAACATAGTGAGCTTTTGTTATTATTATCATAATGGATTTTGAATTTGAAGAACAATTAACGTACTAATTGGAAACGGCTTAAGCTTTGGCTAAGGAGTTTTGTGGTAATCTTTGTAAATGTTTTTTCAGATAAGAACGTAAGTGTACTTAAATTGCCAGAGCTGTCATACTTTGAGTAATCCTAGCAACAGACTGACGAAGTAACCAAATTTAAATTAATATATGACATGATTACCCGAAGTAGGATTTTAGAATAAATTGTTGCTAATTAAAAATTGTACACGCAAAACAAATTGTAGGAAGAAAAATTTTAACATCCGGGATCTTATATTGCAAAATATTAAAAACACTGCATTAAAACAAATTTTAATACATTTGCCATTAAAGTAATCCATTCAATCTGTAGCTCAGGATTCTGTGCAAAAATATCATCTGAATACCTGAACAATTTGTGTCTCAAGCAATTATTCTAACAAAATACTGGACGAAATCAAATGAAATGAAAATAATGTAAATCGCTATTCAAACACCTGTCTAAGTAGTAATTTGAAATATTATATTATTTTATATGAACTCACTTCACTATATTCGTCACTAGCGGACACCTCGCGGTTTCACCCGCGAAGCTCCCGATCCCGTGGGAATACAGGGAAAAAAGTAGGTTATTTCACCCGGGGATAGTGTAACTTCCCAACGGTGAAAGAATTTTTGAAATCAATCCAGTAATTTTTAAGTTTATTAGTTACATACAAAAATACAAATCTTTCCTCTTTATAATATTAGTATAGAAGTATAGATTTATGTAAATAAGAATGGCCGGAATTTAAATCTGGATATAAACAAATATAAGACAAAAAAAAATTGTCTCAGAAATGTCCGTCAACTTAAACAATTTCTATGAACAATTGTTTTGACATTTTCGCATGTGGCAGCGGTAATTTATACACAAACAAAATTATTGGTTCTTATGATACTAAGGTATTAGGAACTCCTGATCCGTTCCAAAACATTTTTGACTGAGAGAAAACAACACTTTTGCTGAACAAAAATTAACCGGAAGAATTACATAGTGAATCTTCGTCATCTTCGCTAAACAATTCATTTCATGGAATTCCTTCATCAGAATAAACGTCCACACATTCTCGGAAGTCGAGAAAACAGAAACATGACATTATGAAGTTATACACTTCGTAATGTCATGTTCCTGTCTTCAGCGGTTTGGGTAGAGCGTTATCCGTCAGTTAACAAGTTAGTTCTGAACTCGAAATTATATTAGCAAATAGAAGGAAGGGCCAACATCAAAGGTTTACGTAATTTTATGCAAGCTATAATATCCGTTATTCATACACATATTATTATTATAATTGCTTGTCACTAACATACGCCTATTTAAACGTATGCATATTGATGATAATATTTGGAGATGACAAATACCTACTATCCAACATAACCATAAAAGCAGTGTTTTCGACAAGTTGCAAGTACCTATCATATGTTGTTATGTCTTTGGAATACACAGACATAAGCGCGAATGTATGCAATTCACGTGTCAAAAAAATATTTAAGTTAGAGGAATGCTGTAACATTGAGCTGTTTTATTCATTATCGGTTATCTTCAGTAGCGTCATCAGTTGAAGATTACTGGAGGCAAATAGGTTCAGGTCATTCATGTTAATGAGGTGAGATATAACCTACTCACCTCTCCTCAACCGATAGCCTAGCCCTGAATTCTTCAAAAATATGCTTAGAGGATTCAAAGCTAAGCAAAACCAAAGTGGACTCAATCTATCGCCCTGGAATATACCTCGCTAGATCCTTACCGGTTCGGTATTCCTCTGGATATTTCGACATACTGGATAATGAAGGACCGTCCCCCATTGCCCCATACACGACATAAGGAAGGTGGGTAGAGTTGTATCTATTTTATACAATTCTAGCACCTTCATGATTTATGAGACACCGAGTCATAGGTCTTATTATAATCTATCCAACATGACGACAGATCCTTTCGGGAACGCCGAACCTGTTGGCTACTGGCCATATCAATAAGGAGTAGCGCCTTAGTACCGCTGGACCCTTTCCTACATACATTCTGAGAGACATACTTGATAGAATTGAAATAATAATAATACATTAGTATTATTATTGAAGTTTATAATAAAGAAACTTAACCGTGTAGATCAACAATGGTCAGGTAGGGGCCAATAGTCCTTCTATAGTTTTAGGTAATCGATCCACGAAACCTCCCAAACCCATAGCCGAATATGTTTAGTCTCCATATTCTGCAATAGTCCTACACCAGCCGGGGATTGTCCTTGTAGCTCTTGCGTAGTCACTAGTGCATACAGGGATAATCACCGGTTGGTGTCACATTTCATCCTACATGTCTAACAAGGCTTCTGCGAGTTGGTTTCGGCCGCTGGTACGCATCTCAAAGGTCTGGGATCCTATACTCCATTTGAAATAACATTAGACATGTTTCCAAATCTTTTTACAGTCCGTTCAACCGATTTTGAGTTCTATCCCGTAAACATAAGGAGGACATAAAAAGCATAAACCTGTTACCAAAACCAACTGTTTATTACAGCTACCATATGTCGTATCACCAACGCAATAGAAGTCAAAATCGGTTGAACGGGCTGTAAAATGGGCTAATTTAAACGTCTAATGGAGCAAATGGAGTTTAGGGTCCCGAGAATCTCAAAATAATAAATAAAAAACTTAATAAAGTTAATAACATTGAAATGGAACAACCGATCGTGCTTTCTTTACCAAAAAGAATCACTTAAAGAGAAACGGCAATTCTGAAAAAAAAAATATGTCAGTTTTTCATAATTTTGTTTCAAGAAAACCTTTTTATAAGAAAGTAATCGTAATAAGATTTCCTTCCTACGCAATGCTAGACGTATTGTTGTCGCCATGTTCTAATTTAAGTGTTACTCTGAAGTTTATTGCTATAAGACGATCCAAACGGCCGCGTAGATCATGATTTTACTCGCTACTATAAGCATTAATATTATTTTTAGTTAGGCAAGAAATATTTCCACAGAAGACGTTACTTTACTACGCTGCCGTCCTAAAGCTAAAGTGTCACTATATGGCGCTTGACCGATTTTGAGTTTTGAATACCTCCGTATCAGCAAAAAATCTTTTTAACAAAAAATCAAACAGACTTCTAAAACAAAACACGTCAAAGCGAAAAATAACTTTCTTTTCCGAAGTCGGTGACTTTTGTACCCATTGTTTTTCGTTATTCGACACCGACTTCGGAAAAGAAAGTAATTTTTCGCTTTGACGTGTTTTGTTTTGGAAGTCGGTTTGATTTTTTGTTAAAATGCTTTTTATTTTCCTCTTTTTAGTTTTGGTATGTACCTCCAATTAACATGTCAAATCATTTTTAGCCAAAGTACATCTTATGATGATTCCAATAAGCCCAAACACGAGTAGGATACTTTGTTTTATTTCGGAGTTCCAGTGTCTATTGCGGTCTTCTTTATCAGTTCCACTTCACCAAATTATAATTTCTGAGTGCAAATGATTGCATTATTGATGAAAATACCAAAATCGCTATATGTATGCCTATAATATTTGAGGAGTTCCCTCGATTTCTCTAGGATCTCATCATAAGATCCTGGTTTCCTTATCATGGTACCACCCTTGGAATATCTCCTTTGCAACAAAAAAGAATCATCAAAATCGGTTCATAACCAAAGACAAAGACAAAGATATTTTATTTCAACTAGGCCACCAAGCGGCACTTTTGAACGTTACATTAAAATGATTCTACCGTGCATTCGGAAAGTAGCTTGTTATGGAGAAGAATGCACAAGAAACTCCATACTTACTCTTTTAAAAAAAAAATGTTTTTTTACAATATTTAGGAACATACATTATTAAATTCATACATGTGAGGACAATGCACTCAGAATAACACTACCCACTATACCACCTACAGACATAAAGTATTAGAAGTACTCACACATGTACTGCGCAGTTATATAATAGATACTAGAAAAAAATTAACATCCGAAGCAGTCAAGTTATGACCAATCCCAACTGACGGCGTCCGTTCACGAACATGACGCATGAATTGGCACCACCCAGCTCAACCATAATGAAGGGAACCGGATGATCCAACACACGCGCCACCATCAGAGAGACATTTGAGAGAGCATGACACACTCAACGGCCAGGGCACACACAAGTCAACGAACGACGCATAGGTACAGTAAATGGTAGATTTACAGTTGGGTACATAGTACTCACACACGTGCTGTGCAGTTATACAATACTAAGGAAATTGAGTTTATACAATGCAAATATTAATAATTCATACAGTCTTCAGCAGGTCCAACAATACCTCAAAACAATAATGTTCTGCATATCACTTGTTATTACGCCCTAGTGGATGTGGATTGTGGAGCAGGACTAGCATTGAGCCAAGCATTTTTATCAGTGATGTAATCCCCCAACTTATAATATGCCAGCCTACATAGTGTGCGTTTTATACAGGTTTTAAACTTCGTCTCATTCAGTTCAAGAATGTGGGGAGGAATTTTATTGTAACATTTTGTACAGTACCCCATGAAAGATGAGGCTACTTTAGCCAGTCTGAAACCTGGTTGAACTAATTGGTCCCTATTTCTAGTAACGTAATTATGTCTGTCGCCGTTTTTACTAAAAAGATAAAAAAAATTTCTCACGTACATGGTGTTTGCATAAATATATTGACAAGGAACCGTCATGATGTTAATGTCCTTAAACAGTTCCCTTAGAGAATCGCGCCGGCGAAGATTATATATTGCTCTGACGGCTCGTTTTTGCAGAATAAAAATTGACTCAATGTCTGCAGCCCTTCCCCATAGTAGGATACCGTAAGACATTATACTATGAAAATAACTAAAATAGACCAGTCTCGCGGTATCCACATCGGCTAACCTACGAATCCTTGCAACAGCATACGCTGCCGAACTCAGCCGCCCCGCAAGGGATACCAAATGAGGACCCCATTGCAACCCTGAGTCCAGCGCGATCCCCAGGAAAACCGTTTTATCGACGAATTCTAGCTTCTCCTTGTTTAATATAATGTCACAATCAGTACTTTTGACATTCGGCAAGGAAAATTTTACGCACTTGGTTTTATTACCATTTAAAACTAAATTATTGGCAGTGAACCAATCCTGAACCTGCCGAAGCGCGTTATTTACGTCGTCAACCCGACAAGTACGTCTATTTATTTTAAAAATTAAAGATCAGCAAATAACACCATGTTTAGTTTGTTTTCCAATAAACGGGGTAAATCGTTTATGTATATTAAAAATAAGAAAGGACCTAAAATTGAGCCCTGGGGTACCCCCATTTTTAAGTTTAACCCCGACAAATTCACACCGTTTATTTGAACTAATTGCTGTCTATCATTCAAATAAGATTTAACCAAACTTAACGCTGATTGACCTAGCCCGTAACGCTCAAATTTCAGAAGTAATGTTTCATGATTAACGCAATCAAAAGCCTTCGACAGATCGCAGAAGATACCTATGGCATCCTGCGAATCTTCCCACGCATTAAAGATGTGTTTCAATAGGATGACACCAGCGTCAGTTGTACAACGTCCTCTGGTGAAACCATACTGTTTATCATGCAAGATGTTATTCGTATTAAAATGAATGAGCGTTTGATTTAGCATTATCTTCTCAAATACCTTGCTGAAAACCGGCAACACGGATACTGGTCTATAATTATTTGTGTCTTTACTGTCCCCAGATTTAAAAAGTGGTATAACTTTACTTTATTTCATTAGATCCGGAAAGACTCCTTGATCCACACACAAATTGAAAATCAAAGCCAAGTATGGCGCTATAGTCTGAATAATGGAGGTACAAGCTTTGATGGACATTCCCCACAGATCTTCAGTCGGTTTGATCTTGATTTGCTTAAAAGCTTTTATTACAGTTATGGGATTTATATGTGAAAAGTTAAATACATTCGTGCAGGCTGAAACGTTCGCGTTTAATAATCCAAAAGCAATCGAGGGCGATGAATTTAAGGTTTCAGTTGTTTTAATTGGGATGTTGATAAAGAAATTTACAAATTCTTGCGCAACTTTTTTGTTATCTTTAATAAGTCCGTGTGTGGTCCCAAGCGTGTAATCAGTATTATTTCTTTTATTCCTATTCGTTTCATTATTTATAATTTTCCAAACCGTCTTGATTTTATTTTCTGCTGATTTAACCTTATTGCTAATGTACAAGGCCTTAGCTGCCTTGCATGTATTTAAAAAAATTCTTAAGTAAGTAGCAACATACTTATTAAAAGTTTCAGTGTTAATACAAGGCTTAAGCCCATATAGCTCGTAAAGTCTTTCCCTGCTTTTTCTAAGTCCTGTAGTCGCCCAGTCACTGAATAAAAACTTAGGGCATATAGTTTTAGTTTTCTTCTTAAAAGTGTTATTGAACTCTTTTTGAACCACTGAGAAAAATTCATCATACAAAATATTACCATCATTCACTGTGAGGTCCTGATCGCTTAACTTACAGATTAAAGTGCTGTTAAATTTATTTAATTTACTGGCTGTTATTGGTCTGGATTGAATCTGCACTTGTTTTATTCGCATAATGTACTCAAATGTCACCAGTAGCCCACTATGATCCGAAGGCAGATAATTTATAATGGCCTTGTCCAAGTTGTTGCAGCAACAAAAAACATTATCAATACATGTAGCAGAAGTCAGTGTAGTTCGGGTTGGTTCCATAAACACATGTGACAAATTAAATGATTTAAAGAGATTTAATAACCTACTGCTATCTGAATTATCTTCTAAAATATTAATATTAAAGTCACCACAGACAATTACTAGTTTATTACCCATTGCAAGTTTTACCAAAACATCTTCCATCACTGACTCGAATATAGAGTAGTTCTTATAATTAGGGGGTCTGTAGACGCACACTATGACATGCTTATCCAGCTCAACACAGGACAGTTCAACACTTTGTTCAACTGATAGGTCTACTATATCTTTACGAGGTTTTGATTTAATACCCTTTTTAATTAATATAAGTGAACCCCCACGCAACATAATCTTTCTGTTAAAACAACTGCCCACAGTATAATTTTCATAATTGATTAGCATTGCATAATCTTTCAGCCAATGCTCCGTAAAACAAATAATTTCGAACATTGATTTTTCTAAAAACAGTTCGATTTCCAATTCCTTCGAAGAAAAACCCTGAATATTCTGGTGAAATAATTTCAGAGAATTCTGCTCAGACATTTTTTTTAAATTATATTTTTGTGAGCAAGAAGGTACCTTTTTGATGGTGGATATACTCGTACCTATTCCGTTATTGGTACCCTCCCTTGTCCTATCAACTAGTTTAAAGAATAAATATTAATAGCGTTTTTGCTAACGTTACTCAAGGTATACACCCCCTTTAAATTAGTACTATTACGAATTTGAAAATTAAACGACGAAGTTATCGGCGAAAACAAATTAAAAAAAATATATATATACGATTGATTTGAGAAACCTCCTTTTTGGGAAGTCGGTGAATAAAAAAATTATCTTTTGATCTGTCTAAGCAGTATTTTTCTACAATTTATTTTGTATCTGGGTATTATGCCGGGAAAAAAACTAAAAACAAATTGCTATGTTTACAAACCTATTTTGTGACAAGAGTAAGTAATTGATTTAAATTTGAAAAAGTCTAAAGCCTATTTGAAAGTGCGCAATTATGTAGATGTATTTTTTGAAACCGGAAACTTTCACGTATGATATATACTCGATAAACAGCATCGATTTTTATTATGTCGCTGTTTTTGTTTTTAATCTATAACTCAAAATAGGATTTTGTCAGATAGTGACACTAGCGAAAGGACGCCTGTACGGGGATCTGGCACAGTTGCTGAGCACTCCACTATCTGTGCAAAGTTAATAGCTACCGTTTTTTGGCAAGTGCATGACGTGATGCACGTGCACATGAACCTGTAACTTACTTCTACGATGGTTTAGTACTCCTGCGTGCTTCGGCAATCACGTTGAAATGTTTTACTGTCTTTTCGGGTAGTCGAGAATTCGGCAAAGTTTTTAGCCCGGGAAAATCAAGATTACTGTCGCGCCAAAGACTTGAAGAAGAAGTTTAGAGTTCGAAAGTCTGGTCAAACTGAGTTTTGGAGGTCAGATATGTTTGCCTATCTGACCTCAAAAACTCAGTTTGACCACGTTAAATAATGGTATTCAGTTGCATCTTTATTCAAATTATGATGTCATCAAAAAGTAGGGTTCCTAGGTCTTAGCAACCTGATTCCTGCGCTGCTTCAAGCGCATGTCCTCTTAAATAGTTTTATAGAACTAAGGCTTTCTACAAACATGTCTTTGAACGAACTTCTCTGTTCAAAATCCAATAGTGTTCAGCTGCGTTCACAAGGATGTCATAGTCGTGAGCTTTGACAAATAAAAGTGTAAGCAGATATGTAGTTACAGTCAAGGTCCAAAGTGCAGTCGTACTCTACTTAAAATAAAGTGTCTAATGCTTTTTTGTAGAAGAAGGTTAATCATCCACGACTATTTAAATTATTATATCTATGAATTAAATCCAATTTAAATCCATACTTTAGATTCTATGATAAAGGTTGACTGGTAGAAAATGCCTTGTGGCATTAAGTCCGCTTATGTACCTCTATTGTACATGAAGTTTAAATAAATAAAAAAATTTGTTTTATGGAAATATTATTGTTTTTATTAACATATACAATTTAATATACAATAAAAAAACCTATATACAAAGGGAGGAGGGTAAGGGGCTCATTACACATTACAAATTCGTCCACATTGATGTCAACGGGTAACGTGCCCAAAAAGCTGGTAGCATTGCCTCATTGAATTGCAGTGCTGATTCTCTGGCCGAAGAAAAGACCAACCCTCTGGTGACGTAAAGAGTCGAGGAACTTTTTGCTAATGTCTCGAAAAACTCGATGAGCACTCGGACCCCATGGACCTTATTTTTAACCCCCGACGGCACAAGCATAATTTATACCGTCCTATGAGGTTGTTATACTTGCGCCGTTTGAGGTTTTCTGCACCAGCAACAGTGGCCCCAGCACAGCCCGCTGTGCTAAGCAGATGAGATAAAGAATTAATCAATAGTGAACCATTGACCGTCTTTTATTAAGGAATCTTAGGCACGCAAGGCGCCGATTCCCTTGAGTAGCTGATTTTAAAATGAGAATCACGTCTAAATGGCTTGTCGTAATTTTTTGGAAAATATATATGTTACATTAGACCATTTTCCTCATAATTTGATCTGAGCAAATTTTGAATTTTATTCGTATAACATAGTATAATTAATTTGTAAAGTTAAGACTTGTTGAGAGATTAATTTGTAAGGTTAAATCGGACAAAAACACGACAATCGCACCAAAACCGCTGGGCGTATTTTAATGAAATCAACACCATCTCAAAGACAATTTAATTATCTACATTTTGATCTGAGGCTTTTTTTTTCATAAGGCAAGTACAAAAGACTACTAAATTTTGGGTCGTGCGGGCGGAAAACGAGTGCGCGTTTTGTTCCCTCAAGGTTGTTGGCGTTAGTCGTCGTCTTAAGTTGTGGTAGAGAACGACTGCACTTTTGACCCTTGTCTGAACCATAATACGGCGTGTGAAATGTGGCGTTTTGGCCCAAAACAGCTGTCTACCTGATACTCACAACTCAGCAACGTGGTAACAAGACTTAGCAATGAGTAGAGGCCGGATTCCATCAAAATTCTAAAAACTGTCAAGCCATCGAAACGAAGAGCAAAAAAAAACCATAATACAAAAGTCAAAAATGTCTTAAGCTTCAACTCGTTACGCTATCAAATCAAACTTTTACATACAATTCCAATTCCGGTTCGTTATTTTAATTTCCCACGCAGAAACCCAAATGATTTATATCAGAGACAAAAGTTTCAAAGCTACGGTTAACAGCAACGTAATCTGATTACTGTACATACCTATTTACGGTGGATTAACGCCTGATCAACTTTGATTACTAAGCAATAAGATTAATTCGACGCCACAAAGCTTCAAAGGGTTCACACTAAAAGCGAAGCCGACGTTCTTTGTAGTTTCAGCCGTAAATCAAAGTAAATCAATAGTGTTTTTACCCGACTGCGGGAGTGTAATGTTTTTCGAGCGTATGTATGTATGTATGGCCATTTCTATAGCACGCTCTACAGCCCTAACGGTTTGACGGATTATGACATATGAGAAGTCATTGGATTCGTCTCAATTGTGGGAGTGACCAAGGCTGTATAAGTTTTAAATATGGTGCCCTCCCCCCTAAAAAAAGGGGCTGATATATTTTTTTAGGTTTAATGAAAGCTACTAAACAGAACATTCCTAATATATATATATATATATAGTATCAGTTCCTATTTTGGCACATATTCAAGATAAGCGTAACTTTGATAGCAAAATAATTAATCTTTTACCACATAACTTATTTGGAGAACTCGTACATTAATAAAACTAAAAAACCTGAAATAATAGTACATTATGGTACAAGTGTGTAATGTTGGTGATTACCGCTGAGGCGCCATTGAGACCCAAGCCGGTGAGGGTCTCAAGAGAGCCGAGGACGGTAATCATCAATACACACGTGTATCATACGAAGATTTTCAACTTTTTTATCACTTGTCAATAAAATAATACTAAAAAATCATTTTATTTAGTACATAATAGATATTTTTGCTCGGAGTTTTCAGGTAGTAAACTTTCCATAACGTTAAGGGCTTCACATCTTATATCGGGCGGTGTACAACATAAATAATTTTCTTCATAATTAGTACTTATAGACATTTTAATTAATAAATAACTGTAAATTCAACAGTGAAAACGAGTTGTAAAAAAATTATCGCAATGGCGTGGAAACTTAATCAGTTATTCTATGCGCGCGCATCTAACAATGGCGATCGGCCATAAACTAAAAGAAAGAGGTTTTTTTTTTTGGCTTTTCGCGGATAGCGTTTTAGCCACTTACAAAATAAGGAATTTCAAGTTTTCTTTATTACAGAGAAAACAAAAGTTATATTTCAGTGAAAGTTTTATTTATTAAACACGTACAAGTTGAAATTATCTATTTAAATACGAAGTTGCTTGAAATAAGCAAGCAATAGGTACATTAATTTATTTCTACTATTGAGCACAATCTTTTTTGTATCGAAACTTTTTAAGAACAAAGCAACTCAACCAATAAAAAAAAAAAATCTCTATAACTCACTTGTGAATAATAGCAATGAAAAAGTCACATTTTGACTACAGGTATCATTATGTGCCTAATTGCGGTGAAATTAGACCCACTTTATAATTATAAGCAAGTGTCTTGAAAAACAAATTATTATAAAAACAAAATAGGCGGGTAAAGGCGGTTCGTTTTTCACAGTACCTCGTATTATTTAATTTAAAAATTATATCTGGTATTTTTTTTTCTCTTTTCAGATCATTATTTTTTAGCAGTCGGGTTTTTTGTTTTTATAATGATTTGTTTTATTTGTTGCAAGAGCCTATCTTTTATTTAGTTCTCTAGCCCATTTTGTCCCACTACTAGGTAGAGACGTGTTTATTGTTTATGCCATTTAATAACATAACATCACGCCGGTATGCTCTAAAGAGGTATGCAGATGTATACAGTTCAACTTGGTACACTATAATTGCACCAGTAATGTTCAAGTTTAATGATATTAGTGTAATCTTTTCTGGCATTATTGATATCTTACTATAGAAATGACCTATTAGGTACAACAACTAAAACGTGAAAAATAAAAAATCTTTTTTCCAAAGAAATACAACCAACTTCCAAATAAAAACACTACGAAGTGAAAAATAACTTCATTTTCGGAAGTTGGTGACAAAAACAGGAACAGAAGACAACAGGAACCCCGAAGTCGGTTGTATTTTATGTAAAAATGATTTTTTTATATACTTAGTTAAAAAAAGGTGAATTCTTATTATTTAATGCAATTGTATAATAAAAGTAACCGAGAGCTGCTTTACATATCTAATTGCGTACTGAACATAGCCAACAGAATCCGATGGAACTTAAGGAATCCTTAAATCATTCCGAGCCTTATCATAGACAACCGCTCGCTCGACAACGTAAATAATTTAATTATCTAATAGTGTTTTACTGTCAAAATGAAAGGTATTGTCATTGTTTGTATGTTGCGCAATTAGGGCAGTAATCAACGTCATGCTGGGCGCCGGATGTTTATGGACTACGTAATATACTTAACATATTTGTCATGGCAACTAGCTAGAAGGTTTTGGAGAAAATTAGTAATATTGGTATCCTCACTAAGTTACCGGCTCGCAGGCGTGTTAAATTTAAAATCTTCACTTATGAGTTTGAAATTGAGTGTTGTACTTCGTAGCACGTCCCTGAAAGCATTTATTATAACTTTAAATGGTAATACAATCCTTTTAATTTGTACTATTTTATACCTACCTATTCTTGCAAATATACAGGACGTGCTGGCAAGATTCCTTCCCAGCAAGACCACGCTAAAATTCCAGCTAGCATAGTAGAAGTTGATGAAACGAGAGCATGCCTGAAAAATACTCATTATGCACTCCTATTTCATTTCAGAGGACTTCGCCATGGGGCAAGCTCAGCCACCAAAGTGTGGCTCCCCAGATCGTCCAACAGCCAATTCCAGGCTTGATGGATCACCCCATTCCGGCACCCTCAGGCACCTATAGGTTAGATTAGGTTAAAACGGGCTGGTATCCGCAACTCCACGATTAAGCGCGTATTTTGCGTAGTATAGTATAGTCCTATAGTACCCATGCCCGCTCAAAGCTGACATGTCACTGTCGCTGCTGAGAGCCCGTCCCACAATAAGTCCAATCTCAAACTGCGTCTCTGATATCATCATCAGTGCGTACGCAATCTGGATGACGGATGAGGCCAGATCGCTGGCTGCCGAGATCACTAGGATCCAGGCAGCCGGGGATATGACCCAAGCCGAGTCCAATGACCTTTTCAAAAGGTACCCCACTATAACCGAGGAATTAGACAGCCTCGTTTTTAGAAACGGTCAATGGGTGCGCAAGTAAGATGCACCTATACCCTTTCTAGTCATGTTTTCGCCAATTGAGGCTCATCCCTGACCCCCATGATCTCCACTCTGCTCCTTAAGAGCCTAGGGAGTAGGAACAAACGTAGCATACAAACCGATTCGTCCGTCCTCGCCGCCGAGGCCCGTCGCGTATCCTTTCAATTAAAATCCCGCCAGCCCGCGAAGCTGAGCAATAGTTAAATTAATAGATATTAATTGGAGTTTCTAGTCCGTTCTTCTCTACGTAGGTAGTTTCCGTTTTTCGAAAACTACCTATTAAGTAACTTTTTAACGGATGGTAAATTCATTTATCAAGATCCAGCCATTGCTTGTCCCCCCAGCGACGCCCTGAGCCGAGGTTCGACCCCAACTGGGGTAGCCCTCAGCGTTGTCGCTTAGGTTTAGAATTTTTTTGCCAGGCTGGAGGCTATATAGTTTAGTCTCCACAGGCTAGTCCGGTTAAGTAGTTACCAGTCACTTTGACTGAACTATGAGACGTCACGAAGAAAAAAAAAAAAAACTGTCTCGCACACGATTCCCAGCATTATGCTGAGCGATGACCGTTTTGCGTGGTTGTGACGTATACTATGTAATGATTGTATTTAAGTGTGTTTAGGGTTCCGTACCCAAAGGGTAAAACGGGACCCTATATTACTAAGACTGTCCGTCTGTCTGTCACCAGGCTGTATCTCATGAACCGTGATAGCTAGACAGTTGAAATTTTCACAGATGATGTATTTTTGTTGCCGCTATAACAAAAAATAATAAAAACAGAATAAAATAAATATTTAAGTGGAGCTCCCATACAACAAACGTGATTTTTTGCCGATTTTTGCGATAATGGTATGGAACCCTTCGTGCACGAGTCCGACTCGCACTTGGCCAGTTTTTATGATAGCGGTGCCTGACGAAAATATTTTTTTTTCTCTCTCTCGCCTTTATTTATCTCAATTTATTTGTCAAGTTAAGTTCAAGTGTCGGCACAGTATGTCTTTTTCTTCCATAGATACATTTCCATTTGCAAGTACGCCTTCAACAAGTAGTTTCAGAGCTTTTCAAATTTACAAAACAATCGTCTCAAACAAAAATCCAATCAATATAAGAGAAGCTTTAAAAAGCCTCTATAAAAACCAATAGACAATCTTCCAATATTTGAATTCGGAATACGAGACAATTAACAAAACTTTTGAACAACAAACTCTATGTCATACATGACAAAGTTCATATTCCATTGCAACCCCTAATCTTTAAGTACCTTTTTAACACGACCTTTTTGACCATTGTCACACAAAAATCAACTTAAAATCACAATGTTACAGTCGATACTTGAGTTGGTTGCGTGATTTGAGGCTAAAGACAAAGTGTTATTCTATTAGCGATAGCGATTTTCAAAACACCTAAATGTAAGGGTTTGATCACGTGACTTATCGATAGCGCCTGCGGAGCGAGCATGGGCGTACCCAAGACAATTGTGGCAAAACATGATAAATTATGTCATGTCTTACAATTTGTCTTAAATGGTAGCACGGGTTAAACATGTGACATATTTTAAAGGCGCGACATGCTTTTCTTGTTGCTGCCCGGCGAGCACGGCCTACTGTGACATGGCTTGAGTTACACATTTCATCGCAGTTTGGGCGATAAAGCCATTTTGTCTTAAATACTAGCACCGGTGGCGTGAGAAAATTTCCTGACGTTTATTTGAGACTCATCGGGTCTTAATTGCTAATACGGGCGCACCCATTTTGTCACATTTTGACAGATGATTAGGAAAAATGTATCACTTTCGGTCGGAGGTGGTGATAAAATTGTATAGTTGAAAAAAATATATTTTCCGTCTAATTACTGCACCAAATGGCAATAAATTTATTATGTGTGTGTGGTGATCAATGCTTATTAATTAAATAAAATGTTACAGGATTATTAATTAATTCTATATTATTACTTTTTTTATAATTGTATTTTTTATTGTTGAATAACAATAAAAAAAATTACAATTTAAAACTCTACTTGCTATAAAGAGTGTTATTATTATCAGAATGAATAATTTTATAACATCGATTTATAGTTGCCTGCAAACAACATGTTATCACTTATCAGAAATGTTTTTAATATAGCAGATAACTTGAACATTGTTTTACAACTGATTGGAAACTTTACCTCATAATCTGCGTAGCTTTTTCAACTATGTTGGGGTCGGCTAGTCGATGCCAGATGCAGTTGAATACCAGTTGGTTCTTTCTGTAAACCGACTTCTATCTGACCTCCACAAACTATTACCTACTGGGTAACACAATACTCCTTGGCAAGTGTCAGACTTTATGGATAGTGACAACCCGAAACGACTATTAAAGATATCTATGGATGATAGCCGAGACCAACTGCTTAATTTGCTTTCCGAGACACAGACAGAGATTCGAAATGTGATGACGATGAGCCTTGAAGATATTTTTAAGTCACGAGCCACTTTAAAACACTACCAATTAAAAAAAATCGTCTATCGGCCTTTATTAAGATTTAAAACCACGTTAACTAAATACACACTTGTAATTAGCACCAAATATTTTTCTAATAAATTAGTTTATCTATTATTATAATCATAGTATTTAATTGGTTATATATAACTACCTTCACGCTGCTACTACTATCACAAACCAAGCTTCTTAATAAATAAAAAAATCAACAAATATGCAACTAGTTCTCTACAATTGCCTAGAGCATCATGGATCACCATACCCTATTATTATTTAGCGCTAATTTAATAAACCATTATATAATATTGAATTACTAATCATAACAATACTACGAGTAAATAACACATCTTCGTAAAAAATATTCTTTACGATCTCACAATTCAAAACTTTTTCCAGACGTTCCAAAATCAAAACTTAAAAAAGGAAACAAAATTCGACTTACCTACACAAAAAACGCTCCGAAAAAAAAAACACAGATTTCAATAAAAAGAACTACGTTATTCCATAAACAAAATCACTTGTATTTATTACTGACACCATTGTTTATAAGTTGCGTTCATATCGGAACGCATCCAAAACCAAGCGTCCGTAATGGCGGCTCGGATACAGTCGTTGTGTACGCGCGCCGACAACCAACTGAGATTCCTCGTAGCCTAGCACATTCTCCCCGATTCTATGGTAATATTGATAACTGGAAAACTGGGATGTTTTATTGAGTGTTTTTATTACGCATTACCTTGGTATAGTCTACTTACATAATGTGCAGTAGAGTGAATTGGTGAATGTGAATCTATTTTTAGATGTAATTTCAAATTCAAAGTGTTGTGTGATAAACTGGAGTGTCTTCGATTTGTTTTCGTGGTAGGTACCTATGTCTCATGCTCATATTCAGCTTAATCTAATATTATAAAAAAAAATGCCTTTTCACACTATATTCAAACTGTACTGATATGACCAAGAATTTTATTTTACTGACAGAAAGATCTCATACAGCCTAGAAAATGCAAGGTTTCTTTGGGTTAGGCCGCACAAAAAATATAAAAAAATAAATTGGTTCAGTTAATGAAAACACACATTATGTTGGGACTAATAAGGAACACAGTTATTATCATTTTTCATTTTCTAGGAAAATTGTGTTTCATGAAGATTTGTTTTAACGTTTATCAAATGAATATGTATGGGATACATAGATTATTCATATATGGATAGCGTAGAGACCTAAATAATAAATCTTCTTCCTTTTCGTGTGAGGATGTGGACGCCTCTGCGAACCCCACAGGCCTCTGACTTGGCTATTTCAGACTTACATTAACTATATAAGTCGGGGTTTCCTCACGATGTTTTCCTTCACCGTTTCCTATGATGTCCAAGATAAACTTAGAAAGTACATATGAATTTGGAAAAGTCACATTGGTACTTGGCCGGATTTGAAGACCTCAAGCACGAGAGGCGAGGCCACTTGGTCACCATGACTTAGTAGTAAATAAAATATTTGTCTATACTTCATAAAAAATAGCTTGATCTCTGCGACAGCTGTCAGTATCAATCAAATCAAATGTTTTTCATTTTACATAGGCCTATATGGGCACTTATAAAACGTCGACAAAATAGGTGCACGGTTCGGGTTGGTCGTTTGGAGAAGGACCGGCAAGAAACTCCACGGTTACTCTTTTAAAATGAATTGGTTTGTTTTTACAATATTTCCATGTTACAGCATTAGTGCTTAGATATGGGGGGACAACGTAGGCCCGACAATAAGTCGTAAGAAAAAAAAAAAAAAACAGTTTGTATAAACGAGATAAGAGTTAACAAATGTTAACAAGCTGCTAGAAATCTAGAAGGCCTACAATGTTCACACATTCACAAAACAATCGGTAAAAGAATCTATACAAAGGTATAAATATACATATATATATATATATATATATATATATCTATATAACAAGACTAAATTTAACATGTGGCACAAATGTTGTTATCAGTGCTGTAATTATTCTTAAAGATATAAAGAAAAGGGCAATAATAATAAGGGCAAATATGCAAAGGGCTATAAAGATTATTGAAACCATTGTAAAAAGTCTAATTGAAAGAAGGAAAAAATGAAAAAAGGAGATTGAGAATAGTTAGAGACATCCACATATTTGTGCCGTTTATGAGTTACCAGAAAAGCCGCATGCGCAGAAGGAGCTAAAATTTTTATCTTCAACGTAGTCCTTGATTTTATAATATACATTTTTAATAAGGACACGTTTGATGTACTTTTTGAACTTTTCATCGGTCAATTCTATAACTGATAAATTACAGTACCAATAGCGCTTGACAGGCTAACAATAACGTATACGTCAGTTTGACATATTATGTCGCAGAGATCAAGCTATCTTTTATGAAGTATAGTAAAGTTTTGATAGAATCTGATAGCGAACAATAAAAAACGTGTAGGTATACAACGACAAAAAATATGTCATGCATGTATGGGACTAAATAGGAAAATTCGCGTAAAACAGGACAAAAAAGATGAAGAACCTGTAATGATGACAATTTGTCTATTTTCTTTTACTTCATACATATTAATATAATATTTATGTTATTTTATGAATATGTTATGTTATATACGAAATTCATCACCATCTTCTCGCCCTTGTACCATGTTACTTGGGGAGGGCGCAACACGTTTTCTTCTTCCCTTCCGTCCTGTCAACTCTTTCGCTTTTCTTTCGAAATTCTATAGTAAAAATAAATCTAGGTACACAGTGTGACAAATGATCCAGTATATTTTTTTCAGGAAGTAAAATTATTGATGAAAATTAAAATCTTTTCTATGGTAGCAAACCAAAGCTGGGGGCCATAAGCTCTTAGAGTAAGGTTATTTTGAGTGTGTGTAAGGGACAGATGTATACAAATCATATTCATCAATCATATTCACTCATTCAAAATAACCTTATTCTAAGTGCATGGTCAACCCTCTGAAATCGTGAAAAAACTCAACTGTTCCCGAAGGCTGTTTCATACATTTTTGTTCCTATTGTAATATAATTGTTTTTTACTTCTCTTACTTAAAAAGTCTGACATTGTAGCGTACCAGACCGGTAATAAAATGGCATATTTTCGCTAGGGGAAATAGTTTTTATTTTATTTTTTGTCTATTACCAACGAGCCTCCAAAAACGACAAACCTTCTTTTTAAAAGTAGAATTATCATGAAAAAAGACTCGATTTAAAAACAGTAAGTTTCATAAAAAGGAAAACATTTTATTTAAAAAAGATGGTAATAAAAGCGGTAAAAGCGTGCACTGAATCGCAACTACAGAAGAACTTAAAAAAAGGCATTGGCGCGAAATCTTTAGTATCGTTCTCTAATTACAAATTGAACTGGTGAACGTTATTTATTTGAAGTAATTCGTAATTTTTACCTACCAAAATTAAGTTAAAACTTACGCTTAATTTTTTTTTTTTTTTAAGGGTTGGTTTAATTTTCAAGATCAGCGGTGCCCCAGAAAAACATCTCGTTAAATATCCAGAATTGTACAAATTGTACATTTTATTTTTAATAAACTTTTTAATATTGTATTTGGTTATTTTCTCGCATCGTAGTGAAAAATACAGTGTAACCACAGTATAAATAACAAACAGTATGGAAACTAATCCTAGTTGATGAAATAATTACCTACGCTCCATTGAAGCAATAGGGTTGTAACTTTTAATGTTTTCGATGTAGTTTTTTTTTTCATTTTGTTATAACACTTTTGTTCTGTAGTGAACAATCAATCGAATTGAAATAACTAGCTTAGAAATACAATTTAAATGGGTAATCTCATGGCTTCGGTTAATCTCAGCAAAAGACGACATTTTAAAACACGGAAAACAGTTTAATATTAACACTCAACAACTTGTAGAACTATAGATCTTCCCACTAATTAACTATAGACACGGCGGCGCTAAAAACCCAATATAACTCGGTGTCTATTTACTCTGGTACTAGTAAAACTACCTCGTATCATCATCATCATTCATTTTAGCCCATTGTATAACAATCTGCTTTTTATTCATGAGTACCTTGTATTTACTTTCAACCCTGAAATTATTATTCCGTTTTTCACTTTTATAACATAGGTATATATTTACGTATTATATTCGACATTTTAATTTTTTTTTTTTAAATGAATGTAGTTCTAATGAACGTACGGCTAGTGAGCAATTTTTTAACCGGCTTCGCAAAAAGTAGGAGGTTTTCAATTCGACTGTATTTTTTTTTAATGTGTGTTACCTCAGAACTTTTTATTGGATTAACCGATTTTGATGATTCTTTTTTTATTCGAACGCTTTTGCTTGTCGTCATATGGCATTTAATTTTTATCAAGATCTTATGAAAAACTTCGGGGGTATACATCAGAACTCTTCAATAAATGACGGCAAATCACTCGGGATAGCTGCAATTGCATGTCTGTTTATTGTTTACAACATTTCATAACATAACGTCACACTGGTACGCTCTAAAAGCGTACGCAGGTGTGAACAGTTCACCCTCATTCCACCGGTTTTATTTATTTAAGTTTCATGTTATTGAGTTAATCTATTCTGGCTTCACTTTGGGCATTATTGGTACCTAGCCTATAGAACTTGTCCATTATGTACCACAACTAAAAAGTGAAAAATAAAAAACGTTTTACAAAAATGGTTTCGGAAGTCGGTGTCCCTGTTTTCGTTTCTTCGTTTTTTGACACCGACTTCCGAAATTGAAGTTATTTTTCACTTTGTAGTGTTTTTGTTTGGAAGTCCGTTGTAATTTTAGTAAAAAAAGATTTTTCAAAAAATAAATAAGGCAATTAATAAAAAAAATACTAGCTAATTATTGCCACATGCATTCTAATCATTCATTCATATTTCAATCTAGGTTTTCTGCTAGTATTCCTTATTCACTTATTCGATAAATCCAACCTACAGATTGCATACAATCTAAAGAAACAAAGTAATAAAAAAATGGTTTCCAATTTGCCAATGACCGAATCGACAGTCATGAGTTGCAAAGCTTTTTTCTAAACCAGGAAGCTTAAAGCTTTCCTCTTTGTAAAAGAAAATTCTTTATTTTCTTCCTTTCAAATAATGAGTATTTAGATAAAAGATAAATGTTCCTTTAATTTTGTATCAAAGAAGATTTGTGTGATGGTTTTTATTTGCTTATTAACTTCTGCCCGCAGCTTCGCCCGCGTGAAGGTTGAAATTTATCCATGGGAACGTCTACCGGGCAGAAAAATGTAGAAACGAGTATCCTGTTTCTTATTTCACGTTATGGTCTACCCGTATACCAAATTTCAACCGAATTCGTTGAGCCATTAAAGTGTTAGGACGACTTTATATGCGACAATTCTTTCGCGTCAACACAACGCGTTCGCCGCGCGGTCGACCGGAAATATCTGTCCAGAATCTACGTTATTAAAGCAAAATAAGCTATATTTGATTACTAAATTATACAATAATTTATAATTATAAAAGAGTAAGGCGCAGGCCACATAGAAACGGCGTCGGGCGCGGACATGGCACGGGCAGCTTCCTATTCAAATTTCATATAAAATGCTTGTAAATTAAGCGCAATTTGATCAGGCGCGGGCGCCGAAATGGTGCGTTATATCACGTCCGAGCAACGACATACCGTATGTCCTAAATTGCGCTTTATTTCTATGCATTTTGTATGAAATTTGAATGTAATAGGAAACCGCCCGTGCCATGTGCGCGCCCGACGCCGTTTCTATGTGGCCTGCGCCTTACTCTTAAAGAAACAACACACAAAAAACAAATGCACGTCGTGAATCTTCGTACTGTCTGCAGCGGTCGGGGTGAAGTGGCATTCAGTTATTCTGTGCAGCTTTCGTAGTGACATGTTTTCGACGTATTTGAATGTTACCTAGTAAATAGAATCCACATTCGCGTGTTCGTGTCGTCTATTTACGGGCTGATTGATAAACTAACAACCAAATATACCGATATTCATATTATTTTATTATTAGTATGGATGGAAAGAATTTCGATTTGTTCTTAATTTGAAAAGAGATTCAATGCATTAAAAATGTAATGAATTTTCTCATTAGATTGTATAGTAAAACCTTTTATTTATTTTGGAACACATAATTAATTTTGCGTAGGTTAGAAGGTACATACGTATATTAATTTCGTGAAAAGTGGATCGAAAATTGCAGGATTAATAAAAAATACCTCTTCTGAAGTTTTTTTAGTTGAGTTAGTTTCTAATGAATAATCATATTACAAACTAATTAATATAGAAAGCTAACAAACTAAAATTTTGTTTGTTCAAATTGGGCTAAGAATGAATATTACTAAGTTACTGAATGGTCTAGGTTAATATGAACATTTGTTCACTCTTGTTTTAAAGGATGTCGTGATAAAGGCCAATTATTTAAAATAATATAATGTTTCGTGAGATAAAGAAAGATTGTCATAGTAAAGAAAATATTTGTGTTCAAATTTTAGACGGAACACTCGAGGTGAAAATTCGGTGCGAACTGGGTTAAGATTTTCAACCATGAAAACTTGGACATATTCCTAGAAATACTTAAAATATTACGGGTAAACTTGTGCTGGTTCACATAACATCTGTTAATTTGCCCAAAACTTCTAAAGAAAATATGACTAGTCGCTTAGTTTGGTAACTATCCGAATATTTTATCTTCCTTTCTGTTTACCACAAGAAGCTTAAGGCTAAATAATAATTAGCTGCACGGGTCGATCTTCAAGGCAAGCAAAGCATGCCGAGATCGGTCCATGGATAGGCGAACATACCAAAATTCATCCGTGCCTAGGAAAGCACTTTAAGCCGTTGGGCCCGGCTGTCCTTTGAACCACCAGTGTTGCCAAGGGATATCGCGTCCCCAGTTACTGTGGATATTCAGTCACTCTGTGTTATATACTGGTACTCAGCTGTATGCAATTCGACTAGAAGCCAATCCCATCCTAGTAGATAAAATACTCAGCAGATTGATACTGTTTACCACAAGTATAAAAAACCGGCCAAGTGCAAGTCGGTCTAGCGCACGAAGGGTGCCGTACCATTATCGCAAAAAGAACGGTAAAAAAATCACGTTTGTGGTTTGCATGGGAGCCCCACATAAATACTTATTTTATTTTGTTTTTAGTATTTGTTGTTATAGCGGCAACATAAATACATACATAAATCATCTGTGAAAATTTCAACAGTCTAGCTATCACGGTTCATGAGATAAAGCCAGACAGACAGACTGACAGACAGACAAACAGACAGACAGACAGACGGATAATGGAGTCTTAGTAATAGGGTCCCGTTTTTACCCTTTGGGTACGAAACCCTAAAAACAAAGGTTTTAATAAAAATAAAACGTAGCAATATTTCATCGCAGCTTTTAGAAGATATACATTTTAATGTCGCTGTCGTAAGTACTTGAGACGGGCATATTTTAAACACAAAACTGTTTTGTTTTATCTTCATTGTCCAGCGTTGTTCATTTTCCGCCCGGATCGTTGAAATTTTGTTTTGAAAGCTTATAATTTACCGAGGTACCGCTCTACCGAGGTACATTCATAAACTGTACTGAAATTTTATGGATTGATAAATAAATAATTAAGCTTACTTTTATGAACATAATAAGTAACTCAGTATAGAAAATGAGACCGAAAACTATTGAACAGGAGAACTCATTAACCAGCACCTCCAAATAATTTATTCCAGACGGTACTTAAGTAGTAAATATAATACACATAAACAAGAATTGCATGATTTAATTTCGCCAAGCCCGTTTCATCATCGGATTACCAGACGTACGGCGATGCGCCATCGATACATGGTAGACATCCCACCCTTACGCATTAGACGTTCTGGGCATACTTTTATTATGCGTACAGCTAAGAAGTGGAATTCCCTGCCGGAGTCTGTGTTGCCCGATAGCTACAATCTTAGAGGTCTTCAAGTCAAGTGTGAATAGGTTACTTCTAGGCAAGCTTCACTATCGACCACATCATCGCTTACCATCAGGTGATATAGTGGTCATAAATGCAACACTATTTTAAATAAAAAAATAAAAATCCTATCTTTTTTTTCTTATACACGAGATCTCGATATTTTGCCAAGTTGTAAAAGTCGTTGCAACCAGAGATCGCTTGTCGCTTCTTTTCTCTCTCGTGTCTTCTGTGCGGTAGGCTTATTACGTATGAAACAGCAATCAGTAATAATTACGTAGCGATCGCGTAGTCATCGCGCAATCGATCGCTATACGTCATAAGCATTACGTAACCAAGTATTTGCTAATCGCTCGCTGTTTGTCAAATGCAATCATTACGAAAAAAATACTCTTAACTTCTGTATTTAGTTATTTGGGAGCGGTTGGCAATCGACCAACAACAAGAGAAAATGTAATCACAATTTGACAGCCAACAAGTAAAGCGCATGCCTGGGTTTGAACCCACGACCTACAATTTATAACTCGCGACCGATACCACTAAGCCACCACTGCACTCAATTGTCATCGATTCACCGTGTAGGATACCTTCCAACGCTGCGTCTTCCGATAAGTGGCGCCACTCCAATGCGGCTTTCGACCACATCGGCCATCTGTACTGCGAGCATTAGGTACAACTAAAAAGTCAAAAATAAAAACGTTTTTTACAAAAAAAATACTACCGACTTCCAAATAAAAAAACTACAAAGTGAAAAATAACTTTATTTTTGGAAGTCGGTGTCCATAACGCAAAAAATTGGTACCTACGAAAGACACCGACTTCCAAAAATAAAGTAATTTTTCACTTTGTAGTTTTTTAATTTGGAAGTCGGTAGTATTTTTTTGTAAAAAAGCTTTTTATTTCTATTATATAGGGCCAAATATAAAAGGTAGAGAAAAAAGATACACTAGGATGCGTTGGAAGACTATCGAGGCAACGGTGGCGAAGGCAGGACCTGGTTATAGCTGCTAGAATTCGGTCGCAAGATGCACAGGACCGATGACTGGGCATCTACTCCACAGTCACGCTTGCAACACAAATGAAACATAATTTGTATATATTAGTTTAATGAGAATATTAATAACTAGAACAAAGCTCTGTCTTCACCGCCACCATTAGTCAGTACTTTCAATTAGCCCCACATTCATTAATCATAGCCAAGAGACGAGGAAGTCTCTGAGTTGTAAATCATAGAGTTGAGGAAGGGGTTCTTAACCTTTCGTGTGCCACTAATTAGAGAAACAATAGATACTGCCGTAGATCCACATCCTCTACACACGAAAGGTTAAGGGAAGCGTGGGATCTTGAGTGTTTGAGAACTGCTGTTCTATTTCAATATTTCAAACTGTAGAGACTCGTTGATTCGCGTTTGTTTATTGGAACAAAGTTGTGTGAGCCAGTTTGTTTCCAATGTTCACTTTTTTTATTGTTTTCCCAGACTAGAACTACTATCTGTAGGCCATACAAATATTTGTTCCGTGCGGGAATCGAACCCGTGACACGCAGCGCAGCAGCCGATTACTCAACCACTGCGCCAACCGTGTCGTCAAATGTGTGGTGACGGTTATCAAAAGTTCAAAACATTGGGTAATGCATTTCAATTCCATTTTTTTTTTAATTTTTTTCAAACATTATTATTTATAGGATGTCACTTGAAGAGCAGAAGATCATTAGGTACATAGATAGGAATTGGCAGGAGAATAAATGTAAGACCACAAAAAGAAAAGAGAAAGATTCCGTTGCTACCTATTGTTATGGGAATAAGTTATTACTTATTCCCATAACAATAGGTACCAACGCCCCTAGCCCCCTAGGGCTCTAGGTATAAAATTTGATAAGACCATGACAAACTGGTGACTTTGTACTAAAATCCGTCCCGCAGTTAAATCTATTTTCAGCATGAGACAGTAATGGTCCTGTTACTTCAATTACATCAAAAGTCGTTAACAAACCCATTTTCTAAATGACAAACCAAATAAAACGTTTCCCAATACTAATAATACGAAGCAGTGTTTTTGGCATGTCCGGAGGAACAATAAATTTTCTTGGAATCCGCTAGAAACTCGATCAGACCATAGACTAGAGCACGAAATCACTGACACTTGCTAAAGACACCGTTAGTCCCTTTTCACACGCTCCGGTTACTGGGTAGCCGGTTACCCGGCACCGGCTACTCGGAAACCGGAGCGTGTGAAAAGGCACTTATGTTGAGCACGAGTTTCACGAGTTTCAGCTGTCATAGTCAAAATTTATATGGTCGTATGTATTATGTTTTTGTTATTCCTCCGCTGTTGTTTTCTGATTAATTTCTTTATGGGATCCAAGCCAATTAATTGATTGTCCGAGGTTCGACGACGTTCATTGACTCGGCGCTTTTCTGGTGGTTGCTGGTTTATTCTGGCGTTCAATAGTTGCAGTAGTCGCTCGATGTATATAAAATACTGGTACTATGCATCACAGACACAGGCTACACTAGAAGCCGACTCCAATATAATTTGAATAAGGCTAGGCAGATTGATTTTTAGTAGTTGCAGTGTTTGTGAATAAAGTGACGGGCTTATCAAAAAAATGCCCGTCAATTTCTATGAGTAAGCGGAGACAAGCACGCCCGTGCTTGGATTGCACGAAAATTTTTGGCTATGCCGACTCGAGCAGTGCCCGCCGTAGTGTCTCGCAGCTCTATGGATCAAACGAAAATAAAATTGGGGATCAACAAATGAGAGCCTCGTCGCTACAAGATTTAGGTCGTCAACATATTGGCGTTAGACGTGTTATCTCACGCAATACTCTAACACGTGTTCCAGTTCGAATCACTTTGCGTTATCATTGTTTATAATACTTAGCTGCCAAAATTGTATCTAGATGGATTTAGGAGTCATGTTTGCCAATATTGAGACTTGTAGATTCTCGAGAGGACGACTGAAAAGAGGCTGTAATATAAAGTGACATTTTATGGGCGATAAAGATTTTCAACAACTCCAAAATGGGAGTTTTGGCGCGAACGTGATGGCGTCTATGTTGCTTCTCTGTTTTCCTAAATTGAATATTAATAGTGTAAAAAAGATGGTGTTTTATTCTAATAATATTAGTGAACGTGCACGAGTGTGGGCAAGTAAAACACAGCGGTAGAACATGAGTTTGTTCATGTTGACGACAAAACTCCGTGGAAACTTACAATAAAGTTACCGCTATTTTACTGGGGCGTAACTAGGACATTGGACTAAAAACTTAAGAAATTAGAACTTCTAAACGGGACACTGGCTAAATGCACAAATCCTGCGAAGCCAAAAAAAAAAAACTTATATTCCAAAATGTATGGTGTGGACTATTATATTATCTGTGGTGTGGATATAAGCTACCGAAATGTCACGTCGCCATACATTTTGACTTTTCGTTTCGTTTAATGTAATTTTGCCTAGATCCCTTTTTATCTTCACATAGTTTTAGGATAACCCCCAGAAATAACTCGGACACTTCGACCCATTGGAATTTTTTGTAGATATTTTTGGATATTTTTTATTTTTGGATATTTTCGTATTAACTTTTGGTTTGGATTAAATAAGAGAAAATGAATTGTGATTGGAAAGATTGCAGAGGAAGAGTAAACAAATTAAAATAGGAAGATTTTAAAGTTACGAAGTTGTTCCTATTTTTTTTTAAATTAAAACGATGTTTTTTTTATTGTTTCAAAAAGATATATTACCTACTTGCAGAAGTTTTCATTCCTAGAAAAGTAGAAAGACAGAATTGTTACCAATCTTGCTGAACGGCAAATCCTTTTACCACAGTACTTTTACTGTTCTCTCGAATAGGATCGCTAAACAAAGTAGATTTCTTCGGTTTATCCAATCGAAACAAATAGGCAAACAACTTTAAACTTCCCTGAAACTGCAAAAAACCTCTGGAAAGAAACGAGCCCAAAAATCTTTAAACCGAAATTTTATCGTTTAGATGTTTATTAAGTTTAAGTTTGAATCGAGTTTCCTTAAGTACTTTGGTAATGTTGGGGAATGATCCGCGTTAACAAGAGTTCCTTAATAGTACGAGATCCCACCGCAAAAATCTGCAGTCACTTTGTGTTTGATTAAACTTAATATTTATGAAAGATACTTGATAGAAGAATGGATTACAGCAGGGTTACCTGAGAATAACTAGCCGAAATTAGTGTATTTTTTTTAAACTCGCCCGACACGGCAATTCTGCTTCCTCTCGGGTACGTATACAACATCAGCAAGCTCTCAGTTAGCCGCAATTTATGGGTTTGCAGGTGTAAACAGGTAAACGGGTAATCCATAGATTTCTGCTAACTGAGAGCTGACAACCATTTTTTTCTATTTTCTACGTCACTTTCTTTCAAGTGACGTTGGATACATTTGAAAAACTTATAATGTATCTGAGGTTAGCTATCAAATATAAATAAAACATGATTTAAGTAAGGATATTGCGGCTAGATATTGCCAGACATTCTTGCCGCATTCTAATCTACTATCAAATATCATGTAAATTAAGTTTTATTAAAAACAATTTTGCTTGTAGATTTTAGCGATGGGATCTTAGACTACAAGACTTTAGATGGTAACTCAGTAGACTTGGAATATCTTCGGAGGACAGGTATTGTTTTGATCTAAGATAAGTGTTCTTCTTGTTATTTGTGGAACAATATCGCACTCTGTTCTGTCAGTAACTCACGAAGTTTTATCGGATTAGGCAAGCGATCTGTTTAACAAACAACTTTCAGGTGGAACTCTGGTTCGGTATTGTTCTGTATTTTAGCCTTATTTAAAGGTTGTCTTGAAAAGATCGCTTTTAGCGATAAGGCCGCCCATTGTGTCACCCAGTGTAATATTTTCTTTTTCTACACTTTCTGTAACTTATATGGTGTACATAATAAAGAGTATTTTATTCTATTCTAAGTATATAAACAGGGTAAAATTAAGTTGACTGATAAAACTACACAGATTGCTGAGATTGAGATGTAATTTTTTGGCGTCGCACATATATTTTTATATTTTGATAGTTGATAATAATGCAAATTTTTGTGGTTTGTTTTTTTTTTGCCGGTGTGTGTCTCATAATAATAATATTTTTTATCGAGTTCATGTTGATATTAAGTAACGAAGTAATAAGGCATGGTTTGAGCAGCCAGCAAACAAAGTGACCCAGCTATTCGAAAATAGAACAGAACAAAACCGGCCAAGTGCGTGTCGGGCCACGCGCAGTAATAGGGTTCCGAAGTTGCATAATAATGCGGACTAAAAAGAGGGTTTTGTTGTTGTTACATGAACATTAGAACGGTTTCAGCGGCTCACAAAGTCTAAAAACGGGCCCACATAGGATGATGATTTTTTTTATTCTATATTCTCGCGTTTGACCACTATCTCGCATGATGGTAAGCGATGATGTGGTCTACGGTGAAGCACGCTTGCCTAGATGTAATCTATTCACTCTTGACTTAAACTAAATAGGGACTAACTGGTAACTGAAGAAGGAGTTATAAAATCCAACTTCGCAACTGAAGTTAAAAAAATATTATCTATTTGTGTACCACCGCGGGTACGAATTGCGAAAAGAGCCGATTGAGCGCGCGTTAGAGCCACGGGGAATGGTATAGTTCGTTCCTGGAACCTTGCGTGCACGCTCCTTGTTTATTTCTATTTCTGAATTAAAAAAAAAATCGTATGTATTCACCTCTTATCTCCTCTAATACCGCAGATTAGAGGTGAATCCTCTAATTTGCGGTATTCACTATTTATTACACATTCTGAAAAGTTTTACGCTACTCGATTAGTGATGAAGTCGGGTCGAATATTGACTTTATAGAAGGATATCGACAAAAGAAAATAAGTAATTTGCTTGGAAATCGAATCTAATTGGACTTTACTTTTACGTTTTAATTACAAAACGTAGAAAATACTGCACTAACACAAAATAGACTCCACCGCGCGCATGCGCCGTATGGACTACGGACTGGAACTGCCAACAACTCCGACCACTCCAATGTGTTATACGAGCTTAAACATTATTAATTTAGAAATCATTATTATTAAGGATGTTATGATTTTATTTTTGTATATTTTTACATGGTTCATAAGCATATATTTACTATCTGTTTAACACAGCTAACAACTTTATTTAAGTAACTTTTCAATGGCATTTGTACAAAAATTTTACTGTGCCAAGTACATTTTATAAGTTGGTTGACTATTACTCGTAAACTTGTAAAGCCTGTTATAATTTCATTTTTGTATATTTTTACATGGTTCGTAAGCATTATATTTACTCTGTTTTACACAGCCATCAACTTTATTTAAGTAATTTTTCAATGGCATTTGTACAAAATTTTTACTGTTCCAAGTACATTTTATAAGTTGGTCGACTATTACTCGTAAACTTGTAAAGCCTTGTTATCCGTGATAATTTTCCTTTTAATTTCGTTATATTTTCTACTGCGGTGAATTTTTTCACATAGCCAAGAGCAACCATTTCGCTGGCAGGGGGGGGGACACTTGACTCTAACATAAATAATTTGCAAATTAAAGCTTAATTTTACGCAAATGAATCTCTGAATCGAAAAATGGTTTAAACAAACCCATAATATTTTTGAATGGCTTATCCAACGATACTCCACCCCATGGGATAAATGAGAAAAAAAAAATACATCCCCACTTTACGTCTATGGGAGGTACCCGAAAAAATAATATTTTTCATGATTTTATGTTACCACTTTGTCGGAATTATTAATATGTATATACATGCCAAATTATAGCTTTCTAGTACTTAGATTCTCTGAACTAAGCTGCAGACGGACAGACGGACAGAGCGAAACTATAAGGGTTCCTTGTTTACTTCGGAACCCTAAAAATTGAGGAACCACTAGATATTTAATTGAGTTCTAGTAGCTACTGAAGTTCTGTAATTTTTAAGGTACTACCTTTACTAATTATTTGCATTCCATCCAATTTTCAAAACACTGGATTATTTCCCATTTACCTAAAAACCCAGATATGTATTCTAAATTATATCCCAAACTTATGTGGAACTATTTGGAGATGGACCTTTTCAATCGTCCTCTTGAAAGTTCGCAGTTTGAGAATGATGGGGCTTCAATATTGTGAGGGTTCCAGTTAATGGTGGTCAGTAAAGTACGGCTTAAACCACTTTAACCCCTTTTAACCTAATTTGCTTTTTTTCCTTTATTTTCAGGGATTTTATTTGGTTCCGTTCTTCTTCTTCATCATTATCATCCTCAGCCTTGTGATGTTCCCACTACTGGGACACAGGCCTCCTCTATGTGACAGGGAATGGGCAATAATCCACCACGCGGGCCCCTTGCGGTTTGGTGGATGTCACATGCCTTCGAATTTTTTGGTTCTAGGACATGCGGGTTTCCTCAAGATGTTTTCTTTCACCGTTTTGAGAGCTGTGGTGATGAAATAATTTACACAAAGCAAATCGAATCCACAACGTACGACACGTAAGTCCGGGCCGTTATCACTGGACTACCACTGCTCATACTGCTTCTTCTTCGTATCGATGTTTTGTATTTAATTTTAATTTTAATTGGTCCACTCTTTTTCTATTCGTGTGAGGTTGTGGCCATCTCTAGAGTCAGAGTTAATTAAGCCGCTTCTGGGTAACCCACAGGCCTCTGACTTGGCTATTTCAAACTAACATTAACTATATAAAACCAGGCTTCCTCACGATGCTTTCCTTTACCGTTGCCTGTGATGTCCAAGGTAAACTTAGAAAGTACATTATGAATTTGAAAAAGTCACTTTGGTACCCGCGATTGGTTCACTAATATGAACATTTTTCTTATTTTTGATTTTATACTTAATATTCTATTAAATTGGATTACGTGGATAAAGAAATAAGTGGATATGAAGGTAACATAATTATTATTTAGTCAGCCTTAGCCTCAGAAACCTCGCATGTTGCTCAAAGGCCTCCAGCATTGGGGAAACAACGCAAGGAGGAAGAGGAGGTTATTTCAGTACTTACTTAAGCCTTCAGACAACATTTTTTAAAAAATATTTCGAAAATACCTTTTCATGATTTGCAAAATTATCCTTTACACGTCCTGATTATACAAAGGCCTTTTTCGACTTATTTTTTCCCGGCTTTTTCACAAAAAAATTTAACAAAGGCAAATGAAACAAAAAAACAACCACAATTTTATGAATTTATTCATTTTTGGATTGGTAAACAGGAAACTCACTAAACTTATAAATTAAACAAATATCTAACGAGGATTAATTTGTGTTTCCGTAACACTAAACCTAAGGATTTTATTCCGCTTCACTTATTGCCTTTGTATTAAATATAACTTGATGAGGCCAAACATAAAATCTGCACCAAGTAAACATTTAATTCATTAACAGATTGTTGAAAACATTCTCTCCTTTGATGAGATAACGGGTCATTTGTTTTGACAATTGACCTAATTTGTGGTACAAACATAGCAGCGCGTTTTAATGACCTTAATTTGTAATTACTCTCATGAAAAAGGGTGATTTAAGAGTCTTACCAGGACAATAAAAATTATGTTGTACTAGCACTTTGCCCGCGAATTCATTCGCGTGATCCGTATTTTATCCTACATATGACTTTTTAGTTTCACCCCCTTAAAGGATGAATTTCCAAAAATCCCTTCGTTGTGCTCCCCTACATCAAAAAAAGAAGTCCTGTAGAGTAAAGTTCTTCGAAAATCTTTATAGCCTCATAAATCGTATTTTAGGAGTAGTTTTGAAAAACAAAAACATCACTTTCAAACCCCTTTTTAACCCCTTACGGGTGGATTGGCCGCCGCTGTCATTCTAGATCCTTGTCATCCGTTACGAACAGGCAAAAATCTGAAAAGCATTTTTACTAAGGCGTATCGATTCAGTTACTCGGTGACAGGGTTGTGGTCGTCAAATAGACGGCCGTTCCATGTCAAATTCTGGCTTAAACTGCAGTGGGTTACACATAGATGATGGATCAGTAGAAGACAAAATCGACAACGTAATATAGAACCGAAATAAAAGGTAATCCTAAATGAAGATTCTAAAAAATCACAATTTTATAATAACTTCTATAACACGATCCTACGGCACAGATTACTAAATAGTTACAAACGTAGCTATGGTCTTATTACTGTCCAACAGTTATAAAGACAACTAGAAATACAAACAGGTTCTCGGAAGAATTTTCCGTCCATAATAAAACGCCTAATCGAAGGGAAATACAAACAAAAAACAAACGCAACTCTAGAAATAATTACTAAAATGTTTAGATTAAACGAACTAATACCAATAAAAAACTGTTTATTTCAAACGAAGCTATAAAACGACACCTATCACTCTTGACATTCAAAAAGTTCAAAGTAATCATACTAATACCACGAAATAGCACAGACTAACCTTGATACGTGTTACGGAAAAACTGTGTTTTGCTATTCACTTGTAAACACAAAGAATTATTGGTAGTCTGTGGTGTAAGTATAAAAACGCGTGTGTAAACACAGACAAACATATTTTAGTAGACTTGGAGTATGAAGCAGACGAGTTGTAGAGTATACGAGTATTACAGTTTTACCGTTGTATCATGGCATAAGCTGTCTGTTACATCCCTACTCTGTAATAGTAAACGCTGACACTAATGCTTAGTCAGCACCGGCCCTCCTAGAAGTTGATTGCTCACCACCACCAGTTTTCAGCCAGTTCGGATTTGGCATTCAATGAGTTGGGACGTATACCGAATTTTCCCAAATATATTGTCTATCATTTAGGAATTCTAAATAAACCTTTTTTTTAAAGATTCGGGACTTTTCCATTCTAACAGATCGTTGCCCTTTCCTTTATAGGAATCCATTTTATACTAACATTAACATTAGAAACTGGATATTTACCATGTTTACTGTTTGTTTCGAGTTTCCGACATTTCGGTACTGTTGCAAGCACCATGATCACGGATAAACTAATCCCGTTCCTATCCCGTTTCTAATGTTAATGTTAGTGTTACTGACCATGACAGTTTAAAAATTTATATCCATTTTATATCCCTTATAGATCCACTTTCGCCAAAAATGTACTCAGATTTTGTTGCTAGCACGAGGTTAAATAAAAAATCTGTTATACATTAACCGTATTGGCAAGTTACTCGGAACTAGTAAGATAACCCAGGGTAGCGCAAGCGGACCTTAATGGCCTATAATATCCTTAAAGGAACCCGAACAATTAAGTTTGTATAGATTTTCATTAGTAAAAAATTTCAAAGATCATGGTTTCCGTTTTTAGGGTCCCGAAGTTGACAAGGAACCCTTATAGTTTCGCTATGTCCGTCTGTACGGCCGCAGCATAGCTCAGAGATTTTTATTACTAGAAATCAATAATTTGACATGGATATACAAATTAATAATTCCGACAAAGTGGTAAAATAAAATGACGAAAAATAATATATTGTACCTCCTATAGACGTAAAGTGGGGATGTTTTTTTCTCTCGTTTATCCCATGGTGTGGGTTATCGTTGGATAGGTCATTCAAAAATATTACGGGTTACAGTTTTGTTGTTTTCCGGGAACGCTAACGCTCTGTCATTTCGATCCCGCTTGCATAGCTGATGAAAGCTATCCCCTGACCCTCAAGACTATGTGTGCCCGGACCTAGGGTGAGTTCCACATTAGTTAAGTAATTATATCTGATTCTCTACGCTGGATAACCTATATTGATTCCATCACATATGTAGTATCTGATTTGGCGTGTGCCAATTTCGGACGCGTGGCTAGGAGTTATCCAGCGCACAGGAGATTAAGCCAAGGAACGGTGTAGGAAGCATAGGTGAAAGATCAGCACATCTCAGCGGTTTACAGGCAAAGAGTTAGCAAACATAACGTGCACATTGAAAGATGCAAAATTAGGTTAAGTATGAATACGCGAGCATAACACAAAGTAAACGTGATCATAGCAAATGGCTCACTGATCACTTACAATAACACAGTGAGGCACTACACCACCTCGATGCAGTAGAAATATATACATAAAAAAAAACCCTTTTTAAACCTACACATTTGCAAGAACCGGCTGTAATTAAAGAATATTGCCAAAACTTTTCAAGGAACTGGAGCCATACCATAACGTGTCAACGCCATCATTATTCCGCTAATAAAAGGGACAGTGCTATTTTTTTTTATTGGTAGGCTCGCGCTTGACTATTATCTCACCTGATGGTAAGCGATGATGTGGTCGACGATGTAGCACGCTTGCCTAGAAGAAACCTATTCACTTTGTTGGTTGTAGCTGTCAGTAAATACAGACTCCGGCAGGGAATTCCTGTATGCTTACAGAGGACGACCTAAGCTCAAATTTCAATGTACATTATTTTGCCGAGTTGGAGCGGTGTTGTATAAGTCGGCTACCTTAAGGCTATTGAATTATAGGTATATTTCTTACTTTGTTTTCTAAATTGCTGCGCTATTTTCCGTTGCATATTGAGAATTTCGCAGGCCACCTTATCGATGCGCTTCAGGAGTGAACACTTACTGAACTAATTCAATGAAGTATTCTCTCTAGAGAAAAAGCGCTCTATATCCATTCCATTTACAGCTACTCTAAGATGAAAACATTCTAGTATACCTAATACCTACTTTGTGGATCGTAAATAAAGCCAGTTGGCTTGAAGAAGCTAGTTCCTAGCAGGCAAAAGCTTTTGATTCCCGCAAGGAAACCGAGATAACAAAGGAAGTCTTCACCCCTTTATAAAATACTAGCTTTTCCGTGGTTAAAAAGATATCTTTAAATCCCATCTGGTTCAACCTGAAGGAAAACAGAGGTAGATACTTATCTAGTAGTGGTATATTGTTTCATGGTCCTTACTATTTATCTAGAAAATCCGCTTTAACGTCTGGGCAGCCCACTCCGATGTGTCATTGCCTTCATGAATCCGTTGTGTAAAGTAGATAGTGTTATTCGTCATGTATAGCTCCGTCTCTCTCACACAACGAAATCATGTCGGCGTTGGCACGACATAGAGTTAGCATCTGGGATATTGAAGGAGCAGTTGTCAAAATCAGTGGAACCCAAAAGCGAGGAAATGACAACGCGGACGGGTGGCTCTCCGGTTCATTATAATACAAATTTACAGCATTGACACCGATTAAAATAAAATAACTCTTTATTGCTGGTAACTGTTTACAATATAATTATTTAATTTTCACGAGATTGTAACCTATTTACACTATAATTAGTACTATTTCTATACTTTCTCGGCACCTGGTTATTTTCCCTCGCACCAGCTTGTCAATCGACAAAGGACTCCTCCAAGGCTCTCCACTTGACTCTGTCCCTCGCTACCCGTATCCATTCTGGAGCTGCTATTTTCCTGAGATCAACTTCCCATCGCTTTACTTGTCTTCCCCTACTTCTTTCACTTCATATTGGGTACCATACCGTAATAATTTTTGTCCAGTTTTCTTTTCTCTCAGCATATGTCCTGTCCAATGTCATTTAAATTTTCTCAATACTATTTGGACTTTTTGGAATTTTATTTTTCCTTTTATCTTATTTAATTATATTTCGTCGCTTCTTTTAATGCCCAATACACGACACCGATTAACAATAACCAAATTTGATCTAAACATGTAATTTATAAAAATGTTTTACTATTCACATAAAAAATGGAAAACTTCAAAGGATAGCAAAACAATGTGTAGTATTGGGTCAGACGGTCGGTAGTGATTGATGTTAGCACATTATTGTCACCACAGTAAAACGACCGCGATCTAATCAAACTGAGGGTGTGGGATGAAAGCAACATCTCACGATAAATAGGAAAATAAAAATTGTATACTTAAGTAACCTATTTATCTAGCCGGCCAAATTCACAAAACTTGTATAGTAAAAAAAAAAATATAATCGCTATTTTCACTTCGTCGGCACAAGAAAGCGCGCTTCGGTAACCATCGTTTATCTTCGGAAATATTAACGCGAGGTTATGACTATCAATATAGGTAGAGCTGTTAGAACCATACTAGTACTAGCACATTTTATCAAGGTCAGGTAAGCAGTACTCATAACCGGCGTGCGTGTAAGCCTAAATTTATGAATGAAGATGGAACAAAAGTAGTATGTAAGGATTGTAGCAGGTGGCATTCTGTGAATTCTGCCTACCCCCATAGGAAAAAGGCGTGTTAAACTCACGATATATGATTACGAAAATTTAAAAAAAAATATGATAAGTTACGACTGGTTGAGATAACTTGACAAGCTAAGGTTTCTTAGGCCTTAGACAAGTGACATTCTATTTTGAAAGCGTGACGATAGCGGTTGTCAAAAAGGCAAAATTGTATGGGATTGACAAGCGATATCGAAAAATCACGTGATCAATCCCTTACATTTTGACATCTCGATTATCGCCTTCGATGACATCGAATGCCACTCGTTTATAACCTAAGGAAACATAAACAAAACAAGTGCACTACCACGCAACGAGGCAGTGCGAATCTCTCAAACTTTGACTCTGCTAAAAGTTGATCTGAGCCGCGATGTGCTTATAGAAACACGAAGATTACTTAAGCGCACACTCTTTCTGGTTTAACAGTGTTTAAGAAGGCGACAGTCACCAACGACCTTGAGGGAACAAAACGCTGTGCGCGGTTTTCACCCGCGCGAACCAAATTTTTTCTGGTTTAACTGTGTTTAAGAAGGCGACAGACACCAACGACCTTGAGGGAAAAAAACGCTGTGCGCGGTTCACACCCGCGCGAACCAAAATTCTGTAGTTTTTTGTACATTCCATAATATTTTATGAATTTAATAAAAAAAAGCCTCAGATCGAAATGTAGGTAATTAAATTGTCTTTGAGATGGTGAAATTTTCTTTAAAAAATGCTTCGTGATTTTGGTGCGATTGTTCTTTTTGCCCGTGTTAGACATATCTTTACAAATTAATTAAACTATGTTGTACAAATAAAACTCGGTATGTTCATAGATAAAATGGTCTAATGTAACATGTATTATTCCAAAAAATTACGACAAGCCATTTAGACGTGATTTTAATTTATAAAATTCTCAGTAGCTGATTTTAAAATTAAAATCTCGTCTAAACGGTTTATCGTAATTTTGGGTGCGCCTTAAAAAAAAGGTTTTTGAAACGAAGTTCCTTCGGCTACGACCTTTCTGCGGCTCGCGGTAGGCGTTGCTTCGTATAAATTTTCACGTCTCGAAAAAGTATTATCCAACCTCTCGAGATAATTATTATTATCTAGCGCCATCCTTATTTACATCAAGTGTTAGTTAAATATGAATTTTATTAATATCAAATTACATTCGCAGTTGAAGAAAAGGCGTCAGGAATTTCGATTCTGACGGCCGCACTCATTTTTCTTGCACCGATTTTGCGCTTATCAGTACCAACCGTCCGTCACTAAAATATTCATTAAAAGACGTCAAAACTTTGAACGCCAATCGATCAGTTATTCCATCAATTAAGTAATCTAAGATCCACCTTTACCGCCCCAAAGAAAATCCAATTAGAATCAAAACAATGTTTAAAACAAACTCAATGGAAGAACAAATTAAATTTTGTTTCAAGCTATGTTTATCTATTATGCGATGAGACATTAAACAATCCGAAACTCTCGAGAACGAACACTATTTATCCTCAATACTTCCTATTTAAAATTGAACAACATTCAAATTACAGCTTTGTTTATTCGAAAGGAAATCTCGAATATCTCAATTCAGTTGGAAAACTGATACTATGGAGACCGTGTTCTTTTTAGGGTTCCGAAGTCAACAAGGAACCCTTATAGTTTCGGTCTGTCCGTCTGTCCGTCCGCAGCTTAGCTCAGAGAATCTAATTACTAGAAAGCTAGCTATAATTTGGCATGGATACACATATTAATAATTCCAACAAAGTGTGGGGTATCATTGGATAGGCCATTCAAAAATATTACGGGTTTGTTAGAACCATTTTTCGATTCAGAGATCCGTTTGCGTAAAATTAAGCTTATATTTGCAAATTTTTGTTAGAGTCAAGTGTGTGTCCCTTGCCAGCAAAATGGTTGCTATTGGCTCTATGAAAAAAATCACAGCAGTAGTATATATAACGAAATTAAAAGGAAAACTATCAAAGCTATATAGGCTTTACAAGTTTACGAGTAATAGTCGACCAACTTATAAAATGTGGATATGAACTTGGAACAGTAAAATTTTTGTAAAAATGGCATTGAAAAATTACTTAAATAACGTTGTTCTTCTTCTTCTTCGTCGGTACACTCTTGGCGGAGCGGTCGTGGTCATCATGTTGCAGTGAGACTTCGGGTTGCCATAATTTGTTTAACGATGCAACGCCATCCGTCTCTATCGGCCGTTATTCGTGTGCACTCATTCAATGGGCCACCCACTGCAGACTTAATCTGGTCGGTCCATCGCATGGGCGACCTGCCGCGCGCTCTCGTTCCTTCCACTCTACCCTGATCTACAAGCCGCTCGATAGAGTCGTTGCCTCGTCGGGACACGTGTACAAAGAACTGGAGTACTCGAGCTTGGATTACAGCCGACAGACGCTGCCTGATACTAAGCTCTTGAAGGATGGATATGTTAGTGCGAAACTCTGTCCACGACACTCCAAGCATTTTTCTCCAGCACCACATTTCCAGAGCGTATATTCTCTTCCTCTCACTGTCTCTCAGCGTCCAGGTCTCGGCTGCGTATATTATAGAAATATGGGGAACACAAGTGCCCGTATGAGCCAAGTTTTTCGTAGCTTTGGTGACATTGTGATTCCTCCATATTTTCCTCAACCTATCCATGGCAGACCTGGCCATAGCCATGCGTCGCTTGATCTCGTCCCCGCAACCACCATGGTTTGATATTAAAGCGCCCAGGTGGACGTATGATTGTACGACGTCACAATTCGCGATTTGAGTAACTTCTGGCAAATTTTCGTTAATGCGATCGACAATCATCATCTTCGTCTTGGTTCTGTTAATTCTCAAACCGAATGCTGAGCTGGTATGTTCCATTTTGGATAGCAACCGTTCCATGTGGTCGGCACTAGTCGCGAACAGCGTAGTGTCGTCCGCATATCGTAGGTTCGATACTCTTATACCTCCTATCGATACACCGTCCGTCCAGTCCTCAAGGGTAATCCGCATTATAAGTTCAGTGTAGATGTTAAACAGTAGTGGCGAAATTATACATCCTTGGTGGACGCCTGCACTGGGGTGAAAGACATTCGATAGTACGCTATCCGTCCTCACTGACGCTGTTCCGTCCTCATAAAGACGCCTCAAAAGATAAACAAGGTGTTTGGGAGTGTCCATAGCAAGAAGGGACCTCCACAGCACTGTCCATTTCACCGAGTCAAATGCCTTGGAGAAGTCAACAAAGCAAATATAAGTGGGCTTGTTGAACTCTCGGGCTTTCTCAATAATTTGACGAAATATGAAGATCTGCTCTCGAGTGCCCTTTCCCTTTACAAACCCTGCCTGTTCAGATGCAACTTCCTTGGATAAGTAGGTTTTCAGTCGCTCGTTTAACACGTTCAGTAAAATTTTGCTTGCGTGTGATATTAGTGCTATCAGGCGGTATTTGCTGCACTTCTTTGTAGAACCCTTTTTATGGAGTGGAATGAAGACAATGTGAGCCCATTCCTTAGGCCATGTTCCGCTTTGCCATATTTTGTTACAGATGGTATAAATCATCTGTACTCTTTGTTCACTTGCGTCCTTAATGGTCTCTGTTGGAATGGCATCTTTGCCAATGGCCTTGTCATTCTTCAGATGTTTGGTGCCAGCTTCGACTTCTTCTTTAAGAATGTCTGGCACCATGTCTTCATTGTTGGGTTCCGTAGGAGCGAAATCCTTGGCTAGAGGGTCCTCGTACAAAGACTGACAGTACTGCTTCCACGTTTCAGAAATATCTTCCAGCTCAATGACCATTTCCCCTCGACAGTTTTCAATCGCCCAAGTCTTAGAAGAGACTGATTTCGTAATCAAGCGTATTTTGTGATGTAAATCCCTGGACTCATTTTTATCGCTATGAGACTCGACATCTTCGCATATTTTACGAAATCTAGCGTTTCGGCCTCGTCTGCAAGCTGCTATAAGTATATATATTATATATATTATCTGCGCGGACTGTTGGTTGAGGGGGATCTCACATCTGCGCGGACTGTTGGTTGAGGGGGATCTCACATCAGCGCCCGATGCTTTTAACCTACGTCTTTCCTCAACCAGTGCAACGTTGTTAGCTGTGTAAAATAGTAAATATATGCTTATGAACCATGTAAAAATATACAAAAATAAAATCATAACATCCTTAATAATAATGATTTGTAAATTAATAATGTTTAAGCTCGAATAACGCATTGGAGTGGGCGGAGTCGTTGGCTGTACTGGTCTGTAGTTCATGCGGCGCATGCGCGCGGTGTTTTTTGGGACAATCCCACCGCACTATTCCCGAACCACTGCAACTCCTGATAGCCAGAATCAACAGTGGCGATCACCAGAAAAGCGCCAAGGCAATGAAGCTCGACGAAGTCCCGGAGAATGAATTTAACTGTCTTGGATCCCGCAACGAAATTAATCAGAAAATAATAACGGAGGAGTAGGAAAAAACATAAATTTTATTTAAAATTTAAAAAACATAAATTTTATTTAAAATTTATGTTTTATTTAAAATTTTATTTTATTTAAATATTGCGCGCGGGGTTGTCTACTTTGTGTGATTGCAGAAGTATTTTGCCTCTGATACCGTTTTAATGTTCATGTAACTACAAAAAACCCTCTTCTTAGTCCGCATTATTATACAACTTCGGAACCCAATTACAGCGCGTGGCTCGACACGCACATTGCCGGTTTTTAGGGTTCCGTACCCAAAGGGTAAAAACGGGACCCTATTACTAAGACTTCGCGATCCGTCTGTCTGTCTGTCTGTCTGTCTGTCTGTCTGTCTGTCTGTCTGTCTGTCTGTCTGTCCGTCTGTCTCCAGGCTGTATCTCATGAACCGTGATAGCTAGACAGTTGAAATTTTCACAGATGATGTATTTCTGTTGCCGCTATAACAACAAATACTAAAAATAGTAGAAAATAAATATTAAAGTGGGGCTCCCATACAACAAACGTGATATTTTTGCCATTTTTTGCTCGATATTAATAACGGCAACAGGTAGTCGCTTGAAATATTCACAGAATGTTTAGTTGTATATTTACTTCAAAAAATAATAATTAATAAATTAAAATAAAATAAATTAAGGGGGACTCCCATACAACAAACGTGATTTTTATGCAGTGTTTTGCGATAATGGTACGGAACCCTTCGTGTGCGAGTCCGACTCGCACTTGGCCTGTTTTTTTATAGAGATATTTCCATATCTGCTTGGCTTACCTGAATAAATCGGGGCAAGTTTTTATATCGGCTTTATGGCGTCAACATATGATGAGTGATGGGAAATCGAGAAAGCCTCGATCGAATCGGAAGTCGGCAATTGATCTACGACCAAGGTTTTTTTTTGAAGCGCATAATATTCTCCGAACATGGAGAATATGAATGTCAAAATTAAAACAATGTCGCTGTTTCTCTGCTAACTTCTTCTAACCCACACACCGGATTTTGTTACGGTTTTCACTTAACTAAAGAGCGATAAACGAGAAAGATTTTTGTATTTATAATTTCTCCGAAGCCGGTATATTAATAGTAGTTTATGAAACTGTTGCATTAAGTTATTAAAACATGATATATTGATAAGGGTTATTAAAACATGAGTGTGTGTTTAAAAACCGAGCCGTAGGCGAGGTTTTTAATAGTATTCACACGAATGTTTTAATACCTAGTTATGTGCATTTTCATACACTACTTTATCTACACTCATACATTGGGATTGAACCTACTAAATACCTTTTTTTGCATTTTCCATGCCATAAAGTCGTGATAGCATTTATCATATAATTTCCTCGACTTTGCCAGTAATAGATTATGAGTAATTTCCATCGCCGCATCTAAAATAACCGGCGGGGTTAATTTTTCTTCACATTCACTAATATCAGACAGTTTTTGAGCAAAAATTTAAATAACTCATGAAATTAAGTACAGCAAAACCTGCAAAACATGTGAATGGCGCCAAAACCCAGCAAAATTCGCGCGAATAAAAATCGCTGTGCGTGCGGGCGGCTTAGTTGTTAAATACCCAATTCGTAAAATGCCTAGCATTCTACAAATGCCTAATTCGGGAAATGGCTGATTCGCAAAAGGACTAATTCTTAAAACGGCTAATTCGTAAAAAGACTAGTTCTTAAAATGACCAATTCGCAAAAGGGCTAATTCATAAAATGACCAATTCTCAAAAGGACTAGTTCTTAAAATGACTTATTCGCAAAAGGACTTATTCTAGGAATCTACACATTTTGATGTGAATATTAAACGGAGTTTATTTAATGGACTCAGAAAAAACAGAAGTAATAAAGTTATCTTATTCGACAAGAAATATAAAAAACTTCTCACAGCACTATTATATAGAGCCAAGAGATATCGGCTCACGATTTTTTTTTAAAGACGTCTACTGCCAACTTCTGGTGTAATTTATTACATGATGACTGCATAATAAATGATAACACCTACATTATTACTCTAAATTAGTAAATCCAATTATGTTTTTTTTTATCCCGGAGATATTTTGTGTTATTTTTCCGTTTTTTTCATGAGCTAACTTTTGTTTTCGTACGTATCAATCGATGATACAGTCCGATTTACCGAATAACAATTGCAATTGCATTTTATTTACAGATTTGTACCTTTAATCAATGTTGGTATTGTATATTATCGATAATGACTGTTATTACTTTTTAGAATTACATTATATTTGATTTGTACCGTCTTTCAGCAATTTTATTTTATGTACCTATTTCATCATCTATACTAATATATAAAGCTGAAGAGTTTGTTTGTTTCTTTACTTGAACGCGCTAATCTCAGGAACTCCTGGTGCGATTTAGAAAATTCTGGTGTGTTAGATAGCCCATTTATCGAGGAAGGCTATATATCATCACGCTAAGACCAATAGGAGCGGATGAGACGAAGTTGCGCGGGTCAACAAGTTTAATATACATATTATGTAGGCACTTACATTATTATTATTCGAATTATCACATAGTTGGCAAAAAATGTCCTTTTTAAGAATTTGGCTTTCTAAGAATTGGTATTTTTAAGAATTGGGATTTTTTAGAATTGGACTTTTTGAGAATAGGGCTTTTTAAGAATTTGGCATTTCCAGAAATAGGTATTTTCAGAACTAGGTATTTAGCGAATTAGCCCTTTTTCTAGCTGTTGGGCATTTTACGAATTGGGTATTTAACGACTAAGCCGTGCGGGGGCTCATTGTCATAGACAAGTTAAAATTTGAATCAAATCTTTTTGAAATAGGTACTATAAAAATGGCATTATAAAAAGTAATTGATGGAAACTCCTTAGTAATTAACTTCTTGGATTTGTCCTGTATCGTAATAGAAAAAAAATGTTTTATAGCATTATTTTGTTAGAAAAATAGTGTTATAATGAAATTCTATTTTTAAATTTCGGTATTGTGTTTATAAAGTATGTTAATATAAACTCGTTTTGAAGTTTATAATTCGAATATTACGATATGAGAGTAGATAAAAAAGTTTATGATCGAGGGAATTAATGAAAATATTCTTCTTAATATTCAGCTCGGTTTGTGCCTCGCCTCCTTTAATATAGGACTAGCAAAATTTTAGTGAACTATAAAGTACGTGTCGTCCTCGATGCGACCTCCGCAGCTGTTTTACGTGTTGTGGCGACGGAAGACATTGATGTTTTTTTCTTTAATATTTTTATTAGGTTTGTAGATGCACCTATGCACAACCCTTCGGCTAATTAAAGCCGTGCTGTTATGTCCTTGTACTACTTTTCTAAATAAAACGACACAGTCGAGTGATATTTTTTGAAACCCGCGAAAAGTCTCATATCTTCTATATAAAAGAAAGTCGTGTTAGTTACACTATTTATAACTCAAGAACGGCGATTTGGCTGAAAATTGGTAGGGAGGTAGCTAAGAACCAGGAGAAGGAAATAGAATATCTTTTTATCCCGTTTAGGGTAGGGTAGGGTAAGTAGGGTAGGGTCGGCGCTGGTGCTAGCTGGGATACTACCCCTCGATCTCCGAATACGAGAGGCAGCTGCCCTGTATGAGGCGAGGAGGGGGGTACCCCAGTCAGTGTTAGGAGATAGGGACGTCGAGCGACGCACCGCATTTGCCTCAACACCCCACCCGGCGGAGCATATGAGTCTGCATACAAAAGAGCACACACGAGTCCTTCGGCATCTATAGTGACTCAAGATCCTCACTCGAAACGGTCGCAAACCACCGCTCTTCTCACCCCCTTGCAGTCGAAATCAGATAAAACCTGCGACAATGTAAATCCCAGGGCAAAAATATATCCTTGTACTGGATTAAGCAACTACTGGACAAACTTAAAATTTGACAGGGAGGTAGTTTATTGTTAGTAGACTTCCGTTCAGAACGGATTTTGCGACAGGGCCGGCTTTAGGGGGTCTAAGGGCTCTCGCAAGTTTGTATGAAAATCCTTCTTTTTTTGAGCTACTAACTTAAAATTTGGCAGGGAGGTAGTTTATAGTTAGTAGACGTCCGCTAAGGACGGATTTTTCAACAGAGCCGGATTTAGGAGGTCTAAGGGCACTCGCAAGTTTATATGAAAGTCATACATTGTTTGAGCTACAAAATTAAAATTGGGCAGGGATATAGTTTATAGTTAGTAGACGACCGCTAAGATCGAATTTTGCGACAGGGCCGGATTATGGGGTCTAAGGGCTCTCGCAAGTTTGTATGAAAGTCCTTCATTTTTTGAGCTACAAACTTAAAATTTGGCAAGAGATAGTTTTTACTAATTGGTGCCTTAAAAAATGTTGCTTAGTGTGATAGGCATTTTCTGTTGACAGAAATATAAAAAAAAATGCGTTAAACATCATTAAATTTTATATCTTCATAACCACGCGGACGAAGTCGCGGGCAACAGCTAGTACAATATATTACAATATATAATATACTAGTATAATATATATCTGCTGGATGATGATGTCATGTTCACATTTTGGCGTAGCATCTGGTCGGTGCCTATCAGTCACAGCGAAGGTGAATGGACTCGGAACGTTAAGCGAACGTGCGATCCAATACAAGAAATGGGGGCTATCACGATCGGCTGGGGGCTCCCAAGATGTAGCCTGTGCAGTCCGTCCGTTACCAAACTGGAAATCTCCAGGGCCGGACGGCCTATTGTAGCCAATAAGCCTGATATTGTGGTGGTGGACTGAATCGAGAGACGTGCAATGATTGTTGATATTACCGTCCCGCATGACAGGAACCTCGTGATAGCCGAGAAAGATAAGCAAATCAAGCATCCAAATCAAGCATCTTGACTTGGCTCGCGGGGTTGTCGACATATGGGATGTGGGTCTAGGGTCCAGAGAAATTAACAGCAAATATGGTTTGCGAAAGATAGGTAAAGTACAGCAATACAAAAATTTGAGCCCTGACTCCTAAATTAGGAAGATCCTGTATCTTAGGAGGCAGTGTCTTCGCATAAATAGTAGACAAGCAAATTATGACTGTACTAGCAGACTTGGATAGTCACAGACAAGTTATATTAAACACAATTTAATAGTATTTTTAATTAAATACTAATTTTTGTATTAAGTGTATGTATGTAGTGTATTTGTGTGGGGTGTCTGTCATGAGAAAGTGTTGTGTGTGTATAAGTAAGGGAGAAGGGTGTGTGGTGTATTATGGTGTGGTTTGGTGTGGTATGATGAGGTGTGTAGAATGAATGTGCGTCTGTGTTTGTGGATGGAATTTAGAGAGGGCTGCTCCCGTCGTTGTGATGTGATTTATTTAAATGGTTTAGCAGATCCGGGTAAGTAGACTTTCAGTTGCCTCGTAACCTCGCTCTTTTATCCACTCCTCAATTTTAACTTGAAGCCTATAGATATCCAATTCAATTACAAAAACTAAAAACTAGTGACATTTTATCAATGAAAGCGTCGCCATAGTGACTGGAAAAACATAAAATTCAATGGAAGTGCCAAGAGCTATCCAAATGTCACGTGATCAATATCTTACATTTTGATATTTCGACCATCACTGACAGTCGCTACTAAATTCTTTTTACTCAAAATTTTAAGCAAGTACGGGTACTAAGTTATAGTAAGTATGGGTACAATTCAAGTACATGCTAACGCTACTGAATTCCACTAATTTTGTATTATGAGAGTTCGGTAACGTCTGGGGCGACTGGGATCTTGGACTTGAGCAGGTTTATGTAAAAAAAACAATCACAACTGTCCATTTCCAGTTTGAGTTGAGTTGAGCATGAACATCTGGACAAAAAAATCCTAGTAGGTAGTTATGCGTAGCAACAATCACTTTAAACCGACCACCCGCTGTGCACCTGACCTAATAAAACCTGAATTAAGACCGCTTGAAGAGGTTATTTGTAAACAAACATCTGTTTCGTAAAATACTTGTAATAAATTACCAAGTAATGATTAGAAGTGTGATCCGACATGCGTGTGACTTTCTGTTACTGTCTCACTCGTGTAAGGTCCAGACACGGCCAGACACATGTAAACATTTCCACTAGTATAATAGCCCATGTAACTTAGATTTAAGCAGTGCTGCCAACTTAGCGCTTTCAGCGCCATATCTAGCGCTTTTTTTTGTTCAATAGCGCATTCTAGCGCCTAGCGCTAAATCTAGCGCTTTTCGAAACACTGGACTTTCTTTTAAAACAAAGTAATTGCGCAAACTATCAACTTCCAATCGACGTGTTGACGCAAATTTCATCCACAGATAAATATAAATTCAAGTCCAAAATTGATCAAGACCAACCATATAATTCGGCGACACAAGTAATAGTGGTAGGGTAGAATCAGACGATCGATACCTCTGGGCTCAAAGGTCGTAAAGGACAAAATGCGACTTTTCAGGAGAAGCAAAAAACGAAAAAAAAAAACATTATTTTTACTCTAACTTTTTTGTTTCTTGAGCTATTTAAATGAAACCTAGGAAAAAAGTGTTTACAATTTCTAGTATTATCTAGTGCAGTGTTAAAAAATTACCCTAGTGCTGTATTTACCGAGATAGATTTCCTTTACGACCATAAATTTAAAAATAAAAGTCCTTTACACCCTTCAAATTTTCACCCTATGATATAACCTAAGGTCGTAAATCCACTTTACTGCACAAAACTAAACAAAATAAGGAAATAATCGACAAGTGTAATATTTTTTAGGTTCTTAAGGATCACCCGCTAAGGTATTCTGAAAGGATAAATTCTTCTCAAACGCTAAGAAGAAGGATAAATTAATAATTGAACTTAAGTATTAAATGGATTATGTAATTTTGTGTATATTACTGTATTTTCTTTACGAATATTCATGAAATAACATAATTATACAAATAAAACGTACATTTGTGTAATCAAATTGAGATCGTTTATTTGTACTTACTTAATTGAACACAAACAAAGCTATAAATCTTTAAAAATAAAAAATAATATTTTGGTAATTAACATAATTTTTCTTGCTTGCCTTTTCTCTACTCTCTTCTTTACTCTTTTAATTAGTTTCACTTCCTTAATCAACTTTATTCTTTTAAACTAACTTTCTTCTTTATACTAACATTATTCTGTTTGATGAGATGATGAGTAAATAAATCATCATCACCTGATAATTTATTTAGTCATCTTCTTTCTCACTTTTTTCATCGTCCTCTTCGTCTGTTTCGTTCAAAGTCTCGCGTAGCTCAGAATCGCATGGAAACTCTCTGTATTCTTTATGAAATCTTTTAGGTATTGTTCCATTTTCACACAGGTTTATCAGGTCTTTATATTTCGCAGCGGCTATTGGTAATCTACTATTGTATAGCTGCTTCACTGCATCCATACCAATCACTGGTTCATTGTTAATCTGGCTTTTTTTCCCTTTGGACTTTCCCTTCCCCTTTCCTTTTGTTTTTCCTTTCGCTTGCTCGCATAATGTTACAGAATGGGTCTCTGCTTTGTCTTCCATGGAGTATTTGACAAACATTTGGTCATTATGCTTTTTTTTGAATGTGGCGACTCTGATGTTTTTAAACTTAATATTTTTTAATGTCTTTGGTGTGAATGTATTTAAAGCTAATTGATCAAATTGTAAAAAGTCAGTACATTCCATGACATTCACTTTATAAGGTCTTGGTCTTTTGCGGGCCGACTCGAAATATGTAGACCACTGTGAGGGACTCCATACAATAATTTTACGCACTTCCCTTTCGATAACTGCATGAACTGTATCGACAGGCATGTATGTATGGCCCGGGAGTAAATAGTTAATTTGAATGACCTCCAAATTAATTGCTGATTTTAGGAAATGGTTCATGGCAGCCAATACGATTTTATTTTTATTTTGACCACAACACGAATCACAGTACATCAGTAAATGTTTTACGCCTGTTTTGTCCTTTTCCTCAAGATATTTCACTAAACAAGTTGCAATTTCGTTACTCCCTCTTTTGCCATCACATTCCCCCCATGTATAACAATTAACATCCTGTGTGCGACTTTCATAAATGGTGAAATTAAACACTGAATATTTTCTAGAATAGTTCAATATCATACTTTGTCCATGTGGCGTATTCAGGACCTTTTGTAGGTCAAAGCTGCAGGTGATTGTTTCATTGTTGGGTGAATTAAGGGTTTGATGAATCTTAAATCTCTTATAAGTAAATATCTTCTCTTTGAGATGAGAGTTCAGCAGCTCTTTGTCGATGTCGTTCATTTGGTCTTTATTATTCTCTGCTTTGACGCAAGTTAGGCATTTATCTTTTTTAGGAATATGAAAGCTTATATTATACTCTTTAAAAATAGTTCGAAAAGCGTTCTCACTTAATGCCTGCTGTTCCTGTTCAGTACAATATTTTAAATACATTTGATATAAGTTATATATGTTTTTCATTTCCTGAGGAAGATAAGTTCTACTACTTTTTTGTCTATTGTAGTGCGATGGGACTGCTGGCAGCTTCTCAATAAAGTTCTTTGTAAACACTTTAGCCTCTTCGGTATATTTTTTAAGTACGTTAGGTTTTCGAAAATCTTCTTGGGCCATATCCTCTTTGGCATGTTCTAAGGTGTAAATAATAAATTTTTGAGTAATAGCCAGGGTATCAATCAAGAATTTCTGGCATACTTGCTTGTGGCCTTCACCGTTATCAATATAATACTCATAAGTAATATTTCTTCGGCTGAAATCATTATTCGTTTTTTTTCTCTTTATTGGAGTCCTATGAGCACTGCGCACTATCCAATCTTTTCTACGCTGAGAGTCTAGATTCCAATAATATTCGAATAAAGAAGTTCGCCTTTCTTCAGAAATATCATAGCATCCTCTGGCACACTTACCAGGGATACATGGATTACTTTTCATTGTTTTTTCAGGTACGATTTCTCCTTTTCTATTTTCGTAAGCTTTTCCTTCATTCTTTGCTTTTTTATTTACATTGCGGTTGTTAATCGGTTTCTCTTTTTTTTTTATAACTGTATTAGTATTAGTCTCACTTTTCTTCTTTTTCTTCTTCTTTTTCTTATTGATATCTTGTACCTCATCATCATTATTGAACTCTGACTCATTACATGACCAAAGATCTGAGCTACCTGATGAGTAGTCTTCCATATCCTCATCTGACAAAAAGTCAATATAAGCTTTCTTTGTCGATAAATTGCGCCTCTTCCTTTTCGATGGTATTTTACCAGTATTATTGTCAGTATAATCAGATATATTTGAGTCAATATTGCTAGTAAATAAAGCCACCGAAGGTGATAAGATTGCGGGTGGCTGAAAAGAAGTACCAGCGAGAGTGGCATACAAGATATTATCTTCGAGTGTCTCGGAAGGAGTAAGATCAGTGCAACAAAATTCAGCTACCGTAGAAGGTGAGATTGAGGGCTGCTGCGGAGAATCGCAAAAAGTGGCATCAGATTTATATTCCAGATTTTCGGGTTCCGAGTTCACAATCGTACCAGTGTTAGGAAACTTAGCTACCGTAGGTAATGTCATTGCAGCTTGCTGGAGAGATATAATATTATGAAAAGTAGGATCCAAGTCGTCATTGTGTGTCTCAAAACAATTCTTGTCTTCTTGGGTAATGTCAGTAAACTTAGCTACCGTAGGTAATGTCATTGCAGGTTGCTGGAGAGATATAATATTGTTAAAAGTAGGATCCGAGTCGTCATTGTGTGCCTCAGAACAGGTCTTGTCTTCTTGGCTAATGGTTTCTTTTTCATTTTGCGTCAACTGCTGATTTGGATTAGCAACATGTACTGATTGCAGACTACTGCAACAAAAAGAAAAAAAAGAAAACTTAAATATTTTCTATTTATTTATAAAAAGTATTGACCTAATCTATACCTATTTCCTACTTTTAAGTACATATAACAATATACAAATATTAACTTACATCTCATTTTTCTGCTGTATTATATTAGAAGAGCTTGAATTGTTTCCTTTAGATCCCAAATCATTTGGCTTTTGCAAAATTACTGTTGACAAAACTTTTATTATTTTGTTTGGGTCACGCTGTTGAACTTTCACTTGGCTCATTTGAGAGTTATACTCAAGTGTTTCATTATTTGAAAACAAAGAGGTATTGCTTTCGTGTTCACTACTGGAATTTATGGTCAATTTGGGTCTACTCTTTTCATTCAGAGACGTTTCTTCGTCAGTGTCCTCTATAATATTGCTACTAATACTATGCTTCGGTTGAACTATTTCATTTTGAGAGGTCATATTTACTTCAGAAGTAGTTACATTAGTATATTTCGCAAGATGCAGATTTTCCTTAGCATCTTCTCTTGGCGACAACACGTTAGAAACTCTGAAAAAAAAAAACGTAAATGCACTTCAGCAAAAGCCTAGCATGAACTTCAACATAATGACAACACTTAAGTACGTACTAACATAATAAATCAATAGGCGGGGACATCTCACACACGTGGCCATCTGACCGCAAAATAGGCAGAGCCAATACTAAGTGTACAAACACAGTGGGAGCGGCGCGGGTAGCGGAATCCGCAAGCGGGTATCGTGAACACATAATTCCTTTTGTGTATGAACAAAGTGCGGGCAGCGGAATCCGCCGCGGGAAGTCTATGAGCATCCGCTCCCGCCACCCGCGCCGCTCTCACTGTGTTTGTACACTAAGTGTTCAAATACAGTGGTAGATGCGCGGGCGGCGGAATCCGCAAGCGGGTGTCGTTAACACACAGCTTCTTCCGCGTGTTTACATAGTTACAGCGGCGTGGGTGCGCGGTATCCGCAGCGGGTTTAAGCGCACGGCCTGGCGCGCAACCGCTCCTTCCGCCCGCGCCGCTCCCACTGTGTTTGAACACTACGGGTGTCAGGCAGCTGATACACATACATCCGTCAGTAGATAAATAAAAACTTGTATTGGCAAACAGCAACTAGACACAAGGAAACCACAAATGTTCATCACACACACAACTGTTTGCCCTGGGCGAGAGACATCCAACCTCGCAACCCTGTGCTTCGCAGGCCAGCGGGACCGACGAGCGAGTAGTTCGACAGGAACTATGTGAAACATTATAATTAGGTAAAAGAAAAGTTTAGTAGGTAAGCATATCAGGTACTTACCTCATAATATTATTTTTTCGTGCAGCTAACATAGCAAGTAATTGATTACGGCGTTTTAGTAAAGGCTCAAGGATGTTATTGTCTTCATCGGCACTGCTTTCCATCGTGTCCCACTAGTGTAATGACTTACATACACCAATAATTGAATAAAAAAGCCGCTATACCGCACTGTTTACTTGTTTTCAATAACAAACAATGGCGCGTGCACGAAACAAGTGCCGAAATGAATCGGCAAAACAGAAATGGGCAAAGTATTGTGATCTTTATGTCAAAGCCATAAAACATATTTTACAGTAAAGCAAAGCGCCTCTGTTTCATTGCAATCTATCACTCGCACAGCCGGATCTATTATCTCGCTCTAACTACAGTGGATCACTATGCAGACAAGATAAGAAACAGTCGTAAAGAATTATTATTACAGCTCAAGTGTATCGGGTTGTAGATTTAAGTCAAACTTTATTGTAAATTAATATCATTTTGTAGGGAGTAAAGTTCATATTGATTTACAAATGTAGGATGTAAAGGACCTACAATACATTTTCATAGATTATTTGGGTAGTAAAGGACAAGTTTGTTTTCGTTCCGTTATTTTTTCTGGGTTATAAAGGACATTTTATTTAAGTGTCGTAGATACACTTCGTACTTTATAGAATACTAGTTATTTACAACCTAGTCAATACAGGAGGCTATTTGAATATAAGTAATGTATAACGAGTATTAGAAACAATTTAATAAGGTAGGGGTTGAAAGTTTGTGTACAGAAATCAAATTCTACGATAATAAAGTGGATACCTAAACTTGAACATCTTGTAATTTCGATAATCGTTATAATAGGTACATTTCACAAAATTGCGAGTTAATAGTTTTGTGTAAATGATTTAATTTTTATTAAGTTAGGTAGTAAGTTTAGATTAAATTCGTTGTTTTTTGAATATTTTAGGATTTATGGGACAATTCCTCACTTACGTTTAAATATACGCCCTTAGTGGAAGCAAATAATTAAAATGAAACTAGGTCGTAAAGGACACTTGTATTTTTTTATTTTAAATTGTAAGGGTGTACAGGACAATTTGCAAAGACGATGTCCTTTACATCCAAATTTTTGAGGTGAATTATATTAACCACCTAAGGTGGTATAAGACAATTGATATTTTTTATGTATTTTACACCCAAAAGTTGTTTTATACTTTGCTTTACTACCAAAATGAGTTCACTCTGGTAACTAAGTGTTATTTACATCCATATTTTCACGGTAAACTATGTTTAACGTCTCAAATTATGTGGGTCGTAAAGGCATTTTTTTGCGAATTTCGTAAAACGGAATATACAGATCGATAGAGAATTAAAAACTGAGAAAAACTGTATCAAAAGGTCATTTTCGCCCAAATGTCCTTTACGACCTTTGAGCCCAGAGGTATCGCGATGATGAATTAATTTAATTCCTTTATTTTATAAAATAATTACTAAACAAGCACTATAATGTATGATACTCTTTTTATGACATATTTTGATTCAATAAAAATAAAAGTATAAACATTAGTCTCAAATTATTGGGCGTTTTTCGAATACAGCAATTTTTTGTCTACGACTATTTAGCGTTTTCTAGCGCTTTTTTAAAGAGCTAACAGCGCGTTTTTGCTTAGAGGAGTTGGCAGCACTGGACTTAAGTGTTCTTTATAATATAACGCTCATGCTGAGCACACGTGTATTTAATTAAATAAATATATTGTTTACAAGTCTTGCACGCGCACTATACCCAATAACAATTTCGTAAGGTTCAAGGTATATAATGTAAACTAGGGCTTACTACATTTAATTGACTTCAAAGATCAAAGTATTTACTAGGAATTTAGTACACAAACAACTAAAGCAGTCAAATCTTCAAGGTATACAAATAATCCTAGAAAACCGCAAAACGAGATACTAAAACGAATAAGGGCTTTTTGATGTGACCGTGAAACACAAAATTTACGTTTCAGGCTTTATCGGCCATCACCTTTTGAAGTACCTTACCGGTCAATACACTCATAATTAGGTACTATTTTTTATCGAAAACCTATAATGATTTATGGTGTTATTGTTATTATAAATGATACAAAAGCACAAAAGTTGTTATTGGCAATACATTTTCGGTACAATGGGTCTTTGTCTAGCTACGCTTTGATGAAAATATCCGTACGTGTTATGGGACAACAGCCTTGCTATTAAATTGTTTTTGCTGTTGCTTTAACAGCCTTTCTCCTTAAGGCTCTGGCCAAAGGAAGTCGGCCTATGATAATATTCTTCTCTTTTCTGGGAATCTTGGAATACTTTTCACCCTAATTGTGTACATATACATTTATTTTTTATTGCATTAAAAAAATCTATAGGTTAGGAATTTCTTCAATTCCTAACCTATAGATTTTTTAATGCAGTTAGAAATGCATGAATGTATTAAGTTTTTAAATAATCAAAATTAATAGAATTTCCAAATTTACAAATTTACCGAATTTACAAATAAATGATTTTGATTTGATTTGATTTGATTTCCATAGATTGCGTTACCCAATTACCTCGCTGTTCTGTCTATTGATCTTAAAGCTTCCAAAGACATTTATTTCCTCAACCTACAAAGCGCCCAATCTGATGTTTCGTCGCGTCTTGATTTTTATACAACACCGAAAGGTGATTAAAATTGCAAGTACGTCCACATAGACGCAATGCCGACCAATTTGCGCTTGAAATTTTCTTATATAATACGTGAACGCGAAATCCGACCGGTATCGCCTATCGACGCAATTTAAATTGTATGGCGCCATACTTAGAACTGATGGCGCCATGCAATTTAAATTGCATGGCGCCATCAGGAAAGTTCTAAGCGTTTAGTTCAACAACAAGAAAGACAGGCAATTATCCGCCTCTGTACTTGAATGTGCGTAAAGTATTAAATTTAGGGGGCTGAGTCACCCGCGTCCGTAGGAGAGTTACCCTTATTGCTGTTACCCTACACGTGGTCCCCGGGTGGTGCTAATCAGGTGACACTACTGGTGGTAGGCTTCGGCCGAAGGCTTGTGACCACCCACCGGGCAAAGACTAGGCTACGGCACGGCTAGGCCGCTTGGCGTACCGCCAAGCGGCCGTGTTCCGGTACGATGCTCGGTGTAGCCACTAGAGGAGTTGGGTCGAGATAGTTGTTCCACTGCATGCTGACCAGCCTGACTCGCACTGTTTTGGGCGTATCGGGAGACTAGTTGCGGAGGGTAGCGGGATCCGAGGCACGGTGCGCCGCTGGCCGACCGCAGGTAGTTGGGGGCCCAAGTAGTGTGCCAGCCACACACGAAAGGCTGCCCCGCCAACTGTCGAAAAATCCCGGAATGCACCATCGTGCTGGTTGGCGACCAGATGGGAGGGCCCGATGGACATCTCCGGGGGGGCTCGGGCGTCCCCGCAGTCTCCGGACTAGTGCCCCAATGATGGCGTCCTTTCAGTGTGTGTCTGTAGGTTAGTAGCGTGGAACTTCATCTCACTTCCTTCTCCTCACCTTTCACTCTTAAATAAACCACTGTCTGGTGAAGTCTGTATCCGTCTACTCCCCGCCCGATCCCAGCCCAAGAGGCACCCGGCGGGTATGGCGGTACAAGTCAGCAGATTGGGATGGGATGCGATCTTTTTTCGCATGCTATCCTTGACAGCCCACTTGCTTCTCTTCGGACGATCCATCGGCATGTGCTGACGCTGTGACTGATGTGTTGCGTCGGGGGATGGACTACTATATTCCATTCTCTGACGTAGCAATGTCTAACGTCGACCGACCATGGTTTGGAGCCGAGTGTAACCACGCCAACGCGGTTAAACATAAGGCCTACCAGGCATGGGTTGACGCTCGAACGCGCAAAGCAAATGACGTGTGTCAGAAGAAGAGAGCCTTTAACACGGCTGCCAAGTCCTGCAAAAAGGTGATGCGAAGAGCACGGTTTGACCACATTAGCAGAATCGGGAACAAACTTGCTTCATACCCAGCGGGTAGCAAAGCGTTTTGGTCCCTGGCTAAATCGGTCGAATCAAATTTCTGTCGCCCCTCACTACCACCACTGCTGAAACCTGACGGGTCATTAGCACACTCCGCTGAGGAGAAGGCAAACTTGTTTGCTTCCCTTTTTGCGGAATCTTCGCATCTGAATTCTGATGGCGCGCAGCCTCCTCCTTTTCCTAATGGATGTGTGACGAAAATGTCGGACATCCGCATCCATCAAAAGGACGTCCGTAGGGTGCTGCGTAGCCTTGATGTGAACAAAGCGAGTGGCCCTGATGGGATACCAGCAATTGTACTTAAAACCTGTGCGCCTGAATTGTCTCCGATCTTGACACGCCTGTATCGCCTTTCCATAGAGACTGGAAAAGTGCCGAAGGCCTGGAAGCAAGCCAACGTACAGCCCGTGCCCAAGAAGGGCAGTCGAGCTGACCCGGCCAACTACAGACCCATATCTGTAACGTCCATCCTCTGTAAGAGTATGGAACGTGTGCTCAACGGTAAGCTCCTGGCATACCTAGAAGCGAACGACATGCTCAGTGACCGACAATACGGCTTCCGCCGAAATCGGTCCACTGGGGATCTTCTAGCGTATGCCATTCACATCTGGAGTGAGGCCATCGAGAGACACGGGGAAGCGCTAGCCGTCTCCCTCGACATCTCGAAGGCTTTCGACAGGGTCTGGCACGAAAGCCTCATTGGTAAACTTCCTTCTTTCGGTCTGCCCAGTGGTCTGTGTGATTGGATTGCGGACTTCCTGCGGGATCGATCCATCCGAGTGGTTATCGATGGCTGCTCGTCCGGTCAGTTAGATATCAACGCCGGAGTCCCTCAGGGGTCAGTGCTCTCGGCAACATTATTCTTGCTGCACATTAATGATCTGCTAAAACCCGGAACCTTTGGGTACGCAGACGACAGCACTGTTGCTGAGAGATACGTGTCTAGCGCACGGGCTACTGGGCCTCAGATTCGGTCTCTCCGGGAGGCCATGGTTGAACGCTTGAACCTGTCCTTGAAGGCGGTCTCCGAATGGGGTGATGCCAATCTGGTCAGTTTCAATGCTGCTAAGACCCAGGCGTGTCTTTTTTCCGCTAAAAAGAGCCGATTCCACCCGGCTCCATCTTTCCGTGGTGTAACCGTGCCGTTGACGGACCATCTCGAACTTCTCGGGGTTACTTTGACATCGACCCTCAACTTCGGTCCATTCATTGAGGCGAAAGCTCAGTTAGCTGCAAAAAAGTTGGGGATTCTTGCAAAGGTGAGACGGTACCGTCAAACGGGGTGAATAGGACCGCAGGGGTGAATAGAAACAAAACTTTGAAGGGAATTTTCACATTATTAAAAATATGTTTACACCATCTTAGTAGGTATTCCAATATATTAAATAATTACTTTAAAAAAAACGATGCTTTGTTTGAAACCAATAAAGTGGTATAACAGTTTAAATCCTAATCAAAGTTTTGTTCCCATTCACCCCTGCGGTCCTATTCACCCCGTTTTACCCGGTACTTCACGGCTGCACAGCTGCTCAACTTGTATAAAGCGCAAGTTCGGTCTTGCATGGAGTACTGCTCTCACCTTTGGGATGGATCAGCCAAATACCAGCTTGATGCACTTGAGTCGATTGACAGACGGGCCAAAAGGCTTATTGGCAACGATGCACTGGTCGCCTCAAAGCTCCAGAGCCTCGAACATCGACGCCGAGTTGCCAGCCTGTCTGTTTTTTATCGGTTACATTTCGGGGAGTGTGCGACGGAACTGCACAATTTGATTCCACCTAGCCCTTTCCATCATCGGACTACAAGACGTACGGCTATGCGCCATCGGTACATGGTGGACATCCCTCCCATACGCACAAAGCGTTTTGCTAATACTTTCATTGTACGTACAGCAAAGGAGTGGAACTCCCTTCCGGAGTCTTTGTTCCCTGATAGCTACAACCTTGGGGTCTTTAAGTCAAGAGTGAATAGGTTTCTTCTAGGTAAGCGTGCTTCACCGTAGACCGCATCATCGCTTAACATCAGGCGAGATAGTGGTCAAACGCGAGCATATAGATTATAAAAAAAAAAAAAAAAATGAATAAATAAAAACAAAAAAAAAACAAAATTCCAATTATTTTGTTTTTAAAACTTAACGCCTACTGCAAACTCAACGCAGTAGTAGAGCTCGTCCGGGTAAGTACTACCACCATACCTATTTCAGCCGCTAAGCAGCGTTTCTGTGTTACGAATCGTTTAGTTCAACATTCCAGCACATTCAAGGACGGCTTACGCGTCATCTAGCGGCCCTCACCAAATCTGCCAGTGCATCTGTACATCTCAACCCCGCGGGTCTTGCTTCTTTGGGTCATCTCCTCGGTTGCCGCGACTTCACCAGCTTTGCATTGAGCCAGGATAGTACTTAGCGCGTCGACTTTTACATCCTAACCCTCGACCTCGTAAAATAATTTTGTTGAAGGTGTCGGTGAGTTTGATTTCGTTACTAAACAACTCCCACGCTTCACGTTTACCGGAAGCTGAGTTAAGGAAAAAGAAGATAATACATTTATTTTGTTCCAGGAACTGAGGTTGCTGGAACAAAATTAATGTGAAAAGTTTTGCGCTCGTTTGACCAATAAACTACGACAGTATTTGATATGACATGTTATCATATTTTTTGTCAGTAACACGCAGCTTTGAGCTACGGAATAAGGAAGTCGGGCATTCTAATATTCCTTTACCTTATATCAATATGATCCTCTGTTTGAGAAGCCCTCAGGAGGCTTTCATCTGAGTAATTTTAGTTAGGTAAAGGGTACATGCAGTAAGAACGGGCTGACCTCGAAATAATATTAATAATATGCCGTCTTATAAGCTCGTGGGTAAATAATAATAGCTGCATGGGTCGTTCTACAAGGTTAAGCAACTCTTGGCAAAAATAAAAACCTATTTTTTCCCGACTATCTAAAAATATCTGTTATTCCCATTGCAACCAATCTTAAAATGCCTAAAATTCATCAAAATCGCTCCAGTCATTTTGTAGTCCATAGGACATATATGGATATACCTACACCTCAGTTTAAAAAATAAAGATAGAAGATTCGGATATTCTTTCATCTCTGGAATAACCTCAAAACCAGTCTGCATGTAAAGATCTTTCTTAATATTACTACTCCAATAATTGTTTCAGCTTTAGATAAACATTATCCCAATTTATTTTTGTGACGTTTTTTCGAAGCAATTGGAACTGAAGGCCAAATTGATTTCCTTGCCCATTAACTTAATCTTCAGTAACTATAGGTAAGTTTACTTAACGCTTTATATAAGTACAAAAAAAACTATTTGTAATAACTTTATATAACTTGGAAATGCGTTTTACTAGAGTATTTTTAGAAATGTTTAGTTAATACTTATGTTTAATTCAGCAGCTTGAATAAAACGAATGACAATTTTAAACTCGTAAGGATGGGCTTATTAGTCTTGTATAAACACGTGGATAAAGGCGATCAACGTTTCTCTCAATCGGTAATAGAATAAATAAGATAAAAGACCTGAATAAATATACTGTTTGCAATACGTCTATGCTTCATATGCCCCTGCTTCTAACGCATATGCTTCTCACGCCACTGCTCCTTACGCTTATGCTTGACACGTCCCTGCTCCTAACGCTTATGCTTCTCACGTCGCTGCTTCTAAGGCTTACACTTTTTAGGACGCTGCTTCTAACGCTTATGCTTCTCATGCTCCTGATTCTATTGCTTATGTTTCTCACACCACTCCTTCTAAAGCTAACGCGTTTCAAGCCGCTGCTTTCCATGCTTATTCTTATCACGCCACTGCTTCTAACGCTTATGCTTCTCATGCCCCTGCTTCTAACGCTTATGTTCCTCATGCCGCTGCTTCCAAAGCTTATGCTTTTAATGCCAAAGCATCTAACACTTATGCTTCTCATGGCACTGCTTCTTTCGCCTATGCTTCTCATGCTGTTGCTTCTACGCTTATGCTTCTTGTGCACCTGCTTCTTAAGCCTATGCTTCTCATGCCATTGATTCTACGCTTATGCTTTTCGTGCCGTTACTGCTCACGCCGCTGCTTCTAACTTTTATGCTTCTCACGCCCCTACTTCTAGAGCTTTTGTGTCTCATACTTATGCTTCTCATGCCACTGCTTCTAACGCTAATGCTTCCCATTCCCCTGCTTCTATCGCTTATGATTCTCATGCTTCAGCTTTTTACGCCTATGCATCTCATACCACTGCTTCTTATGCTTCTCATGCCGTTGCTTCTCACGCTGCTGCTTCTAACGCTTATGCATCACACGCCCCTGCTTCTAACGCTTATGTTTATCACGTTGCTTTTAACGCTTATACACACGCTTACACTTCACACGCTTTTGCTTGAGCTTGGGAACTTCTTAGCTGCTCCATCATCATCCATATTCTAGTCCATATGGTGAAAACTTCCTCTACCTGACATCTCGAGTTGCTATGGAATAACAACCTTAATAATTATACCCGCGGACCGACTTTGGCAAGCATTGTCTAACCTTGGCAATCAACTGGTAAGGTGTTATTACTTAGCCACGATCTTCCTATGTTGAGGCATGATTGAAAAACAAAAGTACTGACAGACTTTCACATAATAAATCTGAAGAAAAGTCCTTTTTGTTTATCGATAATATTTCCAGGGTGTTAAATGATAACCAACAGAACCCATTTTCTTAATTTTTGTCTGTTTGTCTGTTTAGTTGTGAACGCATCACGTACAATGTACGATACAAATATAGATAACTTATTTATATAAGAATTGTGCGAAACTTGAAGTATTCCTTAGTTTTTGTTTCATCGCAATCGGTTCACTCTATCAAAAGTTAGATGAATTTAAAGTGTTCATGAAGTAAAACATATCACAACACACGCAATTCACACTCACTCACATACACACACTCACTCACACACACACATTACACACTCACACTCACACACTCACTTATCACTGCATTCACTTATCACTTACCGAATTAAATGAATTTGAATTCAGATACTCGGACAGTTGAACTCCATATTCAATAGATGGCGTTGTGCATTTGACGTCTTTTTCTGAAGATTCGCCGAAAAAAATGTCCATAGAGAAAAAATTGGTTCGTAGGTAGTGTAAGTGGAAAGGTAAGTAGGGTTGGCGGAAAGGTGAGTAGGGTAGGTGGACGAAGCCGCGGGCATAGCTAGTTTATAATGTAAGTAGGTAATAATAATTAAAACCGCCGAACATCACGATTCAATGAAAAAGTAATTTCCTTTTAATTACATTGTTATACAACGGTTCGTTATCCAATTTTTACTTTAATTAATGTCTATAGGAAGTTTATAGGCCTCTAACTGAGGGGGAATGGTCCCACTGAATTCGTCTGTGGCCTTAATAAAATTAATTTTATTGTAGACCATTAACTGGGTTGTCTCCTAGGCACACCTGTCATATTTAGGTAATTTGCTGGCTGTCTACTAGGCTTAACAGCTCTATCAATGTCCGTTGATATAGGTATTCCTATGGAATTGTCGGATATATTATGTCATGAATCTAGTTTGAGTTGCTGATTTATATCTATATTGTTATGATTTATGTAGTGTTAACTAAACTATAAATTAAAGTACCACTCAATGATTACTTTTTGGTGACTTAATTTTAGCTACTAAATTTAGCTAGACTTCTAAATGAAAATGTTAAAAGTTTTACCGTCGAATCCGACTCGGCTGGGCAGCGTTCGGGAAGTTGCGCGGTATCTTCTCGTCCAACTTACAACAGTGTCTTAAGACAAAAGTCTATGACCAGTATGTGTTGCCAGTGATTACGTATGGCTCTGAGACGTGGTCGCTTACAATGGGCTTCATCATAAAGCTTACAGTCACTCAAAGGGCAATGGAGAGGGCTATGCTCGGCGTTTCCTTGCGTGATCGAATCAGAAATATAGAGATCCGCAAGAGAACCAGGGTTGCCGACATAGCCCGAAGAATTGCCAAACTTAAGTGGCAGTAGGCAGGGCACATTGCTCGCAGAACGGATGGCCGATGGGGCAGAAAAGTTCTGGACCGGAAAATACGGAACCGGAAGACGTTGCGTTGGAAGGCCTTCCACCAGGTGGACCGATGACCTGGTGAAGATTGCGGGGATCCTCTGGTTGCGAGACGCACGGGACCGGTCAATGTGGCTACGCTTGGGGGAGCTATGCCAGCAGTGGACGTCTTTCGGCTGATATGATGAAATGAAAATGTTTACTAGATACTCTTAACTAAACTAATAGTAGAAAACCCGACTGCTTAAAAAGCAAACTAAAAAGACGTAAACAAGAAGAAGATCATGCTGTGCAGTCGGAGGATACATCTGTTTTTGGTCCGCCAGCTCGCGAATATGTATCCTCCGACTGCACAGCATGATTTTCTTCTTGTTTACGTCTTTTTAGTTCGCTTTTTAAGCAGGCGGGTTTGTTGTTTTTTTTAATTAAATTTTTTTTAGTTCGCTTTTTAAGCAGGCGGGTTTTTTGATTTTTTGAATTAACTTTTTTTATTTATAACTTTTTAGTCCACATATTTTTTTTTGAATTAGGTACATTTAAACTTATAAGTGTTATATATTTTTTAAACCCTTCATTTTGATACCCCACTCGATGGGTATGGAAGAAAATGCGGCGCCCAAAATCCACCATGTTCCTTTTTTTTTAAAGGCACTTAGCTAAGATCACTTCGGCGGTTAAGACCTTTAGATAGGTCGACGTCGATGACTTAATTACAAAAATCCGCCAAGTAGTTTGAAAGATATGAGGTAATAAAGAATATTACATACATACAAACATACAAGATACGCGCGAAAAACATAACCCTTTCCTTGCAGCCGGGTAAAAAGTACTGTTTGTTTATAGGTATAAAAGGTAATGTCTAATAGTAGTGATTCGATTACGAAAATTATTTTAGAATTCTTTACAATCGCTGTCTGCTATTTATTCCGGAAAAATAAACGGTTAGGGCGGTTACGCACTACACGACAGTATCCATTATTCGAGTTCCGAATTCAAAATATTCTGAATTATGACAGATTGTGATGGATAGAGTTAGTTAGGCCTATTTATTTATTTATTTATTAAAACTTTATGCATAAGTACAAAGGCGGACTTAATGCCTTAGGCATTTTCTACCAGTCGACCTTAGGGTGATGCAGAGATAAACAAGGCAGGTGTAACTAAATGATAGGATGAATAGAGAAAAATATATACTCATATATTTATATATATATATATATATAAAAAAAAGGAATAATAAATATATACTTAGATACATACATAAAAACAATGTTATAGAGAATCCGAAGCGAACAAATCAATTTTGTGATGATTACGCAAACTTCTTGCGAATGTGCTCACGTGCCTTCAATTTGAAAGAAAGCCGACTGGTTGCCATCCTGATGTTCTGAGGGAGCGCATTCCAAAGGGAGATTGCCTGGACAAAGAAGGACGAGTGGATAAACCCAGAGCGGTGAGAGGGACATTGTAGAAGACGATTATTGGTGGAGCGAAGATTCTTGCTGTGGGCAGAGCAAAGGAATTGAACGTGAGAAGACAGATAAGAAGGAGAAGTGGGTTTATCAATAAAAGAAAACAGGGTAGTCAAGGCCCTCAGCGCTCTACGCTGACGAATGGGTAACCATTTTAAAAGGGATCGATGTGGGGATACATGATCGTACTTCCGGAGGTTGAAGACAAATCGAATGCAGTTATTTAGAAGGCGGTCAAGTTTATTGAGTAGATCTGCATTCAGGTCATAGTAGCACACATCTCCATAGTCAATTATGGGAAAGATTAGGGACTGTACAAGCATGGCCTTAATGTGAGCTGGGAGAAGATTTTTTAATCTATACAGCGAACGTAACGTTCCGGTGACCTTTCGACTGACACTCGTTACCTGTTTGCGCCAGTCAAGGCAAGTGTCGACGAACAGACCAAGATCCTTAACCTCGGAGCCAAACGGAATTGGTACGTTGTCAAAGATTATGGGTGGGACAGTTAAGCCATCAAGCTTTCTCAAGCTATGGGGACTCCCAAGTATGATAGCCTGACACTTTGCAGGATTAACCGCCACACCGAATCGGTCGGACCAGCCTTTAATCGTAATTAAATCCCGGTTTAGCCCCTCGATCGCATCCGATAAGTTGTCAACACCCGACTGACAGTAGAGCTGTAAATCGTCAGCGTAAAGATGATACGCACACTGAAGCTCGGTGGTTATAAGATTAATGAAAATGGAGAACAAAAGAGGAGATAAAATACCGCCTTGAGGGACGCCAGCTGCAAGGTCACACCACTCTGAAGAAGAGTCTCCAGCATGAACTGACTGCTGGCGCCCCCGAAGATAAGAGGAAAACCATTCCAGTACCTCGTGAGAGACCATAAGATAAGAAAGGATAGACAAAAGGACATCGTGATTGATGGTATTAAAGGCGTTTGAGAAGTCGATTAACACCAAAGTAGTAACTTTAGTGTCCTCCATTCCCCGCCTTATATCATCAGTCACTTTAAGGAGAGCTGACACGGTACTGTGCCCGGGCCTGAAACCGGATTGAAATGGGCTGATGAGGGAGTTGTGGTATATGAAGTGAGACAGTTGTTTATGAACACAGGCCTCGAGCACTTTGGATAGAAAGGGAAGGATCGAAATTGGGCGAAAGTGACAGGAAAGAGTTGGATTGGTAATCTTGGGCAAGGCTCGGACATGAGCTTTACGCCACAAAGAAGGGAATACACCGCAGTAAAGAGAATAGTTAATGATGTGGGAAATAGCAGGAAGAAGTTGATCCAAAGCCGATACGATCATATAACGACTGATGTTATCGCAACCCACGGCTTTGGACTTAATGGATAGGATTATCTTTTTGATCTCTCCTGGGTCGACTGGTGTGAAGACAAAGGGGGAAATATTGGGACGCGTCAGACCAGCAAGGTAGTCTATAGTTTGAAGTTTGGTTAGACTATCTAGCATAGGCACAGTAGAGAAAAAGCGATTAAGATCATCTAAGCAAATTGTGTTAGGAAGGTCTGAATGCCGCGATTTGCCGATACCTAGGGTCCCAAGGAATTTCCAGATATCGGCAGAAGATGACGAAGAAATGTTATTTAGAATGTGGCGTCGTTTAGCGTTGCGTATCATCTGATTACACCGATTCCTAGCTGTCTTGAACAAGGTCCAATTGTCCTCTGATCGATCCCTTTTAAATAATCTAAATGCCCGGTCCCTCCGTCGCATTGCCATCCGGATACCCCTATTCATCCAGGGAGCAGGTGGACGCCTCAACTTTACTCTCCTGATAGGAGCATGAGTGTCATATAGCTTGGTCACAGCATTGTTGAACACACAAACTTTGTCATCCACTGTAGCAGCTTCCTGCAAAAGTGTCCAGTCAAGATTCGAAGCATCTTTTTGTAGTAGCTCACTATCCATACGAGCAAAGGCACGCCTGTACTGGAATTTGGGTTTGGGTTTTGGAGGCTTAAGGACATAGGACAGGTAAATAAGGTCGTGATGGGAAAATCCAGGGGCATCAAGCTGACCATGCGAGGAAATTAGGGAAGGATTAGAGATGAGGATGATGTCAAGCCAGGTATCTTCACCGACTTTATTATGATGAGTGGGTTGGAGAGGCAGTACATGAAGACTGGCTGACTCGACAATATGCAGGAATTTACGGGACCGAGGGGAGTTGTGGGCAAGGAGGTTGGTGTTAAAATCTCCCATGATGATGTAATGTGCATACTCCGAACCCAAAGATTCAAGTACCGATTCGAATTCGGTGAAATAATCTAGGGAAGGAGGACAGTAAACAACACCTAAAACGGCTTTAGCTCCCTTGACACAAACCTCTAGAAAAAGGAACTCAGCAGAATCATTACAAGCAGAAGTGGTGAGAATTTTAAAAGGGAGATCTCCGCGAAGGTAAATTGCTACACCACCCCCTCTCTTACCAATCCGATCATGCCGAAGAAGAACGAAACCAGGAAGAGGGTAGGTGGTAGATGGAAGTTCAGGTTTGAGCCAGGTCTCAGAAATCAGGACGGCGTGAACGTTGTTGTTGGAAAACGTATCGTACAGTTCACTATGGTGACTTGGAATGCTTTGAGCATTAATGTGGCAAACGTTAAACAACCGGTCAGGATTTGGACTGAACTTCTGACGCAATAGATCGCCAAGGGTGTCCGTAAGAGAGCTGAAGCTAACATCGCAAGAAGATGCAGTTGATTCGTTGGCAGAGTGAAAAGATTCGCTGTCTGATAATATCATATAAAAGAAAATAAATAAATAAAATATATACCAATACTACACACAAGTCACACAAAAAAAAAAACAATACACGAAAAGCAGGCGCTTGCATCTTTGCACCACCCGCCAGCTAACATCAAAAATTTTTCTAAGTAACACACACTTCGACATATAAATTAAATTGTAGGACATTTACATGAAATGAGAGCTATATAGTTTAAGGATAAATAGAAAGTGATAAAGAACACACCCTGTCAAACAATCACGAAACGTATCCGATTATCGCCAGATAACAATTCGACTTGACGGTACACAAACAATATTATATTATGTTTGACATTTAGCAGTCTTAAAAAAAAGGTTGAAGGTAAACACTATAGATAAAGTTGTATGTTGTATGATGTTATCAAATATTATCTATTGGTTGTTATTGTGTTAAAGTTATTAAGCAGAAATATATCTATATATTACCAAACTATGCAGCAAAGTGTTATGAAGAAAAGTGATAGGATAAGAGCATAATAAAAATATAAAAGTGACAAGATTTCTATGGTAAGTAAAAAGATTTCTATGGTTCCTGTCTATAGTGTACACATTATTAACGAAAATAAGTAGTTAAAGGTACCATTAACGCGTATTGTTTTGCAGGTTACCGCCTCCCTGGACCTTCGGATACTTCGCCAGCAGTGGACTCAGTTCGTCGAGTGATGCTATCTTGTGTTTACTCCCGTCGGGCGCCTTAACCACAATAACACCGTCCTGAGTCCAACATGATCGCATCCCGAAGTGGAGTCGCGCCCTCCCAAAGATGTTCTGCCGGGTCCTTGTCAAGAATTCCTTAACTGAGATAGAGGAACCCTTTAGGCCTGTCTTAGCTTTCCAAACAGCAGATTTATCATCATAGTTTGCAAACTTCACCAGGATTGGCCTATGATGATCTTTATTGGCTACACCGAGTCTATGACAGGACTTTATGGATGATGCAGCCAATGGTTTAGGGGCAAGCTTCTTATTGATGATATCCAGGACGACTGTACCGCTAACTTCACCGTCAACCTCTGCTATGCCCTGGAAGATCAGCGCCTTCCGCCGATGTCTGGTCTCCATCCCGTCAACCTGTCTAGCACACTCGCTAATTTGTTTTCGGAGCAGGCTAAGCATGCTGAAGATTATCTCCCTGAAGGTGCGAAACTCCTCAGCAATCCTCGCTACGGTATCCTTGGCTGGCGCTGCGCATTGGATTTGCGCTTCCAACTCTCCCATCTTCCGGATAAAGCAGTCCTCGAGGCATTTTTGTGCTGATACAATCTCGTCGAGTTGAGACATAGTGATCCTCCAGTGCAATTGGTTTCTGTGAAAGTGCAGATGATGTGCTGGCAGGTGGTGCAAATTTTCCTAGGAGTCACGTAAAAGCCTATGTCCAGCAGTGGACATCTTGTGTCTGAAATGAAAATGATGACAAGAGCGCTCGAGGCGAAATAATAATAGCCGCACGGGTCGATCTTCAAAAGTTAAGCAACGCTTGTCGAGGTCAGTCCGTGGATGGGTGACCATCTTACATAGAAAGCACACTAAGCCGTTGGTCCCAGCTGTCATTTGAAAATCTTTGACAGTCGTTACGTGACGTGTAGTCAGAAGCCTGCAATCTGACACCAATCTTGCCAAGGGGTAACGTGTTACCCAGTTACTGGGTTGTGGAGGTCAGATAGGCAGTCGCTTCATGTAAAGTACTGGTTCTCAGCTGGTCCGGGTAGACTGGAAGCCGTCCTTAATATAATTGAGAAAAGGCTAGGCAGATTTATTGATTGATTGATGATGATGACAAGAAGTATTACGGTTATTTCGGAACCGAATTTCAGGGACACGAATCGGATGTATTGCGTAACCGTCCTTAGTATATTCCCTTGGAATAATTTTAATGCACAAAAACTGTTTTGGTTTTTAAACGGGACAAACCGAAGGCAGTAGCTGTTGTGTACAGTGTGTTCTGGTGCGCTGGTGGTCCTCTGGGGAGTACTTCCCGTACTCCCCAGAGGAGGGTCCGGTGACGGACAGCCGCGGCGAATTCGCGGTGAGTGCTAACGCGTGCCCTTGTTCCCGCCATAAGCGGCAAAGGAGGACACCGCGGAGTTTTAGTGGGTTAGAGTCCCACATAACTGCGCTATCTCCCCGTGGTAGCGGCGTATGCATGAGTATTTCTCCTCGATAAAAAAGGCAGGCAAGCTCCTGCCTTTTTTTATCGTCGATAGAAGTAATTGGAAATGGTCAAAAAATTGAATTCATTATCATGGTGTTAAAACCAAATTAATTTATTAATCCTTGTTGTCCTGCATTTTGTGGTGAGATATTATATTTTAAATCAAGAATGAATAGGTTCCTTCTAGGCAGACGTGAAAGAGAAAAAAAGAAAAAAAAGCCGTCATGGAGACTGCCGACAGAACTGAAAAATTTAAACTTTTTTGGGATTGGCTTTTGATTTGGTTGGTTTTGGTTTTTAGTTATTTCGCTACACCACAGGTCATTAGCATGACGATAACGCGGTCACATTAGCATGTCGCTGACCCTAAAGTTTTGCCGCTAACAAAAATCACTCAACGCAGCTATAAACACTTCATAAAGTGTTTATTGCCAGGTGTTTTTTTTTTGGTTATCTTACACTAGATTCTGCCAGCAGCTTCACCCGCGTGAATGTAAAAATTATTCCCAGGATAAAAAGTATCCTATGTGTTATTTCTGACTATAATCTATCTCTGTGCCAAATTTTATCTAGATCCGTTCAGCCCTTCTGGCGTGATTTAGAAACAAACATAGGTACACACATCCATCCAAACTATATTTTTTTTTAAGATAAGTGTAAGATTCTTCCCTCTGCAGGCCAAGGCTATTTCCACAAATCCTTCCAGAAATTCTTCTGGGAGAAATAATATTAAAAATCATTAAGCCCAGTTTTGAGGCGCTGTTATGTAGTATAGTTGACGCGTTGACGATTGTTTATGAGACACTGTAGAAACCTGATGACTGTTTTGAGATATTATCTCTTTGTTTATATGAGCATAATTATTGTTTTATTTACAAAGGAAGTTCATTATCCTTAGCATAGACAAAGAAAACACAAAAATACACTTCAGGCTATTGAACTTGGCTTTTCTTTATTATTTATGAAAAGAAAATCAAAACAAACAATGTGGTATATAACTGTTTCGATCAAAACCAATGACTTCAGTACTTAACAATAACAATTCTATAACTTTAAACATAACATTGACAAAGATAAATTACAGTTTATGGTTGTAACTCAGCTGCCGTCTCCGTTAGTGAGGAACTTCCGCAAGAAATCCAACCTTCGAATCCACATTTGTCTCCACAAGTTTTAAAGGAGGTCTAATAAAGAAAATCAGTTCCAGTCCAATCTATTGTGGTGGTGATATAATTCGAAGTTTAAAGTACTGTTATTGCATGGCTATCAACAGGCTCAGTAGGTACCAAAATAGCGAGTAATGGAGCTAGTTTAATTAATTTAACATTGGTCAAAGGGGTCCAAAAATAGACAATTACAAATTGTCTGAAAGATACAAAAACCGCCTTCAAAATTTTTAATACTAATATGTTCGGTAAAGATCTTTTCTGTATTTTTTTTTTATATCACCTCTGCTTTGGCTTCCGGTAACCACCGCGTCCACGCAGATCAAGCTATGCATCTCCACCTCAGCTAAGGGAATCCCCGCGACATGATATAAACGATTTTATGATCGTTAAAAAGGTCGTAAGATTAATCATTAATTAATATGTCGTAAACGTAGTTTGAGTAATATCCTTAGACAGTATTATTACCTAAGATTACGACAAGGAAGGCGAGAATACTTAAGTGATACGGCTAAAGGCCCCTCGCAGATAAAATGTGTGACACTAAAATGTGAAAACGACGCGGCAACGCGATTTCATAGAAATTATTCTACTTGATAGGTGAAGGAAAACATCGTGAGGGAACCGACATCTTCTAGAACTAAAAATTCGAATACATGTGACATCCACCAACCTGCATTAAGCCCGTGTGGTGGATTACAGCCCATTCCCTCTCACTCAGTGGAGGCCTGTGTCGCAGTGGAAACATTAAAAAAGGTAATTAAAAAAAAAAAATAGCCGACTGCTTAGAAAGCAAACTAAAAAGACGTAAACAAGAAGAAAATCATGCTGAGCAGTCGGAGGATACATATTCGCGAGCTGGCGGACCAAAACTAGATGTATCCTCCCACTGCACAGCATGATTTTCTTCTTGTTTACGTCTTTTTAGTTTTAGAATAAGGTACAAGGCGATTTCAAAAATATAAAACACTTAAATGTTTATTTAAGTGTTTTATATTTTTGAAATCGCCTCTTAAAATCCTTTATTTTGATACCCCACACGATGGGACTGGAAGAAAACTAAAATTTTTTTCCCAAAAAATGGCGCCCAAAATCCGCCATTTTTGTTTTTTCCAATTTTAATGTAGCCAGTGACACTCGCAGGATTAAGACGAATCGATTGACGTAAGAATCATCAAAATCGGCCAACGCGTTTGGTCTCTAGAACGCCACATAAGAACAAACATACATACATACATACATACTTACATACATACATACATAGACTGATAAACACAATACCCTCCTTCGGCAGTCGGGTAAAAAGGCTGACGATGATGATGATTCTACTCGTACAGCAATTTTAGAACAATTTATATTGTTGCATCTTTGTCATATTGTTGCTTTACGCAGCTTGGAACAGCTTTAACGTCATGTATCTGAAAGGAGACTATGCATGTGAAAGACTTGGTTCCCTTTTTAGTATTGATGAGATAAGACTTATTTGACTTTAACTTAGTGCGTAGCCAGGAACCTGTTGTCAAAAGCCCTAGCAATGTTGATTTCAATACGCTTAAACGAAAACAAAGCTTCAAAGACTACAAAGTTTTGCGTTTTCATAATAAAAACCAGCAAGTCGATAAGTCAGTACTAATCCTAAACTTTTCCAGAAATTTGCAATCAATGAATTTATTATTTCCTCAAGATTATAATTTATGAGAGCAGCGGTGGCCCAGTGGTAACGGCTCCAACTTACGTGTCGTAGGTCGTGGGTTTGAACCCAGGCAGGCGCTTTACTTTCTATAAAATATTTCATCAACACTTCTCTAAAACGGTGAAGGAAAACATCGTGAGGAAACCAGCATGTCCTAGAACCAAAAACTCGAAGACATGTGACATCCACCAATACGTACTGGGTCCACGTGCTGAATTAAGGCCCATTCCTCTCTCACAGAGAGAAGGCCTGTGTCTAGCAGTGGGAACATTAAAAAGCTGATGATGGTAATTTATGATGCTGATAAAAAATAATATGGAACTCTTCAATATCATTCATCATTTCATCATCAATTTTCAACATTTTAATAGCAACAAAATCTATAAGTTTCCACAAATCAGTTATAAAACTGTTGATGGACGGCCGATAATATTCCAGTAAGTCTTAAAGCAAGGCCATCAAAATATATTAAAAGCATAGGCATCACCAAAAATAAAACATACAAAGTTTTTATGTCAACTTTCAACGAACGGTTTAAAGATACGCCTAAGTTTGCATCCTTTATAAGTTTGCATCGGGTATCTGGAGGTACTGATCCGATAACGGATTTGTTTTCTTTGATAGGAATTACACTACCGCTTAATATTTTTTCCGGAAATATGCACGGGAGTAAAGGTGCGGGAAAAACATAGTTAGTTATAAATGATAAAAACAAAACAACACGTACTTAACGTTGCTTTCACCAAAGTTTGCTGAAGGTAAACCCGATGTGGATACAAAACAGACTACATTGAATTTTAAGTAGCTTGCCAAAATGAACCTGAGCAAATAGAGACCTTATACTAACAATCCCTTAATGAGACCCAAACGTAAATAATGTATAATGCCTAATAGATAATTTTATTTGTAAAATAAACTTGTGGTTAAAACGTGTATACAAAATTAAGGAAACACGAACATGCAAAATATAAAACTGTGCATGCTTTAATAAATGCAAATATATCAGACAAACGATATTTAATTTCTTTAATAATAAATAATCACATCTCGGCAAAATACTGTAATTTATAAAATTTATAATAAATTTCGAATAGAAACTTTCTAGCTTTATTTGGATACAAAGGCAATGTGGTGTTTGTTGGAATAATGCCAGCATTTGAAATGATTTGCTTTGATTTATATTTGTCAACAATTAAATTAAACGTTATCTTGGCATAACATTATTATAGGGACGGCCTTCTAGATTTCTAGTTGCTTGATAACATTTAATAACTTTTTATCTCGTTTTAAACTCCTCTTCGGCGAGATGCGACCTTTGGCGAGAGAAACTCAAGCCTCCTGAAAATTTCATTGGGCCATCGGAGAGCCTTCCGCCTGGGCACACTCTGCCGTGGTCGACCTGGAAAACCCTAAATAGACTCCGCACTCAGGTTGGCCGCAGCAAGGACAACCTCTACAGGTGGGGGTTCTCTGATGGCACTAGTCTTCAGTGCCTGTGCAGCATCTCTCCGCAGACCATGGCTCATCTCACGGAGTGCGCCGCACGCCCTGTCACCTGTACGAACGAAGACCTTATGACTGCGTCACCGAATGGTGTTGCCGTGGCTGAATTCTGGGCCAAACACAATATTTAACTTTTAATATTTGCCATCGACACGCTAAGAAGATCTCGTTTTACTTTTTACTTTTTATTTTTAGTTTCTGACGTCTTATTGTCGGGCCTACGTTGTCCCCCCATATCTAAGTAATGCTGTAACATGGAAATATTGTAAAAACAAACCATATTTTTAAAAGAGTAACCATGGAGTTTCTTGCCGGATCGTCTCCATAGGAAACGACCAACCCGAACCGTGCGCCTTTTGTCAACGTTTTATAAGTGCCCATGGTGAACTTTTCTCCACAACCTGCCCCTCACTATAGGCGGTGGGTCTTGGATAGCCCGTGTGCATCGAAGAAAACTCTTCCGACTCTTAAGTCTACCCGGGGTTGTAGTGTGATCGTAGAGAGGGTGTCGGGCATCGGATTCCTGGTATTTTTTCTCAAGCGCGCATGCGACAGTCCTTCGTACTATTGGAGGTGCAATGCCAGCCAGCGGGTATAGTTTGCTGAGCGGAGTCGGTTTTAGGCAACCCGATATTATTCGGCACGTCTCGTTTAGGGCGATGTCAATTTGCTTAGCATGTGCGGATCGGTGCCACACAGGACACGCGAATTCGCCAGCCGTGAGGCAGAGGGACATGCCAGTTGTCCGAAGAACATCGGGTGCGGCTCCCCAGTTGGTAGAGACAAGGCGACGCAACAGGTTGTTCCGGGAACTGACCTTCCGCTTCGTGTTGTGGCAGTGCACGTTAAAAGTTAGTGATCTATCCAATGTAACACCAAGGTATCTAGGATTTTTGCAGTGATCTACTTTAGTTCCTCGCCATGTGATGTTTAGTTCCCTGTTTGAAAATCTGTTGCGAAGGTGAAAAGTGCAAGATTGAGTTTTGGAAGGGTTCGGACGAAGGGCATTACCATCGTAGTACCCTCCAAGTGACTCGAGTGCTGAAGTTAGATTATACTCGACCTCAGCGAAGCCAGATGACAGCCAGTTCACCTACCACCACCCGACTTCTTAGAACCCCAGGAACAACTGCCACCTGGACGTGAACTGCAGTGGCCTATATGGAAAGCACTCAATCGTTTGCGCACCCAAGTAGGCCGCTGCAAACACAATTTGGCAAAGTGGGGTTTTATAGACCCGTCTAATACCCAGTGTGAGTGCGGTGCCCCTTTGCAAAATATGGCACACATGCTGGTGTGTCCCAAGTGCCCATACACCTGCACTCTGGAAGACCTTATGCTCACCACTGACGCCGCAATCGGCGTGGCCACCTACTGGGCCCAAAATTTATAAAGAGTTTCCCATCGACTCGAAAAGAAGAAGAAGAAGAAGTGCCCATGTAGGCCTATGTAAAAAAAAAAAAAAGTTTTTTTTGACGGAAATCTTGCAATAGCCGCCGAGATTTAGTTATTATGAATCTATTTATACTTTCACAAATAAGTTTAGAAATGAAAGACGTAGATAGAAACTTGAAGCTTGATATACAAAAATAAGCGAATGTTTTGAGGTCTCTTCCTTTGTAGAAGAAGTCCATAACAACGTTTGATAATACCTAATAGTCACAAATATATCTATGTCAGAAAACAGGGCACATTTCAATATTTCAGGGGTCGATAATACTCAGTCAGCACATTTTAGCATTCAGTACATTTTATGTTTGCATTTAAACTCAATAAACGCAGGCCATAGCTGTTTTTTTCGTTAGCTCCCATAGTGCCTAACAGTTGTTTGTATTAAGCACTTTCACCCGTTGAACATTGCCAATGAATTAAATGTCATGTGTAGTCTTTCACTCTGTGAAAGCAATATACGTACATGAAATGATGTCACGAAACGGTGCCAACTCATAATACCTTACCTTCTGCACGGCTGGACCTTTAAGCACTTTCTTGAGCACACTCCTTTCCGAATGGGCGGTGCTATAAGAATCTGGGAAGTATTTCAGCTCCTAAAAAGGATTTTTATTAAAAGCGTTTTATAAAAGATATGCAGATACATATAATTAGTTAAAATGTAGTAAGAATCTTTTTAGTAAACTTTTATCCTCTATTTAGTGATGATGAATTATTAAAAATACCTTCGTTATAAAAAGAATTCATGTGCAAAATGTCAAGATTCTATAATAGCGGTTTAGGGGGTTAGGCTTTGTCGCGGATAAATTTGAAAAAGAGTTACCGCGGCCCTGGCTCAAGCAACTGAAGGAACACGGGCGGGTTTTAGTCAGTAAGAGTCTGACACGCCTTTCTGCTTCATCCAGAGCGGTAGAAGTCATTGAATGATTACAAAAAAAAAAGACGGATTTAGGGTTTGCGGTTTCTGGGTGAATTTTAGATTTTTATTAAGAAGATTTTCGTAATATACAGTTTCTACGGCGATGTAATAATAACATCTACACGTACTTTGACTAACAAAGCTTGGATCATTTTTGCTATTTGGGTGAACATCATAATAAGATGCGATATCACCATGCGGTTCGTCAGTTCTGTACCAAAAAACTATTTTCACTTATTATAATTTAACATTCAGTCGTACAATGTTTCCTGCGGGACAAAGGTCTTTTCAAATTAGACCTGTTTATTTACTTATTTACCTTACCAACTAATTTGAAACACCAAATTCGAGGTCCACTGACCTCCATCACAGATCACTGCGGTGACGATAAACAAACGCTACAGTCTGTTTTTCTTCAATTTCCACATTTACATAGAAATTGGGGACTGCGGCACTTCAAAGGAAATAATATTAGGTACATTTGGCCCTTGGTTATATTAATCTGGTCGTGACATGATTTACTAACCGTAATTTTTGCCTACATTATGCAAAACATGTGTTTGTAAGTGGCTAAGTGAAATGTTTATTTATACCTCAATAAAACAGTACTTTTTAAGGACCTTATGTTGTTTGTATTCCCTGAAAGGTTAGGCAGAGTTCACCTATAGTCATCATCATCCTTTTAATATTCCCACTGCTGGGACACAGGCCCTGGTGGACGTCACATGGCTACGAATTTTTGTTTCTCAGATATTGGTGCCGGTTTCCTCGCGATGTTTTCCTTCACCGTTTTGACAGCAGTGGTGATGAAATAATTTATAATCCCCGGCACGAAAGTTGGCAAGAGTCGTTAAATGCACCACAGTACAAACAGTGCCCTACAAATACAAATATGTGGTGTTTGGCACCAGACAGCAGCTGTCTCGACTACTTGCGACTTTTACGTACAACTAATGGGCGAGCAAATTGAGCGAGTGTACGAGGCGCGAAATCTAGGACTCATCATGGACAAAGACCTACGTTTTATGAAACACGTAGCATATCCATAAGAAACTGTATTTATCGCTTGAAAGTTTTGTACAGGGTAAGGCCTTAAGGGCTTATTACACTACACGGTATTCAGGGCCCTAAACCCTAATTTAGGGTAGTGTAATAAATGTTAGGGGGTTAGGGTTCTCATAATATCGACCTTATTGCTTCAGAATGATTTAGTGACCCGGTATTCAGGGCCCTGTATACCGTGTAGTGTAATAAGCCCTTGAATTATCTGAATCATTGTGGGAACAACTGGTTCTATCTAGGTTGAACTACGCCGACACTGTGTATGGCCCGCGCCTGTTAGCTCTTACAGATAGGCTCATACAAAGGGTACAACACGCGTACGCTCGGTTCTGTTTTAACATTCCTCGCAGAAGTTAAGTGACACCCTTTCTCAATGTTTCTCAATGAACATTTTGTTCTAAAAATGAAGTCCAGGCGCAAATTACACGTGGCATGCTCGTTCTATTTGGTGTGGTTAAATATAATAAACCGGACTATTCATATGATATACTTGGTTGGATAACGAGTGGACGGGAATGTGGAAGAAGGCCATGCTCGCAGCAACTCTCGACGCAATCGCATAATACAGCAGCGTTCAGAGGCAGCTTTCGTTATGCGGCTTCCAAAGTTTGGACTAATATTCCACCACCGATCAGAACAGCCAACACAATGGTCACATTTTGGAAACGTTTACGGCAGTATCTGGTGGAAGCGCAACGTAAGCTGAATATATGGTAGCACTGAATGCCTCAATAATATGACGCATTAGCCTATCTACCCACAACTCATTTATTGTCACACTCACCTTATTTATTCTTATGTAGTACACGTATTTTTATTATTTGTAATATACACATACTACACATCTATTTTTATCATTTATATAAGTAAGTATTAGTTTCAAATACTTAAACATTTAGTTCCTATAAAACTGTTTCTGTAAAAAAAAAAAAATAATATCTTTTATTTATTTATTATATATTATTATTTTATAATAAATGTTTATTATTTTATATATTACATCTTTTGTTGGAGGTCCTAAATAAATAAAAAAATACTTTTGTATAATCGTAATCGTAGTAATCAATCTTTTCTAGCCATATTATCTTGCACACAGTATATCCATCGCTTCTTTGGTCGTTCTCTCCACTTATAGGCATACATTTATACTCAAAACGACCATTTTCACTCATCCTTTAGCAGTGGCACACCAACAGTTTTCATCATCATCATCACAGCCGAAAGACGTATGCTGGATATAGCGCTCCCCCAAACATCGCCCACATCCATATCAACCGGTTCTAGGCATCTTACATCCAGTAAATTTCTGCAGCCTTGACCAGGTAATCGGTCCACATATTGGAAAATCATCCAAGCTGCGGTTTAATGAAAACCGGCCAATTATGTGTAGGATTTCACACAGTTAGGGTTTCGTACCAAACCTTCGATGAAGAATAAAACCGCAAAATCAAGTTGAACCGCAAAAAAGAAAAATGAGGGAGTTTTAAAGCAAATATCTGGTTATATTGGTATTGATTAGTAAAATATTCGTAATAATAAACGTTATCACCAAATTACAAGTTCATAGGTCAATGGGAAGCCAATAAATTCTTCGGAACTAAATTTGTAAGAAATGCTGACTTAGGTGGCTTCTCATTCGTTTGTTTTCCAGTATATCTATATATATAAAAGAAAGTCGTGTTAGTTACCCTATTTATAACTCAAGAACGGCTGAACCGATTTGGCTGAAAATTGGTAGGGAGGTAGCTAAGAACCAGGAGAAGGACATAGGATACTTTTTATCCCGTTTAGGGTAGGGTAGGTAGGGTAGGGTAGGTATGTATGTAGGTAGTGTAGGGTAGGAAGGGTAGGGTAGGTAGGGTAGGGTAGGTAGTGTAGGGTAGGTAGGGTAGATGAATGTTTGGTGTTTTTATGGCAAAACAAAGTTTGCCGGGTCAGTTAGTTTATATATCTTAATATATATAAATCTCGTGTCACAATGTTTGTCCTCAATGGACTCCTAAACCACTTAACCGATTATAATAAAATTCGCACACCATGTGCAGTTCGATCCAACTTGAGAGATAGGGTAGGGTAGGGTAGGGTAGGTAGGGTAGGTAGGGTAGTTAGGGTAGGTAGGGTAGGTAGGGTAGGTAGGGTAGGGTAGGGTAGGGTAGGTAGGGTAGGTAGGGTAGGGTAGGGTAGGGTAGGGTAGGGTAGGTAGGGTAGGTAGGGTAGGGTAGGTAGTTAGGGTAGGAAGGGTAGGGTAGGTAGGGTAGGGTAGGTAGTTAGGGTAGGGTAGGTAGGGTAGGGTAGGTAGGGTAGGGTAGGGTAGGGTAGGGTAGGTAGTTAGGTAGTTAGGGTAGGTTAGGTAGGGTAGATGAATGTTTGGTGTTTTTATGGCAAAACAAAGTTTGCCGGGTCAGCTAGTTTAAAATAAAAATATATAATCTTAGCTACACAACGAGCTCTAAACAAAAATACTCAACACGATGGGGTAGGCCAATTTTTATATTGAGGGTCTCATATAGCAAAAGGGGGGTGCGGAAAAACATTAATAAATATTTTTTGACAATTTGTATGGCAATGGGTCAACAAGATGCCTAGACTGTGAAAATTTTAAGACTGTGGCTCCAATCGTTTGGCTGTGAAACCTGTGTAACAGACGACGGACAGACAGACAGACGAGCAGACACAACAGACACGAGAGTGACAGCAACAGGTACGGAACTCTAAAAACCAACAGGTTTAATAAAAAAAGCCCCTGCCCTACCAAAGAAAGAAATTACTCTTGGCAACTGCCAAAATAAACCCATTATTGTGGACAGTCGGAAGCTGTGATATATTTATAGCTAGGTTCGTAACTATCGGTTTGTGTCAAACTTAGTTCATCGGGATTTATGGGATATAAGAATTACCATTTGGTATTTCATGATATAACTATTCTCTGTGATTGTACGCATACTAACCTAGATTGGATATAAATAATTATTTTAGTTGTAGAAGTCTGAATATATTTATTAGACTGTGGCGGTAGGGTTCCACAAAAATTGAAGTTCGTCTCTTACATAAGTCTTAATGAGAATTTACTCAATCATCTTTCTCGACGTCTATTTCTTGTATAGAGATTCTTGAATCCTTTACTCCTCGAACCTCACATCTCAAATCCTCATAATTTTCCTGTCACATGTGCGTAGTGTCCTGGATTGGGATCCGAAAAGAAATATCGAGAAAACCAGAGTTCGGACGAGTCCGAGTTCTGCTTGGTGCTAAGAATATCTTCCTAACTCACCATTAGATGGCAAAATAGAAATAACTCCATTCCTACTCACATTGATTAGTAGATACATTTATAGAAATCTAGCTATTAACTAATAATAACTAAACCTAGTTCAATTAATAATATTATTAACTTTATGCAGACTGACATGAGCCCATAATTGCTTGCAAAAACTATTTAATATACCCTTAACAAACAACGAAGGCATTTGGCAAATTGATGCAATTTTTTTTTTTTGTAAAAAAAATCTGCAATTATATCAAAAGCTTGCTTTTAATGCTATTTTGTGAAGAGGTACTATCTTTTCTACATCAGACACTTGTCTGCACAAACTAAAATCTAAAAGATATTTGTTACAACTCTTCTTTTTCACATTTTTTAAACATTAGACTTATACTTCTAATCGTATTTATAATTCATGCTACATAATTAATCTGGTAGTAGGTGACACGCTTCGATCGACAATCTATTGAACACGTTATTGTGACACGATATTTTGCGAAATCACCCCGATTCTAACAGTAAAACGCACATAACTTTTGAACGGCTGAACCGTTTTTCATCAAACATACACATACATAACACTCAATACAGTCACGGCTCAAAACAAAACTAAATCAAAATCTGTTCATCTGTTTAGGGAGCTATGGTGCCACAAACAAATACACATCCACACAGGTGCACACATCAAACTTATAACACCCTTCTTTTTCCGTCGGGGGTTAAAAAATGTTGCTCTTGCAAAAAAAAAATCACTTCAGATTTTAACTTAGAAACAACTGCTCATTTGAACTATGACTAACCCCGGAATGTACCCAACAATTACCTTTTGTTGTCTCTTTACTTTTCTAGCTTAAATCTGAGGCGGGAACAGCAAATTGCATAATTACACTAAAGCGTCTGAACAAGTCATAAATGCTACCATTTTGCTGGCGAAACTAAAATGTCACGGAGTTTCTCTTTGTTGTCTCAATGTGTGGGTAGTTGTGATATTTCTGTCATAATGTTTCTAGTAATTTATTTTCATGTTAGTCATATTTAGGATTTTGTCAAATAAATGAAAACATTGCTAACGCCATTTATAACTTTCTTATGTGCGAAAACAAATTTAATAAGTGTAGCTGGTTACCTACGTCTCAATGGAAAATCAGACTGGGCGTTGCGTTCTGATTTTGAGGACCTGAGTGGACACCTGGAGCAGCTGGCAGGCATCTGAAGTTTTTTGCGTAGAAATCCTACTTGCCAAAGTGCCAAAACAAGGTATTTACTGTCGATTTTTGCTTTTCCTTTTTAGGGTTCCGTACCCAAAGGGTAAAAACGGGACCCTATTACTAAGACTTCGCGATCCGTCTGTCTGTCTGTCTGTCAGTCTGTCTGTCCGTCTGTCACCAGGCTGTATCTCATGAACCGTGATAGCTAAACAGTTGAAATTTTCACAAATGATGTATTTCTGTTGCCGCTATAACAACAAATACTATAAATAGTATAAAATAAATATTTAAGGGGGGCTCCCATACAACAAACGTGATATTTTTGCCGTTTTTTGCTTGATATTAATAACGGCAACAGGTAGACGCTTGAAATATTCACAGAATGTTTAGTTGTATTTTCACTTAAAAAAATAATAATTATTAAATTAAAATAAAATAATTTAAGGGGGGCTCTCATACAAAAAACGTGATTTTTTGCAGTGTTTTGCGATAATGGTACGGAACCCTTCGTGTGCGAGTTCGACTCGCACTTGGCTGGTTTTTTGAATTAATTTAATTTCAACAATATTTTTTTATATAACAGTCTATAAGTACATAAAATACCAATGGTTATTGGTGTTCTAAATAAATATTAGCACATTCAATAGCTATAAATAAGAAAGTCAAAGATCTCGTTACGACAAGTTGACTAGGCAGAAATGAATAAAGGTGATGAATGACTGATTTGAATATATAAAAAGTTGATTTTCTATGATATTTTACAATTATTACATTAAAAGTGAATTGATTTTGTAAAAAATTATGTCGGGTTAATATATATAATATAAATTAAGAGTTGATTTTTTGAGATGTTTAGTAATTTTTAAACAATAATTAAATTGTTCTTGTTTTGATATTTTTGCAAAAAATATATTATACGGGTACAAGGACTAAAATTATAATAAAGTTGATTATTAATCATATTTTATTATTGAACTAGACGTTTGCTAACTATTTTTTTTTTCAAATTATGATCTTATAATTAATTACACGCAAAGCATTTTTACTGACTGTACCTTATATCTTTGACATTGTTTTGGTATTAGTTTATACAATGGTATTCGTTCACAATAGAAAATAAAAATGAGTTGAAACAAATACCAGTGGTATTAGTTATTGTTATTAGAAAGGAATAAATTGATTTCAGCCTTAGTGATAAAATCACAATTTACCTAGTAAAATAATAGCAAAATGATTGATTAAAATGTTAGATCCGTAAAAAATATAAAAAATTTAAATTTTCTCCATAACTCATGAAAGTCTGAGTATAACATTAGGCATGTCTGATGATGTCATTCATGATTTATGCTTGGAAACAAAAGCTTATTAATAAAAACCGGCCAAGTGCGAGTCGGACTCGCGCACGAAGGGTTCCGTACCATTATCGCAAAAAAATAGCAAAATATTCACGTTTTTTGTATGGGAGCCCCATTTAAATATTTATTTTATTCTGTTTTTAGTATTTGTTGCTATAGCGGCAACAGAAATACATCATCTGTGAAAATTTCAACTGTCTAGCTATCACGGTTCATGAGATACAGCCTGGTGACAGACAGACAGACAGACAGACGGACCGCGGAGTCTCAGTAATAGGGTCCCGTTTTTACCCTTTGGGTATGGAACCCTAAAAAACCATCATATATTTCATTATATTGGTATTTGAAAGTAAAATATACGTAATGATAAAAATATCACCAAACAGTCAATGGGAAGTTAAAAAAATCTCTGGAGCATAATTGTGTGACAGACAACGGGCAGACAGCCACGTGAGTGACAACAATAGGACTCCGTTTGGATCCTTCGGGTACGGAACCCTAAAGGTCTATCACACATATCAGGGCCGGGCCCATGCATTGAAGATTCGTCACACTGGCCCGTGCACGGACGTGTGTGAACGAGTTCATATAAAATGTACACACCGATATTTTATTGAGCCCCTGACGGGGCACGGTCCGTCCACGTCCCTGGCACGGCCCTGATATGTGTGGATATATATGTATACTATATACCTTAAGAAGCTACCCTATCTACCCGTTGCCTTTTATGAAAAAAGCGTTACATTAAAAAACTTTTTCACGGATAATAAAAATACTCTACTACGTGATTCTATTACAAACTGGAAGATTCGCAACAGTTGACGCAAATAAATTGTATGAGTAATACTAGTACAGTCAACAAAGTAAATAGGTTTGCAATTCAACTAGGTTTTATACAATGTTTCACGAGGATTTGGTAGTGAAGTCTGCCATATCGATATACAAAGATATGCAACGAGATTAGTAGATTTGTAATGTTACTACTGGCAATAACAATAACAGTGAAATTATAGTGCAAAACTGTAAAAATCTTCCCGTGGAAACTTAGATGAAGTGGACATGAACTGGGCTGTCAATATTACCGATCAATGTGGTTCGACAGGTCACTTCATGCTCGCTCAATTTAAATGTTCATAGTTCAATCCAGAGATGTTTACAGAATAGAATATGATAAAGAAATATACATACGATTAAGTGTGCTGCCAGCAGTAGGCTACCAGCACACTTAATCGTATGAAAATCGACCACTTACGAGTAGAATGTTCTTTGGTCACCATATGATCAAGAGACCAAAGGTTAAATAAATGAGGTTTATTTTCTTGTCCTGCCTGTTCAAATAATGCTTTAGTCATCTGTACTTACTGAGATATCCATGAGAATAATGTTTTACTTAAATAAAGTGAAGACAATAACTTTTGCCTTGTACGCAACTTAAGAGCATCCTGCCTTAACACTTGCATATATAGGCTGTAGGCTGTATTTTTGTTTTTTGTAACTTAACTTTCATTAATATACTTGTGAATAGATTTCTGCAGGGTTGGCTGGAAATATCTTCGTTTTTGCAGTGTGATCTCATACTACAGTATTCTGCTCAAGTTAAATATTTAATTATTTTTACTTTTAAACGTGTTTTACGAATTTTACCAATTTCTGGTCTTAGTCTCGTCATTTTAAGGGTTCCGTACCCAAAGGGTAAAAACGGGACCCTATTATTAAGACTCCCGTGTCCGTCTGTCACCAGGCTGTATCTCATGAACCATGATAACTAGACAGTTGAAATTTTCACAGATGACGTATTTCTGTTGCCGCTATATAAACAAATACTAAAAACAGAATAAAATTAATAATTGAGTAGGGCTCCCACACAACAAACGCGGTTTTTAACGGAACCCTACGTGCGCGAGTCCGACACGCACTTGGCCGGTTTTTTTTTTAAATTTAGTAATGCGTGTCTTGTTTGTGATATGCTTGAAATAAACAATTTTCTGTATATATTTATTCTATAATAAATAAATAAATAGGTACATATTTAAATTTGTCTATGAGTGCTAACGGATGGGCAGTGTCAATCGGATTGCCAAAAAAGGATAAAATTAATTTAGTAAAATTAATACAGTTTCGTCAATGTTTCGTGAAAATATTATGTGGGCGTTACCTTATAAAAAGTACACCATCGTTCCATGAAATAGGCCTTAGTAACCACAATTGTGCATAGAAATATAAATATCTTAGAGGAAAGAATGATTGTTAACAATCACGGCGACGCCGACGAGACGCCGCCCGTCACGACACCTACACAAAAACGTGCGCAATAAACATGAATTGAATAACGATTACCTTCTTGATATTTTTATTTTCAATAAAGTCACTAATGGAAAAAAGCCCCGACACAAAAGCTCTAGAAAGTTAGTAAAGTATAACATGTATTAAATTTATAAAAATTTTATTCAAGAATTGTACTCGCATCGCGGACCGCTAAAGTTAATAGCAGCTAAATATATACTGTATTAATATACACACGTTGTTATTTTAGTTTCGCCATGTTCGTCCGTCTGTCCGCAGCTTAGCTCAGAGACTTAGTATTAGAAACCTATAATTTGGCATGTATATACATATTAATAACGCCGAGGAGCTCGTGGCTAAATAATAACAGCCGCACGGGTCGATCATCAAGGCTAAGCAACGCTTGACTAGGTTGGTCCGTGGATGGGTGACCATTTCAACATTCCGAGTTTCCTCCGTGCCTAGGAAAGCACGTTAAGCCGTTGGTCCCGGCTGTCATTTAAATATCTTTAACAGCCGTTACGGGTAGTCAGAAGCTTGAGTTCTGACACCAGTCTTGCCAAGGGGTACCGTGTTACCCAGTTACTGGGTTGTGGAGGTCAGATAGGCAGTCTCTCCATGTAAAACACTGGGGTACTCAGCTGAATCCGGTAAGACTGGAAGCCAACCCCAATATAGTTGGGAAAAGGCTAGGCAGATGATGATCACATCATCACATCATCAGCCTATTAATGTTCCCACTGCTGGGACACAGGCCTCCTCTCTGTGAGAGGGAATGGGCCGTAATCCACCACGCGGGCCCAGTGCGGGTTGGTGGATGTCACATGTCTTCGAATTTTTGGTTCTAGGACATGCCGGTTTCCTCACGATGTTTTCCTTCACCGTTTTGAGAGCAGTGGTGACCCAGTGGTATCGGCCGCGACTTACAAGTTGTAGGTCGTGGGTTCGAGCCCAGGTTAGGCGCTTTACTTTGTGCAAATTATTTCATCACCAGATGATGATACATATTAATAATTCCGACAAAATGGTAAAATTAAATAATGAAAAAAATAAAATTTTGTGTACCTCCCATAAACGTATAGGGATGTATTTTATTTTTCACATCTAACCCATGGTGTGGGATATCGTTGGATAGGCCATTCAAAAATATTATGGATTTGTTAAAACCATTTTTCGATTCATAGATCCGTTTGCGTAAAATTAAGCTTTAAATTGCAAAATTTATATTAGAGTTAAATGTCCCCCTCCCCTGCCAGCGAAATGGTTGCTCTTAGCTATGTGAAAAAATTCACGACAGTAGTAAATATAACCAAATTAAAAGAAAAACTATCACGGATAAGGAGGCTTTACAACTTTACGAGTAATAGTTGACCAACTTATAAAATGTACTTTATAGAAAAGTAAACATTTTGTATATCGATGTATGGGGACAACAGTTTTCGATTGGCAAAATTAGTTTTGTACCTTCGGTAGAGCAATTTTCTGTGCTTTCATTGTTTATGAACGTTAGTAATGTTGCCCATTTATTTTGGCGAATATAGCTGTTTATACAGAACCCAAGACGTACGGCGATGCGCCATCGGTACATGGTGGACATCCCACCCATACGCACTAAACGTTTTGGAAATACTTTCATTATGCGTACAGCTAAGGAGTGGAATTCCCTGCCGGAGTCTGTGTTTCCAGATAGCTACAACCTCAGGGTCTTTAAGTCAAGAGTGAATAGGTTACTTCTAGGCAAGCGTGTTACACCGTCGACCACATCATCGCTTACCATCAGGTGAGATAGTGGTCAAGCGCGAGCCTCTCAATAATAAAAAAATAAATAAATAAAAAAGCCCTCTGTCCGCAAGTCAGAGTAGCACTTGGCCGGTTTTTTTTTATTTACATAGCAATTAGTACACAACCCAATCAGGTCATGTCGGTCGGTCAAGTTCAGCCTGTGGTAACAGGTAATGTTTAGTTTAGCCAATATTCTCTTTGTTACTTCTTCGGCTCAGTTTTATAGCAGGATTATTAAAAATAAACACTACTTTTACGACTTAGTCTAAAATAAACACCAATTTCGCGGTTTCATGCTGTAAAATAAACAGCTGTTTAATGGCTTTAAATATACGCTTCAATTTCAGAGTAATGTTTTAATGATTCTCGTTCGTTTTATACACCCTGTATGTACCGGCTACAAAGTACGTGTGGTATGCAGACATCCGTTTTCGAATTTATAGTTATTCGCATCAGCTGCTTGTAAACATGCGAATGAATTATTATTTACGTTTACTTCACACTGTCTGCTACGAAAGCATACGAAGTAGACACAATAGGAATTCTGGGATTTGGAGAACATTTAAAACCATTGATTTTTACCCGACTGCCGAAGGAGGATAATGTGTTTATCAGTCTATGTATGTATGTATGTATGTATGTAAGTATATATGTATGTATGTATGTTTGTTCCTATGTGGCGTTCTAGAGACCAAACGCGTTGGGCGATTATGATGATTCATACGTCAATCAATTCGTCTTAACCCCGCGAGTGTCACTGGCTAAAACATAACATTAAAATTGGAAAATAGAAAAATGGCGGATTTTGGGCGCGCCACATTGCGGGGGAAAACAATTTTTTTTTTCTTCCAAACCCGTCGTGCGGAGTATCAAAATAAAGGGTTTTAAGAGGTGATTTCAAAAATATATAACACTGATATGTTTAAACGTACCTAATTCGAAAAAAATAATAACTAAAAAGTTATAAATAAAAAAAATTAATTAAAAAAATCTAAAAACCCGACTGCTTTAAAAGCCAACTAAAAAGACTTAAACAAGGAGAAAATCATGCTGTGCAGTCGGAGGATACATCTGGTTTTCGTCAGCCAGCTCGCGAATATGTATCCTCCGACTGCACAGCATGATTTTCTCCTTGTTTAAGTCTTTTTAGGTCGCTTTTAAAGCAGTAGGGTTTTTAGATTTTTTGAATAAACTGTTTTTCGTTCACGTGAATGTCAATAACAGACGAGAAACTTTAACAGTGTACAAGAGAGTTATAATATGATCGTGTGTTTTTGTATGAACTGTCGTGGCTAGCAGGTTTTAATTATAAGCGCCAAGAAAAACGCATCCGGAACCACAGGTGACTGTTAGTCTAAATATGTGGTATGTTTGTTTTATTTTAATGTTTCTTTTTGTATTGTATTATCTTGGTGTACAATAAACTATATATAAATAAATATAATCATCAACATCATATCAGCCGAAAGACGTTCACTGCTGGACATAGGTCTCCCCCAAGCGTCTCGCATCCAGCAGAACCCCGCTGTTTTTTTTTTATCATTATTTGCTTTTGACTCTAGTCTAGGTCAGAGGTGACAGAGACAAATTCAACAATCTTCTTCTTCGTATCGATGGTACATTTGATCAAACTTTTTGAGCCCAGTAGGTGGCCACGTTTATTGCAGCGTCAGAGGCATTATACAAGTCATTCATGGTGCAGGTGAATGGACAGTCGGGACACTCCAGCAAGTGGGGCATAGTCTGTACAGGAGCACCGCAATCGCACCCAGCGTGCAATGGATCAATAATCCCCCATTTTGCCATATCATATTTGCAGCGGCCTACCTGGGTGCGCAACCGATTCAGTGCCTTCCACACGGGCCACTGCAGTTCATGCCCGAGGGGTAGATGCTCCTTGGGCTTAATGAAGTCATGAGGTGGTGGGTACTTCTCTAGCCACAGTTTGCTCCTCACCCTAGACGGCCCGTCCTGGATCGACCGTGTGGTTCGCAGGAAGCTCTTTCGACTTTTTAGTCTACCCCGAGTTGTTAAGTGGTCGTAGAGGGAATGTCGGGAATCGGATTCCTGCTTCTTCTTTTCCATCGTGCATGCGACATCCCTTCGTACAGCAGGAGGTGCAACAATTCAACGATGGAGTGAGCTTACCCAGAAGAAGCCTGTTCACTCTAACTGAAGAAATTCGGGTTGAATGCGTTTGGAAACACAGACGCAGGCAGTGAAATAAATTATAATTGAAAGGTTTACTATAAATAAGTAACATAATAATACATCAACATTGTCATTTGTTTTTAACGACAGAGAATCTAGTAAAATACCAAATTAACTTAGAGTTAAAGGATAGATCAATGAATAAAAAACATAAAGTTTTGAACTTAAGTTGCTTTTTCAAAAAGTTACCTGTTCAAAAAAGTAAACTTTTCTTCTTCGTGGTTATCTGGTTCAATGCCACCTCTAGCAGTAGACGCGGTGACTCGGTGCTTTGTGGAGGATAGTAGGATTTATTTGTTTTTAGGGTTCCGTACCCAAAGGGTACAAACGGGACCAGGCTGTATCTCATGAACCGTGATTGCTAGACAGTTGGAATTTTCACAGATGATCTATTTTTGTTGCCGCTATAGCAACTAATACTAAAAACAGAATAAAATAAATATTTAAGTGGGGCTCCCATTCAACAAACGTGATTTTTTTGGCCGTTTTTGCGATAATGATACGGAACCCTTCGTCAGCGAGTCCGACTCGCACTTGGCTGGTTTTTATAAATCGCCAGCAATCATCCGATCACCGGCGACTCTATTCACTGTATGTGGCCCTAGCCGTAGCAAAATATTGGAGCCGCTCTTTTGCTGTGCGCATTATGAAGGATGTTTGGTGCTCGGTGCGAATTGGTGGCATGGCAAGTAGGTGACGATGATGAAGCTATAAAGCAGAAATATGGCGGATGGGCGTGATCGCCAACCCCGAGATGGAAGGTTGTAAGTCTCCGTCGGCGGCGCTGAACGTCCCTAACACCCTGCAAATAAGGTAATAACAAGGAGTTGGAAGAAATTATTCCTTGTCGATGACGACTACTACCGGTGACTAGTTTCCGATGACTACGAATTCTAATTTTGGTTGGGGGTGTGTATATACACTCTGCCCTTTCCTTTATTGAAAGCCCCGCGATTTCTCGAACAAAATTCCTTACCAAACACTCGGTAATCGAGATTACATTCTTTCTATGGCTCTATCAGTTTAACGTCACCAATGAGCCTCTTAGCTCTGCGTTCTACTGAGTCAAGCGCCGCAACTTAATATTTAGCTTAGCCATCCCAAAGGTGGCTGCTTTTTCCAATTAAAACTATTTTTTTTAGCTTACCGTACATTGGTCGAATCGGCTGAAGATAACTGTTTTCAAATTCAGTTGCAAGAGTTGACCCAAAGATACATACATACTTACATACATTGCAAGTTAATAAAAAGCTTGTAAATAATAAATCCCTATTTCCCTTGGTCACGCCATAAACTGAGAACGACTTTACCGATTTCTTAATTTTTTATTCAAGTTTTCTAATACTTTGTAGAAGGTCCTTAGGGAATGAAGCAATAAAATGGTATGTAAGTAGGGTTGGTATGTAGATAGGTTTGGTATGTAGGTAAGGTTGGTATGTAGGTAGAGAGGGGAGAGTAAATAGGGTAGGGTAGGGTAGGGTAGGCAGTTGACGGAAGCGAAGCCGCGGGCAGAGCTAATATTTTATAACAATGATGATTCTGACAATCCTTGAATGCGACTGTGTTTCTGTACACTACTTAGTACCGATGTCTTAATTGAGCATTTGGGGTTAAGAATGATGTTTTTCCTACATTCATATTTTCTCTCTTTTTATTGGGCTATAAAAAAGTCAATCATTTTATTCGGATAGTAACTATCAACTTGTATATTTCTAGTAATCACTACAACGAATTTTATTACTTTCATAAATCAACTTAACGTGGCATTGCTGCCAGCCTTTTGGACACTTAAAATTGATAGCGATGCGGACAAATTTTTTGATGCCCTATGGGCACTTTTTCCTTTTATCTATTTTTGTTTGCTTGTAAGTTCATACACATATATACTATATTTTATTTGTCTTTTCCGTAGCTGCACCCTCTGCAGCTGGCCGGGTCAGCCGCAGCAAAGACATCCCCTACAGACGTCGATCCCGTTCCGACGTCCAGTGCTTGTGCGGCGGCTCTCCGATGACATAGCTTATCTTTCGTCCTGTCACCTATACATGTGAGGATCTTATGGCTGCGTCAGCGAAGAGTGTTGCCTAACGGATTACTGGGCTAAACCTGATAATTAAAAACTGTATTTGCTATCAACATACTAAGAAGAAAATTATTATTTTAGCATAATATTAATTGTTAACGACTATGTTTGTTACTACGTTTATAGTGTTATAAATGCGCAAAAAAGCAAACAACTTCCCACTTCCCAACTTATGCTTTTGTAAGATGCTGACGACATAAGGAAAAAGGACCCATCTGGTTAAAATTTCGACTATGGGCCGTTGATTGTTGGCGGGGAGGGTGGAGGGGGAAGGGGGGAATGTTTGGCCACCGCCCAGTACCATCATCACAACTTGGAGCCCCATGTTTATGGAGATATCTTTGGTTAAATTTTTCAGGTTAGAATAAAAATATCCATAAATATCCATCTATTTAAGGGGCGCGGAAGAAGGGGCGGGCAAGGAGGGTAGAGGGGCAACCCCACTGTACCATCCCCACCCCACGGAACCCCATGGTTATGGATATATCCATGGTTAAAGTTTTTACGATGACTATTTAAGCAACAACGTCGACGGAGCCCCGCTGCGTGGGGCTCCTATTTCTGTCTGCAGGGCCTAAAGAAACCTAACATGAAGGATATGACGGGAGCTGAGTTCGCTCGCTTTGCTCGCACACTTCAGCTTCCGTCATCTCCTTTGAACCTAACCTATCCATATCGGGGTGCCCCAAGCTCCCCAGCTCGCTTCGCTCGCTCTTTGACTAATTCACATTTTTTTCCCTCACGAATTATATTTTTAAGTACATAAGATTGAATAAAATTTCCGAATTTTGAAAATTTGTAAATAGTACATTACTGCAGCGGCCAGCAAAAGAGGCATTGATGGACGAACGTGTAAATGTGGGCCGAGGCGAAGCCGAGGCACATATACGTAAGTCCATCAATGCCTAGTTGTGGCCAAGGATTGTATAGTACTTTTCTCAAATAATGCGCGGAAATTAAAACTAAGTAGTATGTAGAACGGTAGAACTCATTTTGTCAAAATCAATGACGAATGACAATAATTGTTCCCGCTTTAAAGTGTTCTATTGTTTTTTTTTTCAATAAACAGCGTTCTATTTGCAAGCCAGTTCTAAATTTAAATAAAACCTTTGATAAGTTACCTCCTTGGTTGCCATGTTTCGGAGTAGAAGATCGTTCCATTTTTAAATAACACGACAGATATAGTAACAGTAATATTTATTTATCTCCCACAAAGTACAATTTTGTTTCTATAAATGTTACAAATATTGGAGGTACAAAGGTTTGTGGGAGTCAGGAATCCAAACTAGGATACCCTGTGCTATGGACTCCTGGCCCCCCTCGCCGAGATTGGGATTTACACAAATTGTATAACGTAGGCCATGTAGGACTACCGTAAGAAGAAATAAAAACCGGCCAAGTGCGAGTCGGACTCGCACACGAAGGGTTCCGTACCATTATCGCAAAATACTGCATAAAAATCACGTTTGTTGTATGGGAGCCCCCCTTAATTTATTTTTATTTTATTTATTAATTATTATTTTTTGAAGTAAATATACCACTAAACATTCTGTGAATATTTCAAGCGTCTACCTGTTGCCGTTATTAATATCGAGCAAAAAACGGCAAAAATATCACGTTTGTTGTATGGGAGCCCCCATTTAATATTTATTTTATACTGTTTTTAGTATTTGTTGTTAGCGGCAACAGAAATACATCATATGTGAAAATTTCAACTGTCTAGCTATCACGGTTCATGAGATACAGCCTGGAGATAGACGGACAGACGGATCGCAAAGTCTTAGTAATAGGGTCCCGTTTTTACCCTTTGGGTACGGAACCCTAAAAACAACAAAATAAAGAACCAAAAAAATTAAATAAAAGAAATAATTCCCAAATAAAATAATAATTAAAATTAAAAACGCGTGTGTATGTTTGAGTATGCGAAGTGTGAGTGTGAAGTGGAAGGTGTCGTGTGCGAGGTGTGGTGTTGTGTGTGTGTGTGTGACATAGAGAGAGTAGGATGGTGTTCTGTGTGAGTACGTATAAAGATGGATGTGTGTATGAATGTGTGCGTAAAAGGGTGGCGGTATGTGTTTATGAAAAACGCTAAACTAGGATAAGATAGTAAGCAATTTTTCCGTTTCTTCTTACATTCTTAGCTTCTTTTTACATTCTACCCTAGACAATTTAACAACTTCGAGAACTCTGTTAATCTTATTATATATTCTGCTTGCTCTGAAATTTAAGAAATTCTGGGCAAAAGATGTTCTTACCGGAGTTGTTTCACAGACTTCATAGAATCGCCTAGTATTAAGCCTTCTGTTTAGCTGTAGCTGTAGGACCGTCTATAGAGGAGTGCTTTTTTACAACTGTTAGCAGTATATAAAGCTGCCTGACCGTTAATACATTTGCTTCGTTGTAAAGGGCAGTTGTAGCGTATAAACGTGGTTTGAAGAGAGCAACTTTAAGAAGAAGTCGTTGAGCTCTTTCAACATTTAAGATATTCGTTTTAAACGAGCTGCCCCAAGCGGAAATGCCATATGATAGGATTGATTGGCAAAGAGATTCATACACAGTTTTAATCAGTTTCCAACTCGCTACATGCCTAAGATTTTTAAAAACATGAACGAGTTTTCTTGTTTTCTGGACCAGATGTGAAATGTGCTGTTTGAAAGATAAGTTTTCATCGATTATTATGCCTAAGTATCTTATCGATTCTGTTTTTGATATCCTTGGGCACGTGGTACAGTTTGTGGTTACAGGATTACATGTGTGTGCATAAATATTGACATTATTAGTATGTGACGCTACATTGTGTATTGTAAATTCTATATATTTAGTTTTACCGCCATTTAAGGTCAGTTTGTTAAGTGTTTAGGAACGTGAGATTTGAAGTTGGTGGAGTTACACAATAAAAGTCAAATGTGGGTACTCACTATTTCTATTGTCCATCTCATAAAACACATAAGGAAATAATAGTCAGAAGGAGAATCACAGAGAGTTTAGAGTCACAATAGCAGAAAGGTCTACAGCACAATACACACAGAACAGAAACACAGATATGCATATAGTTCTAGCACGGGTCGCGTAAACAATGCGGTAGCGAGAGCGTGATAGCTGTTGCAAGAGTTGAATACCGACTGACGGTGCGTCTCTGCGGGTGGCAGAATATGGTTAGAGGCTCGCGGTGCAGTACCGCAGCAGCGGTTGCGGTAACGTTCAACCAGACATCAGCCGACATTATATCGTATACGATATAAGATGCCGTGAATGTCTGTCAACGGTGTGTTAATGTTATTAAAATAATATATAAATAAATAAATATAACGATATTGTATGTGTATCCTGTATGTTTGTGTATTAAATAAATAAATAAACTATGTGGGTAAATAGTGTACCCTACATCACTCCCCTCCAGAGACCGTCAAGGGCGATAAAAATCTGTAAACTTGACTTGGCGACCGGAACGAGTGGTATACTCATTGCTATTGCTAGATGGAGTGACTTCTTCTGATTCAGCTTTGTCAGCCAATATGTAGGCTGGCTTGAGGCGGTCAATTGTGACCGAGACCTCTTTGCCCTTGAAAAGAATTTTAAAAACTTTGTCACCTCTTTGCAGAACTTTGTGAGGACCTGTGTAGGCTGGTTGTAACGAGCCACGTAATGCGTCTTCACGAAGGAACACGTGATTAGTGGTCTGCAGATCCTTGAATACAAATATGCTGGTTCTGTTGTGACGTGAAGCTGGGGTTGGTTGCAGGTTTTGTGCAAACTTGCGGATGCGAGCGACGAATTCCGTGATGTCAGTCGTTCCTTCATCACGGGGAGAGAAAAATTCTCCCGGGAGTCTTAGCGGTTCGCCGTATACTAGTTCGGCGGAAGACGCTTGGACATCCTTTTTGAATGCGCTCCTTATTCCAAGCAATACCCACGGTAAGGACTCTGTCCACCTTTCATTAGCATGGCACGTGATGGACGCCTTGAGTTGCCTGTGAAATCGCTCCACCATGCCATTACACGCCGGATGGTATGCCGTTGTCCGTTTGTGCTGAAAACCAGCCAACTTGGACAATTGCTCGAACAGGGCCGATTCGAACTGACGGCCCCTGTCCGTAACAATGTCTGCAGGACAGCCAAACCGGGCAATCCATCCAGACAGCAGTGCTTTAGCTACTGTCTCGGCAGTAATGTCGACGATAGGTACCACTTCGGCCCACCTGGTAAATCGGTCGACTGCCGTCAGACAGTACCTGAAGCCTTGCGAAATTGGGAGCGGGCCCACAAGGTCGATGTGGACAGTGGTGAACCTTGCACGTGGAAGATGAAACGACCCTAATGGCGCTGCAACGTGGCGGCTCACTTTGGCCCGCTGGCATTGAAGACAAGCTCGCGCCCATTCCCTGCAGTCCTTCCTAACGCCTGGCCAAACAAAGCGCTCTGCGATTAATTTGGCAGTCGCTGATACACCTGGATGACTGAGGGAATGCAAGCTGTCGAAGACTTGTTTTCGCAGCATTTTGGGTACAAATGGTCTAGGAGGCGCTGTACTGACGTCACAGTACACAGGTGTACGCTCCCCGGAGACCTGCACCTTATCTAGTACTAGAGATGATCCTTCCTGAAGGAGTTTGGCTAGCTCGGGATCCGAAGCTTGTGATTCCGCGAGGTTGACGAGGCTGACCGGTACCTGAAGCTCCTCCACGCGAGATAAGGGGTCGGCTACGACATTGTCCTTGCCGGAAATGTGCTTTATGTCGGTGGTGAACTGTGCGATGAAGTCAAGGTACCGGAATTGCCTAGGTGAGCAGGTCTTCTTCCTCTCATGGAATGCGAAGCTAATCGGTTTGTGGTCTGTGTATACGACGAAGTGTCGTGCCTCCAGCATATGTCGGAAGTATTTGATGGCCTCGTAAATAGCCAGCAGTTCCCTGTCATAGGGAGAATACTTCGTTTGCGGAGGGCCGAGCTTCTTAGAAAAGAAAGCTAATGGCTGCCAACCATTGTTACTAAGCTGCTGTAACACCGCGCCGATTGCTGTATCCGACGCATCGGTGACCAACGCGAGTTTGGCATTGCAATCGGGGTGAGCCAATAGAGCGGCGTTAGCTAGGCTTTCCTTGCAGCCCTCAAATGCTTGCAAAGTATTCTCCACAAGACATATGGGATGCGAGCCCTTTACGTTACCAATCAAGAGGTTGTGTAGGGGCGCCTGGATCTGAGCTGCATGTGGGATGAATCGCCTATAAAAATTGATCATGCCCAAGAATCGACGCAGCTGACGGACATCTTTGGACTGTGGGAACGACTTGATGGCCTCGACCTTGGAGTCAAGCGGTTTTGTGCCCTTCTCGGAAATGTGGTAACCTAGGAAAGTCACCTCCGAGACACCGAAAACGCACTTGGACGTGTTGACCAGCATGCCGAAATCCCGCATCCTGGTGAAAATGATGCGGAGGTGCTCCTCGTGTTCTGCCTCTGTTTTTGAAAAAATTAAGAAGTCATCCAAATAACAATAGCAGAAGTCCAATCCTCTGGTCATCTCGTCGACGAAGCGCTGGAAAGTTTGGCCTGCGTTTCGCAAACCAAACGTCATGTACGGGAATTCGTACAGGCCGAACGGTGTGGTGATTGCCGTCTTCGGAATGTCGTCCTGGCTGACAGGTATCTGATTGTAGGCTTTCACGAGGTCTATAGTGCTGAAGATTTTACAACCTGTAATGCTGTGTGCAAAATCGTGTATGTGCCTTATCGGATACCTGTCAGGAACGGTTCGGGCGTTGAGCATGCGGTAGTCGCCGCAAGGTCGCCAACCGTTGTCCTTTTTAGGGGCGAGATGTAGGGGTGATGACCAGGGACTCTCTGAGGGTCTAGCAGTTCCGTTTGACAGCATCAACTGGAATTCCTGCTGAGCAATTTTTAGTTTATCTGGCGCTAGTCGCCGGAATGATGATGAAACTGGGGGGCCAGGGGTGGTGCGGATGTGGTGTACTGTGTTGTGAGGTGTAGTGCGTAGTGTACCGGCGGGTCGGGTGATGTCTGGAAAACTTTCCAGGAGCTTGTGATACCTCGAGTCGCCAGATAAAATCTTTACTGAAAATAAAGACGAATCTGCACGACTCGAGGCTAATGCAAACACATTTGTCGTACTGTCGACTAGTCGTTGATTGCGACAGTCAACGACTAGCGAGTAGTGACACAAGAAATCAACGCCGATTATAGGTTTTGTAACCTCGGCCACAACGAAACGCCACTTAAAGTCTCTACGGAGTCCTAAATTTAAGTTCAGTTCCACATAACCGTATGTACTAATGGGTGTCCCATTGGCGGCCACCAACTGGTAGTTAGTGGGCGCGCGACGCTCGCTGAGCAGACGACGGGGGTAGACGCAGAGGTCGCTTCCTGTGTCGACCAGGAACTGCGTCTTCGTGCTTCGGTCTGCGACAAATAGGCGACCAGTTGTAGGGCGGCAGTCGTCTGTCGCCATCAATAGCGACTGCCCGCGGCGTTTCCCTTTTTGAAGTCGCAGGGTGTGATACAGCGTTTCGCTTTGTCACCGTGCATCGCATGGTACCAGCACACAGGCTGGCTCCGGTAGCTGGAATCCGAGCGAGACGACGATCGCTGGTGTGACCTCCGTCTCGCGTCTCGGCTGCGGCTGTGGGAGCGGTTCCGCGAACGGCTGTCACGCAGCTCCAACATCATGTCCTTCATGGACCGCTTCAACTCGGCGATCTCGGCTGCCATCTCACTTAGAGAGGGCCCTGCTGCTGACGCTGAAGCGACGTGGCTGGATGGCGTGGTGATGTCCTGGACGCGGTCGGCCAGCTCGGCCAAGGCCTCCAGGGTGCTGTGTGGCTGCGTTGCCAGGAGGGGCTGGATGCTGCTGGGGAGTCGACTGCTCCAAATGGTGCGCACGAAGTCCTCGGGCACAGTGGGTCCTGCCAACCCCCGTAGATGGCGTAAGAACTGCGACGGCTTCCGGTCACCCAGCTCTTCGTGCATCAGCAGCTGCTTCACTTTGTTTTCCTGGGAGGCGGAGAGGCGCTTCACTAGTTCCGTCTTTAATTTTTCGTAACGGTTAGAGGTGGGTGGGGATAAGATGATATCCTTTACCTCCTTTATATATTGGGGGCCGAGTTGTCCAATGACGTCATTATACTTGGTGACGTCATTTGTTACCCCTGCATTCTCGAATTGTGCCTCGATCTGTGCGAACCAGATTTCGGGTTCTTCAGGCCAGAATGGTGGCAACTTCATTGCAACGCGGTGTACATCGTGCGCCTCTATGGTGGACACGCGCTTCGCCTTGCGGGGTCTGTGCGTTATCTGTTGAGATCTCTGCGACGCGGACGACGCGGACGACCCGGACGACGCGGTGTGTGCGGAGGACGCTGTGTGCACGGACTCGCTGTCGCTCATTTTCTTGTCTTCTTAAAGTGTTCTACTCGGGGTCACCAGTTTAGGAACGTGAGATTTGAAGTTGGTGGAGTTACACAATAAAAGTCAAATGTGGGTACTCACTATTTCTATTGTCCATCACATAAAACACATAAGGAAATAATAGTCAGAAGGAGAATCACAGAGAGTTTAGAGTCACAATAGCAGAAAGGTCTACAGCACAATACACACAGAACAGAAACACAGATATGCATATAGTTCTAGCACGGGTCGCGTAAACAATGCGGTAGCGAGAGCGTGATAGCTGTTGCAAGAGTTGAATACCGACTGACGGTGCGTCTCTGCGGGTGGCAGAATATGGTTAGAGGCTCGCGGTGCAGTACCGCAGCAGCGGTTGCGGTAACGTTCAACCAGACATCAGCCGACATTATATCGTATACGATATAAGATGCCGTGAATGTCTGTCAACGGTGTGTTAATGTTATTAAAATAATATATAAATAAATATAACGATATTGTATGTGTATCCTGTATGTTTGTGTATTAAATAAATAAATAAACTATGTGGGTAAATAGTGTCCCCTACAAGTGCAAGCCAATGAGTCACTATATTAAAGCCTTCCTGAGCCGCAACAAAAGTTTCGTCCCATGAGTTTCCATAAAACGTTAAGGTAGTGTCGTCTGCATACGAAATTACATGACAATTTCTAATGTTTAGCTGGCAAAGGTCATTTATGTAGCAAAGTAGATATGAGTTTGCTATGTAATTTATTTGGCCGCTAAACACGACAGGTATGTACGTTATTTCATAGAACTTATGCCGGCCGCTGCGTCGCATGTATGTGGCCAGTACAGCAATCTCGATTTACCTCGAAGAAGGTTGTCAAAATAATGCTCAAATTTCCAAGCATGTTTGAGAAAAAGCTTTTTATTTATGAGTACTACCTACAAAAAAAAATAACTTCCAAATCAACGGCCCATAATGGAAATTTTATCCTTAATTTCAGCATGAAGCTCTGAGATAAAGATGAATTCATCCATTCTAGTTTGTCTACAATCGATTTCGGAATGCGATAAGGCCAGTTGTATGACTTGTATGTTCTGACTCCAGTCTTTGTAACTCAATTTTGCCTAAAAGGGCAGTTACACCCCTTTTCTTTGGATGGCAGTACAGAAAGCAAAGATTTGAGGAAACAGTACTTATCCTTTCATGTTAAACGAAATCCTTATAGAGAAATACGTGGGTAGTTGGAAAAACAAATCGAGGTTCATCCACTCCATTACTTTCCCTTCGAGGGCGGGAACAAGTATTTCCGGGGGTACATGACAAATCTTGTTTACGTCAGCTTTTGTGATAAACACAGCAACAACAGCCCACGCTTGTATTATGTTATTAAACTATTTATATAATGGTATTTTGTGTTAGCTTTTATCTGGTAACCCCAGAGAAAAAAGGACTTATATGTGAAGACGCGGCCAAACGGACTTGAATCCAGGCCGGTTATAAAAATCAATAAAAAAGAACTATAATTAATCGACTAACACTTGACAGGATTTTTGGCGGGATTTTTTCGAGTTAAGTTCAGTGGCTGTTTTAATTATCCGCAAGTTATTCGCATATTGATTCCTTGTGAACATTGTGATGTAAAATTGGTGGAATTTTGTGTCTCAAGTGTTTATGCAACTGGATAAAATTCGGAAACATTGAAACAGGTGCTATCTTGTTAGGTGGAGCTAAGTGTTATTTTAGTAATGATACCTCAGCAAAGCTTGGCTATAAGACCGACTCAATATATTTGCTGCCAAATATTCCAAAAAGACATTGGAATGTGTTACATCCGCTTTCTAATGTAAAATAAAGTTTTTGTGCAAAGGAACCGTATTACTGTATAAAACTAAAGGAACTAAACGTGACACTGGCTATATGCACAAAACGTGCGAAGCTAAAAAAAAACTTGACAGCTACATAAGTTTGTCCATCCAATTTCTCTGTGTTCATCAGTCATAACGTTTGCTGTCAATCTCGGTTGCTGTCAAATAGTAACCCGTTGGTCTTCTTGATCGAAACTGTGATCGAGACGCCGATCAGTAAATACGTTTATAAATAAGTATGTGCGATAAAGAAGATTATTATTTCGAATTTCTTTAGGATGTAAGTACAACTATTATATTAAAGTGATTTTATCTGGATTTTGGATCTATTTTTCGGAATATTATGAATTTACTCTGGTGTGTTTTTGAATTATTGTGGATAAGGCAATAAATGTGTTTATGTTTTAATTATGTGTTTGGATTTATATTGCGAACTTTCTTTATTTCTGGATAGGTGCTTATATATTTAGGCAGTGAATAGGGTAGTATAGTTCACTATCGTTCTATTGGTGTAGGCGTTGGAAAATATTCTATATTTGCTGGTAATAGTTATTTTCAACTCAACACTGTAGGTTCTGTTGCCGTCATTGAATAAGAAAACGTGTTGCACCGACCCCAAGTATTCAAATTAAATTAAATTTATCGCAACCATAATGTAAAAAAGGTCGAAAATATAAATTACAGAAAATATTATGGACCCGGTCGGGCACAGCAACATTCTAGATACAGTCAGTGTCTAGGAGAGAGGAATAGCACTTAATATTTTCCTTATTAACATTTCAGTTATCTATTTCCTATTTATCTGTTATTATTTGGTTTAATATACTAAACATATGTGTGTGTCTTTCTATGTTTATGTTAAATAATGTTTTATTTAAACAAGTAGTATGGCCAAGGACAGGCAGATAGTACTGTAGGTTTGTTGCCGTATCATTCCATGAAACCGTTAAGTACTTAAAGCAATGATGTTATATATTGGTAAAATCTCACTGACTTAAAGGTGTTAAACTTACCTAATCACACAATCTCGAGATTGTCCCTCCACCTCCAATGAACTTTCTGTTAAATATAATAGAATTTATCTTTATTCAAGCATTAATGGTTAGTTGTTAAATGACTTGAAAGAAAATATATTAAAAAATGTTCCATTTTATGATAATAATGATTAGTTCTCATTGGGACATTGCTGGCTCTTGTCGTAATATCCATTGGATATTCACATACCATCCTTCAGTTCTCAGGGGATCGAGTCCATTCACACATTTATTGGGCATTATTAGATTTACTTTCGTCTTATGGAATTGCTGAAATAAGAAAAGAAAAAAAGCCAATAAACGACATTAAATAGCAATTTAACTTTCATTCGACGATTTTCAGTGTTATGGTCATTATTTATTTAACGAGTAGGTATAGTTTGGATTATTATTTTTATATTAACGTTAAATAGTAATACGTATAAGGTATTTTATCGGCTCATGCGTGTTTTTACCTACACGTGTATCAGTTATTTGGAAAAAAATCTTTTGATATTGTTTTAAAAAGAAAATAATAGGTTGTATATTTTCTATCTATATTTATACTACAATTATTTACGTATTACATTTACTTTTCCATTCAGTTTATTTACATTAACATTAGAATATGATTCCTAAAGCGCGTGTATTTACAGTTTATTTTGTTTGAACCGAAAAAAATAGCGGTATTTGAAATAAACCTTCTATCTAACATTTATTCAGAATACGAGTGTTTTTTAATATTTAGAGAGGGGACTCTGTCTGGGTTTATTCTTTTTATTTTAAGCTTAGGTATGTATTATGTGAGTTATGTTGTTTTGTTGTTGTACATTTTGGATCATTGTCTCTTTTTGTAGGCAGTTTGTCAAAATAAATCTGCTTAGTCTTTTGCCAATTAAGTTGGGTTTGGATTCCAGTCTAACCAAATGCAGCTGGAAACCAGTACTGAACATAACATACAACCCAATAACTGGTTAATTAACGATATCCCTTAACAAGACAGGTTCTCAGATTTTCTCGGGCAGTCCCCCTATGCTTTAGTCCCTTAAAGTTTCGTAAACGCACGAATGTGATTTCGTGGGCCTCTGACGTCTTTCCTCCTCCTCGAAAGTCGGACTTTGATTACATTTTTTGTCAACAAAAAAATCAAGTAATTTAGTCAATTTTTTTTCAGTTTATTAGTCTTTTTACTAACTGTAGTCATTACCTATTTATCCTTAAAAAGCAGTCTTCAAGTTTTACAGCTATTCTTTTGATTACTGGAAAATATGGCATATTTTGTTTATTGCGTATTTCCGTCAATAAACTAAAAAATGCAATAACAGTAATGCCACATTATGGAGGGAGAGGAGAGGCCAAAGTATGCCATTATGAAATATTATAGGTTATACCGAGTTTTCTTTCACCAGTTAATTTAGATGATTAAATTCATGGCTCGTAAAGTTACGAGAGAAAGTCATAAGGTTAGATTGACTTCACGACTTTGAAACCGTGAAAATTAATTAGTAGAGCAATTTTTTATATTTTTATAAAGATTTGATAGTAAAAAATAGATTTACTTAACACTCAGCCTCGTGCTAAGTAAAGAAAATATTTTCTGTTATATATCTGTAAGCAAAGGACTTTTACTATTATTATTTTTAATAATATAGTTTTATTACCCGACTGCCGAAGTAGGGTAATGTGTTTATCAGTCTATGTATTTATTTTTTTCGCATTGGCCGATTTTGATGATTCTTTTGATTCGTCTTAACGTTGCGAGTTCAACTGGCTACATTAAAATTGGAAAATATAAAATGCTGGATTTTCAGCGCCATATTGTGGGGGCCCAATATATTTTTATTCCAAATTCATCGTGTAGGGTATCAAAATAAAGGGTTTTAAGGTGATATAAAACACTAATATGTTTAAATGTACCTAATTCGAAAAAAAAATGTTAACTAAAAAACTAAAAATTTTAAAAAATAATTCAATAAGTCAAAAAACTCGACTGCTTAAGAAGCTAAATAAGAAGAAAAATATGCTGTGCAGTAAAAAAGTAAATTCAAAAAATCAAAATACCCGACTTTTGATTTTTTTAATGTTTTTTTTTATAATATATAATTTTCCTGTCACGTCTTTACGTACCGTGTAATAAAAGAGTAAACGTATCACGTTTCACGTTTTCGTGATAGGTGAAGGCAACGAGAACCTTATTTCCAAATATCTCAGCAACGTGATAGCTTAGAGTACAATATCTGTGTATTTTTAATGAGCCTGTGTTGTCCCACTGCTCGGCAAAGGTATATCTTTTCTACAAACTTTATCTTCTGTCTACCCCGGCCAATCTGTCAAGAACGAGTCTAAACATTGAGGTAATATTAAAAGTACATATTATATCAATGAGTCTAAATTGTCACGCCATCGTTTTATAGACCTGCCTCGGTTACGACGTCCGCTTTCAGTTCTCCACTGCGTGGCGATTCCTAATGCATCCTGCAAAAGCCGCTTCATCCCACTTTAGCCTCGCAGATTTGTCTCCAACATCGTAAAAATATAACATTCGCAATTTAACCTGAATTCGTCGACAAAATACCCATTTAATTATCTTTAGCATAAATCCAAACTGTGTTATCTGTGAAGCTTCACAACAAAAACTCTCATTCTGTTTCGTTATATCCGATATTTACTTTTTGTCTGTGAAACAATGTGCGAAAAAAGAATGGAAATATGCTTTTTAATTCTGGTTCAATAACATGTCAGCATTCATACAATGTTTTACTATTTAATATTTTGTACGTACGGACGGCAAAACAAAATGATTAATAGCTGCTTTTAGATAGTTATCATCTAAATTGATGTGATTTGTTTCTTCGTTTTTTACACCGGATGCCGAAATTAAAGTTATTTTGCATTTTGTAGTATTTTTATGGGCGTTTTATTGTCTGAATTAAAATTCATTTCTAATGCCGTAAAAGTGCGATTAAATATAAAATGAGAGGATCGAAAAAAAGAGGATAACATTTTCCGAAACATAAAACTCTATTAAAGTAGTGATTGGTAAATCCCGTATCTATCTATCTTAATGTGAAATATTTGGAAAATACTCTCAACAATAAAAAAAAAGTTAATAAACTCGCGCTAAAAGCCAAAATACTATAAAATTTGACCTTTTGAAGACCTCCTGGAGTCATTTTGAAATCTACGCGGCTTTTTTTGTGAAAATAGTTTTACATTATTATAAAAACACGACTACTACCTGTAGGCCACCTGGAGGCTTACCATAAGCTCTCAGAGTAAGGTTATTTTGAGTGTGCGTAAGGTACAGATACAAGTATACAAGTCATATACATCTGAACATAACTCTTCTATTTTTTCATTCACTTTTAAAGCAGTTTCGCCTGACACTTCAAAAGCAGTCAGACCTCTTTTCTATCAGTCAGACTGTTGTCAATATGAATGTGAACGAAATGTGTTCCCGGTAAGCTTAACTAAGTCATAAGCCCATGCCCATCCTTCTATGTATTATCACGGATCAAATAACATCCGTGATTTCTTGTGCATATTATATTTGCCACGATATCGTTAAAGTCAATAACCTCTTGTTCGAAGTGTTCTAAGGAGCTTGGTTTTATTTACCCTTAAGACCGAAGGTAAACATATTATAACAAATCTGAGCTTAATTATAAGTTCAATTCCAAGTTGTATTAGAGGCAAACATTGTCATGTTTACAGGAATATTTTAATTAATGAAATGTGATCCAACTCCTTTCTTCTCTCTTACTATTCCATTTCTTCATTGCTGAAATTCGAGCCCATCTTAGAAATCTTTGACGGATTCACTGACCATTTGCTTCCAAGTCACTCTGTCGCCGGCTCTTTTTAGGGTAGTGGCTATCGCCTTCATCTAACTCCTTTCAAGCGAAACCAATTTAGAAGAAAATAATGGCATGAAATTGGCATGTACTAAATCTAAAAAATCAAAGACTTTGTATCATCCATCAACTCACACGGGGCTCGCGTAGTACTCGTAGTTTTAAGCTCACAGGTCCGAACGTTGTATTCTGATTACGCATCCACATCCTCTGCCGAGAATTTTGCCAATTATTTAGAGGGCGGCTTCCAGTTTTACTGGATTCAGCTAAATAATGATTATTATACTAGTGCTAATTAGTTTTCTGTGTCCCAATTTCTGGTCTCTACGCATGACATCATTTTTTGAACCCGTGACGCGAACCTTAATTAAGAGGAACACTAGAAAGGCGGTAATGAGCACAACTATTCAATCATAAATGAAGAAATCCGCAGGAGAACCAGGGTTACCGACATAGCCCGAAAAATTGCCAAATTTTTCTGGCAATCAATGGACAGGGTTCTCATATTTCTCCCAGAACAGTTGGTCGACGGAGTTGAAAATTTCAGTAATGGCGACCGCGTACCGAAAGGCGCAGCGTTGGACGGCATCCCACTAGGTAGACCGATGACCTGGTTAACGTTATGGACTGGTCGATGAGGTAACACTTGTGTGTGACCCGGTGACACTAACCTAATACATTGACCTTTTCCCTAAATTACAAGGAACACTAATTAGGCGATAATGAGCACAACTCAAAACGAAGATAGGTAACTAGTTTATGTCAAGGATTGAATCACGACAAAATTATAATTACATTAGAACTCTTGAACTATTGATTCAAGAGTTTTAATTACGAGGAAGTAATTAACTGACAAAAATCGATATTAAATAATTAATAATACCATATTTTTTTACCGTTTAAAAATGCTCATGCATACTGCGCTGCCACAGGGAGATAGCGCAGTTGTGTGGGACTTGAAGCCACTAAAACTCCACGGTGTCCTCCTGTGCCGCTTATGTCGGGAACACAGGCACGCGTTAGCACTCACCGCGAACCCGCCGCAATAAAACACTCATCAATCCACATACATCCTGTTACTGTGACATAGGCCTTTGCCACTGCAAGGCGAAGGCCTGTTCTTATGGAGAGAAGGCACGAACATTAATCACAACGCTTGCTCAATCGGGGTTGGCGATTTTAAACTTGTATTAAATGTACGCCCAGGGCCCTGTTTAATAAACGTTACAACGTTACAATTTTGTAAATATGTGACATATTTGTAAAGTTGTAATACAAGTGCTGTTTAATAAACCTTACAATTATGTAAGAATTTTATAAGTTAAAACATTACAAATATTGCCATTAAACGGCTTAGTGAAAAACTAACTCATGATATGCATATAAAATAAAAACCGGCTAAGTGCGAGTCGGCGCACGAAGGGTTCCGTACCATTATCGTAAAAAACGGCAAAAAAATCACGTTTGTTGTATGGGAGCCCCACTTAAACATTTATTTTATTCTGTTTTTAGTATTTGTTGTTATAGCGGCAACAGAAATACATCATCTGTGAAAATTTCAACTGTCTTAACTATCACGGTTCATGAGATACAGCCTGGTGAGACAGACAGTCAGACAGACAGACGAACCGCGAAGTCTCAGTAATAGGGTCCCGTTTTTACCCTTTGGGTACGGAACCCTAAAAAGTGGAAAGACATTACGGAACACTTGAAATCTTTGAGCATGATCTTTGTTTCTGTCTGCATATGCGGATTGGTTTTGGCGAGGCGCATCCATTGTGATTAGCGAATCATCTACAAAGCCTATTAGAAATATGTAAAATTGTAGGTATAATTTTATAATTTTGTCATTTTTTTACCATTTTTCACCATTGTAAATTCGTAAGTAGTATTCTTTATTAAACTTGTAGATTTGTAACTTGTAAAACACAATTACAATTTGTAAAGTTTATGAAACAAGGCCCTGGTTTCCTCGCGATTTTTGCCTTCACTGTTGTCAGCAATAATGTTAAAAAAAACCGGCCAAGTGCGAGTCGGAATCGCGCACAAAGGGTTCGCGCTCCGTACCATTATCGCATAAATCGGCAAAAATATCACGTTTGTTGTATTTGCCTTATTATATCGGGTCAATAGTACGAACGTCAAAACAAATCACAAGCACGCCACCTGTCGGCAAATTAAGAACAACTACGCTTTGGCGCGCTTTCTCTAACCACTTGCGTAGTGGGAACAGCAGAATATAGCAGTTGAGTACTGACAGCCTTAGAGCTAAGATGTCTTAGAATCAGTGTCGATCCGTAATATTAGTAAGCAAGATTGTAAACGTAAGTTGTGTATATTTGAATTAACATTTTGCTGTGCCGGATTAGGTTACTACACCGCTGCACCGGCTAATTTCCATCAAAGCTGTGTATGATTAAGATAACCGTGTAAACATTTACATTCGTAGTGTTTTTCATAATTTTAGATACCTTATTGTGTCATAGTGGAACTTCTGTGGCAGGCTAGCGGTTCAGATGCTTAATCCGAAGGTTGACGTGTCACCATCTGAGAGGTTAAGAGGAACGGCAGGCTAGCAGTTCGCAAGTGGTAGCCGAACGTTATGAGAACAGCTATGAGGTCGAGAGCGCGCAAGTTTGGAATGGAATACTCGGTGAGTTCCTTACATTTTATTTCGATAGTGAGGTCGAATGTTCTCTAATGAAGAGATGCTATTTTTAGTTTTAGGAGTGTTCATGTTTGATCACTGAATTGGTAGTGGTTATATCTAGCATTAACACTAGGTAATTAAGACACACTTGTAAAAAGCAAGTAGTTAATGAGGTTAATTCGTGAAGCTCCTTCACACGAGGTATTAAGAAGCAAATATTATCAGGCATAATTGTTCCCCTCACATTAACAGTCGGTTTGTTCCAAAATCTTTGAGTAAAAAGAGCGATTCATGTGAGAAGGATCCCCGATCACAAAGTTTCTTGAGAATTAGACGTCATAGTTGATGACAGTGGTAGTGAGACCAAATCTGATTAAGAATGGCTTGTACACTCATACTCGAAACTTTAGACCGCACCTCATGAGTAACATGTGGCGATGGGTCTACAAGAAATCGTTGGTGCGATTTCTGTCTGTGTTGGTGCACAGAGCGATTCATGTGTTTTAGCACATATTCGCTAGATTTTTGAGAATCGATGGAGCGATTCCTGTCTGTGTTGGTGCACAGAGCTCCTCATGTATTGTAGCATATGTGGCGGCAGATATGTAAAGAATCGTTGGTAGATGCGATTCATAAAGTTTCATGAGTTGAGTATGCATTGTCTTTGAATTATAGTAAAGAGTAACAGAATTGTTACAATTACTTTGTTTAGTTCTTGAACTTTTTGATTGTTGGACCTTTTTCTAATGAAGTGTATTGTGGGAAATTCTAATAAGAAACTCTGGTATGAATACTTAATAGGCCCTGTATTAAGCTGCTTATGCCTATCCTGCTTAATAATTATGGTAAAGAGTAACTTTGTTATTAGGTGCTTTTAGGTGCCAAATCAATGATTAAGTTGCTATTTTCTTTAAATTGGAAATATAATAACTCGTTCCTTGCAATAGTGAATAGAGAGATTTAAATGATCATGTTCGATTGTTTCAAATTGTATCCTCACTCACGTGGAGTATGAGTCAAGATTACGTAAAAAAAAAATATTTTTCAGAAAAGCATCCCTTGTATGATGGGACATTGGCAGGACGGAGAAGACTAAAAGGACGTGTGGTGCAACACGACATGAGGTGGCATGGAGCAAGGACAAGCAGATGATGCCTACGGGTGATAGATTTGGCGAAGTCAGTAGGAGTCTGACATACTCCTCAGCTTTCCCCAAGGGCTGAGGACATCCATTGAGGATTTCCACATGATTCGATACACTGTTAAAACCTGACAATGAGAAACAGACGAGGACGCCTGTCTCGCAGGATGGCCGTGTCGGATTTAGTCAATAGTACGAACGTCAAAATAAATCACAAGCACGCCACCTGTCGGAAAATCAAGAACAACTACGCTTTGGCGCGCTTTCTCTAACCACTTGCGTGGTGGGGACAGCAGAATATGGCGGTTGAATGAAAGAAAGAAAACATTTTTATTTGTGACCCGCACAGGAGACACGAGATAAGAAAAACACTAGTTGAGTAGTTGAGTACTGACAGCCTTAGAGCTAAGACGTCGTAGAATCAGTGTCGATTCTACGACGTCCGTAATATTAGTAAGCAAGATTGTAACTGTGAGTTGTGAATATTTGAATAAACCCAGTGTATCGAATAATTTGTATGATTTCATTTTCACGATTGTACCCACTGACCTGCCCACACACGATGTCTTAACCTAAGGGATTACAACCTGACATCCCGATGGTTTGCATCTATCGGCCACCTTTGAAGCAACAAAAATTTATTTTATTCTGTTTTTAGTATTTGTTATTATAGTGGCAACAGAAATACATCATCTGTGAAAATTTCAACTGTCTAGCAATCACGGTTCATGAGATACAGCCTGGTGACAGACGGACAGACAGACAAACAGACGGACCGCGGATATCTTAGTAATAGGGTCGCGTTTTTATCCTTTGGATACGGAACCTAAAAAAGAAAGTACGTACGAATTTAAAAAATTCGGGGAGTGTGCGACGGAACTGCACAATTTGATTCCGTCATCGGACTACAAGACGTACGGCCACGCGCCGTTGGTTCTTGGTGGATATCCCACGCATACGCACAAAGCGTTTTGCTAATACTTTCATTGTGCGAACAGCTAAGGAGTGGAATTCCCTTACGGAGTCTTTGTTCCCTGATAGCTACAACCCTGGGGTCTTTAAGTCAAGAGTGAATAGGTTACTTCGAGGCAAGCTTGCTTCACTATAGACCACATCATCGCTTACCATCAGGCGTGATAGTAGTCAAAGGCGAGCCTATCAATAAAAAAAACCGGACAAGTGCGAGTCGGACTCACGCACTGAGGGTTCCATACCTCGGAAAGAAAAAACGGTACTCTTAGAGGATCACTTTGTTCTCCGAAAAGCGTGGAGGTATCAAGCTGAAATTTATATCAAATACTCAAATCTACTGTCCCTTAAAGCTGTGGAAAAATCAAACTTCTAAGCCAACGCAATCAAAAGATACAGCCGTTTATGCCGCAATTTTCCGCAAATTTTCGACACTTGCAAGGGAATCAAAACCTACAGGGTACTTCCCGTGAACTCAGAATCTTGAAATTTGGTACGAAGCAACGTATTATAGCACAGATAAAGGAAAAATTGCGAAAAGCGTAAATTTTTAGTTACATCATATAATAAAAATATTTTTAATAATTTTAAACTTACTACCCCTTTCCTCATGAACGCGTAGAGGTATTAAATTGGAATTCATATTACTCGTAAATACTCAGGTCTATAATACTTTTAAGCTATAACAAAATATAACTTCTATGTCAACGGACAGATAAGCAAAATCCCGGCATAGCAAAATCCCATATTAGCAGAAGGACAGATTTGCATAAAGGCAGAAGTACAGACTCACACAGAAACCAAAAATAAAATTTAATAGTTACAATTGGTAACATTTTATTTGAAAGTAGTATTTTTTTTTATTCGCTCTCGTTTGATCACTATCTCGCCTGATGTTAAGTTGTTGGTTGAAGGTGAAGCACACTTGCCTAGAAGTAACCTATTCACTCTTGACTTGAAGACCCCTAGGTTGTAGCTATCAGGAAACAAACGCCGCGCCGGCAGGGATTACCACTCCTTAGCTGTACGCACAATGAAAGTATTTTCAAAACGCTGTTTGTATGGGTGGGATATCCACCATGTACCGATGGTGCATTGCCGTATGTCTTGTTGTCGAATGATGGAAAGGGCTAGGCAGAATCAAATTGTGCAGTTCCATCTCACACTCCCCGAAATGTAACCGATGGAAAACCGACAGGCTGGCAACTCGTCATCGGTGTTCAAGGCTCTGGAGCTTTGAGTCGACCAGCGCATCGTTGCCGATTAGTCTCTTGACCCGTCTGTCAATCGACTCAAGTGCATCAAGTTGGTATTTGGCAGATCCGTCCCAGAGGTGAGAGCAGTACTCCATGCATGACCTTTAGATATATAAAGCAAAGAGGTCACAAATTGATAATAAGGTTACTAGGATTTGTAACTTTTTTGACGGCGACAGTACATTATCTGCCTTTATGCAAATCTGTCCTTCTGCTTAATCTGGGATTTTGCTATTCCGGGATTTTGCTTATCTGTCTTTCTGCTGCAGAGGGATTTAAGCCGCATATTTTCAAACTCGCAACTAGCAAGGGAATCAAAACCTAAAGGGTACTTCCAGTCGACCTAGAATCTTGAAATTTGGCATGAAGCAATGTTTTATAGCATATATAAAAGATAAATTCCGAAGTCCTTGAATTTTTAGTTACTTCACATATTTTTAGGGTGCCGTACCTCGAAATGAAAAAACGAAACCTACAGGTTACCTACAGGTTTGTACGGAACCCTCGGTGCGCGAGTCCGACTCGCACTTGGCCGATTTTTTTTTATAACTTGTTTTATAGCTTATCTATATCTTCTTCTTACTTCTTCTTACTTGTTCTATATCTTCTAGTAAGGAGCCACATACCCACTGTATGCAGTTACTAGTACTTCTCCTCCTAGACCTTAAAATATTATGGATAATCAGATTACTGATTTCCAGTTCCAAATGTATAGCGTCATTAATCATTCCCATTACACACATTTTAGCATATTATTTTGGAAATAATCCAGACGATATTTACACAAAAATATATCCTTTTTATAGGTATTTATGTATATTTGCTTACTGCCAATAAATTGTTGAAATTATTGGAAATCATACATGTTTCTCGAAAAATCTCGAATTTTCCAGAACAAGATCTGAATGTGAAACATTGATTTACTTATTACGCGTACATTTATTTTAACAGGTTGGAACACTAGCTAACAAAAGAAATCGCAGATTACCACACTCAGAGACGCCAGTAAAAAACCAGACTCACAAGGTCTACAGCAACAATTGAATTCCTATACCTGTGTATTGCCGCCTATGGCTGATCAATCCCAAGTAACGTCTCTGAGTACCAGCACAAGTTATAATACGCAGAGAGGAAAGCCCGCTTCTGTAATTCCGTCAAAGAGCAAGAAAATATATCCAAACGCAGAGAGACGCTATTGAGCATTAGTTTCTGGCCGAATGTGACTTGGTTAGTATTCCAGCAGCATTGATTCATGCTCAACTCAAAATTAACAGTTGTGATTGGTTGATTTGTTTTTTTGACATTAACGTGCTCAAGTACAAGATCCTAGACGCCCCAAACGTTACCGAACTCTTTTAACACAAAAACAGTGGAATTGAGTAGTGTTAGCATTTATTTGGAACGTACTCGTTCTTGCTAACTTGAACTTTTATTTTTCATTCATACCTACCACAAATTTTAAATTTTGTGTAGAAAGAATAAAGTAACGTTTGGGGCGTCTGGGCTCTTGTACTATTGAGTACACATAATGTCAAGCTGAAGAAATACAACGTCAAACTCAAGAGTTGTGATTGGTTGGCAGTTGATTGGCGGGTGTGGCCAATATTGAGTTTCAGTCCAGCATCTGGAATACGGGCCTTAAACATAAACGAAACACAATTAATTGGCCTAGCCTTTTACCAACTATGTTGGGATAGGCTTCCAGTCTAACACGATATCTTTTGATAAGACTGGTTTCAAATAAGCAGTCTTCTGACCACCTGTAACGACTTTCGAAGATCTTCAAATGACAGCCGGAACATACATCGGACAAATGTAGTTATATACGAGTACCTACATCACGGTCTATCCCTTTCTTATTCTTTATTGTATATAAAAGACATAAGGACACAAATACAATAGGGCAGCTTATTTTCAAAGGCGAGCTTAACCCATAATTGGGATATCTTACAGCAAACCTCCTTCTTATGCAGATGTGTTTCTAGCAGCGTCAAACTCAAACCTTCTTATGCACATGTGTTTCTAGCAACGTCAAACTCAAATCGTTCGAAAATCCAGCCCTTAAATTGCCAAGTAGCCCGGAATAACTGCCTGAAACATACATGTTATAAACTTGTCTAACTAAACTTTCGCAAACGGCGCACAAGTTCACGGCTTTAAGTTGCATGTTGAACATTCACAGAATGCCAACTTAACGGTTCAAACTTTCGGTACTTAGGTGCATTCAAATAAATTGGGTGGAAGGAAAATGTTACATTCGTAGTTGCTACTTCAGCTTTAAGTACCTACCTTGATGTTTAGGAATCTTGCTATATTATAAAATATCGGATGCCTCGCGGTTTCACCCGCGTAGTTCCCGTTGCAGTGGGATTACAGGGATAAAAAGTAGCCTATGTCACAAGGGGATAGTGTAGCTTCGCAACGGTCTGTATGTTTGTCTTTCGGTCACGCAAAAACAGCTGAATGGATTTGAATGACATAGTTTATTACTTGGATTAATACAATGGGATACTTTTCACACAGGTGAAGCTGCGAGCAGAGGCTTTAGCAGATGTTATGGCAGACGAAAAGTTTGGATTCGTTTTTTTACTATAGATAAAACAATTTCTATGCAAAAGCGTTTTCTAATTGTTGCGTGGCATTTACCTGCAGGAGCCTTTAATCGTCTGACTTTTTAAATTGTCTTGTTGGTCTAGTGATCTCAAGCACATATTCGCGAGCTGGATGACCAAAAACCAGATGTATCCTCCGATTGCACAGCATGATTTTCTTCTTGTTTACATCTTTTTAGTTCGCTTCTTAAGCAGTCAGGAACTTTGTTGTTTTTTTAATTAAGTTTTTTTATATATAACTTTTTAAAGTTAACATATTTTTAGTTAACATATTTTTTTTCAATGTACATTTAAACATGTGTTTTATATTTTTGAAATCAACTCTTAAAACCCTTTATTTTGATATACCATGCGATGGGTTTAGTAGAAAAAAAAAAAATGGACCCCACAATATGGCGCCCAAAAGCCTCATTTTTCTATTCCAATTTCAATATAGCCAGTAACATTTGCAAAGTTAAGACGAATCGATAGACGTAAGAATCATCAAAATCGGCCAACGCGTTTGGGCTCTAGACCGCCACATATGAACAAACATACATACATACATAGACTAATAAACACATTACCCTCCTTCAGCAGTCGGGTAAAAAGCATTTTCGTACTTTTGTTTGCACATACCAGTAAGAAGTCTTTAACATGGTAATCCGTATGACTTTTTAAAGTCAAGAGTAACCCACACACCCATTTAAAATCAAAATTTGCAATCTTGTAGGTACCCTGTGGTATCTACTTAGTAGGAATCTGGGTCGGGCCGATTAATTCGGCATGGAATTCGACCCTCAGCTTAACATTATTACCTACTTAGACTATCCCGAATTAAATCGGGTTCACTAAGCATTCTCATCTTGTTTTTCTCAATTCCCTTAGGTACTTTTAGTTTCGACTAGCCTTTTCTACAATTTTCCTCACGGGGATAATCCCGCAAGAACCGTCATAATTTTTAAGTATAAAAAGTCTATGACACTTAGCTATAGTTTTTTTTATCAGTAAAAGCTTTTATAGGCCGACTGCTTAGCTGAGACCATTCTGAAGTACGGAAAGGGTGTATTTATTTATTAAAACTTCATCATCAGCCTATTAATGTTCCCACTACTGGGACACAGGCGTCCTATCTGTGAGAGATCATCATCATCATTATATCAGCTGAAAGACGTCCACTGCTGGACATAGGCCTCCCCCAAACATCGCCACATTGACCGGTCCCGTGCGTCTCGCAACCAGCGAATCCCCGCAACCTTCACCAGGCCATCGCTTCCAACGCAACGTCTTCCGGTTCGCGGTCGCCACTCCAGAACCTTTCTGCCCCATCGGCCATCAGTTCTGCGAGCAATGTGCCCTGCCCACTGCCACTTATGTTTGGCAATTCTTCGGGCTATGTCGGTAACCCTGGTTCTGTGAGAGATAATGGGCCTAAATCCACCACGCGAGTCCAGTGCGGTTTGGTGTTTTTCACATGTCTTCGAATTCTTGGTTCTAGGACATGCCGGTTTCCTCACGATGTTTTCCTTCACCGTTTTTAGAGCAGTGGTGATTACCCCACTAAACTCTGCTCACTGCACACAAAACTTCTTGCAACTTTAAAATACATAGGCGGACTTAAGGTCTATCCACACATATCAGGTCCGTGCCCGGGACGTGGACAGACCGTGCCCCGTTAGGGGCTAAAGAAAAAAATAGACGACCAAAGATAGACCTTTAGTGTCGCCGCGGGTGTAGTGACCTGTCAGTTAATAGTTCGCTGATGGGTGTCAACACTTCTCTTGCTACCTTAGGAACGGTCTCAGTTAAGCCGTCGCTGTTGGTTCAGTACTTTGGAAGAAAGGGAGGCCTTAGCCCTGCAGTGGGATAAATAAAACAAACAATTATATAAACCTATATTTATTAAATTAAATTATCTTTTATTAGAATGAAAACACTGGCCACTTACCATGCAAAGTGAAAGCTTACCCAGAACAGAGACTTGTAACGCCATCTATCATCATCAATATGAACTACTGAGCCTGAAGTTTTCACAACGGTTACCGGTAGCACTTACTGAAACAAAGTTCCCATCGAGATACTAACAGATACCGTTAGTCGCCTTCCATTTATTTTATTGCTTGTAATAGACCTACAGAGTGTGTTCTACGGGGATAGGTACTTCTGAGTAAAATATTCGTAAATAGGTAGGTTAAATATTCTCAAATGCTTTAACCCCGGTTACTCAGTACTCGATTATGGGGCTGTAATCGTAATCGACGAATAATCGCCGGTTATCTGGTGTGATTGGTTGTTAAAAAAATCATTCAACCAATCACAGCAGATAACGCGTACTTTTCAAATTGTCACATTCATTTTGCGATAATATAGCGTTGAGAAACCTGCCTTAAACAAGTTGACTTTCTATTAGCACCTAACGATTTTCAAAAACTCTAAACTGTATTTTGAACTGGAAATCCCAATCCCCATTTAAAGCTAGTTTATTTTAAGTTTGTGAGGCTGAATTAATGTATGGATGTTTGTTACTCTTTTACGAAAAAACTACTGAATGGATTTTGATGAAACTCAACAGTAATACCTATAGCTAACACATTACAATAAAATTGTTGTTAATTTATAAAGATATATTGTGCAATTTGGCCAAAATGGGGGCGAAGCGGTAAAGTGCTAACACAACGCGGGTGCCTGTTAATCTATACTTAATCCATACTAATATTATAAATTCGAAAGTAACTCTGTCTGTCTGTCTGTTACCTTTTCACGTTCAAACCGCTAAACCGATTTAGATAAAAGTTGGTATGGAGATAGTTTGAGACCTGGGAAAGAACATAGGCTACTTTTTTTTTCATAAAACACAAAGGGGGAGAACTGGGAGGGTGGGGTGGCTTTGTATGAAACTTCTTATTATGGCTTAAACCGCAGAACCGATTTAGATGAAATTTGGTATGGAGATAGCTTGAAACATTGGGAAGGACATAGACTACTTTGTTTGCATATAACATTAAAGGGAGAAATGGGGGCAGTGTTAATTTTGTATGTAACTTCTTATCATGCAACTTCTTCTTAGTATGAACCGATTTAGATGGAATTTGGTATGGAGATAGTTAGAGACCTTGGGAATGACATAGACTACTTTGTTTGCAAAAAACAGAAAGGGGAGAAATGGGAGGGGTTAGTTTTGTAAACTTCTTATTATGGGGATCGATCGACTTTAAATTTTGCGGAAATACTGCCGTAACAAGATAAGATGTATAAATTTTCTTCATGGAGCAGAATTTTGGCAGGTGGTACTATAAAGATAGTAAACATTAGTTATGAAAGGATATTAGATAATTCTAATTTAAAAGGAGTAAATGGAAAAGCTGAACTTTGTATGAAACTTTTTATTGCGGCTTCCGATTTGGTTGAAACTTTGCAGGTATGATTTTGATAACAAATGATTGAGATCTACATATTTATTGAGATTATCTAATGGGATGAGGCTTCATATTACTCAATATGGGCAAAATATAATAGGTGCCAATATATTAACAGGTATGAGAAAAGGGGAAAGCGTGTTCATTCGTCGAATCCAAATAATACCCACTGATGTATCATTTCAATTCAAAAGACTCCAGTTTTTAATCAAACTTAGTTTTGCTATTACTATTAACAATGCTCAAGGGTCGCAAGGGTTCATTTGGAAAAGCTATAGATTTTTTTGTTTGTTTTTACCGAAGCTCCGAAACTACTGGACCGATTTAAAACATTATTTCACCAATAGAACGCTACATTATTCTTGAGTGACATAGGCTATTTTTTTATCCCAAAAACGGGTCCTGGGGTGGTCCACGGGAGCGAAGCCGCGGGGAACAGCTAGTCTATATATATAAAAATGAAACCCGTTTTCCGTTGTCACGGCATCACGCGTGAACGGCTGGACCGATTTCGCTTATTCTTTTTTTGTTGTGTTCGTTATTGTTGGGAGAAGGTTCTTATGTAGGGTAGGGTAGGGTAGGGTAGGGTATGTAGGGTAGGGCAGGTAGGGTAGGGTAGGTAGGGTAGGTAGGGTAGGTAGGGCAGGGTAGGTAGGGTAGGTAGGGTAGGGTAGGTAGGGTAGGGTAGATAGGGTAGGGTTGGTAGGGTAGGGTAGGTAGGGCAGGGTAGATAGGGTAGGGTTGGTAGGGTAGGGTAGGTAGGGTAGGGTAGGTAGGGTAGGGTAGGTAGAGTAGGGTAGGTAGGGTAGGGTAGGTAGGGTAGGTGGCGTAGTGTTGGGTAGATGAATGTTTGGTGTTTTTGTGGCAAAACAAAGTTTGCCGGGTCAGCTAGTTCATCATAAAATTGAAACTCCGTTTAAACGATATTTCTAACCTCGTAGATAATATCAGCGTGCAGCGGGTCAAACGTTGATTTTCAATGCTTTGTATACAAACGAAGGTTAACTTTCGAGCAAGAATATTGAATAAAAAGTTACGTTTCGCGATACTAAATAAAAGTTTGAATAGCAAGTCTGAACATTTATAAACTGAACGGTCCAGTTAAATGTTTTAAAACCTTAAACCATTTTCACAAGGTTGTTTTTATAGTGACAGAAATCACCAAAACGGTTTTAAACATAAATTTTGTCATAAAAATGTAAAATATTCACACACGCCAATCATGTGTCAATTCGATGGATAAATTTTATTTGCCGTTACACTTGTAATTGAAATAAATCTGTCAGAAATATGAAAAAGATATGAACACAGTTACTACATAAATATGAAAGTCTGAATGGTTGCATGTTAATCAATCACTCCAACGAATAAAGGATTTGGGGAATCTTGGTGCACGGCTTGATAACGTCGTGGTGCCTAAGACATCGCATCTCGTGTGGTCGTGGGTTCAAATCTGGACAAGTATCAATGTGACTTTTTCAATTCATGTATGACATACATACCTTATTGGTTCTATTCTTTTCTCTATTCTTCAGAAAGGCTAGGTGCACAGTACTCATAACCGGCGTATGTGTAGGACTAGATGAATGAATGTGAGTGAAGCAAAAGAAGTATGTAAGGATCGTAGCAGGTGGCGTTCTGTAGTTTCTGCCTACCCTCATGGAAAAAAGGCGTGAGTTTATGTTTGTATGTATGTATTATGTATTTGAAAAATACAATCAATGTCATGAATTTCGTAAAATAGTGATAGAACCTGAATTTATATGCCTAAATACAGTCAGTCATAAAGTCTGAAATCGCCAACCGGACTTGAATAATTGTGGTGATTAATGCTCGTGCCTTCGTGTGAGTGCCTGCGTGCTCTGTATGAGAAGAGGTGTTAGCCCCGTAGTGGGATAGTAATAGGCTGGTATTATTTGGCACATAATCGCCATTGTTAGATGCGCGCACATAGGAAAACTGATGAATATTTTCCGCCATTGCGAAAAAAAAAGACGTGTGGCACTCGGGGACTGCCGCGGTAAAGCTATTGCATAGCATTTTGTATCAACTTATGCAATTATATTTTTTTTTTTATTTATTTTTTTTATTCATGCAGTATTGCTTTTTCTTTGATATTAATTCAAGTTACACTTTTTGAGCGTGGTGACCGATAAGATAATTTTTTTTTCTATTATTAAATAAATAAAAAAGTTAATATTGTTTATTAAACGAAAATATCTAGGTATAAATAATAGGTATAAATAATTAGGTATAAATAGTGTAATGACACACCAAAACAATATTCATTTATAAAAAAAAAATATCTAGGTATAAATAATAGGCATAAATAATTAGGTATAAATAGTGTAATGACACACCAAAACAATATTCATTTATAAAAAAATAAAAAAGACGTGTGGCACTCGGGGACTGCCGCGGTAAAGCTATTGCATAGCATTTTGTATCAACTTATGCAATTATATTTTTTTTTTTATTTATTTTTTTTATTCATGCAGTATTGCTTTTTCTTTGATATTAATTCAAGTTACACTTTTTGAGCGTGGTGACCGATAAGATAATTTTTTTTTCTATTATTAAATAAATAAAAAAGTTAATATTGTTTATTAAACGAAAATATCTAGGTATAAATAATAGGTATAAATAATTAGGTATAAATAGTGTAATGACACACCAAAACAATATTCATTTATAAAAAAAAAAATATCTAGGTATAAATAATAGGCATAAATAATTAGGTATAAATAGTGTAATGACACACCAAAACAATATTCATTTATAAAAAAATAACAATATTAAGAAGTGATTATCGAATTTCGCACGATGTACATTTATATAGATATAATATCATATATACTTTCTCTGCGCGGCATTCATGTGCATTATCTATACACCAAAAACAAGTTTCGTAGAGTCGTACAATACGTCTAATCGCACACAACGCCGTGTCGAAGACTGCCGAACTGAAACGACGTTAGACGATGCACGGCCTTCAAGCCACACCTCCTTGCCCGTCGGAGTGGGGAGCGTGAGGTTTTTTTTCGTTACGGAATTTCTGGATTCGGTCCCCGCGCTCAAGGCCCGTGATAGAAGCTATGCAATAGCTTATTTATTTATTTATTTTATTTAACCATTAATGTACACACACATAATAAATAGACAAGAATAAGGAACAGAAAATAGGTACAAAGGTATGCTTATTTCTAACGAAATCTCTTCCAGCATACCTGCGAGAGGAGAGTTGCAAAAAAAAGATATGTAGACACCGTGTGTAGAACGATAAAAAGAAAAATATATTAAACAATTCACAATAAAGAAGAATACTGTATAGATAATTAATATAAACTCTTATATACATGCATATTATTAAATTAAATATTACAATAATAAATACTGACTAATATCATAAATACTTAAATAATAATACATATTAATATGCAACTAAGACGGAATGGAAAGATAATGCTCTTTCACTCTCTTTTTAAAAACTGCAAGAGTTTGGCAGTCCCTAATATCAGGCGGTAACGAGTTCCACAACCGCACCGCTTGCACAGTAAAGGAGTAGGAGTAAAAGTCGGTAGTGTGGGAAGGTATTCCAAGGAGATGCTTAAGATGCGACCTGCAAAGTGCATCGGAAGGACGGGAGTAGGAGAAGCGTTCGCGGAGGTAAGAAGGCATTTTAGGGTTGTGAAGGACTTTAAATAGCAAACACAAAATCCGAGAGTTCCTGCGAAGTCGAATAGGGAGCCACTTGAGCATTTTGCGAAAGCCTGAAACATGGTCATACTTTTTGAGATTGAAAACAAAACGAATACATATATTTTGCAAACGCTCAAGTTCATTTAAAAGCTCCTCGGTGGCATCCAAATAACAGGCGTCGGCGTAGTCAATGATGGGCTGAATAAGAGTTTGGGCAAGGGAAATTTTGGTGTTCAAGGGCAAAAAGCTCTGGAGGCACTTCAGCGAGTGGAAAGTGTAGTGCACCTTGCGACTGACTTCAGCGACGTGGGCAGTCCATGATAAATAAGAGTCCATGATCACCCCCAAGTTTTTAGCTGTCCTAGCGTATTCAATTTGAATTCCATTCAAACTGAGAGAAGACAGCACCGCAACATCCAGCCTGTTTCGCATATGCCTACCGCCGATAACCATGGCCTGAGACTTCTTAGGGTTGATTTGCAGCCCAAAGGACCGTGACCACTCCCCAATTAATTCCAGGTCACTGTTAATGGCGGTCACTGCGGCTTCTGCATCTTGAATAGGAAAATGATGGTAAAGCTGCAAGTCGTCAGCATAGAGATGGAAGTTACACGAGATTACTCTAGTGACAGAGTTAATAAAAATAGAAAAGAGAAGAGGAGAGAGAACGCCACCCTGTGGCACACCCGCAGTAAGAGAGCACCAATCCGAAGAACTCTCGTCGAGGTGTACCCGCTGCGAGCGGCCTCCAAGATAGGAGTTGAACCAATCAATAGTGGAAGAGGAGAAATTGAAAGATTTAAGGATCCCAAGAAGGATATCGAAGTCAACAGAGCTGAAAGCGCTGCTGAAATCGAGAAGTACAAGTAAAGTAAGAGATTTGTGGTCCATAGCCCGGCGGATATCGTCAGTAACCTTTAAAAGAGCTGTAACAGTGCTGTGACCGGGCCGGAAACCAGATTGAAAAGGACTAAGAAGATCATTATTAGAGAGAAACAGAGACAATTGCTGATGGACAAAGTGCTCAAGAACTTTGGAAAGATAAGGAAGTATGGAAATGGGTCTGAAATCGGTCAGTGTGACCGGGTTAGGGATTTTGGGTAGTGGAATAATATGGGCTAGCTTCCAAGCATCGGGAACAGTGCAAGAAAACAAGGAGAAGTTAAAAATGTGGGTCAAAACGGGAAGTAATGTGGAGAGGATAGGAGAAATCATTCTTGAGCAAAGCCCGTCATTCCCAACAGCGGAGGAGGAGATAGCACAAATAGATTTTTTGACATCACTTTCACTCACAGGACTGAAATCGAAAGACGAACACCGCGGCACTGGCAAAACGGAAATTTTATTTAATGTCGATAATTTGACGTGTGGATCCAACGTCACGGGTGAAAGTGAAAAATGTTTGTTTAGAGCACACACGTCAATGCCTTTGCTAGAAGCGGCAGGAGATTTACCAATGCCGACAGTTTTCAAAAACTTCCAGACTTCAGAGGAGTTCCGGTTGTCAAGAGAATTATGGAAGTAGCGTCTCTTTGCATCTCTACACATACGACTACAGCGATTACGCATCTCTCTACACGAACTCAGGTTGTGTTCGGAAGGACGGCGCTTTAACCTCCTTTTAGCTCGGTCTCTAACTGTGAAACTCAACTAATAAAACCACCTGCACGCTGTTGTTGGAAGAGATTTACAAAATATTAAAGATAAAAAAAGCAATCGAGAATATCAGTCATCACAACAAACTAAAATAAACGCACAGTGTAACGAAACGTAAAACAGGAATTATGAAATTGACAGATGTCAAATGTCATCATGTCAAGATTGTCAACTGTCAAGTAAAATATAAAGGTAAACAAATAAAAATAAAACAACTACCGGCAGACATTCAGAGTGAAAAGTAAATAAAATAGATGTTACAGCAAAGATTGTAAGGTTAGAATAATAGAAGAAAAAACAAGTCCAAAAGTGTACCGACATGACTTGTTACGTCATTACTAAGTGGCCGAATTAAAATATGTACGGGGATCAAACAAATGAAACCGTAGACTCAGCGACGGGTCTTCCTCATAATCTTCGCTCTAGGCGTAGCGGTTTTAGGCAAAGTGGCAGCGGCAGCAGGCCCAGGATCGTTGGATGAACCAGCACTGGCTGCAGTGGGAAATAGCGCGATTAATGACTGAAGCTCACCCATTGATGCAATCTTCCGGCGAGACTTGTCAGGAGTTTATGATTATTATTATACATATATATTTATATTTAGTTTCGTAGAGTCGTACAATACGTCTTATCGCACACAACGCCGTGTCGAAGACTGCCGAACTGAAACGACGTTAGACGATGCACGGCCTTCAAGCCACACCTCCTTGCCCGTCGGAGTGGGGAGCGTGAGGTTTTTTTCGTTACGGAATTTCTGGATTCGGTCCCCGCGCTCAAGGCCCGCGATAGAAGCTATGCAATAGCTTAACAATATTAAGAAGTGATTATCGAATTTCGCACGATGTACATTTATATAGATATAATATCATATATACTTTCTCTGCGCGGCATTCATGTGCATTATCTATACACCAAAAACAAGTTTCGTAGAGTCGTACAATACGTCTAATCGCACACAACGCCGTGTCGAAGACTGCCGAACTGAAACGACGTTAGACGATGCACGGCCTTCAAGCCACACCTCCTTGCCCGTCGGAGTGGGGAGCGTGAGGTTTTTTTTCGTTACGGAATTTCTGGATTCGGTCCCCGCGCTCAAGGCCCGTGATAGAAGCTATGCAATAGCTTATTTATTTATTTATTTTATTTAACCATTAATGTACACACACATAATAAATAGACAAGAATAAGGAACAGAAAATAGGTACAAAGGTATGCTTATTTCTAACGAAATCTCTTCCAGCATACCTGCGAGAGGAGAGTTGCAAAAAAAAGATATGTAGACACCGTGTGTAGAACGATAAAAAGAAAAATATATTAAACAATTCACAATAAAGAAGAATACTGTATAGATAATTAATATAAACTCTTATATACATGCATATTATTAAATTAAATATTACAATAATAAATACTGACTAATATCATAAATACTTAAATAATAATACATATTAATATGCAACTAAGACGGAATGGAAAGATAATGCTCTTTCACTCTCTTTTTAAAAACTGCAAGAGTTTGGCAGTCCCTAATATCAGGCGGTAACGAGTTCCACAACCGCACCGCTTGCACAGTAAAGGAGTAGGAGTAAAAGTCGGTAGTGTGGGAAGGTATTCCAAGGAGATGCTTAAGATGCGACCTGCAAAGTGCATCGGAAGGACGGGAGTAGGAGAAGCGTTCGCGGAGGTAAGAAGGCATTTTAGGGTTGTGAAGGACTTTAAATAGCAAACACAAAATCCGAGAGTTCCTGCGAAGTCGAATAGGGAGCCACTTGAGCATTTTGCGAAAGCCTGAAACATGGTCATACTTTTTGAGATTGAAAACAAAACGAATACATATATTTTGCAAACGCTCAAGTTCATTTAAAAGCTCCTCGGTGGCATCCAAATAACAGGCGTCGGCGTAGTCAATGATGGGCTGAATAAGAGTTTGGGCAAGGGAAATTTTGGTGTTCAAGGGCAAAAAGCTCTGGAGGCACTTCAGCGAGTGGAAAGTGTAGTGCACCTTGCGACTGACTTCAGCGACGTGGGCAGTCCATGATAAATAAGAGTCCATGATCACCCCCAAGTTTTTAGCTGTCCTAGCGTATTCAATTTGAACTCCATTCAAACTGAGAGAAGACAGCACCGCAACATCCAGCCTGTTTCGCATATGCCTACCGCCGATAACCATGGCCTGAGACTTCTTAGGGTTGATTTGCAGCCCAAAGGACCGTGACCACTCCCCAATTAATTCCAGGTCACTGTTAATGGCGGTCACTGCGGCTTCTGCATCTTGAATAGGAAAATGATGGTAAAGCTGCAAGTCGTCAGCATAGAGATGGAAGTTACACGAGATTACTCTAGTGACAGAGTTAATAAAATAGAAAAGAGAAGAGGAGAGAGAACGCCACCCTGTGGCACACCCGCAGTAAGAGAGCACCAATCCGAAGAACTCTCGTCGAGGTGTACCCGCTGCGAGCGGCCTCCAAGATAGGAGTTGAACCAATCAATAGTGGAAGAGGAGAAATTGAAAGATTTAAGGATCCCAAGAAGGATATCGAAGTCAACAGAGCTGAAAGCGCTGCTGAAATCGAGAAGTACAAGTAAAGTAAGAGATTTGTGGTCCATAGCCCGGCGGATATCGTCAGTAACCTTTAAAAGAGCTGTAACAGTGCTGTGACCGGGCCGGAAACCAGATTGAAAAGGACTAAGAAGATCATTATTAGAGAGAAACAGAGACAATTGCTGATGGACAAAGTGCTCAAGAACTTTGGAAAGATAAGGAAGTATGGAAATGGGTCTGAAATCGGTCAGTGTGACCGGGTTAGGGATTTTGGGTAGTGGAATAATATGGGCTAGCTTCCAAGCATCGGGAACAGTGCAAGAAAACAAGGAGAAGTTAAAAATGTGGGTCAAAACGGGAAGTAATGTGGAGAGGATAGGAGAAATCATTCTTGAGCAAAGCCCGTCATTCCCAACAGCGGAGGAGGAGATAGCACAAATAGATTTTTTGACATCACTTTCACTCACAGGACTGAAATCGAAAGACGAACACCGCGGCACTGGCAAAACGGAAATTTTATTTAATGTCGATAATTTGACGTGTGGATCCAACGTCACGGGTGAAAGTGAAAAATGTTTGTTTAGAGCACACACGTCAATGCCTTTGCTAGAAGCGGCAGGAGATTTACCAATGCCGACAGTTTTCAAAAACTTCCAGACTTCAGAGGAGTTCCGGTTGTCAAGAGAATTATGGAAGTAGCGTCTCTTTGCATCTCTACACATACGACTACAGCGATTACGCATCTCTCTACACGAACTCAGGTTGTGTTCGGAAGGACGGCGCTTTAACCTCCTTTTAGCTCGGTCTCTAACTGTGAAACTCAACTAATAAAACCACCTGCACGCTGTTGTTGGAAGAGATTTACAAAATATTAAAGATAAAAAAAGCAATCGAGAATATCAGTCATCACAACAAACTAAAATAAACGCACAGTGTAACGAAACGTAAAACAGGAATTATGAAATTGACAGATGTCAAATGTCATCATGTCAAGATTGTCAACTGTCAAGTAAAATATAAAGGTAAACAAATAAAAATAAAACAACTACCGGCAGACATTCAGAGTGAAAAGTAAATAAAATAGATGTTACAGCAAAGATTGTAAGGTTAGAATAATAGAAGAAAAAACAAGTCCAAAAGTGTACCGACATGACTTGTTACGTCATTACTAAGTGGCCGAATTAAAATATGTACGGGGATCAAACAAATGAAACCGTAGACTCAGCGACGGGTCTTCCTCATAATCTTCGCTCTAGGCGTAGCGGTTTTAGGCAAAGTGGCAGCGGCAGCAGGCCCAGGATCGTTGGATGAACCAGCACTGGCTGCAGTGGGAAATAGCGCGATTAATGACTGAAGCTCACCCATTGATGCAATCTTCCGGCGAGACTTGTCAGGAGTTTATGATTATTATTATACATATATATTTATATTTAGTTTCGTAGAGTCGTACAATACGTCTTATCGCACACAACGCCGTGTCGAAGACTGCCGAACTGAAACGACGTTAGACGATGCACGGCCTTCAAGCCACACCTCCTTGCCCGTCGGAGTGGGGAGCGTGAGGTTTTTTTCGTTACGGAATTTCTGGATTCGGTCCCCGCGCTCAAGGCCCGTGATAGAAGCTATGCAATAGCTTATTTATTTATTTATTTTATTTAACCATTAATGTACACACACATAATAAATAGACAAGAATAAGGAACAGAAAATAGGTACAAAGGTATGCTTATTTCTAACGAAATCTCTTCCAGCATACCTGCGAGAGGAGAGTTGCAAAAAAAAGATATGTAGACACCGTGTGTAGAACGATAAAAAGAAAAATATATTAAACAATTCACAATAAAGAAGAATACTGTATAGATAATTAATATAAACTCTTATATACATGCATATTATTAAATTAAATATTACAATAATAAATACTGACTAATATCATAAATACTTAAATAATAATACATATTAATATGCAACTAAGACGGAATGGAAAGATAATGCTCTTTCACTCTCTTTTTAAAAACTGCAAGAGTTTGGCAGTCCCTAATATCAGGCGGTAACGAGTTCCACAACCGCACCGCTTGCACAGTAAAGGAGTAGGAGTAAAAGTCGGTAGTGTGGGAAGGTATTCCAAGGAGATGCTTAAGATGCGACCTGCAAAGTGCATCGGAAGGACGGGAGTAGGAGAAGCGTTCGCGGAGGTAAGAAGGCATTTTAGGGTTGTGAAGGACTTTAAATAGCAAACACAAAATCCGAGAGTTCCTGCGAAGTCGAATAGGGAGCCACTTGAGCATTTTGCGAAAGCCTGAAACATGGTCATACTTTTTGAGATTGAAAACAAAACGAATACATATATTTTGCAAACGCTCAAGTTCATTTAAAAGCTCCTCGGTGGCATCCAAATAACAGGCGTCGGCGTAGTCAATGATGGGCTGAATAAGAGTTTGGGCAAGGGAAATTTTGGTGTTCAAGGGCAAAAAGCTCTGGAGGCACTTCAGCGAGTGGAAAGTGTAGTGCACCTTGCGACTGACTTCAGCGACGTGGGCAGTCCATGATAAATAAGAGTCCATGATCACCCCCAAGTTTTTAGCTGTCCTAGCGTATTCAATTTGAACTCCATTCAAACTGAGAGAAGACAGCACCGCAACATCCAGCCTGTTTCGCATATGCCTACCGCCGATAACCATGGCCTGAGACTTCTTAGGGTTGATTTGCAGCCCAAAGGACCGTGACCACTCCCCAATTAATTCCAGGTCACTGTTAATGGCGGTCACTGCGGCTTCTGCATCTTGAATAGGAAAATGATGGTAAAGCTGCAAGTCGTCAGCATAGAGATGGAAGTTACACGAGATTACTCTAGTGACAGAGTTAATAAAAATAGAAAAGAGAAGAGGAGAGAGAACGCCACCCTGTGGCACACCCGCAGTAAGAGAGCACCAATCCGAAGAACTCTCGTCGAGGTGTACCCGCTGCGAGCGGCCTCCAAGATAGGAGTTGAACCAATCAATAGTGGAAGAGGAGAAATTGAAAGATTTAAGGATCCCAAGAAGGATATCGAAGTCAACAGAGCTGAAAGCGCTGCTGAAATCGAGAAGTACAAGTAAAGTAAGAGATTTGTGGTCCATAGCCCGGCGGATATCGTCAGTAACCTTTAAAAGAGCTGTAACAGTGCTGTGACCGGGCCGGAAACCAGATTGAAAAGGACTAAGAAGATCATTATTAGAGAGAAACAGAGACAATTGCTGATGGACAAAGTGCTCAAGAACTTTGGAAAGATAAGGAAGTATGGAAATGGGTCTGAAATCGGTCAGTGTGACCGGGTTAGGGATTTTGGGTAGTGGAATAATATGGGCTAGCTTCCAAGCATCGGGAACAGTGCAAGAAAACAAGGAGAAGTTAAAAATGTGGGTCAAAACGGGAAGTAATGTGGAGAGGATAGGAGAAATCATTCTTGAGCAAAGCCCGTCATTCCCAACAGCGGAGGAGGAGATAGCACAAATAGATTTTTTGACATCACTTTCACTCACAGGACTGAAATCGAAAGACGAACACCGCGGCACTGGCAAAACGGAAATTTTATTTAATGTCGATAATTTGACGTGTGGATCCAACGTCACGGGTGAAAGTGAAAAATGTTTGTTTAGAGCACACACGTCAATGCCTTTGCTAGAAGCGGCAGGAGATTTACCAATGCCGACAGTTTTCAAAAACTTCCAGACTTCAGAGGAGTTCCGGTTGTCAAGAGAATTATGGAAGTAGCGTCTCTTTGCATCTCTACACATACGACTACAGCGATTACGCATCTCTCTACACGAACTCAGGTTGTGTTCGGAAGGACGGCGCTTTAACCTCCTTTTAGCTCGGTCTCTAACTGTGAAACTCAACTAATAAAACCACCTGCACGCTGTTGTTGGAAGAGATTTACAAAATATTAAAGATAAAAAAAGCAATCGAGAATATCAGTCATCACAACAAACTAAAATAAACGCACAGTGTAACGAAACGTAAAACAGGAATTATGAAATTGACAGATGTCAAATGTCATCATGTCAAGATTGTCAACTGTCAAGTAAAATATAAAGGTAAACAAATAAAAATAAAACAACTACCGGCAGACATTCAGAGTGAAAAGTAAATAAAATAGATGTTACAGCAAAGATTGTAAGGTTAGAATAATAGAAGAAAAAACAAGTCCAAAAGTGTACCGACATGACTTGTTACGTCATTACTAAGTGGCCGAATTAAAATATGTACGGGGATCAAACAAATGAAACCGTAGACTCAGCGACGGGTCTTCCTCATAATCTTCGCTCTAGGCGTAGCGGTTTTAGGCAAAGTGGCAGCGGCAGCAGGCCCAGGATCGTTGGATGAACCAGCACTGGCTGCAGTGGGAAATAGCGCGATTAATGACTGAAGCTCACCCATTGATGCAATCTTCCGGCGAGACTTGTCAGGAGTTTATGATTATTATTATACATATATATTTATATTTAGTTTCGTAGAGTCGTACAATACGTCTTATCGCACACAACGCCGTGTCGAAGACTGCCGAACTGAAACGACGTTAGACGATGCACGGCCTTCAAGCCACACCTCCTTGCCCGTCGGAGTGGGGAGCGTGAGGTTTTTTTCGTTACGGAATTTCTGGATTCGGTCCCCGCGCTCAAGGCCCGCGATAGAAGCTATGCAATAGCTTAACAATATTAAGAAGTGATTATCGAATTTCGCACGATGTACATTTATATAGATATAATATCATATATACTTTCTCTGCGCGGCATTCATGTGCATTATCTATACACCAAAAACAAGTTTCGTAGAGTCGTACAATACGTCTAATCGCACACAACGCCGTGTCGAAGACTGCCGAACTGAAACGACGTTAGACGATGCACGGCCTTCAAGCCACACCTCCTTGCCCGTCGGAGTGGGGAGCGTGAGGTTTTTTTTCGTTACGGAATTTCTGGATTCGGTCCCCGCGCTCAAGGCCCGTGATAGAAGCTATGCAATAGCTTATTTATTTATTTATTTTATTTAACCATTAATGTACACACACATAATAAATAGACAAGAATAAGGAACAGAAAATAGGTACAAAGGTATGCTTATTTCTAACGAAATCTCTTCCAGCATACCTGCGAGAGGAGAGTTGCAAAAAAAAGATATGTAGACACCGTGTGTAGAACGATAAAAAGAAAAATATATTAAACAATTCACAATAAAGAAGAATACTGTATAGATAATTAATATAAACTCTTATATACATGCATATTATTAAATTAAATATTACAATAATAAATACTGACTAATATCATAAATACTTAAATAATAATACATATTAATATGCAACTAAGACGGAATGGAAAGATAATGCTCTTTCACTCTCTTTTTAAAAACTGCAAGAGTTTGGCAGTCCCTAATATCAGGCGGTAACGAGTTCCACAACCGCACCGCTTGCACAGTAAAGGAGTAGGAGTAAAAGTCGGTAGTGTGGGAAGGTATTCCAAGGAGATGCTTAAGATGCGACCTGCAAAGTGCATCGGAAGGACGGGAGTAGGAGAAGCGTTCGCGGAGGTAAGAAGGCATTTTAGGGTTGTGAAGGACTTTAAATAGCAAACACAAAATCCGAGAGTTCCTGCGAAGTCGAATAGGGAGCCACTTGAGCATTTTGCGAAAGCCTGAAACATGGTCATACTTTTTGAGATTGAAAACAAAACGAATACATATATTTTGCAAACGCTCAAGTTCATTTAAAAGCTCCTCGGTGGCATCCAAATAACAGGCGTCGGCGTAGTCAATGATGGGCTGAATAAGAGTTTGGGCAAGGGAAATTTTGGTGTTCAAGGGCAAAAAGCTCTGGAGGCACTTCAGCGAGTGGAAAGTGTAGTGCACCTTGCGACTGACTTCAGCGACGTGGGCAGTCCATGATAAATAAGAGTCCATGATCACCCCCAAGTTTTTAGCTGTCCTAGCGTATTCAATTTGAACTCCATTCAAACTGAGAGAAGACAGCACCGCAACATCCAGCCTGTTTCGCATATGCCTACCGCCGATAACCATGGCCTGAGACTTCTTAGGGTTGATTTGCAGCCCAAAGGACCGTGACCACTCCCCAATTAATTCCAGGTCACTGTTAATGGCGGTCACTGCGGCTTCTGCATCTTGAATAGGAAAATGATGGTAAAGCTGCAAGTCGTCAGCATAGAGATGGAAGTTACACGAGATTACTCTAGTGACAGAGTTAATAAAATAGAAAAGAGAAGAGGAGAGAGAACGCCACCCTGTGGCACACCCGCAGTAAGAGAGCACCAATCCGAAGAACTCTCGTCGAGGTGTACCCGCTGCGAGCGGCCTCCAAGATAGGAGTTGAACCAATCAATAGTGGAAGAGGAGAAATTGAAAGATTTAAGGATCCCAAGAAGGATATCGAAGTCAACAGAGCTGAAAGCGCTGCTGAAATCGAGAAGTACAAGTAAAGTAAGAGATTTGTGGTCCATAGCCCGGCGGATATCGTCAGTAACCTTTAAAAGAGCTGTAACAGTGCTGTGACCGGGCCGGAAACCAGATTGAAAAGGACTAAGAAGATCATTATTAGAGAGAAACAGAGACAATTGCTGATGGACAAAGTGCTCAAGAACTTTGGAAAGATAAGGAAGTATGGAAATGGGTCTGAAATCGGTCAGTGTGACCGGGTTAGGGATTTTGGGTAGTGGAATAATATGGGCTAGCTTCCAAGCATCGGGAACAGTGCAAGAAAACAAGGAGAAGTTAAAAATGTGGGTCAAAACGGGAAGTAATGTGGAGAGGATAGGAGAAATCATTCTTGAGCAAAGCCCGTCATTCCCAACAGCGGAGGAGGAGATAGCACAAATAGATTTTTTGACATCACTTTCACTCACAGGACTGAAATCGAAAGACGAACACCGCGGCACTGGCAAAACGGAAATTTTATTTAATGTCGATAATTTGACGTGTGGATCCAACGTCACGGGTGAAAGTGAAAAATGTTTGTTTAGAGCACACACGTCAATGCCTTTGCTAGAAGCGGCAGGAGATTTACCAATGCCGACAGTTTTCAAAAACTTCCAGACTTCAGAGGAGTTCCGGTTGTCAAGAGAATTATGGAAGTAGCGTCTCTTTGCATCTCTACACATACGACTACAGCGATTACGCATCTCTCTACACGAACTCAGGTTGTGTTCGGAAGGACGGCGCTTTAACCTCCTTTTAGCTCGGTCTCTAACTGTGAAACTCAACTAATAAAACCACCTGCACGCTGTTGTTGGAAGAGATTTACAAAATATTAAAGATAAAAAAAGCAATCGAGAATATCAGTCATCACAACAAACTAAAATAAACGCACAGTGTAACGAAACGTAAAACAGGAATTATGAAATTGACAGATGTCAAATGTCATCATGTCAAGATTGTCAACTGTCAAGTAAAATATAAAGGTAAACAAATAAAAATAAAACAACTACCGGCAGACATTCAGAGTGAAAAGTAAATAAAATAGATGTTACAGCAAAGATTGTAAGGTTAGAATAATAGAAGAAAAAACAAGTCCAAAAGTGTACCGACATGACTTGTTACGTCATTACTAAGTGGCCGAATTAAAATATGTACGGGGATCAAACAAATGAAACCGTAGACTCAGCGACGGGTCTTCCTCATAATCTTCGCTCTAGGCGTAGCGGTTTTAGGCAAAGTGGCAGCGGCAGCAGGCCCAGGATCGTTGGATGAACCAGCACTGGCTGCAGTGGGAAATAGCGCGATTAATGACTGAAGCTCACCCATTGATGCAATCTTCCGGCGAGACTTGTCAGGAGTTTATGATTATTATTATACATATATATTTATATTTAGTTTCGTAGAGTCGTACAATACGTCTTATCGCACACAACGCCGTGTCGAAGACTGCCGAACTGAAACGACGTTAGACGATGCACGGCCTTCAAGCCACACCTCCTTGCCCGTCGGAGTGGGGAGCGTGAGGTTTTTTTCGTTACGGAATTTCTGGATTCGGTCCCCGCGCTCAAGGCCCGTGATAGAAGCTATGCAATAGCTTATTTATTTATTTATTTTATTTAACCATTAATGTACACACACATAATAAATAGACAAGAATAAGGAACAGAAAATAGGTACAAAGGTATGCTTATTTCTAACGAAATCTCTTCCAGCATACCTGCGAGAGGAGAGTTGCAAAAAAAAGATATGTAGACACCGTGTGTAGAACGATAAAAAGAAAAATATATTAAACAATTCACAATAAAGAAGAATACTGTATAGATAATTAATATAAACTCTTATATACATGCATATTATTAAATTAAATATTACAATAATAAATACTGACTAATATCATAAATACTTAAATAATAATACATATTAATATGCAACTAAGACGGAATGGAAAGATAATGCTCTTTCACTCTCTTTTTAAAAACTGCAAGAGTTTGGCAGTCCCTAATATCAGGCGGTAACGAGTTCCACAACCGCACCGCTTGCACAGTAAAGGAGTAGGAGTAAAAGTCGGTAGTGTGGGAAGGTATTCCAAGGAGATGCTTAAGATGCGACCTGCAAAGTGCATCGGAAGGACGGGAGTAGGAGAAGCGTTCGCGGAGGTAAGAAGGCATTTTAGGGTTGTGAAGGACTTTAAATAGCAAACACAAAATCCGAGAGTTCCTGCGAAGTCGAATAGGGAGCCACTTGAGCATTTTGCGAAAGCCTGAAACATGGTCATACTTTTTGAGATTGAAAACAAAACGAATACATATATTTTGCAAACGCTCAAGTTCATTTAAAAGCTCCTCGGTGGCATCCAAATAACAGGCGTCGGCGTAGTCAATGATGGGCTGAATAAGAGTTTGGGCAAGGGAAATTTTGGTGTTCAAGGGCAAAAAGCTCTGGAGGCACTTCAGCGAGTGGAAAGTGTAGTGCACCTTGCGACTGACTTCAGCGACGTGGGCAGTCCATGATAAATAAGAGTCCATGATCACCCCCAAGTTTTTAGCTGTCCTAGCGTATTCAATTTGAACTCCATTCAAACTGAGAGAAGACAGCACCGCAACATCCAGCCTGTTTCGCATATGCCTACCGCCGATAACCATGGCCTGAGACTTCTTAGGGTTGATTTGCAGCCCAAAGGACCGTGACCACTCCCCAATTAATTCCAGGTCACTGTTAATGGCGGTCACTGCGGCTTCTGCATCTTGAATAGGAAAATGATGGTAAAGCTGCAAGTCGTCAGCATAGAGATGGAAGTTACACGAGATTACTCTAGTGACAGAGTTAATAAAAATAGAAAAGAGAAGAGGAGAGAGAACGCCACCCTGTGGCACACCCGCAGTAAGAGAGCACCAATCCGAAGAACTCTCGTCGAGGTGTACCCGCTGCGAGCGGCCTCCAAGATAGGAGTTGAACCAATCAATAGTGGAAGAGGAGAAATTGAAAGATTTAAGGATCCCAAGAAGGATATCGAAGTCAACAGAGCTGAAAGCGCTGCTGAAATCGAGAAGTACAAGTAAAGTAAGAGATTTGTGGTCCATAGCCCGGCGGATATCGTCAGTAACCTTTAAAAGAGCTGTAACAGTGCTGTGACCGGGCCGGAAACCAGATTGAAAAGGACTAAGAAGATCATTATTAGAGAGAAACAGAGACAATTGCTGATGGACAAAGTGCTCAAGAACTTTGGAAAGATAAGGAAGTATGGAAATGGGTCTGAAATCGGTCAGTGTGACCGGGTTAGGGATTTTGGGTAGTGGAATAATATGGGCTAGCTTCCAAGCATCGGGAACAGTGCAAGAAAACAAGGAGAAGTTAAAAATGTGGGTCAAAACGGGAAGTAATGTGGAGAGGATAGGAGAAATCATTCTTGAGCAAAGCCCGTCATTCCCAACAGCGGAGGAGGAGATAGCACAAATAGATTTTTTGACATCACTTTCACTCACAGGACTGAAATCGAAAGACGAACACCGCGGCACTGGCAAAACGGAAATTTTATTTAATGTCGATAATTTGACGTGTGGATCCAACGTCACGGGTGAAAGTGAAAAATGTTTGTTTAGAGCACACACGTCAATGCCTTTGCTAGAAGCGGCAGGAGATTTACCAATGCCGACAGTTTTCAAAAACTTCCAGACTTCAGAGGAGTTCCGGTTGTCAAGAGAATTATGGAAGTAGCGTCTCTTTGCATCTCTACACATACGACTACAGCGATTACGCATCTCTCTACACGAACTCAGGTTGTGTTCGGAAGGACGGCGCTTTAACCTCCTTTTAGCTCGGTCTCTAACTGTGAAACTCAACTAATAAAACCACCTGCACGCTGTTGTTGGAAGAGATTTACAAAATATTAAAGATAAAAAAAGCAATCGAGAATATCAGTCATCACAACAAACTAAAATAAACGCACAGTGTAACGAAACGTAAAACAGGAATTATGAAATTGACAGATGTCAAATGTCATCATGTCAAGATTGTCAACTGTCAAGTAAAATATAAAGGTAAACAAATAAAAATAAAACAACTACCGGCAGACATTCAGAGTGAAAAGTAAATAAAATAGATGTTACAGCAAAGATTGTAAGGTTAGAATAATAGAAGAAAAAACAAGTCCAAAAGTGTACCGACATGACTTGTTACGTCATTACTAAGTGGCCGAATTAAAATATGTACGGGGATCAAACAAATGAAACCGTAGACTCAGCGACGGGTCTTCCTCATAATCTTCGCTCTAGGCGTAGCGGTTTTAGGCAAAGTGGCAGCGGCAGCAGGCCCAGGATCGTTGGATGAACCAGCACTGGCTGCAGTGGGAAATAGCGCGATTAATGACTGAAGCTCACCCATTGATGCAATCTTCCGGCGAGACTTGTCAGGAGTTTATGATTATTATTATACATATATATTTATATTTAGTTTCGTAGAGTCGTACAATACGTCTTATCGCACACAACGCCGTGTCGAAGACTGCCGAACTGAAACGACGTTAGACGATGCACGGCCTTCAAGCCACACCTCCTTGCCCGTCGGAGTGGGGAGCGTGAGGTTTTTTTCGTTACGGAATTTCTGGATTCGGTCCCCGCGCTCAAGGCCCGCGATAGAAGCTATGCAATAGCTTAACAATATTAAGAAGTGATTATCGAATTTCGCACGATGTACATTTATATAGATATAATATCATATATACTTTCTCTGCGCGGCATTCATGTGCATTATCTATACACCAAAAACAAGTTTCGTAGAGTCGTACAATACGTCTAATCGCACATAACGCCGTGTCGAAGACTGCCGAACTGAAACGACGTTAGACGATGCACGGCCTTCAAGCCACACCTCCTTGCCCGTCGGAGTGGGGAGCGTGAGGTTTTTTTTCGTTACGGAATTTCTGGATTCGGTCCCCGCGCTCAAGGCCCGTGATAGAAGCTATGCAATAGCTTATTTATTTATTTATTTTATTTAACCATTAATGTACACACACATAATAAATAGACAAGAATAAGGAACAGAAAATAGGTACAAAGGTATGCTTATTTCTAACGAAATCTCTTCCAGCATACCTGCGAGAGGAGAGTTGCAAAAAAAAGATATGTAGACACCGTGTGTAGAACGATAAAAAGAAAAATATATTAAACAATTCACAATAAAGAAGAATACTCTATAGATAATTAATATAAACTCTTATATACATGCATATTATTAAATTAAATATTACAATAATAAATACTGACTAATATCATAAATACTTAAATAATAATACATATTAATATGCAACTAAGACGGAATGGAAAGATAATGCTCTTTCACTCTCTTTTTAAAAACTGCAAGAGTTTGGCAGTCCCTAATATCAGGCGGTAACGAGTTCCACAACCGCACCGCTTGCACAGTAAAGGAGTAGGAGTAAAAGTCGGTAGTGTGGGAAGGTATTCCAAGGAGATGCTTAAGATGCGACCTGCAAAGTGCATCGGAAGGACGGGAGTAGGAGAAGCGTTCGCGGAGGTAAGAAGGCATTTTAGGGTTGTGAAGGACTTTAAATAGCAAACACAAAATCCGAGAGTTCCTGCGAAGTCGAATAGGGAGCCACTTGAGCATTTTGCGAAAGCCTGAAACATGGTCATACTTTTTGAGATTGAAAACAAAACGAATACATATATTTTGCAAACGCTCAAGTTCATTTAAAAGCTCCTCGGTGGCATCCAAATAACAGGCGTCGGCGTAGTCAATGATGGGCTGAATAAGAGTTTGGGCAAGGGAAATTTTGGTGTTCAAGGGCAAAAAGCTCTGGAGGCACTTCAGCGAGTGGAAAGTGTAGTGCACCTTGCGACTGACTTCAGCGACGTGGGCAGTCCATGATAAATAAGAGTCCATGATCACCCCCAAGTTTTTAGCTGTCCTAGCGTATTCAATTTGAATTCCATTCAAACTGAGAGAAGACAGCACCGCAACATCCAGCCTGTTTCGCATATGCCTACCGCCGATAACCATGGCCTGAGACTTCTTAGGGTTGATTTGCAGCCCAAAGGACCGTGACCACTCCCCAATTAATTCCAGGTCACTGTTAATGGCGGTCACTGCGGCTTCTGCATCTTGAATAGGAAAATGATGGTAAAGCTGCAAGTCGTCAGCATAGAGATGGAAGTTACACGAGATTACTCTAGTGACAGAGTTAATAAAAATAGAAAAGAGAAGAGGAGAGAGAACGCCACCCTGTGGCACACCCGCAGTAAGAGAGCACCAATCCGAAGAACTCTCGTCGAGGTGTACCCGCTGCGAGCGGCCTCCAAGATAGGAGTTGAACCAATCAATAGTGGAAGAGGAGAAATTGAAAGATTTAAGGATCCCAAGAAGGATATCGAAGTCAACAGAGCTGAAAGCGCTGCTGAAATCGAGAAGTACAAGTAAAGTAAGAGATTTGTGGTCCATAGCCCGGCGGATATCGTCAGTAACCTTTAAAAGAGCTGTAACAGTGCTGTGACCGGGCCGGAAACCAGATTGAAAAGGACTAAGAAGATCATTATTAGAGAGAAACAGAGACAATTGCTGATGGACAAAGTGCTCAAGAACTTTGGAAAGATAAGGAAGTATGGAAATGGGTCTGAAATCGGTCAGTGTGACCGGGTTAGGGATTTTGGGTAGTGGAATAATATGGGCTAGCTTCCAAGCATCGGGAACAGTGCAAGAAAACAAGGAGAAGTTAAAAATGTGGGTCAAAACGGGAAGTAATGTGGAGAGGATAGGAGAAATCATTCTTGAGCAAAGCCCGTCATTCCCAACAGCGGAGGAGGAGATAGCACAAATAGATTTTTTGACATCACTTTCACTCACAGGACTGAAATCGAAAGACGAACACCGCGGCACTGGCAAAACGGAAATTTTATTTAATGTCGATAATTTGACGTGTGGATCCAACGTCACGGGTGAAAGTGAAAAATGTTTGTTTAGAGCACACACGTCAATGCCTTTGCTAGAAGCGGCAGGAGATTTACCAATGCCGACAGTTTTCAAAAACTTCCAGACTTCAGAGGAGTTCCGGTTGTCAAGAGAATTATGGAAGTAGCGTCTCTTTGCATCTCTACACATACGACTACAGCGATTACGCATCTCTCTACACGAACTCAGGTTGTGTTCGGAAGGACGGCGCTTTAACCTCCTTTTAGCTCGGTCTCTAACTGTGAAACTCAACTAATAAAACCACCTGCACGCTGTTGTTGGAAGAGATTTACAAAATATTAAAGATAAAAAAAGCAATCGAGAATATCAGTCATCACAACAAACTAAAATAAACGCACAGTGTAACGAAACGTAAAACAGGAATTATGAAATTGACAGATGTCAAATGTCATCATGTCAAGATTGTCAACTGTCAAGTAAAATATAAAGGTAAACAAATAAAAATAAAACAACTACCGGCAGACATTCAGAGTGAAAAGTAAATAAAATAGATGTTACAGCAAAGATTGTAAGGTTAGAATAATAGAAGAAAAAACAAGTCCAAAAGTGTACCGACATGACTTGTTACGTCATTACTAAGTGGCCGAATTAAAATATGTACGGGGATCAAACAAATGAAACCGTAGACTCAGCGACGGGTCTTCCTCATAATCTTCGCTCTAGGCGTAGCGGTTTTAGGCAAAGTGGCAGCGGCAGCAGGCCCAGGATCGTTGGATGAACCAGCACTGGCTGCAGTGGGAAATAGCGCGATTAATGACTGAAGCTCACCCATTGATGCAATCTTCCGGCGAGACTTGTCAGGAGTTTATGATTATTATTATACATATATATTTATATTTAGTTTCGTAGAGTCGTACAATACGTCTTATCGCACACAACGCCGTGTCGAAGACTGCCGAACTGAAACGACGTTAGACGATGCACGGCCTTCAAGCCACACCTCCTTGCCCGTCGGAGTGGGGAGCGTGAGGTTTTTTTCGTTACGGAATTTCTGGATTCGGTCCCCGCGCTCAAGGCCCGCGATAGAAGCTATGCAATAGCTTAAAAATTTCACAACTCGTTTTCACTGTTGAAATTACAGTTAGTTTTAGTATTATTTTCTTCACAAGTGTGTTGAAAAACGTCGTATGATACACGTGTGTATTGATGATTACCGTCCTCGGCTCTCTTAAGACTAGCAGTGTTCAAAGTTGCATATGTCAATAACTTGCTTAGTGCTATAAGCTTTATATTTTAAGTCGTTATTTTATACGCTTTATTATAACGAGCTTTTTTATAACGCACAAGCGCGGGGCGGGCACGAATAACGCAAGCGCGGTGACTGTTAACTCGTTAGGCTTATTACGTATATTTTGCAAGAGCAAAACGATAGCGATCTAACGCTTTATGTCATAAAAGTCGGCATTACCTGCAGTGTAGGTATGGTAGGTCCTACACAATCGTTTGCTAATCGCTCAATGTTTGTCTAATTCACTTATTAAAAAAAAACCGCCAACAACTCTAAAACTTTTGTATTGAAGAGCAATTATTGCGCAAAAATCGCTATCGTTTTGCGCTTGCAAAAGATACGTAATAAGCCTGCGGAGCTCCTACCCTAGCGTTGGAATCGTTGGACAGACAGCATGCTTAAAAATATTACATCGCGTTTATGAATGTATTACGATAAAATGGAGCAGTATAAAATAAACAATGAACTTTCCTTCTTACTTTCCAGGCTTAGGACTGTCTATATTTATAGATTAAGTGTTATAATGCAATAAAGTATGTTAAGCAATTATAGGCGTATTTAAAAGTTCAATCAATCGTCCTTCACAATTTTACTTAGCCAATATTACGTTATGTGTCCTATTCACTGCTTATTACGTTATGTGTCCTATCACTGCTTACACTTAAAAGCACAAAGCAAATTACCGTAGATATATTACGTGAGCCGCGCGGGATCGCAAATTACGCGTGCGACCGATAGCAATCACTAGCATGCAACGACTGACCGGCGGCCGCCGCCAGCGCCGCACCGTCGCGCCCGCCCGGCGCCCGCTTCTTGCTTTTTACCCGACTGCCGAAGGAGGGTAATGTGTTTATCAGTCAAGTAAAAATCAAAATACCCGACTGCTTAAAAAGCGAACTAAAAAGACGTAAACAAGAAGAAAATCATGCTGTGCAGTCGGAGGATACATCTGGTTTTGGTCAGCCAGCTCGCGAATATGTATCCTCCGACGACGAGATGGTCATGTAAATAAGAACCGTGCGAGTCCTGAATCGCGCGGAGCTCGCATGGTTCCATTCGTGTCTGAATGCACGGTTAAACTGCGAATTGTGGGTTCAGGCTGCGTGTGTATATCTGTAATTAACTGAATATCTGTAATAGACTTTCACGCAGGTGAAGCCGCTAGTGTTTCATAAATACATGTGTACAGTCTAAAACTGTACATATTTTGCTGACGCGGTGCCGTGCACCATACGTGCGTCATTCCAATAATATTATAAATACACATGAAACACTTTAAATCAATGAGTACGATAACTGCTACGCGGTGACTAACATTAGAGAAAGGAATCGTCAACAGTATTACTTGTAAACACAAAAATACGTAATAAATCTAACAAAAACTGAGTGATCTTTTCTCTTCGTGCTTCAACCTCAACAACAACAACTCTGCAAGTGTACGAACCGTACATTTTTTGGTCCTTCGAGCCGGATGTTTGGTGCCACTGTGCCTCTTTACGGTAGCGAATCGGTTTAGCTGGTCTCCCAGAAGCGGGTCGCCCCAGCTAGATTGAGAAGTCGCATAATATCGTGACAGAGGTGCAAGGGTGCTGAGTTCCACTGACCATTTCAAATCAAGTAAGTCAACGATTTCAAGATTTGAAACGGAGAAGACTACAAGCAACGCAGCAGCCTTCGCAATACAACGCAACGCTCTCCTGCCACAGTCAACGACGTGTCAGCAAGCATCAACATGGATATGCTAGAATTGCAGTCAACGTGCTTCGATAACATCAAAGCATTATGTGTCAACTATCGCAAGGATTCATCATCACGAAAATCTGTGGAATACCTGAAGAAACGCTTGTCGTCGCTAGAAAACCAATGGCAAGACTTCGAAGGCAGGCATGCCCAACTGTTGCTCGAACTAGAAGATAAGAACATAGCATATTTCAAGGACGACATCTACGAAAAAACTAAAGAAATGTTCTTATCAACTAAAACAGACATAACTAGCAAACTGACGACTTTGAACAAACAAAACGTGAAGTTCGACCTAGGTGGGACTTCAGAAGATGACGACAGCAACATACAACTCTTGCTTAACAAGCAAGAATGCAATTTCAACGCGATTCACCGTGTCATCTCCAAGATTGACTTAATCACTATATCGGAAAGATGGGAACTGGAAGACCACTTCGCAACCTTGAAATCGAAATGGGAACCCATCGATAAACTTCATTGGGAAATAGACTTTCAACTGAAAGGATCCAACGAACATTACTACAAAATGTTCACGGATATTGAACAACAATATGATGAGCTAAAGAGGAAAATCCATGCCAAAATCTGGTCCACCGTCCACTACCAGAAATCGACACCTAAGATCGAAATCCCTGAGTTCTCCGGCAACTACAGTCAGTGGATCTCCTTCAAAGACCTATTTCTGGAAGCTATTCACAAAAACCCTATGATCAACAACGCGCAGAAAATGCAACACTTAAAGACCAAGCTGCGAGGAGAAGCTGAACGCTTAGTGCAGCATCTGACCATTAGCACTGAAAACTATAACTCATGCTGGGATATATTAATTCAGCGCTACGACAATCGTCGCCTCCAGTTTACTTCATTTATGAACAACATGCTAAATCTGCCGATCATACAACATGCAGACTCATACAATTTGAAGAAGATGCATGACGTCATTACCGAATGCCTGAACGGCATCTCTAACATCGGTATTGATACTTCAACTTGGGACCCGATCATTGTGCACATCATGTCACAAAAACTGGACTCCAGTACTTTGAGTGACTACATGAAAGAACTTCAAGATCACAGAGAACTACAGAACCTCCACGACTTCCTGTATTTCCTCGAAACACAGTTCATGGCATACGAAACGATGAAATCAGCTAAAAGGGCGAACCCTACAGCCACAGAAAAATCATCCAACTGGAAAACATTCAACAAGCAAACCCAGATGAAGAAACATAACTATAACTTCAATCAAAATAAAACAAACAACTATCATGCTATTTACGGTAAATGCCCATTCTGCAACGGAAGTCACGTTCTGCGCCAATGTGACAAATTCCTACAAATGGACTTTGGCAAGCGAAATGACACCGTGTCGAAACTGCAGCTGTGCAAAAACTGTTTATTCAGCCACGGAAATGACGAGTGCAAATCCACGAAAATGTGCAAAGAATGTAACTTGAAACACAACACACTATTGCACAATCCGGACAACCAAACCATAACGTCAGCGACTAGAAAAAACAATGTTGAACAACGCCCTTCATCTCAACAACCAACATCTAACCATTTGTCTAAAGACAACATGGAGGTTCTACTGACTACGGTCCAGCTGAGAATAAAATCTGCAGATGGGATTTATGTAACACTACGTGCGTTGCTCGATCAAGGCTCACAGGTGAACTTGATAACAGAAAACGCTGCACAAATATTACGTCTTCCTCGGCGCGGGATCAACGCATCAGTATCGGGAATCGGCTCTGTTTCCAGAGAATGCAGGGGAAAACTGAAACTTACCTGTCAATCGATTCACTCCGATTATAACTTTGAAACTCAAGCACTTATTATGACGAAGCTAACAAACAACCTGCCTATGAAAACGTTCGAGAAAGGTGCATGGAGTCACTTGAAAAACTTGAAACTTGCAGATCCTGACTTCAACGTATCTCGGCAAATCGACCTATTACTAGGAGCCGACGTATACTCCGAAATTATCCTAGGAGGTGTATTGAAAGGCAATAACAGCTCCCCAGTTGCACAACAAACGCAAATTGGGTGGATTTTATGCGGAAAGATGAAACAAACGTTTAACTGCCACGTTACTGTAGTCAACTTAGAGGATTTAACAAAATTTTGGGAGAATGAAGAAATTCAAAAAACTAAAGATATCCCCAAAGATGACCAGTGTGAACAATTTTATAACGAAACTGTAAGAAGATCATTTGACGGAAAGTACATCGTCAAAATGCCTCTAGTTCCAGACTACAAAGAGAAACTAGGCAAGTCTAGAACAATTGCGGTTTCGCAGTTTCTACAGTTGGAAAAACGGCTAGAGAAGAACGAAAAGCTTTCCTCCATGTACAAAAAATTCATGGAAGAGTACGCGGATCTGGGTCACATGAAATTAGCACCTCAGATACCTACTGACGTCTACTTCTTACCGCACCACGGGGTCTTGAGAGAAAACTCGACAACAACAAAGTTGAGGGTCGTATTTAACGCCTCTCAAAAAACTACGACTGGCGTCAGCCTGAACAACGTCATGGAAAAAGGCGCCAACTTACAAAAGGACATTCAGGCCCTTATACTGAAATGGCGAACGTATAAATACGCATTTACGGCTGACATTGAAAAGATGTACCGCTGCATTTGGATTTCAAAAGAACAACAACATCTACAGAGAATTGTATGGCGGGACTCACGAGATCAACATCTTCGCGATTACCAGCTCTGCACAGTAACCTACGGGACCAAATGCGCACCATGGCTAGCTATGCGAACATTGAAGCAACTAGCCATTGACGACGGTCACAAACATCCGGCAGCTGCCAAGACACTCATAGAAGAATGCTACGTAGATGACGTCATTAGCGGCCATAACAACCTCACAGAAGCGAAAAAACTGCAAAACTCCTTGATCCAACTGTTAAAAGGAGGAGGCATGAATTTACGGAAGTGGACAGCCAATGACCGCGCTATACTGGAAGACTTACGCAAGGATCAAATTTCAACTCAAACCATGTTTGATTTTAAAGGGGAAGAATCAAGCAAAACGTTAGGCCTCGGTTGGAATCCAAACAGCGACAACTTCCACTTTAACTGGCCTGTGGAAAACTCCAAACAACTAACAAAGAGATCTTTACTCTCAGCCATATCAAGATTTTACGACCCATTGGGTTGGCTCTCCCCAGTAACGGTCAAGGCCAAACTACTATTCCAGAAAGTCTGGATGAGTAAACTTAGCTGGGATGACATAGTGCCCAGCAACATTGAATCTGAGTGGCTGAACCTAAAAACAGAACTGCCGTTCATTAATAAAATAACGATAAATAGATGGATTGGCGACACACAACAATGTGTCGAATTGCTAGGCTTCTGCGACGCAAGTGTAAAGGCGTACGCTTGCGTTATTTACAGCAAGGCGTTCAACGAACATGGCCAACCCATCGTAACTCTACTTGCTGCTCGAACAAGGGTGGCTCCACTGACTCAGAAAACAACACTACCAAGACTGGAACTGTGTGGTGCTCAGCTACTAGCTGACTTGATGGAGAAAACCAAGGAAACATTCTGTGGATATAACATATCAACACGGGCTTGGTCGGATTCTCAAGTGGTCCTCGCGTGGATTCAAGGCGAAACATCAAGATGGGAAACTTACGTAGCCAACAGAGTTACAAAGATCAAAAACGTCATTCCTGCAGCTCAGTGGCATTATGTCAAATCAGAGCAAAATCCAGCAGACTGCGCCTCAAGAGGTCTTTTGCCAAGCAAACTAGTAAACTTCAACCTGTGGTGGCAAGGCCCAGAGTTCTTAACAAAACAAGATCCGCCGGCAGATATGCCTTGCACTTTCCAAACGAATTTTGGCGGCTTAAACCACGCTAAAATCACGCAAGAAAATATCGATCATAATATAATTATCAATTTATTGAGCAAATGCAGCTCATTGACACAAGCAAACAGGGTCATCGCATGGATATTACGCTTCATTACAAATGTGCGCAATAGGACGAAATCGGAAACTACGTACCTAACAACAAGTGAACTAAGCGCAGCGCGCATTAGTATCATTATTCAAGCGCAGCGATTGCAGTTCAATTCTGAATACAAACAAATCGTTAACAACGAAACAGTATCAAAGAAAAGCGCAATTTGCAAATTGAATCCTTATGTAAACAAAGCGGGCATCATCTGTGTCGGAGGTCGTCTTAAACACTCAAGATTAACTGGGGATATGAAGAATCCAATAATCGTACCACATAAAGGTAGATTTACACAACTTCTTATAGAACAAGCACATTCAGCCACATTACATGGAGGAGCTCGGCTAACGCTGACTTATATTAGACAGCGTTACTGGATCGTTGGCGGCAACCGGGCTGTCAAGAACCAACTTCGAAGATGTGTACGCTGCCATCGCTTCAACAAGACAGATAGCTATCAACTGATGGGTGACCTACCACCGCAAAGGATCACTCCGTGCCGCCCTTTCACGCACACAGGAGTAGACTTTACCGGTCATGTGGATGTTAAACACAACAAGGGTAGAGGCGTAAAAACTTCAAAGGGATACATAGCCATATTTATATGTATGGCGACGAAAGCTGTTCATATTGAACTCGTATCAGACCTTAGCACAGAAACGTTTATGGCGGCCTTCCAAAGACTATGTGCGAGACGCGGCACCCCGAAACACATGTACTCTGACTGTGGTACAAACTTTATCGGCGCTGCAAAGGTGCTTCGTCAGGAATTCGAAGAGTTCAAACAACTACTGAAACCAGATGTTTTCAACGAACTGGCCAAATTGGAGGTGGAGTGGCATTTCAACGCCCCCGCCTGGCCAACTGCTGGCGGTCTGTGGGAAGCTGCCGTCAAGTCTATGAAGCACCATCTGCGACGAGTACTGGGGGACCAAAAACTAACGTACGAGGAGTTCATAACGATTTTAGCAAAAATAGAAGCCTGCATGAATTCAAGACCTCTGTGCCCGCTAACTGAAGATCCAGAAGAGTTCTACAACTGCCTAACGCCTGGACATTTCCTTACAGGAAGCCCAATATTGTCCATGCCACTCTCGGATTACAGTGACGTAAAAAACATTGATTTACGCCGTAGATGGCAGCTTACCGAGCATATGTTTCAACAATATTGGAAAAGCTGGTCAAACGATTACCTTACCACTCTACAAACACGTAGTAAGTGGAACAAGCCTTCTAGAAACGTTAAAGAAGGCGATGTAGTACTGGTGAAAGAAAACAATCTACCGCCGGGAAAATGGGCCCTAGGTCGGATTCTGGAAACACATCCAGGATCTGATGGATATGTTCGAGTAACTACTGTTAAAACTCAAGCAGGAATCATAAAGCGCCCAATAACAAAACTGTCGCCATTACCATTGAACTCTGAAACTGAGGAAACCAAAGAAAACGAAATGAAAAATAAGCCTCCACAGAAATCGAAAAACGAACGGCGGAAGAAGTCAAAGAATCTTATCTCAACGTTACTAATAACAATGTTATCATTGTTTACATTTGTAACGGGATCTTATACCGCCACCGATGGCACGCGCGGAGCGCCGGCGGCGACCGCTCAGATTACAAGTCTGGAACGCGAGCGGCCCATATACTATGACACCGTCGGCAAAATGCAAGTAGTGCACGATGAATGGATACTAATGATGTACTACAACCTAACAAACTATTGGGATGGGACTCGTCGTACTCAAACTTACTTCGAGAATATTCACAACTTATGCCAAAAAACGAATCTACAACACTGCAGATCAACCATGGAACAATTAAATCATGAACTAGAACTTCTAAACTACTACAACTCTATACTTATAAATCCCCACAAACACCTGAGCAACAGGAAGAAACGGGGTCTAGTCGACGGAGTCGGCTACATAGCTAACAGTCTGTTTGGGATATTGGACCAACAATTCGCTAAGAAATATCAAAACGATATTCAATCTCTGCAAACCAATGAGAACTACTTACTTGAGTTATTAAAAAATCAAACAACGATTGTGGAGCTTGAGAATCAAGTATTGAAACAAACTGAAGACAATATTCAGCGTCAATTCAACTCCATTGATAACTTTATCAATCAAACCAATAAAAATATAGCATCCATCGAAACGGAAATGGAAATACTTTCGGCTACTACCTACCTCAACTCTGCTTCGTTAACGACGTACCTATTGATCAACAGCTTGAGGACGTTCCAGGAGATGCTGTTTAATACTCTAACTAACGTCTACCAAGGTCATGTAGATGTCCATCTAATAAGTCCGGTGCGTCTGATTCAAAAATTAACGGAAATATCCGGAAGCCTTCCGAAATCTTTATCGCTACCAGTTGAGAACTACAAAGAAAACATTAAAGATATCTACAAGCTGATCAATGTGAAAGCACGAGTTACTGAAAATTACTTTCTTTTCGAAGCACATATTCCACTTGTAGCTAACGAAGATTTCGTAATATACCAAGCGATACCTTTACCGGTTAACAATGCTAAGGAAACTACATATGTGCAGTTATCAAACGAGTACATCGCTGTCAACTTCAAGAAGAACATTTACGTGTCTATGTCCAAAGATGACTTGAAACACTGCATGCAACAAAAATCGCAGAATTTCTTATGCAAGAAAAACCTGCCATCATTTGACCTACACAGCAAAAACGCTCCTTGTGAGGCAAAACTGCTATCGCATCAAAACAATGAACCTTGTGACGTCGAACGCGCGTCATGCAAAGACACTTGGATAGAGTTACAAACTCAAAACAGCTGGCTGGCGATTTGCTGCGAAACGTGTGCATTACGAATCATATGTAGCAACGACGTCACATCACAAACCATTGCATTATCGAGCATAGTGACATTATCTCAGGGATGCGTACTGCAATCCAACGACTTAACCATCTACGCTCAACGCCGATACAGCAGTCATATGAAGATGGATTATGAGTTTACAGCTCCAACATTTGATACATCTATTAACAAGATAGTGAACTTAACATATCGTTATGCTCCAAATATCCTTCAGTCAAAGGCTACGGATCAGGAAATTGTAACAATTGATCAGAAAATTGCAACTCAACGGCAAAATGAAGCTTCACTACCAACACTAACAAGTCACGACATTCATCAATATGCCATAAGTTACTCTTTGCTGGCGATCGCCATCATAGTCGTACTTGTCGTGGTTGGGAGAAATCGTTGTCCACACTATTGCACACACAACGCTAAGAACAAAACTTCGAGTCAACCTGAAGATATTGAACTTCAAGTTTTCCGCAAAACAGAGTGCCAGCAGCATGAAACCGTCGCAGCACAAACAACAAAGGACTTGCGGCGGGAGCCTCAACCTGGGAACAGGAACATCGCCTTTCTATTTGATTGATTAATTACTTAACTAACTTTGTGACGACTTTTCCTTTCTCTTCTCGTTGGTTTCTTCTTTTTGGGTTGCCAAGATGTACAGTCTAAAACTGTACATATTTTGCTGACGCGGTGCCGTGCACCATACGTGCGTCATTCCAATAATATTATAAATACACATGAAACACTTTAAATCAATGAGTACGATAACTGCTACGCGGTGACTAACATTAGAGAAAGGAATCGTCAACAGTATTACTTGTAAACACAAAAATACGTAATAAATCTAACAAAAACTGAGTGATCTTTTCTCTTCGTGCTTCAACCTCAACAACAACAACTCTGCAAGTGTACGAACCGTACAACATGCCTCAATTTCTGTAGTCAAAAAGAAAAGAAAAGAAATGCAATCATGAAAGACAGTCATGCATTTCCTAAAATATGATATTGTTACATAAAAAAATTATAAAAGTATTTTTTTTATTGCAATCCAAAAGCTTGTCTTATAAAAAAATTAACCTTGAGGCTTGATCACCAACCTTGTTCTGTAGGTAAATAATCTTATTATAGATTTTTAACCATTATAACAAAATGTCTTGGTCACCTCAAGCTAAGTTATCCTCTTGTATAAAGCTGCATCTATTCTAGCCGAGCCGAGCACAAACAGAGCACAAGGGAAGCGTAAATTCGTATGGCGTTCCCCATGTTGGAGTCCATATATTACTTCCATCTGATATATATATATATCCTACATATTTCCATCTTATATCATATGAATTCTTACTCGATTCGCGTAGTGTAGACGCAGCTTCATAAATGTGAAAATGTGTATTTTCGTTACGCTTCAAAGGAATTAGGATGAAAGTTGGCCCTCAGGCCAGACATAGAAAATGATCCTGAGTTTTAAATTTCCGAACTCACATGTAAGCGAATATGGATGTTTCCTTTTAGAAAATGTATAATTCTACTTAGTCCGTCAATGAGATTATCAAATAGTATTGTATAGACACGTATTTTTTGCCTTAGCAAATCAACAAAAAATTACAAAGATAAAGCGCATAAAAGTTCAGGAGTGGGGGCTTGTGACGTCACTATGTCAGTATAAATAAAGTGTACTAGCGGCGTGACGTCATACGATATTTCAACGCATTATATCGTCGTCATTTTATGTTTACGTGTCAAAAGAAAAAATACGTGTCCAATTTTTTTAATTAATCTACCTGACGGACAAAAACCTAATTTTCAGTTAACATCCCAATTGTTGGCAAAAGCTAGTTAGAATCATATACCTACTCAAAAACAAGAAGAAAATATAATTTCAATATGATGGCTGTTTTCATTATAATTATTAGATTTATTTGGCTTCTTCACAGAAAATTGTTATAATTCTGCCTTGTTTGCCTTTCACGGAATCGCTTTATTACTAAAGGTACTTCAAAATTAAATTATTTAATAAAGACTCCAATCTAATATCGATGGAAATAATAAGAATAGAAAAAGAACTGTGAAACCCGATTTTTTTATTTTTCTAATAAACAATCGCGCCTCCCCTTTTTTAATAACGAATCATTTAGAATCTGTTCACAAAGAACGACTCAATATCACTTTGTTTTGTGTCAGTTCTAAATCAAATTAAGTCCCAGTGTTTGAGAATCGCATTTATCTCGTTAAATATTCTTAGCGTAATTCATCAAGAAAATGTAATTATTCATTTGTCTCAAGATGTTCAAATGAGTCATTCATTCGGGCACTTTTCTACCAGAGATGTTTGAAGCGATGGGAAAGAAAGAAACCGGCCTAGTGCAAGTCGGACTCGAACACGAAGGGTTCCGTACCATTATTGCAAAAAAAAGGCAAAAAATCAGGTTAGTTGTGTGGATGCCCCACTTAAATATTTATTTTATTCTGTTTTTAATATTTATTGTTAAAGCGGCAACAGAAATACATCATGTGTGGAAATTTCAACTGTTTAGCTATCACAGTTCATGAGATACAGCCTGGTGACAGACAGAAAAATAGACAGACATACGGACCGCGGAGGACCGCTTTGGGTACGGAACCCTAAATAATAGGGTCCCGTTTTGTACGGAACCCAAAAAAAAGTATTTTTTTTCACAGAAAATATAGCACACAGTTGAATAAAAAAAATACTAAACAGCTCAGAGACTTTTATAATTAAGGTCCTTGAGCTTAAACTAAAATTATTGTAGGTACTTAAATTATGATAGTGAAGACGAGGAGACTGAGGAGACGAGGAGACTGAGGAGACGAGGAGACTGAGGAGGATCGTGGGAGGTTAGCGGAGACGGAGAGGATATGTAGCCGCGCTGTGAAAACATGCGATTGTTGCCACCAAAGAAAATAAAGCCATCTTATTCACTTACATCTCCCGCATCTCCATGATATCAATTTGGCATGCTCGTCTAAACAAGAGAGACTACCGTGATTGTCTCCCTTTTGCCAGAAGAAAGGTTTACCTTGAGGTATTAATGAGTAGAAGTCAGACCCTTGTCTGCCTTCCCATGAGGATTTCCACACAAAAAGTTTTGTCTAGAAATCCTCATGGGAATCTCAGGGATACGCCTGAAAGATTTTTTAATCAATTATCCAGCCTTTTTCAATCTATTTTCAGATTTATGCCTTTTCGACTCCGATACATAGGTTATTGGCACCAATATTTTACATATTTATTATGTTTTCTGATCAGCACATGAATATTTTCCATAAATATGTAAAGCTATCCGCGGATTATTCTATGCACTTGAGCGTAGACTTCTATGCATAGGAAAATCAGCTTTACTGTTTTCAATTTGTACACCATTAGTTACATAGGTATGTATAAAGTCAAAGTCTTTTGTGTCACTTTTGAATAACACTATTGACAGTTAATCTATATATTATTATATAAATATAAAACTGAATCCCTATTTCCCTTGGTCACGGCATCACGCGTGAACGGCTGGACCAATTTCGCTTATTCTTTTTTTGTTGTGTTTGTTATTGTTAGGAGAAGGTTATTATGAAAAAAAAATAAGAAAAAGAAATGGTTCCTTAACTACATAGGTAGGTAGGGTAGTTTAGGTAGGGTACGTAGGGTAGGGTAGGTAGAGTAAGGTAGGTAGAGTTGGGTAGGGTAGGGTAGGGTAGATAGGGTAAGGTAGGATAGGTTGGATAGATGAATGTTTGGTGTTTTTATGGCAGAACAAAGTTTGCCGGGTCAGCTAGTAATTAATAATAATAATTTAAAAATTACCGTTCATTCGCAAGGTTAAATTGTTATGGAGAAGAACGGACAAGAAACTCCACACACAGGACCCACTTGCACGCTAAGTCATGTCAAATAATTAAATGTAGAGTTTGTAAACTCGGAGTGAAGTCGTAAACAGTTTGCGTTCCACCATTAAAAACTAATGCCAGGTTTATTAACACGGCATTTCAAGTGAGCAAACCTAATATTTGTCAATGTGTATGCCCTGAAATGTAATCTGACCAAAAATAAATGAATTAACTATAAACTGAACATGTATACGAGTCTCTTTTATACTACATTACGATACGTAATACTTTATCTATATATATAAAAATGAATCCCTATTTCCCTTGGTCACGGCATCACGCGTGAACGGCTGGACCGATTTCGCTTATTCTTTTTTTGTTGTGTTTGTTATTGTTAGGAGAAGGTTCTTAAGAAAAAAAAAAATTGCTACCTTACGTACATAGGTAGGGTAGGTATGTAGGTATGTAGGTAGGGTAGGGTAGGTAGGGTAGGGTAGGTAGGGTAGGGTAGGTAGGGTAGGGTAGGTAGGGTAGATAGGGTATGGTAGATAGGGTAGGGTAGGTAGGGTAGGTAGGTAGGGTAGGTAGGTTAGGTAGGGTAGGGTAGGTAGGGTAGAGGAATTTTTGGTGTTTTATGGCAAAACAAAGTTTGCTGGGTCAGCTAGTATAATGTATACTTCGTCTTTGAATTTTTAGCAAATTTACATTCTAAGGTCGATTTGAGTTAATTAAATGAAATTTAATTGTTTGACGTAGTACTTATAATCGTGTAAATTAATACGCGTAAAGTGAATTCAGGCAATAAAAAAAAAATAAAAAATAATTAAATAAGGATACAAATGCAAAAACCTAATAACGATTGTTACTTCGTCTTGCCAAAATCACAGCTTGAATCCTTCTGGGCAAGCTTTCCACGATGTTTTAATAACGTTTTGAGGAATACGTTCCCACTCTTCTGCAATGACTTTTTTAAGTCCCTGATGTTTTGTGGAGCAGGTTGCACTGATCTTACCCGTCTCTTTAGAACATCCGGGACATGCTCAATTGGATTGAGGTCAGGACTTCGAGCTGGCCAATCTAAACTAAACGACGGATCCCAACTTCTTGCATGTACGCTTCCACTTCGCCACAACGGTGCGGGCGAGCATTATCGTCCATAAAAATGGAATCTTCCCCAAGTGCAGGCAATGCGGGTTATGCATATGGAATTAATAATTTATTTATTGACACACACACAAGTTACAACAAAGAAACATTTTGCACAACGAGATAATTATGACAAACTTGTTACAAAATATAAGTGGCAATGGGCCCCAAACTAGGCACAGCCTGTATCTTGGAGGCCCAGAAATTGAGAGTAGGCAGATTGAATGTTCAATACACAGCACAAAGTTACAAATTGGGCATTACGAACAAAATTTAAATAAATTTTAAATAATAATAAAAGAAAATAAAATAATAATAGCAGGCAAAACCAAAAATTACATTAACAGTTTTAAATGAATAACATTAGTCAAATACAATATTCATCTTAAGTAAAAATTAACAGAATGAAAGTAGCAAATTAAAATTGAAAATAAGTTTATGATTTTATAAATTTCATGGATAAATTAAAATCAAAAGTCAATAAATAGGGACCAACTATATCATTCAGTGATCAACAAATCAAAAATGAGTAAGCATCAATCAGTCAAACATATGAGTAAGTGGAAGGATGAGGAGAGAGTGTAGAGTTATGGTGTGTGTGTGCGTGTGTGAATGTTGGACACGGACAGGACACGGATAAGTACAGTCTTGGTGATGGTATGTGTTCAGGCGCTGGTCAACTCATCGGGCATAAAACAAATTCAGCATTTTCATACATCAGCTCTTGAAGCCATCTCTTCAATATAGGCTTGGCTTCAAAAGTATTTCCAGGGACCCGTAGAGTGGATTTATTAATTAGATTAAAGACTCGTATCGGGAGAAAGAGGCCGAATCGGGTGGCAAAAGTTGTTCTTACACTTGGGATTGCCTGTCTGTCAGCTCCGACACTTCCTCTTTGGGTGTAAGTGAATTGTTTCCCCAACACGGTGACCAGACCTAGAAGGGACTTCAGAATATATATCTGTCGGACGCCCAGGACACCCGCTTCTTTGTAGAGTGTGTCAGTTGGGTAGCGCCGTGGTTTGCCAAGCATGACTTTTAGAACAGCTCGTTGAGCACGTTCAAGTTCTAGCAAATAGGACTTAGCCGCGCTACCCCAGATGCCTGCACAGTACTGTAACAGCGACTGACACAGGGCTAGGTAGACCTTTCTGCATAGGTCTTTCCATTATGTCTTCCATTATGTACCGGTATGCATTTAAAGTTCCATTTTCTATTAAAAATAACTCCGTACGCTCCGTCGAATTAATTGCTGCCCAAAACATATCGGAGCCCTCGCCATAAGGAGTGATTTCTTCGAAACACATTTCCGCATAGTATTCCCGTGGTCTTCGCAGCACTCGCCGGCGTCGGTCCTCTCCAAACTAAGAGATTATAGCTTCATCAGAAAACAATACTTTAGTCTAGTCGTCCAGGTCCAGAGTCCATGAAGCACAGTTTCGAGCAAACTGAAGTCGAGCAACACTGTGCTCACCGAGTATTTTAGGGCCCCGAGCCAGGTGGTAACTCCTGATATTGGCAGCCAAAAGCCTCCTCCTGACCGTCCACAAGCTTACTTCTACTCCTTATACTTCTTCAAGGCTCTTCTTCAGGTCCACACTTGACGCCTTACGATTCCGCAACGCCTGACTCACCAAAAAGCGGTCACTTATTGGTTCTGTGCATCGATTTCTTCCCGAACCGGGTCTTCTTTTGACCGAACCGGTCTCTTAATACCGTTGCCAAGTCCTCTGGACAGTTGAACGACTCACATTTAGCCGCTGAGACACGTAAGTTTGCGAACAACATTCTTCAAGTAGGGCTATAATTTTACCGGCCTTTATCGCTTTATCACTCATATCAAAAAGTGGTATTTAATGTAAAAAGAAAGATTAAATTGTTTAATTTACAGAAAATATCCAAAAAGTTTTAAAATTTTAGTAATCAGTAAAAAATTCGTTTCAGCAATTCGCACCATTATTTTAGTAAAGCAATTTTACATAATACAATAACCAATATTTTTCTTTTGTTAATTTCAAAGCTTAAATTTGGAACGTAAAGAAATATGCCAGGATGCTTCAAATAACATGCCAATCGTCAAATTAATAAAACCTCTTCCTTGTTCTTCTTCATTGAAGTAGAGAACAAAATCTAAAGTGCCCGTTTTTTCGCAAAAGAGTTTATTTGCATCATTCCTCCGCCATTTGCCGCCAAGATTTATTTTTTTGCGGGAAATTTATGTTCTTTTGTTCAAAATAAAAAATAAATCTTGTTTTCATGCCCCTAACTTTACATCTGGTGATAATTTACTTCTTTGTGATATTGTCACAAAATATAGAACTCATAGAAAACTTTATTCGTCTTGCCAAATGCGTGTCTAACTCGCACACCGAGGGTTCCGTATAAACTGCTACATTCACCAAAATAAATAGGTAACATTACTAACGTATATAAACAATTAAAGAACCGAACATTGCTCTATCGAAGGGACAAAATTAACTTTGCCATTCGAAAACTATTGTCCGCATACATCAATATACAAAATTTTTACTTTTCAAGTACATTTTATAAGTTGGTGGACCATTACTCGTAAACTTGTAAAGCCTACTTAGCTGTGATAGTTTTCCTTTTACTTTCATTATATATACTACTGCCGTAATTTTTTTCAGATATCCAGATGCAACCATTTAGCTGGCAGGGGAGGGGACACTTGACTCTAACAAAAATTTGTCATCTAAAGCTTAATTATACCAAAACGAAAACGGTAAAACGGTATATTTTTGATTTGGCCTATCCAACGATACCCCATACCATGGGATAGACGTGAAAAAAGAAACAGCCCCTCTTTACGTGTACAGGAGGTACCATTTTTTTATTTTGTTTCATAGTTTTTACGGTTCCGTACCCAAAGGGTAAAACGGGACCCTATTACTAAGACTGTCCGTCTGTCTGTCTGTCACCAGGCTGTATCTCATGAACAGTCATAGCTAGACAATTGAAAATTTCACAGATCATATATTTCTGTTGCCGCTATAACAACAAAAAACAGAAAAAAATAAATTTTTAAGCGGGGCTCCCATACAACAAACGTGATTTTTTTGCCGTTTTTGCGATAATTGTACAGAACCCTTCGTGCGTGAGTCCGTCTCGCACTTGGCTGGTTTTATTTTACCACTTTGTTGACGTATTTAATATGTATTTCCATACCAAATACTTCAGTAGAAAATACCTTATTTTCTACTCAAGTATTTAATCCTGAAAAGTCCCGAAAACCTTCTCAAAATACCAGCGCACCTGCAAAAGTGACAATAATTTTACCCTTATCATGAAAGCTAAGTAAGGTATTAGGGTTGTGGTGAAATAACACAAATTTTGGGATATCTTCCATCTTTAGCGGTTAGTTAATTAATTCTGATGTCCCTGTGTTATCTTTCTGGAAAATATTAGGAAAATGTCTGGAAATTCGGCTTAAAAGTTATTTATTACCCGGCTGCAAGGAAAGGGTTATGTGTTTCGCGCGTATCTTGTATGTTTGTATGTTTGTTTGTTTGTATGTATGTAATATTCTTTATTACCTCATATCTTTCAAACTACTTGGCGGGTTTTTATAATTAAGACATCGTTAGATAGGTCTTAACCGCCCAAGTGTTCTTAACTAAGTGCCTTTAAAAAAAAAATTACATAGTCGATTTTGGGCGCCATATTGTGGGGGTTTCAATTTTTTTTTTCTTCCTTACCCATCGAGTGGGGTATCAAAATGAAGGATTTTTAGAGATTTCAAAAATATATAACACTTATATGTTTAAATGTACCTAATTTCAAAAAATATGTTAACTAAAAAGTTAATTAAAAAAATCAAAAACCCGACTGCTTAAAAAGCGAACTAAAAAGACGTAAACAAGAAGAAAATCATGTCGTGCAGTCGGAGGATACATCTCGTATTAGTCAGCCAGCTCGCGAATATGTTCTAAAAGAACATACATTGTTCACTTAGCGAATAAATACATGACTAAGGTTAGTGTAGTCCAGCAGCTAACAGTTTTGTTTTCTTAATGTAGGTAGGTACGATGTCGACATTGTTACAGTGAGACTTATATCCTTAGCTTAGCAGTTTTGTGTTGTTAGTGACGTACTGTATGAGTTTAGCTCTGAATACATTCAAAGAAGATGTGTTCCTTATATCTGCTGGTAGATTATTATAAAGCAGGACGCCTTCGTATTTTATATTTTTCTTGCCATATTGCGTTCGCGGGGAACGAGTCTGTATTTGGTTAGGGTTTCTTTGGCTGTATTTGGATGTTTTGGAGTTTATCATAAATACCAAAATAGGCTTCTAGCGGTGACTATGCTATCATTAGACTCAAAAGGTTTGAGTCAATGGTTAATGACAGCATAGACTTAAAACTGTTTCTTTACCATTACCACAAATAATAGAAATTATAAGAGGCAATAAAATAGTTTTAAAACCTGTATAGAACATAACCAAATAATATTTATTTTATGTTTATTTTAACTATCTTAATATATATATTTCTTGTGTGCGTGTGTATGTGACTGAACTCCTCCTAAACGACTGGACCGATTTTGATGAATTTTTTTGTGTGTGTTCGTGGAGATTCGAGAATGGTTTAGATATACAATTGAAAAAAAAAAAAAAAAATGGAAAATGTATAAAAGAAAGTCGTGTTAGTTACACTATTTATAACTCACGAACGGCTGAACTGATTTGGCTGAAAATTGGTAGGGAGGTAGCTAAGAACCAGGAGAAGGATACTTTTAATCCCGTTTAGGGTAGGGTAGGTAGGATAGGAAAGGTAGGGTAGGGTAGGGTAGGTAGGATAGGAAAGGTAGGGTAGGGTAGGGTAGGTAGGGTAGGATTTTTTTTTTTTTTTTTTTTTTAATACTAATCCCGCTCAACGAAGTTGGCGCCTATTCTGTGCAAATTCTTTCATTCCATTCCTCTTTCATGCCTCTCGTACTTTCATTCTTCATACCATGGTTCTTCTTGCATACGTCTTCTTGTATACAGTGGGTGGGACTCCCACTTTGTATAAATACTTAAAGGCAACTTTATTTATTTGGTGTAAGGTTAAAAGAAAAAGTGCTACATATACAAGAATACAAAAAAAAGTGCTGTTGATCACAGTAAAATATGCAAAAAGTGCTGCAGATCACAGGTAAGGTACAGAAGTGCTGTTTATCACAGGGAATATCACAATATAAATAATGCCTTACATTTAGGGATGAGAAGCACAACAGTGCTTTTCACCATACAGACAATATGTTTTCTTAGGTACTACCCCAGTGCAGGGTTCGTCATTGCAGTTTTGTGCGTGCTATTCTATGCTTCTTACAAATATTCTTATAATACTAGTGAAGCATAGTGCTGCTTCAACTTCGGTTTCGTGCAATGACGGTGGAGGCCACATTAACACAGTACACCAGGAACTTTTCCCTGTGTTGCTTACTCATGAGCCCATGCAGGCTCTCCTTCGTCAATCTCCTGTCCAGCTCACATTCGAGTTGGTAGCGTTCCCTGATAAATAACGGGCAATCTACAAGTATGTGCTGGACAGTCTCAGAACGCCTGTGGGCCGCACCTGTTTTATAATACGGAAAGCCGCTATGGCATACTGAAGAAACATTTTCGTCACAGAAGCTGTCTCGCCCGACACATATCTTCGGTTCCATTCATCAAGCGATTCCAAACGGATCTGTCGCTTGATAAATGATACCGGACACTGGTCGTAGTCCGGCTTCCTCCGTAACGACAATGCTGCCTTCTTTGCCAACTCGTCCGCTCGCTCATTCCCCGGCAGGCCCGCGTGGGCCTTGATCCAGAACAAAGAAACAGCTTTGCTCTGGCCCAGGGCTTGAGCCAAATTGGCGCGCGCGCGAACTGCCAGGGGATGGAAAGAGCCATGCCTTGCAAGCGTCTGCAATGCTGACATTGAGTCACTGTACAAACCATAGCTCGTCTCTTGCCGCGTAAGGATCACGTCCGTCGCTTTGCAGATGGCCAGGAGTTCCGCCTGGTAGACTGTGCAGTACGCGGCTAAGCTAAGTTTGAGGTTCCGGACTTCGCCTTCATTATCCCAAATGGATAATGCGGCCCCGACCTTCCCCTCAATCTTGCTGCCGTCGGTGAAGATTCGCACCGCCTGCACATTGTTGCCGTCTAGCAACTGTTGGTCTGTCAGGCACATGAACTCCAGGGGCATCTGTGTAGCTGGATGAGGAGCCTCTGCAAACCTTACCGCACTTTCGATCTCCCTATCTCCTGGCACAAACCGGGATGGCCCTCTCCTCGCTTCATACAGGGCGGCTGCCTCCTGTATGCGCAGATCTAGAGGTAGTATTCCGGAAAGTACCAGTGCCGAGTTCAGGGAGACAGTACGGTAAGATTTACAGATCTTCTGGACGAATCCTCTTTGGACCGAGCCTAGCTTCTTCCGTATTCCCAGCTTCTTCGTAGCGGGAGCCCAGGCTGCGGCCGCGTACGTTATTATGGGCTCAATCATAGCAGTGTAGATTGTGTGTATGATCTGTGCGTCCAATCCCCAACTCACTTTAGCGGCGCGGGACAGCTGCTTATAAATGTTAACTGCCCTCCTGCAGACGTTCGCGGTGTGCTCGTTGAAGGTGAGCTTCTCGTCTATGGTTAGACCCAACAACTTCATCTTCTTAACCATACAAATGTCGACCCCGGCCATGCTCAACCTTGGGGTATCATACTTGCGCTTGTTGGTTACGACCATCGCACAGGTTTTGTGCGGAGCGAACCTCAGCTTGTTTCTGACGCCCCAACTCTGAACATGGGCGAGGGCTGCATTGGCAGATGTTGAAACTTCGGTCGCTGAGTCCCCATCCAGAACCAAGACGATATCATCGGCGAACGCCTGCGCGAAGATGCCGCGCCGCTCCAATTCCTTTAATAGTGGGTCTAGAATGAGATTCCACAGGATGGGACCACCTATTGACCCTTGAACACAGCCCTTGCTAGTCACTCGCGTGCATTCCTCCCCAGCGTAACGAACCTTGACTTTCCTACTGTCGAGGTAGCTGTCTAGCAGCCTTCTTATGTTCACCGGGCACTTTTCCTCAGCCAGTCTGACCTTGATGGCTGGCCACCAAGCACTATCGAAGGCCCCCTCTATATCCAGCGACACCAGGACAATTAGCTTCTTCAGCCTCAACTTGTCCTGTACGTGCTTCACTAGCTTATAGAGGGCGTCCTCAGTGCTTCTCTGGGGCATAAAGCCAAACTGGCGGGTACTAAACCGCGGTACAAGCTGCCATTTTAAACGCGCTACTACCATCCTCTCCAGGACCTTCCCCAGAACCGGCAGTAAACCTATTGGTCTGTATGCCTTGGGGTTTAGGTAATCGTCCTTGCCCAGCTTTCTGAGGACCACGACTGTGGCCTCCTTCCAGATGTTCGGGAAGTGTGCCAATTCAAGGCACTTATTGTAGAGGGCAAGGAACGCATCCAGGTCCTGGTGGATCGCTCGACTGCAGATGTCAGACGTCAGTCCATCCCCTCCTGGTGCCTTTTTGGGATTGAAACCTGCCACGGCGGTCTTCAGCTCCAGCGAGGTAAATGGTGGATCATGATATTCATCATGAACCCACTCATTTACTCGACTGGCCGCTTCTCTAATTCGCCTGTGGTCAGCGTTGTCCTGGTCTACTCTGTCTTCGGGGTAGAACGTATCTGCGAGTAGAGCGGCCGATTCACTTGGGTTGAGAAATACACCATCGCTGCATAGGGTCAGTTCCTCCTGCCTTCTAGCGGTCCTACCAATCACCCTGTAGATTCCCTCCCAGACCCCTTCCCGATCCTGTTTTCGGCAGAACTCCTTCCAACTGGCGAATTGGGCGCTCTTTGCTAGCATCTCGTATTCTTCTTTGGCCTTCAGGTACTCGTCGACGACCATCGCTCGCCGGACCGGCGCGGCATTGCGGATACGGTTCTTTAATCTGGTAAATTTCTTCTTCTTTTCCGTGAGCTCCTCGGACCACCACGGACATTTGATTTTAATTTTACTATTTGTCTTAGGAATGGAATCTTCGCATGCTAATTCAATGATTTTACTGTATTTTACTATTGTTTCTTCTAAGTCTTGTTTACTATTCAAATTTTGTATTCTGTCTAAATTTAAGTTACTTTCAGTTTTATTTTCCACCAATTTTATTTTAAATGCTTCCCAATCCGCTTTTCTTGTATTATATTTCCTTGTAGTTCTAATTATGTTCATCCCTTTTTCCTTTTTTACATTGATGTTAAAAAATATGGTATTATGGTCCGAGGATGTTGCTCCTGTGTCGACCCGCCAGCCGTCCACCAGGTCAAAAAGGTCGAGCGAGCATGCCGTGACGTCCACATGGCTTTTATACACTCTACCACCTCTGACAGTGTCAAATGTGGGAGTGTCACCAGTGTTCAGTACCTGAAGCTCTAGATCCTCCAGGGTTCCGGACATTTCCTCGCCCTTAGAGTCTTCGACGATGCTGCCCCACCAAGAACTCTTAGCGTTCGCGTCGCCGCCTATCAGCAATCTACCGGTGGCCACTTCCGATTTGATCCGGGTCAGCTGGTCCAGGTATGGCCCTATGGGTTGGTCTGGCTCGAAGTAGTAAGAAACTACTGCGATCTCCCAGGCTTTGGTCCGGATCCCCACCACAACGATGTTGTTTGTGGTGAATTTTGGGTAGGGTATGACGTCCAAGTCACTATCAAAGACGGCAATTGCCGCCTTTACCCTCCCACTTCCATCAACCTCGCACTGGTAGATTCGCGAACCTCGGTAGTTCCTCATACTCCGCGCCCCTCCCACGTATGGCTCCTGGATCAGCGCCCACGCGATCTTCCTTTTACTGGCCTCTAAAAAGAGTTCGGTCGTTGCCAGGTCCTTGCGTTGTAGGTTTCCAAGCAAACCTACAACGCAAGGACCTGGCAACGACCGAACTCTTTCCACACGGTATGGTCTTGCGTTTTGTTGGGGAGGAGTCTCCGGGTTGCCCTTAGCAATACGCTATAACAGATCGGGCTATTGCATCCCATCTCTTCCTAACTACGCACTCCGAGCTGAAAGCATGATGGTCTGTGCTATCAGTCTTGGCGCGCGCGCAATTGCAGCACTTTGGAGGTAGGCCAGCGGCCCAGTCCGCGCACTCCGTCCTCATGTGGGGACCGCCACAGTGGCTGCACTTTGGCACAGATTCTGTGCAAAGGCGTCGGCTATGCCCATACCCGAGGCAGAGCGAGCATTGGACCAGCGGAGATTGGTCCTCGACCGTCACCCGCTGAAACTCCACGTGCACCGACCCAACCCCGAGCATGCGCCGCCAAACCTCTGCGGCGACCCTCATCACTACGTGACACATGTGCGGGTTCCTGGCTCGCTTTCGGTATATTATTTCTATTTTCGCCTGCTCATCCTGAAGGTCGCAAAAGATGGTGGCGTTTTGGTTTTTAAGCGCCTTAAGTATATCCTCGTTTGTATTGTACTGCATTACGCCGCGCAACACAACCTGTGGGTTCTTATTTTTAATATTCTGGGCTTCCAGCTCGGGTGCCCTCCTAATCTTTTCCTTCAACTTTTCCCTATCCTCTTCTGTACTACAGCCCACAATTATTCTCCTATCTTTTGCTTTCCTCACTTTCTCTACCGCTATACCCCCTTCCTTGGCATTTACGACCTTCCTAAGTCGGTCCAGGACTTGCTCCCCCGTTTCCTTCTCATCCCTGGCTGACACTACGATGGAATGTAGTGTGGTCTGCTTCGGAGCCTGATTGGAAGGCCGACTTGCCGCCACGCTAGCATACGAGACCATCTGGTCTCGGCTAGCTTGTAGCGCCTCTTTCAGCCTGTCCATTTTTAGGCTGTTCTCGGCCAGGTTTCGGCTATGCTCTTCTAGAGCTCGCCTGAGGGAGTTGGTCTCGACCCCACAGATAGCTTCTGAGGACGGGGGAGGGACTTGCTCAGCCCTTGGCTCCTCCTGGACTTGGGTCCCGATCGATGCCGTTGTGTTGATGGTTGGGGGGGCTTTTACCTGCTCAAGTTCCTTCACTAGCCGGTAGAGCCGGTCTGCCTGCGCCTTGACCTCCGCCTTAGTCTCATTTTTGGTCGTCTTAGATGTGGTCATTAATGATTTTATTTTATTTGAGCACATCCTCGCCTCGGCGACTTTACTTCTTTGGGTAGGCGGGCTGCCGACGTCGAAGGATATCGACATTACTGGAGGTGGTTGGTCCAGTTTTTTGGATAGGGGAGTCCTCTTAGTGACAGTTCTACCCGCCTCCCATTCACCCACGCTCCTTCTGACGCTCTGCGCCGATGGTCCTGCCTCCTCAGGTGCCCTCTGGGGGCTTTTGGTCGGGGGTTTGGTTGTCGCCGAGTGCGGAACCGGCGTGCGTACACCAGGCATTCCGGACATTTTGGAAAGTGAGGGGTGGCTGGGATTAGTATGTGTCAAGATAGAGGTGTTGTAAAGAGCACCTCTATTATGTGTAAAAGTAAAAAAGGGGATATTGTAAAGATACCCCTTTTTTGTGTGTCAGATGTCAGAGTTTTTAAATAATTCTCTTGCGAGAATGTCCCAAGTTAAAAATCTAATCTAAACTTATTCTAATATATAGTAGCACAAAAGTACTACTATATGTCCACAGTTTAATAATTTACACAATAATAAGCAATAAAATGCTTATATAATCTTAGCCTAAATGTATAGCAGCACAATAATGCTGCTATAAGTCCTTAAAATAATACAAAAAATTAAGAATACGGTCTGGTGGTGCTCAGGAACTAATGTCGTCCGAGTCTGGGCGCTTCGGATGTTTTTATTAGTTCTGGCTGAGCTTGTGCAGAGAGAAGTATTCTGCTGGGGCCAGTCGGTAGGGCCCCTCGAGCCGGTCAGGATGAGTTCAAGCTCGGATGGTCCAGCTCTGACCTGGGCCGAGATAGGAAGAGGGGGTAAGGTAAAAGAATAAGGAATAAGAGAGGGGGGGAATAAGAGTTGGGGGGGGGGTTTCTGTTGGGGCCAAAAGATAGGGCTCCTCAAGCCAGTCGCAATGGACCCAAGCTCGGATAGTCTGCCTTTATTTTTGGCCGAGATAAACTAAGGGGGGGAAGTAATTTGGAAGGGGGGTTGGGGGGAGGGGTGAAATCCAAGGTTCAGAGGGGGTGAAGGGAGGGAGGAGGGGGGGGGATTTTTTGAGGGTGTTTCTGTAGGGGCCAAAAAATAGGGTTCCTCAAGCCGGTCACAATGGACCCAAACTCGGGTGGTCTACCACTATTTTTGGCCGAGATAACCCGAGTGGGGTGAGATAATTTGAGGGGGGTTGGGGGGGGGTATAAATCCAAAGTTCAGAGGGGGTGAAGGCGGGGGGAGGGGGGGGGGTTTAAAAGTGGGGGGGGGGGATAGGTATTTGAAGAAGTGGGGAGCGGGTGTCCAAAACAAGTCCAACCTCGGGTGACGTCAGGCCAGAGGCTGAGGAGTTCGCTGTAATTACGCTCTCGAGTTTTTCACTTAAAAATCTGAAAGTCAGGATATAGCTGAAGGCCACACAGAGGGTTAATATCCCGTAATAAAAAAGGTATGTGTTCGCTTTATCTTTCGAGCTAATCACTAGCGAAAAAACACTTTGAGGTTATGTTGAAGAACTGCACTGTAAAAATTTTGTCACACACTATTGAATAGTTTTGGTGTCGGAAACTTCACGACTCGTCGATGGCCCACAGGTGGGCAAAACCAATATTTGTCTCTCGCCCCCAGGCGAAGTCTTGGAAGAAGGGTGGTATTTCTTCTTTCGCCTGCAGGTCTCCGGTGTTGCACCGGAAAAATCTGGAGGACACCTCAGAATGTGCGGGCAGCGAGGGCGCAGCCCAGCACTCCAAAAAATCAGGGGCCCACCACTCAGAATTCAACAGCGTTTAAGGGTTTATGAAAAATACTTTCTGAATTTTTCTTCTTTTACCCAGGAAAAATCCCAAAAGTGGAGTCCGATGATTTCTCTTGGTGCGCGCATACAGCACCCACTAGCCCGAACACTCTAAGCTATCACTCACTGAAAACTGCGATAAGTTTCTGATTTTCCCGATTTTTGAGCGCGGAGTCGCTTTAAACTGAACTAGCGAGGACGGGGGATCGCGAGAGACTGGGGTAGGGTAGGTAGGGTAGGGTAGGTAGGGTAGGGTAGGTAGGGTAGGGTAGGTAGGGTAGGGTAGGGTAGGTAGGGTAGGGTAGGTAGGGTAGGGTAGGGTAGGTAGGGTAGGGTAGGTAGGGTAGGTAGGGTAGGGTAGGTAGGGTAGATGAATTTTTGGTGTTTTATGGCAAAACAAAGTTTGCCGGGTCAGCTAGTATATATATATAAATATGTCGGCATTTCTAAGATATCGTTCTGAAGAGCGCTATGGTTTCAAATGACTTTGACAGATGGCAACTTGACGTTAACACTTGACATTGGTTTATGGCGCGAACAAGAGGGGATGACACAAGGATCGAGAGGGAATATGGCGGGTTTGGTTTGAGTTGTGAATTCGTGATAAAAACCTAAGGAGAAATACAGTGAGAGTTACCGATTGTTCGTGTAGATCAAACTACGTGTTATAGTGGAATGTCGTTTAAGTTATTCGCCAATACATAACGTGATTAGTTACATTGTAAGCCTACATACAAGCAAAGAAGTTGGTTTGTTTAACATCTAGCCCGAAAGAACCCATGTAATAATGGCTTTTCCTGACAATTACACAGTCTTCCTTACAAATATATATATTCTTCAATTTTACTTTAATGATTATGTAAATTTTTGCACCTGCCATGTTATCTCTCTACTGTCCTTGGTTGACTGGTAGAGAATGCCTCAGGCATTAAGTCCACCTATGTACCTGTATGTTGCATGAAGTTTTAATATATAAATAAAGAAAGGCAAATTTAAATAAAATGTTCGATTTTATGCATTTTTCATTCATGTTTATATGCCCCTTTTATTTGATAACATAATCATGTAACATTTGCTTCCTGAACATTCAGTCTTCTGCTTCAAGATATAGGATTTCATTCCATGTGAATTACCTAGAATAAATAATGCTCCGTAAAAAGCTATTTGTACTTTTTTATTCTTTGTAATGTTTTTTAAATAAATAATTTTATTTTGTAATTAGAGGTATACCTACAACTAAACATATATCAAAAACTAAAAAAAATTACAATATGTCACTAATTTCAATGTGCCTTTTGGCATAGGCCTCCTCTAACAGCTTGCACTGGGGTCTGTCCTGAGCTACTCGTCTCCACCTTGGACCAGTGTTCTTCTCTTTTTTTTCCGCCCATCTCAGACACTGTCTTCCATCTCTTGGTTTCCCATCTCTTGGGCACCAGTCTGTCTTTGCCTTGCTCCATTTCCCACGGTTATCACTGGTCACATTATGGCTGGTCCACCTTCATTTTTGCTGGTCTATTCGTGAAAGGATGTCAGTCAGTTTTGTTTTAGTCCTGAGGTCGGTATTTCTAATTCTATCCTGACGTTTGAATCCAGTCATGCTGTGATCCATTGCTCTTTAGAATGTGGCAAGCTTATCTCTGAGGCAGTTGGTTAGTGCCCATTTTTCGCAGCCGTAGGTAGGAAGCATGCACGTGTTGAAGGTTTTTTAATCTGTTTTAACTCTAGGTGAGAGTAATTCATAGTTAAACTACTAAGGATTTCTTGGAAATAAAGGAGTTCGGCATCACAGAAGAGTTCTTTATTATGTACATACTCAAAGCCTCCTCTACTTAGATTATTCAATAGCTCTGATTATGAATAGATATCTGCTCTTATTTCCTCGGAATTCTTATCGCTTTTCCCAAAAGCACACGACGCCCTTCCCTTTCATCCCACATATTTATTCCTGTAACTTACATGCATGACTATTTATAACGAAAAGTTATCTCAAGTGTACCTACTTCCATAAACTCTTACAATAGAATCCTACTCGTACCTTATTATTTTAATGCGATTTTGAGTTCATTTGTTTGTTACGCTTCCACGCCTAAACCTATATACCGATTTTGGTATAGGGCTAGATTTTATCTTGAGGACCTAGGTCTTTTTATCCTAGTAGTAAATTCCCTTGGGATTGTTACCGACTATCAAGTAGGCGAAGACGCGGGAAGAAGCTAGTGCCTACTATATACTCCTTACTAATATTATAAATGCGAATGTTTGTTTGTTACACTTTCACGCGGAAACTATAAAATCAACCGATTTTGCTGGCTATAATTTACAAAGATATTGGTCTGATATGGTATTGGTGATTGGTGGTATTTATAGATTTAGTCTAGTAATTTCCACACATGAAGATGACTACTTCTTTAACAGTTTTTTTTTTAAATATATATAATGTGATCGAAATAAATTACGATTAATATCAGCTGTTCAGTTTATTAATGTTCGCATAACTCAACAAAACGATAGGAACAACCGATGTGTACTTACATATAAGCCTCTCTTAAATTCGACCACACAATTCAAAGAACAATTTATCTAATTTACTAACTTATTTCCTCAAATTGTTCTCTAGAGGTTTCCAACGAAGTTTGAACTTCTGCAATCAACTTGATTGATTCCCGTTTGTATTACTAAACAAACGAATATTCATTATGCGAAGTATCGAACCATGGTTTGGTCGGAACAGACGATTTTCTTGTTTTCAGGAACTAAACATTCGTAAAAGAGGATACAATATCCTTACGTTACCTATACCCTATTCGCTGAATGTAAAAATAAAATCAGGTACTGAACTGTGGCGATCGGGTAAGGGGCAATTGTTTTTATGCACAATATTGGTATTATACCGTATCCAGCAAAGGTCATAGCACACTTATCAACTCGGAATCCTTTTCCGAGTTGATAAGTGTGCTATGTCCTTTATCGTAACCGTATCGCCTCTCGCCTCGCCATCAAACAGGCTCAACTTACGTAAGAACGTAACCAGCTAGGCGACGAGTCGGCTACGGCTAGGCGACGCCGCTCTTATGGCTCGCCGACCGCTGGTTGACTAGGCTGGCACAAGATGGACGACGAGCCGAAATCGCGGGGACGACGAGCCGTAAGTGCGGGGATGACGAACGTAAGCGCGGGCACTGCGAATTGACCACGCACCGCACCGCGGTTCGTGAGGGTCCCGAGGCGAGGCGCTACGTTACGATTACGATTAGTGTACGTTGCAGTAGGGAGTTCCATACTAAGAATACTACTGATGCCTTTCCGAGTTCATAAGTGTGACATGTTCTTTAGACTGGAAGTAGACCCCATCAAACTTAAGAAAACACTAAGCAAAATGTGTGCTCAATTGATCAGTCTGTAAAATAAGTATTCAGCAAAAAAATTATGAACTAAAATGTATTAAATGTAATATCTTTTGTAAATTTCACATCCAATGAGCCCAAACACGATGGTGCTATCTTGTCTGTTTGAGGAGTTGCTATGGTCACTTTCCAGCTCCATCATGAAACCAGCTTCATGGTATCATATTATTTCAATGCTTCCAAAGTTACATAAGTAAGTCACGTTTCAGCTTAATCAGATGCCAGAAAGTGCTCACATAGGAATGCAAGATAATACATAGCTTGTAATAAATAGTAAATTGTTTATCTAGGGAGCAAACAACTATTTTAAAGGCGAGAGTGTTTTTTCTAGCGCAGCGAGGGATTCCAAGTACATCACTCGAGCTTAAAAAAGTGTTGCTCCCGAGGTGAACACTCTACTTTTATCACCCTCTATGAGAAAATAACTAAGTGCAACAGAACAAGAACGTAACGCTTATTTATTTACATACATTTAGGTACCATAAGACATAACATAGAAATAAATAGGGGCTAATGTTTATATTTGAACAATTATGGAAGTGCATCGTAACAATTTTATTAGTACCATCCGTTACAGTTGTAAATTTATTTTTCAATTTGGCTCGCGCGCGTTTTTCCAGCCAGTCACTTGTTAAATTTTAGCTATCTAATCCTATTTTGGACCGCCGTTTGTTGTTCATCGCTTTGCTGATTGGAATATTTACTAACAATATCCACATTACAAATTCAAATCACTTTTAGTCCCTAGGGATTAATAAGCTTATTTTAGTTCCTGTTTACGAAGAATAAACTAGGTCTTTTTGAATAGATGTGATAAAAAAATATTTTATCTACTCTCATAATTTTTAGAATTATAATAAAATAATATTAAATTCGAATTATAAACTTCATGTCGTTTATATTGATATACTTTATAAACACAATACCGAAATTTAAAATAAAAATAGAATCTTATTATAACACTTTTTCTCTAACATAATAATGCTATACATTTTTTTTTCTATTACGATAAGGGCAAATCCAAGAAGTTAATATCACCAAGGAGTTTACATCAATATTTTTATTGTAATGGAAAGCTTATAGGTACCTACTATAAAAAATTTCGATTCCAATTTTTATTTGTCTGTGGCATCGCCCGCTTTAGCGCATACGCGATTAATGCGGTGATGGGCTGGGTTTTGGCGCCATTCATACGTTTTGCTGTACTGAACTTCATGAGCTTTTCAATTCTTGCTTAAAAATTTCAGATATCAGTGAATGTGAAGAAAATTTGACTATACCCGATATTTTAAATGCGGGACGGAAATTACTCATAATCTATTACCAGCAAAGTCGAGAAAATTATATGATCAATAACTATCACGACTTTATGGCATGGAAAATGCAAAAAAGGCTAAAAATAGTGTCATTGTCTATGGATGCGTGCGCTGCGCAATGTCAATCTAAATTTTCCGTAATACCTCACATTTTTTCCATTTTCACTTTTGTTTTATTTCAATTGTATGACATGAAGATAAAATTGTGTATACTATAATTAGGTATTAAAATAATTGTGCATGTGCAATGACCGTTGCATAAACTACTTTTATAGAATTATTTCCATGAAATCGAGGTGCCACATTATTATAGGGGTTTATTAACCGACTTACCAAAAAACCTCCTCCGGTTCTATGTTCGACATTATGTATGATATTTTTGTTTTTTTTTTTATTATGTATGTTTATCGATATCTCCGTCAATTGTGGACTGAAATTAAAAATAGTTTTTTGTTTAAAAGAGTATATTCCGAAATTGGTCCCATTTTTAGGGTTCCGAAGTCAACAAGGAACCCTTATAGTTTCGCTCTGTCCGTCTGTCCGTCCGCAGCCTAGCACAGAGAATCTAAGTACTAGAAAGCTATAATTTGGCATGTATATACATTTTAATAATTCCAACAAAGTGGTAACATAAAATCATGAATAATAATTTTTTTTCGGGTACCACCCATAGACGTAAAATGAGGATGTATTTTTTTTTCTCATCTATCCCTTGGTGTGGGGTATCGTAAGATAGGCCATTCAAAAATATTATGGGTTTGTTAAAACCATTTTTCGATTCAGAGATTCGTTTGCGTAAAATTAAGCTTTAAGTTGCAAATTTATGTTAGAGTCAAGTGTCCCCCCCCCCTGCCAGCAAAATGGTTGCTCTAGGCTATGTGAAAAAAATCACGGCAGTAGTAAATATAACGAAATTAAAAGGAAAATTATCACGGATAACAAGGCTTTACAAGTTTACGAGTAATAGTCGACCAACTTATAAAATGTACTTGGAACAGTAAAAATTTTGTACAAATTCCATTGAAAAATTACTTAAATAAAGTTGATAGATGTGTAAAACAGAGTAAATATAATGCTTATGAACCATGTAAAAATATACAAAAATAAAATCATAACAGGCTTTACAAGTTTACGAGTAATAGTCGACCAACTTATAAAATGCACTTGGCACAGTAAAGTTTTTGTACAAATGCCATTGTAAAATTACTTAAATAACTTTGTTAGCTGTGTAAAACAGAAAGTAAATATATGCTTATGAACCATGTAAAAATATACAAAAATAAAATCATAACATCCTTAATAATAATGATTTCTAAATTAATAATATTTAAGCTCGAATAACGCATTGGATTGGTCGGAGTATGGTCTGAGTCGTTGGCAGTCTTCCATACGGCGCATGCGCGCGGTGGAGTCTATTTTGTGTTAGTGCAGAAGTATTTTCGACGTTTTATAATTAAAACGTAAAAGTAAAGTCAAATTAGATTCGATTTCCAAGCAAATTACTTAGCGTAAAACTTCCCAGAATGAAATAGTGAATACCGCAGATTAGAGAATTCACCTCTAATCTGCTACCGCAGAGGAGATTGGAGGTGAATACATACGATTTTTTTCTAATTCCGAAAGAGAAATAAACAAGGAGCGTGCACGCAAGGATCCAGGAACGAAATATTCCTTTCCCCGTGGCTCTAACGCGCGCTCGTATCGGCTCCTTTCGCAATTCGCACCCGCGGTGGTACTCAAATAGATAATATTTTTCTAATTTCAGTTGCGAAGTTGAATTTTATAACTCCTTCTTCAGTTACCAGTTAGTCCTTATTTAGTTTAAGTCAAGAGTGAATAGATTACATGTAGGCTAGCGTGCTTCACCGTAGACCACATTATCGCTTACCATCAGGCGAGGTAGTGGTCAAACGCGAGAATATAGATTAAAAAAAACATCACCTATGTGGGCCCGTTTTTAGACTTTGTGAGCCGCTGAAACCGTTCTAATGTTCATGTAACAACAACAAAACCCTCTTTTTAGTCTGCATTATTATGCAACTTCGGAACCCTATTACTGCGCGTGGCCCGACATGCACTTGGCCGGTTTTTTAATGTATATTTTTAATAGTAGTCAAATACTCTAAAATTATTTCAAAGCCTACAATTGCACACTATAAGTGGCTACCTGTGTAAGCTGATATCTCCTGAGATATACCTGAATATGAATTGCTGCTATTAAGATAATGGTGTAATTAAGCTAATCACGGTACGGTACTAACTTGGAATGAAAGGACTCGATGAAGTGCGGTCTCGTTATAGTTAAGTAGCGATTTCGTGAATTTGCTCTATTGGCATGAGGTACAGTGTGGTAGACACAATTTATAATAATGGTATTACATAGTAAGTTAAAAAGCTGCGCATATGGTCTGGTGATCGATTTCCTGGTCAGAAAAACAGTTACTGTTTTTTTATCTGGCATTTCTCATTAGCAGGCTGGAATCTGCTAATAGAATGTTACTTAGTCTGGAGTCCCTGGACTGTGTCTGCACACTTTATTTTTATCAGGCATTTCTCATTAGCAGGCTGGAATCTGCTAATAGAATGTTACGTCTGTTAGTCTGGAGTCTCTGGGCTGTGTCTGCACACTCCAAACCGATAAACATACTAAAATTTCGGCCAGATAACAAAAAAATAAAGTCATTGATCCAACTTGTACCAAAAAGTATAATTACGTCTCTTGAAAACATGATTTTTTTAATTGATATTTTGATAATTTTGGTCTCAAATGAAAGGTATAGGCGTAAAACCATCCACGCGTTTATGAGATACTAGCTTCTGCCCGCGGCTTCGCCCGCGTAAAATGTGTTACACTGTTTTATTATCCCAATTAATTTCCATTACACCACTCTCTTGGATATATCATTTACATAGGAATGCATTGCTCGACCAAATAAAACGCGCCCAGTCGTTGCCTGTATTTAAAAGACAGAGACATTACAAATCTATATAAATCACTGTCCATTCCAGGTTGCCTGGCAAAGACGCGTATGCGATAAGGCCGCCCGTTGTATGTATTTTAGTTATAAGTTTCCTTTTCTATGTTTTGACTGTACCTACAATAAAGCATATATAAATAAATAATAAAGGTATGGTACTCCCACATTCCGCGTTATGATTAGGTCCCATGTAATAGGGATGAGCCTATTACCATCAACCGACACAGATCCACTCTCCAGGCTACTACTGAGAAATTCCAGATGCAATAACACCTTCTCCGACACAGGAATCGAACCCAATACCTCATGTTCAGCAGTAGCGCTTACTAGAACTGCTTACTAGAAAAACTGGCCAAGTTCGTGTCGAGCTTCGAACATAAGGGTTCCGTACCAATATATTAAGATATATGAAAAAATAAACATTATCGGAATGTAAAAAAAATCTTCGGAATAAAATGTGTGACAGACGACGACGGATATACATACAGATGCACGCGTGACAGCAATAGGGCTCCGTTTGTACCCTTCGGATACGGAACCCGAAACGAGGCATACGACGACGTTGAAAAGTATTAATTGTCATAATTATTTGACAAAGAATAAATTTAAATGAGTCTCAACATCTTTTAATCTCATTTTTATGCTCGATATGATAGCTCCATATTTTTAAACGCTCACCAGGGATACAGAAATTAGGGGAATTTATAAAGATTACTCTTTTCGAGAAACGTACGCTGGGAGAATTTCAAGTGTTTTTTTTACTACTACTAATTACTACTTTATTACAACTTTAAAGGTGTTACACACTGTTTTCTGTCCTGATCTTTCATTTCTGATATCATCTACTAGATCAGGGGTCACCAATTACTTTTATTTGAGGTCCGTTATTTAAAATTATATGACCGTCACGGTCCGTAAGATTTAAGCCGCCTAATCCCTCCTCCTTCTACGGCCTTTACACCGCCTCGTGTATTTATTTTGTTAAAATTGAAATAATATGTAAACAAAATCCATACTAATATTATAAATTTGAAAAAAGTAACTTTGTCTGTCTTTTACCTTTTCACGCCTAAACCACTGAACGGAATTCAATGAAATGCCACTTTGGGTTACATTATTGCAATTTTCATAAGGATCTCTATTTTTTAAAAATAAATTATAGCCTATGTTACTTGGAAATAATGTAGCTTTCAATAGGTGAAAGAATTTTTAAAATCGGTCCAGTAGTTTCGGAGCCTATTCGGTACAAACAAACTACGTTTTTTTTGCCTTTTTACCCGGGCCATTGAACGAATCGATTGACACCATATTCATCAAAATCGGATGAATAGTTTAGGCACTACCGAGGAACATACGTTAATACAAACATACATAGACTGCTAAAATCAAATCCCTTCCTATTGGTTTCGCCGTAGTCGGGTAAAAATTATGAAGTAACATATTTTAAGAATTTAATCGACAAGCATTTTTGGTGTCGGCTGATACATCCACTTTCTGAAAGACATCGCACCGCCCCGGGCAGCTGACAGCTACTGCTGGGTCTGATATTTTGCTACTTTTACTCACTTTTAAGGAAGGATTTATGAAAATTAATTTCTTAAAGTGTTTAATTGAAGATGGCTTTTGACATATTGTCTATACAAAAGCTAATACATTGCCCTTTTTAACACGCTTTTATTATCTATGTATATATTTATGAATCGATGCAACGGAATCTTTGAACGTGATTTTCACCCCCTTCAAAACGTCGGGTTAGTTTGAAACTTTGCACACTTATCAAGGGCCGATGACAATGCAATAATTTAAATAGTTTATCCCATTATCCTTACCAGGATCTTCAGGATTAGAAAAAAAAACACGCTATAATTCAATAAATTTAAATTAAGAATCGTGTGATTAACAAATAACTTGTGACCTATTTTATTGTGAAAAAGCGTGGGGGAAACACACTATATATTACACACTATTATAGCGTGTATTTTTTCATTTTTTATACTATTATTTTTATTTCTCAGATCAAAATTAACAGACTATTGAAAAATCAGCCCTTAGTAACACTGCCATCATAGTGAAATGGCCAAGAAGGCTACATTAACGAAGAAGGCTTCACGTGTTTGTATTAGTTCACACGAGCCAAGTCCCCGTCAGCAAACAGACAACCATTAAATTAATTACTTGATTACGTCCGCCATTAATCTTCGTCAGCTTAATTAATTAATTCCATCGACAGGAAAGACCAAGGAATCAATTTGTGGTACTTTGTTAAATTATTGTTAGGGAATTTGGTTATTTATTTATTTAGTAGGAAGTTTGATAGTGGTGTTAATAATAAACAAACTGGTATCCAAGAGACAGTAAACGCAGCATGGGGAAATAAATAAAAAGCTGAAAGGACAAACTTAAACAAACAGCGGGCCGTTACTGGAAGAGAGTTGCTCGTGGCAGTACTCTGTGGTAATAACTAGAGTGAACTTTTGCCAAAAGACTCACTGAATTGAGGGATAATACTGTAACAGCACACACAAAACAATGAGCAATTCAGAATATAGGGCATTATTAATTTTGTTGATAGTGCTATTATAGTGTAATAAATAGTGCATTGTAGCTCCAGTGGCAGAAAAGTTAAATTAGTTAAAAGACATGGAATCGTTGGGTATAGGTAACGAGCGGGTGGTGAGGAGGGATGAAACGCATGCAACTTAAGGGTACACTAGTCGACGGCACGAACTATTTTGTGCGCGGGGTTAAAATGCATGCTATATCAACCGACAACACGTGCGGAACAGATAGATGTTGTTATGAGCAGTAAAAAGGTGCGGAGGTGTACTTCGATGTTTATCCTGTTGTTCATAATTCTAATGTCACATAATTATGTACGTAGTTAGGTTTAGGGAATTAGGTAAATAAAAAACGCGGTTTAGTTGGTGATTTCCGTTTTTTTTTCAAAAGCATTTTTATTCATATTTTACAATATAAACAAGATTTAACAAGAAAGTATTGTGGTGGATGTACACTTCAAAGAACAAGCGTACCTTACGCCCCTAAAGTAGCCAAAATGCCGATTCTATCGATTTGATACAATATTGCAGTGTGCTTATTTCTGTGGAAATCACTAAATAAGCCCTCGCAAATTGAACAAATCGATAAAAACATTAAAAGCTGCCAGACAGGGGAGACAATACGACAACGATTCAATTTCGACGTCCCTGTTCTACGCATACATTATCCAGAGAATAAAATCTACGCAAAATGGCCATCGTTGTCGCATGGTCTCGTCGCGCCTGTCTATAGGACCCTTAATTCATGATACATTCTGTGCTATTTCATAACATAGCATAGGTAATACTTGTCTAGCCACGCCCTAATACTATTTATAAAATTTCTCGTTGCATAAGTCCAACCCTTTAATTTTTTTTATAAAAGTCTAACATCAGACTTTAAAAACCCAAAACAGTTTTGGTTATTTGTAGAACAAACTTGTCAAAGATGGAGGTAAGTTAACCGTTCAAGGCACAAACAAACAGGTGGGTCTCCTCAATGCGACACGATTTTGCAATATAATATACGTAGAACGATTACTATCAAAACGCAAGCGTTGCATCTACTTGTCGGCCGTCGCATTGTCCCGTCGCCGTAGCTGTCTGTGGGCGCCTTAATTCTGATTTCGTAATGGAACATCAACCTTATATCATAAACAGAAATACAAAGATACATACAATAAGTAATTTGAATATTTTACATTTAAATCTTAAACTACCTATATTTACATGAGTAATTGAGTAATAACTGCTTACAACACTAGCATTAATTCGTATCATTTAATAACGTGATTATTATACCTTGGCATTATAATTAATTATTTACAGAAATATAGTTTTTATACGGAGTGGAAAATTTAAGATTTTAATATAGTTTTGAATACAGTTCTGCTAATTTTTGTAAATAAACTGAAGTTGTCGTGGGACACATAGTTGGAACGAAGACATTGGTTAAATAAACGAGAATATTCATCCCTCACTTCATAAAGATACTGATCTACACTCACAACGTAATGTTCCAAATACGAATTCAAAAAATATTGTAGAAACACGTACTTACTATTCGTGGATAGGTAAAATTAAAAAAAAAAAAACCATTACAGTTCAACATTTTCCTTCGATTTTCAAACAACTGCATCATAAAATAACTTTTTAATTTTTATAGCACACTTTTACTTTTTAATTTTCTGGCGCGTATGCGCTGTAATAAAGAAGTTTCATTGTCTGTGGATGCGCGCGCTGCGCAATGAGAATCTAAATTGCCCGCCATACCAAATATTTTTCCCTTTCCACTTTTGTTTTATTTCAACTGTATGAGTGAAGATAAAGTAGTGTATGCAACGGCATATAATTAGGTATTAAAACACTCGCGTAATATTATTATCAAATTCGGCTTCGCCTCATTTGATAAACCTACGCTCGTGTTTTAATAACCCCTATTATATGGTCATTGCATAAACTACTATTTCAAAACACACTGGCCATCTGTAAAAAGCTGCCCTCAAATTTTCAAATATTGAACTGACACGAAATAAAGTACTCGTACTATATAACAAAGGTGTCGGCCGGGCACTTTTGCCCGTGTAGCTCTCATCTGCCAAACGCGCGATAATACATTATCTGATTAGTTCCAAAAAAACGGATGGTTTCTTTGAGTAAATATAATTTGTTTTTAATTATTACTTAGTTAGTAGACACTTTATCTCCTAGACCCGATTCAGTTTCTTCTTGCCTTTCATTATTGTAGTTGTAAACTCTATCTATTTGGTCCCGCCTACTGGACATTGGAGTGCCACCGAAAATAGTCCGGATGACATAACAGTACACGCGGGTGTCCGCCAAGGCTGCCTCCTGTCACTCCTCCTCTTCCTGGTCGTTCGTGACGGAATTATGCTTCGCATTTATGATAACAGGCGCCGCGGCATAGAGTGGGGATTATCCAACGTCTTGGAAAACTTGGATTACGCCGATGACCTATGCCTTTCGAGTCATACCGACGTCGATATGCAAGCAAAGCTGAACGATCTACTTCAGGAAGCGGAAAACGGGGCTCAAAATAAACATCCGGAAGACCCAGGAAATGAGAACTGGTGTGAAGAACCACTCACCGTTGCTGATTGGCACAGAGGCAGTGAAACGCGTCCTCAAATTTCCATACCTTGGGAGTGCCGTGTCAGAGACTGGGGGTAGTGAAGAGAGCTATCTTCGCGCAGTTGAGACCTGTTTGGCAATCGCGGAAACTGACCCGAAGAATTGAACTCAAAATCAAGACCAATGTCAAATCCGTGCTGCTCTACGGGTGTGAAACGTGGAAGGTCACAAAGGACATCTCACGCTAAATACAAGTCTTCGTCAACCACAGTCTTCGTCGCATTCTCGGTATTTACTGGCCCGAGACCATCTCCAACGTAGAGCTGTTGGAGAAATGCCACGATAGCCCGATCGACCGCCAGATCAAGCGTCGCAAGTGGAAATAGCCACACGCTCCGAAGGGGTCCCGATCATATACCCAAGCAAGCTTTGGACTGGAATCCCCAAGGGAAAAGAAAGCGTGGCCAACCCCGTCAAAGCTAGCGTCACACCGTGTTGGCAGAAGCGAAGAGCATTGGAATGACATGGAGCAAGATGAAGAGTGAAGCTCAAGACCGATCGCGATGGAGGACATCTATTGACGCTTTCTGCCCCATCTAGGGGTTATGTAAGGACATTAAGTAAGTAAGTAAGTAAGTTAAAAACTCACTAGTCACTCACTATTTTGGTATAAAGTATTAACTGTCTGTCAGTCCTGAAACCTAAAAAAAACATTAACAGTGTGTAATTGTAAAAGCAAAATCTATTTTCGAAATATTTTCTATACTGTCAGGCAATAGGGTTTCACAAAACAATTGAATACCTTTGTTTCATTCAGCTAACTAAACATTGTTTGATAGTTCGACGATTTTATTTATATTTTTTTCTAGTTGAGAGTGTTATTTATAGCTTTGACATATTTACGTGTGTTCATTTAAGAATTCTAAGATTGTCCGGCCCGTTTTGACAGCTATAAAAATACTTAATAATAAGTGAACTTGATGCTTGCAAATGATACTCGTTGTTATAAGGTACATATAATGTTTTTGATGTTCGTGTGTTATTACATAGTAACACACATTAGGTGTTATTGTGAATTTGTTTTTTCAATTTCTCACGTGGAAAGTTATTTCGGCATTTATAATGAGAAACGTCAACGGACTTCTCAGATTGTAAAGACTTTAACCCACTACGCCAGTCGGCTTCATTTATTTTTAATTTATATTAATATTGTATTTTCTCTGTAAGTGATTATGTAATCTTTTGAGAAAATAAATGTCTAACACCGTAAAACCGTCATTTACACAAAATGTAACTGAAATAACGCTTTCTCAGTAATTGTGTTGTTTTTGTTACACCCTGTACACCGATCCGATACCCGTCATTTAGTGAGAATTGGTGTTCGTTTTTTTTTAATGCGTGATCCCTGGCTCAAATAAACTCTATATCGTCCGGACTTTTTTTCTTATTCTGCTTTTTCTTCAATAAGATTTTTCTCTTAAACAAGCGTCTATAACGCTTATTCGTAATCGCTTTTAAATAAAGAGATTATTCATTCATTCTTCATGATACCTTTCTTTTCAATTGAAAACCTATTTTGTGATCTTTCTCTGTCAATCAGAGTTTTCAGTAAGAGAACTCAACTTTGAGTTAATCTTGCCTTTGCATGTAAAGTACACATTCACATTTTACAATCATTAATTAAGAATATTTATATTGGTGGTGATAACTTAACGCCAAAATTTAACATTATAAAGTTAATAAGTTAAAAAGCGTAGTTTACATAAAATACAAAAGACATTCCTTCTGAGAACTTATTCTGTAATCGTTTTCTTTAAGGAAATAAAAGACACCCTCTCAAGAATAACACATTTTTGGTAAACGAGAGCTGACACTTTCTGACTCGACATAAAAACAAACACACACTCTTATTTCACTAACGATGTCTCTCTGATCAAATATACTTTCGTTGTGGTTTATGTTTGTCTTGTTATGCATACCTTTACTATAAAAGGTTGTAAATAGTACTCATGGTAGGTAAATATCCTTGAATATTCATATTTATTGTTGTATTTACTTAAGGGTTTTGAACTGTAGAACGGAAGCCCGTGAATTTGCAAGGTCTTCCAAAACTTTTCAATTTGATCTGTTTGTATTTGCCCGAAAATGATGGCATTGAGAACCTTGAGAAAATTCGTCATCAGAATAAACTTTACAGTGCAATTTATCGTCTGAAACTTTTGAAATTAAACAGTTTGTAACGACAAAATCGACATCGTTCGAAATTCCAATTAATATAATAAAAGGACAAATTATATCCAAGGACGTGAAGAATGGACTGAGTATTACCCTCATAAACTTGACCAACCACAATCTGATGAAAGATAAAAAGTCACTGTGCGATCAATATCTGATATCTCTTTCTGTAGGTGATAATGCACCTGTAATGTGGCTCAATCAGAATTCTAGGAAAAAACAACAGGCCGCACGATGGCTTTATCACTATCAATTTCTGCGCCCGTAGTCAAAATAGAAAAATCTCTGTACATACTCTTAGCCTATGAATACGACTGTCAGCATCTTTGCTGATTGTTAAATCGAAGGAAAGGATAAAATGGATGAAAACATAATAAAGGATGATTTATATTAGACCGTGCCAGTTCAGAGCAGAGATGCATTGTGCGTATAATTCCAGCGAGGCTGCAGAATGTATGAACTACGCAATCATAATTTACTCTTAATCTTTATACCATTGCTCGACTCACTCATCATTGCATGATGCAATCTAGAACGAGTTACTCACGAGTATATTAACCGGCAGTTGATGGTTTGCATTAGGCTAAACGATACAGGCAACTTCAAATACATGGCTTCTAACTACATATAATATGAACTAGTCGTATTAGCAACTAAATCGGGTATTAATAACAGTTCCTATTATTAACCTGAATATAATAAATTGTCAAATAATAACATACGAGGTAACCCACAGAACACCGAGTTGCCTAGGCGGACACAGCTAGAGACGGCATTGTCAAACGTTTTCAGCGTGTAAGGATCTAGACAGACGGACTGCATTTGAGTGGACTGCACAGTCGCTTAGCAGTTTGGATGCAGTTGTTCAGATGTGTCATATGTTTTTTTTTGGGACAATCCCTCCACACTATTCCCAAACCACTGCAACTCCTGAAAGCCAGAATCAACAGTGGCGACCACCAGAAAAGCGCCGAGGCAATGAAGCTCGATGAAGTCCCGGAGAATGAATTTAACTGTCTTGGATCCCGCAAAGAAATTAATCAGAAAAGAATAACGGAGGAGTAGGAAAAAAAACATAAATTTCCACTTCCCTCCATATCAAGCAGAAGACAGAACAAACAAGGCCACTAGGCACAAAGGGTCGTGTACAACTGGGATAAGCCCAGTTGCCTAGCACCACGGATAAAAATAAAAATTAATATTAATGGGTCCTAACATTTTGAGCTGTTATGTTTGATTCCAATAACAGGTATGGCAAAAACGCTTGAACGCATGGAAATTTGTTCTAGTTTCCACAAGGTCCGTATAGTAAACAACTCCTGAGGTAGCCTATACATTATTCAACATAATATTACGTTCATTCTGCCAAAGAATACACTCCCATAAGATATGATGAGCAGATTGTACATATTCGCAGTCAAATGTAGAACACTGACATAAAAGCGAGGCAACGAGCTTGAAGGAAAACAATTTACTTTTAAAGTTACCATGCCCTGTGAGAAATTGGGCAACACAGTGACCCACCTCTAGCCACGTCCTGGCCAGACGCGAACGGATGGAAAGTATTGGTGGAGATGTTGGCCCTTGATGGCATTATCCCACCTACATTGCCATTCGGATAAAAGTTCCTCCCAGACGTCAATAGGTGGTTTAAATAATCTAGAGATTTTCTCACGGTCACTCCGCGTTAAAAAGTTCGCGTCCGTGGTCTCTCGTGCGGAATAGTACATTGCAGCACGTCGCTGCATTTCGAGGTCGACCGGAAGTACGCCAGCAAGTACCGGTAAGGCCTCAGTACTAACCGTCCTGTACGCTTTGCATAAGAATATCAAAGCTAAACGCTGACTCTGAAGCAACTTACGTCGCACCGCCCCTATGGTGGCCCTATCAGCCCAAACAGGCGCCTCATAGCAAATACAACCCAAGTAAGTAGCCCCATAAATTGTTTTTAAAGTTAAAAAAGACAGACCCCACGTAGATTTAGATATTCTCGTTAAGGCATAGATTTTTTTTTGCTTTTTCACCGACTATTTTAATATGATCTATAAATGCAAAATTCCTCTCTAACACGAGACCAAGATAGCACACGGACCGCTTCCTTTTTACGGGAACGTTATTAAATTTAATAGTAGGACACGATTTAAGATTACCCATCAAAATGAGTTGATAACTTTTGTGCGGAGCAAAGGTCAGGCGGTTCTCGAGTCCAGCTCGAGTACTTGATTGAATGAACAGAAGAGCGTCGTCCGCGTAACCGGTTAATGAACAGCCACTTGGAAGAGGAATCGCGAGGAAATCATCAAAGCCTAAATTCCATAAAGGCGGACCAATAACCGAACCCTGAGGACATCCCATGGTGAGAGACTTCGACATGGAATGATGGCCGAGTTTGAGTTTCGCGGAACCATTTAAAAAGTAAGAGTAAACTAGATTATATATATTTCTATAGCAGCCCCAAATTTTCATTTTAAGTAATAGCATTGGCCACCATGCTTTATCAAAAGCCCCAGAAATATCTAGAAAAATCCCAATTACGTACTTATGTTCAGATGTATTAACTATTTGCCTAACAGTAAGGGCCGCATCTACGGTAGATTTTCCAGTAGTGAAACCGAATTGATTGTTATGAAATTTTGGTCCGTCCGGTAGCAAACGTGGAACGATAAGGCGCTCCAGGAGTTTTCCCAAAGATGGAAGTAATGTTATGGACCGGTACGACTTAGGGTCGTCCGGGGGCTTGTCGCCATTTTTCGGGATGATTCGTATAAATCAGCGTCGCCATATACGAGGAAATACAACAACCTCAGATATGTTATGTATGTCAACTGCATTCAAACTGCAAATTTGCTGTTGGAGTGCAGTTAAAATGCAGTCCGCCTATCTAGAGCCTAAGAGAGTGCCACCGTTCTGTTTGTTCATAGCTTAACGGCCCGTCAGATCTAACTATGGCAGCAATTACAGCAGGCGGACATTATGCTCGGCACTCATTGTATTGCTTTGCCACGAATATTTTAATAATGGCGTCTTTGCAGTCGTGGAGATTCTATATTCTGTGACACAGAGGAAACTGGGAGACATAATCTAGCGGAATATTTGCATAAAAATTATACAGCTAGCAGTAGCTAAACTAAAGCATCTTTATTGGTTCCAAATAGTAATTCCAATTCTAATAAAATAATACAGCCAAAGAAGTAGAATTATTAATAGTATTATTATTAGAGTTAGGATTAATATATTGAATCAATCAATCAAATCAAAAAACTTCGATGTTTAGAGGCTTAATAATTTTTATGTACTAAGTCTCCCGAAAGTCACACGGAAAATTTGAGAAAAGTCCACCTGGCAACTAATATCGCCTATTCGTTGTTGCCAACTGGATATTACGTAATTTACTATGTTATATACCCCATAAACAAAGATTGATGGTTGTCAGACTTCACCGTCTATTGATGGATTAGCAACTTGGCCATAAACAATGACCAATGGTGGCCACAATGTTGCCACACTTCGTTTATTGATTGATCGGTTCCTATGACATATTATAGTTAGGTTGCACTGTAACTAAACTTGACCAAACTACTCACAACTATAATATATTTTACGAAGGTTTAACTAGAAGAGTATTTATAGAACCCAATCGAACTAATAATAGTTTATTATTTTGTCCTATGTGGCCCTTATAATACCGCACTCTAATAGTGGGCTTAAACTTTAAAGTTCATCCACCCCACATCCCTTCCCATTCCGATTTCCAAGCTAATCTTATATTTTCATGCTAAATAACTCATACAAAAGTCCTTCACCTATTTATATTCATTCTCATATATTTCGGTCGTGTCCTATTTTAAGGAAAACTCCCTAATATATCATGGATCCTGTGATCTGCATAACAATTCGCAGCAAAAAACACAATATTGTACTAACAATATTATGCTAATTCTATTGTGGGTTACAAGATATATTCGTAAAATCCGCTTGTGGAAAAATTTGTAGACGGTTCTATATGTGGACTTAAGTAGGACCGCGTAAGGTCACATTAAGGACCTATTGAGTTCTTTCTTGATGAGCCAGCTCTTGACATCGATCTCTACTGATGGATAGCGAGAGACTCATCTCGTCTTCTGAAGATGCCTTTTAGTCTTGCTTTGATACTAGATGAATTAGGGAACATAGATGCTGGGTTTCCACGGTTCCAGCCAAGCTCCACACTTTGGTTGTGCACTTAATGAATATGAAAGAGAAGCGCTTTGTGGTATCACTAGTCAGGATATCAATTTAGTCTGGATGGGCAATACGTGCAGAAGATATTATTTTATTTAAAGTCAAACTCAAATAATTTATTTCAATAAGGTACATTTGAATTGTCAAGTAAAAGATGAAGATGGTTTCACATTCGCAAGCATCAGTATGTCTCTATGATGAAGAACGTGCAACAAATTCCACCGACATGAAATTAAATAATGATGGCGATGAATTATTTTAAGCTCTAAGGTAATGAGGATGAACTAATTAACATTAGTTTAAACGTTGACTAAGGTCTATAAATATAACTGTTATAGTAGATAATGCACCAAGGGGATAAAGCAATGTCTTACGTCACGGGCGGCATGTTGAATCCTGAGCGTAACGAGGGACTGAGTTAACTCCCGAACGAAGCGAGGGTGTTATGTGGAGTCCTGAGTGTAACGAGGGACTGAGTTAACTCCCGAACGAAGCGAAGGAGTTATGTAGAGTCCTGAGTGTAACGAGGGACTGAGTTAACTCCCGAACGAAGCGAGGGAGTTATGTAGAGTCCTGAGCGTAAAGAGGGACTGAGTTAACTCCCGAACGAAGCGAAGGAGTTATGTAGAGTCCTGAGTGTAACGAGGGACTGAGTTAACTCCCGAACGAAGCGAGGGAGTTATGTAGAGTCCTGAGCGTAAAGAGGGACTGAGTTAACTCCCGAACGAAGCGAAGGAGTTATGTAGAGTCCTGAGTGTAACGAGGGACTGAGTTAACTCCCGAACGAAGCGAGGGAGTTATGTAGAGTCCTGAGCGTAACGAGGGACTGAGTTAACTCCCGAACGAAGCGAAGGAGTTATGTAGAGTCCTGAGTGTAACGAGGGACTGAGTTAACTCCCGAACGAAGCGAGGGAGTTATGTAGAGTCCTGAGCGTAAAGAGGGACTGAGTTAACTCCCGAACGAAGCGAAGGAGTTATGTAGAGTCCTGAGTGTAACGAGGGACTGAGTTAACTCCCGAACGAAGCGAGGGAGTTATGTAGAGTCCTGAGCGTAACGAGGGACTGAGTTAACTCCCGAACGAAGCGAAGGAGTTATGTAGAGTCCTGAGTGTAACGAGGGACTGAGTTAACTCCCGAACGAAGCGAGGGAGTTATGTAGAGTCCTGAGCGTAACGAGGGACTGAGTTAACTCCCGAACGAAGCGATGGGAGTCCTGAGTGAAGCAAGCTGCCCAAGACGAAGACAGGCTTTATCTCAGAGGGTCATACTCTACATTTCACAACTTCTGCGAGACGGAGATGTATGTATTGATTTGAATATTATGTTTGCTATTTTTTGTTGATCTAAGCATTGAATAAATGCACCATAGGTTGCTTAACTTTCGAGTTTCTGCTAAATGTTGGAAATAAACTAAAAGGACGGATTCATACATAGCCTTGATTCCTACTTTTGTTGTTCTCCATTGAACAAAATAGTCATAGGCTTTTTCGTATCTGTGATTTGATTTTTCCGGTAGTAGATTTATTAATAATCTCGAAAGCGCCTGTTTTGATAAACTTTGGTGTAGAATCTCTATCGCTCGAAAATTTTTGTCAACAGGAATATATTTATATACATAAATGGTAATGTCCCGACTGACATATCAACGCCCAGCCTAAACCACTAATTATAGAAATTTGAAATTTTGATTTTAAACTGTAAGTGTCACTCAATAAAGGATTTTTCGAAATTGCAATGAATTTAATTTAATTTCTAAAAGTAAAATAGGGGATAAAAGTTTGTCTGGTTATTTTTATTCGTTAGACGTAGACGTAAATATAAACAATATTACACCAAATTGGTTTTATTTAATCGAATATGCCACACAGTTTGACAGCCAACAAGACTCGACGTGGCTTGAACCCCGTCAGTTTGTAGACATAAGTCTGAAGTAAGTAACGGTTTTTCCCACAATTCATGTATTGAGCCTGAAATAAACGAGGAAAACAATCAAACAAAACTATTTACTTTTCCAATGAACAATTTGTTTCTGAAAACGTTTATACAAAAGATTTTCATTACAAAGATATAGGGCCCTGACGAAGCAACTATGTGACAAAAATATAAAAAAAAAATAAACAGCCTAGTGTGTGTTGGGCCTATAATAATTCGGCCTAAGAAGAGGGCTTTTTGTTGTTACATGAACTAAAACGGTTTCAGTGGCTCACAACGTCTAAAATCGGGCCCATAGGAAGATGTTAACTGAAAAAGGAGTTATAAAATCCATCTTCACAAGTGAAGTTAGAAAAAATATTATCTATTTGATTACCACCGCAGGTAGAGGCAAGCGTTTGTAATAAAGATTTAATATAACCAGCGTCACTTAATAATTTAAATACTGCAGTATTGCTATTACGGAAATAGTCTTCGTTAAAATCTCCAAATATTTACAAACCGAAAACAAATATTTTAGTACATGAGTATTTTTAAACAACCTACTCAACTACCAAAAAGTAAAATCAAATTATTCAATGATAAGAACAAACGACCAACGTAAATAAGCTGTCTTTAAGTCAAGATTGAATAGGTTTCTTCTTGGCAAGCGTGCTTCATCGACGACCACATCATCGCTTACCATCAGGTGAGATAGTGGTCAAGCGAAAACCTATCAACAAAAAGAAAAAAACTATATGAAGGGCGTCAATTGCGAAAGGAGCCGATACGAGCGCGCGTTAGAGCCATGGGGAATGGTATGGTTCGTTCCTGGAACCTCGCGCGCACGCTCCTTGTTTATTACTCTTTCAGAATTTGAAAAATTTCGGAGGGTCCTTGTTAACTTCGAGATCCTGAAAATGAACGGATATTAGTATTATCCCTAGAACAATTTCTATGAAAACGTGTTGTCGCATTGTCGTATCGTGCCACTCTGCAGGAGCCTTTAGAGTCCGTAAATAATTATAACGTTTATTTTTTGGCAGTATAATAACAATTTTCCTTAAGATTGCTAAGAATGATTGTTTTCTAAAATAAGCTTTTCCAAAACAGATTTTCTTAGAAACTTTACTTCTAGGTTCTTATTAAATCTTCAAAAATACCTACGAATGTTCTGAAGAGTATCTACGAACAATTTTTACGTAGGTTACAAATTTGAGGACTCAGTGAGAGTTTTTCGGACTCGATCGAGTTAGCGAATATTTTCTCTTTTGTCAATCTTTGTATAAAAAGGGGTTTCCCCTTTTTTTTTTTTTTTTTTTTTTTTTACTATGTATAGGCCTGTGTTTGACCACAATCTCACCGTGGTCAGTGATGATGTGGCCGATGGTGGTAAGCACACAAAGCCTAGAAGGGAACTGGCTCTCAAGTGCTGCTGTCGGAACACACCGGAAGGTGCTTGGCGACAGATTTTCAACTTGAGGGTGGTTGCCAGCCAGGCGGGTACTACAAAGTACCCTACCACCGTGCTATGGTTTCCTCACGATGTTTTCCTTCACCGAAAGCTCAAGCTCATTGTAGGATTCGAACCCGCGACCTTCGTCTCGGTATCCGACGTCACTACCACTGAGCTATCATCCCCTTGCTGATGCTTGACGGCGCTTATTCAGTGTCAATACAAATTGACATTTACGTTAACGCAATTAAGCACGAGTAAAAACTCATACTAACCCCACTGGTATCACATTATTCACGTTCTAAATTCAAACGTTTAAAAAGTTTTTGTATTGCCAATATCGCTTGGGCCAAATGGTCCTGTTAGCCGTTAAAGACCGATAAAAACCTCATATCTAGTATTTAAACCCGGCTATTCTCCCCTATTTTATGGCCTAGTTTTATGCGCATTCCTGTTGGGTTGTAAAGGTAACTTCCTCATAATGAGGGAACTGGATACTCTGGTTTTTAGAGGTGGAAACTGTTTCGGAGAGATTTGGAATGAAATAAAGTGAAGCTGGTTTTTATGTTTACGTTTTTTTTTTATTTTACCTATTTGGCTTTTACCACGGATCAGAAACTATTTTTTCTGTTCCGCGGCTTTTACCAACACCTTGGTTATCAACATCAATATGGACAGGTGTGGTCATACTTTAAAAACTGCTTCAGTCCATGTAAACGCTCAACTCCAAAAATGTATTTGAGTTCTCCATACAATTTTGTCATCAGCTGATAATTTGTATGGAAAATACATTTTTTCAAAGAATTAACTATTTCCTTGGCGAAAGATGTCCATATACATGGACAGAAGAATTTCTTAAAATATGACCACACCATTTCCGTTGTCCCTTGTATGATGCCTGATTTAGAAAAAACGTTTTCCCTACATTGCAGCAACCCTACAAAATGTACTGATCAGCTGAATTGGTTTTTGAATAGATCGTGGCTTTTATTGCAACTCGATCGTGACTTTGCCCACCGCCGATGATCAGCGAGCAGTGAGTAGAGCTAGAACCTAGATACGAGTTGGCGAGAAGCAAGTGTATAGTTCCAATAGTTTTACCGCGCGGCTATGAGCGAGGGTTTTTGTGTGACGGGCGATTACTCGCACCTGCACGCGATGGTTGGTTGGTCTCTCGGCCTCGGACTGCCAAGCGATTATCGCCGAACGAGAAATATATTTGTCGAGACAGTACTCGCCGGCAGTGTGAACTATTAACATATGTGTCTCTCTTATTGACACGGGATCTGTTTATTTTATGCGTTTCTTTAGCGGGCAAATAGTCGATAGCTAGCTTCGTCGCCGTCGGTGGGCCAAGTGCCTAATGCCTGTAAAAATATGGATAGTGGTAAAAAATCATGTGACATATTGAGTGTCATGTCGGCGAACAAGCTAAAGTTTAAAAAAACACAGGGCAAATAATTCATAACAGAAATATAAATATTTTTACCCAATCATCAACTTTTATTTATGGCTAAACATGTATTTATAAATGCAACTGATCAAAGGTGTATGTTGTACGCATAGTGTTTAAATGATGGATACAAAGAAGATTCTGTGTACATCTCAAACGTTTATATTACCGGTCGTCAGCCAACTTTTATACTAGTGTTAACCTTCCCTGGTAAATACATAAAAATCATAAAATATGGGCAAAATAAACTTGGCCTTGCATTTAGAAGGAGCCAGTCTATTTTGAGTGTACAAATAAAGACTCTTGCAGACAAGCGCAACGCGACATTGTGATACAAACTTTTTTACTTATTTTGAATAAAACAATTTCCATTAAAATGGCTCTCCCATTGTCCCGTAGCACTTGAAAGAGCCTTAAATAAGTATTAAGGTGACTGTAGTATAATTTTGCTGTCTAGGCGACAAAAAATAGGTACCTACTTACCATTATTTGACAAAAAGTGTACTGTGAAATGTCAAGGAATTTTGAACCATTTGCGGTGCAACTACTACTATCACCTTTACCTGCATAACTGCATTACGCTTCAGCCCTGCAACCCCTGTCTTCTGAAATCCAGGACAAAACTTTGTTTTCCTACCAACATTCTTTTTACTTTTTTTTTTTTTTTAATAATATTAGGTAGACCCAAAAAAAACATTTTTGCGGAACCTGCGTTTTTTTATTTATTTGCCTTGAAGCTACCGCAATAAAATGAAAACACGACAAAACTCTGTGCGGTAGGCGTTTTATTACTTCAAAAAATGTCAGAATGATAACTTACACTCGACGACGACACGCCCAAGAAGCCCTCGAGTCCAGTACTGAAATATATTATCCTTTACAAATACAAGTTTCATTCACACAATAGTGAAAGATATTTTCTCGTATATATGATCGTTGCAACGAAGTCAAGTTGTCACGTCGCACCTATCTGCGGAAACCTTAAAATAAAAATATTGTAACCCCACACATTTTGCACGAACCGCAGTGATTCCGCATGAACACAGGTTTCGTGCAAAACGTACTAGAATATTTTACATTTGGGTTCTATGCAAATCATTGGAGACCGTAAAACAGTTACCCTCAATTGTGACTTATGTAGGTAAGAATTTACGTCTAGTTTTCTTTACTGAGTAAGCAGAAATAGTCCCGTGATCATAAATCTTTGCAAAGACACTCCCCTTTGTTTAGAGGAGAGTCGTATAAAAAGGTCTCCAATTCTTTTTAAACTGTGCCTATAAAGAAGAAAAATTTACCTACGAATGGATTAATAAATAGTCCCTAAAGAGGGAGTAGTAGGCTTCGCCTTTGAGCTTATGTTTATTTATTAGGACCGATTGTACCTACAATTAATCAGGGTTGGACCGTAAAGTATATATAGAGGATGGTTACATTTGTGAATTAGTTTATTTAGTTTATAAGGGTCAAAAGTGCAATCACACTCTACCACAAAAGAAAAGGCAATTTTTTTTGTAGGCAGCAGAATTTCAACTTTTTGCGGTTAGTAGGAATAATCTACACTTTAATTTCTATACAAAATATTAAATCAGTTGTGGATAATTTAACTTCTTCTACAAAAACTAGCCATTTGAGTTTTGGGAGAGTATGACTGCACTTTTGACCCTTGACTGTACCTACCTATAATTTACATATTAGTTGCCCTCATTTCTAGAAAAATGAGGTCAATTCTTGTTGTTCTGTAAACTAATAAAAATATTTAAAAAACCGCTAGGTAACAATGTTTAAGTTTTAATGATCTTGTGAAAAATATATTGGCTGGGACCTTTATGATTATAATTTAATTAATGTTTCGTTTGCTTTCTCTTTAATTGAAAATCTTCTAAATATAATCAAAAGGAAAGCTCACAATTTAATTTTTGAAATTGGTTTCAGAAATTAAAACAAAGTTTTTGGGCAGCAGCCATATTTGACAGCAAACGGAATAGTGTTTCAATCACTGTCTCGAATATTTACGATTCGATTTGTCTCAGTCGCGGTCAGTTCTTGACCAAAATAGATAGCGCTATCTGTCACCCTTTTTTACAGGAGAAAGGGAAAATATTCTGCATAAAATTACACTTTCGTTGGTAACATTGACTGATATATATATTATGTAGTAAGGACAGGGTGGACACTCTGGACAGCCCGTTTTTCTGATGCTACAATTTGGTCTTACTAGTCCGCAGCGAACTCGCCACGCGGGAGTATCTACAGCCGGTCTATTCTGAAAACTTCTCACCGAGAAAACATACGTTAAGTGAACTTAATTGTATAGCTTGACAACTTACTTCACTCCACATAATTTCTCACGGTAACAATTATGTGGAGTGAACATTTTGCCTACTAGCACAACAGGAGCGGTCGTGTGCGTGAGACATTATAAATTCCATGTTTAGTTTTGAGGTATTGCATTTTTCAAAAAAAAATCCTATAACTAAAACCAGTTATATGAAATGTTTTTACTTTACATTGCATATAGTCAATTCTCAAAAAAAAATTGCATCTCCCATACAAATTTTGATCAGCTGGCGACAACTTTGTATGGTAAATCCAATTTTTTTTATGACATCCATGGAGAAGATTTTTAGGGTTCCGTACCCAAAGGGTAAAAACGGGACCCTATTACTGAGACTCCGCGATCCGTCTGTCTGTCTGTCCGTCTGTCACCAGGCTGTATCTCGTGAACCGTGATAGCTAGACAGTTGAAATTTTCACAGATGATGTATTTCTGCTGCCGCTATAACAACAAATACTAAATACAGAATAAAATAAATATTTAACAGGGGCCCCTTACAAAAAACGTGATATTTTTGCCGTTTTTTGCGATAATGGTACGGAACCCTTCGACCAAGTGATTAATACTACGGCATTATTCATAATACCCAGACAATTTGAAAAATGGGCAATACGAGTAGGCAATATGCTAAAAACTATTGAAATAATTAAATTGACCGGGCTTTCTGAATAATAACCTTCACTTTTTGAACCGGATAATAAAAATATGTTTTTTTTTTTAAATTTAATGTTGATAATGATTTTAATAAGGAATTGTAAGCACGTTTACTATTTAAGCAAAAAAGTCGAGTTCGAACCTAACCTATCCGTGTCAGGGTGCCCTTAACTCCAGAGCTCGCTTCACTCGCTCTTGGACTTGACCATAATTATTGAATTGCGCAACCGTTACATAACAATATTCATAATAACCAGACAATGTGATAAATATAAAAGTTTAAATCAGTATTAATTGCATTGCCCGATTTGACTTGATTTCTTTATTCATAATGCCCGGGCATTATACATAGTGCACTGATTAACCACTTGGTTCATGACATTTATGTAGTTGGACGTTACAAACAGTTAAAGGCCCCCGTAGACAGGCAAGCGATTAGACATTTCTCTTTCATCGAAATTGCTTTATGGATATACTTATTACCAGTTGAACAATTTCTAGCTTTGTTTGAAAAAGGTTGGTGAGCCTTCCAAGTGTTTCCAAGAAACGCGTAAATAAAATTATGTTTTGTATTACTTCACAATAAAGGATTATTTGAAAAAGAAGGCTTGACATTGACATACATTTCTTTTATTTTCAGATTAAGGTTTGATATGAAGAAGATTGAACTGTAATATAATTATGTTGAACAACCTTAATCCCAATATTCCAAGTCATGTCTTGACAGTTACGACTTGTTGCATACTGACATTAATAGATGTATTTTTTTTCAATTTCACGGTGATTGAGTCGACTGGAGGTCCTTCAAACTGACTTGGAATATAGGCCTCGGGCCACTCTCACACCTCCAACTTATTATTACCACGAAATATAATAAATTTACGCTCACGAGTTTTAATAACATCCCACAACTTAATTCATCTCACAATTTCCTTTGAGAAGCACAAGAACTTCCAATCCACAATATACGCAATTACAGTTGTTCATATAATACATCGGCTTCTTTCAAACTTTGGTACACGAATAACATACTATGTTTATTACAAGAAACAAACTCATGAACGATCCCTAGCTTTCGAATAATGAACAAAAGCCATGATCCATGGATCTACATAATTAATATTCTTAACACTCTATATTCTTCTTTTATACATATAAAAGAAGGAGTTTCATACGTAAAAATGGCAGAGTACTAAATATCTCATAATGTCCATTTAACACTTTATTTCCCAAATAACTACGTCATTTTAGTCCACATTTTTATCCCATCATTAAAAATAATTGGGAGCTTACGCAATCTACATTTTCCTTTACAAAAAACAAGCTTTAATACGTAAAAACGGTAGAACACTAAATATCTTACATGTCCATAATAAACACTTTAAATTACTTAAAATAACGCCATAGTATTTTTACTTCGCATTTTAGTCCAACACTGAAAATCACTGCGGCGTTTCTCCCGAAGATATTCTGATTATAATTATATTCCACAACTATTCAAGCTGTCTAGAATCTCGATAAAATCTATAAAAGCTGTACTCGAAAACATAACCGTCACTTTCAAATTTCGAACACAACGAACACATTTCTTCTTTCTTAAAAAACACCAAAACTGCACATATGTAGTGTGTTGTACCCGCGCAATATGTAGTTCAGTATGAGAGTTCGATCTCTTTCGAATTTCAAACACTTTTTTTTTCTTTCTTAACGAACACCAAGCTTAAACATAGGTAGTCTGTAGTTCAGTATGAGAATTCGCTCTCTGCGCAGGAGCACACCGATTCCTGATCATCTGCCCGAAAGTAGTCCGGAACTGCCGGGACATGGAGCAGTATAGCACGAAGTTGATGGCCCCGTTCAAGAGAGCCAGGGCATCCATCAGCTCTCCGAAGAGGTCGTAACACTGCTTGAAGAAACATCTACCCAGTACGCCGCTTAGAAGACCTGCGAAGATAAGATTTTATTAAATACATTTTAGAAATATTTGATCGCCCGCAATAATTGAAGATTGTCCTTAATACAGATGGCATAATTAATAAAATTACAAACGCGTTGTGCGCACAAGTTCTGTAGCGGTCGGATATTAGGTTTTTCGCTTTTCTACGGTACAAGTAAAAATTTTGCTAAAATGAGCGTGAATTGAACTGTTATTCCACCTCGAAGCTATAAGAAATTTGACAGCTCACGTCAAGCGTATTTCATCTTCGATGTTTTTTCTTTACGGTGAGTTGTTTACAGAATAGCATTGCAGATAAGAACAATATTCCATTAGGTTTTATCATTCAACAATAACTTAAAAGATTCATCACTAATTGAAATCTTAAAGAGAGACAAGGAGTATTGTTTTGCTTGTATTACTGTCAGAAGTAAACCATATTATTTTATTCCATAAATCAATTTTATTTTAAAGAAAATCACTTTTGTAAATCTTTATTGAGTCCCTGGCGTACGCTATAAGTTTTTGGAAAAATAATAAAGATAACAAACTACCCGGTACATACATAATGAAAATGAAACAAGATACAAAATGATCAAGTATTTTGTTTACATAAAATTACCTTGTTTACCAAAACACGTGTATTAGGACAACAGGAAAACTGAAGATGTAAACAAAGATATTGCTTTACAAAAGCATGGCCTATATAATAATAAACAACCTGAAGATTAATAATGATATAACAAACACACCCACTTCGTTTTATTAGAGTAGGTCAATTTTATTATTGGCTGCTTTCTGTCTGAAACATTTACTTGAGCATATAACATAGGCTTAGTTCAGCGGCATTGCTCGCGTGAAAGGAGAAAATAATCCGGACATAACGTACTTCCAGGATGAAAATATCCTTCAGCCTTCTACAGGGCGCAATTTATCGCTATGCCAAAACTGATTAAAACTGATTCAGGTTTGGACGTGGAAACGTAACAGACAGAGTTACTTTCACAAGTACATATAGAAAGAAAAGAAAGAAAAAATATTTATTTGTGAGCCACACAGGAGACACGAGAAAAGCATAAAATTAAACAATAATTAGAATAAAAACCCCGTGCGAGACCAAAAAGGCTCCTATCTCAGCATATGCAGCGATATCCGAAAAATAAATAACGCTGCGCTGATATTCTGATAGGCCCTACTGTTGATGCCACGGACACACTTACGGAGAAAGAAAATAATAAAATAAAATAGAGTATATAAATAACAAACAAGATAGAATAAACTATAAAAGCATAACTAAGTATAACTATAATATTAAAGTGGATGATCTTAAGGCAAAAACGAAGCATTTTGAAAGTTTGTGTGGAGATAAATCAACATATGTTTATTTATGAGATAATAAAATATGATATGATTTATTACCTTACTGAGCCATAAAGCCTAATGACTGATGGTGTTTATATTTTGATCTTATAAAGTACAGATTTATTAACTACCGTAATGATTTTAGTAAATGATGTAATGATTCTACACAAAAGCTTCGTTATACACAGACAGACTAAAGGCTTCCTACAGATAGGTAAGACGTGACAGCGGTACGACAATTTTTAACCAACTTTCCAAAAAGTAGGAGGTTCTATGTTTGACTTCATTTTTGTTATTTTTTTGTGTATGTTCACCGATTTCACCGTCTATTGTGGATCGATTTAGTTAATTCTTTTTTTGTTTAAGAGAGTATGTTCCCAAGTTGGTCCCAATTTAATTTGGTGAAGATCTGATGAAAAACTTCGGGGATATACAACATAACTCTTCAATATATGTCGGCAAATCTCTCGGGATTTCTGTAATCGCATGTATGTTTATTGTTTATACCATTTCATTAAATAACATCAACATGCCCTAAAGGAGTACGTAGATGTGTACAGTTTTCCTTGGTACAATCTCATTTTACCGGCCATGTTCAGGTTTCGTGATATTCGGATAATCTTATAGGTACCTTACTAAAGAACTTGCCTATTAGGTTCAACTAAAAAATGAAAAATAAAAAAACTTTTTACAAAAATTTACTACCTACTTCACTTTTCACTTTGCAGTGCTTTAATTATTATGAAATAGTTCTACGGGTAGATTCATCCGTTGAACAATTTCTATGAAAGATTGTCGTCACATCGTTGTTGCATTGTCGCGTTTTTTTTCGCACAGTCACATTTTTGGCATCGATGTAGCTTTCACTGTCACGTCGCACCTATCTGCCTAGGAGCCTTTATTCGGACGAGGTGATGACGCTTTTTCTTACCAATTGTTCTATATGAAGAGAAATTTTATAACAATTTGGTATAGGAAAACGCGTCATCGTATCTGTGTCGCATTGTCACTTTGCACCTGTATACGGGATCCTTTAATAATAAGAAGAAATACTAACCTAATATTCCCTGGGGGAATTCCGTGAGTAAAAACAGTAATAATACTGCGACCAACATCTTGGTCGTCCGGTCAGTCCGCCGCTCAGCTTTCGATCGCTTCGTTGACTTTCTTGTAAACACATTCCCGTTGCCATTGACGACCACATTAGCAGGACACGCACTGTATCCTTTTAAAGCTTTCTTCCTACTATTCGCTCTGTACAGTGCTCTTATCAACCACGCGCTAATCACCGTTAAGATCACGCAAGGGAGGAGTTTTATAAGTACAGCGTGAACCCAGAAATTAATCTGGTATAAACTGCCGTTGTAGTTCGAATCGACGAAGTAGACCTTCGTCAGCATGTTTCCACTTTTGTCAAACGCGAAGTCTTTGTGTATTGTGAATACCTGAAAGAGAAATTAATTTCTTTAGTTCTTGAAACACTTCTTTGATGTCCAGTTCAACGTGATTGGATGGCGAAGTTTTAGTTAGTTGTCCCTTTGTTTTATGTTATAATAGACCTGCCCCGTATTTAGTAACAGTTTTCTTTGTGTTTCATAATATTTCTCACAGTAAACAGGGTATCAAAGGGCGATTTTAAAAGCAATTTCTTGTAAGAAGTTTTCGGTAATAACGTTTCGCCACCTCAAATTGTTTAATAATTCAAAAAGGAGGTGGTTCTCAATTCGGATGCTACGATTTTTTTTTATATGTTCGAGCATAATTCCGTATTTATTGACGGATTTTCAAGATTCTTTTTTTGTTTGAAAGGATATACTCTTTGAAAGGATATTCTCTGATTTGGTTGTCACCAAATCAGAATCTGATGATGGGATTCCATGGAAATCAACGGAACTTCTCAAATAAAATTATAGGTGATTTTGGTATTTTCAATAACATGGCAAGCAATTGCACTCGGAAAGTATCAATTGGTGAAGTGGAACTAACGAAGAAGGCCAAAGATGACCACTGGAACGCTTTAATAAGTATTTCATGGGTATAAGATAGCACGAATAGTTAAGCGACCATGATGAAGGAAATACATATAAATAAATGGTACTGATGAAAATGGTACCATCGCAGTGATCTGATGATGAAGCCGGATTGTGGACACTAGAACTCCATAATAAAACAAGGTATCCTAGTCGTCGTGTTTGTGCTTATTGGAATCGAAATGAGACGAGCTTTGCAAAAGTTAAATAAAAAACTTTTTTACAAAAAAAACTAAACCGACTTCTAAAGCAAAACACTACAAAGCGAAAAATAACTTTGTTTTCAGAAGTCGGTGTCGAAAAACGAAAAACAATAGGTAAAACGAGACACCGACTTCGGAAAACGTTATTTTGCGCTTTGTAGTGTTTTGCTTTAAAAGTCGGTTATTTCTTTTTGTTAAAAACTTATTTATTGATTCGCGATGGTAACATCGATCATGTGCTATAACAATTTAGCAGAAATTGTTGATATTGATAAGATAAGTCTGCGTTATCTCGTTGTTTGCCTGACCGAACGCATAATTAACAATCCCACTGGACTATCGTCTGATAAACCTTGCAATTGATGTGTCAATGTTGCATCTGGTCTTAGTAGAGAACACTACAGCTTACCTAAATATTTTTGATAGAATTTATAGAGTATATTTACATCACAAGATCACAAGTGAAATAGAATCCGTGCGTGCCAATCCTTTATTACCCGGCTGCAAGGAAAGGGTTAGGTTTTTCGCGCGTATCTTGTTTGTTTGTATGTATGTATGTTTGTATGTATGTAATATTCTTTATTACCTCATATCATTCAAACTACTAGACGGATTTTCATAATTAAAACATACTTAGATAGGTCTTAACTGTCCAAGTGTTCTTAGATAAGTGCCGTTACAAAAAAAGCAACATGGCGGATCATGGGCGCCATATTGTGGGGGTTGCAATTTTTTTTTTCTTCCGTACCCATCCAATGGGGTATCAAAATGAAGGGTTTTTAGAGGTGATTACAAAAATATACCACTTATATGTTTAAAAGTCATTCGAAAAAAAAAAACTAAAAAGTAATAAATAAATAAAATAAAAAAAAAACAAAAGCCCGCCTGCTTAAGAAGCGAACTAAAATGCTGTAAACAAAAAAAAAATCACGCTGTGCAGTCGGAGGATCAGGGGGTCAGCCAATTTGCGAATATGTATCCTCCGACTGCACATTATGTTTTTTTTTTTGTTTACAGCATTTTAGTTCGCTTCTTAAGCAGGCGGGTTTTTGAATTATTAATTTTTTTTTTTTTAAATCTTGGACCACCAAGATACAGTCTGTGACTAGTTTGGGGCCTATGGCCACTGCCGGTGTTCTATTTCGGCTTAGAATAGATACCAGTAGTTACTATAAGGAATGCAGCTATACTACTAAATTAAATAGCTTGAGGAATTTTAAAAATATGTATATTAAAAACGTAAGTTGCCTCAGAAGATCATTACAAGAACACCGGACAGATACTTAACAAAATCAAGTAATTTTAAAATATTTGAAACATATTCGAAATAATGCGAAACCCTTTAAAAACAGAAGCATTTTGTGCCAGTATCTGGTTTGGACTCAAGGCAAATTCAATAGTTACCTAATATTCACAAAACAGGGGTTCAATCTCACTCCAAAATGAACATTGATGAGATGTCTTCAAATATATTTTAGAATAACATTATAGTACACAAACTCAGAACACGTACCTAAGAGAAATCAATTAATAGAGGCGAGGCTAACCTCGGCGCCGATAACGGCATAGTTTCACGCTATTTGCACTAACATCAATCGTGGGCGAGAAACAGACGAATATCACAAATCATTGTGAAGGAATAACACTTCAATCAAGCGGAAATTGTAGGCAATATTATTTGATATGGGTCTAAGTTTGTGCTACCGTCAAAACTTCCTATTTCTATATTTACTGACAGTATAACGTAGGTACGTCAGAGTAGCTCTCAAGTCGGTGTAATAATAGAAGATACCGAAGCGAGAAAACAGACCAGCTGTGCTATTCTGTTACAATCTCACCGTGATCGCTTAGTGCTCGTTCACACAGAGGTCCGTTTTACAGGTCCGCTTTATCGTATATATTTTTATTCGGCGTTGGCGTATGTAGTTGTATGAGCGAGTTCACACACATAACAGTATTCCAAAGCCAGTAAAAATACCGATCCGACAAAATATATAGCCGTCTGTTTTATATGTCCACTTTATAGTAAACGTTTTTATTCGGCAATGGCGAAGGTAGTTGTATAAGCGAGTTCACACATATAAGAGTATTAAAATACTGACCCGTTTTATCGAACGTCCGTCCTTAAAGAAAGTTGGTTGGTGTGAGCATTACCCCCACTAACGACGGATCCGTTATGACGATACTGTAAATGCGTTGTGAACATCACCTCCAGTAGCGACGGATCCGTTAAAAATGATCCGGGATAATACGGATGTTTAGTGTGTAAGTACCCGTAGGTGAAATGAGCATGAATTGAAATGCCATTCCAACAGCCGGTCTATTCTATGCACTACTCTGTAAAAAACTTAGGTTGAGTCAGCTTGAAGGGAACTGTAATTTCAACGTGATTGGATGGATTGACCGCTCATAAGCTGCATATGAGCGGTCAATCCATCCACCTTTTCATTATTATCTATGTTTTCAATATGAGATGTTTACAGTATTGACGGGTGCTAGGGATTGATAGCTCACGTCACTTAAGTCGTCACGGTCAGTTTTTTTAACCCCCGACGGAAAAAGAGCGTTGTTATAATAAAGTTGACCTGTGTACCTATGTGTTTGTGTATAGGTGTATTTGTGTATCTGTCTGTGGCATCATAGCACCAAAACTATGTGCCACATGTTAAATTTAGCCTTATTATATTTTTATTTTATTTTTATTTGTTTTACCTTTGTATAGATTCTTTTACCGATTTTTTTGTGAATATGTGAACATTGTAGGCCTTCTTGATTTCTAGATGCATTTGTTAACTCTTTATCTCGTTTATACAAACATTTTTTTTTTACCTACGTTGTCCCCCCATATCTAAGCACTAATGATGTAACATGGAAATATTGTAAAAACAAACCAATTTTTTTAAAAGAGTAACCGTGGAGTTTCTTGCCGGTTCTTCTCCACAGGAAACGACCAACCCGAACCGTGCTCCTTTTGTCGACGTTTTATAAGTGCCCATGTAGGCCTATGTGAAATAAAAAGCATTTGATTTTGATTTTAAATGGATGAACCTATTTTGATTTCGTTATTTTTTTATAAAGGTGACTTTATCAAGAGTGTTCTTAGTTCCTTAGCTATGTTTGATGAAATTCGGTTAAGCTATTCATAAGTTATGGACGTTTTACAGTTTGAATCGGGGTGATTTCGCAAGAAAACGTCATAATTACGTGTTAAATAGATTGTCGGTCGAAGCGTGTTTACTAGATAAATTATGGAGCATAAATTAAAAATGTATTGGGGGGCTATTAAATTTTACTTGTTACAGAATCGCAAATGTATAAATAAAAAATGTATTTAAAAGGAATGACACTCTTGGCTTTTTTAATTCAAGTCTTGGCTCGCCCGTAAACCTGCTTTGAGTAAACGTGGCGCTCGTACCTTCTTTGTAACAGAAGAAACCGTTGCCCTGCAGTAGGATAGCTACAGGTTGGTGTTTATTTGTAAGGCAATGCGACAATGCAATAAAGATGTGACGTCCATTTTTCATACAAATTTTTGTTCTACGTTTAATATAACAAAAAAAAAATACACTATTTATATATAAACATTGTTAAACATTGTATATATAAACATTGTATGTATAAACATTGGTAAACTTGTGAATAATAAGGTTTCAAATTGGAACCCTGTGTATAAACCACAAACACTTTTCTTAGCTTGGATCCTACCTTTCAATACAAATGTATATGTAAATAAATAAACAACTTTGCCATACCATGGATACGCATATAATTACAGGCTTTTATTCAATGACGCAGACAAATTACAAATCTGCTACACGCGCGTTCGCAATTTATTTATATTTGGATATTGACAGGTTTATATTCCCCTTTTACATAACCCAGCTTAAACGAACTATTTACCTCAATCTAGATTTAAAATGTACAAAACAAATTTACTCAAACCATAGATAATATAATACTAGCATACAGATGCCTCAACCCGTACAAAGCAACCGTGCCAACGTAACTAGCGTTTATCGTCTGATTAAGATGACTATTTTTATAAGTACTTCGATTGCGTTCAGTTCCGTTCCACGGTCATAGATGGTGTTAGCAGCGACTTGCAAGTAAAAGGATTTTCTCGGTCCGTAAAAAAGAGATAATTGCATCGATTCAGAGAAACAGACATTTATTGGAATGAATTAATAGCACCTTCAAAAAAAGAAGTAGGAAATCTTTGAAATTTGAATTTGGAGCCCAATATGCCATAATTTTGTGCTTAGGAGAGTTGATTAAAAAATAACATACAATTTTTATAATCAATTCTAGAAAATGACAATTTTACGACAATTCAATAACAAATCGATGCATATCGCGCCAGCTAGTGACATTTATTTTCATTATTAGCGTTGGGACCCCGTGCTCAAACTATCATTTGCCAGCAGTTTCGCCTGCGTGATAGTTGGAAATTATCCCACGGGAATAAGTTCCGGGCCGGATCCGGTACGTACGGACCGGGTTTAAAAAGTATCCTATCCTCTTAATCTATGACCCATGTGATAAATATTCACAATCCGCCCTTTGAGGTGTGCCAAATTAACAAATTAACACACTTTGAAATTTATAAATAAAACAAAATTCTGCCAACTGTTACGCCCATGTGAATGTCGAAAATCATCCCACGGGAATGTACTACCGGGAAAAAGGTATTTCATGACCTTATCCAAGTAATGGTCTACCCGTTTTTCCAAATCCGTTAAGACGCACACTTTCACATAATAAGCCGTTGAGCGGCTCTTTTTAACATTTATAAATGACTACTACTAGCACTTCATCCGCGACTTCGTCCGCGTGATCCTTATGTTATCCTACAGATGACTTTTTAGTTTCACCCCCTTAAAACTTAAATTTCCAAAAATCCTGTCTTGGTGCTACCCTACATCACAAAAAGAAGCCATGTACAGTAAAATTCTTCGAAAATCGTTAAAATCCCCTAAATCGTCTTTTAAGAGTAGTTTTGAAAAACTAATATCCTTTACTATTTCATTAGATTTGTATTTACACAAAGTTTCAAATTTATAAGCCTTTCACCTCTTTAGGGGTAGAATATCCAAAAACCAATATTACATAAATTCTTTTTATCAACCAACAGCCGTAAATCTTAAATTGCACGTGTCCAATTTACTAACTGTAGAAATTTCATAAAAAACTTTCAACCTCCTTTTTACCCCCTTACGGGTGCAATTACCACAAGCCTATACAGCTATAATTTGGCATGGATATACATACTAATTACGCCGACAAAATAAAATAATGAAGTAATTTTTTTTAGGGTACACGGACACGTAAAGGGGGAAGTTTGTTTTTCTCGTATTTCCGATGGAGTGGGATATACCGTAGGTCGTTCAAAAATATTAAGGGTCTGTGAAAACCATTTTTACCCGGCTGCAAGGAAAGGGTTATGTTTTTCGCGCGTATCTTGTATGTTTGTATGTATGTAATATTCTTTATTACCTCATATCTTTCAAACAACTTGGCGGATTTTTATAATTAAGACATCGTTAGATAGGTCTTGACCGCCCAAGTGTTCTTAGCTAACTGCCTTTGATAAAAAAGGTACATGGCGGATTTTGGGCGCAATATTGTGGGGGATGCAATTTTTTTTTCTTCCGTACCCATCGAGTGGGGTATCAAAATGAAGGGTTTTTAGAGGAAATTTCAAAAATATATAATACTTATATGTTTAAATGGACTTAATTCGAAAAAATATGTAAACTAAAAAGTTATAAATAAAAAAAGTTAATTCTAAAAATCAAAAAACCGGCCTGCTTAAAAAGCGAACTAAAAAAACGTAAACAGGAAGAAAATCATGTTGTGCTGGCTGACTAATACGAGATATATCCTCCGACTGCACAACATGATTTTCTTCCTGTTTACGTTTTTTTATTTCGCTTTTTAAGCAGGCGGGTTTTTTGATTTTTAATTAACTTTTTTTTTTCGATTCAGGGTTCCGTTTGCGTAAAATTAAACTTTAAATTGCAAATTTTTGTTAGAGTCAAGTATGGGGGATACTTGCCAGCCTCCTGCCAGCTAAATGGTTGCTTTTGGATATGTGAAAAAAATCACAGCAGAAATTAAAAAGAAGTCTATCACAGCTAAGTAGGCTTTGCATGTGTGTAATAGTCTACCAACTTATAAAATGTACTTGGAAAAGTAAAAGTTTTGTATATTGATTTATGGGGACAACAATTTCGAAAGGAAAAGTTATTTTTGCCCCTTCGCTAGGTCAATGTTCGGTGCTTTCATTGTTTATGAATGTTAGTAATGTTAACTATTTATTTTGGTGAATGTAGCTGTTTATACGGAACCCTCTGTGCGCGAGTCAGACTCGCACTTGGCCGGTTATTGTACCATTTGAATTTAATTTTGCAATTGGATCAGTACTTCCAATGATACAAACAAAATATGTTTTCCCCTTTGTAGTACTTACACCATTATAATCTACTAGCTACTGCCCGCGGCTTCACCCGCGTGTAAAGTATTTTATTATCCCAAGGGAACTTACTACCGGGGTGAAAGGTATCCTACCTATGTCCATCAAAATCAGTGAAACTATAACAAACAGTCAGATACATTTATATTATTAATTTGGTTTCCTTGTTTCAAATAATTCAGAACTTGGCAATAAACTGGCATGTGTCATAACAATCATATGAACATTATAGAGTCCGGTGTTCAGACCCATCAATTTACATATTATTTGATAATAACACTGGAAACAAAGGCATGACAGGGTAAAATGTGTATTTATGAAGTTTAGTACCAAAATCATATAGGACGAAGGTTTGACAGTACATAAATAAATTTATTAATGAAAATCATCCGATATCACTGACATCTCTTAGAAATATATTAAATTGCAGACTGGTGGAGTTTCCTTGTGTGATCGAATCAAAAAAAAAACCGGCCAAGTGCGAGTTGGACTCGCGTACGAAGGGTTCCGTACCATTATCACAAAAATCGGCAAAATAAACACGTTTGTTGTATAGGAGCCCCACTTTAATATTTACTTTATTCTGTTTTTAGTATTTTTTGTTATAGCGGCAATATAAATACATCATCTGTGAAAATCTCAACTGTCTAGCTATGTTTGAGATACGGCCTGGTGACAGACAGACGGACCGCGGAGTCTTAGTAATAGGGTCCCCTGGAGTGGCGACCGTGTACCTGGAGACGCAGTGATGGGAGTGTCGGGAAGAGTAAATAAACGCACGTATTCAATGAGGACTTTAATCATTTGGGTTTACATGAAATGGCGGACTCACAATAACGTTATTTAGGTTAAATTAAATCTACACCCATGAGGTTTATTGATCCTTTTGTCACTGTGACCCGCGTGTAACGTACCAAGCAATAGATGGCTACTGCCGCGATGCGCGTTATATATTGACGCGCTAGTTATGTGCGCATGCTAACTAAATTTTAGTGTTGGGATGCCAACAGCGAGGCCTCCCAATAGGTAGACCGATATATCACCTTTGCGGGAGTCCGCTGAAAGCGAGACGCACAAGACCTGTCGATATAGTGAAACTTAGGACCAGTTTTTTGTTGCTTCCCAAAAATATGCTAACCAAAGGTTTAACATTTCGGTAAAGCGTGTTTATACACCAATTGTTAGTATAGCAAATGGTCGAATAATTAACTCTGCGCCTTATTTGTCCATTTGAGAGGCTAACAATTGATGAAAAGACGATTTTTAGCGAAATTTTAAACCACTGGTAAGCATATTCTTCTTCTTAGCGTGTCGATGACAAACAGACTCTTTTTAGTTAAATACCTTGCCTGGCCCAGAATTCAGTCACGGCAACGCCCTCCGCTGACGCAGTCATAAGGTCCTCACGTAAACAGACAACAGGACATGCGGCACAAGACGTAAGGTGGGCCATGGTCTGCGGGGAGACGCCGTACAAGCACCGATGATCGGAACCATCAGAGAGTACCTATGGAGATTGTCTTTGCTGCGGCCGACCTGAGTGCGGAGTCTGTTCAGAGTTTTCCAGGTCGGCCAAGGCAATGCGTGCCCAGGTGAAAGGGTCTCCGATGGCTCCAAGAAATGATCAGGAAGTTCAAATTTCTCTCGCCAAAGATCGCATCTTTCCGTGGTGATGTTGCCGGTAGATGGACTCACGCAACCAAGAAAACTTTTTCGACTTTTAAGCTTCTGGGGCACGAGGTGTAGTTGTGCATTGGGTGGCGCGAGCATATTTAACCATTGGTTAAATTAACTACGGATAAAAAACTGGGCCTTAGGGGAAGCCTTTGTTCAGCAGTCTTTTGGCAGAAATGATGTCGCAGTGGCGAGTACTTTTTAATATATGCGCTTTGATGACGAATTTTCACTAGCTTATTCAATTTGACCAAATAATACAAAAACTTATGGAAATTATATAACACTGTTGCCTAGTACCGTCTAGTTCTTAACAACGTCAACAATATTGCAGCATTTTTTTAGGCAAATTTGTTTCCTAAAACTGACTATGGAAAAATTAAAAAATGCAGTTCTAGTTATTTCCGGGAAAATCTAACTCATGTTTCCTACACGAGCTCAATTTTCGTGGTAAAAAACTGTTCGTATTTTTTTTGTCGTACCTACCTGTATGTTTGCAGGTTTCATAGTTTCGATAGGTATTCGCTCAAAATAACACCAGTACCTTATACGTGGTTGTAGTGGTAATGATTGAAGCGGGATGTTTGGTTAGAGATATAGAATATTATTAACTTTAAAACTTTCGCTTTTCATAATGGAAAACAATATATCACGGGAATTTAACGCGATGATTTAGATTATTTATTTACCTATTTAATTCGACGTTTCGACCGTGTTGCAACGATCGTGGTCCTGGGTAGACAGATGTGTCGGTGTACTGGCCCCGTTAAACGTCTGGTTAAATAGGTAAATAAATAATCTAAATCATCGCGTTAAATTCCCGTGATATATTGATATAGAATATTATTGTATTTTCTGTACATTACAGAAGTAGTACATATTTAACAGAATCCTTTCAGACTACATAATATGTTTCAAACCACGCAAGCAAAGCCACGACTACCACTATTTGTTTCATAATTTTAAACCCATTGTTCTCCTGAAAACATTTTTCCACATGGTTGTCGTTCAGAAACAATCCAACTCTTTGTGCAATGCAAACGTTTTATAATTAACTAGCGGACGCCTCGCGGTGTCACCCGCGTAGTTCCCGTTTCCTTGGAAATAAAGGTATAAAAAGTAGCCTATGTCATCCGGGGATAGTGTAATTTCCCAACGATGAAAGTATATTGATATCGGTCCAGTAGTCTTTAAGTTTATTCGTTACTAGCTGTTGCCCGCGGCTTCGCTCCCGTGGATCACACCAAAGGACCCGTTTTCGAGATAAAAAAATATGTTACTGAGGAATAATGTAGCTTTCTACTGGTGAAAGAATTTTTTAAATCGGTCCAGTAGTTTTGGAGCCTATTCGGTACAAACAAACAAACAAAGAAAACAATCTTTCCGCTTTATTATATTATTATATTATATAGTATAGACATACAAAAATACAAATCTATCCAAACATACAAATTATAACAAATAAAGAGGAAAACCCTCCTTTATTTATTAGTATAAATAAATTTAAAAATATAGTTAATGTGATTGTGATACATTATTAATATTAAACACGCTAGACTAAGCGGCTTCCTGAAAACGCCTGAAATTGGGTCATGAATTTTAAAACCTCCGTATAATGACATCAATGAATTTTGAATGACGAATGAATTCATAATATCATAATGCAAGTACCTACATATTCGATTAGGGTTTACCGCACTGATGGTGTTTGGCATCATTAACCATATTAGATGATGTTTGATATTATGAAACAACATTTGGAGCATAATTTAGGACAATAACAGCCGCAACATAATCATTATGTACTGCAGTTTAGTGTTATTGTCCATTGTTACTTGGTTTATCCTTTTAACCAAAACGTTTTGTGTGCTAATAGATACAAATGGTATAACGGTTTTTTCCCACGGCATCACCGTGCAATTTACTGGGATTTTTCTTAAAAACCAAATAACACCACCACATTATCGCTTACCATCAGGTGAGATAGTGGTCAGGCTCAGGCGCAAGCCTACAAATAATAAAAAAATGCCTATGGGATATTATAGTGATATTAGTTTTCTATGAGCTAAAGCATTTACCTGTTTGTTAGTTGAATAAAACAAACTGGCGCTCCCTGCGTGACACGATAAATTATTCAGATCTACCCGTAGATGTCCACTATCTAACCTATATTGTCCGAAGGGCAGAGCAGAGATTTTTCTTTCAGTTTTCAACACAAAGCAAAGACGTCCTTTCTGTAGGATTCAAGTTCATTGCGCAACTCACCTAGATCAGCCACGATGTCACCTAGCGTTCGAAAGGACACACAGTACGTTTCATACACGACAGACTGGTCCCTCCCAATCCCATTTAATCTAAGCAGCTCAACATTAAGTACCGCCCAGGCTTAATCATCGGTAATGAGGTTACCGAATAATCTCTACGTTTGGTCAACCAGATTGCTTTTTACCCGACTGCCGCAGGAGGGTAATGTGTTTATCAGTCTATGTATGTACGTATGTATGTTTGTTCATATGTGGCGTTCCAGAGACCAAACGCGTTGGCCGATTTTGATGATTCTTACGTCCATCGATTCGTCTGAACCCTGCGAGTGTCACTGGCTACATTAAAATTTTAAAATAGAAAAATGTCGGATTTTGGGCGCCATATTGCGGAGGCCCAAATTTTTTTTTTCATCCTATCCCATCGTGTAGGGTACCAAAATAAATGGTTTTACGAGGCGATTTCAAAAATATATAATACTTATATGTTTCTATGTACCAAATACAAAAAAAAAATAACTAAAAAGTTATAAATAAAAAAAGTTAATTAAAAAATTCAAAAAAACCCGACTGCTTAAGAAGCGAACTAAAAAGACGTAAACAAGAAGAAAATCATGCTGTGCAGTCGGAGGATACATCTGGTTTTGGTCAGCCAGCTCGCGAATATGTATCCTCCGACAGCACAGCATGATTTTCTTCTTGTTTACGTCTTTTTAGTTCGCTTCTTAAGCAGTCGGGTTTTCTTGAATTTTTGAATTAACTTTTTTTTTGTAGATTTTATCCGCAATGAAAATGATCATTCGCTTGTAAGAATTCCCTTGCAGCCATTTGCTACAAAAGTATTACAAAATGAAACTTTATACTTACAAGGACTTCTTTGTCTGTTAATTCGTATGAAAAAGTATGTTAACTTGTACTTCGAGAAATGTTTCTCACGTGAAGCCGTCGTGAAAAGTTAAAGGTAACAGTTACATCAAGTTTTTATGATGATAACGCATTGTGAAACATAATGACAGCGTAATATGGGTTGTCCTTTATTGCGTATAAAGTTAACTAACTTGGTTTAGTCTTACGTCTGTCCTACTCCTAACGGTATACGTTAAATTCTCTCCAAGGCAGGTCAGGTGCGACGACGTGACGATGCGACAAACCTTTTTAATAAAACGTGTTCTAGTCACTACATTTTACCCCTACAACATTGTCGTCGTAGTTGCTTGGGCGCGATGCGTCTGCCTGCAGTTTGTTGCAAGGCTCCCCCTTTTGACAAACTGTATAACTTGATTGTGTCCCTAGTTGAATATTTCAGGACTAAATAGAAGGCACAATTTTATAGCCTTTTTTCAACACTTTAAAACAGTACACTAAATAGTTTTAATTTGTTATGCACTTAATTATCTTAAAGAGCAAAAAAGTACCTATTACTCACTTAGCAAGTTAGCCATCTTATTTTCAGATTAGTGAGAAATTTATTTATTTAATATTTGCCTGGAAAAACGGCGCAGTAGAATAAAATACCTACTTAATCTTCCTCCATTATTCTTTTCAAAATGCAGTTTGTATTCAATTTTATTTTATTATTATAATATATATAATTATTTATTTCTTACCACAAAACAGACAAAAAGCTTTAAAGAGTCTACAGATACAATTGTGTAATTAATTTGTGGAAGACTGGTGCCTAAACTAAGTTTTTTACAAAACCTGTATGTTAGGTCACCCACCAGGCACCCTAAAACAAAGTTTTACGTAATAATTGTCAACTGGAGACGAACTGAATCACATTAAATATATTCAAATAATCTCATGCATTATAACATTGCAAATTTAAAGATAGTGAAACAAAATAATTTATTAAGGATATATGCAAGGTAGGAAGTATTTAAATGAATGTCTTGTGCGGGGTGAGTGTGTGTGATGTTGAGTGAGTGTGTGTGGAGTGGGCAAATTGTGTGTAAAAGTAAATTGCGAATTCTAAGAAAGTTAAATTAAAAGCTTTATTTTTACAGACTGCCGAAGGAGGGTAATGTGTTTATCAGTCTATGTATGTATGTTTGTTCCTATGTGGCGTTCTAGAGACCAAACGCGTCGGCCAATTTTGATGATCCTTATTTCAATCGATGTGTGTTAACCTTCCGAGTGTCACTGGCTACATTAATATTGAAAACTATAAAAATGGCGGATTTTGGGCGCCATATTATTGTGGGGGGCCCAATCTATTTTTCTTCCAAACACATCGTGTGGGGTATCGAAATAAAGGGTTTTAGAAGGTGATATCAAAAATATAAAGCACTTATATGTTTAAATATATCTAATACGAAAAAAAATACGTAAACAAGAAGAAAAGAATTGTTTACCTACGTCGTAAACAATTCTTTTCTTCTTGTACCTACGTCGTAAACAATTATTTCCTTCTTGTTTACGTCTTTTTAGGTCGCTTCTTAAGCAGTCGGGTTTTTTGACTTTTTGAATTACCTTTTTTTATTTATAACTTTTTAGATAAATATTTTTTTTTTTAAAGTTTATTCAAAAAGTAAAAAAACCCGACTGCTTAAGAAGCGACCTAAAAAGACGTAGGTAAACAATAATTCTTTTCTTCTTGTTTACATCTTTTTAGTTCACTTCTTAAGCAGTCGGGTTTTATTGATTTTTTGAATTAACTTTTTGTTCTATATTACTCTGTTGTAATGTTTTTTGCGATATTCAAAACATAATATCTAATTTATTCAGGCAATGACGAATCATTTTTCCGAAATGGAAAACCTTTACATATACGATACGGGTCTGACAGATAAGTATAAATGATAAGTCAAAAGGCGTGATGACGTAATTTAAAATGGCGCCAGAGTATTGAGACAAGGGTAAAAAGGTTTACATACGTCGCAATATGTGAGGCGCTCCGAATTGTTTAATAAAAGCAATTTGTCATAAATGTTTGTTTTGCTTTTTGATTCGAGAAAGCTTTCAACTTTGTATTCGTCTAACAGGTTAATTAAGCTCGTGTCTGTATCTTCTGTGTGACTCACAAATAAAATATTTTTAATTCTTTTCAATGAAGAAATTTTTTTTTCTGAAAAGCGTACAAAAAATTCTGAATAAATGGAATTTTTTTTCGCGTCGGTGTCAGACACACCCCATATACAGACTGAATTATCTTGGTCAAAGGGACAGAGAGTCTACACTGGAGACGCCTGCTACATCTGCAGATTAATTTATTTACTAACACGTACATTTATTTTTACAGGTAAGACCCAAGCTAACAAACGTGGTCATACATTGCCAGTTGGCCAGTCCCAGTAACGTATTTAGTTCCATAAAACAGTCGCTAGTTTTGCCAGGAGACGAAACTGCGAGGTAAATAAATAGTTAAAACTCACAAATTCACGCAATAATAGAAAAAAAAATGTAAACCTTTCATTTTGAAAATTCCTTCTTTCATTCAGTTATTTGGAAATATTTAGGACTTTTCTTTAAATAATTTCATCTGTTTGAATCACATCGATTTTATTCTATTACCTGAACTCTGATAGTGCTGAAATTGTACAACAATACATACATACGGATCGAATAAAGAACCTACTTTTTGAAGTCGGTTAAAAACGTGAACTTGTTGTTGCTAAACAAATCGTCTTGCAACGTTTGACCCTTTTCTACATACAAATTTGTATATATATAGATGTATATACTTTCTTACATACAAGTGAAGTTCAATTATAAGAAACATTTGGTAATTTAGGGCCTACAGCAAATAATCCCAAGTATCGCCCTGTTTCGTTTGTTGTTTTTCGACCCTGTTTTGCAACCGCTTAGCAGATTCTAAATTCAAACTTTAAAGAACCTGCTATTCTAAATTCGAACTTTTTATAGAATATTTAGATATAGAATGTGCCAAGTAATCGCTAAACAGTGTCGAGATTTTTATAAATAAAGGTGTTAATGAATTAGGAATTTACATAAAAATCCTTTAAGGTGCCGATCTGCTCGACTCTCAGTACACAATCATCCCAATCTGTATGAAGGCTCCAGACAGGTGACACGACAGTGACAATATGTTTTCATAGATCATCCAAAATGGCTCTGTATATCTATATAGAGCAAGTTTTTAGTGCTGTCGTATTTTCAAGTTGCACCTGGCTGTAGGAGCCTCCCTTGGTCGAGGGTCATAGCTATTGAGCCACAGGCTGTCATGCGTACCATGATCGCATACTGTTCTTCTACTTATCGTGTCGGAGTATAATTTATAATTGTACTGTTTAAACCCAGTAGGTGGCCAAGTCTAATGCAGCGTTGATGGCATCGTTCAGGTCATCTAGCGTGCATATTAATGGACAATTGGTGCACTGCAGCAAATGGGGCAAAGTCTGAACAGGAGCACCGCACTCGCACTGAGATGTTGACTGTTTGATGGATTAATAAACCCACTCCTCACCAAAATTATATTTGCAACGGCCTAATTGAGTACGCAATTGTTTAGTAAATAAACAATAGAATAGCAGGAGATCATACTTACAAAATACGAAGGTATGCAGAGTATAGGCGGTAACACGAAGCTGAGCAATATGGCGATGGTACATCTTCGATCCGTGCACAGCGTTGGGCTGTACGTAGGATACCTATGAAAAAAATTACTGTTAGCACATATTTATCAGAGGAAAATAACTGTTATTATCATTCCAGAGAGAGCAGTGGTGGCCCAGTGGTATCGGCCGTAACTTGTTGTGACAAGTTGTAGGTAGTGGATTCGAGCCCAGGTAGGCGCTTTACTTTGTGTAAATTATTTCATCACCACTGCTCTCAAAACGGTGAAGGAAAACATGAGGAAACCGGCATGTCCTAGAACCAAAAATTCGAAGACATGTGACATCCACCAACACGCACTGGGCCCGCGTGGTGGATAACGGCCCATTCCCTCTCACAGAGAGGAGGCCTGTGTCCCAGCAGTGGGAACATTAATAGGCTGATGATGTGATGTGATGTGATGTGATTATCATTCCAACCGAACTTCGGTCAGAGCGACCAATCTCAACGAAGACTATCAAAGCACGCAGGAGATATAACAGTGCAAATATGTGTACGCAAAAACAGGAGTATAGTTCTCGCCAAATTTCTTGGCCGCCCTGAAGTTGGCTTTCCGATGCGCAACGCACGGCGCGGTGCTGTTTTTGTATGAGATTTACTACTGTGCAGCCATTATAGCTAACTTCAGGGCGGCCAAGAAGTTTGGCGAGCTGTACACTCTGATCCTTTACTCTTATAATACCGATGTGACGGCAAACTGACACTACGGAGAGAGATCACCAACTTCGGACTACTGCTAAGTTTCTAACAGGAAAACGCAATAATACCTTGCCTGACTAGGAATCCAAGCCAGGACACCACGCTCAGCACGAGACCGACGAGGTAGCTTATAACGTAACGTAACATCACGCCTATATTACACGAAGGGTTAAGCAGAAGCAGAAGGGGCAGAAGTGTGCCATAATATTTCGCCAGTTAAATTCACAATCACTAGGGAATAAAAGTCACGACAAACATTATGTCGACTCGTCAGGGATCGTGCGAAGTCGAGCGATTTCATATGTAATTTGTGGCCTACCCACAATTTTGTAAGCGGAAAATATCTTTCAACGTTTATTTGTTCCGTAGGGAATGTGTACAGAATATTTTTTTAGCTTTATTATTTGAAACATTTAGCGAGTTGTCTGGATATATAAATGAGATAGGATGGATTCTCTTCACTTCCAGAGGCTCTCGCTTTACAAAAGGCTCTAGAACAGTGACATTATGTAAACGAAAACGTCACCATAGCGATTGGATAAAAGTAAAAAAAAGGGAATGCCAAGCCCTATCTAAAAGTGACGTGATCAATCCATTTTGGCATTTCGACAATCACCATCAGTAATAGATTTACACTTGGTCTATTTGGTATCAACTCAGGTATCTAATAATTGGTATCTATGCATTGTATTGTCCTATTGAACTTAGAGAGCCCTGACACTCATAACACAAGTTCAATCTTAGCTTGGGTGTCAGAGGTGTATAACTCAGTGTAATTGTAGAATTCTCAATTTAAATCTTAATTATGTTAAACCACATAGTGATATTGAAATTGTAATCTGGCAATAAAAAAAATATTATTATTATTATTATCTTTATTTATCTTTATTATAAAATTACTTTACAGTATACAGTATCGTCTCTACATGCAAACGAGACCATTAATTTACATCGTCGAAAAGCACAAAAAATAAATCATATTTTTCACAGAAAGCGGTCGTAATTTCCAACTTTAATTTAAACAAAATCAGTGTTCAGCTTCCAGCTCAGACATTTTTTTTGTGCTTCTCCCGGCGCATTTTCTCATTATTTATTTACTTTAACCTTTATGTAGGTACGTTGTGGTTGACTTTTATGCAAAAATTTTACCTGTATCTAGAGCAGAAGTAGAATGTTTGCTATATATTTTAAAAACTGCTTCTACCCATGGAAATGAATAACTTTCTTCAAGGGAGTCTTAGTCAAAGACCAAAAATAAAATTGGACTTTCCATACAAAGTTATCATCAGTTGATCAAAATTAATATGGGAGGAACGACTACGGCTTTCTTGAAAAAAGTTGTTCATTTCCTTGGGCAGAAGCAGTTCCTAAAATATTTCCGTTCATCATCATCATATCAGCCGAAAGACATCCACTGCTGGACATAGGCCTCCCCCAAGCGTCACCACATTGACCTAGCGTCCCGCAACCAGCGGATAACCGCAACTTTTACCAGGTCATCGGTCCACCTGGTGGGAGTCCTTCCAACGCAACGTCTTCCGGTTCGCGGTCGCCACTCCAGAACTTTTGTGCCCCACTGGCCATCCGTTCTGCGAGGAAAGTGCCCTGCCCACTTAAGTTTGGCAATTCATCGGGCTATGTCGGTAACCCTGGTTCTCTTGCGGATCTCTACATTTCTGATGCGTTCACGCAAGGCCACTCTGAGGACAATGGAAAGGGCCATCCTTTCCATTGCCCTTGTTGGTGTCTATAAGGTTTCTGATAAGGTCCATTGTGAGCGGCCACGTCTCAAAACCATAGGTCATAACACGTTTCCGTTCCACCCTGTATACTAAAGCTTTTTCCTGACCAAAAACAGTAGCAGAAATAAAATGACCAAGGGCACCGCTATTGAGGAATGTAGGTCAGTAAAGCATGACGCTAGGGAATTCAGCGAATCAATTCATTGACCCACAAAATAATTTTCGATCACCGTATACTCATAGGGAATTCCAGGAACGCAAATTCATGCAAAATTAATGTTACAAATCTTGTTAAGGCCAAGCCCTAGTCTATAATTTTTCCATACAAACGTAGTTTGGCGATTACCCCACTGTTTGACGGTGTACGTTTAAAATAAAAATAAAAAATGAATTCAATTTGTCTCATCATTATCTAGCCGTGTATGGAAACAAAGAAGTAAAAAAAAATTATTGAAAGTTATGAGCGTCGAAAGTTCCACCTTTCAACACAAATTTTAACGCATCTTTGGGCGCAAATAAATACCATAAGAAGAAGGAAAATTGCAAAACAGTCACCATAAAGGGATAGATTAGTAGTTCAATGTATTTATTTTGAACAGACACATTTAATCTTTTTCATGATATACATATTCCCAAAGGTCTGTTTATAAAATTTTGCGCGCCCGTTTTCGTCCTAAATCATCATTCATTTCGCTACAAAGAACAATGGCGAAATCTTAGCTGACTTAAATTTGAGCGTCTGAAAGTGAGTTATATACGAATGACATTCTATTATTTTTTTACGTTTTTTAAAGTACATTTGATAAAACATAATAAATAAAAAGTTATTTTATTTTTTAGTTAATTTCTTTAGCTTAGTGTTGCCATTATATATTTTATCTGCTAAGTGACAAGTAATAACTATATTAAGTAATAATGTCATGATTGTATTTATTGCAGTAAATGAGTTAACAATACAGTTTTATGTCTAAGTGTAGATGTGCCTTGCAGGTAGGTAAGAATATTGTAGTGTAGTAGAAATAAATGACTTACATTCAATTAATGATTGGCAAAAAGACTAGTACCCAAGTCTAAAAAAAATATAGCTTGGTTGTTGACGACAACCTTTTGATGCACGTCAAAGTCACTTATTTTAAATATATATACTCTTTCCAAAGAGTATATTATACATTTCATGCTGAAATAACTAGGTAAGGGAAATACTAATACGATATTCCCCTTTTACTTCCACGAAATTAAATAATATTACCTATTAAACACATTATTAAAACTTATCCAGACATAATCTACAAAAGTTTTTGACTGAATATCTATTATTCTCTACATTCTTGATCAAAACTTGTTGCACAAACTAATTCAAAACATCACCCTGAGTTAAACCAGATATTTTTCATTAAATGACGTAGGAATTTAATCTCAGCTAAAACTATGTATTGCCTGAAATTAAACCTGCCATTGTTCTTTGCAAAAGTGTGTATTCGCACACGAACTATATTCTTACTGCTCATCACAGCATCTATCTCTTCCGCACGTGTTGTCGGATGAGATAGCATGCATTTTAACCCCGCGCACAAAATAGTTCGTGCCGTCGACTAGGACAACCTTAATTACTGTGATTGACTGAATGAATTTTAAACAGGCAACTCATATATGAGTAGAGTTTAATTCGTGACGTATGGATTATTTGTTTCTTGAAACGAGGGTAAGTTAACTGTGTCAGAAGGTATGCCTTATCGACCTCATTTATATGATTGAGTTCAAGTTCATGAGTCAGCTTTGTTGTTTCATGCCATTCAATCTAAATACTTAAGTTAACGCGGTTACAGCGATTAGTTGTTATTGCAACTTAAAATAGAGTGTTTTAAGCTTATTGAGTAATTTAGTTTCTAGAGTAGTTGAAGGTGATTATCTGTTTGAATATCTTAAATTCTTTGTGTACAAAGATTTTTTTTTTAACGATACGTTTTCCCACACTAGGAATTTCTTCCTGTATCGTGGATGCGTTTACAAGCGTATAAACTCACATACACAACACCCAGAGCCGGAACAACTATCTGTAGGTCATACAAATATTTGTTCCGTGCGGGAATCGAACCCGCGACACGCAGCTTAGCAGTCAATCGCTCAACCACTGCGCTAACCGTGCACCCAAAATATATTCATATTAATAATAATTTCTGAGTTAAAAATTTGAAATTGAGTATTTGTCAAACTTTACTTTAGCCAGAAAATTTACTTTGGGGTTTGACATTTTCTTCTCTTTGCGCTATGGCATGGTGCGTGACATTTCATTTCACTCTTGAAAGTTGCCGCGATTTAACAAATTATGACTTAGTATTTCAGCTGTACCACATTCACATCACACATCATCAGCCTATTAATGTTCCCACTGCTGGGACACAGGCCTCCTCTCTGTGAGAGGAAATGGGCCGTAATCCACCACGCGGGCCCAGTGCGGGTTGGTGGATGTCACATGTCTTCGAATTTTTGGTTCTAGGACATGCCGGTTTCCTCACGATGTTTTCCTTCACCGTTTTGAGCCGTACCACATTCGTAATATATTAAATCATTAATAACTGTAGTACATTAAATTAAACTCAACCAAAATGTTCTAGTCTACAAATAAAACACCACTGTCACCCGCACCATGCTACAGCGCAAAGTGTGTAATTCTGAATTCAGAAACCAACCCTTAAAATATTAAAACAAAAGGGTACGAAATGGTGTGCATTAACCAATAAATGGACACAGTCCTGACTTCCCCTTTTACGAAAAATAAGAACTTTTGTAAATTCCATTCAAACAAATAAACATTAACAAAATCACCGCTAGGCCCATTTTCACAAAAAACACATGTAGCCAAACTTTTTAAAATACAAAACTTTTTTCAGAGCCCAGTAACAGAAAGCAGTCTATACTTGTAACATTATTTGTTTTAGCAGAAACCTTACCTACTGTTTTCATGCCGTTCAAACAACGTGTCTATGTAAATTGATTTACTGGACTGAATACGTAATACGCTTTAAAAACAAATAAAGGTGTTTACAGACGTTCTATAAATAAATAAGCTAACGGTTGTAATAATTTTTCCATAGCCCTAATAATTAATCAGCTTATCCTATGTTAAGACAGGGCAGACAGCTCCGACTGAATTTCCTTACTAAAAAGTCATGACTCGAGGTTTGGCTCTCGCCTATTTCCTCCACCAAAATTTGACTAATAAATATATTTAGAATGGCCCTATGTTTTTCTTTTTTCATTTATAGTTGTCAAATTTGTACACTAGGCCTGTTTCTTTGACAGCGCAATTTTGAGCATATATGAGGGTTCTAGTGCTTCTAAAGATAATGTATCATCAAAAAGGAAAACATGGGGGCATAGTATTTGTTTTTCTTTTTCAGTTTTTGGAATATCTTTTGAAATGGTCCAATATGGAGGAAATAGGCGAGAGCCAAACCTCGAACTACGACTTTTTACTTACGATATCCGGTCGGATGACTGCGACCGCATTTATTCGGCTTTTTGGTGGTACGTGGAACAGGGTTTAAAATCCCGCAAACCTCCGACCCCGACCAGACTGGTGTTGTCTGGTCCGGGCAACGACCCAACGGTTCATGTCGGACTGTTGTATGAAGGTCGTTCAAATCGCCCCGAAAACTCGACTTGCGCGATGCAGAATTTTGTGTGACGTCATGTCATTAGTTCGTATGTGATGGCTTACAGCTTGAAGTCTAACAGATTCCAACTAAATACCAGTATTTACATGAAGCGACTGTCTTTTTATTTCTTACAAAATCAACATAATACCACTACCACTTAGACTCAGCGGCATGATAGCACAACGACACAATAGTAGTCGGAAGAACGACAAAATGTCGTATATCGACGGTGTAAATGAAAACAGTGGCACAGAGAAACAAATATACACTTGTGTTATTTCTAGGGTTGCACACTTTTTTAGAAGAAATAGAATATATCGGATTTTAGAGAGGATAAATGAAGAGATGACTTGTGACATCCACCAACCCGCACTGGACTCAAGTAGTGGATTAAGGCCCATTCCCTCTCAAACAGAGGAGAGGCCTGAGTCTCAGCCATGGGAACGTTAAAAAGGTTGATGGTGATGATGACGATTGAAATGAAGACTTTGATTTTTAGGGTTCCGTACCCAAAGGGTAAAAACGGGACCCTAAGACTTCGCGATCCGTCTGTCTGTCTGTCCGTCTGTCACCAGCCTGTATCTCATGAACCGTGATAGCCAGACAGTTTAAATTTTCACAGATGATGTATTTCTGTTGCTGCTATAACAACACATACTAAAAACAGTATAAAATAAATATTTAAGGGGGGCTCCCATACAACAAAACGTGATATTTTTGCCGTTTTTTGCTCGATATTAATATCGGCAACAGGTAGACGCTTGAAATATTTACAGAATGTTTAGTTGTATATTTACTTAAAAAAATAATAATTATTAAATTAAAATAAAATAAATTAATGGGGGCTCCCATACAACAAACGTGATTTTTTTGCAGTGCTTTGCGATAATGGTACGGAACCCTTCGTGTGCGAGTCCGACTCGCACTTGGCCGGTTTAGTTTATTTGACAGAAACGACAAAAACTCTCTTAGTGAATCCAATACGTATGTGGTTGTTTTCATCCAGTTTAATTCGAAATCAGAATCAAACAAATTAAAAGAGTGTTCTAGCTATTGCTTTTATAGATCACAAACCACGCTTACTCAAAATAGAGTTACGGGTGGCAACCCTAGTTGTGACTTAGGTCGTCACTAACATTCGCATCTTAGACTGTCCGTGAGCTCCAGACAATGTAACGTTCAGCGATAACGAAAATCCGAAATGTTTCGGATTGACTACGCGACATATTACGTAGTAGCTCATGTAAATCCTTTACATTTCAGCATTTCCCCCGTGCTGATAGAATATCATTGTGTAGAATCCAAGGTGAAATCCAAGAATGCTGCGCATACCATGGACAGCCAAGCGCACGAATAAGTCCATTCTCGACCAGTTGAACATTAAAACCAGACTCTCTACGATCTGCTACCAACGAGTCCTAAGTTACTTTGGTCACATCGCCCGGAGACAGCCAGGCAACCTGGAAAAACTCGTTGTATTGGGCAAGGTGGATGGAAAAAGATCACGCGGACGTTCACCTACTCGCTGGTCTGACCAGATCAGGGCCATTACGGGACTCACGGTGACCACTGCTATGAGAAGAGCTGGAGACAGGGTGGCTTGGAAGCAGCTCGTCGTTGACTCCGTCAAAGCTTTTCAAGACGGGCACGACCTTCAGAAATGAAGACAACGAACAAGAAGAGAGAATCCAAGGTCATTATCACGTTTTATTGCTTAGTACCTAGGCGACCGAGCTCTGCGCGGGTGAAAATAGAGAAAACTACGTTTTCTAAAAATGATACCGAGCTAGACCGATTTATCGCCCCCGAAACCCCCTGCATACTAAATTTCATGAAAATCGTTGGAGCCGTTTCCGAGATTCAGATTATATAAATATATATACAATAATTGCTCGTTTAAAGGTATTAGATTGGATTAGATATAACATCCAGGTGCAACTTGATTGAATACAGTTTCAGTTATTTCCGTGGATCCCGTTCGTTCTTTTGTTTCTAGCCAAGCAATAAAAAATAACAATTGCACTGTTGACAGTAAGAGAGCAGTGGTGGCCCAGTGGTAACGGCCGTGACTTACAAATTGTATGTCATGGGTTCGAAGCCAGGCAGGCGCTTTACTTTGTGTAAATTATTTCATCACCACTGCTCTCAAAACGGTGAAGGAAAACATCGTGAGGAAGCGGGCATGACTTAGGACCAAAAACTCTAAGACATGTGACTTCCAACAACGCGCACTGGGCCCGCGTGATGGATTACGGTCCATTCCCTCTCACAGAGATGAGACCTGCTTGCACAACGGACCAAATGGGAGTCTAAGTGCGGAAAAGGGGTCCATCTATCCTATCCTATCCTAAAGTTGACAGTTGTTAACCAAATTTTGCCACAGCGCAGTGCACAAATATGCGTAAATACACGTGCACTCTTCTCTCATATTCAATGCTGCTAAGACCCAGGCGTGTCTTTTTTCCGCTAAAAAGAATCAATTCCACCCGGCTCCATCTTTCCGTGGTGTAACCGTGCCGTTAACGGACCGTCTCGAAATTCTCGGTGTTACGTTGACATCGACCCTCAACTTCAGTCCATTCATTTAGATGAAAGCTCAATTAGCTGCAAAAAAGTTGGAGATTCTTGCTAGGGTGAGACGGTACGTCACGCCTGAACAGCTGCTCAACTTGTATAAAGCGCAAGTTCGATCATGCATGGAGTACTGCTCTCACCTCTGGGATGGATCTGCCAAATACCAGCTTGATGCATTTGAGTCGATTGACAGACGGGCCAAAAGGCTTATTGGCAACGATGCACTGGTCGCCTCAAAGCTCCAGAGCCTCGATCATCGACGCCGAGTTGCCAGCCTGCCGGTTTTTTATCCGTTACATATCGGGGAGTGTGCGACGGAACTACACAATTTTATTCCGCCTAGCCCTTTCCATCATCGGACTACAAGACGTACGGCCATGCGCCATCGGTACATGGTGGACATCCGTCCCATACGCACAAAGCGTTTTGCTAATACTTTCAATGTGCGCACAGCTAAGGAGTGGAACTCCTTTCCGAGGTCTTTGTTCCTTAATAGCTACAACCTTGGGGTCTTTAAGTCAAGAGTGAATTTAAAGTTTAAAGTTTCTTCTAGGCAAGCGTGCTTCACCGTAGACCACATCATTGCTTAACATCAGGCAAGATAGTGGTCATAAGCAAGGCTATAAATTATATAAAAATAAAAATCCGATGAGTGTATGAGGGCCAACGGATTAACCTATTTCTGAAGCACACGGATAGTGCACCGAAAATTGCCAAACTCCGAGCTGCCACTGAGTTTTACACAGATTGATGGATATCACACAGCTATGGTTTACAGATACAACACTGATACATAAAGCCGAACTTTACCTAAAACTAAATGTGCAATATTAACAAACGCCTACTGTATTGTAGGCGTACGTGACGGGCTATAAAACTAGAAATACAAATGAAACCTAACACTTACTTGATAGCAATATATCGCCAGACCGCTAGCGATAACGTGAGCAGTATGGATGCAGTGTGCAGTATCTGGGTGAAGTGACTGTGGAACAGCATGTAGACTGCCCAGGAATATGGCCGCTCTTCTTGGTCCGGGAACAGCTGTGGACAGAGAAGAAATTGAATTGGGAATGTTTAAAGCAAGGGCTCTAGAAAAAATGGCATTTTGTCGGCGATAGTAATTATCGACATCTGAAATATAAAACACAAAAAATGTTTCTACCTATGTCCGTTAAAGATTTTGAATCCATACAACCGATGTGCCTCCAAACGGCTTCATTAGACAGGCAATAAGAGAAAAAAAGACTGTCTGATCCATCGCATATTTCTTCTAAGCCACACAGCGTATTTTGATACGGTTTCCAATAATAGAAAAAGCGATAAACGAAGATCGTTTGTGTATATTCCGTGTTAAACCGGGGCAGCCGTTATTTCTATAGATATAATTTTACTTCTCGACAATAGTTATCGCTGATAGAATCTTACTTTCTCTAGTAATTCTGCTGTTAAATTATCTTCTACTGGTCTTCGTCTTCGTCTGGTTCTTCCCCAAGCATCGCGACAACGACCGGTTTAGTACCTCTTGCATCAGATAACGCAACCTCATGTTGTGATTAGTCAAAATAACAAAGCAAACTTTTTATTTGACTACAACATTATGACTACAAATCATATACAAAAATTCTACAAGGTATTAAATTGGGAATCATAGCATAATGTAATACCCAGCCTAATCAGCGATAGATCAACAGAAAAACGTAACATAGAATTCAATAGACTATAATATTTTGTCGATCCTCGAAAGCCTGATCAAGTCCCTTGTTGAAATTCAGCCCAACGTGACCAAAATAAGTTCTAGTTTAACTTAATAATATCAGTGGTCACGAAATTTGATTACTTCTAATTCAATAGTATACCTGCGGTACTGAATAGACGAGATGACTAGAACTGAGAATGCAATATGATGTTAAATTGCTAAACCAAGGTAAGCAACAATTAACGTAAAATTAATTATACTAAGTGACAACTATGGAATGAGGGCTACCACATTTGAATTTGCCGCTAGGGGCGCTGGTGTAGAGTGAGGTCTTTAAAGTGTAAAATTTCACAGTTTTTTTGGCTTGAAGCGCGAGTTTATTTACTCTTTTTTATTGTTGTGAATATTTTTCAAATATGGCAGGGTTTTACCAACCATTGCTTTTAGAGTTTTATGTTTTGGAAAATTTTATCTTACTTTTTTTCGAAAAGGGCTGCGCAAAACTGTGACATACTCGATTTTACATTTAATCGCACTTTTACGGCAGAAGAAATGGACCTTACACGCCAGTGGCGCCAACTGATGGGCACAAAAATGGAAGTCCTCATTATCCTGATTCGTATAGTACATGATTGGGATTAGTTTTTTTATCCAAAGCGCTTAATTGAAACTGTTGTCTATCTTGTCTTACACGAAATTGAGATATTGTTTCTAGAAAACAACTGTTCTAAGCACAGAGCACGGAATTGCTGCGCCGGGAACGGCTAGTGATAGCAATAGATATATCACCACTAATATTATAAATGCTCTGTTTGCAGTTCTGTTTGTTCTGAGCATATGAAACTTTTTATTGCGGGAGTATATTCCCTTGGCATAGATTCACGTGGGCGAAGCCGCTGGCAGAAACTAGTACTGTCTATAACTTCATCGATCTCCAAAAATAATTATAGACAAGCTCAACAGTACTAATAAAATTCGTGTCGCAAAACTGCGTTATGTTATGAGTGCACTCTTTTCAAAATTTGAAATTCAAATCCGTCAATTTCTATACATCATTATTTATAATATTATGAAAAGTATTGACAGCGCCGTATCTATCAGTGGCCGCCGGGATTATTTCGTGATCTGTGACTCGATAGTAATCTATTTTTGTCCTTTCATAAAACAGTAACCAAAGAACATAATCAAGTTTTTATTGCTTCTTTTGTGTTCTATTACATTAATACAGCTCGTTATTGAAACTTCAGAAATAACAGACCTCCGAAAAACAGACAGATTTATTACTTTGGGTGTTTTATTACAAATAAAGTCTTTTATAACGATAACATTAAATATTTTTCAGTATGATTTTTGATTATGAAACAAAATATACAAGATCAACGATTGAAATTGTGTGAATTAAAATATAATAAGTTTACTTGCTCAAAATCATCACCCAAATCAATATTGTATACCTTCCTAGTGCTAGTCTCGGTATACAATATTTGCGAATTGGACATTTTGATACGCGATCGTTATTTTGGCAGGTGCAAGTACGACATTGTATCTTTCAGTTTAACATCAATATATAGAAATCTCCAGCCATTCGTAATGTAATGATAGGTAAGACAATCCATTTTTAAATATTTGCTTAAAGTGCTTAAACAATATCTTTGACAATGTAACCGAGGAGTAGCAGGACCTATTTAATAAAACTGATTGTGCGATATATATTTCAAAAAATTACGTACGTAATTGTCACATTTTTGCAAAAGGTGTTGTTTACTAAAACAGAAAATTTATAACATAGGCCCAGTTTTTTTATCCCTTGTCATCAATGACCATCAGCCAATGGTTATATTATATATGCTAACCAATAGTTCCAAATTTCGGTAAAAAGCGTTTATTCATCAATTTTAGAATAGAATATACTTTATTGTACACCATAAAAGTTACACATCTATTTTATAAGAAAAACTTAATTTTACGGGTACAAAGGCGGTCTTATCGCTGACAGTGATATCTACCAGACAACCTTCGGATGGACTGAAAGAACTTAGAATGAAAAAAGGGGGTAGTCAATTTTAAGTCAAACAAATGTTCAAATATCCATTTTTGAGACTAACAGCTGAATAAAAAGCATTTTGAAATTTGTATCCATTGGTTAACATTTATTTAACCATTGGTTGAGATAAATACTGATAAAATACCTTGGCCATAGACATACAAAATTGTCAGATTGTCGTTTATTCCCATTCGGCTTTATTAAATGGGCCCCAGATAGCAACAGCTAAATTTCGAAGGGCACATAATTCATAGACCTTGAAATCACGACTGTCCTTCACCATGACATAATAAATCACCATAACGCTTCAACCATTTCAGTCACCCTAGTATCTTTTAATAGCACTTACAGCAAGGTTCCCAAAGCTTTTGAATAAACACAAACAAGATTTAGTACCTAGTATTCGATCCAGCTATGACTCACTTTATGGCCGAATATCGTGAAGAGGCCGCACTTTGACATCAGAATGATATCACCAATCTTCAATTACTTCAGCCAATGGTTTATAGTAATATCCCAAATTGCGAATGTTAACATAAACCGCATCACCATTATCCTCCTAGCGATTTCTTCCATACTTTTCCTCATCAGCAAACATTTCAGCATTCACTACTTTAATTGCTTTTACACAATCTATTCACTTCTTTGGTATTTTTCTATCACTAGAATCATTATCATTCAGAAGAAAGATGTCCACTGCTGCACACAGGCTTTCCTAAAGCATTACCACATTGACTTGTCTTGTTCTTCGTGCAACGAGTGGATTCCCGCGACTTCTACCAGAGTAATCGATCAATCGACTATTCTTTTCTGTGTTAAATTTTCTAGAGTCTATACCAATATGTTATAATTAAAAGTGGCGTAGCTTAGACTCACCAGATACCTGTAGATAGCGAAGGGGACGTACTCCAGCATGACGAAGACATCAGCAACCGCCAGCCATTTCAGCAGTCGGTTGATAGGAGTCACTGCTAGATCGCGGCGAGTCAAGACGGCTACATTTAGCGCATTGGCTAGACTGCCGAAGAGACAAACCTGGACGTGGAAAATACTTATTAAAATATCAAACAAAGGAAAGTACTAATGATAACAACGATATTCTAATCTTTGATATCAAAATTAATAATGCATAACACAAGTAAACTATTTCAATAAAGAGTTCTAACATTAAACTATATCTACAAACGTCGAGTATATAATTACGTCAAGTTGTTTCTATTGATTGTCAAATTTATTTAATTTCTTGTGTTGACAGAGAATATTAAAAGCAATAATGGGTAAAGGGAGAAGTACGTTAATTAATCGTTTAGTGAATTCGTTACGATACCTACAAAGATTGTACCTATTTTTAGAACTAGAATACTCATACAAAATAAAAGGCTCATTATTTAATTGGCAGTATTTTAATTAACTGGAGTGTGACAAATTGAACGATGTTGTGCGAGACAAATCTTCACTAATTAGAACAACCTGTCTCAAAATTCAATACCAATACCAGCAAGGTATCAAAATATGGTTGCCGTAGTAGAAACAAGTCTAGACTGAGCAATATTCCACTGTAGCTAATTTTAATAGTATAATAATATTCCTAATCAATCAATTTTCCAAATACAATGGGCTTGTCTACGTGATCAGAATATTTTGTAACGAACATTAAAATTTCTAGAATAATTAAACAAACTAAATATGTAAAATAATAGTTTTAATCCTGAAAATGAAATCTCGATTCATGGTAATACCCATAATGAAATATATAGTCTACGAACAATCTATAAATTAATAATGAATACTTACCAGTAGACTAACGTATCCATGTATACTGTTATAAGCGAGAATCAAGTCTCGAAATTCTCCCGAGCAATATTCCGACTTCTCACATTCTTTTACAACTGATATATTATATTTACTCCGCCAGTCTTCTAACACTTTAATAACATCACCGATATTGTTTGTATGGTTGGATCCTCGATGTTTGAGTATCGATATGAAGCGTGGGTCTTCGAAAAAGAAGTTGTATGAGCCATTTGATCCGGCGTAACCGTGGGTGTCATTGTCCGCGAGCATTGTGACGCCTCTTTGTTCATCACTTAAGGCAACGCGTACTATGTCTATTCCACTGATCTTCAACCAGTTTTCTCGTTGCTAGCTTCCTCAAACAGCTCAAGGGTTTTCTCATGTCGTAAAATTTTCTTTCTGAAACAAACAAAATTATCTGCTATAATAGTTTTCGAGCAATTTTTTTTGTCATGTCATAAATTTTATTTTGTTATCATTTTAACAGGCTTTATTCCTAGATAATTTATCAGTCAGGAAATCTTTAGTTAAATAATAGCCAGACGCTACATGAAACTTTTCCAATGAAGATAAACTTTAAACAAATACCGAAGTACTTACAGTAATACTTTGGCATCTGTTAGTATTATGTCGACAGTTACGTAAAGGAATTCTACAAATTTAGTTTTTTGAAAAACATTAACTGTTCCATACTGTCTGAATTGTGAACCAAGCCTGTACTATTTTAGATTTCGACTTTATCTAGTTGAATTACAATTTTTAAACGAAAACTAAAAATATATAATGTCAGAGCTTATCCGAAAATATATTCTAAAGGCCGGGGTTCCAATCTCTGTACTTTAAGATTATACATAAACGAATCCGGTGGAATCCTCTTTTGCTAAATAAACACTAGTGGTATACATCCATGCTGCAGGAAATGTAAAGAAGTTTTTAGTTCAACATTTAGAATGCCAAGTACTAGACGGATTTCAACTTTAACTTTAACATTTGCATTTTTAACATTCTAAAGCTTTTTATAAACCAAATTATACCTTGTGGTAAAGTCTCAAAACTCTAATACTATTTAAACGCGAAGGTTTATGAGGTTAGTTAGATGAACTGACGGATGTTTTGTTACCCCTATCACACAAACACTGCAGAACTGATTAGGATGAAATTTGCCCATATTTATAGTTTAGATAGATTAGGTTCTCATTAGATAATTTTCAACATTTACGTGGGCGAAGCCACTGGCAAAAGGTAATTCAAAATAAAAATATTAAAAACGCAAAATGATACAAACTTATAGTAACATTGATAAAAACGTATAAAAAAGATTGTAAGATGCAACATTTTGTCGAGGAATTCATTCATTGAACGTTTCACTATCAATTTCCCTTTTGTGTTCCATTTTTATATTTCTAGAATAGAAAATGTTACAGCCTTCCTACGGACGGAAATAGAACTGAAAACATCATTTGATATCCATCTTGTTTTTATTTGCCTGACACGTGCGCGCAAACACGTACGAATTCAGAATCCAGCACAATATAACAAAGTAAAAGAATACATTCTGATATAAAATTAAAAATCGTTCATATCACTAAACCCAAATGTACGAGTATTGCTATGCTAAAACTAAGTAAAAGAAAAAATAACACAGAAAAAGATTTGGCATATAATACGACAAAAGAATAACAACCACTTGAAGAACACAAAAGAACTCGTAACATTTAACAAAATATCAAAAGACTACTTTAGCGTAATCACTTAAGACCGCAATAACATCGTCTCTCGTTTATAAAATACCGACTGAAAATTCGACGTTACATCATTTTTCAGCACATGCTCGAAATAGAATTAATAATTATGGCGAGAGTTTGTAAACGGTAGCTTATTCTGAACTAGGGTTGCCTGACATACTGTATATAGAAAAAAAGAAAGAAAGTAAAAGAAAACTAAAAATATTTTATAAAGGATTGGAATCCATACCGCATTGCTTAGGTATAATCTAGAAATGCAATTGAGTACGCTAAAACTCTGTATATATTGACTCTGACTTTGAATTAAATTAGAATTCCGTTCACTTCAGCAGTCACTGAGAGTCTTTTAATTCAAGATTACAAAGAGGTGGAAGAAAATAATAGAGCTCTATTACAATTCATTGCTAATAGTAAAATATTCGCAAAATTTAAATAATGAAATATGTCTATACTCTCTCTCTCTCTCACTTTCTGCAAACCAGATTATATGTAGGTATCTATTACTTCTGAATAAAGTTGTTGACCCTATTCTGTATCATACCTGCAAAATTGTAAATCTCTCAACGTCAGTCAGTTTCGAACGCCGACGGCGACGTATAATTCCTAATTTATAGTCTGCCTGGGTTCATTACCTACGCCTGAAGGAGGCCATCCCTTTTCTAGATATCCGATTCAGTATTATTACTAGCTACAGTTGCAATTTCTAAGGTGCAGACAAATTTAAGATTAAGGAAGGTAATAAATGATTTTGTATATCAAAATCGATTTCGTTTCATCTCATAAAAGAGTACATCGAAAACTATTTCACGAAGAAGTGGGTATAACTATAGTTACAGAAAAAACTCAGTCGTAAAAACAACTAAAGCAAAATTATAATCCTTATAAAATTCTGGACCAATGCAATAAATATTTACTAAAAACATAACACACCACAACTATAAACACATTTTCCTTATGAATATAACCACTTACATGAGCACTTTATTCCATCCAACGTTTGCAAAACTTGTACACAATATTATCTATGCAATAAATACACCAATAAATCGTATGAAATACACCAGCCAACTAAGCACACTACTTAATTTACGCTTATACTCTACTTAATAAAGCAAATAACATCAAGTCATATATTTTAAAGAAAATTAGCTGGCTGATATTCTGGAATTGGCATTTGTCACGTATGGGTTTTTCACTTTTATTGGCAGCCCGAATTTACTAATGGCATTAATTATTTCGCTTCATATTGTACCAATAACAACATCGTCATTGTTTTTTACCTGAAACATGACTAAACTGTTTCTAGTTCAAATTCAAAGTCACATTTTTCATTCCATTATCGTCTGGCAGGTGTATTTATCATCCGAATGTGTTCACTCAATCCTCAATTTGTCAATTTGTCACCATTCCACAATTTTCCATCGTTTTCCAATTTCTGACATATTTTCAACGTCGTCGTCATATATATTGATTGAATTTATATCGTCCCTCGTTCGTATGAAGTGACGATCTGTAATAAACTCGTACCTAAACTCAAGAGCAAAACACTTTTGTCGTTCATAAAATAAGGAATAATACGATCCCTGATACGACAATACCGGTTAATTCTGGTTGAATAGTTAGCTGTATAAGTTTCTTTGACACTGTCGTTTACTTAGATCGTTCACCTCATGGGAGTAAACAACTCTATCACATCACACACACACATCATCAGCCTATTAATGTTCCCACTGCTGGGACACAGGCCTCCTCTCTGTGAGAGGGAATGGGCCGTAATCCACCACGCGGGCCCAGTGCGGGTTGGTGGATGTCACATGTCTTCGAATTTTTGGTTCTAGGACATGCCGGTTTCCTCACGATGTTTTCCTTCACCGTTTTGAGAGCAGTGGTGATGAAATAATTTACACAAAGTAAAGCGCCTGCCTGGGCTCGAACCCACGACCTACAACTTGTAAGTCGCGGCCAATACCACTGGGCCACCACTGCTCTATAAAATATATAACAACAATATATATAATATATAACAACTCTATGGAACTTACTTATTCTACGGAAGGTTTTATAAAAAAGGAGACATTTTACGTCAAGATAAGGCTGTTTGAATAATTTATGAGGTCCTTCATTAAGCTGGCATATGGGGTATACCGTATACCCCTGTTTGCAATTTGTCGGCTATGGGATGTCACGTGGTGTGACGTTGGTAAACATGAAATGGATTAAAATCTTCCTCAGCGTTTGATCAAAATCCACAGTTTTATTCAGATCCACGACGCCGTAAAGTCCCTAATTTGATATTGGAAACCCTTTTCCTCAAAACCTTTAAAATGTGGTTCAATATATTTTTGCGGTTTCTATTAATGTTCCTGTTTGTTGATTTGTTTTGTTTACTTTTTCTTTTCCTATACTCATTCATTATCCTCAACGATATCAAAAAATTTATCCGTATGAATGAACTATTTAAATTTTGCATACAAGACAAAATACCTACTTGCTTTACAGCTTGCTTTATTGTATGTGATAAAGCAAAACGCTATTTAATATAATCCAGATTTTTACTAGAAATTAAGATTAAGAGCAAAATTTTACATCATCACTATCAAACCAAAAGAATTTTTTTTTCTTAAATGTATATCTATCGGTTTAAAAAAATGCCCTTACTAATTTAGGCATAGACAAAGAAAAATACTGACTTCTGAAAAAGACTTGTCTAGATAAATTGAAGGTAAACAACTAGATCAAACTAAGCAAGACACCTTAAGCCTTTTACTGTGATGATGGGCCATCCAAAGATTTGACGAAGAATTGTTATTTATCCAGGCAGCGTGCAGCGGTGAGATAGGCAGACGACATTATTGCGATTGGGTAAAAAGATGAGGCTGGTAAATGAGCGTGGGAATAGGCATAAGAAAACAGAAGCCTATGATCAGCTGTGGGCTTATACGGGCTGTTCATGACGATGATACCACCAGCCACAGTAACCACAAAGATAAGTTAAGATATTTATTTTGCAAATATGGGTACAAAACACGGTGACATAAAAAATATAATAATTAGAAACAGCCATATTTAACCAGAAGGCATGTAAAAGAACAAAATACACTAGAGATACTAAGTGCATAATAATAAAGATAATCAATGTCAAAGATTGATTAACAATAATTACAATTTAATTATGAAGTAATTTAATAGAAATTTATATTATACACAATTCTTCTGCATTCAACTTATTTCGTATTGGAATCAAATTAAAATTGAAATAAATATATTTTGCTAATTTCTAATGATTATAAAAAGTAATCAAGAGATTTCTATCTCCATTTAAAATTCCGTCACACTATAATATGCTTACTCTAATTAAAAAAATCGATGTTTTCTTTTTTTAAATCAAGTTAAATTCTTTCCCACTAACCAAAAACCAGTTGATGCCCAATTCATTAATAGTAAACAATAAATAATGGCATACATATGTAAATGAAGCTTGACGATATTGTATCACAACTGATTGCGGTTCGACCGGCCGGCGCCCATCCTCTTTGAATATTCATTATTATGACATTTCACTGATAATTTCCATTCAGTTTAATGTTGAGATTGAAATCTTCCATAGATGTTACCGTAGGAAAGTTTAAGGTTTAGTGTTTAAATACTGTCAGTAAAAGACTTCTTAACCTTTTGCTCTAAAATCTGACGCGACTTGAAAGACTCGTCTTTTAATAACAAGTCTGCAAATAATAATTGGCCTTGGGATCTAGACAAGAGATATTCTAACCACGAAAGCATCGCGATAGCGGTTGCGTAAAGTCAAAAAAATATGGGATTATCAAGGGCTAACGAAATCTCACGTGATCAATCATTTGGTATTTCGACCTTCGCCATCACTGACATCGAATGACATTTTATCTAGAGTCTCATGTATATATATTGAAAAAAAGAAAGAATAGAATAGAAGAAAACGTATAATGTGATAAATGATAAAACTTGCGTAAATAATATCAGTGGCCATACGTTGTAAAGTAAACTATAACAATGAAGATTATTTATTACTAGCTTCTGCCAGCGAATTGTGGCAGAAAATTATTCCAAGGGAATATATACCTACGATAAAAAGTATCCTATGTGCTATTCCAGACTATAATCTATATCTGTGCCAAATTTCATCCAGATCCGTTAAATAGTTTTTGTGTGAAAGAGTAACAAGCATGTAAACACACTCATAAGCTTTGCCTTTATTAATAGTAGGAAGTAGGATTTAAAGTTAAACAGCTATATTAGAAATATTCATTTCATATTTCTAAGACCCTAAAATACGTTATTAATTCCAGAAGCCAGAATATGTAATACTCTTCACGTTTGAACCCTTCACGAACAGCGTTAAATAAATAAGAAAATACTTTTTGAAACGAATTCTCTCAAATACAGACAGACTTTCATTTATTTGCGCTGAGTATATACATACATTTTATATAATATGGTGGTCTGCTCTAAAAATACAATTTCATATGCATAGAGTTCTCCTTTTCTTACATACGACGGGTCTGTTAACATTCTGCTGGGGGCAGCTATCCCAAATCTCGGCTTCGTCTATAAATCTGCAAACATTGCTATAATATAACCTCTCTTTCCCGAGCAAACACATTCTTCGACGTTATTAAAGTTCCTTTACAAACAACATTGAAGAATTTACATTTTATATACCAGCATCTATTACATATGTACCCACTGCTATTGTAACCCTGTGTACATTGTAAGCGCACGCGTTCTAGCGTTTTATGTCCCTTGCTCCATTACTAACGACTTTGATGGACCCATTGTGTACGTGGACTTCAATGGATGTAATCCTAGACGTTGGCACATGTGACCTGGCTATTGTGATAGAAGAGACAGGTTTTATAGTGCATTGAATAGTTTTGTACCTAACTGGCCACAAAAGATTTTTTGTTCTGTCATAAAAAAAGAAAAATATTTTGCGTTTGACAGAACTTCAAACATATAGCAAAGGTTGATTTTGTTTTGGTAATTTACAGCCAGAAAACGACTTTGTTTTCACAATTTTGCAGATACCTAAACTAGCTGAACACTTTGAACAGGAGTTCTCTGTGCAGCATATACGACCTCCATAAAATTTGTTTGGAACACCTTACCTTGTTTCTGAAGGTAAACGAACTGCAAATGTTATCAACATGAGAGGCGTACTGCGCTATTTTGTAGTAAACACAGAAATAGCAACAGGTCAAATATATGTTTTGTTGTTTCTTAAAACTATATTTTAATGTATAGTATAATATGTGTGTGTGTTGGATGAGGCCTATACCAGCCAGGGGCCTTAACTAAAAATAAAATGTATGTAAATTTGTGTACCTAATGTTAAGAAACTAAGTATGTTAAGGAAATAAAAAGGTTAAATAAATTATATGTGTCTATTATTTAATATAACACTTTCTGATTAATTGTTAATTAAAAATTTGCTGATAATATTTGTACGCTTCACGGCAAAACATAATCTAGTGTCTAAGTATTATTGTAACATCTCACACACCATGTACTTCCTATATTTGCAAATAAAATTTCTGATTCTGATCATAAAGGAATCTATGGCCTAAATATCAAAACAAAAATAAAGTTTTTAGAGAAATAGGTTCGTAATCTGATCATGTTTATATTTATTTATAGTTTCTTAAATATAAAGAAGATGAGATTGTTTATCGAAGAAAAACCTTTCAGGGATGATATATTTTGTAAGATATTGATCCCTTACGTACGAAGTTAAGGTCCACTTAAACCTTGAATATGATTATACCCTTAATCTAAGGCTTTGTTTTAGACAAATAAGCCAGTTTGCGTAAATCCCTGCACAAACATTCATCTTTACTGTATTAATCTTTTATACTGAAGCTTATTAAGATCTTCAGTAAAACAAAGCTGGTAAAATGTTTACCGTATCAGTGAAATTAATTTTCCTACAAAATATTTAGCGTTCTTTTCGAACATCGCCTAAGTACGGACTTAAAGTTATTAAGTGTTTAATTACGCTACGTAATGTACTATGGAGGAATTAAATAGCGATACTTTGAAGGATTCTATCGCATTAACAAATCATCATCATCAGCCTTCTTACCCGACTGCGAAGAAAGGGATCTGTTTTACGCGCGTATCTTGTATGTATATATGTATGTATTATTCTTTATTACCTCATATCTTTTAAACCGCTAGACGGATTTATATAATTATTAAGACATGGTTAGATAGTATTGACCGCCCAAGTGTTCTTAGATATATAGCGTTAAAAAAACAAATATGGCGGATTTTGGGCGACACTGTGGGGAACCCAATTTTTTTTTACTTCTAGGCCAATTGATTGCGATTTCAAAATTAAAAGTTTTAAGACTTCAAAATTAAAAGTTTTTAAGATTCCATATATGTTAAAAAAAATTATAGCTAAAAAGTTGTAATTAAAGAGTTAATTTTAAAAGTTGCAGTCGGAGGATATATATTCGCGAGCTGGTTGACCAAAACTATTATGTATCTTCCGACTGCAGAGCAGGATTTTCTTCTTGTTTACATCTTTTTAGTTCGCTTCTTTAGCAGGGCTTTATGATGTTTTTTTTTATTTTCCCACTGCTAGGACACAGGCCTCCTCTCTGTTAGACGGAATGGTCCTTAATCCACCACACAGGCCCAGTGCGGGTTGGTGGATGTCATGTCTTCGAATTTTCAGTTCTAGAATCTAGGACGTATCCTCACGCTGTTCTCCTTCACCGTTATGAGAGCAGTAGTAATGAAATAATTTACACGAAGTAAAGCGCCTGCCTGGGTTCGAACCCAGGTGGTTGATAGTCGCGGCCGTTACCATTGGGCCACCACTGCTCTCATAAACATATCATTATGATCACTAAATGATCTCTATCCCGCGTGGCAGATTTTAGCGGCAGTCTTAGAGAGACGTTTATTTATTTTATTTATTGATTTATTCTCGCACTGGAAAGCCTTTCAGCAGTTACACCAATGGCGCACAAACTTTAAAATATGAACTATAAGTCCAGGTTTCTTAACCATGTTTTCCTTCACCGTTGTCTATGATGTCCAAGACAAACTTCAAAAGTACATATTATGAATTTGAAAAAGTCAGCTAGTACTACCGCTGACCATGAAATACTGCGTTAAACCTACCTCCTTGCTGAAACGGTTCCTTACTGCTAGTACTACTGCTGACCATGAAATACTGCGTTAAATCTACCTCCTTGCTGAAACTGATCCTTACTGCTAGTACTACCGCAGAACATGGGGTACTGCGTTAAACCTACCTCCTTGCTGAAACGGTTCCTTACTGCTAGTACTACCGTTGACCATGAGGTACTGCGTTAAATCTACCTCCTTGCTGAAAATGTTCCTTACTGCTAGTACTACCGCTGACCATGAGGTACTGCGTTAAATCTACCTCCTTGCTGAAACTTTTCCTTACTGCTAGTACTACCGTTGACCATGAGGTACTGCGTTAAATCTACCTCCTTGCTGAAAATGTTCCTTACTGCTAGTACTACCGCTGACCATGAGGTACTGCGTTAAATCTACCTCCTTGCTGAAAATGTTCCTTACTACTAGTACTACCGCTGACCATGAAGTACTGCATAAAATTCGGTCGTTTAAAGTGTAATTGAGAGATTTTCCACCTGAAATTTATCAAAAGCGGCCGAACTCTGGCTTTGTGCCCATTTGATGGCAATATGCTCACATTGCTCGCCCAAATTGGACTTAAACATAACAGACGTGGGTGTACTATAAATGTACAACTCTGCCTATCCCGTTATGGAATAAAGGCTTTTTACGACGAGTACGTTACTTTTCATACTGATTTAACTCTGTCAACTTGGTAACATGTTGATAAACTGTAAAACAAACAATCCGTGAACTCTGACTTAATTTAGTGAGTATGACAAGATTATTATCTTTGCTACTGTTAGTTTCAGTAACACTGGTTCATTGAAACTGTTGTTTCTCTTACTTCTTACTATATATATATATCTTACTAATATTATAAATGCGAAAGTTTGTGAGGATGGATGTATGTATGTATGTTTGTTACTCTTTCACGAAAAAACTACTAAACAGATTTGGATGAAACTTTACAATAATATATGTTATACATCAGAATAACATATAGGCTACAATTTATTATGATTTTTTGTAATTTATACTTGATATATAACGATATATATCAAGTAAGTCGGTAAAACTTCTGCCCTCTGAGAGCTATGTTCGCGTGCGCTGCCTAAACCGTTGGAGATACACAAATAAAATATAGCGTAGGATTGTTTGTCTTAAATAGTTCTAAATAAAAGTCAGCGACAGCATATATCTACCTTTTATGTGGAAGACACTATGACCAAAATAGTGAACCTTAAATTCAATTCAATTAGATACTTTTTTACAATGCGCGTTTTAGAATATTTATCAAAGTCTTATCAAAATCGACACATTTGTCGCTTTAAATATTTAATGTAGATAAACTTTTTCTTTTACAATAAGTAATTTGAACGAATAGTTTAAAAGTTATCACGATAAGATTGACTTGAATGGTGTTCGAGCGCGAGCGACATAAATAAATACGCGCGGCGGCGGGTAAAGCGGGGGAGCGGAGGAGATATATTATATACAAATTATTGTAATCCTTTCAGTTTTGCTCGCTACTGCCGAACGATGTAATAATATATAATAATCATTTCAATAAATTCAATAACATTACATACTAATCCTTGACTGACACGAACAGTAAACGAAATTAACCTTTGTTGGACCCGTTTGTTAATCAGTGTCAATGTATGTTTCATGGCTGTGCTGATCTGTTTGTGATGAAATTTGATATGGATAATCTCAAGCTTGGGGAAGGACATAGGCTACTTTTTATCAACACACCACACATAGTCCAGTAGGGATACAATTATTTTCCACATAACCTTTGATAATTCAAAAGTTTGTTATATTCGCTGGGTGGATACCTTATGTGAATTCAACGCTATGTACAAAAATGCTAACAGTTTAGAGTTGTGCAATAGGCATAAAGTAGGTATTTCCTATTATTTCGTGTTATAACAATAACATAAAATTTAAATTTAAATAATTTACTGTTTTTTTATTAGTACTATCTAAACTTTATATTAGTGAAAATGCTAACAGATAGGTACTGTGGAACAATGGAAAACTGAAAATGGCTCGTAACTCTTTCAATAAAAGATTTAAGTTTTCAAATCATTTCCTATATGCATAGAGGGCTTAGTTATACCTTACAAAAAAAGTTCTAACAACTAAGTATAATGCTGCATAGGTTATTGTATTTTATCATTGTGATTTGCGAAATATTGAATTTATGTTTATAAATTTGCGCCTACATATTCGAAATAATAACCTCTGCCACCATACAAAAGTTTAAACACTTATGTGCTATGCTAGTTTAATAAATAAAATACAATTGGGTATTACGTGGCGCGGTGACACTCCACTCCAAATGTATTGAATGAGGCGCGAAACCATTTCATTACTGTCACATCAGTATTTAAACCTCGTTCATAAAATCTAATTTTATGGCAATTTGTTATTTTTAATGTTGAGGTCGAATACAATTTCTACCTTCTTTGTTCCTATAAAAAGAATAAGAAAGAAATATTCACAGAACACTATTATTTGAATTAGCCTATGGAATGTCATCTTGTGTTAGGTAACTAAACGAAAAAAAAAAAAATAAGCGAGTACTAAACAAGGCTTACGGGTGAACTGTACGTAATAACACAAATGATATTAATGGTGTCCTAAATCTATTAAATATTTTACATATCTCTAAACAAGATAATTCAATACCTATTAAGTACCGGACATTTGCTAATTTAAGGTGTTTTTACAATTTGAAGGGACTTTCCTATTGTAGATAATGATAAAATTTATTTATTTAATGCACCAAATCTCAATTCAAATTATAAACTTCCTGGTTAAAATTACACAGTTCATCGCAGCATATTAAAACTCATTAAAATAATATAAATAAGATTATCAGGGTATAAAACCCATTATAAAAATATGTCACCTACTGCGTTCTTATATGGGGCAGTCGTACAGTACCAGACATAATTTTAATATTTATTCGATTCGCACAGGGAAGACTTGTATAACACATGCCAGATTACCTATTTTAGTGATCTTTATTATCGTAGCAATAAGGTTGCATTCATAGGCAAAATAACAGTGAACGATCTGTCAGATACTAGACGCCAGTTTGAAATAAGAATTTGCGCGGTATTGTTTTTACCCGACTGCCGAAGGAGGGTAATGTGTTTATCAGTCTATGTATGTATGTATGTATATATGTATGTATGTATGTATGTATGTATGTATGTATGTATGTATGTATGTTTGTTCCTATGTGGCGTTCTAGAGACCAAACGCGTTGGCCGATTTTGATGATTCTTACGTCAATCGATTCGTCTTAATCCTGCGAGTGTCACTGGTTACATTAAAATTGAAAAAAACAAAAATGGCGGATTTTGGGCGCCATTTTGTGGGGACAAAAATTTTTTTTTTCTTCCAAACCCATCGTGTGGGGTATCAAAATAAAGGATTTTAAGAGGCGATTTCAAAAATATATAACACTTATATGTTTAAATGTACCTAATTCTAAAAAAAAATAACTAAAAAGTTGTAAATAAAAAAAGTTAATTAAAAAATCAAAAAACCCGACTGCTTGAAAAGCAAACTAAAAAGACGTAAACAAGAAGAAAATCATGCTGTGCAGTCGGAGGAAACATATTCGCGAGCTGGCGGACCAAAACCAGATGTTTCCTCCGACTGCACAGCATGATTTTCTTCTTGTTTACGTCTTTTTAGTTTGCTTTTCAAGCAGTCGGGTTTTTTGATTTTTTAATTAACTTTTTTTTTTCTAAAAATAATTAGAAGAGTCCGTTTATGATGTGGGCCTCTGTGGTCTGTGTGGTTCGAAGAATTTATACTGATCGTACATATCTACACCGCGCCCCGCAATACCCAAATTGTATTTGATTTATTAAACTAGCATAGCACATAAGTGTTTAAACTTTTGTATGGTGGCAGAGTTTATTATTTCGAATATGTAGGTGCAAATTTATAAACATAAATACAATATTTCGCAAATCACAATGTAAAAATACAATAACCTGTGCAGCATTATACTTAGTTTATAGAACTTTTTTTGTAACGTATAACTAATCCCTCTATGCATATAGGAAATGATTTGAAAACTTAAATCTTTTATTGAAAGAGTTACGAGCCATTTTCAGTTTTCTATTGTTCCACAGTACGCATCTGTTAGCATTTTCACTAATATAAAGTTTAGATAGTACTAATAAAAAACAGTAAATTATTTAAATTTAAATTTTATATTATTGTTATAACACGAAATAATAGGAAATACCTACTTTATGCCTATGGCATAACTCTAAACTGTTAGCATTTTTGTACATAGCGTTGAATTCACATAAGGTATCCACCCAGCGAAAATAAAAAACTTTTGTATTATCAAAGGGCATATTCTTCTGGCTACTGGACTAACAAGCGAAGTTTGTGTCATGAAACTCTATGTGGCAGACCAAATTCCACGCGAGCGAAGCCGCGGGAAAAAGCTAGTTAACATAACCCGACATTATATCAAGCCTCAATTCTCCGAAAGTTTAAAGCGGAGGTTTAGTTTCTTACACCTTTTTGTTTTTATTTTAACGACGGGAAACCATCAAAAGGCGCCTAGATTTTTGGGGGAAACAACAGGGAGTGTAGGATTTTTACCTCACTAAAACCACCTCGGTGATCACGATCAGCACGTAGCCTCTCAAGAGACCACCACGGAACCCCCTCTGGCCTGTTACGGCACATCCCTGGGAAGACTGGAAAAGCGCTTCCCCTAAGGCTCGCTGTACACGGCAGCACGTGATCACTGTGCCACCGTCTTTCCTGAATTCACTTGGCGGGCGGACAGAGTCCCCAGTCTGAATGCCCGCCTGCCTGTGAAGCAGGCGTGGTTTCAGCGTTCTAGGCATCGAGGCGGTTGCGTCCCCAACGTCATCTTCTCCGAGAGGGATCGACTCTCTCACGATCCCGTTCGGCGGCCTCCTGGACTATCACGGTCTTACAGAAGGAAGCCATTTTCCTCCAGTTTTCTGTCACTGCCAGCACGGCCCTCACGACTGCTGGCAAAGACAGGTCTCAAACTATCCTGGTGACCATGACATGCTGCTCAGAGGCCCATGCAGGGCACTCATCGAGCGTGTGCTGTGCAGTAGTTCCTTACACCTAGTATAGCCACATTTCATTAGTTTTGTTAAAGTATCATGTAATAGGGGTCGAGCCTGTTACCTGTACCATCAACCTCTGTATGTCGTTGGTTTTTGATGTTTGCCTTCTTTGTATGACAAGAAGCATGCCCTTTATTTGCACAGTAACAGACTGGTATTATTATTATTATTATAGGCACAAACCCAAACTCCTTCCAAAATGATAACAACACATCACACAGAGGATCTCATACTCAGAAGTAGCAATAACGAGCTATACTAACGATGATGATTTCCGAATGATGCTAGGATATATTCCAATGTACAATTCTACAACATTCCAAAACAAAAACAAAAGGTTATTAATCATCCAATGCCATGCAATAATTATAGTTACTGCGTTATTGAAACATTAATAATCCTTTTCTTTGATTGTGAATAAGGAACGATCTACCAAAATCGTTTCTCATTCACCACCAATTCATTTATTCCCGCCCAATAATTTGGTTTTACCACAAATCAATTAGAAATAACACAATACGCAATTAGAACAATCATGGCTGTCAATATCAGGCTTGTGATCAATCATTTTACCGATATAATTATTCCGGATATTGGTGACGCCAGCATTTATTGATATTTTGTAGGCCTTTGTTCAACTTTTTGTTCGTTGGGAGTTTGGATGTCATTATTTATGTAAAAGGGAACAAAATCATTTGGGAATATAGATATTTTCAATTTAATCAGAGATAGATACAGATTGTTTTTTTTTATTCTTGGATAACTTTCAGGCGGATAAAGTACCTACTTAATGTAATTTACTAATTTTATTACGTTTTTTTATCAAAAATATCAGCTGGTCTGTTCATGCACATTCACAAATTTTGACAGAATGTGTGGCATAGCTGATTTCAGTTGGTCCCCTAATAAAGATTTATCATATTATAAGTTCAATGTACTTGTACAAGTATATTTTCACCTAATGAAAGATTACCAATGGATTAAAAGTCAAATATACGATGTATCATAAAATTTTCAGTTTTATTTTGAATTGTAAGCCTAATCTTAATCCCACAAACTACAAATTTGCAACAAAATATTAGAATTAATTATTATGGTGAAAACAAACAAAACATTGAATTTACATTTTTGCTTTGATAAATTCATGACAGTTGTATATTTGTCGCAGGGATATGATGAAAACAGGGAATTGATCAAATCTCTAAGCAAAATTGGTTCAGTGAAATGACAAAAATAACTTTTCTGTAGTAATTTAAAGGTTTATTTTGTACGTTGAATTAGTATTTGTGTGGCAAAGCCGACGGAGCCCCGCTGCGCGGGGCTCCTATTTCTGTATGCAGGGTCTAAAGTAACCTAACACGAAGGAGATGACGGGAGCTGAGTTCGCTCGGTTTGCTCGCTCACTTCAGCTCCCGTCATCCCCTTCGAACCTAACCTGTCCGTGTCGGGGTGCCCTAAGCTCCCGAGCTCGCTACGCTCGCTCTTAGAGAGATTTGATCAATTCCCTGTTTTCATCATATCCCTGCGATATATTCATTGATCATGAAACTCCACAAGATGTCGCGGTCCATGGACAGTGTAAATGTTTTAGTACTAAGTGACATTTATTTCATATTTGTGTCATTGCTTGAAATAATTACCGTCTTTAATTAATAAAATGCGCCAATGATAATATTCATCAGTAAGTATTCATCAATTAAAAATCTCAACAAAAAATAAAAAAACTCAAATCTTCTCGGATATATTTTGAAGAGCTTTGGTTTGCAGAATAGTACTAGGCCCAGGAACATAATGCACTCTGTGTCCATTTTGGGCAGTACTTGATCTAACTACCATACACGGTTGTTCAATGTTATTTCTTTTTCATTGATTTTTTTAAAGTATAAAGTGATGCAAGGAAATATTTGAAAGTACTCCCGTGTCTAGGCACTCATTCCCAAACATGATGTGCAGGAACAGTGAGTAACGTCTAGGGGCTCTGGGATTTTGGACTAAACAAACCATTCAACATAATAAAATAACGGCTATTTGAAAGTGCAGTCCTTGGACATCGTCAACTTGTTGAGTTTCATTAAAAGCCCTTCAAATTCGTCACATTTAGGTACACAACTGACCAGACCAAACTTTTTAACCTTGGGACCGTATTTTTTTAATACATTTATACCAAGAAATAATTGAGAGCACTCCCATGTCTGGACTGCATTTGGAGCAAACCCGCTCTATGTCCTTTCTGAATTGATAATTTGAAGTTAAAAACATGACAAACTCTACATAAATGTCAAAGTCTTCACTCCAAATTTGTCTTTGACGTGTTGCTCAATTAACAGCAACTGAGGGTAGATCGCATCTCATCCAGTATGTCCTGGACTAGATAATTACAACAAAATACCTACGTGATTGTTATGCAATTACAAGAAAAAAATCCCTACAATGCGAAAGAAACCACTGCAAAACGCCAGTTGTTTAATATTTTTGTCCATAATCATCATCATTTCAGCCGAAGGACGTCCACTGCTGGACATAGGCCACCCCCAAGGACACCTCAAACGATCCTGTGCGTCTCGCATCCAGCGGATTCCCGCAGCCCTGACAAGGCAACAAAATATCAATAAATGCTGGCGTCACCAATATCCGGAATATTATATCGGTAAAATGATTGATCACAAGCCCAATATCAGGCTTGTGATCAATCATTTTACCCACAGCCATGATTGTTCTAATTGCGTATTGTGTTATTTCTAATTGATTTGTGGTAAAACCAAATTATTGGGTGGGAATAAATGAATTGGTGGTGAATGGGAAACGATTTGGGTAGATCGTTCCTTATTCACAAGCAAAGAAAAGGATTATTAATGTTTCAATAACGCAGTAACTATAATTATTGCGGAATTGGATCATTAATAACCTTTTGTTTTGGAATGTTGTAGAATTTTACATTGGAATATATCCTAGCATCATTCAGAAATCATCATCGTTGGCATAGCTCGTCCCTGCTACTTCTGAGTATAAGATCCTCCGTTAGATTTCTGGATTGGACTAAGTGTGTTGTACATATGTCAATAACGCAATAACTATAATTATTGCGGAAGTGGATCATTAATAACCTTTTGTTTTTGTTTTGGAATGTTGTAGAATTGCACATTGGCATATATTCTAGCAACATTCGGAAATCATCATCGTTGGCATAGCTCGTCCCTGCTACTTCTGAGTATAAGATCCTCCGTTAGATTTCTGGATTGGACTAAGTGTGTTGTACATATGTCAATAACGCAATAACTATAATTATTGCGGAAGTGGATCATTAATAACCTTTTGTTTTTGTTTTGGAATGTTGTAGAATTGCACATTGGCATATATTCTAGCAACATTCGGAAATCATCATCGTTGGCATAGCTCGTCCCTGCTACTTCTGAGTATAAGATCCTCCGTTAGATTTCTGGATTGGACTAAGTGTGTTGTACATATGTCAATAACGCAATAACTATAATTATTGCGGAAGTGGATCATTAATAACCTTTTGTTTTTGTTTTGGAATGTTGTAGAATTGCACATTGGCATATATTCTAGCAACATTCGGAAATCATCATCGTTGGCATAGCTCGTCCCTGCTACTTCTGAGTATAAGATCCTCCGTTAGATTTCTGGATTGGACCAAGTGTGTTGTGCATATGTCAATAACGCAATAACTATAATTATTGCGGAAGTGGATCATTAATAACCATTTGTTTTTGTTTTGGCATTTTGTAGAATTGCACATTGGCATATATTCTAGCATCATTCGGAAATCTTCATCATTAGCATAGCACGTTACTGCAACTTCTGAGTATGAGATCCTACGTATGATATCTGGATTATAGAAGGAGTCTGGGTTTGTGCCTATAAGTCTGTTACTGTGCAACTATAGGGCATGCCTCTTCTCATACAAAGCAGGCAAACACATTAAAATCCACCACGACATACAGAAGTTGATGGTACCTGTACCATCAACTTCAAACGGTAGGGTACATGATACTTTAACAAAACTAGTGAAATGTGGCTACTAGGTGTAAGGATCTACTGCACAGCACACGCTCGAAGAGTGCCCTACGTGGCCTCAAAGCTGCAAGTCTTGGTCGCCAGGATCGGGCAAGACCTGTCTTTGTCAGCAGTCGTGAGGGCCGTGCTGGCAGAGACAGAAAACTGGAGAGAAATGGCTTCCTTCTGTGAGACCGTGATGATCCAGAAGGAGGCCGCCGAACGGGATCGTGAGAGATTCGATCCCTCTCGGAGAAGATGACGTTGGGGACGCAACCGCCTCGATGCCTAGAACGTTGAAACCACGCCTGCTTCACAGGCAGGCGGGCGTTCAGACTGGGGCTCTGTCCGCCCACCAAGTGACTTCAGGAAAGACGGTCGCACAGTGATCACGTGATGCCGTGTACAGTGAGCCTTAGGGGAAGCGCTTTGCCAGTCTTCCCAGGGATGTGCCCTAACATGCCAGATACCAATGTGCAATTCTACAGGGGCTTCTACGTGATGATGGTGATCACCGAGGTGGTTTTAGTGAGGTAAAAATCCTACACGCCCTGGTCTTTTCCCCAAAAATCTAGGCGCCTTTTAAAGGTTTCCCGTCGTCAAAATAAAAACAAAAAGATGTTAATATGTTAATAAACAGTAGTTTCAATGAACCATAGCACAGAAACTAACATTTGCAAAGATAATAATCGTGTCATACTCACCAAATTAAGTCAGAGTTCACGGATTGTTTGTTTTACAGTTTATCAACATGTTACCAAGTTGACAGAGTTAAATCAGAATGCCAAGTAACTTACTCGTAGTAAAAAGCCTTTATTCCATAACGGGATAGGCAGAGTTGTACATTTATAGTACACCCACGTTTGTTATGTTTAACGCCCATTTGGGCGAGCAATGCGAGCATATTGCCATCAATTGGGCACAATCCAGAGTTCAGCTGCTATTGATAAATTCCAGGTGGATTCCTTAATTACACTTTAAACGACCTGAAAGTTCTACGCAGTACCTCAAATACCTACCGGAGTCTGGTTTCCCGTTAGCTTCAATCTAAGGGCCTATAAGTCAGGAGTGAATAGGTAACTTTTAGTTAACCGTGCTTCACTGTTGACCACATCATCGCTTACCATCAGATGAGATAGTGGTCAAGCGCGAGCCTATATAAAAAATTAAAGCAAAAAAATGTAAGTCGAGCAGAGCAAGTACTGTTAACTTTCCCACATCCATGCCTGACCTGATATCGTCCGTAATATGCACATGTGCTGAGGTAATGCTGTGGCCACGTCGAAAACCAGATTGGAATGGATTTAAAAGATTGTGTTTGGAGAGGAATGTGTTGAGCTGATGATGAACAAGCTTTTCAAGAACTTTGGATAGGAAAGGAAGAATAGAAATGGGACGATAGTCAGAGAATGATGCAGGATGTGATTTTTTGGGTAAAGGAATAATTTGGGCATCTTTCCAGGCTTGTGGGAAGATACCACTGGAAATAGAGGAGTTGAGGATGTAAAAAATGACAGGAAGAATATTATCAAGTTTTGATTCTAAATTTTACTTGTATAAGTTGTAAGTAACTTTTTCCCGCGACTTCGCTCCCATGGATTATTCCACAGGAACCGTGCAATTTTACGTATAATGAAGCTTAAATAAGTGAAACAGTTTTCGTAGCAATCACGAGAAAAGAGTTTTCGTTTCTAGAGAAAACCTGTCAGAAATATATAAACAATTTTAACTCTATATGAAAGGCATTGACAAGTGGTTCAAGAGATCAAACAGTGATCCAGCTTATACGTGAGCCACTTCACAGAAGAATGTGTACTTACAGATTTTGTTGACGCATTTCATAAGGTTAGACTTAGTTCAAAAAGTTAGCTGAACTTTGTAGTCAAAAAAACCGGCCAAGTGCGTGTCGGGCCACACGCAGTAATAGGGTTCCGAAGTTGCATAATAATGCGGACTAAAAAGAGGGTTTTGTTGTTGTTACATGAACATTAGAACGGTTTCAGCGGCTCACAAAGTCTAAAAACGGGCCCACATAGGATGATGTTTTTTTTAATCTATATTCTCGCGTTTGACCACTATCTCGCCTGATGGTAAGCGATGATGTGGTCTACGGATGTAATCTATTCACTCTTGGCTTAAACTAAATAAGGACTAACTGGTAACTGAAGGAGTTATAAAATCCAACTTCGCAACTGAAGTTAGAAAAATATTATCCATTTGAGTACCACCGCGGGTGCGAATTGCGAAAGGAGCCGATACGAGCGCGCGTTAGAGCCACGGAAAATGGTATAGTTCGTTCCTGGATCCTTGCGTGCACTCTTCTTGTTTATTTCTCTTTCGGAATTAGAAAAAAATCGTATGTCACCTCTAATCTCCTCTAATACCGCGTATTAGAGGTGAATCCTCTAATCTGCGGTATTCACTATTTCATTCTGGAAAGTTTGACGCTACTCAATTAATGATGAAGTCGGGTCAAATATTGACTTTATAGAAGGATATCGACAAAAGAAAATAAGTAATTTGCTTGGAAATCGAATCTAATTTGACTTTACTTTTACGTTTTAATTACAAACCGTCGAAAATACATCTGCAGTAACACAAAATAGACACCACCGCGTGCATGCGTCGTATGGACTACGTTCTGGTACTGCCAACAAATCCGGCCACTCCAATGCGTTATTCGAGCTTAAACATTATTAATTTAGAAATCATTATTATTGAGAATGTTATGATTTTATTTTTGTATATTTTTACATGGTTCATAAGCTTATATTTACTATCTGTTTTACACAGCTAACAACGTTATTTAAGTAATTTTTCAAAGGCATTTGTACAAAAAATGTACTGTGCCAAGTACATTTTATAAGTTGGTCGACTATTACTCGTAAACTTGTAAAGCCTGTTATGATTTTATTTTTGTATATTTTTACATGGTTCATAAGCATATATTTACTCTATTTTACACAGCTATAAACTTTATTTAAGTAATTTTTCAATGGCATTTGTACAAAATTTATACTGTTTCAAGTACATTTTATAAGTTGGTCGACTATTACTCGTAAACTTGTAAAGCCTTGTTATCCGTGATAATTTTCCTTTTAATTTCGTTATATTTACTACTGCCGTGAATTTTTTCACATATCCAAGAGCAACCATTTCGCTGGCAGGGGGGGGGGACACTTGACTCTAACATAAATTTGCAACTTAAAGCTTAATTTTACGCAAACGAATCTCTGAATTGAAAAATGGTTTTAACAAATCCATAATATTTTTGAATGGCCTATCCTACGATACCCCACACCATGGGATAGATGACAAAAAAAAAATACATCTCCACTTTACGTCTATGGGAGGTACCCGAAAAAAAATTATTTATCATGATTTTATGTTACCACTTTGTCGGAATTATTAATATGTATATACATGCCAAATTATAGCTTTCTAGTACTTAGATTCTCTGAGCTAAGCTGCGGACGGACAGACGGACAGAGCGAAACTATAAGGGTTCCTTGTTCACTTCGGAACCCTAAAAAATTAGTCTATACTAATATATATCTATACTAATATTATAAAGAGGAAAGATTTTTTTGTTTGTTTGCTTGTTTGTTTTTTTGTACCGAATAGGCTCCGAAACTACTGGACCGATTTAAAAAATTCATTCACCAATAGAAAGCTACATTATTCCTGAGTGACATAGGCTATTTTTTTTATACCGAAAACGGGTCCTATGGGGTGGTCCACGGGAGCGAAGCCGCGGGGAACAGCTAGTGTGAAATAAATAGTCACTCAGGAATAATGTAGCTTTCTAATAGTGAAAGAATTTTTTAAATCGGTCCAGGAGTTTCGGATCCTATTCAGTACAAACAAACAAACAATCAAAAAAATTTTTCCTCTTTATAATATTACAAGCTGTTGCCCGCGGCTTCGAAAAAACTATCGATTTATTTAATTGTAAAAAAATCCTGATATGGACATAAAAGTAGTTTAACATACAAACATATCAAATAACATGCACTTGTTAGTAACTACAGACTAGCTTGTTGAGTTATTATCTATTTTCCATTATTCATAAAACACTTTACATGTATAAACCATTATCATAATGAATATGATATGATTGCGAATATACAATATACGTACTGATTATTAATATGTTAATAGTGTAAACTTCGTGATTGGCCGTTAGCGAATCGCGCGACTACTTTATTTTAAAACTTGGTTTCAGTTTCAGGAAAACATTTTTCGAAAGGTTAACAAGAAATGTATCAGCTGTGGGGATTATATTGCGTTTGAAAATAGGAATACATTCGCCCACATTGAGGACTTTCATAGTTACCGGAGTCCTCATTGTGGGAGTTCCTTTGAAGCCTGTTTATACAAATGACATTTATAAATATTCAGACTCGTATGTGGGCTGCCACACCTTACCAAAATTCTGACATTTCTAGTCCCACTAATATTATAATTGTGAAAGTTACAGACTCTCAAAATTATAATATTTGTTTTTAATGATAATTTTTGTGACTATATAAAGGGTCTTTCAACAAGGACGGGTCGATGTTAAAATTGAATAAAACAAGATGTGTGTGAGATATTAACGAAATTTATTTTTTATTTAAAAGGCCCATTTATGCCATTATGGATGGAATATGACATCGTTCAAGTGTCCGCCGCGGCTTCGTATGGTGGCACGAATCCGAGAGGTCCAATTTTTAATGACTCTGCTGCATAGATCGAGCGAGCGCTACAGATCAATGATCAACAATTTCTTTTGGATTGAATTGAACAATATGGACGTGAACGACATGTGGTTCCAGCAAGATGGCGCTACTTGCCACACAGCGAACGACACAATCGACATTCTGCATGAACGGTTTGAGGGTAAAGTTAGAGTTCCGCTAGACTTTTTCTTGTGGGGTTTTCTGAAGTCGCAGGTCTAAGCCAATAAACCACATTCGACCGTTGCCCTGAAAGCCAACATAACGCAGGCCATCGCTCGGATTCAGCCGGATCTATGCAGCAGAGTCATTAAAAATTGGACCCCTCGGATTCGTGCCACCATACGAAGCCGCGGCGGACATTTGAACGATGTCATATTCCATCCATAATGGCATAAATGGGCCTTTTAAATAAAAAATAAATTTCGTTAATATCTCACACACATCTTGTTTTATTCAATTTTAACATCGACCCGTCCTTGTTGAAAGACCCTTTATTTAGATAGATGTTTGAATGTTTGTTAATCTCACCGCAACGCCTGTGATATAATAGATTTGCATATTTATTTAAAAAAAACTATTTTGGGGCCTAAAAAAGAAAGAATGAGAAGAAAAGAGTTTATTTGCACCAAATGTGACGCAAACCATAAAAACGGACAAAAAAATCGAGAAGAAAAACATAAATATAAGGAAATAAGGAAAATCAGCATAATGCTGGAACTTGTGTGATAGACAGAGCCACAGCGCTGGCATAAGATACTTTTATCGCGGTAGAATGTCCCCATGGGATAAATTTCAACTTACACACAGGCAAAGCCACTGGCAAAATCTAGTAACAGATAATTAAAGAACACACTTCAATTTATAACACAAAACATAGTAGAACAAAGTATTTCAAAAAGCGTTGATCCATTATCTTCAGCATACTAACAAAAACTTTTTTAGAACTCAATCGTAACTTTTACAAGAGAAAACATCTGTTTGAATACAGCTCGATTATATTCTAGAAATACGCGAGTGCGTAGCTTCATTCAGCTCGGCTCATTTATTTAGGTTTCATTCCAATTAAAGCTCACGATGTGAGTACGTTATTAAAACAGATGCTGCTTAATTAGCTTGAGGCAGGTAAATAATGCTTTATTCTAGAATGTTAAAAACTAGCAAATGATATTAAGCAATTGAAGTATGCCGAATATGTTAGGATTGAAGCATGACGTGGCGTTCCATAGTTTCTTCCTACCGCCATGGAAAAAAGGCGTGAGTTTATGTATGTAGAAAACAATTTGGCAATCTTACTGATTTGATATTCGAATAAAGGGATATGGAATTTCATATGTTCCGGTCACACAGGAAATCGCCTCAGAGCGCCTTATCAAGTCTCTGTCAGTTGTCTGCTTTCAAATCAAATCTCAAATGAACTGTTTGTTCTCAAAATAACAATATGTTTCTTTTGGTTTTGTCAGTAATAATGGATTGTTGATGTAGTTTTAAAGTTTTAAATCTCAGTAGTTATTGGTACTTAATTACATTTTTAATATATTTGCATGCTGAAAATTTTTAGGAAAAATATCTATAACAATTTATGCTTAAGATATTTTATGTAACATATTTTACGAAATATAAATATAATTCTAATCTATTCTAAAGAGCCTCCGCAAAATAGAATTTGGCAGCTGATTAAAGTAGCCGAGTACCAAAGTATATTTGCCAACGTTTTCAGTTCACACACTTGATAACACAATTATATTATTTTGCTAATAAAGCTTAATCCGTGGCCCAATTTTACCCGATTCATCATCATCAAACCCACCGTTTATGGTAATTTCACTCAAACAAATCTGTTTTCTGTGTTGCTACAAATTGTGTGGAGGTGGGAACGAACGTATGTGTTCATTGGTTTAATGTGAGAAAATAAGGGAATTGAGCAATACCGCATAATATTAACCACACAGTTTTGATAGAAATGCTGACAATAAACTATTTATTTCAGTTATTAGAATATCCATGTATATAAATTAATTATATAATATATTTTAAACGAATTTAAAGTTATATATGGTGCTCACTTCTAATATCTATATATTATGTATAAATAGATACCTAGTATAAAATATAGTAGCTTTTCGTATTTGCCTGTGTTACCGCTTAGTTCTCTTAAACAACAATGTATATTGACGTGGATTTCAATATAATTTATTCCGAAAGGTAATTATTGCTTTTATATTTTACTTATGTATGTAGATATTGCACAGAAATCACGACAGAAATTTTGACATGTCGTGACATCAGTTGATTGCACCCATGCAGACCAACGGTGGGTCAATCTACAAAACGTAACATCACGACAGTATATTCACCATCATCATCATCAGCCTATAGCAGTCCACTGCTGGACATAGGCCTCCCCAATTGCACGCAATTTGCTTCGATCTTCGGCAACTCTCATCCAGCTGCTACCAGCCAACCTGCGAAGATGGTCGCTCCACCTAACCTGAGAGCGTCTTACCTTACGTTTGCCAGTTCGCGGGCTCCACTCAAGAATACGTCTACCCCAACGGTCATCGGTTCTACGGCTAAAATGGCCGGCCCATTCAGTTTGCTTACTCTCTGAGCTATGTCGACAACTTTGGTTCTCTGCCGGATCACCTCACAGTATATACCCCAATGCAAAAATTTGTTAGATTATAACGAGTATGCGAGCTTTATCTATGATGTAGGTTTCATTATGTAATCTCCTACTTAACATAGCTATAGTTTGAAGTTAACTTTGCTGCAAATTATTAGTCTGATAGAGCAAGTTTCATATCAGTCGGATAAAACTGTTTGTATAGCTCTCGTGAGCACATAGTGACTCTTTAATCTTTTTAATATAAATATTTTACTATTCCTTTTTGGTCGCGCTCGGGTTTTTCTGTTTTTTTTTGTGAATTGTATGTTTGTTTTTCTATGCCTTTATTTGTCTCCTGTGTGAGTCACAGTGATTTGGTCGGCTCTGTGGAGGATCCAGATGTTTTGGTACATGGAGTACCAAAACATCTGGTGGCTCTCATTCAATCTCCAATCCGGGTGTGTTAAAGATTGACAAAACGATGTCTGGGCCTTTCAATTTCGGTAAGGGTGTAAGGCAGGGTTGCATTCTGTGTCCCATTCTGTTTAACATTTATGGAGAGTACATCATCAGACGAACTTGCGAAGACTGGAAGGGTGGGGTCACAATAGGTGGCACCAAATTAACTAACCTTCGTTATGCAGATGACACTACACTTCTAGTTTCGAATGAAACCGAGATGGTAGACCTCCTTAACAGAATGGAAAAAATCAGCTTGGAGTTAGGCCTCAAAATAAATCATGCCAAAACCAAACTAATGGTGGTGGATCGCGCAAACCTTCTCCAATTTACAGGTGCTCTGGCGCTGGAAACGGTAAATGACTTCATCTACCTAGGTATAAGTATCAGCAATACGGGTTCCAGTGAGAAGGATATAAGGAGGCGTATAGGGATGGCTAAAAATGCAATGTCCCTATTGCAGAAAATATGGAGAGACCGAAATATTTCACGTAAGACGAAAGTGAAATTGGTCAATTCCCTAGTGTTCTCAATCTTTAGTTACGGGACCGAAACGTGGACTTTAAAGAAACCTGACCATGACCGCATAGATGCGTTTGAGATGTGTTGCTGGAGAAAGATGATGCAAATCCCTTGGACCGCCTTTCGCACCAACGACTCCATCCTTCGCGAACTGAATATCAAAATCCGACTGTCCACGATCTGCCTTCGTAGGATATTGGAGTTCTTTGGTCACATCACCAGAAAAGAAGGAAACAACCTAGAACAGCTGATGGTTACTGGCAAGATCGAAGGGAAACGTCCTAGAGGTCGAAGTCCAATAAGATGGTCAGACCAAGTCCGCACATCGTTGAACACCAAAACACCAAACTGCACGATGCTCTCCACGACGCAAAAGACAGGTATAGATGGCACATATTAGTGAAGGAAAAGTTCCTTCCACGACGACAGGGGATTCACGACCCTCAGTAATGAGAAACACGACGCGAGGAGGAGGAGGTGAGTCACAAATAAATGTTTTTCTTTCTTTCTTTTGGAAGTTCCAAAAACGTGCAAATTTTATTTTTGGTAGTAAATAAAGTCATGAGGCTTCAAGGTGTGATTATGAGAATAGTGATATACGTGTATGTGTCAACGAGTACCTATTTCAAATGAACATTATATAAAATATCGGTCATTCAAGGATTTATTGTCCTACCAACGAGGAGCTCGTGGCTAAATAATAACAGCCGCACTGGTCGATCATCAAGGTTAAGCAACGCTTGACGAGGTCGGTCCGTGGATGAATGACCATTTCAACATACCGAGTTTCCTCCGTGTCTCGGAAAGCACGTTAAGCCGTTGGTCCTGGCTGTCATTTGAAGATCTTTGACAGTCGTTTCGAGTAGTCAGAAGCTTGAGATCTGACACCAATCTTGCCAAGGGGTATAGTGTTACCCAGTTACTGGGGTGTGGATGTCAGATAGGCAGTCGTTCCATGCAAAACACTGGTACTCAGCTGTATCCGGTAAGACTGGAAGCCGACCCCAATATAGTTGGGAAAAGGCTAGGCAGATTGATTGATTGCCCTACCAACCATGCTTGTTAACACATTGGTGAAGATAAACATGAGATTTCATTAAAGGATAACACGTTGATGACGGTAATCAATGAACTCATTCTAAGCTTGTCTTTTACCACATTCACAAATGAAGAAAACGAAAAGATAACGACTTGGTTTGGTCGGAAACAATAGGTACAAATATGTAGTACTACTATACATAAAGTAAGAATGAATTAAAAGTATACGTCACATCATTACACATTCATGCACATTGGATAGCGTCGTTACTCGCTAGTAGTTCAGAATATTGTCTCCAAGCACCATTAAATGAACTGACTCGCTTCACTTACTACATTCGCATGAAGAGATAAACACCTGATGCACTCAGTGTTATTTTCCACTTTATAGATACTACAAGCGACCTGCCCCGGCTTCGCACGGGTAGTAGAGCATATTATTATTATGTCCCGTCATCGGTGTGAGACCCGCGCTTAATTTATTTGCGAATTTTTGTCTTGCGATAACTCCTAAGATATTCATTTAAATTATATTAATTATCATCATAATGACATAAAACACTTATGTAAGTAACGTAGTTTAGTTGATAAAGATTAATACTGTATCCATCTAAATAGCTATCCAATTACCGCATTGTACGTGACCATTTTTTTTTTATTAGCTTGGGTATTTTAAGCTATCATTAAAGATATATAGATGCCATCGCGAACTTTTCTGTAGACTTATAAAAGAGGAACAATTCCACCATACATTGTTTTGGTTATATCGCAAAAGGATTATGTAGCATTTTCGACGAAAGCTGCGCGGCTTTTACCGACATTTTCAACAATTATCGTCGTATTTCAACCAATTTACCCAAAACCTTAATAAGTTACTCCGTTAAACCTTACTTATGAGTCACTCTTTTCTAATAGTGAAAACCGCATGAAAACCGTTCAGTAATTTTTGAGTTTATCGCGAAAAGACAGACAGACAGATGCGTGACTTTGTTTTATATGTCGTGATTATTAAAATACTACAGGCATCTGGTCTAAAATACAAATAGGTAGATATAAATAGTCAAATGAAAAACGATGAAAATCTGCCAATAGAGACACTAAAAAGAAAAGAACAAAAAGAAAGTGAAATATTTTTCAACTCACTTGCTCATAAAGTGGCTCTAATTTCACCGCAATTAGGCACATAATGACACCTGTAATCAAACTGTGACTTTTTCATTGCTATTATTCACAAGTGAGTTATAGATTTTTTTTTTTTATTTAATTGTATGAGTTGCTTTTTTAGGGTTCCAAAGTCAACAAGGAACCCTTATAGTTTCGCTCTGTCCGTCTGTCCGTCCGCAGCTTAGCTCAGAGAATCTAAGTACTAGAAAGCTATAATTTGGCATGTATATACATATTAATAATTCCGACAAAGTGGTAACATAAAATTATGAAAAAAAACATTTTTTCGGGTTCTTCCCATATACGTAAAGTGGGGATGTATTTTTTTTTCTCATCTATCCCATGCTGTGGGGTATCGTTGGATAGGTCATTCAAAAATATTATGGGTTTGTTAAAACCATTTTTCGATTCAGAGATTCGTTTGCGTAAAATTAAGCTTTAAGTTGCAAATTTATGTTAGAGTCAAGTGTCCCCCCCCCCTGCCAGCGAAATGGTTGCTCTTGGCTATGTGAAAAAATTCACGGCAGTAGTAAATATAACGAAATTAAAAGGAAAATTATCACGGATAACAAGGCTTTACAAGTTTACGAGTAATAGTCGACCAACTTATAAAATGTACTTGAAACAGTAAAAATTTTGTACAAATGCCATTGAAAATTTACTTAAATAAAGTTGATAGCTGTGTAAAACAGATTAAATATAATGCTTACAAACCATGTAAAAATATACAAAAATTAAATCATAACAGGCTTTACAAGTTTATGAGTAATAGTCGACCAACTTATAAAATGTACTTGGCACAGTCAAATTTTTGTACAAATGCCATTGAAAAATGACTCAAATAACGTTGTTAGCGTTGTTAACGTTGTTAGTAACGTTGTTAGTTGTAACGTTGTTGTTGTTGTTAGATTGTATATTTATGCTTATGAACCATGTAAAAATATACAAAAATAAAATCATAACATCCTTAATCAAAATCAAAATCAAGGTATTTATTTCAAGTAAACTTTAGAAGTACTTTTGAATTGTCAAACAAAAAACTAATAAAAAGATGACTCTAGTTGCAAATTCACAAGCGTCTGTAGGTCTCAATGGAGAAGAATTTGCAAGAAACTCCCCGGACACTCTTTTCCATCAGTTTCAATTAAAAGTTTTTGGTTACATCATTCTTGTTGAAAAAATACATATATGTGAGAACGATGTAAAAAGACGTGTACGTAAAAGCGTCCAGAGTAATAAATAATTTTAAAAAAAGCACTTTAACAGGCCGAGACAGCTAAGTTATGACCAATCCCAACTGATGGCGCCCGTTCACGAACATGACGCATGGATCGGCACCACTCAGCTCAACCATCATGAAGGGAACCGAATGATCCAATACATGTGCCACCATCAGTGGGAAATTAGAGAGAGCATGACACACTCAACTGCCAGGGCACACAGAAGTCAACGAACGACACATAGGTACAGTGAATGGTAGATTTATCTACAGTCGGAACTTAGTACTCACACATGTGCTGGGCAATTATATAATACTAAAAGAAATTGAGTTTATACAATACAAAAATTTTCATACAGTCTTCAGCAGGTCCAACAATACTTGAATACTTTTCTGCCCATCACTAATTGTTCTTGCGCCCTAGTGGCTGCGGAGCAGGACCAGCATTGAGCCAAGCATTTTTATCAGCGATGTAATCCCCCAACTTATAATATGCTTGCCTACATAGTGTGCGTTTTATACAATTCTTAAATTTCGTCTCATTTAGTTGTAGAATATGGGGAGGAATTATATTGTAACATTTTATACAGTACCCCATAAAAGATAATGCTACTTTAGCCAGCCTGAAACCTGGTTGAATTAGTTGGTCCCTATTTCTAGTAACATAATTATGTCTGTCGCCGTTTTTACTAAAAATATGTAAATTCTTTCTAACCTACATGATGTTTTCATAAATATATTGACAAGGTATCGTCATGATGTTAATGTTCTTAAACAGTTTCCTTAGAGAATCGCGCCGGCGAAGATTGTATATCGCTCTGATGGCTCGTTTTTGCAGAATAAAAATTGACTCAATGTCTGCAGCCCTTCCCCATAGTAAGATACCGTAAGACATTATACTATGAAAATAACTAAAATAGACTAACCTCGCGGTATCGACATCAGTAAACTGACGTATTTTTCTAACAGCATAAGCTGCCGAGCTTAGCCGCCCCGCAAGTGATATTAAATGAGGCCCCCATTGTAACCTCGAGTCGTTTTATCGACGAATTCTAGCTTCTCCTTGTTTAATATAATGTCACAATCATTACTTTTGACATTCGGCAAGACAAATTTTATGCACTTAGTCTTTTTAGCATTTAAAACTAGATTATTAGCTGTGAACCAATTTTGAACCTGTCGCAAGACGGTATTTACGTCGTCAACGTTACTCGTACGTCTATTTATCTTAAAAATCAACGAAGTGTCATCAGCAAATAACACCATGTTTAGATTGTTTTTCAATAGATGAGGTAAATCGTTAATGTAGACTAGAAACAAGAAAGGACCCAAAATTGAGCCCTGGGGTTTTCACGGTTAACCCGGACGAATTGTCACCGTTTATTTGAACTAATTGCTGTCTATCATTTAAATAAGATTTAACTAAACTCAACGCTGATTGGCCTAGCCCGTAATGCTCAAGTTTCAAAATTAATGTTTCATGATTAACGCAATCAAATGCTTTCGACAGGTCGCAGAAGACCTCTATGGCATCTTGTGCCTCTTCCCACGCTTCAAAGATGTGTTTTAATAAGGTGACACAAGCGTCAGTCGTACAACGTCCTTTGGTAAAACCATACTGTTTATCGTGTAGGATGTTATTCGTATTAAAATGAATGAGCATCTGATTTAGCATTATCTTTTCAAATATCTTGCTGAAAACCGGCAGCACCGATACTGGTCTATAATTATTTGTGTCTTTACTGTTCCCGGATTTAAAAAGTGGTATAACCTTACTATGTTTCATTAGATCCGGAAAGACTAAGGAGTCTTTCCGGATCTAATGAAAATAGATTAGATTTTTTTTATTTTTTTGTGTGTAGATCAAGGGATCTACACACAAATTAAAAATTAAAGCTAAGTACGGCGCTATAGTCTGAATAATGGAGGTACAAACTTTGATGGACATTCCCCATAGATCTTCGGTCAATTTGATCTTGATTTGCTTAAAAGCTTTTATTACTGTTATTGGGTTTACATGTGAAAAGTTAAATTCTGTCGGGCAGGCTGAAACGTTTGCGTTTAATAAACCAGAAGCAAGTGAGGGCGAAGAATTTAGGGCTTCAGTAGTTTTAATTGGGATGCTGGTAAAGAAATCCACAAATTCTTGAGCAACTTTTTTGTTATCTCTAATAAGTCCATATGTAGTTTCAAGCGTGTAATCAGTATTATTTCTTTTGTTCCTGTTCGTTTCATTGTTTATAATTTTCCAAACTGTCTTGATTTTATTTTCTGCGGTTTTAACTTTATTGCCAATGTATAAAGCCTTAGCTACTTTACACGTATTTCTAAAATTTTTTGAATAAGTAGCAACATACTTGTTAGAAGTTTCAGTGTTAATATAAGGCTTAAGGCCATAGAGCTCGTAAAGTCTTTCCCTACTTTTCCTGAGTCCTTCAGTCGCCCAGTCACTGAATAAAAACTTAGGGCATACAGTTTTAGTTTTCTTCCTAAAAGTATTATTGAACTCCTTTTGGATTACTGAGAAAACTTTTTTATATAGAATATTACCATCATTCACTGTGAGGTCTTGATCACTTAGCTTACTAATTAAACTGCTGTTAAACTGATTTAATTTACCGGATGTTATTGGTCTGGATTGAATCTGCACTTGTTGAATTGGTATGTTGGACTCAAAGGTTACCAATAGCCCACTATGATCCGAAGGCAGACAATTTATAATGGCTTTGTCTAAGTAGTCGCAGCAACAAAATACATTATCAATACATGTAGCAGAAGTCACAGTTGTTCGTGTTGGTTCCATAAACACATGTGACAAATTAAATGATTTTTAAGAGATTTAATAATCTACTGCTATCTGAATTACTCTCTAAAATATTTATATTAAAATCACCACAGATTATGATTAGTTTATTTAAAGTTGCAAGTTTTGCCAAAACATCTTCAATCACTGACTCAAATATAGAGTAGTTACTATAATTGGGGGGTCTGTAAACGCACACTATAATATGCTTATCCAGCTCAACGCATGACAGTTCAACACTATGTTCAACTGATAGATCTACAATATCTTTACGAGGTTTGGATTTAATACCATTTTTAATTAATATAAGTGAACCTCCACGCAACATAATATTTCTATTAAAACAACTGCCCACGGTATAATTTTCATAATTAATTAGCATTGTATGATCTTTCAGCCAATGCTCAGTAAAACAAACAATATCAAACATTGTTTTTTCCAAAAACAGTTCTATTTCCAATTGCTTCGCAGAAAAACCTTGAATATTTTGATGGAATAATTTTTAAGGAATTCTGCTTAGCCCCTTTTTTTAAATTAACTAAGTGAGAGCAAGAAGGTACCTTCTTGATGGTGGATGTACTAGTAAATATTTCGTTGTTGGTACCCTCCCTTGTCCTACAAACTAGTTTAAACTATAAATATTAATAGCAGAAGTGCTAACGTTATTAAACTTATTGCATACCTGTATATTAGTATTACTACTAATATCAACTACAGTACATGCCTTCGACATACTATTTATGTCTGAGTTTATAGTAAAAGATAATAGCCTTGCTATTTGACGTCTTACCCTAATAGGCAGATACACTGTATTGCCTGTCGTATTTAATTTATCAACAAAAATGTTGATGTCCAAAAAAACTAATTTGTCGCTGTAATGGCTGACAAGGAAATGAACATGCTTATTCAGCATGTGTATATAATTATTTTGTCTACTAGACAATTTTTCCAAATATGGAAAAGCACACAATACGATTTTATTACAATTTAACTTTAACAACTCTGTTACACACTGAGTGATGTCATCTTTTTTTACATCCAAACTGTTACCTATAAAGACAGTTACATTGGTATCTGATTTGTATACATTATTTATTACAGATTCCATGATATGCTTGTAAGATGACCCAGGCATACAATAATTCAAAGTTGAATTACTCTGATTGCTATTTAATAATTTACCTAAACAAACTAATAATAATGAATTCTAAATTAATATTCTATGTTTAAGCTCGAATAACGCATTGTAGTCGCCGGAGTCGTTGGCAGTAGAAGTCCCTAGTCCATACGGCGCATGCGCGCGGTGGAGTCTATTTTGTGTTAGTGCAGAAGTATTTTCGACGTTTTGTAATTAAAACGTAAAAGTAAAGTCAAATTAGATTCGATTTCCAAGCAGATTACTAATTTTCTTTTGTCGATATCCTTCTATAAAGTCAATATTCGACCCGACTTCATCACTAATTGAGTAACGTAAAACTTTGCATAGTGAAATAGTGAATACCGCAGATTAGAGGATTCACCTCTAATCTGCGGTATTAGAGGAGATTAGAGGTGAATACATACGATTTTTTTCTAATTCCGAAAGAGAAATAAACAAGGAGCGTGCACGCAAAGATCCAGGAACGAACTATACCATTCCCCGTGGCTCTAACGCGCGCTCGTATCGTCTCCTTTCGCAATTCGCACTCGCGGTGGTACTCAAATAGATAATATTTTTCTTACTTCAGTTGCGAAGTTGGATTTTATAACTCCTTCTTCAGTTACCAGTTAGTCCTTATTTAGTTTAAGTCAAGAGTGAATAGATTACATCAAGGCAAGCGTGCTTCACCGTAGACCACATCATCGCTTACCATCAGGCGAGATAGTGGTCAAACGCGAGAATATAGATTAAAAAATCCTATGTGGGCCCGTTTTTAGACTTTATGAGCCGCATGTTCATGTAACAATAACAAAACCCTCTTTTTAGTCCGCATTATTTTGCAACTTCAGAACCCTATTACTGCGCGTGGCCCGACACGCACTTGGCCGTGTTTTTATTCTTTAAAAGTTTCGATTCAAAAAAGATCGTGCTCAATCGTACAAATAAATTAATGTACCTATTGCTTACTCATTTCATGCAACTTCGTAATTAAATAGATAATTTCAACTTGTACGTGTTTAATAAATAAAACTTTCACTCAAATATATAAATTTTGTTTTCTCTGTAATAGAGAAAACTTGAAATTCTTTTGTACGTGGCTAAAACGCCATCCGCGAAAAGCCAAAAAATAAAGAAACCTTATTCTTATAGTCTATGGCCGATCGCCATTGTTAGCGCGCATAGGAAAATGGATTATATTATCCAGCCATTGCGAAAAAAAAATCACAATTCGTTTTTACTGTTGAAAATGATTTTTTAGTATTACTTTCTTCACAAGTGTGTTGAAAAACGTCGTATGATACACGTGTGTATTGATGATTACCGTCCTCGGCTCTCTTAAGACCCTCACCGGGCTCTGGTCTCAATGGCGCTTCAGAGGTAATCACCAACATTACACACTTGTACCATAATGTACTATTATTTGTGACTCGTACCGAAATATAAATAGAAAAAATACAAAAACCCACTTTGACGGCTCGAAAATAGAATTACCCGACATTGGAGTTAATTAATTAGTTTAGGATTAGTTCTCTTAGAATTAGAATTAATATTGCCTTAGGCAACTATCAAAAAAATCAAATATTATCTAGATTGTAATCCGACACTAAAATGTACAGAGCCAATGAAAATAGAGACAAACTAAATGTTGGCGATTTTTGTATGTCTGGCTATGCGTATATTTTTATACATTTATTAGCTCGTGACAAAGCCCTAGAGCGTGAAGAATACATCGAAGCACTTAAAAACACAATTGTAATAGAAATTACACAGAATCGTGAGCCACCGACCACGCTCTTAGGCGTGACTCGGAAAAAGTCAACTGCTCACGCATCAATCATAATAAAGGATGAGTAAACTGCCAGAGACGTCTTGAATAATTCAATACTTGCAACTTAAATCTACTACAGGGGACAATAAACGACTGTCCGATTAAATTCTCACTGTCTTTATTTGAACACGTGTGCGAATATTGGGTTACGATAGTGTTTTATTTTTAGTTTGCGTATTTGCATAATATAAGGTAATCGTTCACCTATCTTCTACTATATAAAAATAAGTCGGGTTTTCCTTCCTGACGCTATAACTCCAGAACGCACGAACCGATTTCGCTTATTCTTTTTTTGTTGTGTTTGTTATTGTTAGGAGAAGATTCTTATGTAAGGTAGGGTAGGGTAGGTAGGCTAGGGTAGGGTATGCAGGGTAGTTAGAGTAGGGTAGGTAGGGTGGGTAGGGTAGGTTAGGGTAGGTAGAGTAGGTAGGGTAGGGTAGGTAGGGTAGGGTAGGGTGGGTAGGGTAGGTAGGGTAGGGTAGGGTAGGTAGGATAGGGTAGGTAGGGTAGGGTAGGTAGGGTAGGGTAGGTAGGGTAGGTAGGGTAGGGTAGGGTAGGTAGGGTAGGGTAGGGTAGGGTAGGTAGGGTAGGTAGGGAAGGTAGGATAGGTATGGTAGGTAGGGTAGGTAGGCTAGGTAGGGTAGGTAGAGTAGTGTAGGGTAAATTAATGTTTGGTGTTTTTATGGCAAAACAAAGTTTGCCTGGTCAGCTAGTAATCTTTTAAATATCAACCAGTTTCTGCTGCATATCAATAATCGATCTCTACACTAGCTTATCATGTAATGCAGTTTCAGATGCTGTTAAACCCAGGTTTCATCAAGATGTTTCCGTTCGATGTAAATCAAATTTGATATCTTTGCTGCAATAGGGATGTTAACTGACAATTATTTTTTGGTAGATTATTAAAAAATATTGGTCACGTATTTTTTCTTTCCCACGTAAACATCAATCCTTCCTGCCTAGCCTTTTCCCAACTATATTGGGGTTGGCTTCCAGTCTTACCGGATTCAGCTGAGTACCAGTGTTTTACATGAAGCGACTGCTTATCTGACCTCCACAACCCAGTAACTGGATAACACGGTACCCCTTGGCAAGACTGGTATCAGATTTCAAGCTTCTGACTACCCGTAAGGACTGTCAAAGATCTTCAAATTACAGCCGGGACCAACGGCTTAACGTGCTTTCCGAGGCACGGAGAAAACTTGGTATGTTGAACATCCACGGACCGACCTCGTCAAACGTTGCTTAACCTTGATGATCGACCAGTGCGGCTGTTATTATTTAGCCACGAGCTCCTCACACGTAAACATAAAGTGATGACGATATAATGCATTGAAATATCGTGTGACGTCAGCCGTTAGTACATTTTATATTGACATAGTTACGACACAAGCCATCACTCCTGAACGCATGCAATGCACTTTATCTTTGTATTTTTTTTTATTGATTTGGTAAAGCAAAAATACGTGTCTAATATTATTTGATAATCTCACTGACCGACTAAATAGAATAATCATTTTTCTACCCAGGAAGCATCCCTATTGAATCCCTCTGGACCGCAGTACTTGTTGCAACCCATCTATATTGGCTTTCAGAATATGTGCATATTGCAACAAGAATTTATATAACTAAAAGTATCTGACTTGTCGTTAAATAGTTTCTTTTCTGCGAAATGAACATCTAAAAGCTCATTCAGGTGGGAATGTTGACGAGTCCGACTTGAAATGTGTGTTTCACTGCACCTCATTTCTTGGTTCTTATTCAGCATGCATGTGTAGGTGTACAAACAGCTTTACTGGAAGAAGGAAGCTTTACGGAAATAACTTGGGTGTACTGTCTCGAATAGCTAGTGGATCGTGAAAAACGCGGAGAAAACAAACTAACAGACAAGTATTCACAGTAGAAAGTTTATGCATAAGACTGTTTATATCAGACGCCACCAAATTACTTACTTAATTATTACAGAACTCATCCATAAATGTCCAATGCTAGTGGGCAAGCCAATGGCCGCCACTAAACATTCATAGGCTTGGCAGACGGATTGATGATCGCACACGATACTCAATACGAGTAGGTGTATTATTAGAAACACATAAATAACACAATGCCGTCGATCGACATTACGCCCTCTTATAAAAGAGGACGCCACACGGAACGAAACAGGAAAGCCGAAAACAAAACAAATGGAGATTTTCCTTTCTTTAACCCCGTCATTAATTCAGACGCACGCGAACAAATATGTTTTAGTATGCACAAAATTTGTATTTATCACCGGTCCTATCGCTGAAGGAAATGCGCAGGAAATCCGCAGGTTTTAAATTATAATTCTAGACGTATATATTGCTTTATCAGGCTTCACCTGTCAAGCAACGACCGCCATCTTTGTATGTTTACACCTTTCGATTTATTGCCGACGGAGACTTGACATGAATCCTAGGAAAAATCCTGACAATCCAATTCGCAATCATAAAGTTGGCATATCAGATGCACGTTATATCGAAACGAATTTTTGTATTATGGTAAATTCGGAAATATATACGACATATTTCGAAGAAGCCGGGTATTATAAGACTTCCAGTGTTCGTTTTCGAGAACCGGAAAAGTTTAATTGGATTTATTGTCAGAAATAATCTCTTTATATCATGGAGTATAAGCTGCGTTCGACACGTGAAGATAGGTTGCCCCAGTGGGAATTCACTCTATGGCCGATAAATTGTGGATATATCGAATGTAGGTCAGAATGTATTCGACTACCTACGCCTCCTGAATATAAATGCGTAGAGTTAATTTGTATCAACTTACTCTATTCCGCGTGTTTCTTCAAAAACGAATGGCCCATAGAAGAGGTTGTACAAGATGACCCATAGTCTACATCAAAAATATGTGCGTTAAGATACTTTATGTCATCTGCTTAGTCATTGCTGCCTCTTGGGCACTTTACCATTTGACAGCTATCGATGCAGAGAATTTTTACGACGCCATAATATATTACTGTATTTATAGACATATAGACATAGTTAGAAGTTTTAATTTTGTTTAGCCGTATAAATAGTCATAGTCAATACAGCATTTTTTAATTCTATAAAGTTTTAACCATTTAAATATAATAAAGAATTACACGTCTTTAACATTAATGGTAACAATTTATTAACGATATTGGCAAGGTAGAGAGTAGCCGAGGATAGTGTTGAATGACTTGCGATTGAAGAGTCCTATATCTAGCAGCCAATTACTTTAGTCATATGATGATGATGGAGTGGCATCATAATCGGAGTTAGCTATTTCCAGTTCAAATACGAAGGAACATGACGAAGGCAAAGATTTGCTTTGTCTAGTGAACGATGAACTTTATAATGCTAATACTAATAGCGATATTACATTTATTTTAATAGCTCTAATGGATATATTTACATAATATATTTATTAATATTAACTATCGTTATCATACACCTGGCGCCCGGTCGATAAAAATACTGCCGGACGACTGAGGTCAATATGACGTAAAAATACTGGCTAGTTAATTTACTGCAGGTATACGAATACGAGTATACTGTCGGACTCGATTTTCTTTGTTAAAATTTTCTTTAAAAACATGAAAAATTTTGCAAACCAATTCAGACCGATATAACAGGAATGAATGGGCTTGGGAATGAAATAATCGTTATTTATTTCAGCTAGGAATCATACACTGCTCTGTTAAGATATGATGATGATGAAACATCCTCACTATAACTAGAACAATTTTCCGTGCGTTCAAGCGTTTTTGCTATACTTATTATTGGAATCAAATATAACAGCTCACAATGTTAGGTTCCATTAATATTTATGATAATTTTCATAAGTGGTGCTAATGCAAAATATGTTTTTTTCTCTATTCTGCCATTATTTAATCCAAGACAAAATTCTTTCTCCGGGACTTCGTCGAGCTTCATTGTCTCGGCGTGTTTCTGGTGATCGCCACTGATAATTCTGGGTTTCAGGAGTTGCAGTGGTTTGGGAATAGTGCCAAAATTTATCACACACGGATACATTATGACCTGGATAGGACACTTCTTCCCGGTAGTAAATTCCTTTAGGATAATTAAAAACTTCACGCGGTCGAAGCCACGACCTAGTTAGTTAGACGAGCTATTGTTTTTTTTCATATTTCAGAATAGTCGTATAGTAAAAATTTATCATATTAAAATGTCTTCCTGTATATAAATGAGCTGAGTCAGTTTATACCAAGGCATATCTCAAAGCTATTATGCAAGATTGCAGTATTTGCTCGCAACGCCGCAGCCTTTAAGGATAAACCAAACCATTAATGGCTCTATATTCTCTTGGCAGGAAAGGAATTTAACTATAAACACAGAAATGTTCATAAATAAAGAAATTAAACTGAATTTTGTTCATCATCATCGTAAATATCAGCTGAAAAACGGTTATAGCTGGATATTGTAATCCCGAAACATCGCCATGTCGGCCAGACTTCCCAAAAAGAAGGAGGTTCTCAAATCGGATGTTCAAATATTTTTATTTATATATATTCGGGCATAACTCCGTCATAATATAAACGGACATGGAAAATATTTTTTTTGTTCGAAAGAGGATTATTCAGAAATGGTCTCATTTACATTTGATATAGATCTGATTAAGAACTTCGGAGATATATTATACAACATAACTCTTCAATAAATGACGGCAAACCTCTCGTTATTGCTGCAATTACATGTTTGTTTTTAGTTTACACCATTTCATAACATACCATAACGCTAGTAGGTAGAATTTAAAACTTTTTATTCAGGTAATCATATGACATCACTGTGGGCATTATAGGTAACTTATACTATAGAATTTCATTCAGTCCATTATGTAGCACTACAAAGTGAAAAATAACTTCAATTTCGGAAGTCGGTGTCAAAACACGAAGAAACGAAAACATGAACACTGACTGCCGAAATAAGTTATTTGGAATTCGGTTATATTCTTTTGTAAAATGAAATTCCATCCTCAAAATACAGCATCATCTTCTCAGCCTTTTAATAATTGCGTTGGAGTCGGCTTGCAGTCTAACTTGATGCAAATGAATACCAGCATATTTTATGGAGTGATTGCTTATCCTTACCTCTACAAACCAGTTACTAAAAGAAAACCTCTGCCTTCCTTTCTTTTTCTTCTTTACCTTGGTGAGAAAGACTGGTTGTCAAACTTTCGGGCTTCCGACTCCCTTTACGATTGTCAGAAATCGATAAATGACAGCCGCAAAAAACCTCAAAAAAGTACATCAATTTATGTTGACGTATTTCTACAATACTCGTATTATGCGACACTAAAAATAAATTCTCATTGGATATTTCCCACCCTACCCTACCTCCCGTGCTAACCTTTAAAACTTAATTTTCTCAAAGATTTTTCGCTAAAAGGTACTGCGATGCACTTATCATCTACACCTTCACAAGGCTTAATTATAGATTGCTATTAATATAATAGGGCATGTTTTACACTGCGCCATAGTTGCAGCATATAATATACTAGCTGTTGCCCACGGTTTCGCGCTATCTGAAGTCATGTGGCACCTGTCTGGAACGTCGGACTTCTCTTTCTAATTCTCATCTTTGACGTTTTATAACTTTTTCTCCGATCGAGATATTTAAAATATTTGTTTTAACTAGCGGAGGCCTCGCGGTATCACCCGCGTATTACCCGTTCCCGTGGGAATACAGGACTAAAAAGTAGCCTATGCCACCCGGGGTTAGTTTAGCTTCCCAACGGTGAAAGAATTTTTGAAATCGGTCTAGTGGTTTTTAAGTTTATTCGTTGCATACAAAAATACAAATCTTTCCTCTTTATAATATTATTACTAGCTGTTCCCCGCGGCTTAGCTCCCGCGGACCACCCCATAGAGCCCGTTTTCGGGATATAAAATAGCCTATGTTACTCAAGAATAACGTAGCTTTCTATTGGTGAAAGAATTTTTTAAATCGGTCCAGTAGTTTCGGAGCCTATTCGGTACAAACAAGCAAAAAAATCTTTCCTCTTTATAATATTAGTATAGATTAGTATAGATATCAGGGGGGTGACTATAAGCTCTAGAGTAAGGTTATTTTAAGATCGTGTAAGTGACAGATGTATACAAGTCATATACATCTGTCCCTTACACACACTCAAAATAACCTTACTCTAAGAGCTTATGGTCACCCCCCAGTTCTTTGTAGATACCTTGGATGTCTGTAAGAGATTGCCCTGTGCGATAAGACCGCCCATTGTACACTTATCTTTATAATGTTTTGTTTCTGTAATTATTTAAGTGGTGTACAATAAAGTATATAATAAATAAATAAATACCTTTGATGATGATGATGATGATCTACCCAACAAATAATCCACCTACTAGAGACCTATATATTCTTCAGATTGCATTAAAATACATCATCGCTTACCATCAGGTGAGATAGTGGTCAAGCGCGAGCATATTAATAAAATAAAATAAAAAAACGTAAATCCCTTCCCTTCACCCCTTCCAGGACACAATCTAGGAGGGCCATTTTTTTTTTTTGTTACCTATTGATTTTGATTTTGATTGTGGTTTTAATTGAATTTATTTCTTAAATTTCTCATTTATGTATTGTTAATATAAACCGTAAGAGCGGAAATACCTAATACAAGCAATTTTTGAAAGATTTTTTCTTAAAAGGTACTTTCTATCATTATATTGTTATTTAAGTATACAAGTTATTTTTTTGTACATTGGCAGCCCAAATTAATCTCATTTGTTTTAGTCCATCCACGGATTCTCAGTAAGAGATCGTCCTGCGCGATTAGACCACCTAATGTCTTGTTTATAACCGACTTCAAAATAAACGAGATTCTAAATGTTTTGCTTAGATACATTATTTTAATGTTGGTCCTGTATTGTATTCTCGTGTGCAATGAAGAACACGATAAATAAGTAAGGAAAATTACAATAGGAATGCGATGAAACAGCGAAGTTTTTAATTTAACAAATACAAAAGGTTAATTAATCATCTATCAACATCTCAGCATCAGTCAGGATCCGCAGATGGTACGTGTTATTAAAACAAGGCTGTTATTACGATTGTCTTAGCGGGAGACCATCTTTCTGAATAATATGAATACTGACACTCACAAAACCGAACAGTTTGTCGGGCTATGATTTGTTAGCGTCGTAGAAAGCAATTTGTGCTGCCTTTAATTAAGAGTTTAACGTTTTGTCGTTTATCAGATACCGTACTTAAGTAGTAATTATTATTATTGATAAGCTTCCCGTAGCTTGTCCTTCAGAAACCGTGTATTTTTTCGGTAAGCCTATTAGTGATATTGTTGCTATCTGTCAGAGAAATAATTCCTTCCGGACCATAATGTTGAATTTGCAATATGTTGAATTTTCAAAATGTGAATTTGGATAATGTTGAACTGGTAATCCCAAAATATTGAATTTGTATAATGTTGAATGTCCAAAATATTGAATTTGCATAATGTTGAGTTTGTATAATGTTGAATTCGCAAAATGGTGAATTAGCATAATATTAAATTCAGGGACCATGATCCCGAATTCAATATTATGTTCAGGTAGATTTTGTTAATTTCGTCATTTTGTTGCCCTTTCCCACAACGATGGGTGGGCCAACGTGGGAATAGTGGTATAAAACTGAAAGTGGGACTGGAAGGATTTTTTATTTCCACTAGTTCTGCATTGTAACATTTTGCAAATTCAACATTTGTTTATTTAATACTTCATGCACACAAACGTACAGAGGCGGACTTAATGCCTTAGGTATTTTCTATCAGTGGACCTTTGGGTGATGCAGATACAAATAGTGGTAGGTGCAATATTGAATGTAAATAACGACAAGGTAGGTTACACAACAACAAAATTACGGTCCGATAGGAAATAATTCATCATCGAGTTAGTTCCAGAGATATTTTCTTCTCGATTTTACCTCTTCAGTCAGTTTATACCAAGGCATATCTCAAAGCTATTATGCAAGATTGCAGTATTTGCTCGCAACGCCGCAGCCTTTACGGATAAACCAAACCATTAATTGCTCTATATTCTCTTGGCAGGAAAGGAATTTAACTATAAACACAGAAATGTTCATAAATAAAGAAATTAAACTGAATTTTGTTCATCATCATCGTAAATATCAGCTGAAAAACGGTTATAGCTGGATATTGTAATCCCGAAACATCGCCATGTCGAAGACTTCCCAAAAAGAAGGAGGTTCTCAATTCGGATGTTCATATATTTTTATTTATATATATTCGGGCATAACTCCGTCATAATATAAACGGACTTGGAAAATTATTTTTTTGTTCGAAAGAGGATTATTCAGAAATGGTCTCATTTACATTTGATATAGATCTGAATAAGAACTTCGGAGATATATTATACAACATAACTCTTCAATAAATGACGGCAAACCTCTCGTTATTGCTGCAATTACATGTTTGTTTTTAGTTTAAACCATTTCATAACATACCACCACGCTAGTACGTTCAATTTAAAACTTTTTATTCAGGTAATCATATGGCATCACTGAGGGCATTATAGGTAACTTATACTATAGAACTTCATTCAGTCCATTATATACCACTACAAAGTGAAAAATAACTTCAATTTCGGAAGTGACTGCCGAAATATAAGTTATTTGGAATTCGGTTATATTCTTTTGTAAAATGAAATTCCATCCTCAAAATACAGCATCATCTTCTCAGCCTTTTAATAATTGCGTTGGAGTCGGCTTCCAGTCTAACTTGATGCAACTGAATACAAGTATATTTTATGGAGTGATTGTTTATTTTACCTCTACAAACCAGTTACTAAAAGAAAACCCCTTCCTTTCTTTCTTTTTCTTCTTTACGGTGGTGAGAAAGACTGGTTGTCAAACTTTCGGGCTTCCGACTCCCTTTACGACTGTCAGAAATCTACAAATGATAGCCGCAAAAAATTCAAAAAAATACATCAATTTATGTTGACGTCTTTCTAGAATATTATGCGACACTAAAAATAAATTCTCATTAGATATTTCCCACCCTACCCTATCTCCCGTGCTAACCTTTAAAACTTAATTTTCTCAAAGATTCGTCGCTAAAAGGTACTGCGATGCACTTATCATCTACACCTTCACAAGGCTTAATACTTGCTAGATTGCTATTAATATATTGGCATGTTTTACACTTCGGCACAGTTGCTGCATATAATATACTAGCTGTTCCCCGCGGCTTCGCTCCCGTGGGCCACCCCACAGGACCCGTTATCGGTATTTAAAAATTGCCTATGTTACTCAGGAATAACGTAGCTTAGTGGTGAAAGAATTTTTTAAATCGGTCCAGTAGTTTCGGAGCCTAGTCGGTACAAACAAACAAACAAACAAAAAAATCTTTCCTCTTTATAATATTAGTATAGATATAGATTATTAGTATTATTAGTATAGACTAGCTGTTGCCCACGGCTTCGCGCTATCTGAAGTCATGTGGCACCTGTCTGGCACGTTGGACTTCTCTTTCTAATTCTCAACTTTGACGTTTAATAACTTTTTCTCCGATCGAGATATTTAAAAAAATCTTTTATATTTGTTTGTTTATATATAGTTAACTAGCGGGCGCCTCGCGGTATCACCCGCGTGTTTCCCGTTCCCGTGGGAATACAGGACCAAAAAGTAGCCTATGTCACCCGGGGTTAGTTTATCTTCCCAACGGTGAAATAATTTTTGAAATCGGTCTATTGGTTTTTAAGTTTATTCATTGCATACAAAATACAAATCTTTCCTCTTTATAATGTTACTAGCTGTTCCCCGCGGCTTAGCTCCCGCGGACCACCCCATAGAGCCCGTTTTCGGGATATAAAATAGCCTATGTCACTCAGGAATAATGTAGCTTTCTACTGGTGAAAGAATTTTTTAAATCGGTCCAGTAGTTTCGGAGCCTATTCGGCACAAAGAAACAAACAAAAAAATCTTTCCTCTTTATAATATTAGTATAGATTAGTATAGATATCAGTTCTTTGTAGATACCTTTGATGATGATGATGATGATCTACCCAACAGATAATCCACCTACTAGAGATCTATATATTCTTCAGATTGCATTAAAATACATGGTGAGATAGTGGTCAAGCGCGAGCATATTAATAATATAAAAAAGAAAAACGTAAATCCCTTCCAGGACACAATCTAGGAGGGTGATTAATTTTTATTTTTATTTTGGTACCTTTTTTTTTTTCTATGTATAGGCCTGTGTTTGACCACAATCTCACCGTGGTCAGTGATGATGTGGCCGATGGTGGTAAGCACACAAAGCCTAGAAGGGAACTGGCTCTCAAGTGCTGCTGTCGGAACACACCGGAAGGTGCTTGGCGACAGATTTTCAACTTGAGGGTGGTTGCCAGCCAGGCGGGTACTACAAAGTACCCTACCACCGTGCTATGGTTTCCTCACGATGTTTTCCTTCACCGAAAGCTCAAGCTCATTGTAGGATTCGAACCCGCGACCTTCGTCTCGGTATCCGACGTCACTACCACTGAGCTATCATCGCCTTAAAACCTATTGATTTTGAATTTGATTGTGGTTTTAATTGAATTTATTTCTTAAATTTCTCATTTATGTATTGTTAATATAAACCGGCAGAGCGGAAATACCTAATACAAGCAATTTTTGAAAGACTTTTTCTTAAAAGGTGCTTTCTATCATTATATTGTTATTTAAGTATACAAGTTATTTTTTTGTACATTGACAGCCCAAATTAATCTCCTCTCTTTTAGATCTCTTTTAGGCACTGGTCAAGTCGAAGCTCCAGAGCCTGGAACATCGTCGCCGAGTTGCCAGCTTGTCGGTTTTTTATCGGTTACATTTCGGGGAGTGTGCGATGGAATTGCATGATTTAATTCCGCCCAGCCCGTTCCATCATCGGACTACCAGACGTACGGCGTTGCGTCATCGGTACATGGTGGACATCCCACCCATACGCACAAAACGTTTTGGGGACACTTTTATTATGCGTACAGCTAAGGAGTGGAATTCCCTGCCGGAGTCTGTGTTTCCCGATAGCTACAATCTAGGGGTCTTTAAGTCAAGAGTGAATGGGTTTCTTCTAGGCAAGCGTGCTTCATCGTCGACCTCATCATCGCTTACGATCAGGTGAGATAGTGGTCAAGCGCAAGCCTATAGACAATAAAAAAAAAAAATAAAAAAAAAAAAGATCATCCACAGATTCTCAGTAAGAGATCGTCCTGCGCGATTAGATCACCTAATGTCTTGTTTATAACCAACTTCAAAATGAACGAGATTCTAAATGTTTTGCTTACATAATTTTTTTAATGTTGGTCCTGTATTGTATTCTCGTGTGAAATGAAGAACACGATAAATAAATAAGGAAAATTACAGTAGGAATGCGATGAAACAGCGAAGTTTTTAATTTAACAAATACAAAAGGTTAATGAATCATCTATCAACATCTCAGCATCAGTCAGGATCCGCAGATGGTACGTGTTATTAAAACAAGGCTGTTATTACGATTGTCTTAGCGGGAGACCATCTTTCTGAAGAATATGAATACTGATACTCACAAAACAGAACAGTTTGTCGGGCTATGATTTGTTAGCGTTGTAGAAAGCAATTTGTGCTGCCTTTAATTAAGAGTTTAACGTTTTGTCGTTTATCAGATACCGTACTTAAGTAGTAATTATTATTATTGATAAGCTTCCCGTAGCTTATCCTTGAGAAACCGTGTATTTTTTCGGTAAGCCTATTAGTGATATTGTTGCTATCTGTCAGTGTAATAATTCCTTCCGGACCGTAATGTTGAATTTCCAAAATGTTGGATCGCAAAATGTGAATTTGGAAAATGTTGAACTGGCAATCCCAAAATGTTGAATTTGTATAATGTTGAATGTCCAAAATATTGAATTTGCAAAATGTTGAGTTTGTATAATGTTGAATTCCCAAAATGGTGAATTAGCATAATATTAAATTCAGGGACCATGATCCCGAATTCAATATTATGTTCAGGTAGATTTTGTTAATTTCGTCATTTTGTTGCCCTTTCCCACAACGATGGGAAAGGGCAACAAAATGACGTGGGCCAACATCAACACGCAACATGGGGGAATAGTGGTATAAAACTGAAAGTGGGACTGGAAGAATTTTTTTATTTCCACTAGTTCTGCATTGTAACATTTTGCAAATTCAACATTTGTTTATACTTCATGCACACAAACGTACAGAGGCGGACTTAATGCCTTAGCTATTTTCTATCAGTGGACCTTTGGTGATGCAGAGACAAATTGTGGAAGGTGCAATATTGAATGTAAATAACGACAAGGTAGGTTACACAACAACAAAATTACGGTGCGGTAGGAAATAATTCGTCATTGCGTTAGTTCCAGAGATATTTTCTTCTTGATTTAACCTCTTCAAAGATATTACCTACTACTGCTATTTTTATATTCTATCGATTCGTTGCAAGTGAAAACTTGAAAAGAGCAAAAGAACAAATATTGAATTATGTTATTGGTTTTAAAATAGTATCTAGTCTGGCAGCAAAGTTTAAAAGTCCTAAACCTACTGCTACTCAAAGTAGCAAAGTCTCCATTCACTGTTAGACAGAAGCTTTTCATAAAAAGGACCTACACAATAGAAGTTATGAATATCGCCAGGATCTATAAGCAGATATAAATAGAGTAAGATACTCCAGTTGAAGAGTACACTGATTGGAATATTATTGATATTCGTATAGTAGTAGATTCATATATCAAACTACTATTGACATTTATAACATCCGAAATTGATATGAAACAATCTATAAGCGGTTACGAGACACCGTATATTGTAAATACCAATATAAACTTACATAAGATCAAGTGTGTACACGACGGAATTACAGAGGAGCGCAATATCGAGACACAAACTACGATATTATTGTATGACTGGTTTTTGATCACAACTTCGTCTGTTTTGATTCAGTACCGCCAAAGCCTTAGTTCTTCCACCCACTTAAGGATGATTTCCGGGATAAAAACTATCCAATGTTTTTCACAGGGTCTCAAACTTTCTCCATGCGAAATTTCATCTACATCGGTTAAGCGGTTTAAGCCTGAAAAGATAACAGACAGACAGACACAGTTACTTTCGCATTTATAATATTAAGTATGGATATTGATGGTTAGGAATCTAAGTATAATACATACGTAACTATGGAATGGGAGAAATGTCAATCAAGCTTGTGTTCCCGGATTAAGAAAAGATCTCCTTTAGGAAAACTAAGAACATGTCGTGGAAGTGGTGATGCTTTGGATCAAATAATAATCTAAACTACATATTAGTATCGGACTGTGTACTGTACCCCAGATAATATAATACTAGCATACAGATACCTCATCCCATACAAAGAAACCGTGCCGACGTAACTAGCGTTTTTCGACTGCTTATTCTGGCAATTTTTTGTACATCGAACGCATTCGGTTCTGTTTCACGGTGATAGATAGATGGTGTTAGCAGCGACTTGCAAGTAAAAGGGTTTACTAGGTTCGTGAATGTTTTTTTGTTTAAATACAGTGAAGGTTTGTTTGCTAGTATTTATTTGCACGTTTTTGCAGTTTTTTTTGCACCAAAATGTGTTAAAATGCAAACTTTAACAATCGAGTGGAATGCCTCAGAAATAAAAAAATGCGCCATCTATTGGCATCAATTTTAAATGATCCGTCTAATAATATTTGAAATGTGAATTAAGAGCCCAATATTCCATAATTTTGTAATTAGGAGAGTTGATTAAACAAGAACATACAATTTTTGTGTTCAATTCCAAAAAATAATAATTTTACGAACATTCAATAACAGATAGGTGGATACCGAGGTGCATATCGCGCCATCTAGTGAGATTTATTTGAACCAAATTTTCTTTCTTAGCAATGAGACCCCGTGACTGTACTAAATACTATTACTGTCGCACCAGTTAAACGAGGAAGAAGAAAATCCTTATGGTTGTTCCAGATGTTCTGGCTTAAAATTATGCTATACTCCCCTATTATTATTAAAGAGTTACTTTCATCACCAGTACGAAATACCATCGGTATATAATGGACATCCCACCCATACACACTAAACGTTAGGGAGTGGAATGCCCTTACGGAGTCTGTGTTACCTGATAGCTACAACCTAGGGGTCTTTAGGTCAAGAGTGAATAGGTTACTTCTAGGCAAGTGTGCTTCACAGTAGAACAAATCATCGCGTATCATCAGGTGAGACAGAGCTAAAACGCGAATAATAAAAAATCATTTTTGCAAATAAATACTACCGACTTCCAAATAAGAAAACTACAAAGGGAAAAGTAACTTTATTTTTGGAAGTCGGTGTCTTTGGTAGGTACCAATTTTTTGCGTTATGGACACCGACTTCCAAAAAAATAAAGTTATTTATCCCTTTGTAGTTTTCTTATTTGGAAGTCGGTAGTATTTTTTTTGCAAAAATGTTTTTTTTATTTTAATTTTATTTTTCGCTTTCTAGTTGTACCTACCTAATAGGCAAGTAGATAAGTAAGGTACCTATAATGCCAGAATAGATTATCCGAATATTATGAAACTGGACATAACCGGTGAAATGAGAGGTGAACTGTACACATCTGTGTACCCCTTTAGAGCGTACTGGCGTGATGTTATGTTATGAAATGGTGTAATCAACAAACAGACATGCGACTGCAGCAATCCCGAAAGATTTGTCGTTATTTATTGAAGAGTTCTCTTATATATCTCCGAAGTCCTTCATCAGATCTTCAGCAAATTAAAATGGGACCAATTACGAAACATATCCTTTCAAACAAAAAAATAATTATCAAAATCGGTCCACAATTGACGGAGATATCGGTGAACAAAAACAAAAAACATAATGTCGAACATAGAACCTCCTCCTTTTTGGTAAGTTGGTTAAAAATAAAACGAACGTGTTCTAAATATAACCTGTCACATTTTCTATACAAAATTTGTTGATCGGCAACGGGATTACAATGACAATATACAATAATTTTGGGGAAGTACAGCAATGACCTATTTTTCCCCTAAATCATGTTATCGGGGGTAGTCCTTTGTCATCCTTTGGGGACAATTTCACAGCTGGGAGTGCTCTAGCGCAATTACTAAAATGCTTCATCATAAATGACAGATATACTCTTCTAATTTATTTATGGATTAGCTGTTGCCCGCGACTTCGTCCGCGTCAAACTCGTAAAAAATATATTTTTATCTTTTTAGTTTCCCGCCGGAACTATGAATTTTCTCGTGATCAAACGTAGCCTATGTTACTCGTTATTAGATCAGCTATCAACCAGTGAAAGTCCCGTCAAAATCGGTCCAGCCGTTTCGGAGATTACCCGGAACAAACAGACAGACAGACAGATAGACAAAAAAAAAAATTGCTTTTTTGTAGTTAGTACCGTATATACTTTCACGTGCATTCAATAAAACGTTTTAATTTTGATATTACATACAGACACTTAAATTTAATTTATTTGTATAGATTACAGATGGCGCCCGCTTGGAAGTAGTACTTCGCCCATTTCACTCCCATTTTGGCAAAATTGCATAATCATACTAATATTATAAAGGCGATAGTTTGCGAGTGCGTGTATGTGTGTTTGCATGTTTGTTTCTTATTCACGCTCAAACGGCGGGATGGATTTTTAGGATGTATTTGAATGCAATTTGGCAAAGGGATAAATGATAGACTGGAATAGCACATAGGATACTTTTTATCCCGGAAATATATTCCCTCGGGATAATTTTCGAAATTTACGCAGGCGAAGCCGCTAGCAGAAGCTACTATCTTTATAAATTATAGCGTATGTAGTTTTAACCGACGAAGAAAAAAGTAGGGGGTTCTCAGTTCAACATATTTTTTTGAGTCCGATTTCAAAAATTCCTTTTGTTTTGGTAAGAATATAGGTACCTCAAAGTTGGTCCCATTTAAATTCGAAAAATAAAATCCACTCCTAAAGGTAGAAAAAGGGATTTATTAATAATTTTCATACCGATTTTTCAATTGTGGACCGATTCTGTTGAATTAAGTAAACTGAAAAACGAAGAAAAAACCTTTTAACAAAAAGATGAACCAATGAAATAATAACTCAAAAGCAAAAAATTAACTTTTAGTCTAGCATTTTGAGGCGGCGGGCGGCGCCAAACAACCGCCAACGAAGATCGACCTATTATAGTTATAATCATTCTACGCTTTAAGTAATTAATTTGCATGCTTGTTTGTTTGGCGCCAACTAGAAACGCTAGACAAAAAGGTTTAATTTTTTTTTTTGCTTTTCAGTTCGTTATTTCGTCGGTAAAATTTTTTGTTAGCAAGGTTTTTTTCTGATGTACAAACTAATATTATTGTAAAGTGTCATCATAATACGTTCAGTAGTTTTTGCGTGAAAGAGTAACAAACATCCATCCATCCATCGTAGGAGCTTTCGACAGCGGCTTCATCCGCGTAAAAAGTGTTTATTATCCCATGGGAATGATTAAATATCGATAACGATTATAGGTTGCCTGGAAGAGATCGCGGTATGCGATAAGGCCGCCCATTGTATGTATTTTAGTTTTAAGTTTCCTTTTCTATGTTTTAACTTGGTGTACCTACAATAAAGCATATATAAATAAATAAATAAATAGTTTCCTATGTCCTAATCTAGAACATGGCCTCATTATCATCATCAGCCTTATAATGTGCTGGGACAAATATATAGATAATGGGCTCCAATTAATTAATTAATCCACAATGAATGAACGTGTCATGTCTTCGAATGTTTGGCTCTAGGACATGCCGCAGGCTTATTACGTATCTTTTGCAAGAGCAAAACGATAGCGATTTTTGCGCAATAATTGCTCTTCCATACAAAAGTTTTAGAGTTGTTGAGAGGTTTTTTTTAAATAAGTGCATTGGATAAACAGCGAGCGATTATCAAACGATTGTGTAGGACCTACCATACCTACACTGCAGGTAATTCCGACTTTTATGACATAAAGCGTTTGATCGCTATCGTTTTGCTCTTGCAAAAGATACGTAATAAGCCTGCCGGTTTCCTCACGATGTTTTCCTTTACCGTTATAAGAGCAGTGGTGAGGAAATAATTTACACAAAGTAAAGCGCCTGCCAGGGTTCAAACTCACGACCTACTACACTTAAGTCGGGGCCGTTATCACTGGGCCACCACTGCTCTGTGGTCATCGCCTACCTGTCAAAAAATCCGTCTAGCTGTTGACTCGTGGATGTTTACCACACATACTGAATTTCTGGATGAATGATAACAGTAAAATTGCTACCGGTACATGGCCTTGGATATATTTATTTGTACAGCTAGATTTGTTTATAGCTCGCACGTAATTGAAAATCCTAAAAGCTACAGAAGAATACTGTAAGTAGTGGAACAAAATTTTCAACGAAAATCGGTATTTCCAGATATTGAAGTGCGTAAAGGATTATAAACCGAATACCTATAAAATTAATGAAGGTATTATAAAGTTTTGACAGCCTTTCGGCATTAATAGTCTATAACTATTTCAAAGTTCTAAACTCGAAGTTTCTTTAATTAGTTTTTATTGAATAATAAATAGACGCATTAAGGTTGCTCTAGTCAGCGGCACGAACTGTTGTTGTGTTGTAGCCGGAGTTAAAATGCATGCTATCTCATCCGAAAGGGATAGACGCTGTGATAAACAGTAAGTGAAGCTAGTGCGCGTACGAATACACACTCATGGTATAATAGTACATTATTGTACAAGTGTGTAATGTTGGTGATTACCGCTGAGGCACCATTGAGACCCGAGCCGTTAGGTGAGGGTCTTAAGAGAGCCGAGGACGGTAATCATCAATTCACACGTGTATCATACGAAGTTTTTCAACACACTTGTGAAGAAAATAATACAAAAAAGTAATTTTATTTATTAGATAATAAATATTTTTCCTTGGAGTTTTCAGGTAGTAAACATACCATAACGTTAAGGGCTTCACATCTTATATCGGGCGGTGTACAACATAAATCATTTTCTTCATAATTAGTACTTGTAGACATTTTAATTAATAAATAACTGTAATTTCAACAGTGAAAACGAGTTGTGAATTTTTTTTTCGCAATGGCGGGAAAATTAATCAGTTTTCCTATGCGCTCGCATCTAACAATGGCAATCGGCCATAGACTAAAAGGATGAGGTTTCTTTTTTTTTGGCTTTTCGCGGATAGCGTTTTAGCCACGTACATAATGGGGAATTTCAAGTTTTCTTTATTACAGAGAAAACAAAAGTTATATTTGAGTGAAAGTTTTATTTATTAAATTAAACACATACAAGTTGAAATTATCTATTTAAATACGAAGTTGCATGAAATGAGCAAGCAATAGATACATTAATTTATTTGTACTATTGAGCACGATCTTTTATTTTATCGAAACTTTTTTAAGAACAAAGCAACTCAAACAATAAAAAAAAACTATAACTCACTTGTGAATAATAATAAAAAAGCAATGAAAAAGTCACAGTTTGATTACAGGTATCACTATGTGCCTAATTGCGGTGAAATTAGAGCCACTTTATGAACAAGTGTGTTGAAAAAATAATTAATGGATGATGATTTAGAACGAAAAGGAGCGCGCCAAATTTTATAAACAGACCTTAGGGAATATCATGATATCCCTGTATGGTAACTGTTTTGCAATTTCCCTTTTTTTTTGTTATTTATTTCTGCCCAAAGATGCGTTAAAATTAGTGTCGAAATATGGAACTTTCGATGTTCTCATAATTAATATACGTTTTTTTACTTTTTTTGTTTCCACACAGGGCTAGGTAATGATGAGACAATTTGATATCATTTTTAGGGTTCCGAACCTAAAGGGTAAAAACGGAACCCTAACTAAGACTCCACGATCCGTCTGTCTGTCCTGCCACCAGGCTGTATCTCATGAACCGTGATAGCTAGACAGTTGAAATTTCATAGATGATGTATTTCTGTTGCCGCTATAACGGTTCGATTTTGAGATAAAATAACGCCCGCCGAGGTCGGTCCGTGAATCCATTCACTCTTCCGTCCCTCGGAAAGCCATAGGTCCCGGCTGGCATTTGTAGAACATTAACAGTGGTTACGGATAGTTAGTAGAAAGAATATTTGACATTAGTCATGCCAAGGCTGTACAAGGCCGTACTGTACCGTGTACCGTGTTCGTACTCAAATTACTCAATAACTGGGTCGTGAAGATCAGACAGACAAACGCTCCGTGTTAAGTAATGGAATTTTGCAGCATCTGGTTAGACTGGAAACCAATCCAAAAGGAAAAGGCTGTGCAGATGATGCATTCATCTACAAGATAGACAGAAACTTTCTACCTGCAAAAACAAAGACCATGCTTGTGCAGAATTTAATTTTCCCTTTAATCGACTATGGTGACGTGTGCTATTTTGACCTATACGCGGTATTCCTAGATAAGCTGGATAGGCTCTTAAACAACTGCATCCGGTTCATATTCAACCTCCGGAAATATGACCATGTGTCGAGCTGCAGAACTGAACTCAAATGGATGCCCTTTCGGCAGAGAAGAAATTTTCGCGCCTTGACTGCGCTTTTCTCTCTACTCAACTCTCCCACACCTCCTTCTTATCTCATTCCTCACTTTCAATACCTATGTACATCACACGCTAAGAATCTGCGTTCATCTAACAATCTTCTCTTGCTCTGTCCTTCTCGTACTTCTGATTTTGTTCATTCTTCCTTTCATATTCAATCCATTCTTCTCTGGAATGCGCTTCCTCTCGATATCAGGACAGCCACCATGACTGGTGGCTGTCCTGATATCAGTATATGATGATGATGATAGTCAGTATGCATTTAAGCGGAAGTTGCGGCATTATTTTCTAAACGAATAGCAGAGTCGTCTCAATATGCGCCTTTCTTTTAATTTATATATATATATATATTATTTTATATATAGTATTTATTATAGTACATATTTAAGTATGTTTATTTTAACTATATATTAAAGTTATAATAAACATACTTAAATATGTACTATAAGTTTTTATTATTATTAAGTTATTATTATTATTTCATTTTTTATGCACCTGCCATGCTATGTCTTCACCGCCCTTGGTTGACTGGCAGAGAATGCCCCAGGCATTAAGTCCGCCTATGTACTTTTATTTTGCATGAAGTTATAATAAATAAATAGACAGAGCTTGCAATCCTGCCCGTTTTGTAATTATGTATTTCTTTTTCATGTGACTATGTGGCCACCTCCGGTGTCAGAGTTAATTAAGCCGCCTCTGGAAACCCCACAGGCCTCTGACTTGGCTATTTCAGACTTATATTATAAGTCCAGGTTTTCATCGTTGCCTGTAATGTCCAAGGATTGGATTGTAATTAACGATGATATTCAAGCTAAGTTAAATTCATTGGAAGGAATTACAAAGGATAAACAAACATACAAGTTTCTACAGACTCTCAGAAGGCCTGCTTAACATGCAAGGCATCCAAGTGAAACATCCACAACGTTGTTGAGCGGCCATGTTGACTTTACTAATTGTTAGAAAAACATACGAGCCCGCTGAATTTCCCGCTTAAAACATTGGAGTCGAGTTACTTGTCTTTATAGTAAATCTATCCGATGGTTTACAGTTTCGTTTGCATATTCATGTGTGTAAATTTTTGTTATTCTATTGGATTTTCATGTGAATAGGAGATTGCCCAAACTCAGGTACCTTACGAGGTACCGTGTGCCTTATTTAAGTACCTATTATACTGTTACGAGTTGGGTTTCAGGGATAAATTATTTAAACAGACTTCAATTAAACACACTTTATTATAAAAACACTTCTTATACAATTCTATTACTTCGCACTATTTTCCGCGTATCGCTCTGTGTCGCTTCCAAATCAAAACTGACTCATGACGATTTTTTTTTTTTTTTTTTCTGTGTGTCGTCTCGCAGTTCAGTCAGAGTGACCGGTAACTGCTTAACCGGGCTTTCCTACGGAGACTAAGCTAAATAGCCTCCAGCTAGGCAAAAATTTCTAAACCTAAGCGACAACGCTGAGGGCTACCCCAGTTGGGGTCGAACCTCGGCTCAGGGCGTCGCTGGGGGGACAACTAAGGCTGGATCTTAATAAAGTGATTCTACCATCCGTTCGGAATAAGCCTACGTGGAGAAGAACGGACAAGAAACTCCAATTAACTACCTAGAATTTAACTATTGCACAGCGCGTTATGCGGGCTGGCTTGTCGATCTTGACTGGGACGTCGCGACGGGCCTCGGCGGCGAGGACGGAACGAAGGCGGTCTGTGTATGCGAATTATGCTGGTCTATTTTTTGCTCTCTTGGAGCAGGGTAGTGGCGTCATCGGGGGTGGAGAGAGTGAGCCTTGGTCGGCGAACTTTAGAAATTTTTGAAACTTCATAGCGGGAGGCCGCTAGAATTAGGGGGTTGCTGTGATTAACAGCCGAGTCGAAGAAGCGCTTGGTAATGCGCTTCATGAATTGTTGGACAGTGGGGATTCTAAGATCGACATGGAGTTCCTGGTTACGAACGTACCAGGGGGCTCCCGTGATCTTTCTGAGAAATTTTGTATAACCTGAAGTTTATGAATGTGGGTGGGACATGCGTGCGCGAAGACTGCACAGGCATAGGCCATGATGGGACGAATAACCGCAGTGAAAGTGCGCAGTTTGCACCTAAGTGACAAACTGCTGCTTGCGTTTATCATCCCATGAAGTCTGCCCATAGCGAAGGCGGCCCGCGAACGTGCCGCCTTTATGTGCTTGGCGAAAGTGAGGTGATCGTCTAATGTGACGCCCAGGTACTTGGCTTGCCTTTCCCAGGGGATCGGCTTACCGTACATGGTGATGGGTTTGGAGGGACGGTGTTTTTTGAATAGATGCTTAGACTTCGTGAACAGGACAGCCTGACTCTTATCGGGATTGACTTCTATTCTCCAGAGGCTGAACCATTTCGCCAAAGCGTTGGCTGCTCTCTGGAGATTTAGGGCAATGGCATTGGGTACTAAGCCCGAGTAACAGAGAGCCGTATCGTCAGCGAAGAGTGCCAACTGGGTCCCTTTAGTTTTTGGGATATCGCTGGTGTACAGCGTGAAGGATAGAGGGGACAATACGCAGCCTTGAGGTACTCCGGCTCGTATGGGGTGAGGGGAGGAGAGTTCTCCCTCGACACGGTAGCGGAAAGTTCTGTTCGACAACCAGTCTCGTAAGATGAGCACGAGACGATCTGGCACACCAAGTTTGTATAGCTTATAAATTAAGCCATTGTGCCAGACTTTGTCGAAAGCTTTCGCTATGTCGAAGAACAAGGCACCCGTTGACAGACCACGTTGGAACCCAGCACTAGTGTGTTCAACGATACGGTGCACTTGTTGGACGCAAGAATGTTTGGCTCGAAAGCCGAATTGTTCTTGGGGGATGAGGTTCTTTCGCTCGGCAAAGTCTTTGAGCCGCTTATAAATAAGTCGCTCATAGACTTTTCCGAGAGAGTTAACCAGACTGATAGGGCAACTCACGACGAACCCGACCGCTCTTTATATAGCACGAAAGATGTTTCTAGAACGTTCCATACTGTTCTAGATAATTCGAGAATCTTCCAGAACAATTGACATTCGAATTCACTGTTCCCGAAGGGACTAGAAACTTCCAGAATGTTCGTGTTCATTCTGGCAAATTCCATTCAACACGAGAAGATTAGTTCCGCTATTCGATAGTAGATGGCGCCACTAGTTACAACTTCGTCACTAGATGGCGTTGCCCTATCTTGTAACAATACTGACAACGGATTTATTATTGATGTTCTTTCAAATCGTGTCCTTTACATCAGGTCACTTCGATTAGACATTTGTCTTCTTATTGCATTGTAATAAAGGTTAATTTCTACAACAGAAAAAAATAATTAAGTAGATCTAGTCAACCGGGATGAATAAGTACAAAATGTTTTCTAATTATGAATATAACGAGTGTTTTCTATATAGGCAATATAACGTGGTTTTTCAAACCACGATATATTTTCGTACAAAATGGACAATTTCCTTTACTAACAACGGTACAGTCCACCGCACGTCCATGGTTACGAGTGACAGCAACTTTATTGGAAGAGCATGTTACGTAGACCCATTGTTCTTGCTTGGAGGGTACTGTACGATATAACATGTCTTTGCCGACACGTTGACGTCTTGTTACCAGGTAACACCGTTTAACCAAGAGCAGTTTTAATCTGCATTTGAATAAAAGAGTGTTGATTGTATTACGAGTATAAACTACCGCCCACGTGGTATACAGGTTAAACTACTATTATTATATACTGTATACTTCTCCCAATATCCTTATAAATTATAGCCTATGTTATTATGATGTATAAGCTATATATCTGTAAAGTTTCATCGAAATCCGTTCAGTAGTTTTTGCATGAAAGAGTAACAAACATTATTCATCCAGCCATCGATTCTCACAAACTTTCAAGTCTATAATAGTAGTTGGATGTTGATAGAAGGAGAAGGTGAGAAAGTCCAAAAAAATATAGATTTTGTTTAAGAAATTACATGAAGGATACCGAGACAACCACCAGAAGAGAAAGGAAGAACAAACCATGTCCCAATGACATGGGACACGTGCAGGAAGATGATGACGACTTAAGTGGTAGATGGATTTGCGCAGTTCTGTCACGAGGCTTTCAAAGTGATTACTATTCACTGTATAAAATTACATCATTCCAATAAATGTCTTATTGATTACAACTTACAATGATTCTTATATTAACCGACTTCTAATACAGCGCAATATTCGTTTTGATAACCTATTTACTATCAAATGACTTTAAACTGTAACCTAGTCTATATATCAATGCCTAGGTATTCAAAACAAAATGACATCATGATCATTCTTTTGCCTTAGGCCCGTGACCCGGAATACACAATGCTGCAGTATGTGGTACCGAACACATATTCCTCCTAAACGCTAATATAGTGCGCGGCACGTAAGTTGAACAAAATTGTACGATTTAAACCGACTTTTCTTCTTTTTATACGACCTAAGCGTTGACAATTTTTATATTGTCAACGGTTAGGTTTCAAGATAGAGATTCATTTCAATTAAATTCTATACCAAACTTCGATGAAGAATACTCACCAAAACTCCTTCTGAGATATTAAAACTAAATGAAAGAAAATTTAAAACTATTGTTAAAGGAACACTTATTAAACAAGCATATTACAAATTAGATGATTATATTCAAGATAAGAGTACTTGGAAACCTGCTCCATGCTCCTGCGCAATCTTTAGTGTATACAAAATCAAACTGGTTAATTTGTTTTACCTATATTCTGCATTATTTTTTTTTCTCATTTTTTATGAAATTGACTCGCGCACTGTTCCGTTGTTGTTGAATTAGGTTATTTACCTATGTTTGCAATATTTGTAAGTATGTGAGAACCATGTTCCTATTTATCAAGTAAAGGAATTTACCTGTAAGTGCTTGAAATATTTATACGTCTACTAGGTGGTTAAGGTTGCGGGAAGGCGCTGGATGCGAGACGCACGGGATCGGTCAATGTGGCGACGCCTGGGGGAGGCCTATGTCCAGCAGTGGACGTCTTTCGGCTGAAATGATGATACGTAATATAGTAGTGCTGGGAGCATCGTCCTGACGTATATGAATTTATGTATGTATGTAAATGATGTAAAACACTTTTTTTTTAAGTGTAAGTTTGGAGTTTCTTCTCCGTTCTTCGCCATAACAAGCAAGTTTTCCGAATGGACGGTAGAATCAATTATTATTAACTTTAAATTTATATTTTTGAAGTTCAAAAGTGCCGCTTAATGGCCTAGTTGAAATAAAGAATTTTTGTCTTTTGTCTTTGATTTAAATTTGATTTTTTTTCAAGTTACGTGCCGCTCACTATACCATCCTAGATATTCTCTATTCATACAAATAAGTGTCCGGCACCGCATACCGCAGCGTTGTTGTTCCAATCAAGAGATCAAAGCTTTACTTGGGATTAGAGCTTCATGTTTTTATCTTCCTTCCTCCCCTGTCAACCCTCACGTTCATTCGATTCATCGTTCACGATCATTGAATCCCTTTTCTTTTATGTCAGTTCTCGCACAGACCATAAATTTTTTCTTAAGCCTTCCTCTCTCTTCATCAATATATCTCTCTTAGTCACATGCGTGCCTAAAAGCTAGTAGACAAAATGACATAATATTACATTGAATAAGTTTATTTATTCTTAAATAATAAATATATCTTAAGGAGCGTCCTCACTGAGAGCATTCACTTGTAATGAGCATTCGACGTCGAATATTCGAGTCGAAATTCGCCCTGTGTGGACGTTGCAACGATTTTCGCGGAAACGGCTCGCATTCGAACGTTCACGCAAATAAAATGCTCGAAAGCGAGTACTCAGATGATGAAATGAATGAGTATGTATTGAGAAATATTATTGGCCACTTGTAAAGCAAGGAACAGTTTCTTGATCTTAAGTGTTTCTGACCTTCGACGTCAACAAAAAAAAAAAACAGAAATGCTGCAGCCACAACCGCTGTATCCGACATTTAGAAATTAATGACATTTAACGAGATCGAATTCGAATGCTCCAAGCTCGCAAGGGAATGTTCGACTCGAACGTTCATAGTTTTGCTCGAACGCGAATGCTGGGCTCGCTGGGAAGCATTTGTTGCTCGCCTACGATTGCTTGTTTACAAATGCACTCGAACGTATGCTCCCAGTGAGGACATTCCTATATACCCGAATATAAATTAAAGTTCAATGAAAATCTCAAAGCTTGACCATGCATTTAAAGTGCTGTCGTAACTTCATAAGCGACGATACTTAGGAGAAAGTACCTACGTCCGACACACCCTTGTTAGTACACTACCAACTTTACTGGAAAAAGCTATTCTTGTAAACTCGTGTCGACTACATAGATTTAAGGTGCAGATACCCCTGAATAGCTGATTTTAAAATGAGAATCAGGTCTCAACGGCTTGACGTAATTTTTAAAAAACAATATATGTTACATTAGGCGCAGGCCACATAGAAACAGCGTCGGGCGCGGACATGGCACGGGCGGCTTCCTATTCCATTAAAATTTCATACAAAATGAATGGAAATAAAGCGCAATTTAGGACACACGGTTTGGCCTTGATCGGGCGTGGTGGCCTGCGCCTTAGACCATTATTTTAAAAATTAGATCTAAGGAAATTTTGAGTTTTATTCAAAATCAAATGTTTTTTATTTCACATAGGCCTACATGGGCACTTATAAAACGTCGACAAAAGGTGCACGGTTCGGGTTGGTCGTTTCCTATGGAGAAGAACCGGCAAGAAACTACACGGTTACTTTTTTTAAATAAATTGGTTTGTTTTTACAATATTTCCATCTTACAGCATTGCTTAGTTATGGGGGGACAATGTAGGCCCGACAATAAGTCGTAAGAAATTAAAAAAAAAAAAGTTTGTTGGACGAGATAAGAGTTAACAAATGTTAACAAGCTTCTAGAAGTCTAGAAGGCCTACAATGTTCACACATTCACAAAACAATCGGTAAAAGAATCTATACAAAGGTAAAAAAATATATATATATATATAACAAGACAAATATATATAGATTCGTATAACGTAGTATTATGTTCTGTTCTGTACTCAATTATTCAAAGATCTTTACGAAAGTAGTGCATGACTTCTGTCCATACAAGTTACGGTTCAGAAATGTTATCATTTATTCTGTATTATGGAATTGCTGTGGACTATAAGTAAATAATGCAAGGTTAGCCCGTACTTTTAACCCTAGTCCCACTTGCGTCTAGCTGCCGCTCACGGCTCCACCCGCGTGGATTCAGTACTTATATCTTTATCAATGCATATGTGTTATTCTGATAAGCTAAATTACATATATAAAGGTTCATACAAATGCGTACTTTAGTTTTTGCGTTTAAAAGTAACAAAGTTTTGCGTTTATATAAGTAAGAAGAATTGACAATGACATCACTTGAACTAAGTTTGGATGTAGTCACCGCGTTTATTGCTGAAATTCGCCCTTAATTAACAGACTCCAATTAAAGTTGTTTTCATTCGACATACCTACATATGTAGAACACTGCCAATCGTGTTTTTAATAGGTAGGTAGATAGGTAGCATGTACACTAGACTCCGGAGACGTTGAAAGTTGCGGTGTCGGTTCGACCGAATTCGTTATCTGTGACATGGCAGCCATTTGCTTTCCCAAGGGTTGTCGAGTTTTAGTATCTAGTTCTTTAAATTGCTTAACTATTCCAGGCATTAAATTGGATGAAAAAACAAGGAATCGTGGATGATGGCAGGACTATGGGAAATATCTTATATGAGACGCCGCAGATTTGATGGGTTTATCATTATTTAATGACGACTAAACTAAACTTTTAATTTAAAGTAACTAATGTAAAGCTAATTACTGAGTTAATACCTGCTGGTATTACATGAAACACACAAAACACAAACAAACACAACAACAAAACAAAAACAACAAAACTAACATACACAAATATTTGTATGACCTACAGATAGTTGTTTCGGCTCTGGGTGTTTCTGTATGTGAGTTTATATGTTTGTAAACGCACCCACGATACAGGAAGAAATTCCTAGTGTGGGGCAACGTTTTAAAAAAAAGAAAAGAAAGAAATTAACAGCTTTTGTTGAATAAGAGATCGATAAAAATGACAGGCTCAAATTAAATTATTACAATTTCTGAAATTGTGATGGTGATAAACTGTATTGTGGCAAAACATGCCGTAGAAGAGCTAAAATAACTAAATAAGCTGCAAACAGTCCAGGATGCGATCCAGGTAAATAGCATTTCAGACACGTAAGAGGCTTACCGAACAGGCACGGTTGGGAAACGTGTGTGATCGTGCTACCACCGGACGTAATACAGTGTAAACAGCCCATTATACCGCGCGTGGGATGCAGTCTACAATCGTTAATACTAATATGTCTCCATTTAGCTCATTCCAGGAAGAGGAAGCCAAAGAAAAGATGTAAGAACTGTGTGAGGAGTAATATATAAAAGGAAAGGGAGTTTGAGATAGCGTGACGGTTGACAGGACGGAATGGAAGGAAAAAAAAAGAACTACCAATTAAGGAACCGAAAAGCAAAAAAAATAAACTTTATTCTAGCATTTTGAATTGGCGCCAAACAAAGCATCATTTTTAGGGTTCCGTAGCCAAATAGCAAAAAAACGGAACCCTTGTGGATTCTTCATGTCTGTCTGTCTGTCTGTCCGTCCATATGTCACAGCCACTTTTTTTCCGAAACTATAAGAACTATGCTGTTGAAACTTGGTAAGTAGATGTATTCTGTGAACCGCATTAAGATTTTCACACAAAAATAGAAAAGAAACAAATTTTTTTTTTTTAAATTTGGGGGTTCCCCATACTTAGAACTGAAACTCAATTTTTTTTTTTCATCAAACCCATACGTGTGGGGTATCTATGGATAGGTCTTCAGGATAGGATGGGATAGATGGACCCCTTTTCCGCACTTAGACTCACATTTGGTCCGTTGTACGTGCAGGCCTCCTCTCTGTGAGAGGGAATGGGCCATAATCCACCACGCGGGCCCAGTGCATGTTGGTGGATGTCACATGTCTTCGAATTTTTGGTTCTAAGACATGCCGGTTTCCTCACGATGTTTTCCTACACCGTTTTGGGATCAGTGGTGATGTAATAATTTACACAAAGTAAATCGCCTACCTAGGTTCGAACACACGACCTACAACTTGTAAGTCGCGGCCGTTACCACTGGGCCACCACTGCTCTCTATATATATAGGTCTTCAACAATTATATTGAGGTTTTAATAGAATTTTTTTCTAAACTGAATAGTTTGCGCGAGAGACACTTCCAAAGGAGTAAAATGTGTGAGTAACTTCTGTAACTGTAACCTGTAACTTCTAAAATAAGAGAATGATAAAACTAAAAAATATATGATGTACGTTACCATATAAACTTCCACCTTCCTTTTATAATACGTCATAAATCGTAAACCGCAATTTGCCAAGTACGGAACCCTTCGTGCGCGAGTCCGACTCGCACTTGGCTGGTTTTTATTTAAATAGAATAGAATAGAATTATATTTTTTTTTTTTTTTTTCTTGCTTTTCAGTTCACTTTTTCACAAAAAAATAAACCGACTACGGTTTTTTTAACCTATGTTACCCGGGTCATAATAACGAATCCATGGACACCTTAATAATCAAAATCTGATGAATAGTAAACACGCTACGGATGCACCTACACTAAAATCAAAACCCGGAAGGGTTTTGGCTTCGCCGTAATCGGGTAAGAATAATAAAGACTTCCGAGAGAAAGAGAACAGGCAATTTACGTTTTGTGTTCTTTAACAGTGTTGTGAAAACTTTCCGTCAAAGAAAAATCTTTGGTTACATATTTTAGAAACTATAACTAAAGATAAATAAAGGAGAGGAGAGGATGAGGAGCTCGTGGCTAAATAATAACAGCCGCACGGGTCGATCTTCAAGGTTAAGCAACGCTTGATGAGGTCGGTCCGGGACGGGTGACCATTTCAACATACCGAGTTTCCTCCGTGCCTCGGAAAGCACGTTAAGCCGTTGGTCCCGGCTGTCATTTGAAGATCTTTGACAGTCGTTACGGGTAGTCAGAAGCCTCAAATCTGACATCAGTCTTGCCAAGTAGTATCGTGTTACCCAATTACTGGGTTGTGGAGATCAGATAGGCAGTCGCTCCATGTAAAACACTGGTACTCAGCTGAATCCGGTAAGACTGGAAGCCGACCCCAAAATAAATGGGAAAAAGGCTAGGCAGATGATGAACTAAAGATAAATAAAGAAGTCAAGTTGTTATTCTTAAAAATATCAGTAAGTATATCCAATTTGATGCAAGAACCTCGTAAAAATGTCCAATGGTTTCATCGATTTAGGGAAAAGCTGTAAATGATAGGAAAATACTAAAAATCCTTATCAGTGCTGCTTTATTTTAGGCTTAATTAAAATTACTCGTAAAACTCTCTCGAGGGAAATCTGGAAAATGCGACCTCAAGCCGTAAAGGCATTCTTTATATACCTGTATGAATTTAGACGGGTATGTAAGTACACGTGTTATTATTTGTATAAACCTCTTCATGTTGATGTCCTTAGGGGCTATTGGAAATGACTTCAATAGCTAATTCTGGCTGGTTGAATATAAGAATTCGAGTAAAACCTTTAACAAAAAACCTTGTTGGAATGAACTAATAAACAAAAATAAGTACTGTTTATCTGAGAAAATAAAAGCTAATAATGTATATTTTTAAAACCGAACTGTTCGTTGTTAACCGCATGATTTGAGAACGGTAGTATCAATTTGTTTTTTATATATTCTTACTTTTAATTTTTATTTCTTTAAGGTCTAGATCTTCTAGGTCTTCCGAGTATATGTGGAAAGAGAACCGTCATAATATTTGGGGCGCAACTGTGTCACAACAATGTTACGTCATCATAGTGCGACTGTAACTTTTTGATATTTTGGAACTATGTTAGAAATATTATTATAATCATTTCAGTGTGTTTTTTGTAATATTATTAGTGTTTTATAAAAATCATAATGTTAGTTCCATTTTACGCCACGAATAGTCGGTTTGTTTTTTTGTTAAAAAGTTTTTATTTCTTTCTTTTTAGTTTTGATAGGTACCTCCAATTGCCATACAAATCATTTATTGCCAAAGTACATTTCATGACAATTCCAATAAGCCCAATCACGACTAGGATACATTGTTTTATTTCGGAGTTCCAGTGCCTACCTGCCGGCTTCATCATCAGATCAGTTCGATGGTACCAAATAAATAGATAACCATTTTCATCAGTACTATTTATTTATAAGTATTTGCTTCATCATAGTCGTTTAACTATTCGAGATATCTTATACCCCATAACATACTTAATTGGCCATCTTGTGATCTTCTTCACCAGTTCCACTTCACCAAATGATACTTTCTGAGTGCAAATGATTGCACTGTTGATGAAAATACCAAAATCGCTATATGTATGCCTATAATATTTGAGGATTCCCTCGATTTCTCCCAGATCCCATCATCAAATCCTGACCTGATGACTATGAGACTAACTGGGAGGTATACCCTTTCAAACAAAAATAGAATTTTCCAAATCGGTCCAGACGTCTTTGAGTAATCGAGGAACATACATAGAAAAAACAAAAGATACCGACGAATTGAGAACCTCCTCCTTTTTTTTAAGTCGGTTGAAAAGGAAAACTTGAAACCACTTGGAAAATGCCGGGAACAATACTGATAATGTTTTTTTCTATTTAATTGTTGTATGAACTCAGGAACAGGCCATCAGCGGCGTAATTGTGTCATATATTCATGCCGTGAGTCGAAAACTATCATTTTGTCCATTCAACAGTATCTATTGCGTGTTTTTAACCGACTTACCAAAAAGGAGGAGGTTCTATGTTCGACTTCATGTCTCTCACATTTTTTTATTTTTTTTATTTATGTTCACCAATATCTTGGTCATTTGGGGACCGATTTTGAAAATTCTTTTCTTGTTTGAAAGAACATGTTCCCAAATTGGTCCCATTTTATTTTGGTGAAGATCTGATGAAGGACTTCGAAGATATACAACAGGACTCTTCAATAAATAACGGCAAAGCTCTCGGGATTGCTGCAATCGCATGTCTGTTCATTGTTTATACCATTTCATAACATAACATCACGCCAGTACGCTCTTAAGGGGTACGCAGATCTCTCATTTCACCGGTTATGTTCAAGAACCTAGGATAGGTACCTTACTAAACAACTTGCCTATTAGTTAGGTACAACTAAAAAGTGAAAAATAAAACAACTTTTTTGCAAAATAAATACTACCGAATTCCAAATAAAAAACTACTAAGTGAAAAATAACTTTATTTTTGGAAGTCGGTACCCACGACGCAAAAAAATTGGTACCTACGAAAGACACCAACTTCCAAAAATAAAGTTATTTTATAGTTTTTTATTTGGAAGTCTGTAGTATTTTTTTGCAAAAAAGATTTTTTATATGCAATCGAGTAGACGAATTTTTAAGCATTTGTTTTGAAACTCCTTTCGGTTGTGATAGAAACTGATTAAGGCCCACTTGCACGAAAAAACTGAACTCAGAAATAGTTGCTAACAGTATGTTAAATTGACAGTTTGTCATACAATATTGTCAATTTGACCTCGTGTTAGCCACTAAGTCTAAGTTAAGGATTTCTTGCAAGTGGGCCATATTGTATTACGGAGTGTTGGTATACTTTAAGGTCTTATGGTCAAATAGGGTTAGACTTCGGTGTGGACTACACAAGCTTCATGTAAGTTATTTGATATTATAACTTGATTATTGCTAATGGTTGTGTTGAAACTCTATTTTCATATTGTGGCCTTTATTCATAATGATGTTAAATTGATTTAAGGGCTAGTCATGTTCCTTGCCTTATTCTTGTTGTTTTGATTATGTAATATTGTGAAATGTTATAAGATTAATCATATAATGGCCATAATAGAACTAGATCTGTAATATACGATATTTATATGGTTGTAAAAGATGTCTATGAATACTTTTACAACCATAGTTGCTTCCGTGGAGTTTCTTGCCCTTCTTCTACACGAGAACTAGTTTAGCGAACGGGCGGTAAGCTTTCTGAGCCTGAATATGAATTAATTGACAAGCCTAATTGAAATAAATACCTAGTCTTGTCTTTCTGTGCTTTTATTCATAAAACCTTTCCCTTATACACCATATAAATAGGAACTCTGATACACAGTAAATAACCAATAACCATCTTGACATATATTGATACTTTTATATGGAGTTCCTTTATGATTCTTCTTTTTCTTTATGAACTCTATATAAAAGTATCGATATATGTCAAGATGGTTATTTACTGTGTATCAGAGTTCCTATGTATTTGGTGTATAAGGGAAAGATTTTATGAAGAAAAGCACAAAAAGACAAGACTAGGTATTTATTTCAATTAGGCTTGTCAATTAATTAATATTGAGGCTCAGATATAGACCTAGTTCTCGTGGAGAAGAAGGGCAAGAAACTCCACGGAAGCAACTATGGTTGTAAAAGTATTCATAGACATCTTTTACAACCATATAAATATCGTTTATCACAATAAAGATCTAATTCTATTATGGCCATTATATGATGAGTCTTGTAACATTTCACAATGTTACATAATTAAAACAACAAGGATAAGGCAAAGAACATGACTGGCCCTTAAATCAATTTTACATCATTATGAATAAAGGCCTTAATATGAAATAGAGCAAGCATTTATAAAATCTTCGTAAGAAAAAGCGCATTTTAAAAAGGAATTGAAAATTATAAGACTTAATAAAACTACATTACCAGTCAACTTGAAAATCAAAAGAGGAAACGGAAAAGGAAGGAGAACATTTTCCCATGCGGAAGAACTCCGGAATTCTTTAAAACAATAATATGGAATGTCGCGAACTCGTGATATGATTTTTGAATACGAAAACTGAATAGAAATTTCATATTTAGAATACTATGAATACGAGTATCTACATATTCAAGTAATTTTTTTTTGTTTGATAAAATGTAGGCATATATCGTAAATTTATGAAAATTGAACTGTTTTAATCAGGTTTCCATTATGACATAAAATAATATGAAGAGAATGATAGTGTGACAGTTTACGGAAAGAAAATGGAAGAAAAAACTTATTGTATTGGCCCATACCACCCCATATTGAAAAATCGTGCTAGGAAAGCGTGCTTCACCGCCGTCTACATCGTGGCTTACCTTTCAGGTCAGATAGTGGTCAAGTGCGAACCTTTCATTAATAAAAAAACTCTAAGCAGTTTAGCAACTGCTTAGTAGATTCTAAATTGAAATTCTGTGTAGAATATTTTGAAGGATGTTCTAATCAGTGTCGATATTTTCATAAACAAGGGTGATTGTGCCGACTCCAAGTAACATAATATGACAAAATTTACGAAGATGACGATGGTGAATTATTTTAATGTTGATTTTAATTATGATTGGTAATTTTTGTTTTTTTATTCCAATTGTATTATAATGTTCTTAATTATTGCAATTTATATAGAACATGTACACTCCATAATGTGTTGTCCAAAAGTTTACTATAATTGAGTGTCCATAACAAGACAGTGTACCAAATTGGTATACTTTTTTTTTTTTTTTTATCTGTTATAGGCTTGCGCTTGACCACTATCTCACCTGATGGTAAGCGATGATGTGGTCCACGATGGATCACGCTTGCCTAGAAGTAACCTATTCACTCTTGATTTAAAGACCCCTAGATTGTAGCTATCGGGAAACACAGACTCCGGCAGGGAATGCCACTCCTTAGCTGTACGCACAATAAAAGTATTCTCAAAACGCTTAGTGCGTATGGGTGGGGTGTCCACCAGGGAGGGGGTCAGGGGGTGTACTGCCAGTATAAAAAAATGTTATGTAACTCGTTGGTGATCCCTGATCACTACATAGTATAAAACAAAATCGCTTCCCGCTGTCTATCTGTCCCTATGTATGTTTAGATCTTTAAAACTACGCAACGGATTTTGATGCGGTTTTTTAAATAGATATATAATATATAATTTTATTTATTTCTTACCACAAATTTACAGACAAAAAAAATTAAAGAGTCTACGGATACAATTAATTTGTGGAAGACTGGTGCCTAAACTAAGTATTTTACAAAACCTGTATGTTAGGTCACCAGGCCCCCTAATACAAAGTTTTACATAACAATTGTCAACTGGAGACGAACTGAATCTCATTAAATATATTCAAATAATCTTATGCATTATAACATTGCAAATTTCGCTCATAAAAATTCAATTTACAAAAACAAAAATAAGAATAAAGATAGTGAAATAAAATAATTTATTATTATATTAGATAGATTCAAGAGAAAGGTTTATATGTATAATATATGCATAATATAGTAGAGAAACACTGATAATTTTCGACTTCCACGCGGGCGAAGCGCTCACAGAAGCTAGTAAATAATAAAATAAAATTCTGAAGATATGTAAATACAAATCGAGCTTAAGACTTTCCAATACTTGAAAAGCTTTATACGTAACACGTGTAACATTGCATAATCCACATAAACACTCAAGTTCAAGGCTATGGTACTTAATGGTTTGTTTGTCTTATTGATTGTGAAAAAAGACATTTTTTGCTGTGTCTTACCAATCTTTATCGGTTTTATTCACTTATCGTTTCTTTAGCAATCCTTGGTTTTAAAACTGAGAGAAACTGAAACTTCAAAGCTGAGTTTAAGAGGCCCATCATTAGCTTTTGGAAACGTTCAAGTGTCATTTAAATGTCTGTAAGTAGGTAAAATGGGCTCGAAATAGAACTCGAAGTTGGTGCCAACGAAAAATTATATTTTCTTTTTTTGTTTTGTTTGATGTTCTCGTGGTTTTTCTCTTTTTCCGACGGACAACTGCGGAACCGTACGGCGACACTATACGTGGTCCGACAGTCAAACAGCCTTTTTAAGGTTTCGTACCCAAAGGGAAAAACTGGATCCTATTACTAAGACTCCACTGTTCGTCTGTCTATCTGTCTGTCACCAGCCTGTATCTCAGGAACCGTGATAGCTAGACAGTTGTAATTTTCACAGATGATGTATTTCTGTTGCCACTATAACAACAAATACTAAAAACAGAATAAAATAAATGTTTGAGTGGGACTCCCATACAACAAACGTGATTTTTTTGCCGATAATGGTACGGAACCCTTCGTACGCAAGTCCGACTCGCACTTGGCCGGTTTTTTAGATATTGAAAATTGCAGACGTTTAAATTCTCAGAGGAAAATCATTTGGTACGATTACCGTACTTACGTTACGAGTTCTAAATAAAACTTATTTTATATTTTCATTCAACAGAGGGCGTTGTTTATTCTGAACCACGGCTTTCAGATCAGTTTGTTTATTCTTCAAAGTGTTTATCATTACCTACATCTCCTTCATATTCGCAATCGGTAGTAGGTACTTGATTTGTTTAAGTTTTAAATAAAACAAGAACTATTGTATGGTAATTTTATGTAGACATTCCGTATAGAAATAATTTAAGTAAGTATGTACAAACGGATTGAATAAAAAAGGGACAAACGTCTGATAAGGACTTTCACTTTGAATTTTTGAAAATATATTATTGCTGATAATATATTGTTGCTATTTTTTGTTGCATTTCTATTCGGCCCGTTCGACGGTGCCTCCCTAGCAATATATATATTCGCTAAAAGTAATAAAAACTAATGGACATAAATAATAATTTGCCCTAAAAGTACAAAATTTACTTTTACACCTCTTTTATAATATTGTCTTATCGACAATATCTATAATATTGTCTTCATTTAAATCTTAACTCTTTAAATAGTTTTGTTAAAATGTTTTATACAAACACAACTCACTCATTATCACTATCTTTCAACAGCCATTACAAAACAAAAAAAAAAATTATTTCCGCTTATTTTCCAAATTCAAAATTTTTCATTAAAAAACCCACCATTAGTGCGGCGAATCTCACAAAAAGAAAACAACATTTGTTTAGCGAAACCAGAACCGCGAAATTCAATGTTTACAAAACAAATAATAGAACAAGATAAAAAAAATAGTACTTACAATGTGTTAACAAACAGTGGTTATCAGAGTAAACTGGCAGATTATTTTATTTGTGAACAGATTGGGCACACGAAAATTTTAATACTTTTTGTTCCATTAGCGCGCGCACATTCGCGGATTCGCGGTCGGTCCGCTCGACGCGTCACAGACTACTGACTAGTACTGACTCCCTAGAACCGCCACACCAACTCTTGTTACTTGAAACTATCTTTATCGCTACTTTATCATCGATAGCTTTGTAACAAGCTTCGATGAAAGCCTATCAACTGATAACATTGACACTATAATCTCTAGCTTTTACTCGGAAAATGTATCAGACCTTGTGTTGGTACGATTATTCAATTTTGATTGCAGTTTGTGGCGATAATTAGTTTGACTGAGGTTGCCTGAATTTTTTGAGGTTGGTTGATTATGAATTTGTGGTCAGTACACACTTGACAAATGGGCAGGATATTGAATAAAATTAAAATGATATCACGTGTAATATTGCATAACACGAAACTGTTCGGCTTTAAAATTATAACGATAATTGGAGATTACTACCGTGATATATTTGGTTTTGTCATCATCAAACAATTGTTTTTTAAACCTAATAAATGTTTTTACAGCGGCAATGCAATAACGAGACAACGACTCGACTGAACACCGATTCGACACCGGATCGATCGACGTGGCGACTCTTGGGGAAACCTATGTCCAGCAGTGGACGTCTTTCGACTGAAATGATGATGATAATGATGAAATTAGCACACTAATCAATATACGACGAAAAAAAAATAAAGTAGCCATAGATTTTCACACCGTGGCAGGTAAAACATACTTAAATAGAATTCGAATCAAAATACTTTTTCCGAGCATAGCATGTGCGGTATGCGGCCATCATTATTTTTTTTACTCTTCGTAGAACGATACTAACCTACTTTATAGATTTCATTGAGAGTTTTCTGTTGATTCAAGCTATGACGAGAGGTAAGTGAATTTTGATTGATAATGATTAATTAGTGGAGTGTAAACAAACACTGGCACCGGCCGGTGTCACAACAGTAACTTACGAGCGAAGCGAAAGAGCGGAGCGGAGTTGTGTGAGTGAGGAAAAAGTGAAACATTGAGGAAATGTTTCCTTTATTTTATAACCGACTTTCCAAAAAAGGGGAGGTTCGTTGTTCGAATTTATGTTTTTTTTTTTGTGTTTGTTCTCCGATTTCCCCGTCAATAGTGGACCGATTTTGAAAATTCTGTTTAATAAAGTATGGTCCCAAATTGGTATAATATAAAACCGAACTCTTCAATAAATGACAGCAAATCTTTCGGAATTGCTGCAATCGTATGTCTTTTTGTACCATTTCATAACATAACATCACGCCAGTACGCTCTAAAGGGGTACGCAGATGTGTACAGTTCACCTTGGTACACTCTCATTTCACCGGTTATGTTCAAGTTTTATGATATTCGGATAAACTATACTGGCATTATAGGTACCTTACCATAGAAATAAACCTAATAAGTACCACAACTAAAAAGTGGCAATAAAAATATAAAAAAAAAGAGAACAGGAACACCGACTTCCGAAAAAGAAGTTATTTTTCAATTTGCAGTGTTTTTATGTGGAAGTTGGTTGTATTTTTTTGGAAAAAAGTGTTCCCATTATTTTTTTGTCACTGTTGTTTATCTTCAGTGATATATACACGAGTAAATAATGGTCGATTAAACCGATCTTTATTATGTTACTTTACTAAATTGTTGCAGCCTGTTCGTCTCGCGGTCGCACGTGACTGCTGGGCTGGGTTCGATAAACTTGTCGGGCTTTTTTTTTTTTAAACAAAAAAATTTTGCATCTTAAAACAACAAAAACAAAACAAAAACAAAATAAACAAATAAATAACATAAACAAATTTAAAATACATTGACTTAAGGAAACATCGTAAGACCATGAACTCACAGCCTTCATCATTGATTCCAGCTATTCCTACCTTCTCGACCTCGTCTGCGTACTTACTTATGTAGAACAGCAAACGACATAAACCCACGGTTCCTATGTTATTTAAACAATTCAAAGCAAACATGGGTAGTTTCACGTCCTCATAATTCTGAAATACGACCGAAAACCAACTCAGTCAAAACATTTTCAGTGTCAAGTGATAACTATTACGTTGTCGGGGTAAATACTTACAATGAATTATTACAGAGAATGATAGTGACACCTAATGTTGGTATTGTGATGACGTCACTCGTTTGTTTGGACGATAAGCGGTGTACACATAAGCGGGCCTGGTTGTTTTTGATAGTTTGGGCGTAAAAGTGCGTATAAACAACACAATTAAAACATCAGAGCCAGCATGGATCCTTTCTTATTGATTGATCGATCTATATAAACTTAACGTTTACGATTATATACATCGTAGTCATGCTAACTCATAGTTCAAACATTTTCAGCCTTATATTTAAAAAATCGCCAACCATATCTATGATTGGAAAACACTGTTAGCATTCAGATTCTAAATTCAAAATCTCCGTAGAAAATTTGCACTAAGAATCAACATAAATTAAACAGTATGACATACAGCCTTATTTAATTTATAAAAAAAAATCGACCCATTTTAGCGATTGCTTAGCACATTCTATATTTAAATTTTCTATAGACAATTTGAATTTAGAATCTGCTTGTCAGTTGCTAAGCTGTTTTGAGATTTTCAAATTTTATTTTTCAAGAAAATAAAATATTTTTATTCAAGCTTTTTAGCTTACCGTGCATTTTCATCCAAATCCAAACCAAACGTGTATGCATATGTTGCAATGTTGGGGCCAAATTTTTTTTTGCAACTGACTTTTATAGCAGTTGCTAAGAAGTTATTTGAATTTTTTTTTTTATAATTGGAAATATTATTTCATATAGTCTGAAGCTGATTAATATGATCTAACAATTGCTAAACTTCCTTGTTGCAGACTCTGCTACCGAACAGTGATGTTCCATTGTATATATCGAATCTACAACTATAGCGTTAGGTTATATATTTGTGCTGTCACAAATGCCATCGCACAACGTTCGAAGTATAGTAAGTTTGATGTGTTTTAATCAGTATATATCAGCGTTGTTTATCTAGTGGGTAAAAGATAAAAAAAACATGAATGATCGGATTGGACATTTACTGTAGGCACGTTACAATTACCAAACTGACCTTGTCTTTTTATAGATTGTTTATAACAATGATATCTTGGCGATCAATCAACTTGGAATCCACTACTGGACCTATGTCGCTATTTTTGTAGGTGCATGTGCCCTTTCTAATGTATATATCATCTATGAGTGTAATCATTAGGGTTCCGTACCCAAAGGGTAAAAACGGGACCCTATTACTGACACTCCGCGGTCCGTCTGTCTGTCTGTCACCATACTAAAAACAGAATAAAATAAATATTTAAGTGTGGCTCCCGTACATAAAACGTGATTTTTTTGCCGTTTTTTTCGATAATGGTACGGAATCCTTCGCGCGCAAATCCTACTCGCACTTGGCCGGTTTTTTTATAGATTTGATTTTATTTGATCCTTGACAGGTATTTTCCGAAAACAAAAGTTATTTTCACTATAAAGTCGCTATTTTCACTACATTCCAATAACGAAGTGAGTTAGTATTTTATTAAACTTAGGGCTGACTTTAAATAGTCTGATAACGAACTTTATTCAAAACATAATGTTTAATTTTGGCAGTTTTTAGGGTTCCGTACCCAAAGGGTAAAAACGGGTCCTCCATTTTTAGCCGAAACAGAATATTCGGCTCTTTTTACAATATCGGGCGAAAACAAAACTAGTGTAACAGAAAAACTGCCCAAGTGCAAGTCGGACTCGTGCACGAAGGGTTCCTTACCATTATCGCAAAAAACGGCAAAAATTCACGTTTGTTTTATGGGAGCCCCACTTAAATGTTTATTGTATTCTGTTTTTGCGGCAACAGAAATACATCATCGGTGAAAATTTCAACTGTCTAGCTATCACGTTTCATGAGATACAGCCTGGTAAAAGATAGACAGATGGACAGAAGAGCAATAAAAAAAAAAAAAAATACAAAATCTTTATTTCTGAACCAAATAGTTTTACATTCGTTGGTGATTGAGCCTCCCTTTAAGCAAGTAATGCCTGTGTTAGGAAACTCCGCTTTTCTACAGCAATATACAATTCATTCAGTACCTTAGATATAACCAGTATGTTTGTGTGTGTGTATGTATGTGTGTGGGTGTTTTATGAGTGTGTGTGCGTGTGCGTGCATGTGTGTATTTCATTTTGTATGTTGCAATAGTGCCTCAGTGTCTGCGTAATTTAGTGTCTTTATCCAATTTGTTAAAATCTTTTTACATTCGTGTAATTGTTTATTGTGTATATATCTTTTTATTTATCCTATAATATAGTTGACATAATAGTTTATTGTACTGAATGTCAGAAAATTTTGTTTTAGTTTGTGGAACCTGTGCTATGAGATCTTTCCGTCTTCTTGTTATTGCTTTTTGATCGTATGGTAGATCTTTATGTTTTTTTAGAACGGTATAAATAATATATAACTTTCTTACAGAAAGAAAGCAGTCCACTATCGTGATAGAGACTTTCAGTAGGGTATGTAATCCTTTTGAAATACATAATTTAGTCTTAGTAATAGGTTCCTGTTTTTACCGTTTGGGTACGGTACCCTAAAAATGTTCTTAGCCAGAACAAACTTTAGATGGTCTTGTTAAATTTTTCATGCCTAAACGCAAATCATATGGGTCCTTCAACATACAGTTATCACCAGTCCGTCTCCCAAATATGGTGATTATGGCAATATCAACACCTATAATACTTTGCCAAACATAGTGATAGAGCATTATCTATGGCCAAAATAACCATTGATACGGTCCACGATCACTCAATTGTAGCCATCAGCCAATTAGATGCTTAAAATAATAGTAATGAGTGTTTGTATTCATTAGTTCATTCATTAATTCCTGTCAAAAAACCTTTGTAATGATGACGTGACGTCCCACAACAGTATACAATACGTAATTATGTAATTTCTAGTTTTCTATTGAATTCATTCAATTCTCCAAAATGAATTAAAATTTTTACGGCAAGAGCCGCAGTTCTTTAGTACCCAGACTCTCCGGGAGCAAAATTAAAGGCTTAGCACGTATTGCGGTCTTTAGGCCACGGATTTTAAACGCGCGAATTTTTCTAACACACACTTTTTGTCTCTTTCTACCTGTTCATAGAGCTCAAAATATTCACGCGAATTTAACCGAGCCGCTGTGCGGTGGATTCTGTGGTACAGAATAGAAGTAATAGAATAGAAATAGAAGAATAGAAGGTAGGATTTTTTACCGCGCGGTTTATTTACCGCAAGTGCGTGCAGCTTCATACAAATCCATATGTCGCAGAATTTGTGGGTTTATTTTTTACGACTTATTGTCCCACTACTGTATGTAATGGTAGTGGTCTCCCCATAACCTTCCACTCTTCCCAGTCTGTTTCCAATAGACCCGAGATGGAAACAGAGGACAACAGAACGAAGCGTGTACGGGACATTTCCCGTCAACGTTTTTAAATTATACCTACATATGTATGTCTATATATATGATGCAAACCATCGGGAAGTAAGGATGTCCCTTAGGTTAAGACATCGTGTGTGGGCAAGTCAGTGGGTATAATCGTGAAAATGAAATCACACAAGTTATTCGATACATTGGGTTTATTCAAATAGTCACAACTTACAGTTACAATCTTGCTTACTAATATTACGAATCGACACAGATTCTACGACGTCTCAGCTCTGGTCAGTACTCAACCGCCATATTCTGCTGTTCCCACCACGCAAGCGGTTAGAAAAAGCGCGCCAATGCGTAGTTGTTCTTGCTTTGCCGCCAGATGGCGTGCTTGCGATTTGTTTTGACGTCCGTACTATTGACTAAACCCGACATATATATATATGTATTTATTTTTTCCTGACATCCAAAAAAGCCTTCGGCCAACCGGCTGTCTGTCTAAACTTTTTTTTTTTTAATTTGAATATGTGTCAACGTGAGCTTTGACCTTTAAGTTTATAGTAATAGTGAATGGGTTAGTTCTAGGCAACCATTTTTTTTTTTTTTTTTTTTTTTGTTTCGCTGGGAAAAAAATGCATTACGCATACCCGCCCATCGGGGGATGGGGGGCTATGTGGGACTCCCCGGGCCGACTGACCCGGTATACCCACTAAAATAACCCAGCGGCACTCCCGCATCGTCTGAGTGGAGGAGGACTGGGAAACCGGCACAGCCTTTACTTCCAGTCCTCCACCGACGACCGCCCGCCTTTATAGCGGGGCCTTCACGCCCCTCCCTTAGTGGAGGGGCCCGGGATCGACCGCGAGTGCCCGGCCGTTCCCGCCCGACGAGGGTGGTGATTGGTGCAATGCGGACGAAGGCGCCCCCGCACCATTCGTCCGCTAATCACCACCAGGAGGAGGGAGGAGACGATTATACAACCGTCTTCTCCCTCCCCTTCTCCGCCTGCGGAGCGGCGGCGCGAGAGGATCGTCCTCCCGCACACGCTCCGCCGCCTCCTTTTGCGACATCACGACCTCGCAAAAGGAGGCAACCGCCGCCCAGGCCTCCTCACTCCCCAGCATGGAGTTGACCACGCCGGGGAGCGAGAGGTCCTGCCCGATCTCACTTGTTAGGGCACAGCGCAGCTCAGCCCAGGCTGGGCACACCTCTAGGGTGTGCTGCGCCGTGTCCTCTTCCGCGCCGCAGTCGTGGCACGCCGGGGTTTCCTCCCTCCGGATCCGGTGCAGGTGCGTTCCGAAACAACCATGTCCGGACAACACCTGCACCAGACGGAACGAGAGGAAACCGTGTGGCCGCTCGAGCCAGCCCTGCAGGACTGGACCGAGCGCGTCCAGCGTCCGGCGGCCAAAGGCGGCGGTGGCGAGGTCCTCTGTCCAATGGAGGACGATGGCGTCCCTCGCCTCCCGCCGCACGGCCTCCCGCTCTTCCGCGGCGGGGCGCTCACCCAGCGCCTTCCGCCGCGCCGTCCACTCGTACACTCTGGCGAGCACCCATGCCTCCAACTCCCAGGGAGGGGTGCCCGCCAGAGCGCACGCCGCCGAGTAGCCCACTGAGCGGTAGGCTCTCGCCACCCGCTGTGCAATGGCCCTTTGAGGCCTGCGGATGGCGGTTGCATTCTCCCTCCTTTGGAGGGAGTCCGCCCAGATGGGTGCCCCGTAGAGCGCCATGCTCTTTAAAATGCCGGCATAGAGGCGCCGGCATCTGTCCTTGGGCCCTCCCAGGTTAGTTTAAATAACTTGATGCATATTTTATCTTGTCGTCATAGTGACCGTTTATTGTTTTTTGACACCAACAATTTTGTTAGTGATTTTGTTTTGATTGGGAATCATATGTTTCTTCCCAAAAATAGTCGACATTTATTAGCTACATTGTTAGCTTTTAATATACACGCAGTTATTGATGATTTAACTGAGACTAGGTTTAGTGATTTAACAGTATTATCTAGTTTTTCTGATAATACTACTGTAGATTCTTTAAACTATTAGAGCCGACAAAAGAGAAGACGAATAGTATTATTTTACTATATCATCAAAATATAAATCGCTTCTCCGGCAAAATTTTAGACGTGGAATTGTTAGTAGATAAATACCACATGGATATCTTATGTTTTTGTGAAACCTGGTTAAAATCAGATATGATGTTGTTTAATGTAAATAATTTTTCAGTTGCCAGCGCGTACAACAGATCCACAGTGGGTGGTGGTACCCTGATACTTTGTAATAGTCATCTTAAATATAAGGAAAGAAAGGATATCACTGCTTACTCTGTTGATCGCTTATGTGAGGTAGCATGTGCAGAGGTCGAGGGGCATACTATCTTGTGTGTTTACAGACCACCAGCATCAAACTTGTCATTGTTTTTAATTACAATGGAAGAATTATTAAGTAAACTTTTCAGAGATAATAAATTAGTTTTTGTTTGTGGTGACTTAAATATAGATCTGTTAGTCAATTCACCTGAAAAATGTAAGCTCATTTCATTGTTTAAATCATTTAACTTAAAATATTTATTTAATGAACCGACAAGAATAACTGCAACTTCAGCTACGTGCATAGATAATGTATTCACTAATTGTAAAGTTAAAGATTCGTTTTTAATTAGTGGCGTTAGGTCAGACCATACTGGTCAACTAGTATCTTTTGAGTCAAATAAAAAAATTAACCTAGCTAAATCAATTCGGTTAAGACGTCTCACTAAAAATAAAATAAATTCTTTTAATAATAATGTTTTTAGCAACCTTTGTAATGCCAGTTTTAATTCAAAAGACCCCAATATAAATTACGGCACGTTGTTTTCTACAGTTTGCCAAGAATTCAATAAAACGTGTCCTTTAAAAACAGTTAAAGTCAACAATTCCAAATCGAAATTTAGTGAATGGGCCACTGTGGGCATAAGAAAAAGCCGAGATATCTTATATAATTTATATTACGAAAAATCTTTGACTTCCGATCAAGATTTTCATACTTATGTTAGAAACTATTCCAAAATATTCAAAAGAGTCTGCGCTCAAGCAAAATCTCAAATAATAATTAACAAAATTGGTGTTTCTAATAATAAAATAAAAACTGTGTGGCAAATAATTAATAGAGAAACTGGAAAGACACAACAAAGCGATCAGAATGAGTTGTCTTTGAAAATATCTAATCAAACCATTTCTGGTAAGCAAGAAGTCGCTGAGACATTAGAAAATTTCTTTACCAACATTCCGTTAGAGGTTACGAAGTCTCTTCCCTCCTCATCTAAATTAGCTGAAGCTCTTCTTAAAGAAAACTTTACTAAAGACATACCAACCTTTAAATTTAAATCAATATGTATTAAAAAAGCGTTCAAAAGTCTCAACGTAAAAAATACTGAAGACTTGTGGGGGATATCCGTTAGGGTTCTTGGAGATATTATTGACTCAATTGCTCCTGTCCTAACAGGCATATTCAATCAATGTTTGGACAGCGGCACTTTTCCTGACTTAATGAAACACAGTAAAGTAGTACCAATTTTCAAATCGGGCTGTAAGAGTGATCCCTCAAATTATAGGCCTATATCCGTGCTTCCAGCATTGAGTAAAATCTATGAAAAAATCATGCTGGAACAGATGTTGTCTCACTTCAATTCAAATAAGATCCTGCATAGTCAACAGTTTGGTTTCACGAAAGGTAGGTCGACAACGGACGCGGGAGTAAAACTCATCAACCACATCTTGGAATCTTGGGAGAAGTCCCAGGATGCCATTGGCATTTTCTGTGATCTCTCGAAAGCGTTCGACTGCGTCGACCACAACACACTGATCTGTAAATTACAACACTACGGAATTCGAGGAAAATCTGCTGATCTTGTGCTTTCCTATTTATCAAACAGACAGCAAAAAGTAAATGTTAATGGGGCGACGTCCTCCGGGTCTCTAGTCAAGATGGGCGTGCCCCAAGGTTCAATTCTCGGCCCTTTCCTTTTTCTTGTTTACATTAATGATCTCCCTTTTATGATGGCCAAATTATCGGATATAATTCTATTTGCAGATGATACTTCGCTAATTTTTAAAATAGATAGGAAAGATACGGATGTCTTACATGTCAACGAAAGTCTGATTGTTCTCTCTAAATGGTTCGCAGCTAACAATCTTTTACTGAACGCGAAAAAAACAAAATGTCTGAAGTTTTCCTTACCAAATGTACCACAACGTGACCTAAATTTAAATCTTGACGGCAAAAATCTTGAAGTTATAAAGGAAACTGTATTCTTAGGGATTACTATCGATTCAAAATTGCAGTGGGGCGCGCACATTAGAACTCTTTCGGGTCGATTAAGTTCAGCTGCATATGCAGTAAGGAAAATAAGGCAGTTAACCGATGTAGCCACAGCAAGGTTAGTATACTATGCTTATTTCCACAGTATTATGTCTTATGGCATTCTGCTGTGGGGATCAGCTACAGACGTTGACTCAATTTTCATCTTACAAAAGAGGGCAGTCCGCGCAATCTATAAAATGAGTCCACGAGAGTCCCTCAGAGAAAAATTTAAAGAGATCGATATACTGACCCTACCTTCTCTTTATATATTGGAATGTATTTTGTATGTCCGCAAAAATCGAGGGCTTTTCAAAACTAGAAGCGATTTCCATAATTTAAATACACGCAGTAAGCATGAAATTGTAATACCCAAATTCAGATTAACGAAAACTAGCAAGTCTTTTCTTATAAACAGTATACGCTTTTATAATAAGTTGCCAAAGCCAGTTATAGAATTGACCGATGGAAAGTTCAAAAACTACATCAAACGTGTCCTTATTAAAAAAGCATATTACAAAATCAAGGACTACGTTGAAGATAAAAATTTTAGCTCCTTCTGCGCATGCGGCTTCCCTGGTAACTCATAAACGGCACAAATATGTGGATGTCTCTAACTATTCTCAATCTCATTTTTACTTTTTTTCTTTCTTTTAATTAGACTTTTTACAATGATTTCAATAATCTTTATCATCATCATCATCATATCAGCCGAAAGACGTCCACTGCTGGACATAGGCCTCCCCCAAGCGTCGCCACATTGACCGGTCCCGTGCGTCCCGCAACCAGCGGATCCCCGCAACCTTCACCAGGTCATCGGTCCACCTAGTGGGAGGCCTTCCAACGCAACGTCTTCCGGTTCGCGGTCGCCACTCCAGAACCTTTCTGCCCCATCGGCCATCCGTTCTGCGAGCAATGTGCCCTGCCCACTGCCACTTGAGTTTGGCAATTCTTCGGGCTATGTCGGTAACCCTGGTTCTCTTGCGGATCTCTACATTTCTGATTCGATCACGCAAGGAAACTCCGAGCATAGCCCTCTCCATTGCCCTTTGAGTGACTGTAAGCTTTCTGATGAGGCCCATTGTAAGCGACCACGTCTCAGAGCCATATGTCATCACTGGCAACACACACTGGTCATAGACTTTCGTCTTGAGACACTGTGGTAAATTGGACGAGAAGATACCGCGCAACTTCCCGAACGCTGCCCAGCCGAGTCGGATTCGACGGTTGACCTCTTTCTCGAAGTTGGCCCTACCCAATTGGATCGTTTGTCCAAGGTAGACATAGTCGCCCACAACTTCGAGTGTAGAGTCTCCGACCTTGATAGGAGTGGGTGTAACATGGGCATTCAACATCACCTTGGTTTTGTCCATGTTCATCCTAAGACCCACTCTTTCGGAAGCTCTACTGAGATCATCGAGCATTGTACTGAGGTCCTAATAATCTTTATAGCCCTTTGCTATGAATAGTTACAGCACTGATAACAACATTTGTGCCACATGTTAAATTTAGTCTTGTTATATATTTTTATTTATTTTTTCCTTTGTATAGATTCTTTTACTGATTGTTTTGTGAATGTGTGAACATTGTAGGCCTTTTAGATTTCTAGACGCTTGTTAACATTTGTTAACTCTCTCGTTTATACAATTATTTTTTTTAGTTTCTTACGACTTATTGTCGGGCCTACGTTGTCCCCCCATATCTAAGCACTAATACTGTAACATGGAAATATTGTAAAAACAAACCAATTTTTTTAAAAGAGTAACCGTGGAGTTTCTTGCCGGTTCTTCTCCACAGGAAACGACTAACCCGAACCGTGCACCTTTTGTCGACGTTTTATAAGTGCCCATGTAGGCCTATGTGAAATAAAAAACATTTGATTTAATTTGATTTGATTTTCTAAACAGAAATGCACGGTTGGTGCAGTGGTTGAGCGATTGACTGCTAAGCTGCGTGTCGCGGGTTCGATTCCCGCACGGAACAAATATTTGTATGACCTACAGATAGTTGTTCCGGCTCTGGGTGTTTGTGTATGTGAGTTTATATGTTTGTAAACGCACCCACGATACAGGAAGAAATTCCTAGTGTGGGGCAAAGTAATATTAAAAAAAAAGAATTATAAAGATATCTAGGAATGACGTAAAAAATTGTTGGTACTTCCACTTAGTTACTGAAAATGTATATCAAATTCTACGTAATTTGAAATTATATTCGTAAACGAATATGTATGATTTGAAATGTATAATTTCGGTAAAATACTAATCGGTCTCGTAACAATCAATAAGCCTTACCTTTGTCCCAACTATTTTGGGATCGGCTTCTAGTCTAATCGAAACCAGAATTCAATTTTTTACAAGGAACGACTACACGTGTGACCTCCACAGGTGGACTAAACTGACAGCTGCTATTGACCTTATTTTTTTTAAATGTTGCAAGCGCGGAGCATAGTGTTGTAGGTAAGGCTCAATCATAAGTGATTCATCGAATCGATGTGACATGACTCCTGAATTTATTTTGACTAATTGGTGTAAATAAATGTTTTATGAATATAAACGTAATATATTTAAATATAACAGTATTCATACACATAGTACGTGAACTTTTATTGTGTTAAATATGAAATCAACGATAAAATAAATCGATAAAATTAAGTCTGACATAAATGAGTAGAAACTAAATATGGGCCGCTAGTTTCTAAACAAATATTTTTTTTATGCCCTGAAATAGTTTCATTTACGTTCTACTTCGATTTTCGATTAACTTTCACACACAGGATAGTTAGGGTACGACACTATTTTAATGTAACAATAAAGTGACAACCCCCTAAATGTCAGTTTAGTCCACGAAATAAAAAATCACATTATAGGTATTTTTTTGTATTTCGTATATACAATAATAGTTGCCGCTGCAGTTTTTTTATAAACACTAGCCAAATTATGTCTGCTGCTCCGTATGCAAAGTTGCTAGGCAATTAGCAAAATTTTGTTGTGGTTCTATTCGCTGGCATTTTCCTAAATGACTAGTATCTGACTTTAAATATTAGGTACCTATACGCGTTTTAAACGCCTATGACACATACATGTAAATGCTTCCCAATTACAGTTTAATGAATCAACAAATGTGTCTACAGTCTAGACACCAGCTTCCATGCTAATCTAGATATAAACACTAAATATAAAATACGGATAGGTGGGCAGAGAAATTAATGGGGGATACCGTTTTTGTGCTCACCAGTTGGCGCCACTGACGAGTAAAGTCCTTAAATATATCTATTAAACGTTGTTATTACGTGCACGGAAGCAAAGTTTGAATTAAAATCATTTCTAATGGCGAAGAAGTGCGATAATATGAAATCGAGTATGCCGCAGTTTCCTACAGCCCCATTTTTTTCGAAAAAAAGTGATTGACATTTACCGAAACTTAAAACTCTATTAAAGCAGTGGTTGGTAAATCCCGTACCTATCTTAATCCGCCTTTTTAGGGTTCCGTACCCAAAGGGTAAAAACGGGACCCTATTACTAAGACTTCGCGATCCGTCAGTCTGTCTGTCGGTCTGTCTGTCCGTCTGTCACCAGGCTGTATCTCATGAACCGTGATAGCTAGACAGTTGAAATTTTCACAGATTATGTATTTCTGTTGCCGCTATAACAACAAATACTAAAAACAGTATAAAATAAATATTTAAGGGGGGCTCCCATACAACAAACGTGATATTTTTGCCGTATTTTGCTCGATATTAATAACGGCAACAGGTAGACGCTTGAAATATTTACAGAATGTTTAGTTGTTTATTTACTTCAAAAAATAATAATTATTAAATTAAAATAAAATAAATTAAGGGGGCTCCCATACAACAAACGTGATTATTTTGCAGTGTTTTGCGATAATGGTACGGAACCCTTCGTGTGCGAGTCCAACTCGCACTTGGCCGGTTTTTTTGAAAATATTCACAAAAATAAAAATATAAAAAATAAACTCGCGCTCGAAGCCAAAATATTATGCAATTTCACGTATCGGAATCATCACGCTACACCAGCGCCTCTACCGGCGAATTCATACGGGGTAGCATTCATTGCTTACTGTTCTTAGCTTCCACATAGACAAATAGACCCTGTCGTTTTATGACATGGCAGTTACATTCAACCTTAATCATAGATATATATAAATAATAAAGTGAGTTTCACAAAACTGACCAATCTCTAGAAATACACAGAGTGAATGTATGAGCAAAAAGACAATACCTGTTTTCACATCATCTATTCTATTGTGCATGCATGTGACGTAGCCCATTCAGGATTTTACAAACAGACAGCTAATGGCCGCAAGATCGCTGCCCGTATTCACTTCATATCTTTGCAGGTAATACTCAGTGTATTTTCTATGACCTAAACGTGGTACTACCATCATTATCATGGTCACTGATCAATCTCACTGATCGGTCCTGTGCGTCTCGCATCCACCGGACTCCCGCAGCCTTGACCACGTCGATGCTCCACCTAGAGAGAGGCCTTCCAGGCCTTCCTTTATCCGGTACACGGTCGCCGCTCTAGAAATTTTCGGCCCCAACGGCCATCCGTTCTGCGAGCAATGTGCCCTGCCCACTGCCACTTATGTTTGAAAAATTTTCGGGCTATGTCGATAAACTTGGTTCTCTTACTGCTTATCACAGCATCTATCTCTTTCGCACGATTTGTCGGATGAGATAGCATGCATTTTAACCCCGCGCACTAAATAGTTCGTGGCGTCGACTAGGGCAAATTTAAGGAGAAATGTTTTGAACTACCTGCAAACTTAAAGCACGCCGCCATTTTGAACTTACGCCGTACGTGTTGCGAAACACTAACACAAAGTTTGTTAGTACTGGAAGCTAAAGTAAACCATAATATAAAACTATGTATAAACAAAGTCTAAGTTGGTAGTTATGCCGTTACGTGCCATAATGGTGTGTATAATGTTACTTGTAATTTCTTCTGCCTACCTTTTGTAAGTCCCTTGAGGTGAATGATGAATTTAACACCTTAATATTTTAAGTTTTCAGTAGGTAAGATTTGCCTACTAAAATGCTGTTAATGATAGGCTTTTTATTATTGGGACAATCCCACTGCTCTATTCCCAAACCACTGCAACTCCTGAAAGCCAGAATCAACAGTGGCGACCACCAGAAAAGCGCCGAGGCAATAAAGCTCAAAATGGCTAGGTAGGCGTTTCGACCAATGAGTTTCGCCCGATCTGGTCGAAATAGGAATTACATTATTATTAATATTTTTGAGTGGTGTTTCGGACTATACTTTTTTTTAAGCAAATTTTGTACAGTCAGAATGAAAAACCTTAGGTAGAGTTATATTATTTAACTAAAAGTCAGGCAATTTTTGGAAAAGACAAAGCTTAATATACCATTACAACAATCAACACTAACAATAATCGAAAGTAACAATAATCGAAAACACAAAAATTCGATTAAAATCAGTTGAGAGTTTAATAACATGATAAAAATATAAACGCCTACTAAACCCTCAAAATAATGATAGTCTGAAGTAGCTCGCCAGCCGTCGCTCCGTGCGGACGTCTCGCCGCTCGTCGCCCCACCGCGCTCTCCGGCGCCCCCACTCGCCGTCTCGTCGCGCACCTCTGCGTGACGTCACTGCGGTCGTCGCGTCTTCGCACGCCGCTCCAAAGGTGTCGCTACTAGTAACTTTGGTTACTAGTAGTGGCAGCTCAAATCCACATCTTGTGTGGTCCCTGGCGGGAAACCTAGCGGTGCTAACAAGCCAGTGAGGGTGTGCCCCAAGCACCCGCCAAGTCCCATAAGGACACGGCAGTCATTGGAGTCGGGAGCGGGATCAGTTGGCCTTGGTAGATAGCCTAGTCAACCCCCGCTTCGTCCCACAGCTTACACCTGGCACGGTCGGGTGTTTTCTATCCCGACGTACCAGACTTTTGGTACACAGTGGTGGGTGGCCCACCTTCGGTGGGTTTACCGGTACCTTAGGGCCCTGCCACCCAATAAGATTGGTGGCAGGTAAACAAGCTTAGGGCTCACCAGATACTCACCTCCCAGTCTAACCCGACTGGGAGTGTAGGATTGCACACATCCCCGGGCCTGTCCACCCGGGGAATATCTCACTCCCTTTTCCTTCACTTGTACTGGCTCTATCAATAGCGAGACAGGATGCATCCTGTCGAAGCATTGATAGAGCTCGTCAAGGACGCGTTGTCGGACGATCCCAGTCCAGTCAGCGTGAATAAGCAAAGGCTTAATTTCATCCTCCATAAGCTTGCTACATGCCCCCCCCCTCCTCCCATACCCGCCCCGGAGCCCATGCCCATCGGCATCCCGGCGCCCGCCCCCGTTACGGCGCTTGCGCCCACTAAACCCCCAACTCTCAAATTTCCGATTAATTTCTCGGAAAATCCTGCCTCCCCGAACGTTGACAGTCCACTCGTCGACGAACCCATGTCCGGTGATGATCACGGTAAAGATGATTCCGATGATTATGTCACTACTGATGACGCCTCCGCCGATTCCTCCTCAGAAAGCTGTCAAGCTACCTCTGAGGGGAAGAGGAAGAGGAAGAAGGGCAAGTCCCACCCCAAAGCCACCAAGCCCAAAAAGGTCGCTTCGACCAACCCTCCAACTCTGCCGTCCACCTCCTCCTCCGACGTGCAGCCCACCCCTGTCACCGCTTCCCAGCGGTCTAGGCGCTCAGATCGCTCCCCAGCCCGCAGGAGTCGCTCCCGTAGTCCCCTAACTCAGGCCGACGCTTCCCCAATGTCGAGCCGCGACCCCAGTCCTGCTGCTATTCCCAAGAAGCAGAAATGCCCTCCTATCTTCCTCCACGATAAGGCCAAGTGGACAGAAGTATCTAAAATTTGCGATGAACGCAAAATCAAATTTCTTAGTGCCACCGCTTGCCAGGTGGGCATTAAAATCCTACTCCCGACCCCTACTGATTTCAGGAACCTTACCAGGCTCCTAAAAACCTTGAGGATAGAGTTCCATACTTATTCTCTCCCATCGGAAGCGCCCACCCGTGTGGTTATCCGGCGCATTCCGAAGGAAATCCCCGTTGACGAAATTTATGCGGATCTCGCCGCACAAAAAGTCCCTGTCAATGCCGTCCACCGCATGCGTAAAGCTAGAGGTGGACAGGAATACGACATGGTAATGGTCGAGTGCGACCCTGCCGAGTCCTATAACCCTATCTTCAAAATCAAAACCCTATGCTCCCTTTCAGGGTTCTCCATAGAGAAACCTTACCGTCCCTTTGTCGTTGGTCAGTGTCACAACTGCCAACAATATGGCCATAGCCAAAAACACTGTTTTGTCCGCCCCAGGTGCGTTAAGTGCCGAGGGGATCACGGCACAAAAGAGTGCACCCGTCCCAAAAACCCTGCCGAATGCACGGAGCCTCCCAGCTGCGTGTTATGTGACCAAGTCGGTCACACGGCAAACTACAAGGGTTGTCCTAAAGCCCCCAAAGTTGCGCCTAGATTGGCCAAAATCCATGCTGAGCGTCAAGCACGCCAAGCTCCCTCGACTAAACCCCCTCCCCGGCTAGCCCCTCAGAGGGCTTCGCCATGGGGCAAGCTCAACCACCAAAATGTGGCTCCCCAGACCGTCCAACAGCTTCCAGGCTTGATGGATCATCCCATTCCGGCCCCTCAGGCACCCATAGCCCCCATGCCCGCTCAAAGCCGACAGGAGGCTCCCACCTCTGCCGCTGCTAAGAGCCCGTCTCTATCCACGCCCAAACCCAGACGCTGCGTATCTGATACCATCATCAGTGCGTACAAAATCTGGATGACGGACGAGGCCAGATCGCTGGCTGCCGAGATCAATAGGATCGAGGCAGCCGGGGATATGACCCAAGCCCAATCCAATGACCTCTTCAAACGGTACCCTAACATAACCGAGGAGCTAGACAGCCTCGTTTATAGAAACGGTCAATGGGTGCGCATTTAAGTCGCACCTACACCGTTTCTAACCAAGTTTCGCCAATTGAGGCTCACCTCTGACCCCTCACGATCTCTACTCTGCTCCTTAAGAGCCTAGGGAGTAGAATATACAAACGTAGAAATACAAACCGATTCGTCAGTCCTCGCCGCCGAGGCTCGTCGCGTATCCCTTCAATTAAATCTTGCCAGCCCGCGTAGCTGAGCATTAGTTAAATTATTAGATATGAAATGGAGTTTCTTGTCCGTTCTTCTCCACGTAGGCTTATTCCGAACGGATGGTAGAATCACTTGTCAAGATCCAGCTTTTGCTTGTCCCCCCAGCGACGGCCCTGAGCCGAGGTCCGACCCCAACTGGGGTAGCCCTCAGCGTTGTCGCTTAGGTTTAGTAATTTTTTGCCTAGCTGGAGGCTATATAGCTTAGTCTCCGTAGGAAAGTCCGGTTAAGCAGCTACCAGTCATTCTGACTGAGCTGTGAGACGCCCCGCAGAAAAAAAAAAAAAAAAAAAAAAAAAAAAGATAGTCTGAAGGGATGAGTAGGAATGTAGTATCTTAATGAAGTAGTTCGAACTATATTTTCAGTCAACCCTAAGGTGGTCTCACAAGTTAATATTTGTAAGTTAATATGACCGCCCAATTATATATTGTGCGTCTTATTACTAATACCCTTTTAATACCTATCCATTATTTTTAACCTGCACAATTTGCTCTATAAACTACCAACGACAAATACATGGCACGGTTTTTACGAGTTTACATTTTATAGACATTTCTTCAAACATATTTAAGAAATAAATTCTCCAAATTATGGTGAAAATTTGAAAATCCATTGGGTCGTTTAAACGGACAACGCGGCCTAACATACAAACTTCGAATAATCAAAAGCGACTATATTTTAAACTATTTACTATGGATATCTACTTGTCGATACTAATAATAATTATAATTTAAATTTATTAAATATTTAAAAATGTATTCAATAAGCAATTATTCAAGATAAATTTTTTCTCTTCTTTTAATTGGACTTTTTACAATGGTTTTCAATCATCTTAATAACCCTTTGCTAAGAATAGTTACAGCACTGATAACTACATTTGTGCCACATGTTAAATTTAGTCTTGTTATATATATATTTTTTTTTTTACCTTTGTATAGATGCTTTTACCGATTGTTTTGTGAATGTGTGAACATTGTAGGCCTTCTAGATTTCTAGATGCTTGATAACATTTGATAACTTTTTATCTCGTGTCACTTTTTATTTTTAGTTTCTAACGTTTTATTGTCGGACCTACGTTGTCCTCCCATATCTAAGTAATGCTGTAACATGGAAATATTGTAAAAACAAACCATATTTTTAAAAGAGTAACCATGGAGTATCTTGCCGGTTCTTCTCCATAGGAAACGACCAACCCGAACCGTGCGCCTTTTGTCGACGTTTTATAAGTGCTCATGTAGGCCTATGTAAAATCAAAAATAAAATGATTTTGATTTTTGAATACTTTAGTCTCAAAATAGATTCCCTTTCAAAGTCTATTACACCTACTTATTTGTTTGGAGTACCAACTATCTTTTCAGTCTTCCTGTTCTCCACAATAGGCACTCCACGTTCAGTTCAAGCACATGTAAGTATGTCAAATACCTGCTCACTATTTATATCATGCACCAGTTCCTTTCAAACGCGTACCGAGGCAATAACATGCAATACATCCATACATATGAATATTCTATACCCTATGCGATGCATCTGAGCTAGCGACAGCGTGGTTTATTACTTTGAAAATTGATATTAATTTCGAGATGCGTCTAACATGATGCACGTACTATCGACAAGTTTTATTCATGATCCTTCCTCTGCATTCTAATACGGTCGTATTTTGCTTAAATGTTATTACCCATTTCGCTGTCATTTCAATGACATGCCAAGATTGTAATTATCATCATTAGCCTTTTAAAATTCCCACTACCGAGACATAGGCCTCCTCTCTGTGAGTGAGGAAAGGGACCTTAATCCACCACGCGGGCCCAGTGCGGATTGGTAGATGTCAATGACACATGTCTTCAAATTTTTGGCTCTAGGACATGCCGGTTTCCTCACGATGTTTTCCTTCACCGTTTTGAGAGCAGTGGTGATGAAATAATTTACACAAAGTAAAGTGCCTGCCTGGGTTCGAGCCCATGACCTACGACATGTAAATCCCCCGATACCACTGGGCCACAACTGCACATCCACTAGGCCAGCACTGCTCGATATTAATATAGTGGTATAACAATAAAAAAGGTTTTAAAGTTTTCAAACGAATTGTATATCGGCTGAATGAGTTATGAATCAAACAGCTTGACTGTACCTACTATGACAACTTGGAGCGATCAACAAACTTCACATCTTAGGCAACAATTCTAATAACTACCGGTCTTTTCTAACTTAACGTCTATCAGTCAAGGTAAACCCAGCATCTGAGACAGGTAGAGCGACAATACCGGCAATACCGTCTTTGCCATAAGGGCACACGGGGCCCGTGCCCAGGGCTGGGGGCCCGAAGGACCAAAAATTTCTCTCACATTTATTTTCAAAACATTAAACCCGGGGCGAAAATAAAACTTACTTTTGCCTTAAAATTTAATTCAAAATTATGACGATTTTATTTAACCAAATTAAGGCAAAATCAAGTCAAACCACTATCGTAATCGTAATCAAAAAACCAGCAGTATACTAATATCAGTAATGACATATTATATTATTTATTTGGTTACCCATAATAAATAGAAGATCATATTAGAAAAATGTTAGTATAGTTCGCTTTCTTTGGTTTCCAAAAGGGCCCCAAATTCATGTGTGTCCGAGGGCCCCACATTCTTGTGTGCCCAAGGGCCCTAGCACCGGCGTACGGCGATGCGCCATCGGTACATGGTGGACATCCCACCCATACGCACTAACCGTTTTGAGAATACTTTTATTATGCGTACAGCTAAGGAGTGGAATTCCCTGCCGGAGTCTGTGTTTCCCGATAGCTACAATCTAGGGGTCTTAAGTCAAGAGTGAATAGGTTACTACTAGGCAAGCGTGCTCCATCGTAGACCACATCTTCGCTTACCTTCAGGTGAGATAGTGGTCAAGCGCGAGCCTATAATAGATAATAAAAATAAATAAAAAACATAGTTTAAGACGGCCTTGATGACGGGCACTTTAGGATGTGTGTTACCGTATCTCCAGTGGAAGGTACCAATGCTTCCTATGCCCAGCTCCATTGGCGCTTCAATATACACAACTACACTTTTCGTGGTGTTCCTTTCAGATCTCGCTAATAACCCGCTAAAAAACTAGGCAGACGCGACAATACGACAACTATGAGTCGATAATTTCTATATAAAATATTCTACCGATAATAGTATAGTAACCGTAGAACAGTTTTCATATAAATTGTAAAAAAATGCTGAAGCTTTTTATTGGCAGGAAAGAAAATTCATATCATACAGCGCCAATCTTAATAAGTAGCGCCGAATTTTATTTTTATTTTATTTTCACCTCATTAAAGTCGAAAACTACCGATTTGTTTAATGAACGATGACGAAAATAGTAGTGGTAAATGTGACAATTAACAAAACCGCTAATTCATTGCCAAATAACATACAAATAAGTATGGAACCACTTAATATCACAGAGTTGAAGCTACCTAATGAAACACGCACGTGTGCTACACGGGTTCCTATCGTGTTCGCTCTGCATGTTACTTGCTTTAATTACTGTATAAGTAACATTAAAGACGCGTTATATTATTAAGGTCCTGACTTGTGACATGTTCCTTGAAATGTGTTTGTTGATACGTATTGAGGGTGCCTTCCTTCTGGTGAAGGTTGATGGCGCCTAGACACTACTCTGACGTTGGTTAACGGCGTCTATACTCTACGCTGGCGTTGTTTAACGGCGCCTAAACGCTTCGCCGGCGTTGGTTAACGGCTCCTAGACGCTTAGATGGCGTTGGTCGACGGGGCCTAGACACTACGCTGGAGTTTGGTTGTTGGCGCCTAGACCCGGCGCTGACGTTGGTTAACGGCGCCTAGACACTCCGCTGGCATTGGTTCGTAGTGCCTAGACGCTACGCTAGCGTTTAGTTGTTGGCGCCTAGACCCGGCGCTGACGTTGGTTGACAGCGCCTAGACGCTGCGCTGATGTTGGTTGACGGCGCCTACTCACTGTACTGGCTTCGCGTAGACGTGTGGTATGTATGTCACAGCCATCTGGTTAAATTAACCAGCGTATTGGATGTCTGGGCCGTTCATTAAACGCCGGCATCCAATTAAATGGCTAAAGGTCAACTAGCCAAGTTATTAAGCGCAACGGTTAACCAGATGGGTATTTACCATCAGATGAGATAGTGCTCAAGCGCAAGCCTATTATTAATAAAATAAAAAAGTGTCGTGTAGTCAATTAGTTACATTGGATATTGATAATTTGTAATGTTTGGTTAGGGTAACTAGATAGTTAAGTATGAAATATTTGCCGAAAACTAGCAGAAGACGTAGTATTATTTGGTATTACCATATTTTCATATTATTTTGATAATATCATACTTTAATTTCACTTAAAATTGCACACAAAACAAAAAATAACATTCACGGTTTGCACTGTTGACGCCATATTTGTTTTGGTGACTACTAGCACCGCAGTGGAAATAATCTGAACTAAATTTGAGTCACTTGGCTGGGTCTTGGTCAGTCATCTTCAAAGGGCTGATTTTCAATACGCCAAGTTGTTAAACGTTGTACGATTCTAGTTCAATTAACTATCGGCCTAGGCATCCAACTGTATGGCGGGGCCTAGGTGTCCCATTAACTGGCTTATTTAACCAAATGGCTGCGACATATATGTCGAACGTACCACCGCAACGTGGCATTAGCATAGATATAAAGTTCGACCTACTCCTAGGATAAATATGAGATTCCTTTGTTCGTATATTAACGATGGGGCTTAAAGAATCTTTGGTCAAGACAAATTCAATTCGCAAACATATGAAACTCAGTAACACAACGTGTGTAAAGGAGAATGCCCATTTTGTATGGAGAAATGTACTGACCGAAACATTTTTGTGTAATGATAAAAACACCTTTATTTGATTATGTTACTTTAATTAATTACACGTACCAACTTTAGTCAATTTTCAATGCGGGCGTTGAGAGATATTGAACAAATTATGTTCCTTTCTAGGTTGTAGTAGATTCACAGCAATATGGACTCTATGCCAGCATATTTAAGATTTGCAATCGTTAGACATCTGTTTAAGTGCTGGTAAGACATACAATGTTATTCTTACTTACCGGTGTAGATCCAAGCCCGTAATATGATCAATATATTATCAGAAATTAAAATGCAAAAATGCGGCAAAATATTATGTCTGCGCATATAATTATGGCACCAACATCAAAGAACATTTGAGACACCAACTTCGAGCCGTAGCCATGTCGGAAATCACAAATATATAGTCCTGTCTTATTAAGCATTATTTTCACAAACACACGGCGGTGTTGTATTGATAAGATAAGTATTTCGTAACGGGAGAACGAAAACCGAATCTTGACTCAACACAACATACAAATAAATCAAATGAAAAGGCGACTACTGTCACATGACTGTCACTGTCAAATGAAATGACTGACAGTTATAGGCATGTTACCAAATTGGTAATATAATCGATTTCTAAAAACATGATTCATTTGTTATCTTGGTTTGCATTAATCTAGTAAATCAAACCGATTTCAAAATCAATTAGTTCTTAACATTATACTGGTGAATCGGTTCGGTACAGGAGATCCTTGGATCGATTCAGTGTTTCAGGTAGATTATAAAAAAAAACGTTTCTTCGATTAATCGATGTCAGATCATGTCAACATGCCTCAACCCTAACATAAATGGCGGCATGTGTTTGAGCTATGAAACGGAAGTTAAATACTTCTTAATTCAAGAAAACGAACCCCAATAGGAATCTTTTAGAAAAGAAGACAAAATACTTGAAATATTTTTGTTTAATTTATTGTCCAGAAATGATTGTGATACAATTATTTTTTTTAAAGTACTGTCCATGGGCATTCTCCTTTCATAAATTGTTCGTACCTAAACCAATAGGAAAAGCACTAATTGGTTTAGTTTCAACCACAATCTAATATGGAGCACCTCTATCTAGAAAGTAGCTATTTAATCATTAATTGACTTACTCCTACAAAGTTAACCCGTTTTCCCACTATTCCTTTGCAGCAATACAAGAAACACTAGGTACATATTAAAAGAGCTCGCAAGCCAATAAAGCTCGTTTATTTAATTTATTTCAAAACACTCTGTTGAAGATATATGTGTAACTTGTTTTAAAAAGTATAGTGTCCGGTCTGTAATATTGCAGGTCTACCAGGATATATTTGAGGTAACGTGATATTGTTTCTTACGTGAGCGTAAAAGATTACCGTAAGATTCTGTATGGTTAGCAGTATTTTTACCCGTGGTCTAATTAAGTTTTTTTTTATTTTTTAATTTTAAGTATGGAGTTTCTTGTGCATTCTTTTCCATAACAAGCTACTTTCCGAATGCACGATAGAATCATTTTTATGTACGTTCAAAAGTGCCGCTTGGTGGCCTAGTTGAAATAAAATATCTTTGTCTTTAAAAAGAATGCTGTGCATCATATTGTTAAACCTTATCAATCAATCACAAGGAGGTAAAGTCTGTAAGTTTGGATGTAGGAGGTACATAATCTCCGAAACTAAGCATGCAATTCCACAAACATTTTGATTGATATATAGTCAAAGTCAAATTTCTTTATTTCAGCCACTAAGTGGCATATTTGAACGTCCAAAATTTCAATTTAAAAGTAATAATAATTGATTCTACCGTCCATTCGGAAAAGTAGCTTGTTATGGAGAAGAACGGACAAGAAACTCCACATTTACTCTTTAAAAAAAGTGTTTTACAATATTAACATACATACATTAATTCATATACGTGAGGACGATGCACCCAGAATAACACTACTATACTACGTATAGATACAAAGTATTACAAACGTACGCTAAAGATTCGCTATCAGTGACAGCGAAGCTTCTCTTCATCAGTAAAAAAGTCCATTTTTATCCCGGACAAATGCACGGATCTTATGGAATAGGCTACACGAGCGAAGCCGCAGTAAAAAGCAAGTATCTAAATAAATTAGGTTAAGGGCAAGAATGATTTATAATTGATGCATCAAAAATGACTTTAAAAATACAACACGCTATACACAGCAACCGTTTGAAGATTTTCAATTAAAATTCCTCTAAAAATATTCGAAGCTTCTATTCTAAAATTACCTGTGACATACAGACAGATAGATGTGACGGCCAGTGATATATTACCGTAAAGATGTCTCACGTAATTCCATTGGTATGGGTCCTTCATAATTTATGGCTGTATTGCTTTTGCCTGTTGCCTATTCTGTTTAAACCAACCACTATGTGGTTCCACGACAAAATCAAAAAAACATTTTTACAAAAAAATACTACCGACTTCCAAATAAGAAAACTACAAAGTGAAAAATAACTTTATTTTTGGAAGTCGGTGTCTTTGGTAGGTACCAATTTTTTGGATTATGGACACCGACTTCCAAAAATAAAGATATTTTTCACTTTGTAGTTTTCTTATTTGGAAGTCGGTAGTATTTTTTTGTAAAAAAGTTTATGAAAACAAATACAATGTCGAACATAGACCCTCCTCCTTTTTGGTAAGTCGGTTAAAAAGCGTGGCATAATACCAGCGAGCTAAGCTAGACAATAAAACTTATTACCAAATAATTTAAACCGACTACTAAAACAAAACACTACAAAGCGAAAAATAACTTTCGTTTACCGAAGTCGGTGTCTTGTTGTTATTGTTTTTCGTTTTTCGACACCGACTTCGGTAAACAAAGTTAGGTATATTTCGCTTTGTAGTGTTTTAGAAGTCGAATTATTTATTTTGTTTAAAAGATTTTTATTTTACTCTTTTTAGTATTGTTACCTCATATTACCATGAAAATCCTGTAAATCCAGAGTAGGTACATCTAATTTCGATTCCAATAAGCTCAAATACGACTAGGATACCTTGTTTTATATACGGAGTTCAAGTGTCTACCTTCTGGCTTCATCATGAGGTCAGTTCTATGGTACCTACCATTTTCATCAGTACCATTTATTTATATGTACCTATTTGCTTCATTATAGTGCTTAACTATTCGAAAACTCTGATGCTAGCAGAGTTCGAAAAATCGATGGTGATTTTACCCGTAGACAGTTTGGGCCCAGTAGATGGCCACGTTTTTGGCAGCATCAGTGATGTTCATTAAGACCTCAATGGAGCAGGTGTATGGGCACTTGGGACGCTCCAACAATTGGGCCATCTTTTCGAAAAGGTCAACGTACTCTCATTTGGTATCAGACAGATCTGTAAAATGTATTGAGACAAAAAAAGGACAATTTTAACCAGGTTTAGGTACGGACACCTGTAATGTCACAGCCAGACTTCATACCAAAAATAAACTACTAAATCTTACTAATCACGTCGTTACGACTTTGCACCTGTATGTTAATTAAATTATGTAAATATGTTTAAAACGGTTGAACTCATGGCGCCAAACTAGATTTCGTGTAATCTTGGCTGCACACGGAATATACACTTAGAAGTTTTTAATATGCAAGTTAAAATATATAAGCTGAACCAAGGGAATATGCCATAGGCTTTACTAATATTTTGTGCTTCAGAAAATGCATGTACTGGTAACTGGCCAAACACGACTAATTAATTAACAGGATTTCTTCGAAAAGTAATCTATATCGACGGAACAGATGCAGGGTATGGAGTTGTTTCGCATAGTATAATTTACCACCTATATTACCCTGTAGTTAGAATGCCCCAAAACATGCATTCAAATCGACCTTTGTGCAACCACCGACGTCACCATGGAAGGTGCAAGTGGCGATGTTTTGGGCCAATTATTATCAAAGTGACAAGGCCAACAAGAAGAAGTTCATAGTTATAAATAAAAGAGACCTATGTATATGAAGCATCTTGTCATTCACACGTTGGAAAGTAAGATGTTGTTTCCATTTGGATAATCTCCGGAGCCAGGATTTGTGTTCGAATTTAGGTCATCAACATTCGTGGCTCATCTACTTGGAGTAAATACTATCCGTAAGGGTGACTGGGATTGATGAATTGGTGAAAGCCGCGGGATAAGAATAGCACAAGACCGATCAATGTAGCGAAGCTTGGTAGAGGCCAGAGGACCAGCAGTGGACGTCTTTCCGCTGAAGTGATAATGAAGCAAAACCCTTCAAGGACTGTAGATGTGATGATATTATGAAAATGATAATTACGAATGCAGAAATTAAGGAAAACTTCTGTTGTATCAATCATGTCGTTCACAAGTAAATTCATACCTTAACATTAAATCAAAAGAGCGTTAGCAATATCAGCTTTAACGTCACTTAGGACCTTTCATTGCAAACCGTATTAAAATGCAATAATTTACATGTATGCATGACACACGATATTCTTTATGGCTGTATAAAGATTATTTGGCTCAAGCTCTGCATTCTATGTAAATGTGGAGCTCTTGTGGTGCTCAGATATTATGATAATGGTTGTTGCTTACGCGGTGTAGAGCATAAATTAATACTGGTTTAGTCGTTTGACGTATATCGGCGTTCGAAGATTTGGACGTAATAGTTAGTTTCTTAATCGTTACATGCTTTTATAGCTTCTGATTGATAAAGGGGTAGTTAACTTTATGTCACCACACACCGAGACACAACGCATCGCGACTTTAATTTAGATACAGTATATAACTTTATTTTCAACACACTTGCTCATAAAGTGGCTCTAATTTCACCGCAATTAGGCACATAATGATACCTGTAATCAAACTGTGACTTTTTTATTACCATTATTCACAAGTGAGTTATAGAGTTATTTTTTTTTATTTTATTGGTTGAGTTACTTTGTTGATCGAATAAAAAAGATTGTGCTCAATAGTAAATTAAATTAATGTACCTATTGCTTGCTCATATCATGCAATTTCGTATATAAATAGATAATTTGAACTTGTACGTGTTTAATGAATAAAACTTTCACTCAAATATAACTTTTGTTTTCTCTGTAATAAAGAAAACTTGAAATTCCCCATTTTGTACGTGGCTAAAACGCTATCTGCGAAAAACCAAAAAAAAAAGAAATCTCATTCTTTTAGTCTATAGCCGATCGCCATTTTATTATGCGCGCGCATAGGAAAACTGATAATTTTTTTCGCATCTCATTTTCACTGTTGAAAATGATTTTTTAGTATTATTCTCTTCACAAGTGTATTGAAAAACGTCGTATAATACACGTATGTATTGATGATGACAGTCCTCGGCTCTCTTAAGAGCCTCACCTAACGGATCGGGTCTCAATGGCGCCTCAGCGGTAATCACTAACATTACACACTTGTACCATAATTTACAATTATCTACACCCATAAAGTTATGTTCCAAATATGAATTCAAAAAATATTGTTTAAACACATTATTTTTTTATCGTGGTTACGTAAAATTAAAAAAAAAACCATTACAGAGCAACATTTTCTTTCGATTTTCAAACAACTGCATCATAAAATAACTTAAATTTTTATAGCACACTTTTACTTTTTATTTTATTGGCGCTTATGGGCTCATTGCCTTAATGTAGAAAAGTAGTGTTATTGTCTATGGATGCGCGTACTGCGCAGTCATGCGCAAAAAGAATCTAAATTGCCTGCCATACCACTTACATTTTCCGTTTCCACTTTTGTTTTATTTCAACTGTATGAGTGAAGATAATAAGAAATATAGATATATTCTTTATGCAGATGATAAGAAAATTTATAAAACTATAACTAAACCAGAAGATTGCATAGAACTACAGAATGATATTAACAATCTGTGTGATTACTGCAAAAAAAATTGTCTGTTTCTTAACGTAAAAAAGTGCAATATTATAACATTTTCTAGAAAGATAAACTGGATAAAATATAACTATAAAATCAATAATGATCATATTAATAGAGTGACTGAGGTGCGAGACCTTGGGGTCCAACTTGACAGTAAACTTATTTTTGATTCTCAAATTACCACTATGACCAACAAGGCATTTCGCATGTTGGGATTCGTACTAAGAGTTGGTAGGGATTTCAAACATAAATCAACATTGATCCTTCTTTATAAGACACTTGTAAGGTCAATTCTTGAATATGCTTCAGCGGTTTGGAATCCCCAGTATGCAGTTTATATTGACCAAATTCAAAAATTGCAAAATAAATATACTAAGCACTTGAGTTGGCGATTTAACTCTGGAACTGATCATACACCTAGGCTTCAGAAATTGGAGGAACGTCGTGCAGAGCGAGATCTAGTATATTTATATAAAATTATTAGAGGCCAATTGGACTCCCCTTATCTTCTCAGCAAAATAAGTTTTGGATGTCCACGCTTAAATGCACGCAGGAGAACTCTCTTCCAAATTGGTTTCTCCCGAACCAATTACGGCAAGAATACTTTTATCAAAAGAGCATGTCGTTTGTACAACGACATGATCTCATTAAAAGAAAATCAAGATTTCGATATTTTTCACCTTTCTCTACCCAAATTTAGGTTTTGCATAAAAAATATTTTGGCATATAAATTTAAATAATATAATGTTATACAATAATATAATTTTGAATTGTCACTTCTTAGTACTGTGTGAACTTCTGGTTGTACTGTAACTTAGTTTAATTTACGTGTATATCAATCTGTGGAAACTGTTTATGGATTGTGTTGAACTAATTGTATGCTTATGTTTGTTATTGCATCTGTTTGTTTCCCAAATAAAATAAAATAAAATAAAATAAAATAAAATAAATAAATAAAATAGTGTATGCAATGGCATATAATTAGGTATTAAAACACTCGCGTTTTATTATTATCACTTACCCCCCCCCCCCCCACTCATGTTTTAATATCCCCTATTATATGACCGTTGCATAAACTACTATTAAATACTACTATTTAATACTTCATACACACAAACGCATAGAGGCAGACTTAATGTCTTAGGCATTTGCTACCAGACGATCTTTATTTACTACACAAAAAGAAAGGAAGGGAGTTGAAGAATTCGCAATTCGAATTTAAATTCCGCGTGGTGAATTTTATATGTTTTGAGTAGTAAATAAAGTAGGTCCTTATTGTGTAGCTATTTTAAAAAGTGCGCGCAGTTTTGCGTCGCGTCATCTCTCGGTGTGAGCTAACCTTTATACTCCTAGGAGTAGCTCTTACGTGATCTTTCAAACCTATCAGGATTTCAGGAATCACAAACATGAGACGCAGCTATTAGATACATATTATTACGAGTATTGTAATAGCAGTAATAATTATATTCACCCGTATCCTCGGATCTGCTGCTTATTCATATTATTTTACAGATATACCTACAAATTCTATGATTTCATGCTGTGAGATGAACCCCACGCATGACCAAAAGTGTCCTAGCCTTTTTGGTCTCGCGGGGGTTCTTTTTTTAATAACTGTTTAATTTTTTGTTTTTATCTTACGTGTCTCTTATGCATATCTTTCTTTATTTCAAAAATGTTTCCCGTTCTACGAAATGATTGAACCTCAAAAGTTAAACGGGCAAACTGTGCTATTAATTTTCTATCTACTGTATAGGAACTTATACCAAATCCAATTAGCTACACTCAAAGCTAAAATGCATTCAAAAGAAACCTATGAATATTAATCTAGTTAATTCCAGAGATTATTAAACAAATACCCGTTATATCAAAGAGAAAGTAGCTTTCAAATTAATTAGCGGTTTGCGGAAAACACAGCGGTTACAAGCACGGTAACATTTCCTTGTTGAATGGACGGAAACATGTCCGTTAAGAGACAGTCCCCTGAGAGTGTTGAATAGAATTCTATCAACGAACTGAGAATTTGCTACACAAAATGCTTGAGCAAAAACCTGGGGTTCATACGAAATAAAAGTTGAGAAACAGTTGCTAAACATTATTTACCGTAATATCGTTTTATTTATCATGACTGACAAGCCTTCAATCTCTCTCGGATAAAATAAAAAATAATATATCTTCACACCTGTGTTTCTTGAAGGATTAGGTAGACATTTACTTAAACTCAACCCTCAATGTTTGTCACATATAATAGGGGCCAAAACAATTGCCATCATCCGCAGGCTTATTACGTAAGAAACAGCAATCAGCAATTTTCGCACGATCGAACGTTTTATGTCATACGAGCTGTTCCCCGCGGCTTCGCTCCCGTGGATCACCCCACAGGACCTGTTTTCGGGACTAAAAAATAGCCTATGTTACTCAAGAATAACGTAACTTTCTATTAGTGAAAGAATTTTTTAAATCGGTCCAGTAGTTTCGGAGCTTATTCGGTACACAAACAAACAAACAAAAAAATCTTTCCTCTTTATAATATTAGTATAGAAAAGTGGGAATTACCTACAATGTAGGTATGGTAGGTCCTACACAATCGTTTGCTAATCGCTCGCTGTTTTTGAAATGCACTTATATTTCTAAAAAAACCGCTTAAATCTCTAAAACTGCTGTATTGAAGAGCAAATTATTGTGCAAAAATCGCTATCCTTTTGCTCTTGCAAAATCTATACTAATATTATAAAGAGGTACAGTTTGTGAATTGTGAGTTTGTGACGTTGTAGAGGGTAATCTCTGGATCTACTGAACCGATTTTGAAAATTCTTTCACCAGTAGAAAGTTACATTATCTTTCTGAGTGTCATAGGCTATAACACATTTAAAAAATATTACAGATCCTTATGAAAATTGCAATAATGTAACCCAAAATAACAAAATGTTGCATGTAAAATTCATTCTTTGGCGTGTGCTGAGATAACTATTGAAGATACATAAAAAATATGTACTACATGATTAGGTAGGGTAGGGTAGGCAGGGTATGGTAGGTAGGGTATGGTAGGTAGAGTAGGGTAGGTAGGGTTGGGTAAGTAGGGTAAGGCAGGGTAGGGTAAGTAGGTAGCCAATAGACGGGAGCGAAGCCCCGGGGGTCAGCTAGTATGTAATAAGCCTGCCGGAAACAGATAGAGATTTCGGGCTGCTATACTGAGAAATTATAGATGGTAAAACCCACAGATATAAATCTAACTAGATGACGCGATTGTATGTACTTCGCGTGTCAAAAAACAGAGAAAAATTACGATCAATGATCGTACTTTGAGCTTTTCATTTAGCATTGTCGGCACCGGAAAGCCACCGAAATCTATATAAATTCCATAATTAGGAATTTATATAGATTTCGGTGGCCATATTGAGCTGTAAAAACTATATATAAAAAGTTGGCCGAGGCATTGGAAATGTTTTCTTTCATTGGTAAGTAAATTGTGTGTGAAAAAGTGGCACGCTTAGTTTTCATACAGATTCAGGGACTTGCGTTATCTAGTTAGATTTATGTCTGTGGTAAAACCCAAGTTACTAGCTTTCAATAGGTACGCGTCATATATGTTATTACTAGCTTCTGCCAGCGGTTTCGCCCGCGTGAATGTCGAAAATGATCCCAAGAGAACGTATCCTATGTGCTATTCCAGGCTACAATCTATCTCTGTGCCAAATTTCATCCAGATCCGTCCAGCCGTTTGAGCGTGAAGAAGTAACAAATATACACACTCACAGACATTCGCCTTTATAATATTAGTGTAAAGTGTGATTGTTGGAATTATTTCTCGTCTTTACTAACTTAATGCTGCTAACTACTAATTAAGTACTACTAATACAATTGTTAAGGGTTTATCATAAGCATGTTCTTATATTGTAGGTCGTTTTATGACAACTAAACACTTTTTCTTTCTTTATTTCTAAATCATTCCCTACGTAACTGCAGCTAATTAAAATTTCCTTTAAAGCGCTCAAACTATCTTCATATTAAAGTAACAACAATAAAAGTAATTAATTATGAACACCCGAAAATGCGAGGATTAGGTAATAACATAACGCTAGATAGAAGATATTAAATCCGAATTTCTTAAAGGTCTAGGTCTAGTCGTCAAGATGGTGGTTTTACTTGCAAAATAAATCTCAAAAGACTTATTGGCTGACTAATTATTTTATTCATCATACATTGTAAAATATATCTCAGATTACATAATGTACTACCAGACTGTTCATATCATTCTTTTTTAACCTTACACGTAGGTAGGTAAGTTAAAAAAAGTTGTCATTCTTTTTACAGCGCTAATATGTGTTTATATTTCTCTAACTCACATACACAAATCACCAAGATCCGGAACAACTATCTATAGGCCACACAAATATTTGTTCTTTGCGAGAATCGAACACGCGACACGCATCGCAGCAGCCGATAGCTCAACCACTACACCAACCGTGTTGTACAGCAGATTCGGGCATTTTGAACAAAATATGTGCCTACATCTTGCCCTGAATGCCCACACCTAGACAAACGAAAGCCTAACCTGTATTTCTGTCAACATACAGGGCTACGACAACGTCAATCAAAAAGGAGGACAATATTTCAAATAAAAATCTAATTTTTCTTTATCAGGGACGAAAAACAGTAACATTTGATCTGTCTGTCTACAGTCCCTTTACAGTGTAACTATGTTTATTTATGTGTCACTCAAGATAATGTTATGAATATCTTAAACATATCATATCATGTATGATGAATCATGAGCTGTATCTAAAAAGTGGAGCACAAGATCTAATACTGTTTCTCTCAATTTCAAATCAACACTTACCCACGATTCTTAACCCCCGACGGAAAAGAGGTATGTTATAAGTTTGACGTGTGTACCTGTGTGTTTGTGTATTTGAGTATCTGTCTGTGGTATCATAGTTCCTAAACGGATGAACCGATTTGTCAAGCTTTGGCATTATAGTTGGGTTTGATACGATATTAAATGCACATATTCAATTCCGAAAGCGGCTCTTAGCTCCTCAACAAATATAATAATGTTCGTTTATGTAAATAATAAAATTATAAATTTAATTCTACTTCAAGGCTTTGGTATTTTTATCGAAAATATGTTACAATATTCGAATTAATCCTTCCAGAAATTCTCAAATATTTTGTAATTAAACAGAATGACTTTTAATTCATTGGCGTATTTCGGAGGGTGAAACTACTCGTGAACGTAAAAATATAGGGAACCGCAATTTTTTCGTGTAGTAAAAGTTTTTCATATTCATGAACACTTTTTATGCCCTAAAACATTGCCAATCCTAATAACATTATTAATGTGAAAGTAACTCTGTCTGTTTGTAAGGTTTTCACACCTAAATCGCGAATCAATTTTGAAGAATTTTGCTACAGAAATAGATTTTCGTTGAAGAACGACATAAAATATTTTTCATTCTGATTGTACCTACCTACCTACGTTCCCGTGGGAAAATATATATATATAATATACCCACTCGAACGAAGCCGCTGGCTGTAGCTAGTGAATATTTATTTATTAAAACTTTATGCATAAGTACAAAGGCGGACTTAATGCCTTAGGCATTTTCTACCAGTCGACCTTAGGGTGGGGCAGAGATAAAACAAGGCAGGTGTAACTAAATGATAGGATGAATAGAGAAAAGAGTATATATTTATATATATATACATATAAAAGGAATAATAAATATATACTTAGATACGAACAAATGAATTTTGTGATGTTTCTGCAAACATTTTTTTTTTATTCGTCGATAGGCTCACGTTTGACCACTATCTCGCCTGATGGTAAGCGATGATGCGGTCGACGGTGAAGCACGCTTGCCTAGAAGTAACCTAGTACTTCTTGCGAATGTGCTCACGTGAATATTCACCCTGTGGTTGTATCTAGTAGGTATCTTTTCCGAAAAGGTTTTTCACTTGATGAAGATAGGTGTGTTTTCCGGGAAGTACGGTTGAATGACCCTTCGATCTATCATAGTGAGTGTTTGATACCCAATACATCCCTCTTGTGTTTGAAGTTCCAGTTCTAAGTTTTAGAACTGGTATCCTGACTCTATCGCAGATTGTTTTACTTAGTTTACAGTGTTGTGTATGGATTTTATATGAAAGGACCATGTGGGAAAAATCGAAATTCGAAATCTAATTTGACTGATTTTGAAAAAGTATTCACACCACAATTTCAAGTATTGATTACGAAAGGTTTATGCGTTTAATACTTATTCGTTGCATTTGATAATTACAGATAGGTACAAATAGCGAGAATCACCCTTGCATTGAAATAGGACCGCACCTGATGTTAGTTCGACAACTAAATTGCAGTTTGCGAAAAGGTCAACACCTCAGCCTCTTACCAATCAATCCCACCGTGATTGCAATGTCAAATTTCGCTCACTTACACTTGTATCAAAATAGAATACATCCAAAGGCTTAGAAGATATCGCAATTGTCTAGATTGTGTGTAATGGAGAAACTTAGAACTTTCGTCTGTAAGAGATTGCCCTGTGCGATAAGACCGCCCATTGTACACTTGTTTTTGTGAATGTTTGTCCTGTACATATTTTGTGGTGTACAATAAAGTATGTAATAATAATAATAAAAGGGTTTATAGATATAATGTGGTGTACAAAACACTGTAAAAAAGATAAAAAATACGAAGCAGTTTATCAACTAAAGTACCGGACGCAACTACCAATTACATTATAATTTATTACAAAAATTACTAAAACAAACACATAAAGCACCTAATTAAGTCGTTCTACTCGTTCGATATTTAAAATAATGTCGGCGCCGGCGCATTGTGATAACGTTTAAATAATTCAACGCACGGTGGCGCCACCTTCCATCAGAATATTGGCAGCCAGCCTAAAAATCTATTATGTTACGCCTTTTGACGCCAAATGCGGTCAGATTGGATGTCGTTCTGCTAATAATAAAGAATGGGAAATGGTGTCACTGGTCATTTCAAAGCACAGCTAGGATAATCAGCTTACAATGTTCCCACTGCTGGGACACAGGCCTCCTCTGTGTGAGAAAGAGTTATCCATAATCCACCACGTCACTACTTACTTTTCATGACTTTTTATTAGACCACTTCCTTAGTCATGGCATTAATAAAAAAAAACATCATCTCCAAGCGAACAGAAATCTCTCGATAACTGTAACCAAACTTCAGTGACCTTCAGTCAAGATAGAGATTTTTGTACCAGAATGATTAACCTACAATCTCTGAATTTAAAGCCAAATGACAAAAAAAAGTTAATTAAAAAAATCAAAAAACCCAACTGCTTGAAAAGCGAACTAAAAAGACGTAAACAAGGAGAAAATCATGCGTTGCAATCGGAGGATACGTATTCGCGAGCTGGCTGTCCAAAACCAGATGTAATGATGAGATGTGTAAACTTAGAAACCGCCATTTTCCTATTTTCCAATTTTAATGTAGCCAGTGACACTCGCAAGGTTAAGAAGAATCGATTGACGTAAGAATCATCAAAATCGGTCAACGCGTTTGGCCTCTAGAACGCCACATAGGAACAAACATACATACATACATAGACTGATAAACACATTACCCTCCTCCGGCAGTCACGAAAAATTCTTAATCTGGGGGCGCTGATTCATTATAGGTACTCAATGCGTGGGGTTATTGGACGACTCGCCCGAATCGGGCGAATTGTCCACTATTAAAAATATTCATTTTTCTGTGTCGATTCGCCCGAAGTTATTTTATCGGTGGGCGAATCGACCACTCCAATATTATTTAGTGGACGATTCGCCCGAATTTTAATTAAAGAATAAACAATATAAAAGTACAGTCGTGCTCACCCGTCTCGGTAATAATATGAAGAATTTATCGAAGTTAATAGATATTGTACTAGAAACTAGGAAAGCAATTCAAACTACCAGGAGGCCAGAATCTGAAGAAGTATTTGCAGAGCTAGAATCATTAGCGGTAGAGACTAACGGAGTCTAGTACTCCGTTCTTCAGAATCGAAAATCGCCCGGTACTCTTTTTACCGCTCATTATTCCCGCCTAGCTTCCTCATAATTATAATCTCCTGGTACTTCAGTTAGTCTTTACCGGTCCCAAAATGACCTGATAGCACTATCAGGTCATTTCGGTCTATCATTTTCGATTCTGAAGCCCTAGTACTCCGTTAGTCTCTACCGCTAATGATTCTAGCCCTGCAAATACTTCTTCATAATTCTGGCCTCCTGGTAGTTTGAATTGCTTTCCTAGTTTCTAGTAAAATATCTATTAACTTCGATAAATTCTTCATATTATTACCGAGACGGGTGAGCACGACTGTTCCTTTATATTGTTTGTTTGACTAAAATAAAATTCAGGCGAATCGTCCACTAAATAATATTGGAGTGGTTGATTCGCCCACCGATAAATAACTTCGGGCGAATCGACACAGAAAAATGAATATTTTTAATAGTGGACAATTCGCCCGATTCGGGCGAGTTAAATTCGGGCGAGTCGTCCAATAACCCAATGCGTGGTATGCATGTGGTATGAGATTGATTAGATGTGTAAACTAAAGGTAGATATACCTTCCACCATGTATTTAGCTCACCCCTTTTGTTAAAAGACCAGACCAATTATATTTTTATCTTTGCTCTTAAATGCAGTTGAAAGACCGTACTAAAAGATAACCCAGACATACTGCTATCAAAATCCATTATCTTGTCCATTGTGGAAGACGGTAGCCGTAGTAAAATAAGAAAAGAACAATATCAAACAGAAATGCGATATCGTAAGATCGCTGCACCATCAAATGCAGTCTGGGAGACTTCAAAGGAAAACAATTTTCTTATACAACGCAATAATATTCTTAAAATAGAATAAAATTAGATCTTACCTCCTCCTAATATAATTAAATGTGAAAATTTAAGATGGATGTGTGTGGATGTATGTTTGTTACTCAATCACGCCATAACGGCTGAATGGATCTGGATGGAATTTGACACAGACATAGATTATAGATTGGAATAGCACATAGTCTACCTTTTAACCGACTTACCAAAAAGGAGGAGGTTCTATGTTCGACTTTGTTTGTTTTTTTTTTGTGTATGTTCACCGATTTCTCCTTTAATTGTGGACCGATTTTGAAAATTCTTTTTGTTTGAAAGAATATGTTCGGAAATTGGTCCCATTTTAATTTGGTGATCTGATGAAGAACTTCGGCGATATACAATAGAACTCTTCAATAAATGACTGCAAATCTCTCGGGATTGCTGCAATCGCATGTATGTTTATTGATTATACCATTTCGTACCATAACATCACGCCAGTACGCTCTACAGGGGTAATCAGATGTGTACAGTTCACCTTGGTACACTCTCATTTCACCGGTTATGTAAAAGATTCATGGTATTCGGGTAATCTATTCTGGCATTATAGGTACCTTACTAAAGGCAAGTTGCTTAATAGGTACAATTAAAATATTATAGAAGAATAGAAGGAATATAAAATGGGATAAAAAACAAATCGGCAGAGTTTAATCAACAGAATTCTATAGATTTCCTAGGAATTCTCTTCAATGCCTGGTTTTCACAAATTGCCTATAACATATTATTATGTTGATTAAACCCTGCTGGTTTGTTTATTCCATTTTATATTCCTTCTTTTAGTCTTCTTGAATATTTTAGGTTAAATATCTTTTGATTTATTGGCATGTCGAGTCAATAGACATTCAATGGATAGGACTATCGTTGCAATAGCTTTTTGGCAAAACGGGACCTCGATCTAATGGTTATACAAAATTGTGGTACATCGATGCTATGGAATTTCGGCGATTCGGACATTCGATCTGATGACTTCGGGGAATTAGCCATATGACATTCGAAATCAAGCAGTAAATCCTTTTCCAATAGTCTGATAACTGAGAAATAAAATTGGCCGTTTGACACATTTTCCATGCAAAAGCTGTCAAACCACCATTTTTAATCCTCAGTTATAAGGTTATCAGACTATTCAAAAATCGGCACTTAGTAAACCTATTTTTGACAACCTACTTGGGAAAAAAATTACTGAGCTTGAATCTCAATAACAAAAAAGAATTCGATATAAGAAAGAAAGATAATTATTAAAATATTTCTACTTGATAATGCTGCAATAGACTATAGATTAGTACCGTAAAACAGTTACTTTCTAAAGCATACTCCTTAGTAAGTTAGGTTAAAATAATTTTATTTTTATTTTTTATTCTTGTACCTTATTTGTGAAACATGGTATTTTTCGTTTTGCTTTAAAAAAAAAATAACAACACTATATTTTTCGCTATTTTTGGATACTCCTCCAAAACGACTTGGATGTTTAAATAGTTATTTATGCTACAAGTGCGGAAGGTAGGTGATTTCCGATGAGTGGATAAATCGACACGAGTCGGAAATCATCTTACGTACGTGTATCATACAACATTTTACTATGCATTGTGCGAGGAAATAAAAAGATATATCTGAACCAAGCAAGAAATTAATAAAATGGCGGGCTTATTCAAGCGCGCTCAGCATATCCACAGATTAACTAATAGTTCCTCGGGATCCTGCGCTTGTGCAAAAAGCTGTCACGTTGAAACGCAAAAATGCACGAGCAAAATATACATTCTGCCAAACATATTTAATGAATATGTAAAATTAATTTATTGATCCAAATCTAAATCTAGAGTAATTAAAAACGCCTTTAGTGAAGTATTAGTTTTATTTTACCTTTTTAGGGTTCCGTACCCAAAGGGTAAATACGGGACCCTATTACTGAGACTTCGCTGTCCGTCTGTCTGTCACCAGGCTGTATCTCATTAACCGTGATAGCTAGACAGTTGAAATTTTCACAGATGATGTATTTCTGTTGCCGCTATAACAACAAATACTAAAAACAGTATAAAATAAATATTAAAGGGGGGCTCCCATACAACAAACGTGATATTTTTGCCGTTTTTTGCTCGATATTAATAACGGCAACAGGTAGACGCTTGAAATATTCACAGAATGTTTAGTTGTATATTTACTTCAAAAAATTATAATTAATAAATTAAAATAAAATAAATTAAGGGGGCTCCCATACAACAAACGTGATTTTTATGCAGTGTTTTGCGATAATGGTACGGAACCCTTCGTGTGCGAGTCCGACTCGCACTTGGCCGGTTTTTATTTATGAATGAGAATCTGTACTTAACTAATTTGTAAAACTTTTCTCAAATAATAAAAACTCTATGCGTCGGGCTGACGTTGGCGTTAAAAATAAAAAATATACAGAAAAGTTAAAAGCACTAGTAAAAAAGTGACACTTTCCGCACAGTTTGGCTGCTTGGAAAACGTTATTTTCGAGGACATGCATTGTAATAGTTATATATGCTACAAGTGCGGAAGGAAGGTGATTTCCGATGAGTGGATAAATCGACACGAGTCGGGAATCTTCTTACGTACGTGTATCATACAACATTTTACTATGCAATGTGCGAGGAAATAAAAAAAAAATACCTGAACCAACCAAAAATTAACAAAATGGCGGGCCTATTCAAGCGTGCTCATCATATCTAGATTAACTAAAAGTTCCTCGAGCATATCTACTGCGCATGTGCAAATAGTTGTCACGTCGTAACGCAAAAAGGCACGAGTAAAATATAAGTTCTGCCAAATATATTCATTAAATATGTTTGGTAGAACGTATATTTTAACCTACCTTACGCACTTGTAGCATAAATAACTAGTTTTCAAACAAGCATGGAAATATTGTCATTATTTTAGAAAAAAGAACACGCGAAATACCCAATTTACGGACAAAAAAAATCAAATCCATTGCTGGAGCGTTTTTTGAATTTGGAACATTACAACGCTCCAGCAATGTTGTATGAAACGGCGTGCTGGAGTTATTAGTTTAAGATACTCTTTGATTGGATCTCTTTTATCATTCTTGGCATACCAAAGTAAGTCTCTTTGCTTAGTACAAATTGCGTCCACGTGGCTGAATAGCCATAAGTGCGTTTGCATTTCGGCACAGATGATAAATAGAAAATCGGCAGCGAAGCTGAAAACTCGTCTTGATTTGTTATTTAAACATTTAATAAATATAAATTTAATAATTAAAATGAGTTCCAACGGTTCAGAGAGTGAAATTGAGATTGATTGTACTCCAACAGATTTAAGATCAGAAGCTAAATTGGCAATGGGAAACCTGCTTCCAGCGAAGTCAAAAGAAAAATATAGGGTGTCCCAAAAAGGACGCAAGATTTGAAATTGAAGAAAAGCACTTTTATTTTTTCGTTATAATATATTTGTATATAAAATCTTGAAGTACATAAAATAGGGTTATTTGTGGAATAACACGTCAGGCAAATGTCCTCCTAGGCTTTGCTGGCACATACGCACTCTTTTGTCAAAGTTTTCTATGACCATTTTGCATAGATGCGGCTGAATTTCCCCGATGCAGCGTCGAATTTCCTGTTTTAAAGCGTGAATAGTTGTAGGCTTATTGGCATAGACTTTAGACTTTAAATAACCCCATAAAAAGAAATCTAAAGGCGTTAAATCGCAAGATCTAGGGGGCCAATTCTGATCACCGAATCGAGAGATCACACGACTAGGAAAAGTTTCATGCAGTAATTGCATCGTTTCTCCGGCTGTGTGGCAAGTGGCCCCGTCTTGTTGAAACCACATTGCTTCCACATCGATATCCTCTAATTCGGCTAAAAAAAACCTTGTTATCATGTTGCGATATCGAGCCCCATCAACAGTAACCGCTTGACCGGCCTCATTTTGAAAAAAATATGGTCCAATAATGCCTTCAGCCCAAAACCCGCACCAAACAGTGACACGTTGTGGATGCATTTGTTTTTGAACAATCACATGTGGGTTCTCTGAGCCCCAAATGCGGCAATTCTGACGATTAACAAAGCCATCGAGATGAAAATGTGCTTCGTCGCTAAAGATGATTTTGTTTGAAAAATCTGCATCCCTGTTTTGGCGGTCGATAATCCATTCAACGAACTCTCTTCGCTGTCCATGATCACGGGGCTTCAGTTCTTGTGTTATTTGAACTTTGTAAGCATGGAGATGCAGATCTTTAGTGAGAATACGCTGGAGAGAGCTTCTTGAAATTTGCAATTCTTGTCCACGATGCCTAATGGATGTTCCTGGATGTTCACGGACATTCTGACGCACAGATTCAATATTGCCATTTGAACGGCTTGTTTTTGGACGACCAGTGGAATGAACATCATTAATTGATCCACTCTCCCTGAATTTTGCAACCAGTCTCTTCACAGTTGATGAACTCAAGCCAATATTCCGACCATATTTTGCACGGAATTTTCGAACCGTACCCGCCAAACTTTCATTACTTTTCAAATATTGTTCAATAATAAAAACGCGTTGATCTTTCGTATAACCCGCCATTTTTACAAATCCTAAACATTCAGCTGTCAAATGTTTTTTTTTTCAGGGTTGCCAGCACTAAAATACAAAACTGGCGGCAAATTGAAATCTTGCGTCCTTTTTGGGACACCCGATACATGAATATATGAAAATTTTATGATTTGGAAAAACAAAAGAAAAAAAAGAAGAAAGAAGAAGAAGATAAAAAGTGAACATTTTCGCCGAAACAGTATTTTTGGCATATTTTAATGAGATTGCTAAAACTAAAAAGCCATCTACATTATGGGCAATTTATTCCATGCTGAAATGTTAAAAAATTAAAGTTAAAAATTTAATGCCGAAATTGAAAAATTATGGAAATTTAACTACTTTTTTTTTCCCTGCATTCTTTTGAGAAAGCACTATATATGCCCCGGCGGAAATGGCAATTGCAGGTCAAGTATGAGTTTGAAGGCCGAGCAGTAGGCGAGGACTTCACTAACACGAGACAGGACACTATTTCCCGGCCTTTGCAATAATTTACTATTACACAGAAAAATTAATTTCTTTATAACTGAAATAGCATAATATGTAAATCACACTAATAATAATAAAAACCGGCCAAGTGCGTGTCGGGCCACGCGCAGTAATAGGGTTCCGAAGTTGCATAATAATGCGGACTAAAAAGAGGGTTTTGTTGTTATTACATGAACATTAGAACGGTTTCAGCGGCTCACGAAGTCTAAATACGGGCCCACAAAGGATGATGTTTTTTTAAATCTATATTCTCGCGTTTGACCACTATCTCGCCTGATGGTAAGCGATGATGTGGTCTACGGTGAAGCACACTTGCCTAGATGTAATCTATTCACTCTTGCCTTAAACTAAATAAGGACTAACTGGTAACTGAAGGAGTTATAAAATCCAACTTCGCAACTGAAGTTAGAAAAATATTATCCATTTGAGTACCACCGCGGGTGCGAATTGCGAAAGGAGCCGATACGAGCGCGCGTTAGAGCCACGGGAAATGGTATAGTTCGTTTCTGGATCCTTGCGTGCACGCTCCTTGTTTATTTCTCTTTCGGAATTAGAAAAAAATCGTATGTCACCTCTAATCTCCTCTAATACCGCGGATTAGAGGTGAATCCTCTAATCTGCGGTATTCACTATTTCATTCTTGAAAGTTTGACGCTACTCAATTAATGATGAAGTCGGGTCGAATATTGACTTTATAGAAGGATATCGACAAAAGAAAATAAGTAATTTGCTTGGAAATCGAATCTAATTTGACTTTACTTTTACGTTTTAATTACAAACCGTCGAAAATACATCTGCACTAACACAAAATAGACTCCACCGCACGCATGCGCCGTATGGACTACGTTCTGGTACTACCAACGACTCCGGCCACTCAAATGCGTTATTCAAGCTTAAACATTATTAATCTAGAAATCATTATTATTGAGAATGTTATGATTTTATTTTTGTATATTTTTACATGGTTCATAAGCATATATTTACTATCTATTTTACATAGCTAACAACGTTATTTAAGTATTTTTTCAAAGACATTTGTACAAAAAATTTACTGTGCCAAGTACATTTTATAAGTTGGTCGACTATTACTCGTAAACTTGTAAAGCCTGTTATGATTTTATTTTTGTATATTTTTACATGGTTCATAAGCATATATTTACTCTATTTTACACAGCTATAAACTTTATTTAAGTAATTTTTCAATGGCATTTGTACAAAATTTTTACTGTTTCAAATACATTTTATAAGTTGGTCGACTATTACTCGTAAACTTGTAAAGCCTTGTTATCCGTGATAATTTTCCTTTTAATTTCGTTATATTTACTACTGCCGTGATTTTTTTCACATAGCCAAGAGCAACCATTTCGCTGGCAGGGGGGGGGGACACTTGACTCTAACATAAATTTGCAACTTAAAGCTTAATTTTACGCAAACGAATCTCTGAATTGAAAATTGGTTTTAACAAACCCATAATATTTTTGAATGGCCTATCCAACGATACCCCACACCATGGGATAGATGAGAAAAAAAAAATACATCCCCACTTTACGTCTATGGGAGGTACCCGAAAAAAAAATATTTTTCATGATTTTATGTTACCACTTTGTCGGAATTATTAATATGTATATACATGCCAAATTATAGCTTTCTAATACTTAGATTCTCTGAGCTAAGCTGCGGACGGACAGACAGACAGAGCGAAACTATAAGGGTTCCTTGTTGACTTCGGAACCCTAAAAAGGCGAAAGTTTGTAAGTGTGTGTGTGTTTGTATGCTTGTTACTTCTTTACGCTCAAACGCCTGGACGGATCTGGCCGAAATTTGGCACAGAGATAGAATATAGCCAGGAATAGCACATAGACTTTTTATCCCGGGAATATGTTCCCTCGGGATAATTTTCGACTGTCACGCGGGAGAAGCCGCTGACAGAAGCTAGTCAAAGAATATTATGCAAACAAAACTGTCCAAAAAGGAGGTTAAATATTGATATTCTGGCTCTGAGCGGGCGCACGGCCAGTACTGCGTTAACATTGGGCGGAATATAATTACGCCTTAAGAACATGTCAAACCCTATATTAATTCCAGAGCTGGCTGCCCAAAACCAAACGTATCCTCCGACATGCACAGCATGATTTCCTCCTTGTTTACGTATTTTTAGTTCGCTTTTCAAGCAGTCGGGTTTTTTGATTTCTTTAATTAACTTTTTTTTTGTCTAAAGTAGAGTTTGACAAGTGTTTAACTTTAAATACCTTAATCAGAAATCGAGTCTAAGTTTGAACCCCACAAAGCTTTGACTTATTGCATAAAGTTTGAAAGACTTAAATGAAGATTCATATTATAATAACATACTGCGAAATGTTAGAACATCCTACCCACATTAAAAACGTGTGTATTATTTACTAAAATAGAAAGTGTCCGTCAGTTATAAAATTAACGAGGTGTTGTCCTAACAGGAAATGTTTCCTGCCGGTAACAATGGATACCGCCATTTTTATTCCAGTATATTTTATTTTTAGATTCATTACAAAAGTATTTAAGCGTGTAATAGGGAAACTGGTACTTGTGTTTTGTTTTTAAACTAGAAGGTATTTAGGTGATGGTAATTATAACTACATTTGGTTGTTGCTTTTTAATCTATACTAATATTAGAAAGAGGTAAAGTTTGTGAGTATGTGACGTTGTAGGGGGTAATCTCTGGATCTACTGAACCGATTTTGAATATTCTTTTACCAGTAGAAAGCTACATTATTCCGGAGTGTTATAATATAGTGGTTATAATATATTTTCAAAAAATAGGCAGGGTAGGCAGGGCAGGCAGGGTACGCTGGGTAGGCAAGATAGGCAGGGTAGCCAGTTGACGGGAGCGAAGCCCCGGGGGTGAGCTAGTCGTCATATAAATAAATTGTGTTAACTTGATATAGGCAGTTAGAGATCATTCGGCTGCCTATGGAACTAAGACCAGGGGGTCTACTCCCTAAGCAGGAAGTCCGTAGTTTCAGCCTTAGTTACGGGCGTTTCCTACTCCCTAACACTACGGACGGATGATTCGTTCGGGGCCCGAACTAAGAATGAAAGACAACACAATTTTATGACGAAATGGGAGATGACAAAACAAAAGTTAAGCGCACTTTGTGTAGTTGTGTTATTTCTCGCGGTGGAACAGGGCGCAGTGCTTCGACGAGTGGTATGACAAATCATATGAAGCTCTAGGGCGTCGCCAGCCGATGGGCCAGGGGGGGGCAAGTTGATATGGAGAATGAGAAAAGTATGAATTGTAGGTAAAGTCGAGAGCACATGAAGCTTTTCACTTGTAGTACGAGCCTTACATCTACAGCGATTGTAATAATATCGGTATAGTTCTCGCCAAATTTCTTGGCCGTCCCGAAGTTGGCTGCAATGTCTGCGCAGTAGTAAATCATACAAAAACAGTGCCGATCCGTGCCTTGCGCATCGGAAAGCCAACTTCTGGGCGGCCCAGAAGTTTGCCGAGCACTATTCAGAGTCCAACGTGTAAAGCTACGCAACTCTACCGTACACGTTGTGGACGGAAGAGCGATCAAAATTTTTAACGCTTTTCCGTGTCGGGAAAGAAGGTTGTTGCCTATTTTAGGATATCAACAACGGTTCGATCTGTTGGGTTTGGTTTATATATATTCATTCGCGACGTACGGGGATGATCAATCAAGTAAGTCAAGTCAAAGACTTAGGACTGTGGTTCCTTTACATTTGGCAACTTTTTTAGAATCTCTAGGGGGGGGGCAGCTGCCCTCCCCCTGCCCCCCCTTGACGACGCCCTTGTGAAGCTAAAGCATAAAGAACAACTGCCAGAAATCATGTCTACTTCTGTAAGTGCTTCTGAACATTGCTCAGACACTTTACCTACAACTTCGAGTTTAAGATCCAATATATACTGGTCTCATTCACAAGGTTCACAACGAACTCTAGAGGAGGCTTTTATTACAAATTACATAAGAAGTTTTGTCTTTTAGTTCTACACCATGTCATGTAGCCAAGAAAATAGAAATGCTTGAACCGAATATATTCGGCAACAAAACCGAATAATTCGGCCGAATACAAATAGTGGAAAAGATGCCGAATTCGCCGAATACTGAATACCAAACGAATATTCGGCACATCTCTAATTATAATCTCCTGGTACTTCGTTAGAAAGAAGAAAGAAAACATTTTTATTTGTGACCCGCACAGGAGACACGAGATAAGAAAAACACAAACAATAATAAAAAAAATAAAAAAAACCCGTGCGAGACCAAAAAGGCTCCTATCTCAGCATGTGCAACGATATTAAAAAGAAAATAACGCTGCGCTGATATTCTGATAGGGCCCACTGTTAATATTTACCTATTGGCCTCCTGGTAGGTAATTAGTATTATTGAACTGTTATTATTTAAATATTATTATTAACTTATGATTTTAGTTTAGGTATGTTAATTTATCGGGTATGTTATTTAATTAATTTGGTTTATTGAGAATTATTCTTGTGTTGTGTGTCTGTTGTATATGTAGTAATCATATACGTAGCATTAACTCTTTGCACGTGTTGGGTCACACTGTTAGTGCAGGGAGTAATTGAATTGAAATAAATAAATTAATTCCCCAAGTTATCTGGCCCCTCACTTTCAATATATTTGGCCCAACCACAAAAAAAAACCTTCACTCTTCACATACCAGTATTCTTCAATGTTCTACTCACCGCAATGAATTCATTCACTGTTCGTTCAGTCTATTTCTCTGTGTAATGCGCTCCCCCAAGAAATCAAGATGGCCACCAATCGATCAGAATTTAAAATGAAAGTTTGCGAGCACATTCGTAAGAAGTTGGCAGTAGTATCATTACAGCGAGCGATAATGTTCTCATACGTGTATTTAGTTTATTTTTTGTGTATATAATGCATATATTTATAGTTTGTATGTATATCTTGTTGCATGTTGTCGTGGCCAGTTCTTTATATGATCCGCATCTTACGCCGTAAGTTGCGAATTCAAACCTAACGAGCACCAATATGGCTTTTTCAAAGTCATATGTGCTTTTCTATGATGCGTTTAGTCCTAGACATCACTGGCTGATGGTGAAGGGTAACATCGTGAGGAAACCCTGGACTTCGGTGTTCGGTCTTAAATCGCCAATCTGGACTGAGCAAGCTTGCTGATTACGCTCATTCCTTCTCTATGAGAAGTGACCCAGCCCATTAAATGGAGCGTTAGAGTCAACAAACCCCTTTACCAACCCGCACTGGGCCCGCGTGGTGGATTATGGTCCAGTCCCTTTCACAGAAAGGAGGCCTGTGTGCCAGCAGTGGGAACATTAATAGGCTGATGATGATGATGTATATCTTAGTATTTGAGTAAATATTCCGTAATCGTGATTTGTTGGGGATTCTTCGAGGTGGTAAAATAAAATAGCGGACTGTAATAAAGGGAATGGTTCCGTATATTGAACTTAAGAACGCGCGCTATCTGGTCCGTGGTTTTTGAGTAAGTGGCGGTGCAGGTCAGCGGCGCGCGGCGGTCGGTGTCTCGTCCCGCGCTCCCCGCTCGCCGTCGTCGCCCTCCCGTAGACGCAGCTGCGGGCGGTGCCGCATTTGTCTCCGACAGATTAATTCTTAACTAGCTGTTGCCCGCAACTTCGTCCGCGTCAAACTCGTAAAAAATATATTTTTATCTTTTTAGTTTCCCGCCGGAACTATGAATTTTCTCGTGATCAAACGTTACTCGTTATTACATCAGCTATCTACCAGTGAAAGTCCTGTCAAAATCGGTCCAGCCGTTTCGGAGATTACTCGGAACAAACAGACAGACAGACAAAAATCTTAAAAATTGCTTATTTGTTGTTAGTACCGTATATACTTTCACGTGCATTCAATAAAACGTTGTTATTTTGATATTACATACAGACACTTCAATTTTATTTATTTGTATAGATATTGCAGCTATCACTAATTGTCTCTGCATCACCCAAAGGTCGACTGGCAATTCCTAAGGCATTCGCCTCAGTCCACCTCTTTGTGTGCATGAAGTAATAAATAAATAACCTTGAACGTGAATTTTCTAGGTGCGCTTATTCCATCATAGATCTTACTAATCCATTGTTTTCCATCAACCGAGACCGAGGTCAGGAGCAAGCCAATTAATTAAAAAAGCACTCAATAAAACCAAGGAATCTAGTTTACCGTTCGTAAGACCTTCAAACCTTAATTAAAGAAACGAGTGAAGAACTATAGACAATGTGTAGATTGGCGATTCGGGACTTAGATCCGAATCTTCGCAAGTCGGTCAAACGAGATCGCAAGTTGGGAAATTCTCAGATAAAGATTCACTTCCGATTACAGCGGCACCGGCGACACTGACGACGTGACACTGGCAATTCGGGTTAAGAAGGTCGATTGAAGTGGATGGACTAGAACGCGTAGAGACGCGTAATCCCTTCTTCATCTTCGCCTGTACACTCTTGGCAGATTTGTCGTGGTCAGCATGTCGCAGTGAGACATGAGTGCCGCCATGATTTGCCTCACGATGCACCGCCATCCCTTTCTGTCGGCAGTGACTCGTGTGCACTCATGCAGCGTATTACAGGGCGGGTAATACACCGGGGCCGCTGTGATCAGAAGTGAGCCTTTATCCGTTGCTGCTGACTTAAAGTAATCCAATCTAGATTTTCCGAATAGCTTTTCACGCTGCATTCTTATGTAAGGTAAGGTTTTTGCAGAGGTTTCGTCTTTCTTCTACTGGATGTATGTATGTGTACCTAAATTTGGCTTTCATCAATGTCTGGATGTGTTTTTGTTCCCAAAAATTAGGTGACGATAGATTTTTTTATTAGGTAGTAAGGTGCAACTGGTACTATACTTCATAAAAGATAGCTTGATCTCTGCGACATATATCAAACTGACGTATACGTTAATGTTACGTTATTGTTAGCCTGTATAGCGCTATTGTTATTGTATTGATACTGACAGCTGTCGCAGAGATCAAGCTATCTTTTATGAAGTATAGGAACCTATAGTATGTTCTCAACGTCGAAGAAAACTAATAACTTTGCATTACTGAATTGTGGTTTTTGAGAGGAAAATTGGTACAGTGAATTTTTTTTGAAGAATTCATTTAAGTACTGTTAATAACCAACTTATTGGTTTTATATGTAGTTAATGGACCCACCTATAAAGAAGACTTTGATTTTGTTTGCTAACTTAAAAGTCCATTTTATGAGTGCCATCATAAAGCTATCAAAGCATAATTAAAAAGTGTAATTACTTAAAACTTATTCAGCGACTAGCTTCAGATGTTAGACAATGCAATTAAGCACCTGAACATTTCATTAAACTTAAAACGGATGCTATTTCAACAACAATGGAAAATTTAAAGGAAAACATTATTCAGGAGTTCTGAAACAACTGCACACAAACAAAAGAATGTTGTGTAACTCTCAGCTTCATGCTACATCCATTTTAAACCACAGCATTCCAAATTTACAGACTAAAGTTAACATTTTCTTTTCAGAGAGCAACCGCTTATCATGTAACACATCCTTTTGTATCTTAAGGGCCTACATGCGCTTTAGTGCCGTAAAAAGGTTACTTTCTAAAGCATACTCCTTAGTAACGGCTAGGTTAAAAGGTTTGAAAAAAATATATATTTATTATTGATTCATGTACATTATTTGGAACACAAGGTTTTTTCGTGTAACTAATAGTTTTGCTTTAAAAAAATAATTAACAACACGATATTTATTCGCAACTTTTCGAAACTCCTCCAAAACGACTTGTATGTTTAAAAATATTTTTAGATAGACAGATGGGTATTTAGAGTTTCTTGAGATGGTACTTTGCTTATTTAAATCAATCAACATTTTGCAAAGAAAGTCTTGCAAAGTAAGGTCCAATGTATATATTCTGGCTCTCTACGGGGGCGAAGCCAGTAGCGCGTTAGCATTGGCACGGGAAGGCTGTGTCGCTCGCTGCTCCGCCGCGCTTTCGTCCGACTAAGCGCATTCGCACGTGTTAGTGCAAATATTTACTTAGATTGTGTATTAGTGTGCGTTCACAGACTAGCTCGCTCGCCGCAGAGGACCCTACGTAATCGTGCGCGTGGACGCTTTATTTCTATTTATTTGTGGACTACTTTTTTATGTGAATTTGTAAATACTTTTTATTTATATTGTGCATTGTGTAAATAAATCATAATGCTAACTTCTAAACCACGCAACGGATTATAATTTAAATAACGGATATTTTTTACGTGTAGTACTCTTCCTGTAAAACACTTTCACAAAGTTTCATATTGCTTAACCTCAGTTTTCGAGATTTGAGAGAGAGAGAGAGAACAAAACCGTACAAGAATATTAAAATTTACAGATTTTTAGAATAACAGTGTTTTATTTGTAACCTTATATAGAGAGTATTGTGTAATAAACTGTTACCACTAACGTTGCTAAAATTGGGTAAAGTACGACACAACTTATGTCACTTATGTGTGCTAAAAACTCACTTAGAAATATGGAAACATTTTAGGTAATTATTTTAATTATGGGATCCAAAAAACCGGCCAAGTGCGAGTCGGACTCGCACACGAAGGGTTCCGTACCATTATCGCAAAACACTGCATAAAAATCACGTTTGTTGTATGGGAGCCCCCCTTAATTTATTTTATTTCATTTTATTAATTATTATTTTTTGAAGTAAATATACAACTAAACATTCTGTGAATATTTCAAGCGTCTACCTGATGCCGTTTATTAATATCGAGCAAAAAACGGCAAAAATATCACGTTTGTTGTATGGGAGCCCCCCTTTCATATTTACTTTATACTGTTTTTAGTATTTGTTGTTATAGCGGCAACAGAAATACATCATCTGTGAAAATTTCAACTGTCTAGCTATCACGTTTCATGAGATACAGCCTGGAGACAGACGGACAGACGGATCGCGAAGTCTTAGTAATAGGGTCCCGTTTTTACCCTTTGGGTACGGAACCCTAAAAAACATCACATGATGAATCCAAGAAAAATGCACATAAGCATGTGGGGTATTTATCATTAGAATCCATTATTTAAAATATGTTTATACGGAACCCACAGTGCGTAAGTCCGGCGCGCACTGTGCCGGTTTGTATGTAAGTCAGTAATTACAGTCTATGCAAATGATTAAAATGAAATAATTTCTAAAATTGTGAGTGCGGGGTAAGAATGTTACTCTGAGAAGCTGAATCGATCTTGGTTAAATTTGAAAGAGGCTAGGGCCGAGTTCCTCACCGCATGGATGAATTTTCAACAGCGAATCACAGCACGTAATGCGTGCTTGACAATTTGTCATATTAATTCTGCGATAATTTAGAGATGAGAAACTCGGCCCAAGTAACTGGAAATTATGACTTTATGCATTATTATTTTTTATTTATTTCCAGATTGAGTTTTTTTAACGTAATTATTTTAAATTACCTACTTAGTATTTTTAAAGTAAAAAGGGAAAATTAACAAGTCCGCGATTAGACCTGTCATTGTCATACTGTCAGTGGCGTAGCTAGCATGGGTGGCACCCGGTGCGCATAATTGTGGTGTCACCCAAGAATGAAATCTGTTAAAATGAATAAACATTCAATAAACGTATAGTATGTTTTTATTTAATTATTACAAATAAGTCTTACATAATTACAATAGAAATTTTGATAATAATAGTTACTAATTACTTATACTCTTTTTTCTAGCTTTAACAGCTGCAAACTCGGAAATCATATCATCAAAATTTATATTTTGTGTTACCTCATGTTCTTTTATTAATATGCCAAGATTGTTAACTCTGTTTTCGGTCATTGTTGCCCGCAAGTAATTTTTAATTAATTTTAGTTTGCTGAAACTCCTCTCACTGATACGCAAATTGTCATAAATAACTTTAGTGCGACCATAAGATTCAGAAGAGATTCTGTAAAGTCCCATTCCACGATGAATTTCAAAAAGTCTAGAGTCACCCAGCAAGAAACTGCCAATGTTTTTGACCGCTTTTAAATGTCTTCTCAACCTCGGTATCTCTAAAAGGAGTTCTGTTTCTGATATCTCATCATAAAAACCAATAAATTTCGATACAGAAAATTTCAACTCTTCAGTGTTTTTCCAAAAGCAAAGTATTTGTCTGCACAACCCCACTACTCTGTAAAAAAATCATGGTCTAATGTGTGGTCAGAGTAAATAATTTATTGTTAACATTTATTTCAAATAATACGTGCATTTTTATATAATCTCAATTGATATATAAAAATATTTTGTTGGGATAACTTGATTAAAGTTATTTATCATTAAAAAACGTGTCACCCCGGAACCGGTGACACCCGGTGCGGACCGCTAAGGACCCCTCCCCCCCCCTAGCTACGCCACTGCGTACTGTATGGATCAGAATGTTGGGCTGTGAAAAAGATGGATGAAAAGAGATTGCATGTAGCAGAGATGAGAATGTTGAGATGGAAGTGCGGAGTGACGAGAATGGATAAAGTGAGAAATGAGTAGGTATAATATTAGAGGCAGTTTGAAAGTGGCGCCAGTGACAGAACAGTTGAAAGGAAATCGTTTGTCCTGGTATGGTCATCTAATGAGGAGGGATGAAACGCATGTTACTAAAAGAGTTATGAATATAAATGTGGATGGATGGAGAGGAAGAGGACGGCCAAAGAAAAGATGGATGGACTAGGTGTGAGGAGTGATATGAAAGATAAGGGAGTCAGTGATAGCGTGACGGGGGACATGACGGTGTGAAAGAAGAAAACGTGTTGCGCCGACCCCAAGTAACATGGGACAAGGGCAGGAAGATGATGACCTACTTAGTATTTTTAAACGAATATAATAACTTAAAACATCAGGAGCCGACCGTAAGCTCAGAGCCAGTTTATTTTGACTGTGCTAACTCAGCCGGCATAATTACAGACACAATAGATAAACAATAAAACGGGCGCCATAAATGGTCGCTTGCCAGTCGAGGGACACTCAAAATAAATTGTCGAACCATGATAGTTTTGACACGTCATGGTACGGGGGCTGTAGGTACGTAAGTAGAGTTTTAATGTAACCTATTTTGTTTTACTTGTTCGACCTACATTTTATAAAAATAATGTCTAGTAAAACTTAATATTTATTTACGGAATCGTAGGCAAGAATGCAACCTGTTAGTCGCATCTCTGCGTCCACGCATACTCTTTGATCGCAGTCCGCGCTCGCTATGTATGCGTGAGCCGTGCCGGTGTGTGAGTTTAGCTTCGCCCGGATGCTCAAGGCCATTGGGGCATACTTGCGCCTTAACAAGCGAAGCTACAAAGCTTTTATATTGCTTTTAAGTTTTTTTATTAAAAATTAATATAAACTTAACAAAAGAGTTTCATAAGGAAAGTTAACGAACTCCTTTGCTACCAACTACAAAACTCTTTCAATAAAAATTTATAATTATTTTTTTCTTTTTTCTGTAAGTCGATGCACTCCACTCGGATGATACACGCTCTTAAAAGAAATATAAAAGTATCTGGGGGCACGGTAGTCCTACCTTTTCTTGAAGCGCTTCGTCGTTGTTTTGAACCTTCAGAACTTAAGTTTATATTATAACAGATAAACATTATTTTCGGGATGTGATTAGGGATTGCAATCCCGCAAAACGGGATCACGCATTCCCGCGGGATCCTACGCACGGGATCCTAGGCAACTAAAGGACGCTTGGCTTGGCGGGCTGTCCTGTCAGTTGTTCATAAATAGTACTGCGCTGCGCAAGCCTTTCTGTAGGTGACAAGTATTTTCGTATTCAGCGACGTTTAAAGTAAGTACCTAAATTTTAATGTTTTTGTTCTGAGCTATTTTAAAAGCAGATAGTGCCGTAAACAGCAATATAATGTCGTAATGATGCGTGAAACATTATGTATGACTTAAAGTGGTTTTTGTTTTTGTTAATAATGTTTTTTGGATATGGTTATAATCAATGATAGTAATGATGGTTATGATAGTAATCAATTTTAATAGTATTAAAATTAAATAAATGAATCTAATACTATACTATACATCTGAAATGTTTGATAAAAGTTGATTTTTACACAAAAATCTGTAGTTTCAATTTGATTTTATAACATAATTTCAAAGATGCGGGATCCCGCGTATCAAACCCGCGGGATTGAATGAGCTGCGGGATTGCAATCACTAGATATGATGTCAATCGTAATAGTCTCTACATGAACTATGATAACTTTTTGTTATTGCGAGCCATAAGGTCTCGTCTTGGCAAAATTTTACATGAAAATGTTTTTGGTGGGATTTATCTTTCTAAGTGAATGGATATTAATAATGTTTTCAAAGTCTGGAAAAAGTTGGTGCCTTCTATGAAAAGCTTTCAGTTGGCAAACCGATGAAGCAGGGGTACCTAAACTACGTATTCATACGAGGGTTTACCTCGGTGGTCTTCGTTTCTGAGAGGTACTATTCAAAATTGTTTATAATAGTAATGAAAACTTTTATGGTTTTTCTATTTTCGTATTTTCCCAAGAAGTTACTGGAAGTAATTATTATGGCCTGAATGGCCGACGTTTGGGTTCTTATTATATGAAATAGGTTTATAATTATTGCCTCGAAATGGCGGCTTCCCCTACCTATGTTAACATTATTTTTGAGTAACGTACTATTTTTCACTCTGGCATTGTGTCTGGTCTTTTTGTCTATGGATATTCGCAATATCTTCTTACAAAATACAATATCTTCTTTGAAAATATTTTGAGCAAAAGCATACCTAATTGTATTTCACTATGCATCTGAAAATAAATAAGTAAAACTATTCTTAGATCTCAAGGCTTCCTATTTTCACATATTATTATTTTTGCGGAAGCTTCAATTTCCTGCCACGAATAGAATATACCTGTGACTCGTTACCTGACGCCCAAGTTGTTAGAATCAACAAGGGAAGTGGATTACTAATGGTATCCGTTTGTCGGAGCGTCGAAGGGGCGGCAATATGTCACGACAAGACTATCCTTACGTTATAGCACGATCCGTAGACATAGATAACTCTATCAAGTTGTCTATGGCACTATTGAATAAAGCAGTCCGCGCAAAGTCCACCAGAGTCAAGATCAACACAGTTTGGTCTGCCATAGATATTTTTCTTTTTCTGTCTGTTATGTTTAGCGCTGGAATTTTAGTTTGACCGAAACCGCTGTATAGTACGAACCGCTGTGAAGTAAGCGACAATGGCTGTGTTCTTCACGAGTGTGTATGTCAGACGCACATGAGATAAATATCCAGAGATGGGTCGTGCGAATAGTAGCCGAATATTTCTAATATTTTAAAAGCAGACAAAAAATAATGATATGTTTTAATTTGTTTAATTTTGGTTCTGATAGTATCTAACTACAATAGATCCCAATGGGTCGAAGTGTTCGAGTTACTTCTCGGCCCCTCCTCAAGATAATATCTAATAATATGAAAAAAAAATATTGAAATATGAATTTAAATTTTTATAAAACGTACCAGTTATACAGTTTCTTTTTTCACTTACCATTATAGTAGTATAATATTTTTTAATATTTATACAAAGCTATATCTCTATAGCTTTAAAATATCGTAAACTGATATCGTAAGATCTGTCCGACAATATCGATTTCATGTGACGTCATGCTCTTTCCTTCTCGTCCCCCGCCTCGCCGCGCCTTCCTAAGGCGCGGTACAGCTGTTACGGTCAAACATAAGGCCGCTTGAGTGCCGTAAAACGGTTACTTTCTAAAGCATACTCCTTAGTAACGGCTAGGTTAAAGGAAAATCGAAAAAAAAATATTATTGAATCATGTGCATTATTTGTGAAACATGGCTTTTTCGTATGACTAATACTTTTGTATTCAAAAAAAATTAACAACACGATATTTTTTCGCTTCTTTTGCATACCAAAACGACTTGGATGTTTAATATTAGATTGCTTATCTAGGGGGGAGCAAACAACAATTTTAAATCCTGAGTGCAGCGAGGGATTCAAAGTACGTCATTCGAGCTTAAAATAGTGTTACTCCCGGGGTTGACACTACTTTTTCTCACCCTCTGTGAGAAAATAAGTAAGTGCAACTTAAGAACATTACGATTATTTATTTACATAAAATTAGGAACCCTAAGACATAACATAGAAATAATTAGAGGCTATTTGAACAATTATGGAAGTGCATCGTAACAATTTTATTAGTACCATCCGTTTGTTGTAGATTTATTTTTTAATTTGGCTCGCGCGCGGTTTCCAGCCATTCACTAGTTTAATACAATGCTCCCGTGCGGTCTGAAATAGCCATTCACCACTCACATTAGTCGTAATCGATTTTAGCAATGTAATCCTATTTTTCACCGCATGGTTTGTGATTCATCTCCTTGCTGATTGGAACATTTACTTACAATATCCACATTCCAAATTCAAATCACTTTTAGTCCCCCGGGATTAATGAGCTATTTTAGTCCCTGTTTGATAAAAAAATATATTTACACAGAAAAAATTATGGTTAAAATTTTAACCTACATAGGATGGATATGTAAATCAAAAAATAATTTTCAAGCAAATCCCAAAGGTGGTCCTATATTGATATTCTGGCACCGAGCGGGCGCACGGCCAGTACCGCGTTAACATTGGCACAGATAATATAATACTAGCATACATTGGGGAATATATACGCCTTAGTGGAAAACAATATATCACGGGAATTTAACGCGATTTAGATTATTTATTTACCTATTTAACCCGACGTTTCGGCCGTGTTGCAACGACCGTGGTCCTGGGTAGACTGGTACTGGCTCCGTTGGGGCAGAAAATTATTCCTCTATCTTCACATTTACAATACTGACCGTGTCCTTATTCTGTAAGTTCACCGACTGCACAAAGCGAGGTAATGGTTTTTACCATGGTACGCCGCGGATAATTTGTAACCGTCATCCCGATTGAATCTTTTATGTTTTTTAATTTCAAATGGCAAATGCTTGTTGCTATTCCAGAGGAAGTACAGTTTTTTGCCACAATATGCTACAGTAAAAATCTTACAGTTATTTAGTTTCAGCTTATTCTTACATATATTTTATGGAGAGCAAATACACTTTGTTGACAATAAAAGAAAATGCGTAATTAATAGGTACACAATTGTTTATTGAATAATACAGAATACAGAATTTAATTAAACCACTACCTATCTATTTTGTCAGTATTTTCATTTTCACATTTACCACCAGCTCAAATTCCCTGAAGTATTTAAAAAATATCTTATAATATAAAGAATTTTTAATCCGACTCGAAATGTCTCTCAAAAACAACTTCTAAAATTAATTACACAACTTTCACAGAAGTTGATCTCATTGTTTAAAAAAATAAACTTTGTTGACAACAGTTTTCTCTGTTTTCATTATGGTGGGAAAGCTGAAAGATGTCTTGGGAAATCAGATCAGAAATGTTTGCTTGCTTCGTTTCATGAATCTATTTGTTATTAAGATTGTGGAAAGGCTCTATGAGCTGTGAGTGTAGTTCGAATCTCATGTTTAGATAGTTTGCATTATAAATGACTCCGCAAAGTACTAGATTAACATGATACAAACGTATGTGTATGTGGGTGGGTTCAAACCTAGGCGTTTTAGTTTGTGTAAATTATTTCACCAACACTGCTCTCAAAACGGTGAAGGAAAACTTCGTGAGGAAACCGACATGTCCTAGAAACAAACATTCGAATACATGTGACATCCACCAACACGCATTGGGCCCGCGTGGTGGTTTACGTACCATTCTCTATCACAGAGAGGAAGCATGTTGCCCAGCAGTGGGAACATTAAAATGGATGATGATGATGAAACGTATGTATATAGGTAGTGGAGGGAGATAGCAAATAGATAAATGATCGCTACCTACCTATTTACCCGTATGTCCAGCTGAACGATCGCCTTAACTGAAGTCTAGCAGCCTAATTGCGGAAGTGAATTCGACAAAGTGAAGGATTTCGATTAAGCGGAGGATCGACCAATCACATGGACGGAAATCCACAACGCGTCTTTCATCTCGCACTTGATTGGTTGATTGATGGGATCAAATCCTTCGCCTTGCCGAATTCACTTACTCAATTAGGCTGAAGTATAGGTTGAGAGATGCCTTTCAAAAAAAGATCACTGGGCTGCACTCGCAGAGCCAGGGCAAGACGACGAAGACGCTTCAAGAGTCAGCGTAAGCCTAATTCTAGCACCATAAATAGCCAAGGAGCCTTATCTAAATATTTGTTATAAGTTGGAGGAAGTTACAAGGATCCAAGCAATCTCCGGTTGCCCGGCCCCTTGTGGTTAGATCACCCTATCTTCCACATCGTGTGTCATGCTATTTATCTTACTAGATAAAGGCATCCATTTGCTATACAACATCAAAAGAGTTGTAAAAATACTTCCATCCAAAAACAAATGACTGATGAAAATGTTCCAAATTGCAAAAACAGGAAGGGCACATTTTTAATTATAAATTATTTATTAAAGTCAACGACTCGGCTTACGGACTGTAATTAATTTACGTTTAAGCCTTAATCCACTTGAAAACTTTGAAGTTCAAATATTTGTTGTTTTGAAGAGAGTACACGAGTACACCGAGTACTTTCAACTCGCACAACGGTTATTGCTATTGCAACGATTGAGAAGCGCTGTCAGTGGCACACTGTTACCATGGACATAGGAGTTGACTGTCTAAATAGTTATATAAATAATATACTCTAAGTAGATTTCTATTATTGGAAAAAAATAACCCAAATATTTCACAGTAAACAAATCACACACACACACACACACCCCGAAATGTAACTGATAAAAAACCGACAGGCTGGCAACTCGGCACCGATGTTGAAGGCTCTGGAGCCTAGACTCGACCAGTATCTCATTGTCGATAAGCCTCTTGGCCCGTTTTTCGATCGACTCTAGTGCATCCAGCTGGTATTTAACAGATCCGTCCCAGAGAAGAGAGCAGTACTCCATGCATACTCTAACTTGCGCTTGATACAAATTGAACAACTGTTCTGGGGTGAAGTACCGTCTCATCTTCGCAAGGATCGCCAACTTTTTGGCAGCCAGCTGAGCTTTTGCCTCAATGAATGGACCAAAATTGAGGGTCTATGTCAACGTAATGATGTCAATGTGTACGCTTTTATAATAAGCTTCCAAGCGACGTACAAGGTTTAAGTGTTAATAAATTCAAATCATTCATTAAACGTAAGTTGTGCCAGAAAGCGTTTTATAACATTAAAGATTACGTTGAGGACAAAAAGGCTTGGGATTGAGCTGCTCCAATTAATTTCGTTTTTTATTTTTTTTTATTTTGCTTCGTGGATTTAGTTTTTAATTATATTTTTATTTTTTTAATTTTTCTTGCAATGACAAGAATATTTACTTTTTAAAGTATTATATTATTTTATTTTAATTATTGTGAATGTGAAGACTATGTGGATTATTCTTTTTCTTTTAATTTTAATTTATCTTAGTTAGTTTTTAATCATGGTCTGGCAGTTTGAGTATTTATGCGGCCTACCCGAATGTCCTTTCTTTGGTATTGTTCGTCAATTCGTTGAGCTCCTTAAATTCTAAGTTGAGCTGCACGGTTATTGACAAATGCGTGCACTGACTGGACAGGTCCACTCAATCTGGCTGGTTCTTTTCTCAAAAGACCATTTCAGACATCAGTCTACATGGTCTTCACATGATCTAACCAAGTTTTTGTCTGGACTTTAAAAGAGACTGTGACCTCTGAGTTTGTTTCGGCCTTTCTTCTCAGAGTAGTCAGACAGGAAACGCCGACCTCATCTAGTTTTAAAAAATATGATCGACATGTGAAAGTGTTTGTACAAACCAACTTACAGAAAATAAATCATTTATCATTTAATGCCAAGAAGCACAAGTTGGTCCGTAATCGGCATGGTCACATCTCGAAAAGAAGGAGCCGGGTGGAACTGGCTCATTTAGGGGAAAAAAAGACACGCCTGGGCATCACCCCATTCGGAGACTGCCTTCAAGGACAGATTCAAGCGCCCAACCATGGCCTCTCGGAAAGACCTAATCTGAGGCCCAGTAGCGCGCGCGTCGGACATGTATCTCTCAGCATCTGCAGTGCCCGCTGCAGATGCTGAGCAGAACGGGCTTGAGCAGATCGTTTATGTGAAGCAAGAACAAGTAATTATGAATTGCGAAAAGCCCGATTCACACAGTAGAACGCCCATAACTTATAAACGGCTGAACCGGTTTTCATCAAACATAGCTAAGAACTCTCAATAAAGTCACCTTTGAAACAAATAAACCAAATCAAAATCGGTCCATCTGTTTAGGAGCTATAATTCCACAGACATATACGCAAATACACAAACACACTGATACCCACGTCAAACTTATAACACCCTTTTTCCGTCGGGGGTTAAAAATGGATAAGAAGACAAATTAAAATCGCAACTTCATTGACGCTCATTTTTCTAACAAGTTTTACTCCTCCAGGGTTTAAGAAAAACGCAAACGCTTTAGAAAGCAAGCTCCACAGTGACATGGAGCTATAATGCGTTAAGTTCCAAGACAGGATTACTGAAGTTATCTGATTAAAGCTTAAGAAACTTGAACTTCAACTAATTTCCTTTGCAGTGTTTCAATTTGCGGTAATTTTGCTAAGACACTTTAAGACATTCTTTGAGACAGTTTTTTATGCACCGTAGAGGCAAATAATAAGAAGATATAATTATATTTAAATATGTCATGGACCATGTGATTAATAAGTACACTATGTATAAAGCCCGGGCCATTATGAATCAAGTCAGAACTAATCGGACAATTTAATGAATACTGATTTAAACTTCTATAAGTATTTATCACATTGTCTGGTCATTATTAATATTGATACTTAACGGTTGGGCAATTCGATAATTATGGTAAATGAATTAGTCCAAGAGCGAACGAAGCGAGCTCGGGAGCTTAGGGCATTCCGACACGGATAAGTTAGGTTCGAAGCTGAGCTGAGTTCGCTCGCTTTGCTCGCTCACTTCTGCTCCCGTCATCTCCTTCATGTTAGGTTAATTTAGACCCTGCGGACAGAAATAGGAGCCCCACAGGGACAGTGGGGCTAGTAATCGTAGTTATCCTATTCTATATTAAAAAAAATAATTAAAAAAATCTAAAAACCCGACTGCTTAAAAAAGACGTAAACTAGGAGAAAATCATGCTGTGCAGTCGGAGTCATATTCGCGAGCTGGCTGACCAAAACCAGACGTATCCTCCGACTGCACAGCATGATTTTCTCCTTGTTTACGACTTTTTAGTTCGCTTTTCAAGCAGTCGGGTGTTTTGATTTTTTTAATTAACTTTTTTATCTACGAGTATCTTATCACTCCTCATCTCACACAGTCCATCTGTAGTGACTGTATTAGTTTGTTGGGGTTTCTTGTTGAGGAATGAAAATACTGTCTTGATTTGTATCTTCAATTTTATTCCTTGTTGTTGTTATTTCTTGTAGAGCTGGAGTCCGACTGTCTCTCAACACCATTTCTTTTCTTTTTTATTGCGTGACGTCTCGCAGTTTCAATCAAAGTGATTGGTTACTGCTTAACCGTACTATCTTGTGGAGACTAAACTAAGCCTCCAGCCAGGCAAACCCTCCAGCCAGGCATCTCTCAACCCCCAAGAGGTCCGGCCTTTATACAAAAACCGCTAAGCCCAAAAAATAGCGCTTCTCTCAACCTAACGGTACTCGGGTACGGTACCGCAGGAAGGCCGATTTTTAACCGACTTACCAAAAAAGGAGGAGGTTCTATGTTCGACATTACGTATGCTTTTCTTTTTTTTGTTTTTATGTATGTTCACCGATATCTCCGTCAATTGTATACCGATTTTGAAAATTCGTTTTTGTTTGAATGTATATTCCGAAATTGGTCCTATTTTAATTTGGTGAAGAACTTCGGAGATATATAACAGAACTCTTCAATAAATAACGGCAAATCTCTCGGGATTGCTGCAATCGCATGGCTGTTTATTGTTCATACCATTTCATAACATAACATCACGCCAGTACGCTCGAAAGGGGTATGCAGATCTCTCATTTCACCGGTTATATTAAAGTTGCATTATATTCGGGTAATCTATTCTATCGTTATAAGTACTTACTTAACTACTTCCCTATTAGGTACAACTAAAAAGTGAAAAATAAAAAACTTTTTTACAAAAAAATACTACCGAATTCCGAATAAGAAAACTAGAAAGTGAAAAATAACTTTATTTTTGGAAGTCGGTGTCCATAACTTAAAAATTTGGTACTTAACAAAGACACCAACTTCCAAAAATAAAGTTATTTTTCACTTTCTAGTTTTCTTATTCGGAAGTCGGTAGTATTTTTTTGTAAAAAAGTTTTTTATCTAACTAATCTTACTTAAATTTACACAAATTATACATTTCCTTATTGAAATACATTGGCAGACAGGTGTTAAGGACTTTTATTTTTTTGTAATCTGTCGGTGACTTTAAGAGCGGTTACGCACTGCATCCGATCCGAAGGCGAGAAATTTCGGTGTCGAAGTAGCCGTAGTACTTTCTTGTAGGGAATCTTACGCACTACATCTTAACTCTATTCTTCATAATTCAGAACATTATCAATTCGGATAGAACTCGGCACTCAAATCACGGACACGGAATCGGATATAGTGCGTAACCGCCCTAATCCGGTAACATTATTTTTACGAATCGTGATCGCTGTTAGAATGGCACTTTTTCTAGAGTCCAAAGTGATAAAATAATGTAAGTACCATCGTCGACCGCATCATACTTAGAAAGCTGTCATGCGCGAGTCTTTCAGAAATAATAACTTTGGTAAAACAAGCTTTTTGTTTTGAACTGAATGGTAATAAATTTTATACCAGTTTTTTTTTTATATATATATAAAACGTTGCCCCACACTAGGAATTTCTTCCTGTATCGTGGGTGCATTTACAAACATATAAACTCACATACACAAACACCCAGAGCCGGCACAACTATCTGTAGGTCATACAAATATTTGTTCCGTGCGGGAATCGAACCCGCGACACGCAGCGCAGCAGTTAATCGTTCAACCACTGCGCCAACCTTGCGCCCCAAGTTGTCAACACACATCCAATAAGTCCAAACACGATGGTGCCATCATATCTGGTTGAGGCAATGATTTCGAAAGGAAGGATACGCCCATCTGAACATTTTACGCAAATAATATATATGTCAATGGGTTGAGGAGTTGCTATGGCCGCCTTCCGGTTGAGGAGTTGCTATGGCCGCCTTCCAGTTGAGGAGTTGCTATGGCCGCCTTCCGGCTCCATCATGAGAGCAGCTCCATAGTACGATATTATTTTATTTTTATTTACCTGTTAATGCTTTTAATACTTTATACCTATACGTAGTATATTATGTAATGCTATTCTGGGTGCATCGTCCTCACATATATAAATTTATTAATGTATGTTCTTATGTAAATATTGTAAACCACTTATTTTTTTTAAAGAGTAAGTATGGAGTTTCATGTCCGCTTGAAGCTACTTTTCCGAATTGACGGTAGAATCAATTATAATTACTTGTAAATTTTAATTGTTGACGTTCTAAAGTGCCGCTTAATGGCCTAGTTGAAATAAATATTTTTAACGTTGACTATTTCAATGTTTCCAAAATTACATAAATACGCAAAGTTTCAGCTTATTCGGAAGCTAGGCAGTGCTTGAAAAATGGATTACTATACTTCTTTTTTTTTTTTTTTTTTCTCTTTTTTGGCAACTGAGCCAATTTTGACTATTCTGCCAGTGTCACGTTGGGACGGCAGCACATTGAGGTGTAACCGTCGAACTTTGTCTTCTGTGGTAGGTGTTAGTCTAATCGCTAAAAGGACGAGCACAAGGGTTAGCAAGACACATAATCTATTTTACAGGGTTATATACAAGACCTAAACTACTATACATATACTATTTACACACACGTTATGCACCAATTAAAATTTTAATTCGTTTTCGTTTAAAAAGGTAGCCAAAATATGGATTAGTTTAGGAGAGAAGTGGCATAGGAGGGAATGGAAGTTGGTTGGGAGAGGAATGTTAATTTTGGAAATTTTTTGATAGAGGTCGAAGGATTTATTATTTAAGGAGCAGGAGAAAAAAATATGGTCCAAAGTACCTTCCGCAAGACCACACTCGCACAGTGCACTATCCCGGACATGAATTTTGTTCAGGAACACTGGGCTACAACAGTGTCCGAGTCTCAGTCTACACAGTGACGAAACAGTTCTCTTCGCCAATTTAGGGCATTTAAAAAACCAAGGCTTGCGTTGGATTTCAGGTTGTATAGCGGCATAATAGAAGCCCTTGCTTTTAGAGGTCGTCTTCCATGTTTCAGCCCACGAGTTAAATAACTTGGGTCTGGCACCATTCCGCAAATCGTAGTTATGAGCCACATAGTGCTTTCGATCAACCGGGTTCGATGTGGCATACTTTGCTAACGAATCAGCGCACTCGTTGCCAACTATACCCGAGTGGCCGGGGATCCAGGCTATCTCGATGTCCAAGCCGTTTTGGGAACAATCAAATAACAAGTTCTTAATATCTACAATGATTTTACTATGAATTTTACTATGAAGTTGATTTTGATTTAATGCCTGAATACTACTACGGGAATCTGAAAAAATTACTGACCTTGTTATTTGATGTGATTTTATATAGTGTATGGCTTCTAGGATGCCAATACACTCTCCTGTAAATACTGATGCTTCTGGTGGGCATTGAAAGAGTAAAGCAATTTTGGAATTTTGAAAGTAAATTGCCACACCAGTGCATTCTGATTCAGACAATTTTGAAGCATCAGTGAAAAATAAGTTCCATCCTTCCCAGTAACGTTTGACAGCTAAGTCAAAGTTGTCACTAACGTTTTGGGAATTCTTTGAAATTCCTAGTCCCAGAACGGCTTTTGGTTCGAAATTAATCGTTTCATATGCGGCGGAGAAGACAGGGAGAGTTGGGTATTGACAAATTGGTGAGGAGAGCTGTTTAAGCTCTCTGAACCTATTTATCAATAGAGGAACTATTTTATTGTTCCAATATGGGGAATCATTGAAGGAAAGGTCGATTTTCTCTAAAATTGGAAGTAAAGGATGGGATGAAAGGGAAAAAACTTTAGATAGGAAACGATCTGCCAAATATTGTCTTCTAAGGTGTAGGGGCGGTTCTGCACATTCAACTTGAAGCGCATTAATGGGAGAGGATTTCATGGCCCCAATGACAATTCTCAAAGATTTTGCCTGGATTCCATCTAGTTTTTTAAGCGCTTCTTTGTTGCAGGGCTCAATAAGAAAGCTGCAGTAGTCCATAGTGCTTCTAGTCAAAGCATTGTAGACTAGTTTGAGCGTGTAGGGGTGAGCTCCCCACCACACTCCGGCTAAAGCTTTTAGGACCGAAACAGACCGTTCACATTTTTTGACCGTGTTGTTAATGTGGTCAACCCCATTCAACCTAGAGTCCAATGTTACTCCCAGAAACCTAGCCTTGTCCTTAACTGGAATGATTTGTCCATCAATATTTATATCTATTGGGGGTACAGAACGCTTGCGAGTAAAAATGACCGCTGAACTCTTTGGTGCGCTTAAAGACAAACCATGATCAAGTAGCCATTGGTTTAGTGAGGACAGAGAGACATTCATAGATAGAGCGGCATCCTGAATGGAACTGCCAGTGACCATTAATGCAATATCGTCAGCATACTGAAGAATTTTGCAGTCGAAATTAAGGCATGAGGGCAGATTAGCAGTATAGATATTATATAGAGGGGGACTAAGAACAGATCCTTGAGGTAATCCTCTCCAGACTGTTCTTTTTTCAGTGTCTGCTTCAGGAGTTCTTAATTGAATGGTGCGATTGGTAAAGATGCTGCTAATGATACGGCAAATCCTAGCCGGGACTCTCAGCTCGTGCAGCTTTTGCCTGAGAGATGGGAGGAGAACCGAATCATATGCAGCTGATATGTCCAGAAAGACTGCAACCACAGACTCATTCCGGCTAAGGGCCAGTCGGACCTCTGACGCGAGGATACCCACACTATCAGCAGTGCCCAATCCTTTCCTAAAGCCGAACTGAGTCGTTGGGAGCAGTTTCCTGTTTTCCACCAACCACACTAACCGGTTTTTTACTAGATGTTCCAATAGTTTTATTAGTATGGATGATAAAGCAATAGGTCTATATGAGCAATGATCATTCGGATCTTTGCCTGGTTTTAGTATCGGGATGATAACTTGAACCTTCCATTCTGCGGGAATGTAGCCAGAGGTGAAGCAAAAATTTGCCAAGTCCAAGTAATATTGGTGAGTTTTTGGGCCAGCTTTAGAAATAAAGGAGTATGGGAATCCGTCCACACCCGGTGCAGAGTCTCTAACATGGGACAGCACAGTTTTTAGTTCTTCCAAGCTAAATGGCATGTTCATTGGGTCATCAGTGTTGTCTACACCATTAGTGCCAGCACTGATGTCCTCTACATTTGGAACATAAGCTGGAGCGATTTTTGAGAAAAACTGGTATCCCAGCTCTTCGGTGAGATTGTTTGAAGAGGCAGGTGAAAAACTGCTCCTAAAACACTTCAACTTTCGCCACACTGCCGAAACCGGAGTGGACGGACTCAACGAACTACAGTATTTTGACCAACCTTCACGTTTCTTTCTTTTGAAAAATTGCCTGGACTTAGTCAATATCTGCTTGAAGGCGATGAGATTATCCAGGTTCATATTGTAGTTAACTGTCTTTTCAGCCTCATTCCTGGCTTTGATCATGTCCGTGCATTCCTTATCCCACCATGGCGGGGAAGGAAGTTTACCTGAATGGGGTTTTTTAGAGGGGAGGCAATCATCGGCTGTAGAGGAAACGGAGGCAGAAAAAGAAGAAAAACATTCCTGTGAGTTATCCTTGTCAACCCTTGGAAGGGCAGATACTTTCAAATCTAGGATTTTAGAATATAACTCCCAATCCACTGAGGTTAGACGGTATTTTAACAGGGGTGGGGAAATTTTAGTGGGAGTATTTTTGGAAGGGAATTCTATCATGATGGGGTAATGATCACTTCCATAGGTCATGTCCAAGCGACGCCAAATGAGTAGACTAGACATACTGGATGAACAGAACGTCAAGTCAACACAACTATTACTCTGCCCAGGTGTAGACCTGCGCGTAGCATTTCCATCGTTGATGACACAAAGATCTAGATCATCCAATATATCCACCAAGCCTATACCAAAGTTATCGCAAGTATCTGCTCCCCAACGATAATGGTGACAATTAAAATCACCCATAACAAGTATTGGACCGCTAACACTGCATAATAAATTTCTTATAACTGGCAGATATTCTAGTTGTGGGTGTGCAATATAAAAAGAAAAAATATGTATACCCTCAGCCTTAACAGCAACAACATTTAGGTTGTCGCCAACGAAGGTTAGAGGAATCTGGGAGAATGATACTTTGCTATTGATGAGTAAAGCACATCCTCCATATCCATCAGATCTATCATTACGAACACTGCCAAAGCATGGCAACCTGAAATTGCTAGCAGGCAAGAGCCATGTCTCAGCAATGCTACAGATTGATGGTTTAAATTTATTTATTAAGAAAGACAGGTCAGGCTTTCTGGGAGTAATACTCCTCACGTTCCATTGTAAGAATGTCAGGGGACTGGGGGACATCGTGGATGTAGTTAAGAATTGAGTTCAGTTTTAGGGCAACGTGGTCAGGTATTGATTGGGTGGGATTTGTAAGTAAAGACGTTAACAAATTGGTGATTAATTCTAAAATGTTCTTTGAGTTTTCTTGTCTGTAGGATATTGGTTCTGCGACTTCCGTTGGAAGGGCACAACCATTTCTGGATGGGGAGAAGGAGTGGTTTTCAGTAAGATCTAAGTGAGCTTGTCTATTGTAGCCAGGAGAAAGAGGGATGCGGGGTTTTGGTTTCAAAAATACCGTTTTACGGTATGAATTTTGGGTTACAGGAATGGGACTGGACGTAGGCGAGGACTGAGATTGGGATCTATTTAATGTAACCTTGTTGTGAGGGGAGGATTTGAAGACATCAGCATATGATCTGGAAACAGATGGGAACACCCCACTTGCCTCCGCATATGAAATTGATTTTTCCGCCATCAGAGCCTTGATGCTCTTCTGTCGGCCCAATTCAGGACAAGCACTGTTGTTTGCGAAATGGTTCCCAGTACATGAAACACAGAAGCTATTTTCAAGGGTCACTTCACACCCATCACCTGGGTGATCTTCACCACATTTAAAGCATCTTGGCTTCGACCTGCATAGAGTGCGTGTATGGCCATAGCGACAACAGTGGTAGCACAGTATTGTCGGGTAGGTGTATCTCTCGACTGGCAGAGCTGAGTAGAAACAATATACACGTTTGGGCAAGACTTGTCCATCAAACGTCAAAACAACAGTTTGTGTGGGTTTCCACTCAGCTACACCAGAGGAGGACACCTTACGGCTCATCCTTCGTGCTTTAATAACTGAGCCACATCCCTCTGGAACCTTAATATTACTTATTATATCATCCTCTGACCACTCAACTGGTATGTCCCTAACCGTACCCATTCTTGTTATATTAAATTGTGGGATGACAACATTAGTGTATGTGAGTTTATATGTTTGTAAACGCACCCACGATACAGGAAGAAATTCCTAGTGTGGGGCAACGTTTTTTAAACAAAAAAAAAAAAAAAAAAAAAAAAAAAATATTTTGAGTTAAAAATGTATTGTTAAGAAAACTATTTGCATCCTGATGCGACTTAAACTCAACTGACACTCTATTTCTACCTACTCGTTTGATCCCATCTAGGCGTATATTATTGACGTTATTTGTCGTCAGAAACATACCAAACTTGATTGGTTGTAACACAGTGCCCGACGTTTGATGGTCTTTCAGAGAAACATGAACAATGTAGGGTGGGTTGTCCTTCATAGTGTAGGCAACTCTGCCGATAACATTTTTGGCAAGTTTTGGCGGAATATTGGTCGTAGAAGGGGGCGTTCCGGCGACCCTTTTACGGCTAGGAGTCTCAGTGTCCATTTTTTCTTTTATTAGTTCTTCAGGATTATTGGGGAGCGTTACGGTGAGGACCGGGGTAAGATCAAAAAGTTCATCGGGAGGGTCAGGATCGGGGGGCTTGTTCGAACTCATTTTGTCTACCTACTATAAGAAAATAAAAAATAAAAATAATAGGACAATCACAGTTAAAAACAAACCTTAACCCAATAACAAACACAAGGAATAGTCTCGATCGAGTTTTAAACACAAAATATTCACTAAAACCGAGAAAATTCTTAGGCACTGACAAAAGCACGTGTTAATACCTTCACCACTACCACAGATCTCTACTATACTTCTTAAAAGATACGTTGATCTCTGCGACATATGTCAAACTGACGTATACGTTATTGTTAGCCTGTCAAGCGCTATTGTTACTGTTTTGATACTGACAGCTGTTGCATAGATCAAGCTATCTTTTATAAAGTATAATCAAGATAATAAGCTTGTAAAAATATGAAACTTTTCACAGACCTTTTTCATAATCGGAATAAACATTTTTTTTCTTTTAATTTACGACCAGTGGTTCTTAATGTTCAGCTATTGCTGAATTTAATAATCATTTCATTCAGGCATATTATGTTTAGATTAACAAACAAAATAGTAAACGAACCTAGTTCGTTATAAAGTTTAAAGTGGGTCGTGCCGTTTAAGGCGCTCTAAATATTAGGGTCAAAAATAATCCGCCCCAAGTTTAATTCGTAAAATTAAATATTTGTGTATTAAAATAGATAGCATATTCAGGCTAAGTATAATGTTCTTACTGCTGGGACACGGGTATCCTTCTGTTAGAGATTCTGTAATCCACCACACATTATCAATGCATGCACGCTTGGCGCAGTGGTTGAGCGATTGACTGCTGCGCTGCGGGTTCGTCACGGACCAAATATTTGTATGACCTAAAGATAATAATTCCAGCTCTGGGTGTTTGTGTATGTGAATTTATATTATGTTTGTAAATGCACCAACGATACAGGAGAAATTCCTAGTGTAGAGCAAAGATAAAAAAAACCGGCCAAGTGCGAGTCGGAGTCGAGCACGACAGGTTCCGTACCATTATTGCAAAAAACGGCAAAAAAATCACGTTTGTTGTATAAGAGCCCCACTTAAATATTTATTATATTCTGTTTTAGTATTTGTTGTTGTAGCGGCAACAGAAATACATAAATTGTGAAAAATTCAACTGTCTAGCTATCACGGTTCATGAGATACAGCCTGGTGACAGATAGACAGACGGTCAGTGGAGTCTTAGTAATAGGGTCCCGTTTTTACCTTTTGGGTACGGAACCCTAAAAAAACGAAATGCGGATTGGCACTGTGAGGTGTCATCACTCATGTCTTCCATTTTTTTTTGTTTTGGGTCGGTTTCCCTTCACCATTTTGAGAGCAGTGGTGAAGAAAGAGGAAATTAAGGCGATATATACGCCCCAATGTTAACGCAGTACTGGCCGTGCGCCCGCTCGTTGCCAAAATATAAATATTGGACCTCCTTTTGAACAGTTTTGTTTGCAAAATATTATTTTATTTACATATGCTATTTCAGTTATGAAGAAATTCCAGCCATCAATATATCTGTGTAAAATTTGTTTTAAACATCTAAGTAGTTTTGGAGGAGTACCCAAAAGTTGCGAAATAATATCATGTTGTTAATAAAAAAAAATAAACAGAACTATTAGATAGACGAAAAAATCTTGTTTCAAAAATAATGTACATGAATCAATTATGTTTTTCTTTGTTTTCAACCTTTATAACCTAACCGTTACTAAGGAGTATGCTTTAGAAAGTAACCGCTTTACGGCACAAAAGCGGTGGAAGACCCTTAAACAAAATAAAGCGCCTGACTAGGTTCGAAAGCACGATTTTCTTTTCGTAAGTCAGTGGTTGGCTGTAACCACTGGCCAACCACTCTAGGTAACTATAAGTAGGTAGTAAGTACCATAACAAATTACAATTCTATGGATTTAGGAAGGAATAAACTCCACTTTAAACAACAAACAACCGTCAGAGTTCCTACTAAGTAAGCATTTAATTGTGATTGAGTGATTCTTAGCTATTAATTTGCAATTCGATACTGCCCTACAAATAACTTTGTAATTAAATACCTAATCGTAAGTAGTATTTAATTAGTATTGAATCCTTTCGGAATTTGGAACTTCAAAGTTGGAATACAAATAAAGCAATACTTACAAATTTTTACCCGACTACGCCGAAACCAAAAACGGCATTGCACCTACTTTTCTTTTAAAGAAAAACCTAAAAAATAAAAATTATTTTAATAAAAACTAAAACCAGACTACAAAAAATATCACGCTTGTTCTGAAAAGTATGAAGCAAGAAAATATTCTTAAAGGAAAGCCGAGGTCGTATATTTTTGTATGTGCTTTTTTTTTTTTATGTAGGTTCGCGCTTGACCACCATCTCACCTGATGGTAAGCGATGATGTGGTCGACGATGGATCGCGCTTGCCTAGAAGTAACCTATTCACTCTTGACTTAAAGACCCCTAGATTGTAGCTATCGGGAAACACAGACTCCGGCAGGCAGTTCCACTCCTTAGCTGTACGCATAATAAAAGTATTCTCAGGCCTGTAGACCTTACGGACCACAACGAAATTACTATTAAAAATAAACCGGCCAAATGCGAGTCTGATTCGCGCACATAGGGTTCCGTATAATCAGCTACATTCACCAAAATAAATAGGTAATATTACTAACGTTCATAAACAATGAAAGCATCGAACATTGCTCTAACGAAGGGACAAAATTAACTTAGCCGTTCGAAAATTGTTGTCACCATACATCAATATACAAAATTCTTACTTTTCCAAGTACAAAAGCAACTACTTAGCTTGCAAGGGGAGGGGGACACTTGACTCTAACTTAAATTTGTCATTTAAAGCTTAATTTTACGCAGACGGATCCCTGAATCGAAAAATGTTTAATGGACTATCCAACGATACCCCACACCATAGGATAGACGAGAACAGAAAGACATCCCCACTTTTCGTGTACCTGAGGTACCGTAACAAAAATTATTTTTTGTGGTTTTATATATTACCACTTTGTCGGCGCGATTAATATGCCAAATTATAGCTGTCTAGTACTAAGAGTCTCTGAGCTAAGCTGCGGACGGACGGACGGACGGAGAAACGGACATGGTGAAACTATAAGGGTTCCTTGTTGACTACGGAACCTTAAAAAACGGACCCCAAATGAAAGTAATTGGTGACCCCTGCTCTAGAACCTCTAACATCGACATAATTATTTACCTGAATGTAATTATTTTGAAAACAATTCTAACAAATCCATTGCGCTTACTCCAAGGTCCGTAGCAGCAATCCAGCAATCCAGTTAGATCCTTGTTTAATTGAAGTCGTCGTGATAAGCATGGCTTACACAATGAAGTAATCCTTACAACGGATTACTGTCCAGGGATTACTATACGAAGATGTGCAAAGTATTGGTCGTACAATGTATTTTATTGGTAGATGTGCAAAGGCATACTTAGTACATAATCTGTATTATCTTCTATACTGTACTTCTATATATAATAATAAAACGAAAAAGTCTGACTTTGTTCGTTTGTTTGAACGCGCTAATCTCTGGAACTACCAGTCGGATTTGAAAAATTATTCATTTATTTATTCAGGACCTCCAACGAAAGATGTACACAAAAAAAAAACAATGAATCATCAATATGAAGTAATGACAAGCGGAGGCCACAGTTTGCATTTTAGATTATCGACAAATTAGAAACTAAAATATAAACTCTTATTACAAGGTAATAGTAAAACATATAAAAAAAAGAAAAACAAATCAAAACATGACATACCTACTTATAAAAAATATACTATCCTTATATATAATTGACCTTAGGAATTACCAACATTATGGCAAACCAGAAGGCAAAAAATCTACAAGAATAACAAAATGCAAAATGTATACTTTTTACAAACACTATTAGGTTAAACAATTTTACAATAAAAAACATAATGGTAAACTGAAATGAAAAATAAAATTGTTACAGATGGTAAGGCCATTTTAAAACAAACTATAAAAAAAAAACAAAATTATCTAAAACTATAGAATAACTTAAAAACAAAAACTCACAGAACCTCAACTAATGTCTTACGTAAGTTACTTCATTATATTATTACTAGCTGACCGGCAAACTTTGTTTTGCCATAAAAACACCAAACATTCATCTACCCTACCTACCCTAACAACCCTACACTACCTACCCTACCTACCCTACCTACTCTACCCTACCCTACCTACCCTACCCTACCCTACCTACCCTACCCTACCTACCCTACCTACCCTACCTACCCTACCTACTCTACCCTACCCTACCTACCCTACCCTACCCTACCTACCCTACCCTACCCTACCAACCCTACCCTACCTACCCTACCCTACCTACCCTACCCTACCTACCCTACCTACCCTACCTACCCTACCTACCCTACCCTACCCTACCCACTTAGGGGTATGAAAAATAGATGTTAGCCTATTCTCAGACCTACTCAATATGCTCACAAAATTTCATCAAAATCGGTCAAGCCGTTTCGGAGGAGTATGGCAACGAAAACTGTGACACGAGAATTTTACATATTAGATTTGAGAAATTTGTTGTATATGGTAGCCACATTCATGAAGAAGGCTATAGGTTATACTCGTATATAGCAAAACGCTATTTTTTTATCTTTTATTGTTTAATGTTCTTGGTCAGCCTTAAATATTGATATTTGTAAAGTAAGTATAATGTGATTTTTTATTTCGTGGACTTAACTGACATTTGGGGGGTTGTCACTTTATCGTTACATTAAAATAGTGTCGTACCCTAACTATCCTGAGTGATCGAAAGTTAATCGAAAATCGAAGTAGATCGAAAATGAAACTATTTCACGGCATAAAAAAAATATTTGTTTAGAAACTAGCGGCCCTTATTTAGTTTCTACTCATTTATGTCAAACTTAATTTTATCGATTGCATTTATTTTATTGTTGATTTCATATTTAACACAATAAAAGTTCATTTACTATGTGTATGAATACTGTTTTATTTAAATATATTACGTTTATATTCATAAAACATTTATTTACACCAATTAGTAAAAATAAATTCAGGAGTTATGTCACATCGACTCGATGAATCACTTATGATTGAGCCTTACCTACAACACTATGCTCCGCGCTTGCAACATTTAAAAAAAAATAAGGTCAATAGCAGCTGTCAGTTTAGTCCACGAAATTAAAAATTACAGTATAGTACCTTAGTACTGCCTTAGAACCAAAATTTCGAAGATATGTGACAACCATCAATTCGCACTGGGCGCGCGTGATGGATTACGGCCCATTCCCTCTCACAGAGAGGAGGCTTGTGTCCCAGCAGTGGGAACATTAAATGGCCGATGATGTTGATGACTATGTACTACAAAGATATTGGTTTTAGTAGATCTAAAAAAAAGTCTACGACACTATTATAAATTATCCACATTACGGCATTTTGGGTCAAATCTATACTTCTATACTAATATTATAAAGAGGAAAGATTTTTTTGTTTGTTTGTTTGTTTGTACCGAATAGGCTCCGAAACTACTGCTAGCTAGTAATTTATATAAATACGAGCAGTTGCCCGCGGCTTCGCTCCCGTGGGCCACCCCACAGGACCCGTTTTCGGGATAAAAAAATAGCCTATGTTACTCAGGAATAACGTAGCTTTCTATTGGTGAAAGAATTTTTTAAATCGGCCCAGTAGTTTCGGAGCCTATTCGGTACAAACAAACAAACAAACAAACAAAAAAATCTTTCCTCTTTATAATATTAGTATAGACTATATAGTATAGAAAAAGTTGATTTTTGAGCAATATTATTTAGGCAGGCATATTAATCCTTACGAGCGTAAGTTATCTCAACTCTTCTTCGTCGAACCTGGCGCCTTTTTCACATTTATGTTTTTGTTAAGCATGGTGCCTTTTCACATTTTTAACCGACTTCGCAAAAAGGAGGAGGTTTTCAATTCGACTGTATTTTTTTTTTATGTTTGTTACCTCAGAACTTTTTATTGGGTGAACCAATTTTGATGATTCTTTTTTTATTCGAAAGCTGGTGCTTGTCATGTGGTCCCATTTATTTTTTATCAAGATCATGAAAAACTTCGAAGACATTTATCAGAACTCTTCAATAAATGACGGCAAATCACTCGGGATGTCTGCAATCGCATGTGTGTTTATTGTTTACAACATTTCATAACATAACATCACACTGGTACGGTCTAAAGAGATACGCAGGTGTGAACAGTTCACCCTGGTAGACTCTCATTCCACCGGTTTTGTTTATTTAAGTTTCATGTTATTGAGTTAATCTATTCTGGCTACACTATGGGCATTATTGGTACCTAGCCTATAGAACTGGTCCATTAGGTACCACAAATAAAAAGTGAAATATAAAAAAAAAATACAAAAATTACAACTGACCTCCAAACAAAAATGTTTTTAGTTGTATCATTATTATTGTAACGTCTTGTTACCCTCTAATCTTCGTCGTATGTGGCGTAGTGATCTTTAGTGGATATTTAATGCCTTGTCTCCCCTCTAAGGCATGTAAGCTTGAAATGATGTACCTATTTCTAGACGAATCGGTGTATTCATGTTTGTAAATGTATTCTACCTACACCCTTTTTAATTCAGAATCATTATGATTCCAGAGCGCAACCCTAGTAAGTCTGGCAAGTTTACTTGCAAGTTTTCGAGGATGGCGGCCATGGCGGACGTGGTCCTTCTGTATACTTTCTATTTTGTGGTAAAGTTTGGTTTCAATTTATTCATACGAGTATTGTACTGACATCTAGTGGCGAAAATAAATAGTGTTTATAAATCTAGTTTCTAGTAATTTCGACAGATGGCGTGCCTGGTACACGTAGTTATAGTTTCCAGTGTACACAACAGATGTCGCTATGGTCCGTGTAACATAAAATTATATTTGTACATAATTATAACTTCTCCGTTAATATCATAGAAGCATGCTTAAATTAGACATAATTTATTTTTGTTGTAAAATCACGTTTTTCACATTAAACTTATTTTTAATTAATTGCTCTCTCCATGTCTATTGTTACCTATATTATCTGTGTATATTTTTATAAATTGTCTATGGCACATCAAAATGGCCGACTGTGGTGATGTCCGATCGGAGTTTTATGTTCTTTGTTTACGATAAAAACATATTATTCGTTTCAAATTTCTGACTTTAATGTGACAAAATAAAATGTTTATAGGTATAGAAACTTTGGACAATAGTTTGGGTTCATACAAGTGTGTGATTTGACATAAAACGAGTGGAACCAGACTCACCTTGTAAAGAGAAAATGGGGAACTGTTTTAGTAGTACAGGAGAAAAGGATTCTAAAAGCAAAAATGAAAGGGCTAACCCGCACGAAGAGGACCCTAGACAGCAGTTTCAGACTCCAGTGCCGACCCCTCCGCCTGATCCAATTAGATCCACGGTAAATCAAGGTACAGATACGAGCGAGGTCCCTCCCACCCGAATATTTGTAGCACTGTACGACTACGATGCCCGTACCGATGAGGACCTTAGTTTTAGAAAAGGGGAACATTTAGAAATCTTAAATGATACACAAGGTGACTGGTGGTTAGCTAGAAGCAAGAAGACCAAACAAGAAGGCTACATTCCATCGAATTATGTCGCTCGCCTGCAGTCTATAGAGGCCGAACCGTGAGTAATCATATCTGTTTTTTTATGCAATCATTTCAATAGTGAGCGGTTCCTGCGCGATTTCTTTTCCTTTACGTGCATTAACCAGTCTTACATGTTAACTGTTGTACATGAACTCGGCCTGTAATTACTGGGACAACCATTTTTACTTACAAATGTGTTATTTTATAAATGCATAAGTAATCAGTAGATCTTATCTATGTTCTTTAATAATTATACCACAACAATTACCTAATAACTAAATAGTAATTTAGTTATCAGCAAGTAGGTATTATTGAACAATATGAAAACAATTACATATCTATTTCAGTAAAATCTCATAAACTTGTTTATTTTTCCTCACTGAACAGAATTTAAATATAAACAGTTATAGTATTATTGTTCATTTATAAACATAAATAACTAAAGAGCCATTCTATCCTGTTATTATTGCATTAACAGCAATGAAGCATTTCTATTAATTCCTCAGAACAGTAATACGAACCTACTTCAAATATTGACCTATTTGATTTTCAAATGTGCGAAAGACGGGCATGTGAAGTTGTATTATTAAAACAATATGTGCAACATACTGTACCTAACTTGTTTTGTCATGAAGCATGTTTCATCAGAATCCAAAGTGAAAGCATTACTGGTATGCTCACATTATCACAAGCACTTACACTGCTAATAGGCTGTGAACATGACATAGAAAGGTTATTGTTTAAGCTAAAATCACACCTATTCTCTTTTCCTACACACTACCTATTCAATTTTATGGTCTTCATGCATGCAAATGTACTAGGACTTCATGAAGTACTGGAGCATACAACAACACTTCCACATTGTGACTAATACTAAAACCAGACTAATTTAATGATTAGGTGATATTAGAAATCTTGTTTTCTGCCATTACTGTGGAATTTCCAAAGCAATGTCTTGTTCAGCTTTTTACTTTCACATGTTATTACCGTTATCATGTAACATAATTTTTTTTCTGCATAAGTACCTAGCTATTCAGCCTACTGTAGCAGAGTATACAAATCCTTTTTGTTTTGATTCTTTTTCAATGTATTCAGTTCTGTTGGCTTCTTTCAAATGTTTTGAAGTAAAAGTAGAATGTAATGGCCCTAAATGGTACAACCAGAAGTGATTAAAAGTCAATTGTGGTGGCTCACTCTTGGCACAGGGTATATCCTTGTTGTGACATGTTGGTTGTGATAGTAGATAGTAAGACGGTGACACCCGTCACTGCCCTCATTTGAAGCTATTAACATCTAGTACTTGCCACTCATTTAAATTGTTTGTTTTGTTACACAGTTGGAATGTGTAGTTTTAATAGATTAGGAAAGTTATTCATCATTTTATTTCATTTAAACCTTCCAGTACAATCTTTTTCAACATGACTCATATTGTTGAGAGCTGTATCATCTGTTCTTCACAGATAAAGTTATCATTTTCTTTCTTTGTATATCCTATCTTTTTCTTAGAAACATAAGCAATAATTATTTTATTCCTTCACCAGAAATAAGGAAACAAAGTATTAAAAGTACAATAGAAAACAATAGTAAATAAACAATACAAACTCTTTATTTACACAGTAACTACTATGTAGAATAGATAAACTACTACCTTTATCAGTTCTAGGCAAAATAAAAACATTGTTGGGGCATTCTATTAACACAATTTGTCACTGTAAAAGTAGGTCACATTTCAGTGTTTCACACATGCAATAGCACTTTCATAGTTGACTATCTGAGGGCAGTGACCTCTTGTTGAACACTGCTGCACTATGATAATTATTTCACCCCTTTATTCATGTGGCCTACTAAAGCTGAACGGGTTAACACATCCCTCACTAATCCGAAATGATTGATGCATCTGAAATGATCTGAATGAATAAATAAAATTCCCTCTTTAAGTAATAAGATTAGATTTACAATGTATTGTGTATAGTGATAATATTTTATGTGAAATAGACCCCAAAAATAAGTGCGAGTCGGACTCGCGCATGAAGGGTTCTGTATCATAATTGCAAAAAATGGCAAAAATATCACGTTTGTTCCATGGGAGTCCCACTTAAATATTTATTTTATTCTGTTTTTAGTATTTGTTGTTAAAGCAGCAACAGAAATACATCATCTGGAAACATTTCAACTGTCTAGCTATCACGGTTCATGAGATACAGCCTGGTGACAGACAGACGGACCGCAGAGTCTTAGAAATAGGGACCCGTTTTTACCCTTGGGTACGGAACCCCAAAAAAAAGATGGATGTGGGACATTTAGGGACAGCAGGCCTATATCCATCATTCAATGACTCGGTTGAACTGGTGAGTGATGAGTCATTTTAAGAATATTCTCATGGATGTTAACCAATAATTGGCAGAGTTGAGTGAGATAAGACTGGACAAGTCTGCCAAATGTGGGATCAGCCGTGGGCTTGAATGACAACTAAGTAGGCCCTGTGACCTGTTGTATGTCAGACACTGCAGCAGACCATGGCGAATATATAGTAGGTAGTCAGACTAGCATGATTTCTACCCAAAGCACTGTAAACTTTAGCAATGCACATGGAAGTGTGGGGAAAAGGGCAAGGGATGTGGGGACGCCATTTACTACAATGGGATAAAACTTCAAGCTAGATTAGATTGAAAAAAGAGATAGGTAATTCAGGTATAAAAACGTCACAAGCCTGCCGGAAACACCACATGCTCCTTGGCTTCGCACGCATAGCTGTATTTTAAACATTTTAGGGACTAGGTAATTGTTTTCAAATTCGATATGATTTTACTCTGTACGACACATACTCTGTATAACACATAAACTCACACCCCTTTTCCTTGGGGGTAGGAAGAAACTACAGGATGCCACCTGCTACGATCCCTACATATTTCTTTTGATTCATTTGCGTTCATATTTGTCTCTGTTTTTTCTCCAAATTACGAATGCAATACCCTGACCTCTGGGCTTGGTAATCTACAAATGCAAGTTGCATTAGTAGATTATTTTAAATTATAATACTTCTGTTAAAACACTTTTGCGTTTCATTTATCAAGATTTAGTGATATGCTAGTGTGTAGTAGATACAGTTATCGTAAATATTACGAATATTTTGCTCCGAAAACGAGTTATACCACTTCTTGCCATGAACGCCTACAAAAGTTCTCTGGGCAAACAAAACATGTTAGCCGACTTATAGAGAAGTTTAGTAGGTATTCTTAGTCTATGATCTGAGAAAATCATATGGCATCTTGACCTGCCTCTTTAATTTCAAGGATTTCCGTAACAATTTAATACTTAGCTTTATTTATTTAGAGTTTCACTCTTAACTCTCCAATGTCTAATATCGACCGGAAATATAAAAAAACCCGGCCAAGTGCGAGTCGGACTCGCACACGAAGGGTTCCGTACCATTATCGCAAAACACTGCATAAAATCACGTTTGTTGTATGGGAGCCCCACTTAATTTATTTTATTTTAATTTATTTATTATTATTTTTTGAAGTAAATATACAACTAAATATTCTGTGAATATTTCAAGCGTCTACCTGTAGCCGTTATTAATATCGAGCAAAAAACGGCAAAAATATCACGTTTGTTGTATGGGAGCCCCCCTTTAATATTTACTTTATACTGTTTTTAGTATTTGTTGTTATAGCGGCAACAGAAATACATCATCTGTGAAAATTTCAACTGTCTAGCTATCACGGTTCATGAGATACAGCCTGGAGACAGACGGACAGACAGACAGACAGACAGACGGATCGCGAAGTCTTAGTAATAGGGTCCCGTTTTTACCCTTTGGGTACGGAACCCTAAAAACGGACATATTTTCTGTAATATACCAATTTTGAACTAGTTTGACTTAATTTGATTAAAATAATGACTGAATTAATAACACATTTATCTGTTTGCACTTTCTACCAATATCTCGCGATGTCAGCGCCCCCTATGTCGATAGGAGATATTAATTGACCTTAATTATGTGGATCAACTTGTTAGGCGTGATAAATTATGTTTGGTTAAGCATTATTACCGACTTCAAAAAAAGAAGGAAGTAATCAATTCGAACACGAATGTATATTGTTATTATAATATTGTTGGAACTGCACAATATTCCCATTTGGGCTTCTAAACATGTGTGCCAAATTTCATAAGTGTATCTAAGTATGTATAATGTATGTTTGTCCACGCATTTCTCCGAAATTACTTATCAGATCGTGATCATTATTTTTGCGTTGGATTGAGTATCTCTCAACTTAGGGAATAGTGCAAGTTTCATCAAAATCGGTTCAGCATTTTTCAAGATATAGAGCATACAACCGAACTCCTTAGCGACAAACAGCACGAATGTGTAAATTTTGTCAATCCTTTAGGTACCGTACATAGACATTGCAAATTTGTTAGTGATGGTGAATTTACTAAAAAATAAACTTCGTTTCGGAAGTCGGTGTCTTTGGTACCTCTTATTTTTATCATTTATCGACAATGCTTTTGAAGACGGTTTTTTTTTTAAATTGTTTTATTTTATTTATTCTATTGGTTCACCAACAATTGCTTACACTAATTTTATGCTAATGGTGGCATGCAAAAGTATATGCAACAGTGCAACAATCACTTACAGGTAAACTCCGCATGTAATATAGAGTTGTACAAAAAATAATAAAAAATAATCTAGTTTTAAAATAATTACATATCTAAATGTCTAAATAATTAATACTTATAGCAACATAATATAGTAATTTAAGGTAATTATTATATATAAACACATTTACTTTGTTCTATTTAGGAAGATACTTATGAAAATTATCCATAGTCATTCATAAAATCCTTACCCTCTTACTAATAAACACGGAATAAAGTTATACCAGGTATAACAAAGGAATAAACATACCAAATAAACGCGGAATAAAGTTATACCAGGTATAACAAAGGTATAACCATACATTTTCATAGGTTTATACTTGGTATAACTTTATTCCGCGTTTATTTGTAAGAGGGACAAGTTTTATACTTGGTATAACTTTATGCCGCGTTTATTAGTAAGAGGGTTAATGTATTTGGTCATTTATCTTGAATGAAAGTGTATACCACTATTCTTGTTTTTTACCCGGCTGCAAGGAAAGGGTTATGTGTTTCGCGCGTATCTTGTATGTATGTAATATTCTTTATTGACTCATATCATTCAAACTACTTGACGGATTTTTATAATTAATACATCGTTAGATAGGTCTTGATTGCCCAAGTGTTCTTAGAAAAGTGCCGCTAAAAAAAAAGCAACATGGCGGATTTTGAGCGCCATATTGTGGGGGTTGCAATTTCTTTTTTCTTCTTTACTCATCGAGTGGGGTATCATATTGAAGGGTTTTTAAAGGTGATTACAAAAATATATAACACTTATATGTTTAAAAGTCATTCGAAAAAAAATGATAACTAAAGAAGAAAGAAAAAGAAAAAAAAGGAAAAATTGTTTATTCTGCACAAACTAAACGCACAATACAAAATAAAGAGTGGCATTCACCAAAGTCACAAATTAGCCAAAAGCCTCGTATTTAAAACAAAAAATTATAAAAGTTTGTCAATTTTGTCTATTGCTTGACTAAAAAGATGTAAATAAAAAAATTCTAATACCCGCCTGCTTAAAAAGAGAACTAAAAAGCTGTAAATAAGACAAAATCATCCTGTACAGTCGGAGGATCAGAGGGTCAGCCAGTTTGCGAATATGTATCCTCCGATTGCACAGCATGATTTTTTCTTGTTTACAGCTTTTTAGTTCGCTTCTTAAGCAGTCGGGTGGGTATCTTTTTTCTAATACTACCTGTCATAACATAATATCACATAACATCTCGGCATTTTCGGTATTCCCCAAGAGAATAGGTACTTAATATTATGTAATACGCCCAAATTTCACCAGTTATGACTTAAGTTCATGTAATAGGGTATGTAATAAACGGGCTCAAATCCTGACTCCGAGGTTTTAATGAGAAATTCCTGGCTGGATAATCCCAATTGGTTTGACCTATAAATAAAATTCAGAACCTCAAACCAGGTTACACCGAAAGTTTCAGTAAAAGTTGCTTTTTTAAAATTAACCAATTTTGTTCTTATCCCAGGGGGACGCTGTACCATTTAATGGCGGGGCATAGAGAAAAGTGAGAAGCTACGGGGGCCTCAAAATCTACCACTCTTCCCTATATGTTGCCTTCTGCGGTCAATCTCCTGGAAACGCCTTTATGTTACACCAGCCTTCCCTTTTTTTTGGGTGGGTAGTCGTCCAATGACTTCTCCCGCTCTGGGTGGAGCGGGAGAAGCGTGTCAGACTTACTGACTAAACCCACCCGTGTTCCTTTAGTTGCTTGTGCAAGGGCCGCGGTAACTCTCTTTCAAATTTCCGTTTTCCGCGATCCAGACAGGCATCGGCCCTAGCGGAACCCGTCAGTTTTGCTGACATCTCTTTGAAACGCGCGTGGAACACTACGCGCCGTCACCTCGGGGTCTACTCCCTAAACACGAAGTCCGTAGTTTCGGCCTTCGTTACGGGCATTGCCCACTCCGTATAACCTAAAGACGGATGATTCGCTCGAGGCCCGAACTAAGAATGAATGACAACACAATTTGTCAGTTGTACCTACTCTCGTTGTGTTTTTACCCGACCGAAAAATTGAACACATTTGTTTTTTTCACTCCGAAGTTTCCGTGTACTTTCAGACGGCGTCCGAAACTTCGTTGATGGAGATAGGGAGTAGACGCCTTGGTCCTTTCGAACGGCGAGCTGCCTCTTACTTGCCATCCATGCCAGCCTTTCCTCTGTGACGTTGCCAGTCTTCTGGCTTCACTGCGAGATGACTCTGGCCCATATTATGTCCTGATGCATTCTACATTCAAGGACCGCCCAAAATGTTAATAAATTTTAGAATTTATTGGTTATTTACAACACGCAGTGAATTGGCTGTGACATACGTATTGTTCGTTGATAAAAATGCAATTGACGGTTACCGCTTACGTCGATTGACGTTTGCAATTCTGTCCGGCACAAAAAGTAATTATTTTTGTCGGTATATTCGGGTGAGGTTTCATTGGTTTCCCTGCTAAACGGTGTAGCATGTCGCACGTCTACTTTATTCCCGCAAGCCCAACCCGTATGACTAATAAAAAGCAAATCAGAATATATGACGTGTCTGCTTTCTGGAATACTTCGTGTTTGTTTTTGTTTCACTCCCAGTTTAGTGAACACGAATCATTTGGTATCGTTTTACCGGTATTTTTTTTTTTCATTTTTGGAACCAGCTAGTCTATTCTGTTTTGATTTTTATAATTTATTCTGAAAGAAAAAAATGAAGAAAAAATACTGGCCAAGTGCGAGTCGGACTCGCGCACGAATGGTTCCGTACCATTATCGCAGAAAAATCACGTTTGTTGTATAGGAGCCCCACTTAAATATTTATTTTATTCTATTTTTTGTATTTGTTGTTATAGCGGCAACAGAAATACATCATCTATGAAAATTTCAACTGTCTAGCTATCACGGTTCACACAGCCTGGTGACAGACGGACAGACAGACAGACGGATCGTGGAGTCTTAGTAATAGGGTTTAGTTTTTACCCTTTGGGTACGGAACCCTAAAAAAAAGAATCAAAGCATTTGCATTATGGCAAGGCAACCGTCTCATGATTGTTTTAAAAAAATACTTCCGGTCTGATGAAAAAAGAAGAGATTTCATGCGTAATACGAGTTTGAAAATCCTCAATCTTTTTTATCCGAAGCCCTTCAACAACACTTCGCAACTGATACTACCATCCTCTTTTTACCACCGGACGTCCCGTCCTGACGAAGGTCGTTCCGTTCCTTAAATCAAGAATAATATATTTTTAAAAAGACATCATTTTGTTAGTCACCGTCACAGTGGTACATGCAATGTCACCCTGAAGAAGCTAGAGACTTAAAATGAAAACAATAGAACACGGTAAACAAAAAGATACGCCCTCGCCTTGTGGGGGCAATAAAAACGAGTAAGGACTTATGTCTGAAGGTTGGGAAGTAGCATTTTCCTAAACGCTAATAAAACGTACGGCGAAATACAATTCTAGATAGAATACATTCTGAATGAGCTAGGTTTGATTGTACTTGTAACTGGAGGAAATTTTATAAGAGATCCTGTTTTTAACCCCCGACGGAAAAAGAGGGGTGTTATAAGTTTGACGTGTGTACCTGTGTGTTTCCTGTGTGTGTCTGGCATCATAGCTCCTAAACGGATGTACCAATTTTGATTTAGTGTTTTTTTGTTTGAAATATGGCTTTGTCGAGAGTGTTCATAGCTATGTTTGATTAAAATCGGTTTCGCCGTTCAAAAGATATGGGCATTTTACTGTTTGAATCGGGGTATTTTCGCAAAATATCGTGTCGGCGTTTTTTTTTAATTTTCTTTTTTATTATTATTATTGATAGGCTCACGTTTGACCACTATCTCACCTGTAACTAAGCGATGATGTGGTCGACGGTGAACCACGCTTGCCTATAAAAAACATATTCACTCTTTGACTTAAAGACCCCCGGGATGTAGCTATCAGGAATCACACTCGGCAAAAATAGCTATGGTGAACTCTAGATTGTATCGATTATTTCCTAGACCGGTCAGAAATTGCGATGTAATCCTATCAACTGATATATAATCACTGGATACCACAGGAACTCACTTCCTCCGGTTGTGGTTATCCTCATTCATTGGAAACCACACTGAGACATGAAGTCGGTCGCTAAGATAGAACGACTTGCATATTCTAGTTCAAAATTATGCACTTTAATTTAATTGAAAAGCTGGTCTCTTGCATATTATATTCTTATGTTATAAATGCAACAATGACCGGATAACCCCCTTCCTGCTGTGATTTTTATTCCGTTTATTCTTCGTCTCTAAAACTGTGGGTATAAAAACTTCTTAAATTCTATTTTTAAGGGCCTTCCACCGCTTTAGTGCCGTAAAACGGTTACTTTCTAAAGCATACTCCTTAGTAGGCTAGGTTAGCTAGGTTAAAAGGTTTGAAAAAAATATAATATATTGATTCATGTACATTATTTGTGAAACATGGTTTTTTCGTGCATCTAATAGTTTTGCTTTAAAAAAATAATTAACAACACGATATTTTTCCGCTACTTTTGGATACTCCTCCAAAACTTGCATGTTTAAAAATATTTTGTAGAGAAAAATAAATAGCTAAAATTTCTTCTTATCTAAAATAGCATGTGTAAATCAAAGAATATATTGCAAACAAAACTGTCCAAAAGTAGGTTTAATATTGATATTCTGGCTGAACGGACGCACGGCCAGTACTGCGTTAACATTGTGGAATATATACGCCTTAACATCATATTAGACAGCAGACAAGCTCATACTCATGGCATTCTGACCGCTACAGTTTAGGATTCAAGAGAAATATTGTACCAATTTTTAGGGTTCCGTACCCAAAGGGTAAAAACGGGACCCTATTACTAAGACTCCGCGGTCCGTCTGTCTGTCTGTCTGTCCGTCTGTCACCAGGCTGTATCTCATGAACCGTAATAGCTAGACAGTTAAATTTTTCACAGATTATGTATTTCTGCTGCCGCTATAACAACATATACTAAAAACAGAATAAAATAAATATTTAAGTGGGGCTCCCATACAACAAACGTGATTTTTTTGCCGATTTTTGCGATAATGGTACGGAACCCTTCGAGCGCGAGTCCGACTCGCACTTGGCCGGTTTTTATGTATGTACACACAAAACACTTAAAAGAGAATGTACATATAAATAGAGAATAGCACAAAGGTGCTGCTTATTTCTAGAGAAATTAATTCCAGTAGACCTGTGACAGGAGAATTAGATATGAAAAATAGACACAACGTGTATAATAAGTACAAGGAAAGGTAAAATAAAACTAAACTAATCCCATACAAAGAAACCGTGCCGAATCATTATTTTTATAAGTACTTCGATCGCGTTCGGTTCCGTTCCACGGCTATAGATGGTGTTAGTAGCGACTTGCAAGTGAAAGGGTTTTCTCGGTTCGTGACAATTTTTTTCTTGAAATACAGTGACGATTTGTTTATTTGTATTCTTTTGCATGTTTTTACAGTTTCATTGTACCAAAATATGTTAAAATACAAATTTAAACAATCGAGTGGCATGCCACATAAATTTAAAACCGTGTCATCTATTGGAATCAATTTTAACTAATCCGTTCAAATAATCTTTCAAATGTGAACTAAGAGCCCAATATTCCATAATTTTGTGCTTAGGAGAGTTAATAAAAAATAACATACAATATTTATGATAAATTCTAGAAAATGTTAATTTTACACACACACAATAACAGATCGGTGCATATCGCGCCATCTGTTGACATTTATTTGAACCAAATTTTCTTTGTTAGCGCCGTGACTATACTATTAAATAAATAAATACCTATAATATACTAGCTGACCCGGCAAACTTTGTTTTGCCATAAAAACACCAAACATTCATCTACCCTAACTACCCTACCCTACCCTACCTACCCTACCTACCCTACCTACCCTACCTACCCTACCCTACCCTACCCTACCTACCCTACCCTACCTACCCTACCCTACCCTACCTACCCTACCTACCCTACCCTACCCCACCCTACCCTACCCTATCTCTCAAGTTGGATCGAACTGCACATGGTGTGCGAATTTTATTATAATCGGTTAAGTGGTTTAGGAGTCCATTGAGGACAAACATTGTGACACGAGATTTATATATATTAAGATTAGATTATTATTTTTAATTTTGTTACTAAAGAAATTGCTGTCTATTTTTTTAGGTTATGTTTTTCGCGCGTATCTTGTATGTTTGTACGTTTGTATGTTTGTATGTATGTAATATTCTTTATTACCTCATATCTTTCAAACTACTTGGCGGATTTTTTTGCTTTGACCTAAAGCTGTATATTTAGCAGTCCACATACAACTCTAATGCGATATTTTTAAATCTTGCATTGCATCACCGATGCCCGCAATCCATAGAATCCAGATGGATGAACTATAATTCAGTAAATGACGTCTATTTCTCGGTTTTATTAAGGCTAAGTAGCTTTTATTGTTTTTTTCTACTAAAAATCACAATTGACAATGATTACAAGATTTATGTTTCTTTGCCATTAGTTTCTAGGTAATTGAGAAATGGGAACGAATAATTAATTCCACGGCCTTAGCGATTAGTTACTATTTGCGTGTTAAGTAGGTATTTATTATAGGAACACTGAAAAGATCATAGAAGAGTGAATGAATAATTTTTCCTTTTAGCACCTCGCATCGCTTCATCCGAAAAATAACTAGTTACAACCGTGTCCTTGAGTCTTTGTTCCCTGATAGCTACAACCTTGGGGTCTTTAAGTCAAGAGTGAATAGCTTACTTCTAGGCAAGCGTGCTTCACCGTAGACCACATCGCTTCGCATCAGGCGAGATAGTGGTTAAACACGAGCCAAAAAAAATCTGTGTGACGTCTAGTTGACCAGCAATTAATTTTCTATCCCACTGCGGAACATTAGAATTGGTTTATGCGGAATTTCCATTCGCCATAACAATTGTTTTTAAGTGTCCATTCTATTGTGAACACAGCACCCAGTTCTGCCACAGAGATGGGGTCGTTACGGCGCTTTCTCGCCACGCCCAGGCCCCTTGCACCTCGTTTAGATTAGAACGCTATTACAATAATAATTACAAGTGTTTACCACGCTTCTGACTATTGCGCAACTGGCCAGTGGAGTCGACGTTGTACTAGAAAATTTGCAAGCGAAAGTAGGCACCTCACTGACGTACAACACTGTGACAGATCGTACTTATTCCACATGCCCGTTATGATTGATTGTCGCTTACAAAATATTTGTTTTTATTTTTTACGTCACGACCACATTATGTTATGTCTGTCGATATTTATTAGCTACATTTGTCATATAATGCACTTCTTAGTTAACTCGTTAATAACTCAAAGCAAACGTTTGACTGTACTGTCTTGTTATTAATTTGACTATCTCTTATTAATCATCTCTCAATTACATAACAAGCGATGTATTTGAAAGAAGTACCAACTACGAATGAATTTAATAATCAATATGAGAAGCTAACAAGACATCACACATTTGTTAATTCTTGACAAGAAGAGAGGAATTTTAATGATATGCAAAATATTTTAACGTGGCCATCTGTACAACGAGTTTCACAACGTTCGTTGGATAAGTATCGAGACAATTTTTGTCAACGATTTTCATTCAAAAAAATGTTAATTGATATTTTGCGTGAACAATTTGATAAAGCGGCACAGACAGTTGATCTCACGTTTAGCACGATATTGCGAAACCACAGAGTAGATACTGACGTCACGAACCTTTGTCGCGTTGTCATTATTTGTTTGCCTACTACATCCGATACTCCTTTAGCTGAGTTAGTGGCTCGTGAAGGACAAACATCAATCACCGTGGAACACAACTATAATAATGCTACTGACAGATAGCTTTCATAAAATCCAACTCAAAGCATTTATTTCAATTAACACTTAACAAGCTCCTTTGGATTGTCGAGGAATGGGTCAGTCAGAAAGTTTTAGCTATTTGCACGTTCCAAAACGTAGATCGCTAAGAACGTGCAAGAAACTCCATAGACACTATCGGCAATTTTATCGGGTTCTAGTTTCAATCATTGTAAAAAATGCAGTGCGTACCTACTATTGCTCTATCATAAATTCTCAGATAATTGTCTGACGTCACCAAACAATAACTATTTCATATGTACTTTGTAAATAAAAAAGTTAATTAAAAAAATCAAAATACCCGACTGCTTAAAAAGCGAACTAAAAAGACGTAAACAAGAAGAAAATCATGCTGTGCAGTCGGAGGATACATATTCGCGAGCTGGCTGACCAAAACCAGATGTATCCTCCGACTGCACAGCATGATTTTCTTCTTGTTTACGTCTTTTTAGTTCGCTTTTTAAGCAGTCGGGTATTTTGATTTTTTTAATTAACTTTTTTATTTATAACTTTTTAGTTAACATTTTTTTCGAATTAGGTACATTTAAATATATAAGTGTTATATATTTTTGAAATCGCCTCTAAAACCCCTTTATTTTGATACCCCACACGATGGGTTTGGCAGAAAAAATAAAATTGGCCCCCCACAATATGGCGCCCAAAAGCCGCCATTTTTCTATGTTCCAATTTTAATGTAGCCTATGACACTCGCAAGGTTAAGACGAATCGATTGACGTATGAATCATCAAAATCGGTCAACGCGTTTGGTCTCTGGAACGCCATATAGGAACAAACATACATACATACATACATACATACATACATACATACATACATACATACATACATACTTACATACATACATAGACTGATAAACACATTACCCTCCTTCGGCAGTCGGGTAAAAACCTGGCCATTCAGCGAAACCAACGTCAATATGACTCTCGGAAATTCTGTCGCTTCGTAATCAACATTTAAGGTCATAAAAAACGGAACTCAAATTGTTAGACTGTAAAATTTTATGGGGACGAAAAGTCACCTTCAGGCGGTACGGCAATCAAAGTTGCGAGAAAGACGAACGGCCTCGGCAATTAAAACTGCATCGCGTTCCGCACGAGCTGAAGAAGCTTCACAAACGAGGTCAGCTGCAGCAAGAAGCACCAGGACTGTTAATTGCTGCTGAATTTTAAACGGTCCTTGAGTACCCTTGACACTTGAGACAATACGAGATGCGTTAGTTGACTCGCTTGTTTGCACTGAAGTCCGCTGAATCGTTGTTACGTACACAAAAATAAACAATAGTTAATGCCGTCCGAGTAAACGCGGGGGGCTTACCGGAAAACGTTTCCTAGTCAAACATGCAAATTGTATGGCAAATATTAAAATGGCGAGGTTCCTACGCTTTGTATGTGGCTGTCGTACCGCTAACACACCGACGACCAACTAATAGCAATTCCCGAGCTGCAGCTTGCTTAACGGTTTGCTTGATGACTTGAATAAAACCATTGGAGCCAACAAAACAAACATTTTATCGCTCCTAAGTATTTGAGAATACCGAGACTTCCGACGTGCAGTAGACATTTTCGATGTGTCCGATTATTGTTTTGTTTTGAACTTGGAGAATATCGCATATTGAAGCAGTCATTCTCGCAATGAAAGAATCAAACTCACATGAATATTGGTGACGGGCGTATTGGAAGATGTGTTTATTCATGGCACATGCCTGTGCTGCAGGAAGTTAGCCGGTTCGGTGAATCGAGCGCCTGCTCGACGGCAACCGACATACGACACTGCGCCAGCGCATTCTGATCGATCAATATCAATAATCATTTTACATTTACGCGGACAATAACCACTATCGACACATATTTCGGTGTAAATTATTCTATTTATTGATCCTGCAATTTCTAGTTTTGCATATTATTGCGTATTTAGGTCCTTTTGAGATGGAAGATGATTTTAGATTCAGTGTCCTCGTAATGCAGTACAAATGTCATGTGGGTATATGTAAGGTTTATTAGTTATTACCCGTATATTATGTTAATTTAATGAATATTTATCGCCTATACTTAATGTAAACATTGCTGCAAAATTTTGAAATAGCTATGTAAAATATTATCCGTACATACAGAATGAGGAGGTATGTAATTATTTTTAGAACAAGGCTCACTTTAGTTGACGTGTAGATAATAGAGTGAAGATATGGAACTATAGAAAGACACAAAGCGGCCAATTAACCTACCAACAAGATGTGTGAGCCGGGGTGTGCTACAAACACTGGCTTCTAAAAACCCACATTTCCTAGTAAAGATTGTTAGTTGGCCGACATCACCGACTTTGGATACAGGATGCATTTGAGTTCACCGCCCTGCTCCCGTCCCTCAAGCGACGCTCACAACGTTGTAAACCTACACTAGGTGAACATTTATGTGGTTTTAAATGGATACTTAGGGTGCGTCTGTGGCACGCCTAAATACTTGAAGTTTAATGGATTTTTTTCTCATTCAAGTTTATAAATATTGCCTTTCTCATATCCTCTTTAATTAAATAATTTTGCTACGTTGAAATCTTACATCATACGCGTAGTCAAAACATCGCTGCCTTTCAGAAAGCATACGATCAATAACAGTACAAGTAATTAGCGTGTCCCTCATCACGAAATGATATCATTGAATGAAATACTACAAGCAAGACGAGGAGGTCAATGACTGGTTGCATAAGGTACGCTAGTAAAGTTCACGTGCAGGGCGGATCATCCATTGCTGATAAGTAGGGTTCTAGGGCTCTCAAGTTTGATTTAAGAGAGAGCAGTGGCCCAGATCATACGGGCAATTAAGGTCGATGCAGACGATGTGTCGCGTGTACCGTGCCCTTCATTCTCACGTTGAACTAGACACACTGCACCTTAAATCATGATCGTGCGCACTGCACCATAACGTTCACGAATAAGAAAGCGCCGAAATTAATAATGTAATGAAATTAACTGCTCTGTTCGACAAGATTTTGACACATGACACACCAGCTGAGTCGACGGAGTTTTACGAAATACGTCATGAATTTCAGAAATTTACATGAACTTTAAACATTCGATTTTATTCAGTAAAATAACAATTTGTGACAAATATCTTTAACTACATGGTGAGGTCGGTTAAACCGCGTCAGTATACTCAAAATGTGTGTATAATATGAATTACTACACCTTTCCAAACGGTAGACAACTTAGAATCGCTCAAAACATGTGCATAAACAACCTTTTCCTTTGCTGAAAATGTAAAACGGCAATATAAAGATGTAATCTTTCTATTTGCGTTCTTATTTTTGTCATTATTTATAAATAAGTTCATAAAAAAAAAACACGAACAAATCTTGAAGAAAATTACTATACAATCGTATAAATTATGTTGCAATATGACATTTCTTTGTTGCTGTGATTTTTTTTGTGTGCTGTGCATTCACCCAAGTCTGTTAATTGATAAAAAAATTGCATTCAGCCTAATCGATTAAGTATATCAAACGATTATTTTAAATTATTTCGATCGACCCTGTTAATCTAAATAAATGAGTGATTATTTTTTATAATTAGAACAAATTCACCCAAGTCTGTCAATCGATAAAAAAATTGCATTCAGCCTAATCGATTAAGTATATCAAACGATTATTTTAAATTATTTCGATCGACCCTGTTAATCTAAATAAATGAGTGATTATTTTTTATAATTAGAACAAATTCACCCAAGTCTGTCAATCGATAAAAAAATTGCATTCAGCCTAATCGATTAAGTATATCAAACGATTATTTTAAATTATTTCGATCGACCCTGTTAATCTAAATAAATGAGTGATTATTTTTTTATAATTAGAACAAACCCGTTTTAGCCATAAAATACTATAACAAGTTGTAGTAATAATTGAATAATATAAAATTAAATATTTTAAAATGTCAAGTCGAAGCCGGTTGTAAGTTGTAACGGGTGATCAACCCTGTCGCCGCGGTAATGATAGCTTCCCTAATGGTACAAGTGCTGGGGAAAATTCGCATTGGACCGTCGCACGCGCAGACGAACGATTAACCGGCGCCACTGATGTATTAGTCCACGTCACGGATATACTTAACTTCTGTAAAGTATTAGTGTCACCTCCCTACAAAATATTATATCTACAGTTTGCTCTCTAAAAAACCCAGCAATTATCATTAGTTTTGCCATTTCTGGATAGATGGTGCAGTTTTTAACGTGCTTTTTATTTTCTTCTCGACCACTTTAATGATAGCGAGTTAGTAGAATTTCTTTGTAACTCGTGGTGATATCCTCTTTGCCTAGTTTAATAGGGAATGGTTTTGACTGGGTGATAAACAGTTAGATATTTGTGGTTTGTCAATAGTAAACAAAACTATTCAAGAATTACAATTGCTTATCATAATATTCAACTTTGTTGTCCGTATGATATGAGAAATAATTGTCTTTACTTTCTCGTACGATCCCAGTGGCGCCGATGTCTGCAAAGCCTACGATTATTTTTAGATTAGAAATGGCTCAACCGCTTTACGTAATTGCACTAGTCGCATGCGCAGCTAGTTCCAGAGCGTTTGCTGCTAAATATAGTCACAGAGGTGGTGTGCAATTACACCTTATTATCGCATTTTTCCACTGGAAGCTAGGCTGCATCTTGTCTGCCACAGTTATTACTTACATGTTGCAGTTTCTTTAGAAAGTGTCCAGATATGACGAAATTGAAATGACCATGTTGGGCAGATTACAGAATGGTCGCAAAGTAGTTTCCCTTGCTTTCGAGTTCTGCGTAATGCTGCGTGCGTGCCTTAGGTACCTCCCCATAGTGCTCCAACACTCCACTACGTAAATTACCGCAAATTAGGCCGAAACACCGTTTGTAATACATTTACCGTGTTAACTAGTAAGTTCCTAGTACTCTTGCATACACTTTGCGTGTACAGCTTTGAAAACAAACCCTTTATTTTTAAAACCATGGTCCATAAACTCACCCCATGGGTGTTAACAATTCAATCTCAAAACACAGTGATCAAATCTTCTATATATATATTTATAAATAAAAAGAAAAGTCCTGACTGACTGACTGACTCATCAACGCCCAGCCCAAACTCTTAGACCTAGAAAGGTGAAATTTTGCACAAAGGTTTCCTTTATAATGTAGACAAGGAATAAGGAAGGATTTTTCGAAATTCAACCCCTAAGGGAGTTAAATTGGGGATGAAAGTTTGTATGAAACTCTTGTCATTTTTAATTTGAAATAAATGAAATATGGCATTTAGCCTCTAAATATAAAATAAATTATTAATTTTTAAGGATTTTTTGTATTTCATCCCATAAAGGGATAAAAAGGGGTGTTAAAGATTGTAAGAAAAATAAATTGCTTATCTTCAAAATTACTTGAAACTTAGTATTTCTGTTCTTCAATACAATTAAAAAAAACCTACTCAAGCATTTTTTGGATTTCATCCCTTCAGGGGTTCGATAAAATAAGAATTTGAGCAAATTTTGTACTCTACGAGAACAAAGACGCGGGCGGAAATCTATGTTTGGATAATAATTTGCAATATCCCGCCAGAACAGCAAAAAAAGAAACAGCCAAAATCGTGTAGTCCACGCAGGCGAAGCTGCGGGCGGAAAGCTAGTAAATAATATATTTAGTTGTATTTGAGCAGATGTTGTTGAAGACACCTACGCAAGCGCGACATGCGCCCATCCTAAGTCATGGTCAATTTTGTGTAGAACCTCGACAAGACCGTGAAAACGACTTGACACAGATTCTATCTGGTACAGAGTGCCTGCAAGAGATGGCACTTTCAATTATCACTGCACTGAAGTACGCCCACACATGATTATTGATCATTTCTGATGCAGTGTTTCACTGTCTTATTTTAAGAATACTTTCTCTTGTTCCCAGTTTTTTTTTTCTCTCGTCTAATGATCTCGAATGCGCCTGTCACTCATTACATTTTCACTGTCTCCTAATATGTCGCGATGTCGTTGTTGTTAATCTTAATTAATAATTTAAATCAAATAGAATGAGACGTTGCATTACAAATAATATTTAAATGATCTTCAATCAGTAATTTGATTTTAGTTAGCGAACCGTCAATAAAAAATACGTCTTACCAATTAGCGTGCGTGCTACGCCTCATGCAGATCGGATCCTGGTAGTACCAGGTGTCCGTCGTCGAGATGTGATGTAAAAAGCTTTCAGTGAATCGTTCGCGTCGTAAATTTCCGTTGACCCAGATATGATGTGATTAGAAACGTATGTACGTCAACGTACAGCGAAAATGATATTTTTTGCTAGTGCCAATTTATCGGTAATGGAGCGTCGTGCACACGAGATGCGATGCGACATCCGCAAGTGAGAGTTCTGCGACTTGTCACCGAAACTGGTATGTGTACCGTGGACCACTCTGACGCGAATGTAATAATTATTGCCTAGAGAGTATTGATATGTCCGGTACGGTATGTCAGCAAAAGTGTAAGTGAGGTCGTTCATTAAACCCACAGATATAAACATTATACTGCTTACGCCATCAACTAAGTATAGCTTATTACGTAGACATCGATATGGTTTTTTGCCAATGTTTTATGCTTATCACATGCATAACGGTTCTACGAAATATCCAGTAATTAAGTGCGATACAAGTTGAAAATATGTTACAATCTTGACATCAATGAAATTTACGTAATATAATAAGATGACTCTTGCTGTGCAAAATTCTTCTTGGTCATTAGCATTAAGAAAAATATATTTCAGTTTAGCTCAGTTCTGTTCGGAATCAATTTAAAATTGCACTTAATTGAAAAAAAATCAGTTTGGCTCAGTTCTGTTTGGAATCATTTTAAAATTGCACTTTATTGATAGCAGCTAAGCTTCAACTTAACCTTTTAGGCGTGGAATTAAGACGACGACTGTCGCCAACGGCCTTGAGGTAACAAAACGCGAACTCGTTTCACACCCGCGCGACACAAAATTTAGTAGATTTTTTGTACTTTCCTTATTATTCTATGACTTTGAGATGGTGTCGATTTCATGAAAATACGCCCAACGGTTTTGGTGCGATTGTCGTGATTTTTGTCCGTTTTAGACATAACTTTACAAATTAATTACACTATGTTATACGTATAAAACTAAAAAAAATCTCGGATCAAATTATTAAGAAAATGGTCTCATGTAACATATATTTTTGCCAAAAAATTACGGCTAGCCATTTAGACGTGATTCTCATTTTAAAATTGGCTACTCAGGGGTATCTGCGCCTCAATGAAGACAAAACCAAGAGACAATGTTGTATAAAATATTAATTTAATTCACAAGGTACTGTATGCAAAAAAAGTTGGCGTTAGTTTAATGTTGTTTAATATTTCAGCAGTTTATTGTGGCAGACGAAACGGGGGCGGGTCCGCTCGGGCCTCGGCTGCCGAGGAACAGACTCACACTGAGCTAGGTCGTTCATCGACCCGCCGAGGCTCCGCGACGCGCGTCGACCGCAGATGCGATTGTTTATAAACCACCATTATCTAAACACTGTTTTGCTTCAAACTTCGTGACATTCCATTGTAATCATTTTGTAATGTAGGTTAAGGCTTCTCTTTCAAGAAATCAAGAGACTTTTCACTTCACTATTGTCCTTTGTCAAAGACTCAAAGTTGTACAATACCCTAAGCCTTTGTTACAATTGCCGTAATACCGTTAAATCAACAGTCGATTATCATTACATAATTTTCAGAGGATTGACCAGCACGACTTCACAGTTATTCTTTCATAAGGAAAAAATTATACGTAATTCCCTTTACAAAGAAAGATTGGATCCTCGACAGGAGGATCGCAAGATTAATGACACAAGATGAGTGTGCAGTTAGCTTTTAAATAAAATATGTTCTGATACGGTATCGAAAATGATTACAGAAATCGAATATTTATTAATTCATGATCATAACCTGGTGGTAGCTTTAGTGATGAATTAGCCTACGAAATGAAGACAAAGGATTTAAACGGATACTAGCCAGCTACAGCAGCTACTACTTACTACCTATGAATACGTTTTGTTTAGAAATACAATTCCTTTGTGAGTAAAAATATTTTGGTACGTATTAAGAGCCGTATCTAACTAAGCGCTGTAAGATTTTGCTCGTAATGTCCTCTGGCGTTGCGAAGTCGTCTTCTGCTACTTGTTTTATTTTAGTCCGGCCTTCTCTATTCCCTACTTAATCTTCTAAAGTCATTACTCCGCGATACACTGTATTTTACGATGCTGCTTTTATTTTTTAGTTTTATTTTAAAGCTTGGTAGGGAGAATGCGGATCGCAGGACATACGCGGGCGCCGTAGAGTCGCGCCGCGAGCAACTTTCTACAGCCGCGTCTACAACGCTTTAAACCGTAATCTGCAGATTGACGTACCTTCGAGATGGTTACGACAGGCAAATTAAATTGCACATTAGTGCTAAAAATGTGCAATTATCTTTGAAAATCTTCCTCACCATTGGTCGAGTTGACCGTGAATTTCTCTCCGCAATAAGAGAAGATTTAAACGAGTCGTAACTGAGCTGTAAATTTGTTGTTATTTATGGACTAGTAATAATCATATTGCACATGATCGGTTTAATATAATGGCTTGTGTCTGGATATATAAAATTAGCATACTAAGTAGATGATTCAGTTGATTTTACAATTGATTTTCTTCAAACGGAATCACTAATAGTATGTTTGGTAGCGACAAAATAAAAATAAAACCTTCAGGACTGCTCTACTCAAAACCCTATCAGAGCAAAATAAGGTACCTACTTAAGCGAACATAAACAAATAACTTAATCAATTCTGACAATGTACTGCCGGTTTGCCGGAAATATCAGAATGTGCGCGAAAATTCTGTATTTTCCTTGTTTAATATTCATTATGCATGTCCGCTACTTTGTTCATCTTATTATCACTGACTTTAAAGTAACGATGTCTGCCCACTAATTGTAATATTATTCTTTGACAAGGTTGGAAAAACAGCTCACTCACAAAAATGTATATAAAGGTAGATAACAACAATAACAGTTGTAAATACGAGCAGAACGTTTGCGAAATCTTCGCAATTAGTTACGGTCAAGTCATTGTCGGTTTTTGTTGTTTGCATACTTAACTATCTAAGGTGGCGTTACGTTTCATTAAACGCTGAATTGTTTAGCTACACTAATCGAACTTGAATATTTTAGCGAAATATTACAACGGGTTTAATGTAACAGGACTTACAGGGCAGATGACTATAAAATCTATTTAATCCGTCAGTCAGATTACCAAAAACATTAGACACGTAAACAATAAATTATAACGAAACAGTGCGTTGAAATGTCGTGTAATGTTACGCCTTTGTACAATTTTTACACAGAAGTGACATACTAGATCCCACTTCTGAACTTTGATGCACTTTAACTTTGTCATATACATTGATTTGATAAAGCAAAAAATACGTGTCCAGTAGGTATTTTGTGACAATAATTTATCGGACGGCTGTATTAGAATACGCCTTTGTAAAAAATTTAAATAGAAGTGACGTATTACCAGCTCCCACATCTGAACTTTAATAATGCACTTAATCTTTGGCATTTTACTTTGATTTGATAAAGCAAAAAAATACGCGTCCAGTAGGTATTTTGTGACAATAATTTATCTGATGGCCTTATTAGAATTTTTTTGTTTTTTTTATCCATGAATCATCCCTATTACAGCTGAAACAAAACAAATACCGTACCTTTATTACTAAATAGATAGATATCAGACAATAAAATTAAAAATAACTACCTTCTTTGCCCATTAAAGTCTAGAGATACTTACTTACTTAATAGATTTTCCTAATGATAGTCTAGCAGTCTAGCTATTAAATGCACGTGCTCAAGCACGCGTTAACTTGCTTCTGTTGAAAATATATTACCTACCTATTAAATCTCCTACTGCTTTTATAATCACAAACATGTGTCCGAACACGAGTGTATCGTATATCGATCCTCATATGTTATTAAGTTGCGTTTAATTGGATATCAAACAATAGTCTCGATTCGAATTACCCTGCCTGATTAGCTGCCTGTAAACATCATAATTAGTGCTCCCATTTATCAATGCTATGTGTAATCAAACGGTAGCGTATAACTCAACACGGGGGTACGGTTAATAATTTTTATGATGTCGAGAAAAAATCGCGCGTCGCGAATTGCTCGGGCGGGCGCCAAGTCTTGGCGCCACTACTCCGCCGCCGACGCCGCTGACCGCTTGCTTCCTCGAACCGTGCTATCACTGGCCGACATTATACAATAAGTAACAAATTCGACAACCTTCACGTCATTAAAGCACCTCATTAACACACACCAACAGAGAAATCTTCATTTGTATGTCATCCTTGTTTATAGTCATCGTGAACATTTTATCAGATGATTTATCTAGCACATCATCAATTTTGTATATTACTGTTGATCAAAGCTTTAACTTTAATGAAACGTTTGTTATCAAATAAGAAGTAGGTACTTAATATTTTTTTTTTTCGTTTATTAAATTAAAATGTCATTTGGTTTCTATACGGATTATGCAAATATTCACTTTCAAGGAATTCGCATTGACTTGGAATTTTGCTTAGCAACTAAGTTACTTAACAAGCTGGGGTGAATGAATTTTCATTTTGCATTAAAATACAAATAGTGTTTCGGATTCTGCACGGCGTGGTACGTGAGACCTAGATTTCAGATGTAATAAATACGCATCTGTATCTTCTACGTACATGAATGACCCAATGATACTTGCATGCTCTACTTGCAATCATGATTGCAAACTTTCCTCTATTTTTTTTTCCATCTTGGTTCTTTCTTACAGCCCTTTTGCAAATCTCTCGTGTAAAAACTTCGTACGTACATTCAAATAACGCTTCACGCCTCAGTTTTGAAATGCAACGAAAATATGCAAATTCATTTATTACTCTTGCAAAAAAACCCAACCGAACCGAAACAGTGAATTAAATGTGACACACAAGCTTTCGTCCTTGCCCTCGATACAAACACAAGTTAAAATCGAATTTTATTTATTTTCCTGGGGTATTAAAGTATAATATTTCCATTTAAATGTACAAACTGTCAATGCCATGTATTAATATAGGTAGTATGGATTTTCAATTGATAAGAAAACATTTATGAAGTAGGAAGTGTTTCCGTGTTTCCGAATTGACGTTTTCCACACTGGGCACCCGTTTTAACGACACCTGAGGTATTCCACATACGGCACCTATGAATATTTTCCGCAGGCGCCAAATGTGGAATAATTGATTATTTAAAATTTTATTCCACGTTTGGCACCTACGAATCAGTCGGTACTAGTGTTGGGACGTTTATTTTTTTTAGGACGTCAAAATAAAAATATCTATTTAAAATCAGTAGAGAGTTTAATAAGGCAATAAAAATATAACTTCCTCTTTTGCTTTTTTAGTTAGATGTTGAAAGTTATAAGCATTTATACCCAAACTACCAGGAGACCAGAATCATGAAGAAGTATTTGCGGGCCTATAATCTTAAGCGGTAAAGATTTAACGGATGCACGGATTAGGTTTGCACAAATACGAATATAATATGTATGTAAGTCTAATAATAAGTTAGACCTTACATACGAACAGCTAGAATTTACGTAAACAGAGTTTAATCTTTTTAAGTTTGGCCTTATAAAACAAAGTGAAACACCATATCCAATAAGCCTTGGGCCACAAAATCTGCTGGCAATCTAATATGACATATCGAAACAAAAAACCCCATTGAAATCAATTCGTAACGACGTAAACAAGAAGACAAATCGATACTTCCGTTTATATAACGGCTACTAATAAAACAGCTTAATTTAAAATGTTCTACGGTAGTAATAAATAAACTTCTTCCCTTTAAGTCAATTCTAATTCATAGAGGCGGGCAGTAACTGCAACGTCGTACGCGGCACCAAGGTCTGTTGTTTGTCTATTGTTTGGTGCACCCGATCGATGTTCTTTAAATCAATGAATAAATTAAACATTTTTCCTGTAGCCGAACGTTGGACTTCCCCAAATCGAGCGTTCCATTGAACGGAAAGCGATTCTTCGAAACAAGAATGAGAGAGTTTGTTTGCTACCAGCATCTGAGAGGTCGTTCATAATTATTCGTGCATACACCTACGCACAAAAATGTTACATACTTAGAATGCGGTTATGGTTAGTAATCTGTCTAGCTGCATATCGTCAATCCAACAATCTTTTATTGAATTTCTACCTAAACTAAATTACTGAAACAATTGGTGCTGGCCCCGATTCCCTTTTTCCCAATAAAATTTGAGTATTGATATCTCTCAGACAGCTAGAGAAGTCATTGACCATAGGCTCCAGAAGGGAGGTGCACTTCAACCATCCAGCTTTAAAATTTTTAATATTTGTATGACCTACAGATAATTGTTCCGGCTCTGGGTGTTTGTGTATGTGAGTTTCTATGTTTGTAAACGCACCCACGATACAGGAAGAAATTCCTAGTGTGGGGCAAAGTTAAAAAAAAAAAAAAAAAAAAAAAAAAAAAAAAAAAAAAAAAAAAAATATTATTCGAGTTAGGTCTCCAAAATTTTCGGCCTCGCTTCGCTTACATATTTTCCTAATTCTTAGGCTCTTCTTCATAACTTGACAAAGTAACTCCTATTTCTGAAAATTTGACAATAGAAAAGCCTTACTTGTACGAGCGGGGGATGTCAAACTTTTCGCATTCGCTTCTCTCGCTCTTGCATCTTTCAAGTTTAGTTTTTAAGTTTTTCTGGATAATTCTATAAAGTAACTTTTATTAGGTATTGGACGAATTTTAGACCTTAAAAATCTAATCTAGCCTAGGCTAAGATTACTGAGCTTTGCTTTTGAATCCTACTTTCTTCAACATCTTAATTCACAAGTCTACCTTTTAGCGCGGCAATGCAATTTAACACCTCCATATTGTTTGACGCCCTCAAGTACATTCATTTTAAAGGAATGTTTAATTGTCTTCCACGTTTAACTATAAAGGGTACATTAAGCGTCGTATGGGTAATTAATACTTGATTTGCCCGTCCCAGATACGGGTGGCGCATCGCAAGCTGCGCTGGCGCCGGTCCTAACTGTCCACTGGCATTTGCGCATGACGGCGTTAGATGTGTATACTCGTAGCCACTATCTATGCGCATTTACTTTATTTATCTAGCAACTATTAATTACCTTATTGCTTTCTTAATGCCTTTAGAAGACAGTCTTAGCAAAGCCAGGACGGCATTCACGCGTTTTATAATAAAATTCCGGATCGGATTTCAATATTGCACCAGAATAGTATTCACTGCATATCGTGACTAAAATCTAGGAAAACAATGCTGAATGTAATTACCGAAGAAGGTCTGCAGGCACTCGGTGAATATTACAAACAAGAAGGTGGGCTTGCATAAAGCTTGCGGTATTGCATCGGCCGGCGCGACGACTGAGTGATGGACCGTCCTGACACGAATAGGGCCAACACAAAGCGGCCTAACTGTACGCGACAGGATGACCCCACATCAGATGGGGTGACTTACGACTCTCTGCTCTCGATTGCCTACTTAACTTGCAACAATGAAAACCGATTCCATGTACAATATTGAAAACAGTATAAGTTATTAATCACCAAGAATCTAAATTGTTGATAATGACTATAAACGACGTCCGCGGTCGACGAATGTTTTACTAATTTTGGTACGAATTCGTTACGTCACCGTAGCAAACCTACTTGAATTCCAGTCCTTGCATATTTTATGCAAATAAAATGAAGATTGCAAGACAAGAAACAATTGCCATCGGTCTTGGTCTAGACTTGAAAAAAAAACTGAGTGCATGTTATAACAGCGTTTTGATCTAGTTGAACTGGCACGAACACCTTATTATCCGACTGTTTTTGAACTATGACATCGAGTGTTAGAGCAACTGGCAGTCTTCGAAAACACCAAATGTTTTTAACCGCCTAATCATGGTTTGACTAGGTTGGTTAACGGTTAAAATGGGTTATCCATACCGTTACATAATTCCCCCGAGGAGTGCATCGGATGAAAATTGATGTATGATCGAAGGTGATGGTGCGGTGTCGTGGCGGGGCGTGCGGCGGGCGGCAGTGGTGCGCGTGCGACTCTCACCGCCTTATCTCTCGCGACCTCCGCCGGACGCGCACGCACGCCGCGCTCCACCACCCGTTACCGCGCCGCGATCGCGCTATGCCGACTCTTCGACAACAAATCTATGTGCACACTTACTTGTACTTTTTTCAATTTCGAAGTGTAGGACGTAGCCCGGAAATGCGCCAGTGAATCAAAACATACTTTAACTTTAGTGACAAATTGTTGTTTTTTTTTTTTGTTTTATTTATTCAAAACAATAGTAGGGTGTAGAGACAATATCGAAACGAACTCTGGAACGTAACGACGATGGTGTCTGAAGGGGCTCTGCCCGTAGTTTGGTGTATACGCGATAATCAACTTGTGCCTCACCAAGTTTCCGGTGTTAAGTTACAAGGAGCTGTAACAGGAGCTCACATAGCCGCTGTTACTGATTTTTTGCGTATGGTAGCAGGGACCCCTATTGTCCTTCCGCATACCGCGGTTCCTGAAGATGTTGACAATGACATTAATCAAGAAAAAGAAAACTCAACCAGAAGACGAAAAATGTCCATGCAAGTGGAAGTGCCTTGCGTTTTCCTCACTGAAAGCGCCTTACAAAAAGCTAAGAGCCGCAGTAATTCTAGGGAAGAAAAGGTAACAATTGAAAGATGTAATATTACAACAACTCAAATGTTAGACAGTCAATCATCTTTTCTAAGTTCTTCTGATATTTTAGAAATGAAAGAGTTTGAAGATAACCACAGAGAAATGATTAAAGATAATTGCAAATCAAATACTTCGGATTCGTCAGTATCAATGACTGAAAACAATTATCCTCAAAGAATAACGAGGATTATAGAATTAGATGATGTGAGCCCAGCCACAGTAAATATAGAATCGGAAAGAGAACACCCCCAAAGGATAACTCGAATTATAGAATTTCAAAATGACAAGGCACCTTCACCGATATGTACCGATGGAGAAAATGAGACATTACAAAGAATTACCAGAATAATAGAATTGAATGAGGACAATTCATTTTCTACCATCACGAATAGTACAGAATCATTGGACAAAGAATGTCCTCAGAGATTAACTAGAATAATGGAAGTTGAAAAAGAGAACAACTTCCCGAGCATGACTAAAATAATTGAAATGGAAAACGACATATCAAATGAACGACGAATTTCTTTGACGAATGAACGCGAAACAGGTGGCGGAAATATTGAAATTTGCAATGAGGAAGTGACTGTTAGATCTAAGTTTGTGCATCGAAGTACCCCTAGGTTTAGTCTTGACTCTTCGTGCTCCGAAAACTCTTATGTTAATATTGAGTGTATAAAGAGTTTGCAGGATGTTAGAAAAGAGGAAAACACTGAGAGCGGTGTGAATCCTGAAATATCCCCCGCTGGTAGATCTATCCGTTCTCGATTTCCGAGGAAAAAGACGTCGGTATGTTCGATTGGCTCTTCGGACTGCGACGATGAGGTAGATGTAATTTTCAAATCCAAGCCTAAATCTAGTCAATGGGTCAGTTTGGATTGGATACCACCGCCTCCCAAAGAAGAGCCAATGACTATGCAAGTCTGTGATAAAAATGATTTCATAACAAAATGGATAGCAGAACAAAATTCGCAAGACGTAATTATTGCTGACGAGAGGCGAAAGAGTCTTCCGCCCAAATCGAACGAAATATATCTTCAAAACATGAGAAGATTTAGTGACAGTTTACAAATATGCAAGGAAGATGCCGCTAGTGATTCTCCAGCTACTGTGAAATGGAAGTGGCATGATATAGTGAAACGCCACCTCCAATTATTAAAAAGCGAGAAAGGTTTTAGACGACAAAAAGGAAGCTGGATGCGCACGGCGAGACGTCTGTCAGGAACTAATGTAAACCACAAAGACTTGGAGTCTTTGCCATTGGATACGTATATGAAACTTCAGACTATGCCGTAAGTGTTTATTCCCTTTTTTTTTTCATTTGCAGGGGTTGTTTATTCAAGTGTTATTTTTATAATTCAAAATCACCCTTACCATTTACAGCAAATGCAACAGAGGATGTGTTGCATTTGCTGCAATTTAATTCATAAATACATATTTACGAAAGCAGTACATCTGACATTTTGCATTTAATATTCCATGTTGTCATACAATTTTGATGCTCATTTAGTCTACATGCCATTGCGATACAAATCTATTCACTGCATTTCAATATTGCTCAACTAATCGATTATTCTAGGAAAAGTCAAAAGCAATATTGTGTTGTTTTAATATAGCGATAGTTTGCACGTTTACAAGTCACAAGAAACGATAACGGGGTAGGCCATTCAGAAGATGGGCGATGACATAAAGACTGTAGCAGGCGATACTTGGACAAGAGCCGCTAGGGATAGGGAGAAGTGGAAACATTTGAAGGAGGCTTTAGCACACTGCACACAGACGGAGATGTCGGAGAAATTAGAAAAACTTAAATTACAAACTCGCATAAGTATCTAAACTGTCTGAATAAAAGGCATAAATAGTCTGTACGTATACAAAGCATTTTGTATCAAATTAGCAAAATTATATAGTTAAATTTATCGATTTTTACTATCTTATTAAACTGAGTAAATAAGTTTTAATGGAACCCGTAGGGACAAGCAGCAGGGTTACAAATAAAAAAAGCTTTAGTTGATAGCGACAAGTATTAACTTTAAATAGGTTGCGCCAAGACGTTATCTAAGGTATAGTCCAAGGCAATCTCCTGTAAACTGTAGTCCTTCTTTGATTTGATGGTCTGCTCTAGCTTATTTTCATAGGCACATGCCGTATGATCTTTCTTATACTTTTGGACACGGCCGTCCGTGCCAGCCATGTCGGTCTACTTAACCAAAGTCGACCCGTTCAGCGAGTGGAACTGGTTACCACCTCACGAATGGCCCGCGGTCGTCCACAGATTTGTGCTAATCATTTACAATGACTTATGTAGACTTACGTTGTAACTCTTTCTTTTGACCACACGACCATACGTACTTGGGGGTTAATGTGCGGTCCGCTACCAAGAATCGTGACAATAAATTGATCGTTCTCCTTAAAATTTACTCGCGGTTTTCCTTTTATTCCAACACGTTGTGATAAAGATAAGGCGATATCTGTCAATGTAGTGATTTGTCGGGTTTGTTGATAAGGAGCCGTGTTACGAGAGCGGGTTCGAGGCACGCGCTTCCGCAAGGCCGCTCGATTAGAATGCAGGGAGCTCGCGTCCAAGGCTACGGTTGCGCGGCCGGTCGGTGCACCGGTGGCCGCTGGTTTCCTCCCCGTAGTTCGGCAATTGGAAGCAGGCTCAGGAAGTGAGTGCTGAAGGTCCCGCTCACAAAACTTAACTGCCTGTTGATCGGAAGCGACTGTGCTTTGAATTTTTGACGTACCTTTTGTTGTTCGGAAATTTATGCGCTTCCTCAATCATCTTGAATAATTAGGACACGAATTATTCATTCAATTGGTTTGAATTCGGAACGAATACATGTTTTGTCTGAATTTTAATCATTCTAAAAGATTACTCATCTATTAAGTATGTTTCGATTTTGCAATAAATCACTCCTTCTGATTTGGTACAAACAAATTCTAAGTACGTTTAGGGATACAACAATACTTGTGCTGAAGCGAGGTAGGCGGATGCTCCGACATCAGTTTCACTGACGAGCCTTGAGTATTACGCCATTTGCACAACAGCAAACCGCTTATCATTATAATTGAATTACACAAGTCGCTATTTCAATGGGGTGAACTACTGTGAATATGATGCATGAGCATTTTCAAAGCTAGAAGAGCCCCATCATCATAATTCTCTTGCCTAAAGGGCAAATCCCAATTTATTTGAGGTCGGTGCCAGATGTCTTCTTCTTCTTTAATCGGTCACCCATTACTTAGGATCGTGGTCACTGGACCCCTTTAAGCGGACAATCTGCCTCCATCGATTCCGGTCCAAAGTTGCCATCACCACCTGCTGAAATTTGATTGAGGACGTAGCTTCTTTCACTTGGTCAGACCATCGTGTTGGCGACCGGCCTCGTGCTCTTTTACCTTCGGTATTGCCAACAATGACCAGTTTTTCTAGACTTCTATCTCCCCTTCGCATTAAGTGACCGAAGTAGGTCAAAATACGCTGTAGGCATACTGTAGACAATCTGGTCTTGATATCGAGTAGAGAGACAATCTTCTTTAATTTTTTCTTGTTAATCGTCATCTCAGTTGTCATCCCCTAATTAGACATACCATCTTTAACAAAATCAAACCATATTTTCTTTGGTCTTCCCCTACTCTCACGACAGTTTTCCTCATTCCTCTGCATCACATGCCCATATAATAATGACAACGGACTTCCCAACAACTTTTCATTTACCAGTGCCATTTTCAAACTTCCTCTTATACACTACATTACATATTATTATATTTAGCTATCATAACGTTTAGCTTTTAGCTCATCTCACCTGCATGCAGTTGCCTTTCATTCATCCCATTTGTGGTCTTATATCCTGTCTAGTAGATATTCCTGAAATCTGACACCAGTCTTTCCAAGGTTTATCGTTTTGACCAGTTACTGGGTTGTGGAGGTCAGATAGGCAGTCGGTCCATTTAAAATACTGGTATCCAGCTGAATCTGGTTAGACTAAGCTGACTTCAATATAGTTGGGAAAAGGCTAGGCAGATTGATTTATATCCAGGGCGATGACTATAAGCTCTTATAGTAAGGTTATTTTGAGTGTGTGTAAGGGACAGATGTATATTACTTGTTTATACCTGTCCCTTACGCACACTCAATCACACCCCCCTGATCTAGTAGAACCCCCACGATAAATATTTTGTCGCCAGGAGTTAATATTTTCGCATAACTGTAACATCTTAAATTAGTAATGAGTCAAGATTTTTTTTCCAACGCTCTACATCAGCCGCATAAACTTTTGTTTGTGGCTACCGTTCTGAAAACATGAATGTTGTTCTCAGAGTGCATCAACATAGCTATTGTACCAAATGGGCATACGCGTTCTTTGACGGAAACAAAACGCATTCACATCGAAATATTTGCTTGTTTTTCAGTTTCTCACAGTTTCTTGTTACTTTTCAGGAAAACCGTGATTAATTCGATACGCGAACATACCTACCAACTTTATATTAAAAATTTACTCATAAAATCTCGTTTTCAATTATTGATGGCGAACCGGCCTTTAAGTAGTATACCTTGTAGGTGTATTTTATATCTTTTATCAATCTTCAGGAAATCACATTTATCTTATTATGTAGTAATACTCTGATTGAAAATTGATATCGTATTGTAAATGATTTCTTATCGTCATTAGTGTTTGTTTTGCAGACGCACATGACGTCGTTGATTGTCTTTGGCATTTTATTTCTAAATATTGTACTAATAAGTGGTTTTCTGTGGTTGTGTGTGATATTCATAGTGCAGAAGATCGGAGCAGTTCCAAATGGAACTCGGTTTATTGACGCGTGTTGTAATATCTTCTATAACATCTCTCGGGAGTGGCTGCGAATCGTGATGCCGCCTCGACAGCTATCATTTGTGCAACAAATCATGCAAGCTTCTTTGGCCTTCGAAAACCAACAAGAACACATTTCGAATCAAAAGTAACTGCATCTTCCTTATGAACATTATGATAAACAACATTTCGCCTGCCTTTGGACTCTATCGCTGAACTACAATACAATGTCTTGCGTATTTCCAAACATCGCGTAACTTCACATTGATAAAAAATTAAAACAGACTAAAATTTGTTTTGTAACATGAATTGCTTGTTACTCACTTTCACTATGTCGAACATAGGTTCCGTTTCGTGACGTCTCACTTAAGTCTCCGTAGCGTCAAAAATTAACTTGCTTCTTTTTTTCAATATCTTACATCTCGCTTTCTATTCAAATCGTGAATGATGTCGTTTATTATATTTTGTCAATGACACTCATACCGAATGCTCCACAGTAATCGTTTAAGTCTGTCTGCGTACATACGACAAACGCTCTGTTTATCGAACAATAACTTTGCATTGCAAATGTTTCTTTGTTATACAAACTAGACACGTGTTAGAAAATCGATGAAAATGACTCGTTTCTTATCAAAAGGCCTGAGGTCGTCTCTTGCGAAAGAACAATACAACTGGTTTTTATGATTTGTTTTTACTTTTTACGGGCGCTGTGCGCTCCGCCTGTGCCGGCGCACCGACCTCCGCCGATAATTGTTGCTGATGTTTTGGTGCAAACCTTATTTGAATGCGAGAACTATAACAGCAATACAGGCGTATAATATTGTACTGTACTACTGTTATTGTTGTTAAATCCTAATCGCATATACAATGAACTTTATCGAACTGTGCCAGCAGGACTCACGATTAACTTAGCTGTATGTTCGGCTAATACTGCCTGAGTAGGTATAATTATATATTTAATTTTCGAATGCAACTAACTATAACAGCAATACAGGCATATAATATTGTACTGTTATTGTTGTTAAATACTAATCGCATATACAATGAACTTTATCGAACTGTGCCAGCAGGACTCACAATTAACTTAGCTGTATGTTCGGCTAATATTGCCTGACTAGGTATAATTATACATTTAATTTTCGAATGCAACTAACTATAACAGCAATATAGGCGTATAATATTGTACTGTTATTTTTGTTAAATCCTAATCGCATATACAATGAACTTTATCGAACTGTGCCAGCAGGACTCACGATTAACTTAGCTGTATGTTCGGCTAATACTGCCTGAGTAGGTATAATTATACATTTAAAAACAGTCGTTCATAGAACCGTCTACCTTAAACAGAGTAGCGTCGTCACCTACTGCTCCAATCAACGATGGATGTCAACAAAGACTTTATTCTATTAGCAATTCGCAGTACTTATCATTGCTTGTTTGACGTTTCGCATCATGCCCTTACCTGATTAACAGAAGGCAGTAATATTTAACGACTCATTGTAAAGTTCGCTAATAGTTCTCGCTACGCCAACAGATTTCTAAATGTTTTAATATCTTAAATAACAGTGCCATTTTGATTGTTTTGACGTCGTCCGAAATGAATTGTTTACTATTGCCCGTCATACCCAATATGACGATTTCTATCGTGCATGGAAACTTCAGAAACTTGTGTAGTTATCGTGACTAAGGTTTCGTGTACAGTATTATCTATGTCACAATTCTTAGCACCTAACAAACAAGGTATCTGAGTCTGGGGAGTCTTATTGTCAATTCAATCGATGTCGCCATTTGTATGACTGATATCCTTTTCTGTCTGCCTGACAAGTAACGGGCAAACCCATATTGCTCGCGAAAATATACCGTTCAAAACACAATTATCTCAAATGGGGTTTGTAGTCCATGCATCTCAACTTATTCCGTCGTTAATTTTGTTTTTCTCAAATCTGACGTTTGTATTGTCATTCCTTCAATGTCACTCTTGACTGATTCATCAACAGAGAGCTTTAAAGCAGGAAACATGGAATTTAGACAGTGATTTCCTTTTATGACGGTAGGCATCCTTTCAGAAAGGATTTCCGACAAAAGTTGAAAACAGGGGATGAAAAACTATATTTTTAAGTAAAATATGGTAAATTGGTATTTGGGTTGTAGGTTAAAATTTGTTAACTACGTGTTTCAAGATATTTAAAAAATCTTCCCCTAGAGGTGTACAAGTGGTACAACAGGAGATGCATGTTTGTATTGATAAGTGCTATATCAACGCAAACAAAGTCGCTGGCAAAGTGCTTTTCAATATTATAGGAGATTTGCATCTTTCTCTAACAAAGAAAACTCCCACGGTATTAGAGCCTTTCTTTACAATGCAAGTTAATGCTGATGTGGGATTAAATCCAATTTACTCGGCTCTTAAGACTTAGATGCACACGCACAAGCAATTATAGGCCATTACAACTAAACGTATTGTCACACGTGTATTTTTTCTTCATCCCACCTATCTCTAATAACACTAATCAAATTGTCAACATTACATTTACTTGCTTATAACTAATCAATACATTGTAGTCTTTTTTTTAAACTGCTCTTAACTTGTCCGTCACTTCTCGACAACCTATAAAAAGATATCGATGAAACGGTATCGCTCTATCCCCTGAAAAAAGCAACTAGCATAGAGGCAAACTTACTTGTCCATCCCGAGAGGGAGACCCTATAATTAGATTACCCATCTAGCGAGCAACCCGGAGCCAGGCGAGACTGGCTTAGCAAAAAAGTTGTGGCTGCATCGGCACGCGAAGGTCGATGACCGGCGACTCTGCTGAACTCGCTATATTATAAAACTAAGCGAAAGTCACGAAATTAATTCCCCTTGATTGCGCCACTTTCTGTCTCCGTGTCAAAGGGTTTAGGCCAAATTTTTCTTGACACAAACACCCAAATCCACTTACATAATACCTAAAGCCTGCTTTTTTGATCAATGCGATAGTAAAAAATATTTTTTCTTATCACAACAAAAGTATTATTGAATCTAATGTTTATGTTATCGAATAATTCATCAATTTTGTGCACGTGGTTCTCTATAATAATTTAGTCGGTCATTCAACATGACGGCAATTATCGTAAATAAAATTTGCATTTCTAGTTTTAATAATTTATCTTTGAGTTATCAATACTATAGGATTATTCTAATTGAGATGTTTGCAAACCGGAAACTTGGTTATATAACAAACCCAATAATGATATTTATTAGGAATTTCCGTCTCCCACCTTGACTGCTAGCAACTTGCCTATGACATTCTATTTCGTAGTATTCACTGCTTTGACAGATTCATTGCGTAAGCGATTCTTATTAGTTATCTTTATGACAAACAATGTAATGATAACCAGAAATATGTTAATTTTACAACACACATTTGACACGTATGCAAAATTACACTTAATATTGACGAACTAACACTTTTACTAAACTTTTGCCGAAGTCTAGACAAAGAAGCTCGTCAAATTTGCACAATGCTATTTGCACTTTCGAAAATCTGCAATTGAAACGTATCTACTAGAATAAATATAGCGGCAAAAGAGCTTGTTTAAATAAGCTTTATTCAAATCGAGAACACGCTTGTGTATTGTCGCCCGACATTTTGTACAAATATCATTTGTTTGTTAAACCTTTTAGAATATATCGATGATCGCAAACATTGCTAATCTTCTAATTGAAACTTAACTTCCTCTTTGAAAAGGTTGCATGCATATATTTTTTTATTCTTGATTCTCAGCAAACGTTACGCAAGTTACCTTACCTTAAATCGAAATATGATATCATCCATACAAAATTCTCTGTAGAGAGAAGGTCTAATAATATTTATGTGGGCATTCATGATACAGATGACGATTTCTCTTCGCCTATAGGAGGTCAAGGTCGCTCTATCTGTCTGGCACATTGATATTCTTGTGTTATTGACGGGGTTACCAGTTCAAGCTTTGTTTCGGGGCTCTCGAATGGTACCATAAATTCCTGGTGATAGTGGCTCAATAAAAAACAAGAATCTAATTATAGGGCGCAAGAACTCTTCCAAATGATCTCTTGATGTAACCATGATCCTTAATTAAGACTTACATAGAATTTTATGAATCGACTTTCTAGATCTTTTACGCTTAGATAATTTCTTCTCGTATGAGCGGGGTTCAGTTGTTACACCTCTTCTCAATGAAGCTTACTTTCTGTCTAGTCATGATTACATCGTTTTGAACACTTTCTATTTCTCATTATTGAGGAAATTAATTAGCTTAATAAACATGTGCATTATTAAACTATTCTGCTTGCGTTTTCCACGGTAAAACCTTCGACGTTATCTGCTAGTAACCAATCTATGACCCTTAGTTCGCCCTTAGTGCGTGCCGAGGTCTCGTCGAAGGCATTATTAGTTACAGCCCGTGGCGCCCTTTTCATGTCTCATTTTTATAGCGTATGCGACATTGTTCATAATCATTTTCCTCCATAATATCATCTAAAATTGTTATTGGCTTGATAGCCTGTTGGACGATTATAGAATTTCAACTAGGTCCAGATGCAGCAGGGCTATTGAAATAGCTATGAAGCCGCAAGTTATTTGCCAGGTGCAAGGCTTCAGATAGCTCCTTGTCTTGCAGGATAAAAATAAACTGACGTTTGTTAACATACAATTTAATCATTTTGTAACGCTACGTGGTTTTAATGTGTTTTTTTTTTGTGAAAAGTAGGTCGCAGGTCGACCTTTGTGATGTGCATATCTGAATTGCAAAAATTCACATTATTCTGCGATTGCTCTTAGATATTGCCACGTAAGTTATTCTTGTAAAACGGTTAGCGAGTTGTTGTGTAAAAGATATATTTGAAAGTATCAGGTTTATTTAAGTTTCTATCTCAAGCGAGATAAAACTAACAAAAATTTTAGTAAGTGTGATATAATAGCATTGGGGTATTTCAAATGACTAAAAAAAACGTTAGCTTACCCGTTGTGAATTTTGTTACGAAACTAGCTTTTGTGAAGTCCGCTAGGCATTTTGTCTTTAGTATACTAAAAGTACCAACAGAGATAGGTATCAAGCTTCTGGTATCTATTGTGCTCTGAGTCGTCCATTTAATTACAGTGCAAGGGTCCATCCGTGATTCTCAGGCGGAACAATCTTTTGAACAATAGTAATCATCACAGATCAATCAGTTTTTCCAGTCACGAACAAGATGAAATTACTGTTCAGACGTAGACGATGTTATCTTGCCTGCAGCTTCTAAAAAACAAGTCATCTGCAAATAATCTTGCCATTGAACACCTAACCAAGGTTCATTCTATGAAAACTAACAATGTCTTGTTTAGTTAATTGAATGGTACTTTATCAATCAGCTCTACGCTGCCAATTATTTCCGGTTAGCCATTGAGACAAGAATATAACGAAATAAAAATAACCCAAATCCAATTTCGTGTGTCGATTTCACGTAAATAGATTAGTAATTTCATGTAGGTAATTGTTTCTAAACTTTTCGCTTACCAACACACAAGGTTGCTGTACTAACTTGCAGCAATTCTAAAAATATGTCCGTTGGGACTTGAGAGTAATCGTGGCTCTTTTTACTGCTCACAGTTTACCGTTTTACAGCTGTACTACTTAGATACTATTTTTATATCAGCGAGCCCGACGACCTCGCCCGTCTGTCGCGCAGGATTTGATGCAACACTATTGTCAGACCCCTACAGCTTCGTGTTGCAATCATTCAATGAGAACTGAACCTGATTTATGCTCTTATTAGTATGACCATCGTAATTGCAGTTTGTCTGTAGACATCGTTTGTTCAAAATTCGTCCCGGTGTTACTGTCTGTGCTAGCTCTGTTATTTCTATATGGTGACAAGTTATGATTCATTGTTAGCAGCGGGACTCGTGTTAAAAGCGGTTACTACAATAAGTTTGTCTCCGGCGCGGACGCAGTGAGCGTACGTCAATTGAATGCAGAATACTATTCATTCGTGCTCGTTGAGTCACCGACAAGCCGCTTTCTGAACACCCTACGAGACCGATACCGGTCCTTTATACACTCTTATTGTCATTACAATGATAATCACAATATACAACATAATAAAACACTCTTCTGATGGACAATTCATTAGCTTGTCAGCAGAAGCAAGAATTGTTACATTGTAACAATTTGTTTTAACTCTTTTGTTGCTACTTGTATTTACTTTAATGGTGTCTTAATAGACTTTTTACATGCGTTTAACTTTCACGTTGTCAGTGTTGTATATATGAATCATACTTTTTACCTTCAATTTTGTTTAAATCGTATGTAAACACGTAATTTAACACTGTACGTATGCGGTTGTGATTATCAACCTTCAGCTATATTGATCGTTACTTCGATAACTCGCATATTTCTAAGTTTTTTCAATGTTGTTACAGATGGTACTTCCGCAAAATAAAACGAATCGAAGCGGAGAAGAAATTGCTCCTTCCCGAGAACGAACATGGCGCTTTCCTCATCCGAGACTCCGAGAGCCGCCATAATGACTTCTCTCTATCAGGTAATTCACGTCATAAAATAAGTCATATTCTATTGATATTTTCCTAATAGGAAATCGTAAAGTTAATATACAACAATTATAATCATCTTGTTAGTTCGGAAAATAGAAGAATATTTATGTTATGTGGAACTGGTTGTCGATGATTCATCGTACGTCCTGTGGCACGCAGCCTAGTGCTAAGTGCTATCCTGTTACAAACGCATCCAGTGGTTCTGGCCGATTCGATCACGACACTAAACCGGTTGAAAGTTTTTCTAAGGCCCCTAAGCGTTGGCGCCGTGGGAACAAACACCGAACAACTGAATGACTGCCTCGATCTGCTAATTAGTATTGTTTATAAATGCTTCAAGTATACTTTTAAACTATTTTTCAATTGCTCGAAGCCATCTTATTGCATTCCGAACAAAATGCAGAGACGTGACAGCGGTCATCTACTTAAGCGCGTATTAACGCACACTCTCGCGATGCAACCCAGATATTAAATTATATTTGTTTAGCATTTGCATAAAATACGGTTTACTGTTTGACTAGTTAATTTCATTCTAAATCATACTGCTGTGCATAAAATATGGTTGGTTTTTTATAAAACTATGAACATACGTCAATATGCTAATACCGATATTATATTAACGTTAATTGAATGCAGGGGCTATATTATATTGCTAGCTTACATCTTTCCTGTTATTGCAGTAGATATAGAAAATACGGAGTAATAAAAAAACAACTCTAATTTATGTTCAACACAAGATACGTCTTGATAAGTCAGATTCAACTCAGTGATGTTTTCAGTTAAAGATATTTTTTTGAAGAAGGATAACAATTGTTTCAAAATGTAAGGTTTAGCCTTGCAGGTAATGAATGAGCAGCAAACGTAACGAAACTTAAATAGATGCATTTGGTTTTTCCACTCAGTGATTGTTTTAATGTTATTTCATTTTCCATGAGAACTGTTTGAAAATTGCGCCAGACATTGTTTAGTGAAAAAACCATTAGTCATACTTAGAAGCAATTTTGTGAAAATTCAGACGTCTGGAAAAATAACGAAATTATTTATTTATTTATTTATTTATTTATTTATGTACACACAAAAACACTTTACAGAGAAAATAAATAATACAGATTGAAGAGCACAAAGGTACTGCTTATTCCATTTAGAAATTTCTTCCAGCAGACCTGCGACAGGAAAGTTGGATGATAAACGAAGACACAGTGTGTAGAAAGAACAAGGAAGCTTAAAATAGACAAAAATAACTTAACTAATCATATATAAATTACACATATACCATAACTTAATAAATATAGGAAAATAAAAATACATACCTACATATACTTAATATATAAAATTACAAGGTGGTGGAGAGGTAATGTTCTTTGACTTGTTTCTTGAATATAGATACATTTTGGGAGTCCCGGATTTTAGGTGGAAGTGAGTTCCACAATCGTACTGCATGAACAGAGAAGGAGTGGGAATAGAAATGGGTTTTATGGGATGGGAAATTGAGATGTAGTTTAAGGCGGGATCTGCACAGAGCATCAGCAGGGCGAGTAAAAGAAAAACGCTCGCGCAGGTAGCCTGGGTATGCAGGGTTAAAAAGGATGTTGTACAGGAGACATAATATTCGAGTGTTCCTGCGAAGACGGATAGGGAGCCACTTGAGATCCTTGCGGAACTGAGAGACATGATCGTATTTTCTCAGACCAAAGACAAAACGAATGCACAGATTTTGCAAGCGCTCAAGCTTATTTAATAGCTCCTCAGTGGCATCCAGGTAGCAGGCATCGGCGTAATCTATGATCGGCTGAATTAAAGTTTGAGCTAAATAAATTTTAGTTTTGAAGGGTATTTTTCATGAATAAATTACTTTAGAATCTGTAGAGTTCGTTGTAAAACAGAGAGTTCTCAGACTGTAAGTCTACTGTTCATAAATTCAGAAAATATGTAGAAATAAAAACTGTTGGAAAAAGACAGATCGCGTGATCAGAAAAAATAAACTATTTCTTAATTACAGGAAAAAATAAGAGGAATAAATCAAAATATTCCTAAGGCACGTATGTACGTCTGCGCTAAAGGAATCTTTTATATTTATGAATTGAATTTTCTAATAGGTATTATTGCGTTGATATAATGTAGATCAGTGATGGTCGCGCGACAATGTTACATAACATTATTGTAGCACCAAGGACGTTTATCTGCTTTTTTATTATTCCAGCGGTTTCTTAGAACATAATTTTATGTAATAACTATCGAATACCTTGCTAACATTGCTAACTAATTGCTTTAAAGAACAATACTTAAAAAATACGTATTTCTATGTAACATTGTTCGGTATGTCCTTTTTGTAGAATGCATATTTTAACCGCAGCTTCGTCGTTAAAGACTCCATAAATAAGAGAGTTCTTATTTTCTGCAGTCAATCTTCATTAGGTCCGGTTTATGCCTGTTAGTCCGTGTCATTGGTTGAATAAGTAATTCAAGCAATGTTTAATTACATCCAATGTGATACAGTGTAAATACGATCGAGATCTCCACGATAAAGATCGATAAAAGTATCATTTACATGCCTAATCCGTTTAAAGTAATTGTTAGCCTCGTGTTTACGATTTTCCCGGGAAAATGTTTTTTTTATCTTTACCTAATGCGTCGTTCATTACAATTTGAAGGTGAAAGCTGCTTCAGATTTGCATATTTGTTGAATTTAAATAATTATTAACGAAACTGCTGCCTCACAAATGGTCTATGTTTACATAGTCTCGTTTTATCCATTGTTTTCTGAAGCAGAACCTTTCCACTTGGACTCCTGCTCGTATTTGGGACACAAACGGGTATGGCCCACATTCCCAGAATCTGTTCTATATTTAACTTCAATCGATACCCTGGCTAACACGGGGAAGTACGCTAATATTACCTCTAATATCTACAGCGGATAACTATGAACATGCGTATATTAATTAAGTAGGACGGAAAATAGAATAAGGTCAAGCTATGTTAATACGAAGATAGAAACAAAACAATTTTCATTTTATATTTCTAACAAAGAAATTCTGTGCGTGGTTTTGGAATCACTTTCCTGCGAGTGTGCTGTTCGAATAAACTTTCACAATTGGACGTCGGGAGATGCATTTGTATTTAAGTTTTAGAAAGACCTATTGTCTATCATTAGGATATATCACTGCTCATTTATAATCCGCAAATGGAATTAGCTTTACGAGAGCCTCCTAAATTGCTCCCCCATAAAAACCTGTTGTTAGTACGCCTAACCGATAATAAAATAATATTTCCATGTTACAATGGGTGTCGCATAAATTTTCCGACTGCTTTCTCGATCAATGAAAGCGAAGTTTCGATTCTTTCACTTCAGCAAATTAAAATTTCACGTAGACGTTGTGAGTATACTCGCTAACGTGCGAATTCGGATATTGTTGACAGTGCTGAGTTTGTCTTCTAATCTTCGCAGAACTGTGCAGTATAGTTTTCTATATTTCTCACTTTAAGTGCTAGGACTCGTTTATTTGAACATGAGTCAGATTCACTGTTAGCACTGGACCGACGCTATTGGCAAAACTAAAATAGAATTGTTTAATGGCCCGTTTAGATCAGCCGATAGGCGTTGTAGTGCAAATCTCCAGAGAGACTTGTGGCCCGACTGCCTTTAATACAGTCACCAGTACTTGGATATATTCAGGGTACACTAGTCGACGGCACGAACTATTTTGTGCGCGGGGTTAAAATGCGTGCTATATCAACCGACAACACGTGCGGCACAGATAGATGCTGTTATGAGCAGTAAAAAGCTAGTACGCGTACGAATACACTCTTTTGCAAATTTGTAGCGAAATGGATGATGATTTAGAACGAAATCGAGCGCGCGAAATTTTATTAACAGACCTTTGGGAGTCTGGATATCATGGAAAAACGACTGAATGTATCTATTCAAAATAAAATTATTTGCATTGTTGAAATACTAATCTATCCCTGTATGGAGGCCGTTTTAAAATCTTCCTTCTTCTTATGGTACTTATTTGCGCCCAAAGATGCGTTAAAATTAGTGTTAAAATATGGAACTTTCGAAGCTCATAACTTTCTAGTAATATTTTTGTTTTACTTATTTGCTTCCATACAGGGCTAGATAATGATGAGACAGGTTGATATCATTTTTTATTTTGAACGTACTACATCGTCAGACAGTGGAGTAAAAGCCAGACTACGTTTGTATGGAAGAATTTTCGACTAGTGTACACTTCAGCACTTATTTTGTGCCAATTCTTTGAAATGTTGACACAACCCGCATTGAAGCCCTTGCACATGGCATTTCAAACTATATTTACTTACTATTCGTGAGTCACTGTGGGTAAGTGTAACTACCCCGGCTTAATGAGATTCTTCACGATTTAAAGCATAATGCGATTTATCGGCTTACGTAAATAAGCCATAATTTTCATCACAAAACTTAAAACTATTTTCCTCAATGCAGTATTAACTGGTTTTGTAAAGCGTAAAAGATATTTGGTGTGCTTAACATAATACCTCCAATGTTGATTCGGGTTTTTATCGATAAAATGTCATGTGTTCATTAATTATTTAAAGAATGTACTAATAGTACGGGTTATGGTAATCTGCTCTCATTTTCGTACTACCAACTGTTTCTCCTGGGTGCATAATCTTTAAATAATAATTTGTTAAACAGTAGCATTCATAATATTTTAATAGTTATGGCACGCTAGTTCTCATTATCTATATCTTTGACGCCAGTGAAGATATTACGTTCGAGTATGGAGCTTACAATGTACATTTAAAAGAATTATAAAAACCGGCCAAGTGCGAGTCGGACGCGCACGAAGGGTTCCGTACCATTATCGCCAAAACGGCAATAAAAATACGTTTTTTGTATGGGAGCCCCACTTAAATATTTATTTTATTATATTTTTAGTGTTTTTTGTTAGTGGCAACAGCAATACATAATCTGTGAAAATTTCAAATGTGTAGCTATCACGGTTCATGAGATACAGCTTGGTGACAGACAGACGGACCGCGGTGTCTTAGTAATAGGGTCCCGGTTTTATCCTTTGGCTACGGAACCCTAAAAAAGACTTGATTTTTTACCTTAGTATACAGGGTAAATTTTCCAAGTGTGCGTAGATGACCAAATCTGGTTAAAATTGCATTAGAATCAAAACAATAAAAAAAAATGGTTTCTGATTTGGCAATTTTCCAAAGAAATTCATTAATTTAGAACACTAGCCCTACTTCGAAATATGCCAAAACAGCACTAGTTTAAAGAAACATAACATTCCAATGAAAAATAAAATGGCCGGTCTTAAACTATACACTCAAACATTGACATATTGAATTCCATTCTTGAACTTGGCCATTTATTTCGCGATAATGTAAGTAAAGAAATGTTTACTACAAAATGAGACCTAGAAGAGAAAGTGCAAGGTTCATTTAGCAAATTGATTTTGCACACACGAAGACAGTACAAAAAGCCTGTAATAATGTGTGTTTAAAACTCAATCAAATCACGTTAAGATGCGGACGTTACACGGCTCTCTAGTTCTTGTTCTCTGATTCATCACGTACTTATCGTAATATTAGAATTACTTTAGCAAAATCGATAAAACTGTTGTAATATTGCATTCGCGTTTATTTTTGTCGAATACAATATTTTTTCTGCATATATATATAAAGTTTTATTTTAACATCGTAATGTGAATGAATTTGAATAACCGTTAGAAACTAAATAATAAAAGCCTTATTTATATTTTTTTGTTAAGAGGGAACGGCGGCAGAGAGCGCCGCTTGAATTTCCTTAGTAAAATTTCATAATTCGAGGTTTGGCTCTCGTCTATTTCCTCCTCCAATATTGGAACAATTTAAAAGATATTCCATAAACTGTAAATTAAAGATATATACTATGCCCCTATGTTTTGTTTTTTGAGGATACATTATCTTTAGAAGCACTAGAACCCTCAATAAATACTCAAAATAGCGCTGTCAACAGAGGCTTAGTGTACAAATTTGACAAATATAAATGAAAAAAATAAAACATAGGGGCATAGCATATATCTTACTTTACCAGTTTATGGAATATCTTTTAAATTGGTCAATTATTGGACGATGACGACTAACGCCAACGACCTTGAGGGAACGAAACTCGCACTCGTTTCACACCCGCACGGCCCAAAATTTGGTAGTTTTTTGTACTTTCCTTATTATTCTGTGACTTTAAAAAAAAAAGCCGCAGATCAAAATGTAGATAATTAAATTGTCTTTGAGATGGTGCTGATTTTGCTGATTCATTAAAATACGCCAAGCGGTTTTGGTGCGATTTTCGTGTTTTTTCCCGTTTTAGACATAACTTTACAAATTAATTAAACTGACGAAAATTTGCTCAGAAGTAAATATTAAGAAAATGGTCTAATATAACATATATGTTTTCCAAAAAATGACGACTAGCCATTTAGACGTGATTCTCATTTTAAAATCAGCTACTCAAAGGAATCGGCGCCTTAAGGCCCTAAAAATAAAATAGAAGAGACATCGCAACAAATTCTAAGCTTGCAGATTTTAATGAAAACCGTGATTAAAAGTCAGTTAAAGACTACCTTCATCAACGGAATCGAACTGTCAAAATCTGACGCGATAATTCTGAGAACCCATTAATTATTCGGCGTCTGTATTCTTGTGGTATTAGCAAGGTCGAGATGCAAGTTGTTCGACCTAAGATAAGTAAGAGAGACCCAAAAACCTCAGATCTGTGTCCCGATAAAGAATAAGTTAGTCTCTCTTTGCGACTTCCTAGAGTTGAAACTTTCTTTTTGAGACATTTTGATGGATATACTGTTCTTATTTCTGTTGAACTCGTTGGCTCGCCACCGTGGCGCTGCGTTGACTGGATCTATATTTCATTTGTGACTTATCACAGCGTTTCGAGTGTTTTTAAATGTATTATATCTATATTTTAGCTTCAGTATACCGCGCTATAAGACTTTTCTGGCTGCTACTACTAGTCTTGTAGTAAAAGAGATTGTATGTAGATACATTACGGTTGATTAAAATCCTTAAAAAATATTGATCTGGCTCTTCTAAATTAATTCAACACATTAAGACATTACAACAAACTTACAAAACATTTAATTCACTATAAGCATTCGTACTCCAGTTTTACGCAATTTGTATTGCAATAAAATGCAAATTAATGAATAATTGTTGTTTCGCAGTGCGAGACGGAGATACGGTGAAGCATTACCGCATCAGGCAGTTGGATGAAGGAGGTTTCTTCATCGCCAGACGCACCACCTTCCGTACGCTGCAGGAGCTGGTGGAGCACTACAGCAAGGATGCTGACGGCCTCTGCGTGTCCCTCAACAAGCCCTGCGTACAGGTACGTCACTTTTTTACCACTTCCACGATCATCATTTCAGCTCAAAGACGTCTACTGGTAAATATAGGCCTCCCCCAAGTGATGCCACATTGACCAGTCCCGTCCACCATCGTCTGCATCCTTAACCATCAATTACATGAACATAGGATGTTCAGATATCCGGTAATGTCATTCCCATTTCGTCCGTTTCCATTCCCTGGTAGTATATTGAATGCACATCGTAAATTCAAATCTAATTCAATTCCCGTTTCCTATCCATAGTCAACAGTTATTACTAGAAGCCTTATTAAAATTGTAAAGCAGTTATTCTACCAAGTGTGATCTGACATTCTTTCCGAATGCATAATGAATGCTACATACATAACACTTGAGCTTGACCCGACCTTCCACAACGATGCCATAATAAATAATTGAACTCAACACTTTTGACAGTAACGCACAATCATGGAATCCTAGTGTTCTCCAGTCAAGGTCACGTGACCGAAATAAATAACAAATCATAATATGAGGAATATTTTATTTATTATAACGGAGCCGCATAAATTGCAAAATTCAATATCGGGACGACTATAAAATTTATGGTTTTCGCCGGGTCAACCTTTGTGCGCCGCGTGAGAAATATTACAAGGCATTGAACGAGCTGGAGGATACTTTAAATTCACTGAAGGACTCTGCTTTTCTCGGACAAAGACCATCGTCATATTTAAGTTATTTAAACCGAGTATGTACGCCTTACGGCCCAGTGTCGGCCATTAACATTTTCGAACTTGTATTTATTATATTTTCCGGCATGTAAATAAGGAAAGGATTTTTATACCCCAAGTGTTATTTTCTTAAGCTATCTACGTTTCATATTTTAATGCCTCGTGTCGAAGCGAATTATAATTTAGTTTTGCGTCAGTCGCGTATTTAAAATTAACAATGCATTGCAACACGTGTAAATTCCATTTTGATTATAATTGTAGAGATATAGCGCACCATCACGTAATTAAATGCGAGCTTTAAGGATTCTTTTAAAATGACTGTTTGCGAGACGTGTTCATTTGTCACCGTTTCGTTGTTTGTTTATCCGTATGATGGCTGTTGTGTTGCAACTTATGTGTTTATAATGATGGTGGAACTCGATTACGTTATTAATTAGCATATAAAGCGTCAAAACTTCAAATTTTGCTGTTCCAGTTTCGCGATCGGCCTACCGTCAAGGCCGTGAAGGCACTTTCGTTACGGACGATACGTATATAACACAAGACATCCCACTTGACGACAACTCTTTTGTTTTCCAATGTTTTTCCTCCGTTATAACAATGGAATCCACGTAAACACAGTTTATTTTTTCCTGATTTCTTGTACCTTGACGCGATATCTCCTAATCCAAAGCTTAAATAACAATAAAAGAATTCAACAGATAAAATGTCCTTATATCTGTTGACGCAAATAATCAAAAACGTTCATCACGAGTTATCTCATCGGCAACTGTGTGGGAACGTCACTAGGATTTGCAAACATTTTGTTACAAAACTGAATGAAACTTGATGTGTTACTTCACTGTTTATTAGTTTGCAAATACACTTAATAACTATTTCATGTAAAAATGTAGATATTATTTTCATTTGTTGGTCATGAATATTTGACGGTCAAATAACTTGAACATTCCAATGGGGATCATTTTGTTGGGACTATGTAGTTCTTGAATATTGAGTAACTATTCTTTAACATATTATTATTAAAAGTTTTCAGACCGAAAAACGTGCAGTAACAATTACCCAATTATTACCGAAAAGTTCGAATAGTCTTTTTAACATTATATCACACAATACAAATACAATTTCTGAAGGAACTGCAAAAATGTAATATTATGTCTAACTCAGAAACGAGTTTATAATCGCGACATTATCAAAGAGCGTTTAGTAAAAAAAGATGTAAATTTCAACCTTGCGAGGTCGGCAAAGCCTAAACTCGATTACTGGAACCTTTATGGAGGTTATGTATACCATTCATACCCAAAAAACCGCGTTGGAAATGCATGCTTCACGCTTTGTGAATGGTCACGCAATTAAGTATCTTATCAAAAAACGTAAAATAAAGCAAGGTGACGTCAACCAATTATAACGAGGGCTATTGTTCATTCTGTGTCTCGTTTCAACAATTGTGTTGACTTTTCTAATGAACGATTTGTTCCTTAGCGATACAATGTGCAGGTTGATTGAAGTATCGACACATTCACCGTACGAGAAACACATGCAGTTTTAATAATATACTCAAATCAATCAATTTACTCGTACAGTTAGTGTTACAAAATACTATTAAAATAGAAAGTTATGTAAAGTGCAGTAGCGTACACGGTTTCAAATTATTTTGTAAGTTTTATTGCTTTCGTACCAACGGTTGTAATGTACCACAGATAATATAATACTAGCACACAGATACCTCATCTCATACAAAGAAACCGTGCCGACGTAACTAGCGTTTTTCAACTGATTATACCGATTGTTTTTTGTAAATCGATCGCGTTCGGTTCCGTTCCACGGCGATAGATAGATCACCATCTGTTAACTTTAAAACATCAATCACCACGATACGATGGAACGGAACCGAACGCGATCGATGTACAAAAAAAATCATTATACTGATTATTTTTTGTACATCGATCGCGTTCGGTACACGTCGGCACGGTTTCTTTGTATGGGATGAAACATACAGATGCTAGTATTATATTATCTGTGATTGTACTGAAGTTGTACGAAAATAAAGCTGCCTTGTGGCACCGAGACAGTCGCTGCTTCAAGTTAAAAGTTCAAGGTCGTACTCATGAACTTTAATTCTACAAAGACAAACGAAATGGCTAGATAATACGACTACAGCCATTTATTGTATTGTAAATTAGTCTCATTTGCTGGGGCCTTTGTAAAGCTGATACCTGTCACTGGTTTGTTAAAAACCACCTTCGGCGATTAAATGAGCCTTAATATTGAACTCAAGTACGTTAACTAGCTATTTGTATAATAATATGTAATGTTTGACCTACGCAAGTGACGTAATGAAAATCGCTCGTATGTAGCAGTGCCCCCTTCACTCTCTACCTTATCGGTTTACTGTTAGTATTTGCGGAATTTCATTGTTTCCATGGGTTTATTTATACTCACCATTTCTCGGCGAGCATGCGGTTTAGTACCTCGTTCCAGACCCCATGATTGTGCGAGGCCTCAATACTTTAATCTTTCAATTCTAAGTCTAACTTACAGTTGATTTTTAACCGATTTCAATAGGAGGTTTTCTGTTTGACGTGTATTTTTGAATGTGTGTATGTTTGCCCGCGATTTTCTCTCTTTTGGCTGAAACGATTTTGATGCGGTTTTCAGGAAAGTATTTGTTACATTCTGGAGAAGGTTTTGGTATACTCCGTGACGTCGCATCGTCCGCATGTATCCGTTATATGTTTGTATGTAAATTTGTCCACGCATTCCTCCGAAACTAGTAATTGGATCATAATCATTCTTTTTTATTCTGTTTAAATATCTCTCAATTTAGTTCATAGTGCAAGTTTCATCAAAATCGGTTTGGTAATTTTCAAGATATGGAGCATACAACCGAACTCTTTAGCGATAAACAGCACAATTGTGTAAATTGAGTTATTATGGGTAGGTATTGTGTCAATCCTTTAGGTAACTTACTATGGAACTTGCTCAATTTGTAGTGATGGTGATAAAAATAAAAACATTTTCGCAAAAAAAATAACCGGGTGAAAAAGTTTTTTATGTTAAAATAGTCATGATGCATGATTAAATCACGAATTTGTTTTGACCACAGCTCACGATTATCCTCCTAAAGGTGAGAAAATATCCGCATTTAGATCGAAGAACTAAAACCATTACATCTACTCCTTCTCAGAAAACCAATCACCTGTATACCTAAGTGTTAAACGACCCAATAATTTTGAATCATTCATACATTTTGCATAAAAAATAATTAATGGTATTAATTTATTATAACTTGTTTTGACGTTTACTCCTTGTTACGAGACGAGAGCCATCATTCAGTTGTGATTTCACTTCTAACTCCGTTCAGAATGATCGATTGTGTAATAAACATATAGCACTTTCTGCAATCAGCTCATCTTCGTGCCTATTACATCAACTTCAAATACATAACACAATATCACACCAGTATTCCCCGAAAATTTAGACAGAGGTTTAAACATAGGACACTTACATTTCTCTCCAGCCTTTTGGAGTCTCATGTTATAGGGGCGAGCTTTTTCCCCTGAACTGGGCACATGTACAGACACCGATAGAGAAATTCCAGGTGGAAAACCAGACCAAGAGGCAGTTCCTAAAACAAGGAAACAGTTCTAATACATATAATATCAACGTATAGTCACAGATAATATATAATACTAGCATACAGATGATGATGGGATGAGGTCCAATACAAAGAAACCGTGGCGACGTAACTAGCGTTTTTCATCAGATTATACCGATTATTTTTTGTAAATCGATCGCGTTCGGTTCCGTTCCACGGCGATGGCGATAGATAGATCACCATCTATATCCGTGGAACGGAACCGAACGCGATCGATGTACAAAAATATAATCAGAATAATCAGTATAGAACGTCGGCACGGTTTCTTTGTATAGGATGAGACACCACTGGTATAGTTCACTAACTCTGTCATTCCAGTTTTCGCAATTTGTTTCCCTATGATGACAAAGCGGAAGAGTTACCAATTTAGCAGTTAAAATTTGCATATATATTACAGGACGGATTATTTCAAATAAGGTATCGTGCCTTAGTAACGCGACTTTAATAGTATGCGTAATCGGGTTTAGCGATAAAGGTACTACAACAATGTCTCAGTTTTGTGACGTGTTTCAGCGTATGCTAATATCCTAATGACGTTAATGAAATATTTCACGCACTTCTTCTGCAGATTGTCAACAACAAGCACGGGGATTGAAATGTGTTGGTGGTCTCTATTTTTATCTCGAATTCCAACATTAGCACATTACTTGAATATTTTTAGATACTTAAATAAACTTTATATTCAAGACAATAATTTAGATTTATTTTGAAAATCACCAATTGAGATTTTATCTAAATCAGGGTGTAATAAATATTCGTAGCTAATACTCAAATCGGCGTTGCAATTAGTTCACTAATCTCGATTAAATACAGTAAGAATAATTTCATACGAACGATCGTAAAATATAATTCATTTTAAGATATTGGTTCTACACTGACGGCATCCATCGTCATCATTGGCTGTTAAAATATAGTCATTACAATTGCAATTAACTATTTTAATGAACGTAACGATTTTAATTTTTTGATGACATAAACTTGCCTATGAAAAGGCTACATTACCCCGTCATCAATAGGTAACGAAACGTAATATACGTAGGGCTTTTAATTTACGAGCTAAACCAACGTAGTAATTGTAATTAAAACTTTTATTACGGTTTTTATTAGTAGAAATTGCAGTGCCCTCTTTCTCGTATGCTCGATTAGGTATTTAGTATCGGTTTCCTCCGCGATATGGCTTAACAATGCATTGCCACATCAGCTATTCTTTTCGACATTGTCAATGAGGTTGCCACTCTGTGTAGTGTGTAGCATGCGGTAATACCCTTCAGCCTTGAAGTGGTGCTAACGCAACACCACTTTTAGCTCAGTCACCCCTTAATAAAAACGGTGAATCTGAAGTAGATACATACATCTCGAGTATGTATTGTATAAGGGTCGTAAGTATTTGCCGAGCATGTATTGTATAAGCGATGGAGTGGTGCGTGACAGGCACACCAGACCGACGGTCGCGGTCGGTGGACAGCACCAAAGTCTCATGTTACAAACGCACAACGCGGTGTGAATTAAAAATCACAACACTACATAATAACGCACGGATTAAATGCCTTTTGGAACTGAGTGGCACATTGTCTTCGTTGTAGAGTTGACAAAACAGAGCGAGATTAAATGTAAAACTGACTTGATCTTGTGTTTGTATTCAGAGAACTTTCAATAATTTTCTTCAAATTACAAAAAGCCGTTATCAACCTCTTTTCAGATGATTGTAGTTCTCAGACGAGACTAGAAAAACCTTAACATCTCTTATGCAAAGTGATAAGTATCTGCTACGTTCATCTTCAGTAAATTGCACGTAGTTTTCAGAATTTACCGACCCAAGAGTAATTTTCCGATGGGTTGTCACTGTCAATAATTGCATATTTATAACCTCGAGAAGCCCTGTAATTCGCCGTAACTCTATACGACAGTATACCATTATGTATGACGTATTGTTGCTGGGTACCCCCCAGGCGCGTGCAGTAAACCTTGAAGCCTCGTGCCGCCTCACAGTCTGACTCCGACTCTTGTCACTCTGTACACAATACTACGTTCTTAGACTGACCAACTTACGTAACGTTATAGCACCTTTTACCTGTAAACATTCTAAACCAATAAAAAATATTATGTATTGTTTGCATTATAGAAGAAAACAGTTACTAATAACACTAGCCTCGTTTCCTGCAAATTTTATTAGTTGCCATTTCTACCTGTCAATAAATAACACTAGAAATGAAGCTATTACATTGTTTTGTAGAAAATTACAACTGTTACTACGATGTCTACCCACACGTTTAGGATAAAGAGTGTGTGCCTTTGGGGGCGTCCATAAATTACGTGAGTTGTTTAAGGGGGGAGGGGGTCGAGTCAAATCTCATCTAATCTTACGTTGGAGAGAGAGGGGGTCTCGGCAAATATCACGCAATTTTTTTTCTGTGAATCAAAAAGTAGTTATACTATTTTGGTCCATTTAATCCAGATTGTACATGCTTAAGATTTAATCTTAAGCGTAATCGTAATACGATTAAGATCATTCACTAATTAATAAAACAAGACGAGCTAATGAGTTACTGTGCGCAAGCGCCAACGGCTTAGACTGGCTAGATCAGAACGAAGTTGAAGGAGCAGATGATTTTACTGAAAATCATATGGACATGTTGGTTCCAATAGTTTCTCTTGAAACCGCGCATGATTCTCCATGGACTGAATTAGAGTAGATATTATTTTTTAATCACAGTAGTTTTACGATTTAAGTATTCTATTGTTAAATTTTTATTACACTTATAATTAAACTCTCAGCAATATTGATTACTAGTCTTAACTTGTCGTAAATAAAAGCACGAAACAATTTTTTCTTTTGTTTTTCAATAACAATCCAACGCGTTTACGTAAGAAACCCACATTTTGAAAAATCTCACGTGAGATTGGGGGATGGGGGAGGGGGTTGAATAAAATCTCACGACATCTCACCAGGGGGGGAGGGAGGGACAGAAAGTTTAAAAAAACACCTCACGTAATTTATGGACGCCCCCTTTCAATGTCAAGTTAATAAAATCTACAGGTTATAGTGTTGGAATGATATAACGTTCTATTTTCAGTTGCAGCGTTCTATGATCAGCGTTTGATAGGGTCGTACAAGGAAAATTATTGATTTTAGATATAAAGTTCTAAATGTTATACCTACTATATTTTAGCCTGCTTATTTCGCCGAAGGCTTCAGTTAACTAGCGTTCAAGGGTTATCGACCGAAACAACGACAATTACTCTTGGCGTGCCTCAAGGGACCATTCTGTCTCCTGTCTAGACAGGACTTCTCGAAATATGCTTGTAACAAATAGGAGTTTAAAAACCACTGAAACTTATTCCTCCAAATCTACTAATTCACTTAAACACTTTTTGCGAAGGTGAGAAGGTACTTCACGCCGGAACAGCTGCTCAACTTGTATCAAGCGCAAGTTCGATCGTGCATGGAGTACTGTTCTCATCTCTGGGACGGATCTGCCAAATACCAGCTTGATGCACTAGAGTCGATTGAAAAGCGGGCTAAGAAACTCATCGGCAATGAGACACTGGTCAAGTCAAAGCTCCAGAGCCTTGAACATCGTCGCCGAGATGCCAGCTTATCGGTTACATTTCGGGGAGTGTGCGTTGGAATTGCATGATTTAATTCCGCTCAGCCCGTTCCATCATCGGAATACCAGACGTACGGCGATGCGTCATCGGTACATGGTGGACATCCCACCCATACGCACAAAACGTTTTGGGGACACTTTTATTATGCGTACAGCTAAGGAGTGGAATTCTCTGCCGGAGTCTGTTTCCCGATAGCTACAATCTAGGGCTCTTTAAATCAAGAGCGAATGGGTTTTTTCTAGGCAAGCGTGCTTCACCGTCGACCTCATCATCGCTTACCATCAGGTGAGATAGTGGTCAAGCTGAAGCCTATAGACAATTAAAAAAAAACAACTAAATAATTGGAAGATGTTTAAGATTATATAACAAACCTTTTTTGCTGCCAGTACGGATTACTCATTCATGTCAATATTGTATTCAGATCTTGATCGAACGCGAATAATCTATGTGTGACTTCTGTCTAATTTGCTTCGAGTATCCTGACAATTTGGATTCTTGTTTGTTTTATTTGAATATGGCTTCTCCTTATTGTTTCCTTTCCACGAATATATACCTTTAAATAGTCTGGGAGCATGGCAGTGCCCCCAACAAGTCAAGCAAACAAAGGCATATAATTAACAGTTTATCCAAGATAATAATCGCTGCAAGTACAGGCATTCTTCGTTATAATCTGAAGAGGTTACGTAAAGTGTAATAGGATCTAAACGCTAGTAAGAAACGAATTAACAACACAGAATAAATAATAGTACACTAACAACTAAACCGACCTACAAGAATAATTACATGAAAATACTTTAATTGGATGACAATCGACATTGTTATATTTACGATCCATTGTTTGAGACAAAAAAAAGCTTATTAATAGGCGATATAATCGCATCATTCAGCTTCTTTGTAAAAATTCCATTATTATAAATCAAGTAAAATTCAAGTCCTGAAACAACCGCAATTTTCTTAAAGTTTTTCCTAAAAAATTAACTACAATTTTATTGTAATCAGATTCAATTGTTGACGTACACCGACACTGTTGTCGTTGTCACAATACTCACAATGCAATACGAAGAAATCATTATAGTTGCATTTATGATTTTTATGAATGCTTTGGAATCGTATAAGTAGCTATAATACCTAACACTTGAGGATGATTTTCCTTTTCTTTATTAGTATCATAAATTTTACAGATAATACGTCATTCAAACCACGAAGACGTCATATTTCGCTATGCACAAATTTTATATTTCTTATTTTGTAACAGATCTAAACTAGAATAAGATTTTCTTTTTCTTTTATTAGTATCATACATTTTACAGATAAAACCTAAAGCAAGCTACGAAGACGTCATTTCGCTATGTACAAATTGCTTATGTTTTATTTTGTTCACAGATCGAGAAACCAGTTACGGAAGGTCTGTCTCACAGAACGCGCGATCAATGGGAAATCGACCGTTCATCGCTCAAGTTCGTTAGAAAACTGGGGCACGGCCAGTTCGGCGAAGTATGGGAAGGTCTATGGAACAACACCACTCCAGTAGCCGTGAAGACACTAAAGTCCGGCACTATGGACCCCAAAGACTTCCTCGCCGAAGCTCAGATCATGAAGAAACTCAGACACAACAAACTGATCCAGTTGTACGCAGTGTGCACACTTGAGGAACCAATCTATATCATCACTGAACTGATGAAGAACGGATCTCTATTGGATTACCTACAAGGTAAAACTAAAATTACATTCGATATAATCATCAACAAAAATATTATGAACATAAATTGCAAAAACCAATTACTAACTATTGATAGACTATGTAAATTAAAAAAATAGATGGAATTATCTTTTGACAACATCTGAGGCAATAAAATTAAAATGTTCATCAATTTTATTTTTTTTATACAGGCAAAGGTCGTTGTTTGAAGCTGCAGCAGCTTATCGACATGGCTGCGCAGATCGCCGCCGGCATGGCGTATCTCGAATCACAGAATTATATACATCGCGATTTGGCCGCGAGAAATGTTCTCGTTGCCGATGCTAACATCGTGAAAATTGCTGACTTTGGCCTCGCTAGGCTTATCAAAGTAAGTTATATAATTATCTAGCCTTTTTTTATTTGTATAGTGTGACGAAATTGTGCAGTTCAATTATCTGTTAGGTTTTCCTGTATACCTTATTTATTTATTATATTTACTACCTACTAAACACACCTTACCTTATATATTTACCTTCCTATTACCGTAAATATGCAGGTAGTATTTTTATTGCTAAGCAAGCTAAAATATCTTACCACAGGTTATGTAGTTGTGGTTTTCCATGCGTCATATTCTGATGTCTTTTCCCTCTCTAGAACAATCAGTTAAATTAATGTATTTGATTAGAACAATGAGTAATAAATAACGTTAAAGTGTTTGCGGTTGTCGAAAACAATTTCACAAGACTCAAGTCTCTGACAACTTTTACTTTGTTGGCTTTTAAAACGATTTTTATTGCTTTCTTTTTTATATATGTTACTATACAAGCCCGAAGTACGGTAAATTCTAGATTTTACTGATAAAACCTAGGATTTACCAAGTCATACTGGAAAAAGATTTTGAGCTTTTACCTGCAATCGCACGGAATATGTTAGGATTTACGTCAGAGACTTGTAAATGTTGAAACATTTTAATGTCTATGGTATGTACTCTATAATCCTACGAATAGTCGAATTTGCCGAGGAAAAGAAAAATACATAATACCAACTTTGGTGAAGCTAATCAGTCAGTCCTTTATTATGATTTAAATTTGAATGACATATATATCTATACCTATTATTATACTTCGCCTAGATTAAGTTGACTAACTTTTAGATTATAAGCTTTTATTAGCCATTGGACTAATATAGTTGTCTTTAAATAAAATCATATTATTATTATTAAATAGTTCTCATCATTTCGTGTCATTGTCGTAGACATTACAATTGTACAAACATTTACATGTCTCTGACGTAATGTCATGATTTACCGTGTGATTCCTGGTAAAAGCCGGAAATTAGTCATTATCATAGATCATTTCGGGCTTTAGTAAATCCTTTACTTGCGGACGTACTGGTACTTTGGGTTTTTACAGTATTTTTTTTTATTAATATAATATTGTCACTTTTCTTTTGAAGATTTATCTTAATTATTAAACTTAGAAGTATCTACAAAAGATATAAGATACCACAGACCTGTATAACGAAACTTTAGTAGTCTAGTGTCAATCTCACTACATTGTTCCAAATGTAACACACATTCCGTTAAACTAAATACCAATTGTGTTCCGTTAACAGGAAGACGAATACGAGGCTCGCGTGGGCGCCCGGTTCCCCATTAAATGGACGGCGCCCGAGGCAGCGAACTACAGTAAATTCTCCATAAAATCCGACGTGTGGTCGTTCGGCATCCTCTTGACTGAGCTCGTCACCTACGGCCGAATACCTTATCCAGGTGAGTGTTCCAACTTTCGAATAACTATTTTTTTTGCAACTACCTTATCCAGGCGAGTGTTCCAACTTTCGAATAACAAAAATTTTTGCAACGTTTTATGAACTTGCATGTTTCATGTTTGTTTATTTTAATTGCCAGTTCTTTGAGTGGTACTTTAAGTTGGACGTTTTTGAAACCCTTTTGGAAGGTGAAATTGTGATTGAAGGATTTGTTTGTTGATGTTTTTTTAGCTTTCATTCTCGATTCATTCTGACTGTCCTTTAGAGATGCAGTTATATTAAAACATTTTTCTTCACAAAGGTGCGATTTAATGTAGGGTATTACTTAGGTATTATATACTAGTCTAACTTTGGATGATACAGAGACAAATCTCAAAACAATAAATAAATGACTTGATTTTGATTATCTTTTATTTTTCCATTAACAGGAATGACTAACGCCGAAGTGCTACATCAAGTGGAACACGGCTACCGCATGCCGTGCCCGCAGAACTGCCCCGCAGCGCTGTACGAGATCATGCTGGAGTGCTGGCACAAGGACCCGCTCAAGCGGCCCACCTTCGAGACCCTGCAGTGGAAGCTCGAGGACTTCTTCACCATGGACAACTCCGAGTACAAGGAGGCGTCCGCCTACTGAGCCCGGCCATCCCTGCCGCCCCACCGACACGCACACTCGCATCATGTAAGTTTACTTGTGAACTCAGGTTTTTTCCTAATTAGGACTAGGACACTGATTGGTTACTGACGGTAGATGAAGATTGAACCTTAAAAATATTTTTTCTTAATTGGAGAATATGTCAAATCTTATCAAGATATTGATTCAATACTTTTAAAAAATAACTGAAAACATATAATTCAGGGGATTTTGTACCTATCATTATGAAAAACTTACTATGAGACCAATCCAGAGATATCTCTTTCAATTACACCTTGTATAACATTTGTACTCGCTTGTCTACAGACTCCAGGCTTGTATCATATGCCGCCGGAACTGCAGATGCTGCACAACAGTACGTCGATGCAGTATCTACAGATGCACCCAATGGCGCAGACGAGCATCGGACAGATGCAGGCGGCGCACCAAGCGAGTATACAGCTGCAAGCGGCCCACCAGGCAAGTCTGCAGGCCGCGCACCAGGCTAGCTTGCAAGCCGCGCATCAGGCGAGCTTGCAGGCGCACCAGGCGAGCTTGCAAGCCGCGCATCAAGCCAGCTTGCAGGCGGCGCACCAAGCCAGCCTGCAGCTGTCGGCGCGGCCGCTGTGCCAGCACCACGCGCGGCACGTGCCGCCGCCCGCCGCCTACCGCGCGCCCTAGGCACGCCGCACCAGCTGCCCGCCACCCGCCACAGGAACCGTGTGACACGAGCAGCAGGGATCCCTCCACGTCCGTACGGAGTCGTGAGCGAGTGATGACGACACGATTTTACGTTTGATGACACGAACAGCGATGTGCAGGACACACGCCTTCCGTTACATTCCCTTTTATAATTGATGACGGAGCATACAGCTCCCGTTCACCCTTCCACGAAAGTCAGTTAACTGACTAATGATTACTTTGAACCCCTCACGAGAGAGGTCATGATTTTATTATTGCAAGACGAAGCGAATACGAGATATTGCGAATTAGAAATGGCGACGTAGACGTAATTTTATTACTCCTCGATCGGTAATAAGTTTAGTTAGACTGCCTACGATTTCTAAATGTATTTAGCCATAGGTAAACATTTACGATTCTTCAAGTATTAAATAAGCCTCTTTAGGGTGATCACTTAAGATATTATTCGAAAATGATGAAGTAAGCTATTAGGAGAGTGTACACTGAGTACGTCTTAATAATTTCCTCAAAACGGCAATAATATGAGTGACATATCAGCGCTTTATTAATTTTCACGACGCTTCAGAACATCGATATAACATTTGAGCTATTTATTGGCGCCGCGTGGATCGCTTCTTACGTCATTTCTCTTGCAATCAAATAAAATGTGTTCTCTGCTTCGCTGCATTTTTTTATCGATTTATAAATATTAAGGATACATTTGAAGCTCTCAGAAAAATCCAACGTAGTTAATATGTTCAAGTTCGAGGTAAGAAAGAGGCTATATCGTGTAAAATTAGCTACGACAATTGGTTTCGTCTTCTTAATCACATTGGAATGCTTGTGGCGCTGGTGTAGCAGTGTGTGTGTAGTGTGTCGGCAGCTGGCGACGATAGGCGACAGAACACAGCGAGTGTGTCTACAGGAGGAACTTTAGGCTCGGCAGGGAATTAAATTATCGAGCGTCTAATACGCATTTTGTAAGGATTTATGTTATGAAGAGGCGCATTAACAGATTAGGTATTTTCACCTTCGTATACCATGTTTAGTAGAATAACGATGTTGGTGATAGATGCCAAATAATCCTAATAAAGAACTGAATTTTATATACATAATTAATTGTTCTGAGGGTATTTAGACGTTAGGATTTTATTTAATTTAAGCTGTTCTAAAAACAATTAAAGGAACGCTACTCTTAACTATTTATATAATTGTAACAATGACATTTATACACTTCTTATCTCGCGAAGTTTTTTTTCTCGTAATCATTTTAATATTTATCATGCTCAAGAACTTAGTAATTTTATTTGATTGTATCAAAATATTCATCCAAAACTGATATTTTATTTGTGCCAAGACTTTACGTTTAAGTTGAAAGTGGCCACATTGTAATCTAAATTGTATCGACTCAAACTAATTACGTATTTAACCATTTACTTTAAAGCTAAGATATAATTGGCCTAAGTAAATAAGTATTTTTGAATGTGTAAGTTTTGTATCCTAACTTATTAGACTAACTTAGTATATATTAGATATTTTCAATTATATTACTGAACGTCAGGCGTAAATATTCTCATTTGTTAAAACTGCACATTTTTATTGAAAATGTCACAGTTATGTGCAATATTTATTGTTTCTCAACCCGGTGCTTAGTGTATTTTTATGCTACAAAAGATTATATTTTGAACTTACATCCTCAGAACATTTAAAGCAACTGTCGATGTAAGCGTTGAAAAGTTAATTGTATAATTTGATGATAAATTACTAATACCATTAACAGAACAACAGAGACATAGTATAAATATACAAACAGTATGGAAACTAACAACAAACGCTCGAAACGGCACATTAAACAAACATGCGCACCGACGAGACCCCTAAGCAGCGTCCGCGGTGCTGTCAGTAGTGCGAGCCGCTTAGGGGTCTCGTCGATAGTAGTTTCCGTACTGTTCGTGCATATTTATACTGTGACAGAGAGTTGTCGTGTACATTGAACTTTCCACAATTTTTAACTTGTATATAGTTCCAAGATTAGTATTGGTTATAATGTTAATAAGTGATATTAGCATGTTGGTATTACGGTGTAACAGTGTGCTGCTTACTCAGGTCCACTGACTCGATCATTCCAATTGGATCAAGGCAATATACTAAAATCGACAAATAAACAAAAGTTAGGCATTACAAAGAAGATATTCTTTCTATCACGATAAAATATTAAATACAAATATATCGCACAAAATACATTCGTAACCTATTTGTAAGGTGCCTGAAATAAATGCATTTGTACGTCACAATATATTGTATGGTCTGTGGCGAGTGAATGTGTCATGATCGTGCGGGGCTGGCCTCATTATTGGCAATTTTTGTTTGTCGTAATCATTTTGTAGTGGTCAGTTTCCCACCCTCATCAAATACGCGCGTCATTCGTTGCCAGACTGTACTTTCTCACTGCACTGTGGATAGAGCACGATTATCTAGGATCGAAAAATTATATTCAACTTTTTTTATTAAATGTAAAAACACAATCAGTGTTCACGATCAAGGCTGCGGAAATGTGTCCGCCAAGTATTAATGTTAACAAGTCGTACGATCTAATTTCACATAGGTAATTAATTCCAACTTTATTTTTGTTTATTCTCATGTATTATTTCTATAATTTATTTCTTCGTAATACGTTAAGTTTTAGCTGTATGATATGCTTTAGGCTTTATGCTTCATGTAATGGCTACGTCCGCTACGTCTGTCCCATTATGTATGTACATGTACGGCAATATTATCAATGTATTCAAATAATTTTAATTATTAGTTAGCCAATTTTAAGTATTTTCTTAAAAGTTTCGCCATCACAATTATGAAGAGATCAATAGAACGAATAGAGTTAAGCTATGTGAATGATGTATGTTAGATATAAATATTTAACTAGAATTTATTTAGTAATTGTTGCTGTGTTACATGACATTTATACTTTGGGATACGGTATTGTACAACTGTACCAAGTGTAAGTGTATCGGCGATTTAGGGTGAAGTCATAAATTTGAAGTGCGACTGATGATAGTTGATACTATTTGACATGTGAACTAAGGTCTTATTACCTCCGAGTATCAATTAAATCTATTTTAGTTTATTCTCGTGTACCAGTATTGTTGCACTGCCATAACTTTAAATCGCATGGTCGTTGTACTCTCGGCCGTTGTTGAAATGTTATCCCCTTTAGATGTTTGATGTCCGAACCCTTACAGTGAAGATCTTACATGACAGTGTATCATAATACTGGTTATAAGTACGGTTATTATAATGATTACTATATTTCACTTATTTGTAAAGATTTTTTTTAACACAACAATAAATATAAATGTGAAATACTTTTTGTTTTATTTCTACACAAATGAAACAAAGCATGAACTCAATCAAGTATATTGTTCAACTTATTGCGTACACTTTTAATTCTATTCAGGTATTCGGTAGTAAATATGTTTTCTTTTATCTGACAAAGCGAAGATGCGTCAGTTTCCAGCCTGTTAATAATTTGTTCTACTTCATTGGTGTTCAGTTTTGCTTTTTTGCACGCAGGCTCCGCATCGCTCTCGGCGTCAAACAGCGAATCGATATCAACAAAATCAAAATTGTTATTCGATGACTTCTGCGTCTTCACGGAGCCTGAATCTATGATGATGAACTCATCGACATCTTGTAGACATTTGTGACAATATTTGTAATCTGTGGTGCATTGAAAATGTTCCTTCAAGTTAATATCCTCTTTCTTCAATCGTCCATTTCTGATAAAACAACTCCACGTTTGACTCAAGGAGTCATCTTCATTGACTATCTTAGAAACTATTCGGTCCAGAATATTCGTTCTATGCTTCCTCAGCATATTGAATAATTTATTCCTTACAGTCAAATCCGTGTCTTGAAATAATTCTCTAAATGTTCGTGTGAGTATGGAGTCCACGAGATGTTTATTCATATCATATGTTTCAAAATTCGCTAATTTACATAGAATATTAATCAATTGTAATTTCAATTCTTTACACCCGGATTGTAATATTTGCGAAATAATGTGTAGAACCTAAAATCGTAAAATTGATTAGTTGCGAGAATATTATTACATAAAAAGAGCTGTAAAATGTTTTTAAAGGGCTATTACTAATGCTCCTTGACTGATACGAATCTAGTACAAGGTTTATTTGAACAATAACAAGGGGGCCAGTTTTAGTTACTCATGAAGATTACAGCGGTAAAAAGCTGAGTAACATCAAGCCATTGACCCCAGGTTCGGCAACTTTCTAAGACCCGAAAAAGTGTATAAAAAAAAAGTTGAACTAAATCATGGATCAAGGATACATATTCGCGAGCTGACTGACCAAAACCAGATGTATCCTCCGACTGCACAGCATGATTTTCTCCTTGTTTACGTCTTTTTAGTTCGCTTTTCAAGCAGTTGGGTTTTTTTGATATTTTTATTAACTTTTTTTATTTATAACTTTTTAGTTATTTTTTTTTCCAATTTTATAATTTTAATGTAGCCAGTGACACTCGCTCGCGGGGTTAAGACGAATCGATTGACGTAAGAACCATCAAAATCGGCCCACGCGTTTGGTCTCTAGAACGCCACATAGGAACAAACATACATACATAGACTGATAAACACATTACCCTCCTTCGGCAGTCGGGTAAATAGTCATACATCTGAAAAGCCCAACACGGTTTTTTTTTCGGTAGTATAAGGCAGTTTTTGTTCTGCATTGCAAAGGAAAGCGGGAAAGGCGCGAGTCTTAAATGTATTGCCGAGCTCACTTAAGTAAAGTTGAAAGAACTACCCAGCAATGTTTTATTTTAGACGATCTACAATGTAAAATGTGAATACGATGATGAAGAAACGACGTCCTTCCCGCAAACATTCGCAACGATACCATACCATTGATTGCCAATAGTAGGTACCTACTACATATTCTATTTTAACTTGTCTATTTACTACTCGTAAAACGCACGACTTAGCAATATAATAGTCCAATGTACTATTTCACCATACTAACGTGACTGAATAAAAGAATAAAACTAATTACCTTGACTAAATTAGTGCTGCTCCCGTGGAATATATGTTCCGTTGAGTTTGTTAGTGCTACTAGTGCTTCTATATATCTATAGTACCATAAAGTGCCCTTATTTAGTTCCTTGACTATGTGTGATATGTTTTTAGGACAAGCTTTCATCCAAGCTTGTATTAACAAAGTTTCCATTTCGTCCTCTCTATTTATTATTGAACAGGTACTTGCTATGTTTATTACTTTTATCTGAAAAGGAAAAAAAAAATATCTCATCAAAAACATAACTTGTAAAAAACACAAATTTCGCATTCTTATACCGCAAAAAGTTGTGAGGTCGAATGTCGGTTTTTTTCGTAAGTATCTTAATAATTAGATAACAAACAAATTAACCGAATTGGTTATAGTCGATTGGTCGACATTATCGTGTTCTTTTAATGTAAAACTAAAAGTAGGTTCTAGCTTTCAGGCAGCTTTATCTACGATGAAGTTAAAGGGAGTCGAAAATTTCCTGAATGGCTTCGAGAAAAGAATGGTACGGCTGTGCCTTTGTTTGCTCAACTTGTTGGGCGCACTGCGGTGCCCCCAGAACACTTGGATGAGTTAACATCTGAAATTGGTCATCATCATCAATTGAGCCATTGCGGGATACAAGCTGCCTCCAAGCGTCACCACATTCGTGCCTGTCCTGGACTACTCGTATTCAGCGTATTGGTGTGACTTCATAATTGAAATTAATTATTTGACTTGTTCTAATGAACATTAAACGGCACTTTAGAATGTCTAAATTTAAAGTTAAAAATTAATTCTGGGTGTCATAACGGTAGATTTTAGAATATCAGTCTGAATTCAAATCATTTCAGAACAGAATCACATTTGGTTTGGTATGTGGTCCAGCAGTGGACGTCTTTTGGCTGAAATGATGATGATGATGATTCCCACATGAAAAAAATAAACCATCACTAACCGAAACCTTTATAGTTGGAGGGTTCAAAGGGGAATACCCAACATAACTTAACAAAATTATATTATATAATGTACGTAAAGAATAAAGTAATTATTATTGTATAAGACAAGAAAACAATAAGACAATGATATAGTGTCCATTGTATTTTAACTACAATAAAAGATCTCAAGTATAATTTTGATGTAGGTACAAAAAAGTTTATTACTCAACATAACATCACGTTTTTAATCACGAAAAGGTTAGGCAGAGATAGTACACCCACATATCGCCAATTATGTATAAGTCCCATGTAATAGGGGGACCAACCTATTGCCATCAACCAGGCAAAAATCCAGATTGGTTGGTACTGACATACAGTAAAGATTTGTTTTATTGTATTTTTATGCACGTTTTTAGTTTCATTGCACCAAAATGTGTTACAATACAAATTTAAACAATCGATTGGAATGCGTCAGACATTTAAAACCGTGCCATCTATTGGTATCAATTTTAAATGATCTCTTCAAATAATCTTTGAAATGTGATTTAAGTCCAATATTCCATAATTTTGTGCTTAGGAGTTGATTAAACAAGAACATATAATTTTTATGTCCAATTCCTTGAAAATTATAATTTTACACACAATTCAATAACAACTCGGTGCATGTCGCGCCATCTAGTGATATTTATTTGAACCAAATTTTCTTTCTTAGCGCTGGGACCCCGTGGCTAAACAAAACTTGACTTGGGTATCAAAACCAGGACCCCAGGTGCTCAGCAGTAGCGTTGAGACTACTAGAACAATGAGACAGTTTATTATTATACAAAACCTTTTAATTTTTAATTATCTATACTAATACTATAAAGACGTAAAGTTTATGAGTTTGTATAGGCTAATCTCTGGATCTACTGAACCGATTTAGATGAAATTTGGCATGGATATATTTTGAAACCCTGGGGAGGCCATAGGAGAGTTTGTATTCTCTTGGGATGATAACACTTTTTTAAGCAGGCGAAGCCGCGGGCAGAAGCTAGTTACAAATAATACTGCTTACTATGGTTTATATATGCAACATTCTTTCCTCATGCGTTTTAATAAAAAGGCACAATTATATCGCTTCTCACGATGTTAAAACAAAACGCGGGCTAATTTTATCAAGCAATTGTTGCCGTCCCGTTTTGAGTCTTGTGTGACATGGACATAAGATTCAAATTGGAGTTATTCAGATTTCTTCGAGAACTACCGTAAAGGCCATTTAAACAAGGGCCACATCACCCTATAGATAAGTACATGGAGTCCTGCAAAGGTGATAGGTACTACTTACATAATAAAATTATTAAGTATTTTTTTTTAAAACAATCTTTTTAGGGTTCCGTACCCAAAGGGTAAAAACGGGACCCTATTACTAAGACTCCGCAATCCGTCTGTCTGTCTGTCCGTCTGTCACCAGGCTGTATCTCATGAACAGTGATAGCTAGACAGTTGAAATTTTCACAGATGATGTATTTCTGTTGCCGCTATAACAACAAATACTGAAAACAGTATAAAATAAATATTTAAGGGGGGCTCCCATACAACAAACGTGTTTTTGCCGATTTTTGCTCGATATTAATAACGGCAACAGGTAGACGCTAAAAATATTCACAGAATATTTAGTTGTATATTCATGATTTTTTGGCCGTTTTTTTGCGATAATGGTACGGAACCCTTCGTGCGCGAGTCCGACTCGCACTTGGCCGGTTTTTATTTTGTATTCTTCTCAGCAAACTCTTTCATTAGACACACATTTCATGGCAGTGCACAAAAAATAACTACTGCGCCATCTTGGGCCGTCCGCCATACTGGATTTAGAATGACGTCACTTAGCTAACCATGCATTGTCATCCAAACTATAATTTCATATTAATCAGTGGATACTTGCTTTAAAATTCGTTTAAACATTTCACCCGAACACACTTACATACATACATACATTCACTGCAAGTTTAATAAAAAATTGTAATTACATAAGTCTGGAGTTGAAATAAAAAAAATATAGTTAGTCATGGGGATTGCCGACAGAAATGAAAACTTTGGAATAATTGTGTTTGTGTGTGACACACGGGCATGCTGATATTTTGTGTGACACACGGGCATGCTAATATTTCATGTGACACACGGGCATGCTAATATTTCATGTGACACACGGGCATGCTAATATTTCGTGTGACACACGGGCATGCTGATATTTCGTGTGCCACACGGGCATGCTAATATTTCATGTGACACACGGGCATGCTAATATTTCGTGTGACACACGGGCATGCTAATATTTCATGTGACACACGGGCATGCTAATATTTCGTGTGATCGATGACGCTGTCATATTAGCATGTCACTGGCGCAAACCCATAAGTTTTGCCCCTAACAAAAGTCGCTCAACGCGGCTAAAGAACTTATCACTTCAAAAGCTGTTCAACTTACCAATTCATCAATATCCACGGCACTTTCAGTGCTCATAAGGCCTGGCATTTCGAACTTAAACTTATCCATTACAACAATTTCGCCGTCAAGCTGTATTTCATTAGGTAAATTATAAAGTTTCAGACAACTCCATAAACAAGTATTTTTATCTTCACTTATAGAAAATATATTGTGGACTTTTATTTTGTCTTCATCATGCATTACTTCAAATAATCCAGTAATAGTATGTGTCAAGTGTACTTTTTGCGGTGAATTGGCGAACATGTGATTATTTTCCAGCTTTTGGTATAATTTACTTAGTGATATGACTTGTGTTAATAGGAACTGGCGGCTTGAGGTTCTGAAACAACGGATGGGTTTTTTCAAACAAGCTTCTCAGACGTTTAGCAGAAATTTGACGACGAAACAAAATTCTGGGGCCCTTTCGCTAGCACAAGAGAATCAATCAAGCTCTAATAGTTTCAGTTTTTTTTACATATTGACAGAACGCACTGTTTACTGATAGAAACAACGTAAAATACATATGCTATAACATTAGACATTTAAATAAGCCCATTTTACAGTCCGTTCAACCGATTTTGACTTCTATTGCGTTGGTGATACGACAAATGGAAGCTGTAGTAAACAGTTGGTTTTGGTAACAGGTTTATGCTTTTTATGTCCTTATGTTTACGAGATAGAACTCAAAGTCTGTTGAATGGACTGTAAAAAGAGTTGTAAATACGTCTTATTTTATTTTAAATGGAGTATAATAGTGGCTCAGAATACTCCGCGAGTCGCTACGCAATAGATTTTCCCCACGCTTTTTTAAAATAAAATATTTTTTTGTTATTCACACTATTCATAATTTAAATTTATTGAAAATTAAAGAGTGTTTTTTTATTTTTTTTTAACTATTATTTATATTTTACTTTTTAGTTCAATCTATAATCCTGAAAACACTGGTAAGGATAATGGGACAAAGTATTTAAATTATTGCATTGTCATTGATCCTTTGATAAGTGTGCAAAGTTTCAAATTAATCCGACGTTTTGAAGGGGGTGAAAATCACGTTCAAAGATTCCGTTACTTAGATTCATACATACCAAGCTAATCAAAACGTGTTAAAAAGGTACATCCTGTTTATATGGCACCATTCAAAGGGGTCAACCTTAAGGATCAAATCTTCATACCTGGCCAACAGCACCCACAAGTTAGCAGAGAACAGAGCACTCCAGCAATCGGTACCGAGCACAGCCTCCACCATCTTCTTCTCCAAAGTATTCACTTCTTCATTACTCATTGTAGCAGTCAACGTGAATGTATGGATCAGTAAGTGCTCGTACAACCCGTATGTTTGAAACTCACGACTGGACTTCTCACACTTGAATGTTAGGCCCATGTTGAACCAGATGTGACCTAAAATTATTTATATTATTTATACATAGTTATTGGAGTTTATCCACTGGAAGCAAGAAGCACGGAACTGGCCAATATGGTGACGTTTGGGGACCTATGTTCTGCAATGGACGAATTTCTGCAGAAATGATTATGATGAATAAAGACCAGATTATATGCATTTGCATCTTTGCATAAGGATTTGCATCTTTGCATATGCATTTGTATCTTGGCATATGTATTTGCATCTTTGCATATGCATTTGCATCTTTGCATATGCATTTGCATATTTAATCTCCTTTTACCGGTTATTGCATATTTTAACTAAAAACTATTGATGTTTTTCGTACTTCATAATATATCGACGTAGAATCGCTCATTCTTTTATTTTTTTCTGATTATAAAAATGTTTTGGGCGATCGAACATTTGGAACAGTCCCTGGTCGTTTATGTTTACAGTAGTAAATCTTTAGTAACTTTACTTTTTGTCTGATACATATGGATTTATGAAATTAATTATAAAATGTACAGATTGTAAGTGGTTTTTAAAATAAAGCTACTAGGCAAACCAACTTTCGACACTTTGTACGCATATTTTAAGCATTTTCATGCATTTATAGAGTTTTTAATGTTGCATATAATCCGGTCTCGTGTGTAGTGATAAATTTATTTCTCCAAGTAAGATAAAACAAAGTATACTTGCGTCGAATATGACGCAACCATAAATAATAGGTTATTATTATGCAATAATAAACGCTGTTATTTAATGGTGTAATCTGTGTATAACTGTAATGGGCGTACATAGCAGAACTCAAATTATATAATGTTTCTTTTGAATGTATATGTATGTACTGCTGTTCGTGTACCTTAAAGAATGAATAAATAATACGAATAATATTTGTTGCATCTGCCCAAAACGGCCATCGCTCAGCATAATGCTGGGATCCGTATGCTAAACAATCAAATCAAATCAATCAAATCAAATGTATTTATTTCAACTAGGCCATTATGCGGCACTTTTGAACGTTAAAAAAAAAAAATTACATGTTATAAAAAATTGATTCTACCTAAAACTGAGCCACAGTGCTGGTTTTCATTGACAGCCGGCGTTGATTTGAGAAAATGGTTATGTTTTTAATAAAGCTAAGATCGCAAGTTCGATTTTCAAGCTAGGGAAACATTCTGTACAGTGTGAGTTTTTCAAGTGGGCGTGGATGGCCAAGCCGAAACTATGAGGAATAGCGAAAAACACTCAAAAGAGTCACGGGCCCGACTTAGATGAAAACTAAAACTGCATAAATGGTTCTTTTTAGGGTTCCGTACCCAAAGAGTAAAATCGGGACCCTATTACTAAGACTCCTCGGTCCGTCTGTCTGTCTATCTGTCACTAGGCTGTATCTCATGAACCATAATAGCTAGAAAGATGAAATTTTCACAGATGATGTATTTCTGTTGCCCCTATAACAACAAATACTAATAACAGAAAAAAATAAATATTTAAGTGGGGCTCCCATACAACAAACATGATTTTTTGGTATGGTACGGAACCCTTCGTGCGCGAGCCCGACTCGCACTTGGTCGATTTTTTTAATCAATATTCCTAGCCAGGAATCGAACCCGTCGATTTTCACAAAAAAAGGCAATAATTAAAATGAAAACCAACAAAAGATATTATTTCTAATAATTTAGATTAAAAAGGATTAGAATATCAAAAAGAATAATAAAAAATGTCATGAAACAATTTTAAAATTGCAATCAAAGAAAAAGAATTTAATATAAATGTCAAATAGTAAAATCTTTTATTTTTAACTTCAAAATCAAAATCAATTTTTTTTATTTTACGTAGGCCTACATGGGCACTTATAAAACGTCGACAAAAGGCGCACGGTTCGGGTTGGTCGTTTCCTATGGAGAAGAACCGACAAGAAACTCCATGGTTACTCTTTTAAAAATATGGTTTGTTTTTACAATATTTCCATGTTACAGCATTACTTAGATATGGGAGGACAACGTAGGCCCGACAATAAAACGTTAGAAACAAAAAATAAAAAGTAAAACGAGATATAAAGTTATCAAATGTTATCAAGCATCTAGGAATCTAGAAGGCCTACAATGTTCACACATTCACAAAACAATCGGTAAAAGCATCTAAGATACAAAGGTAAAAAAAAAAAAATATGCATAACAAGACTAAATTAAACATGTGGCACAAATGTAGTTATCAGTGCTGTAACTATTCTTAGCAAAGGGTTATTAAGATGATTGAAAACCATTGTAAAAAGTCCAATTAAAAGAAGAGAAAAATAAAAAGAAAAATGAGATTGAGAATAGTTAGAGACATCGACATATTTGTACCGTTTATGAATTACCAGGAAAGCCGCATGCGCAGAAGGAGCCAAAATTTTTATCTTCAACATAGTCCTTGATTTTTTTGAACTTAAAAATGAATTCCTCATAGTTTTGGATTTGGCCATCCAAACCGACTAGGAATATTCACCCTGTATAGATTTGCTCGAAAGTTAACAATCAGTAGGTAAGTTAGTCTAATGTTCACACATTTGACTTAGAAAAGCATTTGATCCTCTTTAAAGTTATTAAAATAACATTTATATATACTTACAATGTGGCAATAAGTTGTAAACAACATCAATCAACTTATGCTTAGATACTTTAAATGTCTGGTCACTCTTCTGTACTATTATTTTGAATATTGATATTACTAGAAGAATCATGCCAAGCAACTTGTCATCTTTCCTTATTTCATTTATATCGTAGTTGCATATACACTGAAAATTAAATTATATATAATAAAAAATAATTGTAATTATGTATTTAATTATATATTTATTGTTATTGGGTTTTCCATCTGGAATTTCTTAGGAGCAGTGGTAGCCAAGTGGTAACGGCCGCGACTTACAAGTTGTAGGTCGTGGGTCGAACCCAGGCAGGTACTTTGTGTAAATTATTTCATCACCACTGCTCTCAAAACGGTGAAGGAAAACATCGTGAAGAAACCGGCATGTCCTAGAACTAACAATTCGAAGCCATGTGATATCTACCAACCCGCACTGGGCTCGCGTGGTGGATTACGGCCTATTCCCTCTGACAGAGAGGAGGCCTGTTTCCCAGCAGTGGGAAGAATAAAAGGCAATAGGCTCGTCCTCTATTAGGTGGGACTTAAACATAACTGGGGGAATGTGAAATTAGAATTCTTAGACAAACAAAAAAATATTTTCATTTGAAATGGCCAGTACTGCAGAACGGCAATTGCATAGGTAAAGAACTATTATGTATCTCTTTTATTGACACGGGATCTATAATCTTTGGTCCGTTTCTTCAGCGAGAAAATAGTCGATAGCTAATTGCTTCCTCGTCGGCGGCATGTACATAATTTCTCATTATGTACATAGCATATTGACCTCTATCTTCACAAAGTAATGCCCACATTTTTATACTGATAAAAGACGATCGCATTCGAAAATTTGAAGGTCGAATGTAGTTTTTCTCGCTATATTTTTCTTCAATAATTTTTATTTTTTAGTATGCACATCAGATTAAAGGTCCGACCGCACTAGGCGTAACTGCGCGTCAGCGGAGCGACGCGACAAAATATATTTTATATGAAATTGTATGAAATAAAGTGTCGCGTCGCGTAGTTCCGCTGCCGCGTAGTGCGGTTTATCTCATACAATTTCATACAAAGTATATTTGGTCGTGTCGCGTCGCGGCGCTCCGCTGACGCGCATTTACGCCTAGTGCGGTCTGACCTTAACTGAGAATAAATTCTATTTACTTGTTTTTTGCAGACATATTATTTGCAGAAAACAATTATAGCAATGAAAAACAAGCAATTTTAAATGCAAAGCATAAAATAGTTGTTGCTGAGAATATGTAGTGTTGATACAAAACAATAACAATACTTAGTTTTATATATTTTTTTATTTTTTATTAATTATATTTCCCCCATGCATGCATAATAATTATTATTAAAATTATGTTCATTCATTCATCATAGGAGGAAACTAAATTCGCTCCGCCTTTTAGTCACGGCACAACATTTGATATTTCTAGAATTCTTAATTCAAAAATAAAATATTTTGTGTTTATAAATACCCACAAAAAATCTACAGCACAGTGTGAGAAACTTGTTGTGATGTAAATTTTTAGAAAATACAAAGATCTTATCAAGAGATGCGAAGATAGCATGTTCTGAAATTTACTTTTTGACAGCTCAAAAGTTCTTTTTATTATAATAAATTTTGCGACTTGAATAAAGTTGAATATACTGAGTTTATTATCCGACTGCCGAAGGAGGGTAATGTGTTTATCAGTCTATGTATGTATGTATGTTTGTTACTATGTGGCGTTGTAGAGACCAAACGCGTGGGCCGATTTTGATGATTTTTACGTCAATCGATTCGTCTTAACTCTGCGAGTGTCACTGGCTACATTAAAACTCGAAAATAGAAAAATGGCGGCTTTTGGGCACCATACCCCTCGTGTGGGGTATCAAAATAAAGTTTTTTAAGAGGTGATTTCAAAAATATATAACACTTATATGTTTAAATGTACATAATTCTAAAAAAATATAACTATAAAGTTATAAATAAAATTGCAAAGGGCAATGGAGAGGGCTATGCTCGGAATTTCCTTGCGTGATCGAATCAGAAATGTAGAGATCCGCAAGAGAACCAAGGTTACCGACATAGCCCGAAGAATTGCCAAACTTAAGTGGCAGTGGGCAGGGCACATTGCTCGCAGAACGGATGGCCGATGGGGCAGAAAGGTTCTGGAGTGGCTACCGCGAACCGGAAGACGTTGCGTTGGAAGGCCTCCCACCAGGTGGACCGATGACCTGGTGAAGGTTGCGGGAATCCGCTGGTTGCGAGACGCACGGGACCGGTCAATGTGGCGACGCTTGGGGGAGGCCTATGTCCAGCAGTGGACGTCTTTCGGCTGATATGATGATGATGATGATGATAAATAAAAAAGTTAATTAAAAAAATCTAAAAACCCGACTGCCTAAAAAGCGAACATGTTCGCGAGCTGGCTGACCAAAACCAGATGTATCCTCCGACTGCACAGCATGATTTGCTTCTTGTTTACATCTTTTTAGTTCGCATTTTAGGCAGTCGGGTTTTTTAATTTTTTAAATTAACTTTTATTTGATTTTATAAAAGTTATTAAAAAAAAACAGCCATTCGACTGTAGCCAAGTATGTAAGTACCTAATCACGGATATTTTGGACTATCTTTATCCACCAGTATAATATACATAAACCTGCAAAATATCATGGTCAAACTCTTTTCAATCTAATTGCTAAGCCCAAAAAGGCAAAAACTGATTGACGGGGGATTTCTGCAGCATTACATCCCCGAATCATTAGCGCTAGGGGCAGGATTATTACTTTTAATATTTAATTAAGACTCAATTTGGAGTTGGAGGCCCTGAGGATACCAGGGATTTCACGAAATCCTTAGGGATACCACAAAATCACAGAAGCAAGAATATTAGATATCTAATCGAATATTCTTGTCTCCTTACAAAATTTTTTTAGTGATATGACAAAATGCTAATATAATGTCAGTGATATTTCGTTTATCTAAACTGTTGATTTGTGGTATCCCTAGGAATTTCGTGAAATCCCTGGAATCTTCCTTTCCCAGCGATATATATAAAAATAACAAAAGGTCGCAATATTTTGTATCCGACTTTACATCCTACATTCTCAAACTTCTACAAAAATTCGATAAAATAACAAACATTCTCTCAAGCTTACTACTAGCTAGATGGGGGCCCCATTTGGTTTTGTCACCCCGGGGCCCCGAATGGCTTACGTCTGCCACTGCCTACAATACTTACAGCTAATAATTTGTCATCCATCATCAATTCATTAAGGAGTAGGTTGACCAGACCAGTTACGTTGTTATTGACATCTTGTCTACTTATATAAAAATAACATTCTCAAACTTCTACAAAAAGTCAATAAAATAACTCCTACTTCATTATGAAAACTCAAAGCATTCTCTAAAGCTTACTACTAGCTAGAAGGCTCCGGAGTGACAAAACCAAATGGGGCCCATTTGGTTTTGTTACCCCGGGGCCCCGAATGGCTTACGTCTGCTACAATACTTACAGCTAATAATTTTTCATCCATCATCAATTCATTAAGGAGTAGGTTGACCGGACCAGATACGTTGTTATTGACAAGATTTATAAACTGCGGCGATTTCCCACCCATTGTGTGCAGATAAGCTTCATTATTTCTGTAACCAATTAAATGATAATATTCACAAACCTGTTTAAAACTGTTTATGTTTTATTGACGTGCATGTTTGTTGTTTTGCCCGAATTGTTTTGTAAACATGAACGTATAAGTTATAAATAAATACCAAGTTTAGCAACATTCCTTTCCTACCTTTTCTTGCAAATTACAAGTAGATTAGGTTTAATTAAGAAATTTATTGTAACGTATTATATTACCTATTATATGAACAGCAATAAATGTAAACGGAACGAAGGAGCCTGGATCTCACGACACAGGGAATCCTAGTGTGAGTTCCAGTAAGCAACGCATTTGAATGTAATTTCTTAACAATAAAAATCATTCTATTCTATTCAATATCTTTTTTCCAAAGGATAAAAACAGGACCCTATTACTAAGACTCTGCAATCCGTCTGTCTGTCTGTCTGTCCGTCTGTCAGCAGGCTGTATCTCATGAACCGTGATAGCTAGACAGTTGAAATTTTCACAGATGATGTATTTCTGTTGCCGCTATAACAACAAATACTAAAAACAGAATAAAATAAATATTTAAGTGGGGCTCCCATACAACAAACGTGTTTTTTTTTGCTGTTTCTTGCGATAATGGTACGGAACCCTTCGTGCGCGAGTCCAACTCGCACTTGGCCGGTTTTTTTTAAGATTTTACTGACAGCCAATGCACAGCCTAGACCACAGACTCTAGAAGCATATTTTTGCACAAGAGTTTATTTTATAATTAAAGAAGGATTTATTAAAATCATCCCCTATAGGGATTAAATAGAGAATAGGAGGAAAGCCAAAGAAAAGATGGATAGATAGTGTGAGGAGTGATATGAAAGAAAAGGGAGACTGTGATAGCGTGACAGGACGTTATGGAAAAAGTAAAAGTGTTGCGCTGACCTCAAGTTATACTGTGATTTTTAATTTCGTGGACTAAACTGACAGCTGCTATTGACCTTATTTTTTTAAATGTTGCAAGCGCGGAGCATAGTGTTGTAGGTAAGGCTCAATCATAAGTGATTCATCGAATCGATGTGACATGACTCCTGAATTTATTTTTACTAATAAATATTAAATAAATTTATAGTAAATAAATGTTTTATGAATATAAACGTAATATATTTAAATATGTATTCATACACATAGTACATGAACTTTTATTGTGTTAATTATGAAATTAACAATAAAATAAATGCAATCGATAAAATTAAGTCTGACATAAATAAGTAGAAACTAAATATGGGCCGCTAGTTTCTAAACAAATTATTTTTTTATGCCGTGAAATAGTTTCATTTTCGATCTACTTCAATTTTCGATTAACTTTCGATCACTCAGGATAGTTAGGGTACGACACTATGTCAGTTTAGTCCACGAAATAAAAAATCACATTATAGTTGGGACAAGGGCAGGAAGATGATGATGAGGGATTAAATAGGGGTTGAAAGTTTGCATGGAAGTTTGTAATTTTTGCTGTTGGGAAGTCCCACTGGGCGCACGTCTTGTTAATTAATAAAAAAATATCAGTTATGCTAAACTTTGATAGAAATGGCAATATTCATAATTATTAAGGAAATATAATAAACAGTATAAGATTTAGGACGCGTGGCTAAATAATAACAGCCACACGGGTCGATCTTCAAGGTTAAGCAACGCTTGACGAGGTCGGTCCGTGGATGGGTGACCATTTCAACATACCGAGTTTTCTCCGTGCCTCGGCAAGCACGTTAAGCCGTTGGTCCCGGCTGTCATTTGAAGGTAGTCAGAAGCCTGAGATCTGACAACAGTCTTGCCAAGGGGTATCGTGTTACTCAGTTACTGGGTTGTGGAGGTCAGATAGGCAGTCGCTCCATGTAAAACACTGATACTCAGCTGAATACGGTAAGACTGAAAGCCGACCCCAACAATAATTGGGAAAAAGGCTAGGCAGATGATGATGATAAGATTTAGGAAAGAATACAAAATGAAATTCTTACAAATAGATATAAAGTAGAAGTTCCACTATAGATGTATGATCCTTCGATGCTGCATGCTTGAAAGTGTTGCAGACTCTTAAAAATATTTTTAGAGTGAAACTGCAAACTTTTAGTGACCTCACCACTACTTTCTCTTCTTGATTTTCCTGTAAATTAAAGCATTTATTTAATTTTCATCACCATCTTCATTTCAACCAAAAGACGTACGACTGCAGAACGTAGGCATTATTTTTCCTTGTTTGGAATTCCTCATTGGATGTCTTTCGCCCTGGGGAGGGCGGAGGGGTCTGTCAGACTCGTACTGACTAAAAACCACCTAGGTGTGTTCATCTCACACCTACGCTGGGGGTCGCGGGAACAACGATACTTCCGCAACCCCCAGCTAGCGCCAGCCCGCCTCTGCGAGCCACGACCATGGGTTGAAGGGGGGGGGGAGTGAGGTGTTGGACTCCTCCCGCGATGCCTAAGAGGGGCGCGCGTGGAACAGCACGCGCCGTCACCTCGGGTCCTAATGTGTGGGGGGCGACGGACTCGGGGACGTCCGTCTGGACCCATTTAGGGGGGCTGGAAGAGGGCGTTGTCATCTTCATTTCAACCAGAAGACGTACGACTGCAGAACCTCCCCCAAGCGTCGACGCATCAACAGGTATGGACCTGTTGGTATTTGTGTTACCCTAACCAATACTCAAAGTTATTTTAATTCGCGCGAATTTTTGTCCGCGTACTGAATTCAACTAACACGCACTGCGGATAAAATACCGCGCGATTTTTGTCTCCTTCTACCTATTCATAGAGTTCAATATATTCGCGCGAATTTAATCCGCGCCACGGGGCGGTGGATTCTGTGGCATAACACGGATTTCTTGCGGTATTATTTTCGCGTGATTTTTTTTCGCGATGCGTGCTGCTTCATACAATTCCATAGGTCACAGAATGGGCAGAAAAAAATCGCGCGAATATAAATCTCAGTGCGTGCTAAGTTTAAAAAATTAGAAGCCTAGAAATTGGCTAGGAATCTGACGCCATTTATGTCACAAGTATAAGATATCTCGAATAGTTAACCGACTATGATGAAGCATATATTTATAAATAAATGGTTCTGATATGGTACGATCGAACTGATCTAATGATGATGCTAGAAGGTATGCACTGGAATGCCGAAATAAAACAATGTATCCTATAAAAGAAATCCCCCCAAATTCATTATACCTGTAATTTTCATGAGATGTACTTTGGCTATCAATGATTTTCATGGTAATTTGAGGTCACATCACATCATCACATCATCAGCCTATTAATGTTCCCACTGCTGGGACAAAGGCCTCCTCTCAGTGAGAGGGAATGGGCCGTAATCCACCACGCGGGCCCAGTGCGGGTTGGTGGATGTCGCATGTCTTCAAATTTTTGGTTCTAGGACATGCCGGTTTCCTCACGATGTTTTCCTTCACCGTTTTGAGAGCAGTGGTGATGAAATAATTTACACAAAGTAAAGCGCCTGCCTGGGCTCGAACCCACGACCTACAACTTGTAAGTCGCGGCCGATACCACTGGGCCACTACTGCTCTCTCTAATTGTAATTTGAGGTAAAAACAGAAAACTAAAAAAAATTAAGAAAAAAATTAAAGCGACTTCCAAAAAAAACACTACAAAGCGAAAAAATAGCTTTCTTTTCCGAAGTCGATTTCGAAAACCGAAATAAGTACCAAAGACATCGACTTCGGAAAAGTTACGTTGTAGAACAGACGAGTTTATATCCGACTACGGCGAAGCAAAAGAGAGAGTTATGCTTTTGACCAGTATGTGTGAATGTATAATGTATGTATGTTCATCTGTTCTTTCATAACTTCTAAACTATTTATCAAAATTTGGCAAATAATGTGTATCAAAAGATGGAAGCGTCTTGTTTGTCCGCTGGCAGTTATACACCATGGCCATATGCTTCTTTGCAGAATGTAAAGTAAAAAAAAAAAAATTGGTATATAAAAACTATTTATTCGGTGTTTTTTTTTAATCGTTTTTATATTATTATTGATAGGGTCATATATGACCACTATCACATCTGATGGTAAGCAATAATTAAATGTGGTGGACGATGTAGCATATTTGTCTAGAAGACATATTTCACTCTTGACTTAAGACTTTGGATATTATTAATATTTACCAAGAAATCAAAGTTACCTCCAATGCTGTTCTAATATTATTAGTAACCATAGAACACAAGATTCTAGTACAATTACTATAGATCTTCTTATCCATTAGACAGTTGGCGTATTTCTCACATATCACGGTATAGGCCTTCCATTGTTCAGCCATAGTTTTGACATCCAGGCTCTGAACTATTTCACCTATCTTCAAATTCATGTCTAGAGCTGAAAAAATAAAGTTGAGGCGATAGGGCGAGCTGGATTTGTTTAATCTCTAGGGAGAGAGAAGTGAAGACAGTTGGTAGGAAGTCTTTGCCCTTCAGTAGGAAGGTACAGGCCAATACTTTGGTACTTTGCAAGTGTTATTTGATTCTTCTAAGAATTACTCACTCTAGGAGCCAAGAGTCTAAAATTGAGCTTGTTTTTATGCTTTTAAAATGCAGGTGTACCACTTCTGCCCAAGTCTTTGGGTAACAAGTTTTGAATAAATTTGTTTTAATCATTTAATTTTGTTTAATCAAAGAAAGGAAAACTCCTTCTTTATGTACTAGAATTAAAACTGCTGAGGTAATGATTAAAGAAATATTCTTATTGCTAGTAAATTCCTTTTTAATTTAAAAAGGTTAATAATTTCAGATGTCCCAACTTTTCAACTCACCTTCAATGAGAATATTCTGTTCTTCACTTTCAGTTAAATCAAAAATGAAATGCTTTTCTAAAACCATCAAGTATGTCAACTGAAGTTCATGGCAAGTTCTGAAGAGGTCCTTTAATTGTTGTGCTACACAGTTTATACGGTTTCCATACAGAGATTCACTGAAAAAATACAAGTCATTGGAAGTTCAATTGGTTGAAGACTGGTTTCTGGAAACCAGTTAATTGATAAAGTCTTAGTCTCTGCCAGATAACAAAAAAATAACTATCATTAATCATTCATCATTCAAGTCAGTCTTGTACCAAAAAGTATATTTACCCACATAACTTGCAAATATGATATTTTATTTATCTATATCTATACTAATATTATAAAGAGGAAAGATTTGTTTGTTTGTACCGAATAGGCTCTGAAACTACTGGACTGATTTAAAATTTCCTTCACCAATAGAAAGCTACGTTATTCCTGAGTAACATAGGCTATTTTTTAAGCCGGAGTGAAGCCACAGGGAACATCTAGTGAAGATGAAGAAAGGTATATGCGTAGAACCATTATATACGTTTAAATCATGTAAATCGGTCCACGCATTTAGGAGATGTTAACTCTTTACTGAAAATAATTTGATGCCAAGTGAAAGCATCAAGGACATTCTTTACCGCAATATGTTTGTTTAAATTGTGTTAGCGACACTGCCTTTACATTTTTTTCGTATTGTTTTGAAATATTGGAATATATTGGTAGGTAGTTAACATCTTTTTTTTTTATCTGGCGGATGTTTTAGTCAGTAAAGTTTCAAAAAGCATTGAGTATTCATTCAAACACCTTAAAACTTTTCTTACTAGTCAACCTAATGCAATATTCAAGAGCCAAACATTTATTATGAATAGTTTAAGCTGTACTGATATTCTGAATACAATAAATCTATAGATTGCACATTCTTACTTTAGGTCAACCTTAAATAAACTAAGATAGTCAAGGCAGGAGAAAGGTGACATTATTAACAAATAAGTTTGCACTTACCTATCTTTACAGTGTAAAAACACCAACATAATAATATGGCCAGTTACAGTTGGAAATGTTTTCATAGAGCAACACGCCATTGCCATTGTTTCAATGATCTGTTTGATTAAATCTGATAATAATTTTAGAAGGCCCACTGCATCATTCATATATTCCTTTAATTTATTCTGTTTTAGATTTGTTTCACCCAATAGATCTGTTATGAGGTCCAAACTCTGGAAAGATATACATTGATGTTTTTGATAACAGCATTAAGATCAATAATGAAGGCTTAGGCCTTTTTATGGATAATAATTAAATTTGCTAAATGTAGAAAAATTCTTTACCTGAGAAATACAAGTACCGCAGTCATTTAGAAGGTTTGAGAAGTAAACAGAAAATGTTGACCTTTTAATTTCGTTTTTTATACTTGAAAATGCTGACTTCGTATTCAATACCAAAGATTCGTAAGTCACAGTGTCCATCTGATAGCTTGTTCAGGAAAATAAATTATTATAAGAACTTAATTGAAAGTACTAAAGAAAGTTGTAATTATAAAAGGATACAGTTGCTGGCTCCGTAGGGCTATTGCAAAATATATCGGTGCTTTCGGACAAAAAGTCGGAGCTCTGAGAATTGTCCATATTTAATCAAGTGAGTCGATCGACACAGAAGACATTTAAAATTAAAACTTATAACAAAACAATCAACAATTTACAAAAACTCCCCGTCCCGGGTCCCGCTCAAAACCAAACGTCACTGTCTAAATTAATGTACTCTGTGGTCCTTAGATAAAGTACCTATAGAATAAGCCTTAAAATGAGCTTGATTGATAGAGCGAGATGGCTAATTGGCAGCTCCATGTAAATAATAAGGACAAAAGAATATTTTTGTCTTGTCACCATGGCGGGTTTCTGTTGTTTCATCATCATCATCATCATATCAGCCGAAAGACGTCCACTGCTGGACATAGGCCTCCCCCAAACGTCGCCAAACGTTTTTTTTTTTTTTCTCTTGTTTGTCAAACTCTAATATAATGGCAGGTTTGACAAACAAACTCGGTTTTGTTTGATTTTCTGTGATTTCGTGGTAATAAGTGTTACAAACTCATTTTATAATATTTTCATATCATAGATACCGGTCTCAGTGTCGTCTCTGTCAATGCTGTTGAATTGTCAACGTCTTTAAATAAACTTTAATTTATAAACTTATCGACGATTATGCTATTCTTATCAGTGGCGACGAGGATTAAAAATGAACAGTGAGCAATTTGAAAAATTCCTTATATTACAAGCATCACAACAAAAACAAATTTCGGACATTTTACAACTGTTACTATCGCAACAACAAAATGCGGCTGTCGCGACTCCCACACCAACTACAACGCCTGGCACGGAGTTACCCAGCTCATCGCACTCTAACACCTACAGAAACAACATCTACAACAGTTTTAAAGGTGACAAGTTCAATCCTAGCGAAACCTCAGTTGAGAATTTTATTGACTATTTTGAGTCTAAATGCGGACTTTGGGGAGAGGATGCACGAAATATACAGAAAGAGCTTTTATTCTCCTGTCTCTCTCCTGAAACCTTTCACGACATGAAAGTTGCCCTGACGCCACGTTTCGAAAACAGTACGTACACAGACATTCAAGAAAAACTCCTCGACCTGTACAGAAACAAGCGCACAAGATACAGGGCGCTGTCTGATTTCTGGAACTGCATACGCACGGACGACGAATCTATGGAGTTCTACGCTAATAGACTAAAAGAAACAAGCAAAGATTGCGGCTATAACGACGATCTATTAGAACGACAGTTACGTGACCGTTTTGTAACTGGGCTCAACCACCAGCAGTTGCAGATTGACTTGAAACAAAAATGGCCCGACTTACAAGAACATCAAGACGGAAAGATGAGGGAAGTAACTTTTGCTCAGATTTTCAGCGTTGCACAATCGCGGGAACGAGCTGAAGGCGACGATACACCAAATGTCAAAGTAAATAAAATTAAAAGAAACACTAAATCTTACTCGAACACGTCTCCGCGCAGATTCGGGACTCATCAATGCCTCAGATGCGGTGAACCTGAAAGACACCCGTTAAGCCGATGTACCGCCAAAACTCACATATGTAAAGAGTGCAACATGCCAGGCCATTTCGAAGATTGCTGCATCAAGTCAGGCAAAGCATGTCTGCCCAATCGGAACGATAATAAACAAAGAACATCTACGAAAAGAAACAAGCTATACAAGCTAAAACATGACGGAAACAGCAACAACTCTTCACAAGCGTCCTACTCAGAAGACAGCGACGACGAACCAGATACAGTTTGTCTAATAAACATGTCGAAAGGCAAAGGCAGTAAGAAAATAGACGTCCTAATTAATAACATTAATTGTACGTTAGACTGGGATCCCGGCTCAGTCTATTCAATTATCAGCACCAAGTTCTGGAAGCGTATCGGCGCTCCACCTCTCACGAAGGCTCCAGGTCTACGCGCCTATGGAAACGAAAAACTTAGACCAAAGGGCCTAACGGATGTAACGGTACGAGTTCAAGAGGAGGAAAAGAAACTACCTGTTGTTGTCATGAAGTCAGCTGACCCAATGTTGTTCAGCCTACAGTGGAGTGAAATGTTTAACATGAACTTTCCAAAGGCAGTCTACTCGATTAAGAACACACGACACGAAGTATTTAGTCTGCAACAAGTCCTGGACAAGTACACTGCCCTTTTCGACGGCAAACTTGGAAAAGTCAAAGATTACCAAGTAAACATTCATATCAAGCCCAATGCTCAACCGAAACACATTCCAGCAAGATCAATTAAATTTTCAATCAAAAGAAACATTGAAGTTGAGCTAGATCGTCTAGTTGAAGAGGGCATCATAACTAAAGTAGACCCAAACATTACACCGATCCAGTGGGCGACACCGAGAGTCAACGTAGTCAAAACAAATGGCCAGATCAGAATTTGCGGCGATTTCCGTAGCACGCTCAACCCTGTATTGATAACACACGCACATCCAGTTCCTCTGTTCGATCAATTACGCCAGAATCTTGCAGACGGTGCGAAATTTTCAAAAATTGACCTGAAAGATGCTTACCTGCAATTTGAAATAGGCCCGGACTCTAAACAGTTTTTAACAATATCTACTCACAAAGGATACTATCAATATAACCGCATGCCATTTGGTATTTCCACAGCACCATCAGTTTTTCAGCATTACCTTGACAAACTCCTCGAAGGAATACCGAATGTGGCAGTTTACTTTGATGACATTGCGGTTACAGGTAAAAATGACAAGGATCATCTCGAAACACTACGTACCGTTTTCCAAAGACTTGAACAAGCCGGATTAAAAGTTATCTTGAAGAAATGCAGTTTCCTTACCCCGGAAGTCGAATATCTCGGACACACAATTGATCGTAATGGTGTACGTCCAACAAAATCGAAGATAGAAGCGATTTCCAAAGCTTCACCTCCAACCAACACCAAGGAACTAAGATCATTTCTTGGCTTATTCAACTTCTACGAGCGTTTTATACCACACCTACACAGTGTCTGTGCCGACCTTCACGCACTAACAGGAAACAGGCTAAAATGGCGATGGACCGACAATGAAGCCAAGGCATTTGAACAAGCAAAGACCTTAATTGTACATTCAAAACCACTAGTAGCTTTTAATGACAAACAGCCACTGTACTTAGCCTGTGATGCATCAGAAAAAGGCGTGGGAGCGGTGCTTTTCCACAAAACCAGCAATATGGAACAGCCAATTGCGTTTGCATCAAGAAAACTTCGACCAGCAGAATCAAAATACTCTGTCATAGACCGCGAAGCTCTTGCAATATTTTTTGGTGTAAAAAAATTCGATCAGTATCTTCGCGGCATCAAATTCACTCTAGTAACTGATCACAAACCTCTCATTCACATTTTGGGACCTGAACGCAATTTACCAAAACTCGCTAATAATCGTTTAGTAAGATGGGCTCTAATAATTGGAAGCTACGCTTATGACATCGTGTACACAAAAGGCTGTAACAACATGATCGCGGACTACTTATCAAGGATGCCTAACCCTGAAGAGCAACCTTCCAAATCTGAATTAGCTGTTCACAGACTTGTAGCGCGCCTACAGGCAGATAGGGTTGGTGACCTCATCCTATCAGAAAATGTCATACGAGATGAAACAATAAAAGATGCCACACTGAAACAAATATCACAGTTTATTAAGACGGGTTGGCGTGAACATCAATATACAAACGATGTAAAACCATACGCTCGCAAACGCTGTGAGTTGTCACTAGAAAATAAGATCATCATGTGGCAGGGTCGCATGGTTGTTCCTGATACTCTAAGGAAAGCGACCCTAAAATACCTACATCGTGGACACCCAGGGATATCAGCTATGAGAGCACTGGCAAGATTCTATGTATGGTGGCCAACCATTGAAGAAGACATAGATTCACACGTAAAAACTTGCCACAAATGCCAGGAGAACCGGCCTAACACCTCGGATTTGCCAATTTTCTCATGGTCCATGCCAGACCAAGCCTGGGAAAGAATTCACGTTGATTTCGCGGGACCGTTCGAAGGCTTGTATTGGTTGGTTCTGTCTGATGCATTTTCCAAATGGATCGAGATCAAGCCAATGGCAAAAATTACGACTGCCAAACTCTGTGATGAACTGGACACAATTTTTACCACTTTCGGCCTTCCTCGGTTTTTAGTCTCAGACAATGACCCACAATTTACTTCTCAGGAGTTCCAAAATTACTGCAAAACTAAGGGAATTAAACACATCAAATCATCGCCGTATCATCCGCGGACAAACGGATTAGCAGAGCGGACGGTTAGAACTTTCAAAAGCAGAATGTCTTCAAGTACAGAATGCCTCAAAAAACGGCTAGAACATTTTATGTTTGCCTATCGCATCACACCCCATAGCACCACTGGCAAAGCCCCGGCCCAGATGATGTTTGGACGGCAATTAATTTGTGAGCTTGACAACGCTCGACCAAGTGCCAAACGTTTGTTACAATACAAGCAAATACAAGCGAATGTTAACTCTGACAGCCAGACGCCCAATTACAGACCAGGTGATACTGTGTACGTACGAGCCAGAGATCAGTCGCGATGGGAACCAGCCACGGTTTCGCGGCGCACGCATCGATACTCGTACATCATTAACACTCCAATCGGTGTGGAAAGAAGGTACTAGGGCATGCATTTCGAAATTTCGAAATTTCATAGTTTCGAAATTTCGGACCATATTTGCATGTTTATTAATTTCGAAATTGACAGCCTTAATTTCGAAATTTCGTAACTGGATTTAATTTAAATATTATGTTATTTTTTATACAATAATTAAATTTATTATTGAAACCAAAAGAGGATCATCTGAAAACGAGCCTGAATACAAATCTAAAGCCAATTAGACCGTTGCGTTGGGCCATTTTGTGACCATGTGTGCTACCATTACAATAAAACAAAGGCTAACCATGGTGTTCAATAAATAAAGAAGAGTGAAAAAAGCTCGACCATTTAAAAAAACCGAGCTTTGTATTAATTTTGGCCAGTGAGGGGAATACCTTGACAAGGTGTAAAATCGTTTGCTGGGAATGCCAATATTTTATTTACTATTGGAGGGAAACCTTCGCCTGAACTTTTGAAAAAAAAAAACCAGTTAGTGTGGTATTTTTACCCGACTGCCGAAGGAGGGTAATGTGTTTATTACCTCATTAAAACCAAACTGGTGATCCCATCAGCACTTCTTAAAATACCACATCCTTGGGGAGCCTATAAAGGAGTCTCCCTTGAACCTCGCTGTGGATGGCAGCACGTGATCACTGTGTCACTGTCTTTCCTGAGGTCACTCGGTGGACGGACAGAGACCACTCCGACCCACTCTGAGCGCCTGAAACCCTAGAGTTCCACCTGCCTTAAGTGTTAAAGGCGGGGTTTCGGCGTGGCTACATCGAGGTGGTTGCCTCCACGATACCTTCTTCTATGAATGGGGTTGGCCTTCTCATGATTCCACTCGGTGGCTATTTCACTCTAGTTTTCTGTCTCCGCCAGCATATTCCTCACTAATATTGGCAGTGACAGGGCTCGCCCGATCCTGGTGACTAAGACGCGCCGCACAAAGGTCTAAGAAGGCACTCCTCGAGCGTGTGCCGTGCAGAATACAAGTTGCCTCTACAATGATGGCAATTTACCGTGACCTATCACCCAATCCTATTCAGGTACTCACCGAAGCAACCGTGCCCGATCAGTACCTAATATGCCTGTAGGAGATGCACTCCGCTCTTTTCAGCCATACGTGCTATTCAAATGACCATTTTCCGCTACAGGCTGTTGATTTTAGTCCTGCAGCGTCAGACATCTGACAGTCTATTTCTGCCGCCGAGATTGGGCAGCAGTCTATGCAAAGCACCCACTGGCCTCCCAATGCGGGACAAAGGGAGCTCGAAATGTTTTTCGAAGCCCCGACGTACATGGTTAAACCAAGATAGCGGACTTGCGCATCTCCTATTGTCACTAACGAGCTGGATGGCTCTCTACTCTTCGGCAGCGCCTCAATTTTATGAGGCGCTATCTGTAATTATCTTTAACCCCAACTCGCGAATCAACGCTGACCGAACGCCTCTTGCCACTCCGAGCTCGGAAAGCTGGTTGTTATCGTCGAAGTATTTGTAGTAGAAAAAACTGAACTTAGGGTGCCTAAATGCAGTTTTTTCTGACTACAAATTCTGCGTTTTGAGTTTATTTTAAGTATTTTTTGATTTTCCATTATAGTTGGCTCCACAGTATCGAAATTTCAAAATTTCGAAACTGAGACGTCCAATTTCGTAAGCTAATTTCGAAATTGAAAATGTACGAAACTGCACGCCCTAGAAGGTACCACGCAGACCATATCCGACCTCGTATCTCCGAATCAGTTGAGTGCCAATTGCCTGGAAGCGCAGAAAGCACTGGAAGCGCTACCCGTAATCTTATGCATCCAATCGCGTCCTCGACTCCATTACTGGAAGCTACAGGATCACCGATATCATCTCAAGTAGCAGAAACCCAAGTTGAAGCTGCCCCTGAAGCATCCACCTCTCCCTTGCCACAGAATGTGGTCAACATGCCGTTTATGCCTATGGCACCACGCCGAAGCAAGCGTACCACTAGACCACCCCGACGCCTAATTGATGAGATGGAGGTGTAACCCCTGTAGGGCGGACGAATGTTACAAACTCATTTTATAATATTTTCATATCATAGATACCGGTCTCAGTGTCGTCTCTGTCAATGCTGTTGAATTGTCAACGTCTTTAAATAAACTTTAATTTATAAACTTATCGACGATTATGCTATTCTTATCAATAAGTGTTAATTGAGACAAGGAATTTGGGTTATTTATAGATAATAAGTGTCAGTGCGATGGTGGGTTGTAGTGTTCTTGTTGTAACACCAGAACTAACTATTGTTGTCTCATGTGCGGCCACGCCAGGGTTTCATCTATAGGTACTTTACCTAAGCTGTGGTCACTGTCAAGTATCACCATCTGTCGCTTAGATAAAGTACCTATAGATTAAGCACTGGCGTGGCCGCACATGAGACAGCAATAGTTAGTTCTGGTGTTACAACAAGAACAAGAACACTACAACCCACCATCGCACTGACACTTATTATTTATAAATAACCCAAATTCCTTGTCTCAATTAACACATAATACCACGAAATCATAGAAAATCTAACAAAACCGAGTTTGTTTGTCAAACCTGCCATTGTATTAGAGTTTGACAAACAACAGAAACCGGCCACGGTGACAAAGACAAAATATAATCTTTTGTCCTTATTATTTACATGGAGCTGCCAATTAGCCATCTCGCTCTATCAATCAAGGTCATTTTAAGGCTTAATCTATAGGTACTTTATCTAAGATCTGTCGAGTGCCGACCTAAAAGTACTCTGTGGTGCCGACTGTCAAGTGACTGCCCAGCTGCCAGTAGTGAGTCTCTTTTTTGTAAATATGTTGACCTGGCTACTGAGGCCTTTAAGTTATCTTTAGTTTTTTGATAAAGTCTAATGTTTTTACTCGACTGCCGAAGGAGGGTAATGTGTTTATCAGTCTATGTATGTACATATGTATGTTTGTTTCTATGTGGCGTTCTAGAGACCAAACGCGTGGGCAGATTTTGATGGTTCTTACGTCAATCGATTCGTCTTAACCCCGCGAGTGTCACTGGCTACATAAAAATTGGCAAATAGGAAAATAGCGGTTCTTGGGCGCCATATTGAGGGAGCCCAAATTTTTTTTTCTTCCAAACCTATCGTGTGGGGTATCAAAATAAAGGATTTTAAGAGGTGATTTCAAAAATATATAACACTTATATGTTTAAATGTAACTGATTCGAAAAAAAAATAACTAAAAAGTTATAAATAAAAAAAGATAATTAAAAAAATCAAAAAACCCGACTGCTTGAAAAGCGAACTAAAAAGACGTAAACAAGGAGAAAATCATGCTGTGCAGTCGGAGGATACGTCTGGTTTTGGTCAACCAGCTCGCAAAGATGTATCCTCCGACAGCACAGCATGATTTTCTCCACGAATGTAAACAACTTTTGATTCTATCGGCGATCTAATTATAATTTAGAACATAGAAGCTGCTATTGTGACTTAACTATGATAGTCAGATAATTATATTCTCTTGCAGTTTTTTGTAGGTAATAATGAGTACTTTAATCATGCAATAGGTATACATATTTTTATGTATCATCAATAGTTTTCTCAGCACACGCTGGTCGCCAAAGAATGAATTTTATAGGCAAATTGTTGCTACTTTGGGTTCATAATTGCAATTTTCATTAGGATTTCTAGAAATTAGTTATAGCCTATGTCACTTAGGAATAATGTAGCTTTCTAGTGGTGAAAGAATTTTCAAAATCGGTTCAGTAGATCCAGAGATTACCACACAAACATTCTTTATAATATTAGTATAATAGACAGACATTAATATTTTCTTCTGTCCACGAAATGTCGAAAAATAAGTTTTGAGGATGGGATTAACATCTTATAAAACTCAAGCCTTTTTCCATCATGAGGTTAGGCAGAACATCATATTTGATAAAATTTAATTTTTATATGTCTTGGTGGCCCAGTGGCTAAGGCCTCGCCTCTCGTGCTTGAGGTCGTGGGTTCAAATCCGGGCAAGTACCAATGTGACTTTTTCAAATTCATATGTACTTTCTAAGTTTATTTTGGACATCACAGGCAACGGTGAAGGAAAACATCGTGAGGAAACCTGGACTTATATAGTTAATGTAAGTCTGAATTAGCCAAGTCAGAGGCCTGTGGGGTTCCCAGAGGCAGCTTAATTAACTCTGACACCAGAGAGGTGTCCCACATCCTCAGACGAAAAGAAGAATTTTAATATAACAACATAAAATGCATTAGCGTCTCGTTGTGCCATACTTAAAATTAATAATGTAGTAAAGTATATGAAGTCATGATGATGATGAATAAATAAAGAAGCGAGAAAATGCATGTAGGGCAGGAAAATGTGTGCTCAAACCATTGTATTTTTTTAAATTAAATCAACCTATATAGCCCCACAGCAAAAGTAACAATCCAGATGCATAATGTAAAATGAATATTATGTGGGTAGATATTTACATATTTAGATTTATTTTACACCCCTTTTGTGATGTGATGGAAAAGATATTATAGATAAATAATTTAAATAGAAGTCAAGAAGTGCAGACTTGGGCCTGTAAACTTGAACAAGCTATCATTTTGGCAGAAGAAAAGAGAAGCCATGAGCGAAGCTGGGCTGCGGATGATAATGATGATCACTTTAACAATAAATAAATTGGGTGTTGTTAACATAATAAAAACTTTATTGAGTGTTTCTTAGAGAGAATAACAATATATCACAATGAATATTATTGAAGTGAAACTTCTTTATATGTATGGGAGAAAATTTTGTACGTAGAGTCCGTCCAACGAAAAAAGTACCGCGGAAATACATGGAACTAACAAGATTTGTTAGAGGACAGCGTACAGTCGCATAGAAACTAGCGCCGCGTCTACGGGACTTCTTTCGTAGGACGGACTCTATCGTCACGTTTTTCGGTTACGCGCCATGTTGCTTTTTTTATCAAAGTTTAGTAAAAAGACTTATTCAAATTTAAGTGAATTTACAAGAAAAGTGAGTGATTATATATTTCGTTTTATAAATTCAACACGTATGAGCATGATTTTAATATTTATAAATTAATTAATTTATAAATATAAATTACTCATTAATTGTATGCATGTCTATAATAATAAAATAGCTTTAATTTAATACGGAAAAAATTGTTTTTCTTAAGGCTTAAGCCTTATCTACCCCATTTTCGTGAAGTTGCTAATAGTAGAAAAATGATATGTTCTAAAGAAGTTTCACTTCTTACCTGTGTACTCTGGTACACACACACATTTTTTTTTTCTTACAATACTGGCAAGGGTTTTTCAGCAGCCCAATCAACAATCTTGCTGTCATACCAAACGAGTTTGCCTTTAACAGTGTCTGGAGCATCCAACGCTAAGAACAGTGGTGCCCTAGCCCCCTCGTCAGGTTTAAGTGGTCCTTTATGTGACGTCATGTCTGTATCTACATAGCCAGGGTGTACTGCATTCACTTTTATATCTGGAAAATAATCAATTGTTTTAGTTAGTTATTGACAAAAAGTTTATTATTAAATTCTGATTATTAATGTACAAGAAAAAATTCTTCTATTTCAATTTTTAATCAAAACAAATGTAATATAATTTAGAAGTTGTAAACATAATTGTGTAACTTACTTCTATCGTTCAACATTCTCTGTTGAATAACACTCAGAGCAGACACAGCTACTTTTGAGACTATGTATGAGGAATTACCCCACTCGGCAACATGAGTTCCTTGCTTAGCAGCATCGACGTATTGCTGCATCAGCTTTGAAAGCTCCGGAACTGTCAACTTCTCATCTTTAAGACGCTCTTTCAAATCCTGACTGGGGATAAGACCTAATTGGCCGCAAGAACTAGACAAGTTGACTACTCGAGCCCCATTATTGAGGATCGGGAAGAGAGTCTCACAGGTGGATACCAATGAAAAGTAGTTTACGAATAAGGTCTCCTCCGCTTGCACGGATACCGGCTCCGTCGCGGCATTTTTAAAAGCAATCGCTGCGTTGTTAACCAAGATATCGATACCACCGTGTGTATTCTTGATGTAATCCCTGAATACTTCAAGGCTTTGCTTGTCCGTTACATCCAGTTGGTGATACTTAGGATTTAATCCTTCTTTCTCAAGGTCGGCGACAGCTTTTATGCCGCGATCTACCTACATCTCGAGAAGTCAAATAAACTACGCCATCATATCGCTTGCAAAGGCCGCGAACTATCGCGAAACCTATGCCCTTATTAGCTCCAGTTACTACGGCGACTTTGGAATCCATAACTATTCACAAAATAAAGTTTATTAAAAAACAACGCACAGTATTATTATCACCGATAACTATATACTAGTCACAGACTATATAATACTTAGAGATTATAGAGAATAGAGATACTACGTACCCTATAAATAATTTTTCTCTGTGCTACGTATATACTCATAGAAAAAAATTTACTCTTGTATATACTAAGAGAATTATTATTTACACTGGCTTCGAACTAAAGGGCTTATTATATAAGGGCTCTCATAATATCGACCTTAAAGGGCATATTACACTACACGGTATCCAGGGCCCTGAATATCGAAATATCGATCCGAAGCATTAAGGTCGATATTATGAGAACCCTAACTTCTTAACAGTTATTACACTACCCTATTTTAGAGTTTAGGGCCCTGAATACCGTGAAGTGAGAATAACTAAGGCTTTAAGTCTGCCTAATGTTAATAAATAAATAAATTTCTCCTAGCAATGAAACTTCTTTAGAGCAAAATCAAATAAAGAAGGCAATGCAATTTCAAATTAAAAAGTTTCTAGAACAAAAACATAAAAATCGGTTTGTTTACATTCTGATTGTAATGATATGCGATTATCTCGGAAACGGGTCTTTTAAGAGGTCACGGGACCCCTTCCATGTGATGATGGTGATCACCGGCTTCCCTGGTCTTTTCCCCAAAAGTCCAGGTGCCATATGAAGGTTTCTCCACGATAACAAAAAAAAAGGTACAAAGTATGGTAAGGTAGGGTAGCTGGGTAGATAGGTAGGGTAGGTAGGTAGGTAAGATAGGGTAGGGTAAAAGGTATCTAGATAGCCAGTTGACGGGAGCGATGCCGTTTCACTCGCTATTGCATTAAGTTTCTCTTATTTCTTCAAGTTGAATGCATTGACAAAAGAAAGCATCCTATCCAAGGCTGGCTTCTAAAATTTAATTTAAAACTTTAAAAATCCAAATTCTACCAAGGAACTTGGTTTTGAACAGGAACATGTATTTTTTTAATCATTTTTAAAACCCATAGTAGATCAAGGGCCCCTCGATAGAGTACCTTTTTTAACCGACTTCAAAAAAAGGAGGAGGTTCTCAATTCGTCGGAATATTTTTTTTATGCGAAGATTTTTAATGTTTTAGGTATAGTATAGTATCATCATCATCATCATCAGCCTATTAATGTTCCCACTGCTGGGACACAGGCCTCCTCTCTGTGAGAGGGAATGGGCCGTAATCCACCACGCGGGCCCAGTGCGGGTTGGTGAATGTCACATGTCTTCGAATTTTTGGTTCTAGGACATGCCGGTTTCCTCACGATGTTTTCCTTTTACCATTTTGAGAGCAGTGGTGATACAATAATTTATATAAAGTAAAGCGCCTACCTGGGTTTGAACCCGCGACCTACGACACGTAAGTCACGGCCGTTACCACTGGGACACTACTGCTCACTATAGTATAGTTAACATTTAAAGAAAAACATAATTGCCTAAATGGCAGTGCCCAATTATTATAAACACCATTGTTCAAGAGTGCATGTCCGATTCAACTAAATTACTAAAACAACTTAGAACTTACACCATTGCTTCTCAACATTCAACTTGGGGATAACGATACCAAAAACTTTTAGTTTTACCCATTTACCATCAAAATCTTTTTTTTTATTTAAAAAAGTCTTTGCAGCATCTCAACATTCAACATAGTGTAATAGATCACTAGATAGACAACAGATCTAGTACAAAGCGGTAGGTCAGTAGGATAGAAAAATACTCAAGAATAGATAATACTTACGTGTAGTTGGTAATTCAGCAATAACACACAGTTTGGACTTTGAACTATTATTTATTTACCATTTCACACCAAGTTACCATCAACTCCATACAATATATCCACTTAGGTCAACAGTACAATCTTTTTAAGCCCGCCCAGACTAGCCTGACGAACTGACTCAACGCGCCTCGTGTCCGAACAATCCACCTCCAATAGACAACTGTCATTAGATGTGACGACATTTGACATTTTAATATTTTCTAGGATAATCAATTTAACAACTTTTAAGTACTATTTGATGTTAAATATAAATAATTGAATTCTTAACAAATAAAAGATGTATTTATCAAAGAAAACCTAACACTCGACCATCCTGACAACGTGTTTGACCCCATACACGTATCCGGTGATAACCTAACACTCGGCCTGTTGAGTCAGTTTTCTAAAATCAAATCCACCATCAAACCATTCAATGGCACTTTTGAATGAAAAAGTTCAAAGTCACAAAAAAAAAATGATTCTACTGTCCATTCGCAAAAGTAGTTTGCTATGGAGAAGAATGGACAAGAAACTCCACACTTACTCTTTTCTTTAAAATAAAAAACTTCTTTTAAATATTTTTTTTCATTATTAATTCATTAATTATATGTGAGTACCTTATGAAGTATGATTCACCTAGAATAAAACGGCTGTTCTATGTATATATAAAAAGTATTTCAAGCAATAAAAATTATATTGATTCGTTTGATAAATATGAACATGGTACTCACATATTTACAAAATCTGCATTTTATTCGTCTGTATAGAAACCCGTGACTTATTCGCATATATATCAGTTCGCGACTTGCTCGCATATAGACTTACAAAAATTAGGAAACAAATCTAATCAATTGTAACGTTTAAATTTGGCTACTTCGTTACATTATACGTGAGTAATTTTTAAAACATGATTCATCAAGAACAACACGGTTGTACCATGCTTAGGTACAAAGCATTAACAGTTAAATTTATCCATTTGATACATAGGAACATGGTACTCATATACTTACAACATCTGCTATTTATTCGCTAGTTTGCAAACTCGCAACTTATTCGCATATAGATAAGCCCGTGACTTATTCGCATATTGCGATTTATTCACCTGTAGGCAAGTCCCGCGACTTATTCTAAAATTTATATGTACTGAGATGTATTCGCCTGTAGGCAAACCCGCGATTTATTCGCATATAGACAAACCTGCGACTTATTCGCATATAGCGATTTATTCGCCTGTGGGTAAGTCCCGCGATTTATTCGCCAGTAGGTAAACCCGCGACTTATTCTCAAATTTACATGAACTGCGATTTATTCGCCTGTAGGCAAACCCGCGACTTATTCGCATATAAACAAACCCGCGACTTATCCGCATGTTGCGATTTATTCGCCTGTAGGCAAGTCCTGCGATTTATTCGCCTATAGGTAAGCCCGCGACTTATTCGCAAATTTAATAATACTTTGATTTATACACCTGTAGGCAAACCCGCGACTTATTCGCATATAGCGATTTATTCGCCTGTAGGTAAGCCCACAACTTGTTCTCGTATTTAATAGTACTGCGATTTTATTCGCCCGAGGGCAACTCTTGCTATTTATTCGCCTATAGGCAAGCCCCGCGACTTAATCACAGACATAAAATTGGCAAACATACCAAATCATTTCCAACAACATTTAATTTTTACAATTTCGACCGCACTCTACTACTCTTCAAGCAAGACCTCATTCAGTATAAGGTTAATATCACAATTCATACTAATTCCATATATGATCTCTACGGCGTTCTGCCAGCGGAGTATTAGAATTAAACCCTCCAAAGACACTAATACCGAATAGTGATTTAAACATTGCACTTTTAGTGTTAAATGACTATCATCAAAACAAAACATATTGAGCTAAAACAGTGCTACAAATATTACCCATGACATACTGGGATTGACTGAAGTCCATCTACTAAAAGAAACTATTATCGAAGACTATGATTACACGTATTTCATGGGAAAACCAAAAATATCCCCTTAGTAAAGACAAAAGACAAGTAAAACATTTCAACTTTCATCGAAATATCAGAAAGAGTGTGTTCCACAAATAGTTCTAGAAAACCTGCTCTTTGTAATTATGCAGGCTTATGGAACCTTGGAAACCTCGTCGCTAATTAAATTTTTATAAAAACTTGGAAATACTCATTACTTTACGAGTACCTTCATAATAGTAAATTGTGATACAAGGGTGGAAAGTAGGCTATTGCAAACGAGCTTTCACTAACAAGCCCGAGCCTAAGGCAAGGGTTTACAACGACATGAGTCCGCAACAACCCACACACCCGTGCATCACACGACGTTTTTCAATACAGTTGTGGGAAATAGTAAAAAAACAATCAAAGAATTACATTTGTTTTTTCTTAAAATAAAATTATCGTAAGTCGCCATATATCTTTCTCGAGATTTTGGGGGTATAATTTCATCTTACGCTACTTCGCCTCATAAAATATTGCGTGGAGTTAATTCGATTTCATCACTTTTACTTGAACTCATATAAACAAAATAAAATAATCAATTTATCAAACAAAAATTAAAATTTTTAGAAATGGCATTTGTTTGCAACTGGATATATATTTTTTTTACAACGAAAACAGCCTATGCAACCTATTCATCTTTTGAAAAACAAAAGCCTAAACAACCATTTAATAGACTTTTGGGAATTTAATGCTAAGACGTATGGACTCATTCATTTTTCCTCGTATAAAATCTATCCCAATTTATTCTATGTATGAAAACTCCTTGCTACTAATCTTTTTTAAATTGACTTATACATTTAAAACTCAACTGCGAAAATAATTATCGAGCTCATAAAAAAAGTTTCGACCGCGTAACAGAATTAATTTGCGTGCCTATGCAAAAGATTTAATTTTCGAATCGTAATTATAGCTTCTGAAAGTACGCAATGTGTAACAACTGTTTTGAAAAATAAATTACCTCTATGGGTGATTTCAATGCACAGATCGGGGTATCGGTAAGAAACATTAGCATTTAGTTGCTGGAAAATATGGTTATGGAACCACCAGAACTCGTGGAGTGAAACTCATTCAATACGCATACGAGTAAAACCTCAAAATCATAAACAAGATGTTCATGTTAACACTTAATCGACCTCTCCAAAATAAACATACGAAAACTGAACCCACAATTACTTTCAAAGTACGAAGTATCGTCGTCAGTTTCGTTTGGATAAGACCACATAATGCAGAGAGCTACAATCCAACAGAATACCATGATAAGAAGCATGCGCACTTTTTTGACACGCCATTAACAATGAAATCGTTGAACGAGCAAGAAGTTATAAAAGGTCCTAAAAATAATCTACCAGGACTTATAGCGTCACGAGAAAAGTATGACACAAAAACCTAATGCATATTACCATAAAAATCGTGCACTCTATACTGGAATGTTTAAAAGTTACTAAAAGAATAATATAGAATTTATCAGAAAAACCGCACAGTTAATGAAAAAAACCAATGACAAAATAAGCCAAAACTGAACAAAAACGATAAAGAAATGTTCACAAAATACCAACATAGAAATAAAGAGGTGCTCCCTATAGAACAACCACATATAGCGTACAAATATATCTATAAAAAAAATACAAAAATGTATGAGATTGTCAAGTGCTATCGTGTAGTATCACAAAATTGATCCCCACACTTTAGTATCATCACCGCTGACATCGAATGACCCTCTGTATAGCACCTGTCAAGAAATGTATCCATCTCTAATACACTACCAAAACTGAATGGAGATCATAAATATAGCTACGGTTTATTATGCCAAACTATATAACCAACCAGATGCATTATAACAAACTGGTATGATTAAACAAAGCGGGGAATAAATACTCCCCTGTACCTGTAACCCTACAACAATCAATGAAAATGAAACCAGAGAAGAGCTATCAGATAAATCAGGCAGGTACATAAACAATTTGTAGGAGAATGGGCTGGAATCCAATTATGGAAATTTGGCCAAAAACTCATCAGCCACACGATATATGCAACCGATCATGAAAAACACTTGCTTCTTACAAGGCCCGTTCTCGTTCAGAGTTATTGACCTAAACGGGTAACTTATATCGAGCAGCGACGTTAAGGATTGGCATCCAATAGCTACGACTATACACTGCCGAAAAGGGCCTCTCGAGAAGAATCTTTACCACAAAACCAATATTGCCAATTAAAAGTCGGTCCAGCGTTAGTGACCCAAACAGGCGACTCATTAGACATCAAAGCCAAGACTTGTGCTCGATGTCCAACTGCCATAAGATACAAAACAGAAAAAACTTTTCAAAAGAACACTCAATATTAAACTGCCTTTTGCTAATTCAAAAATATTCAGATTCAATTAACTAAATAGGCAAGCAATTGGGCACCAAAATTACTACCTTTTCTTTTGGTACCTAACAGCCACAAGACGAACGCCACCGAAAAAAATCAACTCGAGAACCCTTGCTACAAGACCACTATTGTCAATAGTTAGTCCGTTTAGAGTTAACGACCCCAATAGGAAAACCAGTCGAACACCGAACTCGAAAAGTTTTTAATTAAGGGTCACTACATTCACAGAAACACGGCTAGCGAGTACGTCCAAACCCCAAAAAAAACAAAATGCCAAGTAAGTCAATTGACGACATACCAGAATTTAAATGATATCTACTTAATGGATCACATTTAGAACTCTGTAGCTCCTCACGTGTCAACTATCCAGAGAAGTCGTTATAATAAGGAATATTCAAACTGAAAAGATTCATCAGACACATATCCCAGCGCTACTGGGGCGAAGGACAGGCTTAACGTTTGGTCTAGTCGAGCAGACTCTTAAAACATTGTTCCTAAATCGGCATGTAAGAAGCCAATATTTCAAAGTGAATGCTTATAGATTTATAAAACAATTATTGAAATGCACAGTACTAATGAAAGTAATTAGTTGACAAAATACCGAAATTCAAATGACTCACATTTACAGCACTCTAGCTCCTAAAGTACCCATATTCCATGAAATATTCCCCCTGAAGATATCCATCTAACGACACATCATATCGCTACTGGGATGCGACAAAATTGCCTATTGCCCTTTGCAAGGACTGTACTTTAAGACCCATCATGCTTCTATGGAGCAAAATATTCGAAGAAAAAGTTGTGCCGAAATCAGTAATCATCCTGTTGTACGAAAGGTAATCCAGTGGATATTGGGCATTATCAATAAAGAAGCCATATCAGCAAAAGCCCAGCAAAAATTAACTAACTATTACTAACTGACTAAATAATCACCAAATGTTATCCACTAGGTAAATGACATCCCTCTCAAGTTTGTAGAGAAGTATACCCATCTAAGCAAATGGTTCTCCCTCAGCAAAGCCCAAAATATGGAATAAGTCTATAGAAAATTTGAGTAGTAGAGTCGGTAAAAGATTAACGATCACTTAGCTATGTACATCCAGGCTGCTGCTGTAGTAGCTTCTTGTTGTGATGTCCTGGACTGCTGCGCCTTGGGCTGTGACGTCCTGGACTGGTGCGCCTTGGGCTGGCGCCTCAAGAGGCATGATGTACATAAAACAAATAGAAATGGTTTAAGAATAACTAAAGTACACAAAATATATTTGAAAATGTATGCAGGGTATTTTGAAAATATCTCTGAAACGGTGCGTCCGAGCTAAAAAATAACCAAATTTTCACAACCCTTTAAGAAACCCCGCTTAAGGGACAAGATACTTAGTCACAATTTTTTTTTGTTTTTTTTTGTTCTACCCTCATATTTTTAAAATACATTAAATATAGTTTTAATAATACTTTTAATAAGACATTTAAAACTAATTTAATAAAATCGTAATCAAAAGCACTTGATTTCGTAATAGGCGTGTACTTCCCGCTTCTGAAATGTAATAGATCACTAGATAGACAACAGATCTAGTACAAAGCGGTAGGTCAGTAGGATAGAAAAATACTCAAGAATAGATAATACTTACAGCTTGGCCAGAAAGAGTAGAAAAAAATTGAGGTCGCCACTATCGTTTATATGGCATCATTTATACTATAACATAAATGAATTTGATACTTGAAGTATTTTTAAAGATAAATCAGAATGGGGAAAATCGTTAAATCAGGTGTTTTTTTTTTTTTTTTTCTAACTCTTAAATAAAAAGCCTAGGAGAGTAAAAACATCTTTATTATAGTAACAATATATTTTCTAATCACTATCTAAATATTCTACACCCGACTCTATGCTTGGCTGTTGTTGCAAATTTGCCTTCGTTTTTATTGCCTTCGTTTATTTTGCGTCGAACAGTGCTTTCTGAGTTTCCTGTAATCAAAAAAAAACATTAATGTAGAATGATGTGAGTGACTATCAAAAATTGCATTCGCTCTATACAAAGTCACTGTGTCAAAGTACTTTCCCTATGTAAACATAACCTCTAAAATTAAATTAAATCCAAAAAAACTTCGATGATGTGGTATATTTTAAAGACCAAACCGACTTTAACTGTAACTTATATCATGAACTATGTATATTATATAAAATTAGATTGAATAAATACCTGACATATCAGCAACTCGTTTGTAAAGGTCATCCAATTCTCTTAGAAGTTTTCCGGCATGATATTCCTCCAAACAGCTCTTAAAAACATTGTAAATAAATTCTCTGGCACCACTTTTTATCGTCTTTCCCATTTTCAATAACAATTCGCCGACTATTACGTATAATATCTACCAAAAATCACAATAATTCACGATGCACTTTTATTGTTTTGGTAGTTTGACTGATGTTTGACATTTCTTTCATGTTGCCATGTGTAGAAAAAATTAGTTCACATTTATTTAATTTCTACTCTTTCTGGCCAAGCTGTACGTGTAGTTGGTAATTCAGCAATAACACACAGTTTGGACTTTGAACTATTATTTATTTACCATTTCACACCAAGTTACCATCAACTCCATACAATATATCCACTTAGGTCAACAGTACAATCTTTTTAAGCCCGCCCAGACTAGCCTGACGAACTGACTCAACGCGCCTCGTGTCCGAACAATCCACCTCCAATAGACAACTGTCATTAGATGTGACGACATTTGACATTTTAATATTTTCTAGGATAATCAATTTAACAACTTTTAAGTACTATTTGATGTTAAATATAAATAATTTAATTCTTAACAAATAAAAGATGTATTTATCAAAGAAAACCTAACAATAGCTGTGGGCGTTAACGATACCAAAAACCTAAGTGCCTAAAAACTTTTGTAAAACTTTTTCAATAATCTTAGATAAAGTACCTATAGATTAAGCCTTAAAATGACCTTGATTGATAGAGCGAGATGGCTAATTGGCAGCTCCATGTAAATAATAAGGACAAAAGATTATTTTTTGTCTTTGTCACCGTGGCCGGTTTCTGTTGTTTGTCAAACTCTAATACAATGGCAGGTTTGACAAACAAACTCGGTTTTGTTTGATTTTCTATGATTTACGCTTATTTGTAGTAGTTTATTTCCACAAAACGGCACGGAAGTGCATACTTCGAAGACACGAACATTGAAGGAATCCGTTGCGCCATATAGTCATAGTCTTAGTCCATTTCGTGGTATTATGTGTTAATTGAGACAAGGAATTTGGGTTATTTATAGATAATAAGTGTCAGTGCGATGGTGGGTTGTAGAGTTCTTGTTCTTGTTGTAACACCAGAACCAGAGAGTTTGTATAGTAACCTAGAGGTAACATATTTAAGACGCAATTTCAACATCGGTATTCACTTTCGCACTAACAGATAACGTCATAAGCAAAAAGAGATAGATATACTTTTGTCTATGCCATCTTTTCTGCCAGTGTGACCGAGGATGCTATAGATACTTATCTATAGACATATATCAGAACTAGATCTGTGCCACTGTCATATCGATATTATCGAGTTTAGTTTAGGAGGCTTTTCTACAAATTTGGTCAAATATCTGTAAGAATCGTCCCTGACTGCGGCTAATTTTTCTACGTTTTTTTAGGGAATCTTTATAATTATTTAAAAAGTGAATGTGTATTCGTACAAAGAGTGAACATATCAGTCATTGTAAGAGTACAGTACACATTCACTTTTATATAATAATGTTTATTCATACCTTGTGCAAAAACGAGGTACATCATGAGATCAAAGTGACAGTTTTTGGTACACTCATACGACTATATGCACAAACAGGTACTGATCTATATACTGATATATAATAGGCTAGTTCTTGTGCAAGACTGAAAATAAAGTTTACAGACGAGTATGTATAAGTATAAAAGTAACATCATCATCTGCCTAGCCTTTTTCCCAATTATTATTGGGGTCGGCTTCCAGTCTTACCGGATTCAGCTGAGTATCAGTGTTTTACATGGAGCGACTGCCTATCTGACCTCCAAAACCCAGTAACTGGGTAACACGATACCCCTTGGCAAGACTGGTGTCAGATCTCAGGCTTCTGACTACCCGTAACGACTGTCAAAGATCTTCAAATGACAGCCGGGACCAACGGCTTAACGTGCTTTCCGAGGCACGGAGGAAACTCGGTATGTTGAAATGGTCACCCATCGACGGACCGACCTCGTCAAGCGTTACTTAACCTTGAAGATCGACCCGTGCGGCTGTTATTATTTAGCCACGAGCTCCTCGTAAGTATAAAAGTAACAAAATAAATAATAATAAAATGGTTCAAATATAATTATTTAATTTGAAAAATTAAAATGCGAAAATAAACATGATTCATCAATCTGTATCCATAGATGGGTCGAGGGATAGCGATAGCGATTCAATAAAATGCAGTGAACACAAGCGAGAATATGGTGAAGGTGTCCAGTTAGCATGTTTTATATTCTTGATCCACTTATTTCTTAAATAAGTACTCTTAGGAAACCTGTGCACAATCAATGTCAGATTAATAATAACAAATAGCAAATAAACTCTAAGAAATGAATGAAAATAAGTAAAATAAAAATACAGTATCGATAAATCTTTCTTGTGACTTTTGTCACATCTCTAACATCAGAACGTAAGTACGTCAACTGTCATAGCTCTATTAGCGAACGCATAAAAGTTAATTATTTCACTACATAGAATGGTTTAAATGATACTATACGTCCTCGACGTATTTAGAACTAAGATTCCTTTATTCCGGACAGCCTATGAAATGTATTCCCTGCACAATAATTTCAGTATGCTAGTCGATAACTCACCTGTGGAAAGATATCCTTTGATTATTTTCTGTTAATACACTCATTCTACTCTTGCAACTGATAGCCACAAACGACATGGTTCATGCAGATAATTAAACAACAAAATTCTTCCTGATATAAACGAAACTAAGGTGTGAAAACAGCGAAACACTTTAATTAGAGCTGCTAACCGATGGGTTACAACAGTGACTAAAAAGTTATCTCTTTGACGTTCAGGATGGTTGGGTTTGTCTATGTTTGTCTCTTTTTTTTTCATAGAGTTTTTCTATAAGCAAGAACGAGAGAATTGACAGTTTCTTTTTCGTCGTAAATACGTTATCTCTAGATACTATACAAACTCTCTGACCAGAACTAACTATTGCTGTCTCATGTGCGGCCACGCCAGTGCTTAATCTATAGGTACTTTATCTAAGTTTTAAGGCTTAATCTATAGGTACTATAACTAAGGTCTAAATTAATGTACTCTGTGGTCCTTGTCTATAGGTACTTTAGCTAAGTCAATAATCAATACGGAAAATAATATGTCACTGTCATTGTCAACGTGACATCAAAATGGACAATAATTTCACGTGTTGCTGTGCTTTGTAAATGCACAACACGCGGCCGGTTATCGGTTTTACTTCTATTAAAGCCAATATTTGTCTTAAACCTATTATTTTTTGTTCGACGGAATGATAAAATGTCGGTGTGCAATATGTTGATGGCACTCAAAGCAGTTGGCGTCGAAACTAAAACTACTGAATTAACTAAAACATGTGAAGAACTTCAGGTTAGTATTAATTTTCATGAATATTGCTGTTAATATATTGTTTATTCCTAACGGAGGTTATATAGAAGTAATATAGTTTAAATGTAATAACGCTGGCTCCCAGGATAAAGGCGCAGCTCAGTTTGGGTACCTGTCTATTTAAAAATCTCTAGTTATTGACAGCCTTTAAATAATAAGCTTATTATAAAGTAATAAGATGTATCAATGGCTCAATAAAAAATAAAATTAATTAATTAATTTATTTTACAACACTTAGTTTGTTTTGTATTACTTAAAATGAACACTGTGTTCCACGGTTAAATCTGCCAGAGAGTATAGTTAAGCTGCATAGCTGCTGCTGCTGCTGTTAGCTGCATTGGGCATTAAGCTGTGCCTTTTCTATTTCTGCCCATAAATATAAATATGTTGGTGATTTCAAGAGTCACTGTTTTATAGTTTCTGCTTACGGGTGCACATTGTGTTTCGTTTTTATTGCTTCCCGTTGTGCAATTTGCTATTTCTATACTAATATTATAAAGAGGAAAGATTTTTTTTTGTTTGTTTGTACCAAATAGGCTCTGAAACTACTGGTCCGATTTAAAAAAATATTTTATCAATAGAAAGCTATATTATTCCTGAGTGACATAGGCTATTTTTTAATCCCGAATAGGTCCTGTGGGGTGGCCCACGGGAGCGAAGCCGCAGGGAACAGCTACTCTTGTATAAAATCTATTCATATTTCCTATTTGTTAAAATGATGAAGATACCATTTTACCATTGTTTTCAATATACTAATATTTAATGCTTAAATACATTTAACTCTGTGGCACCTATCCCACCGCTGCAGTGTGAATTAAAAAATGCATAACAAATTAAGTCAACTTTTTGCTATTACTATATTATCTACTTCCTTAATTCATTACGATCAGACTCCATATTTGTACTATCTATAAAACATGCACCTTGTATCAGTATCTTTTTAGATGCGATGATGTAATAAGTTATCCTTGGTATCTTAAAGTGTGAATTTATTGTTTGGCTAAAGCATTTACAATCTTCAATGCAGTTACTTTATATTTTCATGTTACATGTGATATATTTTACTATTATTAAAACAAATTTTCTGGAGTATGCAAAGTCAAAAGAAATTCATTGTTTATCACTTCTCCTCAGAGGTGGGAAACAATGAATTTCTTAGGTTGGGCGAGTTTTACTTGTGCTCAATCGCATTCCTGTAAACGTCAACTTGTATAGAGACTGTATGCACACTGTTTGATCAAAGTATGGGCAACCACTTTTTTTTTACCCGACTGCCGAAGGAGGGTAATGTTTTGTATATTGAATTAAGAGAATATTTATATTAGCACAATCAAGCACAAGTAAAAACTCACTAAGACCTTTGATAATGATACCCAGTTAATTAAAACTACATTAATATTGGAACTGTCTAAATGTCACATAGTCAAATGGATTTTGTCGTTATATGTTATGCAAGTGATATTCAACAATTCATTTCTTTGTCCATACAAATGAGGTAAAAAGAATACACATGGCCATGGTGCCACTTTGTTAATTTGGTTATCACAGCTCTTTTTACCCGACTGCCGAAGGAGGGTAATGTGTTTATCAGTCTATGTATGTATGTATGTATGTATGTATGTATGTATGTATGTATGTATGTATGTATGTAAGTATGTATGTATGTATGTATGTATGTATGTATGTATGTATGTAAGTATGTATGTATGTATGTATGTATGTATGTATGTATGTATGTATGTTTGTTCCTATATGGCGTTCCAGAGACCTAACGCGTTGGCCGATTTTGATGATTCATACGTCAATCGATTCGTCTTAACCTTGCGAGTGTCATAGGCTACATTAAAATTGGAAAATAGGAAAATGGCGGCTTGTGGGCGCCATATTGTGGGGGGCCAATTTTATTTTTTCTTCCAAACCCATCGTGTGGGGTATCAAAATAAAGGGTTTCAAGAGGTGATTTCAAAAATATATATCACTTATATATTTAAATGTACCTAATTCGAAAAAAATGTTAACTAAAAAGTTATAAATAAAAAAAAATATTAAAAAAAACAAAATACCCGACTGCTTAAAAAGCGAACTAAAAAGACGTAAACAAGAAGAAAATCATGCTGTGCAGTCGGAGGATACATCTGGTTTTGGTCAGCCAGCTCGCGAATATGTATCCTCCGACTGCACAGCATGATTTTCTTCTTGTTTACGTCTTTTTAGTTCGCTTTTTAAGCAGTCGGGTATTTTGTTTTTTTTAATATTTTTTTTTTGTTTTTATTTTGCAGAATTCAATAAAGTCCAACACTTTTGACATTCAAAATGCTGTTATGCAATTATCAGAATATATACTCAAAATTGAAGATGCAAAGCTATTCAAGAAATATCTGTCAAATGTACTTCTTGCTTTGGTGTCGGCAAAAATACCCTTAATATCAGTATTTTCTTATGCTGACTTTGTTAAATGCAGCGATGCAGAAAAGACTCGTCATTTGGAGTATTCAATAATACTGGCTGTATTGAGCGACCATCCAGATGTATTACAGTAAGTGTTTTTTGGTGGATAATTAAATCCAAATTGCAATAAATGGAAAGCATGGGAAATAATTAAGAATTCAAATTAATTCTGGTGATAGGTCGATGACCAAGTGGATAGTCGAATCCTTCACTTGAAAAATCCGAGTATGCAAGTTTTGATTTTTAATGGCACAGGGATATTATGATGCTTTCTTTTATTGCAAGAATTAAAGTTTTAATTTGAAAACTAAATTTCAGATATGCATAAAATTATAAGTCATCCTTTCATTTTAGATATGCATTGAAATATTTCGAAGTTAATCCCGTTGCACCATTTGAAGTATTTTCCCATCATGAGGACTCCTACAATGTTGCTCCAAAGAAGCGGAGATTGCTTGATTGTGGGCAGAAAATTACAGAAAAACAGGTGGTCTCATGCTGCTATACTCTGCTCAGCAAGCTACCCAATGAAATGTCGGCTAAATGGGACTGGACAAAGTTTATCGCAACTTATATTAAACAGTCATCAGATATAAAATGGTATGTTACGCTTTTATAAATCTATTTTTTTATTTTTGATGCACTGCCAATTTTTTAATACAAGCTTTTATTTAACTTGCAATGTATGTATGTTTGTATGTAAGTGTGTTCGGGTCAAATCTTGCAACAAAACTTTAAAGCAGTTATCCTCAACCAATTATGATGAAATTTTGCATACACATTTAGTTTGGACGACAATGCATGGTTAGCTAAGTAACGTCATTCTAAATCTAATATGGCTGACGGCCCAAGATGGCGGACAAGTTATTTTTTGTGCCCTGCCATTATAAGGGTATCAAATGAAAGGGTTTGCTGCGAAGAATACGAAAAAAGCTTGTTTTAAAAAATATTTTTTAGAAAATATTTTATTTTTTGTATTGAACTTTTGTTGAAACTTGTTAACCTCTTAGGGCCAACTCACACAAAGACATGACATGATGATTTTTGAAAAGGCCAGTTATATGGTATTGGAATTCTCTCACTGAAATGTGTACCTTTTGGTGTAGTAAATAAAGTCCCATATTGAATTGTTAACTTAACAAGGTCGCGGAGCGTAGCCTCGTCGTCACCCTTATTCCAAAACTGTGCTGTCTTGCTGTGCAAATAACTTTATTAATGTACTTTATGAAACCTACAGGATGGTAAAAGAATGCATGGCCCTCCTATCCAATATGACGGATTTACAGTCACTGACTCTAACAGTCAGAATGTACTTAGAAGAACATGATACCCGCGAACTTTTGGAGCGAAGTGAAACCGAACCCGTTCACACAGTGAGTGAAGTAATAAAAGATAATGTTAGCCCTAATGTCGTTAATATCGATGGCATACTGCTCCCTATATATGAGAAGAATAATGTTCAGAATGGTAATTTAGTGTCAGTGAAATCTACCATCAACAATCTCAGAAGTTTGGCCTTAGCTGTGGCTTCAGGTAAGAAGATTTTTATATTTTCGTCTATTTTAAGGTGCCATGCCAATATAGCTAATATTTTTATAATTTTTGTAGGAGATTTGCAGTTTAAATTTTTTCCTTGAAAATTATGTAAGTTAACTGAATGTCTCAACCTGTTCCTTGTATTATAACAAAGTGTCCTTTTGATTACGGTGATAGGGTTTTCACAAACTTGTACACTAGCCTTGTACATAACGTCTGTTAGACATGCTCTATGTTTTTGCTAAAATTGTCGTATCCTATTTTGTATGTACAACCTTCTAAATTCTATATACGGGGTGGGCAAAAAAACGTGGATTAAACGAAACAGGGCGATATTTGGGGTTATTTGCAGTAGGTCCTAAAGTACCATATTTTTTCTCTATTTTTTTATTATTTTTTTTATTTCCGTACCCAAAGTGTAAAAACGGGACCCTATTACTAATATGTTATATCCCTATTTCTGATACAATAGTAAACTTCACCTCTTTTGCAGGTCAAGCCCTCAGTCTTATGGGCCCTGTGGGTTCAGGCAAGACTTCCCTGGTGGAACATTTGGCTGCTATCACTGGTCGCAAAGGCATGGCCTTCAAGAAAGTACAGCTAGGAGACCAGACGGATTCCCGCATGTTGCTGGGATCACATCAGTGTACTGACATTCCTGGGGAATTTGTGTGGAGGCCTGGTGTTTTGACAGAAGTATGTATTTTGCAATTTGTGGATGATTTTATTCTTTTTAGACACCCGGGGGTCTAAACTTGGCTCCTCAATAAACTCATATTTTATTCCTGAGCATTTCTATGTTTCAATAAAGCAATAAATTGAAGTCACAGTAACTATGGGTTAAATTGTTCAGATACAATTTAATAGGGACGTAAGTGTTTGACTGTTGATTTAACAAAATTGCATAAAATTATTTGTTTAAACAGATGTTAGTTATCTTGTGCAAGTGTAAATATGGTATGTTTGCATTTATGTACAATGTGCTCAAGAGGTTTTAAAGTGGCATTGCATAAAAAAAACAAAACGTTTCCTGGATTGAATCTACAAGGATTTTAAATTGCTATTTAAAGAGTTTCCTTTCTTTTATTTATTATAGATAGGATGGTCATTGAAAGAATTTAAATCAAATCGACTTCCAAAGATTACCTTTTGTAAACATTTATTAGCAAACAAACCGACTTCAAACCTGAGGAGGTTCTCAATTCGACTGTATGTTTTTGTATGTTTGTTGCGTAATTACTCCGCCAATTATGAACCGATTTTGATAATCCTTTTTTTATTTGAAAGCTGGTGCTTCTCATGTGGTCCTTGTTCAAGATCTGACTTGTAGTTTTTAAGTTATTCTTAATAATTAATGCGTATTTTCATGGTAATATAAGGTACCAAAACCAAAAAGAGAAAAATAAAAATCTTTTTAACAAAAAAAATTAGCTGTCTTCCAAAACGAAAACTACAAAGCGAAAAAACTTTCTTTTCGGATGTAGGTGTAAAAAACGAAAATAAATTGGTAACAAAGACATCGACTTTCAAAAAGAAAGTAATTTTTCGCTTTGTAGTGTTTTGTTTTGGAAGTCGGTAATTTATTTTTGTCAATAATAGTGGGCCAGATTTAGATTTAATGCAATAACCATATTTCAAAATTAACATTTCTTTTAGGCCGTTCAAAATGGACACTGGCTGTTATTAGAGGATATAGACTGCGCTGCACTGGATGTGGCGTCGACCCTCAGTTCTTTACTAGAAAGGAACTCACTGTGCGTGCCTGGCTACCGAGATTCCCTGCCAGTCACACCCGGCTTCCAACTCTTCGTAACACAGCGGTAAGTGCAGAGCAAATTAAACTTAACAGTCATAGATATAGAGTGGATTTTTCTTGAACCAACATTTTTCTTTTTGTTTTAGAACTTTGACAACAAACTATGGCTTCCAAAAGAAAATGTCCAGCAGCAGTACATTGCTTCAAAAGCATTTAACACAAATAAATGTTGAACCTTTATCAAGGTCTGAACTCGCAGAGATCATACAGAAACTGTACCCGGCTCTTACAACTATATGCTCGAGAATGATTGAAGTGTTCATGATGTTCTCAGTAGGTAGTCATGACTCGTCTTTGCAATCTACCGAAGCAATAGACAGCGATAAAGAAAAGAATCTTATTCTAATCCGAGGATCAAGACTAATTTCAACCAGAGACTTGTTGAAATGGTGCTCTAGATCGGTAGTTGGCTTTGACGTCACAAGTCCTGAGTCCGCACTGAAAGTCCTACAGGACGCTCTGGACATATTCACTTGTTCAGTCTCCTCCCCAGAACATAGATTGGAACTGGCCAAAAATGTTGGTCTCTGCCTCGGTATAGTTGAGACCAAATCAGAGTTCTATTGCAAACATTATAAACCAGATGTGTCACTTACTCCCACTTTCCTAGAAGTCGGCAGGTCCAAGGTTCCGATAGTAGAGAAAAGTTTAGAAACGATAGATTTTGATAGTAAACAAGCAGTGTTTTCGTTTACGCGACAGTCCGCCTGTTTGCTTGAGAGGATTGCTTGTTGTGTCACGTCCAATGAACCTGTATTACTTGTTGGTGAAACTGGTACTGGCAAAACTTCCTCAGTTCAATACATAGCAAAGAAAACTGGCCACAAACTCGTCGTTATCAACATGAACCAGCAGTCAGACTCAGCTGATCTACTCGGTGGGTACAAACCAGTAGATCTAAAATACGTAATCCGACCTATAAAGCTCCAGTTTGAAGAACTCTTCCGAAATTTCTATAACACTGAGAAGAATCAGAGGTTTTTGGGCCATATCGAGACTTGTTTCGATACAGAAAATTGGACTGCTTTACTGGCTCTGATGAAACAGAGTCACCGGGCAGCTATAATAAGGCTGACTGCGGAAAAGTCCACCATTAAACTGAAGAAATGGTCTGCCTTTGGGTTTAAACTTGCAAGATTGGAACAGCAAGTTAAGGCAGCTTCGAAGTTAACCTTCGCGTTTATTGAAGGGTCTCTAGTGAAGGCTATGCAGGAAGGTCATTGGGTGTTGCTAGACGAAATAAACTTGGCATCGGCTGAAATTTTGGAGTGTTTAGCAGGGTTGTTAGAAGACAAAAATGAGACTATAGACTTGTTAGAAAAAGGCGATAAAGTTCCCATAAAAAGGCACCCGGATTTCACACTATTCGCTTGCATGAACCCTGCTACAGATGTGGGCAAAAAAGACTTGCCTGCAGGTCTCAGGAATCGTTTTACAGAGTTTTTCATTGATGAGTTGACAGAACGCAATGACTTAATTGTGCTCATTGGGGACTATTTGAATCCCATGAATCTTGGAGGTGCCGTTTTGGAGGCCATCTACAATTTCTATGCCAGTATTAAGAAGGAAGCGAAATTGAATCTTGTGGATGGATCAGGTAAGACATACAATAAATATTTTTTACCCTATATCTGTTTTAGAAGCAACTAAAAATATGGATCAAGATTTTTCTGTGTCTTTTTACGTTGCTGTCACTTAGAGGCATCGCTTGTTAGAGCGAGAAATCTATCCAAACGTAAAGGCGCTTTAAATGCGTATGAGTGCGAATACATGCGATCGGACTTCTCGCTCTAATGAATCACACCTTTAAATGTCAGAAAAAGTGATGATCCGTGCGTGTCAGCGTAAATACCCTAAAATACAGGGTGTATAATAGTCACAGTAGATCTTTGTGTCTCTGAAGTTGGCTCTGCCAACCATTGCGCAAGAAACAGTTTGTCATCGAGTATACTGCATAGAGTAAGCGAGATAGGACGATGCAACAATCGTAAGAGAGTGAAAGAGACAGTTATACAATGCTATCTTCACCTTCAATATTGACACAAACATAGCTACTGCGCAGGGTCTTGCAGCCAATTCAGAAACACAAAGATCCGTTGTGAGTATTATTATAACGGACAGTCATATTAAAAAAAGTACCCCCTTTACTAATTTTGATCAGCTAATGATATTTTTTTATGGAAAAAAAAAAAAAAAATCGAAATTAACTATGTCTTTGACGAAAGTTGTTCGTTTTCATGCGCAGACGCAGTTTTTAAAATTACTACACCTTGCCTTTACAACCTGTATAGTATCAATCATATTTTTATCTAATATTTTTATTGTTTTCAGGAAACACGCCACATTATTCTCTCAGAACGCTATGCAGAGCGCTTACAGCTGCAGCCAAAGCTAAATGTGGAACAGTATCAAGATCTTTGTACGAAGCATTTTGCTTATCCTTCCTTACGCAGTTGGATAGTTCTTCACATCCTAAAGTTGAGGCCATGATTGCCAAGTACGTACACATTTCAATAAGCTAATTATTATTATTTAAAAATATATGATTTATTAAATCTCTTCCATTTATTTCCTAGGGCAGTCATCGGCAAGAAGAATGTGAAATCAGTTACAAACCAACTCATTCCAGAACCAAACGTGTTTGGCCAAACACACTTACTCTTCGAAGGGCACTGGATCCCCCAAGGCAAACTAGAAATTGCCATCCCAGAAGGCTATATCCTAACGCCTACAGTAAAAAAGAATCTTCGTGACATCGCACGAATCATATCTCTCGGTCGATTACCTATTTTGTTACAAGGGGACACTTCTGTAGGTAAAACGTCTCTCATAACATACATAGCCAAAGCTTCTGGCAATTATTGCGTCAGGATAAATAATCACGAGCATACAGACCTCCAAGAATACATAGGGTCTTATGCTACCGACTCGAGCGGCAAACTCGTCTTCAAAGAAGGTGTTCTAGTCGAAGCCATGAGGAAGGGATACTGGATTATACTTGATGAGCTTAATTTAGCTCCAAGTGATGTATTAGAGGCTCTTAACCGTGTGCTAGATGACAATCGAGAACTCTTCATACCAGAAACTCAACAAGTTGTCAAAGCGGATCCCAATTTCATGTTATTCGCTACTCAAAATCCGCCAGGCTTGTATGGCGGCCGTAAAATGCTGTCCAGAGCGTTCAGGAACAGATTCGTGGAGTTACATTTTGACGAGATACCAAAGAACGAACTTGAGACTATATTGCACCAAAGATGTCATGTACCGCCGGCCTATAGTAAGAAAATGATTGCGGTCATGGCTGATCTACAGATAAGACGGCGTGGTTCCGCAGCCGTTCAGGGCAAAGACGGATTTATAACCCTCAGAGACTTGTTCAGATGGGGTCAGCGATACAAGTGTACTTCAAAAGATTCCTTGACCGATGACAAGTTTTATGATTGGGATCAGCATATAGCTGATGAAGGATACCTTATCCTGGCTGGAAAAGTACGACAAACTGACGAGAGATCTATAATAGAGGAGGTTATAGAAAAACACATAAAACGGAAGGTCAATCCTGATAACCTGTTTAGTCTTCATGCAGCTACGTCTCCTGTTACCAAGTCTATTTTGGAGACAATACTGAACAACCAACTCGAAGAGTTTATCCACGTTGTTTGGACATACAACATGAGAAGACTTGCAGTATTAATAGCCAAGTCTTTCACTTTTGATGAACCTGTCTTGCTGGTTGGAGAAACCGGTTGTGGTAAGACAACTATCTGTCAAGTACTGGCAGCTTTAAAGAAACGTCAGCTCCTGTCAGTCAACTGTCACATGCATACTGAAAGTTCAGACTTCCTTGGAGGTCTTCGTCCTGTGCGTCAATACAAAAATGATGGCAGACTCTTTGAATGGGTCGATGGACCGTTGATAAAGGCTATGGAGACGGGAAATATGTTCCTAGCTGATGAAATATCTTTGGCTGATGACAGTGTACTAGAACGAATGAACTCTTTACTGGAACCTGAAAGGCAGTTGGTGTTAGCCGAAAGGGGAAGCGATGATAATTCTGATGTGGTAGTTATCACAGCTGATAAGAATTTCCACTTTATCGGAACCATGAATCCTGGTGGAGATTTCGGAAAGAAAGAGCTTTCTCCCGCTTTGCGTAATAGGTTTACAGAGATTTGGTGTGACAGTGTCACATCTAGAGAAGACTTATTAAAAGTTCTCGAGAAAAGCGTCAACAAGGGAGTGTCGCTAGGTAACCAAGAGGACGGTAGTTCTGGAATCGGTACCTCCATCTTGACATTCACTGATTGGTTGAAAACATCAGAAGTGACAAACAAATTCCCGTTCAGCATCCGTGATCTACTTTCATGGGTTCACTTCATAAACATCACCGTTGCAAAAGGTCTTTTAGACACCCCTGAAGCATACGTACACGGCGCTTGTATGACCTTCCTAGATTGTTTCGGCACAGCACTTACAGGCCACATTGACACCGAAACACTGGTTCTGCTACGAAAAAATGCTATCAACTTCTTGTTGAATCAAATAAAATCTATTGGTAGCGAATATGTGGATGCTTTGCAAACTATGTTGAGTAGTAAACAGACTCAATTTGTGGCCGAAAGTGGTGCCGAAAAGTTTGGCATAAAGCCTTTTTACATTGAGGTTGGGCATAAAAATGGCGATGCCACGGACGAAACTCCGAACAGTGAAAAGTTCACGTTCACAGCTCCAACGACTGGTGCCAATACTTTGAGGCTGTTGCGTGGATTGCAGCTGAACAAGGCTATCCTTTTGGAAGGTAACCCTGGAGTTGGCAAAACAAGCTTGGTTACTGCACTCGCTAAATCTTCTGGGCACAAAGTTGTCCGGATCAATTTGAGTGACCAGACGGTAAGTGTTTCTAAAAGCAGTATAATTCAAAGCCAAATTAAATTAGCTCCAGAAGCTGAAAAATATTAATATATAGGGCCTTATTTATAAAAACTTTTTGACCCTAAGATTGATTAAAATGACGCTTTTGGATATTCTTAGTAATTGTCCATAGAAAATTTGAATTAGGAATCTGCTAATCAGTGGTTCTAATCATTTGGTTAAAAAGATTTTTATAAATATAGACGCTAATGACCATAAAACAATAAAAATGAACTTTGACCTCACTCGGGTTTTCGTTGACCTCAGTCAGCTGTAGTTATTTGAAATGGTTTTATCGTCATATGATTTCTGCGAAGTTTCATTAGCAAATTTTATCTGACTCTGTTTAGTTTAAGATTTATTTGTCTAATTTATTTTTATTTTGCAGGATATAACAGACTTATTCGGAACGGACTTACCAACAGAAGATGGATCATTCACATTCAAAGAAGGCGCGTTCTTAAGCGCTCTTCAAAATGGCGACTGGATTCTTTTAGACGAATTGAATTTGGCTCCCCAGCCAGTCCTCGAAGGACTTAACGCATGTTTGGATCACAGAGGGGAAGTGTATATACCTGAACTGGGAAGGAGTTTTAAGGTTAAAGAGCAGACTAGATTATTTGCTTGCCAGAATCCTTTAAAACAAGGTGGTGCTCGAAGAGGTCTGCCAATATCTTTCCTGAACAGATTCACACAGGTGTACATTGATACACTAACTAAAGAAGACTTGATATACATTGTGGAAGCCCAGTACCCAACCGTACCCAAAGACATTTTACACAAGATTGTCGAATTTAACTGCAAAGTCGCGCATGAGGTAACTGAGTTACATTCTTGGGGCCACAAAGGATCTCCATGGGAAATGAATTTGAGAGACATACAGAGATGGTGCGAGGCCCTCATTCTGGACAAGATGGAAAATAATCCTGTATCTCCCGGAAAATACGTTGATATGCTTTACGTGAACCGTATGAGGACAGAGGAAGATAAGCAGAAGATGATTGAGACATACGACAAGATTTTTCTTCCTGAATATCCAAGGAGTGATAGTAATCCGCAATTCCATATGACACAGACACATGTTATTGTAGGAGACGTTAAACTACTCCGCAATCGTGAAAAAGAATTCAAAAATCGAAGAGCTGCCGAAACAAACTTGCTTGTATTAAGAAACCAACTGCCGACTCTAAAAGCGGTGGTTCAAAGTATCAAGATGAATTGGTTGACGATACTGGTCGGCCCTTCAGCTACTGGTAAAAGTTCTGTAGTACAACTACTTGCTGACTTGGTCGGCAACGAACTGCAAGTAATACCTGTGACGTCAGCAATGGATGTCTCTGATTTACTCGGTGGTTTCGAACAAGTCGATTTTAACAGGAATCTTGAGAGCTTGTATGATAAAATTGAGACTTTGACTATTCAAACTGTTAGAACCTCTTGGTTAATGACAAGACCCGCCACGAATTTACTGCTAAGCGAGCTGTATGAGTACAAATCTCTTCAGAAAGCTTCAGGCACTGATATATCAGATGAAAACATGTGTAAATTCAAACAGAAAATTGATTTCCTGATGAATCATTGTGAGAAACTGATTAAAAACAACAATGAGCTTCAACCAGATGTAGTGTCTAAAGTAGAAGAAGTTGTGAAACTCTTGAACAAGTTGCACAAAAAGGTGTCGCAAGTGTCTTCAGTTAATGCAGGAGGAAAGTTCGAATTCGTGGACTCTTTGCTTGTGAAAACTATGGTTGAAGGATCGTGGTTACTCCTAGACAATGTTAACTTAACTTCTGCAGCCGTTCTTGATAGGCTGAATGGTTTGTTGGAACCGAACGGTGTCTTAAGCATTCCCGAAAGGGGTAATATTAGTGATATAAAACCTCATCCCAACTTCAAAGTTTTCTTCACTATGGACCCGAAGTATGGAGAGATTTCAAGGGCTATGAGGAACAGAGGAGTGGAGATATCTATACTCAAACCAGACGATTACCAAATACAATATGTGTCGGAAACTGAGAATTTGTACGATTTGACGGCTTTGCTGTCGTCCTGTGGATTACCGAGCAAATATCATGACTTGTGTATCAAATGTCATGAGTTTATGCAGACTTATGTAGATGGTATGTGTTTACATTGATTTTTTACTTATCAATCACAGATAAATCTATACTAATATTTTAAAGAGGTAAAGTTTGTGAATTGTGAGTTTGTGACGTTGTAGGGGGTAATCTCTGGATCTACTGAACCGATTTTGAAAATTCCTATACAAATAGAAAACTATATTATTCCCGAGTGTCATAGGCTATAATATATTTTCATAAAAATTAGAGATCCTTATGAGAAAAAGCAATAATGTAACCCAAAGTAGCAAAATGTTGCATATAAAATTCATTCTTTGCGTGCGCTGAGAAAACTATTGAGGATACATAAAAAATATGTACTTAACGATTAGGTAGGGTAGGGTAGGTAAAGTAGGGTAGATACGGTAGTGTAGGTAAAGTAGGGTAGGTAGGGTTGGGTAAGTAGGGCAGGGTAGGTAAGGTAGGATAGGTAGGGTAGGGTAGGTGGGTAGAGTAGATATGGTAGGTAGGTAGGTAGGTAACCAATTGACGGGAGCAAAGCCCGGGGCTAGTTATATATTTCTTGCCTATTATGTACCCATTGCTAGGCGAAGGCCAGGATATTTTCATTCATTTATGAACCACTAGCTGTTCCCCGCGGCTTCGCACCACAGGACCCGTTTTCGGGATTAAAAAATAGCCTGTCACTCAGGAATAATGTAGCTTTCTATTGGTGAAAGAATTTTTAAAATCGGTCCTGTAGTTTCGGAGCCTATTCCGTACAAACAAACAAAAAAATCTTTCCACTTTATAATATTAGTATAGATAACAAAGCAGTTCAGAAAAAATATAGCTGTCCCCCACGGCTTCGCTCCCTTCAACTGGCTACCTATCTGCCTACCCTACCTACTTACCTACCCTACAAACCTATCCCACCCTGCCCTACGTAACTACCGACCTTCCCCCTACCTACCCTACCTACCTACCAATTTTTTTTGAAGCATTCCCTGTGTTCTGGCGAACCAAACAAAAAAAGAATTATTCAAATCGGTTAAGTCGTTCTTAAATTATGGCGTGACCAAGAAAATAGTGATTCATATATAAGATTAAACATTCTCTCTTTTTCTAGGCCTCGATCGCACAACTATCTCACATTTACTACAAGCTGCTCACTTAATCTGGCAACAGATACTCCGCGGCATCTCTACCAAGACCGCTTTCATCAGCAGTTTCTCTGACGTCTACATCAAGCCGAGGTGCGGCGCTGACTTTACCTCAAGCGTTAACTCCTCCCTTGCTGAAATGAAAAACACCATGTTAAAATCCCTCGAGGGATTAATTGAGGATGAAGGCGAACAAGAGGAAAAAGGCCCTCTCCCCGCAACAACAAATCACACCCTCACGGTCAAAGGTTTGTGCTCCAATTCTACAATGGAAATGGCCAAACAACTCGCGTATACAGCCGTGCAAGAAACAGAACATGGCACGACAGAATCACATATTTACGTCATCTTAAGTTTGTTCTCTGTCTACCAAAGAACTCATCCAACATTATTGAAAACCGTTCATTCCGTGATTCAACACATCGCTAGGAAGCAACGCCGGTCATCCAAAATACAGTACGTTGGGATCCTCAATGAAGTTGCTTACGAAACCTTCAAAGAATACGTAGCCGATATGCAGTCATACAAAAAGTACTATCCAGAGTTATACATATTGAACGAAGGAGAAACAAGTGTGGGCAACATGGAGGGAGTCTTTATGTTCAATCGCCTAGTAAAGTACTATTTGTCGAACCTCGCTCCTGAAACTACGTTTACAGTAGCTAAGTATTCAGGAGCAGTCTCATCTGGCCAACTGACAGATGATTTTGCCGAATATCCGATACTGAAACATTGTCTGACATACCTGACAATTATTGAGGAATTTATTTCAGTCAGTATTGAACAATGCGATAGGGATTTAGATAATAGAACAGCTTGTACATTTTTGCAACTTCTTAGCTGGCGGGACAGATTCAGGAAGTTGACAAACGAACCCATATTTGTTGTCAATGAAGCCAGCAGGCGCAAGGTTTTAAGAGAAGACATCGTTCCCCTTCTCTATACACATAGTAAATGGTTACATAAACATTTGATGATACCATTAATGAGGCATGCGAGGGAAAGCGACACTCTTATAACACATTTCAATAGAGCCACAGAAAATATGCAAATGCCAGCTAATAATGATAATTCAACGGTTACTAAACTGAGCAAAAAGATTCGCAAAATGTATGGCCAACCTAAACTGTTACTTGATAAAGAAGAATATGTTAAATGTAACGAGAAATCTAAAGTTTACAACAAAATTACCTTAGATTTGAACCAGCCTATATCTAAGCAACTCAAGAGACTATCTGTGGACAATTATGCTGTCTCTGATATGCATTTAGCATTAGATGTGCCAAATAACGATAAATTGGAACTGGTTCAGCAAAATATCACCAAACTGGTTGACAGTCAAGTCGTTGATAAACCAATTTCTGGAGTTAAACTTCTTCCAATAGTGTCCTACATAGTTCAGAGAATATTGACAATCCTACAGACAGATTTCTTTGAAGTTATGGGCCAGTTAACAAATAACGATGATAAAGTAATTGTGAGGATTGAATCTGCAGAAGTTTTGGTGTCGTTGGTACACTTGGGCAAAGTGACCAAAGGGTTTCCACCAGCTTTATTGAATCTTTTAGAAGTTATGGTCAAATTGCAAGAAAGTAGCCATGACATGATTATTGAAAGGTAAGATTTTAATAAAAAAATATTAAATAGGGTTGACTGAAAATTTGTTTTTTATCCATCAGGTAGATTAATAAAAAATACGTGACCAAAATAATGTCTTGAAATATCGTGTGCCGTCACGCCGTTAGTACACTTTATACTGACATAGTGACGTCACAAGACTTCACTTCTGAACTTTGATGCGCTTTATCTTTGTAAATTTTTATTCATTTGGTAAAGCAAAAAATACGTGTCCAATATTATTTGATAATCTCACTGACGGACTAAATATAATAATCATTTTTATACCCAGGAAACATCCCTATTAAACCAGATACTCACACTTTAAAAAAATACTACACCTAGACATTTTCCTTTCAGAATATCATCAATGCCTGTCAAATTCTGGGACGAATTTTATAAAGCAGTGGTATATTCACCTGCCTTCTATCCTTCGCCATTTTTGAATCCGCACAACGGCGAAAGCTCGGCAGACAAAATCGAAGAAATACCGATCAACAGCAAGAGACTTTCCAAGAATGTTCCCTTGCTGGCGTATTATCTGCAAGGGTTTACTGTGTCTGCTGACAATCCAGGTATGTTAAAGTAGGAACTTTACCTAAATAAAAGCGATCTGTTAGATTTTCAACGCTTTGCTTACCGCCGAGAGTTGAAAATAGAACAGTGGCATTTAAGCGTTCATGTGAGTGTTTACTAGTGTTAGTGTGAATGAGCATAACATTCCTTTTAGTCTTTTTTAACCGACTTCAAAAAAAGAGGAAATTTTCAATTCGACTATTTTTTTTTACATAAAATGCTAGTCTAATGACAGGCCTACTCGGAACTTTGCTACGGATCTTAGGATCTCAGAATAACCTGATGTTACCTGCTGAAAGATACCTTGCGTGGTGGATACAAGGATCGAAATTATAATGAAACGTTATTATTATTGCGTGTTGATATTTCAGAGTCACGTCATTTACTAGCATATGAAGCAGTGTCATTGGAGGAGATGAATGATTATTCTGTGCAGCTAGGAACAATCTTGAATATTTTGTGGAAGAACATCGCCACATTGGATTCTGCAGTTTCATTAAAAATGTAAGTATTATTTACCAAAAAAATTAAAACTAAAGCAACAAAAGTATAAAATTTTTATTTTAAGATAAGATAAGATAAGATAGGTATTTTACGAGTACTTCGCGGAATCCGAACTGTAGTGTTAGTTTAGATCCTCTTTTAGGCAGGCTATATCTGCTTGGAACCTGATAAAATTTTTGTTATCTGCGAAATATAGAAGGAGATAAAACAAAAATCTATTTTCTTACTTTTCAGAATATCAGACGCCAAATTCGAAATGAAGAAATACGAGCAACTCATACACTACTTATACTCTGCTCTCGAACTCAAAGACGACAAGACCTTCGCCGAATGTTGCACTCACACTATTGAGAAATTCCGTATTTACTACAAAGGCACTTCGTTAGACGACATTTTAGACGAAGCGAACGATGCCTACGAAAAATTAGAAACTTCATTAAAAACAAAAGAAGATGACTTGAAAACAAAGATTTTCACAGCACAGCTATCATTACAAACAAGTGTTCTAATCACGAAAATTTTCTCTGAAATTAATCCAATGGATCATGTGGCGAAATACCGCCTAAAAGTGCAGTATATTGAAGAGGATGTAAAACTGTTTGATGCTTTGCTCGGTACTTACTACTTCCATGGCCTTGTCTATGGCAATATGCCCCATTTTGGCAGTATTGAAAAGCCTTCACAGGTTACCTTTAGTAAATGCGAAAAAGATGGTGGCCTTTTGAGAGTGCATCCTCATTGTAGTGTGCTTATGGAGCTGAGACAAAGTACTGCTGAAAAAGTTAGCAAGTACAAACTTGGGAATACTTTTAGACCTGAAGAACCGACTTATAACAGTTTTGCTAATGTAAGTAGAAAATAATTTATTTATTTATGTATTCTTTATTGTACACCAGAAAATACAGTAATAAAAGAAACTTAAAACTAAAAATATACAACGGGCGGCCTTATCGCATTCCGCGATATCTTCCAGGCAACCTGGAATGGACAGTGATTGCCTGGACATGACATGGGGTTGTCAGGGGTGTAACAATATTAACAATGAATATAATGATAAAATAATACTTAATAAAAACACAAATAGATATATATATACATATATATGCCATATAATAGATACATAAATACATACATATTTAGTATATAAGACGTGAACATAAATGACGTATGACAATCATAGACAAAGTCTGTTTAAATACTAAGAGTACGATTACAGCGACAAGTAATGCTCCTTGATGAGTCTTTTAAACACAGGCAACGACTGAGCACGTTTAATTGGGTCAGGTAATGCATTCCACAGACGAGCAGCCTGTAAAAGATTTATCCATGAAAGTTGTGGAATGCATTGGCATTTTAAGTCGCAATAATAATAATTTTAAAATGTTTTATGAATGTGGCATAAATGATATTTTAAGATTTAACAAAATTTCTGCTGTTTTCAGGACTGCAAACACTTCACAAAATCCGTACTATCAGCTAAAACAACCCACGACATAACTAACAACCTAATAATAACTTGCAAAAATTTATACAAGAACCTATTTACCAACACTGTGAACAAAGCCACCATTTCAACCGGTCACACTGTGGTCAAAGAAACATCTTCCTGGCTGTATTCAATCAACGCCTTTTATAAAAAAATCGAGACATATTCCGACGCATTACCTGACTTAGCAAAACCTCTACAGAGTTCTATATCGCAACTCGTGTATAGTGTGACATCTTTGAATGACTTGACCAAAGAGATCATAGTCAAGATAGAACAAGGTCCGGTCCTGAAGGAGGTTGTTACTGATTTGATGGTGTTCCCCAATGGTATACCTAATAGGAAGAACAAAGAGGAATATTTGAATAGATTTGTTTCGACGAAGTTTTTGCAGTTGTTGAATAGGAATGTTGTAGCTGTAAATAATGAGAAGTTTGATGCTGAGTTAGAGGGTATTCAGTAAGTATTTTTTGTTAATTATATATTCTGTAGGTTTGTCATATGTAGCAGCGTAAAAGCGCGTTCAGACGACACGCGCCCGCTAAGGGCACGACACGCGCGTCAGCACCCGCGTCTTAATCGATTGAAATTTGTTTTATATAGCGCGTATTCGGGGTGAGCTCGTGAGGGAGGTTAGCACGAGGCGGGCGCTTGGGGTTTGCGGTTGGACTTTGATAAATGCAATTTGAGATCTATTGCTGCGTGGCGTGCGGTGTTAGCGGGCGCATGTCGTCTGAACACGCTCTAAGTGCCTATTTGGATTCCTACGATTTTCTCCCCAAAATTATGCTGTCTTTCTCTCGTGCCAAAGAGTACATTTATACGAGCACATTTCAACCTTGTCAATAAGCTTGGTGCCCATGTAATCATCGTCATTAGAAATTTTGCTGTTTTTTATTCAGTTACAAGTGTTGTAGTATTTATTGTAACGTCGTTAACATAGGCTCTGTCTGGACAAGTGACATTTTGCGAACGAAAGCGTCTCGATAGCGATTGGAAAAAAGTCAAAAATATATGAGAATGTCAAGCGCTATCGAAATGTCCATGTGATCAATCCCTTACATTTTGGCATTTCGACCATCACCATCGGTTATGAAATGGGACTTTGTCTAGACCCTCAGATTAGTTCCACTCTGGCTTGTTTATAAGGTTCACTTTTGTTTAAACGGCGTCCGTCCTTCGTCTATTAACAGAGTTGTATGTTTTACAGGGTTCTCAAAATGAATCTATCAGAGCTTCGCATGTATAGCACAGCGCTGGACAAACTAGACAAGAGAACGATGGATTCTGTCCTAACGACTCTGGACTCTCTCGTGAAGGCCTGGCAACAACAGCAGATAGACATCGAGAAGAAGAAGCAGGATGATGAGGCATTATACGTTACTAAGTAAGTGATTTACGTTATATTATTTATCGAGCACAAGTTTTACAAGCGAATTTAGACCATACATTTTAAATAGAGTTTGAAACGGCAATGTTCAAGTTGGCGCCAGTTTGTACTAGCACGGGGTCTCATTGCTAAGAAAGAAGATTTGGTTCAAATAAATCTTACTAGATGGCGCGACGTTTACACACAATTCAATCCACACAAAAAGTAACATTTTCTGGAATTGAACATAAAAATTGTATGTTCTTGTTTAATCAACTCTCCTAAGTACAAAATTATGGAATATTGGGCTCTTAATTCACATTTCAAAGATTATTTGTACGGATCATTTAAAATTGATGATAATAATAGATGGCGCATTTTTAAATTTCTGACGCATTCCACTCGATTGTAAAAATTTGCATTGTAACAAATTTTGGTGCAAAAAAACTGTAAATACGAGCAAAAAAATACTGTAAGACGTACCGTTACTGTTATTAAAGAAAAAAATATTCACGAATCTAGTAAATATATATATATTCGAAATGTATATTCGAAATGGTTAGGACTTCGTTAGTATGTGTCCTGTCTATGGGTATTCAGTAAGTTTACCCTCAATTTCAGAAAGCCTTTTCAGTAAACCTACTGTAACTCATGTGATTTGTGATTGGTTGATACAAAATGGCATTATCCTTCACAAAGTTTACAACAGGTGCCGTACTATAACGTGTTAACGCCATCTTGATACCGCTATGAAACAGGGATAGTGCTCTTTGTTCTGTACAGCTCCGTCTCTTTCTGACAACGGAACCATGATAGTTTGACACGTCAGCTGATCACTTGTTTGTTCGACAATTAATCAGTTTGCGCATTTGTTCTGCCTTTAAACATGTAAAGATAATTGTTGTTTTCTCCCATCAGATCAAAATGCGAAGATGAAGACGAAGACGCACAAGCTCGAGAAGAAATGCTGGAAATGTTCCCGTCCTACTCCGACCAAGACTTCGCTGAATTCAAACCACCCACACTGGAACAAGTACCAGCCAAACAAAACGCCGAAAAGCCTAAACAAAAACATCTTATATCTTCTGAAGACGTTTCTCTTGTCTACAAATGGCATTCGAACATCGTCCGAAACATGACGTCAGCGGAATGGTTACCCGCCCGAAAGAAGTTGGTCGGTAATGACGTGACCAGTGCTTTCTTGCAGAGGTATCCCACATTTAGTCGGGTTATAAACAATGTTTGGGAGGCTTTGGATGCGGAGTTTGAGGGAACTATTTCGCCGAGTTTGATGGTTCTTATTTCGCAGATTAAGGCTAAAGTTGATGGGCAAGGTAATATTACTTTTTATAAATATTACATACTCTATTTGAAATAAGATTGCAAAAAAAGTAAATTTAAAAAATCAAAAGACCCGACTGCTTAAAAAGCGAAATTCGCGAGCTGGATGACCAAAACCAGATGTATCCTCCGACTGCACAGCATGATTTTCTTGTTAACGTCTTTTTAGTTCGCCTTTTAAGCAGTCGGGTCTTTTGATTTTTTAAATTTACTTTTTTTATTTATAACCGTTTAGTTATTTTTTTTAGATTTCGGTACATTTAAACATATAAGTGTTATATATTTTTGAAATCACCTCTTAAAACCCTTTATTTTGATACCCCACACAATGAGTTTGGAAGTAAAAAAAAATTTTGTCCCCCACAATATGGCGACCAAAATCCGCCATTTTTCTATTTTCCAATTTTAATGTAGCCAGTGACACTCGCAGGGTTAAGACGAATCGATTGACGTATGAATCATCAAAATCAGCCAACGCGTTTGGTCTCTGGAACGCCACATAGGAACAAACATACATACATACTTACATACATACATACATACTTACATACATACATACATACTTACATACATACATAGACTGATAAACACATTACCCTCCTTCGGCAGTCGGGTAAAAAGGATCCCTTTTTACAGCCCATTCAACCAATTTTGACTTCTATTGCTTTAGTGATATGACAAATTAATAGCAGCTGTAGTAAACTGTTGGTTTTTGTGACAAGTTTATGCTTTTTAGGGTTCCGTTTTTTCCTTTCGAGGTACGGATCACTTTGTTGACCGTCCGTCTGTCTGTCTGTCAAGACCCTTTTTCTCAGGAACGCGTGGAGGTATCAAGATGAAATTTATATCCAATACTTAGGTCTACTGTGCCTTAAAGCTGTGAAAAAAAAATCAAACTTCTAAGCCAACCAAAAGATACAGCCGTTTATGCCGCAATTTTCCGCAAATTTTCGACACTTGCAAGGAAATCAAAACACTGTATGTTTTGATTTCCTTGCAAGTGTCGATACTTCCCGTAAACTCAGAATCTTGAAATTTGGTACGACGTTTGAGCAACGTCTTATAGCACAGAAAAAGGAAACATTGCGAAAACCGTAAATTTTTAGTTACATCATATAATAAAAATATTTTTAATAATTTTAAACTTACTACTCCTTTCCTCACGAACGCGTAGAGGTATTAAATTGAAATTCATATCAAATACTCAGGTCTATCATACCTTTAAGCTAAGGTTTGTACGGAACCCTCGGTGCGCGAGTCCGACTCGCACTTGGCCGGTTTTTTATGCTATATTTATGTTTACGGAATAGATCTCAAAATCGGTTGAATGGGTTGTAAAAGGGATTATATCAATTTCTAATGTTATTTCAAATGGAGTAGACACATAAAAGTGCTATAGTACCCTTATATATATGGCACATCAAATGTAACAAAACAACAAACTACTTTTTCTTCCTGTCTTTAAGTTTGATTTTGTAGAGCGCCGGCTCTGTTATGTACATATTCTTTTTTAAAGTTCCGTACCCAAAGGGTAAAAACGGGACCCTATTACTGAGACTTGGCGGTCCGTCTGTCTGTCTGTCTGTCTGTCACCAGGCTGTATCTCATGAACCGTGATAGTTAGACAGTTGAAATTTTCACAGATGGTGTATTTCTGTTGCCGCTATAACAACAATACTAAAAACAGAATAAAATAAATATTTAAGTGGGGCTCCCATACAACAAACGTGATTTTTTTGCCGTTTTTTGCGATAATGTTACGGAACCCTTCGTGCGCGAGCCCGAATCGCACTTGACCAGTTCTTTACAGTCCCTCTCTAAAGCTCGATGTGCCATATTCTCGATCGAGTACTGCTTACTTATTTTTCTTTGTGTGTGGCTAATGCTGTGTTTACTTTATTTCCTTTTTAGATTCCACTAGCAAAGTAGACTTCTACAGATCCGCTTGGGTCTCGGAAACGAAGCAGTGTGTGCCATTACTTCATAGAGTAAAGGAAAACACTAATGAATTACTCGACCAATGGCCCGATTTCCCTACTTTGAAAGAGGTAAGTCAATAATTTTACTATACTATAGTAGTCACAGCGGATCTTTGTGTCTCTGAAGTTGGCTCTGCCAACCATTGCGCAAGTAACAGTTTGTCATCGAGTATACTGCATAGAGTAAGCGAGATAGGACGATGCGACAAACGTAAGCGAGTGAAAGAGGCAGTTATACAATGCTATCTTCTACTTCAACATTGACACAAAAGTAGCAACTGCACATGGTTTTGCAGCCAACTTCACGAGACACAAAAATCCGCTGTGAGTATGATACTATAATATTGTGTTCTTTATTCAACTTTTTTCTTATTTGTTACATTTTTAAATATTTTTACAAAAGATCCAAAAAAAAAACATTTAAAAATATAAAAAATAGAGGCCCACCGGTATCGGGAACAAGGCCCAAGCTACCGGTGGTCAGGGCTCCAGAGAGAGGAACCTCCTAACAATACGAGCCGTGTCCAGCAATACTGCTTTCTGGATCAGGCCCTTGACCCAGCCGCCTAACGAGAGCCTCCTAAGGTGTTGGTCGAGGCTCGTGGCTATTAAGCCATTAGCTGACACGACTATCGGTACAGTATTGTGTTTATTTTTAACTTCGTAATAATTTAATTCCTTCATCTAAACTTCATATTCAATTCCAGATAATAGTAATAGTAAACAGAATCCTAAGCTTCCCGGTCACAAGCCCGGTGAGTCGTTTCCTCACTGGCTTGGAGTTACTCAGAGACAAGATAGAGGAATGGAACAAGAACGCGCATAAAGGCAACAATATGATTGACGTGTCTTTGGCCGTGGGGCAACAGATTATAAACTGGAGGAAGCTGGAGATGGCACACTGGAAGGAGTGTCTTAATAATCTGTATCATAGGTAAGTGCTGAAAATAGGTAAATAAAATACGTTTAGTACGGGTCATGAATCAAACTTGTCGATAGTACTATAGTACACGCACATTTCGAGAATAATGTTTAAGTCCCATGTAAAAGGGGGCTTATTGCCTTCAACCGGGCACGAATTCGGACTTCCAGGTGATTCTGAGAAATTTCAGATGGAAATACCCATTAATACTTTGGCTGACCTTGAAATTGATCCCTTGACCTGATAGGCTGTAGAGTTTACGACAATTAGACCAACGATGTATTCAACAGACTGTCAGTTTGATACCGCGTGCCTATAATTCACTACATTGCTGGTCATATGGTGTTTACGGCTTCGATATAGCTTAGCTATGAAAAAAAAAAATCTTTCTTTAAATCTTAAAACCCGTTTTACAATTTTCCTACATAGTTTTGACAACTTCATATTAGTTTGCTTTCGTATGTGTGTCCGGAACCTAGTATTCCATTTTTCAAGCACTTCCTGGCATCCCATTAAGCTGAAACTTGGCGTACTTAAGTAACTTTGGCATCATTGAAATTAGAAATGGTACAATGGCGTTGGTTGGAGTTTGAAAATCGACCAATCACATAGACGGAAATCCACATGGCGTCTTTCATCGCGCATGTGATTGGTCGATTTTTCATACTCTTTGCCCTTGGCCTTGCCGAATTCATTACGCAATAAGGCTGCAGGTCTCATGATGGAGCCTGAAGGTACATGTACTGCTTAACTAGACATTTAAGTACTATCGTGTTTGGATTCATTGGATGTGTATTGACAAATTACATTTAGTGCCTTTCATTTCAAAATGCTTTAAAAAAAATGTTTGTTCTCACATTTAAATATTTACAGAAAACAAGCCGAAGCCCATAAATACTGGTTCATGGTCTACTCGGTCGTCATTTCCTACCTGGACTCGACTTCAGATCCGGTCGAAGCTAACAGAGTCATAAATGTGCTCAAAGATTTCATGGAAAAATCGAACTTAGCAGAGTATGAAATAAGATTGGATATCATATACGTGTACCACTGTCATTTGGTGCATTTGGAGCCTTCTGAGAAGAGAGGTAAGGCTTATTTCTTCTGATTACTTACTAAAAACTTCGTTAGACTAATTTCATTGGCTGAAGTTTTCTTTATAAGCCTGTAGTATGAGATCCCACTGCAAAAAACTGCAGGTAATTTGTTTTTTGATTAAACTTGATTATCATGAATGATTCTTGATAGTACTGCAAGGTTGTCCGGCCACATATGAATTTTTGCAGTGGAATCTAAGGTTATTGTCTTGGCCGCCCTGAAGTTGGCTTTCCGATGCGCAAGGCACGGATCGGTGCTGTTTTTGTATGAGATTTAATACTGCGCAGCCATTGTAGCCAACTTCGGGGCAGCCAAGAAGTTTGGCAAGAACTATGACATGGGAAAAGGGGAGGAAGAATGATAATAATTATGAAGTTACATGATCTATACTGTGATTTTTAATTTCGTGGACTAAACTGACAGCTGCTATTGAACTTATTTTTTTTAAATGTTGCAAGCGCGGAGCATAGTGTTGTAGGTAAGAATCAATCATAAGTGATTCATCGAATCGATGTAACATGACTCCTGAATTTATTTTTACTAATTGGTGTAAATAAATGTTTTATGAATATAAACGTAATATATTTAAATATTACAGTATTCATACACATAGCACATGAACTTTTATTGTGTTAAATATTAAATCAACAATAAAATAAATGCAATCGATAAAATTAAGTCTGACATAAATGAGTAGAAACTATATATGGGCCGCTAGTTTCTAAACAAATTATTTTTAGCCGTGAAATAGTTTCATTTTCGATCTACTTCGATTTTCGATTAACTTTCGATCACTCAGGATAGTTAGGGTACGACACTATTTTAATGTAACGATAAAGTGACAACCCCCCAAATGTCAGTTTAGTCCACGAAATAAAAAATCACATTAAATATAACACCTTTTCAGATGAACTTCTTTCAATCCTATGGAACATATACAACTACTATGCGCAGTTTAGCGCGCAAGTCGCCTCCCACCTCAAAGAGAAGCGCGCCCCCATAGAGAAGAAACTGCGAGACTTCGTCAAGATATGCACGTGGGACAGGGACCTTAGCTACTGGAGCGTTAAGGATACTGTTGAGAAGGCGCATAAGGCGCTGCATAAACATACTAAGGAGTTTGAGGTTTGTAGCTTGTAAAAAATACTGTATAATTCTTAAGATAGAGTTGGTTTTCCACTGAAAAGTGTGTGCAAAAGATTGATAATTATAGAAGCACAATGCAGAGGTTCTTTATGTCGTTGAAAAATAAACCTTATGATCATTGTTGTAAAGTGTAAACGAAAAACATGGCAAGCTCTCTTCAGGACACTCGGTAACGACCGAAGAGTAGATTTTCAATTTTGCACTTTATACCCTTGTTAAAAGAGTGTATTTTTCAATGTCATCGTCTTCTCACGGTGATGGTGTTGATGATAATTGATGCTCTTTGTTTATATTCGGACTTTCGTGGCGTGAGAGCGCTGCGTGTTTGTTGTTAAATCATCTTAAACGAAAAGCGACTTATCAGCCACGAGCCAAAACACTAACTGCCATCGTGCGCAATCACGAAGAAAATTTCAGGAACTCATTAGCTACTTTGGATAAAAATGACAAATGTTTATGCTTATATTCTAGAACGTTCTAAAAGAGAACGTAACAAGCTGCCTCGTTGACAACTCGGCGGAGGTGGTAGGCGATCACGTGGGCATATGGGACCGCCCCAAACGTACCACCACCGCGAACGCGCCCACTGGAGGAGCCTATATGATCGATGTGCAGAACCATATCGTTCTCGCTAGGAACATTAAGGTATGTTAGATTTTGTTTGGGCAAATTGTTCTGAAGTACACTCGTGGAATTAAAGGATAACGCAACTTTCAAAATCAGACTATTAATTTAGTTAAAATTGTTGTAATATGCTGCGTCATGCGTCTGTCATGGACTTAGGTAGCATAGTTCATTTCATTTATTCATCAAACAATTTACATTGTGTCCTGAATTCTACAAAATAATTACATCTATACAAATAAATAACATTGAAGTGTCTGTATGTAATATCAAAATAACAACGTTTTATTGAATGCACGTGAAAGTATATACGGTACTAACAACAAATAAGCAATTTTTAAGATTTTTGTCTGTATGTCTGTCTGTCTGTTTGTTCCGGGTAGTCTCCGAAACGGCTGAACCGATTTTGACGGGACTTTCACTGGTAGATAGCTGATGTAATAACGAGTAACATAGGCTACGTTTGATCACGAGAAAATTCATAGCTCCGGCGGGAAACTAAAAAAATAAAAATATATATTGACGCGGACGAAGTCGCGGGCAACAGCTAGTTTTAAATAATAATAGAAGCAACAATCAAATACAAAGCAATCAGAAACAGCAACAAACAAAAAAAATAAAATTACTATGTATAAATCAAAAACCGTTTACATGTCAAACCACAAAAGCACAAAAACATGTCTATTCCAATAAAAAAAAAAACCTAGAAACAGATGTCAATTAAATTACTCTTCACATGTCCAATCATAAAAAGCTCAAAACCTAAATTTAATTAAATGAGTATTTGTAAAAGACAAGACGCGTATTTTCATTCCTCCAACAAGACCCCAACAAAACAACACCAATACAGTCCACTACAGAGCATTAGATGCCAAATTCATACAAATTAAATGTCAACTGAAATACCAAATTATTCATAAATATCCTATAGTAGTGTTAGTCTGGGTGCATCGTCAGACGTATATGAATTAATGTATGTATGTTAATGTTATAAAATCCTTTTTTAGGGTTCCGTACCCAAAGGGTAAAAACGGGACCCTATTACTAAGACTTCGCGATCCGTCTGTATGTCTGTCTGTCCGTCTGTCACCAGGCTGTATCTCATGAACCGTGATAGCTAGACAGTTGAAATTTTCACAGATTATGTATTTCTGTTGCCGCTATAAAAACAGTATAAAATAAATATTTAAGCGGGGCTCCCATACAACAAACGTGATATTTTTGCCGTTTGTTGCTCGATATTAATAACGGCAACAGGTAGACGCTTGAAATATTCACAGAATGTTTATGTATATTCACTTCAGAATATAATTATTATTAAATTAAAATAAAATAAATTAAGGGGGGCTCCCATACAACGTGATTTTTTTGCAGTGTTTTGCGATAATTGTACGGAAACCTTCGTGTGCGAGTCCGACACGCACTTGGCCGGTTTTTTTTAAGAGTAAGGATGGAGTTTCTTGTCCGTTCTTCTCCATAACATGCAAATTTTCCGAATGGACGGTAGAATCAATTACTATTACATATAAATTTAAATTTTTGACGTTCAAAATGGCCTAATTGAAATAAAGAAGTTTTACTTTTTCTTTCCGCGAGTGTATATAGTGGCTTTCTTCTAGCTGTACATATAAGCACGACTAGACTAACAATAATTATTGAAGTCAGGGTTTTTACCAAAGTAGATTGAAGTAAATAATATTAGGATATTAATAGAAATTAACATTCTGGGGTTTTACTTGGATTTACAAATTGCTAGAGAATTTAAAGTAGTGCTTCACTTTAATATTGTAAAAGTACACTGATGTGAATCGGGTGCCTCATTTAAAATTGAGACTTGCATGTCAATACTCTCTCATTTCGAGATACACGCGATTCAAAGAGCGTCAAAGCCGTGGTTCACACTACATTCTACTGCATGTTCTTGCAGTATAATACTGGAAACATACGTCATTGTGCCGCAGGTTATTAACAGTATCAACAGCGGGTGTTGTCATTTGATCCCAGCAATATACTGCAGGACGAACCGCGGCTTAGGTCGCAACGTGGGGACTGTTTGATTCGCTTTTTCATTATTTCTGAGGCCTTATTGCGCTTTCGTAAGCCGCAGTCACATTGATAGACTGTACCTCAGAATTAATTACAGATGATTGCATTTTACTAACTGCGAAAAATGACACAACTAAACTTGAATTTAGAATTTCAGATAAATAACATGACAAAGTTAAAAATTCCATGTTGTACTATCAAAAATTAAGTACCTTTTCTAAAGTAAATACGAGGTGAGGTCCAAAGGCTCGTGGAATATTTTCCTTAAAAAGTAGAGGTCTTTTTAAGGAAAATGTTCCAATACTTTTGAACCTCCCTATGTATAAGCCGCGCAGAAAGTTTACCGATGACGTTATGAATTCACTCTGACGTTCGGACAGAACGGATGAGGCGAACGCGGTGCGCCGCGCGGGTACCTGGAAGCGGTAGTCATCGGCAAATCTTCTGCGCGCGGCTAGTAGTTATTTTTATCTAAGATTCTAAATATCAATGATATGCCCTTATCACAATGCACTCTTTTTACCCGACTGCCGAAGGAAGGTAATGTGTTTATCAGTCTATGTATGTATGTATGTTTGTTGCTATGTGGCGTTCTAGAGACCAAAAGCATTGGCCGATTTTGATGTTTCTTACGTCAATCGATTCGTCTTAACCCTGCGAATGTCACTGGCTACATTAAAATTGGAAAATAGAAAAATGGCGGATTTTGGGCGCCATATTATGGGGGCCCAAATTTTTTTTTCTTCCGTACCTATCGTATGGGGTAAAAAATATATAACACTTATATGTTTAAATGTACTTAATTCTAAAAAAATATAACTAAAAAGTTATAAACAAAAAAAGTTAATTAAAAAAATCAAGAAACCCGACTGCTTAAAAAGCGAACTAAAAAGATGTTAACAAGAAGAAAATCATGCTGTGCAGTCGTAGGATACATCTGGTTTTGGTCAGCCATCTCGCGAACATGTATCCTCCGACTGCACAGCATGATTTTCTTCTTATTAACATCTTTTTAGTTCGCTTTTTAAGCAGTCGGGTTTTTTGATTTTTTTAATTAACTTTTTAAACTCTTTTTCTTGTTCTGTTTAACAAAGGCACTGTATTAAAACATACTAATTTTCCTTTTCTGTTTAATTCGCAGCACATTCAGGTAGTACTGACAGTTGACATTTTTATTATTATTAAACTTTTGAAGCTTCTGTACACAATAAATATTACTCCTATTTTGTTAATAAGATGTCACAGCGGTATTTAAGAAACTTAATTTGAGTAAAACTAAAATATCATAGTTTACTGAGTGAAAGCATGGTCTACCGTTTTGAAACATTATACATCATATTTTTACTGCATTATTTTCATTATGTCTGCTGTTTCGCTAGGTACTTTAATTTGACCTTGTATCATCTTTTTGCCCGAATTCAAATTTATTGGAAAAAGTAAAGGAGGGATAGACCCTATAGTTCATTTTATTTGCATTTTTAAAATACTGTCCAACGATAGAAGATAACAAAGATGACATATTCATCATCATCATCATATCAGCCTAAAGACGTCCACTGCTGGACATAGGCCTCGCCCATTTTGTTATTATTTATCTTATTCTATTTTATACCTTAAATATTGTATGTTCCATTTCCGTGAATGTGTCCGTGGCATCAACAGTGGGCCCTATCAGAATATCAGCGCAGAGTTATTTTCTTTTTAATATTGTTTCACATGCTGAGATAGGAGCCTTTTTGGTCTCGCACGGGGTTATTTTTTATTATTGTTTATGTTTTGCTTATCTTGTGTCTCCTGTGCGGGTCACAAATAAATATTTTTTCTTTCTTTCTTTCCAAGCGTCGCCACATTATACTTACACATATTATAATATGATATTATTAGTACTATAACGAGTCAACGCCATCATGATTCCGCTGTGAAAAAGGAATAGCGCTATTCGTCCTGTATAGCTCCGTCTCTCTCTCACAGTGTAACCATGATAGTTTCGATATGTCAGGGTAAGGCCCCTGGTCAAAGATTTTATTGTGTACAGAAGCAATGAGAATGATTGGTGTTTGTTCAGTAGTTAGTTCGTAGCGGTTGCGGGGTAGATTCTCTGTAGAATAACCATTGATTTGTTTGTTTTCACATCGCTAACATACACACACTATTCTTCACCGAAGCTTATTCCCAATATTCTTCCTTCCTCTAGAAATACTTGGATGAACTGGACCAGCCGTGTAAGATGATAGCAGATGGTAGTCTGTTGTCTAAAGTGTCCAGTTTGCTGAACAAAGCGAAGACATTATGTAAGGATACTATCACGAATACTCAGTATCCGTCGTTGGTGCAAGCGTTGGATGATTTCGTGACGGTGGTCATAGAGACAGGCACGCATTTGGGATCTTTGGAGGTAAGATTTGTCTTTCTTATAGTGTTTAATACCGAGCTTTTATGATAAGTTGTTTGAGAGAACAGTTAAATTACCTAAAGCAATCTAATTGATCAATAGAGTAGTTTACTGAAAATTCGTTTTTTGTCCGTCAGGTAGATTAATAAAAAATATTGGACACGTATTTTTTCTTTTAACACGTAAACATAAAGTGACTACGATATAATGCGTTGAAATGTCGTGTGACGTCACAAGCCCCCACTCCTGAACTTTGATGCGCTTTAACTTTGTAAATTTTTATTGATTTGGTACGAGTAAAGCATAAAATACGAGTCCAATATTATTTGATAATCTCACTGACGAACTAAATAGAATTATCATTTTTCTACTTAGGAAACATCTCTATTGGACAATGGCGTAATTGACAATCGGAACGCCTTATAACAATCGCAAAATGAATATGACATGCATTCTAATTCAAATAAATTATTAGATTTCTAATTAGAGCTCTTGGCTAAATAATAACAGCAGTACGGGTCACGGAGATTCATCCGTGCCTCAGAAATGAAAGATGGAAAAGATGAAATTACTCAGTACATTTAGCATTTAACTATTATTTTTATCAAACCTCTGCAATTTATTAAATTGCTGAACAGAGACAGCGTGATAAAGTTTATTGCACAGAACACAGAATTGCCGCTATGCCGGTAGACACCATTACTAATAATATTTGTGCCAGCGCAAGTTCCGCTGACCCAAGGTTACACTCATAGTGAAATATATCACGGTCCGTCAGTTTCTATAAGGATATAGTCCTTCCGTCAATTTCTATAAGTAGACAATGACACTTACTGACTCGCTGTTTGTATGGAAATTGTTGACAAAAGTGCATCTAGCTGTGGCCGCTTCGGCGTCTCTGTGCTCTGTTGGTTTTTACATGTATTTATAACGCAGAATTATCTAAAGTTGATCTATTTAATTGTAATAAACCACATTCAATAAACGAATTGTAAAAGCTATAGACAAAGGCAAATGACAAGCAACTTTTTTCTTATTATTCAACCTTTTTGTAATCAACTTTATCAGCATTACAATCCAAACTTAACCATAAGTAATATTGTATTTTACCTTTTCTCTTAAACATCTTTTCGTAGTCAGTTCGCATGTTGTAAACATGTTTCCCAATTATTCAAAGAACCTACATATAATTAGCCATTAAAAACTGTAATGCACATTTTTCCACTATCTTGTCTATTATGTAACACATTGCCTAAGAAATTCGTTTCCAAATATGAAAATTTAGACACAAGTTTATAAAATAAAAATTATAAGAAACAAAATTACATAATAACAGTTACGAAATTACTTTAGTATGGAGATTTGATATCATTATGTAACTGGCAGAATGACACTGAACCTGTTACCTCTCGAAAAAGCGCGCGTTGATTGTGTGTATATAGTCTGTGGTTTTTAGTCTGAACGTTTCTAATAAATTGTTGTTGGAACTTATTTGCAGTTAATTAAGTAAGCTGATCAGGTAGTGGAAAAAGAATCGTTCGTGTCTCGCATAAAAAGGTTTTATTTTAACACTCGCATATAGCTTTCGAAATGGGCTACATCGGTCGTGTTAAAGCTCAGCTTTTTATGCTCGACACGAAATGCGAAACTATTTTTCGTTACATATTTTTATGTGTCGCTGTTGTTTACGTAAATAAATAAAATAAAATTTTCTCTAATCATGAGTATATCTTCCATAGGTTGACAGCGCCCTCCCAAAAGAGAAACAGACGTCTCAAGCGAAGAACTTCGTCCAACAAAAGCGCAAAGCCCTAGCGGACCTGTTCAAGTACTTGACTAAACTTGGCCTGAACTACCGCACCGGTTTAGTGATACTGAGTGCGAGTGAGCAGGAGTTGTTTGACTTTACTATACGGCCCGTTGATTTGGAAGCGGCTATTAGTTATTTGAAGAGCAGGTTGGTACTTTTATTTAATTAAATAGTTTTTGACAGAGCCTTCGCCTGTGGTATGCGCTATTTTTGTGTCACTGTTGAAGGTGAAGATAGCATTGTATAACTGTCTCTTTCACTCGCTTAAGTTTGTCGCATCGTTCTATCTCGCTTACTCTATGCAGTATACTCGAAGACAAACTTGTTTCTTGCGCAATGGTTGGCAGAGCCAACTACAGAGACATAAAGATCCGCTGTGACTACAATATCGAGATATAAAAAATTATATCATGCAACACAGGCTATAGTCTACCTGTGTTCCAAATAAATCAAAATCCGTTCAGCTGTTGAGGTGTAATTGATTAACAAACATCCGAACATCAACTTACACATTTATAAAATTTGTGGGAGTATGAATCTACTTCATACTCCGGAATTAGTATCAGTAATTATGCGCTTCCGCGTGGAGATTCTCGCAGGAATCTTGCATTTTCTTTCTTAAATAAGTATCCTGTATCCTGAAACACAAGAGTCATCATCATCAGCTTTTTTAATGTTCCCACTGCTGGGACACAGGTCTCCTCTCATGGAGGGAGTGGGCTATAATCCACCACGCGGGCCCAGTGCGGATTGGTAGATGTCACACGACTTTGAATTTTTGGTTCTAGGACATGCCGGTTTCCTCACGATGTTTTCCTTCACCGTTTTGAGAGCAGCGGTGATGAAATTGTTAACACAAAGTAGCGTAGCGTAAGCGCCTGCTCAGGTTCGAACCCACGACCTACAACTCTTAAGTCGGGGCCGTAACCACTGGGCCACCACTGCTCTCACAAGAGTAGTGTTGACTAATCTGCGTGAAATCATTTTAAACCAGACCAATAAATAGTTCATATGAAAAGTGGAAACCATTTCTTAATTAAACACTTTTATTTTGGGATTTGCTCTATGATTATAACACAATATATGAACAAAAAAATATTCACTGAAAGCTGACTAACGAAAAATATTCATTTATAGACGTTGCGACGCCTCCCTGGCCCTACTCTGGTCTGGTTGCGAGAAATACTTCCAGAAGAACATTGCTCGCCACAGGATCCTTACTTTGGCGTTACAATCACCACACCAGGACTTGGGTATGCAGAACATTGAACGATGCAAAGGATTCGCTGCACATTTACTTGTAAGTACTAAATTATGTTATTTTTGTCTAATTCGAGTAATTTTACCATCTGTGTCATTTTACCCGACTGCCGAAGGAGGGTAATGTGTTTATCAGTCTATGTTTGTATGTATGTATGTATGTTTGTTCCTATGTGGCGTTCTAGAGACCAAACGCGTTGGCCGATTTTGATGATTCTTACGTCAATCGATTCGTCTTAACCCTGCGAGTGTCACTGGTGTGGGCGCACGGTTGGCGCAGTGGTTGAGCGATTGACTGCTGCGCTGCGTGTCGCGGGTTCGATTCCCGCACGGAACAAATATTTGTATGACCTACAGATAGTTGTTACGGCTCTGGGTGTTTGTGTATGTGAGTTTAAATGTTTGTAAACGCACCCACGATACAGGAAGAAATTCCTAGTGTGGGGCAATGTTTAAAAAAAAAAAAAAAAAAAACTGGTAACATTAAAATTGGAAAAAAGAAAAATGGCGGCTTTTGGGCACCATATTGTGGGGACCCAAATTATTTTTTTCTTCCAAACGTGTCGTGTAGGGTATCAAAATAAAGGGTTTTAAGAGGTGATTACAAAAATATATAACACTTATATGTTTAATTGTAAATATTTTTAATTTTTTTTTGCTTTTTAACAGACAGATTTTTTTTTTTTTTTTTGAAGCACTAATATTGTAAATACAATAAACTATAAAAATTGTGTACTTTCTAAAGACAGAAATAAAAGTTAGCCTTATAATTTATATTTAGGTATATAACCTAGTTGGTTATGTAAATATGATTATCTTTTTAACACGCTTTTATTAGCTTGGTATGTATGTATCTATGTATTAATGTAACGGAATCTTTGAACGTGATTTTCACCCCTTTCAAAACCTCGGATTAATTTGAAACTATGCACACTTATCAAGAACAGATGACACTGCAATAATTAGTAAATAGTGTAAATGTAGTAGTGTGTAGTAGAGTAAATAGTTTGTCATACAAACATAATAGTTAAAAAAAATAAAATTCACGCTTTAATAGAAAACCAAACTAAAAAGTAGAAAATAATTTTCAATAAATTTTAATTAAGAACAGTGTGACAAACAAAAAAAAATTGTAAAAACGCTTGGGGTGCTTGATGTCAATTGTTATAATATTTTATTTAGTATGTCAATCTAAATGTACATCATAAAACGTACTCTCAAGACTTTCTTAACGTGGTGAATAAATAATACATAATTATAACTATGAGTGTAACTAAACAACTCTTAATCAACTCAAAATCTTAATTTCAGAAAATGACGAACACTCAAAAGAAATCCATCTCGAAATATTCGCGATACCTTTGCGACCTGCGTACTCTCACCGCTAACTTGATGAACGCTCTAGACGTTGACAATACAGACACAAACATATCCACATTGAAAACAAAGATCGATATCCTCACAGAATGCTACGCCAACACTAGCATTGTACTGGAACAGTTCAAAGTAGTACTCAATTCTTGCCCAGAGAAGGGTCTAAACGCAGAAGCCGAACCAGATTTCGATAACGTTCTATCAGACTCTAAAATAGTTCGTTGTTACAAAAACAGCGATGAATTGAAAGATCTTTATAAGAGAGTAAACACACTTATTACTCAAGTTAATAAACAAAAGAATGCGCTACACAAAGTTTCAAGTAACATGCCTAAAGAAATTGGACAAGATGATACGAAAATACCCGTGATATCTCAAGCTCATATTGATATTGAAAACGACTGCAGAACTCATTTGAACAATATGCTCAATGATATTGATGTTTTGCTACAAGACTATCAATTCAAATTCAAGTTATCCACATTTGAAGTTGTACCAAATCATCCACTACTTAAGAGCATTGTAAACCTATCTACTTACTTGAAAGAAACAGTCAATGAGCTGATCAAATTAGATGAGAATACTGATGTTTCAATGGATGCAGTAACCAGCGATCAACTTATAAACCAAACTGAAGATTTGATAGCTACAATGCTCCTAGTAATTCAATCTGTATACAAGAAACATCTTCGAAGTGAAACTACAGAAAACGGAGAATTAATGAATGCTATTGATGAAATCATACAAAGTGATACAGAAGAATCCAAAGACATAGTTGAAGATAAACATTTGAAAGAACATTTGCAGGACAAATTGACAAACGATTCCAGACTGCTTCAACTAGAAACTCTAATACAAAAAACACAGACATTGTTTGGCAACTATGTTGAATATATGGCGAATGGTAATGTTGTGGATGAAGTTAAGAGCGTGGTGATGAGATTGGTACCAATATTGGAGCAAACAGTGTTGTTTGTCCAATACTTTATAACACAGAAGGTGTCTGTGCATAGAGTATCGTGCAAGATGCTGTCTGTGCTGCTGAAGATATTCTCGGATCTGGCTTCTAAGGGGTAAGTGCAGATGACTATGATTATCTCTTCTATCCAAATTTTGGATTACGTCTGGTCACTTTCACTGGTCACACCCACGAATTTTTGCCTTAATACATATGTTGTGCTAGATGACAAAGGACAAGCGGGATTGGTCCATACAAGCTCAAACAAGAAAGGATTGGAAAATACAAAGGAAGGTCTTGGCCCTGCTGTGGTACATCACATCCCGAAAATATTATTTTATGTCGAGTCTAAGCTTGTATATCTAAAAGAGACTGCTGTCTTGCCTCAATTATCTACTATTAAGAATACCTACTTATATCAATTTGTACGTCTTTAAGTGGCTAATATTAACTTACGAGCATTTCTTTAGTTACTCCCAAGTTTCAGCAACTTTAGAGTCCTTTCAACATGTTGTTCAATGTTCTTTTCTTGTACAGCTTCTGCAAGCCATCAGACCTCGATATGGAAGAAGGTGAAGGCGAAGGAGGTCCCGGCAAGGTAACGGGAGGCACTGGGCTTGGTGAGGGCGAGGGACAAAAAGATGTGTCGGATAAAGTTGAGGATCAGGTGAGCAAGCTTTTTTTTCTCTTCTTTCAACTTATAAAAAAAACCGGCCAAGTGCGAGAAGGACTCGCACACGAAGGGTTCCGTACCATTATCGCAAAACACTGCAAAACATCGCGTTTGTTATATGGGAGCCCCCCTTAATTTATTTTATTTTAATTTAATAATTATTATTTTTTGAAGATAATATACAACTAAATATTCTGTGAATATTTCAAGCGTCTACCTTCTGCCGTTATTAATATCGAGCAAAAAACGGCAAAAATATCACGTTTGTTGTATGGGAGCCCCCCTTAAATATTAATTTTATACTGTTTTTAGTATTTGTTGTTATAGCGGCAACAGGAATACATCATCTGTGAAAATTTCAACTGTCTAACTATCACGGTTCATGAGATACAGCCTGGTGACAGACAGACAGACAGACAGACGGACAGCGAAGTCTCAGTAATAGGGTCCCGTTTTTACCCTTTGGGTACGGAACCCTAAAAAGACAAGATGTGGAACAGAAAAGTACTAAGGTGTTGCTTACTCCTAAAGAAATTTCTTCCAGCATACATGTGATAGAAATTTATTGTAACTGTCGCTCTGGATCATTCAATAGCTAGGCAATCAAGCTCATTGTGTCATTGTGATAATTTCTAATAGTCAAGGCTCTTTTAGGGTTCCGTACCCAAAGGGTAAAAACGGGACCCTATTACTAAGACTCCGCGGTCCGTCTGTCTGTCTGTCTGTCACCAGGCTGTATCTCATGAACCTGTGATAGCTAGACAGTTGAAATTTTCACAGAAGGTGTATTTCTATTGCCGCTATAACAACAAATACTAAAAACAATAAAATAAATATTTAAGTGGGGCTCCCATACAACAAACGTGTTTTTTTGCCGTTTTTTGCGATAATGGTACGGAACCCTTCCTGCGCGAGTCCGACCCGACTTGGCTGGTTTTTTATAGTACTTATTATTTGAGTGCTCTCAAAAATTATTTAAATGAACCTATGACAAAAATATGTCGCCATCTTTTGATTTTGCCTTAAATTTCATTATCAGCTGTAAAATATGATAATGGCACCCATGAAGAGAATTTAAAAAATGGTTCGTTTGAATTTTGTTTGGTTATCTATGAGATTGCGAGTGCAAATTGCTGTAATATTTGTTTCTTTACACAGGATCAACTAGACGATGCTCAGCGTCCTGGTGAGGAGAAGAAAGAGGAAGATAGAGATTGTAAGGAGGAAGAGAAAGGAGTCAACATGACCGATGACTTCGATTCACATCTGCAGGATGTTGAGAAAAAAGGTATGATTTCACTTAATATGATAGGACGTTTGGTAATCACGTTTTATGATGCACTAGCTGTCCCACGCGGCTTCGCTCCCGTCAACTGGCTACCTACCTACCCAACCCTACATACATGAAATTTTAACCGCTTACGCAGCGCACGCAACGGAAACTCTCAAAAAGGAATAATTTTGCCCGTTTTTGCAACATTTTTCATTTATGCTCCGCTCCTATTGGTCGTAGCGTGATGTTATATGGCCTATAACCTTTCTCGATAAATGGACTATCCAACACAAAAATAATTTTTCAATTCGAGCCAGTAGTTCCTGAGATTAGCGCGTTCAAACAAACAAACAAACAAACAAACAAACTATTAGTATAGATTAAATCAAATTAGTACCTAGATTAGTTTAGTTTTTTTCTTTTGGTAAAAAGTTAAACTGTTTATTATCTCTGGTAATATTGTTACTTTTATTTACGAGACAATTCGATTCATACTTATTAGCGGTTTGGAACACGCGGCGATTAGCTGCTCAGTAGCATATTCATTTAACAGAGTGATTGAGGAGTGGGGCTACTTCACAATGACCATTAAGTTTGTATCTATTGATATAATCAATAGATTTATTGAGACGTGTATTTTAAAATGTCATTTCTATTGTAGAAGGTGAACAATCAGACCAAGAGGATGATGAAGATGATGCTGATAAGCAAATGGGTGATATTGACAATGCTGCTGAAAAGTAAGTAAATCAAATAAAAATTGATTCAACCAAGAAAATAATAATTATCACAATTAAAAGACATAACAATTGTAAACACATTACATAATCTGCAATTATCTGATATTACATAAAATTATTCATCATCATCATCATCATATCAGCCGAAAGACGTCCACTGCTGGACATAGGCCTCCCCCAAGCGTCGCCACATTGACCGGTCCCGTGCATCTCGCAACCAGCGGATTCCCGCAACCTTCACCAGGTCATCGGTCCACCTGGTAGGAGGCCTTCCAACGCAACGTCTTCCGGTTCGCGGTCGCCACTCCAGAACCTTTCTGCCCCATCGGCCATCCGTTCTGCGAGCAATGTGCCCTGCCCACTGCCACTTAAGTTTGGCAATTCTTCGGGCTATGTCGGTAACCTTGGTTCTCTTGCGGATCTCTACATTTCTGATTCGATCACGCAAGGAAATTCCGAGCATAGCCCTCTCCATTGCCCTTTGAGTGACTGTAAGTTTTCTGATGAGGCCCATTGTAAGCGACCACGTCTCAGAGCCATATGTCATCACTGGCAACACACACTGGTCATAGACTTTCGTCTTGAGACACTGTGGTAAGTTGGACGAGAAGATACCGCGCAACTTCCCGAACGCTGCCCAGCCGAGTCGGATTCGACGGTTGACCTCTTTCTCGAAGTTGGCCCTACCCAACTGGATCGTTTGTCCCAGGTAGACATAGTCGCCCACAACTTCGAGTGTAGAGTCTCCTACCTTGATAGGAGTGGGTGTAACATGGGCATTCAACATTACCTTGGTTTTGTCCATGTTCATTCTAAGACCCACTCTTCCGGAAGCTCTACTGAGGTCATCGAGCATTGTACTGAGGTCCTCCATGGTCTCAGCCATAACCACTATATCGTCAGCAAACCGAAGGTGAGTGATGTACTCGCCATTGACGTTGATGCCTAGCCCTCTCCAGTCCAGAACCTTGAAGACATCCTCCAGTGCAGCGGTAAACAGCTTCGGAGATATGACGTCTCCCTGTCTCACACCTCGCTGCAAAAGGACTGGTTCCGAGGTCTGATCCTGAAGTCGAACTGACATGGTGGCGTTTTTGTATAAACACTTCAACACTTCGATGTACCGGTAGTCAATTTGGCACCGTTGGAGAGACTGCAGTACAGCCCAAGTCTCGATCGAATCGAAGGCTTTCTCGTAGTCCACAAACGCTAAACAGAGAGGCAGGTTGTACTCTTCGGTCTTCTGTATAACCTGCCGCAGCGTATGTATGTGGTCTACGGTGCTGAAGCCTTTACGGAATCCGGCTTGTTCGGGAGGCTGGAAATCGTCAAACCTGCGCGCGAGACGATTCGTGATGACTCTTGAAAACAGCTTGTAGACATGGCTAAGAAGTGTGATGGGCCTATAGTTCTTCAGTAAGGCATTGTCACCCTTCTTGAAGAAGAGTACCACCACACCCCTGCACCATGCCTGTGGCGTTTTCCCTTCGAGTATGACGGAATCAAACAGCTTCTGAAGGGCCTTAAGGATTGGTTTTCCACCCGCTTTCAGGAGTTCGGCCGTAATTCCGTCGTCACCCGGTGCCTTGTTGTTCTTAAGCTGTTTCAGAGCCATCCTAATCTCATACAGGCTGACGTCCGGAATGTCTTCGGTATAGTGTCGGGTCAATCTAGCTCTAGGGTCATTCGCTAGATTCGCGACGGGTTTACTGGTTGACGTGTACAGCTGCCCATAGAATCTCTCGATCTCCCTCAGAAGCTCTGGTTTAGCGGAAACGATCCTGCCATCATCGGTCTTCAGTTTCGTGAGCTGGCTCTGCCCTATAGACAGATCTCTTGCAAAGACCTTGGAGCCCTTATTCCGCTCAATCGCGTCTTTTATACGCTCAGTATTAAAGTGGCGGAGGTCGCTTTTCAAGGACTTTGAGATCCGTCTATTTAGCTGCCGGTATTTCACCGCATCGTCTGAAGACTGCAGGATCATCTCACGCCTCTCCTTCATTAGCTTGAGAGTAGGATCAGAGAGTTTTTTGTTCCTATCTGTACGGCGGGTCTTGAAAAACTTAGACCCGACCGTATGGACAGCTTCCACGAACCCATCGCTGTAATCGTCCACGGAGCTTCCTAGGCACTCGAAACGATTCTGGAGTTCGAGCTGAAAGTTCTCGGGGTTTTGGACCTGGATCTGTGCTGGACGGAGCGTGGACTTCACCAGTCGAGACCTTTCAAGTTTAACATTAATGTTCAATGTGCCTCTTACCATGCGGTGATCGCTCCCGGTTTTCACCGAATTGATCACAGAGACATCATTGAACACTTGCTTCTTGGTTGACATGATGAAGTCGATCTCGTTTTTAGTTGCACCATCGGGGCTTTGCCAGGTCCACTTCCTGTGCTCACGCTTTCTGAAGAAGGAGTTCATCATGTAGAGGCCCTCCTTCTCCATAAAACTGGCCAGTAGGTGACCCCGGTGGTTCCGGCGTCCAACTCCAAATTGCCCCACTTGCAGCTCATCCACGTCTCGTTTGCCCAGTTTTGCGTTGAAGTCCCCCATGACAACGGTGAAGTGAGTTTTGAAACCATGCATGGCTCTAGAGATATCCTCATACATGGTCTCTACCTCGTCGTCGGGGTGTGCCGAGGTCGGGGCGTAGACCTGTATGACCTTCAGCGAATATCTTGCGGATATTCTGAGTATAAGGTACGCCACCCTGGTCGACACACTCTCGATCTTCACCACGTTGTTCACAAGGGACTTGTGGACGATAAACCCGACACCATCCTGGGACTGTCGGTCACCCTCTCGGAAATAGAGCAGGTTACCGGATTTGAGGATTATCGAGTCCTCCCCCTCTCTTCGGACTTCAGATAACCCTATAATACTCCATCGCAACCTACTCAATTCTTCCTCCAGTTCGGCTATCTTCTCGTCGGTCCGGAGTGTTCGCGTGTTATATGTTCCCAGGTCCAGTCGTCGGTGTTTATTGGGGTAGCCGGGTCCACTCCGGGGATTCTTAGCACCCCTTGCCACGCCATCGCCTCGACCGCTACCGTAGCCGAGGGTAGACGGGCTGCCGGGCACTCGGGGCCGTTTTTTCTTTGTGCTGATCATAAGGATTGGGGGGTTTTGCCATAATCGCCACGCTTGGCAGGCGGGTTGGCGATCGCAGTTTGTTGATAAAGTGCACAGAGAACGCTGCTGCCCATTCTCTGGTGTGTCCCTTAGTCGCCTCTTACGACACCCACGGGAAGATATGGGATGGTGAAATTCTTTACGTCCGTCACCATACGGAACAAAATTATTCAATAAATTAAATTAATATTGTCAATACATTACGTGAACCAAGGCAATAAAATTGGATTAAAAATCTTTTTTCTTCCAGACTGGATCAACAAATCTGGGGTTCAGAAGACGAAGAAGACTTAGAAGAAGAACAGAACCAGAAGAAAGATAAAGAAGAGAAAGGAAAAGGCGAGAGTACAGGAGAGAAAGAAATGGCCGCTAAAGATAAAGATGAGGAACAAGGCGCTGATGATGGTGCCGACGGCAAAGATAAGAAGAAGAAGAAAGATATCAATGAGATGGAGGAGCCTGAGGTTGATGATGATCATGTAAGTGCTTGTTTTGAAATATGACTGTTTGTTTTTGTGAGTTTAAATGTTTGTACCCACGATACAGAAGACATTCCAAGTGTGGGCAACGTTTTGATTTAAAATGAAATTTCACGATCGAAGTAAAGCGGACATATGGAGCTTTATAAAGAGACTGTCAACAAACCTGAGTGTCAGGAACAACAATGCCGAAGTTTTTCTAAACCTTAATGTGTCCGATAAATGTTATTTTACATTATATAGTTACTTGAATATGCATACAATATACTAAACAATTAAATCATGTATTTCGTACTGCTATCTAATGTAAAAATGCAAAGTTATTCTTAAACTTGAGGTTGTAATGCTAATGATTTCTGTTTATTTATTGTAGACGGATCCTTACCACGGTAACCAGCAACCTCTTCCTGAGCCCGAAGATTTCGAACTGCCTGATAATATGGATGTGGATGGTGAAGATCCTGGTGATGAAAATGTAAGGCGCCTTTTCATATTCATTATGGATGAAATGTTTATTATCAGTTGAACGTTACTGACATAGCTAGAGTTTTCAAAGATATTGGTGGCTCCTATATGACGGCAGTCGTTGTTATGACCATCTGTTTTAACATTCGCTGCCTTTCTGCTTTCTTTCTCTTTTGGTGTTACTTTCTTAGGGCCAGTTTATTTTATCCAAATTGTTAGAGAGCAGTGGTGGCCCAGTGGTATCGGCCGCGACTTACAAGTTGTAGGTCGTGGGGTCGAACCCAGGCAGGCGCTTTACTTTGTGTAAATTATTTCATCACCACTGCTCTCAAAAAACGGTGAAGGAAAACATCGTGAGGAAACCGGCATGTCCTAGAACCAAAAATTCGAAGACATGTGACATCCACCAATCCGCACTGGGCCCGCGTGGTGGATTACGGCCCATCCCCTCTCACAGAGAGGAGGCCTGTGTCCCAGCAGTGGGAACATTAATAGGCTGATGATGTGTGTGTGATGTGTTAGCCTCACTGTCAAATAAGTTGGAGAGTTAATTATTTCACCATGTGTTAGATTAAAATTGATGAAAAACGCGGTTTACTAAAGTTTTAAACTATTGGTATATGGTATACCATATTTAACCATTGGTTGAGTTAAATACGGATAAAAAACCTGGGCCTTAGGAAACCCAAGATATGATGGTAGGGATAGAAATACATCCGTTTAAGCAGTACTTAGTAGTAGCGAAAACAATTTTACAAAACCATATATAAAACAAAAATCCATTTTCATTCTATAGGACGGCGAAACCGAAACAGAGAATCCCTTCGACATTGACGTCATGAAGGAGAACATTCCCGAAGAGCCTGAGAAGGAAGGCGATGACAAAGGAGAAGAAGGGAAGGATACAAACAACGGACTTGAAGTGTCCAGCGATGAGGAAGATGCTGATAAGGATGGAGAGGAAAAGGAGGAGAAAGAAGGAGGGGATGATGATAAGGTATGTCTCGGAGTTAAGGATATTCATTGATATAGCACCAAGAGCACACGTCATGACGAAACATGAAATAATGAAATAAGACTTATTTATGTTATTGTTTTTAAAATATAAGAAAGCAATGTTGATGTGCTTTGTAATGTAACAACTATAGCAAGTTAAATTGCGATATTGTGACACTTTGAAGGTTTGAATCATAATAATCAAGGATGCTAAATTACCAAATCTCAGTTGTTTCCACCTATTATGCCCTTAAAATATTCCAAAATGTGAACTAAAACCTTCTTCTTCCAAATTTTTTATAATAAAATAAATTTCATTATTCTACAGCAGGATAAAGAAGACGACTCCGAAAAACCAGGCCCAGAAGACACACAAGAAGACGAAACGGATGGGGGCCAAGAAATAGACCATGAAGAACCGACACCCGACGAAACTGAACCAGAGGCACCCGAAGTACCCGAAAAAGAAGACAAGGAAGATCTTCCAAAGAACCCAGAGGATATAAACGAAGAAGATGAGGTAGAACAGAAGAATCACGATGCTAATCCTCAAGCGAATCCGTCGAACAATGATCCTACGGCGGAGGATAAGGCAGAGAATGCTGAGATGGATAGGGGCACAGATGATAATGTGGAGACTAACGCTGAACAAGATAAAGATGAGGATGCTGCTCCATTTGTAAGTGTATTGTATATTTATAGAATTTTAATCATCTTCTTCTAATATATAAAATTCTCGTGTCACGGTGTTTGTAACAAAACTCCTCCGAAAGGGCATAACCGATTCAAATAAAATTTTGTTTGTATATGCAGTAGGTCTCAGAATAGGACGTAAACATTTTTTTATACCCCTAAGTGATAAGGCTGGTCCACCCCAAAAAATTAACTTTCTTTTTGGACAAAATTTTTAATTTTTTATTTTTCCGCAATAAGAATACATACCCCTAAATTTTCACCCTTCTATCACCAACCCCTATTTTATAGCGATATTTTCTTTCTATAGCGATATTAGTACTTTAATATTTTTCTACTCTCGACGGTCGATAACTGATCAGTTATTCCCGTCTACCGGTGTCACTTGTCACCCCGTAAACAGCACAGAGTAGGGATGAGAACGAAGTGGTAGGCTTATTACGTATTTTTTGCAAGAGCAAAACGATAGCGATCAAACGCTTTTTGTCATAAATGTCGGCATTACCTGCAGTGTAGGTATGGTAGGTCCTACACGATCGTTTTCTAATCGCTCGCTGTTTTTCAAATGCATTTATTTGAAAGAAAAACCGCCAACAACTCTAAAACGTTTGTATGGAAGAACTATTATTGCGCAAAAATCGCTGTCGTTTTGCTCTTGCAAAAGATACGTAATAAGCCTGCCGGTCTCCTGTCTTTCTAACACAATAAGCTTTCTCTCACACCTAAAGTTTAGAGCCTAAACCGTTTTCAGTCATTATTATTGATTGTGTGTCGATCGTAGCAGTGACGCTTATACTTATCACAGAGCGGTAGGGTATGTAGGATAAAATTAAAATGAATTAAAAAATGAATGTTTGGTGTTTTGGTATTTTTGTGGCAAAACAACGTTTGCCGGGTCAGCTAGTATTAATATAAAACAGAACCGAAAAGAAAACATACAGCAACATATAAATGAGAATTTGTTGGTCTTATTAAAATACCCTATAGACTTTTAAAATGACCATTAATATCTTATAGAGTAAGCAAAAATTACGTGTGTAGAATAGTCGGTGTGGTAAGAAAAGTAATCCTAAAAAAATATAATTGTTTACTAAAGGATATGGCTAAACAACTGCCCTTAGCATGTATAGAAATTTCTCACTAGCTCGTAACATTCAAATATTCATTAATTAATTATTACAGTTTTATTATTCTGCTAGAAGTTTCGTGAATTAATCATCATCTGCCTGCCCTACCCCAAGTAACATGGGATCATGTTACTTGGGGTCGGCGCAACACGTTTGCTTCTTCCATACCGTTCTATCCCCCGTCAAGTTATTACTGACTCCCTTTTCTTTCATATCACTCCTCACATAGTCCATCCATCTTTTCTTTGGCCTTCCTCTCCCTCTCCATCCATCCACATTTATATTCATAACTCTTTTAGTAATATGCGTTTCATCCCTAACTAATCAAATAATTAAAAGTTTTTTCATGTTTTTGTTTGACAAGAAGGACATAAGATTCCGTTCTACTAAAAATTGTAGTCAATAAACCTACTTTTAAAGACATTTGCGTAATTCGAAACGAACATTATACATTATTATTTATTTTTGTACATATCGCAATACATCTCAAATATTCGTTGCTTAACCTTGAAGATCGACGTGTGCATCTGTTATTAATAAGCCACGAGCTCCTCTAAACGCCTTAATAATGTATCATAACAAAATCTTATTCTTTTACAAGTTTGTATACCTATTAATGTAGGCGTTTCTACGATTTTATTTTTAGAATTGTGACGATATAAAAACTACCTGTAACTTTTTTCATACGAAATACGAATATTCAGCATTACATATTAGTAGTTAAAATGTTTATAAATTGCTAGGGCAGTCGTCCATACTTTATTTAGCCATGTCCTTTGGGTGCGTACATATTCAAGTCTACTAAAAACACCGATGATTTGGAGTGAAACATTAATAAAGATTTCTTACTCTTATTTAAACAGGAACAAGCACAAGAACAAGTCGGCGAAGAAAAACAATCTACTGGTCGTTCGGAACTCGACAAGAGCGATAAAGGACATCGCGGTGAGAAGCAAGCCGCCAGTCGCGCTGATAGGTCGCAGGAGCAACGGAAGAAACACGAGAACAAACCGGGCAAGACTGATCAGGAGAGAACACTTGGTAAGTACTAAGAGTTGAAGAGGTTCAAGTCGATTTATATAAGATGCTTTTAAGTCAAAGTAAACTAGGTTATTAGATAAAAAAATGGCAGATTTGCTGGATGCGAGAAGCACAGGACCGGTCGTTTTAGCGACGTTGGGGAGGCCTATGTCCAGCAGTGGGCCACTTTGGGCTTAAACGAAGATGATGGTAATACAACAAAATCATTTGACATTCGGCTTTTGAATCGATACCAAGATTAAAAGGATACTAATTCCATACGTACGGTCGGCAGAAAAGTGAGTGTCAAAGGTTTCGAAGAAAAAGTGACTCAAGTACCTAAAATGTTCTGAAATTAAATATCAAAATAGTCACTGCACATCACAAGCATGAATCATGTGACTTCTGTATCATCAATAAGGTTTAAATTGCAATAAATGTCGCCTACTTGTATTTGTATTTCAAACAACAAAAATCACCCAAGCAAATTGATGTCTGCACAAAATAAGAAACTCTAGCCATGCTGATAGTTCATCTTAAATCGTAGACATTTATAGACAAACATGATATCTTTTTCAGGTGACGTAAACGAGAAGAAACACAAGCAGTCTAAGACCCTTAACGTAGAGCGAGAAGATGAAGCAGAAGACGGCGGTGATAACGATGATGATGCCGAGAAAGAAGCCGACGCCTACCAGCATGTGAAGCAGGCCAAAAAGGACGATTTGCAGGTACAGTGTCCTTAGGATAACTATAGCGTTAATAACCAGGAGCAGTTTAATATTACTTTTCTTATTAAGGTTTTATTAACTAGTGGTTCAGTGAGCTGTAGACCTCGCAAGTCTGTCTTTTTGTCGATTCAGTTTTTTGATAATTCCATATACATAATTAACGAGCCTGCTCACAAAATTTCACGAGAACCGATTGAGAAATGCGACCTGTAGAGGAAGAGAACAGCCGGACATCGCCGGCAATACGAAATAATTTTTACTCAAGCTGAAACGGAATCGCTTCGCGCTCGCTCGGTCAAAAAAAATGGCAGATCATAATTTACTTAGTATTGACACGTTCCATCAAATATATAATACCAAAAGTAATAAGAAAAAAGCGGGCAGGTGTTTTTCATTCTTAGGAATAGTGTGAACTGTTCGAATAAGCCGAAATCTGTGTTAATTCTGCCTTTCCAAAAAAACTTGTGGTGGGCTTCCAGCTGTATACCAGTATTTTAAACTACCTTCTGCCAGTGGCTTCGCCCGCGTGAAGTGTTTTATCATCCCAAGGTAACATTTTACCGGCATAAAAAGTAGCATATATGCTACTCCAACCATATATAGTCTATCTCTGTGCCAAATTTCATCCAGCTCCGTGCAACCGATCTGGCGTGGAGCAACAAACATACATCCACACATCGATCCAAATTTTCACATTTATAATATTAGTAAGATGGAGCAGCTGTCTATCTGACCTCTACAACCCAGTAACTGCCGAAATCTATATACTATACGAGTGCCACGACCAAAACCGAGACGAATTCGAAAAAAATATATCGCGAAATTTCAGAATAATCAAATCTATCGATTGTATCCCGTTTTGGCCGTAAACCGATGATAAAAAAGATTTGGTCATGAGCGCTCGTACTACTAGTTAACTTAGAAGACAAGAAGTCTTAAAAATGCACTATAACTCAAGCCAATCTTCTAATCTTACAGGCAGTAGATGCAGCTACAAAAGAGCAAGCAGAGGAACAGCCAACCTTACAGAAAGAAGAAGACGAAGACGCTGAGAAACTCAAAGAAGATGAAGAGGTTCCCATGGATGTCGATGAAGATGAATTACAGGTCAGTTTCATGATTAGAACATTTGTCGATTAAATAACATTATGTATATCCGTGAATGCCGGTGAATACTTTGAAACTAAAATAACTTCTTTAAACAAAGAAATATCCTTAGGTTGAATTTCAACAATGTTAATGAACGCGATCAGCGATTAAACCACGGTAGAGAGGTAGCAGTGTCTACATTTCAATGATAATTCTGACAGCTCTTAACAGTACATCGTAGCGACCTCGTACCCAATGTAAAATTCGCCAATAACAGTCTATTTTAATCTTTCTCATTCAAATTACAGGTGGAAAAATCAGAAGAGTTAAAACCGGAGAAGATGAAAGACGGCAAAGAGAAGGAGAGTGAGAAGTCTGGAAACAAGAAAGAGGGAGGGGAGGAGCCCACAGGAGAGACGGGCATCGAAGTAGAAGGGGATGCGGTCGTCACTGCGCATGTACCCAGGGGCACGGATACTACGTATCATACAAAGTAAGATCATTTTTTGAACACCGCCTTTAGAAGCGTCAAATCAAATCAAATCAAATAATCTTTATTGACATAATATTTTAGGTTACAATAATTTTAAAGCCTCTGACTCCCGAACTAGGCGGACCTGTATGACAGGAGTCAGCGCCCTCCCCATTTTATTTCATCTTAATAACTAATGTCAAATCAAACTAAAATCAATATTACATTTTGAGGAAAATGAATTAGGTAGGTACATATTAATAATACTAATTGTTATTATAATATCGAATGTCAAATCAAATTAAAATTAAAATAGATATAACATTTGTAAAGCGTCAAAGTAAAATAATAAAATATCCCACAGGAACGTATCTTCGGGATAAGATGTTTATTATTTCCTAATACAGGTCATGGTCTACCGGTGTACCAAGTATCATCCAAATCCGTTCAGTCGTTGAGGTGTAATTGACTAACAGATCTAACTACCCAGTGTACTACTCATTTATAATAATAGAACGATAGAATAACTGAGTGGTTTTGAATAAGGTGCTTATTTTTGTTGGAAAGATGTCTTTAATAAAATTTCAATTATAATTCAAAAGCGGCTTGTCATTGGGAATTTAAAAAAGTTCTATCACCATACACTTTTCTACTGTCAAGCAACATTTTCTCATTTGTTTGGTTCCAGTTTAAGGTGTTGATCAAATTGCCGATGCATGAAGAATCGGCAAAGCCTTTATTTAATATTGGGGTCCTGTTTGGCCGTACTTTATTTCTCTTAAGTCCCGTACGTAAAAAACGCGTTTGGTCGTGGAGATGCTCACAGCAGCCCGATATACAATGTTAATCTAAAAGTCTTAACTGATTCACACAATCTTTTCACAGGCTAAACGAAAACCAATCCCATATCGAAGACTTATCATTAGACCAGTACATGGGCATCCGTCAGTGGTTGAACAGCGGTACTACTCAGAGCCAGGGAGGCATCACTGTCTCAGTGTGGAGGTCACTATGGAGAGACTCTTCCGCGAGTGCGAGGGCACTGTGCGAGAGACTCCGGCTTGTGCTGGAACCCACCGGCCGCTCCAGGAGAGCTGGTGAGTGTCTTTAATTCCTATAAAACTTATATGATCAACTGTGTGGTTTCCCCAAAGGACGTTGTATGTCTGCAGCCTCTGTCACCTTATTAAAACACATATTCATAAGGGGGAAGAGGCCCAAGATGGCATAAGAATGTTTTATGACTTCTCCAAGGCATTTGATTGCGTATATCGCGAAACCTTACTCTTAAAAACGGATTAGATAAACGTGCACTCAGTTTAATGAAATCTTATTTAAATGACAGACAAGAGTGACTTTAAATACATGGTACCAATTCACGTGTTTCATAAGTCAAAATGGGGGTACCACAAGGCCTAATATTGGGTCCTGAACTACTTGCTTCTTTTTTAGTATAATTATGTTAGATTTACAACATCAATTTAAAAAAAATAACTACAAATACGTAATCGTAATTCGTATTGGCAGCAAATAACACTACTTAGCAGCATTATTGTTTTGTCGAGTCTGCTCGAGTTATACTAAAACATCAATATTCAGTCTATCTAGAATGCCGTTCAGCACTTTATTCTAAACTCTTTTTAAATGTATTTTCTCTATTCTAGGTGACTTCAGAACCGGTCGCGCTATAAACATGCGCCGCGTCATCCCCTACATCGCGTCGCACTTTAGGAAGGACCGCATTTGGCTGCGACGCACCAAGCCAGCTAAACGCGAGTACAAGATCGCTATAGCGGTAGACGACTCGAGTTCTATGTCCGATAATAGAAGCAAGGAGTTAGCGTTTGAGAGTTTGGCACTTGTGTCTCAGGTATGTGTGGATTTTTATTATTACCAACCAGCTAACCCCAAGGGTCTTGTTAGTTCATACAACAGCCCCATAGAAAATAACACTTCACGCCCAGCCCCTCTCAAATGATGCAGTAACCAACGGACATCATTTTAACTGTATACTTCCTTAGAAGATTAAAATTTTTCTATATAGAATCTGAATCCAGCCCATAAGATTACTCGTAGCTGAATGTCGTCTAAATCCACCAGACACCATTAAAAACTGGTTTGATGTTAAAGTTGCAATTATGAGCTCTTCTCGTAATATGAACGTTTTGTTTAAAAAAAAATGGTTCACGTTGATTTTCCATGTCTTTGAGTTGTTGTTTCTTACTTACGTTTTCTTCTTTTAAAAAAATAATATGATTTGAATGTAATTTATAAATAATGCAATTAAATTAGTTTCTCTTATTTTATTTATTTATATATACTTTATTGTACACCAAGATAAAATCTCTTAATCATTTGTTAAATATTAGTCGATTCTTTACTTTATCTTCAAGATAATTAATTTTCAATTCTTTCTCTATTTCAGGCGTTGAACCTCCTCGAATCTGGTGACCTAGCCGTGCTCAGCTTCGGCGAAAAACCAAACCTACTCCACCCGTTCACCGAACAGTTCTCCGAACATTCCGGCTCGAAGATTCTAGAACAGCTACGCTTTGATCAGACGAAGACAAAGATCGCACAACTTCTCGATTTCTGCACCGTTTTGTTTGAAGAACAGACTATGAGAAGCGATGCTGTGAATGCTAAGTTGTTGGTGGTAGTCAGCGATGGCAGAGGAATATTCTCTGAGGGAGAGACCAAGGTGTTGCAAGCTGTGAGACGAGCAAGACAGCAGGGAATATTCTTGGTTTATGTTATCATCGATAATCCTGATAATAAGGTTAGTTTCTTTATCTTATCTTGTTATCAATAGTATCTCTGACTATCATACATAATACGTGGTATCAACTATTTTTAATGGTCACTTCCTGACTGATCGATAACAGTGAAAAAAAACCGGCCAAGTGCGAGTCGGACTCGCGCACGAAGGGTTCCGTACCATTGTCGCAAAAAACGGCAAAAAATCACGTTTGTTGTATGGGAGCCCCACTTAAATATTTATTTTATTCTGTTTTAAGTATTTTTTGTTATATCGGCAACAGAAATACATCATCTGTGAAAATTTCAACTGTCTAGCTATCACGGTTCATGCCTGGTGACAGACGGACCGCGGAGTCTTAATAATAGCAGGGTTGCCTCATCTCATTTATCTCTCTCGATTATTTTTTGTATATCGATCGGATATAGATGGTGATCTATCTATCGCCGTGGAACGGAACCGAACGCGTACGATTTACAAAAAATAATCGGTATAATCAGATAAAAAACGCTAGTTACGTCGGCACGGTTTCTTTGTATGGGATGAGGCATCTGTATGCTAGTATTATATTATCTGTGGTAATAGGATCCCGTAATAACCCTTTGGGTACGGAACACTAAAATTACATTATTTTTTGCCTTCACTGTGTCCCACTGCTGGGCTAAAGCCTCACTATTCTCCTTTTAACCCTCTCTGTCTTGTCATGTTTGCAAGGCTAACTTGGCCAGAGATCACCCAATACAGAGGTCTGGAAGCAGAAACAAATATTTGCTCTATATCGAGAATCTCATATTAGGTAGCTCTTATGTTTTCATAAAGCCGTAATAGATTTTGCATTACTAACCTGTTTATTTAATTCCAGGACTCTATCATGGACATCAGGCGCCCTCTACTGGATCCCACAACAAACGCTCTCACCGGCTTTGTATCGTACTTGGACACATTCCCGTTCCCCTTCTACCTGATACTACGCGATATGTCGGCCCTGCCTACGGTACTGGGCGACGCCCTTAGGCAATGGTTTGAACTGGCCGCTAATACTGCTAACTAAACGAGGACGTACACAACTGTATAGTTCACGTCATGTAAGTTTAACGCTCTGAAGTATGCTACAAATGATTGCGCAATAGTAAATCTCATACTAAGAATACACCCACCACCACTCATACACCAGCGGGCTGGTGCATGCGCATCAGAAATCCTGGTTTCAGGAAAGCCGGTGAACTTACGTAACGCGAACTGAGGCCTTAGTGCGACTGTTTTAACGTCCTCACTAGTGATGACGTAAACGATCTCTTATGTCAAAATGTATACAAAAAAGAGGTTTCTCCTTACCGTCACCAGACGGCGCTTATCCAGTTTCAATACAAATTGACGTTTACGTTAACGCGATTGAGCGTGAGTAAAAACTCGCACTAAGCACACTGTAGAACGCAACCGAGAGGAATCGGTCTCCTTTTTTGAATTTCGGTAAACGTGTAAGGCCCACTTGCACGAAACACTTGACTCGAGAGTTAGTTGCTTAAACGAGGTTAAATTGAGTCAAATTAAAGTGGGCCTAATAGTCATTTAGATGTAACAATAGAGTATACAAATAACCTCTTTATCCCTTTGGATAGGCGGTTTAAGAAATAGGTTTCTATAACCAATGGCAGAAAGTTCTCAATATTAGTATTGATTAATCTCTCCATATCACGTTTTCAATGTGTTAAATCAGTATAATATTTAAGTATCAAAATAAAATACATCTTTGTCTCTAAAATAATGCCAATTTTGTGTCTATGGATAGTGAAAGTAGTGTTTTAATAGATATATATTCAGTATCAGTTTAATCGAAACATTTTTGTGATTTTTCAATCTTCCTTCTTGTCGCTGGTGCGACGGTAAATTATTTACGATTTTTTATTAAAATCAATAAATGTATGACAATTATCGTATTAACGATTATTAGTACGTATTATTACGTATACACAACGTATAATATAATATTGTAGGTTATAAGTTTTAATTCTAATAATGTAAGTCAAAGAAGACTTGAAAAAATTCAAAATTGTGTGCTAGATGGTATTGGACTGTGATTGGTAAATGACTGGTTATTGACTTGCTGTAAGCGAAAGTAACATACATATTGTATGTCTTTTTTGAAAGAATAAAGGTTTGTCTGACAGTTACGCTTTTTATTTCACTCCCTTGGATAGCGACCCTTTTAACTGGTTGGGTATCTCGTTTTGCAGCAGTAAGAAAACATAAAAGGATGAAGACGATTATTTTTAATTCAGTAATAAATAAATTCTGCGAGCAATGTGCCCTGTCCACTGCCACTTAAGTTTGGAAATTCTTCGGGCTATGTCGGTAAATCTGCAGCCGTATTGCGTAAGTGCGCAAAGAGTTAAAACTCTAACTCTATACTAAGTTTTACGACAAATCGTTTTACAGTCCAGGCTGTGCGATTGTGGAATGAGTTGCCGTTGTCAGTTAGACAAGCCCAGTCACTGGTTTCTTTTAAAAACCAGGTTGAAAACCATTTCCTTTCTCTCTAACGCTTTTCTATTCAGATCTAATCTCTGTCATCATTATTTAGACCTTTTTCTTTTTTTTTCTCTCTCTCTTTCTATAAATTTCATGTGATATTGCGTATGTATGTTTAAATATAGGTTTATGTATAGTATTTATTATAGTAATATAATCTTGTATATATTTATGTTTTAATCTAATAGCAGTAGGTACACCGCAGACTACCCCCTTTTTTATTCTGTTTCTTCAGTCCATCCAAAGGTTGTCTGGTAGATATCGCTGTCAGCGATAAGACCGCCTTTGTACCCGTATAAATAAGTTTTTCTTGTAAATGTGTATAATTTTATGGTGTACAATAAAGTATATTCTATTCTATTCTATCGAACAAATCGACCAATCACATGCGAGATGAATGACGCGATGTGGATTTCCGTTTGTATGCGTTTCAATGGCGCGGCCACGGAGATTTAAAAAAAAAAGAACTATGCCAAGATTATGTAAAAATTTGTAAAAGTTGATTCCCAAAACCATAAATTTGTCAAAGATAAGGTTAAAAAGTTTTAAGGGTTTGAACGTGGCCGCGCCATTGAAACGCGGCGAACCGCGCGGCCACGGAGATCTTTAAAACTAAGCGTTGCAGAGACCTGAAATTTAGGGAAATGACAGATTTTAATTTGTAAAAAATTTGTAAAAATATAGAAAAAATTCCTAGGTTTATATTTTAGGAGCTGTAACACTAAAACCCCATGGCCGCGCCACTGAAACGGTGAAAAACACGTTATCACCGATATCTCGCTGAAAAAGCATCGCAGAAGTCTGAAACTTTTTGTAATACCTAGATTTGAATTTGTCGAAATAGGTAAAAATACACAAAAAAATCCTAGGTTTATATTTCAGGAGCTATAAGACCAAAACCCTATGGCCGCGCCATTGAAACGGTGAAAAACACGTTATCGCCGATATCTCGCTGAAAAAGCATCGCAAAGGACTGAAGTTTTTTGTAAAACCTAGATTTGAATTTGTCAAAGTATGTAAAAATACACAAAAAAATCCTAGGTTTATATTTCAGGAGCTGTTAGACTAAAACCCCATGGCCGCGCCATTGAAACGGTGAAAAACACGTTATCACCGATATCTCGCTGAAAAAGCATCGCAGAAGTCTGAAACTTTTTGTAATACCTAGATTTGAATTTGTCGAAATAGGTAAAAATACACAAAAAAATCCTAGGTTTATATTTCAGGAGCTGGAAGATCAAAACCCTATGGCCGCGCCATTGAAACGGTGAAAAATATGTTATCGCCGATTTCTCGCTGAAAAAGCATCGCAGAGGTCTGAAGTTTTTTGTAAACGCTAGATTTGAATTTGTGAAAACATGTAAAAATACACAAAAAAATCCTAGGTTTATATTTCAGGAGCTGTAAGACCAAAACGCTATGGCCGCGCCATTCAATACGTTTTGAATGTTCCGATAGGGTGACCATGACTTATTGTTTACAGAAAACTTTCCACCTGCAAGTATTAGAAATTATATCTCAAGGATTCTAAATCATGATAAGTATGAAATGATAAGTACCTATATCTTAGTGTAAGTAAACAATCTGTGATTTGTGATTTTGAAAGAAATGATAAGTACCTATACTTGAGGAGCTCGTGGCTAAATGATAACAGCCGCATGGGTCGATCATCAAGGTTAAGCAACGCTTGACGAGGTCGGTCCGTGGATGGGTGACCATTTCAACATACCGAGTTTCCTCCGTGCCTCGGAAAGCACGTTAAGCCGTTAGTCCCGGCTGTCATTTGAAGATCTTTGACAGTCGTTACGAGTAGTCAGAAGCTTGAGATCTGACTCCAGTCTAGCCAAAGGGTTCCGTGTTACCCAGTTATTGGGTTGTGGAGGTCAGATAGGCAGTCGCTCCATGTAAAACACTGGTACTCAGCTGAATCCGGTTAGACTGGAAGCCGACCCCAATATAGTTGGGAAAAGGCTAGGCAGATGGATGGATAAGTACCTATACCTTAGAGTAAGTGAACAATTTGTGATTTTGAAAGAAATGATAATTACCTTTACCTTGGTGTAAGTAAACAATCTGTGATTTATTTGATTTTAAAGAAATAAATATATGTTTTTGTATCATAACGTTTCATTTTAATTTAATTTAGAATCCTTGAGATATAATTTCTAATATTTGCAAGTGGAAAGTTTTCTGTAAACAATAAGTCATGGTCACCCTATCGGAACATTCAAAACGTATTCAAGGTATTATATTATGAAACAAAAAGAAAATTTTCGCCTATTATCGGTAATTATACATATTAATAGGTGTTGTTTACAAAAAAAGATCTCGCTAATACTTTATTGCCGATTAGATAACCACAACTTATTTCTACGCAATACCGTAATACAGCTCCTGAAATATAAACCTGGGATATTTTTGTGTATTTTTACATGTTTTGACAAATTCAAATCTAGCGTTTACAAAAAACTTCAGACCTCTGCGATGCTTTTTCAGCGAGAAATCGGCGATAAAATATTTTTCACCGTTTCAATGGCGCGGCCATGGGGTTTTGGTCTTACAGCTCCTGAAATATAAACATAGGATTTTTTTGTGTATTTTTACCTATTTCGACAAATTCAAATCTAGGTATTACAAAAAGTTTCAGACTTCTGCGATGCTTTTTCAGCGAGATATCGGTGACAACGTGTTTTTCACCGTTTCAATGGCGCGGCCATGGGGTTTTAGTCTTACAGCTCCTGAAATATAAACCTAGGATTTTTTTGTGTATTTTTACATACTTTGACAAATTCAAATCTAGGTTTTACAAAAAACTTCAGTCCTCTGCGATGCTTTTTCAGCGAGATATCGGCGATAACGTGTTTTTCACCGTTTCAATGGCGCGGCCATAGGGTTTTGGTCTTATAGCTCTTGAAATATAAACCTAGGATTTTTTTGTGTATTTTTACCTATTTCGACAAATTCAAATCTAGGTATTACAAAAAGTTTCAGACTTCTGCGATGCTTTTTCAGCGAGATATCGGTGATAACGTGTTTTTCACCGTTTCAATGGCGCGGCAATGGGGTTTTAGTCTTACAGCTCCTAAAATATAAACCTAGGAATTTTTTCTATATTTTTACAAATTTTTTACAAATTCAATCTATCATTTCCCTAAATTTCAGGTCTCTGCAACGCTTAGTTTTAAAGATCTCCGTGGCCGCGCGGTTCGCCGCGTTTCAATGGCGCGGCCACGTTCAAACCCTTAAAACTTTTTAACCTTATCTTTGACAAATTTATGGTTTTGGGAATCAACTTTTACAAATTTTTACATAATCTTGGCAAAGTTCTTTTTTAAAAAAATCTCCGTGGCCGCGCCATCGAAACGCATACTTCCGTTTTGTGTGATTGGCCGATTTGGTCGGTTGGATAGAGTTTAAACTCTTTGCGCACTTACGCAATACGGCTGCTGGTTCTCTTGCGGATCTCTACATTTCTGATTCGATTACGCAAGGAAACTCCGAGCATAGCCCTCTCCAATGCCCTTTGGGTGACTGTAATCTTTTTGATGAGGCCCAATGTGAGGGACCACGTCTCAGAGTCGTAGGTCATCACTGGCAACACACATTGTGCATAGACTTTCGTCTTGGGACACTGTCGTAAGTTGGTCGTGAAGATACCGCGGAACTTCCCGAAAGCTCCCCAGCCGAGTCGGATTCGACGGCTGACCTCTTTCTCGAAGTTGGCCCTACCCAACTGGTTCGTTTTTGCCAGGTAGACATAGTCGTCTACAACTGTAGAGTCTCCGACCTTGATAGTATTACTGTAACATGGGCATTCAACATCATCTTGGTTTTGTCCATGTTCATCCTAAGTACTGAGGTCCTCCATAGTCTGACCCATGACCATTATAATGTCGGCAACCGAAGGTGAGTGACGTACTCGCCATTGACGTTGATGCCTAGCCCTATCCAGTCCAGAACTTTGAAGACATCCTCCAGTGCAGCGGTGAACAGTTTCGGAGATATGACGTCACCCTGTCTCTTAACTCGCAGCAGAAGTCGAACTGACAGTGGCGTTTTTGTACAAACACTTCGATATACCGGTAGTCGATTTGGCACCGTTGGAGAGACTACAATACAGCCCAAGTCTCGATCGAATAGAAGGCTTTCTCGTAGTCCACAAACGCTAAGCAGAGAGGCAGATTGTACTCTTCGGTCTTCTGTATAGCCTGCCGCAGCGTATGTATGTGGTCTACGGTGCTAGTCTTTACAGAATCCGGCTTGTTCGGGAGGCTGGAAATCGTCAAACCTGCGCGCGAGGCGATTCGTAATAACTCTTGAAAAGCTGTAGACATGGCTAAGGAGTGAGATGGGCCATTTTTTTTTTTTTTGGTACATACCCACCGCACTATTCCCAAACCACTGCAACTCCTGAAAGCCAGAATCAACAGTGGCGACCACCAGAAAAGCGCCGAGGCAATGAAGCTCGACGAAGTCCCGGAGAATGAATTTAACTGTCTTGGATTCCGCAACGAAATTAATCAGAAAAGAATAACGGAGGAGTAGGAAAAAACATAAATTTTCACTTCCCTCCATATCAAGCAGGAGACAGAACAAACAAGGCCACTAGGCACAAAGGGTCGTTTACAACTGGGATGGGCCTATAGTTCTTCAGCAGGGCATTGTCACCCTTCTTGAAGAAGAGTACCACCACACCCGAAGACGTCCACTGCTGGACATAGGCCTCCCCCAAGCGTTGCCACGTTGACCGGTCCCGTGGCGTTTTCCCTTAGAGTATGAGCAGGGTACATTGCTCGCAGAACAGATTGCCGATGGGGCAGAAAAGTTCTGGAATGGCGACCGCGAACCGGAAGACGTTGCGTTGGTGGGCCGATGACCTGGTGAAGTTCGCGGGGATCCGCAAGATGCGAGACGGACGGGACCGGTCAATGTGGCAACCCTTGGGGGAGGCCTTTGTCCAGCAGTGGACGTCTTCGGCTGATATAAATTTACGAACAAACTATATTATATACCAATACAATACGTGCTACTTCATAGTCTCCAAAAATCACTCCGACTGTGTCGGTTTGCGCCTCCAAATCCCATCTTTGGGATCGTCCATTAATCACGTAAGGCTCGAAATGTTTTCATGGTTTCGTTTCGTGTGATTGTTGGTAAAAGCCCGAAATTAGCGATTGTCTTAGATCATTTCGGACTTTTACCTGTAAGACTTGACTTGCATCCTCTCCTTTCTTCTATTCCTAACCAGAATTCAGGAATTGGCGTAAATAAAATACGATCTTTTTAAAAAATATTATATTTGTCAACTGAAAATTAAACAATATCTTATTAACATATTTCTTCACTTACCAGTATTACGGGAATTAACACAACTTGTGTAAATCTTTAACATTTAGGCCTATGTTAAATTAATAAATAATTTTCTTTACGAACTTTTTACATACAGATGGTGGTTGTAAGCTTCGTATTAAATACCTAAACTTAAAAACCGTGTTTCAAACTGAAACCAACTTAATGCACCTCTTATTATCTAAAACTCGAATATACATACAAATCTAAAATTAGTTTGGATTGTATACAATTTAATAATGAAATGTGATGCTACTTAGAAATGTAATAGCAGCAAATATGTTTTAGAACATTTTGCATAGTATACGTGGACATCACACGGGGCTTCATTTCAAGTATAAATGTATGTCTTTTTAATCCGTACACACGTACAATCCTTGCATACAGCAGAACAGGCATAAGTAAAAATTATTTTCAATAAACAACAAATATAAAACGAAAAAAAATCTTCCCAATTTCCCTTTAGTTAAAATTTTTTAGGCCTTTTGGTTTGTCTCTTAAAAACCGTAACACAGTGGAATGATGACCGCACTATACACTTACACATGCGAGCACTTTTTAATCTAGTTTGTGTACTAAAGAAAATGCAGATGTTACAAATTGGTGTTATGGAGACAACGGGCAAATATTTTTGTACCATATTACATTTCCAAGGTGCGCCTAATTATTACAGCATTTGATATAACTCATTCAATCTGACGTCACGTAAAAAGGAAGCAAGTCTTTTAGAAATTCAACAAGTTTTGCTATTGCAGACTTAGTATTTTTTTGTATTTTGAAATGATATCATGGTTTTCTGCCTTTTGGCTAGATTTAACTCTTTCTATCTTCGCAAAACTAGGACGGATTCTATTTGCGAAAGCAATATGCTATTTACGTTATATATAAAACTAGCGACCCGCCCCGGCTTCGCCCGTGACAAATTATGTACTAAAACCTTTCCTCGTTTCTCACTCTTTCTATTGGTAAACATCGCATGAAAATTCGTTCAGTAGTTTTTGAGTTTATCGCGAACAGACGCGGCGGGGGACTTTGTTTTATAATATGTAGTGATGTGATAACTATGTTAAAACGAAAACCATCACTCTACAGATACTTACAAAGCAAGCACCAGAGTTCTTATGTAAATACAATTATATTTAACGAAGTAGAGAATTGTTTTTTGACTTGCTTCCTTTTATTTAAAGACGGCAACATTCGAAAAAGCAAAATATAGACCATAATAAAGTTTACAATAAAATGAGCTTAACGTAACATATGTAAAATATTAATATGTTGACATAACATGACTAAGCCTAAAATATTGTTAAAAACGTCTTATAACCATGATGTCTTACTATCAAATAATAAATATGATTTAATCCTAAACAAAGAAACTCCATCTCAGTTCACTTTTGAGCGGTTTAAAGCTGTTAAAAGTTCAGCGAAACATCTAGCAATTTTTATTCGTTATCAAAATCATATTCCACTGACCACAAGTCAGTTTTTTTTTGTAAAAAAGTTAACGATTTTCTAAAATAATCCACTATAAAGGATTTTTTATCTAGAAAATTCTTCCTAGTGTAAAAAAATTTTGAAGGCCATTGTGGTAAACTCGGGAGACCGTCCATTTTAAACAAATATTGGGTTTGTATCACGTAAATGTCTGAACTAAGACATGTTTACGCTATTATACACGAATGCGATTGTCGGTTTTACTTCCTACCTCATACAGTGGTCCATTTCATTTTAAATTGACTGGTTTTCAACATATTTACAAAATTATATTATTTGAAGTCAAGGCATCGACCTGAATGGTCAAACCCTCATGACCCTCGCCTTTGTGTCCTTTTGACCAACTGTATGGAATTTAATAGACAGAGTTATAAGACACGGGCTGCAAGAATACAGAAGAAATTCTAAAAAGATCACAGTACTCACAAGTCTATAATAATTGATCCCGTTAACAAAGTGATAAATAGAAATAGAAATACATAAGGACGTTTATATGAAACTGAATGCACGCAGTCCAGTCTTTGAATTCTTCGTAAGGATCTATCCAGACACATCTGGGTTAGAAACTTTCATGGCCAGTGTCCCTCAGGGAGTTACAAGACATACATTTTGTATTAAATCTTACTCTGAAGCAGGGATGTTACGGAGCTTCGACTCCGGTTCCGTTAAGTCGGAACTTCCGATTATTATTCCTTCGGTTCCGACACTTTTAAATCGAAGGTTTTAATCGGAGGTCGAAGCATAACATAGCGGCGGCGGCGGCCTATATCGACTGTTATGAACAGGTTTTTTTCATTGTTTGTGTTTTATTCTATAATTGAAAATTGTCCTTAAATAAAAATTCTCTCTCATGCCACCACTTCTGATCCTGCCTCCGACGCCGATAAAGCAAATTTAAAAACTCCGACTCCGCCTTCGGTTCCGATAAAACTACCTCCGTTACATCCCTGCTCTGAAGTAAACGAACACAGAGCCCGAAAGGCACTAACCTAGAACAGCGTGGATAGAGCCTATATACGCTTCTAATATTAAAATATTGTATAATTATAATGTTTATAGTTAAACCTGTGATGGACAGTGGGCTCTTGAATAAGATTTTCACTTAGCGGAATCCTTGGACGAATGATTGTTGGTCTCTTCAGTCTTATCACTGTCACCGTAGAACTTTGGCTGGAAAATACAATCGAATATTAAATTACAGCATCTAAATAAATAGCTTACAGGTATATAAAATAAATAAAGTGAATAACAGGGTAACTTTAAAATCATGGCCACCTTGAGGTATTAGAATTTAGGTGCTGGCAATTAAGAAATATGAGTAATGACATTGTGTTATTAATTCTTTTTTTTTAATAATCGGAGTGCCAGTGCTGTTAAAAATGTCGAATGACTAAATCTTGTTTAACATAACATTATATTTTACCAAAAAGTAAATATTCTTTTAGCTGGCAAAAAAATAAAAACGATGATGACAAACACTATGGATGAGTAGAAAAAAAAACCAACACGACAAACGAATTAGTTGAAATCTATGGACAAAGACAAAAAAACCAAACAAACTCAAACATAGCGAAGAAACACGCAGACAGAACATAAAGATATAAAGATCTGAAAATAATATTTTTGTGCATAATTAAAATAAAATAAAAGCTGATCAATTTATTACAAAGAATGATGTCTGTTAAACAGGTATTTTTATAAATATTTCTCGTGTGTTTCTTTACAAATATAATACATGACCTTGATCAATTTGAACCTGTGAATTCATCTCGGATAACGTTTTTATTGACCAAGCAAACGTATTATGTATATATATCTCACAAAAAATATCACAGGACTAATATTCTGCTGCGTTTACTTAAAATCTCTATTTGTTAAATTTACTAGCAAATCTCTAAACTAACTTCAAATGGATGACGAGTACAAAAGTGAATGTGAGAAAGAACAAACACATCAAAAATCAACCAGTATGTTTTATAAAAGCATGATTCAATGCCTATAAACATCTGTTCTAGACTTACACATTTTCATTTTGTACTATACTGTGGTGACTTTATTTCCATATCCGTTTTTGACACCGTTATAACTTGTAAAACCCTAGAAATAAACAATATCTGTTGGTACCACAGATACAAATCTAACTAGATGTCGCGATTGTATCTACTTCACGTGCCAAAAAACGTAGTAAAGTTACGATTAATGATCTTAATCTGAGCTTTTCTAGTATTATCGGCACCGGAAGTCCACCGACATCTGGATAAATGCCTTTTTATGCCATATTGAGCTAGCTGTAAAGAATGATTAGAAAAAAACCGGCCAAGTGCGAGTCGGCCACGCACACGAAGGGTTCCGTACCATTATCGCAAAACACTGCAAAAAAATCACGTTTGTTGTATGGGAGCCCCCTTAATTTATTTTATTTTAATTTAATAATTATTATTTTTTGAAGTAAATATACAACTAAACTTTCTGTGAATATTTCAAGCGTCTACCTGTTGCCGTTTTTAATATCAAGCAAAAAACGGCAAAAATATCACATTTGTTGTATGGGAGCCCCCCTTAAATATTTATTTTATACTGTTTTTAGTATTTGTTGTAATAGCGGCAACAGAAATACATCATCTGTGAAAATTTCAACTGTCTAGCTATCACGGTTCATGAGATACAGCCTGGTGACAGACGGACAGACAGACAGACAGACGGATCGCGAAGTCTTAGTAAAAGGGTCCCGTTTTTACCTTTTGGGTACGGAACCCTAAAAAGTTGGCTGAGGCATTGGAAATGTTTTCTTTCATTGGTAAGTAAATTTGTATTTAAATTGTTTGTGAAAAAGTGGGTCTTGCGTTATCTAGTTAGATTTATTTCTGTGGTTGGTACTGTGTTTCTAGAACTGAACTTATAAAATAATCTTCAGCAACTAAAATTATTTTTCTAAAACGAATATAACCGACAAAACCATAATTACAAGCAACCTACATCTTTTCACATATATGGCTTTATTATTCGTAGCCAAATAATAGCTCAACTCAATATATCCTAAACAGAGCCACAGCTCAACAAGCCGCAAAAGGCTAGGATTTGAAGTCACAAAGGCTCCACAGATCCGATCACCGCATTTAGCATTTTCAGCATACCCTACCCAGAAACTATCTAATGATATAGCTTCTGGGTAGCTGCATGCTTATTAAATAAGTGTGTAATAACAGAGTACGCGTTCGTTCCACTTGCAGCGAATAAAAACGGTATTACTAATAATATTTGCGCCCGCGCAATGTGCTTTGTTTCGGGAGTCAAAGTCACTGTCAGAATAGTGTAGTGTTTCCTGAAAAAAACTATTTGGTCTTCCAGTTAAATTACCAAAAATATTGGACACGTATTTTTCTTTTGTCACGTATAAAAAAGATACGACAATAGTGACATTAGTGACAGTGCTCATATGTGACCTCTCTAGCTCCCACTCCTAAACTTTGATGCACTTTATCTTTGTCATTTTTTTATGAATTTGAATAAGCAAAAACCAGCCAAGTGCGTGTCGGGCCACGCGTAGTAATAGGGTAACAAAAATTTGCATTTTGAAGCTTCATTTTACGCAAACGGGTCCCTGAATCGAAAAATGCTTTTAACAGATCCGTAATATTTTTGAATGGCCTAACCAACGATACCTCACACAATAGGATAGACGATAAAAAAAAACATCCTCACTTTACGTGTACAACAGGTACATAAAAGATTTTTGTTCATGATTTTATTTTACCACTTTGTCGGCGTGATTAATATGTATATCCGTGCCAAATGTTAGCTTTCTAGCACTAAGAGTCTCTAAACTAAGCTACGAACGGAGAAACGGACATAGCGAAACTATAAGGGTTCCTAGTTGACTACGGAACCCTAAAAAATACGTGTCCAATATTTTTTGATAATCTAACTGACGGAGCCAAAACAATTTTTCAATAAACTACTCCGCAATTCAAAAATTCACTGCCGTCAATTTCTATGAGTAAACGGCGACACTCACTGACACGCTAGGTAGACATTGCCGGCTCTAACAGCGACTGCCGAACCGTCTCGGTACTCTGCACATGATGTAATAATAGCTTACCTCATCGTGTTTCTCCTCGGCAGTGACGCGGTCATCATCGTCGTCGCTGTCTTCATCAGCGGACGAGTCCCCGCCAGAACCAGCCGTGTCTTTCACTGGAAAAGTAAATAAATTGTTTGTTTTATAAAGCTTTGATATTTATAATTGCGGGTTGCCTAGTAATATGTCTGAGGGACTTGACTTCCTAAATTATCTTAACGCTATCGACTTATTGCTGACTATAACTTCTCCTTAAAAGTTAACTAGAGTAATTATTGTGTCAGGGTAGATGCTCCTCAGTCTCCCCAGGGCCGAGCCCTAACAGGTGTTGCACAGATGGGGTTCTGGAGTAGTCTTTTAAGAGGTAACCCTCCAAGTGCTGAACGTGATCGCCGGGGTGGTTTTAGTAAGGTTAAAATCCCACACTCCCTGGTCTTTTCCCCAAAAGCCCGGGCACCTTTTGAAGGGTTCCAAAGTAAAAAACCCGACTGCTTAAAAAGCGAACTAAAAAGATGTAAACAAGAAGCAAATCATGCTGTGCAGTCGGAGGATACATGTTCGCGAGCTGGCTGACCAAACCCAGATGTATCCTCCGACTGCACAGCATGATTTGCTTCTTGTTTACATCTTTTTACCCGACTGCCGAAGGAGGGTAATGTGTTTATCAGTCTATGTATGTATGTATGTTTGTTCCTATGTGGCGTTCTAGAGACCAAACGCGTGGACCGATGTTGATGGTTCTTACGTCAATCGATTCGTCTTAACCCCGCGAGTGTCACTGGCTACATGAAAATTGGAAAATAGGTAAATGGCGGTTTTTGGGCGCCATATTGTGGGGGCCCAAATTTTTTTTTTCTTCCAAACCTATCGTGTGGGGTATCAAAATAAAGAATTTTAAGAGGTGATTTCAAAAATATATAACACTTATATGATTAAATGTAACTAATTCGAAAAAAAAATTAACTAAAAAGTTTTAAATAAAAAAAAGTTAATTAAAAAAATCAAAAACCCGACTGCTTGAAAAGCGAACTAACTACTAACTACGAACTAAGTCTGGTTTTGGTCAGCCAGCTCGTGAAGATGTATCCTTAAAATCCTTTATTTTGATACCCCACACGATAGGTGTGGAAGAAAAAAAAAATTTGGGGCCCCGCAATATGGCACCCAAAATCCGCCATTTTTCTAATTTCCATTTTAATGTAGCCAGTGACACTCGCAAGGTTAAGACGAATCGAATGACGTAAGAATCATCGAAATCGGCCAACGTGTTTGGTCTCTGGAACGCCACATAGGAACAAACACACATACATAGACTGATAAACACATTACCCTCCTTCGGCAGTCGGGTAAAAAGAAAATAGTAATTGTTGTGTAAAAGGATGCTATGGCAAGCATGGTGATTATCTTCTTAACATGTTGTATCTTATGTAGTACACGTGAAGCGGTCCTGCCAAGTCCATGTACCTTTAGACGAATCCAGTGTAACTTTATGGGCTCTGCCCCCCAGCCAAGTTACAAACGTTGGGTATCGAATCTCTTTCTACAATCGTTAACGCCTTCTATTTGTATGGTCTGACCACGTGACTACAACATTCAGATGAATCATTCCCATACATTGATTCGTTTTCTACTATCGTTATCGATTATAACTTGGCTCAGGTGCTGGTGCTTCGGACTTTTTAAATTAGTTACTTTTATTGCTGTGGCATCTGTTAACATGTTAAGGTTTTTCATTCCGTAATGGCAATAAATTATTAATAAAAAAAACTTTGCAATCATTGATTTGCTAATGTGTTTACTTTTATTAGCAATAAAGAGTGCAAACTTTGGACTTTCCTGTAACCTAAATACATACAATTTGTCCACTATCTACTCATGACTACCGTCCGCCCGTGTTCCATGACTCATTCAACCAATTGGATAAATCATTTTTTATTTTAATGGCTAAAACCGCACAGGAAATATCCTATGAGCAATTTTATTATAAAACAAGAATGATAAGAACATAACCTATACCAAGAATTCGAATTTACATTAAATCATGACGTTATTAAATTGATAACGAATTGGTACAATATTATATCTCAGTGATTTTTGATGTTTCATTTCAAGTGGCATTGAGGAAAAATCTGTTCAAATAATAGTTTTAATTATTTAGATAATTTGCCTGCTCACTTGCCTAGTTTATCTAGTGGTCTCGCTACTGCTGGCGTGAGGTCCGGAGCTCGAACCCGAGTCGAGTAATGTGATATTGTGTTTATATCTGAACTTTTCAGTGGCAGCCCGAAGTCTAGATTAGTACCTGGTAGCATTTGGCTCGGGCTACCAATGTCGTCGTACACCTCTGCCTTGATCTTCGGGGCACACATGCGTGATGCTATTTAACCGACTTTCCAAAAAGGAGGAGGTTCTATGTTCGACAAAGTTTGTTTTTTTTTTGTGTATGTTCATCTCCGTCAATTTTGGACCGATATTGAAAATTCTTTTTTGTTTTAAAGAGTATGTTTCCAAATTGGTCCCATTTTAATTTGGTGAAGATCTGATAACGAAACGAAAACAGGAATACAGACTTCCGAAAAAGAAGTTGTTTTTCTCTTTGTTGTGTTTTTATTTGGAAGTCGGTTGTATTTTTTTTTACCCGACTGCCGAAGGAGGGTAATGTCACAGAATAAATAATAGTACAAGTACAGAAGAGTCACTTCGTGCAATAATTCATTGAAATAGAGACTCCTGCAAGTAAGCAACAAAGTGCAATTCAGCTCGCATAAGCGCTCAGTGCCTAACGTGATATTCACCTAACAGTTGCCGCTATCTTCTAACGCGTATCTTCGTCGCTGTCTGGCGCGGTTTGACTCTGCTCGTAAGGGTTGTCGACTCGCCGCTTTCGCTTACATCCACTATCTATCTTTCTTATGTTTGATGCCTATGGTTACACGGTCAAGTAGGTAGATAGACAATGAATATTCATCCGACCGACCGTCATTTTGTTAGGTACTTAACAAAACTAGGTTACCTAAACCACCACCATTAAACCATTACCATTAAAACCACCATTTAAATAAGCCCATTTTACAGCCCGGTCAATCGATTTTGACTTATATTGCGTTGGTGATACGACAAATGGAAGCTGTAATAAACAGTTGGTTTTGGTAACAAATTTGTGCTTTTTATATCATGCTTATGTGTACGAGATAGAACACAAAATCGGTTGAACGGACTGTAAAACGAGTTGTAAAGACGTCTAATGATATTTCAAATTGAGTATAGGTACCTACCTCTTTGTTTACTCTTTAGTGATATTTTTTGTTAGTTTATTTAAAGTTGGCTTGAAGAACTCTTAGGAAATATTGCTTGTTTGTTCGTTAGGTATAAGTAAATACCTAGTTTTATATACAAACGTTAACGTTAACAAGTGCGTACACTTACTCAGGCTATTGGTAAATTCTTAGGCTAAGTAGGTAACTACTTACTTAGGCAATTATAATTTATTTTAAACTGGATCTAAAGCGTTTATTTTTATGTTAACGAAACGGTAACTATTCAATAAAAAAATAAATCAAATTATATTTGTGAACATCACGAAAATCTAAAATATCTAAGTACCTACCTAATTATTAGTATTTCACGCACCTATTCATTCTTTTAGGAACACCAAAATGCTTAAATTTTAATACAAAACTCGAACTCATTATGCACCTACTACCGATAGTTACAGAGTATTTATTAAATGATTTAAATAGGTACAACAAAATAGCTTACCTTTCAAAATCTTTCGGTACTTTAAAAAAACTTAATATCGATTCATTGTTCTTTGCTTTATTTAAACACCCGTAAACATAACAATATCTTTTATAGGCCTTAGAAGTACGTTTAGAAGTCATTGTTCTTTGCTGCATAAATCATAGAATTAATAACGTGGCTAACGTGCTAGCCGAGCGGTAAGCGGCAACCTAATGCGTTATTCCCTCTAGAGGGTACCGCCGGCCGATCGTACCTAAACTGCGGAGTGACACCCCCCTGGTAATGTGTTTATTAAATAATGAATTTATAGTTAGTTAACTTTCGACATCGATCTCGCCCAAAGGAAACTTTACATAGATCCTCAATTTACTTGAACCGTGTGTTTAAGCGCCACCAATACTTTCGACAGCTAAAAGATGATTTTTGTTTAGTTTCTGTTGAAATACAACAAACCAGTATTCATCCAAAATATTCACCATGCTTTAAAACGTAATATGTTCTTACAGATAAGATATCAATAAGTTTATCTAATCGACATTTATATTAGTGTAAATAAAGCTTTAAATCGCATACAGATAACTGGGTATTTTGGTCAATAAAGTTATTGGAATCTGTGGTTACAAATTTTAGAGAATATATGGATCGGCAGCCTTATTTCGTAGACCGCATCATCGCTTAACATCAGGCGAGATAGTGGTCAAACGCGAGCCTATAGACAATAAAAAAAAGAAAACGTTAATACGGCAACGCAAAGAGTTTGACCGCTATCAACCGACCAATCACACAGACGGAAATCCACATCGCGTCATTCATCTCGCATGTGATTGGTCGATTTGATAGCGGTTAAACCCTTTACCTTGCCACCTCACCGACGTTACTGCACTTCTACACTAGTGTGGAATTGAAAAAATTGTCACACAAGAGTCTAAACTAACTTTACTCTCGAATAATTTATTATTTTCGAGAATGTCACAACAGAGTCATAATATCTTCAGCATCCTGCCCTTATCTCATGTTACTTGGGTCGGGTACAATAAAGTGTGTTCTATTCAAAATCTCGCGATCTAGGACCACAGCCACTGTCCGCGTAGACCAGGATAGAAGTAAATAATAATATAAATAATAATAAAGTACAATTATATCAATTTGTCTCATCATAATCTACCCCTGTATGGAAACAAAAAAGTAAAAAAATAAATATATTTGACATTTATGAGCGTCGAAAGATCCACATTTTAACACTAATTTAAACGCGTCTTTGGGAGCAAATAAATACCATAAGAAGAAGGAATATTGCAAAACAATCGCCATACAGGGATAGATTAGTAGTTCAACAATGCAAATAATTTTATTTTGAACAGATACATTTAGTAGTTTTTTCATGATATCCATATTCCCAAAGATCTGTTTATAAAATTTCGCGCGCTCGTTTTCGTCCTTAATCATCATCCATTTCACTACAAATTTGCAAAAGTTTGTATTCGTACGCGAACTAGCTTCTTACTACTCATCACAGCATCTATCTCTTTCGCACGTGTTGTCGGATGAGATAGATTAAACGAGAAAGATTTAAACCCCGCGCACAAAATAGTTCGTGCCGTCGAAAAGGGCAACCTTAAACAATCAATCCAACGGACAAACAAATTTGTTAACCTGCCCGTATATTCAATTTGACAAACATCTGGATCTGAAGATATTGTTTGACAAACACCGCCGTTCCCGTACAAACTTGTTTGTCAAACACATCATCAATCTTGATTGATATTCGTCAAACACGACAAACACGTTTGACAAACGCGTCAAACACAGCTGCACACTATCAAATTATTTGACAAACACGTAAAATTTGTCAAACAAATTTGATCGTTTACAGGTTGCTTTATAAAAACAATATTACAACATAACACAGCTCAACTAACCGGGCGTCATATTAGCGGCTTGCGCCTGAGTGGGCGGACGCGCGCGCTCCCTGTTGAGTTCGTCGAAGCACTGCAGGCACACTCGGAGCGGCTTGTCGCTCTGGCCGCGGAGGATGTAGCGCTTAGATGAGCAGGGACCGCACACTACTGAGCCGCACTTACGGCAGTGATGCTGGAAATAAATTAAAAAAATAGCTAAGGGTCCAAGCCGATTGAGACAAGGGATGAAGCACATCAAAAAACAATTGATTTTTCATTCTTTAGTCATGATCTATGAACAGATAAGGGCGGCAAATAACACGCAACGCCACGTGACGACAATGGAACGTGCTTAACTGCAAATACATAAATGAAGCTAAGCCAATGAGCGTGCTTGGGTGTAGCTTCAGGTGTTACCAGTGCGCTTCGGCCCCATTTGTTAAAAATACTTATAGGATCAGCCGTTCCATATGTGCATAAGTCTGTTTTTTTTTAACCAATCTCACCGCAAAGGCTGAACGGAGACAAAACATGGCACACAAGTAGAGAATGACCTTATGTAAGTGAATACGGCAACGCAAAGGGTTGCGCAATTCGGCTGCTGGATTACCAAGATACAGGATACTTTTAGCTCCAGCAGTACTTTTAGTACATTCCCTTGGAATAATTTAAAATCTTCAGATGGGCTAAGCCGTTAGTAAAATCTAGTATCACTACATATTATAAAATAAGGGGACTCCCCGCCGCGTTTGTACGCAATAAACTCAAAACCGGCCAAGTGCGAGTCGGACTCGCGCATGAAGGGTTCCGAACTTGATAAATTGCGGTTTACGATTTATGACGTTTTAAAAAAAACTACTTACTAGATCTCGTTCAAACTCATTTTTGGTGGAAGTTTACATGGTAATGTACATCATATATATTTTTTTAATTTTTATCATTCTCTTATTTTAGAAGTTACAGGGGTGTGTGGCGGACACACATTTTACCACTTTGGAAGTCTTTCGCGCAAACTATTAAGTTTAGAAAAAAATGATATTATAAACCTCAGTATCATTTTTGAAGACCTATCGATAGATACCCCACAAGTATGGCCTAGATGAAAAAAACATTTTGGGTTTCAGTTCTAAGTATGGGGAACCCTAAAATTTATTGTTTTTTTTTTAATTTTTGTGTGAAAATCTTAATGCGGTTCACAGAATACATCTACTTACCAAGTTTCAACAGCATAGTTTCTATAGTTTCGGAAAAAAGAGGCTGTGACATACGGACGGACAAACAAACAGACAGACATGACGAATCCATAAGGGTTCCGTTTTTGCCATTTGGCTACGGAACCCTAAAAACTACTGAACGGATTTTCATGCGGTTTTCACCAATACAAAGAGTGAGAAACAAGGAAGGTTATTGTATATAATTTGTCACAGGGAAATCAGGGCGGGTTACTAGTTTAATAATAATAATCTTACCCTCCTATTGAGAACAGTGAACTGTGTCTTTTTGCAGTGCATGCAGATTGATGCTTCATTGTCTGGAACCCATACAGCCGCATGTTCTGATGGAGGTTGTTTGCCACCTGGAAAACAATTACATACATAAACTCACGCCTTTTTCCCATGGGGGTAGGCAGAAACTACAGAACGCCACCTGCTACGATCCTTACATACTTCTTTTGCTTCACTCACATTCATACATCTAGTCATACACACACGCCGGTTATGAGTACTGCGCACCTGGCCTTTCTGAAGAACATCACCTATAAGGTCTATGTATGTCTTTCTAGGGCGTCCCCTACCGGCGTTTCCATTCACGTCTGCCTTGTAAATACCTTTCGTTAGTCTCCTTTCATTCATTCTCTCAACATGACCAAACCATCTTAACATACTCTTTTCAATTTTAGTTACTACATCTTCTTTTAAACCACAACGTTGTCTTATTATCTCATTCCTCAATCTATCATTTAAAGTTACACCACACATACTTCGCAAGGAACGCATTACTACTGCATTAATCCTACTTTCATGTCTTTTTTGCCATACCCAACCTTCACTTCCATACATAAGTGTAGGCACCAGCACACTGTTGTGAACGGCGCGTCGGAAAACAATTAAAAGTTTTAATAAAAGGTCTGTACCCACATCTCGCTATTTATGTCCCATATAATAAGGGACGAGACTATTGCAAACAATGTGCCTATTTGTACAAAATACAGGCTATAGTGCGGGCCCCTGTCAATTTTTTTTTTCGGTTCGTTTAGTTCTTGACTCTAGTCTATGTCAGAGGAGACAGAGACAAAGTCATCAAGTCAAGATGCCAGAGGTACTATAACTAAAAAATCACAGAGTGTGTCACAAAAGTGAAAAAGGCATTGATTAGAGTACAGTGGAAAGATACTTGTTTATTCAATTATCTCAATTAAAATTTACATAGTATAAAATACTTAATTAACAATAACTACCTATATATACACTTAAATAAAAATAACAATAAAATAAAACTACAAAAACGCATAAAAGGGCAGAGGTCATAGGGCGTCAAAAAATTCGTCCAGAACGCTGCCAGCATTGCCACGTTGCTTGTATGGCAATGTTGATTCTCTAGCCTAGGAAAAACCCAGCCCTCTGGTCACGAGAAGAGTCGACTAACCGTTTGCTTACATCTCGAAATACTCGATGAGCACTCAGACCCCATGGACCTAATGTTTCAATTCAACCCCAAACGGCAAGTGGATAGGGCTTTTTAATACAAAAAAATCTATTTCGTTAGTTACATTGTCAAAAACATTGTCAAAAGTCATATGGGGTAATTCAGTGGATGTGGAAAGAGCATTCTTAGTGCAAAAGAAATGTATCAGAGCCATGAGTGGAGCAGATTATTTGGATCATTGCAGGCCATTATTTAAGGACTTAAAAATTCTCTCACTCCCCTGTCTGTATATTTTTGAAGTTTGTCTATTTGTAAAAAAAAATCATCATTTATTTCCATTGAATGAACAAGTCTCCGAAAGACTGAACAAAAAACATGCCGGGAAATTACTAGTGCCTGCTCAGAGATTGCAGTTGTACAGTAGAAATGCCAGTTGCATGACAATTAAAATATATAATAAACTAGCTGACCCGGCAAACTTTGTTTTGCCATAAAAACACCAAACATCATTAATCTACCCTACCTACCCTACCCTACCCTACCTACCCTAACTACCTACCCTACCCTACCCTACCTACCCTACCCTACCTACCCTACCTACCATACCTACTCTACCTACCCTACCTACCCTACCCTAACTTCCTACCCTACCCTACCTACCCTACCCTACCTACCCTACCCTACCCTACCTATCCTACCTACCCTACCCTAGCCTACCCTACCCTACCCTACCCTATCTCTCAAGTTGGATCGAACTGCACATGGTGTGCGAATTTTATTATAATCGGTTAAGTGGTTTAGGAGTCCATTGAGGACAAACATTGTGACACGAGATTTATATATATTAAGATTACCACCTGCCCTGAGAATGCTACCAATTAATAAGTTTAAATGTAAAATGTTTGCTTGGCTCTTAGATATGTGTTTTTATTCCGTCAATGAATTTTTAAATCATTCTTTTTGATATTCTAATTAAAATTTTAATACTGATATTAGTACTTTGATATTGTAATTTTTTTTAATTTTTTTATTATTATTTTTGATGTTACGATTTATATTTTGACATGATGATTAATTATTGACATTTTTTATTATTTTTTGCCATTATGATAATTTTTTTTTTTTTGACATTATGACTTATTTTTTTGATATTATGATTTATATTTCGTACAAAATTTCTTGAATTTTTATAATAATCTTATAATGTACCTAGTTTTGATTTGCATGTACCTAGCTTATTATTTAATATTTCTACACCAGAAATGGTAGTATGTGTGAAACAATGTTAAATGTAAGATCTCAATGTACCATAAATACTGAGAAATAAATATTTACTTTACTTTAAAAAATTATTCGACACGTTTTTTTTTTTACGTGACAAAAGGAAAAGCCCCTGTTTAATATGTATTGACAATATAAAGACTGGACCAAACTCATGTATGGGTTTAAAAAAATATAGTAAAGTACTTACTTTTTCTTAGCAAATCTTCTATACATTTTTCTATGTGCGCCATCCATTCTTCTTTCTCGGTGGCTGTCGCTGCATAAACGGCGAATGATTTGGAGGCAGTGCGGATTAACCAGCCATTGCGATATTCTGTAACAAGGAAATTATATTATTTTTAACATTTTCATAAATTAGTCTATGGCACTCCACGACAGTGTTGCTTGCTTAAACAGCATAGTAAGAGAATATATATAATGGGGATGATTCCAAATATATTTATTTCAACTAGGCCACCAAGCGGCACCTTTGAATGTTACACAATTAAAATTTACAAGTAATAAAAATTGATTCTACCGTGCATTCGGAAAAGTAGCTTGTTATGGAGAAGAATGCACAAGAAATACATACACTTAAAAAAAAAATGGAAAGATTAAAAAAAGTTAATTAAAAAATTCAAAAAACCCGACTGCTTAAAAAGCGAACTAAAAAGATGTAAACAAGAAGAAAATCATGCTGTGCAGTCGGAGGATACATGTTCGCGAGCTGGCTGACCAAAACCAGACGTATATGATATTTTTGAAATCAGCTCTTAAAGCCCTTTATTTTGATTCCCCACACGATAGGTTTGGAAGAAAAAAAAAATTTGGGCCCCCACGATATGGCGCCCAAAATCCGCCATTTTTCTATTTTCCAATTTTAATGTAGCCAGTGACACTCGCAGGGTTAAGACGAATCGATTGACGTAAGAACCATCAAAAGCGGCCAACGCGTTTGGTCTCTAGAACGCCACATAGGAACATACATACATAGACTGATAAACACATTACCCTCCTTCGGCAGTCGGGTAAAAAAAAAAGATTCCGACGAATGAGAACCTGCTCATTTTTTAGGGTTCCGTACCCAAAAGGAAAAAACGGGACCCTATTACTAAGACTCCACGATCCGTCTGTCTGTCTGTCCTTCTGTCACCAGGCTGTATCTCATGAACCGTGATCCGTGATAGCTAGACAGTTGAAATTTTCACAGATGATGTATTTCTGTTGCCGCTATAACAACAAATACTAAAAAAAACAGAATAAAATAAATATTTAAGTGGGGGCTCCCATAAAACAAACGTGATTTTTTTGCCGTTTTTTGAGATAGTGGTACGGAACACCTCGTGCGCGAGTCCGACTCGCACTTGGCCAGTTTTTTTGTTTACGTGTCAAAAGAAAAAATACGTTATTCTACCTGACGGACAACAAACTAATTTTTAGTCATCATCCTTGGATTGGTACCGCCAGAGATTACCTGCACACAAACAAATCTATCTCTAAAAAATATTAATAATTTAGCACATAAATTAGCATAAGTAACAGAATATTTAAATGTTTATTAGTAATGGTCATTCATATCAGAAGTACGTATTTTTCTGTGGTTTTGTTACTGGTACCTAATGTTAGGTATATCATATTGTACAGTGCTTAAATAACTTAATTCACCATGGTTTAATTTAAATAACCGGCGTAACGACGTCATGGTGCATGAATCATTGTTTCGATATTTTTTATGCGAAGTTCATTTATATAGTTACTAGCTGACCCGGCAAACTTTGTTTTGCCATAAAAATACCAAACATTCATCTACCCTACCTACCCTACCCTACCTACATACCTACCCTACCTATGTAGGTAAAGTAGTATATTTTTTTTTTTTTCATAATATGCTTCTCCTAACAATAACAAACACAACAAAAAAAGAATAAGCGAAATCGGTCCAGCCATTCACGCGTGATGCCGTGACCAAGGGAAATAGGGATTCATTTTTAGGGTTCCGTACCCAAAGGGTAAAAACGGGACCCTATTACTAAGACTTCGCGATCCGTCTGTCTGTCTGTCCGTCTGTCTCCAGGCTGTATCTCATGAACCGTGATAGCTAGACAGTTGAAATTTTCACAGATGATGTATTTCTGTTGCCGCTATAACAACAAATACTAAAAATAGTATAAAATAAATATTAAAGGGGGGCTCCCATACAACAAACGTGATATTTATGCCATTTTTTGCTCGATATTAATAACGGCAACAGGTAGACGCTTGAAATATTCACAGAATGTTTAGTTGTATATTTACTTCAAAAAATAATAATTAACAAATAAAAATAAAAAAATTAAGGGGGGCTCCCATACAACAAACGTGATTTTTGTGCAGTATTTTGCGATAATGGTACGGAACCCTTCGTGTGCCAGTCCGACTCGCACTTGGCCGGTTTTTATATATATAGATTAAGCATGCAAGCAACTATTAACTAACGAATGCATGCATTTCTTGATGAGCATGACCTTCACTTAAATATTACCTAGAAAATAGTTTGTTAAAATTGGTGATATTGGCTGGTAATTTACTAACCAATATCACCAATTTTAACAAACTTTTCAGTCACAGAGAGGGTTCCAGCTGTGGGCACACTGCAACTGGATATAAATCTAACTTTTCCACATCAATAGTTGTTTTATAAATAAATTATATCATACAATAGTTATTTTATAAATAAATTATATCATAATGGTGCTATATGAAAGTAAACAAAACAAAAGGAATGAATGAATTTCTGCCTACCCTCAGATATGGGAAATAGTCATAATTTTAATGTTGCCGTATCCTAAAGTCGCCGGCAGATAACAAAAAAATAAAAGTCGTCAACACCTGTCTACCAATGTATTACAATATTTCAAAACTATACGAAAAAAATGTAAAGGCTGTGTCGCTAACACGATCAAAACAAACGTATCGCGGTACGGGGCGTCCGTAACCTTGATACTTTGCGTTCAGTAATGAGTTAATATCTCATAAACTCATGGACAGATTTACATGATTTAAATGGATAAAATGGTTCTACGCCTATACCTTTCATTTGAGAACAAAATTATCAAAATATCTCAAAATCAAAAATGTTTTTTTTTTTCACATATCTCCACTTATAAAACGTCGACAAAAGATGCAAGGTTCGGGTTGCTCGTTTCCTATGGAGAAGAACCGGCAAGAAACTCCATGGTTACCCTTTTAAAAAATGGTTTGGTTTTACAATATTTCCATGTTACAGTATTAGTACTTAGATATTGGGGACAACGTAGGCCCGACAATTAGTCAGCAATAAACAAAAGATCATGTTTTCAAGTTACATAAGGTACAAGTCGGATGAATGACTATTATTTTTTGTTAACTGGTGGAAACCTTATACAACTGTAGATTATCTATGAGAAGAGACATCGAAATATACTCTAAGAGTACATGTGGAGCTTAATTTTGTCAAACATTAATCTTCATTAGGAACGTAATAAACATTGTTTATGACACTTTCTGCCCTTACTAGCCTTGCAATGTGTTATCAATAAAACTTATAATCTATTTATTATACAATACAATGTATGCATAGGAGTGTTGAGTCACACAAGCTTTCGAAGATCAATGTCAGCATATATCCAGTTATAATACATAATATACAAGATGATTCACTGGTCATTCACATAAATGACTCAGTCAACCAATAAAATATATAGGTAAATATTTTGCAGAAAAATAGGCGATCAGTTTTTTTATTTATTTAAACATTATGCACAAAGGTAAAATGATGGTCTTAATCTTAATAGCTTAGGCATTCCCTAAGTTACAAACAGAAAGCAAAGCAGGTGGATTGTTTAATGTGTGAAAAGTGAAAAAACTGACCAAGTGCGAGTCGGACTTGCATACGAAGGGCATCCCCCATTATGGCAAAAACGGAAAAATAATCATGTTTGTTGTATGGGAGCGAGAGCCCAACTTAACTTAGTTTATTCTGTTTTTAGTATTTGTGTTATAGCGGAAACAGAAATACATCATCTATGAAAATTTCAACTGTCTAGCTATTACGGTTCATGAGATACAGCCTGGTGACGGACAGACAGATGGACGTGGAGCTTTAGTAATAGGGTCCCATTTTTACCCTTTGGGTATGGAACCCTAAAAAAGGCAACATTTTATAAATATTATAAAAAATTTTGGTTACTTAATATACACACATATTTTTTACCCGACTCTGATTAAGGCCATAAAGAAGGTTATTTAAAAGTTATTAATTTTATCAAAATTTTAGATTCATGTCTATTTTTTATTCAATAAAGTCATATTTAAAAACTAGATGTTACTGCAAACACCAAACTTGTTAAGTTTATAAAAACAACTTCAAATAACAACAGTTACAAATAACTTGTTTATAATTTTAGAACTTTGCTGTTATTATTGACCTTTACTGAAACAAATTTTGAGACTAATAAGAATTTATTATCAGATTCTAAAACAAAATAAGTTAACAACTTTTCTTTTCTAGAACAATTAAGTTACCTAATTTGATTGCTATTAAACCACTTTGTTAAATTCTATCTTAGCAACAAAACTAGGAATTCAGATTATTGGACAATCAAGAAAATCTAGCTCTCTAAGGGGTACAAAAAATTTATCTGAAAATAATTGTTTCAGTGTTCCCTTTGGTAAACAATAAAAATAATTAAAGGCTTTTTACAGTTCCAGTTCTCGTAAATTAAAAAAAAATATGATTAAATCGATTGAGACTTACGTCCTTCATCCTTCAGGGACTCCAGCTTGACTTCCTCAAGTGGTATAACATGTTGTTTGTTATATTTCTTCTTGTTTATAACAATATTTCCATAGACAAGGATGTCGTTGAACAGGAAGAACTGTCTGGCTTTTGGTTTCTTGCGGCACATTTTTGTCAAGACACCCTCTCCCACAAGGACCCTGCCTTGCTCTGCCAGAGGCTAAAAAGAAAAGAAAAGTTTACTTTTTAATATGCACAGGATGTGTTTGTGTAGGCTATCTGCCTGATAACAAATAGTTTTTATTACAATGTCAATATAATTTTTGTGTTTACACAGCTTTGAGAGGCTGACAGATAAAATAAAGCTGAGATATCAGTTCAAGTGTAACATAAAGAAGTAAAAATGTATATAAAAATAATATGAAGTATTGAACTAGTTCTTAATCACCTCTGTTAGAAATTAGAAACCTTTCAATAATGCTAATGACTTAATGAGCTAAAAACATACAAGTTTCTCTAATTAGGATTTGAATGAAGTATTTTGTTTAGTTGCAAATGGCAGTCCCAAACTGAATTTAAAAATGCAAATAATGCACAATGCGTAACAATCAAAGATTTTTTTTTCGACAAAGTAAATTATAAAAACCTCGGCATATCATTGATAAGAAAATCATGCATTCATGACTCATTTATTTTTTTATATAAAAGTTTCAAGTTATATTTCTATAGATAATACTCGCACCACCTTAGATTTGGTAGTAATTGTTCATGGCATATCAATACTTTAATCATAGAACGGCCACATATAATCTAACTGATAATGAACAAGCTTATCAATCACTAATCTATTTAATTCAATTATACCCCATGATGTTTTAATTACAAAGTTGAATGAAAGTCAACACAAGAAAGTTTTTAACATTGTCCATAAATATCATAATAATGAAAAACGGAGCTGATAAGTGCTTGATATCTTCAGTCAGAACAATCCCACCCAAGCGATGTACCAAAGATTTTATCTTGGCGAGTTTGTCGGTTGATAATACGACGGCATTCGATAACTTCTAAACTTAGAAAAAACTTATAATTTGCAATAATAGACGCTCACCTGTCCAGAACTGCCGAAGCAGCTCTCAACCATAGCAATCCTTCTAGCATTGGCCTCACTGTTCACTGAAAAAAAGAAAATTACCTACTTAAAAATTGCAGTACGGTATAAAAGTTTGACGTCAAAGGAAAGTGAAGCAAACAATGACATTGATCTCCCACGTAACTATTTGAAATGATTGTACACAAATACTACCACTGTTTTTTAACTAGTTTATCTTGCTTACACGGATTTAAATAAACATTTTCCTACCTAAACGGTCCACCATTATCGAAATTTATTTTCTCGTAGATACGACCGAGAAAAATGTGTCATTCATAGAATATATTGCCAGCTCCAGAAAGTAAACTTCTACTCTTCTACTATCTGTTCCATTAGCCATCAATGTATTTTTTTTCAATTCTGGTTAATTAATTCAATAAACTAATAATTTTCAGGAATATATAATTTTCTATATCTCTTGTGGAGTATTAAATAGAGCTTCATGGAGCTATACATTTTATATATTATGTACTAATTAGCAAGTTATATCAGCTTTTGGCAATACTGGAATAACGTTCCGGTTTACGAAAATTATATTTGGAAATCAAAAACAATATTTCTTAAACTGTTATTTTTAGACATCAGTTTCTTGTAAATAAGATTTTAAGTATCATAATGATAAATCATTTACTAATGGAACCGAAATCACATTGAGGATTGTATTAAAAATATAATTTGAAAAAGATTAAGTTATACAACATCCATAGACAATCGCAAAGTAAAGATCATGTGAGTAACCATTTTTTGACACCAGCTGACAGCTAGTGGTCGATACCGTCTGGTTTTGTGTTCGTAATTCTGATAAATAAACCAGTAAAATGGCCTGCAAATTCTGTGGCCCTAAGCTGTCGCTGTGCGGGCTCGTACTGAGCGTCTGGGGAATCATACAATTGGTGAGTAAAAGACCTGTAACCTGCATTTTAAGCTATGGTACTTCAATGCCGTGCTAACACTCGTGAACTCTTTCAGACTTTGATGGGCGTCTTCTACTATATCAGAGCTGTAGCTTTGTTGGAAGATCTTCCTCTAGAATTAGAATCTGGCCACCATAATATCGATGGTTTTATCGCTACCGTCGAAGCTGGATACACTCAGGTGAGTCACATTCTATCTTACAAATTGATATGATGTGTGTCTAATGCCAGTGAAATACTAGAACATAATTATTTTCCTTGTTAATCATTCCTTTTTTTATGGTTTTCCCTTTTGTAATAAATTGTGTAATGAAAATACCATGTTGCACAGCAACTAACTTATCGCATAAGTTGCATATTTGGTTTCCAAAGTCAAGGTAAATCTCACATTGCAAATAAGATTCCAATCATATTTAGAGCATGCTATCTTATGAAAATTTAGAAAATTAATAGACAATATTGTTGATTCATCATTTAAATGCTATAAGGCATCTATAATCCAAAGAAAATTTCAGTAATATTAAGAAAAACAGAAGTTAAACGCATCTATAAAAAACACTTTGTATATTAATATGCTTCAGTAAACTACTTTAAAAGCCACTAAGCGTTAAATAATAATTATGTAGCAGTCAATGTGTCAAAACAGGCTTAATTTGAAAAAGATTTGCATAAAGTTAATTACTTAAATGTAAATCTTTTCTCTTAATCTTTTAATAATGTATGTAAAATGAAAAAAGATGCCAATCTTGATGATTGCCTTGAAAGATGGGTTTTTCTTTCTATGTACATTTCATAAAACTATCAATTTCCGAGGATACTAAATAGGAATACTTATTTTTATTTAATTTGCAGTGAATTTGATTTAATAGATAAAAACTCATATCTTTTCACATGGACAAAGACAGAACCAAGATCATGTTATTAATTTGTTTTTTTACTAATTCCAGAATGCTTATAACTGCTGGATTGCTGCGCTGCTATACGTCATCACTCTCGTTGTATCCGGACACCAGTTCTGGATGAACAACCGTTCTTCTGTTAGTATGTAAAGTGGTATTATCAACGTAATGATGGGTACTGACGCTGGGGTACAAGTTGTTATGTTACTGTTGAATAACTCCATTCCATTAATAATTTATTTATAAGCTCCTGAGTCAGAGTTCTAAAGCATACTTTTGATGTTGTTCCTCTAGTTCTAACTCCCTTCATTATACCATCTCAAAAGATGAACATGGACATTGTTTTGTGAACTCTCAACTTTTAACTCTGGTTTCTAAAACCCTCAGCAAGTCTGACAGTTAATCTCATAGCTGTAATGATCAGGTGACTAAAATGACAGCATCCAATCAAATCACTTGACATGACATCCACAGAGATTGACCACAGATAAAAACAGTTCATTTTAGAAACCAGAGATTAAAATTAACACTGTAGTACACAAAAGTTAACAGCACATGAAGGTTGTTATAAATTAGCATTTAATTTACCACCAGAAAGGTTTACTTTGAAGGTGATTTATCAATGTTCATAAATTATTAGACTCATATATCATTATTATAAATAAAGCTGTTTTAAGTATTTAAAAAACCACCCACTGTATGTTTTTCAATGTTCTATACCTACCTTAACTGTTATCCTCTAAAATTGTTAAGATTTAACCTATTGTAATACAACCGTACATTGCTTCTTAATGTAAATGGTTCATAATATTTAAGTTCAAGTGGTTCCGACTTAAAAACCAATGTATCACATTGAGTTACAGAAATTATTGAGAATAAGTATTACTTACATAAATATGAATGAATGCTATAAAATTGTACATAATATATCTATTATTGTAGGTACTACATTGTAAAATGCTTAGTTTTTTCTTGAAGTAAAGGTATTGATGTTAAATATTGTTTTATTATAGCGTAAAAGAACTCAAATTTGAATAAGTAACTTATGACTAACGAACTTTTTTTAAGCCTCACGTAGGTAAAATGGCCTGCGTTGAGATAAGTGACAAGCTTTGTCAGCCCTTTACGAAATAACTGCAAAGACTAAAATTTAAAGTTGGGACATTGAAAATCAGAGCTAGCAAAACTTGCGAACATTTTCTTTCGTGAAAGTCCCGTTAACTTGGGTTGGACAGGAAATATGTGGAAAAGGTGAGATAGTGGTCTAGCGCGAGCCTACCAACAATAAAAAAACCGGCCAAGTGCGAGTCGGACTCGCTCACGAAGGGTTCCGTACCAGTATCGCAAAAAACGGCAAGAAAACACGTTTGTTGTATGGGAGCCCCACTTAAATATTTATTTTATTTTGTTTTTAGTATTTGTTGTTATAGCGGCAACAGAAATACTTACATAATCTGTGAAAATTTCAACTGTCTAGCTATCACGGTTCATTAGATTACAGCCTGGTGACAGACAGACGGATCGCGGAGTCTTAGTAATAGAGTCCCTTTTTTACCCTTTGGGTACGGAACCCTAAAAAGAAACCAAGCGTCAGCCATGGGCACCAGCAGAACTATTTTATGGCGGATGCATCTTGAGCTCCCTGCCTCGAATACGATGGGTTTCCTTTTGCTGACTTTATCGACTTACGTAGGAAACTTGAAAGGAAATAATAAAAAAAACCGGCCAAGTGCGATTCGGACTCGCGCATGAAGGGTTCCATACCAATATCGCAAAAGCGGCAAAACAATCACGTTTGTTGTATGGGTGCCCCACTTAAATATTTATTTTATTCTGTTTTAAGTATTTGTTGTTATAGCGGCCACAAATACATCATCTGTGATTCAACTGCATAGCTATCGCTGTTCATGGGATACAGCCTGGTGACGGACAGACAGACAGACGGACCGCGGAGTAATGGGGTCCCGTTTTTACCCTTTGGGTACGGAACCCTAAAAACGAGAAGAATTATTTTATATTATTGAAAGCTAAGGGCAGCCGATTCAGCTATATAGAGTGCACATATCATATTACGCACCAAACGTTTTGGGAATACTTTTATTATGCGTACAGCAAAGAAGTGGAATTCCCTGCCGGAGTCTGTATTTCCTGATAGCTATAACCTGGGAATAGTAGGAGTATCAAGAGTGAATAGGTTTCTTCTGGGCCTAGGGTTGCCTTCACTAAAATCTGCCAACCCGGACATTTGAACAGAGTATTATTTTAAAGTTACCCTTAGTAGAATAAAATACAGTTTTAATGGTTATAAATCCACATTTTATTTATTTGCATAACTTTTTTAAACTAAAAGTAAATTTAATTTTTTTTTCTACAAAAAAATACAACCAACTTCCATTTAAAAACACTAGGTACAAAGTGAAAAATAATTTCAATTTCGGGAATTGGTGTTCATCGTTTCTTCGTTTTTTGACTCGGGCTTCCAAAATTGGAGTTATTTTTCATTTTGTAGTGTTTTTAATTGGAAGTCGGTTGTATTTCTTTATAAAAAAGCTTTATTTTTCACTTTTTTGTCGTGGCAACTAGTTAGTGGGCAATTTCTATAGTAATCTTACTTCTTACTAATATTATAAACTAGCTGACCCCCAAGGCTTCGCTCCCGTCAAAATTGTATCCTATGTTACTCGGGAATAATGTAGCTTGCCATAGGTGAAATTATTTTTAAAATCGGTCCAGTAGTTTTGGATCCTATTCGGTACAAATAAACAAAAAAATATTTCCTCTTTATAATATTGGTATCACACGTAAGTTTGGATGTATGTTTGTTACTCAATCACCCCAGAACGGCTACACGGATCTAGATGAAATTTGCCACACAGATGGATTATAGTCTGGAATAGCTTATAGGCTAATCTTTATCCCGGTATAATGTTCCCTTTGGATGATAAAACACTTTCCACGCGGGCGAAGCCGCTGGCAGAAGCTAGTGTACAATAAACAGACGTGCAATCTTGGGTGACTTGCCGTTTTTTTGAAGAGTTCCGTTGAATATCTCCGAACTTCTTTATCAGGTCTTCACCAAATTTAAATGGGACCAATTCAAGATCATGCCTTACGAAAAATAAAATAATTTTTAAAATCGCTTCTCTATTGACGGAAAAATCGGTGTACAATTGCCGTTGGTGATTTGAAGACTTTAAAACCCGGACTACAAATAAAACCCCGCCCGGACGCTCCCTAACGCCTTCTAACAATTCCGAGGAAACCCGGACGGATGGCAACCCTATTCTGGGCAAGCGTGCTTCATTTTCGACCACATCATCGCTTACCATCCGGTGATATAGTGGCCAAGCGCGAGCCTATCAATAATAAAAAAAATAGTATACCTATTATGCAACTAGTGAATAGGGTATATATGTTGGCCGAGGGCCATAGATGAATCACGAACAAGTGAAGGATTCTAATAACTGAATCACGACCGTAGGTAGTGCTTCATGATGATTGATATAAATGTTAGAATCATGAGCGACGCGAGTGATTCATAGCCCTCGATACAAATCCAGTTTATTCAAAAGTTGCATACTATATTTTATACCATGAATAAGAGAAAAAGAAAGATTTAAGCGAAAAGCACAAGGAATATTAATAAATAAATGTGTGAAACCCTAAACCCTGAGCTATTTCTATACCTAGATTTATCTTCGTGAGATTGAAAAAATATTTGTTCTATCTCACGAAGAAGGATGACTCGTAGCAAAATCACTCTTATTTCTACGTCATAATGGTTACGTAACCCTTCTTCGTGAGATAGAACAACTTTAACAACACCTGTGTTTCAGGGGCCAGTGACCACCTCCGTTACGTTACATAATTAATTAAACACCAATGCAATTAATATTAGAATTACAATCAAAATAAATATTCAATAATTATCCTAGACTAAAATCAAAATTATAATAAATATAAACAAACGCAAATTAAAATCGAAGAAGGAGTTTGAAAGTCGAGTATTCTTTGCACGAGAAGTTTGTATCGAGTATTTTTGCGCAAGGAGGTTGTAAAGCATTGTGATGGAGTTCGAATATATTGGTGTGTTCTAAATTGAAACACCAAAACAGTGATTAAAAGTGCTTTTTATTTACTGTTTTCAGTGAATAAAATAAGCTTTTTAAAGGGGGAATGGTATAATAGTACATTATGGTACAAGTGCGTAATGTTGGTGATTAGCGCTGAGGCACCATTGAGACCCGAGCCGTTAGGTGAGGGTCTTAAGAGAGCCGAGGACGGTAATCATCAATACACACGTCTATCATACGACGTTTTTCAACACACTTGTGAAGAAAATAATACTAAAATAACTGTGATTTCAACAGTGAAAATGAGTTGTGAATTTTTTTTCGCAATGGCGGGAAAAATTGGTCAATTTTCCTATGCGCGCGCATCTAACAGTGGCGATCGGCCATAGACTAAAAGAATGAGGTTTATTTTTTTTTGGCTTTTCGCGGATTCTGGGAAGGGCACAAGGGGCGGACAGGCAAAAAAAACAACAATAACTGTCAGAGATAAACTTGAAGTATCATACTTCATATTTATTTCTACAAGTTCAAGTATGTACAGGAAGGGTTATGAAAGACAAGAGTTTCACTCATGTTCTTTCTGTTCATCATCATCATATCAGCCGAAAATGTCCACTGCTGGACATAGGCCTCCCCCAAGCGTCGCCACATTGATCGGTCCCGTGCGTCCCGCATCCAGCGGATGCCCGCAACCCTTAACTAGGTTTTTGGTCCACCTGGTGGGCGGCCTTCCAACGCAACGTCTTCCGGTTCGCGGTCGCCACTCCAAAACTTTTCTGCCCCATTGGCCATCTGTTCTGCGAGCAATGTGCCCTGCCCACTGCCACTTAAGTGAGGCAATTCTTCGGGCTATGTCGGTAACTCTGGTTCTCTTGCAGATTTCTACATTTCTGATTCAATCACGCAAGGACACTCCGAGCCTGGCCCTCTCCATTGCCCTTTGGGTGACTGTAAGCTTTCTGATGAGGCCCATTGTGAGCGACCATGTCTCAGAGCCATAAGTTCGTCTTGAGACACTGTGGTAAGTTGGAAGATAAGGAACCGCGCAGCTGCCCGATGATGGGCGTGGAAATACAAATATACATTTGCCTTTAGTATTGCAGTTTAATTCGTAATAAAAACGTAATAATAGTTTTACATTAAATAGATTTTCTTCAAAGACAGGCTAGGCTTGACAGGGAAAGAATAGAACGTCATAGCAATATTTTAAACTAAGACCATAGAGTAGCGTCGTACCAACACTCCTCCTCGCGACTCTCATGCTAATCCAAGATGAGTCATCAGCTCCTTGAGCCTTGGCCCAGCTAAACCCTTAGTTAGTAAATCAGCCGCTATCTTCTTCGTTTCCAAATATCTCAAGCATATCTGTTTATCCTGGATGCAATTCCTTATATAGTGCATCTTTAAGTCAATATGTTTAGATTTTGCCGTCACTATAGGGTTTTGACTTAGCTTCAGAGCGGCTTGATTGTCATTTGAAATCTGGACACACTCAATACGAGCTCCTAGATCGTTGAATAGAGATTTAAGATGTATGGCTTCTTTAGCGGCTTCGGTGATTGAGCAATACTCCGCTTCGGCCGTAGAAAGTGCCACACTCTTTTGTTTTCTCGAGGACCAGCTGATGCAGGCTCCTGCATATATGAAACAATAACCAGAGAAAGACTTGCGTCTGCCATGCCGTATAACTCTTGATCTGTCTTTTTAAAGGTTATTCCGATTTCGGAGGTGCCTTTGAGGTATCTTAAAACACGTTTGGCACTCTTGAAATGTTCGGCACTGTAGCAATCATTGAACTGCGAGAGATAACTGACCGCGAACATAATATCTGGCCTTGTGGCTACTGCCAGGTACATAAGTGTCCCAATTAAGTTTTTGTACGGCAGTTCCTTTTCAATAGAATTTTTGTCTATTTCTAAAGACAGCCCTGGTTCAATAGGTGTGCTGGTAGGCTTGCATTCATCCATTTTAAATTTGACTAAAGTGTCCTTTATATATTTTTCTTGGCATAATTTAATAGACTGTTTTGTGAATATAAAATCGATTCCTAGCATTTTCTTTGGTATTCCCAAATCTTTAATTTCGAATTTATTTGCAAGCATTTCCTGAATTTCTTGCATCTTATTAGTCCCTGTATAAGCAATTAGGAGATCATCAACCCAGATCGCAGTGATAATTTTTGCTCCTCCTTTCTGCAGTATGTATACGCATGGATCTGCTTGTGACGGAACAAAACCAATATTTCTTAGTTCCTTGTCCAATCGAATGTACCACTGCCTCCCGGATTGTTTTAGTCCGTACAAGGATCGTTGTAATTTGCAGACTTTTTCTCCTTTAATATTCCTTAAACATTCCAGCATATTTCTAGCTTTGTTATATATTGTAAGGTCATCCTGTTCACTTTCATCGATCATGATTTCTGTCACATATTTTTCTAAATTTTCAGGTACCTTCATGGATATGTTTTCGTCTATATCGCCGTTTAGATACGCTGTTGTGACATCCATCTGCTTCAATTTCATTCCTTCCTGGACAGACATTCCAACGACGGTTCTTATGGAACTTAACTTTGCTACTGGGGCAAATGTTTCGTTGTAATCTATGCCAGGTCTTTGTGTGAATCCCCGAGCTACAAGTCTCGCCTTTTTGGTTTCCACATTGTTCGGACCAGTTTTTGTTTTTAAAACAAGCTTGTAGTCGATTACTTTTTCGCCACTATCCTTCTTAGTAATTTTCCAAGTCTCGTTCTTGATATGAGCTCTTATTTCAGCTTTAATTGCGTCGTGCCAGTCATCTTCAGTATCATGATGATCAGATAAGTATGACATTTCTGACACAAGCATGCTGTCTTCCATATCGTCCTGTAAGACATAGTCGTTTGTCCATAGAGGCTTTTTCTTACTTCTCTTAGGTCTTTGTGATGTCGTTCCGGTTGCTGTCTCACGTGAAGTTTGATATCCATCGCTCTCAGCTCCTTCATCTTCTGATAATATTTCAGGTGAAGTTTGGTACTGATCAGCAGTTTCAGCCCCCACATCCTCAGTTGGTAACATATTATCATTGTAGTTTATTGGAGAATTGGTGGCAGCTGAGGATGACGCATCTTTCGAGGGTGGAGAATCCTGAATCGGTAAGTTAGAATTAGGATTATTATTAAATTGTATCACCATTTCCTTTCTATTTTCAGGTTTCCGGCTGCTGTGGTTAGGAGCTGCTTCGGTACGAGTGTCATGATAGTACATCTTCTCGACGAACTTGACATCTCGACTGATTACAACATCTTTTTGATCAGGTAGATATATTCTGAAACCTTTAGCATTCTTCGCATATCCCATAAAAACTCCTTCTGTGGCTTTAGGGGAAAATTTGCCTCTTCTTCTTTTATTTAGAATGAATGCTTTACTGCCGAAAATGTGAAGATGATTTCCGGCGGGATTTCTGCCGACCCATTTTTCGTACGGCGTACTTCCGTTTAATGCTTTCGCTGGGCTCCGGTTTATTAAATAATTGGCAGTGTTTATTGCTTCCGCCCATAAGTATGAAGGTGCGTTCGATTCCATCATTAGACATCTAGCCTTATCAAGTAAGGATCGATTTTTTCTTTCGCTCACTCCATTTTGCTGCGGAGTATATGGTGCAGTCAGTCTCCTCCTGATGCCGCATTGTTTTAGCAGACCATCAAATACTTTGCTTCGGTACTCTCCGCCGTTATCCGATTGCAAATATTGAATTTTCTTTTTCGTGAATAGTTCGACTCCGTTTTTGTATTCTTTAAACTTTTCGATAACTTCGCTTTTGTTTCTTATGAAATATATGCAACAATATCTGCTGAAGTCATCTATAAATGATACATAATATCTGGATCCAGCAAGCGATTCGTCTTCAAAAGGCCCACAGACATCACTGTGTATAATTTCGAGAGTTTCAGATGAGATTCTATCATGGCTGGGGAATGGAAGAGATGAGAGTTTACCTTTTATGCAAGTTTCACAGGTATCCAATTTTACTTCTTTTAAGTTTAATCCTCTCATTAACTGCCTTGAAACCATCATTTTCAGGTCTTTTTCATTAATATGACCCAATTTACGATGCCACATCATTGATTCATCTTGAAACTTCACAGTTAAATTTGCTGTTTCGTTCTTTTCAAAATCCAGATAGTATAGCCCGTTTGTGTTTCTTGAAGCTTGCAGTACAACGGTATCTGCTTCTATGATCGATGCCTTTTCTTTTTCGAATAATACCTTGTAGCCGTTATCAGTAATTTTCCCGACTGACATAAGATTTGTCGATATTTCCGGTACGTACAATGTGTCATTCAAGTTATATTTCCCGTCGTTGGCAGATATGCTGACTTTTCCTTTTCCTATAATTTTAGTTGTATGCTCCTTTACTGCCAACGTCAGAGTGTTCTGTTCAGGGGCCATGTTTATAAATTGGCACCCGTTACTTGTCATATGTGAGCTGCAACCACTATCCAGGCACCACAGATTATCACCAGTTTTTTCTTTTAAAGCAAAACAGATATTGAAATTTTTTTCATGGTGTTTGTGCTTTTGTGGGTTAGTGGCTCCTTTCTTCGACCAACATGCCTCGGTGGTGTGACCTTTTTTGTTGCAGTTCTTACAAATTACAATCTTCCTTTTTTGTTTGGCATACAGCGCTTCCGATCTTGACATTTGAGGATTGTCATTAGTATCAATTTGTCTCCTTGCCTCGTTTTCTTCGATGATTTTTACCTTCAACTCTTCAGGGTTGGGCAATACATCTCGGGATTCAATGGCGATCCGAAAATTTTCATAGTTGGCTGGCAGGCTGTACAGCATCATAATGCTTAATAATTCCGGATGGATTGTAACGTCCATATCCTCCAGCTTGCCGACCACGTCCAGGAAATTATTCAAATGGTCTCTGATGTCTTCATGAGAATTCATTTTCTTTAGGACGAGTTGTTTCAACAGCGTTGCTTTTCTCGCTGGACCAGTACTCTGGTGTATAGATTTAAGCTTGTCCCATACCTCCTTTGATGTTTGACATCCTTTTATTTGTTTTAACTCAGTTGGAGAGATGAGTAGAATAAGCTCTGATCTTGCCTGTATGTCACCTTTTGCAAACGCCTTTTGTTCGGCGGCAGTCGACGTTGACGACAGTTTGTTTTCTCCGCTAACATAATCCCATAAATCATTTTTTATAAGTACGGCTTGAGCTTGCAGACACCAAGTGTCGTAATTTGATCTATTTAACGTTTCAATACTTCGTGTTGATGTCGACGCCATTCTCGTATTATTTTAGTTATGTACTTACGCAGATGATCGTTGACATGGAACATAGCAACCACGCTCTGCTACCAATTGATGGGCGTGGAAATACAAATATACATTTTTTTTTTTTTTTTTTTTTTTTTGCCTTTAGTATTGCAGTTTAATTCGTAATAAAAACGTAATAATAGTTTAACATTAAATAGATTTTCTTCAAAGACAGGCTAGGCTTGACAGGGAAAGAATAGAACGTCATAGCAATATTTTAAACTAAGACCATAGAGTAGCGCCGTACCAACACCCGAATGCTGCCCGGCCAAGTAGGATTCGACGGTTGACCTCTTTCTCGAGATTGGACCTGCCTAGCTGGACCGTTTGTCCCAGGTAGACATGGTTGTCCACGGCTTCGGTTGTGGAGCCACTGACCTTGATAGGAGTGGGTGCGACATGAGCGCTCAGCATCACTTTGGTTTGTCCATGTTAATTTTTGGCCCCATTCTTTCGGAAGCTCTAGGTACTGAGGTTATCGAGTGTTGTACTGGGGTCCTCCATGACAGCTTTATCATCGGCGAATCAGCCTCTCCAGTCCAGAACCTTGAAGAAATCCTCCAGTGCAGCGGTAAATAGTTTCTTTCTGTTATTTTATTCATATATTTTAACAACTCTGTAATTTGATTTGCTTCTAAGTATGTACTGTGATGGAATCTCCACAGTACACAAAATACCCCCCCCCAGACCCTTGTAACTTATGATAGGTAACCCATCTTCCCATATTGTGGCTACGCACGCGCCTAAATGGTTGTTCCGAAATCAAGAGACATGCAAGTACAAATTTAGGTCCATACTTTGGAAAGAAACTGAATCGGCTACCGTCCATTCTCGAGGTCATTTTACCAGCAGGTGTTCACAATACACACACACTTGTCTCTAATTTATTTTATAAAAGAGATGATCCATTATTTTGGTGTATAATAAAGTATAATATTCTACCCACCAAAAATATTTTCAAGTAAAATATTGCCAAGACGAGACTATATGGATGGATGGAGAGACAGGCCATATGGAAGAAGCAAACGTGTTGTGCCGACCCCAAGTAACATGGGATAAGGGCAGGAAGATGATGATGATGACGAGACTATATGGCTCGCACTGTCAAAAAGTTATCAGATCTCATGTAGAGCCAAGCTTATAACTCTACAAGCTCTAATTTCACAAATTACACCTTAGTCAAAATATGTGTCTTGGCCGTTTCGCTACCGTCACATGCCTTGTTACAAGAAGTCGCCAGTTCGCCACTTATAGGTTTCACGTATTTCGTACCTATGCAAAACTCCTCGTCGTCATGTTTCATTACTACAAGAACTATATTGCGTAACAGAAAAGTAATGAACCCTACTTACCCTACCTACCTTACAAATAAACAAACAAACTCTTCAGCTTTCTAATATTAGTGTATATGTTGATAAAACTCCTTCGCAAATGAACAAATTTGATTACCATAAAAAAGGTTATAGTGAGTCAATCTTAAAAGATAGACATATGCTGACGCGGACATTTTTTTTTGAGAGGAACAATTCCATCATACAATAACATGTATTTACCCGACTGCCGAAGGAGGGTAATGTGTTTATCAGTCTATGTATGTATGTATGTAAGTATGTATGTATGTATGTATGTATGTATGTATGTAAGTATGTATGTATGTATGTATGTATGTATGTACGTATGTTTGTTCCTATGTGGCGTTCTAGAGACCAAACGCGTGGGCCGATTTTGATGGTTCTTACGTCAATCGATTCGTCTTAACCCCGCGAGTGTCACTGGCTACATGAAAGTTGGAAAATAGGCAAATGGCGGTTCTTGGGCGCCATATTGAGGGGGCCCAAATTTTTTTTTTCTTCCAAACCTATCGTGTGGGGTATCAAAATAAAGGATTTTAAGAGGTGATTTCAAAGATATACAACACTTATATGTATAAATGTACCTAATTCGAAAAAAAATAACTAAAAAGTTATAAATAAAAAAAGTTAATTAAAAAAATCAAAAACCCGACTGCTTGAAAAGCGAACTAAAAAGACGTAAACAAGGAGAAAATAGTGCTGTGCAGTCGGAGGATACGTCTGGTTTTGGTCAGCCAGCTCGCGAAGATGTATCCTCCTAGCACAGCACTATTTTCTCCTTGTTTACGTCTTTTTAGTTCGCTTTTCAAGCAGTCGGGTTTTTGCGTAATTTTTTTTTTTTTTTTTTTTTTTTTATCTATTATAGGCTCGCGTTTGACCACTATCTCACCTGATGGTAAGCGAAGATGTGGTCTACGATGGAGCACGCTTGCCTAGTAGTAACCTATTCACTCTTGACTTAAAGACCCCTAGATTGTAGCTATCGGGAAACACAGACTCCGGCAGGGAATTCCACTCCTTAGCTGTACGCATAATAAAAGTATTCTCAAAACGTTTAGTGCGTATGGGTGGGATGTCCACCATGTACCGATGGCGCTTCGCCGTACGTCTGGTAGTTCGATGATGAAACGGGCTGGGCGGAATTAGATCATGCAATTCCATCGCACACTCCCCGAAATGTAACCGATAAAAAACCGACAAGCTGGCAACTCGGCGACGATGTTCAAGGCTCTGGAGCTTTGACTTAACCAGTGCCTCATCGCTGATGAGCTTCTTGGCCCGCTTTTCAATCGACTCTAGTGCATCAAGCTGATATTTGGCTGATCCGTCCCAGAGATGAGAACAGTACTCCATGCATGATCGAACTTGCGCTTGATACAAACTGAGCAGCTGTTCTGGCGTGAAGTACCTTCTCACCTTTGCAAGGATCCCCAGCTTTTTGGCAGCCAATTTAAAGACTTAAACACGCAAGCACGCAGCGCACGCAACGGAAGCTCTAAAAAAAGATAATTTAAAAAATCAAAATACCCGACTGCTTAAAAAGCGAACTAAAAAGACGTAAACAAGAAGAAAATCATGCTGTGCAGTCGGAGGATACATATTCGCGAGCTGGCTGACCAAAACCAGATGTATCCTCCGACTGCACAGCATGATTTTCTTCTTGTTTACGTCTTTTTATTTCGCTTTTTAAGCAGTCGAGTATTTTGATTTTTTTAATTAACTTTTTTATTTATAACTTTTTAGTTAACATTTTTTTCGAATTAGGTACATTTAAATATATAAGTGTTATATATTTTTGAAATTGCCTCTAAAAACCCTTCATTTTGATACCCCACACGATGGGTATGGAAGAAAAAAAAAATTGGCCCCCCACAATATGGCGCCCAAAAGCCGCCATTTTTCTATTTTCCAATTTTAATGTAGCCTATGACACTCGCAAGGTTAAGACGAATCGATTGACGTATGAATCATCACAATCGGTCAACGCGTTTGGTCTCTGGAACGCCACATAGGAACAAACATACATACATACATACATAGACTGATAAACACATTACCCTTCTTCGGCAGTCGGGTAAAAAGGAATATTTTTATCCCGTTTTTTTTTTTTTTTTCCTCGCTTATCTTGCAATCGGTTGAAAACCTTTAGCAGATTTTTTGTGCGGGCATTGACTTGTGAGGTCCAATCTTCCAGCGAAGAATCTGCCTCTCAAAATTGTTTAAACTTTATTCAGTAAAGTCCCATATGTGGTGACGTTTGAGCCTTTTCATGGTTAATGGTTCTCTTAGGGCTATAGCCAAGGTGTTGGTATGTGTCGTTATTCGATGTTTATATGACTGTATCCTTTGTTCTATTTCCTCTTTCACTGTTTTGATTTCTAGATGCTCATGAATTTCTGAGGTCTTCATGAACCAAGGAGCATTTGATATAATTCTGAGAGCTTTATTTTGGAATCGCTGAAGAATTTCCACATTTGAGTTCCTCGCAGAGCCCCACAGCTCGACTCCGTATGTCCAAACAGGCTTTAACACTGCTTTGTAGATAAGTATTTTGTTCTCCAGTGACACAGGTGATGCACTTCCCAAGAGCCAGTTCAGTTTTCGGAGCAGGATGTTAAGCTCGTCCCGTTTTTTTTTTATGTGGCATCTCCACGTCTAAGTAAGTACCTCGGCTTGCATCTCGACAGGAAACGTCGAGATGCAAGCCGAGGTACTTAGCCGTTGTTCCGTGTGGAAGTGTGTCGCCTCCGAGTTTAACAGGTGGGCAGTCATCTTTTCTGAGAGCAAACGTCACATGTGTTGACTTGCCAGTGCTAGCTTTAATTTTCCATTCACTCATCCACTTATAGAGTTTGTCGAGGTGATTTTGTAGTGTAAGTGAGGCCATGTGTGGGTTTTTGTTGTTGCACAAGGCAGCCGTGTCATCAGCAAAGGTGGCGGAGAGAATTTCCTCTGACGTTGGTAAGTCTGCAGTGTATATCAGGTAGAGGGTTGGACCAAGTGCTGACCCTTGGGGTACGCCAGCCTGTATTTCGTAGAATTTCGAGTATGATTCATTAATCTTTACTAGAAAAATTCTGTCCTCCAAGTAAGACTTTATAAGTACGTAAAGGTTATGTGGCAGTTGTTTTTTAACCTTAAACAACAAGCCCTGGTGCCAGACCTTGTCAAACACCTGCTGTACGTCCAAGAATACAGCCGAGCAGTACTCCTTTCGTTCCAATCCCTCTCGTATTTTGTTTACCACTCTATGCACCTGCTCCACGGTTGAATGTCCCACTCTGAATCCAAACTGGTGTTGTGGGATAGTGTTGCCGTCTTTAAGTATGTCGTTAAGCCGACGTGCAGCGACTTTCTCAAATAGTTTGGACATAACAGGCAGTAGGCTTATTGGTCTGTATGACGACACAAGGTGTGGTGATTTTCCTGGCTTTGGGATCATGATTATTTCTGACACCTTCCATAATCTCGGGAAATGGCCGGTCCTCATAATTCCATTAAAGAGCTTTGTTATGAAGACGATAGCTTTTCTTGGCAGTTGATTTCGGCAGTTATAAGGCAGTATCCAGGAGCTTTATTTAGTTCGAGACCTTTTATAATCCTCCAGATCTCGCGAGGTGAGCAGTATTTCAATGGTAAACTGAGCTGTATGTCTGTCTCCAAATACTTTTGAATCTCATCATCATTTGATGTATCGCCGGAGTTGGGCGTAAACACATCGGCCAAGAAGGAGCCAAAAGCCTCGGCACGTTTGTCGTCTTTTCTTGCCCATTTATTATTTCCCAGCTTTAAAGGATACTGAGCAGTTTGTGGCGCATTCTTGCTATGCTTCACGGTCTTCCAAAGCGAATATTCGTTTTTAGCCAAAGGGTCCAGATTTTCCAGTCTATTTTTTAAGGTCTCATCTTCGATGCCCTTCAGATATTGCTTTAGATCTGCGGCCGCTCTGTTAAAATCTCGTCTGTCAGAAGCATGACGACTGGTATGCCAAACTCTCCTGAGCCTTCTTTTTTCCAAAACTCTACGCCTGATTTCCTTGGAAATATTCTTGTATTCCGGCCTGGTAGCTGTTGGTGTGCATTTCCATGTAGGTGAAATGTGGAATATATACTATAGTTTTTGAAGGTACATAAATGATTAGATGTCAAGTGTGCTTCAGAAACTAGAAGTACATCAATGTCATGTAGTGTAAGGAGTATTTCTACGTCTTTTTGATGTTTGACCAATCCATTTATGTTCCAGGTCCCAACTCTAAGTATAGCCATTTCATCGGACAAGTTTACTGATGATTGTTGTGAGTAAATTCATCATAGTCGACATCTGGTCTAGTAGTTTGTCTAGCTTTTCAGCTTGTTGTGTGAGCAATGTTTCTAATTTGGATTCATTTTTAGTTGCTTCTGCATATGTCATTCTATTTTTGTCACTAAGGTGATGCTTTGGCTGTTTATTCTCGACTTGTGGTCTATTTTGTTCGATTGCGGTTAAAATTTTGGGTTCTGCACAAGGTATGGTTTTGGCTGTAGGCTTATGGCCTGTTCTTCTAGTTAGGATCTCCCTGTACACAGTGCATCCTTTGTAATTCGCAGGATGTGAGCCTTCACATAAAACGCACTTTGCCGGTGTGTTCCGATTTTTTTTTGGGCACTCCGATGTTTTGTGGGCTTGTGCGCATTTCACACAGCGATAGGGCATCATGCAGTAATTTTTTGAGTGTCCATATTGCTGACATCGTTGACACTGTGGAATAGACGTTTTTTTTTTAGGCTCTTCTATTGAAACTGTTTGATGGTATATGGCTTTTATTGTTCTAACTGCGCTATTATTGGGGCTAGGGACTAAATTTACAAAAAATGTTGATGTTGGCTTCTTTTCAGGCCCATACTTTACATTAATTATTTCGCCAAGGACTTTGTTTTCGGTCTGTTCAATTTTCTCTATTATGGCACTGTGAGGGGTTGAGTGGTGCAGATTCTTGATAACGAATCGGTAGCATCGTTGATCCTTCCTGTTGAAAGTGTGTCCAATGAGGCCTTTTTCACGGACTAGGGTCATTATTTTCTTGTAAGCCTCAATGTCGAGGCTAGAAATTCTCAACTGATTTCTGTTGACGATTTTGAAGATGAACTCTCCCTTATTTGCAACAGTGTGTAGGAGGTCTGTCAGCTTGTTGACATCTTCAACGCCGTACAGTATAATTGGTGGAGGTTTATTGGGACGTTTTTGTTTTGGTGCGCTTTCTTCTTCGGTGAGATCTATTTGTAGAACACTGTATTTATTTGAGGTTTTGATCGCCTCTGGCGAGGGTGATTGCGAGAGTTTCTTGCGCTTATTGCTTCTGTTAGAAGGAACTCTTTGCCATTCGGGTGGACGAGATGTACTAGTATCACTAGCTGATGGTTGTGATTGTTGGTCTCTTGGTGACGAAACTACGTTATTGACCTCAAGCTGTTTTGTGTTCGTCGGCTCTTGCATTTCCTTACTTGATGTGCTACCTAAGGAGTTGCATCTAGGTCGAGTTAAGAACAAGCTAGGGTGGAAAGCTTGCTGAACATATTTCTTGCTGCCAGTAACATTCACTGCCATGGAAGCCTGGTCGCCTACTTCCATGGAGTCTTCGGTAACCAATTTCTCACCCACCGGCCCGGATACCGGAGGGCGCCGGGTGTTAGCCGGATCGCATGACAAAAACTCGCTCTCTTTAATCGACATTTTCATAAAAGGGAGGTTGGGAAATAATCTCATAGCACTTTCCCAAGGCACTATGGCCACTCTTCTAGAAGGTATTTAGATCTTCATGGCCAGTGGACAATTAACGGGTTATTTAACCGCCGCCCATGGCTCGGCGTTGTTGCCCGTTTTGCACCACCCGGGGGATACGTGTAGGGTGAGCCTAGGAAAAGGTGGTAAATCCTACGGACGCGAGCAACATCATCCCGTTTTTGCAACATTTTTCTTTTATGCTCCGCTCCTATTGGTCGTAGCGTGATGTTACATCTTGTTGATAGCCAAACCAAACCACATCAAGTGAAACTGCGAGCTAGTTTCCAATGGCAGAGGGGGGAGGATTGTGGACCAGCTGCCCAATTGCGTAATTGAATTCGGCAAGGCAAAGGGTTTGACCGCCATCAATCGACCAATCACATAGATGGAAATTCACATCCCCCCTTTCATCCCGCATGTGATTGGTCGAATGATCGCGGCAATACCCTTTACCATGCAAAGGCAATTACGCTGCTGGGCGGGAGTACTATACCTACCTAAAGAGGTATCTGTAGGTACATAGTTAATATTTTCGTAGTGCCTTTTTAACCCCCGACGGAAAAAGAGGGGTGTTATAAGTTTGACGTGTGTAGCTTTGTATCTGTGTATTTGTGTGTCTGTCTGTGGCATCATAGCATCCAAACGGGTGAACCGATTTTGATTTAGTTTGTTTTGTTTGAAAGGTGATTTTTGTCGAGAGTGTTTTTAGCTATGATTGAATAAAATCGGTTCAGCCGTTCAAAAGTTATGGGCGTTTTACTGTTTGAATCGGGGTGTTTTCGCAAGATATCGTGTCTTAATTACGTGTTCAATAGATTGCCGATCGAACCGTATCTACCTACTACGTACTAGATGAAATAAAAAATTGTCGGGGGCTTTTAATATTTTACTTGTATTAAAATATGTTCATTTGCGCAGTTTTCTTTCATTTGAGGTTTTGTCTTATCAAATCCAACCTCTTCATGAAATCTTTCTCTATCTATTTTATGAAACGACACTGATATTTATATTCTGAAAGATGTGACACACAGACTACTTAGAGATGTGACATTTGCAATTGAACATTGACTAGAATTTACGATTAAGCCAAAAAATAAGTTGTTTCCAGGATGAGCAACTTATATAATTGCGGGTTGTGTTGGTTGCTCATCAGCGTATGGGGCACTATACAGTTGGTAAGATATTGATTTTTTCTCACTTAGAGGACTGTGTCCAGCCACTTGAGTAAATAAGTCCAGCTGCATCAGTGTGTGTCCAAATGTCGAGGGTTTGTTGGTTACTTACCTACACACAATGATATTCTAGTAAACAGATACGTTATACACTCACAAAACAACCGAAAAAAGTGTTCCGCACAGCAGCGGCAGCACACATACACTTTTCATTCATCTGACATTTCACTACAAGTCGAAAGGGATGGCTTGATAAAACCGACAAGAAAAAAAGAGACAGCTAGTTTTTGTCACTTGCGTGTGAATGTCTTGACTTGCTTGACTTAATGTCCTACGTCCCCTGGGTGGGCAAAGGGCGTCCACAGTAGTCCTCCATCGCGATCGGTCTTGAGCTTCACGCTTCACCTCGCTCCACGTCATACCGATGCTCGTCGCTTCCGCCAACACGGTGCGACGCCAGGTTTGACGGGGACGGCCACTCTTTCTTTTGCCTTGGGGATTCCAATCCAGCGCTTGCTTCGGTATATGATCAGAATCCCTTCGCAGCGTGTGGCCAATCCAAATCCACTTGCGACGCTCGATCTGGCGGTCGATCGGGCTCTCGTGGCATTGCTCCAACAGCTCTACGTTGGTGATGGTCTCGGGCCAGTAAATGCCGAGTATGCGACGAAGACAACGGTTGACGACGACTTGGATCTGCGTGAGATGTCTTTTGTGAATTTCCACGTTTCGCACCCGTAAAGCTGCACGGATTTGATATTTGACCCAAAGATTTTGAGTTAAATCCTTCGGGTCAGTTTCCGCGATTGCCAAACGGCTGCACGAAGGTAGCTCATGCTTTGGCTATCCTTGAAGCAATGTCCTCTTCACTACTTCCAGTTTCTGACACGACGCTTCCGAGATAAGTGAATTTGTGGATGCGTTCCACGGCCTCCGTGCCAATCAGCAACGTTGAAGTATTCTTCACACCAGATCCCATCTCTTGGGTCTTCCGGGTGTTTATTTTTAGTCCCGTTTCTGCCACTTCCTGTGTGAATATAAACAAACATTATTCTGACCACCAATCATCACTAATGTTTTTTTCTTTTTCTAACCTCCAAATATCAGAATATTAGGAAAAAATAAAAAAAAATAGTAGATTGAGGTGTATTGCGTACTTACATAATATGGTATGAGATCCCTTCTGTTTTATTTACTTTAGCATCATAATTGGTACACTTTCTAAATACACACGATGGCATTTTTTAAATTTTGTTTCAACAAAGCGTATCGCTCTTCGCCATGCGTGAAATAGACTAGACTATACGTCCCAATTAGGACGTATTCGAGTCTTCACAATGCGCGCTCATAACATATCTGATTGCCTACACACATAAAAAGTATCTAGGGATCAAGTACATTTTAGAGTATCGCCACAATTGAGGATTATTATATTAACTTTTTTGGATCTTTATTGATTCTTTTTAATGAATTTCACTATTTGAATAAAGAATTTTATCAACTGTCAAATAGGATTCCTATAGGTGTGTAATAGCGTTTTCAATTTCTGAATCGGAACTGAATAACATTGCCAGACCTCAACCCAATTGAGCATGCATGGGATATTCTCCAAGCAGAGTTCTGCCGAGTATGGATGCCGTGCTTACTCCACAACAACTTTTTGATTCGTTAGAAAGAACGTGGGCGGCCATTCCTCAAAGTGATTTTGATGATCTCACGTAAAGCATGCCAAATCGCTGTGATTGTGTGATTCGTGTCAATGGTGGAAACACAGATTATATTTCTTTTTTCAATACAATAAAACATTTAAACAGCCTAATTTTTGCCATTTAATTGAGGTCATTAACTTAGGTAAATTGCCCACAATTTGCAAAAATTGCAATTTTTCTTAATTTATACAAAATAAAGGGATAAAAAAATAAATAAACATAGGAATAAAAGTAAGAAGCCAGTCTGGAAGACTAGATTTGGTAAATATAAATTGTTTTTTTTTTTTAAATAAAAATGTACTTCCCGATAGATCATATATACGATCCCGAAGAAGAATTGCCAAACTTAAGTGGCAGTGGGGAGGGCACATTGCTCGCAGAACGGATGGCCGATGGGGCCGAAAAGTTCTGGAATGGCGACCGCGAACCGGAAGACGATATGTCGGAAGGCCTCCCACTAGGTGGATCGATGACCTGGTTAAGGTTGCGGGAAGGCGCTGGATGCGAGACGCACGGGATCGGTCAATGTGGCGACGCCTGGGGGAGGCCTATGTCCAGCAGTGGAAGTCTTTCGGCTGAAATGATGATGATGATGACTTGATCCCTAGACACTTTTGATGGGCGTATATCTAAATCTAAATATATGGCAAGATTCGAAACGGTTGGATCGAAATGGGTCCTTGAGTGGTGACCGCCAACACATTAATTCTGGGACCAATGACGGGTTATACCAATATCATTCCCTGGGACATACTGGATGCGGTGAGCTAGCTGGGTTTTTGGCTCGGTTTGAAGAGACTTTGTATGCAGTTGCATTAATGACTTGACATATATTCCAGTTCGTCATGGCCATATGTTATCACTTTGAAGTAGTCACGCTTATAGAGGATGTAGAAGAGGAGGATTATGAAGATTATGACGATTTTATTAAAAAGACTAAAAGTAATTACGCCAAAGTAAGTAATTATAACACTTATGGGCTTATTACACTACACGGTATTCAGGTCCCTGAATACCGGGTCACTCTACTAGTCCGAGTCAAAAAGGTCAATATTTTGGGAATCCTAACTCCTTAATATTTTTACACCACCCTAATTTAGATTTTAGGGCCCTGAATACCGTGTAGTGTAGTAAGCTCTTTAGTTGATACCGTTGCTCCGTCCACCTACTTGACAATACGTATCGTCGTATATCGGCTCTATTGCCCGAAGAGTTAGGCAGTGGTGCACGTATAGTCCCATGTAATAGTGGCAAGCCTATTTCCATCAGGCAGTGGTGCATGTATAGTCCCATGTAATAGGGGCGAGCCTATTGCCATCAGGCACTGGTGTACGTATAGTCGCATGTAATAGGGGCGAGCCTATTGCCATGAGGCTGTGGTGCACGTATAGTCCCATGTAATAGGGGCGAGCCTATAGCCACCAGGCAGTGGTGCACGTATAGTCCCATGTAATAGGGGCGAGCCTATTGCTATCAGGCAGTGGTGCATGTATAGTCCCATGTAATAGGGGCGAGCCTATTGCCATCAACCGGGCACAAGTAGGGCTGGCAAATCATTTTTCTTCCCCCCTTTCTCCCCCTTCAAGTTTATGCAAGAAAAGTAGCCCGTAGCCGTTTTCAGAGTCCCATCTGTAAAAATATCGCTGTACCAAAATTAATGTCACTTTCGCTTTTTTAATAATAGTTAATTCTAACAATTTAGAGTTATGCAATAGGTATGAAGTAGGTATTGCCGTTTATTTCGGGTTATAGTAATAATATAAAATTTTAATTTAAATAATTTACTGTTTCTTTATTAGTACTATCTAAACTTTATATTAGTGAAAATGCTAACAGATAGGTACTGTGGAATAATGGCAAACTGAAAATGGCTCGTACCTCTTTTAATAAAAGATTTAAGTTTTTCAAACCATTTCCTATATGCATAGAGGGATTAGTTATAACTTACAACAAAAGTTCTAACAACCAAGTATAATGTTGCACAGGTTATTGTATTTTTACATTGTGATTTGTGAAATATTGAATTTAAGTTTATAATTTTACGCCTACATATTCGAAATAATAAACTCTGCCACCGTACAAAAGTTTAAACACTTATGTGCTATGTCTTAATTTAATAAATCAAATACAATTTGGGTATTGCGGGACGCGGTGTAGGTATGTACGATCAGTATTAATTCTTTGAACTTTACAGACCACAGAGTCCCACATCATAAACGGACTCTTCTGATGATTTTTAGAAAAACATTACTGCGCAAATTCTTATTTCAAACTGGCGTCTAGTATCTGACAGATCGTTCACTGTTATTTTGCCTATGAATGCAATCTTACTGCTACCAAAATAAGGATCACTAAAATTATGTGTTATACAAGCCTTCCCCGTGCGAATCGAATAAATATTAAAATTATGTCTGTGTGTGTGTAATTATGTTTTATAATGGTTTTATACCCTGTTAATCTTATTTATATTATTTTAATGAGTTTTACTATGCTGCGATGGACTGTGTAATTTTAACCAGGAAATTTAAAATTTGAATTGAGATTTGGTGCTTTAAAATAATCAATTTTATCATTATTTACAACAGGAAAGTCCCTTCAAATTGTAAAAACACCTTAAATTAGCAAGTATCCGGTAATTAATAGGTATTGAATTGTCTTATTTAAAGATATGTAAAATATTCAATAGATTTAGGTCAATATTAATATAATTTATGTTATTACGTACAGTTTAGCCTTGTTTAGTACTCGCTTTTTTTTTTCGTTTAGCTAACACAAGATGATATTACATAGGCTAATTCAAATAATATTTCTGCGCTATACTGGAATATAATATTTTAAGGCATTTACTTGTTTTTGATGTACAGCAATCGTGAGGTACGGTCACGTGGTGCCGTTTTTCGGTTTAATAGAGTTTAAAAACAAATAGATAGGGCGCAATAGACACGATTATGTAATATTTATCTACCTTTAAAATAAAACATGCTCTAAGTGTTGGTAAGCGTATAACAAGGGAACAGCTGAACTGATTTGTTGTTTTTTTTTACCCGACTGCAAGGAAAGGGTTAAGATTTTCGCGCGTATCAGTATGTATATATGTAATACCACAAAATAGAAAATTTACAGATGGACCACTCCATCCTCAGAAATTGACACCTTACCTTGCGGGACTCACTAGGGTTGCTACTATATTGATTTTGAATAAAAAAAATGAGTAGGTAATATTTTACAATCATCAAATCATATCATGCTTATAGTGTTATCCACTAAGGCTAATGGGTAACACTGTCTTTATTGTATTAGGTCTTAGGTCCAGCGATGCAGTCAATTTACTTATGTGACAGTTTCACCGTTTATAAGATGTTTGATATTTCTACAGTCACATCTGTTTGGAAACGGCATTTGCTTAACTTTTCCCTAATATTTTGGGGTTGACTTCCACTGTTTTGAGTCAAACCAGAAGCATCTGAATACTAGTGTTTTATATGAAGTGACTGCTTACACTGCCAACCCAGATTATACGGTAATCCTAATGGATAATAGGGTACCCTTTTGTTAGGGTGGCCGCAGACTTTCGGTTTTCTGACGACGCGTAACGACTGTCAAAGATTCACGATACGGAGATTTTTTTATTTTTTGTCATCTCGAGACACTGTCAGCACGGCAGGTACCACCATTCCATGTTCTGTGAGTATTTATTTCTTATTCTTTGTATAGGAACGAAGAAGGTAGAAATCGTATTCGACTTCAACATAAAAAAAAAACAAATTGGCATAAAATTAAATTTTTAACCGACTTCAAAAAAAGGAGGCGGTTCTCAATTCGTCGAAATCTTTTTTTTTTTATTTATGTTCCCCGATTACTGTAAGACGCCTGGACCGATTTGGAAAATTCTTCTTTTGTTTGAAAGGGTATACTTTCTAGTTGGTCCCATAGTCATCAAGTCAGGATCTGATGATGGGATCTTGGAGAAATCGAGGGAACTCCTCAAATATTATAGGCATACATATAGCGATTTTGGTATTTTTATCAACAATGCAATCATCTGCACTCAGAAAGTAACATTTGGTGAAGTGGAACTGGTGAAGAAGACCACAGATGGGCAATAGAATTCCTTAATGCTAAGTATGTCATGGGTTATAAGATGTCTAGAATAGTTTAACGACTATGATGAAGCAAATAGTGCTGATGAAAATGGTACCATCGAATTGATCTGATGATGAAGCCGGCAGGTAGGCACTGGTACTCCGAAATAAAACAATGTATCCTAGTCGTGTATGGGCTTATTGGAATCGTCATGACATGTACTTTGGCTATATATGATGTTTATTGCAATTGGAAGTACCTATCAAAACTAAAAAGATATAAATAAAAAACTTTTTAACAAAAAATTAAACCGACTTCCAAAAAAACACTGCAAAACTTCTTTTCCGAAGTCGGTGTCGAAACACGGAAAACAATAATGTACCAAAGACACCGACTTCGGAAAAGAAAGTTATTTTTCGTTTTGCAGTGTTTTTTTGGAAGTCGGTTTATATCAACGAGGTTTAAATACTACAGAGTAGTGATTTGTCAGATATGACAGTAATGAAATGGCGCCGCTCGAGTGATCGTATTTACTTACATCGCACCCCGCAATACCCAAACTAAAGGCAATTGCACATAAATGTTTAAGATTTTGTATGGTGGCAGAATTTATATTTACGAATATGTAGGCCCAAAATTATAAACTTAAATTTAATATGTCGCTTATCGCAAAGAAAAAATACAATTACCTGTGCAGCATAATACTTAGTTGTTAGAACTTTTGTTGTAAAGTATAACTACTCCCTCTATGCATATAGAAAATGATTTGAAAAACTTAAATCTTTTTATGAAAGAGTTACGAACCATTTTCAGTTTTCTATTGTTCCACAGTACCCATCTGTTAGCATTTTCACTAATATAAAGTTTAGATAGTACTAATAAACAGTAAATTATTTAAATTAAAATATTTTATTACTGTTATAATACGAAATAATAGGCAATACATGCTTTATACCTATTGCATAACTCTAAACGGTTAGCATTTTTTTTATACATAGCAATGAATTCACATACGTTATCCATCCAGCGAAAATAAAAAACTTTAGAATTATCAAAGGTTATGTGAAAAATAACTATATCCCTACTGGACTATTGACACAAATCCAGTCTCCAGGCTACTACTGACAAATTTTAGATGGAAATACCCAATTACACTGCTCACTTTCCTAATCTAAATCTATTTTCTTTAAGGTAGCGGGAAACTGCTTCATTGCCGCAATAATTTATTTCATCTTGATCTTTGTTTGTTATGGATGTATTGTCAAAGCTAAATCGGACATGAAGAAGGCCGCAGTCCTGTTTAAAGACGATGATATATTCTGCACACCAAAGCAACCTCCGCCGTTGAATTTGAAAAAAATAACATAAACTGTATATATATCTGTGTGTGTGACCGTTTTATATTGCGCGTCTCTTCTCTCCACGACATTTGCTTATGGTATTGGAAGTAGCGGTACTCCAATCCTACACATCCACTGCCACATAAATTTGCTACTGCAGTGCCGCAAATCTCTATTGAAAAGGGAGGATCCTCCGACCTGACGGTCTTGTTGTCCGGGCAACAGCCGCAGGTCAATGTCGGACAGTTATATAATTATGTTCAAATCCCGCCGAAAACTTACCTTGCGCGATGCAGGAGTGCGACGTCAGGTTATTAGTTCTTATGGGACATAGATGCACAACAGAACAACGATTTGCGGAATGATCTGAGCCGCCATTATATTTGATTGTGCACAATTTTAATGTGATTTCACTTTAAATTAAATGGAATGATTATACCTACATGGGGACAGACGCCTTTGGTTGGCGACGATGACAGAAGCTGCGCTGTACGCACTTTCGCTGTCACGAATTTTATGAGTACTACCGTTTCTAGATGCTTTTGATTTCTTTACACTACGTGACCAGGTTTATATGGAAAATATATTGCTTGATATTCGCAGTGTTAAGTGTTATTATTATAATCCTGCTTCATAATCTGCAGAATCTCCAGTGTACCTAAAATAAGTTATGGGAGAGGCGCGCAATATAAAATATAAACTAGAAGATACCTTATATACTTGTACTATAAACTAGAAGATACCTTATATACTTGTACTATAAACTAGAAGATACCTTATACCTACACTTCTTTTTAAGAATTTAATAAATTATGTCCAATAAAATATTAAGACTTTCCGTTTTTTTTTTCTTCGCACCAGAACACATTGCATGCCGTGACCACCCCAGGGACCAAACCAGCACATGGGCGCCAGACGAACCCTTGGTCACCCTGAGACGGGTCAGGTCAGTGGCCCCACCACCTACCAGTTGCGGCCGCAGGGGATAAGGACCTCCCCTGCGGCCCCACTGCGTCCGCCATTAGACGATGACGGCCCGTCCAGGCTGCGGAATGTAGGGAGAGCGGCGTACCGCAATGCCAGCATTCCTCTTCCGCCGCGGCCTCCAACCCGCCTGTCGCATCCGTTACCAAGCGGCACCGCAACCTTCTTGTTGCCCGATACGTCGTCGGCTTAATCGGCAAAAGCCCTGACGAGCGGCCCCTGCTCACAGACAGGTTCCTCTTCACTTCACCGTGGGTGGCCAAGCCACGGCTACGGAGTCCCCCCACCTCGGCAATGCGGGAACCCATCGGGGAGGTTACATATTATTATATGCCTGACGTGCTTAGCAACTTTGCTGCTATTGCCTGGCCTAGTCAGTCGAAGGGCTTACGGCTGTTGTGAAGAAGACGAATCCTCGAGTAAATAGACAGTGTAAATTAGAGTCCCAGTTAGAAGGAGCCTGAGAAAGGCATCGGAGACAGACTGGATGTGGTTGGTACAGTGCCGGGTGTTGAAATAATTTGGAAGAGACGGCCATTCTTCATTTTCCAGTGAATATTACAGTGGTCAAAGCTATGAGGTCTCTATGCGATTGTCATGTCCTTCTTCCTTGGATTCTGGTAGTAGCTTATGCTGGATCTTCCAATTTGCGGTAAAAACCAATCATTCGCAGTTTTTAATCTGTGTCCAGGTTGTAAATTTTGGTCATTTGAATAAGAATAGGTGCCTACTTAGAGCTCTAGACATTCTGCAGAATTTAAATAAAAATAATGTGTAAAGCATAATTATTTATTTAAATTATTCCGTTTCTTCTTTTTTGTTGCTTTATTTCACTTCCTCTAATTTTCTGTCGAAAGTTAAAGTGCCAATGTTCACGCTTTTTATTTCTTCTTTGCTGACTTGCGCGTTTTCCTGAAAAATGATTCCTTTTTAACGTAAAGAGCGTGACTGTTATCCGTGTAGCTCTAATTAAAGGAACTTAGACAGAAACCCGTTCTGGTTAGGACCACGAGAGAAAAGCGGTCAAGAACAAATAGCGTTGCGTAATACGCTCCAACTTTAATTGGTTTAATTGTCATGGGCTAGGGGTGCCACCTTTAAGGGTCCATTTTCTGGGTCCTGTTGAATAAGTTTCAAGGTTATGTTTGGTAATGGACAAAACGTATCTAAATAATCACCACAAGGAGAGAATTTGATTCCACTGGATCCATGGATATTTATGATTCTCATTTATTTTTATTTTAAATGTAAAGAGGAAGACAAAGAAGAAAGGAAACGTAGGTTTTCATAAATTGGGATAAAAAGCAAATTAGAGAATAATGAGAGAGATTAGGAGATAGGTTCTGGAACTTCTCAATTGAGTCCAATTAAGACGTTTAGTTTAGTGGCGCTATTTTGGACACATTCCAACCAGAGTCTGACGATGATGGCAGAAGTATATTCGGGACCTCTCCAATGGCTACAAATTCTTACTTTGTTCCAAAACTTGAACCCGCACTCTTAAAATAAAAAAATATAAATTAAACAGTTATCTAATTTAATTACAGGCGTGCTAACCCTAGCAGGCGGGAGAAACATCCATGGACATCTATTTTCCCACCTGTAGATTGAAGAGAGATTGCAAAACAATTATGCAAAATTTTTCATTGCAAACGCTCATGCGTTTCAAAAGGCAATTTTCAATACACTTTCTATAGAAGTGGCTCTTATTGCATCGCTTTTAGGTCTTTTTTCTACCTTGCAGTGTATTTTACTTTACATATCTGTTGCGAATTTTCCGCACAAGTGCGGGTATGCAAAGTAAAAACCACGTGTGTAGAATGGAAACGCAAAGCCGTGGAAAATAAGAGTCACTTTTTGAACAAATATGTTTAAAAAAACATAGATTCACGTATGATTCAAGGAAGTCATAAATATCCATGGATCCAGAGAATCTAGTAGGAACCTACATGATATCTGTGTTTTATACAAGGTGCACTTAATTCATTGGCAATTTTTTACCGGAGTTAAAAGTACTCATGAGTTTAAATAATTTTAATTATTTTTATTAAGGGATCAACTCTGAAGTATGAAAAATATATCAGAACTTCTATGTTTGCATACCTAATTCTACAAAATGTAGACAACTCTTAATTTAATCTCGAAAACAGAGTTGTCACCTTAGCGAAAGTTGTTCAAATGCTTAAATATTTTGGCCTTTTGACCTCTTGAAAGATTGGCAATGAATTAAGAGTTTTAGTGTCACCCACAAAGGACATTGACCGGGTTTGGATCAAATGCTGCGCAGACATGGAAGTACTTTCAAAAGCTTTTTGACATCAAAAATTATACTTAAAAAGATAATTAAGTTGTCCTTTTGTATTTGTATATCTGAGTTTTGTGTAAAATAAAGAATATGAATTAAATTAAAAATATATCGGTCCTAGTGTTAAAACGTTTTGCTCTGATCCGTTGTGTACCTAATGGTATAGAGTTCGAAAGGTTGTTTAATTAAACGCCACTATTAGCACATTTAGAATTCGTTAGCATTAGGTACACAACGGATGTGACAAAAACTTTTTAACCCTGGGATCGATTATTTTAAAAACATTTTTAAACATTTGACAGCACTCCCATGGGGGTCATTTGGTCAGCATTTGGTCCAGTTCCCATACATTATTGGTCAATGTCCTTTTAATAGGAATAGTGGTATATGGATGCGGTTACCTGTGCTGTGTCCACCTCTTCGTCTTTGGGTGGTTGATTTGGATTGATCCACGTGTCTGCCAGGATCTGGGGTATTTTGACGCGCACCTTGAGTGGTGCCAGGATTTTAGTGATCAGCTTGCGACAGTCGGTTGACACCTTCGGCTCACGAGGAAACGACACTTTATTTTGCACTTGCTGTAGACAAATGAAATGTTTAAATTTTTTTGAGGCATTGGTACGCAAGTAAAAAAACATTGTTTCGAGGCCAGGTCGAACCAGCGACATTTAGGCTGATTTTAGAAACACGCTGACCGTCTTCGGCGCTTACGGTAGCCGCGAGCTCGTCATTGGTCGAGTCGTCCGGCTCAGCGCTGACGGTCGTCAGACTCCACCAATGACGAGATCGCGGCGACCGCCAGCGCAGACGGTCAGCGTCAGTCAGTGTGGCTATAAAATTAGCCTTTTGGTGTTACGCACCAATCGGTGAATCGATGGTAGACTGATAGATTAGTTGACGTCGAATGACAGTTTTTACAAATCAAAATCAAAAAAACGGGCCAAGTGCGAGTCGGACTCGCACACGAAGGGTTCCGTACCATTATCGCAAAACACTGCATACAAATCACGTTTGTTGTATGGGAGCCCCCCTTAATTTATTTTATTTTAATTTATTAATTATTATTTTTTGAAGTAAATATACAACTAAACATTCTGTGAATATTTCAAGCGTCTACCTGTTGCCGTTATTAATATCGAGCAAAAAACGGCAAAAATATCACGTTTGTTGTATGGGAGCCCCCCTTTAATATTTACTTTATACTGTTTTTAGTATTTGTTGTTATAGCGGCAACAGAAATACATCATCTGTGAAAATTTCAACTGTCTAGCTATCACGGTTCATGAGATACAGCCTGGAGACAGACGGACAGACGGATCGCGAAGTCTTAGTAATAGGGTCCCGTTTTTACCCTTTGGGTACGGAACCCTAAAAAGCTACTAACGACCGACGTCGATTAATGCCGGTCTATGTAATCGATCGACGACTGATCCATCGGCACTATAACACCCTCAGCAGCCAAAATAGAAATGGAAAGAAGAAAGGGAGGATTTTGTCCTGCAGCGGGAAAATTAAAAAAGTTACTTATAAGTACCTTTAGCAACTGAGTGTAGTTCGTATCGTCGAAAGGCAGCCTTCCATACACAATAGCGTAGAGCACCACTCCCATACTCCATATGTCAGAGTCCTGGGGCCGATAGGGAACCCCCTTCAGGATCTCCGGTGAAGCATATGCATAACTTCCGCAGAAAGTCTCACTCAGCGCAAATACACCGTTCTTTGGCTTCATGTGACCTCGTGCAAATCCAAAATCAGACAGTTTTATATTTAAACCATGGTCCATGAGCAAGTTCTCGCATTTTATGTCCCTTTAATAAAACATATTTATAATATTAAGCTGAAGTACGCACCAAACGTTTTGGGAGTACTTTCATTATGCGTACAGCTAAGGAGTGGAATTCCCTGCCAGAGTCTGTATTTCCTGACAGCTACAACCTGGGAGTCTTTAAGTCAAGAGTGAATAGGTTTCTTCTAGGTACGCGTGCTACATCGTCGACCACATCATCACTTACCATCAGGTGAGATAGTGGTCAAGCGCGAGCATATCAATAAAAAAAAATATTTAAAAAAATCTTTAAATATAAAATGTACCGGCAAAAAAGGGAGAAGTGCTTATAGGATTAATCTCCAAAAAAAGAATTTAGCCTTAAGGTTTGTACGCGGGGTTAAAATACATGCTATCTCATCCGACAACACGTGCGAAAGAGATAGATGCTGTTATGAGCAGTAAGAAGCTAGTTCACGTACGAATACACACTTTGGCAAATTTGTAGCGAAATGGATTATGCACGAAAGCGAGCGCGTGAAATTTTATAAACAGACCTTTGGTAATATGGATATCATGAAAAAGCTACTAAATATATCTTTTCAAATTAAAATTATTTGCATTGTTGTAACACTAATATCCCTGTATGGTGACTGTTTTGCAATTTTCCTCCTTCGTATGGTATTTATTGCCGCCCAATGATGCGTTAAAATTAGTGTTGAAATATGGAACTTTCGACGCGCATATTTTTAATTTTTTTCTTTTTTTTTTCCTTACAGGGATAGATAATGAGATACATTGATATCATTTTTATTTTGAACGTACACCGTCAAACAGTGGAATAATAGTCAGCTTACGTTTCTATGGAAGAATGATCGACTAGGGCAACCTTTAATGAACATAGCAGTTTGTGGTGTTCTAGGACCTAAGTTTACCTATGAACAACTCCTCGCTCATGACAGTAATCCACGGCTTCAACAAGTTGGCGGAACCAGCGGCGACCTCGACTCTCATCGATATGTTGATCCTTGCGTATTATGTCTAGGAGACTGCCGTTTTCGGCATATTCCATCACAATATACACCCTGAAAAATGTTACAAATAGTCGCAAAAGAAATTCTGTTTCAGTGATCTTTTTATTTTACAGATTTAATTCATAAAACTGAGATTGACAGAAGTTGTGGGGAAATCGGTTGTCGTGGTATGGGTATGTGATGTGAAAGAACGTGGAACAGTGTCCTGAAGAAACTTTTAGTATGTACTTATGTGGATGGCTAAATGTGTACTTAGAGATAGACAAAATAAACGATGGATGGACTGTGTGTAAGATGATATAGCAAGAAAGGGATTGACTCAGGATTGACCACTGAAATCCTACTAACTATTATAAATGTCAAAGTTTGAGAGGATGATGGATGGATGTTTGTTAATCTTTCACGCAAAAAACTACTGAACGGATTTTGATAAAACGTTTCAGAAATATAATTTACTAGCTGTTGCCCGCGACTTCGTCTGCATAGCAATAGTACTTCAAATTGCCAATTTTTTTATATCGCGCAATAATATTTTAAGTTGTGGGCCGCCTTACTTGAGAAATTATTAGTTCACCATACAAACTTCCAACCCACTTTCCACCCCCCTTAAGGATGATTTTCGAGAAAAAAACTATCCTTTCCAGGGACTCAAACTATCTCCATACCAAATTTCATATAAATCGGTTAAGTGGTTTAAGCGTGAAAAGGTAACAGACAGACATACAAACATTTTTAAAGATATTGGGCGAAGAAGAACGTGGGCGGAGGCGCGGGCGGTAGCTAGTTACGACTAATAGGGAAGTATAGAACATGAAGTATATAATTTTTCCCCTTTATATCATTAACATGTACTTGACTGTATTAAGCTTTGAACCTAAAAGTTAGATGAGGCGGTACGCAGATCTGGGCCTAGGTTGTAAAACTGGTTATAACCCGGTTCTATAAAGAAACGAATCTAAAATGGTGGTGCTTATCATATTCTCTCGCTGCACGCGAAAGTACATGATCAGCACCGCCATTTTAGATTCTTTTATTTAATTAAACGGTTTATATCGTTCTAATTCTATGACAAAAATGATGCCTTGCATACTCGCTACAAAAGAAACGTACTAAACCAGCCAGTTGCATAGTACTCATAATCGGCGTGCGTGTATGACCATTTGTGTGAACGTCAATGAAGCAAAAGAGTATACGAGTATAAGGATCGTAGCAAGTGGCGTTGATCTTCTTGAGTCAGGAAATAAAAGGTAAATTTGCCAAATTACTTATGCAGTTCTTTTTCAAGAGTTTGTAAATGATGTTCTTAGGAAAGTGGATTGCAGATTGTTTAGGGAGAGCGAAGTTGCGCAGTATTTTCTCGTCCAACTTCCCACAGTGTCTCAAGACGAAAGTCAGTATGTGTTGTTTGACATAAGGCTCTGAGAAGTGGTCGCTTACAATGGGCCTCATCAGAAAGCTTACAGCTACCCAAAAGGCAATGGAGAGGGCTATGCTCGGAGTTTCCTTGCGTGATCGAATCAGAAATGTAGAGATCCGCGAGAACCAGGGTTACCAACTTAGCCAGAAGAGTTGCCAAAATTAAGTGGCAGTGGGCAGGGCACATTGCTCGCGGAACGGATGGAACAGAAAGGTTCTGGAGCGGCGACCGTGAACCGGACGACGTTGCGTTGGAAGGTCTCCCAAGAGGTGGACCGATGACCTGGTGAAGGTTGCGGGGATCCACTGGAAGCGAGACGCACGGGACCGATCAATGTGGTGACGCTTGGGGGAGGCCTATGTCCAGCAGTGGACGTCTTTCAGCTGATATGATGATGTTTGAACGACTAAGAGATTTAGTTGAGGGTTATCATACCTGTGAGTAGTTTCTATTGCTTGTAGAAACCGTATCAAGTTCTCATGTTTAAGACCTTTCACGACTTCGATTTCTCTTGGAAGAAACTTTTTCAAATAATCGCCAGGTGCTTGAAACTTGCTTATTATTTTGATTGCCACTTGACAGTTATGTCTGTCACTGGTTGCAACCTGTAATATAATTCGAGAATATTGCAACAGGATAGATGTCTCTGTCGTTTGTAATATCTTTTTGCTGCCTAGCCCGTTGCATCATCGGACTACAAAACGTACCATCGGTACATGGTGGACATCCCACCCATACGGTCTAAACATTTTGGAATTACTTTTATTATGCGTACAGCTAAGGAGTGGAATTCCCTGCCGGAGTCTGTGTTTCCCGATAGCTACAACCTCGGGGTCTTGAAGTCAAGAGTGAATATGTTACTTCTAGGCAAGCGTTCGACCACATCATCGCTTATCATCAGGTGAGATAGGTATTGATCCGATTTCACAAAATAATTCACTGATGGAAAACGAATCTGCTGAGTGTTATAGGCTAGCTACTTTATATCCCGAAAAAGCAGCCTAACCATATAAGCAGGATAAGCCATGTTTTTAACAAATATAACGCTGGTAAATATACGCCGAAGATTTTGAAGAGAAAAAGAGAAACATTGCATATAGAGGGATCACGACAAAAAGTTTTTTCGGGCACGTCAGGACGCTGAACAGAGAGAAATCGACTATTTTAAAAGATGAGGATAAAAGTATCGGTAGCCATCCAGCAGAGAGGAGAGGAGATGAACTGAACAACTTGGAACAAGTTTGGAAGTCACAATGTGCCCAAAATCTAATCATATTCATCAGATCAGCCTGGAATCACCTACTGCTGGTATAGGAAACCTTTTCTATTTTGTCATGCGTCTCGGTTCTGCGTCTAAACGAAACGCTATTTAGAAATATATATATATACTAGCTGACCCGGCAAACTTTGTTTTGCCATAAAAACACCTAATATGCATCTACCCTACCTACCCTACCCTACCCTACCTACCCTACCCTACCCTACCTACCCTACCCTACCCTACCTACCCTACCCTACCTACCCTACCCTACCCTACCTACCCTACTTACCCTACCTACCCTACCCTACCTACCCTACCCTACCTACCCTACCCTACCTACCCTACCCTACCTACCCTACCCTACCTACCCTACCCTACCTACCCTACCCTACCTACCCTACCCTACCTACCCTACCCTACCTACCCTACCCTACCTACCCTACCCTACCTACCCTACCCTACCTACCCTACCCTACCTACCCTACCCTACCTACCCTACCCTACCTACCCTACCCTACCTACCCTACCCTACCTACCCTACCCTACCTACCCTACCCTACCTACCCTACCCTACCTACCCTACCCTACCTACCCTACCCTACCTACCCTACCCTACCTACCCTACCCTACCTACCCTACCCTACCTACCCTACCCTACCTACCCTACCCTACCTACCCTACCCTACCTACCCTACCCTAAATTTCAATTTTTTTTTTTTTTTTTGTAAATCTAAACCATTCTCGAATCTCCACGAACACACACAAAAAATTTCATCAAAATCGGTCCAGTCGTTTAGGAGGAGTTCAGTCACATACACACGCACACAAGAAATATATATATTAAGATGTTAAAGACCAAGTGATTAATACGACTTTATTCATGATGTCCAGACAATTTGAAAAATGCCCAATATGAGTAGGCAATAAAAAAGAAACAAGTAAAAATTAAAAAATTCCAAAACCACGACAATTTTTTTTATTTCATACTTTTTAAACTACATAATTGATCTATTAATAGACGCGCTTCGATCAACAATCTGTTGAACACGTGATTATGACACGATATCTTACGAAAATATCCCAATTCAAACAGTAAAACGCCCATATCTTTTGAACGGCTGAACCGATTTTAATTAAACATAGCTAAAACACTCTCGATAAAGTCAACTTACAAATAAAAAAAAAACTAAATCAATACACACCAACACACAGGTACACACGTCAAATTTATAACACACCACTTTTTCTGTTTGAAATAATCAGATTGACCGGGCTTTCTGAATAATGCCCATCACTTATAGGGACGGGTAACAAAAAAAAAAAAAATAGTGTTGATTTTGGTAAGTACAATTACTATTTAAGCAACAAAGTCGACGGCGCCCGCGGCGCGGTTTCCTATTTCTGTCTGCAGGATCTAAAGTAACCTGACCTACTAGAAGTTTAAATCAGTATTTATTTCATGTATTTTATTTAGTAGATTTGACTTAATTCATAATGCCCGGGCATTACACAAAGTGCACTGATTAATCACTTGGTCCATGACATATACACCGGCAATATTATCCCAGATTAAAAGTTTTAGAATTGAAAAACTCTAATCAGGAACGCAGTGATTCTGTCTGTTCCAAGGCAGATACGATCATTGATGAGGTTGAAGCAGCTACAATGGAATCTTGACAGTAACTCTCAAGGACTCCGGAATGAGTAAAAATATTTCTTTAGGAAATATACACTGCACTAGTTTTTAGAACACGGCAGGTTTAAAAAATAAATTAACTTATTTCAATCGAATTGCACTCGAGGTGAGGGAGGGGAGCGTCAGTGCCCCATTCAAACGTGTCAGACGAACTTTTTATAACGTTTATGTTTTACAAAAAATCTGGTACCTTGACTGTGGCATAAGAACCAGACCCTATGGTACGTCCAAGTACATAGCCGTGTGATTCGAGGACAGTTAGTTTTCTTTCAGCTTTCGCTTCTACACCACTATGCACAGTTGCTGTGGGCTCAGTCGACATCTCGCCGCGGACATTTTCATTGGCTCTAACATCAGGTCCAGGCATATCACAGTAATGAACGTATATATAAAATTGAAGTTTAGTAAAAGTCACATTATATTGAATTTTGCCTCATTTTATTTTTCGCATGATGATTTTTATTATATTGTATAGTCTGTCATTTTTGTCAAAACCGATGATTTTTTAGTGACACGAGAACGTTGTTTCAAAAACAAGTCTTTCCATAGATTACTTTTATATTGCCAGTACGATATGTCGTTATGACGTTATGTTTTATAGCATATTTGTGTGTATCCAAACGTCAATAAGTGTTGTCATGAACAAAAAAAAAGTTAATTAAAAAAATCAAAAAAACCCGACTGCTTAAAAAGCAAACTAAAAAGACAAAAACAAGAAGAAAATCATGCTGTGCAGTCGGAGGATACATATTCGCGAGCTGGCGGACCAAAACCAGATGTATCCTCCGACTGCACAGCATGATTTTCTTCTTGTTTACGTCTTTTTAGTTTGCTTTTTAAGCAGTCGGGTTTTTTGATTTTTTTAATTAACTTTTTTTATTTACAACTTTTTAGTTATTTTTTTTTAGAATTAGGTACATTTAGGTACATTTTTATATAAGTGTTATATATTTTTGAAATTGCCTCTTAAAATCCTTTATTTTGATACCCCACACGATGGGTTTGGAAGAAAAAAAAAATTTTTTTTCCCCACAAAATGGCGCCCAAAATCCGTCGTCGTTGGTTTTTTCCAATTTGAATGTGGCCAGTGACACTCGCAGGGTTAAGACGAATCCATTGACGTAAGAATCATCAAAATCGGCCAACGCGTTTGGTCTCTAGAACGCCACATAGGAACAAACATACATACATACATAGACTGATAAACACATTACCCTCCTTCGGCAGTCGGGTAAAAATGTATAAGGGAATGTCATAAAATTTTATGCCCGAAAATTTTTTCATACACAGTCAGATGCGAGTTGCTGAGCCGGTTAACTATTTAAAAATTGTAAAATGTTAAGAGGATTTAAGTGTTATTATGATGGTGAGCAGTGGTGGCCCAGTGGTATCGGCCGCGACTTACAAGTTGTAGGTCGTGGGTTCGAACCCAGGCAGGCGCTTTACTTTGTGTAAATTATTTCATCACCACTGCTCTCAAAACGGTGAAGGAAAACATCGTGAGGAAACCGGCATGTCCTAGAACCAAAATATTCGAAGACATGTGACATCCACCAATTCGCACTGGGCCCGCGTGGTGGATTACGGCCCATCCCCTCTCACAGAGAGGAGGCCTGTGTCCCAGCAGTGGGAACATTAATAGGCTGATGATGTGATGTGATGTGATGTGAAGTGTTATTAATGTGTCACTGGTTGGTCGTGCGAATACTGTCGTGTGCTTTCAATTCCACCTACCTTTACACCGCTACCAACCACCATGGACCCTCATACTCCTTTCAAGATCCCTCTTACAAGTCAAACTCACTGAAATCTCGAGTCTCCACATACACTGGACGCTTGAAATATTTCATTCGATGACCCATTTTCATACATCCACGTTTTTTGTTTATTTTCATTCATAAAGCTTTTTCAGTAAATATTCTCCTGTCCTCCGTCTTTTGTTACCTTAATTGCGTATTCTGTTTGCTTGCGTATTGTTGTCTGAATAAACCATTGTTACTTATTGGCCTTAGGAGGACCAGAATAGCTACTTTTATAATAGTGCTTCTGAGTTATAATATTGCGGAATAGAACCTTATGTAAGAATTCTTAAGTCTTGTAGCGAGAAATTATTTGTAAAATCGGTGTCTTTGGTAGGTACCAAATTTTTAAGTTATGGACACCGACTTCCAAAAATAAAGTTATTTTTCACTTTCTAGTTTTCTTATTTGGAAGTCGGTAGTATTTTTTTGTAAAAAAGTTTTTTATTTTTCACTTTTTAGTTGTACCTACCTAATAGGAAAGTAGTTAAGTAAGTACCTATAACGACAGAATAGATTACCCGAATAACATGAAACTTGAATATAACCGGTGAAATAAGAGATCTGCATACCCCTTTCGAGCGTAACATAAACAATAAACAGACATGCGATTGCAGCAATCCCGAGAGATTTGTTATTTATTGAAGAGTTCTGTTGTATATCTCCGAAGTTCTTCATCAGATCTTCACCAAATTAAAATGGGACCAATTTCGGAATATACTCTTTCAAACAAAAAATAATTTTCAAAATCGGTCCACAATTGACGGAAATATCGGTGAACATAAATAAAAAAATAAAAACACATAATGTCGAACATAGAACCTCCTCCTTTTTTGGTAAGTCGGTTAAAAATTGTATATAATATCTGTCTATTATATTCTTAAAGCTCGTAGCAAATTCTTTAAAAAGTTTAAATTTGTTCGCAAACAAGATAAAAGGTGCGGAGACGGCTTCCCCGCGTCTCCGAGACGCGTCACATCAAACAATTAAGAGTTATCTCGGGAGTTAGAGACGCGACACGATATATCGCAGACTTGATTACTTTTTCTACTCGACGAACTAATAAAAGTTGACCAGCAGACCGGGAACTAACAAGTCTCGTTTTTAATTGAAACACTGCACTTTAATGGAAAATTGATGAATGGGTTTAAAGAGTTTATTTTTAAAGACAGATAAAACAATTAAACATTTCTAGACCTGTTACATAATTAAATACCAAGACGTTAACTGAGAAAATCATGTAAAATAGGCTGTGAATAAGAAAATAAAACCAGCCAAGTGAGAGTCGGACTCGCGCACCGAGGGGTCCGTACAAACCTGTAGGTAACCTGTAGGTTCCGCTTTTTCCTTTCGAGGTACGGAACCCTAAAAATATGTGATGTAACAAAAAATTTAAGGTTTTCGGAAATTTTCCTTTATATGTGCTATAAAAAATTGCTTCATGCCAAATTTCAAGATTCTAGGACAAGACAAAGACAAGACAAAGATATTTTATTTCAACTAGGCCACTAAGCGGCACTTTTGAACGTTAAGGTCGACTAAAAGAACCCTTAGGTTTTGATTCCCTTGCGAGTAGTTGCGAGTTTGAAAATATGCGGCTTTAATTGCTGTTTCCTTTGATTGCGTTGACATAGAAGTTTGATTTTGTTACAGCTTAAAGGTATTATAGACCTGAGTATTTGATATGAATTCCAATTTAATACCTCTACGCGTTCATGAGGAAAGGAGTTGTAAGTTTAAAATTATTAAAAATACTTTAATTATATAAAGTAACAAAAAAATTACGGGTTTTCGCAATTTTACCATTATCTGTGCTATGAGACGTTGCTTCGTACCAAATTTCAAGATTCTGAGTTCACGGGAAGTACTCTGTAGATTTTGATTTCCTTGCGAGTGTCGAAAATTTGCGGAAATTTGCGGCATAAACGGCTGTATCTTTTGATTGCGTTGGCTTAGAAATTTGATTTTTTCACAACTTTAAGGGACAGTAGACCTGACTATTTATTATAAATTTCAGCTTGATACCTCCACGCGTTCCTGAGAAAAAGGGTCTTGACAGACAGACGGACAATAAAGTGATCCTATAAGGGATCCGTTTTTTCCTTTTGAGGTACGGAACCCTAAAAATGCTCAAAAATCGGTCTAAACTCTAAACATTCTCGCACAGTAATTAAAAACTCATTAAATTAGCCGAAAAATGCGCAAATATCCGTAGAATGAAAGGTTAAAAATATCGCTGAGAGTTCGTTCCCTTCGATCTTAGACGTCAATAATGGACTGGGAAGCAAAAAGTTTAGCTCCGGGCAAGTTATCAATTGTATCTACCAAGTTGGAGCAGAGTTTTTCATTCATTTATTGCACGCAGAGCGCAAGGAAATGCTTAATGGTTATTCTCTTTGTCGCATTTGATATAAAAACTGAACTTTGTCGCTATCAGAGAACCTTTGTGGCTTTTTATTTGTTCTATAAAGTGCAATTTTTGCTAAGTTTGAAGTCTGAGACGATGTAAATGGATTTGTGGAGTAATTCAAATGGAAATCTCTTTGTCTGTTACAAAATGGATCAACATTCTGTTTATTGCAGACTTACTTATTGTGTTCTAAAATTCGCAAAGATAAGTGCTTTTTTGCGTTACTGGCATCTGTTTTATTATTTACATTAATATGTCTGCACTGAAGAAGACGTAGGAGTACTTTATTAAAATCTGTTGCGTCTTCATTAAAGTAGAAGCATTCTATTAATATTAACGTACACATATAATTTCAACGCTAGATTTATCTTAATTACGTCATTTTGCGCTGACGTCGCAAAATGAACAATTAAATCCATTGTTATTAAAGTTGAGCTGCATTCGTGCTGGGTGCAGGCGAGAGACAGGGCCGTCCCGGAACTCAGTTGTACCATTGTTTCTCTAAACGGTACTCCACAAGCGTCCGTCGTAACTCACCCAGTTAGTTTTACGAGTTTTCACCTGTTGGGGGTTGGTCAGTGAAACTCTTGTTTGATTTCGACTGTTATTATGGTTTTCGTAGAGTTATAGTTCGGGGGAAAACATGGAACTTGTACAATAAAGGCTTACGTTGGTTGATTTTAAACGCAGTTTTCGAAATGCTTTTCATATGGAGAGCTTCTAAAATGGAACACTTTTAACCAGACATCAGAAGAAAATATTTGAGATATACAAGGTACTATCGTGAACAGAATTCCAAATACTAAACCACATACACTTCTACGTGAAAAAAATATTTTGAGATTTCGCAGCGCGCAACATAAACTGGAAACGTTGATGTTAATGTGAATAATGAAAATAACTGGGGTTGTATTACATTCCTTTTTAAACACGGGGCAGGTAAACAGACAGGGGCCAGTAACACCTCTCGTCCCTTTTGTTATTTGTAGAATTTTAATAGAAAGGTTTGCGTCAGGAACCCGCGCCCTGAAAGCATTCGTTCATTTGTTTTGTTGAAAGCACAGAGCAAGGAAGAGCTTGAACTTATCCATCAAAATCAAAATTTCTTTATTCAATTAACCGACCGCAACATGTAAATAAAGACATTTTTTACAAATTTACTATGTAAAATAGCTGCGTAAACTTATTTTTCTGAATAAATTCGAATGTTGAAAGTTCAAGTAAATTCCTGAATTTCATTTTTTTCGTAATTTGCAACAACCCGTCGACTCAGCTGGTATGTCATGGTGTCAAAATCTTGTCGAGCAGAGTGGTTAAGCCATTAAGCGGCACTTTTGAACATCAATAAAAAATATTTTAAAGGTAACAATAATTGTTTCTACCGTACATTCGGCAATGTAGCTTGTTATGGAGAAGAATGGACAAGAAACTCCACACTTACACTTTTAAAATAAAAAGTGTTTTACACATCCATATTTAATATTATAAATGCGAAAGTAACTCTGTCAGTCTGTCTGTTTGTTACCATCACGGCTACACGGATTTCGATAAAACTTGTACACGGATAGACCATATCCTGGTTTAGGACAGGATATTTTTATACAGGGAGTATGTTCCCTTGAATTAATTGTCGATTTACATGCGTGCAAAGCCTCTGAAAATCGATCGCGTTCGGTTCCGTTCCACGGATATAGATGGTGTTAGCAACGACTTGCAAGTAAAAGGGTTTACTCGGTTCATGAATAACATATTTTTAAACACAGCGCCAATTTGTATTATAGTATTTTTTTGCACGTTTTTACAGTTTCACGCCATCTAGTGCAATTTATTTGAACCAATTTTTTTTCTTCGCTTTGGGTGCCTGTGCCCTCGGTTTGTACGTAAGGAAAGTTTTTTTTAGGCTCGTGTTTTACTACTATCACAGCAGATTGCAAGCGATGATGTGGTCGACGGTGAAGTACGAACGCTTGCCTTGAAGTAACCCACGTTTTGACAATGGCGTATCTAGCAGTGGCCGTCTCGCTTGTCTATGATCTAAATCATCTACATGACATAGACTCACAATAATGATGGCAAACAAACAAAATCCGGGTTCTGTATGACACGTTTTGTCACAATTACCGTGAAAATGTGCGTTATTACAAAATTGACGGCTTATCCGGCTTACCCGGTTCATAAATTAAAGTTATTGCGTTTCTGTGGGAGTTATGGCGATAGTTTAGGGACGTCCAATTTATTTTGTGACCGAAAATTTTCGAGTGAATGGTATTTTGGTGCTTGACCTCGATTCGGGACATCAGTTGGGTTAATTGCTAAGACCTCTTCATAGATCACTGGAATTAAGTGAGTTTGCGAGGATGTCATATTGATTAAATCACCATTGCATAATAATTTGTGATTGTGATCGCCATTTGTGGTGGCCCAGTGGTATCAGCCGCGACTTACAAGTTGTAGGTCGTGGGTTCAAGCCCAGGCAGGCGCTTTACTTTGTTTTCATCACCACTGCTCTCAAAACGGTGAAGGAAAACATCGTGAGGAATCCGGCATGTCCTAGAACCAACAATTCGAAGACATGTGACATCCACCAACCCGCACTGGGCCCGCGTGGTGGATAACGGCCCATTCCCTCTCACAGAGAGGAGGCCTGTGTCCCAGCAGTGGGAACATTAATAGGCTGATGATGTGATGTGTGTGTGTGTGATCGCCATTGGTTAGATAGATAGATAGATAAACTCTTTATTCAGTGCACACAAAAGACACAGCACAACACACAAAATCACAATATTTTTTAATTTACATGTAGGTATTTGGAAACAATTTAAGGTGCCGACATACAAAAAATAAGAAACAGGAAAAATACATTATACAAATAAAAGTGACACAAGTAACATACCTACTTCAATTATTAGTTATAATGATTAAAACACAGTGCGGTGTGCGTCTCAAGGTTGCACCAAATGGGAGTCCAGCTCAGCACGTGTCAGGCAAATATACCTGACGCTGATATTCTGATGGATCCCTGCAGTGACGTACGGTCGCTGAGCAGTCGATAGATGTTTTTGTTATTACAGTGTTATGCTGGGTATATAGAAACAGTTGTTTTTCTAATGTGTCTGCTAATATCACTCAGGGGGTAAACATGTTTAGGTGCAATAAATAAATATACGTAAATAATATGTGTATTAAAATTAGTAGGTATCCAACAAACGATCCACAAGTTATTAAATTACCAAGTGCCCATATCCTTTGCTAGTCGCATTTTATAATAAGATATTACCACCCATTATTTAAACTTCTTGTATTTCGTATTGCTAAGTTACAATAGGCCAAATGGAGCCAGATACAGAAGAAAACAGAAAAGGTAAACGGTTTGTTTTTCGCCTAGAATTCGTCTATTATTTTAGGACTGATATTATTTTAAAGATTGTATTTCTTTGCGTCCTTCACTGTAAATTGTTGTGGTATCCCATGTTTCATAATTTAAGTCGAAAGACGTCCACTGCTGGACATAGGCCTTCCGCAAGCGTCGCCACACTGATCGGTCCTATGCATTTCACATCCACCGGACGCCCGCAGCCTTGATCAGGACGTCTCTGCCCCTAGAGGGAGGCCTTTCAATGCTGCGTTTTCCGTACGAGGTCGGCACTCTAGAACTTTTCAGCCCCAACGTTTCCGTACAGAGAGAATCTGCTTAACCCATGCTTACACTTTTCTATATTGAGTGTTTACTGTTAAGTACTTAATGTGGTGCGGTCGCTAATGCACAATAACAAGATTCCGAGTTAATTAAATGTTGATTGTAATCTACACTGTTTTTTAACACGAGGGAGTTAATTTAAGAGTTAAGTACAAAATATTATTTTGTACTTAACTCTCAAATCAAACAAAATCAAACATAACCTGATATTTAAATTGGAGCTAAGCAAAGCTATGAGCGTATCAACTCAATTACCTACATTATTCAAATACAAGAATAGTCCAAGAAAATCAAGTGTACGATGAGTTTTAATGTGTGTGTGTAAATGGAATCACTAGGTCCTAACCGCGTCATAGTGTTTTTTTAATCCCAAGGGTATAAAAAGCGCTATTCTATCTATGTGTCAAATTTCATCCAGATCCGTTCTGGCCTGAGTGATTAATAAACATCCAACCATACGCATTTATAATATAAGTAGGATAATAACCGGCCAAGTGCGAGTCGGACTCGCGCACGACGGGTTCCGTACCATTATCGCAATAAAAACGCAAAAAAATTACGTTCTGTTGTATGGGAGCCTCATTTAAATATTTGTTTTATTTGTTGTTATAGCGGGAACAGAAATACATCTTCTGTGGAAATTTCAACTGTCTAGCTATCACGGTTCATAAGATACAGCCTGGTGACAGACAGATAGATGGACAGTGGAGTCTTAGTAATAGGGTCCCGTTTTTACCCTTTAGGTACGGAACCCTAAAAAGTAACTTGATGCCGAATAACAGGAACCGGCGACGCAGTAGGCCCAGAAAGAGATGGCGTCACGAATTGGATGCCTATATAAAGGATTGCTCAGACGTAGCAAGATACAAGAAAAAATGTAAAGACGGAAGGCAGGCCTTTGCCCTGCAGTGGGACAAAACAGGTTCAGAAAAATTTACATATATTTAACTGCAGTTATACTAAATTCTTGTACTTGGCTATTAGCTCGTCTATGAAGGTACAAAGAGTTTCAAAGTATCCAGTAAACTACCAAAAAAGAAATCCTTGCTACGAATTTCAGACGCTCGTAGCACGGCCCGCGGTTGTGTTGGTTTCGTAGCGCCTACGTCAAGTGCTACGCTTGTTTGCTACGAACTTTTTTTTGTTTATTTATAACTTTATTTAGGATGATCGCCCACGAAGGACCTTTTGCAGCGATGCAGACGCGTTACAGTCGCAATGCTATAGTCGCGTGTATGCTTCGATAGGTACAGTCGCGATGCAGCATCGCTACAGTCGCGTCACGCGTGTATGCTTCGATAGGTAAAGTCACGATGCAGCATCGCTACAGTCGCGTGTATGCTTCGATAGGTAAAGTCACGATGCAGCATCGCTACAGTCGCGTGTATGCTTCGATAGGTAAAGTCACGATGCAGCATCGCTACAGTCGCGTGTATGCTTCGATAGGTAAAGTCACGATGCAGCATCGCTACAGTCGCGTGTATGCTTCGATAGGTACAGTCGCGATGCAGCTTCGCTACTGTCGCGCATTTGCACTGATGCAGTCGTACGTTTGCATTGATACAATCGCGCGTCAACATGCATCAATGGAGACGCGATGTTGAATCGATACCGACGTACGTTACAAATGCGATCAACGGCAAAAAGTAGCGATGCCGTCGTGCGTTTGCAAAAACTCGCCGTGGGCGGCTGCCTTTATTCCTGAACATCTTTCCAGCTGTGTAGCATAATCCTCGCTTGGTTTAAATGGCATGTATTACTACGAAGTAATTCTTTCAATTCTCTGATAAGATTTTTTCGTGAATTAATAAATAAATAAATGATAAATAATTTTTATTGCCCATAACAAGTAGTAATTTACAAATACTTTTGTAGGTTGCAAAGAAAGGTTTCTAAAATAAAACCGGCCAAGTGCGAGTCGGACTCGCGCACCGAGGGTTCCGTACAAACCTGTAGGTTCCGTTTTTTCCTTTCGAGGTACGGAACCCTAAAAATATGTGAGGTAACTAAAAATTTAAGGTTGTTTCATGCCAAATTTCAAGATTCTAGGTCGACTGGAAATACCCTTTAGGTTTTGATTTCCTTGCATGTAGTTGCGAGTTTGAAATATGACTTAAATTGCTGTTTCTTTTGATTGCGTTGACATAGAAGTTTGATTTTGTTACAGATTAAAGATATTATAGACCTAAGTATTGGATATGAATTTCAAATTAATACCTCTACGTGATCATGAGGAAAGGGGTAGTAAGTTTAAAATGATTAAAAATATTTTTATTATATTATGTAACTAAAAATTTACGGTTTTCGCAATTTTTCCTTTATCTGTGCTATAAGACGTTGCTACGTACCAAATTTCAAGATTCTGAGTTCACAGGAAGTGCCTTGTAGGATTGGATTCCCTTGCGAGTGTCGAAAATTTGCGGAAATTTGCGGCATAAACGGGTGTATCTTTAAGGGACAGTAGACTTGACTATTTGATATAAATTTCAGCTTGATACCTCCACACATTCCTGAGAAAAAGGGTCTTGACAGACAGGCGGACAACAAAGTGATCCTATAATCGTTCCGTTTTTTCCTTTCGAGGTACGGAACCCTAATAATAAAAAAATGACCAATTGTCCATTTTACCGTCTATCGCTGAAATGACTAGTACAGCAAACATCCATTTGCGCTTAGCATGGTCAGACTAAAATCAACATAACTGTACACAGGCTGATGTTTTCAAGAACAGTAAAAAAAATAAGTAGCCACCATTTACGGATTTACCATAGGTACAACTTCATTGTCAGGATTTGTAATTAAATTAATCAGAAGTTATAATAATAAAATATCTAGACCTGATTATGTAGTGCCTCTATTCACCGGACGGTGTAGCAGAAGTGTTTTAGTGCACCCCCATTTTGCCAGTTTGTTTTTTAAAGCTTATTGGCAATTTTTAAGGCTTATTGGCAACGATGCACTGGTCGCCTCAAAGCTCCAGAGCCTCGAACATCGACGCCGAGTTGCCAGCCTGTCGGTATTTTATCGGTTACATTTCAGGGAGTGTGCGACGGAACTGCACAATTTGATTCCACCTAGCCCTTTCCATCATCGAACTACAAGACGTACGGCCATGCGCCATCGGTACATGGTGGACATCCCTCCCATACGCACAAAGCGTTTTGCTAATACTTTCATTGTGCGCACAGCTAAGGAGTGGAACTCCCTTCCGGAGTCTTTGTTCCCTGATAGCTACAACCTTGGGGTCTTTAAGTCAAGAGTGAATAGGTTTCTTCTAGGTAAGCGTGCTTCACCGAAGACCGCATCATCGCTTAATATCAGGCGAGATAGTGGTCAAACGCGAGCCTATAGATTATATAAAAATAAAACAAAATTATATGCTTGCGTTTAACTCACGGAACAGAAAAAACTGTTTTTTTCTATTCCGTGGTTTAACCACTATCGCACCTGATGGTAAGCGATGATGTGGTCGACGATGGGAGACGCTTGCCTAGAAGTAACCTATTCACTCAGTTTTGGTTAATTCCCATGTAATAGCGGGTAAGCCTTTATCATTCTCACATAAATTTAGACTCCGCGTTACCACTGAGACATACTACAAATTCTATGTGGCAAAAGGTCATTGGGCATAATCTGACCCGCTTTTCAATGTGGCGGACATTTACCAAAAAAGTTTTAAACTAAAGAGAATAATGTGACTTTTCCTCGCATATATTTATTTGATTCAAAATCGATGGAGAAAAATGTATGTATGATTTCAGATGACTTTATTTTTCGTCTGTATATTTAGTTAAAAATGAGGTATTTCCTTAAGTTTGCCGTGTGTTCCAGAATTTGATCCTTATTAGCGACACTATCGGATCGTGTATTTTTATCAGCGTTTTTATTTTTTTAAATCAACGGGTTCGATTCCTGGCTAAGGATATTGAGTTTTCAAAAATCCCATAATGGAGTTTTAGTTTTCATCAAAGCTTTTTCGCCATTGTTTCGGTTTTGGCCCACTTGAAAAATTCTACCTGTATACGATCACATTATATTTTTTTCGACATGCCCGTGACTCACAATAATGTGATTAATGCCATAGTAAATCAGAGCCAATATATACAAAATAATACAATCAATTGCAATACATTCTGCTATATTACCAAAGAATATTTTCAACGTTCGGACGTAGATAAAAAAACATACAGCACTAGAAACGATAAGAATATTTTTCAGTATCCATACGATTAGACACAACCCAGGGGCCATGATGTGTCAATGCTATCATCATTCCTTTGTGAAAAAGGGATAGTACTATCGTCCCGCATAGCTCCGTCTCTCTCTTACACTGGATTCATGATGATATTACCGCGTCATAGAAAGAAAGATAGAAAAATAATTTATAGCCACAGAGAACCCATACATCGCATTGCCACAGAATGCTTAATTATATATTTATATTATACTAGCTGACCCGGCAAAATTTGTTTTGTCATAAAAACACCAAACAGTCATCTACCCTACCCTACCTACCCTACCCTACCCTGCCCTACCTACCCAACCCTACCTACCCTACCCTACCCTGCCCTACCCTACCTACCCTACCTATGTAGGTATGGCACCAAATTTTTTTTTCTTTTTTTTTTCTTATGAACCTTCTACTAACAATAACAAACAACAAAAAAAAAAAAAGCGAAATCCAGCCGTTCACGCGCGATGCCGTGACCAAGGGAAATAGGGATTCATTTTTATGTATATAGAAGACTAGCGGGCCCGGCAGACGTCGTCCTGCTTGCCTTTTAGGAGAAGATCAGTGACAGCAGCGCCACCAATTGTGTTTTGAAACCATCCAGGAACCCATTGAAATATACACACAAAATTTCATCCAAATCGGTCCAGCCGTTAAGGAGGAGTTAGGTGACAAACACACGACAGAAGAATTATATATATTAAGAAGATAATAAGCCTGTGTTGTCACACTGCAGGGCAAAGGGAAGAGAGGCTCCCTCCTTCAACTTCTCTCGATCTACTGCTATCGTGGACATATTGTTCTTCTTCTTTGTTTCGAAGATTCCCTCTTATTCAGATTTTCTTTGACCAGTATTCAGCCACGCCGAGTGCCTTAGCGCTGGCTTCGCAAAGGTCCTGCATGGTGCAGGTGTTTTTGCATTAGAAGCAGGCATCGTCTGTGGATTGGTTCCGCAGTCACACTGCAGCTGATCGGAGTACCCCTATCTGACCAGGTTGTGCCTACATCGGTCCACCTTTTTGGTTTCGTAGCCAGTTTAGAGATTTCCGGGTGGGCCATGGTAGTTTATAGCCCACTGGGTGCTTTTATGCAGGCTCAACATAGTCAGTTCAGTTGGAGAGGAATAGTTGAGGAGCCACAATTTCTTGCGTGATTCGCTAGGACTGTTGTCGTTCATTATTTTGCTCGAATTAACTCCCTTTAATTTTGATAGCTAAACAGTATTCATTGCGATTTTTACGCTGTCGAGTAAAATTTTTGAACATTTATAAGACAATGATTGCAAGGAAAGCATACCGTGCGCAATTTTTTTAACTTACACAATTAGGGTGCTACTCGTCCCGCCATCTCTGGGCCCGCCGTGTTGTCATTTTCTGATGTTTGGAATGCACTGAGCATAGTTATGCTAAAACTAAAAAAATAATGATGGATTTAGTTGTACCTAGAGTTCTAAAACACCCTCTACATTTCAACAGTTGTCAAAACAAACAAGGCTGGCAACACTGAAGGTACAATCTATCTTCATTTATTATTGGAACGTAATATTTCTGTTTAAATGAGTGGCTCGCTTCCGCCAATATTGCAACGTGGCTAATTGCCTGTGACCATTTTAATTAGTTTCTGTCGGACATGTAATGGTAATGGCCGAATGTATGAAGCGTTGGCTTACCTTCTAATATTCCAATGTTATTTAATGGTGGTTGTTTGTTTGTGAAATGTATGGTTGTACTCACCCATTTTTCTCATGGGGCTTGGCAGATACTACAGAACACCACCGTGTACGTACATAGACGCACGCTGGTTATGAGTACTACGCACCTGGCCATTATGAAAAACATTCGTGTATGCCCTTCTCGCATTGTCAAGGCGGCTCAGTAGAGGTGGCTTGGTCACCCATGGTGAAGCCAAGAGGAACCCGAGGAGGGGCCGCTCGTCAGGGCTTTTGCCGATAAGCCGACGACGTAGCGGCCAACTATGTGCCGCTTGGCAACAGAGGCGACATCGTAACTGAGGCGGGCCGAGATGTCGCGATGCCTCGATGGCCATTGATGGTGCCGTTATTGCGGTGCGCCGCTCTCTCTACCTTCCGCTGCCTGGACGGGGTGGCTACCGTCTCATGGCAGGTGCGGTGGGTCTACAGGGGATGAGGAGTGTCGGTATAGCGTTGGCCACTCTCCCTATCCCCTGCGGCCGAAAAATGGTAAGTGGCGGGGTTGACTGATCCGTCACAGGGGGACCAAGGGTGCCATACACGGGGTCGTCTGGCACCCATGTGCTGTTTGGTCCCTGGGGTGGTCACGGCATTCAATGTGTTCTGGTGCGCCGGTGATGGGGACGAGCTCCTCAGCGGAGAGTCCGGTGACGGACAGCCGTGGTGGGTTCGCGGTGAGTGCTAACGCGTGCCCGTGTTCCCGCCATAAGCGACACAGGAGGGTGTCCTTCTGTGCGTGGAATTTTATTGGGTTGGAATCCCACATAACTGCACTATCTCCCCGTGATAGCGCAGTATGCTTGAGCATTTCACCAGGCTATATATACAAACATACTCCTAGCGTTTCCACTCACGTCTCCCTTGTAAATTACTTTTGTTAATCGCCTTTCATTTTTATTGGTCAAACCATCTAAGCATACTGTTTTCAATTTCTGCTACATCTACTCTTAGTTATTAAGTCGTCAGTGTTTTTGGAGGTATTTGTCATACTTGCCAAAAATAAATTCTTTGTCTTTCTTTCTTCTAATTGTCTGCGACGATTTTAATTAGTTTTTGTCGGACATATAATGTTAATGACTGAATGGATGAAGCATTGGCTTACCTGCTAATGCCCGAATGTTTATTAATGGATGCTATTTGATGGTGGATGTTTGTATGTGAAATGTGCTGTTATAGTTTACTAGCGACCCGCTTCGGCTTCGCACGTTCGACAAATTATATACAAAAATCTTTCCTCGTTTCTTAACATTGGCGAAAACTGCATGAAAATCCGTTTAGTAGTTTTTGAGTTTATCGCGAACAGACACGGCGGGGGACTTCACACTATTATTATAAAGGCGAATGTTTGTGAGTGAGTGTGTGTGTGCGTGTTTGTATGTTTGTTACTTCTTCATGATAAAATGGAGAGCAGTGGTGGCCCAGTGGTATCGGCCGCGACTTACAAGTGGTTCGTGGGTTCGAGTCCAGGCAGGCGCTTTACTTTGTGTACAGTATTTCATCACCACTGCTCTCAAAACGGTGAAGGAAAACATCGGCGATTTGAGGTTGGGAAGTGGAAGGGGATAATAATTTTAAACGTAAAATCGGTTTATCTCGATTTTCGGAAAAACTACAAGTCAAAAGTCAAGAGATTTCAACGAACAAAAAGGACTAATGACTTTTTTTTAAAAAGCAGATATTTTGTCGTGAGAATTTTCGATTGAAAATTAGGGTGCTTTTTTCGATATTAAGTCAAAATAAGGTGAAAAATAAATATAATAATATTTAAAAAAAATATAGTGTTTGAAGACACATAAAAAGATAAGATTTTACCAAATTTCATGTTTTTTTTTAATTGATAAAAATAAAAAACCAAAGACTTGGTTATTTGAATTTTTCACATACATTTTGAGGTTATGTGAAAAAAGTGTTCTTTTAACATTCATCACACATTTCTTGTAACATTTTTCCATAGGACTTGTAGTTTTCCCGGAAATCGAGATAAACCGTTTTTAACCTTAAAAACTCACCCCCTTTCACTTCCCGACCTCACATCACCCGTATATTTGTTTTTCCTTTTATTTTTGTTACATTCTCTTCCTTTTCCAATGGGTTTCATCCTACTATTTTTTTTTCACGTATTACCATTTTCAAATGCTTCAAGCCTTGGTCAATCAAGCTGATGGCAGGTGATTGGGTAACAAAAATCGAAACATTCGTAATTATAATATTAGTAAGATAGTAGGTATGGATACTGGATTCTGTCAGCGGCTTCACCCACGTGAATGTCGAAAGCTATCCCAAGTGAACCTATACCCATTCCATACTATAATCTATCTCTGTGCCAAATTTCATCCAGATCCGTTTAGTAGTTTTTGCGTGAAAGAGTAACAAACACGCACACAATTCGCGTTTATAATATTCATAGGATATATAGTAAGAAGTAGATTTTAAGTAAACTCATTTGGTCAATCTCATGTTCGTTATATAAAAATCTTGTTATTATATTGCAGTACCAACACCCCAAATAATCATCTTTGTTAACATTCTAAAACACGACCCTACCAGCAAGAATTTTATTATAATTAAAGATTGCATCAATGTTTCGAGAGTGCTCTCAAGAGGGGTTCTACCCACCCCGCTGTAACAGAGTTAAGTAGCGTGAAGTTTGTGTGTTGATCTCTTCATATCAATTTAAATCGCTTTCTCAAGTACTGTGTAAATTTTCGCTTTGATATTCCTTTATGAATGTTTTTGCTTTTAGTCGATATTTTGTAGTGTCATCTGAAAATGTTAGGGCTCGAAACTTGATTATGTTTTACGAAAGCCGAAACCTTTGGTGGATGTCACATGCCTTAAAATTGTTGGTTCTAGGACATGCCGGTTTCTTCACGATGTTTCCTTCACCGTTTTTAGAGCAGTGGTTAAGCACTAATTTACAAAAAAAAAACTTTTTTGGAAAAAAATACTACTCACTTCCAAATAAGAAAACTACAAAGTGAAAAACAACTTTAGTTTTGGAAGTCGGTGTCTTTGATAGGTACCATTTTTTGCGTTATGGACACCGACTTCCAAAACTAAAGTTATTTTTCACTTTGTAGTTTTCTTATTTGGAAGTCGGTAGTATTTTTTTGCAAAAAGTTTTTTTTTATTTTTCACTTTTTAGTTGTACCGACCTAGGTACCTATAATGCCAGAATAGATTACCCGAATATCATGAAACTGAACATAGGTAACCGGTGAAATGAGAATGTACCAAGGTGGACTGTACACATCTGCGTACCCCTTTAGAGCGTACTGGAGTGATGTTATGTTATGAAATGTTATAAACAATAAACAGACATGCGATTGCAGCAATCCCGAGAGATTTGCCGTTATTTATTGAAGAGTTCTGTTGTATATCTCCGAAATTCTTCATCAGATCTTTACCAAATTAAAATGGGACCAATTTCGGAACATACTCTTTCAAACAAAAAAAGAATTTTCAAAATCGGTCCACAATTGACGGAGATATCGGTGATAATAAAAAAAAAAAACATACCTAATGCCGAACATAGAACCTCCTCCTTTTTGGTAAGTCGGTTAAAAATAATGTGCATGGCTTTTTTATCGTGGAAAAATGCTCATGCATAATGCGCTACCACGGGGAGATAGCGCAGTTATTTGGGACTCTAACCCACGGTGTCCTCCTGTGCCGCTTATAGGCGGGAACACGGGCACGCGTTAGCACTCACCGCGAACCCGCCGCAAGTAATGTGCTTACCTGGGTTCGAACACACAACCAAAACGTAAGTTGAAGCCGTTACCACTGGGCCACCACTGCACCGTTGTATTCTATTATATATCTATAATTATAAAATTTTATCTTTCTTTTTTATTCTTTTGGATATTTGTTTGGGTGTGTATTTTTTGTGCTATGAGATCTGCTGCGATCAGCCGTGAACCAGCGGCAGATCATGAAAGAGACTTCACCTGAACCGGGAGGAAACAGCGTGAGTTCGTGAAATATGGAAAGAATGGTAGGAGGCGTATGGCCAAGAGTGGGACAGAAGAGGCATGCAAACACAAAAGATAGCTCCCGAAGATAGTCGACCGCGTGGCGAGTTGTCTTCGGTTAAGTATAACCACTCTGACGTCACTCCAATTTTAAGTTCATAGGTCAATCGGAAGATAAAAAAATCATCGGAACAAAATTTTGTAAAAAAATGCTGACGTTGGAGGCTTCATTCCTTTGTTTACCGGTATTTTTTTAATCAAGAAATACAGTATTTATCTACTCAACGAGCTCTAAACAACGATGTCCCACTCTACGGGGTAGGCCAAAAATATTTTTCACGCTCCCCCTTTATCTGTATATAATACCCCCTTAAAATATATATAAAACGCCCGTTGTCTTTAGTATATAAGTCAATGCAAAAATGTCAATTAACTAAATATTTAGCAATAATACCTTTGCTTAATTTACGATATTCATTACATAATTACCTAGGTACCTAATAATCTGTAACACTATTCAGTCAGATACATTAGCTGACAAGTATTGTTTCCAGCGAACTGTTCCTGGAATCGAAACGTTTTGCCTGATTTAATTAATTACCTCATTAGAAACGTTGTTAGTAACATTTGTGGCAAACACATCTATGTATCAAACCAAGTATTGATTTATAAACGGCTATATTTTACTGTTATGGTTAGATTTTGTGACTAAACCGTAACTGATAACGTCATATCGTCATCAGTTATGGTTTAGTCAACTTAGTTATATCTGATGGGTAAAGGTGTTTTTATGGGGTTCTCTTACAAAAAATCTGCAATAATTAACACATAAGTAGTAGTAGTTGTTGAGAGTGTAAGTACTATAGATGCTTCTTCTTTGAGTCACTGGCACGAGCACGACAGACAGAGCTTGATACTGCAGATGCTGATTTTGTAACAATTTTGTTCATAAATCCATATTTTAACTGAGTTTAAAAAGTGGGTTCTGCTAATTTTAGTTATTAATAGACAAACACACCATTACCCAAGCAAAACTTAAGCAAACAAACACAAATTGATTAGCCCACATTTCTTCTTATTGTGTGGCCTAGCTCTCATTAATAGTTCCGCTACGCGCATGATACGCACCGTGCTACGGCGTAGCAAGCTTATTGGCTGGATTTAAAAAGTTAAAAGTTCAAATCTGTCAAAAGATAAAGCAGTTAGATTACATACATATTCGAGTGCTTCAAGTGTCCATATCATGAAAACCTTACTGAAAAATTTATGGACTTTAAACAAATATAGCTTACAGATAAAATCACATCACATCACATCATCAGCCTATTAATGTTCCCAATGCTGGGATACAGGCCTCCTCTGTGAGAGGGAATGGGTCGTTATCCACCACGCGGGCTCAGTGCGGGTTGGCGGATGTCACATATCTTCGAATGTTTGGTTCTAGGACATGCCGGTTTCCTCACGATGTTTTCTTTCACTGTTTTGAGAGCAGTGGTGATGAAATAATTTACACAAAGTAAAGCGCCTGCCTGCGCTCGAACTCACGACCTACAACTTGTAAGTCGCGGCGAATTCCAATGGGCCACCACTGCTCAGACTGCACACACTGCACAGATAAAATATGAACAGATAAAAAGGTCTGTAGCCTCGGGATGTGGCTTTAAATTCCTATCAATTTCATAATACGTCATTCGTAACTACTGAGTTAGGGATTAAATGCGCTATCACAAAGTGATCAGTTATTAGGACAATAGTCCGACTTCGGAAGTTAAAGTCGATCAACTTCACTTAGAATTAGTTGAATTGATGTGATGAATCCACTGCTAGAGTAGTGTAAGCTAGGGCATGTAATATCGGATGATTTTCAATTCCGATATTTATTTCCGATATTAGATCTCAATATCGGGATTCCGATATTAATATCGGAATTGGGTACTTTCGTTAAACATAGTATTATTTTTTTGTTAATTGCACAAATTCGGTATAAAGTTGGATTGAGTGAAATAAAAAAACACGTTTATGCCGCGACATAATAGGGTCTCCTCAATTGTGTGCCTCTCTAACCACCAGTGACTGTGTAATCGGGCGCTTATTTACCTAAACTGCACATTTGTTCCCAAGAAACAATGTAATAAGTCATGTTTCTTTCGGTGATCGGTGATTTCGTTCCGAGCTTCCGATATTACGAGATGCCGATATTCATGCCCTAGTGTAAGCACATTTACCTTGGCGCTGGATTAGGGTAGTCGTTCTTGTAGATTAGTGACTTGATGAACTAACTGCATAACTAGAAATATTAGATGTCTTACAGGTACTTTTAGTAGGTACAGGTAGTTTGGTGTAAGCATGCAAATACTACCTACTCCTCTGGGAGTGGAATTCTCTGCCGGAGTCTGTATTTCCTTATGGCTACAACCTGGTAATTACCAAACTTAAGTGGCAGTGGGCAAGGCACATTGCTCACAGAACGGATGGCTGATGGGGCTAAGAAGTTCTGGAGTTCCTTCCACTAGGTGTACCGATGATCTGGTGAAGGTTGCGGGAATATGCTGGATGCGAGACGCACGGGACTGGTTAATGTGGCGACGCTTGGGGGAGGCCTATGTCCAGCAGAGGACGTCTTTCGGCTGGTATGATGATGATTACCTGGGAGTCTTTAAGTCAAGAGTAAATAGGTTTCTTCTAAGCAAGCGTGCTTCATCGTCGACCACATCGTCGCTTAAAATCAGGTCAGATAGTGGTTAGGACAAGCGCATCAATAAAAAAAAAAAAAATACTTGTAAGATATTATATACGTCACTAATCATCATCGGACTTTTATTTTTTTTCCAGCGTCACTTGTCTCACTGCTGGCCAATGGCCTCCCGTTTCTTCTTCCAAACCTCTCTGTCTAGAACGATCGCTGGCCAAAATTTCCTCCGCAGACGTGATCAGATCGTCACACCGCTTTCGCCGCGTTTGACATCCTCTCTCAGGCAGTTAGTGAGTGAAGATCTTCGTCCATTTCTTCATAATCTTATTCAACTTATTCGGTGTCGGTGCAGCATGTATTATTTTTCCATATATCTATATCTTATCTTAATATGTTTCTACGGCTGTAAAATGATATACCCAAGTAATTTCAGTTGGTTTCAGTTATGAGATGATAAACGTTTTGTAAATAATTATAGAGAACTAGCTGTTGCCCGTGACTTAGTCTGCGTAGCATTAGTACTTTGAATAGTCTATTTTTTATATCGCGCCATAATATTATAAGTGGGTGGGCCGCCTTACTTGAGAAATTATTAGTTCACCATACAAACCAACCCTAAAGGATGATTTTTGGGATAAAATCTATCCTATGTCCTTCCCAGAGTCTCAAACTAAATCCATACCAAATTGGTAGAGCGGTTTAAGTGTGAAAAGGTAACATACAGACGGAAAGAGTTACTTTCGCATTTATAATATTAATATGAAAGGAACGCATTGTACAAAGGTAAGTCATTTAATTTCGAATAGTTTTTTTTTTTATTATAGATAGGCTCGCGCTAGACCACTCTCTCACCTGATGGTAAGCGATGATGTGGTCGACGGTGTAACACGCTTGCCTAGAAGTAACCTATTCACTCTTGACTTAAAGACCCCGAGGTTGTAGCTATCTGGAAACACAGACTCCGGTCAGTCCGGACAGTTCTTTGCCATTGATACTGGAAAGAATGATAAAAGAAAACGGAGCCATATCCAGCAATATGTGAGAAGGTACTTCACGCCGGAACAGCTGCTGCAAGTTCGATCTTCCAAATACCAGCTTGATGGACTAGAGTCGATTGAAAAGCGGGCCAAGAGACTCATCAGCAATGAGGCAATGGTCAAGTCAAAGCTCCAGAGCCTTGAACATCGTCGCCGAGGTGCCAGATTTTCATCGGGTACATTTCGGCGAGTGTGCGATGGAATTGCATGATCTAATTCCACCTAGCCCGTTTCATCATCGGACTACCAGACGTACGGTGATGCGCCATCGGTACATGGTGGACATCCCACCCGTACGCTCTAAACGTTTTGGAAATACTTTTATTACGCGTACAGCTAAGGAGTGGAATTCCCTGCCGGAGTCTGTGTTTCCAGATAGCTACAATCTAGGGGTCTTTAAGTCAAGAGTGAATAGGTTTTTTCTAGGCAAGCGTGCTTCACCGTCGACCACATCATCGCTTACCATCAGGTGAGATAGTGGTCAAGCGCAAGCCGATATATAGACGATAAAAAAGGTTACTCCGGGCTGATAATTATGATGACGATGGTTGAAAATTAACAAACATTCAGTCAAATACTTTACACCAAAACACTCGCCTCTGTATCTCGCAACACATCTCGTAATTAAGCGTAATATTTTAAAAGAAACAATTAATTAAATTAAAAGCTAATCAAGAACTATTAAAGTGCGTTCAGCGGCACACCTGTACAAATTTGTGTTTCACATTAGCGACGTATGGTAGCCATTAGTGAGCGAATATTAAATGGCTTTTTACTTTTTTTTGTTGCTGTTAACTTTTTCCTTGGTACTATTTTAGACCTGTGTGATGTTAGGTAGGGTTCTGAAAACAACGCGATTAAAGAATTCATTCTGAGGACCAATTAGTTAAACGTATGTATGTATAAAATAATAATATGAAAAAATAAATATTATTTGTTCAGTTTATCGATAAAAAGACTAAAATAGAATACTATTAGTAAAAACAGAATCAAAATTCATCGAAAAACGAAAGAGATATATAAGTTTAATAAATACATCTGCCTCTCTCTACGAAAACGCCGTTTTCTATGGCAGCTGTATGGGCGTCGACCCTCTGACGTCATGTGGCACGTCGGACTTCTCACGATTCTCAAGTTTGACACTTTATAACTTCGTCTCTGTTTGAGATATTTAAAAAAAAAAACATATATGTTTAATAATAAAGCCTTTATTTCTCACCAATTGCATGCATACATTTAAATAACACAATATTTAATTATAATGTAAAAAGAAAACATTCATAAACTGCTTAAAATAACGATAAATATAAATTACAATAACGAGATGAAATGGTAAAATTCTAACATTATTTAATTACAAAACCATTATTAAAAAAATAACACTAAAAATAAAAATAAAATAAAATTTATTACATTTAAGGTATTTATCGATTTTTAATAACTTTTACTATTTCATTTATTATTCATTACAATAATTAAATGATTATATCATTCAACTTTAAAATGTACACGTATAAAATCAAATAAATTGAAACAGACCATTCATCATCTTAAATTAAAGTTTAAATTACTATTTAATTTATTATTAATAATAATAAATAAATTATTATATCAATCAATTTTAAAATACATATTTAAAAAATTATATCATATTAATTACAATTAAGTTGTTAATGAATTATTAACAACTTTCACCAATAAATTCATTAAATTATTATAACTAAGCTATTATATTATTCAACATGTGTAGATTAGAAATTTGAATTGAATTCGAAATAGAATGTAAATAATTATATCGACATTTTTTCATTTCAAATGTCCAATAGAAATTTCTATTTTTTAGTGAGGTACCCATTTTTGGGCATAGGCCTCCTCCAACTTTATATAAAATATGTTTGTATATTGTTGTATTTGCCGTATTTTGATTGGTTGGAGGGTTTTGGTCTTATCATCCCGCGGGAACCAGCCGTATTGGGAGATTTCATACAATTTTGTGATTGTGTTATATATATTATATTATTTCTGGTGTGGAGAAGGCCACTGTACGCTGGTGTGTGATCTAGCAGTTCTTGCATTGTTTTTCTGACATCTTCATATAGTCTGTTATACGGTTGCTTCCCTTTAGTTTCTTGCTTGCTTGAGTTTCTGTGTTTTTATAGGATGTTACAGGTGGAGAAGAAGACGATGCTGCTCGTTTATTGCCGGGCTTCAAGTTATTTTCTCGCACGATGAGTTTATCGTACCGTATAAATGCTTCATTTCCCTTTTCTAGTTCTTTTTCTGTTGTATTTTAAGTTCTTGCCTTATTTTAAGTACTTTCTGTGGAAATTCGCGTTTTACATATATATTTGTTTCTTCTAACATTTTCTTATTTCTCAAAATTTAAATTTTTGTTCCTAATGTGGTAAATGTAACAGCAATTGGACGAGGGTTGCTAGTTTTCTTTCCAATTCTTCTTACTGCTTCTATCTCTAATTCCTGCATTTCTAATTTCAGGGTTTCGTTAGTGACTTGGACAATTTTATCTTGTAACTCCAGATATGATTTTTCTCCCTCGTTAATCCCAAAGAATACCAAATTTTTCTGTGTAGCTCTTTTCTCCAATTCATCCAGTCTCTTTTCTTGTTCTTCTGTTTGTAGTTGTATTGAATCCAAAGTAAACTTAAGTTGGTTAAATTTTTCGTTCAAGTTACTGTTAATTTTGCTTGTGATTTTCTCTTCAATTTTCGATATACTATTTGCCATTGTAGAAAATTTTTCTGTCATCTCCTTTCTCATTTCTAATAATATTTTTTCTAGTTGACTCATCTTTCTTTTGTGACAACCTGTACCGGTTTTTTGTGCTCTTTTTTATGTTATGGTTGAGATTGCAGTAATTTTTAGTATTATACTACTCAATTTTAGAGAGATTTCTACTAACTGGCAACCCTTTTGTTAGACAGGTGTCAAATGTCAGTGTCGCAGTATTGGAATGACCGCTGTCATTTGAAATTGACAGCAGAACAGGAATGAGGGTACTTGGAAAACTTGTCACTTTTAATTTTGTTGGGTATAAAAAATGCAGTACTTGCCGGCTGTATTTCCTCTCAAAAGCAGCTGTGTTCCTCTTAGATAACAACGTCAGAGCTTGCTGTGATGTTGATTAGCACACTGCAGTACAGTGTTAGGGTTGGTAATACGAATTTATCACTTTTCTATAAAATTTAACTTGGACCGCTACGTAAACAATGTCAGTGCTATCAGTATATATGTTTACTATAGTATATTTGTTTGCATAAAAAACAACCGGCCAAGTGCGAGTCGAACTCGCGCACGAAGGGTTCCGTACCATTATTGAAAAAATCGGCACAAAAATCACGATTGTTGTATGGGAGCCCCATTTCAATATTTATTTTATTCTGTTTTTAGTATTTCTTGTTAGGTATAGCGGCAACAGAAATACATCATCTGTGAAAATTTCAACTGTCTAGCTATCACGGTTCATGAAATACAGCCTGGTGACAAACAGACAGACAGACAGACGGACCGCGGAGTCTCAGTAATAGGGTCCCGTTTTTACCCTATGGGTACGGAACCTTAAAAATTACATGCATAGTCCCTAATAACATCAATTTCCGCTAAGGATTAGGCAGAGGTACACATGGACAGCCACAATTAGCTAATTACGTTTAAATATCATGTAATAGGGTGCGAGCAATCATCATCATCATCATATCAGCCGAAAGACATCCACTGCATGACATAGATAGGCCTCACCCAAGCGTCGCCACATTGACCAGTCCCATGCGTCCCGTTCCAGCGGATCCCCGCAACCTTCACCAGGTCATCGGTCCACCTAATGGGAGGCCTTCCAACACAACGTCTCCTCGTTCGCGGTCGCCACTCCAGAACTTTTCTGCCCCATCGGCCATCCGTCCGGGCGAGAAATGCGAGCATATAAACCGGGTACAAAGCCAGACTCCGAGGTGCTACGGAGCAATTACAGATGGAAATACACTTAGAAGGTAAAAATAAAAAAAAACTCATCGCCATTTCACTCGAAAGACGTCCACTATTGAACATTCATTCCCCCAGTCAATATTATTTTAACATGGAAACGACGAAGGCATCATGAGAATGAAAAAGCAATGGAAAAAGAGAACTCTCTCATAAATATTTTTTTCTTGAACTTACAGTGTCCCACTGCTGGGCAGAGGTCACCCCTGTTTGTCTTCCTACAGACATTTACAGACTGATATTGTTATCAAGCTAAATGACGCATAAAAACTTAAGAAACTCCGCTGTTCTTTGACTTTTCGATACTAAAGCCAAATAGAGCCATAATGTATTAAGTTGGCAAGTTTCTCCACTACTTAAGTTAGTGACAAGGTGTTAATCCGGTTCTTACGAGTATTATTGTGACCTACTTCCTTCACTTAACTGTTCAAAGTTGCTGGGGTGTAACTTCTACGCTGTGTTTTTCTTTCAGTCTGTTACAGACTACGTCAGCTTAGCTGGTGGAAAACATATAATCTTGAAATAGGACTTGATAAAAATGGTTTGCGAAAAACATTTTTCATATTCAGAAATATCTCTTCAAAATTATCCCAAGGGAACATACACTCGGTATAAAAAAATAACCTGATCATAGACTTCCCGTGTGCCCAGTTTCATCCAAATTCGGTCCGCCGTTAAGAAGTGAAAAGGTAACAAACTGACAGACCGACTGATTTACTTTAGCATTTATAAAATTACATTACACCATCACCATCATTTTACAAGAGTTGAAAAGAAAAACCCAAGCACTCACACACTCATACATACACTCACATGCACACGCACACACTCACACGCATACTCACACTCACACACATTACTTTAGGATATATTCTCTAAGTTTCTTTGTATTTTTTAGTTATAGTTCAAGTCTCATCTTGTTTAATTTGAGATTTTACTTGTAATTTTTTGCTTAGATTCTGTTTTTTCTTTTAAAAGTGATGTACCACTTTTACCATTTCATAATTTATCATTGAAGAGCGGGTCCTCCTAGCACAGGTTTATTTTTTACTTAAAAGGAGGATATTTTCTGAGTGCGAATGATTGCATTATTGATGAAAATACCAAAATCCCTATACGTATGCCTTAGGAGTTTTCTTGATTTCTCTAGGATTCTATTATAAGATCCTGGTTTTTATGGTACCGCCCTTGAGATATCTCCTTTCCAACAAAAAAAATATCATCAAAATCGGTTCCTTAAACGACGCAGTTATCCGCGAACACGCATAAAAATAATACATATATATATACGGTCGAATTGAGAAACCTCCTTTTTTGAAGACGGTTAAAAACAGCGTTCAAAATAAGCGATAGTGAAAATATATAAATAAGCTAGCGTTAGCAGCAAAGACATTAAAAGTCGCCTAGATTTTAAAAATATAAAACACGGCACTTTGAACACCGTACCGAGACTTATTTTTAAACACATAGGAGCTCGGAGCTCGGACCCTAACTATTAGTAACTACATAGAAAACTCATTTTATGGTGCGTGAGCAAAACTTCTTTTAATTTAAATTGCTTTCGAAGGGATACAACTGAATTTATAATCAGGATTTAAGTCACGCTAGCGAATAGGTATTGTAGTAGAGGAAGGATTTTATTCATTGGACAAGTATTTGTGTCTATATACACGTGTAGAATTCTTGTACGTTAAATTCGGTGAGTGTGCTCAAGAACTCCACGACCACATCCCACCAGCCCCCTTCTACCATCGGACATCTAGACGCACTGCAAGTTACCATCCTTACCTTGTTGCCATTCCACCAATTCGCACCAAGCGCTTCCAAACATCCTTCAAAATACGCACAGCGAATGAATGGAACTGACTACCTGCGTCCGTGTTTCCGAACGCCTTCAACCCGAATCTCTTCAAAGTTAGAGTGAACAGGCTTCTTCTGGGTAAGCTCACTCCATCGTCGACTCTGTCTCTGTCACCTCTGACCTAGACTAGAGTCAAGAGCAAACCCACCACAAATAAAAAAATAAAAAAATCGTTAAGCAAACAAATTCTACTTCAGTATATAACAACACAACACAACACAATTAAGTTGCCTGCTAAAAATAAAAATTGTACTTAGCATAAATTCATAATGCACGTATGAGCAGTGCCAAGAATTGCTAGCAATTTATACGATAAAATAAAACTCGAGAGTGTTTTTAAAATATTTTTGTCTGGGTCTAAGACAATAATCTAACAAATTATTTACAATTCTGTGTAAGATTGCGTTGTGTAAGCGAACGTTAATTTTTAAGCGGCACGGCGTTGTGTCCTTACTCCTTGTCCATCGGCCAGTCGAGTTATGATGATTGTAGTGGTTTTTTATGACTCCTACTTTATTAGGGAAAGTGGTGGGGGTATGACGTCTCCGCCATTTTGTCGTGATGCGAGCTGTATCTTTTATAAGAACGCGGACATTTGCGGACAGGTTTATTACTTGTCCTTTTGTAAAACGAGGGTTATATCCGAGCTTGGGTTAAAGAAAACAGTTTTTACAGTTATTCTGTTATGAAATGGCTTTTCCTGCTGTCTAGACATTTCATATGAAGGGTATGACGCTATTTTTTAATGGCCTAAATCGTAAAAGCTGTTGACATCAATACATTGTGTGCTGAAACTTCCATGTGTGCTCTTTCCCCACTGAATCTAAACCCGCGGGACATATTGACCAAGATCACAAATACAGAAGAAAAGCTTGTTCAAACAGGTTCTCAAAGAAAGTACAGAGACGATCAAAATATCAACAGGGATCCTATTAGTGCGGGGTTTGTCAAACACAGATAACAGTGTCAATCCGTGGCGGACCACCATCGAATCGAATGTAAAAGGGATGTTTGAACAGTATAATAATAGTGAGAATTCAAGGACGAGCGGCGGGCGGCAATTTCAATATAAATATTATTGCAGTAGCGGGCTAAACGCAGGATAATATTTGCATATTTATAAGAGAGCAGCCCTCAGCAAACATGGAGGGAATTGGTTACGAGGCTGGGTTTGTTTTTGACATAATGGGCCCTTTGTCGACGTAGGCTGTTCCTTACAATCATTACTCAGGCCGTATGAGTTAGCATATTGAGGGTACGCTCGGTACATAAGGCGTAGTAAATTAAAATTAATTGAAATCGAATGTAGCGGTGGATGGTTCGCGATTGTGTTGAGCTCCTATAGAAATAGAATACAGAATTCTAATAAAGGGTCCAATTTTTGCAGACTTTGTATTTGCGTATACAAATATTGAATTAGGCAAAGTGTATGAGAAAGAAAAATACTTTATGGCATTTTCTATTAAAAAGTATTCTCAAACATAAAACGTTAAAAATCGCTCATAGATATATCATTTAGAAAAATATTTATGTTAGGTACGTGACTGCCGAAACTTTTCATAAACTCATATTTTATTTTAGGGTTAGAATTACAAACTAGTTTAACTCCGAGTTTGGGGTTATCGCTACATTGACCAAGCTTGTGAAAGGCACTTTAATATTAAATCAGACTTATTTGCAAATGATTAAGTAATTCGAATTTTATAGGGATTCACATACTGAATTTAGTTTAGCTTGGTTTCAACCCTTAAATTGACTCACCAAACTTTTCACTCAATCAAAGTTTTAGTTACAATGTCTGTAAAATTTAGAATAGTTTGATCCATGTTTTAGCAATCCCTAATTTATTAAAACGTGTACTTAATCATTTTATAGTTTTTTATACCTTTGTTCAGCAGTGCAGTGCTATTGTGTTATCAGATTTTGGGACGTCTTAACAATTACCTACCGACATACATGTCGTAGGTCGTGGGTTCGAACCCAGGTAGGCGCTTTACTTTGTGTAAAATTATTTCATTACTACTGCTCTAAAAACGATGAAGGAAAACATAGTGAGGAAACCGGGATTTATTTTAAGCATAACGTCTGTCTGTCTGTCTGTCACCAGGCTGTATCTCATGAAACGTGATAGACAGTTGAAATTTTCACAGATGATATTTTTGCCGTTTTTTGCGATAATGGTATGGAACCCTTCGTGTGCGAGTCCGACTTGCACTTGGCCGGTGTTTTTATACATGTCGTTGCTGTGCAGTCAGCCTCATCACCAATCAAGTTTTTTTAAATGAACCTGTACTTGCCCACAGCCGGGCATAGGTCTTCCCTAAATTCTTTCCGGTGTTTTGGACTTAGAAAATCGTTAGGACTGACTAATATTTTCACCATGACAAGACGTAGAAGAAGCCAAAAATTTATCATATCTTGTCTGCGAGCCCTTTTCAAACACTCGAACTGACTCGAACCATAGAGCATGGAGTCGCCGCACCGGTAAACTAGAAATGCCTATACGTGCGCTGAGCCCAAATTCCGGAAATTATTGGACGCTTTCATTGGTGAAGATACTCTTTTCGATAGAGTCCAATAACTTTCGGCAATATTTAAAAGGAATTTGTCATACTCTTTCATGAAGTCCCTACCTTTTGACCTGCAGAACTCACTCACGCAATTAGACTGCTGGTGACATAAGCGTAGTCAGAATTTTCACCAGGCTGTCAATTTCTATAAGTGACACTGACTGACATGCTTGGCTAGTATGGAAAGTTTTGACAATGTCATCTCTAGCAGTGGCCTATAGGGAATCACCTTCATCATGAGAGAGCTTTGCGAAGCCAGCGCTAGGATTGTCAATGTGGGTGACTGCTGGTTTAAGCACAACATTTAAATTAAGCATTGAACATGGAATCATCGACACAAAGACACATCACATTCGAAACGAAGAAGAAGCTGTGGCCAACGGGGCAACTCCGTGCTCTGTGACTCGAACTTATACAGCTGAAGACACACACATGCGCAAGCTTTCTATACTACTAACATATTTTAAAAATATAAAGACGAAAGTTTGGGAGTGTGTGTGTGTTTGTATGTTTGTTACTTCTGACGCGTCCGTTTTGTGTGATTGGCCGATTTGGTCGGTTGGATAGAGTTCAACTTCTTTGCGCACTTACGCAATAAGGCTGCAGTTTAGTTATAGTCTGGAATAGCACATGGGATACTTTTTAACCCGGGCATATGCTCCCTCGGGATTATTTCGACTTTCACGCGGGCGAAGCCGCTGGCAGAAGCTAGTGTATATATATATAATAATATGGCACAATATGTCTGTCTGTACTACGTGATATGCCGCGACTCTGCGTCAGTCAGGTCATTTATCTTAACGTTTTTATTAAATGAATTATTCAAGCTGTTTCTACGTATGCGAATGTATTATTCCATACTTTTGTTTGCTCGCAATTAGGGGTAATGTGAAAGTCTTGTTAGGATTCGTCGTATCCTATTTTTATACTAACTTTTAAAGCGTGTTCGTGTTATACTAACAGGAACTTGCAACTGTGAACTTAAAAAAAGTAGGAAGATACTGTACCTGTTTCAATATTGTCTCTCAAATGGTTTTCATGGGCATTTTTTGATTTGTTCAGTAAAATAATAAATACGAGTAGTAAAATGTTCATTGGTGCAAAAAAGGTTACATTATTCTTTTCGTACACGTACAGCTGTATTGTAAAAATTCCATTGTAACCATTTTGAGTAATGAACCCTGCCTCTCAAAGTATTTAGGTAAGATTTTACACAATATTAGCATTCATATACAATAGGCACATAGTCGTCGCAATCAATCAGTGGAATATGAGTACGTAGTAAAAGCTCATTCCTAAGTATCTCCCCACAAAAAAATGTTTAAGGCTTTAGGATATGTAAATTGGGTGTAATTGCATTTTACTGTTTTCAACGAACTTCGAAACTCAGTAGTTGACACAATCTTTTTTAAAACGCAATATTGGGCCAATTAAGATCCACTCAATCTCAAGAATCTCAAAAAACTGCGAATGCATTCTTTATCATTCTTCATCATAAACTAATGTATGATAATGACGATTTAATACGAAAGCGAACGTACGAAACTGACTGCACTCTCATCATTCATCCTTTATTAAAACAAATGGCACAATTTATCATAATTTATGTTAAAAAGCGTGAATTTAAAGTTTAAAACAACAGCATGATACCAACACTAAGATACATCGCGACCAATTTGAAAAAAGAACGAACCGTGACATTTGTTGAGTGTAAAATTCATGTTTTGCATTCTTGAAATAAATTCCAACGCTCCCGCCAAACGTTGGAGTGTCACAAGTGGAATTATTCGTGAAATTCAACACTACATTTACACCTGGCATGGCTTTTTGTACTTGGTCCCCCACCCCTCCCCCTCGTACATAAGTCTCAGTATTAAAACCGGGTGTTGGTATGTGATGTGAGGGATCTTGGTGCGCTGGTCGTGTTGTTCAGTTAACGCTGGTGGATAAGGACCAGGTATTCGACGACGTCACCCAGAGGTGGCACAGCTCGAATTCTAGAGACGTCTGTTACGTTCTCAACGTCTATTCACGTGATTACTGTCAAATACATGTTAGATCACCCTTTTATAACATTTCAGTTCTATCATTATTCTGTATAATAACGATTTGAACTTTTGATTCAGAGATAAAGAGTCTTCAATTTTATATTATCGAAGAAAGCTTGTGATAAATTCTAACGCTTAGAATTTTGTTTCAGATGAATATAAGTGTTCTTTATGTTTGAGTGCGTACTTACTTTTTTCGATTTATTTTCGATGGATCCCACTTTTGAATCCCATTTTAATATTTTTGGCGTTGGATCCCACAAAACATTATTATGTATTTCCGTTGGATCCCAAATTTAAAAAATGCAAGAAAAATACGTTTTATTGTCGATGAATCCCAAAAACTATTTCCGTTGAATCCCAAATGCTTAAAAACATCCGAATGTGGGTACTTTCAACAACAAAATTGTTTAAATAAAATGAGATTATACTTTATTAACAGACTTCAAAAAAGGAGGAGGTTCTCAATTCGTCGGCAACTTTAAAAAAAATGTATTTTACCCGATTACACAAGGACGCCTGGACCGATAAATAATAAAATATATATTAATTAATATTATTATATAAATAACTAATATTGAAGTGTCGCTCGAAATGAGCACTTGGAAAGATATGGGGGAGGCCTTTGCCCAGCAGTGGGACATTAACAGCTAAATAAAACATACAAATATAATGTTAATGAAAATCTTAATGTTATTGAATTATAATTATATATTTAAGAAAAATCATTATCAAAATCACTATCAAGAACAAGTCAATACTGTAATATAAAAAAAAGAAAAAAGAAGTAGATATCGTGAGGAAACCGACATGTCCTAGAACCAAAAATTCGAAGACATTGTAACATCCGCCAACCCGCACTGGGCCCACGTGGTAGATTACGGGTTACGGCCCTTTCTCTTTCACAGAGAGGAGGTCTATATTCCAGCAGTGAACATTAAAAGGCTGATGATGAATATTAATATAAATAATTAAAATAAATCAATTGGACCACGGGTCTTCGGTAGGGGCAGTTGTCCAATCATTAGTTGGACAACTGCCCCTACCGAAGTCCCGTAGTCCAACTAGTTAGACATTATAGTTGGACCAGGACCCCTCAACGGATAAATCGATCTAGCTCCTCCCCCAAGCGTTGCCACATAGACCAGCCCGTGCGTCTCGCAACCAGCGGATACCCGCAACCTTCACCAGGTCATCAGTCCACCTGGTGGGAGGCCTTCCAACGCAACGTATTCCGGTTCGCGGTCGCCACACCAGAACCTTTCTGCCCCATCTGCTATCCGTTCTGCGAGCAATGTGCTCTGCCCACTGCCTCTTAAGTTTGGCAATTCTTTGGGCTATGTCGGTAACCCTGGTTCTCTTGCGGATCTATACATTTCTGATTCGATCACGCAAGGAAACTCCGAGCACAGCCCTCTTCATTGCCGTTTGGGTGACTGTAAGCTTTCTGATAAGGCCTATTGTAAGCGACCACGTTTCAGAGCCATATGTCATCACTGGCAACACACACTGGTCATAGACTTTCTCGTCTTGAGACACTGTGGTAAGTTGGACGAGAAGATACCGCGCAACTTCCCGAACGCTGCCCAGTCGAGTCGGATTCGACGGTTGACCTCTTTCTAGAAGTTGACCCTACCCAATTGGATCGTTTGTCCCAGGTAGACATAGTCACCCACAACTTCGAGTGTAGTCTCCGACCTTGATAGGCGTGGGTGTAACATGGGCATTCAACATCACCTTGGTTTTTTTTTACCTTCTTTCGGAAGCTCTACTGAGATCATCGAGCATTGTACTGAGGTCCTCCACGGTCTCAGCCATAACCACTATATCGTCGGCAAACCGAAAGTGAGTGATGTACTCGCCATTAACGTTGATGCCTAGCCCTTTCAAGTCCAGAACCTTGAAGACATCCTCCAGTGCAGCGGTAAACAATTTTGGAGATATGACATCTCCCTGTCTCACACCTCGCTGCAGAAGGACGGGTTCCGAGACCTGATCCTGAAGTCGAACTGACATGGTGGCGTTTTTGTATAAACACTTCAACACTTCGATGTACCGGTAGTCAATGGCACCGTTGGAGAGACTGCAGTACAGCCCAAGTCTCGATCGAATCGAAGGCTTTCTCGTAGTCCACAAACGCTAAACAGAGAGGCAGGTTGTACTCTTCGGTCTTCTGTATAACCTGCCGCAGCGTATGTTTGTGGTCTGTGGTTACCTTTAATGTGTGCAAATAAAGTATGAATATAATAATTCATGTTTCATTGTTCTGTCTTTCATTCATCAATCATTTAATGTTCGGTGTGCCGAAAACACGCTGCTTTTTAAATGTTTGATAAAGGTTAATCACTTTTCTTCTAAAAAGTACACATATTGTTATAACATGGGATTCAATGGGAATAGTAAATGGGACCCATCGCCAATACCTAAAAAATGGGATCTAAAAGTGGGATCCAACGAAAATAAATCCTTTTTTCAGGAATATACGAGTAGCCATTCTCTTGAACGGAGAGCACAACGCTGCGGTATGCGGTGTCGGACATATAATCTTTCTCACCACTGACGCATACTGCGAACAAAGGATGTTTTTCATACGATCCGGAGCAGTGTGTATTCCGAAAAAGAGACCAAAGCTTTATAGTTTATTTTTACAATATTATAGAATATTACAATTAATATGCAATTTGTCTATCACTGCTGTATGATAAAACAGTCATATGAGTATAAAGTTACACCAGCCAAGTTAAGGGTCATTCATCACCAATTTATTACAACATCAGACACACATTGTAACTTTAAATATATTACTAGTTATAGTGTCCATTAGCCTCGCCAGTTGCCATACTCCCGCTAATAATAAAAAGCAACAGCACACCGGAACAAATCGTCGAATCCCCTGCGATTTAGGGCGTGCAAAATTTAACATAATAATTTATTTTTATGTCTCTGGCAACCCTGGCAGACGATCCCGTAGCTGCACGTCGACTTGGGAATTGGGGATTAAATAATCACATCACTGGCAACACTGTTTATCTCTGTTGGTACAGATATTGTTTAAAATGGTGCACCTTTTGTTTTTTATGTTTATTATGAGTTTACCGTGAAAAAAGGGGACTATTTAGTTTTTGGTTGGTTGTCACAAATTAAATTATATTTTAATGTGGAGGTTTTGGAGGTAATCTTTGGAAATAGGTACTGAAACGAGCAAAAAAATCTTTTCCATGCATCTTTTGCATGATTCAATTCCGCCTAGCCCGTTTCATAATCGGACTACAAGAGGTAAGGTGATGCGCGGCGGTACATGGTGGACATCCCACCCATACGCACTATACGTTTTGTAAATACTTTCATTATGCGTACAGCTAAGGAGTGGAATTCCCTGCCGGAGTCTGTGTCTACAACCTCGGGGTCTTTAAGTGAATAGGTTACTTCTAGGTTAGCGTGCTTCGTGCTGTACCGTCGACCACATCATCGCTTACCATCAGGTGAGATAGTGGTCAAGCGCGAGCATATTTACAATCATAAAAATAAATCTTTTACTGATAGAAATCTATCTGCTTACCTTTTTACCGAAAAATGCACAATTTTTGTAACCGTAGCCGTAGGAAAAAGGTAGCTTTGAAACAGTTTTTTGTTTAAAGTTGGATGTAACATAAATGAGTCTTAAAAATATTCTACCAGAGCTTGTACTAGGTCAGGGACAGGGACAGGACATCATTTATTTGTTTAAATATTTAAGTGATAAGTCTGGTTGTAAAAGAAACAAGTGTGAAACAAGTGTTTTGGTTTCAGGAATCAATTATAAATTGCCGGGCAAGCGGGTGATTAGCCCACTGTGCCTTAATCCGATAGCGGGGCTGCCGCCTAAGAGCCTTCGGATGTGCTCGGTTTTATTTCGGGTGTTCTCCCTAGTGAGATGATTCTGTTTTAAGGCGCAGAATATTCGCCCTTCGCCCTGCATCCGTTAGCTCAGCTGCTAACTCGGGGTGGCGGACGCGCGGCGGCGCGGTGGCGGCAGGTCCCAGGGAGAACGACAGGGACGTGGATGACTCGGACTGGCTAGGGCTCTGCTTTATACGGTACTCCGCCACGAGTACAGCAGAAGGTATTTTTGGCATTTTGTAGGTAATGCTGTTCTCACCAACAGCGATTCCCACCAAAACATACCCTAGCTCCTCTCCCCACTCTCAAGATCGATCGCGATGGAGGACATCTGTGGACGCCCTCTGCCCCATCTAGGGGTTATAGGACATTAATCGCGTGAAACACGTGAGACCTCGGCAAAAAAGTGATTTCAACACACTTGCTCATAAAGTGGCTCTAATTTGACCGCAATTAGACACATGATACCTGTAATCAAACTGTGACTTTTTCATTGCTATTATTCACAAGTGAGTTATAGAGTATTTTTATTTTATTTTATTGGTTGCTTTGTTTTAAAAAAGTTTCGATACAAAAAAGATCCTGCTCCATAGTACAAATAAATTAGTGTACCTATTGCTTGCTCATTTCATGCAACTTCGTATTTAAATAGATAATTTTAACTTGTATGTGTTTAAATTAAGTTTAATTTTTTATAATTAAAATTTTTGTTTAAGTTTATATATACTAGTGTTTAATAAATAAAGCTTTCCCTCAAATATAACTTTTGTTTTCTCTGTAGGTAATAAAGCAAACTTGAAATTCCCCATTTTGTACGTGGCTAAAACGCTATCCGCGAAAAGCCAAAAAGAAAAGAAACCTCATTCTTTTAGTCTATAGCCGACCGCCATTGTTAGATGCGCGCGCATAGGTAAACTGATTAATTTTTCCCGCTATTGCAAAAATTATTTCACAACTCGTTTTCACTGTTGAAATTACAGTTATTTATTAATTAAAATGTCTACAAGTACTAATTATGAAGAAAATGATTTATGTTGTACATCAACGCCCGATATAAGATGTGAAGCCCTTAACGTTATGGAATGTTTACTACCTGAAAACTCCAAGGAAAATATCTATTATTTACTAAATACAGGTTACCGCTGAGGCGCCATTGAGACCCGAGCCGTTAGGTGAGGGTCTTAAGAGAGCCGAGGACGGTAATCATCAACATTACACATTTGTACCATAAGGTGCTATTATCTAAGGGTTTTTTTAAAGCTTAAATTCCTTTGACTTTGTGTTTAATTTTTTAAATGAATTTTTAACAACTTGGTTCACATAGCCTGTAGCAATTAAATTAATTTTGAAACATCTTAAGTGATGCATTGATGGAGAGCAGCGGTGGCCCAGTGGTATCGCCGCGACTTACAAGTTGTAGGTCGTGGGTCCGAGGCAGGCGCTTTACTTTGTGTAAATTATTTCATCACCACTGCTCTCAAACCGGTGAAGGAAAACATCATGAGGAAACCGGCATGTCCTAGAACCAAAAATTCGAAGACATGTGACATCCACCAACCCGCACTGGGCCCGCGTGGTGGTTAACGGCCCATTCCCTCTCACAGAGAGGAGACCTGTGTCCCAGCAGTGGGAACATTAATAGGCTGATGATGATGATGCATTGCATGTTTTTTATTTTTTTTGGTCTTTATTTTTTTTCTTGCTTTGTGTATATTTTGTTCCACAGTACATTAATACCAGGCAAGCTACATAAAGACAGTCAATTACAAGTATTCACGGCTAGCGTGAATACTTGTAATTGACTGTCAGATTATCTTACTGTTATTTATCACCATTTTATTTAGCTGTAAGTCTTCCAAAGTCTTTAAAATAAAAAGAGCAGCAGCCTAATTGCGTAAGTGAGTTCGGCAAGGCAAAGGGAACAATTCCATGAAAGATTATGACAAAAGTGTCGTCACCCTTAACTGCACGTGTTCTCTCTTCTGCTGTTTTTTTTTTTTTTTCTTATGATTAATAGGCTCGCGTTTGACCACTATCTCGCCTGATGTTAAGCGATGATGTGGTCTACGGTGAAGCACGCATGCCTAGAATAAACCTATTCACTCTTGACTTAAAGACCCCAAGGTCAAGGTGGTTTACAAAATAACGTGTATTCTTCCACGAAGGGTCAGGCCGAAATGCATTTTGCCAGTTGTTTTTTACATCCCATTCCAGCCATATTTAACCGACATCCCAAAAAGGAGGAGGTTCTTAATACGGATGTGATGTATGTTCTGGCATAACTCCGTCATAAATACACGGAATCGCAAAATTATTTTATTGTTCGAAAGAAGTTTATTTCGAAATGGTCCCATTTAAATTTGGTAAAGATCTGATGAAGAACTTCGGAGATATACAACAGAACTCTTCAATAAATGACGGCCAATCTCCCGGGATTGCTGCAATCGCATTTCTGTTTGTTGTTTACACCATTTCATAACATACCATTACGCCAGTATGTTTTAAAAGGGTATGCAGATGTGTACAGTTCACCCTGGTACACTCTCATTCCACCGGTTATTTTCAAGTTACATGTTATTCGGCCAATCTATTCTGGCATCACTGTGCGCATTATAGGTACCTCACTATAGAACTTGTCCATTATGTACCACTAAATGAAAAATATTAATTTTTTACAAAAAAATACAACCGACTTCCAAATAAAAACACTACAAATTGAAAAATAACTTCAATTTCGGAAGTCGGTGTCAAGAAACGAAGCAACGAAAACAGCAACACCGACTTGCGAAATTGAAGTTATTTTTCAATTTGTAGTGTTTTTATTTGGAAGTAGGTTGTATTTTTTATTAAAAAAGATTTTTAAACAATTAATATTAATAAAAAACCTATAATAACTATTAAAACATCTTCAAAAAGTCCATCGACTAGCCACCGACGTTTTTCAGACCATAATGATAAAGAATCACCCATACTTTATGATAATCTTTAACATTTATCGCTATCTACAAGGACCCGAAAATGTAGTCACCTTCGCATAATAATTCATCTGCAGATAGCCTTATTTGTTACCCTAATAATTCCTTTCTTTTCAGCCAGGTTTAAAAAGTTATCACAAAAAAGGTCTATTGAATATCGCTTAGAGGTCAGCACATTTTACAGGACTAAAGATATAACTTTTTCTCATTTTCACAAAAGAAGCGGGACTTAGGAAAATATTTTATGCTTATAAGGTGTCACTATTACAGAGCTTTATCGAAGATAACAGATTAAAACTATTTAACACCTTAACTGCCAGATAATGAGACAGAATAGAAAATGTATTGTATTTATTGTTTGTCGGTCACCTGGCAGTTAAGTTGATTTAATGTTGAGTTCTCGATATTCATTATCATCATTATTTCAGCCGAAAGACGTCCACTGCTGGACATAGGCATCGCCACAATGACCGATCAAGTGCGACTATTTTCGTACGTTTTTAAGGTTCCGTACCCAAAGGGTAAAAACGGGACCCTATTACTGACACTCCACTGTCCGTCTGTCTGTCTGTCACCAGGCTGTATCTCATGAACCGTGATAGCTAGACAGTTGAAATTTTTACAGATTAAGTATTTCTGTTGCCACTCTAAAAAAAATGCTAAAAATAGAATAAAATAAAAATATTAAAGTGGGGCTCCCATACAACAAACGTGATTTTTTTTGCCGTTTTTTGCTATAATGGTACGGAACCCTTCGTGCGCGAGTTCGACTCGCACTTAGCCGGTTTTTTTTTTATATTATGCTATCAATTTCTTCAACAAATTATGATAATATTTTAAGGGCTGAAACCACTGGACGAACGAAGGTTCATATAATAAAGTTTTGACATTCGAAAGCTCGTAGGATAGGTACTATTATAAAGCGCATTCCCGCAACCTTAACCAGGGCCTTGGTCCACCCAGTGGGAGGGCCGGAGGCCTTCCAATGGTCGTCATCTGGTTTTCGATATTATGCTATCAATTTTTAGGGTTCCGTACCTGAAGTCCGTCTGTCTGTCTGTCTGTCACCAGGCTGTATCCCATGAACCGTGATAGCTAGAGAGTTGAGATTTTCACAGATGATGTATTTCTGTTGCCGCTATAACAACAAATACTAAAAACAGAATAAAATACATATTTGAGTAAAGCTCTCATACAACAAACGTGCTTTTATTGCCGTTTTTTGCGATAATGGTACAGAAACCTTCGTGCGCGAGTCCGACTCGCACTTGGCCTGATTTTTCAGCAAATTATGGAAATATTTGTAGGGCTGAAATGAAACCACTGGACGAACGAAGGTTTATTCTATAATGAAGTTTTGACACTCGAAACCTCGTGGGATATGTACTCGTACTATAGAGCGTTAGAATTAATTTTATTGATTTAAGTAATTTGGAAAGGATAACCCATTTAGTGAACACTGTGTTGCGGATATTTTGGTATCATTTCGGTTGGTATTTTTAGAATTATTGTGTTAGTATTATATAGTATTCATTTTTTAGGTTTCCGTAAAACGGGGGTCCCGTTATTACTAAGATTCCACTGTCCGTCTGTCTGTCTGTAACCAGGCTGTATCACATGAACCCTGATAGCTAGACAGTTGAAATTTTCACATATGATGTATTTCTGTTGCCACTATAAAACAGAATAAATTAAATATTTAAGTGGGGCAACCATACAACAAACGTGATTTTTTTGCCGTTTTTTGCTATAATGGTACGGAATCCTTCGTGACCGAGTCCGACTCAAACTTGGCCGATTTTCTCAGTTTTGAACATGCGCATTTCTAAATTTATTGTACTCGTTAACTATTAGGAAGAACCTAATATCGGCTGCAGACTTAAAATTTAACCAAGTTTGTTTAAGTTTAGTTCGCATAGCAGAGGTAATTTTTCATACTTAATTGCAGGGTGCAAACGTAAACGTACGCAAGCTAAGCTATGTAAGTATTTATTTGTGAGATCATAGAAAACAAAGTACTGGTTTTTAGAGTTCCGTACCCAAAGGGTAAAAACGGGACCCTATTACTAAGACTCCGCGGTCCGTCTGTCTGTCTGTCTGTCTGTCACCAGGCTGTATCTAATGAACCGTGATAGCTAGACAGTTGAAATTTTCACAGATAATGTATTTCTGTTTCCGCTATAACAACAAATACTAAAAAAACAGAATAAAATAAATATTTAAGTAGGACTCCCATACAACAATCGTGTTTTTTTACCGGTTTTGCGATAATGATACGGAACCCTTCGTGCGCGAGTCCGACTCGCACTTTGCCGGTTTTTTAATTAAGAATTTGGAGTTAAGGACGTATGAAACACCTGCAGCCTTATTGCGTAAGTAAATTCAGCAAGGCAAAGGATTTTATCCTGTCAATCGAACAATCTCGTGCGAGTTGAAAGACGCGTTGTGGATTTCCGTCTATGATTGGTCGATTGATGGGGTCAAATCGTTTGTCTTGCCGAATTCACTTACGGAATAAGGCTGCTGTAGTGCCAAAGTTTAACAGGTTTTCAGGCAAAAGTGCAGTTTGACAAATACTCAACTTCAAATTCTTTATTCAGAAATCAATGATTTTTTATGCAATCAACCAGACTGAGCGAATATAAATGAACTCAGAGAGAAAAACTAGTAATCAATATTTGTTTTACCCGAGATTTACTGCTTTAAAACAATACAATCCTGCTGCAATCCGTGCCCATTTTTACTTCATGGCGTAAAATTTTTGAGCATTCCTTTATAAATAAATGATGAGTTCATTTATTTATAAAGGAATGCTCAAGAATGAGAGAAAAACTAGTAAACAATATTTGTTATACCCGAGATTTACTGCATTAAAACAATACAATCCTGCTGCAATCCGTGCCCATTTTTACTTCATGGCGTAAAATTTTTGAGCATTCCTTTATAAATAAATGAACTCATAGAGAAAAACTAGTAAACAATATTTGTTTTATCCGAGATTTACTGCATTAAAACAATACAATCCTGCTGCAATCCGTGCCCATTTTTACTTCATGGCGTAAAATTTTTGAGCATTCCTCCATGTTTGCCGAATATAAATTAACCCGTATAATATTTCGATAAAACGTTAACTGCCAACATTTATTATTTACGGTTGAATTTTATCATCAATCCAGCCCATGGTAGGGTTATCAAGGCTGCCATGTCCAGATATTTTATACCTTCAGAGCTCATATTTTAAATATGGCTGCGATTTGATTTACAGTTCACGCGGATATCAATGTTGGTGTAAAATAAATGGCTGCGATCGGTTTTTTATCTCTTTCGGTTACATATAATTAAAGGGTAGATGATGTCCAGATAAACCGTATCTCTTTCCGACCTATTGATAGTAATAATTCCTTTAGTATTTCAGGTATGAGTATAGAGCATCTCTGTAAACTAACTGAAATTGATGGTCAATTGGATGTCACTCAGGATAGTTACAGCGCTAAGATGGCGACAGTCGCCAATTGTACAGCTTGGCAAAAAAGAGTGTGGAATAAATGAGGTCGCCACTATCGCACCTGTATACCCCGAAATACTATGACTCGACAGTTTTTGATACTTGTTATTAATTTTTAGTTACTCTAACTACTCTTAGTACTAATAGGTAATAATAGGCAAGTAATAGGTAGGTTATTTTAGTTAACTAGTTAGTTTTATTTTTCGTTCCAACTGTCACAGCTTCAGACTCTTTTTTTGCCAAGCTGTACTTTCCTTATTATTCTATTATTTAAAAAAAAACTTAGATCAAAATGTAGATAATTAAATTGTCTTTGAAATGGAGAAAGTTTCACTAAAATACGCCTGGCGGTTTTGCCGCGATTGTCGTTTTTTTGTCCTAACTTTACAAAATAATTACACTATGTTATATGAGTAGAACTAAAAATTTTCATAGATCAAATTATTAGGAAATGGTCTAATTTTACATATTTTTTTTTTCCAAAAAATTATGATAGCCGTTTAGACGTGATTCTCATTTTAAAATCAGCCACTGAGGGGTATCTGCACCTAAATTACCTACTCATTTGCCTCTATCTATGCTTGAGTAAGTATGAATCAACCCTAAGCCCATTTAAAAGATATTCCTATATTTTTCCATATTTGAAAGTCGATTCATTTACAATCCTATCCTACGTCTAGGTACTAACATTCTAAAAATCTGTATGTTTAGATGTTTGTTAATTAAGCACGACCCAGCGGCGACGGTTGAACTGATTTGGGTGATATCGTAACATAGATAAAGATAAACCATGGGCTGGATTAGGACGATGATGGATGGATGGGTGCAAGTTGAAAGCCTCCACGCGGCGCACCCTGGGCAACGTCGGCTCCAGCTGCCCACCCTCGTTGGGTGGACAGTTGGGGCGGGCGGCTAATTTCAACACACGAGGAAAGGTCACGGTTCCAAACACAGATCATCATCCATGATGGTCTGTGAAGGGAACCGGGCTAGAGGCGGGACGGGTAGTCCGTTGCTGCGGTGGCCATCTAACGCCTACTCCCCCCTCTGCTGTCAGAGGGTAGGTCGAGTGGGCGTGTAGTAGAGATGGAACCCAATCCCAAGGTCTAGCGTGCCGAGGGGATGAATGGCCGGAGGGTTTGTATCCGGTCCCTAGCGCAGGGAGAGGGACCGCACCCTTAAAAAGGAACAACAACATGGATAGACTAAAGGAAAAAAGTCCTCAGGCGGGTACCCTTGCGCAACGCAAGGGCGAGTCCCGCCCCTCTAGGAATCTCCTAGAGGGCAGCCCCATCGTATCTGAGGGGGGCACCAATAGTCTCGCGGGCCGGCAGACCACCGCCGACCTGCACCAAGAGAGCCACGAGCGACAAAAGGAGCTCCCGACTGACCTGGAGCAACTGCGCGATCTGGACGCACCGCTTGCCGTCGCCGACGGCAACAAGGGCCGAGGAGGCCCAAGTCCTGCGGACAATTTGTCCGACCAGGACTCGCGCGGGTGCACCTCCAAAGTTTGGAGGAAGCGTCCGCGCAGCAAAGACTCGGGGTCGCTAGGTCTCTCCTCAAGCGAGGAGAACCTGTCGGCCCCGAAGGTGTCAACGGGGCGGAGAGGGCGGGGTCGCGCCGTTGCCACCACTCGTGTGCCGGAACGCGACGTGCGGGGTCGCTTCGTGCCTCGGCCCGACACGCCTGCCCCTACAGAGAGCGTGCAGAGCGACCCTGGGCACATGAGTGCGGACCAAAGCGATGGCTGCACCACGTCCTTGCTAGGAGGAAATAAGGCGGAAGCGAATGCCGCAAAACGGGCGCAGCGACGGGCTGTCGCAGCCGATGAGGTCGGTGAGTTGGCCCGACAGGCCAGAGAGCGGCGCTCGGCTCGGACGGCGGATGCATCGGCGGTGGCGCTAAGTCGCCAAGTGATGGACGGCCTGGATGTCGTCCTGAAGGTTGCCACCAAATCCGGCAACCTGAAGGGCACGTTCACGCGTGCCTTGAAGGACGCGGTGGACAGCATCAAGGAGGCGGTTGAGGTCCTCAGTAGCCGCACAACTACGGAAGAGACGGCGAAGTTGTGGGAGGAGAACAGCCGCCTTCGATCTGAGTTGGAGGACCTCAAGCGGCAGTTTGCCGCCCAGAAGGCAGCCACTGTTGTCACGAGCCCACCGCTGGCGCCATCGTCGGCTCCATCTCCGACCCCATCGTCGGCTCCATCTCCGACCCCATCGTCGGCTCCATCTCCGGCCCCATCATCGGGCCCAGCACTTGCAGATACTGATATTGAGAAGATCGCGCGCATCTGCATGATGCAGTGCGGTCAAATGGTGGGTGCCCGGTTGGAGGCCATAGAGGCGAGACTGCCGGCCGAATCCCTTCGCCCACCACTCACTGGAGACAAGCGGAGAAAGGAGGCGCCCGCAAAACCGGGCCCGGCGGCAGCAGCGGTTGAGCCAAGAAGAGCCGGGCAGGAGGCTGGCAAGCCCGCGGAGGATAGGTCCACGCCCACCTCCCAGTCAGTGGCTGCGACCTCGGCTTCACCACCTGCCCCCTCCACGGAGGCCTGGACGACGGTGGTCAAGAGGGGCCGCCGTCGTAAGAAGAAGACAGCGCCGCAGGCACCCTCTGGAGCACTGAAACCGGCACCAAATAAGGCCGCGGGACCACCGAGGGTCAGAGCCCCACGCTCCGCGGCTGTAGTAATCACGCTGCAGCCCGGAGCCGTCGAAAGGGGTGTCTCCTACAAGGCGGTCCTGACAGAGGCGAGGGCCAAAGTCGCGTTCCCCGACCTTGGTACACCGTCCGGCTTCAAAATGAGGCCGGCGATTACGGGGGCGCGGCTGCTTGAGGTGTCGGGTACCTCAAGCGCCGAAAAGGCGGACATTTTGGCCGCCAAGCTGCGGGATCGGGGTCCTCAATCCGGAGGACGTCCGAGTGTCCAGGCCGATGAAGACGGCTGAGCTACGTATCGACGGTCTGGACGACTCGACAACCCCAGTAGAGGTCGCAGCGGCCATTGCCCGAGCCGGCGGATGTCCATCCTAAGATGTGCGGACGGGTGAAATTCGCGCCGACGCTACCGGGCTCGGCATGATTTGGGTGCGGTGCCCGGTGGCGGCGGCGAACAAGGTCGCTAACGGTGGGCGACTGTTGGTGGGGTGGGTTTCAGCACGGGTGAAGCTGCTGCAACCCAGGGCATTGCGGTGCTATCGTTGCCTGGACATTGGGCATGTCAGGGCACGATGCACCGCCGAAACAGACCGCAGCGAGCAATGCTATCGCTGCGGTCAGCCTGGCCACAAGGCGGCCCAGTGCTCTGCGGCGCCAAACTGCAGCCTCTGTACAGCTGCAGGGAGGCCCGCTGGGCACAGAGCGGGTGGAAAGGCCTGTGGTGCACCCGCGCTGCAGAAGAGGAGAAGGAGGGCCAAGTTTGCCGGGGGCTCTTTACCCCCTCGTCAATCTGGCTGCTCTTCGGCCGACTCCCGGCCTAGGAATGGAGTGGAGGGAATGGATTGCGCATAATGACGCTCTACCATTTCCTCCAGGGCAATATCAACCACTCTGCCAGAGCTCAGGATGTCTTGCTCCAGAGCTTGGCAGAGTGGTCGATTCACGTGGCTGTGGTCGCCGAGCCGTATTTCGTCCCACCCAGGGATAACTGGGTTGGAGACCTCGACGGTTTGGTGGCCATCATTGGCGGGGCTCTAGTCAGCCCGTCCCGAGGTCACGGCTGGGTGGCCGCCCTCGCGGATGGCGTTGGCATAGTTGGCGCGTATTTTTCGCCCAACAAGAGTCTCGCCGACTTCGAGAGTTTCCTTGTCGAGTTGGGCGCCGTCGTAGGCCGACTGCACCCTCGCCCTGTGCAGTTGCTAGGGGATCTCAACGCCAAGTCTTCGGCGTGGGGATCTCCGGTAACCGATGCTAGGGGCGAGGTGCTGGAAGAGTGGGCAGTCACCACTGGTCTGGTCATCCTAAACCGGGGATCGGTCCACACGTGCGTGCGACAGCGGGGCTGTTCAATAGTGGACGTATCGTTCGCAACCCCTGCTGTCGCGAGCCGTGTCCGTGACTGGCGTGTCGCCGTGGAGGTGGAGACGTTATCGGATCACAGATATATCCGTTTCGACGTCTCCACCCAGACCGCCGGCGGCCGCGGTGCGCTGGCCCCGCGAACGGACGGTCCGCGCTGGGCGCGCAAGCGCATCGACAGGGAACTTCTCGAGGAGGCCACCATTGTCCAGGCCTGGATCCGGGAGTCGGCAACAACCGGACCCGTCGACGTCGAACAGGAGGCGCTGTGGTTCCGCGGGGCGATGACGCAAATCAGCGACGCGTCCATGCCCCGGGTCCACGCACAGTCAGCGAGGCGCCAGGTGTACTGGTGGTCCGCCGAGATCGCACAGTTGCGTGTCACGTGCGTAGCGACCAGACGCCAGTACACCCGATACCGGAGGAGACGTCGTCGGGTCCATGACGAAGAGGCCGCGCTGTATGAGGTGTACCGCGCGGCGACGGAGACTCTGCGGCTGGCCATCGGCGAGGCGAAGAAGCGAGCCAGGGAGGAGATGTTGGAGACTCTAGACAGGGATCCTTGGGGGCGCCCTTATCGAGCGGTTCGAGGGAAACTTCGAGCCGCCGCGCCTCCACTTACGGAGAGTCTCCAACCCGAGCTGCTGGAGGAGGTAGTCGCAGCCCTCTTCCCGGCGAGAGCGGAGCATATCCCGCCGCCGATGGCTTTGCCCACGGCCGCAGAGTCTACGGAGGAGGATGCCATCAACGTCCCAGAGGTGACACAGGCAGAGATGGGGGCGGCCGTGATGCGGCTCCGGGCCAAGAACGTGGCTCCGGGGCCCGACGGAATCCACGGCCACGTGTTAGCCCTCGCTCTGAAGGAGCTAGAGCCCTGGCTGAGAGGACTCTTCACAGCGTGCCTTGAGCGGGGCCAGTTTCCCACTCTGTGGAAATCAGGTCGTCTGGTCCTGCTCAGGAAGGCGGGGCGCCCTGCGGACTCGCCATCCGCGTACCGGCCCATAGTGCTGCTAGACGAGGTGGGTAAGCTGTTCGAGCGGATAATCGCTGCCCGCCTCGTCAGCCACTTGTACAGAGAGGGGCCGGACCTGGACGAAAGCCAGTTCGGTTTTCGGCATGGGCGCTCCACCATCCATGCAATATCGCACGTGAGAGTCCTGGCGGAGGAAGCGGTGTCCCGGGGTGGGGTGATGTTGGCGGTGTCCTTGGACATTTCCAACGCCTTCAACACCCTGCCCTGGAGTTGTGTTCGGGAGGCACTGCGGTATCATCGAGTGCCTCCCTAGCTCCGCCGCATCGTCGGGGCCTATTTGGCGGAGAGTTGTGTCACCTACGTGGGACATGATGGCGTCGAAAACCAGCACCGCATGTCGTGCGGTGTTCCACAGGGCTCGGTCTTGGGCCCGCCCCTGTGGAACATCGGCTACGACTGGGTGCTGAGGGGCGAACTCCAACCGGGCGTAGACCTGACGTGTTACGCGGACGATACGCTGGTCACCGCCCGGGGGAGTTCGTACAGGGAGGCAGCGTTGCTGGCGACGGCTGCGGTCTCACAGGTGGTGAGCCGCATACGGCGCCTTGGCCTGGAGGTGGCCCTCAACAAGTCGGAGGCCATGGTCTTTCATGGCCCCCGGCGGGCGCCACCACCCGATGCCCACATCGTCGTCGGGGGTGCTCGAATCGCTGTCGAGTCAACTATGAAGTACCTGGGATTGGTGCTCGACAGCCGGTGGAATTTCGGCCCCCACTTCCGGCGGCTGGCGCCCAAGTTGTTGGGCGCGGCTGGGGCGCTGTCAACGCTGCTTCCCAATCTGGGGGGCCCGAGCGCTACCTGTAGGCAGCTCTACGTGGGGATCGTGCGATCAATGGCCCTGTACGGGGCCCCGATCTGGGCGGCTGACCTGACGGCCGGCAGCATCGCTGTCCTGCGAAAGCCGCAGAGAGCGATGGCCGTCAGAGTCATCAGGGGGTATCGCACGATCTCCTACGAGGCGGCTTGTGCACTGGCCGGATACCCGCCCTGGGACCTTGAGGCGAAGGTACTCGCGTCACTGTGCGTGTCGGTGGCGCGAGGAAGCGCGGGCGCGGGGCGAAGGGCTGATGCAGCGACACATGGAGTTGCGTCAGTCGCAGCTTCGCGAGGTCCTGGTGGCGGAATGGCGGGACAGGCTTTCACGCCCTACCGCCGGCCTCAATACCATTGAGGCGGTCCGGCCAGTGCTCGAGCGCTGGCTCGGGAGGAGGCACGGCTCCCTGTCGTTTCGGGTGACGCAGGTGCTCTCGGGGCATGGTTGCTTTGGGAAGTACCTGGGTCGCATAAACAGGGAGCCGGACGCCCGGTGTCACCACTGCGTCGACTGCCGGGAGGACACGGCGCGGCATACGCTGGCAGAGTGTGCCGCTTGGGAGGAGCCACGCCGTGTCCTCATCTCTGAAGTTGGCAGTGACCTGTCGCTGCCGGCCGTAGTCGAGTCTATGGTCGGCAGTGAGGAGTCCTGGGACGTGGTGGTATCCTTCTGCGAAACAGTCGTTTCGCAGAAGGAGGCTGCGGAGAGGGAGAGGGAGATTTCATCCGCTAACCCGATCCGCAGCAGACGCGTCGGGCGTCGGCGGAGGGCGGACATTGCCCTCTTCCAGCCCCCCTAAATGGGTCCAGGGGCGACGGACTCGGGGACGTCCGTCGCCCCCCAAACATCAGGACCCGAGGTGGTGGCGCGTAGTGTTCCACGCGCGCCCCTCTTAGACGTCGCGGGGGGAGTCCAACACCTCACTCCCCCCCCAACCCGATGCTGGCCCGCAAAGGCGGGCCGGCACTAGCCGGGGGTTGCGGAAGTATCTTTGTTCCCGCGACCCCCAGCGTAGGTGTGGGATGGAACACCGGGGTGGTTTTTAGTCAGTACGAGTCTGACAGACCCCTCCGCCCTCCCTAGGGCGGAGGACATCCAATGAGGATTTCCACCCAGCAACAAAAAAAAAAAAAAAAAAAAAACGTACACAAGTACGTTTCCTTCGTGTAATTTTCGGCATTCAGGCTGACGAAAAAAAAAAGGAAAAGGTTAATAAATAAATAATTATTATGGTTACTGCTAAGCAAGCGTGCTTCACCATCGACAACAACATATCTCATCATCGAACAACACTATAAAAAAAAAAAAAATATATTTTACAAACAATCAAACTATGCTACTCGTTGAATGAATATCCAGTATACCAGTAACGGTGATAATAAGGCGCAATCAAACGCAGCCCTATTTGATCCGAGCACACATTTTAAAATCAATGTGTTCAGGCCTTTCGTGCCACTGAATGCTCCTGGATTTCTATTCTATTAACGTTCAAGTGAACAATAAAACGTATTACATTTTATTTACTCAGGCCTAACTCGATTTATTGTTTTCAAAATAAACTCACATTGCCTCTGTATTAGTTATGGTTAACCATTCCTCTCTAATTGTGTTCAACATTTAGTTTAAAATGGATGCTTTGCACTCGAAATAAAATTAAATTTAGGCAATGGACGCAGAATAAATTTAGTTTTATAGTTGGTTGGTGTAAATATTTAGTGCTGGGTCTTAAGTTTTGGACCTATTTTGGACTATTATTTTGGTTTATTAATTTATTTTCGTATTGAGTTTGGATGTGCTATAAGAGTTTTGGATGGTGCAACAAAAAATGAGATCGACTTCATCATGTCAACCAAGAAGCAAATGTTTAATGATGTCTCTGTGATTCGGTAAAAACCGGGTGCGATCACCGCATGGTAAGAGGCACATTGAACATTTATATTAAGCTTGAAAGATCTCGACTGATGAAGTCCACGCTCCGTCCAGCACAGATCCAGGTTCAAAACCCCGAGAGCTTTCAGATCGAACTCCAGAATCGTTTCGAGTGCCTAGGGAGCTCCGTGGACGAATACAGCGACGGGTTTGTGGAAGCGTCCATACGGTCGGGTTTAAGTTTTTCAAGACCCGTCGTACAGATAGAAACAAAAAGCTCTCTGATCCTATCCTCAAGCTTATGAAAGAGAGGCGTGAGATGATCCTGCAGTCTTCTGATGAGGCATGCAAATACCGGAGCTTCTGAGGGAGATCGAGACATTCTATGGGCAGTTGTACACATCAATCAGCAAGCCCGTTGCGAGTCTAGCAAACGACCCAAGAGCTAGATTGACCCGACACTATACCGAAGATATCCCGGACAACAGCCTGTACGAGATTAGGATGGCTCTGAAACAGCTTAAAAACAACAAGGCGCCGGGTGATGACGAAATCACGGCTGAACTCCTGAAGGCGGGTGGAAAACCGGTCCTTAAGGCCCTTCAGAAGCTGTTTGATTCCGTCATACTCGAGGGCAAAACGCCACAGGCATGGCGCAGGGGTGTGGTGGTACTCTTCTTCAAGAAGGGCGACAATGCCCGGCTGAAGAACTATAGGCCCATCTCACTTCTTAGCCATGTCTACAAGTTGTTTTAAATCGTGACGATTCGTGATGACTCACGAATTGTCTCGCGCGTAGGCTTGACGATTTCCAGCCTCCCGAACAAGCCGGATTCTGAAAAGGCTTTAGCACCGTAGACCACATACATACGCTGCGGCAGGTCATACAGAAGACCGAAGAGTATAACCTGCCTCTCTGTTTAGTGTTTGTGGCCTACGAAAAATGCCTTCGATTCGATCGAGAGTTGGGCTGTACTGCAGTCTCTCCAAAGGTGCCAGATCAACTACCGGTACATTGAGGTGTTGATGTGTTTGTACAAAAACGCCACCATGTCAGTCCGTCTTCAGGATCAGACCGCGAAAACAATCCTTCTCCAGCGCGGCGTGACGCGTGGGACAGGGAGACAATAGGTGTAACATTGAGGCATCGTGACGTGCCTTTTTACGACACGGTAACATAAATTAGAACGTCACAACCTCGTGACGCGCAGCGACACAGACGTCTTTTCACGTAATAACGTCGTGACGTGGTGGTGGGGACAAGCCCTAAGTTTGTCGTGTTTATACCTGTGCGTTTGTTAATTTTGATTTAGTTTTTTTGTTTGAAAGGTGACATTATCGGGAGTATTCTTACCTATGTTTGATGAAATTCGGTTCAGCCGTTTAAAAGTTATGGTTATTTTCGCAAGATATCGTATCATAATTACGTGTTCGATAGATTTTTGATCGGAGCGTGTCTACGCTCGACACGATAAATTACGTAGTTTAAACAATATAAAATAAAAAAAAACCGGCCAAGTACGAGTCGGTCTCGCGCACGAAAGTTTCCGTACTCAGAGTGGCGTCAACTTTATATGTATGGGGACAACCTCTAATTTTCAACCTTTTTTATTTTATGGACTTTTTTCTTTATTTGTGCTGTAAGACCTTACTCTTTGCCAAATTTCGTGATTCTAGGTCAACGGGAACTACCATATAGGCTTTCGACCCAAAACCTATAGGGTACTTCCAATTGATCTAGAATTGTCAATTTTGGTTAAAAGCAAGGTCTTACAGCACAAGTACTCGTAAAGGAAAAATTCCAAAAATTAAAAAAAGTTGAAAGTTAAGGGCTACGTCTTCTTAAAAAAGTGGTTTGCAGTTTGTAGAGGGAGGGTTAGCAAATAAGTAATTAAGTAGTTTTATAAGATATGTGTCATTTGATATATAATAAGATTCCATTATTAACATTTCAAAAGTTAATATATTATTGTTAGTTATTGTAAAATTAAGTGTCCGCACATAAACTTTATTTATAATACTTTTTGTTCCGTTCCCACAGACAAACCGTGAAAACGGTTTTGTGGGGTATAGTTCTTAAGTTAAGATGTTATATACTTGTACTTTAATAAATAAATAAAAAAAAAAAATGTAAATTTTGGTAATTACAAGTTTTCGCGAAAATCAAAATTTGCCCTTATCTTTTTATCGTGTTTACTCAGGATCTTGATTTTTATACACCTAATAGGGGCTATAGACCTCAGAACTGGTCAAATTGCTAGGTCCACCCGTTCCTGAGAAAATCAGTGGTGGCACACGGACAGACAGACGGACACGGGACAGACCTCTTATGGGTTCCTTTTTTACCCGACTGCCGAAGGAGGGTAATGTGTTTATCAGTCTATGTATGTATGTTTGTTCCTATGTGGCGTTCTAGAGACCAAACGCGTTGGCTGATTTTGATGGTTCTTACGTCAATCGATTCATCTTAACCCTGCGAGTGTCACTGGCAACATTAAAATTGGAAAATAGAGAAATGGCGGCTTTTGGACGCCATATTGTGGGGACCCATATTTTTTTCTGCCTAAAACCCAAAATAAAGGGTTTTAAGAGGGGATTTCAAAAATATAAACCACGTATATGTTAAAATTACCCAATTCTAAAAAAAATAACTAAAAAGTTATAAATAAAAAAACTTTATTAATAAAAAAAACCGGCTGCTTAAAAAGCGAACTAAAAAGATGTAAACAAGAAGAAAATCAAGCTGTGCAGTCGGAGGATACATCTGGTTTTGGTCAGCCATCTCGCGAACAGGTATCTTCCGACTGCACAGCTTGATTTTCTTCTTTTTTACATCTTTTTAGTTCGCTTTTTAAGCAGTCGGGTTTTTTTAATTTTTTTAATAAACTTTTTTTTAACATTTTGAGGTATACGTAACCCTAAAAATTCTCGTGGATTTGGAAATGTTTAATTTTTACTTGTTCAAACGTAGGTCTTTGATTTCTGAATTAAGCATTTAATGTTAAGTATTTCTCAATCTCTACATTAGTCCAGCTGTCAAACTTTGCCATTAGAGCAGGGGCTAAACCAAACTCCAAACTCTCTATTCAGAAACCAAACAAAATCTTGTTGAAATCACATCGCACTCAGATATCTGTCATCCAAGCAGTTCCAGGCCAGCCCTGATAATGATATTTTAACAGAGTTATTGTATCATAAAAGTGTAAATATATACTGTAATTATATTCGCACTTATTTTCAGCGCTATAATGTTAAGGTATAATTGGGGTTATTAAACTAATTTTGCCCACTTAGACTATAAATTGGCTATAACATAGAAATAACACTTAGGGCTAAAATAACTTTTTCATAATTACCAATTTGTTTCAAGAACGTTTTACCTAATTTTATCGTAAGTTTACTAAAACTTGACTATTATTTCAAGGTATGTTTTATAGTAGTTACACGGGAGTAAATTATATTTATTACTTGTCAAAATAATTTAACGTTTTTTCAGTTTAAATGTGGAGATTTGAATCCCTTGCAATATAATATTAAAGCCATCTATTTTATTTTATTTTGGCATCAAACAGTCATATACAATCAATATATATTTTTTTTCTTTCTTTCTTATATATGTATTATATCTGTATGTAGTATAGTGTGTAGTGCTATTTTTGGGTGCATCGTCCTCACATATATGAATTTATTAATGTATGTACATAAGTAAACATTGTAAAACACCTATTTTTAAAAAAGAGTAAGTATGGAGTTTCTTTTCCATAACAAGCTTCTTTTCCGAATGCACGGTAGAATCAATTTTTATTACCATCGCCACAATGACCGATCAAGTGCGACTATTTTCGTGCGTTTTTAGGGTTCCGTACCCAAAGAGTAAAAACTCTTTCTGTCTGTCTGTCTGTCTGTCACCAGGCTGTATCTCATGAACCGTGATAGCTAGACAGTTGAAATTTTACAGATGATGTATTTCTGTTGCCGCTCTAACAACAAATACTAAAAACAGAATAAAATAAATATTTAAGTGGGACTCCCATACAACAATCGTGTTTTTTTACCGGTTTTGCGATAATGATACGGAACCCTTCGTGCGCGAGTCCGACTCGCACTTTGCCGGTTTTTTTAATTAAGAATTTGGAGTTAAGGACGTATGAAACACCTGCAGCCTTATTGCGTAAGTGAATTCAACATAGCAAAGAATTTTATCCTGTCGAACAATCTCGTGGGAGATGAAAGATTGCGTTGTGGATTTCCGTCTGTGTGATTGGTCGATTGAAGGGGTTAAATCGTTTGTCTTGCCGAATTCATTTACGCAATAAGGCTGCTGTAGTGCCAAAGTTTAACAGGTTTTCAGGCAAAAGTGCAGTTTGACAAATACTCAACTTCAAATTCTTTATTCAGAAATAGGGGATAATATAATAATACCTATTACAAAATCAATGATGTTTTATGCAATCAACCAGACTGAGCGAATATAAATGAACTCAGAGAGGAGAACTAGTAAACAATATTTGTTTTACCCGAGATTTACTGCAATAAAAACAATACAATCCTGCTGCAATCCGTGCCCATTTTTACTTCATGGCGTAAAATTTTTGAGCATTCCTTCATGTTTGCCGAATATAAATTAACCCGTATAATATTTCGATAAAACGTTAACTGCCAACATTTATTATTTACGGTTGAATTTTATCATCAATCCAGCCCATGGTAGGGTTATCAAGGCTGCCATGTCCAGATATTTTATACCTTCAGAGCTCATATTTTAAATGGGAATAAATATAATGACCACCAAAAAAAACTTTGTGACGATAACCCCTAACCACCAAATCTAGTAATATACTGACAAAAATAGTAAATGATCACCAAATTTAGTAAATTGATCACCAAATTTTAATAGCAAATTATTGCGCTATTTAATGTTGTAAAATAGGTTAGGTTAGGTTAGAACTGTGACGGGGTGCAAGTTGAAAGCCTCCACGCGGCGCACCCTGGGCAACGTCGGCTCCAGCTGCCCACCCTCGTTGGGTGGACAGTTGGGGCGGGCGGCTAATTTCAACACACGAGGAAAAGTCACGGTTCCAAACACAGATCATCATCCATGATGGTCTGTGAAGGGAACCGGGCTAGAGGCGGGACGGGTAGTCCGTTGCTGCGGTGGCCATCTAACGCCTACTCCCCCCTCTGCTGTCAGAGGGTAGGTCGAGTGGGCGTGTAGTAGAGATGGAACCCAATCCCAAGGTCTAGCGTGCCGAGGGGATGAATGGCCGGAGGGTTTGTATCCGGTCCCTAGCGCAGGGAGAGGGACCGCACCCTTAAAAAGGAACAACAACATGGATAGCAGACTAAAGGAAAAAAGTCCTCAGGCGGGTACCCTTGCGCAACGCAAGGGCGAGTCCCGCCCCTCTAGGAATCTCCTAGAGGGCAGCCCCATCGTATCTGAGGGGGGCACCAATAGTCTCGCGGGCCGGCAGACCACCGCCGACCTGCACCAAGAGAGCCACGAGCGACAAAAGGAGCTCCCGACTGACCTGGAGCAACTGCGCGATCTGGACGCACCGCTTGCCGTCGCCGACGGCAACAAGGGCCGAGGAGGCCCAAGTCCTGCGGACAATTTGTCCGACCAGGACTCGCGCGGGTGCACCTCCAAAGTTTGGAGGAAGCGTCCGCGCAGCAAAGACTCGGGGTCGCTAGGTCTCTCCTCAAGCGAGGAGAACCTGTCGGCCCCGAAGGTGTCAACGGGGCGGAGAGGGCGGGGTCGCGCCGTTGCCACCGCTCGTGTGCCGGAACGCGACGTGCGGGGTCGCTTCGTGCCTCGGCCCGACACGCCTGCCCCTGCAGAGAGCGTGCAGAGCGACCCTGGGCACATGAGTGCGGACCAAAGCGATGGCTCCACCACGTCCTTGCTAGGGGGAAATAAGGCGGAAGCGAATGCCGCAAAACGGGCGCAGCGACGGGCTGTCGCAGCCGATGAGGTCGGTGAGTTGGCCCGACAGGCCAGAGAGCGGCGCTCGGCTCGGACGGCGGATGCATCGGCGGTGGCGCTAAGTCGCCAAGTGATGGACGGCCTGGATGTCGTCCTGAAGGTTGCCACCAAATCCGGCAACCTGAAGGGCACGTTCACGCGTGCCTTGAAGGACGCGGTGGACAGCATCAAGGAGGCGGTTGAGGTCCTCAGTAGCCGCACAACTACGGAAGAGACGGCGAAGTTGTGGGAGGAGAACAGCCGCCTTCGATCTGAGTTGGAGGACCTCAAGCGGCAGTTTGACGCCCAGAAGGCAGCCACTGTTGTCACGAGCCCACCGCTGGCGCCATCGTCGGCTCCATCTCCGACCCCATCGTCGGCTCCATCTCCGGCCCCATCATCGGGCCCAGCACTTGCAGATGCTGATATTGAGAAGATCGCGCGCATCTGCATGATGCAGTGCGGTCAAATGGTGGGTGCCCGGTTGGAGGCCATAGAGGCGAGACTGCCGGCCGAAACCCTTCGCCCACCACTCGCTGGAGACAAGCGGAGAAAGGAGGCGCCCGCAAAACCGGGCCCGGCGGCAGCAGCGGTTGGGCCAAGAAGAGCCGGGCAGGAGGCTGGCAAGCCCGCGGAGGATAGGTCCACGCCCACCTCCCAGTCAGTGGCTGCGACCTCGGCTTCACCACCTGCCCCCTCCACGGAGGCCTGGACGACGGTGGTCAAGAGGGGCCGCCGTCGTAAGAAGAAGACAGCGCCGCAGGCACCCTCTGGAGCACTGAAACCGGCACCAAATAAGGCCGCGGGACCACCGAGGGTCAGAGCCCCACGCTCCGCGGCTGTAGTAATCACGCTGCAGCCCGGAGCCGTCGAAAGGGGTGTCTCCTACAAGGCGGTCCTGACAGAGGCGAGGGCCAAAGTCGCGTTCCCCGACCTCGGTACACCGGCCGGCTTCAAAATGAGGCCGGCGATTACGGGGGCGCGGCTGCTCGAGGTGTCGGGTACCTCAAGCGCCGAAAAGGCGGACATTTTGGCCGCCAAGCTGCGGGAGGTCCTCAATCCGGAGGACGTCCGAGTGTCCAGGCCGATGAAGACGGCTGAGCTACGTATCGACGGTCTGGACGACTCGACAACCCCAGTAGAGGTCGCAGCGGCCATCGCCCGAGCCGGCGGATGTCCATCCGAGGATGTGCGGACGGGTGAAATTCGCGCCGACGCTACCGGGCTCGGCATGATTTGGGTGCGGTGCCCGGTGGCGGCGGCGAACAAGGTCGCTAACGGTGGGCGACTGTTGGTGGGGTGGGTTTCAGCACGGGTGAAGTTGCTGCAACCCAGGGCATTGCGGTGCTATCGTTGCCTGGACATTGGGCATGTCAGGGCACGATGCACCGCCGAAACAGACCGCAGCGAGCAATGCTATCGCTGCGGTCAGCCTGGCCACAAGGCGGCCCAGTGCTCTGCGGCGCCAAACTGCAGCCTCTGTACAGCTGCAGGGAGGCCCGCTGGGCACAGAGCGGGTGGAAAGGCCTGTGGCGCACCCGCGCAGCAGAAGAGGAGAAGGAGGGCCAAGTTTGCCGGGGGCTCTTTACCCCCTCGTCAATCTGGCTGCTCTTCGGCCGACACCCGGCCTAGGAATGGAGTGGAGGGAATGGATTGCGCATAATGGCGCTCTACCATTTCCTCCAGGGCAATATCAACCACTCTGCCAGAGCTCAGGATGTCTTGCTCCAGAGCATGGCAGAGTGGTCGATTCACGTGGCTGTGGTCGCCGAGCCGTATTTCGTCCCACCCAGGGATAACTGGGTTGGAGACCTCGACGGTTTGGTGGCCATCATTGGCGGGGCTCTAGTCAGCCCGTCCCGAGGTCACGGCTGGGTGGCCGCCCTCGCGGACGGCGTTGGCATAGTTGGCGCGTATTTTTCGCCCAACAAGAGTCTCGCCGACTTCGAGAGTTTCCTTGTCGAGTTGGGCGCCGTCGTAGGCCGACTGCACCCTCGCCCTGTGCTGTTGCTAGGGGATCTCAACGCCAAGTCTTCGGCGTGGGGATCTCCGGTAACCGATGCTAGGGGCGAGGTGCTGGAAGAGTGGGCAGTCATCACTGGTCTGGTCATCCTAAACCGGGGCTCGGTCCACACATGCGTGCGACAGCGGGGCGGTTCAATAGTGGACGTATCATTCGCAACCCCTGCTGTCGCGAGCCGTGTCCGTGACTGGCGTGTCGCCGTGGAGGTGGAGACGTTATCGGATCACAGATATATCCGTTTCGACGTCTCCACCCAGACCGCCGGCGGCCGCGGTGCGCTGGCCCCGCGAACGGACGGTCCGCGCTGGGCGCGCAAGCGCATCGACAGGGAACTTCTCGAGGAGGCCACCATTGTCCAGGCCTGGATCCGGGAGTCGGCAACAACCGGACCCGTCGACGTCGAACAGGAGGCGCTGTGGTTCCGCGGGGCGATGACGCAAATCAGCGACGCGTCCATGCCCCGGGTCCACGCACAGTCAGCGAGGCGCCAGGTGTACTGGTGGTCCGCCGAGATCGCACAGTTGCGTGTCACGTGCGTAGCGACCAGACGCCAGTACACCCGATACCGGAGGAGACGTCGTCGGGTCCATGACGAAGAGGCCGCGCTGTATGAGGTGTACCGCGCGGCGACGGAGACTCTGCGGCTGGCCATCGGCGAGGCGAAGAAGCGAGCCAGGGAGGAGATGTTGGAGACTCTAGACAGGGATCCTTGGGGGCGCCCTTATCGAGCGGTTCGAGGGAAACTTCGTGCCGCCGCGCCTCCACTTACGGAGAGTCTCCAACCCGAGCTGCTGGAGGAGGTAGTCGCAGCCCTCTTCCCGGCGAGAGCGGAGCATACCCCGCCGCCGATGGCTTTGCCCACGGCCGCAGAGTCTACGGAGGAGGATGCCATCAACGTCCCAGAGGTGACACAGGCAGAGATGGGGGCGGCCGTGATGCGGCTCCGGGCCAAGAACGTGGCTCCGGGGCCCGACGGAATCCACGGCCACGTGTTAGCCCTCGCTCTGAAGGAGCTAGAGCCCTGGCTGAGAGGACTCTTCACAGCGTGCCTTGAGCGGGGCCAGTTTCCCACTCTGTGGAAATCAGGTCGTCTGGTCCTGCTCAGGAAGGCGGGGCGCCCTGCGGACTCGCCGTCCGCGTACCGGCCCATAGTGCTGCTAGGCGAGGTGGGTAAGCTGTTCGAGCGGATAATCGCTGCCCGCCTCGTCAGCCACTTGTACAGAGAGGGGCCGGACCTGGACGAAAGCCAGTTCGGTTTTCGGCATGGGCGCTCCACCATCCACGCGATATCGCACGTGAGAGTCCTGGCGGAGGAAGCGGTGTCCCGGGGTGGGGTGATGTTGGCGGTGTCCTTGGACATTTCCAACGCCTTCAACACCCTGCCCTGGAGTTGTGTTCGGGAGGCACTGCGGTATCATCGAGTGCCTCCCTACCTCCGCCGCATCGTCGGGGCCTATTTGGCGGAGAGGTGTGTCACCTACGTGGGACGTGATGGCGTCGAAAACCAGCACCGCATGTCGTGCGGTGTTCCGCAGGGCTCGGTCTTGGGCCCGCCCCTGTGGAACATCGGCTACGACTGGGTGCTGAGGGGCGAACTCCAACCGGGCGTAGACCTGACGTGTTACGCGGACGATACGCTGGTCACCGCCCGGGGGAGTTCGTACAGGGAGGCAGCGTTGCTGGCGACGGCTGCGGTCTCACAGGTGGTGAGCCGCATACGGCGCCTTGGCCTGGAGGTGGCCCTCAACAAGTCGGAGGCCATGGTCTTTCATGGCCCCCGGCGGGCGCCACCACCCGATGCCCACATCGTCGTCGGGGGTGCTCGAATCGCTGTCGAGTCAACCATGAAGTACCTGGGATTGGTGCTCGACAGCCGGTGGAATTTCGGGCCCCACTTCCGGCGGCTGGCGCCCAAGTTGTTGGGCGCGGCTGGGGCGCTGTCAACGCTGCTTCCCAATCTGGGGGGCCCGAGCGCTGCCTGTAGGCAGCTCTACGTGGGGATCGTGCGATCAATGGCCCTGTACGGGGCCCCGATCTGGGCGGCTGACCTGACGGCCGGCAGCATCGCTGTCCTGCGAAAGCCGCAGAGAGCGATGGCCGTCAGAGTCATCAGGGGGTATCGCACGATCTCCTACGAGGCGGCTTGTGCACTGGCCGGATACCCGCCCTGGGACCTGGAGGCGAAGGTACTCGCGTCACTGTATCGGTGGCGCGAGGAAGCGCGGGCGCGGGGCGAAGGGCTGATGCAGCGACACATGGAGTTGCGTCAGTCGCAGCTTCGCGAGGTCCTGGTGGCGGAATGGCGGGACAGGCTTTCACGCCCTACCGCCGGCCTCATTACCATTGAGGCGGTCCGGCCAGTGCTCGAGCGCTGGCTCGCGAGGAGGCACGGCTCCCTGTCGTTTCGGGTGACACAGGTGCTCTCGGGGCATGGTTGCTTCGGGAAGTACCTGTGTCGCATAAACAGGGAGCCGGACGCCCGGTGTCACCACTGCGTCGACTGCCGGGAGGACACGGCGCGGCATACGCTGGCAGAGTGTGCCGCTTGGGAGGAGCCACGCCGTGTCCTCATCTCTGAAGTTGGCAGTGACCTGTCGCTGCCGGCCGTAGTCGAGTCTATGGTCGGCAGTGAGGAGTCCTGGGACGCGGTGGTATCCTTCTGCGAAACAGTCGTTTCGCAGAAGGAGGCTGCGGAGAGGGAGAGGGAGATTTCATCCGCTAACCCGATCCGCAGCAGACGCGCCGGGCGTCGGCGGAGGGCGGACAACGCCCTCTTCCAGCCCCCCTAAATGGGTCCAGGGGCGACGGACCCGGGGACGTCCGTCGCCCCCCAAACATCAGGACCCGAGGTGGTGGCGCGTAGTGTTCCACGCGCGCCCCTCTTAGACGTCGCGGGGGGAGTCCAACACCTCACTCCCCCCCCAACCCGAGGTCGTGGCCCGCAAAGGCGGGCCGGCACTAGCCGGGGGTTGCGGAAGTATCGTTGTTCCCGCGACCCCCAGCGTAGGTGTGGGATGGAACACCGGGGTGGTTTTTAGTCAGTACGAGTCTGACAGACCCCTTCGCCCTCCCCAGGGCGGAGGACATCCAATGAGGATTTTCCACCCCGCAACAAAAAAAAAAAAAAAAAAAAAAAAAAAAAAAAAAAAAAAAAAAAGGTTAGAACTGTGACCAACCGCGCGCGAGCCGAGCGAGCAAAGCGAGCGGTGCCGCGGCAGCGGCCGGCGAGCGCTACTTCCAAGTTGCTCCCAGAAATTTTATAATCTTTTTGGTCATTGGTTTAATTTTGGTGATCATTTACTACTTTTGGTGATCATTTACTACTTTTGGGTTAACAATGATTTATTTGGAGTCATTTTGCCTAAACAGGATAGCGAGATGTTAAAACTTTGGTTATAATTTTACAATAAGATGCGGGTTTAATTTTGGTGATCATTTACTATTTTTGTCTGTTATATGTTACTATATCTGGTGGTAAGTTAAACATAAGCCATTTTAAATATGGCCGCGATTTGATTTACAGTTCACGCGGATATCAATGTTGGTGTAAAATAAATGGCAGCGATCGGTTTTTTATCTCTTTCGGTTACATATAATTAATGGGTAGATGATATCCAGATAAACCAAATCTCTTCTTGACCTCTTGGTAGTAATAATTCCTTTAGTATTTCAGGTATGAGTTTAGAGCATCTCTGTAAACTAACTGATATTTATGGTCAATTGGATGTCACTCAGAATAGTTACAGCGCTAAGTAAGATGGCGACAGTCGCCAATTGTACAGCTTGGCAAAAAAGAGTGTGGAATAAATGAGGTCGCCACTATCGCACCTGTATACCCCGAAATACTATGACTCAACAGTTTTTGATACTTGTTATTAATTTTTAGTAACTCTAACTACTCTTAGTACTAATAGGTAATAATAGGCAAGTAATAGGTAGGTTATTTTAGTTATCTAGTTAGTTTTATTTTTAGTTCCAACTGTCACCGCGTCAGACTCTTTTTTGCCAAGCTGTACTTTCCTTATTATTCTATTATTTAAAAAAAAACTTAGATCAAAATGTTGATAATTAAATTGTCTTTGAAATGGAGAAAGTTTCACTAAAATACGCCCGGCGGTTTTGCCGCGATTGTCGTTTTTTTTTGTCCTTACTTTACAAAATAATTACACTATGTTAAACGAATAGAACTCAAAATTTTCATAGATCAAATTATTAGGAAACGCTCTAATTTTACATATTTTTTTTTTCCAAAAAATAAGACCAGCCGTTTAGACGTGATTCTCATTTTAAAATCAGCTACTGAGGGGTATCTGCGCCTTAATTACCTACTCATTTGCCTCTATCTATGCTTGAGTAAGTATGAATCAACCCTAAGCCCATTTAAAAGATATTCCTATATTTTTCCATATATGAAAGTCGATTCATTTACAATCCTATCCTACGTCTAGGTACTAACATTCTAAAAATCTGTATGTTTGGATGTTTGTTAATCAAGCACGACCCAGCGGCGACGGTTGAACTGTTTTGGGTGATATCGTAACATAGATAAAGATAAACCATGGGCTGGATTAGGACGTACACAAGTACGTTTCCTTCGTGTAATTTTCGGCATTCAGGCTGACGAAAAAAAAAAGTAAAAGGTTAATAAATAAATAATTATTATGGTTATTGCTAAGCAAGCGTGCTTCACCATCGACAACAACATATCTCATCATCGAACATCACTATTAAAAAGAAACTATTATTTTACAAACAATCAAACTATGCTACTCGTTGAATGAATATCCAGTATTCCAGTAACGGTGATAATAAGGCGCAATTAAACGCAGCCCTATTCGATCCGAGCACACATTTTAAAATCAATGTGTTCAGACCTTTTGTGCCACTGAATGCTCCTGGATTTCTATTCTATTAACGTTCAAGTGAACAATAAAACGTATTACATTTTATTTACTCAGGCCTAACTCGATTTATTGTTTTCAAAATAAACTCACATTGCCTCTGTATTAGTTATGGTTAACCATTCCTCTCTAATTGTGTTCAACATTTAGTTTAAAATGGATGCTTTGCACTCGAAATAAAATTAAATTTAGGCAATGGACGCAGAATGAATTTAGTTTTATAGTTGGTTGGTGTAAATATTTAGTGCTGGGTCTTAAGTTTTGGACCTATTTTGGACTATTATTTTGGTTTATTAATATATTTTCGTATTGAGTTTGGATGTGCTATAAGAGTATTGGATGGTGCAACAAAAAATGAGATCGACTTCATCATGTCAACCAAGAAGCAAATGTTCAATGATGTCACTGTGATTCGGTAAAAACCGGGAGCGATCACCGCATGGTAAGAGTCACATTGAACATAAATATTAAGCTTGAAAGATTTCGACTGATGAAGTCCACGCTCCTTCGAGCACAGATCCAGGTTCAAAACCCCGAGAGCTTTCAGCTCGAACTCCAGAATCGTTTCGAGTGCCTAGGGAGCTCCGTGGACGAATACAGCGACGGGTTTGTGGAAGCTGTCCATACGGTCGGGTCTAAGTTTTTCAAGACCCGTCGTACAGATAGAAACAAAAAGCTCTCTGATTCTACCCTCAAGCTTATGAAAGAGAGGCGTGAGATGATGCAGGATCATTCTTCAGATGAGGCGTGCAAATACCGGTGCTTCTGAGGGAGATCGAGACATTCTATGGGCAGTTGTACACATTAATCAGCAAGCCCGTTGTGAGTCTAGCAAACGACCCGAGAGCTAGATTGACCCGACACTATACCGAAGATATCCCGGATGCCTGTACGAGATTAGGATGGCTCTGAAACAACTTAAAAACAACAAAGCGCCGGGTGATGACGGAATCACGGCTGAACTCCTGAAGGCGGGTGTAAAACCGGTCCTTAAGGCCCTTCAGAAGCTGTTTGATTCCGTCATACTCGAGGGCAAAACGCCACAGGCATGGTGCAGGGGTGTGGTGGTACTCTTCTTCAAGAAGGGCGACAATGCCCGGCTGAAGAACTATAGGCCCATCTCACTTCTTAGCCATGTCTACAAGTTGTTTTAAAGAGTCATCACGAATCGTCTCGCGCGTAGGTTTGACGATTTCCAGCCACCCGAACAAGCCGGATTCTGAAAAGGCTTTAGCACCGTAGACCACGTACATACGCTGCGGCAGGTTATACAGAAGGACGAAGAGTATAACCTGCCTCTCTGTTTAGTGTTTGTGGCCTACGAAAAATGCCTTCGATTCGATCGAGAGTTGGGCTGTACTGCAGTCTCTCCAACGGTGCCAGATCAACTACCGGTACATTGAGGTGTTGATGTGTTTGTACAAAAACGTCACCATGTCAGTCCGTCTTCAGGATCAGACCTTCGAGGTCTTCTTCCAATCCTTCTCCAAGGCGGCGTGACGCGTGGGACAGGGAGACGTCATTTCTCTGATACTGTTCACTGCTGCGCTGGAGGATGTCTTCAAGGTTCTGGATTGGAAGGCGCTTGGCATCAACATTAATGGCGAGTACATCACTCACCTTCGATTTGCCGACGACATAGTGGTCATGGCTGAGACCATGGAGAGCCTCAGTAAAATGCTCGATGACCTCAGTAGAGCTTCCGAAAGAGTGGGTCTTAAAATGAACATGGACAAAACCAACGTCATGGTGAATGCCCATGTAACACCCACACCTATCAAGATCGGAGACTCTGTACTCGAAGTTGTAGACGATTATGTCTACCTGGGACAAACGGTCCAGTTGGGTAGATCCAACTTCAAGAAAGAGGTCAACCGTCGAATCCGACTCGGCTGGGCGGCGTTCGGGAAGTTGCGTGGTATCTTCTCGTCCAACCGCAATGTCTCAAGACAAAAGTCTATGACCAGTGTGTATTGCCAGTGATCACCTATGGGACCGAGACGTGGTCGCTCACAATGAGCCTTATCAGAAAGCTTAAAGTCACCCAAAGGGCAATGGAGAGGGCTATGCTCGGCATTTCTTTGCGTGATCACGTCAGAAATGATGATATCCGCAGGAGAACCAACAGTTAATTTAAGTTACTGACATAGCCCGAAGAATTGCCAAACTTAAGTGGCAGTGGGCAGGGACCATTGCTCGCAGAACGGATGGCCGATGGGGCCATCATAAGTTCTGGAATGGCGACCGCGAACCGGAAGACGATACGTTGGAAGGACTCTCACTAGGTAGATCGATGACCTGGTTAAGGTTGCGGGAAGGCGCTGGATGCGGATCGGTCAATGTGGCGACGCCTGGGGGAGGCCTATGTCCAGCAGTGGACGTCTTTCGGCTGAAATGATGATGATGATGATGATAAGAGTTTTGTGCACTCGTAGGTTGTGTTTTGCCTTCCTTGGCCTAATGATTACAAGTGTCAGGTACTGCTGCAAGCATAAGGTGGGTGCGTTTTTCATCTGGTACTTGTGTACCAGCCCGGTTCAGTGTCACAGCTCTGGATTTGTACCCGTTTGATGATAAAATAAAATTTTGAAATAGGGGTAGGTAAGGTAAAGTACTTAAGGCACATCTCTGACTAACCTTTCGGAGAATAAGGTCATGATTTTATATCTTTAACCACTGACGGAAAAAAAGGGGAGTTATAAAGGGCTTGTCCTTATCACCACGTCATGACGTCGTCAACGTGGAACGGTGCGGTGTCGCGGCGCGGTGCACCAACGTGACTTGTCAATGCGCGGTACGGCAACGGGTCCGCGAAACGACGCATCGCGTCGACGGTAGCGGTACGTGGCGAAGCGCTCGCTCAGTTGATGTTTTTATGTCTTAGCGATTAGTTGTGCAAAAAAGATGTCGGAAACGAAAATAAACGTTGTTTCGTTCTGCCAGAAATGTTGAAAAATGGACCGGAATTTTGCAAGGCACGACACGTGTAACATTGAGGCATCGTGACGTGCCTTTTTACCCGACTGCCGAAGGAGGGTAATGTGTTTATCAGTCTATGTATGTATGTATGTATGTTTGTTCCTATGCGGCGTTCCAGAGACCAAACGCGTTGACCGATTTTGATGATTCATACGTCAATCGATTCGTCTTAACCTTGCGAGTGTCATAATGAAAATAGAAAAATGGCGGCTTTTGGGCGCCATATTGTGGGGACCCATATTTTTTTTCTGCCGATAACCCAAAATAAAGGGTTTTAAGAGGGGATTTCAAAAATATAAAGCACTTATATGTTAAAATTACCCAATTCTAAAAAAAATAACTAAAAAGTTATAAATAAAAAAACTTTATTAAAAAAAAAACGGCTGCTTAAAAAGCGAACTAAAAAGATGTAAACAAGAAGAAAATCAAGCTGTGCAGTCGGAGGATACATCTGGTTTTACTCAGCCAGCTCGCGAACATGTATCCTCCGACTGCACAGCATGATTTTCTTCTTGTTTACATCTTTTTAGTTCGCTTTTTAAACAGTCGGTTTTTTTTATTTTTTTAATAAACTTTTTTTTTAACCTTTTGAGGTACGTAACCCTAAAAATTCTCGTGGATTTGGAAATGTTTAATTTTTACTTGTTCAAATATAGCTCTTTGATTTCTGAATTAGGCATTTAATGTTGAGTATTTCTCAATCTCTACATTAGTCCACCTGTCAAACTTTGCCATTAGAGCAAGGGTTATTGACATGTTCTTAACTCCAAGCTCTCTATTCAGAAACCAACCAAAATCTTGTTGAAATCACATCGCACTCAGATATCTGTCATCCAAGCAGTTCCAGGCCAGCCCTGATAATGATATTTTAACAGAGTAAATGTATCATAAAAGTGTAAATATATACTGTAATTACTTTCGTACTTAGTTTCAGCGCTATAATGTAAAGGTATAATTGAGGTTATTAAACTAATTTTGCCCACTTAGACTATAAATTGGCTATAATATAGAAATAACACTTAGGGCTAAAATAACTTTTTCTTAATTACCAATTTGTTTCAAGAACGTTATACCTAATTTTATCGTAAGTTTACTAAAACTTGACTATTATGTCAAGGTCGATGTTTTATAGTAGTTACACGGGAGTAAATTATATTTATTACTTGTCAAAATAATTGAACGTTTTTTCAGTTTAAATGTGTTATGGATTTTAAAAGGCATTAATCTCTTGCAAAATAATATTAAAGCCATATATGTATATATATTAAGAATCTATATATTTTAAAAATATGTCATCATCTTCCTAGCCTTTTTCCCAATTATTGTTGGGGTCGGCTTCCAGTCTTACCGGATTCAGCTGAGTACCAGCGTTTTACATGGAGCGACTGCCTATCTGACCTCCACAACCCAGTAACTGGGTAACACGATACACCTTGGCAAGACTGGTGTCAGATCTCAGGCTTCTGACTACCCGTAACAACTGTCAAAGATCTTCAAATGTCAGCCGGGACCAACGGTTTAACGTGCTTTCCGAGGCACGGAGGAAACTCGGTATGTTGAAATGGTCAACCATCCACGGACCGACATCGTCAAGCGTTGCTTAACCTTGAAGATCGACCCGTGCGGCTGTTATTATCTAGCCACGAGCTCCTCCTTTTAAAAATATGTATTTATGTAATTATATATCCAATATTACATCTTTGTATAGGTGCCTATGTTTTTATATCTTAGTTTAAGTTGTTTACTTTTCTTCTCTTCCAGTTCTCACACACTATTGTCTACATTTCATTTTCATTTTTCCTTTTCGCAGGACTGCTGGTAGAAATTTCTTAAGAAATAAGGAATTCCTTTTTACTCTATTGTCTTGATGTGTTGTGTTTATGTATTTACTGTGTGTAAATCTATACTATATACTATTATAAAGAGGAAAGATTTTTTCCTTGTTTGTTGGTTTGTACCGAATAGGCTCCGAAACTACTGGACAGATTATAAAAAAAATTCACCAATAGAAAGCTACATTATTCCTGAGTGACATAGGCTATTTTTTTATCCCGAGAACAGGTCCTGTGGGGTGGCCCACGGGAGCGAAGCCGCGGGGAACAGCTATTAATTATAAATAAATAAAGACTAATGTACTGACAACATACAGTATATTATAAAGGGTCTTTCAACAAGGACGGGTCGATGTTAAAATTGAATAAAACAAGATGTGTGTGAGATATTAACGAAATTTATTTTTTATTTAATCGATCTATGCAGCAGAGTCATTAAAAATTGGACTTCTCAGATTCGTGCCACCATACGAAGCCACGGCGGACATTTGAACGATGTCATATTCCATCCATAATGGCATAAATGGGCCTTTTAAATAAAAAATAAATTTCGTTAATATCTCACACACATCTTGTTTTATTCAATTTTAACATCGACCCGTCCTTGTTGAAAGACCCTTTACATGTAGTTTGGGTTGTGACTCTTGTAGGTATATAGTGATACTCTACTGGCACTATTGAGCTACGTAAAGTTTAGACTTTATTTCTACTAGAACCATCTCATACACAGTGCCATTGTGGAGCCCATTAGCAAGCATGGGCCGTATCCTACTGCTCCCTTTTCGCTGCCTCCTTTGCGATCATCACTTCCTTGTAGAAGAAGGCGACGGCAGCGGTGGCGTCCCACGCACTCTCGCCTCCGACCAAGACTGGACCACAACCGGAAGCGAGATATTATTCGCAGCACTGACTACCGTGACGAGGACACGGCGCTGTACTGCCCAGGCCGGGCATTCTTCAAGGGTGTGCTGCGCCGTGTCGCCGCCTACCACCTCCTTTCAAGCCCTTCATGCCAGTTCAGACCGAGCCAAATGTCAGAGCTGTCCAAGTAGCTACATACTGGTCGAACACAATTTGAAAAGTTGAATAGTCAATTCTCGTCCAAATCACTCCCGCTTCTTCCATAGATAATGTCCAGAGAAAACAAAAGAAGTCAAGAAATGTGTATTCTTTTATAAGTATTAATATTAGCTCATACGAAATAATCGTAACTTTATACCATAGTAAACAAACTAACAGATGCAACACTACTACAAAATACGGCCTATTTTTTCGTGCTTTCAGTGTACAGCTCCAGTAATCCGAACCAGCTCTCCTTTCAGCTATGCCCCGTTTAATTGAAGCAAGCTAATGAGTAACCATTATGGTGCGTCCTTAGATACTGTTTGCCGCTTAATAAGTCACTTTGAAGTGAAGGAACGTCCTCAGTTGAGGACGGTACTCGTTCACACTTGGAATTCGTGTTCAGTGACCTGTTGTTATGCGTGTCTCCTATCTTAGACAAGGTTTTGTTTAGATGTTGGAGGTAGCTTGTGATTTAATCAATATACATTAACCCTGGTGTATATTTTTCTATACCAGGGTGAATGTATATTGACGGTACGGAACGGTGACAGGTATATCATAATGATGAGTGGCAGAGAATTCTAAAAACTCCATGATCCATATTTACGGTGGTTTAGGTAGGTACACTATAGCTGTACTTACTCTGAAGTTTTCATACATTAGCTAACGGTTGCCATAGCTATGAAATCATCATCAACATCTCCTTACCTTAGCACTAAGTTACTTAGGATCGACGTAGCATGTTTTGTTATTCCATTTTTCTTCAATCTGAATTATTCATTAAAAAATCTTTTCCTTAAACTATCTTTTTTCGTATTCTCTCAGCAAATCCTTTTATTTGATAACCATATCATGGCAGTGCACAAAAAATAACTAGTCCGCCATCTCGTGTCGTCCGCCATATTGGATTTAAAATAACGTCACTAAGCTAACCATGCATTGTCATCCAAACTAAACGTGTATGCAAAATTTCATCTTAATCGGTGGAAGATAACTGCTTTAAAATTCAGTTGCAAGATTTGGCCCGAACACACTAAAATGCATATATACATACATTGCAAGTTAAATAAAAGCTTATAATGACAAATGATTAGCTACCTAATTTATATAGCGTACAGTCCCAAGAATAACCTACTAAAGATGATTGCAATAAGGTTAATAAATGTACATGTATAGTCACAAGTAGTAATGGAGTTCACAATATAATCTTGTAAAAGCACAGGCCCAAATAGATAACATCTCCGCAACCTACATTCAAAGATATACGGAGAATAAAACCAGAATTCTAGGGAAAAGCTAATTAAAAAGCAACAAGATAATACAATGAAATATCGAATATACAGTCTCACTTTGTTTAGGTTTTTGCCGTTAATTAGGTTAAGTAGTTGGGTACTGTTCACGGAGGAGTAAACAGATGGAGTGATAATGGGCAAGCGAATGGTCGCGGGAGAGGCATTTGTTCTGACGCTGCATTTAACACGCTGATTGAAGAAGAATGGAATAACAAAATAATTATGTTGCGTCGACCCCAAGTAACTTGGAGCAAAGGCAAGGAGATGATGATGATGATGATAATGATGATTTCATAGCTATGGCAACAGTCAAAATGACTGTAGCTTTTTCCCCTTCTTGTCTTATTCACTCATATTGTCATGGATATTTGAAGTATGTAGATTCTTATAACGTTCGTTTTATGGGAGAAAAGTTGAAATCTGCAAGATCTAGGTCAAGATTTAATGTAAATTTAACTGTAAGCGTAAGATTAATGAGCTGTAAGATTTTATTGAATTTGATGTATGTAATTAATCTAATATTAAAAGTTTAACAACAAAAAATGTACTGCTTGCCATCGATACAAAAAAAGAGTGATGTCTGATTACACAATCCACTTTTACCATCTTCTTGCCAGTTTTTTTAAAGATATAAACAAGGTCTCCATTCACTCATTATTCTATGGTCTTATATAACGCAGGTTAATTCTGTGAGGTTTCTGTAATTCGAGGCGGTATTGCAGGGTAGCTTCTGTAAGCGCTTATTACCACCCTCCGTTAACCCTTCCGTACTTTGAACTACGTAATCGTTTCACAGGTTTAATGATTTTGTAATTTTATTAAGAGTGTAGACTAGTGAAGTATTCTAGAAACTATTATCACTTAGCCGTGAATTTTTCGGTGAAAAGGTCAAAGAGGTTGTTCGATTGCGTTAACCATGAGACACTTTTGTTGAAGCTCGAGCACTATGGAATAAGACATGCAGCCCTTGAGTTACTTAGATCATATTTAAAAGCCAGACAAGTTAAAGTTCAGGTAAACGGCGTAAACTCACTAGGGTCTGAAATGACAATGGGTGTTCCTCAAGGTTCGATATTGGGTCCATTCCTCTTTTTTGTTTATATTGACGATTTACCCCTATTATTACAAAATCAACCGAAAATGGTGTTGTTTGCTGATGACACATCTTTGATATTTAAAATAGATCGGCGGTCACAAATTCTTGATGATGTGAATAACTCTATTCATCTGGTCCAAAATTGGTTCACGGCAAACAATTTGTTACTAATTGGAAAAAAAAACAAATGTATTAGATTCACATTGCCGAATGTTAGAAGTAGCAAATGCGACATCATATTGAATGGCGAAAAGCTGGACTTTGTAAATCAAACAGTTTTCCTGGGAATAACTCTAGACGACAAATTGCAATGGATTTCTCTCATAACATCTCTTGCGGGTCGGCTGAGCTCGGCCGCTTATGCTGTTAGAAAGATAAGACAACGGATGTGGAGACCGCGCGTTTGGTCTATTTTAGTTTTTTCACAGCATTATGTCATACGGTATTTTACTGTGGGGTCGAGCGGCTGACATTGAATCTATATTTATATTGCAAAAGAGAGCTGTCAGAGCCATATATAAGTTAAGTCACCGAGAATCTCTTATGGAACTATTTAAAAATATTAATATTATGACAGTTTCTTGCCAATTCATTTATGAAAACATTATGTATGTAAGGAAAAATATACATCTCTTTAGTAAAGTCAGTGATAAACACAATTGTAATACGAGAAATAAAGATAAGTTAGATCAACCATCTTATAGACTAGCTAAAGTACACTCATCTTTCATGGGCTACTGTGTTAAATTCTATAACAAAAAACCTTGTGATATATTAAAACTAAATGAAAGTAAATTTAAAACTTTAGTTAAAAGCAAACTTTGTAAACAAGCATATTACAAATTAGATGATTATATTCAAGATAGAATGCTTGGCAACATGCTGGTCCTGCTCCATAGGGCAATCTTTAGTGTAGACAAAATCAAATTTGCTAATTTATATTCCTATTCATAGTTATTGTATTATTATTATGTTCTTAATTTATTATCTTTCTTATTATCTACATTTTTAAATATTTTTATAAAATAAATTTAAAAACAAAAACATTTAAAAATATAAAAAATAGAGGCCCACCGGTATCGGGAACAGGGTCCAAGCTACCGGCGGTCAGGGCTCCAGAGAGAGGAACCTCCTAACAATGCGAGCCGTGTCCAGCAGTACTGCTTTCTAGATCAGGCCCTTGACCCAGCCGCCTAACGAGAGCCTCCTAAGGTGTTGGTCGAGGCTCGTGGCTATTAAGCCATTGGCCGACATTATTATTATTATTTTCAGTATTTGACTCACACACTGTTCCGTTGTTGTTGAATTAGGTATTTTACCTATGTTTGCAATATTTGTAAGTATGAGAAAACCATGTTCCTAATTATCAAATTAATGAATTTACCTGTTAATCCTTTTATTACTTTATACCTGTACGCTACGCTGTTTTTGGGTGCATCGTCCTCACATATATGAATTTATTAATGTATGTACATAAGTAAATATTGTTAAACACCTATTTTTTAAAAAGAGTAGGTATGGAGTTTCTTGTGCATTCTTCTCCATAACAAACTACTTTTCCGAATGCACGGTAGAATCAATTTTTATTACTTGTACATTTTTAATTTAGATTTATTATTGTTTGACGTTCAAAAGTGCCGCTTATTGGCCTATTTGAAATAAATATATTTGACTTTGATCATTGCTGCGCTGCTAGTAGGGCGGATCGTTACCGGATTTTGATTTTTATACCACGACTGATATAGCTAAAATTGCACTGCAATCCTATCCTACTAATATTATATTATGTCGGAGTTGGTTATCAATTATGATTGCGGGTAGTCAACAGAATTTGTAACAATTTGTTTTCTTATTACTAATTTAAATGATTTTACTATCAATTATTGTCTAATAAATCAAATCATAATTTATTGAGTACTCAGTGTACGCACCGATTGATTTTTGGCAACTTATTTCGATAATTGTAATCGAAGGTAAAGTTCAAAAACAATTGTTGACATGTTAATTTGATTATTCTTTGTGTTATCACCATTATTTGCTTACGATAATCTTGATGATTTTAGAATCTAAGTCTTATTAGATTTAGCAAATTTTAGTGTTTTATATCAAGTAAACACGTGACGTACTTCCGTACGTCATCGGACAGAGTTGTTGTGGAGGGATAACAAGGTATAAGAGAGCTGCATCGGTACGCAAGTCAGTGTGCCTGGCTGGAGGCTTAGTTTAGTCTCCACAGGATAGCCCGGTTAAGCAGTAGCCAATCACTTGGATTGAAAACTGCGAGACGTCACTTAAAAAATAAAATAAAACGCAAGTCAGTCTATCTTCGGATTAGACTAGATAAAGAGCTCCCCTGCTCCCGTCAAATCTGTCGGTTTATTTGGTACAGCACTGCTGTAGAATCACATAGCTGTATTGACTTGCTGATGGTGAACTGATACACTTTGTATTTGGTTGGCTTAGGCTGCAGTACGAACTGTAACCTTAAGGGTTTGTTCGATTAACTGTATTGTTGTTACTATATCTTTTTAACCTACTTTATCTTGTTACCATTTGTATTATTTTATAGCGAAACTAGTACTGTAATAAAAACCTTGTTATTGTTTGTACAGTCTTGTTTATCCCAACAAAATGGGAACTCCAAATCCTGACCGTATGTACCCATCGGCTCCTCTTGATCCTACATATATATATATTGATAGGCCCCCGCTTGACCACTATCTCGCCTGATGGTAAGCCATGATGTGGTCGACGATGTATCATGCTTACCTAAAAGAAACCTATTCAGTCTTGACTTATAGACGCTTAGGTTGTAGCTATCAGGAAATACAGACTCCGGCAGGGAATGCCAATCTTTAGCTATGATGTTTATTGATCAGTCTGGTATAAATGAATTTGGATTTAACTTGGCACCTGTATAGACCATGTCCTGTATTAGGGCATAGAATCTGTTTTTTTTTATACCGGTATTACGTTCCCACGAGATAGTGCCCGACTGTTTATTTTAGAAGCTGGAATTTTAATCTACGTTTCTATATTTACAAACGTTTTGAGACTGGATTCAAGACTTGGTAAGACAAATACACCTCAATGATCACCCCCCGGTGGTTAATTCTAAAATCTTCAGCTTTCTAAAATGATAAACTTTAGTATCAACCAGTGGATTACACAGGCAAAGTACCTTCTTCAAGACTTTAATTATTTAAAACTTAGCTTCATCACAGAGTAGAAAGACACAAAAGGTCGATATCATACAATGAGCTAAAACGCACGCACACATAGACACACTTCACGTACAGCGAGTGCAAGCGCACGAGACTCGCGACTGGAATTTATTTGAGATCGCTCGCTGTACGTACGCGTCTATCTGTGCGTGCGCTAGTTTCCTCTCGTTGTAAGGGGTGAGCCTTCTGTACCGATCTGTTATGTGTCTTCGGGTATCTTCGGGCACATTCGATAAAGGTCGGTCAAAGGTGCGTTGATTGTTAGTTATTTGCCCGAGAAAGTGGGGCTTGTGATAAAGCTATATTTATTGTTCCCAGAATGTGACATATTGTTTATAATTGGATGAGCTGTTTTGGTTGCGTACTAATGCGAAATAGTTGTTGGGTATTTTTATCAATTTATTGAGTGCATCATCGTCTTGTCTAGCTTTTCCCAACTATAGTCGGCTTCAGATGTAAACAGTTGCAGCTTTAAACCAGAATTTTACATGGAACGACTAGTTATTAAATTTTGGATTAAGTGAGAAAAAAATACCTTTTTATTCGCTCTTGTAAAGTCGAAAGTAATCAGGTTACTGCAGGTTATACCTAACTATATATAAAATGATTTATATTGGTTGAGACACAAACTGTCTCGACCATTATAAATAAAATTATGAGTTAATAAGATCAGGGTTTATCGAGAGTTACACTTGAGTTGTTTGCTTCTTGGGTCATTGTTCACACTAAGGTCAATGAAAAGGCAAAGTCAATTGTTTATCTTGAAATAAGTTTACCAAGTTATGAATTAAAAAGTCATGAATTAAATAACCTAGGTCAACTTAAATTAACTGGCGAAACATCAATCATTTTTATTTGCTTAAACATGAGTATCATACATACGTAACAAATTGTCAGCATGAAGAGATGTTAGGATACAAAATTATAGAACGTCATGTTTATCTTGGAAAATGGCATACAAATATTAATAAAGAATACAAATCAAAATACTTAATAGAATGACATATTTAGTAATAGGTACCAATTTTTTTTAATAAATTTCGTGCAAATGTCAATAAAATAATACAAGTCAAAATTATGCTTCTAGAATGTCAGAGTAAAATAATAAAAAATGTAAGATATTAAAATAATAAATCAATTCAAAATATTCATTCTAGAATGTCAACACATCACAGGTGTAAAATGGGTATTGATCTTAGATAAAGTACCTATAGATTGCGACATGGCGTGGCCGCACATGAGACAACAATAGTTAGTTCTGGTGTTACAACAAGAACAAGAACACTACAACCCACCATCGCACTGACACTTATTATCTATAAATAACCCAATTCCTTGTCTTAATTAACACATAATACCACGAAATCACAGAAAATCAAAACAAAACCAAGTTTGTTTGTCAAACCTGCCATTATATTAGAGTTTGACAAACAACAGAAACCGGCCATGGTGACAAAGACAAAAAATGATCTTTTGTCCTTATTATTTACATGGGACTGCCAACTTGCGATCTCGCTCTATCAATCAAGCTCATTTTATGGTAAAATCTATAGGTACTTTATCTAAGGTGATGACGAAGGTTGATGGACTCTAACCAAACAATAAGGCCCGATTTTCTACTCCATCTTGCGTTTTCAATACACTTCACAAGAAAGTACCTATAATCCCAATTAGGTGGCAGTCTGAGAAGAAAAAAATGCAAAATTTAATTAACAAAGTTATCTTGGAGCTAAAACACAAGTTTGTGAAGAAAAACGAGCGAAATAACACGTTAATTTGATTCTCAGAATTACGGATGGTTGTGTGAAGATCGTGAGAAGAATGTTAAGACGTAATTGGGATACTATTAAGTAATGTTGAGAGTACTTTGCCGCAAACATCGATGTTGGTACAGCTGGTACTTAGTTCGTGTATTAATCGTGGAATTGTGAGGGTAAACTGTAATTAGGGGATTTATTAAGAAAATTGGGAGACTGTAATGCTTGTATTTTTAATTGGTACCAGTGTAATAAGTGAACAGAACATTTTAAGTAGCAGTTTTTCTTCTTCGTACTGCTAAAATAAGAACAAGAATACGTAAAGAGTTCTTTAGTTTCTGCTTACATTACACCTATGGAAAAAACCGGCACAGTGCGAGTCGGACTCGCGCACGAAGGGTTCCGTACCATAATCGCAAAAACACGACAAAAATATCACGTTTGTTGTATGGCAGCCCCACTTCAATGTTTATTTTATTCTGTTTTTAGTATTTGTTGTTATAGCGGAAACAGAAATACATCATCTGTGAAAATTTCAACAGTCTAGCTATCACGGTTATCACGGTTCGTGAGATACAGCCTGGTGACAGACAGACAGACAGACGGACCGCGGAGTCTCAGTAATAGGGTCCCGTTTTTACCCTTTGGGTACGGAACCCTAAAAAGGAGTGAATTAAAGTGTGTTTGAAAGTGAGTTGTTTGACGAAGGCACAGATAATATAATACTAGCATACAGATGCCTCATCCCATACAAAGAAACCATGCCGACTAACTAGCGTTTTTCGTCTGATAATGATGATTATTTTTCTAAGGACATCGCACATTAGCAACGTGCAAGTGAAAAGGGTTTACTCGATTCATGAAAACTTTTTTTTAAATACGACGATTTGTTTCATAGTACTTTTTGTACGTTTTTACAGTTTCATTGTACTAAAATGTGTTACAAAACAAATTTAAAATTTGTGTGGATGCCTCAGAAATTTAAAACAGCGCCATCTATTGGAATCAATTTTAAATGATCTATTCAAATAATCTTTGAAATGTGAAAAAGTTCTATCTAATATTCCTTAACTTTGTGCTTAGGAGAGTTAATTAAACAAGAATATACATTTTTTATGATCGTATCTAGAAAATCTTAATATTTCACAAGACTCAATAACAAATCGAAGCTTATCACGCCATCTAGTGCAATTTATTTGAACCAAATTTTCTTTCTACGTTTTGGGTGCCCGTTATCAAGGGGAAGACCATAGAAACGGTGGGTGACTACTGAGATGACAACTATGAAGAAATACATACGTACATAAACTCAAGCCGTTTTCCCAGGGGGTAGGCAGAAACTACAGACGCTATGACCTTTACATACTTCTTTTGCTTAACTCACGTTCACACATCTAGTCAAAAACGCACGCCGGTTATGGATACAGCGCACCTGGCCTTTCTGAAGCACATCACCAATAAGGTCTATGGATGTCTTTCTAGGGCGTTATCATTCACGCCTGCCTTGTAAAATAAAGAAATATGGAGACATATTGCCCCAAATTAGGATAAGGACATTTGATGATGAGACCCAAATGCACCTAAAAACGTATTCAAAAATAGGTGATACAGATTCGCTGCTGATCTTCTTAGAAAGAAAATTCGGGCGGTTTATGGCTTGGTATTTCTTCTTAGCAGAGCCAGCAAATATCGTTTTTCAGAATAGGCCTCTTTCGCTTTAATGCCTGGCTAAAGTAACTACGTGTAAAATTAAACCGTCTCAAGACGATGTACTACATCTCGATTTCTTGGCATGTGTTGTCTTTCAAGCAAGGATAGACAATTAATTAAAGAGCTAGTCTTGACTAGTTATAAAGCCTTTGTCTACTGCATGTTCCAGGAACCTTGCTTTGGGTCTATTTCATAAGCCACTAAATAGGGCTCAACTCAATTGAATGTTTTTCATCTTTTATTGTAGTTGTTAAAAAAATCATCTCTGTAATGAATTCTGCGATATCGAATTCGTATATTCTACATACTTATTTTAAAGCAAGCTCTCGGTGGACCTTGCTTTAAAATGTAATCTTACTAATGTTAGACAAGTGAAAGTTTGGATGGATGGATGTATGTTTGTTACACAATCACGCCAGAACGGCTGAACGGATCTGGATGAAATTTGGCACAGAGATAGATTATAGTCTGGGATAGCTCATAGGCTTTAACTTTTCATTCCGGTATAATGATACTTTGTCATGATTAAACACTATTCACGCGGGCGAAGCCGCTGGCATAAGCGATATACTCGTAAGCATAAGTATTGTAGAAATATAAATCGTGCCACAACTCCCACCGGATATCGAAAGCTGAAAAAAAGGAAAATTCTTTAATAAAAATATAATCTTGGACAAAAGATGATGATGATGATGATGTTAAGGTACAAAAACTAAAATAAAAATAAAACAATATTTTACAACGAAACTAAACCGACTTCCAAAACATTACAAAGGACATTACAAACATTACAAAAAATAACTTTCAGTGTCAGAAACGAAAAAAATTGGTACCAAAGACACCAAATTCCGAAAAGAAAGTTATTTTTTGCTTTGGAGCGTTTTGGAAGTCGGTTTTATTTTCTTATATTTTTTTTTACATTGTAGAACTTTATTTACTACAAAAAAGGTACACGTGTCAGTGAGATAATTTGAATAAATTCGAATTTTGAAGGCTGTTTGCATGATGTCTGAATTTTAAAGACCTCGCAGTGACGAGTCACGTTTTTTTGTGAGCTAACCGTTACAGCGGTCATAATTATTCAATTTATAATGAGAGTAAAAAATAAATATATACTTACGCTTCCACAATATAACTCTCAGACTTACTGATCTACAATAATTTTTAATTAATTATACTTCTACTTTTTCTAGAGCAGTGGTGGCCCAGTGGTATCGGCCGCGACTTACAAGTTGTAGGTCGTGGGTTCGAACCCAGGCAGGCGCTTTACTTTGTGTAAATTATTTCATCACCACTGCTCTCAAAAACGGTGAAGGAAAACATCGTGAGGAAACCGGCATGTCCTAGAACCAAAAATTCGAAGACATGTGACATCCACCAACCCGCACTGGGCCCGCGTGGTGGATTACGGCCCATCCCCTCTCACAGAGAGGAGGCCTGTGTCCCAGCAGTGGGAACATTAATAGGCTGATGATGTGATACTTTTTCCTATAGGAGGAAAAAGATGATCAATATTTCCGATATGCCGACGACACCGTACTTCTGGCAACATCCATGGAAGATTTGAATGAGCTGTTCCAAAGACTCGAATAAGAAAGCGGCAACATCGATCTCGCAGTAAACAGAGCGAAAACCAAGGTGATGATAGTGGATCAAGCCGGAAAGCTTGCAAATATCACCTGCAACATTCCTGGCATTGATATTATCGACCGCTACGTATACCTGGGCTCGCAAATCTGCAATGACGGCAGCTGTGTCCCCGAGATAAAAACGTGAATCGGGATGGCGAAGGATGTGATGACCCGTTTAAGCAACATCTGGAAGAAGAGAGGAATTGGTATCAAAACCAAGATCAGATTGATAAGAGCCCTGGTATTCCCTATTTTCCTGTATGGAGTGGAAACGTGGACAATCATGGCCCGATAGAGACAAAGGATCGATGCATTCGAGATGTGGTGTTGGAGGCGAATGCTGAGAGTACCTTGCGAAACGCACCACTGCATCGATTCGGACCCAGATCCGAGTAAAAACTCACTTGTCCACCATATGCCAGCAGCGCATTCTTTCGTATTTCGGCCACACAATGTGCAGAGGCGACGAGAATCTGGAACGACTTATTGTGATTGGGAACACCGAAGGCAAAAGGTCGCGTGGTCGTTCACCAACGAGATGGACCTACCAAGTGAAAGACTCGTCTTCCTCCAAATTCTACACGGTCGTAAGGGAAGCGCTGGACAGAAACCGGTGGAGGCAGATCATCCGCTCCAGATGTAACCCTGATGCTGACCACGATCCTCAGACATGAGGGACCGACCCTTAACCTTATTCAAGTATAATTCTCTCTCTCCTAAGAGAGAGAATTATACTTGAATAAGGTTAAAGCAAGGTTAATGGATGGGTAGGAGTGGGCAACAATCGGCCTTGCTTGACAATGGTGTACAATGTTTTACTATTGCAAAGCAAAACTTATGGGAATGTATTAGGACCGTGCGAAGAGTTATATAAATTAAACAAAACTAATTGAGGAGATCATGATTAAATCCACAATAGAAGATAACACAAAGGGATATCAGATTTTGCGCCTAATGGAGAGCGATATATGAGGTCTACGACGGAATATGCGATCTTCACGTTCAGTCGTACGGCCACGAACGCGTCATCACGCTGACAGAGGGCGCTTTCTTTTTGTTAATAATAGGCTTGCGCTTGACCACTATCTCATCTGATGTTAAGCGATGATGTGGTCGATGAAGTACACTTGCCTAGAAGAAACCTATTCAACCTTGACTTAAAGACTTACAGGTTGTAGCTATCAGGAAATACAGACTCCGGCAGGGAATTCCACTTTTTGTAAAAGAAAGTATTCCCAAAACGGTTGGTGCGTATGGGTGGGATTCCACCATGTACCGATGACGCATCACCGTACACGTCTTGTAGTCGGATGATGGAACGGGCTAGGAGGAATTAGTTCATACAATACCAATACCAACGCAAACTCCTCGAAATGTAACCGATAAAAAATCGACAGGTTGGCAACTCGGTGCCGATGTTCAAGGCTCTGGAGCCTAGACCCGACCAGTATCTCATTGCCGATAAGCCACTTGGCCCGTTTTCCGATCGACTCAAGTGCATCCAGCTGGTATTTGGCAGATCCGTCCCAGAGATGAGAGCAGTGCTCCATGCATGATCTGAACTTGCGCTTGATACAAGTTGAGCAACTGCTCTGAGGTGAAGTACCGTCTCACCTTCGCAAGGATCCCCAACTTTTTGGCAGCCAGCTGAGCTTTTGCCTCAATGAATAGACCAAAATTGAGAGTCGATGTCAGCGTAGTGCCAAGAAATTCAAGTCGGTCCGTTATCGGCCCGGTCACACCTCTGAAAGAAGGAGCTGGGTGGAACTGGCTCCTTTTAGCGGAATAAAACCACGCCTGGGTCTTAGCAGCATTGAACTTGGCATCGCCCTCATTGGAAGACTGCCTTCAAAGACAGATTCAAGCGCCCAACCATGGCCTCTCGGAGAGACTGGATCTGAGGCCCAGAAGAGCGCGTGTCGGAGGCGTATCTCTCAGCAACAGTGCTGTCGTCCGCATACCCAAACGTTTTAGCAGATCGTTTATCTGAAGCAAGAATAATGTTGCTGAGAGTACCGACCCCTTAGGAACCCCGGCATTAATATCCAGTTAGTCAGACGAGCGGCCATCAATAACCACTTGGATGGACCGGTCCCTCAGGAAGTCTGCAATCCAATCGCACAGACCACTGAGCAGACCGAATGAAGGAAGCTTACCAATAAGGCTTTCATGCCAGACTCTGTCAAAAGCCTACGAGATGTCCAGGGAGACGGCAAGCGCTTCCCCGTGCCTCTCGATGACCTCACTCCAGATGTGAATGGCATACGCTAGAAGATCCCCAGTTGATCGATTTTGGCCGAAGCCATATTGGCGGTCACTGAGGATGTCATTAGCTTCTAGGTACGTCAGGAGCTTAGAGCTGAGTACCTGTTCCATATTTTTGTAGAGGATGGACGGTATCGAAATGGGTTTGTAGTTGGCCGGTTCAACTCGACCTTCTTCCACCCTTCTTGGACACAGGCTGAACATTGGCTTTCTTGCAAGCATTCAGCACTTTTCCAGTCTCATACGAAGTGCTAAACATCGGAGACAGTTCAGGCGCACAGATTCTCAGAACCATTGCTGAAAGCCCGTCGGGGCCACTAGCTTTGTTCACGCCGAGGTTGCGCAGCACCCTACGAACGTCCTTTTGATGGATGCGAATGTCCGACATACTTGTTTTGCATCCATCAGGAGAAAGAGGGGGCTGCGCGTCACCAGAATCCAGGTGTGAAGATTCCGCAAAAAGAGAGGCAAACAAGTTTGCTTTCTCTTCAGCGGAGTGGGCCAGTGACCCGTCGGGTTTCAGCGGTGGTGGTAGTGAGGGATGGCAGAAGTTCGATTCAACCGACTTAGCGAGTGACCAAAACGCTTTACTACCAGCTGGGTATAAGGCAAGTTAGGTCCCAATACGGCTTATGTGGTCAAACCAAACTGAGCCCTTCGCATCACCTTCTTGCAGGACTTGGCAGCCCTATTGAAGTGAGTCTCTTCCATTGACTCACGTCACTTGCTTTGCGCGTCCGAGCGTCGACAAATGGCAGGTACGCCTCATGTTTAAGCGAACCATGGCCGGTCAACGCTAGACATTGCTACTTCAGAGAACAGAATGTAGTATTCTATTCCCTGCAACATATCCTACACGGCGTTCGTGCATGACGAAGCATCAGCTGAAGTGAAGTAAGTAGGCTGCCAAGAATAAGATGCGAAGAAAGAACGCATCCCTTCCCAATCTGGGGCGAGATTTAAAGCAAGCGCAAGCTTTCTCATCTCCCGCCCAGCATTGAAGTCCCTCAGTAACACTAATTGGGTGGAAGGGTACCGCTGCTGCGCCGTATCAGCCGCCTCACTAAGGAACTCTGAGCCTGTTTGTCTCCTGATCTCCGCTGTGCGAACGGTAGACACAGGCGTAGATCATTTTATCCTGGCCTGTCCACTACAGCACAGAAAACCTAAAGTCTTGAGGACTCTAGGTTTACTGTGCTGGAGGTTTCGGAGACGCCGATAACAGATGTCGTCTCGGGCGTACATGCGTACACCAGCGCGTGGCTTAAAATTGTGCTCTAGAGTAAACCCTGGGTATATATATCTGGCGGACATCTGATCTACGTCTCCGAGAAGAAAAAGATGGGATGCTACGAGATTGGAGTGCTGACCTCTGATATTTGTGAGGTGCACTTTGAGAGGGAGGGGGTGCAGCTGCTGTTGAATTCTTTTATGCTTTTTCCTTGTCATGTATGTATAAGAGTGAAGGGTGAGGTGAGAAGAAGGAAGTGATATGAGGTTCCACGCTGCTAACCTATAGACACACACTGAAAAGACGCCTTCACTGAAGCACTAGTCTGGAGACTGCGGGGACGCACGAGGCCCCCCACGATTGTGCAAACCGGGATTTTTCGACAGTAGGCGGGGCAGCCTTTTGTATGTGGCTGGCACACCACTTGGGCCTCCAACTACCTGCAGTCGGCCAGCGGCGCACCATGCCTCGGATCCCGCTACCCTCCGCGACCAGTCTTCCGACACATCCAGACCATAACAGTGCGCGTCAGGCTGGTCTGCCTGCAGTGGAACAGCTGTCTCGACCCAACTCCTCTAGTTGGCTACACCAAGCATCGTACCGGAACACGGCTAGGCCGCTTGGTGCTACATCTTTGCGTAGTGGGTGGTCGCAAGCCTTTGGCTGAAGCCTACCACCAGTTGGTGTCACCTGATTTGCACCACTCAGGGACCACGTGTAGGTAATCAAATCACACTCCTAAGAACGTAGATTACTCAGCCCCCAGAGATGGGGGTAGAAGATAGCGATTTTCGACGTTCGCCGATTATGTTTGCTTTCTACAAGGACGATGCCCTAAACTGCCTTTAAGTGAAAATACACTTCAGAGATATTTTCACCTATATTTATTGGCAATGGAGAGGGCTATGCTCGGCATTTCCTTGCGTGATCCCGTCAGAAATGATGATATCCGCAGGAGAACCAAAGTTACCGACATAGCCCGAAGAATTGCCAAACTTAAGGTGCAGTGGGCAGGGCATATTGCTCGCAGAACGGATGGCCGATGGGGCCGAAAAGTTCTGGAATGGCGACCGCGAACCGGAAGACGATATGTTGGAAAGCCTCCCACTAGGTGGACTGATGACCTGGTTAAGGTTGCGGGAAGGCGCTGGATGCGAGACGCACGGGATCGGTCAATGTGGCGACGCCTGGGCGAGGCCTATGTCCAGCCGTGGACGTCTTTTGGCTGAAATGATGATGATGATGATGATATTTATAACAAGCTCAGCTGGTATTGCGCAGAATATTGCAGCCCATATCATAGCAGTCAGCTGACTGGCACTGACTGGCATTTTCACACTATTTGCTGCCTCATGAGGTTGCACTTTCTACTGCATTAGAATTTTAAAACGGGGCTTCAACTATGCAGTGGGACTAACTTTTATTAGATTGTAAGGGGTTTCAGTAATAGTTAGTAGGAGGATTTGAATCTATAGACCCTCTCTGTTACATTTTTGTGGTTCGTTCGAGTCCTGAGATTCTGCTACCTTTTGAAATTCTTTAATATTCAGGTTCCACAGAGAAAAAATTACAAGAGAAGCATATGTTTTCAGCAGACGAAAACATTTTTTTTTATAAACTTCTTTATTCATTGCAAAGTGCACATTTTCGGTTTTGTCCAGCCAGCCTCATCATATCCGTAACGGATCATAAACTTACCACATGAGAGTATCCGCTATGTTATAATCAACACCAAAATGCTGAAACAAGACCAATTCTTCCAAGGATCATACATAGGATCACCAAGAAAAATCATCATCATCATATTTTTATCAAAGATATCTGTGATCTTAGATATATGATAGTGTAATACCCCCCCAAGTAACATATATACCAATCAAACATTAAACCCACCACATGAATGAGTCACCTACGAGTCCTACGACAGCTAAGTTCCGCAGCACCAAGTAAATATATTTTCTTTGTGAAGTGGGTCGATCGATCTCCCTCGGCTAGGTTACTAAGGATCGTCGGCACTTAATCTGCGATGTTGCACTTGATAATTTCACGCCAGCCGACGGCAGCGACGGAGGCTTCCTTGCCATCAATTCAATTTCATACCTATAAATTTTATCGGAAACTATCTTCTTGGTCCTACGATGAGTTGCCGCTAAGTTATTACGGAGTATGGTCGGGAGTAAGTTATTTGAGTGTAAGGATGTTGCAGTTACAGAAGGCGTCATTTTAGGTGAAAGATGTCCACTGCTGGATATAAGAGTCACCACATGGAGGTTTAAACAAAAATTATTAATCTATACGATATAATAAAAGGGATAAAATTGTTTTCAAACATGTTTTCTCTGTATCACTAAGCATCATAGGATACATTTTATTCTAAAAAAATACACTGTTCCTGTGGGAAATGTGTTCCTGTGGAGGAGGGGATCGAAGCCACGGGAAAAGGCTAGTGTTAAAAGAAGCTTCAGGTATTGCTTAGCTTCATCTCCAACCGCTAAAATTCAATGCTCTGGCGATTGACAGAAGCGCACATGCCAGTAACCACACAATTTGTTGACAATTTTTTCAACATTTGTTCAGCGACCACTCATCTATTGCCCAACATTTGGAAGACGCGAAGGAGGCTGTTATTTTAAAACAAATGAACCCGGTTTTAGACACAATAAAAGACACTGATGAAGGAACCACAGCATTTTACCACGAAAATCTAAAAATAAATGTTATATAAGGGCTGGTATAATATATAAGTGTATAATATATAAGGGTATAATATATATATATATATATTTTAAGCGCCTTGCAGGTTGACATTTGAACTTTTGACATTCAGAAGACTCATTTAATATTTTTTAGTAATATTTAGCCTGTCTGGTACAGCAATGAGGAAATTCAGAAATATTAGACAAAATAATGAATTATAAGAAGTAGCTAAGGATCGTAGCAAATGGCGTTATGTAGTCTCTGCTTACCCCGTGGGCAAAACGCGTGAATTAACGAATGTGTTGCATATAAATAAAATTTTTGCCTAATGAAGAAAGTTTCTTACTTAATAATTTATTTATGAACTAGTATTTTCATCCACAAAAGTCAACAGACAGACCCAAAATAACTTTCTGAATTTGTGTTCTAGAAATACATGAATAAATCTGAGGCTACGAAATCTACTATAAGCCACGTGGAGAATATCTCTGATTCTCTCCACGAGGCTTCTATTTTCTACAGAGGCACCAATTTCCAGAAACATTTATATTTTCCTTTGTGCAATATGAACTGAAGAAGATTTTCTGGGAATGACTGTACCCTTTTCTGTATTCAAAATAATTGTACTACATAGTTAGTTGGAGGAACTGACTGTTGGTATATTTTTTACCCGGCTGCAAGGAAAGGGTTATGTTTTTCGCGCGTATCTTGTATGTTTGTATGTATGTAATATTCTTTATTACCTCATATCTTTCAAACTAATTGGCGGATTTTTATAATTAAGACATCGTTAGATAGGTCTTGACCGCCCAACTGTTCTTAGCTAAGTGCCTTTAAAAAAAAGGAACATGGCGGATTTTGAGCGCCATATTGTGGGGGTTGCAATTTTATTTTTCTTCCGTACCCATCGTACCACCCAGTGGGGTATCAACATGAAGGGTTTTTAGAGGAGAATTCAAAAATATATAACACTTATATGTTTAAATGTACCTAATTCGTAAAAATATGTAAACTAAAAAGTTATAAATAAAAAAAGTTAATTCAAAAAATCAAAAAACTCGCCTGTTTAAAAAGCGAACTAAAAAGACGTAAACAAGAAGAAAATCATGTTGTGCAGTCGGAGGATACATCTCGTATTAGTCAGCCAGCTCGCGAATATGTATCCTCCGACTGCATAACATGATTTTCTTCTTGTTTACGTCTTTTTAGTTCACTTTTTAAGCAGGCGGGTGTTTGATTTTTTGAATTAACTTTTTTTTTAATTCTGTTAATTGTTTATGAATTAATAATAATGCAAGTTGTGCAGCATTATGTGAGAGTTAATAATTATTAACGTAAATATAAAATATATATGTATATAAACATCGCAATACATAAGAACCTCCTCCTTTTTAAAGTTGGTTAAAAGCAAACAACGTAAACTATAGAACTTATCACTTCGAAAAATATTTATTGCTACTATCAATTCTATAGTGCCGTCTGTGGTACGTTTTAAATTGAATCAAATCACTTTTATATCGAGAATTTATTGAATTACATTATTTAGAAAATAACTAGATAAAAACGTCAATAAATTTATTTATATCAATAGAGAAGGGTGGCTCGCGACGAATTCGTTTTCGTTCTATCCGATATTGGAGTTACCCTCTGCATACATCAAATGAAGTCTTTTCTAAACTATTCGTCAGAGCAACGATTCGATTGACGAACGGTATACACTGATTGAGACCGCTTGATCGTTGAAAGTTCTTTATTAATTGTTGTATATTAATTATTTTAATATAAGTAATAGAAATTACTGAAAACCTGCAGTCTAATTAGGCTGCTGCTGCTTCATACATTTTGTCGAATTATACATAAATGCAACTACGGCACAGCAATTTTTTTTTCTGTGGTTTCAGGGTTGGCCTCATAGTAAAAATGTTTATAATTATGAGATTACAATGAGCCATTTTCTGGGTTTCAATTATTCCAGTTACGCCTTACATAAATTTGTTTATTTTATTTGTATTATATATATATATATATATATAATCCTTGGAAAAAAACCTTTATTACTGAAAAACGTAGGATGAAGTACTTATTTTGCTTGTTTCTTTCTTATATCATCTTAGCCGAAAGACGTCCACTGCTGGCTTGTCCCAAGCATCTCCACTTTAATTCGCTAAATACCATCAACGACCAAGACTTCTCAGCCATCCTACACCGATCGATACTCATATGATTGTAAATGTAGATTGATTGGCTGCATCTCGCGTTTCTTTTTCACGTCGAGTCCCTGGCCGGTCCATTACGACACTATTCTGTACGATTCAGCGACGGAGCCAACGAAGCTTTCAACCCGGTTTGATTGTTCGACTAGTGATGTAATTGTGTAATACTGTTTGTGAATTTGTATTGGGTTCGTATTTTTGAATATTAAATGTTGTATCGATAAATAGTTGCATCGCTCGTTTTGATTTGCTTTTTATTTGTTGCGTGAAAATAAATGTAATTAGAGGCCAATCTGCAAAAAAAATCCTAGCTAAAAACATTCAACGGAATTATGTTTATATGCAGTGCTTGCTAATGTTGCCTAAAAAGTATAAAAATCATTATAAAAATCTAAAAAGTATATCAAATATACCCCGTAGCTGTGTTTTAAATTGTCAGTACTAAATGAAAAATAATAGGAAAACAGATATAATTGAAGGCCATATCTCGAAAACTAATGAACATTAGTAAATCTTATGTTAGACTTTTTTGTGCACAATTGAACAAGGAATTAACTTGGCCCGAACAAAATTGCAGTAAAATCAAAACTTGCCGAGAATTAAGCAAAATACTGATTTTTGGGCCCTTTGGCAGCCTTTTTTTCAGCTAGGGTGGGATTTTATGGACTTTTCAAGCCGCACTACTGTACTAGTACTCCAATGAACATAATTCCGGTGAAAGTACTTAACTAGGAATTTTTTCGCAGAAAATGTCTTTATTTCCTGGGCTATTATTACAATCTATTATGTAGTTTCACCTGTACCGGTATCTGTAATCAAATCTTGGAAGTTCATTAGACTTTACAAAAACAATTTATCATTTTTTGACGCCCCGTAATTGTACATATTAGTTTTTCTTATTTTAGTTCTAATATTAGTTTGTAAATAATGTACATTAGATATAATTATTAATTAATTTCAAATAAAATTATCTATCATTTAAAATGAAAAATTACCAACTTTTTTGAAAATTTTATTAAAAATAGACATTGCAATACACCGGCCCAAAAACTATCTCTTTATGATACTCATCCCAGTATCCGATTGAGTTGAAATTTTGCACACTCGTGTGTTTTTCGTGATAATCCAATTTTTGAATATACAACTTGTAAAAAATCTTTATCTATACTAATACTAATAATATTATAAAGAGGAAAGATTTTTTTGTTTGTTTGTTTGTACCGAATAGGCTCCGAAACTACTGGACCGATTTCAAAAATTCTTTCACCAATAGAATGCTACTTTATTCCTGAGTGACTGGTCTACTTCGTCTCTAATTTTATTATTTTGATCTCCACTTTGATAGTTTTGTTTTACAAAGTTTTCTATACTATATAACATATCAAAAGAACATTCGAAACGTATGTAATATTTATATTTTCTAGTATTTCTTCTAAATAATTCACAAGTAGATTCTATATTTTCAACTCTTTCTTTAAGCGAGTGAGTTTTTATTTAATTTTCGAGTTGCTAAACTTTGGACTGCAAAAAAGTTCTTAATACACTTTTTGTTTCAGTAAACAGAAAATTAAATTTTATTTTCAGGCTGTATATCTAAATCTGAGAAATAATTTTTCGTTTTGATAGTCTTCGTCTATTTTAATGTTTTTGTCAGGAAGTTTTCTAGAACAGATTTATTTTAGTACCTTATACCATTCCTAATATTGCTTATATATATTTTCTGTAAGAAAATGGTTTGTATATTTTATAGGCAGAACAGTACATGTACATGGTACTACTATGGTACATGAAGTAGTACTACTACTATGGTACATGAAGTAGTATATTATTGGGCATTCTATACCACTATCGGCAAGTTGCTCGGCGAGTGCGCCTCGCTGCCGATAGTGGTATAGAATGCCCAATAATTGATAATCTACTCGCCTCTCCACTCGACCGAGACAGTACATTGTACTGAGAACTTGATTTGGAACGATAATTCGAGCAAATCGATACTCGACTCGCCACTCAACTCGACCGATACACTCGAACGAGACAGTTCATTTTGTCGCGTACTGGATGAGCTTTACTCGACCATTGACTAGTAACTTACTCCTTACCACTATATTCCATACGTCTGACCAGTATGCGGCGTTTCGGAGAACGATGAACTGTCAACTATCAACTCGACTCTCCGTTTACTTACTGCACTCGACCGATCACTCGAGTTTGTATTCGCTGTTAACAGAATGTCGAGCGAGAGTGATGGTGGCCGATGATTGTAACAAACCAAAGCTTGTGACTAAAGCGTTAACGGGTTGTTACTGTAAATAATAAACAACTGTAACTTAGGTACTTGGTTTAATTATCATAAAATGTTGGTTTGTCTGGAAACAAAATATCAGCCGCACGCACGAGCTCTTGTAGTTTTCGCCACTGAGGAGAGTCCGCGTCGGTCTGGAACTTGATTCGGACGAGCGCTTTCTTCCACAGCTCGGCGGAGTCGGTGAGGCGAGCGTCGTCAGCCTTGTACACCTTGCAGTCGATGTAGTACTCTCCGTCGGTGCTCGTTGCTCGGCGCTCACAGCCGCTGGCTACGCGGTTCACAAAGAATGAAGTTAGGTGATCCGATGAATGTTCTTTGTGTGGGATGTCGCGGTTTTTACTGATGCCGAATATGTCCATGCCAGTGTTGGTTTTTTTACTGAAATAATAACGAAAACTGTTATTAGTTAATGTTTACAACGAGAGATGCAGGGGCAAACAAAAAATAACAACGGTGTGTAAGCAGCGCACACAATCGCATAATATTTTATGAACGACACCACGGATATTTCTGTAGAAAAAATTACAAGTGACTAATCAGCGAATGGAATACTTATGCAAATTGCACTATTATAATTCAATTAGTGGAAACGTACTACTTTACTATTTTAATTTAATCAGAACTAGGAGATAATAAATTCAAAATATTATTCACCTGCTACGAGTTACGGTTGTTGTTTGTGACTGCATCTTGCGTTTCCCATTGCTGTCTGCAGACGGATTGCGACTGGCCTTCACTTTGTGTCCAGTGATCGATGCTTGCGAGTAATCACACTCAGAGTCTGACCTGAAATAAAGATAGAGGAAATGTAGTCACACAATTATTATTAATTAATCCAATGGAGTAATGTCCATTGCGCTGGGCATACTATAGGACACAAGTGTTCGGGCAAACACTGGTTCTCTAATATTTAAATGGGATAGCACTGAGACTGAGCTAACTACACTGGACAGCAAATAAACCGAGCCACCCGCTACCTAGGAACTCTGATTCGATTTTCTCAAAAAGTATAAAACTTACAACTATCAAAGTTATACTTACAAAAAGTGCGTTTCATGGTGATTAAAATGACCACAAATTAATTCGAAAGTACCGTCAACTCACATTGTAATCAAGCAACAAACACAATGCTAACGATTTGCTCTGTTTTCACCAGAGTTTGAAATTAGCTTTCTTTTTCTCTACAATGAGGGTAGTCGGATATTTCTTATCATTTCTTTAGTTTTTGTCCATCGTTTGCTCAGACGCGTGTGTTTTTGCTACTTTTTTCGATTAATAATGGATACAACACCTCAGGAAGCAGCTCAAGCTGTAGCATTACTTCAAGCAGGCATTGCGCAACGTGAAGTCGCTCGAAGGCTTCGAATCAGCAGATCTTCGGTGCAACGAGTTTACAGACGATACCTAGAGACTGGAGCATTCGACCGCCGTCCAGGTACGGGCAGACCTAGGGCTACATCAGCAGCAGATGATCGTTATATCCAGCTTACTGTTCTGCGAAATCGCCACCTCAACGCAGTTCAAGTCCAACAAAGTCTGCGTGACGAACGCCAAGTGGTCATAAGTTCAGATACCGTCAGAAGGAGACTTGCTGAACGGAACCTGACCCCAAAAAGAGCTGCAACAGGCCCAGCATTAACGGTAGCACACCGTCGAGCACGACTTGAATTTGCTCGAGAGCATAGGGATTGGACATTAGAGCAGTGGAGTAATGTACTCTTCACTGATGAGACCAGGGTGAGTCTACATGGAAGTGATCGACGTCAGAGAGTATATCGTCGCCCTGGAGAACGTTATTCTCAGTGTTGCATCGAGGAAACTGTTGCTTATGGAGCAGGATCTGTAATGGTCTGGGGCGGCATCTCGTTAACAGCACATACAGCGTTAGTTTTCATCGAACCGACGGGCCGAACACGTGGACTGACTTCTCATCGCTACATTACTGAAATCCTCGCAGACCATGTGGTACCTTACGCAGGATATATCGGACAGGATATGCAATTGATGCATGATAATGCACGGCCTCATGTTGCTCATGTGGTGACCCAGTATCTACGCGACGTCAGCATTCGTACGATGGACTGGCCAGCTCGAAGCCCGGACTTGAATCCGATAGAACACTTATGGGATGAGCTGAAACGTCGGGTTCGAGCCCGGGTACCTGCTCCAACAAGGCTTCCAGAGCTGCGAATCGCAATTGAAGAGGAGTGGAATACAATTCCTCAAGATTTTATCGTCAGGCTCGTAAGGTCGATGAATACAAGGATGCTGGCAGTTATCCGAGCAAGGGGAGGGAATACGGAATATTGATCAAAAACATTTTTTTGATTTTATCTTTGTTTTTGGCTTTAATTTTTTTTTCACTTTATCATTACTAACGATTGTCACGACTGGAAAACGACTCTTCTTTGTAAAATCCTTAATAAACACTGAAATATTGATTAAACCCAATGAGTTTCCTTTCATTTTAATCACCATGAAACGCACTTTCTGTAGGTACAACTTTGATAATTGTAGGTTTTTTAGTTTTTGAGAAAATCGAATTAGAGTGCCTAGGTAGCGGGTGGCTCGGTTTATTTGCTGTCCAGTGTATGTACAGATCGGGTGATCTGTGAAGTAACGCGCTCACAAACAAATATATGTAGTTATAAATGACAGGCTAATCACAAGTGTGATCCATGAAAACGAACAGACTATTTTATCAGACTTACATTATTTTCCGATCAGAAGTTCCACTCGGTTTGATGACTTGGCTGGTGATGACAGCAGCGGATGGCTATCGACAATGCCGTCACTGATATTGTAGGCGACACGGAGTGTTTGTAGACCGATTATACAAGAGCACTTCGTTGCACTTGCAGACTGCGAAAACTTTGTACCGAACAGAAAAACTTGTGGCTTATAAGTTAAAATCGAATTATAAGTTAGGAATGTTAAATCCACTACAATCAATCCGGTATTGCTTTGTTAAAGTAACTTTTTCTATAGTCGTATTATACGCGTTGGTAAAATGAAGACGAAGGAAAATTTTATACTGTATCGAATGTCGATGCAGCGAAATAAGCTAGGGCTGACCAAACGATAGCGTGAACGGAATCGCCACAAACCAGATAGATTTTATTATTTTAAAGAAGTAAATAAATGTTTCCAAGGTAATTATTTCATCATCTACATTTAGGTTTCGTGTAGAAAAAATGAACTTACTGCCGTCTACCGCGTACTTCTCTAGATTTCCTAAAATAAATAGATAATATAATTCCTGTAACTACGGTAACGGGCATGACGAAACCATGAACGTTATATGATATCGTCATCGTCATGTCGTCTATCGACATACTATGATATATTTTAATCGATTAAGTGCATTGTGTGAAATTTGTATATTTGAATGCCTACCAAGTTGTTACCAACCCTAACCAAAATAGCTGATTATTGTGATTGCGAAATAAATAATTATGTTTAGCACACGTGTAACAATTAGGCAATAACAACTTTTATGATGAAATATTTTTCTGCTTTGTAGACAACAAAAAAAAATCCCTAAAATATTATTTATTACCTCAAAGTCTCTCGGAGCGAGCACCATTCTAAACTGTTACAGTACAATCAAGTTAATTATTATAAATAAATATTTAATTGATCTCACACCAGAAACAACAACAATTTCAGCTACTGGAGCAACTGTGTTCGTTATATCGGGGTGCTGAAATATACATACATATTTGGATCACGCAAATACATAATCTTATGTATGAATCATTTCATATTGTGCAGGTAATTATCAAATATAACACAACAATAATACGATAACTATTTAGAACATTACAATAATTATGACTATTTTTCATTCTAGAATTTACAGCTTTTTACCTAATTCTTCATCGGTACCAATAAACCATTTTTTTTAGTTTCAGATACATTCTGCCTAAACATAATATTAATTACTGACTTGCCTGTGAAGAATTATTAAATTACTTGAAGTATAACTACATATTTGGACCACGCAGATACACGTACTCTTATGTATACATAGTTTCATATTTTGCAGGTAATTATGAAATATATTTTTCTTCCCAGAATATACCATTATCTTACCTAATCAGATTATGTACCTAATGCATCCATTTTTTTTTTTTTTCAGATACATCCTGCCTAAACATAATTACCGACTTGCCTGTGAAAAATTACACAAGGATCTTGAAATCAGCGTAAAATTGTCCTGACCAAGTTGTACTAATTATATAAAATATTTTGTCTGGTATACCTAAGACGGTGAATATTAGTTGTAAGTATTATCTAATCCAAATTTATTGAACTAATAATTTCAAGTGTTCTTTGATTTCAAACAATAATATAATGCCTCACTGCTCTGATTGTAAAGTATTTGTAGACAATCGTCGATGGTCTGGTCATTTACGTAGCAATGTACATAAAAACAATAGTTCTATCCCTATGTATGATAATGTTGCAATTATTAATTCTTCTTTTAAAGAACGAATCAAAAGTTACAAAATCATAGCGACAGGTGAACAAATACATAGTTTTCCTGAGGTGTTTCTCAAAAGTATTAGTACACAAGTCAAACATTTAATAGACAATTCAATAGAGAAACACACCTCTGTCAAAATAAATTTTGAACTGTTTGCTTCGTTTCTTATGTATAAAAATGATCAACAAGAAATAAAATCATTCCGTACAAACAACATTATTACACATTTTAATTACGATTTTGATTCTATTTATAAACTAACTATTGATTTACTACTAAAAAAAATTGAAGAATTTGAGGAAAGGGATAGTGGTTGGACTTTTTTATGCAATTCACATTTAGAATTAAATATTAATAAATATCAACCTCTCAGCGGATCTAAATTTTTAACTTTGCCGAAATTCATAAAAAGTAAAAGAGCTTGTTTGAATATTCGGAACAATGATGAGTATTGCTTTTTGTGGTGTGTTGTGGCGGCATTGTACCCCACAAATAGACATCCCGATAGGATTTCGTCTTATCCCCGCTTTCAGGATGTTTTGAATGTTAATAATTTGACATTTCCAATCACATTTTCGGATATAGCTATCTTTGAGAAAAATAATCCTTCTGTTAATATATATGTGTATGGTTTAAAAAACGAGAAGACAATTATTGGACCGCTTTATAAAACGTTGAATAATAAGTCTAATAAAAGTATCCATCTACTGTTTATAGAAAACAATAATAATTCTCATTACTGTCTTATCAAAGATTTATCTCGTTTAGTTAGAAATCAGATGACCAAACATCATGGTAAACTATATTTCTGTGAAACTTGTTTATTGTTTTTTCCAACGCTTAGTCAAATTGAATCCCACTTGTGTGGGGGGATCGTCACAGTTTTACCAGAACAAGGTTCATTTTTAAAATTTAAAAATTATGATAGGAAACAAAACATTCCATTCGTCATATACGCTGATTTCGAAACGTTACTTGAACCCATTTCCGGCGATGATTTCAACACCGCTAATACGTCATACTCTAAACGCCACGTGCCGGCTGCATTCGCTTACAATGTCGTGTCATCAAATAAAAATGATAGCGTTGAAGGCTATAGAAGTTATCGCGGCAATGATTGTGTTTCAAAATTTATAAATTTTCTTACTGAGGATGTAAAACAAATACATCAGATTATATCCAAAAGCGAGCCTATGATATTCACTGATGACAATTCTCTAGAGTTCAAACGTGCCGTTAGGTGTCATATTTGCGACAATTTACTCTTGACCGATAAAGTAAGAGATCATTGTCATATTACAGGCCTGTATCGAGGTGCAGCACATCGACACTGTAATTTGCAACATAAAGTACCAAAATTTATACCAATATTTTTTCACAATTTATCCGGGTACGATTGTCATTTATTTATAAAAAAGTTAGGCGAAATTCCAGGCCCAATTAAAATAATCCCTAAGACTAAAGAAAAATACGTCGCATTTACCAAATTTATTCCTATTGCTGATAATGAGTTTATTTGTATAAGATTTTTAGATTCATTCAACTTTTTAGGGACAAGTTTAGACAAGCTCGCTAAAACATTGCAGGTGGAAGATTTTGTTAATCTTCGATTTCATTTTTCTAAAGACAGACAGTTTAATTTATTGACAAGAAAAGGTATATATCCTTATGATTACATGACCAATTGGAAATGTTACGATCAAAAATCATTGCCGTCTAAGGGTAATTTTTATAATTATTTGACTAACGAAGACATTACAGATGAGGATTATAATCACGCACAGGCTGTTTGGGCTGAATTCAATATTAATAACCTCGGCGAGTATACGGATCTATACTTAAAAACGGATGTGCTTTTGTTAACAGACATATTTCAAAATTTTCGGAAAACCTGTAAACAATATTACAGTCTTGACCCAGCGTTTTACATTACTGCACCTAGTTTATCTTTCGATGCAATGTTGCTAAAAACGGGCGTTCAGTTAGAACTCGTGTCGGACTTAGCTATCATCAGAATGATACAAAGCGGTATACGCGGCGGTTTGTGCATGTGTTCCCATCGGCATGCTAGAGCCAATCACAAATACATGCCTGAATATAATCCATCACAACCTGAGAGTTTCATAGTATATTTAGATTGTAATAATCTTTACGGTTTTAGCATGTGTCAGTATTTACCATACTCTAGTTTCAGATTTTTAAGTGATAACGAATTAGCAAATTTTAATGTTACCACTATAGAGGATAACGCAAACTGGGGCTTCATATTAGAAGTCGATCTATTGTATCCCGAGCATTTACATAATGACCATAATGACTTACCATTTTGTCCCGAAAAATGTGTACCCCCGGGAGGTAAAACAAAGAAATTAATAGCAAATTTGTATAATAAGTACAACTACGTGATTCACTACGTTCATTTAAAAAAATGTTTAGAACATGGTTTAATATTACGTAAAATTCATAGAGCAATTACTTTTAGACAGAGTCCGTATTTAAAACAGTACATAGAGTTAAATACTCAATTAAGACAGAAAGCAAAAAGTTCCTTCGAACAAGACTTTTTTAAGTTATTAAATAACAGTGTTTTTGGAAAAACATTAGAAAATACTGAAAATAGAGTAACCGTACATTTAGTTAATCAATGGTGCGATCAGTCCAATCGAACTAAGAAATTTATATCCGCTGAGAAACTTATAGCCAACCCCTATTTCCACAGTGCATCTATTTTATCAGAAAATTTAGTTGCAATACAAATGAAACCTGATCAAATTATTTTAGATAAACCTATATACATAGGTTTCACTGTATTAGAACTTTCAAAAGCACACATGTATTACTTTCATTACAATATTGTAAAGCCTTTTTATAAAGATCGAGTGCAGCTATGTTACACAGATACCGATTCCTTTGTCTATAAAATATACACCAACGATTTTTACAATGATTTGAAATATAATTTTTTACAATATTTTGACAGCAGTAACTATGAAATCACAAATGATTTACAGATACCGCTAAAAAATAAAAAGGTTCCCGGTCTCTTTAAAGATGAAATGGGAGGAAAATATATTACTGATTTTGTTGGTTTGAGATCGAAACTTTACTCTATAAGAACCCCTAATAGTATCATTAAAAAAGCAAAAGGAGTAAAATCATGCGTGGTCAGGGATTTAAACTTATCAGACTATGAAACCATTTTATTTAATGGTGGAGTAATCCGGAGAAAAAATAATATGTTTAAATCAATAAAGCACGAAATATTTACTCGGACTGTCAACAAAGTTGCTTTATCTAGAAATGATGACAAACGATCGATATCTGTGGATCAAATATCAACCCGAGCCTGGGGGCATGCATTTATTTTTAAGAATGAATTACTTTGATCATAATTTTAAGTTAAGTGTTACCTACTCATAGTTTAGTTTTAGGAAATAATAAATGTTAATATTATACAAAAAATGAAATAAAGTGTGAATTATTATAATTATTGACTTGTTTTATTTCTGAAATCCTGTTTATTTCAAAATATCATTACACATTTTTTTTTTTTTTTTTAAATCTGTAAACAAAGTTAACACTGATTGCAGTTATCTCACTATGCACCTAAAATACCATGCATCATAAGGTTGATTTTCGAATAACTAACGTTTTACGATTAAGTAACATGCTTACAAGGCGTTGTTTGTCATTGTATAAGTGTTACCTACGTTGCAGTTCATTGGCCTTAGTCTTGAGACACAAACGCTTAGTTGACAATATTAGTATGACTTGTAATTATTTAGTTATTTTGTCATCATTTACGAAATATTATTCGGCGCGAACACCTGTTTAATATTTTTTTAACTTCCATCAAAAGTTATCATGTCGGTGAGTAAAATATTTTTAATTCGTTTTTTTATGATTGTTTTATAATTAGAGATTGTGTTCGCAGCTGTGTTGTGTTGCATTTTTCCAGAGCCTTTTGTCACTAATCTAAAGTAAATCTAGACTTTCTCGATTGAAAACCCAATTAAAACGCTATACTAGCGGAATAGTGGTATAAATTGTGTTTATATTTTGTTCCAGAATTCTGACACCGAGATTGTATTCAGCCAGTATGCTCAGGATCCTTACGAGGGATTCTCCGAGATGTTTCGCAGTGAACCCGGGCAAAGCAAACAAGTCACGAAAGATAAAAAACCAAAACAACGGTGCAGGGAAAAATCGATAAAGCAAAATCCTACAAAATCCTTCGTTATGAGTCGACTACATCGAAAAGGGATTAAGTTAATAAAAATTTCAGTGGTAGATCTGTGTAACAACAATCCTCAAACCATAGACAGTGATAGTGACAGTGAAAACGTTATTATAAACGCTCAATATATTGTTCAAGATCCCATCGACAGTGTTATGGACGAAACTGAGTCTTTAGTTAAGAAAATATCAAAATCTTTAATAGGTACTGACTTTTATTAACCGTTTTTGTAAAGTAGTTAATATTTGTATTTTCATTATGATGTTTTTATTTAATTTTGTATTAGGTTGTGTTATTTGTGGAGTAGCGTGGGGGTGTTTAACAAAATAAAAGCAAATTTACATTATTTTGATTTTTATTTAAAAACCTTAAAACCAATAATCTAAATACATTACACATATGAGTACATACATTTATACCCATTCTAAATATTTCCTTAAACAAAGCACATTTTTAAGAGCACATTGCTTTAGATGTTTATTACAATTAAAATTAGATCTTCCTTCACAGTATTTTTTATGCAAAACAGAGAAACTAAGACATTGTTCTGTACCAAGGTCTGATACTTTACAATTCACACACAGTTCCTTTATCCAATTCACCTTCTCCAAACCATTTACAATAATTTCCTTATTTTCTAGATATGGAACGATTATACGCCGAAATTCTCTATAGTCAATATATCCTTCATTCCAATAAATACCTCTATTTCTTTCCAACCATTTAACTTGTCTCTTTTCGTCACTTGTTAAGTATTTAAACAAGTATGGCGGTTTTATTAAAAATGTTTGCGTATAATCACGACTTGCAAAAGCTAATTCTTTTATTATAAAATTATTGTTCAGGTCTTTAAACCCTTGAACATCTAAAATAATAGTATTCGGATTCATGATATTTTTCTCACAGTATTACTCAATGGCTTGTACTCAATTATGCAGTCGTTCAATATAAGACAGTATGCAGAAGTTTGATCTGGTATATCGGAATCACTCTCAATTTCCACTCTTACATCCACAATAGGACCTGTCTTTACATTATCAGCTTGTCTAGAGCAATCTATGACAAATAGCGGCGCCAAATCTTTGAATTGTTTCTCACTTAATAAGGGTTCCGAGCGACGTCCGTAATAAGACTGTTGAAATCTGATGTATTGCTCGTATAATAAAGCGATTCTGTTATTCGCGAAGCTGACATTTAGGTTTTCATACGGGAAGTAAGTTGAGTTTAAGTATACTCTAACGTCACGAACATGACAGTGATCGAACTGGGACATATCAGAACTTGAATTGTTTTTTCTATTTGTTTGCAGACCCATAATTATGTATCTTGGTTTCTCTATTTGTGAGGAAGTTTTGATAGACCAGGTATGTTTTGTAGTTTTAGGTAAAGCTGGATATTCGTACAGATCCCAATTTCTGAATATCATCTGGAGTGGTCGATCTTTTTCTAACAGTTTTAGCAAACTTATTTTTTCTTTGTCGGACACTTTAACATGCGGTACACGCCAGATGATTTTATTTATCTGAACGTCGTCTACAAATTCCCCGGTGTTAAGTTTCACAGCATTCAGATTAGTGTTACTTCGTAGCAATATCAGTTCGTGCCTACTATTTATCACGACTTTCTTGAAATCTTCTGCAAAACCGATAATGTTACAGAGGGGTATAGAAGCAGAAAAACTACCCCCATTAATATTTTTTATTCCATCGATATTCCAGCCCCATGCATTGGCTATCTTTGATTCACCTTCACTCATTGATATTAACGATTTCATGGTGGTAGTTATGCCAGCGTTTTTTATTCTATCAATTTCCACTCCATTCAGCTCATATCTTATATCTTGGAATAAGTAGAGTAGAGCATTATTCGTAAAATTAACACTAGTGGCTTTCTCTTTCATATCCTTTTTACTTACGACAACAGTTCCTTCCAAATACAAGGTACTAGCTGAGGGAAGTATATACAAGTCCTGTTGGTTAATAGGTATGCGGATTTCATCGTTTCTATTGAAACTAGTTACGTAGGGCTTGTAAGAATGAAATTCGATTCCTTCAACAGTGTTGTCATAAGTCGGAGCAGATAAAACGTCTAAGATATTCATTTTAGCAAACCGATCGCTTTGAGAAATGCCTTGTTTTCTTTAGTTAATTTAATTTTCTTCTTAGAGCGAGCTCTTATTTGGTTGGAAGCTTGAGCGGAACTGATATTTTTGATTTGTTGATGCATATATTTATTGTAGTCAATCATTTTTTTCTTCTGAGATGCAAATACAGCTGCACTTCTTCACCGCGCAAATTGATTAAGCGGTTATTTATATCTAACAGCCTGATATGTATACAGCTAATGTTGTTTTGGTTAATTGGAAAGTATATCGCGTTTTTCGGGATTTCTATAATTCTATATCCGGGAGGCACGTTGAGAGCAAATTCGTGGATAATGTGACTGGGTTCTCCGTTTGTGTACGAGCCGCTTACAATATCACATTCGATCCTGATCACTGTTGTAGGTAAAATGTTGACTGGAAAGTGCGATACATGCCATTTATTTGCTTTTAAGATCTGCTTATTAAACCCTAACAAATTCCTAAACGTACCTTCTTTATTAAAATTTATGTCTTTTGTACAATATACAGCAGCTTTTAAAGTATTGTTATTGCACTGTAGTTTGATTGATGCATCTTTCATTTCAGATTTTAAATAATCATTAATATCTTGCAATTCATAGGTGCCGTCAGGTATTTCAATAACTTCGTTAGAACCATAATAGAACTTATTATTCGTTTTGTCAATGTTTGGAATAGAATTAAATGTTGCGAAATGCAATAAGGCACACTCATACTGTTCATATAGTTGCAACGTGTTAGGATAGTAAGTAGATAAAGTTGACGAGTTTCCAGTTATCGATAATGTGAGTGACATCTTGCAAATGATTCAAATAAAAGAAAAGCATAAGTTTTATACGTTTTATTTCCAAAAATTCCATAGATATTCTAAACATAAGTGTCCACAATTTACAGTGTTGAATTTCTGATATCTTGTATAATTATAAAAAACATTACAATTCTTAAAATATTATTGGAGGTTTTAAATCTCCAAAGCTATCAAAATATTCACAATAATTGCATACTTTTACATAAGCTACCCAATGCGTGCCTTCGTTCTTAGAGTCGTCCAAGTTAACGACACCACATTCAACCCGTTTTGGCGTCCTTGGTAACTGATCCTTCATGTATACTCCTCGAAAGTGAGGGATGTTGCGTGCATACCTTTGGATGTCTATATTAGTGAGAGGACGATTAGGTAGCTTATTTTTCAGTTTTTTGAAGACTTAATGAATAAACCATTACCATTTTTATGTGACTTAATGTACAAGCCCTGACCTAACTTTAAAGACTCCATAGCCTTATTATGTCGTTGTGTTTCTCGCAAATTTTGCTGACCTGCTTTGTAATCGTTAACAGTTTTTGCAATACCAGCCGCACCACCAGCTAAAGTTCCTAAAGCTGATAAACCCGCAAAAATTGGGATTAAAGGTAGAATACCTCCAGTCTTTGGTAAGGGTATCACTCGCGGCACTCGAATTTTCTGAATGCATGGGATTATTTTTTTTGCTGCTGAGTAAGCAGCGTTAATTAAAGCTTTACTGTCCTTTGGATTCAGTTTCTTTATTTTTGCTTTTATTTTTGACACGAAACTTTTAAACGTTTTAATGCCAGAACCAGATTTCAGTTTGGCTTTCATAACTTTGCTCACTAACCATGAACTAAGTTTTTCACCTTTCCCAGCATCGCTCGATTTAAGTCTTTGTTTAGCCATATTTAGTAGTTGCAAATCAGCTTTGTGGCGATTGGGTAAGTCTGTATGGTTTGCATATGCAATGTCGTGATGCATACAAGCTTCGTCTAGCTTATTTACACCTCGGTCACCTCGTAATAAACGTTTCTGCAATTTAGTTCCGGGACCGCAATAATTGTAGCCGGGTAAATGAAGTTCGAACGGTAGATTATTAATTAAGGTATTAACAAGTTCACCTCCTTGCATTGTCTAATGTGTAATGAGAGAAATGATGCAAAAGTAATCGTTATATCATTATTTTAATCCACTATTGCAGTTTTCTCGATCCAACTATTTTCTTCGTTGTTTAGACCCAACCATTTCACAAACATTTTTGATCCTTTTCTTTTTAAAACCCTTTCTATCAAATAAATACCAGGATAGTAAGATTTCTGAAGTTCTTGCTCGTAAAAGGTTCCCATTATGGCCTGCTTTCGCTGATCTTGTATATGATATGTTACTGGTATGGTATGGTTAATTTTTTTTATAGTAAATATTTCAGTTGACCAATTAGGTGTATAACCTTTTTCAAAATGGTGTTTGTATTTACTGATACGAACAAAGTCACCTACTTTGAACTTAGGTTTTCTACGGACGGTTACATGATTTAAGGCTTTTTTAATATTTTCTTTTATAACAGACTCGCAAGATTTATTTACTTCAATTGGTTTAAATTTAATGGTACGATGTTTTGTGTTGTTATATATCTTTAACGTAACCTCTAACGGTATACCTAACCACATATAGTTTCCGTTCAGACTAAAATATTTATATATTTTATTTTTAAGAGTTTTAATCAGTCGCTCTACGATCGAAGCTTTTTTGGTAGAAAACGTTGAGTAATGGTTAACATTGTAAGTCTTCATAAGCGTTTGAAATGAGTTGTTATAAAATTCTGTTCCCATATCAGTTTGTAAATTAACCGGTTTGCGATTGCTGTTAATCAGTATTCGTTTAAATGCATGAGTAACATCAAGTTTATTTTTTGATTTTAATGGCTCTGCCCAAGCGTACTTTGAGAAGCAGTCAATCACCACTAAAATGTAATTATGACCTTTATTATATTTTCTTAAATTTTGCATGTCCATCAGATCAGCTTGCCACAAGTCATCGATCCCCTTTAGAATGACAGGACGTCTAACGAAATTTCTTCGTGCTGCTTTATGTATTTCATTAACAATTTGCTGTTTTGCCATTACGGAGTTTTTTGTAGTAATTTATCTACCTCTGCTTTGGTATAAAACTTATCTTCCAAATGAGTTGAAATCTCCGGTATCTTTGCTTTTAAAGTAGCCTGAACTGTGTCCTTTGTGTCTTTTATGATTTGAGAGCGCAATGAACCAATCATGTTATTAAATTCTTTTAACATATTAGCATTCAATCGATCTACATAATCCTTGTTCACGGTCAGGTTATTTAATTCTTTTAACATGTTAGCATTCAATCGATCTACATAATCCTTGTTCACAGCATCGCCTGCTTCTACTGGAGATCGGACTCCTCTTAATCTTGATGTTTTTAAATCAAAATCTCCGTTTTCTAATTTTAACAATGCGTTCTCATTAAACTCAAATAACTCTGATAAACGCATTCTTTTGTGAATGTAGTGTCCGAATTTGTCTACGTTCATATTTAAGGTGTATTGTATCGAGAAGCTGATAATAAAATAAACACATTTTAAAATATTTATTTATTTATAACTTTACTTTCACGCAATTCTTCAATGATAGATATAATTTCATTATCTAATCCTGTGTTACCAGCATCTCGAGATGCAATTAGTAATTTTAACCTATCTACCAATTCATTTGGATCGTCCCAATAAACAAAATCAACATTTTTCTTCCACATTTTTGTAAAGGGTAGTCCTTTTCCTTTCGTTTGGTGGTCCTGAATTGTACTTCGTAGTTGGAATAGAGGCTTAATAATTTGCAAATATTTTTGTCCTTTATTACTTTTGATTGGTTTACTGGGCTCATAGTCCCGTCGATGTGCGTTTGTGTCAAGTAGCATCGACTTATAATGTTTCATATCACTCTCTGTAACCAAGCTTAAATCGGCATTCTTTTTCAACAGCAACTGTTTTAAACCAGGCGTATTTCGGTATTTGCGTCCAGCTACGATGATATACTCATCACTGATCGTTATACGAGCAGAACCTAACATCAATTTTCCGCCCTCTTTTCTGACACCAAACGGAATATCGGTCAGAGCTTCTGAGGACACTGACCAGGATGACGAATCAATACCTTGGTTGTTTTCAACTAATGATTTGTACGAAGAGTCACTTTCGATATCAGATTCATATTCGTCTTCATTGTCGTTATTATCATTGGTTCCTTTACTAATTGTGGGTTCTTTTTGCAAAGTTTTATCGATAAACGGAACTTCGGTTTCTTCATTTTCTATATTATGCGGAACACAAGCCTGCTTACTGACATTAGCAATTTGGTTGAGTGGTTCTGTTACCGGCTTGAAAACTGATTCCAGTACTTGCTGATTGTTAAGCTCAGCATCTCTCATCTTTCGCACCTTCTTCTTAACAGCATCTGCAGCCTCAACAATTTGTCTTTTCAGTGATTTTTCCATAGTAACAAAAAGTTCGTGATTGATTAAGCGATGTCTGAAGAATAATAATATCGCGAGGGTAACACTCTTAAATATAAATATTTTTAATCAAAGACAACAAAAGTGTCAAATTTATTTCTATAACATCCTTTATTTTTGGAGCAATCCTTATTAATCACTACATAATTGAAAGGTTCACTCCATATTTTCGAACACATTTCACGAAATTCAATCCATGTCATATCAGTGTTGACATGTTCTTCATAAATATGCCGTAAATTAATTTCATCTTGTTTAAAAAGTATGATTAAGTTCGCATTATCTCTTACTAACTGCTTGGGGATTTTACTATATGTTTGGTTCAGATAAAAACAATCTATGCATTTGTGTCTTCCCATTGCAAAATAATCACGCATGTTATTTTGATTTTCACAAGCAACATCATCAAAAATAATCACGGAGTTGGGTTTTGCGTCCTGAACGCTTAGTACTTCCTCATTTCCCTGATATTTCTGGAGGGAAATACCGGGAACCCTTTGCAAAACTCTTTCTAAGAAAATGTACTTAGGTTGGTGCAGAGTTTTTGAATAAACATAAACATTTTCAAATCTTAATCCATTTTCGTGTATAAGAAGGCCAATTAATAAATTGGTTTTTCCACAATTGGATGGACCACAAATGATACATCGTACTGAGTTAGGTAATAATTCCCCATGACGAAAACTAGTCTTACAAATATCATCGCAGACTGTATCAACATGCAGCGATTGCGGTTGTTTTACAAATTTCATGATTACTGTTGGAAATGAACCGATTAAAAATGAGTGAATGTATATAGTACGTTAACATTTATAAACTTACCACAACCTCTTTTGCGTTACTGGTCATTGATCGAGTGGATTGTTCATTACTAAGCATTCTGTACCACCCTTCAGAGCGATAGCAAACTCGCATGATCATTGGTTGTATACAGTTATACACTAGAGAGTAAGTAAACGGAGAGTTGATGGATGATCATCGTTGCTCATCAAGTACGCAGCAAAATGTACTGTCTCGGTCGAGTTTATCGGTCGAGTGGAAAGGCGAGTCGATTATCAATTATTGGGCATTCTATACCACTATCGGCAGCGAGGCGCACTCGCCGAGCAACTTGCCGATAGTGGTATAGAATGCCCAATAATATACTACTGATGAAGTACTTATTTTGCTTGTTTCTTTCTTATATCATCTTAGCCGAAAGACGTCCACTGCTGGCTTGTCCCAAGCATCTCCACTTTAATTCGCTAAATACCATCAACGACCAAGACTTCTCAGCCATCCTACACCGATCGATACTCATATGATTGTAAATGTAGATTGATTGGCTGCATCTCGCGTTTCTTTTTCACGTCGAGTCCCTGGCCGGTCCATTACGACACTATTCTGTACGATTCAGCGACGGAGCCAACGAAGCTTTCAACCCGGTTTGATTGTTCGACTAGTGATGTAATTGTGTAATACTGTTTGTGAATTTGTATTGGGTTCGTATTTTTGAATATTAAATGTTGTATCGATAAATAGTTGCATCGCTCGTTTTGATTTGCTTTTTATTTGTTGCGTGAAAATAAATGTAATTAGAGGCCAATCTGCAAAAAAAATCCTAGCTAAAAACATTCAACGGAATTATGTTTATATGCAGTGCTAATGTTGCCTAAAAAGTATAAAAATCATTATAAAAATCTAAAAAGTATATCAAATATACCCCGTAGCTGTGTTTTAAATTGTCAGTACTAAATGAAAAATAATAGGAAAACAGATATAATTGAAGGCCATATCTCGAAAACTAATGAACATTAGTAAATCTTATGTTAGACTTTTTTGTGCACAATTGAACAAGGAATTAACTTGGCCCGAACAAAATTGCAGTAAAATCAAAACTTGCCGAGAATTAAGCAAAATACTGATTTTTGGGCCCTTTGGCAGCCTTTTTTTCAGCTAGGGTGGGATTTTATGGACTTTTCAAGCCGCACTACTGTACTAGTACTCCAATGAACATAATTCCGGTGAAAGTACTTAACTAGGAATTTTTTCGCAGAAAATGTCTTTATTTCCTGGGCTATTATTACAATCTATTATGTAGTTTCACCTGTACCGGTATCTGTAATCAAATCTTGGAAGTTCATTAGACTTTACAAAAACAATTTATCATTTTTTGACGCCCCGTAATTGTACATATTAGTTTTTCTTATTTTAGTTCTAATATTAGTTTGTAAATAATGTACATTAGATATAATTATTAATTAATTTCAAATAAAATTATCTATCATTTAAAATGAAAAATTACCAACTTTTTTGAAAATTTTATTAAAAATAGACATTGCAATACACCGGCCCAAAAACTATCTCTTTATGATACTCATCCCAGTATCCGATTGAGTTGAAATTTTGCACACTCGTGTGTTTTTCGTGATAATCCAATTTTTGAATATACAACTTGTAAAAAATCTTTATCTATACTAATACTAATAATATTATAAAGAGGAAAGATTTTTTTGTTTGTTTGTTTGTACCGAATAGGCTCCGAAACTACTGGACCGATTTCAAAAATTCTTTCACCAATAGAATGCTACTTTATTCCTGAGTGACTGGTCTACTTCGTCTCTAATTTTATTATTTTGATCTCCACTTTGATAGTTTTGTTTTACAAAGTTTTCTATACTATATAACATATCAAAAGAACATTCGAAACGTATGTAATATTTATATTTTCTAGTATTTCTTCTAAATAATTCACAAGTAGATTCTATATTTTCAACTCTTTCTTTAAGCGAGTGAGTTTTTATTTAATTTTCGAGTTGCTAAACTTTGGACTGCAAAAAAGTTCTTAATACACTTTTTGTTTCAGTAAACAGAAAATTAAATTTTATTTTCAGGCTGTATATCTAAATCTGAGAAATAATTTTTCGTTTTGATAGTCTTCGTCTATTTTAATGTTTTTGTCAGGAAGTTTTCTAGAACAGATTTATTTTAGTACCTTATACCATTCCTAATATTGCTTATATATATTTTCTGTAAGAAAATGGTTTGTATATTTTATAGGCAGAACACCTCTGAAATAATGGCGTCTGGATATAAGAATAATATTTAAATAACAAATACAAGTAAATTACTTAGCTTGCAATGCATCTATAGTAGCTTTTGCCAGAGTCTTCGCTCTTGACGTTAGGATAGCTAAGTCTATGCCTTCTTCGTCACAAATCATCCATGTGTTGGATTTCGCAAATATCCATTGAGGCGTGAAATCAGAGCTAACTCACAAACTTACTCAAATGGACAATATTATTACGGACAAAGGTGAGGAGAAGGTGGCTGACATCAAAATAGACTGTGAAGGCTAATCATTATTATTAGATTGTACTTTCTCAAGGTTGGGCAAATGCGTTATCACTGGTGGGACAGTGATAAGGAGTTCCTGGGTATCCTGTGTTAAAGAAAGACAGGCCAATATGTAAACAAAACAAAAATAAAACTGAAACAATGATTCACGTTGTCAAAAGCTTGACTTAAATCGAAATAATAAAGCCGCCTATATATTTAACCAAACACGCCAGGAAAACGCACACTCATCAAGGTTTAAAAAAGAAAAGCACGGAACCTCAATACGAGTGTCGAATGGAACTAATCCGAGATCAAAAGTTCTCCGTCCACCATCCGAGTAGAACGCATATTTGCGTTTAGGTCTGCCGGACTCATAAAGGCGTCTTTTTGTGGTCGCAGCCAACTTCCACAGTAGGTAGGGTTTTTGTAAACAGCAATGTAAAATATTGTTTGGTTTTTGTCATTCCCTACAATTACATTCCTGTATTGTAGTATTTGGTTATAGAAAGTCGGAAATAGACGGTTTTAGCACTGAGTTAAGATTGTAGACGTAGGATTGAATACTTAGCAAACGTTGTCTGGAAAAAGTAATTTAGGATCTTGATAAAAACCGCTCAAATGCGTGTAGGAGCCTTAGAAGTAACAAACAGCAAAAGTTACTCAATAAAAAGATTTCGTTTCGATTACATTTGTCGATTCGAAAATAGGCACAAAAGAAATCCTGAAAACTAAGTCCAACTAGATTACGACTAAACTATCTGCCTAAAAAACTTTCCAAGTACTTACTATAACGGATGTTACTGAAGGACTTACATCGCCTTTTAGTAGTTTCACAAAAATGACGGATGGGTCTTGAGATCCACATTACTCTGGCGCGTAGAAATGACCCTTTTAAGCTTATCAGGACCACTTGAACGGTTTTATCGATCTGCCATTCCTCACAACAAACAGTTGACCGTAACCTGTGTGGAAATCAGAAAATGTTTTCTTTGACCCAAAATGAACAAAGGGACTCCAATCTGCAATCAGAATTGGTGGTTCTGTTAAAAAAGAATCTTGTCGCTCGGGACTGGAGGCGGTATAGATATTCATCAACAATTCATCTGGAGCAAGCAAAAATATGTCAAGAGTCCTCGTATTTTTGCGCGAAGAATGAGCTCTGGATGTTTGCTTTACCACAAATCAAGAGGACTGACGTAACACGATGGTACGTAAACGGCCGAGCCTTTGTACTGTCACACTAACTCTTTGTATTATTCCTGGTGAATAGGATTTTTGTGACAGTACACCAGGATTTATTCTGGATCTTAAAACAAACATTTTTGAGAATAGCCGGCGACTTGAGAAGCCTTTTGTTTGGCTTAGCGTCTGCTATTTAATTTCTGTGTATTTTGGAGGCCTTGGAGATCATTAGACTTAACTGTATCGCTCCATAGACATGAATTGTTAAATTATATCTCGAGCTTTTGTGTCGCCATCTGATAGGCATATTTAGGTAAGCACGTTTTGTGCTCAGTCGCCCGTACTAAGTATTGTGACCTATTTCATTGTGTATAATTACGAAGTTTGTAACGGAAGCAGTCCTTTTACGTAGCTCAGAATTATAATCATTATTCTTATGTGCAATTTTGTTCCATAAATTTTTTTACGTGATAAAGATAAATCATCAACTTCTTGTACTTTTACATGTTTATTAATCACAACCACTATGACTAAAATTCTATACAAAATTTGTATATTCCACACAACACGCAAAATACAAATTCGACGCCCCACTCACACTGTTAGTTTAGCATACACTCTAAAACAAAACAGAGATACAAAACAGCCTTGTTTTCGAAGCCAACTACCCAATATCCCAATAAACCCGTTGAATACATACAAATACTGTACTCAGATATGACAGTTACAGAAAAACATAAAGTGTATCAGCTGGTTATCGTTCCGGACGAGTTGTGGAGTCAATTGGGGGAATTGGGTCAGAATGGCCCAGTCGAATGGCCCGGTCCACAGTGGCGCAGTGGTGGTCAGTGGTCGATGTGGGCGAGGGACGAGCACTCGTTTTGTAGCTTTTAAGAGCTTTGCTTTGTTTTGCGATGGAAAGCATGAGCTGCGGATTCGAGATAGATGTTTTCCTAATGTAGATAATGTGGGTAAGTGGGTTTAAAGTTGGAGTAGAGATAAATTAGGGCAAGCTGGGATAAAGTAGATAGTATATGAGATATGGTTAGCAGGACACAATGAGCAATGCTTGTTCCTTCTCGGTATCAGACAAAGACCTTTGCCCTGCAGTGAAACAAAGACAATGGATCAAATAATTCCACCGCGTCTTTAGGTTAAAATTCGATTTCGATAAATAATATTAGAACGAAATAAAATATTGCTCTTATAATAAGAGTTCCACAGTTGGACACTCAAATAAACGCCTTTCCCAGAATAAAACCGACAAAACTAAAATTCCCGTCTTCCTCATTCCGGTCCAAATGAAGCAGATATATTTAAACGGCCATTCAATGCTTTCTAAAACGTAATTAAGAAAATAATACGTCAACCGACCATTAAATTCTTAATTAAAGTGATGTCGTAGCATCTCTTTTGACTCAAAAAGACGGCACAAGTTAATTGCTTGGCATCAATAAAAAAATGAATTATGTGCAAGTCCAGGAATTGTTGTCTGGAGTAGGGGACGACCCTTCGGCCTAAGATTTGGTTCCGAGTCGCGTGCGATTGTCGGGGGAGACTGCGACAGTGGCCAAGCACGCACTAAATTGTTTAGACGTGCGGATTTTGGTAGCGGTTTTTAAAAGCTCGTTATACTAACTAATTAAATTTGCTAATTGTGTTAATTCTTAATCTTCAATGCTTATCAAAAGCCTTTACTTTAACTATGATTTGTATTAATCAAAATTCACTTTTGAAGCACGGGCTTAATGCCTATATATCGAAGTACAGTAAAGTATACCTACATACTAAAATAATATTTATGGTAGTGCCAACAGCAGACACAGTACTATGAACGAAACCGGAATACCACGACTTCGAGGAAACACTTTATACGCCAATAAAATGCCGCGTCATTCCTACATAGTGCGTCGGCAACAAGCACATCTCAACAAGGGGAAGACGACTCGTTATTTATAATTTATTTCCTTAATTAATATAAAGATTCAGTGCCTATATTCTCTGTCTACACTACGAACGGTAAAAGTTTGAAGTTCTAGGAGCAGATGGTAAGATTCGTTAGTTCGCTGATTCCTTTTTGATTGCCGGACTATCCGTGCGAATGTAGAATTCGAACACAGAGCAAGGAGTCCGCTCGGCGGGCGCTGCTAGAGATGGCACTGTTAAAACTTTCCATACATTCTCGCACCAAGCGTGTCACCCTTTCCTCGCCATCTATCATTTCAGCCGAAAGATGTCCACAGCTGGACATAGGCCTGCCCCAAGCGTCGCCACATTGACCGGTCCGTGCGTCTCGCATCCAGTGGATCCCCATTCCCCGCAACCTTTTCCAGGTCATGGGTCTACTTAGTGGGAGGCCTTCCTACGCAACGTCTTCTAGTTCGCGGTTGCCACTCCTGAACATTTCGGCCCCATCGGCCATCAGTTCTGTGAGCAATGTGCCCTGCCCACTGCCACTTAAGTTTGGCTATTCTTCGGTTTATGTCGGTAACCTTGATTCTCTTGCGGATGTCATTTCTGATTCGATCGAAGGAAATGCCGAACATAGCCCTCTCCGTAGCCCTTTGGGCGACTTTGAGCCAACTGAGTAGGCCCATTGTAAGCGACCACGTTTCGGCCATTGACAACGCACACGGTCCTAGACTTTCGTCTTTTCTCGTACTACTAAACAAATCAATCTGCAAGTACCTATATCCTTTTCCCAACTATGTTGTGGTCGGCTTCCAGTCTAACCGGAGGCAGCTGAGTCCCAGTATTTTACATAACTGACTTCTACAGCCCAGTAACTGAATAATACGATACCCCTTGGCAAGACAGAGAGAGAGAGGTGTCAGATTTCCTGACTTCTGACTATTCGTAACCGCAATTGTTAAAGATCTATAAATGACAGCCGGGATCAAGAGCTCAACATGCTTCCGCATCCCTGCTGCAGGACAGAAGTAGTGCGCCCAACGCACTTTCAGCGTCATGAATAGGGTAAAAAGGTTGGGGTAGGGGTAGCGTGCATCGCCTCCCTCACATCAGGACCCGAGGTGGCGGCGCGTAGCGTTCCACGCGCACCCCTATAAGACGTCTTGGGGGGAGTCCAAAACCTCACTCCCCACCCAACTCGAGTTCTCGAGTCTGACAGACCCCTCCGCCCCCTTAGGACGGAGGACATTCAATGAGTATTTACCACCCCGGGGAAAAATTGGAATATGGTGAATAGTTGACAAAAAATATCTATTTAGTTCGTCAGTTCGATAAAAATATTGGTCACGTATTTTTTCTTTTGCCACTTAATCAAAACATACGACGATACAGTGCGACTTTATACTGACAAAATGACGTCACAACCCCTACTCCTGAACTTTGATGCGCTTTATCGCATGTCAATTTTTATTTATTTATTTTTCTTATAAATCTATTCATGCAAAAAATACGGGTCCTATATTATTTGATAATCTCACTGACGGACTAAATATAATTATCATTTTTATACCCAGGAAATATCCCTATTTTATGAGTTGGTAATACTGTTTCTAGTCACTGTAATTCCATGCTCTGTGAATTCGAATGATTCCGTTGTTTGAAAGCTTTTGTAGCACCTGCTTTAGTAAAAACTCTATCGAATTAGTTTGTACGGTTTTGGGACGGATTATCTGAGAAATAAACGGTTGGTGTGCTGTTATCTGGTTGGTTAAATTATATGTTGGTTACTATCTTTTGAATTATAAACACAAACTGTGACACATTTAATGATAAGTCTGCTCTAACTATCGATTATTATGGAAGGCATTTCTCACATTAACATAAATTAGAATAAAATTACTGTCACTTGCGTTTCTAAGATAAATGGCCTTATTTAAAATAAAAAACCGGCCAAGTGCGAGTCGGACTCGCACACGAAGGGTTCCGTACCATTATCGTAAAACACTGCAAAAAAAACACGTTTGTTATATGGGAGCCCCCCTTAATTTATTTTATTTTAATTTAATAATTATTATTTTTTGAAGAGAATATACAACTAAATATTCTGTGAATATTTCAAGCGTCTACCTGTTGCCGTTATTAATATCGAGCAAAAAACGGCTAAATTATCACGTTTGTTGTATGGGAGCCCCCCTTAAATATTAATTTTATACTGTTTTTAGTATTTGTTGTTATAGCGGCAACAGGAATACATCATCTGTGAAAATTTAAACTGTCTAACTATCACGGTTCATGAGATACAGCCTGGTGACAGACAGACAGACGGACAGCGAAGTCTCAGTAATAGGGTCCCGTTTTTACCCTTTGGGTACGGAACCCTAACAAGCTGATCCTAAATTGAAATTCTCCGAAGTATATTTGGATTAAGAATCTGCTACTAAATGTTCATATTTATAATAAAAGTTGCGAAATCAAATGAATAGTTAGTTCGATCTTCAAACCTCATTTGTTTCTTTTTGTATTCTAAATTCAAGTTATCGGTTGGAACTACAACACTGAATTAGTGAGACACCGCGAGATTCGCCACAACCATAACGGGTACAAACCTTTGGTTATCACATTATCTCCCGACGCCTTCGAGGAAGCTTTAAATTCCATACTAATTGGATTATTATACAGTAACGATGGCCGCCAACCCGCCGTGTGTCTATCCGGTACTAGCTGTATCGAATAGTCTCCCAGAACTCTGGCATTGCTAACTTTCCTTATTTTAAAAGTCTTACTTTAATGCAGTTTAAGGTTGGAGTTAGGAAGTTAGTGTCTTAACAATTTTATTAAATTTCTATGGTTCTGCTGCGGTGCTGGGGAGGTAATGAGAATTCTCAGTTTAATTCTTATGAGCTTGTTCTACACTGCAGACAATACCGTTGTGAATCTTCTTTAACAGAAAGGTGATGTTGACTGTGCATTAGAATAAACTTTGAAACGCACGCGACATGTGAAACATGCGGATGAATAAAGATTAGTTGATTAATCAGTTTCTAATTTGAATATTTCTTCATTCATAGTTTTGGTACAAGTACTTTTGAAATATCCGGACTTGAAGCACGTTAAAGTAAACATTAAAGTTCCACGTTTGTATGAATGCACACAGACCGTTGGACCGGCGCAGGAGTCGCACAATAAATGTTTATTTTATCGATTTTCACACGGGCCCACTACAATGCATCCCGCTGGTACTAACGCCGTACTTGTATTACTTCGTCAGAGTTCTAAACTGTTCGAATAAAATTACTGGGGAACAACTTTGTCCAATTAATAATAATGAATGCGCCAGGGCGCCCTACTGTTGTACAAAAAGTTTTTATTTCGATAAAGTTGCACCGCTCTCATGTGATACCGATATTAGGACCTTGTGTAACTAAGTTGGTTTTTGTAGCCACGGTTTTACTTGTTATTTGAGTCGGTTTAGTAACAATTCATTAATTTTACGATGCGTGTAATTAAAATATATGATTTGATAGTTGTAACAAAGTTTTATTTACTTTTATGAAGGGATTCAACGTCATTATTGTCAGAGCTTTAGCGGAGCTTTCGTTTGACGAGGAAAAGTCCCTGAAGAGTTTAATAAGACAAATAATGGATTTAAGTACAGGTTGTCGACTTTGTCATTAGGAATGTTCCTACGTAAGTCCCTCAATTAGTGAAAAAAGCACGAGTTGAGATTTTTCCCGGAAGGGAAAAGTAATAGGAGCTTTCTACGCATTCGACCCTACATCCTCGTTGTTAACCATCAAAGTTGTAATTGCGACCTTACGATTCGCTGAACTGTCACGCCCTCGACATACCCCTAGGCCCTAACGAATTTTTAATACAGCTAAAAACGCTTATAAACAAAAGCTGCAGCCTCTGGCGGCGCCCTGTCGGGTTTAATTGCAGGTTTAGTGCCGGCGTTCATTAGGATATGCAGGCGCTTTTTTAACGCGATTATGACGTCGCAGGGTCGGCACTCGCCGATCGCCGGCGAGGGTGCGCTGGGGGCGAGGAGGGCTGCGTCACGTGCGAGGTCCGCACTCCGCAGCCCCACGCATGCGAGACCGCGGGGCGCCGGCCGCGCAGGCGCGCCTGCCCGCGCCCCTGCGCCCCCTAGCCAGTCGCCCGTCGGCCGCCGCGCGCCCCGCCCGCTTGTGCCGTCAGTCCGCGCGCCGCGAGTGTTCCAAGTGATGTCGATCTGTGACTAGTGCCATGCTCGTGCTGCGCTGTGCCCTGCTGGCGGCTCTCGTCGCCGCCGCCGCCGCCGCCTGGCAGGAGAACGTCCGGCCCAAGGTCTTCGCGCAATTAGGTGAGTCCACCGACAGTCGGCATAGAAACATGTCGGTGTTAGTGAACTCGTACAACAATAGACTTAATAGCCCTCGAAGCCGATCACGACAGGGACCCCACAAAGTTCGGCACCGCGACGCGCCGAGCATCCAATGTTTATGTTGTTGTGTTTGACGACAGCGCGCGAACAAACACTCCATTCAAAAGTTCTCGTGTTTGTGTCAAAAGTGTCACGAGTGTCTGCCGCGGGAATCATAATACCTGTTAGATGGAGATCATTGGAAACGTAAAGGAACTGTTCAGATAACTAGATAAGTTGAGTTGAACACAAGAAAAATAAACTTGAGAGTTTTATTCCAACTGGAATTAAAGGAAACATAAAAGTATGTTTAAAACAAGTGCCCGTCCATGATTTTGAATGTAAATATGTAAACAATGAAGTAACAAATATAACTGAAACAGATACAGACAGTAATGTTTTGAACATAACCAATCTAGCAAAGTGCACTGTAGTAAGCGTCATATCGATGAATGAATCTGTGAATGAATCAGCATTCTGTTCAACTTCAGCAGATAAGAGTGTATTAGAGTGAACGCAAGACAAATCTTGAAGTGAAGCTTCCGAAGATTAAATCTAAACTTAATTCTAGTTAGTTTCTGTTAATATTCAAATGTACAAAAATCATAAAAGGGACAATTGTGCTACAAAACTGCAACAAAAAGTGATATCAGCAACAATGTTGGTAACATTCGCCGGCACTCACATTCTAAATAGAATAAACAGAAATGGCCGTAGGAGCGCGCCTTGCGGTACACCGTACACCATAACGAGTCGCAGTCACGCGACAGTTAGTCCTGCAGGAATAAAGCCAGAATGCACAACTGTAGCGGCATTGTTATATTGTGCAGTCTGCATTGCGGGGGCCGGCCACGTGGCTCTCATTAGTGCAACACAAAGCGAAGCAGTTTGTTCTGCGTTTTGCAATGTTACGCTCGGATTAGCGATCCACGCGATGTTTAACGTAGCGGACGGAACTTTGTCTGCGCTATTGTATGCCTTTCGTAATGTATTTCCCCTTTTGAAGCCGAATGCTCCTCTATGAATAGTATGATCGATTACCGATGAACCTTGAATTAGAATAGCCAACGTCGAGACGCGAAAGTGTCGGGAACGTATCCTGCCACTGTCGCATATCCGGCTATTGTTTTAGTCGCATCAGACTTAATGCATCGCAATGTTAATGAACTTGACTGAGCGGTAATGCATAGGGAAGTGAGAGCATTCTGAAGTGAATCAGGTCAAGTGTGTGAGCACTGCAACATGAGATATCGATAGAATGTAATAGAGTAAACAACTCTCAGATCGTCGAGGAGATGGGTTAATTAGAATGCTATAGTTACCGTGTTTGATGTGGGGACACTCATAGTGAGCGTGTCAACACCTCTCTGGTAATATGATCCGCCAATCGAAATTAGAAGGGTCAAACTGACCGCAGTGTGCGGTTTAATATACGATCTTCGGTCAATATGCTTTGGGTGTACGGAATGACGCTCTCTCTTATAAGGTTTTTATGGGATTCCCTCGCGTTATATTTCGGTCGTTATTAGTGTCACATTTAAGATCATCTCAGAAATATGATCTTTTATCGATATTGAGTTTCATGTGTAGCTATTATTTCTTTTATAAGCACTCAGTTGGGAGTATTACGACTTTCACAATAATTTGGGCTTTTGATAATACAACACTTAAGTAATCATATGTAGATGTAGAATAGCATATTATGGCGTATATACCCAAATATATATTATTAAAATATATATATATATATATTTCAATGTTAAATATGGAGTTCTGGTTATATACATTTTGCGTATGTTTATGATTTCTTAAGGTTTGTAAGGTATAATATTGAATACAACATACCTTAAAAACCTTAATGATTATGATTATAAGTATAAGCCAAATGTATATATATATACGATATATGCGTATATTATGCTACTTAATAATATGTTATACGAATATCGGGATGCTCAGATAATATCCTCTTCCAGGAAATAAAGCAAGTCCACAATCTAAATTCTCGAAATGCATCAAACGGATCTGATTCATCAAACCGCAGTACCTATTACGTCTATCTCTTAACAGCATTTATCTTCCAAGTTCTAGCGACAGTCAACCAAGTAAGCAACGCAATCACCCATTACATTGGAGCACAGTTAACCATGCCTTGGAAGATAAGTAGTGGCAATCTATCTAACCTAATTTGTGGTAATGATACTGCACTCACGTCCGCTAGCAACCGATATCGTTATTATTTCCAAAGTATGCCACTAGAATACCGGGTAGATGCACTTTAAAATGTAACGAGTACTCCTTTTCTAATATAAAGTTATGCTTGTAAACGGATGTTGGCAAACTAAATAAAGGGCTTGGGCCATTGGTGAGTCAATGTTTCATTATTGTAAATATTATGGGTGAGGAATTATTGAAGGATGTTAGAGTCATGATACAATGTCAATATATAATATGTGGTATCCTTTGCTGAATGGTCACTATGGTCAGTACACTGAATACATTGAGGAATTGCATTGTACTTAACGATGAATTGAACTACACTTATGGTTTTACCTTGTCATTGTCAGTTTTAGTTTTTTCTTAACCAATTCTATTTTGATATTTTGTATTCAACATTTACAATTTTGTATGATTTTCTAAATAATAAGTGGCTTATAGTAAATGTGCATGTGAGATTCATATTCAGTAGGTAGATGTCAATCAGAGTTGAGACGTCATTGATCCCAGAAACTTAGTCAAGCTACTTTATAAAAGAAATCAAGCGTTGTCATGATATATTTGAAGCAGGGAGATAATAGAGCCAGGGTAGGGTAGTATTGCCACATCAGTGTTTGGCATTATTTAGTATTAAGATTGTACACATACAGTGTTTGGTAATAAATGTTTTCTTTCTTTCTTTCTTTCTTTCTTTCTTTCTTTCTTTCTTTATAAAGCACCGCTACAAACAGGAATGTCCGCGGTGAACAATAAAATCAGATATAGAAATCTGTATATATAAAAGAAGGTTTCCAGTTTAAGTTCATCTAGACCGGTTCCTTAAGAGTGGGCAGTCGGTGAAGCATGCGAGGAACTGGCTGGGATGAAATCTCTGACTCACAACACGGTGACTCAGTAAGTACTAAGATTAACACAGGTCAGGTTTGAAAGCTTTCCTTCCTTTAATAAACTGATCATAAAAGCAGAGGAAATTAAATTTCGTAATACGATGGCTTCCTTTATAAATTATATGAAAAAATATCAAAAGAAATAGAATAATGGAGATAATAAATTCTTAATTAAATATTAAAACGCGATACTCTACATCAAAGACTTGAGAAAAGAGAAGCAAAGTAAATAAAACAAGTTTATTTACTTACGATATTAAACCAGTGTAACAATATACCAGTAAAATCCATAGACATCGTACTTTGCGTAGGTCCCCTTAAAAAAGTAGGAGATTTATGGTCCAAGGTTGGAACAGGTGACGTAAGTCTTTAGTTCAATTCTTTGCCGTTTATGGTGTTGCGTTATGGGTTCCGACACCCTCCTTTATGCTTTAACTGCTAGGATTATAGAACGTTTAAGTGGTCCCATAAAATAACCGTTCTGTTACAACCTGAAGAAGAAATAAATTACTTAACAGGATAATGCTTTTATGTCGCAAGAATATTTTGTACGTGTCGCGTGGTGCCTTATGGGTATTTATTAGGTTATTCGTCAGGAGCCAATACTTTGGGGAGCTGTTATTGTGGTTGGGGTGCATAATACTGCTATGACGGAGCGTTGTTTATGATGTCAGTGTATGGCCTACGATTTATTAAGTCTCTGTGAGGTCTCCGGAGTCGGGAGTGGAGCTATTAATTTTTTTCTCAATGGGTTTCTGTTTTAGAGCTTTGGAGGGTCTTTTTTGTGTTGAACTCTATATTTGCGCCTTTTGTAATGTTCAATTGGTATTACGTAATTAAGGGATCGGTGACAGACAGCAGCTGATTTGGTTTTGCAAAGATTTCATACCTCTAAGCTTAACTAAATTCTTATTTCTCTTCTGAAGTCACATCTCTAAAACCTGAAATTTTGGTGGTCATGTCCTATCAGTTGAGTGTGAAATCCAATTAAACAGTTATCCTCAGTATCCACTAGTTCACATCTTCTTATCTAAAGTGTATGAGTTAAGATGTCACTCGAAATAAATCGACTTTTGATAAGAGTTCCGGTCAGAGAACCAATCAATTTCCGTTGCTCCCGTTACGTGCGTTCAAATAATTTAAAATGTCAATATTAATAAAAATCGTACCACCACCGATAAAAGTCAATCAAAAAAGGACAAAAGTTCAAACATGCTGCAGCACAATTGGTTTTAGAATAGAGGAATGCGGCTGTGAAGGAAAACAAAAATGTGTTTAATGGTAACGTGATACGGTGACAAATAGACTGTGCAGCGTCTTCTGCGGTCCGATAATACGGGTGGAGGAAAATGTGATTTAGGGTAAGGGATTATGGTTTTGTTTTGGTTGCGAGGGGATGTGAATGGTAGAGACAAGTAGCACGCACGTGCGTACGGTGTCGCGGCGGGGTGGGGAGGGGGAGAGCCGCCATGGCGCCGCCTGGCGGGAGAGACGCAACTTTATGACGACGCGATGTATTGTCTTCCCAGTGTGGGATTTACCGTTCCTTTTGTTTTTATTTTTTCGGACACGCCGATTAATTTCTTTTAGTGGGCTGTTTGGGGTCGCCGGTTCTGCTTGTACAATCAAATTTTCTTCTTTTGTTTTTTGAGGCTTTACTTAAGTGCTTTCGCATTTGCGACTCCTCGCTTCGCTATTCAGTATACAACTGCGAATACGCTATACAAATGTATGTATATTGTACATAGTGCTATAAATAAGGCTAACTGCATGTGCATGCCATTTGTTTCAGTGTGCGTTTCCTTTGCGGGAGTTCAAAAGTGCTTTTCTAACTTTGTGAATGCGTATTTAAGATCGTCTACAAGTTGAATTGGCGATTAGAAAACACTCGCACGTTTGCTATCAGACTTAAGATATTTAGAGTTAGCTAGTCGATAAAGTTTCAATTCAACATCTAAATTCAATTCATTACCTATTCATATTCTTGAACTTAGCTTTCGTCAAATTTCTTTTGTCAGAGACTTGCATTGAATTTATGTCTTCATTTATGAGTGTTTTAGTATCTTTCAAAAGTTTACGCAATCCCCATTTTACTGAGACCATCAAAAAGGCTGTTATTAGAAATTCATACCAAACAGGGTAAGAAAACTGCCAGCAATCGATCGCACCAGCTGTTCTATTCATATTCGCATGAAAAATGGATTAGAAACGGAATCAAAGAAAGATGGCGGATTGAATGGTGTTTTTATCCCAACCCTTGCTGACGAGGGCTGCGCAAACATTGGTTTAGTAATAAAAATATTTGTCGAAATCCTCAACGGGAAAGGAAACTGTATGAACGGTAGACGATTCTTTGCAAAATACAGAGAGACGCGCCTATTCCATTGTAATGCAGTTTTTAAACCGGGATTAAAATGAGCTAATCATGAGTTCCGAAGGGGACGACAATCAGCTCCGGTTTTGTATCTACTATACAAACTTTTTACTTTTTCTGGCTCCAAACATAATTAAAAACATTTATTCAAGAGACCCTCATTTTATATCCCAGGTTAAAGGGGACTATTAACTAAGTGTTTTCTTGTGTCATGCATTTTATATTTTACCGTTTAGTTTACTTAAACGTTTACAGCTTCCTATTAATTTTATACTATCATCTGAAATTCTGATATCTCTTTAATTACTTTGCTACTAAACACGTGATTAATTCAGCTTGATAAATCTTGTTTCTATGTAAATCAACTTATTTGTAGCAATTAGTATTCTACATAGAATGGTAATTAGGAGTTCTGGCATATTTTCACGTTTGTTTTGTTCTCCGTACTCAACTGGTGACTGGTCTTCATGAATTTTATTACCTTCTTCGTTTCTTGTATGTTCTTCATCTGATTCTACTTAAGGTTAGTCTACATCGTCGTTTTCATTACATAAACTATCCATCACCCCATAACAATACTTATGTATGTGCGATAAATCTTCATATACGTTCTCATTTGCAGTGAGTCGCATTTAAAACCCTTCTCATTTGAAAAGGCACCGATGAATGGCTCGGAGTCAATGGATCGTAAGAAATGGGCCAGTGACGTGGAGTAAGGCAAGTGAAACGTGTTCCGCGACCATTTTATAAGGGTCTCTCGGAGCTTAGTGGATTCCTCTTGTGTGTACGCGTGCGATAAGTCGTGGCAATGTGCGATTTTTTCTCTGATAATATGATTTAGTAGTCGTGTTGTGATGAGATATGAATGTCCTCGTTATTGGGTTATGGTGAGTTTTGTTCGATCGAATTATTTTATTTATTATCAATGAGTAAAATATTTTTTTGGTCACTTTATAAGCTTGTTGGGTTAAACTTTCTAATGAATTTTTTTGAGCATCTCTGTAACATCATGTTTTTAACTAGATTAATATTAATTAACAAATACGAGTATAGCTAAGTTCGCCACTGTACCTTCGTGCATGAAGTTTAAGTAAATAAATATCTTCAATAACATTTACTCAAGTGCAGTCATCATTCAATTTTTATTTATTCTTCTAAAATTTTAACTTACTCGTATACACGCAAAATATCTCAGGTGTTATCGCGTCTGTGTAGACCTGCGGGGTCCGCTAAAGCTGGTGGTGATTCCAGCCCCGTTAATGAGCCAGGTGGTTCCTGCACAATGTGGACCGTAACAATAGGAATGTAGCCGCTAAGGGTGGCTTGCACCCCGTATGTACACTGTATGAATTTAAAATGGCGATATAATTCCAATTTTAGTTTGGAAACCAAAATGGATGATGTAGATGGATAACGATTTATTTATTATTGATGGAAAGAAAGCAATGGTTCTCATTGTTAACAAGTTTAACAAAGTAACTTTTAAAGACAAAGTGAAAACATTGATAAAAATTGAACTTGTCATGAAAGTAAGGATTAAGAATCTTTTCAAACTGGATCTTGGAACTCCGTGCCTTTCTAAGAGTTTTCTATAGATTCTTTTAGCACGTGCTAAGGTTTAAAATGATGTCACTTTTGTGAAAGAAAACGTGGAATCAGATTTGCTATAAATGATAAAAATAAAGTTAGCTTTCTAGGTTCTACAACTAGGGCACATCGGCGGAAATGGTTTGCGAACCAAGTGTGTTTGCGTACGAGTACAATAGAAATTTCAAATATTTACATCGTGAATGTAGGTAGATAAGATTTTATATATGTAGATGACATTTTTGAATTTTTGCAATAAATTGAAGCCGATCCTTTAGTCAGGTACACCAAAGATTTGGAAATTCACTTAATACTATGCCTGGTGACTCACCTGCCTTGTTACTCACATGACCTACATTACAGAAAAGAAATAAAATATCATCGAAATACATGGAAATCATAAAAAATATATCACATTCTAGAGTGGAATTGTCTCGTAAATCCGATAAAATTACTCAATGCTCGCCTTTGTCTTTCTATATAGTCCCTTATGCTAGATTGGAAGTGGGTGTATATTTGATTATTTATTGGATTTTAAAGTGGATGACATCAATTCTAACTGCACGATCTCACATGAAACTAAGTGCCTCTCTCATTTCGAGCTCAATTCCAGTTACTTGATATGACATAAAAAAGTTTAAATTTAAATTTAAAGTTTCTATATGATACATGTAATGGTCGACTACATTGAATTGCTTAATTTGGTAGTTGTGTAAAATGGCAGCTTCATTTTACTGTGTAATCGAAATATATATTCTATCTTCTTCTTATTGACTAGAAGGAACAGTTTCGAAACTTCGATCGATCACTTCCAAAGCAATATTTTATGTGAAATTAATGTTGGTGTTCCTTTAAACTATAACACTAATGGCCCAACTTAAACCCATAAGCTATTTAAGCATCATAATTCAAACTTACGACAGCGTCACTTTATCTTTGATCTTAGCGAACATTTTCGCAAGTGTTTCGTAGACGTTAGCCAATCAACGGGCGCAGGAAACATAACTTGAAACAGTGAACGGGTTCAGTATATTTAGAGCCCTAAAAATAAACGCATCGTGCGGCCCTTCTACACTTGAACTTGAGTCGAGTTCATTGACCGAGCTGAATGATAACTGTGCACTACTGTCTACTGTTCCGCTTCTTTTTCTTATTGAGGCATTTGAGAGATCATTCGTCATATTATATGAAGCACTTTGATTTATTTACGCTTACTTATTTTTCAATGGAAGCTTTAGCTGACAATGGCAGGCACTGTACTGCGCAAAGCTACAAAAGGAAAAGTTTTTAGTTCAAATATTAATATTGGATTTAGTATTGTGCTTAAGTGATGGCAGCTTCCTACAAGGGATCATCCTTCTCTTGCAGAAGTTGTACAATAAATTCTACATAGTAAATAATAGAGTTCAGAATGCAATAAACTGTTTATCACAATGGTGTCGAGCGTCTAAATCCCAGTGCTGTCTATTCAAATTATCGAAGATCGAGCCGGAAGCTGGAGTCTAGCGATTGTCAAGTTTCATCATAGCAGACTATACGAGTAACACCAATACATATAATAGAAATGTTTGGAAACGATCTACCTACTTAAGACTAATCTTATTTTACCGTCGCTATCACTATTTTCTAGCTTTTTCTGAAATTCACTGACGTGATGTGGCCGAAAAGAGGACTAGAGCCAGTTGCAGATGATTTTAAGCAGAATGTCTTCCATTGGGGTGACCATAACCTCTTAGAGCAAGGTTATTGCCAGTGTGCATAAGGGTCAAATGTAAATTACTTGTATACATTTGTCCCTTTTTCGTCGAACCATTATAGGTTTGACACGTCATGGTACGGGGTTAGGCATTTTAATATGTATAAGGTTAAGCTCTCTATTGCTTATAGTTTCACATATCTACAGAATTACTGCTTGATATTCAGTTTCCAGTTAATCATTGACTTGCAAGACCAATAGCATACCAATATGCCAGTATGGTTTAGCTATCTGACCATTTTGATCTGATTACGGTTCTCTTTTTTAAATACCTATACTGAAGTCGTTAAACCGACGTGCTATCGTGCTTTGCAAAGGCATATATTACATGATATTCGCCATATGTCAGTATACCAAAGTTACAATGGAGAACTATAGCTTCCTGTATAACGTAGACCACAATTCCATGAAGAATGGATAAACAATCCTTCTCATTTGCGGTAGTGTTGTGCATAATACAGACTCACAGAATACCGTGTTGACTATCGATTACTCTATATTCGGAAACATGTCTGCGATTGTTCGTTGCCGACCGGAATAATGTCTTCCGCGGCTTTCATTTATATTTTATTCCATTCCTTTGATATTCTCCTTTTATGTAGCTAAATTGTTAGTTGGTGTTATAATGTTCGGATTAAATTGTTTCTCGTTTATTGTGTGTAGTAAGTAAGTTGTCTTGTTATACCCTGTTGTGTTATTTGCTATTGTCATGTAAAAGCTGTGTGTCTTTTATATTCTTATTATGCACAGTTTATGCTTTGTTACTTTACGCGCCTTCAGCATTGTTTATATTTTTAACTTGTTGTACATTGCATTTGTTTTTTTGATTAGAATAGATTTCAGAAGTCTTTTTCATGGGTTTAATTTTTTATCTACTAAATTTTTCCAAAGTTCTTTTTCTATACTATATTTCTAAGAGGCGGGTGTACTAAAGTTCAAATCTGATTTCAAAATCGTTCTGATCTACAGTTAACTCGTTCAATACACATCCCAAATTGATGCAATTCGATCTGTTTCGAAATGCCGTGTTTTAAGAAAGTGCATCAGCCGTTTATTATCATAGAAAGGTGAGAGCTTTCGTTGCCAGAATTCGGAGAGCGATTGATTATAACGTTAGAAGTTTTACGTAAATAGAGATTTGTTAATACTAGTCTTACGCAATGCATGTATTTTTCGAGATTTTAGAGGGATTGTTATGCCCTGCGGCTGTATGATTTCGTTAAAGCTTATAGTTTGCCATTATATAGTCGAGTAGTATGTTGATGATGTGGTTGTTTCTTGATTGTACAAGTGTTTACTAAATTAGTAGATTCCTAACCACGTTATTCCACCATTGACACAGCTAAGCAAAAAAACAGTCTAACTAGTTCACCCCATAATTAACTACGAAACGAGGACGACAACCAAAATGCCACAACCTAGCCTTCAATGCAAAAGTCAATAGGCAAGAGTGTTCCATGAAAATAAATCCATTTTTGCAGCATATTTCGCAGTTAAACTCTTGCCATGAACACTGAACGGTGCTTGAGACGTCTGGAACTGTTAAAAGTTAAATAAACTGCGAATTTATTTGTTAAAGGGTTTAATTGTGGGTTCTGCGTTCGCGTTACTGGCTGTGGCTTTTGTTTTTTGTGCTCTCGGAAAAGAATAAAAAAAACTATAGTTTTTGTAGCTGAGAACTGATATACTTTATATATATATGATATACTGATTATATATATGTATATATATCTCATACATATACTGTATATGTATGATATACTTTTGTATTATGGGTAGTTCTTGTACAATCACAAAATAAGTTGGATAAGCCGATTTGGAGACGGATTCCCCTATGACTTTTGTCTACGTCATCTTCTTTCGTATCGACTAACTCAAATATAGTTTCAACTATTCAAATTTTGTCCGACCAGTATGTAGCTACTTGGACAGCTCTGTAATTCGCCACGTCCAAACCCTGGGAGATGCAGATGAAACAGGCAAGAAGTGCAGACAAGTAGGTGGGCCATAACGAAGGGGCTATATGACTTTTGTAAGACTTTTTAAACAGCTATTTGAATATCACACAACTATATGGTTATGTCACATCACATCACATCATCAGCCTATTAATGTTCCCACTGCTGGGACACAAGCCTCCTCTCTGTGAGAGGAAATGGTTATGTACCATACTTAAAATGGCATAAGTGTTCTAAGCACCTTCAGGACTAGCTATTCAATTTTATAAAGCTAACCATTTGGCCTAGTCCTAAAGTTTAAGCCATTCTTTGAGTCAATTCCCTTTTATTTTAAATACACCATTATATTCAGTACAAACAGAACCAATAACCGTTCCGGTATAATTCATTCCTTTATTCATTTAAGTGGAAAGAACTAGCGGGGGCTAGTAAGGTGGCGTGAAGCGTGAATGAAAGAGGGCCGTGTGGAGGATGTAAAGGATCTGTGGGTAGTTGGAAGGGAACTGGGGATTACGCATATGACGGTTGTTTCCCTTCTGCTGGTACATGTATGTAGGTATGGGTAGGTTATGTGTTTTGGATGGATGGAGCTGTTCTGATTCCATAAAGTATTTGCTTGAGTTTCTTTTTCTCTTACTAGGTTCCGTAAATCACAGTAGAATTACTCATTACTCATTTATGTACGAGTATATTATTGCGGTTTGTGAAACCTCATTAAACTTTGTGCCTATTATAAATTTTGGACTAGATTTGAAGGATCTGGCAATATTGCGAAAAAAAAGCGGCCAATTATTTACGGATTCAAACCCGGGCGATTAGTAGTCTGCGGAAGAAGGTAGTCAGAACCAACTCATGTGGCGCGAAGACTAGCGAGCTGGTGATTCTTTAAACTCCAAAATGACGCCTGACGGTTTTCTGGTTTTTCACGTCCATACGACACCTTGGTTTTAATAAGTGCGAAGCGAGTAATAGTATAAAGTTCTCTGCAATCCAACTACATAATTGCATATAAAATCTTCAGCCATGTGGCATAAAGAGCTGGCGGTGAGATACGAAGTCCTTTCACGGTCAAGGTTTAATTCGCTCTGAGATTTTCGTGGTGAAGGCATACATACTATGGCGGCAACGGAATGACGGAGATAGTTCGGTTCGGGAAGATCGCACGCGAAAGCCAAGCGCAAGCCTATCTACAGTATAAAAAAAAAGAAAAAATTTCAAATGTGTCTGTCAATGTATTCGATCATTGGTTTATGACATAGTAAAAGAGATGGCGCCACCAATAATTTTTAAATTTTTCATGAAATTAAACATTTATATATATTATGTTTGATTAAACATTGTAATTGGTTATGACATATTTTGTATTATTTGCATTAGTTTACCATTATAATTGTATGTGTATACATACTTATATGTATATATATTCTTTTATACTTTTGGTATAGGCTAGATATTGCCAGGCAATGCTGCAGTATTCTATTCTTCTATATCAAGTTTTACCAAAATCAATAAAAAATACTTGCAAATTTTTGTAGTGGTATTTCAAACAACGGTGAAAAATCGTAGTTGAGACAATTACCAACACATTAATGCCTCAAGTATTGTTTGATCGTTTCTTCCCACAACAATATCAAAAAATAAAATAAACTATTAAATAAACTAGGAATATTTTAAGTAACTATGTTTAGAGATTTAATGATACGTCCTACACATTACGATTATTTTCTCTGAATTTTTATCTCTGTAAGTTTTCTTTACAACAATGTCTAATTCAAACATTACCAATATTTATCCGACAGCCAGTGTCATAAGCTGTAGTTACACATTGTTGTCTGCCATACACTCTATAATTTAACTACCACTAAATACCATACATTACAATCCTTTTACTTCATACACCTATCTTACATTTAAAGGGATATCAAGTTGCATATCGCGCAGTATCTCAACGACTAATAAATTCGAATCGCCTGTGGCGCCCCCTCCTGAGATATTTATGCATGATAATTATTAATGAACATATGCATAGAACTTGGGAACTTCCCTTCATACTTACTTGTGAAGTGTAAGGTACCTTTATTTGGAGTATTGGATTAGTATTATTAGGAAGGATGTAGGAAGTACATATTATACCTTTCTAAGTCAGAAGAACTGATTCTCTTTTAAGCTAAATGGTGCCAAAAAAGTATACCATATACAAAATGTTACACATACTTGCGTATTCTAAGTTATCATCGTATTTTTTTGGCTGTAGTGACTTTTTCAGCAACTGGCTAGATTTTGTCTTTTGGGGACGACTTTCAAACCCGATGCAGTTGGATACCTGTATGTTACATGGAGCGATGCCTATCCGACATCTACAACCCAGTAACTGGGTCTGGGCAAGACTGGTGTCTCGATTTTCACATCACACTAATATTAATAAGGCGAAAGTTGTGGGTGTGTGTTTGTTACTTCTTCACGCTTAAACGGTTAGACGGATCTTAATGAAATTTAGCACAGAGATAGACTATAGTCAGGAATAGTCCATATGATACTTTTTATCCCGGGAATATGTTCCCCCTCGGGATAATTATCGACATTCACGCGGGTGAAGCCGCTGGCAGATGCTAGTATATTATAAAACACAGTAGGTACCAGTCAGTACCAGTGATTTAAATTTTACTACGTTTCAAATATTAGTGCTTTTAGTAACTGAAACTATTTGACTAAATAAACGAAAATGTTAACAATTCTAGATCGTACTTTCTTAGCTAATATCTGTAATGAGAGTATATGTTTCTCTTTTGTCTGTCAGGCAACCTAACTTACCTTCTCTTAACAACTATATATATATATATATTTACCTTTGTATAGATTCTTTTACCGATTGTTTTGTGTATGTGTGAATATTGTAGGCCTTCTAGATTTCTAGAAGCTTGTTAACATTTGTTAACTCTTATCTCGTTTATATATATATATATATATATATATATTCTTACTACTTATTGTCGGGCCTACGTTGTCGCCCCATATCTAAGCACTAATGCTGTAACATAGAAATATTGTAAAAACAAACCAATTTATTTTAAAAGAGTAACCGTGGCGTTTCTTGCCGGTTATTCTCCATATGAAACGACCAACCCGAACCGTGCACCTTTTGTCGACGTTTTATAAGTGCCCATGTAGGCCTATGTGAAATAAAAAACATTTGAATTTGATTTTTGAACTAACGAGCGATAGAAATACTCGATAATAATGCCATTAAAGCTTAGTAACTTCATAAATGCTAATTCTTAAGATACACCTGGGAATTTTATATGTATCAGATGCGTATCTCTATCTCCTTCCATAAATTGAGAACTGTGGGATACCTGTCCCAAATAAAATATTCTCGGGCTTCCGAATAACTTATTTGTCATGTTTATTTACTACTAGCTACTGCCTATGACTTTGTTCGTGTGAAAGTCGGCAATAATAACAAAGGTATATAATGCCGAGATAAAAAGTATCTATCCTAAGTTCTTCTCCAAGGTCCGAGCTATGTCTATATCAAATTGTTTCAGTATCTTTCGCATTTATTTAGATTAATATTTATTAGAAAGAAGCCTAACTACACCATTATTATTGAATACCTTGAAGGGTTGGACTATGGTTAACGGTTTCATATTATAATAATGTTTATAGTTACTGATTGTAAAAACATCTGCTTTAGTAGCGGATGTTTTGATATTTGAGGTACCTACAAGTTTTTGACCTAGCGTTAGCAATTTTGACGAAAACGATTTATTGCCGCAAAACGGTTACTTTCTAAAGCATACTCCTTAGTAACGAATAGGTTAAAAGCTTTAACAAAAATATATATTTATTAGTGATTCATGTATAATATTTGTGAAACATGTGTTTTTTCGTGTAACTAAGAGTTTAACTTTAAAAAAATAATTAACAACACGCTATTTTTTCGCTACTTTTGGTTACTCCTCCAAAACGACTTGGATGTTTAAATATATTTTTACACAGAAAAATTGATGGCTGGAATCTCTTCATAACTGAAATAGCACATATATATCAAAGAATATTTTACAAAAAAACTGTCCAAAAAGAGGTACAATATTGATATTCTAGCTCCGAGCGGGCGCACGGCCAGTACTGCTTTAAAATTGGGGAATATATATATACAACTTAAAGGGATGGTCGATAGGGCCGAACAGTGGTAGCCGAGACGTACAGGATCTGTCAATGTGGCGACACCTGGTGGGAGGCCTATGTTCAACAGTGCACGTCTTTCGGCTTAAAAGATGATGATGAGGCATTTCTGAAGTTACTGATGTAGAAACGTTTTCGTTAAACTGATGTAAAAACCAGAACAAAAACCGAATCTCCTAAAATCCTGTAGGATACCCAAAAGCTATTACGATTTCGCAATACAAAATACCACAGCAAAACCGCCTATATCGCCTTTATTAAAGTTATTGTGTGCCCCCGACGTCGTATCGCTACTTATATGACTTTTACGACACATGTCATCCGTAATTGCTCAGCACTGCTGAATTCCCCCCGGGCTCCTTACGAAAAACACCGCCAAGCGATTATAACCTCTGTGGGTGGTAGACATCCCTATAGGTATAATTTAATATTGTTTATAAGTGTCTATAGCGGTACCATTGTAAGCTTGACTAAGATCCTGTTTGGCGCTTGTATTATGGTTAGAATAAAAAGTTTTGAATTAAGAAGTGTATTGAAGACGTGGTGTTTGATTATTCTTTTGTTTTTAACCATCTTTAATTTATCTATGCTAATGTAATAAAGATGAATATGATTAGTTTGATCGCGTTAATCTCTGGAACTACCGGCTGGATTAAAAAAATATTTTGCATTTGATAGCGCCATTCCCATCACGCTACGACCTTTAGGAATCAAACAAAAACCCGATATATTTTAAATTACATTTATCATCAGGTGAGATATTGGTGAAACGCGAGCCAGTAATCAATAAAAATATAAAGGCAGGTGAAACCGTGGGACACAGCTAGTACAAAGATAATTGAAGGCATATAATTGTTTATATAGTTAGTAAAAATATGGGAGTATATGATTATAGTCGCCAAGCTATAGTATTAGAGCAAGAAAAATATAGGTCGTTATTAACATGTGTGCGAAAACTGGGTTTATTTTCTCATTCATATCACGAAAAGTGTGTCTTTGGTACGCTTCGGATTTTCTTGCTGTTGCGGTAATGGTTTAGAAGATTTATGTCAGTCCTGTTATTGTGGGGAGGGGTGACTTGATATAATTCTTACTATCAATTTTGTTAAGTGAAGAAGGGACGTGTATCAGACAGAGAGGCATATTGGCGGGTGAATTCGACCAGAGGAAAAATATCAGGCAGGATTTGAGCAGAGATAGAAAATAGTTTATAATCCGATAATGCATAAGCTTGTACACAGCCAAACACAACTTGATATCACACACTTTGGCTTAAATATAACCTTAATCTATGAAACCATCAAGGTAATAATAATTCCCGGTGAGCTCTGAACTAGACTACTAGACTGTATCTTGGGGCTCGTCGGGTGTTGATTCCAGAAGATAGTGAAGAGAGATATGAGTATTGTTATGACACTCTAAGGGCCGATTTCACCGATGAAACTAATCGCGATTAGTTCAACTAAACTCAGTTTATGCAAGCGTTCTGATTGGTAGTTTCTCAGCGGTATCAACCAATCAGAACGCTGTATTTGCGTAAACTGAGTTTAGTTGAACTAATCGCGATTAGTTTCTTTGGTGAAAACGGCCCTAAGAAGAAGAAGAATTGACTAAATATCAATCAAAAATTAAGATTCGACCATTGTTCGACCTAAAGATTTCAGCAACCATAATCTGCATAGTAAACTGATAAGTTTGGCGTCTCTCAGACGACTTGATTGAAACATCATCTGTCAAATAGTTTCAGTTAGTTTGAAAACGAACACTTCTCGTTCAATTGGCTTCAATTAAGAATAACTTCCTTACTAATAGAGACTTAAGACTAATAAACTTACGTTCACACTTGCTTGTATTTAGAAATTCCGTACGTTTCTTGAGGAGGAATTCGTGGTTAAATAATAACAGCCGCACTGGTCGATCATCAAGGTTAAGCAACGCTTGACGAGGTCGGTCCGTGGATGGGTGACCATTTCAACATACCGAGTTTCCTCCGTGCCTCGGCAAGCACGTTAAGCCGTTGGTACCGGCTGTCATTTGAAGATCTTTGACAGTCGTTACGAGTAGTCAGAAGCTTGAGATCTGACACCAGTCTTGCCAAGGGGTACCGTGTTACCCTGTTACTGGGTTGTGGAGGTCAGATAGGCAGTCGCTTCATGTAAAACAGTAGTACTAAGCTGAATCCGGTAAGACTGGAAGCCGACCCCAATATAGTTGGGAAAAGGCTATGCAGATTGATTGTACGTTTCTTGGGCTGTTTGCTGGTGAAGACCGCTCTTTCAAGAATTGTATATTAGAGACGACATTGCTGCTATTGCGGGTAAAACCTGGACATGGCTGGCACAGCAGCGTGGTAAAGAAGGCCACGTGAAATTTCCGCTAGGGGCGCTGGTGTAGACTGAGGTCTTCAAAATATATTTTTTTTAGTTTTGTGGTTGTTTCAAGTTTATTAAAAATTATATTGTTGTAAATATTTTCCAGATAAGATAGATAATTTACCAACAACTTATAGCAGTGGATACAGTTTTATGTTTCGGAAAATATTATCATCCTTTTTTTCGAAAAAAAGGGACTGCGCAAAACTGCAGCATACTCGATTTTATACTTAATAGCACTTTTACGGCATCAGAAATGAATTTTAATTCAAACTTTCGCTTCCATGCGCGATATAACAACGTTTAACAGCTATATTATGGACCTAAGTCAACAGTGGCGCCAACTGGTGAGTAATAAAACGTCAGCCCCCATTAGCACAAGAAAACACCGCCTATTCTCAACAGTGGGCGAAGTCAGGCTGTTGATGATAATGGATATAGAGTAGGTTAGACAACATCTGAGTACCTATTTAGACAATCGACAAGAACAAAATGAAAAGTAGTGCAGCATATTCCTGTTTGCAAAGATTATTCTGCTATCACCAATACCAGCAATATGTCACCATACGGACATAATTAATTGATAATGTTAATACTCCTTGAATAATTATATTGTATAGTCTATCGCACATCAGTGTTCACAGCTAGACACTGACAGCACCTTTGTGTTTTAGCCGCAAAGGGCGTGTTTGTATTGACCACTACTCCACTCCTGCTTAAGGTACCTCAGCACTGATATTTGGTCTAGAGCTGATGCAGTTGCCCTAAATTCCCTCTCTCTCCCTTCCCTTTTAACCTTCTCTCTTTCAATAAATCCATGGTGGAAAACAGCTTTAGAAAGAAGCTTGAAAAACTCCACTCATCGCATATTACTCCTCAGAAGTCAGGGTTATATATCAGCTAGGTATGTCCTACGATTGATGTGTGCCATTTGGTGCGACACTTATTTGCTTATACCCTGCCCTATGACGTCACACACACCATAACGGAATATAGCTTGTATGGGAAGATGATTCATAGGTGGGTAGGTACTTTCAAGCTGTGAGATTTTTCTTGTCTTCGCAGCTCATCTTTCGTAAGGGTTTGATGATTAATTAGAAGGGGGAAGGGGGAGTGTTGCAATTTAGGGGAATATATGTATAGGTTAGTGACTGCAATTTAAATATGCCTCTGGCTAGATTGTAACCCCATTGAGAAGTTAGGGATGTTTTTGTTGAAGCAATTTTTTGTAGGGTTAGGTCAAAAATATGTCTGTGTTTTTTTAATCAACCTATAATATCCCACTGCTTGGCATAGGTCTCAAACTCGATTAGGATAAACCACCCTATCGCTGGCACCCTACCATTTATTGGCACTTCTGAGTTTATAGCCTATAAATAAGAAAACCATAGATTACGCAATGTTGGAATTTTCATGCCAGTAATAAGGTTTTAGATAGTTTTTTTTTATAATTTGTTGATAATATATGTATAATTACTATTTCATTCGATGAAACAGTTCTTAAAATAAATATTAGAATATCTTTTTCGATGTCATTATAATTTTTATATGCTAGTGCATTTCAATGATTTTCTGGGAATTTGATTACGAAGCTAGGGGAGGCACAATAACTGGGTATCTTACCCTAATTTATTACAATTAAACCATTAATTGAATTGTCAAAAAAAAGATGAAACTTATTCTCTTTGCTATCAAAGATAAGGACGTGCATAACTTAATCAGTAAGTGTGATGCCTTATCTGCCTTTAATGACCATATTTAAGCTTCATTTAATAATTTTTTGACTGATTTAATTTCCAAATATTTTTACCAACGACCACGAAATATAAAAACCTTATCCTATTGAGTAATGATAGTCATCAACACTGACCTACTGAGTAACAGAACGCATCAGGAAAAATATCGGACAGAAAAGAAATGAGACTGCCGACTTTTTCCTTTTATTAAACGGTATTCCATACCAGCCAGTCGCCATGTGCCAAACATCTGCGCCAACCGATTTTTTACCAACTTCAACTTTTGACCCCACTTCGCTACGATCATTCATATGGGAATAGGATTTTTCACGAAGCAATTTATAACATAACAGTCCCTCTTTACGGTTTATTTTTGCTTGTGTTATACTTTTAAGTGGGTGTTATTCTTGTTACAGTATTAATTGCTTTGAATTATTAACGAAATTAAATTGTACATTCCTAAAATAAAGTTTTGAGTTGGGTTCATAAACTCGGCTTATGAGTTGAGTCGTAAAAGTATGTTTTATTTCATGCATTTGTCAACTAAGGGCTGATTTCACCAATGAATCGCGTTAAGTTTAACTAAACTCAGTTTATGCAAATACAGCGTTCTGATTGGTTGATACCGCTGAGAAACTACCAATCAGAACGCTGTAATTGCATAAACTGAATTTAGTTGAACTAATCGCGATTAGTTTTATTGGTAAAATCGGCCCTAAGATGGATCGGATAGCTACATAAGCTTTACGAGTTCGAAACAGTACTAAAACGTGAATAAGTATCAACTTTTAATGTCTGAGATGTTTTACTTGCGTGTCTATGAAAGCTAAGCGAAGTCGTTATATAAAGTAATGGCATTTTATGTTAAACTTTTGGTTAATAATTAATTACCCTTCGAGTTCTAAAATTATTTACCTAAGGACTGAAATGAATTTTACACAAATTGCCGTAAAAAATGTCTGAATATTTTTCGAAATAAATTAAATATGTAGACACAGCGGATCTTTGTGTCTATGAAGTTAACTCTGGCTCTGCCAACCATTGCGCAAGAAAAAGTTTTTCATCGAGTATACTGCATAGAGTAAGCGAGATAGGACGATGCGACAAACGCAAGCGAGTGAAAGAGACAGTTATACAATGCTATCTTTACCTTCAACATTGACACAAAAATAGCTACTGCGCAAGCTCTTGCAGCTAATTCAGAGACACAAAGATCCTTTGTGAATATTATACTCAGTAAAATTCCGCAGTCATGATGGTATAATGTTAATACCTAAAAAAAAACTAACTTCTTTATTACAAGTAAATACACTACCATTGAGCGTTGATCTTATAGTCAATTGCGAAAAATTCGCAAAAAGTCAAATATATTATGTAAAAAAATATATTATATTCTCCCTGAGGATTTATTACGGAAGCTATTATCAAGACGATTTGGCGACATATTCTCTTTTATTGCACGACACGAAGCGCTAATGTTTCTTGTTCACAAATATGGCGGCAGATGTCAGTGACACGTCGCTGTCATTTCCGATTTTTTTCCCACGAGCGAAGTGCTCTACTATCCTTGTTTGTTTAGTTAAAAAAATAAAACACCACTCATCTGCACAGCTTTGTTTTATTTTTTCGCTATCATAGATAAACGGTAGAATCATTTTAATGTAACGTTCAAAAGTGCCGCTTGGTGGCCTAGTTGAAATAAAATATCTTTGTCTTTGTCTTTTGTCTTTGAAACAATCATCATTTCTTCTCTTTTTTTACTCAGTTCTGTGGATCCCTTCGGTTTTATGTATACCCACAGATTCATTAATTCATTTTGCACAGAATCGCAAGCTTGACAAATTGAGGTCATTGCCTTGAGGTGGGAAGCGTCGAAAAACTTCAGGAATTGTTTTAAAACCGTCCCTTTTATAATTCGGATATCGTGTTTCGGCGCTTTGCCGGTTAGCCTCAATTCTAAAAATATGGCCTAGATAATTTTAGAAGTTCACGAAAAAGTTTTTCATAAGCAAGTTTAGTAACTCGCGGAAAGGTTTCCGAACGGAATCGGTAATTAGGTACACAAGTTCAGTTAAAATTTTGTTTGCTCTCACGGGGGGAATTTTACAACTTCTATCGAGTAGTTCACCAATTATTCCGTCTCTTATTTTGTTTTTCCAATATTTTCAGAATATTTCTGTTCGAAGTTGTCGTCGTGTTTGTTGGAGGAGTACAGAATTTTCGATCATTAATATTGTTAGGTCGAAAATTTGCTTTAAATGCCTATGAATTTTGATCGTACCCTTTTAACCTTATTATCGAATAACGTTGTCCTCTGACGGTCGGGGATACACAAATTGGTTCACAATTGAACAAGATCCACAAACAGAGTCAATCTCTTGGACTCGTCATCAGGAAATGGGACGATATAATAGAGGTTTGCACGTTTGCTTGCACTAAATGTCTCACTCTAATTACTTGAGAGCAGATCTTAATTACGGGCATCCGGGCCGTTTGATTGGTCCCCGCATTGTTTGTGTTCTCGGCTAACAGGACAATTGCGACTGCACTTGGACGAAGTCGCGGGGTTAATAATACCTACCCCGGCAGCGGACCGCTAGGCCGTTGAACTGGTACACGTGGCTTTTGAACTTTAAACATACGGCGTTGTTTAGAAAGGGATGGAGAAAAACTTGATTGTGTTCATTAAATTGGAATTAATTCATGAAACACCTATATTGCGTTGTGTGCGTTTAACTAGTTTTAATTACTCTAAGAGTAAATTTGCATGCACGATAACTTATAAATTATTTTTTCAACACACTTGCTCATAAAGTGGCTCTAATTTCACCGCAATTAGGCACATAATGACACCTGTAATCAAACTGTGATTTTTTCATTGCTATTATTCACAAGTGAGTTATAGAGTTTTATTTTTTTTATTTTTTTGGTTGAGTTGCTTTGTTCTTAAAAAAGTTTCGAACCAAAAAAGATCATGCTCAATAGTACAAATAAATTAATGTACCTATTGCTTGCTCATTTCATGCAACTTCGTATTTAAATAGATAATTTCAACTGTTCTAGTTTTAATAAATACAACTTCACTCAAATATAATTTTGTTTTCTCTGTAATAAAGAAAACTTAAAATTCCCCATTTTGTACCTACGTGGCTAAAACGCTATCCGCGAAAAGCCATAAAAAAAAATCTCTTTCTTTTAGTCTATGGCCGATGGCCATTGTCAGATGCGCGCGCATAGGAAAACTGATTAATTTTTGCTGCCATTGCAAACATTTTTTCACAACTCGTTTTCACTGTTGAAAATGATTTTTTAGTATTATTTTCTTCACAAGTGTGTTGAAAAACGTCGTATGATACACTTGTGTATTGATGATTACCGTCCTCAGCTCACCCTCACCTCACGGCTCGGGTCTCAATGGCGCCTTAGCGGTTATCACCAACATTACACACTTGTACCATAATGTACTATTATTCTGTTGCAATTTTAACTGAAATTCGCCTGCGTTATATTCTCTGTGCATTTTACGTAAAATAATTAAAATATTTTTGAATCAGCAACGAAATTGCTACTTGAAATTCCAGTAGCCCAACACGGTTATCTTTTTGCTTTAACAATTTTTTATACCAATAATTCGCACTTTGACTTTAAAAGATTTTTAACAGAACCTATTCCAGCATGCTGAAATCCCAACAGAATTATAGTTACGCCTACATGCATCGTATTATTGCAAACCCACATAATGCATACAGGGAAATAATAGAGAAATAATGCATGCAAATATTATAGGCATAAAAGAGGTTACGGAACTGCATAAAACGGTTCCATGGAGAAAGTGCGGGTTGGTTTCTAATTTCACTCGTTATCCGGCATCGACCACCATTCGACTTAATGCACCCGTGAGTCGAGCGTTGAGCCTAATAGCCCCCCTTATTACACTGCACTTACGGATAACCAACCTATAATTGAGTAATACATAGTCGTAAGCACAATATGGCATTATAAATCAGAACTTCTGAATTATAAATTGACTATCTTCTACCAGCCTTTTCGCACACGTGGAAGTCGGAAATTATTTCAAGGGAACGCATTCCCGGGATGAAATTAACCTTAGTCTTTTTCCGAGGTCCCATCGATTTCGATACCAAAAATCATCAAATTTTGTTCAGCGGTTTGTGGGACAACGTAATCAACAAACAGACTGAGACACAGAGATACGTTCGTATTAAAAAAAAAAAAAAACACGACTGCTTAAGAAACGAACTAAAAAGACGTAAACAAGAAGAAAATCATGCTGTGCATTCGGAGGATACATATTCGCGAGCTGACTGACCAAAACCAAATGTATTTGGGTTTGGGACAAAATTGGGAAAAATTAGGCCCCAACAATATAGTACTCAAAAGCCGCCATTTTTATATTTTAATGTAATCAGTGACATTCGCAAGGTTAACACGAATCGATTGACGTAAGAATCATCAAAATCGGCCAACGCGTTTGGTCTCTAAAACGCCACATAGTAATATACATACATAAACTGATAAACATATTACCCTCCTTCGGCAGTCTGGTAAAATAGTAGGACCTATGTGTAGTGTAGATTAGTATGAATGGATAAAGCGACTTCTGAACTTCTGAATTATAAATCAATTACTGCAGTAGAATCGATTTAAAAATATCGATTAGTTAAATGCATTTTGAATCGATTAAAGTTTCATAGGTTAGGGAAGTTTGTGTTTCGTTTTGTTAATGGAATAAAAGCTGGATGGAGTTTATTTCTATGTTGAAACTCAGTGCTGTTTGTTAGAGAAGTTTATTGGTTTGTGTTTGTAGTTATTTGTTTATTTTTGGTGGCAAATAGGCTTAATTTATTGTCCTTGGGTTGATAAAATGTACCTATGATATCTGTCAAGGTTAAGATACATAGAGGGACTTAGGTGCAGATGTTATGTCAACCATCAATTTCATTACAGTGTTGTTCTTGAGTCAAAGCATGGCCAAACTAACGTATAATGTCCCACAGAAGGATTTGCAATTCTCCCTTTTCCACAAGGGCGTCGCCAGCCGATGGACCAGGCAAGAGAGCAAGTAGATATATGGAGGATGGGAAATGTATGAATTTTAAATATAGTCAAAAGCATATGAAGCTGACTTGACATGACTTTTATTGCGAGTCTTATCCCTACGGCGATTGTAATAAGAACGATACAAACTCCAATGGGTAACGTTCCACGAGCTCAATCATCGAGGGTTTTTTGTAAACTTTTCGACCACTTAATTCTGAAAATCTTATAAAATCATTTTATTTTTTTTTATTTCATGTTGGCCTACATGGGCACTTATAAAACGTCAACAATAGGTGCACGGTTCGGTTTGGTCGTTTCCTATGGAGAAGAACCGACAAGAAACTCCACGGTCTTTTATTTTATAAGTTTTCTGTGCACATTCATCATGACCAGACCATAGAGGCGATTTTCCCCCATAATACTTCTTAACCAGGTTTTTAGTTTCCTGAGGCTGCTTAACGATTGATTTTGGTAGACCGACCAAAATGTTCAACCCTTTTCCGTTTCGGAAAAGAATACTCTTTTAGGACATCAACAATGGCTAGATTTGTTGGGTTGGGTTTATGTTGACTTAGGACTTTGATTTCTTTCCATTTGGCTACTTATTTTTAAAATCATGCTCTCTCTTGGCGACGCCCTTGCTTTTCCATCAAGAATCTTCTTCCTCAGTCGGTCCCTCATTACTGAGGATCATGGTCACTGGAACCTTTTAAGCGGACAATCTGCTTCCATCGACTCCGGTCCAAAGTCGCCATCACAACCTGCTGGAGTTTGCTTGAGGACGTAGCTTATTTTACTTGGTCAGACCATCTTGTTGGCGACCGGCCTCATGCTCATCTTTTCTTCGGTATTGCCAACCAGCTTTTCAAGGCTGCTATCTACCCTTCGCATTATGTGGCCAAAGTAGGTCAAAATACGCTGTAAGCAAACTACACAATCGGGTCTTGATATTAAGTTGTGAAAGGACAGACACATTTTACATTTTTTACAGAGTGGCTCCTTCAACAAGACTTCACACAGAATCAATATTAACCTACATAACCTAGCACAAGCACATACTTGCATGCACCTCACACAAACATACTTGCACCACACACACACATACACATACATGCACAAACACGTACACACATACACAATCACAAAAAATTAAGTTCATTATTAATTTTTCTCAATTTTATTACTATTACCATTATCCAAAATTGTTTAATTGTGATCGTCAGAGTCCTCACTAAATAAAAGGTAATATTAAATCATAACCTTATTGCCGTCCACTGTTTCTTAAGATACAGGTATACCCTAGTTTAAGAGACAGGGTAACGTCAATTGTCAACATGTTCTACCATATTATACTGTACCTTGTATATCTTGCTTGTAAATTTAGTATAAGTTTTGTTTTTCTCACGCTCTGTACCTTTTTGATCAATAAACAATTTATTTATTGGTGCGTTTGGATTCGTCTATGGGATTCGGAGCATCCGCCATATAGAATATAGTAACCTATATTATTTCTAGATATTTTCTCAATATCGCAACAATATCCAGTCTAAGATATATTGTGCCTGTGTCTGAAGTCTAGGTCACAGCCTCACAGGTCAATAGCTGTACAACTTTCAAACTGAGCCAGAGATCACTTCTTAGAAAATAGAACTCATGTTTGAATTGGAAAACAAAAGCTTTAGAACAACGGTATTTTATATTTTCTTTTGTTTTAAAACACGATTTTCTTCGAATTTTGTGTTCATGTTTCATGTTGCCAGACGAACAGAATAATATTATGCTGTGAATGAAATAAAGTGGGTGGGTTATTGTAATCGAAACATGTTTTTTTTTATTCGACTGCCGAAGGAAGGTAATGTGTTTATCAGTCTATGTATGTATGTATGTTTGTTCCTATGTGGCGTTGTAGAGATCAAACGCGTTGGCCGATTTTTATGGTTCATACGTCAATCGATTCGTCTTAACCCTGCGAGTGTCACTGATTACATTATACAAATTGGAAAATAGAAAAATGGCGAATTTTGGGCGCCATATTGTGGGGGACAAAAATTTTTTTCAAACCCATCGTGTGGGGTATCAAAATAAAGGGTTTTTAAGAGGTGATTTCAAAAATATATAACACTTATATGTTTAAAAGTACCTAAATCTTCAAACAAAATAACTAAAAAGTTATAAATAAAAAAGTTAATAAAAAAATGCAAGAAACCCGACTGCATAAAAAGCGAACTAAAAAACCGTAAATAAGAATAAAATCATGCTGTGCAGTCGGAGGATACATCTGGTTTTGGTCCGCCAGCTCGCGAATACGTATCCTCCGACTGTACAGCATGATTTTATTCTTGTTTACGGCTTTTTAGTTCGCTTTATAAGCAGTCTGGTTTCTTGAATTTTTGAATTAACTTTTTTTTTATCTTGTCCTTTGGAGTAACATAAAATTTGTTTATTTTTTTTATTTATCAGGTAATTACATCGCCGAGTTTCACCACCTAATGTATTTGTACATCATCATAATCAGCCTATTAATGTTCCCAATGCTGGGACACAGGCCTCCTCTCTATGAGAGGGAATGGACCGTAATCCACCACGCAGGCCCAGTGCGGGTTGGTGGATGTCACATGTCTTCGAATTTTTGGTTCTCGTGCATGGCGGTTTCCTCTTCCTTCACCATTTTTGAGAGCAGTGGTGATGAAATAATTTACACAAAGCAAAGCGCCTGCCTAGATTCAAACATATGCACAGTATTTTATTCTTGAAAAATGATTATACTTTATCAGTTCCCTATCAAAAATCTCAGCCTGTCTTTTACAGCCAGTGCTCATCAATATATTATAGTACGAAGAAATACACGGAGTGTGTCCCACTATCACATATAAAATGCATGATTACCGATACTATCTGATTCGTTTCCGTCGCCTCACGTTCGTTCAATACGTGAGACATGAAGCCCTAAATATATCATATTTATACATCTTTCTGTTCGTGTGATGATATGATCAATACTTTTGTCTAGTAGGTACTGTTCGTAGCAAGGAAAAGAATGGGGTTTCAATATCTGTGTTATTAAAATAGTCTTTTTGTTTGAAAACATTACATCTAGAAAGAAGTTGGTAAAAACAGTGCATATAAACATAACATAAACCTATATTCAAAAACTAAAAAAAAACATATAAGTACCTACATAAAATCATGCCCGGAAGCACAGATATAAATCTAACTAGATGACGCAATTATATGTACATATAATTGCGTCATCTAGTTAGATTTGGAGTAAAATTACGATCAATGATCGTATTTTTAGCTTTTCATTTAGCATTATCGGCACCGGAAAAGCATCTAAATCTAGAGAAATGCCTAATTTATGCCATATTGAGCTGTAAAGACTATAGAAAAAGTTGGCAGAGGCATTGGAAATTTGAAATTTTGTTGTTCTTTCGTTGGCAAGTAAATTTGTTTTTAAATTGTGTGTGAAAAAGTGGCACGCTTGGTTTTCATTTAGATTGAGGGACTTGCGTTATCTAGTAAGACTTATACGAGTATCTATGCCCGGAAGGGTTACGAAGAGGTGACCTATTAAAATCCCACAGCACGACAATTATGTTTAAGGTTAAGTCTATAGATGTTAAGTCCGAAATAATAAGCAGGCGAGCCTATTGCCATTAACAAGACATAAATCCAGCCTCCTAGCTGCTACTCATAAATGCCAGATGCAAAAACCCAATAACATTTTGCCTGTCCCGGGCATCGAACCCTGGATCTGCATTTTCAGCATAAGCACTTGCGACCAACGAGGCAGATGAAAACAAATCTGACAACAAAATCATATCTCCCTAACAAAGACTACAAACAGTATAAATAGCCATATCTCCCATAATACTTCCACAAACAAAAATATGCTCCCGACAGCCAACAAATTAAAAAGCAACAATACAAACATCGTACATATTTAATATACACGCGTATACATTTCATTCGATCCCAATATCCCCCAGGATGCCAGAACACAAAAGCCTTAGAAACGTTTTTCGCGGAAAACTGCTGAGTCACCATGGAAAAAATCACAATGGCCGTGAGCCCACAATACATCCCTCAAGGAAACTGATCATTGCGGTCCCGAAATAACAAATGAATTGAGAAAATCCAGCCATACAGTGATATACCAGAATTATATGATCTCTCTTATAACTGCCTGCGACTGCCCTGTCATGTCGTGATGCATTATGGTCGAAATTGTCGTGTGCAGTCATTGGAACTTGCTTGGTTGTTTACGTAGATCAGTATAGATGGTTTGTTTTGTGTTAGCCTTGAATTAGAATGAATTTTTTCGTTAGGTTCTGTTGCGAAGGAGAGTATCTTTTGCCAAAATTTGATCGAAGATTTTAAATGACATTTAGCCATATTTATAAAAAAACGGTTTCTTTCTAAAGCATACTTCTTAGCATACTATAATATAGTTATAAAAAATATAGTTATATTATTGATTCATGTAGGTACATTATTTGTGAAACAAGTTTTTTTCGTGTAACTAATAGTTATGCTTTAAAAAAAATATTAACAACGCAATATTTTTTCGCTACTTTTGGATACTCCTCCAAAACGACTTGGATGTTTAAACATGGTTTTACCCAGAAAAAATTATGGCTAGTATTTCTTCATAACTGAAAAAGCATATGTAAATCAAAGAATATTTTGCAAACAAAACTGCCCAAAAGGTGGATCAATATTGACATTCTGGCAACAATATTAACATTGAGGAATATATAACTTTATTGCCTTAACGTGCTCAATTCCAAAATCCCAGACGCCCCAAACGTACTGAAATCTTTCAACACAAAATCAGTGGACATGAGTAGTGAAGCTGAAGACTCATATGCCAAACTCGAGATTTGTAGGTATACCCAATTTTGAGTTTGAGTCGAGTATCAGCATCTGGAATACAATCCAATTAAAACCACCAAAACTAGATTCGTACACAAAATCAAATTTAAAGAATATTCGTAAAACTATTTTCTTTTAACGAAACATCACCAGAGATTGCTCATCTGGGCGTGAGGGGTCCAGTCCGACTGGCCGCTCTTCTGCTTTCTCTATCGACTCACGAAGGGGTATTCAGAAAATTTAATTTCCGTAGACAGATCGAACAATTTCGCTTCAATGTGGTGTTCACGGGTTGTAATTGGGTCAAACCGACGTACAATGGACTCTGACAATGTTATTATTAGTAAGTAGATTTCTTATTCACTCACTACATTATTCTACCGGTCGCTAAGTTGAAGTGAATTATCGTTTTGTGATCGCGGAAAATGAGTTTTTAAATTGGATTCACAATTCAACAAATCTGGTTTTCCGTTTTCTTAATGTCGGTGTTTTAGTGGAACCTCAGCGGTGTTCAGTTAATTGCTATTTGGCATATTTGAGGAACTGAGTGACTGCCAAGACGATAATAATAGATATAATGATGATATACATGTTTACAGATTTTCAAACCAAAATAATATGACAACAGCTAGATTCCTAAGGTATGTCTGCCATTGTTCCTCTGCATTGCATTGATTTAAAAAAAAAATGGTGTTCTTAACATAAAATATTCATTTATGCTATGTTTAACAATCAATCGTTGAAATACACAATACGATTACCATCATCATAATTGTATTGTTTTTTGTCAAAAGTCCCAACTATATTTAAAATTCGAATTTCAAATCGCCGAACTTAACCGATCACGATCCGAATCTAAATAAATCCTCGATCGTAGCCAGACAAAACAAGACAATTAATCACGAATACATCTTACTTTTAGCGAGTAATGAATCGAAAAGATTAAGACCCCGAGCTTCGAGGGAGGAATCTAATCAGCACTCCAATTTACACAAATCGTTGCCACCACTCAAATGTGTGAAGTAAGAATGTCTTCGTTAATCTAATCCAATCGATTATTCTGGCGGGTTAATAAAGACTGGCAGACCTCTCGACCATCAGACACAGAGGCACACAGTCTCTTCACACAGAAACGAATTATTTACCCTCAATATAAATCTTTGCGCTGTGTTTGTAGTTGGAAAACGAGTCCTTTGAGATTTGTTAGAGCCGTACTAAATTCGATTACAGAGGTGACATGGATGTCAATTTTGGATGGAATGTTGGTCAACCGCAGGACAGGTTTCAAACCTCGTTTCGAGTTTCAATTAGGTCAAACCCAAACTGAGTGTATTTTCATAGTGTCTCTTTGTAGTGTATTAACGCGATTATATACCAACTGTTATTCAAAATTAATGGCTTGACATTTTGAACCACATATTAAGTATAAGGGTCATTTATGATTTTAGGAGCAAACATGAAACTTAGCGAACTAAAAGCTTTACCAATACGTCTTTTATCTATCGATAAACAATATTACACAAGCATAACACGATCAATTCACAGTTTTATAAAGTTTAATGTTGTTAAAGCTGAGTTAAGAGCCAATAAATCGACAGAGATTAAAGGATTGAATCCGTTACAAGGTTCGCAGCAGATTACGGGGCAGCTTGAGGTGAACTATCATAGGTTATGTTGGAGCAGTAAGCTTGTGTATGCCTTGTATGGCTTTACTAATGATTTGTACGGGTTCTTCACTTTATATGTCCTGAATTACAATTCGATATGTTTCGAATTAGATAATTTCTGTTTTGAATTGTGTTGAGCTTATTTTGAAGATGGGTTTTTAAATTGTACTGGTAAAATATACACTAGTTACTGGGTTGTGGAGGTCAGATAGGCAGTCGCTCCATGTAAAACACTGGTACTCAGCTGAATCCGGTAAGACTGGAAGCCGACCCCAATAGAGTTGGGAAAAAGGCTAGGCAGATTGATTGTACTGGTAAAATATGAGATGTTTTTAAGACGAATAGTGAGGACTTTAAATATTTAATATAAGATAATACATATAGTGTAAAATTAGGATAGTTGCCCCAGGAGTATAGTTGCCCCGATTGTAATTACTCTAGTTTAGTGGATGAATCGCATGCTATTTTAATCTACCCAAAGATTGTCCAACTATCACTAAGTTGACCATGTCTCATGTCTCTGTGCGAGTGCATGAGAAGGCAAAATGGATCAGTTTCTCGGATGAGAATATTCTTTAATGAATTAGGCAGCTATCCCCTGTGTGGGATAGATTTTTACCCTAGAGTTATTCCAGGCAATTCTTTACTAACATAAAATATCATAGCATTATAACAAAAGCTCATTTTCACTCATAAACAATAAAGCTCAAATACTCGACGTTATATCTCAGTTTCCTAGCAATAACCCCTTACAATGTGAAAAGTTAGTCATACAATAGAGTTATTGTGGATCTGGTAAACACAGGGCTGCCGGGCCGGTCTGCAGACGGGTGCTGTACGCTTGGCCGGTTCCCCTTCGGTCCCCCCCGGATTGAATGGTGACACACGGCCCGGAGAACGGCACGAGCCCGCAAATCTTTTTGTTGATTTACTTCTTATTATTACTGTTTTTTTGTTTTTTTTTTGTAGATTGTCTGGGGCTTCGTTTTGATTGGGTCGGTTGAGATTGGCTGATCCAATGGAGAAATGAGAGAGAATGGGAAGTGGAGTGAAATGAACAGTTGGGCATTTGATTGTGCTTTCATATCTGATGTATACATTGAAAGAATTTTGTTGAATTTTTGTTCTCCTATCAAAGAATTTTGTTGAATTCAACATAGATGTGTGTGACGCACACAATGCACGAATGAAAAGCTAGTAAAAATCGCATAGAGATAGAAAAAAAAATACAATTAAAAATTACTTTTTTGAACAAGCTTAGAGTAATAAACGCACTGGCGGCCGGGTCACGGCGGCCAGTGATTTCTGGGATATGAAAGCAATCGCTTGTTCTCGCCCGCACTTTTGTCGTCCAAACGTGTATGCAAAATATCATCTTAATCGGTTTAGGATAACTGCTTTAAAATTCAGTTGCAAGATTTGACCTGAACACATATACATACATTGCAAGTTAAAAACCTTGTAAAAATACGTGAAATCAGCGCAACCTAGAAAACTACGTAGGTATTATTTGTTTTAATATAATTAATGAGAAAAATTGCGAAAATATGTAAGGCCAATTTCAAGATTATATTTCTTTTATCTTAATAACATTTGTTTTGAACTTCTATCTCCATATTCTCTTAAAAAGTTTCCAAGAAAACAGGCAGAAAAATTACTTTCGGGTTCTCATCAGTTGATTTGCGCCGGCGGCATATGTAGCAATTTTAAGTTGTGTATCTCCCAACCCTTGTTTGGTATAAACGCCGCTTTTGCAAATATCCACCGCAGACTGGCGGTTTTGCTTTTAAAAAATTGTGCCATACTTGCAGAATAGACATAATCGGATCATGAGATTGTATGTAGGGAAATGAAGGCTTGATCTGCTTACGTAAACATCTCTTATCTGTTCAGAGCTTAATTCTTACCAGATAGACTAATCTAAAATAGAAACGATTACTTTGAGAGGCAAGATGTCAGCGGTGTTTGGTAAAATGGCGTTTGCGGTACACGATATCTTTGGCAAATTGATCGCAGATACAAAGGAGTTCCTTCACGAAACATTTTTCCGTCGGCTGACCTGTCAAGTCCTACACAATGCCGCCTACGAGCCCTTTGAATTGTTCCTCTACTGACATATTTGAAGTCCAGTTACAAATGGTAGCGATCACCGATACGCGGCCGAAAAGTAAAGAAATAAAAAGAGTTTAGGCAAAGTTTAATTTCCGCTACGTTGCCGACTGCACGAAGAAGAAAAAAACTGGGGAAATATTCTTTTCGTACAAAGACGGAACTTTTTAATTGAGTCTCAAGAAATGAGGACTTACAGATCCGTTATTGAAAAGCCTACACTTTTGGGGTATCTCGTTTTGATTCAGTGTCTTTGTGTTTATGGCGTGGTGTGAGTGAGGTTCAGACGAAGAAGTGTAAATATGTCGGAGGGTGTGGGGGAAGGTTGGGAGGTCACGTCCGGCACTCGGCGACAGAGAACTGGCTTCATGCCTCGGTGCCCCCGCCGCTGACGTTGGCAACCTTCTTCACTGAAGAATATTCAGACGCGCTAATCCTGTTTACTTATTCTTAGACGTACCAACTTCGAATATATTACACATGTATCTACATATTCATTCACATAATCAATATATTCTTCTCTGTTATCATGTAAATAGTTAAATCTTCGTGCATTAAATATCGGAATGATACAATGCCTTATGAAGTTCTAGAACGACATTGATCTAAAATGAATAAAAAATGAATCCCTTATTCTAAAGAAGTTGAGTACTCAGACTTCATTTCTGCATGTCTGAGACAAAATGTATATTTAAAGAACAAAGAATTTCTTTTTGACTGACGTTAATTTGATTCATGTAATTTAAAAGTCTATAAAACTATGTAAATAATATAAAAAGAAAGAACTTACTTAAGCTCAGTTTAGGTAAGCGAACGGTGAATATAAAACAATCAAACTGTTTGTATTTGTATACCGAAACGTAAAATTACTTTTTATACCGTGACCGTATATCACGAAGGGAATTCGCAAAGTTTCAAGGTTTGCGGTTTTCTGTGTTCACGAAATTCTAACTTCCATTTTTTATTTGTATGGAAGTTTGAATATTTATTATAGATCTTTTTGCATTGGATTGGATATTCGCTACTGGCAACAATTTGCTTGATTTTATAACCGGTAGCTAATATCCGTTTAGTTTTTTTTTTCATTTTCACGAGAGAATCACCGTTTAAAATCTTAGTGTATGAATATTTGGAGCCGTATAGAACATTTCCAGTTTTTAATGTTTAATGGAACAATAAAATGTGTCCCTTTATAGATACCTAGATAATTTAAAATCGATTAGGTGTTAATGATGAAGTCATTATGTTTGACAGTTTTGGGCCACGATTTAGTATGTAATCTTTACATTTACATTTTTAGAGGTGAAGTTTCAAGGTCATTATAATAATACCAGATTATTACTGTCCCTCTGCGGGGCAAACGCTTCTTCTCATTCGGAGAAGGTACGAGTACCCCGCTACATCAATGCGGGTTTGGCGATTTAAAACTTATATCACTACATATTATAAAACAGTCCCCCTACCGCGTCTGTTCGCGATAAACTCATAAACTACTGAACGGACTTTCATGCAGTTTTCACCAATAGAAAGATTAAGAAACGAGGAAGGTTGTGGTATAGAATTTGTCACGGGCGAAGCCAGGGTGGGTCGTTAGCATTTTTATATATGTCTATGGTCGCTAGTTACATATAAGTCCAGATTTCATTACATTTACATTTTATACAGATACATTTTATTCTACAAATAAGTCTAGTTTAAAATCCTGTTTATATTCTGCAAAATGGACGCAAGACACATTAGCAGGACAGACATTACCTGTTTCAATTGTTCTTAGTTTTCCCTGAGGGTTACTGACACGGTACTAACATTAGGACTTTCGACATGCTCTGACATTAACACATGGCACTGACAGGTTGTTGCCCTGTTTACGAGTATGTACTGCACTAGTGTTAGCTACTTGCCTGATCAGGTAGATAGGGCTCCTGCAAACTGGGCATGAAGGAGGGTCTGGAAGAGATCGCGGAATGCGATAAGGCCGCCCATTGTATGTTTTTAGTATTAAGTTTATGTTTACTTGTTTATTATGGTGCACAATAAAGTGTATATAAATAAATAAATAAACAGCTGATACATTCAATAAATTTGTTTGAGAGCTGTATGGAAATAGTTAAAATAAAAACTAAAATCTTTAATTTTTTTATTAATTATTCACCTTTTTTTTAAGACTTCATGCGGTAGTTTGTTGGTGTTTTTAAGTCTCCGAGTTTCCGACCTTAAATACAAAACGAAACCATTATAAGTTCACTTTTATCCATCTGTCAGACTTTTTTTTTCTGAGAAACACCCTTCTGCTTGAGCCGCTTAGGGTTTCATAAGTGAGATATTAAAGTTTGTATAGTGTTTTAAATAACGCAAGCGGTTTCTTGAAGGCGACAGATAAAATTTAAATAATATCTATTCGTTGTAAGAGCCGGAAACCGCTAGTCATATCCGGAATATCTCTGAATGTTATTGTATGAATACTGATTAAGCCACAGTTCGAGATACCTTTGTTTTTTGTGTCGGTTCAAACGTGCCTGATTTCGAAAATTATTCTATGAATCGCATGTTGCTAATAGTATTGATATTACAATGTCTGATGAGAATATTCAATTACAATGTAACAAAAACTGTTTCGAATTTATTACTAAAGTAAATACGTTTTCGTATCTATAATTCGTTGCTCATCTCGTGTACTTCAATATTCATGCCTAACTTTTCTGACAAGACGAATGGCAACACATAATTCTTTATAACAGTGAAATATGGCAATAATAACATTTCGCTACCATCCAAATAATATATTAAGACACGTTTCATATTGCATTTTTGTTTAGACGCACTTATATCAAACATTTTAGGAACTGAAAAGATATCCATTATTTATAAATCCATACGTCAAAAATGTATCAAATCCCTCTATCAATTCTAAAATAAAGTGTGAGGATACGGAACCAGCATATTTATTCATAGTCCATTCGGTGTGGGATGCAAATCCGTTGGTTCGCCGCTGCTAAGCAAAAAAAGTCACGCTCCGCTAGTAAAAACTATGGAAGAGAGAAATGTCACCAGTTGTGAGTTGCATTGCATCTGAACGCCTTTTTGTGTGACCAGCTTTATTTTCTGTTTGCCTGGTACTTTGGGAATATTGTTGTGGGTTATATATTTTGTTTAGTAAATGAGCTGTGTAAATGGGGATGGATTAAAAGAAATGATTTTAATTCGTTAAAAAATATTTTAATGGTTTGCTTGAACAACTCGCCAGTATTTAGAACAGATATTTCATAAAAAAACGAATGGTGCTTAATGTGATTTGTTATGACAATAACAATTTCATGTATTTATTGGCTTTAAATTGATCTTAAAACCATTTCGCACCACGAAGTAGAATCTACTAGCTTTACAGATTCGATAATTAAAATGTAGGTAGATATAAAAAAGAAATTAAAGACAGACACAATTCCTGTAAAAGAACGAATCCGATTGTCCGACTTCATAGCTTGTCGTCGCCATCGATTTAATTTTTTCACATCGTCCAAGTTATCTGGAGAACGGCTCGATAGCAACTGGGACGAGAATTACGTGACTCTTTGTAAGGGAATGTCTTATAAATCTCGCTTCGCAGCATTCGGAGCAATTGAAAAAATCAGTGAAGTAATAAATCCACGACGGTCTTTTCTATGTTACATAGGAAACGATCCAATTGATAAGGATGCAGTGACGTTTTACGTCCCTCAATAGCACTGTGAGCGAATTACTTTTATAAGAGAGCTCCAAGTTTACGTCTCCAACGAAATGTATTAACAGTTTTTGTTCTTCTTCAACACTGAAGTCTGTTTGAAGTTCTCACTCCACAGGTTAGTGACTTGCAGACCTGAATATTTGTTGATGAAGTTTGTGCGGTTCTCGGAAATAATTAGTGCAGGATATAGGAAACTTGGCTTCCCAAGAAAGTTCGTTAGTAATAGGGAAGGAAATGAGCTTCCTATATAGACGTTTACTAGTTTATTGATATATGTCTTTAAGGTTAAGAAAATTAAATGTGCTGCACGAAATTTTTCTACGAAAAACAAATAATATCCTTGAGTTAATAAATAATGTAAAAGCATGTTGTTCCATTTACCGGATCGGGACAGCGAGCCTATCAAAAAAAGGAAAGTTTCGATTAAAAATACGAATTGATATCGTTAACGATAAAATTCTGTGCGATACGAAGACGTCTTTCGCTATCGGCAACTTGACAGTGACTGATCGCCGGCTGGCCTCGACACCCCCACCACCCACTTCCACCCTCCCATTCCCCCACACTCGCCTTGATCCGCCGTCACTTCGATATTCACTTTGTTAAAAGAACATACGTATTCTTTGCGAATATTTTATATTCTAGCTTGAAGATTTTGACGTCTGTAAACGTTCTTGCTGGCTTTACACTTAATCTAGCTATGCATTTTACCTAGAACTATAATATTATCATGTAACATTACATTTATTCGAATATATTGTTACAATACAATATCTTTTTCTGCGAAAACACGACGGTATAGGCTTGACTTTGTGTCTGAGCCTTTTCGACTTTGCCAATCGATACTTTAATATTATAAATGCGAAAGTAACTCTGTCTTATCTTTTGACGCTTTAACCGATTTAGATGAAATTTGGCATAGAGATAGTTCGGGACTCTGGAAAGGACATAGGATAGTTTTATACCGTAGCATGTTCCCTTGGGTCGATAAAAGACTTTACAAACGGGCAAAGCCGCGGGCAGAAGCTAGTTCTTAATATTCATACTTCACGTTCTTTGTTTCGAAGATTTTCCTCTCCAATTTGTTCTCAACTGGTCACGTGTAATCAACTCGTGATAAAGATTGTTTTAAAATAAGCCCTTTCAGATTCTGCTTCACGTTTTTTGTTCGTTGCTTCGTTTCTTCTTTGGATTTCTCGTAGTCGATTAAAAGGATTAAACCAGCTGAAGATCTAGACAGCTAGACCGGGAAAACTGACTTTGTAGACAGTTACAGCTAAGTTTATGTCAGGTAGATAGTAAATGCTACTTCAGTTGAGTTTTAACTTATGCGTGTACTGTGTTTCCTGATACTTACACAAACCTCGGTGCTGGTTTTACAGTATTTCTTATTACTGTTTATTAGACCCATTTTTGCTTTCTTTTATCTTCAACAATTCAGCCAAAACGCATCCACTGCTGAACTCCCCAAATGTCGCCACATCGATCGGTCTTGTGTGTGGCCAGATTTTTAGCTATTGTATTGACAATATATTATTATATTGCCTCAGGCTCAATCAACTCTTCGTATATCCAAATATCTAAACTGTTAAAACGCAAACAACTTCATAAGACACCCAGATTTGATCTAACCGGAACTTTCTCGAATCCCTAACTAGGAAACTATCATATCGCTAGAAGCATCGCTTATTGACGCAGGCAAGTAAGTACTTAGTGTTGCACACCAATCGCTACAAGTTTATGTTTAGTTCTCATGTTGGTACTTCTAGCTTTACTTAATTGTTAGTGAGTGTACGCTTAAGTTATTACGTCATAACAGTGTTTGTTTCAAGTCATTGGAGAGTGTGTTGTTTTTTTTTCATTAGCTTTGTGTTTGTGTAAATCGAAGAGAACGACGTACTAAGGTATTTTCCGAGAACTAAAGCTTACTTTTCAAAACATTCTGTATTATGAATTTAAAATTTAGAACCTGCCAATCTTTAGGTTTTACTTTTAAGCCTGAAAATCTATTTACTTTTAGCATTAAATAAGCATTTGACACCCAGAAACCGGTAACTTCAGTGTCTCTATTCGTAAACCGGACCTTTTTTTCTTTTTGATGAATACATTTTTGAGTAAATATTGCGATTGATTGTGTTAGTACGTCGTCTAGATATTAATTTTTTTGAGAAATTTGTTACTTGACTAATGTCGATCGATGTTGAAGTTCTTGAAGAAGTTTCTAATTAAGACACGCCGCACTTAAATTGTGATAATGCTGTTGTGGTTTTCATTATTTTATTTGACATAAAAATGTCAAGGTGTCTTTAACTGAAGTTTGATGAAAGCCGGGTGTCACGTCAACCATTTTCTGCGGAATGAAACAACATAAAACACATATTTATGTATTTTTTTGTTCATTAGTATTGTAAATTAATTATTTTATTATACTGAGAAATATAGTATGGGTTAACTAATTAATATTGCTCGTAATAATTAAGTTGACTACTTTAGTTTCCAAGTAAATTCATAAAAAATTCTCACAATATCGGATTTTTTTTACTACAAAGCATTGTATTGAAACTCTTGTAGTCTGTTATTAATGAAAGAACCATTGTTTCAGGTAACATGCAAATAATTAACCCCAGAACCGGCCTTCATTAAAGTGTAAGCTTTTGTTGATTTTATTATTCAAGGACTTTAATTGGATAAGTTGATGGGGCGAAAATAAAATTAACAGTTGAACCTGGAGTTTTGTGCGTTTGTAAGTATAGAAAGTATCTTAAATAATTATGAGCCATTATGGACTGAGGATGGATTTTTGATTGAGAGAATAATATAGATTTAAATTATATTGTTGGAAGTTTAGTCTGTCGAATTGAGGTGGTTATGTTGTTGATAAGTTTTATCTTTAAAATTTGAGTGGCATCCGTTTCTAATACTTTTGACGTAAATCTACTCGTACTTCTAACTCAAGTTTTTGATTTGACCTAGTTCGATTTATAGACTACAAGTGGATTGGAAAACTATAATGTTACATGATTTTAATAATGACATGAAATACTACAATAAAGTCCTTTCAGTTCAATATTTTAATCCATATTGTGCCATTATAAAATTTCAGTATACAATAAGCCACTAGAAAAGTGTCAACAATTTCTATTCAACCCAAACATCCATTAAAGTACTTAGTAATTCCATACATATCATAGAACATTAACTTTTAAGACGTAAAGCCGTTTCATTTAAAAAACGTTCATATAATTCTACAGCTAGTAAAAAAATCTAAACTGAGAGAAATAAAGCATAGACAATGTAAATACGTAGGAGGTATTATTTCTAGCACGGGCCACTAAACCGCAGCGAATCGAATGATGTCAAAGGCCTCTCGCGGGCTTAGACCGAAAGCTTACCGACTCCCTGCATAATGTCAATAGTCTGGGCCCTAAGGACGAAGCCTTTGGTGTAAGAATGCCACAAGTTCGGGTTCTGTAGGACAAGTATTTTAAGGACGTGGCTTTTAGGGTCATGGGTCAAAGACGCGTAGGTTGAAAGCTGGGGTTAATTAGAAGTGGACATTAGAAGCTTAAAAAGAAGTGGGATCTTTGGTGGGATTCCGATGGATCTTTTTCTGTCATATGACGAAGTTTGCATTAACTGTGTGGTAGACTATATTATTAACATTGTAGATATTTAAAGAGAATGGTTTACTTGGTCTGTATGTTAAAAATAAGTCTGTTTATTTTAGGAAAAATCGAATAATTGCTGGCCTTTTCTGGAATATAAAATTACACGTGCTGTTCTAAAATTTGGTTCTAATACTGCACAATGTTTTACATGCCAATACATACTACCTACTAGTGAAGAATGCTTAGACAGCAACAAACTCCAAACTGTTGCGTATATTCACGATTTATTTCGTCCTTTATCCTGCTTTTACATCCAACATGGCGGCCCGAGGTTAAAGCCCTCTGAGGCGAAACGTCTTTCCTTGGTAGCGTCTAATTTGACGCCTAATGTTCGCTTAGTTAATTATTTAGTTGTTTGTGAGTGAACGGGATTTAGGTCTCTTCTTCGTGTGAACCTGTCGAAATTAGGACCGTGTTAAGTAATTTTCTCAGTGTTTATAAGCGATGAGCGTATTTAAGTGGCATCTTACTAGTTATTTTAATAGAGTAAGCTATTTTCATTTATAAACGAGTTAAAAGATACTTTACTTACTTTTATATTGACAATACGGTCTTAGTCCTTCGCTGGTAAGCGAAACAATAATTAATCTAATAACAAAGTTACAAGCTCCAAACATAGAATCAAGCAATTCTATGGAAAAGGAAACTAATATAAAAGTTATATAGGCTCTTCAAGTTTTTTCATTGTTTAATTAAATACAGTCACTGAAAATATACTTTGTTGGAGGATAATCTCGAATTTGTCATGGTGGAATACTTTAATAGTCTCAAAAAATAGTAACTAAAAGTTGGTTTTCTCATCGCCTCTTAAACGTCTCCAAATCCGTAGCTATTGGCGCCCAACTGGGCCTAATAAAATAATGCATTTTTATTTAGAAGTTAGTAGAAAAGCAATACATTCTTCTTTTCGAAACAATTATTTAAATTAAAAACGTAGTTTAATCTCGCAGTTAGAAATATTCAGCAATCATGATTAAAGTACCCTCTACTTGTAATGAAAGAGTCGTAAATTATTCAGTTTTATGAATAAAATAGTCGTTTTAAAGTGAGTACCTCCTAGAGTAGACGAAGCGTCTTCTCTAGACGAAAAATGTTGGATTAAGAGTCGAGTGCAATATCTTTAAAGGTATTGCATTATACTGCAAGATATATTTTAGTAAGTGGTTTCATCAGATACATACATAGTTTGTTTCATAAAGTCAAAGAATTTAAAGGTATTGACGCAGTCGCAGTTATATACAGGGTGGGCAAAAAATTTAAAGGTATTGGCGCAGTCGCAGTTATGGGTATACAGGGTGGGCAAAAAATCGTGGATCAAACGAACGTGGGCGATAGTTGGGGAAAAAAAGAGAAAAAAAAATGAATAACAAAATTACTAAAAAGTTATACATAAAAAAGTTAATTAAAAATATCAAAAAACCCGACTGCTTAAAAAGCAAACTAAAAACATGTAAACAAGAAGAAAATCATGCTGTGCAGTCGGAGGATACATGTGCGCGAGCTGGCTGACCAAAATCAGATGCGGGTTGGTGGATGTCACATGTCTTCGAATTTTTTGTTCTAGGACATGCCGGTTTTCTCATGATGTTTTCATTTTGAGAGCAGTGGTGATGAAATAATTTACACAAAGTAAAGCGCCTGCCTGGGCTCAAACCCCCAACTTACAACTTGAAAGTCGCGACCGATACCACTGGGCCATCACTGCTCTCATTTCTTCTTTCTCTCCACTTCAAAATATCAGGAACAAAATAAAAGTAAAGAGCCTGCCTAGGCTCGAACCCCCAACTTACAACTTGAAAGTCGCGGCCGATACCACTGGGCCACCACTGCTCTCACTTTTTCTTTCTCTCCACTTCAAAATATCAGGAACAAAATAAAAGTAAAGCGCCTGCCTGGGCTCGAACCCCCAACTTACAACTTGAAAGTCGCGGCCGATACCACTGGGCCACTGCTCTCACTTCTTCGTTCTCTCCACTTGAAAATATCAGGAACAAAATAAAAGCTAGGTTATTTAAGTCAATTTATACCTGTCGTATTACATTAACCTTAATACCTAGTATACTCAACTTACATATGTTTTAACCCCAATTTATAATTGGCTTACCGCCACACTTGGCGCCCGCGATCACATCTGTACCTACATTACTAAAATCCTGTTCTACACATCCAAACTAATTAATATTATTAGTGTGGCAACACTTTACTATAGTGTTGTACCTAAGTCACGCTATAGCGTGCCGAGCTAAAACTTCACCGTATTTTTAGCGAAAATAATAGCAAACATGGAACGCGTGTAAATTTTAGTTGGAAAAAGTTTATTTTTTCAGTTCATACGGTGGCCTGAATTAGTTATTCTTCTTTAAGTAAAACGGGACAGGGAAATTAGTGAGTAAAGTTTGTGTGCAATTACCTTCGTGTAAAAAATCAGAAAACTTGTAAGTTTTTGAAATGAGATTATATATTCCTGTAGATAGGCTTTTATAGTTTAAAAAAATAAGCGAAAGGTTAGTTAGGTAGTGAAGTGTTTTTTTCAGAGTAGCCAACGTTAATAAAACAGTAAATTGAGACTACCCTCGGGTTACTTTCTTTCTGCATATTTAATCTAATACCACTAATAACTTTTTGTTTCTACAAACAAACCATAATGGATATCTAATATTTGCTTGATAATTATAAACACTTTGACGTCACATGGTCGTTATGGATGCGGATACGACCTAGGAACGGAACAACTTGCATACAATTGCGCCCTCAATTTCCACTGACACATATTGTACACTAAGTACAAAAAACATCTAAATGTAGCGCATAACATAACGTCTACACCTACACACATATATTTTCCAGATATGTTTAAATTGTATGTAGCTAATGGAGGCGTGACAGAAGCTAGTTATAATAAAACTATTTTCTGTCAGCGGCTTCGCCCGCGTGAAAAGTATTTTATCATCCCAAGGGAACATTAAACCGGGATAAAAAGCCTATGTGCTATTTCAGACTAAAATCTATCTCTGTGCCAAATTTCATCGAGATCCGTTCAGCCGTTCTAGCGTGATTGAGTAAACAACATACATCGACACACACATCTATCCAAAATTTCACATTTCTTATATTAGTAAGATAAGAAATACGGACTCCTGGCTGCTACTCAGAAAATCTGTTTGTCAAAAACCCAATAACACTGCCCGTCCCGCAGAACCAGCAGTTGCTGCAACAAGGTAGTCGACTTCAAATAAAATTGCGTTTCTTTCGAAACTACCCTCTTTTCAAGTAAAAGCATATTATGTTTTTGTTACTACCCTCTTTTATCAGAAAAATATTTTATGTGTACGAAGTTGATAAACTCGTGTAGCATCAATTTGCCTTGAAGGTCAACTGCAGAAAGGTTATGAATTAAAACGTTAAAACAAGGTAGGTGTTCTTTTGTAAATGGAATGTGAGATATTCTTTTATTTTTAGAAATACATGCTTTGAGATTGTCTCTTTAAAGGTGAGTATAGACTAGAGCATTTACTTGAAACAAAACATCGAACATTCGCTGTTTTTAAATTTACTTGAACCACACTTCGAACATGACGCTCGATGTTATGTTACAACCTGATTTTATAAACCAACGATCGTTTTGGTGTAACATTTTGTCGAACAAAGGCACGGGCGCGGGTGACGTGGCGTGGGATCAATAATGACGCAAGGTACAAAGAAATGTTACAGGTAAATGCTCACTTTGGGGATTCTTGCAAAGGTGAGACGGTACTTCACGCCAGAACATTTGCTCAACTTGTACCAAGCGCAAATTCGGTCATGCATGGAGTACTGCTCTCATCTCTGGGACGGATCTGCGAAGTACCAGCTGGATGCACTAGAGTCGATCGAAAAACGGGCCAAGAGGCTCATCGGCAATGAGATACTGGTCGAGTCCAGAGCCTTGAACATCGGCGCCAAGTTGCCAGTCTGTCGGTTTTTTATCGGTTACATTTCGGGGAGTGTGCGATGGAATTGCATGAACTAATTCCTCCTAGCCCGTTCCATCATCGGACTACAAGACGTACGGCGATGCGTCATCGGTACATGGTGGACATCCCACCCATACGCACCAAACGTTTTGGGAATACTTTCATTATGCGTACAGCTAAGGAGTGAAATTCCCTGCCGGAGTCTGTATTTCCTGATAGCTACAACCTGGGAGTCTTTAAGTCAAGAGTGAATAGGTTTCTTCTAGGTAAGCGTGCTACATCGTCGACCACATCATCACTTACCATCAGGTGAGATAGTGGTCAAGCGCATGCCTATCAATAATAATAATAAAAAAAAAAACATGCCGTGAGCATTACGTCGACCACAGCGTCCAACATTCGCAAGAACGTTACATTACATGGAAATGCTTTTGAAAACTGAGCATTTGTCTGTATTGTACCATTCGTAAGAACATTACATTACAATGCTCGCGAACATACTCTAGTGTTTACTTATGATTAATAAACTTTATGGTTATAAACAGAGCAATGAATTTTAATAGCTGGTTGTTCTGGTTTTTTTATTATTAATAATTATACCAGCCTGTAACTATCCCACTGCAAGTTAAAGGTTGATTCTCGATTGTTCTTTTGGATTTATATTTACCTACCTTACTGCAATATTAATTACTAAAATGTGCAACACAAAATTACTAGAAATATGGTCTGTATGAACGTTATTGGGAACTGGTAAACGTAAGGTAGGACTCCCTCAGGTTAGGTGGAGCGACTACCTCCGCAGGGTGGCTTGTAGCAGCTGGCTGACAGAGCAGTGGTATCGGCCGCGACAAGAAGTTACAAGTTGTGGGTCATGGGTTCGAACCCAGACAGGCGCTTTACTTTGTGTAAATTATTTCATCACCACTGCTCTCAAAACGGTGAAGGAAAACATCGTGAGGAAACCGGCATGTCTTAGAACCAAAAATTCTCCAAAATCTACCAAACCGCACTGGACCCGCGTGGTGGATTACAGCCCATTCCCTCTCACAGAGAGGAAGCCTGTGTCCCAGCAGTGGGAACATTAATAGGCTGATGATGATGATCATGAACGTTATTGATTGATGTAACAAAGACAATCAATTCAATTATCTATGAATGTCATCCCAGACGCCATATTAAATCAATAATGGCAAATACAATGATAGTGGTATAATCAACTAATATGTCAATCATTCTGACGTCGACTGTATATTGAGATATATTATTATTGTTATCAGTAATAAATCCATCCGAGAAAGGGAAATTCACACATTATCAGAGTATTAGTGCCTTGTGCTTATTGCAATTATGAAGATAATTATGAATTCTTGGTAATATTTATATGACTTTTGGTTTAATATAGCTTAATTGATCGAAATAAAATTGAGATGATTTCATTTTGAGATACATATATTTATTATTGATAGTGTCAGGCTTTAGGCTAAATAATAACAGCCCCACTGGTCGATCATCAAGGTTAAGCAACGCTTGACGAGGTCGGTCCGTGGATGGGTGACCATTTCAACATACTTTTTTACATTTACTCCGTGCCTCGGAAAGCACGTTAAGCCGTTGGTCCCGGCTGTCATTTCAAGATCTTTGACAGTCGTTACGGGTAGTCAGAAGCCTGAGATCTGACACCAGTCTTGCCAAGAGGTATCGTGTTTCCCAGTTACTGGGATGTGGAGGTCAGATAGGCAGTCGCTCCATGTAAAACACTGGTACTCAGCTGAATCCGGTAAGACTGGAAGCCGACCCCAATATAGTTGGGAAAAGGCTAGGCAGAGAGAGAGTGTCGGGTTTGTGTGTGTGTGTATCTCACCCGATAATAATCGATGGTGTGGTTGACGGTGAAGTTCCACAGATCCAAGGGTTGTAGCAAAAATAGATAGAATGAAAACCTACCATTTATTGTAGCTACCTAGCAAGATAGGCAACGTTCCAGTGTTATTAGAATTGAAACTGATTGCTATTAATGTGAAAACCAAAAGTTCTTCGAAACTATTTAGTATTACTGAATTAATTAAAACTTAATAAGAACAACAAGCAATGAACAATGGTACTGCGAAACTCATTTTCATAAAATACGGAGATTCCTCATTTCTCCATTCATTTTATTTCCCATCTACCTAAAAACGCCTAATTACATTCAAATCTTGTCTCATAAACATCAATCATTTACAGTGTCTGTCACAAAAATGAGCACGCAAATAAGGTGTAAACATACACTGTGTGCAAAATACACGATTGGCTCAGTAAACTCGTACAATATTCACTTGCCGCACCATTTCCCCGTATCAATTAACATGATCATTCACAGGTACAGGCCTGGATATCGATATATAGTGTTTGTTGTGCTGTACATTAATAAAGGCGGGACGGCACACTAATTAAGGCCCGCTTAGGATATGTGCGAGTATTTTACCTATGATTATTCAGAATGAGTATTATCTGAAAGTCAATAGGTTAACTTCTAAGCAAGAATTGCATCAAATTCGATCATATTATCATATTTTTTGGTAGAGATATTTCTAAGCAGTTTTCTAAGTAAATTACAAAATAATGCATTAATAATGCAGGTACAGGTAATTTCTAAAATACAGTTATCTTAGCAAATTTTAGGTAGGTATATGTAGGTACTTTGCTGAATTAATCAGCACTAGAAGAGGATCCTAACTCAAGGAGGTTCTGTTAATGAACCCTAAATATTTAAAGATAGCATTTAGCCGTAAAGCTACGCCTAACTGTCCTTAAAATTTCATAAGAAACTTGGTAACCTAAGGATTAGCTCACACCGAGATGATGAGCATACTTTTTAAGGTACTAATAAAATATAGAACTTTATTTATTACACAAGAAGTAATTAGCACGGCGGGCTGTGCTGGGGCGGCTGCTGCTGGTGCAGAAAACCTCAAACGGCGCAAATACAACAACCTTATTGGAAGTTATATATTTGAGCCGTTTGGAGCTGAAAGATTAGGTCCATGGGATCCGAGTGCTCTTCGAGTATTTCGAGATATAAGCAAGTGTTAGTCGACTCTTCACGTGAACTTTGCTGGACTTTTCCTTGGCCAGAGAATCAGCATTGCCATCCAACGTGGCAATGCTGCCAGCGTTCTGGGCACTTTTCACGTTGACAGCGATGTGGACGAATTTTTTGACGCCCTTTGACCCCTGCCCTTTTATACGCGTTCGTAGTTTTATTTATTTTTTATTTAAGTGTATATAGATAGTTATTGTTAATTAAGTATTTTATATTATGTAAATTTTAATTGAGATAATTGAATAAAAATGTACGTTAGAAGTACTTATTTCAGAGAGAGAATAGATACTCATTTCAATGGCCCTAAGTTTCAGTAAGAAACGTGGGCGTGTGGAATATTTCCTGCCGGAGTCTTTTATTCCTGATAGCTAAACCCTAAGGGTATTTTAGGTTAGGTGACTTCTAGGCAAGTGTGCTTCAACGTCGCGGTCGACCCCATCATCCTTTATCATCAAATTAGATATAGACAAACGCGAACCGAAAGTTAACAAAAAAAAAAATCAAGCATCTTGCAATAAACATTTTTTTCACTAATGTAAAATCGATGTTCAAAGGTCAGACATTAACGATTGGTTTAAATTACCAATACTTTAACGTTCTGAAGAAAAAAACGGTCTAGACTCTCTTGAGCTCTATTGAGGCAGAGTTAGTATTAATCAAAGGCTGAGTTATTGGTGATTACGGTTCTTTTAATGATTGGTGTACGTTACATTTTGATTACCGAAAATAAAGTTGTTAAAAGACTTTTGCTAGCGGCCTTGCCCGCGTAAATTATACCACACCGCTCGCACACGGCAAAATAAAGGTCATAGCCGACTTCTACGACACCACACTACTACCCGGCAAAATAATGTTCATTGAAGTGTGAGCTTCAGGGCGTCCTCTGTAGACTTACTTTACATTGACAACACAAATCGAGCTTTCCGCCGTCGTTCTACTCGATAGTTGACGTCTCGCTTACCGCATGCTTACCACGCGCTTTAAGCGGGGGCCCGTGTGCTGTACGCACGTTGACTGCTCGCTTGAAGCACGTTGCTAACTTGTCAAAAAAGGTAAGGCGAAAGCGGTCGGCGCGGGGACAGCTAGTTGACGCGCTTACGCGTGGACAGCTGGTTGCCTGCTAGCTGTCGGCGCGTGAACAGCGAGAAGTCATCTCCGTGATGTGCGGGAGCAGTGTTGAAGCGGCGGGGCCGTGTAAGTGAACTACGACCTTAATGTTCATTGAAATGTGAGCTTCAAGGCGTCCTCTGTAGACATACTTTACATTGAAAATACAAATTAGCAAACAGCTCGATAGCAGATAGCAGTCATCTCCGTATTAATGCGGTGTTGTACGGGAGCGGTGTTGGAGCGGGGTCGTGTAAGCAAGCTACGAGTCTACGACCTTTTCAAGTCCAAAATTATCCAATGGAAACGTACAACCGAGAAAAATAGTGTCCTATATCTAATCCAGGCCATGATATAAATTTCATGCAAAGTAAATTTGCTTAAATTTTGAGACGTGATTGATTAACAAACATATAAACACACATTCATTTTTATAACATTAGGGTCTATTCGGGCAAATCAAAGATTAATAGGAACGTTCACGATAACTGTCGGTTATTTTTGTTACAACCTGATTAAAACAGCTTTTGGAAAGTTTGGGAAGTCAATGAATACATGTTTTTTTTTTGTTTTCAATTGTTTTATAAAATGTTGTTTAAAATCAGAAATACTTACCTATGTGTCTTTAAAAGATGAAAACGAGGCGATCCAAGAGAAAAAATAGCTTTTGAAATCTTGTCATTTTTCGTTCAGATAATATTTATTTATATTATCTACATACCCCACGAGATTTAGATAAAATAAAGAGCCAGATTTAGGCTGATTTATTAGTCTATCTGTCAAAACGTACTGAGTTAAATCTAGACTTAAAATACCAGGCCACATTTTAGATCTAAGCTCTTGACTATAAAGGATGTTTTAGGATTAATAAATGAGTTAGGTAACTAGGTATATATATACAACGACATCTACATATGAATCTACGATTATTAGGGCATGATGACTAAGTATTTCATCTGATATTTCGTAGAATTTTGTTTTAGAATAATCTGAAGTGAAACACCGATAACCCAGCTGCAGGTATCTATTTTTAGTAGGTAAGTGATACTTAATATTATAAAAAAGATATAAAAAAAAATCGGTTGCTCTTAATATGTCAGCAACGAATGCTTTGTATTATTAGATCACGTGAAATAAAAAATAAAAATAAAAATTCAAATCTGGTATTGTATTCGAAATTCAAATCTCGTCCTCTCAGTACAGTCACGCCACAAAAGTGTATTAACAATAATAAAATTATTATTAAAGTTTCCAGCATATGCTGATGGGGTTCGTTGACCGGGTAGCGTCGCGCCCAGCCAGGCCGCCCCTATCTCGCACTATACAATAATATTAAAGTTGCATGCTTTGTGCACTTCAGAACGCACCTTTGTTTGAATAACTATGTGTATTTGGACGAAGGACGATGTTTGGACGTCCTTAATGGCCGATAGTGGCCGTTTCGAAATGTTTATCGTTTTATACTAGTGTTTTTGGCTTGTAAGTTGATATTAGGTCAATAAAAGGACTTTTTTAATGAGGTTACCTATTTTGATTCATTTATAGTTTCGGTATTAAGTGTCAAAGTCATTAATGAACCTTTTGTTTCACAAAAAATCCCAATAAATCGTTTCATTTTTTAAATATTGCTGTAATTATTTAAGTTCCGAAATCCTTTTAATGTAATTAAGACATAATAGAGTTGAGTGCGTGTTATTAAGGGCAAGTTATAAAATTAAACAGCATGTGTCATGGTTGACGACTCACTGTTGACCATGTGTGAAATTAAAATATGGTAATGTTTTACAGCAAAAAATGCGTGTGAATAATTTAAGATTGATACAACATGTTTAGTTTATAACTGTTTAATATTCGTCTAGTTTTGCGAAACAATATTTATGTATCTAAGCCTAGGTAGATATTAGTTTGTCTCATAATGTTAGTACATAGTACTAATGTTAATAATTTAGGTATTTGTTTACTAACGTAGAAAATGTGCACCAAAAACTGTTTAATTCTAGACAAATATCAAACAAATATAACGTTTTAGTATACATGCAAGCAGCAAGTTTATTTACTTATAATAAGTAACTAATGACTCCGTTCACAAATAGTGATGTCATAGCTGCATACTAAGCTAAAAAAATGCATTATATTATATTTACCGTCGACTCGCAAAGGGAAAGGAATAACCTACGTCTCAAAAAAGAAGATTAAGGCTATAAAACCACATCAATCTCACTTAGCTTGCTTGTACCTAATTATTAAATTAGTTACCTAATTAAGTACTCAACCATAGTTACCTTTGTCTTCGTTATATAGGTAAACTCATAATTAAATACTTTCCCGTAAATAATATTGGTGCACGCGACTGTACTACAGAAAAAAATAAATATGAAAAATATTTTTTGTATAATCTGTAAAGGAATAGAGTGGTAGGTATCTTGGATAAAAAGAGGTACCTATCACATGAAGTCCGTGAAGGTAGATTATTAGTAGATACTACAATGTTACCTAATGTATTTATCTACTTCACTACTGGGTTTATTATGAAAGCTGCTATTCATGGCATTCAATACATATAAGATGCAAAAGATCTAAATTTTCCTCTATTATCATCAGCATCAGATCAGTCCAAAGACTACCTAGCAGTGATATTCTATACGCGATAACAATTGCCAAAAGTAAAAATTTTGAAAACCCCCGACATAAAAACCTCTAAAAAGCAAAAATTAAGCCTCGTAGTCGCGTCGGGGAACCACCAACGTTTACAGTAGTTTATTTTATTTTATTAGCGGTTCCCTGACGCGAGTACGAGGCTTATTTTTTGCTTTTTAGAGGTTCTTGTGTCGGGGTTTTAATTCAAATAATATACCTAGTAGTAGACACGCTTCAATCAACGATCTATCGAAACACGTAATTATGACATGATATCTTGCGAAAAAAAACCCATATTCAAAGAGTAAAATGCGGATAACTTTTGAACGCGTCAACCGATTTCGCTAAAACCCCCTAGACAAAGATAAATTAAAAAATAAAAAACAATATTCAAAATCGGTTCATCCGTTCGGGAGCTACGATGCCACAGACAGACACAACCACACACAGACACGTCATAACTTATAACACCCCGTCGTGTTTGCGTCTGGTGTTAAAAAAATTAATAAGATTGACAATGATTACCGTAAAACCCGTTCAGTAGTTTTTGCGTGAAAGAGTATGTAACAAACACCCAACTATTCATCCATCCTTACTAACTTTCACATTTATAATATTATTAGAATTATGAATTATTATTCACGTGGTCAATCCCAAACATTTTGGCATTTCGACAATCCCCCAGAACAGAATTTCACTTTGCCAAAATACAACCCATGCCCTCCTTGCATCCAGCGGAACCCCGCAACCTTTAAAAACCTCACAAATCAAGAATCAGAAAGCCCCCCAACTTCAGCTTCAGCTTCCTCCAACCCGAATAAAGCCCCGTCATAATTGATTATCGTCCTATCTCATCCAGAATGCTAATTTCGTATCTTTTCTTTTTTGAACAACAAATTATCAGTTAAGAAAAATCGGCTGCAATTTCGTTGGACTAATAACTCTTGGGAGACGGTATCTCGTACAAGATGGCTGTAAAATAAGCCAAATTGGACCATCCCTTCAACGAACGTCTCGTTTTATGGCGTCTTATATCTGCTAAGCTTTTTACTTGGCCACTGATAATATCGATTCATGATTATGCAGTTAGTGTAGTAAATTGTTTTGTGTTTCATTTGGGTTGAGTAAGAATGGTCCAAGTTATTGCTTGTATACTTAATTACTTATTAGGGGAACTCGTGGCTAAATAATAACATCCGCACGGGTCGATCATAATGGTTAAGCAACGCTTGACGATGTCGGCCCGTGGATGGGTGACCATTTCAACATACCGAGTTTCCTCCGTGCCTCGGAAAGTACGTTAACCCGTTGGTCCCGGCTGTCATTTAAAGATCTTTGACAGTCGTTACGGGTAGTCAGAAGCTTGAGATCTGACACCAGTCTTGCCAAGGGGTACCGCGTTACCCAGTTACTGGGTTGTGTAGGTCAGATAGGCAGTCGCTCCATGTAAAACACTAGTACTCAGCTGAATCCGGTTAGACTGGAAGCCGACCCCAATATAGTTGTGAAAAGGCTAGGCAGATGATGATTACTTACTTATTAGATTTTAATGAGTGTGAAGTCAGAGGGCTACCAAAAATATCTATTACCTAATGGGCTTTTAATCCACCACGCAGGCCCAGTGTGGGTTGGTGGATGTCACATTTTTCAGATTTTTTGGTTCTAAGACATGCCGGTTTCTTCACAATGTTTTCCTTCAGCGTTTTAAGAGCAGTGGTGATGAAATATTTTACACAAAGTAAAGCGCCTGCCTGGGTTCGAACTCACGACCTACGACACGTAAGTCAGGGCCATTATTACTGAGCCACCACTGCCCTTAACCTGCATTTAATTTACACAATTTCGCTATTAGTGGTCTCCTTATTAAATGGGCCACTTATGTTTTAACGGTTACTAGTCTACGGGTCTGGGAACTAGTGCTTGATTAATTATTAATCTGTGAACGATGTAAACTTCTACGTTCGAACCCGTTTTTAAACTCCTTGAGGGGGCATAAGACCAAGACTTAGACAAGACAAGAATATGTCTGATACAGTTAAGAGTCAGTAGGTACCTATATAATCCCTTAAGTATGGACCAGGTTGATACTTGATACCGGTTTTGCAGGGTTATTGGATGATTCGCCCGAATTTAACTCGCCTGAATCGGGCGAATCGATCACTATTAGAAATATTATATTTTTCTGTGTCGATTCGCCCGAGTTTTATTTTAGAAAACAAAAAATAAAAAAAGTACAGTCGTCCTTACCCGTCTCTGAAATAATATGAAGAATTAATCGTAGTCAATAGATATTTTACTAGAAACTAGGCAAGCAATTTATTAAATAAGTAATTACCACTTAAAACGTGGGTAGATAACACATTTATACCCAAACTACCAGGAGGCCAGAATCAAGAAGAAGTATTTGCAGGGCTAGAATCAATAGCGGTAGAGACTAACGGAGTACTATGACTTCGGATTCGAAAATCGCCCGGTACTCTTATTACCGCTCATGATCTCTAGCTTAGGTTCCTCATGATTATAATCTCCTGGTACGTCGATTCGCCCGATTCGGGCAATAACCCGTTTTGCATTGTCATAAGTAAATCCTCTTATCCAAATAAAGTACGTACTAAGTTCTCAATCACGCTTCTCCCCATATAAGGCCTAGTACTGATTGCATTGTGGTCCCTTTCCATATGAGTGGGTGGGAGATTGTAACGATTTCGATGTGACATACAAAGTTCCTATCTCAGAGATGCAAATCGAGTATCTGTTATCATATATTATTTCATGGTATTCAATTTATATATCTAGATTTTGAATGCTTTTGATAAGGAAAATTATTCACGACCATAATGGACATAAGTTTGTTTTATTTTTATTTATTTTTTTAAAACAACCTTTTTTCCGAATTCTTCTAAGCAAACTCTTTCATTTGATATCATGGCAATGCAAAAAAAAATAACTAGTCCGCCGTCTTGGGCCGTCCGCCATATTGGATTTAGAATGACGTCACTGAGCTAATGATGCACAATCATTCAAACTAAAAGTGTATGCAAAATTTCATCTTAATGGGTGGAGGATAACTGCTTTAAAATTCAGTTGCAAGATTTGCCCCGAACATACATACATTGCCAGTTAAATAAAAGCTTGTAAAAATAAACGATGCGCTAACTCCACATCTTTTGATGTGATGATAAAATAATGATGATGTAAAAATTCAAACATAACCTCACGCACGCCTTCCTCATAGGGTTAGCAGAAAGCCATCCCAACATTCCCAACTGATTAAAAAAAAACTCTATGGCCCATGAAGGATAGATGAATTTTACTATAGTAGTACCTACTAATATAGGTTGTTCAGTTTCCAGTCAAGTAAATCGTAGCGGTTTAAATAATTTCACGGTGGTGGTCGATAGGGTCCAGACTTGGTGTGAGACGAGCCTTACGGTCCAAGCTCCAAGCTTTAGTTTCAATTCCACTTGAAGAATTTCAAAGTCCTTTGTTGGCAATGTAAAGATCGACTTTAGCATTGTGTCATTTAAGTTGATTTTTAAGTAATCATTTGTTTTTAAAAAAGCCCTAAGAAATTATGAGTTGCAATGGAATTTGAACTTTGTCATGAATGTGATAGAGTTTGTTGTTCCAAAATTTTATAATTTTATTCAAATACAGTTCGATTTTTACTTTCTACTTGACTAGATCTTAATTGGCACTTAAGTAACACTTATCTAAACTAGATTCCATTAATTAGCATTTATTTTGAAGCGTACTATAACTTTTAATTAGCGATATCTAGACAGAGAAGGTCTTCAGGTTATTGTTAATTGAAAATTAGCGGCAATTTGTTAATTCGTACTCGAAGGTAGGCTAAACATACATACAAATTATTAAATTTTCAGAGATAGTTAAGAAAGAGAAACACAGTAAATGTTATAAGTTTGATGTGTGTACCTGTGTGTTTGTGTATCTGTATGTAGCATCAAAGCTAATAAACGGATGAACCGATTTTGATTTTTTGTTTGAATAGCTAAGTTTGATGATTTTTTTTTTAAATTTATGGGCGGTTTATTGTTCGAATCGGGCTGTTTTCATGATATCGTGTCATAACTACGTGTTCAATAGATTGTCGACCAAAGCTTGTCTTGTACTAGATAAATTATGTAGCATGAAATATAAATGTGTCGGGGGTATTAAATTTTACTTGTTATTATATTAAGCATCTAGGTTATGATTCGTAGCCATTTAGTACTCTTCGAATCAAACAAAGTCTTCTAAAATAATAAACACAGAATCAAAGTATCTAAGTCTGTAGGTACTAGGTATTTCTTAAGAAATACCTAGTACCAATACTAGATAGCACCTAGGTACTAGGTACCTAGTAGTTACTGATCATGTAACAATTTTTGTGGGTCCATGATACATCAAAGTATAACAATCCAATAAAGGCTTTGAATTTACACGTGCCGTCTGAAGTCATGGATATATTATGTACTTACATACTAAGGCTAGTCCCTGTTTAGATATTCACCTACCCTCTACCACAGAGCAGGTCCTACAATTGCGGTGGTACGATAGTACCGCGGTTGGCAGTATACACCGCTGGTTATACAAGTAGTTACGTATCTATAAGGCCAACATTCCTAGCTATGTACGGCACAGGCCACAATTGAGTCGCTTTCAAACGAAATTCGGCCTCGAGCTCCGTAAGGGCCGAGACGAGACGGAATGTGTACACAATTCTGTGTAGACTTGTAATAATTTTATTTCATTAAATTAAATGTAATTTGTTTCTTTACCTTTGAGTAAATATTGAGCTTTTCATATTTATTAGTTACTCCAATTTTGAATGGCTTGTAAGTCCAGCTGTCGCAAACGCGACTGCTCAATATAAGTGATTTGATTCAAACCCCGGTTCGGGTATAATACTCACAACGGATTTTTGCGTCTCTAAATTGGCTGCAAGACCCTGCGCAGTAGCTATTTTTGTGTCAATGTTGATGGTAAAGATAGATAACTGCCTCTTTCACTCGCTTACGTTTGTCGCATCATCCTATCTCGCTTACTCTATTCAGTATACTCGATGACAAACTGTTTCTTGCGCAATGGTTGGCAGAGCCAACTTCAGAGACACAAAGATCCGTTGTGACTATTATTAATGAGATTTTGACTTTTCCATTAGACAACGATACTTGGAGACTGGATTTTTGCCCAGTTTATAGCAGTAAACGGCCCCTAATACACGAGGCTTTAACATATCTATAGAAATGTGAGGGTACAACACACCTCTGGCGCTGAATTGAGGGCATACAATCGCGATGTAATTTTATGTCTAACTCCAATACAATAAGCAGCTAATCAGAGACTCCAACACTTCAGGACACTGTCCCAATTTAATACTTAAATACAAATTACGCCGCGGTTTTAAAACCAGGTCCCCAAGCTCATCCTATCAGCCAAGTAATGTACTCGCGTAAAATCCTCTCCGGAGTTAACAAGCCGCCCTATCGGCCGCAGGCGGATCGCGAATGAAGATATTGTGCGTTTTCGTCACCTTATCCCCTTACCCCCACTCCTACCCCCCCACCCTGCCCCCGTCGTTTGCTCGCAATGACGTAATCTTTAAAGGCGATAACTAATCTTCTTAATTGATCTTTTCCTTGATGAGTTAAACAAATGAGAGAGTACGCGATAATAGGTATGAATTTCTCTCGTATTCGTTGTCGATTTTTGGGTGTTAATTTCTATTGAGTATTTTATTGAGTTGGGATCATAGTAATTTGGGATAAATGATTGTAAATTCTGCTAAAAGATATATATTTCTCTTTAAGAAGTTTTAAATCGTTGTATGTGTTATCTATGCAAACTACCAATCAACTGCACAGACTACAAAGTCTAGAAACCTTACAAAATGTAACAACATTAACCTAATCGGCAGCCATAACAGTTAATCAAACTGAGTTCAAAGCTCAACGTCAATATTCAAGCTGGCTATTGTTAAACAAACATATCCAAAGTACCATTGGATTATAGGCAAGTCGACGAGAACGGCCAAACACAGACCTCGGGCCAGCCAGAGATGCCTTCAAAAGCTATGGAACTTCGGACTTAGAACTTCGCCGTCTCCGAAACAAGCAACTCTGAAATGAGAAGTAACTGTAAACTCTCACTCCGTAAATTTCGTGAAGCTGGGCTCACTGAATAGATTCATTCTAGATTTTATAGCCTACGACGTGCCACCAGGAGTCTATGCATGAAATAAACATATCTTTGATCAAATGTAATGCTCCGTTCTGAATATTATGTGGGGGAACGGCGCTGTTACCGGAGAATGTCGGATTTTATTGTTCCCTTTTTTATTACTATATACTTTTTCAGCTGACTCGGCAGTAAAGTGGGAGCTAAATAACAAATTTTTGTGTTGTCTTTGAGATTAGACGCTAGATATACAAAGTATGAAGAGCCTGTTTTAATTAACGTGCTTGCCGAAATCCTTGTTCAGTTTTTGTAATTTATTTAGACAAACGATCCTGTATACAATCTATTAGTTTACCAGGCAAAAATGCTTTGAGCAGATCAAAGTAGGTAATGGTCCAAACGAAAAGTTCTGAATCAGTTCACTGCTTACGAAAAATATCGCGCACAAACGTGCCAATAGGAGGCATGGTTAATAAAGCATCAGCTTATTCGATTGTGTAGTTTTCCAACAAATTTCACCGTTTCGGATAGAGAAATAACTGACCCGCATAATTGACTATCGTGTTGTATAATTTTAAAATTTTCGCTGGAGTAATAATTTGGAGGAAGTCGGGCGGTGTTTCATATCGCATGATTTCTCTTCATTTATAATGGGTGGCGTTTTGCTTTTTCGTGCAACCGTCTCTCCGCGCAACTTATGAATAAACTAGCTTGTGCCCTGACTTTGTTTGCGTGGTTTACGTGATTTACAAAGGTTTTCCGTGATGAAAAGTGTGCTGCGCTTTACCGGGAACGTTTATTTGCGAATATATTCTAGAAGTGCATTTTTGTGTAGATTTACTGGTATTGTAGATATTCTAAGGCTTGCTGCATGCCACATATATCGAGAGATAAGAAATTTGTGGACCTTCAACATGATGTGAAATAGGGCACATTACGCAAAGCTGGAGATTATCTCGCGTTAATATAGCGTAAACAGAACAAGTTTGCGCAAAACAAAGGCAAAATTGTTAGTTTTTATTAATATTTTTGGTGGTTTTTAGGGTTCCGTACCCAAAGGGTAAAAACGGGACCCTATTACTAAGACTCCGCAGTCCGTCTGTCTGTCAGTCTGTCACCAGGCTGTATCTCATGAATCGTGAGACAGTTAAAATTCTCACAGATGATGTATTTACGTTGCCGCTATAACAACAAATACTAAAAACAGAATAAAATAAATATTTAAGTGGGGCTCCCATACAACAAACGTGATTTTTTTGCCGTTTTTTTGCGATAACGGTACGGAACCCTTCGTGCGCGAGTCCGACTCGGACTTGTTTAAATAGGTTCATCCGTGCGAAAGTAAATTTATGTTACCACGATACCAAAAGGTTAAAAACATGCACAAGAATATTGCAAACCCAGGATAATCTCAAGGTCGGTCACCTAACCATAGACGAGATAGAAGCTGTTTTTAGGGTTCCGTACCCAAAGGGTAAAAACGGGGCCCTATTACTAAGACTCCGCGATCCGTCTGTCTGTCTGTCTGTCTGTCCGTCTGTCACCAGGCTGTGTCTCATGATCCGTGATAGCTAGACAGTTGAAATTTTCACAGATTATGTATTTCTGTTGCCGCTATAACAACAAATACTAAAAACAGAATAAAATAAATATATAATTAGAATAAAATATGTATATAAATAGGGCTCCCATACAACAAACATGATTTTTTTGTCGTTTTTGCGATAATGGTACGGAACCCTTCGTGCACGAGTCCGACTCGCACTTGGCCAGTTTTTTTATATGCCATAAACTGGAACATTTGGCAGTAATGTTACAACAATCATACCACAAACTAAGTAACTACAATTATAATCTTCGAATATAAATAACCAAATTCAGCGTAAAACCCGTGGTCCATTAACTCGTATACCATTTAATCTAACTAAATCTAACCACTCGGCTACCGCGGTCGGTTAATTCGTCGATGATATGATCGAATCGAAATTATTTTAGCGTGTTTTAATTAAGCTTATTTGTTACTTCGTCGATGTAAGCTCGTTAATATGGCCGCTGAAATAAATCGTCCTTATTTTCACTGTCGGTATTTTAATTGACTATTGAGGTGTATTTATTAACTGATTGACGTGAAAGGCAATTTCATATGCTTTACTCCTGCAATCATAAACGTATGTTGTTCTATTTTCGTTGTTAATTTTTGGTATACCTAATTGATTCGTATTCGTTTAAGTTCTTTCTCTAATATGATGTCATATCATATTAAAGAAAGAACAATGCCCGCTGTCATCGCCCTTTCTCTAATGTCTTCGAAGTACACGTTAATATTAATGATGTAAGTATTCATTTTTGGTACAAAAACGCTGAGAATCACTTTAATGGCAATTTATGTCAAATATAATGTTTAGAGAAATAAAAATAAGAAATGTACCTTTATTTCATAAAAGACAGCTTGATCTCTACGACAGCTGTCAGTATCAATACAGTAACAATAGCGCTTGACAGGCTAACAGTAACGTATACGTCAGTTTGACATATGTCACAGAGATCAAGCTATCTTTTATGAAGTATAGAAGTATTGACCGGTATTGCTATGCTAAAATGAAAATGGTAGGTATAGTGGCTGGTGCAATTCTGCAGTATAGGTTCTATACCTACAAGAATATTCACCTCTGAAACTAATATTTTATCGACTATCTAAGCCAAAAGATCATATTGAACAGTAAAACACAAAATATTCCGTTACTCACAATATTCGATTTTACCTACCCAAAGCTAAAAAGCCCTTCCTCACAAAATGATGACATCTCATCATACCAAAAAATCCTAATAAATAATTTAACAGCTAGACCAACACACAAAACCAATCTTGCCAATCATAAAAACAACAGCACATTAAATTTAAAAATTCCCATTAACTGGCAACATTAACGCCATTGTTCAGAGAATTGCCATTTAAATAAAATTGGCATCTCAATTTGAGCTGTCAGGTTATCACTGTAGTCAAGAGCCATGTTCACGAGCGAAATAATTATCAGTAACAAGTGTACATGAGTTCGCGAAAAGAATTAATTTGGCGTGAAACAATAAGTGGGTGTGTTAATGCAGTGTGTTGCGGGCTTTACAAACCCGTTTTATTTTGAAAATGGAATGCTGATTCAGATTTGTATGGCAGGATTTGTTGATAGGATTGTTTACCTTTCATCAGTGTAAAATGATACAAATGTATATTTATCGAAAATTTTGACGTTGGAGGAAGAAACCTCCTGGGGAAAACTTTGGTAGTTTGAAATTATTAACATGCTATGTTCAGAAATTATACTTCATAAAAGATAGCTTGATCTAGAGATCAAGCTATCTTTCTAATCGACAGCTGTCAGTATCAATACAGTAACAATAGCGCTTTACAGGCTAACAATAACGTTTACGTCAGTTTGATATATGTTGCAGAGATCAAGCTATCTTTTATGAAGTATAATTGTGTATTGCTCGTTTGTGTATACCTATTGTATTTTGTAATAAATTAATGACTAATTATAGTATCCTGTAATCAAATGCAGTGCTTTATTCTACCACCACGCCCTCCCGCATAATTTCCAACCCGTTGGCAATAACCCCGGTTAAAATATAGCTGTAAAATCTAATATCATTGCCGCAACTAAACCACAAATACAGTACTTACTCTAATACACTAATCGCTACATAATCAACTGTTAACTAAGTCAGTAAACCCTAACTGAACCAGTAAAGTTAACTGTTCTGACCATTTGCGAGTATTTAACAGTATTTGCACAGCATTAATTCCCATTGCTGTAAACAAGGGCTCATTATGGCTCTTACAAATTTCGTAAACTGTGTTCATTAGGGGAATGGCTTTAAGTCTAGGTTGCGAGATCGTGACAAGTGTCACGAATTTTGTCGTATCTTGAATATTGTCGCATTTGTCTTGTTATTGGATCGTTAGTAGCCGCTGCTGTATTTAGACTTTCAATGACCACAAATAACTTTTCTGTTTATACCTTAAATAATAAAAATAAAATCTTGGATGTGTTGTTGATTGCTTACACACATTCTATTTTCAAAAAAGAGAATTTGAATAAAGAATCTGCAAATCACTTGCTAAGCAGCTTAGAGATTTGTATAAATAAGGGCCAAAATTGTTGAAATCAAAGTGTCTTTTTAGGGTTCCGTACCCAAAGGGTAAAAACGGGACTAAGACTCCTCGGTGCGTCTGTCTGTCTGTCACCAGGCTCTATCTCATGAACCGTGATAGCTAGACAATTGAAATTTTCACAAATGATGTATTTATGTTGCCGCTATAACAACAAAGAGAGTAAAAAATATTTAAGTGGGGCTCCCAAATTTTTGTCGTGTTTTTTTTGCCGTTTTTTTTCGATAATGGTACGTAACCCTTCGTGCTCGAGTCTGACTCGCACTTGACCGTTTTTATTCTCGTATCAATAAAAAATAATAGGTATTACATATGTAGTTAGAAAGGTTATAGCGGGGCTAACTACAAACAGAATATAGAGACTACTTAAACGTAACTATATTTCAGTTAGTTACGTTAAATAAAACAATATAAAACAATATGTTAGTGATCCTTCACTAGCCGATCTGTATTCCTTGTAAGTTACCAGCTGAAACGACAACGCTATAACCAGTATTCGCACCGCCTGTATACCGTAATCTCTCAATATTCAAAATTCGACAAAAGCTGACACATGTCTTGTCAGATAGTGCGCAGTAGGCCTCTACTCTGACAACGACTGACAAGACCACAATAGGCCGACATGCCGATAGTCTGCGAGCCGCGATAACGCGTTTAAACAATGAACCTTATATGCCATGGAGTAGTAATTAAAATGGAGATCTGAACCGACACCCAAATTGTGTGTGAATAAAGAAAGAAGTTAAGCTTGAACCTATGCTGTGGATCTTATGCAAAATATCTAAATTAATAAACGATTGTTCTTATTAAATCACAAAATAAAAAAAAGTTAATTCAAAAAGCCAAAAAACCCGACTGCTTAAAAAGCGAACTAAAAAGACGCAAACAAGAAGAAAATCATGCTGTGCAGTCGGAGGACACATATTCGTGATCTGGCTGACCAAAACCAGATGTATCCTTCGACTGCACTGCATGATTTTCTTCTTGTTTGCGTCTTTTTAGTTCGCTTTTTAAGCAGTCGGGTCTTTTGGTTTTTTTAATTAACTTTTTTATTTATAACTTTTAGTTACCATTTTTTTTTTAATTACCTACATTTAAACATAAGTGTTACATATTTTTGAAATCACCTCTTAAAACCCTTTATTTTGATACCCCCACGAGGGGCTTGGAAAATAAAATAAATCCGCCATTTTTCTATTTTCCAATTTTAATGTAGCCAGTGACACTCGCAGGGTAAAGACAAAACGATTGACGTAAAAATCATCAAAATCGGCCTACGCGTTTGGTCTCTAGAACGCCACATAGGAACAAACATACATACATACATACATACATAGACTGATAAACACATTACCCTACTTCGACAGTCTCAGGATTCCACGGGTAAGAAAATTCTGCCTTACTAAGCTTACTTAAGACAATATCAAAAATTATCATTATATGACACTGACAGTTGCCCCATCAGGTATACGGACCCCATACGTCATTTTCACAGATGGTACTTACTCCACGGTAATGATAATTCCATCTAATCATGACTCCGAAACGTAAACAAAAACTAATGACTCGTATATATTTTGTATATGTATATGTGCGGCTTCCAGTTAAGCAGGCACTTCAGTAAGGCATAAGAAAAATGTCCAAAGTATACAACTCTTTCAAATTTTTCACGAAATGCAAAATATTACTAATATTATAAATGCGAAAGTTTGGATGAATGTATGTTTGTTACTCAATCACGCCGATCGGATGAAATTTGGCACAGAGATAAATTATAGTCAGGAATAGCACATAGAGAATAATTTTTATTTCGGCAAAATGTTCCCTCGGGATAATTTTCGCCAATCACGTGGGCGACGCTGCTGGCAGAAGCTAGTATTTTTATAAAAAAAAACATACCAAAACAATCGCCCAAATCATAATGTATGACATACAGTTATCATAGCGATATTCACAGATGATACGTCAAACTATTCTGCCTTTTTACCCATCCCTTGTAATAATCACTCCATGTACTCAACGTCCGTAACGTAAACAAACATCGTATATATTTATGTGCAGCTTCCAGTTAAGCTGGAACTCATCCTGTGGGACTGGAATGACTTTTTGCGTCTGTTCTGCTGCTGTTTTGCGGTTAAAATTTGTTTTAACGTGTAATAATGGTAACTGAAGTTGTTTTGTTTTTGGTTTTCACTCACACCAGGCACACGCATGGTGTGAGTGATATATGTCTATATTGTAGAACATTCACTTTAGGGACTACGAAAGTAGAGAACAATAGATTGAAACTGGCTGATTTGATGGAATCAGGTTGATTGCAATGATTAGTTACTTCATTAAAAGTGAAAAGTGTGTTAACCTAAAAGTTAAAAGTGCGTTGGCAAGAAAGTATGTGACATCTGAAGCAGACCTTAGAATTTAGTTACTTACTTATAATAATGATCATCATTAGGTAATCATATATTAGGAATACATTGTTTTAATTGTATAGTACTCTACGTAATAAGTTTTGTCACGTAAAAGTGTTAGAAAGAAAACATTTTCACAAAAAAATTACCGACTTCTAAAGAAATTTTTTTTTTGGTGTTTTTCTTTAGAAGTCGGTTTATTTTTTGTGAAAATGTTTTTATTTCTCTCTTTTTAGTTTTAGTACCCTATCACTAAAAGTAAGCAATTTCTATAGTAAGGTAACTAAAGGATTGACAAAATACCTATAATAACTTAATTTACACATTCGTGCTGTTTGTCGCTAAGGAGATCGATTGTATGTTCCATATCTTGAAAACGGCTGAACCGATTTTATTGATACTTGCATTGTGGCCTAAGTTAAGAGACACTTAATCCAATACAAAATAATTATCACGATCCGATAAGTAGTTCCGGCGAAATACGTGAACAAACATACATACAAAGTCGGTAAAAATGGAAGGAAGGGGCTCCTGATTTAGGAAATACTGAAAGATTAAAACCATCTACAAAGTTTTACACTGTATTAACATATCACAGAAGAACGGTGTATCATCTCATTGTGTGATTAACAAGAGTGTTTACGAGTACTTACAACGAACTTACCAGTAATTGGTTACATTGACAGTTGTAGAAATAATGGTGACAATTTCTTTTTTAAATTCAAAAAGACCATGCAAAAAAGAAGTCTTTATAAATATATTAGCAGTGACAAAAGTGTTTTTTAAACTAGCTGTGTTTAAGACAGTGCCTTTTATAAACGACGGCTAGAAAAAGACAAAATAGTTAATGTAAGAACAGCGACATGCATAAGTTTCCAAAATAAGAATGTGCCCAACAAAATTATATTTAAATTTTTGAACAAATAATTCGAAAATCGAACAAACAACCGAATAATCGCTAATGCTTACATTATTTACGTTCGTAATAACTTCGATAGTTCACTCGTACATTCGTTCAATTAAAATGGCGGTTCACAGTTGCAAGTTACGCGGCCATTTAATTAAACTCATGACATTTTTAATGTTGTTACACACTAGAGCTCTTTATTAACACCAGTTATTTAAATTTATTATATCAAGAGCTACATTTAGGCGGGATTAATTTTTTAAATAATATTCTATAATGACAGAAATTGTTAAAAGTGACAGTGTCTTTAGTTCTTTTTTATGGCTTTAATAACTTCTTGACTTAAAAACTTGTGTTTACATTGTTCAAGTTTATAATTATATTTAGTACTTGAAGCTTTCTTATAACGTATGGTAACTAGAATATGACTATACGGTTTCAAACCTGAAAATATTACATAATCTAGAGCCCACTGACATTCAAAATAAAGGTCAATGAAACTTTGTGACTTTTATGATCAAAATGAGCGAATTATTTTGAGTGTCAGTTTACTCTAGAAGTTATAATAAGAGAGGTATAAAATGTCTAATAATTACATTAGTTTTATTCCCTCTATTCACAATATTTCTTTAACTTTTGTTAGCCAATATTTTATTTCCATTATTTCTACTACCAATTTTTTCTATATCATTCAATGCCAAGAAGAGAAAGAGATATGTTCTTTAACAGGATAAAATACAGGTTTCTCGACATGTACAGTATGGTGCACAGGTACATGTACAGTTTGTACCACAGGCAAGGTTTTGATGATCGGAACCTCTTTGATGATTGGTACCGTCTTGATGATGGGGACCTCCTTAATCACAGGAACTGTTTTCACATGGTGGTGGTTTATGGTGTGTACTTCATACGGCACGTGAATTTTCACGCTGGAAACAGGACAATACAAAATTAATGATAGATTGAAATACACTAAACGCTAATTGAAATACATTTTGAAACAAAGCATTTTTATACTATTTTGTCCTAATTATGAAGCGTTTACTAACACGGATATATATCGTGTATTTGTTACGCTCATTAATTGAACTCGCGACATGTAGTCCAACAGCCAATAGGTCAGCCACTGTGCCAACTGTGTGGCAGTACTTGCCAATTATTGGCAATAAAGTATATCTTTTAATTATACTGTAGCAGTAACACCCAATGTTCAAAAGGTAAAGTGATTATTAAATTACATGAACTAAAGATTCATATTGATTTTTTGTAAAAATAGTCTTGCAATATATATATTTTTTTAATTATATATAGGCTCGCGCTTGACCACTATCTCACCTGATGGTAAGCGATGATATGTTAAGTATGAATTGAAAATAAGACATTTAGCTACGCAGATATTGTGTCTAATTTGCTACTGGAATATCCATAATAACATTATTATCTACTTAAATTATTGATTACTATTGAGAATTTAGTTCCAAGCAATTTTTGGCATATCAGAAAAAAACATGGTGATGGATTTTATAAAAAAATATTTTAGATGTGACATCAAATAATATGATTTTACTGGCAAAATCAGGCTAATTGTCAACGTTTTCTGAATTCATACAAGTCTGCCACCCAAATTATATACTTAATCATGACGTCACCACTTAGTCTATACATATTATACATTAGCGAAACCACCAGTACATAACTCACGTCCCAGCTGCCATTAACAGTTATGTACGTAATAAATCTGATGGATAGACAGCCTTAGATATTATCTGCGTTATCAGGAAGATACCGAATCTGCGCGGAGAGAATAATCACCGAGATATGAGAAATGTATAGGAAATGAGGCAAATTTGTGGTGGTAGTTAGGCATTTTTGCGCTAAAGGTTTTATTAACAAAAATATTGTGTGGATACCGAAAAAATTTAAACATTTCTGGGGCTCTATACAATAATTCAGTGATAACGGTTGTCAAAAGTAAAAAATAAACATAGGGTACTGGTATGTCATTACGCTAGTGCTTGTCGATCCCATACATTTTCAACGATTTGAAAATAATTGACAAAAATCGATAACAATGAGGGCTTTCGTGTTTGAGTTTGCCGCTAGGGGCGCTGGTGTAGAGTGAGGTCTTCAAAATGTCGAATTTCATTTTTTTTTTTACTTTTAGCGCAAGTTTGTTTACAACTTTTTTATTGTTGTGAATATCTTTCAAATATGGCAGATTAAGGTAGGTACGGGTTTTACCAACCACTGCTTGAAAATTTAATGTTTCGGAAAATTTTATTCTCCTTTTTTTAGAAAAAAGGGGCTGTGCAAAACTGCGGTATACTCGATTTTATATTTAATCGCACTTCTACGGCTTTACAAATGATTTTAATTCAAACTTTGCTTCCGTATGCATTTATTTATGGACCTTACTCGTCAGTGGCGCCAACTGGTGGGCACAAAAGCGGGAGCCCTCATTATTGTTGTCGCTAACAGAATGACACTTTATCTAGACCCTTTGAAGGTTTGTTATTAATGATGTAAAGAGATCTTTTTTAGATTTCGTTCGGATAGATTTATGATTGATGGACTAAAAACTGGGATAACTTAATTATAAAACTGGGCACACTAAATTTAGTTTTTTTTTTTATGTCTTCTTGCAGTTCAACCAAATGATGACTACTGCATAACCGGACTTTCCCTGTGGAAACTAAACTAGAGTCTCCAGCCCGGCACAAAGCTTAACCCAAGCGACCACGCTGAGGTCTATCCCCTATGGGATACGAACATCTGCTCAGGCCGCCGCTGAGGGGACAAATAGGGCTGGATCTTGATAAAGTAATTCTACCATCCTTTCGGAAAACTTACTTACGTGGACAAGAACGGACAAGACTAAATTAAGACGATAACTATTGGCTTTTATAGTTTGCCATAACATGCCTACGTACTTAAGTCGTTTATCACTCGCCTTAATTTTGGAAAACGTTGCCCCACACTAGGCAATTTCTCCTGTAACGTAGGTGCATTTTGAAACATAAACTCGTGCGCCCGTTAAATACAACACTAAAAAAAGTTCTTCAAGCAAATTAAGTACTTTTGATTCTTGTTTTCTTAGAATTTGGTTACTCAGTCAGGGTCCAACAGGTACACGGGCTTCTTAATTTACTATCACTACTAATGTTGATGTTCCCACTGCTGGGACACAGGCCTCCTCTCTGTGAGAGTAATCCACCACGCGAGCCCAGTGCGGGTTGGTGGATGTCGCATGTCTTCGATTTTTTTGGTTCTAGGACATGCCGGTTTCCTCACGATGTTTTCCTTCACCGTTTTGAGAGCAGTGGTGATGAAATAATTTACACAAAGTTACGCCTGCCTGGGCTCGAGCCCAGACAGGCGCTTTACCCACGACCTACAACTTGTAAGTTGCGGCCGATACCACTGGGCCACCACTGCTCTCACTACTTGTTGATAATAAAAGTCTTAGTATGTACTTACTGTGTTTTGTGAGGGTCTGGCTCTGGTACGGGGTTCGCTAAGCACATATGGCTTGCAACCATTACGGCCAGGGTCAACTGGAATCAGAAAGATAATCTTGAATATTGCGTCTTTGGCTAGTTATAAATATAACAACTTCACGCCTAAAGGGATACAGAAAAGTGCAAAATAAGGTTACCACAATTACACAAGTCCTACGTAATTCTTAAGTAAAAAGCTCACTGAAACTAAGTAGGTATCACCGAAATTTAAAGCTGCTACTGAGAATTTGCTAAAGGAAAACTCCAATTTTTGCCAACTCACGAATAGAACGTGAATAGAACGTCATACACTCAGCTGTAAATATGAGCGTGCAACCACTAAATGACTAAACTCCATTTGCGATAACATTAGACGTTTAAAGTAGCCTATTTTACAGCCCGTTCAACCGATTTTGACTTCTATTGCGTTAGTGATACGACATATGGGAGCTGTAGTTAACAGTTGGTTTTGGTAACAGGTTTATGCTTTTTATGTCCTCCTACATATTCGAATTTCAGCCGAAGTAACTGAAGAACTACATATATTTTTCGAGATATATCATGTTTACCTTTGTTCTAAGCAATTTTTCACGCGAATTTAAAACAAAATTTCAATATTTTTTTTTTATAAATTACTAAATCAATATTTTTATTTTTAATAGTGAATTCAAAATAAAAATATTGGTTTACTAAAAATGAAAAGCATAATATCTAAGTTTTATGTAAATGGGCCATATTTTTTAAAATATTATTATTACCATTGGCTGCTCGGTGGTCGAAATTCGACTGTAATTATTATGACTATAAGTTTACTTTGCCCCACTGCAGGGCACCGTGGTTATAGATAATGGTTATCTACACTACTTTTCTATATTATTATAAACTTTAAGTGTGCCAAATCTCACACTCCTCGCAATATGATTCAAAAGGGGTAAAAAGTTTTCCTTTCGTTAAAATTTTTTCAATAAAAAGTTTAATAAATAAAATAAACAGCAAAATACTCACAGCAATGTTGCGAATCATGTTGGTTTAGCGTGTGGCTTGTCACTGTGTTGGATGCGCGGGCGCAGGCGTTAATATGCAGTGCGGTTGTGCAAGCTCCTGCCACGCACCGTTACGGTTCCTGATTCACTGGTGTATGTACCGTGTGTGTGATTGACGAGATTGACTCCAGATTTTGCAAGATTCGGATTGTTTTGAAGTTTTTGGTAAGAGTTGTTTTTGTAAGAAAAGATGATTGTTAAAAAAAGAATACATACTTAAACTCATGCCTTTTTCCCATGGGACTAGGCAGAAACTACAAAACGCCACCTGCTACGATCCTTACATACTAATTTTGCTTCACTCACAAAGTTAAAAAAAATTAAATGCTTTGATACGAGTATATTTTTTTTACCGTCAATAATTTTTCGTCAAGAAACAACATTTAGCAATCATTTTAATTAATTGAGTAATAAATAGTAAATACTTCAAACACAACATAGTACATACTAAGTAGTAGTTAACTAATTTTACGTAAAATTTACGTAAGACCCTTGAAAAATTATGCACCGCGCGTAAACTCACACGCACGTTTCCATTCTGAATTTTTATAAAGCATTTATCATTCACATTCAATAGGTCAACTCGGTAATACCTTATTTGTCGTAAACCTCGTATAACTGCTTTTTGTTATTTCAATTTGAAAATCGAACGCGTATAACTGCAGCGGCCATTTGTTATTTCAATTTAAATATCGAATGCAATCGTTTAAATAATTGTAAAGTCGTTATGAAATCCCCTGGCGTATTGATGTACTCCTGGTATTCACGCACGACCGGCGATACATTAGTAATCCTTGGTCATTATTGTTGAGTTTCACTATGTGTGTAAATGTTTAAGATGTCAAGGACTTTTCTGTAATTAGCAAGACAGTTTTTCATTATCTGTAATGTTTGTTTCAAACGCAATGTCCTGCTTGATCGACGAGCGCGAGTGTTGAAAAGTGTGGTCAGGACGATTATAATTGTGTGTGTTGTGTAAATATTAATTATATAAATGTGTTACGACTATTATTTAATAATATCCAGTGAGTACTTACACATGTAATGCGTCTTATTATTCGAAATTAAAGCGTTTTACCTTTTGATCTATTATAAAAGCTGAATTTTAGATGTAAAAGAAAATAAATTACACTTACAGAAAATAATTTCTTTAAAATGAGCTCGTGTTTTTGTATGTGTTTGTCTAAACTACATAGAAAATACACATAGCCAGAAAATAAAACCACTCCAAATAGGCCAGATTAGGTTTCTTCCAAAAATACAGACATCCAATTCACATGAACAATACCAACCTAAAACAAAACGTATCCAGCAATAGTGAGTTCCTACAAATAAGAAGTGGGTTGAAATCAAAATGCATCGTGTGTGGAACGCGAACGGGTGCAATCAGGTGTATTTCCCTTGACACCTCGCCTGGCTAGCACAGGAAAACTGCTCTGCGCAGTTTTGACTCCATTGTTTTTCAAAGAGGACTCGCTTTGTGCCACGAAAGGGTTTAAAATGGCGGGATCACAGATATAAATCTAACTAGATGACGTGATTGTATGTACTTCGAATGTCAAAAAACGGAGTAAAATTACGATCAATACTTTGAGCTTTTCATTTAGCATTATCGGCAACGGAAATACACCGAAATCTAGAAAATTTATGCCATATTCAGCTGTAAAGATCGCATAGAAAAAGTTGGACTTAACATTGGAAATGTTTTCTTTCATTGGTAATGTAAATTTGTTTTAAATTGTGTGTGAAAAAGTGGCACGCTCGGTTTTCATACAGATGGAGGGACTTGCGTTATCTAGATTACACTTATGTCTTTGGGCGGGACCTACCTAAATGATTATATTTCTTTTCTATTCTACATGCAAAGCCGATGTTGACTATTCTGCCAATGTCTAAAGTAAATTGGATAAGCAAGTGGATATGTTAAAAGAGAAGGAATTGTAGACAAAAACTGAATTCTTCGTTTAATAAGATAAATACTAGTTGGTTTAGTAGGGGACTGAAACCAACAGAAAATAAAGACCTATGTTTGTTATGATATGTTTGACGTATTCATTTGGGATGTTATGTTGCCAGGGTTGATTGATAGGTTAACTAAACTACCTACGTATTCGCTAATCTATTTTGCGTGTAGTGGAATAATTCAATCTGCACAGCCTTTTCCAACTATATTGTGGAACAATTGGTTTTATAAATTAATAATCCAGCGCTGTCCTAAACGGAATAAATAGTTATTTTTGAAATGAACATGAATAACTGTATTATTTATATGAATATTGCCCAAAGGAAACAAAGTATGGTTGGTGGCGCTAATAAAGACATAACATCACTTAACAAGATGTCAATACAAACCAAACCTTTGAATAACACAACCTAATCCTCCACATTAGTCAGTTTCCCCTTAAAATAATACTATACTAATTATATGGCCTATCTATAGAGCTCGTAAAACCTCCACGGGGGTCCATAAGTCCTCGCTTTGAAGCCGCGATACTTGAGAGGCTTACAGGTGTAATCCCCTCACAGGTCACTCACGACATCACCTCTCGGATTTTCTTTTTTTATACAATGTCATATGGTGTGTTTGTACGGTCAGGGGAAAACAATTTTATGGGTAAAGGGAAAAGGAAAATGTCTGATCTTTATACCCGACTGCCGAAGGAAGGTAATGTGTTTATCAGTCTATATATGTATGTATGTTTGTTCCTATGTGGCGTTCTAGAGACAATCGATTCGCCTTAACCCTGCAAGTGTCACTGGCTACAATAAAATTGGAAAATAAAAAAATAGCGGATTTTGTGCACCATATTGTGGGGAAAAAAAAATTGTTTTCATCCAAATCTATCGTGTGGGGTATCAAAATAAAGGGGAGATTTCAGAAATATATTACACTTATATGTTTAAATAATACCTTATTCGAAAAAAAATAACTAAAAAGTTCTAAATAAAAAAAGTTAATTAAAAATATCAATAAACCCGACTGCTTTCAAAGCGAACTAAAAAGACGTAAAAAAGGAGAAAATCATGCTGTGCAATCGGAGGATACAACTGGTTTTGGTCAGCCAGCTCGCGGATATTTGTGCCCCTATGTTTTCCTTTTTTAATGATACATTATCTTTAGAAACACTAGAACCCTCAAAAGATGCTCAAAATAGCGCTGTCAACAGAGGCCTAGTGTACAAATTTAACAACTATAAAGACGCTTGCGAAATGTTAGGTAGGTTAGGTACGTAGCTATCCAAGCTATTAAGTTTATTTTGAAAAAACGCAGGAATAACAACTTTCTTTTTCCCATTTGCCGCATCATCCACGACATGAATGACGTTGAGCACTGGATTTTATTTTATATAATGAAAATACTGAATAGGCCGAAAATAAATCAATATTTTTAGCACGGCCGCGCTCATATTCGGCGAGAACGCCACAAATCATTCCCGGCACATGCCATGTATCGGCTGGTTTTCATCTCGCGCGCTTTTTGACAGTTCACTGCAGCTGCCATATTGTTGTGACAGGAGTGCGAATTTCAAAATTCTGTGTTGCAATATAAAAATTGGAGTGGGTTTTATTCCTTATGGAATTAAATTGTGACTAAACAATTTTGATCATTGCGTTAATTACATTAAGTATATTTTTATTTAAATATTGCAATGGTAGTGAATGTAAATAATAAAAATTAAAGTGTTCATTTATCTATTGTCTCTATCTTACCGTTGTCCAAAAAGCACATATTTTTTCAGCTACTTTAGAAGCTTTCAAGGAAAAATATTTGTGAAAATACAATATTTACTCAAGTTAGTTCCCTGTATTATACCAACGTCAATCAACTTTATGAACGCTTGACATTCTGAATACATATTTTTATTATGTTTATCCTCGAACCTCGAAATAAAGGCTTTGCAAGGGAAATGTAACATTTTACAGTTCAGACAGTGGCTTTGTGTGGTTTTATTTTAGAATAGCGTGTTATTTGGAATATAATTTCCGTTCCGCCGTCTAACTTTAGGAATCTTTGTTTTTTATACTGTTTATTATATTTATATTCTGTAGTTAATAATAATGTTTCAGGCTAACAAAATTTTTATAATAATCCGTCTGGCAGGCAAAATTACAACAGTTATTTTGTTGACAACACCAACAGAAAGTAAACCATAGACAGACATGCCTGTCAACATAAAATCTTTTTCTAATTGTTATCTATTACACTACCCCTCCCCTATTGTTTGTAAATTCTTTTGAACAAGGCAAACAGACTGTATTTGCTTGTAAACTACCATCTGACGGATTCCCACAGTCTATAATGGGTAGTTCACAGATAATGAAAGACTTCGGCCTAGGTTTAGTTTTAAATACAGTTATTTGTTTAACTGCCGACCTAGTTTAGTAAATAAGGAAATTCGCAGTGGGATAATAAAATAAACAGCGTTTGTTTGGACAACCATATGGTTTTGGACAACGATTGAATTTTGACTAATGTTATGTATAAACTTCTGATAGGTAATGGTATTTTTTTGCTTGCAACACCATTGTGCAGCAGTGGATTGGATGTCTTTACCTAAACTTAAGATGATGTATGAAGGAACATCATTTTCATCATCATTTCAGCCGAAAGAGGTCCACTGCTGGTCATAGGCCTCCCCCAGGAGTCACCACATTGATCGGTCCTGTTCGTCTCGCATCGTCTTCCCGTTTGCCACTTCGCGGTCGCCATTCCGGAACTTTTCGGGCCCATCGGTTATCTGTTCTGCGAGCAATGTGCCCTGCCCACTGCCACTTAAGTTTCGTAATTCTTCGGGCTATGTCGGTAACTGAGAGCAGTGGTTGCCCAGTGGTATCGGCCGCGACTTACAAGTTGTAGGTCGTGGGTTCGAGCCCAGGCAGGCGCTTTACTTTGTGTAAATTATTTCATCACCACTGCTCTCAAAACGGTGTAGGAAAACATCGTGAGGAAACCGGCATGTCCTAGAACCAAAAATTCGAAGACATGTGACATCCACCAACCCGCACTGGGCCCGCGTGGTGGATAACGGCCCATTCCCTCTCACAGAGAGGAGGCCTGTGTCCCAGCAATGGGAACATTAATAGGCTGATGATGTGATGTGATGTCGGTAACTTACGTTCTCCTGCTATATTTTCATTTCTGATGCGATCACGCAAGGAAACTCCGAGCATAGCCCTCTCCATTGGATGACTTTAAGCTTTCTGATAAGGCACATTATGAGCGACCACGTCTCGGTCCCATAGGTAATTACTGGCAACACACACTGCCTCCTTTATGTTGCATGGACATAAAGGAAGCAAAAGAAGTAGATATGTAAGAATCGTAGCAAGTACCGTTCTAGATTTTCTGCCTGTGGGTTCAAAGGAAAAATGCGATTAGGGATCATTATCACAAGTCACGCACTTTAAATATGACTAGCTGACCCCCGCGGCTTCGCTCCCGTCAAAATTATAGCCTATGTTATTAGGGAATAATGTAGCTTTTCATGGGTGAACGAAATTTTAAAATCGGTCCAGTAGTTTCCGATACATCATTAAAACACTGAAACTTTTCTCCATAAATGAAAACGCAGCTTTATTTTGTTGGCAATTGAGTTTTACTTTACGAGTTTACTCCATTTATTTTGGTAAGTAGTCCCTTTAAATGAAGTATATTATTGAATATCAGTTAAATAATAATTTAAACGTTAAAAATGAATGATTGGGTGTGAAATTAATAATTACCGTCGTTTAATTGGTATTTCAAAGAATAACGTTTACATTAAATTTTGTCTCGATTTCTGGAAAAGATTCCGACGTAAGCTCCCAATAACTTTAATTTGCATTAATAACTGGAAATAGCCATTATTCTCTTATATGTGGTTATCGATGCCAATATTGTTGTGTAGTAATATTCAGAAGACAAGATTTATTTACATTCTGTCATGAATCACCACTTTATTTATCAAAGTTTTTCGGTTAAGCTCGGAAATGCAATTAACATGTGACCATAAGCTTTTAGAGTAAGGTTATTTTGAGATTGTGTAAGTGACAGATGTATCACATATAAGTCATTATACATCTGTCCCTTACATACACTCAAAATAACCTTACTCTAAGAGCTTATGGTCACATGTTAATTGCATTTCCGAGCTTAACCCTGATCATTCCTTCTCTTCTGTCCTACGACGAAAAGTTTTCTTACCTAAAGTGTATTTTCGACACGGTTTTTAGGGTTCCGTACCCAAAGGGTAAAAACGGGACCCTGTTACTAAGACTCCACGATCCGTCTGTCTGTCACCAGGCTGTATATCATGAACTGTGATAGCTAGACAGTTGAAATTTCACAGATGATGTATTTCTGTTGCCGCTATAACAACAAATACTAAAAACCGAATAAGATAAATAAACTGCCGAGCAATGAAAAAGTTCCACCCACAAAATGCCGACAAACACCTTAATTTATTTTTTTCACATTTAATTTAAAAAAAAATCACAATATTTATGTTTTTAGTTGGTAATATTCTGATGCGCTGTTAAATGTACTTCAATATTGCAGACGGCGCTTAGTGACGCCTTTCCTGTTTAGGAGTAATTTGGTGCTATGTCACTGGAACTTTTTCATTGCTCGTTAGTGTGTTTAAGTGGGGCTCCCATACAACAAACGTGATTTTTTTTTGCCATTTTTTTGCGAAAATAGGAATAGGCGCTCTTCATTATGTTTCATCTTTGGTGCGTTTCGAGGAATATTTTTGGTGCACTTCATTTGGTGCACTTCAAAGAATACCCCTGTAAACTAAAGGTACAACAGTACCTAACTGTTTAAAGTTCATAACAATACTCTTCTACAACTATGTACTAACGTGTTACAAACAATATATTGTACACAATATTACTAACTCCTGCAATTAATTCACAGTATCGGCATAGTTTCCGACTACCTATTGCTAAACGTGACATCCACGGACTCAATACAGAGTTATTGCTTTTAAGCATGTGTTGATTCCTATTGTCATTGTAAATTGCACTTTGTCACAATGCTGCAAGGTTTATTCTACAGTGGGATGAAGTTTGCGAATCACTCAATTGCTTAGCGACATTCTTGAGTCAATGAACGAATGATAACGGTTGAGAGTTTAATGTCAATTTAACCATTGAAGTAGTTTAGATTGATTAATTTGTTTTTTTATTCATTGAGTTACTGTCGTATGATCTTCTTGATCTGAATTTATGGGTAATTCGTCAACCTCTGCAACAAATATATTAAAGAGAGTCAAAATTGTTTATCTATACTTCTATACTAATATACGAATACTAATATACTATTATCAATACTATACTATCTTTACAATAAAAATAAATAAAATTGAAGTGTCTGTATGTAATATCAAAATAACAACGTTTTGTTGAATGCACGTGAAAGTATAACGTGGTACTAACAACAAATAAGCAATTTTTAAGATATTTGTCTGTCTGTCTATCTGTCTGTCTGTTTGTTCCGGGTAATCCCCGAAACGGCTGGACCGATTTTGACGGGACTTTCACTTGTAGATAGCTGATGTAATAACGAGTAACATAGGCTACGTTTGATCACGAGAAAATTCATAGTTCCGGCGGGAAACTGAAAAAATAAGAATATTTTTTTTACGAGTTTGACGCGGACGAAGTCGCGGGCAACAGCTAGTAATAATCTATACTAACATTATAAAGAGGAAAGATTTTTTTGTTTGTTTGTACCGAATATGCTCCGAAACTAATGGACCGATTTAATAAAATATTTCACCTATAGAGAGCTATATTATTCCTGAGAGACATAGGCTATTTTTTAATCCTGAATATGGGTCCTGTGGGGTGGTCCACGGGAGCGAAGCCTCAGGGGACAGCTAGTTTATTATAATCTATCTACTTCTTCGTTTATTCGGAGAACGAAGTCGCGTGTAAAACATAGTTTACTACTAATTGATCACAGTATCATTCAATGTTGGTGTCCCAAATCTATTTTAAAATTGATTAAATTATATTCTAGCTCTCTTTAAAATTTATTTGCTATCGCTAACACCAGATATACGACCAATAGTTAAGTTGGATTACCGCTAGTGATATATTGGAGCTCGCGTTTGTCGATGCCAAATGTCACGCAGTAGATAGCACAAACAAGGCTTTACGGCTTTGGATTGTACTGTCGAATAACCAATAGGTAAATGAATACAGAAAACATGGTAAAAGATTTACGAAACTACGAAAAACTCGTTTGCGTCGAGTTTGTACGGTATATTTTACTGAAAAAGTAAGAATCCATAAATAGAAATTAAAAACCGGCCAAATGCGAGTCGGACTCGCGCATGTATGGATCCGTACCATTATCGCAAAAAACGGCAAAAAAATCACGTTTCTTGTGTGGGAGCCCCACTTAAATATTTATTTTGTTCTGTTTTTAGTATTTGTTGTTATAGCGGCACCATCAACTGTGAAAATTTCAACTGTCTAGCTAACACGGTTCATAAGGTACAGTCTGGTGACAGACAGACAGACAGACAGACGGATCGTGGAGTCTTAGTAATAGGGTCCCGTTTTTACCCTTTGGGTACGGAACCCTAAAAAGTATTAAAAAGCCTAGACTATCGCTTAAAAGCCTAATTTACAGTGAAAAAGCTAAACCGACATCTCGTTTTCTATACTTAGGACTTTATTGCATAAAAGCAAAACACCACTGCAGGTGGGTTATAACCCGACGAAATAGGAGAGTGACCTCTTCACTTGATCACCCTACATAATAGTGCCATTCTTCACACGATAGGGTTTCTGCATTCTTGATGGTACTATCGAATAACGGGCGGTAAGTGGAATTTTCCCTGTAACTCGGTCCGAGTGTTAGTATTCGATTACTTCCATCACCTTGTTTGTTAGGTGAAATGCGACAATTCCTTTATTTGGTAATACATGTCTTTGGCCAGCCATCTGTCTTTCTGTTACATTCAACTTTGGACTTTATTCCTTTACGATCCGATTTATAATTATTTGGCTGCGATCTAAGGTACTGGTTGGCTGTGTACTAGAATTGTATAACCGCCTGGTGCTTTAAAAAGATACGTATCAACAACTGTTTTTAGTAATAAGTACAACTGTTACGGCATGGTTACGTAATTAATGTAGGTACCAGGGCAACAAGGTTGTGTGGAGGTATGCCAACTAACTACTAATTGAATCGCAAATTTTCTTGTTTTCATTTTTAATATCCATTTGTGGAAATGTAGACTTGTGGAGAGATTGTAGCTCTGTTTCTTTGATTTATCCATATTCCTTTAATGTAAAATGTTCGTATATTATATTGGGTAGTAGAATTATATCATTTTTTGATGCGTCTTTCTTATTCTCATCTTCTAATGTGCCAATACCTGACTGATGATTTTCCTGCCTTTGTTTTATTGGACTTAGGTCGGGGCAATAAGCCTTGTATATCCTTTTAGATTTTTTTTTAATTGACAGGGTTGAGATTTAAACTCACACCTGCTACGTTTGGCTTTTAACCAAGATTCACCCAAGCCAATTAATCTGAACGTCAATTCGATATGATGCGCCAACTCCCCAATTCCTATAACCTGTCCGCCTAACTATCTCACAGTAAAGTGGGTTTCCAAGAAGATCCGAAGCTAGTTCAGTGAGCAATAGTTGTCTTACATCTGCGCAGAACATTTGAATCGTATATTGTGAGCAGATGAACTTGAGAAGCCTTTGATCAAGAAAGTTTGGCTTTTGAGAATGTTTCTGCAATATCTGTTGTTTAATCATATCTTCTTAACCTTTGAGCGATGAGCAGTCGAATTCTAAAGAATTTCTCAGATAGCTCTTATATCCTGGATGACTGTATCTCGATACAAATTCCTTAAGACGACGACTAACGCCAACGACCTTGAGGGAACAAAACGCGCACCCGTTTCATACCCGTGCGATCCAAAATTTTGTAGTTTTTTGTACTTTCCTTATTATTCTACGACTTTAAAAGAAAGCTTCAGATCAAAATGTAGATAATTAAATTGTCTTTGAGATGGTGTCGATTTCATTAAAATACGCCCAGCGGTTTTGGTGTGATTGTCGTGTTTTTGTCCGTTTTAGACATAACTTTACTAATTAATTACACTGTGTTATACGAATAAAACTCAAAATGTGCTTAGATCAAATTATTAAGAAAATTATCTTATGTAACATATATATTTTCCGAAAAATTACGACTAGCCGTTTAGACGTGATTCTCATTTTAAAATCAGCTACTCAAGGGAATCTGCGCCTTAACTAACGATTTCGATGTATGCTAAAGCTGTCATCTTGGCTGATTTTTGGTCAAAATACATTAACCCAACATAAAAATAAATAAATAAGTAATTTGGAATCATTGATACTATGAAGTAGAAGAAGATGTAGTAACAGATCCGTAGCAAACAAAACTGCAGCAAGCCAACGTCCAGAAATGTTGTTACGTTCTGAGAAAAAAAAATATGTTCAAAGCACCAAAGATATGAAAGTGCCTTGTGATATTCAGTAATTCAATCGTGGTCTGTGGATGTCCAATCAGATAATAGGTACTTGCTCTTTTGTAAAATACCGGTATTCAGCAGTATACGGATAAACCGGGTTTACCAACATAATAACAATACCAGCCTTTTACCAACCCACTGATAATTTCGATTATAAGATGTGATTGCGACATAAATATAACAATCAAAAGTGCCCAGAACCAATTGCTCATCAATTAAGCCACTCTTAAACAAATATAACACTATAATTAAAAGTATTCAAGCATCGTTGTACCAAGTTAAATTAACAAGCCGTAATGAACAATTATTACGACAAAAATTCGGTTCCATTTGGTGCTTTTGGCTGTAATCCAAATGCGCTTCTTAGTGTAACTGCAGGATAACAATTGTCGTAGCAACTGTGTTATTACCATATTACTTCTGTGTAGCATTTCTATAGCATGTATTGATCGTTCTAATTCTATTAATTGTAATAATATAAAGTATTGTATGCTTGAAATTTTCCGCTGTAATTAATTGCCTTATTTACTTGATACTATGTATAATTAATTAATTTGTAATTTATTAATATGCTTTTTAAATTTGCATGGCGTGAGCCTGATTATGGCGATATATAAATTTTTAAATTTAACCCATATTCTGCAAATAAAAGATTTGAATTTTGAAAAGCATTCTAGGTTTAACATTTAGAAGCGGGATATTTACCATGTTTACTGTTCTGTTTTTTGTTTTCTGTTCTATTACCATGACAGTTTAAAAACTTACATCCTAGGTTTCTCTATGTTTATTTTAAACAAGCTTATTCACGTGGCTTCGCTACCATCGTCTATCCAGCAGGATCCGTGGAAATTTACGGCAGAAAAGTAGACTGCTGTAGCACTCCGCAACAATGCAACGGAAAAGAAAAAAAAACATAATTGTATCAGTATTTCCAGAGATTATCCACTACAAACAAACAAAAAATAATACCTCTTTGTAATAATTCGATTATTGGTTACAATGAAAGCAGAAACAGAGGTTTTTGAAGAAAAGTATTACTTCTGAAAAGGTTACTAGAGCCTGTCTGTATTAGTTGATAATATGCTAAGCCTGAATTCTTAGGTTCCAAAATCTGATTGTCTAGGTTACCTATATCAACTTTTGCGAAGTATTTTTATTATTCAGTTATTGTATTTCGCTAGCCTATGTTGGCTAAATCGTTTTCAGATAGTTTTGCAAATAAGGTTTTAGTACATAGGTTTATTTTCTCAACGGGCTTTGTGACTTGTGTTAGTAGGTACCTGCCTGAATAGTTTTCCTTTACGTTTATTATTTTTCTTGGTATTTTATACACCATATTATTATTATTATGTTTCGAAGTTTTTTCTCGATAAGGGTATACTAAATAATGTTGTGTCGTCTAGAAGTAAGCAAGTATGTGATGGCAAAAAATGCTTATAAAATTTCATTTTGCCGAATTCGTTGGTAAACATTACCGCCATCTTCTAGCAATACCAAATTTCCAACACAACCACCTTAAGCATTAAGAAACGAAGCCTGCTTTTCATTCAAATACAATTTTCTTCATTTATTTCAAGATACTCTTTGAAACAATCTTCCTTTTTCAAACCATTTTTGCTGCAACAAATTCTAGCCCAACTCTCCAGGCAGCAATTCCACCAACCTAACCCATTACCCAGAGCTTTATCTAAAAGTTAAGCCAGTTACGGCATGCATTATACCGAAGTACCGGAGCTCCGAAGTACCGATCTCGGATCTCGCCATTATCATATTATAATTTGGTGGGAGCTAGCAGGCGCGGGTAATATGATATTAAACACGCTTCTGACATGACGTGACTGCATCGCGCGTTCATTATGGTTATTAGGGGTAACTTACTGATGTCACTTGCTCTCCATAGTCACTGGTATCGGAGAAGTGACGTTATTTGACGTGAGCGTGTCACGATGTACCTAGGATATTTTATGATCTTAATTCTATTCTGTACGTTAGTCCAGCTACTTGATGGCTATTTAATAAATTACCGGTATTAAAGACGTGACGTCAAATTATGACAAGAGCGTGATAAGACTATTGACTGACGAAACTAATTGGGAATGAAAAGTTATGCCTGATTCGACAGTGATGTCAAAAAAGATAAAATAGCGCGTGCAGTTAATTGTAATCATAAACACGCTACTGTCATCAATTTCATTCATAACGGTTATTTTCAGCTTTTCTGACAGTTAAGTGATGTCATTTGTTCCTCATAGAAATCTTGGCAAAATGACGTCACTTCTCCAATATCAGAGATTTTGAGATGTGACGTCTTTTTGATAAGAACGTGTTTGGTTTCAGTGGAGATTTTATGAGATGCACTTTAAATTATTCTTTATGGCTATTTATGGAAACCCAGCGGTACATATTCTTCATCTTTATAAAAGAATGAATAAGTTAAACTGACAAAATCCTCCTTTCCGGTGAAAAACTCAGATTACGATCATCAATTGGTCAAACACTAGTGTTTTGTATAGTTCAAGTTCAGGGAAGTTTATCGTTTAATGGTAATTTTACGTTTGTTCTTAGTCTGGATGCTTTCTAGTAAAATAAATAAATAATAATCAACCAAATAAAGTACTAAGTAGGTGACGAGCCAGGTGATTTCGCAATAAAAATCATAATCAGAGATTAATTAACGTAGCAAACTAACACCTAACAACAGTAAAAGCATTTAATTATCTTTACTAAAGAGGATTAATATTCTAATAACCTGGATACTAAAATTGTTTACTGAAAAAATCATAATAAATGGAAATATAAAATTCTTTCTATACGTAGCTTAGCTTAGCAAAACTGCATTTTTCATACCATAATTTTAAAAGAAAGATAAGTAAGAAACATAATTCGCAGGTTTTTTTTTCTAATTACGTATTCTCCTTGGTTTCTTGTTAATGTAATGCATTGGACCGTCAACTTTTGTTCTAAGATAATAAAACTTTTAGGATCAAACATCGGAATAATGGATTATCCTGCTTTAATGAGTTTTTGTTAGGTGACAGTTTTTTTTTTCGTGGGGTGAATGACCTGAATGTGGCATGTCTGATGAAGATCTGATCGTGTGGTTGTTGATTGTAATAAATGCTGGAATTTATTGTTTATGAAATGAATTAATTTTGTTAAGTAAAGGTTTCAATGAACCTTAAAAAGTTGCTTTTTATACTGGCTGTTATTGCACGTTGTTACAATAGCCGAAAAGCAACTTTTCTATGGATCAATGAATAAATAGTTGCTATTGCGTAAACATACCATACCACCCTACTACCTACCTACCTACTAAATGTATTAAAGCCACACTGACCTTGATAATTCTAGAGTAAACCAAATTACATTTAAGTCCTAAAAACCTTTCTAAAAAAACCTATTTAGTTTACATAAAACCTAAACCCACAAAAACTTTACAAAGAAACAAAATACGTATAAAAGCCGCGCCGTAATTTAGCTGAATTATCTAGTACATTATTTAGGCTTTAGACAGAGGCAGGCGTCGGGTAATTCGATATTAAACACGCGGTTGACAGTGACGTGACTGGGGCTTTGTCACGCGACTAGTGTGGATCGGGCTTTAGGGTGCGTTTACACGAAGCCAATGCGCTGGCACCAGTCTTACAGACTTAACAGCGCTGACTAGGCCGTGTTGTTTACGTACGGCCAGTAATTTTTCATTTTTTTTTCGTTTAGCACGCATGCGGACATCGCATCTGCACGCATCATCCTCAGATGATGCGTGCAGATGTCATTAGCTAGACGCATAGATGTACGCTTTATCCATGGCTAGCGTCGGCTGCCAGTTCTTTCTGAGCAAGCATGATTCTTTTTTACAGAACTGTCTTGGTCCGGGTCCACGGCTGAGTTACTAAGCCAGCAATAACTGGTAGTCTAACTAGCGGCTAGCGCTGCCCTCGTGTATACCTGCCTTTAGAGCTTCTATTGTCTAGTGTGGACAAAGAATAGAGCTGATGTTATAATGATAATGGTTTAGCGTCAGGAATGGCACGGCTTTGTGCTAGAATTGGTTCTAATATTTCTGATAGATAGATCAAATAGATTATGATTATGAATTGAGCTAAAAAAATGTGGTGGCGTTTTGGGTGGCCAAATATATTATTATTTTACAAAACCTGAAATTATGAATATTTTTTTCAATATTTCTCATAAAAATGAACGCTAGAAAGTTCCTCATTAACATTCTTTGTAGATGAGATACACGGAAAAAACAAAAGAAGAGGAGGTATTAAAATACAGAGGGATAAAACATTAATAAAATACTGAAAATACACAAACACAACAGTTTATATTGACAGGCTTGTAGGCGGTTGTATGAGATCATCTCAGGAACGTATTTCCCAGAGGCGACCCTTTAAACCTCTCCTGAATGCTAAGTAGCCGATACAGTTCCTATTTTTAATACCAACATCAAATAAAAATGGAAATAATCGACTCTATGGATTTTTTGTTCCGTTTTGCGTAGGTTTACGTTTTATATTCAAATAAGCTTTTTACTATAAAAATAAATTTTAATGTAAGAACAACAAAAAAAGATTCATAAATACACAGGGCTGTAGATTTGTTGTTATTGCATAAAATATTTCCTTTGCTGTGGTACCTATTTGAAACTTTTAAGACTAAGACAGAATCTTAGATACAGTACCTATAGATTAAGCACTGGCGTGGCCGCACATGAGACAACAATAGTTAGTTCTGGTGTTACAACAAGAACAAGAACACTACAACCCACCATCGCACTGACACTTATTATCTATAAATAACCCAAATTCCTTGTCTCAATTAACACATAATACCACGAAATCATAGAAAATCAAACAAAACCGAGTTTGTTTGTCAAACCTGCCATTGTATTAGAGTTTGAAAAACAACAGGAACCGGCCACGGTGACAAAGACAAAAAATAAACTTTTGTTCTTATTATTTACATGGAGCTGCCAATTAGCCATCTCGCACTATCAATCAAGGTCATTTTAAGGCTTAATCTATAGGTACTTTATCTAAGGACAGAATAATTTAAAATAAATATATAGGGTTTTATGCACGTGCTTTTTTCAGGGCTGCCTGTCTAGTTGTAAAGTCTATCTGTGCCTTTAATTAAGACTTCTTACGTGGTTTGGCTTTCGTCATGAAGACAGCCCTAAAAGCACGTGAGTAGCAGTAACGGTATATGTACACTTACACATAAAGACTTCGTGTATTTAAACCAGAATGCCAGCCCGTAATAACTCTTCTTTGTAAGAAAAATCTTTTCGACGCCACTGTCCTTGTCAACCTTAGAATGTCAATCAAGTCGGAAGGACAATAACTTTAATTTAGCCGAATTCAAAACAGTTTTAATTTAAATAAGTTCATTCAGATAATATATTTGTTGGTTTAGGTTTTTTTTTATAAATCGTGTATATGGTTCTTATTCCTAAAAGAAGTACACAAAATGGCTAGCTAGCCAAATGATAGCTATAATTAAAAGATAGCCCGTGTCTTTTTTACCCTGCAAACTAGATCTAGGCTATCTAGATAGTGTTGACCCTATGCATCGCACAACGACCACACAGGCATCGCGTGCACCTACCGATGTTTAGTGCAGATTTGCGACCCGCGAGCTGGTATCTACATTTTAGAGGTTGAAAAACCTAAGTTATGTGTTAAGGTATTAAAGTAAAGAGGATTAAATTGTACAATGTTATAAAATTTCATGCAAAAAGATACCTTACATTTTCTTTAATGTCGATGCAGCCGTGGAATTATATGCCGTTGATACACTACTTTTAAAATTGTTTTATTCTTACTTTATAGCGCATTTTCCGTGTGTAATTATTTTATAGTAAATGGGGGGCATTGCCCGTCGCCGCCATCAGGGGATTATCCTTTGAAAACTGTTCTAAGTTTTCCATACTTAGCCATTACCTTTTATTACGATAAATACCGTGATTTTGGTTCTGTTAAACAATGTTGTTTGCAATAAAACCTGCAATTTAAGTACAGTTCTTGTTTCAATATCGTGCAATATATCAAACGGCAGCGACAAATAAATAGTTCACACGCAAAGCTAGCAACACCGCCTATATACCAGGACTTTATAAAGTGTCAGGTTATCACGCTGTGGGGTTATTAAGTCACAGTAGTATGGAACATGAAGTGGCTAGCAAAATTTTGGAAGTAGAAATACCACATGCTGTAGTAACTCGAGCTTATGTGTCCCTGGTAGTCCGAGAGGCTTGAAGTTTATTTATGTACGAAAAAAATACGTTTTGTGATATTCCAACAAACGATTGCTGAAAACAATGATGGATTATTTTACTGAGGTGAAATACCAATAAAATTATTTGTGTGTCAAATCTCAGGTCAAGAGATTTGACCAGGTTTTGTTATTTTGGTAACCCGATCATATCAAACGTAATGAGTTTTGGTAACAGTTGTTAACCAAGCTTTGAGAATTCTTTCAATTATTTAACGGTATGTAGGCACAGTCAGAAGTCCAAATGGTTCCGATCTGACAGATGTGTTAGCCTACGGACATCTGTAGGTATTTCCTAGTAAAGTAATTGAATTGTGAATGGCAGTCATCTATATCTATACTTACTATAATCTATACTAATATTAATATTATAAAGAGGTAAGATTTTTGTTTGTTTGTACCGTCGTACTTTGTGTCAATGAGCCATGATGTCTATGATAATATTTCTTAGTAATTAAGGTCTGAATATTATCTATACTAATATTATAAAGAGAAAAGATTTTTTTGTTTGTTTGTTTGTACCGAATAGGCTCCGAAACCAATGGACCGATTTAAAAAATTCTTTCACCAATAGAAAGCTAAGTCATTCCTGAGTAACATAGGCTATTTTTTAATCCCGAAAACGGGTCCTGTGGGGTGGCCCACGGGAGCGAAGCCGCGGGGAACAGCTAGTTCTGTATTAAGCCACAGATAGTTTGGACGCTGATCCTAATAAAGGTAGTTAGTTAAGTCTAGGTTGATTGTGATGAATTGGTTCCATTGAATTCCTATCCTGAGTCAGCCAATCTGGTTTACGCCGAAACATACATAACTCAGAGGTAAAGATACGAAGAGACGAGTGAGGAATTGTCAATTAGATCCCCTCATGCACTATATTGCTTGATGACTTGAACCACTGGGCTTAAGCCATCTAGGAGTTCCTAGAACTAACATAGTAACCTGAAAATTAAGAGACAGCACAATGTTATTCCAAGAAATCTCGTAAAAAAAACTTTATCTCTATTTTAAGTGAAGGCACATAATCTTATTAAGTCAACGAGTCTACTCGACAATCCTATGAACCCTTCCACTCATACTATAATATTCAAATAACAAACCAGCGCGGTCTAGTGCATCCTCGTTCATAATGACCTCAATTAACGTTCTCGTTCGTTCACTGGCTCATTCACTCGTTCATTCACTTGAATTTTTCTTCACCATCTTAATTTGTACGTGACGCCACCCGGCAGTTAATTAGTGCAATTAAAAGATCCTGGCGTTTTTGTTTTAGTACTCACACTGCGAAGCCATTGTTGGAAATTAAATTAGTCTTGAAATTGTTTTACGTCATTAGGATAATATGTGATGGTTGGGTGCCGACTTGCCGAGTAATGGGCGAACGGGAATGGCGTATGACGTATGCGACGTCAGCGATAGGCGTGGTCAGCTTTCCGTTATAAGTGTGTGACCAAACTTAAACCTGGTATGATATTCTTTCTACTGTGGTCTTTTGAGAACCACCAGGGTTCCATGTGCTGATTGATGGTGACCATGGAATTGATGTTACCGCAAATCCCCAATCCCACAATCCCCAGTCTTATATCCCGGGGGCTTTTTGAAGGTAAAAAAGCAGAATACTTATGTTTTTCTGTAGGTGCCGTAAAAAGTAATAAAATTATTGCCATCTGTCTGACACTTAGACTTAATTATAATTTTCCAAAATTAATGAATGTATCTGTGATTTTGCCTATATGAATGTATGGATATTCAAAATGGCCTAATGATTGAGATTGATTAGGCAATTGATCACAATCAATCTAACAGATTAATGATGAAAATATTACCGATCACATTACATGTACAGGGTGTGGATTAGAATCCGATGCAAACCGCTAATGTATCTGTAATGTAGGTATATTAATATTGATTAGTTTGTAAGTATGAAGGTAGATTTAAGTTGTACTTGGTGTCAGTCAAATTATAGCTCTGTGGCAGAACGGTCGACTTTTATTCCATAGCCCTCAAACATTACAGTGGCGACGAGGATTTCAAATTCGAACAATTTCGCGTGTGATTTGAGTTGCGTTGTGAATATTTCCGATTATCGCGAGTGTACGAGCGGGAATAACGATGTCGATAGGCAAAATAAAAGATTTCGACATAAAGTCCGGGACGTGGTCAGTGTATGTTGACCGGTTAGAAATGTACTTTAGGGTGAATAAAATCGATGACGAGACGAAATTGCCTACATTAATAGCCGTCATGGGGGACGAGGCATATGAGTTGTTGGTTAATCTTGCAAGTCCCAAAAAGCCAGCAGAGTTACAGTATGACAGAGCGGTCGAGCTATTACGTCAACATCTAGAACCATCGCCGTCGGTACTTGCAGAACGTTTTCGGTTTAGGCAACGGAGACAGGCCAGCGAGGAAAACGTAGCTGCGTACGTAGCCGAGCTCAAGAAACTCTCACGATATTGCAAATTCAAAGAAGGATTAAACGAGAATTTGCGGGATCAGTTCGTCTGCGGCATAAAGAGTGACGTTATTCGTCAACGACTTTTTGCGGAAGCCGAAACGATATCGTATACGGACGCGGTAAGGTTGGCGAGTTCTTTGGAAGCGGCGGAGCGGGACGCAGCCGCGGTAGATACGAAGGCTCTGGACAGCGGAGGTGACGTACCAGGAGGCGGGACACTGCCGGGGCAGGCGGTGCACGCGCTTGGCAGCAGCCGGGGTGCGAACTACGTCCGGGGCGCTGCGACAGCGGCGCGGGAGAGGCGCCCCTTGCGGCCGCAAGCTGCCGGCCGCGGTGGCGGTGCGAGAAGTGGCGGCGGTGCGAGCAGGGGCGGCGGTGCGAGCAGGGGCGGCCGGGTATTGAGTTGTACGGGGTGCGGAGCGACGGAGCACTCGTACTCTGAGTGTCGATTCCGTAACTACGTGTGCAGCAGCTGCAGACACCCTGGACACCTGCGGCGCGTATGCCCGGACAGGGCGGGAAATGCGGGAAATGGTCCCAGGCGTTCGGCAGCGTACTACGGGGATGTGGAGGAACATCTATCAGAAGAGGATAGGTCGACACAAGAGGAATTTCATCATCTGTGCTTGAACGATTACAGAGCGGTAAAGTTGCCCATATGTATTGATAACGTTACTATTTCTATGGAGGTCGATACTGGTACCGCGGTATCATGCATTAGCGAAGCAACATATAAAAAGTGGTTCAGTGCACATAAATTAGAACCTAGTAATTTAGTATTAAATTTTTATAATGGCTCAAAAATTAACCCGTTAGGAATGTTCAAACCGATTGTAGTTTACGGGGAGGGTAGTAAACAACTGGAATTATTTGTAATTAGGGGAGGTACCACTTCATTATTGGGCCGACAGTGGTTAACAGAATTAAAAATAAAAATTCCAGTTTTTTGCAACTGGAACAATGTAAATTTTAAAGAAGTTAACATGTCTAATGAAATTAATGTACTTCTAAACAGGTATAAGGAATTATTCAGTGGCGGGTTGGGGCTGTACACCGGGGGCAAGGCAACGCTGCGCGTGCGGGACGGCGCGACGCCGGTGTTCCACCGCGCGCGGCCCGTGCCGTACGCACTGCTCGGGCGTCTCGAAGCCGAGTTGGACGCCATGCTGCGTGACGGCATCATCGAGCCCGTTGACTGCTCCGACTGGGCTTCGCCGCTGGTACCGGTAAATAAACCTGACGGTTCGCTGAGAATCTGTGCCGATTATAAGGCTACCGTGAACCCAGTCTTACATACTGATCGCTATCCATTGCCTAGAATCGAGGATCTAATAGTTAAACTTAGCGGTGCAAATTATTTTTCGAAAATAGATTTAAGCCAAGCCTATAATCAAATAGAACTCGATGATTCTAAGAAATTTACAGTTATAAATACACATAGGGGTCTATATAGGTATAATCGGTTAGTATATGGTCTATCTTCAAGTCCAGGAATTTTTCAGCGGATCATGTGCAATTTGTTGAAGGGGATCCCTAACGTTGAAATATTCCTTGACGATGTGATAATAGGGGGGAAAAACAAAAAAGAACATTTAGAAGCACTAGAGCAGGTTTTTAGTAGATTACATCGATCCGGTTTAAAGTTGAAAAGTAGCAAATGTGTGTTCTTAGTAAAAGAAGTACAATATTTGGGTTATGTTATTAATAATGAGGGTATTAAAACAAATCCGGCCAAGGTGGAGGCCATAGCTAATATCCCTCGGCCGTCAAACATAACTGAGTTAAGGTCATTTTTAGGAATAATAAACTTTTATGGAAAATTTGTTAGGAATATGAGTAGTAGGTTAGTACCTCTCTATGAACTAATAAAGAAAGGAAAAAAATGGCATTGGTCGAGGGAGTGCGAGAAATCCTTTGTGGAAATAAAAAAAATTCTAGCGGGCGCGGACGTATTAGCCCATTACGATCCTAAGAAACCACTAATATTGACATGCGACGCGAGCGCGCGTGGGGTAGGGGGGGTCCTCTCGCAGCCAGGCGAACGGGGCGAGCGACCGATAGCCTATGCGTCGCGCACACTTACAGAAGCGGAAAGGAATTACTCTCAAATACATCGCGAGGCGCTTGCAATTATATTTTGCGTGAATAAATTTCACCAGTATTTATACGGGCGTAATTTCACCCTACGTACGGATCACAAGCCGTTAGTGTCAATATTTGGTCCAAATACAGGAATACCGACTATGGTGGCAAGCCGAATGCAAAGATGGGCTATTATTTTATCAGCTTACACATTTAATATTGAGTACGTGCGCACCGATCAAAACGGAGCGGACGGGTTTTCAAGGTTACCGCTAGTTCCGAGTAAACAAACAAATACGGCCGCACAGCCGGAGCAAACTCATTTGCATTTTGTGCAACAGTCATTGTTATTAGATTATAATGAGATTAAACAACAAACGAAACGAGATGCGGGACTGTCTAAAATATTGAGTTACCTGAGAGACGGTTGGCCTAACGAATGTGACTTGAGCAACTTGAAACCGTACTTTAATAGGAGAAATGAACTTTACGAGGAATTAGGATGCATTATGTGGGGGCACAGGTTAGTGGTACCGGAAGCGTGTAGAAGTAAAGTGCTATTAATGTTGCATGAACCACACATGGGCATTGTTAAATCAAAGGCTTTGGCACGTAGCTATGTATGGTGGCCCGGGATAGATGAAGCAGTGGAACAAATGTGTCGGGCGTGCGAAGTTTGTGCAGCCCAGGCGGACGCGCCGCCTCGGCAGACGCCGCGCATGTGGCCCTGGCCAAACCGACCATGGAGCCGGATACATATCGACTATATGGGACCTATAGGCGGTAGAACATACCTAGTTGTAGTAGATGCCACATCAAAATGGTTAGAGGTGTTTAATGTTTCAAGTATTTCAGCTTTTAGTCTAATAGATAGATTAACTGAGTTATTTAGTAGATGGGGGTTGCCTAGGCAAATAGTCAGTGATAATGGTACACAGTTCGCATCGAAAGAATTTCATGAATTTACGAAATGTAATGGTATAGAACACATTTTTACCGCCCCTTACCACCCCGCTTCAAATGGATTAGCAGAAAATGCAGTTAGATTACTTAAACGAGTTATTAAAAAGGCAATTACAGAGAAACACAATATAGATAGGGCATTGTGGACATACTTACTGCATTATAGGAATGTAGAACATTCGACAACCGGAGAAAGCCCCGCAATGATTTTATTAGGCAGGCGAACACGTACTCGACTGGATACTATAAAACCGGATAGGGAAAACAAGGTGCATCGAGCACAACAACGACAGGCTGAATCTGTACAGGGGGCGAATAGGTGCATTGGTGGTGAAGGGGAAGAGGTATGGTACCGACAATATTTAAAAGGGGAGAGATGGATTCCCGGTCGAGTAGTAGACAGTCGGGGTCCTAGCGATTATCGAGTCCAGGGTCAAAGTGGGGAAATAGTCCATAGGCATATTGATCAATTACGAAGGAGAACAGGGAACAGATTATCCTTAGTATCTAGTGGTCCTAATATTACGGAGCGATCAGCCACGGATTCTCAGACGACTGGAAAGGAGGATGACGGCAGGGGTAGTGGTGAGCGGGCTCAGTCGGAGGGGTCGCCGGATCGCGTGGTGTCGCCGCGCGGAGTGGTGTCACCGGCTCAGCCGATTAATGATGCACCTGTAGACGTACAGGCGTCAGCTGAGAGTCAGGTTGCCTTGCCTCAGGTGCCACAGACTCCACAACGTGCTGTTAGACAGTGTAGGGTTAAGGTTCATAATTATAAGGTTTAGAATAGAATAGATTAAGTAAGAAAAAGATTATGTAATAAGAATTGTTTTGTAGTTAAGTTAGATATTAAGTTGTTAGTTGATAATTGTAGTTTTAATTTAGTAGGGAAGAGTGTAATGTAGGTATATTAATATTGATTAGTTTGTAAGTATGAAGGTAGATTTAAGTTGTACTTGGTGTCAGTCAAATTATAGCTCTGTGGCAGAACGGTCGACTTTTATTCCATAGCCCTCAAACATTACAGTATCATATCAGATGCATACCTAGTAAGTGCTACAAGTATGTGATTGCAAATGTTACTTTATAAACCGGCAAAGTTCGAGTCGGACTCGCGCACGAATGGTTCCGTACCATTATCGTAAAAAACGGCAAAAAAACACGTTTGTTGTATGGGAACCCCACAAAAATATTTATTTTATTCTGTTTTTAGTATTTGTTGTTATAGCGGCAACAGAAATACATCATCTGTGAAAATTTCAACTGCCTAGCAATCACGGTTCATGAGAAACAGCCTGGTGACATACGGACAGACAGACAGACGGATCGCGGAGTCTTAGTAATAGGGTCCCGTTTTTACCCTTTGGGTACGGAACCCTAAAAATTAATGAGTAAGATAAATCAATAAAAAATGTATAGATCGATATATGATATTTTTTTTTTTTTTCTGCCAAGATATAAAGATACAATTCTTGGCAGAAATAATTAGTAAGATGAAAGATGACAAAAGATTTTTGTGTCTGAAAAAAGAGCTACCTACTTTACTCGACCTATTTTTGAATGATGCTTTTTTTCTCTCTGGCAAATAGATGTGTAGCTTGAAAATGCTGTAATCTAGCATCATCCTGTATAGCTAAGTAATTACAAAAAATATGTGTTCATACATTTAAGTAATTTGAATTAACGTTAATGATAGCTTATTTGATTGACGTGTTTGCAGTGAGGTCTTCATTTTGTTAATGGAAACGTTATTGATAGTTTTGAACTCAGGTTATAATTTTTATTTATTAATTTTTACCCTGTTTTGACCGACGCAACCATAGGGCAAAGATCTCGCTTTTACCTTCTCTTGTTATTCATTGTCTTCATTACTGAAGGTCGTGCCTCTTAGAAAGTTTTGACGGAGTGTTGCCGAGCTGTTTCCAAGCCACTCTTTCTTCTTACCTTTTCAATCCTCTCTATTTTAAGTCCGACTTCCACTGCAGGGCAAAGATTTCTCTTTCTCCTATCTATGTTAAGCTTGAGCTTGAACTAATAAGTCTGTAGGCTTAAAATAGATAATGAATTTATATTTAATTGAAGTTTCATTTTCCAGCAGAAAAAAATCTCATAACTCATGTTTTTATGTTTAACTAGCTTCTACCAGCGACTTTGCCCGTGTGACAGTGTTTTCTTATCATAAGGGAACATTATACAGGAATGAAAATCATCATCATTTTCCTGCCCTTATCCCATGTTACTTGGGGTCGGCGCAACATGTTTGCTTCTTCCGTACGGTCCTGTCCCCCGCCACGTTATTACTGACTCCCTTTTCTTTTACATTACTCCTCACACAGTCAAACCATCTTTTCTTTGGCCTTCCTCTCCCTCTCCATCCATCCACATTTATGTTCATAACTGTTTTGTTTTGTAACATGCGTTTCATCCCTCCTCATCACATGACCATACCAGGACAAACGGTTTCCTTTCAACTTTTCTGCCACTCGCGCCACTTTCAAACTGCCTCTAATATACTCATTTCTCACTTTATCCAATCTCGTCACGCCGCACATCCATCTCAGGAATACAGGAATGAAAATATATAATAAATCATGTTTAAATAGCCGATGTGCTATTTTAGACTATAATCTATCTCTGTGCCTAATTTCTTCCATCTGGAATCACGCTAAAACGACTGAACGGATCTTCGTTCAGTCGTTTTAGCGTGATTGAGTAACAAACATACACATATCCATCCAAACTTTATTTATTAGTGAGATATATTAAGATTGAGTAAGATTTTTAAGTAATTGTTGTTTACAAGTTAGTTATTTAACAGTATATTATCAAATCATCATCATTTCAAACGAAAAACGTCAACAGTTGAATTGTTAGTTGAAAAGACCTTTAGGCCCATTAATAATTATGTTTTATTTTAAATTATACCTTTAACTTTTGCAGGCTATTCATTCTGTCGAAATTTTTCTGTTGCAATAAAATGAAAACCCATGTCTGAACTTAGCATTTACTCAAAAGTAGTTACATCATTCACTTTTTCACATATGCCTGATAAAAAAGTTGCCCAGCTCGCGTGCATTAAGTAATAAGTAATTATAAGGCAACACTCGACCACTTCAAGTTATTTAGGTTAATTTCTATCCTTTTGAACTTAAAGCTTTTCTGCTTCGTCTAGGAGACTTTATTGAATTTTCTCGTGGAGATGTTACCTGTATGTAAGTGTCACGTAAATGGTATAAGTGAAATGTGTCGGTATGAAGTGATAGTTGTTTAAGGGTGATCTCTTGACTTTGTTTGTATATAGTGTGTTAGCGGTTGGTTGAGCTTCATCAGATTTTATAATGTGAGCTGCTTTCTATATAAAATGTTATAATGCAAACTGTGCCATTTTAAAAGGACAATCAGAAAGTCCGTTGCTTATTTTGTAGTACGTCTAATATTTCAAATTAATTAAGATTTGGCTGTAACAAGATTACCATCTTTTTTCACTTATCAATCTAGACCTCTAGACAGTGTAACGTTTTATAAACGATAAGTTATTCATGCAACTGTTTTATAATAAGGAGTATTAAAACACTCGGTTTCGCCTCGTGTGATAATAATATCACATGAGTGTTTTAATATCTAATTATGTACAGTTGCATACAAGACTATCTACACCCATGATATGAATCCTTCAATAATTTTTTGTAAACAACAAAGTAATACATTTTTACAATACGTATATCGAACAAAATGTTGATTCACGACGTGAATTCGAATAACCAATAAGTATTTATTTTAATAGTCCGGTCAAAATAGACCAAAAAATAGGGTTAGGTTTACATTAATTCGCATAGAGCTGAAAATTGGTACGAATGTTTGGAACGCCATTATAAATGAAATGTAAATAGTCCCCATCGATCCACTTGAACACTTGCAAAATTTTTTATTCAAGGTCAAAGGTCACAAATATGGGTTTTTCGAGTTTTTTAGCCGAACGGTAAGTTTTATGATAAAAATAGGTTAGACAAAATTGCAGATTACGCGATTTATCTATAAAAATGGTCTCTACAATTTTTCTTCTAAACGTCACCGTTTCTGAGATATAATGGTTGAAAAGTTGAAAAAGTTGTATTCTACATAATATACATACGTTTCCACGCCACCTAGCAGCTAGTGTCCTTGGCGCGACTTTTTTAACGTGGTTTCCCCGATAGGCCTATTCAACAATCTATTGTGATCCTGTTTAATTCAATACTATTTAAAATTATGTAAAAACTGGTAATATTGGACATGATAAACGCCGTGTGAATTCTAAAAAAATTGGTAAAATTATCCTTCTCATTCATAATTATCTGATAATTCTGCTTCCTCTTCTTCCTGTTTTTGTTCGTCTTCTTCGCCTTGTTCTTATTCTTCTTCTTCCTGCTGGGTGTAAGTAAATTGTTCTAAAAGCGATGTATCAGATGTCTCCTCACTGATATCGTACGAATCCTCTTCTGATAGCTATTCAAAATTAGAGCATGACTGATCTTGACAACTGATATATGCTAAAGAACAAAACAATCCAACTTTTTTGCAACCGCATTTAGCATTACATCCTGTTTAAATATTGCAAAAAATTGTGTTGAGGAGATTTTCCGGTGCAGGTGGAAATAAAGACTTTGGTTCCAAAGTATTGTTGGTTAACTTCCAACCCCAATCCTTTGGGTCCAATTGATTACCAAGCCACACTTGTACTTGATAATATACTCGAAATAGATGTTGATGAGCAGAAGCAGAGGTTGTAGGAATACAAGCTAATTGCACTCGCTTTTTGTTACGAATCAACACAATTTTTTGCAATGTAAAAACAGGATGTAATGCTAAATTCGGCTGCAAAAAAGTTGGATTGTTTTGTTCTTTAGCATGTATCAGTTTTCAAAACTTATACGAGTAAGTAACTTCAAGGAATTGTATTAAATAGGAAAAGGATGTCTATTACGAGTAAGTCTGTTTCAATAAAATTTACCCTATCTTTAGAACCTAGATGACCGAGGTACCAATTCTAGTCTTACCAATCAAGTCACATGACTTTAATCCTGACCTCATTGCCACTAAAAATGCAATCCATCAGAGTACAATCTAACGTTCTTTTTTCTGTTTCAGGTACATACACTTTCCAACTTCCCATGTGGATCTCAAGCGAAACAATAGGAGAAGCGAGTCTCGCTTTTCTGAAATTCTTCCACGCGACGCTTTCTCACATACTATTGTGTAAGACTGGAGTTTTAGGGCAAAAGTTTCAACGTGCCCTATAATCTTGCTTTTGCGTTTTCTTTTGAGGTAAGTCATGTGTTTATTGACGTGGAGAATTGAGTATTGAAATGAGTATTCTTTTACACAAAAGGTGAAAAGTTTTTTGTTAAAATATTTTCACTTGTTGGGGATTGGGTAGGCAATGTAGTCTGCGTAATTGGTAATACCAAAATTTAAAATAAGAACGCTTTAAGAATAAAGTAACTGCTAATCTCTCATTGGAGAAATGTAGCCTACTAGCGTGATGTTATGTTAGTCACACATTAGTCTCTCAAGGCCTGGTTCAGTCTCGCATAGACAAGGGAAGCATGGCATATGAGGACGAAGGCCTTGACTCGGCGGTGAGTGGAACAAGGCGGCCAATAATTATGATGATTTTCACATTACGTTGTCTAAAACTCTATCATCAGCCTTTTAATGTTCCCACTGCTGGGACAGGCCTCCTCTCTGTGAGAAAGCTAAGCAAATCAAGTATCTTGACTTGGCTCACGAGGTTGTCGACATGTGGGATGTGGACACAGCGATCATTGTACCGATAGACGTGCCAGCCAATGGCTTAATAGCCACGAGCCTCGACCAACACCTTAGGACAGTGTTTCCCAAACATTGTTCTGCCATGGCCCGGTAATTTTCACACTGCCCCGTCGTGACCCACTTAATAATATAAATTTATTGTTAGTAAAAATGTTTGAATAATATTATTTCGGTATCGCCTATTTAGTGCTAAGTATGGAGCTGCTGCTTATTTTTTACTTTAGTGTCCAAGTTCGCGTATGTGGTCTACGGTGCTAAAGCCTTTTCAGAAACCAGCTTTATTCGGGAGGCTGGAAATCGTCAAATGGGCCTATAATTATTCAACCGGGCATTGTCGCACTTCTAGAAGAGTACACCCCTGCACCATTCCCGCGGCGTTTTTCCTTCGAATATGACGAAATCAAACAGCTTCCAAAGGGCCTTAAGTACCGGGTTTCCACCCGTCTTCAGGAATTCGGCCGTAATTCCGTCATCATCCGGCGCCTTGTTGTTCATAAGTTGTTTCAGAGCCATCCTGATCTCGTACAGGCTGACGACCGGGATGTCTTTCGTCGGTATAGTGTCAAATCAATCTAGCTCTTGATAATGTTATAAATGTTAACAAAAGAGAGACCCTCTTTTGTTAACATTTCACTTAAACTACTAAATTACGAATACTTACGATGCGTCGATCGATAGTAGTTATTATTTTTAAAATAAGGCGAGAATTTTGCGACCTGGTATTTTATTTTGATGGCCCGGTACCGGGTCGCGACCCACCAAATGGGAAACGCTGCCTTAGGAGCCTCTCGTTAGGCGGCTGGGTCAAGGGCCTGATCCAGAAAGCAGTATTGCTGGACACGGCTCGTATTGTTAAGTGGTTCCTTTCTCTGGAGCCCTGACCGCCGCACTGTGGATCGAAAAACGGCTCTAGAAGACATAGGAACTTAAATTTAAAAGTGTCGGTTTTTTTGCTTGAAATGGGTTCTAATAGCCAATATAATACTTATATATTTCATAGGACGCAATCTGGTAGGCAAAAGGGCAAGTTTTATTTATTTTGCTAAAAAAATGTATGGAGCTGATATAAAAAATGCATAAATCTCCGGAACCGCAAGACTAACCGTAATATCCTTGCACCCGGTTATAGAACTATTTATTTATGATTTTTTGACATACTTCGTATAACGAGAAAGAATGCGTTTTTTTTTTAAAAAATCCTCAACTTTTTTTACCTAATATATGCTATAAATAGAAATAGACGTGTTATGTGATGTGTCTATCTATCTTAAAAAAAATATTTAAAATTATTAAAGATATTTTGATGTTTATTAACCGACTTCAAAAACGGAGGAGGTTCTTAATTTGTTTGAATTTTTGTGTATGTTTATTCAGAGATATCTTCGCCAATTATTAACCGATCTTGATGATTTGTTTTTTGTTTGAAAGAGTATGGTCCCGGATTGGTTGCAGTTAAATTTGGTAAATACCTGTTGAATAACTTCGGAGATATTCAATGGAACTCTTCAATAAATGACGGTAAACCACCATAGATTGCTGCAATCGCATGTCTGTATATTGTTAACACCATTTCATAACATAACATCGCACCTGTAGACTCTGAAGGGGTACGCAGATGTGTACAGTTTACCCTTCTACACTCTCATTTCATCAGTTATGTTCAAGTTCCCTGTTATTGGGGTTATCTATTTGGGCATAGCATTTTTGTTTATTAACCGATCTAGATGATTCGTTTTTTGTTTAAAAGAGTATGGTCCTGGATTGGTCCCAGTTTAATTTGGTAAAGATCTGTTAAATAACTTCGGAGATATTCAATGGAACTCTTCAATAAATGACGGTAAACCACCATAGATTGCTGCAATAGCATATCTGTCTATTGTTTACACCATTTCATAACATAACATCGCACCAGTAGACTTTGAAGGGGTACGCAGATGTGTACAGTTCACCCTTCTACACTCTCATTTCATCAGTTATGTTCAAGTTCCCTGTTATTGGGATTAGATATTTGAGCATATCATTTTTGTTTGAAAGAGTATGGTCCCGGATCGGTCCCAGTTAAATTTGGTAAAGATCTGTTAAATAAGTTCGGAGATATCCAATGGCTTTAATCGCATGTCTGTATATTGATTATAATTCAGAGTTTGGGAGATAAGTGTTGTATATTGGCAATTAAAGTTATGATGATTTACCGTCATTTATTGAAGAGTTCCATTGAATTTCTCCGAAGTTCTTCATCAAATCTTTACCAAATTTAACTGGGACCGATCCGGGACAATACTCTTTCAAACAAAAATGATATGCCCATATATCTAATTCCAATAACAGGGAACTTGAACATAACTGATGAAATGAGAGTGTAGAAGGGTAAACTGTACACATCTGCGTAAATTAAAATTAAAATTTAACTGGAACCAATCCGGGACCATACTCTTTCAAACAAAACACTAATCATCAAGATCGGTTATTAATTGGCGAAGATATCTCTGAATAAACATACACAAAAAATCAAACAAATTAAGAACCTCCTCCGTTTTTGAAGTCGGTTAATAAACATCAAAATATCTTTAATAATTTTAAATAATTTATTTAAGTTAAATAGACACATCACATAACACGTCTATTTCTATTTATAGCATATATTAGGTAAAAAAAGTCGAGGATTTTTAAAAAAAAAAACGCAGTCTTTCTCGTCATACGAAGTATGTCAAAAAATCATAAATAAATAGTTCTATAACCGTGTGCAAGGATATTACGGTTAGTCTTGCGGTTCCGGAGATTTATGAATTTTTTATATCAGCTCCATACATTTTTTTAGCAAAAAAAATAAAACTTGCCCTTTTGCCTACCAGATTGCGTCCTATGAAATATATAAGTATGATATTGGCTATTAGAACCCATTTCAATCAAAAAAACCGACACTTTTAAATTTAAGTTCCTATGTCTTCTAGAGCCGTTTTTCGATCCACAGTGCGCCGGTAGCTTTGACCCTGTTTCCGATACTGGTGGCCCTCTATTTAAATTCTATACCCCTATATATTTCTGTATCTTCGAGAACTATTAAAAAGAGAGCAATATAATGACAAAACTTCTAAATGATTAACCCTTCTTACAGACATTAGTGACCTATTAAACTGAATAGGTTCATCAGAATAAATAAAGCAATTTATCGTATTATTGTTGACTAATGTCTCCTAATAAGTGTCGTGAATCGAAACTAGTTCAATTTAAGCCATTCTTAGAGAGTTCTGCGACCTTATTACTGCTAGGAAACTGCCCGAGACAATTTATCGTTTTCTGATGTTAATGACCTTCTTCTCACACAGTGTTATAATTGTTATTGTAAAAGCCCGAACTACGGTAAAACCTAGGATTTACCAGTGAAACCTAAGATTTACCACATCTTACTGAAAAAATCCAATCACGTGGTAAACTAAAAAAAAATATAGTGTCTATGACAAACTAAAATACGAAATCATGTAAACAATAATGTATTGCATTTGTTACATGACAATTATATACTACATGATTTTAAAACTTTCAAACGTTTTTAACAGAAAATGTTTCAATTTTTCTCATCATTTCGTATCATAGTGTGTCATAGACATTACAATTTTGTGAAGGAAAGCCGATTTACCGTGTGATTGCTGGTAAAAATTTGCAAGTAAGTTAGATAATTTCTGAATTTTACCAATAAGACTTGGTAAATCTTAGACTTTACCGGTAAATCCTAGGTTTTACCGTAGTTGGGGCCTTTAGAATAACGTAATCACGACATTCTTTGATTGAAGCAAATGAAGTATGTACGGATTGTAGCAGGTTACTTTTTGTAGTTTCTGCCTATCCCCACGGGAAAAGACGTGCGTTTATTATGTTGTGTTTATAACCATCTCTTAGGGAACAATTTAAAAATATTAATATTATGACAGTTTCTTGCCGTTTTATTTATGAATATATTATGTATATAAGGAAAAATATTCATCTTTTTAGTAAATTCAGTGATAGACACAATTGTAATACGAGAAATAAAGATAAGTTAAATCAACCATCTTATAGACTAGCTAAAGTACACTCATCTTTCATGGGGTACTGTGTTAAATTCTGTAATAAAATACCTTCTGATATATTAAATCTAAATGAAAGTAAATTTAAAACTTTAGTTAAAATCACACTTTGTAAACAAGCATTTACAAATTAGATGATTACATTCAAGATAAAAATGCTTGGAAACATGCTGGTCCTGCTCCATAGGGCAATCTTTATTGTAGACAAAATCAAATTTGTTAATTTATATTCCTATTCATAGGTTTTTCTTTTTATTTTTAGCAATTGACTCACACACTGTTCCGTTGTTGATGAATTAGGTATTTTACCTATGTTTGCAATATTTTTAAGTATGTGAGAACCATGTTCCTATTTATTTAATTATGAATTTACCTGTTAATGCTTTTATTACTTTATACCTGTACGTAGTATAGTCTGTAGTGCTATTTTTGGGTGCATCGTCCTCAAACATATGAATTTATTAATGTATGTACTTATGTAAATATTGTAAAAAACCTATTTATTTTTAAAAAGTTGTCGAGTTTGCCGCTTATTGGCCCCTAGTTGAAATAAATATATTTGATTTTGACTTTGACTTTATTTGTTTACTAGGTGTTTTTCATTTGTATAAATATACTAATGTACCTTATAAAATCAACTACTGCTGAAGCACCTGTCGAACCCTTTACTGATTATTGCCCCCTTTGCAGAAAAGTAATATAATAAATTACATGAAGTAATTATAAATTAAAAATCCCATAATAAATCGAAAGGCATCTCATACCAACACGTGCGATGTTACATCACGACGTTTAAGATAAGGCTATAAAGTTTATTGGCTTTATTACGCCTAAGGTTTCTCGCAAAAACCCGAGCTAACCCCTTATAAAACAACCCTCATCAAAACGACACATGTCCCAGTACACGTGTCACAGAAATTTGTATCATATCTGTATAGGGGTAAACTTTCAATTTGTTTGATGGAAGTTAACCCTACAGCGGCTTTGCGACGACATCTTTGATGTGCACCCTCTCGCCTCGAGCATTCAAAGTCTTTCATAGATAAAGTGCATTTCGATATTAGAAGTTTCAAACATAGTTTTAAAGTGAAATTTACGGTATGAAATTGTTTTCTTCGTTCAAAGAAGACGTGTTGTAACTCTAGGAATGGGTGCACGGTGTATAATAGTGCTACTGGTTTTTATTTGAACTTAGAATGGAATTTCTTTGTTTAAAATTATGAATTTTTAGCCCAAGAGGCACCCGGCGGGTATGGCGGTACAAGTCAGCAGATTGGGATGGCATGCGATCTTTCTTCGCATGCTATCCTTGGCAGCTTTGCTTTTCTTCGTCTGATCCTACGTCGTGCGCGGACGCTGTGACGGATTTGTTGCGTCAGGGAATGGAGTACTACATCCCGTTCTCTGACGTAACAATGTCTAGCCAAGACCGACCTTGGTTTGGCGCCGAGTGTATTCGCGCCGATGCGCGTAAACATGAGGCGTACCATGCCTGGGTCGACGCTAGAACGCGCAAGGCGAGTGACGTTGGTCAGAGGAAGAAAGCTTACAACAGGGCTGCCAAGTCCTGCAAGAAGGTGTTGCGAAGGGCTCGGTTCGACCACATTAGCCGGATAGGGATCAAACTTGCTTCCTACCCAGCAGGTAGTAAAGCGTTCTGGTCCCTGGCTAAATCGGTTGAATCGAATTTCTGCCGTCCCTCACTACCACCACTGCTGAAACCCGACGGGTCGCTGGCCCACTCCGCTGAGGAGAAAGCAAACCTGTTTGCCTCTCTTTTTGCGGAGTCTTCGCGTCTGAATCCTGGTGGCACGCGCCCCCCTCCTTCTCCTGATGGTTGCGAGACAAGTATGTTGGACATTCGCATCCACCAAAAGGACGTACGTAGGGTGCTGCGTAACCTCGATGTGAATAAGGCTAGCGGACCCGATGGTATACCAGCAATTGTTCTCAGAACCTGTGCGCCTGAATTGTCTCCTATCTTGACGCGCCTGTTTCGCCTTTCTTATCAGACTGGAAAAGTGCCGAATGCTTGGAAGCAAGCCAACGTACAGCCCGTGCCCAAGAAGGGCAGTCGTGCTGACCCGGCCAACTACAGACCCATCTCTGTAACGTCCATACTCTGTAAGAGTATGGAACGTGTACTTAATAATAAACTCCTGGCATACCTAGAAGCTAACGACATCCTTAGCGACCGCCAATACGGCTTCCGCCGAAATCGGTCCACTGGGGATCTTCTAGCGTATGCCATTCACATCTGGAGTGAGGCCATCGAGAGACATGGGGAAGCGCTTGCCGTCTCCCTCGACATCTCGAAGGCTTTTGATAGGGTCTGGCACGAAAGCCTTATTGGTAAGCTTCCTTCATTCGGTCTGCCCGGTGGTCTGTGTGACTGGATTGCAGACTTCCTGAGGGGTCGGTCCATTCGAGTAGTAATTGATGGCTGCTCTTCGGACCTATTGGATATTAATGCCGGGGTCCCTCAGGGGTCGGTACTCTCAGCGACATTGTTCTTGCTGCACATAAATGAACTGCTGAAACCCGGCACCTTTGGGTATGCAGATGACAGCACTGTTGCTGAGAGATACTTGTCCAATGCTTGTGCTACCGGGCCTCAGATCCAGTCTCTCCGGGAGGCCATGGTGGAGCGCTTGAACCGGTCCTTGCAGGCAGTCTCCGAATGGGGCGATGCCAATCTGGTCAAGTTCAATGCCGCAAAAACACAGGCGTGTCTCTTCTCCGCGAAAAAGAGCCAATTTCACCCGGCTCTATCTTTCCGAGGTGTAACCGTACCGATAACAGACCATCTTGAGCTTCTTGGCGTAACGTTGACATCGACACTTAATTTTGGCCCATACATTGAGGCAAAGGCTCAACTGGCTGCCAAAAAGTTGGGGATCCTTGCGAAGGTGAGACGGTACTTCACGCCAGAACAGCTGCTTAAGTTGTATCAAGCGCAAGTTCGATCTTGCATGGAGTACTGTTCTCATCTCTGGGATGGATCTGCCAAGTACCAGCTTGATGCTCTAGAGTCGATCGAAAAACGGGCCAAGAGGCTCATCGGCAATGAGGCACTGGTCGAGTCAAAGCTCCAGAGCCTTGAACATCGTCGTCGAGTTGCCAGCTTGTCGGTTTTTTATCGGTTGCATTTCGGAGAGTGTGCGATGGAATTGCATGATCTAATTCCGCCTAGCCCGTTTCATCATCGGACTACAAGACGTACGGCGATGCGCCATCGGTACATGGTGGATATCCCACCCATACGCACTAAACGTTTTGGAAATACTTTCATTATGCGTACAGCTAAGGAGTGGAATTCCCTGCCGGAGTCTGTGTTTCCAGATAGCTACAACCTCGGAGTCTTTAAGTCAAGAGTGAATAGGTTACTTCTAGGCAAGCGTGTTACACCGTCGACCACATCATCGCTTACCATCAGGTGAGATAGTGGTCAAGCGCGAGCCTATCTATAATAAAAAAAAAAAAAAAAAAAAAAAGAATGAATGATTTTTTATTTGAACGCAGTATTTCGTGCCTGTTTGAAGTTGGTTTGTGATTGGGGGAAATAAAATTAACACGAGATTCTACACATTGTATTGGAACACACAAAAAAAAACTTCATGCACAAAGGTACAATGGCAGACATAACGCCTATGCTTAATGCCTTTTTCTAATAGGGTAACCCTAATGTTTTTAGTAAGGTCAATGTATATTTAATACATATTCTAGGACAGCGAAATGGTATGAATAATATTCAAAGCCATATAACCTGAATATTAACAAAACGATACATTCCAACAATTTACATTACAATATTAGTTTAACTTTACACAATGCCATATAAACTTGCCGAGAATCAAGATGGTCGCCAAATTATACAGCACTTGGAAACTGATTCGAACAATAGGATACCCACTTAGAAATTACTATAGGAATGTTTTAACAAGAAAATTGACCTGTAAACTATGTCGAGGGCCCTGTAAGGGTTTGGACACAAAGTAGTTTACCATATTGTGATTACCCCCGGGACTAAGTTTGGCCGTACGAATGTTAAAATGGATTCCAGAGTAACATTGGAAGTTATTGATTTGTTGTGTTCCAGATTATGAGTTATTGCCCTATTTCCATATTCGCGTATGATTGCTTGTTTCATTTTGGTTTGGGAGTTATGGGAAGGTTGTCGGTTCGGTAACGTGAAATTAGTAGAGTGAACGAGGTCAAAGGTCAGATAGTAAAAAAACTGCGGCTGCCAAAAGCTTAGGATAGGTAAGAAAAATATTTATTTCGTTCTTCACTAACTTTTCTTATTCAGCCTCTGTATCAGTAATCAAAACTTTATATACTGGATTAAGGTACATTGTTCCTGCGTTTCTTTGTTCAAAGTCTTTGATAGTTTTTCCTTATTTTGTTCATAATTTAAGTTTCACTTCACCCAAATAATCAATAGAATGTTTAGGCAATAATTGCCACTGTATATTTAAAGATTTTTGCACGTACATATTAAAGACTATTCTGGCAAACCCAAAAGACCAGCTGAATACTTTCCCGCATAAATTAATGTCAATGCCAAGCAATGGCTTCCATAACAGTCGTTATGGCGCATAAGTAATGCCACGGTCAATTATTACATTTGAATTTGTTAGTAACAAGAGCCGAATCGAGTTTTAGCGATTCAGGTCAATATACTCATAGCTATATCTAAAATGGGTCATCATCATCATCATCAGCCTATTAATTTTCCCACTGCTGGGACACAGGCCTCCTTTCTGTGCGAGGGATTGGGCCGTAATCCACCACGCGGGCCCAGTGCGGTTAGCTTGATGTCAATGTCTTCGAATTTTTGTTTCTAGGACATGCCGGGTTCCCCACGATGTTTTCCTTCACCGTTTTGAAAAATGGGTATAGCTTTATTATCATCTTCATATTCCTGCCCTTGTTACTTGGGGTCGGCACAACATGTTTCTTTCTTCCATACCTACTGTGTGACTCCCTTTTCTTTCATATTACTCGTCAGACAGTCCATCCATCTTTTCTTTGGCAATCCACTCCCTCTCCATCCATCCACATTTATATTCATAACTCTTTTAGTAACATGCATTTCATCCCTCCTCATCACATGACCATACCAGGACAAACGGTTTCCTTTCAACTTTTCTGTCACTGGCGCCACTTTCAAACTGCCTCTAATAAATTCATTTTTCACTTTATCCATTCTCGTCACTCCTCACATCAATCTCAACATTCTCATCTCTGTTACATGCAATCTCTTTTTATCCATCTTTTTCACAGCTCAACATTCTGATCCATACAGTACCACATGTGTAATCACTTGTAAATTTTCCTTTTGTAATTTTTTACTTGTCGGACATCCGTGGGTCGCAAGTTCCTGTCGACATTTAATCAACCTTGAGTTGATCCGGTGCATTACGTCTCGTTCTACCTCGCCATTCCATTGAATAAGCGACCATATTGATGAAGTGTCTTTTTTTATTTATATAATCCAATTAATTAGTTTTGATTGTTGGTAAGTTTACATTTGACCACTATCTTATCCGATGGTAAGTGATGATGTGGTCGAGGGCACATAACGTTTGGCTAGAATTAACCTTGACATGTTTTATCTAAAATTGGTATAGCTTTTATGAAGTTAACTTATTCTGTTTTATGTTTTTCTAAACTAATTTAATGGTTAGCCTTATGTGGAATCGTGCTTGAAAATGAATCTATAGAATCAATGTAAAACTTTTAAGTTTAATTAAATGAACAATTGTACTTTGTGTCAATGAGCCATGATGTCTATGATAATATTTCTTAGTAATTAAGGTCTGAATATTATTATTTCATATAGCGGATGAAACTGTAGACGTAATTAATTAAAAAAACCGGCCAAGTGCGAGTCGGACTCGCGCACGAAGGGTTCCGTACCATTATCGCAAAAAACGGCAAAAAAATCACGTTTGTTGTATGGGAGCCCTACTTAAATATTTATTTTATTCTGTTTTTAGTATTTGATGTTATAGCGGCAACAGAAATACATCATCTGTTAAAATTTCAACTGTGTAGCTATCACGGTTCATGAGATACAGCCTAGTGACAGACAGACAGACAGATAGACAGACGGACCGCGAAGTCTCAGTAATAGGGTCCCGTTTTTACCCTTTGGGTACGGAACCCTAATAATAGTATAGCCTCATTACCAAATTTAGTGATTGTGGAACCTAAGAGCAATAAAAAGCGTCAAGACGTGATAGATTTACGATTCTCCATCTTTGCATAATCTTTGTAGAAATTGGAACCGCGTAAATCTACGCCTATTCGAGTAAAAAACGTAGCAACGTTGAGAGCAACACCATGTGTATATTTATCACATTAAGATGTACCATCTGATCCTATCACAGTCGTTTCTAAGTGATGCACAATATCCTTATTCCATTGTGTATATTAAATGTAGCAAGCATCGAGAACTCGATTCCTTACGGGAATCGGATTATCCGATTATTTGTAAACGCGGATTTTGAGAATGAATCCGATCCGTTGAGCTCACTCGTTACCTTACCTTGTTACTCGACATATTTTATATTTGCATAATAAAGGATTTGATAAGTAAACATTGCGAATAAGGACGTGTGTTTTATTTGTGTTGTTCAGTTACTTTTTGTTTGATCTGTTTTATTGTTAGTTGTTCGGATAAATCGGTTCTGGGCCCAAAATATTTAAAGAGTTTCCATCGAATCGAAGAGAAGAAGTACTTTTCCCAATAATATAATACTGTTGCAGAAAATCTTGTTCTAAAATTCTTATATTCACAAAGAAGCAACACACAACATAAATCGCGGAGATAAGCTTCTTAAACTTGCATTAGATTTTCTTATACATGACGGAAGCGAGTACTAAAGAAGGATTTTCGAAAATTCATCCCCTAAAAGGGTTGAGTGACAGTTTGTTTGAGTCTCCATTTTTTCGAAAGGAAATCCCATCATTTTATAAATTGCTAAGAATATTTTATATCTGCCTCAGAAAGTTTTTATTAATTAATTATGAATTTGACAAGTCTTGTTACAATGTTGTTTTCAAAACAAATATTCCCATGAATAACCAAGGCCATACTACTCAAGAAACTGTTTTCACATCACTAAACAAATCATGCACATATTTTATTCCAACAACGCGGAAAACAAATAAATATCTCTCGAGTATTGTCGTAAAAATTTAATAACACCAACTTTGGTAACGCTACGGCGAACTGAAATCGTATTCACCCAGTTTTCGTGGAAGAACCTTCCCTATACAAAATGTATATATGTGTATAAAGGCTGAGTTTTTGAAAATCAATATTCCTAGCCAGGAATCGAACCCGTTGTTATTTTTTATTGAATTAATATGTATTTATTAAGTTTCCCGTATATTAATACGCTTCAGAATTTAATCCTTATTAGCGACACAGTGTGTTTTTTTGTAAAAACAACGGGTTCAATGCCTGGTTAGGAAGTTGATTTACTTTCTCGTTTTACTTTTTATTTTTAGTTTCTAACGTCTTATTGTCGGGCCTACGTTGTCCCCCCATATGTAAGTAATGCTGTAATATGGAAATAATGTAAAAACACCATATTTTTAAAAGAGTAACCATGGAATTTCTTGCCGGTTCTTCTCCATAGGAAATGACCAACCCGAACCGTGCGCCTTTTGTCGACGTTTTATAAGTGACCATGTAGGCCGATGTAAAAAAAAAAATTGATTATGTTTCTTTTTTTTTTTGATTTTTCAATGTCTATAATGCAGTTTTGATATTTATTAAAATCGGGCCCGAGACTTCTTTGAGTAATTTTCGCATTTGGAAAACACAACTCACCCTGTAACATGTATGTGAATATATAAGTAGGTATATAAAAACAATTTTTATTTTCGAGCCGTTCGAATGAAACTCTAACTTGCTTAATGTAGGGAGTTGTAACGAGTTGCGGGTTTACTCGCTCGAAATCGAAATTGGTTCCGTATTCGATTGAATCGATTTGCGAACAGCTCTTATCGTGCTTTATTTTCATGACTTTTTATTATATTACTGTATTTTTATGTTGATTTGGTTTTAAAGAAGAATTCTGTGTTCTGTGTTGGATGTGGGATATAAAAATGTATTCGCTATCAAACTTTTTATGCGCATATTCGATTTTATTATTATAAAATCACACGAGTTAATAATTACCAATTTGATTGTACGTTAATAAAAAGAGTTAGAATTAATAATGCCTACAGTACGACCGATGAGTGGCCCGTCTGAAGTTAGCGCACATGGTGCAAAAAGACAAAAATTCTTTATTTCAACTAGGCCATAGGTCTATCCACACATATCAGGGCCGTGCCCGGGACGTGACAGGGCCGGGCCCAGGCATTGAAGCTCCGTCACTGGCCCATGCACAGAAGTGTGTGAACGAGTTCATATAATATGTACACACCGATATTTTTTTGAGCCCCTGACGGTCACGTCCGGCACGGTCCGTCCACGTCCTGGGCACGGCCCTGATATGTGTGGATAGACCTTAAACGGCACTTTTGAACGTCAAAAATATAAATTTAAAATTAATAATAATTGATCCTACCGCGCCGTTGCGCAGAACATACTTTACGAACCGAATGGCTGTTTTCTTCACGAGTGTATTTCGCGAAAGATCTCAAAGCCTACGTTCAGACGGGCCAAGACTCTTCGGTCGTACTGTACATATATTTTTTTTGAATTCTCTTTACCAAAGTGAATACTCCCTTAATATATAATTTCCTAAGTTTCTTATCTGCCCACACCATGAGCTGCTTATCTTTTAATTTCCCCAAGCTTTTAGTAACAAATCACACACAGACACACACAACTATCTGCTTTATGCAAACGTATAAACAGATTACACAGTTTTCTTCTGATGGGCTTACTTTAATGGATTCGCCTGTTTGCCGAACAACTTTCGCAGGATTCACTTAATCTGCCACTCTACGATATATTTTTATGTGATTTATGAACGAGTGACGCCGTCCTGGCTAGACGAAAACATTTATTTTGGATTTTCTCAAGTATTTTATGGGAATTGGGGCTGGCTGGCAGCTACGTTATCGTCCGTAACATGAGTTTTCCTCAGTAGTGATCTCGTATCTCCATATTTACATGTACTGATGGAGGTACTTTGTGTTGTCATATTGTTACACGGGTTTGTTGTGTACCTTTGTTATTTGTTGTTCCTTCCTCTCGTCGGGATTGTTCTGGAGGTCAATGAACTATATCATGGGGACTTATGTGATAGGAATATATATTTGCGTACTTACATTCTTACAGAGCAAAGATTGTTAAAACTTGACCAATTCTCCTTACATTAATATCTATATAGTATCTTTTACATTCTCGTCAATCTTTTCTTCGATCGACGAAGTCGTTGAATTGCAATTGCAAGAGAAGAACGTTCAAATAACAGCAACATTTGGGAATTTACACCACACTGCCCTCACAGAACGTGTTCTCTTTAACCTAACATTTACAAAACTACATAAATATAAAAAAAAGTTACATACATATTCGCGAGCTAGCCGGCCAACACCAGATGTATCCTCCGACTGCACAGCATGATTTTCTTCTTGTTTACGTATTTTTAGTTCGCTTTTTAAGCAGTCGGGTTTTTTGGAAATTTTTAAATTAACTTTTTTTATTTAGAACTTTTTAGATAACATTGTTTTTCGAGTTAGGTACATTTAAACATATAAATGTTATATATTTTTGAAATCACCTCTTAAAACCCTTTATTTTGATACCCCACACGACGGGTTTGGATGAAAATAAAAATTGGGCCCCCACAATATGGCGCCCAAAATCCGCTATTTTTACCCGACTGCCGAAGGAGGGTAATGTGTTTATCAGTCTATGTATGTATGTATGTATGTATGTATGTATGTATGTATGTTTGTTCCTATGTGGCGTTCCAGAGACCTAACGCGTTGGCCGATTTTGATGATTCATACGTCAATCGATTCGTCTTAACCTTGCGAGTGTCATAGGCTAGGCATTAAAATTGGAAAATAGGAAAATGGCGGCTTTTGGGCGCCATATAGTGGGGGGCCGTTTTATTTTTTCTTCCAAACCCATCATGTGGGGTATCAAAATAAAGGGTTTCAAGAGGTGATTTCAAAAATATATATCACTTATATATTTAAATGTACCTAATTCGAAAAAAATGTTAACTAAAAAGTTATAAACAAGAAGAAAATCATGCTGTGCAGTCGGAGGATACATATTCGCGAGCTGGCTGACCAAAACCAGATGTATCCTCCGACTGAACAGCATGATTTTCTTCTTGTTTACGTCTTTTTAGTTCGCTTTTAAGCAGTCGGGTATTTTGATTTTTTAAATATTTTTTTTTATATTTTCTAATTTTAATGTAGCCAGTGACACTCGCAGGGTTAAGACGAATCGATTGACGTAAGAATCATCAAAATCGGCCAACGCGTTTTGCCTCTAGAACGCCATATAGGAACAAACATACATACATACATAGACTGATAAACACATTACCCTCCTTCGGCAGTCGGGTAAAAATAGAAGCTGATGCTAGCCCCGCGTGGAATTTATACGGTCCGATATTAGTTGTTATTCTGATGTACAAACTATCTTTCTGTACAGTTGCATCAAAATCCGATCAGTAGTTTTTGCGTTAAAGACTAACAAGCATCTGCACTCACAAAATTACACATTTATGATATTTGTAAAATATAAGTCTTCTCCTATAAATACAAACTCATTTAAGACCGAGACAGGTTTGGTACAGTCGACTGGGCTGAATCCTATTCTAATGCAGCTGTCGTGGGATGCTGCCATATTGGCTTAAAGCTTCTTTGGTTTGACAGCCCAGAAATTTTGGAGCTGAGCAGTATGAGACAGCTGAATAGCATTACTGTAACAAATTGTATTTTGTTGTATACCTGGGTTAATAATCGACGGTGTCTCGGGTTGGTGATATATTTTAATACTGGTAGGTAATAATTTGCTCAGGTTTGGAACTTACCTTGGATTATTTTAAGATTTCTTTAGTAAAAGTTACAACTAGGCAGTATTTTTCGAATTTCAATATCTGCAGATTTTGCTTCGGCATTCAGCAGCTTGTGTAACTTTATTGAAACAACAAAGCACGTGCGCTCAGTTGCATTTTGACAATTGAACAGATGCATTATGCAGATTCATTGCATGTTTTACGCTGTCGAGTAGACGGATTTTTAAATATATGGTGCAATGAATGCAAGCAATTATAATTCGAATTCTTTAAAGTAACGCAATTAGGGTGTAGGTGCGTTATATTCAAGTACAGAGGACGAAACAGATAGATATGCAGTGCACTAACCTACCTGTCAATGGTCAAGCCTTTGCCTGAATGATTGTATACCTAAATATTCTTCCATGAGTACATAGAATGAGCTGTTTGCTTGAAATATGTACCAACATATATCTAAACTCTGTCGGCTAACGATAGATACAAGACACGCTGCACTCTTGTTAACTTAACACACTTCTGTACAAGCATGTTTGTGTTAGTTGTCGGAGTTAACAGCAACAATATTGATGTAATGCACTCGTGTTTGCATGGCTTGTATGTATAGGTACTGACGTGTTTTACGAATGTTCGTCATGTTTTGGTGTGATTTCCGGAACGTTGTCGACGTCTACGTTCTGGACATCACAAGAAAATATAGGTTGAGATTTTCTACAAAAAAAATGGATTTGTTTATGTTTATATATTTATGTTTTTTCTTTTGTACTCGTGTTTCCACAAATAAATAATCTTGAATCTTGAATCTCGATTTTTTTTAGTCTGCTTCAATTCGTGTTTCCACAAATAAATAATCTTGAATCTCGATTTTTTTTAGTCTGCTTCAATTCGTGTTTCCACAAATAAATAATCTTGAATCTTGAATCTCGATTTTTTGTAGTCTGCTTGAAAATGCAAATTGCGTAATGGTTGAAGCGATAAAAAGGGCAGTATTTTTTGTGAGTCTGTCTAACACAGTACCCATTTGCGTTAGAGATATAAAAAATGTTATAAATCATGATAACTTTTTAGTATTTTATTTTCCAAAAACACAAAATGTACCTGCTATGTTATTACTTCACAACTCTTTGTAAACTATGAGATATTTGTGATGCATGAAATTAAAATAAATAAATAAATTGAATGAATTGAATTCGCATTCATGTATTTTCTTCTTGCAAACAGTGTAGAAATAAGCGAGTTTACCAACAAAACTATTAGCGGGGTAATACAGCAATAAGTCCAGATAGAAACGCGTCCATCTGAGCAGGCATGGCTAATTTGGCCTAATGCCTACCCTCGTCTGCATTAACCATTAAACATTAACTTGTGACATGCTTAATTCGCTAAGTGCCGTGGTCAGTCCTCGGGCGGTGGTCACAGAGGGCGCGGAAAGCGGGAAATAAATCACTCTTAAATGTGTTGTAAATTATGCTGTTTTAAGGGTTTCCAGTAGTTTTATAGGTGGTATTAATTTAAATATATACTTAAAGTTAATGTTAAAAATTTTGTTTTTACGGTAGATAATTAAGTGAGGATTTTACGAGGAATTGGTTTTGTATCTTTACTGCATAGTTTGATTCGAAGAATACGATTTTACGGCACATTTTATTTATTAACTTTACTGTTACCATACCCACTGCTAAAACTGCAGTTATACTTCATAAAAGATAGCTTGATCTCTGCGACATATGTCAAACTGACGTATACGTTATTGTTACGTTATTGTTAGCCTGTCAAGCGGACTGACAGCTGTCACAGAGATCTAGCTATCTTTTATGAAGTATAGTGCCTTATTGATCTATTGACGAGTAAATTCTACTGCAGTGTACTGGTATTTATATTATCCTAATCCTAGCCTAAGTGAGAGATGACTACGACTTGACTTCCTAAACCCATTTGTATTTTATTTTGCCGTCCATTGCAGGTACGCTTTTAGTTTTTCAACTACCCACAATCTCCATACAGTTCGTAAACCTCATGAAAGTTCCAACATTAATTTTATTTAAACACACTCAATTAGTTTCCCCGCTTCCTAACTAGCCTCGCCCCTAACCAACTCTAGAAATGACCAAAATGTATTACCCTATTAACTGGACCACCTTTGTTTAACTAAATCTGGGGGCTTGAGTTGAGTTTAAATTATTTATTCAGCCGTTAAGGTCAGCAACAAATGGAAGTCTTTGGAAGTCTGGGTCGGCTTCGTGAGCCGTTGTGGTTAGCAATGACAACGTCGGAATTTTAAATGTGATGGGAGGCTATCGGAGTTCTGATTGAATTTAGTGATTTGTGTCGGATTTGGATATTGTTTTGTATTGATGGAATTAGTGAAAGGATTGTTTAATATTTAAATAATCACACGGGAATGTCTGTTATATTTGGTAGAATGAATTGTTTTTCTTCTTTTCCTGTATTGAAATCTAAGTTGTGGTCTACCATGTGCCTAAATAATCTTAATTCGTTTAGCTGTTGAGATGTGACTGATTAACAAACATACAAACATTCAGACTTATGATATTAGTAGGATTGCTAGATTCGTATTAATTCTGTGGTATAAGCTCTATGCAGATTGACCACTTCATCCCTCGAGACATGTCATCGAGAGATTCATCTCCGGATGACCGATTGCTGCTTCCGCTTATGCACTTATGGTGGTCACTTTGTGATTAGTAATTATTCATCTATTTATAAAGCTCTCATGGTATTCAAGATTATTCAGAATAGTGAAAAGACGATTCTAAAAATTCATGTTCCGAACGGCATAAATAAACAAAAACCGGCCAAGTGCGAGTCGGACTCGCACACGAAGGGTTCCGTACCATTATCGCAAAACACTGCAAAAAATCACGTTTGTTGTATGGGAGCCCCCCTTATTATTATTTTTTGAAGAGAATATACAACTAAATATTCTGTGAATATTCCAAGCGTCTACCTGTTGCCATTATTAATATCGAGCAAAAAACGGCAAAAATATCACGTTTGTTGTATGGGAGCCCCCTTAAATATTAATTTTATACTGTTTTTAGTATTTGTTGTTATAGCGGCAACAGGAATACATCATCTGTGAAAATTTCAACTGTCTATCTATCACGGTTCATGAGAAACAGCCTGGTGACAGACAGACAGACAGACAGACAGACAGACGGACAGCGAAGTCTCAGTAATAGGGTCCCGTTTTTACCCTTTGGGTACGGAACCCTAAAAATCAATCAACATAGCCTTTGCCCAACTAAGTTGGGGTGGGTTTTTAATCAGATACATCTGAATACCAGTATTTTACATGGAACTGTCGCCAGTCACAACCCAGTAACTGGGTAACGATAGCCCTTGGCAAAACTGATGCAATGACAGAACAAGAAAAATGGCAGAAAGGGAAAGTGTCTCATGAGATTTAAATCGAGATGACTATCTTTACTTCTCCCTCAACTGTCGCGACACCTGAATCAGGCGTATTTCTGTGATGTCAGATGAGTGCAGAAATTCAAAAATCTTTTTACCACGCATGGTTGAACAATTTGTCATTTAATTCACCACCGAACCAACTATCACAGGACACATACGTCTGTGTCCATCAAATGATGAAAAACCGTGTAAAGTTACATAGTCTCAGCCACAAAATATCATATCCCAGTCTAAGTACCAGTCATTAAGGGGTAGTCTCCTCTCACGGCTACATGATAGCCTTTGTTCGGGACCACGCACGTCACTATTTTTGGCAGGAGTACCTTTAAGGGCCGTCGATAAGTCTCAGGTCTTCTCTGTGAGGGGGGAGCCGTGCGACAATATACTTATAAGTAGTAAATGAATGAAGGGAGATAATTGCGGATAGATGCTGTTAAAGGGGAAAATATGAGTTTTAAGCCCGCGGGTTTGAACAAAACTAGGTATACTTTTCAGAGTTTGATTTACGATGTGCATTTGCCATGTTTTTTCTGACTAACCGACTCTTTAACATTCCAAAAGTGCGTTTAAATGATTGAAAATACCAAAATGCTTGGAGATTGATTGTTTTTTCAGTTCAACTAAGTCGGGTTGTGTTGTTTTTGGTATCTAAAATTGTTGAATAAAGTTGCAACTGCAAAAAATGTTTATTTAACTACTTATACAAAAGAAATACTCTTAGGTACCTTAAAAAGTCTGCTATAATCTGCGCCGTGTCCTAGTTTATGATACTTTTAATTAATTACCCAGTCTGAAAACGTCATTAACAATTTTTGTATTAAAGTTAGCTCTCCTTGCCCTAATTGAAAAAGTTAACAAGGTCAAAAAACAATATTGATGAACGTTGTTAAAAAGTTACGTTAAAGTAATTTGGTGGAAAATTCGCTATGTTGTGTTAGTAAGCAAGCATAATCTATATATATAAAAATTAATCCCTATTTCCCTTGGTCACGGCATCACGCGTGAACGGCTGGACTGATTTCGCTTATTCTTTTTTTGTTGTGTTTGTTATTGTTAAGAGAAGGTTCTTATGAAAAAAAAATGACGAAAATAAAAATGGTACCTTACCTACATAGGTAGGATAGGTATGTAGGTAGGGTAGGATTGGTAGGTTAGGTAGGGTAGGGTAGGTAGGGTAGGTAGAGTAGGGTAGCTAGGGTAGGCAGGTTAGGTAGGGTAGGTAGAGTAGGGTAGGTAGGGTAGGATAGTGTAGGGTAGTGTAGGGTAGGTAGGGTAGGGTAGGTAGAGTAGTGTAAGTAGGGTAGATGAATGTTTGGTGTCTTTATGGCAATACAAAGTTTGCCGGGTCAGCTAGTTATCTAATAATTTTTAGACTAGTACGACTGTGGTTCAAAAAAAAATAGTTTAGAGGCACACGCAATCGGATTTAACGTTCAGCGTCAATTTTTAAAAATAGAATGAAGGATACATACAAAATGGCTGTCATTCAAATACGAAAATACAATATTCGATTTTCAAACTGAAGAATTTCCTATGGAATGTGTTTTTTTTTTGTTTTCGGGAGAAACCTTTTAAAGGAACCTGGGCTTTTGTTAATAAGACTAGACAGGATTTTTACCTCACTAAAACCACTCCGGATCACCATCACCTCAAAAGAAATAAGACTGTGGGAAAGCGGGAAAGTAGGTAGCTATACATACACGTGATATCCTTAACACATTAACACACACACTTTTCCTGTCTATTATTCACGGCAGCTACAGAAGAGGCGGCAACTGCAAACTAGATAAGTTTTAAAAGGACTAAGTTAGATGAATCTTGACTGCATAATGACCGAGATTAAAAGTTGTTGATTGTGAAAACTTAAAGAGTTTTGGTTCCGACTACGGTAGCTATTAATATAATCTGTTACGAAGTTAAGGTACACTTCATAAATAAGGATTACGCTGATATAAGCCCTTTTAAGTGTTCGATAAGCCAAGCTTGTAAAAAGGAACTGTTATTATTAAAATTTGGACACGATTTCGGAAATGGGACTAATAGTGCTGTCAACACTTTGAATTATTTGCCTTCGTAAGTTTATTTTGAGTACTAATCATTTTATATTGCGTCCAGCCATTATTTTACTTTTTACAGATGCACGCCTATGAAATTTCATAATTATACCTTATAATAAAAGATAGCTTGATCTCTGTGACAGCTGTCAGTATCAATACAGTAACAATAGCGCTTGACAGGCTAACAATAACGCAACAATAACGTATACGTCAGTATGACATATGTCGCAAGGATCTATGTTTCGAGCTATGTTTTATGAAGTATAGTAGCAGGCAACCATAGACAATAAAATGCAATACTTCATCGACGCTTACAGTAGTGAAGCGACGTGATTTTTCGCTCCGTTAGTCCGATTATTTAAAATTCACAGTAAAATCGAATTTTCGTAGCAGTAAATATCGCATTGTAAATTGAATATTTGTTACATTATAATAATGTAATTATAAATAAGATTTGCAATTAAGTTTTATCCTCCTAATGATGGATAAATGTTGAAAAAGTAATATTTTTTATATAAATATAGAAAAACAGCAAATAAAATATTTTTATTTGCTGTTTTTATTATAATGAATCGTTGGATTCTTATCCATGTAAATTGGAATATTCACTTGCATAAAGTCATGGGTTATCGTATGTTAAATCGATTAAAATTTCATTATTAATAAAGTCGATTGTCATAAGATATTTAATCGGTACCGCATTAGTTCATCATTATACTTCATAAAAGATAGCTTGATCTCTGCGACATATGTCAAACAGACCTATACGTTATTGTTAGCCTGTCAAGCGCTGTTGTTACTGTATTGATACTGACAGTTGTCGCAGAGATCAAGCTATCTTTTATGAAGTATAAAACATAAATTTTTGAGCTGTCAAAAATAAAATAACAGGCTGGACGTGGAGTGTAGTTGTTTTCTTCTTAACTTTCTATTACAAGAGTAGATCACAACAAATTTATCTGCCGTAGACAAACAGGTCAGGTTAAGTCTGTCTAAAACAGTTGGGATTTTGAATATTAAACTGTTTTGTTGTAAATATTTTCGTAGAGCGATAATCCTTAAAGGTACACCAATCAGTGAACAATTTGTAAGTTGTATATTTAAATTTTCCAGATCTTTGTGTTTTTTTCCAAATCTCTTCGGACTCTTTTTTAACTTTAAAACTTTCGCGTCTCATAATTGAAAAACAATATAACACGGGAATTTAACGTGATGATTTCGATTATTCCGGGACCACGGTCGTTGCAACACGGCCGAAACGTCGGGTGAAATAGGTAAATAAATAATTGAAATCATCGCGTTTTATCAATTCCCTTGATATATTGTTTTTCAATGTAATGTGCGTTCTCTTTTGTACGGTTTAAACTATATTTCTATTTTTCATAAAAAAGTCTGTCTTGACTGAAGTTTGCTCAAAGCCTGAAGTTTATTCCATCAATGTCAATTTATAAACGATCTATTTTACCATTAAAATAGTGTTCGTTCAAAAAATTGGGCAACTTGCAAAATAACGTCCTTCAAATTAGGTCAGGGATACTTTTAGTGTCACGAGTGTCACAAACACCCACAGGCCGAACCAAGGGGCGTAATTAACACGGCCTGCTCTCTATCAATAACAGATTAGCATGTAAAAGCGAATGGCCTAATGGTCGGTGTGTGCCGGTAATTGGCCCATAAATTCAGTCTGTACAAGCCTTTATATTGTTGTCTTTGCAATTTTTTTGACAATAGATCGGTCGATATGCTAGTTTGCGTTGAGTTTTGGTGATTGATGTGACCTAGATTGTCAGAAGTGGCCTGTAAATTAAACTTGAAATTTTTGTCAGTATTTTTTTTAATAAAAAGTAATATTAAGTATTATAATGAAATGAAAAGAATTTACCAATTAATAATTTGGATCTAACATCGTATTTTGATACTCCAGAGTATTTTATGTTTAAATATGGATATTATGTTGACTTTAATTACTCAGTTAGACCAATAATTGCTATGTATTCGTAATTTATTATGCGTACAGCTAAGGAGTGGAACTCCCTGCCGGAGTCTGTGTTTCCAGACAGCTACAATCTAAGAGTCTTTTAGTCAAGAGTGAATAGGTCATTTCTAGGCAAGTGTGTCTCACCGTCGCCCACATCATCGCACAGGTGAGATAGTGGTCAAGCGCAATATCAAATATAAAAAAAAAGTTTACTACCAAACTTACGTAACCTAAATTGAAATAAAATACAATTATTATACTTTATGATTCGTACTTACCAACAGTTTACTTACTAACATAATATTATTTGCAAGACATAAATTATTTAAACTTGCTAACCTTAATTAACTTATTGCTACAACATTCCTGCTTGATTGCTCGTACAAGTACCTATGTCAGTGATAAATCTTATGGCGTATGCGCAATAGTTAAAGCAGGAGCACACATTTTTTATAACTAATCCGAAGAGAAGAATATTTAATACCAGTTAAAGTAATTCAGATTGAGGGACTCTTAATCTACCAGTGCCTTTAAATTGTTACTACAATACCAATTGATATCAAATTATGTGCCAACCTTTCCAAAATTCAACACAAACGACTTAGATTACAATCCGCTTTCTAAACCAGTTAAATCATGCAACCACAACGCTGGTACTCCATTAGTACCCCTGCATGCACCAAGTATATTAGCCAGGTGTTCTCAAAGGAGTTTCCAAGTCGACTGCAACTTCATTGGACCAGTCAATGGACCAAATTGCGGCGTAATGCAGGCAGGGCACGTCCAAGACTGCCACTGATTAAGCTGGCTTACTTGTTGATAAATTATAAGTTTAGATTAAGGCATGTAGAGTTGTTTGGTTAAATTAGTTTTAGAATCTATATAGTAAGATTTAATTCTCAGTAAACATATTTAAAGCTACTGTTTAAAAGTTATTTAAACTAAAAACTATTAGCAAAAAAAAAAAGAAAGCAAAGAGTAATAATAGTCTTGTCTTCAGATTTGTTAAATTTTTTGATCACCGACTTCCAAAGCTCTAGTTATTTTTTTAACTCACCGAGTGCATGATATACAGATTAATAATTAATAAAACGCCCCTATATACAGAGGGGACAGGGAAAAGGGTTCATTGCGCATTAAAAATGGGATAGGTATCCCATTTTTAATGATTCGTTTTAGAAAAAGCCGAAACACCCGAAACCGAAACCGAAATCTAATGTTTTAGAATATTTAATCTATACTTATTACTTACTTATTAATTAATTAATATTATAAAGAGGAAATATTTTTGTAAATAAGTTTGTTTTTTTTGTACCGAATAGGCGCCGAAACTACTGGACCGATTTAAAAAATTCTTTTACCAATGGAAAGCTACATTATTCCTGAGTGACATAGGCTATTTTTTATCCCAAAAACGGGCCACGGGAGCGAAGCTGCGGGGAACAGCTAGTTGTATATAATTTTATGTTTAGGAAAGGTAAAATAAAACCAACATTGTCTTTGGATTGTTCTAATGGACGTCTTTTTTGTGTCCACATGGAAACATTCAAAAGATACACATACCATGTGAAATAGTAACCTAATTTCCCTTTGTCAGCACTACCAAGAAACTTCACGGTCAGACTGTTGGTACTCATACCCTCTTGATATCGATTCAGCCTTGGTAACTGGGTACCTACTAGATACCCGAAATTTATTTGGTTACCAACAAACCGGGTTCTTGTATCCTTTGTAAACATTATTTACTCAATAAACCGAGCTTCAATGTTTAATAAGTTAGTTACAAAATTCGGCTACAAAATATAATCCTTGAATATTTTAGGTCCTGGTTAAAGTTTTGCTGTATAGTTTTAATGGTAAAGTTATTGTTAAATATGATGACCTGTTGATTCCTGAAAAAAAAATTATTACTAGCTTCTGCTAGCGGCTTTGCCCGCGTGAATGTCGAAATTTATGCCAAGGTGCCAAATTCCCGGGATAAAAAGTATAGTTGTTGCTATTCCAGACTAATCTATCTCTGTGCCAAATTTCGTCCAGATCCTTGCAGCCGTTTGAGTGTGGAGAAGTAACACGCATACAAACACACACAAAATTTCGCCTATATAATATTAGTATGATATAAGTGTGATATGTGATGTAGGTAATTTTCAAGTCAAAATTCGATATATCGATAATATTTTTTTGAAATAATATTGTGGAAGCATGGAAAATGATGTGAAATCGGTAATACCAATGAGCTAGCGTGGTGATCAATATTCTATACACAGTAATGGCACATTCAGGTTATTATTATATTCTCTATTTTCTTCCTTTCGACAGATTTTTTTTTAATTTTGCTGGCTCAAAAGGCCAAAAGGCCTCGGTAGCAGCACAGGTTACTTTGGCTGCATATTTTAGGGCACAGAGGGCACAATAGGAGGCGATAGTTTGCTACACAGCTCCGCATTCACACGGAAAGTAAAATTTTCCATACCTCTATCAAAGACTTAAAAGAAAAATAAACTTAAATATTTACACGCAATATCAGCTAACAACAATAGATATATGCATAAGGCAATATTGTTGCTAAGGAAATAATGAAGAAAGATGTTTAGAGTTTCGTTATGAAATTAGTTTGATACAAGCTCCACATGTTAGATGTCAGACGATAATGTTAGGAACATTATAAATCTAGGCTGAACAAATACTGTCTTACTACTTTGAGATAGGTATCTAAAAGTTATACTGTGATCTTGCTAAGTCTAGATTTAGAAGAGGTATAGTAAGTAGTTCACAGGAGGAGCTCGTGGCTAAATAATAACAGCCGCACGGGTCGATCTTCAAGGTTAAGCAACGCTTGACGAGGTCGGTCCGTGGATGGCTGACCATTTAAACATACCGAGTTTCCTCCGTGCCTCGGAAAGCACGTTAAGCCGTTGGTCCCGGCTGTGATTTGAAGATCTTTGACAGTCGTTACGAGTAGTCAGAAGCTTGACATCTGACACCAGTCTAGCCAAAGGGTTCCGTGTTACCCATTACTGGGTTGTGGAGGTCAGATAGGCAGTCGCTCCATGTAAAACACTGGTACTCAGCTGAATCCGGTAAGACTGGAAGCCGTCCCCAATATAGTTGGGAAAAGGCTAGGCAGATTGTATAGTAAATAGTTCACATGGTGTTTTAGGGTTCCGTACCCAAAGGGTAAAAACGGAACCCTATTACTAAGACTCTCTGTCTGTCTGTCTGGCTGTCCGTCTGTCACCAGGCTGTATCTCATGAACCGTGATAGCTAGACAGTTGACATTTTCACAGATGATGTATTTCTGCTGCCGCTATAAGCTATATTTAAGTGCCGCTATATTTAAGTGGGGCTCCCATACACCAAACGTTTTTTTTTGCCGTTTTTTGCGATAATGGTACGGAACCCTTCGTGCGCGAGTCCGACTCGCACTTGGCCGGTTTTATTATATATTGCACATAGTTTATTTGGTATTTTGGAACAATATGACGATGATTCTTAAAAATTAAAGACTTATCTTGAAAAAAAAAATCATGTTCAAATAACGGACCGTGTCGTGTAAATCGGCTGTTCGATTTTCAAAAAGCCAGTACTATATTTCAGACAGAAACCGTAAGCACAAAAAAGCGGGTAAATGCCTACTTACACGGCGATAACACGGCAAATAATTTAACCAAAGACATAAATAAAGAGAGCAAAAGAAATTATGAACCCGACAAAATTCAAAGAAAATAAAAACAAATAAGGGGTTCCTTAGTCGGCCATTTAATTTCATGAAAGCAGACGCGTATTCTAATAAGCTTGGAAACATTACTTGGCTTTATTGCGCATTTTCACTTAACTTCAAGTCGGTATTTCTCTTTGGTAGTAATTTCAAGCTATAGTCTGGGCAGTGTGAATTATTTACAATACGCTTTCCGAAGATACGGCATTAAACATTCAGAGGAACAGACCTTACGCTTTTGAGTGTAGGTTCGTGGAAACTAAAACAAACAGGGAGCGGGCAACTACACGTCATCGAGTTCTCGGGAAGCAATCGATAAGGTCTGTTGTTTGATTGAATTTAAATAAATAAACTTGTTGTGTTGTCTTTGTTTTGGTGCTGGGTATCTACCTTTGCTTAGCTAGTAACTCATTGTGTTATTTCTCCTGTGATATCTATGCAACTTGCTTATAATAACTGAATATCATTTCATTATTGTGATGTTACTTTTTTGACATCTAACTTTTCAGCAATAGCTTTGCAAATGTTGCCCAGTATTTCACATTATTGCTTGTGAATAACCTAAACCAGGGTTACCGACATAGCCTTAAGAATTGCCAAATTTAAGTGGCAGTGGGCAGGGCACATTGCTCGCAGAACGGATGGCCGATGGGGCAGAAAGGTTCAGGAAGACGTTGGAAGGCCTCCCACCAGGTAGTCTGATGCCCTGATGAAGGTTGCGGGGATCCGCTGGATGCGAGACGCACTGGGCCGATCAATGTGGCGACGCTTGGGGGAGGCCTATGTCCAGCAGTGGACGTCTTTCGGCGGATATGACGATGATGATGATGAACTAAAACAAACAAAATTTCTCTCATAGACTCTAACTGTTGTAAAACGAAGAAATGTCTACGCCAGAGTCTATTGTTCTTCAAATAGCGAACAATTCAAATACCAATAATGTACATATTGTAGGTACGAACAATAGCAACCCCACACAGATAACTCAACAATACATGAACTGAACCAAGTCGAAATTCAATTCCACTGTTGCCTTTATACATAAAGCCTAAAACCAATTTGTAGTACCTATCCCAGACTATTGTCCCAAGTCTATTCCAATATGTTAAAGCCTTATTTAAACTTTATATCACGGATTAACTTCGGCCATTATCCCCAGATAATTTTAAGGGGCTACGAACCTTTATAATCAAATTAACTTTATTGGACGGTACCTCGCGTTAAATAAAAGTGGATTACTAATTAATTGTCTCATAATAGATATTAATCGTGTGAGACAATTTTCGAGGAATAAAAAATGAAGGTAATTTTCTTTGAAGAGCTGTCTGTGTTACCTTCGTTTGAAATTTATTGAAAAGGTCACGGTTTTTTCATTACACTTGTTAAATAAGACAATTAGGTTGACATAATTACTCCTAGCTATATTTATTTTGTACGTAACAGAAGAAATTATTTGCCTTATAAAATTATCAGTACCCAAAATTCATGAACGGATGAAAAACTAAACAGATGTTGTACTAACTCTATGGATAGAAAAACCAGCCAAGTGCGAGTCGGACTCGCGCACGAAGGGTTCCGTACCATTAGCGCAAAAACGGCAAAAAAATCACGTTTGTTGTATGGGAGCTCCACTTAAATATCAATTTTATTCTGTTTTTAGTATTTGTTGTTATAGCGGCAAGAGAAATACATCATCTGTGAAAATTTCAACTATCTAGCTATCACGGTTCATGAAATATAGCCTGGTGACAGACAGACAGACGGACCGCGGGGTCTCAGTAATAGGGTCCTGTTTTTACCCTTTGGGTACGGAACCCTAAAAACGAACAGTTTTTGTAGAATGCCATTATCTGTCTTTAATGTCCTCTATGCTAGGATACAGGCCTCATATCTATGAGAGGATAAGGCAGTGATCCACCACGCGAGCTATTTAGAACGACACCTGTGTAGTCCCTCAGGGGCGGGATATTGATAAAACAGTTTGCCTCATAAAATAATAATATCACGCGACGCTACGTGTTGGTGGATGTCACACATACCTGATAGAAATTAGAAGCATGATTAAGTTCCACTACGCAAAATATAGACTTTCAGCGTAGATACTTTAATTGAAATTGAATTAAGAATCTCTACTAAAATAAAAAGGGTGACTTGAGAACTTTTTCTTACTAGCAACATAACTCGCAGAAATGTTTGCAAGTCCAAAGCATTTTTTTTTATCAGTGTAAACTTTATCTAAAAACAATACTTTTTATAAATAAAACCCATAGTTATCAATAAATGCGAGACTGGCAAAGAGTCTTTGTCTCTTTGTTCTCTTAGCTCAAGCTCTAGTATGTTTAGAAGAAAAATAAACGCTTATCCGTCGTCCAATTGGCAGTGTAACTGTAAGGAAAGTCACCCTGTTTAACCTTTGTCACGGTAGCTTGACAGTTCGACACAAAAGATAGCGATACATTACCTAAACGGTTACGCGGAACTTGTTTCAAGCATCGATTTTATTTTTGTTAAGTTTGCAATTTTGTTAAAATAATTTGTCTGCATGATGGTACACTTGCTGCATTGTATTAAACATCCATCGCTTACCACCGCGAGATCAGAAGCGGGATATTGATATAACCGTTTGTCTTATAAAATAATAATACAACCAGCCAGATAATACCATTGCAGGGCAAAGGCCTCTTTTCATACATATATCACATAAAATATTTCTAAATTTAAATACGTGTCCAAATCCAGATAGAATGTTTTTTCTGCCAGCCTTAAAGGGAACCCTAAAGGGGGCCCTAGTCGACGGCACGAACTATTTTGTGCGCGGGGATAAAATGCATGCTATCTCATCCGACAACACTTGCGAAAGAGATAGATGCTGTGATGAGCAGTAAGAAGCTAGTTCGCGTACGAATACACACTTTTGCAAATTTGTAGCGAAATGGATCATGATTTAGGATGAAAATGTGCGCGTGCGAAATTTTATAAACAAACCTTTGTGAATATTGATATCATGAAAAAATCTGTTCAAAATAAAATTATTTGCATTGTTGAACTAATAATCTATCCTTTTATGCTGACTGTCTTGCAATTTTCCTGCTTCATAAGGTATTTATTTGCGCCCAAAGATGCGTTAAAATTAGTGTTCAAATATGGTGTTTCGACCAAAAATATGTTATTTCCGTAGTTTGTTGTGAAAGTTTGATGGCAACAATACGGTGTAACTGTTGACAAACAATCTAGAAATACACTACTGTATTTTAAGACTTATTTGTCTTCAGGTTCCAGGCTATTAGAATTAACATTTCTCATCAACTTTCAAATATATTAGTTTTTCCTTTTTTGTTTCCATACAGATAATGATGAGACAAATTGAAATCAGATTTTATTTTGAACGTACACCGTCAAACAGTAATCGTCAAACTACGTTTGTATGAAATAATGATCGACTAGTCCAACCTTAACAGGCTACCTTCTCCGTACTATAGGTACCCCATTCCCCTATCCTTGGAGAAAAACAGGCTTGCCAGTATGTAAAAACGCTTGATTTCTATGAAGAAGGTTATTCACTCATCAAATCATTTTTAATAATTAAGTAGGTTTAGAGCGAGGGTTGGTACGATGTGGCGTGGGAAAAGAGTTCCTGGAAGGACTTCGGGGAGGCTTTTACCAGCAATGGTACATTATTGGCTGATAAAAAAGTAGATACCTATAATAACTCTAATAGCCGTGAACCTGAAGACAAATAAGTCTTAAAATACAGTAGTGTATTTCTAGATTTTTTGTCAACAGTTACACCGTATTGTTGCCATCAAACTTTCACAACAAACTACGGAAATAACATATTTTTTCATTGGTAGTTTTTTGTTTTAACTGGCAACACATGACTGGCACGGCCTGCTAGTTATGACATGGACTTGGCAGCAGCACTATGTAATGTATGGTATGAACTCAATGTGCTATGTCGTTAGTGTTATACAGCGCTTGTTGGGGCAATAAGTATACGTATATTTTGGGGTTAAAAAGTGGTGACCATGATGTTTTTAGGAATTTGTATTTGACCGCTGAGATTGGGTTTTGGGTGAAATAAAGAAGTTAATTTAGGAAAGCACAGGCAGTGGTAAAGTGTTGAAATATCAAGTTTTTAAAAACCGGCGAAGTGTGAGTCAGACTCGCGCACGAAGGGTTCCGTACCATTATCGCAAAAATCACGTTTGTTGTATGGTTTGTTGTGTGGATATTTAGTTTATTCTGTTTTAGTATTTGTTGTTATAGCGGCAACAGAAATACATCATCTGTGAAAATTTCAACTGTCTAGCTATCACGGTTCATGAGATACAGCCTAGTGACAGACAGACAGACAGACAGACAGACGGACCGCGAAGTCTTAGTAATAGGGTCCCGTTTTTACCCTTTGGGTACGGAACCCTAAAAACCATGTACCAACAGACTGACTTTTAACTTTACTCGTATAAATGTACTGAAAAAATCAGCAGTTCAGTACATTAATTTTCTTATAACTCAAGAAAATGTAGGGAACTAATTTTTATACGTCAGAGTTGATCACAAACTGAAAGTAGCTCACTTTCAACCCAACGAATTTTTTTATTTTTGTTTAAAAATAAAAAAAAGCTGCACGGTTATTCACAAATGCGTGCACTGACTGGACAGGTCCACTCAATCTGGCTGATCTTTCCTCAAAAGACCATTTCAGACATCAGTCTACATGGTCTTCACATGATCTAACCAAGATTTTGTCTGCACTTTAAAAGAGACTGTGACCTCTGAGTTTGTTTCGGCCTTTCTTCTCAGAGTAGTCAGACAGGAAACGCCGACCTCATCTACTTTAAAAAAATATGATCGACATGTAAAAGTGGTTGTACAAACCAACTTACAGAAATAAAATCATTTATCATTTAAACAAGCGAATGCCACCATTCCGCCACGCAAAACAACGTCATAAGGAATCCTTATTCTATTTGGCTTGAAATCGAAAATGCGGGCGTAACCCGGACGCGAATCGAGATTATCCATTTCCTTTCGATAAGTGAGAAGTTTTCCTCTACAAGATTAAATATTGCAGCCCCTTGGTACCCCTGTGGCGTGAGTAATGCACTGTCAGAATCTAGACGTGTATGGAAAAAAGCCGAGGCAAGTTCTTCGGATCCGTTTTTAAGTAGAACTAGGAGAAACCAATTTGTAATGTAAGTTCTGATTTATGGAGTCTGTTTGTTTGTTGAAATTGTGTTAGTGTTAGTATTGTTGCGGATTGGTTTTGTAGTTTCTTTGCTGGTTTTAGTATTCGGTTCTTGTAGTGGTACTCGTAGTAAGAGGAAAGTAGAGTAAGAGTGATTTTTTGAAATCTTTGTGTGAGTTTTGTGGATCCTGAGGCTCTTGAGTCTGGACAAAGTGCAACTCTGTTAGCGATTACGAGTGTCGAAAAGTAGACATGCAAGGGATTGACTACGTCAGCTGTGCTAACTGCACTGCACTGTATTTTGAACTTTTTGAGAATTCGTCGTCGCTAATATAATGTTACCACTGAATACGGAATGAACGAGCGATTTGAAAACATAACCTGCGTTCAGAAAAATATCACAAATGCAAATTCAAAAAAATCTAAATCAATTTTATTTGTGTAACATAGGTAGTAAATACAGTTCTTAAATTAAAGTTTCTAGGTCGCTATGTTATGCCAAGAAGCGTACAAATATTATGGTTATATACGAAATACGAAGAAAAATAAAATATTAAGCATGCGAGAGGTAATAACAAATTATTTGGTAGGTATGTCAAAATTAATAGAATAAGTCAAATAAATAACAACAAAATTATAAATGTCACAATATGGAGTAATTTCTACAGTCAACTTTTAGAATCTAAAACAACGTATGAAAAAATACAACCCAAAAATGCATAACCAAGTAGAATAGTATTCAATATATCCAACACCCCTCGTAGAGATCAATTTTCACGGCAGAGCAGCGACTCACGATGATCTCGCTCCATTACTCTCTCCAATGTGTCGACATCCTGCGATTTGTACCACAATATTCAATTATTTTTACATTCCGATTCGATTCGGTTAGCATTCTTAGTTTCGGTAGATTGAACAGAATATGGCGTTTTTACAAGTAGCAGATATGTAGCGATGGATGGCTTTTGTGAAACACGACGAGAAAGGTGATGACTATTGAAATATACAGAAAAGGTTTGAGTTTTCAAGTTAGTATAAAACCACGCCATATTTTCAAAGGGTTGGGGCAACTAAACATAACTCAACGAAATACAAGGTATTTTTTTCATAGCATAGTAATTGGCAACGATCTGATTTGCCCAGTGTATACAAAATATTATATTTACTGATCATAAATTCAGTTTCGCTTTGTTAGCTAACAATTTTCGTACTTTCAACACCTACTCATCATCATCATTTATACTAATATTATAAAGAGGAAAAATTTTTTGTTTGTTTGTACTGAATAGGCTCCTAAACTACTGGACCGATTTAAAAAAATCTTTCACCAATAGAAAGCTACATTATTCCTGAGTGACATAGGCTATTTCTTTTATCCCGTGTCCTCTGGGGTGGTCCACGGGAGCGAAGCCGCGGGCAACAGCTAGTCTGTCATAATTAGCAAAAAAATAGAAAAACAATAGACAGACGCCAAATTCAGGTGTCGCGACAGTTGAGAGGCGGGAGGGGGCGAAAACACATCCATAAACAAGAAGACATCTTGTACCTAATCCGGCCGCCGAGCATAACAAAATTCATAAGGCCCCGGACTGGTGCCATTTGTTACCAAAATGCCAGAGGCCGATATATGGCACGACCGTAGACGATATTATGGATGCTTGGCTGGCACCACGAGGCCTGGCAGCCTGCCACGTGGCTGTTACACCATGCTCGGGGCTATAAACCGCTCCCAAGTTTGGATTAAGAAAGATTAATTGAAACATGTGAGGAATTTTACTGTAGCAGTTTCGGGTTGCGATTTCTAGAATAGCTTAGTAGTGTTTGTAAGGAATGGTGAGCTGAGAAGCTAACAACTTTATTGTATTGCAAAGGGTAATAATTATTTGCCTATAAGGTTTTGCTAAAAGAAGGGATAAAAGATATGCTATGTCCAAACCCATGGTCTACCTGTACTAAATCTGTTCAGTCGTTGAGGCATCATTGATTACCAAAAATCCAAACAGCCTTTCGCATTTTGATGGTATTTTTCCAAACATTGACAGGATAAAAACCTAGGAATAACTCGTTCGTCCAATAAAACGTTCGATATTCGTATTTCAGCCAAAAACGGATTCGTTCCACGTTTGAATACCGAAAAATGTTTAAAACATACTTTACACAAAGGACAACGCAAGACTCGCACAATACAAAATAAAAAGAAAATATATGCCGTTCGTATCGTACTGCCATTGGATTCCACGTAAGTTGGGTACACGGCCTTTAATCCAAATAGTTTGCGTAGTGCAAATAGTTTTACAAGCAAATCTTTATTGCACCCGCTTAATTTCGCGCAACTATGCCGGCCGGCGCTAAATGAATTTATAATGCTGCACTCTGTAAATGACGCTGGATTTTTGGCGCCTTTCGTTTCTCGTCAGAGTTCAAAGGGAATATTCTGAAAATACCTCTGTTTGTTATTGAATTACGCCTTGAAGTTGTGTTCTTATCTTTGTGAAGTTTAAATGTACTTGTTGGTATTGGACGTAGACTGTTGTTCGTGTTGTTTTCATTCTTGAGTTCATTTGAATTTTGAATGCTAACAGATGTTTCTGGAAGTGCTTTTTTAATTTGAAGGTTTTGATCATATTTACATACGGCTTTTATAAATAAACCTGAAGTACTGTCACTGTCATCATTGTTCTGGAATATTGACAGTGACAGTTCTTTAACGCGATTTAGATCATGTGCTAGTCGCGTTGTTTATTAAACTTCATAAAAGATAGCTTGTCTCTGCGACAGCTGTCAGTATCAATACAGTAACAATAGCGCTTGATATGCTAACAATAACGTATACGTCAGTTTGACATATGTCACAGAGATCAAGCTATCTTTTATGAAGTATAGTAAAATTCCTCCTCAGTAAGTTTTTAGTAACGTTACAATGTCTTTTGAAATTCCATTTTAGAAACGGAAAAACATCAGAAGACAGAAGAGAAAATGTATTATTAGACACAAAAAACCAAAAATAACTATGGAAGGCTGTATATTCTTTGTGGTAAGCATGCTATTATATACCTATAATAACTTTGATTGACTTCTCGATCAAAATCAAAATGTAATCTCGTATAATTTATAATTGCAGGATATGAATCGTAAATTACACGAGATAATTAAAACCTACTTATTAAAGCGATTCGTTGAAAAAGTTACATGTTTTTTACCACTATCCTGTGGCAAGGCCGAGTCGCGTTATTTATTTATAGTGGAGCGTAATCGACCTCGTTTCTTTACTATTAATAATGTATGTCAATTAAGTAAAATGTCAGGATAATTAAAGGGTCTATTCGAACGGTTTTGTGGTTGATAAAGCGGCTGCTGAGCGTCAGGTTCTAGTCTATATTCTAAGTCATGTCTTCCAGCTCGACTACACTTCGAACCATCAAATTAACAGTTTGACGTGTTATTTGTTGTCATTAGTCGTGGGTTTTTCTGACGTCATGGATAGAGTGGAATGGAGGTCCTTCAAACTGACTTGGATTATAGGCCTTAATCTAGGGCCGGACAAAATAGACAAACCACTTCCAGATAATGATAGTAGTGCAATGCAAACCCAGTTTTAGCTAAATAGTTTTCACTGCATGATTTTATTCTGTTCTCTCTACGTATATAGCATGTATTAGAGTATGTTCACAAATATTTTGAGTCATACCCAAACATTGGCCAACAAGCCACACTCCGTGTCAACGCTCGAATATGCTTTACTATTTGAACCCGATCATGCATAAGGTGCCATACAACCAACATGTTCCAAGACAAACATACCAAGTGCATTGGCCATATCGAATATATAACTGTGGCGTTCGATATTGTACGTCGTCACCGTCTCAGCTATGAAATATTCAGACTACCATACATATGCTGATGCCTTAGTACCTATAAATATCGAAGTGGTATATGTACCTACATAGTGTGGCATTTTACTCCTTGAAAGTCAGTTATCCAATACAAAATGTCCCCAAGTTTGAAGCTCGATTTCATTTACAAAATTCCACGTATCGTTTGCATACGTTAACAACTATTTGTCTGTACACGTCCTAACAAAGCAAATATTATTTCTAACACCATTTGTTTTCGCCTAACGCTCGATTCGCTCACAAAGCGAATCAATCCAAAACTGAAAGCCGTTACATACGCATGACTACCTCCATAGTTCTCGATTTTGACGCATACCGAGCTGTCCTAAGACCTAACACGTCTGACAGAGCCCAGACACTGCACAGTCACGGCACAGAGTGGACGTGTAGACATCCATTCAATAAAGTCGGGCACAATGCAGTGGATTTATCCAATACAGATAAGCTTGAATGAGATTGCATGGGTGTAATCTTGTATGGACTAGAAACATCTTCGTTTGAATTTCTGAATTGATTTGATGCGAGTGTGTTTGTACCGGTTTTCTGTTCCGTTTCTGTTTTGTTTTTATGTTAGAAGTGGGGCAGACATTAGCATAGGTGATAGGGATATAGGTGGGTTTTTATTGTAACCTATTTGTTGCTACTTACGGAATTAGATTTTCGTGTTGTTTCGAATATTGTGCTTGCAACGTACGTTCAAGGATTTTCATTATTTTCTGTAGAAGTACACGGATTTTCGAAATACTGTACAAGAAATTACTTTTAATGTTGGCTTGTGTTTGAGGTCCTTTTGTACAATTGTTTAGCTTTATATAACAGAGAAGGTACACAGAAAAATAAAAGAAAATTCTTGACCAAAGACAGTAACAAACATCGTTATATAAACAGGATTAATTAGGCACTTCTAGCTAATATAAAAATATTTGTCCTTGTTTTGTAACATTTTAATCAAATCTAGTGTATTGTGGAAACGTAAGTGTATTACAGTAATTACTTGTGTGCCAGTGGTTGGCAAGCTGGCGTGGCCAGATGCCAGTAACGGCCTTAGTAACAGCTTATCTTAGCTCAGCTACTTTATGTAGGCCTTGCTTTGTTCTGGCTAGGTTTATTTTTACGAGTATGTGCGTCGTTTGGGCAAGCTGTGGACAGAGCACAGATCTGGCTTCTGTTATCAAGAATGGTTATGGTGTATGGTTTTCCTGGAGGAATAGTTGATGGCTGAAGTCTGTTTGTCATTTAGAGTTTTGATTTGTTCCAAAATCTGTCGTAACTACAAAGGCAATTGGCACTTCAAACATATTCTTCAATTACTTTCTCAATAATTTTATAGGTTGCCTTACTATCAGAGAAAGTGTTTGATTATATTTTTATAAGTAAAATTGAACATTCCAAAGTATCAATTAACGTACCTATGAAGTCTTGTTGCTTTCTACAAATCTTTTAGAGGCTACTTATCTACTTTATATCACAAAAAGAGCAGTTACTTTAACAGCAAACTACTGATACAAAACGAAAGGTACATATACCACAACAAAACAAAAACCGTACAAAAAAGTCACGAAAAGCTGCACAGAAGATAGTGCGACGTGTCTTAGTGAACTTCAAGGTTTGCTAAATTATTCACACACAAGTAGGTGTAGCAAAAACGGAGACACAGTGAGTCTCCCGGCGTTCATTACGGGCTCTGCTAGTGGCACGCCCTCTGTGAGAGGACTGAGAAACTTGTCTGAATTTTGACTAGAGAGTGGATTGATGAAATATGTAGCACGATTTTCGAGGTTACTTTGAACATTTTCTTAGTTTTGTTTCCATTGGATGGGGTTCAAAAGTATATTATCATACAAACCAATAAATATGTTAGCTATTTAGTATTATGTGAGAGTACTGATCTGTTACAACTACTTCAAGGTTTGCTAAATTATTCACACACAAGGAGGTGTAGCAAAAACGGAAACAAAGTGATACTCCCGGAGTTCATTACGGGCTCTGCTAGTGGCACGCCCTCTGTGAGAGCACTGAGGAACTTGTCTGAATTTTGACTAGAGAATTGAAGAAATATGTAGCCTGGTTTTGAGGTTACTTGTCATAATATTTTGTTTACTTTGAATAAGAATCGTTTTTAAAAGTAGGTCATCATAGATACCTATAAATTTGTTAGCTATTTATTGACCTGTGTGACGATTGATGAACTTGTCTACATTTTGACTAGAGAGGGAGGATTGATGAAATATGTAGCCCGTTGCTTGAGGTTATTTTTTAGAATGGTTGGCTTTCAATGGCTTTAAAAGTAGGTCATCCTGTGAGAGGACTGAGATATATTTCTAAATATTCAACACGAGAAAAACATGGATTGATGAAATATGTAGCACGATATTTGGCGCAACTTTTCAGAATAATTTTGTTTGGTTTTGCAAGGATGGGTTATCTGAAGTTGATCATCATAGAATTAGTGTTCTGTTTTCAAACCGAATTTAAGAAGTATATTTTGAAAAAGGAATTTCAAATGCTAGTATTTAGATTTTAAAAAGCGTTCCGTACTATAATTTTTTTGTCAAGCCGAGTTTTATTGTAGCAGATATATTTTTTTAAGAATGCTTTAAGTTCCTGTTAAAGTTAAAAGACGGAACACTTTTCTTTAGAAAAGTGTTGTCAATACGCTGTAATTTGTACGTAAACTTGAAAAATATGGTAATGAATACCAATTCGGGTGCCAAGCTGGTGATTACGGCATTATCACCCCACGATCGTTCAGGGCAGTGTTTTTGGGGGGCGGCCCAAAAATCGTCATTTCCAGGCGGGTAATGTAATAGCAGAATCAAATGAAATAGGTAAATACGTACATGTAGGTATAGGTAAATTGTTTTAGCATGGCAACAGCGGTCATTGACCCAGGTACAGACATTGACAGTTTTACATAAAAAGAAAAACAGAACCATCCTGAATCTAGGGTAATCATGATCCTCATTATTTTATACAAAAAAAAATTAAAATATGGTTAATTTTTTGGATTCCTATAAAGATATATTGGGGCAATGGAGGGTTTTAAAAAAATGTTACGCTTGTTTTTAATGTATCCGATTAAAAAGGTCAGTACAGAAATAAACGTAAGGGCACATCACTATGCACATTACTTTTTAATAAGCTTAAGCATTGAAAATTAATTCGAATTAAGTATAAATATTGAGCGGCAATATTTCGCATGAAATACGGAAAAAAGTGGTTTGCATTGCCCGGAAATATGGGACACAATGTGGAGTGTCGGCAAAAACAATCCGGTAGAGTACTCATCGTACGTACGTTAGTGAACTTGTTATTGTTACTTTGACAAAAACATGCAGTATTGCTGTAGTTTTAACAGTGAAATATTATTTGAATAGTACTTTTGCAGGTAGGTACTGTGCAGAAATAAAGTAAAGGAGATGTTACGATTGCATTTGGACATAACCAACCATGAATTAAAATTATGCCTCCTTTAAAAAAAACATGATGTAAGTATGTTTAAGAAAATAAATCAATCAAATTCTAAGAAAATCATTTTACAATAAAAAAAATATATTTTTCATAAAACAAGAGCACATTGCACTATACATATTGTAGATTATATTTTTTTACATTTGTCACACATCCCTTAAACTAGGTCTAGCCTGTATCTTAAGTTGTAGGGTTTAGCCTTAAGGGTACAGTGAATAATTGACATTCTGTAACAAGTGGAACAGTGTCGATATTACATTTAAGCTTAATCTATTCTATGAAATAAGTGTGGGTAGTTTACTTTTATTTTTCGTGAAAAAACTAAGCTGATTGCCAAAATTCTATATAAATAGAAATAGTTATCTCTATTTTCGATCCAGTTAACATTTACTTGTGATATCCCCTAATCCCAAATTCCTTGTCTTTTACACCCTAAAGATCCGGACGGTTGTTATCTCAAAATCTTTTGTTCTTGTCGCGGACACCCGCATACATATTCCGACTCCCCGCCGTCGCCTATTTCCATATCCCTCAAATATATCATTGCGCTGGGAATATTTTATGCTGTCGGTATCTAACCGGCGTTTTGTGGTAATGTCTTCGTTTGATGTATAGCAGTCAAGAACACTCGTGGTCTAAATATCTTGCCATTATGTATATTGTGGCCACATTAAGTTGTAACGTCGCAGAAGGGAGCCTCTTAGCGTTTTTTCCCTCGTAATCACGGCCCAGATTGCTCTGTCGCAAAACATAATGCCGCATCGGGCAGGAAATTTGTTAAAATTATAGACGAACATTTATTTCTTCACTCGAAATATCGAATATGGGCCCGACTTCCTTTTACTAAAAGTCCGAGGGATTACTGGGCAAATGGCGCCTCGTTTGTGCTTAATTCGTACATTTGTTTGTGCAATCTTTTTTCGACGAGATATGAGGGCAGAAAATAATTGAAACAACCATTTTTCTCGGTACGGGAAATTAGCGCCGAGATTGTTCTTTGTTGAATTTAATTGGATCCGATTATAGACGATGAGTGACGTTTTTGCGAGGTTCATATGTATACATAATAACAGGATGGCGGGGTAAAGTGAAATATAAAAGCGTAATAAAGTGGGGGAACGGAGTGCAAAGAATTTTGTATGAATTACAAATGAATTTTCTGGAGTCGTTCAAAAACTCGCACAGCGAAATCTCCTTCCGCGGCTACTTCGTTAAATAATGTAAGGAACTGTGGAGGTGCGCGAATTGCGGGAGCCGACTCGAACAAAACGCGCTGGAGCCGCTTGAATTTGCAATTTCAAGGCGTTTCGTTCTCTCACAATTTGCTTATACCGAGCCCGCGTTGGGCGCCATTCCATGTAATTCGGTCCGCAGCCGCACTAAAGTTAAGTAATCGCACACCGTCGCGCGCGCCCAGGACCTACTTATTTTTTTGGCATCAGTTCAAATTAAAAGCGATAAAAGTGAGCCTGCTCCTTCCACATACCCCCTGACAGTACTGGCAGCACTGGCACGGCAAGACAAAGCCATCTACTTACAGCATACACAATTTATCACCCTTTGTTAGAAGAGCGACAGAACTGTCGGCTGTAACTATACAATGAAATTAACAACTAATGACGTTTGCCGCTTTCCCTCTCTTTATACCGTTTCAATATAACTTCGGTTCACTTCACAAGCGAATTTGAACTCATCCGCATATAATGCGACATGGGAGTTGAAACTAAATTAATATACAAAATTTTATGAGCAATAATACGAACTAAACCGGGATCCTCGATGGAGGTCGAGCTCGCCTTTCATTTTCTCTTCAATAATGAATTAGTGCTGACCCCGCAAGCTGCGCGAAATTTAATTTTAATACGGGACTGGCCAGTATCTCGGCGACGGTGCCTAACAAAACATGGCTGGCTCGCGGAGATTAGAACTCGCTTACAACATGTTTGTTCACGGCTAATGTTTTTGACGCCATTATACGTGTTAGGACACATTCATCTTAATTGTATACATTACTAACTTCAAATTGTCAGATAAAGGGCGGTGGGATGGCGAACCATTACTAACGAAATTATAATAGAACAGCCAACATTCTTCGGCGTGCACAATTGGGACGAAATTCGCTGCAATTTCATGAATTGTCGTCGGCAGTTATTATTCGGCGTGTAAGCGGGAATTTGTCTCTTCAGGACATGGCTGGTTTTGTCCTGGAGTTTCCCGTAAATTCGCATGGTTCGCTGGTCCCTTTGAAAAGTCGCGGTTGGTTTTACGCTTTCGGCGGAATTGTTCGTGGCGTTTTGACTTTGAATTTTAACCATCCTTGTTCAGAAATTGCGGCGAGATGAATAATGTTTTGCCGTGCAGTTTGCGCTTGACTAGTAATTGTGCATTTTGGTCCGAGTTAGTTTCGATTTGCTTGTGAACTCATCTGTCTTGAGCAGATCTTAGATACTCACTTTGATCGCTCAAGTTTTCTCACATTAAGCTATGCTCATTATCTTCTCTGTGAGAAACAGAACGTTTAATTTAAACAGTCGCGAGTTAATCCTAAGTTATCTTTTCATAATAAAACGCCTGCATAAAATCAACTCGTCCACAGAAGAGAAAAAAAGCTCCGAGGTATTCGGCCCACTTTTTTGCCTTGAGCAAACCTTGAGTGGAAATAACTGTGTACGGATGCATTCGACGTGCTTAATCTCGTAAATCCTTTGGAGATCTCTTCCCCATAGCTCGCTGAGAACACTGGAATGCAGGGCGAACCGTTTTGAAACCAAAATATGAGAAGAATCTCCTTTAGTAGGTGGATTGGAATGTTGACTTTAACGTTTAGATTTTTAGTCTGAAACGAAAAATCGTAAGAGTTTACTTTTATTTTCTATTTTATCAACTGTAGGTGCTTAAATATTATGAGATTGAAGTGTTATTCACAATGTCTTTGGTTTTTCTTTTACGAAATTCCAATATGCTATTTTCTTTTATCTATATATTTTGTATATGATTTCGCCAGGTTTTCTATGAACTTTTTAGTGCCACAAATAATGCAGCCTTTTTCATTTTTATTGATATGCTATACAGCTCCATAATACAGCAACACATTGTATGTTCCTCTCTTTACATAACCAAGTGAAAAAGAAAGGGCCAGAAACATAATGTATCAGCTGTTTACATAATCATCATCATCATCATCTTCATCAGCCTTTTAACGTTCCCACCGCTGGGACACAGGCCTCCACTCTGTGAGAGAGGGAATGGGCCATAATCCACCACGTGGACCCATTGCGGGTTGGTTGGTTTTCTATATAATAAAACTCTTTAAAGGAGTCGGGTTACAGTTCGCAGACGCGAGCTAACGACCTCAGAATGATATTAAACTTGACAATTTATTTCTACACGAGTACGTGTCAAGGAGTCTCGACATCATATTGGTGCTTACGAAAGCCTGTGCTCAACTTGAATTAGTGTCTACCTACTAGAACTTGAATATTTATGTAATTTTAAGAACTGATATTCAAGAAGACTTTTCAAAGACAAAATATGTATTTTTCTGAAAGAAAGAAAATACATTTATTTAGCACAGACTAAAAGACACGCAATATAAGTAATAGATGCATAATAATATACATCATATAAAAATAACAAAAAAATAAAACCGACTTCGAAAACAAACCTCTACAAATCGAAAAATAACTTTTTTTCCGAAGTCGGTGTCTTTGGTACCTACTGTTTTTCATTTTTTTAGTCGGTCGCGGATAAATTTCAAAGAGAGTTACCGCGGACCTGGTACAAGCAACTGAAGGAACACGGGTGGGTTTTTCGTCAGTAAAAGTCTGACACGCCCTCCCGCTTTACCCAATGCGGGAGAAGTCATTGGATGATATACCACCACAAAAAAAAGCATCTTAAGCAGACGCGGAGTCCGGGGTCGCGGGCACTCAGATTGGGGACTATCCACCCACCAAGTGACCCCAGGCAAGACAGTGGTACAGTGATCACGTGGTGCTGTGCACAGCGAAGCTAACGGGAGGCACACTTTTAGTCTCCCCAGGAATGTGCCCTAACAAGCGTTACTCAGAGGGGGTTCCGCGGTGGTCTTTTAAGAGGTCAGTTACTGATGGTGATCACCGTTTAATGAGATAAACATCCCACATTCCCTGGTCTTTTTCACCAAAAGTCCAGGCGCCTTTTAAAGGATTCACATCGTTAAAAAAAAGACAAAAAAAAAAATGGTACAGTCGAGTAGAACGGTCCCTCTTCAATTGAGAGTAGATATGTTTTTTTACGCTAATTGGGTCCAAAATACCTCGAGTGGCCAAAAAACTAGACAGAGTCTTTGCTAATATTGAATTCGTCTGGTCTTACAGTACCTACAGGCAATTGGAAATTGTTACGTCAATCGTATATCAACCCATGCTCATTAAATTCCGAGTATTAGAAGGACTATTTTCGTTTGACATTAACAAATCTGATTGTATCGTCTTTGTACTGTAGACTGGTTTGTCGACTGTAACAAATTGTACTTAATCAAAGAGCTAGTTCAGGAATTCAGTCTAGTCTTCTAGATAGTGTAATTGCTTTGTCTGGATATTTTATCTGAGTTCCACATCGGTATTGGCCCGTTCTTTGTAAAGTTCGTTAGTGAAACGGGGTCAGTTTAATTGTGTTAAATCAATATGTGGGTTTATATATATTACCAATAATTATGAATTTACCATAAGATTTATTGCCGACCGGGGATTGATCTATTTGTGTGATATCTAACACCCTAATCTGTGTTACAGAGGCCTCTCAAAATGTAGGGAAAATATTCCTTTTTTGCATATTTTTCCGAATAAAGTAATAGTTACATCAATATGTATATGCAATACCTAAATATTACAAATAAAAAAAATAGGTACAAAAGTATTATGCCCAAGAATAAAGCAAAAATAAGTAATCAATTCTGGCTATAATAGTTCTAACTCGGACACTACTCCAGGGGTCGGCAAGTAATTCTAATTGGGGTCCTATTCCCATCCAGAAAAAGGCTCCTAATATTACGAAAAATTATACCTGCGGTCTTAAACCAATATTTGATAGTTTGGTTCTCGCGTGGAACTGCTAATGCGAAAAGTTCGTTAATCTAATTAAAAATATTTGGCGGTCCAAGTTCCGACCTTTCGCGGTCCGGATAGGGATCGCGGTCCGCCTATTGTCGATCGTTGTCTATTCTGTTACTCAAACAATGAACTACAAACTAAAATAAATAAGCAACAACCCGTCTTCCTTTCCTGCGTAATATGGAAAATTCTATTGAAAACGTGTCCTCTGTGTTTTCTGGTTATGTTAAAATGGAAAAACATTGGTACTTAATGTGAACACATGTTACATTGCATTTATTTCAAGAATGTTCGGTGTTGATGCGTTTTTACCACTGCCGTTGTGTTCTTAAACGATTTTTAATGTTTCATGAAAGTATAAAATGTTTTACATGGAAGTTATAGTATAATTTTGAAAGTGTAATTCATTCCATCACCACTGGTTTCAAAACGGTGAACAACAACATTCGGAAACTAAAACGTCGAAGAGATTTGTGACCCCGCATTGAGGCCACGTGATGGGTTATGGCCCACTCTTCCTCATAAAGAGAGGAGGAATGTGTCCCAGCAGTGGGAACGTGATAGGCTGATTATTTTATTCCTGTCACAAGGATATGGTTAAATAAAATAGCATAATCTCTTTAAGTCAACATATGATATTTTTTGCAAAATCTATGTTTGAATTATCATGTTCATAAGTAAAGTTCATTATATTATCAGTAAAAATGCCACCAACAAAGATGATAAAAGGACAAGTAAAATTCGATTATGGAACGACAATATTTTTTAAATATCCTGTAAGCGAAAACAGGCAAAGGAAGCAAATTTAAAATGCCACTTGGACTCAGAATCCCTGATTCTGCTTCGTTGACGCAATTAATTTTGTATTAACGTCAGGCGACATCTGGAGTCCTTTAAAGGCAGTTAAAATTTTATGTTTTTGATTTTTATGTAAGAAACCGTCGATTTTTTAAATAAGAATACTACAATTACGATTATACCAATAGACGGGTTCTTACTTAACATTTTAATAAGTTATCAACAAAGAGGCGGCCTTACTAAGGCAACATAAATCAACCAACCACCAACATCAGTGGTGATAGTGCTATTCTGGGTGCATTGTCCTCACATGTATGAATTTATTAATGTATTATGTACCTAAATATTGTAAAAAAAACTATATTTTTAAAAGAGTAAGTATGGAGTTTCTTGTGCATTCTTCTCCATAACAAGCTACTTTCCGAATGCACGGTAGAATCAATTTTTATTCCTTGTAAATTTTAATGTAACGTTCAAAAGTGCCGCTTGGTGGCCTAGTTGAAATAAAATATCTTTGTCTTGTCTTGTCTTGTCATCATTAGATTCTACAATATTAATAGATACAAAATGAATGTGCAATTTGTACCATAGACTGCATCACCAAATCATAGGTTCGAATTCAATTAATTAGTGAAACACCGTAGACGTATCGATATCTAAAGAAGTAAAAAAAAAAAAAATATGCTGCTCATAATTTCAAGTAACTACACTTACAGCGCCCGTTGACTCTTTAGGGCCAATTTTTCATTCAATAGTCAGATAATTTCTAGCTGAGGAATAAAAATTGCGGTTTTAGTATGTAAAAAAACTGGCCAAGTGCGAGTCGGACTCTCGCACGAAGGGTTTCGTACCATTATCGCAAAAAACGGCAAAAAAATCACGTTTGTTGTATGGGAGCTCCCATTGAAATATTTATTTTATTCTGTTTTTAGTATTTGTTGTTATAGCGGCAAAAGAAATACATCATCTGGGAAAATTTCTACTGTCTAGCTACCAGGGTTCATGAGATACAGCCTGGTGACAGACAGACAGACGGACCGCGGAGTCTCAGTAATAGGGTCCCGGTTTTACCCTTTGGTTACGGAACCCTAAAAAAGGCTCTTAGTCTGTTATAGTAATTTTAATTTTAATTTATGTTATTTTTATTTTATTTTATGTCCTTTGATCTCACTTTATGTTTGTTTAAATTCTTATTTTATTTTATGTGACTTATTATGACAATGATGTGCATGCCTGTAAGTGACTTGCATACACAGGATCTTTTCTGAATGTTATTTTCTGATATTAATTTGTAAATGAGTCGTTGGCGTGCCTTGATAAATAAATAAATATAGTTGCTTTGAAAAAAGCAACAAACGTTTAGATTTTCATTTGATTTTATCGTCATTAAGTATTGATACGTCTACCGAATTCTTTATTTCAACCTGTATAAAAACCTCTTGTACCTACCCAAAGAATCTCATTACCGAAAATTACACGACACACTAAAATATTCCTTGAAATACCTGCCAGACTGAGTACATAGTTAAATGAAGTGTCCACAGAGGCTGTTTGAAGAGGCAGCCATAAAAAAGGTTTCAGACAAGAGTAAATAATGTCTCTGTAATTAATGAACAATAAAATTAACTTTTTTGGATCATTTCACGTTTACTTTTTTTTCTGCTTTTTAATATTTGATTAAGCTTTTGTTTTTTGTTAAATGAAATCAGAAAATTCATAAAAACCTAGTTAGTATACTTTACATTATATTATTTACTGAAGATTCTCTGCTAATCTTCTAACACAGTCATATTAGTCTAAGAGCTCGTAAAATCCAGTGCTAAAATAAACTTTCTTCAAAGACACTTACCACGCTTTAGAAAACTAGTGCCAAAATTTTACACGCAAAAGAAATCTTCTACGACGCAACCTTTAAATGAACCTCTATCATTCACGTGTGCAAAATTTCGTTCGGTCACTGCCTTTAAATGAATTAAACCTTTTAAGCCTATAAATATCACGTTTTCATTACTTTTCATCTCTTTTCATGTGACATTGGGCCGACTTTTTGACTGCCAATGACATTGTCAGGTATTCAATTTGGACATTTGGTTTGCCCACAATCTGCCCGACCGATCTCTTATTTCCGCTGTATTATAATTCGATTACTGAAACGTCCTTTTCAGGGTATAATTTATGTACTTGTGAAATTATGTATTACTGAAATGTAGATCAACCTTTTCATGTAGGTATATGAATCATTTATATAGGGCTGAGTAAAGCCTCTAGCTTATGTAGGAGATAACGTTTAAGATTGTTTATGCTTATGTATTGTTGTAACGTTTAAAAGTCATTGTGGTATGTAGTAAAGGGCCACAAATTATTCCACGAAAAGTATATCTGCACAACAATTTTTTTAACAATTATTGTCGTATCTATAACGCATTTTTGCGTCGCGTATGTCATACGATCCCTAAAGAGGGCGCCATAACCTGTGCCTTAGACGAATTAAACAGGAATACTATCATCATCTTTAAATTATGCCACGAAAAATATATCTGCACAACAATTTCTTTAACAATTATTGTCGCTTCGATAACGCTTTGTCGCCTCGCTCATGTCATGGGATCCTTACTCTAGGGATTAAATAGAGAACCACTACCATCAACTCAGGTACGAAAATAAATTGCCTGCCTCCAGAAACATAGGTCGGCTTTTATTCAGTACCTACGTTGCCAAAAGTAAACATAGCCACGCAATTTTTTTCAATAGACGTCACCAAGGTTTGTCTACAACGTAAGTACGTATATGTAACCTGACTACTACGTAGAACCAACCAGTATGCGCCCCGCGTAATTTTCACTAGCAAAGTTGGCTGTCGCTAGGCACCAAACCCTACCTTGAATACTAATATGAAGTGTTTGTAATTTACCGACAGTACTAACATATCGAAATCTGCTTACCTCGTATGGGTGAAAGGAAGTACAGAAAACAATAGAGCATCGAGCCGTTAGCCAGTACTATCCTTATGACCACTTTTAAGGGCCTACATGCGCTTTAGTGCCGTAAAACTGTTACTATCTAAAGCATACTCCTTAGTCAGGGCTAGGTAAAAGGTTTGAAAAAAAAAAATATTTATTATTGATTCATGTAACATAATTTTTGGAACAAGGTTTTTCGTGTACCTAATAGTTTTGCTTTAAAAATATTTAACAACACGATATTTTTTTTGCAACTTTGGAAACTCTTCCAAAACGACAAAAAATATTTTACGGTTTGTTACGGAACCCTAAATGTGCGTAGTCCGATACGCACATGGGCGGTCTTTTTTAGATATTCCTCTGTATTTCGATCGTCAACAAATTTCCAAAGGACCAAATCGCAGACAACTTTTTACCACAACTGCTAATGACTCACAATCAGTCACTGTTGAAGAAACGCTAACACAGTCCCGATTCAAGCATCAATTTATGGGCTGAGAAGTGTATGTAACTGGCAAGTAGGTAATTAATTACCATCGGCTGAGCAGATGGGTGTCACTTGCGAGACTTCGCGATTATAAACGGCTCGCTGTACCTCCTATGTATTATGTATTTGCGCCTGGTACCAAGTACCTACTATGCTCGATGAACTGTGAATGCCAAAGCCAGGGTATGTTGTTAATACCACAGATCATATAATACTACATTATTACAGTATGTTTTGCCAGTGTTTAGTACTATTTGAGCAGTAGCTATATGCAAAAATCTTTATAATTTTCGTGGAAGAGTTGTTATTGTAGAAGGCAAGTAATTAATGAATTACTATCGGCTCAGCAGAGGGGCGTCACTAGCGAGATTTCGCTATTATAAACGCCTCGCTTCATTTTGTGTGTGTATCTGTACTCTTAAATATGTATGGGCGCCTGGTACCTTCTATGCTTGATGAACTGTGAATGTCAAAGCCAGGATGTTGTAGTGAAGTTAGGATGTATTGGAATATGTTCTGGCTGTGAAATTTTGTACCATTTTGTGCAAAATCCTTTGTAATTTTCGTGTAAGAGTATGTAAGAGGCAAGTTATTAATTACCATCGACTCAGCAGATGGGTGTCACTTGCTAGACTTCGCAGATAATAAACGGCTCGCTTCATTTTGTGTGTATATCTGTCCTCTTATGTTTGTATGGGTGCCTGGTACGTACTATGCTTGATGAACTGTGAATGCCAAAGCCAGGGCGTTGTTGTGAAGTTAGGGTGTATTGGAGTATGCTTTGACTGTGAAGACTTGTACCATTTTGTGCAAAAAACTATGGCAGTGTATGTAAAAGGAAAGTTATTAATTACCATCGGCTCAGCGGATGGGTGTCACTCACTTGCGAGTGTTCGCGATTATAAACGTCTCGCTTCATTTTGTATGTATATATCTGTGCTCCTACCTATGTATAGGAGCCTGGTACCTCCTATGCTTGATGAGCTGTAAATGCCAAGGCCAGAGCGCTGTTGTGGAGTTAGGATGTATTGGGAGTATGTTTTGGCTCTGAAATTCGGTGTTATTTTGTGTCATATTTTGTTAAAGTTATCTTTATAATTTTAACAGGATGATCAAAAGAACAAGCATATCTGATGAAGTAGTGTTTCTTCTGTTTTTAAAAGAACCTCCTTTGTGAACACTTGGAGTTACACCATCGCATAGCCTTTTCCCAACTATTAATTTAATTATAGGTAACACAACATGGTTTTTAAGATTTATCTAGACTACATTTTAGTTTTTACAAGAAAAATGTAAAGGGTCTTTCAACAAGGACGGGTCGATGATAAAATAGAATAAAACAAGATGTGTGTGAGATATTAACGAAATTTATTTTTTATTTAAAAGGCCCATTTATGCCATTATGGATGGAATATGACATCGTTCAAATGTCCGCCGCGGCTTCGTATGGTGGCACGAATCCGAGAGGTCCAATTTTTAATGACTCGTCATTGGTCCGTACTTCATCGAAAACGACGTTGGCGAGGCCATCACCGTCAACGGCGAGCGCTACAGATCAATGATAAACAATTTCTTTTGGCTTGAATTGAACAATATGGACGTGAACGACATGTGGTTCCAGTAAGATGGCGCTACTTGCCACACAGCGAACGACACAATCGACATTCTACATGAACGGTTTGAGGGTAGAGTTATCTCTCGCAGAGGTGACGTGACCAAGATCGTGTGATTTGACTCCGCTAGACTTTTTCTTGTGGGGTTTTCTGAAGTCGCAGGTCTATGCCAATAAACCACATTCGACCGTTGCCCTGAAAGCCAACATAACGCAGGCCATCGCTCGGATTCAGCCGGATCTATGCAGCAGAGTCATTAAAAATTGGACCTCTCGGATTCGTGCCACCATACGAAGCCGCGGCGGACATTTGAACGATGTTATATTCCATCCATAATGGCATAAATGGGCCTTTTAAATAAAAAATAAATTTCGTAATATCTCACACACATCTTGTTTTATTCAATTTTAACATCGACCCGTCCTTGTTGAAAGACCCTTTATTATAAATATTATCTAAAATAAAACGTAGGTAATCTATGATGATGTCAAAACGAAAGATGTGACTATGACAAAGAAGCGCATGTTGTCCAGATGTTCCAATGTAATTCAAAATGGGGTCAACCACATTGTTTACAAAACCACACGTACATAAATGGCTGCCTCCATTCCTGGTGCATCTTATTGAAACAGCTTCGATCTGGCGTTACCTTATAAGACAGTAAAATGTATGTTAGTAAAAGTGGTTCTCTTCACAGCATTCCAGACATCCGCATTGCGATGGTAATCTGAGAATTTCACTTGCAACTCCGTATCTTGGTAGATATCAATTGAATTCCTGGATATTGCTTTTTTTACAACACCAACATAATTCAAATAGTGGATTGTACGTTGGCCAGATCGTAAAGTGCATTTGATGTGTGTCCAGTATCATCATTCTTCATCATCAACATCATTTAAGTCAAAAGTCGTCCACTGCTTAACAAAGTATCTCCCAACTATCGCCACATCGGCCGATCCTGTGCGTCTTGTACCCAGGGGTTTCCCGAACCCATAACCAGGTCATTGGCCTTCCATCGCTGCGTCTTCTGGTACACGGTGACAATTCTTGAATTTTAAGCCCTATCGATCATCCGTTCCACGAGCAATGTGCCCTTCAAACTGCTACTAACGTTCATATTAGCTTAATGCAATCCACTGTTGTGCATAGACCTCTCCAATGACACGCGATTCACTTTGATTCTCGCAACTCTTATCAAGCTGCTACCAGCCACCCTGGCCCGGTTAAGATCGTTGCCTCACCTAACTTGACGTTTGCCGATTCGCGGTCTCCACTCAAGAACACATCTACTCATAGGTCCAATTAATTATAAGCTTTATTGGGTGTACTAGAGGTAGTAGATATATAAAAGAAGGTGAAACCAGATTAGAGATACTTTACAACAGGATTTGGTTTTAATCTATCGATTAAACCCGGATTTAAACTAACCTCAGGAATTAAACTCCATTGAACCAAAATCATGCGTAAAACATTAAAGAGGAATTAAAACAAACTAACGAATCCCTAAACTGTATTCCCAGATTCGTCCCAATTTTATTTAGATCAAAAACGTAACACATGTGGAAAGTTCTATTTTAATGATCATCCTAATAGGACATTCGGTCGGCTTACAAACAACACAAAGTAATCTCAGGCACCCGTCTATATATCACAACTTGTGACATTTCTAGCTAATAATTCAACTCAGACAATGTTAGCGAAATAGTGTAATTAGGCATGACCACCCAAACTTGAACCATACACCGTATGTAAACTAACCTGACAGAAATACCAACATAAACTAGCTGTAACTCCATAATTGGTCAGATTACAATGATTTAAATGAACTTTTGTTCCACACTTCCCTTTTGATTCCGCTTAAATATTGTAACATATTGCTAAATGCTCCTCTAAATATTTTTCCGTAAACCTTAATATGCTAACCGCGTTTCTCGTTTCTATTAAAATGTATATTTATGTGGGTACATTTTACTTGGAGCACTTAGGAAAATTTCGACTCTCTTGTGAACTCACCAAGGCGTGAGAGTATGTAAACTGTACTTTTCAGCCCAAATTAAATCTTGAAATGTACCTGCAAACATAAATATGAAGGCAGTCGTTGATACGACAGATGGTTATGTATTTAAATGCTTAAGCGTCTTAAATGTACCGTTAAGAGTATCAACATTTTCTTGATTCAATTTTGTTTACTTTATAATGTCTTGTAAATGTTGGTATTTTATATACCTACTTGCATATCGTTCTCTTAAAAACCTGGCTTCAAGTTACAGTGTAAATATGGCAACTGAAACGGTTTAGGTACCTACAGTGGATTGGTCGACAAAAGTTTATGTTTGTGACTTAACGCATATTGGTCTAAATTAGTCAACATTATCGTTTATATATTGACAAATTTTCCACTATTCTCTTCTGATTAATTTCGATGCAGGATGCAAGACAATCGGATCGGGATTCGTCAAGCTTCATTTTCTCGGCGCATTTCAGGTGTTGAATTAACACATTGAAAAGTTTACGACAAGCCCTAAAAGTTACAAAGTAACAAAAGAATTTCCCTGGACATAACCAAAAATTACTCCTACTTAAACAAAATGCATCTCAAAAACGCACGCAATAAACAATGTAAACGAGGTTTCATTCTACCATAACAATAAAAAACGCACCTCGTTCCTTTACTTTTTCTTTAAAAATTCGAGCATTAATCTGTACTGCCTGGCCCCTTAGACTGAAAGGATCCGTAATGGTTGCATGCCTAATGACTCCCGAAGGCGAATTAGATTGAATTTTTGATTCCGTTTGTTTGACGGTAGTTGTGAAATATTTAAGCGTAACGGGAAGGTAGTACCTAACTACATGTTTATGTATAGTTGGGAATATCATGCTTGAAGAACAGTTTTGTATGAGAAAGCAATCTGTGTATGAACAATGGGTCGTACGTGTTGACGAAATTGGCTGCTTGGGTTTGAATTTAGTTTGATTTATATCACTGAATATGTTTACTTAGGGTGGAGTAATTCTACTTCAAATCTAAGTTATGAAGTAATGGATGGTATCACGTCGCATAGAACAAGACACTACTGAAATAAGTAGGAGCCTTCCTAAAAAAACTACCTTGATATTTATGTGCTTCTCTAAGAATAACTTGAGATTACACAACTTCGTATACAACATCACCATATGGTGATATATAATATTATAGTGAAAAGACCAATTTTAGAAAATATAGCGTGAACACAGATATAAATCTAACTAGATAACGCAAATCCCTCCATCTGTATGAAAACCAAGCGTGCCACTTTTTCACACACAATTATTTAAGAACAAATTATTATTATTTTCAAGGTTAAGCAACGCTTGACGAGGTCGGTCCGTGGATGGGTGACCATTTCAACATAGCCTCCCGCCTCGAAAAGCACGTTAAGCCGTTGGTCCCGGCTGTCATTTGAAGATATCATCAGATAGGCAGTCGCTCCATGTAAAACACTGGTACTAAGCTGAATCCGGTAAGACTGGAAGCCGACCCCAACATAATTGGGAAAAAGGCTAGGCAGATTATTTAAGAACAAATTTACATACCAATGTAAGAAAACATTTCCAATGCCTCGGCTAACTTTTTCTATACAGTCTTTACAGCTCAATATGGCATAAAAAGGCATTTTTCTAGGTATCGGTGGATTTCCAGTGCCGATAATACTAAGTGAAAATCTCAGATTACGATCATTGATTGTAATTTTGCTCCGTTTTTTGGCACGCGATGTACATAAAATCGCGTCATCTAGTTAGATTTATATCTGTGAGTGCGACTGATTAAATTTATTATTCTTTAATCGGGCTTCCCAGTAGACAACTGAAAAAAAAAAACATTAAATAGGTACTCAAGATTTTATTAAGTGTACCCTTAAAGAATGCTGTTTACTTATGCAGTCTGTTTGCTAGATAGCTTTGATCAAGTATTAAAAGCCAGGATTTTCATTAATCGCCTTATACCCACTTAGTGCACACGGAAACCGGCCAGTATTCTTAGAATCTAGAAATTCGAGCGAAACTGTTTTTCTACGGTTTTTTTTTATAGAATCATTATTCCAAGTAGGGTTCTTGGTAAATGATAGTATGAAGTGCCTTATTTTTGTATCTGCGTTGGCTCACTAAGGACTATATTTATTGAAATATTGGTATTGTGTCTGAGTTACAATGTTGGTGTAATTGTGTTCCTACGCACATTTCCGACAAAATGTTGCTATTGTAACAAACTGTGATATTATTTTGGTGTACAAAAAAGTATATCTATGTATTTGTCAATCTATTTGTATTCGCATCCATGTAGAAATGTGGGATTTGCAGGACAAGTAAAATGCCGAACAGTTTACTATTGTTTTTTAATCAACACGACACAATGAAAATCTTCATATAATAATTTAATACGTCCTCTCGTCTTCGCTCTCAAACTCCAACTACTCCATATTTTATACCTAAATAAGAACACACAGCAAAAATGTATTGGTAAGTATGGAAAAACTTATTAAATCTTAAGAAAATAACTGCAACTAACACAATTAACATAAAATAACAATACTATTGTATACTATTCAGTAAGACTTATGATTTTACTTATTAATGTTATTGATTTATTCACTTAGTTATGTATCGACAAACACTCTAAAGTTATATTTTAGTGCATCCTCGCGCTGAAACTACATCGTAAAGCAAGTCCCTACAACTTTGTTGACACACTTCCTTCAAAGTCCATTCTAAAATTATCGAGCACTTTACTCGGTAAGCGTACTTAAAATATCGTGTGTTTCATGAATAGGTACGCTACATAGAGCACGGAATCAGCAGTGACTAGAGGATCTAGACAAGCGATATTGTGACGATTGTGATTAACAAAAAGTCTAAAACGTATTGAATGAGGGTTATCGCGTTTGTATTTGCCGCTAGGGGCGCTGGTGTAGAGTGAGGTCTTCAAAATGTCAAATTTCATAGATTATTGGCTTGTAGCGCAATTTTATTAGGTACTACGTTTTAGGGTTCCGTACCCAAAGGGTAAAAACGGGACCCTATTACTTAGACTTCGCTGTCCGTCTGTCTGTCTGTCTGTCTGTCTGTCACCAGGCTGTATCTCATGAACCGTGATAGTTAGACAGTTGAAATTTTTACAGATGATGTATTCCTGTTGCCGCTATAACAACAAATACTAAAAACAGTATAAAATTAATATTTAAGGGGGGCTCCCATACAACAAACGTGATATTTTAGCCGTTTTTTGCTCGATATTAATAACGGCAGAAGGTAGACGCTTGAAATATTCACAGAATATTTAGTTGTATATTCTCTTCAAAAAATAATAAATATTAAATTAAAATAAAATAAATTAAGGGGGGCTCCCATACAACAAACGTGATTTTTTTGCAGTGTTTTGCGATAATGGTACGGAACCCTTCGTGTGCGAGTCCGACTCGCACTTGGCCGGTTTTTATTGTTTTTAATATTTTACAAATATGGCAGATTAAGATAGGTATGGGTTTTACCAACCACTGCTTTAAAATAGTTTTAAGTTTCAGATAATGTTATCCTCCTTTTTTCGAAAAAGAAGTGGCTGCAGGTAACTGCAGCATACTCGATTTTATATTTAATCGGATTTCTAAATTTTAATTCAAACTTTGCGGCATTAGAAATGCTTTTAATTCAAACTTTAATTCCGTGCGCGAAATAACAACGTTTAACAGCTATATTTAAGGACCTTACTCGCCAGTGGCGCCAACTGGTGAGCACAAACACGGAAGTCCTCATTAAAAACCCCTTTCATGTTGACTTTTCGACAATTCTCGGCTGTTAGAATATTACTTTGTCTCAACCCTTAGAGATGTCATTACCAAAAACATCAAGCCTGCGCAATGTACACTGAGAACAAGTTTTAGCTGTCATTATAATCATCATCATATCCACTGTCTGACTTCGCCCACAGCTAGGCATAAGCCTGTCTTCTCTTGTGCCTATCTCCCACGTTGTTGTGCCGGCCTCTTCTAGGTTCTACTTGCGATGGCAACAACTTCCTCTAGCCATCTCGCTGGCGGACTACCAACACTTCTTCAGTCACTGCCCTACTCCTTTCATTACTAAACCTTGCCAGGTGTCCTGATCAAATCAACACGACAATTCTGAAAACGAGTTACGGAGTTCTAACTCCGTAACTCGTTTTCAGAATTGTAAGGGGTCGTCAATTTCTTTGAGTAGATACTCTCAGTGACACTCGTGGTTTTTATGAGAAGTTTTGACAATACCGTCTCAAGCAATGGCCGCTTAGGCGTCTCGATGGTCTATGGCACGTTAGTTCTTACAGTGAACTGTTTTCATTACTGGAACACGCGACGTCCGAAGGCAATTTCCTTTAATTCGCTTTATCCATCATTGATTCAGTGCTGACGTTTGACGGCTGAAGAAATTACTTTGGGCTCGTTTAATTTTAGGTACATATAGTGTACCTGTATGTTTGTGTTCTTAGGTAAATATAGGCGAGCTTTTGTCTGGCTTTTGTGTTTGGTACAAGTGCGCAGTTCAGCTAGAAAATTTGGGTAAAATATTTTTGTAAGTGGTTGATTTCTGCTTTACCTGTGGTAAAAGAATCGTGAAAATCTAAGAAGTATGATGACGTTTCTGATTTTATATGCCGCGATAACTTTAAATACGTAAGAAATTGAAAAATCTAATTCTACTACTAGCCGCTGCCCGCGAATTCGTCTGCATATTAGTACTTTAAATAGCCTTTTATATCGCGTCATAAAATTATATATGTCGCCTTACATGAGAAATTATTAGTTCACAATATAAACTTCTACCTTCCAACTGCCCCTGTCCACCTCCTAAAGGATGATTTCCGGGATTAAAACTATCCTATGTTCTTCCCAGGATCTCAAACGATCTCCATACCAATATCATCTAAATTGGTTCAGCGGTTTAACCGTGAAAAGGTAACAGACAAAGTTACTTTCAAGTTTATAATATTACGAGTAATATGGATGATACCTATACACTAATAACGAGTATCATTCGTAAGAATCAAGTTTAATTAATAGCAAGTTTTTTATAGTTGTTAAATCTGACTTCTTCGATTGTCACAGGTATAGTTTCATCATCATATCAGCCGAAAGACGTCCACTGCTGGACATAGGCCTACCCCAAGCGTCGCCACATTGACCGGTCCCGTGCGTCCCGCATCCAGCGGATCCCCGCAACCTTCACCAGGTCATCGGTCCACCTGGTGGGAGGCCTTCCAACGCAACGTCTTCCGGTTCGCGGTCGCCACTCCAGAACCTTTCTGCCCCATCGGCCATCCGTTCTGCGAGCAATGTGCCCTGCTCACTGCCACTTAAGTTTGGCAATTCTTCGGACTATGCATTTCTGATTCGATCACGCAAGGAAACTCCGAGCATAGCCCTCTCCATTGCCCTTTGAGTGACTGTAAGCTTTCTGATGAGGCCCATTGTAAGCGATCACGTCTCAGAGCCATATGTCGTCACTGGCAACACATATATCATATATTAACATATAGTTTATGTATTTAAAATTATTTCAGTGGGCAACATTTAGTAAGTATTTCGAAAATGCAATTTGTAAATCAGGATCAGTCAATGTGGCAACGCTTTGAGGAGATTTGTAAGTTAACAGCTGAAGCACCCTCAATGGTCCTCCTCTTTAAGTTTTATGAGCATATAAGTTTTATCAAGAACCCTTAAAATGGTTCCAACCTTTATCAACAAAAGGCACTACAACCCAATATTATCACCTTACAAAACATAGTCAGGTAGCACTACCAATAGTCATTACTATGTTATTCATCTTTACCGTATTTCCTAGCAAATTAATAGCTGTAAATGTCGGATATGCTGAAAATTATAACGCCCACCTTCCGGCGATGTACCCTGCCTATACGCAATATATAAAGGAGATATATAATATACCTCAGCATAGGATTCATTGTGTTAAGTCGAACGGCGAGATTTATATGTAGAATTGGGTCTATGAAATGATTGTACGAGGGTGTACTTTCTTTGAAATATGTTAGGTACATTAATTTTGCTTTTGCAAAGAACTTTGTATGTTACATGTTTTATCTTTGATTCATTAATTTAGGACTCAAAAGTTTTCCAAGCATAAGAGGGTTGATAGACTAGACATTTTCTGAAAGGGCTCAGTTTATGTTTTACATTTATCTTAATACCTACGTAAGTTTTAAGTAATGCTAAAATAATACCAACAGATTCAAAAGAAAATTCTCTTTCGGATAATCGTAAAAGCAAGATTTGAATAAAAGAACCAAAACAGAAAAACCTTTTTGGGTAGAACTAAAAAAAAATGGATATAGCTATCATAAATTTATTATTAGTGTAGATGAAAAGTTATATAAGGCTATATTCGCGTGAAGCTGGCCTTATTAAATATTCATTTGGAGCGGATTAGGCGGTTTACACACGGCACCGCGCACCGCCGCGGTTGGCGGTGAAGCGGATCTCATGTCGCATTGGCCTCTAAGAAATCCGTTGATGCCTAACACATGTACACCGCCCGTGTACGTGTGTTAGGCATCCCTCTTTCCTTCGTGTCCGCGGCGGTTCGCGGTGCCGTGTGTAAACCGCCTTAAGGTGGGCAAGCGCTAGACGGGTCGCACACTCCCATTCCACTCTCAAATGAAGTGCAAATGGTATTTTCCACTACCAATATCTGTTTTTGTATCATTGCTCTTAGGAGTAATATGAGTAAATAGTTTTTCAAAATCGCTGTAAATGCTTTTCACTATATAACATGTTTTGAAGCTTTTCATGAACATTTTAATATATGTATGTAAAGAGGAAGCATTGGTAGAATGCAATATAATATCGAGGACTGATTTCCAAAGCAAAAATATCACACTAAAACAACACTGCTCCTACAAAAATAAAGATCGCCGAACGGCAAATAACGAAAGCGCCAGAATACATATTAAAGTTCGCCAAAAACCAATATCTTCGTCGATATTTGCAGCCGCTCTCATATGGGTTCCATTCATCGGGCTTGCAATAGAGGCCTAGATTCCAATAGGAATTGCAATTAGGCCTCAATTTACGCATAGTTTGGAGTGGAATTTCATTCGTGAGGCCACCTCAGTCTTCGCCAGGAATTCCTCTACTTTCCTTTACGGGCTCGTCGAGATGTTAGGATGCCCGTTACCGCGACGGGGCATCCCACGACACTTGTATTTGTAATACCATTGTTCCGGAATGGATATTGTTTAAGCAATACGCTGGTGTGCAGATCTGTTTGGTATTTACAATATTGTAATTGAGTTGTAAAGCTATTAAAATTTGTTAATGGTGTGAAATGTTCCCCTTGTATTTCTGAATATTACAATTGCTTTGGGGACGATAACAATTAGTAGAAGTCGTAACGTGAAAAAGTGTGCTAACGTAACGCTTAAAATTTCCTGCCACATTATTTGCACACATTTGGTCAAAAATTTGCAACAGTAAACGGTATTTCATGTATTTCAAAAAGGACAAAGGCGAGTGCGTAAAATTCTGTATTTCAATCACCGCGAAAAGTTTGAAACAAAAATATTCCATTCATGTTTTGTAGAACAAAAAAAAACCGCACCATTATTTATGCACAGAAAAGTAAGAAACAAAACGGTAACCGCTTTCCTATACATAATACAAGTAGGCTTGAAAAACTTTCTGTGTCTGATAGAACTCATAAATTTTAATAAAGAAGTTGGTATCTTGTTTGCGTCATGTCCCACGCGGTGTTTATGTAAAAGTTGTAACACACAGCAATACAAGCCCGCAATAAATGTCTCGGCCAAGTAATAACTTTATTTTTCTATTTAGGTCATCGAACACACCAAGTTTTGGAACTCGTAACGTGTCCGATATATTCATGTCACCAGTATGTAAGTTGTAGCGTTTATGCGTCATCGACAATAGACCGAGGACGTGGTATATCGATATCCTTTATTTAATGAAGGCCCAGTGAGTTTTTCTCCAAATTGAATGGTCCCGCGACAATCAGAGTTCCGTCCGCAGATCATATTTCAGCGAACGAGATAAACTCGGACAAAAGAAAGGAATCCCCGTTTACCCAATTGGGTAATGGCCCAGCTCTGTCGTTATCTCTTCCCATTATTTCTGTTTGAAGGAGGCTGTGGTGTTCTACTTAATACTAAGGGTGAAATCTTTACAAAGATCTTTGATAAAGTTCCCCGGTACTTGATCTTGTTGTGAGGAGTAATGCTCGGATAAATTGCTTTAGCGGTCGCTCAATAGGTTTATGTTACATGCAGGCTACCTTGTAAAAGAGGGAAAATATATTAAAAAGAAAAACTTTTATACCAGCTATTTCAAAATTTGTAACGCAAGGCATTTTGATCCTGTTGTTATTAGCTTAGAGATTCCCGTTGTTCGTTTAATATTTCAAGGCTTACCTAGTTAATTTTCAAGACCTGTTTCTAAGTATTGATCAAAGTAATAAATTACTTTGACTAATTACTTACTCAAGTGTTAAGTCAATCAAAGAAAGTGAGTTCGGAATTTCTGAACAAGAATTTTAGTTAGACGGTCAGAATTAATTAGATCAGCAAACTACGTGTGAGTAGTTGCAGATTTCAGATTCTCCCTTTTGCGTAGGTCCATAATTAGTTTAATTTTCGTCCTCTTGTACATCAATGGCGGCAAGTCAACAAGAAAATCATATACAAGAAAATGTTGGGTGAAAATATTTATTTGTTTTTCCAGTCAAGTTGTGAAATTCTCTCTCACTGAGTTCAAGTATCTGTTCTCACTTATGAAGTTTGCTAGATCTTGGGTTTTCGAGTTAGTTAGTGATGTCCGCGTATCGATATGAAGTTAGTCACGAACTATTCTCGATTATAACCGTAATTCAGGGCAGCTATAGGGAGTTGGCAATGTAGGTCGGATTACATCAGATCTGCCGGCTGAAGACGAAAAGCCGCTGTCAAAGGGAGGCGAAGTTTGCAAACAACTTGAGCTTGATAACCGATGGCGTTTGGCGAGACTCGCGTTCTGATGTTAATGACTTTTTGGAACATTCGCCAGATGTTAGCCTGTTAATATTGTATAGGAAGATTCAAGGTCTCGGGGCTTTAGTTGTTTCTGTGAAAATTGGGATCTTTTGGATACCAGATCGAGCTTAAAATTTAAGTCTTCAGTCTTATAATTACTTATAGGGACATTTATATTGCATGTAAAATTTAAATAGTAGTGGAAGTCACATAAAAAGAAGATACGAATTCTTATGACAGAATTCTACCAGAATATGTAGACAAAATTTTACTTCTACAAAGTGAACACTTAATGGATATTTTCCTATCAAGATAACTACCGACAAAAAAAGCCACGTTATTCTCTATAGTATGAAACTGGCACAAAATATAAGAAAAGCAAAAAACACTTGTTTGCTTTTAAAACACTTTAAACTGCTCAAGAACATCCTTGAAAAGTTTTTCACTCCCATATTTCCTGGCGACGCTTGTATTTTAAAATGTCCGGTGCCCAACTTTGCTCTTATTTGCTTCCCCGTGCATTCGGCCATAATTCACTCCTATTTAACGCGGTAACTCGAAGACATTTTTAAAAACTGCAGTTAACGGTGATTTACCTTTTTAGCTAATTATTTTGGTGATATTTTAGAAGGAGTTTAATTTAATTAAGTTAATCTGTTAATTTAACTTTTCTTTGTGACTTTTGTGCGACGCTTCATCATTATCATCCACAGCCCTACTTCACCCACTGCTAAGCATAGGCCTCTCTCTTCTTGTACCAATCACCACGTTCCCGTCAACCTCATCCAGGCTCTACCCGCAATGGCAACAATGTCATCTGCCCATCTCGTTGCTGGACGACCAATACTTCTTCTTCCAGTCCTTGGACGCTATTCAGTCACCACCTTACTTCACCTATCATCACCGCGCCTCGCCTGGTGTCCTGCCCAGCTCCATTTCAGTTAAGTTGAACGAAATAAGGATAAGAGAGCCTATTTTTTATGGCAGATGTTAATTGCTTATGTGAAGCTATTTACCTACACTATGCATATAAAAAGTAAACAGCATTACGAAGCAACCAAATAAACATCGAACCTCTTAAATAAATTGACGCAAACAAAAGTTTTCAACCCTAGAATGACGAATGCTTTTTCGCCGTTCCTTTCAAACTTCGATGCCGCATATCGAGCAGCCCGAGTGTTATGAAGCGTATTCATATCAAACGCTAAGTTCTCACAAAAACATCCTCCTTTGCAATTGACGAAAGCCACATTACTTTTTAATTTGAACCGTTGGCTCTCGGCAAAAGAGAGACTTTATTACACTTCGAGGTATCTCGCTTTTGACCCATACGCCCTTTGTGCGAGCTATTTTTTATTCATTTCAACGGATTCATGCGGGAGTTAGAGCCCCTCAACTGGGTTCGCTTTTCGATGTTATGTGTTTCGACTTTCGACTCCCAGGCTTTTAAGTCTAGGAAAAAAATTACGCGGATTTTTCTTCATACAGCTCCAAGTATGGCAACATCGTGGATTGTTGTCAGTGCTTCTGTTGTTTTGATGTAACCAATGTTGCAAGTTTTTAAATGGTTATTTTTCTTTTGAGAATGCGTATTTTTAATAAGACGGTGAATCAAAAAATCCATTTCGATTAGTTGTACCTATCCTATAATTTTATGACAATTCCTTCTGCCTCATTGTTTTGTGTGACGCTAAGACAGGAGAGAAGACAACATCGTCTATTAAGATTTTCCAGTTATTATATTGCAACTAAATATTAATTTCATTCCTTTTTGTTTCAGGTATGCAACGTTACTCAGAGGAGCAACTAGAAAATCTAGAAATACAAGTATTCAGATTATTATGTGAAGAAAGAAACTGAAAACTGAAACTGGATATCATTGCCATTAAGTTTAATATGCATGTAAAACTTTTTGTTTGTCTGTTGCGAAATGCTCCTGAGAATCCTTTATATAGATACTTAGATACTATAAATACAGGATTACGACTCTCGGTCGTGAGAATGAGAATGGTCTAATGAAATATTTACAGTTGGAGTAAGATGGTTTGTGTCTAGGTTTATACTTGGTTATTGTAAAATGTCCGGTTTTTATTGTATTCCTGTTCACATTACACTTATTTACAGCAGTTAATAGCCCTCGCCAAACTTCTGGGCCGCCCTGAAGATGGATTATCGGATGCGCGAGGCACGAAACAGTGCTGTTTTTGTATGAGATTTACATTTTTTATGCTATTGCGCAGCCACTGTAGCCAAATTCAGGGCGGAAACTATACATTAGCGCTTTCTCTAGGCGTTCAATAGTTTACCGTGACGTCCCGACATTCCGACGTCGTTTATAGAGATAAACAATGATCCGAATAGTGCAACCTACAGTGCCAAGTGTTTAGACGTATTAACAATGATAAACGTACATAATAATACGTCAAAAACATCGTATTTTGAAAGAAATCAATCCTTGTAAAACTAGCTCAATGCACGCAAACAGAGCTGACAAAATAATGTTATTACTAATGCTAGGCCACTGTAAATTCCCACAAGAGTATGAGAAACAGACCACGTTCACAAGCATATCGATCACAACAAATAATACTGGAACACGATAATTAGATAATCGCGTATGGATTGTCCAATGCATACTTAATGGCTTCTTCGCTCGACTGGTTGCATTTGAAATTTTCAATTTTGTACTGTATTTTATTTTTGTTGTTGCCTATTGTATTTTTGTTTTTTTTTTATGCGTAGTTTTATTTGATCCGTAGTGAACTCGACCAATGGCTAACCAATTGTTGCAAATGGGTATTAGTTCCTGTGCCCTATCCGATAGAAACCATCTATTTTCGGAAGTATAAAGTAGCCTTTAGTACTCAAGGATAGTGTAAACTGTAAAGTGAACTGTGGCTGACTGCCATAGGTTTAAGGTCTATCCACTCAAACATTTTATATGACATCGTTCACACACGTCCGTGCACGGGCCCGGGCACGTCCCGTGCACGGACGTGTGTGAACGAGTTCATATAAAATGTTCCCACCGATATTTTTTTGAGCCCCTGACGGGACACGGTCTGTCCACGTCCCGTGCACGGCCCTGATATGTGTGGATAGAGAATTAGGGTAACAAATTTAAAATGACAAGTCCGGACATTTGGCCTTTGGTCCAGACTCTGTTCGGACTTCTTATTTGTTAGGATTTTTCGCGTGGACATAATTTTTTTGATTTTCTTACCAAGAGTATTTTAAGGCTCCTTTAAGAATATTTGCTTTTTTATACTTCTCGGATCGCGATTTTTTTGAGGACGGGTTTTAGTTTATTGTCATTCTTTTTCGTTACTATAATATCCGGACGTTCTTTCAAAAGTCTCGCTTTACTTTTTTACCATTTCAATTATTGAAATGGTAACCATACATAGGTTCCTTTTTATCAATGAAAGGTTTTTCTAAATCAGTGTGCTTATCCTTTTAACATAGATCATGATATCGTAAACGATATCAATATGTCAATTTGTATATGTCATGGACGAAGAGATTAATCAGTGCACTATGTAAAATGCCCGGACAATATGAATCTAGTCAAGTCAAATCGGGCAATGTAATGAATACTGATTTAGACTTCTATATTTATCACATTGTCTGGTCATTATGAATATTGCTACGTTACGGTTGGACAATTCGATAACTAAGGTCAATGAACTAGTCCAAAGACGAGCCAAGCGAGCTCGGGAGCTTAGGGCACCCCGACACGGATAGGTCAGGTTCCCGTCATTTCATGTCAGGTCACTTTGGACCCTGCAGACAGAAATAGGAGCCCGAAGAGAACCAGAGGAGGATGGTTGTTGCTTAAATAGTCATTGTACTTGCCTATTCTATATTAAAACTAATGTCTAAATTAAAATAATAAAAAAATCACATCTTTTTATTACCTGGCCCAATAAGTGATGGGCATTATTCGTAGAGCCCGGTCAATTTAATTATTTTTGTAGTTTTAATCATATTGCTTATTCATATTGGGTATTTTTCAAATTGCCCGGGCATATTCAAAACTAGAGGTTTCTTCTTACTGCCAATATACGGCGCTTATCCAGTTTCAATACAAATTGACGTTTAAAAAATTCGAGATATTTATTTCTCCCAGATATTTATGAGACCGAGCTAGATTGATTTTTCGCCCCCGAACTATTTTGCAAATTTTGTCGAAATCTTTAGAGCTGTTTTCGAGAACGTGATTAAATATACATAAATACATATTGCTGGTTTAATAAGGATTTAGCCAATTTTTATAAAAATTTCCAACTACATACATACTCAATGATGTGGAATTGGTCATAATCTCTTGGGTATTCATGATTGCCTAGTACACGCAGTGCATTTTAACATTGTTATCAACTAATCCACTTAATGTATATTTGATTGTGAATAGTTAGTGATTATCGGGATATCGCTCTGTGAATTGGTAATATGTTTTGGGTTGGTAATATTGTTTGACTGCTAAATAAAATTTAATAATACTGAGTTGTGGCTCATTTTATTTTGCTCTGATCTACTACCAAAAGCTTTTCTTTTTTTTATTTGATATCGGCTCGCGCTTGACCACCATCTCACCTGATGGTAAGCGATGATGTGGTCGACTAAGGAGCACGCTTTCCTAGAAGTAACCTATTCTCTCTTGACTTAAAGATCCCTAGATTGTAGCTATCGGGAAACAGAATCCGGCAGGGAATTCCACTCCTTAGCTGTACGCATAATAAAAGTATTCTCAATTTTTAGTGCGTATGGGTGGGATGTCCACCATGTACCGATGGCGCATCATCGTACGTCTGGTAGTCCGATGATGAAACTGGCTGGGCGGAATTAGATCATGCAATTCCATCGCACACTCCCCGAAATGTAATCGATAAAAACCGATAAGCTGGCAACTCGGCGACGATGTTCAAGGCTCTGGAGCTTTGATTTAAACCGCGCCTCATCGCCGATGAGCTTCTTGGCCCGCTTTTCGATCGACTCAAGTGTATCAAGCTGGTATTTGGCAGATCCGTCCCAGAGATGAGAACAGTACTCCATGCATGATCGAACTTGCGCTTGATACAAGCTGAGCAGCTGTTCTGGCGTGAAGTATCTTCTCACCTTTGCAAGGATCCCCAGCTTTTTGGCAGCCAGCTGAGCCTTTGCCTCAAAGTATGGGCCAAATTTGAGAGTCGATCTCACGTAACACCAAGAAGCTCAAGATGGTCAGTTATTGGCACGGTCACATCTCGGAAAGTTGGAGCCGGAGTAGCTTTAATATTTTGTACTACAATTAATCCTAAAACATTTGTTACTAATATTCCGAGATAAGTTTTAATCATTTCACTTACAAGTGAAAGTAGGTAACGAGTTTAATCATTATTTGATCAAAATGAGGCAACCAAGTAACTACGGAGTAAGTAAAGGCTCCCGCAGGCAGGCGACCACACTTTTCTATCCGAAGCTTTGGTCTCTTGATCGAAACGCACAACGCTGCGATATGCGGTGCCGGACACTATCGTATGAAACACGTTTGGAGTGGTATTTTGTGACACAGTATGCATCAATGCCGAGAAGGGTTATAAGTCCGGCACCGCATACCGTTGTACGTTTCGTTAAAAAAACAAAGCTTCAGAGCAATTTTATAGTCTTTCGAAAAAAGATTTGATAAAATTTGAATTGCCATTTATTTATCTTCTTGTAAGAAAGTTGATTACTGAATCGATTTCTTAGAAATACAAGAAAGCTTACTAAAGTTCTGTATAAAAAATATTGCCTTAATAAATCTCATTGGCTCAATAATTGAATAAAGTTAAGTGTTTACTTTATTTCTTCAGAAAACTTAAGTAACATTTGAAATTGAAATATTTTTTTTACTTCCGAGTAACTGAAATTGTTTTTGAGAATGTTTAATACTTTTTCCTTGTAATATTTTTAGTAGGTCTTCGACCTGGTGAAATTTGGGCGTACCATCGTCAATTTGTTATTTTATCCTCATTTTGGATGTAGACAAAGTGGTAAAGAAAATAGTGTCCCAGTGACACCATTTTCTTTTCAACTGTCTGACTGTACCTACTTGAAATTATAAAAAAAAAACAATTGTATAATCCTCGGCACGTAAGTTGGCAAGAGTTGATAGATGCGCAGAATCAATAATTTTTTAGGTATATTTGGTAGTGAAGCGGAGCGCGGGCAACGTTTAGGACCGTTCCGAGCGCGTGATTGGTTGGTCAGTTGACACAAGGATCGACTGACCAATCGTGTCGCGTCCGCATTCCGTTCGCTCTATATGGTGGTTGGACAGTTCGCGGAATATGCGCTAACTTTCCCCACTACGTTAAAACCTTGCCAACTTACGTGCCGGGCACTATATAGTTGTGTATTCTAAATAGATATTCAAGAGAACTTGTTTTTAAATAGCCCTAAAAAGTATTGGTATTTGCCAAAGGAATTTAAATCTAATCATGTTTACCATAGAGTATATTTTTTTTAAATTAGTATGATCTCGAATTCCGAATTTAAATTTTAAAATAAAACTTATAACGACCTTAAAAAAATATTGGTTGCTTGAATATAAATGTTATTACATATGATTTAGAGTTTGTTTTTCGAATACAGCAAGAAAGGTAGCCAAAAAAACGTTATAAGGCCACAACTCGTGCCAGCAACTATACGTAGGTACATAAGCCTCCATAAAACCCTTTGACAAGTAAGTACAAGTGTACGAGTATTATTGTATCTTATTACTTGATATTTTCTTCGTTCAAGTATCCCTGTTTGTTGCTAGGGAGTTTTTCGACGTCTGCTCATTAGAAACCGGGTGACCTAGTTTAAATGCCCCTGACATTGTGTTATTTTGGTTCGGTTTTTTGTGGTGAAGACTATAATGTAAAAGTAAACGATTTTATGGGATTGTAGGATGGGCAGAAACGTATCTCTAAATCAGAACTGAGTTGAAGATTCATACAATTAAGTCGTAATTAAATCATACATACTTACTGTAGAGGAGCTCGTGGCTAAATAATAACAGCCGCACGGGTCGGTCTTCAAGGTTAAGCAACGCATGACGAGGTCGGTCCGTGGATGGATGACCATTTCAACATACCGAGTTTCTTCCGTGCCTCGGAAAGCATGTTAAGCCGTTGGTCCCGGCTGTCACGAGTCAGTCGTTACGAGTAGTCAGAAGCTTGAGATCTGACACCAGTCTAGCCAAAAGGTACCGTGTTACCCAGTTACTGGGTTGTGGAGGTCAGACAGGCAGTCGCTCCATGTAAAACAATGGTACTCAGCTGAATCCGGTTAGATTGTAAGCCGACACCAATAAAGTTGGGAAAAGGCTAACATCTATAAAGCAATTGTTTCTCAATCGTGCAGTGATAATACAGACAGACACAGACAGACAGACAGACTACTAGATTACGCTTAAAAGCCTTTATATGCGACATTGTTAAAACAAGATAAAGGATCACTGGAAATGTAATGATATAGAACTCCAATTCTTTTTAAAGCCTCGAGCCCCGTTCTAAATCCAAATGAACTATTATTATGCAGTATAGTTGCATAACACCCTGTGTCGTATACCTAACCTCTAAGTCGACACCACTATACAAAAATAAAGTCGGGAAACTATGGCCCATAATTTAGTCGGAGCCGCCCAACTAAGCCTTTCTCAACTAAGTTGATCCTAACCAGATGCGGCAAAATGTTGGTATTTTGCACTAAGCGTAAACAAACTTTTAATTAGAACTGGGTTAATCAAGTCCAATAGAAAGTAGTGCACTTAATTCCATACATTATTTAATACCCCAGCGATATGGTAATTCGAGTAATCTATTTAGCTGTGTTTTAATGAATTAATCAATATGTTTGTGGCAACTAGTTGAATGCAGAAGACTTTGAATAAAGGCTTGTTATGCCATGTTTGAACGAGGATGTACTTTATTGGCTTTGATTGGGACATTGATAGCCAGAAAAGTATCGCGAATTAATTGTAATTAGTCACAGATAATATAATACTAGCATAAAGATGCCTCATCCCATACAAAGAAACCGTGCCGACGTAACTAGCGTTTTTCATCTGATTAATCTTGTTATTTTTGTACAAGTACATCAATCGCGTTCGATCCCGTTTCACGTCAATAGATGGTGTTAGCAGCGACTTGCAAGTAAAAAGCGCACGCTTTTACAGTTTTTTTTGCACCAAAATGTGTTACAATGCAAATTTTAACAATCGAGTGGAATGCCTCAGAAATTTAAAAATGCGCCATCTATTGGCATCAATGTTAAGTGATCCGTTCAAATAATCTTTGAAATGTGAATTAAGAGCCCAATATTCCATAATTTTGTACGTAGGAGAGTTGATTAAACAAGAACATACAATTTTTATGTTCAATTCCAGAAAAAGTTAATTTTACAATTTACAATTCTATTGAATTGTGTGTACATGTCGCGCCAACTAGTGAGATTTTTTTGAACCAAATTTTCTTTCTTAGCAAAGAAACCCTATGAATTAGTAAATCAAAATGGCCGAAAAATGTAGGTTAACCTACCATGCTTGTGCTCTGAGAGCCTAAAGTATTTTCGGTACACCAAAATTGTCCAAATTCTATCATTTACCTCATACTAATGCATGCAAAACGACGTCAACCCTAGTGTGCCGGTTGGTAGGAGAAATGAAGAAGAAAATGTGCTACAACGATCCCAACTTACATCGGATTAGAGCAAGAAAATGACGTCTAATGATTGCAAAACAGAAGATTAGAATGGCGCCACATAATTGTCAGTGAAATAATTTGCGACAAACACAGGCAGATGATTGATGAAGACTAATGATTGAAAACAGAAGATCGAAACAACTTTTAAAAACGATCACATAAAAACCAGAAGCTATCTCACAACATCAATTAAGTAATTCCACGCACAACAAACAAAAACAACTCCAAACCGCAACTGAAGACATTATTCACGAGAAAATCGTATCCGAACCGTATTATTCCGCAAGGAATCGCTATCAATCTGGTTACAATGCAAGAAAACCGTGTCACAAGCGGGTCAGCGACGAGCGTCTGGCTTCTGGCTTTAATTTTCCGCCTCTCTAGCTACGGACGCAAGTCAGAGTCGGTCTTGTTATATTCGTGATCTTGCACTTGGGGTGCGTTTGGATTTGGAAGGAGACGCCTTGTGGGATAGTACTGAAATGGATAACTGGCGTGATTTGAAAGGCCTATTAGAGTTGTAGTTCTAGTATACTGTGTAATTAGAAAAAAAACCGGCCAAGTGCGAGTCGGACTCGCGCACGAAAGGTTCCGTACCATTATCGCAAAAAATGGCAAAAGAAATCATGTTTGTTGTATGGGAGCCCACTTAAATATTTATATTATTATGTTTTTAGTATTTGTTGTTATAGCGGCAACAGAAATACATCATCTGTGAAAATTTCAACTGTCTAGCTATCACGGTTCACGATATACAGCCTGGTGACAGACAGACAGACAGACGGACAGACAGACGGATCGCGGAGTCTCAGCAATAGGGTCCCGTTTTTACCCTTTGGGTACGGAACCCTAAAAATGGTTTTATGTATCAAACAAGACACAGACAAAGAAAAAGGATATTCAGGATTGAAACAATTTCAAATTGCTTGATGTAGTGGATTTTTTATACCTAGTACTCGTATTTTCAGATTTCCTCCAACCGTTTTAAAGTCTGTTAGTACAATAAATTAATGTGAACCTGACTCATTACCCGGCTGCAAGGAAAGGATTATGTGTTTCGCGAGTATCTATGCATGTATGTTTGTATGTAAGTATGTTTTGTATGTATGTAATATTCTTTATTACCTCGTATCCTTATATATATATATATCACTTGACGGATTTTTATGATTAAGACATCGTTAAATAAGTCTTGACCGCCCAACCGTGTTCATAGGAGAAGTTAAAAAAAACTATCATGGCGGATTTTGGGCGCCATATTGTGCGGGTCCCAATTTTTTTTTTCTTCCAAACCCGTCGAGTGGGGTATCAAAATGAAGGGTTTCAAGAGCTGATTGCAAAAATACATACCACTTTTTATATATATATTTAAAAGTAATACGAAAAAAAAATATAACTAAAAAGTTGTAAATAAAAAAAGTTAATATAAAAAACAAAAACCCGACTGCTTAAGAAGCGAACTAAAAAGCTGTAAACAAGAAAAAATCATGCTGTGCAGTCGGAGGATACATATTCGCGAACTGACCACCTGATCCTCCGAATGCACAGCATGATTTTTTCTTGTTTACAGCCTTTTAGTTCGCTTCTTAAGCAATCGGGTTTTTGTTTTTTAGTCTAGAAGTCAAGAAAGGATAAAAGAGATTTGAGATTTTGTTTGTTTAAAAACTTAATTCCTTATTTACTACAAATAAGTTCTATTTGTGGTGCCCACCATTGTGAATATAGAATTAAATTAAACATACGAGCATGAAAAATTGGCCTAATTACTATGGAACATTATCCCCTAGGTTATTACCCTCATTCCGAATCAGAGCCATTAGTATTCAGGTCAATTCCACAAATACTCAACATTCATAAGAAAATCGTATCAATGAATAAAATGCCTAATAAACAACCTCGTGTAACCTTATTGAGTTCGTGAGCTTAAAGGTTAGCTCACACTGAGACGCGATGCTGCACGCAATTTTAAACAATATTGAGAGAATTGGGATACACCACGCTGAATTTAATTTTAAAATTCGAATTCTCTCAATTAAATGTCCACCTTTTTATGTAGTAAATAGAGTTCTATTTTGTATCACTATTTTAAAATGCGATACAATGATCTCGTGGTGGCCCAGTGGCTAAGACCTCGCCTCTCTGTCTGTCCGTCTGTCACCAGGCTGTATCTCATGAACCGTGATAGCTAGACAGTAAAAACAGAATAAAATAAATATTTAAGTGGGTCTCACATACAAAAAACGTGATTTGTTGCCGTTTTTTGCGATAATGGTACGGAACCCTTCGTGCGCCAGTCCGACTCGCACTTGGCCGGTTTTTAAAGCTTATTTTGGGCATCAGAGGCAACGATGAAGGAAAACATCGTGAGGAAACCTGGACTTATAAAGTTAATGTAAGTCTGAAATAGCCAAGTCAGAGGCCTGTGGGGTTCCCAGAGGCGGCTTAATTAACTCTGACACCAGAGGTGGCCACACCTCAAACGAAAAAGAAAGATTATAAAATGTACACGTAGTGAATCGTTGAGTAGCGTCTCGATGTAAGCTGACCCTAAAATAAAAACAAAAGCTTATGAATACGAAATAATTTTTAACCGACTTACCAAAAAGGAGGAGGTTCTATGTTCGACATTATGTTTTTTTTTTGTGTATGTTCACGCATATCTCCGTAAATTTTGGACCGATTTTGAAAACTCTTTTTTTATTTGAAAAAGTATGTTTCAAAATTGGTCCCATTTTAATTTGTTGAAGATCTGATGAAGAACTTCGAAGATATACAACAGAACTCTTCAATAAATTACGGCAAATCTTTCAGGATTGCTGCAATAGCATGTCTGTTTATTGTTTGTAAACGCACCCACGATACACCAAGAAATTCCTAGTGTGGGGCAAGGTTAAAAAAAAAATACCATTCATAACATAAGATCACGCCAGTACGCTCTTAAAGGGTACACAGATCTCTCATTTCACCGGTTATGTTCAAGTTTCATGATATTCGGGTAATCTATTCTAACGGTATAGGCACCTTACTAAACAACTTGTCCATTAGGTAGGTTTTCAACTAAAAAGTGAAAAATAAAAAGCTTTTTTACATAAAATACTACAACTTGATTTACGCACTCTTCGAAATAGAGAGGCAAATTATGCTTGAATGTGAAAAAAGCTTTTTTACAAAAAATACTACCGACTTCCAAATAATAATAATAACTTTATTTTTGGAAGTCGGTGTCCATAACGCATAAAATGGTACCTACGAAAGACGCCGACTTCCAAATATAAAGTTTTTTTTTCACTTTGTAATTTTTCATTTGGAAGTCGGTAGTATTTTTTTGTAAAAAAGCTTTTTTCACATTCTAGTATAATTTGCTTCTCTATTTAGTTGAAAGCGTAAATCAAGTTGTAGTTACATAAATATAGACATAGACCCGGGTATTAATATCGATATCGACAAAGCATTATATCGATACATTAACCGCTGTCCATAACCATAAACAAAGGTGTAAAATCGGCCGTAAAATGTTAGGTATGTTTATCTATAGGAAAATGGTTCAATGTTGCTTTGTTAGGCCGTTTAGTTCGGTTTACGAGTGAACTGTACTAGTATTATGTTCGGACTGGCCAGATTGTCAGTGTATTACCTAGGAATGCTACAAAATCTGGTCTATATTGCTGGCTAGACTCTGGTTGGCAATACCGTGTTTATCTGTGCAGCCACTTCATGTTTGTCTAGTTGTTTACTGTAGAGAGTAATACGGACATAGTCTATATTTTACGGATTTTATTACAGGCCTACTGTCGTAGTTTAGTCGAGTTTACTATGTATTCAAAAGCTAATAACAAACTCCGTTCATAACTCAGATATTTATAGATACTTTGCAATGTTGCAAATGCAATTAATAAATTACCATTCAGAGAAAATAAGCCAACTAATTTAGGAGTCTACTCTAGTGAAATTGGAGTCCAAGACTAGGTTGTTTCACATCACTAGTAAAGTTTTGACGTGGCCATTTACCGTAACAATTATTCCACGTATACAAACACTAATTATGTATATCGTAATTGCCACACAGGAATTAGGTAACGACTACTTATAATTACTTACCTAAAATACGTTGGCTTATTTTTTCATGGCTTGTAGGAAATTAAAGCTGAAAAGAATAATGTACCTAATTACTTCATATAGCTGATTATATAATTTCAACGGTAATGTAGAAAATACTCAGATTAAAGGCAAGTTGCCATAATAACTAGCCATAGAGTACAACCTTCGGAAAATTGGACTTATTAATGCCATAACGAAATGGGGGAACAAAACACATTAACGTTGGCAATTACGGTTTTATCAAGGACTACAGTAATTTCTATATTACTCGGGTTTCGATAACGCCTACACTTATTACCAAAGACACGAATATTATATTTTTCAATTCATTTGTCCGACATAATATCACGTTGCACTTACGCGGGAAAACACATGAATTTTCGGCATTATTTATTTAGTGTTGGAGCGAGATGCGGGTATAGAATAAGGTTGTGTGTGAGAGGGATGGCTGGCAGAATTTCTAATGAACGTAACATGAGTAGGAGTCGGGTGAAGGGTCAACGACCTTTTCTTTAGGGTGGATCCCCTCGGACTCGGCTCGAGAAACGCGACGGGCGGTTTATTTTGATGCATTTTCTAATTGAAACGTTCATTTGGCTATTTTACTCGTAAGCAAACTTTGTACGGCATGTTTTTGTTGCTGGATACACCCTTCTAAGTACCTGTGTGATGTCTCAGTTAACGATTGTAAATATTTTGATAGATATGAGTGTTTTTGAAGTCTGAATAGCGGTTGATGTAAATGTTTGAGTATTTGAAATGGTTGGGAATATTCCTCTTCCTAATAGCTTTCTTTGATCTCATAGATGCATACTATTTGTGCAAATATGGATGTTTGCATTCAAAAATGTTTTGTAGATGTTGCTCGTAAATAAAATACCATTTATATTGAAAACCTTCTATAGAAATGAGATTAGATATACGACTTGAACGCGTCTGAAATATTAAAAAGACATCGTACGGTTTTCTTTAATATATTTATTGAATTTTAAGTACAAGTACTAAGTTTATGACTTTGCCGACAGAACTTTTGGATTTGGAAATTAAACACATGCTTAAAAAACAAAATTAAGGTACTAAAACTATGCTTCTCCGATATTAATCGGCACAGAGGTTGTGGAACGCGTCCACAAATTCACGTACCTCGGGAGCGTCGTGTCAGAGACTGGAGGAACTGAAGAGGATATCACTTCACGGATTGCCAAAGCGCGAGCTACCTTCGCACAGCTGAGACCTGTGTGGCAATCACGGAAACTGACCCGAAGGGTTAAACTAAAAATTTTCGGGTCCAATGTCAAATCCGCGCTGCTCTACTCTGTCCCCGTCAAACATGGCGACGCACCGTATTGGCTGAAGCGACGAGTATCGGAATGACGTGGAGCGAGGTGAAGCGCGAAGCTCAAGACCGGTCTCGATGGAAGACTACTGTGGAAGCACTCTGCCCCAGCTAGGGGCCATAGTTAAATCAAAACTATGCTAAATTTCAGCGGCTTCATCAGCGTGAAAGTCGAAAAATCTCATGGCTACCTAGGTATGCAGTTACTACGTTCTACTTTGAAATCCAAAGTCTTATGTCCCAATCCAAATCATTGTCTAGTTGTGTGCATTTAAGGCATGATTAACTAATAAACATCCAAACATCACTTTTTTATAATAGAGCAGGAAAGGAGGTTGTATTTGAGGTTTGAGTTAATATCAGTCATTTATCCACCAACCTATCGTTACACGTGTAAAATGCAACCACCATTAATTTACGCCACCATATTATTCCCATCTAGTGTACACAAGCCACCGTGGCAAACATTGCTTGTTTATCCAATTGGTTTGGATGCAGGCCCTTTATGTGGCAGGTTCCAGTCCAGTCCAGTCCCAACTGGGGCCCATTCGGGCGTGAAACGCGTGCAATCGCCACGGACATGCCACATGCGGGTCCAGGGATTCTTTTTTTGAATTTAAAATACTGGACGAAAATAAAGTTTGGTGTCCAATTAGTTGTTTGTTTTCTTTTTTTCGATGTTTGAATTTTGTTTCTTAATGGAATGGTTTTGTGTTTGAATTAGTACGTGATTATTATTTAGAACGGTTATATGAAAGGGAGTCATTGGTAGCGTGACGGATGACAGGGCAGTATGAAAAATAAACGTGTTTCGCTGATCCCAAGTAATATTTAACAAGGGTAGGAAGATGATGCTTTAAACGGTTGATTGTGTGTTTCTTCACAAAACAATTGAAGGGTACAGGCAGATAACAAGGAATGTCATAAGTTTTAATTTTTCAATTTTATATTGGCAAGTAAATCTTTATCTATGGTAGTTTTATTCTAAATCACTAACTTTTTTTAAAATTAAACGTGAATCGCCAAAAAGACCTTTTTTGTTTATGGCCGAAACGAAAAGAACCGGGCATGTCCATGACATACAGGTACATACCGGTAGAGAAGAAGGATAAAAATTACACACTTCTAAACTTTTAACAGCGTTTTTATCAAAATCTATTAATTAGGAAATTTCCTGTTTTTTGCATGTACCCTTCAATTGTTTTCCCTGCTTATTGGTTGGCATAATTGGTACATATCATACAGCGGTAATATAAGGATATATTATATATATATATATATATATATATATCTACATATTGCCCACATTACTTAGGAAACATATATATACTTATTAATAAATATGCTAATACATGCAAAATTATTATTTGACAGAGTTATATGTCCCTTAACTACACACACATACACACACACACACACACTCCCACATGCAGAGATACTAAAACCCGCTCCCGCTTACTCATTCAATACACTCATGTTCGCATCTCACATGTTGACAATCTATACTATGTTATGAAATGGGGGGCCTGGAGATCTATAGTACAGGCCTCGGCTTAGTTTAGACTCCCGATCTCCCACAAATTACAAACTTGTAAAAAAATAATGTCAGCTGTATAATGTATGTAATTTGTGGAGATAAAATAAACATTTTTATATTTTTTTTAAGGACAAAATGCCAGATATTATATTCAAACCTAACTATTGCATTGCACTACAAAAGTAAGTTATAAAAACCAAAGTTACTGAACTCTGTGGCTACCTAGAGCACTATCACGAGTTCTGTCTCAAAACTATGTCCAACACAACTTAGTTACAAAACTGTGCACGCATAAATAAACTGCGCTCACATAACAATAAAACTGCTAACATTGTTAAAACAGCACAGAAAATTTATTCCACAGAAATTCCAATTTTAAACGCTACACCCGAATATTTCATTGTGATTTTAGCTTTAACACAATTTACTTTAAATATTTGAAATAAAATTAAAAGCTGGCAACGTGGTCAGTGTATCGCGATCAGAGCAATCAGCGGGAATCAAAGGAGTGAATGGAATGAATGAGTGAATGTGAAAGGTTTTCTGTGGTGTGAGAACGAGTTTTAGATGAACAGCTTATTTAATTTGGTGAAGAGATTTTCTGGGACATATAGATAGTAAGGTTGATACCATAATCGCCGTTTTCACTAAGACTAGGCGACTTCTAAATTAATGCCTAAATAAAAGCATCAAACTGTTGGATTTGCAACTCTCAGCTCATCGCCGAGAGATGAAAATCCAACTCATTCATTTAGGAGTTTCCTAGTCTTAGAGAAAACGTGTACTAGTTATAAGTCGTGGATGCATTTTATAGAAGAAAAACTTAAGCTACTAGTACCCTTTGGATCAAAGGAAAATCTTCTCCGCACCGCACGCTTGCTACGCCGTAGCTGACGCGATGATGTCATTGCTACGCCGCCTACGCCGTAGCTGTCCGCTACGAGTGGAAGCCATTATACTTTTGTTTTGAACTTTGTTGTGAATATCACGGGTATTGATATTTAGAAATTCAATTAATCTTTGAAGTAATGGTATTGTTCCAAAAACAGATTGTTGAGACTTATATACCTATTAATTGATTAATTGAGATCATACAGAATAAATAAATAATTAAATAAAAATTCCGAGCTGCCCAATTTAACTATAACTAGATCTTTTAAATATATGTAGGTATCGTGTCCACTAAAACTGGTTTCTAGACATAGTTCTTCATAGAATAATGAAGAAGAATTTATAAGTGAATGAAATCATGAGCTACATTTAGTTAAATAAAACTATAAACATACACAATAAAGTGAAAGTCAAAGTCAAATATATTTATTTCAACTAGGCCAATAAGCGGCACTTTTTAACGTCAAACATTATTAAATCTTAATTAAAAATGTACAATTAATAAAAATTTACTCTACCGTGCATTCGGAAAGTAGCTTGTTATGGAGAAGAACGCACAAGAAACTCCATATTCACCCTTTAAAAAAAATTGTGTTTTACAATGTTTACTTATATAAATTCATATATTTGAGGACGATGCACCCAAAAATAACACTACACACTATACTACGTACAGGTATAAAGTATTAAAAAGCACTAACAGGTAAATTCATTAATTTGATAAATAGGAACATGGTTCTCACATACTTACAAATATTGCAAATATAGGTAAAATACCTAATTCAACAACAACGGAACTGTGTATAAGAAACATAAAATCAACAATTTTGTTTCCCTATACGCATTTATTGTGCTCTGTATCCTGGCTTACAGGATTCAGCAGTGGGTGTTAGTGGGCCAACCCCGAGAGATAGATGGGCTGTGAAACTAGGCCAGCGAATATTTTTAGATAGCAACCCACGTAAAAAATGTGGCTCATAAACAAGCTTATAATGAGGGCTACATAATGGGCTATGTTATATCTTTAGGCTCAGCTCAAATCAAGACCGCACTTTGTAAGATAGCCATACAACATAGAACTTTATTTGCCACACAAAAAGGTACATACTAAAAAAAAAACAACTGGCGAATGTTATGTTTTATTACGGTAAGAGAATTCGAATAAATTCGAATTTTAAATTTTGAATTCATCAGGGTGTATTCGATATATCGAATTCTCTCACTGAAATGTATACCTTTTTGTGCAGTAAATATAGCTCTATATTATTTGCTACTATGAAAAGTGTGTCACGTCGCATCTCATACTGTTCCTTAGTGACTGTTTACTTCTGATACTAAATTAGGACATCAACGAAGAGCAAGAGATTCTTAGAATTAATTGCCGCAAGTGATTGTTAATTATGAACATTTTAGTTCTTGCCAAGAGACTCAAAATTTTTACTAATTAGTACCTAAGTAAAATCATTAATTAGGTTATTTTAGCTACTCTATTATTAAGACTATAATTGACTGATTTTAGTAATACTTTTAGTGTTTTCTTTGAAAATTGCTAATGTTCCCTTCTGAGCCAGACATTTTCAGCCCCCGAATTTTTAAACCAAGAGTAGATTTTACTGTGATATTCTTAAGTTTTTTTATCACTACAATTTAATCTTGAACTGACATAAGACTTAATATGGAGATTATTTTGTTAATTGGACAATTTCTTAATTCCCCAATCGAGTTTTAATGCCTCCGCCATATTTTTCCCAAGAAGAATATAATCTCACCACAACGCCATGACCTAATTCAGCCTTTTCACCGAAAAAGAGGTTTCATATATCCGAAAACGTAGTCCGATAACAGTGAAGAGTCTGCTTCAAACTCGATATCGTTAAAGGGCGCTTCACACGGGCCGAGGCCGCGGCGAAGTAATTTTGTTAGATCAATTGCAAAACTTTGTGGCCGTTTACACAACACGGTGGCCTTAGTTTGAGGATATCGGGCCGTAAGGTCGCGTCCACGTGGGTCTTAAAATGTAGAACATGTTTTTCTGTGTTATAGATACAATAAAATAAAAAAAAATAACATTTAGGGCTATGTTAATTTAAAGGCCTACATAAAAGTGTTTCAATAGTTTTCTACAACCATTCTCCAGTATAGGTTGCCTGGGTTTTTGAGCTAAAATCTTCAAAACTCGGCCAAAATAAATATCGGTTCGTTAAGTTTAAAAGCACAGTTTTAACTTAGGCATTCTAAGTAAAGCTAGATTATTGCTAAACTTTTGTCGTTTAGTGGCATGTACATCATCACAAGATTTGACAGAAAATACGGGTGACGACTAATGACACGCTACAATCTATCTACAGCACATTTAAGCACCTCCTTTCAAATCATCTTATAAATAGAACGGCTTACCGTTCCATATTCGAAAAGCGAATCCAAGCTACCCACATCCTTACCAGACGCAAACAACGCACAAACATGGCCGAACTCGGCCCACACGTAATTCGCCGTAAACTTTATTACCGTTATAAGTTTCACAAATATTATTATCTCCCCTTGAACGTCATCAAGTCACTTGCCCACCTGTCGGGATTTTGGTAATAACTCGCTAAAGAATGCTACACACATAGGTGCAAGGTTGTGGTGTGTCCAAGCTTGCACAACTTCTTTATATTATAGTGAGTAATTTCCCATTGCAGGACAAAGGACTCCCTCCCTTCTTTCCATTTTGTCCATCTGTATTTTTTTCTATCTGCAAAATTGAGCAATCTAAGCACAATCTTTTAAGTAGAAGCCTAATTTGTCTCACCATCTCCTTCTCGGCTTACCGCGTTGCCGGTAGTTCCCCGATATCAGGCAATGTACCCAATATTGCCTGATGTCGGGGAACTACCGGCCAATTTATAGTTACCTACTTTGGCCAATTCTCTTGTGTCATTCGGCAGATGTGGCCTTACTAATAATTTGGCAGGTGTGTTTTTCCTATAAACAACACTAATCTTAGCTGGATCACTGCATATGCTCTTTCAATAATGGCTTGTCAAGAAGAATAAATATAATTGTACCAATCTTCATCACATGCAAGGACCTTGCAAAAACAACTGTCACGCAAGAATCCCAACTCAAAAATTTTTCCCATGCGGACTTTTCAACCCTGCAGTGAAGTGTGACCTTAAATCACACGTCGACGCCTTGCATGTCGTATATTTCTTATGATTAACGTTAAGTTTGAGAAAGATTTGTTAAGTTCGGAATTAATTTTCGTGGTTATGGTATTAAAATGTCTGAAGTTGTTGTTTGAAGTTTCGTTGATTTGGTTTTATGAAAGTTTCTGACAGAAAAACGACTTAATTGATTACACTTCACTAAAGTTAACTTCTGCTGCTAATATTTTTAGTGAACCTGTTTTGTTGTGCGATATACTCGTAAGTTATGAGAGCTATACTCCATTTGACATTTAAATAATTTCATTTTACAGCCCGTTCAACCGATTTTGACTTCTATTGCGTTGGTGATATGACAAATGGCAGCTGTAGTAAACAGTCAGTTTTGGTAACAGGTATATGCTTTTTATGCTATCCTTATATTTACGGGATAGAACTCAAAATCGGTTGAACGGACTGTAAAAAAGGGTGGTAGAATTTCTAATGTTATTTCAAATGGAGTATTTTTTTTTTTTATAATCTATAGGCTCGCGTTTGAACACTAACTCGCCTGATGTTAAGCGATGATGCGGTCTACAGTGAAGCACGCTTACCTAGAAGAAACCTATTCACTCTTGACTTAAAGACCTCAGTAAAAGACCCAGAGTATAGACAAAGTGAGTGATATTATATCAGTGACCCTAAATGTATAAGATTGGCGTTACCTTAGAGTCAAATGCTCAATCTCTTACATTTTGGCATTTTGACAATCGCTATCAATCATAGAAAGTAATTTTATCTAGACAGCCCATGGACAAATCTAGCTGTAACGATATATGGTAGTTGAAATGAACTCGATAAAAAGCTAACATTGACTCAATACTGAAATATTATACGCGTTAACGTAAAATAAACCACTAAAACGCGCTAACATCGCTCCATTTACCACACAAAAAGACAATCATGCGCCCGTTAAAAGTTCGCCCCGAAAACCGAACAAATTGTACCAGCCAGGCGCCCGTGTGTATCATTATAACACCTCTGATCATGTTTTGTAAACAAAGTTGAAAGAGCTACATATTAAATAGCGTTACACTAAAAGCGTAGCCGTGTTCGCCAAATTGATTCAATTTGCAAATAATCCACCAATATTGTTGGCGCCTATCGGATCCGCTGGATCCGTTCGGAACGCGTTGGCTCTGTTCGGAACGCTACCGGTCCGTAATTGATGCGTGAATCAGCGTTACCGAACGTTTTCTTGATTTGTATTGAGTGCGAATCGGTGATCATTGAGGTGATTTATTGTTCATTACATTGAAATATTCTATTGAGTTGAGACTGATTTGATGTCGTTCAGACGAAAAATTTGGCGATAACCGCTGGGTTGGCGGATGGGTAATATGGAAGAATCGTTTAGCAGCGTCGAATCAAACATCTTTTTTTAGGGTTTCGTACCCAAAGGGTAAATACGGGACCCTATAGGGACTTCGCGGTCCGTCTGTCTGTCTGTCATCAGGCTGTATCTCATGAACCGTGATAGCTAGACAGTTGAAATTTTCACAGATGATGTATTTCTATTGCCGCTATAACAACAAATACCAAAAACAGAATAAAATAAATATTTAAGTGGGGCTCCCATACAACATACGTGTTTTTTTTGCCGATTTTTGCGATAATGGTACGGAACCCTCGGTGCGCGAGTCCGACTCGCACTTGGCCGGTTTTCTTTTTTTCGTCCTCTACCTACGCTTAACGAACCTTAATTTCATTCTATTTACAAATTGTCTTCTAGTTTTGTCTTCCTTTCAGTGTTTAATTAAAGTTTCGGCTGTTTTGACTAATCCTCTATATCTTCGCTCTTTATTTTAATTTAATTAATGTTTTTCTACCTTTTCTAAGTCTAGACGTAGACTAATTGAATATGTATTTTCAATAAGGCCAACTCTGTTCTAAAGGCCTTCTGTTTAGCTTGCAAATTCATAAAAAAAACTAGCAGACTCACTTGTCACTCCGTAAAAGTATCGCAATTAATTCTAAATAACCTCTAGGCTGCGAACTTATTAAAAAAGTGATGAGTCAAACGGTTGCCTCGCTTGATATTATAATAAACGCCCTAAGACAGTAGGCCGGTGAATTTCGCATGACAAAAGACCTGTCAGTCATTCTATTTCAGGCAATATTTGCTGAGCCATTGTACACGTAAGTCTTGGCTTTGCTTGTGTGATTATTTGGCTTGTTCTATGTAAGTTATTTAGGTATAACAATGTGCTTTGTTCGATATTATAACTATATTAAAATAACTGCAAAACCCGCAAAGAATTTAATATTAAAAATTCGCACACAGTTAAATTTACCATAAAGTAGCTTTGTCGACAATACAAAATCCTCACAAAGAATGCTACAAAATATGAAAACTCAAGCAACAAAGAAATAAATGTGTTTGTATGTGCAAACACGTGTGTTCATTCGCTGTAAGACTTTCGTTTGTCACTATATGAAGGCGTGTTCCAGGAAAAATCTTTATAAAAATGACAATCTGTTGGAAGCCGACAAGCGCTCCGCATACAAAACAAAGCAAATCGCTATTGGAAAATACCGAAATATGATAGAAATGCAGCACAATGCAGGACGTTGTCACTATTCCGAGTATCTCCCTCGCTGGCCAAAGCCGATTATAATCGCGATAAAAACGCCGAGAGCGCCCCCTCGGAGACCACCCCTGCCTTATCCGATCTGCTGTCAAAAGTCTTTCCAATTTATGTATTGCAGCCGACACCCCGCGGTATTATTTATGGCTACGTAGACTCCGTACAAACTTTTCTTTTTACCCACGATCGCCACTCGAATCAAGATGTATGGCTTTCGATTCGATACGCTATCGTGGCAGAATAACGATGGATAGTTTCAAAATTTTCGGTAGCACAAAGAGCACTCACATTTGTCCAGTGTTTGAGGACGGAAACCGCTAAGCTTTTAGCGGTAACTCGGTACAACAAACAAAAAATGCCGCGGCCGTGTCATTTAGACGCGACAGGCCGCAATCAAAAAAACAATTTAGTTTTTACGTGGAAACTAAAACCGGACGTCCATAGAGTAGATAAATGAATAACACCAGTTTTTATTTCTGTTGAATGCGTCCACCGCTCGTGTCTAGTAAAGAGTACTTCACACTCGTTGCTTTTCGTTGCACTATCGTTTGATTATCGAGTGTGGTTGCACTTTCAGAGGTAGCGCACACGAGCAACTTTTGTCTCCGCAATTGATTTGTCTCTCCCCTCAAAGCTATGAAAATTCACCCAGCTGTCGCGTCGCTACACGCGCGCAATTTCATGTAAACCCATGGTGGACTTGATGTGAGAGAAAAATTAGTTGCGGAGACAGAAGTTGCTCGTGCTCGCTATTTCTTAGCTGTAAAAATATTCAAGCTTATCTCTGTGGCCCAAATATTGTTTTCTTTATTTACAATAACGTAGAATGCCTTTGTACCAGAAAATATAAGTAATTAACAAACTTTCGAATTCAATATTCAATATTGCTAAGCTAGAGAGTAGTAACTATTACAAGAACTAATCGTGAAACTTCTTCCATAAGCACAGGAGCACCTTTTTTCCTTTACAACATTGTAGAAAGCTTGCTCCAACGGCAAACCTAACTATTCTCTAACTTCTCACATTTTCTCTATGCTCATACCACTTAATAGCCAGAGATTATGAAACTACGCTCTGGATATTTATAACTAACATTACGAACTTTAGTATACAGAGTAAGTTCTTTGACTAAATTTAATTCTCGGGAGACAAGTGGCGTTGACATCGCAAATAAACTGAACGAAACAACGGAATAAACTTTTAATTATATAAAGGGATTCTGTTTGATGCTGGATTATGATTTATTGGAGATGTTTTTGCTGCGTTTTGTATACCATCAATATTTTTGTACTTAAGATTATTATCAATATCAAGAGCATTTATTTATTTATTATGGGTTTGCTCTTGACTCTAGTCTAGGTCAGAGGTGACGGAGACAAAGTCGACGATGGAGTGAGCTTACCCAGAAGAAGCCTGTTTACTCTAACTTTGAAGAGATTCGAGTTGCATGAGTTCAGAAACACATTCGCATGCTGTGAGTTCCAATCTTTTGCTGTGCCTTTTATGAAGGATGTTTGGAAGTGCTTGGTGCGAATTGGTGGAATGGCAACTAGGTAAGGATATGCAGTCGTCTAGATGTTGGATGGTAGAAGCGCTATCGTAAAGTCTCGTGATCAATCCCTTACATTTAGTCATTTCAACCATCGCCGATTGACGCTTTGTCTAAAGGCTATGGTAATGCAATTTTTACAACTGACGTAGAGGAGGTCCCTGAAGACCTGGCTCAGATAGAATAGTAACATTAGGTTCTAAACTTTATTATTAACGTCACTTCTCCAGCTCTGAGAGTACTCTTTACGGTGGACACTCTTTAAGAGCCTAATAATCGTAACATTTTACAGCAACCTCGTAGAAATGACACCAGTGTCGTCTGTACATACACCCAGTACTGTAAAAATACTCTGCTATCTCGAAAATAATTGAATACTAGTTATGGCCAGCGACTGTACGGTAGGTCTATCCTCGTGAAAGTCGAATATTATCCCATGAGAACGAACTATCGGCACAATATGTTTATTATGTGCTACTCCACAACATGGTCTACCTGTGTTCTAATTTTCGTGGAAATACCTATATTCTGTTTTATTTTTTCGTAAACTAAACTGACATTTGGGGGGTTGCCACTTTATCGTTACACAAAAATAGCGTTATTCTTAGTGATTGAAAGTTGATCGAAAATGGAACTATGTCATGGCAAAAAAACACATTTGTTAAGAAACTAGCGGCCCTTATTTAATTTCTACCCATTTATGAAAGACTTCATGCTATCGCATTTATTTTATTGTTATTTTTTTATTTATATCAATAAAAGTGTATGTAGTTTGTGTATAAATACTGTTATATTTAAATATTTATTCATAAAACATTTATTTACACCAATTGGTAAAATTAAATTGAGTAATCATGTCACGATGATTCTGTGATGTTGATTTTGATTTTTGAGTGATTTGTTTTCGATGAATCACTTATGATTGAGCCTTACCTACAACACTATGCACCGCGCTTGCAACATTTAAAAAAATAAGTTTATTGCCAGCTGTCAATTTAGTCTACTAAAAAAATCTGAGTTTACAACCATAGAGACTTCCATATTTATAACACTAATAGAAAGTACTCGTAAAATTATTATTGTTGAACACAAAAAGAAAATTTAACCACTTAAACACAACTCCTGTGCGTAAAAGCCTTGTAAAACAAGTACTTATGGGGAAAGAAATAAATATAAATTGGAAAAACGCATTTTATTAAGTGCCCCCCGTAGCGGGCATCATGGAACATAAGTACCCACCCACGGAGACAAGGGTGGCTGATATTTATTATGAAGATTAATGATACATGGAGTAAGAAGTACATAAACAGATTTATGTGGTACGTTATGTGTGTTGCATGTGTAGCGATTGAGGTTGTGAAGATATGTATGGAGATTCTTTAGTGTCGATGCATCTGGTGTTTTTATTATGCAGATGATGCATTGTTTAACTTAACTGAAAGGTCATACGTATGCGAGACGTTTATCTATCCTCTATATACATAAAGTATGTATGTATGTTCCTTATAGACTCCGAAACGGCTGGATCGATTTTAATGAAATTTTCAGACAATCTTTAGATTGACCCAGCGGATAATCCTGTAAAGTTTGGTGGCGATCGAAAATATTTTTTTGGAATTTATTGGTTTTCCCACGGGAACGGGAATTATGCGAGTGAAACCGCGAGGCGTCCGCTTGTAGCTTATAAAACAGTATGGTATCTTTGTTGCTACTATTTTCCGGATGTAGTGATGGCGTATTTTCAATTAAGGAAAAAAAAATTGTTTGAAATATTGCAACATTTGAAGGCATGTCTCTACGTCTTTGCTCAATGAATTCAATATAGGTCTCATTTGCCATCTGCTGTATGCTGTATTATTTTTATTTAGCTACCAATAATCTCAAAAAAATCCCCACTTTATGATCGTGGTCAAATGCAGGTATCCCATAATGAAAAGACTATCTCTAAGATAAAACAATACAACCGTTCAAGTATTTCAGTCCACGGGGTCAGGAGGTTAGCTGTCGTTTTATTTTCCATTATATTTCTTTCTTTCTTGTAAATGGAATCTCTTAGGGCGTGGTCAGACGGTAATTCCACAAGATTGACACCGCGACAAAGTCGTGTCGTATCCGTGACAAGTGGACTAATAGGGACACTGAGGATTTATTTTTGGCCAGTATCTTTTGTTCTAATTGTAATTGAGGTGACTGAAACATGTGGTGTCTTTTGTTTTTTATTATTCGTTCTGTCTGCAGCTATTTATCGACTGTGTGTATCTACTGGTTTTTATGAGGAGCTCGTGGCTAAATATTATAATAACAGCCGCACTGGTCGATTATCAAGGTTAAGCAACGCTTGACGAGGTTGGTCCGTGGATGGGTGACCATTTCAACATACCGAGTTTCCTCCGTGCCTCGGAAAGCACGTTAAGCCGTTGGTCCCGGCTGTCATTTAACACTTTAACTGCCAGGTGACCGACAAACAATACATTTTCTATTGTGTCTCATTGTCTGGCAGCTAAGGTGTTAAAGATCTTTGATAGTCGTTACGGGTAGTCAGAAGCTTGAGATCTGACACCAGTCTTGTTAGGGGTATCGTGTTACCCAGTTACTGGGTTGTGGAGGTCAGATAGGCAGTCGCTCCATGTAAAACTCTGGTACTCAGCTGAATCCGGTAAGACTGGAAGCCGACCCCAATATAGTTGGGAAAAGGCTAGGCAGATTGATTGTATTTCCTGGTTTGTGCAATGTATATAGTTGCATATAATCAGCTTGGAATGTTTCCGCTGCTATGACACAGGTCTTCTCTCTGTGAAAGGCAGTAGGCTGTATCCCACCATACCACGCCTTAATGCGGGTTCTAGGACATGTCAGTTTCCCAGCAACGTATACCTTTACCGTTTTGAGAAATATCTAATAATGCCTTTATTGTATTGTTCCAGGTACGTTACTACAATAGAATGCCTACACAAACACTAATGGAAGACTTGTAAGTTGGATTTGATGATGCACCACCTAGCTATGCGAGTTACCACACCAGCGATTGGACAAAATTCATCGTGACCACGACCGCTCTGTCAAGAGTAAAACGAAGGAGAAGACCTAGCTATGCAAAAAAGTTAATTTAAAAAATCAAAAAACCCGACTGCTTAAAAAGATGATTTGATTTTTTTAATTAACTTTTTTTATTTACATCTTTTTAGTTATTTTTTTTTAGAATTAGGTACATTTAAACATATAAGTGTTATATATTTTTGAAATCGCCTCTTAAAATCCTTTATTTTGATACCCCACACGATGGGCTTGGATGAAAAAATTTTTTTTTTCGCCACAAAATGGCGCCCAAAATCCGCCATTTTTGTTTTTCCAATTCTAATGTAGCCAGTGACACTCGCAGAATTAAGACGAATCGATTGACGTAAGAATCATCAAAATCGGCCAACGCGTTTGGTCTCTTGAACGCCACATAGGAACAAACATACATACATACATAGACTGATAAACACATTACCCTCCTTCGGCAGTCGGGTAAAAAGTAAAGTGCCAGCGTGGGTTCCAACCCACGACCTATACTACTCGGTAGTCGGGGCCACCACTACTCTTCCTCTGCGCTTTGAATCCGATCTGAATCCGATCCGAATCCGCGTTCTATTTATAAACTTAGGGTAATTTATAATTAAGTTCATATTGCCTTTGCCTTCAGGGGCTGGTGTAAGTTTGGTCCCAAATACCTACCGAAGTTACGCCCCATTTCCCAGGAGAGGCAGAAAGGTCTTCCTGTCGACCTGAATTCGTGTTTGAAATATGAGAGATGATACTGATAAATGATCCGTGTCAATTCATATCGGTTGTTAGGGATTGACATACTTAGGTCTTATTGGATTGTCATGATACCTAGGTTCGTTCAGGTGTGTTAAAGTAAAAAGTTTTACGCGTTTGTTTAAACCGACTTGAAGAAATAAAATAATTTATAATCTAACATTTAGAAGCAACAAAGCAACTTCTTTCTTCCTAGTTTTTGTCTCTTCTTCATTTTTATTGCGATACTGTGTTGCGACGAATTTTTTGTGAGTTAACTTTAGCGTTGTTATGTTGCAACGTTCATGTTCTTTGTTCTGTTTTTAATCAAACGAACATAAACTCTCTCTCATCTCATCTCTCAGGCTAAGAGAGAGACTCTTTGCCTCACCTTATCTCATTATTTGTGGGCTCTCTCTTCGTCATTCTTTGCCAAATATGTCTGTGCTAGGTTGGCAAGACATCTTCTTCTCGAGTTCTCTACCTTCACCTCTTTGTTTATGACGAACATCCAGAGTCTGCCACGCCTAATTTACCTTCATGTTGTTGAACTAGGGCCCAGTTTTTTATCCGTAGTTAACTTAACCAATGGTTATATATGCCAATCAATGGTTTAAAATCGGTATAATGCGATTTTTCCTCAATTTTCAGCCTCAAAAAAGATCAAATTTGTTGGGGAATTCATTATTTAACCATTTTTTAGACTAACAATTGATGAATAAACGCGTTTTGTCCAAACATGAAACGCCTAAGTGTATAAATAAAAACCCAACGTATCCCCACGTTCAAACTTCATCCATACAAGTTGACCTAAAAACAAGATCCTGAAAAATATGCGCTACATTCTATCCCATCCGCAAGTTGTAAACCCAAGTTCCTCTCAGTTAACTTTTACATACAACAGTAACGTTCAAGCGTTTGGTTACTGCCGACTAACTGTGAGTTCAACCGTTGCGCTAACTACTTATCTCTTTGCACCATTGATCTTTAAGGTAGTAGTTAAAGGTTTATACGCATCGTTTCGTGAAGCTATAAATAAACAGAGTAATTTATTGCCTGTTTCCGTGTTTGGGCAACGGAAAAATTGGCATATATCTTGTTCCTTATGGTGGTGGTAAAATTGAAGGGCTTGCAGTAAAGCTCGAAGCTGCTTGTTTCATGTTTAGACAGCCAGTACAGTGGTTTGGTTATGTTTAAATATTCTTTTCCTGTGTACAAAGATATGTCTATTACTGTATGTAGCCAGGCAACAAGGAACCCTATTTGAGTAGTTTCAGAGTATATTTACCATTTAGTAACACAGGTTAACTGATCTGTATATGTAAATTAATATTGGTATTGAGAAACAAATATTGGTTTACACCCCGCTGAAATTCAGGTCAGACGATACTGAGTTGGCTTGAAATTGTGGTTTTAGCTGTTGTCAAGTAGAACCAATTAAGTAGTAATCAAGCAATGTTTAACAAAATTGGGACTGCAAAAGCTTTAAAATCGAACAAGCCTGTTAGAAGCCATATTCAGGCCTTTTTTTTTTAAAGTATCAGTAGTTCTAAAATATGCCTTATAAAGTCTAAAATAAACACACTGATAATATGCTCATCGCAGATCACCACAAATCTGAACAGCGTCACGAAAAAGTCGAATCGAATCCGAAGCAGCGAAAGCACGAGGTGCGCTGTAAAACACAAATATTCCGTCGCGAAAGGAAACTTCCACGGAATTTGTTCGAGAATGAAGTCGATCGGATAATATAGCTATTTATGGAATTTCGCTCGCCTTTTTTTCTGTATCGACAGATTTGCCGGCGCGATGCCGTTCGATGGCGGAAAAGTCGGTTTAGTCGCAATAAATTAGGGTTGTTGCGTTACTATCGTAATGTACAGTGTCAACAACACTTGCCCTAGGGACGCTCTGCCAATATTTATTCTGTTCGATAGTACCTTACTATTCTGTTCGATAGTACCTAACTATTTGAGTTTATGTTAGACGGTGGCTGTTCTTTTTTGCGTTTTGATAGGGTAGGTTGGGTTGTGTGGTCGCTGCTCAAATAGTTATCTTGTCAGATATCGGGGACACGATTTTACAAGACTAACAAAATTGAAGGTGTTTGAGGGTTCGTAGCTTTGACTTGTTTTCTTGTACTTATTTAAGCCATTATATGAATTTCTTTGCCTTTCGTTTGCACCCCTAGAAATGCTTTTTTAAATCAGAAACTTAGGTGTTTGAAAGTTGGTCGCGGATAAATTTGAAAGCGAGTTACCGCGGCCCTGGCACAAGCAACTGAAGGAACACGGGTGGGTTTTAGTCAGTAAAAGTCGAACACGCCCTCCCCGCTTCACCCAAAGCAGGAGAAGTCATTGGATGATAGGCACGCCAAAGAAATGATGTTTGAAAGTTAGGTGCTTTTGTACATGGTATGGTTTTACAAATTATTTCTTCAAATGTGCTTGTCAAATATTTCTGTCACTGAAAACTCCAACTAAATCAACCTACCTGCAGACTGAACTAATGATCCGCACCAATAACTGCATGGCCATGTCCAAACAAATCGACCTACCCACACGGCAGTATTAGCGCGATTCAGTTGCGGTAGAGGTCGGGGTAATGAATAGCCCAATTTTCCGCATTTTCCCCCATTAACAACATCCGGCCGCCACGGGTGACGCGGCCGCAAATAATGGACGCCCGTATAACCGTTCGTTTGTTTGATATGAGAGCCTTTTTATGAAATAGAGGACTTTAGGCTTCGAACCACCACGCGGCCTTTTGTTTCCCATTTTTTATGGCATGAAGTGTACTTAGAGTGACTCTGTGTTCGGACTGTTCGGTGTTGGAATACGATTTTTGCGTTTGAATATTTTTGTGGGTTGTTTTTAATTGAGTGACGTGTGTAGATTTTAAAGTCCACCTATAATTTTATAGACGAGTTGTGTAAAAGCTATATAAAAGTAGTGAAGTGTTGGAAGTTAAGAAACAAAATAAGCGCTTGATGTAAATAAGGTCAATGAAGCAATCAATCTCTTTCCACCCATCTTTCAACTATTAAAGTGTTAATGATGGTACATAATAACCTTTCGTTTGTTTGATATGAAAGCCTTTTTATGAAATAGGGCGCTTTAGACTTCGGAACACAACGTGTGGCCTTTTGTTTCACATTTTTTTATGGAATAGAGTGATTCTGTGTCCGGAGTCCGAATACAATTTTGGCGTTGGAATATTTTTTTTTTTTTGGTTTTTAATTGAGTAACGTGTGTACATTTTAACGTGAAAGAAAAGAAAGAAAAAGTGTTTATTTGTCACAAAACGACATACAATATAGGAACATACTTAAGCTAAACCCTGCCCGCCCGTGCCTGCTATTATGAATTTTTGGGCTAGTAGTTAAGAATTAAAACAAATCCCTAATAAAAAAATCTCATACATATTGCAATCAATATCCCGTGGCGTATTATTTGGTCTGTTTGATATACTGAGAGTATTTTTATGAAAAAGGAATTTTAAGCTTCAGCCGACCAAGTGGCCTTTTGTTTGCCATTTTTATGCCATAAAGTGTTTTGAGTGGATCTGTATTCGTGCTGTTGGAAACCAATGCAAAAAAAATAGTTTTCACAAGAGAAACAGGCTATACATGTCTAAGGGCCGGTTTCTGATTTGAGTATCAGTAGTTATGAACGAGTCAAATCTTACCATAATGCCAAAGTTAGGTAGGTTTTTAGACTCAAGTAGAGTTTGACAGACACTCAACATCAAATACATACAGAAAATTTAAAAATTTCTTTCAGAAATAGGAGATAAATAACGATATAATAATTTATTATTGCGAGCCCAAAAACCGATATATATTTTTTTTTTCTTCGCGTTCATTCCTTGTTGCTGTTTATAAGGCACCCTACGACTGATTGTTCAATTAGATAACTTAATCTTTACAATTCAGTGATGCATACTAATGTTTGTTAACTTAAAACACACCTAAAAATCTTAATTTCCAATTACCACAAAAGTATCAACATCTCTGCTATATTTACCGTATTTAGTTAGCTTTATAGTCTCTTAAAGCTCACTTAATATCTGCAATAAAAGCTTAATCGCTAACTTGAATAAAATAGAGCACATTGTCTCGGGGTCATAAACTGTGCGGTTCTTAGGGCGGGGTTACACTGAGCCCGCCAAATCCCCCGTATGTACTAATAACCCGTAAACTCGAATTAGTAGTGTGGAATTGTTGTGTTTTCTAGGCGTTCGTGTGTTCTCTACTTAAACTAAGGCTGCATGAATTAAATTGGATATTCGAATGTGAATGCATCCGTGTGGTGTGTGTATACCTACATATTTTATTCCGTTGGAATAATCATCATCAAGATATAAGCCGAAAGACGTCCACTGCTGGACATAGGCCTCCCCCAAGCGTCGCCACATTGACCGGTCCCGTGCGTTTCGCAACCAGCGGATCCCCGCAACCTTCACCAGGTCATCGGTCCACCTGGTGGGAGGCCTTCCAACGCAACGTCTTCCGGTTCGCGGTCACCACTCCAGAGCCTTTCTGCACCATCGGCCATCCGTTCTGCGAGCAATGTGCCCACTGCCACTTAAGTATGGCAATTCTTCGCGCTATGTCGGTAACCCTGTCCGTTGGAATAGTCATCTATAATCGTGACAATCCAAGAAGCCCGAGGACGTTTCTCATTTTACATGACGCGATAACTTTGTATGAACGTCAACGAAAAATCAAATTCAGAATTAATTAATATATTACCTAATTAATTTCTATATTACTCATACACTATAACAACGAGTATCATTTGTAATCATCAAGTTTAACTTATATAACGAATTTATAGCTGTCAAATCCGAATTCTTTGATTTTCACGACTATAGTTAATTTTGTATGTCTCAGATGTATTATTTTGTATGTATGTGTGTTGGGCGCACGGTTGGCGCAGTGGTTGAGCGATTGACTGCTGCGCTGCGTGTCGCGGGTTCGATTCCCGCACGGGTCAAATATTTGTATGACCTACAGATAGTTGTTCCGGCTCTGGGTGTTTGTGTGTGTGAGTTTATATGTTTGTAAACGCACCCACGATACAGGAAGAAATTCCTAGTGTGGGGCAATGTTTTTTAAAAAAATAAAAATATGTATTTATTACCAGTACATTCTATCGGGGCTTAAAAAACATAATAATACATAGATTGTTTTCCTACTTGGGATTTTTTTAATGTATCTGATCAATCTATGTCCACTACTGTGTTGCACGGTGGTAGGGTACTTTGTAGTACCCGCCTGGCTGGCAACCACCCTCAAGTTGAAAATCTGTCGCCAAGCACCTTCCGGTGTGTTCCGACAGCAGCACTTGAGAGCCAGTTCCCTTCTAGGCTTTGCGTGCTTACCACCATCGGCCACATCATCACTGACCACGGTGAGATTGTGGTCAAACACAGGCCTATACATAGTAAAAAAAAAAAAAAAAAAAAAACTATTTTGGGGTCAGCTTTCATGCATCTCGATACTAGTATTTTATGTATCAGTATACTAGTAACTACATGAAAAAATATCACAAAAAGAAAAACCGGCCAAGTGCGTGTCGGACTTCGCGCCAAATCGCAAAATCAAGTTGTTTGTACCTAATAGGAAAAAAAATGAGGGAATTTCAAAGTAAAAATCAGATTTTTCAATATAATGGTATTTGTTAGTAAAATATACGTAATATTAAACATTATCACCAAATTGGAAGTTCATAGGTCAATGGGAAGTTAAAATATTCTACGAAACGAAATTTTGAAAAAAAAGAGCTGAATTCTCATTCCTTTGTTTTCCAATATAATTAAAAAACAAAAAATAAACTATTTATCTCCTCAATGTGCTCTAAACAACGATATCCTCTCGATGGGGTAGGTCAAAATATTTTTTTCGCCTTCCCCTTTAGCTGTATGGGACCCTCCCCTAAAAGCATTAATAAATATTATTTGACAATTTTTATGGCTTTTGTGTCAACAAGATGCTTATACTGTGAAATTTAAAACCTGTGTGACAGACGACGGACAAACAGAGAGACAGACGAACAGACAAACACTTGAGTGACAGCAATAGGGCTCCGTTTGGACCCTCGGGTGCGGAACCCTAAAAACAGAAAATGACCTCAACTTCTCATCAAGCACTCTGATAACATCATCCATCACACCACATCCACCCTTACAATATCTTCACTTTTATCTCCCAACCTTAAAGCTGGCGAACCACCAATCATAGCGAGGCGAGGCTAACGATTTCCGATATAAACGGTAAACGTTAACGACAGCAGTTACCGCGAAAACGGGTCGCGATACACAGGCGACGCTGTGGTATCGCCACAGTAATGAATTTCCTCTTTTCATTTAGTATCGTCCGGGCTTACCTTCGGTTCGTTTGGCGAAGCACTTTTGCTGGATTTTGTTGTTGAAATCAGTGGAGGACGGGCGTAAAAGTTGATACGGGTGAATTAAACGGCTTTAGTTGATACGAGTGGCCTTGTTTGGTTGTTGAGTATTATTGGAGACAAATCTGAGGTTATATGTTTTTAGGTGAGGTCGTAATGTCATTGATGACGAGTGGAATAAGTTTGAAGCTTGTATGTAAGTTATAAACTTATTTATCATATAATTATGTCGGATTTTGTCATGATTTGTTTACTTAAAATGATACACAACCTATGTTTGGTACTGGGTGGACTCTAGTGTCGCGTATGGTGTCGATATGGTTCATGGAGAGCGACAGTGATCGTTCGGACATGGCCGTGACATGACACATACTGGCCTAGGAACTGCTCAGTGTTTCCTTTTAGTCCAGATTAGTACTTAGTACCATAGTGATAGTAATTGATTCTGTAACGAATTAAAACTGTGTAGAAGTTACAGGAGATATTTCTCTAGTTTACCCGTATCCCAAATTCTGCGCCCACGACTATTATCTGGCACCTGGATCCGACATATACAACTGTTTCGTGAAACAGTGAGAAAACAGCATTTAACATATTTTCTGAAAATAAACATCATCATCAGTTCAACTTGAAATTACCCACTCTGCTGTAGGTCTCCCGTTTTCCTGACATACTTTACTTTTTTAGGGTTCCGTACCCAAAGGGTAAAAACGGGACCCTATTACTAAGACTTCGCGATCCGTCTGTCTGTCTGTCTGTCTGTCTGTCCGTCTGTCTCCAGGCTGTATCTCATGAACCGTGATAGCTAGACAGTTGAAATTTTCACAAATGATGTATTTCTGTTGCCGCTATAACAACAAATACTAAAAACAGTATAAAATAAATATTAAAGGGGGGCTCCCATACAACAAACGTGATATTTTTGCCGTTTTTTTGCTCGATATTAATAACGGCAACAGGTAGACGCTTGAAATATTCACAGAATGTTAAGTTGTATATTTACTTCAAAACATAATAATTAAAAAATTAAAATAAAATAAATTAAGGGGGGCTCCCATACAACAAACGTGATTTTTATGCAACGTTTTGCGATAATGGTACGGAACCCTTCGTGTGCGAGTCCGACTCGCACTTGGCCGGTTCTTTTTTTCTTTTTTGATGATATTAATTTTTTTTTTCTTTGTCTTTTATTACTTTTTTTTTTTTTTCCTTTTTTTTTCTTCTCGGTTTTATGCGTCCCACATTCACAAAATGACTCTTATCTTAAATTAAAATAAATTTATATCTAAGTAGTCTTTAACTCAGGTCAAGTTTTAACAATAATTCCAAAAAATAAGTTCAAATAGTCATAAAAAATTGTAATTAAAAAGTGTATTCCTATCTTTATACCTATTGTTTGTCAGGGCCTGCGTTTTAACGAGTAATAAAGATTTGATAGTCTCTTAGTGGGTTGCCTTATTTGATCGTCCCTAAGTACTCATTGATTGCTAGTGATTAAGACTTTATGGCTAAAGTTACCAACTTAAACCCGAAACGATAAAAAATAATCGGAGTTTTTGTAGAAAGAGATAGGCGTGTTTGATAACTATCTGACGGTCTATTCTAAAATACTCTTTATTCTATACTAGCTTCTGCCAGCGGCTTCGCTTGCGTGAAAAGTGTTTTTTTTTGTCCCAATGGAACATCATACTGGGATAAAAAGTAGCGTATGTGCTATTCCAGATTATGATCTATCTCTGTACTACATTTCATCTAGATCCGTTGCGTCATTCTGGCGTGATTCAGTAACAAACATACATCCATCCATCTATTTATAATCATTATCATCATCATCATCATATCAGCCGAAAGATTTCCACTGCTGGACATAGGCCTCCCCCAAGCGTCGCCATATTGACCGGTCCCGTGCGTCTCGCAACCAGCGGATCCCCGCAACCTTCACCAGGTCATCGGTCCACCTAGTGGGAGGCCTTCCAACGCAACGTCTGCCGGTTCGCGGTCGCCACTCCAGAACCTTTCAGCCCCATCGGCCATCCGTTCTGCGAGCAATGTGCCCTGCCCACTGCCACTTGAGTTTGGCAATTCTTCGGGCTATTTATAATATTAGTAAATATGTTGTATGGCAAGCAATGTAAAAATCTCATCGAGAAAAGTTTGGTGAAGTTGGCTGTCAATCCACCGATGCTATTGACATCTCTTTTCAAACTCACTTCACCTATGCTTTTACGTTGAAATTTATTTTACATAATACCACTACTGACCTGAAATTGGTAAGTGATAATGTGGTCGACGATGGAGCACGCTTGCCTAGAAGTAACCTATTCACTCTTGACTTAAGGCGCAGATACCCGTCAGTAGCTGATTTTAAAACGAGAATCACGTCTAAACGGCTAATCATAATTTTTTGAAAAAAATATGTCTTACATACGACCATTAGAGCAGTGGTGGCCCAGTAGAGCAGCGGTGGCCCAGTGGTATCGGCCGCAACTTACAAGTTTTAGGTCATGGGTTCGAGCCCAGGCAAGCGCTTTACTTTGTGTAAATTATTTCATCACCACTGCTCTCAAAATGGTGAAGGAAAACATCGTGAGGAAACCGGCATGTCCTAGAACCAAACATTCGAAGATATGTGAAATCCACCAACCCGCACTGGGCCCGCGTGGTGGATAACGGCCTATTCCCTCTCACAGAGGAGGCCTGTGTCCCAGCAGTGGGAACATTAATAGGCTGATGATGTGATGATGATGATAAGACCATTATCTTAATAATTTAATCTAAGAAATTTTTGAGTTTTATTCCTATAACGTATTGTAATTAATTTGTAAAGTTATATCTAACACGGACAAAAACACGACAATCGCGCCAATACCGCCGGGCGTATTTTAATGAAATTGTCACCATTTCAGAGACAATGTAATTATCTACATTTTGATCTAAGGCCTTTTTTTCTAGTAAGGAAAGTACAAAAAGCTACTGAATTTTGGGTCACGCGGATGTGAAACGAGCGCGCCTTTTGTTCCCTCAATGTCTTTGGCGACTGTCATCGTCTTAAAGACCACCCAAAAATACGAATATTTCAGCTATTAAATTGTGATATTAAATACTCGTAGATATATTTACTGTTACGTAATTAATTGATTACGAGAAAGTTAATCAAAAATGTATTAAACTCTGTCCGTAAAATTAAATGCCAATCACATGTCAATATTTGATGCGTTATTAAAAACTGTTATTGTTATATTACAACACATCATTCTGTTTATACTTATCAGAATATAATACCTTAACTGTACCTATGATACTTATAGATACATATTAATAAATTAAAACAAAGACAGTGTTATAATTAGTTATAATTATAAACGGTTTAGTTATGATCCTCCTTTATAGTTGCCAAATTTGTACATTAGGCCTCTGTTGACAGCGCAATTTTGAGCATCTTTTGAGGGTTTGCTTCTAAAGATAATTTATCATCAAAAAGGTAAACATAGGGATATAGAATATATCTTTCTTTTTCAGTCTATGGAATATCTTTAAATTGGTCCCATATTGGAGGGGGAACTAGGCGAGAGCCAAACTTCGAATTATGACTTTTTTTTTTGTCTGCGACCGCATTTTCTCCTAACTCCAAATACTCAATTCAGAGACCTAACTTAATGCCTAACTGTGCAATGTCGGAAAATCAAAAAAAAAAATGGACTTCATTGGCTTTCACCCAAAATATATTTATTTATTTATTATATTCTTTATTGCACACCATAAAAAATTACATACAGAACAAACATTTTCAAACAAAGCAATGGGCGGTCTTATCGCACAGGGCAATCTCTTACAGACAACCTTTGGATGGACTGAACAATAGGAGAAGAATTAAGGGCAGTCAGTGTACAATAGATCATAAATAATATAACTTATTTATACATAAAAACATAAAATACATACATACTACATATCTAATATACTAATAAATATTGAATATATGACAGGGAAAGGACTAAAAAATTAAAAAGGTAATGCTCCTTTACCAATTCATCATGTCCAAACCATGAGTGAAGGTATTTGCTAAGCAATAAGAAGAATTTGGCAGACCGTAGTAGTATTTTTAAACTGAAAACTTAAAAACCAAAAAAAGGGCAAATATTGGACCAAAACAAAAATTTGATAGTTGTTTCCCAAACGAAAAACCAACCAAATGAGGTAATCTTTGTATTTGTATCCATCAGTCCAACCCACCACTGCTCTCTTTGATTTTCCACTGGTCCGGCCACGGGGTATTGATTCGCATTGATTTTGGGGGCCGCTGCTCTTTCCGTTTTAATCGGGAGGGTTATGATTATAGAGGGGTTAGAAGATAGAGCTTTATATGGAAACTAGCGACGCACCCCTGCCTTGCTCGGTTGTAGTCTACTGATGTGGCAACAAGTTGTCAAAATATTGAGGTTTCTATGTTAAAATAATTCTAGCTTGTAGGTATTTTTCTCCCTGCAGTTCAAAGGCATCTTCGCACATAGAAAAGGCACGAGTTATGTGTGTGTTAAATATTAATATTTTGTAAACTGGTCCCACCCGAGATAAATTCCCTAAATAGTGGTGGAAAACAGCAACAAAATCCATAGCTGAGTGGACACGCGAAAAATACCTTTGTTTTACACTATATATAGAACATGGAATAAGTATGAAGTGATGGAACCATGAATGTTCTAATATTAGAACCTCAAACACGATGATCCTCATGTAGCCTACTTTTGTAAAACATAAAAATAAATTAATGATTCAGTTTATTATCTGTACTTGTTAACAACATTAGAAACTCAATATGTACCTAGTTAATAGCAATACAAACTGCTAAATATTCTTTGGGTGCCCAACAAAAATAAATTCTGTCCGCCATTTTGATTGGCTAGATGCGCAAACTGTACAATGATCATTTGATATTATTTCAATGTGGGCTAATAATGAAAACCGCAGTAATTATGTTAACAACTGTTTTGAATTTAACTGTTTTGGTCAATTGTATCTGGTATATAGTTGTATGTGTATCATATTATTTAGATTGCGTGATATGCTTGTATAATTGCCGTGAAATCACTAATAATAAATGAATATGTATGTCTATTTGTTGTTGATAAAATTCATGAGGCAAGTTATACAAAAAATTTGGTAGGTTTAATTCACTGACTTATTCCTATAGTGATTTTACCAATACATAATACATCAATATGTCAGCCGAAGGACGTCCACTGCACTACATGCTTGTGCTTTCTCTGTATAAGAAGTGTCCTGCGCAGTGTCCTGGACAGTTGATGAAAAGTAGCCTATGTGCTATTCCAGACTATAATCTATCTCTAGGCCAAATTTCATCCAGATCCGTCAAGTCGTTTGAGAGTAAAGAAGTAACAAACATACAAACACAGCCTTTATAATATTATAGTGTGATAAAGTAAGATCCCTGAGCTTGTACCCAGATCAAAACGCCATAAAATGAAGATAACACCGTCCATATTTCCATTTTTGACTACAAGTACCGCAATAAACGGAATCACTCAATGAGAAGCGATCCTGCATATTACAAGCCCACTAAATATTCCAAGATACATTTTTCAACATTAGAGTCCATAACATTTTTATGAGATGTTCTTTTGGCTAGCCTATTTATGATACCACTTTAACTTTTAATATGCTTTGAATTTAAATTGGATTGACTGCCTCTTTGGTCTAGTGGTGTGAAGGTGACTGTTGAGCGTGGGGTCTTGGGTTCGTTTGCCAGGTCGAGCAAAGTTTTTCATTCAAAGGTTTCTCGGTTGCACCCCAGTTGATGGCAAAAGGTCCGCTACCTATTACATGGTACTTTAACATAACTCTTGAAATGTGGATGTACAATTCATATACTTCTGGCTAACCCTTCTAGAGGCTACATCTGGAGTTGTTTACTATACGGACCTTGTGGAAACTAGAGCAAATTGCCGCGCGTTCAAGCGTTTTTGCCATACCTGTTATTGGAATCAAATGTAACAGCTCACAATGTTAGAACCCATTAATATTAATGCTAATTTTTATCCGTCATGCTAGGCAACTGGGCTTATCCCAGTTGTAAAGGACCCTTTGTACCTATTGACCTTGTTTGTTCTGTCTCCTCTCTCGCTACTCTACTCCTTGGTATGGAGGGAAGTGGAAATTTGTATTTTTCCTACTCCTCCGTTATTCTTTTCTGATCAATTTCGTTGCGGGATTCAAGACAGTTAAGTTCATTCTCCGGGACTTCGTCGAGCTTCATTGCCTCGGCGCTTTTCTGGTGGTCGCCACTGTTGATTCTGGCTTTCAGGAGTTGCAGTGGTTTGGGAATAGTGCGGTGGGATTGCCCCAAAACCCTTCTAGAAATACAGGCGCTATGCTACAAAATATTTACAAAATTGTGCAGAATATTAAAAATACATAATGCGATAAAGTACTAAATATTCTGCGTATATCGCACAGAAAACACACCATAATACCTTTGTATCCAAAAGCTGCATACAAAATATAATCCCCCCTCTAGAGCGGGCGTCGCGAGGTATCATGATCGACTTAGTCCGCCTTAGTTGCAAATAAATCCTCTTTGCAATGAACACAGGCGTAATAAAACTATTTGCATAATAACTCATGTCGTAAAAGTACCAAGTGTTTCAGAAAAACGTCGTCGGAAAATGAATTTTTCCTCCCGACTTCACTTTTTAAACTTTTTAAAGTGTCTCCACCCTAGCGTGTCTGACGGTACGTATATTTTTATGTTGTTTCTTTTTTTGAAGATGGTACACTTTTTTTTAACAAGAACATGTTGTCAGTTAGCTTTAGTAATTTTATGGAGAAGGGTGCTGTGACTTTAAATGCTGTTAGGGAACATTATGTTTATCCGGGTGTGGGTGTTTGTGCATGCGATATAATAAGTTTTGTAACTATAGACGAAAATATTTTTTGTAAAAAAGCCAACTTTGGTGGCTTCTCATTACTTTATTTAATAATAATAAAAAATCAGTATTTATTTATTCAACGAGCCCTAAACAACGATACCGATTCTTTTGTCCCCCAGACCCTCTGTGCTGTATGGGAGCCCCCCTTAAAAACTTATTTTTTTTTGACAATTTGTTTGGCTTTCGGTCAACAAGATGCTTATACTGTGAAAATTTGAAGACTGTAGATCCAACCATATGGCTGTAAAACCTGTGTGACAGACAACGAACAGACAGACAGGCAGACTGAGAGACAGACGGACACGTAGAGCTCCGTTTGGAACCTTCGGGTACGAAACCCTAAAAACGAATGAATTACTCACAGCTCAAACAACCAGAAATATTCTCCCCAGCTTAAAACTACATAAGTAACTAAATTCCTTATTCATTAATCAAAATAATCCTTAAAACAAGTTGCGTCGTAATTAAAGTAATCGGAGTCCCTCCCTTTGTGATAACTTTCGAACAATTTCCACAAAATGAAATCGTCATTTTGCATCGTAGTCGTTTTTTGCTCCTTGAATACAAGATGAAGGGTGCTTTGGACCAGAGATGTGCGAGGAAACTAAGCGGAGCGAGGATGGCTAGCGGGGCTGTGGAAATGAGTAACTGTTTCCACCAAGCGCGGCAAATGCTGAGTGCGAGGATGCGTAGTGAAGCTGCGAAACGGTGTCTCTGTAGCAACGCATCCTCGCACCTGTGCGCAAATATTCCTCGCTTGCTTCCTTCGCAAATATCTTTATTTTTTATGCATCCACATAACTCGGGATCGATTATTGTGCGGTGGACGTCATTCGGCTAAATGATGATGATGACAAAATTAGCTCCGCTAGTCTTTTCCTACCAGAACTGCACTACACCAGGCTAAGAAAATTAAGTGATCCTATGGGTGGAATTTCCTCCCCGCGCACCGCTTAGCTACCTCGCACAACTCTGGTCGAAAAGCAACCGAAGTATAGTCCAGGAGATAGGAACCATCGTACCACCCCTGTATAATGGCTAGATAAAATTAATTGTTCCTATCATAATACTCCTTTATTAAAATTTTCTTTCGCTGCGAAAGTTTCTGTTATCTTTCCCCTCGGTTATAAATGAAGTTATTGAATCATAATTAAGTACTATTCTTTGACTTAATGATTTTAATAGAAGAAACTTTTGAATTCTTACGTAATTTATACTTGTAAAACTATTACGCTTGTATTTTTAATGTGGTCGGTTCAAGGGTATAATTATTAAATAAAATCAAATCAAATGTTCTTTATTTCACATAGGCCTAAATAGACACTTATGAAACGTCGACAAAAGGTGCACGGTTCGGATTGGTCGTTTCCTGTGGAGAAGAACCGGCAAGAAACTCCACGGATACTCTTTTAAAAAAAATTGTTTTTTTTTACAATATTTCCATGTTACATCATTAGTGCTTAGATATGGGGGGACAGCGTAGGCCCGACAACAAGTCGTAAGAAATTAAATTTATTAATTTTTACATAAAAACTTTGCTCCACACTAGGAATTTCTTCCTGTATCGTGGGTGCGTTTACAAACATATAAACTCACATACACAAACACCCAGAGCCGGAACAATTATCTGTAGGTCATACAAATTTTTGTTCCGTGCGGGAATCGAACCCGCGACACGCAGCGCAGCAGTCAATTGCTCAACCACTGCGCCAACCGTGCGCCCAATATTAATATGAGTATGCAATTATGTTTACCTGTACATTATGCAACAATTACGATGTTTTAGTTTATGCAAGAGAAGCCTATTTCTAAAGCCAGACAAAGAAACTAAGCTGCTCCTGAAACATTTACAAGTTACAGCTGAAATTCCTTTTAGCTTGGCTGGGCATTCATCCCCGAAAAATCTGTCGAGCTTGACTAAAACAAGACCTATTCTACCTAAACGAATCTAATGCTTTATTTAAAATTTACGGTTCGAAAAAAGACTGAATTTAAAAGTCCGGCTCTCGGGCTATAAATCCATCATTCTAACCCTCTGTGTCGAAGTCGCCCAGCTAATTGGATTGGATCAAAGCAGTTGCACTTTCCGTTTTTTCCTGGCGTAGTGTCCGGTAAAAACTGCATTTTTACTCCGAAAAGTTGCTCGACGAAGTTTTTCGGCGATCAATCGGAAATGCCCCGTTTAATAAATGAGTGTTGTAGAAAATGTTGTTCAGGATAAAATGCTTTGGGATTAAATAAAGTTTTTTCATCCATCAAAATAACGTAACTTCAGGTTAAATCTATGATTAACAACAAAAGTGTAACTTCAGAACATCTCATCAAAACTTCTTTATCATAATCAAACGAAAAAAAAAATCACCACCTTTTCCTTGTTTTCAAAACAAAAAACAATCCGACACGCGATGCAGAAAAATAAGGGCGAACTACATCAATCTTCGTCGACCATCGGCGACTCATCGGCTACGTAAGGAAAAAAAATCAAAAAGCTAACCGGTCGACGACCGACGAATACAGATTCCTTTTTTAAGATTCCCGCCGAAAAGACGCGCCATTATCGACTCATTCTTAGAAGGGAGGGGCAAATACCCGCAAACTCGCAATAGTGCAAAGTTCTGACGTTACCGAGTGGCATTTGAGTGTTGAATTTGTAAATATTGACTCGTTTTTGAGGGACGATAGTGGAACGATTCTTCTAAATAGAGTCATTTGTATTGTAAAGGGAGGGTTGAGTTACATAGTTGTAAGTGTGGCGTTCATTGACCACTTTGTGAGCAACGTGTGGGTTACCGATTGCTTTGTCAGCTCAATGTGCTCCGAATACAAATTCGTTCTATCCGAGTGTTATGGCGAGGTTCTGGTCAGAGTGTAAAGGTTTAACCGTTCGTTTACAATTATTGTCATCTTTTATTTTATCTGTGTTCTTGAACGGAGAAGCAAACTTTTTTTTTCAAATGTTTTTATTTGATTTTTTTTCTTCTGGTTCGAATTTTCGGATTGTAGACTTTTATTCTTTATCATATTTCAGTCTAGATATACTGTAGACACTAACTAATCAACGTTCCCAACGAGAAACATATTTCTTTATCCAAAACTGAGCATTAATCAAGTCGACGCCACATCTCAACTACTTGATGTATGGAACTCCCAAGATACATCAAAAATTCTATCAGCCCGGTTTTTTTTCAGATATTTTCCATACACATACATGTAATATATCAAGATAATTTCCTTTTTAATGTAAACAGAATTCTGTCTAGAACATTACTTATTTTGGAAGAAAGAAATACGTGGAAGAACTTAATACCTATTTCGTGTATAAAACTGGTGATTTAATAAAAAATCTAAAGCTCTCTTCTAATCTATCTTTTCTTAACGAATTGTAATTAATTGGAAGACCTAGAAGTATTATCAAATTACGATAAAATATTTGACAATCATTTTTCTTTAGCTCTCTGGTATATTTTTGTCATGTTTAATATCTTGTAGTACCTACTGACTACCCTTGTAATACTAAAGATTTAGGACACAATAATAAATATCTAGAAACTACGAAAGCGGGAGTAATAAAGCTTTGTTACCATTTTGCTTACAAAGAGAACAATGACCTAAACTTACTGATACCTACGAACCACACCAGAAAATAAACTAATACACTCCATCCCTCTTTTGTTCCTCGGCTTTATTTTCCCTAAAAAAACATCTGTAGTTCTAAATCATGTCAAGCACAAAGAAATCTAATGAATAGTGTATATTCGTCTTGTTTTTGTATGTAGGCTAAATCGTAATTTATATCACTTTTTTCTCCTGTCGTTTGCATTAGTACTCGAGGTCGAGATCTGCAAATAATGGCGTCTTCAAGTCGTATATTATTATCATTTATTGAATTTATCAGGCCACAAAATACTTCTGTGAAAAATAGACTCCCATTGCGGGTAATTGCTGGGTTTTCCGGATCACAATGCTATTTTAGGATGCAGAAATAAAGGACTTCATATAAAATCCTAAAAACAAAACGTATAATTAACGTTGTCTCTCATCACTTATTAAAACAATGGTACGTAGTACGTCCTACGGTAATACAACACTGATAAAACTCCCCGGACGACGTAGAAGCATCCCACATAATTAATTTTAATTGGAAATAGCAGCGACCGTCAAAAACCATATTCAGAACAAAAACTAAAATAATGTTACTTTGAAAATTACATTTATATTCCGGTGACCACAATTCTCCACAGGCCGCTGCCGGAAAAGATCATTTTGCAGAAAGCAATTAAACTTTAACTTCATTAATGAAAACACCATATTTTCTTTCGTTCAAATAATAGGTCGGCCATATTGTTCGAGGCCAAGTCGGGCCACCATTGTGTCTTGAACAATAAAAGGCGTATTTCACTCTTCGGGGCAGTTGTACGGGGGTCGCGTCACAGTTTTTTTTTCTTTTAATTGGAGCACGTCAAAAATATTAAGTGCCTGTGAGGGCAATGAACACAGCGATTAAAACTTCATACACAAGGCCCACTTTGCGAGTGCTGCCGTACTATTGAAAAATTGTTAACTTACGGTGCCGTGCCTACTTAAAAAAATCTGTGAATTAAGTCCATAAGTACTTTAATAAAGACCTGTATTACTTCACTTCTTTGATTCTTACTCAGGTTTAGTTACTAGCACGAAGTTGAATTCAAATATGTCATACATACTGGGACCGTGTTAGCTACTATCTCGGAGTTAGTAAGTTTACTCAGGGTGACAAGTGAGCCTTAGTCTCTTTATATCAAGCCCCGAGACAAGAATAAAAAAGAGACCGAGGTTTTTTTTTGGACACCTGGTTGGAACCGAATTCGATTCATTAAATTTACAGTGTTTCAGTTTCGTAAAATATGACGAAACTGAAATAACAACAACACAGCTGATGCTTCGTGTAAGCACACAATAGCGGCTGCTAGCGTAGGTATACTGTATGTGTCTAGTCAGCGCGCGCTCGTACGTCTTCGGTTTTCTTCGTGCACCTCCTGCTGTCTCCTCGGCGTCTCTTGTACTATCCTGCATGCAGCACGCTGTACCTCAATTTAATCACAATTTATCACGCAGAAATGATTATTTATATTAATAAAAAATGGATTCAAACGTTAAAATTATTACGTAAACGTTAATATTTATGCATTTTTTCAAAATTGACGGCAAGCTGAATCGATCGAAAAAAGTTTTAGTTTAGGTGTTCAGGTGAGGAGAGCAGTGGTGGCCCAGTGGTATCGGTCGTGACTTACAAGTTGTAGGTCGTGGGTTCGAGCCCAGGCAGGCGCTTTAATTTGTGTAAATTATTTCATCACCACTGCTCTCAAAACGGTGAAGGAAAACATCGTGAGGAAACCGGCATGTCCTAGAACCAAAAATTCGAAGACATGTGACATCCACCAACCCGCACTGGGCCCGCGTGGTGGATAACGGCCCATTCCCTCTCACAGAGAGGAGGCCTGTGTCCCAGCAGTGGGAACATTAATAGGCTGATGATGTGTGATGTGTGTGTGTGTGATCAGGAAGTGCCTTAAAAATCACTGCAAAAAGATGTCGATTTTTGGTGTCGTTTTTTTTTATTGATACATTTTTTTCGGTCTAGCCCCCACAGCCACAAACAAATCAGAACTACAGAACTACAACGTGCGATAAGGAACTCCATTCCAAAAATAGAATAATATACACGACGAATAAAAAGAAGCTTAAAAGTGAAACTTTACAAAACAGACGATAGCAAAATTAATCTAGCGAGTAAAAGTCCTAACATAATATCACTGTTTCTAAATAAATCCTGGTATTTTTTCGCCTGTGACACTGATTCGCCTGTTACTTCAAAAAAGGGGTTGTTTGCACCCTTTTTTCATTTAGAGTACCTAGTCATTGAACTGAAAGAACCAACCGACTCGATTCTCTTTTACGTGTGGAAGCGCGGACTTTCAATCAAGCGGAGCCGTGAAGTTTTGGACACATACAAAACCTTTCCGAAATTTCATGAAACATTGCATGGAGAAATTATTATTGCGATAGATGTATTTGGCAGGAATAGTGGTGGCCCAGTGGTACTCGTAACAGCACTGACTTACGTTTCGTAGGTCGTGGGCTCGAACCCAGGCAGGCGCTTTACTTTGTGTAAATTATTTCATCCCCACTTCTCTAAAAACGGTGAAGGAAAACATCGTGAGGAAACCGGCTTGTCCTAGAACCAGAAAATCGAAGACATGTGAAAAAAAATCTTTCCTCTTTATAATATTATTAGTATAGATTATGGCTGATTGACGAACTAAGATCGTGCCAAACCCAAAAAGTCTTCGGAATAAAACAAGTTTGACAAGTACTCACTTCAAAAAACAATAACTTTTACAATAACATTAGAGAATACATTAGATTAATATGAAAATTCTTAATTCAGAAACCGACCAGCCTTTGATAATCAATTTCGCCAGACACCACAATAATATCTCACGACTCGGATCGCCGACCTCTATTGTTTTAAACTCAAACTAACATGAAAAGTATCCATTAAAATAAAGTGTTGTTACATTATTCCCTCAGCCAACAGTTCACCTTTCACTATCGGATATGCTCAAATATTTAAAGAAGTCAACTTTAGTTTTCTCAAGCGAAAAAAGAGAGTAACAACTTAGATGATACACACGGGGCCCCATACATTTGTTTTAAGGGGAATGCGCTAGCGTATAAGTCTTCAAAATTCTTGCCGTCCAATTTTCATAAGTTTATTTTTCAATTCACTTAGTATTAGGTTTTATGAACATAATAGAAAAATTTAAAAAAAAAAATACGAAGAAAAATACCACAAAACAGACAGACTGGTTCATGAAATTGTGACATTTTAGGCTAAATGTAACTAGGAATATATTGATTGATTTTTATCATTACACTTAAACACAGTATACCCACATAATTGTGACGGTGGCAAGTTACTTATTTAAATAGAATCTTATACCACGGGCACCCAACGCGGAGAAAGAAAATTTGGTTCCAATAAATTGAATTAGATGGCGTGATAAGCCTCGATTTGTTATTGAGTTTTGTGAAATATTAATATTTTCTAGAGACAATCATAAAAATGTATGTTCTTGTTTAATTAACTCTCCTGAGCACAGCATTAAGGAATATTGGGCTCTTAATTCTCATTTCAAAGATACATTATAAATCGATTCCAATTTCTGAGGCATCCAATCGATTTTTTAATTTGTTTCGTAACAAATGTTGGTTTAATGAAACTGTAAAAACGTGCAAAAAATATTATAAAACAAATCGTCGCTGTATTTTAATAGAAAGTATTCACAAGCCGAGTATACCCTTTTACTTGCAAGTCGCTGCTAACACCATCTATATCCGTGGAACGGAACCGAACGCGATCGATGTTCTTTGAAAATATAATCAGCTTAATCAGACGAAAAACGCTAGTTATATCGGCACGGTTTCTTTGTATGGGACGAAGCATCTGTATGCTAGTATTATATTCTCTGTGCTAATAGCTCTGAGCTTTAAATAGTGAAAATAAAAAAAAAAAAATTGTGGGTAAACCTGGCGCCATCGCCTTAACTCACACACAAGGCCCTCACACATTTTTGTTTTAAACATCCCCCGCTGTTTTCAACCCCCACCCCTATATTCCATTACGTTTTATAGCACACCGTTGTAAGACGAATAAGATCTTAGTTTTTCCATTACTTTTATTACTTTTCAGCGTGTCTTCCTAATCACTTGAGACTGTAATTAGAATCGGGGTTAACGTTTAAACTAGTCTCATTAACCGCTTAGAGAGCGGGAACTAAATAAGGTTTAATAGTCAGGTGCGTCTTTTGTTTATTATGGAGTTTACTTCGCTTTTTGACTTCATTAATGTAAAGTTGCGAAGCTTCTGTTGGTTTTTAGGCTTCCGTACCCAAAGGGTATAAACGGGACCCTATTACTAAGACTCCAGGATCCGTCTGTCTGTCTGTCTGTCTGTCTCTCCGTCTGTCACCAGGCTGTATCTCATGAACCGTGATAGCTAGACGGTTGATATTTTCACAGGTGATGTATTTCTATTTCTGTTGCCGCTATAACAACAAATACTAAAAACAGAATAAAATAATTATTTAAGTGGGGCTCCCATACAACAAACGTGATATATTTGCCGTTTTTTTTTTCTGTTAAAGATACATTATTACGCGTTTGTATCTATTACCGAGTTTGTATCTATTACCACAGGCATGTTTATGAAATATAATGATGTGTATGAAAATCAAAACCAATATTTTTATTATTGCTGTTCGTTAGTCTCGCTAAAACTCAAATACGGATGGACCGATTTGAATTTTTTTTTTTTTAATTTTTGACATGGGAGGTTAGGTAGGGTAGGTAGGTACCACCTAACTAGTGTACGTAGGTAGTGTAAGTAAGTAGGTTACGGTAGGTAGGTAGGCAGTAGGTACACAGTGTAGAGTTGCTTTATTAGATAAAGTAATGGGGGATACAGTATTTGTTGCTACTTATCAGGGGATCCCAAACTCCTTTTCCTTGACGGTCCCGAGGCCTCAAACTCTCGAATAAAAATAAATTTTCATAAAAATATAAGAACTAAATTATTTGTTTGTAGGAGTAATCTTTAGGATTACCACCTATTCTGATTTAAAAATTCTTCACTGATAGGAAGTTATGCTTTCTTCGAGTGCTATAGAGTATTTGGGGGATACAGTATTTGTTGCTACTTATCAGGGGATCCCAAACTCCTTTTCCTTGAGGGTCCCGAGGCCTCAAACTCTCGAATAAAAATAAATTTTCATAAAAATATAAGAACTAAATTATTTGTTTGTAGGAGTAATCTTTAGGATTACCACCTATTCTGATTTAAAAATTCTTCACTGATAGGAAGTTATGCTTTCGTCGAGTGCTATAGAGTATTTGGGGGATACAGTATTTGTTGCTACTTATCAGGGGATCCCAAACTCCTTTTCCTTGACGGTCTCGAGGCCTCAAACTCTCGAATAAAAATAAATTTTCATAAAAATATAAGAACTAAATTATTTGTTTGTAGGAGTAATCTTTAGGATTACCACCTATTCTGATTTAAAAATTCTTCACTGATAGGAAGTTATGCTTTCGTCGAGTGCTATAGAGTATTTGGGGGATACAGTATTTGTTGCTACTTATCAGGGGATCCCAAACTCCTTTTCCTTGACGGTCTCGAGGCCTCAAACTCTAGAATAAAAATAAATTTTCATAAAAATATAAGAACTAAATTATTTGTTTGTAGGAGTAATCTTTAGGATTACCACCTATTCTGATTTAAAAATTCTTCACTGATAGGAAGTTATGCTTTCGTCGAGTGCTATAGAGTATTTTTTATCGCGGCAAAATGCTAGGCCCCTGTGGAATAGGCCACGGGCGCGTATAAGCGAAAAATAGAACAAGAGATTAATAAGTTAACCAAGCATTACCTAATTCATTCTATTGCCACGAAATGTCACGATTTTGGGTGTGATCTACGGCACCCAAACACTGGACACTATCTTATACCTTTAAACGAGCAATTCTTGTCTGAATCTCGGAAACAGCTCCAACGATTTTCATGATATTTAGTATGCAGGGCGATAAATCGATCTAGCTAGGTTTCATTTTTAGAAAACGTCGTTTTCTCTATTTTCACCCGAGCAGAGCTCGGTCGCTCAGGTACTTATATTATAAAAGTGAAAGTAACTCTGCCTGTCTGTCTGTTACCCTTTCATGCTTAAACCGGTGAACCGATTTAGATGAAATTTGGTATGGAAACAATTTGAGACCCTGGGAAGGACATAGCATAGTTTTTATCACGGTAATAATTCTTAAGGGAGTTGAAAAGGGGTGGGATTTTGTAAGGTGAACCAATAATTTACACTAACGAGCAATGAAAAAGTTCCAGTGACATAGCACCAAATTACTCCTAAACGGGAAAGGCTAGCTTAACAACGCCGTCTACAATATTGAAGTACATTTAACAGCTCATCAGAATATTACCAACTAAAAACATAAATATTGTGTTCAAATTTTAAATTAAATGTGAAAGAAATTAATTAAGGTGTTTGTCGGCATTTTGTGGGTGGAACATTGCTCGGCAGTTTATTTACTTAAACATATGCTTCGCTATTCCAAGTACTAATGCTACGCAGACAAAGAAGAACGATACAATACCTCAAGTATACACAAAAAATAAAAGACATCCCGCCGACATACGAATGTTATTTCTTACCGTAGACAACCAGGTGCAACCCCAGAATATTTACTGTCACAACACAATATGCCACCAGTCACCAGATGTATTACATGTATGAATTCAAATACGAGTATACCTGCAAGACTTGCTATCATATTTTGACGTCAAGTAACTGCGCCCGTATTCTGGAGGGAGGCGTAAACGTCGGCCATGCTGGAGTTATGGCCTTGGGCCGTGTACACAGTGGGTTGGGATGGCTGTAGTGGTGTTTTTAGTGTTTTCTGGTTTCGTGATTTAGACAGTGATAGTTGGTCTTAGATGGTTGTGAGCTAAATTTTTAAGATAAGATAATTATTTATAACATGTATACAGTACACACAAGAAAGTGTTAAAGTGAGATGCTAAAAGAAATAACAGAGCTCCATGTTTACCTTGTTTTGCATTAACGCCTATAATGTAGATGTCTTTTTAAGGCTTGTGTTTATTGTTAATATTTGCTTAAATTATTTCACCACCATCCACAATCATGATAGATGCTAATTCATTCACACAAATCCAAATGATGATTTTTAATTTTTGTTTATGGTTCTGATTGAGGAAAATAAAGTTATTACGAATAGAAACAAAAAAATACTCAAAGATTCTCATAATAGGCAGCATAAAATCAGCACAATAAATAGTAAAATAAATATACCTGTTTTCAAGTATGTCAACAAAGTATATTTCACCACAAAACAAACATAACTGACATGACTTATGACTCCATATTTTATTTAGAAAAGCATTTCTGATTTCCGTTTTTTCAGCAACGTAATTTATCTAAAAGCCGTAAAACTAGACGGTTGCAGGCAGACACGTCCGTCTCCATATAAGTACCCTGGCGAAATGCCAAGGGTGAAGGAATGGCCTTCAGGTCATCGTCGTAAGCACCCATCAAACTATAAATAGAAATCTACCTTAGTACCTCCCGATAACGCTCAATTTCCTTTGACATGGCGTTACTTTTTAAACCATTTCGAATCGACTAAAGTCACCTCAGGCTATCGGCACATCTGGATTGAAATGGGGGTTTGGGATTAGGCTTTATTATGGGGTGAATAAGGTAGACATTTGATTGTGCTCTACCTGGTATTGCATCAAACTGGTAGTCTACTGTGTTCTCATTTTTGACGTTATTATACGTAGATGGCGCTCGCATCAATTTTACCACTATTTTACCCCATTGCGGTATTTTGTTACATTTTGTTTATAATAAACAGTGATTTCTGTTGGGGTCGAAGTCATTTTGGTTTATTTATGCTAACAATCCTGAGTAACGTAGTAGTTATGTATTTGTTTGGAACTAGGTATTTAATATATGAACGGTAGCCAAAATATTGTGTATGGATTTAGTAAATGTAAATATGTAGGACTATGTATTTTTGGCAGAAAAATATTTTTAACCGACTGCCCAAAAAGGAGGTTTCTCAATTCGACCGTATATATATATTTTTTTTTTATGTGTGTTCGCGTATATCTTCGTCGTTTATGTACCGATTTTGATGATTCTTTTTTTGAGAGAAAGGAGATACCCCAAGGGTGGTACCATGATAAGGAAACCAGGATCTGGTAACGGAATCCTAGAGAAATCAAGGGAACTCCTCAAATATTATAGGCATACATATAGCGATTTTGGTATTTTCATCCATAATGCAATCATTTGCACTCAGAAAGTATCATTTGTTGAAGTTGAACTGATGAAGAAGACCACAATGGCCACTGGAGCTCAGAAATAAAACCATGTAATCTAGTCGTGTTTGGGCTAATTGGAATCGTCATGAGATGTACTTTGGCTATAAATGATTTTCATGTTAATTTGTGGTACCTACCAAAACTAAAAAGAGGAAAATAAAAAGCTTTTTAACAAAAAATCAAACCGACTTCCAAAACATAACACTACAAAGCCAAAAATAACTTTCTTTTCCGAAGTCGGTGTCGAAAAACGGAAAACAATAGGTACAAAAGACACCGACTTCGGAAAAGAAAGTTATTTTTGGCTTTGTAGTGTTTTGTTTTTATACAATCAAATTTATATAATATACACTAGCTGACCCGGCAAACTTTGTTTTGCCATAAAAACACCAAACATTCATCTACCCTACCTAACCTACCCTAACTACCTACCCTACCCTACCCTACCTACCCTACCCTATCCTACCCTACCCTACCTACCCTACCCTACCTACCCTACCTACCCTACCCTAACTACCTACCCTACCCTACCTACCCTACCTACCCTACCCTACCCTACCCTACCCTACCTACCCTACCTACCCTACCTACCCTACCCTACCCTACCTACCCTACCTACCCTACCTACCCTACCTACCCTACCTACCCTACCTACCCCACCTACCCTACCTACCCTACCCTACCCCACCCTACCCTACCCTACCCTACCCTATCTCTCAAGTTGGATCGAACTGCACATGGTGTGCGAATTTTATTATAATCGGTTAAGTGGTTTAGGAGTCCATTGAGGACAAACATTGTGACACGAGATTTATATATATTAAGATAGTACTCTTTGGAATATGGGTGTGAAAGTTAGATTCAAAACATGTAACACTGACTGGTCCAACCATAGACAGAACTGCATTACCCTAGACTACTATTATATACTAGAGTGCATTAAACCTTTGAAATGGACTTCTCTATAATTACATGCATTATCATTTGAAATTAGAACACCTCACAGATTTAAAAATCCTCAACGAACACACAGAAAAAAAACAGCACACTAGCAAAACCAGCCAGTCTCTAACATTAAAAAAAACTTTACCACCGTTATGACTTTACAAGACTTACTCGACACACACAACTAGTTCCCGCTTAAAAACTCGCCTAGGATAGTTAAAAGTCTTTAGTAATTTCGCACCAAGCAACCATGCCTTTGAGCACAAACTCTTTGTAAGGCTAGCGGTAATTAGAACGAGGGAACCAAAGACTTTCGTTGGGAAAGGTCTTTTCTTAAAACCGGACACCCCCGATTTGCACCCTTTATGTCTTATTGTTTGGGGTCAACGGACGGGCGAGCTTGCAGTTGGTGTTGAGTCAGCAGGTTTAAATGTATGTGATTTGATTTTGGAATACTAGCTTTGTTTTTTTTTTACAGCGTCATCATTATGCAAGGGGTTGAAGAGAATACACCACTCTGCATTTTTCAACAACAACCTTTTTTTGTATAGAGTTTAAATAAAACTTACTTTGAGTATGCTTAGTTTTTGGAACGGTTTCGCCTAAATTAATGTGACAAATTGACAATCACGCGTAAATTACTGTGATTGGTTGTATAAAATCATTATGTTCCAGAATCAGGGAGTTAGGTAGGTCCACGAAAATTGGGATGAGGTGATAGTATCTTTAATAATGATCCTTTGAGAACGATGAAATTCTTGAGGGTTAGACACATAGATATCATGACCCACATAATAAAAAAAAATACGTGCCTAAGTGAATTTTATACCAAAAAGCTATAACGTTCAAAGTCCCTCCAATAACGCTGACTTCATGAATTCCACATGTAATAGCATCACACGAGCTCTCCCAAACTGCAAACGACTTTTCAATATTAAAATGTTTTACCTTCAAACAGTTTACCGGGCCTCATTGACTCTAAATTGTTATTAGAGTTAATGGAAACAATCTAAAACTCTTGCGCCGTCCTAACCAAATATGTTGAAAGAGCTTATGTAAAAACATTGTGTTCGAACACCTGCATGGTCATCATACACTGGTATTCTGGAAAATCGGGCTTATTTCGTTCAGACCATTCCACTTTATTGATATAGAATATTGGAAACACAGCGGCATCAGCGACACATTTGAATTCAGAATGTTTTCTGTTACAAGATGTTGGGTGAATAAATTTGAACTCTATTGCTTTTGTGTTGGGTTTAAATTCATGTGGGGGGAGGGTGAGAGTACAGACGTCGATTTGTGAGGCTGGTTTGGTAGTTGGAGCTGTGCCAGCAGGCAGACGTGGTGCACTGTGGGCCCGGCCGGTGCTTTGCCCGCAACGTTTTATCTATCCAGAATTGAAAGCGTCTATAATAAAATTGTCTGGACACGTTTACAACGCCTGCAGACGGTAACTACATAACGCTAATTGTCTTTCTAACTGTTTAGTTTGTTTCCCTTTGTTGGCTAATAAAGAAAATGTTGAATGGATTTGTTGCCTGATAGAACTGAGTTTGTGCTTGTTTTTGAACTTTGTTGGCAAGTAAGTTAGTTCTTTAGCTTTGTAACTAGAATAGCAAAAAGGATTCAAATTACGTACCTAATTCTAAAAACGGATTACAATGCGAAATAAAAATTGTTTGATGAAACTAAAAACACACATATTTTCTAAATAAGAGTTATTTCGCTTCGATCACCAATATCTGTCAATAAAATGACATCAAACACCCTTTCACCCTTCAGACTTTTAATATATTTTTTTTGTTTATCAAGCTATTCTTAATTTAAATTTTTAGATTAGTTTTCTAAGTGTGTTGTTTAGTTTTTTTAAACTATTATTTATTTTTACTTTTTAGTTCAATCGCTAATCCTGGAGATCCTGGTAAGGATAATGGGACAAACTATTTAAATTATTGCATTGTCATCGGTCCTTGAAAAGTGTGCAAAGTTTCAAATAAATCCGACGTTTTGAGGGGGGTGAAAATCACGTTCAAAGATTCCGTTACATAGATACATACATTCCAAGCTAATAAAAGCGTGTTAATAAAAAAATATGTACTTTATTCGTTCATATCTCTTCACAAGGAAATTGCTAGACTCATATCACAGACTTTAGGTTATCAGCCTGTACCTATCACACTTAATTTGGAACACTCTGTAACAGAACTACGAAACTACGACACAGACAGAAATGGCACATGAACAAAAAAAAGAAATCTAAGTGATACAGCATTTTTCCTATTACAAAGCGCCATACACTGGCAGCTTTTATTAAAGTAGGGCCATATCCCGTTTGTAGCATAATCTAATCAGCTAAAAGGTTCTGTGAGAGTTCTGATTTATACTGTAATCAATCCTGATATTAGTAAACGGATGTGCCCGCTTTTACATTTATGAGTCTAATACGAGTATGTCTAGCTGTGCTTATTGGCAACATTAAGCGAGAAAGTAGTTCAATAACAGGGATTTTCGCAAATGTATGACTTATTTTATGTTTGTGGCAAGAAAATGAGGTTGATTTCATAATTTATGGGTCCAGTTATGTAAGCTGAACTAAATGTTACCTTTGCTTAACGCTAGCTGTCAAAAAATTTGACATTCTGGCTGTATGGTTTCAAGGCCTTTGCCTTAGTTAATATCACGAAAATTAAACAAGAATTTTAGATTAATTTTTGGCGCAAAGAAAATCTTATTTTACTTGAGTTCAATTAAAGATACGTTGCTAATTCTTTTAATCCAATTTTCTGCACAAATTCAAGAATATTATAAGATTAAATTCAGTTTTAATCTTCTAGGTGCATTGCTTAATATTTTATTAAAGCTGGCTGTATGCTAGAGGTTATATTTCAATGACCCGCATTGCACCTCTGAGAGTAACTGGGTCGGCTTTGAATGTAAGGAATAATTTGGGTCTTACCCGTGTTTCAGAACTTGCTAGAACTTCTGAAAAATTCAACTTTTCTTCAAAATGTGTAAATGTTATAAAGATATTTTTTTAATGTATGAAAGAGATGTACTTTTGTACAAGCTTTAGTTCTTGAAATGCTTTTAAATAGTATGCTTTATTTAGATTCTTTCTTGGTAAAAAATAATATAATACTAGCATACAGATGCCTCATCCCATACAAAGAAACCGTGCCGACGTAACTAGCGTTTTTCATCAGATTGCACCGATTATTTTTTGTAAATCGATCACGTTCGGTTCCGTTCCACGGCAATAGATATATCACCATCTATATCCGTGGAACGGAACGGAACGGAACCGAACGCGATCGATGTACAAAAGATAATAAGAATAATCAGTATAGAACTTCGATGAGACACCACTGTACTGTACATACTAAAAACTGCAGAAATCGAATTCAGTAATCGATTCAAATTTCTATAGACCAAAGTTCATTTTATTACTTTGTTTGAATATGTTCTTTTGGCGTACAATAAAGAATTAAGAATAAATGTACTGCAATCATTAATTTGACATAGTTATTTCACCTAATATTAACCCTCAGAGGATACAAAGGGTAACATAATATACACAAGAATTAACGATACATTACAAGATAAAACTGGATTAATACATTTGAAAAGTGATAGCTTATTCCATAACGATTCTAACAACATAAGTTAAATATATGGTTCCCATACAAAACTTTCGAGAAATCGGCGTTTTACTGACACCGCGCCGATAGCGCGAAACGGCGCCGGCAACGCTGGAAGCTTAACCGTTTTTTACCCGACTGCCGAAGGAGGGTAATGTGTTTATCAGTCTATGTATGTATGTATGTATGTATGTATGTAAGTATGTATGTATGTATGTATGTATGTATATTTGTTCCTATATGGCGTTCCAGAGACCAAACGTGTTGGTCGATTTTGATGATTCATACGTCAATCGATTCGTCTTAACCCTGCGAGTGTCACTGGCTACATTAAAATTGGAAAAACAAAAATGGCGGATTTTGGGCGCTATTTTATGGAGGAATAAAACATTTTTTTCTTCGAAACCCATCGTGCGGGGTATCAAAATAAAGGTTTTTAAGAGACAATTTCAAAAATATATAACACTTATATGTTTAAATGTACCCAATTCTATAAAAAAAATAACTAAAAAGTTGTAAATAAAAAAAGTTAATTAAAAAGATCAAAAAAACATATTCGCGAGCTGGCGGACCAAAACCAGATGTATCCTCCGACTGCAAAGCATGATTTTCTTCTTGTTTACGTCTTTTTAGTTTGCTTTTTAAGCAGTCGGGTTTTTTGATCTTTTTAATTAACTTTTTTTTTGGCTTTGAGCTGGACGCCCGAGTGCGTATACTCAACAAAAACATTACAGCAGCTCACCACAAAAGCAATCCATCTGACGCCAATATTGTTTGACATAAATACCAGTTTAAAATACCAGAAAAAAGGTTTAATATGAATGAGCTCATTACCGCAGGCCACAAATTGCACCTCACATAATTTGTTGGAATGCACGTTGGTCATTATTAATGCACCCCCAGGGACGAGGGTGCCTACACTTATAACGTGCCCTGTATTTTAATTCGGACAAAACACGCACTGAAATTTAATTTCCGTAGTACAATTATTTTTGTGGTCACTCTATTGGTGGGCAGTCCACGATATTGGATTTCGTATTATGTGTTGGATGAAAATTGGTGCCCTGCATACGTAATTTGTTTAATAAATTATAGAGGGATGGTTTTTTTTTAAAGCAGCAGCTTTATGAATGTACACACACCGGCAAAATTAGCGGAACAAAATAAAATATTTTGTTTTTTAATACTATTTTATTTTAAAAACATATATTAAGACAGTTTTCCTTACTTAAAAATATACCTTTTAAAATAATGACGAGATCGCATTTAGTGATTTTTTTGTGAGTATTATGATTTTGATGATGAAACAAATAACTCAGTATGTCAATGAAAAAATTTCGAAATTTTAAACAAAGCCATAAAATGGCAATAAGACAAATTCTCTCAAAATGATGCAAGTTCGAATAAAATTAAAACAAAGTTATGACAGATGCCGTTCAATTGTTTTATCAATAAGTAATGATTGGTTTTATTATAAAACAAAATAAAAACTACCATGCAAATGTACAAAAAAAAAAAGATTTGCGATCATTTTTACTTGTTCTGCTAATTTTGCCAGCATATTAAGAACTTCTCATTTCAAATATGTATAGTGCAAATGCTATGGTTTAGGAAATTGTGATTTAAAGGTGGTTCCTTGTAAAGCCAACTTTCATTTATTTATTACATTGCATTGCAATCGATTGTCTCCCGCAATGTATTTAAATTTGCAAGCTAGTTGCTTGCAGGTGGATCCTCGGCCTTGGTACAGAAAGTACCTTATCAATAATTAATAATAATAATTATTATTAATTATTCAAGATTTGCACGCCGTAGTATGTGGCAAACATGTTCGAGCCATTTATTTTATTGTTATCCTGCATGCACTTACTATTGTTTGTTGTATGTATACACACGTTTTTGCAAATAAATATATCTGAATCTGAATAAAACTGTGAAGGTCACAAAATTATCCTAACATTGTATCACCTAAAATGTGTCTGAAATACTAAACTTCAAAGCAAAACTACAAAACTATAAACCAACCCAAGCAGCAAAAATAAATATAATTTTAAACCTACAATGTCAAGGGAAAAAAACAATGTGTATCGAATCAATTTGCCGTGGAGTCGGGTCTGGCTACTGGGCATACTGGGCACTGAGCTCTGGGCACGGGTAGGGGCATTGGGCAGCCCGGGCCGAGATAAACGGATTATGTTAGTCGCTGTCAGCCCCGATGGGTGACCCGCTGAGACAAAATAGATTAGGAATGGAAGAGTTTGTTTTGTTACACTTTTAAATGGTAATAATATTATTTGCTTAATATTTTATTATTATTTGGTATTAAGTGTTCCAATTGGAATGACATTTATTAGTTACATCTTATTACACGTCAAATATTTAGGAGCAATATTATTTGCGGGTAAAATTGTGCAAGCTAGATATAAATATACAAATGTCTGTATTATGTATTTAAGTACGTGGCTGTTTATTTTTTTTCTCCCTAAAAAGTTTGGGTGAGATTGTTAGATGTATGCGGGATATCTTTACCGTAACCCAAACTTAACCTAAGAGGTTAAGTTTGGGTTTAAATAGACCATTACAAGATACCCACACTTTATAAAACTTGAGTTCGAAGTTTTACACTGCTAAGATTGGTTTAGTTTCAAATGTGTAAAACGAGATATCTTCTAGTTCATAAATATAATAATTTATAATGCAATCTAAGTAAAATTTATTTAATTCAATTATTAAACACTTAACTAAATGAACAAATAAACAGTTTATATTTCAATACGACATTGCTTAAAAATAAAAATTTTACTAACTAAAAACGGATTCTCCCCCCATATATAACGGATCGGTTGCTTGAATAAATTCACGACTACCCGCAAAGTATTTGAGAAAATAAACAAAATTTTATTTGAATACTTGATGTATGCTGAAACGTTAGAAATAGCTTCAAATTGTATAAAATTCTGGGAAAATGCATTGTATTATGCTAAACTCTGTCTGAGGTGTTAAGAAGAATAAACCAGGGATCACTTTAACGCCGAAAGATTTCGAAGAAGAATGGTTGTCAAGCTAGTTCAAACTAAAGTGCATTCTTTCAATCTTTGTAATTTAATTTACGAAATGGAAATACTAGAAGGGGAGATGGGATATTCTATAAGAGTTGCCAGAGTATTTATCAAGATTTCCGTTTATAAAAGAATTGTTGGGAACAGTACAATGTTGGGCTTTTTAAGACGTACGCCCCGTTTTCTTGGAAACTAAACGAGATATTGCTTTTGTTTATATATTGTTTAGTTCTGCTAAGCTGGGAGATGTTTTGAGAATACGATCTCAGTAAATACTGCAATGTTTGTTGGAATTAAAAACAAAGTATTGTTGTGTTGTATTTATCCGCTGGATGCGAGACGCACGGGGCCGGTCAATGTGACGATGCTTGGGGAACGCCGTCTTTCGGCTGATATGATGATTATGATAATTGTGATGAAAAATTCCAATCAAATGAAATGTATATTTTATGATACGAAGATTTACGCCGTGTGTGTTATACTATTGGTATAAAAAGTTAATTAAAAAATCAAAAGACCCGACTGCATGAAAACCGAACTAAAAAGATGTAAACAAGGAGAAAATCATGCTGTGCTGTCGGAGGATACATAGTCGCGAGCTGGCTGACCAAAACCAGACGTATCCTCCGACTGCACAGCATGATTTTCTCCTTGTTTACATCTTTTTAGTTCGCTTTTCATGCAGTCGGGTTTTTTGATTTTTTTATTACCTTTTTTTATTTATAACTTTTTAGTTATTTTTTTTTCGAATTAGGTACATTTAAACATGTAAGTGTTATATATTTTCGAAATCACCTCTTATAATACTTTATTTTGATACCCCACACGATAGGTTCGGAAGAAAAAAAAATTGGGCCCCCACAATATGGCGCCCAAAAACCGCCATTTTCCAATTTTCATGTAGCCAGTGACACTCGCGGGGTTAAGACGAATCGATTGACGTAAGAACCATCAAAATCGGCCCACGCGAACGCTAGAACGCCACATAGGAACATACATACATACATAGACTGATAAACACATTACCCTCCTTCGGCAGTCGGGTAAAAAGGCAGACACATGAAACATGGCCGGTAGAACTATGCACCAAACCAAAATAATTTACCCAAAAAAAACAGTTAATAAAACACCACATTACTTGGGACCTCGAGACCTTTAAAATGCGTCACCAAAGTCGTTTAATCCTACCCAGAGTAAAGTATGCACGGGACAAAAGAAAACAAAAACCTGCGAAATACATTACGGAGCACGGTCTTAAGTTCAGTTCCCTGGTAGGCCGCAATAATGCAAGTCCCATTTGTCAGGATAAACACTGAGAAAAGAAAAACTGGCTTCGTTACCCGCAAATATTTTGGCAAACTTGTTTGTTTGAGAAAAGTGTTTTCTTCGGGAATTTAATTTACGTAGTGGTGGAGTGACGCTCTGGTGGATTTTAGTGTTGTTAGTGGTGAGGAATATTTTAAGACGATCCTTTTTTTTTAATTTGATAAATATTTATAGGGATTCTTTTCTTCTACTGGGATTCTGGGATGGATCTGAATTGAGAATTCAGAAGGTTTCAGGATAATGACTAAACAAATAACAATCAACTTTAAATCTGGTTTTTTTATGATAATTGTATTATTTTATTTTATTTCCTTTTTTTACCATTTTGTGCTTTAACTTCTAAATATTGTAGAATATATTTGTACGCCTCACTAGGAAAAACATGTCAGTACAAAAAAAAATATATAACATCCTGCATGCCTCCTGTATGTGTACTCATGTTTAGACAAATAAATTATCTTTATCTTTTATCTTTATCTCAATAAAAAAATTATTTTAATGCCTAATTTGCATATTAATTTGGTGTTACGAAGACTTATAGTCCAGTAAAAATAAAATTGAAACTCCTAAACCATTTGTGAATAGAAAATTTATGAAGTCATTTAAAGTTAGCATTTACTTCACAAAGCAATGCACAAATTATGCCATAATATATGCATAACTATGCCGGCAAAATGCAGTTTTTGCTTCCATTGCAAAATGGCCGACAGACTTTTAAATTTCCCATTATTGTATGTAAAAGGACGATGCTTCAGTTTTTTAGAAAACTGACACGACCACTCGAGGTAAATTACACGCTATAGTTCTAAAGTTGACCGTGCGGTGGCGCTGAAATGCGAAAATTTTCGACCAATTTTGAAATGCGAATACTTTATTCGAAGTAGGCATTTCGGTGTTGCTTTATCAACAGTTAAATAAAACCACTGTTACAAAATACGGCTTATTCATTATGAAGTAAATATTCTCATTAAAATTTTAATTCTTTAATTATATTAAAGCATCGCAACTCGTACGAAATCCTTCCGTAATCCGTTTACAATAACAAGAATTTGGCACCACCGAAATGTTTTCGCACATATCATTCAAGAGTAAGCCTTTTAATGCATAATTTTCGTCGTATCTCGGTCATTCATGCCAATAACGGTTGAGATTACAATAAAATTCGGATATTTTCTCGATATTTCTGAAATATATTCATTGTGTATGGGAAACCGAGGGTTATTTCCCTCTATGGGATGGGTAATATAGAGTTACGGGTTGGTATACGTTGTCTAGTAACTGGCAACTTTTTGCTTGATTAGATGTTCGGGGGTGTGCACGGAAATCACGTTGATTAAGTTCTGTGGTGGAAAGAACATGGATCAAAATATACTCCCATAACTTATTAACGTAACTACCTCATCTCCTCACATGAATGTACAACAATAAGAAAGAGGGCTATAATAGTAGGGCGTACCCCTTAAGCGACGCAAATGCGAATATGGCTGCGAATACTGCGACTTGCAACATAGAACTTGGGGTCTCTTACAGGAAAATGCCAAGAACTGAGCAAAATCCTGAAAGATAGGTGCATCAACATCAAGAGACCTCAAGCAAGCCCAATTGTCCGAACAGACAACCCAAGACAGAATAGCTTGGCGCAGGAAAGTGAGGAGACCCGACCCCAAATAATGGGGCAAGGGAAGGAAGAAGAAGAAGAACTTATTAACGTAAGCTGTGGCGGTGTCAAAACCTACCCCCTATTACAAAAGGTACATACATACATATATAGTCACATAGTCTACCTTCGTTCAGACATAAATACGTGTGTCATTTGCCTAACAATGCTGACCCAATTTCGTGCTATTTGTACATGTGAAAAGAGAACATTATATATAACAAAATTTGTAAGAAAGAAAATTCATGGAATTTTAAGCTTACACGCTTATGTGGTCACGCAAGACGTGTGACGAATTAATGGATCCGAAAGGTTCACATATTTTAAACCCTAGTTGAATTTTAGGCTTTCTTTCATACATGAATATCTGGTAAAAAGGCGAGTTTATGTATGTATGCAAGAATATCTTAACGTTTATTTTTGGTTTGGGGTATCATCCAGTGACTTCTCCCGCTCTGGGTGAAGTATGTATGTATGAATATCTTACCTGCTATTCAAATCTAAAAGATTCAATTTGCTAACTTACAGTTTACAGCTAAGACAATTCAGCATCAGTTAGCATGTTGCTATTAAGAAAAGAAAAAAAAATGTAGTGGACCTGTTTATTAAATTTTTTCTTAAGGTTACAATAGTCGATCATTCTTCCATACAAATGAATTCTGGGGATTACTCTACTGTTTGACGATGTACGTTCAAAATAAAAAATGATATCAATATATCTCATTATTATCTAGCTCTGTATGGAAACAAAAAGTAAAAAAATATATATATTTGAAAGTTATGAGCGTCGAAAGTTCCACATTTCGACAATAATTTCAACGCATTTTTGAGCGCAAATAAATACCATAAGAAGACGGAAAATTTCAAAATAGTCACCATACAGGGACAGATTAGTAGTTCAACAATGCAAATAATTTTATTTTGAACAGATACGTTTAGTCGTTTTTTCATGATATCCAGACTCCCAAAGATCTGTTTATAAAATTTCGCGCTCTCGGTTTCGTCCTAAATCATCATCCATTTTGCTACAAATTTGCAAAAGTGTGTATTCGTACGTGAACTAGCTTCTTACTGCTCATCACAGCATCTATCTCTTTTGCACGTGTTGTCGATTGATATAGCATGCATTTTAACCCCGCGCACAAAATAGTTCGCGCCGTCGACTAGTGTAACCTTAATTTGACTTGCCATCATTTTATCCAATGAAATAAAACTAGTAAGTACCTATCGACTAACTGAAGCTATAGTATTCTAATGTAACAATCAACTAAATATAAAATCCACCGTAGGTATTTACTAGGTTTCAGGATTAAGTTATCAAAATGAAAAAAAGACAAAAAAAATCATCTTGAAGTGGGAATTTTTAAGATCGTTGGAGTATTTTTCTGTAATCTTATAAAAAAAGGATGCTTTCAATAAAATTTGGAGATCGGTTAATCTTTGTCTAAGCCTTTAAGCTTTTGAGTAATCAATTAGGTGTTCCGAAGAAGGATTCTCTTGATTTTTTTGTTGCGAAGAAAGAAAATGAGTTGATTTGCAGTGTATAATATCTGTTGTTTTGAAATATTTAATGAAGTTTTGATTAACGCAAAAGTGGCAAGAAGATACTTTAGTGAGGCTCTAGACAAGTGGCATTCGATGTCAGCGATGGCGATGTCGAAATGCCAAAATGTCAGGGATTGATCACGTGACATTTCGATAGCGTGTAAACATATGAGTACAGATTATATCTTTCTTATTTAGATTAAGGAATATCTTTTAAATTTGTTCAATATTGGGGGAGTAAATAGGCGAGAGCAAACCTTGAATTGTGATTTTTTACTTAAATTCACTCGGATGTCTGCGACCACATTTCCTATTAAAGGTTTAGCATAAGCATGTACTTATATAAGTAGGTACCGATGTCGTTTTGTGACAATTAAACACTTTTCCTTTATTTCTTATTTAACTTCATGGTCAAGGGATGAAAACAAAATAAAAAGTGAGTCAGTGAGTAAGTAAGTGTGTAGTATCTTTACGATAAAGTTCCAAACAAAGTCCGCTGTCCAGTGTCTGCATACTTTTGAAAGTTCCCTTTTAGTTCTACATTTTCCAATAGATACTTCTACTAGTCGTAGACAATTTGTCTCTATGTGTTTGCAGCAGTGTAATAGCCTATACTCAGAAATCACGGCTTATCTGTGAATTTGTGAATTGGCAGTCGTTATGAGTTATCATCATCATCATTATATCAGCCGAAAGACGTCCACTGCTGGACATAGGCCTCTCCCAACCGTCGCTACATTGACCGGTACCGTGCGTCGTATCCAGCGGATCCCCGCAACCTTCACCAGGTCATCGGTCCGCCTAGTGGGAGGCCTTCCAATGCAACGTCTTCCGGTTCGCGGTCGCCACGCAGAACTTTTCAGCCACATCGGCAATCCCGCCCACTGCCACTTAAGTTTGGCAATTCTTTGGGCTATGTCGGTAACCCTGGTTCTCTTGCAGGATCTATAAATTGCTGATTCAATCACGCGAGGAAACGTCGAGCATAGCCCCCTCATTTGCCCTTGGGGAGAATGTATGCTTTCTGATGAGGCCCAATGTGAGCGACTACGTCTCATAGCCATAGGTGAACTTGTGGTGACTTTCGTTAAGACGAAATTCACCACACAAAAAACACCCACAAAATGGCGCCTAAAAACCGCCATATTCCTATTTTCACACTCGCGGGGTTAAGACGAATCGATTGACGTAAGAACCATCAAAATCGGCCCACGCGTTTGGTCTCTAGAACGCCACATAGGAACAAACATACATACATACATACATACATAGATTGATAAACACATTACCCTCCTTCGGCAGTCGGGTAAAAACTATGTAAAACTGGGGTCCTAGGATATCTTGTAAAATACAAAAGCCAAGTATTCATCCATATTAAAGTAACATAGCACATAATTATGTATATATCTACTGATTTGCTCGTTAATTGTGTTTGTATTCCTTATTTACTTCACCTGTGTTTACGTTCGTAATCATATTATCGTAGTACTTGGAGGTGTATGTCATTGTTGTATTTACTTGTTTAGGATTTGGTTTGAAACGTAGGAGTCCCTAGCACAAGCAATATACTCAGTGGTTTGTTTCAGACTTGGCTAACGTTTAGATAATTTAGAACGCTAGTTGCCATTAAAATCTCTGGCAAATTTTTGAGCAGTAGCGAAATGTAGGAAAATAAAAAAGATAATTTAAAAAATCAAAGAAGCGAACTAAAAAGATGTAAACAAGAAAAAAATCATTCTGTATACATATTCGCGAGCTGGCTGATTAAAATCAGATGTATCCTCCGACTGCAAAGCGTGATTTCGTTCTTGTTTACGTCTTTTTAGTTCGCTTCTTGAGTAGTCGGGGTTTTTTTATTTTTGAATTAACTTTTTTTATTTATAACTTTTTATTTAACATTCTTTTTCGAATTTGTTACATTTAAACATAATTATAACGTTAAATATTTTTTAAATCACCTCTATTTTGATACCATCACTATATGGCGCCCAGAAGCAGAAGATTGACGTAAGAATTATCAAAATCGGCCAACGCGTTTGGTCTCTAGAACGCCACATAGGAACAAACATACATACATAGACTGATAAACAATTACCCTCCTTCGGCAGTCGGGTAAAAAAGAGTAGGTCTGTCCAAAGTTTAACAACATTGTCTTGCTCTTATCCCAATTTATTGGCTCCATACTATTATATCAGTTGTCGTCTTAGAAGTAAGCTCATTTTTAGCCATACCGCAGTCCATCTTTCTTACAATCTTATTGAAGTTATCTGTGAAAATGTTATGTGTTGAAATACACAACAGACATATCAAATACAAAATCCGCAACACACCCTAAACCTCTATAGAACGTGTCACAATCCTAAACGAATTTCAGTCGTTTTTGATGTAGATATTATTTTTCTTTCCTTTTCTTCTTTAATTTAGCGGTTGATTATTAGAATATCATAATAATATGATCCACTCCTTATGACAATAAAAAATACATTATAATTAAATATTCAATGTTCTGTAGTACTGTAACACAATAGACATATCAACTAATCTACTCTCAAACACAAAATCAGAAACACACCCCGAACCTCTACAGAACGTGTCACAATTCTAAACGAATTTCTACAAAACAACACGTGCTATTTAGATGAATCCGTGATAATTATGTTTGTTACTGAGACTGGCATTATTTATTCAAATCGTGTTGGAAGTACGCGCGTAAGAGATTTTAACACTCCTAATTAATTTCGTTAACTGCTCCGAGAACGTGCGTGATGATAGCTATCGCGTGACGTCATTTTGTCACGTCAATTTGTGGGCGAGATTACATATGACTTATTGGAGAATTATGGGTGGGGATGTAAATAAACGTAAAATGTTTGTTTAAATTGTCTAGATTGAAGATCGGTCTTAACCTGTGACTGGTGAGACATAATTACGCTAATATCTGTATAATTTTAGTGATAGATATGTAGGAAGACCAAAGAACGATGGATGGATTGTGTAATTGATGAAAATATTATTAGGTCATATTAAATAAAAAAATAAACAATCTCGGGCAACTATAAATATCGTATTCGTCTTTCTTCTCAGATACTTATGAAGGCTTCCTAAAAGGTAATAAATATCAATTTTTTCACCACAAACAAAAAATAATAGTAGTTTTTGCAGCGGTCATATATATAAGTATCACACGAGTGTTTTATTTTATCTTTACTCATACAGTTGAAATAAAACAAAAGTGGTAACGGAAAAAATATTTGGTATGGCCGGAAATTTAGATTCTCATTGCGCATGACTGCGCAGCGCCACATTATTTTTCTACATTTAACTTACAATAAATAAATAATAATATTTCTTTTTATAAGCCTATACGCGCCAATGAATTAAAACGTAAACGTGTGCTACAAAAATTAAAAAGTAATTTTATGATGCAGTTATTTGAAAATCGAAGGAAAATGTTGCACTGCAATGGTTTTCTTTTAATTATACTTATCCACGAAAAAAATGTACGTGTTTTTTACAATATTTTTTCATTCATTTTTGGAACATTACGTTGTGAGTGTAGATACAATATTTTAAACGACCAAAAACAAAAAATTTGTCACACAAAACACTACCCCGTATCAAATTCGAATTTTCATCAAAAAATTCACGTCGATATCCAAATTCGATTTTCGTACAAATTAAACGATTGGTTTACCAGAAAACAGGTTTACATTGATACGAAGGCACAGGCCGTTGTGTGAGAGCCTTTATAACCCAATTCCTATACTAATTCGGTGAGCCCGTATGACCCAATTCCGGCACTACACGTGGTGTTCGTAGCTATGTTCTTGGAAATGTGTGATAACATTCGCTTTTTATCTTTTTCAGGTAATATTTTTGTCTTCTATGGTGTTATGAAGTAGAGCTAAGAGCAGTTTTGAGAGAGATGGTGAGGAGAGCGACAGAGTTAATCGTGAGTATTCATTTTCATATTATATCAATAAAAAAATATATAATGACGATTGTTTTAAATCTAATGAGTACACAAAAGTATGAATGACAATACAAAAACAGAATCGATATTCTTGTAAAAAGTTAAAATATATTTTTTAAAGTTTCCATGCGTAATTGAATACAATATTGTGTGTGAAAATTTGAAATTCCGAACGCGAAATACTATTCCATATGGTAATACAACCTCTATCAAGAATACACACACACCTAGTTTTTCTGCCTCTCCCAACACTTTTCACTAAAAAAGCAGATGTAACCCATGTATAGGTATCTCCAGATAAAAGCCCCACTCGGCCCTAAGAAACAAAAACGACCCGACTCCATCATCAAAGCTCGTAATCCCCCATCAAAGAATAAATTAAACTCAGAGGCGACAAACCGGTCAAATGGATAACACAGCCAAAGGGCGATCACTGACAAGCCAGGGTAAATGAAATGGAAAAGTGAATAAAAAGGTGAAAAAGGACAAGAGAGAAACTCCTTGACCCTCGAGGAGATAAGGAAAATTACTGAAGTTATTTTTCTTTAATTATTACAGAGTTGAAGGTATTGAGTATCGCCAATTACAGGGTCTTTAATTACGTATCTGAACGATGAATGGAAATGGGAAGCAATTATAAATTTTGTCGGTTATTTAATGTAGTGGCAGCTGCCTTGTCGATGGTTGGTTAATGGTCGTTTGTTAACTGTTTACTTGGCTTTTAAGTTTGAGATATTAATTGTACTGTAGCTATTTAATGTTTGTTAATTTTTTGACACGATTTTGTTTATTTCATGCTATATGTTGCTATATTAAATATGATGTTAGCGTCACATAAAAAACTGTTGTTATACTCTTTGAAAATAATGAAAGAGTAATACCTTTTTTAATGTTTTTGTTTTAATAAAAAATCTTTTAGTCTTCTTGAAAATTACGAAAGTTTTTCTCTGAAAAGTTTTGTTGTAATCTTTGATAAAAAAAAAGGATAACATTACTTAAAATAGGTACCTAAAAACCTTTGTCAACTTATAGCGAGATAAAACCAAAAAAAAACTTACAAAATAACGCCAACCTACAGTCAGATATCAAAACTCATGATTCTGTACAGTCATAGGGCGCAAACCTTATTGCGTAACACCTTATCACGACTGCCTACGCGCTTATCTCGACTGCCTACACGGTTATCTTGACAAATGTTGCCGGTATTATTCTCAGCCGCTACAGACAACAATAAGACATTTGTTTAGACAATGCGTTACAGTTTTATTTGCGTCTTGGCACTAGATTTTGTGCGGGTTGACGGTTGGAGATTTAGGGCTGGTATACAAATATAGGTTATATGTACAAGGTGGTTTCGGGTCGTGAGATTCACAGTAAGTTCTTATGACTTCAGTGTGGTATGATTTTTTTTGGATCTTTGCATAAAACTATAAAATAAGTATCAAGTAAGAATTTTATTTTTATTTAAGCTTTTTGAAATGATAGTTACTGAATGATGAATAATGAGGAGCTCGTGGCTTAATAATAACAGCCGCACGGGTCGATCTTCAAGGTTAAGCAACGCTTGACGAGGTCGGTCCTTGGATGGGTGACCATTTTAACATACCGAGTTTCCTCCGTACCTCGGAAAGCACGTTAAGGCTTACGTTGGTCCTGGTTGTCATTTGAAGATCTTTGACAGTCGTTACGGGTAGTCATAAGCCTGAGATCTGACACCAGTCTTGCCAAGGGGTATCGTGTTACCCAGTTACTGGGTTGTGGAGATCAGATAGGCAGTCGCTCCATGTAAAACACTGGTACTCATCTGAATCCGGTAAGACTGGAAGCCGACCCCAATATAGTTGGGAAAAGGCTAGGCAGATGATGAGTTACTAAATGTAATCACTTGTCAAACACACCAAGTGAGCCCAAACATGATGGTGCTATATTGTCTGGTTGAGGAGTTGCTATGAGACTAGCTCTATAGAACCGTTTTTTTTCAATGATTCCAAAGTTACATAAGTACGCTAAGTTCCAGCTTAATCAGATGCCAGGGAGTGCTTGAAAATAGATTATTAATTGCCAGACACACTTACAAAAGCAAAATAATATAAAGCTTGTAAAATAGAGAATAATGAAAGAATTACATTTTTTTTTATAAAACAAAATATCATTATTTCAGACCTATATCAGTCCATAAGCAGTTAGTAACAGATTGTGCTTAAATGCTATGTTAGTGTTATTGGTACTTAATTCGATTTAACATAAACCTACTCCCTTCCCTACCTTTTATACTCGTACTATTTCATTTTGAATATTTGCAGCAAGTGACTTTTAATTAATTGTCAAATTAATTAAAAGTCACTCTGCTATGTATAGTTACCGCTTAAAAGAAGGTGCGAGTCTTATTAAAAAAGGATTGTAACACAGAAGCTTATAAAAGTAAAACGCTCCGAAGCTCTGCATGGTCAACAGATTCACAGTCCAAAGCCCATAAAACAATAGTTAAAACGGTTGGACAGTGAACCTGTTAACATGTATGACCTCCTCTTGCATTCATGACTATTTATGGTTTAACCGAAACAAACAAAATACAAGTAAAATGCCAGGTATTGGAGAAAATTACCATTGAACTCTATAAAAGACAAAAAAAATCTCAACACACAAACAGAACTCAATAACATTCATACTGTAGAAGCAGATTTAGAAAATACGCACACAATATTATGCCTACAAGGCCCCTCTGTTATGAACATAATCATTTTGATAGAAGTTATTCTGTTTTTGTCAGTCACGCACGCATATTGCGTTTTTGTTGCTTCAGGGAAATGGAAAGTCGGATCGATTTGACCTTGGGTATGATGGAAACTAAATCTTGCCTTTTTTGTTGACGGGGTAACACTTTTTTTTGTAGGTTATGATAGGAATATTTTAGGATTGTACTGCCTTAAGGTTACACTAGTCGACGGCACGAACTATTTTGTGCGCGGGGTTAAAATGCGTGCTATATCAACCGACAACACGTGCGGTACAGATAGATGCTGTTATGAGCAGTCAGAAGCTAGTTCGCGTACGAATACACTCTTTTGCAAATTTGTAGCGAAATGGATGATGATTTAGAACGAAAACGAGCGCGCGAAATTTTATAAACAGACCTTTGGAAGTCTGGATATCATGAAAAAACGACTGAATGTATCTGTTCAAAATAAAATTATTTGCATTGTTGAACTACTAATCTATCCCTTTATGGAGGCCGTTTTTCAATTTTCTTTCTTCTTGCGTATTTGCGCCCAAAGATCCGTTAAAATTAGTGTTAAAATATGGAACTTTCGAAGCTCATAACTTTCAAGTATTTTTTTTTTTACTTTTTTTGCTTCCATACAGGACTAAATAATGATGAGACAAATTGATATAATTTTTTATTTTGAACGTACATCGTCAAACAGTGGATTAAAAGCCAGACTACGTTTGTATGGAAGAATTTTCGACTAGTGTACCCTTAAGATTGTAGCTTTGTTGGTCTACTGGTTGGAAGCGCTACTGCTTTGCAACTTGAATAAACCCTATTCCAGTTCTTAACGACCCTTTGTACCTATTGGCATTGTTTGTTCTATCTCCTGCTTGATATGGAGGGAAAGTATGTGTTTTTTCTTTCTCCTCCGTTATCCTTTTCTGATTAATTTCATTCCATGACAGTTAAATTCATTATCCGGGACTTCTTCGAGCTTCATTACCGCGGCGCTTTTCTGGTTGTCGCCACTGTTAATTCTGGCTTTCAGGAATTGCAGTGGTTTGGAAATAGTGCAATAGGGTTGTACCAAAAAAAAGAAAAATATAGCGCTATTGCTGAGCCTGAGGTGGCCCTGCATTGTATTCTCGGGATGGGCAGAGTTGTGTGAAAATTTATCGATTTGGAATTTCTCAGCAAATCATGTTCGAAGGCCAAATTATGGTCGAAGGTAGAACAAACCCTGGATTTGAGTCTTGTTGATAGCAAAGGTGCCCCTTATTTTATAGGACCTAAACTGGAGAAATATGTGTGTGTACTATTAAGTTCAAGTTTGCCTAACTCCTCGGGCAGTTCTGGCGTGATGTTATGTATAGTTGTAAAAGACGATCAGTACTTTAAGATAATGAAGTTATTGCCTCTAATAGAAGAAGAGTATAATATAATAAAACAAACAGAATTCGTAAAACTATACTATGTATTAAGTATTTTTAGGGTTCCGTACCCAAAGGGTAAAAACGGGACCCTATTACTAAGACTTCGCGATCCGTCTGTCTGTCTGTCTGTCTGTCCGTCCGTCTCCAGGATGTATCTCATGAACCGTGATAGCTAGACAGTTGAAATTTTCACAGATGATGTATTTCTGTTGCCGCTATAACAACAAATACTAAAAACAGTATAAAATAAATATTAAAGGGGGCTCCCATACAACAAACGTGATATTTTTGCCGTATTTTGCTCGATATTAATAACGGCAACAGGTAGACGCTTGAAATATTCACAGAATGTTTAGTTGTATATTTACTTCAAAAAATAATTATTATTAAATTAAAATAAAATAAATTAAGGGGGGCTCCCATACAAAAAACGTGATTTTTTTGCAGTGTTTTGCGATAATGGTACGGAACCCTTCGTGTGCGAGTCCGACTCGCCCTTGGCCGGTTTTTCATCTTAAAGAACCTACTGGCTGTTTCTCCAATAGTTTACATGTCCTGAAATATAGTAAACACTTTAGCTGATAGACATCCTATTACCCTATCCAGAGTTTCACTAATCAGCGTCTCCCAATGCACACCTAACGAAGATTCCTCCCATAATTGCTTAACGTCAAACGCATATTGACTTAACAGCATATTCATATTTATGCACAGATGATTGGGTCGTCATTACTATGTATTTACACCTACACATTAACATACAAGCTTGCTGTATATAATTTATGGACGGGAGCGTTGCGTGTGTTGCCTGATAGCACAGAATTACTGTTGCCCATTGATTGATGTAGACAAATATCTTCGGATTAATTAGTGGTGCTGTGCTTAATATTGGCTAATTAACTTGGTAAATATAGTGTGGATAGAATGGTGATAGTGTTGTGGTTGGCTACATTGTTTGGCCAATTAAGTTGCTTTGTAAAGGTCAATGGAGAGGGCTATGCTCGGCGTTTCCTTGCGTGATCGAATCAGAAATGTAGAAATCCGCAAGAGAACCAAGGTTACCGACATAGCCCAAGAATTGCCAAACTTAAGTGGCAGTGGGCAGGGCACATTGCTCGCAGAACGGATGGTCTATTTGGCAGAAAGGTTCTGGAGTGGCGACCGCGAACCGGAAGACGTAGCGTTGGAAGGCCTCCCACCATTTGGATCTATGACCTGCTGAAGGTTGCAGGGATCCGCTAGTTGCGAGACGCACGGGACTGATCAATGTGGCGACGCTTGGGGGAGGCCTATTTCCAGTGGACGTCTTTCGGCTGATATGAAGGTAGAGTTGACATTTATATTAAGTTACTTTTAGACAATTTGATTTCATCATCGGACTAAAAGACGTACGGTGATGCGCCCTCGGTACATGTTAGACATACTTAGTAAATGTTTTGGGAATACTTGTGGGTGGCTAAGCAGTGGAACTCCCTGCTGTAGTCTGTATGTCCAGATAGCTATAACCTGGGGATCAAGAAACTTCTAGGGTACCTCACCGTCGACCGATTTGTTCCAAAAAACACTAAAATAAAGTCGTAATGTTAATTAAGATAAATTTGGATTAGATCGTATTATTACACGAAGACAAATCCTTATTATCTAAGCTTAAGGTCCACAAGGTTCCAAAAAAATCGGCCAAGTGCGAGTCGGACTCGCACACGAAGGGTTCCGTACCATTATCGCAAAACACTGCAAAAAATCACGTTTGTTGTATGGGAGCCCCACTTAATTTATTTTATTTTAATTTAATAATTATTATTTTTTGAAGAGAATATACAACTAAACATTCTGAGAATATTTCAAGCGTCTACCTGTTGCCGTTATTAATATCGAGCAAAAAACGGCAATAATATCACGTTTGTTGTATAGGAGCCCCCCTTAAATATTTATTTTATACTGTTTTTAGTATTTGTTTTTATAGCGGCAATAGAAATACATCATCTGTGAAAATTACAACTATCTAGCTATCACAGTTCATGAGATACAGCCTGGTGACAGACGGACAGACAAACAGACAGACGGATCCCGAAGTCTTAGTAATAGGGTCCCGTTTTTACCCTTTGGGTACGGAGCCCTAAAAAACAAGGTTAAAAACCACAAGGTCCTGAAAACAATACCACTATTATCCTGAGAATAAAAACACTGTTTTTAAAATGAACCGTGTAGTAAATAGAATTAGTTTACACGTGGAAGAACCCACCTACGCAGGTAACCGCGTAAGGAAACTTCTCAGAAGGTTCTTGTCTTAGTAACACAAAAGGTGAAGTGTTGTTATAAGGACTTGACCAGGGTGTACAAGCGGTGACGGAGGCGGTAGCGGACGCGGTAACGATTGCATTGGCGAGCTTGATTATATTTCCATAGTTGTAGCACCATGTTGATTGCCGTATCGTGGCCTATATCCATCAATAGACCGCTTTCAGCTGTAATGATGAATGATGAATTGTAGCACGCAGTAGGCAGGTAAACGTCTCACATAGGGTTAACAATGGACGATCGGTAGCTTGCTGTTATCATTTCACAGTTCATTTACACCAGACAGGACACTTATAGTATTGAAAATAAAGATTACAGTGATGCAGCATCAGAAGTTTTAATTAAATTGTGAAAAGACAATAAAGTTGCTCTATCCCGTCTCACGAAGCGTTGCGTCGCCCGTAGTCACTTCTAACTCTGGATGCCAACGGTCATTTCATACTTCGCTCCCGCCTTTGCACCAGCATTCGCTTCTCACCCTGGTCGAGGCCTTAGTAGTATGGCCTCTGGTACTAAGCTCAAATAACTGATACTTACAATCTTTGATCTTATATATATATATGAGAAAGAACTAAACATACGGTTTTTCTTTTCTCCATATAAGGTTTTCTCCGTAGTCGAGGTTATGGTTCTTACTAAGTGCCCATATCTAGTTTCGGGTTTGGCCCTCAATAAGAAAATCTCAGAAACAATAATAAAACATCAGGCTGTAGGTAATTTATCATAACACTAAATAGGAAATGCCTCTTTTTGGTTTTTCACGGCGAGAGAATTTAAAGATTGCATTATCACACATTTTGTGTAGAGAGATTCAGCAACGTCTGGGGCGTCTGAGATCTTACTCTATTGAGTACACATATTTCAAGCTGAAGAATCATATGCCAAACTCGGGAGTTGTGATTGGTTGGTAGTTGTTGGTAGGTGTGGTCAATTTTGAGTTTGAGTCGAGTATGATCATAAGGAATACGGGCCTTAATTTGACTACCAACACTAACCCCACTGAATTAAGTATTTGATGTTGAGTATTTGTCAAACTATACTAAAGCATGAAAACCTGACACATTTATAGGGTTTGACACGTTCTCAACTCCAGATACTCAATTCAGAAGTCGGCCGTAAGCCGCGAAAGGAGTAGTCACTTTTAATAATTGTCTTCAACGATACATATCAGAAGATATCTATCACTGCTGAACCAAAACAAGATTTTTGTAATTATTTGCTTAACTTCAATTAACGATCTCCAATAACAACATAGTTAATACAAATATCAGAAATAATCCCAACTAGATATTAGTCCGGAACTAACAAAATTACACACATCTAACATAATTTTAGAAATTCACGGTTAACTCCTTTTAGGCCAAAATGTGTTGTTTTATCCTTGGTCACGATTTACGAGGGTTGAGCCTGAAGGCAATGTAAAAACTGCATTTGAAAATTAATGTTAAGGCGACGGTACAAGGTTGAATTTGAAATGTGTTTGAATTTGAAACCAGAAGTTATTGTCAAATTTTATAACTTAGTTTCAGTCATAATGTTTGGTCAATACGGATATGAACGAATATTAAAGGTGGCCCTATTTTGAATAGAAAGGTTGTATTAATACAATAGAAAATGGCATTTCCTTGTTACACCTATCCACCATTGTTAGGTACTCGAAAATAAGCTTAACAATATGTTATTAAGTAATTTTTAAAATTCCTTTAAATTTTGATTTTGTATGAATGTAAGATAGGCCGATGGATCAGAAAGGTACTGGAGTAGCGACCGCGACCCCAAGACGATGCACTGGAAGGCCTCCCACTAGATGGACCGATGAACTGGTGAAGGTTGCGGGGATCCACTGGATGCGAGACTCACGGGAACGAATGTGGCGACGCTTGGGGGAGGCCTATGTCCAGCTGTGGACGTTTTTCGGCTGATATGATGATGATAAATAAAATAGAAGTGGAATATTTTAGTGACAATGAACTTTCCTTGTTTTCTTTTCGCAAAATAACAAAAATTTTAAACAATATCAACCTTATTTTATAAGTCAAGGCTACAGAAAAAATCGAATTCCCTAAGCAAAATGTTCTCAACGTAAAATAAATTGATCAGTTCAATCAGTTGGAACATCGAGTAACTTGATGAATTACTACAGTCCCGCGGGACTTCATTCACAAAAGAAAAATCTTCACGAAACTTGAAAAATTCATGACTTATTTTCTTCACATAAATTCCTATGGGGACTTTGATACTGAAATCGGCTTTTTCATCAATGTATATTTCTATTATCTGATTAAAACTTGATAATTTGTTTTATTAAAATACAACAAAACCTTTGAATGATAGGAAACTAGACAAAACTTTTTATCATCATAATCAGCTTTTTTAATGTTCCCACTGCTGGGACACAGGCCGCCTCTCTGTGAGAGGGCCGTAACCCACCACGCGGGCCCTATGCGGGTTGGTGGATGTAATATGTATTCATTTTTTTGGTTCTAGAACATGCCAGTTTCCTCACGATGTTTTCCTTCACCGTTATGAGAGCAGTGGTGGTGAAATAATTTACACAAAGTAAAGCGCCTGCCTGGGTTTGAACCCAAGACCTACAACTTATAAGTCGCGGCCGATACCACTAGCCCACCACTGCACTATTCAAAGTTTTCATAGTTATCATGATTCCTGTCAATGACAGGAAACTTACCAAACAAAATAAATCTTTTGATTTGATTATTTTATGTTTGAAAGTAGTAACTAAACTGTCTCCAACCACTCTACATTTGGATAAAAAGAAATTTTCGATCAAACTCCGAAAAACCCTTTCCACAGAATCCCCTTCTTAGGATACAGAAGAACTTAACAACAATTCTTCAAACATTCGGGCATTAAATACAACATTACTCCATGCCTTAAAAGCACTAAGAAGACAGACTACAAACACGAGACATAAATAAAAACGTGAAAGCCACAAGACCTTCGCCCTTGAAACCTAAGTGGGGTATTAAGTATCACTTTTGTCCAAATTATATATTTTTCACTCGTCGCCACCCGACAATGAGGTACTCTTAATGTTATAAATTGCCTAATTAAGACGTGAAATGGAAATAGAAGAGAAACTAAGTACCTTACGGTAGTTTACGGAATACTTCAAGGCTTTTCTGTTTCTGGGTAGAATTTTGTTAAGAAGAAAAAGTTAAATTATTCAATTCGTTGTAAGGTGGTAAGGGATTTGATGGAACTTGAATGATTCGATTTGAAAAAATTGTCAACAAGCGTAATGTTTAAATCACTGACATAATTATTTTAAGCTTATTGTTTTATTTTTTTATTATTAATAGGCTCGCGCTTGATCACTATCTCACCTGATGGTAAGCGATGATGTGGTCGACGATGTAGCACGCTTACCTAGAAGAAACCTATTCACTCTTGTCTTAAAGACTCCCAGGTTGTAGCTATCAGGAAATACAGACTCTGGCAGGGAATTCCACTCCTTAGCTGTACGCATAATGAACGTACTCCCAAAACGATTGGTGCGTACGGGTGGGATGTCCACCATGTACCGATGACACATCGCCGTACGTCTTGTAGTCCGATGATGGAACGGGCTAGGAGGAATTAGTTCATGCAATTCCATCGCACACTCCCCGAAATGTAACCGATAAAAAACCGACAGACTGGCAACTTGGCGCCGATGTTCAAGGCTCTGGAGCCTAGACTCGACCAGTATCTCATTGCCGATGAGCATCTTCGCCCGTTTTTCTATCGACTCTAGTGCATCCAGCTGATACTTGGTATTGTTTCACAAACAACCTTTCATTGTGTTATGCAACTCTTTTTTCAGGTTTTTTAATGAAACTTAGAACGTAGGTGCAGTTTTCCCCATATACTTGGACATACATAGAAGGATATGGTATCCAATCGCAGCACAAATCTTGAATTTCCTCGCTGACTCCAACCGTCTAACCGTGTCACCCACTCGACTAAGACGCCCACAAATTACTGGGACATGCACAATCTAACCCTGCGAATGTCTGCAGAAAACACTTGGGCCACATATCACTTGAAAAGTGGCGCTATTCGCCGTATCGGCCGTATCCAGCAGTGCTCGGCACTGGCCGTGCACCAATTCGCTGGAGCAAGGACGACTTTGAATAATTTCGGTGTAACCATGTCGCCGGTGCCAGGCTGGGACGACCACCGCTTGGCAGAGTCGCCCCTTGTAATAAATCTACATGTTGGGCCGAGATTGGCTGCAGACATGCTAGGGTTAATCTTGTATGTCATATGTTTTGGTTTATTATGTAAGCGGAATGAGGTTTGCGAAAAATCTGGCGACTTTGTTATATTTGGTTTTGTCACGCGATTTATTTTATTTCTATGTTTGGTTATTTTGCACCATGGATGAAGCAAGAAGGTGCTTCTTAAAGCTATAAGTGTATCTTATTACCCATTAGTGCTAAGTATTATTAGTATTTACGTCTATATAGAGAACTAGCTGTTCCACGCGGCTTCGCTCCCGTGGGCCACCCCACAGGACCCGTTTTCGGGATTAAAAAATAGCCTATGTCACTCAGAAGTAATGTAGCTTTCTATTGGTGAAATAATTTTTTAAATCGGTCCAGTAGTTTCGGAGCCTATTCGGTACAAACAAACAAAAAAATCTTTCCTCTTTATAATATTATTATTATATTATAATTATATTTTTTATTATAATTATAATATTAGTATAGAAGTATAGTTATAAACATAAAATTCCTGGGCGTTATCATAACTGATTGGAGTATGTTAGGCACGGTAATGAATCTTTACAAATACTGAATTGAATACCTTAGTTCTTCGTATTAGTTCCAAGATCACATAAAATAATGAGGAAGTCCAATGACCGACTGTAGTTTATGGTAGAAGGAAATCAATGTCCTAACAAACCGAGAAAACTAGTATTAATGTATCCGTCAGATACGCCAATAAATTAAATAGATAAGTTGTAAATGAAACGATAATTCACGTAATTCCACTAGTTTCTAAGGTGGTGAAACTGTGCCGCCAAGGTTCACTTGGATTGCTTGTTTTTACGATAACTGATTAGAATATCAGAATATCAGCGCAACGTTATTTTCTTTTTAATATCGTTGCACAAGCTGAGATAGGAGCCTTTTTGGTCTCGCACGGGTTTATTTATTTTTATTTTTTATTATTGTTTGTGTTTTATTTTTTATTTTTTTATTATTGTTTCTTATCTTGTGTCTCCTGTGCGGCTCACAAATAAACTGTTTTTTTCTTTCTTTCTTTTCTTATTATAACCTAAATAACTTACATATAAACAAAAGTAGATACCAAAAAAATACCTACAAGAGCAAATCTATCAGCATTTTCACGTAATCACACCATGCTGTTAAAGACACTTAGGTCTTGTAATGAATCCTAAACAGTAAGGCTCTTACCTGCAGCCTAATTGCGCAAGTGAATTCGGCAAGCCAAGGGTTTGAACGCCATCAATCGACCAATCACATAGACGGAAATTCACATCTCGCAGGGATTTGTCGATTAATGGCGGTAAAACCTCTCTGCCTTGCTGAATTTACTTGCGCAATTAGGCTGCTGATGATGCAATTTAAATTGCGTCGATATCGCGCACGTATTTTCTAAGAAAAATTGAAGTGCGTACCGGTCGAATTGCATTGCATTGCATTCCTGTGCACATATTGCAATTTTACTTAGTTTAAATCGCTTGTGTGATTGAGGTTAATCGAATAGGGATGTTTCCTGGGTAGAAAAAGGATAATTCTATTTAGTCCGTCAGTGAGATTATCAAATAATATTGGACACGTATTTTTTGCTATACCAAATAAATAAAAAATTACAAAGTTAAAGCGCATCAAAGTTCAGTGGAGGCTTGTGACGTCACTAAGGCAGTATAAAGTGTACTAACGACGTGACGTCACACGATATTTCAACGCATAATCGTCGTCACTTTATGTTTACGTGTTAAAAGAAAAAATACGTGTCCAATATTTTTTATTAATCTACCTGACGGACAAAAAACTAATTTTCAGTAAACTACCTTATTGCATCGCGCCATCAGGAAAGGCACTAACTGTATGAATTAGCTTTAAAAGTAAAACCTTCAACAATGATCTTCAAAGCATTTTTACCCGGCTGCAAGGAAAGGGTTTTGTTTTTCGCGCGTATCTTGTATGTTTGTATTTTTGTATGTTTGTTATATGTAATATTCTTTATTACCTCATATCTTTCAAACTAATTGGCGGATTTTTATAATTAAGACATCGTTAGATAGGTTTTGACCGCCCAAGTGTTCTTAGCTAAGTGCCTTTAAAAAAGAAGAACATGGCGGCTTTTGAGCGCCATATTGTGGGGGTTGCAAGTTTTTTTTCTTCTGTACCCATCGAGTGGGGTATTAAAATGAAGGGTTTTTAGAGGAGATTTCAAAAATATATAACACTTATATGTTTAAATGTACCTAATTCGAAAAAATATGTTAACTAAAAAGTTATAAATCAAAAAGTTAATTCAACTTATTCGCGAGCTGGCTGACTAATACGAGATGTATCCTCCGACTGCACAACATGATTTTCTTCTTGTTTACGTCTTTTTAGTTCGCTTTTTTGAGCAGGCGGGTTTTTTGATTTTTTGAATTAACTTTTTTTTTTAGGTTTAGCAATCAAAAAGTCACCAGACTTTTACCGTAGCGATTTAACGAATATTTTGTTCAGTAATAGGCGATTACAAACGACATGTTTAGACCGTGCTCTCTCCGTACAAATATTAGGCCCTCTAGTTTAACACACACAATCAAATAAAAATCCTAAATTAATCCCAAAATCGCTTTATCCGCATCATTTACGTATTGTAAGGGTCTTCGGTCATTAAAACGGTTGGGTATGCATGTAAGGGTGGGTGCACACGATGTCGAATCATGAATACAATTACACGGGCCGACCGTTCGACTCGGATTAAATTCTCTCGACCGATGAATCTCAAATTCTCGACCTTCGGGTGTATGGAGTCCAATTTAATGATAATAAACTGTTTCTATTGGGTTTGGATTGCTTGTTGTAGTAATAACGGTATCCTTGCGAAAGGTGGAGGGATTATATGATGACAATTAAGGTCTATCCACACATATCAGGGCCGTGCCCGGGACGTGCACGGGACGTGGACAGACCGTGCCCCGTCAGGGGCTCAAAAAAATATCGGTGGAAACATTTTATATGACATCGTTCACACGGACACGGACGTGTGTGAACGAGTTCATATAAAATGTTCCCACCGATATTTTTTTGAGCCCCTGACGGGACCCGGCCCTGTCACGTCCCGGGCACGCCCCTGATATGTGTGGATAGACCTTTAAGTGTCTTCGTCAATTTAAAGTTCTACCTACTTTTATTACTAATTTCATATTATGTTTATGCAATTTGCTACTTAGGGGAAGACTATGTTCAGCAGTGGCCTCGCAATTGCTTTAGTATTTTGGCGAAGTCATCAAGTTGCTGTTGAAACTGCCTGACTGACTCACATACAAAAAGATCTTTTGTTTTGTGATTTGCAAGTGAGAATCTACAACAGGGTGGTAATCCAATTATTATGAGATAGACTACTCTCCGAACAATAAAATAGATAAAAATTCAAACCTTGGTCAAATGGTTTTACGAGTATGAAGTACTTTACGTTAGAGACAATATTTCCTCGCAAAGATCTGGCCATCTCACCGCACTTCAGTTTATTCTTTCCCTTCAGGGGCCTTAGTGCGAGTTTTTTAACGAACTCACTCGTGATACCGTAAAAGATCTCGTATGTCAAAATGTATAGAAAACCGGCCAAGTGCGAGTCGAACTCGTGCACGAAGGATTCCATACCATTATCGCAAAAATCGGCACAAAAATCACATTTGTTGTATGGGAGCCCCACTTAAATATTTATTTTATTCGGTTTTTTGTATTTTTTGTTATAGCGGCAACAGAAATACATCATCTGTGAAAATTTCAACTGTCTAGCTATCACGGTCATGAGATACAGCCTGGTTACAGACAGACTGACAGACAGACGGACCGCGGAGTCTCAGTAATAGGGTCCCGTTTTTACCCTTTGGGTACGGAACCCTAAAAATAGAGGTTTCTCCTTACCGCCACCAGACGGCGCTTATCCAGTTTCAATACAAATTGAGGTTTACGTTAACGCGATTGACGGTGAGTAAAAGCTTGCACTAAGGCCTCAGATCACCTCCACATATATTAGCTAAACATCTTAAACCCTCAGTACGTGAGAGAATCGGTTTCGGCTAATATATTTCTGGCACGGCTTATTGACTGACAGGGGTTAGCCTTAACAAAAGGTGCTGTTTAAGGGAGCCTGTAGACATGTGTCTGTATTGAATTCTGGCCTCAGTGTTGGTTAGAAACTAAAGCAAAATGGCTTGGGTACGATATTTTGTGAAGGATTTTTTTTTATTTTACCGTTTTGTACCATAACTGGGCCAAGGGATACTCTCCTTCTAGCTCTTCCCTCTATTCAGAGATGCCATGGACCAACCCTAATTAAATGAGTCCAGCTTTCCATTCCGCCATCTCCGTCTAGGCCTGCCGAAATCTTACTCGCCATTGAGAGGAGATCTCTGGGTTGTGAGTTTGGCCCAGTGCTCATCTGATATGGGACAAAATTTATCCAGCCCATAGCGTGGCAGCTTTTCAAATTTGATGGTGGGTTTTTGGACTGTGTGCAATTTTCGTTACATGATCATTCGAGTCTCCACAGCAGCCCACGACTAAGTTACGCACGTCTTCTTAGTTTCGCTTTGTCTCTAATAGTGTTGGGTAGGACATGACATGAAAAAGAGTTTGTAAGAGTAGCCTCTTTTTTGTACTGAGCCAGTACAATGTCCTACTTCAAATGAGGAGAGGCGTACTGAAGCTCGGCCTTAAGTTTGAAGTTATGACTTCATGAATACAAATATGACAATTGATGTTATTGCAGTACAATAGGGATGTTTCCTGGGTAGAAAAATGATCTCGTACTATTTAGTCCGTCAGTGAGATTATCAAATACAAATAACATTAGGCCCGTATTTTTTGTTATAACAAATAAATAAAAAATTACAAAGATAAAGCGCAGCAAAATTCAGGAGTGGGGGCTTGTGACGTCACTTTGTCAGTATAAAGTGTAGCACACCGTGACGTCACACGATATTTCAACGCACTCTATCGTCGTAATTTTTTATTTACCTGGTAAAAGAAAAAATACGTGTTCCATATTTTTAGGTAATCGACTGGTACACTGACGGGATCATCTACTACGCTACGCACGAATGCGTGGCTAGCAAACAAACATGACAAGTGGTGGCTAACCTCTTGATACCGTCCTATGTAACAGTGGTACTGGTCGATTTTTTTGGTATTGATGAAATTTAACCACCTCCCTATTTATGCAATCTGGTTACCTATTTACTATGAGTGCTGTGAGTATGCAGGTGCAAACTATTCATACGGCCTATTATTTGCTACATAATTCCGGTCCCCAACTTTAAAGATACCATTCAAGAAAATCAAGCTACCAATAAATATGATAAATGCTCTTACAGTTGAATTACGAATCAGAAAAAAAAGTAAACGACTGTAAAACGTTTTTAACGATAGCAATCGTCTCTAAATGGCCAGCACTCTGCAATCGGGGGCCACATTAGCCAAGTTATGATTATTTATCGTGGCAGTCACTGCCAAGTGAACCACTGTAATGAATATTTGGCATGGTTATTGGTGATTATTGCACGAGGATAAATAATAATTTGAAAAGTTTAAACTTAAATGAATATCAAGTAAGTTTTTGCACCGTATGGTAATCGACTTAAAGAATTTCACCATCCCATATCTTCCCGTGGGTGTCGTAAGAGGCGACTAAGGGAAGACACCAGAGAATGGGCAGCAGCGTTCTCTGTGCACTTTAAGAACAAACTGCGATCGCCAACCCGCCTGCCAAGCGTGGCGATTACGGCAAAACCCCCCAAACTATGATGAAGTTTTTGCTGAAAGTGAAGGCAAATATCACTGTGCAATAGATGATATTTTTAAACTAGTGGATCATAATAGAGATATACACCCTATAAAATTAAATAAAACAACCCTGTATAAGTTGTCCAAGTAATAGGGAGTGAATCTATTACCATTAACTTAATGGAAAAATCCATTATTGTTTTGCCCGACCAGGAAATCGAACCCAGAACCAAGTTGTCTATAGGAATGTTTTCTGTGTAGAAAAATGATAATTTTATTCAGTCCGTCAGTGAGATTGTCAAATAATATTGGACACGTATTTTTTGCTTTATCAAATAAATAAAAATTGATAAAGATAAAGCGCATCAAAGTTCAGGAGTGGGGGCTTGTGACGTCACTTTGTCAGTAAAAGTGCAGCACGGTGTGACGTCACACGATATTTCAACCACTGTATCGTCCTAATTTTTTACGTGACAAAAGTACTAAGTAATATTTTTAGGTAAGCTTACTGACGAACTAAATAGACTTTATTGTCATCATCCCTCGGGGCAGTTTTGTAGTTTATTTTATGAAAAATTGTCTTTTTAGAAACTAGGCATTTAAATAAATGCATTTCTAGTTTTCTAAATTCACTTACTTAATACATAAAACTATTTCCTTCTGCATATTGCTATTATATTTAAATGTTTGTTATGTTTGCAAGTTTGAAGTATGGGCTTCCTATTTCCTCTTACACAAGACCAAACTTATTACCCTTCCTAGAAACCAAACCGATCAGGCGAAGACCTCTATTGAGCGTATGTTTCCTTGCCCTAGCAAGCTGTCTAGATGAAAATATTTTTTAGCTTTTGCCTTGAGCAAAACTCAACTTTAACGTGTTACTTTCATAATTGAAATTGTATTTGTTATCGCAATAAGGGGTTCCGATACTCTTTTACCAGTCCATTTTATCTATTAATTGAAGCTTCAACTCCTTAATAAATTCCATCCACGGTCCTCAAGAAAATATTCAAACAGTGTTTTCCACAAAAATAACTGCGTAGTCATCCTAAAACGGTGGCCACAATCATTTTCTTCAATAGCTAAGTCACATGTGACTGGCTAGGTTCCATTGTGCCTTTGTTCTTCGCAAATCAAACGTGGCTTTTATATTTCCAACGATAGGGTTGACCGAAAATAGATTTTTTTATTTTATTTTGTTTTTTTGTAGTTTAGCAGGTTTTAAGGCAAATGGCAGTGCTATTTAGCTGTGTTGGTGGGCAAATTTTATTTTAAATTTTATCTGGGATGGCTCTAATCGTGACTTAATTAGGTAGCCAGTTATATAATTAATACCCAAATGGTAAATTTTAGGTGTACGTAGAAAATCAATTTTGTTTACCAAAGTGTAGTTATCTTTTTCTTTAATTCGTTCAATGCACGCCAGGTATGGCAATTGGCTTCTACTGTAACCAGATGTTAACGGTAAAAATGTTTCAAGAGAGAGTAAATATTATATAACGGGTACACGTCTTTCGCAACGGTTTCCATGGAGGTCCACTGCGGCTAAAGTCGTGTGCGACCGTGGCCAACCATTGTACCTTTGTTCTTCGAAAATCAAATATGGCGGCCATTGTTATACCCCATGGTTAGGGTTGAAAAGTTTCACAAAGAGAAAACGCTGTATTGTTTCATATTTTTGTAAGGTATCCCAATTTAAAAATGGAGTACCTACCTTCTTAACGATTAATTTTCTGTTAAAAATTTCGTCTTTATTTAAACATAATTTTCCCTTTTACATGAATGAGTCACGTGGACTGATGTTACAAGTGCAATTGGAATAATTATACTGTTATTAAAATTTACTGATCTTATTATTTAGCTTTATTTCAATGTAACCTACTGTTTCATTAAATTATTCACACCATTCACGCATTCTTTTTTCAAACTTAATAAAAGAAAATAATAACTGGTTTATTGTCGGAGTGTGCATACCAGCCCTAGCATTAGCGGTGGTTCTTAGAGCGAAACTTTAACATTTCGGGTATGGCTCTTTGTGTTTTTCGCAGTCAACACGGGCACAAAATTACTGAGTAATTAACGCGGAAGTGTGCATACCGCGGATAACCGCCTAACGAAGTATGTGTACATTTTTGTTCATGAATTTGTTATTATGATATACTCAAGAACATTTTTAGTACCGAGAGCTGGAAGTTTCATTTTAAAATGAATTTTGAGCGTGCAAAATAGGGTGATAAACATAGCTTCCTAATTGTATCCTATATTTGAGAATGAATCATGTCTTAGAACTTTTGCTCACTTTAGAAATTTCAGCAAAACTACAAAAGTGTATTGCAGAAAATCGATTGCCATCAACATAGCTATAATCCAAGTTTTTTAATCAATTGAGTGATTTTCAGAATTTCCGCTGCCTTACCGCAACAACATGTCCAAACTTACTGGTGAAGTAACAATTAAATTACACACAAAACAATTCTTTCCGCAGCATCTCAATCCAATTAGAGACATTACCGCTACGTACAGTTATCCAAAGAAATTCGCTAGAGTGGTGCAATCTCAGCCGAGATCGCACCGAGCTCATTTACACTGCTGTACTAATTCAGTAAGGATAGGTACGCAATTTTTCGCCCGTTAGACCTCCGTCCCTCCTCTCTAGCACCCTATTTACCCCCCCTAAGGCGCCCCAGCGGACGTGATTTGAAAACAAATACGTACATTCACAGAATACAACATTTGTTGGTGCTAACTTGGCCGTTGTTCCGTCTTGAATACTACGGACAACGTTATTTCCAATGAAATCTTGTTACATTATAATAAATGTTTCGGTTCATTCTAGTTTTAGTAATGCAGTGCTGGCTAGTAATATTATGGCATATATAGTCATGAAAGTGACTGCGTTGTTGTGACGTGTATATCAGTTTCTCCAAAGCACTATCTAAATCTAATCTACCCAACTCATGTTCTTCTTCCATTCGAGTTGATTGAAAACCCTTTTTTTTATTCTATCTATTTTGTCCCACTGCTGGGCAAAGATCTTCCCCACTGTTCCGTTTTGTGCACATTAAGTCATAAATATTATAAAAAGGTAACACGTTGTTTAAAGATATCGATCCTTTCAGCCGTTCTGGCGTGATTGTGTGACAAACATACCTCTATACATCCAAACTTCGCATTTGTAATATTACTAGCTTCTGCCAGCGGCTTCACCCGCGTGAAAGTCGAAAATTATCCTGAGGGAACATATCCCCCGGATAAAAAGTATCCTATGTGAAAAATATTATATTATTATGTGCTATTCCTCACTATAATCTATCTCTGTACCAAATTTCATCCAGATCCGTCCAGCCGCTTGGACGTGAAGAAGTAACAAACACAAATAAACACACACACACAAACGTTTATAATATTGGTGTAAGCTTAGATAAAGTATTATTTATTTATTATATACTTTATTGTACACCACAAAAAAATATACCTAAAGTACCTATAGATTAAGCCTTAAAATGAGCTTGATTGATAGAGCGAGACGGCTAATTGGCAGCTCCATGTAAATAATAAGGACAAAAGATTATTTTTTGTCTTTGTCACCGTGGCCGGTTTCTGTTGTTTGTCAAACTCTAATACAATGGCAGGTTTGACAAACAAACTCGGTTTTGTTTGATTTTCTGTGATTTCGTGGTATTATGTGTTAATTGAGACAAGGAATTTGGGTTATTTATAGATAATAAGTGTCAGTGCGATGGTGGGTTGTAGTGTTCTTGTTCTTGTTATAACACCAGAAATAACTATTGCCGTCTCATGTGCGGCCACGCCAGGGCTTAATCTATAGGTACTTTATCTAAGAGTGTAAGATACAAATAATCTGATCTATAGTACCTATTGATCTGATACGAAAAAATTTTTCACTAAGTACAGCTACACTGTGTCATAGACATTATATTCTGTGAAAGACCACAGGAGTGGAGCCGCGGGTAAAGTATAGTTATATTTTACGTTCGGATATTTTAGTTTCGGTCAAGGAATATTTAGCTTGTAGTGTAGCACTTTGTTACTCGCCTGCTTACTTTGTCGCTATGTAATATTAATAAAGTTTTGCGGCAAAGGTCGCCGGAGTTCGCCTTTTCACTTTAGGAACTAAAAGAACTTTGGCGTGGTCGCTTTATTATTTCAAGTTTTTTTTGAGAATTGAAAACAGTTCGCCGTATTATTAATTGAAATATTCGATTCGTGGAATACATTTTCGAGATTTTAGGAGAACCTTTTCTCTCTCAGATGAAAGAGGTTGTATTTTACTCACGAAATATTACCTAGAATAGAAATCGATTCAAGGTCGCAAGCTAGATGTATTCAAAACAGGACCATCAAATCACTCTGGGCCCAACATAAACCCGCCTACGTTATGGTCCCGCTGTAGTTTATATCACGTTCTCTTACACAAAATCAAGCACATCCCATCCTAGTAATCCAATTACTAAGCAAGTTACTCGGCGTTTTCGCCATTTTCCTACCGAGACCCCATTTCATATCTGTATGGAGTAATTATTATTACTATAGCCATTGTTTCGGTAGTAACAGTAAACAAGGGACCAAGTGAAATATGCGTTTACTGCCCACCTTCCCAGATAATATCAGATTACAATGCAATATCAACTATATCTTCCACGACATAAGGTTCTTAATTACTTTGCCTTGTCGACCGTGTTTCATATCTCTTGGCTGTGTATGTCGACCTAATTTGAACTCTAATTTGTAAGTTATAAGGTCGGTGATGTACGCGGCTGTCTGATTCAAGATGTTAAGATCCCCTACCAAGATTTCGTGTCAAATCTTCATCTCGAAGACGTCTAGTACGGGAATAGATGACATATCCAATTTAGATGTCTGGCAGTATATTCATGGAGATTAGAGATAATTATATTGTAATTAGACAGCCTATATTTGCGTGACACTTAAACTTTGGGTAACTTTATTAATTTCTCCGTATTACTTGATGTTTCAGAAAGTGATAACGTTTATTTAATTGACATGTTGTTCACAGTTTAACAGATGATTAATAATTCTATATCAATGTAACACAAAACAGCAATCTAGCGTAGAGAAAATAATTGGATGTTGCATGGAAAAAAGTGTATAATTTGATTGCGCTATTGGAAAACTATTATCGAATTCGGAAAACCAATCAAACCATGTTGACATTTCGCTAACACGATTTCCTATACATCTGCATCCAATTAGAACTGTTATTTACAACAGGCGTTATTCCTCGTGATATATACCTAATTTATTCCATCTTTACGGACCGAAAAACTAATAAAACAACACCCTTGGCTTGATCAAAAATTTACACTATCCTACCGTAGCAAATTGCGAGAACAAATAGTGAGGGTTCCGTACTCAAGATGTATAGTTAGGGGTCAGTATAATAACGAACTGCCGAAACCCAATACTAGGTTGAGGATTTATTAGTTCTAATTCAAAATACAGAGGCGGAAACCATTTGTCTGGGGGCTTCTTATAACGCAATTGTATGGAGAAACTAGACATATTTTGCTTGTTTAAACATATTATGTCTATGAACCTCGTTGACTGTGGTGTATTAATAGGGTAGTGCAAGTGTAGAATTTCTTTAGGGGTAGTTTGGGGTAGCCACGTTAATTGCATCGTCATAGTGGCGTTCATTATTAGGTCCTCTAAAGCACAGTAGAGTTATGGGCACTTGGGGCAATGCAGCATGTGTGTCATATTCTGTACAGGGGCACTCACATTGGGTATATTTATTTATTTATTTATTGCAATTGCTCTCTGCACTCACAGTTTGACCCAACACGTGCAGAGAGTCAATAATTACAGAATTACATAAGAAAAACAATATAAATAATTTTAAATAATAAAATATATAAATAATTTAAAATTCACACAGACTAAACACAGACAACACAGGCAAATCAATTAAACAACATTAATACAAACCATAATTCAATAAATAATAATTCAACCATTAAAAATAATTCAACAATTCAATAATAAAAAATCAAACATAAATTAAATTTAGTAATAATTCAATAATAACAATTTCATAACAATAATACAACAATAATAATTTAAAAATATTCAATAATTTCCAGATTTTTTGAGTTAACTCATTTAGTCGCTAAAACACTCTTTGCAACCCTTTAAAAATACACGCACATTGGAGTGGAATAAATATATATCATTAAATAATATATCAAAATATATATCATTGGGGTCTGTAAAAACCTATTTTTACCAAATAATGTGACCTAGGTGGTCACATTATTTGATAAATAAGTCCTAACGCAAATCAAACGGAACTAGGAATATCAACACATCTCTCAGAAACACAAACTGAACAAAATACCGCATAACATCCAAACATGCTCAACATCCAAATATCCACCGAATTCGGCGAATGTTTAACGCGTCATAAACCAACAGTAAATTAAAGTTAGCGGCAAGTTTACTGGAAGTGCCACAACTGTCTGCTAAGTTTATATGCTGACAGGACAGGTAAGACCGACATTAAGATTATATCAAAGACTATTTGTGGAAGCAAACACAAACATGTTTGCTACCCGGCCAATGAGGTGCGAGTACTGGATGAGGCTTGAGCGTGGTTCGGTAGATGCACAGTCGGTTCTTCGTCCCGAAGATAGCCGACCGCATGGTGAGTTCGCTTCGGTCTAACCCTATCCTTGAGACCGTGACCAAATTGTACTGTCTTCTGAAAAATTTAAAATCGAGGTAGGCTAATATAGTATAGATATTTTGTATGTGTGTAAACTCTTTTTTGACACAAGATACAAGACAGGAATTTTGTTACTGAGCACAATTTTGTTGAAAAGTTACCTACAATTTATTACGAGTATAATCATAATAATTATATATTTTGTTGACTGTTGCGTGATAAGCTTGTGAGTGAAATATTATTATTAAAAATACTTAATATCATATTATTATTTTTGAAACGTTTTATGGGACAAAAATCACTAAAGCCTATAACCGCAAATTTGCGTTTCAGAATGAAATTTTAATGCCAATATGAACGGAAAAATTAAAAAAAAAATTATTATTAAAATATAAAATTTTCGCTGTTATGTTAAATATCGTTTATATCGAGCATTTTGAGTTGCTCACCAATTCTGTTACTGGAATTAAAACCATAAAATATTATCTGTTATTACCGCAAAGACGCTTTGTAAAAACAATCCTATTAATATTATTCTGCGCTATGTAACGTTTCTAGTTAATTCTTTAGTTCTGGGGCCAGAATAACCTTTGTGCATAAGTTTTTATTATTTAAATACTACACTTATGAAATACCTCATCATAACCAACTTGTAAAATTCCCACTGCTGGGACACAAGACTCCTCTCTGTAAGATAGAGTGGGCTAAAAGCCAAGTGTGGGTTGGGTAGGTCAACTGTGTGAATTTTTGTTTCATGGTTATTTTTTCTAAACTGTTTTGAGAAATAACTAATAATGTTAAATTGTATTGTTCCAGGTATGTTACTACATCTGAATGCCTGCACAAAAACAGTGGCGGATTTGTAAGTTGGACTTCTAATGAACCGTAACAAGGCGTCACCCGTAAATATGTTAAGGTTTTTTTAAGCATACAAGCATAGATAAATGCCTCAAGCAATAAACGCTGTATAATAAGAATTTGATTTATTTAATCAACCTGCATAACAACTAAAAAAACTTAGTTATAACTATTAAAATTTGCTATATTGCATTGCCGTTTCCGTTTCCGTAAGGGAAATAATAGAAAGTTCTGAAAAAAAATAGCATATCAAAATATGAAATTGACTGCTTTATGTCCGATAACTTAAATGCGAATACAAATAAAGAAACGACCGTTGATGTGTTTTAAATTCCATTTTTGAAATTAAGAGAGTCAATGAATTTAGTTGGGTCAATGACCGTCATTGCCATGCTAAAACTTAAGACAATTACAATGACAAATAATGTAAGTCACAATAATTACAATCTTTGATACTGTAGTAAGAATGTAGTAGTGTTGTTCTCGTTACCATAAAATCGATAAGGTAGCCACGTTTCGATTTTAAGGGTACACTGGTCGAAAATTCTTCCATACAAACGTAGTCTGGCTTTTACTCCACTGTTTGACGATATATGTTCAAGATATGGAATTAATATGGAAATAATTCCCTGTATGAAAGCAAAAAAGTAAAAAAAAAATACTTGAAAGTTATGAGCTTCGAAAGTTCCATATTTCATCACTAATTTTAACGCATCTGCAATAAGTACCATAAGAAGAAGGAAAATTGAAAAACGGCCTCCATACAGGGATAGATTAGTAGTTCAACAATGCAAATAATTTTATTTTCAACAGATGCATTCAGGCGTTTTTTCTTGATATCCAGACTCCCAATGGTCTGTTTATAAAATTTCGCGCACTCGTTTTCGTTCTAAATCTATCATCATCCATTTCGCTACAAATTTGCAAAAGTGTGTATTCGTACGCGAACTAGCTTCATACTGCTCATAACAGCATCTATCTGTTCCGCACGTGTTGTCGGTTGATATAGCATGCATTTTAACCCCGCGCACAAAATAGTTCGTGCCGTCGACTAGTGTACCCTTAATGCTAAGTATCGTAGCAGTGCTACGACGCTACAAGTCTACGTGCTACGAGAATTGCTACAACTGCTACGAATATCACTGTTGAATAAACATATACCTTTAAATACGCATAAATAAGAAGTACGCATATAAATTTGTGAGACGGAAACATAAAAGCTGTGTTAATAAATGTGACATTGAAAAAAGGTCGTGGTTTTGTTGAATTCGTCGAAAACCCCTAACAAACTTAAACATACTCAACTGAAAATCAAGATAAATACTCTACAAAGAGCATCCAATGGAGACACCTAGCAAATTCTCTCGGCAAACACACCGGGGGTGTCACACTCGAGTGCGAGTCTGTGATCACTCACACTTTCGTCCCGACACAAATTAACGAATGTCTGCAATTAGGGGCCGACACTCGAAAATGGCTCGAGCTTTAATATTTTAAGGGCATCATTTAACGAGGTTTAATATTGTTGTTCTGTTGTTCTCACACTCCTCACCCTAAATGTGATTTAAGCACGTTTCTTTAATTATTTGATCAGTGTTGTCAGCACCTTAGTAATGTGTTCTGTTGTGTTATATCTTTGTTTAGCTATAACACAGTATTATTGCAGAAATCAGAGAGCAGTAGTGGCCCTTACAAGTTGTATGTCGTGGGTTCGAGCTCAGGCAGGCGATTTACTTTGTGTAAATTATTTCATCACCACTGCTCTCAAAACGGTGATGGAAAACATCGTGAGGAAACCGGCATGTCCTAGAACCAAAAATTCGTAGACATGTGACATCCACCAACCCGCACTGGGCCCGGGGTGGTTTACGGCCCATTCCCTCTTACAGAGAGTAGGGCTGTGTCCCAGCAGTGGGAACATTAATAGGCTGATGATGTGATGTGATTGCAGAAATCATAAGTTTGTTATTAATCATACAACATTATAAATTCTTGCGAACAGATCATTTTAAATACATACAAATGCCATCCAAATTCGATAATTTAAAATCACACGATTTATTATAAACTTACGGTGTTTGCAATAATCCGGTGTCAGCTACAAGGCGTAACGCTAGAAAGTAATTCTGGAATATTTAATATAGAACTTATTTTAAAACATAGGGGAAAACCGTATCAAGTTTTTCACTGAACAGTATTAGTTTAACAAATAGTTTTGTTATAAAAAACGTTGAACACAACGCAACGCAATGTTTTTAGAAAATAAATAGATTTTGGCACTTAAGCACGTTTTTTTCAGTGTTGTCTGCACCTTAATAATATGTTTTATGAGAACATGAGTATGTATATACACATGTATTCGTATTTAAATATGAGTGTTTCAGTTTGCAGAGTTAGCAAAACTTGGGTAATGCAAATATTGTAGTTGTTTGCGAGTAGTTTTATTAAACAGTGGCTCTTACGTATTCAAGAGTTTGTATAACTTTCTGGTACTTATGTTTTGGCGTGCGGCTTATTATTAAATAAGCCTAGTGAAATAGATATGACCACAGTTTATACACTAGTTTGTATATTTTTCTTGTGACTTATTTAACTATTTATTTATTGCAAACAAACAGTTAAAAGGGAAAATTTACAAGTCCGTGATTAGACCTGTCGTACTGTATGGATCAGAATGTTGGGCTGTGAAAAAGATGGATAAAAAGAGATTGCATGTAACAGAGATGAGAATGTTGAGATGGATGTGCGGAGTGACGAGAATGGATAAAGTGAGAAATGAGTATTTTCGAGGAAGTTTGAAAGTGGCGCCAGTGACAGAAAAGTTGAAAGGTAACCGAAAAGGTAAAAAATAAGTTGGTATGGTCATCTGATGAGGAGGGATGAAACGCAGGTTACTAACAGAGTTATGAATTTAAATGTGGATTGATGGAGAAGGAGGGGATGGCCAAAGGAAAGATGGATGGATTGTGTGAGGAGTGATATGAAAGAAAAGGGAGTCAGTGATAGCGTGACGGGAGACAGGACGGTATGGAAGAAGAAAACGTGTTGCGCCGACCCCAAGTAACATGGGATAAGGGCAGGAAGATGATGATGACACAAACTTATGTGTACAACACTTTACTTATGTATTTTACAAAGTTAAATGTCAGCAAGATCAATTAGGATCTCGGCCCACTATTAGGCATTACCTTTCATAATAAGTGTTTATGGTAAGGTGCCTATAATGTCGTCACCTTCAAAATATAATAAATATATAGTTTGTGTGTTTTATTATCTCATGGGAACATTATACTTGGATAGAAAGTAGCTTATGTGCTATTATAGAAAATAATCTATATCTGTGCCAAATTTAATCCAGATCTGTCCAGCCGTTCTGGCGTGATTGAGTAACAAACATACATCGAAACTTTCGCATTTATAATTTTAATAAGATAAGTCTAACTTAGCCAAACGTCTAAGGATAAGTTACCATTTATGAGTTTAAAAAACCAATCCACTATTTATAAACTGTATTTTCATACAATACCGGTTTCTGATATTTACGAGTAAATATCAGAAGGCACACACACTAAGCTCTCCATACATTGATCATTTTAATAAATCCAGATTACCATGTATTTCAAATAAAACTGCCCGGATCAGAGTTTTTATTTATTCGGTTATTTAATAAAATACAGAATCAACGCTCCCACCATTGTTTCAGTAATGTAAATAACGTTCTACGAGTATATAAAATAACGAGGAAATCAAAATGGTAGGCCACAATGTAATGTGTTTGTTTTGTACAATATAATTTGAGCCTAGTTTCTGTGTGGATTATATTAATTATATTGCTGTGTATTTCATCATACAAGTAATTTAATATTCTATGTATATTATAGTTGTTTGTTGGTATAGGAAATAAGTTAAAATAACAGCTTATTTTTTAGGTCGTGTCATGAACTCATGACCTTTTAAGCGCGGTCACTGTCGGACTGCATTGAAAAGAAAGAGATGGACGATGACTCAACGCTTGCTTGCAACGTGCAACGCTTGCAAAACATGAAACATTTTATCGATTCACTCAACCAAGTGCCGCACTAAGAAATTATTCATTATTGTTATCAATTTTACCGACTTTTGTTGGCGTTGGCAAGTAAGCTTGCCGTCCATTTGAATCGAGATTTTTCTAAAATATGTTTCTGTCACAAACAAGTTGTCAGAAATATTTATTAATGGTAACTTGTTTATAACTAAGAACTTTTTATTTTTTATTATTCCAATTCACTCAAACGATGTACAAACACACGTGCAAAAAAATAAGGAACAACACAAAAATTCTGATTGACATGTACTAGATGTGAATCTTACATGTGCATATAAAACACTTAATATTTAATGAATTAAAATTAAACAAATCAAATGAAAACCAAATAAAAAGAAATCTAAAGTAAATCAAAATTAAATAAACTCACAATTAACTTAAAATAAATTAAAATTAATAAAAAAATACTTAAATTAAAATTTAAATTAACCATAAAATTTAATTAAATCAATAATAAAATTAGATAAAAATAAACCAAAATGAAATCAACAGTAAATTAAAATTAACTCAAAAAAAAAATCTAATAGTTATGTAATTAAGTCTCTAAGTTTACTTCTAGAATGTTCGTAGTCGTGTAGTGAGGTACTTCCAGAATTGACCTTTTACAAACATATAAACACCTTTACCTCTTCATATAAATTAAGAAAAGCTAGAACAAAGTAGGCCAGTGAACTGTAATAGATATTAGTCCAGTGCTCTTGGTCGCCAGTTCTATTCCCATATAAAACAAATATTTGCGCCACCCGCAGTTCTAGATTTGAGTATTTGTGAATGCGAGTTTGTGTACATACACCAGCACTGCACGAGAGAAGACTGCGATTGGAAACTATTAAAAAAATAACATTTATTAAGCTATTATTAACCCATAACACAAATTAAAATACAAAACATATAATTTAAAAAAAAATTGTCATGGTTTAAGACCGCACGGCCTGTTAATAATATTTTCACTGCGCTTAGCAATGGAATTGTGACTGGTTTTTTTTTTTGCTGGGAGGAAAATTGCGGTGTGGTCTGCAATCAAGAAAGGATGGTGTTTCCGGGTTAAATGAGGTGATTGAGTAACTGTAGCAATTTTGATAGGGTTGTAGCCTGCAACTTTGGCAGGGTTGTAGCCTGCAATTTTGACAGGGTTGTAGCCTGCAATTTTGACAGGGTTGTAGCCTATAATCATGCTGCTCAGATCAAATCAAGGCGATAACAGGACTCACTGTCACCACTGCCCTGAGAAGAACCGAAGACAGTCTGGTCTGGAAGCAACTCGTCAGAGAATCCGTGAAAGTTATTTAGGACGGGCAATGAAGTACACGAAAAAGAAGAGGACTTGGTTAATTCATTTCATTAAAATATGTGGGTATAAATGGGCACGATAAGTAAGGTTGCCAACCGTACTATTATTTACCAACAGCCTTATTTGGTAAGGCAAAGCGCAAAGGTCTACGCTGGATTCTGGCTGTGTATCGGTGTATCTGTGTCTGTCTGTGGCATTATAGCGCCTAAACAGATGAACCGAATTTGATTTAGTTTCTTTTGTTTGAAAGGTGACTTTGTCGAGAGTGTTCTTAGCTATGTTTGAATAAAATCAGTTTAGCCGTTCAAAAGTTATTCACATTTTACTCTTTGAATCTGAATTTTTTCGCAAGATATCGTGTCATTATTACGTCTTTCGATAGATTGTCGATTGAAGTGTGTTTGCTACTAGGTATATTAAATGTAGTTTAAAAAGCATGAAATAAAAATTAAAACCGGGTGTCTTATAATTTGTAATTTTATCTTGTCGTTCATTACATTAATATAAAAAAACAAATATTTCAACCAACAAAATAAACCTCTTACCCTCTTACAAATAAACGCGGTATAAAGTTATACCAAGTATAAACCTATGAAAATGTATGGTTATACCTTTGTTATACCTGGTATAACTTTATACCGCGTTTATTTGTAAGAGGGTTAAAGTTTCTGTTGCCATTAAAAAGCTTACAGCAGCTAGATCCACACACCCACACTAAGTGCCACAAGCTCCATTACATATTTTAATCTATTCAGCATTTTAGTTTCAAAACTCACATTTGCGTTCGCAGCATAATTCTCATTTAATATGGCTACAACTATAGCCATTACAATTTAATCGCGCCCCGAAGAAACGTACTTACAACATGTTGGTAACAACAATCTGTACTTTAAACTTGTTCAGGCTTACGAACGATATTAAATAGAGACAAAGTACAGTCATCAAAAAATATCGCCAGCCAGCCCAAGAGCTAAACTTTATTTGGTACCAGATAGACGTGATCTTACTTCAAACTTTTTTTTTACTTTTTACTTTTTCCAGCCGCAAGGAAATCGTTTAAGTTAACTCGTTTACTCTTGAAACTTGCCTTGTGGTGAGGATTACAGAGATAAAACTTAGTTCGGGTGCTTCTATTAAAATGGTTTCGAAAAGTATTTTAATAATTCGCTGACTGTACTTTATCTGTTTGCTGGAGTTTGATTGAGTCTTTACATTTTGATTTTGGAAAAAGATTATATCGTTTGATAAGTTAATTGAATTTAGCTTGGTAGTTCTTTATTCATTTACGTTATCGAAATGTATTTTTATACTGCTGTTGTGATAGAAGAGGTAGTCAGTGATAGCATGCCGGTTGACAGGGCGAATGGAACAAGAAAATGTGATGCGATGACCCCAAATAACGTGTGACAAGACAAGGTCAAGAAGACGATGAATATTGGGATTTGCATGTAAATAATATTACTTCATAAACATCATCATCATTTCAGCCGAAAGACGTCCACTGCTGGACATAGGCCTACCCCAGGCGTTGCCGCATTGACCGATCCCGTGCATCTCGCATGTGATGTCTGCAAACTTAAACAGCAGCCTAATTGCGTAAGTGAATTCTGCAAAGCAAACAAGTTGTAATCTTCCCAAGAACGACTTTTCGTATTGCATATTACACTCTGAAACGGAAAGGTCCTCCTTTCATTACCAATATTTTGACGTAGAATTTATTGTAAAAGAATGAATGAAAGCGGAAGAATCGAGATAAAACTTACTGTGTAATGCAAATGTCATATACCTTCAACTCCGTAGTATCTCTAAGTAGTCTGTGTTCAACTCAAAGGAGGATTTGGAAAGCTAACGCTAGCTTTCCAAATTAGTTTCGCAATACCGAAAAAGTTGAAAAAAAATATTCCGATTCTTTGAAAGAATCGACTTGTTTCCTTTGCAGAATTCACTTACGCAATTAGTCTGCAGGTCATCGGTGCACCTATTCATCATCAGCTTATTAATGTTCCCACTGCTGGGACACAGACCTCCTCTCTGTGAGAGGGAATGGACCGTAATCCACCACACGGTCCCATTGTGGGTTGGTGGATGTATCATGTCTTCGAATTTTTGGTTCTAGGACAGGCCAGTTTCATAACACGATATCTTGCGAAAATATCCCGCTTCAAAGTGAAAAATGCACACAACATTTAAACGGCTGAACGTGAGTCACGTTTAAAAAAAAATAACCGAAATCAAAATCGGTTCATCCGTTCAGGAGCTATGATGCCACAGACAGATAGTCAAATACACAAACACACAGGACACAGGTCAAACTTATAACACTCCTCTTTTTCTGTCAGGGATGAAAAAAAAAAAAACAAAATGTGTCCTCCTTTTCACATTTAACTCGAATAAAACCTGTAAGTATTATCAAATCAAACTCCACAACAAAGTAAAAGTTATAAATAAACTCCGCAAGTAATAAACACATAACGTAATACATAAACGAGGTGCGTTTCCAAACACATCGGCACGCGATCTGAACGATGTCGTGATTTATATTCAGAGGCAATTTGCTTGTGCTTCGTCTTTCATGTTCGTTATCATACAGCTGTGCTGAAGGCTATTGTATTGAAAAATAATACTTGATGACTGGAATGATAGAAGAATACCATTGAGTGTCAAAATACGAGAGAACTGAGATTCCAATCCCAATGAGCAGTGGTGGCCCAGTGGTATTGGCCGCGACTTACAAGTCGTAGGTTCGAGCCCAGGCAGGCGCTTTACTTTGTGTAAATTATTTCATCACTACTGCTCTCAAAACGGTGAAGGAAAACATTGTGAGGAAACCGGCCTGTCCTAGAACCAAAAATTCGAAGACATGTGACATTAACCAACCCGCACTGGGCCCGCGTGGTGGACCCATTCCCTCTCACAGAGAGGAGGCCTGTGTCCCAGCAGTGGGAACATTAATAGGCTGATGATGATGTGATGATGTGAGATTCCAATCAAACTTAAAATATTTTATTTCAGGCTTCTTTATAGGATCGCGGTTGACCCCTATCTCACCTGATGGTAAGCGATGATGAGGTCAACGTTGCTTGATTTGGTTTTATGTAAACTCAGGTTTAAGGGATCGAAACTGTAATAGTCTATTCCCGAGAGAAAAAACAATCAATTCAGCATTGCCATCCAACGTGGCAATGCTGCCAGCCTCTGGTCACTAATTTTCCTGTTGACAGCGATGTGGACGAATTTTTTGACGCACCGTAAGTGTACATATTAGTTTTTCTTATTTTAGTTCTAATATTAGTTTGTAAATAATGTACATATAAAATACTAAATAAATAAATATCAATTCAGTAAATTTCCGTCGTTGTTATTTATTGAGAATTGAGAACTAAGAGAACAAACTAACTTGGCATATATCTTCTCCGTCATGGGTCATGGGTCATCATAATAATTTCGGGAATAAAGGTCTCCCCCAAATGTCGACACGTCTGGGTAAAACAGCTTAATGAGCACTTAATTTTAGGGATCAACAAATATTATCATCAGAGTATTGATGGTTTCTATACGGGTGTCCCCCTTAGCAGCATTTGGTTTTTTTTCAAGCGTTCCCATGACTTCAAATCTCCTCACACAGCTACAGTAATTTACGAGTATGTCACAAAATGGAGGACACACATAAATAAAATGCAAAAAAAAATCCCCTCTAACACATGATCCTTGAAGCTCGCGCGGAAATAATCGTTCGATATTCAAAACGAAGGGCTTCGCTTTTCGCGCAATTAACCGCTGAGTTTAGTCCCTCTGCTTCCGGTCGGGTACTTCCGGTTCGCCCCCTAGCTGATGACTCGCAGTATATTGATTAATGAAAAAAAATTATACTAGGGTTCTGGCTGAGAAGTTGAAGAGTCATTAGAGTGACAAGTTTTAAAAATAAAGGTTTTTTTAGAAAGAGAGGCAGAAGTTACCGTAACTATGAAATAATAATTGAAAAAAATTGTTTATGGCTGTTCCAAGATCTAGAGTGGATGATTGACTGAATTTGCTCTTCTTATTTTCGAATAGATGGGCAATTCTTCAATGTTGAAGAATTTCGAATATGTTGTGCATTTTCTTCTTCTTCAATGTCCCAGAACCAAAAAATTCGAAGACATGTGACATCCACCAATCCGCACTGGGCCTGCGTGGTGGATTACGGTCCATTCCCTCTCACAGAGAGGAGGCCTGTGTCCCAGCAGTGGGAACATTAATAGGCTGATGATGTGATGTGTGGGCAATTCTTTATATATTTCGCCCAGTAGTTCACAAGATAATTGCAGTGTCAGTGGCAAATTTTCTTTAAAAATATATAAAGCATTGCATCGATTTACCCAATAACGACCAAGTTCTGCATCCAAAAAATACGGAACTGTTATTAATATTACCGACATACGTTGGCTTGTAATATTAATAAAAAAATTAAAGGTCAAAGTAAAAGGTAACATTGATCGTTCAGTGTTCGATTGTTTTTTTTAGTTTTTATGGTAACAACCAAGTTCTCAGAAATATTGTCAAGATTAAAAGATCATAATCTCCACAGCATCAAACCCAGTCAATTTGACTAAAACAAAACAAGCTATTTTTGATTGCTTGACGAGAGTCTTCATCTTAAAATGTCGTTTCTATTTTGATTGGCAATACAAATCTGTATCAAGTATCTCTTTCGTCATACTGTGACCTACAATCATCTCTATTCTTGTAGGAAACAGTGACCTTTGAACCCAACTGACCTTGCCTCTTTAACCTAACCTTTATCGTAACCGTAGGTTTGAAGAATAGGTTACTACTAGGCAAGCGTCTACCACATCATCGCTTATCATCATAAAATTAAGTATGGGCTTTACTAAATACTAATAGTAAGTACTTGTTGCTTTATTTCTGATGAGGCCGCTCTTGACCTCGATCTCGCCTGATGGTAAGCGATAGATGAAATCTACTATGTACCGAGCAGCTCAGAAGATACCATTTCACTCTTGATTTGAAAATATGCATAGATCTAGTAGGAAAAAGTTACACCAGTAATAGTTTCCAGAAAATACCGCTAAAATAAAAATACCCAAACAAAACACAAGGAACCAGGTGGCACCAGGTTCACCCAGGCCAACGAATTACACACTTCAGCTCCCCACACTAAGCGGAAATAAGAGAGCAAAAAAAAACTTTTAAATTTCTTGAAAAAATACCCAGTCGTTGGGTGGATTGTATTGTTTTCCAACACCCTGGATACCGGCGCTACGGCGGAAAACGATAATGAGGGAAGCACTTTTTCCGTCTACCCTCTCTCTCCTTGAAATGAGGTTGAATTACGAATTGTGTGCTCACTCATAAAAAAATTACTCCACCGCGATTGTGCCCGCCGCGGCAAATTAATGATACAGGTATTTTTGCACAATGAAATGTGTTTTGTAGCTTTTTTGTATTGTGTCTAAGGTTTTAGAGATGTGGGTTGAATCGGGTTGCGGAATTTTCATATGGAATTGAAGATTGAATTCGTCGGTCCAAGGCAAAAGCGATCGTTAGTAGTAGGTTTATATATATATTTAGTTAGTAGTAGGTGTAGTAGGTTTATATATATATTTAGTTAGTAGTAGGTGTAGTAGGTTTATAATAATCGTTCAATGCTAAACAGCTTAGAATTGAACCATTATTATAAACCTACTACTGTCTTTCATACTGAGATTTTAAGAGTAATTTTAATAGATCATATAAAGATATAGTTATGACATTGTCATGGATTATCATTTAACATTCTGTCACCAGGAGTATGACAAAGTAAAAACACCTTATCAACAAAAATCTTATTAAAATCTTTTATTATGCGAACAGCTAAGGAGTGGAATTCCCTGCCGGAGTCTGTGTTTCCCGATAGCTACAATCTAGGGGTCTTTAAGTCAAGAGTGAATAGGTTACTACTAGGCAAGCGTGCTCCATCGTAGACCACATCTTCGCTTACCATCAGGTGAGATAGTGGTCAAGATCGAGACAATAAAAAAAAAAAATGATTATTCAAATGAGACGCGTCAGTATTTTCATGTCACAATTATTATTTTAAAAAATCGCATGGTGAATCCAGGTGAGGCGAGAAACCAAAGTGTAACGTTGCAAAGATTCTCGCTTGCTTATTATCGTGTTCGGCAATATAATAATACCCCAACTCAACACATCATCCAGACGAATTACGCCTAAGACCTCCACCTCTTTCAACCCCAAACAAAAGAGTTCATACCTCTAAGTAAAACCTCCAGATCACTCCTGAAAAAAATCCTCAGTAAATAATACAGAGATACCAAAATAATCACCCGAACACTGTTCAAAGTATCCCTGATCCCAAGCGTTTTGTACCTTCCGATAGAAAAAGGGCCTCGATTCGCAGAAGCGCTTTATGTTCACATAAAAAAATTTTGGCGGTCCCTGCAAACGCCAAATTGAATATGAAATCAGCAGGATGAACTTTCAGTCTAAATTTAATGAAGTGGAGTGAGCACGTGTTCCGGACTGGAGGGCATTTTAAATGCCTTTTTGTTTTAATGTTAAACCTGAAAATATTTTAGGAGTCTTGTTTGAATAATTTTTTGGGAAAATAGTGAGGGTTGTCAATACATGGAGAGATAAACGGTAAGTATTTATTTGGAAAAGCGGTTAGACCTCAGTAGTATAGTCTTTCTGCTGAGGCCAATTGTCATTCATATTATATAATATAGATAGATGAACTGTCGTCATCATCATCATTTCAGCCGAAAGACGTCCACTGCTGGACATAGGCCTCCCCCATGCGTCGCCACATTGAAAGATCCCGTGCGTCTCGCATCCAGCGGATCCCCGCAACCTTCACCAGGTCATCGGTCTACCTGGTGGTAGGCTATGCAACTTCTTCCAGTCGCCACTCCAGAACCTTTCTGCCCCCTTGACTATCCGCCCTGCGAGCACTGTGCCCTGCCCACTGCCACTTAAGTTTGGCAATTCTTCGGGCTATTTCGGTAACATTGGTTCTCTTGCGGATTTCTGATTCGATCATGCAAGGAAACTTTGAGCATGACCCTCTCCATTGCCCTTTGGGTGACTGTAAGCTTGTACTGCCACTACCACTTAAGTTTCACAATTCTTTGAGCTGTAACTTTGGTTCTCCCGCGGATATCCGCATTTCTGATGCCATCACGCAAGGAAACTCCGAGCACAACCATCTCAATTGCCTGGGTGACTTAAAGCTTTCTGATGAGTCCCAATATGAGTGACCACTTCTAAGACCCATAGGTAAATCACTGGCAACACACACTGGTCATAGATCAACTGTGTTAAAAATCAATTGGCTAGAAAAATAGATGTCTACAGAGATGACAACTAATTGAGAAGTACGGAAGAAGAGATGCTGCACTGTTTCCAAATAATTTTGTATAAGAGCAAAAGAAACATGATGGCGATAATGTTATGCCAATATTATGCTAAAGACTTGTCATTGTAGCAGTAAAACCGAATTGCAGTGAGACAAACATATTTGATTTAACACACTCCAACTTACAACCTTTTTATTTAATTAACGCAAGACCTCGTCGCCTCAGCTATCACTAAACCCAAGTTTAATGAATCTTAATATCTGTGGAGGATATACATCAAGATGTTAGAGCTCTCGGACTTAATGTAGCGACGTAAGATGAACGGCACGATTATAGCGCGAAGATCGCGAGATACTTCTTATTTACGATCGTTTAACCCTTCAAAAGTAATGTGAGGTTTCTTTTTTGTTTTGTAAACTTATTTTTTTAAATATTTTCTGCGAGGATAGTTTTGTTTTTGGTTGAGAAGTTGCTTACTTGTAAGAGAATCATTGCCCGCCGGCTGCGTTCGTTTAATCCTCTATGTTAGTCGATACTTTATCGACATCATCAATAGTTACAAGACCAATTATTGTCACAATTAATGACTCTAATTGCACGCCATTCAACACCATCCTCAGCTATTCTCCAGCTGCCACCATGCAAAGGTCATCGCTCCTTCTAACCCGAGGGCATGTTGCCCAAAGTTTGCTCACTCAAGTCCTTTGCTTAATCCATCTGCCACTAGGATAGGATAGGATATATGACATCCCCTTATCCGCACTTAGATTCCCATTTGGTCCGTTGTGAGTGCAGGGCGCCTCTCTGTAAGAGGGAATGGGCCGAAATCCACCACGCGGGCCCAGTGCGGGTTGTCGGATGTCACTTGTCTTCGAATTTTTGGTTCTAAGACATGCCGGTTTCCTCACGATGTTTTCCTTCACCGTTTTGAGAGCAGTAGTGATGAAATAATTTACACAAAGTAAAGCGCCTGACTGGGTTCGAACCCACGACTTACAATTTGTAAGATGCGGCTTTTACCACAGAGACACCACTGCTCTCCATCTGCCACTATAAAAGATAAAACTTTTATAACATGCTAGCTTTTGCCAGCGGATTTGACCGCTATATTAAGAAATTATACCAAGAAAGCGTACTGCGATAAAAAGTATCCAATAATCCTTCTCCGAGGTCAAATCTATCTCTACTACCAAAATTCATTAAAATTGGTTTAGTGGTTAAGTTATAAAAATATAACAAAAAGACAGACAGAGTTACTTTCGCATTTATTATATACTAATATGGATGGACCAAAGCATACTTCAACACTGGCCTTTTATCAGCAAATAGGTACTGTCATGATTTTTTACAATTAGATACAATACCTAAATACATGATTAAAAAAAAAAAAAATATCGTTGAAATGTTTTCACTTCATTCAATTCAGTTAATTAAGTCCCTTCGCTGTTTAGCTGTGAAACATAATTGCGAAATATTTCATTTACCTTTTAACTGTGTGGTGTTTTTAATTCGCTTTTGGTAAAAGTAAAATTTATACTTCAGTTCCGTCTTTATGTTTTTGTAGGAAAATATTTGTTTTACGATTAATGACTCACAAAAATATAATTAAATTAATTACATGGGCACATTACAAGAATATTGTTTAATCTTTAATAAATAAGATGCCTGTTGGTTGTGGTGTTCATTCCACATCCCTTAGTTTACTTACGTTTTTAATATTCTTTACAAATTTCATCTTCACAACTTTTGAAATTGTATCAATTCATGTTTCCCATTTTTATGTATTCTTTGTTATTTATGTATATACCTGAAAAGCATCCAAAAACTTATTTAACATGCTAATTTGTAAAAATCATAGAATATTTTTATACTCTGACATTTTTATCTGAAATGACATATGTCTATTTTATTTTCTTAAACCATAGACATAAGATACCATACTCTATAGCTTCTTCAAGCTCGTTGTACATTATAATTTTCATAATAAGGGCAGCGGCAGACTGCGCCTCTGTAAACCGTTTTTATTCGTTCATGATTTCTTAATTCATATTTGAATTTAAAATTCAGAAGACATGTCGGAACGAAGAAAAACGGGCGTCACTTTTTTAGTTTGGAATCTATACGTAACGCTACATGGTTTACTAAGGTACAACAAAAACAACTTCAAAACAAAACCTTAATCCATAAACTATATAACAAAAATGATTTTATGGTCTAATCCCACTTAGGTTTTACGGCTCATTTCAGCATATATCCATACCAAACACATAAAAAGTGCCTTAACCTCTAAACACTATTTCGGTTCAATTTACTCACCACATAAACCTGAACATTCCTCTCTTAACCTAGCCATCAAACAATTTTCAGCGCATACTCATTCTAAATACAAACCTACAAACGTAGTCATTATTTCAACATGCATTAACATAGTACCCAGGGCATCGTCACAGGGTTAATTCTACTTCGAGGGAATCTGTTGAAATGTATGTAATAAAGCCAGCTTACGACCCAACACTGCGGCTGTATGAAGCACAATTCCAAAATAATATGAAATTATTATTATTTCGCCTCTAGTTCGCCTCGCTTCTGTCTGGATTTTCACGAGACAGTAAACACTGCCACACAAACAATTTCCTACTCTATTTCTTAAAGTCCAAGGTTGGTTTTCAAGTGTTGTAGTAAGAAGTGTTTGGATTATAAAAATGAAACGAGTCGTCCTTTTGATCAATGATTGGTACGATTTTAACCAACCGTGGTATTGGAGTGATTGTTGCAATAACTTTTGTTTATCACATTAGAATTTCGTTTTGTTGGTTATTTCGAGAATAAGGGTTAATAGGAATTTTATTTTGTTTTCTTGAATTACTTACATGTTTCTTTAATGATTCGAGTCTCAATTAGCAGACACAATATAAATTACCATTGTTTTAAGCCGTATAGACACTCGATTGATACATACATAATGTTCACGCCTTTTAACCCGACTGCCGAAGGATGTGTTTTTCAGTCTATATATGTATGTTTGTTCCTATGTAGCGTTGGCCAATTTTGATGATTCTTACGTGAATCAATATGTTTTAACCTTGCGAGTGTCACTAGCTACATTAAAATTGGAAAATAGATAATTGGCGGCTTTTGGGCGCCATCCATATTTTTTTCTTCCAAACACATCGTGTGGGGTAACAAAATAGAGGGTTTTAAGAGGTGATTTCAAAAATATATAACACGTATAAATTCAAATGTAAATAATTCAAAAAAAAAGGTTAACTAAAAAGTTATAAACTTAGTTCTGAGCACTTTTCCTGTTGACAACGATGTGGAAGAATTTTTTGACGCCCCGTAATTGTACATATTTTTATTATCTTTTTATTCTTATATTAGTTTGTAAATAATGAACATATGTAAATAAATAAAAAAGAAATAAAAAAAGTTTATTAAAAAAACCCGAACATCTGGTTTTGGTCAGCCAGCTCGCGAATATGTATCCTCCGACTGCACAGGATGATTTTCTTCTTGTTAAAGTCTTTTTAGTTCGCTTCTTAAGCAGTCGGGTTTTTTTTTCCATAGGAGCAGGTAGACAGAAGCTACAGAAAGCCACCTGCTACGATCTTTACATACTACTTTTTTTCTACTTTTGACTCTATAATTTTTCTGGGTGTTTCATATTTTTTTTGCAAAAATAATTAAAATTAAAATTCTAGCCCCATTTGCCCATAGAGAGAAATATTCACCGGTCAAAAACAGGAAGAGGCCGTCCAAAACGATGATGAAGGGAACAATACCATACATAAATAATCTACATAGCCCATCAAAAATCCCATGAACAAGCAACAATATACTATTGAAGCTACCTTCCATTAATTTAGCCCCTCTTTTATGGCCATAAATATTGTTAAAATCTCATTAATCTTTTAATATTGAAGCGAGCCATTGGCGAGGCTACCTAACTCGTTTACTATGCCAATCTGGGCAGGAACATACGTCGGAACAAGCTTGTTCAACTTGCACGGTACATGGGTTTAAAAAGAACTGGAAGTAGGCTTTAGAGGGTAATAAAATGATTCTGGTTTGACAAGAGAGATGAACTAAAGAATAGTCAGTAAAAAAATAATATTGTTTTTGTGATCTAGGAGTCTTAAGGTAAAAAAATATACATTAAAAATCTTTTTTTAAACAAGCTTTTTTCGTATTCTTCTCAGCAATAAATAACTAGTCCGCCATCTTGGGTCGTTCGCCATATTGGATTAAGAATGACGTCCCTTAGCTGCATTGTCATCCAAACTAAACGTCTATGCAAAATTTCATCTTAATCGGTGGAGGACTGCCTTAAAATTCAGTTGCAAGATTTGACCCGTAGGCTTATTACATATCTTTTGCAAGAGCAAAACAATAGCGATCAAACGCTTTTTGTCATAAAAGTCGGCATTACCTGCAGTGTAGGTATGGTGGGTCCTACACAATCGTTTGCTAGTCGCTCACTATTTGTCATATGCACATTTTTTTTTAAAAAACTGCCAAGAACTCTAAAAGTTTTGTATTGAAGAGCAAATATTGCGCAAAAATCGCTACCATTTTGCTCTTGCAAAAGATACGTAATAAGCCTGCCAAACACACTTGCATACATATATACATTGCAAGTTAAATAAAAGCTTGGTCTAGAGGTACAGTGATAATTATTGCTAAGTATCAAGGTCTTGGATTCGATTCCTACATCGGATAAAGTGTTACATGAGATGAACTAAAAATACTGGCGCAAAGAAATTGGGTTAAAAAAACCAGCCATCAAAGCTTCAGTTTAGTTGTTGACTGAAAAAGCAACTTCACAGACAGATATAAAACGGCTATCGTGACAATTCAAACAGAATGCAGTCAGACGTACAGTGAACTACAGTGTCAGCCGACGTCGCGTCGCGTCATGTCGCGTCGTCATCTGCACAAGAGCGCGTCATCGCAACACTCAGTACTTTTGTTGGCTGCCACTTGACCCACTTCCTCACTACATGTCTCCTGTAACAGGAAACTCACCCCTCTCCAGCAACTCCACATAAATATCAACCTTACTACACAAAAAACAGGATCTAAAATCCTACAACACATCAGAAACTCAAAGGCGACTCCCCACGCAATTTAACACTTTGTTTTTCCTTCAAACATGGCAGAATATTCAATGTCGGCGGAAAATGAGTTGGATGTTCGTATTTAGCGATTTGCCACTCAACAGCTCAAGTAATAAGTTTCATATTCAAACGGCAAGGAGGTGCTTTCTAATGAATTTTTTATCCAGTTTCGGCCTACACTAGCTGCAATAATACATGTAATCCGAGCCTTACAGCCATCGCGATCTGTATATTCACAAACGAAAATTTTAAATATTCATAAAAGGGTTATGGCCATACCTATTTTTTTATTTGAGAAATAGGATGAAAGCGAAAACTCGTTACAAATATTGTTTCGTAACACAGTACCTGTATTATACGTTTATACCAACTTTTTTTTATTTTTTATTTTTTACTAGCTGTTGCCCGCGGCTTCGCTCCCGTGGACCACCCCACAGGACCCGTTTTGGGATAATAAAAGCCTATGTTACTCAGGCATAATGTAGCTTTCTCCTGGTGAAAGATTTTTTTAAATCGGTCCAGTAGTTTCGGAGCCTATTTGGTACAAACAAACAAAAAAATCTTTCCTCTTTATAATATTAGTATAGATTCATTATTACTTGTTGCTTTGGATAGAGGTGAGATAGAGATAAAGGAAAGAGATGGAGCAACTTGTTTAATAAATAATGATTGTATTTTTCCAAAACAGGCACGTAACTTTCTTTAATTTAAGCTTTTTCCCAAAATAAATTATATTATTTCTAACGTGATTTGCCTTCCAAAGCAAATCTTTAAAAGGGAACATAAAAATCGTTTTCTACCTGTTTCCGTCCCTATTCTTTTTATTCGTAATCAAAACTTTACGGCAATTTTATACGTATCGAAAAGGGTCCATATCAAATAAAATCGGGCCTAAAGGCTGGCAACTTCTGTGCGAATTTGTTGTGCGTTGAATCAGTTAATGTTGCCAAGTTTTAATTGGTTTAATAATTCGCGTTTTCTGATCTGTGCGTAGGTATAAAGTTTTAACTTTTTCAATTACCGTTAGTAAAGTTTCCGATGCTATGATTGACGCTAACTCCAGCTTAGCCAATGTTTCTATTAATTAACGGTTATCATTTGTATTTTAATTTGAATGTTTGAATTCAATGTTTCTATTAATGATAGATTAACAATACCAGGGGTGTGTCAGTTAAAATATTTGACATTTGGAGTTAAATTGAAATGAAAAATTCAATAGAAATGAAGCATAATTTTGTAATTAGAATAATTTTTGTACCTGTTTTTCTGTTCCTTATTCTAATAAGGAACAGAAAAACAGGTACAAAAATTATTTAATTATTCAGAATCATAATTTATTGACAATAATGTAGGTATACATATAAGATGGTAATTTTTTGTAGACAGGCCCGGTACGTTTTACCTTACGGCATGCAAAATTGTTCAGTTGAATATTATAATTTAAAAAAATCAGCAATTAATACAACACTAATTAAAACATTCGGAAGTAAATAACATTATGTCAAGAAAATTATTTGATATAAACAATGGGTAATCAAAACATTCTAGATTAAAAATAATAATTTCAAGAAAATAATTCATTAAATGCAATCATAGTCAAAAAAAAAGTTAGGAATGAAAAATATGTCAGCAGAATAATAAATTAAATACAAACATAGTCAAAATTATTAGGAATAAAATATATTCATGTCAGCAAACTAATAAATTAAAAACAATCATAGTAAAAACTTTGGGAATAAAAATAAACATGTCAACAAAATAATTAATTAAATGCAACCATAGTCAAAATCATTAGGAATTATAAATAATCATGTCAACAAAATAATTAATTAAATGCAACCATAGTTAATATCATTAGGAATTAAAAATCATCATGTCAACAAAATAATTAATTAAATACAATCATAGTCAAAAACATTACGAGCCTTTTTGCGTTTTGCGACGTGACAGCTATTTGAACATGCGCAGTAGATATGCCCGAGGAACTATTAGTTAATCTGTGGTATGCTGAGCGCGCTAAAATAAGCCCGCCATTTTATTAATTTCTTGCTTGGTTCAGATATTTTTTTTTATTTTTTCGCACAGTGCATAGTAAAATGTTGTATGATACACGTACGTAAGATGAAATCACCTACCTTCCGCACTTGTAGCATAAATAACTATTACAGCTCTATATAGTTCACACAGATATCAAAACAAAACAACAATAAAGTACGTTCTGAATTCAAATTATTATTCACGATAAATCTAATAATTGATAGACTTGGAAATTAGCATTCGTTTGTATTCGGAAATGCGATGATTGCCGAAGGAACATTAAGAAAATTGTACTGTACATAGATGATAACTAAATAAATAACTAGATCTTAATAAATCTGTATCTATGTAACAAATACACATTTAAAGAACAACACACAAAAACATGTAAACAACACAAATCCTCAGTGAAATAGAGGAAAAACACACAAAAGTAAAAATAGTTGCTCCCGACGCTGGCACTAAGGCGCATAATCCCCATCTTATACCCAATTTATATGAAAAACGACATTGAGAGAAACAAAGGTTGCTCTGGCGGTCTGACCTAAGAAATTCAACCATCAGCTACAAACTGTTCGATATAATACACTTGTGTTTGTTTGTTGTTTGATTTAATGTGTCTGTTTTGTGACTTTGGAGTGTTTATTTAGTGTGTTTATAGAGTGATTTAAGATATTTGTCTTTTATGGCCATATTGCCCGCAAACTTGGTAAGACTAAAGGTCAGACCGTCATTTGCAAAGTCGAAGATTAACGGCCGGCAGGCAGAAGAGGCAGAAGTCCCATACGTTGGTCAGACCAAATCCGAACCTCGTTGAATATTAAGCCTCAGAAGCCGTGCATGTTGCTGAGAACAGGGAGCAAGTGGAGAAATATCATCAAAGAAAAAGTTTTGAAACCATGATGAGGTCACGACCCCCAGCAATGGGGAATCGATGCAAGGAGAAGGGAGGACAGGGATTTAAAAAGACGAAAGTATACTATTTTCAGATGAACATAGCTTTGTTCCAATCTGGTGTAACAACAACAGATAGTAATGGTAGTCTTTGAATAAACTTATTTTTTCAACATTGTGGAATTCTGTAGTTGCAGATAATTTTCTAACTCAATGCACAATAGCATACCATTGATTGAAAACTGAAATTTTTAAAAGCCAAATTGATTCAATTTCAAAACAGATTTCAACAAACTATGCCATGCCATGCTATTTTTAATTATTCCTTAGACAATATTGTAATACAATCAAGACTCAATTACCACACAAGAAATATTACGAGAGAAACAAAGGTTGCTCTGATCTAAGAGACTCAGCCATCAGCTACAAACTGTTCGATATAATACATTTGTGTTGTATGTTGTGTGTTTGTTATTTGATTTAATGTGTGTGTCTTGTGAGTTTAGAGTTATGGCCTTTTTGTTTTTGTCTTGTTAGAGCAATTTTTAAGGACGAATCTATACGATTTAAGACGGCCATGTATAGTTTCAATGCGAGAAACATATTTTAAATCAAGGTTGACAGTGCCATTAACTAATTCAATACTGGAGAATTGCGTAGTTGCTATTATTTTTCTTGAAATTACTGGCTTAATCCACACTAGTCGTTAGCACGTTTAATATAGTTTCTGTTACACATTCAAAGTCATATTATTTCAACAGACATGCGCTGGTGACCTAATTTTCATACTGGACAATGTTGTCAGAAATGCAGGACTCAACCACAACAAAAGAAAAAAAAATAACGAAATTTTGCCACGAATAACCAGTTTTTTACCTGACTGCCGAAGGAGGGTAATGTGTTTATCAGTCTATGTATGTATGTTTGTTCCTATGTGGCGTTCTAGAGACCAAACGCGTTGGCCGATTTTGATGATTCTTACGTCAATCGATTCGTCTTAATCCTGCGAATGTCACTGCCTACATTAAAATTATAAAATAGAGAAATTGCGGATTTTGGGCGCCATATTGTGGGGGGTATCAAAATAGAGGATACATATGGTTTTGGTCAGCCAGCTCGCGAATACGTATCCTCCGACTGCACAGCATGATTTTCTTCTTCTTTACGGCTTTTTAGTTCGCTTTTTACGCAGTCGGGTTTTAAGAATTTTTTTAATTACCTTTTTTATTTATGTTTTTTTTATATAATTTTTTAAATTTATGTACATTTAAACGTATAAGTATTATATATTTTTGCAATCACCTCTTAAATCCCTTTATTTCGTTATACCAACAAAAAATAATCCCATAGCCCGCATATTCCTAACTAAAAGCGATAAAATACCCACCCTACTATTCCAGTTTGGTCACTTCTCGTTAGCGCCACACATGTTCGAGATATATCAAGCAAGTTTGCTAGTGTGGCCCTTTGTTGGTCTAAATTAAACCGTAATTAGTCAGGGCTGGCGCGCTAGTGATTTATACCGGTTTTTACGGAAAACCGGCAAACTAATGTTATCATCCACGCAACGGACCTTGTAATAACTGCGGCCAACGTTGGCCGAATGTTTGCCGTGATTTGTTGGCTGTTAGTTGTTCGTGTGTGTTTGATTTAGGTGCTGTGTTGTTGTTTGTTTTTGTTGGCACTTGGAGAATAATTGTTTTCCGATATTGTGGGATTTTGGTAATAATTGACTGGTGTTTTTTAAACAGTGTACGTTGATTTTTTTTCTTTTTTAATTCAACGTAGAAATATATCTAAGTAAATGACTTTTGAAAAGAAAACACCTCAACATTTTATAAATGCATACAAAATGTATACAGAAAGAAAAAGAATGCATTTGCACCAAACATGGAAAGCAAAAAAAAATGTGACATCTGTGTTTTCATTAATTTTAATTCTAAACGACTAATGAAAAAACCGAACTTGGCACGCCCACTTCCAATCCGACCAAACCTCGGACCCCTATTAAAAAAAAACCGAAACAAATATAATACGTTAGGGTTGCCCCTTACGTAATTTGACTAAACGTCAACAGGCTATTACCCCCAGTGACCGATCGGGGCCGACAGCGTTCAATATGAACCGTTCAGTATGAGTCGTTCATATTGAACGATTGACCGATTCATTCGCGAAATTAAACTGTCAGCTGACTGTGTGTTGTTTGTTTATATTAACTAATGCATACAGGGGAATTGTTTGACCTTTTACAGAACATTGATTTGAACTGACAGGTGTGATGGCTTGGAAATGTTTTATCGGATGTGTAGATGATAAAAGTGAATGTGTTTTTGTCTCAGTTTCTGGATTTATAACTTTTTTGGTGGGGTTATAAAAACATTGTGAGTGGGTGTCCAGTTTTTGTACCAGTCCAAGCTGCTTTGTAACCAATTACAGACGAATATAGACACTCCTCCTTTTTTGAAGTCGGTTAAAATCACGAGTCATGTGGTTTTCCCCACATGAGCGAGAAAACATAGTTATACATAAAATCAAGGCAAAAAAAAACAATATTAAACAAAGTTGTATTTTTGCTGAGTTAATATGACTAAATACTCAAAGAAACATTTCATTCGATCGTTATAATGTAATCGTAGACTCAGCATGGAATTTCGTAGACCTTCGTAGCGTTTCGTAGACCTTCGTAGCGTTTCGTAGATCTTCGTAGCGTTTCGTAGACCTTCGTAGCACGGCGTAGAACTCGTAGCATCCATGTCGATCACATTTTATTTATTCAGAAGAACTATTTTAAGCTCTTACTCTATTCGAAATTTTACTTAGTGTTTAACACTGTTTCTGTTTTACATTTAATTTTTATTTTTCTGCAAATATTTTATGTTAAAGATCATTGTAAAAAAAATAAAGTTTGAAATACAAGATGGGAGTTACAGCAGACTGCTGTCTTTAGTTTTTGCAAAGAAGAAAAGTCATTAGAAAGTCAAACTCGGCATTTTAAGACAAGAAAGAAAGTAAATTTTCACACGGTCATCACACTATAATCACACTAATATTATAAAGGCGAAAGTTTGTGTTTGTATGTTTGTTACTTCTTCACGCTCAAACGGCTAGACGGATCTGGACGAAATTTGGCAAAGAGATAGATTATAGTCTGGAATAGCACATAGGATACTTTTTTATCCTGGGAATATTTTCCCTCGGGATAATTTTCGACATTCACGCGGGCGAAGCCGAAACCGCTTCAGAAACGAAAAAATAATGAATAAAATAAAAAAAAGAGACCCGTACAATATGACGCCCAAAATCCGCCATTTTCTTTTTTTTTCTATGTTAATGTAGCCAGTGACACTCGCAAGGTTAAGAAAAATCGATTGACGTAAGAATCATTAAAATCGGCCAACGCGTTTGGTCTCTAGAACGCCACATAGGAACAAATATACCTACGTACAACCTTCCCTCCTTTACGTCGCGCAGTCGGGTAAAAATTTACCACTATTTAACACGCTAGCAATGAATCAATCAGTATGGTCAGTATAATATATACAGAACACTTTTAAAAGTGGACAATATAAGTCAAAATCTATTCGCATAAAATTCCCAACCACCGTACTGCCCAAATCCCTTCTCATTTCCAAACTAGCAACACAAACTAATTAACCCTCAAACACACACAAATTAATCTACATTTGCAATTTCTATACAATGTCTACTAACATAAATCAGACAGAACCAAAAGGTTCTAAGTGAAAATTAAAATTTTCTCCATTAATACTGTTCAGGTCATTAGGGGCACGTGAGCGGACTAGTATACAGGGTGTTTATTAAGCGATACAATCTCCGGTGCGCTATGAATATTCAGCGGGCGTAACGCGTCGCCCTAGTGTGTGTACATTTTTAAATGTGGAACGTTTTGTGTATGTGTTGTGTACTTTTTTAATTTCAGAATATTTTCGAGAGCTTAAGTGTGTTTGTTTTCGTGTAATTGGATCACACTGTATATACAGTTAGGTTTTTCATGATACCTAATAGGTGAGGTAAATGGGTTCGATTTTCTCATAACCAAAAAATTCTGTCATTTATTTTTTACTGTGCAAGTAAGCAATGTGTCGTAAGCAGGAATAGTATAAAACCGGCCAAGTGCGAGTCGGACTCGCGCATGAAGGGTTCCGTACCATTATCGCAAAAAACGACAAAAAAATCACGTTTGTTATGGGAGCCCCACTTAAATATTAATTTTATTATGTTTTTAGTATTTGTTGTTATAGCGGCAATAGAAATACATCATCTGTGAAAATTTCAACTGTCTTGCTATCACGGTTCATGAAATACAGCCTGGTGGCAGACAGACAGACAGACAGACGGACCGCGGAGTCTCAGTAATAGGGTCCCGTTTTTACCCTTTGGGTACGGAACCCTAAAAACAAAGAAACACAAACATTGTCATGTTCCTACAAATTAGTTCCAGTATGACACATCGCAGACTCCACTCTGCTAATAAAACCTTATTCATTGTTCTTTCTTCTAATATTTTGAAGAACTGCAACCCTTTTGTTGGAACCTACAAAGACAAGTATAATAAATTCAAAATCAAACATTATTTTTCAGTCTCTTTCATTTTGAAAATAACCGTGTTCTTCTATAAAACAGACGGTCAGTCACTAGAAGTTAGCTGCACTATGACATAACGCAGGTTTCCTAATGGCACCTATTAATATTGTCCCTGAGGAGACTTACCAGAAGTCTCTGGAACATACTGGAAGTAGAAGTCTGGGAAGGCCAAGACAATAAAATAAATGATATTATCAACATCATCAGCTTTTTGATTTTCCCACTGCTGGGACATAGGCCTCCTCTCCTAGAGGGGGGAGCAGGCTATAATCCACCACGTGGGCCCAGTGTGAATTGGTAGATGTCATATGTCTTTGAATTTTTGTTCTAGGACATGCCGGTTTCCTCACAATGGTTTATGTCACCGTTTTAAGAAAATTGAAAATATTTTTTTTCTAATATAAAACCCAAGCAAATATTGACCAAGCGTGGTAAGCGTGTTTACTTACTGACCAACCAATGCAATATCTACAATTAACAGGCTTGTTGCACAAAAAATGCTACTTAACCGGAAATTTTCACTAAAACTATGATTCATCCAAATAATTTAGCTTTTTGTTTCCTTGTTGTATACGCTACAAAACAACTGACAAAAGCTATCTCCTCCTATTCATTGCACCACCACCTGGCGACGTTTTTAAACATTAAGTAGAGATATTTGTTGTCCCAAAGGTCCCTTAATTCACGGAAGTCTTAATAAATAAACTGTGCGAAAACCATTGTTATAAGACTGAATGCTACTTTAGAGAAATGTGCTTAAAATATCACTGAACAAATAAATATATATATATATGTCGGCACTTCTAAAGATTTCGTTCTGAAGAGAGCTATGGTTTCGAATGACTCTGACAGATGTCAACTTGACGGAACACTAAGCTCTAGTTTTTGGCGTGAACAAGAGGATATGCGACAGGAGATCGAGTAAGAATATGGCGGGTTGGCTTGAGTTGTGAATTCGTGATAAAACCTAAGGAAAAATACAGTGAGAGTTACTGATTGTTCGTGTAGATCAAACTACTTGGTGGAATGTCGTTTACGTTATTCTCCAATACATAACGTGATTAGTTTCATTGTGAACCTTCACCCTAGGTACATACAAGCATTATAAGCAAAGAAGTTAATTTGTCTCGTATTAGCCCGAAAAGGATCCATGCAATAATTGCTTTTCCTGACAATTACATAGTCTTCCCTACATCTATACTATACTATATATTATTATTATTATTATATCTATACTTCTATACTAATATTATAAAGAGGAAAGATTTTTTTGTTTGTTTGTACCGAATAGGCTCCGAAACTACTGGACCGATTTAAAAAATTCTTTCACCAATATAAAGCTACGTTATTCCTGAGTAACATAGGCTATTTTTTTATCCCGAAAACGGGTCCTGTGGGCTGGCCCACGGGGGCGAAGCCGCGGGCAACAGCTAGTAATAATAATATAATATTATAAAGAAGAAAGATTTTTTTGTTTGTATGATTGTTTGTTTCTTTGTACCGAATAGGCTCCGAAACTACTGGACTGATTTAAAAAATTCTTTCACCAATAGAAATCTACATTATTCCTGAGTGACATAGGCTATATTTTTATCCCGAAAACGGGTCCTGTGGGGTAGTCCACGGGATCGAAGCCGCGGGGAACAGCTAGTATCTTATATGTGTCCGTTAGAAACCAGACTGACGATCAAAATAATGTTCAGCGACTAGCTAGCTCCTCTATGACACTGCACAGACCTACTCCACTAATAGGAGCTATTAATTGCACCAGCTTCTATGACATAGCGCAGACGTCTGCAAGAAACATACGACTTTGTTAATCTCTTTACTTGCTTGTTCTGTGCAGAAATAACGATGCATAACGATAGTTTGTATGTTGCATGTTCTACTGATAAGTAGGTTCAATGTGGGTTGAAGAAACTGACTTGAAAATATTTGAGATAAGGCTGCAATTACATGAATGTTCTAACGTCGGCGTTGTTAGTCCATAATCTAATAATTAACGAAATATCTATTTAGCCTTAAGTTACTTATGGCTACTCGAAATAAACGTATTCGGCTTAAGGTCGATTTTACCAATGAAACTAATCGCGATTAGTTCAACTAAACTCAGTTTATGCAAATACAGCAATCTGTTTGATTGACACCGCTGAGAAACTACCAATAAGAACGCTGTATTTTTATAAACTGAGTTTAGTTGAGTTAATCGCTATTAGTTTCATTGGTGAAATCGGCTCTTAGTAGTTCAATTAGATACAGCTATTAGTCAAATAAATGCTAAGACTGTGTTGAGAAATGGCTGGGTCTCTATTGTATTATATACCGGGTTAATGACCGCAACTCCACGTCCATGGGACATATAATTAATAATAATTATTAATTATATTCCATTTAATTCACATTATAATTATTATTCTATAAAAAATAAAACAAAAAAAAAAACATTTAAAAATATAAAAATAGTAGCCCACTGGTATCGGGAACAGGGTCCAAGCTACCGGTGGTCAGGGCTCATTAATTATATTATTATTAATTCTGGCTATGTAATATCTTGTATTTCGTTCACACTTCACAGACTATCTATAAAGTCTACATGTATTGTATCATGTGTCGTAAATCACCCAGAATTCTAGGTCTAGAACGTGCCCTAGACTTGATTACATTGCGATGCCCCATATGATGATGGGCGTTTATAATTTCACCATTCCAAACTAATCAGACGTTACATAAGTATGAACAGAATTTACTTTCAACTCCTTAAAATCACTCTAGTTTCATAAGCGGCATTCACTTATGCCAATTATTTTGGGCACGGGGTCTCATTGCTAAGAAAGAAAATTTGGTTCAAATAAATCTCACTAGATGGCGTGATATGCACCTCCATCTGATAAATGAATGTGTGTAAAATTAACATTTTCTGGAATTGAACACAAAAATTATATGTTCTTGTTTAATCAACTCTCCTAAGTACAAAATTATGGAATATTGGGCTCTTAATTCACATTTCAAAATATTATTAGACGGATCATTTAAAATTGATGCTAGAAAACAAACCTTCACTGTATTTAAAGAAAAAAATATTCACGAACCTAGTAAACCCTTTTACTTACAAGTCGCTGCTAACACCATCCATCTATCACCGTGAAACAGAACCGAATGCGTTCGATTTACAAAAAAATGCCAGATTAAGCAGACGAAAAACGCTAGTTACGTCGGCACGGTTTCTTTGTATGGGATGAGGTATCTGTATGCTAGTATTATATTATCTGTGGTTTGGGTTTGAATACATGTGACATTCATCAACCCGCATTGGGCCCCACGAGGTGGATTACGGCCCATTCCCTCTCACAAAGAGGAGGCCTGTGTCCCAGCAGTGGGAACATTAAAAAGGCTAATGATGATGAATTAGTTTGGGGCAACATGTCTTCTTCAAATATCTACTTCGATACTTGTCTGTTAGTCGTCAAATTACTCCAGATAAACAGTAAGAAGTTATCAGTTTATTTATTTACCTTGAACCAAACCTTGGGCTACTAATTTTCCATGTATGTTTAAGTTTATATTAGCCCCGTCCTTGTTACTATATAAGCAGGCTTCGAGGACCCTTAAAAGGCAGTCCGAGACAATTTGTTGTTGCTTTTAACTTTGTAATAACTGCTTTATTATTACTAAATTGTATTGTTACTATCCTGTTTAGACTATTAATTTACAATATAAGCTATTATTATATCAGCTATTGACAGAAACTTCGCCCAAAACAAAAGTCGAAAATTATCCCACGGAAAATGTCGGGATATGATAAGTATCCTATATCCTAATTCAGGCCATGGTTTACCTGTATTCCAAATTTCATTCGAATCCGTCTAGCCGTTGAGTTGTTAATTATAAACATCCAAACACACAGAATTTCCAATTTATAATATTAGAAGGAGTAGGATATTATTGTAATTATTATCTTGTCTAGACTAATATTCTATATTTATATTTCATCCCAATAACATGCCTCGCAGGGATTTTAATTATAGATAAAACTCAAGATTTAAAGTCTTATTGTACTCGTAGTTTGTATAAATTGTCTTGAATAATGATAAATGTTTTGCAGAGATGTTTTTAATTAAAAGTATGTTTTAATGACTTGACTGATTAATAGTTGTTTATTTGAGAAAGTATTAGTTTCTAATGTAATGAGTTTTGTTTTGTTTTAAAACATTTTTCTTTGACAGAATGAATATTATTATAATCGAGCTCATTAGTAGTAAATATTTTTTTTAATTTTTGAAAGAAGAATATTTCTATATGACCAATTATTTCTTTGTATTGCAATTGCTAGAATGGTTTTGTTGAATTTTAAACAAAGCCAGAACAACTAATCTGCGTACATAAACTCACGGGGTCTTTTTTTCGTCGGGGTAGGTGGAAAGTACAGTAAGCCACCTACCACGATCCTTTTTTTTATAATCCTTACTTTATTCCTTTTGTTTTCTTTACTACATCTGGTCATACACGCCGCGTCTGTTCGCGGTGAACTCAATGGTGCAGTTTTCACCAATAGAAAGAGTAGGAAACGGGGAAGGTTTTTGTATATAATTTGTCACGGGCGAAGCCGGGGCGGGTCGCTAGTTCAGTATATTACGAGTACTACGCACCTAGCCTTTCTGAAGAGCATCACCAAAAGATCCGTGAAATTTATGAACAAAAAAACAAAAATAAAAACTCAATTACATTAATATTTACCATAACACTTAAGGTCACAAAAAGGCTGTAAAGTTTACTCTGCGGTCAGTAAATAACCGATAGGCACTGTTATCAGTAGTAGGCAGCGACGGGAGGCTTTTAAAATATGACCCTCTAGCCCTGGGCGGGCAAAAATGACCCCGGTTTATGTACTGTAAAGATAAACACCTACATTGTTCGTGAAATATGTGAAAATAACTTTTGTACATTTTTTTGGGTTTCTTTGTAACATTTTGTAGTTGGTGGTTTTGATGGTTCCTGGTTTTGGTAAATGTTAAGTTACGTGGTGACACGGTTTTATGTTACCAAATAATTTCCGTCTCTCTCTCTAACCCACGACTTTAGGAGCTGAAAATACCTACTAGATCTCCTCGCAATATACCATAATTTTCATTATTTTTATCTCTTACAGATTTCACTACAATGGCATAAGTACTTTATTACCACACTGTATTTAATGTTGTTTATAGTGTAAAATTAAGAATTAAGAAAGGTTCACCAACTTCACAGTCTCCGATGATGTGTGTTTAACCCCCGACGGAAAAAGAGAGTTGTTATAAGATTGACGTGTGTACCTGTGTGTTTGTGTATTTGTGTATCTGTCTGTGGCATCATAGCTCTTAAAACAATGAACCGATTTTGATTTCGTCGTTTGAAAGGTGACTTTATCGAGAGTGTTCTTAACTATGTTTGACGAAAATAAGTTCAGCCGTTCTAAAGTTATGGGCGTTTTTTTGTTTGAATTGGGGTGTTTTCGCAAGATATCATGTCATAATTGCGTGTTCAATATATTGTCGATCGAAGCGTGTTTACTACTAGATAAATTATGGCGTATGTAATAAAAATATGCTGGGGGTATTTTAAATTTTAAAATTTGACTTGTATGTGGAAGTATATTCCGTGGATCAGTCAGCTCCAACCATATACGGCAAACGTTGCATCGCAGATTCCAAACTACGTCATCAACAGAGGAACCTTCTACACATCGTGTAGAACTGTACCAGCATGATCTTTAGATCTTCAGGCAGCCTTTACTTCACTCAGCAAACTTTGCACCTGAATCCAATAAACGTCTTCGACAAAGCAAATTTCTACACCTTTATTTATTTATTTATTTAATACTTTAAGCACATAAACGTACAGAGGCGGACTTAATGCCTTAGGCATTTACTACCAGACAACCTTTGGGTGATGGAGATACAAATAGTGGTAGGTGCAATTATGATAGTAAAATGGATTTGAATACAAGGCCTAAATATAAGCTATAAATACAATTACATCCAAACACACACAAAAAATCCCTACGAAAATACTTGCAAGATAATTTTCCTTATCAATTATGTAAGACAACTAATCTATTCTAATAAATACCACTCAGTAAGATTTACCTACAACCAAATTGATCCATGATGAGATTTGGTAATAAGAATAAGAATGCTTCATTCTGTATCTCTCGGGACTTACCTCAACCTGGCTGAGATAAAAATAGCCACGACTTTCTGTGACATAAGCCTCCTACATCCGACTGATGGCTGCCCGATACAGGATATGTGATTGAACAAATACATTTAATAAATAATGACGTGTGTTTTGGTAGGGAAGGTGAGTGTGACGATTGAGTTGTATTCTAGTATGGGTTTATTTGTGGTATATTAAAAGAAAGATAGCATAGATACTTTAGGTACAGGTTTAAGCTATTGATAGTCTTTTAGCGAAGATATGAATTGATCACTCTTGAGGTCGAAATGCCTGCGTTTCGATTAGCTACTGTAATAAGTTTCGGGTACCCAGAAGACTACTTAGAACAATATTCACATTTACAACTTATTACACTATAATAAGATATATAATAGAATATTACACTTTAGGAAGACTGACAAAAAAAGTTAATTTAAAAAACAAAAACCCGAATGCTTAGAAAAAACAAGAAAAAAGCATGCTGTGCAGTCGGAGGATACATATTCGCGAACTGACCACCTGATCCTCAGACTGCACAGCATGACTTTTTCTTGTTTACAGCTTTTTAGTTCGCTTCTTAAGGTCGGGTTTTTGATTTTTAAATTAACTTTTTTTATTTACAACTTTTTAGTTATATTTTGTTTATCGTATTACTTTTAAACATATAAGTGGTATATATTTTTGCAATCAGCTCTTGAAACCCTTCATTTTGATACCCCACTCGATGGGTTTGGAAGAAAAAAGAAATTGAGACCCGCACAATATGGCGCCCAAAATCCACCAAGTTTTTTTTTTTTAACTTCACCTATCTAACAACACTTCGGCGGTCAAGACTTATTTAACGATGTCTTAATTATAAAAATCCGTCAAGTGGTTTGGAAGATACGAGGTAATAAAGAATATTACATACATACAAACATACATACATACATACAAGATACGCACGAAACACATAACCCTTTCCTTGCAGCCGGGTAAAAAGGTGGTAAAGCTGGATAACCTGTAAGGCCAACAATGTTGTGTATCCAGTTCCGAATATTAATACTATAGATATTGCAATAAGCTACTACTACACAAATATAGATACAAAAAAGACTTTCGAATACATTTTAAAAAAATACAATAGCCCAAAAAAAATTTGCGGCAAGCTATTTCAAAACCAATAAACTAAATCGAATACTATATGGAAGGAACAGTTCCAGTAAAACCAGTACTTTTACCGGTTTCGGTGGGCGAGTACCCGGTTCAGTAATTGAATCTGCATCCGCAAGTATACCAGCTCCTTTAATTTGAGTAAGTGTTGCGGTACCGTCCGCAAACACCGCAACGAACCGCATCTAACCGGTTATAACTCGATGTTACTGGTGTAGGGAAGTTTGAAGTGGTTTTTGGGCATAAAATTAGGCTGTAGAGTAATATTGGCTAACACAGACGAATGAGATGGAAATAAGTTTATATATTATTTGTATGGATGCAGGATAGACAAGGTGTGTGAGACAAAAGCGTGAATAGATTAAACCAGTTAATAAAACAACAAAATCACCAATTTTTTGGTAAAAGGAAACCCATTTCAAAATAAAAGCCAACTTGATCATGCATCACTCCACACAACATATTTGTCGAAACGCATCAATACAACAAAACGTCTACTAAACATCGACAGACAAAAATAAGACACTTGACTTTCCTCAATCGAACGTCTTATTTTGCTGACCGTAAATAAATTTCGGAGGCCCTGCACGTTTCTTCGGACCGTACTTCAGATAGATTATGCTCCCTTTGTCGTAAATTTTACGACTTCAAAAATTAGTCGTCGTGAGCTGACTAGACCGAGCTGAACACGTAACACCAAATTGTTTTACGTCGGTTTTGTGGCCGCACGGGATAATTTTGCTGGTCTTCTGACGATTTTCGATTACAGCGTTTTTGTGTGTCGTGAATTTTGTGGTAGCTTCTCGAAAATATGTGAGGGGAATATTTCGGAGATTTGAGCTACGGATTTTATATGTGGAGTTGTGCGAAATTTTGATTTATCTACCAAATAAAGATTTATTTTTATCTCAAAAAGATCGCTGCAAATATCTGTAGTGAATGGATTTCGATTTTTTTTGTTAAGGTTAAATAATAAAAACAGCTACCAAAAAATACTGAAAAGTTGCTCGAATCGCCATAAATCATAGAAGTAGACTATCATTAAATTAAATTGCTAAAATTTCACACTTAGTACTAAATCCCCCATATTTTCCACAGAGGAAAAACTGTAGGAGGTTAATCAGCATATATTTACAGTACATATAGTTAGTAAATTCTTATTTATGGCCAATTTTTGCCGTTGCTTAATAATGCAGTAGTAAATTAAGGCTTTAATATAACGCAGAGCCGACGCGGTGGACTGTTCGCTTAGCTTCAGTTCGCTTGCGCGTGGAACAAGGTATGAGCGGAGTGCGTAATGGGTAGACTGGCAACTTTGTGACAAAATAAATAATAAACTTGATTCAAATCAAATCAAATGTTTTTTATTTCACATAGGCCTACATGGGCACTTATAAAACGTCGACAAAAGGTGCACGGTTCGGGTTGGTCGTTTCATGTGGAGAAGAACCGGCAAGAAACTCCACGGATACTCTTTTAAAAAAATTGGTTTGTTTTTTACAATATTTCCATGTTACAGCATTAGTGCTTAGATATGGGGGGACAACGTAGGCCCGACAATAAGTCGTAAGAAATTGAAAAAAAAAAAGATTGTATAAACGAGATAAAGAGTTAACAAATGTTAACAAGCGTCTAGAAATCTAGAAGGCCTACAATGTTCACGCATTCACAAAACAAGATTATTGCAAAAAGGCTTTTACTCAAGGGTGGAATAAGCAAATAAATATTAAATTATTGCATAAGTATACCATATGTCCGATTTGAAGCCCGAGTGCCTTTTTCAGCTTACGTACAATCGATTTAATTAAAAGAAATATAAATGATTGCATAAAGCAATGAACCTTCATAGAATCTTTTCAGTAGCATTTAAATTTAATTATATTTACCATTTGCTTTCATGTGTTGCCAGTGATGACATATGGCTCTGAGACGTGGACGCTTACAATGGGCCTCATCAGAAAGCTTACAGTCACTCAAAGGGCAATGGGGAGGGCTATGCTCGGCGTTTCCTTGCGTGATCGAATCAGAAATGTAGAGATCTGCAAGAGAACCAGGGTTACCGACATAGCCCGAAGAATTGCCAAACTCAATTGGCAGTGGGCAGGGCACATTGCTCGCAGAACGGATGGCCGATGGGGCAGAAAGGTTCTGGAGTGACGACCGCGAACCGGAAGACGTTGCGTTGGAAGGCCTCCCACTAGGAGGACCGATGACCTGGTGAAGGTTGCGGGGATCCGCTGTTTGCGAGACGCACGGGACCGGTCAATGTGGCGACGCTTGGGGGAGGCCTATGTCCAGCAGTGGACGTCTTTCGGCTGAAATGATGATGATGATGATGATTTGCTTTCATGTATATTTTTTAATTCCTTGCATACAAGTATTGTATTTAACAACAGATACAATACGAAGACCAGGCCCATTACAAGTTTAATAGCTCCTTCGAAACAACGCTCCCCTATTTTAAAACTGAACTATTACTCCATTGCGGCTCTTGTTCTCATAATTACGTGTTATTATAACTTTTACGGCGCATTATTCCATTTAGAAAGGTTTATTATGGCCATTTTAATTACCTATATGGCATTAGTATTGCTAATGAAATGTGAGCAGGCAGTTCATTAATTTATAATTTTAAGGTTTATTAGTATATGACGCATTGGTCGTTAAACGTGTCTGCAAAAAATAATATCATATTATTTCGAATAGAGAATAGATATGAATATGTATAATATTAATTATATGATTTTGGAAGGAGAGAAGGAAAATCTGGGTTAACATAATAATACAAATTGATAGATAAGACAAGTTGATTGTTTGATTGAAAATTGGTAACTACGTACAGAAATATTTTTGCTGAGCTAGTAGTTTTTTTTTTCAATAGTACCTAGCACTATTCTGTACTACAGCTAAAATTAACATAGAGATTAAATTCATCCAAACAATTTTGGGAAACCTTTGCTTGGTAAACCCCCGGGGCTTAATAACTCTAGCTTTTTCAACTAGATAATTTATATCTATTTATCTATGTTTGATGAAAATCGGTACAGCCGTTCAAAAGTTATGCATATTTTACTTTGTAACGGTGTATTTTTGCAAGATATCGTGTTTTAAACGTAATTATAACACGATAGTTTGCGAAAATGCCCCGCTTCAAATATGCATAACTTTTAAACGGCTGTACCGATTTTCATCAAACATAGGTAAGAACACTCTCGATCAAAAAAAAACTAAATCAAATTAAATCACCTTTCAGACAAAAGAAAAAACTAAACCAAAATCGCTTCATCCGTTTAGGAGTTGCGATAGAAACACACAGCAAAATAATTTCAAACTTATATAACACCTCTCTTTTTCCGTCGGGGATTAAAATTAAAAAAAAAAGCATTGCCCCACACTAGGAATTTCTCCCTGTATCGTGGGTGCGTTTACAAACATATAAATTCACATACACAACACCCAGAGCCGGAACAACTGTCTGTAGGTCATACAAATATTTATTCCGTGCGGGAATCGAACCCGCGACACGCAGCGCAGCAGTCAATCACTCAACCACTGCGCCAACCGTGCGCCCAAAAAATACGAATACTAGTACCATTACAAGTTTAATAGCATTTCGCACCAAAGCTCTTGTTAGTCTGTGACCATCTCCCGCCCGCCGCTTACACTTGAGGCCACAAGTACCAGTTACATCGCTACGTGATTTATCGTCCGCTACACCACGCTAACTTATTACCAGCGTTTATGTTGAGCGAATATGTACGAGATCATGTATTTTGTATATGCCGAGTATATGACTTAAGATTGGGTACATATATGTGGCCGCCATTGCTTTTATCGTGACTCGTTAGCTGTGAAGTTTTTTTTTTCGCAGATTAGATATTATGTAGTCATTATACAAGTTGCTTGGATATAGTATTTCTGATGATAGATGCTACCTATGTCAGAATACATCGGAAGTAAAACAATAATTGTTCAATCCATATGCTGAAATTAAAAGTCACAGAAAAAGTTAAATAAGTCAAGCAGAGAATTAAAAAAAAAACCGGCTAAGTGCGAGTCGGAGTCGCACACGAATGGTTCCGTACCATTATCGCAAAAAACAGCAAAAATATCTTGTTTGTTGTAGGGGAGCCCCACTTAAATATTTATTTTATTATGTTTTTAGTATTTGTTGTTATAGCGGCAACAGAAATACATCATCTGTGAAAATTTCAATTGTCTAGCTACTCGGGTTCAAGATATACAGCCTGGTGACAGACAGACAGACAGACGGACCGCGGAGTCTCAGTAATAGGGTCCCGTTTTTACCCTTTGGGTACGGAACCCTAATACAAACAGTATGCTCTGGTTCACGCGCTTAAACAACTACTAAACACTATAAATATAAAATAAAATGCGGCAAGATTTGATGTGTAGATCAAACGTTATGCCGTAAAATCAACGTTTATAATAAACTCCTGGAACATTTCCCACTCAGTAACCATTTCTTTGCATACGAAAAAAACACATACCATGCCTCTCCCATTCCACTGTAAAACCAGGAAATAATAAACAGAAAAAAAATCTGATTACTCAGAAAGACGCAAAGGTATGTATTTTTGGAGCCTCAAATCAAATAGATAAAGGTCAACATATACTTTTCCATTTCAATTTGTGTGCACAACGCCAATGATTAAAGGGCCTTTTCCGGGGATTCTTTTCATCATAGTTTCTGAGGTTTGTGAAAAAATACATTGAATAGGTTAAACCTGTAAAGGGCTGTGTGTGTCTGTTTGTAGATTCAGTTATGTTGGAAGGTTTCATGATGGAGGCCGTGATTTGAGCCAGTAGTTTTTTGTTGTAGTGTGCCGTATTCGGAATGGATTGTGTCTTTTTTTTTGAGGGTTACAATGATATTTACTCGGTTTATAGTTCTTTCTTTTCTTTGTTTTTTTTTTTGTGATAAAATGACTTTCAATTAATTATTTCTTTTCCATCTTTCAGGTAATCTTCCATAACTACTTAAATTACAACAACTACTTCTGAAAAGGCCACAAGGGTAGGTAAGCGTCAGGTCTGTATTTTATGTTATTTATTTTTTTTGACTTTCTTAAAAGTATGACAATACATTCATGAAGAGATTTGGTATTGTTACCGAATGGTTTATACGTAATTAAAGATCGTAGCTCAGTTACACGACCCAGCTCCAACACCGCTCCCACACAACACCGCGCTGACAGTCAAACGGAGCTGACAGCTCGTTGTCCCCGCTTGTCCCGCCTGTCCCGCTTTCGCGTATGCTAGCAACGTATGCTTCAAGCGAGCAGCCTGCGTGCGTACATAGCGCGGGTCGCCCGCTTGAAGCGCGTGGTAAGCATGCGGTAACCGAGATGTCAGCTGTCGAGTGATACAATGGCGGTAAGCTCTCTTACAGTGAGCTGTCTGCTAATTTGTTTTGTCATTGTAAAGTGACGTAAAGTGATGTGAGCTTCAGGGCGTCCTTTGTAGACAACAAAGGACGCCCTGAAGCTCACATTTCAATGAAAATTATTTTGCCGGATGGAAGCGGTGTCGTTTAAGTCGGTTACGACCTTATAACCATTTGATACCAAACCGAATCTGTCAATAGATAGAAGATGACAAGTGTAACTGTGCCCTAAGGACAATGTTTAATATTCATTTATGCTAACAACAGCGACATCTGTCTGAGAACAAAGAAGCTATTGTCTTCAGTACAAATTGCTTCCTAGGAGTTATAATGTGCCTTAGATTTAAATTATTACAGTAATTCTAAGTAAAATCAACCGAATCCCACCGTAGATATTTGTATTCTGTAATTCTAAATTGTGGTAGAAAATACACTAAGGAATTCTGAATCCTTTTGACCTTTAAAAAGGATCATTGTATTTTTACCCGACTGCCGAAGGAGGGTAATATGTTTATCAGTCTATGTATGTATGTATGTTTGTTCCTATGTGGCGTTCTAGAGCCGATAGGCGATTTTGATGATTCTTACGTCAATCGATTCGTCTTGACCCTGCGAGTGTCACTAGCTACATTAAAATTGGAAAATAGAAAAATTGCGGATTTTGGGCGCCATATTGTGGAGACCCAATTTTTTTTTTCTTCCAGACCCATCGTGTGGGGTATCAAAATAAAAGGTTTTAAGAGTTGATTACAAAAATATACAACACTTATATGTTTAAATGTAAATAATTATAAAAAAAAAATAACTAAAAAGTCGTAAATAAAAAAATTATTTAAAAATAACAAATCAAAACATCTTCAACAAATTCGATGAACACCCAATCCGACTCTTTATATTGCGTTCACACGTTTTCTAACACGTATAAGAGTAATAACGTATTCTCTAAACTGAATATCGTTACGACTAATAGTAAATATAAGCACTTATCCATAAAACCCCGGATGTATGTACCGGCAGTTTGACGGGAGCTACCCCTAAATAATGGGCGGAATTTCGCACCATAGACCAGAACATAAACTATTAAAGAGATGCCAACAACCGGCTATGTACGATTTTATGACCCGCTTTTGCATATTGAACGGCGCGAAGCTACTTCAGTTTGGCAAATAACCGGTTTTTTTTTTCGTTTTCAGTTATAAACGTGTTTATGCTTTTAAACGTTTTCCAAGAACGAAGCATGATAATTAACTTTTTCGTTGTTCGTTTCGTAGAAAGAAAGACATAAATTATTTATTGAGTTCTACAGAAGGATTCAGGAATATGCATATTTTTTTTTTAAATCCTCATCATTTAAACTGTAAAATATTTTTATGAGTTATGTATTATACCTTAACCTGCTACGGACTCGCATCATCACTAAATAGTTTTGGAATGGAGCTAAGATTGTTACAGAAAAAAACTATTCTGCGTTTTATGTCCTATATTGTATTCTGTATATCAAATAAATAATGTTGGATTGGATACCAACCAATTTTGTATCTACTTTAATAACTAAGTTAATATGTACAAAAATATGATGAAAAATTTACGAGCAGTCATTTAATTCTCTGCAAAATATAATCTACATTTCATTATGAGCTATCGAAACAAATAAACATTATAGTAATAACCAAAACAATCGTACATAATTATATCATCAACTATAATTATAAATAGTTAGAAAGAAAATAATAAACGAACGTAAACCAATCAAAAATCTTATTGCAACTTCTGTATTTCATATTCGTTTTTATTTATTTATCCTTCTACCGCGGCCGGCTCACCTTCAGCTGGTTCGGCGCCTTCTGCTGGCGCTTTGCCTTCAGTAGCATCTTCAGCCGCAGCAGGCGCTGCATCCTCAGCAGGCGTTTCGCCCTCGGCTGGAGCATCGCCTTCGGCTTGTGTTTCACCCTCAACTGGTGCTTCGCTCTCGGCTGGCGTTTCGCCCCCAGTAGCTGCTTCGCCCTCAGCTTCAGGTGCTCCTTCTGCAGGTGCTTCGCCTTCCACAGCCTCTGCTGCTGCTTCAGCCGGGGCTCCCTCTTCCGTGGCTGGTGCTCCTTTTCCAGCAGCTTCGTCTGCTTTCTCAGGTTCAGCTGGCGTAGCACCACTCTTCTTCGATTTCTGTGCCTCGACTGGCGGCGGTGCTGCCCCTGCTGGTGGAGCCCCCGCGGCCGCAACTTCCTCTTTTTTGCCTTTGCCTTTCTTCTGTTTCCGCTCCAATGGCAAATAAAGTTTGTAATCCTGTGGCAGTTCTTCTTCAGTGTATAGCTTTTCACTAAAGTAAATTCGTCTTAATCTTGCATTAGCATGTACTTGTACTCGTAAGGTTTCTATAAATTGTGTTCCGTACGCCCTTCTCGTGAAATCGGCAAGATTAAATTGTATCTGGTTCCAACCACCTGCTAAGCCGATAGGCATACTTGTACAGAATGGTTTGATTTTCGTAGTAGATTGGAAATTAGAAATTCTGAAGCGCCTCCTTAAATTTTTATCATCAAGAACAGTTATCTCGAAAGAGAAATAACGCTTCAAGTTCTTAACAATCATGACAAGGAAGGGTAGTTTTATGCCTAGAACTTGGTTGTTCTTTGGGCATGTTATGTACGTAGTTGCAACGTTTGTACTCACGATTTCGAGTACTATAGAATTGACTTCACTGTCAGTGAGCCGTTTTATGTGTCCATTTTTAACTTCCATGTCCCATATTGCCAGAGGGTTGGACCCACAACTGTAAAATATGGACAGCAATCCGTTTTGGTATGTGTTTTTGAACATCGTTTAATAGCTAGTCGATCAATAGCAATAAAATATTAATAATAAATTATAATTAACTTATAATTATAAGTTTAAGACACGTTTGCAGTTATTGTGTACTATAAATCACCATTTCAACCAAAGAAAAACATTCTAAATCTATGATTTCAACCTACTCTTTGACGTTTACCTTTTTGACATGCAATGACAGACTTCATTTCATAAAAAGTAATCAATGGTATTATGCAATAAGGTTTTTAAAATGAGTTATTGCGTAATAAAATACTTATTAAATAAATAATTTTACTTTGGTTTAAATAAATATTTTTTTATGAATTCGCTTTAAGTTCTATAAAAAGTGTGAAGTTTTTATGAGGTGATTATTTTGTATTAAGTGACTAGGTGATATGATTTATTTACATATGTACATTATTTATAAACTAATGTCAACAGGAAAAGTGCCTAGAAGGCTGGCAGCATTGCCACATTGGATGGCAATGCTGATTCTTTGGCCAAAAAAAAAAGGCCAACCCTCTGGTCTCGTGAAGAGTCGACCAACCGCTTGGCGATAACCCGAAGTAAAAGGTGTGCACTCCATAGCCCTAGAGTTTCAACCCCAAACGGCTCAAACACATAATTATCAATTAAGTTGTTGTACTTGCGCCGTTTGAGGTTTTCAGCTCCTGTAGCAGCCGACCCCGCGCAGCCCACCGTGCTAGGAAGATGGGATGGTGCAAGGGTGTCGACGCAAGTTGCATCCCACACCAAAGACCTACCCAACTTCCATGGCATTATGGTCATACCATCAGGTCTCTTCCCATCGACGCGTGCCAGGCCATTGGGTTCTAAGACAGCTGGCATCCCGGCGGTTGCAAGAGCACGACGGATGAGATCATTAATGCTAGCGTCCCACGCAATACGACCTGCACTCTTACTACATTAAAGACCATGGTGTCCGAGGTAGTCGACTGCTTCACCGTATTGACAGCGATGTGGAGCACCATAAGGAGCGCCCAATCGCAGACATGTAGCTAGTCGGAAGGTTGTGTCACCTAGCATAGTGCCAATGTTAGGTGATGGTAGTGCCTGAAGCCAGAGGCCCGACTCCCACTCACCCATAGCCAGCAGGCGAGCACGCTCAGCAGTATAGGTAGACGTATTAATAAGGTTATTCCATACCAACCTGCAGAGCGGCTCATCCCACTGTCTCTGGGAAAATGGGTTCTCGAGCCGATCCGAATCCGGGCAAGCCACTTTCCAGGCGTCCTCTGCGTCGGTCAAGCACGGCACTACCGAGTCAACCAGGGAAAGAGCTAAAATTCTTCTGGTTAGCTTTTCAGTGCTATGGACAGAAGACAGGAACGCTGGTAAGCTTACACTAGAAATTTTACGGACGCCGAGGCCACCAAAACGAATTGGTAGGGTGGCTTGCAGCCACGCTCGGTCATCCAGGGTTTCTTCCAAAGAGGAGAAGAACGGAGAAAATACATAAAATTTGGACCGAAACAGCAATATCTGATCAGGGTGAATGCCGAATATAAATTAATTTAGGAGAGTCTATACGAAATATCATTAAAATGTTTGATTTTATCTTCAATGAAAGATGAAAAGCTTTCTTCCAAAATAAGGGAACCTAGGAGGTGCAGGGAACTTTTTTCTAAGATTTTGATTTGCGGGGCTATTGCATTAAATTTATCTAAAGTCGATTGTCGGTCGGTAACGTCAGAGAGGTAAATTTCGCATTTTGAGGGGTTCAGTTCCAGCCCAATAGATTTAAATTTCTGTTTGATGAGTTGCAAGTAATTCAAAACGGTGTCAACATCATCGCCTAGCGTTCCATCATCTAAATACCACACGTTAAATTTTGAATTTAGTTGTTGGATAAAACGTGTGAAAAGAAGAAGACTGAGTAAATGACTGAGGATGTGGCCCCTCTGGTGTCTGACTTAATTAAGCCACCACTGGTAACCCTACAGGCCTCTGACTTGGTTATTTCAGACCTCAGTAATGAAACCGCAATCAACATGGTTTCGAATCTTGAATTTGCTTTGACCCTTAGTAGGGTCGGAGTTTATGCGATCGTGACCGGTCTCGGTCGCGGCCACGCAGAGTCCAGTGTTATGACTAGGTTTGAAGCAATTAAAATTAAACACAGCTGTTATAATAAAATAATTTAATCAACATAGCTACATTTAATAATCTATGATATACCTATAAAGACGGGTACAACGTTTATTAATATAATTAATTTGGTCTTCACAGAAACTATAAATTAAATTAATCTTATGAAATCATGTATTCTTATAAAATGATCTGTTTTTTTAGTCATACCTATACTACATTTGAAATAACATTAGAAATTTTTACAACCCCTTTTTACACTCCGTTCAATCGATTTTGAATTCTATGCTGTAAATATAAGGATGGCATAAAAAGCATAAACCTGTTACCAAAACTAACTGTTAAATACAGCTACCATTTGTCATATCACCAACGCAATAGAAGTCAAAATCTGTTGTACGGGCTGTAAAATGGGATTATTTAAATGTCTAATGTTATCTCAAATGGAGTATATATTTTGCATAACTATAACTTTACTTGGTAACACTTGAGAATAGGTATAAGTTTAGTAATCATCTAATTGTTACAAATACGAATAAAATAATATTAATTTCTAAAACCAGATGATGGTGCCCATCTGCATAATTAAGCAAACATATTACTTCTCAGGATTAATGCTCCTCTTCTGGAATCGGTTCTAAATTAGAGCCAACTTGATTTGTATCAGTTGTGTTATCGTCAGTAGGTACGTCGTCTACTATAGTTACGTTCTCCGTTTGTGTTTGCGCATTTTCTGTGTTAGAACCTGTTGGTTCTTCAGATTGTGTGACTGGTTCTTCGGGTTGAGCAACCGGTTCTTCAGCTTGAGCGACCGGTTCTGCAGCTTGAGCGACCGGTTCTGCAGCTTGAGCGACCGGCTCTGCAGCTTGAGCGACCGGTTCTTCAGATTGAGCAACAGGTTGTTCAGCTGCTGCACCACCTTGGTCAGGACCACCTTCTGCTGGGACTTTAGTGTCTGTTTTTATCATAACTTCGGGTTCTTTCGACGATCGTTTTTCAAATTGCTGGACTTGAGATACTGCTTTAACAATCGAAGCAGCCTTGATAAGTTTTGTAGCTGAGACTAATTTAGAGTCTCTCTTATTGAACACCGCATTTTCTATTTCTGGTCCTCCATCTACTTCTGTTTGTTTATCTTTAGCACCTTGTTTAGGCTTTTGTTTTAATGGGATAAACAGTTTGTATTCTTTAGGCAGTTGATCTTCTGGAAAGATTCGGTCTGCAAAATATATACGCCTTATTCTTATATTAGCATTAATTTTAAACTTTTGAACTTCTACGAATTGATTTTTGTACGCCCGTCTACAAAAGTCGGACATATTGAACTGGATTTGGTTCCAGCCCTCAGAAAGGGCAATCGGCATTACAGTACACAGCGGTAAGATTTGAGTACTGCTCTGAAAGTTTGATACGCGAAATCTCCTCCTTGTTCCGGTATCATCCAATATAGTGACTTCGAAAGAAAAGTATTTCTTCAAGTTTTTGACAATCATGACCAAAAATGGCATCGTTATACCCAGTACTGCTTTTCCTTTTGGACATACCATGTATGTTGTACTTACATTAGTTCCTCCTATCTCTAAAACTGTGGATCTGATATCCTCGTCCAAGAGCTTAGTTATGTACCCATCTTGCATATGTGTCTCCCAAATATTCAGAGGCTTAGAACCACAGCTAAAAAATATAGTAAGCAAACCGCGTTGATAAGACTCCCTATACATATTTTATTTTAATGTTTTGTAATAAATAGTACAAATTATAGACACTCATGAGATATGTCATTCGTATATTCTGTCAATCACTATCATGTCAAAGAGAAGCAACCGAATTGTTATTTTTTTTCTGTAAGAAGGATTCATACCTTAACTTTCTTCACATAAAGTACTTAAAATTGCATGAGTTAAAGTTCAATTTTGCTTAAACTAGTATACTTGTTTAAAGTCACTGATTCTAACTAACTTGTGAGAGACATTTTAGCATTGTTATGTAGAGGTGAAATACCAAATTCAAAGTACTTTAGAAGCGGCGCCGGCGGAAATTTGCGTTTTTGCCAACCCTAGGTACGTTGGCACCCTTTCATCGTGATTCGTCTATAGGAATATTTATCGCAAATTTGCCCCAAAGCGCTTATATTGTCAGAACAACTTGAAGACCCATATAAGTCAAAAAGGAATTTTACTTTACTTATTTGTAGGTAGGTACAGGCCCAGAAAGAAAATTCATTGTGAATAAAATATTTTTATATTCCCACGGAAATAACACTCAATTGCAACAAATAGGTTAACCCTTTGCTGTGGGCGACGATTGACAATTTGTCGCCACTTATGCATTATACCAATCTTGATATCCAATACAGAGCCAATCACGGATGGAAGGCACCAACTCTGCTTGAATTGACATTGTAGCAAACTAGACGCCATCTTTAAAAAAAATATTCACCTACCCAGTTACCTACTTAGAAGTTACTACACTTTTAAGTAGTTGTGCATATCTTGGCAGATCAGATTTTGTGACGTCCACAATAAATAAAGAAAACATGTTGTTAACGTAACTTTCAACATCAGAAATGACAGATAGAACGTTACAATAAATGAGGCGTTCAGACGTAAACACAAAAACTTGTAACATATACGAAGAAATAAAAGTTTTAAAAGAAAAGCTCGCTCTCTGTGATTTATCTAGCCATTTGTCATCCTCGACACTAAGAAAATATGTCACGCAAAGCCACAAGTAACGCACACAGACTCCCTGTGTAACGAATATAACATTTTTGTCGTCACTAAATCACATGACTTTTCCACTATGCCGGCTGCCCTTAGAGACAGCGTGCACACTAACAAAAAACACGAGTAGCGGGAACAAAAGAAAAATGAAAAAGTGCCTTTCGACTGTCATGATAAGGAGTGCATGGGCGTGTTCCCACTGTTATTGTGACTACACTCATGCTACACGGCTTTGCTGCTTTTTGCCCCCGGATAACGCGCTTGGAACACTGTGCTTTATGTAAGGGGAAACCCAGTTAAGATATCAGCTTTTTTTTTCTTTTTTCGAAATTAATGGCGCAGAAAACGTGAAGCCGATAGCGTTAACGGATGTCGGAGAGAAATAAATGAATTAGATTTGTTTACGTATTTTCTTTTGGGAGAAAACGATTTAATGTGGATCGGGACATGATAGATGGTATTCTAATCGATATTTAACGTTCGTCGTGTAATTCGATGCATGATTCGGCTCCAATGAGGCCGGGGAAGCCTGTGTGTATGTATATATATATATTTTTTTTAAGTAAAAACGTTGCCCCACACCAGGAATTCCTTATGTATCTGGGTGCGTTTACAAAAATTTAAACTCACATACACAAGACACACAGATCCGGAACAACTATCTGAATGCCATACAAATATTTGTTCCGTGCGAGAATCGAACCCGCGACACGCAGTGCAGCAGCCGATCGCTCAACCACTACGCTAACCGTATTATCTTGTAATAATATTACTTACGCATTTTCATTTCTCTTTAATGTAACTGGCTCGACACAAGGAAAATACGTAGCTTTGCTCTGATCTACATAATATTTACCTACTACATGAATAACTTTAATCGTAATTACACGTTTAAAGAAAATAAAGTTAAAAGAAAATAAACCCAATTTAACTATTTTCTCACAAATATTGTTTAGCTTATTCAAAAGAGTTCCAAAATGGCGCCCAAATCCAAAAATAAAAACAGCAAAAAATATCCAATAGACTCCTTTTTAACTGCACAATGCTGTGGAAATTCTAAATTAGAATATCGAAAACTGCAAAAAGGAAAATAAAAACAAAAAAAAGCAACGATTCAGATGTGCCTGCTATATTTACAGAGCTCATTGCGCGGCGCAACGGAGCGTGGTCTGCATAATGTATCGAACGGTGCGCGATTCCGGCAAAGCTTTGTCTGCGTTATTTACAACCGACCCGTGTATTCACGCGGAAATTGGATTTGTAAAATAAGACACTGTATAAATAATCTTTATCTAAAACATATCTCAGCGGAGCCGTTCGCCGCCCAAGTTTCGCACCGTGAGCTCTGATTCCCAGCGACCGTTTGTCAGATTACGAAACGGAAATATCTGTGACTCTAATAGAGAGAATAAACGCTTCTTTATGTGCGAACTTGTTCTATGCTAAATCCCGCCCCTTACCATGAAATAAGGTGGGATTTTTTGCCATGTTGCTGTCGCTATCGTTACTTCAGGCTAGCCTCTCGTTTGGAAATAATTGCCGTCGCTTCAGTGCCCTGGTAGGGACAATGTATCGAAATTAATATCCGGGGACGAAGCGGGCGAACAATTTGTCCACCCGGAATGCGGATAATTAAACCGGCCTGCAGCCGTTTCCAAGCTTACATGAAGCTGAAAATATATGACGCCGTCTACTCGGAATTTAGTTTGTCTGGAAGAGTGGACAGATCTCATCCAGTAAAAAAGAAACAAGACTATTTCAGAAATAAATATAGGTATTCGGTATGGCGGCCATTGAGTTTAAATGTGACTGCACTTTACCAAAACACATAATGGTAGATAAATTACTCTATACGACATCTGATATCCACATTTAAAATTAAAATAATAGACCAGGTAACATTATTAACCTCTGCCCTGAAATAAATACCACGCAAATGTCAGTAAAACTCATTTATTTAAATGAGGGTAGTTAACTTTTATGCTGATAGCTGTAAAAGGTACTTCTATTCAGCATATACTCTGTTAATAGTGGACCTAGATGAGGATTTAAGACCTTTTAGTATTTTTAAACTGTAGTGATCACTTAATTAATTATTAATCGAATTCAAAAAAACCGGCCAAGTGCGATTCGGACTCGCGCACGAAGGGTTCCGTTCCATTATCGCAAAAGACGGCAAAATAACACGTTTGTTGTATGGGAGCCCTACTTAAATATTTATTTTATTCTGTTTTTAGTATTTGTTGTTATAGCGGCAACAGAAATACATCATCTGTGAAAATTTCAACTTTCTAGCTATTACGGTTCATGAGATACAGCCTGGTGACAGACGGACAGACAGACAGACAGACAGACAGACGGACATACAGACAGACAGATGGATCGCGGAGTCTTAGTAATAGGGTCCCGTTTTTACCCTTTGGGTACGGAACCCTAAAAAGGAGGAGTTTCTCAATTCTGTTGTATTTTTTTTACAAATACAAAACAATCAAGTCTAGTTGGCCTGGAAATCGTACCTAATGGGGGATTAGATTAGTCCTTCAGTGGAAAAATACGAGCTAAAGGCCAACAGTAATCTTAATCTCAAACTGCAATCTATCACGATTCCTAATTTGCCAAACATACAAATACTTAACTCTCTGCTTTGTAAAAGAGCGCATCACATACATTATCCGGGCGGCCATTTTAATCCGTCGTCCGGAATCGCATCGTAAATCTGTGACGTCGATTAGGCCACTGTTTGTCCGAGCGAAGGCGAATAAATAGCAGCAGACATCTTGACTGTACGGCGCTGTGCGCGACGATACAATAAAGCGATATAAGCCGCTATTTGCGATCCGTAATAGGCTTAATTTTTTTATTAGTGAAGCACTTTTGTTGGCGATAGTAACTGATGATCGATCGGGCAAGCTGGCGCTTGGTGGTTGTTTTTTTTATCTTGATTGAGTTTGTCGTAACATCGAGAAGTTGGTATTAGTTTCCTGGGACTGGATTCCTTTATTTGTTTTTGCTATGCTAAGAAATTAGCTGTAAATAAAATGGTAATAAAAACTGGTGTTTATTTTGTTTGCAGATTGAAATAAAGGTTCTTTATAAATATTTATAAGCAACCACAAAGCACATTTATATTATTTCGAATATTATTCGCCATAATTTTTATTTCGCACTAAGATTGTTCTGGGTACCTAACTATTTCATCATTTACTTGCCAGTAACAAAAAAGTGCCCGTAACTTAAAAAAAAACAGTTTTCAAAGTTACAACAATGAATTTGTTCACGTTTCAAATATTTTATGCAGTGTAAATAAAAATTCTGCCAAGAGGCACTGCCAAGACTTGCAGCTAGGCTCTATCGCGTTCGCGTGCCAATGCCAGATATAAACAAACTACCTCAAAAATATTGCCAACTTTTAAATTACATTTTAAAATTAAATAGCTTTGTATTTTTTTCTTTTTAAGTCACAAATAAATCTTGGTTAGACTCCTATACATAAAGATGGATGGAAAGTGAAAAATCTTCGTTACACTTTATGGGCTTTATTTATAACTAGCTTCTGCCAGCGGATTCGCCCGCGTGAAAGTCGAAAATTATCCCGAGGGAACATATGCCTGGAATAAATCTATCTCCGTGCCAAATTTCATCCAGATCCGTCCAGCCGTTTAAGCGTGAAGAAGTTACAAACACACTCAAAAACTTTCGCCTTTATATAATACTAGCTTCTGCCAGCGGCTTCGCCCTTGTGAATGTCGAAAATTGTCCCGAGGGAACATATTCCCGAGATAAAGTAAGATAAAGTATTATGTGTGATATTCCAGACTATAATCTATCTCTGTGCCAAATTTCATCCGGATCCGTCTAGCCGTTTGAGCGTGAAGAAGTAAAAAACACACAAATAGTGTGATAGGTGTGAAGTGTGAATTAGTGTGATAGTGTGAAAATCTATGAACTGTTTATTTAAGCACTCATGAGCAGATTCTTAATTTAAATACATCATTTTAAAAAAAAATGATTCAGATTGTGATGATGATGATGAAGAAACTTATTTTTCATTATTCTCAGGGTGTGTAAGGTAGTCTGGCAGTACGTAACATAATTACTTACCAGTACTCCTTTCGTTTTATGAACCAATTTGTCACCAACGAATAACCCTTCTGTTCTCCAAGTGTACAAAAGAAAACCACTGACCAACCCGTAATCTGCAGCGTCTATCCAGTGTAAAACAAATTTGTTAGACGCGTCGCACTGTAAAAAGTTAATGATATGTGAAGAACCCTAGGAAATCCTTCGTTTAATTGTAAGTAAATTAAATGGCTCGTGCAGGGTCGGCTGTGAAATGAGATAGGACAAATTTTGATGCCGTCCGCCCCAGCACATCGTCGGGTAGATATATTAAGGATTTTATCGCGGGTTGTGTACTTCAGATATTAATTTCGGATTAGGATACAGTTGATTTTGAAGCTAAATGAATTGGAAAGGGCTGGTTCATTTGTATCCTCATTTAAAACAAATAAAAACGAACCTTATTTAATTAAATTCTTCGTCTATTCTTCTTTGTCCAACCCTCTTCCCAGTTCAGCTGGGGTCGGGTCTCCTTGTACGTCTGCGCCAGAGAGCTCTGTTCTGGGTTGTCTGAGTGCTCAGGTTCTCATTCAGGACCTCTTTCTGCGTGTTTGACCACCAGGTGGCGGGCGGTCGTCCCCTTCCTCGCGGTCGATCGGGGATATAGGGCCTTTTTGATAGGGTTGTCATATCCACGTCTCAGGATGTGGCCGTACCAACGTAATCTGCTTTCTTCGACCTTAAATTCTTCGTCTATTACAAAGAGTAAACACAAATAACTTCTAATGAAACACCTCTAAAACTAAGAAGCATCTTAACAGTCCCCATAAGGCCACATACCACTTAAAACTGCAGTAAGCAAGCTTTCAATAAACTTAAGTGTGAATATAAAAGCGACTTTATAGCCTTTGGTAGTGTTTACAGCCACCACTTACCATCTCTAATGGGCCATGTGCACTTTATTGTCGAAAATTGCATTTTCCCGGGCGAAAATTCCGACACCTATTTTGTCTTTAGTACTGGGCTTTGTGACGGTAACTGGGTAGGTAGAAAAAGTTGCCCCCTGATGCCCATTGAGTGTCGTTATGCAGAGATGTGGGCGTTCAGGGTAGGCCATGCTTTGTGTGGAAGTGTCGTATTGTTTTAGTAGATTGGTTATGAATGAAACTTTTTGGAGTGAGACGTTTTATTATAGCAACGATCATGGAACCGGACAGGCACGATGCAGCAGTACGACAACGATGCGATGACTCATTTTCATGTATGTTGTTTGTTTTAGAATTTTAAAACAAATCCTTTGAGAACACGGTGTCGCATTGTCGCATCGCCACTGTCTGCGAGTTACAATTCAAGAAATAAAGTTTATCTGTGTTACACGAATCTACCTATTCGACTCCATCTATCAACAAAAACAAAATTTTGAACATCAAAACGATATCTTAAAGAAATGCTTTAAAAAAATCTTTTTACCAAAAGAATTAAACCGACTTCCAAAACTAAACACTAGAAAGATAAAAATAACTAGTCTACCAGTCTACAACTACTAATCATTAAACCCATTTTTTTTTCGCTTTTCAAACCGACTTCCGAAAAGAAAGTAATTTTTCGCTTTTTAATGTTTTGTTTTGGAAGTCGGTAAAACTTTTCTGTTTTTCCGTTTTGGTACATTTTATTACCATGAAAATACGCATTACTAGCTTCTACATGCGGCTTCACCCGCATGAATGTCTAAAACTGTCAGAGAACATATTCGGGATAAAAAGTATCCTATGTGCTATTTCAGACCATAATCTATATCTGTGCCATATATCATCCCGATACGTCCAGCCGTTTGAGCGTGAAGAAGTAACACACTCACAAACTTTCCCCTTTATAATATTAGTTGTTGTGATTAAGGATAACTTAAAAACTACTCATCAGATCTTGATCAAATTTAAATGGGACCGCATGAGAAGCATCAGCTTTAAAATAAAAAAAGAGTCATCAAAATCGGGTTTTGATTGGCGGAGAAATCGCGTAACAAACATACAGTTAAATTGAGAACCTCCTCCTTTTGGCAGTCGGTTGAAAATTGATTGCCGTTGTCATTTGTGGAGTTTAAATATCTTTCAACAACGCAAAACGTATCCTGAATACATTGCAAAATAAACGAGACAGCATAATTTTTCCTTTAGACTCAAACGCCTACTGAAACCATCGGCGAGGCTTTCTAAAAGCCTGTTATTGAATAATAAAAGAGAGTGTTTTTCATTCGCTCTAACGGTGATTAAGATATACAATCGGGGTTCGCAAAATGGAAATCTATCGGATTGCTTAAAGTCATCCCTTAGTTCACGTCGCACTTATCTGCCGGATTATCCCTAGTAATGACCATGTCATGTATTTTACTTAGACCTAACGTACCAACCAACCAATGAATGGGTCGGGTCACAACCAAGATTAAAGGTGACTCTGTACTAATTATAGTATTTTTTTCTTCCCTTCCAAATACCTTCATTTTATCACGGATTGAAATTCGCAAAATTCAGTAGCTTTTAATAATTTGCTCGAAAATTGAGAGCAAGAAAACATTTTTCATTTCAGCGGCCATTTTATTTTTTCAAGGAAATAAGAGCAGCCGGAAATTTGTTTAAAGCCCATTGGGTATCAAATTAGGTCAATCTTAAATTAAAAATAAAATATGTAGGGTAAACTAGATATAGAAAAAGCAAACAAAGAAAATTTGGTTGTATTTAAAAAAAAACTGTAGCTTTAATTTTATTGTAACTGGGTACCAAAGCTATTTACATTTTTTGTACATAAACGTAAATAAATGTTCGAAAACTTTACTTTTTTTTTAATTTATTTTAAATATTTACGTAACAGCTACGTTTAATTTAACCATAGACATTGTAATCGTTTTTTAAACTGGTAATAAAACCGAAGAATAAAATATGCAAGAAAGATTACGGATTGTCGATTTACAATCATTATTATAAAAAAAAACCGGCCAAGTGCGAGTCGGACTCGCGCACGAAGAGTTCCGTGTTTGGTTAATTGCAGTTTACGATTTATGACGTAATAAAAAAAAACTACTTACTAGATCTCGTTCAAACCAATTTTCGGTGGAAGTTTACATGGTAAAGTACATCATATATTTTTTTTTAGTTTTATCATTCTCTTATTTTAGAAGTTACAGGGGGGGGGGACACATTTTACCACTTTAGAAGTGTCTCTCGCGCAAACTGTTAAGTTTAGGATAAAATGATATTAGAAACCTTTTAGAAACCAGGAAAAAAAAATTTTGAGTTTCAGTTCTAAGTATGGGGAACCCCATTTTTTTTTGTTTTTTTTCTATTTTTGTGTGAAAATCTTAATGCGGTTTACAGAATACATCTACTTACCAAGTTTCAACAGCATAGTTCTTATAGTTTCGGAAAAAATTGGCTGTGACATACGGACGGACAGACAGACAGACAGACATGACGAATCCATAAGGGTTTCGTTTTTGCCATTTGGCTACGGAACCCTAAAAAACGTGACGAAGCTTCGATCATAAAAATATAATAAGTTACCGTACATATATAAAACCACTCCATTTGGAAACGAACACGAAGATTACTAGATAAAAGAAATTCCATATTATTGTGGACACGGAAACGAATATAATGATGTCTGAACCGAAAAAGGCCGTCGGCTGATCTCGTAAAAAGTCGTCTGTGCAAAATTCCGTTACGCTTTATCAACACTAATGGCTTGCAAATAGCTCCAGCAATCGTCTTACTCTCTTATATCATTCGCAGTTCACCCGCTGCATTATTCAGTATTTTGCTTTTTAATATTCAGACGACATATTTGAGTCTCCTTTCAATTTTTTCCCGTGCCTCTCTCGTGTACCGGTGTGCGCGGAATTTTGAAAGCTACTTATTGATGTTCGTTGCTTAATCCCAACATATCACGCCAAAGACGGGTGGCACCATTTTTTTTTTTTATCGATACCGCTGTGGCCCCTCTTGTTCTCTCTCCCACTCATATTTTATAACCGTTGGATTTATCGTGGTTGATTTTCACCGATATCGATGAAGTCTCTATCGGAGCGGCGCTAGTAATTTATACCGGCAAGGAATGGATTCATAGCCGGACGGATTAAAAAGAAAATGAAAGCAAAATATATGGGTCTGTCGATCGAGCGCTGAAATAGCGAGCTGCAGGTTGGTTTAATTATCGACATTCCTGCAACGGGGCCGACAAATTGTTTTTGTCGGATGGCGTACGTCGCACGATATTTCATTATTATAACCGCGGTATCGAGGTGGCGTATGATACGACACATATTTACGACTATTTATAACTGAACGATTAATTTTGTCGTGGTGATTATAATATTAAATTGGTTTTAATATTATCGATCATTTGTTATCGTTGCGTGACGAATGCATTATTATGCCCCTAATATATTTATTTCATTATGTATGCAGGAAGCTCTCTACCACGAATGTTTTGGTATGGGTAATATATTTAATATTTATCCACCGACAGAATTTAATGGGCATGGCTTTTATTTTTGGTCTTATAAAATGTATTACAAAACCATAACCAAAGCTCCAACATCAAAGACCAAACTTTTTCAATACTAAATCCACTTGACAACAGTATTGGCTATCGTAAAACCCATCGAACTCTTCAAAACTGTAATATCATCGAAACTTATAAAAGTGAAGCACTCAACTTTGCGGTCAGCCGACGCAGCGCTGATGGCTCATAGACAATCGATGCGCTGAGGTATAGACAATAGTAGAGAAGGACTATAGACAATCGTTGGAGCTAATATATCCAGTTGCTGGTCCTGATACTGCAACTCAAGCGCTTTAGAAGTGCTACTACTATTTTGCCAACAATGATACTTGACTAGATATGACCAAATTGTGTCGACGATTAAATAATAGTCGATTATCTGCCGTGAATCTGAGTAACTGTTCGGAATTGGAACCTTGTTGGACCTTGGTCCAACTATACTAAATATAAAGGGGATGTAAATACAATTGAAATCAAGTGATATGGGCCAATTTGTCCGGCATTCTCGATATATATCAACGTGAGAAAATATTATTATTTATCCTACCAATTAATCGAATTGACTTATTGTTTTCTCTCCTGATAGTGGCTAATTATTTGCCACCCACGTTGCTACATTACTCATCTCTCTTATTGTCTATAGGCGAATGAGAACTAAGGGATATCAATCAACATTGAAATCACCATCAATCATTTAGTATAGTTTCCGGGACAGTGCGGAAATAAATGACTGACACACTAATAATTATACAGGTAACAGATGTCCCTATCCGTGTGACATATCACGCGAGAATGTTCAATATATACCATAATGCACTTATTTCTTCCCTTCTTAGTAATTGGAACACGTTTACCTTTGTTTTGAGCAGTTAGACATGCCTAATAGAATGACAGATGTATCATCCTCAGCAGTTTAACTGACAAAATACGAGTAAGTGCCGATAGCCAATGCATGGAGACCTCACCTACTCCAAGTTTACAGAGCCTGAAATCCTAAAACAAATGATGAAGCTTAAATCAGAGAAAAATGAGGACCAGACGGTATCACAAACGAGCACATCAAGCTTGCAAGGACTTTCGTATTTAACCAACTTTTCGGGCAGTAAAAATCTGACGTAGTACGCTAATCTAATTATTTGACTGGATTATTGAGAAACCATGGATTAGTAACCGACCACACACACGCACACTTTTCACATTTATTTTCACCAACTTAGAAGCAATATTTCTCATATCTAATATCATATAATATTGCCACAAAATTCAAGCAACGCCCAACAATAACTTACAAATATATCCTAACAAAGGCGACACTTCCAGCAACCATTACCCATTTATAAATCAGCGCTGAGTCCATTCCGGTGGATTGCCTGCAGTAACGGTTGCACTTATTGCCTAGCAACCCCCGACCCTTGAACACTTCGTCGTCCTGTGACCATCCCATGTTCCCTTTCTCCCCTGGAACCTCCCTTACCTCATCGTTAACATGGCCACTTCATTTGTTCGAAGGCCAATGAACTTAGCCAGTAATAAAGTACCTTGTAGAAATTGAGGTAGTATGAAAACAAAAGATGTTTTTGTTAGGGTGTTGTTTATCGGTTTTCCGGTGGAAAGTTTTCACCGATAATTTAATCGCATTTTAGCTGATCCATATTTTTTGCCTGTAAAGCGAGAAGTACTTTTTAAATTCGACTAAAAGGTAGAAATACTACTAATACTACTTATGGTTAGAAACATTTTATACAATCTGGGGAAAATGGCTATTTTATAAGCCTTTTTATTAACTTGCAATGTATGTACCTATGTATGTTCGGGACAAATCTTGCAACTGAATTTTAAAGCAGTTATCCTCAACCGATTTAGATGAAATTTTGCATACACGTTTGGTTTGGATGACAATGCACGGTAAGCTTTAAAAACATTGTTTAAAAAGTTTTTTTTATTGGTAAAAATAATTTTAATAATAAATTATAGTCTCACCAATTGCTAAATATGTAACCAAGGAAAATGACAACAGAATTGTATTGAAATCGAATCTATTTTTGATGAAAACGAATAAATATCAAAGCACCCGATCTTTTGTTGGGCTCAACTTAGTGTACTTTGATGTGCCCTATTAATTTGTGGCAAAACGAGCATCTTTCCCCTGCCTACCGCCCACTTACCCAATTAAACACCTACTAGGGTAACCGATATAATTTTTTCCCGTGTAATTGGGCAATTTTTCCATTCTAGCTGTTGCCACTCAAGTAAATATGACCAATTACGTGAAGCAACCCATTTCACGCTACTTACGTTTAGATGTCGGTTAAATTTAAGAAAATTTTGCCGAAATTGTTTAGTTGATCGATAAGTAATTATAGAGGGTAGAGCTTAGGGAAGCTTAGCTGTTATTGCTAGAGGTAATTTAGTTCCATAAAGATTCGTGAACGAGTCTTTAGAACATCACTTTTGAGGTATAGAAAATTCTACTTTAGATGTTTTATGTTTATCTTCTCTTTCACAACCTTACTATACTTCATAAAATATAGCTTGATCTCTGCGACAGCTGTCAGTATCAATACAGTAACAATAGCGCTTGACAGTATACGTCAGTTTGACATATGTCGCAGAGATCAAGCTATCTTTTATGAAGTATAATTTTCCAAAAACAACAAACAACCAAGCACATTAACAAGAAAAAACAAATCCATTAAAACTCAGCACTCGTAACTATCGAATTAGTCTTCAACGTTTTGGCACCGTCTCTAACTGGTGCAAATAGTCTAACAGTTTTTATTCCCCGCCTCAACCCGTCGGATTCAGACGTAGAACTAATTACATTATCATTAGATTCGGCACACTGGGCCGTTCAGTTATGGCAGCCCTTTTGGCCCAGGCGGATGAAATATTCGCCCACTGCACGGTGATAGCTCCGCCTCGTTTTGTTAGGGTTGATCGTATTGAAATTGCGGGAGTTATTACAGGGTTAGAGATTAATAAACGAGATTGGATTTAGTGGATGAAGTTTTGAGAATCAGAAATTCAAATTTTGAGAGCTCTAATGAATGTGAGACACGTGTAAGGCTGGGGAATCAGAGGGAACTACAATAATAGTAAAATATTTACCTAATTAATTTTTTTTTTTACTTGCTTTTGCCCGAGGTTTCGCCTGCGTAGCATTAGTACTTCAAATAGCCATTTTTTTATATCGCGCATTAATATTGTAGGTGTGTGGGCCGCCTTACTTTGGTTCACCATACAAATTGCTACCCCCCTTTTCATCCCCTTAAGGATAATTTCCGGCATAAAAACTATGCTATGTCCTTCCCAGAATCGCAAACTATCTTGATAGCAAATTTCATCTATGTTCAACGTTTTAAGTGTGAAAAGGTAACAGACAGACAGAGTAATTCGTTTATTATTAAAATATTAATATGGATTTACCATTATCTCACGTCATGGTAAGCAGTGATGTAGTCGACGGTAGAGCACGCTTGTCTAGAAGTAATCTAATTACTCTTGACTTAATATTGTTTTAGTAGATGTGAAACAAATTTCGTTTAGTTATGATGAGATAACTACTAGGTACTTTATAGGCAGTATACATAGATATTGTTGTGGTAGACATCTACTAAAACTGTGTTTTATTTAATGCTCAAGTCCACCAAAAAGTTTGAACAAAGCAATAACGCTTTACGAAAACTACAACTCATTACGTATTCCACAACAATTTACTTCTAAATTACATACTAAGTTTCATGCCCCCATCCCAATCATTGAACACAGATCGGCATGCATCGACTTTTTTTTCATTAAAACAAGATTAGAACGTACTATTTCGTAACGGTAACTTGGTCTTGCTCCACGATACGTGTCTCGAATTACAATACAAGAAACAATTTCCTCCAATACAATTTAGAATCAAATCTGGTCTGCTTTTTACTCGTAAATACAAAATTACATTGTACCCAGACCCATAAAATAGGAACGTAAGGGAAATATTGTCTAAGCGCGACCCTAGTACTGAAAGGAATTGTGATTCTTTTTACAGTATTCAATTGTTTTTGTTTTATAGATGTAATAACTATTTGTTTAAGTCTGTACTACTCTATTGGTTATGTGTTCTTTTTTTTTTTTTTTTTTTTTTTTAATACGTGGCGTCTCGCAACTCAGTCATAGTGACTGGTTAGCTGCTTAACCGGGCTTTCCTACGGAGACTAAACTATTAGCCTCCAGCTAGGCAAAAATTTACTAAACCTAAGCGACAACGCTGAGGGCTACCCCAGTTGGGGTCGAACCTCGGCTCAGGGCGTCGCTGGGGGGACAACTAAGGCTGGATCTAATAAAGTGATTCTACCATCCGTTCGGAATAAGCCTACGTGGAGAAGAACGGACAAGAAACTCCAATTAACTAATTAGAATTAACTATGGCACAGCTATTCGCGGGCTGGCTACATAAATAATGACTGTGACTTCGCGGCGGGGCCTCGGCGGCGAGGGCGGACCAATCGGTATGTATGCTACGTTTGACTAGGTGTTCGTACTATTTACGAACCCATTGACCGTCCTTGTAGACAAGGCTGTCAAGTTCCCTGGTAATGCACTCGTACCTCGAGAAGAGGGCACTGCATGAAGCGGGGGTGAGAGGGCCTGCATTCCGGATTTCTGCATCCAGAGCACGGGCCTGAGGGGTCATCCATATGGAATACGCGCTGATTATATTCTCAGCGACGCTCAAATATGGCTTGTGCCCGGAGGGGGCTACAGGGGGCGGGCACATGGCGGCGGTGGTGGTGGAAGCCACCTTCCGGTTTTGTGCGGGCATGGGGGCAGCTGGGGCCACTGGGTCGGGGATTGGATTTGGAGCTGCAATGGGGTGGGCCATCAGCGCTGGGATAGGCTGGGAGTAAGTCTGAGGAGCCACACTTTGGTGGTTCAGCTTACCCCATGGTGAAGACCTCTGAGGGGCTAGACGGGGGGGTGGTTGGGAAGAGGGAGCCATGCGCATTATGTGCGCATTGTATCGCTTGGCCATTTTAGGCGCAAGCTTGGGGGCTTTTGGGCAACCCCGGTAATTAGCCGGGTGCCCGACTTGGCCACAGAGCACGCAGCTGGGAGGCTCCGTGCACTGTGTGCGGTCTTTGGGACGGGGACAATCCTTAGTGCCATGATCACCCATGCACTTAACGCACCTGGGTGTTGCATAGCAATGGGCCTGAGAATGGCCATAAAGTTGACAGTTGTGACACTGTCCTACAAGATGGGGGCGGTAGGGTTTTTCGATCGAAATGCCCGACAGGGAGCACACGGTCTTTATATTGAAGATCGGGTTGTAACCCTCAGTAGGGCTACAGACAACTAATACAATATCGTACTGTTGTCCGCCTCTCGCTTTATGCAAGCGGTGGACTTCAGTGACGGGGACATTCTGGTCAAGAAGGTCCTTACGGATTTCCTCCGTAGGGATCTCTTTTGGGATTCGCCTAATGACTACACGGACGGGCTTTTCCTCAGGGAGGGAGTAAGTATGGAACGAGATGTTCCTATCTTTGAGGTACCGGGTTAGATTCCGGAAATCAGTGGGAGAGGGGAGTTGGATTCTGATGCCTTGTTGGCATGCAGTGGCTTTCGTGTAGTTGATTTTCCGCTCAACACAAGCGTTTGAAATATCGTTCCACTTGACTTTATCCTGAAGATAAACAGGTGGAGGGGGACGGAGCTTCTTGTTGGTAACTATTACCATGGGACTGGGGCTGCGGTTGGACCGCTGAGAAGAAGCAATGTCAGGGGTGGGGGTGATTTGCCTTACGGGCGAGGCCGGTGGCAGAACAGACTGAGGAGAGGTTTTTGGTACCGCCTTTTTGGCCTTGGTAGCATTTATGGGACTACTCCTCTTTTTCCTCTTTCCTCCAGAGCAAACTACGGAGTCACCGTCGGAGGAGACGGTGTCGTAGTCGTCTGACCTATCGGGGACATTTGGGTCTAATGGGTCGTCAGCAACTGAGTTAGCTTGGTCAGCCAAAGCTTCCCATTCCTCGTCAGTGCTGAGGGTTGCTCCCTCTTCCATGGGGGAGTCATCATCGTCCGCCCAGATGGTCTTGGACTTGGACTTGGGTCTGGATTTATGGAGGGCGGCTATGCGCTCTTTATAGCTTTTATAAGCTTTAACTTGAGTAGCTATGGGAGAAGGAGGATCTCTCCATGATCGGGTTTTCTTAGGCTCGACGGCCGGTTGAGAAGAAGATTTAGGAGAAGGAGGATCTCTCCATGAACGGACAGTAGCTTTAGCTTTAGGCTCGACGGCCGGAGCTGGGGGCTTAGGTAGAGTCGGCTCACCAGTCCCAGAAGCGGGCCTGGCTACCGGGGAGGGCGACCTGGGCGAGACCTGGGCTTCGCTCGGCACGGGTGCCTGGCTAGGTCCAGGGGCCCCGGTCGGGCCCGAAGCGGGCACATAAGAGGCTAAAGCCTGACTTACAGCATGGCTGTATTTTTTGGAAAGTTTTTCCTTCTCGAGAATCTCGTGAAGGAGTTCAATTATTGCCGCGAGCGACATAATTGAGAATTATAGGTCCGGTGAAGCCGGGAGAGGGTATCTTCCCCGGGTGGAGGGGCCCGGGGATGTGTGCAAACCTACCCTCCCAGTCGGGTTAGACTGGGAGGTGAGTATCTGGTGAGCCCTAAGCTTGTCTACCTGCCACCAATCTTATTGGGTGACAGGGCCCTAAGGTACCGGTAAACCCACCGAAGGTGGGCCACCCACCAATGTGTACCGAAGAAGTCTGGCACGTCGGGGTAGACACACCCGACCGTGCCAGGTGAATGCTGGGGGACGAAGCGGGGGTTGACTAGGCTATCTACCAAGGCCAACTGATCCCGCTCCCGACTCCAATGACTGCCGTGTCCTTAAGGGACTTGGCGGGTGCTTGGGGCACACCTCACTGGCTTGTTAGCACCGCTAGGTTTCCCGCCAGGGACCACACAAGATGTGGATTTGAGCTGCCACTACTAGTAACCAAAGTTACTAGTAGCGACACCTTTGGAGCGGCGTGCGGAGACGCGACGGCCGCAGTGACGTCACGCAGAGGGGCGCGACGAGGCGGAGAGTGGGGGCGCCGGAGAGCGCGGTGGGGCGACGAGCAGCGAGACGTCCGCACGGAGCGACGGCTGGCGAGCTACCAACAAGGTTATGTGTTCTACGGTTTAAAGGTTTTTATATTCTTATTTCGAATTACACAGCTGCTTGTATATAAATATGGATTGAATTCGTTATATTTTTTAGGGTTCCGTACCCAAAGCGTTAAAATGGGACCCTATTTCTAACACGCCACTGTCCGTCTGTCACCAAGCTGTATCTCATGAACCGTGATAGCAAGACAGTTTAAATTTTCACAGATGATGTATTTCTGTTGTGGCTATAACAACAAATACTAAAAACAGAATAAAATAAATATTTAAGTAGGGCTCCCATACAACGAACGTGATTTCTTTTCCGTTTTTTGCGATAATGGTACGGAACCCGTCGTGTGCGAGCCCGACTCGACTTTTTTTTTTAAATAAAATTCTTCTCAATGTCAGACAGTCTCTAAAGTCGATTAACTAAAACTCGAATTGTTTTTACGAAAATTTAATCAGTTCCACCTCGATTTGCACAGTCACTTTTCAGCTACTTATTCAATTCACTACGAAATCTTACACAAAGTTTGCACAAAATCGTCGGCACAAATTAACTTTTTATTTCAATTGTTTGTACCAAACGAGATTGTGCAGTCTGGACGCGCATGTAAACTCAACATCGACGGGTAGACACAGCAATTTCCTTGCCAAATCGAGTGTGAACGAGAAACCACCAGTTTAAAGTGGTGCTTTTTTTCTAATACAGGGACCGGTTGTTTACAACTGCCAACTGAGAAAAACATTAAAAATACACGAGAGCAGCGTGTTTTGGTTTTAACTTGAATATTTGTGTGTTCCAATTTTTTGCTTGTTCGGTTTTATTTTGCTGGTAAATAGTGCATTTTATTATACGTGAAAGCAACAGTATAATCGTATGTATTGTGCAATGCGAGCGTATTGTCAAGTTAGGTACCAATTAACATTTATGGCACAAATAAATTAGCTTCAATAAAAATATGTTGTAACATAAATATTACTGGGAAAGCGGGATGAGCATCGGAAAACAAAATCTCTCAAATAAAATCAAGCCTTAATTCTCTCAAAATAAAGAGCGGGATGAAACGCCCAAAATCCCCGCACATGACCGGAGGTTAAAAGACAAGTGGGTTGAAGACACGATAACGCCGTCGGCAGGGGGGGGTTGGAAATCTAATTTGCAAATGCATTTCCTGCCTTTCAAGCTGCAGTGACGGGTTCCCGCTTTACATTTTTAAACAGATTCGAGCGTTTCGACTGTTTTCGGGTTGATAAAACATTGTATTGGGGGATCTTTTGGACCGATACCGCTGCGGAGGGTTAGAATGTATGGAGATGGAAATTATGCTGTATTGATAGAAGCTCTTTTACATTTTTTTAATATTGTTTACTTTGATGTTCAAAAAGAGAATAACAAAGGGCTCAATTTAGAAAATGGACTGGTTATTAGAACCTGTGATTTAGAAATACTTGTATTCTTTCATATTTTGTGGATCTTGGTTGCTATACGTTGAAAGATTGGAATCATCCTGGCCATTCTTGTAAGCCTTGTGCTGCATCCAATTGCAGGTAAATTCACTCCACCAGTTGGCGCCACTTTGGCGAAAAGTCTTTTCCTTTGAAAATGCAACTTATAACATCAAAATTACGTTGACATAAATTTAACTAATGTCAGAAAACATAAGGGTTTTCACATGAAGTGCTGCCACCTAGTGGACAACATTACAGAAAACCCTCATTACTTATTTTGAACTTGAAATTATCACTAACGGCTTCATGAGTTTTCTTGTGAAGGTCATTCCACTTAATATATCAAATCATCTTCTACACAAAGATAAAGCCACTCATCGCAAGAAAAACTGATCAGTATATCAGCAAGGATCGATTCCCTTAGTACAGACAACTCCATACATCTGCCGCGCCCGCGGTCCGCTTAATAACGCCGATTGGCGGAATTTCACCAGAGCTCACGGTCCATTGCCGACGGAAATTACGTTGCGTAGAAAACCCCGACCTTTTAGCGAGCATGTATTGTGTGCGAATCGATGCCGTCGCTGTAAAAAATTTGATTGAAATGAAACGTTTGTTTGCTACGAATTTGCGGGACGAGAAATGATGTTTTTATCGTGAAGGTTTTTGATCCAAATATTTTACGAATTTTTATTGAATTTGTTACCTATGTTTTGAATGATTTCGGTGGTCAAAATGATAATATGTCAAGATAGAATACATGAATGTTTCATGCACATTGCCGAAGTGTGGAATTTTTTCCTAGCGTCTGTGTTGTGTACCATCATCATCTGCCTAGCCTTTTCCCAACTATATTGGGGTCGGCTTCCAGTCTAACCAGATTCAGCTGAGTACCTGTGTTTTACCTGTCTTTTTTTTTTTTTAGTGTCTGTGTTGTGTACCAATCCAGCCTTTAAAGCAAAAGTGATTAGACATCTACTGGGGTCACTCATTCATCGCTTATCGAACCTGCTCTTGACATTTGCAGGCTCGATATAAAAAAAAACCGGCCAAGTGCGAGTCGGACTCGCGCACGAAGGGTTCCGTACCATTATCGCAAAAAAATCACGTTTGTTGTATGGGAGCCCCATTTAAATAATAATTTTATTCTGTTTTTAGTATTTGTTGTTATAGCGGCAATAGAAATACATCATCTGTGAAAATTTCAACTGTCTTGCTATCACGGTTCATGAGATACAGCTTGGTGACAGACAGACAGTGGCGTGTTAGTAATAGGGTCCCGTTTTGACGCTTTGGGTACGGAACCCTAAAAACAACTTCTATACTTATTTATATCGAAAATAACCAGAAAAGTTCCACCAATCCGTCAAACAATTAGACACCCAAACTATAAGGATACATAAACCAATAAATAAACGGCGAGGCACCGAAACTTTTTTGGAAATCAATTTAATTAAGATCTGTTGAAGTAAGCATTCGAGTTACACTTTGACAATAAAAAAAGTTAATTAAAAAAATCAAAAACCCGACTGCTTAAAAAGCAAACTAAAAAGACGTAAACAAGAAGAAAATCATGCTGTGCTGTCGGAGGATACATATTCGCGAGCTGGCGGACCAAAACCAAATGTATCCTCCGACTGCACACTGTCGGGTTTTTTGTTTTTTTTATTTAACTTTTTTTATTTAAAACTTTTTAGTTATTTTTTTCAAGAATTAGGTACATTTAAACATATAAGTAATATATATTTTTGAAATCGCCTCTTAAAATCCTTTATTTTGATACCCCACTCGACGGGTTTGGAAGAAATATTTTTTTTTGCCCACAAAATGGCGCCCAAAATCCGCCATTTTTGTTTTTTCCAATTTTAATGTACGACGAATCGATTGACGTAAGAATCATCAAAATCGGCCAACGCGTTTGGTCTCTAGAACGCCACATAGGAACAAACATACATACATACATAGACTGATAAACACATTACCCTCCTTCGGCAGTCGGGTAAAAAGGGAAGCGCTACAAAAAGTGGGAAACCAGTCTTATATCGAATTACTTACAGTACCTCACCATACACATAAGTGAGACTAAACGAAAAACTACCATAGTTACCATCTGTCATAACACCAATCCGTCAATCAATTACTCCGTACTGTCCGTACACAAATTATTACAGTAATCTATCAATATATCAAGATACACTTAACCTTTCAATTATCGGACGCGACAAAAGTCCGTAAGTTGCTAGATCGACTATGTTTGGTCATACACCGCGAGGCCTCAATTCTGAGGGTTCCGTACCTCGAAAGGAAAAAGCGGAACCTACAGGTTACCTACAGGTTTATACGGAACTCTTGGTGCGCGAGTCCGACTCGCATTTGGCCGTTTTTTTTTTTGGTTATCATCATTTAATATTTTCTTATAGAAAGCTTTTGAGTCCGTTTGTGCTAGGACAGCTTCTCAGATAGTACAGCAAGTGGAAAAACCGCAGCAACAATTACTCCCATATAGAAATGTTACGGAAACGTTAAAAATACTACCATAGGTACCAAAATCAAAAAAATCTAATTAGGCTGAGAGCCAGCACTTTCAGAACTTCTAAATTTACATAAAGACAGTTCCCCAAAACGCCCGCCCGTCACCACTTCCTAGAGTTTTAGCCATTATTAGCCTTTCCGGTACTATCTGTCATAACACCATCAGACCGCACCAATCCGTCAATCAATTACTTACACAAACTATTCCACTAATCTATCAAGATATCAACACCATACTTAACTTTTCAATTACCGGTCGCGATAAAAGTCCATAAGTTGCTAGATCGACTATGTATCTGTATAGGTCATATACTTTGGGATATACCTCCTTAAGTTTATTTTAAAGATTTTCTCACAAAAAGCATTCGAGTACATAAAGGTTATATCAAAAAGAAAAGTTTTTCAAACATTACTACAAGCGAAAAACCAGCAATAATACCTAATTAATTCCAAATCGAAATGCTTACGGTACCTCACAAAAAACTAGATGAGACATTCGACATAACTACCGTGGGTACCATCTGTCAAAACACCATTGGTAAATCCGTCAATCAATTACCACTCCCACACCCCAAATCGCTAACTATTCCACTAATCTATCAAGATATCACAGCACTTAACTTTTCAATTACCGGTCGCGACAAAAGTCCAAAAGTTGGTAGATCGACTGAGTATGCTTGTATGGTCGTTGCACGCATCAGAAAGCCAACTTCTGACATACCCCGAGGCTTGGAAACTTTTACATTAGAGATGAAGTTTCTCGCGAAGTTGACTCACTACTCACTGAGTGTTCACGCAACGAAATCTTAAGAAGAACTAAACACAGCTGAAACAGCTCGTTTTGTGAAGTGTTTTTTGAAATGGCCGAAATATTTTTTCAGTGTTTATGGTTTGGTCTCAAGATACGCATACAAAACATATTCATTCCGAGTCCTTTTGAAGGCAACTTTCTTCAATCGACTGAATTTATCCGCCATGGTTGAGATTTTTGGTTCGGTGTTAAGTTTTTATAAAACCTAGTAATTAAATTATAAAACTATTTAATTTCAATCAAATCCAATGTAATAAAGAAGTAGTAGTAGTAGCCTTTTTAGGTTGTTTGTAACGGGTTATCTCAAGAATTATTGTTCGGATTATGAAAATGACACTTATAAACTGCCGAGCAATGAAAAAGTTCCACCCACAAAATGCCGACAAACACCTTAATTTATTTTTTTCACATTTAATTTAAAATTTGAACACAATGTTTACGTTTTTAGTTGGTAATATGATGATGCGCTGTTAAATGTACTTCAATATTGCAGACGGCGTCATTAGGCTAGCCTTTCCCGTTTAGGAGTAATTTGGTGCTATGTCACTGGAACTTTTTCATTGCTCGTTAGTGTAGATAGCTTGTTTTTTTTCTAAATGTATTTTATTGGGTACTTTTATACGAGAAACTGCACGAGAACGAAGCCGATGGATTTTTTACATAAAAAAAGGTACTTCAGTTTCAGCATTGCATAATTTTCATTTCATTCGAGTAAAAATGCCAAAGATATAACAATTTTTTAATGTGTTACACCTTCAGTTTTCTTCAAGTATATTTTTCAGTTTATCCGTAAATATCATTCTTAGACATTTGACTGACATTTATATTCCTGTTTTGTAAATGTCACCTTATTTTAAATGTGATATTACTTTATCTAAGCTGCTTATGCGATTCCAGTATAATTTGTTTCAAGAATTTTTAATCTTGAGAATAAATAGTGGACGGTTGGCGGCATTAGATGTGAATAAAATATAACTTGAGTGTCCATTGGGTAAACTAAGTAACTCAATATATAGTTTTTTGTTTAAAGCAGCATTATGTTTTTTAGGGTTCCGAAGTCAACAAGGAATCCTTATAGTTTCGCTCTGTCCGTCTGTCCGTCCGCAGCTTAGCTCGGAGAATCTAAGTACTAGAAAGCTATAATTTGGCTTAGATATACATATTAATAATGCCGACAAAGTGGTAACATAAAACCATGAAAATAGTTTTTTTTTCGGGGACCTCCCATAGACGTAAAGTGGGGATGTATTTTTTTTTCCTCATCTATCTTATGGTGTGGGGTATCGTTGAATAGGCCGTTCAAATATATTATGGGTTTGTTAAAACCATTTTTCGATTCAGATATCCGTTTGCGTAAAATTAAGTTTTAAATTGCAAATTTAACCCCCCTCTCCTGTTGCGGTTGCTCTTGGCTATGTGAAAAAAATTACGGCAATAGTAAATATAACGAAATTAAAAGGAAAGCTATCACAGATAAGTAGGCTTTACAAGTTTACGAGTAATAGTCGACCAACTTATAAAATGTACTTGGAAGATTAAAAATTATGTACAAATGCCATTTAAAACTTACTTAAATAACGTTGTTAGCTAAATAAAACAGTGTATATATATGCTTATGAACTATGTAAAAATATACACAAATAAAATCATAACAGGCTTTACAAGTTTACGAGTAATAGTCGACCAACTTATAAAATGTACTTAGCACAGTAGAATTTTTGTATTGAAAAAATACTTAAATAACGTTGTTAGCTGTGTAAAATAGATACTAAATATATGCTTATGAACCATGTAAAAATATACAAACATAAAATCATAACATCCTTAATAAAAATAATTTCTAAATTAATAATGCTTAAGCTCGAATAACGCATTGGAGTGGCCGGAGTCGTTGGCAGTACCGGTCCGTAGTCCATACGGCGCATGCGCGCGGGGGCGTCTATTTTGTGTTAGTGCATTAGTATTTTCGACGTTTTGTAATCAAAACGTAAAAGTAAATTCAAGTTAGATTCGATTTCCAAGCAAATTACTTATTTTCTTTTGTCGATATCCTCCATCTATAAAGTCAATATTCGACCCGACTACATCACTAATGAGTAGCGTAAAACTTTCCAGAATAAATAGTGAATACCGCAGATTAGAGGTAAATAAATACGATTTTTTTCAAATGGCGAAAGTGAAATAAACAATAAGCGTGCGCGCCAGGATCCAGGAACGAACCATACCATTCCCCGTGGCTCTAACGCGCACTCGTATCGGCTCCTTTCGCAATTCGCACCCGCGGTGGTACTCAAATAGATAATATTTTTCTAACTTCAGTTGCGAAGTTGGATTTTATAACTCCTTCTTCAGTTACCAGTTAGTCCTTATTTAGTTTAAGTCAAGAGTGAATAGGTTACTTCTAGGCAAGCGTGCTTCACCGTAGACCAAATCACCGCTTACCATCAGGCGAGATAGTGGTCAAACGCGAGAATATAGATTTAAAAAAATCATCATCCTATGTGGGCCCGTTTTTAGACGTTGTGTGCCGCTGAAACCGTTTTAATGTTCATGTAACAACAACAAAACCCTCTTCTTAGTCCGCATTATTATGCAACTTCGGAACCCTATTACTGCGCGTGGCCCGACACGCACTTGGCCGGTTTTTTTTATTTATTAATGTAGACTTAAACTCGAGAACGAGCTTTAGTATTTTTTTGACAACTTTAGTAGTGAGGATAATTTTGGAAAAATTCTAAAAATATAATTGGTATAGTCCTAATAAATCGCAATTGGTACGAGCTGCTACTTGATCGTTCATTCCTGGAATCAAAGCTTTCGTGTCCCTACTACCGATGATTACGTCATAAGGTTGGAATTAATAGGATACCATCCTATGATACAAGCACAAAAATGGTTCCACAAGGAAAAAATAATACTTTAAAAAAAAAAATGAGTTCTTTAAAACGTGAACGTGATTTGAAAGATTGGTAAGGGACGTCCTAACCTAGAAAGACAGAGATCCTATTGATGATGTTCTTTAGAAAGGTTAGGTGCGTAGTACTTACAACCGGCGAGACTGTATGACCAGCCCCCCTAGCCAAGTCACACGTTTCGTATCGAATCTCTTTCTACAATCGTTAACGCTGTCTATTTGTTTGGTCTGACCACGTGCCTTACGTTCATATGTGCCATTCCCATACATTGATTCGTTTTCTACTGGCATTATCGATTGTAGATTGTCAACTTGGCTACAGGCCCAGATGTATGAAAGTGAAGCCAAACGAGTATGTAAGGATCGTAGCTGTTAGCATTCCATAGTTTCCTAACCCCGTTTATTTATTTATTTACCTACTATTTTTTCTCGCACTGGAACGCCTTGTAGCAGCTACACCAATGGAGCGCAAACTTATATTGACTACTAGCTGTTGCCCGCGACTTCGTCCTCGTCAAACTCGTAAAAAATATTTTTTTATTTTTTTAGTTTCCTGCCGGAACTATGAATTTTCTCGTGATCAATCGTAGCTTATGTTACTCGTTAATACATCAGCTATCTACCAGTGAAAGTCCGGTCAAAATCGGTCCAGCCGTTTCGGAGATTACCCGTAACAAACAGACAGACAGACAAATAGACAGACAGACAAACTTCTTAAAAATTGCTTATTTGTTGTTAGTACCGTATATACTTTCACGTGCATTCAATAAAATATATGAGAACAGAGAAAGGAATATATGCCATATACCTCCGCGCATATATTCCTTTCTCTGTTCTCAATGTGTCAGCGCAGCCACCTCCATCGAATGCTGGTGAGCATCTCTTTCTTGAGGTCGAACTAAATAATTCCAAATTACTTCTTGGCGTTTATTATTGCCCCTATTTACGTATCAATTTCTTCTCATCTTTTGAAAAGCTCTTAGAAATGCTTATCCCTTCTTACAGTCATAGCATAATCATGGGTGACTTTAATACTTGTCTCCTGAAGAAAGACCATCGTTCTTCTTCCCTGATTAATGTTTCGTCTTCGAGTAATCTTTCTATTCTTCCACTTAGTGCTACTCACCATTTTCCTAACTCTACTCCTTCACTTCTTGACTTGATTTTAGTCTCCTCACCTGACCGCGTCGCTAAGCATGGCCAATGCTCAGCAGAAGCATTTTCTTATCATGATCTGATTTTTCTTTCATATAAAATTCGCCCACCTAAGGCTAAAGTCAAAACTCTCATGCAGCGCAATTTTGGTGGTATGGATGTTGATAGTCTTTGCGAGGATGCCAGCAACATTGATTGGTCTTCTCTATTTTCCTCTACTTCAGTCGATGAGCAAGTTTTTATATTCACGACCAAACTTATTGAGCTTTACGACCGTCATGCTCCTGTTCGGGCAGTTAAAGTAAAGCATTTGCCAGCGCCGTGGCTGTCGGAGGAAATTAAAAGTCTCATGAACAAAAAAGCTACAGCAAAAGCCAAATTTAAGCGTCGGCCTACTGACGCTAATAGGGAAAGATATGTCTCAATCCGTAGACACTGCAATAAGGTGTGTAGGAATGCCAATCGCCAACATATTCATGATTCTGTCCAAAATGGGGACGCTTCCAAAGTTTGGAAATTTCTTAGGTCATTGGGAGTCGGTAAATCTCGACAAGAAACTATCCCTAAAGATGTAAATATTGACGCAATGAATAATCATTTTACTGCCTCGTCCAATTTTGATAGGACAACTAAATTAAATACATTGAATCATCTTTCATCTCGCCCGACTCCCAGTTATTCTCCATTTGTTTTTGGTCAATTTTCTGCATGTGATGTTAAGAAGAGCATACTATCGATTTCGTCAAATGCAGTAGGAAGCGACTGTATCAGCCGTAAAATGCTACTCCGGTGCTGGACATTATCCTTCCCGTCATTTGCCATATCCTCAATTTCTCTGCGTCTAGCAGTGTCTTTCCAAGCTCATGGAAAGATGCTCAAGTAATTCCTTTACCTAAAAAGCCCAATCCCACATCCTTCTCTGAGTATCGTCCAATATCCGTCTTGCCATTCCTATCCAAAGCCCTTGAACGGTTAATCCACAACCAAATAAGCACCTTTCTCTCCAAAAATAATCTCCTTAACCTCTTCCAGTCCGGCTTCCGCCCTGGTCATAGCACAACTACAGCGCTTCTGAATATTACGGACGATATAAGGTCTGCCATGGAGATGGGAAATCTAACGGTTTTGGCTCTACTGGATTTTAGTAATGCCTTTAATACCGTGGATTTCGATGTTTTACTTGGCATCCTTTGCTCTCTTAACATATCTCCATCGGTTGTTGACTGGTTTCGTAGTTACCTGTTTGGTCGCCGACAACGTATTTGCATCGGAGAGACCTTGTCTTCCTGGTGTAGTACTTCTGCCGGGGTACCTCAGGGCGGCGTTCTATCCCCCTTACTTTTCGCAGTTTTTATTAACTCAATATCCAACGAATTAATTTCTTCCTACCACCTTTATGCAGATGATCTTCAAATTTACACGCTATCTCCTCTTGGTAATCTAACTGAGGCTATCTTGACTATAAATAATGATCTGGCCCGTATATGCGACTGGAGCAAGAGGCACGGACTTACGGTGAACCCTATAAAAACGCAAGTTTTGGTGGTGGGCAGTTCAAGGTTGGTCTCAAGGATCGACTGGACGACTCTTCCCCAAGTTTATTTTGACAACTCTGTTGTACCCTTTAGCGAGAAGGTGAAGAATTTGGGGATATTCATTGACAAGAACTTCTCTTGGACTGCCCAGCTACAGGAAGTTAGCCGCAAGCTATTCGCATCTGCTGGATCTCTGAGACGACTGCGTAATTTTCTGCCGACTGCCACCAAGATTGCGCTTGCACAATCTCTTCTTCTACCCATCCTTGATTATGCTGATGCCAGCTATCTTGACCTCACTGAAGAACAACTTGATAAACTTGAGCGACTTCAAAATGTTTGTATAAGGTTCATATTCGGTTTGCGCAAATATGACCATGTTTCTGAATTCCGCAAAAAACTCAAGTGGTTGCCAATTCGCCTTCGCCGGAATGCTCATATTCTTTCCCTTCTGTATAATATACTATTTTTTCCGTCAACCCCTCTTTACCTCAAAAACAGATTTCTGTTTTTATGTGACTCGCACACGAAAGTTCTTAGGTCATCGGATAACATGAAACTCAAAATGCCAATGCATTCCACCATCTTCCTGGACAAATCTTTTACTGTCCAGGCCGCTCGTCTATGGAATGCATTGCCTGTGACAATAAAACGCGCGCAATCACTACCGATCTTTAAAAGACTGGTAAAGGATCACTACCTGTCACTGTGATCTGTATTGTTTTCTCACTGTCATCTTGTTGGAGCTGTATTGTTTTCTTGCCTGTATATATATATGTATGTATGTATTTATGAATCTATTTTGGTATTTTATATTTAGTGATTTCTATGTTTGTAACTTATTATTTAATTTTAAAATTGCACCAAGTGCAACCCCATGTCGTGTCCAGGCTATCTCTCTCCATTCTGGGTTGCCTGGAAGAGATCGCTGAACGCGATAAGGCCGCCTGTTGTATGTTTCTTGTTACTTTAAGGTTTCCGTATGTAATCTTTTTATCTTGGTACAATAAAGTGTATATAAATAAATAAATAAAACGTTGTTATTTTGATATTACATACAGACACTTCAATTTTGTTTATTTGTATTGTATTGTATAGATGTATAGATAATAGGGTTCCCTTACGATGTTTTCCTTCACTATTGTTAGCGTTGTTCACTGTTGTTAAAAATTACTTTGGTTTTGTCCGAATTCGAATCTAAGACCTCAAGCACGAGTTGCAGAGACAGGGCTGGAGTTTATATATGTACAGACTACTTTACCTGGCTTATTTAAAAATTAAATTACAAATTCAAAAAAATCTATTAAATATTTACTTAAATAAGAGATGCTTAACTAGTTAATTATTTTTAACGACCGCCCAATTACGATCCATCATGGCGGGCGTGCCGTTTCATTGTGTAACTCTACGAAAGGTTAATTATTGAGACGAGTTTCATATTATTACTTGGCCTGAAATGAGATTAACAGAGATATTTGGTATGTATTCGGTTGCTCATTACGTTCTGTGGTTCTTTTTTGCGTTGTGACTGAGGAATGTTGAGGTTTAATTTGACTATATTATTTCGGGCACTATAAATAGTCCACCTCTAGTCTTGTAATAGAGCCCTACTGCGCCCAAGTATAAGTTCAGGGCTGGTTTAAAAGAAGGAAAGGACTCATATCACATCACATCATCATCAGCCTATTAATGTTCCCACTGCTGGGACACAGGCCTCCTCTCTGTGAGAGGGAATGGGCCGTAATCCACCACGCGGGCCCAGTGCGTGTTGGTGGATGTCACATGTCTTCGAATTTTTGGTTCTAGGACATGCCGGTTTCCTCACGATGTTTTCCTTCACCGTTTTTGAGAGTAGTGGTGATGAAATAATTTACACAAAGTAAAGCGCCTGCTTGGGCTTGAACCCACGACCTACAACTTGTAAGTCGCAGCCGATACCACTGGGCCACCACTGCTCTCTTGATTCTACCGTGGATTCGGAAAAGTAGGTTGTTATGGAGAAGAATGCACAAGAAACTCCATACTTACTCTTTAAAAAAAAGTGTTTTAGAACATTTACATAAATTCATATACGTGAGGACGATGCACCCAGCACTGCTATACTACTTATAGGTATAAAGTATTACAAGCACTAACAGGCAAATTCCTTCACTTGACAAATAGGAACATGGTTCTCACATACTTACAAATATTGCAAACATAGGTAAATTACCTTATTAAAAAACAATGGAAAAGTGTGCGAGTCAATTTCTTAAACCAAAAGGGAAGAGAAAAGTAAAGCTTTACTATAATTATGAATATCATACAAATTAACCAGTTTGATTTTGTCTACACTAAAGATTGCCCTATGAAGCAGGACCATCATGTTTCCAGTTACCACAGATGTATGAACGAACAGAATCGTAGTCGCTGAAAAATGTTAATATAATATAAATAAATAAATGTTTTATAGGAGGTCATCTCTGGTGGGAATATTTTCATTCCCACCAGAGATGACCTCCTATAAAACAAATAAGGACCACGTGCGCCAAAAAGTTAACTCAGAGTTACTTGCTAACACGAGGTTATAGAATAGAATAGAATATACTTTATAGTACACCAAAAAAAGTTACATATCTCTTTTACAAGAAAACTTATTTGTACGGGTACAAAGACGGTCTTATCGCTGACAGCGATATCTACCAGACAACCTTTGGATGGACCTAAAGAACTTAGAATAAAACAGGGGGTAGTCTGTGGTGTACTGCTACATAAAAACAATCTGAATGTCGGAAACGGCACCAACGTTTTGCATGAAATTTTATATGCAGGGGGTTTCGGGGGCGATAAATCGATATAGCTAGGTTTCATTTTAGAAAACGTCGTTTTCTCTATTTTCACCCGTGTCATAGGTATAATTGGGTTGGTTAGCTACTAACTCTGAGTTAGTAGGATAATCCTGGGAAACGCGAGCAGGCCTAACAAATTTTACCCATCTTAAATATTAGTCTAGTTACATAATGGAGTCTTTATTCCAAATTAGGCTACGTATTGATGGGTGCCAAACTTTGATCATAATAAAAGTCTGGGTGCCAAAACTCAGATTGGCAATAACCTTAAAACAACGTGAGATAGGTTCCTTTGGCTCTTTTCGTAATATTTTTGCAAGTTAACGTCGATATTGGCTTGAAGTTTTCGGTTTATCTAGATATTTGATTCGGATTGGAAGTTTGTAACAGTAAGGGAGAATTTGCGACATATTTCAATGGTTGACTGACTAAGTTTCTTCTAATATTCTTTTTTGATGTAATTTTAGGCAAACTAACAGTTTATTTGGGAGATATTATCATGATTTTATCATTTCTGTCAAATATAGACCTTTAAAATGAACCTTTGTGCTATTTCTTTTGTATACACTTTTCCAATGTGTACCTAGCTACTCCTCTATTACTACTTTAAGCGTTTGTCATTATGTCGCGGGATATTTACTATGTATATTTTGTTTTTTGTTGAGAGTTCGATATTACAAATAAAAAAAAATATACATGGTAAATATACCGAAACAAATATTAATTCTAATGATTGTGACCATGTCAGCTTAAAAACTTATATTGTCATTATATATTTAATTAAATGAATACTAACATGTATAGACTATAGATAAAATCATCTTATTGTACCTACACCATAATAAGTAACAATTTTGCAATTTTTAAGATTAGCACGGGTGTTACAATGGACGTTGTTACCGGTAAAAGTGATCCTTCACAGACTACCTATTGATGGACTTTTATGAATTCCATCCAAATGAACACACGAACACTCTTTTGTATGCTCGTATGATTTTTGATATGGCTCTTGTTATGTCTTATTTTAAATATTTATGGCATGTCTTTAAAATTTACTCAAACAAATTATCAATTTTTTACTGCTCTTTTCTTTTACTCTGCATTTGTTGCTGTTGAGTTGTATCTGTTACTTTAAAAGCCCGAAGTATGATCCTAGGATTTACCGGTAAAATCCCGAAATGATCTATCATAATCGATGATTTTAAACTTTTCCCTGCAATCGCACGGTAAAAATGTCTGGATTTATCTCAGAGACTTATAAAATGTTGAAAATTGTAATGTCTGTGATACACTACAAATAGTCGAATTCACCGAAAAAAAATCTTATAACAGACATAATATCAACTTTGGTGAATCTAATCAGTCACTCCTAAAATTTTTATCATTTCGTAACTTAGTGTGTATAGACATTACGATTTTTCATCCTTTTACAAGTTTCTGACGTAAATCCTAAGATTTACCGAGTGGTTCCTGATAAAAGCTGGCAATTAGCAATTATCATAGATGATTTCGTGCTTTTACCAGTACGACTTGGTAAATCTTAGGATTTACCGTACTTCGGGCTTTTACAGTAACATACCCATGTTGACTAAATCTTTCTTTCGTTCTTTCTTATCTTTTTTATCGTTTACTTGTATATTACTTCTACACGATAACTTTCGAATCCTAATGAACTTGTTTGCTCGTTTCAGGTAAGGCTCAGCTTGGTATTTCCCCAGCAAGTAAGTTAATCCAGCATGATAACAGAGACAATGGAGACATTCTCGTTTGTCTAGACTAGACTAGACTTGGCTATGTCGTCGTAAAATAAACGGGACGACTATGGGATGTTGCCTACATTTCCTTGGGATTAAGAGAAGTATAGCTGGTATTAAGAGCTCTTTCTGTTCTAGGTAACTGGTAGGTATTGGTATTAATGTCAGGGCGACAACACATAAACAAATACGGTTTAAAATAAAGCCATAACCCATCATTCTTAACCCAATCGTAAGTTCCATAAGTGATAGTAAGTTTGTTTGTGCTGATTATTTGAATAGTCTTATTCGTTTCGTTTTAGAACAAAGTCGATCCATACAGTATTGTTCATATATTGAGATCTCAATGAATCAGCCTGTACAAATTCAAGTGCCTTTGCAAATCCAACGCAATTTATTGATGCACTACTTATAATCGCCCAGCTCTTGTGTCCCACCCCTAATAGCAACGCACAGCAATAAAGGCCCACCACTTTCATCTCACAAATACACAGACAGGTCATTATAGCCCTCTATGTTACGAAATCCATTTTATCGATACAATAAAACATCCTTAGCGGTGAGGCGGGCACTCGACTTATATTAATGTACTGCGAATCGATACTGAGCCTCTCATCTCGGTACTCGATGGACCCTTGAATTCGTCAACAAGTTTGCAAGGTTGGTTATACGCGTGCGGACTGGCGCTCGGTGCTCGCTATTTGTACATCTTGTGGACGTTGTGTACTTGGCTTATACGTGTTTGCTTTTGTTTTGGTATAATGGAAGGGCACTTAATGTTGATGTACAATTTTTAGGTAACCTTGGAATATGTGTAAGATTTCATCCAACGATTGCTTGTAGCAAAGCTAAAATTAAACACCGGCCAAGTGAGTGTCGGTCTTCGCACATATTGGGTTCCGTGGCAAACCACAAAATCAAGTTGGTTGTTATAGAACAAATGGGGGAATTTGAGGGAATCAAATTTATCGTAAATTGGTATTTGTTAGTAAAATGTACTTAATAATAAATATTTTTACCAAATTTCAAGTTCATAGGTCAATGGGAAGTTAAAGTGTAAAAAAGCTGACTTTGGTGACATTCTATTTCCTTTGTTATCCAATTTTTTTTTTAAATTAAAAAGTCAGTATTTACCTACTCAACAAGTTCTATACAACGATAAGTACCTCACTCGATGGGGTAGATTAGGTACATTTTCTTCATTTTCATCCCTTAAAAACATTTAAAATATTTTTTCACATTTTTTGATGCTCAAGATGCTTATACAGTGAGAATTTAAAGACTGTAGCTCCAACCGTTTGACTGTAAAAGCTTCGTGACAAACGACGGAGAGATAGACGGACAGACAGACAGACACGTGAGTGACAGCAACAGGGCACCGTTCGAACCCGGTACGGAACCCTAAAAATAGCGTTAACACAGGCAAATTATACAATGTCTTCGTATATGTGTGTGCTAATCAGAATTTTACCATTGCACTATACGACTAATCGCTAAAAATGATAGATAATATAATGACTTCACTTGTCTACAAAGGATATGTTTTCCATCGACTCAGAAAAATACAAGACATTATTGCTATTACAGCAAAAATCTCGTCCACATACATACACAGCTACACTTTCTGTCTCCAAAACATGTCTAGATAATCATCGCGTGTCACCCACTTCTCTAATGCCATTTTCCACGCTGTCATTGATCACGGGGCCCTTCAATAACCATAATAGCATCCGTGCTGGCTCCTTATCGGTCAAGATTATACTTCATACCGTCCCCATGGGCCCCCTAATGTGGTTTGATATATTACTTTATTTGTCAAATATCAATAACGTCGGATCTGCGACCACTTTGTGGGACGATCCCGCTGAATATGAAATGTATGACTTTGGAGGACTTAAGGCGCTGTTTGTGGACTTATGTATATTGTGTTCGTGTTTAGTGCTCAGGTTTTATGGGTGTGTTTGTGGTTGGAGGAAAATGGAACAGGGATGATAATAATTTACTAATAGAAATTGATTTGTATCTGTTTTTATTGAATTTCAGAATAATCGACAACGCCATCTACTGGCTTTACCGGAACCAATATACAACGCAATGTTCATTTTGATGATAAAAACAGGAGAATGATAATTGCAATGCTTGTAAAAGGCTGCTAACTCTTTAAGTTCTAACATAACATAACACCAACATTATACACTTAGTTCGCAATAAACGTTTTGACTTTGACTTTGGTCCGTGTTTTGTTTATGTCATGTGTCAGAGATGGCGCTGTGTTCGCAAAACTTATGGGAAATAGATTTTTCTTCATAATTTTGTTTTTCGTTAATATTTCCGATATTTTAATAGCTATTCTGTTATTCGGGGCGGCGATAAATCCAACAAATCAAAGATCATGAAAATCGATCCAGCCGTTCTCGAGTTATAAATGGTGTAACTAACACAACTTTGTCTTATATATAAAGGTGATCTAGTCCTTGGTAGGCAATGAGTACCAAATTAACACAAAAAGCTTGCAAAAACAATTCTCATTCAAAATAATTGAATATAACCCGATACATTAATTTTAATTATATTAGAATCGAACAGACTCTTATAAAACATATTTATTGATCTTTGACCAGCAATCTCAGTCCGCGTCATCATGACCAAAATTCACAGTCCTATATTTGTACTGATCTCGAGATATCTGTAACAGACAGGTAGATAGAGTGATCTTTATAATGGTTTCAATTTTCTTTCAAGTTTGGAACCCTAAAAACTACAGTTCTAAAATCAATAGAAGAGTAGTCCCTGACAGCTTGTTTATCAAGCAAAATTAACTAGAAATTATCTTTGGTGACACATGCAACAACATAATAAACATTACTGAAAATAGAAGAGACTGCCTGCATTTGACTGCTTAATTTCAAGCACAATAGAACTAGAAATTACATTCTGTGAGCCTGAATATACTGTAGTACTATTTGTACCACATCGCCAGTTAACAAAATTGGAACAGCGGCCATTTATAAAATGTATTCAGAGAATCGCCATTGTAAAGCTTAGTTCAGAGTTGGATTAGGGTTGCAACGGAATTGCTTCCAATCCCAAATCCGCATAAAAACGGGTAGACCGCATCCGCCTCCGCAAGATTTTAGCAGAGATAGAACGAAGGTGTAATCAAGAAAATAGGCTAAAACTAAGCAAAAGCTTTTAATATGACGCCTATTTCACTAGAAATTTTTGCACCCATGTCAGTGCTACCAGGTTTAGAAGTCTACCAATTGAGCAAGTGATTAGTGCATAGAGGGGCACGAAGGCGTAAAACTGTTTTGTGAAATATCCTGTGGGAATGTTAAAAGACTAATTATTTATGCTGTGTTATGCTTATGATATCCACTTTAGATTACCAAGTACATCGATATTTTCCTTAAAAAAAGAGAAGAGGTTCTGCACCTTCGCCTCCGATATAATGGTCAGTGCTACATCCGTAGTTGAAGCGATTAACTAATATCAGAATTCCAAAGTTCTGTATGAACTAGAAACTGGAGTTGTCATCTTAACTCCTGGCTTATAACAACTAACTTCAGATAGTTTGACATCTTCTTTTATAAAAGCAGCTCTTCAAAGATGATTTTTATTTATTTTTACAGGTTTCTAGTCTATGGTCAACTTCATCTTCTGTCAATGTTTTATTAATTTTTGGTCCTAAACAGACATTGGTGCAACAGTACCAAAACTTTGATTAATATAATTCAGATTAAAGACAGCCAAATCACTTTGTATGTAGATGTACCAACTCGCAAAACATGTGGAATACTTGTAGATGCCTGCATAAGATATTCCAATAAAACTGTAACGTTACAGATTCAAATAGACAAACAGATCAAAGAAAATTATGTTGTCTTAATTTCCATGATTACTTAATCGGCAAACATTTGACTTCGACCAATGAGACCTACTAAAAAATAAGATATCTCTAGTCATCACAATGAAGTCACACTTAGATTAGGTCCAAATAAAAAACGACATCCAATCATACTTTCTATGTCGCATGTCATACTGAACCCACTCCGCGGCTCATGCGGTTATGTTCCCCTAGTTCAGTTACTCAGTCCTCAGGGTTACATTCAGCGGCAGCACTCGATTGACGGATTAGCGTGGTAATTGCGACGTGGCGTGATGTTATCAATGTAATTGAATGCAGGACAGCGGTGTCCCGCTTTTGGGGGCATAGGGTCGTCGCGGATTAGATTTTTTAGTTATTTTCACAATAATCTGCGTGTGTGTTGATAAAAAATGGTACATTTTGATACAAGCTACAAAATTTGCCATAGCAGTGCGTTATGGAACCGAGAAGGCATCGACGTATGCACACGCGTATCAAACAGCGTTTTTCAACACACTTGCGAAAACACAATAATAAGAAATAAACGTATCCGTCGATCCTGTCTCGTTTATATTCACAATCTTTGCCCACTTACTTAATTTTATTTTTATTTTGTGTGAATATTTTATTTCTTAAAACTTCTTGCTCCTTGTATACCCCAAGAATACCTAACCATTGCCATTTTCAAGCCCAAACAGAATTATTTTTCCGTAAGCATAATAACTTATCATGAATCAATTACTGTATCCAGCATCACAATACAAAATCTCTCTCAATACCACCGACCTTCACAGGAACTTGTCAGAAATTGTTCTGCCAAAAAAATAAATTGCGCGTATTTTTCCCTCTAACAATTTATCTGTACGCTTTTCCGCGTTCTAACGACTAACTTTTACAACTAAATTATTATGTTGTTAATACGCTGTTATGGTTTCTTAGAAACTTTACCATAGGAAGTTACATGTTTTGTGATTTCATAATTGTTTCCTTACCCTACAAATTTCACATTATAACTTCTTTTCAAGAATTTTATTTCGTATTTAACCTTGTTATATCCATAAAATTTAATTTTATATCTTGTATAGAAGAGACTGTCTGAGAAAAGCAAGCAACAATGCCTTAAAGACATTGTATAATCAATATCCTAAAATACTATCGTCAAATCAAACGCAACATTTAATTGAAAAAACACATGTTTAACCAAGCACGCACATCGCAAAAATTATTAAAACACCCTTCAAAAACAACCATAGATATGCCTAAATAAAACGATAATTTAATACCATTACATTATTCCAATATTCCCCGTACCTGTCAAAAATGATTAATAGGTTTATTTAAAAACGGAGCTGACAACCCTACCCAAGGCGGGCCACTTCGGTCCCTACAACACCGATGCCATTGATTCATTATGCCATTACATATGACGCGGCCAATGACAGAATTGTGGTATTAATTGCTCAATTCACAGAGGAAGAGCAAATAGCTAATTTCGTATTTGTGTTAGATCGATCATAACTGGATCGGTAATGACGGGATGTGTGTTTGGAAATTATTTGTGCATTTTGAAGTGGTCTTGTTGGTTTAAAGTGGTAGAGAGATATGGTAGTTATTTTTAAATTAGTACGTAGTATTTTAACAACCGAATTTTGTTTTTAATCGATGGCAAAATCTATATGTAAGACACAGTGCGCTTAAGTAGATTTAAGTTACAAATCGGCATTAGTAGCAAATCTTGCTTTAAAATTGGTTGGAAAGTGTCGTTAAGTGCACATAAATAAATTTTGATGAGATTTAGTCATCATCATCTTTCTGCCCTTATTCTACGTTGCTTGGGGTCGGCGCTACACGTTTTCTTCTGTTTCGTCCTATCAAGCGGCACGCTATAATTGACTCCCTTTGTGTACTCTCTTCTTCCCTTTTCTTTCACTCCACACACAATCCGTGCATCTTCTCTTTGGCCTCCCATTCCCTCTTCATACATCCACATGACTTAGTGATGTCCATAAACAGTTTGACAAGTTTTTCACCCAATAGCCTATATGACAGATTTCAGAAAAATATTGTAAAAAATTGTAAATTTTATTTTATACCTCTTAATAATATCTTTTTCCATCAACATGACTTAGTGATGTCTCCATAAACAGTTTGATAAGTTTTTCACTCAGTTCTTAAATTAAAAATGCCTAAGCTTTTAAATCTTTCAAACTCACAAAAATTTGCGAGGAATTCCATGTATAATCAGACAGAATCATGATAGTAACTAAATTCTAAACGGCAAACTAATTACAGGCCAGACACTAATGCCATTGGACATAATGTTAAGAGAATTTTCACCTGACGCGCACTAGACAGGGGATGCACGGATTTGCATAATTCGCTATGTGACATTAATTTAGCCCGACCCGATATCATGGCGTCACCTGCGACCAACAAAATGTTATTACCTACCTACCGTCGTGTCTAGAGACCTATATGTATGAAAGAGCGTACATACATACGTGTTTTTGTATTGAAAAATTGGTATCACTGTAGAAATATTTGGTGATATTTATAACAAGACGGTCATATCTAAAGATTGAAAAAATTTGAGTAACATTATTCAGAAGTAAAATAGTTTGTTGTGGAAGTAGATAATATATAAAATTATCACTGGTTTGAAAGGTATAAAATAAATGGGTGCTATATAATAAAAACATTATTTATTTTAACATATATTTATTTCAATAAAGAACAACACTAACGAGCAAAAGTTCTACGTAATTCCACTTTCTACACAACACATTGTTTTCCTTACTTCTCCACAGCAGATTTTGTCTCCACCGTCTAATTACCAACCTACAATACTCCCCAATAATTATGCAATTCTCTAGCAAGCACTCGGAAACTGCTACTTAAAACAAGAAAAGCTAGGAACCTCGAACAGTTGCAACTTGTAAAAATAATCCAATCTTCGACCAACGGTGTCATTCCGAACTAACAAACTAGAAATTTTCAAGTCGATATTCCCGACCTGATTCTCGCTGCGGGCAAAACGAGCAGAGGAAATTTCCAGACTTGTTACTCTCGTAGTCTTATTGTGGAAACTTGGAAGACTCGGCTGTCGAGACCATACCACCGTGACACTTACGACCGGGTTTTTTCTTTACATACTTTTCGCTTTCCAACTGCACTTGAGTATTTTATGGGTGGTTTCGTTTACCGTGCGATTATGGTGATTAATTGTACACAGTTGTTGTTGTTATACCAGTGTTTTGGTAACGAAGTTAGCTCGAAGTATAAATGGCGAGCTCCAATCTGTAACTAGATTTAGTATTGAATATTTGAAGACAATATTCTGTGAATCTTACTAATCACACTTATAATATTATAAAGGCGAAAGTCTGTATGTTTGTTACTTCTTCACGCTCAGACGGCTGCACGGATCTGGATGAAATTTGGCACAAAGATAGATTATAGTCAGGAATATCACATAGAATATGTAATATGTTCCCCCGAGATAATTTTTGACATTCACGCGGGCGAAGCCGCTGGCAGCTAGCTAGTACAATCTAGACGGTTTTTGCAAGAATATTTGTACGAACCAGTCTTCTTCTCTCTTTTTCGTGTGAGGATTTGGGGGTATACGAAACAGGGTGTAAAGTCCCGCAAACCTCCATAGAAAAGGGAGGATCCTCCGACCAGACGGGTGTTGTGTCTGGTCCGGGCAACTGCCCGACGGTTATCGTCGGACTGTTGTATACGTTCAAATCGCGCCGAAAACTTTGCTTGCGCGATGCAGGATTTGTGTGACGTCATGTCATTAGCTTGTAAGTGGCGGCGTCGGTGCCGCTACAAGGATGTGGCGACCTCTGGTGTCAAAGTTAACTAAGCTTCCTCTGGGAAACCTACAGGTCTCTGACTTGGCTATTTCAGACTAACATTATCTATATAAGTCCAGGTTTCCTCACGATGTTTGCCTTCACCGTTGCCTGTGATGTCCAAGATAAACTTAGGAAGTACATATGAATTTGAAAAAGTCACATTGGTACTTGCAGATTTGAACCCACCACCTCACGCACGAGAGGTCTTAGCCACTGGGCCACCACGACATTGATAGCCAGTATGTGGGTTAAATAAGCCGTCGTTAAATTTATAAATACTGGTAATTAGCTACATGCTGTTTGTCTACAAGCCGACTCCAATGAAGTTGGGAAGAGTTTAGGTCAAGAACATAAGGACAGGGAAGGACGACAAGTCTCTTAACGGGATATTCAAAAATTTTAAAGCCCTTATTTACAAAACATTAAGCAACATATAAAAGAGATCGGCAGTTCGCAAAAAACATTAAACTTTTACGTTTCCTATTGACATCGATGTAGGCGAATTTTTTGATGCGGTATGAGCCCCTGTCACTCTCCCTTTTATTCGTTTTTAGTGTTCCGTGCCCGAAGGGTAAAAACGGGACCCTATTGCTAAGACTTCACTGTCCATCTGTCTATCTGTCAGCAGGCTGTATCTCTTGAACCGTCATAGCTAGAAAGTTGAAATTTTCACAGATAGTATTTTTCTATTGCCGCTATAACAACAAATACTAAAAACTGATTAAAATTAATATTTAAGTGGCCGTTTTTTGCGATAATGGTACGGAACCCTTCGTGCGCGAGTCCGACTCGCACTTGGCCGGTTTTTTTATTTATTTGTCAAATTGAACAAAATTGTCCCAAAACCTCACATCTCAGACGGTACATTCGTTCATTATTCAGCAAATCTTGTCATTATTTCTGTGCCGCTTAATCCTTGGCTTACATTTCGCTTTTTAATTGTACCTCCATGTCTAACCCTCATCGGGGTCGCTTGTTTTTCAGAATTTGCCGTCTCGTTAAACCTCGGCTTGAGTTAGTTTGGATGGTACAAGTTATGAGAAGTCGCGGTATAAAAAGTATGCGTCAAACAAATATTTATGATTGCCTATTTTCTTAGTAATGTCAAATTAACGACTTATTTTGGGGTCAAGGTTTATTTATTTATTAAAAATGATGCCTGGATGGATTTAATGCCTGAGGCATTCTCTACCAGTCAACCAAGGGTGATGGAGAGATAACATGGCAGGTGCATAAAAATAGAAATAATTATTGAAGTAAAATTGTTAAAAGGTTTCACGTTTCTTAAGCTATTTTCAGTGCTAATGTTGAGTAAAGTTATTTATTTCTTCTGCAGTTTTTTACGATGTGCCGAATAAACAATGGTATTAAGGCATTTTATTGGGGATTCATGATCAATGGTAGACGTTGGTGGTGCAAGATCAAATGTAATAGTAACCTTGAAGCTACAGAGGGAATGCTGTATACAACGACATGACTAGAAACTAAACTTCTAAGACCGTTAAACAGCTGTTTTCGCCCAAAACCGAACCCTAATTAACCCCACAAAAATAAAACCGCTTCTCATTAGCAACCCGATTTTTCTCCATCAGCCACAGCCCACAGACTAAAGACCAATTAAGTGGGTCTCTTACACTTTGCACCGTCACGTTGCGTCTGTTATCAAGACTGTACATCCTGCCGACCCCCGACCCTTTCGCTACATAATATTGTGATTAATTAAATCCAGAGATGACGTATATTGCAAATGGACACTCTAATTTGTTATGCTGCTTCTGCCATAATTTTTTGTGGGGTAAATATTTGTGGGACTTAGAAATATGTGCAAGTGCGAAGAAGCGGATAATTTTGTTTAACGCGGAATTGATGAAACTCAAACTCGTTGATGGAACTCAAGCTCCTTGATGTAACTAATTTTTTTCAGCATTCCCTTCCAACGTGGCAATGCTGCCATCGTTCTGGGCACGTTTCCCATTGACATCGTTGTGGACGAATTTTTTTATGCACAATAAGCCCTTTTCCCTCTCCCTTTTGTATTTGTATATAGGCTTGCTTTTTTAGAATATTCCATTGTATATATGTAAATATATTTATGTCTTTTTACAGGCAATAAAGATACCAATTTTCGTAGAATGAAAAGTCCAAATTGGCCATTTTGTATTTTTTTAAATTTGATTAAAAAGATTATATCAGTCTCGTCGTCATCATCATTTTCCTCGTCTGTGCCTCAACTATTTTAGGGTCAGTTTTCACTTTAATTGAATAAACCAGTATAAATTCGCCTTCGGTCCACCTTTCTATCTATCTATCAGACCCTTTCTTTTTCATTCCTCCTTTCACAGGTCTGTACATAAATAATAAAATAACTAAACACCTTTTTCAATTCATCAAAAACACCTTTATCTTCGAAAAAATTGCTACCATCTCAAATAAACGTGCTTACATTAAAATATCTAGTTACCCAGACAGAAATGCGGGCATCGCTCGTGAGATACTCGTATATCGTCTAATCCTCATCACGGTCGAAACGTCCGGTTGTGACAGCCCATAATCCCGCATTCAATTGTGGACGTGTGCCTACCCTACGATATTACGCGTGTCAGGGAGATCGCCCACTTCTCCTACACCTGATCAATGTCTTACTTTTGAGTGGTATCCATTTCTAGACCATTTCTAGTGTAGGTGAAAGTGTAGAAATGTGTAGTAACCATTGCATTGTTATATCTCTAGAATAAAATACAAACTGACTTTTTTTATTATAAAGCATGACGCAATGGGCTGCCGCGGATAAAATCGCTGCTAGAGGCGCTGGTGTAAAGTGAGGGCACCGATATTTAAAATTTTATAGTTTTTTGGCATTTAGCGCGAGTTTATTTACATTTTTACCAACAACTGCTTTAAAGAGTTATTTATATGTTTCGGAAAATGTTATTCTCCTTTTTTCGAGAGGGAAAAATATTTCATAGATACAAACCCAGGTTGCCTGGAAGAGATCGCGGAATGCGATAAGGCCGCCCATTTATGTTTTTTCCTACTCCTCCGTTATTCTTTTCTGATTAATTTCGTTGCGGGATCCAAGACAGTTAAATTCATTCTCCGGGACTTCGTCGAGCTTCATTGCCTCAGCGCTTTTCTGGTGGTCGCCACTGTTGATTCTGGCTTTCAGGAGTTGCAGCGGTTTGGGAATAGTGCGGTGGGTTTGTCCCAATAAAAAAAAAGGCCGCCCATTGTATACTATAGTATTAAGTTTCTTTTTTTCTTGTTTATTATGGTGTACAATAAAGTGTATATAAATAAATAAATAAACCCATGCTGTATTTAAAGGCTAGATCAAAGAAAGGAGGGGGAAGAAAGGCAAACGCTTCGCATTTTCACACATATCTATTATCGCATAAGCAGATAATAGATATGTGTGAAAATGGGAAGACCTATCTTTGTGATAGAAGTCCAGTTAGTCACGCACCACTTTCTTTCTTTCACCTTATTTCTTTCACCATATTCACCTTATTCTTAGTCGATATTAGAGGTAGTGGGCGCACGGTTGGCTCAGTAGTTGAGCGATTGGCTGCTGCGTTGCATGTCGCGGGTTCGATTACCGCACAGAAGAAGTATTTGTTTGACCTACAGATAGTTGTTCCGGTTCTGGGTGTTTGTGTTGAGTTTCCTGTAAACAGCACCCACGATACAGGAGTAATTCTTATTGTGGGGTAACGTTTTTTTAAAAGAAAAAAAAAGAAAAATAAATAAGGAGTCTTCAGCAATTTCCTTATTTTGCCTATGTCCATAAAAATGCAAAAAAAGATCAACGTCTTATCCTATCAAAATAAAATCAAGAAAAAATACGAATAAAACAATATGATCCGAGCTGCAATAAATATCAAAGTTTTATTAGAGAACCTTCAGCTCGTGTTGAGAGTTCCACAAACAATATAAGTAACTTTTCACTATTAACTTAGGATGGCAAACAGAAACTTACAACAAGTTCTGAGAAATCAAGATTATACGGGCCAACTAGTATAACATTCTTAGAACTGTTTGTCTGTTTAATTGTTAACATGTGTATGAAGTAGCTGCTGTATAGACATATATATCTGCCTGGGAGATCTAAGAAAGTCAAAGTCAAATATATTTATTTCAACTAGGCCAATAAGCGGCACATTTCAACGTCAAACAATTAAAAAAATAAAATTTACAAGTAATAAAAATTGATTCTACCGTGCATTCGGAAAAGTAGCTTGTTATGGAGAAGAACGCACAAGAAACTCCATAATTACTCTTTTTTAAAAAATAGGTGTTTTACAATATTTACATAAGTACATACATTAATAAATTCATATATGTGAGGACGATGCACCCAGAACAGCACTACACACTATACTACATACAGGTATAAAGTATTAAAAGCATTAACAGGTAAATTCATTTATTTGATAAATAGGAACATGGTTCTCACATACTTACAAATATTGCAGGAGTACAAGGAGTGTAAGAAGTACCTAATTACCTTAGTAGTATCTAAGTTAAAATATTTAAGCTCACTTTAGGGAGGCACTTCTGGGCAAATTTGCGTCAGGTCACAGTTCAGGTGGTTTAGTGCCTGGGTACCTACTAGTTGTACTTAGTGTTGCCAGCTGACAGTGTGCTGAGCTGAAAATAAATGAAATATCGGCAGTTACAGAGTGCTTTACAATATTACAGATACTTATTTTGTACACAAACAAAAACTATGTAAAAATACTCAAATTCCCATCAAAGTTCGACACAATTCCAATCGCACAAAGCGCAAATGTGATTCGAACCCACTTTCAAACATTTTGCGTAAAGCAATAAGAAGAACACAGAAATCAAAGTTTCCAAAGCTAATATATATTGAATCGTAGTTGGATGGGCAATGCAGTCCGCGTACTATCCCGAGAGAGAAACTTTCCCCAATGTATTACTTTGTGACGCTCCATCCGTACTACTAGTTCCCAAGTCCCAACAAATGCTGCTTACGGCGCGTGAATTAGATATTGCGACTGTCTGATCAAACTTCATTCGGAAACTGTATAATAATAGCCTTTGTCGATCTCTTCAGTGCGTTTGACATCTCCATTGTGTGCTCGGAAAATATCTGAGGATAAACTCTTACAATGTTTTGTTGAAGTCAGCGAGAATTTAGGACAAAAGTTTGACATAGGAAAACTAAAACTGCTTTGCTATGAGTTTTCATTTGTGTAGCTATTAGGAGCTATCTTCTCCTAATTGTGCCTACGCCTTTAACATTCTTACACACAAACAAATAAACATAAGAACTTGTCAGAAACTCCATTAACGTACTCTAAATGAAACGATATAACTTTATCTAATGAAGTCTGCCATGTCAACGCAAACCCACTTAGCCGCTATAATAGCCCATAATATCTAAGCTTTCAAATCTAGAAGTTGTCCTCATAAAAGCCTGTATCAGATAAGGCTAGATACAGACTTTCTTCACAACATGCCAAGTAATCCAGTCGATTCGCTCATTCTATTAACTGGACATAAGCTTCCAGGCAATGAATTGGGCCTAGGCCACTAACAACTCGTTAATCTGACGTTTGTTGGGCAGTAAAGTTCTCCGTAATGTCTTGTAAGGAAGGTCTGACGACCTGTTTTCTGGGTAAAAGTGGTTTTAGGGAATGGTACGCACTATTCTGAATAGATCTTCTAATAGTTTTCTGGATTGAGTCCTTAATTTGTAACAGTTTGAGTGTTGTGTAAAATTAGACAGGTATTTCTAAACCCCCAAAATTAAATCGATCATAAACCAATCCAACATTAATTCCAGTGAAATAGTTCGCACAAATCTAGGCACGAACGGCGTCTATAATCTGAGTTCCACCATCCTTACAAGCGATACCTATACAGGATCATAACAAACCATTTAACAAAGACCCCTGATAATTCAAATCATCTTTAGCTTGTATCGGCGTTTGGAGCACAAAGCCTCCAGGTGGGGATAAAGCGGGAGGGTGGAGGGATCATCTTGCTCCAGCCGTTCGTATCTTGTATCGTTCGTGGGAGCTTCGGAGCAGCGTTTGAGATAAGGTAACAATGCAGCGTTCACTTCAGAACCATTTATTCGATAGTGTTACCTGTATACAAAGGTTCTAGGTTTACACAGGGTGCTGCGAATGTAGCGTAATGTAATGGTACGGCTTTCGAATGGCGCCTCCTTTGGAAATGAAACGCGCAACTTAATCCTTTGCTGTCTGCGATAAGAGGATGCGCGCTTTATTTATTGCTTTTGTAACACGTTATAGGATGTTCTAGAATTGTAAATAATGGTAGTTTCTTGTTCAGTCTTATTTGCTACCCACGTGCGATCTTTTTACCCGACTGCCGAAGGAGGGTAATGTGTTTATCAGTCTATGTATGTATGTTTGTTCCTATGTGGCGTTCTAGAGACCAAACGCGTGGGCCGATTTTGAAAAATAGGAAAATGTCGGTTCTTGGGTGCCAAATTTTTTTTTCTTGCTAACCTATCGTGTGGGGTATCAAAATAAAGGATTTTAAGAGGTGATTTCAAAAATATATAACACTTATATGTTTAAATGTACCTAATTCGAAAAAAAAATAACTAAAAAGTTATAAATAAAAAAAGTTTATTAAAAAAATCAAAAAACCCGACTGCTTGAAAAGCGAACTAAAAAGACGTAAACAACGAGAAAATCATGCTGTGCAGTCGGAGTATACGTCTGGTTTTGGTCAGCCAGCTCGCGAAGATGTATCCTCCGACAGCATAGCATGATTTTCTCCTTGTTTACGTCTTTTTATTCAAGCAGTCGGGTTTTTTGTTTTTTTTAATTAACTTTTTTTTAGGTACCCTACTGCTGAAGGAGGGTAATGTGTTTATCAGTATATTTTTTTTTTTTTTGTTTTTATCATGTTTGTTCCTATGTGGCGTTCCCGAGACCATTTTGATGATTCTTACGTCAATCGATTAGTCTTAACCTTGTGAGTGTCACTACATAAAACATCTAAACTACAACAAACACTACATTAAAATACTACTATCTACATTCAAATTGAAAAATATAAAAATGACAGATTTTGGGCGCCATATTGTGGGTCCCGATTTTTCCCCCAGTTTTAAGAGGTGATTTCAAAAATATACAACACTTATATGTTTAAATGTAACTAATTCGAAAAAAAAATGTTAACATAAAAGTGAGTTAAAAAAATCAAAAACCCGACTGCTTAAGAAGCGAACTAAAAAGACGTAAACAAGAAGAAAATCATGCTGTGCAGTCTGAGGATACAACTGGATTTGGCTAGCCAGCTAGCGAATATTCTTTGTTTTTTATTTATTTATAACAGCCAATGTAATGTAGATTTGGGTTCGGGATATATCAAACACAAGTTCAAAGTTGACAATTAGTTTAATCGTTAAAGTTGAACCGGAACCAAACTATGTTCATCATCATCATCATATCAGCTGAAAGACGTCCACTGCTGGACATAGGCCTCCCCCAAGCGTCGCCACTTTGGCCGGTCCCGTGCGTCTCGCAACCTTCAACAGGTCATCGGTCCACTTGGTGGGAGGCCTTCCAACGCAACGTCTACCGGTTCGCGGTCGCCACTCCAGAACCTTTCTGCCCCATCAGCCATCTGTTCTGCGAGCAATGTGCCCTGCCCACTGCCACTTAAGTTTGGCTTGACTATGTTCAACATAAAAATATATAGGTAGGTTCGGCTGGTCTGATTCTGGTTTCAAAAGAACGAAGATAGTTATATAGATGGTGAAATCAATGCCAAGGTCAGACAGTCAACTCCATACCAGCAGCCTTATTGCCTCATGAATTCGGCAAGGCAAAGGGCAAAGAGTATGAAAAATCGACAAATCACATAGACGGAAATTCACATCGTGTCTTTCATCTCGCATGTGATTGGCCGATTGATGGCGGTCAAACGCTTTGCCTTGTCGAATTCACTTGCGCAATTAGGCTGCTACCACTGCCACAGGCAGACAGCCCCAGCCAGGCGCCTCCTGTTGGAGGAAGGGGATCCGGGTTGAAATGAGTTGGACCAATGTCAACTCCACATTACTTCGTTTGTGCAGGACAATGAGCCCAGCTTGGGAACACAGTCTAGTAATGGAAGGAAGACAGACAAGCCTTTACCCTGCTGTGGAACAGAAAAGCGCAAAAAGTAAAGTAATACCAGCCTAAAACTTTCCCACAGCTGGACAAAGTACCTCGTACCATGCCTTTTCGCTTTTCCGTTCTCAGATCAATTAAAACCCAATAAAAATATTTAGCTCACACAGTAACTCACATTACCATCAAATAAAAACAAAAAAAAATCTCTTTAAATACCTCATTAGTTATTCATGGGAACATTTTTAATTGGACATGGTAGCGTCTTTCCATTACACGCTATGGATATATCGTGATTAGTTTCCATAACTAATACAAAACAATTTATAGTTCTCAATGAGTTTTATAATAAATAATATTAATGTCAGTATATTAAGCGTTAATAGGCACATTTGTAATGTTAAACTGTTAAGTTTTGACAGGCTATTACGGTGTTACGAATTCATATGGAGTAGGCCCTTTTTTTAGGGGGAAACCTTCAAAAGGCGCCTGGACTTTGAGGAAAAGACCACGGTGTGTAGGATTTTTACCTCACTAAAACCACCCCGGTGATCATCATCAGCACGTAGAAGCCCCGTGACCTCTCATCAGACCACCACGGTACCCCCTAGTAGTAGTAGTAGGGACTCCCTTTTCCGCACTTAGACTCCCATTTGGTCCGTTGTGCGTGGGGGTGCTGGCTAACATAGCCAGCCCAGCTCCGCCCAGAAGCACAGAAGCTTCCTGGGAGCTTCACGGAGCAACCTCATTGTTCCGAGGATTTCTTCGCGTTGAGAAGCCACAGCCTCGCATTCCAGGATTACGTGGGCGGCTGATTCTTCGGCGTTAAAACAGTCCCTGCAAAGTGGGCTGTCCGTGGCGCCTATGTTGAATAAATGTTTATTAAGAAGGGTGTGGCCCGTTATTGTCCCTATAATTATTTTGAGGTTATTTCTACTCAGGCTGAGGAGTTTTTTAGTGAGACGCGGGTGTAATTTTGGCCAAAGCCATTTTTGACTGTCTGCAGTCTGTTGCCCGTGACCATCTGTTATTGTGTAGTTCTGTTGATCTTTGACGAATCCATGCATGAAATTGCGAAAAAGGCAAGGGGATAAGTGGGTACGGGCCTAGCACTAACCACGGTACCCCCTATGTGCAACGCCTGTTAGGGCACACATAGGTCACCAAATGACGGACCGCCGTACCTATTTTGTGCGTACCTATCCAAGATGAGCAATGAGCAGTGGTGGCCCAGTGGTATCGGCCGCAACTTACAAGTTGTAGGTCGTGGGTTCGAGCCCAGGTGGGCGCTTTACTTTGTGTAAATTATTTCATCGCCACTGCTCTCAAAACGGTGAAGGAAAACATCGTGAGGAAACCGGCATGTCCTAGAACCAAAAATTCGAAGACATGTGACATCCACCTACACGCACTGGGCCCGCGTGGTGGATTACGGCCCATTCCCTCTCACAGAGAGGAGGCCTGGGTCCCAGCAGTGGGAACATTAATAGGCTGATGATGATGATGTATCCAAGATAGATTCTATCATCAACAGCATTTCAGCCGAAAGAGGTCCACTGCTGAACATAGGTTTGCCCCAAGTATCGCCTCATTGACCGGTGCCGTGCGTGTCGCATCCAGATAGTTTCCAAGATGAACGTTCCGATGAACAACTTCAAGATTTAATGACAATAGCCGGCTCCAACTTTAGTCTAAACTTCAAGCCTTTCAAAGTACAAAATTTTTTCACGAACATATTTGGAAAAGTCTTGGTACTTACTTTTATTGATTACATTTGTACATGGCCCTATAGACCGAGACGGGGCATACAATTTTTAAGAAACGGACCCCAAATGAAAGTAATTGGTGACCCCTGGACTAGGGCTATAGTCAGGGCTAGGACAGATTGTATTGATTCACTGCCAAAACCAATAACGTTTCTGTCAGTAGATTTATTTGCCTACCAGAGATAGGGTTTTGACGTTGGAGGCTCACACAAAATGCTATTCTATAGCGTTGACGATGGTCGAAATGCCAAAATATAAGGGATTTATCACGTGACATTCCGATATGGTTTGGCAATCCCAAACATTTATGACAATTTACAATAATATTTACCGCGACGCTTTTTTTTTGGATAGAATATCATTTGTCTAGAGCTTAGAATCCTTATATGAAACTAGCACTTCACCCGCGACTTCGTTCGCGTGATCCGTGTTTTATCCTACAGATGACTTTTTAATAAAAAGTTTCATACAAACTTTTATCCCCAATTTCACCCCCTTATGGGTTGAATTTTGAAAAAGCCTTCCTTAGTGGATGCTTACGTCATAAGAGAAATACGTGTGCGAAATTTTAAGTTTCTAGCCCTTAGGGTTTGGCCTGTGCGTTGATACATCAGTCAATCACTTTTGCCTTTTATATATATAGATATCAAATTCCTAACTCTAGTAGGCAAATCTATGGACAGATGCGATGTTGGATTCGGCTGTTAGTTGTATCTAAGTTGTGTCATTTATGGTAGGACTTTTACGCCGTCTTTTCGTTATTCATTCTTTTGCGTTCCATAGACAACTACTAAAATAAAGTTAAAATAAAACTTTTTTTTTGGGAATTCAAAAACTTCCATTCATCAAGATAAACCTTCTTCGCCGTCGAATGTCCATAATTATCAATTAACAGAACTGTTGATTGACCAAAAATCAATAGTGTGCAAGAGGCTTAACAGAGGTTACTGAGTAGTGGTATAGGCGCATAAATCTCAATCATAATTTGTGTGCCGTCAAGCGTAGGCCGGCGAGGCCCAATGATTGATGGGGTACCGCGCGCTCATTCCGAATTCAAACGAACCAACCGGCGGCCTCCACGTTGCAAAATGGCCGACACGTAACTAAATTGATTAAAAATCTATTGGACTAGTTGATTTCCGGGTTATGTCTCTTTTAATAGTGATACTTGTGTTAGTGTGCTGGCTGGTAACTGTCTTACTGTAGAGCAAAAGGCTCTCTCTTATACGGTGAAAAAACTTAAAAAGTATTGATTACAGCGTTCGCTCACTAGATCTGGTTGATTTCAAACATCCATACTAATAATCTATATATATATATAAGAGAAAGTATGTATGTATGTTCCTTATAGACTCCGAAACGGCTGGACCGATTTCAAAAATACTTTCACCGTTGGAAATCTAAACTATCCTCGGGTGACATAGGCTACTTTTTATCCCTATATTCACACGGTAACGGGAACTAAGCGGGTGAATCCGCTTGTAATATTATAAATGGGAAAGTAACTCTGTCTGTCTGTCCGTCTGTCTGTATGTTACTTTTTCCCAGCTGATCCGATATAGATGAAATTTGGTATGAACGTAGTTTGAGACCCTGAAAAGGACATAGGATAGTTTTTATTCTGGCAATCACACTGAAGGCGTTGGAAAGGGAGTGGAAATTTGTATGGTGAACCAATATTTTTTTAAGTTGGACTACCAAAAAAAAAATAAGCTATTCGAAGTACTATTGCTACGCAAACGAAGTCACGGGCAGCAGGTATAGTAGGTCATAAGTTTAGGTTTCCCTACAATTCATCACTTCTTCTCAATGATGTCCAAGAAAATTAATTTAAAAAGCACACACCATTGAAGGAGTCGCATAGATTCCTGGAAAGCCTCCCGGCCATCAATGCATACCTACTCTAATTTCAACTTAAACATACACATATACACATATTTAAACGATTATCATTTATCTAAGTCAAGCTTGAATAAAACAATGTTCAAGAGTGTATGAGTTCTTCTTAGGTGTGAATAACGAAATAAATTAATTGTACGAGATGTCACAAGAGATGCTCCCCTCTGATTCTGAAGTGTTCTCATAGCTCCTAATACACACATACGGTACATCATGTATTGAGTATTTGGTTACCTCATGAGTGGGCTATGGGACACTGATCGAGTTGCACACAAAGCATATTAGTTGTGTTGAAACTGACTGCGACACTTTGTGGAATGCAATCACAGTTTGTAAACTTTACACTTTGCATGGTAATGGGTAGTTTGCACATAACTCATATGCGTCAAAGGATGTACTATATCGAACTGGGTGGGACTCCCTTTTTCGCACTAAGACTACCAGTCGGTCCGTTGTGTGTGGGGTTGACAAAAAATATATATTTTGTCCGTCAGTTAGATAAACTAACAATATTTGGACAGGTATTTTTTCTTCAGTCATATAAATAAAACACGACGATACAGAGCGTTGAAATATCGTGTGACGTCACGGTGTGCTACACTTTGTACTGACAAAGTGACGTCACAAGCCCCCACTCCTAAACTTTGATGCGATTTCTTTTTTATATGATTAAGCAAAACAAATGTGTCCAATATTATTTGATAATCTCACTAACGGACTTAATAGAACGATGATTTTTCTACCTGGGAAACATCCCTATTAGAGGCAAGATTAGCAACACTGAAATACTAATGAAATCTTTAACAAGATAAAAGTACAAATTTAACAAACACCCGATTTTAATTTTAATTTCATGCTTTTTAAACTACATATAATATACCTAGTAGCAGACACGCTTCAATCGACAATCTATCGAAACACGTAATAATGACACGATATCTTGCGAAAACATCCACATTCAAAGAGTAAAATGCGAATAACTTTTGAACGGCTAAACCGATTTTATTCAAACATAGCTAAGAACACTTTCGACAAAGTCACCTTTCAAACAAAAAAACTAAATCAAATTCGGTTCATCCGGTTAGGCGCTATGATGCCACAGACAGATATACAGATACACAGCAACACACGTCAAACTTATAACATCCCTCTTTTACCGTCGGGGGTTAAAACAGTTGTTGCAGTGTTTTTAGGCAAAGATGCAGCCTATATAAATGCATACCTAACCATAATAAATTTATAATGATCCCACAGCTGGAACACAAGCCTCTCCTCTGTGAGAGAGAGTCGGAGATGACATCATGAAGTGCAATATTAAGTATTCTTTAGAACAAAGTTCAACATTTTTGTACAGTCTTACACATCTGTAGTAACACACCTTAATTGAACAACAAAACAAATCCATTCTGCCCCACTGGTGACTATGGTCCACATAAAGCCTACGTTTGTCTCCAACTTTATCCTATTACCGCCGAAGAAAGGGTCTGCCCAATTTCGCCAACGAAATCAACCATCAATTTGCCTAAGAAAACTCCATAATGTATTAACGGACCCTTCCTGCAACGAATAGTTGGGCTTTATAATATTTGTGGCACGTTCGGCCGATCCCAGCGCGGGACCTTAATTTATTAATAGATTGTTTATAGCATCGCCAGGGGTCGACTAATAAATAGATCACCCTTAAAATAATAATGCTCTTTCGTTACACCCCGTACAGACGCATAAATTTTATGAGATTAAAAGGGTGACTCGGTGACGATCGTTGTTTACGAGGTGTTGAAATTTTTGTTAGTTCTAGACGGGTGCCAATTTATTGGTTTCGGTGCTGTTCGGTTTTATGGCCAGTACACACGACTGGAGTGTTCGGACAAACAAAGGACGTCTTATACGCGAGGACTCTCATTAATATTGTTTGCGTAACAACTTGAAAGACTGGACCACCCAGCAAACGCTCTTTCTAAAGTGTTTCATCATCATCATCATCATCAGCCTATTAAGTTCCCACTGCTGGGACACAGGCCTCCTCTCTGTGAGAGGGAATGGGCCGTAATCCACCACGCAGGCCCAGTGCGGGTTGGTGAATGTCACATGTCTTCGAATTTTTGGTTCCAGGACATGCCGGTTTCCTCACGATGTTTTCCTTCACCGTTTTGAGAGCGTTTAAAGTGTTTAATTTGCTTAAATTAGAACATAAATTTATCCATTATTGAAAGTTAACGATCAAGTATATTCTGAGTTCTACTTTATATCTCTTTTAAGGTCAGACCGCACTAGGCGTAACTACGCGTCAGCGGAACTACGCGACGCGACACTTTATCTCATACAATTTCATATAAAATATATTTTGTCGCGTAGCGTAGTTACGTCATACTTAGCTTAGTGCGGTCGGACCTTAAAGATTAAAAATATCTGTTTAACTAAATCGCCTCTCCAACTTTTTAACAAAAATGTTGCCATGAAGCTTTCATCAACCTTTCAAATTTTTCTGTGAGAAAAATATTCTGCATCTGACGCTGCAAAGGCAGAATATTCCCTTTATATTCACACCTAACCTCCCGTTTTACCTCTCAATACATCCCAATCACTGAACACCGAACAATCCCTTAAGATAGGCATCCTGCATGAGTTCACACGTGAACCTGTGTGGAGCATTTTAGCTGATAGCCACCGATACCTTGAAGAAATCCCGAGCGATCCCGATTTATCCCGACCAGAGCAGAACGGACGAAACCGCATCGAGATCCGATCTTCAAGCTTGTGTATTCGTTGAAGTATTAGCAAGGAAATACTTATTTTAACTGGATTATGTGTAGTTCATAGCCACAAATATGCAGTACCTAGTGAGGGCATAAAGTATTGCAACGATATGATATTGGGATTTACACCAGTTAAATCCCCGGTTTCTGAATTGAGAATTTGATTTAAGAACTACTTTTTAAACTCTACTTACTTTAATGCAAAATATTATGACAAATTCTCTTGCTTAAGTACAGTTTCACAAGTTTTCAACTTCGAATTCTTAGTTTAACAACCGCGATGTCAATCATAAAACGAGCTAAAGTACATACATCTATGTTTTATCCAAAAGTGGGATTAGATAATATTATGTGGCTGTTTATACAATATTAACAGTCAATGAGCCCTTTTCCCTCTCCCCTTTGTATTTGTATATAGGTTTGTTTTTTGAATTTTTAGATTATTCAATTGTCAATATTTGTCAAACTAGCACTTCGCCCGCGACTTCGTTGGCTTGATCCGTATTTTATCCTACAGATTACTTTTTAATAAAAAGTTTCATACAAACTTTTATCCCCTATTTCACCCCCTTAGGGGTTGAATTTTGAAAAATCCTTCCTTAGTGGATGCTTACGTCATAAGAGGAATACGTGTGCGAAATTTTAAGTTTCTAGCCCTAAGGGTTTGGCCTGTGCGTTGATACATCAGTCAATCACTTTTGCCTTTTATATATATAGATACTTATATTTTAGATTAATAATATTTTTTCCGAAGCCCGCTTTATCATGGTCTTCTAACTTTTCAGCATATAAGAAATTAATTTTATTTACAAAGATACAAGTATATACACTGTATAAAATACTTAATTAACTAAGACTACAAACATAAACACTTAAACCAAAAACTACTCACTTACCTAATCTAAAATATGGCGTCAAAAAACTCCTCCACATCGTTGTCCACTGGTAATGTGCCCAAAAGACTGGCAGCATTGCCACGTTGTATGGCAATGCTTATTCTCTGACCGAGATAAAAGCCAGCCCTTGGGTCACGCGAAGTGTCAACTAAGCGTTTGGAAAGATCTTTAAACAAAGCGTGAGCACATTAATAATTACATTAACAGCTATAAGACCACTCAAAAACTCTAGTAAAATCTAGTTGAAACATATAGTGACATGACATACTGGTAATTTATTAAAGTGCAAGTTTCGAATCCTAGAAATCTGAGCTAAAATGAGCAGTTCGTATTATACCCTTATTACATTGGTAGCTTACATAAATCCAGCGTCACTTATTTAAAATTACACCACTTGCATACAACAATAAGTGCTTGATTGCAAGTCCTTGCTCTGTAATAACCCTGCCATCATCTGTCCGCACAGCTTGTGCAAGTAAAAACCATTCATTATGCACTCTGTAATTTTCTCCATGGTTGGGGAAAATAGTTCGCTTGCATAATCTAAAGAAAAGCTGAGTAGAGTCATCAATATCATCAAAGTAGAGATGAGGCATCAATTTTGTGAAGATGATAACTGTTTGGTAACCGTAAAAAACTGGATAATTGGTATGAAACTGACCGTTATTGGAACCATCAAATATTATTCAATATACACTAACGAGCAATGAAAAAGTTCCAGTGACATAGCACCAAATTACTCCTAAACGGGTAAGGCTAGCTTAATGACGCCGTATGCAATATTGAAGTACATTTAACAGCGCATCAGAATATTACCAACTAAAAACGTAAACATTGTGTTCAAATTTTAAATTAAATGTGAAAAAATTAAATCTCGGCATTTTGTGGGTGGAACTTTTTCATTGCTCGGCAGTTTATATATAAACTTTTAGTCTACTTAAAGTACTAAATATACTAAAAGTGTAATACTTAGTGTACTTTAAGTATATATATATATACTATAAGTGACTATCAAATATTATTCTAGAGCCTGTAACCAATATCAGAATATAGATTGGGTTCTTAGCATAATCAGTAAGAGAGCAGAGTGGTAGAGCTCTTAGTAAAAGAGTTATTTCTTATTACACATTACTTTTCGGTAGGTTATCAAGGACAGCCTGACTTTATCGTTGATAAGCGACCGATTTAAGGCTCTTACAGACAATCTTCAAGTGCCAATGCGATGACGCTTTTTCATGGAATTTAAAAATTAAATTTTAATTTTAAAAACCACCGACACAAAATCTCTAAAAAGCAAAAAATAACCCTCGTACTCGCGTCGGGGAACCGCCAACATGTACAGCAGCTTTTTTGTTTACTTATCAGTTCCCCAGCTAAGAACACTCTCGACAAAGTCACCTTTCAAACAAAAAAATCTAAATCAAAATCGGTTCATCCGTTTAAGAGCTATGATGCCACAGACAGACACATAGATACACAGCAACACACGTCATACTTATAACACACCTTTTTATCCATCGGGGGTTAATAACAATATGAATTATAGATCAATTTCTATGAAAACACGTCGCAGCATCGTTGTCGCGATGTTGTGGCGTACTTGTCTATGTGTACGTAAAGGTGGTCTACCTTTACTTGGGTAGTGTATATAGGTGGATGTTTTTAACGCTACTACCAGGAATACAGACCGGAATAGGAATCCTGAAAATCAAAACCCTCTCTAACTCCAATTATCTACATCAATTCTGATCAATAATATAGTTAGTCTATAAATTAAATCATTACATCATTATCACCCACTCTAATATATTGCATTAGTTAACGTGGAACGCTGTTTCAACTTGTACGTAATCTCATTTGCCGACACAGAGTAACCGTATTCCTTTACTAATGTTGTTATACTGCTGTATAGCATATGCAAATGTAGCTTTGAACACTTTACACGGAATATAGCTAAGTACACATAGAAATCCCTATGTAAATAAAATACTAGCAATAAGAATCATAAAAAAAATCGGCTTGCAGTACCGTACATGTGAGTTTTTTTTTTTAAAAGATTATGAAATTATGAGAGATTAAGGCGCTGCGTCCCTTGAGTAGGTGATTTTAAAATGAGAATCACGTCCAAACAGCTAGTCGTAATTTAACGGAAAAAATATATGTTACATTAGACCATTTTCTTAATAATTTGATTTAAGAAAATTTTCTAAAAAAAAGAAAGTTTTATTCTAATAACATAGTGTAATTGATTTATAAAGTTATGTCTAAAACGGACAAAAACACGACAACCGCACCAAAATCGCTGGGCTGGCTATTTTAATGAACTCGACACCATCTCAAAGACAATTTAATTATCTACATTTTGATCTGAGGCTTTTTTTTAAGTTATAGAATAACAAAGAAAGTACAAAAAACTACTAAAGGTTTTGTTCCCTCAAGGTCGTTGGCGTTAGTCGTCGTCTTAAGACGTAAGATATAACTCCTTCCTGCTCTTACACTATAAGAACAGGAAGGAGTTATGTCTTTCGTCTCTTTCATGTAACGAAATGTGCCTAAACGTCACGTGTCCTTGAAATTTCACTCTCAATTCTCGTCTAATTATCCCGCTCAAGAAATTTCACTACAAAAATAGGCCATAACCACACATCAAATTTTTGTTGACTTCACATTTTTTACTCTTATGCATTTCGAAATAAAAATAGAATTATTCCAATTACAAAAACCAATCGGATTTGCCCAGCACCGATCACTGTACCATTGAAATAATGTAATAAATCGCACATTGATTCAATATCTTGCTAGTACAGGAGCCAGTGTGCTACCATTACTGCCCCAAGCGTCAGACGTACGAATAAATATTCATGGGAATAATTCGACAGATTCCCTTAACGATGGCACGTCAAAAAGCGAGTGGGGCCGAGTAGTCCCGAGTGGATCCGAACGGAGCCGATTGCAGCCGAACGTCAACGAAGCTATCCGATTATGTATCGCTGAAATGTTTTTACACGATGTCGTTAAAGTTGCATTGACACGTAGTGGCGTTTTGTTTTCATATCAAGGCGTGAAAGGCTTTTACTTTGTAATCAGGCTTTTTTATTTGATAGCGCTTAATGGCAGTTGTTTTAACATCAAGCTAATAACGAGTCTTCTCTCTCAAAGGTTTTGTGACAGATTTGAAACAAAAAGTGATACTATTGTGTTTGAAGTTTGAACCAAACATTTTATATTGCGAATCCAAGATAAATATAGATAGATCTACGTGTAAATAATACGCCGAAGCTCTAGAAAATATTTCAATATGGATGTAAAATTGTCGCTGAAAAAACGAAGCATCGTCAAGAGAAACTCGGCACTCGAACACTTGTAATCAAAGTGGTAGTGTCGTTCCATCTGTCGAGACATTAATCACCCTTCCCACATTTATTGCGAATAAAACGTCGCGAAAAAAACGCAAGGCATTACGCACACAGCTCTTTTGGCGAATGAGGGAGAAAAGAAAAATCGTTGATTGCCCTCGTGAAAAATTACACATCATCGCATGCGTCTAAAAGCCTCAACATATGCATAATATAATGTCGCATATTAGGCTTCTGTGCTTATGAAAAAAATTGCTACAGTTGAGTGTATCCCTGGCCTTATTTTGTCTTTTTTGTTGACGTACGGCAATTGTTTTGTCGCCCAGAGGCTGCCAGTTTTCTTTCCATTTCGACATATCTGCTTTATAAGCTTTTTAGACTTGGCAGTGAATACCAGTACCTTGGCTCCTTATCTTTATTTCCTTTCGTGTCTTATGTCCCAAATTAGCTTTCTTTTTACCCGACTGCCGAAGGAGGGTAATGTATTTATCAGTCTATGTATGTATGTATGTATGTATATATGTATGTATGTATGTTTGTTCCTATGTGGCGTTCCAGAGACCAAACGCGTTGGCCGATTTTGATGGTTCTTACGTCAATCGATTCGTCTAAATCCTGCGAGTGTCACTGGCTACATTAAAATTGGAAAAAACAAAAATGGCGGATTTTGGGCGCCATTTTGTGGGGAAAAAAAAAAATTTCCTGTATTCCAAACCCATCGTGTGGGGTATCAAAATAAAGGATTTTAAGAGGTGATTTCAAAAATATATAACACTTATATGTTTAAATGTACCTAATTCTAAAAAAAAATAACTAAAATGTTGTAAATAAAAAAAGTTAATTAAAAAAATCAAAAAACCCGACTGCTTAAAAAGCAAACTATATATATAACTATATACATCTGGTGTTGGTCCGCCAGCTCGCGAATATGTATCCTCCGACTGCACAGCATGATTTTCTTCTTGTTTACGTCTTTTTAGTTTGCTTTTTAAGCAGTCGGGTTTTTTGATTTTTTTAATTAACTTTTTTTTTAAGAGTGTATCACGTAGAATTTTTAAGATATAAACCTTTAAATAAGGTACTCATAGGGGTAGACAAGTTGATACTTGAGACCACAAACAAGACACTAAATCCTAACTAAAAATAACTTTCGACAAAATGGTGAACTTGTTTCGAGTTTCATATGATAAGTCTTATAATACTTGATACTTATAAGTTTGCTACTTTAAGCTTTTAGTTATTTCATAAGTGAAATATAGTTTTTTCGTATAACTTTGTGAACAATTCGATTTATATTTTCTCTTTGAGCTGTTAAGGTTTAGTTGGTTACCTTACAAAAATATTTGAAAAAATCTTAAATGAGAGAAAAAAAAACTGCTATGCATTATTATTCGATTTCTAGTTTCAGCATAAAAGATAAACATGTAACATGTATTGTATCTTGCCACTAAGAAATACTTGAAAGGAGTTTTCCGATAACGTCATTCTGCAAGATTCTTGTAAAGTCGTTTAGAAAATGAACAATGTAACAACAAAACACTAGGTTTGTCTTAAATATTATCGTATATTTCCTGCAACTAATTTTCACATCGACAACAAAATAGCAGAAAAAAACACCAACAAAGGAAAGCTCCCTTGCCAGGAAAACCACCGAAAAAGACTAGCATTATACAAATATACATGGCAAGTAGTACATAACGTGGGCGTATATACTTGATCCGGCAGTAAATGGGGCATAACTAGGCATTAGACAAATTGGCACGGCGCCCGGGCGGCCTGGCCCATGGCGGGCGAGTGTAGCAGTGTAGCCATGGCTTTATACAGTATGCCGCTAACTTATTATATTTATGCTACAGCTGAATGCCGTATCATTATGTGTGGTTTCCGTATGCCTTTTGGGCAGACAAAAAGGCATAAGATTTTCGCGAATTTGGCAATTGTATTGTATGTGTTAAAGAGAGACACAAAACGTACAAAGAAGACACAAAATGCACAAAGTAGACACAAAAACTACATAGAAGACACAAAATGCACAAAGAAAATGATTGAGAAATACGAAATCAAAATAGCTCAATTCATAATTTCATTTACGTTTAAGCTAATACACAATTAATATTAATAACTTATAATGATATCGCATAAAAGCACACATTAACTTTTCATAACACTTAATTAAAACAAAGTGATTACCGTAAACACAAAACTACCTCCATTCCATTATCCAATTTTCCAACATGACCTCTCATACCTGCTGATTAAGACTTAATAATTGATAATTAATTACTCAAAAGCATCGAAACGTATCATTAAACTACATTAAATAGCTCGAAACGTTAACTGGGTCACACTAATAAAGTTACTATAATATCGTGATCGTTTACGCGATTAGCGACTGTATGTTTAATGAGGTTAGAGGTTGTATTTGGTTGTGGGGTTTTTACAAAGGCTTTGTACCCGCGCGTTGCACTATGCAGTCCCAAAAGCGGGGCTGAAGTCGTTAATCTTCATGCAAATTCGTGCCGAGGGTCCCTAATGGTCCCGTATTTACTATTTACGTGTCTTATTCTTCACGCCGACTTCAACTGGGTACGTGGTGCGAATTGCTTGGAATCTTCTCTATGTACGTACCCTTCACTTGGATTTAAGCGAGATCGTGAATGCTCGTTGAATTTCGAAGAACATCTCCTAGGAGTACCGTTTTGCTTTAGGTCATATTTTCAGATTTTTTTAGATTCATGATTACAATTCTTTATTAAGGATCTTTGCAGGATGCGTCGGACAGTGGTGTTGTTGGTAACCGCGGATTTGATTTGGTTTTACTGGACTGTTTTGTAAAGCATGGAATTTTTACATGGGTTCCGTTCATAGTTTTTCATTGCAGTACATAAATTGAGCTCTTTTGTTACCATGCAAATACTAGGTTATAAAATCACTTATCCAACCAACAATTTGATAAGTCAGATAAGCTGATTCTGATGATAGCATCAAAACCCTTCAAAATAATTGCTTCTCTTCACACACATCAGCTTTTAACGCTTCGCTAACCAAGAAACAGCCCAACAACTAACAAAAACATTTGTCCCGAACAATGAGCGTTAGAAATAACAGTTATTTCTTCTACATTTAAATAATAATAACTATTTGTACAAGCGCCAGGCGTTGTGCCAACTCCATTTAGCGTACGTCTCTGGTATAACGATATTATCGTGTTATTTCAACCATTATGTCGTCCTGATAATGCCCTCATTAGTTGTTTGTGTTTTGCTGTGGCTAACACGGATGGCTGTTATTTTGGCTGCCCGAATATGGCTGTATAATAACGAGGATAGTGGAAAAAAGATTGCAAAATGACTAATATGCAAGATAGTGCGGGCAAGGTTAGGTTAAAATTTATGTAAAAATTAATCTTAGATCAAGAACCTGGACGAAGAATTCACCATTCAGCAGTGTCCAGCAGTGCTATTCTGTATCAATGAAACCTTGAAAACTTCAGTGAAGTGAGGTGTCCAATTCGATTGATGCTAGGGATTGACAGATCATTCACGTTTTTTTAATCGACCTACTGAACGTAAATTGAGCAAACCTACTCTTGACCTAAAGACAAATAATTCGGCAACTTCCAATGTCAAAAACGAAGAGAGACTTCGACTTATAAACAATGCATCCTAACTACAATCCATGTGAAACGAATCCTCCCAAAAAATGGCCAAACTCATTTCAAAAGCCTCACCCAACAAATAAACCACAATTTTCCTCCTTACGTTATTAGTATGATACTCGCGCGGCCATATTGCTTTGGAAAACACACAAATATCGCGTGTACACGGCCTTATTCTGACGTGACACGACGTGACGCAGCATGAACGCGTGACATTCCCCTCTTTTTCTAAAACAAAGGACGCGACACTCCGGGCGCATCCCATCTCCTAATTACAATACAAAGACTCAAAAAACTGTGACGCGTTTTTGAGACGCGACGCTAATATACGTTGTGCTTTTTAGATGGCGTGCATAGAAGTCATGCTCTGTAGAACTGACGTCAAACAAGTGGAAGAAATTATAAAGTTAGAAGTTGAAACCCGACTGCAGAAAAAATCACTATTGATACGCAGAATCATTGATAGTTAACAGTAGCAATATTAATAAAAGCTGAAATACAGGTTTATATGTTATGGAGCAAGAGATTAATACGGCATTATTCATAATACCCGGGCATTTTGAAAAATAATGCCCATCACTGCTCAATGCCCCCACACACAGGGTAATAAAAATATGTGTTTTATTATATTATTTTTATGTTTACATTGATTTTAATATAGAATAGGTAAGTACGATTACTATTTAAGCAACAAAGTCGCTTCGGTCCTATTTCTGTCTGCAGAATCTAAAGTCACCTCACATGAAGGAGATGATGGAAGCTGAATTCACTCGCTTTGTTCGCTCACTTCAGCTCCCGTCATCTCCTTTGAATCTAACCAATCCGTGTCGAGGTGCCTAAAGCTCCCGAGCTCGCTTCGCTCGCTCTTGGACTTATTCACTGACCATAATTATCGAAATGCCCGACCATTACGTAACAATATTCATAAAGAACAGACAATGTTATAAATATAGAAGTTTAAATCAGTATTCATTATTTATTCATTTTCCGATTTGACTTGGCTAGACTCATAATGCCATGACATGACATATACAATATCAGAGCCCCAGACCCCTTTTTGAGACTCTTTTTGAGACTCAGAGACCCCTTTTTGAGACTCTTTTGGATGTAACTTTTGTCATAGGGACTATTTTCGTATAAAGTGCATCCTATGTCATACAAACCATAATAACAAATCGATTGACACCTCGTTCAACAAAATCGACTCAGCAGTTTAGGCGCTATGGTCCAACATAATACATATATATCACTAAATTCATAACCCTTCCTTTTGGCTTTACCGTTCTCAGGTAAATACATCAAGAACTAATAATTTACTCAAACACGTAGCTTATTCGGCATATGTGATCACTTAATTAGATCATACGGATATGAAAGCTGGTCTAAAAATCATGAAAATACTGTTTTTAGAAGCGTGTAGAACGTTGGTTGTTATTGAATTATCCTTCGCTCTGCGCAATGCAGTCTTTTGACTCGCCAGGAAAGAGTGGCTGCATTCAACGAATTTAATGTTTTCCCCTCTATGTGAATTAGTTTTTGAATTCTAACAAAAGGATTTGGAGTTAGAGGGAAACATTTCTGTTAGGTTTTTGTTTGGGGAGATTCTTGACTGTAGAAATAAGTTTAAATTGAAGTAACAGATTTTATTTATATTAAAAGAAAGAGTAGGAGTAGAGGTGTCTCAGTAGTGAAAACATTATAGCCTAATTTAAAAAAAAAAATACGAATATTTCGGCAGCGTTTTGGATAAGAAGAAATGTGTTATTAAATAAATAGTGTTACGGCCGAATTTTGAATTGACAGTAAAAGTTAAGAACTTTAATGCCAAAGTTTGAAAATTAGGACTAACCCCTAATTAATTAAGCATTTGAAGTTGAGTATTTCTCTAAGTGTACTTTAGCCTAAAAACCTTAAAATTTTGGCAATAAAGTAACCCTGTGACATGTTTCTAGCGTCAAATACTCAAATCAGAAATCGGCAATAAATTAGTTTAACGGATACTCAACTTTATATTCTTAATTAAGAAATCGAGGGTTAGTGTCAATGATATTTTTAAATTGTAATTTAACATCTTTCCTACTTATTAAGCAGATGTCAATTAGAGTTTTTAACATTTCACCCACGTTTCAGGAACGATATCGAATATTAATCAATGCAGCCAGTCTGCCAGCGACCTGTGATAAGCAATAATGATGTCATGCGATTGACACATTCGATTCCCTCGTCACTAAAATGAGTATCAAAAATTGTTATCATTTTCCGTTGATAGGCAAAATTATGATGGAAAGTTGATTGAGGCTCGTGATTTTTACATTATCTCGTAAAGTGGGGTATTAAATTATATAAGTTAAATTCTGTCTTATTCTAAAAGTATACATTACAAAAATGCGAAATTACTCTTAGAGAACGCACATAAATAAGCTTTTCGTAAAATTCCATTCGCTCATATCTAAATATTCTATGAATAGTCGTGTAGGCGCGGCGTAAGCGTCATTATTGCACAGCGTTTACGCTGCGTATGCGTTTGACAAACACTTATATTGGATCCAAGTCAAATGTGAATAATTTCAAGCTGGTAACGCGAGAGAACACTATGGGCTTGTCCCCATCTTCACGTCACGACGTCGTCAACATGGCTCGGTGCGGTATCGTATCGCGGCACGTTGGCATGATGTGTATGTTTACGTAACCGTGTCTTAAAAATACACGTCACGATGCCGCAACGTAACCCGTTGTCTTGCCTTACAAAATTCCGGTTTTTTTTTTTTTGAAATTTTAATTTAAACATCGATTGAGCGAGCGCATCGCCACGTACCGCTTCTGATGACGTACGACGCATCGATCCGCGGCGACGTTGCCGTACCGTGCATTAGCACGTCACGTGAGTCAATGCATCGCGCCGCCACACCGCACCGTTCCACGTTGACGACATCGTGACGTGGTGATGTGGACAAGCCCTATTATTACATTAAAATTTATGGTTGATGATGTCAAAATTCGAAAACCTGTGTTTTTTTTGGTGTACAATAAAGTATATTGTATTCTATACACTAACCCACACTAAGTCTGCGTGATGGATTATGATTACCACTCCCTCTCACATTTAGGTAGCTGTGCACTAGCAGCAGTATGAGATCGTTATAGGCCTTTTATGATTCAATTCAATTCATTTATTACATCAAATATGGTATGGTATTGCATGAAGTTCCGATATCAAATATTTAGTAACACACATTTGGCCAATATATACCATGCAATAGTTTTACACAAAGTTTTACAATTAAGATATGAATTAGTAGATAACTACATTTTGTCAATTTATATGTCTACTTAACAGTTAAATATATCTGTGCTTTAATATATAAAAAATACAGGGACGCTTTTGAAAGAACTCATCTATCGAATAAAAACACTCTTGTAAGGACCACTAAACGTTTTGAGAATACTTTTATTATGCGTACAGCTAAGGAGTGGATTTCCCTGCCGGCGTCTTTGTTTCCCGATAGCTACAATCTAGGGGTATTTAAGTCAAGAGTGAATAGGTTACTTCTAGGCAAGCGCGATCCATCGTCGACCACATCATCGCTTACCATCAGGTGAGATGGTGGTCAAGCGCGAAACTAAATCAAATTAAAAAAAATTAAATTAAAAAAAACTTCCGCAACGCAACACAAAACTTATTAAAGGGTAGTTGAGTTTGACCCTGGCAAAGCATTGTTAATTAGGGGAGCCATGTAAACGCAACTCCGCCGAAAAAGTTCTAGCTTTGGAACGGGCATTTCAAAATCTAAATGTGTAGGTTTCCTTTTATATGTGTTATCTTTCCGTTCAAATAGTTCAAGATTGGACCTCGCAAACCTGGCAACTTCGTAAATATAAATGTATGGGACCGTCAATAGATAGTACGACTTGAACGAGTCAGACCATTGCATTTTGAATATTGCACGAATTCACTTTTTTTGGGCGATGAAGATCTTCGCCCTTTCGGAAGAGTTTCCCCACACAACTATAACGTATCGTATTACTGAGCAGACTCAAGACTGATATATCTCATGATTGGATAGACGAATAAAACACAATTTAGTACCAATACAATGCCTGTAAATCAAATAGTGGCTGATTTAATTGGCAGTGGGCAGGGCACATTGCTCGCAGAACGGATGGCCGATGGGGCAGCAAGGTTCTAGAGTGGCGACCGCGAACTGGAAGATGTTGCGTTGGAAGGCCTCCCTCTAGGTGAAGCAACGACCGGTAGGCTTATTACGTATCTTTTGCAAGAGCAAAACGATAGCGATCAAACGCTTTATGTCATAAAAGTCGGTATTACCTGCAGTGTAAGTATGGTTGGTCCTACACAATCATTTTCTAATCGCTCGCTGTTTTTCAAATGCATTTAGTTAAAAGAAATACCGCCAACAATTCTAAAACTTTTGTATGTAAGAGCAATTATTGCGCAAAAATCGCTATCGTTTTGCTCTTGCAAAAGATACGTAATAAGCCTGCTGGTCAAGGCTGCGGGCGTCCGGTGGATGCGAATCGCACAGGACCGATCAGTGTGGCGACGCCTGGGGAAGGCCTATGTCCAGCAGTGGACGTCTTTCGGCTGAAATGATCATGATGATGAAATCAAATAGAATGTAAAACTAAACACTTAATTATCCTAAACAGAGTCTCATGTTTGAGTGTCAAAATAATCTCAGTCAGACAATTATTGGACAATCACTAAAAGCCATTGCGCAATAGGAATTTCAAATCGATAAATTTCCTTTGAATAATGTATGAATAGAGCCTTCAGTTACGTGTCTAGTTTACTGTAATATTACATTAATTAACTTAATATCAGCGTCTTTGACAATCGACTAATATCTAAGTCAATCTGGAATCTAATCAAAGTAATCAAGAGCTCATTGAAAATATCAAGTTAATTTGTTTAGTAATATCGCATTCCCAGTATCTGAGTAACTAAAGACTGCTGCAGACATGACCCATTTTCTTACGTGACTGCTGACAAAAGGCTTCCGCAGACAGACGATGCGACCACGCGTTTTCAATGGAGTTTTGTAAAATTACTCTACAGATAGAACAATATCTTTGATAATATAATTATTTATAATTTAATCTTAATCGGTAGAGGATAACTGCTTTATAATTCAGTTGCAAGATTTGACCCGAACACACTTATATATAGCAAGTTAAATAAAAGCTTGTAAAAAAGTCGCACAGTCGCGCTCGCGCATCGCTCTTGTCTGTAGGAGCCTAAAATGTGCGATGGAACGCGAATAGATGTAACATTTAGGGCACAAATATGCTACACAAACAAAAGTCAAGTTATTCAAATCAGGGCAAATATTTTCTACGTCTCAGTTTTTCTTATTGACATTCGAAAAACATAGTTTGTTCCTAACAGGCGGCCTAGTAAACACGCTATTGTTTATCCCAGATTTTGTCGATTTTCATACAAACTACCTACAGCAAAAATCGTGACACATGTCTCCATACTATACACTCTAATATTGCAGCTTACCCACGTAGAACAATTGCCAACAAAAGCTATAAATTAAAAAAAAAAAGTCTTTTCGACTTTACACGGCTATTCAAACCATCCCCCAATGACCTTATTAGGGTGTAATAACCCCATTGTGCCCTAAAGCCGACAAGTGCGACAGATGTGAGAATTAAAAACACTGGCCTTTAAATTTATTTACATCACGACATTCGACTATTAATCCAGTACGGGGGCTTAATCTGCTAATGCTCATTTTATTTGATCGGCGACTAAATGCAATGTGCAAGCGAATATTATCCTTAACACAATGCACTTTGTATCATATTTGAACAGCATCGAAACATCAGCTGTTATCATAAAAAATTGATTCAAATATTATGAGCCGTATTGCAATTGAGGAAGGTTTATATTTGTGTAGGTGGTAGTCATATTTTTAAGGAATATTTTTAACTAAATTACGGGGGAGGTCGGGGAACATTGTATGGGCGTAATTGTAATTTTTGAAGTAACTGCCATAAATGTCCGGTTTGTTAATGTTTATTTCAAATGTAGTGCCACAATGACGGTCGTTAGGTAGAATTGGTGTTTTTGTTCGTTTTAATTATGTTATACTTGATTACTTTACTCCCTACACACATTTTGATATTAAATCATTTTCGTTCTTCCCAGAATTAATTAAATAAAAAAATAGGTTGAGTATTTAACATGATACCGGTATGCTACTATTTTTATCCAACCCTTAATCAGTACAAAAATAAATTATATCTAATTGTTTACTGTTTAACACATGGTCGATTGTACGTATACCCTGACCTGTAATATTATATATATTTTTTTTTTTTTTTTAAAACATTGCCCCTCACTAGGAATTTCTTCCTGTATCGTGGGTGCGTTTACAAACATATAAACTCACACACAAACACCCAGAGCCGAAACAACTATCTGTAGGTCATACAATTATTTGTTCCGTGCGGGAATCGAACCCGTGACACGCAGCGCAGCAGTCAATCGCTCAACCACTGCGCCAACCGTGCGCCCATATTATCTGTGCCCTGACTCATGTCGCAGCGAAAGCGGTAAATAAACATTGTTCCCACGAATGTCATAATATAAAGACTCAGAACACTCTTCTTCCTAAAACATGATACATCTGCAACATAAACCTTTATAAGAATACATAATAAAGAAAAATGTTCATCAAAATTTTCTTCATTACGACGTTTTACAAAGGGGAAGCGCGGCAAATTCCTTGCATATCGGGTTACCCGGCACTTAAGGAGAGCCATGCCCCGCCCGTATAAGTGACGTCTTGCTAAAAGGTACTCGGTTCTACTACTTATAACTTCCGCAAGCTTTTTTAAAGACATTTATTATATACCCTGTTATTTTAATGGAACAAAGGCTTTAGGACTTTCGGTGTTGAATTTTTTTGTATGTTTTTTGAACGGCCGTGAATTGAATTGGTTATCCAGTTTGTACTGGTGGACGGATATATTTTAAGTAGTGATGTGCCGACTATGACTTAGGCCGATTAGTCGGTTGTAAAGCGGCCGACAAGTCGATCAAGCTGATCACGGTTTCGAGGGTATTCAGCAACGCTTCGTTTACAGCTGATTCGCGCGTAAAATGCTACCACCGACTAGTCGGAATATCACTAATCTTAAGCTTAAGGTCAGCTGAAAAGGTGATCTTCGAAAATTGTTTTGATACCTTTTAATAACCTACCTCGGTAGGTCACCAGACGAAAATACCTTTTCTAATTTTCATCTACCTTCTCATTGCAAAAGCAATAATAATTAAACATACAAATGTCTGTTTCTGTTAAATGGTCACTCAAACTAAATGTCATGCATGAGACTCTTCAGATTTCGAATAAATTATCGTGTTTTGTTACAAATTGAGCCCACAAAAAGTAGCTACGGACTGAAAAGCTCTATTATAATAGTTATTTATGCTACAAGTGCGGAAAGTAGGTGATTTCCGATGAGTGGATAAATCGATACGAGTCGGAAATCATCTTACGTACGTGTATCATACAACATTTTACTATGCACTGTGCGAGAAAATAAAAAAAATATATCTGAACCAAGCAAGAAATTAATAAAATGGCGGGCTTATTCTAGCGCGCTCAGCATACCACAGATTAACTAATAGTTCCTCGGGCATATCTACTGCGCATGTTCAAATAGCTGTCACATCGTAACGCAAAACGGCACGAGCAAAATATACGTTCTGCCAAACATATTTAATGAATATTAAAAATTAATTTATGGATCAAAATCTAAATCTAGAGTAATTAAAAACGCCTATAATGAAGTATTAGTTTTAATTTAGTTTTTATATGAATGATAATCTATACTTAACTAATTTGTAAAACTTTACTCAAATAATAAAAACTCTATGCGTGGGGCTGACGTTGGAGTTAAAAATTAAAAAAATACAGAAAAGTAAAAAGCACTAGTTAAAAAAGTGACACTTTCCGCACAGTTTGGCTGCTTAGAAAACGCTCTTTTCGAGGACATGCATTGTAAAATAATTGTTATACCAGCCTACCTAACTACTACCTAACTACCACGATAGTGCGAAGGCCTCTTCTCATACAAAGAAAGCACGAGCACTGATCACCAACCATGCTCAACGCGGGTTGGCGATACTGGCCGTGCGCCCACTCGGTGCCAGAATATAAATATTGGATCTTTTGTACAGTTTTGTTTGCAAAATATTTCTTGATTTACATATCCTATGTAGGTTAATAAGAAATTCTAACCATCAATTTTTCTGTGTAAAAATATTTTCAAACATCCAAGTCGTTTTGAAGGAGTACGCAAAAGAAGCGAAAAAATATCATGTTGTAATTTTTTTTTAGCAATATTATTAGACATACGAAAAAACTATGTTTCATAAATAATGTACATGAATCAATAATAAACATATATTTATTCAAACAATTTAACATAACCTAAGGAGTATGCTTTAAAAGTAACCGCTTTACGGCACTAAAAACGGAGTAAGGACCTTAACTACTGGCTATTGCCAGTAGCTTCGCCCGTGTGGATGTCGGAAATGACCCCACGGGAACTACCGGTATAAAAACAGTCCAATTCCAGAATATACCTAATCAATCTCTGTGCCAAATTTCATCCAGATCCGTTCAGTCGTTCTGGTGTGATTGAGTAATAAATATCTATCCATTCAACCATCCAAAGTTTCGCATTTGTAATACTAGTAGGAAGTAGGATAAGTCCTATATTCCTCTATTATAAGATTAGGAAATTATTAAGTAAATTCCTACACTTGTACAAAGTCAATCATGCGAACTTGCAATTGCATTTGCATGGCAATGTTGGTATAAATGTATAGTACATTTATACGAACATTGCCAACATAATATGATAATGCGAAAAGGAAAAACTTGAACCTACAGTATCTACCTACTCGGATAGAGTGCTCTGTTTTCTTACTTTCGAGTTTGCAAACAACATAGTGTAAACAAAAGCCTTTTTTATATCGTAACGACATTCACGAGAATTGAAGTTACTCGTAACTGTTCATCCAACCCACCTTCTACCAACAAATAGAACAGTCTGTAGATTTTAACATTAATACAACTTAAAAGGTCAACTCAAAAATCATAAATGATCAATATTCATTTCAAATTCTCTGTTGTTCTTAAGGAATAATGGACGAGTATTAAATCGAAAATTTTAACTTGGGTACTTCAATATTAAAACCACAGAAAACCTCCCCAATCTAAAAACTCAATTCCCAATAAAAGAGTAAAAATTGCTTTCTAAATACGCGACCACTTCATTTGGCATCAACCCAACAGATTATTATTTTTTCCCAAATATTCAGCGATAAAGTCACCTCGGAGAGGGGCCGATTATTTTCAATCGGAGTTTTTCCATAGAGGGAAATATTCCTCGTTCAATCTCTCCCTCTTGCTCCATCTTGTTCCCTCAGTTCTCGTCGGATACCGCAATGCAGCTGACGATGTTATGAGAAATATTTGGATCGGTTTACAGAACAAAAAATGTGCTCGCCATATTTCCAACGAGATGGGATTGCACGCCGACAGGTTATTTTAAAGAAGATAGAAATTTATTCGCACTTGCTTATCTCTGTATTATACCAACAAGAAGAAATGTTTTCCATTTAAAAAATAAGTGCCCAAAATAATGTAATTTTTCTTTTGTTACAGGTATTCCATCGCTCCTCAAAAGATTTCGCTAAAGAATTCAAGACTAAATCTTAATTTAGTTTTCGAATTTGCATAACTCTCAAAGATAAAACTTCGCAAATAGACAAGTAATTACAAGTGAAAGAGTTCTCGGTAAAGAATAAACCTAATTAGACGTTGTATTTGAGAATTTAAAAATGATTGTACAGTTTTTCTCTTTAAAGTCACGTTTGCAAGTCATTCATTTACAAACTCGGAGTTATTTTTCATTGTTTAATTAATATACGGCAAGAGTTTTGTGTTATCTTATTCGCCAGTTGGTTCGTGTTTATTTTTTCGCAACTCCTTAATTTTTTCGCCGGCAATTTTTTCCGTCGCTAACGATGGTGAATTTGGAATTGCAAATGTCGTTAATTGCCCGATGGAAGTTAGCTCTCGCACTTAGCGGAACGCGGCGCGACTGATTGTTGAAATATTTAACGCTCGCAAAAGCCAAATAATTCAACGAAATGCTTTTGCTGTCAAATAATCACGCCCTTATTGTCGGGCTAATCTAAATTTCTTATTATGTTTGTAAATCTTTTGACTTTAATTAAAGAACGGGGTACGTGTTTGGGAGTCATTATTTCGATGACATAAGTGTATGAAGTATTCCCTCTTAGTGGACTATTGTAAACTGAATAAACAACTGTAGTTACTCGAGGATTCGAAGTAAATCTAAATAATCTCAACTCTCCGTTGAGAGGTCTGCCGAAGTCATTAGTATTATTTGTTCTGAAATATTGCCAAATTGGAGCCCACTTACGAAAAGAGCGCTTCGTATTTCGGAGCAAAATCCATGTAAACGAGTTCTTAAGAAGTAAATGAATGGATCATACTATCTACTTTCGAATAAGTACTTTATTCTTATTATTTTATCAATATAAATGTTAGGTATATATTATAAAATTTGTTTGTAAAATAAGATCCCATTCTGTTGTAGTAAAGCTTCATCCGTGGGTACATAAACCATGAAATAACGACGGTTATCAAAGAAACTTCTCTAAAGAAAATAAAGTAATATTAGCAATGGGTAAAAGATTCCTCTTTATACGGATACATAACGTTATTAGAATCACAAATCAGAAGATATATTCTCTTACTATTCGAACTCAATTCCATTACCCTTTCCGCAAAATAGAAAACATTTCGATAAATCTGGAATTCTGAATATTAAAATCACCGTTGCTGTAATAAAAACTAAAAGAATTGTGGTGAAAACATATTTAATATTACGTATTTATTTAAAATATCTAACCTTTTTAAATAAAATCATATAAAAACAGGACCAAAAAGCCCCAGCTTACTCATTCAGAGAACGGACTAAATGAAGCATTTTTCCTAAATTCTTCAGTTGCTCGCCAAAATTGTTCACAAAAACTGTGAAACGACCGAGATCGGGTTCACGATTAGCCATTCACTCGGTCATAAATTATATTGTTTTCATATTTATAACTTTTTCTCCATTCACGCTAAATGTTCTTAATATTTTTTTAAAAGCCTGTGTCGTTCGTAAAGCGTTATCTTGAACCCTCATCATTCGCGTTCCACTTTACTGGGGTAAGTTGGGGCTAAAAGTGTACGGCGCATGGTAATATAGCGAAGTAGAGGATATAGGTAACAAAACCCGGGTGGAATGGGCATCTTTAGTAACCATTTAAGGAATGAATTTGAAACGTACAGCTTACTAGGATAACGCGAAGTATCTTTCAAAAATAATGTGTCGATTACTTTAACAAATTAAATTCGTTTGTAAACATTAAAGTTTTTGTTTCTCACTTTAGTTGAGGCAAAGATAAAATAAAAGGAATAAAAGTCACCAATAAAGCTTAGAAACAGACAGTCTCCTTGACAACTGAACTGAATTAAAAATTGAGTCTACCCTCCGAACTTCACACTTAAAACTAAGGCGACTTAGTTGAAATATCTGCAAATAACGACCGGAGAATAAATTAAAAATACAATAACTCGCAGACGCGACTAATCGCCGAATAAGTGCACTTACATTTCAAAATTAACGGTCTCCCGTCGATAGTATTCTTACAATCATCGCCTAAACCGGTTTAATCCAGTTTGATTTATATCTCGGCGGCCATGACAGCTTCGCAGGCTGATTACTTCCTATGCATTAGCACTGATGAATGTATTTGCATTAGAAATCCGTGGATTAGCTACAGATCAGCTTGAATGTTTGATACAGATGTTGTATAGTGCGACGGAAACTATTGAGGGGAAGCTTGTTGTTTACAGTTGTAAGTCTTTGCGCTTTAAACCTGTACTCCATTTGATTAATACATTCATTTATTTCTTTGAAGAACGTGTTTTTAAACGTTCATTTTATTTCATACCTAAATATTACATGATAGAATGATTTCATCCACTCAAACTAACAGTTTTCTCCGCCTCACGATCATCAATCAAAATCGTTTTACTCAACAAGCTCTCAAACTGACAATAATTCACACCATGACGAATGTTCCACCAATGATTTGCAGTTTGATCCAACATTTGGCCACAATATCGCCAGACTTTCAAGTAACTTTCTATATTCAAAGCAAACTGTGACGTCATCGAAAACAACAATGCTGGCGACAGATGGCGACCCAGTATTGGCTAACTTAATCAATTGTTATTGGCTATTGACACATATGAGCCAATCAAGTGGAATGGATCGAGTGTCAGCAGTCTAGTGGTTTCTGATAATGACATTCAATTTTGTAATCGGCATGTCCCCCTTTGGACCGATAGGGGTACTGAAGACCCCAATGGGGTCGTGGCAAGTGCATTTGGTAATTAAACACATCAACGTCGTATGGGACATCGATATACTTAGTAATTCAATTCATTCATACTTTTGTTTTTTTTTTATCTAGGGGTATTTAGTCAAGAATGAATAGGTTACTTCTAGGCAAGCGTGCTTCACCGTCGACCACATCATCGCTTACCATCAGGTGAGATAGTGGTCAAACGTGAGCCTAATCTAAATAAAATAAAATATCTTCAAAAATGTATCCTGTAACACAAAACTGTAAAAATATTTATGTACAAATTCTTATTGTTAGTTAGAAGAATAAATCTTTTTCCCAATATTTCTTCAACATTCGTTCACAAAAAACTTAAAAAATAATCTAAGTAAATCGTAAAAGGAAAATTCCATCCCAAAAATAATAACATATTTTTAGGCTTATACTCTGATCATGCTTAGATAAAAATGTTAATCCAATATAGCTGAAATACTTATCTTTATATTTCGTGAACTCACTTAGCATAAAGCACTTTTACTTGTTAAAATATAATAAGATTTTCACGAAAGATATGCGGCGTAAGCAACTTAGGCAATCTGGTTTTTTAACTATTATTTATTTCGAGGCTCTAGAGAACAGCAATATTTATTTTTCACAACATATTTTTCCAATTTCTATTATAGCTTCAAGTATTTTTACATCTTAAAAGATAAATTAGCAATATACTCGCCGCTGCTGTAAAAAAAAATCAAAAAGAGGAGATAAGAGAAAGTTTCACTAAAATTTTAACTCATGCAAAATCAAACAAACGCAAGAAACAATTAAGACTCATTTCATCCCCGAAAAACGGTAAAAAGCCTATCCTAAATACAGTACAAACAAATATATAAATACAAACATAAGCAACCAACTTCGTTTGCTATACAACCCGCCCTCTCCAGATTTGTAAGTAAAATTCGGAGTCAACCGACTAAAATAAATTGCTTGCGAAAACATGAGCTGGAAAAAGTACTGTTATAGAATCACGAGTCGCAATTAATGCAGGACGCCAAAAGAAAGATTACGAATAGCCTAACGTTTGTCCTGTGACGTCACTAAGTAAACTCAGCGATCTCCGCGTCTATTTTTAACGAACATCAAATGGTTTTCATTGATCCTTTTATTTCCCTCTTTGTCTTTCATTCAATTGCTTCCAGAAATTGTGGGAATGTGATGAATTTTTAAAGTGCGCGACGAAATTCTTTGCTTTCTTTTCTTTGTTTTATCTTTCTGAAATAAAACACGTCGGGTTTAAACACGACTTTGCGTTTAACACAAACCTTTGTACAATTACAATACTTGAATAATGAAATTCGAATGGTTCAATACTGAAATCCAAATATAGATTTGAAACCAAATTCATGGGATCCAAACCACATAAATTATTAGCTGCAACTAATACACCTCGAACCTCATTCCGCTTAATGGAGATCTCCGGGGTCGAAATTGTACCAGTTAAATTAGTAATAACAGGACCATATGAACGGTTCGCTGGAAACAATCCAGAGCCACGTGAAATAATAGTCTTAGTAATAACATCTAAGTACGGTCTTCATATATCGCTATAGAACATATAGGTAGTGCTGTATTACTTGTCTCGAAATGAAAAGAAAATAGCAGTTCCTAATCAGGTTACTTTTGAGAGTTTACTTGGCCACCTGAGATATGTGCCAGAAAAAATATAGGCAGGGAAGATTACTGAAGTTTTCAATAATAATTTATACATAAAGAAAATCAAAACTGTGTTAGGTTATAAACGCAGTTCAATATAAAAACTAAATTACGAAATTCAAAAACAAATTGTTCGTCATCTCAATTCAACTTTCGACACAAAATATTTTATTATTCAACACGAGCAAATTACAGAGTCATACGCAGTACGAACCAGAGCAAAGCAATGTTCCAACGAAATTAAGATCGCTGCACAAAGTAACATATTCAAATTATGACACAAAATTGATGCAATTGCTATATACACCCTAGGGGTTTTAAGTCAAGAGTGTATACGTTATTAATAGTCAAGCGTTCTCCATCGTTGACCACATCATCGCTTACCATCAGATGAGATATTGATCAAACGCAAGCCTATCAATAATAAAAAATAAGTAGAAATTTTGTAAAATTTATTCATATTACTCAATAAATTGATAGATCTGAACAATACCGAAACTAACAAGGCTGACTTTTCCAACCGCAGCAGATTGCAGAATCAGTGCAGTGATTGCCAAGCCACAATGATGCGCCAATTAATACCGAATCAATAATACCGATTAATCGGGACCGGTTGATTATACCACCGCTGACCAGGCTACACGCGTTGGTAATCCAATTCGGTACCACTCGGCGACCGAGACTCAACTTAGATTAAACGGGACCCTAATGCATATATTTATTTTCTTTTTGTCCCAGAGAATAGGTTTCCTTTTACTCGCGTGTCTGATGTTAATGAAGTTGATTGAATTAAGTTGGTTCAAAATAGAAAATAATGTTTTATTTATTATATTTTCGTGTAAATTTTTTTTCGTAAGCAACCAGCTCTAATAAATTTCTTCAAGTCACGTCTCCACCAGCATCGTCCAACTCACATTCCGAGTGTCAAATTCAAGTTTTCTTTTTCTGAAATATGACTAGAATATCTCGTGGCACCACTCGACGTAAAAAAAACATTAATTTCGACACATCCGTAACCCGGGTCTGCGTCTCGCAATATCCATCAAGCGTCTATTTGCATAGAGGGTGATAAATCTAGGAAAGAAATCTTATATGGAGACGATATTGGCGACGAAGACGGCAATGTATCATCGCGGATTCATTTGTTGACTTATTGCCCTATATTCCAGTAGCGACTTTGAATCCTCCGATTTGATATCAAGGGGGTGCTAGTGATTCCCTGTTTTTAAAATTAAATGACATTGCGCATTCGAGATTGTGTTAAAAAACTGTAATTTTTTCAAACTACGTTTGGCTCAAGAATTGTGGGTTTAAAGTATTTTTCAAGCATTCACGAAAGTCATCAATTACGTTTGATAACATGCGTGGAACATAAACAGCTGTACCTCAATATACCCGCCAATTATGGCTTTATTATGCTTCAATATGGAATACATTATCAAATCATATTTCATTCTACACATTTCTGTTTATTTACTTTCTTCATTTCTATATTATTATTTCTCTCTGTTAGGTTTCGTATGCTAATAAATGTTACTACAGAGAAACTAAATAGAATAATACAGTTAAAGGTAACTTCTAACTATCTTCTAACTTTATGTGCAAGAGCTGCTATTAGCTATACTACTGAAAATGTTCAAATTGCCTTACTTGTACAGTTTACTACTGCATTTAAATATACAACTGAATTTGGGATAACTGTAGTTTATAATGCAATCTATAATATGATTTAGTTTAACCGATATTGTTTGTGAATTTAAGCGGTTTTTATACTATTTTCTCTTTTCGGGTTTGCCCGACTAATTTCGGTCTCGAAGCGCTATATTTTTATGTGTAGTGTTCACAATCAGGCTTTAGTCGAGTTCGAAATTAGTCGGAAAATCCAGAATATGAGTTGTCTCCATCGTCTCAATACGCGGTAGCATAAACGATGTTCTCAGTAAATTATTACAATATCTCACTACTATTGTCGTATTCTTCATGATTGTGAATAATAAATTTCTTCAGTTTCAGGTGAGTCTAGCCTCTAGTCGAGGGACTCGTAAGGTACACAAGTGTCACTATAGGAATGATTGTTGTATTAATTAATTTCTGAAGTTATTTTCAGTTCTCAATTGGCTGATAAATATTATATTCAATGCGTATAAGTAAGGTATGTTGGATTTCATTGAACTCTTTCCAAAATATAAAAACAATGATAAGGAAATCACAGTCCAATTGAATTTGGACGATGCTTTCAACGGCAGTTAAAGAATATTCAAAAATCGGTATTTTAAAATGAAATCCAACTGTCAATAGCCTTAATTGAAACGATTCAGACGAAACGAGCTTAGCTCACTCCTCCAAATGCAAAGATTCATCGAAATTAAATTCACTTTTGTTTCATTTCTGTCTTTTCATTTGCTGTTGTTGTTTTATTTTTAATAAAGACGCATTCACATTCGCACAGTCTCCTAAAACTTTGGATTTGGTTACTTTATTTTTATTTCTGCCTTAAATGTGTCACATTACATGATAACTGTCTGTCTTCATTACTTTCTCACTGTTAGCTCGTTTCTCTCTATCTGCTTTGTGTTTGTATGTCATCGTAGTAGTTCTGTCATTGTCTGCAGTGTTTTTAGTTTGTTTTTACCCTTTTGGTTTCATTATATGTTAAATGCAGTTGTTTGCATCTAAGTGTTACAGTAGTTATTGGGTATTTAGATAAATGTGTAATGAAGTAGTGTTTATTTTATCAATATTTAGTACCTAACTTACAAGTTGAAGATGTTAAGACACACTTAAACATACAACACAACTGCATAGACGTGCTTGATTCGTTCATTGCTACTCCCGCATCCTGAAAACTTCTTCTTTAATCACTTTTGCACTAAATCATAAAGTTCAAAGAATAATTATACGACTCCTGCATAATTGTCGAATCGTGACTCGAGTAGATTTAATTGCACGACAAAACCGAGGCATCATGGAACTACTAAAAATTTCATAAGTTCCTGAGCTTGCAGACCTCAAAATATTGATCGTGGCTCTCTCTCATTCATGCTAACGTGTGACAAAGCCCGCTTTGGCTCACTGCTGGGTAAGCCACGCACACATACACACAATAGTCCAACACATACGTGCTATTAAAACCGTTTCAGCGGGCGTCAGCTGACTGGGGGAGTCCGGGTGGGCGGGGGGAGCGGGGCGTTATGAACAACGCATGCGCTGTGGCAAGTAAAGTGGCTGCAGCGCTTTATTTCCGAGCCAAGTGTTAGAGTAACAAGCTGCGGTTAAAGCTAGCCGAGCTTGCTGGAGTTAAATCGACACCCATTCAGAAAACAAACTGCGTATCACGACCGTTACGTCATATGACGTAATTAGTTCCATGGAATCCGCATGCTGTCTTCACGTATGAACACTTACAACATGTTGACTGTGAAATGACAGATACACATTTCAGATATATTATAAACAGCTGTTCCTCATATGCTCTCCAGGAATTATCAGATAAGTGATGCAAGCCGACATAAATGTTTCTCAATTTAAATAAATAAAATCGCTAACCCAATTTTGAACAGGAAATTTTCTTAGAAACTTTCGCAACATGGAGTCGAACACTGGAGTACTTGCCGCATCAGCCAAAAACCCTGGTCGTACCTTAAACCAGAGGAACATAAACAAAAATGCAATTAACAATCCAATTGCCGGCGAAATACGCGAACCTATAAATGAGGTGCAACGCCAGTAAAATATTTCGTAAAATACAGTCGTACGCAAAAATTCCGATGCAAAACGTATTTCACCGTTCGCAATTCCATCTGATTTTTAATTCGGCGCGCATATTCTCGTCACGTTCGGTAGCAATAAACAATTATTAATGCGTTGTTCGAGGCACATGTTCACAGTTTTCGAGTGTGGCGGACTTTTTAAGTGTTCGTTAATTTCGAGTGGACTGGAAAAGTCCAGTTCGGGAATGAGGCAATCACTTTAACGTTCCAACCACTTTCGTTTCTATCGAAAAATCGGGTCCGCACATGATAAATTTGGCCGACTGTATCTAGATAAAACGCGGCCATTTTCGCTCGATTTACTACGGGATTTTGGTTAGAAAGGCTAAAATAATTTGAACGTTTGTTAGACTCGGATTTATTGGGGCTACTTAGGTTCCTAAATGTTTGATTTATAGTCTTCTAAGATACTTTTGTACCCTCAACCAGGGTTCTGAGAGAGTGAGCAAATCAAAAGTGAAGAAATGCGGTCTTTTTACTTCGTACAGGAGAGAACCTTTATCATAATGATACGTACTTGAAAATTCTCAATTTGTATCATTCTCCAATTAATTATTGGAATTCTCATGAAGGGCACTTAAGTGGCGTTTGATTAAGGGAAGGTCCTTTGCAAGGCGTCCCTCAATACAAAAGTTATCCAAATCTTTTCCTTGTCCATCCGACTGCCAGCCTCTTTACCCTATTGTGTTCTTCTTCACAAATTAAAACTTCTTCAGTGGAGTTATCTTAACTGATTTTATCTTTCGAATCCATTATTTCGAAATCCGTGTGATTGAAAATGTTGGATTAATAAATATTTTTTGTCGTTAGCGGTGTTGTAAAAATGTCAAACGGTATTAGGGTGAATGAGGGCAAAGCATCGACTCGATGATCCGTGATAAGGTTTAAACATTCGTTTAATTAAAAAGGCCGGGATTTAATTGGAAAAGTATACATTTACATAGTCTTTTGTTTGTGCCCGTTTGTGATTTTTATTCGGTGACGTGAGGTGGGCTCAGTGAGTAGGAACGGGGTTCGCGCGACTTTTTTGCTCCATTACACGGGATTTTATTTTGACACGTTGGTTTTTTGTTACGCAAAGATAATAGAATGTATTATTGGAATAATTTGAATAACCAAACGGGTTCGCGGGATTGTTATGGCGTCGTTCTTGACACCTATTCGCACACGTTTACGGCTGAATGTATTCGTATTCTGTAAGATTATTTTAATTCATATTGCCTCAATTGCGTTTAATTCTTCAACGAGGCTTCCGATCTTCTAGAGAAATAAACCAAAATGATAACTGGCAAAAGATACACCCCTTACTCTTTGCAGCTTATTTTGTCATTAGCAACACGTAGGTACTTATTTAAAAGGCGTGGTGCTTATAAATTAATTCCTTCCTACTCATAATCCTCTACTTCGCGATATTAATCCGGCTTCCCTTGCTCCTTTGTATGAAGGTTTCACCGCCCTTATCCTTAGCAATAAAGTCAAAAATCTATTGATATCAGTTTCTGTCATCCACACTCCTGGCCGATCATAACATCTCATATTTTATCCCTAAGTTCGATTCTCTCCCATATTCTTTATTTTCTTTGTCAAAATTTTCTGCGATCGTGTTTGCTAGATATTTTTCATGTTACACCTCAGTGCACTGTTACCCTATGGTTCGGAAAGTATTTTGCATATCTGCAAGCTATTTTCGTTTGACGTGGTAAGCAGAACTCGTTGAAACATACTTAAACTTTAACACCAGCATTGCTTACATTGTATGCAGATGTCTGACCATTCTAAAAATATCCTTTCCTATCTATGTTAAACAAATGAATAAATGACTTATGACTTATCTTCACAAACTAGTACCGTACTGTCTTCACGATTTTAGGAAATGGCAGCATTGCATGATCTGTAGAGTAAAATTGTTCCATCGGAAACCAGCTCCTTTCGACACACGAAGCTCCAACGCAAGCCAGAATATCTACTAAAACAGTGGTGGAAGGTTACAAGTAAGCTAGCTAACTGGTTTTTACATGCCTATCACCACTGCTCTCAAAATGACGCAGGAAAACATCATGTGGAAGCCGGCAGGATCTAAAACGTTTAAACTTGTGACATCCACCAGCCTGCACTGAGCCCACGTTGTGGATTATAGCCCACACAGCAGGCCTGTTTCTCAGCAGTGGGAACAATATAGGATACAAAAAGAAATTAGCTTAATAACTCACTATTACTTGTTCGAAAAATAAGCCTCGTGTGACCCGGGTATTAAACAGTAAACAGCTGACAGTTTTCTGGGTCAGCTTACACATAAAATAAAAGAAACACACTCCTCCATACATATAAATAATCAAATTACGTTGGTGTATTACAGTGACCTACTGGACCCTTGAAATAGATGCTCCAAAAGCTCTAGTCGTAAACATCACGAAAGGCATATGGAAAATTTCCGTAGGTACCTCATAGTGTCGGCGATATTTGTGCTAGACGATTGTAAGACTAGCGTTTTGCGTGCCATTTTTGTAGAGATGATGGTATACTGTGATCTGATTTAAAAACGGCCAGTGACATGAAATTTAAAATTATGCCACATACAACCATTGGGTCTTTAAGTCCTGAGGTGAATAGTTTACTTCTAGGCAAGCGTGCTTCATCGTCGACCACATCATCGTTTACCATCACGTGATATAGTGGTCAAACGCGAACCTATAGATAAATATTAAAAAATAATGTCTGGAAGAGGCCTGTACCAGCCTGAGCAACTTTTATTACTGAAAAGAAAACAATCACAAGTTTAATTTTTAGGGTTCCGAAGTCAACAAGGAACCCTTATAGTTTCGCTCTGTCCGTCTGTCCGTCCGCAGGTTAGCTCAGAGAATCTAAGTACTAGAAAGCTATAATTTGGCATGTATATACATATTAATAATTCCGACAAAGTGGTAACATAAAATCATGAAAAATTTTTTTTTTTCGGGTACCTCCCATAGACGTAAAGTGGGGATGTATTTTTTTGAAAGTTCAATTCAGGCTTATATTCTGTAACTTACACCTAGTCTCATATACAGATAACTCTTAGGTTCAAGAGTTATATTCTGAATGTATATTCTGTAGTTAACCAGTTGCCAGGCACATTCAGAAAAGCAATATTCCATAGCCCTGATTAAGTGATTACCGGCACAAACGGAGATAATAAAGACAATCCAAAACACCGCTATCCGACCACAAAGGACACCACAAAATGTAATTGTTCAAGTGAAAATAAACAAAAACCATTGTACATTACAGCTAAGGATAGATTTAGCGGTAATTATGGTGGAAGTAAAAGGAGGGATAAGATAAGGAAAGAGGCAAATACCCTTGTGGGACAATCCGAAAAACTTGTAATGATGTCGCTTGTATCGGCTTCACGGGAAAAATGTCGAGGGATGTCCATTAGCGGTGCAAATTGAGATATTTTCGGATGCTACAACACGGACGCTTTAAATACGGATTTCTATTTACAGGGACAGAAGATGTAAAGAGAATTGGGTGAAATAAAGTTGAGATGGTGGAAAAATCTTTGTGCTAGAAATGCGCGGTTACTCTATGTATCATGATATAAAACACGCTGAGGGATTATTATAATAAAAAGCTTTTTTATAACGCAAAAAATTAGTACTTACCAAAGACACCGACTTCCAAAAAGAAAGTTATTTTTCACTTTGTAGTTTTTTTTTTTATTTGGAAGTCGGTAGTATTTTTTTGTAAAAAAGCTTTTTATTTTTCATTTTTTAGTTGTACCTACCTAATAGGCAAGTTGTTTAGTAAGGTACCTATAACGCCAGAATAGATTACGCGAATATCATGAAACTTGAACAAAACCGGTGAAATGAGAGATCTGCGTACCTCTTAAGAGCGTACTGTTATGTTATGAAATGGTATAAAAAATAAACAGACATGCGAATGCAGCAATCCCGAGAGATTTGCCATAATTTATTGAAGAGTTCTGTTGTATATCTTCGAAGTTCTTCATCAGATCTTCACCAAATTAAAATGGGACCAATTTCGAAACATACTTTTTCAAACAAAAAAAGAATTTTTTAAATCGGTCCAAAATTGACGGAGATATGCCTGAACATAAAAATTAAAAATCAAACATAATGTCGAACATAGAACCTCCTCCTTTTTGGTAAGTCGGCTTCAATAATAACGGCTTCAAACGCTGTTCGCCCAATATATCTGTCTGTGCTGGCTAATCCGAAGATATAAATCGATTATGTTGCCCGCATCATACCAAATTCTACATAAAGCTACTTACTAGCTTTGCCACTAAGAATTCTACTTCAATTTGTTATGATAAACATTTTCACAGCTCGACACAACATCGATCCCTACCTACATTACACCTCAAGCACTTATAGCCTGACCCTGGACCAACCTATAACACTATGCATGCAAACCGAACGCGCCTAAAAGTAATAAATAAGACTTCAACCGCGCCGTATTTCAGAAGTCGCTTCTGACTTCCGACGGCGACAAAATATCTGCAAGTCTAATGCCGCAACTTGCAGCGGAGAGGCCATGCATTACAAATGCAGGCGATGGTACAAGTCGCAGACGCATGCCATTATCGCCCGTCTGGCTTATGCCGCCCGGGCGAAAATTTTGCCTTTGTGCATAAATAGGGACAGTAATAACATGATTGGGATATCACGTGCTTGTAATTTTGTTGTGTTTTGTTGTTTATGGGCAACGATGACAACGGTTGTCGAAAAGTGCGTACTGTATGTATGACTTGAGCTACCGAAAGTTTATGTGTTCAATTCGGAATATTATTGATGACTCTACAACTCTTTCTTCTTTCTGCAGTGTCACTTTCACTTCTGATTTAATAGTCGAACGTACTGAGGTACAGAACAGCTATTTGTTTTTTTAATATTTCAGAGTTGATGCGTGGTTACAAGTGTTACATATTCAATGAGTAGATACTTTCACACCCTGAAAAATTACCAACGATTTAAAACTCACCCTATTTATTTACCTGTGTTTACAATAGCCAAAACGCTAATGCAAAAAATGTTGCATTTAGACCCCTACATTAAACAACACATCAAAAGAAAATACACCTATTCACTACACAAGACTCAGTATTAAATTCATCTTATAAACTGATGAACACAACAAAGCCTGCGTTCACTATTCATCTTAATCTCATAAGAACAAAGTTATGAGGATCATAAAACCGGTATAAAGCACTTTTCTTCTATACAGACTGATCCATATTGTTGTCTAGACGGCTACAAAGTATTGTCCAATTAAACGCGAACTTAGATCCAATACAAGGTTATAACGTGTCTCACTTGGGTGCTTAGGGCGATCACTAACGATCTAAGTATATCGGATAAGATACCAATATTTTCGCAAAGAATATTGCGTAGGACTGTCAATAGAACATTTCGCACTACACTAAAGTAACTGTTTTCTAGGCCTGTAACGTAAAGTTTCAGAGTCGAACATTACGTCAGTGAAAGAGGAGAACAGAGCATTACAGTGCGCAACATGTTATGTTACACATTCGAGCATTACCTACATTGTTGAGGGAAGATACTGGGCATTATTACAGTGCGCAACTTGATGTAATATTTTTTTATAACTTGTAACAACAACGACCGCTTCGTCTGCCAATGTGGAATCAGCTAAATGATTAAAATCGAATCTAATGTTACATTACAGGCGAATGCTCGTCAGTCAGGGAGGCAGTGTTGTAATGTTGTGCTCAAAATCGAATCTGGAATATTACATTACAGACGAACGCTCCGTGAGAGAGTACTTAATCCAGCTTAATGCTTTATTGTGCAAGTTTTGCCAAAAATTATGGAGTACTTTATAATCATGTCCTGCATGGCGCCCTACAAATGTCATAAATAATTTCGGCCGTGAAATAGTCGTATTTAATTTCTGGGCTGACTTAATTTAGATTGGTTTCAACACTCCAAAAATAACTAGGTATACCAGCAGCCTAATTGCGTAAGTGAATTCGGCAAGGCGGCAAGGGGTTTTCGGTTTTGGGGGTTTGACCCCATCAATCGACCAATCTGATAGACAGAAATCCACATCGCGTCTTTCATCTCGCATGTGATTGGTCGATTGATGGGTGCAAAACTCTTTGCCTTGCCGAATCATCACATCACACATCATCAGCCTATTAATGTTCCCACTGCTGGGACACAGGCCTCCTCTCTGTGAGAGGGAATGGGCCATAATCCACCACGTGGACAGTGCGGGTTGGTGGATGTCACATGTCTTCGAATTTTTGGTTCTAGGACACGCCGGTTTCCTCACGATGTTTTCCTTCACCGTTTTGAGAGCAGTGGTGATGAAATAATTAACACAAAGTAAAGCGCCTGCCTGGGCTTGAACCCACGATCTACAACTTGTAAGTCGCGGCCGATACCACTGGGGCACCACTGCTCTGCCGAATACACTTACGCAATTAGGCTGCAGGTACCTAAAAATAGAAAAAAAACTACAAGAGATCTATGAGAGGAATAGAACATCTGAAAACAGAATGTTAGACCGAATCTTTAGACGATAAATCGGACCTACAAAGGGACTCGAAGTTCTACACTCTGTAACCGCCCTTAAAAACTTTGTATTGTTCAGAATTAAAATGATTGACGGCCCTATTAAGTTTCGTCTAGAAAATATTCTTATATAATAACCCAATTATAGTGCGATTGCGAAGTTTGAACCAGATTACTTTCAGAAACATTGTAAATGGTTTTTCTAGAAAAACCTGCAATTTAAGATACACCTGTACGCAATTTAGAATATATGAAGGGCAAATATGAACATTTATGTCGAAGGTTCTTTGATATAATAGGCGCACGAGCAAAGAAAATTATTATTTTAATATATCATTCAAAGTTATAAATATCGTAAGTAGATTTAGGGATTCACAGCCATGTTTTCTTACGAATTTTATTATACAATTCTGATTGAAGACCGAATGAACCTTTTGTTCTTCTGTCTTTCCATCAACACAATATTTCTATCCACGCGCTAAAACTAAATTTTTTTTAAATCGAATAATTTATGACAAGCGACTGTTGACCCTTCGTTAAGTTGCGTCTGTAGGACAGGCAAAACCTAACGTTCTATAACCTACACTTATACCAAATGGCGTTTTATAGCTACTGCCTTCTCTTATAAAGAAAGAAAGAAATAATATTTATTTGTGAGCCGCACAGGAGGCACAAGATAAGAAAAAATAAACAATAAAAAATAAAACCCAGTGCGAGACCAAAGAGACTCCTATCTCAGCTTGTGCAATTGTACAGCGATATCAAAAAAGTTTTATAGTTACTGCCTTCTCCTATAAAGAAAGAAAGAATTTTTTTTTATTTGTGACCCGCACAGGAGACACAAGATAAGCAAAAACAAAAAAAAAATGAACAATAAAAATAAAACCCTGCACGAGACCAAAGAGACTCCTATCTCAGCTTGTCCAATTGTACAGCGATATCCAAAAAGTTTTATAGTTACTGCCTTCTCCTATAAAGAAAGAAAGAAAAAATATTTATTTGTGACCCGCACAGGAGACACAAGATAAGCAAAAATAAAAATAAAAAAACCCTGTGCGAGACCAAAGAGACTCCTAGCTCAGCTTGTGCAATTGTACAGCGATATCCAAAACGTTTTATAGTTACTGCCTTCTCCTATAAAGAAAGAAAGAAAACATATTTATTTGTGACCCGCACAGGAGACACATGATAAGCAAAAATAAAAAATCCCTGTGCGAGACCAAAGAGACTCCTAGCTCAGCTTGTGCAATTGTACAGCGATATCCAAAAAGTATAATACTAGTACCGCGATGAATCCTGATCAATAAAATACGCTCGCAAGGTTACCTAGAATACAGCTGCTATCTTATACGGGTATCTAATCACCCCAAACTTTTACCCATTAACCTTTAATAATTTTCTCCAAATATTTCCTCTTCTAAACTTCACGAGCAGTTACAAAACCGCCCGCAGCGCACTTTGTCCGGACATTGGCCACAAGTCGGACAAGGCACAAGCCTGGACAAGGCACGACCGGGACAAGGCAGGCACTAGATACTAGGCACTATGAGGCACTAGGAAATACGTGCATGCCTCGGGCGCTCTAACGCTTTGAGTGAAAACTCGTGTATGGCAAACTACTGTGATGCATAAATATGGCAGCAGTGATATAAAATGGATGGATATTGGATGCTGTGATGTGTTTTTGTTGGTGCAGAAATAATAATGTTGAGTTATCTGTACGTATAAAATCTATATCTAAATCTAATGTTATAAACGCTGCCAGCATTCTGGGCACTTTTCAAGTTGACAGCGATGGGGACGAATTTTTCCCTGCCCTTTTTATACACGTTCGTTGTTTTTGATTTTAGTGTATATATAAATCAAATCAAATCAATCAAATGTTTTTTATTTCACATAGGCCTACATGGGCACTTATAAAACGTCGACAAAAGGTGCACGGTTCGGATTGGAAGAACCGGCAAGAAACTCCACGGTTACTCTTTTAAAAAAATTGGTTTGTTTTTACAGCATTAGTGCTTAGATATGGAGGGACAACGTAGGCCCGACAATAAGTCGTAGGAAACAAAAAAAAAATTGTATAAACGAGATAAAGAGTTAACAAATGTTAACAAGCGTCTAGAAATCTAGAAGGCCTATCTAGCGTCTAGAAATCTAATGTTCACACATTCACAAAAGAATCGGTAAAAGAATCTATACAAAGAAAAAAAAAAAAAAAAAAATATAACAAGACTAAATTTAACATGTAGCATAAATGTTGTTATCAGTGCTGTAACTACTCTTAGCAAAGGGCTATAAAGATTATTGAAATTATTGTAAAAAGTCTAATTAAAAGAAGGAAAAAGAAGAAAAAATGAGATTGAGAATAGTTAGAGACATCCACATATTTGTGCCGTTTATGAGTTACCAGGGTTTAGGTAGTTACTGTTAATTAAGTATTTTTTATTATGTAAATATGTATCTATGTAAATAAATATACATCTACCCACAAAAAATAAAAAGGGACAAATTGTTTGTTTCTAGAAGAAAATTACTTCACTGATAGTATGTTGACTGCTAACTCGCTGACTGCCATAGGTTACTTTTTATTAAAAAAAATGCGGAAAAAAAAAACTTGTAAATAATGTAACGCAAAACCATATTACTACTTTTATAAACGTGAAAGTTTGTGAGGATGGATGGATGTTTGTTACTCTTTCACGCAAAAGCTACTGAACGGATTGATGAAAATTTACAAAAATATTCTGATAGAATACTCATGGGCTATAATTTATAAAGGTATTAGGAGAAGTACTAAAACCACGCGGTCGGAGCCGCGGGCGGCAGCTAGTGATCCTATAATGGATAAATAAATTATGAACTCAAAATAAACAAGTTTAGTACATTTAACCAAAAATAATGGCTTTACAATGTTTGAGGATCCACATTCACCAATTAAAATCCGGTGTTATAAACCTGGCAGGCTGGTATCAAAATCATTACTTTAAAACATAAATTCTATTAATAATAAAACATCGGCATAACGAACCTCAGCCAGAAAATAAGCGTTGGAACACAAAATAATAATTGTTAAACTTCCCCGTCTTACTATATAAATCAATTAGTCGGTGGGGAGGTCTTCAAAATAATTGGATCAAATGAAAGGCTCTCATTTCAATAAACAATCTATAGACATCACGATTTAGGGCTGTCACTCATTTAACGAATAAGTATTTCCACTGAAGTTACTGAACAATTGCTTTCAGTTATCGGTTTAACCATTGGATTGCTTTGAACTCGCTCTAGTTTCGAGAATTGGGTTGTTAAATCTTACTGGGTGAATTTTGACAACAGACCAAGTTTTGTAATTTTTTGGTCAGAAAATACTAAGAATGCCTAATCAATTTTGTGTAGAACACACTGCAATAGATAGACAATGGGAGTCTTGTAGCTTTACTTTCATTACAAATATAGAATCTTATGCAAACACACAAATATATCATCCATAACGCATATCTATTGAGAATTCTCATCGGCTTGCAAGGTCAAAATGAACCACAATAGATACAGATACCAATCAAATAGGCCGTTCTAAAATTTGTGGTAGCCCTACTTATTCTATTGTATAGTTTGAGTACAGATTTTAAGATTTAATTGATTGGAACAATATTAATGAAATTTGAAAAGAAATCAATACCTCTTAATAAGGCTTTTCAAACATTTCTAAGAATTTACCTATAGTTTGTTTGTTCAACATCTAAAAGGTCTCACAGCAAAATATAATGTTGGGCTAATTTGTTTTATTGCGTCCTAACCTTGCATCATCATCTCCCTGCCCTTGGGATATGTTACTTGGGGTCGGCGCAACACGTTTGCTTCTTCCATACCGTCCTGTCCCCCGTCACGCTATCACTGACTCCCTTTTCTTTCATATCACTCCTCACACAGTCCATCCATATTTTCTTTGGCCTTCCTCTCCCTCTCCATCCATCCACATTTATATTCATAACTCTTTTAGTAACATGCGTTTCATCCCTCCTCAACACATGACCATATCAGGACAAACGGTTTCCTTTCAACTTTTCTGCCACTGGCGCCACTTTCAAAGTGCCTCTAATATACTTATTTCTCACTTTATCCAATCTCGTCACGCCGCACATCCATCTCTGCTACATGCAATCTCCTTTCATCCATCTTTTTCACAGCTCAACATTCTGATCCATACAGTATGACAGGTCTAATCACGGACTTGTAGATTTTCCCCTTTAACTTGAGGGGCATCCGTGGGTCGCAAGTTGTTTCAGTGACCTGTCGCCATTTCATCCATCCTGAGTTGATCCGGTGCGTTACGTCTCGGTCTACCTCGCCATTCCCTTGGACAAGCGACCCTAGGTACCGGAAGTCGGAACAGATTGGTATGGGCGTTCCAGCGAGAGCTATGGGCACGGAACTGGAGAGACCGCCGAAATCGCAAAACAAGTATTCAGTTTTGCTTCTGCTCAATAACTGCGTCCTAACCTTGCAAATAGATGATAATTACGTAATTCTAAAGGTACATAACAGGGATGAAATACAATATGTCATCATGACATGTCATTTGAACCCTAATTCAACAGTGATAGGCGATTGAAACAGGTGGGACAATATCCTTTAGATGGGATTGACCCTCAACGAGGCCACATTACTATTTCGATTAAAAAGTAAAATCCTAATAGATCTTCTTTCATATTATAAACAAGAATTCCAACAATTCATATTCCCTAATCCCACATACATTTCCACAATGACAGTGCACTTAAACTAGCAGAGAAATAAAGCAAGGAACGCCGCGGGTTAGACATAGGCGTACAAAAGAAACGTTTTTAGCTGAAGATATTTTAATGTACGCAGCTGTGGTTTCCCAGGCTATGGAGATGGAGAGGGCTATGGGATGCCCCTTGTGGAATGATGAATATACGATATTTGTATATGGGCACTTTATGTTAGTATGAAATAGTGAATGGCTATGGGAGTTTTCGTAATGGAGATCAAGGTAATTATTTCTTTCAAGTATGAAATTCATTTTGAGAGCATGTGATTTTGATGCTCTATTCAAACTCAAACTTGAAGCATTTATTCAGATACTTTTGAATTGTCAAGGTATTGAAAAACTATTGATAATAGCTGTACTCAAAATGTACTTATTATTTTTTGCTGTATGAAGTTAGATGTTGAACAAACAAACTACTTATCACTTTTACTTATTACTTCTGTAGGAAAATTCATGCAAATGTTTGATAGTATGTCTTAAATAGAAGATTGGACGTGAATTCACTTCATAGATAAGTAATTCATGACATAGTTTTGGAATTCATGTCCACTCTTCTATTTAAGACATTCTATGAACTGAAACATTTCAGGTACATTATCCTTTGCTATGAACTACGGAAGAATCACACACACAACAAACACAACTGATTACATCCAACCAAATAGCCTACCCTACCTAAACAATTCTTTCACAGCATTCAGAAAGTCATATTCAAGTTCGGTTTCCGCGAACCAGTTACAAAGACAATGCCTTGCCCAACGAAGATTGATACTGTTTTGGTCGTCCATCACGTGATAGTGCCAACAACACAGTGACTTATATACCCACCCGCCTTTCATTAGTAAACAAAAACTTGTCAGCAAACACGATATTAATGACTTTGGAGAAAATAAAGAAATATTTGAAAGCGAAATTGAATGTTTCATTGTCTGCCTTATGTATGGCGAATTTTGACATATAGGTAATTTTTAGTACTTTTAGTTAAACTGTTACCTGATTATATGAACATAGCTGACGCCCCGGCTTCGCTCCCGTCAACAGGCTATCTGCCTACCTACCACCTACCTATCTACCCTACCTACCCTACCTACCTACCCACCTATCCTACCTACCCTACCTACCCTACCTACCCTACCTACCCTACCTACCCTACCTACCCTACCTACCCTACCTACCCTACCTACCCTACCTACCCTACCTACCCTACCTACCCTACCTACCCTACCTACCCTACCTACCCTACCTACCCTACCTACCCTACCTACCCTACCTACCCTACCTACCCTACCTACCCTACCTACCCTACCTACCCTACCTACCCTACCTACCCTACCTACCCTACCTACCCTACCTACCCTACCTACCCTACCTACCCTACCTACCCTACCTACCCTACCTACCCTACCTACCCTACCTACCCTACCTACCCTACCTACCCTACCTACCCTACCTACCCTACCTACCCTACCTACCCTACCTACCCTACCTACCCTACCTACCCTACCTACCCTACCTACCCTACCTACCCTACCTACCCTACCTACCCTACCTACCCTACCTACCCTATCTACCCTACCTACCCTACCTACCCTACCTACCTACCCACCTATCCTACCTACCCTACCTACCCTACCTACCCTACCTACCCTACCTACCCTACCTACCCTACCTACCCTACCTACCCTACCTACCCTACCTACCCTACCTACCCTACCTACCCTACCTACCCTACCTACCCTACCTACCCTACCTACCCTACCTACCCTACCTACCCTACCTACCCTACCTACCCTACCTACCCTACCTACCCTACCTACCCTACCTACCCTACCTACCCTACCTACCCTACCTACCCTACCTACCCTACCTACCCTACCTACCCTACCTACCCTACCTACCCTACCTACCCTACCTACCCTACCTACCCTACCTACCCTACCTACCCTACCTACCCTACCTACCCTACCTACCCTACCTACCCTACCTACCCTACCTACCCTACCTACCCTACCTACCCTACCTACCCTACCTACCCTACCTACCCTACCTACCCTACCTACCCTACCTACCCTACCTACCCTACCTACCCTACCTACCCTACCTACCCTACCTACCCTACCTACCCTACCTACCCTACCTACCCTACCTACCCTACCTACCCTACCTACCCTACCTACCCTACCTACCCTACCTACCCTACCTACCCTACCTACCCTACCTACCCTACCTACCCTACCTACCCTACCTACCCTACCTACCCTACCTACCCTACCTACCCTACCTACCCTACCTACCCTACCTACCCTACCTACCCTACCTACCCTACCTACCCTACCTACCCTACCTACCCTACCTACCCTACCTACCCTACCTACCCTACCTACCCTACCTACCCTACCTACCCTACCTACCCTACCTACCCTACCTACCCTACCTACCCTACCTACCCTACCTACCCTACCTACCCTACCTACCCTACCTACCCTACCTACCCTACCTACCCTACCTACCCTACCTACCCTACCTACCCTACCTACCCTACCTACCCTACCTACCCTACCTACCCTACCTACCCTACCTACCCTACCTACCCTACCTACCCTACCTACCCTACCTACCCTACCTACCCTACCTACCCTACCTACCCTACCTACCCTACCTACCCTACCTACCCTACCTACCCTACCTACCCTACCTACCCTACCTACCCTACCTACCCTACCTACCCTACCTACCCTACCTACCCTACCTACCCTACCTACCCTACCTACCCTACCTACCCTACCTACCCTACCTACCCTACCTACCCTACCTACCCTACCTACCCTACCTACCCTACCTACCCTACCTACCCTACCTACCCTACCTACCCTACCTACCCTACCTACCCTACCTACCCTACCTACCCTACCTACCCTACCTACCCTACCTACCCTACCTACCCTACCTACCCTACCTACCCTACCTACCCTACCTACCCTACCTACCCTACCTACCCTACCTACCCTACCTACCCTACCTACCCTACCTACCCTACCTACCCTACCTACCCTACCTACCCTACCTACCCTACCTACCCTACCTACCCTACCTACCCTACCTACCCTACCTACCCTACCTACCCTACCTACCCTACCTACCCTACCTACCCTACCCACCCTACCTACCCTACCTACCCTACCTACCCTACCTACCCTACCTACCCTACCTACCCTACCTACCCTACCTACCCTACCTACCCTACCTACCCTACACTATCTACCAATTTGTTAGACTATTTATTTGAATAATAATTAATACTATAATACGAATATAACCAAGTTTTGTTTCTACCAGCGATCTAATTAAATTTTAGAACACAAAAGCTGCTATTGTGACTTTACTATGATAGTAAGATATATTCTCCCGCAGATATTTTTGTAGTTAATAATGAGTACTTACTTTAATCATGTAGTACATAATTTGTATGCATCATCAATAATTTTATAGCAAAATGTTGCTACTTTGGGTTACATTATTGCAATTTGCATAAGGATCTAAAAATTTTTTTAAATATTGAGTAGCTTATGTTACTCGGGCATAATGTAGCTTTCCATAGCTGAAAGAATTTTTTTAATCAGTCCAGTAGTTTCGGAGCCTATTCGGTATAAACAAACAAAAAAATATTTCCTTTTTATATATTGATGATGATTGATAAAAAAAATTGTTATGTTATACCTATTGTTCATGGGGTGAGGACCTGGTGATCTGTAATACAGGTTACCACCTATAACAGACACCAGCTCCGCACACTCACTTGACTGCAAAATGTTCCCTTCTAAATGTAATTATGAAATTACTAATGTTCCATAAGGTCATGTTTTTGTGAGGAGAAATAAAGATTATGATTATGATATATATATATATATACGTATAAAGATACTAGCTGTCCCACGTGGCTTCGCTCCCGTCATCTGGCTACCTACCTACCCTACCCTACATATATGAATGTTTCGTAGCTTTGTCCGCTTACGCAGCGCACGCAATGGAAGATCTCATTAATAATTTTTCCCGTTTTTGCAACATTTTTCATTTATGCTCCGCTCCTATTAGTTGTAGCGTGATGTTATATAGCCTATAACCTTCCTCGATAAATGGACTATCCAACACAAAAAGAATTTTTCAATTCCAACCAGTAGTTTCTGAGATTAGCGCGTTCAAACAAACAAACAAACAAACAAACAAACTCTTCAGCTTTATAATATTAGTATAGATGTATGTATGGCCATAAATCGTCGACCATATCATCGCTTACCATCTGGTGAAGTGAAGTGGGTCAAATGTGACCCCATCATTGTAGGTACAAACTGCCAGACTGTAAGGACGAAGTGTAAAAAAAACATACATACTTTATCAATATACATCTACATTAACTGAGCCTTGAATAAAATATGTTCTTCCAATGATATACCCAAAAGGATACATGGTAACACACGACCAAATTACACTGACCTCAATACACTAACGACTTAAGTGCAAACAGAGGTCAAATAAAACTGGCCGGTACATAATGTCCGTTACGGCCAAAGTTAAAATAACATAAAAATATTATAGAGGTCACACATGCCGCCCTTCAGACGTCCATAATATTGTGCGGTCAGAAACATAAATTCTCTTATGTATTCCGAAGCATATTTAATATTAAGATGGTCTTATACTATAACTCTTCTATTGTGGTATAAAAATAAACATTAAAAAAACGCGAGAGCGAATTTTCTGGAAAATATGGTTATTTTTATAGGTATTCGCATATCTGTTTTGAAGAGGCAAGCGCTTGAAGTTGGTTTTTTAGAAGTATTTGGGTATAAAAATAATGGCTGGGTGTTTTGGATAGTTAATACGAGTAGTAAGACCTTATAATCTTTTGTTTTATTCACTGAGATGATCATGAACATAATATAACAATTTTCAAATTATACTCGTAAATTTGGCGTACATTTCGCATTTATCTGGGCACACGGTTGGCGCAGTGTTTGAACGATTTACTGCTGCGCTGCGTGTCGCGGGTTCGATTCCCGCACGGAACAAATATTTGTATGACCTACAGATAGTTGTTCCGGCTCTGGGTGTTTGTGTATGTGTGTTTATATGTTTGTAACGTAATGTAACCCACGATACAGGAAGAAATTCCTAGTGTGGGGCAACGTTTTTTGTTTAAGAAAAAAAAATCTAAGAAAACAGCTTCAATGCACATGAGGATACATTGCTCCTTTAATACAGTGGTATCCTCATGTGCTGTTTTATTTTTTGTAGGTAGTTAAATATGTCTTTGTTCTTCAACATTTTCAGAGAAATTTAATTCAGAATCTACTGCATAGTGCCTTCAAAATACCGACCGTCGAATTAAACATAATTTTCAACTCGCATCGCAGAAACTTCTCTCAAGAAAGAAATAAGTTTCGCACTCCGAAATTAGATTCAAGAAACTAATTTATCCACAAATAGAATTGTTGCATAACTACTTTAAGAAAATTCAATTTCTCTTATAGTATAACTGATTGAAATTTTAATGAAGTCTGAAGTAGATGGGTTATTTCAGGTGGTCTAACTTTTATATGATAGTTAAAGTCAAATTACTTACCTATGTTCAATTAGACCATTAAATGGATTAGACCATTAAATTTAAAATAAAAAACTTTTTATAACAAAATACTACCGACTTCCAAATAAAAGCAATAAAAAGTGAAAAATTACTTTCTTTTTGGCAGTCGGTTTCTTTGGTAGGTACCAATTTTTTTCGTTATGGACACCAACTTCCAAAACGAAAGTAATTTTTCACTTTTTAGTGCTTGTATTTTTTGGAAAAAAAAAATATTTTTCACTTTTTACTCTTAGTTGTACCTAATAGGCAACTTGTCTTTAGTAAGGTACCTATAATGCCAGAATAGCTTACCCGAATACCATGAATCTTGAACATAACCGGTGAAATGAGACTGTACCAAGGTGAACTGTACACATCTGCGTACCCCTTTAGGGCGAACTGGCGTGATGTTATGTTATGAAATGGTATAATCAATAAACAGACATGCTATTGCAGCAATCCCGAGAAATTTACCGTCATTAATTGAAGATTTTTTTTGTATATCTCCAAAGTTGAGTCTGTGTTTCCCGATAACTACAATCTAGGGGTCTTTAAGTCAAGAGTGAATGGGTTTTTTCTAGGCAAGCGTGCTTCACCGTCGACCGCATCATCGCTTACCATCAGGTGAGATAGTGGTCAAGCGCGAGTCTATTGATAACAAAAAAATAAATAAATGTCTTCATCAGATCTTCACCAAATTAAAATGGGACCAATTTCGGAACATAATCATTCAAACAAAAAAATTATTTTCAAAATCGGTCCACAATAGACGGAGAAATCGATGAAAATATATTTAAAAAAAAATCAACCATAAAGTCGAACATAGAACGGTGGTTCTAGTTTTTAGTAAGTCGGTTAAAAATTAAAAATTTACAGTTAATATTAATTGATTCTAGTCGTCGATTAGCTTTATATATTTAAAGATGCTGTACTTAATAATTAACAGTGATACACTTTCACATACATGGCACGTTTATTCGACAGATATAAGTCGTAACTTCTCCAACATTTACTTGCATTCGAACACAAAATCTAGCAGTAAATAAAATTCTCCCCAAAATAACAAAGCCTGGCAACCCCTAATTCCAAACAACGAAATACCTGGCTAGTCTCGAGATCAAACACCTGGGTGTTTGATCTCGAGACTATCATAATCTATCATAATATCAGACATATCTGGATATGTCCCCTTTCAATCAACTCCAAACGCAAACCTAACATTAAAAATACTACCTAGAGTTTCAACAAATTTCACGTTGTATCTAACTGACACCTTCATTGATCGTGAAATAAAAAAGCAGTGTTCGCAAGGGGCGGAGAGACGCATTAGGCTGCGTTCAGACAGCAGGCTGCGTCGCCCGCGGGCGCTGCCGTAATCAACGGAGCTTTGTACCAAGAGATGGGAATTACAGATACGTAACGGCCCTAGGCGGTGCGGGCCCGTTGTGATTGCGGCGCGGCGTGGCGGGCGAGTCGCGGTCTGGATATTTATGCCCTGGTGCTGGTGGTGCATGCGAATAAAAGTTTATTGAGATAGGATAGTGGGTAGAATGCAATTGGTTGGTGTTGTTGTTTGCGTGGTTATTGTCTGAAAATGCTGTGTTGTGGTGGTGACAAAAAATATGATTTTTCTGTGTTCTTAAATACGCTAAGTCTCGTAATTTCAGCTAGATTTTTCTTCTAATAACATAACCATGGCAAACTGCCTATTAGCTATAGAAAAGCACGGACTGGTCATGATAATAAAGATAAGTAAGTAATTGGGCCATCGAGAATCCAAAACAAGCTCATAAGAGTCAAGTAACTCTCCGATGCAAACGAGGCTCCCCACATATGTTTGAACACATTTTGTTCACACGCCTTTGCCGCCCACGTCAACAGAGAAGCTTTGTTCTTTCCATTAGGCCCGAATGCTCGCCGTGTCTGAACACACCCTTGTCTAAAACTTGGCTGATAGACGTTTGGCAAGAAATCACTATCGATGTTGAAGACGGACAATATTATAATAGTTATGTATTGAAAGGCGATGATGGGTCATTTTTTTGTGGAAAAAGGTGTACATTTTATGGATGTTGCTATGTCTTTGGAATGTCTAAGATTCCTTTGTGACCTTACTGTTTAGCATAATCAAGCTATTACGTTCCTTTTCCTGGGATACAGGCTTCCTCTCAGAGAGGGAGTGGACTGAAATCCACCACACTGACCCAGTGCGGATTGGGTCACATGTCTTCGAATGTTTGGTTCCAGGATATGCCCGTTTTCATACTGGTTAATATCGGTATGACTATGACGAATAGTTGCTGCAATACTATTTGAACACAATTCTGTTATGACCCACAAAATACGAATATATTCAACGAAAATACTTCTTGTCCATCTAAATGAAACTACCTATAGCTCTAGGAGTTAGTTTATCATCTGTTTACCTACAAAGTTCTGTGGTGACAGACAATTTGCACAAAAACTTCACGGCAAAATAATCCTGGACCTAAACTCCATTTGAAATAACATTAGATATGTTTCCAAATCTTTTTACAGTCCGTTCAACCGATTTTGAATTCTATCCCGCAAACATAAGGATGACATAAAAAGCATAAACCTGTTACCAAAACCAACTGTTTACTACAGCTACCATTTGTCGTATCACCAGCGTAATAGAAGTCAAAATCGGTTGAACGGGCTGTAAAATGGGCTAATTTAAACGTCTAATGTTATCGTTCACTTTAACATCAAAAACACTATGACTAAACTTTGCTTCGTCATTTTACCTCTTAGTTATCAATACAACGCATATTCATAATACCACAAAGCTAAAATCTAGTTAACACAAACACAAGATCAAAACTAAAATACCTTTGACAAGAGCTCACCCGCCCAGAAAACGAATAGTCCCACAGAACAAACAGCGCCCGTACATTCAATACACGTCGCACCAAGTCTCATAAGTCGAACGACAATTTTAGTTATTTATAGGATACATTGACGCTTATTGGTATTGTCACGTAAGAGGCATGTTTACGGAGCCGGTGATGGATGGCGTGGCATCGGAGCCGAATCAATCTTCGTTCGCTGGGAACGTTATCAAACAGTTAAGTCGAAAGCCATACAATGTTTGGAAAGGACATTAAAAGTTATTTTGTAATGTTGTTGCTATAATGTTTGTAGTAACGTTGGAGTAGTAAATAAAGGGGACTAGTTTTTATAGTCGTTTCTAATTTATACTAATACAGAGTGGTCGACTTTTTACGCCCCATGCTTTCATTCACGATGGCAACTATATAGCCCTAACAAATTCTACTGTGATCTCACGGTAATCATAAAGAACCATACCTACAATCAACATCACATCATCAGCCTATTAATGCTCCCACTGCTGGGACACAGGCCTCCACTCTGTGAGAGGGGATGGGCCGTAATCCACCACGCGGGTCCAGTGTGGGTTGGAGGATGTCACACGTCTTCGAATTTTTGGTTCTAGGACATTTTTCCTCACGAAGTTTTCCTTCACCGTTTTTGAGAGCAGTGGTGATGAAATAATTTACACAAAGTAAAGCGCCTGCCTGGGTTCGAACCCACGACCTACAACTTGTAAGTCGCGGCCGATACCACTGGGCCACCACTGCTCTACAATCAGCATATTAGTGAATAAAGCAGTACGTATGACAATTATGAAAGAAACAAAGCAAATAAGTATTCAAAATATACCCTTTTCTAGTGTCTTTAAAAACATAGTTGACACACGCCAGTGGTCCACTCAACTATTTATTGATCAGCTAAAAATATTTTTACAGTGCATGTCCTCGAAAAGAGCGTTTTCCAAGCAGTCAAACTGTGCGGAAAGTGTCACTTTTTTTAACTAGTGCTTTCGCGCTTCAATAAGCCCGCCATTTTATTAATTTTTATTTGGTTCAGATATATTTTTTTATTTTCTCGCACAGTGCATAGTAAAATGTTGTATGATACACGTACGTAAGATGATTTCCGACTCGTGTCGATTTATCCACACACTTGCTTCGCTCGCTCGTGAATAAAAATGCCACTCATCGGAAATCACCTACATTCCGCACTTGTAGCATAAATAACTATTTTTAAACAGTGATCAACAAACATAAGAGCAAAAAGTAGTTCCCATTCTAACCCCAGCCCAAATCACATGCATAGCCTCCCTGACATTGAAGCCAACAATTCAACTAAAGCCCATACAGATACCGATCTATGGAGTATCCATATCCCTGGAACGGCCCAAAGCCAAACTAAACGCCCCTAAAAAGTTATTTCATCACCCATTGTAGCAGTATAACTAGACATAAAAGCTGAACCACGAAAAAGCCCGAAGTACCGAAGTACCGGGTGTAGGGCGGGCGGGCATTTTCCACCCGGAAGTTCGCTGGGCGGATTCGAACAGCGGATTTATGGCGCCACATCCGCTTCCGCCCCCCGCGACATACACATTATATCGATTTTCGATTCATTCATATTTTTTGTTAGTGCGACTATCCGACTGTTCGGTGTTTTACGAGTGACCATTGTATGTACGAACTTATGTATGTATGCATAGTTGTTATCACATAGCAACTGAAATAAAGTAGTTAGGTAACTTGCAATGTATGTATGTATGTAAGTGTGTTCGAATAAAATCTTGCAACTGAATTTGAAAGCAGTTATCCTCCACCGATTAAGATGAAAATTTGCATACACGTTTAGTTTGGATAACAATGCATGGTTAGATAAGTGACGTCATTCTAAATCCAATATGGTTGATGGCTCAAGATGGCGGACTAGTTATTTTTTGTGCACTTCCATGATATGGGTATCAAATGAAAAATACGAAAAAGTTAGTTTAAAAAAAAAAGATTATATTTATTTTGTGACAAAATAATAAAACATAAGTCAGATTATTTAGTTGCAATTCAGTCTCTAAATTGTCATTGTTTCAAAAGCAGGTAATAATATAAAGTTTTAAACTGTTTCATTATACGTGTAGAATACGAACACAAAGTGTGAGGCATTGTTTCAAAAATATCAGAGATAACATGAAAAATTTTAGCAGAATATTTTGTTAAATTATTCAACAGTTCGGTGAAATCTTTGTGCGAGCTACACAGTTAGAAGTTCCATAGAACAAAACGCTTTGATAGCACCTCATTATCAATTTTAAATGCGATGCCTAGCAACGTGGTTGTGAATGGTCGACCTTTTAGCCAAGAAACAATGCCATAAACTCAAAGGTACTGAGACCACGTATATTTATATTATCTAAATACCTTCTTTCATAACAAATAATCTGTAGGAGAACCAAAGTTACCGACGTAGCCCCAAGAATTGCGAAACTTAAATGGCAGTGGGCAGGGCACATTGCTTTCAAAACGGCTGGCGGATGGGGCCGAAAAGTTCTGGAATGGCGACCGCGAACCAGAAGACGATGTGTTGGAAGGCCTCCCACTAGGTGGACCGATGACCTGGTTAAGGTTGCGGGAAGGCGCTGGATGCGAGACGCACGGGATCGGTCAATGTGGTGACGCCTGGGGGAGGCCTATGTCCAGCAGTGGACGTCTTTCGGCTGAAATGATAATGTTGATGATAACAACGAATGATTCTAAAATCTACCTATCTATAATAGCCTATTTAATTCCACTGTTGTGCAAAGGCTTCCCTATAATATATCCATACTTATTTGTTTCAATACTGAACTCAAAAATTTAAGAAAAACGTTGAACTCAGCTCCAAAACGTCCCATCTCATTAGCATTTTTATCGTCCACGTGGCCTCTTATCATGCTAAGAAGCATACACAAAGAAAACACAACACATAGCTAATGCTATATTTAGTAAAGGAACATTACGTTAACCCTCGAACACCATAACGGGCTGTTTCCCCCACATAACCCCGTAAAATCAATACGCACACTTAATTTTGGCCCAGACATTCGTTGCTTATCTTCTTGCGTAAATTTTGAAAGTGGAAATAGAATGTTAAAAGCAATACGCATGAATATTCTCTCTTGAGAAAATAGACTACATTATTTCTAAAAATACTAGAGTATTACAGTCTGAAATAATTGTGTAATGGTATTTTAGCAATATAGTAAAAGTTGTCACCTAGACTAGGTAACTTCTTGCCATCCTTTGTCTACAGCAACTTTTTTTTTAACCCAGTTATATACAGAATAGGCCAAAAATCGTGTATCAAACGAAACAGGACGATATATATTTGGAGCTATTTGCAGTAATATTATTATTTCTTTTTTGCTCCTTATAACCCCAACTATCAGACTGTTTCGTTTGATCCACGATTTTTTGCCCAGCCTGTATATGTGTGAAAGGAAGAAAACTCACTAATTTGGCACAATACAAGACACACAAACCAAAAAAACAACCAGCAAAATAATATTAAAATTTACCTTTTATTCTGAGAACTATTTTGAAAGGCGAGTAACTTTCATAATTAAATAATTTATAATATGGATTTTTGACATATTTACACCAAATACAGTCCCACACAAAACATGAAATAATTCGGCAACACTCCATGGCAACCCTTAAAATCCTGCGAACACAAAGGCACATTATTTAACAATTGAATAACACTACAAAAGCCAGCCAGTCCTACAGAACGACCGCATTAAGAATAATAAATACAGTTTAATCGTAATTATTTGACTTTATTCGAACCGAATAATAAAATAACTGTCCAAATATCGGTCGAGGGGTTCTCTGCTTACCCTCTATTTCCCTTGGCAGTGTTTAGGAGTAAATTGTAGCAATATTTTCAATAGTAATCGGTTGTTTGCACCTGAGGTACCTCCTCAGTTCAGAGTCGATTTTATTTTAATATTATTCCGTTCAAACGAATGAGATACTTTTAAAGATATTGTAGGGTTACTGACAATGTTTTGAATTTTATATTTATTATGATACACATATATATAATACATAACATAACGCCTGTATGCCTTGAAGGGTTAAACAGAGGTACATTTTATGAAGTTAGTAAAATTGCTTATTTGTGAATTCTAGAACTATATATGTCTACGGATTTTGAATCCTAAACCAATCGATTACATTATTTGTTGAGTCAGAACAAATAATATCTTTACCAATATATAATGAGGAAAGATTTTTTTGTTTGTTTGTTTGTACCCAATAGGCTCCGAAACAACTGCACCGATTTTAAAAATTCTATCACCTATGGAAAGCTACATTATTCCCGAGTAACATAGGATATAAATTATTTAAAAAAAAAATAGAAATCCTTATAAAAATTGCAATAATATAACCCAAAGTAGCGAAATTTTAATTATTTGGTCGTGCCAAGGTTGGTGGGCAGCGAGGTAGGGTAGGTAGATAGGTGATAGGTAGGTTAGGTAGACAGCCAGTTGACGGGAGCAAAGCCGCGGGGGTCAACTAATTTGATATAAAACATGAGATCAAGCCAGAACATCATTTGAGCAATAAGAAGTAACAATTAAAACCACCAAAATCGGCCCACGCGTTTGGTCTCTAGAACGCCACATAGGAACAAACATACATTCATAGACTGATAAACACATTACCCTCCTTCGGCAGTCGGGCAAAAATAAACGACGACTGCCACATCGAATCTATTAATAAACCCGTTATTAAAATGTCATGTAGGTAAATTATGTTACACGAAAAAATTAAAAAAAATTCATATATCATTGTTGTGTGGGTGTGGAAACTCAAGTACCAGCCGTTTCCAGTTCCGGCCGAGCCGCGATCCGGTCGATTTTTCTATTTTTAGCTCACCTGGTTTCTTTTTAAACGGGTGGTATTTATAGCAGCTGCTTAAATACGTATTTGAAATAAATTTCACATGTACTTATTTACGTGAAGTTACTTTGGCAACAAAATTCAAAGCTTAAACGACTGCTACAGTTGAAAAAGGAGGTTCTAGACTTACATGCAACTCTTGGTTAAAGCTTGAGACGTAAGACAAACTTCAAGAGTGAGATTTGAAGGCATCTAAGGCTAAAAGGTTTATCAATGTATTGCACAAAGTGCAATGATGTTCTAAGAAATCAACTGCGTCACTCCACCGTCCATCGTTTTCCAATGCTGTAATAAAAGGTGGAAACATGTGTTTACATTTTTTAAAACATATAACCTACCAAAAAATAGACCAACAACCAAAAATACCAATACGACGCCAAAAATAAAATGCATTCAACCCTCCACTGCAAGATCAGAACACTCAAAACACAGTCACTTAAAAACCGTTCCCGCATTCATCTGCTTTCAGCTTTATATCGCGATGCGATCGGTCACATTGACCCAAATGAGCCGGCATTTGGCGACGCGCCCGCTACCACATGTCGCCCGAACCGCGAGGGTTATGTGATACTTTCGTGTGGAGTAGCGTTATAAACTTTTATAGATGGTAAATAAAGAGTACAGACTAATAAACTAGTGTACCGTCTTTCAAACAAAGAGTACAGACCTATAAACAAAGAGTACAGACTTATAAAAAGATCACATTTTATTGTTGGTTTTAAAACAAATGCTTTTGCCCAATATAACCATTTCATCATCGTACGATTGCTAGACATCAATATCAATGTTCATCACTGTTTTCGCTTCCCATCACTTTACAATTATAACCGAAAGAAGAAAATACTCTATTAGTTACAGGAATTTATTTAATAGAATTAAAATCAAAGACAAATTATTAGAGTATTCCAGCGTACTCTATTGTTTTTGTAGATTATTGAGTACGCCTCATCATCATCATCATCATCATATCAGCCGAAAGACGTCCACTGCTGGACATAGGCCTCCCGCAAGCGTCGCCACATTGACCGGTCCATTCCCGCAACCTTCACCAGGTCATCGGTCCACCTGGTAGGAGGCCTTCCAACGCAACGTCTTCCGGTTCGCGGTCGCCACTCCAGAACCTTTCTGCCCCATCGGCCATCCGTTCTGCGAGCAATGTGCCCTGCCCACTGCCACTTAAGTTTGGCAATTCTTCGGGCTATGTCGGTAACCTTGGCGCCTAAGCGAAATAAAGTACAATTATCTATAGAGTACAGTTGTCAACCCTAGTGTGAAGTGCCATCCATGGACGGTTATGATAGCTGTTTCGATAGTAATTGGAGTTGCGGCAGAGCAATGGATTGTGATATGGGAGAATTGTTGTGCTGCTTTTCTGTTGGTAATGCTTCTGGGTACGGTGTACCGGGGTGTTGCTGTTTTAGTGTGTATATTTTGTTTGTAGGTTTTAAAGAGCCTAACGTTAGAGTAATCAAAATGGACTCTTATGACAGAGGGGAATGGAGCTATTGTATAGAGACTTCAAAGACACAAATGGTTCCGTACCATTATCGCAAAATACTGCAAAAAAATCACGTTTGTTGTATGGGAACCCCCCTTAATTTATTTTATTTTAATTTAATAATTATTATTTTTTGAAGTGAATATACAACTAAACATTCTGTGAATATTTCAAGCGTCTACTGTTGCCGTTATTAATATCGAGCAAAAAACGGCAAAAATATCACGTTTGTTGTATGGGAGCCCCCCTTAAATATTTATTTTATACTGTTTTTAGTATTTGTTGTTATAGCGGCAACAGAAATAAATCATCTGTGAACATTTCAACTGTCTAGCTATCACGGTTCATGAGATACAGCCTGGTGATAGACGGACAGACAGACAGACAGACGGATCGCGAAGTCTTAGTTAATAGGGTCCCTTTTTTACCCCTTAGGTACGGAACCCTAAAAATATAATTCTATTTAGTCCGTCAGTAAGATTATCAAATAATATTGAATCCGTATTTTAGGCTTTATCAAATAAATATAATAAAATAAAAAGATAAAGCGCTTCGACGTCACTTTTTCAGTATAAAGTGTAGCAGCACACCGTGACTTCATACGATATTTCAACGCACTGTATCGTCGTAATTTTTATCTATACATACAAATAAATAAAATTGAAGTGTCTGTATGTAATATCAAAATAACAACGTTTTATTGAATGCACGTGAAAGTTTATACGGTACTAACAACAAATAAGCAATTATTAAGATTTTTGTCTGTCTGTCTATCTGTCTGTCTGTCTGTTTGTGCCGGGTAATCTCCGAAACGGCTGGACCGATTTTGACGGGACTTTCCCTGGCTAGCTAATGTAATAACGAGTAACATAGGCTACGTTTGATCACGAGTTAATTCATAGTTAAAAATAAAACTATATATATTTTTTACGAGTTTGACGCGGACGAAGTCGCGGGCAACAGCTAGTTTAAAATAAAAGTGTCCAATATTTTGAGGTTATCTAACTGACGGACTAAATACATATCTTTTGTCAACATCCCTATTATAGAAGATTACTAATAATTAAACAAGTTAGTTAACACAACGAACACAGTAGGCATCTTCTACAATGCTTACCCAATATAAGAAAAAACAAGTATATAAAACGTACATTTTTACGAGATTACCTAAGCTGGCCTAAAACTATAAATTTTGTTGTAATGTTCTCAATAGTTTATTTAGTAAGAGACGCTTAGAACTTACTATAGTGTGATTTTTTATTTCGTGGACTAAACTGACATTTGGGGGGTTGTCACTTTATCGTTACATTAAAATAGTGTCGTACCCTAACTATCCTGAGTGATCGAAAGTTAATCGAAAATCGAAGTAGATCGAAAATGAAACTATTTCACGGCATAAAAAAATAATTTGTTGATAACTAGCGGCCCATATTTAGTTTCTACTCATTTTTGTCAGACTTAATTTTATCGATTGCATTTATTTTATTGTTGATTTCATATTTAACACAATAAAAGTTCATGTACTATGTGTATGAATACTGTTATATTTAAATATATTACGTTTATATTCATAAAACATTTATTTACACCAATTAGTAAAAATAAATTCAGGAGTCATGTCACATCGATTCGATGAATCACTTATGATTGAGCCTTACCTACAAAACTATGCTCCGCGCTTGCAAAATTTAAAAAAATAAGGTCAATAGCAGCTGTCAGTTTAGTCCCCGAAATTAAAAATCACAGTATACATGTTTTATACTAGAGTTTATCACACGGTTGCACCCACACTTAAAATAAAGCAAGTTTAGCAAGAACTCATACGGTCGCAATCTCCACACTGCATACACATTCAACTCCTAAAAATATACACCAGACAAATTATTTCTTAAAATATGCAGCCATAGTAGCTAATCTTGTGAGGTCAGTTGGTTTGTCTATGATTAACATTCAGTCAGGTTTTGTATTTTACATTTTAGAGACTGACAAAACTTATGTTAAAATTAAACAAATTATGATAAAAGCCATGTATGTTATTTGGCTTACGTACCAAGGGTCACGTACAAAAAATAACAAATAAGGTCAAAACACGATAAAAATAAACGATTTGCTAATATCCCAACAACAAGAAAGAATTCGTAAGAAAAAAATCTCGTAGCCAAGTTTCGTAGCAGAGACTTCGTAGCGCTACGGCGTAGGCGAGATGTCGTAGAGATATCGTAGCGCCAACAAAATGTCATTGAGGAGGCATCGACAAACGCGTTTCAAAACATTGCGATCTGAATTCTGTATACAATGTGAATTTGACAAGATATTTTATTTATTTTATTTTACAGTTTTAGGAAAACTTACAGCTAAGCAATTTAACACAAATAAGAGTAACAAAAATAAGGCCAATCAAAATTTTTTACAGAGAGAAGAACGCTAATAAACAAAAAAAAAATAACAAAAAAAACACAAATGATGTTAGTATGGTAGTTTTCATAAGAAAGTTATCACATCTGAATGCACAGGAACATCATATCGCTTCCGACAGATTATGAACTTGGGAATAAATAAAGAAATTTATCTATACTAATATAATATAATAATTATTAATATTATAAAGAGGAAAGATTTTTTTGTTTGTTTGTTTGTACCAAATAAGCTTCAAAACTACTGGACCGATTTAAAAAAATCTTTCACCAATAGAAAGCTACGTTATTCCTGAGTTACATAGGCTATTTAAATCCTGAAAACGGGTCCTGTGGGGTGGCCCACGGGAGCGAAGCCGCGGGGAACAGCTAGTAACTTATATAAAATGTTCAATAGAACATGAAAAGAAACACAACATCAATCAGCCCACTCTACCAACACGTATCATAAACACGTAACGAAAGCCAAAGGAATACATAATTAAATTCATTAAATCACTGGCAGGCACAGAATGCGTAATGAAAAACACTGGAGCATCGGAACGGCGATCACGTCACATAAATCGAACTATTTTTATTGGCAACTGCTAGCGTCGGCAAAAAAACGGTCATGCCGACTATTTGATTGCTGAAGTATGTCCATATTTTTTGCCAACGTTTTATGTTTTGCAGCGCCATCTGACGGACAACGTATAAGTCGAGCGCAGATGTCGTCCCAACGACCCCAAACTAATAAATGAGCGGGCCCTGCGGGAAATTAAAAATAGTTTGGCGCAAATCAACGCGAATATTGAACTATAACTTCGTTGCCTCTCATTGTTTTTATGATAGGACTCGTATCGAACGTAATACTACCTACCTACAAGCTTCCAATTAAATTCCTTACATTAGAGGAGCTCGTGGCTAAATAATAACAGCAGCACGGGTCGATCTTCAAGGTTAAGCAACGCTTAACGAGATCGGTCCATGGATGGGTGACCATTTCAACATACCGAGTTTCTTTTTTTTTTTTTTTTTTTGTCCACACATATCAGGGCCGTGCCCGGGACGTGCACGGGACGTGGACAGACCGTGCCCCGTCAGGGGCTCAAAAAAATATCGGTGAGAACATTTTATATGACATCGTTCACACACGTCCGGGCACGGGCCTGGCCCTGTCACGTCCCGGGCACTCCCCTGTTATGTGTGGATAGAGCTTAAGCCGTTGGTCCCGGCTGTCATTTGAAGATCTTTAACAGTCGTTACGGGTAGTCAGAAGCCTGAGATCTGACACCAGTGTTGCCAAGGGGTATCGTGTTACCCAGTTACTGGGTTGTGGAGGTCAGATAGTCAGTCGCTCCATGTAAAACACTGGTACTCAGCTGAATCCGGTAAGACTGGAAACCGACCCCAACAATAATTGGGAAAAAGGCTAGGCAGATGATGACATTGCTATCCGAGTACTCGTACTGTAGATTATTAAATTTCTATCTGAATGTGATTTTACTCAGAAACGGGGAGTGATCTCCCAAATTGACATAAAATTACATGATTTGAATAGCAAATGAGATAATATCGATTGGTTACTGGTTAACATAAATAACAGTGAGCCTCACTTGATAGACATATTTATTTACGATATTTATTTAGACGGAGAGAATTACAAATGAGAAGATTCAATTTAATTTATTGAATTTTATGAGTAGCAAAAAATGGAAAAGCAGTTTTATTTTCAGTAAAATCGATACGTATATTTCCATCGTCTCCATATATATTTTATCACAACTGTACCGGTACAGTCGCGAACGTTCCGCACAGCAACTTTGTTCCATTATTGGTACTTCCAATCAACTTTCGTCGCCTTTACCTGTACAAGTTGCAAACAACAGTTAGTTCACAGAAAACTTACGTTCACATACAAAACCGAATATTTTCGTCGCAATATTTTGGAAAAATAGTAACAAAGCGAATGGAAATGAAAAATTGCACAACTTGTAACACTTTTGAGCGCTTGTTCTGATTTACACTATTACATTTCTTCGAGTTTTCATAAAGGCAAAGTGGGTAGAGCCCATATTTTTATGGGTATTTTTATATCTCGTGCCAGAGGCATACAATGGAGATTTTACTACCAGCTTTGGCAATCAGTTAGCTTTATAGGAGTGTTCTAAAGGTTTCCAATTTTTATATTAAATCTATGAAGAGCTAAAATAAGTTATTGGGAAATGATATCGAAGTTCGGTAGCTAGTTGAAATATTTGAAAACTTATGCATTTAAGATACCATTTTATTGCCTTCTATGAATCTTTTCAGTTATTTTATGAGTTTGTAATCGACCAAAAGTTTCATTGTCAGCTATTATTTTCATAAATCAGTCATCATTCTTTTTTAACACGCTTTTATTAGCTTCGTATGTATGTATCTATGTATCAATGAATCTATGTAACGTTATCTTTGAAACGTCGAATCAGTTTGAAACTTTGCACACTTATCAAGGACCGATGATAATGCAATAAGTAGTTTGTCCCATTATCATTGCCAAGATCTTCAGGAATAGCGATTGAACTAAAAAGTTAAAAATAAATAATAGAAAAAAAAACTAAAAACACGCTTTAATAGAAACACAAACTAAAAAGTAGAAAATAATTTTCAATAAATTAAAATAAAGAATAGAGTGATAAGCAAAAAAAAACTTGTAAAAAGCGTGGGGTGCCTTTTAAGACATTTTCAAAATGGCTACTTTTACCAATATCTGCCCATAAAATGTTATAAACAATTGACATCAAGCACTCCACACTTATTAGTAATTTTTTTTTTTTTAATCACACTGTTCTTAATTTAAATTAATTGAAAATTATTTTCTATTTTTTAGTTTATGTTTCTATTAAAGCGTGTTTTTAGTCTTTTTTAAACTTTAATTAATTCGAGACTTTCTTGTTTATATTCATATTTTACCTGATAAAGACTGGTAACGGTCAATAAAGAAACACACTTGCCTTAAAGATACGCCAGTTAAAAACATTTCCAAATATCTTTAAAAAAATATCGTCCATAATAACAAGCAATAGAAGTACTTACAGAACCATTCCGAAGGTTATAAAGCCTTTTAAATAAACTGTCGAGGAAGTTTCCACGGAAATACTCTTTTCGCTGACATTATCGAAGCCAAGTTCCCAGTTATCGGACTTCACAATCAAAATATGAATATTTATTCGTGCCCAAATTAACTCGATCGCCGTTCGTTTCGTTCATTCGATGCTTATTGCCACAGAGATCAATAGAATGGAAATTATTGGGAAAATATGGCGTTTTTAATTGGTATTTTTATTAAGTTTTTTGGGTCATGTTTTGATATATTTTCTTTAGATATTTTTTTTATATTTCAATATCACTCGTATTTACCCATTTTTATCTGTTTTCACCTAGTGATAAGCCTATTTCAATAAAACAAAGTTAATGTTAGCATCCATCCGAACATTAACTTTATCTTCAAAAATCCAATATGTTTCACCCATAACGTACTCATAATATGTTTTCCGTAATATTTTCGTGTATCCTACACGATTTTGATACAGAAGTTAAACATTATTTAGCACTTTTACGACCGACATTTAGAAGTTGAGTAAACCTCTTCGCAAACATTGTATGTGTAGTAAAGATTATCCGTTATACACACCAATATTACGTGGATTTAGCTGACTGTTGTTAAATAATAAACAATTTATCTACTGCAGTTTATGAAATATATAAATAGCAAAAACAATAGCAAAACAAAAACATAAAGTTTGTTTATCTACACTCACAACGTAATGTTCCAAATATAAATTCAAAATATATTGTATAAATACGTACTTTTTTTCGTGGATATGTAAAATTATAAAAAAATCCATTACAGTGCAACATTTGCCTTCGATTTTCTAACAACTGCATCATTAATTAAGTTTTTAATTTTTATAGCAAACCTTTATTTTTTTATCTATTGGCGCATATGGGCTCGTTGACTTAATATAGATAAATAGTGTCATTGTCTATGAGTGTGAGCGCTTGGCAGTCATGCGCAATGAGAATCTAAATTGCCCGCCATACTACATATTTATTCCGTTGCCACTTTTGTTTTATTTCAACTGTATGAGTGAAGATAAAATAATGTATGGAACGGCATATAAATTACGCATTAAAACACTCGTGTGATACTATTATCTCACTTGGTTTCGTCTTGTGTAATAAACCCACACTCGTGTTTCAATAACCCCTATTATATGACCGTTGCATAAACTTATTTTTTTTTAATTGTGCGTAAAAACAAAGTCAAAAATAACAAAAAAATAAAATAAACCCATACCCACTTCTGCCTTGTAATCTCTTACTATGGCTGTTTACTTACACAAGTAAACAGCCACTCTCCTTTTAATGTTATTCCTTATAATTTGATAACCATTTTTCATTAAATCAAAATCTCCACAAACACGTTATCAATCTTATTCTCACTCGACGTTAACATCCACATCTAAAATACATACACACCCTATGTAATCCACACCTCACAACAGAAGCACCCCTTGCGTTGCACCAAGACATATATACCAAGTAGGTATGTACGTTGGTGCTTAAGAGTGGCGGATAATATTTATTTACAGAAATAAATCGCGTCGTCAAGCACCGCGTCTGCGAAGATCGTGTGGAGGAAATTAAAATCAGCGGCAGGTGCGAATAATGAGTTTCCCATTACTCACACCCCGGTCGCCTGTACAAGTTTTCTTGCTAAATTAACGCTATAATCTAGGATATCTTGTGGAAATCTGAGAGCGAAAATTTTTCGGTTTTTAACAGAGTTTGCATGTTGATTTTATAGAACAGTTTTATTTTTGGGGTGTCTCTTTACGTCGACGTTGATGGGTCTTCTATGCCATAAGGTTTAGAGTAATTTTACTGTTTTACGAGGATATACTGCTGACGGTTGAGGAAGTAATTTCAGGAAAATAGGAGTTGCCAAATGATGTTGATTTAGAACTTTCCTCATACATTTTATGGTCCTAAACCCATTCATACATATTCAATACATAGTATCCACAAACAAAGGCATACTAAGTATGTACGTATGTACTAAGGTTGTTTAGGTTTTCCATTCCATTCATGTTTATGTGACTTATGAAACTTGGTGGCTTAACTTTTTGAAACAAGTCTAAAAGCATTACATATTTATCTAGACTTATCCATATCTATTAGTTAAAGGTATCTGTGTCGTTTTTTGATAGGTGATAGTATCTAGTTATTTTTAACTTATAAAACCTTGTTTCGACACATTCATACTGTTGGGAATTCTACCCAACACTTCGGGCGGGCCGGAGCGCGCCGTCTACGCTGCACTCACATCTGCGTGACCCACACGGCAGTGGTGTGTGAGTGCGCAGCGCGGCGGCGACGTGGCGCGGCTCGGCGGACACTCGCTACCACGGACTCCACCGCACCAGTCGACACATCTTCCTAAATTCGCATTGTTTGTCCAAGACAGTTTAAATTTGTAAATTATAACGGCATTAAACCTTTCGCCTAAAAATACAGTCCACTCATTTTCATCCACGAGCTAATACATACAGTCTGTCATACTTGTTAGTTTCGTATTAAAGAGCGACCTAAATGTGGAAAGTTCCAACAAATCAAACAAGAGAATATGATCGCCACTATAACGAATCTAGTACTTACAGGCATAAAACCGTATTAAATTTTCAATCCGTTTGCAAGACATTTTATTAAAATATACACGTTAATGCGACAATCTGAAACGCTTAAGAGGCGCTTACCTGCGTAATTTCTCAGAATAAATGTCAAGTGAGTCGCTCAACTCGCTCTGCGCTCATTTCGCTCGCGGAGCTCGATGCGCTCGCTGTGCTCGTGATAATTCGCAGAAATCCTGAGTTTCGGTACGTGCATTACTCCATAATGTCGTGCTAGCAATATGTTTAGCTTATGTTGCGTTATGGCTATTAGGTGCCGGCTTTGCAATATAATATTAAGGCCGTTTGTTAGGTTTGATCTATTCTAAATTAAGTTGGCCAATTGTAAGTCAAAGACACGATGTTGTAACTCTTGTTCTTGAGTGATCAGTCACTAAACTAACTTACTTATTACTGGAAATGTTGTATAAATAAAAACCGGCCAAGTGCGAGTCGGACTCGCGCACGAAGGGTTCCGTACCATTATCGCAAAAAAACTGCAAAAATATCACGTTTGTTGTATGGGAGCCCTACTTAAATATTTATTTTATTCTGTTTTTAGTATTTGTTGTTATAGCGGCAACAGAAATACATCATCTGTGAAAATTTCAACTGTGTAGCTATCACGGTTCATGAGATACAGCCTGGTGACAGACAGACAGACAGACAGACAGACAGACAGACAGACAGACAGACAGACGGACAGCGAAGTCTCAGTAATAGGGACCCGTTTTTACCCTTTGGGTACGGAACCCTAAAAAGCAACTGACAGACAGACTCAAGTCTGTACAGTGCTACACTTTTGAACGTGTTTTTCTCTCGCTTATGTTTTCCCTGACACTTTGCAGCTTATCAAAAACATTCTGAAATAGATCCTCCACTCCTATGTATATTTTAGTCTAACCTGCAGCCCAGTGAGTCTATGCCTACCTTAAAAGCAGCGCACCTACCAATACGCCATCTTATACAAATCCCCACGTTCCAGCACACGCTAAGGTGTCTCCACATAACAGTATTAGACGCGGCACTAATGTCAGAGTCACAGCCTTGTCTCGCGTCACCTTCGCGTTTTATAACAACGTTACTTAAATCTATCGCGTTAAGCTAAGTGATGGGTTTAGGCCTTGTAACTGGTTTGCATAGATTTCTACCAGTATGAGGTGGCTTATAAGAATTTTAATTTTTGTTTTAACTTTAACTTACTTTAGAGTTAAACAGATTAACAGTATGCCTAATTTAAAATATAATACGTTTAAGCAGTTTGAGGAGCTCGTGGCTAAATAATAACAGCCGCACGGGTCGATCATCAAGGTTAAGCAACGCTTGATGAGGTCGGTCCGTGGATGGGTGACCATTTCAACATACCGAGTTTCCTCCGTGCCTCGGCAAGCACGTTAAGTCGTTGGTCCCGGCTGTCATTTAAAGATCTTTGACAGTCGTTACGGGTAGTCAGAAGCTTGAAATCTGACACCAGTCTTGCCAAGGGGTACCGTGTTACCCAGTTACTGGGTTGTGGAGGTCAGGTAGGCAGTCGCTCCATGTAAAACACTGGTACTCAGCTGAATCCGGTTAGACTGGAAGCTGACCCCAATATTTGGGAAAAGGCTAGGCAGATGATGACGCTCCCTACCGGGCATAGACCTAGCCATCGACCGGTTCTTGGATTCACTGGACTTCTATGACTACCACAGAGTCATTAATTGTTTTGGGAGGCATCATCATCATCATCATCATATCAGCCGAAAGACGTCCACTGCTGGACATATCATGAATCCGTAAGCTCACTTACATTTTTAAGGATCTCCGGGATATTGCAGAGAAACAGACCATGAGGATGGTGTACGAGGCCTTGGTACAGTCCATCCTTAGTTACTGCATAACCACTTGGGGAGGAGCATGCAAAACAAAAATGATAATGCTTGAGAGAGCACAAAGGATGATCCTAAAAGTGAGCTTATCAAGGCCACGACGTTTCCCTACCTCCACACTCTATGAGGAAACTCAAGTCTTGACTGTCCGTCAGCTGTACGTGATGCTGACTATACTTCGCCAACGCTCCTATTTAACCGAAGAACTAAGAAAATGCAAAGCTCTCACTAGAAGACGCTATGCACTTTGTGAGTCAACACCGGTACGCACCCGTTTTGCTGAAAGATTCTTCTCATTTCGTGGGGGAGTATTGTTCAATAAACTCAATAAAGATATTGACCTATCTGACTGTAGCAAAACTGAATGCAAGAATAAACTTAGAAAAAGGTTACTCGAATTAAGCTACACGGACACTGAAAAATTGATTGAGATGATTTCTTGATTTTTCTTGAATTTTTGCATTTAATTATTTACAAATAATATTTATTATTTAAAAATAATTCAGTATTTTTACATACATACAAACAGTCACTTGTAAATTTTATATATATATACAGCTATAAGGTAGTATTGTATTTCAAACTGACACAAGCTCGTACATACACGTATACACACACACACACACACAAACACATACACACACACAAGCACACATGCGCACGCATGCACATATTAGCTCATTCCTCCACTCACATATCTGCTTACTCACGACTTCCGACAGTCTGAGCAACATAATTTAATGGCGGGCCTGGAGTTCTAAAATACAGGCTTAGGCTTAGTTTAGACTCCAGATCTCCCACAAATTATACACTTTGCCAATATTTCTGTGTCTGACTGTAATTTGTACTCACGTTGATATGTAATTTGTGGAGATAAATAAAGATTTTTTATTATTATTATTATTATCTCCTTTATTCAGTACATTTCTTATTATTTACATTTTTAAATATTTTTATAACATAAATTACAAAAAAGAAAAAACATTTAAAAATATAAAAAATAGAGGCCCACCGGTATCGGGAACAGGGTCCAAGCTACCGGCGGTCAGGGCTCCAGAGAGAGGAACCTCCTAACAATGCGAGCCGTGTCCAGCAGTACTGCTTTCTGGATCAGGCCCTTGACCCAGCCGCCTAACGAGAGCCTCCTAAGGTGTTGGTCGAGGCTCGTGGCTATTAAGCCATTGGCCGACACGACTATCGGTACAATGATCGCTGTGTCCACATCCCACATGTCGACAACCTCGCGAGCCAAGTCAAGATACTTGATTTGCTTATCTTTCTCGGCTTTCACGAGGTTCCCGTCATGCGGGACGGTAATGTCAACAATCATTGTACGCCTCTCGATTCGGTCCACCACCACAATATCAGGCTTATTGGCTACAATAGTCCTGTCAGTGATGATGGACCGATCCCAGTACAATGTGATATTGCCATTTTCGAGAACTGGGTCGGGCACATACCTGTAGTACGGTACCTCCGATGCCACAAGAGTGTATTTCAGAGCGAGTTGCTGATGGATAATCCTGGCTACAAGGTTGTGCCTATGCAAGTACTCTTCGTTAGCTAGCCGAGAACAACCAGAGATAATGTGGCGGATCGATTCACCCGGGCGGTGACATGCCCGACAGATGTCAACCGTGCCATCCTTCACAATAAATCTCCGGTAGTTATTCGTCATGATAACTTCGTCCATAATTGCACAGACAAAACCTTCGGTTTCCCCAAAGAGGTCACCGAAACGCAGCCAGGCTACGGACGCTGACTGATCTACATCGGACCCATGTAGGGCCCGGAAAAAGCGTCCGTGGAGCTCCTTACTCTGCCATACCTCCCTGCGGTCGTTAGTCTCAAGCACTACAGGCTTGCGCCAGTTCTCATTTGCCAAGGAGAGCGGGGTGAGTCCCTTGTCCACTGCCACTACATCTCGATGCATACCCACGTCGGCGTGTAGAAAATATTCTCTGAGATTGCATATCTCGCGGTTGTGGAGGTTTTTGGCATTTAAAAAGCCTCGGCCTCCACACTTCCGCGGGATATACAATCTCATGACCGACGATCGTGGGTGATGCATTCGATATGCAGTCAGCAATGTTCGGACCCGCCTATCCAGGGCGTCGAGTTCGGTTTGAGTCCATTTGAGTATGCCGAAAGAGTACATCAATACCGGCATGACCCAACCGTTGAAGGCGCGCACCTTGTTTCCGCCCGAAAGAAGGCTATTGAATACTTTCTTCAGGCGGCCAAAGAAGCGTTCCCTCAACGATTGCTTCATGTCAGTAGTACTGATACCTAATGCTTCCGACATACCCAAATACTTATAGGTTTCGTTTGGAGAGAGGGATCTCAGGTTTATGGAATCCGCGAGTTGAATTCCCACGGATTCCACAATCTCCCCTCGCTTTACATGCATGACCGCACATTTGTCCACACCAAACTCCATCCTGATGGCGCTACTAAAAGTTTCAGTTACCTTCAGTAGCTCCATCAGCTGAAGATTGCTGGGGGCAAAGAGCTTCAAGTCATCCATATAAAGGAGGTGAGATATAACCTGACCACCTCTCCTCAACCGATAGCCAAGCCCTGAATTCTCCAGCATCATGCTTAGAGGATTCAAGGCTAGACAAAACCAAAGTGGACTCAAACTATCGCCCTGGAATATACCTCGCTCGATCCTTACAGGTTCGCTATTCCTCTGGATATTTCGACATCCTGGATAGCGAAGGACTGTGCTCCATTGCCCCATACACGATTTCAGGAAGGTGCGTAGAGTTGCATCTATTTTATACAATTCTAGCACCCTCATGAGCCATGTATGAGGCACCGAGTCATAGGCCTTCTTATAATCTATCCAACATGTCGACAGATCCTTTCGGGAACGCCGAACCTGTTGGCTAATGGCCATATCAATAAGGAGTAGCTCCTTAGTACCGCGGGACCCGTTCCTACATCCATTCTGAGAGGCCGACATGATGGAGTTATCGTCGACGTGTTTATTAATTTTAACTCTCAAAATGGATGTAAGAACCTTATAGACCGTCGGTAAACATGTAATAGGTCTATAATTTTTGGGTTCCGCAGTGCTACCAGCCTTGTGGAGCAGGTGGGTAATTCCTGTTGTAAGGAACTTGGGTAGCGAACCAGACTCTAAGGCTGCCTGGTACTGAGATGCCAAACGAGCGTGCGACCTCTGTAGCCATTTTATCCAGAAGTTGTGCAGCCCGTCCGGCCCTGGAGATTTCCAGTTCGGCAACGGACGGACTGCACGGGCTACATCTTGGGGGCTGATCGTGATAGCCCCCATTTCTTCTATTGGATCGCACGCTCGTTCGACCTCCCGAGTCCATTCACCTTCGGTGTGACTGACAGGCACCGACCAGATGCTGCGCCAGAATGAACACATAGCGTCATCATCCGGCAGAAGCGTATCAGCCACACCTTGGTCGGGTCGCTCCCAAGCCCGATAAACCCACCTTTCATTACTTTGGAATGTGCGATTCTGGGTGTATCGCTCCACTCTCCGCCTGTACCTACGAATACGGTTTGCCCATGCAAACACTTTTTGTTTCAGGAAGTCGATGCGCTCTGTGACATGGGATATATAGTCTCGGGGGCTGACATCAGTCCCCGAAAACGCCCGTCTCACAAAGCGCATCACTCTTGGGCGATTATTGCCCTCCCTGAAACAAATTAGTTTGCCGATGAGTGCTCTGGCCCCACCAATACGACGTTCGATCCTGCACTGCCAAGCCGGTACGGCTGGTTTCGGTCGTGTAGCTCTGTCATCTGAAAATTTGACGTGGGCTACACGACATGCCGCTACAGCCGCGCAGTACATGATCGAATGTGTATCAGTGAGGTCTTCGCAGTCATCAAAATAGTTTGACAACTGCGAATCCAGAGCAGCCACCAGCGCCCTATTTTTGTTATGCATGGGCAAGCGAGGTAATCGTGGCCTAAGTTCGGGTTGCATGTAGCGATATTCCCGAATAGCACACTCCAAAGCACTCCTTAATTCATCATTGTACTGGGTACTTACGTTTGTAACCCTGTCACTACTCTCCACGTCAGCGTGGTTGGACTGTGGTGGCACCACAGCCTGCGACGAGGGTGCAGTGACACGGTTACTCATTTCAGTTCGGAGGCGATCAAGTACAGTATCATCCAACATACGATTACGCTGGATGACCCGCACCTGATCCGAAAGTCGCTGGGCCGAAACGTTGACGGCTGGCTCAAGCACCTGAAACAAAGAGAGCATACGGACACGGTACGCGGTCAGGTTGTTTCCTCCCTCTGTAGCCCCAAAGTATGCGCGCATGACATTTTCATTGATGGATAGTGTCCATCTCATGCGCTGCACACTACCGCCGGGTGCTGGGACCCTATCAGAGACCGGTAAGCCTCGAGGTCCTAAGCGGTCCGGCGGCCGGCGTACTCCCCGTCGACGCGCAGGTGGTGGTGTCGTCGGCGGAGAGAAGTACTCGTCGCTCGAGCTCGACGCAACTGCCACGGCCGGTGACACAGCACTCACGGTGGGGCTGGTTTCCGGCGGCGGCGAGGCGGAGCTGGGCGACGAGGCCGGAGGTGGTAGGCGTGCTTGTCTAGCGGCGGCAGCTCTCGTCAACATGACGTCGTCTTCATTTTTCTCATATCTTCTTAAATGTGTAAATCGGTCATAATTTTGATAATGTTATTGGTTTATGTTTTTTTTTCCTTGGTTTCATTGTATTCTGTACAATTTAGATGGTTAAAATTTTATATTTTGTAATAAATTTGGAAGAGAAAAATTTTTGGCATCCGTCTGTCAAGTCGAGCCACAGATTATTATTATTATTATAGATCTCCCCCAAGCGTCCCCACATTGACCGGTCCCGTGCGTCTTGCAACCAGCGGATCCCCGCAACCTTCACCAGGTCATCAGTCCACCTGGTGGGAGGCCTTCCAACGCAACGTCTTCCGGTTCGCGGTCGCCACTCCAGAACCTTTCTGCCCCATCGGCCATCCATGTGTGTATGGGAGACCTAGAATCGTGAAACTGCTGATAATTTTCATCAATAAGGCAGATATCACTATAGCATTGTGTAACAATGGTCATAAGATAGACTCCGTAGACGTATGCTTATCGATTACGACGTAAGTAACTACGCAATTTTCGGTCTTGCATGGAGTACTGCTCTCACCTCTGGGATGGATCAGCCAAATACCAGCTTGATGCACTTGAGTCGATTGACGGACGGGCCAAAAGGCTTATTGGCAACGATGCACTGGTCGACTCAAAGCTCCAGAGCCTCGAATATCGACGCCGAGTTGCCAGCCTGTCGGTTTTTTATCGGTTACATTTCGGGGAGTGTGCGACGGAACTGCACAATTTGATTCCACCTAGCCCTTTCCATTATCGGACTGCAAGACGTACGGCCATGCGCCATCGGTACATGGTGGACATCCCTCCCATACGCACAAAGCGCTTTGCTAATACTTTCATTGTGTCTCTGTCTTGTAGTCTTTAAGCCAAGAGTGAATAGGTTTCTTCTAGGTAAGCGTGCTTCACCGTAGACCGCATCATCACTTAACATCAGGCGAGATAGTGGTCAAACGCAAGCCTACAGGCAAAAAAAAAACCCTCCTAAAACATTTCTCTATAAAGTAAACATTTCAATGCTTTTAAATGGCAATAGATCACTCTCGGCATTTACTAGCTCGCGTGCCTATATCTATATCCTGCTAGTGGACGTGCGTCGGACGCACAGTGCTGACTGACACTTAGGGACGAACTTGACGTATGAGCTAGACAACGCGACCATATTCAGGCTTTGATGCATTCGACGCCTGGGAACGTTAGTGAGTTGCAGGCAGGACGAGCAAACGTTTTAAAAAATTTTTGTTAAAAATATTTCAGAAAATTAATGTAGTTAGAAAGATTTTGGGTTTGATTCTGAAAGAAGATAAATATCCGTTTATAAAAAAAGTTTAAATAAATACTGTAACCCGACTACGGGTTTCTTTTTTTTAGCCTATGTTACTCAGGTCATAATAACGAATCGATTAACAGTACCTTATTTATCAAAATCGGATGAATAGTTTAGGCGCTATGGAGGAACATACGTAAACACAAACATACATAGACAGCTAAAAACATAACCCTTCCTTTTGGCTTCACTGTAGTCGGGTAAAAAGGCAGCTTGATAGAGATAGATGCTATGCCGAATACTACCACAAGACTGAAAAATAGTGAGTGGATAACAATGAGACAGCAACATCCAATCCTTAAAGTTAGTTGACAGGTTTATACCATACAATATAACTACTTCAACTCGTAACTACAGCTCAAAATGGTACCAGAAATCCTGTACCGTAACAGCAAACTGCAAAGCCTTACTCGCTTAACCCAAGCTCCCTGAACTAAGCTATCTAACATGCAACATTACCATAAGCGGTGTGCTATCGTAAAAATATGCAAACGCCAGAATTACACATTAAATATTCGTCTCCGACTGTACTTGGGAGATAGTGGGCCATAGTGGAGGAGCTTGCGTTTACACTACTGTAAAATATTACGGGCTCAAGCCTTGTCTCATGGATTATGCAATACTGCACGTTAATAAAGCAAGATAACAGGTGAATGTGACACCGTTCTAAGTGCGCTTTTGTTGTACCTTGCATCTGGGGTTATGGTACTTTGTCGAATTCAAATTTTAGGGTGAAGATTTTAGTGCAGGTGCGCTAAGCGTAAGTGAATTACATTTACGCATTAGGAACTTGTTACACTTGTTGTGTATGTATGTTTGGAACTGAAATCAAGGAATTCTTGTCAAATAGTTTTATACAAACCGTGAGCCTAAAGACTATTGCCCGTTTTCACTAATGCTATTATATGCATCGTAATTTCGACGTTCTTAAGGTGTTTACTCTACCCCAAAGGTGGGTATGCATCGTAATTTCGACGTTCTTAAGGTGTTTACTCTACCCCAAAGGTGGGTACCCGCATTGCCAAAGCGGGGGGGGCTCAGTAGCCGTCGCTTGGTCACCCACACGGTGAAGCGAAGAGGAACCCGAGGGGCCGCTCGTCAGGGCTTTTTCCGATTAACCAACGACATGGCGACCAACAAGTAGGTTGCGGTGCCGCTTGGTAACAAAGGCGAAATCGCAACTGAGGCGGGCCGCGATGCCGTATGGGGCTTCCCAGGGCCTTCCATATGATATCGCGGCTTAGTGTTGGAGGCCGCGGCGGGAGAGGAGTGCCGGTATTACGTTGCGCCGCTCTCCCCACCTTCCGTAGCCTTTACGCTTGCGCTTGACCACTATTTCAAATAAAATACAAATAAATAAATAGGCTTTATCTTTACATACAGAATCATAAAAGATAACGTCAAAATATATATTTGCTGCTCCTTCAAATTGTCCCCACAGCCTTTAAAAAGACAACTACTATTATCCAAACAAGGCTTAAAACAACAACACAACGACAAACACCAGTATTTCTAATTAATTTTGTCTTACCAGGTAGGTCTATATAAAACCTATACGAAATCACGGCGCAACAATCAGGGAACAAAACAAAGCTTGCAACAGATATAGCAACCGATACAGACAAAATGAGTCTAGGAACGAATTAAAGGAAGTATTCCGTATACGATCGAGAGAAATTCGATAGATAAAGACTGCAGTTTAAATCAGTTGTGACTTGGAAGGAATTGGATGGCCTTATTTGGCGTTGATCGTAATCAATGTCAAGATGCAAGATGATTATTGAACGATATGATTGATATTTTAAATTTAAGGAAAATAAAAGGACATACAAAGTGACGTTTCATCAGCAACAATGAGGTCAAAAGGTCGTCCGACATGTCACTTTGTTTAGAGCCCGAAATGCGAAATTATTCGATGTATTATGGGCTTTTATTATGACCATTTAAAGGTAACATATTTGGTACAAACTCTATTGCATCATCGTCATTAGACAGCCACAGTTTTGATAGCATTCTTAGTTCATTTCAACGAGTCGCGTTGACCTATGAAAAGATTCTGACAAAATAGTTAAAACGATACAATAGTTGATTTCGTATCATGAGCAGTCTCCACTACGCAGTGCTGTATAAAAACCTCATTCATGTCGCATACATAAAGATAAAATCAAAGCAAAAGCTAAACAAACAAGCAAATCTGCAGCTACACAATTCTACTTAAAAAATCTCCCCACAACACTTGCAAGCGTAGCGAAACGTCCACTTAAACTATTCCCATAATAGGTCCGCAGGCTAGCCCGGTGGCCGGAACAAAATAAGTAAGTACACAAGATTAATTGTCCCTGGTGGACGGCAACGGAAGCGCATCCCGTGCCGCCGCCATTTTGTGCGATAACACCGGTGTACACTGTCGAAATGTAGTGCCTGTCGATGCGGCTAACGTCTTTGTGGAACTAGCCTTATTTAGTTTACGGGTCTTGGTGATTTAGTGGTTAGAGATATCTTTTGCTAACTCGTAGACTCGTTTATTTTCGGTCAGAGTGAAAGGACTATTTAATTCAGTCGTGACGAGGTTAGATAGGTATCCTTGATTATGAGTCTACTCATAAAAGGTAAAGACCTAATACCTATTCAGGTAGTTAATATCTAATTAAGCTTATGTATGTGCTTCATAGGTTTTCCTTTGACATAGGCCTCCTCCAGGTCATGACACTTTTTGCGTTGCCTTGCCGACTGAAAAACAGTCTAAATTAAGTTAGTTATGGATATATTAAATCAGTGAATAAAGGCTATTTTTATTTTATTTTTATTTATGTGCTTCATAAAATGATCGTATTATGAAACTGATAGGAAAAAAGAAGCCATACCACAGACATAGATCTAACTAGATAACGCAAGTACCTTTATCAAAACTGTGTGAAAACCAAGCGTGCCACTTTTTCACACACAATTTAAAAACAAATTTACTTACCAAAGAAAGAAAACCAATGCCTCGGCCAACTTTTTCTACAGAGTCTTTCCAGCTCAATATGGCATAATTCGATTTTTTTCTAGATTTCGGTGGATTTCCGGTGGCGATAATGCTAAATGAAAGGCTCAAATTACGATCATTGATCGTAATTTTACACCGTTTTTTGACACGCAAAGTACATACAATCGCGTCATCTAGTCAGATTTATATCTGTGAATGATACTAAGTTAATCTCATAAAAGATCCACTCAAAGCCGACAGCCGCTCGACTATAATCGCTTCGATCTCCATCAATCCCAAGCCGAACAAAATGCATCGTCATTCTTTGCATCTAACTTGTCCCTCAAAGTAGTCAACTTTATCGCTATCCGAACTTAGTCCACATATCACACCCGGGCTTACAGGGGATCAGGGCTAATCAGAATCCCCGCTTCGAAGGCTTATTCGCCGCCTCAGTATAAGCAGTGTAAAAAGATCGCTAAAACAAGATAAAGCTTGGTGACAACTTGTGTAACTCGACAACCCTGCTTGTGACGGCCCTGCGAATGACAGACCCCCCTCCCCACCCGCAACCCACCTCACACCCCCGCAGCCTCGCAAACCACTTTGCACCGTCCGATACTATCTTTTACAATGCATTTTCCTTAGAATATAAATTTATTCGCATCCCATTGAGATATCGAGAAGTCTCCGAGTTTAAAATCCGTCCGATTTCAAAGTTTATCCTTTGAACTCTTGGATGGAATTATTTTCATTGAGAAACTTATATAGGAGTTGGAGTAGCCTGTGAACTTGAAAATTTTTGGATGTCTTATTTTATATTTGTGTTACGTCAGTGAGATGGATCGAAAAGTTATTTGGCACGTGTTTTATTACGTAAGCTTTAGACTTAGTACTAATTGCCAACTTTCTCTGAGTTCATTTAAATCTTCAACCAGTTTTAATCCCGTGAAAGGATTACTTACAAAAGTAAAGACTTTTAGAAAATTCTAGACATCTACATATACACCAATAAGCGCCAGAATATGCCAGAAATTACATGTACGAAAATGTTAGAAATTACACACTTAAGCGGAGCAGACTATAATCCTCAAAAACGTAGACCTTCCACGAAATACGAGTGATCTGTCAACGCTAATTATACGTACTTAGTGCAGTTCCAGTGAAACTGTGCTCGTTGCATATTTTTGCACATATTTGCTGAGTTAACGATTTAAAGTTAAAGATACTTCTCTTCTTTAAGCTCCTCGACTTCTTCATGGTCTTCAGCTTATATTGGTACAGCTAGATATCGATTCTAAATACTAGTCTGATTCCTTAATGTGTGGCCCTTTCTTGTCACCTTATCGATATCAGACTTGGTTGTGGCACCGGCCCAATCCTCTTAGTACGCTATACATTTTACTGCATTCACCTTGTATAAAAAAAATGCAAACAATGCTCCTATACAAGGTGTACCCTAGTGCTTATTTGCATTCTATTCTATTCTACATGAGCCTCTCCGAAAACGTTTCAACAACGCTTGTTACTTTGTGTTCCAAATCCAGCTCTGAACTTGGTCACCATATTATTGTTTATGTGACATTGTTATCTTCGTGCACTAATGCAATATGCACGTATGCTTTGGGTCATCAGGCCCATATATGCACGTATAGCATACGCTGATGCCTATCAATGAGTTTTCTTTATACCTACTTCTCCTGTGATCACAGTGTTTACTTAATTTCTAGCGATATCGTTCTTCACACAATGAAAATGTATAAATATGCTTACAAGGTTTATTATACTTAAAACTTACTTAGCTACATTTTGTGTCGGTACGTCGAAATCTGTATAAATCTCTTCTGTATTTGTGTTCTCTTAAATACGTTTAACGAATGTTGTTCGTTGTTTCAAACAAACATTTTCCTTAACAGAATTACTGAAGCGTGAAGTTGAAATTGGCACATTGCTGAGAAGACTTTTATTTTGAATCCTGCTTCAAACAAAAACTTTTGAAGTCGACTGTAGTTTTAACGCAACACAATTTTGGTTACAAAAGAAGAAGTTTTGGGAGTATTAGTGAAATATTCTGATAAGTTTGTATACTGTATTTTATATTCAATTAAAGGAAGAAGTTCATTCACTTTTCATCCAACTATAGAAGCTAAAATAATAAACTAAACATGAGACACCAGTTGAAAATAAAATAATAGTTACTCAAACACAAGAAAATTAAAATTTACTGCCACAATCTTTTGTTTCACTCACAATATGCTATATTTCATCGAGTAAGAAAGAGACAAATGGAACATCCCAGCTCTCATGTTCCATGTAATTATTCATGAAGACTCCGACAGCGTATGCTTTTTTATATACTTTTCAACACTCGTCCTGTGAATGGGTTAATCAAGTCATGCTCGCATTGTATGCTCTTTTCAGGATATATTCATTTCTGGCAAGCAGACAAACGAGTTGCCAGCTTTTCATAATATTTTTCTAGTATTTTGTAAAATCTGTCTCTTTGAAATTATTATTTGAAACAATTTCATCTCTGAAATGTATGAATTGACCAATTACATTATATATGTAGTAGCTTTGTTGTAACATATCCATGATGCAACCTCTCTGGACGAAGGTCTGGCTGTCATCTAAATCGAGTCAATTACACAATATTGTGAAAAGGAGAAATTCTATAACATAACTACAGGAATTACGTCCGGTCTACTACTGACGTCTTAGACGTTTACATACCGCTGTTACCAGTGAGAACAATAATAATAGCGCCCAACATTCGAAATCTCATAATCCCATGATCACACAAAAGGGATTCTTTCTTTGTAGACGCCGTAATCCCTTAAGTACGAAAATATAAAAAAAAATATATAAATCATGGTCCAGCTTCCCTTCAGTCTCTCCGTTTAATCTCTGTCACAAAGTAGAGGAATATCGTAAATCATGCCGCTATCAAAGACGTTATAAAATATTGAAAATGTTCAGTTTTCAGTCATTCATCTTTGGTATTATGTACATCGGTTAATGGAGTTGAGAGCCAAATATTTGGAGAGTTCCAATTGATGTATGAGGCGAAGTGCTGAGAGCTGTAGTTGTGTTCAAGTATTGAGAATGTTTCTGGTTTAAATGATGCATCGTTCTTGTTGTTGTCAACGGTAATGTTCTTGTAGAGTGTCGTTAATTAAAGATTGGCCACCATGGCCCACCTGGAAATTTTTAAACCGACTTCGAAGCCAAGTGGGTCGCTGCAAGCACAACTTAGTTAGGTGGGGGTACTCCAATAACCCGCAGTGCGATTGCGGAGCTACGTCCCAAACAATGACTCACCTCCTATCGTGCTCTCTGTGCAACAACACCTGCACCCTGAAGGACCTTTGTGAGGCAAATGAAAACGCTGTTGCCGTGGCTGAGTTCTGGTCAAAACGTATATAATTGAGGAATCATCGATACGATGAAGAAGAAGAATTAAAGATTCAGCTGAAACTAACAAATGGTTTCCAAACTTTTGATTCTTGCACCATGATTTTCACAGTTTCTCTAATTGAGTCATTAAATACGTACACAGTAGCCATGCAAAACTATTCTTAGTCTAAGCACTCACAAAGAAACACACCATCACTCACACATACAGCCGACAAACTATCTCAAAACTAATCAGTTCGAAACGCAAACCCATCGACTACATTTCTAATGAGACTTGCTCGCAAAACCTATCTATCTGTCCCTAACGTCGAAACTTACGATCTACTCCTAGGACTCGTGGGTACTCCCACCGAGGTAAGGATAGGTGTGCAAGATTAATCGCCAGTGCCTCTCAGAATGGAACGGAAACGCATCCATATCTGTCCAGTGAGGACCATTCACCATTCCACGTTTCCTTAATCCAGTAAATATGTATTCGGTTTGTGTGCCAACCAACCACTTCGGAGTAGTGTTACCAAAGCATTTGTAAAATCGATGGGTCTTCAATGGATTTTGATGTGTTTCAGTGTTTCAGTGTTCTATATGTTTGGGCTAAGATGAATGTTGGTTGTTTTGTCTTCAAGATCTTAAGCTTTTTATGAAGTAATTTTCTCAGAAAAAAGGCTGGAATTGTACTTTGCTAAGATACGGTTTACCGGTAATTTGAATATAAAATCTCATAACATATACTGATTTTGCAATGTGAAACCACAGCAAATATTTGTTCTGACTTTACATTGCATTTTCTGACTTTACAACACACAGCTAAACACACTGCATGCCACACAGCTTTGAAACAGCAATTAATAACGCATTTATAATTCTCACACACACACACACACACAAGACAACACGAACTCGAGAGACAATAAATAGAAAACTTCCCCGACTGCAGACAAAAATAAGAAGGTACTTACTTTGCAAACTTGGAACACAGTCAACTGCGAGATGCTCTCGAACACCGATTAACGAACCCCATTAGATCATCTTAGTGTGATTATTATTTAAATGCGGTTCACGTTGGCAACTTCTTGAATCACCTGCAACCCTCCGACATTTGTAAGCACTTCAGGACCTTCCCCCCTCCCCCCTACAACGTCTTCGCAACGAGGAATTAAAGTAGCTCGTACCTCCTGGAAGAGATTGTGATGTTTTTATGAAGAGGAAATTGCATTATTGAGAAAGTTGTCCGGAGAATATTAATTTCCGATTAGTCTGATCTGATATAATTATGTTTATGATGTTTCCGTTTTCTTAGCAAAACAGAAACATTTTTCCTTATTTAAACTTAATGAAATATTGTGTTATGCATTATTTTCAATTGCTTTACTTTATACATAACTAGCGGACGCCTCGCGGTTTCACCCACGTAGTTCCCATTCCCGTAGGAATACAGGAATAAAAAGTAGCTTGTCACTCGGGGATAGTGTAGCTTCCCAATGGTGACAGAATTTTTGAAATTGGTCCAGCAGTTTTTAAGTTTATTCGTTACATACGAAAATACAAATCTTTCCTCTTTATAATATCAGTATAGATTGAGGATATGACATTAGTTTATACATCCCATATAACTACTAAATAGTCCCGAAAAAGTACTTAGAAAAAATATATTTACAAAACAGTTAGTAGGTTACATGTTTTATATGTGTATCTATCCTATCCTATAATATTATAAAGAGAAAAGATTTTTTTGTTTGTTTGTTTGTACCGAATAGGCTCCGAAACTACTGGACCGATTTAAAAAATTATTTCACCAATAGAAAGCTACATTATTCCTGAGTGACATAGGCTATTTTTTAAAACGGGTATGTTCCCGAAAACGGGTACTGTGGGGTGGTCCACGGGAGCGAAGCCGCGGGCAACAGCTAGTGTTAAATAAAATTGTGTAGAATTTCACATTAACCATGTTCTCGAAATATTTCCGTCTACAAAACACATCTTGAACGTTGATAACACATTCTAGGTTGCGAGTGTTGCGACTTCCAGTTTCTTAATGCTTGCGGGGAAGCGGGGGGAGAACGGTACGCTGGTAGTGCACAGGAAATTAAATCAGTGCCCTCTTATTTATATAATCGTGTGCCACTCGCAATTTTGCCGCTCTAAGAAAATGCGGGTCGAGTATGACCTGAATGTTTATATGGCTACACTGAATCGAACGTTCCAGTGTTTTTATAGGTGCACGTGAAGGAATTTCATCGGTTTTTTTTATTTCAGAGTTAGGTGATGATAGTCTCAGCTTCCTAATTCGCTCTCTCCATAAACACCTTCAAGAATTGAGATGGTCGATTTCTACTTACTTCATGGAAATAAAAACCAAATATAAAAGCGATATTCCTTCTTTATTCCCACACAAAATTTTGATTAACCTCACCTTTTCAACATACCGAAGATACTAAAATGGAAGCCTTTCAAATTTCAAGAATGCTCATTAAATCCCTACAAGTAAGTCTTATTTACGCACAAATGATTTATTTCCAATCTCTAATTTCATCAAAATTCCGTCTTTAGAAGACGCTCCTCTGAACTGGAAGACCTTCGAATGTATATTTTAAGATTAATTTATCCTCAACGATCGCTCCTTTTGTGTGTGCATGGGGACGGGTGGACCGTTTTTCCCTTACCTCCTCTTATTTGATAGCAGGACAAACTGAGCAACAAAAGGCTGTTGGTTTATTTTGTAGCATCATCTCATAATGTAAGGAAAATGTAGTTCAGTATGATAGTGATTCGAATACCTATGTATCGCATTGTTATGCAGAAGCTTATGTAATACCTCATCCACGACATGCATCTGCTTTTATTTATACTTGCATTTATTTTTTACTTTTCTAACATAATTTATATACTACCACAGATAATATAATACTAGCATACAGATGCCTCATCCCATACAAATAAACCGTGCCGACGTAACTAGCGTTTTTCATCTGATTATACCGATTATTTTTTGTAAATCGATCGCGTTCGGTTCCGCTCAACGGCGATAGATGGATCACCATCTATATCCGTGGAAGGGAACCGAACGCGATCGATGTACAAAAATAATCAGTATATAATCAGTACAGTACGTCGGCACGGTTTCTTTGTACGGGATGAGACACCACTGGTACTACTAACACTATCGTTAAGAGTTTAGTTTTCAAAATCTACAACCACTGTTCATGTTCTCGTAATGTAATGTTTGTATGTCGTTTTGTGGCAATTAATTACTTTTTAGGGTCCCGTACCCAAAGGGTAAAAAAGGGGACCCTATTACTGAGACTTCGCGGTCCGTCTGTCTGTCTGTCACCAGGCTGTATCTCATGAACCGTGATAGTTAGACAGTTGTTTTTTTTATAGATGATGTATTTCTGTTGCCGCTATAACAACAAATACTAAAAACAGAATAAAATTGATATTTAAGTGGAGCTCCCATACAACAAACGTGTTTTTTTTTGCCGTTTTTGCGATAATGGTACGGAACCCTTCGTGCGCGAGTCCGACTCGCACTTGGCCGGTTTTTATCCAATTTTATTTCGTTTGTAATTCTTTTTTTTCTAATACTGAGTTGTATAAAAATAAAAATAGTGTCTTAAAAGTTCTTTAGTCAGGTATATATACATACATGCATAAACTCACACCCTTTTCCCATGGTGGTAGGCAGAAACTACAGAATGCCACCTGCTACGATCCTTACATACTTCTTTTGTTTCACTCACGTTCATACATCTAGTCATTCACGCACGCTGGTTATGAGTACTGCGCACCTGGCCTTCCAATAAGCTTTGTGTATCGATGTCCTTCTAGGGCGTTCAGCGTAGTGAGATATAAATGTGATATGAACATGAATCCTATATCCAGCTCTTGATCTAGAACTGTAGGCAACTCTCTGTTTAATATTATTATGATGAAGCAATCTAAACCAGTCCAAAACTGACCCAACGACTTTACTATAACTCTCTCAAAACTCTCAATTATACTCCGTACTTAAATAAACAAAGCCTAACGTTTAGGTAGCCCAAACCTCTCAATTTAAATTAAACAAGAAAAGCAGCACTTAGCCTGCAGTAATAGACTCAAATACAGCATAAACTTGAAACTAAGCTTTAGTTAACTTGAATAATTGCCGTTGTTGTCCAAACTTAAGCTAACTTAAGCCGGCTAGTGTGTCTACAGGTTTACTCAGGTATTACGGCTGACATACGGACGGACGGTCCGAATAGATTTGGACGAGTTATGTCGCTTGACCAGTGTTTTTTATAGTAGTGACTACGAGTATTGCTACGGTACATGGTGTTACTAGTAATCAAAATTGATGAAGAAAATGCACCACCCATCAACCATCAAAGAAATAGTGAACAGACGCTCCAGATAAGATTGGAAACATGTCAAAAAAGTATGGGTTTGCCAAACGCTATTATAATATACTCGTATGTCACGAGAGCAGTGGTGGCCCAGTGGTATCGGCCGCGACTTACAAGTTGTAGGTCGCGGGTTCGAGCCTAGGCAGGCGCTTTACTTTGTGTAAATTATTACATCACCACTGCTCTCAAAACGGTGAAGGAAAACATCGTGAGGAAACCGGCATGTCCTAGAACCAAAAATTCGATGACATGTGACATCCACCAACCCGCACTGGGCCCATTCCCTCTCACAGAGAGGAGGCCTGTGTCCCAGCAGTGGGAACATTAATAGGCTGATGATGTGTGATGTGATGTCACAAGATTAATCCCTTACATTTGGGTATTTCTACCATTGCCATCGCTTATGGCATGATACTTTATGATACTTTGTCAGGTGGGATGAGTGGGCAAGAGTATAATTTAAAAATTAGCTTCAGGCATCTTCTGAGCTCGCTCGTTCCATCGTGGACCTCATCTATCGCTATCCATCTGGCGAGATCAAGGTCAAGTCCTGGCTTATCACGAAATAAAAACACATAAGGACTTCTTAGCCCATAGAAATACATATGGTCCAGGAAAATTAGGGGTTTCACCTCGGAATGAGAGATAGTCGGCTATAAAGTTGTATATACCTTTATTTTGACACCCTAAAACTTGTCTCAAAACCTACGTATCGTAGGGTGTCCGCGTCTTCAGATATTCCAAGGTCAAAGGTCAAAAAATCGATGTTTTACACAAATATCTCGTTTCCTATGGGTTTTATGCTATATGTATGTATTGTAAATATTGTAGAGGATTAAATTGTCTACAACTTTTGTGTATACATTTTTTACATTTTTATTATAAATTGAACCATTTTCGAGATAGAGGGCAGAGCGCGCGCAGTGTTTAACAATTTAGAGTATCATTCGAGGTCAACCTGTAGTTCTGATTAATAACACGCCGTATAAAGTTAATAAATTATTAATAAATATATAATTCTAGATAATTTGCATTTTTTATTAACTATTACGTAATGTTTTTTTTTTCAATAACTCAGTATCTATTTATATTTGCAATAAATGTGTAAAACATCGATTTTTTTACCTTTGACCTTGGAATATCTGTAGATGCGGACACCCTACGATACGTAGGTTTTGAGACAAGTTTTAGGGTGTCAAAATAAAGGTTTATACAACTTTATAGCCGACTATCTCTCATTCCGAGATTCTTGCCATAATTTGACTAATTTTCTTGGACTAATATGAAAACATAGATAAATTATTGAAGTTACGAGTAAGTTGCATCCAAGTATACGTCTAAGTCCCTATCAACATTCAACTACCCAAAAAGCCACATAACACCGTTGTTGTTACTACAAAAATGGACATAACATGCAAAATCACGCAAGTCCGATCCTGCAGGGAGTATTTTTTTTTTTTTTTTACTATGTATAGGCCTGTGTTTGACCACAATCTCACCGTGGTCAGTGATGATGTGGCCGATGGTGGTAAGCACACAAAGCCTAGAAGGGAACTGGCTCTCAAGTGCTGCTGTCGGAACACACCGGAAGGTGCTTGGCGACAGATTTTCAACTTGAGGGTGGTTGCCAGCCAGGCGGGTACTACAAAGTACCCTACCACCGTGCTATGGTTTCCTCACGATGTTTTCCTTCACCGAAAGCTCAAGCTCATTGTAGGATTCGAACCCGCGACCTTCGTCTCGGTATCCGACGTCACTACCACTGAGCTATCATCGCCTTAAACCATCGTATTGCAGCCACCTTTGGGATGGCTCAGCTAAATACCAACTTGCCGCGCTTGAATCAGTGGAACGCAGAGCTAAGAAGCTCATTGGTGACATTAAACTGGTGGATGCCAAGCTTCACAGCTTGGCTCATCGGCGTAAGGTGTCCTGTTTGTCGGTCTTATACAGACTGTACTTCGGCGAGTGTGCTCATTAACTCCACGACCTTATCCCACCGGCCCTTTTCTTCCATCGGACATCTAGATCTAAACGCACTGCAAATTACCATCCTCACCTAGGGAGTGTTGCCATTCCACGAATACGCACCAAAATCTTCCAAACATCCTTCATAATGCGCACAGCCAAAGAGTGGAACTCACTACCTGCGTCTGTGTGTCCGAACGCATACAACCCGAATCTCCTCAAAGTTAGAGTGAACAGGCTTCTTCTGGGTAATCTCACTTCATCGTCGATTTTGTCTCTGTCACCCCTGACCTAGACTAGAGTCAAAAGCAACGCATTTTAAATAAAAAAAATAACTTAATGCCGTGTCATGACTTAAAGCGCGGGCTAAAAGTGTCTGCCAAATGTCTTCCTCTAAACAATTACTAACCACACAAATGAAATATGTCACGACAATTCATAGCAATATTAACTACGATCGTGTAACTATAGCATTATTACTATTGTCATTGACACACTACTAGGAACACACAATCAAATAAACATCTACCGTGCAATTTACTTAATCACTTGCTGACTCAGATACAAGGAGATACGTGTACATGTACATATGTATGTATAATGATAGATTACAAATGTGTATGTCAGTGACAATACATATATATCTTTTTCTGTACATATTAAACAGTTGTGATTGATTAAATGACTTACTGATAAATCTTAACATAAACGGCTGAAGATATTTCAAACTGATGTTTGCAGTATTTTTTACTTGTAGAGCCGATTTTTCAGTTGGCATTTTGAGATATTTTCTTCTATGCAAAAGCTGTCAAATTGGTATTTTTACTTCTCAGACTAACTTCTGCCAGTGGAGGGAGCAAATTACCGGGATAAAAGTATCCTATGTGCTATTCCTGACTAAAATCTATCTCTGTGCCAAATTTCATCCAGATCCGTCCAGCCGTTTGAGCGTGAAGAAGAAACAAACATACTCACTTTCTCTTTTATAATATTAATTAATGTGACAAAATATCTGAAAAAAAATCTGCTCTCAGATAAATAAATATGCCCCAAATATCTATGTGGGTCACACAAAGAGTCATGGTTGGTCTGTGAAAATCGACTTCTGTTACGAATATAGGAACTTGCCATGTAGGTACTTACGCGTATTTAAGTTAAAACCCGAACAAACACACATCCTCTTGTAGCTAAGAACTAAGTAATAAAACTTAAGTATTGCGAGAAACACTTTGAAGTTCCCAAGACATTTTAACTGCAAAAAAGCTAGCTCACTGGGTGGTCCTGACGAAGAATAGAACACGCTGTATAGGTTTGGCTAAGGGCTTGCATAGAGGGGATTTATACAGTTGGTTTAGTGGAAATACAATATAATAATTTGTAATCATTTAATCAAGATATTAACAAAAAATGTAAAGAAAACGTCGCCCGTATTATTCTGTCTTTATATATAAGTTTGAAAGAAAGAAAGAAAGAAAAGTATTTATTTGTGACCCCCACTCTCTCTCGCGGAAACACGAGAAATAAGCATAAAAATTACACAATAGTCAAAATAAAAACCCCGTGCGAGACCAAAAAGGCTCCTATCTCAGCATGTGCAGCGATATCCAAAAAAGGAAATAACCCTGCGCTGATATTCTGATAGGGCCCACTGTTCATGCCACAGACACACTTACGGAAACGGAAAATACAATAAACAAAATAAATAAAATAGTATAAATGATAAATGATAAATGATTTATTTTCTGTAAGTTGGTTTGTACAAACACTTTCACATGTCGATAATATAAAATATATAAATAACAATATATAGATAATATAAATAACAAAAGAAATATAATAAACACAGAAAGTGGGTCAAAATATGTGTAAGTATATAAATAAAACATATTAAATGTAGGTAGACCTATTATAGATTATTTGTCGATATCATACACAAACGAAGCGCGGACCAAAGAGTAAGTAATTTATTAAATAAGGAAGAAATCTATTAATCTCTGTACAGACTCTGACTCTGTGTGTTTGTGGTTCCAAAGACATTGATATTTTTTAAAGTTCGCCAAAACAGCAACCTATTTTGATCGTTCCACTTCGTCACCATTTTGCCACAACGTTCGACCTGGCGTCCTTCTGCTACAGGACTCGAGACAAAATGGCCGAATCAAGTGAATATTTCGTTTATTCGAAGTGGAGCGGAAGATGCCGAATGCCAATATCTAACATCGTTGGATCGGTTCATTAATTAATGAGTTCATTCCGCACTCTTGTTTCATTTTGTGTTCAGACATTTCATTTCGAGTGAAAAGTGCCGAATGAAAGACGAAGATTAACAAAAAATGAACTATCTGATTCTATTCCACTGAAAATCAGCGCCGTGCTGTGGGTCTCCCACGGCACAGCAATATGCTGAGTGGAAGCCTTCTTGTCACAGTCACGACATGCATCTGCTTGTACTAATCATCCTTGTACTGTACTAAAAAAAGTACGTAAAAGAGTAACCATGGAGTTTCTTGCCGGTTCTTCTCCATAGGAAACGACCAACTCGAACCGTGCGCCTTTTGTCGACGTTTTACAAGTGCCCATGTAGGCCTATGTAAAATAAAAAAAATTGATTTGATTTGACTCAAATTTGGTATTTTATTTTAACTTTTTTTTACTAACATAATTTAAGTACTTACTAATACTAGATTCCGTTAAGGGTTTAATTTAATATCTCGAAAATATTGTGTGTCGTTTTTGTGGGCAAAAAACACTTTTACTTTCTTTTTACCTTTAGAGGCTGGCTAGTCTTACCTTAAACTTTTCCTTGATAGCAATGGCACAAAATACAGAACAAAGAAAAATATATAGTTCATAAAAAAGCCGAATAAACGCCGAGCTTATCCGAAGCTCTCCGAACGAGAGTGCAGTGTGTGTGTCCAAAGTCTCGGGTTAATAGCAGGCAGACTAAACTGAATTAACCCAGTCCAGAGCACTGGCAACTTTGAGCACGAGCACCTGAGTACTTCTTGCTATCGAATTTCATGAAAGAATCGCCAGTATTCAAGGAAAAGCACTAACATTAAGTTAAGTGTCAGTCAAAATAATTCCGGGATGCTGTATTAGGATACAATTTAATAAGTGAGTTTTTTCTTGTATCGTGCTCGAAACCTCCTTTAATTTTCTTAAGACAAATCAAACTGCGATCGTGGGTTGCCAACTGTGCTAAGCAATTTCTTGGAAGCCAGGGAAACTTCAATATAACGACGAAATAATGAGACAAATGAAAAACATATTAGCAGAGTATTAGTTCGACCTTGGAACAGTTACTCTGATACAACTTTGTATCGACAGCATCGAACAACTTTATAAAAAGAAGAAACTGTACCAAAAACCATCGCAAATACATCCTAAAATTCTTCCTCATTTATCGCTAACCAGTATTATTTTTCCGCCGCTTTACCTAACAAAGGCAACAACACAATTGACGTTGATTTTTTTCCACTGGCAACGCCCGCAAATAATAATTTACACGGCAACATTTCAATGATAAAGCGAAGATTTTTCGTGGCATTGTCCGGTAAAAATAGAAGGCGATAACGTACGAGCGTTGTTAGTCGTTACCATGGCAGGCTCGGCCATTAAACCTAACGAGCCAAGCTCGAGAGGACAAAATGTCCTGCCTGCCAACAATGACCGGTAGGGATGTGACGCTGTTAGTCGATACCATCGGGTCACCGTGTAATCGATTTGGGAGGTTGACTTATATCAGCTATTGATGATAAATCCAAACTTTTAGGGTTACGACAAACTAAATTTTCGCATGCGGAAGAGACCACCTTATTGCAGTTTCTTATGGACATTATCTTTCATGCCAGCCAAAACTTGAAACATGTACAAAACAATCACGTTTTCATTTGAAAACTTGTTTGTTAATTTCAAAATAATTGCCGTATTGAGGCCATTGTCAGAAAAAGGAAAACGGTTAATTCGGTTAACAGAAACACGCGCACGTGTCCGAACTGCACCCCAGTTACCGGTATAAGCAAAATTTACGGTTCCAAGATAGGTAACGCAATCATTATCTCGTTTTAGGATAAACCAATAACACTTTAAACTGAAACTGTAAACTATCCAATGATGCATAAATTCCGCTTACCCCGTCTTGTCTAGTTTCCGCAAACAATCTATTCGATTTCTCCGAATATCGCCTGTTTATTCGATACACGGACGGGTAGTGAGTGTCCCATCCCTAGTAACGACCTTTACCTTACAATATGTAAGTGACGCATGTTCCGTAGTTGTTAGAGGAGGACCTTTTCACTTGGATAATTCATCGTGTCTCCACTTCTATGGAAAAAACCGATACAATACTGCCTATATAGCGATTGTTTACAGAAAATTTCTGAGTAGATATATTTTTACTCAAATTTGTGTTGTTTACTTCAATTTGTCAGTTGTTATAAAATGATGGAGATTTTTCAAAGTTTTTTTATTTAATCGTTTGAAAATTTATTTATTAATTGCAATTACTCTGTGTACTTACAATTTGACCCAACACGTGCAGATAGTCAACTTGTTGTACATATAGAGAGTTAACTGCTTGAATACTTCAATATACACTTACTTACATGTTATTAAGCCGACGTAACCGCAGATAGAGCCTTATCATAAAATCAGAACATTAATTTTATTCACGCATCATCTAATTGTTAGCCATAATAGCTATTGTGCTTGACAACTAACATCGACCAATCATATCTGTTATCATAAGGTTTAATAACAAAACAAATGACATTGATATGCCTCTCAGAAACCGGTAGATAAGTATAACGTAACCTATTGACAACACCCTCAATACTAGTTGGCCCATCACTAAAAACCAGTACAGCACAGCACAGCAGTTATTATAAATAAAGTACGATTTATATCGCAAGCCACTTGTGGTGTCGACTGTAACAGCGGTCGCCTCTAATGATGACGGATGCCAACATCATGAGTGCTGCGGTTTTTATATCCCTCAGAGAGAGTACCCGGTTCAACAGTATTGCTACAATATACTGCGACAAGCTTCTTGGGAGAATTGTTGAAAATAATACTTGGGTTGTGATTTTCTGAATGAAAAAGATCAACGTCAATAATTATATCTCTAGAGTATTTTCGTATAATTCTGTACCACTCACAGATTTTATTGCTTTATTCTGTTTTGATCTAAGTTAGAAACAGTAATTAGGCATTGTTGCACCTCTTAAGCAATGAAGTTTAAACCATGAAATAGTCTATTAATATAGGTACACTAAATGTAGTCAATAAAGAGCACTCCTCGTTGCTGTGATGTGGGATCAAACCGCATACCAAGCTCTTGAGATACATGGTCTCATAGATCCTGAACCACAAGAGTTAAGCGAACCCCGTTAGTGCTACCCTGGCTCTTGTACTGGGAGTTCTAGTACAAAAGCCAGGGGTCGCATTTGTCTATTGAGGTGTGTTAAATAAATAAATATAAGTGTGACCTAAATATTATAGGTACAGTTTACGCACGATTATACGGGAATGTTCAAGAAAGGGAGTTGTTTACAGGCATTCCCCTGATGTAAACATTTAGCACTTTACGACACCCATGGGAAAGAAGAAGGCCTTATTCATAGTCCTGACTTTAGAGAAATCCCCACTTAGTTTATAGGCCGTGCATGTTTCATGATTTTTTATATAATTTCATAATTTTACTGTTTAGTAAGGGTACCCTGAAAGAGACAAAGAATTGTTTTTCAGTTGATTGATAACAGTTTCGTGAATAAAAAGATATTATTTTTCACTTTTATCTCTTTTATTTTCAGACTGATTAATTGTCTCGAGTTCTTCGTTTTTCACAATGGTTTTCTCTTGATGACAGTTTTATTGTATTTAGGATAGAGTTTTATTGCAAGTTTTGTTTAAATCTTGACTAATTTATAACAATCTGGTAAAAAGCAACATGTCTTTTTATTAGAGGTTGGTAAATTATGCCAAGATCCACTTTAAATGAATAACCTAAAGAAGTTTCTGTTAATATCTACCTATTTTTATTCAGCTACAAATATGGCAATTCCACATTTCATTTTTTTTTTATTATAACAAATATTCTAGATTTGTTACGTGTATAAATAGACACCAAATAAAGCGTTACACTAAATAACAAGTCAAATACCATTTTATATCTACTTTCAGCATATTTTTCGAGAGTAGAACCGTGCAAGATAAGGCGATTTTCAGCCAATATAGTAAAAGCCACAATACCGGCACAAGGCAGGTGGGCGAGACGAAACACATCGGATATCATTGTCGTAAAACGTTATCTCGCTCGTTTTGGCGAGAAAACGCTAAGTGTGACTCTTTCATTTAGTGAAAAATTCTATATTCCCTTTTTTAATCTAAATAATATTATAAATGCGAAAATTTGTATATTTTTATTTAGCTAGTAAGGTATAATTGCCGACTAGCTTCTGTCAGCGGCTTCACCCGCGTTAAAAGTTTTTTTTTATTATCCCAAGGGAACACTATACCGGAATAAAAAGTAGCCTATGTGTGTTATTCCAGACTATCATCTATCACTGTACCAAATTTCATCCCGATCCTATAAGCCGATCTTGGCGTGATTGAGTAACAAACATACATCCATCTATCTAAAAATTCGCCTTTATAAAATTAGTAAGATTTGTAGCCCGTTGAATAAATCATGGAGTGGTTTAATTATGCAAAAGTACAACACTTCTTCTTTGCGTTTCGATAAGTACAACACTATTATACTATCTTACTATGAATGGGGAAAGAACTAAAAAACTTTTGACCACAATTCCCATTTCCATGCCTTGAACATTACTATATTTTTTTTGTAGCAACCCATGTGATATGGAATTGAGCATAGGAAATATCGACTTTACATATATTCCACATTTACAAACATAGCCATCCATGACCAACAAACAAATACGCAGAAAACCTCCATACATTTTGCCACACGGTACCCTAAATATAATGTTTTTGGCAAAGTTGAGCTGTGCCATAAAACCTTGTCTATGGATAGGAGTTGTAAAGATGATGTTACACGCCATGACGCGTGTACGGCGATAAAAACTTTAACTTTTACCATGGAAAATAGCCGCTTTGAGTTTTGGCTTCTTTTGTGTTAGCTTATGTAGTTTGAAAAAGGTTTTTATGTTTAAACATACTTCCTCGAAACGATTTTTTCATGTCATATTTTAGCCTGCCTGTAGCATAGCAAATATCTCAACTAAAAACACCTACGCTCTAGTTGGCTGTTTATGGTTTATATCTATAAACAATTATTTATTCCACAGATAATAAGCCTGTCAAGTAGTCAAAGATTTAACTTGAACTTAACTTTATTAATTTGTTATTCATTCCAAACTTTAAGTGGCTCTTGAGCGAGAATGAATCGAGTGCTTTGACCTAATAAAGGGAAAATTCTTAAATATAAAGCTCCAAAAACACATTTCCCTAACACAAAACAGATTCCAAGAACCTCACCAATTCCTAAAAGTAAACGTTCATAAACATCTTCAAAATTCACTCACACTTCCCCGTTTCTCTCATCATAAAATCTCGTCGTCCATTAATTAATGCCGTCTCTCATAAGTCACAACTTCATAGCAGAACCTGCATCCAACGTACATTTAATTTCCGCACACAAATGTAGCTAGCTTGGAAAGGAAACCGAAACTATCTCGAATCTAATTTAGGACATCTCTAGCACGCATACTTGCACCCTGAACTAAATTAGCTCTGTGCAGAAAAATTCGCTATAACTCGGCAACGCTCGGCAAAAGTCGGCTATGCTCGGCAAAAGTCGGGGAGCTCAAAGCGACAATATTTTTTTCGAAAAAAGAATCGTTTCGGTAAGTTTACCCCGAAATGTTCTTTGTGACCAAAATGACGTAATTTTTGCTTTATGGTGACGTCACGGCTTTTAGAAGCTTTGTTTGGAATGTGTTTTAAAATTAATATGATTTACCTTTTTCAACGGACGAAAGATGTAAAGTCTTACAGTGTTGTTGTTGGATAACAATACTGAAAAGCCAGCTGAATGAGGATGAACTAATTATCGTCAGTTTAAACTTGGAACGTTGACTAAGTCCCATAAATATAGCTCAATAACATTGTTACAACGCGCACGAATGCAAAGTTTGAATTAAATAGCGCACGGTTGGCGCAGTGGTTAAGCGATTGACTGCTGCGCTGCGTGTCGCGGGTTCGAGTCCCGCACGGAACAAATATTTGTATGACCTACATATAGTTGTTCCGGCTCTGGGTGTTGTGTATGTGAGGTTATATGTCTGTAAAAACACCCACGATACAGGAAGAAATTCCTAGTGTGGGGCAAAGTTTTTATAAAAAAAAAATACATTTCTAATGCCTTAGAAGTGCGATTAAATATAAAATCAGATTTGCACGGCCGAAACATAAAACTCTATTAATAACAATAAAAAATGTTAATAAAATCGCGCTGAAAGCCAAAAAAGCTATGAAATTTGACATATACATGAGACCTCACGCCACACCAGCGCCTCTAGCGGCAAAATCACACGCGGTAGCCACAATTGTGACACGATTCTCATTACATATTTTTTAATTAAAGCGTTCATTTTCTAGGTTTTGTTTCTCACAGCGAGTAAGCCACAATAAACTACAGTTCCTAATCCTGCAAGAAAATAACAATCCAAGATAGCTAATAATGCCTTAAGGGAAAACAAAAAAGATATAATTCACAACAAAGGAACCATCGCATGATACCCTATCTTCCTTTATCTTATCTAATGAAAAAGGAAAACCATTACGTTTTTCATTCAGTTATCGTCGCGTTAAAGTTTAACAAGGTCTCTTCGACCTTTCATTATTTTAAAACTAATTAAAAAGTCCCGTTTCGGCCCAAGGCGGTGACGGGACGCGTGAAGACGCTTTGAATATATCGGCCAAGGACGACATTTTGTTGCTGACAGAGTCCACAAATAAAAAAGTTTAGTCGCCCTTTTTTAGTCGGCTTAGCCTTAACGCACCGAAAGTTCTGATCGGGTCAAAAGAGACATATTTAGACCGAGACTAACGATATCAGGAACGTAAATTCATATATTCAAAAGGGTATATTTTTTACAGATTTTCCGATCCTTAGAAAAGCGACAGAGGGGGAGACATCGCAAACGATCGTGGAGGCTAATATGCCATGATCGACACTCCCACTCATTCGTGAATGGCGTATATGGAAAAAATGTTCACCCCAATACCATATACTGGCACCCAATTTATTTTTTTGCCATTTCAGTTGACACGACACGCTTCAATACGGAGCTAAGTAAACAACAACTGAGGTTTTTCGCGAAGTAAATGAAAACAAATGAATCAAATAACAAGAGGCATTTGTTTTAATGATTTTAATGTCTGGTTCCTGAAAGCTTATTCTACTTAATCCGATGTTAAATCTGTTGCTAAGTGATTTGATGTGTCTGCTTGTTTTGTTTGTGTTTGATTTCTTTCCTATGTATCTTTTTCTTGTTGTTTTACACTTACTTACTATCGGGATAAAAAAAAACCGGCCAAGTGCGAGTCGGACTCGCGCACGAAGGGTTCCGTACCATTATCGCAAAAAAACGGCAAAAAAACACGTTTGTTGTATGGGAGCCCCACTTATATATTTATTTTATTCTGTTTTTAGTATTTGTTGTTATAGCGGCAACAGAAATACATCATCTGTGAAAATTACAACTGTCTAGCTATCACAGTTCAGATACAGCCTGGTGACAGACAGACAGACGGACCGCGGAGTCTCAGTAATAGGGTCCCGTTTTTACCCTTTGGGTACGGAACCCTAAAAAAGGGTCATGGTCTACCCATGTGCTAAGTTTCATCCAAATCCGTGCAGGCGTTGAAGGGTGATTGATCGAAAAATAATCAACATACAGACTTTCGTATTGTATCACTATTGATACAATACGAAAGTCTGTCCTACGAGTCAACACAACAGAACAGTAATCAGACAGAATAGTAATCTGTAAACTGTAATTCCCAAAGCAACTCTAGAAATATTAAGTGAAGTAGAAAGGAAACAAAGTGAACACAAAGACGATACAGCACATATAGTAAGAGGTTAGTTTTAGCTGCTTCTCTAAACATTTTCCTACCTTCGTATCTTGGGAGTACCCTCTATGAAGTAGGTAAATATCTGAACACCATCGACTCGTGAGTGGGGAAGGTTAACATCTTACCTTACCCACTCACGAGTCGACCAGTTACAGAAATACGTAGATTGCTGTAGATACCTACGTTCTGTTTTTGGATGTCAATATTATGACTTCAGGAAAACGTTTGAAAGTGGGATTTTTCACTACCGAGCAAAGGCCTGTCCTCCTCCACTTTTCCTTTTATGTCTAATGAGTCTAACTAATCCCGTCATCAGTTTTTGGTCATTTTAGCCTATAACTCCTCCATTACACAACATATGTATTCTGCACAGTTAGTAAAAATAGAACTCAAGTTGGTCAAACTAATTTTATAATACAAAATATTTAAAAAGGCAGCCTAAGAGCAGTTCCACAGCATTCAAAATAAGTACCTTTTAATAATACCTCAATGATTTGACAAACTTAAAACTCTCGTAAGCCAGCTCGTCTACTTGAGAACTTTGGAAAGTTTCACAAATTCTTTTTTATTACAGTTTTTTTTTAAAGATTGAAAAAGGATCTTTGTTGCCTGTAAAACTACGACCGTGGCTTAAACGACAATTCTGGAGGTTCGAACACCCGGGATTATTGTCTAATACCGGACCTTTCTTTCCAAAACTTCCATTACTTTTTACTAAGGCTTCCATCAACGACGGTTTTCAAAAATACAGCTAGAATTTTTTGTTCGTTTCCACACTCAAAACACGACTATTACATTAATTTTCATACACAAACTCCCATAAAAATTTGCATCCAAACTATCCACAGGAAAAGCACGGAAAAAGCTCTTTTGTATTAAAAATTTAGAATTTAAACAAACACGAACAACAAATGGCGGAAAAATGATACGCAGGCGAACAACACGGCGTGTTGGAACTCGGAACAGAATACATGTTTTTATTCCCACAGCTATATGCGCTTTAATTACCCTTTTTTGTGTATGTGCTTATGTATGAACCACGTTTTTTGTATAAAGCAGAACTTTACTTGACTGACAATCAAGGAAAGAAAGCATGTCACAATACATAAAACAATATAACGTGAGGAACTCTCGATAAGTCGAATCTAGCGGACAAGCACGAGATAATAATGCGACAAAGAATTTTCATCATCTGTATCAGAAATCTTACTAATATTATATATGCGTAATGGATGTGTGTTTATTACTCAATCACGCTAGAACGGTTGAATGGATCTGGATGAAATTTGGCGCAAACATAGATTATAGTCTGGCATAACACATTTGCTACCTACTTTTTATCCCAGTCTAGTGTTCTCTTGGGATGATTCTCAAAAAAGTGTTTTATCACTTTTTTGAGAATTTTCATCATCTGTATCAGAAATCTTATTAAAATTATAAATGCGAAAGTTTTGATGTATGTTTGTTACTCAATCACATCAGAACGGCTTAACTGATCTGTATTAAATTCGACACAGAGATGGATTGTAGTCTGGAATAGCACATAGACATTTTTTTATTCCGGTATGATGTTCCCTTGGGATTAAAAAACACTTTTCACGCGGGCGAAGCCGTTGTTAGAAGCTAGTTTTAAAATAATTTCAATGAAAACTCGTCATTGCATGGTTGTCGCACCACACCCTTGATCAAATAAACTGAAATCGCTATGAGCAAGCGATCATTTCCTCTGCTGTCCCTCTATGAGGAGAGCAGTAGTCTAATTGCGTAAGTGAATTCGGCAAGGCAAGGGGTTTTGACCCCATCAATCGACTAATCACATGCGAGATGAAAGACGGTACTTCCGAGTAAGTTTTGACAGAAGAGAAGTACAAACGATCAACAATACTTATTTGTACCGACGAAAATATTTCCCAAGAAATGTGGTGTTCCGCAGCTTAATCTTAGAAAGCTCGTATTAATTATTCTTGTGAGTTAACTAAGTAGTTTACTGCTAAAGAATGTGTCGGAAGTGCTAGAAGCCACAACGCGGTTACCTTGCGTAGCTTAACGACGTGATAAGAGTTTATAGTGTACCTTATTAATGTAAAATGCTTCTAGTTTGTGTAAAAAGGATTTTGATAAGGACTTGGCCAAATAGTTGTAATCGTTGACATGTTAAGTTATTATTAAAAGGCTAATTTCTTTCTTTTTAACATTGCACGTGACATTTTTTGTATTATTTTAATTTTTTCGTAATTGTCATTTTTTTTTATATTTTTAATTTTTTCCTTTTGACATTTTGTAATATATATTAACTTTTTTTTTTTTGTGTTTTTATTTTTATTATATTTTTTTTTAAATCTATTGCAATTAACTAATGTAATTATTATATCAATTTTAATATCCATGAATATTTGTACGCCTTCTGGCATAACATAGCGCGCTTGTATTTTTTTATAACAACAATTTTTTTGTACCTATGTTAACAAATAATTAATGAATTATGAATTATGAATAGTTTGAGCCATCGAGCTTTTATTTTTGCTTTCAGCTTCGCCTGTGTGAAATTCTAAAATTATCACACGGGATTATACTATACCAAGATAAAAATAATTCGTTAAATAATCCAAATTAAACCTCTCTACCTGTGTTCTAAATGACATCCACATCCCTCCAGCCATTGACTGATTACCAGTCAACCAGACAAAACATTTATAAAATTCATAAAATGAATCGAGCGTAAAAAAAACACCATCTCGCAATGAGCAAGTTTCAATGACATTTATTATCATCATCATCAGCCTATTAATGTTCCCACTGCTGGGACACAGGCCTCCTCTCTGTGAGAGGGAATGGAATGGATCTTAATTCACTACGCGGGCCAAGTGCGGGTTGGTGGATGTCACATGTCTTCGATTTTGGTTCTAGGACCCGTTTCCTCACGATGTTTTCCTTCACCGCTTTGAGAGCAGTGATGATGAAATAATTTACACAAAGTTAAGCGCCAGCCTGGGCTCGAAACCATGACCTACGACACGTAAGCCGTGACCCACCACTGCTCAAACATTTATACGATTTAGGGTCAAACTTTTATAAAATTCATAAAATAAAGCGAGCGTTAAAAAAACACCATCTCGCAATAAACAACTTTCAATGACATTTATAATAGTACATATTATTAGGAAGTATGATAGCAGGCCATTTCAACATACCGAGTTTCCTCCGTGCCTCGGAAAGCACGTTAAGCCGTTGGTCCCGGCTGTCATTTGAAGATCTTTGACAGTCGTTACGGGTAGTCAGAAGCCTGAGATCTGACACCAGTCTTGCCAAGGGGTACCGTATTACCCAGCTACTGGGTTGTGGAGTTCAGATAGGCAGTCGCTCCATGTAAAACACTGGTACTCAGCTGAATCCGGTAAGACTGGAAGCCGACCCCAATATAGATGGGAAAAGGCTGGGCAGCTTGATTGATAGCAGGCAGTAGGAAAGAAAGCCAAATAGTGATTTAATGTGCCTATGCGTGTATTCCTGGAAAACGATTGGTTCCCACCACGAAGCAATCTATTAGTGTTTTTTAAACGGTTTTTCCATTTGATTGACGTCGTGTTGAACCCTCTCGTGAACCTATCTGGTATAAAAAAGTCACTTTGAAGTAATCGTCGATTTTATCGCCGTGATTGGACTAGAACTGTCTACTCGAATCAATTTCGATTAAGTTTCTGTTCTGCGTAGTTTTTTTGACGATTAAACTAGTTTGTACAATAATCTTGGTCTTTGGTGATATATAACTTTAGATCTACAGGACAAGAAAATGATTAACTGAAATAATATAAGTAAGCTGTTTGTTCAAGTGGCTTGTTTAAATCATATTGGAAACAACAATATGTCATGTCATGTATTTAACCGAGGGTGTGAATGACATTTGTCAAATAAGTAAAAATCACTATTCATTATTTCAGTCAACGTATTTGTCAGTTTCACGCCAATTATTCGATTAGCGTTCGATTCAATTAATATCGAATAATTCGACTCAAAATGATTATTCGAATGACATCACTATTTTACAGTACGTGCTGTTCAAGCGTTTTGCTTATCAAAAGGTTTTATACCTTTCGACTGAGAAAACGCTCTCGCTTTTACGAATATTGTTTCAAACCTAGCTGCACTCTTTCATCTAGAAAAATTGTAAGCTGTGTTAGCATATCTCAAGGATTTTCTCAAGGCTAAGTTTCAGATAATCCATAATGATGGTATGTACATTATCTATATAACCCATATTATAATTTTCGAAATTGCATCAGTTCTTCCAAAGATAATCTAGTCGAAAACATTCGGTGTTACCTCTTTATTATAAATAATCTTAAGGTTAGATGAAGTGTCTTTCTCAGTTTCAATATATAGATATGTTATTCAACAATATTACGAAACCTTTTAAAATTTTCCCGGATGATAGGACGATTGCGACAAAGCTCAAGAGACAATGCAGATATGTTCTTAAGTGGAGATTGCGAATCGGCAAACGTAGTGCAGGACGCTCTCGACCTAGGTGGGACCACGGTCTTTGCAAGGCTGATTGTAGATGGACGATACTAGGCCACGAGTGAACGCAGTGGCATATGACAGGAAAGGCTTTTGTCCAGCTGTAAACTGACAAGTTTATATTACAAGATAAAATGGACAGGATTAAATATCAATGAGGTTTTGCACGGTATTTTTAGATTAATGTTTTGGAATGTGCAACCAACTGCATCTTTCTGACAGTCCGACTCCTTGACAAATCAAAAGCGCCTATACATAGTTTGATTGAAAATGCTTTGGGTTTTGTTTCGATGAAAGGTATTATAGTACAAAAATAAAACTCTTTATCGTATCTGTTTAGTAATGTCAATGTCATGTCATTGTCAAACTAAATATTAGCTTGACAGATGCTTGTCTGTGGCCTTCTAACTTCACAATGGACAGAGCGCACGCGTCTCTTGAGAGCTCATAGATATTATATAGTGTAGAAGTACTTGTGAATCCTAGTAATCTACGAAAGTGTAAGCAGTGTTCTAATAAACGATTAAAAAGTGAATTATAGTGGTTTCTATCAAGATCCCAAACAGTATCCATGAATCACCCTATAAACAAAAACTAAACGCTTCCCTTAAAGGCGTGACTTTGAAAAAACAACCAAGGTTATCTCATCTCTTGAATGTTTTCTTCGGAACAACTTTCCTTTACAAAACAAAGGGTGCTTTATCACAAAGGAGATAAAGTGGAAAATCGTTTAGAAATTCCAAATAGGAATCAGATGTCAAAAGACTAAGTTCCGATGACGACAAAAGAAGCTTAATGAGGGCCACACCCATTATTTCAGACCTCATTTAGACAGGAGTTTAAGCCTTCGGGTCGTATTAGAGGCATCTTCATGAAGTGTGCCATGAATTTTAATGTGTCTTCCAAAGAGATTATTAGTCGCTAACAAATAACAATGTTACAGATGTTTGTTGGTAATGATTGCAAGGACAGTTACTTAAAATAAATTGGCCAGTTTAGGTAATAGCTACCCAACCTATTCCCTATTATATAATATTTCTTCCACTTCTTTCTTTATTTTTTTCTTTTCTTTCTCTTTATTTTTTATATTTTTTTTCTTATTATTTCCTATTCTTTTCGACCTATTCTTGCACAGATGCGACGCACAGCCTATATGTTCTTGTTGTTTGAAAGATGGATAATTTTTCACTCAGTAATCGGCATTTCGTTTAATTTGTGATTGTTTTGTTTGTTTTCATTTGGTAATGTCGAAACATAATATTACGCAAGTAAATTGTCTTTGGCCTCTCACCCACAGATAACTGTTTATTGCTCTCATCAAGCAATAGACAAAATTGACAAACTTTTATAATTTTTTGTTTTAAATACGAGGCTTTTGGCTAATTTGTACCTTTAGTGAATGCCACTCTTTATTTTGTATTGTGCGTTTAGTTTGTGCAGAATAAACAATTTTTCTTTTTCTTTCTTTCTTTCTTTCTACCAAGAAACACTGTTATTTTTTTTTACTTGCCGAAACAATTTTGAAAGATGAAAGATGTTAAAAAACTTAACTTATTTTTAATACTAGCTTTCCCACGCGGCTTCGCTTCCATCAATTGGCTACCTACCTACCCATCTACCCTACCTATCCTACTTCCTACTAATATTATAAATGCGAAAGTTTGTGAGGATGTATGTTTGTTACTCTTTCACGCAAAAACTACTCAACGGATCTGGATGAAATTTGGCACAGAGATAGATTATAGACAGGAATAGCACATAGGATACTTTTTATCCCGGGAATCTGTTCCCTCGGGACAATTTTCGACATTCACGCGGGCGAAGCCGCTGGCAGAAGCTAGTCCTACATACATGATTGTTGCGTAACTTAAACCGTTTACGCAGCGCACGCAACGGAAGCTCTCAAAATGGAATATTTTGCCCGCTTATGCTACATTTTTCATATATGCTCCGCTCCTATTGCTCGTAGCGTGATGTTATATAGCCTATAACCTTCCTCGATAAATGGGCTATCCAACACAAAAATAGTTTATCAATTCCAACCAGTAATTCCTGAGATTAGCGCGTTCAAACAAACAAACTCTTCAGCTTCATAATATTAATAATAATATATATTATTATTACACTCTTTGCGCTGTAGCATGGTGCGTGACATTTCGTTTCACTCTTGAAAGTTGCCGCGATTTAACAAATTATGACTTAGTATTTCAGCTGTTATATATTCGTAATATATTAAATCATTAATAACTGTAGTACATTAAATTAAACCCAACCAGAATGTTCTAGTCTACAAATAAAACACCACTGTCACCCTCACCATGCTACAACGCAAAGAGTGTAGTATAGAAGCTTTATAATATTAGTATAGACTAGCTGTTGCCCGCGACTTCGTCCGCGTCAAACTCGTAAAAAATATATTTTTATATTTTTTAGTTGCCCGCCGGAACTATGAATTTTCTCGTGATCAAACGTACGCCTATGTTACTCGTTATTACATCAGCTATCTACCAGTGAAAGTCCCGTCAAAATCGGTCCAGCTGTTTCGGAGATTACCCGGAACAAACAGACAGACAGACAAAAATCTTGAAAATTGCTTATTTGTTGTTAGTACCGTATATACTTTCACGTGCATTCAATAAAACGTTGTTATTTTGATATTACATACAGACACTTAAATTTTATTTATTTGTGTATGTATAGATTATGGCCCCCCCCACAGCCCCCCCCACACCCCCTGCTCAGGTAATACAGACGTGGAGTTCTGTATGTTATCTTTATAAAACAAGTCAGCTGACAAACACATGTCCCTTGTTAATGGCTATGCAAATTTCTTTAGAAGCACACGATATCGCGACCTTAGACTAATAAGATAAAAACGTATCAAACCTTTACCTGCTTTTAACGTAATTGGTTTAGATAAACGTGGATACACCTACGTTGTTCGAACGTTGGAACGGAAGCTTCTGTATTTAAAATTAGATCTTTTAGTGTTTCCTTTATCGATATAAAAAAAGACGTGTGGCGCTCGGGGACTGCCGCGGTAAAGCTATTGCATAGCATTTTTTATCAACTTATGCAATTATAATTATTTATTTATTTTCATATGTCACCGCATGTGGTAGGGATGGTCCGTCACTTCAGGCCAGAGAACAAGATAACATAACCCCCCTCCCCTAAACTCGTTACCTTCCCCCCGCATTTTTTTTTGACTTGATAGTCTAAAAATATCAAAATGAAACATCTATAAAATCTCGCAACAAACCCCTCCTGCCCCTTCCCCCTCAACCCTCAACCGCTCACTTTCGGAATCCATCGTCGGATTTCGGAGCAGCTCGGGGTGTCAGGTTTTCGGGGTGTCAGGTTTATTTTCGTTACGGAATTTCTTGATTCGGTCGCCGCGCTCAAAGCGATAAAAGCTATGCAATAGCTTAAAAAAAATTAAAAAGAATTGTGTATCTACTAACCTACTTATTTACTAGTACCTACCTTCTTTGTAGATAATAATTCTTATATTTAGTTTTATGATTACCTTGTATTTCTCATATTAAGTGAATTGTATTCTTTTTGAGAAATAAATGTCTTAAACCGTATATTACGGATAAGTCACTATGGGTTATCGATATAAGGTTAACGAAATAGCTTTGTTGTAAAAAAATTATATTATTTTAGGGTTTCCTCTATCGATTTTATTGATAGATAGACTAGCTTTTAAGTGCGGCGTTGCTCCCGTGAGAAATACAACAGGAATCGTGCATTTTGACAAAATACACTAACGAGCAATGAAAAAGTTGCAGTGACATAGCACCAAATTACTCCTAAACGGGAAAGGCTAGCTTAATGACGCCGTCTGAAATATTGAAGTACATTTAACAGCGCATCAGAATATTACCAACTAAAAACGTAAATATTGTGTTCTAAATTAAACGTGAAAAAAAAAAATTAAAATGTTTGTCGGCATTTTGTGGGTGGAACTTTTTCATTGCTCGGCAGTTTAAAATGTAGTTCATGGTTAACGTGACCATACCTCCCGCTTTGGGCGGGACAGTAACGCTTTCAAGCTGTCTGTCCCACTGTCCCTAGCGAGGGCAAAAACGTCATGATTTCGCAAATATTCCGATGACTTTTATTGATAGCTATTTTAATTTATTTAAAAATACAGACCAAGAAGAATATCATCAAATCATATGAGCTGCATTCCAACTTAAAAACTAGACCCGAACCTGATTTGTGTTGTCGTAAAATTCAAAATAGCTGCTTTAACATAAGCGGCTTTATAACACAACTATTGAATTAGTTACTAAACGTACGTTTTATTAAGTAAACTTCATTGTCTAATAAACGTTGGTAAAATACCGATAACTTTTTATTTAAGTTACATAATTTTGCCGCTGGTGTCCCGCTCTGACGTTATAAAAAAGATACGCTATTCATGGTACTCATGGTAATGTAGCATGTTATCTTGGAAAAATTACGTAATGATCAGTATTTCATAAGATTATCTGTTACAAACAAACAACCCATTTTACTTTTTTTTTAATATTATTTAAGGTTTAGATTAGAGCAGTATGGGTAGGCGAGAAGTTTGCGTTATCGAGTAAAATCGAATAAGTGACTATAAGTGTCAAGAGTCAAAGAAATGTTAATATTAACAACCTTCTTTTAATTAAGGCGCACGGTTGGCGCAGTGGTTGAGCGATTGACTGCTGCGCTGCGTGTTGCGAGTTCGATGCCAGCACGGAACAAACATTATTGTATGACCTACAGATAGTTATTACGGCTGTGGGTGTTGTGTATGTGAGTTTATAGGTTTGTGAACGCACCCACGATACTGGAAGAAATTAAAAAAAAAGATCATTATCATCATCAGCCCATTTTAATATTCCCACCGCTGGGACACAGACCTCGCCTCTGTGAGACGAAAAAAAATAAAAAAATAAAATTGTCCTTAATGTATGCTTACTGTAATAATACTATTAATATGTGTGAATTAAGTAGTATTTATTTAGTTATGTATTTCATTGTCGTAGTGAACGTGTAGACTTATTTTCAGCTTCCTTATTTTTGTTCTTCCTTTTAATTCGAACACAATTTATTATTTCGTAGAAGACCGTCTACTTATTGCCTTACAAAAACCTAAATATCTCACGAAATGTGTACTAATTAAGAGTACCAATTAACTAATTAAGCTTTTTCGTCTTGTTTCAGGAGTCGATGACACGCACAAGTTTCTGGGAAACGACACACATACAGATTACTTCAGATTATTATTAAGAGATGGAAATTATCTCCTTGTTGGCGGCAGGTGAGTACCCGACATTATAACCATAAATATTGATGCCAAAACTCCCGCTCTCAAGCATTCCAAATTCAAATTGTGACTTCAAAAAAAAGCTTGTGAAATCGATGGCCGTTTAAATATAGAACGTCACACCTAAATTATAACGGAAATTGTGAAATGTACGAGCTGTTTGCATTTGTACATTCTTTGTAGAAAAATGGCGATGTAATGAAAACATAATTCACCCAAATCGCCTTAATTACACTTCGAAGAATCGCTCGTTATACAAAATTGTAACTGGGAATTATTTCGACCGTCTACGAACAGTTAAATATGAAACACGTGTCAGAAACATAAATAAACGCGCCGCTATTCGCTCAGCAACACCTATTTCGTTTTAAAGACTCAAGTTATACATTCAAATGAGATACTTAGTTATTTGTTTTTCCCAACTCCACTCCAATTCGTTGCAAAGTTGGGGTACCCTTAACCGCAGCGACTGAAGCGGCAAGAACGTGCTGTATCTACCCGCAACCGCAGAGCTAACTCAGATGCACCTGACGCCCTCCCTCTCGCACCCACATACATCTAGATAACGCCGTCTCGTTTGCATTTATAAAGATTTTTGGCTTGTGTTTGGATGGAGGCAAGACGACTTAAAAACACCCGCCGCCCGCCGCCTACAGGCTACAGTCGCCATTTTATTACGATTCTGTGAGGAGCTACTGTCGATAACTTATCTAAAATGTATTAAGCACTTGATATTGAAGTGTGCTCAAATATATCCCACTGATCTTCAAGAAGGGATAATCTTCACTGTAGCGTTTCGAATCGTTTTATGAAAATGGAGTAATTTTTGTATAAAATCGTATAATTTTTTCATAAAATGTATTTGACAAGGAAGCAATTCAGCCTGAGAATATTTTCTGGAAACATTAATCACCTCATAGCTTGATGAATTAACTTCAAAAACTCTTGAACATATTCCTTCGCTCTAGATAAAAGTTCATGTTAATTAAGACGCTGCGAATTTGTATTAGGTATAAAGCGGAAGCTTTTCATCCTTATAAAAGTTCTAAAACACTCCCATTTGAGATCTCACTTTTGAGATAAAATATTAAATTCTTTTACACATTTAACAAAATGAAATATGGTCCTTTCTAAAGCCTTTATGTTAAGTCAACTCTTTTAGGAAACTCTGAAACCGAAATTAAAAACAAAAGCTAGTCGAAATGACAATAGTTATGGCATTTTATCGACACGCTACCCTCACTAAAGGCAGGCAGAGTCGCGCGACACATCTGCCTCGTAGTCGCAAGCCACTGTTACATTCCACCAAATATAATTCTTTGTTTTTATGTAAATACTGCTCGCGTGCCTCCCACTTCTGTAAACCCTTTGTTAAATAAATAACAACAATTGTAGCCTGTAATTTGCCACAGTAAGCGTAGGGGCGAGGAAGAATGCTCTTTAGTTTCGAAAAAAACCCCTCGTGTTAAGAACTGGGAAAAATCTTTACATTCCCATTTAGTGAGAAAAGTAGTCGTGTTTACAAAAGCAAATGTTATAAATGGTAAACATTCTGTGTTGTCTAACATTTTATTTTGTGATTTTATCTTTTTGCTCGCAATTGTAGCGTCTCATTTCAAATGTTTGCGTAAAATGGTTTGATAAATGTTTTCAACTGAAATAAAACGTGTACTACAACTCGTTTTAAAACATATTTGTTGAACCTAATAGCTAAATATAAAACGAAATTAAATGGCACACATCAACAAGTAAATTATATAGTCAGAAGGATAAAGAATGAATTTCATTTAAATTATTATATAACTAGCTTCTGCAAGCGGCTTCGCCCGCGTGAATGTCGAAAATTATCCCAAGGGAATATATACCCGGGATAGATAAGTCCATATGTGCTATTCCAGACTGTAATCTATCTCTTTGCCAAATTTTATCCAGATACGTCTAGCCGTTTGAGCGTGAAGAGGTAACAAACACACGAACACACACACTCACAAACTTTCGCCTTTATAATATTAGTGTGAAACAAACGTCTGTCCCAGAATAAGTCCATAAAAACAGCAGATATGTAGCAAATTGGACAATATTTTCCAGAACGAACGAAGGCTGTGTGCCGTATAATTTGAAATATTCATCCGTTCTAGCAAAGTTTGCATTTCTTTCCAAATCAGATTTACATGACAATGGTCACGTCGTCGCCGATAAAATTCTCATTGCTGAAACTTGGCTGTGTGGGATTTATTAAAGGGAGCAAAAAGGTTTGTATGAAAACCGATGTCGAGACGGTTCCTGACGGACTGAGGACCGGTTTTGAGGACTAGAGGACCGGACCTAGTGGAGATGACTAATGTTGACACTTTGCTGATTATCATTGTTTGTGGAAATGTCCTGACGTGTCCATGATCAGATTTTGACCATACAAGCTTATGATTCTTTGAAATCAGAAAGCGTACCTTAATATAATAGTCCAAAACAATACATTGCTGATATTTTCAAAGAATCCCAATAAATTTTACTTGTTTCTGATCTATATTGGACCTACTTAAATCATATGCCACATCCATCATCAGCCTTATAATGTTCCCACTGCTGGGACACAGGCATCCACTCTGTAAGGCCTTAATCCACGACGCGGGCCCAGTGCGGGTTGGTGGATGTCACACGTCTTCGATTTTCTTTTTCTAGTAGATGCCGGTTTCCTCACGATGTTTTCTTTCAACGTTTTAAGAGCAGTGGTGATGAAATAATTTACACAAAGTAAATCGCCTGCCTGGGTTCGAACTATAAGTAATAATAAGTAACTTTATTTACATAAGAAAATAATACAATACATGGATTCCCTGACTCCTGTGCTAGGTGATTGACCTGTGTTACAGGAGCCAGTTCTCTCTTCCGGGGAGGAATTACAATTCATTCTTATGCAGATTAACAGAGTAAAAATTAAAACTAAGGTACATTTAATAAACTAATAATAAAATTAAAATCAAAGTCCGGCGCTAATGTGTATGTGTGAGAGTGTGTGAGCGAGTATATTTGTGTGTGTGATTGTGTGTGTGTGTGTGCACGTATGTGATAATGGGTCTACGTGTACTGCACTAATGGAAGGATTTGTCTCACGAGATGGTTACTAATATTTGCTCTGTTTCTTCGTAGCTGAGGGACAATAACCATGGCTTAAGGCTCTGCTTGACTTTATGCACGGTAAGTCTGTAAATTGCGAGTAACTCGACATACGATACGTAAGTCAGGGCCGTTACCACTAGGCCACAATTGCTTTTATTATTATAAAAAAAATACTCTTGTATGTTTGTATAAATCAGTCATGTTTTCTCATAATTTAATACACAAGCATACTCCAGTCGAACCCAATAAGAATAAATATTCTGTATCTGTCGTTGAAGTATTAATTCCATTATAAAGTCTAATGCTATTTATAAATAAACTTCAGAGGCCTGATTATACGGCAGAGTTTGATTTAAATAACTAATTCTAAATATACTGTTGAACTAAGGTCATCTGTCGCGACCTAAGTATGGAAATCTAAAAATAAATTCCTACTAAGACATAAACACATTACTTAGTAGCCCACTAATACATAAATAGGTGGACTATTATTATCTAGTTATCGTGGGCAGATCAAGGCATTTGTCATGAATAGTGGATAAGTATAATGTCAAGTCATTAATATGTTCAAATCAAATCAAATCAAATATATTTCTTTGTAAACATGGGTAATTGGTACATAGTTGTTCTTTTTTATATAATAAAGTCCTACATATTCTACCGTCGTGTCGCATGGGCATGCAAATAATATTCAATTCTAAAATTAAAACTAAATTAAAAAAATTAGTCTTACCACTACTATACCTTGTGAACTAATCTAACCTTGTGAGCTAACCTAACCTAACCATGTGCGCTAATCTAACGTTGTGAGCTAACTAACCTAACTTTGTGAGCTAACATAACCTTGTGAGCTAAATTTATATACTACTAGCTGTTGCCCGCGACTTCGTCCGCGTCAAATTCATATTTTTTTTTTTTAGTTTCCCGCCATAACTATGAATTTTCTCGTGATCAAACTTAGCCTATGTTACTCGTTATTACATCAGCTATCTACCAGTGAAAGTCCCGTCAAAATCGGTCCAGCCGTTTCGGAGATTACCCGGAAGAAACAGACAGACAAAAATCTAAACAATTGCTTATTTGTTGTTAGTACCGTATATACTTTCACGTGCATTCAATAAAACGTTGTTATTTTGATATTACATACAGACACTTCAACTTTATTGATGAGATGTATAGATTAATTTATATAATAAAGATAGATGTCCAATCGTAAAAATTATAAATGTAAAATTTAGTTAAATAAATGTCATATTTTTATTATTTCTTTGGTGAATATTGAAATTTTGATTCCTCTAGACACTCTTGGAAATGCTTCTACCTTACTTATAGAATAAGGGCAGAAGACCAATCTTATTTCCTTATACTATTCTATAAACCTATCCTGTAAGGTTCCTAGCTAAATAATTACAGCCGTTTCGATCTGCAAGGTAAGCAACACTTGCCAAGGTTGGACCGTGGATGACATAATGTGACACGGAAACCACGTTAAACCGTTAGTGGTTGGTCTCTGTTGTCAATCGTAGAGGTTATTACATCTTTGGAGAATACTGTTACTATTGTTCCACAGGACATTTCCCTTTGAGGTTACTGAAAGAAGAGCAAATCAAAGAAATCTAGCCAATAGTTGAGATTTATTTAATGTTCTGCCCCAGTCCATATTATCCTATTTAAGTAGTACCAACATTAAATACCAACAATAAAGTTGCCTTCTAATTATTTAAACAAAGTGGGAGTCCCACCCACTGTATACAAGAAGAAGTACGCAAGAAGAACCATGATATGAAGAATGAAAATACGAGAGGCATGAAAGAGGAATGGATTGAAAGAATTTGCACAGAATAGGCGCCAACTTTGTTGAGCGGGATTAGAATTTTAAGAAAAAAAAAAATACATTATACACCAATAAAAACCGATCAACTGCGAGTCTAACTCGTGCACAGAGGGTTCCGTATAAACAGCTACATTCAGCAAAATAAATAGATAACGTTACCAACGGGACAAAATTAACTTTGCCATTCGAAAACTGTTGTCCCCATACATCAATATACAAGATTTTTAGCTTCCAAGTAAATTTTATAAGTTGGTCGATTATTGTTCGTAAACTTGTAAACCCTACTTAGTTTTACTTTTAATTTCTTTTCCTGCCATGAATTTTTTCACACTTGATTCCAACAAACATTAGCGCAAACGGATCCCTGAATAAAGGAAAATATTAAGGGTTTTCACAAACCCTTAATATTTTTGAATGGCCTATCCAACGATACCCAACATCATGGTATAGTAGAGAACAAAAACTGAGATGTAAGCTAAAAAAAATTGTTTTCCTGATTTTATTTTACCACTTTTTCAGCGTGATTAATATGTATGTCCATGCCAAATTATAACTTTCTAGTACTTAGAGTCTCTGAGCTAAGCTGCGGACAGACGGACATGGCGAAATTAAAAGGGTTCCTTGTTGACTACGGAACCCTAAAAAGTACTAAGGTGCCAAGGTTTCAGAACCCACAACACAAATTGCTACATTTTAAAAGGCTGTAATGTTCTACCTTTCTAGCCCTTTTAAAAATTACCTACTCAAAAAGTACTACTCCTTAGGTTTAAACAAACATACAAGTCCTTATATATTTCCGCCCGCAGCCGATTTAATCTCCATTGGCCTAATGAAATTCAAATACTATGTATGGTAATATCTGCAGAGCATACTGTTTTGTATAACACATGTCGTTATGGTGAGGCCTCTAGGTACGCGGCTATGAAGGGCGTATCTAGTATCTTGTTAAAGGTAGATGAGGCCAATTGATTCAAATATGGCGGAATCAAGAGCCTTTATAGAGCTGTATGTTTTGATTGTAACTGAACTGCTTGATTACTTTGTTCTCCAAAAAAAATTGTTTACTTACATTTACACCCAATTTTTGGATTGAGAATCTCGAGTTAAGAAGATGAGTACCCTATTTTTAACCCCCGACGGAAAAAGAGGGGTGATATAAGTTTGACGTGTGTTGCTGTCTATCTGTGTGTATGTCTGTCATCATAGCGCCTAAACGGATGAACCGATTTTGATTTAGTTTTTTTTTTTGTTCATAAGGTTACTTTATCGAGAGTGTACTTAGCTATGTTTGAATAAAATCGGTTTAGCCGTTTAAAATTTATTCGCAATTTACTCTTTGAATCTGGATTTTTTCGCAAGATATCGTGTCATTATTAGGTGTTTCGATAGATTGTCGATTGAAGCGTGTCTGCTACCAGGTATATTATATGTAGTTTAAAACGTATGAAATAAAAATTAAATCGGGGTTTTTTTTAAATTTGTAATTTTATCTTGTAATGCCGAAGTTTGACAAATTAAAAAAAAAACAACTCTTCTTGATTTTGACACGTTCTTAATTTAGATACCAGGGGTTATTTAGATACATCATATTTTTCTTTTTTTTATTCCCTGTTTATTTCCGAATACTTTTGACCTGATTTATGAATCAGCTCATAGATCGTTTTAATCTGCGTAATTTTCAGTACATATCTGCTCCTTTACAATCATAGCAGTCCTTTCATTAAACGGCCCTTACTACGCACTCCAACATCCCATGTTAAGCGGAAAACGCTTCGAGATACGTTTATCTCAACTGTCGAAAACCCTTTCGGATCCAGACGACTACACTATTATAGTGCAGATCTGCAGGCACAGTACCCGTAGCCGATCCGTCCCCGCCCGTTTCACACCCGTACCCTTAATTTTATAAGGTCGCTTACCGGGCGGAAACGTTATTCGGAGCGCGTCCCATATAATAGTATTCCCCTGTAGTGTGATCCTCTTTTGTGTGGCCTTTTAACGAAATTAACGTTGTTTCGACCGGCTCATATGTACCCAGTGTTATCAAAGCACCAGCGTTTACATAAACCCGTTGAGATTTTGGCGGGAACGGCAACCAATCCCAAGATTGCGCGTCGATTTTTATGATGAGGGTCGGGTAAGGAATTGATTTGAATTGAGCCTAGCGTTCAGTTAGTTTCATGTTTTATTACAATAATACTGTTTGCAGAAAAATAGCTGGCCGTTATTCTGTTTTGATCGAATTCGATTTTTGAAATAGGAATCTAACGCGTTCTCTTTTTTCAAACACGTACTGGCTGTATAGCCAAACGTGCCAAGCGATTTCGCTTTTCCCGCCGTAGGAAAAAAAAAGCATCATTATGCGTGGTTTCAAGTTCACTTCACCATTCTTCGTACCCATCCTCATATAAGTGTACGTGTGTACCATTATGTAGGTGAGTTTCTCTTAGCACATTATACGGAGGACGTTAGCAGGGGCTCGCAAACACCGGCAAATGGCCACTTGTGGGCTTATCACACGCACGCCCACTTTTACATAATGCCCGTCAAAATGATACTTGGTGATTTCGTTTTTACGTCGCCACCTAAAAGCATAAAGTGTAGGTGTAGGATGTTTGTGTACCTGTGAAGAGATGATGTACTAAAGGGTCTTTCTACAAGGACGGGTCGATGTTAAAGTTGAATAAAACAAGATGTGTGTGAGATATTAACGAAATTTATTTTTTATTTAAAAGGCCCATTTATGCCAATTATGGATGGAATATGACATCGTTCAAATGTCCGCCGCGGCTTCGTATGGTGGCACGAATCCGAGAAGTCCAATTTTTAATGACTCTCTGACTTTAATTTTAACATCGACCAGTCCTTGTTGAAAGACCCTTTATATTGAGACGGTTTTAGAATAAAAATGTGGGTTTTTTTTGTTTAGAATTAGCTGGGATATTAGGTACCGGTTAAACGGGGTTACATTGAGATCTGGGGTAACATTGATGATAATTTTTTTTTAGGTTTTTAAAGCTAACTCCGTGAAAACGGAACGCACCTCAATTTTCTTTTTTAAATTTGCAACACTGACATGTCAGCCATGTTTTGCATCAACCTCAGCGCAAGAATAAGTTTACTTGTTGCAGAAAAAATATTTTGAATTGTACAGTGTGAATTCATTAAAAATACATTTTAAATTGGGATTACTTTATATTGCAATGAAAAAGCAATGGGGTATCAAAGTAACCCCATTTTCATTTTTGCGTTCATAGGCTCGTTTTTTTTATTTTCTCTCAAACTATGGAAGTAAAAAGATTTGTATTAGGGAATATAATTTCTTTTGTGAAGTCGCCAACACTGCATTTTATTCATATTTTTCAAAATATAATTGAACTATTATATATTGAAGTTATGTCAATTTTAATTTCAAAATCCGTCGTTTTACGGTACCTTTGAAGCACGATTTGATGACGTAGATGTTATAATATAATGTTTTAGTTTAACACTTTTACGGTCCTTTTAAAATAAATACCCATTCTGCCCAATATAGTCACGAAAAGTAATAAAACGTGTAGTTTTACACCGTACAGTCCACTATCCACGACAATATTTCACAACCTACAAAACCCATCGAAACTAAAATACGAATACAAAATTCGACGGCCATAAAATTTAAAAAAAAAAACATTTAGTACCTAGTTTCTTTCTAGTCAATTGGCGCTTTACTCTTTTTTATACAGTATACGTACGTCCATATCGTACGCATTATGAAGTCGACGCAGTCAATTTTCACGCAGCGTTTTTATATGACGTAATAACATCGGGGCTGAATAAAAGGCTGAATAAATAAATGTGCTCCTAATTAATCATATTCATACGGGCCCCAGTTGGCAAATCAATTTTGAATATGAAAACGTTTGGTGGACAAATACTCGTAACTACGCGTTTTTAAGTGTATTAGGGGCCTGTTGATAAAAACCTTTGAGCTGTTCAGGAGCTGCATAACAGATTCTAAATTCAAATTCTTAGCAGATTCTAAATTCAAATTTGCCATAGAGAATTAAACATCTGCTAATAAGTTGCTGAACGTAGTTATTTTTTGATTGGGTGTATATCTTGAACATTTCATTCTTATCATGTTTGCACAAACTTTAGGTACCCTTCCCTCGTTAGGTACGGTTTATAAAGTCAGTTTACCTTTGCGAACACTAATTAAATAGAAAAACAAGGCTCAAAGTATTCTAGATTCAGGATAAGCTCCTTTTAGGTCGTTTTTATGTTTATAAAATGGTCATTATTTTTTGTTGAACAGTTGTGCCTCTTGTATAATTATTTTATTTAGATTAAGTAAACACTTACCGAAGCTTAGAAGTGAAAATACCTTATTTAAACTCAAGTAGATAAGGGCTTGTTTCTCCCCTTTTACTTTCATATAAATGCCGTTCTAGTTTTTAATATATTCGGTGATTAGTGGGTATTCGATAATCGTATAACCAAGTCCTTAGTCCTATTAGATATAATATAATAAGAATAAGATAAATAATAAGAGATAATAAAAAATATTAAAAATACAAATCCAAACTTTCATCACCAATAAAATCCGACCTAAAACATCCCTATTACGGAGAAGAGGTCGAAAAAACAAAATGGCGAAAGTCGAGCGTTCGTGGCAAAAAAGGAATGAAGGTAATCAGCGCATCAATCACGGAGCCACCAGGCCTGGAGAGGTCCCCAGGGCTAGCAGCCGCAGCTCAGCGCTGATTGTGACGTATTTATACGAGCTTCGGTTCTGACGGCATCTCGCCGCCGGTGACGTAATAAGGACTCTTGAATCTGTTGAGAATTTTGGCTGTTTGATTTTTAGTAAATAGATGGGATACCTAATAAGCATTTTCGTTTGGGTAGTGAATGTAGAGACAGTGTTTAAACAATTTGCTAAAGTAAAAGTTTCAAACAGCGCTTCAGAAACTACTTTCATGTTTTCAACAGAGACGCATATCAACTGTATTGGAAATTAGAATGAATACTTAAAAGAAGCCTTTCATAAGAAGTTCACGAAGAAAATTAGAAGCTTCTACCAAATAAAACGCTAACAATTTGATACTATTCACATTTAAGTCTATTCAAGTGTAATATCTAAATTACAGATCAACAAACAATTTTATTACCTTTTTTCCGTTATTTCGGTGAACCTAAGCCAAAAGTTCTTTCATTATCTTAGTCAAAGGTAGCGCAGATATTCTCAGAAACGAAAAGATACCTCTTGTTAATGAGATAATTTCACTAGAACCACAGATAATATAATACTAGCATACAGATATCTCATCTCATACAATGAAACCGTGCCGACGTACTGTACTAATTATACTGATTTTTTTTGTACATCGATCGGTTCCGTTCGGTTTCGTTCCACTGATATAAGATGGTGATCTATCTATCGCCGTGGAATCGGTATAATCAGATGAAAACGCTAGTTACGACGTCATGGTTTCTTTGTATGGGATGAGGTATCTGTATGCTAGTATTATATTATCTGTGCTAGAACTGAAGTTTCCCCCATCTTTATTCCTTAGAAACCACAAACCAATTCCTCTAGGAATAACAACATGCATGAAATATTACTCTGGCTACAACAGAAAATGTATGTCTGTTACATTTCCAAATTAGTATCTATTGTATAAACAATGTAAAGGGCGAGTGTACCCCACTGGGGTACGTACGTACGGGGTACAGGGACCCTTCAATTAGAATTAGCGAAATGAGAGGGCGTATGGAAACTCCTACTTAGAACACAAAATAACATAAGTCAATAGTCTGCCCTACCATTTGTGTTTGGAACGGCAAAAGGGAGAAATGACGTCACATTGTCGACAATTTCTGCTTACACTTGAGGCTAATAAAATCACTGAATAATAACAAAGTTTGAATGTTATCGTTAACTTATGGTCGATAGAGTTTAAAATAGGCTTGGAAAATCATTTTATCCTTCTGTATTAGCAATGTATGGTCGCGAAACCCCCTGTGTATTGAATAGGGCTTCTAGTGATATTAATTTACATTAATATTGATATCAGGGGAAGTTTCTAGCAAAACCTGAAGCTGTACCAAGATGCTGTAAACAGTATTTCTGTCAAAGGTACAGCAATTTCAATCAATACGTCAGAGGTGTATATATACTTTATTGTACAGCAAGATAAAACAATACAAAAAAAAAACATTAAAATTAAAACAAACATACAACAGGCGGCCTGGCCTTATCGCGTTCTGCGATCTCTTCTAGGCAACTTTGAATGGATAGAGATAGCCTGGACAAGACATGTGGTAACTCTGAGTATCTAACAGATTCTTTAAAATTAAAACAAACATACAACAGTCGGCCTTATTGCATTCTGCAATCTCTTCCAGGCAATCTTGAATGGATAGAGCCCACATGTCGTGTCCAGGCTAGGGCACGGCATGGGGTAACTCAGAGTACCAAAGAGATTCTAAAAATATCTAAACTGAGCTAACTTAACAAATGAGTGGGCAACGTGGGCAGTACTATCAATATATCCTTTGACACAAATAGTACAATAACACGAATATCTTCTCTAAATTAGTGCAAAGATACGATATACGACATAAGACATCCGATTATAAAAACAAACACCTCAAAGTAGAATCTGCTACGTGTAAAAATGTGTAAATATTTCCTGTAGCCAATATCTGCAGCATAACGAGATGACACTGTCTGTTATTGTTTCAAAGGTCATTGTGCATCTTAGTATAAAAACCATACCCATGGCGTACACAAACGAAATATAATAGAATGTATTGATATATGGTTCTGATTTACTATACATTAATCATATTAATGTGAGTCCCATGACATTTTATATATTTTTCGATATTCCCATGAATATCGAAAAAGATATAAAATTATCATATTCAGGTGAGTTTTTTAAGTAGGCCAAATTCGAAACTATGAGGAAAACATACAAACACTGAAAGGATTCTCGGCGTCATCTTGATGAGTACTAAAACTGCTTCTTCTGGGATTTTTGAAAACTCAATATTCTTAGCCATGAAGAGTGTGAAGTGAGCCGATCCCATAGTGTCGGTAATAATGATGCAATTCTATAGTAATGATAAACGGAAAACTTACAGACGAAAAATTAAATCCTCTGAAAACGTTTTATTTAAAAATAAATTAACCGATTCGGTACATTTTTCTTCATTGATTTTGAATCAAATAAATATATGCAATGATAGGTCACATTATTCTCTTTAGTTTAAAACTATTTTGGTTAATGACCGCCAGTCTTCGCAAAGCGGGTCAGATTATGGCCAATGATCTTTACAGCTATGAAATTGTGTTCAATAATGCCATAACGAAACTTAAATTAAACACCACTTGACGAACAATAAAAAACACTTGACCTTATAATAACAAAAAAGGCTCATTGAATATTCACTCTAATACACCATTAACGAACCATAAAAAACTCCAACCGGTATCAAGAAAATCAATAAGCAAACTTCTAAACAAGTGTTTTATATACAAACGAGTAAATAAAACAACCTTATTATTACTGGCATACGTTTCCCGTTCTTTTGATTAAACAATACAAGAGTTAGGGGCAATTTGAGGCAGTTCGGGAAACTTGCCCCAGAGAACCTATTTGTTGTGGCCTAAACAAATAAAGTAGTTTGGGGGAAACAGATCACTTAACTTCTTAAGTGTGTAAGGACGGCACCTTGCGCGTTTGGATTTGTTACAAATTGCCCAAGCTTCTATTTACCCCACCCTTCAAGATTTGCCTTGAGAGCACAGTTTCTTCGTTGCCCTACTTTTATTAATTTAGTTCTTGGCAGATGTAAGTTGTGTTTTATTAAGAGTGATCAGTTTCACGGACTAAAAACAGAAAATATTTACGCGAATTTCAATGCTCACATCCTTAAGTTCTATTGTTTATTCTTGTGTTTCTGACCATATGGTGTAAGCTGCGTATACCTGTAATAGGCATACATACCAGCACCTTTATTTTTCATTATTTACTACAAACTGTTTTGTTACAAGTCCGTAATTAGACCTGTCATACTGTATGGATCAGTTGGGCTGTGAAACAGATGGATGAAAAGAGATTGCATGTAGCAAAGATGAGAATGTTGAGATGGATGTGCGGAGTGACGAGAATGGATAAAATAAGAAATGAGTATATTAGAGTTTGAAAGTGGCGCCAGTGACAGAAAAGTTGAAAGGAAACCGTTTGTCCTGGTATGGTCATCTGATGAGGAGGGATCAAACGCATTTTACTAAAAGAGTTATGAATATAAATGTGGATGGATGGAGAGGGAGGGGACGGCCAAAGAAAATATGGATGGACTGTGTGAGGAGTGATATGAAAGAAAAGGGAGTCAGTGATAGCGTGACGGGGGACAGGACGGTATGTAAGAGGAAAACGTGTTGCGCTGACTTGGGGTCAGCGCAACACGTAACATGGGACAAGGGCAGGAAGATGATGACTTAACTGGATTTGACATTACATACAAACTGTTTTGTATGTAATGCTGTTAGTGTACTTTATAATAAATAAATAAATTGCTTAAAGATGTTGATCTAAAATTATAATTATTCTCGTCCTCCGTATTCTGGATATTACTTGTACTGCTGTTACAGTTAATTTGGAACATTGGTTTTGCTCAGACTTTGACAGGAACCACTTAGGAATTAAATAATTAAACTTATCTAACTCGTAGGAGTTGTTTTCATTTGTGGGACAAAAGGTTTTCTCAGAAGGATCTTGCTTTATTTAGGCTGATCAGTTTAGACGATTTTAGCGTTGGGATTTTTTAAAATACCCAGAAGGGACATGTAAGTCCTAATTATATCCAAAAAAAAACCTAGCTTTTTCTTATGGTGCCAATTCACCCTGATGCAACTTAATACCAGTATTTTACAAGGAGTACTACCTATCTGACCTTCAGAAACCATTAACTGGGTAGACCATCACCTTCCTGCCCTTATCCCATGTTACTTGGGGTCGGCGCAACACGTTTACTTCTTCCATACCGTCCTGTCCCCTGTCACGCTATCACTGACTCCCTTTTCTTTCATATCACTCCTCACACAGTCCATCCATCTTTCCTTTGGCCTTCCTCTCCCTCTCCATCCATCCACATTTATATTCATAACTCTTTTAGTAACATTCGTATAGACCATGGTAAGGTTTTTAGATTTCTTGTCATTTACTTATTTGAACAATATATTATTATTTAACAAAACACATATAAATCACACTAATATTATAAAGGCGAAAGTCTGTGAGTGTGTATTGTTTGTTACTTCTTCACGCTCAAACTGCTGGACGGATCTAGATGAAATTTGGCACGGAGATAGATTATAGTCTGGAATAGCACATAAGATACTTTTTATCCCGGGAATATGTTCCCTTGCGATAAGTTTCGACTTTCACGCGGGCGAAGCCGCTGGCAGAAGCTAGTCACACTAATATTATAAAGGCGAAAGTCTGTGAGTGTGTATGTTTGTTACTTCTTCACGCTCAAACTGCTGGTCGTATCTGGATGAAATTTGACACAGGCATAGACTATAGTCTGGAATAGCACATAGGATACTTTTTATCCCGGCAATATATTCCCTCGGGACAATTGCCGACATTCACGCGGGCGAAACCGCTGGCAGAAGCTAGTTAGGTATAAAGGCGAAAGTTTTTGAGGTGTGTGTGTGTGTTTGTATGTTTTTTACTTCTTCAAGCTCAAATGGCTGGACGGATCTGGATGAAATTTGGCACGGAGATGGATTATAGTCTGGAATAGCACATAGGATACTTTTCATCCCGGCAATATGCTCCCTCGGGATAATTTTCGACATTCACGCGGGCGAAGCCGCTGGCAGAAGCTAGTCACTCAATAAACGTCAAAATCGATCTCACATCTAAGTATAATTTTCCTTAATAATCGCAATATCAGATCATTGGCTGGGCGTGACGCTTCAACGAAATTAGGGAATATCGTTCTCACCTCAATCAATCGGTAATCCAGTAAGTGATTGACGTGTTTATCGTTAAATATTTAGCGCTTCAAGTGAAGGGAAGCGCTTCTGCGGCGGACTGACGGATTAGTCGGCATTGAGTTGGATATGATGTTAATCGTGATCTAGTTTCTTAGTGAAATCTAGGCTAAAGTTAGGACGGGCTTAAGTAAATTTTTAATGATGCTCAATGCTTTATTTATTCCTGTCTGTGAGAACCAGGGATTTATCTAAAAGATGATGATAATTATGAAAACACAGTTCAAGGCCTGCGTGAGCACAAAATCACAAGACAATCAGAACTTACTTTGAATAAATATTCAGCTACTTAATGTTTGTACAATAGGGAATAAACTTGTAAAAGCGTCGCAATCAAACAAAGAACATAAAATAAAATTAAAAGCACCACACTATGTTGACTGAACAGTGACAAATGCGCGACAATGTTTCCGAAGGATTACTTGCGCAAATATCATAACCCTTTCGTGACGCTCGCGCAAAAATGTCAATTATCATTTCGTGTATTCCAGTGAAAGATGAAACCCAACCCTTCCCATTTACACTCGCCATAAATCACGCGGTGTCAGAGCGAGACAACAATAGAGCCGGCGCGGTCGGCGTTTTGAGCTCTTTTAATTAAAATGTTAAGAATTTGTATTCTGCATGCGGGCCGTTGATATCCAACCTACACAGACCCCTCCTTCTCAACCAAACTCAAGGAACGCAGAGAAATGCCAGAGACCAACTACACTGGTGCTACCAACACTGAAAAGAACACCTTTGTGTAAAAAGGTAATAACTCACACAAAGAATATGAAAGAAAAATCGTTGCCGAAAATACGTAACGTTTTTAATTCGTTTACATAAATAAACATTTCCATGTTGTGTTGGTTGTTTTGTATTCATTTCAGTTCGTTAGGTAAGCGACCGTGTTCATATCTAATATATTTTTTTGTTTCCGCCATTTTCAAACCGGAAATAAAACACCGTGGGAACGAGTGTGGGTTTTTTCGTAAGTTATTCTATTTTCGTTTGAATGCCTGCTATTTGTTCATGGCGGCACAAAAATGGGTTTCTATTCTAGAAAAAATATCACGAACAGATTCTGAACTAGCCAGTTTCAGAAATACGAAACTTCCTCACATATCATAACACAAAACGAAGCATAGAACTGAAGAATTCTGGAACAAAATATTTATGCAATAGCAGAGCATTCACAATAAGCGCAGCATCTAAACGTCATGAATTCGATGAAATAAGCGATGGATATTGTTCAGAAACAATTGCAATAAATCGTGAAACATGTGAAGCGCAATTTCTCGGCGGCCGATGGTGCAAACTTTCGCAATATTGACGGCTCCAGCCGCCGCCGAGTCGCTGACGGCTACGGTCTGCATTTAAAACAAGGAAAAAAGATTAAAACGTTAAAATGTTTAGTAAGACCAACCTTTTTGTCGTTTAAAATAGTTTAGAAAAAGTAACATCGATCCGTGAGTTGTCTTCCTCAAGACCAGACAATGTCCACAAAAAACAAGAAGCAGCTGTATAGTGGACGTGGCTTCAAACAAAGTCAAAGCACACAGATCCGAAAAATAAATGCCACGAGAAATGGGACGGCGACGCCAAAACACAGAAAATAAAGCGCACAAACCGTAATCCCTGCCAAAAGCATAACGGAAAGGCTCCATTCAGAGAAAAATCTGCACGATATGTCAAGTCTATTTACTAGGAATCGGCGCGGGCGGTAAGATGGCTGACTTGACTCGCGAGTCACATCAACCAATCCGTGTGAGTGCCCATTTGACAGGCGAATGCTAATGATGTACAACTTGCGAGACTCGATTTAACTTTAGTGCCTTGAAATGGAACGTTTGATGGTACGCGGTTATTTTTATGTACATTTTTTGCGATGCGGTATGCTGTATTTCTGTGGAATTTACTTTCACAGAAGTCATTAGTTGGATGGTTCACGAAAATGGAATTCGTAGAGATTGGCATTGTAGTGTAGTTAAATGAAATGAAGTCTGACAAACATCAGAGGGTTGTGACAGTGTGACCAAAAAAATATTCGCAGTCAATTCTGTTGTACAAGCTAAATTACAGCACAGTTGTATTAAAATCTGTTAAGTAGTTTCTGACAAACATCAGAGGGTTGTGACAGTATGACAAAAAAATCTTCGCGGTCAATTCTGTTGTACAAGCTAAATTACAGCACAGTTGTATCAAAATCTGTGAAGTAGTTTCTAACAAACATCAGAGGGTTGTGAGAGTATGACAAAAAAATCTTCGGGGTCAATTCTGTTGTACAAGCTAAATTACAGCACAGTTGTATCAAAATCTGTTAAGTAGTTTCTGACAAACATCAGAGGGTTGTGACAGTATGACAAAAAAATTTTCGCGGTCAATTCTGTTGTACAAGCTAAATTACAGCACAATTGTATCAAAATCTGTTAAGTAGTTTCTGACAAACATCAGAGGGTTGTGACAGTATGACAAAAAAATCTTCGCGGTCAATTCTGTTGTACAAGCTAAATTACAGCACAATTGCATCAAAATCTGTTAAGTAGTTTTTGAGTAACAACATCCATACTCACAAACTTTCACATTTATATAATATATTTATATAATATTAGTAGGATCTTTTTTTCCGCGTCAATAAATACACCACCATTTAGATGCCGTTAGCACAAGAACGTGGGTACACAGTCAATATGTCGGGCACGTGCACCAATGTCCTATTGATATTGTTCTAAACGGAACTCGTAAAGTTTTCCAATATCGGCACCGTGTCGAGTGCATGCAAACAAATTGCATCTGTCGACGTCCCAATTCGTCGCTTCGCGATGAAATTTGAAATTTTTGACATCGCCCCTTTTGAAAAACGTTGCGTTGCACAAAGTCTTTGTGAATGTATTGAATGCTCGATTTTAGTGTTGAAGTTCACACACGGTTTTCATCGATAATAAATCTAAACTAATCTTTATAACTTTCCAATTAAAATATTTAATAAAAAATCGGCCAAGTGCGAGTCGGACTCGCGCACGAAGGGTTCCGTACCATTATCGCAAAAAACGGCAACAGAATCACGTTTGTTGTATGGGAGCCACACTAAAATATTTATTTTATTCTGTTTTTAGTATGTGTTGTTATAGCGGCAACAGAAATATATCCTCTGTGAAAATTTCAACTGTCTAGCTATAACGGTTCACAGATAGACGGACAGTACAGCCTTAGTAATAGGATCTCGTTTTTACCCTTTGGGTACGGAAGCTTAAAAAGCGTCACAAACTTGTTATTAAAATAAATAAGAAATACAGAAAAAACTGACTACAATTTTTAATATCATCCGACGCTGCACAGAATAACGCCATCAACTTGTTGGCAACAACGGAATTTCTTTCTGTTCCTTTACCCATTAAGCGGTTTGCCGAGCCAAAGAGATACGCTTTTCATCCTATCTCCCCCAGCATTTAGCAACTAATTACGAATATATCCTGACAAAAGAAATCCCTGTTTTACATAGTACAGTCAAAATAAACGCCACCTGTAGTTTGACTTAAGAAATGTAGTGTAGAGGGGGTTGTTTTTAGGGTTCCGTACGCAAACGGTAAAAACGGGACCCTATTACTGAGACTCCGCGGTCCGTCTGTCTGTCTGTCGCCAGGCTGTATCTCATGAACCGTGATAGCTAGACAGTTGAAATTTTCACAGATGTATTTATGTTGCCGCTATAACAACAATTACTAAAAACAGAATAAAATAAATATTTAAGTGGGGCTCCCATACAACAAACGTGATATTTTTGCCGTTTTTGTGATAATGGTACGGAACCCTTCGTGCGCGAGTCCGACTCGCACTTGGCCGGTTTTTTGTGTACACGAGATAAAGTCACATTGTTACACTATCTATAATTTATTCGAGCGGTGACAGTTGCCCTGTCTCCCCAACTTCCCCTCTCGTTGTACCGAGCCTAGTTAGAAGACATTTTATGGACCCTTAGTAATCCCCTGGCGTGTTTGAGACTCACATATCCTGCAGATTCGGAAAACAGGGCAAAAATAAATAAATATTGAAAGTACTAGCAGGATTGAATTATTTATTTGACGTTTCTCTAGAAATGGTAAATAGAGGAGGCGAAAATTGAATTGCTTAGTATGTCGGCGTGTGAAGGGTAATATTACGTGAGTTATGTTTATTTTCATTATTCAGCTCTATATCCTCGAATTCAAGGAATCCTATTTCGACAGTGGCGGCCTTAGGGGTTGGCGAACAGGGCAATCGCCCGGGGCCTCGCTCTTGCAGGGGCCTCGCGCTACAACCCAAAAAGCTTACAATTTTATCCTTAGCAAACAATAAAATAAAGTTGGTCGATTAGGAGTCTAGTATTAATAATCACACTAATATTATAAAGGCGAAAGTTTGTGAGTGTGTGTACGGATCTGGATGAAATGTGGCACAGATATAGATTTCAGTCTGGAATAGTACATAGGCCCCGGGAATATGTTCCCTTGGGCTAATTTTAGAATAACCGCGGGCGTAGCCGCTGGCAGAAGCCAGTTAATAATAAAAACAATAAGTGCAAAGTTTTCCATTTCTCGTATATCTCATACATTGTAAAAAAGACAAGGGCCTCGCAAATACCTGCCGCCCGCCCGGAGCCTCGCAGCGGTTAAGGCCGCCCCTGTATTTCGACTCTCTATGAAAATAACTGAGCTAAAAAAAATAACCAAAGACTGGGCGTGTGTGTGTTTTACTAGCTGGCATCGCAACATAGCAACGTGAATCAGTTTCCACTTATTCAATCAAATTCACGTGTTCGAAAAATACTTTTTGGCAAAGCACACAATCGAATAACAGCCGCTATGAACAAACTCGTTTTCCTTTTTTTATTGAGTACCTACGTAAGTTATTTTTTCGTCAATATCGATTCCATTTTGTGAACTATTTAGGTAATTTGATACTTGTTCCTCTTGTTGAGAATATAAATTGGAAAAATGTATGAACATATGTGTAATAATGTGATAACGTGTCACACTTGTCTGTATGGCGATAAATCACATTAAACGCTTCACAAAATATGGATGTGACGTATCTCGTGACGTCCTCCAAAAACAGTCATTCGAATTAAACCAATAATATTGTTTAATATGTAAATCTCGCTTTAAAAGCGCCACCATGTTTGACGTTTTCATTTCGATTCGATCATTGGCTGTGTGTCCGTCATGTATATTGATGAGTATAACTCTGATTGGCTGAACATCCGCTTTTGTTCCACGAAATCAATTTATACCCGCACCCACCAGATATTTACTTTAATCCGGATAAAGAAAATTCTCCGAGATTAATTTATTTTGCCAAGAATGAGAGACAAAAAATAAATAATCACGAAGACACGAAAATAATTGTAAGTTCAGACCATCAATCAGCGAGTCGGGCCGGATTGGACAGAACACAAAAACATGGGCGAGTGACCGAACAATAGATGACGCTGACGATCCGTCGCACACAGCCCAAGATGGCCGCCGCCTTTTGGCGGGAACCACTGAAGCGAATAATTGACAAAGGATACAGTCTTTGTGTGCTTGGGCCAGCTCGCCTGTCCGCCAAAATATTACCCGAGAATATTGCCCAAATATTTAGATTTTTTTGTAACAAATAAGTTTCGTTTTCTCGGAAATAAGTTCGAATGGATGTCACGGTACCTACTTCATTATTTATGCTTTCAGAAAACTTGATAGGTACTTCTTTTTAAAATACGATTAAGTTGGGATCAAAATTACTGGCCCAGAAGGTCTATCCTTGGTACACATGACCAGTCCTCTTTCTTTGGCAAAACGCCAAACACAATGGACTCCAACTGATGTTTTTTATTATTCATTGGATCTATCAAGCGGAGATAGTCTAGTTACTACGCAATCCACTCACACTCAAATAATTGTACATCCCTATAACCGGATTAGCCATTAGTTGTTGTTAGTGCACGGATCACTTGATTGCATCATGTCACTTCGTTACCCAACAAAAAGCGGTTTGTTCACAAAATACGAGCCATTCTGCCCACAAATTGGCTCCCCCAACATTGGTGAATTACAGGCATTTCCCTTATTTAAGAATAAGTGCCGCAGGACCCTCCACAATAGACTACAAAGAACATTATTCGCATGCAAGACGTCGAACGTGAATGCCTTATTTACAACATAATGGAAGTGAAAAATTTCATTTCGAACCATTTCAGTAGTTGTATTGGAATTTTGTATGAGGACGACACACACAAACGGCATACTTTAAAAGCCAGAAATAAATAAAATAGAAATAGATTAAGTAGATTGTTTTAGTAGGTTTCTGTTCTCTTAAATATTACTTTAATAAGCTTGACAATAACATCGAAATAAGTAATTTAACTATTCATAGAAAATACGTTCTTCATGTTATTAATTAAATTCGTAGTAGTGAGAGACAAGCTTCCTAAACAACCTTCACTTTCTATGAAGCAAACCTATTTACATATTTATGTACGTAACCATAAAATATTATGTGCCCTTAGTTTATTGAAAATGGTTCTGCTTTCTCAACAAATAGAATATGAAACACAAATATTATTTTACTGCTCCGTAAACAATTTCTACAATTTCGTTTCAATAAAGCTGACATAGTTTCAAGATCGGAAAGTCATAAGTAGGTTCTCCAATACGTTGTCGCGACGCAAACAAAGAACAACTATAAAAACTTCATGGGATTGCCATTTAAAGAGTGTATTGTTGTAACAATAAAGTTGGAGACACGATCCCGTAGCGACCGGCCCCTACTTTGTCTGCTAAATCTCAAAAACATCATGTAAGTCACACCGGCTATTCGTTGCGCTATAATTGGCAAAGTTTACGTCATAATTTCTTTATGAAATTTTCGTGCCAAATATCTTAATTAAGGGTTGAAGGACTTTCGCAATTACGGCAGACAGAACGCAGGTATGCTCAGCAAGTTTAATGAATTGCCCAACTTGTGTCACAATTCATATTAAATTGTGTACACTCGTAATGTCACTTTGACATTAGTTTTCTAAACTACAGTTAGTTGCGGTGTTATAATCGTTAACGGCGCCTAATCACGCAGTAAAAGTCGTTTAGGAAAGTTCAATTTGATTTAGTTGAGGCTCTATATTTTTTACCGCACAATCCCACCCGCAAGCGGCTCACAATAGTGTGTCGCTGCGTCACCCCACATTGTGTAATATTTTGCTTTGTAAACTTACAAGAAAATCTGTCTCTGTGAACTTTGACCTGCCACCAACATTGACATCCACCTTATTTACTATATCGCGCACAATAGCAATATACGGCTGTCAATAACCAATTCGGCTCTTACGATATAACAAAGGTAGATAGATACGAACGTCAATATATATTACTCTCGTAATCAAACGTAGCCGCAGAGTTAACGAAATACGAAGTAATGACTGAATAATTATTGGTAAATAGGCTGAACTTTTCGTGTAACGTTTCACGAAGCTATTCAGTAGATCGGCTAAGCCGCACGGCGCGCGACAAATTGTCACCGCAGCAACTACCCGCAAAATAAACGTCGTGGCAATAGGAACCATTCCAACTAACTTCACCTGAAATCCTCAACTCCAAGTGCGATTAAAACCACGAACAAACATTCAGCTAACAACTATGAGTTGAGTTTCCATCTTAAAATGAACTGCGAGGTTTGTTACACTGAAACAAGCGTAAGGTTCTGAACCAATGGTGGGAGTTCTTGGTAATTTGGTTGCGTATGTTGGCCGGCTTGCTAGAAGAGGCGCATGTAATTGGCCACAATAACAAGTCGAGTAACAACTATTTTAGCGTATGTTTTTGTATTACTAAGGCTTATTAGTTTGGTCGCAAAATTACATAAGTATTGTGTGTATTAAGACTACTTTCTGTAAATGGTTCGTACAGAAAAATCCTACCATGTTAACAATTTCTACCGCCAATGCTCGGTTATACAACAACTTTGTGAACCATGAATGAACTTGTGATATTAAATTTATTGCCAATATTTTCTGGTACCAAAATATCTAGTAGGTTGTCAATAAGTGGTTTTTTTGTAAAATCGTAAAACTAAAAAAACCGGCCAAATGCGAATCGGACTCGCGTACGAAGGGTTCCGTACCATTATCGCAAAAAAACCGCAAAAAAAAAAAAACGTTTGTTGTATGGGAGCCCTACTTAAATATTTATTTTATTCTGTTTTTAGTATTTGTTGTTATAGCGGCAACAGAAATACATCATCTGTGAAAATATCAACTGTGTAGCTATCACGGTTCATGAGATACAGCCTGGTGACAGACAGACAGACGGACCGCCAAGTCTCATTAATAGAGTCCCGTTTTTACCCTTTGGGTACGGAACCCTAAAAAAGAAAGATTTTTTTGTTGTTACAAATACAAACAGCTCTGATACAGCACATCTCTATGTATTTAAAATATAAATTCCTTTTGTCATACGAATGTTATTACAAGCTTTTATTAACTCTCACCTGTCCCCATGTCTGTGTGTATATAATAAAACCTTTCAAGTTAAATTCGACCCATTTCGCAGTGTTTGATTGAAATTTTGCATACACCTTTGTCACTCATGACAATAAAATTTTTAATCTTAAATTTTGTTTCTTTTTTCAGAAACGTAGTGTACAACCTCAGTCTGACCGACCTGACGGAGCAACGCCGGCTGGTGTGGTACTCGCCGGAGAATGACGTCAAGATGTGCGTCGTCAAGGGGAAGGATGAGGTGAGTCGTATTACTTGGTTATAAGGTGTATTATCCCACGGCACACTGACCGACCTGACGGGGCTACGCTGGATGGTGTGTTACTCGCCGGAGAATGACGTCAAGATGTGCGTCGTCAAGGGAAAGGACGAGTGGAGTCCTATTACTTGGTCATAAGGTCTGTTATCCCACGGCACGCTGATCGACCTGACGAGCAGCGTTGGCTGGCATGTTACTCGCCGGAGAATGACCTTAAGATGTACGTCGTCAAGGGGAAGGACGAGTTGAGTCGTATTACTTGGTTATAAGGTCTATTATCTCACTGCACAGTGCCAGGGTTTGGGCTAAGGTCATTCCTTCTATTCTCCTACTGGTGAACTAAAATCTTAAGGGGATATTCCTCTCTTATTTTGAAATCGGTTAAAAGGCGATGCTAAGAACTCGTCTGCACTAATCAGTAATACTAATTAATTTACTTATCAGTAAATTAATTGTTAAATTGGAGCATTCATAGTCTTTAGTGTACACAAACAAGTTTATATAAATTTTTTTATGTTACACGAGCAGATATCTAGCTAAATTTCATAAAGCATAAAATGCCTTCAAAACTGTTCTTTTCCTTCTCCGTCTAACTCGATAAATCTCAGAAATGCCAAGTTCTAAAGACGATTCTGTGTAAAATTATTTCTACTCACTTCGTCACAAGACGTTCTTAGATACGAAGATTCCTTTCCACGAAATCGTGTCCCAGCAGACAGCAACTTTGATTTCTTGGAAAGAAAATATAAAGAAATGACTTGTACATCAATTTAACTCGTAACACACTTATGTAGATTGTTACGTGCTACGGCGTAGGCGAGTGCTACGAACTTTTGTAACGCTACGATAACTCGTAGCAAACTGTTCTGGATTACAATAATTTCATAATAACCCTTCTTAGAAACGGTTTCGAATATTGAAAACTATAATGTGATTTTTAATTTCGTGGACTATGTATGTCAGTTACATTTGGGGGGTTGTCACTTTATCGTTACATTAAAATAGTGTCGTACCCTAACTATACTGAGTGATCAAAAGTTAATCGAAAATCGAAGTAGATCGAAAATTAAATTATTTCACGGCATAAAAAAATAATTTGTTTAGAAACTAGCGGCCCATATTTAGTTTCTACTCATTTATGTCAGACTTCATTTTATCGATTGCATTTATTTTATTGTTGATTTCATATTTAACACAATAAAAGTTCATGTACTATGTGTATGAATACTGTTATATTTAAATATATTACCTTTATATTCATAAAACATTTATTTACACCAATTATTAAAAATAAATTGAGGAGTCATGTCACATCGATTCGATGAATCACTTATGATTGAGCCTTACCTACAACACTATGCTCCGCGCTTGAACATTTTAAAACAATAAGGTCAATGGCAGCTGTCAGTTTAGTCCACGAAATTAAAAATCACAGTATAGTTAATTTAAGCTTCTAATAGCTACAGTAGGGTGTATGATTTTAAATAAAGAACAATGGAACAGCGCCCGCAGCTCAATATCTATGTTACCTGCCGCCATCTTGAGGCGAATAATTGAATTTGGAACGAGTCGGTCGCGTATGAAACGAGGCCTTATTCCGCTAAACGTCTCTCTACCGAATACCGGCAAATTAAAAAGCCAATCGAGTGGAAATTCTCGCTAGACTCGCACGGAAGATGTTCCAGGAGGTCGTATAACTTTATTTTAGTTCGAGTTAATGAGCGACCTCATTTCGGGATTACGGAATATGAATGTCAGCGTGGAGTACGGGGATATGGTGGCAATAACCCGTGTAATGTATGTAGAAATTTGTATTAACTTACTCTGCTGCCAGTCGAAGGATCTGGAGAGTGAAGGAGATCGTTGACATTCTTGCATTGCGATTTGCGATGCACTGAAACTTGGAGTTAATTAATAGTGGTTTTAGTTTACTTACTTTGAACCGCTTCATTTTTATTGCTGATGAGTTTTAGCATGTCAAAGTTAAAGATCAGAGGGGCAATTTTTAAGCAACGTTTGCATTCTTATGTCATATATCCAAAAAAACCGGCCAAGTGCGAGTCGAACTCGCGCACGAAGGGTTCCGTACCATTATCGAAGAAAACTGCAAAAAAATCACATTTGTTGTATGGGAGCCCCGCTTAAATATTTTTAGTATTTGTTGTTATAGCGGCAACAAAAATACATCATCTGTGAGAATTTCAACTGTGTAGCTATCCTGGTTCATGAGATACAGCCTGGCGACAGACAGATGGACCGCGAAGTCTCAGTAATAGGGTCCCGTTTTTACCCTTTGGGTACGGAACCCTAAAAATTACCTCTAATTTCTTTACATTCTTACAAATTTCTGACATAGATTGTTGCCGAATTGAGACTGACTCGAAATTGAACGAGAATAAGCGTTTGCGAAATAAAACTGCCTTAATAACTAAAAACACTTTATTTTTAGGGTTCCGTACCCAAAGGGTAAAAACGGGACCCAATTACTAAGACTCCACTTTCCGTCTGTCACCAGGCTGCATCTCATGAACCGTGATAGCTAGACAGTTGAAATTATCACAGATGATATATTTCTATTGCCGCTATAAAAACAAATAAAAAGACAGAATAAAATAAATATTTATGTGGGGCTCCCATACAACAAACGTGATATTTCTGGCGTTTTTTTGCGATAATTGTACGGAACACTTCGTGCGCGTATTCGACCCGCACTTGGCCCTATTTCTTCTTTTCGTGTCGATCGACTCAAAATTAAATTTCATTGGACCATTATTTAGCAACCTGTACAGCTCTATCTATCATAGGTCTCGTTTAAATCCTGAATAATGCGCATAATATGGTTGTAAACGACGGACACCAAAGGAGGTTAAAACACCCAATAACCCCAGTAATAAACCCAATCGATTTTCAAGCTAAACTTTACCTTTCCTCCACTTTACGAGTACAACCCCTTCATTCTTTCAACACAACGACCCCCATATTTACGACATTTTCCACAGAAATTAGCATAAACTGCAATAAATAGGGGTCCATTAAAATAGCAGTAAACTATTCGAGACATCGTGTTTGTTTTACGACTGTGCAGGTGGTTCCGTAGGCAAAATTAAAAGGCTGTTCAGTAAAATTACATTTTTACGAACCTGTTATTATTGGGTAACATTTTTACGACGATTGTATAGGTATTTCAACCTTGTAATGGCGTAAAAATGGGGACTGTAGAATGTGCTCTTGAGTTGAATGCCAAGGACATGCTGTTTATTTTTATGGTAGATTTGGTTTTGAAGGGGTAAAGTTTTGTTCGTCAATTAGTGAAAGAGTTCTTTCTGAAATGTTAACCTTAATTATAAAATTAAATAATTAATATGTTAAAAATAATTATTAAAATAAAATGATAATTAATAATAATTATTAAAATTTAATAATAATTATATGTAATAATAATTAGGTAGTAAAATAAAAAAAATAATTATAATTAATAATAATTATTAAAATTAATAATAATTATAATTAATAATTATTATTAAATAATAGTTATATTTAATAATAATAATTAAATAGATCTACAAATATCCTAGTATGTACGGTAGCAGCTGGATAAGAGTTGCCGCGAATCGATATGAAGAGAAACCGTGCGCTTAAAGAGGCCTTTGATAGTGGACAGTGGTATGTTGATAACGATGATGATGAAACACATCGCCGTAAAATAACTTTACTAAATGGCCATATTAGGCAGACCCTTCAAAAATAGTTCTTGTTCAATATAGAGTTTTAAACCACAGTTTCAAGATAGACTACTATTAGCACTAAAACAACATAATGAAACTACCATCCCCGTTTAATTATTTCACAAAAAAAATTTTTCGCCTTTAGCAAAACTAATTTCTTAGACTACCTATTTACAAATTCACTCGAATTTCTCTAGGAAAGCGTGTAGAAGAAGTTTTTAAACGTTTATGCATCCATTACGGGCTTTTAGTAACGAGCTTCGATTAATGTAACTGGCAGCATTTTGCCACTATTGCAACCGTTGCCACCATTTTGCCACCATTCGGTCCCAGCACTCGTTTTAATAAGTTTTTGCTCCACTAATTGGAAACTATAATTTATTTCTTTTAGTAAGACGTGTTTGGATAGCTTCGCGAGGAATGTCGGTAATCGTGAGTAAGTGCTTTGGGTTTGCAGTTTATCGTTTGCTATTAGGGTTTCTGTTGCAAGTAGTTTTCCGTTAATGAAATAAGACTTTTAAACTTGCTTTTGGGCAATGAGAAACAGTAAATTGGTGTTTGTGAATAGCAAAGCAACAGTATTCCCTTTTGCCCTTATTAATCAACCGTAAAATAACGTCCGAAATTGCAAAAATCAAGTCTTACCTACTCTGCCTTCTCGTACTATCATATCAGCGACAATATATCGTAATTTATAAAAGCAGGTGGCAGACTGAGTTCAAAATGCGAGAATTGCCACTCACTCAACTCAAACTTAAAAATATGACCTGCTGTTTTACCTAACCTTTTTTATTTTTTGGGGGGGAAACCTTCAAAAGGCGTCTGGACTTTTGAGGAAAATACCAGAGGGTGAGGTATTTTTACCTGACTAAAACCACCCCGGTGATCACTATCAGCACATGGAAGGGGCCCCGTTACCTATTAAAAGACCACCCCGGCACCCCCTCTGTGCAACGCCTGTTAGGGAACATTCCTGGGGAGACTGCGAGGCGATTCGCCTGAGCCTCGCTGTGCACGGCAGCACGTGTTACAGTGCCACCGTCTTACCTGGAGTCACATGGCGGGTGAACAGACTCCCCAATCTGGCCACCCGTTACCCCAAAGACCCGCCTGCCTATGATACAGACGGGGTTACGGCGTTCTAGGCGTGGAGGCGACCGCCTCCACGACGCCTTCTTCTCCGAGTGGGATCAGCCTTCTCACAATCCCTCTCGGCGGCCTCTTTCTAGCTTTTATTTGCCTATCTAAGCGATTGAATGGATTGATAACAAAATATGATTTATTTTACCACACCACAAAATAATTTGATATATTATTATATTATATGTTGTATTTATTTTATGTTTTATATATTTAGTTAAGTTATTATTGTCTATTTTAAGTTTCCTTATTTCTTTCTACACACTGTGTCTTCGTCTATCATCCAACTTTCCTGTCGCAGGTCTGCTGGAAGAAATTTCTACTGAAATAAGCAGTACATTTGTGCTCTTCTATCTGTATTCCTTCTTTCTCTGTTAATTGTTTTGTGTGTAAATAATTAAATTAATAAATAAATAACTCGGTAATTATTTGTCCAAGGAAACCTGCTAATTGTCACGTAAACTACAATCCAGCTAATGATCTAATCTTTCTAATTCTGTTATCTCAAACACTTCTTAACAATAGATTTCTATCGATAAATAGTTTTGTATCACTCACGAATTCAGCAGTACGTGATAAACAATCTCTCAATGGTATTAGGAATCAAGGGCGGTACCTTTTTTTTTTATTTATGTGGTTTGTTTGTATATTTGGAGCTGCGTTCTTTGTTAAAATATATGGGTAGTGATGAAACAGAAAAGTTCCACTAGAGGAGATAATAGACTTGACTCACAAAAAAATATCAAAAATGTAATCCAAAAGTTTTCAGGTAAGCTTTTGTAATTTTTTCAAAGTATCTTAAGTTTCAAGTACTCAGAAACACACCATGTATTTCACAAGCTTTTATTAAACTTGCAATGTATGTATGTATGTTCGGTTCAAATCTTGCAACTGTCTAAAGCAGTTATCCTCAACCGATTAAGATGAAATTTTGCATACACGTTTGGATGACAATGCACGGTAAGTTAAAAAGCTTTTTTTAAAAAAAAACATTAATTTGAAATAAATATTTACCTAGCAGTAACTGTAATTCTAAGAAAAACATACTTTGATAAGAAAAAAAAACGAAAACAAGTGCCAAACTTAATTATCCAAAACCATGCCTCATTCTTATAACATTCTAACATAAATAACGACTGTTTTAATCTTAGTTACAACATACAAAGTAAAAACTATTACAAAACGTTAAAGGCTAAATTTAACGACCTTAACCGTTAGAGGGCGCCACGGTCGCCAGAAGGCACACTTAAAAATACATGCTATGTCAAAAGTAGGTCATTCCCGCCCGAAAAATAATGTTTCAAAATTGTTCAACAATATTAATAATGTAAGGGAAAATTTCACGGTTTTAACGAGAATGTAATGAGTTAAACTGATAATATGTGCGTATTATTGATTCAAGTGTCAATTAGCAGACACAATAGAAATTACCATTGTTTTAAGCCGATTCGGCACGATGGACCTCATCATCAACATCATCATCATTTCAGCCAAAAGACGTCCACTCCTGGACATAGGCCTCCCCCGGCGTCGCCACATTGACCGATCCCGTGCGTCTCGCATCCAGCGCCTTCCCGCAACCTTAACCAGGTCTTCGGTCCACCTAGTGGAAGGCCTTCCAACATATCGTCTGCCGGTTCGCGGTCGCCATTCCAGAACTTTGGACCTCAAAGAGTTATTATTATTTATTTATATATACTTTATTGTACACCACATTATTACAAAGAATACACACAACGGGCGACTATATCCGCGATTTCTTCCAGGAAACCTGGAAGCTGGAACCTGGTTCAAGTATTATTTAAGTTTTTATTCAATATTATAGGAAACGTGTACTTGGAACCCTGGTTATTATCTGCAAGAAGGCAGCTGATCTTATTCATCATCACATCATCAGCCTTTTTTAATTTTCCCACTGCTGGGACACAGGACTCCTGTCTGTGAGAGGGAATGGGACGTAATCCACCAAGCGGGCATAGTGCGGGTTGGTGAATGTCACATGTATTCGATTTATTGGTTCTAGACATGCCAGTTTCCTCACGATGTTTTCCTTCACCGTTTTGAGAGCAGTGGTGATGAAATAATTTACACAAATTAAAGTGCCTGCCTGGGTTCGAACCCACGGCCAACAACTTGTAAGTCGCGGCCGATACCACTGGGACATCACTGCTCTCTGATCTTAGTAATACAAAGATATGTATAAATAGATGGTATGTTTAATTACGTTATATTTACCATCATCGTAGATACCTGAAGAAAAAGAGTAAATAAAGAATTGGAAAATACATCAGTTCATTTCTCATGTGCACGAGAACAACACAAATTCGGTTCGTTACGAGTATATTCTATTGATTCGTAACCCAACGTTGCAACAATAGGTACCTCATAAAGACTCAAGCTTCTCGAGGGAGATACATACTCCTAACATTTTAATTACAACAATAGTGTTTAGTTATAAGATTATCAAGTCACGTTCGAATCGTCTAGACGCCCACTTAGTGCGAAGTAGGCATTTGATACCAGCTTATTAGCTTCAAGTGGAAGAACCATCGACTTGAACTCGCCCATTTTAATACATAGGTGTACCTAGAATGAAGCTTTGTAGATTACTAAAGTTTTCACAGAAGAACCTGAGAAAGGCTGGTAGGTATCTTGTGTAAAGTAAAATTGTACCGATTCATGCCTTCTAATAGGTCATATCATCTTCTTAAATCGTTTCCCTTTGTTTGTGTGAAATGCATTTTCTTTTATTCAATTGCATTATTCTACTTATTTTGGATTCCTTGTTGGTTTTTTTTATCTATACACTATAAACAAACAATTTTTACAAGCCAGACATTTCAACTGCTAGTTTCGAAATACGCCAGACCAGTTCGCTGACCACAATTTTAAAAATAAATATTATAAATTTTCCCGAAGTTTATTGACCACAAACAAAGGTACGTTCTTTTTGCGTCCCCGAGGTTGGTCGCTCAGTTGATTGCTCGGCGCTCGTGGGACGTCGCAAATTCATGCTTCAATTGCAGCAAGGCTTGGCTGGCCCGTCTACCTGCACGCTATTTTACTTGGACCCGAACTGCACCCGACGTGAGCCGACTGCCATTGGCTCCTAAACAGATTTGTTGAATTCCGTCTCCGAGAACATTCTAGTAGCATTGTGAATTAGATTATGTAGTTGCAAAGTGGAATATACCATTTGGGTGGTATGTTTGGTTTACAGATTTTTTTAGTTGGCAAAAACATTAAAAAAATGATTTTTTCTGTCAACATTTCGACATAAAATCGGAGGTAACAGAGATGTATCTGTTGTTACATAACACCCAAACAAATCAAATAAAGATTTCTAGCGAAATTAGCCGTCCATATTATCAAAACATTCTTCATTATTTTCAATATCCGATTTCATTATTCCTCGCATCTCTCTATTAACGTCAATATGCATCGTTCTACGGCTTAACATCACTCTACCAAATCCGATTACACCAGACCGTATTTACAATTAGCTCAAATCCCAGAGCAAACAGGGCGTGTTTTATCCTAGATCTATACGAAATAGGCTAGCGTTTAGTATTCGGCCTGGAGTGCTCTGAATTAGAAAGTAACTGGTCAAGAGAGGGTAGTGTGCGAATCGAAATGCGAACTGTTACAAAGCTCTGATCTCGCTACTGTAACGCACGTAATAGAGGATCAGGGTTGCCGCTGGTCGATTTTTATTTTTTTATTTGCATTTGTAACTGCGTAGCAGATATAATCGCGTTGCATTTTGCGTGATTCCTGAACAATAAGTGAGCTGAAGATTCGTTTTATGACAGAGGCTGATGATTGAGACTTTATGAGTGCTATTCCACCAAAGATATTATAATTTTCTAACTCTTCCTGTAGCGACTGCTATGCATTTAGATGTTAGACTTCATATATACCAAATGTTTTTATGGTTCTAACTATTAATCGTCGCTAATTTCAAATTTATTAATATCTAAAATGTAAATATTACCATATCAGTGTCATTGTTAGCCTGTATTATCTCTATCAAAGGCCATTGGGGACGTCTTTATCAAAGTATCAGTAATTTCCCCTTAAATTTGCAGCAATCCATAATCACTTCTCTGTGTAATCCTGCCGGTAGCAGCCCTACTAGGTATTGCGGGATGCGTTGCGTGGGATGGGCCGTACGTATCGTAATGCTCGCAGCTGACGGCGCCGACGACTGCGGACAACGACCTCGATCGAGGTTTCCCGAAACTTCGACCACTGCCGAACATGTACGACTATAAGAACAGCAGGCTCCGCACTAAGCTCATTAGGTTAGGTTGCTGTGTTCCGATTTGTTTTTACTATGTTGAGATTTGTCTTCTGCCTTTATTTTTATGCAGATTTAACAATCAGATCAATATTAGGGTCTGAGGCTTCGGGACATGACAGTCCAATGTTTCCACACATTCTAACCAACTTGTATTACTAAAACTTTTTAAATTAAATCTTAGTTTTTAACAAAAAAGCAACTGAAATGTAACTGTTCTAAGCTTCATGAACTTTTGTATTTCACAAGTTAGGTAGGTTGAAAATCGAAAGGTCTGACAAATATCTTCCAATTTATTGGTTTGAGAGAGAAACGTATATAGTTAATAAATGGGTACCTATACAAGGGTTCTATAGTCTTAATGTGACACAGTACTGACTCCAAACACAAGACGTCACCCGCTCAGATAGTCAATGATAATCGTCATTGATGCAAGTCAATAACTTAAGCTAGATTAAGCTAACATAATAACTATTGTTTAGGATTAGTTGCTGTTGACGCTGCCTAGTGTCTGAAGTTTAGGCATTGGGTTTAAACAAATATATTGTGATATTAGGCCATTGGTGTGAGCTGTAATATGAATAAATTATCGTGTTGCCCAGTTGCTGGGTTGTGGAGGTCAGATATGCATTCGTTCAATGTAAAACACTGGTACTCAGCTGAATCCGGTAAGACTTAAAGCCGACCCCAACATAGTTGGTAAAAGGCTACGAGAATTTTTTTTTAACACATCACATCACATCACATCATCAGCCTATAAATGTTCCCACTGCTGGGACACAGGCCTCCTCTCTGTGAGAAGGAATGGGCCGTAATCCACCACGCGGGCCCAGTGCGGGTTGGTGGATGTCACATGTCTTCGATTTTTTTTTTTTTTTAACAAAAAAATATAATTTTTCCATATACCTAAAGCATGGGTCCCGACGCTAAGAAGGAAAAGTTGGTTCAATAAATATCACTCGATGGCGCAATATGCATCGATGCGTTATTGAATTTTGTGCAAAATTAAAATTTTCTAGAATTGGTCATAAAAATTATATTTACTTTTTTAATCAACTCGCCTAAGTACAAAATAATGGAATATTGGGCTCTAAACTCACATTTCAAAGATTATTTGAACTGATAATTCATAACCCATTCCAATAGATTTGAATTTCTGAGGTATTCCACCCGATTTTAAAAATTTGTTATGTAACACATTTTGGTACAAATAAACTGTGAAAACGTGCAAAAACATACTATAAAACAAATCGTCACTGTATGCAAAGAAAAAAATGTTCGCAAACCGCATAAATCTCTCGGAGTAAAAGTTGCAAGTCACTGCTAACACCATCTATCGCGTACAGTCGGTGTCCATAATGCAAAAACACACACACGTACGGGCGCACGGTTGGCGCAGTGGTTGAGCGATTGACTGCTGCGCTGCGTGTCGCGGGTTCGATTCCCGCACGAAACAAATATTTGTATGACCTACAGATAATTGTTCCGGCTCTGGGTGTTTGTGTATGTGAGTTTATATGTTTGTAAACGCACCCACGATACAGGAAGAAATTCCTAGTGTGGGGCAAAGAATTAAAAAAAAAAAAAAATAGTACCTACCAAAGACACCGACTTCCAAAAATAAAGTTATTTTTCACTTTGTAGTTTCTTATTTGGAAGTCGGTAGTACCTTTTATAAAAAAGTATTTTTTTTCACTTTGTAGTTTTTTATTTATTTTTTATTTTTTTTATTTGATATAGGTTCGCGCTTGACCACCATCTCACCTGATGGTAAGTGATGATGATTATTTGAAAGAATTTCTTTAATATCGGCAAAGACTTTAACTATAACTTTTTTTTTTGGAGTTTTTTTCCCTTTTTAGTTCTACCTACCTTATTGGCAAGTTGTTTAGTAAGGTAACTATAACAAGAATAGCTTACCCGAATAACATACAACTTAAACATAACCGTTGAAATGAGAGATCTGCGTACCCCTTTCGAGCGTACTGGCGTGATGTTATGTTATGAAATGGTATAAACAATAAAGAGACATTCGATTGCAGCAATCTTGAGAGATATGTCGTTATTTATTGAAGAGTTCTGTTGTATATCTCCGAAGTCCTTCATCTGATCTTCACCAAATCATCCAACAAAAAAAGAATTTTCAAAATCGGTCTACAATTGGCGGAGATATCGGTGAACACACAAAATAAAAAAAATAACATACATGAAGTCGAACATAGAACCTCCTCCTTTTTGGTAAGTCGGTTAAAAATAGTAAGTATACAACAGACGATAATCGCTAGTTACGTCAGCACGGTTTCTTTGTATGGGATGAGGCATCTGTATTCTAGTATTATATTATCTGTGACTAATGTTTAAGAAACTTGGCCTTATCGGCAAACGAGACCTAATAAATACCGGTAGTTAATAAATAGGGGTACAGATGAAGTAGTTTAGAAAAAGCTGTAAGATTCTCAGTACCTATGTTTTCACAATCCTGTATTATAATTGACATGTACATTGTACAAACCTAAAAGGCACATTAGATTTATGCTTAAAATGAATAGAGATTTACACTAAATATTGTATTTAACTATTCTAAAGGAGCGTCCTCACTCGGAGCATTCGTTCGTGAGCATTTGTAAACAAGCAATCGCAGGCGAGCAACAAATGCTTCCCAGCGAGCCCAGCATTCGCGTTCGAGCAAAACTATAAACGTTCGCGTCGAACATTCCCTTGCGAGCTTGGAGCATTCGAATACGAGCTCGTTAAATGTCATTCATTTCAAAATGTCGGATAGAGCGGTTGAGGCTGCAGCATATTTGTTTTTTTTTATTGACCTGGTTACAAACACTTAAGATCAAAAAACTGTTCCTTGACTGATCTGAGTATTCGCTTTCGAGCGTTTTATTTACGTGAACATTCGAATGCGAGCAGTTTCCGCGAAAATCGTTGCGACGTCCACACCGGCCGAAGTTCGCGCTTGCGCTTGCGAAGCTTTGTAACGCTCGGCTCAACGTCCACACCGCTCGAATGTTCGACGTCGAATGTTCATTACAAGTGAATGCTCTCAGTGAGGACGCTCCTTAACGATAACCATTTAAATGGTTCATTATGTGTACGGTGTTCACCTTACACCTTAGTTAGTTAATGTTATGAGTACCGCGCCGCGACCCAGGTTAGGGAATTGATTAAGTAAAACGATGTTTACTATTACACGGATTTATTGGCACTGAAGTAATTAGTTTATAAATGAACGCGATGCACCGCATCGTGAGTGCAAGCGTCAGCATTATTACTTAACAATACAAAATGTACGGGTTTGCTCGTACATACTCCCTACAGGAGAAATTAACAAGTTACAAAATTAATGTTAACAGATCAAAGATCAACATATTTAAAAACAATGTTTCTAGAAAATGTAAAAAATAATAAATGTTATACAAAATTAATGTCGAGACAATATAAAGCAAAAATAATTAACGATTAAGTGATAAAGTTAATTATTGTCACTAGCCGCATCATTTAACTCAACGAACGCAAATAGGTGACGTAGCTTTATTCACTCGCGCACTATTGAGATTAGAAACACTGCTCTGATTGTTGTCATTTAACTCACTAACACTGTGGTAAAACACTCGGTCACCTATAATCACGCACGGATTGTCGTTGTTGCGAGGAGGAGGCGCAGGCGCACCCTGGGCCTGCGCTGGTGTCGGCGCCGGCGTGGACGGCACTCTCCAGGCGCGCACGCGACGCCACGCGTACACCAGTCCCGCTACTCCCGTGATGCCGACGATGATGTATATCAGCGTGTAGTGGTGTATATCATGGACAGACATGCTTTCAGCTATAGCAGCATTTTCTTTCATGATCTTAATTTTCTGGCCAAGCTCTGTTAAATCTATTTGATTCTGGTCAGTTTCAGAATCATTCAAGGTTATCATATGCGGGATCGTAATGTTGATAATATGATTTATCGGCGGTATCAGTGGCGTATAAACATCAGGTTTAATGTTCAGTTCGCTAGACTGTTGTCTGTGTGCAATTAAAGTAAGTGCTTGCGTTTTAATAATACACCCATTGTCTATAGCGACAAGACCCGCACCGGTCAGCTGATGACTGGCAACTTGATCCTCGCACATTATACGTAAAGAGCATTGATCGCAACAAAAATAGATGTAGTTGTTAATTGTGTTACTTTCAAACCAGCTGTTTTTGCAAGGAGAGATCTTTGTCTCGCACTCAAGCTCTTCGGTCTGACAGAAATCTTTATCTCCATTTAGATGATAAATAGGTCTCTGAATATGACACAGATATGCATCTGATATGAGACATGATGTTAATGTTTTCTCTGTCATAGTTAAGTAGGTATCCTTCTTTAAGTTTATAGCCACATAATCTGATATTGGTTGGATGTTAACCATGTCTGTTCCTTTGACTTGAGGAATGGAAAATATTTTGAATATCTCAAAGGAGTCTCTACTGATAAGAGGAAGCCTTATTTCAAAGATAAGGTATTCTGCCAGCATTCTGGCCTTTACTTTAAGAAGCTTATATATTTTCCTTAAATCCATCTGCACATTGTCTACAGGCAATGTCACGTCCTTAGGGAGCTGACTAGCGATGGTACTCAGCTGATCTTGCAATTGAACGGGAGTTAAAAGATGTGGATTAAACTGACCGTGATAGATGTCAGTGATAGTGTCCAGTAAGGTGCTTTGTAATGACTTCAAGTTATGTAGCATGTTGCTCCCGATAATAGCTCCGACAGTCAGCTCATTTACGATAGACATGTTTCGTGTTTCGGATTGAAGTTGGTTTAGCGCTTTTTCAATGGTAAATATATGTTGGGAAACCATTTTATGTTGTTTGTTCATGGTTTGCTCTGTTCGTTTGAGGAGATTATATTCAACCTCTATAATCGATGTTTGGTTTTTCCAGTAGGAGGCAATATGACGTTGGTTGTCGCGTAATAACGTTATGTCCTTGCGATACTGATCGGCGAATCTCGTATCTAATACCCCGAAGAGGCTATTCGCGAGATATCCGACACCGTCGATAAGACCGCGCCGCTGTCTAGCGCGCTGCACGTTTGAGTGCTGACCGAGCAACATCTGGTTGTAGTACTCAAGTTCACCGAAGCCTTGAATTAACTGTAATAATATGATATCACAGTTCATAATGTTACGTATTGTTTTGCATGATTGTTCTAGGGACTTCGTGTATTTGTTGAGAGCTGTTATGCCCTCCCAATAAGGTTGCATATCGTAGTAGATAATGAGCTTCCACTCGTCCCGTATAATCTGCATGTTAGTTAATTTATCGAAATAAAGGCCTTGGTTAGGTCTAAATTTTGTTGTTTGGAAATCGCAGTGTCCTCCTGTTACGATTGTCATAAAAAATAATAAAGATATAAATAATGTTGTTACGCTAACTCTCTTCGATTTCCTTTGAGGTTGTGTTTTTTCGCTGTTTGGTTTCAGCTCTTCCTGGACGTTTTCAGACGAGTCTGATTGATTTTGTTTTACAGGTAACTTTGATATTTTGGTAATTGGTCTTTTAAGAATTCCGTTCTTCGTTTTTAAGCTGACAACGCGAACGAATCCATCTGCTCCGGGATGTAGATCGACGATCCTACCCATAGACCATTTTCCTGGTGGTAAGTTGTCATCGTGCAAGAGGACTACGTCGTTTAGGTTTATGTTTTCACGAGACTGTCGCCACTTGCTTCTTGTTGTTAGTTGTGTTAGATACTCAGATCGCCATCTTTTCCAGATGTCAGCGAAAATTTTCTGAGTTAACTGCCACCTAGTCCTCAAGTCCCTTTCTGTTTCAACTAGGGTAAGTGCTGAACCGCCAGTCAAAAAGTGAGATGGAGTTAAGTAGTCTAAGTCCTCCGGATCTTCAGTGAGGGGACATAGAGGCCTAGAATTGAGGCATGCTTCGATTTGCGTGAGGACTGTTGACAACTCTTCGTAAGTTAACTTTTGCTCTCCGACAACTCTTCTAAAGTGATGTTTGAAACTTTTGACTGCGGACTCCCAAAGACCGCCTGCGGAAGGCCAGATTGGTGCATTAAAATGCCAGTTGATTTCCATGTCTGTTAGTTCAGCCAAAAATTCGTTGTTAAATATGTGTTGCATTTCTTGGTATTCTTGTTGAATTTGCTTGTTAGCTCCGACAAAGTTTCGTCCATTGTCACTATAAATGTGACTCGGCGTACCTCTACGTGCTGCCATTCTTCGTAAAGCTGCGATGAACGATGAGGTGCTAAGATCGGAGACTAGCTCTAGATGTACTGCTTTTGTAGACATGCAGACGAAAACAGACACATATCCTTTTGTGGTTTTTATGCCACGGCCTTTGTTGGCTTTAAGGAGTAGGTGCCCGGTAAAATCTATTCCAGTGTGGTCAAACGGACGAGATGGATTGCTTCTCGCTGCAGGTAAGTCACCCATAATTTGGTTATGTTTGTTAGGACTTAGCTTTTTACATTTAACGCATAAGCGTATTTGCTTTTTCGTTGCTTCATTTCCGCCTATAATCCAATACTTTTGTCGGATAAATCCCGATGTCAAGCGGGCTCCGCCATGGAAAGTAAGCTTGTGTGCATGTTCTATTAGAAGCTCTGTTAAACGTCCTCGCTGTGGAATAATTAAAGGATGTTGCATGTCTGCATGAATATGAGCATGTCTTAGCCTTCCCCCGACACGGAGAAGCCCAATGTTATCCAGAAATGGATTTAGATTTAGTATTCTGCTTTTGTTGCTAAGCTTTCCTTTCTCTTTTAAGCTTTTGATTTCTTCTACAAATTCCTGCTGCTGTACTTGCTTTATGATCTTCATTTTTGCTTCTCTCATCTCTTCTAACGTAAGATAGGAAGTTTCCTTATTGCTTTGCTTGTTTGTTAAAAATCTATACACCCAAGCTAAAATGTGTACAACTTTGGTAAAAGAACTGTAACTTTTTAATAAGCTCATGATTATACTTTCGTCATCTGTTTGTTTCGTGACAGTGTTTGCTTGCTTCTGTATTTTTGTTTCCAATGTTGTTGTATAGATTATTTCTTCAATTCTTTCATCAGCTTTAAATGTTTGTAGCCAAGATGGTCCCTGCCACCATAAAGGATGTTGAATCAATTGCGACATCGATAAGCCTCTACTTGCGCAGTCTGCAGGATTTTCGGCAGATTTGACATACCGCCAGCAGGTAGAAGGCATGATTTCAGTTATAAATCGTGTTCTGTTGGCAACAAAGGTTTGCCAACGTCCTGGATCTCCTTGCAGCCACCCCAGTACTGCTGTGGAGTCAATCCAGCCATAAATAACAATGTTGTAGTCAGTTAAAGAAGCCTTGACCTTAGCCATGAGTTTTGCTAATAAATGAGCGCCGCAAAGCTCCAATCGTGGCAACGATATGTTTTTGTTAGCCGGGATTATTTTTGATTTTCCGGCCACCAAGATGATGCTTGTTTGTTCGTTATAAACTTTACAGTAAATAACGCATGCGTATGCTTTTGTTGACGAGTCACAGAAACCATGTAACTCGACTCTTCGCTCGGGTTTTGTGCCCAACCATCTTGGTATTTGAGCTTGACTTATTTGATCGATATCCGCCTTAAGTTTATTCCATTCTTCAAAAATTTCCTCAGGTATCTGCTCATCCCACTGAATTTGTGAAGTCCAAATTCGTTGAAATAAAATTTTGAGTTTTGTTGTTGTAGGTGTGAGCCACCCCAAAGGGTCAAAGAACTTGGAGATATCGGATAGCACAGATCTTTTTGTAGCCTTGTTGACTGTTGAATCAATTTTTGGCTCAAATGTAAAGTTATCCTTGATAGGATTCCAGCGTAGTCCTAATGTTTTAGTAGACTCCGGCTGTCGAAAGCTTTTGCTTTGTTGTTGGCATGGGACTTCATCGTGCAGTAAATGCGGATCATTAGAAGCCCATTTTCTTAAATTGAATCCCCCGCGTTTCAGCAGTTCAATTAAATCTTGTTGAAGTTGGCGTGCTGCTGATACGCTGTGAGTACCATGGAGAAGGTCATCCATGTAGAACGACTCTTCGAGGACTTTAGATGCTTCTTGATATTCGGAGCGTTCATCGTTCGCCAGCTGTTTTAACGTCATCATTGCGAGGAAAGGAGCCGCTTTAGTCCCATACGTGACCGTGGTCAGCTGATATTCTTGTAGTTTATCTCGGGGACTATCTCTCCAAACTATTTTTTGCAGGCTCTGATCTTCCTTATGGACCAAAATTTGGCGGAACATCTTTTCGATGTCCGCGGTGAAGGCAAATTGATACTGTCTCCATTTAAGTATTAATGACTGAAGGTCCCGTTGCAGATTTGGGCCCCTTTGCATCAAATCATTTAAACTTTGGCCACTTGATGTTTTTGATGAGGCGTTAAAAACGACTCGAAGTGACGTAGTTGTAGAGTCATCACGTAGCACACAATGATGCGGCAGGAAACATTCGAGTTTCGAGTTACAAATAGCTGGTTTCATATGTCCTAACGCTAGGTACTCGTGTATGAATGTTTTATACTCTTTTGCGATGTATCCATAGGTCGCTGGTTCATATCCGGCTCGAAGGACCATAAAGATGTACGGTGTTCACCTTACACCTTAGTTAGTTAATGTTATGAGTACCGCGCCGCGACCCAGGTTAGGGAATTGATTAAGTAAAACGATGTTTACTATTACACGGATTTATTGGCACTGAAGTAATTAGTTTATAAATGAACGCGATGCACCGCATCGTGAGTGCAAGCGTCAGCATTATTACTTAACAATACAAAATGTACGGGTTTGCTCGTACATTATGAATGAAAGTTTACCTACTTCATAAGAACTTGGTATACTTTTTATTTAGTTCTTAAGCGCTACTAAGAAAGCGCTTTAAATCTTTCTGTCTCTTTACTTTATCTGTATAAAATATGACCAAGTAAAATACTGCCAGGACACTAGGTCACCAAGAAACTTTTGAGATACCATAAAACTATTAAAATAAAACTGGAACTCGAAGATTTATTACCGGTAAAATACCGTTCTTTAAAACTGTTTTAATGATTTAATAAACTTAATTCTACTTGAAGATTATTAAGTTTATTTTTAAAATGGCTTTATAGTTTTTAGTATCAGCTTCGTTTATTTTTGAAAGTCAGTTTCCAGGAAGAAATGATCATAGCTTTATATGAATAATCATATATATAAAGCCGCGGAGGTCAGCTATAAAGCTGACCTCCGCGGCTTCGCTCCCTTCAACCTACCCTATCTACCTACCATACATACTTAATTACTTAGCCACTTACCGTACCTACCTACTAACCTACTCACCTCTTCTACCGATCAAACTCCCTATCCTACATACTTACCTACCCTACCCTACATACCAATTTGTTAAACAATTTATATTTGAAAAAATACGAATGTAACCAACTTTTGTTTCTACCAGCAGCGATCTAATTAAATTTTAGAACACAAAAGCTGCTATTGTAACTTAACTATGATAGTGAGATATATTCTTTCGTAGATTTTTTGTAGTTAATAATGAGTACTTTAATCATGTAGTACATATTTTTTATGTATCATCAATAGTTTTCTCAGCGCACGCCAAATAATGAATTTCATAGACAAAATTTTGCTACTTTGCGTACATTATTGCAATTTTCATAAGGGTCTATATTTTTTTTTAATATCTTATAGCCTATGTTACTCGGGAATAATGTAGCTTTCCATAGGTGAAAGATTTATTTAAATCGGTCTAGTCGTTTCGGTGCCTATTCGGTACAAACAAACACACAAACAAACAAAAAAATCTTTTCTTTTTACAATATCGGTATAGATGTAGAAGTAGCAGAATATCCATAAAAACTTATAAGATACAATATTACCTAACAAATAGAAGATTAAACCATTTACCAAACACCGAATTATATAGATAAAAATATTCAAACCAATTTTGTCTCTAACAACGAAAAGCACATTCGTCCAATACTCAAGGACCCAATATTACGCAATATCTAACAAAAAATCCCAATCATGTCTTCCTTCTTCCATCTAACCGAACCAAGCAGTACCGGAGACTCAACTAGTTACACAAAACGACGTGCATGTCTGTCTGTATGTCTGTTAGTGTGGCCGGATCCCATTGCGACGGAATAGGATTACGGGCGTACATCTGGTGGCTCATGGAAATGCAAATGCAATCATATTACCGAACTATATCGCCGATATACCTGTCCGACATGGATTTACTTGGACTTAATTTTATTGGCGACATGCCGGGGACTTGGGTTCCGATTAATATTGTGGTGTAGTGGTTTGTAGTTCTAGGGTGAGATTTTTTGAAGCTGAGCGTCATCTGAAACAATTGATTGAAGAAATATGTAACAGAGATGCCAAACACACAAAACACAAAACTGCCATAGGAACATGTGATTCAAACAAAAATAAAGTTACAGTTTAAAAAAAAAATCGGTGTAATCAGATGAAAAACGCTAGTTACGTCGGCACGGTTTTCTTGTATGGGATGAGGCATTTGTATGCTAGTATTATACTATCTGTGGACTTTGACAAACTTATTCTTTATCCGGTTTCTTCCTTTAACTTTTTATTTTTATTTTAAATCAAAAAAACGTATAAAATCAAGTGAAAATAAAACTCACGTACAAAGGGAAGCTTAACTCAAAATTGAATTTACTCCTTCAAGTGCCACCACTGAACCCATCCATCTTCCACAGGAGAGCTGCCAGAACTACATCCGAGTGCTGGTCTCACTCGGTACTGGGAGGCTGCTGGTCTGCGGCACGAACAGCTTCAGGCCCTTCTGCAGGGAGTACAGCGTGCAACGCGACTCGTACCACATGGAGCGGGAGAAGTCGGGGCAGGCCGTCTGTCCGTACGACCCTGAACATAACTCCACTGCCGTTTATGCTGGTAAGTAAGAAATGGTGATAAGTTCGAGGTCAATCATAGAAGAAATCAAACCAAACGTTCGGTCATGAATCGATATCATTGATCGATGGTTAAATGGATCTGTCGACGTTTCTCCACATTTAGAAACTACATCAAATGAAAACCACTATTCGACGGACGTCAATCAACGTAACGTCGATCAATATCTTCGATCACCTTATAAAGAAATTATTTATTAGTATGATGGCAAGACAGATATATCATCAAGTCTTTTAAACAATTGCCTAAACTCCTACACACTTCACCTTGCTTTGACAGTCAGTAATATTTTTGTAGTATCTACTGCTTCTATGTTTGTAGTAGCAGTAGCTTCTTCAAAATACTCTGAAAATGAAAGGCAGAACTAGAGAACTATGGGTGCGAAAATTGTCATACAATCATACAACAACCCATACAATCATCAAATGAAAAGCCTAATAAGCAGATCTATCCCAAACAGAAATCTTACAAAAATCCAGCTTTTACGACGCTTAAAGGTCTATCCACACATATCAGGGGCGTGCCCGGGACGTGACAGGGCCGGGCACGTCCCGTGCACGGACGTGTGTGAACGAGTTCATATAAAATGTTCCCACCGATATTTTTGGAGCCCCTGACGGAACATGGTTAGTCCACGTCCCGTGCACGTCCCGGGCACGGCCCTGATATGTGTGGATAGACTTTTAACGTAGTTTGAAAGTACAGATTAAGGTAAAACTGTCTACAGTGACACTCGCGGCAAATAGTCTGGCAACCCTTGCTACCAATTAGCGCAACACTGGAATATTTAAATTTTTAACATTTTTTTATCTGTGAGAGAAAAATTTTGTTGTATTTATGGCTGACTGGCCGGTAACAATACCTATAACGAGATACAGGCCTAGGTCTGCCTGTATTGTGTAGTTGCTATTGTAAGGCCTATAGATGCAGATAACCTGTAACTGGAAACAGTACCTTACAATAACATCAAAGTACAGTACAGTATTAATTAATGAACATAAGGATATTTTGGAAACCGAGATCTTTTTAATAGAATAGAATACTCTTTATTATGTACACCATATAAGTTACAGAAAGCGTAGACAAGGAAGGGTAAAAAAAAATGAAAAATGATGATAAATGTTTCTTTTCTGTCCCAAAAATAAGGTGATCGCTTGAAATACTGAGCCGATTACGAAATGCTTGCACAGATGGATAGCTACACTGCTGTCGCGGAGTGCCACAACATAGGCCACTATGGAAATTATTTATGTGAGGCCTCATTAGTGCGTTGCGTCGTCGCAGAGTCAACCTGCGTCGTTTTACATATATTTTATGTGACATTCCACATCATACGTTTCAACGGATCGCGCTGTCGGAGCTTCGATGTGACAACGGACAGTGTCTGATCCGATCCATTGTCGAATCTGAAAACCACACTGAGATATGACGTCATCGCAACCCAGATGTGTGGCATACAATGCGTTGATCCGTTTTGACGACACAATGCAACGCACTAATGAGGCCTCAGCCTTTGACACTCAGCCCCCATTAACTTCTACACTTTATTTAGCAATACCACAATAATCCCATCAGCACAATTAAATTCATAATCCAATTTACAAATGCATATCTCACAATACACACAACACTTATCTTACGATATATCTGAAGATATATATCTCACACTGTATAAGCACCGTGCGGCCGGTATGTGGGCATTACCATGCCTGTTAATGGGATACACCGACGGTCATGTTACACTCGGACACCAATTAGGTATTGTGTGTTTCGTGTAACTATGTGTACTATTAGGAGGGGTGGTATTTTTGGATGTCAGTGTAAATACAGCTGAAAAGTGTGGCAAAGGAGAGAAAGGTTGACACCATCCTCATACAATAAATAGAGAGAGTAGGCGAACTTGGAAAAAAAGTTTTGTAATAAGTTAGCATTTCTTAAAATCTTTCTGCGATCACAATCTCAGCACCTGAGAACATTGTCGATAAAAATGACAATGAAAATCTACTTACAGATAAAAACGTATCTCACCCTTCCTACGTACCACAATTGGTATCGATAAACCTCAGGTGTGTATCATTAGGAGCTCCACATTTCCTGAGGGTGACACCGAACCTCAGTATCGATCCAACACTTACAACACAAAAGTCCTCCATTTCACCAAGAGTCCCCCATTTCACTAAGAGTCCGCTAAAAACAGTCCTCCAAATATCAGGATCTTCGCAACATAACAAAAGCTTGTTATCAGACTAAGAATACTTTTTAACATTTCGCCGGAACCCTTTCCAGTGACAGGGTCACATATGCTAACGGAATCCATGGTCGTACCATTGTCAGGAAATTAGGAAAAAGGGAAAATCTTTTTTATAACGATTGAACCCATTTTCACAGTCTGTCGGCGTACAATAGCCACTCATTGTTGCATTGAAAAGAGGATCGTTCAATGGGACTACGAGTGGATTATGACGTGACTGTTGTACATATTATTTGTATGCCTAGGTGGGTATGTGTGATGGGACGTAGCTGGGATAGACCACTAGTTGACTAGGATTTTTCGGAGAAGCCAACATTACTTGACAACATTCATCACATCACATCATCAGCCTATTAATGTTCCCACTGCTGGGACACAGGCCTCCTCTCTGTGAGAGGGAATGGGCCGTAATCCACCACGCGGGCCCAGTGCGGGTTGGTGGATGTCACATGTCTTCGAATTTTTGGTTCTAGGACATGCCGGTTTCCTCACGATGTTTTCCTTCACCGTTTTGAGAGCAGTGGTGATGAAATAATTTACACAAAGTAAAGCGCCTGCCTGGGTTCGAACCCACGACCTACAACTTATAAGTCGCGGCCGATACCACTGGGCCACCACTGCTCTTCTGACAACATTATTACCAAACATTTCCACAGTACTAACAAAATTTTCTGCATCAATTAGTTATACAGGCTGATTTTAAAATGTATGGTAATCTTTCAGGTTGTAATTTACTCATGAATATAAACAACTGAATTAGATATCAGCTTGCAAACATGTTTCGATGATCTGCCCCCGTACCATGACGTGTCAAAACTATAATGGTTCGACTTTGGAAAAGGGACAGCTTACACACGAAGGAAATAAACTTTTTTTTAATTATTATTTTTATTTAAATATTTTAATTTTCTACAGCGGACAAGTGGCAGTCTGCGCTCTCTTTTATATGTTTATATTTTATTTGTTTTTTTTTCATAAATATTACAATTGGTTGACTCCTTCGTCGGACATTATTTTTAGGCTTACTTAACTAACTTAAGTCTACGTGAGTTAAGGAAATAACTTTGATTTAAGAGGTTATGGTCACCTCCAGATCAACTTTAACTTTACTATAGGTACTTTTGCGATAAGTAGCATGTTCAAACACGAATTTTAACAACACAAAACAATTAAATACTTTATCTTACACAAACAACAATTGTTAAGTATATAAATTCAATAAACCCACAACCTCCTATAAATAAATAAACCTCAAACTCGACAATTTATATAAGCCCTTCAATACTGAACACAGCGAATATTAAAACATCCGCCCACGCTATATTCCTAACAATAGGCCATAATATTCCAAGACGCTGTCACTAACCGACTTTATAAGCAAGGAAGCCGAAAATAGGAAACAATACGCACCGCGTATTATCGTAAACAATAATACGCAACTTGCGTCCGAATAAAGGATCTGTTCGTTATTACCCATGCGTGTACGCGGGTTGTGTAGGTGTATTGCTTTCAATATAGTGCGTTCATTATTGAGCATTGTTTAGAAGTTAGTTAACTTGGAACGATCCTTTATTGATAATATTCTAAATGAACATGCTCTCTGGTAACATCGAAATCAGTTCTGTAATTAATTTGGGAATAGTTTAAATAGTCAAGGTATGTTCTTTAAATCTGGGGGGTGACCATAAGCTTTTAGAGTAAGGTTATTTTGAGTGTGTGTAAGGAACAGATGTATATGACTTGTATACATCTGTCACTTACGCGATCTCAAAATAATCTTACTCTAAGAGCTTAAGGTCACCCCCCTGTTGTTCTATGTTGTGAAATCTTGTTGATAAATAAAAACTGAGATCAAATCACCACAATTAAAATACAAAACTTCAAAATAGGATTAAATACAAATTGTTATTCAGACTAAAAGCTAGCATCAAAAAATTTTTCAATGATGTATTATTTTATCGGATCCAGTAGCGGGTTTGTGTACTATCAATATTTACATTGACCATTTACGTTACAGTGTAAACAATGTAATAGCCTATAGCAATGAAAATTACGAGCCTTTCTTTATACAAATGCTTGAATTGATTTTTTTATCATATCGAAGTGAAAATGACCTTCAAGACCAGGCTCCAAGGCTTCTCTTCTGGGCATAAACCTCTACCAAGTTGTGCTTCAACACTCAATTCTTCGCCAACGTCATCCAGTCTCACTCAAGAAACCATAAATCATATTAATCCGAAGACTGATTGGACTATATCTAATCTATTATATTTCTTACCAGACTATACACTCGCACTAATTCTCTTGCCAAATATTGTGATTGACAATCACAGAGTATCATTCTTCCCATTATCTGTAGCTGACAAAAATGTATCCACAGCAACAGAAGTCCATGTCTTCTCTGTGAACAGAAGTTTTATACCAAGACTTAATAATGGCTTCGTGTATTCTGCTACTCTCCTATATCAATGTACTGAACTTCCTACATAATTTTGGGGCTGAAACTGTAACAAACCCCCAGGTGCATGAAAGCTATTACCACAAGCATATTCTGAATTTATCCTTTGCAGTGCTGCATAAATATCTAGTAGGCTCTATACCTGACTAGATCCTAAATGCAAGCCTTTATGAGGCTATCTGGCTATTGAAAATTACATACCAACCTGCCAATAAGCCGTTGGCATCTCGGTATATTCAAAAGCAAATCCTTGTGTTAAGGGCTATGCTCTGACTCTGACGAAAATATTTGGTTTTACTCATGCAAATACTAAATTGGAACATTAGTTTATCTAGCAGATGTCCAGTTTCGGGTCTCAACCAATCGGAAAATAGGCAGATAGAAGTTGGTATGTTATACACAAACTTAATTTACTCTTTGAAAACAATAACATAACATAAATATTTAGTTCTCTTCCACAAAAGTGTCTTACGAAGACCAATAAAAAAAAAAAAAAAAGAAAAAAGTGCAACATTATTTGATAAATCCTTTGGAGACTGGTGACACTACGGAATCCTGTCACGTAGATTACCAGGCCAATGTTGGAAATCATACATTCCTACGCCTTTTAATATACCACATCACCGTTGTCTGAGTACCACAAAATACCTGTTATTAGTCGACTTTATACAAGTACCCTACTCCATGTTTCAGCCCAGCTGTAAGTACCTTCATATTGTACCTACCCTATTGTGTTCAGACAAAACACGTTGAAAAGGACAAGAGATTATCCTGAACAAACAATCGACGTTTCTGACAAAACCTTTCTGAAAAAATATATATTTACGCACCATGCTCTACCGGGAGAGGTATTCCGAAATTAATTTGGGTTCTACATAAGGTAGATTACGTATATTATGGACATGTACTTAATATTCGCTCTCATATTTTATGGGCTGTGTACAGCCTGTTTTAGTATGCACTATATTTTATGCTAAGGCCGGGTGTACTAGCTTTATTATAAACGTAAAATGATGGTCCTTGTGATTTTATTGTGCAAGCTATTTAACGTTTATGAGTGTGGTAAAAGCTTGAGGTTTTAACATGACAACATACGTTAAAGTTTGTAATTTTACATACATTTAAATTAATGTTTATGTAGAGGCATAAAACTGCCCGATGCTCGTTCGTTTAAAGAACTAATAAAGTATATAATGCATTGGGAACTCTTAAGGTTCCCCTAGTCGACGGCACGAACTATTTTGTGCGCAAAGGTTAAAATGCATGCTATCTCATCCGAAAACACGTGCGAAAGAGATAGATGCTGTGATGAGCAGTAAGAAGCTAGTTCGCGTACAAATTAGCTTGTTGCTGATGCAAATTTGTATCGAATTGGATGATGATTCAGGACGAAAATGAGCGCGTGAAATTTTATAAGCAGACCTTTGGGAGTCTAGATAACATGAAAAAAACGACTGAATGTATATTTTCAAAATAAAATTATTTGCATTGTTGAATTACTAATCTATCCCTGTATGGAGGTCGTTTTTCTTCTTCTTATGGTATTTACTTCCGACCAAAGTTGCGTTAAAATTAGTGTTAAAATATGGAACTTTCGGCGTTCATAACTTTCAAATATTTAATTTTTTTGTTTCCATACAGGGCTAGATAATTATGAGACAAATTGATATCAATTAAAATTTTGAACGTACATCGTCAAACAGTGGAGTAATCGCCAGACTACGTTTGTATGGAAGAAAAATCGACTAGTGTAACCTTAAGAGTTCCATAGGGAACTCATAGATTTCCCAATGCATGCATGCTGCAAGAATAACTTGAGAAAATTACATATTTACAACTGCTATACTCACCTAGGATTCTATTCAATAAACTACTACAATAACTCTTGTTATACCCAAACATCGTCACAAAAATCTACCTTGTTACCATGGCAACGATACAAATCCCCCTTCACAAACAGTTTCCTATGACGCTGAACCATCAATTACCGTCACGTTGTCCCTTTGTGCAATTTTCTTTGCATTAAACCATCCCCTTGCACATTCACACCCATTTATTACACGCAACAAAACTATCGTCGCGACTCCTGTTATCTATGGTTACACTGTGGTGTTACCAGCTTTATTTTATGGAGAACAGGGGATGTTTTTTGTTTAATCTTCATTTAGATGAACTGTTGATTGTATCTTTTTAAGGAAAATTCCATAGCTTTGAAAGGGGAAATGTTAGAGAATATAGGGGTATATTAATAATATAATAGAAGCTTATTTTGTTAAAATGTTGATCCTGCTGTAAAATTAAAACTGACACCGTATGTCAAACTTGACATACGGTGTCAGTTTTAATTTTTTATTTAATTTAAAAACGCGTTAAAGTATTCCACTTCAGAATTCATGTGAGTAATTAAAAACCATGTTCACGGTTTGTCGTTGGACAGAAACGAAAAAAGAGTAAAACGTTTACATGAATTGAATTTAACAAAAGCTCAGTTGCCAGTTTGTTATATTATTTCTCATATAAAACTGGGGCTAACTTTTGCACATTTACGTTGCCAACTTTTTAAAATTGTCCCCGTGTTATGTTCAGCAATTCACTCATTCACGCCGTTACCTTTTTGTACGGACATACATTTTGGTCAAACTCTTTGTGTAAAAGTGTAAACGGAAATTTTGTACAGAAATGTGCGCGGAAGAATTTCTGGGTGTGTGTAAAGTGTCCACTTACGTCCCCGTGTCACGCACACTTCTTTAAATATATTTTTTCGTACACACACACATGCACGCTGCATCCGTGTCCACATTACGTGGTGCGGACACGGGCCGGTTAGTTATCTCCTATTGATCTGGTCCAATTAAGTGTACCGACGCCCTGGGGATCGTTGGCCAGTACACCGGCAGCTGGTCTTACGTCCACGTGATATATACCTAGTACCTACGCTACCTAGGTATTGGAAGCTTCCGTGTCGTAATTTTGCTGATGGTGTAGATAGCAGTACTATTCCCGACGATCGTGTCCGGTCGGAGATTGCGTTGGACTTAGACTATTGTGCTAAAAGCTCATTGTCTTGATGCTGATGCTGCGGTAAATATTGGTAGGGATTGCAAATGGACGGAATAGTTTGTAGCACGATTGGTAAAGATAGTTTGTATATTTGAATCTCTCTGGTAGGTACAAGTGTTGTTGAATTTAGCCAGGAGACAACACACCGTTTGGCCAGTTTTTTAATACCAAATAGGAACAATGTACCGTCATTGTTCTTTAGAGATGTGACATGCAGTTGGAAAGGCCAGCTCAAATTTCACAAACGTGTTCAATGTATCGCTATACCAAAGCGTCCATTGAACTGCCCTGTCCGTAAAGCCCAATAGGTATCGTTACCATATTGAACTTTGAAGCACAAAGCTTAATTTTGACTTTAAACAAGAGCAAAGAAGTCATACAATTGCTTAACTTGACGAGTGATAGTTCAATAATAATTATTATAGTCAGGAAATAGACACAAAAAACAATAAACGCTAAATTAATTTACAGCAGTAGAAGGCGAAGACGCCTAAAACTGCTCAAACTTCTTATACTGTTTAACATATGGCCCTTAAATTGAAACAACAAGCAAACGATCCCACTACGGACAACGTGCAACTTACCACACACTTGTGTTAGCAGTATCTATATATTGTCACTCAGGTAGATACATACTCCCTACTACTACTGCTACCTATCCCAGTTTAAGCCCTTATCGCATTTTACGACTCCCAAGGGAAATGAGGGGGTTGGTCCATTCGTAACGGACACAGCATAATTATGAGCATAGTGTATTTGTTAATCAAATTAGTGCTTGGATTACATAGCTTAGGGGATGCAGTGTATTATGATGACGTAGGCATTGTGTTTAGGTTATGTTAGGGTATTGAATTTAAAATGGCAGAAACTAGACTTAAACAAATTTAATATTCTAACGTTATGTTAAGTAAAAATACTATGTTAAAGTTTATCGACATGCTTATCTGTTTCAAATTCATACTTAATTTGCTATAATACCTCCGTTTTCCTCGTATGGTAAAAGCCATGTTCGCCATTTTATACGATGTGACAAAACAATCTACATACATTACAGAAACAAATGAATAAATGGCACACCATACTCATCGCAATCTCTCCGCCAATTCACAGTTACATTTGGGCAATTCACACAGTACCATTTGGGCAATTCACACAGACACATTTGGGCAATTAACGGGCGCACGCATCTCGTATGCGAGTCACGTAAGCCGATGGCATGTACGCACTCTGCTACTTACCACTGCATCATGGGATTTCCCAATGAGGTTCACTTTTGGGGAAAATTATACGAACATAGAAAATAGTGATGTATGATAAAAATAATGAGAATTTGACTATGATGTGTAGAAAAATATGAAAGACAAAATTTCTCGTTCCAGTTTCAACGTTTTCATATAGCTGCATCATCATTTTGATCGTTATTTTTAAGCCTCCACTGAAAATAACGACCGTACTCTCTTTATTTTTAACCCTATGAATGAATATGTCTGATATAAATTCTAACTTAACGAGCTTTGTATATTTTAATTAAATTGTCCAAAATTTTTAAATGTTTATTATTTATTTTCAGACGGCGAGCTGTATTCGGGTACAGTTGCCGACTTCAGCGGCATGGAGCCGATCATCTATCGAGAACCATTACAGACGGAGCCGTACGACTCAATGACGCTAAATGGTAAGCGTTTGTAATCAAATTGTTATTGAAAAGTATTAATGAACATTAGAAGCCTAATAAATCATTATGATCAACACCTAAACGTTACATTATAGTCAAATAGAAGCAAACAATAAACATAATGATAACACCACACATGGTTTGTTAACAATGTGTATTTACATATCTACGGGCGATTGACTCTCAATGTGACTGTCAAACAGACATCCGCCATTATAATTGAATTCAGAAGCGCGGGAACTCCTTGTCACTCGCGTGACGTTTGACGTGTCAACAATCGCTAAAGCCGATTAAGATCGTATTAGAAATTATCGACTGAGCAGCGATAGGGTTACACCACTCGGCATAATTGGGTGTTAAAATTGACTGTATGACACGATGATCGTTTAAATTTGTATAGTATATTATTGATGTATTTCTAATTCACAGCTCCGGACTTCGTGAATTCTTTGGTGCACGGGAACTTCGTGTATTTCTTCTTTCGAGAAACAGCTGTTGAATACATCAATTGCGGGAAGGTAAGAAAGATATTCTTCATTTCTTCTAGTGTTCTTTATATTTAGATTTTTTGTTTGCTCCATCTTCTGCCGATTATTTTTCATATCTTAATCTAATATTTGTAGCACTGCATAATGACTGCCCATATTCTTACCGTGAGCATCCTTAGTAGTTTCATTAAAGATCTCTTATTGATGAACCCATTCGTCCCGACACGGAATGTTAGGTGCTCGGGCGAGTTCACGCTGCACCAGTAATTCACTCCCAGCGTGACACGCTACGTATCACCGTTCTCACGGCGTGACACGTCTACAATTCATTGCTTACATGCGGTTTTACTGTACCGTTAGCAGATAGTTGTGAATTAGAATCAGAGTACTTGAATCGAATGTTAAAACGATTGCAATTTCCAAAAGATATCGGTAATTTGTATCATTGTCTTGCAATTTATAAAAAAGTACTTAGCAAACAACAAATAGCTAGCATGTCAAATATCGCTAATTAATCGGGCTGAGAATCAGTCAAAACTCAAACAAAAGGCCTTTTGCCAATGCATCTTTAGGTAATGTCACCGAACTACTACTAATGGGACCTCACGTAACAGAAATTCTACATCCCACATGTAAAGTTATCGTCACGATTTGTAAATACAACTGGTCGTCAACAATAACCATCGAAGAGCTAACCATCAGACACAGGTCGCGCCTGGTTGGCGGATCCTCACTTTTCAATGGAGGATCACAACGGATCATTCAGCAATGCCTTCCTGATTCACTGGTGTCTCACTGCAGACAGTTCCGCTTTGAGTTTTTGTAACCCCACATCTTCTTGATTTGTTCTCTATAACTCTTATGCTCCTTATCCAGGCGGTGTACTCTCGAGTGGCACGAGTCTGCCGGGACGACCGCGGCGGACCGCATCGCTTCAAGCAGCGCTGGACGTCCTTCCTCAAGTCCAGGCTGAACTGCTCCGTCGCAGGAGACTTCCCCTTCTACTTCAATGAAATACGTAAGTATACTATTATGAATGTATTTAATTATAATAACTGGGTTCAGATCTCAGACCATATTATTTGGTCATGTAGGTTTAAAAAAAGGAACCGCCGGCAAATAAACCATTGATCGATATTTGCTATATGACGATGATGTTTTCAAAAAAAAATCCCCTATGTTTCTTGTAAAAGCAAATAATTCATCCCTCAATCAGCCCTCCAAGCATAATAATTCATCTTAATCTCTGTTTCCAGAATCGACAACAGAGCTCATAGAAGGTGTATACGGAGGTCTAAACGCGCAGTTAATATACGGAACCTTCACGACACCTCCCAACAGTATATCAGGCAGCGCCGTCTGCGCGTTCAGCATGCAAGACATTGCTGACACCTTCGAAGGAACCTTCAAGGAGCAGAGTGCGATCAACTCTAACTGGTTGCCTGTTAATAGTGCTAAAGTAAGTTCTCCCCACTGGTTCTTTTTATTTATTTCGTTGCATAGATTACTCTAATACAGTACATGAATGCAAATATGAGTCGCCGAATCCGTATCCAGTTTGTCACCGTTTACATAGCGTGTCAATTTGGTTCGACATTTTATCCCTAAATGACTTCAAGCAAATTTTTAGTTTTTCTCGCTATAAATTGGAAATTCTGTCAAATTTTCAATATCACCTATCGACACGAGCTAAATACAATATTTTTATCTATAGGTACCGGAGCCTCGTCCGGGGACATGTAACAACGACTCGAGACAACTACCCGACCAGACGCTGAACTTCATCAAGACACACGCGCTGATGGACGAGTCTGTGCCAGCCTTCTTCGGAGAACCAATCGTTATTCGAACCAGTTTTCAGTAAGTTTCAAAACTGTTGAATCCTCATTTATTCGTATAAAGGTTCACGTAATTTATTTGTTGTTTTTCTTCCAGCTATCGATTTACCCAAATAGCTGTAGATCCACAAGTGAAAACTCCTGGAGGAAAAGCATATGATGTCTTGTTCATTGGCACAGGTGAGTTCCAACATTGATCTGGACAAAATCTTCTAAGACCACATAGTACCCGACTTAATCTGTGATGTCTTTGAGCTAGTCAAAGCTGCAATAGGTGAGAGAAATACTCCTCATTTCAAAATAACCTTACCTTCAACAGACAACGGCAAAATCATAAAAGCCATCAACGCAGTATCCTACGACTCGAACAAGCGTGCAGTGCCCGTGGTCATTGAGGAGCTACAGGCGTTCGCAGCCGGCTCACCAGTGAGAGCCCTGAGGGTAGCTCGAGCTGGTCGCGATGCAGCCCGGCTCATCGCTGTGTCTGACCGACAGGTTCTGAGTCTGAGACTGCATCGGTGTTCCAGTGATAAGATCAGTTCTTGCTCGTAAGTATGATTTGAGGTTTTCTTTTGTTCTCATGGGATAGAATTTAAACTGAACAGTAGTTCTGCCCTGTTCTCTTCTAAGTAAGATTTTTCAGTCGCCTATCTTACTAATATTATATATGTGAAAGTTTGGATGGATGTTAGTTACTTAATCACAACAGAACGGCTGACCGGATCTGGATGAAATTTGGCACAGAGATAGATTATAGTCTGGAATAGTACATTGGCTACTCATCGTCATGCTCTTCATCCCGGTATAATGTTCTGTTGGGATAAGAAAACACTTTTCACGCTGGCGAAGTCGCTGGCAGAATCTAGTTTGTCAATAAAACAATAAATTAAACCATAAGTTCTAATAGCAAATAATATAAAGGGCCTTAGTGCCTAAAATTATATCTGAACCATGACAAATCTCAGAATCTCACCAGATTCAAAAATGAGTAACTGGAGCTCTATCAATCTTTGTTTCAGTGAATGTGTGGCATTACAAGACCCGTACTGTGCGTGGGACAAGCAGGCGGGCCGGTGTCGCGCCTTCTCTCACGGAGTCAGCAGGTGGCTCGACGAGAACTCCTTCTACCAGAGCGTCAGCACTGGCAGCCATGCTGCCTGCCCTCATAGTGAGTACTGAAATATAAATAAATGTAAAGAAAATTATGAAAATCACACGCAAACGCGGCGAAAAGCTGACAGCTGTTTGAGACCACAGAAGTGCAAGTAGACAGAAATATAGCATTAGTTACCTGAAAATAAATAAGATGAAATACATCACAATAAGTAAAAGTCTTTAAAAAAATATTGGAAAATACCACATCTCAACAAGTAACGTTCTCTTCCTAGGTAAAGACGCTGGTGCAGTAGGTGGTCTCAGTTCAGGTCTATACGATGACGCCCGAGGTGAGACGAAAGGAGAAGTCATCAACATCGTGCAGGACAAAGACGGAAAAGGAGGAGGTGGAGGTAACGAAGGTACTTTTACTAACATGTTTCATGATTTGAAGAACGACCCATTTCATCACATTCTGAAACATTACCAGTACCGTTAAGCAAGAAATTGAAAATAACAAGAAATTTCCTTTCTTTTTAGGTCCTGAAGTTTTAGCAGCTGATCCTCCACCGGCTGCATATTCGGTAGAAACATTAGCATTAGCAGTAGCTGCAGGTGCTTTAGCTGCATTAGGCGCAGGGTTCGCAGCCGGCTACATCTGCGGCAGAAGATGCAAGAAGGATGAAGATGATAATATGCCTTACCCTGATACAGAGTATGAGTATTTTGAACAAAGGCAGAATATTAATAGGTTTGTATTTTGTTTAGGGTTAGAATGAATCGTATAATTCGTGACTAACAAACAATCATTAACTGTAAATTAACACCATACATCAACATACATTCTTAACAAATAACAAAATATTAGTGTTCTGTACTATAGTAAACTACCATAAACAGTACCAATACTAATTAGTCTCGTCTTTGCAGAATCCAAGCAGAACCCAAGCTTTTGCAGCAAGTAGAAGAAGTAACATACGCTGAGCCAGTGCTGGCTCCACAGCCGAAGCCAGCGTCTCCCCGCGCCACTCTCCGCAAGCATCCTCCCTACCACCCTCATCATGAGACGCTGTTCCAGTTCCAACCCGACGCATACCGTCGCGATAACTTCGGAACTCTTCGCTCGCATCAGGTCAATGTCAGTTATTCTCTTTTTTATTCTCTTGCATGGCTTGCTGTGATCGTTTTTACAGGTATGAGTAATATTAGCTGTGAACAAATAAGAAGAAAAGTTTACTTAAAATTTTTATACCTGGGGTAAACAAAACAAGAAGCGTTTACAAATTTTAATGCTATTGGATATCTCTATTGCCCTCACTTTATACCTGTATGAAGATTCAGCGATTTGCATGACTTTCCTATCTAATCACTGAAATAATACTTCTGTCTCTATGCGCATTTAACCCTTTTCCCAAATTAATATTAGATACTACTAGTAGAACAATTGAAAAACAAAGTAAGTTTTTTACTAAACTAATTACATCGCCTTGCTCTTCTCAATCATAAATTCATCTGTCACTTTGCATGTTTTGTCACAATTCATGATCTCGTCACTTTCATCTCTATATGTTTCTTAAAATCACTTAATAATCTGTTTATCATATTAAAACAACATTCCATTTCCATTGCCTAACCATTGTGGTAGAAAATTTTCGTGAGATTTAAAAATAATTTATCATATCGTCTATATAGGTGCAAAATATTGTTTTGTGCAAAATGTTTATAAAAAGTGTTGAATTATCTTTTTGCCAAATAATAATTATAAAAGTAAGTTAAAACTAAGCTATATACAATATTTACATCAGTCAATATTTCAATCTAAAATTTCTGACAACATCTCACGTTTATTTCTACCTGACGATAACCAATCATCAGTTCCACTAACTTACGCACGCTTATTCACCTAGGCATGTCAGTTAACACAGGAATATTCGGACCGCAGGGCGATGGGTACCGGCGGGGCAACGACAATGGCTTCTCGACCACGCGCTCAGTAAAGAAGGTGTACCTCTGAGAAACAAGCGGGGCGGACTCGCGCGACCAAATGCATCATCATAAACATACTACGCACCATCACCATACATTGGGTAAGTTGGAAAGTCTTTCTGTTATATTTATTAAAATACTGAACTCGCGAGTACTTCGTGCGTCTTCTATAATTATTAATAATTTTATAACCTTTTTCGATATTCAAAAAAGCCGTTTAATGGTCTAAAATAAATAAATGATTTGACTTTGATTTGAATGTGAGTGAGTGAGACATATCCGTTGTATTGCAGTGTCGCAACGCAGCAGCGGCTCGGGCTCTGCGTCGGTGAGTGGCGGGAGGTCATCCTCGTCGCCATCGCCGCCGTCGTCGTCCCCGTCGCCGTCGGGCGAGCGGCCGCCTACGCCGCCGCCGCCCGCGCCGCAGCCCTGCGCGTACATTTACCGCAACTAGCGCGCCGCCCCGCTATCCGCACCCGACGACCGTGCACTATACGTGATAAAGACACCACCCGTGACGTCACCCACGAACGTGATCGAGACATTCCAAAATTAAAACGACATTGTTATTCGAGTGACGTTCGATCGAACGTGTTTTGTTATTGCCGACGATTATGACCCTGTAGTGAATACTGTGGAAACGACGTCGTATTTTGCCTGTATTATACGTTGGAGCTGTTGAGCGTTTAACAGAAACGCACTTTCGGAATGGCTGAATTCTAAATGATTTGTAACTTGATAGATTAGATATGTAATATGTTTAAATGTGGATTGTTGAAACAAATGCGAATACAAAACATTCTTCCATGAAAATAAATATATACGTACTGGTGATTATCCACAATCTAAATTGATCGTATCTACGGTCAGAGAATGTGAGACGAAAAAATATGTATTTTTTTTAAAAGACGGAACAATATTATCGATTGATGTATGTAAGATGAATAATGTAACAAATTGTAGATTGTTTAGAATATACATAGTTTACAAATAATGTAGGAAAAAATATAAGTTTTTGTTGGTAACATGTTAACGATAGTTAATTTAAAACTGTGATTTTCATTGCAGTTTTTGCACACTGTTCTAACAGCATTGTTGTCAACAAAATGGAAACGCTGCAATGGAGTCACAAAACGCTTTTTTACATAAACTACTATTTTTAGCATTACGTCATTAAATATAGGGAGGGTTCTCTTATTCTAAAGTTTTAGAGTTACTATAACTCGACAACATTAGTGTCAACACCTCTGTGGTCGCCTGATGATACAGACGTAAAAACCTTATTTTTCAATTGGAAAAAATATGAGAATTTGTATAATGTTGCCGAGCTATACTTAGTTTAAACGATGAGTATAACATTATAGTTGAAACAATGACATTATGAACCACAAAATATGATATAAATTATATTTACCATGTATAAAAATGATATGTAAAGTTCTGATACTTATTCATTCATTAAAAAGTGCTTCTTATGGGTGTATTTAGATTACTAGGAGATCGTTTTGATAATTATTGGATAATGTTATAGAGTTAGCTATTATGTATACATAGATACATATAATAATAGTTAAGGCGGCACTGCGATGCCACATTGCCAATTTAGATTGTTGGTGCGCCATTGTATAGTTACAACCCGTAACTGTGATCATTGTGTACATACATTCTGTGAACCTAACGACGTCTCCTTTTGTCTACTGTCGTTTCTATAAATTAAACTTTCCAGAAATGTGGGCCAAAACGTTTGTAAAAATCCTTTTTCGAAAGACGTTCCTGTTGCTAATTTTGTAATGACCGAGGGACTAGAATTTTCTCGTTGAATAATCGCTTTATGAATTACTTTGTAAACTAGCTAGCATTACTTTTGAACCCGAGATTGTATAGTGTTCAGATTCATCTTCGCTCATTGTTGACAATTGAATGTGTGTAAAGAAAATGTCAATTCTATTTGTAATGACTTAGTGCCTAAGTGTGTGTGGCAGGATTGTCATTTGTACATTACAATGATTCAGTTTTTCTTTTGGACTGATGTTAGTGCGGACATTAGAGCGCCTTTAGAGTAGCGATTACAGTAGACAAGACGTAATGAAACTCATAGATACTACCTCAGAACTCTGGTAAGTTCTTCCACACTGCGCAGCAGCCCAGAAACAACTGTCATTTAACTGAAAGTCCACATAAAAACTTTGATGTTCTATCTGGAGATTTCACACTTGCCAGAGTTATTTGGCAGTAAACAGAACATAATTTTTATACGCCATAATAATAAAAAAGGCATTCTCGACATTGCCTTCATAATACTCATGTTTAATTTCATTTTATATAATACCAAAGATGCCATGATTTTAATGTTAATTATTTATTTATAGTAGTGAGTGCTAATAACATCTATTACTTAATCAAGTTATTATTTTATATGAATATAACTGCCAATTTGTATACTTATTTTATAATTAACCAAAGCAACGCACAGTTTATTTTTTAAATTAATTAATCCATACGATATGTAGATGCTTTAACATGGCAGAAATGTTTGGATATTGTATATGTGCAGACGGCGAAAATGGCAAACAAATTCTAATACCTAAACTTTAAGCTTGCAGTCCTTAGTCATGTAGTATCTAAAGAATATGTATCATGTTACAGATTTAATGTTATGACGTCATAAGAGTTGATTGTATTTATAGTCCGTTCGTTATAAATTGACCCTCGAGCGACGCGCTCTGTACGAAGTCGTCGACTTATACGTGGGGTTGCCACTCAACCTAAACCATTAACTCGTGGTTGCCATTTTCACAGTTTGTAATGCGGAAATTAATTAACACGTACATACGTAAGTGAGGCTAGTACTTGTAAATAGCAAGTTCTGTATTGTAATTAGTTTTCGTCGAGTAAATAAATTAAGCGTTAGAGTATAAGCGCAAGAAATGTTTTGAAAGTGAATTGTTAAGAATTGTTTTTGTATTACTTAAAAAATAATATTGATGAAATGTACAATAACCATTTCTACGTTTAAATTACTGAACCACCTTTTATACTCGTAACGTTAATTGTAATCATAAACATGCCTAGAAGTTTCTTGTACTAAGCGTAATATATTGATTTATAATATATTGAGAATTATATAAATAGTATCGTAACGTAGATTATAATAGACAGCTTAATTTTGTTTGAAACTCGAAGCCTTAGTGTTAGAAATTGAAGACTTTTATTGAAATAAAGAACTAAGTAACAGATTGGATTAAATAAAGATGATCCACAACTTTTATTATAAAATATAATGTTAAGGTATAGCTCGTTACGTCACGTTACTCTCAAACTATCCATCACATACCTACTATATGTTATAGCTTGTAAATACGAGATTGAGTTCTAAAGACAGGCGGGGAAGTGCCACTGTTCACTGAGACTTGGTATAGAGTTACGCGACACGCTATTCGTTAAGAATTTACAGAACGTTAAAGTATACCTTAATAAATTATATTCACTTTTAATGACTATTGCCTTAGTGCAAAATTAGATATATGCCACGATACTCAGTGAACTGTTGGCTCTACAGATAAGAAAGTACGTTTGGTTTCGCTGCGTGTGCAATATTTTTCTACTTGAAAAGTTTTCTCGGCATTCTAATTTCAAAATTGTTCGTTAGAATTTTAAAATTAGAATTGTTAGCAGCAACGCATTTTCTGTTTTCTACGTAAAGAATTTCTTTATCACAAAATGTATAAAAAAAATATTAGGTAGGTTTAGAATGTAAGAAAATTGAAAATGTCGCTAATATTGATACAGCATTTAGAGCCGTTTTCTATATTTTGACATGAAACCATTCGCTCCAGAACAAAAACCCTGGGCATTTTGTGATAAAGAGAAGCAGGACGGTATATCATGAAGACCATGAAGTAACTAATGGGAAGTGCCTAACTATATTACCTATTTGCACCTGTAGTTTAACAGACCCGATAATTCCCATGAACCGAGCATTATTTCATTACCAGATTTACAAGCGAAAGTTTGAATTTAATCTATATGCCGTCAACTATTCATCTATGATCGGAGACGGGGAATAGATTAAAATTAAACAGGGGGGTGACCACAAGCTCTAAGAGTAAGATTATTTTGAGTGTGTGTATGGGACAGTTGTATATAACTTGTATACATCTGTCACTTACGCTATCTCAAAATAACCTTAATGTAAGATGGTCACCCCTCAGTTATCTTCCATGCTAAGTGATAGTGAGTTTCTAATAGTGTGCCTTTAGTATCGCATAGTTACCGCCCTTTAGAAACTCGAAGAAGAATATTGGAATAGGTCTATCAATTTATTTTTGAAGCTCATTACAGTCATAACTTCGTACAATTTTACTCGTAGTCATAACGTATACGTCATCATTTACAGATAAATTCACTTTTTACATTACCTACCTGTTATTCCAATTCACTATGTCTATACCTGATGATAGTTTGGTAATCTATGATCAACCTATCATTATAAATTACCTTTTCATTCTCATAAACTCATACATGTTTTGTACTATCTTATGATTTGCTATTTACTCCAGCGACATTAAAAATTTAGGCTCTGTTTTAAGTCTAATCTGTGTGTTTGTCTCTGAACCATTGTTATAAGGAGACGAGACTTGCATTAGATTAAAAGCAGAGTCTAATTTTCGTTTCTTTTAAGGCATAGTTTTAAGTAGGGGTTTTATAAATAATAATGCAAACGCAATTGCAGTGATAGAACTGTTACACCTTATTCGCTGCCCGTATTTATAGAGTGCAATTTTTTTATAACTAGAGACAAATAGATTGTAAAACATTGATTTGCAAAATATGAAATAGACAGCTCGAAGGAAGCAAAGTTTTATATTTTACTCTTCATTGTTTGAAATGTTATGATCATTTTCTCATTAAAATATTATTAATATTATGCTAAATATTTTAGCAAAGGATAAAATGTATTCCTTTTCTTTAGTAAATAAAATATTGAAACTCGATTTTTTTTATTTTTCTTCCGCCTAACCCACCTTTGAAGCTGCAATAGACAGAATAGTTAGGGCAGTGGCCGACTACGCCCATGGGCGCCGGCAGGACGATTTGGTTCATGAGCCAGCACGCCGTCTGGAATAGGATGGGTTTTCTTTTGCCCATTTGTACATAAAAATAAGATTGAAAACCAAAGGAGCGAAAATGCAAACCAGAGAAAATTCAAGAGCGAGCGAAGCGGGCTCGACATTTTTAATGTTTTGAATATTTTATTGAAAGGCAGAACAGAATGCCTTTCTGACGAAATTTACTTCAAATGCCATTGATATCTTGATGTAGGTACGCAACTTCCATCACAACGAACCTAACTTAAACAGTTCGTTACTGCGTCTTGCTACTAGGACATAAGAATCATTAGCGATACCTAAAACTCGTGAGACACACAAACTATACTCCATTTGCGATAACATTAGACGTTAAAATTAGCCCATTTTACAGCCCGTTCAACCGATTTTGACTTCTATTGCGTTGGTGATACGACAAATGGTAGCTGTAGCAAATAGTTGGTTTTGGTAACAGGTTTATGTTTTTTATGTCATCCTTATGCTTACAGGATAGAACTCAAAATCGGTTGAACGGACTGTAAAAAGATTTGGAAACATGTCTAATGTTATTTCAAATGGAGTTTAGGTACCACGACGCCAGTCAGCCAACAATCATGAATAAGTATAATCCTTGAGAGAGACTTTAGATACAGCTCATAATTATCCAAACACTATTTCCCGGCAAAATAGTTATCCTGTTTTTGTTTCAAGTTATATTTTGAAATAATCTTTTTTTTAGATTATTCTAAATCTTTGTAGTGTTTTTATTTGGAAGTCCGTTGTATTTTTTTGTAAAGAAGTTATTATTTTCACTTTTTAGATGTGGTACATAACGAACTAGTTCTGTAGTAAGTTATGCCAAAATAGATTACCCGAATAACTTTAAACTTGAACATAACCGGTGAAATGAGAGTGTACCAGGGTGAACCGTACACATCTGCGTACCCCTTTGCTTACCTGGGTTGTATGTGCTATGGGGCGCCTGTTTGGGCTGATATGGCCACAATAAGGGGCGGTACGACGTAAATTACTTCAAAGTCAGCGTTTAGCTTTGATATTCTTATGCAAAGCATACAGGACGGTTAGTACTGAGGCCTTACCGATACTTGCTGTCGTACTTCCGGTCGACATTGAAGTGCAGCGACGTGCTGCGATGTACTATTACGCACGAGAGGCCATGGACACGGACTTTTTAACGCGGTGTGACCGTGAGAAAATCTCTAGATTTTCGCACGGATTTAAAAAGTAAGAGTATACTAAATTGTATATATTTCTATAGCCGAGTTTTAATAGCATTGGCCACCTTTCGTTATCCCCAGAAATATCTAGAAAAATCTCAATTACGTACTTATGTTCAGATGTAGTAACTATTCTCCTAACAGTAAGTTTAATTTTAGTAAGATTTTCCCATAGTGAAACCGATTTGATTGTTATGAAATTTTGGTCCATACGGTAGCAAACGTGGAACGATAAGGCGCTCCAGGCGTTTTTCCAAAGATGGAAGTAATGTTATGGGCCGGTACGACTTTGGGTCGTCCAGGGTCCGGTTGTCGCCACTTTTCGGGATGATTGGTATGAATCCGCGTCGCCATATACGAGGAAATACGCCCTCCACAACACAACGATCGTAAACGGTTAAAATCGCATCACCGGCTGTTTTACACGCTTCTATAATCATCCGATTAGATATTTTATCTTCACCTGATGACTTGTTGAGTGGTAACCTCTTGACAACGTTTATAAATTCGCCAGTGGATGGTTATGTTCAGTTACATGATATTCGGGTAACCTATTCTGGCATTATAGGTACCTTACTTAACTATTTGCCTATTAGGTAGGTACAACTAAAAAGTGAAAAATAAAAAATCTTTATGCAAAAAAATACTACCGACTTTTATTTGACGTCAATTTTTTTGAAGTTAATTTTTTTTCATCAAGAAAACAATGAAGGACTTCTACTCAACGAACAAAAAAACAAACGAGTTACAGGTGATAAAAAACGTAACTGTCAACAATAGGACTTATAAGGAAGTTCTACAGAATGAAACCCGTCAACCAGGTGTGGAACCAACTCAAGTAGTCCAAGAACTACTTTTTACCAATTCAGAAAAGATTGACATGCTAGTACAACAAATAAGTACTCTTATGGGGCTTATGACAAAGCTCATAGAAAAGCTCTTCATATGACTAATCTATGTATAGGGACATGGAACATTAACGGCCTTGCGCCTAACAAAAGCGAAGTGGATTTACTCCTGAAGTGCCACAACATCGACATACTGTTAATATCAGAAACCCACTTTACCAGTAGAAACGCAATTACGATACCTGGATATAACATTTATACAACTGACCACCCTGACGGCACTGCCCACGGAGGTACTGCTGTTATTATTAAGACTTCAGTGAAACACCACCAGCTTGCCAGCTATCAAACAGAGCATATTCAAGCGACAACGTTATGCGTGGAAGACAAAAATGGAAAATTCAACATCTCATCAATTTACTGTCCACCAAAGCACAAAATCAAAGAACACCAATTTTCACATTATATTTCCACGCTCGGGCAAAGATTTATAGCTGGAGGTGACTGGAACGCTAAGCACACATTTTGGGGATCAAGACTGGTTACCACAAGAGGAAGAGAGCTTAAAAAATGTGTGGACAAACACTCTCTACGCACCATGTCTACAGCCGAACCGACACATTGGCCAAGTGATCCAAATAGACTACCAGACCTGATAGACTTTTTTGTAACAGCCGGACTCTCTAGGTTATATTTCAAGGTAGAATCGTGCCTAGATGGCTCTTCAAACCACATTACGGTTTTACTTAATGTTAGTACCACTGTTCTGTATCATGAAACCAATCCGACATTGTACAACAAGTTCACTGACAGGGACACTTTTAAAGAAGAAATAGAGGACAAATTAGATCTGAAAATGCGCTTAAGAACTAAAGAGGACATTGAATCAGCAACTCAACACTTGACAAACACAATACAGAATGCGTGCTGGCGATCAACTCCGGATATCTTGAAGTCACGTTCTCACCCTACGATTCCCGAGCAAATAAGAATGAAGATCAAGGAAAAGCGACGATTGCGACGAGTCTGGCAGACGTCTAGGGCTCGAGAGGACAAGACTGCTCTGAACAAGGCGATTGTAGACCTTAAGAACGCTATTGCCGATGCTGAGAATTCAACAATAAAAGCTTAATTGGAGTCTCTGACAGCCACAAAAGCTACTGATTATTCTCTTTGGAAGGCTACCAGTGGCATGAATCGACCCCAATGTGCAAAAGCACCAATTAAATTGAATGATGGACTATGGGCGAGAACAAGCAAGCAGAAAGCAGATGCTTTCGCTACCCACTTAGAGAAAGTCTTCACACCAAACGAGGCAGAGGCCGGTTTTGACGACCCTCATATTGAAGCCAAATTAAATCAACCCTACCAACTTGATCTACCTATCCGACCTATAACACCCAAGGAAGTACTTCGGCCGCTTTTTTGCCATCAAGTTTAATTAACTTGATGGCAAAAAAGCGGCAGGCTTTGATCTTATCACTAAGGAAGTGCTAATCCAACTACCGAAGAAAGGTATTGTATTCCTAACGGCACTCTACAATAGTATACTACGAACCAAATACTTTCCAGAATTATGGAAAGTTTCTCAAATAGTGATGATCCATAAACAGGGCAAACCAGAGCATGTGGTATCGTCATACAGACCCATCAGTTTGCTCCCCGTAACATCTAAGCTATTCGAAAAGCTTTTGTTAAATAGAATGATGCCACAATTACTTCAAAGTCCGTCATACCTGACCACCAATTTGGTTTTCGGCAGAAACACGCTACGACAGAACAAGTCCACAGGATCTATGACAAAATTACATAAATGCATTACAAATATGCACGTCACATGGCAAAACACATAGAAACGTTTATTATTGTAACATCTTGCACACTGCTGTAACCTACTTATGTTTACAAATAAAGAATGATTGATTGATTGAATTAGGAAGTCTCTGGAAGATAAGGAATACTGCTCGGCTGCATTTTTAGATATTCAACAAGCCTTTGATAGGGTTTGGCACCGCGGGTTACTCTATAAGATCAAGGCGTCTTTACCCCACAACTACTACGAACTGCTGGCATCTTACGCGAGGGAAAGGCCACCTCGGATTTCCACAAGATAACCGCAGGAGTGCCCCAGGGCTCTGTACTGGGACCAGTGTTGTACACCATATTCACAGCAGATCTGCCACATACTCCAGACATTACGTCAGCAACATATGCAGATGATACAGCAGTTCTGGCTAGCCACAAAGACCCCGAAATTGCTTCTCAAAAACTTCAGGGCAGTCTAGATGACATTGACAAATGGCTAAAGACGTGGCGCATAAAAGCAAGTGCCTCAAAATCAACCCAGGTCACTTTCAGCTTAAGACAAGGAATATGCCCACCTGTAAAACTAGGCGAGCATGTACTACCACATAATGAGTCGGTGAAGTACTTGGGCATGCATCTAGACCGCAGGCTTACATGGCGGAAAAATATACAAGCCAAGAGAGACCAACTGAACATAAAGTACAGGAACCTATACTGGCTCCTTGGAAGAAATTCTAAGCTCCAAATTGGCTTTAAATTCTAAGAAGAATTTAAAGCCAATTTGGACTTACGGTATCCAACTATGGGGTACTGCTTGTGTCTCCAACATCAATATGCTCCAGAGGTTCCAAAATGTTATCCTTAAAAACATCACAAACGCACCGTGGTTTATAAGAAACTGGGAGGTTCATGAATACCTTAGCGTAAACACAGTGCACCAGGAGGCGAAAATCTGGGCAGAACGCTACAGAACACGCTTGGAGAATCATCCAAAGCCCTTGGCGAAGGCTCTTACAAAGCCGGATCACAAAAGGCGGCTGAAAAGGTTGGCTATAATGGACCTTGCAAAGTAGGACATCGTAACGTATGATGTCATGAGTATAAAGAGGGAAATCTCGCTAGAGAAACCACTCTGCACCGCAATATCACAACAATTCTGCTCATAGTCCTAGAACTGATTGCAGAAGAAAAGGGGAAAAAAATAAAAATTTGAAGTCGGTGTCCATAACGCAAAAAAATGGTATTTAATTGTATTTTTTTTGCATTATGGACACCGACTTCCAAAAATAAAGTTATTTTTCACTTTGTAGTTTTCTTATTTGGAAGTCAGTAGTATTATTTTGCTAAAAAGTTTTTTTTCTACTATTTTACGCAATAAATTACCCTAATAGTGCTTACACATGTTCGAATTTGGTCCGGCCGGACCACGGATTTGTGGGCGGAGTTAGTCCGGTCCGGACCATATTCGGACGTGTGTAGAGTGTTCCGTCGGAAATTATTATTATTAATTGAGTCCGTCTCGGTCCACACAAACGTGTGGAAGCGAGAAAGGATTTGTGGGCGGAGTTAGTCCGGCCGGACCAAATCCGGACGTGTGTTAGCACTATTAGATTTTCACCGATGCTCTGTAGCGAGACCTGGCAACTCTAAAAGTATTCAACGCAATGCAAAGAAGGTCACCGGTGACCTTACGTTTTATAAGCTTGTTAAGATGTTTACGCGCTCGGCGATAACTTTTACGCTGTTCAGTTAGGTAGTCACACCACCAAGGGCGGATTTAGGGGTGGGGCACGGGGGCCCCCTCCAGACGGTATTTTGTGTACTGTGGTGATTCCGGGTACATACTTATAAGCAAATCAAATTATCAGAGTTGTTAAAATATATGAATAAAATAACAGAAAGAAACTATTCACCGCTGCACTGGAGGATGTCTTCAAGGTTCTGGACTAGAGAGGGCTAGGCATCAACGTCAACGGCGAGCACATACTCACCTTCGGTTCGCCGTTGATAAAGCTGTCATGGAGACCATGGAGGACCCTAGTACAACGCTCGATGACCTCAGTAGAGCTTTCGAAAGAATGGGTCCAAAAATGGACATGGACAAACCAAGATGATGTTGAACGCCCATGTCAAGGTCAGTGGCTGCAATCCAATCCAGTCCAATCTCGAGAAAGAGGTCCACCGTCGAATCCTACTCGGCCGGATACGGGAAGCTGCGTGGTATCTTTTCGTCCAACTTACCACAGTGTCTCAAGACGAACCTATGGCTCTGAGACGTGGTCGCTCACAATGGGCCTCATCAGAAAGCTTACAGTCACCCAAAGGGCAATGGAGAGGGCCAGGCTCGGAGTGTCCTTGCGTGATTGAATCAGACCAATCAGGTGGACCAATGACCTAGTGAAGTTTGTGGAGATCCGGGAAAGATGCGGGACGTACGGGACCGATCAATGTGGCGACGCTTGGGGGAGGCCTATGTCCAGCAGTGGACTGCTTTGTCTTTCGGCTGGTATGATGATGATGATGAACAGAAAGAACATGAGTGAGACTCTTGTCTTTCATAAACCTTCATATACATACTTGAACTTGTAGAAATAAACATGAAGTATGATACTTCAAGTTTATTTCTGACAGTTATTGTTGATTTTTTGCCCGTCCGCCCCTTGTGCCCCTCCCAGAAAAAAAATTTGAATCCGCCCTTGCACACCACCAATCACATCTACGTATATTGGTCATAGATCCACGACCAATGGCAATGTCAGCACTTTAAGTGTAGTGTCTGACATAATTTCAGCACTTTCTTCAGCTGACAGCCCATCACGAGTAAAGTCTTTGGCCTGACACGCAAGAAGCGATCTAAAGAAGTCCCAATTCGCACCCTTACATTTATAACTAAAGTTACCAATGACATGTGACATACCCTGAGTAAAAACCGGAACGCTGACTACCACCTAGGAAGAACTAGGAAACACATATTATACTCCGGGGACATCATGTCCACACTGCTTATTCATCACAGCATGACACAACACATCCCTAACCATTCCCAACATACATAGAACATACGATTACGTAGTATCTCTAAGTAGTCTGTGCATAGAACCATGACTAAGGCAAAGCCTGTCCACAGACAAAACATACGGGTCTCTGCTCGAAGAACAAAATTCCTAACAACATAGTTTTTAGAAAGGCGGACACATACCTGTCGGAGGTTAAAAATCCCGTCGGGTAGGTGAGTTGGCCCAATGTCAACTCCACGCCACGTTGTTCTGAAATGTAACGTACGATCGGTTCGGGACCAATAAAACACCAAATACTGGAATATCAGTTTATTCTGCGGTACCCCCGAAACACGTCACAATAAAAATATAAAAAATATTTAGGGTCGCTGACAGAGAGTTGAAACTTTCTGGTCGCTGGTTGCAGTTGGCTGGTCAAACCTCCTTTCATCAAAATACCATCAACTATTTAGTTTAGTTATTTGTTGAGGGTGGAAGAACAAATAAAAAATATGTCTAAAATTTTTCATCAATTATACAACAAACCCAACATTCTATATCGAATTTGTTTTATACTTCATTAGCCTCTGCCAGTCTGCGGCTTCGCCCGCGTGAAAAGAGGCTTTTTATCCCAAGGGAACATTATACTGGGATGAAAAGTAGCCTATGTAGTTACTATTCCAAACTATAATCTATCTCTGTGCAAATTTCATCCAGACCCGTTCAGCCGTTCTGGTGCGATTAACAATCAAGCATTTCATCCATCCATCCAAACTTTCGCATTTATAATATTAAACATTTGTTCGCATTCACATCGCCGTCTAGAACAATTTATTTTCTAACATTAACATTAGAAACGGGATATTTACCATGTTTACTGTTTGTTGCGAGTTTCCGATATTTCGGTGCTGTTGGAAGCACCATGATCACGGATAAATTGAAAACTCATTGCGGGTGGGTGTTTATGAGGAGACAAATCAGTCTACCCTCTTTCTTGTTCGTTTTTTGCACTCAGTACCGCTACCACTGTCACTCACAACTCGATTCTGTTCCCAACACACGAAACTCACTGTGTCCGCTCGCGAACTTTTTTCGGCAATACGCCGTAAAGACTGTCTTCACTCCTTTCAGAAAAGTGTCACAGATGCTGCGTTCGCCGAAGGACATCTTTCCGCTGGAAAAGTCCGGTGTTTATAAAGTTACTTTTCATCCCAGTGCCTGTGTAAGAAGCCTCTATTCACGCGGGCGAAGCCGCAGACTGACAGAAGCTAATGAAGTATAAAACGAATTCGATATAGAATGTTGGGTTTGATGTATATCGATTTAACTGAGTTATTACAGATGAAAAATAATAGACATATTTTTTATTTAATAAAAGCAACTTGAAAAATAAAATCCGGTGCGGTGTAACGTCACGGGCACGGGTGTGGATGGACAACTTTTAACGTATTTTGGACAAGTTATTTTTTTTTTTTTCGCTTGGGCTCATGCATACTGCGCTACCAACGGGGAGATAGCGCAGTTATGAGGGACTCTAACCCACTAAAACTCCACGGTTTCCCCCTGTGCCGCTTATGCGGGAACACGGGTACGCTTTAGCACTCACCGCGAACCCGCCGCGGCTCTCCGTCACCGGGCCCTTCTCTGGGGAATAACCCCCCATCACCGGCGCACCAGAACACACTGTGCGCCGTGACCACCCCAGGGACCAAACCAGTACATGGGTGCCAGAAGACCCCGTGTATGGCACCCTTGGTCCCCTTGTTAGGGGTCAAGGTCAATGTCCCCGCCACCTACCATGTTTCGGCCGCAGGGGATAGGGAGTACGGCCAACGCTATACCGACATTCCTCCTCCCCTGCAGCCCCACCGCGTCCGCCATCAGACGGTGGCGACCCCGTCCAGGCTGCGGAAGGTAGGGAGAGCGGCGCACCGCAATACCGGCACTCCTCTCCCGCCGCGGCCTCCAACCCTTAGCCGTGATATCGTATGGGTTTGGGAGACCCCATACGATATCACGGCCCGCCTCAGTTGCGATGTTGCCCAGGCAGCATCGCAACCTACATGTTGGCCGCTACGTCGTCGGCTTGTCGGCAAAAGCCCTGACGAGCGGCCCCTCCTCGGGTTCCTCTTCGCTTCACCGTGGGTTACCAAGCCACGGTTACTGAGCCTTGACAATGCGGGAACCCACCGGGGGGGATTTTGGACTAGCTGACCCCCGCGCCTTTGCCCGCGTTGAATTAGTAGGTACTTAATCTATCTAATCTTAGTATATTTTACTTGATGATGCTGTTCTCCTGGTAGTTTGACACACATGATTCTAATCACTGAAATACCTCTTTTCTTTGTGATTCTGTTCGCCTGGTAGTCTTTATCACTCCTGATATCAGCTCGGCCTTTTTCACAAAAAAAATCTGATCTCCTGGTACTTTATATGAACTTTAGCAAACACGAACGAATTTATACATCATTTAAAGATAATCGCCCAACATTTGTATAAATTATAGTCTACTAGCTGCCCCCGCGGCGTAGCCCTTCCTTTTATCTGTAAAGTTTCGTCAAAATCCGTTCATTAGTTTTTGCGTGAAATAGAAACAAACATCTATCCATCCATCATCACAAACATTCACGTTTGAAATAGTAGTTAGTAGGATTCTAGCGGTCACGCCGATCTAATCGAAATGACGGCGGCCGGGATGACGGCTCTGGGGCGACGCGACGGGCTTGCGGCGGACTAGCCGCTTTAGTAAATGTCGCTACATCAGCACCGTCATCAAATCATCACGTTCTCATTGACGTCCGCGGTGACGGCGTCGGTGGACAACCGCACTAACGATTTAATACGGTTTTGACTCGTAAAACGATGGTACATGGTTTTGGTGACGTGGTGGTCATGTGCTCTCGTACTATAAATGACGGCAAAGCTCTCAGGATTGTTGCAATCGCAAGTCTGTTTATTGTAAACTAGCGGCGTCCTCGCGGTTTCACCCGCGTAGTTCCCGTTACCGTAAAAAAACAAGTTGCCTATGTCACCCGGGGAAAGTGTAGCTTCCCAACGGTGCACATAGGGGTATTTGACTCAAAAATACGGATAAAATTATTTTGCGGTCTTAAATGACATATAAGCTCAAAACAGTCATATCTATACTAATATTATAAAGAGGAAAGATTTTTTTGTTTGTTTGTTTGTTTGTTTGTTTGTACCGAATAGGCTCCGAAACTACTGGACCGATTTAAAAAATTCTTTCACCAATAGAAAGCTACGTTATTCCTGAGTAACATAGGCTATTTTTTAATCCCGAAAACGGGTCCTGTGGGGTGGCCCACGGGAGCGAAGCCGCGGGCAACTGCTCGTTATGTATAAATTCGTTCGATTTGCTAAAGTTCATATAAAGTACCAGGAGATCAGAAAAGTTTAGTGAAAAAGGCCGAGCTGGAATCAAGAGTGATAAAGTCTACCAGGCGAACAGAATCACAAAGAAAAGAGGTATTTCAGGGACTAGAATCATGTGTGCCAAACTACCAGGAGAACAGCATCATCAAGTAAAATATCTAGGACTCACAACTAATATTAAGCAATTTAGTTACATTAAAAAAGGATTAAGTAACTACTAATTCAACGCGGGCAAAGCGGGGGTCAGCTAGTGTATAATAAAATTATTTTTTTTATTTAATGGGGTTTGGAAAATGGCAAAGAGTGAAACTTTTTTAAGCTACTTCTCAGGAAAAAGTTTAATAAAATATTAAAAAACTTGATATAATTGTGTAATTATAGGCTATAATAACTCAGCGGAGGAGTCCTACTCGTTTCCATCAACGGAATTATTTGTTTCATCCATTTCTTCAGTAATTTCAACTTCTTCATTTGATGCCTCAACTTCACTCGCCAATAACATTTCCATGGCTACTGCGCTAATTGGCTTTGATCTTTTCGGTAGTTTCGGCCTTATGCTACTCATGAAAGGATCTGACGGTAGAAGCAACCTGTTTAGGACGTCTTAGTTGCATTGCTCTCGAGAAAATATTCGTCAAAAGTTTTGGCGAAATTGCCGGAAGTGTTTATTTCTCGCCTCACCTACTTTTTCCTACAAGGTTCCGATAGGTAATAGGGATTAGGTTCCGAATGTTAGACAACAAAGGGACCTTGAATTAGTTACCTTGTGTACCGTGGGCATCATGAGATGCCAGGAGTATAATTATTCGTATATTCCTATTCGTATAGTAAACTAATGCCGTATCGTGGCAAAATGTTGTTTTTTTTTTTCAATATGAATTTTATGACCACTGGAATCCAATATTGCAGCAAATCTTTCTATCTAGATCAATCTATCTATCGATCTAAATCATTCCCTAGAATTTCTGAAGACTGCGCCTTTTGCTGCGGTCACTCAAGTCAGCGAACGTCTTTGATAGACGACCCGGTGTTTCTGAACATTGGATAGATTAATCACCAATTTTCTTTATTGTGTGTTCAGTCTTGTTGGCAGTAAGCCACCTGGTCTTCATTTCTGATTTAATATAGGAAATTTTGCGGTGAAACTCTTGTATTTATTCAACGGGAAATGATGGTATGTTAATTATCGCAATCGCCAGAAAATCCCACTTTTTTGAAAATTCCCTTTTGTGCTAGTTTTCGCCATACCAAATAAACATACTCATGTCTTAATTCTGACACCAGAACCCAACTACAACCGATAAAAAAATATATTAGCATATGCAATGTATAATTAATTTTGTTTTGTACAAAAATATGGCCAAAAGATTTTTTTTTTAACTGAATAGGCAAATTTAGGCACCCAATTTTAACTTTTTCTTAAAGTAGGATAGTTACATCAACTTACGAAAATAAAACATTAACCGGGAAACGTCCTGCAATACAACAAAAACTCTAATGTATATATTTATGATACAAAATATCATGAGTTTGTTTTGCGGTTCGTAATAACTGCAATATCTACTAATTACTCTCGTATTACTTTAAAATAATTGGGTACATACCTGGTTCAATAGTATACACTATAAAAATGTTTCTTTAAACCACTCTTAACTTCACCACTTACTTCTAAATGCAGGACTTCAAAATCGTTCACATATTTTTTATTTACGAATTCGCTGCAAGGCACTAAGTTAACGACTTTCTACAACTTAATGCAAGCCTAATAAAATAAAGTAATAATAAATAATAATAATAATAAAATATTTTATTGACACAAAGAAAAAGTTATACAATTACATTTGAAACCCTGACTCCTGTGCTAGGTGAGACCTGTGTTACAGGAATCAGTGTCCTGATGGTAGTCAAAGTGACGGTAGATTGTTGTTCTCTATCTATTGTGGTACCAATATGTATCAACCGTTTCCGGTAATTGTTTACTTTGTTTACATTGACTTTTAACCGCGTTTTTGGGTCAAATACCCCTACGTTCGGTGAAAGAATTTTTGAAATTGGTCCGGCCGTTTCGGAGTCTTTAAGGAACATACATACATACATTACCTTTTAGATAGATAGATAGATTACTTATCACTAAAAAGTAAAAAATATATAACTTTTTTATACCTATTAATAATGCAACCGACTTCCAAATAAAAACACTACAAAATTGAAAAATAACTACGTGATTTTATTTGGAAGTCGGTTATATTTTTATTTGTAACCTATGCAATACCTACACAATATTAATGATTGATCTTGGCTGAATGATAGTTTTATAAAGCCTAAATAAGGGGCCGGCAATATTTTCGTTAACCCCGGGCATAGAGCAACACGGTCCGCCGGTGGTCCGTGTTGCTCTATGACCCCGGGTGGCTGAATCCCACGTTACGCCACAGATGGCGTGCTCAAAGATTGGAAATCGTTCCGCCTTAGATAAAGTACCTATAGATTAAGCACTGGCGTGGCCGCACATGAGACAACAATAGTTAGTTCTGCAGCCTTATTGCGTAAGTGCGCAAAGAAGTTAAACTCTATCCAACCGATCATCATCATATCAGCCGAAAGACGTCCACAGCTGGACATAGGCCTCCCCCAATTATCTATAAATAACCCAAATTCCTTGTCTCAATTAACACATAATACCACGAAATCACAGAAAATCAAACAAAACCGAGTTTGTTTGTCAAACCTGCCATTGTATTAGAGTTAGACAAACAACAGAAACCGGCCACGGTGACAAAGACAAAAAATAATCTTTTGTCCTTATTATTTACATGGAGCTGCCAACTAGCCATCTCGCTCTATCAATCAAGCTCATTTTAAGGCTTAATCTATATGTACTTTATCTAAGCGTTCCGCTTTAGCTAAAAAGACTGTCGTTTCAAAAAAAAATACATGTGTCATAAACAAACTGCGTTCCATGCCAGACGAAGATAACATGTCTAGCATTTTGTTTTTTTTTATATGAGTTTGACATGACATTGACAATTGCAGAAATAATTCGCGATCGTCCACATGTGAATTGTTTATTTATTTCTGTTTCTAAAAAATGGAAACCAATATATTAAAACACTTTACTGTTAATTACAAGCAAATACTTGTAGATGAAATCGCTTTAGAAGGGCTAGAAGGCATAGGACTTGATCTGTTATGGCGGCGACTAGAAAAACGTATGTCTTCAGAGATAACAGAGAAAATGAAAGCTCGTTTCTGGGGATTTGTTGTGAATTGTGGCAAAATATCTTTCTATCAACTTCCAGAACCCCTACCATACTTAGAAATCCTTGATAGATTCGAAATAATCGATGAAGCAACCGGCCATCTGAAAGAGCCTGTAAGTTAGAAATTATGTTGAATTTACAAGTAAATAGTTATAACCTTTGATTTTCTTATATTTTTATATTATACCTACAACAAAATTAATTACTTACTCAAGTTCTGAGATTTCGAGTGAGCTATCGAGTTATGTCTCAAAAAGAAATAAACAATATACTCTGAATGAATATCAGCAGTACATTATATACATTTTTGCAGTTTTCGAACAACCAGACACTTCATATTTATTCATTTAAATATCTATAGTAACTTTATTTACAACAATATGGCTATCCACTTATAGAAATTAATAACTTTTGCAGGACTACTTCCTAGATGGCCCATATGAATACTGCCCAGTTGAAGGTGAACATGGTTCCTGCAAGTATTATCATACGAGACAACTAATATCTATTGAAGAACTAAAGCAGAAATCATATGAGGCTGTAAAGGACGAATACGGAGACACATTGGCTCTGGTTGCTGATAAGGAAGAAAGATGGCATTCTTTGGCTCAACATATGCCTACAAATTATTTGGCTCAGATGACTACGTTGCATTATTGTTTGCTGGAGCTGATTGGCAAGTCTAGAGGAAATGTTAGTATAACTTTTTGTTTATTGGATTATAATTTAAGGTTCTTAACATGTTGAATGCTGCTTTAATTTTTCAGTCTTTCTGTTTGGGCCGTGGGGGACATTGTGTGGTCGACATACAATAGTTCCGTTGGGGCCGCGGGGCGCAACACATGACTGCGAATTAGAAGCGATTTTAAGCATCTCTATTCGGCCGTCGGGCACAGATATGAAGCTAATATGTAATTGACGTGAACCTCACGGCCCTGGAGACAAATAGATTGTATTTTGTTTTTAGTTAAAAATATGGCTCCATATTTCCAAAGTGTGTAGAAGATGGTCCGTTGTCGGCACGGTTACACTATACACGGATGTCAACGTACCGCCAAGAATGTCCGTTGACATTGACTCGCAATTTTGGGCCATATATTAAAGCAAAAGGTTGGGGATCCTTGCATAGATGAGACGGTACTTCATGCCAGAACAACTGCTCAAATTGTATCAAGCGCAAGTTCGATTATGCATGTTCTCATCTCTAGGACGGATCTGCCAAATACAAACTTGATGCACTAGAGTCGATTGAAAGGCGGGCCAAGAAGCTCATCGGCAATGAGGCACTGGTCGACTTAAACCTCCAGAATCTTGAACATCGACGCCAATTTGCCAGCTTGTCGATTTTTTATCGGTTACAATCGGGGAGTGTGCAACGGAATAGCATAACCTAATTCCGCTGAGCCCGTTTCATCATCGAACTTCAAAACGTACGGCGATGCGCCATCGGTACATGGTAGACATCCAAACCATACGCACTAAACGTTTGAATCAGGAATCACGGCGGCCGGCACTGGCAAAGGGACACGAAGTAGAGCGGGGATAGCCGACACCTCGACCCCCGCTGACGAACTTGCGATTTATTTACCGCGTAGGCCATGTTGGGCCACTATTGAGCGACAGAAGTATTTTGGTAAAATAAAGTCTCAATTTATCTTCTATGTTTTTTATGTAATTTCATACATTTTCTAGCTCGTAAAACAATAAATTATAAGTTTTTTTTTTATAAAACATGCATTTTAACCTGGCTCTTTCTACTACACAAGTGAGACTCATAGTATGCCATGGCGTTCAACGTGTTAAATAATTAAAGGCTAGGGTAGTCTATTGATATTGTTCTTATTAAAAAATGTGAATTAATCAAATAATTTATATAAAACAACGAGCTGGACTCGTTCCTGCCGGATTGGCCGGAGAAGGCAGGAGACAAAGTTGGCTAGAAAAATATGGCGGAGGCCTTTGCCTAGCAGTGTGACAACATAGACTCAAGAAAAAGAAAGAAAATAGCACTTACATATTATGAAATTGGCCTTTTTTGAAACGGGTCACTTTGAACTGTGATAGCTAAGGTTTGACTGAAAATATAAATTCAAATAAACTTTAAGTAAAAGACAAATTATTCCTTTTTAGGGTTGCATACCCAAAGGGTAAAAACGGGACCCTATTACTAAGACTCCGCGGTCCGTCTGTCAGTCACCAGGCTGTATGTCATGAACTATGATAGCTAGACTGTTGAAATTTTCACAGATGATGTATTTCTATTGCCGCTATAACAACAAATACTAAAACAAACAGAATAAAATAAATATTTAAGTGGGACTCCCATACAACAAACTTGATCTTTTTGCCGTTTATTCGCGATAATGGTACGGAACCCTTCGTGCGCGAGTCTGACTCGCACATGGTCGGTTTTTTTTTTTAATTGCTGTTCATCTGTTTCTCAGGATTTTTTTTTCTGTATTTTCAAAGTTAAGCAACAGGTCTGCTTGGACTTATAATTTATTCCAAGTCAGACCATAGTTATCATAGTTCCAAGGGGCCTATTTCAAAAAATGCCAATTCAATATTTAAGGGCCTAATAAGTAATCATTTGCAACATTATAAAAGTTATTTTTAAAATGTATACCCAAGCCTTCAATCTGATTTTCCTTTTCTGCCCCTACCCACATGCGCACATAATTTATTATGATCATTACACTCATGGCATGTACACAATTTCAGGGACAATCAACAATTGGCTTAACAAACCTTAGCAAAGTTATAAAGGATTCCAAGACATTGTTCTACAACAGGAAGTACTTACGCGGCCTTGATCTCATTAGAACCTGCCATATGACAGAAGTCATCGCAGGCAAAGGCGTCAAGGCTTTGCTGGTCAGATTGAAGAGGTTCTACACGCCTAGTTTACTGTCTATGCCAAAATCAGGTGTTCTACGAAATGTCATAGAGTACCTACTGCAGCAGCCAGACTATAGTGAGAAAACTGAAGTTATAGTGAAAAAAGGATTAATCACACAGAAACAGAACAAGAGATTGCAGAAAACTGTTAATATTTTTAATTTTGTAAGTATTTTTTTCTTTTTTAGAGTTCCGTACCCAAAGGTTAAAAACGGGACCCTATTACTAAGACTCCGCGGTCCGTCTGTAACCAGGCTGTATCTCATGAACCGTGAAAGCTAGACAGTTGAAATTTTCACAGATGATGTATTTCTGTTGCCGCTATAACAAATACTGAAAACAGAATAAAATAGATATTTAAGTGGGGCTCCCATAGAACACGCGTGATTTTTTGTTGCCGTTTTTTGCGATAGTGGTATGGAACCCTTCGTGCGCGAGTCCGACTCGCACTTGGCCGGTTTTTTTTTAAATTCTGTAAGCTTTTAACTAGAGATGTAGTTTTTACCTGCAGTTTGGTGTTCCACTGTTGGTAAAGGTATTTTATAGATGGGCATAAGTTGATTAAAACAGTATTTGACATAAACATTACAGGAAGAAAGAATGGTACCAGCAGAAGACAAAAATAAAAAAACAAAGACAGGTCTACTAAAAAGAAAATTCATCTACCTCTCATCCAAAGCTGATGAATCCTCGGATTCTGAAGAGGAGACACAGGAACCCTCTCTGGAGTGCCAGTACAAGGTCGGGGTGAGGCTGATGAGACAGGCTTATGAACGTTTCTTGGATGCAGGACTTGATGGGCTCACTCAAGTACAGCTGGCGCAGTTGCTGGGTATAGAGTTCTATACTAGTAGAGGAATCTGCAGGATCTTCAAGTTAAGGAATATTGTGAGGGAGTATCTTGAGGATAAAGGGAAGCAGAGGACTGCCAGGTAAATAATTTGTCTTGAAAATACAGCAATATAAATTTTAATAATTTAAAACTAGCTTTATCCCGTGGCTGTGGGCTATTCCACAGGGAGCATGATTTTTTCCAAGATTAAAAGTAATCAACAAAATACTCAATACCTGTAGCTTTCTATCAGCAAATATTTGTTTGTTATATACTCCCACAAAATTTCCTCTAGTCCATTCGCGTTAAGAAAATAGTGAGTAGCGTTGTCCGCCGGCCTAGCCCCACCCCTCGACCAATCTGGTCGCTACGAATTGTCACTGTGAACTTAGCTTTCAAATTTGTAGCGACCAGATAGATAAACAAAAAATACCAGTTATCTATAAAATAAAATATATGTAACATTTTTATGGCATTATTCCAGATTTATCGCCATCGCTGCCACAGGCGAAATGGATGTCAAATACGCTGAAGAAAAGAAAAAGTTCTTAGAATACTTAACTCAGTACCAACCACCTGATGAAACACCCAATGAACATACACAAGAAGAGAACACCCCAGCTCCTGAAGACGAATTACCTCGGAAAAGAATCAAACTTGAAACTGAGAAGAAACCTGTAACCGACAAGAATCCTGAAACAAGCACAAGTTCTGATGTTGACATGGAGTCAGAAACCGGCAACGAAATTACAGAAGTAAAAGTTTTAGAGGGCTTTGAAAGTGGAAAAACACTTGGAAACTTCAAGAAAAACCCCACAATGAGACAGTTGACATTCGCAAATGGTATTTTCAAAGTACTCAAAGATAAACAATGTGTATGTGGATATATAACACTCAGCAATTTAGTTTCCAAAGAAATAAACGAACCACCTATGGATACCAAAGGACTGAAGTCGTTTATACAAAAGCTGGTCACAGATGGGCATATTAAAATTTACAAAATCAAATGGCCTGGCATCCAAAAGTATTCAGTCTTAATTTGTGCTCCTCACGTGAAATCAACAGATCCATTAGTAAAAGCGAAATATAAGGAGATTTGTATGAGAGCAGTCACTAACAAGAGGGTGACAATCAAAAAAGATCACTTAGAAACCCCTTGTCCATCTCTTTCACAATTCTCATACCCCCGGTATATGAAAATTCAAAAACTCCACGAGTTTCTAATGAGGTTTGCTTACTTCGAACAAATAAAACCTGAATCTCATTCTTTACCAGAAGGGTTTGTGAGCATAGTCGATTTTATCCAAGAAGTGACTATAGAATTTGTTATCAATAACATGGGTAGTTTAGGCATGACAGAAGTCAACCAGTTGATCAATGAAAGCCAGCTCCAGATAAAACTTAAGGACGCACCGCCGCATATTTATAAAACTCTTATGAGATCGAACACGCTGCAGAATGCCATCAGGCTTAATCTGAAAGTCTTGGGAATGCTAGGGCTCATACAATTAGTTCGTCCAGCACAGTCTAGCAGTAGCACTGATATTGTCCCATACACTAGTTTCTTATTCTTTGTAAATCGTCACGCCAAAATAATAGACACTTCAGGTATTTGGCCTAGGCAATCAGACGAGAAAATAGAAAAATCATATCACTTCAAAACATTTGATGATGTGACCAATTACTGGAGTGATGTGTATACAATCAGCACTAATACAGTTATAGAATTAGCTAAACGAGATAGGAAGCAACTCAAACCGCCGCAACGAACAGAGGATGAAGTGTTCCAGTATGACACTGGAGCTCGGTACGGCGACGGCTACGGACCCTGTGGCTTCGACTCTTGCTTCTACATGGAAATACCACGACTTTGGCAAACTTACTACATGAGACCAGTCAAAAGTATGATGTCTAAGAAGGTGACAATTAAACTGCCCAAATTGAAAACAAGTAAGAAACTCAAGCAAGAAACTAAACCAAAGGCTCCTTCAAAAATGGTGGCTGAGAGACTTTCTAACGAAAAGCTAACTCGTAGAAGAAATGATTCTTCTATAAGGTGGTCAAAGGCGGAAGACATGATGATTACTATGTGCAAAGCTGCCATTACGATCCTAAGTCCTAGCTCACAACCTGGCAGTCTCATCGTCAGGAACATTGTCGCCAAAGATTTGCTCTCTATCAATGATCCGAAAAAGACCAAAGGCGTGTGCCACAGTAGAGCCCAGACTCTTGAAACGAACTCAACACTGATTCATGAAAAACAATGTATAATAAACGAACTCCGAAGAAGACGGAATATAATTCAAAAATATGAGGGCCTCTTGAAAAAGTTAAGACTCCGGTACTCAACAAATATGTCGAAGTTCATCAACAAAGCTCGGGTGCCTATGATGGAATTAATTTGGACTATATCTGAAGTTATGAAATCTAAATCGTATATCCAGAAGGTCCCATGTGTGGCAGTGAGCTTGGAAGAGTTCCACGAGAATTTTACAATGACAACAGCAACTGCCAACAAATTGTGTAACATGTTCAAGACGCTTGAACATGCCACGTTGAAGGAGACTATAGTATTGACGATAATGCAAACTATGGATTCGGAAATCAGTACTGAAATGGGCAAAAAAATATACAAGACTTTCAAGGAGTATCCTGAGGCCTCCTTGCGGACTGCGGTGGAACAATTGCGCAAATGCGGCGCCATCGCAGCCAAAGAGAAAATATTTAACAACCAAATGCGTAAACTTGATTTGGAAGACATTTGTCAGTCTTCTTATAAAATATCTGCATTTTATCAGCGCAAATGGGTGAATCGGTTGAACGTAGATTTTGCAGATAGTCTAAGCTCAATATTGGACACAGAGCAGACTGAGAATGACGTAAAAGCGTCTGCGGAGATCAACTGTATGTACTGTGAGATGCACGCATACGATGTTATGGACATAACGTGTGCCACCGCGCCGGCCATCACCGACCCGGCCGGCGCGCCCATCATGCCGGCAGAGATCAATGTTCTGATCATAGACGCTAAGTACAAATTGAAGACCGGAACCTTGAGGTGGAAGAATAAGTCTAATTGTAGCAGACTTTCTGAATTGTACCAGAATTTGGATATCAGTGATAGTGAGAAATATTTATCAAGGTAATTTATATTTGCTATTTATGCGTTTTCTCGCTTGTGTGAGTGGGCTTCTCGACGCTCCAGAATTGAATTATGTTACTATAAATTTCCTCGAACATATTAATGTTTCTCTGCAATTGCTAAAACTCATGCCAATCTAATTTGGACCTTATGCCAATGTCACACGACGCATTATTGAAAATTATCTTTGTTACAGTTATACCTCACTAGAAGTTAAAGAAATTAAACCGACCCCGGATGTAAGAGATCCTATAATAACGCATTTAGACAAAAAAGGTGAAACAGGAGCCACGTTCCATGAGCTACAGGTATCTACTCGGAACTTCAAATGTTAAATAATTACAATTATGCTTTTGAAAGTACTAAACTCTTAATATTTCCATGCAGGAACTTTCCAGATTGGATGAAAAAGCGCTGATAGAAAAATTACTACAACTTGAATCCATGAAAATCGCAAAACGAGTTGGCTTCTATGAAAACATCATCGTACTTACTAAATACATAACAGCTTGGGCGGTAAAGATAGGCGACAGATACGTAGTACCCACGCCATGGTTGAATTTAACTGGGAAAGTAAGGCTAGAGATTTTCTTCAAATGGTGCGGTGTCGTCATGAATCTAGTATTCGAAAAACCCGGCTCTTCAATAGTTTATTTAGCTGATAAATGTGAATACTTATCATACAAATCGGTGCAAGATCTTTGCATGTTTCTGGAGAAGTATGAATGCATAAAGCTTTGTACAGTGAGAAGCGTTCCAATTGACTTATTTTCAGACGAAGATGATGAACCGGTATTTACTGAATTCAATCGCTATGAGTCTCCGGAAAATATAATAGCGCATCCTATAAAAAATTCTCTGACAAAATACTGTTTTTTAAAGAAACAAATATTAGAGTCACATAATTCACAAACAAATGATGCACTAATGGATAAGATTTTCAAATGTTAATTTTGTTTTAAGAATAATGTTGCTGTTAAAAATAAATAATCTAAATGTTGAACAAACTCTTTATATTCATTCAGAGAGGACTATTTTAAAAGTTACAGTGCAAGTCAGCTTGTTTATTTTGTTGTTCTATTGCCATAAAGATTCTAAAACTAAACAAATTGTCAGTATTAGTTGCATTGCTCTTCCTGAACCGAACCCTCTTCGTTCCTTGTAGCACATAGAAAATTCCATTTAATAATGGACACCACAACCCCGTCTGTAACGAAATAAAATAAAGATTTTTGATGCCTCTCGCACGACTATATGTATATTGTTACAAGCGCGACTGCTGAACGTGGAGTACCGTGTCGTCCAAAGTCAATATTTCATTATCCAAAAATTATAAAAAGCTTTGTGCAAAATAGGGCCCCTCCGGGATTTGAACCCGGGACCTCCTGCACCCAAAGCAGGAATCATACCCCTAGACCAAGAGGCCACATACCAGAATTTAATTTAAGGGGACCTGTTTGCAGTGGCGTAACTTCGCGTCGGCTTTCAATAAAAACTTTTTATTGATGTTATTTTTCACTTTATAGTGTTTTATTTGGAAGTTGATTTACTTTTTTGTAAAAAATAGTTTATATTTTTCAGTCTTTAGTTGTGGCACATAATGAGCAAGTTCTATAGTAAGGTGCTTATAATGCCCAAATTTATGCCAGAATAGTTTACCCGAATAACTTAACACTTGAACAGAACTGTTGAAATGAGAGTGAACCAGGGTGAACCGTACACATCTGCTTACCCCTTTAAAGCGTACTGACGTGATCTTATGTATTGAAATTGCATAAACAATAAACCGACATGCGATTGCAGCAATCCCGAGAGATTTGCCGTTGTTTATTGAAGAGTTCTGTTATATATCTCTGAAGTTCTTCACCAAATTTAAATGAGTTCAAATGAGAAACTCCAGCTATCAAATTTAAAATTATCAAAATCGGTTCACCTAGTAAAAAGTTCAAGAGGTGACACAAAAAAAAATAACTGTCGAATTGAGAACCTCCTCTTTTATGAAGTCGGTTAAAAAATAAAATGGAGTCACTCGTTTTTAGGGTTCCGTACCCAAAGGGTAAAAACGGGACCCTATTACTATGACTTCGCGATCTGTCTGTCACCAAGCTGTATCTCATGAACCGTGTGCTAGACAGTTGAAATTTTCACAGATGATGTATTTCTGTTGCCGCTATAACAAAAAATAGGTACTAAAATAAAATAAATATTTAAGTGGGGCTCCCATACAACAAACGTGATTTTTTCCCTTTTTTTGCGATAGTGGTACGGATACCCTTCGTGCGCGAGTCCGACTCGCACTTGGCCAGTTTTTTTTTCTATTCAAACGTAAATCAAATATTCGGAGTCGAGATAGGTCAAAAATTTTAGCAACCTGTCTTAGATAGCTTAGATTTTTTTAGCCATTCATACATAAATCATATTAACTTTTTCGACTTATGCAGAAAAGCTCATGTAGGTCGCAAGAGCGAGCGTAGTAAGCTCCAAAATTTTAGTACCGTACCACGTATTGTATAAGCTTTTCTTTTGTCTTCTGATTCAAAGCGTTACGGATCTATTTAAAAATTATAGCACCCCGATCTATTATTTTATTTTATCACTCTTGATCCCTGGGGTCAGGCTTCTTTGGTGCGGTGACACGAATGACACTTTTAGCCATTTCCCGACACCGCCAACGCTGAGTGGGGTGCCCACTTAGCACCTTAGTAGTTACGCCACTGCGGAAATTTATAAATAACGTCCTCTGCCTATCAGGAAATACTTATTTATTTATTAATAAGGCACACCAACGACTTTTTACACATTTATATTACAATGAAACATTTAGAAAAGATCCTGTGTAAGCAAGTCACTTACAGGCATGCACATCATTTACAATAAATCAATTAGAATCATAATAAAACAATATAAAACAAAGTTATGAAATAAATTTTGATTAAATTAAAATTGAACAATTATTTATCCTAAAAGCTAAATAATTAATAGACATTAAGTAAAAAGTCAAATTAAATCAATACTTAAAAAAATACCATTAATATCCGAAACGATTAAAAATACAATATTATTGAATTACAATAATCAAATAAATATTGAGACACACATTGCACAATGCACATACATTAATTAAAATTACAATAACATTACTAAATAAAATCAAATAAAACCCAGCCCATACTAATGGAAAATAAACAGTGTATCTAGTAGTAGGAGTAGGCAGCTGATCACAAGTCAAGATAATGATTTTAGTTTTGTCAGACTATCAAAGAATACACACGTGAAATTATGCTAATTATTCGTACAATAACACAAATCGCTTGCAAGTGCATACTTTCATTCTCAGTTATTTTATAGTTAAAATCGTGCCGCATTAAACCGGTATCAAATAAAACAAGTTTCATTTTATTCTACGGTAACGAGCCTCGTGCGAAGTATACGTGATTCGACCTTGGGAGCTGCGAATAAAGCGATATCACAGCGATCAGTCGCGGATTTAAATTTAATACGACAGCACAAACTGGGTGAAATCAACTATGAAAATAAAGTGGTTTGCAAGTTTCTTAATACTTAACTATTTCGTGATTACTAGTACGGCAAGTAATGTAAAACTACTCAAAAACCCTTACGATCATCAAGAGAATGAAGATGCAGGTAAGTTTGAAACTCGCGGTTAGTTTCTATAGTATTTACTCTATTCTCTCATTGAAAAGTTTCGAAACCATGGTCTCAGTGTTGCCAAATTGAATAAATTGGATGGGAAAGGCAAAACATGGCGATACTAATTCTGGTAAAAAAAAAGTTTACGCTTTTTATGTGCAAATAACCAGAAGCTAGCCCAGAAAGAGGTCGCGAGACGATCTAGATGCGTACTGCAATGGCTGGTTCGAGGTGGCACGGGAGAAGAGTTCCTGGAAGAACTTGGGCTGGCCTTTGCCTATTTGTGGGCCAACTAGTACTAAAGTGGGCTTAAAGGGGTTATTACACTACACGGTATTCAGGGTTCTAAAGACTAATTTAAGGTGGTGTAATAACTGTTACTACGTTAGGGTTCCCAAAATATCTACCTTATTGACTCGGAATGGTGGAGTGACCCGATGTAATGTTCAGGGCCCTGAATACCGTGTAGTGTAATAAGCCCTTTAGTGATGCTTTAGTGCGAGTTTTGTCTCATGCTGGGTCGCGTTAACGCAAACGTCAATTTGTATTGAAACTGGATAAGCGCCGTCTAGTGTCACTAAGCTAAGCTAAGTAAGGAAAATCCTATTTTTTTTGTATACATTTTGACATAGGATATCGTTTACGTTATCACGATCGAGTACGTTAAAAAACTCTGAATAAGCACACAGGTACAGTGCTCGCCAAACTTCTTGGCCGCCCTACTGTTGGCTTTCCGACCGGCGCTGTGCATTTTTTGTATGAGATTTACTACTGCACAGCCATTGTACCAAACTTAAGGACGGCTAAGATGTTTGGCGAGTACTGTAAAATAACTACTCATAATAATATTTTCATAAACGAAGCAAAGTACTCGCTAAACTCACTTACACCTAAATCGGCCGACTTGCGATGGCGATACGGTGATTGTAAAATGGTATAGTTCTCGCCAAACTTCTTGGCCGCCCTGAAGTTGGCTACAATGGCTGCGCAGTAGTAAATCTCATACAAAAACAGCACCGTTTCGTGCGTCGCGCATCCGGTAAACCAACTTCAGGGCGGCCAAGAAGTTTGGCGAGGGCTATAGCGAGCAACGTCGCTACTGTTTACTTAAAATAAAATAAGGACCTGACTCCACCAGTGCGAGATTTGCTCCCTCGCACATAGCAATTGTATTACTGGCTTTAAAAATAGAAGAAGATCATTTGCCTCAGAAATATTTCCATTTAAATTGATCAGACATGTTACATTACTATCACATAACTTAAAGTAATTTTAAATTAGGATACATCGTTCATGATTATTTTTATTTTGTCGTTGACGAGACAGTCTGTCGATCGATTGTCATTTATTTAGCTTGTCTATGCAATTTTTTTTTTCTTGTAGCAATTATTTCAAAGGGAGTGAGTGAAGTGAAGTGAAGTAGGGCAATCCAAAATTCGCCATTTTTGCTTTTAGTGAAGGGAGATTTTTTATTTGTCAGGCTGGAGGACAAGGAATATTCAGTAAAAAGTGTGTCATTAGATTTAATTTCTCGTAGCGAAGACTTTATTTGAACAGAATCTTAGTATAATAGTGTGGTTTTATTTATTACTAACGTTTGTATGTAGTGCTACTTCCCCATCGTAAAATTTGCTCGTTGGTGTGTCGCTTTAGCTAATTCAATGGCTATGATATCGAAGTTTTAATCTATCGTGTCGCTTAGACGTTCTCCTCACGGGATAATATCGAGAAAGAGAGGCGACGCCTTTAGAAATGAGCAGGCCTCAAGGCGGACGCATTCAAGTCCCGGATGACCTTAGAGAGATCTTATTGGAGTTCACCATAAGTTATCTGCTGGAGCAACCGGGAGACGTGATCAACTACGCGGTCGAGTTCTTCACAAGATTACAAAACAACAGGACGACCACCGTAGTGAGGGCCCCGACCGCAGCCGGCACCCCTGATGAGTCCATAATATCAGACGAAGAAGGTACTAGTCCTCTTATTTACTAGACATATTAGACAATAACAATGTTACCGGTTGACTGCATTGACTGAGGTGGGTTGAGTAGGGCTATGCTAGTAGTTGCTAGGATTGCAACATCCCATGTGAATGATAGTGTACCCATGTGTGTAGGTACCCTTTCCACAGTTCATTACGAGCTCCATATTATCAGTGACCAAATAATTTGATAATTTTGCATTTCTGATATGAATTGATTGAGGTATGAGCCTTAAGGCTACTACATTAAATAACACACTATATTCATACTTTATTTAGCGTTTATTCACATTAGTTTATTGATATTTGCCATAATTTATCCAAAAACGCGCGCCTAATGCCTCCAGGCGCCCTGACAAAGGTGACATTCAGAAAATTCTAAATAAGAATGAAACAGAATCAACCATTAACAAGTAATCAAGGAGTCGCAGACTCCTTATAGTTCTGATAAATAATAATATTCATATCTAGCCAATAAAATGAAGTAATAATGTGGAGCTCAGTAATTATACATTCAGCAGGTGAAAAATCAAACAGAACTTTCCCAGTAAATATTTAATTAGTTTACTGTCCTACTAGTTGTGGTGTTACAGTGACCTAATTAACACTTATGTGTCGAAATACACATCAGTATTTGGTTAATATCCAAAAAAAAGTTGATCATCCTCATTACATCACTACTGTTCTTATTTATCAGTCTCATTTAGTCCGTTGATAATGATTTGCTCGTTGATAGCTTTTGTTGAGTGCATACCTAGGTAATTCATTTAGTTTTAGAGAATTTTTATCCCAGCATCCTCTAGCATTGTGACAAAATTAATATGCAGTCTAATTTTACATGTTTCAATATAGACTTGAATAAAAAAAAGAATTATAAATACTCTCTTATAGCCAACATCTGTAATGATTCAATTTTTGGCATTCTGCCATTACAGTTTCAATGATATATAATTTTATTTATGGAGAATATACTTTTTTAACTGTTGCCAAGTGATAAATTACAAGGAAAGACATAATAATGTCCAGTAGTTGTAAAATTATCTCTGTTTATCTAAATAATCGGAAAGTATTACCTAATAGTATTTACATTCCTTATTTGGCTTTAAAACAAATTTAAATAAAGTTTCGTAAACACAGATCAAGAGATCAACAAGATATAAAAGTGTCAAATGATAAGCAAACAGTTGCAATAATAAAATCTATTCAGAGTGTAGTACTGAAAGAGCAGACTTGAAGCATCGGAGAACTCTACAACGTATGCAGGTTTTTACATGAAAATTGTTTGGCGAGGCATAAATTTACAGTGTTTACTATATGCTCATCCTATTTGTGTGTTTGTTTTTAACGCTTTGAAGTTGTGTGATGATGAGATTGGCTTATTTTTCCATGTCCGCAGCTGAGTTTAACGTCGTGAACCGTACCAGATGTCGGCGATATACACGCGTGTTAAATAAAATTAGCTGAGCCTATGTAATGACAGGTAGCACTGTATCACAACAAAATTGTTCAGGTGCTAACCAGACCTTGAGTTTTGTTTGTGTAAGAGATTTTCTCTCTTATTGTTAGGATCATTATTCCGACCAACGTACCTATTTGAATAGAAACAACCGTATTAAGATTTTACATCAAGTTGATGACTCTTTTTGAAAGAATACTTTTTGACGCAGCTACTCTAATGGATGGAACAATATGGGGCAATTACCTTATTTTAGAAGAGAATTAGTGTAAGCACCTGTTGATTAATATGATGTGATGTCATGCTCTTTATAATTAGCTAAAATATTTTATGATTATCCATGGCTTACTAGATTAGTCCATGAATTTTCACTAACTTATATTACTGAATGAGATCATTTTCACAATCTTTTCAAGCTCAAAATATAAACAACAACAGAAATCAAAAGTTTGTGATATATAAAATTTTCACATTCATTATGAAATGGATCAATGTACAGTACAACAATGGTTCACATCCTGGATTGTTAAATGGTATACAATGTTATCTGTGGAATAGATAGTGTCATAGAATATTTATTAACTTCAATGTTAACTGTGAAAGAAGCATGTAAAAAATATAATTACTCTACAGTTCAAAGTTATTAACATTTTTAATCATAGGTTCGGGCAATTACATTGTGAACTGAACAGCTATGAACATACACAATTGTATTATAAAGATACACTTCATAAAACAATTATGACAGAAAAGGAATGTACGTAATTACTAATCCAAAAATCATTCTAGGTAGTGTACCTCTTATTAAATCTCTTTGAAATCATAGTATAAAATATTTGGATTCTTGTATGTATTGACTAGCTCTCGAGGGTACGCTATTGCTGCCGTGTTCTGGCCTCCGCCGTGAGAATGTATTGGCGTGATATTAATAATGCAGTTTGTTACACAGCCGGCCCTGCAACACATACTAAACACTTCCACTAACTTCACCTTGTCTGAACGCACCATACTCATATTTTCTATAGGTACACGATAATTTTATCAGCCACAAGTATCTGGCTACCTTTTCCTCGCGTGTTTCTACGATCGATTGCTCCATATGTGCACGCAGAACAAGTGCAAGAAATTAAAACATGAAACATCAAAGTCATACAATATTTACAGCAGTTTGTGGCTTAGCTCTGTTATTTTCTATACGGTTTTCCGTCATTCTGTAACAATGATGAGCATAATAATTATCGCCAGCCATTTAGCCTTCGGCGATCTAGAACGACTCACTAAATAATAACTTACACATAAGTTCGTCCGTGTCCCTAATGCTGGACATCTTTCGAGTCAGACTCGTCACGGATGTCTAATGCAATAAACAGAATTCACGTTCGGGAAGTCGATAGGCTTATTGCAAACCTTTACATGCTTCTAAGTAGGTATTGGAGCAATGTACGTGCTAAGAATTTAAAAGCCGCGTCAAATACGTACAGCCGCCATTTGGGAAGATGCCCGTGATTCGGCAAGCAACTTGTAAACGATGTTTGTGTTTTAAATAACATTACACACAACTAAACTACACATGTGTCGACCAAATCATCTGTCTTACGAATATGTTTGCGTCATATACCTCGTACAAATATGTTTCTAAAGTAAACCTTTTGGATACAAAACATTTAGGAACAGATCACATCCATATGGAACGTTTTGAGGCCTTCAGCACATGTGCAAATGTTAGCCTACATTATTTGGTATCATATTGAAGTCCGTACTCCATAGCACTGTACTAAAGATATTTACTCAGTAACAATAATACAAGTGCTTAGGGCACTTCACTATTGGAACACTAAAATTATATAATGTTATTTATGATGCAGTAATTACGTATCATGTCATAATTACAGGCCCTTCAGGTACTCGATACGTTTAAGATAACAATTGAGTGTTTTGTTTGAGTTTAAAATCATTAATGCTGTCTGTGAATTACGCTATTACATAGCCTGTAAAACGCCTAAGCGCATAAAAAAGCACAATTTATTTTATATAATACAGAAACAATAATTTATTAATGCAGTTACCAGTAACCAAAGGTAGTGTACAACAACGGTAAAGCGAAAAACCAAGTGTATAACAACATAACTAAAGCTTTTGTAACGTGTGCAACAGAGCCGCCAGTGGCGCGCTTCAACACTCGGCGCAAGTCCGTGTTCGCCGAGACCTACGACCCCGAAGAAGATGATTCGGACGAGGGAGCCACGACCGTGTTCCCCAAGTCGGACGCGCAGCGCCAGCGCCTGGCCGAGGCGGTGCGCAGCATCCTGCTGTTCCGCTCACTCGACGCCCAGCAAATGCAGCAGGTCAGTTCAAACTCGCTTATAACTCTCCTGAGCTTCGTCCACGAGAGACTAATTTCAATTAAAACTGTCTACCTCGTGTACGAAGTAACATGATTTAAGTTAGGGCGCTATTACTGAGAATTCTCTAGTTTGCCTCGGAGCCTAGGAGTTTCAAACTGGCTGCGATTTTTAGATTTCATTTGTTCCGCCACCTTTGCAGCCTGGCGCGAGACTATCGTCAATCATTCTCAAACTAAGATAAATGAGTTTCTTTTTCTTGACTAGGATAGCTGTGCGCTTTTTGATATACCCTGGGTATGTCTTAAAAGACTTTTATGATGTCACGAATGTGGAAAGTAATAATCAAATAAACATGAAAACATCTCGTTGGACCAGTAGTTGCGGTTTTTACAATGTATTTCATAGGAAGTTTGTTATGTAATTACATCATGTGTCTCATGGCGACAACTCCGTACTTTGTTTAGACTGTATTCGATAGGTACCTATTGAATAATGGGCCGACGTGTTCACGACCACGTTGTCTTCGATACTAGCAAAACATGACATTTAACTTCTCAATTCTCTCAAATAATCTGAAACTTTTTTGTCGAGGAGCTCGTGGCTAAATAATAACAGCCGCACGGGTCGATCTTCAAGGTTAAGCAACGCTTGACGAGGTCGATCCGTGGATGGGTGACCATTTCAACATACCGAGTTTCCTCCGTGCCTCGGAAAGCACGTTAAGCCGTTGGTACCGGCGTGTTCGTGTATCGTGTTACCCAATTATTGGGTTGTGGAGGTCAGATAGGCAGACGCTCCATGTAAAACACTGGTACTCAGCTGAATCCGGTAAGACTGGAAGCCGACCCCAACAATAATTGGGCAAAAGGCTAGGCAGATGATGAATCTGAAACTTTTTTGTCATTACTCTCATACACGTAGTGCAAAAAGGTATCCAAAATTAGCCCAAATCTCTTCTCCGTACACTAGGAAGTTTCTGCTACACTATAAATCTTAGACAAAAATTCCACTTCTTACACATATTATAAACAGAGTGAGTCTGTCGACACGTAACGTTTGCGTAGGTGCTGGACGCGATGTTCGAAAAGCGCACGGAGGCCGGCGAGTACCTGATCAGGCAGGGAGACGACGGAGACAACTTCTACGTCATCGAGAATGGCATGTTCGACGTGCTCGTCACCGGCGATGATCGCATTGAGAAGGTACGTGGACTTCTGTCACCCAGAAATTTTCAAAACTGTTAAAGAACAATGGCAGGTGCCCATACATTGTTTTAGCTGAGATTAAATTCGAAAGTCTTTAAATGAAAAATATCTGGTTTAACTCAGGGTGATGTTCTGAATTAGTTTGTACAAGAATTTTTGTTCGAGAATGTAGAGAATAATAGATATTCAGTCATAAACTTTTGTAGGTTATGTCTGGGTAACTTTTAATAATGTGTTTAATAGGAAATATTATTCAATTTCGTGGCAATAAAAGGGGAATATCGCATTAGTATTTCCCTTACCTAGTTATTTTAGCATGAAATGTGTAGTATACTCTTTGGAAACAGTATATTTATTTAAACTGACTTTGACGTGTATCAAAAGGTTGTCGTCAACAACCAAGCTATATATTTTTTAGACTTGGGTACTAGTATTTTTGCCAATCATTAATTGAAAGTAATTCATTTATTTCTACTACACTACAATATTATATTCTTACCTACCTGCAAGGAACATCTACACTTAGACATAAACTGTATTGTTAACTCATTTACTGCAATAAATACAATAATGATATTATTACATAATATAGTTACTACTTGTCACTAAGCAGATAAAATATATAATGGCAATACTATGCTAAAGAAATGAACTAAAAATCAAATAACTTTTTATTTATTATGTTTTTTTTTTAATCTATTTTGGACCAGGCCTAATTATACTTTAAAAAACATAGACAATTAATAGAATGTCTTTCGTATATAACTCACTTTCAGACGCTCAAATTTAAGTCAGCTAAAATTTCGCCATTGTTCTTTAATTGAATGTCATAGGCGACGCTAAAGTGACACATTGTTACATTGGGACTGATCCCGTTTGGATCTTAAACATCCATTCCCACAAAGAATTTGCGTTTACAGTCAGTTTCAAGCTTATTATAGGCTAGAATGGTTTTAATGAGTGCGATTTTGTTTCCAAAGTTTCCAAATATCTTATCGATCTACATACCACTGTTAAAAAGGGTCACCCTTTAGCGTTGCATACTCCAGTGTTACAGCATAGGTTATTGGCCTCGCCTTCCACGTTTCTCAATGTCGTCGTCAAGCTTAAAATAAAAAGTCCAGCATACTCCACGGACCGGCTAATTACAATACTTACGCAGTATTTGGCACAAATGATTTGGGCCCGAATTACGTACTGTTTTTGTGTTTACCATCTCTTCGTTCTTATAAACGAAAAGCGGCTACAGAAAGCTTTGTGCTGCTGTTTTATTTTCATACTAATCCCCACAAAGCCAAAAGAATACAAGCTTAGGGGTGTTCGCAAAACAGCTGTTGTTATCGCTCTGCCGTTGAATCCATTAAGTAGATTAGTAACGAAATCTAATCGATGTTAATTCGGCATCAATAGAAATTAATCAAAACATCTCCGTACCCACTTCAAAAGATACGAAGTGTTTGTCGGGTGCCTTCAAACGTTAAATGAGATAAATGCCAAGATTTTTTTTCTGAATCAAAATATATCATTCAACATTCCTGAACTAAAATGTGCTAGTAACAGATTCGCTTTAGAATTGAAACTACTATGATCTTTGCTTTGACTGCGTTTTAATGAAATTGTGATGGCAGATGGCAGACTGGTAGAATTACTGATATTGGATAAGTGGCATGGGGCCACTAACGTGTTATTTATCACCAGTCCCCTGTGTTGTATGATAACATTGGTGACTAAGCATACTGACAATGTTGCATGAGATCTAGACTCTCCATTACTATCGTCTAATAGGAAACCCTCGGACGGTCCTTGGGTTCTAAGGGTTCTACTCCCTAAGCACGTAGTCCATAGTTTCGGCCTTAGTAACGGGTGTTTCCTACTCCGTATCACATACGGACGCATGATTCCTTCGAGGCCTGAACTGTGTTTTTACGTCCGAAAAATTTAAACATTACGGAGTAGGGTTCACTCCGAAGTTCCGGAGTACTTTCGGACGGGCCCGTGACTATGTTGACGGAGTTAGGGAGTAGTTTAGTCATACTCCAAACACGATCGTGTGAACAATGTACTGCCGTTAAAAAATACAATTATTTAATTATTCGAAATTTAGTACTTCTAGCAAAATTAATAACTTTTAATTTACTTTATCTAAATAGTTGTAGAATGACGTTCAAAGTAAAATTTATTGGTTTTTGTACCTTGTCGTTCTGACGATGCACATGGTTATATTATACCTTAGTCCTAGCCCATATCTTGGCCAGTTCACACAATAACTTGCCCACACAGGTGGTGCACACATACGAAGGCTCGGGCTCGTTCGGCGAGCTGGCCCTCATGTACAACATGCCCCGCGCCGCGTCGGTGCGCGCGCAGACCTCGGGCCAGCTGTGGGCCATGGACCGCCACACCTTCCGCCGCATCCTGCTCAAGAGCGCCTTCAAGAAGCGCAAGCTGTACGAGGATCTGCTGGAGAAGGTGCCCATGCTGAAGGCGTTGCAGGTATGTGAACCAGCAACTAGCTTTAATTCTATGAGTGTGTGATTCAGTTGTTCCTTATTTTAGCTGTAATAACCCGACGGTTAAGACCTCCCTTCATGAAGTGGATGAATGACCTGGCGAGGATCGCAGGCAAGCACTGGATGTGTGAAGCACAGGACCTGTCGATGTAGCAAAGAGGTATTGGCCATCAGTGAAATTTTCTGGCTAGCCCGGTATTACCCTGCTGGGTATAGACCTACACTTTCTTTGGCCATTCTTCCAGATTCCTTGCATCCGTCATCCAGATATTTCCCGCGACCGATTATATAGTCGGCCTTTGTTACTTTGACCCAACCTTGGCCACCATTCGGTCAAAGCCTTCATCGGCCATCACCAAGGCTAAATGATGATGAACCCTGCAGTTATGGTGTCATTAGCGTTCACTAATGTCGTGAACCGTGGGATAGTACGAGTCCAAAGTAATTGCTCATTAAAATTAGAAATGTATCGTTGTACGCGCACTTTATATATACGAATTTGCACATTTCTTGGTGCAAATTCGTAACTATTATTTGTAAATACCCTCCTAAATTTGTGAGTTCTCGTTTCAATTTGTGAACATTATGAACGATTGGGAATGGCTGGAAGCTATTACGATTTTATGTTTTTCAAATAATGGTTTGAAAGATGTATGCGATCAAATTGGAAATCTTATTTTTCCGCGTAATATATCTGGTGCTTTTGAAATTATTATGTCTCGAGGAGTCTGTGTAGATATCCGTGTTTATATTATACTTATGTTCAAGAGAATACTGTTCTCATATGCTCTCCTAAAACCTTTTATTGCCTTTAATAGAATTCATATATTATATTCATATTTTTACAATGTAGGTGCAGTTACCAGTTATCTTACTTACAACAACTTTTTCATGGACAAATAAGTGTAATTAGATATAAATGATTGTCCGATCAAAGATATGTCTGTCCTGCAATTAGCTCCCGATATCAAGATAGGAAATATTTATCAGTAGCGAATTTGCAGAAACACTAAAACTCTTTATACAAACATTTCAAGAGAATCCATTCAATATTGTTTGAAGAATCTGTTTCTAAAAAAACTCCATTCATATCTAAACAATCGGACTTTAAACTAAGTTTTTCTCAAACGAAAAAGGTTGCGTGGGAAGTTATCATTACGATTACCGCTTTGTCCAAACTATCTATACGAGTGTCTGGCATTAAGTTTGCCCCAGTCGATCATTCCTCCATACAAACGTAGTATGGCGACTATTCCACTGTTTGACGACGTAAGTACGTTAAAAAAAAATGATATAAATTTGTCTAATCTTTATCTACCCCTGTATAAAAAAAATATGTATTTGAAAGTTATAAGCGTCGAAAGTTCCATATTTCAACAATAATTTTAACGTAAATTTGGGCGGAAATCAATACCATAAGAAGAAGGAAAATTGCAAACAGGGATAGATTAGCAGTTCAACAATACAAATAATTTTATATGAAATGTGTCGCATTTAATATATTTTTCATGATATCCATATGCCCAAAGGACTGTTTATAAAATTTCGCGCGCTTTTTTTCGTCCTAAATCATCATCCTATTCGCAAAAGTGTGTATTCGTACGCGAACTAGCTTCTTACTGCTCATCACAGCATCTACCTCTTTCGCACGTGTTGTCGGATAAAATAGCATGCATTTTAACCCCGCGCACAAAATATTTCGTGCCGTCTACTAGGGCGACCTTAAGACACGTTTCTGTCGCAGTCGCAGCTGACATACATCGACAAACTAGAATTCCTTGAGAATAAGCACTTATGAACTACACTTGAACATTAATCGGCTCACAAATCTTTCCCACAATGCTATTAAACTAACATTTATTTATTAAAACAATCGCAGAAAGATTTTAGAAGATATTTTCATGAATTATATCCATCTTAACAATTTTAAGCGCCCACGATGTCATTAGTAACAATCAAATTGAAGCTGAATGTACAAGTTTTTGTTGAGACACTTTTTTGTGATTCTAAAACTATAATTTGCATACTGATTGTAATTATTTTAACAACACGTGACATTCGATAAGTAACTATGATCATTTACATCGAAATCTATCCAGCCGTTTTTGTTGTGGGCGGTAAAATGTACAGTGTAATGAAAAAAAAATAAGATATGAATTTTTGGTGCGTTGACAAGACTTATACACAAATTTCATAAATGAAAACAGGAGTTCTAATTATCGCAAAATTAGAGCTAAATACAAAAGTTTTGTTGCGGTAAATCCTGGCCTTACCACAAACTTTGGGAGCTCATAAGTTGCTCTTTTTGTTCGTAATTTGCTGACCGTTCTGCGAAGGCTTAAATGAATACAGCATATTTGCCGAAAGCGATTGATCGGGTTTTGCTTAACTTTTGTGCCCTAAATATCGGTAATTTAACTGCCAGCCATAAACAAAAACATAGCCAAAGCGTAATAGCAAAAAAGCAAAAAAAAAACATCCAAACCGTAAAGTTTCCGATATAACGTAAACAGTCTAGTGAAACATTACAAATATTGAAACGAGAGTGTCGCCGCCCCTAAGCACGTTTACACACGAACGGATCCGTTGCCCATCGTCCCGAAAATATTGCCTGACCACGCTCGAACTCTACGCGACAATCAATATGTTGCCTAGTCTACACCTTCCTTTATAGGATTTTTTTCAACCGTTTACATGTCGACATGCTCGGAAAGTTACACACAAAGAATTGAAGGGTGTATACCTCGTCAATTTTCAATTTTTTACCTTGTATCTATGTTACCGAACCTTTAGGATTTGCGCCCTGGGAGCTATTTGGCAAACATTCTGTCAGAAAAACACGTAAAACTCTCAGTAGGTCATACAAATATTTTATCCCTGATACGGGAATTGATTACGCGACCCTGAATACAGAAGGACGTCCCGAACTCCCGACATTGCGCCATTCCTGTCGCCATAATATTAGGTATCTTTATTACTACTATATCTACAAGCAATCGTGACGATTAATTTATCTTATGAGTTCGACAGATATTCGTCTAATTGACGTAGATATTATGACCGTACCTAATAAATGCTTCGTTAATTGCAATATTCATTAATACTATTCGCTGCCTCACTTTTGTTGTCATAGTTACTATGATGATCTCTGAATAGTAACTATGATGATTGCCTGTGTCTTTAACGCAGTTTAATCCTGGTTTGCAGTTTCTATCAATCTTAATTCATCCGTATCAGCCGACGTTCTCACCTCAGTGTTTAAAACTTCCATTCCTAGCCAAAGCCTAGTGAAATATCACATCATCGTCATCGTTTCAGCCGAAAGACGTCCACTGCTGAACATAGGCTCTCAAGTGACGCCACATTGACCGGACCTGAGCGTCCCGCATTTCACGTGTTCATAATTTATTCTTCTATCATCTAATTCATCTATGAAAGTTAGCTACTGTACATAATACCCCCTAAATTCTTCTCCTATCGAACAGTCCATCCAAAGGTTGTCTGTAAGAGATTGCCCTGTGCGATAAGACCGCCCATTGTACACTTGTTTTTGTGAATGTTTGTCCTGTACATATTTTGTGTTGTACAATAAAGTATATAATAAATAAATAAGAATAATGGGCACAGCCTTTCGTTACATGCTATAGTGAATAGCTGCAACTCGCAAGGGAATAAAGCCGCAACTCGCTAGGGAACAAAGCCGCAAACGCATCGCTTAGAAAACGGATTAGTGAACATGAAAAATAAAACGATACAGCGTTCCATGGGAAATCTTTTTCAATCTTCCACTCCGTCAGTTTCCCGTTTATATGGACAAGCACCTTAATTGCTTTTAGATAGTAGCTTTACAAGTTCTAACTACTACGTTAAATCACCATTTAGATAATCGATGATTAGATTCAAAGAAACTCGCTGCGTGTCCGCTCCAAAAACGTTATAATATCTGTCATATTTTGACGCTCATCGTACTCGGAAATAGAGTCGTGTAAAAATATTTTCCTAGAATGATTTCCAAGCATATTTAATCGAGTTAAACGTAATAAACCTTGCGCCGTAGGGGAGGATAACTCGATGCAAATTATACAATTTATGCTTCAACCCACGGCGTAAACAACTTTTTACGCTAGTTTTAAAACGGTTTTTTGCGTTTTCCACGTAGGTTTATGTAGATGTAAATAGTACATATTTTCATATGGTGTGCCATGCTATTTCAAATGTTATGTGCCCATTTCACGACACGATTTATTACCTGAGTTAGTACCGGAACGATTGTAAATCATATTTATTGTTATAATATTATCATAACAATAAGCTAATGTCGTTATAAAGTACTTTGCACGCGCCTTTTATTATGTAATTATTGTTTAATGTACAATTAAAGAAAACGCGCTGTCTTTCATGATTTGCACAGCGGTGACGTCAAACCTTATTGATTTAAACTGTGAAACATTTTCACGAATATTTTATTACACTTGTGACGTTTTGTTATCTGGGGCATAATAATAAATACGATACCAATGCCAATTGAAAAGTGTAAGAAGCAATCGAATGATAAGGCGATAGGAGATATTGTAATAGTGGCTAGCGTCGCGTGATAAGTACGTACGTAACGCGATAACACTTATCAGTTAATACTGATTTAAGCTAAGATTAGGCTGTGGTTGGTAAGAGGCGCCTAACGTCCACCACGGTCTTAGGTTTGTTCGCTCACAGTCGTACAAAAGTCCCTTAGCGTTGTGTGAACTGAATGCTAAGCGATTCTTGTACCGGCCGAAGCCTGGTACAGAAACTAGGTCGGGTTTGAAGATTTTAATAGTGCGTAAGTTGTCGCATATGTTGCCAAGCGGCGCCGTCTAGGACACAACGCTTCACGCTCGTAGAGCTAGATCGAATTCTTCGCGTCGCACACATATGCAAGCCGAGTGCAGAAACATCTAGACTAGAGATACACCTATAGGCAGTATAGACATGCATGCTATTTGTCCCTATAGGCACGAGAGAGAACTGTGAGCGAAGAGGGCGGAGTCTGCGTCGACCATAGACATAATTGTAACTAGATCGAATTCTAAACGCAAGTCCCTCCATCTGTATGAAAACCAAGCGTGCCACTTTTTCACACACAATTTAAGAACAAATTTACTTACCGATGAAAGAAAATATTTCCATTGCCTCGGCCAACTTTTTTCTGTACAGTTTTAACAGCTCAATATGCCATAATTAGGCATTTTTCTAGATTTCGGTGGATGTCTGGTGCCAATAACGATTATTGGTCGTAGTTTTACTCCCTTTTTAGGGTTCCGTATCCAAAGGGTAAACACGGGACCCTATTACTAAGACTCCGCGGTCCGTCCGTCTTGTCTGTCCGTCTGTCACCAGGCTGTATCTCATGAACCGTGATAGCTAGACAATTGATGTTTTCACAGATCATGTATTTCTGTTGCCGCTATAACAACAAATATTAAAAACAGCATAAAATAAATATTTAAGTGGGGCTCCAATACAACAAACGTGATATTTTTGCCGTTTTTTGCGGTAATGGTACGGAACCCTCCGTGCGCGACTCCGACTCGCACTTGGCCGGTTTTTTGACACGCGAAGTACATACAATCGCGTCATCTAGTTAGATTTATATCTGTGGCGCCGACACTTAATTGGCACGAGATGACCGCTTGATAAGATGTTTCATTTATATCTCTGTGGAAGTGCAGAATATGAATTTACCTGCACAAAATGGCTGGTAGAAGATGGATTAACCTGTGCACACACTACACAATGGGTTTCATTGATACTTTAACGACTTCATACGGTTAAACTTCGAATCTACTTTGCTTTCAATCACTGTTCAGTGATCACGGTTATTTGCACAGAGAAAGGTATACAAGCAACCTTTACTATTTCAACTATTATTAAATTAAATCAGAATCTTCTATCGGAGTCTAGGCTCCAGGAGCCATGATTTCGGGGAGTGTGTGTTAGAATTGCATGAACTAAATCCTCCTAGCCCCGTTCCATCATCGGACTACAAGACGTACGGCGATGCGTGATCGGTACATGGTGGATTACCCCACCCATACGCACCAAACGTTTTGGGAATACTTTTGTTATGCGTACAGCAAAGGAGTGGAATTCCCTGCCGGATCTGTATTGCCTGATAGCTACAACCTGAAGGCAAGAGTGAACAGGTTTCTTCTAGGCAAGCATACTTCATCGTCGACCACATCATTGCTTACTATCAGGTGAAATAGAGGTCAAGCGAGAGTCAAATAAAAAAAACGGGTATAGACACTGATTCCTGTAACACACTTGGTGTTTCAACCTTTCAACCGAGCCTAACCCCTTATCAGGGTCGTTTGACCTTAATTTTCACACATGACATTAAATCACTATCTGTGCATTGCAGTGTTCACATTAGCGTGTTATAATCGTGCTTAGTTCATCCGTTCAGTTATGTCAGACTCGGCGCCACGGCATAATCCGTCAATTCCTGATTATCCTCGCCCATTGTGACCGTCACAGGTCTTTGACACGCTCCCACTGTTTGTGTTTACATACACATTAACACTGAAGTAGGTACAGGCTAAAATTATTCTCTTGGCTCGTCAGATAACAACCGTAACATCACGCTTTTATTCTTTGAAAGGGTAGACAAGAGTTATTTATGGTAGTCTACATTCTCTCTGTAATTCATTAAAAATTTTGTTCAAAAACTAGCTTCTGACCGTATGTAGTGTTATATTATCCTAAGCGAACTTACAACCGAGATAAAAACCTATGACCTATTCCAGGTCATGGTCTACCCGTGTGCCAAGTTTCAACCCAATCCGTTCAACCGTTGAGGCTTGAAAATGTAACAGACAGAGTTACTTACGCTTTTAATATTAGTAGGTATAGAAAGTATGGATTAATACATTAAAATTATTTTAAATTGTTAGCATTGATTGTTAAGGAAAATGGTATTGCAAATAACTTGTCCTCGAGAATTTCTAGTTAGTTTCCTTATCGTCACATGCATACTCGTAAAAACTACGAGTAATTACTGAAATCATTATAGCCATGTAAGATTCTGAATGAACCTCGATGCATCATGTTTTCATGTAGCTACTTATTTATAACTTGAGTGAATTTTGAGTGCCTCATTATTCTATGGTTGTTTAGTGTGACTGATGAGCATGGAGACCCTTTGCTCAGCAGTAGGGTTTAAGGTTGACCAAGTCGACGGCACGAACGATTTTGTGCGAGGGGTTAAAATGCATGTTATCTCATACGACAATACGTGCGAATGAGATAGATGCTGCAATGAGCAGTAAGAAGCTAGACGAATTAGCACTTTTGCTTTGTAGCGAAATGGATGATGAATTAGGACGAAAACGATCGCGCGAAATTTTATAAACAGATCTTTGCGAGTATGGATATCATGAAAAAGCCTCTAAAAGGGTTTAAGGTTTCCCTAGTCGACGGTACGAACTATTTTGTGCGCCGGTTTAAAATGTATGCTATCTCATCCGACAACACGTGCGAAAGGGATAGATGCTGTGATGAGCAGTAAGAACCTAGTTCGCGTACGAATTAGCACTTTTGCAAATTTGTAGCGAAATGGATGATGATTTAGGACGAAAACGAGCGCTCGTAATTTTATAAACAGACCTTTGGGAGTATGGATATCATGATAAAACTACTAAATGTATATTTTCAAAATAAAATTATTTGCATTGCTGAACTACTAATCTATCACTGTATGGCTGTTTTGCAATTTTCCTTCTTTTTATGGTATTTATTGCCGCCCAAAGATGCGTTAAAATTATTGTTGAAATATGGAATTTTCGACGATCTTTTTTTTTAACTTTTTTGTTCCCAAACAGGGCTAGATAATGATGAGACAAATAGATATATTTTTTATTTTGAACGTACATCGTTAAACAGTGGAGTAATCGCCACGTAGTACGTTTGTATAGAAGAATGATCGACTAGTGCAACCTTAACCCCGTGGACAGACAGTAATTAGGTCTCTTCATTAAGATCTTTTTTGTAGACGTTCGAAATTCAGATTTGTTCATGATATATAGTAAAAGACTCGTCCCTATTAGGTACATTGTAATGTATAAACATCTATCTGCTCTTTAAAAGGATTATAGGCGTGATTTTATAAATAGGAACTGGTGAAAAACATTGTGTATAATCTGCTTAATTAGCCGTGTGATACCCGGCCGTGAATAGTTTACCCGTTTCTTCCCATGCGTTTCACTGAGATTACGTCCAACTGGATGAGCAGTGGTTAAAATAGATTGCTGTAACCATTTCCGAGGCTGTCGTACACAGATTCTTGCTTTGGCGTAATCGCGTTATACTGTGGGCATAAAATTACACAAAGGGCCCAGAAAACTTCCAGCGCAATCACGGAAGATCCAGGCTCCAAGTCAGACAGTCAAGACAGGATTGGTCCATGTTATGTTTCCTAATTACCTATACTCTATTCGCTGAAGCAAAAAATTAAAGATAAACAAACCATAAATAATTATTGGACACTAAATAATAATAAAACGATTAATTAAAAAATCTTTTTTTAACAAGCTTTTTTCGCATTCTTCTCAGCAAAACCTTTCATTTGATACCCATATCATGTCAGTGCATAAAAAATAACTAGTCCGCCATATTGGATTTAGAATGACGTCACTTATGGAAAACAATATATCACGGGAATTTAACGTGATATATTGTTTTCCATTATGAAACGCGAAAGTTTTAAAGTTGACGTCACTTAGTTAACCATGCATTGTCATCTAAACTAAACGTATATGCAAAATTTCATCTTAATCGGTAGAGGATAATTGTTTTAAAATTCAGCTGCAAGATTTGACCCGAACACTTAAATACATACATGATAGCGCTGGTAAATGAAAATGGTACCACAGACGAAATCAAAAGTTAAAAAGGCAGATAACTCGGCGGAAACACGAATTAAGTATTGTTAATGTACGATTTGTTTTTATTTAGTAATATTTTAAAAATCAAAAATGGAAGGTAGATCACTGACTGTTAGTGCATTCAAATAAAATAATTGGTAGCTAAATCTATTCAGAATATTTGTAAAAAGTGTTATTAATTACTAATCGAATATTGTACACAATTACTGTATTTTTACAAAAGTAAATCTAAAATTAATTGATAAACGAATATCACCGGTAGTTGTTGCTGTGTGACGTCTTGTTATTTGTTTAAAAGTATAAATAGGCTGGTTCTAGTCTAAAGAACTCGGGATTGAATTGTATTTTGAACTGTGCACTTATAAAATTAATTTGTGTGACTTATTATTGGTGTGAGTAATAAAAAGTGTTTTACAAGATGTCTGATTATTATCGTTTGAGAACCCTGAGTACTCCCGCTCTTACATACATACATGTATTGTACGAGCACTTGGTTGCTAATACGTTTGCTAAGTTGTGATGGAAGAAAACTATGATGAGATGTATGTATACATTGCAAGTTAAATAAAAGCTTGTAAAAGATTTTTACAGTGATTTCTTTGCTTTCACTAAAATAAAAATATCACGAGATGTTTATTTCATACATGCACAAATAATAATTATTTTTTTCTTTGCTGTATTTTACAACAATAAGTATCAATATTTTTCTAAGATATAAACAAAAAAAAAAAGTATTATTTAAACCAAAACCAATAGCCGACATTAAAAAGTATCTCGAAAGTCTGGAGTTCGGAACTACTATGATGATATTTTTTTTATCTATTATAGGCTTGCGCTTGACCACTATCTCACCTGATGGTAAGCGATGATGTGGTCCACGATGGAGCACGCTTGCCTAGAAGTAACCTATTCACTCTTGATTTAAAGACCCCTTGATTGTAGCTATCGGGAAACACAGACTCCGGCAGGGAATTCCACTCCTTAGCTGTACGCACAATAAAAGTATTCTCAAAACGTTTAGTGCGTATGGGTGGGATGTCCACCATGTACCGATGGCGCATCGCCGTACGTCTGGTAGTCCGATGATGAAACAGGCTGGGTGGGATTAGATCATGCAATTCCTTCGCACACTCCCCGAAATGAAAAAAACCTGAAATGAATTAAATTAAAGAATGCTACAAAAGTTACCATTTTGCATTAAATGGTTGTATTTTTAAAATTTGTCGCATTATAAACGTTAGACGTTTGTTTGTTTACCTATTATTTTTTGCTCCAGCGAATAGAGTATTATAGTGAGTGATTTATAAAGAAGGAGCCATGTCACTCAAGTATAGCACTCGTCGCTTCTGCCAACACGGTGCGTCGCGAGGTTTGACGTGGACGGCCACGTTTCCTTTCTGTCCCCTTGGGGATGTCAATCTGTGGTCTGTATATAAATTATCAGAATACCTTCGGAACGTGTGACCAATCCACTCAATTAATCACAAGATCAAGAAGTCAATTAAAACTTTATTACCGGGATTTCGAAGAGATTGCATGAACAATCAACACACAATCTTCGCAAGCTCTGGGACTAACGGAAAAGGGTCAGTTTGCCGCCCGCAGGTAATTAGCTAACAAGCTGTCACTAATTCCCGACTCTACCCCGAGGAAAGGGGAGATGTAGCACATCGACACACATGAACGTGTGGCGCAATAGTACCGTATAGGGGTTGAACGTGATGGAGGGGCACCTCTTCACGTAGCGGGGTCTTTGTGGCACTGGGGCAAGTAGAGCATGCTTGTTTCTATGGGGGTTAGATAGAAAGGATAGAACACCCTGTGATTTAATCCTTATACAATGAGTATAAATGATAATAAGTATAAAATCTGAGGCTACCCTATTAGAATATTGAGGAACATAATATAAGTTAATTAACATTAAATTATCGTTTATTTCAGTTTTTCTGTCCATAGTACACTTGCAAAACAGAATTAAATATACAAACAATATATGATTGTTTTAAAGTATCAGTATTTGTAAAGTACGCATTCATATTTATTGTTTGCAAATTGGATAAAAAGCTTTTTTATAAAAAAATACTACCGACTTCCAAATAAATTTTTCACTTTTTAGTTGTACCTACCTAATAGGCAAGTTGGTTAAGGTACCTATAACGCCAGAATAGATTACCCGAAAATCATAAAAATTTAACAAAACCGGTGAAAAGAGTGATCTGCGTACCCCTTAAGAGCGTACTGGCGTGATGTTTTGTTATGAAATGGTATAAACAATAAACAGACATGCGATTGCAGCAATCCCGAGAGATTTGCCGTAATTTATTGAAGAGTTCTGTTGTATATCTTCGAAGTTCTTCATCAGATCTTCACCAAATCAAAATGGGACCAATTTCGAAACATACTCATCCAAACAAAAAATAAATTTTCAAAATCGGTCCAAAATTGACAGAGATATGCGTGAAAATACAAAAAAAAAAAAAAAAAAATCGAACATAGAACCTCCTCCTTTTTGGTAAGTCGGTTAAAAATTTGGGCAAGCTTGTTTGATTTTCTTTAGAACCAACGGAGGCAATGTTCTAAGAGCAATATTTCGTATAAGTACACATAATAATGTATGTAACGATGTAGCATTCCTATCCAAACAAACTAATTTAAGAACTTCTTATTCTGTTAAATGTTGCATGAACACCCACTCAATTTTGCTTCTCCTGTCACAATCATGCATCTTTAAATGCGCGCCGGCAGCGAATTCCGCGAACCCAAGTTACCCAACCTTTCTGAGGCAGTTCTCAAATTAGATTTTTCGTGCTGATAACATAATTCCCGATTTACCGGAAATTGCTCGAGATTGGGACGTTCCTCAATAAATGTTCGTGATTTGCTGCCATCACATTTCGTTTGTAATAGTGAAGTAGGTAACTCATCTCCGTTTACTAGGAAAACACTCGTAAATCTCATTTGCATAGAAATTCACTGCTAATAAATACCTTTAGTGTGTTTGAACAGCATAAAAAATGATCCAATTGTTTTTCCAAGTAAATCAGGCAATAAAAGATAAAGCGCATGCTACCGCTACTGCCGTCAAAGGCGGTTCTCGTTGGTGTGTAGATAATATTGTCTGACAAGCGAGGCGAGAGATAACAGCCACCGGACGCCGATGTTCCTATTGAATTTATTCACCTTCCTCACGATGACGTCATGGTTTTATCTTAGACTCACACGTCACGCTGAAACTCTGATGGCGACTGCGGAATGCAGTGACAATTAATTGGAGTTTTGTTGACGTAGGCATTGTCGTGTCATTGCTTATCCTACGCTGATTGATAGGTACTATTGATAACACGTATTTTAAAATTATTCAATGAAAATTACCCAAACCAAGCTTTGCATTCTGAAAATCTAAAACTATCCTGAATTTGCTAGAATTGTATATAGTATCTCACATCGCACGCTATTGCATCTTTTATTTTCGCTTGCATTCCAAATGGACTTAGTTTCTCAGTATACACTTCTTTAAACGAGTCAGTTTTCTTTAAAAATATAACATGGAAACAGTTTCTTGTAAACGATTTAATTTCAAATAGGTCATGCGTACGACGCCGACCAACGGGAACTCGTTTAGAAAGATTCCCGGATATTATTTATTCACCATCATTTGTCAAACACATGTTCGCAATTTATCATTAGGTTTAAACGGAGATACAAACCCACACACACGTTCATTATGAAAATGAAAAATAGCGGTCAAGCGTGGGACATACCAATAATTTTAACCGACGTCGAATATGCAGCTTGTTTTCAAAAATGACGCCAGAACCAGCCAGAATATTGGTACGGGCAACTACCAAACAAATAATTTTCGGAACAACAAATAAATCAATGACCAACTCGTCAAACATTTTGTTTACCGCGATTTATAAAAGTGGTATCAAAATTATTGATACCTTTTCAATAAAGTGATGTCGCAAAACCCACTTGTTTAAGCGTTTTTTTTTGCCACAGTTTGCATATAAGGCTGCCTTTTTCGAGGTATTTCAGGGGCATAAGCACTTCAAAAGGGACTCCAGTCATCGTATGAGTAATCCCTGTTTGTATTTTACATAGAACAGACTCACTTTGGAACACTATTAATCAACTATCTCACCCTGAAACCTTGTCTAGAAGCAACCTTTGAACTCTTGACTTAAAGACTGGGCTTTCAGCTGAAATACCTCCACTATTGAACATGGGGCTCCCCCAAACATCGCCACATCGACCGGCCAAGACTTTATTAATCTAATGTCCACCTCTACCTAACTCTTTAGAGAATACAGGTGTCATGTTATGTGACTTATACAACATGTACAATTTCCTTCACCCAGGCTTACGAGCGCGCCAACTTGGCCGACGCCTTGCTGCCGCGCACGCTGATCGACGGCGAGCTGATCATCCGCCAGGGCGACACCGCTGATGGCATGTACTTCGTGGAGGACGGCGCCATCAGCATCCGCATCACTCGCGACGACGGCAACGAGCATGAGATCAAGCGTCTTGGTGAGTAAAGCCACATTTACAAAACGCTAATTGTGTGGAGAGGCAAAGGCATCCAGGGACAGGACGAGATAACTTTTAAAGGAGTCAAGAATTAACTGCGTTGATAGAGCTACGCCCGCAGCTGCCTCCTTGAGATTCGGCCTATATATCAAGGTGTCGGTGGGGTCATGGCTGGATGGTGGAACGTTTCGTTTATTGTTGCTTTAAATTTTGGATGCCACAAGCAATAATCGCACCGTATAAATCACAACCCCTCCCAAGAAATTTGGGTCGGCGCAGCACTTTTGTTCTACCTATGTAAGAAAGAAAATAACTTGTTGGGAGACAAGTCGGTACTCAGCAGCCTACAACCTTACTCAACAAAACCTTTGTTAGGATCTACTTACACAAAAGAAACAGATACAAGCACTGCTGAGTTATTCCCATTAAGAAATCAGTTGCGAGGGTAATCAGGGGACTTTTTGTGCAAAATTTTCCAAGCTAATCTTATTAGCGTGTCGATAGCAAATATTTTTTTTTTAAATATTATGTTTGTCCCAGAATTCAGACACATGGTAACATTTTCAATTTATCAGAGATGGGTTCCACTCCACCATAATAATGTTAGTACTAATAGCTGTGTTTATTGAGTAATAAATGCAGGACAGCCGGGGCATGTAACAACGCCATCTATAAGAGCGTTGGGCAATCAATAACCCATTAGTTTGGCTTACTTCGCTCACCGTCTGCTCCCAATGACAGGCCAATGATCGATTGTCTTCAATTCTTAGAACAACACCGCATGTGAATATATTCTACTATAATATTTAGGGCGCAAACTATATAATAGGGTCTGTTGTGACACGATTTTTGACATTGGGTTGTTAGATTACACTTTGCTTCTTTCAAATAAGATTATGGATTGGAAACAAAGTCGAAGGTCGTTTGTTCTAAAAAAAACCGGACAAGTGCGTGTCGGACTTCGCACATTAAGGGTTCCGTACCAAACCGCAAACACAAGTTGGTTGTAATAGGAAGAATGAGGCAATTTCAAATAAAAAATCTGATTTAAGTAATAATAAACAATATCACCAAATAATGTATGTAAATATAATAATAATGTGTGTGTAATATGTGTGTATGTTAATGTATGGAAGGCAAAATTATTTACTACGCCAATTAGAGCACATAAAACTCCTCATACCGTTTGGTAATACATTAAAAGTATAGATAGAACGTGACCTTGAGAACTAGTTTATACTCTCTCCAGAAAATATCAGTAATAAATACTTGATATTATTAACAGTTAGTTGTATACAGTGTTTATTGAATAAAATTTGCATTATCTAGATTTGGACTATTCATAATCATGCAACACTATTTAATTACTGGGCCTTTAGCGTGGAGTGGAAAGATAACAGTGATACAAAACAACTATAGTATAAAAATAATAGGTACTAATGATATTATTGTTGAGCAGTGGTAACGGTCCCGGCTTACATATCGGTCGTGGGTTCGAACCCAGGCAGGCATGCGCTTTACTTTGTGTAAATTATTTCATCACCACTGATCTAAAAACGGTGAAGGAAAAGATGTAGAGGAAACCGATAAGTACTAAAACCAATAATTCGAAGACGTGTGACATCCACCAACCCGTACTAGGCTTGCGTGGTGGGTTAAGGCCCATTCCCTGAGTTCTGTGGCCCTGCAGTGGAAACATTACAAGGCTGATGATGATAATATTATCATTTATGTTCAACAGGGGCTGGTGGGTACTTCGGTGAGCTGGCTCTCGTCACCCACAAGCCACGCGCTGCTTCTGCTTATTCCGTCGGACCCACCAGGGTGGCATGTAAGTATTATTTTATCCTTATATTTTACTTCCATTTTATAGCTGCATTGTAATGCTCAGGACAAAAGAAGCGTCATTGTAAACTTTTACGAATATAAAAATTGGACACCTTCGTCCTTTCCTCGAACACAACCATCTGATAAACGATGTCATTCTTTGTCCTGTCTGTGATTTCAAATAAAGGACCATATTTATGCATTGACCATCTATACTAATATTACAAAGAGGTAAAGTTTGTGAATTGTGAGTCTGTGACGTTGTAGGGGGTAATCTCTGGATCTACTGAACCGATTTTGAAAATTCAATTCACCAGTAGAAAGCTACATTATTCCTGAGTGTCATAGGCTATATTTTCAAAAAAATTAGAGATGCTTATGAAAATTGCAATAATGTAACCCAAAGTAGCAAAATGTTGATAAAATTCATTCTTTGACGTGCGCTGAGAAAACTATTGATGATACATACAAATTATGTACTACATGATTAGGTAGGGTAGGTAAGGTAGGGTAAGTAGAGGTAGGTAGGGTACGGTAGGGTAAGTTACCCTACCTACCTTGGTAAGGTAACTTCGAAGCCCCGGGGGTCAGCTAGTTAACAATAAAAAACAAAAGACACACAGCTTCGAAGTTCCATTTATTGACTGTCCTTCAGTATTTTAAAAGACCTAATCTTTTAAAATACTGAAGCAAAAAGTACGAAATTAAATATTTTTCTCAACTGGCAATTATTTATCCAGTGCAGCCAACCCAACAAAACGAGAACATTGTACAGGTGTTTATTGCCAGCCAGTAAACGTTGGTATTAGCATCTTATTCTGCGTCGGCCTCATTTGCATGTCGCCGGCTGAAAGGCTCGCTGCAGCATTAATCTCCATACATTAACTCCCATCGTTTTCCTCTTATTGTCCTGTATTTATGGAACAATACATACATTTTAGGCCCATGAAATACTTGGTACGAAACCACGATATATTTGCAGATGTAGGTAATGTTAGAATGATTTTCAGCAAATGATTTTCCAATATTCTCTGAATAAAACAACTGTCTGTATCTTCTAATAAGGCGTTGAATAATAAAATCATTTTGTAGTCTCACTAAATAATTTTTCGGTAAAGTTGAAGTACAAAATTCCGTCAGTGTCATTCAATATTAATAGGCACGCCTCTTTTAATTCGGGATCATACTGTCATTAGTGAAATAAACAAAATTATAAAAAGTTAATTTAAAAAATAAACCCGACTGCTTAAGAAGCGAACTAAAAAGTCGTAAATTTTGATTAATTTTTTGGATTAACTATTTTATTTATAACTTTTTAGTCAACATTTTTTATCAAATTTGGTACATTTAAACATATAATTGTTATGTTTTTGTAATCACCTCTTAAAACCCTTTATTTTGATACCCCACACGATAGGTTTAGAAGGAAAAAGAAAATTGTGGCTTGTGGCATTAAGTCCGCCTATGTACCACTATTGTACATGGAGTTTAAATAAATAAATAAATAAAATTAGGTCCCCACAATATAGCGCCCAAAATCTGCCTTTTTTCTATTTTCCAATTTTAATGTAGCCAGTGACACTCGCAAGGTTAAGACGAATCGATTGACGTAAGAATCATCGGCCAACGCGTTTGTTCTTAAGACGCCACATAGGAACAAACATACATACATAGAATGATAAACACATTACCCTCCGTCGGCAGACGGGTAAAAAGGTAAATCCGATACCAACCACGCGTTTTTGGTTCCATTGACTATCTCAGTTTTTGTCACAACAATCATGCTTATAAGTGTCCAGGTTTGTTTTATTAAAGTCTACCGTCGACGACATAATGTTTCAATGAAAACATCACCTGGAAACGTGCCAATTTTATCATTATAAAAAGTGCATACATAGAACGTTTGAGATTCTTTCAATGTGACACAAATACAAACTGTAGCCGTCTTACGGATCAAGTCACTGTTATATCTAGTAATCCGTTATTGAGTAATTAAAAGGTAATTAATAACTTATTATCACGAAGTAGCGATCGATATGGAAACAAGTTATATCTGTAATGTTTGGATTCGTTTTCGTAACCTTCGTTTAACTATTCTACTTTATGTTTACAATTCGTAGAAACGATAATAACTAATTAACAAGCTTATCCAATCAATGTATTTCGTTCTGCGGCTAGCTTTAATATTAAAAGTTAGGTTAGGTCTAGTTTTATGATTTACATAAATGGAAAACAAGTCGTAAATTATTGTTTGTATTATCCAAGTTAGGTATCTTTATCAGTGTATAATTTTTATCTATAAAACTCATTATTCTACATTAAATAATGATACGTATTTATTTATATGCTTCTTGTATTAAGGCGTATATATTTCCCAATGTTAACGCAGTACTGGCCGTGCGCCCGCTCAGAACCAGAATATCAACATTTAACCTCCTTTTGGACAGTTTTGTTGCAAAATATTCTTATATTTACTTATGCTATTTCAGCTATGAAGAAATTCTAGCCATCAAATTTTCTATGTACAAATATTTTTAATTTTAAACATTTAAGTCGTTTTGGAGGAGATTCCAAGAGTAGCGAAAAAATATCATGTTGTTATTTATTTTTTTAAAGCAAATATTGTTATACGAAAAAACCATGTTTCACAAATAATGTACATGAAAAAAATAATCTATATATATAAAAGAAAATATCACTGACTGACTGACTGATCGATCAACGCACAGCCAAAACCGCTTGGCTTAGAAGCATGATAAATATATATTATTTCAAAATTTTTAATGACCTATATTACAATTTAAAGTCCGCTCATTTTGTTCTGACAGAGAATAGTTAGAAAGAAGATAGGGTGTCAATGTCAAATCACCCCAGTAATAAATAGAAGCTTAATATTGTATGTGTATGTTCCAGTCCTTGACGTGGAGACGTTCGAGCGGCTGCTGGGCCCGTGCATGGAGATCATGAAGCGCAACATCGACGACTACGAGGAGCAGCTCGTCAAGCTGTTCGGCGACAAGAGCAACCTCACCGACGTGCGATGAACTGCCGCGCGCCGCCACCAGCGCCCGCACTTGTTTCCCTTCCACACACCGTAATCTGCTCCTCTAATCATCCTATCTGAGGTTATGCTGACACTACACTCATCCAAATTGTAGTTTTAAACGTCATGTTAACGTTTTAGTTAATCTTTACCATATTAACAGGCTCACTGTCCACATAAATAGTTAAACAATCACGTGAGTCATATATGACTCATTGGACAGGGAACTTGTTAATACTACTGTGATGATCTTTAAGAAAAAATTTGATTGGGTATACCAAATAGTCGAAATATATTTTACGCCAATACATGACAATGATATCGTTTTAATTTAAATGACTTAATTAAGGCACACTAAGTAGCTCTTATGTATTTATTGAACAGCATAACCTCATAGAAATCAAGTCAGTTTGTGCTCATAAAGCGTACGCTTACTAAATCGCTTATTGTAACATACTTTGTGCTTAATCAACTAAAATGTTGCAGAAGTACAAATACACAAGATTAATTGATTTCATTTGAAGTAGTGCCATGTTTGTTTATTTAATTTGAATCTTATTGTAGAGTAATAAAAGGGATTACGCGTTGAATGGAAGGTGAAACGATGACTACGAAACGAGCGCTCAATAATATTGCATTGATACAAAAATACGCTTATTTTAGATAGAGAAATGCCTTAGTAGCTAAGTAAATATAAGGTACACCGAAGAGGTGGCGGCGACGCGAGCGCGTAGAAAACAAAATATTAACGAGACGTTCTGCTCAGTTTATGTGCCATAACCATAACTTATACAGTGACGATTGACGACAGCATCGCGCACGACACTGTTCGGCAGGCTTATTACGTAAGAATCCAGTCCGCAATCAGCGATCAAACGCTTTATGTCATAAAAGTTGGCATTACCTACAGTGTAGGCATGGTAGGTCCTACACAGTCGTTGGCTTATCACTCGCTGATTGTCAAATGCACTTATTTAAAAAAAAAAAACCGCCAAAAACTCTATTGAAGAGCAATTATTGCGCAAAAATCGCTATCGTTTTGCTCTTGCAAGATAACGTAATAAGTCTGCGGTTGTATGAACTTGTGTATCGCTTTGAGCTTGTTCTTAATTTTTCCATCAGAGTTATATAGCTTTTTCGAGTGCAATATATTTTTATTAAAGCGTTTCATAACAAAATTTTGTTTTCTACGAATGTCGTCACCAAACACGAACCAGTCAACAGCTGACGATTACAATAAAAGAATTTATGACTCGAGGGTAAAAGGCATTAGTGTTAAAACTTTGACATAAATATGTTATCGTAGTGAGTGGTTACAATGCAATACTATTCGGCACTCGGCCACGTCTTATCTTGGGGATATTCTCAATTGCTGTCGCCATTTCTAATAACTTAAGATATTTCCACTGACACAGGCTTTTTCTGAATAATAACAAAATTATATACCTATTAGGTAAATTATATACTTAGTTGTATTCTTTATTATTTTGTGATTAGATTAAATCTATCACTTGCTATTTTTATTTATTTTTTAGCTTGGTTAATGGTTTTTCGTCGATATATGTATATGGAGATAGTAATGCGAAGATCAGTTTATTATATGCCAAATTATAAAATTGTTTACGTGTGTGTAATTTTAAAAGGACAGCTTGAAGAATTTAAAATGTCTTTCGCATATTTTTCATTACAAAACGCCCAAGTTTTTGAAATACATACAGAAACATAAATACATTATGTATACATATTATTTATTTAGTTTCGCAGAATATTATTATTACGATTGTTTCATAGTAATTTTGTTAGGCAAAAAGGAATTGTTTATGTTGTCTTTTAATTAATTTAAATCTTCTTTTCTGTTGTAGAGAGTTCCTATTGTTTTGTTTGCTCTTTAACAATTTTACATTATAATAGATCTGAGGTGTTTATCTTTGTAATACTTTTATAGCGAACACAGCTACAATGAACAAAAAGTAGAAGCCCATCGTTGTTGTTTTTTATGTCCTAAGAGATCGGTGTACAAATTGTAATGAGTTGGTGAGTGGACAGTATCTGTACTAGTGTATAGTAGTCCGCTGTCAGTCGGCGCAGGCGCACTCGGCGACCCTCAGGTACAAGGTTCCAGTATTATTTGAATTAGAACACCCTACCACCTTTATTTGTGAATCCAGCCAAAGTAGGTGAGTGCGTAAATATCAAGTGTAGCGCTAAATATTTAAGTATATATTTACTATGTAGTAGTTAGTTTTCGTCATTTCTTATTGTAATTTAAATATTAGTAGATTAGGAAATTTTAATGGAATATAGTCAAATCCTGAGGGGTGAGGTGTATCGTTTTTGACGCCATGTACAAAAGTGTACAAATTGATTTCAGATGCCATAGAAGATTTTATTTTATTGAATGAATATATTACGTTATTTTATTGTGAAATATAAATGTGCCGCTTTCTAATTTCACTGGTTAACTAAGTGCAGACATGGCTCTGTGTTAGCACTTCATACATGTCGGTCTTCGCTTCGCTGCTTGTTGTTCAATAGCATTCGTTATGTATCTAACTACTGGTTTGACGTAGCTAATACATTCCCTTACTGGTTGGCATTGTATTTATTTATTTGATTTCTGTGAATATTGTTGTCCGCCCATCGATTTTCTATACTTAGTTCTCACTCGAAGTGCCTATTTCGTACTACAACATGAATCAGGAAACAATTTTCTTAGTACATTCTCTCACTAACTATTATAATATTATTAATCTCGTGTTTTAACCTACTTAAACTGCCTTTTTCTATGTGAAATTGTGAAACGTGTTGTGAGATATGTGTATTTAGTGCATCGGACATTAAACAGGCAGTTGTTCCGTTCTAAGATGTGAAACCACTCTTCGTACTGCAATAACACTATAAGCTCAAAATATTTACCGTTCACGGACGCGTTTGTGTCTTGTGAAAAACTTTACTAATTATAACTTGTAAATCAGATATGGTACATATTTTGACTATCAGGACATGATTTTTGAATATATAATTGGATGCTTTCGAATCCACTTTTTATCCTTGATCACTGGTAACTTTGGGGAGTGTGATGTTCGGTTGGTTTTCCTATGATCGTGTACATGGTCTGTGTATAACGTTGTGTTTGTTACATTGTACAGGTGAGGTGCGTCACGTCACCACGATGTCTGTGTGTCCCCGTGTAATGAACCCAGTAGTTAATATTATCGTGCAATAATAACTAATAACTGTCATTTATCTATGTCGTTTACATCAATATCATGTGTTAAATTGTTGTCTGTGTGGAATTTATTTATAGAATTTAATAAAATATAAATAGAATAAGAAATATATATCGCTCTTAATACTGGTGTATATTGAGCATCGGTAAAGTAGGAAATGCTAATCAAATTATTACACTTGTATATTCAGTTTTTTTTTATTGAAAATTAATCGACACGCAAAATCCTTAACATAGAAGCACAAATGTCTAGAACGCGTGATTGAGATCGATGGGAGGTTTTCGTTCTGTTGTCTTCCATGGGACGCACAGAGGCTGCTATTCGACCATCCCAACGCATCATTCGGAGCGCTATAATATGCATTCTCTGGCATACTGATGTAAAATTGAAATTCAATACGCTTAACTGTAGCGTAATTTTTTATAAATTATACTAGTCATTGGTGTCTAATGTAGATTTGTAACCTGACAGCACGTTGGAATGGAACATTCTCCATGTCTTCAGTCACAGTAGGTGTAAGTCGTCATCCCTGTTCCATACGAAGTGAAAGCATATCAGCGCGGCGGTCGCGTCGCACCTATGATTACTATGCACATGTGTACATCCGGTAGCCAGTTGAGAACTAGTACCGCTTTTCCCACGTCATGAGCTTACCCTGTACATTTATAAAAATTATGTATCGTAAAATGTTAGAAAACTGAATTATATTTGTTTGTAGATCTAAGTGTTGTTTATTTTATATCACACCCTTTCCACGTCTCTTATTTTTTACTATAGTAAATGATCAATCAGTACAATGTACAGTAAGGTACAAAATTATAACGTGCAAACGTACCAGATGCATTTAAGAGGTACCTATAAACAAAAGTCGATTTCAAATATTAACCACTGAACCAAAGCTCAGAATCATTTGCTCCAGAGCATGGCGGAGTGATCGATTCACGTGGCGGTGGTCGCAATATTTCTTCCCCGCCTGAGGTAACTTGGTGGGAGACCATGACAGTCATGGCTATCATCAGCGGGACCCTTTTCATCGAGTCATGAGGAAACGGTTGGGTTGCCGCTTTCATGGACGGCATGGTCACCATTGGGGCATACAGTTTGTGCACGCCGAATGTGCGGCCGGGATGCTGCTTAAGCGCATTGACAGGGAGCTTACGAAGAGGCCGCTGTTATAAAGGCCTGCGGCCATCCGGGATTCAGCGACAGCGGAACCCATCGTCGTCGAAGAGTAGGCGCAGTGGTTCAGCGCGAGGCGATGATGCAAATATGCGATGCATCCATGCCCAGCGTCCACCCACAGTTCACATGGGCCCGTTTGTACTGGTGGTCAGCGGAGAATCAGCAACGGCGCGTTGCATGCGTGACTGCTAGACGCCCGTATACACGATACCAGAGGAGAATTCGACAGGGGTTCCCTGAAAGGAAAATCAACCGCGTTTTATGAGGTGTACCGCGTAGCCAAGAACGCTCTGTGGCTGACCATCATTTTGATTCCGCCTAGCCCTTTCCATCATCCGACTACAATACATACGCCAATGCGCCATCGGTACATGGTGGACAATCATCGCACCCATAAGCACAAAGCGTTTTGCTTTCATTATGCGTACAGCTAAGGAGTGGAATTCCCAGCTGGAGTCTTTGTTTCCTAACAGCTACCTACTACAACCTAGGGTTCTTTAAGTCAAGAAGTGAATAGGTTACTTCTAGGCAAGCGTTCTTCACCGTCGACCACTTATGCGAGATAGTGGTCAAACGCGAGCCTATTACAAATTGAAAAACTATAACTATTTGCCAGCGCACGGTGACTGGTATCGCCATAACAGCACGCCGTTCTTGGAACATGGGCAATGGTGTAGACACAGGTTGGTACCACACCAGAAGCCTACCCACCCTTCACGACACTACTAACTTCATGCCATATAGCATATTCATGAAATTAGGTACTAAAAAGTATTTTTTATAAAAATATGTTATAATAGGTACTGCAAATGTTAACTCTGTGCTAACGCTAAGACTTAAGGGCCTACATGCGCTTTAGTGCCGTAAAACGGTTACTTTCTAAAGCATACTCCTTAGTAACGGCTAGGTTAAAAGGTTTGAAAAAAATATATATTTATTATCGATTCATGTACATTATTTGGAACACAAGGTTTTTTCGTGTAACTTATAGAATTGCTTTAAAAAAATAATTAGCAACACGATATTTTTTCGCAACTTTTTGAAACGCCTCCAAAACGACTTGTATGTTTAAAAATATTTTTAGATAGACAGATTGGTATTTAGAGTTTCTTTAGATGGTACTTTGCTTATTTAAATCAATCAATATTTTGCAAAGAAAGTCTTGCAAAGTAAGGTCCAATGTATATATTCTGGCTCTCTACGGGGGCGAAGCCAGTAGCGCATTAGCATTGGCACGGGAAGGCTGTGTCGCTTGCTGCTCCGCCGCGCTTTCGTCCGACTAAGCGCATTCGCACGTGTTAGTGCAAATATTTACTTAGATTGTGTATTAGTGTGCGTTCACAGACTAGCTCGCTCGTCGCAGAGGGCCCTACGTAATCGTGCGCGTGGACGCTTTATTTTTATTTATTTGTGGACTACTTTTTTATGCGAATTTGTAAATACTTTTTATTTATATTGTGCATTGTGTAAATAAATCATAATGCTAACTTCTAAACCACGCAACGGATTATAATATATATAACGGATATTTTTTACATGTAGTACTCTCCTGTAAAACACTTTCACAAAGTTTCATATTGCTTAACCTCAGTTTTCGAGATTTGAGAGAGAGAGAGAACAAAACCGTACAAGAGTATTAAAATTTACAGATTTTTAGAATAACTGTGTTTTATTTGTAACCTTATATAGAGAGTATTGAGTAATAAACTGTTACCACTAACGTTGGTAAAACTGGGTAAAGTACGACACAACTTATATGTCACTTATGTGTGCTAAAAACTCAGAAATATGGAAACATTATAGGTAATCATTTTAATTATGGGATCCAAAAAAAATCACATGATGAATCCAAGAAAAATGCACATAAGCATGTGGGGTATTTATCATTAGAACCCATTATTTAATATTTTATATTAATATGTTTATACGGAACCCACAGTGCGTGAGTCCGGCCCGCACTGTGCCGGTTTTTATGTAAGTCAGTAATTACAGTCTATGCAAATGATTAAAATGAAATAATTTCTAAAATTGTGAGTACGGGGTAAGAATGTTACTCTGAAAAGCTGAATCGATCTTGGTTAAATTTGAAAGAGGCTAGGGCCGAGTTTCTCACCGCATGGATATTTCAACAGCGAATCACAGCAGGTAACGCGTGCTTGACTATTTGTCATATAAATTCTGCGATAATTTAGAGATGAGAAACTCGGCCTAAGTAACTGGAAATTATGACTTTATGCTGTATTATTATTTATATCATATATCATTCCAGATTGAGTTTTTTTAACGTAATTATTTTAAATTACCTACTTAGTATTTTAAAGTTAAAGAAAAAGTTACATCTGGTTTTGGTCAACCAGCTCGCGAATATGTATCCTCCGACTGCACAGCATGATTTTCTTCTTGTTTACGTCTTTTTAGTTCGCTTCTTAAGCAGTCGGGTTTTTGATTTTTTTAATTAACTTTTTTTTATTTATAACTTTTTAGTTACTTTTTATAGAATTTGGTACATAGAAATATATAAGTATTATATATTTTTGAAATAAATCGCCATCGCCTAAAATCGGCCATTTTTCTATCTTACAATTTTAATATAGCCAGTGACGACACTCGCAGGGTTCAGACGAATCGATTGATGTAAGAATCATTGAAATCGGCCAACGCGTTTGGTCTCTGGAACGCCACATAGGAACAAACATACATAAACTGATAAACACATTACCCTCCTTCGGCAGTCGGGTAAAAAGGGAAAATTTACAAGTCCGCGATTAGACCTGTCACACTGTCAGTGGCGTAGCTAGCATGGGTGGCACCCGGTGCGCATAATTGTGGTGTCACCCAATAATGAAATCTGTTAAAATGAATAAACATTCAATAAACGTATAGTATGTTTTTATTTAATTATTACAAATAAGTCTTTCATAATTACAATAGAAATTTTGATAATAATAGTTACTAATTACTTATACCTACATTTGTTTATACTAATCTAAGTACAAGCACTAAAATCACTTTTTTCTAGCTTTAACAGCTGCAAACTCGGCAATCATATCATCAAAATTTATATTTTGTGTTACCTCATGTTCTATTGTTAATATGCCAAGATTGTTAAGTCTGTTTTCGGTCATTGTTGCCCGCAAGTAATTTTTAATTAATTTTCATTTGCTGAAACTCCTCTCAGTGATACGCAAATTGTCATAAATAACTTTAGTGCGACCATAAGATTCAGAAGAGATTCTGTAAAGTCCCATTCCACGATGAATTTCAAGAAGTCTAGAGTCACCCAGCTAGAAACTGCCAATGTTTTTGGCCGCTTTTAAATGTCTTCTCAACCTCGGTATCTCTAAAAGGAGTTCTGTTTCTGATATCTCATCATAAAAACCAGTAAATTTCGATACAGCTAATTTGAACTCTTCAGTGTTTGCCAAAAGCAATGTATTTGTCTGCACAACCCCACTACACTGGAAAAAAGTCATGGTCTAATGTGTGGTCAGAGTAAATAATTTCTTGTTAACATTTATTTCAAATAATACGTGCATTTTTATATAATCTCAATTGATAAATTAAATTATTTTGTTGGGATAACTTGATTAAAATAACTTCAAACCTAAATTATTTATCATTAAAAAACGTGTCACCCAGGAACCCCCCTAGCTACGCCACTGCAGAACCATGCATCTGTATCTGCATCTGTATGGATCATAATGTTGGGCTGTGAAAAAGATGGATGAAAAGAGATTGCATGTAGCAGAGATGAGAATGTTGTGATGGAAGTGCGGAGTGACGAGAAGGGATAAAGTGAGAAATGAGTAGGTATAATATTAGAGGCAGTTTGAATGTGGCGTCAGTGACAGAACATTTGAAAGGAAATCGTTTGTCCTGGTATAGTAATCTAATGAGGAGGGATGAAACGCATGTTACTAAAAGAGTTATGAATATAAATGTGGATGGATGGAGAGGAAGGGGACCGCCAAAGAAAAGATGGATGGACTAGGTGTGAGGAGTGATATGAAAGAAAAGGGAGTCAGTGATAGCGTGACGGGGGACAGGACGGTGTGAAAGAAGAAAACGTGTTGCGCCGACCCCAAGTAACATGGGACAAGGGCAGGAAGATGATGACCTACTTAGTATTTTTAAACGAATATAATAACTTAAAACATCAGGAGCCGACCGTAAGCTCAGAGCCAGTTTATTTTGACTGTGCTAACTCAGCCGGCATAATTACAGACACAATAGAAAAACATTAAAACGGGTGCCATAAATGTTCGCTTGCCGGTCGAGGGACACTCAAAATAAACTGTCGAACCATGATAGTTTTGACACGTCATGGTACGGGGGCTGTAGGTACGTAAGTAGAGTTTTAATGTAACCTATTTTGTTTTACTTGTTCGACCTACATTATATAAAAATAATGTCTAGTAAAACTTAATATTTATTTACGGAATCGTAGGCAAGAATGCAACCTGTTAGTCGCATCTCTGCGTCCACGCATACTCTTTGATCGCAGTCCGCGCTCGCTATGTATGCGTGAGCCGTGCCGGTGTGTGAGTTTAGCTTCGCCGGGATGCTCAAGGCCATTGGGGCACACTAGCGCCTTAAGGTAAAAAACCGGCCGAGTGCGTGTCGGACTTTACACATATAGGGAGGGGAGGAGCTCCTCACGTTGCAGTAGCATGTCTGACACTAGCACTGCATGTGCTGGGAGTGTCAGTGCCATTAGCAGCAACGTTAGATGATGATGCTGCATGGTATTCGGTGAGTGATGAGTAAATGTAATTTTTATCTTTATTAAACCCATCTCTGTACAGTATTAAAAAACCGGCCAAGTGCGAGTCGGACTCGCGCACGAAGGGTTAGGTACCATTATCGCAAAAAACGGCAAAAAAATCAAGTCTGTTGTATGGGAGCCCTACTTCAATATTTATTTTATTCTGTTTTTAGTATTTGTTGTTATAGCGGCAACAGAAATACATCATCTGTGAAAATTTCAACTGTCTAGCTGTCACGGTTCATGAGATACAGCCTGGTGACAGACAGAGGGACCGCGGAGTCTTAGTAATAGGGTCCCGTTTTTACCCTTTGGGTACGGAACCCTAAAAATGAGGGCATTTCAAAGAAAAAAATTATTTATCAATATATCGGCATTTGTTAGTAAAATATACGTAATAATAAACATTAACACCACAAAGTTCATAGATCAATGTGAAGTTAAACAAAAATTCAGAACAAAATTTCGTAAAAAAATCCAACTGCTTGAAAAGCGAAATAAAAAGAGTGCGTTACTACAGCCAGATAATGTCAAAAATCGTCTTCTAAGTACAATAGATAATTAGATATACAGCTTCTTGGAAAGCTGATAGTTTTTAGGGTTCCGTACCCAAAGGGTAAAAACGGGACTCTATTACTGAGACTTCGCGGTCCGTCTGTCTGTCTGTCCGTCTGTACCAAACACGTATTATTCTCACGTATTATCCTGTAAGTTGTAGAAGGTTGGTAAAATGTATTGCGTGGCCGCTTTTTTGTAACATTCTAGATTTGGTCGGGTTACCACATATAAGTATTGTTTTTCGATTATCTCGTTAATTAATTAGTGTACAAGTCTGATATTTCACAGGTATATAATTGAAATATATATCTAATAATTGATATAAGATTCAGTTACCACCACTACAGGAAACACGGTTAATCGGTCTTTAAAAAACTCAGCTGCGCGCCGTGGCCGGAACAAATTGAAGTTTCTTCATAATTATTTAATTACTTATACGATACTAATGAAACTTCAGTACCATTTATAGGCAGTAATTAGCTATTTAATAACGTTTCAAGTTAGTCTTCGGACCGCTTATTGGAAGTGCTAGGACCTATTAAAGCATATTTCTATATACTAAAATAACTTCAAAACGGTGCATTATTGTGGATTTATTTATTGCGTAACAAATTATAACTAATTAGCCAGATGTCATGTACAAAAATTATAATCATCCGTTTAGTCAATTCCGAGATCCAGCAATCGTGCAAACGTTACCACAGCAGGATTTTAAATATATTCGCAACCATAGCAAATACACATACAAATTAAGTTGTACCATTTATTTCAAATTGATATCTAATTATTTAGATAACATTTATTTCAACATACCCGTTAGAAAACAAAAGATCTGGCTGCGGGGTAACGTTACTCCAGCCGAAACTGTTTTTATCAAATAATTAAAAAACTATCCGCTTACCAAATTAATAAATCTGCTTACCAATTACAGAAGCTGTATATCTAATTATCTATTGTACTTAGAAGACGATTTTTGACATTATCTGGCTGTAGTAACGCACTCAAATAAAAAGACGTAGACATATTCGCGAGCTGGCTGACCAAAACCAGATGTAGGTATCCTCCGACTGCACAGCTTCTCCTTGTTTACGTCTTTTTAGATCGCTTTTCTAGCAGTCGGGTTTTTGATTTTTGAATTAACTTTTTTTATTTATAACTTTATAGTTATTTTTTTTTTCGAATTAGGTTCCTTTAAACATATAAGTGTTTTATATTTATGAAAGCTCCTTTTTTAAACCCTTTATTTTGATACCCCACACGATGGGTTTGGGAGAAAAAAATTTCGCCATTTTCCTATTTTCCAATTTTGATGTAGCCAGTGACACTCGCAGGGTTAATGAGGGTTCTGATGAATCGATTGAAGTAAGACCATCAAAATCGGCCAACGCGTTTGATCTCTAGAACGCAACATAGAAACAAACATACATACTTACATAGACTGATAAACACATTACACTCCGTCGGCAGTCGGGTAAAAAAAAGCTGACTTTGGTGGCTTCTCATTCCTTTGTTTTCCACTTTTTTGTAAAACAAAATTTCAGTATATATCTACTCAACGAGCTCTAAACAACGACACCCCACTCGATGGGGACTAGGGTAGGTTTTTCACTCTCCTCTTTAGCTGTATGGAAGCCCCACATAAAAACATTTTTTACCAACTTCTATGGCTTTTTAACAAGACGCGACGGACACGAGTGACAGCAATAGGGTTCCATTTGGACCCTTCGGGTACGGAACCCTTGTCTTCTTCGTCTGTATGTCAAAATAAACAACAATGCTTGGTCCCTAGACAAGTGAGTCAAGTGACATTCCATTTACAAATGATTTACACTAACGAAAGCGATTGTCAAAAAGGCAAAATTGTATGAGATTGACAAGCGATATCGATCGAAAAATCAAGTGATCAGTCCCTTACTTAGAATGTGTATAGTCTATGTTCGATATCGCCTTCGCTGACATCGAATCCACAGAGAAACATATATTAAATCATAGAATTAACGAATGCTACTTGTTTATGCCTCTTGTCTCGTTGTATGCTTACATAGCAAGTGAAAGATATAACAAAAAGGTAAAGAAAGTCGCATTATAGGTTCAAAGGTTCCTATTATGGGGTTCCGTACCCAAAGGGTAAAAACGGGACCCTATTACTAAGACTCCGCGGTCCGTCTGTCTGTCACCAGGCTGTATCTCATGAACCGTGATAGCTAGACAGTTGATGTATTTCTGTTGCCGCTATAGCAACTGATACTAAAAACAGAATAAAGTAAATGTTTAAGTGGGGCTCCCATACAACAAACGTAATTTTTTTGCGATAATGGTACGGAACCCTTCGTGCGCAAGTCCGACTCGCACTTGGCCGGTTTTTACCATTTTGGTATGGGAACCTAAACAGGCCATAGACCAAATAAAATAAAGTGATATAGGTATTACAAAAATAACAATTTATTATAGATAAATAGAAGCATAAATATGGAAACTTAGCAAAAATATCAAATAAACTATTTGCAATATTTATAAACCAAATCAACAAGTTCACCCCTTTTCAATAGATAAATAGAAGCATAATTAATATGGAAACTTAGCAAAAATATAAAATAAACTATTTGCAATATTTATAAACTAAATCAACAAGTTCACCCTTTTTCAAACCAGTTAAAGCAGGTAACTCAGAAATTTCCTTGTATTTCAATATATCTCTTAATTGAGCCACTGTGTAATCCTTCACTTTCTGATTATCAAGTCTATTCTTAAGTAATTGTTCATCAATATCATTAACAATTTTTGCTCTTTTGCTCTCAGGGCCACCTTCTCTTGATGATGCAGGTTTCTTTGCACCTACTCCAAAGGGACCAAAAAGTTCCTGAAACAAGTCGTCTTGGATTCCTTGAAAACTTTTGATGTCTGGTTTTGTAGTATCTCTGAATGGTTCAACCTCTTCATCTTCCAGAGCAATTGCTTCTATAGCATTATATTGCGCTTGTAGTTTTGGATTTTCAAACATATCAGGCTCGTAATCAAACTGTAACTTATTCAAGATGTCCTTCATAAATGTTTTATTTACTGTTGAGATTTCCATATCTTCATCTTCTTCAAAGACAGGAATGTTACGAACATTTTCTACAAATGGTATACAAATTATGTCAAATCCAATTTCTGCATTCAAACCAAGAGGTTTAGAGGTGGGATAAAGAGCCACAATAATGGGCCTGGCATTCACCCTAGTACACAACACACATATTGCTACTTTTTTCATCTCTGTACAAGCCTGATGTAAGGCCTTAAAGGCTACAGTGGAGCCTTCTATTATGCTTTCATTTGGAAATAAAAAGTACCCTGATTTAAAGTACCATTTCTCTTTGCAAATAACTCTGTCAGGTTTAAATCCAAGAAGTTTTAACATGGGTGGCCCAAATGGGTTACTCAGTGCCTTCCTTTCAACAACGGTAAACTCAATTTTTTCATCACCATAAGTTACATAGTGAAGCTCCTCTGATTTCAGTAATGGCACAGGCCTTGATTCTTGTTCAGCATTTTGCTCATCAACATCCATCTGTTCATCATTTCCCACTTTAACTTTCATTGTTTTATTAACACTGGTAAGAATTTCATTGGTGTCTCTATGTAAATCAACAGTTTTCTGTTGTGCTTGTCCAGAACTCTTCAAAAGGTTGTAGACTCCTACCCCAATTGCCAAACCTTCACCAATTTCAAAGCTTAGTCGAGCAACAGCTAAATGGCGATGTGACTGCTGATGCATCAATTTTTCTATTTCCTTGTGATCCCAAACAGGTTTAGGTAATGCTGCATCTTCTCCTTTATTTGCTTCGATTAAGAACTTTGTGTAGAATGAATTTATCTCATAGTCACTTTCAGAAATGTTTATAAGCTTTATTTCAATATTAGAATCAACTAAGTCAACAACTCTTTTAAGTGCTGGTTTCTCATCAGCTTGTAGTGGAGGTATATCAAAACGAGATAATATGATGACGGTTCGGGTTGAGAGTTGTTTTTTGCAGCTTGCAAATGCTTTATTGCAATACCAGAGGACATCCGATAGTGTCAACTCTTTTGCTTGCGTTAATGAAGAAATATCTATATTTTGGAGTTTCTTGTAATCATCTAAACTTGGCAATGATAGTGGGAAAACTTCTTCAACGCTTTTTATGCCAAAAACCGACGTGTTCGATCCTTCGGTACCGTATAAACATACTCCGACGAGCTGAGAACTGGATACCCGTAAATACTGTCGTATCATTCTACAAGTAGCCGTGTGAGCTACTTGAGCAGAGTTCAGTTTACCGGGGCCATAGGTGTTGATGCATATTAAAGTGGCGGGAATACCTTTCCATGGGGAGAATTCTTCTGCTTCTTCGTCAGAGCTCATTGTCCACAGCTTTTATATATTTATTGCACGATTAAAACTTTATCTTGTGATTTTATTATAAGTGAGAACTAGTACAATATTATTTAAGTCTGTTCTGTATGACACATTGTTCACAAACAAAACAAGTAGCGACAAGTTTAAATTTTTGAAACTTTCAGCAGACAGCAGAAAACATCATTGATTGATTTTGACATTGACAGTGACAGTATTGCCAGTGTTGCCACCTAGATTAAAATTAAAAAGACCACCACAGATTCAAATTAAAAAGAAAACAAAACAATCTACCACTCGGTCAAAATAACTGTGCACCTGTTCTTAGCGCTGCCGCAGGCAAGGTGCCGTGCGAGTAGACGGCAGTGCGATCGCAATTCAGTGAGGTGCACAGTTATTTTGGCCGTGTAGAAAATACATCCGTTGATTAAGATGTTTGTTTATTAAAATGAATTAAGCCTCGTCATGCTTAATTTTGTCGTTGAACACACAATATAGTTTCATGCGCTAAAAATAAAAGTAAGGCGCAGATTGAAGAGCTACTGAGGGATCTCAGTAGCTGATTTTAAAATTAGAATTGAGTCTAAGCGGCTAGCTTCTTTTTTTTTTTAAAGTAGTCGTAATTTTTTGAAAAAATATATATGTTTCATTAGATCATTTTCTTAGTAATTTGATCTATAAAAAAAAATAATTTTGGTCTTATAACATAGTGTAATTAATTTGTAAAATTATTACTAACACGGACAAAAAAAACAACAATCGCACCAAAACTGCCGGGCGTATTTTATAGTGAGTAACACATGTCCGGTTTAGTCCGGCCGGACTAAGTCCGCCCACAAATCCTAGTGTTGTCGTATTTAGAACACTATTTTCCATTTTTAGGGTTCCGTACCCAAAGGGTAAAAACGGGACTCTATTACTAAGACTCCGTGGTCCGTCTGTCTGTCTGTCACCAGGCTGTATCTCATGAACCGTGATAGCTAGACATTTGAAATTTTCACAGATGATGTATTTCTGTTGCCGCTATAACAGCAAATACTAAAAATAGAATAAAATAAATATTTAAGTGGGGCTCCCATACAACAAGCTTGATTTTTTGCCGTTTTTTGCGATAATGATACGGAACCCTTGTGCGCGAGTCCAACTCGCACTTGGCCGGTTTTTATTAAATAGTAGATCCATGTTATTTTAATAAGAAGTAAAAATACTAAATCATTGTCTATGGATAACCTCAACAAGTCCCAATTTCTAGTTTTGGCGTCTGACTGATAAACATAACAAACAATCTTGGTATCTACCCGTAAATTGTGTTTTATCTTTCTAGACTATGAAAGACGTAATTGACGTGATGGCCTTACAGAGCAGTAGACGTGAGAGAAGATTACCGGACTATCGTAGTGCTCCTAGCCACAGTTTAGCGACAAATTTTATTTTTGAGTGTGGGATAAAACTTGGTTTGCAACCGGCGACGGTCGCTACAGCTGCTGTATTTTATCATAAATTCTTCAAAGAGGCTGACAAAAATGATTACGATTGCTATGTGATTTGTACTGCATGTTTATGTGCGGCGGGGAAGTCGCGAGATGAGCCTGTAAGACTGAGAGATGCTGTGAACGTTGCACACAATTGTATCAATCGTGGTGCGGGGCCTTTGGAGTTGGGCGATGAATACTGGTCGTGGCGGGGCGCGGTAGCTCAGGCAGAGTTACTGGTGCTCCGGCTGCTTGGCTTCAATTTGGATACGCCATCTCCACACAGATACTTGCTCCATTATTTGCGCTCACTACAGGAATGGTTTCCACCATCACAGTGGCGCTCTGCTCCCATTGCTCGCACTGCAATGGCTTTTCTGCAAGATTTTCACCACTCTCCATCTATACTGGAGTACAGAGCTCCTCATGTTGCAGTAGCATGTCTGACACTAGCACTGCATGTGCTGGGAGTGTCAGTGCCATTAGCAGCAACGTTAGATGATGATGCTGCATGGTATTCGGTGAGTGATTAGTAAATCTTTATTAAACCCATCTCTGTACAGTATTAAAAAACCGGCCAAGTGCGAATCAGACTCGCGCACGAAGGGTTCCGTACCATTATTGCAAAAACGGCAAAAAAATCACGTTTGTTGTATGGGAGCCCCACTTAAATATTTATTTTATTCTGTTTTTAGTATTTGTTGTTATAGCGGCAACAGAAATACATCATCTTTGAAAATTACAACTGTCTAGCTATCACGGTTCATGAGATACAGCCTGGTGACAGACGGACAGACAGACAGACGGATCGTGGAGTCTTAGTAATAGGGTCCCGTTTTTACCCTTTGGAACCCTAAAAAGGAAGTAAATAAGATATTCAGAGATTATATTTAGAACATAAATAGTAGCTTAGTGGTATCTGCCTCGCCTTATAAGTTGTAGGTCATGGGTTCAAACCCTGTCAGGTGTTTTACTTTGTGTAAGTTATTATATATATAGTAAACGGTGAAAGAAAACATTGTGAGAAAACTGTGTCCTATAAACATAAATTCAATTACATGTGACATCCACCAACCTGCATTGGGCCCACATGGTGGATTATGGCACATTCCCTCTCACAGTGAGGAGGCCTGTGACCCAGCAGTGGGAACATTAAAAAGGCTGATTCAGAACTGAAAAATAAAATAAAAAATAAATAAAATAATGTTTTTCAGGTATTTACCAAAGACTTGCAGAAGGAGAAAAATTGGGAGATAATGGAGAAAATTATGCAAGTATACAGCAGGGAGCCAGAACCCATATAGAAATAAGATGACATGTTAATTTCAAGCGAGGTAATTAAAGATACTTTGGGAGTGCATAATTCTTGTTTTTATTATAATCCGAGTTCCAAGATAAGCAAACACCTTGTAGTTAGGCGTTTGCTGTATCTTATATACCAGCCCCACACAACTAGGCATTTGCTCTGTCTTGATTTTTAAAGATACTTTGGGAGTGAAAATTCTTGTTTTTATTATATTCCCGAGTTCCAAGATATATCAAACAGCTTATCATTGGTCATAGGCACTCGGGCATGGCAGTCGCTTGTTGAGTGACTTATTTCACCAAAATTATAATTCCATTCTAATCAAAATTTATGTCAGCCAGATGTCCGCACACAGATTATTCTATTTGCATTTGTGGACAGGAGGGCCATGCGGTCAGAGAGAATGCGTATAGGGAAGTCCTTAACCTCCCTGGCTAGGATGGCTGAGGCTGCCAGGGTGATGCCCAAGCACTCGGCTTGGAACACCGTGTTATGAACCCCAAGTGGAGTGGCTAGGTTAGGTTAAAACGGGCTGGTTTCCGCAACTCCACGACCAAGCGCGTATTTTGCGTACGGGTGGGAATTAACCTACTACCAACTTCCTCACTCGATCCATCCCAACTCCTCGAGGAAGGCCAGCAGCGCATTCGTGTTGCTGACTACCTCCTGTACGGTACCTGGTTCACAGAGGTATTTGGCCCTGTAACCGGCGATTACTGGGCAGCTTAGAAGCAGGTGCGCTGCTGTCTCGTCCTCCTCCATGCAAGCTCTGCACAGCGGGCTGTCCGTAATCCCTAAGACAAAACGATGCTTAATTAAAAGTCCCGTGGCCAGTCGTTACAGCTGTAACTGCTCGCAACTGCTGTTTCGTCGGACGTAGGGCCTTCCGCGTGAAACGTCCATCCAAAGCGGGAAGTGCTTCTTTGGATTGCCTGCACTCACTGTGGTCAATCCACAATCTGTGGTGTTGCTCCTTGGTGCGTTTCCTTACCAGACTGCGAAGGTAGCCGAATGGTATTGGCATGATTGGCTCCGGACCCACCACCGCCTTACTGGATCCCGCATCACTATGCCCTCTGATCCATTGAATGGTTACTTTATTGCTTGACCCAACCTGGTTTAGGCGTTGGTGACACTCGTGTATCAGTTCAGAGCAGTCCGTGTGGCTGCCCAGCGCCTGCAGGGCGGCCATGCTGTCAGAGAGAATGCGTATTTGGAAATCCTTTACCTTTCTGTCTAGAATGGCCGATGCAGCCAGAGTGATGCCCACACACTCTGCCTAGAACACCGTGTTGTGTGCCCCAAGTGGCGCGGCTATATGTATGTTGAGGTCCTCTGAGAACACCCCAGCACCTGAGCCAGAACCTGTCTTGGAACCATCGGTGAAGATTCTCAACTCGTCTGGGCGTAACCCCTCACAGCGGTGGTCCTCATGGAGTTGGATCTGGCATTTTAGTCAAAAACAAACTGCTTAGGTATCCGGTCAATAATTGTTGTTGTAAGAGGGAACCGAGCAGAGCCGTGTGTTGTGTCGTTCTCCTACCCCAGAGATTTAGCCGCATTGCCGCTCTCGTGGCCTCCTGCTAAATGAAAAGGTGGAGCGGAGGCAGTTCCAGTATGACCTCGCGCAGCAGTCGGGGTAGTTCTCATGCAGCCTGTCGTCGCCATGCAGACCAGTTTTTGCGTGCGTTGCAGTTTGTTCACGGCTGTACTTACCTTTGTGCGGGGCCAACAAACCACGGCCACATAGGAGATCATGGGCCGAATCACCGCGTAGTACAGCCAGAGAATGATTTTGGGAGACAGGCCCCATTTTTTGCCTATTATTTTCTTGCATTGCCAAAAGGTAATGCACGCCTTGTTAAGTTTGTTGTCTAAGTGCCTGCTCCAGTTTAGTTGGCTGTCGAGAATGACCCGAAGATACTTGACCTCGTTGGACAGCTGGAGTTCAGTGTCGAGTAGACGGAAAGGGCTAGTGCTCTTTTTTGAGTACCTAAACATGACCAGACAGTCTTAGAGAGGTTTGAGGAAAGCGGCAGGCTGCTTAAACTAGGAATCAACATTCAAAGTCGTAGTCCTGCTGAACGAGCGAGCGAAAGTTATAATCGGTAATTTTAAAATGAGAGAGAAAGATTAAATTGTTGTGTGTGCGTTGTGTTATTTTTTTTTTATTTTTTTTTTGTTTTTTAAGAAATGAATCTCATTTATGGGTAGTAATTATTTGCATACTTAGAATAGCTGTAGCATGCCCCCTTTTTCGGCGCTCATGGTGGTCCTGCTGAATGGAGCGTGACTGCCGCAGGACCACCTTCCAAGTCGGATTTTCTCGAAAACAACTAAGGTACCAATTTTGTTATTCGAGTACCTACCAATTGAGTAGTAATTATTTACCAAATATGGAAGCGATTGGCGTCGGGGTCCGGTAGCGATAGTCACGTACATGATTAGCACAGACAGAGCTCTGGTCACGTGTTGTCTTGCACTCTGGTTCCGAGAGTCTGGGGCGGTTTAGTTTCGCCAGGGATGCAGGCAGACCTAATCACTCGTGCCACTAGGATCCCCTAAATCAGTCCCCCAGGGGATTCTACAGCACTCATTGTTCCACTACGATCCCCTATGCAGGGGATTCTATAAGTACTAATAATTTCTATTCCTTTAAAGTCCCCTCTAAATAAAAAAGCCACCTATAAAATAACATTATGTAATACATAGAATTAAAAATCCGTCTACAGAAGGGGATTACAATGACGTAAATTATTTTTTATAAGATAAGATAGATGTTGAAAAATTTCGCTAAGTACCTACATTTAACGCATTTGTTAGATTAAGGACAGATTCGCTTTACGCCAGATTCGCGTTAGGTCAGATTCGCGTTAAGACTTTTGAATTCGCATTAATAGGAAACATCAGAGAATATACCTACATAAATCGTTAATAATCAAAAATACGTTATAAACGCAAAATATAAAAAAATACCTTTTCTACTTAAAAAAATCATCATCACCATCACCATTTCAGCCGAAAGACGTCCACTGCTAGACATAGACCTCCTCCAAGCGTCGCCACATTGACCGATCCCGTGAGTCTCGCATCCAGCGCCTTACCGCAACCTTAACCAGGTCATCGGTCAACATAGTAGGAGGCCTTCCAACGCATCGTCTTCCGGTTCGCGGTCGCCATTCCAGAACTTTTCAGCCCCATCGGCCATCCGAGTGCGAGCAATGTGGTCTGCCCACTGCCATTTAAGTTTCGCAATTCTTCGGGCTATGTCGGTAACTTATTGGTTCTCCTGCGGATATCCTCATTTCTGACGTAATCACGTAAGGAAACTCCGAGCATAGCCCTCTGCATTGCCCTTTGGGTGACTTTAAGCTTTCTGATACGGCCCATTGTGAGCGACCACGTCTCGGTCCCGTAGGTGATCACTGGTAACACACACTGGTCATAGACTTTTGTCTTAAGGCACTGCGGTAAATTGGACGAGAAGATACAATTTCCCGAAAGCCGCTCAGCCGAGTCGGATTCAACGGTTAACCTCTTTCTCGAAGTTAGACTTATCCAACTGGACCGTTTGTCCCAGGTAGACATAATCGTCTACAACTTCGAGTGTAGGTCTTCGATTTAAAAAAAAATAGTTTGTACTCGTAATTCTACTTAATTAAATTAAAAAGTGGTTTATTCCTGAATTATTATTTACTTCATCATTTCTAGAAAATGACCGACTGATATTTGCCCATTCAAGAATTTCAGTTGTGACTCTTGAATCTTTGAGTACATCTTCTGGTCTTCGTTGTTTAGCTATTGGGCGGCGCTCTTTTTTTAACGCATTCAATACATGTACTAGCGTTTGTTTACGGCCAAGTTTTTTATTTATCTGGGAATGCCAGTTTTCTGCAATATTTGTTGTTCTGTGACGTTCGCCGAAAACTGACCATCTTCTAACAAATTCTTCATTTTGTAACCAGAACTTCATATATTTTTGGTTTTTTTTTTTATTTAGAACTATCTAATATTGCCTTCCTTTCTTGTAAATAGGTTTTAATTTAATAATAAAGTTCTCAAACAATTAGGGGATTCAAAAGGAAATTAGAGTTTTATATGATCCCCTAGGGGATCGTAGTGGAACATTGAGTGCTGTAGAATCCCCTGGGGGATTGATTTAGGGGATTCTAGTGGAACGAGTGGACCTAATGGGTGTTGCAGAGGGAGAATCTGGAGCTAGGTTTTTAATTTTAAGGGTAAGGCACATTGACGCAGAGTCGAAGAGTCATTCTGAATATTTACATAGTACCTATATACCCACAACTTAAGGCACGCACACATCTCTATTGAGATAGATACAAGTCCCTCACTACTACTGCGTCAGTATGCGTTGACCTTAGAATTGATTGATATTGGAACTGGAATAGGGGCATTATGAAAGGAAATAAATAAAACAAACATTTTATTTGAACATAAAAATTAGAATATAATCATTTTCAGTAATTATTTAAAATTATACACTTAAAGTACATTTATAGTAAATTCAATAAAAAATACCAGTGCAGACGAGATACAAATAAGAGAAAATATTGTTTATTACATCGTTGGTTAAATACATCGCTTTCAGTAAATGCAATACAAAAAATAAGTCGGAAAACAATTAAATTAAAGTTGAATGTCACTCGATATAGAAAAATAAAGATAAGATTGAATCACATTCAAAAATTACCCACTAGTGACTAAAAATTTTACTTTCTTAAACGTTTGTTCAATAATCGGGATCGCTCGGCGCCACATTGGCACATGGCCGGGCGGCAGGGCGGCGCCTCCGTCGCACAACGAGCGCCCCGAGCGATCCCTCGCACGCGCTAGAAATAAATGTTTACATGTTCATCAATTCTAAATAAGATATTTTCAACATTGTACTCTGATCAGTACCGATACGACTATATTCGACGCTGGGGCGCCGACGGCGACACGTGCGCCGCGCCTCCGCCCTTACCGCGAATCCCAGACATAATTTAGTTATCGAAGAACATACAGTAGGTATAAATAGTGAGGTTAGTATTAACTTTGGCAAATATGAATGAAGCATGGTGATATTGTTTTAGATGGACAACATCTCGACAATACTCAGCGTTAATATTAAAAATTATACTGAACGTCGCTCATTTCGCAAATACCAACACTAGAATGTTGATACGGGTAGTCTTCGAATTATCTCATGCCACATCACAATTACAATAAGACATATGCCTTCCCTTAAAAAAACTTTGCAATAACTTCCCCAGTTGTGGATCTAATAAAGCGCGAGAATATTTGAGCCGCAACAATTCAGTCTTCAAATAAGAAGCTAACGCACATACCACTCCGGTGTCGCTTGAGCTGCGAGTCGCGCGTGCGTGCGAGCGTCGCGCGCGTCGCACGGACGTCCTCCATACTTTGTGCGCACGGTTTGTGTCCCAGACAAACATGTTACATGTGGCTTGTGCGATTCGTTCACTGTCTCAAATCTTATAAACTAAATGTGATTCGAGCGAATAAACAATGCGGCAGTGTACAAAATTTACATCACATTCACTCGAAATATAAGCATACAATTTAAATGTTCTGCGGCGGAGGAACACATTGAAATGCGAACTGTCGACCTGACTGGCTGTCGTGCGACACCAGTCGTCGACCGTGTGCGTGTGGCCGCTGGCCGGCGAGCGGCAGCTGATGGCGCGCTGTGGCCGCAGTCGCACGCGCCCGCCGCACCAGCACTAACGTACGAACCCACGTAATTATGTATGGGGCCTTCACACTGAAGACGTCGAATGATTATATCCACATCGCTCACTCATAAAAAAACTTTTAAATGTAACGTGAAGCTTACTTAAATGTAGGTTGAATGTAGAACTGCGCTAATATTATTTTTTATTAGTTTTACGTACACATATTGTTACATAACAGTAAAAAACCTACCTAGCAACAAGCGAGCGACGAGCGCTCGAGCCGCGGGCCACCACCAGACGTTCACGATCCGGAGATCAATACATTTTATCATATAACAATCTATTTATCAATTTGAAGGGAGAGTGAATGCGAGCATTATTCTATGTTGAAAGTTGTCATGTATGTTAGGTAGTACAGCAGATATTGAGTATGTGGAGCAGTTTCGTATTAACAATATCTTTGGTGTTCGCTCGCTCAGAAGCCGGCGGAGTGGGACAGGTGAATGGCCCGCGCGGTCACAGTGTAGGCGTACATTTTCATTTAATCACTTTTTACATACTCATAAACGTAAAATGAAAATAAATCACCTAACTATGACAATAGTAAAGGTTACTGTCTAATTGCATTATTAATTAATGTTTATTGATACAGTTACTGTCCTAATGCTTAAAAGTAAGATTTTTATTTTTATTATTAATAATAAATTATGTTATATAGTATATATAGTGTTTGATTACGCCAATTCGCGAGTGTATACAAAGTTTATATACTCACATATCTTACACGGACGATCGTCCGGACTACGAGCTCGGCGTGTACCTCTAGCTGTAATACACGTACATAACTGCTTAGTTATTACATCAAGTGACCTCTCCTCGCCTCCTTACCTTACAGACTCCATCCACTTCACAAAATAATGACGAAGATTAACATGATCATAAACATTGGTTAATTACCTTTAAATATAAAATTAAACATGACAAGTTTACATATACCACGTTTAATACAAGTACTCTAGATAAAATAAATACCTAACATGATTTCAATAATTGAATACAAGAATAGATCTTAAATGGCTACACCTTAGGGATAACTGTAAAATGATATAGAAAAATATGAACACAAAAAAATATTCAGAATTGTATATATGGCGTAACAAATGAATGCTCTTACTGGAATAAATAATTTGTGCGTAAAACGATGCTTAACTTAAATAATAATATTGGATGACGGGACTTAGCTTACAGTATGATCGTAGGTACGTAACATAAACGACGTCGTCTTATTCCATAGAGCGGTTACAGTTGTGCATTCAAAAGTTTATAAAAAATAAGTTCTCATTATAAGTGATATAATACTTCATAATGGAATGATGTTTTGTAATCAGTTTAAGTAGGCCTGTGAACGTATTCATGCATCTCACTACCGTGTTTAATTCGATACTAAATATTGGTTCCTTTCTGTGTTTGGTCCGTAAGAGAGTGAGTATATAAGCACATATTGTTACCGGTGCTCCACACCGCCAGGCGCCACTACACCGACCACATCCTCTTGTGCCAACGAAACACTATACCGAACGCCTAGCACCAAAATTTAGAATTGAACACTAGATCACTAATTCACAATAATCGAAAACGATCCGCGGACCGCGTCGCCGAAACGAGAACCAAACTACGGTTTTATATTACAGGGGGAAATGAAACTCTACCGGTGGTCGGGCTAGTCGCGGCTGGCGGCGGGAGCAGTCGAGGAAATCATACACAATGCCCCAAGCCATGTGACACATGATATTGCACATCGGCGGTATATCCAGTAAGCTAACTTTCCATAAAAATATATAGGTAATTATAATACGCGTAGCTGCGGCGAGAGCGGCCCGCGACGCTCGTCCCCGCGGGACTGTGTGTGTACACTGCACAGGTGTACAGTGTACAGGTACACAGCTGATACTGTACTACACTAGCAGCGCAGTGGCGAGCGGCGCGGGAGAGGAACTGTGACAGTGCGAGCACGCATGACGTCACGCGACGTGCGTGCGCTCGCACCGTGCTGGGGGCTAGCGCGCGTGACGTCACGCGGCCTGCGACAGTGTCGCGCCGTGGTGGAGGGCTAGCGCGCGTGACGTCACGCGACATGCGACAGTGTCGTGCGTGCGCTCGCACCGTGGGGGGAGCTGGCTCGTTCCGTGCTCTAGTACAGGCCGCAGCCGCGCAGGTTGTTGGCGATGATGACGTCGGTGACGGCGTCGAACACGAACTGGATGTTGTTGGTGTCGGTGGCGCAGGTCATGTGGCAGTAGATCTCCTTGGTGGTCGACTTGTTCTTCGCCTCGAACTGAGCCTGGATGTATGCGGCTGCCTCGCCGTATTCTTGCGCGCCTGGGGACGAAATAGATTGTTAGATCGAGATTAAGTTCGTTGCATCCTGTTGCCTGTTCTCCTAAGAACCTAATGACTGCGTCAACGAACAACGATGCCGGGGCCGCATACTGGGAAAGGCAAGGAATTTAGCTAAAAATCTTACACTCTACGTTTGTCATCGACATGCTAAGACCCCAATTTCAACAATTTTGGAAAGTAACTTATAGCAGTTTGTGTCATCTTTATTAAATGTCTTCAGCTATTCCATCAAGAATGTATAATAACTACATATATGCTAACTCACCCGTGTATTCTGGAAAGCAAATAGTGAGCGGCGACTTGCGTATCTTCTCCTCAAACAGATCCTTCTTGTTGAGGAACAGGATGATGCTCGTATCAGTGAACCACTTGTTGTTGCAGATCGAGTCGAACAGCTTTAGACTCTCCTGCATACGGTTCTGGAAATTTAAATAACAATTTAGTGAAGGAGGTTTCTAAGTGGATACAAAGATAATAATACCAGACTCGATGGAGGTATATGGAATAGGGATTAGTCTCGCATTCTCCATTTAATAAATAGGCAAGATCCTCCGCTCAAACGGGTATTTTTTGCAGGTGCTAGGCAACTGCCCCATGATGGTTGTCGAATTGCGCAATGTTAGATTTGTGTAACGTGACGTCTTTATGATATACACATCTTCTCAAACAAAGAAGGCACGAGCAATAATCGCCACGTGTACTCAAGACTAGTTGGCGATTTCAGACTTATATTTACAGAAGAGGGTATACTAATGGTATTAAGAATAAATGTTCACTGAAATTGTTACACAGACTAAGTTAGGTAAAATGGCGGTCTTATCGCGCTGATAGCGATATCTGCCAGGCTGCATTTATTCTGTCAGAATATCAGTCCTTAGATAAAGTACCTATAGATTTCGCCATGGCGTGACCGCACATGAGACAACAATAGTTAGTTCTGGTGTTACAACAAGAACACTACAACCCACCATCGCACTGACACTTATTTTCTATAAATAACCCAATTCCTTGTCTCAATAACAACTTATTACCACAAAATCACAGAAAATCAAACAAACCCGAGTTTGTTTGTCAAACCTGCCATTATATTAGAGTTTGACAAACAACAGAAACCAGCCATGGTGACAAAGACAAAAAATAATCTTTTGTCCTTATTATTTACATGGGGCTGCCAACTAGCGCCCCTATCAATCGGGCTCATTTTATGGCGAAATCTATAGGTACTTTATCTAAGATACAGTCTCTCCAATACACACACACACATACACCATTACTGTATGTAAAACCCTTATTATATAGTGTAACAGTTGAACGCTATTGCGAATGCTTCGCGGGTATGATAATGAACCGTTTGAACTGCCTGATCAAAGGATAAGCCAGAATAAGACCCGGAAGAGTGTACAAGCTATTAACATACCCAAAAAGGTGCCTGGACCTTATTGATCGTTTATGACTTGCACGCATTTGGGGTACGTTAAAAGTAGCCATCAACTAGTGGTAATATACTCAAATGAACATGTGCAATGTAGGTGGAACTTAGGATACGCGCCGATTCGAGAAATGAAAGTTACGACACACTAATGCTTAAAACAGTTCAGGAAAACTTTAAATATGGGTTTTTTGTAAGTCATGCAATGCAATGACTTACCGAAAAAACCTAAAACAACTCAACCAAGCCATTTTTTTTTTAATTTTTTTTGGGTGGGAAGTCATCCAATGACTCCTCTTTTTCAAATTTATCCGCGACCCAGACAGGCATCGGCCCTATCGGACCCCGTCACTTTGCTGACATCTCTTTGAGGCGCGCGTGGAACACTACGCGCCGTAAACCAAGCCATTTACATGCACTTTTGAATTGGCATAAGCTTTTCAACTCACGAAGATGATGCTACTAGGTCCCAATGTAGAAGAATGTGCAAGGAACTCCATTCTTAACATCATATTTAGTGTGCTGACATTCGGCTAGTATTTTAACAAAATCATTGTATAAACAAAAACCCTTGCAAAACTTAAAACTAATCCACGCAATTTTATTGTTGCATGTTCTTCTCTTTAACTTTATGATTGTTCTAGTTTTGATAATAATATTCCCGTGCCTTGAGATCTCTCTCTGGTCGTGCCGTATCAAATGACTACGAGAAAGTAACTGTTTGTTTGTTACCTTTTACAACTAAACGGCTGAATTGATTTAGATGAAATTTGGTATGGAAATAGTTTAAGACCGTGGAAAGGACATATGATAGTTATTATCTCGGAAATCATTCTTAAGAGGGTGGAAAGGGGTGCAAGTTTGTATGGTGAAATAATAATTTCTCAAGTAAGGCGGGCCCATACTACCTACAATATAATTGCGCGATATAAAAAATAGGCAATTCAAAGTACTAATGTTACGCAGACGAATTCGCGGGCAACAACTAGTAAATAACAATTACCGTTGTCTCATCCTCGTGCAACACCTGGTCGTACTCCGACATGGCCACACAGAATATGATCGCGGTCACGTCCTCGAAACAGTGAATCCACTTCTTCCTCTCGGAACGCTGTCCTCCCACGTCGAACAATCTGGAAACATACATGGGAGATGTGAATTTATGGAGAAAACAAAAGGCGTGTTTTATAATTTGTTTACATATAAGTCAGGAACTCAGAGAGGTGCAAATTTAGTCCGATTTTGGGCTATATGTAAAAGGTATAAGGCTTAAAATGAAAAAATCGAATCGAATATCGAATCGTTAGTTTTATAGACGAGCACTAGGAAGATCAATACTCGTGATGCTGTCTTTATGACAGTGTGAACCTGCAATATCTTTCGTCAGCTTAAAACCAAATTATATGAACTCTGTCCACTACAGTTAACCTCGTAACAGTCTTTACAGAATTATTTTTATAATAAGATATTTAAAGGCTGAGGTCTTTAAATATCTCTCTATTTTATCTACAACAGATATGGTCGAATATGATCTTTTAAATTTTCATTGATGCATTTTCTGTGATCTCTCAAAAGCGTTCGACTGCGTCGACCACAACACACTGATCTGTAAATTACACCACTACGGAATTCGAGGAAAATCTGCTGATCTTGTGCTTTCCTATTTATACTCACTTGAAATTAAGGTTCTTGAAGGAGAAGTGCACTTCAACGATGCCCGTGGTTTTGACTCTAGTCCTTAAAATATCTTGTTCGGTGGGCTGGTAATCTCTCGCACCTAACCGGTCCAAGTCGTCCAGGAAACTGGAATAAAGAAAACAGACCAGTTAGAAAGTCACAATCATCGTAAAAACGTTACAAAACAAATCATTATCGAATATAACTCATCTAATTTACATCAAATTCTTATTCAACCATTAGTTGCCGAGTCGTTAGAAGTCGACCGAGGCTTAATTTCTATTTTCGTCAAGCCATTCACTATAGGATCAATAAATCAAGCCTAGGGTAGCGAAGCCACGGAAAAGGCAAGTTTGTTGTATAATGTAAAACATGAATATTAAAACTACGACGTAACTACGATTGCTTGAATACGACAATTAGACTACGACGCCTTTTTATTGCATTTTTGTGTGAAAAAACATTTTAACGCTGTATGAAACTAATCGATTACGCTACATAATTCATGGTAATCGAACGTGTCAAGTTTTTAAGTAAACCTGCAATCAGTGCGGTCGAAATAATAAAACAGTTTATTTACAAACATGAAATGATTTGGAGTAGTTGGGGAAGGATATATAATTATGTCGTTAAAGTTCTTCAAATATAGAGGGGCTTGTTAGCGTGTTTTGACGGAAAAAGGGGAATTTGGAACTCGATTTTTACCCTTGATTTTATTTCAATAGCGTGGTAATTTTCCTAGCGTGGTTAGGAAATCAAAGATAGTGGTATTTACAAGTATAGTTACTCAATTTATTGCGCCAATTTTCCCTGATTATTGCGTAGGTTTTATCTGCCCAGTTTCGTGGCCTAGTCATCATCATCATCAGCCTATTAATGTTCCCACTGCTGGGACACAGGCCTCCTCTCTGTGAGAGGGAATGGGCCGTAATCCACCACGCAGGCCCAGTGCGGGTTGGTGGATGTCACATGTCTTCGAATTTTTGGTTCTAGGAAATGCAGGTTCCCTCTCGATGTTTTCCTTCACCGTTTTGAGAGCAGTGGTGATGAAATAATTTACACAAAGTAAAGCGCCTGCCTGGGCTCGAACCCACGACCTACAACTTGTAAGTCGCGGCCGATACCACTGGGCCACCACTGCTCTACGTGGCCTAGTAAAGCTCTTAAAAGCACGACTAGTTCATTGCACCCGTGGTTTTAAACATAGCCTGGGTTTGTGAGAGTGTGAAGTGACGTTCCTTGAATAATACAACTATTTAGAGGAACTTGTGTATGGTCATCCATCAGAGGCAACTAATAAACACATTTTTTTTAAAAGAATTAAAATATCTATTGCAGTAAATGACATAATAATAATAATAATAATAATAATCTGTGGCCTGACTTGTCAAGTTTGACAACTGAAAATTTTTCACTCCTATATTTTATGAATTTAATTTTATCAAAGCATTGTAATTTCCACATAAAAGCCGAATAAAAACAATTTTAATAATGTATTACCCATATGTAAAAAAAAAACAAGAAGGAGAACCCAGTAAAAATCGGAATAATGAAGCAAACAACACAATGTCAACTTAAGCAGGAATGCTGACAAGAAGCCAGGCCCGAGCCAAAAACACACGCCTACCACCTCCGGCCTCGTCGCCCAGCTCCGCCTCGCCGCCGCCGGAAACCAGCCCCACCGTGAGTGCTGTGACACCGGCCGTGGCAGTTGCGTCGAGCTCGAGCGACGAGTACTTCTCTCCGCCGACGACACCACCACCTGCGCGTCGACGGGGAGGACGCCGGCCGCCGGACAGCCTGGGACCTCAAGGCCCATCGGCCTCTGACAGGGTCCCCGCTCCCGGTGGAAGTGTGCAGCGCATGCGATGGACGCAATCGATCAACGAAAACGTCATGCGCGCATACTTTGGGGCTACAGAGGGGGGAAGTAAACTGACTGCGTACCGTGGTCGGATGCTCTCTCTGTTTCAGGTGCTTGAGCCAGCTGTCAACGTGTCGGCCCAACGTCTATCGGATCAGGTGCGGGTCATCCAGCGTAACCATATGCTGGATGACACCGTACTTGATAGACTGCGTGAGGAATCACGGAGTAGCCGTGTCTCGCCTGCCTTGCCTCCGGCCGCGGTGCAACTGCAACCCAGTGTATCACCGCGACCCGACCATGTTGGTGAGGATGACGATGATGAGGCTATATCCGTGAGTACCCAATGCAATGCACGATTGAGGAGCGCTTTAGAGTGTGCATTCCGAGAGTATCGTTCCACACCGCCTGAGCTTAGACCTCGACTACCTCGTCTGCCCATGCATAAGAAAAATAGGGCGCTGGTGTGTGCTCTAGATTCGCAGCTATCAAATGTTTTTGATAGCAGCAAAGACCTTGCCGATACCCACTCGATCTTGTACTGTGCGGCTGCAGCGGCATGTCGTGTAGCTAACGTCAAGTTTCCCAAAACTGACAGAGCTACACGACCAGCTATACCAGCTTGGCAGTACAGGATTGAGCATCGTATCGGTGAGGCTAGAGCACTCATCGGCAAGCTTATCTGCTTCAGGGAGGGCAACACTCGCCCTAGAGTGATGCGCTTTGTGAGGCGGGCGTTTTCGGGGACTGATATCAGTTCTCGAGATTATCTGTCCCGCGTCACAGAGCGTATCGACTTTCTGAAGCAGAAGATCTATGCATGGGCAAGCCGTATTCGTCGGTACAAGCGGCGAGTGGAGCGATACACTCAGAATCGTACATTCCAGAGCAACGAAAGGTGGGTTTATAGGGCTTGGGAGCGACCCGACCAAGGTGTGACTGACATGCGCCTACCGGATAATGACGCCATGTGTTCGTTTTGGCGCGATATCTGGTCGGTGCCTGTCAGTCACACCGAGGGTGACTGGACTCGGGAGGTCGAGCAAGCGTGCGATCCGATACCACAAATGGGGGCAATTACCATCAGCCCCCAAGATCTGGCTCGTGCAGTCCGTCCGTTGCCCAATTGGAAATCTCCAGGGCCAGACGGACTGCAAAACTTTTGGATTAAGTGGTTCCAAAGTTCGCACGCTCGTTTGGCATCTCAGTTCCAGTCTGCCTTAGAGTCAGGGTCGCTGCCCCAGTTCCTAACGACAGGAATAACCCACCTGCTCCATAAATCGGGTAGTACTGCGGAACCTAAAAATTATAGACCGATAACGTGTTTACCGACGGTCTATAAAGTTCTTACATCCATTCTGAGAGCGAAAATTAATCAACATATTGACAATAACTCCATCATGTCTGCTTCTCAGAATGGATGTAAGAATGGGTCCCGCGGTACTAAGGAGCTGCTCCTCATAGACATTGCTATTAGCCAACAGGTTCGCCGTTCCCGCAAGGATCTGGCGACATGTTGGATAGATTACAAGAAGGCCTATGACTCAGTGCCACATACATGGCTCATGAGGGTGCTGGAGTTGTATAAAATTGATGCAACACTGCGCGCCTTCCTGACGTCATGTATGGGGCAGTGGAGGACGGTCCTTCACTATCCAGGATGTCGACAGATTCAGGAAAACAGCGAACCTATAAGGATTGAGCGCGGAATATTTCAGGGCGACAGTCTGAGTCCTCTGTGGTTTTGTTTAGCCCTGAACCCTCTCAGTACACTGCTGGAGGGTTCGGGCCTAGGCTATCGGTTGAGAAGAGGTGGTCAGGTTATATCACACCTCCTTTACATGGATGATCTGAAGCTCTTTGCCCCCAACAACTTTCAACTGATGAAGCTACTGAAGGTGACAGAAACCTTCAGTGACGCCATCAGGATGGAATTTGGTGTGGACAAATGTGCAGTCATGCATGTAAAGCGAGGGGAGATTATGGAATCCGTGGGAATACAACTCTCGGATTCCATACACCTTCGATCCCTTTCCTCAACCGAAACTTACAAGTATTTGGGTATGTCGGAAGCATTAGGCATCAATGCTTGTGACGTGAAACAGTCGTTGAGGGAACGCTTCTTTGGCCGCCTGAATAAAGTACTAAATAGTCTTTTATCAGGCGGAAACAAGGTGCGCGCCTTCAACGGCTGGGTCATGCCGGTCTTGATGTATTCTTTCGGCATACTCAAATGGACTCAGACAGAACTTGACGCCCTGGATAGGAGAGTCCGCACGCTGCTTACCGCAAATCGTATGCATCACCCACGGTCATCGGTCATGAGACTGTATATCCCGCGGAAGTGTGGGGGTCGAGGCTTTTTAAATGCTAAGACCCTGCACAACCGCGAGGTATGCAGTCTTAGGGAATACTTCCAGGCCGCTGACGTGGGTATGCATCGAGATGTGGTAGCGGTGGACAAGGGCCTTACCCCGCTCTCCTTGGCTAACGAGAACTGGCGCAAACCTATAGTATTAGATACTAATGACCGCAGGGAGGTATGGCAGAGCAAGGAGCTTCACGGACGCTTCTACCGGGTCCTACATGGGTCCGATGTAGATCTTTTAGCGTCCGTGGCCTGGCTTCGATTTGGTGACCTTTTCGGGGAAACCGAAGGTTTTGTCTTTGCGATTATGGACGAAGTTATGATGACGAACAACTACCGGAAATACATTGTGAAGGATGGCACAGTTGACATCTGTCGGGCATGTCACCGGCCGGGTGAATCTATCCGTCACATTATCTCCGGTTGTTCTAGTCTGGCTAACGGAGACTATTTGCATAGACACAACCTTGTAGCCAGGATTATCCATCAGCAACTTGCTCTTAAATACAATCTTGTGGAATCGGAAGTGCCTTACTATAAGTATGTGCCCGACCCAGTTCTCGAAAATGGCAATGTCACGCTGTATTGGGATCGGTCTATCATCACTGACAGGACTATTGTTGCCAATAAACCTGACATAGTGGTGATAGACCGACCAGAGCGTCGCGCAATGATTGTTGATATAGCGGTCCCCCATGACGAGAACCTCGTGAAGGCTGAGAGAGATAAGAAAAGCAAGTATCTTGATCTGGCTCGCGAGGTTGTCGACATGTGGGATGTGAATACAGCAGTCATTGTGCCGATAGTCGTGACGGCCAATGGTATAATAGCCAAGAGCCTCGACGAACATCTGAGGAGGCTCTCGTTGGGCAGCTGGATCAAGGGCTTGATCCAGAAAGCGGTACTCCTGGACACGGCGCGTATAGTCAGGAGGTTCCTCTCTCAGGAGCCCTGACCACCGGTAGCTTGGACCCTGTTCCCGATACCGGTGGGCTACTATTTTTGTATTTTTAAATGTTTTTATTATTATTTTTTATATAGAATAATATTTAAAAATGTAAAAATATGTATATAAAATAAATAAATGCAATAATAATAATATAATAATATAAGCCTTTATTCAGACACTATTTTATACAATAATTAAAACTTATCTTAACGTCTCTAGCGAGTCGGTGACACCGACAACTCGGTCTGTTTGCCCAACTTTGGCAAAGGCCTCCTCCATTTCTTTCCACTCTGTTCTGTTTAGCGCTTTCCTAGTCCATATTTTCCCTGCTATGATCTTTAGTAAATGACATAATTATACACAAAAAAATATTATAAATGCATAAAGGTAATCGTCACCCATTTTCCTATGCAGTATGTCGCATTACCATAGTATTTGCAAGTAATATATTAAAATATTGTTCTGTTCATTTGATACGTGGTGGCCATCACACATTCCACTTTAGCATCGACCGCTTGCCGCAACTCTTTGTGAACACAATCAAATATTTGTGTACCAAATTGGCAAGTATTATTGGTAAGTATTATTATTAGTATTCATTGTTATGTACCAATTGCAATGCGTTTAGAATTCGTAGTGAATGATGTCAATAAATCTGTAATTCTGTTTGAAACACTTGTTTGTATTAGGTACAGGACAATATGAGTCAACAAATTAATAGTGGTGCCAAGAATGCACAAAAACGAACCGGAAAACGGATGCTGTTTAGTCACTAACCGGAATAAATCAATGGAGTCAACGGTTTTGGAAAAACCCGCCGAAGGGCGATGGAAAAAAGTGGAGTGCTTAACGAGGCTTCTTGAAATTTCGGAAACCCTGATCAGAGTTAGTTGTTGTTATTGTTTATTCATAATGAAAACAATAAATATAATGGAAGGCAGTAAGTTAGACGGAAAATTAATCAATAATCTATCTAATAACTTTAAACGAGCAATTCTTGTATATGTATATATATAATCTGAATCTCTGAAACGACTCCTACGTTTGCATAAAATTTAGTATGCAGGGTGTTTCGGGGGCGATAAATCCATCTAGCTAGGTTTCATTTTTAGAAAACGTCGTTTTCTCTATTTTCACCAAAGCAGAGCTCGGTCGCCCCGGTACTTAAAATGAAATGAGCATATTAATTCCAAGTAACAATACGTGTGGCGTTCATAATGAGATAGGAAGCATTAAGTTCAATAAACAGTGCTAAGTTTTATTGATTATTCCGCAAGCTATATCAGCAGACATCCGGCCGGCCACTAGTTGCAGTCGCCGCGCTAAACGACGCCAGGCGACGCCGCCGCCGCATACATATTAACGAGCTGCGAACCGTAGACAACACGCTATACTTCTACATTGCCAACACATAAGTTATCTTCATGACGCGATGACGCTCCCCAAAACAAACAATTATAAGTAAACATATTTATAGAACTTGTTTTCGTCTAAACCTTGCGAAAAAACTATGGAAAAAGATCATGATCGCACGCCTTTGCCTTGGAAGAGAAAGTACATAAACAGTCATTTATTGCCAACGTTTGTGTTTTTGTTGGTCCTAAAGTAGGTCCCAACATTGGATAGAACTTGTATACAATGACGTCATAGTAGCCAACCTTCATTTTCCGCAGCAGCTGGCACACGTGCAGCTGTATACTACAGACTTACAGAGCGTTGGCTCTTCTCGTAAATCGCCACATAGACTGGCCCATTGAGTAAAATGCTATAATGACATCGGTTCACGGCCGAATTTGCGTTATAGAATAATCTTAAATATTTAACTGACGAGCTTACGGACGAAGAAGCATCCGCCCACAGTGACAACCGCATTGCAGTTCCCGAGTTTTACGAGAATATGACAAGAACGTTTTTATATAGAAAGGCGTAAAAGGATGTAGTTGCAGAACTGTCCATGTACAATTACACGATGTCGTAGTAGACATTATGGTACTGAAGATTAAGTTGGGACAATAGGAAATACTACTCTTCTTAGTTTTCTACGAATATAACTTCTTATTTTTCACTAATATAATGCTAAAGTCTGATGTTTGGATGTAATTCGGAACACTTTATACCATGGTCTGGATTACGACATAGAATACTTCGATACTAGTCCAGTAGCCAGAAGAATATGCCCTTTGATAATTCAAAAGTTTTTTATTTTCGCTGGGTGGATACCTCATGTGAATTCAACGCTATGTACAAAAATGCTAACAGTTTAGAGAGATGCAATAGGCATAAATTAGGTATTTCCTATTATTTCGTGTTATAAAAATAATATAAAATTTAAATTTAAATAATTTAATGTTTCTTTATTAGTACTATCTAAACTTTATATTAGTGAAAATGCTAACAGATACGTACTGTGGAACAAAGGAAAACTGAAAATGGTTCGTAACTCTTTCAATAAAAGATTTAAGTTTTCAAATCATTTCCTATATGCGTAGAGGGATTAGTTATACCTTACAACAAAAGTTCTAACAACTAAGTATAATGCTGCACAGGTTATTGTATTTTTACATTGTGATTTGCGAAATATTGAATTTAAGTTTATAAATATAAATTAATAAATTTGCGCCTACATATTCGAAATAATAAACTCTGCCACCAAACAAAAGTTTAAACACTTATGTGCTATGCTAGTTTAATAAATCAAATACAATTGGGTAGTGCGGGGCGCGCTGACACTCCACTCTGAATGTATTGAATGAGGCGCGAAACCATTTCATTACTGTCACATCAGTATTTAAACCTCGTTCATAAAATCTAATTTTATGGCAATTTGTTATTTTTAATGTTGAGGTCGAATACGATTTCTAACTTCTTTGTTCCTATAAAAAAAATAAGAAAGAAATATTCACAGAACACGGAATAGTCGTACCTGCCGTGCTGACAGTATATCGAGATGACAGAATAATAAAATTTTCCGTATCGTGAATCTTTGACAGTCGTTACGGGTCGTCAGAAACCCGAAAGTCTGCGGCCACCCTAACAAAAGGGTACCGTATTATCCAGTAGGATTAACGTATAATCTGGGTTGGCAGGGTAGGCAGTCACTTCATATAAAACACTGGTATTCAGATGCGTCTGGTTCGACTGAAAACAGTGGAAGTCAACCCCAACATATTAGGGAAAAGTCCAAGCAAATGCCTTTTCCAAACAGATGTGACTGTAGAAATATCAAACATCTTATAACCGGTGCAACTGTCACAACTAAATTGACTACATCGCTGGTCCTAAGACCTAATACAATAAAGGCAGTGTTACCCATTAAGCCTTAGTAGATGACACTGTAAGCATGATATGATGTATGCTTATACAAATCGATGTATTTATGTCTGTAAAATATTACCTACTCATTTTTTTTATTCAGAATCAATATAGTAGCAACCCTAGTGAGTCCGGCAAGTTTGTGATACGCTTACCAAGATTTAGTTTATTTTTTTATTTTAAAGTTAGATAAATTTTACATGATCGTGTCTATTGCGCCCTATCTATTAGTTTTTAAACTCTATTATAACGAAAAATCGGCACCACGTGACCTTACCACACGATTGCTGTACATCAAAACCTAGTAAATGCCATAAAATATTATATTCCAGGAAAGCGCAATAATATTATTTGAAGTAGCCTATGGAATGTCATCTTGTGTTAGGTAAATAAAAGAAAAAAAAAAAGCGAGTAAGTACTAAACAAGGCTTACGGGTGAACTGTACGTAATAACACAAATGATATTAATGGTGTCCTAAATCTATTAAATATTTTACATATCTCTAAACAAGATAATTCAATACCTATTAAGTACCGGACATTTGCTAATTTAAGGTGTTTTTACAATTTGAAGGGACTTTCCTATTGTAAATAATGATAAAATGTATTAATTAAAGCACCAAATCTCAATTCAAATTATAAATAGCCTGGTTAAAATTACACAGTCCATCGCAGCATATTAAAACTCATTAAAATAATATAAATAAGATTATCAGGGTATAAAACCATTATAAAAATATGTCACCTACTGCGTTCTTATATGGGGCAGTCGTACAGTACCAGACATAATTTTAATATTTATTCGTTTAGCACGGAGAAGGCTTGTATAACACATGCCAGATTACTTATTTTAGTGATCTTTATTATCGTAGCAATAAGGTTCCATTCATAGGCAAAATCACAGTGAACGATATTTCAGATACTAGAAGCCAGTTTGAAATAAGAATTTGCGCGGTAATGTTTTTCTAAAAATCATCAGAAGAGTCCGTTTATGATGTGGGCCTCTGTGGTCTGTATGGTTCGAAGAATTTATACTGATCGTACTTACCTACACCGCGCCCCGCAATACCCAAATTGTATTTGATTTATTAAACTAGCATAGCACATAAGTGTTTAAACTTTTGTATGGTGGCAGAGTTTATTATTTCGAATATGTAGGCGCAAATTTATAAACTTAAATTCAATATTTCGCAAATCACAATGTAAAAATACAATAACCTGTGCAGCATTATACTTAGTTGTTAGAACTTTTGTTGTAAGGTATAACTAATCCCTCTACGCATATAGGAAATGATTTGAAAACTTAAATCTTTTATTGAAAGAGTTACGAACCATTTTCAGTTTTCCATTGTTCCACAGTACGTATCTGTTAGCATTTTCACTAATATAAAGTTTAGATAGTACTAATAAAGAAACATTAAATTATTTAAATTTAAATTTTATATTATTGTTATAACACGAAATAATAGGAAATACCTAATTTATGCCTATTGCATCTCTCTAAACTGTTAGCATTTTTGTACATAGCGTTGAATTCACATAAGGTATCCACCCAGCGAAAATAACAAACTTTTGAATTATCAAAGGTTATGTGGAAAATAATTGTATCCCTACTGGACTATACCAGTTGCACGGACGCTAAGAAAATTTGGTTCAAATAAATATCACTAGATGCCGCGATATGCATCGATTTTTTATTGAATTGTGTAAAATTAAAATTTTCTAGAATTGATCATAAAAATTGTATGTTCTTAAATAATCAACTCTCTTAAGCACAAAATTATGGAATATTGGGCTTTGAATTCACATTTCACAGATAATTTGAACGGATAATTAAAAATTGATTCCAATAGATGATCCGCCTTTAAATTTCTGAGGCACGCCACTCGATTTTTTATATTTGTATTGTAACACATTTTGGTACAATGAAATTGTAAAAACGTGCAAAAAATACTATACTAAAGATAAAATATTCACGAACAGATTAAACGCTTTTACTTGCAAATCGCTGCTAACACCATCTAACGCCGTGAAACGAAACCGAACGCGATCGATGTACTCGCGATCTGTAAGCTAGTATTACTTTTGATATATCTTTGAGATTTTCAAGACACTAGGGTTCCGGACCTTTGAAAGGAGTACCAGGGGCCGAAGCCAACTCGCAGAGGCCTTGTTAGACAAGTAGGATGAAATCTGACATCAACCGGCGTTTATCCCTGTATGCACTAGTCACTACGTAAGAGCACCCAAGTACAATCCCCGGCTGGTGCAGGATATGGAGACAAAACACATTGGGCTATGGGTTTGGGAGGTTCCGTAGATCGATTACCCAAAACTATAGAAGGACTATTGGCCCCTGCCTGACCACTGTTGATCTACACGGCTATAAAATGGTAGAGGATTACTTGCACACTCAATTAATGCCCCCCCATAAACTGTCGCTAGCACTTTGTGACGTAGCGCCAAGGGGGCAACAAACTAGTATTATAATTATTATCTGTGCCAGTTGTAAGTTCCTGTGGGATATTTTTCGACTATCACGCGGGCGATACCGCTGGCAAAAGCTAGTATAGAGACTAAAACAGCGATGTGGTGACTGACTAGTACTAGAAGTGGTCAATGTCACTGGACCACGAGATGGTAAATCATAAGTGAGTCAGTCTGTGACGTCATCAAGCGGTTGACTGTACCAAGAAACGTGACTTTGAACTTCTTCGATCTCGACTAAGATTAATGACAACACAACGCTAGTGTTTGCCCAGATTGCTTAAGATAACATTCTAATCTAACAATCACGTCCAGTGAATTATTTGATAAAAATATGCTTCCTGAATCATCACCAACTTGAACAGTGTTAAAAAACATCGCTGCACACAAATATTGCTGAAATCGATGCCCAACGAAAACACGAGGCGCTTTTGAATTGCATTGCGACAAATTACGTGCCAGTAGTTGAATATAAACAGTTTATAGCAAGCAATAACCACAATCAATTTCCAGCGCTTTATTGGTTTTACGATTTTAGACCAGCAATGCAAGCTTGCATGGTCACTTGGGCAGCCATAATTCTCTAATTAGAAACACTGTTAGAGACATTTTATTGAAGCACAGCGCTAACAACGTCACCCTAACAAAATCTGCAATGCAACACTAATAAATTTCCATTTCCATTATTCAGTGTATGAAGGCTTATAATAATTAACAATTCAAATAGGTCAAAGTATCTTAATTGCAAGTGGGCATGTATCGGCGCCGTGGTTACCGTTCGTGTGAAAGGCCAACTTTGACACGATACACCGGTTACTTCCAACCTAAATGAAAAACTACGTTGGCGAAACACGCAACCTTTTTGTACAGTGAAAAACTTTGCTATGTCAACCATTCTAAGTTCTGTAATTATAGCGATTGTATTTAAACGAAGATTTGCAGATAATAATGGAAAAATCTAAGCTTAGAAACGCGACTGTATCGAAATTGGGATTGCCAAGATCTGAACTAAAATATTCAATTAAATACCAAGAACAGTGTTCGAGACCCAGGATACTGTAGTAGAAGTACAGTCGACCAAGGCATCCGGTACAGCGGAAAAATTAATAGGAGAGCAAGGCCACTAACCTTATGAAACATTAATAGAGGACAGACGTTTTAAGGCGATGATAGCTCAGTGGTAGTGACGTCGGATACCAAGACGAAGGTCGCGGGTTCGAATCCTACAATGAGCTTGAGCTTTCGGTGAAGGAAAACATCGTGAGGAAACCATAGCACGGTGGTAGGGTACTTTGTAGTATCCGCCTGGCTGGCAACCACCCTCAAGTTGAAAATCTGTCGCCAAGCACCTTCCGGTGTGTTCCGACAGCAGCACTTGAGAGCCAGTTCCCTTCTAGGCTTTGTGTGCTTACCACCATCGGCCACATCATCACTGACCACGGTGAGATTGTGGTCAAACACAGGCCTATACATAGTAAAAAAAAAAAAAAAAAACAGACATCTTATAATACTGCGAGATATTATAATATTATAAGATGTCTGTTTTTTTTTACTATGTGTAGGCCTGTGTTATGTCATAGACAGAGATTCAATGTAAGCAATAGCAATTTAGCAAAAACGTAATACACTAATCATAGCTGAATGTGCCATTAATACTGGAGCTGTCCAAAGTGGTGTTTGAGACGTCAAACATTTAGTGAACTGTATCCAATATGATTTATGCAAACGACAATTGGGTCTATGTCATGATTGGTGTCAGAAACAACTGCAATTCAAGGCCAGTGTGTATAGATCGCAGATCTGACACCGTTGGCTCGATGCCAGATTGCCTAGAACAGCCGAACTTAGGCAAGTTAGTGACGAATAAGCAAGGGTTGATACTGAGCTAAGCTATCATCCCGACTTTAACATATTGATCGTAGACGGTAATAAGTTTACTGTTGACAATTTTGCGTCTAAGTAATATAATACTATGGTTGATTATGCTAATAACAGAAGAACGGCTGGCATTATTAGACACGCCAAAAGATAAAACACACGTATTGACACATTTGTAAAGTTTTCATCTCATTACACGCTCTGTAAGTTGTCCAAATGTACTATGGGAGCAAGAAGTAGTGTATTATGTTCCAATGTCAGTGGAATTGTTGGCGCTTTTGGACGGGTGCCAACAGAAAGGACATCTACGACCCTTACTTAACTACCAGAGGGAAACTGTCTGATACGGAATATCTTTGTGTTTCGCATTGAAGCTGGTCGTAGTCACGTTCCGAGGGAATAGTTATAGCTGGTAAATCCTCTGCAATATGAGGTGTCGCAGTGCGAATTACTGCAGATACAGGACTACAACCGTAGAAAATCAATAAATAAATTGTAAGTCTGACCTCGCGAAACACCTTTACTTATTATTAGGAGTCTGCTTTGTGAGCCTTTGACATTTATTTAATCATTATAACAGTGACTAGTAATATTTCAATTGTTGGTATGAATCATATTTACCTATAGCCTACTATACTTTATTTTGGGCAATAAATATCCTGTACGTCGGAATGACAGTTGAAGGAGCTGATAACCCTCTCAAAGATCGTTCTTATAATTAAAACATATCATAAATATTACAAACATACGTGTTAAATGTTCTAACCCGAGTGTTTATCGTACTGGCGCTTTTTCGCGTCGGTCCTGGGCGTTGCTGACGTCAAACCTCTGTCAACATTAACTGGGTCAGTAAACAAGGATGAAATACATTCGGAGCAGCCGAAATCATTTCATTATACTATTGAACGCCGCCGGTGTTATTGAACGTGGATTTGTATTGATGATAGCGTGTAGCGCTGACGGGGCGGCTGCAGTCCTGAGAGTATCGATTTTCCTAATATTTCTCCTTTATTCGTCCTAAAACTGCTGGAACTGGTATCAGCTCTCCTGTGTCCTATCTACCCAAGGTTTTCTGTCCAATATTCTTATTTAATGTGCAAAACGAAATATCCTGACTGAATTTCCAAAAAATCCGTGCGGACGCGAGAGGTGGGTAGGGTATCTCGCAAAGAAGATCGATAGCTTAAACTGGACAGATGAAGTCCTTGTACCGATTGCAAGCTGGGTAATGCATAAAATCCATGTATGGTGGTATTGTCGGCTGAAGTTTGCGGGCTGAGAGCGCGGAGCGCGGCCTCCGCCCGGCAACAGGTCCGGCCGCGCGATCAATACGGCGCGCGCCGCCGCACGCCGCGCCAGCCGAGCCCTTTCGATAGCTACGCCGCCGCGCGCCGCGTGCCGCCCGAACCGCGGCCGAAGCGACGCGAACCCGTGATCACGTCACGCACAGCCGATTTGCACACAGGCATACATTGTCGACCAACATCGACCGATTTCGCTGCTTCACTCTCAATTTTGCGTTGACTATCAAGAATTGTCTCTCAATTTTCATTTATTTGCTCCATTTTTTTGCTTTTCTAGAGCAGAGAAAGCTCGTATTAATGTTTAAGATTGATGTCGAACCACATAATAAAAATGTTGTTATGTACTTTTATAATTTCTGAATGCGACTCCAGAATCCACCTGGAGCTGCAAAATATCAAACCGAATAGGTGCACAAAGAAGCAGCTCTGATTCGATCGATCATTTTTAGATTGAGCGAACCCGACGACTAAAATCATTCTAAATTTGGTCCCACTCTGGATAAACCCAACTCGCTAGTTTGTTTATAAAGTCCATAACACGAAACACTTGTCAGCTACATCGTGGGAACAGAGAGATCTATAAAAAGACTGTTGAGAAACCAGAAAGCAGCATGAACAGTGAACAACCCTACGTAACACTTTTTGTTTAGTTGGGGTTGAACGGATTCAGTTGAAAGTTTACGCAATGGTGTGACTACACCAATAAAAGTCAGGGGTGACACATTACCCCCGAAAGCGGCGGCGATAGGGGTTCATGAGGTGTTACCGAGTTAGATGGAGGGCGTAGGTAGTTCAGGGCTTAAGCAGCCGGTGGCGCTGTGGAGTGCTTCCGGAATTAGCGCGGGCGTCATGCGATCGGCACATAAATCTGTCGCCGGTGGCGGTCCTCGCCACGCGCCATGAGCCGCAGACGACGTGGGCGGCGCCGCGGCGGTTGCAATCGCGAACTCACCGATACTATCTCAATTGCTTTACGACCGCTGACAATCTTTTAAACACATGTACGACGAGGCGACTAAGCATTTATAAATAAAAAGCTATCTTCAAATATCATGAGATCGCTTACCGCCACCAGAGTGATATCAATTGCAATTATCAGACTAACTTGTTCAGGGGATTGAATCGCCCAATCTAAATGAGAATGGCCATTAGCAGGTGTAAAGGATGAAAACGCTGACGTAACGCCCCTGCTAAATGTTGAATATCGCATTGGAGCAGTTGTCGCTCGGAATAATAGCGGCCTGAGTTGTAATTGACGGAGTAACAGCCACGGGTGATGATGTAGCGAACATTTAACGCAGTTTACTACACAATATTTTACAACAATTGTGAGATTTTGTGGCGCCTGAGCGGCGATCCCATGAATTAAACATTCGCAAATTGAAGAAGGCTTCAACGAAATCCAGCCCTACAAAGGTCAATTCTTGTCTTGAATTATGTCTAAGTTTGTATCTTGGTCGAGCCTAGGCCTACTGAAGAATTTAATTTGCGTTCATTGCTTATTACATAATCTTCGTGATAGATGAAGCTAGCAATACCGTCGACGAATGTTTCAGACTAAACCTGGTATAGATCTACCTACAATGTTCCAATGTCAGACCTATGAATTTATTTATCGAATGAACATGTATTTTCTAACTTAGGTCCACCGCTTAGTCATATGTGCGGCAAACACTGCATGCGATCGATATTTTCATAACGGACTCGCAACTTAGTAAAAAACGCAATTTATCATCAAACCAAGTGAAAAATTATATGATTCGTGGGCCTACTTCCTAGTCGAACGATCTTAAGTAGCAATAAATCAAAACATACAATTTCTTTTGCATTGAGCTACTGGGTAACACTTAGTTCCGCAAGGTATATCGGTAATGCAACGCAACAGGCAAGTTAGACACCATTTTTCGCCAATTGAGCATCGGAGCCAATGCTTAGCGGTGAGGTAATAGTGAAATATGCGATCGTTTACTGCTAATGTGCTGGTGACATTTGAGTAAAACTACTATATTTGACGACTTTCGACACGGCAACATCCTTCATAAAGATAATAGAGTTATTATTTTCGCTATAACTTTTCAAGAGTGACGAAAAACGAGGAGCTCGTGGCTATATAATAACAGCCGCACTGGTCGATCATCAAGGTTAAGCAACGCTTGACGAGGTCGGTCCGTGGATGGGTGACTATTTTAACAAAACGAGTTGCCCCCGTGCCTCGGAAAGCACGTTAAGCCTTTGGTTCCGGCTGTCATTTGAAGATCTTTGACAGTCGTTACGAGTAGTCAGAAGCTTGAGATCTGACAACAGTCTGGCCAAGAGGTATCGTGTTACTGGGTTGAGGAGGTCAGATAGGCAGTCGCTCCATGTAAAACACTGGTACTCAGCTAAATTTGGTAAGACTGGAAACCGACCACAATATAGTTGGGAAAAGGCTAGGCAGATTGAATTTTTTCAAGAGTGATGAATAATATTTCCCCTCACCGGTGAATTATTTACTTATTGAATAGTTAAAAGGTCCTGACATACACAGCATTGTATCTACAACGAACATTCCATGTATGATTTTCCTCGTGATTGATGAGAGACACACAGATACGAGCGTTGAACCGCGCACAAAGGGTTCCTTGTGACTGTTGCAAGAGCATCCGCCGACCGCGATTCTCGCCACACAGTACAAAACAACTATCCTTATCGTGTTACTGACGGACCACTAAATGGTACACCAGTTCCACGATGCTTTGAGAGAAAACATGGAACGTATTAAGAATTCAGGATACCAGATGCTTTTCAGAGAAAGATAATTTTTCGTTGCGGGACGGCACAGAAATTGTCTAAACTGTTTTAGCTTCAAAAACTTGCTGCAATGATCAACAGAATAAGAAAGCCAATAATAAGATTATGAGGGACTGGTGCTTTCGCTTCGATCTGAACCTGTCCTATAGACCTGAAGATGACAAGAATTATTTATTTTAAGAAACGGTATTTGCTTGGAATTCAATAAAGTTTGAGTATGTGTCATATATTATTGCACATTTTATCAATTTCTACGTGGTTACGGAGGTTTACACAGTAGCACTAAAGTAAACTGTAACGGCTTACTCGTCAGGGATTATAAACTCGATAGAATGCAAGTATGTAAACCGTACCTGTTTATGGGAACGTGTTTATCATGATGATTCAGTAAACAAATAAATAATCATCATTTATCATTCTGCGTAAGTTAGAGTCAACTGAGCGGAACCAGCGCATTATTATTAGGTGTTGGAGAACTAGTAATCACTTCATGTACTGTTGTTTTATGGATACTTCATACAGGACCATAGAAAGAAGATCTACTGAATAGATGATGAATTTACACACATGATTATTAATCCTTATACGTGAGTCAACAATAATTTGGATGTTGAATTACAGGTTGAAAATATTGGCGATCGATATGAGGGATAGCCGAAACACATGAATGCAGACGTTGTTTCGGTGGTGTTCCCTCACATAAATATGCTGATGAATGTTGATGTGGCAATATTAGAGGATAGATGCTAACGTTTTGATAAGATTATCATGTGATTATCACCATTAGGAACATATTATGAAAAACGATTAGGATAGTGTTTAAGTAGACATGATGGTTTTAATGTGCAGTTATTGAAGGCAGAGCAATTGTGTATTAAACGTGTTCTGGATGGGTGGGATTACGGAAGAAACACAAATGTACACAGTGAGCAGACCGGACGAGTCAATCGGCGCGCGAGCACCGCTCCCTGCTTCCATCGGGGATTGACGAATTGAATTGATGGCAGTGACGTCACACCTAACACAGATGAGCACTGAACGTCAAATTATCGGAATGTATTAATATGTACCAACAGCGGGTACATACAACCCGCCAACGCTTATAATCGTAACAACAAGGTTGTTATCACACCAGACTTTTTAATTAATCGCGACCCCATTTTGCAAATTAAATACGTGAGTAAAATTAATTTTACCGTTTTGATCGGCCATTCTAATTTTATCTCCTATATGCGTAAGTAATGCGAATTATTTGTAATGTATGACTATTTACTGGCGTAAGCATTTCATTAGCCGTGCAATTAACAATGCTATTAAAACTTTATATTAGCTATTTCACATATGCTATTGGTTCTAAACGGTGGATAAACAGTTTACGAAATGATTTGTCAAGTCAAATTGTTCCCTAGCCATGACTTGCATTTTCCTTTAGACAGTTTCTAATATTAACAGGCACACTCTAAGTGGTGTCATCACTGTTGCTACAATAGGGCGCTACATATTCGAAACTAGTACTACATAATTTCGAATTGTTTTATGTGTAAACAATTAATATGACATTCATCATCATGGATATCGTGAAATGCAACAAAGAGATTGTAAATGAGAAATAGAGGAGATTGAAAGTTAATGTCCAATATTTTCTTATGATAAGTAAAGTGTAGACATTGAAAATTAGAAGCCAATCTAACAGGAAAGTGGAATGACAAAAAATATTTAAAGAAAATATCAACCCTCCAGATGTAAGTGAGAGGTTTGTAACATCAATCGAGGTTGTATTTATTTGTACGCATGCGTGTGTACTGCGTCAACTCGGGCGGGCGGCGTGGATTACGACATCGGCGACGCTGAAAACTTAACATGGTAGCCCCCACTGCTTCCTCTGTAGTGCTAAACTTAGGGGCTGAAGCTAAAGCCATTGACAATTCGTACGCGATGAGTAACGCGCGGTGCTACACGGTCATGCCGGGCCCCAGGCCCCTGCCCATACTTGGCAACAGTTGGCGATTCGCTATAGGCAAGAACCCATGGAGAACCCGCGCCTTGGACGTCTCGCTCTGGTTCCTGAGAGCTTTAGCAGGCGCCGGGGGAGCGGCTAAAGTGGCAAGATTGTTTGGACATCCAGATTTGGTGTTTCCGTTCTGTGCAGAGGAAACAGCAAGAATTTACAGACGAGAAGACTCAATGCCACACAGAGCAAAAGCGCCTTGCCTCAGCCATTACAAGCAAGATTTGAGAAAAGATTTCTTTGGGAACGAGCCGGGACTGATTGGAGTGTAAGGAATTAAATACTCTTGTGTTAACATTTTAACATTGGTTGCTAAGTTAAATGTGTTTTAAGTTCTGTGTATTTTGTGCAGACATGGCGAGCCGTGGTCTAGATTTAGATCCAAAGTATCTAAAGCATTGATTGCGCCGGAGGCAGCAAGGGCCGCAGTGCCCGATTTAGAATTAGTGACCGACGATTTTGTACAGAGGTATGTGTCGTAGTCATCAAGTCTTTTGTTCTTTATCTCAAAAAAGCGATTTGTTTAATTTACTGAGCTATTCTCGTAATGTTATTTTGGAAAGAAAACATGATAGTGATAAATCACTGTCATCATAATGGAACTGTAGTGCCTACATTACGATGTGTACCATCAATGTAGGTGTTTAAAGAACAGTTTTAGAGAACCCATTTATTTAAAGTATTTGTCTGATGATGCTACGTTTGTATTTCACTATAAAACTGCAAATAATAACAGCTGTATTTAATTGCAAAAACTCCAAAACGTCTTTACCATAAAGGGCACGTGGTCGGGCAATTTGTGGTCTAGTACTTCGTTTTGCCTCTAGTGATCTGAGTGTGGAATCTCAGTTTAATGACCACATCCCGTTTTTAACAACGGCGCGCGGCGTCTGCGCATTTGTTTTGAGCGACGGCTACTGACTCACTGTGAACAACAAACCTCATTCAATGAGAAACGTTACGTTTCGTTTGAGTGACTTTAACGCGAAATATTTAACGCTTAGATGAATTTAATTGAGAAACACAATTTTCATATGAGCTTTAAATGAATTAGGTTCTGATTAGCAGCTAGGCTACGTGAAAATTGGGGTCGAGCAATTTGAAATAAGCACGCGAACGTTAAATATTTAAGTGGATACATTTAAAAATGTTTTCGTTACAGAATGGAATGCATTCTCGACGATAATCGTGAGCTGCCGAAAGATTTTCTCACGGAACTCTACAAATGGGCCCTCGAGTGTAAGTGCTGCTTGACGCGCGGCGCCACCTTCTGTGAACTCTATTGTGCTTTTCCGCATAAACTTGTACCAAGTGGTAATTTAACGCCTAAAGAAAACACTCCTCTTTGTTCTAGCTGTGGGTGCTTGGGCACTGGGCACAAGATTGGGCTGTCTCAGAGATAACGATGCGGAAGCGAAAGAAATCATTAAATGCATCCACGGATTCTTCCACAGTGTTCCTATTTTGGAACTCTCAGCGCCTTTGTGGCGTATATATTCAACACCTGCCTACAAAACATATATCGAAGCTCTAGACGCCTTTAGATCACTCTGTTTGAAAAGACTGACCGATAAAGGAATATGCTCACAAATTGCGAAAGCTTCTGGTGAAAAGGTTGCCACTATCTTGGCTTTGGATCTCCTTCTGGTGGGTGTAGACACTACAGCGGCTGCTGCGGCGAGTACTATGTATTTATTGGCCAATAATAACAGAGTACAGAGTAAATTACAAACGGAACTTGACAAAAATCTTCCGAAAGACAGAGGAATGACCAGCAAGGATTTGGACAAGCTGCCTTATCTCAAAGCTTGTATTAAGGAATCGTTGAGGTAAGTTTAAAGTTAGAAAGTACCCACTGTTGGCTGCTTTTCTCCAAGAACAGTTCTTTCAGACATTTCAAACCTTAAGTATTACCTAAAAGGCGTCTAACTGGCGGCTATCTACACAATAGTATCTCACAGTGGTACTTAGCATAATATTTACATTTCAAGAAGCAGCTCCAATGTAGATCCTGATAACGTCTGCCCTTAGTTCACGCGTGGCAGAAAATCATAAAAAAACTTAGTTCTGTCTGATACATACATACCGCAAGTAAGAGCCATTCAAAGGTGATAATTTGTCCTTTGTTGTCTTGTTAGTCATCTTCCTGACAGTTTGCGGTTTCACTGGCCTACATTTTTTGTGAGGATATTTTTCTTAGAATATTTAATTTCCTCTTTGATTATCTCATCTTAGCTTTTTTCAATTCAATTCATTTATTGCATCAAATAGGGTAGGTACATAAAGTTCTTATATATAAAATATTTAGTAACACACATTTGGCCAATATATAACATGCAATAGTACAAGATTTACCACTTAAAATATTTATTACTAGGTAACTACATTTTGTCAATTTATGTGTCTACATAAAAGTTAAATATATATGTGCTTTAGTGTATAAAATTTACAGGGACACTTTTGAAAGAACTCATCTATCGAATAAAAACAATCTTGTAACAACCACTTCCGCATCGCAACACAAAACTTATTGAAGGGTAGTTGAGTAATTGACCCAGGCAAAGCATTGTAAATTAGGGGAGCCGTGTAAACGCAACTCAGCCGAAATAGTTCTAGCATTGGAACGGGCATTTAAAAATCTTAATGTGTAGGTTTCCTTTTATTTGTGTTATCTCTCCGTTCAAATAGTTCAAGATTTGATTTTGAATATCTGTCGTATTGTAACAACAAAGTTCAAGTTTTATCAAGGTTTCATCAAGGCATTTGATGGGGAAAGACTCCATAACGAGCCAGTTTCAATGCCATTAACAGTAACAGGAGATTTTCCTCGTGGCACGAGTACAGTAACCTCCAATGAGCCTATAGGATAAAAACTTGATACAAATGTATCGTCTTGTTGTAACGTGACCAATGATGGTCAGTGTCGTGTTTCATTTGCACCTGAGTCGCTAGGAGTCAAGTGTGTGTGTGTGTGTGTGTGTGATACAAGTGTTTATAGCACGTTATGTAAATAATACACTTGCAGTACAGGTTCACATGCACCGATAAGTACAAAGAATTCGTAATTGACAAGTCGATGACGGGTTTAATAATGTTGTTAATGATCTCATATGAACTGGAATTTGCAACACGTAATCAAACGGCTAAAAAAGTTAATATTTTCAGGCTGTTTATATAAATTTGCCATACGGGTTTTTACTACATTCAAATGATAAAATACCAACTTGTTCCCGTTATATCTACAATTACACTTTCTTAAATTAAATTAGCTACAAGTTTGAGGACATTAGCCCTTGTACCATGAACAGGAAAAGTGTAATACTTTATATTAATTTTTATTAATAAGTAGTTCATTTTACATTTCATTTCAGTTCAATAACGTTATATATCGTATCTTAGCGTTTTATCCTCAACACATTGTTTGATGTAGGTAGTTCTAGTTTGTTTAATGTTGTATTATTCATTATTGTTTTGTGATTATTACAGAATCAAACCAGTTATTTTGGGAAATGGAAGGTGCATTCAGACAGATGCCGTCATATCTGGATATGAAGTACCTAAAGGGGTAAGAAAACTTTGATGATGCATTTGTAGACGCATTTAACTTTTCTTTATCAACCTGCCGGGTGTGCATGGCCTCTGTGATAGACTTGAGTCACGCATTTTATCACGGTTTTTGTTCCTAAACTATGATAAAAATGTGTGACTCAAGCCTGGCACAGTAGGCCGTGCTCGCCCCGCTGTATTGACCCACTGCTGGGCAAAAGTCTACCACATAGCCACATAGCAAGAGCAGAGGTGGCCCAGTGGTAACGGCCGCGACTTATAAGTTGTAGGTCGTGGGTTCGAACCCAGACAGGCGCTTTACTTTGTGTAAATTATTACATCACCACTGCTCTCAAAACGGTGAAGGAAAACATCGTGAGGAAACCGGCATGTCTTTGAACCAAAAATTCGAAGACATGTGACATCCACCAATATACAATGGGCCCGCGTGGTGGATTATGTCCCATTCCCTCTTACAGAGAGGAGATCTGCACGCACAACGGATCAAATGCGAATCTAAGTGCGGAAAAGTGGTCCTAGATGGACCATTCTATCCTATCCTAGCCACTTAGCCTTTCGCTCTTTCTAGTGTTTGCCCTCGTCGCTGAGGGAGACCTAGGAAACGTGAAGTGACAACTTAGAGCTGTTTACGGGAGATTGGCCGAAGGCAAAAAAAAAATTGCATAAGGGAATAAATATCTACTCCCCGTCCAGCCTGTAATTATACATTTGATAGCTCAATAAGGAATCAATTAGTGATGACCTAGAGCGGTACCGATTCGATGTTTCTATCAATCGACTTTATTCAAAAAGAAAGGAAGAAAGTTTAATCGATTTAATACATTAGTATTTGATTATTGCTCAATATTTTTTATTGTTTTGTTTACCCAGGCGTTTAAATGGCTGTTTTATGTATTAAAATAAACTATTATTTTTTATAAATTTTAGTTTTCTTAATATATATTACTTTTTTCAATATTTAAGCTTACTTACCTAGCTTATTGATAAGGTTATTATTTTATGATAATTAAGTGAAAATATTATTTTTTTACTGATTTATTTGCTGATAGAAAATTCGATTCATTTCTGTGTAATTCATCGGAATATCGGGGCTAAAGAGCACTTCGTTTGACTATTGTAAGCATCCATGGAGTATTGCATTTTATTAATGTCTATGGTTGCCTGTTAATAATTATGGGACTTCATAGGCGAGCTTTTATCAAATGTAAAATTATATAGGCTAGACGCAATATAAGCATTAATAGATACTTATTCTAAACTGCCAACGTGAACGCGAAGGGGAAAAGTGAGAACATTACAATTTATATTCATAAAATTCCTTTTTCCTATTACAGTCGCACATCGTTTTTCCGCATTACATCCTATCGAACGAGGAAAGATATTTCCCATCACCAAAGGAGTACGTTCCTGAGCGATGGCTCCGAGACAACGAACTACGAGAGGTGACGGAAAAACCCGAAGGATCGATAAGGCATGGTGAACGTTCGGAATGCCCATACAGTCGAGCGATGGAAGTGTGTCGCAAGCAAAAGGAAGTAGGGATCCACCCGTTTGCGTCGCTTCCGTTCGGCTTTGGACGACGAATGTGTATCGGAAAGAGATTTGCTGAAGCTGAGTTGCAACTTCTCCTGGCTAAGGTGAGTTACACATTATTTTCATGAATGAGGGTAGCAAATATTCGTCATCATATTGTAATGCCCGCCTTCCACTAAAAAAGGGTAATGAACTGCGCAGGCAGACCGGAGTAAAATACCTAGTTGTGCACTTCCACTAAGAAAGAGTTTCAGCATTTGCCTTCCACTGCCAGCGGACTTTGCGGAGAGTGCGAGTCCGTTCAAAACTAGCGTGCGACGCCATGACACAGAGGATCCATTTTAACTCGCTGAATCCGCTCCGATGAAAATGCTCGTAAGAAAATAAGTGTTGCGAGTCAAGCGGAGTCCGCAGGGAATCCATTCGACTCTGCGAATACTTTCGTGACTCTTTGAATTCGTTTAGTCCGCTCCGCTCAAAAATCACCACTTAAGAACCCACCGGACCCCGTACGGAGCCCGTTTCGCCGCAAAAAGGGGAAATTGTGGAATAGAAAATCGAGGACATAAACAAAATTTTTATATAATAAATTCATTTGCAACATGTTTATTTCGAAAATACCTTTGGTTGACAGTCCAATCTGTTACAAGCCTAATTATTTTGTTCCCAGACATTCCACAAGTACGAGGTATCATGGCACTACGGCGAGCTAACCTACAGCGTGACGCCAACGTACGTGCCAAACGAACCGTTGCAGTTCGCACTCCACAAGAGAAACGGTAACAGCACTAGTATGTAATCTCCTATGTTAAATACGTATTTAATGATCTAAAGTTAACTGCCAAAGGTTTTTTTTACAAATGTTAAGTAAATTAGGTCGTTCGTGTTTTTTACGGTTTTGTAACACTGTTCAAGTTGTATTATAAATTATAAGACATACTAAATAAAGCCGGGTTTTTGTGAGTTTATTACATTATTTTATGGATGCCTAATCTACACTATAACATCCGCTGAGTAATAGTTTCTCAGCAAAATTTACTTTTGCTGTTCATTTATCATATGTACGATCAAAAAAAAAAATAACCACTGCTCCACCTAACCTGTGGCTCCTATTCAATGCTTAGGCGCCACCGCAACAGAAGTTAGCAAATGGACTGACAAGAGGTCCTAGACATGGTACATTTTATCACCGAAAACGTGGCGATAGTGATCGGCAAAATGTTAAAATGTATGGGAATGTCAAACGCTATCGAAATATCACGTTGATCAATCCCTGACATTTGGATATTTCAAACATCGGCAACACTGACGGCGAATGACAGTTATCTAGAGCCTCTGCATTAGCGTAAAACAGTATTAGGTATATGATTTTCCATTAACTTCCTCCTTCCACCTCCTACCACGCCTTTGGTACCTTTTGGTAAAAGAAGGCCTTAGAAGCCCTGCTTTGCGACACGGTAAATTCTCCGATCTTTTTTATTATTCTCGCTCACGCTTGACCGCTCTCACCTGATGTTAAGCGATGACGTGGTCGACGGTGGAACACGATCGCCGATCTCCTAAATCAACGTCTCATTAAGATTTTTCTTAGAGTAATACTCACTATTTGGCGGAATCGTTGAGCTGGTACTCGTTGGAGCGGCCGAAGCACTCCTGCACGCCGGCGTCCGCCCAGAGCCTCTTCATCGCCGCCAGCAGCTCCTCGCTGAACGGCTCCGTGTCCTCCATCCGTTGGATCACGTCGAATACCATCTTGCCATCGCTCTGGAACAGACAAACACCATTAGTATTTTTGTACCAAAATATTATTACACGATAGTAACCATCCGCTGGAGACGTACGGGATCGGCCAATGTGGCGACACTTGGGAGGAGGTCTCTGTTCAGCAGAGGACATTTTTCGGCATCTTGCGGCAATGATGATGACGAGTATCACAGGATACTTATGTGAAGAAACGTGCTTGGAACAGCAAAATTTCGCCATTAGGTAATATCATATCGTCACAAATCTAGACTTAGAGACACCGAACTGCTACTAAGAATTTCTTGAGGGGAAAATTATAGAGTAGTGCCCAAAAAGTATCGAGCAAACCGGCTTTTTTCTATCGTCATTATAAAAGATGGGTCGTAGTTTCGCCGGCTATAAAACCTTTCCTAAAAAGGAATGAAGGTCGATACTCCACGGCACAGCAAAGAGGTTGGCAGTTGGCAGCGCAGCCAACACTTTCACCGCTGCCAACCACTATCATTCACAAGTTCTGTTTTGTATACCCTGTTTCAATGCCACTGCTGTGAATGGTACGGGATTAGGGCAATGCCACCGGGTCAGACACTGTTGCCTTGCCAGTTTGGATGCATTAATAAGACCAGCCCTGCATGCCAGTCTACCTTGTAGACTGGGTTTTATTTACCACGATTTGAGTTATTCTCATTAGTTCGTGGTGATACGGGCTAAGGCAATATCTTCCACCAATTATTCTAATTTCTGACATTAGCCAAGGTGATACAGTTCAAAATAAATAAAGTCTATTCCCGAACGAGAACTCGACAAATAATGACACCTTTGATCGAAAGTAGGATTTTTATTTGAATACTTTTTGTTTTATGGGGTGCTGCCGACAATCGAGCTAACTATTGATTTGAATTATTAAAATAAGGTAGTTAACACGGAATTTAGTTTACAGATAATTTATGAATGAAGCAATTACTTGATACCGATATAAACTTAAGTGGTGACTTTTGTCCTACACTCTAATTTCATTCATCTTACTAATATTATAAATGTGTGTGAATGTATGTTTGTCTCACAATCACGCCAGAACGGCAGAACGGATCTGGATGAAATTTGGCTCAGAGATAGATTATAGTCTGGAATAGCACATAGGAATACTGGAATACCGGAATGAAAATGTATCATTTCGGTATAATGTTCCCTTGGGATAAGAAAACCCGCTGGCAGAAGCTAGTTAGTACTCTATAAAAAATTAAACAAACGTTTTGGCTAAATTGACTGTCATATCGCCACCAAACAGTGTTTAAATACACATATCTGCGTGGTCGAAGAAATTGTTACAACATTCTTCCAATGTATTGATCCAGAATCTGATTCAAAAACAGAACAAAAACGTCACTGAGGAATATAAGCTTACAGAACAACCGCAACAATTACCAGAAATGAGGAAACATTTTAATAATGACGATTGAAATTCGAATTGGGGTTCCCAATTCCCAATTTATGCCATTATTTACATAATAATTCATTAAGCAAATAATGGCCAAGCTGAAGTGCAAATTGCATGTCCTCTTGAAATAACTGTGTTTTACATGCCTAAAGCGAGACTCCTTTATAAAAAAGTGTTTTATCATCCCAAGGGAATACAAACAATCCTATGTCCTTCCCAGGGTCCCAAACTAACACCATGCCAAATTTCATCTAAATCGGTTCAGTAGATTCAGAGATTATCCCCTACAACCTCAAAAACTTTACCTCTTTATAATATTAGTATAGATGAGTATAACTTGTATGAACTTATAGGGTGGAAATTTCGAGTAATTAGTGAAGTTGTACTAACATAAGTAACTATGTGAACAAAAATGCATATATGGTAGTGATTAAGTATTAACGACTTAATGGTTCATGCATAACTCATTAGTGCTGTGTTGACCTATTTAATGCAGAAGCATGTCTTATTTGTAGACAAGTAAAATTAAAAAAAATAAGTAACCACCGACATTTTTATTTCACACTACATAATTTATCTATAATGTGATTTTTAATTTCGTGGACTAAACTGACATTTGGGGGGTTGTCACTTTATCGTTACATTAAAATAGTGTCGTACCCTAACTTTTTTTATTGTTGATTTCATATTTAACACAATAAAAGTTCATGTACTATGTGTATGAATACTGTTATATTTAAAAATATTACGTTTATATTCATAAAACATTTATTTACACCAATTAGTCAAAATTTATTCAGGAGTCATGTCACATCGATTCGATGAATCACTTATGATTGAGCCTTACCTACAACACTATGCTCCGCGCTTGCAACATTTAAAAAAAATAAGGTCAATAGCAGCTGTCAGTTTAGTCCACGAAATTAAAAATCACAGTATAGCAGTAGATCCGCTTCAATCGTCAATCTATCGAAACACGTAATTATGACACGATATCTTGCGAAAAAACCCAGATTCTAAGAGTAAAATGCGGATAACTTTTAAACGGCTGAACCGATTTTAATCAAACATAGCTAAGAACTCTCTCACTCTCGACTAAGTCACCTTTCAAACAACAAAAACAAATCAAAATCGGTTCATCCGTTAAGGAGTGTACACAGCAACACACGTCAAACTTATAACAACCCTCATTTTCCGTCGGGGGTAAAAAGGAAGGGAGGTTATGAGCTTCCAAACCTTTCAATGCGCAAACGAACATGAGAAGTAATTAAATGCCCTAAAGTTACTTATTTGTAAAGATGGAGACCATAAAATAGTAATATTTTTTTAGCTTATAGCATTTCAAAATGACATAAATATGGAAACAGTGACTAGATCAATCAGCATAATTAGGGTTCCGTACCCAAAGGGTAAAAACGGGACCCTATTACTGAGACTTCGATGTCCGTCTGTCTGTCTGTCACCAGGCTGTATCTCATGAACCGTGATAGTTAGACAGTTGAAATTTTCACAGATAATGTATTCCTGTTGCCGCTATAACAACAAATACTAAAAACAGTATAAAATTAATATTTAAGGGGGGCTCCCATACAACAAACGCGATATTTTTGCAGTGTTTTGCGATAATGGTACGGAACCCTTCATGTGCGAGTCCGACTCGCACTTGGCCGGTTTTTTTAATTTAATTTTCTATTTTAATTGTAATTTTAATTTTATTTTCTATTTTAATTGTAATTTTATTGTTTTATATTTTTGATTTTGTTTTCGAGTTGACATATATTTTCCTTTAGATTTTAATTTGATTTGTAACTCTATTATTTTATGAGGCATGCGGTGCTAACCTTAAAGAAATTGTAATACTAACCACCTTAGACATAAACAAACTTGAAATTTAAATGTATCAGTGTGTAAAATTGTTGGTTGGCCAAATAAATAAATAAACATCGTTCAATTAGTTACTCCTTTACATTTAGGCTACCTCACCTGAATTCTTTACCAATTTCTAAACTTTATTTCATGATCACTGTTACATGTTCCTATCATGCTTCAACAAGCGTTGCCTAATTTTAAAAGCCATAAACACAACCATAAATAACGATGAGTCATAATAACTCGTGTTGAAGAGCAATATCGTCTCAATTGGGGTTGAGTGACCCAGCATCTTCGACATACGCTAATCCGATTAGTAATCCATTTAGCAAACTCGTCTCGGAGAACCGTACGCTTTCGTTACGCAATCCTCTAACCGGCAAGTGAAAGAATATTCTCACCAATGAGTAATTCACCAAAATTCTGATGTGTTTAGTCTTCATCTAAAAGTTTCATGAGTTTGTTGACGAGTAAACTGCAATGCATCATAAATACTCTAACTTTATGTAGCAGAGACAAGTCCAGTGTGTTCTGGGTATTATAAAAGTTTATACTAGCGGCATTGCGGCATGAAATGCCGTGATATGAAATAAATAACTCGTACAACAGGCTTGTGCTTTTGCTGGTTGCAGAGGTTTCTGTGAAATATGCTCTAATTATGACGGGTGTAGCGGGCGGAGGCGGCGGGGCGCATGCGCAGTGCTGGGTGTCGGGCAGCGCCGCGCCATTCACAACCCCCCTCGGAATAACCCGCGCCGCCACCCTTGTTGCTTACACATTGCATATTCATTTAAATACATCGACGTCCATTAGCTCTTTACCTAGGCTGGGCTAGGTTGGCATTTGGACATTGCTTTTTTGTAAAGCACAGGCTTTTAAATGTTGATGAACAAACTAAACTATTTTCTTTGTTATTGAAATTACTGTTACTTCGATTGCGACTTTGGGTTTTGACTAATTGTTCCATGTAACAATTTGTAAAACTCCATCGTTATTTTGCCACTGACAGCCAGAACCCACTAAGACCTTTACAGTTTTGTATATAATAACAACGGGAATATTGAGACAGATCTAAGGCTAAAATGATGATTACAATACTGAACCCGTTCGCTTCGTAACCATAGAGCCTCGTCTAAACATAGAAGACAATGGCGAGACAACCCTCATGCGATTCATTGTGCGTGTACTTAGGTTTTGTTTCAACATGTTTGCGCCGGATAGGGCTGTCACGTTCACTGTTTTCATGTTCCTCTCTGCGATAAAGAGATAGGTGCACGAGGTTACACAGCAGTATCATGTGCACACTAGCGACACTGCTCGCGATGTGTACAATGTGCTAGACGAATGGGGGACGGTAGAGGGCATGTCTCATTAGGGGAATACAGGGAACGGATCGATCTCTGGATATTGCGTGAACTGTGGAAAAACGCCGTATTTTAAAGGTACTACTTCAGAGGGAAATTACAGATATTCTTTATTGCTCGCAGACTTTAAAGATCCGTTTACGACATACCTACGCCAAACGGTACGTGCGTCACATCTCGTGACGAGTGAATTAATTACAGTTTTGAGAACAGCCTCTCGTTCGTTGTGTAACCGATGACGTTGACATGAACGACTCTTCAACAGGTCGGAACGGAACTGAGATACCTTATCAGTCTGACATTCCGTACAGGTACTCTGATAACACTGGCCAATGTATCCCTTTTAGATTTTATTACACGTTGGGTTGATGTTCGTTGGTTGCTAATAGAATCGCGCACTATCGCAAACATGACATTGCCACCTTATCTGGTTTACCGTAAATTATTCAGTTTGCAATATCTCGTTAACGTTAGCACAATACCAGGCTTACGAATTAACTTAGCCTTATCTAAAGAGTTAAATTGATTAATGTTTTGTTGGTTAATTAGACTAACAACACTGCAATGTCGTGTATTGTGTCCTACACTACACTAACGAAACCAATTTAATCTTAAAGACTCAAAGATAACCTTGTTGAATGTCTCCTTGTATATTTACAAGCCAAAAAAACACTTTTTAACAAAAATTCAAAACGACTTCCAAAACAAAACACTACAAAGAGAAAAATAACTTTCTTTTCCGAAATTGGTGTCTTTGGTACCTATTGCTTTAAATTTTTCGACACTGACTTCGGAAAAGAAATTTATTTTTCGCTTTGTAGTGTTTTTTTTTGTTAAATAGTTTTTTATTTATCTCTTTTTAGTTTTGATAGGTACCTCCAATTAACATGAAAATCATTCATAGCCAAAGTACATCTCATGACGATTCCAATAAGCCCAAACACGACTAGGATACATTGTTTTATTTCGGCGTTCCAGTGCCAACCTTTCGGCTTCATCATCAGATCAGTTCAATGGTACTATTTTCATCAGTACCATTTATTTATAAGTATTTGCTTCATCATAGTCGGATAACTTTTCGAGATATCTTATACCCGTGACATACTTAGCAATAAAGAGTTCCAGTGGCCATCTGTGATATTTTTCATCAGCTCCACTTCACCAAATGAAAATGCCAATAAAATTTGAGGCGTTCCCTTGATTTCCAAGGGATTCCATCATCAGATTCTGACTTGGTGACAATGAGACAACCTGGGAAGTATACCCTTTCAAACAAAAGAAGAATTTTCAAAATCGGTCTAGGCGTCTTTAATCGGGAACCATACATATATTTTTTTGCAGTTTATGTAAAATATTTTATTATACAAGCTTTTTAGTTTACCGTGCATTGTTATCCAAACCAAAGGTAAATTCAAAATTTCATCTTAATCGGTTCAGGATAACTGCTCTAAAATTCAGTTGCAAGATTTGACCCAAACACACATAGGTACCCAAACATACATACATTGCAATTTAATAAAAAGCTTATAAAAAAAAGATTGCAGTGAAATGAGAATCTCCTCCTTTTTTTGAAGTCGATTAAAAAGCTGAACGTAGAGCCAGCTGAATTGTGTAGCATAGTCCAAATATAAGGATAGCTTGACAAATTGACGATTGACAGAGAGTCCATATAGGCTGAATTTCCAATTCTAGAATTATTATAATTAAAAATATCGAATGAATCCTCTTAAAAAGCACTAAGCTATGGAAGCTATAGCTCTACATAATTTACAGGTAAGGCTTCCATGAATAAACTGAAATTGCATCTGCATTTATAAAATTGTTATTGACAACTGTTTAATAAAAGAGAAAGCTTTACAATAATGGTTATATTTGTTTTGGAGTAGCAATGTTCATAGCGAACAAATAATGCAATAAGCTGTTGTTGAGTGCAGTCGGGCCCGGCCGGCGCACGGGCGTGCAGCGAGCCACTCTCATGAATAACGAATACCCAATATTGATCTCCATAGAGAGAACATTTCACGGAATCGAACAAGTCCCAGGGTAAATGCAATTTTAGTTTATTCATGGATGCCTTTCACCTGCAAATTATGTAGAGCTATAGCTTCTATAAAATGAGGATGAGGAGGATGAGGATGAGGAGCTCGTGGCTAAATAATAACAGCCGCACGGGTCGATCTTCAAGGTTAAGCAACGCTTGACGAGGTCGGACGTGGATGGGTGACCATTTCAACATACCGAGTTTCCTCCGTGCCTCGGAAAGCACGTTAAGCCGTTGGTCCCGGCTGTCATTTGAAGATCTTTGACAGTCGTTACGAGTAGTCAGAAGCTTGAGATCTGACACCAGTCTAGCCAAAGGGTTCCGTGTTACCCAGTTACTGGGTTTTGGAGATCAGATAGGCAGTCGCTCCATGTAAAACACTGGTACTCAGCTGAATCCGGTAAGACTGGAAACCGACCCTAATATAGTTGGGAAAAGGCTAGGCAGATTGATTTATAGCTTCTATAAAACTTAGTACTTTTTAAGAGGATTCTTTCAATGTTCTCACATTATAATCATTCTAGAATTGCGAATCTAGCATTCCGTTCAACAATATGGACTAATATCATCGTGCCGGTGTCACATGTTTACTTGGTCGGCGTCATATGTTTTTAACCACCGACGGAAAAAAGAGGGGTGTTATACGTTTGACGTGTGTACCTGTGTGTTTGTGTATCTCTGTGGCATCATAGCTCCTAAACGGATTAACCGATTTGGATCTCGTTTGTTTTTTGTTTGAAATGTGACTTTATCGTGAGTGTTCTTAGGTATGTTTGATGAAATTAGTTTTTTTATTTTTATTATTTATAGCTTCGCGCTTGACCACTATTTCACCTGATGGTAAGCGATGATGTGGTCGACGGTATATCACGCTTGCCTAGAAGAAACCTATTCATTCTTGACTTGAAAGTCCCCGAGGTTGTAGCTATCGGGAAACACTCCGGCAGGAAATTCCACTCCTTAGCTGTACGCGTAATGAAAGTATTTAAAACGATTAGTGCGTATGGGTGGGATGTCCACCATGTACCGATGGCGCATCACCGTACGTCTCGTAGTCCGATGATAAAACGGGCTAGGCGGAATAAGATCATGCAATTCCATCGTACACTCGCCGAAATGCAACCGATAAAAAACCGACAAGCTGGCTCCTCATTGCGGCCCGTTTTTCAATCGACTCTAGTGCATTAAGCTGGTATTTGGCAGATCCATCCCAGAGATGAGAACAGTATTCCAAGCAAGATCAAACTTGCGCTTGATACAACTTAAGCAGCTTTTCTGGTGTGAAATACCGTCCCACCTTCGCAAAGATCCCCAAATTTTTGGCAGCCAGTTGTGCCTTTGCCTCAATATATGGGCCAAAATTGAGAGCCGATGTCAACGTTACGCCAAGAAGCTCAAGATGGTCCGTTATCGGTACGGTTACACCACGGAAAGATGGAACCAGGTGAAAATGGCTCTTTTTAGCGAAGAAAAGACACGCCTGTGTTTTAGCGGCATTGAACTTGACCAGATTGGCATCGGTTCAGCCGTTCTAAAGTTATGGGCGTTTCATTGTTTAAATCGGGGTGTTTTCGCAAGATATCGATTCATAATTACGTGTTCAATAGATTGTCGATCGAAGCGTGTATCATCATTATCATCAGCCTTTTAATATTTCCACTGCTGGGACACAGGCGTCCTCTCTGTGAGAGGGAATGGGCCATAGTCCACCACACGGGCCCAGTGCGGGTTGGTGGATGTCACATATCATCGAATTTTTGGTTCTAGGACGTGCCGGTTTCCTTCACCGTTTTGAGAGGTGATGAAATAATTTACAAGTAAAGAGCCTGGATTCGAACTCAAGACCTACAACTTTTAAGTCGCAGCCGATACCACTGGGCCACCACTGCTCTGAAGCGTGTATACTACTAGAAAAATTATGTAGCATGAAATAAAAACGTCGCGGGTTTATTAAATTTTTTAGTTTTCCTTGTCCTCATTCCATCTTCCCTTTCAATCGTCACACGCTGCCATTATATTTGGACTACGTTCTAAGTTCAGCTTTAAAATGAATTTAAGCCATGTGGTTACTATACAATAAGTATCATAACACTCTAGCCTCTCCCACAAATTGCTTCGTAATCAGCATTAGCGGCCAACGGAAGCCTCAGAGCACTTATTCCCGATGTAGATTTGGATGCAATCGACATTATTTTTACTGACGATCGCCCATTATTTATAGAATACAGCCGACACGTAATCGACGCAGTTTATCGTTTACGCAACGAATACTCGCTTTGATTTTCGATTTTTAGTAAACTAATGAGCACTGTACGATTGATATCTTCGAATAAATATTTCAATTTGATCAGTGTACTTAACACTGTGATCGTATTGAGTGTGTTTGTGGAAGATTTCTGTTTATGTTTGACGTCCTAGCATAAAGGTCGGCACAAACTTTCGGACGCAGCTGACGGACGTGCCGACAACCGCGACTTATAGAATATCTGAGTAATGAATGCACAATAAATTGTGCAAACTATCGGACGTAAGTCGCGGACGTAACCTTGGGCGTTCGGACATCCGATAGGCATCTGGCCGTCCAGGGGTCGCGGTTGTTAGTCCCGTTCGTCAGCCGCGTCCTATAATTTGCTCCCAGCTTATTCACGACAGATTTTGCGTTATACTGGCTTCGCAGCCGAAATATTTCGAACCAAATGATTTGATTTTTTAGGACTTAGAACCTCGTGTCATCTATAGGCTCTCGCTGGTTTTTGTAGATTAAAAAAGATTTGGGGAACTTTTACGACTCTGAACAAGAGGCTTCTTCGTCAGACTTGCCTACATCGTCAAATAGACCGCAATTATAATTTCAACCAGGACAGGCCCTATCAAAACTGTTCTTATCTTATCTTATCTTATGGAGGGGCCGAGAACATCTCGGACACTTCGACCCATTGGGATCTATTGTGGTCCCCTAGATAACTTACTCCCCCCCAATCTCGTTGAAAACCGTTTTCATGAGTTTTACAACGAGACTAGGAGATATGAGCCTATAGTCTTCTGGTTTTGGGTATCCAAACCCTAGGAGACCCATTCGCTTACCAGCCAGTGCATCGCATGTGCACAGAAGGTGCTCCATGCGTTCCGTATGTTCCCCACACAACCTGCACACGGGAGTCGTGGTTAAACCCATCTTCATGAGCATGTCGTTGATCAAAACTGTTAGAAAATGAGTATAGTTTACCTCTCGGTCCTTATTGCCGTAGGTGATGCCCAGGTTGGGCATAGCACGCAAGATGGCGACGAGCGACTGGATCGTGTTGCTGTACACCACCGGTCGGTACTGTTTGAAGTCTTCATTTGTAAAGCCACTTTCGTGGATAATTCTGTTGGAGAGAAAATTATGTATTAATAACAGTACTTATGAAATATACATATACTAGCGACCCGCCCCTGACAAATAATACACAAAAACCTTCCTCGTTTCTCACTCTTTCTATTGGTGGACACCGCATGCAAATCCGTTCAGCAGTTTTTGAGATTATCGCGTACAGACGCGGTGGGCGACTTCATATTATAATATGTAGTGATGAGTGATTCATATGAAAGATTCCTCCCTTCTTTTAATTAGACTTTACAATGATTTCAATAATCTTTATAGCCCTTTGCTATGAATAGTTACAGCACTGATAACAACATTTGTGCCACATGTTAAATTTAGTCTTGTTATATATTTTTATTTATTTTTTTCCTTTGTATAGATTCTTTTACTGATTGTTTTGTGAATGTGTGAACATTGTAGGCCTTCTAGATTTCTAGACGCTTGTTAACATTTGTTAACTCTCTCGTTTATATTTGTTTTTTTTTTTTTAGTTTCTTACGACTTATTGTCGGGCCTACTTTGTCCCCCCATATCTAAGCACTAATACTGTTACATGGAAATATTGTAAAAACAAACCAATTTTTTTAAAAGAGTCACCGTGGAGTTTCTTGCCGGTTCTTCTCCACAGGAAACGACCAACCCGAACCGTGCACATTTTGTCGACGTTTTATAAGTGCCCATGTAGGCCTATGTGAAATAAAAAACTTTTGATTTTGAACTCTCCTGTGGCAGCCTCATCCAAGTTATACCCTAAATTCGTACGGCAAAAAATTACAAGACCATCTGGTATGCACTATACTGGCATTTGTTCTCTTAAGTAGGAAAACGATCAAAAAAAGTAGGTGAACTTAATTTTAAATGAACACGTAAATAAAAGTACGTCCAATTATCACAATTCTTATGACACAGAACAAATAATTGGTCAAATTGAGAGAACGAGTTAATAAAAGGCGTAAATGTGTGTTACTCATCGATCGCCTTGTGATTCATAGGTCCAATAGTGCGGTATTTGAACGAGATTGTTAAGTTCCAACCTCGAACACTATGATTTCATGACGTAGCTATTAATGTTACGGGAATCTACAAGAAATTTGCAGTAAATTCGTAATATATGCACTTTCCATAATGCAATAATGTTAAGATTTAATAGAAACTGTTTAGAGTTCCTTTAGAATCGGATATAGAGTAGTAAAGTGTAGTGTTTTACTAAGGCACAGTTTTTTATCTGTAGTTAACTCAACCAATAGTTAAATATGCTAACAAATGGTTTAAAATTTCGGCAAAATTACTTTTATCATCAGTTGTAAGTCTAACAAATGGTCAAATAATTAACTCTCCAACTTATTTGACCGTTTGTGAGGCTAATCTAATCATTGATGCATAAAAAACGGCCAAGTGCGTGTCGGACTCGCGCACGAAGGGTTCCGTACCAATAACGCAAAAATGGCAAAAATACACGTTTGTTGTATGGGAGTCCCACATAAATATTTATTTTATTCTGTGTTTAATGTTTTTTATTTGTTGTTATAGCGGCAACAGAAATACATCATCTGTGCAAATTTCAACTGTCTTCTAGCTATCACGGTTCAAGAGATACAGCCTGGTGACAGACATACGGACAATGGAGTCCAACCATTGGTTAGCATATTTAACCGTTGGTCAAGATAACTACGGATAAAAAACTGGGCCTTATTCATCCTTGCAACATCTAACAAATCTATTACTAAATTGGCAATAACATCAAAGGGTACCTACCAAGTACCTACTTCCATTCGGTCTTACAAGTAGGATTTCTGTAGTTATAGTACGAGCAACAGCAGGTGCAGTTTGTAAGAGGAAGAGGAACTCCTAACGATCACTTTGGGAAATAAACGTTCGTAACATCTATTGGGAGTATTGAAATGAAACTCGACAATGTGACAATGCACCTAAGGCCCAGCGCACACCGCTGGAGGCGCAGCAGAGAGCAATTGAAGACAACAATTTAATATAAACCTTAACTACCTTGACATACGGTCAATATAAGATCACAATGTCGTGCGCCGCTCGGCTTGTTCTTATTTATCTTTGCCATGACATTTTCAACTTTATAACATAAGAATTAGGGTCTAATTTAAATTGTTATCTTCTCAGTATCTTCGCGGCGCCTCTCCAAGTGTGCGCTGGGCCTTCGTTGTTCGACAATGACTCACAAAATCTTAACCTAACATTTCTGTATTCTATATTATTTAACGTTACTCCAATCCTCACCTTAATTTCATATTTATGATGCATTCGTATTGTCCAGAATTGTTTGTATAAATTATTTATTCGATCAGACATTCAAATTGCATGTACATAAATAAGTTATGTAGGTGAGGACGGTAGGCTCAACTCAATGACAAAGAAACATAGCCAATCTGCAGGCTTATTACGTATCTTTTGCAAGAGCAAAACGATAGCGATCAAACGCTTTATGTCATAAAAGTCGGAATTATCTGCAGTGTAGGTATGGTAGGTCTTACACAATCGTTTGCTAATCGCTCGCTGTTTGTCAAATGCACTTATTTAAAAAAAAATCCGCCAACAACTCTAAAAACTTTTGTATTAAAGAGCAATTATTGCGCAAAAATCGCTATCGTTTTGCTCTTGCAAAAGATACGTAATAAGCCTGCCGGAGTGGCGAGATAAAATGTGCCACTGAATATGGATTTCTCGAAACTGTTCTTTTTTGTTGCTTCAAATTTTGATTCGTTAACTCAACAGTCAATTTATTTTGCGGAGTTTGGTCAACAGTTTTGTAGCATTCAGTGAGTTTCTTTCCTGAATGTTACTCAACAAACTTTTGTCTATCGAAACCAACAACGCGCAGTTTTGGTGTCTAAATAGAAGTGTTAGATTCTGCAATTTTTTATATAAAAACTTCCATAGTATTTCACAAAACACTGCTCTTTCAAAGTTATGAAAGCAATACGCTGCTGACAATTTCTACAAGGTGTTAAATAAATATTTTAGTATTTCACGGATTCGAACAATGGAGGTGATGCGTGCGGGTGATGTACTGTCCAATAAAAACAATCGTGTCATGTACCCGGCGGGCTCGATTCTTCAGGATTCGCGGAATTCTAACTCCATTTCTACCAGAATTCAACCTACTTTATTTCTCTCATATTTCGATAATATAAACCAACTGTTTAAAACATCAACCGTAGTAGATGCCATCGAGTTTCCAGTCACTCTTGATTGTGGACAGAGTATTAGGATGTCTTCGTATATATTCCAACATTTGCAACACATTTTCTGACAAATCAAATGTATTAATGACGACATAATTAGTCAAAATCCATTTTTTTAGTACATCGAGTATCGATAAAATAATATGATTGGGAGCGTCTGGCGTTCCATAGATTTGTAGCATCCGGGACGCGGATGACGTCACCGACAGCATGGTGCAAACACCCACAAAACATTGATCTCAGCAACATTAGCGTAGGTAAGTGTACAGTAATATCGATACTTCTACTTATTGTGACTTGGCCATGTTCTATTGACAACTTATCAAGATTTGTTGACATAACGAATAGTAAACACTTTGATTAGATAACGACGAAAATCGGTACTATTGTCAACTACTCTAGATACTCGGGTATTTTTCCAATTTTCATAGAAAAGTCCAAATTTCAATATTACGTCGGTCGTTATGAATGAGTCATAATATCTGAATCAGAAACCTGTTTGACACCGATTAGGCGTGTGCAGTTTTCACTGACCATCATCAACTATTTGGCAGGGCTAATGGCTTCGTCGGTGTCGTTTGGTGACGTCATAAGTACAAATTATCGTATACGTTGGTGACAGCTCGCTGCGTGACGTGGAGACAAATATCTTTTAATTTAAATAACACGAACAACTAAACTAACAAGCGTATAGTACAACTGCTAAACAACGGAACTTATCTACGTATTCGTTGCCTAGGCATTTAGCGTATGATGTAGGTGTATGTTCTCAAAATTATAACTATTCTGCGATAACAATGTAATGGTGACAAGTCGATAAAATAGGGTAGTTGACAAAAAATATCTATTTAGTCCGTCAGTTAAATAACCTAAATATATTGGACACGTATTTTTTCTTTTGCCTCGTAAACAAAAAATTTGTGACGTCACGGTGTGTCGGACACTGGCAAAGTAACGTCACTTGCCCCCTCTCCTGAACTTGGATGCGCTTTATATTTGTAAATTTTTATTTATTTGATAAAGCAATAAAAAAAGGGTCCAATATTATTTGATAATAGCACTGACGGACTAAATAGAATTATCATTTTTCTACCCAGAAAACATCCCTACGTAAATCGTTTTGACAAACAGAATTTTAACATGATTTCATATAAGAATGTTTTTGAGGGATTTATTTTTTGGGCAAGCCTGCCAGTCTATTGCACTGCAACTCCTGGAGGCCAGAATCAACAGCGGCGGCCACTAGAAAAGCCGAAGCTCGACGAATCCCAAAGAAACGACTCAACTGCAGAAAGTTTTTTGGTATCACATCATCATCAGCCTATTAATGTTCCCACTGCTGGGACACAGGCCTCCTCTCTGTGAGAGGGAATGGGCCGTTATCCACCACGCGGGCCCAGTGCGGATTGGTGGATGTCACATGTCTTCGAATTTTTGGTTCTAGGACATGCCGGTTTCCTCACGATGTTTTCCTTCACCGTATTGAGAGCAGTGGTGATGAAATAATTAACACAAAGTAAAGCGCCTGTCTGGGCTCGAACCCACGACCTACAACTTGTAAGCCACGGCCGATACCACTGGGCCACCACTGCTCTCATTTATTGGTGGTATATGACATATTATTTTAAAATATGCAATACGTAGAATATTGGAAAATTCAAATACATAGATATTACTTAATATTCCGATACTGTCATTCCCTACATTGCAACGAAATTTTCATACAGCCGGTAATCTTTTATCTTCAAAATGTAAAACGCTTGTTGACAAGTCGTAGATAGGGAGATAGCAGGCAATCGACCGATGTTATATCTCTAAACAATAATATTGATTAAGATAGATACGAATGAATGTAATTGATAACGCTGTACGACAACCTATACTGCTGTTATGTACAAAACAGCTAGGAGGGACTGTGATGCAAATATTAAAGTAGGGACTGTTGTCGGTTTGCAAAAGATGCGTTTACCGCTTATTCTGTATTCGCGTATATAAGTATGCTTATTTTAACTACAGCTACTTTTGTACTCATTTTACGTTTATAATATTATTATTTAATTTTTTATGCACCTGCCATGCTATCTTTTCACCGCCCTTGGTTGACTGGTAGAGAATGCCTCAGGCAATTAAGTCCGCCTATGTACTTTTATGTTGCATGAAGTTTTAATAAATAAATAAGTATTCTGACTAGACCAACATCAAAGAATGGTCAATGGGTATAGCCTATTAAACGACGAAAAAAAGAAATTCTGCATCAGTGAGTCAGTTCTTGGACATAATTTGTTGGTTCAATACTATCGCAAAGAGAACAATACGTTTAGGCACTACATAAAATTTTGCACCGTCCTCTTTCCTACCGGATAAGATTAAATCAAGGACCTTTGATAGTAAGGTTCCAAACCTGGGATGGTCCTGCATAACGTACGAAGAGAGCAGTGGGGCCCAGTGGTAACGGCCGCGACTTACAAGTTATAGGTCATGAGTTCGAACCCAGGCAGGTGCTTTTACCTTGTGTAAATTATTTCATCACCACTGCTCTCAAAACGCTAAAGGAAAACATCGTGAGGAAACCGGTATGCCTTAGAACCAAAAATTCGAAGACAAGTGACATCCACCAACCCGCACTGGGCCCGCGTCTTGATTACGGCCTATTAACTCTTACAGAGAGGAGCTGCACAGCGGATCAAACGGGCGCCTAAGCGCGGAAAAGGGGATCCAGCTATCCTATCTTAATGTACTAATAGTGCAAATAAACTTGCACAGCTCTTATCGTGATAGAAACATCAGATGTTCTCTATATCTTAATAAAAAACACTCTGGTTGCAGTGGGTTCTCGAAAAGGGCGGCGAATGGTCATAGATTGTCACAAACTTTTCGGCTGAGGGAGGACATCGCTGTCGAGGTCAAGCGCGGCGAAGATGGAGTGATGTTCAGAAACTCTAGACAAAATGTCGTCAGCGAAGCAGACGGTCAAAATTGGACTAACCTGCCATATTTGGAAAATATTCACAATAATAAAAATAATGTAAATAAACTCGCGTTAAAAGCCAAAAAAACTATGACCTCACTCTATACCTTCAAAACGCGCCTGGAATTTTGGGGGAAAAGAGCAGGGAGTGTGGGATTTTTACCTCACTAAAACCACCCCGGTAATCACCTTCAGCACATGGAAGGAGCCCCGTTACCTCTTAAAAGACCACCCCGGAACCCTTCTGTACAACGCCTATTAAGGCATATCCCTGGGGTGACTGCGAGGCGACTCCCCTGAGCTACGCTGTGCACGGCAGCACGTGATTACAGTGCCACCGTCTTACCTGGAGTCACATGGCGGGCGACCAGAGTCCCCAATCTGGCCGCCCGTGACTCCGGAGACCCGCCTGCCTATAATACAGACGGGGTTACGGCGTTCTAGGCGTCGAGGCGGTTGCCTCCACGACGCCTTTTTCTCCGAGCGGGATCAGCCCTGTCACGATCCCGCTCGGCGGCCTCCTTTTTTTTTTTTCACAAATTGGATTGATCATGTGACATTTCTATAGCAATCCCATAATTTTTTGAAGTTTTTCCAATCGCTGTCGTGACGAAGCTTTGGTTGTTAGAATGCTACTTGTTTAGAGCATCTGGATAGATTTTAGGGTAGGACTTGTTCATAAATAGCAAAATATATAAACAGGTTTGTAAGGAGAACGGGTAGGCCTCTGACCAATAGTAGGACACAACGTAGGCTACGTTTTTTTGGGTTCCGTAGTAGTCAACAAGGAACCCTTATAGTTTCGCCACGTCCGTCTGTCCGTCCGTAGCTTAACTCAGAGACCCTTAGTTTGGCATGGATATGCATATTGGAATAAAAAAATATATGGATGGCTGTCAAAGTGGTAAAAAAAAAAACAAGAAAAAAAAAACAGAATGTGTAACCTGTACACATAAAGTGAAGATGTCTTTTTTTCTAGTCTATCCCATGGCGTGGGGTATCGTTGGATAGTTCATTCAAAAATATTACGATTCAGGGACCCGTGTGCGTAATATTAAGTTTTCTAGAGTCAAGTGTTCCTTCTCCCCCTGCCAGCTAAATGGTTGCTTTTGGATTCTATGTGAAAAAAATCACGACAGTAGTATAAAATAAACCGTAATTAAAACAAGAATTATCTATGCTTAGTAGGCTTTACAAGTTTACGAGTAATAGTCGACCAACTTATAAAATGTACTTGGAAAAGTAAAAATTTTGCATATTGATGTAGGGGACAACAGTTTTCGAACGGCAAAGTTAATTTTATCCCTTCGTTAAAGCAATGTTCGGTGCTTTCATTGTATATGAACGTTAGTAATGTTACCTATTTGATGAATGTAGCTGTTTATACGGAACCCTCTGTGCGCGAGTCAGACTTGCACTTGGCCGGTTTTTCTACACTGGAAGACTTTTTTTTTTAAATTCGCTTTTGTTACCAAGCTAGTCTTGCCATTCAACGGCTGTAGATGCTTTTATTTTTTATTCTATTGAAAAAATGCAAAGATCCATTTCCTTTACCGACTTGGAAAGTCTAGGAGACTTGGAAAGTCTAGGAGCTGTGCCAAGCCGCTTAACGTAATCTACTAGGTTCGTTATTACTGTTTATAAGTTCAAGGCATATCTCTGTTTTAATATCTATAGACATTGTCACATTATGGAGTGCGTCCAATATTTCCTAGATAACTATCTTCCAAATATTCTCTCTCTCTCTCTTACATCTATACTTATAATATTATAAAGAGGAAACATTTGTTTGTTTGCTTGTACCGAATAGGCTCCGAAACTACTGGATGTTTAAAAAAATATTTCACCAATAGAAAGCTACGTTATTCCTGAGTATTTGTTTTTCCCGAAAACGGGTCCTGTGGTGTGGCCCACAGGAGCGAAGCCGCGGGGAACTGCTAGTTTTGATAATAAAACAAATATGTGGTATACTTACTTCATTTGTTTCACTATAGTACTTTTGCCGGATTCACCAGCACCTGTAAACAAAAACATACATGAAATACCATTCATGATTGTACATAACACCAAGGGCGTCGCCAAGGGGGGCAGGGGGAGGCAGGGGGGGGGCAGCTGCCCCCCCCTAGAGATTCTAAAAAAGTTGCCAAATGTAAAGCAACCACAGTGCCAAGTCTTTGACTTGACTTGCTTGATTGATCATTCCCGTACGTCGCGAATGAATATATATAAACCAAACCCAACAGATCGAACCGTTGTTGATATCCTAAAATAGGCAAAAACCTTCTTTCCCGACACGGAAAAGCGTTGAAAATTTTGATCGCTCTTCCGTGCACAACGTGTACGGTAGAGTTGCGTAGCTTTACACGTTGAGACTCTGAATAGTGCTCGCCAAACTTCTGGGCCGCCCTGAAGTTGGTTATCTCATGCGCAAGGCATGGATCGGTACTGTTTTTGTATGATTTACTACTGCGCAGACATTGCAGCCAACTTCGGGACGGCCAAGAAGTTTGGCGAGTACTATACCGATATTATTACAATCGCTGTAGATGTAAGGCTCGTACTACAAGTGAAAAGCTTCATGTGCTCTCGACTTTACCTACAATTCATACTTTTCTCATTCTCCATATCAACTTGCCCCCCCTGGGCCATCGGCCGGCGACGCCCTTGCATAACACGTGTTGCGATTGTTTTAACATTATTTAATCATAATATGTACATCCCAATTAATTGGACAAGTGGAGTTAGGCGACCGACATTACATAAAGCTGCGTTTCTTCAAAGCAGACATTTCGCAAAACCACGTAATAAAACACGCGATGATATAAAAACATTTAATTACCGCCTAAATGTAAACTGTTTCAGTCCACATTATGCACGTCTCGTTGAGTTAAAATAGCATGGAAAAATAAATTAACGATTACTGTGTACTGTACGCGGACGTAAGAAGGGTCTACCATGCTGATCGATACAGACTTCAGTGTTTGCAGCTCTGCGCATGCTAAGCATCGGGTTTCCCACTCAATTCCTAGAACACAATCGATAAGCGACGTCTACGCTACGTAACAAGCCTACGCTTTGAACGATGTTTAATTGATTGTACCTAATTACAAAATTATCAGCTAACGCAGAACAATGGTGATGACTCGCTGACAAAATATAATTAACTGGAGACTTGAAGAATGGCAATAATTGTATCTCAAATGTATCTAACTACATCTACTCTAATCAAACGAGGCCTATAAAACAGTTACGTAAGCGTAATGACTACAGACAATATTTATTTACCGTTATCCTTCGTACTAGATATTAATTGGCTAATAAAGTGACAAAATTACGTGGGTGTAGTAGTAAAACGAACCCTGTCAAATACAGGTTCTTAGTATCATGACCCCTGTTGGCTCTAATTGGCTCGCCAGCGCGAATGGCCGATCTCTGACCCCCGATATCACTACACAAGTGCACTCCTGATTTCTACATTGCAACTTGTACAAACCATTCATACCTTCGATTGTGATGTCTAGGCTTTAATATGTACTAGGTGTTTTTTAGGGTTCCGTACCCAAAGGGTAAAAAACGGGACCCTATTACTGAGACTTCGCGGTCCGTCTGTCTGTCACCAGGCTGTATCTCATGAACCGTGATAGCTACACAGTTGAAATTTTCACAGATGATGTATTTCTGTTGCCGCTATAACAACAAATACTAAAAACAGAATAAAATAAATATTTAAGTAGGGCTCCCATACAACAAACGTGATTTTTTACCGTTTTTTGCGATGATGGTACGGAACCCTTCGTGCGCGAGTCCGACTCGCACTTGGCCGGTTTTTTTATACCCCATACCTATAGAGTTTATTCTATAAGTAAAAATAATACAAAAAGTACTAGAGTAGGTATGTGGCCAAAAATGCATAGTTTCGAAGATATCATAAATCGAAATTAATTTATTTCAATAAAAAAATGCATCAATGTATGAAATATTTGGAGGAACTCGTGGCTAAATAATAACAGCCGCATGGGTCGATCTTCAAGGTTAAGCAACGCTTGACGGGGTCGGTCCGTGGATGGGTAACCATTTCAACATAACGAGTTTCCTCCGTGCCTCGGCAAGCACGTTAATGGCTGCCGCCTGTCATTTGAAGATCTTTGACAGTCGTTACGGGTAGTCAGAAGCCTGAGATCTGACACCAGTCTTGCCAAGGGGTATAGTGTTACCCAGTTACTGGGTTGTGGAGGTCAGATAGGCAGTCGCTCCATGTAAAACACTGGTACTCAGCTGAATCCGGTAAGACTGGAAGCCGACCCCAACAATAATTGGGAAAAAGGCTAGGCAGATGATGAATGTATGAAATATGCAAAAAAAAATCATATGCCAGTTGATTCTTTGATAATAATATGATCTCATTCATACCCATAGTTACGGGATAGAAAAAAAAACTTTGTATAACAAAACTTATGTAACATTAAAGGATGTACAAGACAATGCATTCGTACGTCAAAATAAAAGGTATCATCACATATTTTATATTCATAACTTTCACAATGAAGTGGATGGTAATCGCGTGCCAAGAAAGTATTCCCACGAACACCCAATATAATAACTTTTAAAACAGTGAATGTCATGTTGGATTATTTAGATGCTTAAGAATTCGAATAGTTTATAAGTTATCTCACGCAGATCAAACGATCGGAGCAGGGAATAAACGACACATTACTTCGCTATCGTGGTTTCAGATCCTAATACTGTTCCGTACCTGCGAGGAGCGATGCCATCAGATATGATTTTATTGTTTTTGTTACAAAATCGTTAACATTGAGCAAATTTGCGCATGTTCCTGGCAGAATGTTTTATCATGGCGTAAACCTCAATAAAAACATAAATGTGTCCAATCGAACTTCTGTATCGGCGGGGAGACAGGATGAGTAGACATCGCCCCTGTGCCTTTTTGCGCTATCATCACGATAACATCATCGCGTGCTCGAATGCCGCTTAGCTGATAAAATACCTGTCTATAATGTCCGTTCGATCGCCTCTTCAATGTTAACCTGACAAAATTTGCCTATTCACGTATAACTTACTTTCAAGAAGTCTTAAATAGAAGAAGGAACTTGATTTTCAAGTCTTAGAGCCTATCTAATCCAAATGACATAATATTTGAAGGATTAAAGCACGTTATCTTTTTAATAACATCGATATTGACCGATTAGTGCAATAGATTATAATTAATTGCCTGCCGAGCTCACATAACGATTTTATTAGAAAGATTGCGAGTACATCGCACAAAATCTTCACGATCTCTACGCTCGATGTAAAATTGTTACGTTTGGAATTATTTCGGTGAAAAAGGTAGGTGGATAGCCTGGACAGGGCAATAAGTAGCGTTAAACGACGCTACGCACGTAACAAATGGTATTTTGTGTATGCGTAATGGACGTAATGGTGTTGGTTTATATTTTTTTTGGCAAATAACTTCGACAAGAACCCAAGTCTACCTAAACGTTACTTCAAAAAAACTAGAATAAGGTGTTCTAGATATTCGCACGATTTCGTTAGCAGCGGTATTTCGGATAAATCAACTTGTGAGTATTTTTTATATTCAACACAATACATAGGTATTTGTGTAAATGAGAGCAAACTGTGGGAAAATGGTATGTGAGTAATGGATGACCCAATATTATAGTAATTGGGAAACATCATTTTACCTGTCCAAGTGGATTTCATCAATGATCATTAAAACTGTATGATCTAAAAAGCTTTTACCTTCTAACTGAAACTCTGATGTACAAACTCTGAGCTAAGAGAATAGTCTCTTAGCTCAGAGTAGTACATCAGAGTTCTATGGATTTTTCCAAAGTGAGACATGTGAGGAGTGGCTCATTAAAGCAAAACACCATTCACGGTCAGATATGCACGCACTGGCAGCCACGGCGGCGTGCCGTGACACCTTGATTAATTTCTAGCACAAGATACCTAGTTGACACACTTGTCACATGTGATTGGTCACCTCATGCTCATTATGTGATTGAGAAACATTTTTTTTTGTTTTGGTTTCATTTTCCTTGATATATCTACACCAGAAATTTAAAAGGAAAATCTAATTTTATCCTGCTTCAGCATCGGGCATTCAATGTCAATGGACGCTGAAAATATAGAGGAATATTTATAAACAGATTATAGTTTTACAAATAATCCAAAGTATTTTCTTTGCATAATTTGATTTAGTGACTTTTGTCCAATTAAGATTTTTAATCTGTAAATATCAACATAAACAAATTGAAATAGATATTGTGGTTTTGCATGGCTCTGTAACAATGCAAACAGAATAACAATGGCATGAATACACCATGGAGTGAGTAAGATGACTTGTCATAATGTTGTAAAACGGAATAATATGAAATATGATCAACCAAGAAATGTTACATTGCTGGGACTCTCAGACCTTTTAGTGAGAATGGAATGTAAGTTACCCTTTATAAAGCTGACTTATCTCAATTTTGTAAACCAATAGTTGTGCCACATGTAGAGATAGTGCAAATCATGATAAAATGCCAAGTAAAAATAAAATACTTATTTCATATCACCCAAACGGCAGTGGTGGCCCAGCGGTAATGGCCCCGACTTACGTGTCGTAGGTTGTGGGTCGAACCCCGGCAGGCACATTACTTTGTGTAAATTATTTCATCACCACTACTCTAAAAATGGTGAGGAAACTAAGTTGTATCCTAGAACCTAAAAGGCTCGCATGGTGGATTATGGCCCGTTTCCTCTTCACAGAGAGGAGGCCTGTGTCCCAGCAGTGGAAATGTTAAAAGGCTGATGATTATGATATCACCCAAATATAGTAAATAGGTTATTTCTAGGCAAGCGTGTTTCACCATCGACCACATCATCGCTTACCATCAGGTGAGATAGTGGTCAAGTGCGAGCCTATAGAATATAAAGAAAAAAAACCACATGTACCTGTTGTACTAAGTGTATAAAATATCAAATCAATTGAACTAATGAGTAATGAATATAATGTTATAAGAAACATAGAAATTGTTGATCATACCAACTGCCTACTTCATTGTAGACATTAGAAAAACACAATGGTGACTCATTCTGGGTGTAAAATGACTAAGTAATTAGCTTTGAATGGTGTGCATAATTCTATAGTGTAGGTAAAGGCTGGACAGAGCTAATACCAATTGAAATGATCCCACAAGTTGATTAAACGGAGTGTTAATATTTCTCACAAACAGAGGAGTCTATGACCCATATTTGAAAAGCCATTTGAGAACTTTAGACATAAAAAGAAATTGATGACATACATTTAAATAATTCTACTACTAACTAAGGACATTGAAATAAAAGACAGGTGCTCGCCATCTGTGAATCTGTGACACATCACAAATAGCGTTGCTTGTGTCAACGCACTCACATCACTTTCAGTGTCAAGATCAAGGCAACCATTTTTTTTAAGTGATTACATATTTAGGTAATTTAAATTTTACTGCAAAATCAACCTCCATTTTGAATTATGGATGGTTACATGTTAGCCGTGTGAAAGTGTTTGTAACAAACACACTTATGACTTAACTAGGCATTTATTGCCACAAAATACTGAAGCAGAGTTGCAAATGTCAATAGGTTATTAACATTTCCTGAAATAAGTGGCAACTGAGATCATCATACACCACATCTTGTATTTGTAGTTACATTTCACTCTAAAGAAAAATATCTTTAATATAAATTGTTACCCCCACATTGTTATAAAACAGTCTCAATTTAGTTTTTTGTTGAGTATCCTCTAGTGATTGTATTTAAATGTAAATAAGTATTGTGCCATTTGTCGTTAGACATGAATGACATTGTTCTGCTGAAATATTGGCAAGTGTTCAAAACACTGCCAACAGGTACTGTTTACAGTGATTAAAATTCTTTAAATACTAGTTGATTGTTTACTGACAATATTACATGTGGTTTTGTAATAACTAAAACTATTTAATTATTGTATTTAATTTATTTTTCTAAAGGGAATCATCACTTGGTTAGTATTGAAAAGCAATAAATTTGCTTTATTTTGACCTGTGTGTGTAAGTGTAGGCTGTATGATTAGTATCTATTGTGAAGCTGATTTTCTTTAGTGTTTTATCAGCCTGAAAATGTTATCTCATCAAGGTCATCTATGTAAATAGCAGGAAAACTACCAGTTAGCACAATGGAGCAGTCTCCTTGCCAACTAAGTCACAACCGATAAGAATCTTCAGTTATTGTGCTGGATGACTGTTACATATTTCTCATGAAATATGTACATCATTAGTGGGTGAGTGTGTTAGTAAAACTAGAGAACTGTAATTATAAGAAGAGTGTTGAGATTTATCATTTAATGAAACTGAGATTGTCATGGATTCAACTTGCACTGATGCCTCCTCCTGCATTAGAGGTTTATTGTCTATAATTTATTTAGTAAGCAGTGCTATTATAACAGGAATGAGTGGTTACTGCAAATCATTATAATATGTACTCTTAAATAATGTTTATGTAGCAGTGATAAGGCAAATACTAATTTTGGTATGATGAGATTTGACTGGGTGGGTTCAAATAAGTGTTATCAATCTTATTAGTTTAGGTAAAATAAATAGTGGCAATGTGAAAATACGTCGCGTGGTACCAAAGTTTCGAAATACGATAAGGAAAACCCCCTCCTGAATCGAGGTTCATGGCATTGGAACAGAAATCAACCATGATTAGCATAGAAATGACTACACAATGAGTTCATACACATGTTTCCTAAATGTGAAACAAATAGGAACTTTCATTTGCGCACGGAACTACCGTACATACCGGCATAATGATTAGTTCCAAGTGAAAGCAACTAACCATTTCTACTCCTCGATTAAAATTTACAACGACCGAATTGGATGTTTGATGAGCGTTAGGACGCTCCTCACAAGGGCATCATGAAAGTCGGGATCGCTCAACAGGACGCCCAAATTTCTGTAACAACCCCTAAACATGGGTGCGGCCACGGATCGCGACCAAATAATAGAGCTACACTGTACCTAATAAGAGCAATTTGATATCTTTGGAAGCCTGGATTCCATCCTCTTTCAGGTTCCTCTCAATCTGTCGGCTACGAGCTGCAGCCGCACGCTCCTCGGCCGACTGGGCGCACCCCATGTCGGCAGCTGTCCTGTTTCTTGGCCGCCGGCCGCCCCGACCCCTGAGCCGGGCGCGCTCTCACCGCTCCCTCTGCATGCGCTCCACACGCGTCCTGCCGCTCCGGCGAGACCGGAGCCACCCTACACAACGTTAGCACCCAACACACAGTAACCTAACAGAACCACTTATCACTGTTCATACGACTCCGAAACACACAATCTTTGGATAAACGATCACGACTCGATATTTTCCAGGGTTTTATACTGCACCGAACACTAAAAACACGCAACGACAATGCAAACTTTAATTGATTTTACAAATCCGTTTAAATACGAGATAATGGCGGCCGGATGACAAGCACCAACTCCGCTCCGTGACAGCGACCGCGCCCCGCTCGACTGACGTTCGGGTGCGTTCGGAAATCTTCGTTCGGACTCGCTCACACATGCGTAAAGGCACATTCACACGCGAAAGAGAACACGAGCAATGCGCTAAAATCAAAGATTGGCCAAAGACAATTTGTACTTTTTTTTTAGCTAAAAAATGTAATGGCGCGCATTTTAAATAAATATTGTTGTAGCTATAATGTTTTATTTGTTCAAGAGTTTAAATCAACAATTGTGTGATTATTTGTTTATGCGATATATTTGATTGAGTGTAACTTAAATCATAGATTCAAAAATATCACATTTCTAACACGTAATTTGCCGTAATAATGTTGCATACTAAGGTTGCATGTTATTTATGTATGTTGTCCTTATTAGTACCTATTTTTGTAGGTATGTTGTGTTGTCGAAACATACAAAATAGTTATTTCAAAATGGATAATGTAAAATATTGGTATTCAGCTACATCTAGCTTGACTGGAAGCCGACCCCAACATAGTGGTATTGGTGAGTGTGACACAGCGACCACACAGCCCGCAGCCCCAGTAACATAATAAATATTCTTATTTTTTTCTGATGGCGCTCAGGCGTGGGTCACAGAGAAAATAAAACTACATGCGTGGGTATTTGAAGGAGGGTTAGTTACTGCAATTACTTCCACCTCGACTTCAACCAAACTGAGACTAAAACCCCTTAACATATTAGACACAAACTTAGCTTTAACCTGTATTTTAAAATCTCGTTTTTTTTTTACTTTGGGACATGCAGGAACTACAGAACGCCACGTGATGACGTGACACGATTCTTACCTTAGATAAAGAAGATTCTTACATACTTACTTCTTTTGCTTCGTTTACGTTGATAATGGTCAATTCAAATAGATTTGGTTCTTTTTTGTAAAATCGCCCTTGTGAACCAACTTTATGTACCTATAACAACCCTCGTTTAACATGTAAAAATCGTAGGTCCTTCATGCACTATGCATTATCAAATCTATACTTCTTATAAGATAGCTTGATCTCTGCGACAGCTGTCAGTATCAATACAGAAACAATAGCGTTTGACAGGCTAACATTAACGTATACGTCAGTTTGACATTATGTCGCAGAGATCAAGCTATCTTTTATGAAGTATAGTAATTTAGTTTTAATTTTCGGTCGAATAGTCAGAAAACTGCCCGAAAAAAACTGCATAATCCGATCCGACCGACACAAACCACATTTTTTAAATTTTGTGGAGGCGGACCTGTGGTCCAGTAATCGTCGGTTGGAAAAAAGTCACCAACTGTTTCATCGGCGTTCATGCCGAATTACAAAATAGGATCAAAGATTTGGGCACAGCAAGCCTTGAGTTTAGACTAATGATGAATCAGTGCAGTGGACAAAGACAAAAGCCAAAAGCTCAGACAAAAGCTCAGACAAAAGCTCAGACAAAAGCTCAGACAAAAGCTCAGACAAAAGCTCTTTCCTACTTTGAGCTATGCTCAAAGTAGGAAAGAGTTGATGTAGATGGGTAAGAAATCCACTATATTGATGAGTAGTTACATTTTCTTGGGCCAGCTAGTCTCCTTCGAAAACAGGCAAGATAAAGAAATCGACCGCCCGCTTGTCAAGAACGCCTAACTACCTACTGGTAAATGAACGCTGATGATGGGTGATCTACCTTGGTCCCTGAAACGAAAGTTCATCGAAATGTGTATTCTGCCCATTCTAAAACACGGTGCTCAAAATTGGTCCCTGATCTAGTTTCATGCGTAGCGTATTGGGTATTAAGCCGACTGCCGAGCGACCGAATATGCAGCAACACGAAACAGTCCAAAACAGAAATCGCCGATGTGGGCAATAAGTCTGCTACTATGCTAGATAGCAGTGGGACTGAACGTGCCATAAATACCTACAGAATTCGCAAAGACCGGTGGGCTAGAGTCATCATGTAATAGGAGCCAGAAAACGGGAGACCTAGAAAACGCTCGCTGGGCTTGGAAGCATTTGCGGGAATTGGGGCCGGAGAAAGCGAATTAACTACATAATATTGAAATTTAAGTTGATGATATCTCTCTCATATCTTAGCTAGGTCGGCATTTACAGTTGTTAAAACTCCAGCCGGGCATCGAACCGAAAACTGACAAAGGCATCATGACAATACTTCATCACATCATTTTATGCAACAATCGAAAGGGTACGTGAAGAAACAACGAAGGAAGAAACTTAATCTTCATTTATTTTATTCATTTGTTTATCATGCAGTACAATGATGCAGTATAAGTGTATGAACCATGTCTAAGAACCGTGGTGGCTATCATTTTCATCTGCGGCCTGTGGTTAGACTTTTTACACTTTGGTAGGTATCATGTTGTGTGGATGACAAGAACATAATTATTCATAAGATAATAAGAGCTTCGGAGACCAGAATCTTAACTGGAACTGCTTGAAAGGCTAGACTTAATATAAACACAACCATACAAAGATTGGTACCTACATCTTTGTCACAAACACTTCCAAACTTCACCATTATTTTTTAATATCACACATTATTTAGGCAAAATCACTGTTTGTGAATTATATTGAATTGTAACTATGCTTCTGTATTGTCTCGCAGTTGTACTTGTAAGTAATGGCTTAAAGATCTTGGTTGTCACCAAGTGCATCTACGATTAAGAATAGGTACATTAGCTACCGCAAAACCTAGAATTAAATAAGTAAGGCAATAACAGCTTTATTAGTTAAATCCATATTTCATATTGTTATCGAAGCTCGTTACACACAATGCCACGAGTAGAGAAAACCTGACTGGGCGATTCTGAGGAGGTTAAGGTAAGCTGCAAAAAAAACCCCCTAGACAGGACCCAGCTTAATCTTAGGCTTTGCTTGGGCCTTTGTGCCCGGCTTGTTGCTTCCGCTACGTGTCCTAAACTTTCCCAAAACCTACACTCTTTGCGCTGTAGCATGGTGTGGGTGACAGTGGTGTTTTATTTGTAGACTAAAACATTCTGGTTGGGTTTAATTTAATTTACTACAGTTATTAATTAAATTAAATTCAAATTGATTATTGATTTAATATATTACGAATGTGGTACAGCTGAAATACTAAGTCAATAATTTATTATTTAATACGTCTATGATAATTTGTAAATCGCGGCAACTTTCAAGAGTGAAACGAAATGTCACGCATCATATTAAAGCGCAAAGAGTGTAGTGCTTTGAAAAGAATGTCACATGTGTTATTGTATTGCGAAAATAGGTAGGTAGTTAATAAAGCTCAACTGGTCAAGTTTTGCTGTTTTGAAACAATTTGAGGTTGCCCGTATGTGTTTACGCAATCAACTAGTAGCAAACATCAAAGATCCTATCCTGTCCCCAAATTATAGGCTTTATGGACCGATGTAAAAGTTCTGGGGCACAGTTATATCTGCCACTGTTAGGTACCAACCAGGATTCACCATACCTTTCTTATTATTCGCCCGATTTTCCTTTTAGGATATCGACTAGGTCCTCTGGGTTGTGGAGATAAGGGGATAGCGCTCCCATTTTATCTGAGACAATATCCAACTATCTGCCACGTACCTATAAACTCTCTGATAACATGTAGATATAATATGACCCAGGTTTACGGAATTGAGAATAGATCGAAAGAAGCAGTATTTGTGTGTTGTACAACACAAAACGGCTGATTGCGTATGGCCTAAAATAGCTCTAATTGTGCTAGTTACTTACTAGTAAGATGCAAGTTGCGAAAAATATTACTACTAAATTCCTTGATTTATTTTTATTCCTTGACTTCAGTAATATAAACTGACAAGGCGATCTTAACGCCATGTTAGTTCTAGAATGATATGTTGAAGTTCAAATGTTATCAATGTGTTCTTATCTTGTATCCAGGTACCTAACAACCAGAAGAGCACTGATTTCCTGTTACCTATCATAATCAAATCTTAATTTATTTTAAGAAAATGTTGACATGGCATGGACAGACCTTGTAGACTTGTAGTGTGTTGTTGTCATAGCAGTAAGTCGATATTCGTAGTCGCCTAAAAAGATCCTGTTTGGAAGCCTACAAAGTCTATGCATCTACATGCCCGAAACGGAGAGTGTCGGCTTGGAAGTCTTAGTCAATAGAGCTCGAGCCGGCGTGCGCGCGCACCTGCTACCTAGACAGAGATAGAGAAAGCTCCATTACCAAGGAGCAGCAGCTTGATATCCTTGGCGGCTTGGATGCCATCCTCCTTCAGGTTCTTTTCGATCAGCTTGCTGCGCGCAATGGCAGCGCGCTCCTCGGCGGACGAGGCGCAGCCCATGGCGATGGCGCGCACGGCCTGGCTCGCTACGCGCGGCAGCGCCGTGCCCCTCGCATGCTCGCGGCCCGTCGTCGCGCGCACGTGGCGCCGCGCACGCGCGAGCGAGCGCACGCGTGCGGTGGGACCAGGGACACGCACTACCACCGCACCGGGACGATCCGGCCGGACACGCGAGCTGAGCGCGGCGGAGCGAGGGGAGCGGAGCGCGACTGACCGGTCGAGGTGGCACCGCGGCGTGAACCCGCGAACGAATGACGGATCGCGCAGGCCTGGAGCGAAGCGCGTACTGCGCAGGCTCCGCCGCCGCCGCGCGCCGTCCTTCCCGCCCGGCACCTCCTCCCTAGCATACCTACCAACACCCTACGTCAAACCTACGCGGCGGCTACACAATGACACATTAATGTGTGGATACCTAAACAGTTCAGGCAAAACATTTAATTCAACTTCCCGGGGGCTTTTACCGCACATCTAGCGTTAACATTAAGAAAGATGACAAGGCAGGGTACTACTTACTATATTAGGCCACATAAACAAAAAATATCTACTACAAGGGTGTGAACCTTATGTCATTCGGTAGCTAATTGTACTTACCTTTATATATATTTTTTGTTAGTCTCGCGTTTGACTACTATCTCGCCTGATGTTAAGCGATGATGTGGTCGACGGTGAAGCACGCTTGCCTAGAATTAACCTATTCACTCTTGACTTAAAGACTCCTGGGTTGTAGGTACCGGGAAACAAAGGCTCCGGCAGGGAACTTCACTCCTTAGCTGTACGCATAATGAAAGTATTCGCAAAACGCTTTGTACATATGGGTGGAATGGCCATCATGTACCGATGGCGCATTCACGTACGTCTTGTAGTCCGATGCTGGAACAGGCTAGGAGGAATTTGTTCATGCAATACCATCGCACACTTCCCGAAATATAACCGATAAAAAACGTTTGCAAGGATCCCTAACTTTTTTGCAGCCAACTGAGCCTTTGCCTCAATGAATGGACCAAAATTGAGGGTCGATGTAACACCAAGAAGGTTGAGATGGCCGGTTTGTTATCGGCACGGTTACGCCACGGAAAGATGGAGCCGGGTGGAATTGGCTCATTTTGCGGAAAAAAGATTCACCTGGGTCTTAGCAGCATTGAAACTCACTAGATTGGCATCGCCATCGACAGTTTCAAGTACTCAACCATGGCTTCCGGAAGAGACCGGATCTGAAGCCCAGTAGCCCGTGCGCCGGACACGTACTTTTCAGCAACAGTGCTGTTGTCTGCACACCCAAAGGTTCCGGGTTTTAGCAGGTTATTAATGAGCAGCAAGAACAATGTTGCCGAGAGCTCCGACCCCTTAGGGACTCCGGCGTTAATACCTAACTGACTGGATGAACAGCAATCGATTGACCACTCTCACTCAGGAAGTCTGCAATCCAGTCATATAGACCAGCAGCCTAATCGCGTAAGTGAATTCTGTAAAGGAAACAAGTCGATTCTTTCAAAGAATCAGAATCATTTCTTTCAACTTTTTCGGTATTGCGAAAATAATTTGGAAAGCTAGCGTTAGCTTTCCAAATCCTCCTTTGAGTTGAACACAGACTACTTAGAGATACTACGGAGTTGAAGATATATGACATTTGCAATACCAATAGTGAAGTTTTATTTCGATTCTTCCGCTTTCATTCATTCTTTTACAATCAATTCTACGTCAAAATATTGGTAATGAAAGAAGCATAACCTTTCCGTTCCAGAGTGTAATATGCAATACGAAAAGTTGTTTTTGGGAAGGTTCCAACTTGTTTGCTTTGCAGAATTCACTTACGCAATTAGGCTGCAGTAGGCAGACCGAAGGAAGGAAGCTTAACAATAAGGCTCTCGAAAATAAGGTTGTCAATAAAGTCTTTTGACAGGGTCTGTCCTGTCGAAAGCCCTCGAGATGTCATGAGAGACAGCAAGCCCTTCCCCGTGCCTCTCGATGGCCTCACTCCAGACGTGAATGGCATAAGCTAGAAAATCCCCAGTTGACCGATTTCAGCGGAAGCCGTACTGGCGGTCACTAAGGATATCGTTGTCTTCTAGCTATGCCAGGCGCTTATTGTTCAGTACACGTTCCATACTCTTACAGAGGATGGACGTTACTGAAGATGGACGTTACTGAAATGGGTCTGTATTTGGGCGGGTCAGCTCTCACTACCTCTCCTTCTTGGGCACGGGACCCTCCCTCGGCTCCCTCTGACGGATGCGAATGTCCGACATACTTGTCTCACATCCAACAGGAGAAGGAGGGGGCCGCGCGCCATCTGAGTTCAGACGTGAAGATTCCGCAAAAAGGGAGGCAAATAAGTTTGTCTTGTCCTCAGCAGAGAGGGCCATGCGACCCGTCGGGTCTCAGCAGTGTTGGTAGTGAGGGGCGACAGAAGTTTGATTCAACCGACTTAGCCAGGGACCAAAACGCTTTGCTACCTGCTGGGTATGAAGCAAGTTTGCTCCAGATTCTTTTAATATGGTCAAACCGTGCCCTTGCATCGCCTTTTGCAGGACTTGGCAGCCATTTTGAAGGCTCTCTTCTTCTGACTCACGTCTTTTGCCTTGCGCACTTAAGCGTCGACCCATGCTAGGTAAGCCTCGTGTTTAACCGCGTTTGCGCGGTCACACTCGGCACCAAACCATGGTCGGTCAACGCTGGACACCGTTACATCAGAAAATGGAATGAAGTACTCCATCCGCTAGCGCAACACATCCGTCACGGCGTCAGCGCATGATGATGGATCATGGATCGTTCGAAGTTAAGCAAGTGGGCCGCCAAGGATAGCATGCGAAGAAAGATCGCATCCCATCCCAATCTGCTGATTTGTATCACGTGGGATCGGGCGGGGACTAGACGGACAGACTTCACCAGACCTTTTCGGAACTACCCTAAGACACTGAGTATCGGTCTGGATCTGTTGTCAGCAGAAGGTCCAAGCAATTGGCTCAAATCAACATCCAGCACCCTCGTTGCCGTAGGTACTCGTGCTCGTTGCATCTCTCGTCCAGCATTGTCAGTGCACTGGTATGGGAAGATCCACTCCGGTTGGTGGGCAATAAAGTCCCCCAATAACACTAATTGGGCGCAAAGGTACCGTTGTTGAGCCACATCGGCCGCCTCACTCAGGTACTGTGTAAGTCTGGTTGTCTGCAGCACCCTAATTGCGTAAGTGCATTCGGCAAGGCAAGGTTTGACCGCCATCAATCGATCAATTACATAGACGGAAATCCACATCGCGTCTTTCATCTCGCATGTGATTGGTCCATTGATGGTGTCAAAACGGTTTGCCTTACCGAATTCACTTACTCAATTAGGCAGCAGAACATCGCTATGCGATCGGTAGACACAGGCATAGATAATCTTATCCATACCTGAGTCCACCAGGGTCCATAGCACTGAGTAATTTGAATCTTCAAGGAGACGCTGATAGCGATGTCGTCACGGGCGTACATGCATACACCTGCGCGTGGCTTGAACTTGTGCGCCAGGGTATATAAAGATAGGTACCTACACTACGTCTGATCGTCCGACCGATCTGCGTCTAGGAAGGAACAAAAGTTCTGGTTTCCCAGTCTCAAGCGGTGATGGACTGCGACAAGGTTCGAGTGCAGACCTCGGATGTTGCTGAGGTGCACCTTATGAGAAGTGGTACTAGTGGAATGCTGCAGCTGTTCAGCTTTATTCTTATTGTTCCTTTGTAGGTATTATTACTGTAGGTGATGGGAGAGGAGAAGGAAGTGAAATGAGGTTCCACGCTGGCAACCTACAGACATGCACCGACAGGATGCCATCATTGGGGGACTGGTCTGGAGAGGCAATGTCCATCGGACACTCTCGTCTGGTCGCCAACCAGCACGATGGCGCATACCGGGATTTTTCGACAGTTGACGGGGCAGCCTTTCGTGTGTGGCTGGCACACTACTTGGGCCCCCAACTACCTGCGGTCGGCCAGCGGCGCACGTTATTTCGAGACTTCGAGAAAGTCTCGACAATGGCTTGCTTGACGTTGATATACCACAACTTCTCTGGCAGTGTATTTCATTCGTTTCATTAGCCCGACATAATTATTTTATAAGCCCCAGCATTATGCGCGTGATTGCTTGTAAACAAAGGATGTGAAATTAAAAGATACCTACAATCGCGTGTAGAAAATCGCAGTCATAAAATTATTCATCTCGATAAGTAATTAGTTAATTACTTTTGCTGAACGAGAAGTCAGTGATTTCTAGGCAATTTTCAACACACGTGTCCACCTTGTCCACGAATAAAGTGGGCGTTGTGAGGTAGACTAGTAGTCATCTGAGTCACATACTCAACTTCATGGCCGGGTCTATTAATATACCCGACACACAGGGGCTTGTAAAAGTACATTAGCGGTCATCAATGAGCTATTAAACAACTGCCTAGTACTGTGCTAGTACCTGTGTCCTTTTAATTGTTTTGTGAATGCTAACTGTTAATTTTATTTGCATGCACATGACATTGATCAACATGGAGCAGTTATTATTTAAATCTTAAATACTACCTGTGATACTACCCTCCTATTACAAAAAAAAAACTTATGGATCAGAATGTTGGCCTGTGAAAAAGACGGATGATGAAAAGAGATTGCATGTGGCTGTGATGAGAAGTGCGGAGCGACGAGAATTGATAGAGTGAGAAATGAGTTTTATAGGAATTTTGAAAGTGGCGCCGCCGCCGCATTGTATAAGTTATTAAAAAAAAAGTTGTAAATAAAAAAAGTTTATTAAAAAAATCAAAAAACCCGACTGCTTGAAAAGCAAACTAAAAAGACGTACTCCAACTGCACAGCATGATTTTTTTCTTGTTTACGTCTTTTTAGTTTGCTTTTCAAGCAGTCGGGTTTTTTGATTTTTATTTAAAACTTTTTGGTTATTTCTTTTTAAGAATTAGTTACATTTAAACATATAAGTGTTATATATTTTTGAAATCGCCTCTTAAAACCCTTTATTTTGATACCCCACACGATGGGTTTGGAAGAAAAAAAAATTCCCCCCCCCCACAAAATGGCTCCCAAAATCCGCCATATTTGTTTTTCCAATTTTAATGTAGCCAGTGACACTCGCAGGATTAAGACGAATCGATTGACGTAAGAATCATCAAAATCGGCCAACGCGTTTGGTCTCTAGAACGCCACATAGGAACAAATATACATACATACATACATAGACTAATAAACCCATTACCCTTCTTCGGCAGTCGGGTAAGAAAAGGGAGTGAGTGATAGGTGACGGTTGACAGCAGTTAACAGAACGGAAAGAAAGAAGAAAACCACAGATATGCTAGTATTATATTATCTATGCCACAGAGTACTTATTGAAGAAAACTTGTGCCGCCGACTCCAAGAAACAAGGCAGGGCAAGGGCAGGATCTTAGATAAAGCAGGTCGCAGGTTTGATTCCCAGAAGGAAAACATATTTGTACGGCTTACGGCAGTCATTCAGACTCTGATGTTTCTAAACACACGACGACTTTATTATCTTAGACCAGTGTCACTGGTATACCTACCTAAAAATACGCTAACCTTCGTTTGGGATCGCAATTTATTGGAGCCTCTCGGTGTATGTCGCGGTGAAGCTGGTAGCCCGGTCAAATTAGCCCAAAAAATAGGGGTACCCTTGCATTAATTCACAACAAGCTGATAATTCACGCACGCACGACACGTAACACGTAAGGAAACGCACGTAAGGGATATTACTATCGAGCGTATTACCCAGGTTCAAATGACACAGGATAAAATACACTGTATATTCAAATTCAAACTCCCAAATATTTTTTTTCTATTTTTCTAATAAATGTAATAACTTATTTATTGTACAGTCAAGAACTCGTGAAGCTTTACACGTTGGACTCTGTACCGTTTATTATTACAATCGCTGGAGATGTAAGGCTCGTACTACAAGTGAAAAGCTTCATGTGTTCTCGACTGTACCACCTACAATTCATACTTTTCTCAATCTCCATATCAACTTGCCCCCCCCTGGGCCATCGGCTGGCGACGCCCTTGCCAGTCGTGTTCAAATGTTAAACTTTCAACAGAAGAAGAAACCAACATCAACGACGAAACAGATGATCTATCGCTGATACAACAATTTACATTGACTCAGGAGGATGCAGAGGAAAAAGAAGAAGATAATTATGGAAGAATAAATGAATGATTTCAAATACCTTCATAGGTGGCGTGGAAACATGTGTATTTTATGGAGAATACAGCTACCTACAGCTAACTTTCGAATGGCCTTTTCTCAGAAATGGCAAATCTTAAAGAAAAAGTATCAGGACAATTTAAGTAGATAATTACCTGATCTACAATTTTAGTCTGAGCTATTTTTATCGTAAAAGTAACCGTTTCGCCATAAAAAACTAAAAAACAATTTTTGCGACCTTTGACCTTGAATAAATTTTTTTGCACACTCGGGAACAATGGGAACTTTTCATTAGTGCCTGTAAATTTTCAGCTTGTTGTGAATTAATGCAAGGGTCAATGTCTATTTTGACCGGGCTATAGTTTCCACTGCATCGAAATAAGATGTCGATAGGGAAGTGCTCCAATAGTAGGTATAGACTAGGCTAGGAATGTTATGGAGGTTCGATTCCGATTCTGATAAGACGGCACTTCTGATTTTTTTTCGATTTCGGGTCCGATACGCGTACAAACTTGTTTATTGGTACTGATTGCGATTTTAGAAAACTAGTTTTTTTTTTTCATCTCCTAGTTATTTAGTTATTGGCTGATTAACAATGTATGTAATATTAGATCATTACATATGAAATTAGCGTTTTGTAAGGCAGGAACATAAAGTCGTTTTTTTTTTAAATATAATTATATTTATTTAATCAAAGTATGTACCATTGTTATCTATGCACTTTTGCCATCTCATAGCATAGGTAGTTCATTGATCCCTTTACTAAAAACCATTCGGACGAATCAATAAAATCCTTGAAGGTGCTTTGGACTGCCCCATCGGAGTTGACTTTTTCCCTTGCAAGAAGTTATCCAAATTCGTATAGGATCCACTTTTCATCACAGGTAATGATTCGATTTAAAATCCCTTCTTTATTGTGCCGGTTGAGTAATGTAACGCAGCAGTTGACGCGCGTTTGACGATTTGTTGCACTCAATTCATGAGGTACCCACCTTTCAATTTACCTTTTCACCTTCCTAATTTGCTTCAAGTGGATTAAAACAGTTTTATCACTAACACCGCAGCCTGCAGCTAACTCGAACGTGGTTTGCGATGGATCCGCTTCCACAATAGTTTTCAATTCTTCATTATCAACTTTGGTCTCCGGCCGTCCACGGGGCTTGTTCTGCAGGTCGAAATTTCTAAAATGAAAACATTGGAACCAAAAACGCACTGTGTTTTCTTTTGCGACACCGTCGCCATACAAATCATTACTCCTTCGAGCCGTTTATGCAGCACTAGTGCCACGATGGAACTCGTACTCGTAAATAACGCGATAATTCAAGTTTTCCATTTTGTAAACTGACTGGCATAATGAAAAAACTAAAAGAGGAAAAAACAAATGAATTACGGTTTTCCATACACAAAAGCATGAGTAAATACCTAGCTGTATAAATTTAAAATTAGAATTCCAAACCAAAGAGGAGATATTTGAAATCAAAGTGGCCAGTACGACTTATCGCCAATTTCATAGGTAAGGACCTAATATATTATTTCTTTAAATCTGCTTTCTCTCAACGCAGTCATCTTTCTTCAGCCCCCGCCTCCGATTCCGATAAACCAAAATAAAATCTAGCTCCGATTCCGACTTCGGTTCTGATATTATCACGTCCGTAACGTCCCTAGTATAGACCTGTGAGCTCTTTTGCCCATCTTGTACGACTTTTGGGTTGCATAAGGCATGATTTGGCCTTTCAGTATTTTTGTTTTCGTTAGTAGGTACTCATAATCGCAGTAGTTCTCTTTTGGAGATGTCTGTGCCCACTGGCCAGAAGTGTCAATAGCTTGTGTCTCATAAAAAACTGGCGAAGTGCGACTTGGACTCGCGTACGAAGGGTTCCGTACCATTATCGCAAAAAACGGTAAAAATAACACGTTTGTTGTATGGGAGCCTCACAAATACTAAAAACAGCATAAATTAATATTTATTTTATCCTGACGGATCGCGGAGTCTTAGTAATAGGGTCCCGTTTTTACACTTTGGGTACGGAACCCTAAAAACAGACTCGTAATAAAACATTTATAATAAACATAAAGAGAATTTTTATTCTAATAGATAAATCAAGTACAGTACTTACAACATATTTATTGAGACAATTATTTTATTAAATGTAAAGGGAGCCATCAGCCGGCCCTAAGTGGTGGATCCCAATAAGCAATGCATCTACTAAGGTCCAGACTCCGAGTCCTCCGAAACTGAACAGTTTTCCTATCCCCTCTTGCCAGTGGCCGAGATAGAACCGATCAGCACCAAATCCTCCAAGTGTCAGAGCGAGGATGACAGCGGTACCCCAACGAGTACCTGCAGTCCATGAACATCGAATCTTCTTCAGAAATCTGCGCTTTCCCAAGCACACAACATCATCAGAGACTGTGCAGTTTGTCCTGCAAAGTAAATAGAAGTTATTTAACTTAAGTAAACATAAGGAAAATTTGATATTGACATGTTTAGTCACCAAAATGTTTTGCATCTGTTTATTTATTAATAGTATGATTTAAAAAATATCTTATTACTAAAGTTATGCATTTTTTCTTACAAGTAATATTTCAGCGGTGATGCCAGTGAGTTGCAGTTTGCTTTCTGGTCACAGCGATGCTCCCATTTTTCAGTCTGGTAACAAAACCTGCACATTGCCGTTCTGTTAAATGTTTTGGTACCCTGGAATATAACGAAACATTGTGGGTATATTCAACTTTTTAATGAAAATTACTATCTTTGAGGTGAAATGGTGTTTACAGTACTTACATTACAAACAATTTTTGGTTTGACAGTGCAGGAATAATTGTAGAAGCCTCCATAGCGGCAATCTACGCTTCTATCACAATTTATACAGGGATATTGCAATGAGGAGCATTCAGAAATGTCTTGGTCAACAGAAGGACAACTTTTCAAGTATTCTTCATTCTCACTGAAATTCACGCCTTTGTCAGACGAATCGTCCTTTATTTTGTTTTCTTTGCTTTGTATATCCATATTGTTGTTAGCTACGATACAAAATTACATTAAAACAATTGAATTAAAATGTAAATTGATTATTTACTCCATCATTGTTGCAGTACAACTTACCCATATCAGTAATGTGAATTGTATTAAATATAACTAATAGAACTAAAACTAAACAGTCTCTTATACTTATTCTGAGAGGCAAACTTCTCGGCATCGTGAAATCTATAACATTTTACTGGTTTAATTCAATAAATAGGAGCAAAATAAGCTCAGGCTCGCAGTAAAAACAACAATACTTTTTTTTGACAAATTTGACACTGATGACAATTATCTTGACAGCAGGGTAGCTTGACTGCAGAGAGTTCTTGACTGGGTTTCATGAGTGCGATAAAGAAAGCGCTACACAATGTATGCTAAAGATATTTACAATCTTTTCTCTGAAACGCATTACGTCAATACGTACACTTCACGCTTGCTATGGTTAGTAGAACAGTAGAATAGTAGGTACTTCTGGATTAAGGGCCTACATGCGCTTTAGTCCCGTAAAACGGTTACTTTCTAAAGCATACTCCTTATTAACGGCTAGGTTAAAAGGTTTGAAAAAGATATATATTTATTATTGATTCATGTACATTATTTTTAACAGGATATTTTTTCGCAACTTTTGGAAACATCTCCAAAACGACTTGGATGTTTAAAAATATTTTTACACAGAAAAATTGATGGCTGGAATTTCTGTAAATCAAATAATATTTTGCAAATAAAACTGTTCAAAAGGAGGTTTAATATTGATATTTTGGCATCGAGCGGGCGCACGGCCAGTACTGCGTTGGGCGGTATATAGCGCCTTAAATTGGACAAACCATAAAATGGTTTGTCTATTTCAAGACACGGCTTGCCCAGCGTAAATACTAAGTCCCAATGCCTATGTGTTGAGAGCGCTCATCATCATTTCAGTGCGGAATCACCCATTGCTACTGCTAGTTATAGGTCTCGCCTTTCTTTTGACATACTTCCTGCTTTCTTGAGTCCTCCATCTAGGATTCGCAGATATCATCAACATAGCCTGCTTAATAAGCACTGAAAATATGATTTTTGAATTTTGATCGTACCTATAATACTTACAAGTAGTAACATTGTATTGTATTAGTCAAATCTCAGAACGGCACCAAGATTCTTACCTGCATTGACGATTTTCTGTGTAGCTAATGACAGGCCTCCTCAAAGTCAGATCTAGGGTAGGTGGCTACTAAAAAGTAATTTTTGAATGTGTAAACTAAATCGTGGTATTCATAAAAATATAATTACCTACAAGGGAGTTCTCTCGAATTCTGTAACGATTTTACAATTCTGAACCGATAAACTAACTTAACCTTGGCTGTTAATATTTTAAAGAAGATAAAAAGAAAATAAGTACCTACCTATTATGTCCGTGACTACTGCTGGACCCCGACGCCAATCGCTTTCATATTTGGTAAATAATTACTACTCAATTGGTACCAATTAGTACTCGAACAACAAAATTGGTACCTTAGTAGTTTTCGAGAAATTCGACTTTGAGGGTGGTCCTGCGCGTTTAGTCTACATTTGACAGATTCTACTTAGGACAGATTCTACATATGACAGATTCTACTTATGACAGATTCTACATAAGACAGATTCTACTTCAATTCAATTCAATTCAATTTTTATGTTTATAGCTCCATCGATGAACATTCGATGATTTTGCCAATGTCAAGGTAGTTGATGATAGTCGGTTTACTTTAAGAATACTTTTATTTTAACTATTGATCAGTGTTTGTAACGATGACCTCCATTGTTCACCATGCTAAAAAAAGGACAAAACAATTTTGGTTAAAACATTTAGAACGAACCAAAATAAATGTTAAAACATCAAGAATATAATACATAAATAGAAATACATACATAGCTACAGTTGGATTTTATTAATGTTAATAAATCTATAAAGTATTTTTACTGCGGGGGTATGGACTAAAGATAATAGGAACGGAATGTTAATTGGGCGGGGAATGTTATCAGGGAGTAAATCGTAAAGGGGAATAGTTAAACGTGGACAGGAAAAAAATAAGTGCTCCAGAGTACCCTCCGCTAGACCGCATTCACACAAAGAATTGTCTCTTACGTGGATTTTGGCCAAAAAGACAGGAGAGCAAACAAACCCAAGTCGGAGTCGAATTATTACGGAGGTAGCAACTTTATTTGAGAATTTAAGTCTGCTGAACCAGCATTTAGAAGGAATGTGTGGTTGGATAGAGCCATAAAATTTTCCTTTCAATAAACGAGTCTTTTGCCAATGGGTATTCCAACACTTCATCATCTCTGGTTTGGCAAGGCAGCGCAAATCCCGGGGGTAACAAGATGGACGTGATTCGATCCCATTCCGAGTAGCCGACTTGGCAATCGAGTCGGCATTCTCGTTACCAACGATACCAGAGTGACTAGGGATCCAAGCCAGTGCAATCTCTATGCCTAAACAGTGGCATTTATATAGTAGTTGTTTTATTTGTAAAATAAGGGAAAAATTGTGGCGAGAGCGAAATGGCGATTTTAATAAATCCTGAAGGCAGCTTAGAGAATCCGAGAGAATTAGGGATTTGTTGAGTCCATGCGATTCAATATAGGAGACCGCTTCCAGAAGAGCTATTGCTTCCCCGGTATAAATAGAGCCAAATGGAGAACTACGAACATTTAGTATAATTTTGAATTTTGGGATCCACACAGCAGAACCCACATGGCTATCATCTGACAACTTAGAGGCGTCTGTAAATATCGTGAGCCAATCGTGCCAGTCCTCGGCCAAGATTTTGTTGAGTTTATCATTGGCAGCAGGATCATGTTTAGATATACTAAAGTTAAGAAAAATGTTAGGTTGGAAGAGTAAGGAGTCAAAATCTACTTCAAAGAGAGGGTTCGTTTTAGACTGGACTAAAGAAATATGCATATTATTAAATTTCCTGAAGCTAAAAACAAGTAGGGGAGGATTTTTATGGGACCAATAGGGGGTGGTTGGGATTAACTCACAAAGTTTACGGAGAAGAGGGAGAAGAGGATGAGATTTATTCTGGATGACTTTATAAAAAAATCTATCACAGAGATATTGTCTACGTAGGTGAAGTGGTGGCTCTAAACATTCTACCTGAAGGGCATTAATAGGTGAGCACTTCATGGCTCCCGTGATAATGCGCAAACACTTAGACTGGATCTTTTCTAGTTTGCAGAGGGCTATTTTGTTGCACGGTTCCAGGAGAAAGCTTCCATAGTCAAAGTGACTACGGACTATGGCATTATATAAAATTTTCTGGGAAGTTGGATGAGCTCCCCAGCGTACTCCAGAGAGGGCACGTAGTACATTTACGCCTTTTTCACATTTTTTAGAAATGTAGTCCAAATGATAGAAACCAGATAATTTTGAGTCAAGAATGAGGCCAAGAAATTTTACTTTGTCATGGATCAAAATGGGTTCATTTTCAACAAAAAGGTTTATAGGGGGAATATTACGTTTGCGGGAAAATACAACAGCGTTACACTTGGGAACTGACAGGCTTAGGCCGTGGTCAGTCAACCATTGATTTAAATAATGGAGGGCAGAATTTAAGCGAGATTCGGAATCAGAGAATGAAGCTGAACTACAGTAGAGAGCAATGTCGTCGGCGTATTGTAAGATTTTACAGAAGCAGCTCACTGAAGACTCTAAATCATATGTGTAAAGATTATAAAGAATAGGGCTTAAGACCGACCCCTGGGGTAGTCCCTTCCACACTAGACGGCTTGGAGAAAGGGAGTTTTGATGACGAACTGAAATAGAGCGGGACATAAGGAGATTACAAATGATGTTGACCATCCTCACAGGGATACTCAGCTGTAGCAACTTTTGCCTGAGTATTGGAAGTTGGACATTATCGTAGGCTGAAGCTATGTCTAAAAAAACACCAAGAACACTTTCATTTTTGGAAAAAGCAATGCGGACATCAGAGAAAAAAATGCTAAGGCTATCCAGAGTGCCCATACCCCTTCGAAAACCGAACTGAGATCTGGATAAAATGCCTTTGGTTTCTAAGATCCATTCAAGCCGGTTCTTGATGAGATTCTCCATGATTTTAGCCAAGACAGAAGATAGAGCGATAGGGCGATAAGAAGTTGAGTCTTTTGGGTCTTTTCCAGGTTTCAATATTGGGATAATGATTTGGGATTTCCATGACTTTGGGACTTGGCCTGTATCGAAAAAGGAATTTATTAGTTTGAGAAAGAGTAGTTTACAGTTAGAAGAAGATTTGGAAATGAAGGAATAGGGGATTCCGTCAACACCCGGAGCAGAATCACGAAGGTGATCCAAAGCACATGTTAATTCTGAATAAGAGAATGGGTCATCAAATCTATCAGAGGGAGAGGGAGAAGGGGGATCTATAGAGGGAAGGCAATCAAAATTAGGAACAAAGGGGGGGGCTAATTTAATAATGAAGTCTTCCAACCAGGAACCTGTGTCGTTGGTTGAAATGTCAGGAGGCTGATCACAAGCTCTGCGGTAAATTTTGATTTTTTTCCACACTAGGGAAACTGGAGAACGTGGAGAAAGAGACTCACAAAACTTAAGCCAACCATTTCTTTTCTTTTTTGCCAATAACCTACATGTATTAGCTGAAATCTTTTTAAAATTCAAATAATCGGTCATGTTTAGACTAGTGGAGAAAGTGTTTTCAGCCGCTTTGCGTTTACGGACGCTATCCGTGCACTCAGCATCCCACCAAGGCGGAGAAGGTAATAAGTGACGAGCGGAGTTCTTCAGAGGGATTGAAAAATCGGCCGCTCTTATTAAACATTCAACAAAATCGTTGTAGAGGGCAAGGGAGTTGGAAGGATTTATTTGGGGAAAGTTTTGAAGTTCGGAGTCCAGATGGGACGAGAACTTAGACCAGTCAGCTTGGGGAAGGCGATATTTTTGTAGAGGTTGGATTGGAGGAGTACAAGGATGACAACTAGGAAATGAAATAAGTATAGGAAAATGATCACTTCCGAAAGAATTAGGGAGAACAGACCAGGAGGCTGTTGAAACTAGGGAAGGAGAACAGAAAGAAAGGTCTGGAACACTAATATTTTGGGTAGGGGAAACCCTACGGGTAGCAGATCCATCATTAAGAATGCAAAGGTTGCGGTCATCTAAAAGGTCTAACAGCAAACTGGAAGCGGGGTCATTACAGTGAGAGCCCCAAAGAGTGTGACGGCAATTAAAATCACCTAACACAATCAAAGGGGATGGAATAGAAGAGAGAATAGAGTTAAATTCAGACAAAAGATTAGAATTGGGGTGAGGAATATAGGCAGATACATAGGATATGTCCATGGCTCTTACTGCAACTACATGTAGACCAGGATCATGACGTGGAAGAGAAATTTCAGTAAAAGAGATAGATCTGCTAACCATAAGGGCGCAACCCGCCCATCCGTCATCTCTATCGTCCCGAAGACACGAAAATCCAGGAACCCTAAAGAGAGATCCGGGACTGAGCCACGTCTCCGAAACGGCGAAGACGATGGGTTTAAATTTATTTATAAGGTAGATTAAATCGTGCTTTTTCCTACGAATGGATCTACAAGTTCCACTGAAGAATTTTGTCCCCCAATTTGGCGAGTCCAGGATTTGAGAAGTTGTTCAACTAATATAACGACATTGTCCGGTATTGAGTCACTAAATTTAGATAATATATTAATTAGGGAGCATGTCAGGAGCTCTATTAGGTTGTCATTAGGAGTGGGAAGAGGAGTAGTTTCTACACAAGAAGGATTGAGAGCACAGCCATTAGGCTGAGAAGAATTAGGAGTGTAAACCATTGACCTATGGGCTTGGGTGTCATACGACTTACCCAATTCAGGTCTAGGCTTAGGAGAACGGTAAACAGTCTTAGAGTAAGAGGTTTTAATGGGGGATGAATATGGAGAAGAAGTAGGAGTAATGAGTGGGGGTGATAAAACAAAGGATTCAAACGAAGAAGCTTGAGGTGGTATAGTTTGGGAAGGACCTGCTGCTATATTAGAGTAAAGTTTTTTCGGATGGGGAAACCTAACTGAAGCCTCCCGATAACTTAGATTCTCCTGTGACATGACCATTTTGATTGATTTCTGTCTCGAGTGTTCAGGGCACTTGTCATCTGTAGCCTTATGGGTTCCACCATTACACAAAATACATGTAACATGCGAGTCTGGAACTTTACAGCTATCACCAGGATGTGGTTGTGCACAACGGTAACAACGGGGGTTAGACCTGCATTGCGAGCTAATGTGGCCAAAACGCAAACAGTTACGGCATTGGATAGTGGGGAGATGATAGATTGTGACAGGCAGAGAGGCATTATAGCAAAAGACTTTCTCTGGTAGTACTTGGCCAGAGAAAGTAAGCACTACAGTTGTTGAGGGCGACCAAGTTACCGTGGTCTCTTTTTTATTCTTAAAATTTAGTCTTCTAGCTCTAATAACTTCACCACAATTATGAGGGGTTTCCAGACCATTGACTAGCTCTTCAAGAGTCCAGTCAGTAGGTATATCCCTAACAACTCCCATGCGGGTTACATGGAAGCGTGGTATACTAGCAATATACTTATAGTCGTTTAATATGGGGTTGCTGACAAAATTATTGGCATCTTTGAATGTAACAAAATCAATGGACATTCTATTACGTCCCAAAGACTTCACACTTCCTTGTACAATACCCTTAAAACCCTTGTTGTGAATAAACTGTGCAAACTTAAGAGAATTCAACGTAAGGCCCTGCTTTGGGTCTGTTTCCGCTCTTGCAACAAACACAGTGAAAGGTGCTCTGTCGTTCTCACTATATAAAATCTTAGAGTCGCTCTCAAAACCTGGCTTTGTAAACACAGACTGAATCGAGTTAGATGGCGGCTTATTTCTTTTAGCGTCAGTAAGTATCTCAGATTCTCTGGGGCGCTTTCTAACTTCGGGTCTTTTGCGACCATCGTCGGAGTTCTGAGAGCACTCCATTAGTTCCATATCAGGAGGTGTTCCTCCACCCCCGTCAGGGGGTTCTTCGGCACTCATTTCCTAAGGAAATGAGTGCCAAAACAGCTTAGGATACAAACCTTATCACTAGGTTCCTCCACCAGACAACACAAAACAACAGATACAACACTAAAAACAGATTTTTTTATCAAAATAAGCTGTGAGGTTAAGAATCGCGTGCTTAATCTCACCTAGACAATAGCAAAATCTCCAGATTCTACTTAAGACAGATTCTACTTTTGACAGATTCTACATTTGACAGATTTTGAAAAAAGTGAGACAAGTAAGGAACATTGTTGCAAAAATAATAGTGTTATATAGTAATCACTATATTTATTGATAGGCGTTATATATAGTAAATAATATTTTTCGTTCAAGTTCGAGTTTCATTAAAGCCGTTCCGTACAAAATGTATGAGAAAATGAACTGTGTCCTCACTAACCGACTTTCCAAAAAGGTGGAGGTTTCTCAATTCGGCTTATTTATATATATATATATATATATGTGTATTCGCGGATAACTTCGTCGTTTACGAACCGATTTTGTTGATTCTTTTTTTGTTGGAAAGGAGATATTCCAATGAAGAAACCGATGATCTGATGATGGGATCCTAGCTAAGTCGAGGGAACTCCTCAAATATTATAGGCATACATATAGCTATTTTGGTATTTTCATCAATAATGCAATCTTTTGCACTCAAAAAGTATCATTAGGTGAAGTGGAACTGATGAAGAAGACCACAATGGCCACTGGAATTCCGAAATAAAACAATGTGTCCTAGTCGTGTTTGAGCTTATTCGAATCGTCATGAGATGTACTTTGGCTATAAATGCTAATAGTTTTAATGTTAATTGGAGAATACCTACCAAAAGCAAAAAAGTAAAATAAAAATCTTTTTAGCAAAAAATCAAACCGACATCGAAAACAAAACACTACAAACCTACAAATAACTTTCTTTTACGAAGTCGGTGTCGAATAACGGAAAACAATGGGTAGAAAAGACACCGACTTCGGAAAAGAAAATGAGGAGACAGTTCATTTTCTCCTTGAACTTGAACGAAAAATATTAGTTACTATAAATATAAACATTTAATACTAGGTATAAAAACAAAATACGCCTATCAATAAATATAGTGATTACTATATAACACTATTATTTTTCATGCAACAATGTTCCTTACTTGTCTCACTTTTTTCAAAATCTGTCAAATGTAGAATTTGTCTTATGTAGAATCTGTCATATGTAGAATCTGTCATATGTAGAATCTGTCATATGTAGAATCTGTCAAAAGTAGAATCAAATGTAGACTAAACGGTCCTGCGGTAGTCACGCTCCATTCAGCAGGACCACCATGAGCGCCGAAAACGGGTGCATGCTACAGCTATTCTAAGTATACAAATAATTACTACCCATAAATGTGTTCTATTTAATTTACAATAATTTCGCCTGCCGGAAATGTTCACCTCCATCCTAGAGCGCGTTACACCTTGTCACACACAGACACGCATACCTACACACTCTCGGGCAAGTAAGGGCTCACGCCTGGTTCCCTTCACTGGCGCTGGGGTGAGGACTTATAATGCACTCACGGACGCAACACTCTCCAAAGACCCACACGGCACATCTCCTTTTGTTTTTGTATATCTCTTCATCTCAAATTGATACTTTCACATTGTTGTAGTACGTAAGTGAACCATAATATTGTAATTTTAAGGGTGTGAGCCTGGAGATCTGTCATACAGGTCTCGAACCCAGTACAGACTCCATCTCTCACAAAGGTTTGAATCTGCTGTAGAGAAATAAACTTATATTCTATTCTATTTCGTGAAAAGAACAGAACTGAATCATTTGTATTTACCGAGAAATCAGCGACGATAACTTTCTCTCGCTCGTTCAGGAGGACCACGACTTTGAATGTTGATTCCAAGTTTGAGGAGACTCAAACCTACACAGAAAATTACTACCCTACAAGATAAAATTAATACCCAAAATTCACAACTAGTACTCCAATAGTTTACGAGATATACCATGCCATTGGTGGGGTGTCGGTAGTCACGGTGTTAAATTTTCATTTCATGTTTTCCTATTAAAAACTCTGTGATTTCTTCCCAAATTTATACAAAATAATTACTATTCCTAAAGAAGTTATAGCGACCAAAAACTCAGATAGGTACCTAAGTGTTGTATTTTAAGAGAAATTAGCTTTAATTACTTTTCCATACTAAATTATTCGCGTATAACCCGACCAAATTAAGTTGTCAATAGAATTAATTAATTTATTATTATATACTTTATTGTACACCATATGTTACATTTATAAAGGAAACTAAAAACACATACAATGGGCGGCCTTATCGCATTACGCGATCTCTTCCAGGCAACCTGGTATGTGGACAGTAATTGCTGGACACGAAGTGGGGCTGTTATTGGTGTGACAATACCAGTGTTACAAAAATTATATATTATAAAAGATATGCAGATACATATATATACTTAAATAAATACATACTACATATATATGAAAATTAATACATACCTACTTAAATACATACATACTAAAATATAAAGGCAATAAATTAAATGATGACAATCAATTCATAATCACAGCGACAAGTAATGCTCCCTCACAAGTCTTATGTCCCTCTATAGTAATGAGCTATTTAGATGTACACTCGTGCACATAAGTTTATGTATGTCGGACTAAAGGTAATAACAACAGTTCACTATCTATATTCTTAATTCAAACTGTGTATCTAGGCACATAACAAGGAATAAAAAAAAAATTAATTAAAAAAATCAAAATACCCGATTGCTTAAAAAGCAAACTAAAAAGACGTAAACAAGAAGAAAATCATGCTGGGCAGTCGGAGGATACATATTCGGGAGCTGGCGAACCAAAACCAGATGTATCCTCCGACTGCACAGCATGATTTTCTTCTTGTTTACGTCTTTTTAGTTTGCTTTTTAAGCAGTCGGGTATTTTGATTTTTTTAATATTTTTTTTTTATTTACATCTTTTTAGTTATTTTTTTTTAGAATTAGGTACATTTAAACATATAAGTGTGATATATTTTTGAAATCGCCTCTTAAAATCCTTTATTTTGATACCCCAAACGATGGGTTTGGAAGAAAAAATAAATTATTTCCCCCACAAAATGGCACCCAAAACCCGCCATTTTTGTATTTTCCAATTTTAATGTAGCCAGTGACACTCGCAGGATTAAGACGAATCGATTGACGTAAGAACCATCAAAATCGGCCAACGCGTTTTGTCTCTAGAACGCCACATAGGAACAAACATACATATATACATAGACTGATAAACACATTACCCTACTTCGGCAGTCGGGTAATAACCTATCGTTACTCATGGCCTATAGTACCTTTGTTAATGACGTGGGTAGGTAGGTACTCTAATAATTATTTTTCTGTATTGTAAGTACCTACCCATCTTCTGTGTTTTTATATGAATTTAAATAAAGAGCGATAGGTATTTCTTATTTATTTCTTTCCTGCACACCTATTATTTCGGGATATCGCCAAGCGGTTGGTCGACTCTTCACGTGACCAGAGGGCTGGCCTTTTTTTTGGCCAAAGAATCGGCACATCCAATCCAACGTGGCAATGCTGCCAGCCTTCTGGGCACTTTTCCTGTTGACAGCGATGCGGACGAATTTTTTGACGCCCCGTAATTGTACATATAAAATACTAAATAAATAAATATATCTATCGTCTTTCCTACTGATTTACCATTGCTGCAAGCCTAAGTACCTACGTTTAAAAACCTAATTAGTGAAAAAGCAATAACCGTTATTAGTAACAATAATTGTTACAATTGGTAAGTATAAAAGGATTACATAAGAGGTGAAATTTCCCCAAAATACGATTTAACGGTTTTAAGAATTTCATGTCTTGGGTTCGTTAACTTGAAAATTGTCATAAATACCGACCTAAGTAAACCCTAAAGGTTGTCATTATAAGTTTTCAAATCTATAGCTACACCCAACATACGATTTAGCTAAATGTTAAAGTTTGCCAACGATCTTACTGCACAGGGTTTCGCTTTTGATGTAGGCCTAGTAGGGTCTACGGGAGCATTAAAAAGGAATTTTCGGCAATTCAACCTTTCATCATCATTTCAGCCCAAAAAGCCAACAAATAACGGATCGTCCCAAACCAATACAGCCTAATATCTACGAAACCCCAATTTTTATTTATTTAATAATAGCCTATTTTTCGTCGCCTTCAATAACTGCATGAAAGTCATCTGTAGGATAAAATACGAAATTACGCTTACGAAGTCGCGGGTGAAGTGCTAGTAATCGATAAAGCCTCTGTTTTGATAAACTCTGGAGTAGAAAGTATCTTTAACCATTTTTTTCAACACGAATATTGCTATAAATTTCACTGAAAATCACAGCACCAAACACCGTCTTTTGTAAACTTATATCTGTCGTGTTATATAAAAATGGAACGATCTTTTACTCCGAAACATGACAACCAAGGAGGTAACTTATCAAAGGTTTTATTTAAAAATCGAACTAGCTTGCAAATAGAACGCTGTTTAATGAAAAAAAAACAAAAGAACACTAACCCGGGAGCAATTATAATATTGTTGTTCGTCATTGATTTTAACAAAATGAGTTCTAGGTACTACTTAGTCTTAATTTCCGCGCATTATTTGAGAAAAGTACTATACAAGCCTTGGCCACAACTAGGCATTGATGGACTTCCGTATGTGTGCCTCTGCTTCGCCTCGGTCCACATTTACACGTTCGTCCATCAATGCCTCTTTTGCTGGCCGCTGCAATAATGTACTATAAGAGGTGATTTCAAAAATATATAACACTATGTTTAAATGTACCACAGATATGGATCTAACTCGAAAAAAAAATGTCAACTAAAAGGTTATAAATATAAAAACCGGCCAAATGCGAGTCGGACTCGCGCACGAAGGGTTCTGTACTATTATCGAAAAAAACCCACTTAAATATTTATTTTATTCTGTTCTTAGTATTGTTGTTATAGCGGCAACAGAAATACATCATCTTTGAAAATTTCAACAGTCTAGCTATCATGGTTCATGAGATACAGCCTGGTGACAGACCGACGGATCGCGGAGTCTTATTATTAGGGTCCCGTTTTTACCCTTTGGGTACGGAACCCTACAAAAAAGAGCTGACTGACCAAAACCAGATGTAACCTTCCTATCCTATTTCTTCTTGTTTACGTCTTTTTAGTTCGCTTCTTTCTTAAGCAGTCGGGTTTTTTTTTTGATTTCTGCTTAAGGTAATTGGACATTGTCGAGCAGGTGGTGTGTTTTTTTTACATCCTGGATCCATCCTCTGTTTATGTGTGATGTTTCTCCGACTTTACCGCATGAGTCGACTGGCTGAGTACCTCTTACTTAGTTTTAACTAACTGTGCCCACGGCTTCACTCCTGTCATCTGCCTACCCTAACCTATTATACCTACCTACCTAGAATCTGTGCGGAAAGAGAACCGTCATAAGACGGCAAGTGCAACTAGACGCACTGAAAGTTGCCATCCTTACCTGGTTGCAAGGGCGTCGACAAGGGGGGGCAGGGGGGGGGGCGGCTGCCCCCCCCTAGAGATTCTAAAAAAGTTGCCAAATGTAAAGCAACCAAAGTCCTAAGTCTTTGACTTGACTTGCTTGATTGATCATTCCCGTACGTAGAAACTCGAATGAATATATATATCAACCAAACCCAACAGATCGAACCGTTGTTGATATCCTAAAATAGGCAAAAACATTCTTTCCCGACACGGAAAAGAGTTGAAAATTTTGATCGCTCTTCCGTGCACAACGTGTACGGTAGTTGCGTAGCTTTACACGTTGGACTCTGAATAGTGCTCGCCAAACTTCTGGGCCGCCCTGAAGTTGGCTTTCCGATGCGCAAGGCACGGATCGGTACTGTTTTTGTATGATTTACTACTGCGCAGACATTGCAGCCAACTTCGGGACGGCCAAGAAGTTTAGCGAGAACTATACCGATATTATTACAATCGCTGTAGATGTAAGGCTCGTACTACAAGTGAAAAGCTTCATGTGCTCTCGACTTTACCTACAATTCATACTTTTCTCATTCTCCATATCAACTTGCCCCCCCCTGGGCCATCGGCTGGCGATGCCCTTGCCTGGTTGCCATTCCACCAATTCGCCCCAAGCGCTTCCAAACATCCTTCATAATGCGCACAGCAAAAGAGTGGAACTCACTGCACGAGTCTGTTTCCGAACGCATTCAACCCGAATCTCTTCAAAGTTAGAGTGAACGGCTTCTTCTGGGTAAGCTCACTCTATCGTCGACTCTGTCTCTGTCACCTCCGACCTACCTTGAGTCAAGAGCAAACCCATCTCAAAAAATAAAACTGTTCGAAAGAAATAAAAAGAGTTCTAGAATTTTTGACATCACTTTCATATGACAATCTTTTCAGCTTTTCTGTGTAAATCCTCATTTTGTTTAGCCTCTTCAGCCGAATTGCGCAAGTGAGTTCGGCAAGGCGAATAGTTTGACCGCCATCAGTCGACCAATCACATGCGAGATGAATGACGTGATGAAGATTTCCGTCTGTGTGATTGGTCGGTTGATGGCGGTCAAACCCTTTGCGTTGCCGTATTCACTTACGCAATAAGGGACCCCAAAGGGCTTTGTTCGCAACTGAATTCCTAGTTTCCTGAATTCCTTACTTTTGCCCTAACTCTAAAGAACTACGCCTATGCATTTAGGTTTAGTTTATAGCACCTTAATCTATTCTTTTGCGCTCAAAAATCCCCACTGGACTTGACTTCCCAATGACTGTTAGACGCAGGATGCTAAAGTAAGTCATCAAAATAACATATTTTGCTGTGGTCACAATAAATCATGGATCCCAATTTTTACCGCAGATTTAAGTACCTACAGCATTTACCAAATACGATTCTTTTAATAAACAATGCAATTCAAGCGCGTGTTAGGTGACTCTTATGCGATTGTGGTAAAGTTTAAACGAGAATCACGGGCGTGCGTTCGTGCAATATCTGACCTGACCCCGTACCCTGACGTGTCAAAACTAACATATTTCGACTGTAAAAAAGGGAAAGATGTATGCAAGTCACATACTTCATCTGTCCCTTACGCACACTCAAAATAACCTTGCTCTAAGAGCTTATGGTCATCCACCTGTATGTAAATACTATGTAAAAAAAAGATAATGTGTGCCTATAGAATAATATTTAAACATTTATTGCATTAGAAAATCATCATAAAATAAAAAAAATAAAGTAACAAAACAAAGATTATCAAATGCATTTTTTTATAGCACCAGGCTGGAATAAAAATATAATCATGAATCAAAAATAGAATTAAAAATGCTTAGCGAGTTGAAATCGTCTCCAGTAAGGCCTTCCAATTCTTCCAGTGTTGGTTTTCTACTGCTATCATTTTCTCTGGACTGTTCCGTGATAGTGGAAAGGTCTGGTATGGCGCAGGCAATAGGGAATATATGTTTGAGGTTGGAACCGCCGAAGTTTCCGCCGCTGAGCATGGTAGACCCTGCCCCGACCAGGTTTGTGTTAGTTTCGTCTTCGCTCAGCAGGTACCATTTGGACGGGCGCACGGGAGGCGGGCTGTTGTATGACAGATCCTCGGTGATCATACTGTTGTTGAGAGACGCTTCGGTGCCGGGTGGAGTGTAGTAAACTGTTTCGCTTGTATATATGCTGTCTGAACTAGCCCCTGTAATGAATAATAATGGTTGTGAAATATTTACACTTATAGAAACTTTGGATTAGAAATAATCATTACCTCGCATTACTATAATATCGACGAGAAGGTTGGCCAAAAATATAAATCTCTCATTTAAGTTCTCATTTTAACATACTGACTATTCAATTGTTAGCAGCAGATACAATATGATGACAAGGGAATAACATTTTTACAAGATCCCATAGTCAACTTTTACGAACTTACTTACTTAGGGATGACGCATTTTTTGCTGGAATGGAAACCAGTGATCAACAAAAACGAACTGTATGCTACGAAATAGATTAGTTTTGGACTCACTATTGTAAGCGCTGACATCTTGAGCATTGTTGCAGAACAAATCAGGCGTAGTGCTGCGCTCTTCAATGTTCTCACAGCGACTGTTGCAAGTGTTGTCACCAGACTGCATCGAATCGCCCAGAGTTATCACCGACTTCGAATTCTCTACAAACTCTATACTGTCGCACACACACTCGTTGGCATGCAGGCAGGTTTCAGAATGGTTGTGTATAAGATCCACGCTATCATTTGTAGGAACAATAAAATCTGATTCCGAGTCATTTATACCACTATCAGTAAAAACCGAATTTCTGCTTGCATCCTGGGCAGACTTAGTACGAAGTTTCTCTTCTGCTTTTTTATTTTTAGGCCTCTGTATTTTAACTCTGATGATATCTTTCTTCTTCCTGCCTTTTGGTTTGTCTTTTGATGTAGTAGCGATACTTATTTCTTCTGTTATCACATCGTCATTACACGGATTTGTTTGAAATAGAGGTGGACAAGATTTCCTCCCGCTGAAAGAACAGGACTCCATGTGTTCCTCTTCCACAACAGGATCTACTGTGGGAGCAACAGATTTTTTTGAACCCTTTCGTTTTTGAGGAGTGGAACATCTCTTTTTATTAACCTTGGGTTTCTTTTGAACTACAACGTTAGATACATCTACATCCATCATGCTTGCTTGTTTTTGTCCACTTTGACATTCTGTCATCTTTTTAGCACTTTCCAAAAGCAAATCGTGCAGTTTTTCATTTAGAGTTTCTGTTGCAGAAACCGGGTCATTTATATTAATAATGTCCATTTTCTTTATCAATGATTCTGTTACTAAACTTTTTGGTTCAGTTGTCATTTCGGTTACTGTGTTGCAACTTTCAAATTCACATGCCTGATTCATCAGCGGTACAGACACATCGACATTTGATATCATATACTTGGTACACATTGTTTCTTCTTTTGCTTCTTTACTTTGCATTTCATTTAAAGTAGGGAAATCAACAGTGCTGAGCATCTCCTTTGATATAGACAAGTTTTCCACAAATGATAGTTCAGGAGACAATGGTAGAGATACATTACTGGAACTACCGACGTCACTGGTCATTTGACAAGAGGGACTAGTACGATTATTGTTTATTTGGGCCGATATTTCGTCTCTACATATTGACTTCAATTGTCTGACAAAGTAGGTTTCATTATCAATTGAAGTGGTTTCATCTATCCGCTCCAGTTGTCTCGCTGAAACCTTCGCTCGAGGATTAAGAAGTTGGTAAGACTCGGATCTGTAAGCCTCTGAGTTCAAACTAGAATTTTCCTGATGAAGTACCGTTGCAGATGTATCTACAGAGGAATTACTGGAGTCGTTGTACGCATCGTGGTATTCATAAGGGTGAGTTTTCCTTCTTGTACTGCGTCGTAATGAATTTCTGGTTTTGATCATAAAGCTGGACATGTCAATTTTCTTCTTCTTTCTAGTATCCGTATTAACAGGACTATCTTCAGAATCTTGATATCCTTGAGTACTGTCTATAGAATTTAGAGAGGCAGTATCGGGCGACGTGACTACCTTCGTGACCTGTCCCGTGCTGTTGAGAAGGAAATCAAGATGTGGATATTACAAGCAAAACACACAGTGCAGCAGAAGCTAAAGTGCAACAAATGAAGAGTAATGTGCCACAAGCAACATGCAGTATGATAATGATAAACATAATGGAAGCAGGTTTACAAACAAATAGGTATTATGTTCAAAATGCACTCACCGGAATCTTAAGCTTTATCAATCATAGCACAGGAAAAAGTTTAACAAAAATTAAGTAATCATTAATGACTAAGCTGTTCGAGAAAATAGAAATAATACACAATTTCAAATTGAAAAGTTTATTGACTTCAAGTAAATCTACCTGCTCCCATTCTTTGTTACATAATTCATTTTTTATCAAATACATCGCCATCACTCCTTTAACTACTGCTTTTGTTATTTACAGAAAATGCATATTTTTTAATTAAATTCCAATATTTTTTTCAGACAATTATAATAACCACATATTAGTAAAAAGATACCATCATTGTTCCTTAATTCGAGTAAAATGTATAAAACTTCATTGCATGCAATATGATTTGTAAAACAACTCAATATGAGTACAATTCTAACTTGTACTTTTCTTCTAATATAATATTTCTACACATAATTTACATTCAGTACACATTGTCATAAATTATATTCTCTTGCTACCACAATAATGATGTTTCCTAAAATTTGATTTTAGACGAATATTTTAATTACATCGCATGTATTTACTTACAGTACAATTTACATAAAATAATTTGAAATTGGGACAACCCAAGCAAATTTACATTAATGATATGTTAAAGAAAATTGAAAATAAAAGATTGAGATTTATAGAAAAATCAATTCAATCAAGAAGCATATTAATAAAAATAAATAATTTTTAATATATATTTATCAGAAATCTAAAATATGAATAATAGTAGTTCATGCAACGGTCATATAATAGGGATTATTAAAACACGAGTGTGCCAATAGTATCATACGAGTGTTTTAATACCTAATTATATGACCGTTACCGTATGTGGTATGGCGGGCAATTTAGATTCTCATTGCGCATGACTGCGCAGCGTGCTCATCCACATACAATGACTCTACTTTTCTACATTAAGTCAATGAGCCCATACGCGCCAATAAATTAAAAAGTAAAAGTGTGCTATAAAAAATAAAAAGTTATTTTATGATGTAGTTGTTTCAAAATCGAAGGAAAATTTTGCACAGTTAATGGATTTATATTTATAAATTGTACCTATCCAAGAAACTAAAGAGTGTAGAGTAAAATAAGGCCTTTGGCCTGACAGTGGGTATTGAATAGTTCAAATAACACTATTTCAATAAAGTTATGTAAAATGTGATTGGAAAAAGCAGGCAATGCAAAGTATAAAATAATTTGGTACTTGATAAATAATGTAATATTATGTATGGTATAAGAAATTATGCAGAGTAAAATTGTAATATGTATATGTTAAAATCTTAGTTAAAATAGATAGTTATCGTCAATGTTAGGGCCGATTTCTGAATTGAGTATTTGGAGTTAAGAATGTGCCACCCTACTTTAAATCCAGGCAGGTTTATAGGTCAGGCCAAATTATATTGACAAATACAAGTACTTCAAATTCCTAATTCGCAGACATGAGATGAATGTGCGGAGTGACGAGAATGGACAAAATGAGGAAATAAGTATTAGAGGAAGTTTGAAAGTAGCGCCATTAACATAAAAATGATAGGGAACAATCTGTCCTGGTATGGATATGTGATGAGGAAGGAAATGTTACTAAAAAGGCGAACTAAAAAGACGTAAACAAGGAGAAAATCATGCTGTGCTGTCGGAGGATACATCTTCGCGAGCTGGCTGTCCAAAACCAGACGTATCCTCCGACTGCACAGCATGATTTTCTCCTTGTTTGCGTCTTTTTAGTTCGCCTTTCAAGCAGTCGGGTTTTTTGATATTTTTAATTAACATTTTTTTTTTTTTTTTTTTTTCGTATTAGGTACATTTAAACATATAAGTGTTATATATTTTTGAAATCACCTCTTAAAATCCTTTATTTTGATACCCCAAACGATAGGTTTGGAAGAAAAAAAAAATTAGGGCCCCCACAATATGGCGCCCAAAAACCGCCATATTACTATTTTCCAATTTTCATGTAGCCAGTGACACTCGCGGGGTTAAGACGAATCGATTGACGTAAGAACCATCAAAATCGGCCCACGCGTTTGGTCTCTAGAACGCCACATAGGAACAAACATACATACATACATACTTGCATACATACATACATACTTACATAGACTGATAAACACATTACCCTCCTTCGGCAGTCGGGTAAAAAGAGTTATGAATATAAATGTGGATGGATGGAGAGTGAGTGGAAGCACATAGAAAAGATGGATGGACTTTGTGAAGAGTGATAGCATGAGGGCTGACAGGACGTTATGGAAGAAGGAAAAGTGTTGAGCCGACCCCAAGTAACATGGGACAAGGGCAGGAAGATGACGACTTCAAATTCTTAATTCAAAAATCGGTGGGTACTTGATTTGATGCACTTCACAAAATGATTTTTCATATATAACCTACATTATAGATACTTTACAGCTAAACGCTTTACCTTTTCTTATGATTTGTCTTTTTGTTGGCGGGCGACCTGAGCGATAACCTGGTTGTTTTTGGCGGTAACATGTATCGCACTTCCTCGTCTTCATTTGTCACGCTTTCGTCTAGTTTTTGTGTTGATTGCCGTGTCTGCCTTGTTTTCGATTCGTTGATGTTTATAGTCTCTGTCGAGACAAAATTAATAAATTATGTCACCGGAATATTGCAAACAGCGTATCTTTATAATAAATCACGTGTGATCACAGACATAAATCTAACTAGATAACGCAAATCCTTCTATCTGTATGATAACCAAGCGTGCCACTTTTTCACATACAACTTAAAAACAAATTTATTTACCAATGGAAGAACACATTTCCAATGCCTCTGCCAACTTTTTCTATACAGTCTTTACAGTTCAATATAGCCATAAAAGGCATTTTTCTAGATTTCAGTGTATTGCCGGTGCCGATAAGGCTAAATGAAAGCTGAAATTACGATCATTTATCGTAACTTTACTGCGTTTTTTGGCACGCGAAGTACATACAATAGCGTCATCTAGTTACGATTTATATCTGTGCTTGTGATTGTAAACTCTTTGTTATCTATAAGCGATATGTGGTCAAGCGTGAGCTTACCAATAATAAAAAAAATAAGTCGGATGGGATTTATTGTATTTGAAATGATATCTGTTCACAATATAGCGGAACTTATAATATCGCAAGATTAATAAAACCTACGGTGTTTGCAATAATCGGATGACAAAATATAACGTACAACAACAGATTTTACACTTCAACATGAAAACGAACAGAAAAAAAATATGACCGTTTGTAAGTGTAGAAACGAAATAAGATAAAATAGATAAATTTCCCAGACGATATTTGAGAGGGATACAGGCCCTTCACACAGAGAGCCTATGTCCCAGCAGTGGGAACATTAAAACGATAAGACCATATTTAGGTAAATGCAATAGCTAACTACAATCTAGGGGTCTTTAAGTCAAGAATGAATAGGTTACTTCTAGGCAAGCGTGCTCCACCGTCGACCACATCATCGCTTACCATTAGGTGAAATAGTGGTCAAGCGCGAGGCAATACTAAAAAAAAAAAGAAAAAAAATATGCATGGCTTACCATTCAAAACTTTACGTGGTGTTCGTATCTGGCGTTTTGGCAGAGTTTCTTGTGTATTATTATTTTCAGACGTTTTAGCTTTCTGTCGACGCGGGCGGCTATTTTCTTCTGGTTCCTTTGTGACTGGACTAACGGATGTTTTCTGCTGCTTTTCGGAACTGTGAGATGATGATGATGATTTACGTGGTCTACCCAGTTTCCTATTAGATCAAATTCAAGTTATTAGTTCCTTCTTAGAGGCTTTGGAATATTTTGGACAAGTTTGTATGTGAAGAAGAAAAAAAATACAGGATACGAAGTTATTTTTGATGAGCGAAAGGTATACAGGGTGTCCCAGAAATCGACGTCAAGCCGTAAATGGGTGATAGACCAAGTTATAACAGTTCTCAGAAAAATACGAAAAAAAATCTATCTCAAGTTTTTAAAAAATTATGGTCACTTTAAAAATTTACTAAAAAAATCAATCCCTGTAATGGTTCTTTAACTCCAATTGCTACAAATCCCATAATTTATCTAATTTTTTTATTATTATGTAATCTTGAATAATGCTTGTGTAGATGTTTGCCTAAAATTCAAAACCAACTCCTCCTACTTGGAAGAAAATTAAACTTTTTCAAAACCAAATTATTCAAATTTACTATTTCGCCCAACTTTAACTGACTGTACTGAAAAAAAAATGTACTACGCTAGTTTGGCAAGTAACATGAAAAATTGGCGCATTTAATAAGGATTCAAAAATGGTGTAACACTTGCTAGATTACGTTTTCAATAATTGGTCAAAAAAACAATAGAGAATTTAGCCGAGCTGCGGGAAAGAATAACGGAAGCCGTTGTCTTTGTAAATAGGGGAAGATTTGCCCGGAAAATAACCAGATCTTTTTTAAGAAGATGTCGTGCTTGCATTGCCGTCGAAGGAAGGCAGTTTGAACATTTATTGTAATAAAAAAAAATTAAATCTGATAATTTGTTTTTTTTTTCTAAGATGAGAAAACTGGTCCTGACTTAAAGTAAAAAGGTTGAGTCACTATCATAACTTTGCTCTTAAATTACGTAAAATTTCGATTTCTTATCTCGCTCACACTTCGTAAAATGACTCTGTCCGTCTAGTGACTCAACCTTTTACAAGCATTATTCATGATTACATAATAATAAAAAAATTAGATAAATTATGGGATTTGTAGCAATTGGAGTTAAAGAACCATTACAGGGATTGATTTTTTTAGTAAATTTTTAAAGTGACCATAAATTTTTAAAAACATGAGATAGATTTTTTTTCGTATTTTTCTGAGAACTGTTATAACTTGGTCTATCACCCATTTACGGCTTGACGTCGATTTCTGGGACACCCTGTATACAAATTCATTAAAATACTTTTAACTGAGGGATAAAACTACTCGAACACAATTTTACCTTTTTGTGACATTAGTTGCTTGTCCATTCGGCACATTTTCTTCCTCTTTGTCTAATTCTTCGATCTCTTTGAATATTTCTTTTTCAATTTTATCCACTTTTTCGTGAACTTCTGTAAAAATGAAGTTTCAATTTATATTATTGTATAACGTACAGAGACTGGCAGAAAATAATAATAATTTCAGAGCAGCTATTTTATTCATATCATATTCAGAGGCGTATCAACATTGTTAGACAACCTTGAGTAAGTGCCTGGAACCCCATTCAGAAGGCTCTCACAGTACTTATGAGTTTACAAGGTATTAGTTAGCTAGCTATTGCCTGCGTCTGAGTTCATGTAGAATTTAAATGCATGATCTGTTCGATATACAGGATGTCTGACACCGACACGAAAAAATAAATACCATGGATCCATCCAGCACATGATTCTGGACCCAACTCACATGTTGAAATTTTTCGTCGTTTTCGTCGTCTAGAATCATGTACTAAACCATGGTATTTTTTTTTGCATCTATGTAAGACACACCCTGTATTTTTTTTTATCAGGATTATCAACCTACCCTTCCATCCTTCCACAGGTTCGATGATAATAGGTGTTGAAAGCCCACTACTTAACTCCTTGGCTAGTTCAGGGTATGTACCTGACTTCTTGGACTTGTTTTCGTTGACTGAGGGTTCTGACTCCTTGTGGAATAAGTTCACCACCTCTTCTAAGACCGGGTGGATCTGCGGCCAGTGACCTTCGAGGTGTACCGCCTGCAATGAGAACTAGGTGTAAGAATGGCCAGCAGTACGACAGAAGTTTCACTTAACCAAATACAGTATAATACTAGCATACAGATGCCTCATCCCATACAAAGAAACCGTGTCGACGTAACTAGCGTTTAACTACAACTACACTCACAACGTAATGTTCCAAATACGAATTCAAAAAATAATGTAAAAACACGTACTTTATATTCGTGGATAAGTAAAATAAAAATACCATTACAGTGCAACATTTTCCTTCGATTTTCAAACAACTGCATCATAAAATAACTTATTTTTATAGCACATTTTTACTTTTTAATTTATTGGCGCTTATGGGCTCATTGACTTAATGTAGAAAAGTAGTGTCATTCATTGTCTATGGATGCGCGCGCAGAATCTAAATTGCCCGCCATACCACATATATTTTCCGTATCTACTTTTGTTTTATTTCAACTGTATGTGAAGATCAAATAGTGTATGCAACAACGGCATATAATTAGGTATTAAAACAATCGCGTGTTATTATTATCACATCACACACCTCATGTGATAAACCCACGCTCGTGTTTTAATAACCCCTATTATATGACCATTGCATAAACTATAGTTCTCGCCAAACTTCTTGGCCGCCCTGAAGATGGCTACAATGGCTGTGCAGTGGTAATTCTCACACAAATACAGTACGTTTCGTGCCTCGCGCATCCGGTAAACCAACTTCAGGGCGGACAAGAAGTTTGGCGCAGACTATACTATTTTCGACGGACTAAACCGATTATTTTACAACAGTATATCAAACACGGTCGGTTTTTTCCCAAGCGATAGAAATACTACTTGTAAAGAGGTTTACTCGGTTCATGAATATTTATTTGTTTGACTTTGTCTTTTTATAGTATTTTTTTGCACTTTTTACAGTTTCATTGTACCAAAATGTGTTACAAATCAAATTAAAAAATCGGGCAGAAATTTAAAACCGCGCCATCTATTGGAATGCATTTGAAATGATCCGTTCAAATAATCTTTGAAATGTGAATTAAGAGCCCAATATTCCATAATTTTGTGCTTAGCAGTGTTGATTAGACAAGAAAATACAATCAGTTCTAGAAAATGTTAATTTTACACAAAATTCAATATCAAATTTATGCTTATCGCGCCATCTAGTGAAATTTATTTGAACTAAATTTTCTTTCTTAGCGAAGGGTCCCTTTCAGACTTAACCTACGAAACCCGCCCTTACTGCTAGGAAATAAAGATGTTTTCAATATCAATTTGTTACCATGAGTTTAAAAAAATATCTGCAGTCCGTTTACCTCATTATTCCTTGTGAATTTTATCATAATTTTCTCAGGGTTTATTTTTGGTTGTTCTTTCTTTTCATCTGGCACTGGTACGCATATTTCTCTTCCTAAAACAGTGAGGTGAATATTTGTTTATACATGTGAATGACGGAATATCAAAAGATATTATAAGACATCTCATAGAAATTAATTCTTACCGACGCCATTCGCAGGTTCGACTGCTAGAGTGTCCCTTCTTGAGTTGCTAAAAAATGCAGAAATGCTACATTAAAATTTACAAAGTTGTTTCCTATCAATTAATCCTTCTAATCAATTTCACAAACAGGATGCATCGATGTTTACTTTACATTTTAGACCCTTTATGTAAGACTACCTGGGGTGTTCAAATTTATGCTGGCGTCGACCAACCTCAATATATTTATGTAACAAGCAATGGACATCTTCAAAAAGAAAAAAAAATCTTATTTTTATCCGTGGTGCTAGGCAACTGGGCTTATCCCAGTTGTAAGCGACCCTTTGTGCCTAGTGGTTTGTTCTGTCTCCTGCTTGATATGGAGGGAAGTGGAAATTTATGTATTTTCCTACTCCTCCGTTATTCTTTTCTGATTAATTTCGTTGCGGGATCCAAGACAGTTAAATTCATTCTCCGGGACTTCGTCGAGCTTCATTGCCTCGGCGCTTTTCTGGTGGTCGCCACTGTTGATTCTGGCTTTCAGGAGTTGCAGTGGTTTGGGAATAGTGCGGTGGGATTGTCCCAAAGCAATGGATATCTAACCTTCTACTACGATAGAAAAACGATAAGCTCAAATTTACATAACCCATGAATGACCAGTTTTAATTGTGGTTACAATCTGCGTCAGCATTCATATTACAGACAGTGAAAAGGGACTACGAGAGTCATTACCGTTTTTAAGTTTTAAGGAGTAACAGAGATCGACTCGCAAAGTTTAGACGGTTTGATCACCCCTGTACTTCGATCAATAATACAGTAGATGACCGGTTCAAAAACAGGCTGAAAAATAAGAGCACAAATACGGTTGTGGTCTTATTTCAAATTAGTATTGGTCCATTCATTACCAATATTAAGACGTCAAAATGCCGCAGTTTGCGTTAAAAAAATGTGCAAATAACCACCGTAACAACGAGATTTTGGAAGGAATATCTTTTTGCGGTAAGTTTATATCATTAAGTGTTTTTCATACAGTAGAAACCGAATTAAATAGTAAATATAAATCAATTACCAAATATTATGATTGTTTGACCAATCACCAACGCGCCAACTATTGTAACAAACATCGACCGTTCTGGAACTTTGTAGTTTAGACTTTAAAACATGCATGTAAGATTAAATTTGTTTGATTTATGTTGATCAACAAAGGTCATAAAAATATTATTGTTTTTTGTCCATAGCTTTGTGAATGCAACTTTAACCGTTGCATTTAAGGTTGAATTTGTATAAATGTGTATTTATTTCAACTATAGTTCTTAAAATTACCTAAACATAATTAGCGACAGTTTAAAACAGAAAGAACAATGGCAGGTGCCCATACATTGTTTTAGCTGAGATTAAATTCGAAAGTCTTTAAATGAAAAATATCTGGTTTAACTCAAGGTGATGTTCTAAATTAGTTTTTGCAAGAATTTTTGTTCGAGGATGTAGAGAATAATAGATGTTCAGTCATAAACTTTTGTAGGTTATGTAACTTTTAATAATGTGTTTAATAGGTAATATTATTCAATTCCGTGGCAGTAAAAGGGGAATATCGCATTAGTATTTCCCTTACCTAGTTATTTTAGCATGAAATGTATAGTTTATTCTTTGGAAAGAGTATATTTATTTAAACTAAGTGACTTTGACGTGTATCAAAAGGTTGTCGTCAACAACGACAACCAAGCTATATTTTTTTTAGACTTGATTACTAGTCTTTTTGCTAATCATTAATTGAAAGTAATTCATTTATTTCTACTACACCACAATATTCTTACCTACCTGCAAGGAACATCTAAACTTAGACATAAACTGTATTGTTAACTCATTTACTGCAATAAATACAATAATCATATTATTACTTAATATAGTTACTACTTGTCACTTAGCAGATAAAATATATAATGGCAACACTATGCTAAAGAAATGAACTAAAAAATCAAATGACTTTTTATTTATATGTTTTTTTTTAAATCTATTTTGGACCAGGCCTAATTATACTTTAAAAACATAAACAATTAATAGAATGTCTTTCGTATATAACTCACTTTCAGACGCTCAAACTTAAGTCAGCTAAAATTTCGCCATTGTTCTTTTGTATGGGATTGTGTATAGTGTGTGATCGAAGCCCCTGTACTATACAGTAAAAGTACACTTAGAAGGAATAAAACAAAACATACCTAAGTGGGATAGCTTGTAGAACAGGAGACTTTGCATCTTTTATCTGCAGCACCTCTTCTTTAGCTTCTAATAACCTGTAAAAAATTACAGTAATGATTACAGTCGAAGATTAAGGGTACACTAGTCGAAATTACTTCCATACAAACGTAGTCTGGCTTTTACTCCACTGTTTGACGATGTACGTTCAAAATAAAAAATGATATCAATTTGTCTCATCAAAGAAAGTTTACTTGGAGCTTCGAAAGTTCCATATTTTAACACTCATTTTAACGCATCTTTGGGCGCAAATAAGTACCATAAGAAGAAGGATAATTGAAAAACGGCCTCCATACAGGTATAGATTAGTAGTTTAACAATGCAAATAATTTTATTTTGAACAGATACATTCAGTCGTTTTTTCATGATATCCAGACTCCCAAAGGTCTGTTTATAAAATTTCGAGCGCTCGTTTTCGTTCTAAATCATCATCCATTTCGCTACAAAGCAAAAGTGTGTATTCGTACGCGTACTAGCTTCTTACTGCTCATAACAGCATCTATCTGTTCCGCACGTGTTGTCGGTTGATATAGCATGCATTTTAACCCCGCGCATAAAATAGTTCCTGCCGACGACTAGTGTACCCTAAAGACCATTTGAGCAAAGTTACCCACTTTTAATATTGTTACCTTCAATGCTGTTGGTGTAGCTACCTAATAATAAATAAACAAAATAACACTTACTTCTTCAATTCTGCTGCTTTCTTCTTCTCCTCTACATATTTCGATTTCCAGTAGGCCCCGCCTTCTTCTTCGGACTCACCTAAAACAGACCACGTCATTAAAACTAAGTCAAAACCGAGTAAAACGCAAGTTAAGTACCCGAGCTTTAATATGGCAAATTCGAGTTCTAGAAAGAGAAACACAGGTATGAGTGACTAAGACAAAACTGTAACGCGAATCTTTACTAAACCTCGATGTGCCATACTTACGGCCGGGTATTTGTTAGTTTGTGAGATTGTAGGAGGTAATCTCTGGATCTACTGAACCGATTTTGAAAATTCTTTCAACAGTAGAAAGCTACATTATTCCTAAGCTATAATTTATTTAAAAAAAAATAGAGATCAATATAAAAAATTGCAATAATGTAACCCAAAGCAGCAAAATTTTGCCTATAATATTCATTCTTTGGCGTGCGCTGACTATTGATGACACATAAAAATGATGTACTACATAATTGAAGTACTCATTATTACCTAAAAGAAGTCTGCGAAAGAATATATCCAACTATCAAAGTTAAGTCACAATAGCAGCTTTTATGTTCTAAATTTTAATTAGAATGCCGGTAGAAACAAGAGTTGTTGTGTTAATTCTTATTCAAATAAATAGTTTAACAAATTGGTAGGTAGTAGGGTAGGTTAGGTTGGTAGGGTAGCTGGGTAGGGTAGGTATGGTAAGTAGGGCCGGGAAGGTAGCCAGTTGACGGGAGCGAAGCCGCGGGGTGTCAGCTATAGTTCTTGACCGTCCTGAAGTTGGCTTCAAAGGCTGCGCAGTAGTAAATCTCATACAAAAACAGCACCGATCCGTGCCTTGCGCATCGGCAAGCCAACTTCAGGGCGGTCAAGAAGTTTGGCGAGAACTATAGTAATACATACTTTCCGGTAAGTAACTGATATAGTTCTTCACAATTTTGCCATCCTTTACCACGGGATATATCTTTTTGCCGTACATGACAAACAGGCCACCTTCCTCCGCTAGTGACGATATCTTGGCGGGTTGTGGCTTCCTGCAAGCAATAAACATTTATAATGTTAAAAGCAATAACAAGAAGACGGAAAGATCTCATAGCACAGGTTCCACAAACTAAAACAAAATTTGCTGACATTCAGTACAATAAACTATAATGTCAACTATATAATAGGATAAATAAAAAGATATATATATATACAATAAACAATTACACGAATGTAAAAAGATTTTAACAAATTGGATAAAGACACTAAATTACGCAGACACTGAGGCACTATTGCAACATACAAAATTAAATACACACATGCACGCACATGCACACATACACACTCATAAAACACCCACCCACACACATACATACACACACACACAAACATACTGGTTATATCTAAGGTACTGAATGAATTGTATATTGCTGTAGAAGAGCGGAGTCTCCTAACACAGGCATTACTTGCTTCAAAGGAGGCTCCAATCACCAACGAATGTAAAACTATTTGGTTCAGAAATAAAGATTTTGTATTTGTATTTAATAGTTACATTCATTAATCTATCTAATATAGTAATTAATGTTTCTTTGTTCGTATGTTATGGGCTGTTATACCGTTCATCTGTTTGCGATAATACTTTGTCAACTTATTATTTGCACTTGTGCGTAACTTCAAATATCTAAGGAGCAAGCAAAGCCGACGTTGTTTAACAACTTAATTTTGTTTCTACGTCATACATCTAAATAGTCGAAAGCTACATGCGAGTGTTAAAATAAAACCTTTTTATGCGAGACACGAACGATTCTTTTTCTACTACCTGATGAGCTTACTTAATTAAAAGCAAGTTATATAGTTATTAGAAACGTTCAGACTAAAACCCGAGGAGCTCGTGGCTAAATAATAACAGCCGCACGGGTCGATCTTCAAGGTTAAGCAATGCTTGACGAGGTCGGTCCGTGGATGGGTGACCATTTCAACATACCGAGTTTCCTCCGTGCCTCGGAAAGCACGTTAAGCCGTTGGTCCCGGCTGTCATTTGAAGATCTTTGACAGTCGTTACGGGTAGTCAGAAGCCTGAGATCTGACACCAGTCTTGCCAAGGGGTATCGTGTTACGCAGTTACTGGGTTGTGTAGGTCTGATAGGCAGTCGCTCCATGTAAAACACTGGTACTCAGCTGAATCCGGTAAGACTGGAAGCCGACCCCAACAATAATTGGAAAAAGGCTAGGCAGATGATGTTCAGACTAAAACCCACAGACTATATACACACAATCAAGGCGCGCTTTTTCGAAAGGTTGAACCTGTTATAGTCATCGGCACGTAACTTGGCAAGGTTTTGGCGTAGAGGGGGTAAGTTCGCGCATCGTACACTTATTGCCACAAAAATGTGGTCACTTTTATTTCTTGTCATTTTTCAATGGTTATGGCCATCATTTTTTAATCATGTATAGAAGAAAGTTAAATAAAGGTAAGGAATTTTTGAAATTTATTAGGTGTTATAAATAAAATATATACAGTTAAAAGTTAAAAAAATTATTCGAAAATGATATTATAGAAAATAATGTGTCCTCGTCGTCACTATCATTTAATAAAACTGCTACCCCTGACATCAAATTAAAAGGTTTCTGAAAATAATAATAACACGCGAATGTTTTAATACCTAATTATATGCCGTTGCATACACTATTTTATCTTCACTCATACAGTTGAAATAAAACAAAAGTGGAAACGGAAAAAAATGGGTGGGCAATTTAAATTCTCATTGCGCATGACTGCGTAGCGAGCGCATCCATAGACAATGACACTATTTTTCTACATTAAGTCAATGAAACGTACGTGTATCATACAACATTTTACTATCCATTGTGCGAGGCAACAAAAAAAAATAACTGAACCAAGCAAGAAATTAATAAAATGGCGGGCTTATTCAAGCGCGCTCAGCAAATCCACAGATTAACTAATAGTTCTTTGGGCTACTGCGCATGTGCAAGTAGCTGTCACGTCGTAACGCAAAAAGGCACGAGCAAATTATACGTTCTGCCACACATATTTAATGAATATTTAAAATCAATTTATTGATCAATATCAAATCTTTTTGAATTCATATTTGGAACAGTACGTTGTGAGTGTAGATAAAAGTCATTGCGTAACTGTTATTACATATTTTTTTTTTATAATCTTGTGTCTTAATGTTCATATTTCGAAACGAATTTCTTAGGCAATGTGTTACATAATAGACAAGTGCCCTTAGTGCGAGTTTTTACTCACGCTCACTCGCATCAACGTAAACGATCTCTTATGTCAAAATGTATACAAAAAAAGAGGTTTCTCCTTACCGTCACCAGACGGCGCTTATCCAGTTTCAATACAAATTGACGTTTACGTTAACGCAATTCAGCGTGAGACAAAACTCGCACTAAGCCCTAAGGTAGTGGAAAAAGTATAGTTACATCATTTGCGCCTTACGGCCACACTCCGAAATGCTGAAGTTCGCAGCTAGCTTAGTTCTCGATGTGTCCTGCGTAACCTGCGTTTCAAAACATAGATAACATTTACTCACAAATATTTCCTAGTATTCCTGTATTTCCGGCTGCGCGGTGGTGACACGTACTCTTCACTCGCGCTTTCTGAAGTCCAGTCGCTCGAGTTGGTAGGGGTCACAGCAGTATGGCTGAAATACCATGTCTTTGCTTATTCGAAGTCTGCTTGGACTTGATATTATAATTTAACATGCTTTTATGATCAATGGTTAGGACTAAAGGAGAAATTAATATAAAAATGATGATGGAAGAAAAGAGGAAGTAAGATAGACAGATGGATTCTGTGAGGCTTAGATAAAGTACCTATAGATTAAGCACTGGCGTGGCCGCACATGAGACAACAATAGTTAGTTCTGGTGTTACAACAAGAACAAGAACACTACAACCCACCATCGCACTGACACTTATTATCTATAAATAACCCAAATTCCTTGACTCAATTAACACATAATACCAGGGGGGTGTCACTCCGCAGTTTAGGTACGATCGGCCGGCGGTACCTTGCAGAGGGAATAACGCATTAGGTTGCCGCTTACCGCTCGGCTCGCACGTTAGCCACGTTATTTATATTATGCAGCAAATAACGATGACTTCTAAACGCACTTCTAATGCCTTTAAAAGATATTGTTGTGTTTACGGGTGTTTAAATAAAGCAAAGAACAATGAATCGATATTAAGTTTTTTTAAAGTACCGAAAGATTTTGAAAGGTAAGCTATTTTGTTGTACCTATTTAAATCATTACATAAATAATCTGTAACTATCGGTAGTAGGTGCATAATGTGTACGAGTTTTGTATAAAAATTTAAGCATTTTGGTGTTCCTAAAAGAATAAATAGGTGTGTGAAATACCTAAATAGGTACCCACCTACTTAGATATTTTAGATTTTCGTGTTGTTCACAAATATAATTTGATTTCTTTTTTTATTGAATGGTTACTGTTTTGTTAACATAAAAATAAACGCTTTAGATCCAGTTTAAAATAAATTATAATTGCCTAAGTAGTTACCTACTTAGCCTATGAATATACCAATAGCCTGAGTAAATGTACGCACTTGTTAAAGTTAACGTTTGTATATAAAACTAGGTACTTACTTATATCTAACGAACAAACAAAAAATATTTCGTAAGAGTTCTTCAAGCCAACTTTAAATAAACTAACAAAAAATATCACTAAAGTGTAAACAAAGAGGTAGGTACCTATACTCAATTTGAAATAACATTAGACGTCTTTACAACTCGTTTTACAGCCCGTTCAACCGATTTTGTGTTCTATCTCGTACACATAAGGATGATATAAAAAGCACAAATCTGTTACCAAAACCAACTGTTTACTACAGCTTCCATTTTTCGTATCACCAACGCAATAGAAGTCAAAATCGATTGACCGGGCTGTAAAATGGGCTTATTTAAATTTCTAATGTTATAGTAAATGAAGTTAAGGTAACCTAGTTTTCATTTGTTAAGTACCAAACAAAATGACGGTCTATAATATTCATTGTCTATCTACCTACTTGACCGTGTAATCATAGGCATCAAACATAAGAAAGATTACGTGGTTAAGTAGGTAGATAGTGGATGTAAGCGAAAGCGGCAAGTCGACAACCCTTACGAGCCGAGTCAAACCGCGCCAGACAGCGACGGAGATACGCGTTAGAAGAGAACGGCAACGTTTAGGTGAATATCACTTTAGGCACTGAGCGCTTATGCGAGCTGAATCGCACTTTGTTGCTAACTAGCAGGAGTCTCTATTTCAATGAATTGTTGCACGAAGTGAGTCTTCTGTACTTGTACTATTTTTTCTGTGATAATACCACGAAATCATAGAAAATCAAACAAAACCGAGTTTGTTTGTCAAACCTGCCATTGTATTAGAGTTTGACAAACAACAGAAACCGGCCACGGTGACAAAGACAAAAAATAATCTTCTGTCCTTATTATTTACATGGAGCTGCCAATTAGCCATCTCGCTCTATCAATCAAGGTCATTTTAAGGCTTAATCTATAGGTACTTTATCTAAGCTGTGAGGGATGACAAGAATGAAACAGCTGTCAGCGAAGATTAGTAAGGGAAAATATTTTGCACCAATTTATTTAAAATTGTCTCTGCCTGATAACAAAAAAAATTTAGTCATTGATCCTACTTGTACCAAAAAACCCGGCCAAGTTCGAGTCGGACTAGCGCAAGAAGGGTTCCGTACCATTATCACAAAAAAAACGGCAAAAAAAATCACGTTTGTTGTATGGGAGCCCCACTTAAATATTTATTTTATTTTGTTTTTAGTATTTGTTGTTATAGCGGCAACAGAAATACACCATCTGTGAACATTGTAACTCTCTAGCTATCACGATTCTTGAGATACAGCCTGGTGACAGACAGACAGACTGACCGCGGAGTCTTAGTAATAGGGTCCCATTTTTACCCTTTGGGTAACCCTAAAAAGTATAATTATGTAACTTGAAAACATAATTTTAGGTTATTGAGATATTTTGATAATTAGATCTTAAATGCCTATTAATATTATAAATGCGAAAGTTTGTGAGGATGGATGTATGTATGTTTGTTACTCTTTCACGCGAAAACTACTGAACGGATCTGGATGAAATTTGGCACAGAGATAGATTATAGTCAGGAATAGCACATAGGATACTTTTTATCCTGGGAATATGTTCCCTCAGAACTCCTGCTGGCAGAAGCTAGTAAAAGATATAGGCGTAGAATCATTGTATCCATATAAATCATGTAAAACAATCTATGCGTTTGAGATATTAACTCATTACTGAAGACCAAGTGAAAGGGTCATAGATGCCCCTTATTGCAATACATTTGTTTTGATCGTGTTAGCTATTGGAATTATTACAAATACATACATAATATGATGGAATACATTGATACAAGGGCAGGATGACGAATAAAAACATTACAAATAGAGGCAGTTGTAACCAGTATATCATAAGTCCAGTTTTATATAATAACTTACTGTGGAGCATTATTATTGTGAGATATGGTTCTTCTACGACGACTCAACTGCCGTTTACGCTTTGCGCCAACTCCCCCGCCTAGAATACAAAATAATTAATATTATTTCTAGAAAAAGAAAACTCAAATATTGTCCAATAATTATGTAACTGTCCGCCTCTGGGTTAGGGAAAACCGAGCAAAATAGAATAATTATTATAAATTAAGACGACACATAAAATATACTGCCTTCCTCCCATTAAATAAAACCTTGCCTTTCTGTCATGCCACCCTATTTATTTTAATGATACCGTTTCGTACACAATACAGGTACGTACATAATAATAATAAAATTATAAAAAAGCAAATGGCAAATATCAGTAATGACACAAAACTGTGCCTGAAAACTAGAGCAAGCATGCATTTAATAATTTTAAATTGAGGGATTGTAATTTGAGAATCAAATCCATTATAAACTATTATAAAAATACCCTTATTTGTTCTATAAGCTTCATAGCCTGCGTTCAACCATACCCAAGCACAAAGCCTAAACCAATGGCGTCACTTTGCACATGCCAAGTTTCTCATTCCATTACTCTACAAGCAAGGATGCATATGTCCCAACACATAACTCACCACTAGTGAATCCGAACATATTTGATATAGCTTTGTCCCTTTCTGATTTACTTGTCAACACACCAGCGCGCTGCTTCTTCTTTGGCGAAGCTTGGACTTCTCCACCATCAGACTCCGAGTGGGACTTCAGCACCACCACTTCATCCGAAGGTTTCGATCCAGTAGCCTCCTGTGTACTTATTTGAGTTTCTTTCTTATTTTGTTCAGTATCGCTTGACTCCGACATGTTATATTTGGCCTTGTTAAATTGCTCATCAAAAAGACTAATGTTTTGCAAGCAAGGGTTTGTTATCTCTGGTGTTTCCTTAGTGTTACTGCTTTTTTCAGTTTCTATTAGATTTACTACATGAGTTTCGAAACTAGTTGAAGGCTTGTTAATGTCAATTGGATTGTCTTCAAGCCAAGGTTTTTTAATGACTTCTGGTTTGATGGCCTCTTCATTAGCGTTTGGTTTACCATCTGTATCTAAATGAGATTCTGTTATGTTGGCATCTGTTTCAATTGGTGATTCCAATGTGTTATCTAGTTTCTTTTTCTTGTTATCTATTGTGTTTGAGTTATCTACAGAACTAGATCGTTTCCGAGTAGCTTTCTTTGAAGTTGGCGTTTTGTCAGAGTTATTCAATACTTTATCTGCACTTTCTGGTGCCTCTTTGCTTTCAGCTTTAGTTTCAACATCTTTAGAATTTTTATCTTTTAATGCTTCTGGATTATTCGGAAGAGAAGCATCTACTGTGGTATTGGAATGATTAAGGGCACTCGAATGTTCTTGAGGATCGGAGTGTGAATCAGTAACAACTATATCATTCACAGTTTCAGAATTTTGGACAACTAGTTTTTCAGTAGCCTCAGCAGTGAGCTTGAGGCTTGTTGCTTGAGGAGCTTCAGAATGAGCATCATTATCTATTTCTGTGCCATACTCTGCTTGCAAAGAAGAAATTTCTACTTCTTCTTCCAAATTGATAACTGGTAAAACTTCTATTTCATCAGTTAAATTTGTAGATTGTTTCTTAGGTGATTTATTTTTTGGTTTGCTACCACCATCTAATTCTTGAGCCAATACTTCTTCAACCACTTCAGCAGAAAGTCCTTTAGCATTTTTAGCAACATCAGTTGCTATGCTTTTATTGTTGGGAATTTCATTGATAGGTTCAGGAATTGCCTGCATATCCTCTGAGCTTTCTTCTGGTACATTTTCTACTATCTCCATTTTGCCTTCCCTGTCTGAATCCTCAGGTTCAGATGCAAAATCATGCAACACTTCTTGAATAATTGTTAATGGCTCAGAATAAGTAATGCAATCCCTAAAAGATTTGGAGGTTGTTCTTGGCTTTTCATCAGATTCATTGGATTCCAAGTCCTTCCGAATTTCTTCAGCAGTATCATAGCAGTTTTCAAGTATTACAGTGTCAGCAGAAGATCTACTTCTTACAGGTACTTTTGAACATGTTGTATTCTCACCTGCAGTGGTCTCCCCTTCATTGTCAGACGGCTCTTTGCCTTTTGGATCTTGACCTAGAATAAATTAAACTGTGTAGGACTAATTGTATTTATTTAAAATAAGAAAATGAGGCTTAATGGGCTCTACAATGATTTTATTTATGCTTAGCCATTTTTATCAAGTTCATTGCACTAGCATTCAAGCACAGCTGTGCTAGTATTTTCATAATGGGAAAATTAAAAAAATAAACATGGAATAGCCTACATTTATTGGATATGCAATTAGAGAGATAAAATTGGTTGCACCTTAAACATTTCTAAGTATTTTTTATTATCTAATAGCTTCTTTCTGCCAGCGGCTTCACCCACATGAACAGTGTTTTCTTATACCAAAGGAACATAGTACCGGACTGAAAAATAAAAGACTATGTGCTATTCCAGACTATAATCTATCTCTGTACCAAATTTCATCCAGATCCGTTCAGCTGTTCGGGCGTGATCGAGTAACAAACATACATCCTTCCATCCAAACTTTCGCATTTAAAATATTAGATTTATACATAAAACCTTTACCTTTAAAATTTTGTAACAGAACTATAGCTGGTGATAACTAGTAATTTACACAAATTGTAGTGTAAGTACTTTTGTAATAATAAAAGTAAGTTATGAAGTAAAATCATTTTATAATCTGAATATAAATGACATTAAGTAAGAAGTTGTCATGATTTTTCATTTATTTTCACTATATAACTTATAAATGTGATGCATTGAAAAAATATGATACAATTACTTTAGCATATGCATATTTGAAACTAGCTTCTGCTAGCAGATTCACCTACATACCACCACATATAAATATAATAAACACATTAACCTCCTTCGGCAGTCGGGTAAAAAGTAACCTATTTATTAATTTATTTATATATGCTATCTGCTATTCCAGACTATAATCTATCTCTGAGCCAAATTTCATCCAGATCGGTTCAGCCATTCTGGCGTGATTGAGTAACAAACATATGTATGTTTGTATATGTAAGTTTGGATGGATGGCATCCATCCAAACTTTCATTTTTATAATATTAATAAGATTACTTAAAAATCTAAAAATAAGTAATTAAGTGTAGTAAGTAGTGAGTAAGTTTTTATCATACCATTTAAATTGGAGTCATCATCACTAACACTAATTGTGCGGACTTCAAGTTTGTTTTTGCTCCTCTCTATGAGATCACATCTGGAATAACAAGAATAATGAGAATAAAATATTTATTAGGTAACAAAGACAAAGACAATTTTTTTTTATTTATAATTTTGTTTCAGACAGGAAATTAACCTATGTTTGATAGCATAGAATTCAATAAATCAGCCATTAGGCCATGGCAATAAAACTTTCTCTTTTACTCTTTTTTTTATTATTGATAGGCTCGCACTTGACCACTGTCTCTCCTGATGGTAAGTGATGATGTGGTCGACGATGACACATACTTGACTAGAGGTAACCTATACAGTCTTGACTTAAAGACTCCCAGGTTGTAGCATCTTGAGTAAACAACAATCTTTCAAGTGGCTGCAAGTGCAATCTGAGTACATCAGGCATCTTAGATTCAATCCTAAGGCTTGACAGCGTTGTTTCTGGTTACAAGGGGAACACAGGTATAATAGTCACAAAGAATCTTTGTGTCTCTGAAGATGGCTCTGTCAACCAATGTTTTGTCATCGAGTATACTGCATAGATAGAGTAAGCGAGATAGGTTGATGCAACTAACATAAGCGAGTGAAAGGGACAGTTATACAATGGTATCTTCACTTTTAACATTGACACAAAAATAGCTACTGCGCAGAGTGATGCAGCCAATTCAGAGACACAGTTCAGTTGTGAGTATTATATGTCTAAAATGATATAAACATTACCTGGCTCTGAAGCAGCTTATTTGTTCATTTGTTAGTTGGAAGTAAGGATTAAGTATGTCTGGTAGTATCCGCTTCAAGAATGTTTCTTTTAAACTCTGCCATGTCCTAGATGTGAGCTGCAAAACATATTATTGATATTTACATACATAAAGCAAATAGATTATTTTCTATACATAATAATAAGATAAGATTGTATTGATCTGGCTTGCAAGGTTGTGACGGTCACTGGCATAATAGCCAAGACCCTTGATGAATACCTGAGGATGCACTTATTGGGTAGTTGAATCAAAGGCTTGATCCAGAAAGGGGTACTCCTGGACAAGAGCCCTAACCGCCAGTAGCTTAGATGCAGTTCCCGATACTAATGTTTTTTTTAATTAAACGTAATGATTATTGATAATAAGACTGTATCGGCAATCATTGTGCAGACAGTCATTGCATTTAGAGGACCATCAACCGAGGAAGCTATCATTAGACAGTTGGATTCAGAAATCAAAACATCAATTCACTTGTATAGTTAGGCGGTTCTTATCTTTAGAGCTCTGGCTGCCAATAGCTTCTTGACCTGTTCCCAAAACTGCTGTGTTACTAATTTTAAAATATTATGGTTATCAAAAATTTTATTCTGTTTTATAATTTATCCTAATGAATAAAGAGATTATGTAAGCAGGAAGAAAATATTCAAGAACATACTGTAATTGAGTGATTTCCCACAAGATTCCAATAATCATTTCTTACCTTTGTATTAGCAAAATCCACCCACATCTTTCTAGCTTTGACTTCACCATATAATTTGTTTTCTACTAAATAGTCCACTATAAGCTTCATCTCCTGAATGGTATACGGTTTTCTAAAAATGTAAAAGTTGTTTATAGAAGGCTGAGATAGTTTTATAGTGGGTAGATGCTTACAGTTAGAATACAGAAATTTTATGAAAGTGCATGATTATTCATAATATTACTTTGGATACCAATGAAGTTCTTGACAAAATATTGATTTACAGACTTACCCCGACATTCTGATGCGTATTTTGTATTGTAATCGGTTTGTAATGCTGACGGTCAACGTAGGTATACAAAATATTTTGCAGACTGGTGAAATTTCCAATCAGCTCCTAATCATCATTGAGGGAATGATAATTTGACAAAATTGTTTTAAATAAAACGATTTTGGGAATGCACAATGATGTCTTGCTACTTTTCTTCCTTTTAACCTGAGTATTCGGTAAATTTTATCAATCGGCCGCTAAACACACTTCCAAACGACAGACAAACGATAGCGCAACTAGAGGTGAGACTATACAGTATATACTGGAATCGGACGTTTATAGAGGTGAGTAGATATTTTGAGCAATTAGGGTAGTGTAATAACTGTTTAGGGTAGTGTAATAAATGTTAGGGATTTAGGGTTGCCATAATATCGACCTTATTGCTTAGGAATGATATAGTGACCCGGTATTCAGGGTCCTGAATACAGGGTCACTATATTATTCCGAAGTGTAATAAGCTCTTTAGCACTTAAAGAAACGTCAATAAACTAGAGACGCCTAAATACTCGTCGACCTAGGTTTTGGAACAAGTATTTAAAGGCTACACTACACGGTAATCAGGGCCCTATCCCTAATTTTGGGTAGTGAAAAACTGTTAGGGAGTTAGGCCACTAAAGAAGATATAATGAAGAAAGGAGGGAGTTTAATATTTGATCCTTCAAATGATAAGTCAACCAAAAAAAATTGGCGTAATGAGAGTTGCAAAAATTAGATTAACTTAAGTAGCGTCTTGTGAGTATTTATAAATATAACGTTATTTTTTATAATGAACATGTTTGATTTATATTAACATTACTTTTATATATTTGATAAAAAAATTGTGGGGCAGATGCAGCAGGTGAGGAATATTGATTTTATTTTACCCAATATTGGGTATTTTCAGTCAGGTTTTTTGGTAATCCAGACCTTGGACATCGGCAACACTGTCTGTGACTACTAGGGCTTATTACACTACACGGTATTCAGGGCCCTAAACGCTGATTCAGGGTAGTGTAATAATTGTTAGGAAGTTAGGGTTCTCATAATATCGACCTTATTGCTTCAGAATGATTTAGTGACCCGGTAATCAGGGCCCTGAATACCATGTAGTGTAATAAGCCCTTCAATAAGGTCGATATTTTGAGAACCCTAACTTTCTAAAAGTTATAACACTACCCTGAATTAGGGTTTCGAGCTCTGAATACCGTGTAGTGTAATACACAGAGCACATTAGCAGCACAGAGTACATTTTAGTCAAGTTTGATATAACCTTAGATAAAGTAGGTATAGATTAAGCCTTAAAATGACCTTGATTGATAGAGCGAGATGGCTAATTGGCAGCTCCATGTAAATGATTTTTTTGGCTTTGTCACCGTGGCTGGTTTCTGTCGTTTGTCAAACTCTAATACAATGGCAGGTTTGACAAACAAACTCGGTTTTGTTTGATTTTCTATGATTTCATGGTATTATGTGTTAATTGAGACAAGGAATTTGGGTTATTTTTTCTGGTTAAGTGTCAGTGCGATGGTGGGTTGTAGTGTTCTTGTTCTTGTTGTAACATCAGAACTAACTATTGCTGTCTCATGTGCGGCCACGCCAGTGCTTAATCTATACCTACTTTATCTAAGGATATAACGAACGATTTCATTCGGTTGGTCTGTAATGTCCCCTCGACAATAAGGAAGGGCAAGTGAAAAAAATATATCGATATTTATCTTATCGATATTTTTAAACAGTAGGTATCGATAATTATCGACTGAAAATATCGATATATCGTCAGTTTTCGCATGATTATTCATACATATTGCCAAAGCATCCAAAATTTGTAAACAAAATAGACATGAAGAAAATAGAAGTATTTTATATTAATGCTCGAGCCTTTACAATTATATACAACATAATCAAACCATTATTCATCAGAAATAGACATTAGGAGCACGCTCTGATTGATGTGCCTGTCAAACGGCTTCTATTGCCGGAATCACGCCTGAAGGCAAAGTTGCGTTAAAAAAAACAATGAAATTGATACGAATTCAATACTCAAAAATAAATAGCGAAAATCGTGATTAAAAATATCGACGATATTTTATGGAAATTATCGATATTTTGATGTATCGATATTTTTTGCCCATGCCTACTCGACACTGAATGACATTTGTTTGTTGAGCGTCAATGTCATTGATAGCGCGCCAAATAGCGGTGATACGAAAGAAAAGTTTACAAGCATTATTCAGAGATAATCATTTATATGAATACCGATCATGACGGAAAATAGTGGTTACCTATCTTTATCCGATATCCTAGTAACAAATGAGAAAATTCCATGCAAATTTTTACATGATTTACCAAAAATGGGTTAGTAACAGTTAGCCCACCTAGCGTTTTGTTTATAAACTTTCACATCACATCAGCCTATTAATGTTCCCATTGCTGGGACACAGGCCTCCTCTCTGTGAGAGCGAAACTATAATTAATTAACTATAAACTTTAATTTTATTTAATGTGTTAGTTTACTTTCCGTTTCAGGTTTTTTAGATCCGTCCGCTGCAGAAGATGATTTAAAAGCAGGAACAAATGTAGAAATACCTTTGTGGTTAGCCGAATCATTATACTCAAGGAGACCGCCTTTAGTTTCTGTGGAGTTACCCAAAATTTATAAAGATTCCTACAGAGAAATTCTTAACGCTGATGCTTGTACTGTAGATATGCACAAATTAAGTCAATATTTCTATGAATTTGGATGTTATATAGCAAAACATGATATCAAAGGCGAAGTGTCATCTACACTCATAAATGTAAGTACCAAGCTTCCTATAGTAGTCATAGCAGATATTTGTGTCTCTGAAGATGGCTCTGCGAACACTTGCTTCTACTGCATTGAGTATACTGCATAGAGTAAGAGAGATAGGACAATGTGACAAACGTAAGCAAGTGAAAGAGGCAGTTATACACAGCTATCTTCTACTTCAACATTGACACAAAAATAGCTACTGTGTGGGGTCTCGCGGCCAACTTCAGAGACACAAAGATCCACTGTGACTACTATACCATCCTGCGATCCTGTCAGCATAATAAACTGATAAAATACAAGAAATTATCCTCAGCTGTCATGATTAATTGAAAATCTTTTAAACCAATTATGCTGATAATGATGAATCATCCTTCATACCACCTACTAATCAATATCTCTATACTTATCTTTCAAGTTGCTACAAAATCATGCATTTGAATGGTCCATCTTAATTATATTTCAGACATTTAGGCAACGATTCAGAATGCTGTTATCAGCCAGCGTGTCGACAGATTCAGTGGGTGCTATACAGCCTCTGTCTGTTACTGAGCGTCTCCAGGCAGCAGAAGCTGCAAATACGGAAAAAGCTTTCTCAACCTGGCTGCAGAGAGGGGAAAGTGTACTGACTACTGCAAACATGGTTGCGAACCACCGTAAACGGAAAAGGGCTGAAATGGAAATGCTTTAGTAATAATATATTGTTTAGGAATAATTTTTACATATTGGTGTAAGTTTAACAATTACTTTATTTGTGATAAGATCACAAAGTAATAATCAAATCGTAAAAAGTTTTCTTGCGTACTTCTCTGAGAACTAATCTGCAGGAGTTAAATCAGGTTCAATTCAAATATTTTCAAGAAAGTAATGTTAATCTGCATTCTAACAGATTACATAATAATTATGGAGTTATTAATTCCAGTTATAAATAAAATAAAGTCATTGACCATATTGAGTGTGTTACTATAATAAATAAATTATTGCAATGATATAACTTTTATTATTTGAATTTTATATATATGTTTAAAATTATTTTATGCAGTCTGGAGATTCAGTGACCTTAGATGGCTCGACGTGATTCGATTTATATCATACCGACAGACATGTCCGTTAGTATCGGGCGCACGGTTGGCGCAGTGGTTGAGCGATTGACTGCTGCGCTGCGTGTCGCGTGTTCGATTCCCGCACGGAACAAATATTTGTATGACCTACAGATAGTTGTGCCGGCTCTGGGTGTTGTGTATGTGAGTTTATATGTTTGTAAACGCACCCACGATACAGGAAGAAATTCCTAGTGTGGGTCAACATTTTTTAAAAGAAAAAACAGTATAGTTGTTCTATCTCACGATGAGAGGTTACGTGACTTTTATGACGCCGAAATAAGATTCATTTTGCTACGATTCATCTGTCATCGTAAGATATAACAACTATACTGCTTACAACAACGCCAATCGCTTCCATATTTGGTAGATAAATACTACTCAATTTGTACTAATACTGTAACAACAAAATTGGTACATTAAAATTTCGAGAAAATCGACTTTGGAAGTGTTCCGGCCATAAAAAATATTAATTAAATCTATGGTTCCGGCGGTAGTCACGCTCCCTTCAGCACCTTTTTCAGCGCTCATGGTGGTCCCATGAGCGCTGAAAAAGGTGGTATCCTACAGATATTCTAGACAAATAATTATAACGTACAAAGTAACCATATCCTTCCTACTATATAATATAATAATAAATGCGAAAGTTTGTGAGGATGTATGTTTGTTACTCTTTCACGCAAAAACTACTGAACGGATCTGGATGAAATTTGGTATAGAGATAGATTATAGTCTGGAATAGCACATATGATACTTTTTATCCCGGGATGTCCCCTGAGGATAATTTTCGAATATCACGAGGGCGAAGCCGAGCAGAGGATACATATTCGCGAGCTGGCGGACCAAAACCAGATGTATCCTCCGACTGACGACCCAAAATCCGCCATTTTTGTATTTTCCAATTTTAATGTAGCCAGTGACACTCGCAGGATTAAGACGAATCGATTGACGTAAGAATCATCAAAATCAGCCAACGCGTTTGGTCTCTAGAACGCCACATAGGAACAAACATACATACATAGACTGATAAACACATTACCCTCCTTCGGTAGTCGGGTAAAAAGAACTGAAGCACTTGTATTTGTCGATAAATCAACGATTATAACTTTCGTGCGCTCGTTCAGCAGGGCCACGACTTGTTCCAAGTTTGAGGAGCTTGTCGCTTTCCTCAAACCTACATAGAAAATGCATACATACAAAATAAAAATTAGTAGGTACCTACCCAAAACTCAAAATTCCTACTCCGGTAGTTTACGAGATATACTATGCCATTGGTGGGGTGGCGGTAACACCGTGAGTGTTACATTTTCATTACAAGATTTTCCTATTAAAACTCTGTGATTTCTTTCCAAATTTCTACAAAAATTACTACTTACTCCTAAAGAAGTTACAGTGTCCAAAAAATGTAAAGTGTTATTTTAAAAGAAATTAGCTTTCATTACTTTTCCATTATAAAACCAAATTACGTTGTCAATGGTATTGTTCTGCTTAGGAGATTTATACTCATGCACATCAGCCAGATCGTGAGCATCAACGTGAAGGGACTGAAGAGTGAATATGTCTATACGTCATTCATCTCGCATATGATTGGTCGATTTGATAGCATTCAAACCCCTCGCCTTGCCGAATTCGCTTGCGCAATTCGGCTGCAGGATCTCGCACTTCTGACTACAAGATTCGACGGAAGACCAAAAGAATACCGGCTTTATTGGTTATTTTCAAGTTACTCGAAGTAGCACGGTTCGGGAGGATTGCCATGGTAGGAGTATACTTCTCCCCGAACCGAACTCTCGCCAAGTTCCACAACACCCTTCACATCATCACATCACATCATCAGCCTATTAATGTTCCCACTGCTGGGACACAGGCCTCCTCTCTGTGAGAGGGAACACAACACCCTTGCGGAGTTGAAAATCGTCGTCGTCGGGTACCCCGGTTACAGCTCCCTCCCCAGTCCCCTGTGCTCGTCCTCGGGGAATTAAATGCCAAGAATGTGGCTTGGGGTTCCCGGTATACGGACACACGGGGCAGGATGGTGGAAGACTGGGCTCTGGAGACAGGCCAGCAGCCTAATTGCCTAAGTGAATACGGCAAGGCGAAGGAGGATTTTTTTTATTTTTTTGACTTGCGAGTTGAAAGACGCGATGTGAATTTCCGTCTATGTGTTTGGTCAATTGATAGATGTAGTTAGTTTCTATACTGTTTGAATATTTTTACTGTGTCATGTAGGAGGTGGAGACCTATTCCGACCACCGGTATATCCGGTTCGACGTCTCCGCCCAGACTTCGAGCGCGCCGGTCCGACAGACTCCGAGTGGCCCGCGGTGGGCGCTGAAGCAGCTGGACCGGGAGCTCCTCCTGGCAGCCTGGATCGTGTAGGTCTGGGTGCCTTCACTGGATAGGCCTGCTGTCATCAACGACGAGGCGGAGTGGTGCCAGGAGGCCATGTCCGAGATATGAGACGTGGCAAAGCCCTGGGTCCAGCCATGAGGCGCGCGGCACCAGATGTACCTACTGGTGGTCGCCGGAGCTTGCGGCTCTGCGCCGCTGCGAGGAGTCGCTGGGGACTCTGAACAGGGGTCCTATAAAATAATGCGGGATAAACTACGCTCATGGGCTCCCCCGCTGACGCAGTCTCCGGCCATAGCTCAAAGAGGGCGTGGTGAGCACTCGGTTCCCTTCGCGAGGGGAGCATACTTCCCCGCCCATAACTCCGCCTCCAGCGGTGCCCAATGCGGACCACACCGCCGACGACGATGACGATGCTTCGGAGTTGACCAAAGTAGAGCTGAGAGTGGTGGTACGCAGGCTTGAGGAAACCGGCATGTCTTAGAACCAAAGATACGAAGACATGTGACATCCACCAACCCGCACTGAGCCCGCGTGGTGGATTACGGCTCATCCCCTCTCACTGAGAGGAGGCCTGTGTCTCAGCAGTGGGAACATTAATAGACTGATGATGAACAAAACAAAGGTTATCAACTGGATTTTTTATAGCACCAGGCTGGAATAAAAATATAGGTAATCGTTTATCAAAAATAGAATTGAAAATGCTAGATAATATCGTCTCAAGTAAGGCCATCCAATTCTTCCAGAGTTGGCTTTCTACTGCTATCATTTTCTCTGGAATGTTCCGTGATAGTGGATAGGTATGGTATGGCGCAGGTAATAGGGAATATTAGTTTAAGGTTGGAACCGCCTATGTTTCCGCCGCTGAGCATAACATTCCGACATCCATTCGAGCCGGATATCCTTCATGGTCCTCGCTCTGACCTTGTAGCTCTCGTCACTCTTCAGTCCCTTCACGTTGATGCTCACGATCTGGCTGATGTGCATGAGTATAAATCTCCTAAGCAGAACAATACCATTGACAACGTAATTTGGTTTTATAATGGAAAAGTAATGAAAGCTAATTTCTTTTAAAATAACACTTTACATTTTTTGGACACTGTAACTTCTTTAGGAGTAAGTAGTAATTTTTGTAGAAATTTGGAAAGAAATCACAGAGTTTTAATAGGAAAATCTTGTAATGAAAATTTAACACTCACGGTGTTACCGCCACCCCACCAATGGCATAGTATATCTCGTAAACTACCGGAGTAGGAATTTTGAGTTTTGGGTAGGTACCTACTAATTTTTATTTTGTAGGGTATTAATTTTCTATGTAGGTTTGAGGAAAGCGACAAGCTCTTCAAACTTGGAACAAGTCGTGGCCCTGCTGAACGAGCGCACGAAAGTTATAATCGTTGATTTATCGACAAATACAAGTGTTTCAGTTCTTTTTTACGAAATTAATCACTTATAATGTTCTTCTTGTTTACGTCTTTTTAGTTCGCTTTTTAAGCAGTCGGGTTTTTTGATTTTTTTAATTATCTTTTTTATTTATAACTTTTTAGTTACTTTTTTTTTCGAATTAGGTACATTTAAATATATAAGTGTTATATATTTTTGAAATCATCTCTTGAAACCCTTTATTTTGATACCCCACACGATGGGTTTGGAAGAAAAAATGAAATTGGCCCCCCACAATATGGCGCCCAAAAGCTTTTCCAATTTTAATGTGACATTCGCAAGGTTAAGACGAATCGATTGACGTATGAATCATCAAAATCGGTCAACGCGTTTGGTCTCTGGAACTCCACATAGGAACAAACATACATACATAGACTGATAAACACATTACCCTCCTTCGGCAGTCGGCTAAAAAAGCCTTAGATCGAAATGTAGATAGGTCATTAAAAATCCGCCCGCCGCGGTTTTGGTGTGATTCGATTGTCGTGTTTTTATCCGTGTTAGACATAACTTTACAAATTAATTACACTATGTTATACGAATAAATCTCAAAATTTTCTTAGATCAAATTATTAAGAAAATGGTCTATTGTAACATATATTTTTTCCAAAAATATACGACTAGCCGTTTAGACGTGATTCTAATTTTGAAAGTAGCTACTTAAGGATATCTGCGCCTTAAACATAGTTAACTGCCGAAATGTGGATTACCTACGATACATTCGTCTGCCTACCCTTGCCAGTGTCACAGATAATATAATACTAGCATACAGATGTCTCATCCCATACAAAGAAACCGTGACGCGTTTATCATCTGATTATACCGATTATTTTCTGTAAATCGATCGGTTCCGTTCCACGGCGATAGATATCACCATCTATATCCGGGGCACGGAACCGAACGCGATCGATGTTCAAAAAATAATCAGTACAGTACGTAAGCACGGTTTCATTGTATGAGATGAGACGCCACTGCCAGTATTTACCCGACTGCCGAAGGAGGGTAATGTGTTTATCAGTCTATGTATGTATGTTTGTTCCTATGTGGCGTTCTAGAGACCAAACGCGTTGACCGATTTTGATGGTTCTTACGTCAATCGATTCGTCTTAACCCTGCGAGTGTCACAGGCTTCATTAAAATTGGAAAAGAAAAAAATGGCGGATTTTGGGCGCCATTTAGTGGGGGGCAAAAAATTTTTTTTCTTCGGAACCCATCGTGTGGGGTATCAAAATAAAGGGTTTTAAGAGTTGATTTCAAAAATATATAACACTTATATGTTTAAATGTAGGTAACTAATTCGAAAAATAAATAACTAAAATGTTATAAATAAAAAAAGTTAATTAAAAAAAATAAAAATCCCGACTGCTTGAAAAGCGAACTAAAAAGACGTAAACAAGGAGAAAATCATGCTGTGCAGTCGGAGGATACGTCTGGTTTTAGTCAGCCAGCTCGCGAATATGTATCCTCCGACTGCACAGCATGACTTTCTCCTTGTTTACGTCTTTTTAGTTCGCTTTTCAAGCAGTCGGGATTTTTATTTTTTTTAATTAACTTTTTTTTTACTACACTCCACTACTACTTATGATATAACCCTTCTGGGAATATAGAGATGAACCATACCGTAATAGACTTCATATCTATCCACTAATTAAATTAGAACCTAACATACCGGTGTTATGTTAAAAGAGCAAACAACTAGTAAACAGGAAAGACCTAATTACACGATAGAAATTCGATCATGATTCTAATAATAAGCCGGTTGGAACAGAGGCACAACATTTGAATGTCGAGTTATTTATACTGTCGAGAAAGTTCGAGCATCCGTCAATACTGGTATCGATGTTTGTTTCATAGGGGTGAACCCTGTCAATAAAATAGATAAAATAACATAACATCACGCCTGTTTGCCCCGAAGGATTAAGGCAGAGGTGTCCTATAGTACACTACATTTCGTCAGTTATGTTTAAGGTCCTATCATGTAATAAACTAATGCCATAAACCGGGCACAAATCCATCGTACGGGCTACTGACACATTCCAGGTGGAAAAACCCGATAACACTTTTGGAAGACCCGGGAAGCGAACTCAGAACCTCATGCAATCTAGACCTACAAAATATTTGCTGAAACTTAAGTATGTAGGTGTCCAACAATATACACTATCAATTTATATTTTTTTCCTACTCCTCCGTTATTCTTTTCTGATTAATTTCGTTGCGGGATCCAAGACAGTTAAAATCATTCTCCGCAGGACTTCGTCGAGCTTCATTGCCTCGGCGCTTTTCTGGTGGTCGCCACTGTTGATTCTGGCTTTCAGGAGTTGCAGTGGTTTGGGAATAGTGCGATGGGATTGTCCAACACTATGCCTATTACCAGTTATGTCTTCAAGACTTCGTCATTACCTACTGAAATTCGGTGTAGGCGCGTCTCTATAACACAGGTAGACTCTTGGTAGATAGCGGTTTCTATATAAGTAACGCTAAGTATCTACTGATATAGAATCTTCTCATTTGGTTGTGAAGGGGTAAAATCTAGGTTTCAAATGGATAGTTGTTAGTGTCCCATCACAGTGAAACATGAATTTATGTAGAATAGGGTTTTAAATAAAAGGATAGGTACCTAATTATAGTTTAAGATATCGCGATTTTCCTTATGTACCTGCTTATATACTCCTTTACATTTATAACATAACAAATCCGTAACTCAACAGTAAGAGGCAACCATGCCAAATATTTAGTAGGTATAGGAAGTTTAGTTAGCTATAAAAGCATTTGGCAGTCTGGTGCAACTCAGTCGTTCCGATTGTTTACTAGTGTTCGAACGTCGCACATCGTTCGTCATAAGATGGCGCTCCCTAGAATCTGTCCAGTTCGGTGGATAACAGACCAAAACTTCGGCATGTGCATGCCACCACACGACTTCCATTATCCATTCTACGATATGCATTCAAGCTATTTTCGCCCTTGGAACTATTCTAGCAGCGAAACTACTTCTAAAGAATTCGGTTCCACAATAGAAAACGAGAAAGGTAACTATAAAATAACTTTGGATGTTAAAAATTTTCGTCCGAACGACATCAGCGTGAAGGTGACGGAGACTGAAATAATAGTGGAAGGAAAACATGAAGAGAGACAGGACTCCCATGGATTTATCTCAAGACAGTTTAAAAGGCGCTATTCTTTGCCAAGCCATTGTACCGCTGACAACGTCTCTTCCTCAATGTCTTCCGATGGAATCCTGATTGTTATTGCTGCGAAGAAAGCATCTAACGAAACAGAAAAAATTGTACCAATCAAGATGTGCGCCTTGAGCCCCAGAAATATCGAAAGCAAAATGTCTTCAGAAACCATACAAAATTCTGTCAAGGAAAATATTAAGGACACAGAAGACATGGCATGTAGCAAAGATAGAACCCAAATATTGCTGAAAGAAGAACATAGCCGTCTGCTGAAACCAGAACTACTCAAGGATACTGTCTTGTGCACTAACGAGGATAAGATGTCGTCCAAACAAGTTGTTGAAATTATGGATCTGACTGAAAAAAAGGACACCATGAGTAGCGGTACCACGGCTAACAAGATCGAAGAATCACTTGTGAAATCAAGTCTGGGCATGTCTGAACTGACTGAACAATTGGGGAAAAGCAGTTTAGCTTCTACTTCGGACAGTTATGGAATGAAAGGAATGTCTAACATGTCAAACAAACTTATTGAGGAAAGTTCATCGTCATATAAGTCATCATCATTGATGTCTTCCAGTGTGAAGACTAGCGGAAAGATTGGTGAATATGTGAGTGATATCATCACTGCGGAGTTGAAGGAAGCTGCTGAAAACATATAAACATGTTAGCCAGTTTTTAAAATGTTTATTACTTAACTATAAAAGATTTTGTTGACTTTTATTACAAATTCGAATCTTAATTTTATATTAAGTATAAGTCATTGATTTGTAAACTTACTAACAAGAGCATTGTTAATATCTAGAAACTCATAATCTCTTTAAATCAACCTCACTTTGGTGAAGCATATTAATATCAATACAATAAATTAGCATTACGAGATCATTGAAGACTAATATCAAGTATACATTGACAGTGGAATTAGCTCGATCAACTACGAGATAATTATTGTTATCTTGTTGTAATGGAGGCCATTTCAAGTCATCAATTGATTATGTATGTACAAGTGCAATAAATTGTGTCAATAAATACTTGCGTCTTTTTCAATTTAATCTGAAATAATGTCTAACCCTAGCTGCACACTAGACATAAAATAACTGCAAAAAAAAACATAACAGAGTAACAATATTAAAGACAAATGCAAACATCACACTGACTACAGTTATAAATTCACTGGGACCACTATACATATAAGATGTCCTTAGATTCTATTTAAGTCTCTTCGTCACAACACTCTTGCACCTCATCATTGTTTTTATCACTAACCAGTAGTTCCGAGGTGCAGCGGTAAGGACGTATTGATTGTTAACATCTGTCATTTTTAACTGACGGATTGAGGTCATGGAAGTAGGCATGAGCCATGGCATCATCAGCTGGCATCCTCAGTGCTGGGTTGCAGGTGAGGAGGCGGGCTAGGAGGTCCCGTCCTCGGGCTGGAAGCCGAGGAACCACCTGGGCTAGACCTAGGCTAGGCTGATACACGGGCAGTGGTTTGTAGTCAGGCAGTTGAGTCACTCCAGGCCATGTATCTTCATTTGGAGTACCTGGAAGTTTTTATAACATAAACAGATTAATACTTTGTATTTAAATAATTAAATCTTGTTAGGAAGGAAGACTCACAATTTAATTTAATAAGATAAAAGACATATGGTACTGTGAGAACATGTGAATGATGTTTTTACTTGCCTGTTGCAATTTTAGATGATAATTTTCACATTAATACTATTAAGTTAACTAAAACTTTGCCTAGGAGTGTGGCAAAACAAACTAACAAAAAAATAATCTGGAACCATGATATTTTTATTTATTCTGTTAGACCTCAATCAACATCATCACTGAAAAACATGCACTGCTAGACATAGACATAAATGCTACCACCAACACTGGGTTTCTGACATAACAGCAATCTTAATAGCATCTTAGTGCAGGTTGTTTTTTGTTTTAACATTTGTGTCTCAGTTATGGTGTAGCTGTGAAATAAAGATCAATAAACTGCTTACCAAGAAGTTTGAAAATTCTTTTCAATTGATCATCAACATCAGATCCAGGGAACAGTGGTCTTCCAGAATTAGCTAGCTCTGCAAATATGCACCCTGCTGACCACATGTCGATGCTCGTTGTGTAGAGCTTGGCGCCGAACAGGACATCCGGGGGCCGGTACCAGAGCGTCACCACCTCCGCCGAGTAACACTTCACAGGGATACCAAACGCTCTAGCCAAACCAAAGTCAGCTAACTTCAATTCACCATTTTTATTAATCAATAAATTCTGAGGCTTCAAATCTCGGTGCAGAACATTGTGGCTATGACAGAAAGCAAGTCCTCTCAGCAGCTGATACATAAACGATTTGACGACATCCAAATCTATCTCACCATTCAAACTATCAAAATACTTCTTCAAATCTTGATCGCAGTGCTCAAATACAAGAGTCAATTTCTTTTCACTGTGTAAGACATCGTATAGACGCACTATATTCTTGTGCTTTAACTCTTTCAGCAGGCATATTTCGCGTAAAGCAGAAGATGGTACTCCTTCATCATCGTCGTCTAACCTCACCCGCTTTAGGGCCACTATTTCATGAGTCTCTTTGTTTTTAGCTTTGAACACTGTGCCGTATGTCCCCTCCCCAATTTTCTCTAATTTTTCGTACTTTTGCATAGTTTATAATTATATAGTAAAACAGTAGTGTAAAATCGATTGTTTATTCCGCTTCGCGAATTATCTCCTCCCAGGCTTGCTGACAGCTGACACTTGTTTAATTTGACAGACTGATCTGCTATATTATTTGACAGCAGAAGTTTACAAGGCTTGCTAGCAGTTAACAAATTATTGTGTATTTTATTTATGTGTGTGTTTTTTTTTTTTTTTTTTTTTTACTATGTATAGGCCTGTGTTTGACCACAATCTCACCGTGGTCAGTGATGATGTGGCCGATGGTGGTAAGCACACAAAGCCTAGAAGGGAACTGGCTCTCAAGTGCTGCTGTCGGAACACACCGGAAGGTGTTTGGCGACAGATTTTCAACTTGAGGGTGGTTGCCAGCCAGGCGGGTACTACAAAGTACCCTACCACCGTGCTATGGTTTCCTCACGATGTTTTCCTTCACCGAAAGCTCAAGCTCATTGTAGGATTCGAACCCGCGACCTTCGTCTCGGTATCCGACGTCACTACCACTGAGCTATCATCGCCTTAAATTTATGTATTTATTTTTTGTTATTGTTATTTTTTTTTCTGTTCCGTGGTATTATTCATCTAATTGACATCATCATCATTTATTATTTGCAGCTAATAACAATAATCTTGTCTTGATACAATAATTTATTACCAGATCATTCAACAACTATTAAATTTTAGAGATGTCCATAACAATCTTTTATACGCATGTATGTTCAGAACCTAGCACAAAAACATTGTAAACTGGAAATTTTAATATTCCTTTAATTTACGATAACTTAGATGAAGTCTTATACTAAAATAAGGTCAATTTTATTTACATGGAGACTGAAAATTACCTGAATAATTCTGAGCGATCACAAAAATCATCAAAAGTATTTGGTTTCGTAAATTATTTGTTCTTAAATTCTGAACGAACTTATGTGCTGGTTTGCAAAAAAACATTCATTCTATGATCAATCAAATCAATTCATTCATTGTTCACAAAAAAACTCGTCAAATCCAAAAAGTTGAATTGTCATATTTTCATTTATATTTTTTTGGGAAGTGATCTATATTTTATAAATTACAACAATTGAACAGCAAAGGTAAGACTGGTGTGGTTATTTGTTAAACATCTGTATTTTTGTTAGATGTGGTATGTTGTGTAAATGTAAGGAAAATAAACATTATTATATTACGTATTAGTTGACGATGAACGCATTTATCACGAGCGCGTGTTTGTAGATGAGCGAGGGCGAAGGAACTTTGGTGGACAAGTCCGAGAGCAGCTCGTTCGAAGACCTCGCAGGTGCGGCGGCACATGAGATCGAGGAAGCCAAGCTGGCTGAAGCAGCCGCCTCCAGGGAAAAGTCAGATGAAACAAAAACTGATGAGTGGCAAGATTTGCTAGGGTCAGGCGCACTACTTAAAAAGGTCAGCCGAGACTTGGATTATCTTAGTGGATTTTCAATAATTTTTTGAACAAATATTTCAGCCTTCATTTACTCATAACAAACATTATACTGTATGGATGATTTTTAAACACTTTGAGTGTGTTCTAATTAGAATCTTATTGGGGAAACTTCATTAATATTGATCATTCTTTTGTTTTGTAATTTTTCACACTAATCTTATAGCACTTTGTTTTGATAGCTTCTATGCAAAATAATGTAAATAAGAAAAATAAGTAATTTTCTACCAACCATCATTTTGTTTTGGTAATTCATGTTGTGACACAATAAAAACATGATTTGAAAATCATTGGCTTATTCTATTAATTGTTTCTTATAATTTGTTTGTTTGTATAACAAATGAGAAACTCTTTTTCAGATAATAAAAGTAGGTGAGGACTCAAATGGCTTACGACCCCACAGAGGTGAAATCTGCCGAATCAGTTATGAGGTAAAAATTAAAGACACAGATCATGTTGTGGAAAAGCGGGATCATGTCAAAATTTACTTGGGTGACAATGAAGTAAGTGTCAAATATTTTTATCATTATTTTAAAATCTTTGTTGACTTGCTTCTCAATCTAGATCAGTATTTATTAAGTAAAACTCCCGTCAACTACTACCCTACACTACCAAAGCTACCAATTTTTCTTTTTTCTTAATTTTTTCTTTCATAAGAACCTTGTCCTAACAATAACAAACACAACAAAAGAAGAATTAGCGAAATTAGTCCAGCCGTAAACGTGTGATGACATGACCCAGGAGAAAGGGGTTATTTTTTATATATATAGATAGAATAAGTACATGGTGATGCAGGTCTCAGGATACTTGCATAATGACTTTGCAATCTTAATGGACAAAAAAAAGGTGAATGAAAGGACTGAAGGAATGAAGGAAATGTGGTAGGACTCTGACCAGCCATGGCAAATTATACTGGTTAAAAGAAAATGTACCTACATTATCATATCAATAAAAAGTTTTCCTAGAGCCCAAGCACAAAAACAAAAATTGCAAGTCACTATGAAAGGATAATTTTATCCTCTCATGATGAGTTGTAATTTTTTGTGTTATTGTTAAACAAAGTATAGCAAATTATTATATATTCAAATTCGGTTCAAGTCATGAATAATTTAATTATATCAGTGTAATGCACTACTATTATCAAATAATCAGGTATTGACTCTGTGTTTTCCACAACAATAGATGTAAGAATCTAATCTTGCATCTGTCTATCAGTGATAACATTTATTCTGAAAGTTTATTTGAGTTGGAATCAAAGGAAGTGAGAAATTGTTATAGATAATCTTATCAGTCTTTTATATAAGGATATTAAAGTTGTTCTATTGTTTATATAGGGCTCTGAAAGCATGTGATTGTTATTTTATGCAGTTCTGTACTGCGTTAGATATTTTAATAGGTATACATACACAAGACCGATCAATGTGGCGACCCTTGAGGTAGGTCTATGTCCAGCAGTGGAACTCTTTTAGCTGAAATCATCATGATGATAAATACAAGACGTAAACACAGCCTTAGTAATTTTTGGGTGTGATCTTATTATTCACAAATCTGAAGGGTAGATTTTTGTAGAATGTACCTATGGTAGACAAAGACTATTGTCGTTATAAAAGTGGAACTCTGCCAAATTGTAACAAAGAATGTACTTAACAATACAAAAGTAAACCATAACATAATCATAATTGCATGCAATGTAATGATTGGTGGCAGTATAAACTTTTTGTTTATTGCCACAATCAAATTACCTTTCTAATTTCTGAAACCAATTAGAATATATTTTATTTTTAGATTCTACAAGGCTTGGACTTAGCAGTAACAATGATGTACAAAGGCGAAGAATGCCTCTTACAGTTGGCTCCACGATTTGGTTTCGGTGACAGTGGCCTGAAACCTGGCGAGAGTTTGGGCCTGATTGGGGTGATCGATGGGCCCAAGTATGACGGTCCCGTATTAGACGCAGAATCTTGGCTGGACGCTCGCGTCGAGCTTCATGATTGGGAAGAAGAACCTGAACACGAAACTCTGCCTATCGCTGAGAGAATGGAAACCGGGTAAGTTCCGAAAAAAGGTAGACTTAGTATACCATGCGATATTGATACAAAATCGCATGTAGGTAGGCCTATTTTTAATGAAATACCAAGTTAATTCAGGGCCCGAAACTAAACCTTCGGACATAATCTGATATTAAAGTCGACATATAATATTTTGGGGAGCAGTGGTGGCTCAGTGGTAACGGCCACGACTTACGTGTTGTAGGTTGTGGGTTCGAACACAGGTAGGCGCTTTACTTTGGTTAAATTGTTTCATCACCACTGCTCTCTAAACGTTGAAGGAAAACATCGTGAGGAAACCGGCCTGTCCTAGAACCAAAAATTCGAAGACATGTGACATCCATGAACCCGCACTGGGCCCGGTTGTTGGATTACGGCCCATTCCCTCTCACAGAGGGGAGGCCTGTATCCAGGCAGTGGGAACATTAAAAGGCTGATGAAGAAGATAATATTTTGCGTCGGTACCCGTCCGTCCGTTTTAGAAATCCCGTAATCTGATGAGACAGACCCAATGTTTATCTTTAAAAAATCAAATAAGAGTTTCTTGAACCTGTACCTTACAAAACGTATAATTTGACGGCAGTTGTACCACTTTTTTATACTACCGCCACCGTAACAGGTTACTCAGGTTATTGACCTTTACATTATTATCGTGGCACGTAATTTGATAAAATTTATAAATTCCAAAATAAGGATGAAGATAAAAAATCTTGTGTATTTATGCTAATCAAGGTTCGGGTTTATTTTTAAAATTTGTAGGTAGTTAGCGGCACTTTTTGTATTCTTACAAGTGCAAATTATGCTAATATATTCTGACTTAAGCGTCATATTTACTAACTGTTTTGCACTTTGTGCAAAAACAATACAGTATTACAAAATTAGAAAGTTGTCAATGCTTTTGTCCTGTATCCTTCTTTAATATCAAATCAAACGAATGTATTATTCTGCCGATTGTTTCAAAGCGTTATCACCCTTGAATATATTTACATAATACTCAGTTTGATGTAGATATCGGAACCTTGACACATTAAATTTAAACGTTGACAAATGCTTTATTGTGATCAGTAATATTGGGGTCAGCGTATACGCGTATCGTACAGTTTTCTTTATCATGCGTATGGAATTATGGCTGGTGAAGGTTGCGGGGATCCGCAAAATGCGAGACGCACGGGACCAGTCAATGTGGCGAAGCTTGAGGGAGACCTATGTCCAGCAGTGGACGTCTTTCGGCTGATATGGTGATGATGATGGAATTATGGAAATGGATGGAATTCAAAAACAATTTCCTAAACAACGATGAGCGATGAGCGAGATTTTTTTTCATTAGTTTCGTACGCCGAATTAACATTCATGGCATTGGCATTAAATAGATCTTCTTTATGTTTTAGTTTGTCCAAACTACTTAAATTTAATTTTTTATGGTTTGTTATATCCATTTTATGGCCACGTTGGCCATGATAGTGTCGAAAACTACGCATTTTGCAGTAAGAAGCTAGTTCACACTGGATGACCTTTTACTAAATATAGCAGCATTTTAAAGTGGGTGTGTCTCTTCTCAACTAAATATACCATTAAAACTTTTTCACTGTTGGAACGATTTTGATGAAACTTGGACTATTCTCTAAGTTGAGAGATACTCAATCCATCATAAAAATAATGATCACGATCCGATTAGTAGTTTCGGAGAACTGCGTGGACAAACATGAAATTACTTATGAATAACTTATGAAATTTGGCACACGTGTTTAGAAGCCTACATAGAGTAACATATTACGTAAATTTTGTGCAGTTCCAACAATAATACATACATACGTGCCGAATTGAATATCTCCTATTTTTGAAGTTGGTAAAAAGAAGTGTATCTTAATTGTCATTACTCATTACAATAGATGTTATAATTCTTCAATAAGTGTGTATTTAACAAGGAAATAACATACAGGAAACGATAGACTACTCTGTTATCATAGGGATATTGACAAAACATTATGATTACAAAATATGGTTAATTACATTGATGTATTAAAAAGGGGAAGATACGGTACTGAATACAGCGCTTGATCCTACTAGACTACGTGAATGCCCGTAGCGGGCACTCAGGCGATTTCGCTCGCGCTACAGCGCCGTCTCCTATCTCTGTCCGTGTCTATCGGTAACTGTAGGTTGCCGATAAATGGTGCGCCGAGCCCAGGTTTTTTGATCGCGATGTTAGCGCGTAACGTATCTTCCCCTTTTTAATACATCAATGGTTAATTACGTATTTGGAGAATATACCATAACAAATATATATCTCTCACAAATCACTGGAAAGAGAGATACCGGAATACCTAATTAGATTATGCGTACAGCTAAAGAGTGGCATTCCCTGCCGGAGTCTGCGTTTCCCGATAGCTACAATCTAGGGGTCTTTAAGTCAAGAGTGAATAGGTTACTTCTAGGCAAGCACACCGTCGACCACATCATCGCTTACCATCAAGTGAGATAGTGGTCAAGCGCGAGCCTATTATAAATTAAAAAAGTTATTCTAGGGCTGATCTAGCCATGAACGGCCCACATAATTTCTTATTTACTGCTCAACCTGACGGTTCCAAGATCATGTTGGCTCACACTTTACAGGTTAGGCACACAGAACATCCGTATTTCCAGGATAGTTTTTAACGGATCCGTCGCTAATAGAGGTGATGTTCACACCGCATTTACAGTACCGTTTTAACGGATCCGTCGCTACTGGGGGTAATGTTCACACCACATTTAGTCAGTATACCGCCAAATATCAAACAAAACGGATCAGTATTTTAATACTTTTATGTGTTTGTGTCAACTCGCTCATACAACTACTTACGTAATTGCCGAATAAAAACTTATACGATAAAGCGGACCCGTAATAGGGATTGCTGTATATTTTGTCGGATTGGTATTTATTGTGTGCTTATGCCGAGTTTTTTAACGTACTCACTCGTGATAACGTAAACGATCTCTTATGTCAAAATGTATACAAAAAAGAGGTTTCCTTACCTTACCTTCCCCACCCCCAGACGGCGCTTATCCAATTTCAATACAAAATGATGTTTACGTTAACGAGATTGCGTGTGAGTAAAAACTCGTACTAAGGCCTCTGGAATACTTGTATGTGTGTGAACTCGCTCATACAACTACATACATCAGCGCGGAATAAAAAAAGTATACGATAAAGTGGACCTGTAAAACGGACCTCTGTGTGAACGAGCACTTAAATATTAAAAGTAAAATCATCATCATCTTGCTGTCCTTGTCCCATGTTACTTGGGGACGGCGGAACACGTTTTATTCTTCCTTTCCGTCCTGTCAACTGTCATGCTTTCACCGACTCCCTTTTTACCGACTTAAAAAAAACGGAGGTAATGAATTCGACACGTATGTATGTAATATTGTTGGCATTGCACAATATTCATACACGTGTGCCCAATTTCATAAGTGTGTGTTTGTCCACGCTTATCGGATCGTGACCATTCTTTTTTATTGGATTAGGTATCTCAAAACTTAGGGAATACCTAGTGCAAGTTTCATCAAAATCGGATCATCAATTACCAAGATATGGAACATAAAACCGAACTCCTTAGCGACAAACAGCACGAATTCGTAAATTGAGTTATTATGGGTATTTTGCCAATCCTTTAGGTACCTTACTATTGAACTTGCTCGCTATTTACCCGACTGCCGAAGGAGGATAATGTGTTTATCAGTCTATGTATGTATGTATGTTTGTTCCTATGTGGCGTATTAGAGATCAAACGCGTTGACAGATTTTGATAATTCTTACGTCAATCGCTTCGTCTTAACCCTGCGAGTGTCACTGGCTACATTAAAATAGAAAAAAACCGGCCAAGTGCGAGTCGGACTCCGAAGGTTTCCGTACCAATATCGCAAAGAACGGCAAACAAATCACGTTTGTTGTATGGGAGCCCCACTTAAATATATATTTTATTCTATTTTTAGTATTTGTTGTTATAGCGGCAACAGAAATATATCATCTGTGAAAATTTCTATAAATAACTTTCGTTTCGGCAGTCGGTGTCGAAAAACGATAAAAAAGAAGTAGGTACCAAGAACCCCGAAAAAAATAGTACATTACTGCAGCGGCCAGCAAAAGAGGCATTGTTGGACCAACATGTACACATAAGTAAGTCCATCAAGGCCTATAATGGCCAAGGCTTGTATAGTACTTTTCTCAAATAATGCGCCAAAAATTAAAACTAAGGTAGGACCTGGAACTCATTTTGTAAAATACGATTACTTTTTAAAATCAATGACGCACAACAATATTAACAATTCTATTTGCAAACCAGTTCGAAATTTAAATAAAACCTTTGATAAGTTACCTCCTTGGTTGACATGTTTGGGCGTAAAAGATCGTTCCATTTTGTGTTCGTTCCGTTCATTGCGAATTTTTTACCGCAATGCGTGCAGCTTCATACAATTCCATAGGCAGCAGAATGGGCGGAAAAAATCGCGCGAATAAAATTTGATTTTGAAAAGTAATTGTATTTCACAAAATGAGTTCTATCTAGGTACTACTTAGTTTTAATTTCCGCGCAGTATTTGAGAAAAGTACTATACAAGTCTTGGCCACAACTAGGCATTGATGGACTTACGTATGTGTGCCTCGGCCCACATTTACACGTTCGTCCATCAATGCCTCTTTTGCTGGCCGCTGCAGTAATGTACTATTTTTACCCGACTGCCGAAGGAGGGTAATGTGTTTATTAGTCTATGTATGTATGTAATGTATAGTCGGAGGATACATATTCGCGAGCTGGCTGACCAAAACCAGATGTATCCTCCGACTGCACAGCATGATTTTCTCCTTGTTTACGTCTATTTTTGGTTCGCTTTTCAAGCAGTCGGTTTTTTGATATTTTTAATTAGGTTTTTTTAATTCATACCATTCCTCATTCAATCCATCCATAGCTTCTTAAGCATTTAGAGTTTTATCCCCATACTCATAAAGTTTATTTTCTTATAGTATCCGTCGTCGTGCTCGTGGAAACTGGTGGTACGGTCGTGGAGAGCCAACTCTAGCCGTTCAGCTATACAGACGCGCTCTAGACGTGCTTGACGAGAGTGATGGCGGCATCTCCGCTCCTACTCCTACTGGGGAAATTGTGCAAGCATCGGATGATTTACAGGCGCTGTTGGATGAACGACTCCGGGTACATAACAATATGGCCGCCGCGCAGTTGAAGGCGGGCGCTTTTGAAGCTGCATTACAGGTGTGTAAGAAAATCTAGGTATATTAGATGGAAATAGATGATGAATCTAGAATTCTAGATGGATGAGTGAGATGAATAATCAAGGTAGACTGTCGACCTACTGACGCTTGCGAATTCGCAACTAGAGTCATCTTTTTTTGTCTGACTATTCAAAAGTACCTATAAGGTTTATTTGAAATAAACTATTTTATTTTTGACCTGACGAAGGTTGTGTAAATTCGTCGGGTGACTGCGCTAAGCTCAGGCCTGGGTGTTGTGGCGATGTTTAAGTCCTATGTCCTCCACTGGACATCTTTTGGTTTAATGCCGATGATGATGTGAGAGTCCGTAACCGTAGCACATGTATAATAATTAAAACTGCCTAAAAAGATCAACATTTACACAGAACAAACTGTTTATCATATGTATATGTCGTCAACTGAAGAAAATTTCTTGAAAGGTCGTACAGCCAGCTTTCATAGTATTTGACGTTATAAACCCTCCATTTTAGATCTCTAAACATGGTCTCATTTCTATATTACAGGCAGTAACTCGGGTGCTAACCTGCCAACCGAACAACGCAAAGGCCTTATACCGCAAATCCCGCATCCTATCCTCAATGGGTAAGAACTCTGAGGCTCTAGAGGCCGCGCGGGCCGCTGCGGCCGCGGCCCCAGAGGACCCAGGAGCGCGCAAGGAGCTCCAGCGATGTGAACAGAAGGCTAACAGAGATAGGTCGACGGAGAGGAGGCTAGCTAAGCGCATGCTTGGTACCACACCGCCGAAAGCTGGTTCGCCTGATAAGAAGCCTAGTAGAACTAAGGTGAGATTATTTTTTAGAACTGAATATTTGGATCCATCATATAGGTTCATCAAAATCAAATCAAAATATTTTTATCGTTACTTGTACATTATACAGCATTACAGTACAACTATTTTCTTAATGTCCCTCGGCAATCATCGTATTTCCGAATACAAACAAATGCTAATTTCCATGTCCATAACCATCCATGTCCATGTGTATAATAACTTAAATTGAGAACTAAGTACCTACTTTATTGTTGTTTTGATTTTCGTGTGAACTAAAATTATTTTCCTTTAGCAACTTGCCTCGCATTTTTTAAATATTTATTTATTTAATACTTCACACAAACAGAGGCGGACTGCCTTAGGCATTTTCTACCAGTCGAACTTTGGGTGATGCAGAGGCAAATAGTGGTAGGTGCAATATTGAGAATAAATCACGATAGGTAATATTTATTGAAATACAAAGATATACATACAAACTATAAATACATACACTATATACACAAAAAAGTAAATAAACTAAATACACGCATATACATACACAGATAATTGGAGAACATTAACGCTGTGACGATACTACTGCCAACTTCTTACGAATGTGCTCGCGAACTTTCACTTTGAATGCTAATCGATTGGGTGCCATCATGATAAAAAAAAAACTAATAACTTATGTAATAAATAAATTACATAAGTTGATTGAGAGCGTACGATCTAAAAAATACGAAGTTTGCCGAGGGACATTAAGAAAAATACTGTGCATAGTTGGAAGGTAGTCCCAGTAAGTTATAAATTATACTTGTGTTGGGGTTATCTCGCTACTTCCCATAGTGTATTATATAATGTTGAGACAATAAAATTATAGATAGTAAAATTAAATTAAATTTAATTCAAGTTAATAGCTTAAATAGGACCTGTAAAATATCTCTCTTTTCCACGAGTTATTGACGAGAAAAGAGAGAGAGATATTGACATTGCAAGTCAATCAAACTTGGGTAAGATTGGCTTAGGAACTTCAGAACTTGAACATCTGCATGGTCAAAGAGATGTTTACACGGAACATTGTACATCCACGGGGTCTCATTACTAAGAGAGAAAATTTTGTTCAAATAAATCTCACTAGATGGCGCGATATGCACCTCCATCTGTGTGAATGTGTGTAAAATTAACATTTTCTGGAATTGAACACAAAAATTGTATGTTCTTGTTTAATCAACTCTCCTAAGTACAAAATTATGGAATATTGGGCTCTTAATACACATTTCAAAGATTATTAGACGGATCATTTAAAATTGATGCCAATAGATGGCGCATTTTTAAATTTCTGAGGCATTCCACTCGATTGTTAAAGTTTGCATTTTAACACATTTTGGGGCAAAAAATACTGTAAAAACATGCAAATAAATACTAGAAAACAAACCTTCGCTGTATTTAAAGAAAAAAATATTCACGAATCTAGTAAACCCTTTTACTTGCAAGTCGCTGCTAACACCATCTATCTATCACCGTGAAACAGAACCGAATGCGTTCGATGTACAAAAAATTACCAGATTAAGCAGACGAAAAACGCTAGTTACGTCGGCACGGTTTCTTTGTATGGGATGAGGTATCTGTATGCTAGTATTATATTATCTGTGGTACATCTATGAACTAGCATTGAAAATAAGAACTAACCTAAATAAATATGAAACTTTAAAAAGTGCAAGACTTGCCAGTACACTCAGTGCAATATGCCATAGAATGGCTTATTTGGTAAGTGTGCATTTTGTATGGGCCCTAGAATATAAAATAAACTAAGTACATAAAATAATCTAATAATTTTAATTTATTAAGAAACCAATTAAAAGAGTATTTAATTCAAAAAGCGTATTATTCTATTAATGATTATTTAAATGAGAAAATAATTTAATGATTAACTTAAGTAATTGTTAATTAATAATGTAATATTTTATTGTAATAATTTGCACACCTACCATGGTAGGATATGGTCTAAAGAACTTTTATAAAAATGTCACCCTGAAATTACCCATATTTATTTCGCAAATAAATGATTTGAACAGTGGGTGAAGTCGGGATATGGATGGATGGAAAAGCTTAGTCTCATTTCAATATTTCGCGCACCGGCAAACTTGACGATGCTAGAGACCTGATAATCATTATGTGGTCTTTAAATGCCGATTGCTGATCATGGCAACATTCCTCCGCAGCTGTTGTTCTTCATAAATATTTTAATAACCTCATTGCTTCCAGACGAGTCAATAAAATAATATTGGTTTGCTTACAGATGCTGGTGTGGGGTTCCATTCTAATCAGCATCCTGATGGGCGTGGCTAGCGTGCTGGTCTACCGGTACAAGTTGCAGCCGCAGTGACGTCACGAATCGAGCTATAAACCACACGTAAGTACTAACGTGCTTTAGAATTTTCAACTCTATTACCGTAATGCAAGGTTCAATTTCTATTGCAACCGGATCGGATTGCCGCCATTTTTGGATATAAATCTTAAGTAATGTTTATTTTTTTTTTATTTTTAGGTAAAAATGGAGATTCCAATGGTGTTATTGGAGGGGGATGGTGCACACTATACTTAAGGCCACGTCATATCTTCGCTGATCAAGTATCATAAGCCTTCGTTAATCAATTGGTCTTTAGCCTACCGAGTTGATTACGAGAGAATAATATGTATAGTTAATGTTACTGCTGTAAATAATTACGTTAAAAACGTTCCCTTTAAAATTCTTGTCATTTTTTTATATTTATACAAATTACGAATTATTTTCTCTATGATAAATACAGCAGACTTATTTATGTGGTCGACAAAGGCAGTATTTGAATAGAACAAATCCAGGTTATGATATTACACGGTAACACCTGATCTAGTTGATTTAATGCGCATATTCAGATGGCACATTTTACGCAACAAGAAGCTGAACTCGTGTAAAACGCGTTAACTGAACGTGCTCGATAACATTTATTAATATAAAGCATAAATCTTTCCTTAATATTTTCATCGTATTTTTAAACTGCAACCGTAAATAAATCTGGGATTCCAATAATAATTTAATTGCTATTAGACAATACTAAATGTATCTACTGTATTGTAAAATCGGGGGTAGGTGTAGTGTCTTAGATATTTACAGTTATTTTGGCTTATTTCGATCGTTCGCCACTCTGTGCATTTATGTCTAAATTTATATGTATACAGTACTTTGTCTCCACTCGATAATAATTATGTTAACTCGTATAAACCGGCGGATTATAGGACTTGTATACCTAGACTCGTAAAATTCGACGAATTATAATAGCCGTACTATTATCCAGAAACTAATTGAATGGTATTTATTTTAAATATTCGGTAAGCAAGAAAAATCTGCGAAAAAGTTACTTTTGACGGCAAAATTATTAATTGGTCAGCAGGTTAGTATTTGCTTTGAAGATAGACTGCAACTAATAAAAGATTTTCAAGAGCGAGCGAAGCGAGCTCGGGCACTAACCTAACCTATCCGTGTGGGGGTGCCACACGGATAGGTTAGGTCCGAAGGGGATGACTATTTAAATCTGAATCCTCTGCTGCCCAATATCAAATTACTTGCTTGCCATTTAGTTGTTTTTGCTGAACAATTTAGTTATTCTTGCCGACCACTAGAATCAGCTCAATTCACTTTGTTTGCTAACAAAATACATTTTAGAGCTGACCCAAACTTTATTATCTGAACCTTCACCTGACAGCTCTATAATCCGCCGATTTTTAAGAGTTCCTAATTAGCTAGAATGATCTAAAAAAATGCAATGTCATATGACATGGTTACACATGTAGGTACATAAAATGCGGAACCAAGTTCTCTCTTCTGGCAAAATAAAAGCTGTTTTAAGGTGAAAGCGCACTTATCCGCACCGCAGGAGTCGCAGTCATCGCATTTTCTCAAGGCCCCGCGCAATCCGCGCCGAACGTGCCGCACGCATCGTATCCACTTCTGTACATCTTGAACAATAATTTCTATACGGATACGGGTGACGTCTCCGCGCCGCCCACATCGCACTCGCCGCAAGCTTCGAACGCGCCGAATCTGATGACGTCATCCGCACGCGCTGGTGGAATCCGTATACCTACAGCATTTTGTTGAAATGCGGCTCCTGCGGCGCGAATAGGTGCGCGAGGCTGCATACAATTTCATATAAAGATTTATAAAATGCGATGACTGCGGCGCGTGCGGCTCCTGCGGTGCGTCTAGGTGCGCGTTTACCTTAGATTTTTTTTTAACGAAACCCGCCAAGCCGCAAAGTTACAATACAATACCATCTGCCAATTTCAATAATCCGCTGTTGGATGATATTTAGTGGTGCGAGAGAGTACTGTAATTATATATTTATGTGTAAATTCTGTGTTTATAGTTAGTGCCAAAATGTATCATATGTGTAATTATATTATTAGTGTCTAAAATCACATTCTGCAGAAGATATTTATAGGAAAAACAAAAGTAACTTATTACGTATTTTTCGACTCTATATTTGCTAAGAGATGGAACGAAGCATTCGGGTAAAAATTTTAAACATTCCAACTTGTTTTTATTTAGAACTCGATATTTTTTTATGAAACGTTTGGAAGGTGCTTTCCTCCAGTTTTAAGGGTGCTTTTCACTCGCATTTATGTATCCGTCGCTGTTTCACTTCCAACTTATCAATCGCAGGTAGCTATACATTAGATAAATTATATAGTTTTCTCGTTTATCTTCTAGATATCGCTTACAGGTCGTGAAACTGCAGATCAATAATTCAATATCAGTGATTATTTTCACAAAATACGTATACTTCGAAATATTTAGTTGTCAATTGAAATAAAATGCACACAATTAATGTAAAATTAGATTTATTTAAGAAATCGGTTTGGTTAGGGGTCGCTGTGACGCCTATAGAATATCATTATCAATAAAAATCTTTAAAAAAATGGTGGTTCCAGTATACACTTACACTAATAAACAAATTGTTAAGATAATTTGTTTTATTGTTTTTGCGCCTGTAACATTCATAAATAAAGTAGCATGTACACCGTAACCGCAGTGAAATAATTTGTAACAATATACAAAAATATTAGTTTTGTTCCAGGAATGTCATAAAAACTTTTTATATCCAAACCATTACATTACTATAAATTTTGTTGTTATTGCTATGTTAATGTACCATAATTGTAAGTACTATATCTCTTAAATAATGAGAGCTTGTACTTCCACAAACCCTTTAACAATCCATCGTGTAACTATGAAAATAAATATAACAAAGTTAATAACTCACTAAATAGTTGGACGTTGCTAAAATAAGCTGCTATAATCACATAAAATTAATGGCATTATTTAACAACATATTTGCATATGGTCTCACAATTCACTGGTGTCAACAACCTAGAATACCTTTGGTAACTATTCGATAACTATATCACAGTCTTGATTTGTAAGTGAACATCCTGGCTAACCAGTTGGTGATATTCGCTAGGGCTTCTAATTGTGCGATGGTGGCTAAGGCCTGGATGCTGAACACTGTTGCTACGAAGTCATACAACAGTTTGGGAGAGAACACGCTCCACACAAAGAGGTGGTCTCGGAAGATTGTCGCTATGACACAATACACTACTACGGCGTATACTCGATGTAACGCGAGGATGTTCGTCGCTCGCCATATTGTTTGTAAGTACCTGAAAACAAAAATATACAAATATTGCGTATAATTTATCTGCATTTGTAATGCTGAACAATATGGTAGATCGAACAGCACAGGGCTCAGAACGGATCCCTGTGGTAAACCAGCTAATTTAGGGTTAACTGTTGACATAAACTCGTCGACATGAATTCATTTGAAATATTGTATCCCTCAGATAGGACTGCATGATGGTAAATATTAAAGATAGCAAAATGGATTTAATCTTACATAATAATCCCATAGCGAAATACTATCGAACGCTTGTAGGATTTCATCTGCTAAAGCTGCTATTAACCTTATTGACTGGCAAATCATTTTCAAGGGGCGGAGAAAAATACTTAAAATACTACTCTAATACTCACTGCTGCCACGTCTCGGCATGCTTAGCCACAGTACAGAAGAGAGCGGCGCCGGCGATGGTGGGGCCGGCGTACGCGTGGAGTCCCATGCGCAGTGCCACGCGCACCGGGCAGTACTCGTTGAGCCCTACGTATCCTGAGCCAAGGTCTACTGAAGACAGGCTGTTGGAGTTGCCCTTTAAGGAAGATATTATCGTCAAGAATTTTTGTACCCCCAGTCAGTTAATGTCTCAATTGTCAAGAATAGATAAACGTTAACAACGTTAAGATTGTACTTGACTTTGCTCTGCTTTGATTGTACGCGAACTCGTTTCACTAGAATATGAAGTAGTATTAATCTCTAATTAAGCAAACAAAAGATGTATGAAACTTGCCCTAAAATTTTAGAACAGATCCTTCGTCCAACTTTTATAATACAAGAAACCTTTTGCGTATTGCGAGGCTGCCGATTTTCATAGGCAGTGGAGCTAGACAATTGTAATCAGACCACACACGATAATGATTAGCAGCCAAATATAGAGAAAAATATAGAGGGCAAATCCACAACGCGTCTTACATCTCGCATGTGATTGGTCGATTGATGGGATCAAATCCTTCGCCTTGCCGAATTCACTTACGCAATTGGGCTGCAGATTTGGTCTGAGATTTTTGGCTCATATCACATTCAAAACACTCATCATTATAGTAGTCACAGCGGATCTTTGTGTCTCTAAAGTTGGCTCCAACCACTGCACAAGAAATAGTTTGTCGAGTATACTGTATACAGTAAGGCAGAGAGGATGATGCCACAAACGTAAACGAGTGAAAGAGACAGTTATACAATGCTATCTTCACCTTCAACATTGACACGAAAATAGCTACTGCGCAGTAGGGATGGGCGTTTTCCGTGTTTTGCGCAAACGGTTACGTAACCGATATACAGTTTTCATATCGATATCAAAAACGGTTTTCAGATATCGATATCAGTAGTACAGTTTGCAAACGTTAACATAATATTTAGATGAGAAAACTAACAACGAACGCGAACTAAAGCAAACGCAATCTCACACTACTGGTATATAAAGTTATTTATCAGTTTAGCTACTTGTAACTACGGCGATTTCCCTTCATGCTTTACTAGGCTTAGGACTAGCAGAAAAGTTTTTGAATAGTAAGTAGTAGTAGTCATTTGAGATAGCAGCCCATTCAACATGACAAATGGCAACTGTAACAGTTAGTTTTGGTAACGGGTTTATGCTTTTTATGCCATCCTTATACTTACGGGATAGAACTCAAAATCGGTTGAACGGACTGTAATAGGGGTTGTAAAAGAGGTAGCGATTTGGTTCCTATCGGTTTGAAGTTTGCGTTTTGTTCGTACGTTTTTGCATTGTTACGGTTTTAGGTTTTGAGTTATTCGTTGTCGAACGCAAGTAGTTTTGATTCGATACATATAGTTTTTGTGATATCGGTTATTCTAACATGGATATCGAACCCCATATCCGATATAAGTTACGTTTTGATATATTGGTCACATCCCTACTGCGCAGGGTCTTGCAGCCAATTCAGATACACAAAGATCCGCTGTGTGTATTATCAATAAGACCAAGGAAGCAAGACTCACCTGATAAAAGAAGAACAGGATACCGATCCACATGTGCACTAGCGTTCTACTAATAATATCAGCCACTTCAGTCTTTCTACCGGATTTAGAATCCAACAATTTATGGTCCATACACTCGGACGTCAACACACACGTTATATATATACTGGGCACCATTATCACATTGTGCGGCCTCATTAGTAACGCGACAATCAGCATCAGATTGTTTAACATGAGGTGGGATGCTGAGCGAACAAGGTTTAGCTTCACTTCTTCAACATTCCAGGGCTCTTCGACCAGCGAATCGTAAAAATAATCCTCAGTTTTCGCCTTAGGCTTGTTATACACGAACTTGGTTGAATTTGAGTTTTTCGAACCTACAGGTTTCAAGCCACAGCTTTTCAAGGCCCCGATGTAAGAAAAGATTTCTAATACGAACTGGATTACGAGAATAACCCAAAACACATTAACTATTTCCACCGGGTCCCAAGTCTTGATGTCTTCGAATGGTGTTTCCAGGGCTTTGGACGCGATTCGGTAGCATAATATGCAAGCTACTGAAGCGATGGTTAGCCCTGATTGGATGTAAGCGACGTTGTTGAGGTAGCGAAGGTTCCAGAGGCATATTACTAATGTTGCTAATGTACCTGTAAATCCAAAATAGTATATTAGTTTATTATTAAAAAAACTTAATAGCATTAAGAATAATTTTTTCTCTGAATCTTGATTTTATTTCTGCTTACCTATAACTAGATGAGCTTGCAAATAAAAGGCATTTTCTGGTGCATTCAACCAATCAGCTGTATCGGGTAAGAATAGCCACCGGTCTCCAGTTTGGTTCATTGTTCTAAGATATCTAAAAATAAGATTAATTATTAATAAAGTTAAAAGTTACTGGAACGACTAGCTCATGGAAACACTAAAGACAAGTAAAATTTAAAAGCCCTGACACATATTTGTTTTATGCTACATAATTTATCGAGTAGTACAAACATGCTTCGATCGATAATCTATCGAGCACGTAATTATGACACGACTAGCTTTCCACCCGCAGCTTCGCCTGCATGGACTACATGATTTTGCCTGTTTCGTTTTTTGGCACTTCTGGTTGCAAATTATTATCCAAACATAGCTTTCCGCTCGCGTCTTTGTTCGCGTAGATTACAAAATGTGCTCAACTTTAATATTTTATCGAATTATAAAAATTACATTTAGATTGATATAAAATGGGCTTAAACTGAACTGCTGTCGTGTTTTAATAGCTAGAGCGTTAGATCAATTCTGAAGGACTCGTGGGATCGATTTTCACTGGCAGGTACAAATAGTGAAAAACTTTGCTTTCAATTTCTGAATCCTACCGACACTACAAAGAGTCAGAGTATCAGTGGTATTCGAGGTATGAAAACAGATTCCCCCGAGCATATGCAGTAGGTAATCATTCAAACAAACTTTAACACCCCTTTTTACCCGTTTAAGGGAAGAAATTAAAAAAATGCTTAGGTACGTTTTTCTTTAATCGTATTGAAGAGCAGAAATACTAAGTTTCAAGTAAGTTTGATGATAGATAATTTATTTTTGTTACAAACTTTAAAACCCCCTTTTTACCCCTTTTAGGGATGAAATTCAAAAAATTCTTATAACAGTATATTTTTCTTTTACGTTTAGAGGCTAAATATAAAAGAAAAATATATATATATATATATTATATATTTCATTCATTTCAAATTAAGAATGACAGAGTTTCATACAAACTTTCATCCCCTATTTAATTGCCTTAGGGGTGGAATTTAAAAAAATCCTTCCTTATTCCTTGTCTACATTATAAAGGCAACCTCTGTGCAAAATTTCAGCTTTCTAGGTCCAAGGAATTGGGCTGGGCGTTGATGAGTTAGTCAGTCAGTCAGGAATTTTCTTTTTATTAATATAGACACAGATAATATAATACTAGCATACAGATACCTCATCCCATTCAAAGAAACCGTGCCGACGTAACTAGTGTTTTTCGACTGCTTATTCTGGTAATTTTTTGTACATCGAACGCATTCGGTTCTGTTTCACGGTGATAGATAGATGGTGTTAGCAGTGACTTGCAAGTAAAAGGGTTAACTAGGTTCGTGAATATTTTTTTCTTTAAATACAGTGAAGGTTTGTTTTCTAGTATTTATTTGCACGTTTTTACAGTTTTTTTTGCACCAAAATGTGTTAAAATGCAAACTTTAACAATCGAGTGGAATGCCTCAGAAATTTAAAACTGCGCCATCTATTGGCATCAATTTTAAATGATCCGTCTAATAATCTTTGAAATGTGAATTAAGAGCCCAATATACCATAATTTTGTACTTAGGAGAGTTGATTAAACAACAACATACAATTTTTGTGTTCAACTCCAGAAAATGTTAATTTTACACACATTCAATAACAGATCGAGGTGCATATCGCGCCATCTAGTGAGATTTATTTGAACCAAATTTTCTTTCTTAGCAATGAGACCCCGTGATATAGATATCTTGCAAAAACACCCCAATTCAAACAGTAAAACGCCCATAACTTTAGAACGTATGAACCGAATTTCATTAAACATAGCTAAGAACACTCTCGATAAAGTCACCAAACAAAAAAAAACGAAATCATAATCGGTTCATCCGTTTAGGAGCTATGATGCCACAGCCAGATACATAAATACACAGGTACACAAATGGTACAAGTACGTCAAACTTTTAACATCCTTCTTTTTCCGTCGGAGGTTAAAAAAAGGGGAAATAATACTGAGCTGGGGGGTTACCACAAGCTCATAGAGCAAAGTTATTTCCATTGTGCTTTATGGACCATGTGTCCATAAAGCACAATGGACACATGGTCCATTGTGACCACAATATCTATATAAGACTTGAATCAGAGTAGCACTCACCTATGCAAAGCAATAAGTAGCACCCATTTCGGCAGTATCCCCACTCCCACCGCACTCATTCTCTCCGCCAACTCCGGTTTCTCCTGCACTTCAGTAGCGCCATACCACTTCTTACTCAAATACATGAGAAGCACCACCACCGTCCTTATCAAAACGAAGAACATCAGCGTGTTCCAGAAGAAATACCACGTCATATGCTCCTCTTCAATGAAACTGGTCCCGAAGAACGACCAACAATGGAATATTGTGGCATTGATCAACAAGTAATCAGTAACATTGAACTCTTTCAGCGTAGATAAGTCTTTTATTCTTTCGATCCCGGTTTTTATAAAGAAATAAGTAACTGTGAATGTGCAGGCGATTGCAGCGAAGCCGATGGCCCATAAGGAGTTGAAATGGCATATTTGGCTTTTTGTTTCCGAGATAAAACAGGCAGTGGTAAGGATAGCGCTGAATATCGCGAAGATGACGATGAAAGCGATGACAGTCCCGGCGGTGGAACGGTGGTGGGAGTGGCTGGTGACGCTGTCTTTGTGTCTGTTTTCCGGTTGAAGTGAATAGAGGGTGACCAGCATGAGGGATGTGGCGATCTGCAACAATTATCAAAAATAAATGAGCTGTTTTCAGGCAAATAATTGTATCATATTATTGAGTTTAGCACAATTTATCGTTCGTCTTTCGACCTTTTCTTTATTTAGTTTTTTTTTTTAAACTTTGTCCCACACTAGGGATTTCTTCCTGTATCGTGGGTGCGTTTACAAATATATAAACTCACATACACAAACACCCAGAGCCGGAACAACTATCTGTAGATCATACAAATATTTGTTCCTTGCGGGAATCGAACCAGCGACACGCAGCGCAGCAGTCAATCGCTCAACCACTGCGCCAACCATGCGCCTAATGGAAGAATACTGCTGCCAATCTGCTTGCTGTTGCCTAATACAATAAACTCTTTGACGTAAACCCATAACTATACTCCCTTCCTCTTGTTAATAAACTTGGAGTAAAGTTACGCCAAGTTTAAACCCCGAAAAAGCCCTTATTAAAAAACTTTACTCCGAGTTTATTAATATGGGAGTTTGAGTTTAAATTTTCCTGAAGGCTACCTACATAAGAATATTAGCGAACCAAATATTATCTAATGAAACATTCTCAGCTTTATTTCCATAAGAACTTACCAAATACAGCAGAACGATAGCCATTCCGATGGCGAACATGTCAAACTCGGTCTTGGTCTCGGTGAGGAACTCCGCCATCTTCTCTAGCGACTCCTCGTAGAACTCCTTGGCTATCTTAGCGGCGCTCTGCTGCCCGGTGGCGAGGTAGTGCGCGAATTGCTTCTCTGCGCGTTGGAACTGCTTGTAGAATTCTGGAGATAGAGAGATTAGAAGGGTAAACGTCTGGAGGGGGCGATAAGATTTCGAAGATTATACAAGACAATTTGAGAATTGTTTGTAATTTTTTTAAATTTCCGTTACCCCACATCGGAATTATACTGAAAAAAATATTTAGGAGGAAGTCGAAATGTTTTACTATTACAAGTTAATTTTGTATTTTTTTATGCCAGCAATTGACACAACAAAACAATCAGTTTTTAGGGTTCCGTACCCAAAGGGTAAAAACGGGACCTTATTACTAATACTCCGCGGTCCGTCTTTCTGTATGTCTGCCTGTCACCAGGCTGTATCTCGTGATAGCTAGACAGTTGAAATCCTCACAGATGATGTATTTCTGTTGCCGCTATAACAACAAATACTAAAAACCGAATAAAATAAATATTTAAATGGGGCTCTGTTAATTTATTTGGCGTTTCTTGCAATAATGATACGGAACCCTTCGTGCGCGAGTCCGACTCGCACTTGGCCGGTTTTATTTTTTAGACACCACCGCGGTGTAGCAAAGTTGCAATGTAAAAGCAAATTATATTGCCTACGTCGACTATAGGTTCGTTCCAGCAAAATGTTTTCATTCCTAACAATATTGCTAAACTACCAACGTCTACGCAAACGCTAATCTAAATGTGGATTTCGTTACAATTCAAACGTGGCTTAGCACGGAACAAGGCAGCCATAATTAATACTGGTAGTAAGAATAACTCAATAAATTATGTGGGTCATCAATTAAGGCCTGCAGTCCTGCGTCCTTCCATACATACCGGTATCAGTAGGCAGCGCCTGTTTTGCATTGTGTTGGGCCATGACATGCAGTAGATACAGATGTTGTCTCGTGTCCTGAGGTAGTAAGGCAGGTAGCAGTCGCCCGCCACTGTCGCCCGGGGGCGGAGCGCCCAGTAGCCACGACACAGAGGGCGCCACGTCTACCTGGGCCACTGTCGGGCCGGGGCCGGGGCTGTGGGGGAAAGTTGACATGTATTGAAAGTAAGCTTACCACAATAACACAATGGGAGTTGGGTAACAATACGATGTTTAAGACGACGACTGTCGCCAACGACCTTGATGAAAAAAAACGAGCACTCTTTTTACAGCCGCGTGTCCCAAATTTCTGCAGTTTTTGTACTTTCCTTAATATTGACTATGACTTAAAAAAAAAAGCCTCTGATCAAAATTTATATAGTTAAATTGTCTTTAAGATGGTGACAGTTTCATTAAAATACGCCCGGCGGTTTTGGTGCATTTTTTGTTTTTTTGTCCAAGTTAGACATAACTTTACAAATTAATTACACTATGTTATACCACAGATAATATAATACTAGCATACAGATGCCTCATCCCATACAAAGAAACCGTGCCGACGTAACTAGCGTTTTTCATCTGATTATACCGATTATTTTTTGTAAATCGATGGCGTTCGGTTCCGTTCCATGGCGATAGATAGATGAACAACATAGATAGATAGATGGTGGAACGGAACCGAACGCGATCGATGTACAAAAAATAATCAGTATAATCAGCACAGTACGTCGGCACGGTTTCTTTGTATGGGATGAGACATCACTACCACTGGTTATACGAATAAAACTCAACTATACAGTCTAATGTAACATGTATTTTTATTAAAAAATTATGACGAGCCGTTTAGACATGATTCTCATTTTAAAATCAGCTACTGAGGGGTATCTGCGCCTTAAATGGGATCAGGGGGCCAAGAAAAGTCTTGCAAACCCGATACGCCAGTATGGTTGATTTACAAAAAAATTGCTACGTCTTTGACTTGGACAAACGATAATCGTCTTCTTCAAGTTTAGATTATAAAAAAATAAAAAAAAAGACATATTAAGAGAGTGGAGTGACATTGTGAAACTTGTTTGCAGATGCGCTTCTAAAATATAAAAAATCGCCAGTTATATGGAACAGATAATGCAGGTACATACGGGTGAGGACACTGGAAGTCAGTACTCCTGGCTAAGACAAGCGGCACGAGAACTTCGCTGGGCGTGGCGCCGCCGTGCCCGCCCGCATCTCTCATGCCGTGATCGCCGCATACTATTAGTACGCCGTTGCGGTCCTGGAAACAACAATTATGCCAGGATTCAGGTTCAAGTTTGAGGAGTTATAGGTTTGTTCGAAAGACAAAATCTCGGCAGTCTCAGATAAAAGTTCCAATATCTACGGACACATCTTCTGCCTTCCCCCATGGTAGGCAGAAAGTGAGTTTATGTATGTATGTACACAAAATCTGGGCACTTCGGCAGTCTCAGATAAAAGTTTCAATATCTAAGGACACACAACTGAAAATAGAACAGTGAACCGCCAAACTACGAAAGAAGAAATTCACTAGCTGCTAGATAACGAAGTATAGATTTAAGGGTAAGAAAAAAAACCGCCCAAGTGCGAGTCGGACTTCGCACATATAAGGTTCCGTACGAAAGAAAAAATCTGATTTATCAATATATTAGTATTTGTTAGCAAAGTATACGTACTAATAAACATTATCAACAAATTTTAAGTTCGTAGCTCAATGGAAAGTTAAAAAAATCTTCGTAACAAAATTGTGTGACAGACGACGTTTTGACAGACGGACACGTGAGTGACAGCAATAGGGCTCCATTTGGACCCTTCGGGTACGGAACCCTAAAAAGCGCAAAAGCACAGATTATACAGCAAGGCAACACAAACACACAACAACAACCACACTCACACACCACTACACCACACCACCACCACACCACACACCACTACACTTATACAAGTAGCAATAGGTCACACACTCACCCATTTCTGCATAGCAGTGAATATCTTTTTGACAACTTCGTCCATCTCCAACAGCTTGGGTTTGATCTTGGGACTCCGGGCGCCCTCCAAGTGCCCGATATGGTCCAAGCCTAGGTAGTGCAACACTAGGAAGTCAAATGTGGGCTTTTTGTTCTCGTCTGGTGTTAATACTTTGTCTAGATGTCTTGTTACGTTGTTGTCTACCTGCAAAGAAATTATCCTTTAGAATCCTCAAGAGCCAAATCAGTAGAATCCATAAGGATCAAAATCAAGGTCACATTTGTAATACTCCCAATGTTTCAGGTGTATTCTCTGAAGAATTAGATTTTACCGAAGGACGGGAGGCGGATTTATTCAGATAGATTAAAAAAAAACATGCCGATAAATAGAGATCCTCCTCCTTTTTTAAGGTCGGTTAAAAGACGTACGGAAAAAGGCATGCTACGCCGACTCTAAATAAATTGGAATCAGCTCAGGACCTCATCCTCCATCCCAGGATGATGATGAGATAACTTATAAGGAACTCCGCTTCTCGTTTTCTATTTCAATACGCTGCCGCGGTAATTGAAGTATAGAACCTCGAATACCTCTGTATAATCCGTGACGTAGAACGACGTGGTGCCATCAAACTCGGTCCAAAGTCCCGGGAACAGCCTCAACCAGGTGTCGTCACCATACATCACTGTACGGCGCCCTCTAGCGTTGGCTACGCGCAACACGCTATCCCCTCGAACGGCTGGCGCTCCGAAGTTTAAAGCTACGTCAGCAAACGTTGATACACTGCCTGTCATCATGGCCTGGTGGAATGAGAAATTCTGATTATTGCTAACTGATAGTTACCTTAATACAGGTAGATTCAAACCTAATGGCAGCTTGGAATACGAGGCGAATCGCTGCGCAGTAGCAAATTCATGTAACAGCAGGGTTTGGGTACTGAGCAGTAAAAACTAAACCCACAGCCGCCTTTAAGTTTGAATCGACTATTAACTGGTTAGTTTAGTACTCATAATTGTTCGAACAGTATGCAGACAATACAAACAGACATGTTAGCAAGGCAATATTGTTGTTAAGTAATATACAGTAGTAAATGTTACTTTCGTTTTCAGTGCAAAGTGCCATCACCATCAAGCCAATTAGCCAAGCCAAGTGCAATGATGTCATTGTTAGGACTCATAAGACTAAAATAATATCTAAATGTAGTAGGTAAAGCCTTACTATATTTAGAGATTAGGCAATAAGCAGTATTGATTTTAATTAGTGTGATTCAGATTAGATTGGCTGGTACAACACTGTGATGCAGATTAAAAATAGTCACTCGTCTATTTATTCACCTATACTCCATTTGAAATAACATTAGAAGTCTTTACAACTCTTTTTACAGTCCGTTCAACCGATTTTGAGTTCTATCTCGTACATATAAGGATGACATAAAAAGCATAAACCTGTTACCAAAACCACCACTGTACTGTTTACTACAGCTTCCATTTGTCGTATCACCAACGCAATAGACGGCAAAATCGGTTGAACGGGCTGTAAAATGAGCTTATTTAAATATCTAATGTTATAGCAAATAGAGATTACATTGTTTAAATTGAAACAAAACTTGAAAACAATGGCATTTTACCAGCCTATCTAACACGGATATGTAAGAAACACGACATTCATATTCTAAGTAAAGCCCATCACCCATAGTTAACTTATAATTCCCTCTAGCCACTTAGCCAGGCTAACATGCGTACTATGCGTAGGCGACAAACCGTTGTCGACACAACATCTCACGCTGAAACGAGATAGAATACGTTTACGCATAGACCTATCTGTGAGTACTTTTAATACTTTATGCCTGTAGGTGGTATAATGTGTAGTGCTATTCTGGGTGCATTGTCCTCCCATGTATGAATTTAATAATATATGTACCTATGTTCCTAAATATTGTAAAAAAACTATTTTTTTTTAAAAGAGTAAGTATGGAGTTTCTTGTGCATTCTTCTCCATAACAAGCTACTTTCCGAATGCACGGTAGAATCATTTTTCATGTAACGTTCAAAAGTGCCACTTGGTGGCCTAGTTGAAATAAAATATCTTTGTCTTGTCTTTGTCTTGTTTTGGCGCGACATATTGCGACGACAAAATTTTGTCGCGTCCGCATTTAAGACGACTGTCGCCAACGACCTTGAGGAAGCAAAACGCGCACTCGTTTCACACCCGCGCGACCCAAAATGTAGTATTTTTTGTACTTTCCCTAATATACTATGACGTTAAAAAAAAACTCAGATCATAATGTAGATAATTAAATTGTCTTAGAAATGGTGTCGATTTCATTAAAATACGCCCAGCGGTTTTGGTGCGACTGTCGTGTTTTTGTCCGTTTAAGACATAACTTTACAAATTATTTACACTATGTTATACGAATAAAACTCAAAATTTTCTTAAAGAAAATGGTCTAATGTAACATATAAAAATTACGATTAGCCGTTTAGATGTGATTCTTATTTTAAAATTAGCTACTCAGGGGTATCTGCGCCTTAACCGACACCGCAAAGAAAGGGAGCCATAGTAACAAGGAAGGGAAAGTGCTATAGATACCAATTAATGCTACTCTACCTAAGTTAATGTGCATGACCGAACCTCATATAACATGTGCAATGATTTGAACCACAGGAACCGATGTAATATTGATCATTAATTGAGTAATACCAATTAATTTTATCGGCAAATGGCCATGCTACTGAATTTTAGTACCATTAATTGGCAACTTTATTGGTGATTCTGCTAGTTCTGGTACCTAATTATGAGTTACTTTGCAAGTATTTTGGCTTGATTGGACTTAAGTGTTCCAAAACATTAAGTTAGGTTTAGTACTAAATGTAGTATATACCTACATCCAATTACTTTGGTACTTTTTTCAGTAGTAACAAGCAAAGCTATTAGAAAATAATAAGTCAATTAAAAACTAAATATCATTGACTTTACCAGTGAGTTATAAAGTTAGCTTCTTCCAGTGACTTCGCCTGCTTGAATGTCGAAAATTATCCCAAGGGAACATATTCCCGGGATAAAAAGTATCCTATGTACTATTCAAGTCTATAATCTATCTCTGTGCAATTTCATCCAGATCCGTTCAGAAGTTTTGGCGTTAAAGACTAACAAACACAATCACAAACTTTCGCCTTTATAATATTAGTGTTGCAGATTTTATGCAAAACATATTTGGCTTGGCTTTGTATTTTAAATTTATGAATCTTTCAGCAAGTAATTAATTAAAGTAGTAAGTAGCTGTTGATGTAACTATCGCTAAATTAACAAAAAAAATAAATTATAACAGCATTTCTTCATGCTATATGCTAGTCAAACCAAAACACGCCAAGTTTGCTATTATAGTTCTCGCCAAACTTCTTGGCCGCCCTGAAGTTGGCTTGCCGATGCACTAGGCACGGACCGGTGCTGTTTTTGTATGAGATTTACTACTGCGCAGCATTTGTTGTAGCCCCACTTCAGGGCGGTCAAGAAGTTTGGCGAGAACTATACTTATATTTTCCGAAACTGTTGAAATGTAGCCAAATATATATGTTACGAAACTCTAAACTAAAATTAGAGTACATTTCATATGTCTGTTACGCAAATAAATATAATGATAAGTGGTTATTTTCAACAGAACTCTTTGTTATTTTTAATGCTGTTGAATGGCTGTAATTACTAATTAGGTATTAAAGCATTTGATGGTACAAAATTTTTAAACGGCCATTATGATTGGAAAAGCACCGCACTGGGCCTGTGAGGTGGTTTATGGCCCATTCCCTCTCACAGAGGAGACCTCTCACGGAGGCCTGTGGCCCAGCAGTGGGATCATTAAAAGGCTGATGTTGATGAAATGGAAAAGTAAGCCTTGCAGTAATTTAATAAGCGCAAGAAGCATGTTTAAAATAAATAATCAAACACAAGACCAAAGAAAAAACATATTCCATATTGCAGAACTTTATGGACAGACACTACTTACTTTTAAAATTAAATTAATAAACATAATTTAAAATACTTTCAGCAATGTTTTTTCTTTGTCTCTAAGATGATGCACAGAAAGCTGACCAAATAGAACTAGTTTGAAAATATTTAAAGATGACACTTGCAAATATATCCCGCCAGAAGTTTATAGTGCGCCTCCACTGTGCCTTTTCCATCTTACGCTGAGGTGACTGTACACAACATAATAATTTATTACTTTACAATATGTAGGTTCTTGGAAATGTGTAATTTGATGTAAATAGAACTAATTTAGGAATAACACCCTGAAAAAATACTAAAAATGAATTGCAAATGTATTTTCTTTGGTTTTGTGAATGGAAACAAAACAACACATAATAAAAGTTAGAACATAATTATTGTTTGTAAGAGTTGTAAAACTTTCACAGAAGAATGTATGCTTGGTTGTTTAAATAAAAATATTTCTCTTATTCCTATCTCACCTTAATCCTAGGCATGGTAACCGTAGGAGGTTCAGCCACAGACACATAGATGCAAGCAGACTTATTCTTAAGCAGTTCTCCAGTATAAGGCATGTACACTTCAGTTACAAAATCATAACGAAGGCCATCTATGACCATGAGTACCACACTGTTCTCACCAGAGCTGTACACTTGCTGGCCATCAATACTGCAAATTTGAAAAAAGAATATTTTACTTAATTTTCAATTTTTTTTTTCGCAAATCATAGAAAAATGCAATAAAATTGAAGAAGTTTTATTTTACATAATTTTGATAATAGTGAAAAATTAACCACAGTTACTGTTTGTTTAATAATAATTTACTGGATGTTTATTGCTGGTGTTTACAAATTAAAGTAGAAAAAATATGTTAAAATAAACAAACCTGACACCATCTATGAAGTTTGGCAGATCATCCATGTGAGACATCTTCCCTGAATGGTATTTCAATGGAAAAAACCCATACAGGAACAACATTAGGGCCCCAAGGCCCATCACAAGGAGGCAGAGGCCGGTCCATCGGTGCTGTATCCAAGGCAGCATGACGATCGACCTTTGCCGCGTTCTAATCACTTGAATCATACACTAACACTAATTCCGAGTTACCGGCTCTCAACGAATTTTACGCTACATACACACGCTTTCGCTTCTGCAATATTTCATATCAAATGTACTTGTCTTCCCGTTATAGGAAACCGCATTGTGCAATGAGGATGAGGTTTATTTCATTCAATACACAACGACGTGTATCTGCCTGCACACCTACTATCAGAAACAGTCACAAATTTATAGGCACGATAAGATCAGTTATTATCACGAAAGCACTTCACATTTACAACGTTGTGTTAACCTAACTTAAATATAGTTTTGTGGAAGGAAATAATTTGAGAAGAGTTACCTTCTCAAGAGTATGGGGAAGAATTTTAGTTCTTCGAAAAATAAACAAAAAATATAATAAACATCTGCATTCGGTAACCAACCAAGTCGAGTACGAGTAGGAGTAATCGAGTATCAAACCAAACCTCAAACCGAACCGGTGTGAAAGAAAAGTGTTGTGTCTTGTCTTCTTGACTCGATTGTTTATCTAACCAATCTATCCGGTCACTGGATTCTAATTGATTTTGAGTCATCGTAGTTAGGTTGAGTAATATGTTTATTGACAAGAAAGTAGAAGACCGGCAATTATAAAAATCTAAAGAATTCAGTACAAGGTTACACGTAGGTTTTTGACTTAAATATAAATAAGAATATACGTTACCAATAATGTATATCTTTTACTTAAGGGAGTAAAAAAGGTATATTTTGAAAAATAATTACTTATTCGTTTACTTCGAATCGAATGCAGTTGGAATCATGTTGGATTCGAATTCGAGCGAGCGTGACATCACTGGCTGAATAGGTGACGTTTAGCTGACAGTGACACTGTGACATGAACAGTGACGTTACTTTTAGGCATTGTTTTTTTTATTTTTTTTTGATCTGGCTACCGAAGCCTATAAATAAAATCTAAGTCACGAATGTAATCAATGAAACACACGTTCCAGATAAGTCAAGACTTTAGTTTTTTGAAAATCACTTCTTTGTTCTGCATTACAATGCGGAGTTAATACATTCTAATGTTTTTTGGAGTATTTGGCAGCAAATATATCGAGTCAGCTTTCTCAGCAAGCTTCGCTGATGTAGTGAATACTATACGATACGAAATACGATTTATTTCTCAGCTCCTCTTTCGCGACACTTGATACATAAATCTACATCATTTTCATTTTATTTACCAAATTAATAATTAATATTGTATTTACCAAATTAATAATTAATTTGAAAAATTAATTCAAACTATTTAAAAAAAAACCTTTTTTCCCAAAAAGCCATCATATCTAGCCATCCTTTTAAATCCAAAAAGGGGGTCAAACTAGGATCCGCTGGATCACCAAAACTCTTGACAGCAGCGCTTGAAGAAGTCTTCGATAATTTAGATGTACATTGGCGGGACAAGGGCATTGTCGTTGGAGACAGAAGATTAACTAATCTACGCTTCGCATTAACGACATGATTCTTTTCTCGTCGGCGGCGACTGAGTTAAGCCTTATGCTGGAAAAATTGAGCCGCAAAGACATAAAAGCAGTTTTTTTATGGCAAAACAAAGTTTGCCGGGTTAGCTAGTGAATATATATTATATATATAAACCAAACCTAACAGATCGAACCGTTGTTGATATCCTAAAATAGGCAAAAACCTTCTTTCCCGACACGGAAAAGCGTTGAAAATTTTGATAGCTCTTCCGTGCATAACGTGTACGTTGGACTCTGAATAGTGCTCGCCAAACTTCTGGGCCGCCCTGAAGTTGGTTTTCCGATGCGCAAGGCACGGACCGGTACTGTTTTTGTATGATTTACTACTGCGCAGACATTGCAGCCAACTTCGGGACGGCCAAGAAGTTTGGCGAAAACTATACCGATATTATTACAATCGCTGTAGATGTAAGGCTCGTACTACAAGTGAAAGGCTTCATGTGCTCTCGACTTTACCTAAAATTCATACTTTTCTCATTCTCCATATCAACTTGCCCCCCCCGTGGGCCATCGGCTGGCGACGCCCTTGCTTAGAAAGAGATAGCGTGACGAATTGGACGCTTATCTAAAGGATTGGCAAGATGCAGCAAGTGCCAGTCAAAACTTGAAAGACGGAAGGGAGGCATTGGCCTTGCAGTGGGACATAACAGGATCGTAATAAAGGAACTACGTGTCAGCGGAGCGACGCGACGCGACACGACCAAATATACTTTGTATGAAATTGTAAGAGATAAACCGCACTACGCGGCAGCGGAACTACTCGACGCGACACTTTATCTCATATTATATATTTTTTCGCGTCGCGTAGTTACGCCTAGTGCGGTCTGACCTTAAGAATAAAATTTAAAAGATTGGAATATGACTAAAATGCCAATGTAAAGAAGAAACTGAATGCTTTTAATTCAAAGTACTACATGACCACACGATAGTGGTTACCGCCAAATGTACCAAAACTATGCTGGACGATAGGATCCTTGAAATGGCACAGTCCATATTGGGGACCTCACACATGCAAAAGAGTAGGGCGGTACCCAATATAAGGTGGGTAAACGGAGTTCCAGGTTGCGGCAAGACAACCTGGATGGTGAAACACTTCGGTGGCGAGCGACGCCGTAGCCACCACGACAACTGAAGCTACCAAAGATCTCAGAGATTTGTGGCTTCAATTTTAGTTAACGGGTTCAAGAAACAAGAGAAATGCTACCTCACGGTAGACGAGGTTCTTTTGAGCTATTTTATATTAATGGAGTCAACAATGAACAAGTCGCTATCGGAAACGGATGTTAACCAGTCAGAGCTAAGAACACCCCCAAGCTAGCTGCTAACGGGAAAGTTTTATTAAAGAACTAGCTGACCCCGCGGCTTCGCTCCCGTCAACTGGCTATCTACCTACCTACCACTTACCTATCTACCCACTTACCTACCTACCAACCTACTCACCTGGCCTACTAATTAACCTACCTACCCTACCCAACCTGCCTACCCACCTACCCTACCTATCTACCAATTTGTTAAACTATTTATTTGAATTAGAATTACTACAATACATATATAACCAACTTTTGTTTCTATTGGCGATCTAATTAAGTTTTAGAACACAAAAACGGCTATTGTGACTTAACTTCGATAGTGAGATATATTCTCTCGCAGATTTTTATGTAGGCTATAATGAGTACTTTAATCATGTAGTACATATTTTTTATGTATCATTAATAGTTTTCTCAGCGCACGCCAATTTAATAATTTTATAGGCAAAATTTTGCTACTTTGGATTCTATTATTGCAATTTTCATAAAGATCTCTACTATTTTTGAAAATAAATTATAGTCTATGTTACTCAGTAGTAATGCAGCTATCCATATGTGAAAGATTTTTTTAAATCGGTCCAGTAGTTTCAGAGCCTATTCGGAACAAACAAACAAACAAAAAAGTCTTTCTTCTTTATAATATTGGTATAGAAGACGAACATTCGCCGACCATAACTGTTAGAAATGAGCAGCATATTCATCAGCTGATAATAAGCAAGTGACTAAGATATATCGATTTCCTAATAGGTTTTAGTAGGTTACTACAGGAAGACATAATGTTATTATTTTTAGGGTTCCGTACCCAAAGGGTAAAAACGGGACCCTATTACTAAGACTTCGCGATCCGTCTGTCCGTCTGTCTCCAGGCTGTATCTCATGAACCGTGATAGCTAGACAGTTGAAATTTTCACAGATGATGTATTTCTGTTGCCGCTATAACAACAAATACTAAAAACAGTATAAAATACATTTTAAAGGGGGGCTCCCATACAACAAACGTGATATTTTTGCCGTTTTTTGCTCGATATTAATAACGGCAACAGGTAGACGCTTGAAATATTCACAGAATGTTTAGTTGTATATTTACTTAAAAAAAATATAATTATTAAATTAAAATAAATTAAGGGGGGCTCCCATTCAACAACCGTGATTTTTTTGCAGTGTTTTGCGATAATGGTACGGAACCCTTCGTGTGCGAGTCCGACTCGCACTTGGCCGGTTTTTTTCTGTTTTTTGATGTATGTTCCTACTCTAAGTAATTTGCTAAGATCACCTCTGTTTTGTTAACATGTAATTTTTCCTCGAACCTTTGTCTTTGTTTTTGGATACACTTTTTGTTTATATCATAAAAACAATAACCACTCACAAACTTATTACTTATCAGCTTGTTCTTTCATTACTAAAAACTCATTCAGCGTCATAAATTAATTACGAGAATTATTTACTTATACGCAAAACTCACATCCACTTAGGTATAAGACCTACTCAAAAACGTACCAAAAACATTCATTCCGTATATACACACAGTAGGTACTGCGTGTATATACGGAATGAATGTTTATGGAATATGGAAAATGTTTATGGAATACTAACAATAAAAATATTAATTAAAAAAACGGTTTCAAATCTATACTATAATTTTTTGTTTGTTTGTTTGTACCGAATAGGCTTCGAAACTACTGGAACGATTTAAAAAATTCTATCACCAATAGAAAGCTACGTTATTCCTGAGTAACATAGGCTATTTTTTTTTCTCGAAAACGGGTCCTGTGTGTGCCCACGGGAGCGAAGCCGCGGGGAACAGATAGTTCTGTATAAAACTGCGAAAAACCATTATACCAATACTTTTATATGGGTGAGTTATTGCAAACCCTTAATGAGCTAGATAGCATTAAAATGTCGCACGGTATTGAATTTTACTGTTCGAAGTTAGCTAAACACATAAATATAAAAAGTTAATTTATAAAATCAAAAACCCAACTGCTTAAAAAAGTGAACTAAAAAGACGTAAACAAGAAGGTATATATAGGTATTCGCGAGCTGGCTGACCAAAACCAGACGTATCCTCCGACTGCACAGCATGATTTTCTTCTTGTTTACGTCTTTGTAGTTCGCTTTTTAAGCAGTCGGGTTTTTTGATTTTTTTAATTAACTTTTTTATTTATAACTTTTTAGTTAGCAGTTTTTTCGAATCAGGTACATTTAAACATATAAGTGTTATATATTTTTGAAAACCTCTATTTTGATACCCCACACGATGGGTTTGGAAGAAAAAAAGAAAATTGGCCTCCCACAATATGGCGCCCAAAAGCCCCCATTTTTCTATTTTCCAATTTTAATGTAGCCACTGACATTCGCAAGGAGACGAATCGATTGACGTATGAATCATCAAAATCGGCCAACGCGTTTGGTCTCTGGAATGCCACATAGGAAGAAACATACCTACATAGGTACATACATAGATTGATAAACACATTACCCTCCTTCGGCAGACGGGTATAATGTACTTTACTGTTGTCGCTCAAAATATTAGGACTATTTCTTGTAACTTTGACGATTTCATACTTACTCTTTCGAATTTTAAGTTCGAAACCGATGTAATTATACTAGCTGAATGTCGATTTATTCCTGGAAAAATTATCCCTCAACTTTATATTTACTCATCCTATACGTTCCACAAGTTGAATCAAAATGATGGGGTAGTTGTCTATATAAAAAAAAAACTAAAATCTAAAGTTAAGGTTGCCCTAGTCGACGGCACGAACTATTTTGTGCGCGGGGTTAAAATGCATGCTATCTCAAACGACAATACGTGCGAAAGAGATAGATGCTGTGATGAGCAGTAAGAAGCTAGTTCGTGTGCGAATTAGCTCTTTTGCAAATTTGTAGCGAAATGGATGATGAGTTAGGACGAAAACGAGCGAGCGAAATATTATAAACAGATCTTTGGGAGTATATTATGGATATCATGAAAAAAATACTAAATGTTTATTTTCATAATAAAAGTATTTGCATTGTTGAACTACTAATTCATTCCTGTATGGTGACAGTTTTGGAATTTTCCTTCTTATGGTATTTATTTCCGCTCAAAGATGTTTTAAAATTAGTGTTGAGATATGGACCTTTCAACGCTCATAACATACAAATTATTGTTTTATTCATTTTTGTTTCCATGCAGGGCTAGGGAATGATGAAATTGATATATTTTTTTTTATTTTGAACTAAACTTGGTACTTACATAGTTAAACAGTGGAGTAATCGCCATACTACGTTTGTATGGAAGAGTAATCGACTAGGGCTACCTTAAGGAAATAAAACTATCTCAGGCGTGTTGTTTGCAGCTGGACATACTGAATAATATTGTATTTGTAGCATTTATAGATCCCCTTCAAGCATGAACACTGAGGCTTTTATTAGTTTATTTTATTTTATTTTATTCGGACAACTTACAGCTAATTTTAACAATAGTTGGTTATTATAATAAGACCAAGGCCAATTAAAAGTTTTCACTTATAGTAAAAAAAAAACTTAAAAACATTACAGACAATAGGTATTACAAACAAATTCACTATAGTATAACTACAAACACTCCACCATCGACAATAACGTATAAAATTAAACTAAGTAGAATACTAAAACAGTCCACCACAATAAGAATAGGTACTTAAAATATATAGGAGTTCCTTAAGTTCCAGTCTAGATACTCTACAAACAAAATGAATAATATTGTAGCGGGTGCATTAATATAAAGATTAGACCTAAAGATATAGAATCTACTTATGAACACAGAAACAGAACTACTTACCTTGACACGCTATCCCTGTACGGAATATTACCTCGGCATACTCTACCTACCAGGAATGAAAACTGTTTAGACCTTTTTATAATAAAAATAAAAAACAAAATATCTCAGCATCCATCGCTATCTTACACACTAGTATTACAGATCACTACTCCACACTATATTGCTATCAAAATTAAAAAAAAAACCCTATTAGCTAACAAAACTAGATCCACTGTGGAGTTTGAGCAATCACTTAAGTACGTGCAGGAAAGTTTGTAATGATCCTGAAACTCTAACTAACCTACTAGTAAACAATACTAAGGGAATCTATCAATAAAAATACTATTCTTACTAAAATCCCTAACAGTAAGCGCATTATAAAACCATGGACAACCGCAATAATTTTACATTGTATTAAAATCGTAACAAGCTACCAAAATATATTAAAAGAGATACATACAACGATATATTAAAAATAATATATATTAGATATAGAAATCACTGTAATAATCTAATCAAAAAATTAAAACGAAGATATGAAAGATATAATTAATTACAAAATCAGTTGCTAACAATAAATTACTTTGGAAAAGCATTAAAACTATAACTATCACAAGTAAACCTAAAATTTTAATACAGACTTACTTAACATAAAAGTAAAATTTCAAAATTGAAAAAAACACCCGACACATTTTTATTTCATGCTACATAATTTAATCGAAATCGAATCGTCTCGCGCGCAAGTTTGACGATTTCCAGCCGAACAAGCCGGATTCCGAAAAGGCTTTAGCACCGTAGACCACATACATACGCTGCGGCAGGTTATACAGAAGACCGAAGACCTGCCTCACTGTTTAGCGTTTGTGGACTACGAGAAAGCCTTTGATTCGATCGAGACTTGCGCTGTACTGCAGTCTCTCTAACGGTGCCAGATCGACTACAGGTACATTGAGGTGTTGAAGTGTTTGTACAAAAACGCCACCATGTCAGTCCGTCTTCAGGATCAGACTTCTAAACCAATCCTGGAGTTCCGCTGGAGAACAGCGTGGCGTGAGACAGGCAGATGTCATTTCGCCGAAACTGCTCATTGCTGCGCTGGAGGATGTATTCAAGGTTCTGGACTGGAGGGGCCTATGTATCAACGGCCGGGGCCGGGCGTCGCTCAACCAGTCGCAGTTGAAAAGGTCGCCACAGCAAAAACCAAGCGTACTGTGGCCCGAAAGTAAAGTTCTTTAATGGCGAGTACATCACTCACCTTCGGTTTGCCGACGACATAGTGGTCATGGCTGAGACCATGGAGAGCCTCAGTACAATGCTCGATGACCTCAGTAGAGCTTCCGAAAGAGTGGGTCTTAAAATGAACATGGACAAAACCAAGATCATGGTAAATTACCATGTAACACCCACTCCTATCAAGATATCGGAGACTCTACACTCGAAGTTGTTGATGACTATGTCTACCTGGGACAAACGATCCAGTTGGGTAGGGCCAACTTCGAGAAAGAGGTGAAGACGAAAGTCTATGACCAGTGTGTGTTGCCAGTGATGACATATATGGCTCTTGACGATGTGATGACATATCAGAAAGCTTACAGTCACTCAAAGGGCAATGGAGAGGGCTATGCTTGGCGTTTCTTTGCGAGATCGAATCAGAAATGTAGAGATCCGTAAGAGAACCAGGGTTACCGACATAGCCCGAAGAATTGCCAAACTTAAGTGGCAGTGGGCAGGGCACATTGCTCGCAGAACGGATGGCCGATGGGGCAGAAAAATTGTGGAGTGGCGACCGCGAACCGGAAGACGTTGCGTTGGAAGGCCTCCCACCAGGTGGACCTATGGCCTGGTGAAGGTTGCGGGAATCTGCTGGTTGCGAGACGCACAGAACCAGCCAAAGTGGCGACGCTTGGGGGAGGCCTATGTCCAGCAGTGGACGTCTTTCGGCTGATATGATGATAATGATGACATAATTTATCTAGTACATAGTAAATACCCTTCGATCGGCAATCTATTGAACACGTAATTTTGACACGATATCTTGCGTAAACACCCCAATTCAAACAGTGAAACGCCCATAACTTTTGAACGACTAAACCGATTTTATTCAATTTTATTCAATTTTGACATAACATGGCACCTGCCATGTTATGTCTCCACCACCCTTGGGAAGGGCGTCGCCAGCCGATGGACCAGGGGGGGGGGGCAAGCTGATTTATGAAGAATGGGAAAAAGTATGAATTTTAAATACGTTACAGTCAAAAGCATATGAAGCTTTAAACTGGTAGTATGAGTCTTACCCCTACGGCGATTGTTATAAGAACGATATAAAGTCCAATGGGTAACGTTCCACGAGCTCAATCATCGGGGGTTTTGGATAAACTTAAGTTTTCTGTGCACATTCATCATGGCCAAATCATTGAGGCGATATTCCCCCAAAGTACTTATTAACCAGTTTTTTAGTCTCCTGAGGCTGCTTAACGATTGATTTTGGTAGACCGACCAAAATTTTCAACGCTTTTAGTACTCTTTTAGGACATCAACAATTGTCTAGATTTGTTGGGTAGGGTTCATGTTGACTTTTGGCTACTTATTTTTAATCTCTAGGGGGGGGGGCAGCTGCCCCTACCTGCCCCCCCTTGGCGACGCCCTTGACCCTTGGTTGACTGGTAGAGAATGCCTCAGGCATTAAGTCCGCCTATGTATCTGTATGTTGCATGAAGTTTTAAATAAATGAAAAAAAAAAACAAAAATAGCATGTTGTTCCCATAATTACACATCTTGCTAATCTTTGCTTTGGTGAAGGCATCTTCCCGACTTCCTTAAAGCTGGCTATTATTACAGCAGTGTACAAGGGTGGGGACAGAGACGATGTCTCCAACTTCAGGCCTATATATGTATTACCCTCTATATCAAAAATAATAGAAAAACTTATCAATATAAGGCTTTTAACATACCTGAAAGATTTAAACGTACTATCTGTGATTTCAAACGGTGAAAATTTGTAACAGTAGAAAGGGCACAACGCGCACTTATTAAGTGTATATACCTACTTAAAAAAAGAGATATTCTACTGAAGACCTATTTCGACTTAATACTTGTAACTTACTCTCAGTCAAGAAATTTTATATTACACAAATTATATAAAAAAGTCTTTTACAATGCATGTCCTCGAAAAGAGCGTTTTCCAAGCAGCCAAACTACATACCTATCTATATCTATATATACTATTTTAGAAACCAGAAGCAGGGACATTTAAAGAAACAATGCGATACACAACTAAAATCATAAAACTCTTTATTTTTAATTAGGAACAAAATAACAATCACTGAAAACTAACCTTAGTTACCACAAATAATAACTTTAAACAATTAGCACGTGAATATCAAAAAGGTAACCAATAGATACACAGAATAGAAAAATAGAAGTCTCACGGTCCTTGAATGATGTTGCCGCCACGAGCGACGTCTGTCGAATGAGTGCAGTAATTTTGTTTTTTGAGTGACGTCCTGCAGTTTTAATCAAAGTGATTGGTTACTGCTTAACTGGACTATCCTGTGGAGACTAAACTAAGCCTCCAGCCAGGCACAAAGCATAGTAATGGCGCGCACGCCGCTTTTATAGACTATTTAAAGCTGTAAATCCATCCCTCCTAACACTATACTATACGCGGATGAAACCGCGAGGCCTCCGCTAGTCGTAAATAAAGTCGATTGTTATGTCAAGGGCGTCGCCAAGGGGGGGCAGGGAGGGGCAGCTGCCCCCCCTAGAGATTATAAAAAAGTTGCCAAATGTAAAGCAACCAAAGTCCTAAGTCTTTGACTTGACTTACTTTATTGATCATTTCCGTACGTCGAAACTCGAATGAATATATATAAACCAAACCCAACAGATCGAACCATTGTTGATATCCTAAAAGAAGCAAAAACCTTATTTCCCGACACGGAAAAAGCGTTGAAAATTTTGATCGCTCTTCCGTGCACAACGTGTACGGTAGAGTTGAGTAGCTTTACACGTAAGACTGTACCGATATTATTTCAATCGCTGAAGATGTAAGGCTCGTACTACAAGTGGAAAGCTTCATGTGCTCTCGAATTTACCTACAATTCAAACTTTTCTCATTCTCCATATCAACTTGCCTCCCCCTGGGCCAACGGCTGGCGACGCCCTTGTGTTATGTTATAAAAAATCTAATCGATAACGCTTTAGGATATCACGAAATGGTACATCATCATCTCTTATGTGAGCTATGAAACTTAAAATACCTAGATCGTTGGAAACACATTTTTTTTTCGCTTGGGCAAATGCTCATGCATACTGCGCTACCACGGGAATATAGCACAATTATGTGGGACTCCAACCCACTAAAACTGTTACCTAATTATTTTGATGAATTCAGCAATTTTACGGAACCCTCGTTGCGCGAGTCCGACCAGCACTTGACCGGTTTTTTTTAACGCCTAATTAGGTATATTATTTTAGAGCTGAAATTAAAAAGGCTGATTAACAATGCATGTTTTAACTTATTTTATTAAACCTGCATTCTCTTAACACATCGTTTTTCAGCCTCCGATTTCGATTTTGCGGTTCCGATTCCGATACCTAAACCAAATTTAAATCCTCCGGATTCCGACTTCGGTTCCGATATCATCACTTCCGTAACATCCCTACTCTGAACCATAATATTCTTTGGCATCATTCTAAAACTCAAAAGATCGCGAGTATTCGGGAGACATGATTAACAGTGTATTTACACCGCAATGTTATTCAGAAAGCGTTGGCCAAAGTATTCTTCACGTCTATTTTTATCTTATACAATCATCTCTCACTCTTGTATTGGGATAAAATTGTCACGAATTATAAATAGAATGTTTATTTTGATCATTTGTGACGTCGCTGCAGTACGTTCGAGATGACTATATTTTTAAATGAATTTTACTATGATGTCGTGAACTCATGACGATGTGATATCGAACACAGCATCATCTACCTTCGAATTAGCAGAAAGTGGATTAGTTCTCGAATGACACCCACCGATTTTCAATAGGAAAATTTAGGCGAAAATATTATCAGACTCATCTTTATTATGGTGTCCATGGTATTTTTTTATTTGAGAACAAAATATCTATCTTGACTGATCGTATATCTAGCGTAACGAAGAGGCCCGAGATATCAGAAAGAAAGTCGAGAAGTACATACTTAGTAGGTATGATGGTACAGCGCCTATAACACAGCAAAATATGAATTTAGGTTGAACAATTTTAGCTATTTGTGGTGAAAACTAAGTATGGTTTTTGTGTTTGCCTAAAGATCAGGATAAGCAAAACTGTCCCGTTATATAGAAATACCAATGTGGACTATTTGCTTATTTGATTAGGTACATTGATTAAGCACAGATTCTCTGCCAGCATCTGTGTCCCTACCACCTATAACCCTGCTTTCTCAAACCAAGTGTTTACAGGCTCTTCTAGGCTTTCTATGTCTTTTGATAAGATCGAGGTCAAAAGCTGGATCATCATAGAATAAAGTTGAAATCAATCCCACCACACTATACCCAAACCACTGCAACTCCTGAAAGCCAGAATCAACAGTGGCAACCATCAGAAAAGCGCCGAGGCAACGAAGCTCGACGAAGTCCCCGAGAATGAATTTAACAGTCTTGGATCCCGCAACGAAATTAATTAGAAAAGAATCATCATCATCTGCCTGCCCTTATCCCATGTTACTTGGGGTCGGCGCAACACGTTTGCTTCCTCCATACCGTTCCTTCCAATTAGAAAAGAATAACATTATAAATTATTATTAACATATTAATGATAAGGGTCAGGGTCCTAACATTGTGAGCTGTAAAGTTGAAATCAGGAAAAAACGTATACAGAAATCGTGGTTACCGCCACAGGTATGTTTCCGCCAGAAAGCTGGATGGACCCATACACGGCAATTTCCCGCCCATATAGTCCGTCATACGGTATGAATGATACCGTACCGATCGCTTCAAGTTCAAGGTGGATCCTCGTGAATCAGCCCGTGTGGGCCGCTGAAAATTCTATTTAAATCACATTATATGGCGTTCGTCTCTAGTCTCGAGTCCAGAGCGGCGCGCGCCTGCAACGAACTAACAACCACAAAGGTGAATTGTTTTTTTTTAATAGTGATATCGTTTAGCAGTGGTGTTTTTCTTTTGTGCTTTTTAAAGGTGACGTAGATTTTGTTTTTTTTTTCGGTTTATCGGGAGCATTTTCGGTTTTCGGGGGTTTTTGATTTTGCATCCGATTGGATGGCTTTTCTACCGGTGCAATAAGTTTCCAATTTTGTATTTTTCTGAAAATACTTGTTTAGGTTTGTAGCGTTTGAAAAAAATCTTTGTGTTTGAACAGGTGCTATTTATATGAGTGCGCAGTACATTACAGATTTGTTCGTTTAAATAAAGACTTTAAATTTAATAGTTAGTCGCACTTAATAAATAATTAAATAATCGTAAACTCGTACATCGTAAAATAAAACATCACTCACAATAATCTGATCAGTTTCAGAGCTAGACGCGATTTTTTAAGGCATAAAATAACTGTTACTGGGTTCCTATACAATACCTACCTATGTATTAACTAAGTTATCTATTAACATAATAAAAACATTTCAATATTCTTGCGCCTACCTGTAATAAGCAATTGGCACCTTCACAAGTAAACAACCTAGGAATCGCCCATGGAATCTATCGCGCCTCAAATTGTTTACATCAACACTCGATCTAAAATTATCCTATTACAAAACTAATAATGTCGCATAACTTTCATCATATAGTACGAAAACATTCAGATCAAACTTCAGCGGTTGCATCAGTTCTAAAACCGTTCCCAATCCCAGGTGACTCATATACCGTGGATTCGTTCCAGAATTTCGTCGATTATTATGTGCACGTATTATTGCTTGTAAATGTAAACAAAACCGGTTAATTTCAACAAGCTTTTCGTTGGAGTAATAAAATAATTGTTAATCTTGTAATTGAATTTGGTTAAACAGCTCTATCGATATTAGTTGGTACCTATTTGTGTTGAATATCTGCGTTACCTGATACACCTCCATGGGTTTATTGCTGTTTTCCTTTTCTGGGGTTGAATCTAAAATTTATTTAGGTTTCCTAGATCAGAATATGGGAGTGGCAACATCAATTTTCAGATCTTGAATCGATTTTTCTTTCCGAGGACTTTTGAGAGTGTCAGAAAGCACTTTTAGTTGACCATATTATTGGGAGAATGATGTTTTGGGTGAGGCCAATGTCCAGCAGTGGATTTCGCCTATCATCAAGGTCACTCGACCGTCCCAACCGAGATCAAACTTACGCAAACTCTGTACCCCGTCAGACGCATTGACCTTAGGGCTATTAATGTCTTTAACTTTTCTTTTAAATAAGAAGTTTTACAAATTAAAATACCTTTGATACATAAATGCGCATACAAATAACATTGCTCGGTCGTCCATTACAAGCGCATATGAGATGTAACCGCTGAAAATAACGCGCCATGAAAATACCCTCCGTTTATATCTACGCGATGAATAGACAATGTTGTTGATTTATTTCTGTCCAAAGATAAGTTTTACGAGCGCGCGCGGAGTATCGACGAGTCTATGGTTTCCATGACCGATTTGATTGTTGTTTATGACTTGGCACCGTGCTAATGTAATAGGACAGTCATGGAGGACATTCATGAGGATGATTTTTACTTTGAGTTTTAGTCGTACAGTTTGGGGAGTTCGTTTCATGGCATTTTCCGAATGTTACTGAAAAAAATCAAACTGGAATAAGATATCCAATTATTACTATAGTCCAATTTAACCTTAGGTTTCTGATATGCTAACCTACTGCTTAAGTAACTGCTTATTCAATTAAGACGTTAGATCAATCGTGTGTACTTTGTTGATTGATCTTGTGGATTCTTACTTAGGTACTAAAGGTTTTATGTATACTTTTAAACTAGCCCTTAGCATAGATCCGGGTTCCAGAATTACCTCCTTGTAAGCAATGCCTCTTCTTCTTTTCCTGTCGATTGGGTTCTTAAGAGGAAATGTGGGCAGAGAGCTCCATCTGAATTTCCTAAGTAAAAATTCGATGTTTGGCTCTCGCCTATTTCCTCCTCCAGTATTGAACCAATTTAAAAGATATTCCATAAACTGGAAAAGAAAGATTTATACTAGGCCCCTAAGTTTTTCTTTTTTCAGTTATAGTAGTAAAATTTGTACACTAGACCTCTGTTCACAGCGCAATTTTGAGCATTTTTTGACAACACAGACAACACATCAAGACAATAGAGTACAAAGGATCTGCTTATTTCTTAAGAAATTTCTACCAGCAGACCCGCGGTTCTAGTGCTTCTAACGAAAATGTATTATCAAAAAAGAAAACATAGAGACATAGTATAATCTTTATCAGTTTAAGGAATATCTTTTAAATTGGTCCAATATTGGAAATAAGCGAGAGCCAAACCTCGAATTACGACTTTTTACTTAGGATGGCCGCGACCGCATTTTCTCAGCAATATTAACTAAAAATAACTGACACTAACTCCATCCATCCATCATCTATTTCCAGATGTCGATAGTACCTCTGATGTTCCGTGATTGGTGGGACGAGTGGGACAGGCCCTCTCGCCTGCTAGACCAGCACTTCGGCATGGGCCTGAAGAGGGACGAGCTCCTCTCTTCCCTCTCCACCCTCCCGACCTCCTCGCTGTTCAGGAACTCGTATTTCAGACCCTGGAGGACCAGTTTGACGAGACAGGAGTCTGCTTCTACTATTAACTTGACGAAGGAGAAGTTTGAGGTAAGATCTCTATTTTTTGTCTAAAATATTGGCGATATTTTTACTCTTAATTAAAGATATTGTTAGGGAAATTAGCTTAACTTAGAACACACAATAATATTAGTCTGTAAGCGTTTTCACTGAATCAGTGAACAGTGTGTTGCAAAGAAGTCTGTGTCTTTTCATTATCAGGATCATTCCTAGAATTCCTACTGTGTGAATTACGGCCCTAGTCTGCAACAGCGTTTTGTACCGGTCTGATTAAATTTGGCACGGTCAATAAAGCGAGTTAGTGACTGTTTAACGTGTCATTAGTTATGACACCTGTCTAGTCAATAATTTTATCAACTTCACCTTGACTATTGTTTTCGTTGATAATAGTACATTACTGCAGCGGCCAGCAAAAGAGGCATTGATGGACGAACGTGTAAATGTGGGCTAGGGGCAAGGCTTGTATAGTACTTTTCTAAAATAATGCGCGGAAATTAAAACTAAGTAATACCAAGAACTCATTTTGTCAAAATCAATGACACCGCGTTAGTGTTCTTTTGTTTTTTATTTCAATAAACAGCGTTCTATTTGCAAGCCAGTTCGAAATTTAAATAAAACCTTTGATAAGTTACCTCCTTGGTTGCCATGTTTCGGAGTAAAAGATCGTTCCATTTTTAAATAACACGACAGATATCTTTTCATCTTTTTTAAACACCCAGAGCCGAAACAACTATCTGTAGGTCATACTAATATTTGTACCGTGCGGGAATCGAACCCGCGACACGCAGCGCAGCAGTCAATCGCTCAACCACTGCGCCAACCGTGAGTTTAGTGAGTGCGCGTGAGTTTACTATAATGCGATTTTTGGGGGCTAAACTGACATTTGGGGGTTGTCACTTTATCGTTACATTAAAATAGTGTCGTACCCTAACTATCCAGAGTGATCGAAAGTTAATCGAAAATCGAAGTAGATCGAAAATTAAACTATTTCACCCCATAAAAAAATAATTAGTTTAGAAACTAAAGGCCCATATTTAGTTTCTACTCATTTATGTCAGACTTAATTTTATCGATTGCATTTATTTTATTGTTGATTTCATATTTAACACAATAAAAGTTCATGTACTTTGTGTATGAATACTGTTATATTTAAATATATTACGTTTATATTCATAAAACATTTATTTACACCAATTAATAAAAATAAATTCAGGAGTCATGTCACATCGATTAGATGAATCACTTATGATTGAGCCTTACCTACAACACTATGCTCCGCGCTAGCAACATTTAAAAAAAATAAGGTCAATAGCAGCTGTCAGTTTAGTCCACGAAATTAAAAATCACAGTTTAAGTAATTTATTTGGGCGCTAGACACGACAGATATGGATTTTCATACAACTTTTGCCGGCCACTGCTCGCATGTATTTGGCCAGTACAGCAATTTCGATTATTTCGAAGAAGGTTGTCAAAAAAATGCTCAAATTTCCAAGCATGTTTGAGAAAAAGACTTACCACCTTATTTTGAGTCCTTTTAATTGAAGACTAATTCGCTGGCATTTTCAATTTCAGGTCATCCTAGACGTCCAGCAATTCACACCCGAAGAGATCACAGTCAAAGCCGCGAACAACAGTGTTGTAGTCGAGGGCAGACACGAAGAGAAGCAAGACGAGCACGGATTCATCTCCCGTCAATTCACACGTCGGTATATCCTCCCCGGAAACTACGATGTCCAGGACCTGGTCAGCACACTGTCCTCAGACGGCGTCCTCACCATCACAGCTCCGAAACGTCCTCCTCCTAATGCAGGCGAAAGAATTGTCCCCATTACGAAGACAGGACCCGCTAAGCAGCCCGAACCCATCCACACAACCCATGAGCAGCCTAGAGAACAAACAGTACCTATCGTCACTTCCCCTTAATTTTAATATCATCCCCCTTCATTTAACGAGACGTCGATATTCATAAATAATCGATGTTTAACTCAACGATCGAATCATAAATAGCATTTACTATAAGCGCCGTTGTTGGCCAATAACGACTAGTGATTCGAAATGAACGAATTAGGTTTTTTATATTAATTTATATAAAAGAGGAATGCGGTATCATTGTTTTGAATAAAAATTGAATAAACGATTCCTATCATCACTTGTGCTTTTTATTATTAAAACTGGTCAAATATTGATGAATTCTTGAAGTTGATAGGATGGATGCCCGAAGCACAAGACCGCGGTCTTGTGGTCCGCCGTTTCGTTGCCACCATGACAGTCACTGTAGCCTTGCTAGGTGGAGCAGTGGACGTCTGTATAATGTTGGAATCCTTAAAGACGTGATCCCACGGAAGTAATCTTATTGTATGAATGAGCCCATTTAAACGGAAACTTTCGAAGCTATCTGGCATTAGCTGGGAAGCGACTTAAACGTAAATCATCTAGAATATAGGTACATAAAGAAAGAAAAAAAAGAAAGTAAATACTTTCATTTAGCACAGATTAAAAGACACAATATAGGTACTGGATAGATAATAATGTACAACATAAAATACTAATAAAAAACCGGCCAAGTGCGAGTCGGACTCGCACACGAAGGGTTCCGTACCATTATCGCAAAACACTGCATAAAAATCACGTTTGTTGTATGGGAGCCCCCCTTAATTTATTTTATTTTAATTTATTAATTATTATTTTTTGAAGTAAATATACAACTAAACATTCTGTGAATATTTCAAGCGTCTACCTGTTGCCGTTATTAATATCGAGCAAAAAACGGCAAAAATATCACGTTTGTTGTATGGGAGCCCCCCTTTAATATTTACTTTATACTGTTTTTAGTATTTGTTGTTATAGCGGCAACAGAAATACATAATCTGTGAAAATTTCAACTGTCTAGCTATCACGGTTCATGAGATACAGCCTGGAGACAGACGGACAGACAGACAGACAGACAGACAGACAGACAGACAGACAGACAGACGGATCGCGAAGTCTTAGTAATAGGGTCCCGTTTTTACCCTTTGGGTACGGAACCCTAAAAAGGGTAAACGTTAGCAGGAAAGTGTGCCTACAGCTATGTCCAAACTTAAATCAATGAGTGACGTAACGTTGTTGTGACATACAATTACAATTTGTAATACCTATCTAATCACTTGCAAGAGTTGCAGAGAACCTAGTTACATTAGCGTTGAATTGTATAATTATTTCGTTCTATAAATTAAAATAAACAAATAATTTAACAATTTTGTAATAAATTACGGGATTACAACATTGTTAAAGTATTTGCTTATATGCCTCCAAGCAGGTGCGGCGGTCACTCTCAAGATTATAAGTGACAGAACGCATTACTAAGAAACACTTAAGCTAGGGGCTTGGAGACTCAGAGCAAACCGCGAGCGTACATTAGTGCTTAGCAAACGGGCTCGCCACAAAGAAGAATACGCAACAACACGGCCATACTAAACTACAAATAATGAACAATAATTCCTCCGCTAGTTAATGTAAAACACAAACTGCGGTGCGTCAAGTGCGAGCTGTCAGAGTATAATGGCAAATTTTCTATAAGTCAACGTGTCGAATGGTCGCGGGGCAATAAGGGCTGCGTTTGACTAATTTAATTTTCACGCAGAGTGTTCCGTCAAATAATATTGTTAATTTATCATTGGGACGAGGGGTGGGGCTGTGTCAGCATACCGATATTTTGCAAGTTAAATTGTTTGTTGATGATTGAAAAATGTTAATTTTATGTAACAAAAAATTTTGTAAAGTTATGGGGCACTGCATAGTGGAACGATATTCAAAATAACTTTAAATAACTTCACATATGTAAATAAATAAAATATTTATTTCTTTTCCACAAAGGTTTCTTATAAACTATTACATAATAGTGCAATATTACTTGGTAAATCTTTTGTGGGAGACTGGCATCTGCACTAGGAAATCCTGTAACACAGATTACTAGGCTTCCTAACAGAACTGTGATTATTAGCCGATATAATTATAATTATTGATATCTTTGGTAAAGTACACGGAAAAGAATGGAATACATATCATTTTTGAATTATCATTACATTATTAAAAAAAACATATAAAATATTATTACATTCGAATATTCCTAGATTATTATTTATTATATTTAAGTTATGTATTTAATATATCCAAAATGTGAGTAAATATTTTAAATCTACTTAGCCGATATTTCAGGACTTTGCGTTGGCCTCTTTATCTCCTTTCCACACAATGTTTCCTCTAGTCCTATTACTAGAAGTCGAAATCGACGCTTCGCTTTTATCGCCGCGTTATCGTCTATCCTTTTATAGAACCAATAAGGTGGTTTTAGAGCATTATTTTTACTAATTTCAACTCAGGAACATTATTTATTTTCAGATCAATATGGTAACGCCATCTATGCAGCAATTCAGACAACAGAAAACGCCATCTGTGAATACAGAAGTGAACTTTTGCTTATAGATCTTTGGCATAGATCATTATTACCAAACAGTTTAGTAGAACAGAATTAGAAACGTTTACTCAACAAGATGTTTGCACGTGTATTCAAATATTTGCTTACAATTTCATTATCTACAGTGTACAAGAATATATTTAAAAGCTTACAGATTCAATATAATAGCAAATGCTTGTTTTTTTCAATCTTGTTCCTTTTTGGAGTGTTGGAGTAGTTAGGCCGTGTCTTTTCCTGGAGGAGTAGTGAGACGAATAGGGATGGAAGCACAGATCATGTTGTTTCTATGATCTGTGGATGGAAGTATATCAGTTCAGGAAGTCAAATTCCTCTTAAATATTTTGTGTAATATGTGTTGCCTATATAGATATAAAAGGATCCTATTTGTTTTTAAATATAAAGAGGATTCTAACGAACTCTTTAAGAACATATTCTGCCTAGTTATACTTACTGAATTATTTCTAGTACATGGCAAAATGAATATTCCGAAAGTTGGTACCTACATAGGTACTCACAACTTAATTTCTTTCTCAAGTATAAACCAAAGAATCTATTCTAATTTAAATAAAAGTCATCACAAACTTCCTTTGAAAACATTATTTACAAGTTAAAACAATAACAGTTCTTTACTCTAGATGCGACCGCAGACTTAAATGCTGTGTGCTTGCATAAATAAACCAAATAGAGCTTCGATAGACTGTAAAAGTGTTAACTCGAAGACGTCAAGAGGGGATTGGCGATTTGGAGACGACATTTTATTTGGAAACTTGAGACTATTGCCCTTTTACATGAACAATGGATGAATCTTAAAATAATACCTTAGTAAAAACGCATTAGATTTAAAAAAGTTCTCAAGTTAAAAAATGAGTTTTATTGAAAATAAAAATGCAAGACCATTGACATTATATTAACGAAAGCATCGCGATAGCGATTGGTAAAATAAAAACAAAATAATCTATGGAATAAATGTAAAAAAAGTGTGGAATTGACAAGCGCTATCGAAATGACACGTGAGGCTCTAGACAAGTGTCATTTGACGTAAGCGATGGCGATAGTCGAAATGCCAAAATGTAAGGGATAGATCACGTGACATTTCGATAGCGTTTGTCATTCCCATACACTTTTGACATTATTCCATTCGATTTCGATGATAGAATGTCACTTGTCTTTGTCTAAGATCTCAGGGGTTCTAGACAAGTCTCATTCGATGGCGATAGTCGAAATGCCAAAATGTAAGGGATAGATCACGTGACATTTCGATAGCGTTTGTCATTCCCATACACTTATGACGTTTTTCCAATCGCTATCGCCACGATTTCGATGACAGAATGACACTTGTCTTTGTCTAAGATCTCAGGGGCTCTCATTCGATGCCAGCGATGATCGCCATCACTTCGGCAGTCGAAATGCCAAAATGTAAAATGTGTGTTTATTGACTCGCACACTGTTCCGTTGTTGTTGAATTAGGTAATTTACCTATGTTTGCAATATTTTTAAGTATGTGAGAACCATGTTCCTATTTATGAAGTGAAGGAATTTACCTGTTAGTGCTTGTAATACTTTATAACAATAAGTAGTATAGCAGTGCTGGGTGCATCGTCCTCACGTATATGAATTTATCAATGTATGTACTTATGTAAATATTGTAAAAAACATTTTTTTTTAAAGAGTTTTGATGGAGTTTCTTGTGCGTTTTTCTCCATAACAAGCTACTATTTCGAATGCATGGTAGAATAAATTTTTATTACTTGTTAATTTTTGTTATTATCTATACATTTATTTTTATCCTAGTTGAAATAAATACATTTGACTTTGTAAAGAATAGATCACGTGACATTTTGATAGCACTTGACATTTACTTACATTTTTGTCATTTTTCCAATCTCTATCGCCACGCTTTCGATGATAGAATGTCACTTGTCTAGGGCCTCAGGTCAATCCCTTACATTTTGACATTTGAACCATCGCCTGGAAATCCAAACAAATGCCATTCTATCATCGAAAACGTCGCGATAGCGATTGATAAAATGTTCGAAATGACACGTAGTCATTCCCTTAAATTTTGACATTTGAACCATCACCATCGCAGGAATTACAAACAAGTGCCATTCTATCATCGAAAGCGTCGCGATAGCGATTGTAAAAATGTCAGAAATGTTTAGGATTGAGAAGAGCTATCGAAATGTCCACGTGATCAATCCCTTATATTTTAGAATGTCAACCGTCACCATCGCTTATGGAAGACAATTTGTCTAGAGCCGTCTAGGGCAGTATAAAAGCACATCTCGTTCATTCAAAGGTCTGCAAACTTAAGAACTATCAAGACGAAGAAGCCTCTCTTTTAATCTATTCACACATCGTTAGATAGACATTTGCTAAATTAAAACTAGACCTACGTGTAAAATAAAACAGAGTTTACAGGCATTGTGGTAATGTAGCCAGGGTAATAGATCTCATAGTCATGGATCACTCGGGCTAAACGGCGGGGGAGTCCAGCCGCCTGGCGAGGTGGGAGGGGGGAGTTCATCAATCAGCCCGGAGCGATTACAGAGGCGGTGGTGCAAGGGACAAGCGAGTAAGTGCAGTAGAGGTATTGTTTTAGGATATTATGTTCATATCCCATGCCTATAAACACGATATTATTCATATTCTTTATTTTACACAAAACAAACATATTCAAATACAGAAGGACAAGTTATGTACAAAGGCGAGCTTAACCCATAATTGGGTTCTCTTACAGCAAAACTCAGTGTTAAAGCGAGATTTAAACAATTAGGACAGTTAACAAAAGCGCACAAAAAAAAAATCTTAAAGCAAATTAAAATTTCTATTCTTACTTACTTAATAAACTACAAAAATACGTGTACAGCACACAATGCATAAACATAATACATACTATATAATATATAACAAAATACGTACATGACATATTTATGAGTCATGGTGACAGGAAATGTTCCCTAGTTCTTTTCCTGAAGATGTCCAACGAAGGGCTATCCCGTATGGTGTGAGGAAGATTATTCCAGAGGCGGACAGCACGAACAGTAAAAGATCCACCGTAACGACTTGATGAGTGAAGAGGAAAACGAAGAAGAAGAGATAATGAGGAACGGCAAGACTTTCCTCTCGGAACAAGATACTCAAAGCGCTCCTTAAGATACGAAGGAGAGGTAGGATTATGAAGAACAGAAAAGTTTAGAGAAAGCGTGTGGGCATCTCGGCGCTGTCGAATAGGCAGCCACTTCAACCGATTCCGAAATTCCGACACATGTTCGTACTTTCGGAGGCCAAATATGAAGCGGATGCACAAATTCTGCAAACACTCGAGCTTATCAAGCAGTTCCTCAGTCGCATCAAGGAAGCAGACATCGGCATAGTCAAGAAGAGGAAGAAGAAGAGACTCAGCAAGACTAACTTTAGTCGAGAAAGGCAGGAACTTCTGCAGATGCTTCAGAGATCGAAACGAGCAAAAAACCCTCCTGCTTACTTCAGCAATGTGAACATTCCAAGATAGGTTGCAGTCTAAGAAAACACCTAAGTTTTTTACTTTTTTGGAGTAGGCTATAGCGACGGCATCGTAGAAAACAGGAGGGAGAGACTGGTTACTCAACAAATTGACGAAATGTCTGCCACCAATAATGAGTAATTGTGATTTTGCTGGGTTCACTAAAAGGTCAAAACGTTTAGCCCACTGACAGATATTTCCAAGATCATTATTGATGGCATCGATGGTTCCAGTGAGCTCTTCAAGTTTGAAGTGGCGGTAAAGCTGCAGGTCGTCAGCATATGGATGATAGTTTAAAGATAAGACCTTAGTGATAGCGTTTATAAAAACAGAGAAAAGAAGAGGAGAAAGGACGCCACCCTGAGGAACACCCGCAGTGAGATCGCACCAGTCAGAGGAAGACTTCAGAGGACCCCGAAGATAAGAGTTAAACCACGCAATTACAGCAGGAGACACAAGAAGGCCGTCAATATGTTACTGCGTTGAAAAGATTGGCCTATATATGCAGTGCTAATAATGCTATACAGTTACTACGCAGCTCCTACGCAGTAATTTCGCGTAAGCTACGCTACGCAGTATTACACATACAAGTATAGTAGTAAAGTCTCGTAGTGTTATACCAGCGAATGATCGATGTGTTACACCAAGCCAAGCCACTTATGGGGGAACCACACTTACGTGGCGTGGCGTGGCGCCTTCTGACGCAGTTGATTGGCTACAAAACTCGTTGTGGTATGACGTAGGCTGGAACAGAGTCGTGTGATTGGTGGATCCCGCGCCACGACATGCCACGACACGTAAGTGGCTTTCCGTCTTTAGTTGCTTGCTAAGCTCTGCCTACGCGGTCCGACTAACGCTTGAAAAACGCACCTTTTTTCATGTTTACTAGTCCTCGTATTCTTATTTTTATTGCAAAAAAAACATAAAATGAAGATACAAAGACAATTACAGCTTATGAACAAAGGCGAGCTCGTATGTGCTCACTGTTCTAAATTTTTAAGAAAAATTGTTAGTCAGTTTTTCGGCTGTAATTATTTCATCTTTAAACGAGCAATTCTTGTATATATATATAATCTGAATCTCGTAAACGGCTTTACCGATTTTCGTGAATTTTTTTTATGCAGGGGGTTTCGGGGGCGGTAAATCGATCTAGCTAGGTTTAGAAAACGTCGTTTTCTCTATTTTCACCCGAGTAGAGCTCGGTCGCCCAGGTACTATACAGATAATATAGGTACGTACTGATAAAGATACATCAACATTTAGGACAAAATATCTAAATAATAAATAGTTTTTATTATCGTTCTAGAATGTTATATACAATGCTGAGATGTGATAATTGAGTAATGAAGATTTTTAGTAGTTTACGGAGATTTCTCTCACAACTTGCACCATACAAAACCGCTTGCAGTGTTCGACAAGCGATTGATCTGCCGGCCGTATTAATTGTTGCTGTCTGTACTATACCTACCTCACTACACAGTATACAGTACACAAGTACCTAATACAGGAGGTACCCGTGTTTGTATTATCTGCTCTCGACTACATGGTGAAAAGGAAAGCTCGCACTAATTGAGTTTTGGGATATCGATTCTTTTTTTTCGATTTGGTTACGTTCTTTGGATTGCTGGTTTGACTACGATGATAGCTACAACCTTGGAGTCTTTAAGTCAAGAGTGAATAGGTTACTTCTAGGCAAGCGTGCTTCACCGTCGACAGTCGAGATAGTGGTCAAACGCCAGCCAACCGAAAAAAAAAGCTATTACTTTAAGAAGAAGGAAGCCTTTGCCCAGCAGTGGGACAGTACCTATAAGCTATTTTTTTTTTTGTTTTTTTTTTGTTGCTCATATTTCCAATCGAATCTTTAATTAGTTTATCTAATATCGAATCAAATGTTCGCTTTTTATGTTATTGCATAAAGTTGCCACAAGTCAATAATATGCCTATACTACTGCTACGACAAATATCTTCTCTCTATGAGGAGTGGGCTGCAACCTGTAATCTACCACGCGGGCTCAATGCGGGTTGGTGGATGTCACGTCTATTAGAATGTTCTGTTCTAGCTAGCTAAACGTCTGTTACATAAATGATTTTATCTACACTCACAACGTAATGTTCCAAATACGAATTAAAAAAATATTGTATAAACACGTACTTTATATTCGTGGATAGGTAAATTCAAAAAAAAACCATTACAGTGTAACATTTTCCTTCGATTTTCAAACAACTGCATCATAAAAAAACTTATTAATTTTTATTGCACACTTTTACTTTTTAATTTACTGGCGCGTATGGGCTCATTGACTTAATGTAGAAAAAAACCGGCCAAGTGCGAGTCGGACTCGCACACGAAGGGTTCCGTACCATTATCGCAAAACACTGCATAAAAATCACGTTTGTTGTATGGGAGCCCCCCTTAATTTATTTTATTTTAATTTATTAATTATTATTTTTTGAAGTAAATATACAACTAAACATTCTGTGAATATTTCAAGCGTCTACCTGTTGCCGTTATTAATATCGAGCAAAAAACGGCAACAATATCACGTTTGTTGTATGGGAGCCCCCCTTTCATATTTACTTTATACTGTTTTTAGTATTTGTTGTTATAGCGACAACAGAAATACATCATCTGTGAAAATTTCAACTGTCTAGCTATCACGGTTCATGAGATACAGCCTGGAGACAGACGGACAGACAGACAGACAGACGGATCGCGAAGTCTTAGTAATAGGGTCCCGTTTTTACCCTTTGGGTACGGAACCCTAAAAAGTGTCATTGTCTATGGATGCGCGCGCTGCACAGGCAATAGTCATGCGCAATGAGAATCTAAATTGCCCGCCATACCACTTTATTTTTTCGTTTCCACTTCTGTTTTATTTCAACTGTATGAGTGAAGGTAAAGTAGTGTATGCAACGGCATATAATTAGGTATTAAAACACTCGCGTAATATTATTATCACATTCGGTTTTGCCTCATGTGATAAACCTACGCTCGTGTTTTAATAACCCCTATTATATGACCATTGCATAAACTACTATTAAGAGCAGTAGTAAGTTTAAAAAAACGGCCAATTGCGTGTCGGGCCACGCGCAAAAATAGGGGTCCGTATATGCAAAATAATGCGGACTAGGAAGAGGGCTTTTTGTTGCTTCATGAACATTTAAAAGATTTCGACGGCAAACACTAAACGCCGCCGCCCACTCCAATGCGTTATTCGAGCGTAAACATTATTAATTTAGAAAGTATTATAATTAAGAATGTTGTGTTTTTGTTTTTGTATATTTTGCCTATGAAGTTCATAAATTTATAATTACTACCTGTTTTACACAACTAACAACGTTATATAAGTAATTTTTTTATGGAATTTGTAAATATTTTTTTACTTTTACAGTACGTTTTTTAAGTTGGTCCACTATTACTCGTATACTTGTTTTTCTTTTAATTTCGTCATATATACTACTGCTGTGATATTTATCACATATCCAAAAGTAACATTTAGCAGGCAGGAGGATACTTGACTCTAACAAAAATTTGCAATTTAAAGCTTAATTTAAAAAAAATGGTTTTCACAGACCCGTAATATTTTTGAATGGAAAAACAAAAGTTTATCAAAAAAGCTTATTTTACACTTTGAAAACAGTGAATAAAAAGCACTATTAAACACTGTTTTGGTGTTTGAATTTAGAACACACCAATATATTCAAACTCCATCTCAATGCTATACAACCCCTTCCGCAAAAATACTTGACATACAAACTCCTTGTGCTTTTCGCTTAAATCTTTCTTTCTACCTTACCCGACTGCCAAATGAAGGTAATGCGTTTATCAGTCTATGTATGTATGTTTGTTCCCATGTGGCGTTCTAAAGACCAAACGAGTTTGCCGATTTTGATGATTCTTACGTCAAACGATTCGTCTTAACCTTGCAAGTGTCACTGGCTATATTAAAAATGGAAAATAGGTAAATGGCGGATTTTGGGCGCCATATTGTCGGGACTCAATTTTTTTTTCTTCCTCTCCCATCGTGTGGGATATCAAAATAAAGGGTTTTACGAGGTGATTTCAAAAATATATATAACTTTTATGTTTACATGTACCTAATTCGAAAAAAAAGTGTTTATTTAATTATCCTAGTCATCTGGATTTGGTCAACTACTTCGCGAAAGTGTATACTCCGACTGCACAGCATGATTTTCTTCTTGTTTACGTCTTTTTAGTTCGCTTCTTAAGCAGTCGGGTTTTTTGATTTTTTGGATTAACTTGTTTCTCATAGCCATTGTATATAGTATAGTATGCAACTCTTGAATAAAACGGGTTTATATCGAGGGCCATGAATCACTTGCGTCGCTCAAGATTCTAACACTTGAATCACTCGCTATGCTCGTGATTTACTTGTTCGTGATTCATCTATGGCCCTCGCTTTAAATCCTTTATTCACTAGCTGCATAATATACTATTTTTTCATGATTTTATACTATTTTTAATATACTATTTTTCCACTTTGTCGGTGTGATTAATATGTATATCCTTGCCAAATTATAGCTTTCTGCGGACGGACAGACGGACATGGCGAAACTATAAGGGTTCCTTGTTGACTACGGAACCACATGTCTATGTATATTAATATAACCTACTTCTCGTAAGTGGGGCCATCGCCATTAGACCTCCAGAGTAGGGATTTCACGGAGGTAGATTTATTTATCGGAACCGAAGTTGGAATCTGAGTTTTTAAAGGACGGATGGGCAGTTTTCTATGGAATATGGAATTTTGTATAGACGGAACCGTTATGTCCCAAATATTCTATTACACATCTATTTGATTGTAAAATGTGTCTGTGAACTTTTTAGTAACATTTTATTTCTAAATCCATTTTTTATGTTTACTTTAAACATAATGGTAATAAGTTAATATGATACTAATCAGTCGTAATGAAAAAAAAACGGCCAAGTGCGAGTCAGACTCGCGCACGAAGGGTTCCGTACCATTATCGCAAAAACGGCAAAAATCTCGTTCTTTTTTATCCCCACTTAAATATTTATTTTATTCTGTTTTTAGTGTTTGTTGTTATAGCGGCAACAGAAATACATCACAATTTGCGAAAATTTAAACTGTCTAGCTATCACATTTCATGAGATACAGCCTGGTGACAGACAGAGGGATCGCGGAGTCTTATTAATAGGGTCCGTTTTTACCCTTTGGGTACGGAACCCTAAAAAGTATCTTAACCGTACCCATCAAATAATGCTACTGTACATTTACCTCAATATTTCCAAAATGTGACTTAATTAACCTAAGTTTTCACAACAATAAATGCTTGGAAGCAGGCTCTTAAGTAGGTCGTTCAGAAAGTTTGAGTATTTTCAGTGTTGGTTCGGTTTGGTTAGTACGTTGTACGTTTACCCGAATATTTCATAACTGGGACACATTTGGTAAATTACCTTCCTTAGCATAAAATGAAGTAGATACATAAAAAGCCCTTTATTCACCATTACACATTTATTCGGACGTCTAAGGGGCAGAAAAAATCTGGAGTGGCGACCACGAACCAGAAGATTTTGCGTAGGAAGGCCTCCCTGTAAGGGTGCGTTTACCTCTACATTTCAAAACTGGGACACAATTGAGCTTAGATTTCATAATATTAAATGGAGTGCTTAAAAAGCTCTTTCAGAAAATATTAATCACATTCCTGTTGGTCACTTGCACCAGTTTGTGGCATCTTTCTATGGCTTGTCGGAGTTGTGTTAAGGGCAGGCCTAGTAAAAATAATTGAAAGCAAAAATATTTCAGTCAGCCTCTTTTATTTTAATTAAAGAATAATAAATCTATTTACATAATAATTATGGGCGTTGAAAATAAAAATAATCATGTTTTCAATAACGGTACATTATTTATTTACGTACTTTACTAGCGACTCGCCACGGCTTCGCCAATGACAATCTATACTCAGAAACATTCCTCGTTTCTCATTCTTTCTATTACTGAAAACTGCATGAAAATCCGTCCAGTAGTTTTTAGGGTTCCGTACCCAAAGGGTAAAAACGGGACCCTATTACTAAGACTCCGCGATCCGTCTGTCTGTCTGTCCGTTTGTCACCAGGTTGTATCTCATGAACCGTGATAGCTAAACAGTTGAAATTTTCACAGATGATGTATTTCTGTTGCCGCCATAACAACAATTACTAAAAACAGAATAAAATAAATATTTAAGTGGGGCTCCCATACAACAAACGTGATATTTTTGCCGTTTTTTGCGATAATGGTACGGAACCCTGCGTGCGCGAGTCCGACTCGCACTTGGCCGGTTTTTAAGTTTATCGCGTACAAACGCGGCAGGGGACTTTATTTTATAATAAATAGAATAAGTAGTGATAGTACACCAGAGTATAACAAAGATAAGGAAACTTAAAACTAAAATACTTAAACGGGCGGCCTTAACGCATTCCGCGATCTCTTCCAGGTAACCTGGAATGGACAGTGATTGCCTGATATTAAATCAAATGAATTGACTCCAGAAGTAAAAAGTTATATTTAATACGGGAATACTTACGTGCGACAAGCATAAACCTGTTCGTACACGTTAACTGCTGCCACCACGGTCCGCTGTCCGTTGCTTCGACCTCAGATTTAAAGTGTCGGACTCGGAGCCGGAGCCGGCACAGAGACCATAGACAAATGAGATTCTATCAACGAAAGCATGGCGATAGCAATTGAAAAAAACCCGGCCAAGTGCGTGTCGGACTCACGCACCGAGGGTTCCGTATAAACAGCAACCTACATTCACCAAATAATTAGGAAACATTACTGGCGTTCATAAATAATGAATGAAAAAAACATTGCTCTAACGAAAGGATAAAATTAATACAAACCACCAACTTCTAATACGTACCAACTGCTAATAAGTCAATAATCTTTTTTTGATGTAGGTACAATTTTATAGTTTTCAGATTGTTTCCTTTTGTGCTGTAAGACATTGTTTCTTGCCAAATAATAACATCATGGTTCTAGGTCAACGGGTAGTACCCTTTCGGTTTCGATTCCCTTACGATTCCTTGAATATGTGACATAAACGGTTATATCTTTTGATCGCATTGATTTAGTTTTATAAATTTCAACTTGATACCTTCAGGCATTTTAGAGAAAAAGGTCTAGACACACGGTCAGTATAAAGGTTCCCTTATTTCCTTTTGAGGAACGGAACCGTCAAAATGTCAAAAATATATGGGAACTTAGATAAAGTACCTATAGATTAAGCCTTAAAATGACCTTGATTGATAGAGCGAGATGGCTAATTGGCAGCTCCATGTAAATGATAAGGACAAAAGATTATTTTTTGTCTTTGTCACCGTGGCCGGTTTCTGTTGTTTGTCAAACTCTAATACAATGGCAGGTTTGACAAACAAACTCGGTTTTGTTTGATTTTCTATGATTTCGTGGTATGATGTGTTAATTGAGACAAGGAATTTGGGTTATTTATAGATAATAAGTGTCAGTGCGATGGTGGGTTGTAGTGTTTTTGTTCTTGTTGTAACACCAGAACTATTGATGTCTCATGTGCGGCCACGCCAGTGCTTAATCTATAGGTACTTCATCTAAGTATGGGAATGTCAAACGCGATCGGAATGTCGCGTGATCAATTATCGATATTTTGGCATTTCGACCATTGCCATCGCTGAAATCGAATGATACTTGTCTAGAGCCTCAGTAGGTGCACTATAGATAGTGGTCAAACGAGAGCCTATAAATTATATAAAAAAAAACAAAAACTATCAATCGGAAGATCCGATTTATTGGAGTCGGCGTTGAAGCACCGTAACTTTCTTACAGAGCACTGTTGTTATCGGTTAGCGACAATAACAAGCCACACTTATGATGAAGATTTGTTAACAAATTTGATCATATTATACATTTTGAAACCAAGCTCGGTAGATAAATCTTTATAATAATTAATTTGGCATCAATTATAATATATTGTTATTATATTTTTTTAAATGGATCACCGTTGGCCGAATTAAATGAATTTGTATCAATTAAATAACCGTTCGATCAAGGCATAATTATACTTGTTTTATCGCTAAGTATGTGTTTTGTTTGATACTGGTTATTTGTAATAATGAGAATAATTACTGGTTAATAAAATACGATGATCCTTAATACACTCGAGTGACTGCAGAACTTGTGCATAAGCTTCATTTTTGGCCTCCGAAAATAGGACCATGCGTCGGAATTTCGGAATAGATTGAAATGGCTGCCGATTCAGCGTCATCGAGATACCCATATTCTATCCCGCAAAATCTTAATTCTCCTCAGTACCTTCGTGACCGCTTTGAGTACCTTATCCGGAAGGGTAAACCCTGACGCAATGCTACTTCTCTTCTCCTTCGCCCTCCACTACACACTTCCAGCCGCTACTGCAGGCTCTTTCTCTGCTACTGCAGTTCGTCTCTGGAACTCGCTCCCACACTCCTTACGCGACAGTCCTTCTCAGGAGGTCTTCAAGAGGAAAATTAAAGATAATTTCCTTGCGCAGTCACATAATAAACTGCCGAGCAATGAAAAAGTTCCACCTACAAAATGCCGACAAACACCTTAATTTAATTTTTCACATTTAATTTAAAATTTGAACACAATATTTACGTTTTTAGTTGTTAATATTCTGATGCGCTGTTAAATGTACTTCAATATTGCAGACGGCGTCATTCCCGTTTAGGAGTAATTTGGTGCTATGCCACTGGAACTTTTTCATTGCTCGTTAGTGTATTAGTATGTATATAAAAGATTTATTTATGTAAGTAAATTTTATTTGTCTTATGTTATTTTAAAATTGTACACTGGATCCTGCTCTCTATATTGTCATGTTTCTCTGTCACCCTAGGGTTTGCTTTAAGAGTTCTCAACATTGAGTTAAGCTCGTATTTGTACAAGTACTTTATTATGTTGTTTTTGGTGTTCAATAAAGAATTAAGGTTGAAAGGTTGTCTGTAAGAGATTGCCCTGTGCGATAAGACCGCCCATTGTACACTTGTTTTTGTGAATGTTTGTCCTGTACATATTTTTGTGGTGTACAATAAAGTATATAATAAATAAATAAATAAATAAGATGATGAGTCAAAATTCTTTATGTCCTTCTTCTTATCTTACTATAAATGTATGCTAAGGATGTGTGGGATGAAAGGCTCACTTAGACCTGTCTTAGGACCAAGGATGCTTTTTATTCTGATACTACGTTCCCGTGGGATAATTTTAGACTAGACAGGTGAGATAAGTGACATAGAGATCAAGCGTGAGCCTATCAAAAATAATAATTACATATTTAAAAAAAAATAAAAAAAAAATTGTACAACATTTTTTGCTTACCGTACATTGTCATCCAAACCAAAAGTGTATGCAAAATTTTTCATCTTAATCGGTCGAGGATTACTGCTTTAAAATTTATTTGCAAGATTTATACATACACACATCACACACATCACATCATTTTATTGATACATTGCAAGTTAATAAAAAGCTTGTAAAAAAAACACACGAACGAAGCCCTTGGCAAATGGTAGTGACACAGGAGAGGAGTGTGAAAGTGGCACTGACAGAAAAGTTGTGTAGAAATCGGTTGTCACTGATATGGACATCTAATGCGGAGGAATGAGGGTAATGCCATGAGGAAAGTTTTGAGTATGAATGTGGGAAAAGGCAGGGAAAGCAAAGGAACAATAGCTACACTGTGTGACAATACCAGATATATCTTAATATATATATTTCTTGTGTGCGTGTGTATGTGACTGAACTCCTCCTAAACGACTGGACCGATTTTGATGAAATTTTTTGTGTGTTATCGTGGAGATTCGAGAATGGTTTAGATTTACAAAAAAATGGAAAATTAGGGTAGGGTAGGTAGGGTAGGGTAGGTAGGGTAGGGTAGGTAGGGTAGGGTAGGTAGGGTAGGGTAGGTAGGGTAGGGTAGGTAGGGTAGGGTAGGTAGGGTAGGGTAGGTAGGGTAGGGTAGGTAGGGTAGGGTAGGTAGGGTAGGGTAGGTAGGGTAGGGTAGGTAGGGTAGGGTAGGTAGGGTAGGGTAGGTAGGGTAGGGTAGGTAGGGTAGGGTAGGTAGGGTAGGGTAGGTAGGGTAGGGTAGGTAGGGTAGGGTAGGTAGGGTAGGGTAGGGTAGGTAGGGTAGGGTAGGTAGGGTAGGGTAGGTAGGGTAGGGTAGGGTAGGTAGGGTAGGGTAGGTAGGGTAGGGTAGGTAGGGTAGGGTAGGTAGGGTAGGGTAGGTAGGGTAAGTAGGGTAGGTAGGGTAGGGTAGGGTAGGTAGGGTAGGTAGGGTAGGGTAGGGTAGGTAGGGTAGGGTAGGTAGGGTAGGGTAGGGTAGGTAGGGTAGATGCATATTAGGTGTTTTTATGGCAAAACAAAGTTTGCCGGGTCAGCTAGTAATATATATAATTCCAGATATGGCTGGAAAGGCAATGACTATGAGATGACGATTAATAGAGAAGTTTTGAAGAAGAAGTTAAATTAATTAATCAAGTCTAAATAAATTGGGAAAAGGCAAGAGAATAGTGATGAATTACTGACTAAGAAGCTACAAAAGCATTAGCAATTGAGCATGGCTACAATACAATACCTGATATTTAATATATATAATTCCAGATATGGCTGGAAAGGCAATGACTATGAGATGACGATTAATAGAGAAGTTTTGAAGAAGAAGTTAAATTAATTAATCAAGTCTAAATACATTGGGAAAAGGCAAGAGAATAGTGATGAATTACTGATTAAGAAGCTACAAAAGCATTAGCAATTGAGCATGGCTACAATACAATACCTGATATTTAATATATATAATTCCAGATATGGCTGGAAAGGCAATGACTATGAGATGACGATTAATAGAGAAGTTTTGAAGAAGAAGTTAAATTAATTAATCAAGTCTAAATAAATTGGGAAAAGGCAAGAGAATAGTGATTTAAGAAGCTACAAAAGCATTAGCAGTTGAGCATGGCTATCTATATGAATGATGCGTCCCTTTAGGAACAACCCATCACATCCGACAACCACATCAAAGGTAATATAATATTATGTATAAGTTAATATATCAACTAAAAACAAACGAATGATTTAACTATTACCATGAGACCTATCTAGCTTCTTATTAAATTTATTTATTCACTTACAGACAACACATAATAAACCATCAAGAGATTTCTTTATAAATATCTTAAGATAGCTTTTTGCTATCCATTGTTATACAAGGATTCTTATTATCAGGGATTCGGAAGGAGGAAGGTATGTACTTGAATATGGCATGAAAGTTTGTATGGAAGTTCGTAAGTATTGTCTATGGGAATGTCTATTTGACATACAGCTTGTCACGGAATAAGAAATGACAATGAAGCCGATAAGAAAATTGGTTGCTAATTGCTACCAAAATGTCGCTGTTTGTGTTAAGTATGTATGTTACTATAAAAGCCCGTAATATGGTAAAACTTAGGTTAAACTTATTTTGTTTAATCATTTAACAAAAGCAATACTTGTTTTGGTGAAGTTAATCAATCAGTCCTTAATTGTTCTAATCATTTCGTACCATAGTGTGAAAAATTACTACTACTTTTCAAGTTTTACCAGTCTCTGAGGTTTATTGGTAAATGTCCGGAATTAGAGATCATCATAGATCAGTTTTCATTTTTACCTGTAAGACTTGGTAAATCTTAGGTTTTACCAGTAAATCTGAAGCTTTTACAGTAATACATTTACTTTCATACTGTATTTTAGTCAATTTGAGACACTAAGGTTCTCTGTTACTCCTATAAGGTGACCACTGATCATGGAGTATAATTTCGCAATCTATCTATCTATCTATATAAATAAAAAGAAAAGTCCTGACTGACTGACTGATTGACTCATCAACGCCCAGCCTAAATCCTTGGACCTAGAAAGCTGAAATTTTGCACAGAGATTTCCTTTATAACGTAGACATGGAATAAGGAAGGATTTTTCGAAATTCAACCCCTAAGGGAGATAAATAGGGTATGAAAGTTTGTATGAAACCCTGCCATTTTTAATATGAAGTGAATGAAATATGGCATTTAGCCTCTAAATCACACAGTTTGTGAGTGTGTTTGTATGTTTGTTACTTCTTCACGCCAGAACAGCTGAACGGATCTTAATGAAATTTGGCAAAGAGATTATAGTCAGGAACAGCACATAGGATACTTTTATCCCGGGAATATGTTGCCACGGGGTAATTTTCGACTTTCACGCGGGCGATGCCGCTGGCAGAAGCTAGTTTAAAATAATTTCAACTAAGTACCAACCTTATGCATGAAATAAAAAAAATCCCTACACTGTTCCTAACCTTGCGACTATCGTTAAGGATTTTAGTGTAAGCATATTAATTAAGCTGTCAATTTCTGTGGTAATTAATGACTTTTCTTTCTTTATATTTCTCCTTCTTCGTCGTATCGATGATTCCAAATTGAATGTTTATCAAAAGTCAGCCACGTCGAAAACGTTAGCATTTGCCTCGTAAAGGTCTAAGAATACTAAAAATATAGAATAAAAGTCAAGGCTAGTATTGAATTGACTAAAAGATCCTTTGCAAATTCAAAACATTAAAGGACCTAGGATGGAGCTTGAGGTACCTCAAGTACGCCTCTTTTTCTTGGTAATAAGCACAGATAATAACTACTAGAAATGATTTTATATTACTTTTCTCTATTAGCGCTGACAAAGAGCAGAAAAGCTTTTTGAAAGTCACCATAGCCCAGCTGAAAATCTCTGAACCGACCTCGAAGCCAGGAAAGTCCCAGCAGGCACAACTAAGTCAGATGGGGGTACTACAATGAGCCATAACACAATTGCGGAGCTACGACTGCCACAACATCTGCACCTTGAGACTTTTACTAGGCTAACGCTAACACCGTCAATGTGGCCGAGTTCTGATCGAAGTACATTTTATCTTTAATCATCCATACGACAAAGAAGAAGATTAGCAGAAGACTAGTAGATAAACATGGAAAAAGAAGATTTAAGGAAGGTTACTTACGGTACCTTTTTGGTTTTTATACTGCCCCAAATGGGAAGACACTCTTCTTTTCTACTCTTCTGTCACGCATTTTGAGTGGTATTTATTACGGCGAAGCAAAATTAAAAGACAATATTTTAGGGTTTATAAATTATTAGGTTAATAAAATTTAATCAACAACCATCAATATTTCTTGAAAAATATTCAGGAAATAATTATTTTGATACGGAAACAATAAATTATGCAGTTCGATTAATGCATTTATATTATATGCTTTTTATGGACTACACTTTACAAATTACAATAGATATCAATATTTATAATTGATATTCAATATTAAAATTATTAATTTGATTAAGGTTATGTTTATAAGCAAAGTAAAGACTTCAACGCGTTATACTTGACTACACTTTAAATCCTCCTAAATCATTATCCCTGTATTTATTAGTATTTTTTTTTAGAAAGCTTATAACAATCTTATTAATTTTCCTAGGAACCAATTAAAACGAAACAGATTGGTGAATGAACGGATTGTTCATTTAACAGCCGACCTCATTCATCCGATCCATTAATCAAACGTAACTATACGTACAGTAACAAAACTAACACTAACAGGCTCATTAAATGCGCAAACGAAACCCCGATTAAGGCGCATTAATATCGCGTTTCACTATCGCTATTAATCACAAAGAGCGATCAATGCCACGCGATTATTTTATAGCTTGAATAAAAACAATATAAGTGTAGCGGGCGGAGCGTGAGGCTGAAATATCAGTTTGATATCGCGCGGTTTGATTCGCCGTGACGCGGCCGCCTCTAGGCGGGGCCTCGCCGAGAGAGGGGCTCGGCGGCCGAGCGCGCCATACCATTCCGTGCGAGCACTCGTATCGCTCGCTTCTTGCCTCTCTACGGCCCGTGTACCCGGTGTATGTCCGTCGCGAGTGTGTGAGCCAAGCACGTGCCCTTCCGAGGCGTATTCGCTGCACTGTGCATTTTAAGCCGCCAAGATTCGGGTTAAGAACCGTGAGCCGGTGCCGGCGTACGCCATGGCCGACGCCGACCGTGATTCGGACCTTGGGGACGACAGCCCAGTGGTAAGTGCAAGTTCCATGTTTTAATTCACTCCTAAAACACACAGGTGACTACAGAATTGCTGCAAGTTTGGCTGTCATTATTACAGGTAATTTAGCTCTTTCTGCCTCCATTTCTTTTTAGGTCTTGTTCCTGTTTCCCCAAGCTGTTGGATTCAGTCCTGTTGTCAATCTGTCGGCGTTTCTGTTAGCCGTGAATGGTTTGTTTGAAGTGTTGTTAGCAAGCGTATTGTTAAGCCGGCTACTACGCGTTGTTATGTTGCCGACTGCAACCGGTTGCTATGACAACCGGTACCTGATAAACTACCGACTTATGTATTATTTTTTGGAAACATAGATAGTTTTTGATTTAATGGTAGATCAAAATTAATTTACGAAGTTAATTTTAGCATTAATGACAGATGTGAAAGAAGTGGATAAAGTGTAGAATAATTAAGTATAAAAAATGATGGTTTAAATACATTTGACCAAATAAGACAAAATAAACAAGAATTTAATTTAAAAATAAACATTGGTGACAGCGTTGATAATTTTTATGAAGAAACAAAAGTTCCATGTTTTGACATCAAGTCACCGACGATGCTAGGCGCAAAAATATTCGTTCCAAACACAAACTTATTTATTTGTACATTCATAAAGAAATATGTGCTTACGCTATGTTAATATGTCCTAAATATGAGTACGGCTCATATATGTAAATTACACATAAACATGAATGCCATTTCACCGGGTTTGTTTAACAAAATATTAATTTACATTGGAAAGGAAATTCAATACAGAAATAATAAAAGAGACTTTAAATTAAATTTGCTAAACCTTTTGATGAAAAGACAAAGACATTAGTATCCACACATGTCTTTAGAATATCACTGATGCCTGAAATGTCAAAGTACTAACTTTGACATTTCAGGCAATAGAATATCTATAGCTATATAAATTTAGAAATTAGAGATTCATTTAGAATAGAGAAGTTGTTTTAATCGAGCCCCATGTTTTGTGGTACATTATTCATTTATTTGTATCCCTAAGAATTTGTGTGTATTTACATTAATGCAATTAAACTGGGTATTTTATATATTGAGATTTTAGACGATGCCCTGAGCAGTATATTAATGAAAAAACAAAAAAAATATGTTGTTGAATGACTTGACTTGATTTTTTACCAGTTATAGAAGCACTTAATTAACTTCTTATTATGTAACTTAGCATGATTGGATTTAACAAAAACTTACAACAAACAACACAACACATAATTCAAACACAACACAACCACACAACTAACAACTAACTCATTTACTTTATATAAATGTGCTGTTTGGTATTAAAAAGTTCATTTGCATTTTTGTGTAATATTAAAGAAAAAACATGAACTGATTCTGTGAAAGATGATGTGTGGTAACGAAAAATAAACACACAAATTATATTCAAGTATAGAGATTCGTGAGAGGGACATCACGTTAGGAATGACACTGAAAACATTTTGTTTTGGGACCGTGTTACATCTTGTGGCATTTGGATAGTATATTTTTTCATGATGCCTATTGTTTGGATGTTTGGACGCTAGTTTATTTTTACATTAGCATAATTTTTGCATAGTATTGTCGTCCGCAGTTTCTTACCTGAATAATCAAAAGCAAACCTTTCAACACAATTCAATAAGCTCTCGTGGTGTTTTCTTCTATAGAAAAACTCGACTTCTATTGTTTTGTGCCGACATCTTCGTCTGAATCACATCTGGGATACTACCCTTCCATTGTTGTAGTCAGGTACTGATAATTCTAGGTACTTGCATAGGGTTTATGGCACTTTTATTATTGTTTTAAGGGTTCCGTACCTCAAAAGGAAAAAATAAACTTATACTCTTATAGAATCGCTTCTTTGTTGTCTGTCTGAAATTAATATTAAATACTCATTTCTACAATCACTTGGAGTATTTTTTTTAAGTGAACGGCATAAAAACAAATATATGGCCGTTTATGCCGCATGTTCTGACACTCGCAAAGAAATCAATACATATTAGGGTACTTACCGGTGACCTAAAATCCTGAAATTTGGATTGCAAAAAATCTAGCTATTTTTTAGTAGAAACAACAAAAACAAAAGGATTATCAACATATTTGAGAAAACTGAGCGCGACCTATGTCGATGTATGGGGACAAAAGTTTTCCAATGGTCAAGTTAAGTTTGTACGGAACCCTCGGTGCTCGAGACCGATTTTTGTAACCGTCGTCGTAACGATTACCATCCCTGTGTTTTTTTTTGTGCTTGATTTTGCAATTTGTTTTGGGTACAATGCCACAGGTACTCGTAGCTTGTTGTCTCGGTACTGTACGATATATCTCAGTTTGGTTTGTGAACCTGAACCATTTTGATTCGATAAAACCATTTTGATGAGGAATTAAATGTAAATGCAATGTTTAACTTCCTTGAGTCATGCGAAAGTTTGTGAGGATGTATGTTTGTTACTCTTTCACGCAAAAACTACTAAATGGATCTGGATGAAATTTGGCACAGAGATAGACTATAGTCAGGAATAGCACATAAGATACTTTTTATCCCGGGAATATGTTCCCTCAGGACAATTTTCGACATTCACGCGGGCGAAGCCGCTGGCAGAAGCTAGTAATCTATAACATTAGTTCATGAGACGGTAAAACATACAAACTGAATTGCTGGTTAATCTTGTGACTTAAAATGCAGTTATCGCAAAGCTTGCGTAGAATGATTAACTTCAAATGGTTGCCAACGATAATTGAATAGTTGAAGAAGACTGCACTGAACAAAAACTAACAGTGCAAGCTTTCAGATATAAACAAAAATCACAGACTCGTACCACGATGCAAACCAAATTCCTTGTTTAGCGACATCTATGCAACATGTGTCACCGTCAATGTGGCGGCTTCAACAAAATGGCGCCGATATGATTATTAATAACGAATTCGACTGCGATTCGGTTTCAAGCTTGTTTTATTGCAGGCCCAGGGTCCCATCTGCGGCGGCTCTACGAAATTTGACTGCACATTGTTTATTTAGCGGAACTGTTTTTGTACATGTTCATAATTCGTCAAAGGAACGCCATCGATATTTTGGCGTCTGTTTTTTGTGCTCCCCGCAAAGGGATCGGTTTATGGTTTCTATGCTAATAGTAAAGTTGTCATTTTGTCGATGATAAGATGTTACTTAAGTTATCAGATTTGTAAAATAACAGTTATTATCGAAGTAGATATCCCAGAGCTAAATATACCAATATACCGCACCTGTGATTCATGAAAGTCATACATTCGGCAATAATAAACAAGCTGTCGCATGATTTACTGTCTCCAACATAAATATAATAATAGAATAATCTAGATTCCAAACCGAAATAACCGAAGCAGCATCGAATGCACCTGAAACAAATATAATCTAAAACATTTCCAGCGCGTCAGGACTGATGAACAATCCGGGAATTCTAATGATGTAAAGTAAGGAGATCTGAAGACTTTATTATCGCTTACCTGTATAACACATCATTAGCTGTTTATTTCTGTCCTGAGTCAGACACATATAATGTTTGCGTTTGACTCAATCATTTATTCAGCGGCGTGTCTGGCTTTGGCGACATCTCACGGGAGGCCAGAACGCACGATTTATTATCCCCACTCGGCGAATAGAGGGCCACGAATTAATTAATCAAGCCTAGCTGTCAGTCAGTGCACAATCGCGGACTATACTTAGCTCATATCCCGAACGCACGCTTCCTTTTCCTGTCGACACCGCGACGTACCATTAATTGAAATAATTGGCGGGCTTCGAGATTTTATTTTTTCGCGTTGACAACACCGCTTGGCGGTTTGCATTAATTTTAATTAACTATGCTTGTGTGGCACTTATTTTTACGCCATTTCTTGGTATTTCGATGAAAAATTATAAATTCGGTTATGTATGAACTTTGACAGTTATTTTTAAAGAAGTGTTGACTTTTTCTGTCATACTTTGATATGACATATTAATTTTTATTAACGTTCAAGTGATTCGGGTTAAACGCTAAAAAAACATGTTTACTTTGCTGTTTATAAGGAAAATGATAAATTGGTTGCAATATTTTTTGGTATATAATTAACATCTCTCTCCGTCTTATCAGAAAATTGAAAACCAAGTTATCTGTAATATTTAAACGAGTGAATCACTATATTGCATAACATTTGGTGTTAGTGTATTTATTTGGGTTAATTTCAAATGCAGATGTATTCTGTAGAGGAACGAACTTTAGTTTTCATAGAAAAGTCAATAATATTTGCTTATTATTTGGTTCTACCGGTATATCAACAGAGCAGATGTTACTAAATCACGTATCAGTTTGGATTATAAAAAAAATACTGAAAATCTAAAAGATTTTTCTAAAGGTTGAATATTTATTTGATTACAAATTCTTCACTGAATCGTTTTCAAATATTGTCATGATTTGTATATTTCATTGGACTTGCGGAAACGAAAAAACATAGTTTTTTTTTACAATGGGTAACCCACATACTCGTAACGGTTAACACCATAGATATACCCTATATTTTGACGTAACTTTTTTTTTGCTAAGGTGTCCCACTTGTGCCACAAAGAGGTGTATAACACAGTTCTCGGCAGGTGGAATGCACCACACTACCTGGGCACGTGCTGGCCACAATGGTAGGTGGGCTATATGAGCTACCCTACCTCATCTATTGCTCTCTTATAAGAAAAAAAACGTTCACACGTTTTTAACGTAATTTGTTAGCGCAACCTGATAATTTTCGACATTTTATTGTGGTTTTTTTGTACAATATTACGATTTTTTTGGATTAAGCTGAATCATTACAATTAGGAAGGTAATATTGCAGCGTTTATTGTCTCTAAACACGTCTTATAATCGCAAAATATCAAAGTAAACGGTAAAATGCGATAGCGACCAGTTATTAAGGGTACACTAGTCGACGGCACGAACTATTTTGTGAGTGGCGTTAAATTGCATGATATATCAACAGACAACACGTGCGGAACAGATAGATGCTGTTATGAGCAGTAAGAAGCTAGTTCGCATACGTAAACACAATTTTGCAAATTTGTAGCGAAATGGATGATGTTTTAGGGCGAAACCGAGCGCGCGAAATTTTATAAAAAGACCTTTGGGAGTCTGGATATCATGAAAAAACGACTGAATGTATCTGTTCAAAATAAAATTATTTGCATTGTTGAACTACTAGTCTATCCCTGTATGGAGGCATTTTTCAATTTTCCTTCTTCTTATGGTAGGGTAAACGGTATAGTTATTGGCCAATTAAGCTACCTCAAGACGCTATTTATAATATAAAAAAATATAAAACGGATAAATGTAAAGGAAATAATTTTTAAAATATACTACATTAAAATATGTATTCAATGGTATGGCTTGCATACTCCTTTTTCACACACTTTTATTAATAAAATCTACATAAAGATACAAATATTGAAATAACAGTTATTGGCCACCATAATCACAGTAATTGGCCATGTAATCTTACAGTTATTGGCCATAGGAAACAAAATAATTATTAATATTCAAAAACAAAAACTACTAATTAAAAATGTTGTAATCATCAGAAGGCTCGGAATTATCGTTAATTACGTAACTTTTGTGGCATATAAAATCAACAAATTCGTCAGCATCCGGGATATTTTCTCGATGATTATTGGGTATGCAGTGATTAGCCATTCCTTGAGATTATTGAATAGCGATTCCTTGATGGAATCTTCTTTTTTATGAGTGAAATACGGCGTCGGTCCAAACTCCGATTTAAAGTGGGATTTTTATGTTTAGATTGTAAAGTTGCCCTGGTAATATTATATTTTTTCGCAACTGCTCTCAAAGACATTTTTTTATTCTGATTTTTATCTAACACCTCATCTAGGGCTTCTTTGGTGTACTGAAGTCTTTTGGTATGATTATTTTTAATTTGACCTGATAGAACAGAAAAATAAGCATAAGTGATCTTGTCCAAAATAAAAATATTATAGTTATTGGCCTCCTTATTTGTATTGAAAATTATTCCAGACTTCATAGTACTTGGCCTAGGCCAATAACTGTTTACACAGCTCTAAAATTAGTGACAAACGAATATGATGCCTAATATAACAAACGGTAAAGATTTAATTCATTATAAACGCATTTTGTTTTGGAAGAAATGAATATAGTTATTGGCATAGGTGGCCAATTACTGTAATGTTATTTAAATTATTGGTGCAGTAATTGGCCACTACATTTTTAAAGTTTATGTTATGATTTTGTCATTTTACCCTTCAAATACGCGTAGTATGCATTTCTCTCTATATATTTTACAGATTTTTAATCACTGAACTATGTAAATTTACTTCAAAATATCACATCCTAAAATTGTATGAACTTAACATTTTTTAAACAAACTTACCCGTTTTCGACACCGCTACGAAAAAAACACAGGCTACAAAAGAACGAATACATCTAGCGGTGTTTTGACGAAACTTTTAGACAGTCAACAATTGTGTTGCCTTAATGCATTTTAATATTTACCATTTAGTAATTTGGGTTGCTAGTTTTTCAATACCGCTGGTGAAATGGCCAATAACTATATAGGGGCCAATAACTATACCGTTTCCCCTACTTATTTACGCCGAAAGATGCGTTAAAATTAGTGTTGAAATATGGAACTTTCGAAGCTCATAACTTTCAAGTAAATATTTTTTTCACTTTTTTGCTTCCATACAGGGCTAGATAATGATAAGACAAATTGATATCATTTATCAATTTATTTTGAACGTACATCGTCAAACAGTGGAGTAAAAGCCAGACTACGTTTGTATGGAAGAATTTTCGACTAGTGTACCCTTAAGTTTCGATTTAAAGCTGTAGCTAGAAATTCCATTGTTTTTATACGACTTCATCGTTACCTAAATCTTTGCGCCTGTGCATGGTTTCCTATGCCTTACCCAACTGTAAACTTATGTAGGCATTTACTTACATACCTCTCATACAAATCTCTTTTGTATTTTTTATGCGAACCTGCATATCAAATTGATACTTTTCATATGTTCCGATATTTTGATTATCCGACACGAACGGCCTTTTGTTGAAGATTTTAATTTGCATACAAATAAAATGGCTGACTCGACAAAAGAGCCATTGTCACAGTTCTTTATACAGAAATCGAAGTTGATCCTTTATCTCTCATTTATATTCAACATATCTGTCGTAAATAATCGTATTGACATTCAATGTTTATACAGGAAAGGTTGCGTGGGTTCGCGCCGGCTCGCGGGTGCCCCTCACACCGACGCGTATCGCCCTGCAGCTATTCAATTATAGCTCCTATCTACTATCTATGATCACAGATGGATTTAAGTCCGTATTTTGCCCCGTTAATCCTAGCTAATTCGTTAAATGTCAGCATGTCTGTGGGTTTGCTTGATAACTCAGCAGCTGTTTTGACATATTGGAAACATATATTGTGTAAGTTCTGCACGATATATGGTCGACGGTCGTACCATACTCTTTCTACACTGAATTTAAGTTTGTATGTTTGAATGTAGGTATAATCTTCGAAACTGCTCGCTCATCCGATATCGAAAATTCTTTCACTAACAAGACTACTGCTAAGCTTCATCATAGGCTACTGACCAAGAGTGTGATGCCGCGGAAAAAGTTATACAAAGTTAAAACATTCTTTGTGTAACATTTCCTTCTTCACAATACCATCTGAGCATATGTCCTATTAAAGAAAACTACGCATAACGCAACATAGTGCGCTGTGTGAGGTGACGACCTTATATGTAAGTAGTCACAATAGAGATGCATTATTCTAATAATATCCCTGTTTATCTGAAGAAACATCGGTGTTTGCATCTCTATATTATTATTGTATATTCTCATTATGTTTACTCGGAATATTATAGAACGCTTTGTATCATTTGATAAAAGTTACGATCTTTCCGCCTTTGCAGTTAAACTCCTTTGGGTTTTGTAATGTCTTTCAGTAGACCGTTATAGACAAATTCATAAACCCACAGAAGATCCAAAAAAACCGGCCAACTACGTGTTGGATTTCACACTTTTAGGGTTCCGTACCACACCGCAAAATCGAGTTGGTTGTAATAGGAAAAACCGGCCAAGTGCGAGTCGGACTCGCGCACGAAGGGTTCCGTACCATTATCGCAAAAAACGGCAAAAAAATCACGTTTGTTGTATGGGAGCCCCAAAAATATTTATTTTATTCTGTTTTTAGTATTTGTTGTTATAGCGGCAACAGAAATACATCATCTGTGAAAATTTTAACTGTCTAACTATTACGGTTCATGAGATACAGCCTAGTGACAGACAGACGGACAGCGAAGTCTCAGTAATAGGGTCCCGTTTTTACCCTTTGGGTACGGATCCCTAAAAATGAGGGAATTTCAAAGAAAAATTAGTTTTATCAATATATTTGATATTCGTTAGTAAAATATACGTAATAATAAACATTATCACCTAATTTGAAGTTCAAGAGGCAATGGGTAATTACAAAATTCTTCGGAACAAAATTTTGTAAATTAAGCTGACTTTGGTGGCTTCTCATTCCTTTGTTTTCCAATATTTTTGATAACAAAAATATAGTATTTATCTACTTAACGAGTTATAAACAACGATACCCGACTCGATGCGGTAAGTCAATTTTTTTTTGCCAATTTTGTTTGGCTATAGCTGCAACCGTTAGGCTGTAAAACCTTTGTGACAGACAGACACGTGGGTGACAGCAATAGGGCTCCGTTTGGACCATTCGAGTACGGAACCCTTAAACTTGCTTGTTTTTGAATGGAAAACTTACACAAACATTGCAAGTAAAATAAAAGCATGTAAAAAAAAATATCAAAAACAATTAAATAAATAAACAAAATAATTTTATCAAAGAAAGAAAAGAACTTCGAATTAAATTCCATTGATAAATAATAAACCCATTCCGGATGTTCTCAATTATTATTTTTTATTCACTCCATATTGACATTTGCTTAGTGCTGTTCTGAAGCATAGATTAGTTGTAAAATAACACAAGTGTGCACTATGGTTTGTTTACAGCACTATGTAGTATTCTATTACGTATTTGCCTAACAATCAAATAAACATGTCTATGAACTAGAATTTCAAAGGAAATTACTTTTCTATGTTTTTCATCTATATGATGCTTAACAAATAGGTAAGATTTTATGTTTGCATTTGTAAAATAACAAGTCTAATGTGTATTTTTAATACGTGTGCAATCCACACAGAGAAAAATAATTGGGAATTGCGAAAAATTATCGTTTTCCTATTTGCTAATTAGTTTATTTTCTAATAAAATGTTTGATAATTTTTTTTTTAACTTTTTAATCAAACTTTAATATTAGAAAATAATCTTTAATAAAATAATACAATACTAGTTTAGCTGCTAGTTAGAAAAACCAGCCAAGTGTGAGTCTGACTCACGCACAGAGGGTTCCATATAAACTGCAACATTTACCAAAAAAAAAAAAACAATTTAACGTTCATAAACAATGAAAGTACCGAACATTGCTCTAACGAAGGGACAAAATTAACTTTGCCGTCCGAAAACTGTTGTCCCCATACATCAATATACGAAAATGTTACTTTTCGAAGTACATTTTATAAGTTGGTCGACTATTACTCGTAAACTTGTAAAGCACCAAAAGCGACCATTTAGCTGACAGGGTAGGGGGGATATTTGACTCTAACAAACATTAGCAATTTAAAGCTTCATTTTACACAAACGGATCGCTGAATCCAAAAATGGTTTGCACAGACCCGTAATATTTTTGAATGGCGTATCCAACGGTACCCCACACCATGATAGAAGAGAAAAAAAACAGCGCCACTTTACGTGTACAGGGGTTAATATAAAAAATATTTTTATATATCTATAATATATCCATGCCAAATTAAAGCTTTCTAGTACTAAGAGTCGCAGAGCTAAGCTACGAACGGACATACAGACATGGAGAAACTATAAGGGTTCCTTGATGACTAAGGAACCCTAAAAAAGTTCGCATATCCCATTTATTTCTCTCAATGTGGATTGCACAGTTCCACACTAGTAAGAAAAAACTTCGCAAGTCCCAATATTTTTTTTCAGTGCTTAATCCACAATAATGTATTGAATGATTGAATGGCATAAGGTAGAATTTTTCATAATTATTTTGGTTATAGAGAAAATGATGGATGGGTTAAACAGCAATGTGAATGAAAGGAAAAAGGGGTTAAAGTGATTGACATTTTTAAGTGAGATTGAAGGCAATGGATTAGTTTGATTTGGTCAGTGAAAACTTTTGGGGTTTGTTGTCTTTAGAAAATAAAGATAGCCTGAATAGATAACATGAACGTGACTTAAACGTGTTTAGCACTACCTATAAGGTGAATTATAAAAAAAAAACAAAATCATGTTTATTACAAGCTTTTATTTAACTTGCAATGTATGTTTGTAAGTGTGTTCGGGTCAAATCTTGCAACTGAATTTTAAAGCAGTTATCCTCCACCGATTAAGATGAAATTTTGCATACCTACACGTTTAGTTTCGATGACAATGCATGGTTATCTAAGTGACGTCATTCTAAATCCAATATGTTGGACGGCCCAAGATGGCGGACTAGTTATTTTTTGTGCACTGAGAAGAATACAAAAAAAGATTGATTAAAAAAAAAATGAAATAAATTTATTTTTCTTCCACCAATAACTCCCAACGGTGGGGACGTTTTAGAATGATAATGCTTATTTATATGCTAAGCTTTTTAGCAAGATTAAGGCTTAAATAAATATTTATAAATATATATATTTTTCAATATTATAAGTTTCATAGTAACAAGAACCTTGATAAATTCTCAATTTTTCTTTTCCTCCAGATTGCTGGTCTGGCAGTAAAAGAAAGAAACACATTCGAACAATTCGGCGCGAACAATGTATGTGCATTTTATATAACGTCTTGCTTTTATCGGTAAACATTAATTTGTCATGTCAATGTAATTCGCTTTGTAATTTACAACATGCATGGCTAACGCAACCCGTAGCAATTCTTAGCAAAACCTTATCGCTTACTATAATATTTTTCTATCAACTATTAAATTATAGGTACTATTACAATTCACTATTATTTATAACTTATAAATTCTGTTGAGTACTGAAATGAAATTTATTGCTGTCATCATAAAGTTTATTTTGGAATGTGGCACAAGTGGTGTTATGATGTTTTGTTAGGTCGGTTCTTGTGACGACGGCACTGCGCGGGCGCCCGCATATTCGTTCTAAACAGAAACAATTTATTCCATAATACCTTCCCTATTGGTTAATATAGCATTCCTATTAATATCGTTGATTAACAATTCAAACTTATGTTGGTTAACGGTTTCGTGGTTTATAACGAATTTATTGAATTTCTGGCTCGGGCGTTTGGCATTTAGCTTCAGCTTTAGCAATAAATTGAAACATGCTATCCTATTACCTATTCAGTTTCTGTTTTGCCAATATTCATTAAAACTTCTCTTCTTATTCTTGTCTTGTTTCTAACATTAGTTCATAATTGAATAGTGTTTCTCTAACGTTACCTACATACGGTACCAACAATTCCTCCTCATCTTATACAGTCGGCATCTCCACCGTTTAATCTCAATTCATTGATCGTGTCTGTTTGTCTGTCATTACATAGCGTACCCACTCATTTGCATACACATAAGTACGTTAGATGATAGGGCGGCGACACACCAGCCACATTTTATTCAAATCATAGACAAGGAGAAATTGCGAAGATTCATTTACTGAGATGTTTCCTCAAGCTTTCTTTTTGCATTTATGCATACAGCACTAACTAGCGTGTCTATTAAAACATGTCTTGTTTATATCGTTGATTCATTAGTATTGCAATTCCAATCTAACTCTTGAAACTGCGTTGAATTTAAAGTTATTGCCAATTTTATATCATGTTTATTAAACATCAACTGTTTTAATTTATTTGATATTCATAAGATTCTTGCTTCAAGGGCTAAACGGTGATAATTCAATTGTTTTATCTGTCATGACGTCAGTAATTAACATGTTGGTCAATCAGGATTTAATGTTTGGATTTTATACATATTGTTAGCATGTTATTAAGATGTAATAACTATAAAACATAAAGGTAAGGTTATAAAAATTATTCATGCAATACCTACGATGTTGTAAATCCCTATGTTCTAAAATATAAAGAGACGTATTTATAAAAAAAAAAAACTTTTAAACTTATTAAACGGATTATTAGATTCTTAATTCAAATTTTCTATGCAGATTTTGAATTTAGAATCTGACAGTCTGTATGTAAACTATTAAATTAAACTGTATGTAACTGTATGTAAAATATAAGGGCAAAAAGTTTTTATAAATAAGGCTGAATAAATGACAAAACCAATGAAAAAAAAAATGGAGGACTGTCATCGAAATCGATGATTGTATTTTTATGATACATCTTGTTAGTCACACAAAATTATGTCTGATATGCAAATATAAGATTGTAAACTTCGCCAGCTAAAGAAATAAACGGCTTGACTCATTCAATTGAACTGTTAAGGAAGTAATATTTCACACAATTGTGTTAAATCAACACGAGAAAAACATAGTCACGCTTACATTCGCAAAAGGGATCTATAGCATAGTTCATAACCTCCAATTATCGATGGAGTGCCTAAACATCCTATCAAGTTGCCAGAATTTACCAGTTCAGCCTATGGTGAAAGCCAAATTAATATATAATAACTATTTCGATTATAATCAAACATATCCGAATTTACTGGGGCATTCGCATGAATATGTCAGGTGGATTGAAAAATGCAGTAATGATCTTCTTCTTTTTCGTGTGAGGTGTGGCCACCTCCAGTGTCAGAATTAATTAAGCCACATCTGGGAATCCCAGGGACAGACATAAATCTAACAAGATAACGCAAGTACCTCCATCTGTATGAAAACCAAGCGTGCCACTTTTTCACAAACAATTTAAAAACAAATTTACTTACCAATGAAAGAAAAATTGCCAATGCCTCGGCCAACTTTTTCTATACATTCTTTACAACTCAATATATACCATAATTAGGCATTTTTATAGATTTCGGTGGATTTCCAGTGCCGATAATGCTAAATGAAAAGCACAGATTACGATCATTGATCGTAACTTTACTCAGTTTTTTGGCACGTGAAGTACATACGATCGCGTCATCTAAACTCCATTTGAAATAACATTAGACATGTTTCCAAATCTTTTTACAGCCCGTTCAACCGATTTTGAGTTCTATCCCGTAAAAATAAGGATGACATAAAAAGCATAAACATATTACCAAAAGCAACTGTTTACTACAGCTACTATTTGTCTTATCACCAACGCAATAGAAGTCAAAATCGTTTGAACGGGCTGTAAAATGGGCTGATTTAAATGTCTAATGTTATCGTAAATGGAGTATAGTTAGATTTATGTCTGTGCCCACAGGCCCCTGACTTGGCTATTTCAGACTTACATTAACGATATAAGTCCAGGTTTCCTCACGATGTTTTCCTTCACCGTTGTCTGTGATGTCCAAGATAAACTTAATATTAAAAAGTTACATGGTAATGATGGTGATGATAATAATCAGGGCAATGATCCTAAGGGATAATGTTCGCAGGAATCTAACCAAAATTAAACCATTACAACTCGCATTCCTCTTAGAATCCCTGTAGCATACACCTGACTAGCAAGATAACAAAGTAAGTAACCGGTATATATAGAAACCGGCATTAATTTTGACAGATGCACAAATTACAGTGCACACAAGAATATTGATGATTCAAAGCTCAAAGCTGCTTATTTTACAAGACCTAATGCATTGGGAGAGCAAACAAAGGTCTATAAACGCACATACGACACGAATACCGATGCATTAACATTACTTATTAAATGCCTTTCTCCAACCGGAGATCATATTATTTTAATAGAAAATTTTAATTTTCAAGGTTAAGCAATATTTGCCGTGGTCGATCCGTTGATGGATGACCATAGATTACATGCCGAGAATTCTCCGTGTCTCGGCAAGCACTTTTAGCAGTTGGTCGCGACTGTAATTTCAAGATCTTTGATAGCTTATAGTTGTTACGGGAAAATGTCTGAAAGTATGATAACCGGTCTTAACAGCTCACGATTTTAGGACCTATTAATATTAATGATAATGTTTATCCGTGGTGTTAGGCAACTGGGCTTATCCCGGTTGTAAACGACCCTTTGTGCTTTGGCCTTGTTTGTTCTGTCTACTGCTTGATATGGAGGGAAGTAATGATTATGTTCTTTTTTTTCCTACTCCTCCGATATTCCTTTCTGATTATTTTCGTTGCGGGATCCAAGACAGTTAAATACATTCTCCGGGACTTCGTCGAGCTTCATTGCGGCGTTTTTCACCAGAAAAGTGGTTTTACAATAGTGGCGGCCACTAGGTCGCCACTGTGATTCTGGCTATCAGGAGTTGCAGCGGTTTGGTTGCGGTGGGTGTGTCACAAAAAAAATGTCTTGCCAAGATTATTGTATTGCCCAGTTACTGGATTGTGGTGTTCAAAAGGCAGGGAGTAGTATATTTTTCAGGGAGGCTTTTCTCTTCTGAAAAATATATTTTCCCTATTGTAAGGTTGTCAGATTTAGAATAGAATATTGGTACTGTATTGTACACTAACAAAGTTACAAATCTCGTTTACAAAAACTTTATAATTAAGTCAGATTTATTGATGTTCTTTAGTAATAACAAACAGCGTTATGTAAGGCGACACCGCGGTATCACTCGGCACCGGTGGGTCTTCGCGAAGTCATACGAACATTATAATCGCGTTCCGATATTGCGATCAGTGCACGCCTGTCCTTAATTAAAATGTCGCGCGTGCATGTCGTACTCGACTAGTGTGAAGGAATTGTTCTTATTGTCTTTACTTGTGGATAGTGGATTTCTTCATTCGATTTTTCTATTTTTGTCTTGGCTGCAGTTGTCAATAGTCCTCTGGCATTTTGTTATAGTTATGTAAATTATTTAATGTTTTTTTTTTTTTTTTCATGGAAACAGAATTATAGCGTTGAGCTTTTTGTTTTTTGATATATAAACATAATATTCAAATTGTTGCTAGCATAAGCTTTCCTTTCTTAATATTTTCAAAGCAACGTTGCATGATGCTGGCCATTTGTCAGTTTCAGACCACATACTAACTCCTACGATTACAACAAATAAAAATGCAAAATAACTGGCCGTAATTAACGTACTTCATACACTATAAACTATAAAACCGTTTAAGGTTCCTGAAGAAGAAACGTAAGACCAAACACTAATGACGTTTTACATGGCTGATAGCCAATATTACGGCAAAAAGTAATGGCGAAGATGCACGATCGCAGGCCGAAGCTGGTCGAAGCTTTGTCGGGGGCGGAGTGGGGATGATTGATACAGCGGCATGCGCGCGCGCTTCTCAAGCGGTCACGACGCGCGAGTAATCGTTGCTTTTAAATATTTTCATAATTTTCTCCTGGTTGCGGGTTAACAATGAGTATTGGGTAATTAAGACGATTTTGACTTAGTTAGGTGTTAAAGAAATTGAAAATAAATGTATTTTGATTTTATTGACTACTTACTGTATCTTTCATAACCGATTATGGAAAAGTCAGAATGAATGAATGAATGAAAAGTGAGAATGTTAAGATGCATTTCATTTCAGTTGTCATCATCATCATCAGCCTTATAATTTTCCCACTGTTGGGACACAGGCATCCTCTCTGTGAGAGAGGCTTTAATGCACCATGCGGGCCCATTGCGGGTTGGTGGATGTCTCAATCATTTATTTATTTAAAACTTCATGCAACATACAGATACATAGGCGGACTTAATGCCTGAGGCATTCGGAGTGATAACGTGGCAGGTGCATAAAAATTGAAAAAAATACTGAAGTAAAATTGAATAAAAATAAATATATTGTAGTTAAAATAAACATACATATATATTTACTATAATAAATACCTTTATATATATACAATTTTTTTTTTTAAAAATTAATAGAAAGGTGATTGAGACGACTCTGCTAATGGTTTAGAAAATAATGTCGCAGCTTCCGCTTAAATGCATATTGACTGGTGGCCATCCTGATATCGAGAGGAAGCGCATTCCAGAGAAGAATGGACTGAATATGAAAGGAAGAATGTATAAAATCAGAAGGACAGAGCAAGAGAAGATTGTTAGACGAACGCAGATTCCTAGCGTGTGAAGTACACAGATATTGAAAGTGAGAGATGAGATAAGAAGGAGGGGATCATTTCAGTAGTGCATGAACCCAAATGTTATAAATTCTTACTTTTTGACACACTTCAGTTGACTAATGGTAGTCTAAAGGAGAGGTTTGTCTAAAGACCTTGCCTAGAGCCCCATATCATACAAATAAAAACCTTTAAATGACGGTCCCACAAATCTTAAAAATGTGAAAAAATGCTTCATTTTCTGCATGTTGTACTAATCCTCCGAATGCAGACGGTATATGCGGTTCCCAGAAACAATTATTTTTCTATTGTGTCTGCTAATAAGCACTCAATTTATATAAATGTCACGCCACTTAGTACTTTACTTAAACTTATTGATTGAATCACAGTTCTTCAATATCTTCCCTTCCCTTGCCGTGTCAAGTGTTCATGGTAACTCGATGCTCCTTATGAGTTAAGTCGTCCTTATCGATTGCTGCAACTTGATAGTGATATGAAAAGTCAATACTCCTTGGTGTGATTACATCATTCTCTTAGTCCTGACTGAAATTGTAACTACGAATTTGTAGGAACCTAACAAAGAACTTCTACGGAAGTAGGAGTTAGGTCACGAAAGTGGGTGAAATTATCGCAGGAGAAGTGCTCTATATTTACAAGATTTTATCGAGAATATGAAGTTTTTGGAAGAATTAATTAATTGCTAACCATAGATTTAGGGTGTAAGGTATAAAAATGTTCTGTAGTATTTCGACTTCTTTGTGTAGTTGTTTGGAAACTTGATAAAGTGTTTTTGCTGCTTTCCCAAATTATTAGGAGTCTCAAAACGAAAACATAAGGTTAACATAACTTGAGATAAGTCATCCAAGAACTAAAGAAAACGGAACGTCTTATTAGTATTAAAATACCTAAGATCGTGGAAGGTTTTGATTCCATACCTTGCAGATTAAATCGACTTACCCTTCGTAGGGCTTCCCAAGACGCTTCTGCTTGAAACACGATAGCACGGATTGTAATCAATAATAATTAATATTGTCACAAACACGGAACTGTTAGGTTTTATGGTACAGTTGCCAAGGTTTAGTCAATAGTTTGAGAACTATTTTTAGACAGTGTTTTATATATAAAATATTGAAGGCCCAGTTTTGAATAAATTATTTTTACAGGCTCTTAACTATAGAATATTATCAAAATTATAATTTTAACGGTTAATTTATATATCTTCTTATTTTTGCCGCTCCATATTAAAATTCATTCATAGACTAGATTATTCTAGATAGATATTGGCCCGATAAAAAAATACGGGTAATTTTTTTTGTGGTCTTTAATTTTAAACGTAAGTAATACTTGTATCATTTTCTAAATAAATTAATGATATATATTAAAATAGTTGTAAAGTAAATAAAATGTGAAATATTTTTTTTTATTTTTTACCTTAAACAAAGTGGACACTGGCCCAAAGAATATAGTTAATCTCTACCGAGAGTACTGGCCATAAACTTTCAAAATTATAACGATGTCATTATAAGCCAAAAGAAAATAAAATTATTTATTCTTAATTTACATTTTATGTCATACGAAGATTTTTTTTAAAGAAATGTGGCCAGTGATAAGGAGATTGGATTTACCACAAAAACTCTTTTGGTGAGAGTTTTATTTATTCGTACAATATTCAGGAATACTTGCCTTGCTCTTGTTTAATTAAAGTCTTATTTCCCCGCCATGATTACAAGCGCGTGCGGCGTCATTCAATCGACGTTGCCCACATAAACTACTCACTAAAGAAGCTTCCTTCGCATCAAATTAGGCGGTTTAATTATTTACTAGCACTAAAACGTACTGTTAACACTTACGAAATATAACTTGACCTACCCTCACCCTCTTTTTACTACTGGGGCAAAGAGGCGGAGGGGAAAATAAAAGGCTCTTCAAGGATCAAATTAGGGTAGTCTTTTCGGACACTAAAACGTTGGAGGAAATAAAAGCGATGCGAACAGTCTGCTCCGGCAGGTGTATTTTTCCTTTGGGGATAAATAATTCTTTCTTTAATTTTGGATAAGTGCCTGCACGGGTCTTATGTCTTCATATTTGAGGTTGAGGAGAAGATACGACGAACGGTAATTGTTAGTAGTACAACATAATTGGTTCGAGCATTAATTTCGGATGAACTAAAATGGAAGTTTTCCATTTCATTAGTGTACCTTTTAGAGATAAAGGAGCATTATTTATTTCGAGTGCTGCAACGCTGCATAGTAGTGATGCTCTTGTGTAAATCGCACATACCATCTCTGTGGCTTGTCATTAAAATAATTATGATTTGAGTTAATCTCACACATATCCTACGCATCAAGATTTGCGTCATGCCGTGTGCGACTTTACAACATAACATCGATGTGCGCATTTTATACATTACACAAAATAATTTAACAAGTCTTCTACATGTTTGCGTTTAACGATTGATATAACCGCCCTGAGATAGCCAGCGCCATCTTTGGTGATGTTGACCTTAAGCTCAAAGCCGTAGGTTTTATGTGTTCTATTCAGCTGTGACTAACAGCAATTCATGTTTGACAATTTTATGAGCGCGACGATTCACCAATGGCGTCCACTTATAACTGTCGGTTCCGCTCAATAAAATAATCATTTATTGCGCGTACGCTGAGTTAGTTTTATTGGGCATATGGAGGTACTAACATTTTTGTTGCGCTACAGGAAAATTTATTTGTAAACACACTTGCGAGGCTATTTACTATTCGCTATGTACCACGATGAGATTTATTGATAAACTCATGAAAAAACTGAGTGCAAAACACTGAAAACTGTGTAGGTGGCCATTTTATATTGCAAACTTTTTGGAGATCATCATTCTAATTTTGAAAATTCTTCGGCTCTATTTTTGTTCAATCAAGTGCTTCAGTTTTTAACTTGTTTTTTTTTATCCTCATCAGAGAGTTTGTCTTCGCACATCTTGTGCATTTGCCATAGTCAAGTTATTTCTGGTTTGTCTCTCATTTTCAGTTCTTCTCTTTCTTCTATAAAATTATTAATTTCTTCTTGTGAAGTAAGTCTTGATCTCTCAGACTTGAGTTGCATCCTCTCTTGAGTATGGGTAGGAAAGACGAGGTAGTGCAGAAAAGAGATTTGGTGTGTTTTTTTTTATATAAAACGGGGAAACGTATGGGTAGGAAAAATATCGCGGAAAGGCGGGAATAAACATTCATAGAAAATGATCAAGGAAGGGACAATGGAAAGGGATTGAGGAAGAAATGAAATGAAAATAAACAAATTAATTATCTTGAAATATCTAAAAACAAATTTTAACTCGTTATTTCAGCATTTTGGTTTGGTGATTTTGGTTTTCAGGAAACTACGAGTATAATATTATGTACTTTGACAGAGATATCAAAGCATATAATTTAGTTTAAGTTTTTGCATAAAATTATGGCAATTCATCTTAACTTTCTATTCAAAAAGTAGCTTATTAATTACATACTTACATATTGAAATCCATTATCCATTGCATAAACCCGACAAATATTATTTGTTGCGTGAATGTGTGATAGTATTAGTCGTCATCGATGCACAAGTATGGCTATGTTGGCCAACTACGGTATCATGGCAAGCTGTTTACACAAACACCACAAAGGTGCCGCCTGCTCGGCCTGCTACACCAAAATGTTAGGCTGTGACCATAGAGGAGGGAATGAATGGAATACCAAATTCAAAATTCGAATAATTTCAAATTGGGAGACAAGCAACATAGAAAAATGCTCTATTTGCATAGGGCAATGTGTGGTAACGCAGAATGCCATATATTTAACTAGTATTTACTGCAAATAAAAAAAAAAATAAGTTCTGCTTGTTGTATATTTCAAGTTTATGCAGACAGGATGACAAAATTAGAAGCTACTTTGTAGTTTTACATGCTAATTGTCACCAATTAGTATTTCAAGTAATAAATTCAAATAAATGCTAAGATAGACTATTAAATGCGAATTTGGAGTGAACATAAATGGAACTCGGTTTTGCTAGCCTATAGATAAAAAGAAATAAGAATTAAGTAACCGCGGCTTTTCTCCATTGGTCTTTATGAACCGTTAGTTTGCCGAATTATATGCATACTCTAGCATTCAACAATTGAGCAGCTTTTTCGTGGTCGTATCATTTCTTTCAGAGATTATAACCATAAAAAAAAAACAACTTGCCATCAAAACCATATAAGTTTAGCTAAATAATAAACCAATATGCTACTTAAAAAAAAATCTATTATAATTCAACTCCAGCCAAAAAAAATGGTTGGTCAGCAGCTAATACAATAGACAAAAAATCTTTTTTTTTGTATTTTCTCTATTGTTAAATCTATCCGAGATAGTTCTCCGAAGGGTGTCGGGTATTACCCTGACGTCACAATAAGATGTCCTGTTTACATCACCCGACTAATCTTGATCTTTGACACATTTATACAATGATTGCATATGATAATTATGTTTATTGTAATTTATAGCGACGCAGTTAATGTTAATAGTCTTTTGTAGGATTAAATGAATAAAGTGCCACGAGAAGCCTTCGCCTTCATGCAAATTACACTTAAAACTCATCATAATACACCTCTAATACACTTACAAGATGAAGTTTTGAAAAATATTTACTCTTGTGCGTAAATAACATTTGTAATATACCTATTTGTACTTACTGTTAGAACTGACTGAAGAAGGCATCTTGTTATAACTTGTAGCGTCGTTATTGTGAAAATATTAGAAATCTGGAAACTCGAAATAACTGTAGTTTACGATTACTTTTATGGGCGTGTTCACCGAGTCTTATCGGCTAAACTAAGATTAGAAACCATAGACTATCGACAGTATCGACACTTCGTTAAAGCCTCATCACTGAACAAAATGACGGAAGCTTTATAACGATCAATAATTTTAATTATTATAAGATAAGTAACTACACTTGAAACATAAACAACTATTTGTTGATATCATTATTTATTCGATTGACAGCACATTAGCTAGTATCAAGTAGGTTAGTCCACAGTTTTTGCGAGGGATTGAAGTGTGTGTGTGTGATCTCTTGTCGAGTACCGTTAGAATATAAAATGTTTGCGCAAATCATTTCTCGTGTACTTGACATAAAGTTTATTGAACGGTTGTGGCCGAATATGATAGGAACTGAACTACTGTTATTGCGGCATGACTTGTGTTTGATGTTTCTTTTAGAGTGGTCTCTCTAAATGGTACAAAGTTAAGTAGGTATGAAGTGCGAAAGAAATAGTATCTAGTTACATTACCAGACTACCCAAATACATAACTATTAACTCATTGATAACCTTTCAGGGGGTGAATGTACTGAAGAATATGAATTAACAAACTTTTACTATGGCAACATAATTATCGCGAAAAAGTCAGCTGTTGCCATTTTATCTTCGCATAATGTCTCCTAGCATTTTGTCGTGTTAAGCGATGATATAATTATGTAATGAATATATGTTTTATTTTCAAATTCATAGTTGATTCTATTATATAAATTACAAATTAATCACACTACTTTCACCTCTCTGAAAGATGATATATGCAAGGAATATGATTTAGATCTATTCACAATCAGTGTGAATTTAGTCAGTAGGTGCTTAAGCCTCAATTTTTTCAAGTAGCGGTAGGTTACATTGTTTGTATCTGTTTTTATTAATTTATTATATTCTTTCTCATCAGTCATATAATTGCAAACCAAGTACATATTTACAATGCTTCTTACTTTAATTAAAGCGGTGAGATTTTTGCATTTGTGCTCACACCATAAATTATTATTATAAGTCTATACGTGAGGAATTGTAATTGGCTTTCTGTTGACTATGGTTTCCTTTTTTGTCTGTATTTATTAGCTGTAAGTTCTCCATGTACTAAAATAAATAAATAAATAAAATGTCATCCATATATATAAACGCACGCCACAAATAAAATATGCATCATAGATTTCTATTACTGAAAAAAAAAAACAATACAACCTAGAAAATGTCCTCATAATAAATCCAATCAATTAAAAGTCCCTCCCAGCGCGTCAGTATCACGGCTATCAAGTTGTTTATAAACAGCGGGATCAGTACCGGCGCGTGCGCACTTTGATCACCCCTCCCCAGCCTCGCACCCACCAGACGATTAATTCGTTCTCTTGTTTGTTAATTTGTTACTTCGCTTTTATAGGGATGGGCTACATTTATTGTTACACTGGTCTGTATGGTATTTTTTGGTTTAAATTATAAACAAACTGGTCCTTTGTAATAAAACTTGTAAAGAACTTGTGATGTAGGTATATTTTAATAAGCAAAATCTAACTGTGTTACGACGATTCAAAGAACTGTGAATTTGTGACGCACCAACATAATAAATGAACATCTTAAAGGCCGCTCACAAACTGTCAACCATTGCGAAATGTCATTTCAACCGACAAAGTGTTCAACTTTTATTCAGCATGAATAACAAATTCATCAGCAACGCACAAAAAAATATTAATACGTCGTAGTAACAAATAAAAGCGACAAAAAGAAGCGACCGCATTAAATATAATTAATTAACGCCACATAAAAGAGCATTAAGCGATCTTCACAAAAGCTATTCAACGGCCGAATGTTTCTTTTCAAGTAGCTGTCTCTATAAACGCGCGGCGCCAGTGATGTGGCGCATGCGTTATCGACGTGATTAATTGTCCAATCACGGCGCGCTATAAAAAATCTCTTTATAATTGAAGGTAAAGTAGGGATTGACGACATTGCAATTGAGATGATAATCGTGTGCGAACTCATGCGGGTCTTTTATGCTAAAGTAACTGTTAATGTATCTACTTTACGTGTTTTTAAGATTGGTTAAGATATTTTGTCAAAGTTGACAAAAAATACAAATCATTAAGAGGAATTTATATTAAGCATATCATTAAAGGTTCACACAAATTACCAAGAACTTAAAATTACCTGCAATTTTATTATGACTAATTTTGAAATGTTGGTCCTTCGGCCAATTAATTTATTTCATAACTGGTCCTAACCTGTCAATTGACAGCAACGCCATCAGTAGCCCAGGCTAATCTCCGTAACCAAACAAAACAAAATAATCCTGACATTGATCCGCCGTCTATCTGGCAGGCACGAGATATCGCACAGATTCTCACGGGCCTCTCACGCCACGGACTGTAGTTAGCGGGTCTATGCAGACGAACCCGATTCTCGGAATAATGATGTGTATCGCAGCCCTAATGATACGTTTCCTATACTTGAAGATACAATAATCAAAATCTAAACGGGGCTCAACGTGCTATAGACTATTTGGTGTTTGTTTTTAATGAGCACAGAAAACTAAGGCATCGTTGTTGCCTTGTTGGTACATTATTTTGGATATCTGATATCAAAAAATTCTTCAAGTTTTGTTTATGGATCCTACAATAGGTTTCAGTTTTCTTACGTCAATTTAGTATTAAATATAACAAGATATAAATTTTTAACCCAACTCAATTTTATTTGCTAATGATTAAGTGTGCCTGCCTAGCCTTTTCCCAACTATGTTGGGGTCGGCTTCCAGTCTTTCCGGATTCAGCTGAGTACCAGTGTTTTACATGGAGCGACTGCCTATCTGACCTCGACAACCCAGTAACTGGATAACACGGTACACCTTGGCAAGACTGGTGTTAGAACTCAAGCTTCTGACTACTCGTAACAACTGTCAAAGATCTTCAAATGACAGCCGGGACCAACGGCTTAACGTGCTTTCCGAGGCACGGAGGAAACTCGGTATTTTGAAATGCTCACCCATCCATGGACCGACCTCGTCAAGCTTTGCTTAACCTTGATGTTCGACCAGTGCGGCTGTTATTATTTAGCCACGAGCTCCTCCTAATGATAAAGTCTGCAAAAGCTATTAAATAGATAGTTCATTAACTTTTTAGACCAGCCATTGATGCTAGGAAAGCTTATCATTTATCGTCCAATCGACGTTTTAGCAAATACACAAGTTCGTAGAAAATTAAACATGTTCGGAATTCTCAGTATCATTTTATCGGAATATGAATGCACCAGAGTCAACATTTAATTAAAATTTTATCATCCATTGACATCAAATTCTCTATCCGTTACCGTGCTAAAGAAAGAAAATTTATCCATCAGAAACAAATTTGACAATGTTTGTATTTTCAAAGACGAAATTAACTTGCGTTTAGAATTATGCTAGTTTTCTAACTGATGCATGAAACAATATTAAAGTATTTGAGAAAATATAAGAATAAACAAAGAAACTACATCTCATACTTCAAATGCAGGGACGTTAAGAAAAGTGGCTTCAAAAACAAAATTTCGTAGCAAAAATCGACGACTAAACAATCAACTATTAATAGTCTCCATAGAAGTTGTGTCCATATCGAGAAGTGTAGCTACTGTTTAATAGCGGGCGTTTTGATTACAGATTACAGTAATTACGTATCTGGATCCCTCTCGAGACACGCGCGGCGGAAGGCGTGGCGTCCGCGCACGCTAGCGTACTGCCTACATCACCGTGAAATACAAACACTATTTTTGAATATTAGAAATTAAAGAAAGATTGATTTGATAGAGATGAAGGTATTTAGAGTCCAGTTAAATTAGACAAATCATAGCCTGAGCGATGAGCCTCTGTATTAAATTCTACCCCATTGAAGGCATCTACGGAACCATTACTGACTAATGGTTAGAAAATCGAATAAATGGAAAACCTCGATTATGCGTCCAGTGATGAAAATAGACAGCAATCAGCCAACTTCGAACGCTTCTCATACATTAGAACGCAATTATTCGACGAGTTTACGCCCATTTTACGCCACATGTAACACCGCGTCGATCAAGTGAATTATATTTCCAGTTTATAATATCCAATATTATTTCTATTGCGTTGGGAGGCACCGGTAGCGGATAATTAGAGGATAGCGGGCAGGTCGCGCGATAACTAGTCTTAATGACGTGAAATCGCACTCCGACGCCGCCGCCATCTTGGAAATGAAGCAGCGATGGCGGGAAAGCTTGCAATTAGCCATAACCGCACACCGCTTGATCACGGCATATCGAGATTTGCCGGGCTTCATGAGGAATGTTACGGCTATGAAAGTCTTCGAAGCTACCACCAATCATAAATTTTCGAAGAAACGCTAACTGGTCATAATTGCTTTCCTGGTCGTTATGGACTCCCTATTATATTAGTTTATTATAATCCCCGTGTTCTAGAACATAATTCAATCCAATACGAAATTCTCACGGGCGACTTAGACAGGAGCTTGAGACATAATAACTACCCACCACTTAGATAGTACCAATTTGATGAAGATTATATCGAGTTTTAACAAAAAATAAATCGCATTGATGCATTTTTTGTCATATCAGACAAAGAACTATGGAATAATCGATTCCCACAATTTAGCTAAGAGTTTGATCGGCGGTGGGATCGGCTGGTCCTGACTGCGGTTCTGACAGGCAGCAATTTGGAGCCACGATCAGTGCTACTGTTCCCCTGTAGCAATGATTTGGACACGCAAACTCCAGCGAACTTGAATTAACGACGATGATAAATTGTGTTTAGATGACTTTTTCTTTAGTATTTGAAGCTTTATCGTAATAAGTGGCACAAATTATTTGAAAAAGGTGGCAAAGGCTCATTAGAAGAAGTGGTGTGTTTAAAGATAAAAACTGAAAACTAAATATCAATTTTGATGACCGCAAAACAGACAGGTATCGAAGGACCAAAAAATTTAATAGTATGTTATCTTTTAACGAATCAGGCAAAAAAATTGTTGTCTAATTGAGGTCGTTTTAATAGCAAATGATATGTATGTTTTTACTATAGTATAATTGAATTTATACTGACGTCTCAATTACCCCATCGACATAGTAGCAAATGGTATGTATGTTTTTACTATAGTATAATTGAATTTATACTGACGTTTTAACTACCCCATCGACAAAATTTACTGAATGAGCCCTCATTCAGTAAACATAATTAACGTTAGTAGGTATTAGATTTGTCACATATTGCGCACAAATTCCTGAAGTTAATGAGAAATATTCATACCAAGTAATTAACGCAAATTTTATCTGAATTGGTTTTTGCACATCTCTGCAGAAATATTTTGTTAGACGTTGTTATAAAATTGAGATGATTATGTTCAAATGACTACTAAAATGTGGATCCATGGACAATGAGCTTGGCTGTCGCCGGCGGCGGCGGCGTTCGTGACCACACGCGAATCTAACTCGGTGCGCCTGCGCAACTCTATTTAGTTTTAACTTGAAACTAATTCATTCTCTCTAATCATTAAACTTTTTTCATCGATGGCATTCGAAAATTATATTGGTTTTTATATGTGAATGCAATTTGACTGCAATTATTTTTGAGATTTCTTTTAAGTCAAACATGATAAACGGAATTAGCTGACCAATAGTTTAACACATCTGTTAGCAAAAAAATTTTTGTCATAGAGAAAATTTTGTCCAGTAAGCATGTAAGTAAGTACAAAAAATAAGTGTCTGGTGTTATGCTGCATATTTTCGAAATGCATGTTACAGAGTGTAGAAAACTTGTTATTGCGAATATTTGCATTGCCATAATATGCACTGTAGTTGGTTAATTACAATATTGTATTTATGTTAGTAGACATGAGACACACGATTATGGATTGGGTAACACTTTGGAGGTGACACAAAGTTTCATAAATTATTTTCAATTCTATCGAAATAGGGAGCGTGCCCAGCTCCCGCCTTTAATAATATTTAAATTTAGAACAGCGAAGGGATGGGACATGTGTGTAGTAACGCGTTTGGCGAAATGTGATTACAGTCGGTAATTAACGAGCTGCTATTTATGGGCTGCCTACGCGACATTATTTAAATATTTTCTTTTCATATTCTAAAAACGGCGTTGCGTACAGGCCTGGCCGTTTCGGAATCATACTCTTTTGTAATAATTATCATTGTATTCGTGAAAGTGTTTTACCGTTGGCCAACCGTGTCATGTCCGTTTTGTCCGGTCTCTTGAAATAAAGCACGCTTTCAATTGCAGACTAATTATTCCAACACGAGAAACTCATTCGGTGCCGTCAGTTTTTACGTGTAAAGAGATTAGTCCAGTTAAACGACACTCGCGCTCAAAGGAGCATTGTGATGCGACCGATAATGATGATACGTTAAGAAAAGTATTACATTCTGACCATAATGGGCCGTTGAAAAGGAGTGTTTCTTATAAAATTTCATTTGGATTCAGAGCTCGTCGCGCCGGTGTGTCACAGACTCTCCGCTTATGAATAAATTACGGTTGTACATTAATTTATTGATTGTTATTCAAATTGGGTTTCTCAATCGGAGGTTGGAGGTGATGTGTCTCGTCTCGGCTTTTTGTCCCCTCTGATGTTTTGAGGTTGACTTGTGCGCGTTCTGCGCGACGGAAAATTGTTTTCGAATGCTCAACAGGGTTTGAATAGATACCTACTCGTGATATTATTGTGATTTACTATATCTGCGTCATTCCGCATTGATTTCTAAACGTATCTAATTTTATTGTGTACTACTTTGAGATTTGTGACTGACGACTGGAAAATTTATACAAATCATGATGATGTGTATGAATTCCAGTAGGTAATAAGTTTGCATTGAGGATTATTTATAGTCAATCTCTTTCATGAATTAGTAGCGCTTATCTCGTTTGCTTTTCGATTTTATGAAGTCATAGATATTGATTTATATTGCTTTGATTGGTGTTAATAGCAAATAAAACATTGAAACGTCGAAGTTATGTGATATTAACCGGAAATTCAAAGATGATTACAACAAAGGATGACCATTTAAGGAAAATATAAAGAAAAACTTACAGGAAAATGACTCATTGCCAATAAAAATTGAGACGTCTTTAGAAACTTTGTTAGCGATCCGTTATAAGATGTACGTGTTCGGACTTCATTACAAATAATGTTACGTCCTCAATAGTTTCAGATACAGTCACAGCCGTTGTATGAAACTATAATAAGTAAGTAATTATTATATCCGCCATATTGGCGATTTGCGCGCGCGCCGTCCGATTGGTTAACGTCTGAAAACCGATTCATCGTCTATACGGAGTTATTATTATTCTTGGCGTTATGGTATTTCTAAGAATGTTCGTCGCCTCGACTGTTTGTAATGACAAAGGCACTTTTTATTATTTGATCGCTCGCTCGTTTCTGTTAATTGTTCCGGAGACGTGATTTTAATATATCATGCATGTTGACTGGTCTCTTTTATCGTGTATGCAAATAAGTATCGATCCGTCGTGGGGCAGCGGCCGCTGGCTCGGAGCTGCGCGAGCGCACACTGCGAATGGCACATAAAACAGTCGTTTAGCGCTCGTTGCTTTGTTTTGGGAAACCTTTTTGCGTTGAATTGAATTAGGCATTTGTTCGTCAAAGCTTGAATATTGAACTTTATTCTGTACCTACACTCGAACAATGAAGGCATTACTTATGCGTTAATTTGCATACAAATGAATTAATGAACTTAGTTCAGTAAAACAGATTTTTTTACTTAGTTTCAAATATTGGTCTGCTACTAAGGATACTTTAAAGAGTTGTTTTTTATGGAGTGAAATAAGTTCGGACAACTCATTTAGTTGTATCTCGGGTCATTGTATAAATTCAGTAGCTTACACTTCAAGCGCCTCCGTAAGGCTACTGCTCCACCACGATCATAGAGCTAAGCTTATTATTTAAGAGCAGCTCCAGAGATATATCTTTTGATCTAACGGATATTATTTTGAACTAACTAGGATTTTTTTTAATTCACCTCATTTTAAATTCAAAAAATTTATTACAGTTAATTTTATTTTTCTTTGTGCAGGGCAAGAGACCAAAAAGATGAGGAAAAATATCGCATTAGTTTGCCAATTAATATCACATTTATCGAATTCGTCAAAAGTCAAATTTAAATTAATTTTCTATAAAGCTTCAAGCTGTATCCAACGATTTTAACGCATTATGTAGATTCAACCCTAAAATGACTCGCGTATTTCTCACTCCATTTGACTTGCTGATGCTACCACCGGTGGTCCTACGGGACCCGGGTCCGGGGTCTCTCAGACCTTTTCTATTTGTTAATAAGCACCCACTAGTGAGCGCTCGAGGGTTATGTATGCATATCATTATGGTAATGTTATCGTCCGATATTAACTTTTAAAATTTATCAACTGAATTTGATCGTAATTAATTATTCAGTAGCCATTGTTTAGTGAGATTTGTTATAAATATTAGTAGGATATTCAGAGTAAATTTTGTGTTTTGTTTCATGAAAATCATAAGGTTTGATTTCTACATTGTTTCTATTTATAATTCCAGAGATCATATTGCAGGTTGCACAATATACCTTATGCATACTGAGATTATGTTGCGTATTTGATTGTCTGTAAAAGTGTAAACTTCAATATTTACATAAAATTTTTTGCACTTCCGAGTCACTACCTCAAACAGCTGATTTTATATTACGACCAGATATAAAAATTGCTAAAATTTTTGGTACAAAAAAAATAGTTCGAAAAAATTTTGGTACTTTCTCCAATTCAGTATCATTGGGCTTCTACTTTCTTAATTTCATCTTCAACTACATCATCGTCAACACCGGATCCCTCCCAGCTAGTACCTCCCAGGAGCACTCTCATCTGAGGGTCATCACTACCGTGTTACGGATCGCCCCCACACTGTTTACCCTCTCGAGCTCTTCGTCTACGTTGTCACATAATTGGCTGGCCTTCCACGTGTGGTCGGTAACTGTGGTAGCTTGACCACTTGTTTGATGAACGTACTGCAAGTGGTTTTAGTGGAAATTAATGGACATTTTAAGTTCTTCAAATGGATTTGTAATTAACTTTCTTTTGGTTAGCGTAAGTCTTTCTTAAACTAAGATCGACTCTATTGTTGATATACTAAAAATCATCGCATATTTTGACTTCCACTTATAAAGATTTGAGAAATGCGTATAAAACCTACGATAAACGATAAATCTTTTAATCCCCACTTAAGATAATGATGGGCTCCTGCTACATATTTAAGTGCCAATTATAGCATTTTTCCTTCGTTAAATATGACGCCAGTTATTAATGTCCTTATGATATCGGGAGTGGGCCCAGTGTGTTCTCCGAACAGTCGCTAATGCGCGGCGACCACGCCCCTTCCTGTCGCCTCACCCCCGGACCCGATGTGCTTGCGATGACACTGCGCAGCTGAAGGTTTAGGATAAATATAATCATTTAGCTTTCAGGACTGCATCTAAGTAGTTTATGATTCAGTGGTTATGAGACTGCGGACATTTTGTTTAGGTTAGAGGTGCATAGGTGTTTAGAAGGGTAGAAAATTATTCCTATTATTATTTAGTAACTTATTTTGTTTGCCCCACACTAGGAATTTCTTCCTGCATCGTGGGGGCGTTTACAAACATATAAACTCACATACACAACGCCCAGAGCCGGAACAACTATCTGTAGGTTATACAAATATTTGTTCAGTGCGGGAATCGAACCCGCGACACGCAGCGCAGCAGTCAATCGCTCAACCATTGCGCCAACCAGTAACTAACTTTTTAGTACAGTACCTAGTAGTTGCAGTACCTATCTAGATAGGTACTTACTGTAACCTGTGACCATGAAGAGTAATGAGTAATTTTATTCAAATTATGTTCCAATTTGAACATAATTTGAATAAAATCATCCATCAGATAAAATAACCGGAACGGACGGTGAACACACTTGGAGGCGATGAAACAGTTCCAGAATCTCACTTAAATCGGTCAATTCAACACCAAATTATCTTAAGAGAAGAATTCTAAAGGGTATGTGTAATTTATATTAGCAAATAGTTTTATAACCACACAGTAGTCCATTTCTCGTTCTTTGTTTCTTCTCTCTTCTTTTATCAGGTTTGTGATACGATGCTCGCAGTTTTACAGTGAGTAATCGCTATTGAGTCATTGATTAATGTTATCAATCATACTTTGTTATCTGAGTTTTATTTTCTGATCGTTTAGTTCTGATAAAGTTATATTTTTGATATGATGTTGATTTTAAGCTCTGTCTTGTCTTTTCTTTATCATCAGCCTCATGACCTAATCCCAATTTATTTTGGGTCGACGCAGCATGTCTTATTTTTCAGCGTCTATTAAATATTAGTCTTCATACATAGCAGTAGTCAAGGCCTATGTTTTTAGGTGTCTATCAACTAGGTTTCACTCTTCTGTCATAGTCAATCATTCAATTTTAGTCATTTTTATTTACGACTAGCTTCTCCCAGCGGCTTCTCGTTAAGGGTACACTAGTCGAAAATTCTTCCATACAAACGTAGTCTGGCTTTTAGCCCACTGTTTGACAATGTACGTTCAAAATAAAAAATGATATCAATTTGTCTCATCATTATCTAGCCCTGTATGGAAGCAAAAAAGTAAAAAAAAAAATTACTTTAAAGTTATGAGCTTCGAAAGTTCCATATTTTAACACTAATTCTAACGCATCTTTGGGCGCAAATAAGTACCATAAGAAGAAGGATAATTGAAAAACGGCCTCCATACAGGGATAGATTAGTAGTTGAACAATGCAAATAATTTTATTTTAAACAGATACATTCAGTCGTTTTTTCATGATATCCAGACTCCCAAAGGTCTGTTTAAAAAATTTCGCACTCTAGTTTTCGTTCTAAATCATCATCCATTTTGCTAAAAATTTGCAAAAGTGCTAATTAGTACGCGTACTAGCTTCTTACTGCTCATAACAGCATCTATCTGTTCCGCACGTGTTGTCAATTGATAAAGCACGCATTTTAACCCCGCGCACAAAATAGTTCGTGCCGTCGACTAGTGTACCCTTAATGTCGAAAATTAACCCAAGGGAACATATTTCCGGGATAAAAGGTATCCTATGTGCTATTCCAGACTATAATCTATCTATGTATCTAATTTCCAGATCCATCCAGCCGTTTGTGCGTGAACAAGTAACATACATACAAACTCATTCTCACAAATTTTCGCGACTGCGATTTGAATGTTTTGTACCTAGACGTATAATTGATTAGAAAAATTGTTTTCCTCATTTTGACATTATTATCAACGTGCTGAATCCGAGTTAGAAAAAATCATCCAAACCTAGTTTTAGCAGCTTCATCAGTCAATTTTCTTAGGTTACACCTGATTGCTCAATTTAATAGCAAGATACAGCTGCATTGTTTCTGCAACGTGCAGTTGCACTTAAAACGTCAGTGTTCGTGACTTATGCGTCTTGTTGTCGGGTGTCATCGGGTGTCGTCGGCTCGTCTGGCTACCGGCACAACTTCGCCCACGCGACCTTCGCTGATTATTCACCATCTCGTACATTAATTTTATTGTTTGCGTTACCCAGTAATTAAATCACCTGAAAACCTGTTTTGTTTATCAGGAAGGCTTGTTTGCTTGTGCAGAGGTTTAATTTTTGAGTGGTTTCTGAATGGTAGTTAAGACCATTAGTAGTATCGTACTACGTACGTACCTAAGTAAGTACCAAATGTACCCAAGCGATGATAGATTCCTTATCTCCAAGCAACACTCAAGTTCTTAACTAAAGCAGGTTTTTTTTAAGTTGATAATGTTCTATTTGCTATACGAGTTCCGAATTTTTCGTCGTGCCTTTTTGATGTTCACGATATTTACCGGTTTTTTGGTAAAATATTGCATTTCTTGATTTCCATCTTTTTCTGTCTTCAATATTTATTCATAAAATTTATAGATAGGCAACATCTGTAGAAAAAAATTATAAGCAAATTGTAGCAAACCCCATATTTCGCAAATGGCAACATTCATGTGTCAGATTAGAAATTATTTACAAAGTCCTACGCATCCAATTACTTTCACTTAGAATATACTTACTCATCATTTCGGGCAACCATTGCAGGCGTATCAATTTGTGTGACGTGTGCCTCCAAAAGCTACTAGTTTACAGTTTACCTGTAAAGTATACTAAGTGCTATAGTGTTGTTCTAGGGACCAATGTTGACTTGCGTCCGTGTGTGGTCCTATGGTCGCACGTGATCCTAAACAAAACGCCATAACTCATTCAATGCGTAACACAAACTTGAATCTTATTTCTATTTTATAAGAACACAAATTGGTTTGTCCAAATATTTACTTACCAGATTGCCTTCCGAATGTTTGGCTAAATAAGACAGTGTTGCCTTTGAAAAAAAAGGAAGGATAATAGCGAAAGTGTTAAGTCGGTCTGGTTTGTTAACTTTTTGTAAACACATAAATTGAATTTACGTTATTTTTAGACACGAATGACGTGTGTAGATATGCAAATTGTTTCAAATTGGAAGAGGATGTGCAAGTTTCACGCCAGACACGTGCGTGGGAGAGCCATTGTATTCTGTGAAATACTGGCGACCATGCTATTACGCATTCAATGTCGCAAACTTTAATTAGATCATTTAAATCGTCGCTTTATGAAATTATATCACTGCAATTATTTTCTTAATCGCGATCAAATTCCGCAGCATTTACAATTGCACTTTTCAATATCACGGTTTAAAAAGAGAATACATTAGTTTACATTATTCATAAAAGCTCCACCGTATTGAGTCGTCATGTTTGTCTGTAAAATTAATCGGTACACAAAGTGAGACAAAGGGCCAATAAAACTCAAATAACTTTTTATTCTATCAAAATGGCGTTCGTCGGCCATTAATAAGTTAATGACAGGCGAGTTTGACAGCCCGTTATCGCGCCATCTAGCGGTAACAGTTTAATATCGAGCACGTTTCTCTACGTCAAAATGTTATGATAGACGGTCACTTATTCTTTTTGATTTAGTGCCCCTCGCGTTGAGAACTGCATTGATTTATCAATTATTTCAGGTATGCGAGCTTGGTATTTTTAAGACACGATCTTACTTTCATGTCATACCGTTTGAATTAAATCATCAATTATTGTGTTCGATGCGTATTTTGGTATTATCTGATTGGTATGAGTAATACTTTTAATATATGAAATGAGATTGAAATAACAACGATAAAGGTGGTGTTTTTATAAAGCTATTATAAGAATTAATCGGATGCGAATGTGAATGCTTGCATGGTGTATTGTTTGTAAATGGGGTGCGCCTGCGCAGCGGGGTGCGCCGTTTTATTAGGAAGTGACAGGATTTGTAGCTTTAAAATGACATTGTCACCTCATCCTTTTTGTTTCCTATGTCTCTGGCCTGTATAATTTGTCACAAAAAGTTGAAGAGTGCAGAAACATGAAAAGTTGAAAATTTAAACTAATTGCCAAATAACCAGTCCCTTTTTTACAGCCGTTTCTGGCCAATGATCTAATTCAAGGCATAGATAACGATCAGTCGATTTATAATATCCATATTATGAAAAGTTGTTTTCGATACAAATATTATAATACAAAGATGGTTGACAGATTGTCAGTCTTCGATTACGATTCTTTTGGAACCCGAAATTTTTTGTCGATTTGCTTTTATTAGAATCGACATGGTTTATTTGAACGTTATCGGGAAGGGTTCACGTTATTGATTTTTAAAATGTATGTTTGTTTTGATGGACTGACTCTTTAGGATGGTTTTTATGACATTAATGGATTCGACACTGGTAGTTTTTGTGGCTGTCGATATGGAGATATGCTTATCTGGCAGTTGAATTCGTATGTTATCGATGGGAAGCGTAGAGGTTAAAATGAATAATCTGATAAGCTTGATATTTTATGTTTGTCTTGCTAATCCTTTAACAGCAAGAGGAACAGACAAAAGGTTGTTTAAAAATTTAAAGATGTTTTCTTGGGTTATTGGACGACTCGCCCGAATTTAACTCGCCCGAATCGGGCGAATTGTCCACTATTAAAAATATTCATTTTTCTGTGTCGATTCGCCCGAAGTTATTTTATCGGTGGGCGAATCGACCACTTCAATATTATTTAGTGGACGACTCGCCCGAATTTTATTTTAGAGAACAAACAATATAAAAGTACAGTCGTGCTCACCCGTCTCGGTAGTAATATGAAGAATTAATCGAAGTTAATAGATATTGTACTAGAAACTAGGAAAGCAATTCAAACTACCAGGAGGCCAGAATCATGAAGAAGTATTTGCAGAGCTAGAATCATTAGCGGTAGAGACTAACGGATTACTAGGGCTTCAGAATCGAAAATCACCCGGTACTCTTTTTACCGCTCATGATTCCAGCCTAGCTTCCTCATGATTATAATCTCTTGGTACTTCAGTTAGTCTAACTGATAATATTGAAGTGGTCGATTCGCCCACCGATAAAATAACTTCGGGCGAATCGACACAGAAAAATGAATATTTTTAATAGTGGACAATTCGCCCGATTCGGGCGAGTTAAATTCGGGCGAGTCGTCCAATAACCCGTTTTCTTTTATACAATTGCAATATATCCTAGAATAAAAAGACCCTGACCCTCTTACAAATAAACGCGGAATAAAGTTATACCAAGTATAAACCTATGAAAATGTATGGTTATACCTTTGTTATACCTGTTATAAATTTTTCCGCGTTTATTTGTAAGAGGGTGAGAGTTTTATTGATCCAAGAGCAGAAGATAAAATTAGGAACATCGAAAAAAATATATAATCAACAGAATAAATCAGCTAAAATAAAAACAAAGAAAAGTGAATGAAGCACATCTTGTTGATACAAATGTTGGTGCAAATATTACAATCACGTGTTTAAATAAACTTGAAAACGAACTAGAAGGTGAGCCTAGACGTCATATATCTTCTTAGAATGGCGTTACATCATGATAATGATTCATTAGCTCAAAGAATGAAATAAAAATGATTTGCATAAGCCATAAAGATAAACACAACGATTCATATTTTTTATTTTGTTGATAATGTATGTTGTATTTCTGAAAATGTTTCGCAAGAAACTAGACGGAAAACTAACGAAAATATATTCATTGGCACAATAGAAACTATCATTGGAAAGTTTAATCACGTAAATGCTGTAATAGTCAAAGATAATAATGATTACATTTCCTATGAGACACAATTCAAAGAAACAGTTATAAAAATAAAAGTAGACATCGAAACATTTAGGAACTCTATCCATCTATCACCCCCAAATGCGACACAACATAACTACATTAATATGTCCAAAAAAAACAAACCACGATCGGAATCCTTCGTGTATCATCGGGATCGATATAAACGATGTCAGTGGGTCGATAAGTGTCACTACAGCACTACTCGGTGCCACAGACTACTACATATCAAGAAGAGATTGATCATGCAACAGGTAAACATCAATTCTCTCCTTGATTTATGATACCAATGAATTGGATTGACGTACTGCGAATCGATTTGTTTGTATAAAATGCTTGGGCTGTGTCTCATGTTGGTTTTGAAGAACTTTTTCCATAGATTAGCCTTTGGTGTTATATATAGATAGATCTTTATATTTTTTGGTGTGATATAAGAAATGGTCTTTAACAGCAATTCTTCTATTGTGAGGTACTTTATTTCATATCATATCCATTGTATAGGGTAAATTGGCAAGACTGTTTTATGAAATAATTGTTTGCTTAAAATTTTGCCTGCTTATCGACCAGAATGGTCACTATTTGTCCTGATTTCGGCCCAAGGGCTTTTGATGCTGTGTAATTCTCATCTCAGTACTTGATACAAAGTAAAGCATCCGTCTCGCTAGACAAGTGACCTACCTGCGGTCAGTGCATTAGTTTCCTGAAGTGTTTACGAGCACCGCAAGCCTTAGGTAATTAAACTTGGGTTAGGGCTGGGTTTAACGATACTGTTTACAGCCGTCACGCGTCCATTGTACGCCGTATCTAGTGTTACCAAATGCGCAACTATGTTATTAGACAATGCTCAATGTGATTTCTAAGATTTTGTATTTGTCGATTCTAATAAGGCCCTCTCTGCGAAGTAGAGGTTCCTTGGAACTTTCTGTATGTATCTAATGCTACTTCACCTTAAAGCATGGCATATAGTAATGGCAGAAACTGTCCATTCTGAGGAAACCCTTTCAGGCTTTGCGTTTTTTTTTCTGTTAAGCTTTGTATGGAGTCATAAGGATGATGAAGATTGAGTAATATACCGTCTTTGGTTATCAGATTTACTGATTTTGGACATCCCACGTCATTAAGCCACAACTTTTCGTATCTTACTCAAACATTACTGATATTGTAAATATTGCTCAAGACAGTCAAACATTCTCAGTTCTTAATTACTCACGAGGTGACAGGTCACCTGACTATATACGGCACGATTGGATTTCCACAAAGGAAGTGATACAAGTCGGCCATCTTTATACAAATACAGAGAACACATCCGTTTGGCGCCTCTATTGATCAGCTTCAGTAAATAGGTACTGAGAAGATTAGAACAAATTGTTATATTGGAAATTAGCTTTTAAGTGTTGGTAATAGATTTGTTTGTTGCTTACGTACAGATGGTTACAGGCGTTTGTAATGCGACGATTACCTTAGATGGATTGCGCATTAAAAGATTTTCCGATAAGTATAAGTTTTCCTGTTTGATATATGTTTGTGTATGTGACACATAACTGATACATGGTGACAGGCTCGAACAATACAACCTTTTGATTGAAAATCATATCAAATTAAAAATCAAACAAAGCTTTTTTGCTGCATCAGGAAACATAAGCATGATCATTTTTATGCAAAATCTGTAGAAAGTTAATCTGCCTAGCCTTTTCCCAACTATATTGGGGTCGGCTTCCAGTTTTACCGGATTCAGCTGAGTACCATTGTTTTACATGGAGTGACTGCCTATCTGACCTCCACAACCCAGTAACTGGGTAACACGGCACCCCTTGGCAAGGCTGGTGTCAGATCTCAAGCTTCTGACTACTCATAACGACTGTCAAAGATCTTCAAATGACAGCCGGGACCAACGGCTTAACGTGCTTTCCGAGGCACGGAGGAAACTCGTTATGTTGAAATGGTCACCCATCCACAGACCGACCTCGTCAAGCATTGCTTAACCTTGATGATCGACCAGTGCGGCTGTTATCATTTAGCCACGAGCTCCTAGTCAAAATCTGAAGAAAGTGAACTCAATAATTCTCACTCATGAATTGATTACAGTTTTTGGTTGATCATTTGCAAGTTTTCCTTGTCGCCGCGCGGGAAAAAGTGACCCAGGGTCACTTTCGCGAATCAATGACTCTTCCCTTTAAAAATAATGAGTCAAGCCAAACACGCTTAGCGTCACAAAGGACTTTATACACGATGATGGCTGTTTGCCGCTTTGCAGAATAAGTTGATAATGCAAATAAAGGCTGAGCTTCGAAGTTTACCTGACATGTGCACATTTCACATGCAACTCCGCGATGCGTCAGCGGATCAACAGATAAATCGAGTACAAAAGCCCTGCATACAGTCGTGTGTTCCAATGAAATCACGCGTTAAGGACCGCTCCAGTTTGTCGGTCCACTTAACGTCCGTCTCGCGTTCGATTCGTCGGCAAACGACATTTCACATTAAGGTTCCTCGAAATGTCACCGTCGGCCGGCGCGCCTACACACGCCACGCAATAAAAGCGATCGATTATTACCTATATGTGTGAAAAGCGGAAGGAATAGGGCGCGAGCGTCCAAGCGGCCGCGTCCGCCGACGCTCGTGAGAACTGTCAATATTTGACCCCGGCTCGTTGCTACGCTTCGAAATTGTCTCAACGATTTCGATATTTTCCAATCACAAATATTATCTTATTAACTGACAGCGCCAGATTCCCTACGTATTAATCCGTCGGCGTCGCTCATCCGCGTCGGATCGCGCACCGCGGCTCTCCGTAAACATCAATTCATTATCTCAATCGCAGTGTTAAAGAACTCGTTTTTATTTGCGCTTTCTACGCATAAATAAATATGTATAAAGGTATATTACTGCGGAATCTGGCACGCGTCAATCAAACGGAACGTACACGAAACACAACGATTTGTCACTCCGCCATTTTGAGGTATCCACAATAACGGCCGCCATTTTGGTGACAATAATTAACAGATAGGCATCTTCGTTCGACCGCTTTCTAGTTTTTGTTTTCTAAAAATAATTATCATCACAATAAGCGAGGCGATCTCTTTCTACTTACCGCTGTTGCGGTATTTTGAATAAAATTAAGAGGCCAAATGATTTCAAATTCAATAGCGACGGTACGGTTGTAATGAGCATCTATTAGAAACCGGTGGAACAAATGTTTATGTACCAGACACTCAAGAAAACTGTGGCGTTATCCTCTCGATTCTAAATAAAATAATAATATGTTGTGTAGTGAATCGGTCGGTGCGTTCGCAACGGCTCCATTCAACTCGGTAGCCGTCGGTCGCTAAATAGTCGACGCTGAAAATATTTCAGCGCGGTATTTGAAGCGTTAAACAGCTGTTGAACGAGAGTTTAGCGCCGGTGGCGGCGGGTCGCGGCGGCGTCGCGCGGCTCGTGAGTCCGGTGCGCGCGCGCCGCTCGCGTCACGCCGTCAATGGCGCGGGTTATTTACCTCTCCTTATCACCTTTTGTTTTGCTCAAATACTTGTCTCGTTTCGTGTGACACTCGTAGCTTCCTGATACGCTACTGCACGCCTGCACTATGTGACGTCCTACATTCCTACGTCAACGTAGTGGGTGTAGTGCATCTACGTATGTGCAGATTGTATGAAACTATATATAGAGGTATATATATTACTTTCTGGTAGATTCCGAATTAGGCAATCAACATTTTCAATTTCGACATAAAAAGCCTCAAAGACAAAAAACGCCAAAGAATCCTCGGCATGTTTGCACAAGATATCGAGGATATCGAGCATCGCAGTGAAATAGAAGAAGCCACAGCTATTGGAAGGGCTAACAATAAACGCATCGGAGGCCGATCGGCGATACAGGTCCTTGTGTCCACATTAGCATCTCGAGCCAGGAGTGTGTGCAAACAGCGAGGGTCATCTGATGAAATGTTCAAAGGCTTTTAGTTCCCGAGAATTATTAAATGAAGCCCCAGGATCGTAATGTAAACAGTGTGTGTTTGTCGAGCCAAGAACCTGTTGCTTTGTCGAGGTTTGATGCGTGCTTCGGCTTATTGGCGGTTATTTTATGTCTGCTAATGTTAATGCGAGTGCGGCTGTTAATGTGGCAACATTGTGACACCAAACATATTTCCCTAGACGTAGGGTTCTTGCCGTCTTTGTTGAATTTCAGCTCATTACTGCATACATTCCAGTTTCTTGCTTTCTTCAAATCATATTTTGTTTTCAAATCGGCAAAATCATGCGCGCCACCGTCCACCATAACAAACACGGAACGTCTTCAGTCGGCACAGAATGGCTGCATTTACAAGTTATTTGAGTGAAGCATCTTGTACAATCAGCATTCCCTCGTATATTACGCAAACACGAAGGCAGATTTCCCTTCGACGTCAACAATACATTGCTCAAATGAGTGTTGCAACGACCTCTGCGAAACACCAGATATGTGTGGATATCTAGGCAAATATGGAGGGGTTATGTCTAGGTAAACATGAAGGTAGCCATCCCGGGCGCTAACACTGCTAATGTGTGGACAAAGCTCGTCGTGACGGATCCTGCTAATAAATATTCCAGGGAGTGTGGATGCGCGAACATTACCATCACGGCGCCTGCCGCCTCGCCGCCGCCGACAGGAACCTAATGAACTTCTTTGTCCTTTATGCGATGCTGCAAAGCTGCTGAAACAAGTGAATATGCTTTCCAAGTTTCTGCATGATTCAATGAAAATTTTATAGTTGTTTGTTTGGAATTAACTTCTAAAAGTTCAGCAAAACAAATTTATCATACAATTTAATGGTAATTAAAATTGCGTCTTGACCTATCGGTGAATTAGCATATTTCGAATTATGTATTTTATATACTGCTTGTTAATGAGTATTTCTAAGTCCTCGTGCCCGATTGGTTAATTGTCGTGTGTTCGATCAATTCACACAGACATCAATGTTTTCACCTCGCAGTCACACAGCGACGATATCTCCGCAGACATTAACAACTAAATGTTCAATATTTTATTACCACACGTATTTGTCTTGCATACCGACCAAACATGTTAAGCGCACACGACATCTTTCATTACAAGTTTCTATTTGATTTCGCCTCATAAAATCTACTCGCATAGACACGATTATGATTTCTATCACAAATATTACATTGTATAAAGTATCTGAAAGTTTACTCTTTATAACATTCAACAGTGTTTCGACGACATAGAGTTCAATATTAGGTTTACTAACTTTTCTATGATTGGTGGCTAAGGCCGCAGCACCTGTGTCATCGACGCAGAGTATATTTTCCTCTAAAGCTAATTTTGTGTTGTTATCTTCATTGATATCGGTAGCTGTAAATCATGCTCTATTTAGAATTGAGCTTAATTCTGAATGGTTTAAGACCACTTTTGGTAGCGTTGTGTTGGCAGTAAAAGGCGCTAATCAACAGTGTGTCCTCCTGCTTATATCTGGGTATTACTTCGGGATTCTTCTGAGAACGGCATCGAGTCCATTCCCTGTTTATTCAAATAATAAGCAAGTGGGTTGTTTAATGGTTCCGATGGATGAATTCTTTCACTTTCCGTTTCTTTGTTGGGGTCACGATCACGATCTAAAACGTATCAGTGTGTTTATTGTTTACACGTTACAAATTGGGTGCAATATTGTGTCAAGTGTTCGCCTCGCTCGGTGTACATCGGTGACGTTTCATTCTTCATCTCCCTTGGCATCGTGTTAACGTGTAGTGAAATTCCGGTCGCTTTTATTGACTTGTCCAATACAAACGTACCTTTTCATCGGCCCACTAAATAACTTACAGTTAATATTATATTATAAAATCACGCGAGGGATTCAACAAAGCTGCTAAGTCGCTCCGATTCTGTTTGTTCTGGGGTTAGCGCGGACTGTGCTAACGCTATCCTACTTATCAGAGCGTGCAACTGTTGATTTTTACAGTTCGTCATATGATAATAACATCAACATTTAGCGTACCGCGTGTTTGTTTAGTTCACTGAATTTGGTCAATCCGCAGCTTATAAGGTAGACGAACTTAAAATAAACCCCTTAAGTGGCTCATTTTATTGATATAACGTTTAAATAAAATTGCGGTCACCTTAAAAAGTAATAAAAGGTGGATGGAATCCAGTAGCAGTCTGGACCCATGAGAAAGAAAAGTCGAATGAAATGACAGGGTGTGGATACGGGAGCGCGATTGATGTGATTATAGGGTTCCGTAGGCGGAGTGGAGCATTTCACGTGAGATTATACTGCCCTGGAATGGATATAAAATGACGCCTAAAAGTAATAAAAACGCAAAGCATTTTGACAGCAAATATTTCGTGGTAGGTCGATGACACTAACATTTTCATTAAATTTTACGCCGATTAAGCGTGTTTAAGTTGGTATTTTTATACCTATAGCAGTTTATTGTAAATAAAGTACAATGGGCAAGTCCGCCATGAATCACGAATCATGTGTTATCCTTCAGGATATATTTTTGACGCGAGCATTTACCCAATTTGGAAAAATAGCCGACAAGTAGTACGAAACAGGATAAATTGTTTCACATTAATTGATATAGCACGCGGACGGCGGAACCCTGAAATGGGCCGGTGAAGGAAGCTTGCGTGTCGTTCGGAGGCGAGCGTTTATCCGAACGAAACATTTCACCGATAATAACTCCACACAATATAATAATGCGAATAATAAATAAAAATGGAAATAAAATAATAATTTTAATGTCGTAATTGTGGGCCGGGGGCTGCGGCGGCGCAAAACGCGCTCATTTCGAACAACGATTTGATTGCCGCTCGCAACACTTGGCTTATATTGATTCCGATGGAACTTTAAGTGCATTAATATTGGGACTGGTTTCGCATAGTCGGTAGTTCGGTGCTTGTGTTTCTCGCTGGAATGATGCATTACGCGCGGAGACCTGCCATTAATTCCTATGTGCCGAGTACTGCCGAGCCAGCGATCGTGGATTTCCGTGAATCCGATTAAATTAACTCAATTGCTGTAATAGTTGTAATGATAGAACGGTAGATGATTGTATTAGTATTGAAACACTTCTTGTTGCTTTCTAGGAACTTAAATCGCTCCACTTTTCTAACTTCAACACCCTTTGTTCCTTTCTTTATAAACAATGTTGCATGTTTCACGATGATTATAAAATTATTGTTCACATTCTCAATCAACCTACTATGTTGATGTTGAACAATATCAACTAGTTATTACAATTATTCAAGTACCTCACTAATAAGGCCGGTTTCAGCAAATGTTGCGAGCCCTAGGCGACTTATTGCGGCCACCACATGTTACTGTACCGATATCGTTATAAACAAGAATAAGTATAAATAATTGAACAAATTTAACTCCTCGGGCAATCCAGGAACGGAAGCTCACGGCAAATTGTGTTTATTAAATGTTAGCATCGAAAAGTAAACAATTGTAGATTAAATGCGAATCGAAGGTGAATAATAGTTCGTACTAATTATGCAGAATACATTGTTATTACTTTATTAGCTGTTAACCCTCTGGATGCCGATGATCGTCCATGAACGATGCTCTCGGAAAAAATCGTACATAATAATACGTGTTCTTGAACAATTTACGTCAAATATAGACACGTATTTATTTATAGAACCTTATTTTAACAATAACTTGGACATGTAAAGAGTATTCTTAACGTGTCATCTTCGTATTTTTCCACATTTACGGGTAGGTTTGACGCCTTGCGACATTTATAGGTAATTGCGGGTAAACTGGCTGGTCCTGGTGGCCGCACCTGCCATTTGCTTATAGGTAATTTAAAAATAAGTCATATAATATGAAACCTAGCTGTGGACTGTAATTATAGAAACGTTATGTTGGAAAAGTCTATGATTTATCAAGAAACTGTATATACCGGTGTCGTTTATACACACTGCTGCAGTGTAGGGTTAAGGATTATAATTTAATCATGTTTCAATGTTAGATTTGTTTGCGTTATTGAATTAGATTTGGCTGTTTTATTATAATTGTTTGATCTGGCTATATTATTGTATGTAACTTCCTTCAATAATCTATAGCTTTAAGTTACTTTTTAGGATTGGGCTTCACTGAAATTTGCCAAAAATTTGTCAAGTAATGGGGAATTAGGCTGTGAATAGTTTCTTAACGTCCCAACAGAACAAATCCATGGCTTTCAGTATTCACCTGACGATTTACCATCGATTTTTATGAATTCATCATTATTTTATACTATTTATTATTTTTGTTACTTTTATCCAGGATTTTTTTAATGTGTCATTAATATTGTGCTCAGCGAATCTATTTGCTTATTTGCTTTTAAAGACAAAAAGCCTAACAAACCAAAGTTTCCCTTGTTCCAGTCCGCCCGTTCTGAAGGCGAGTCTTCCGGGGATCAATCCTGTGAGAGCTCTGACGAGGGAGTGGGGCGGGATGCGCCAGCCTCCCACCCCCACCAGCCACATCAGCCACATCAGCCCCACCAGCCGCTACAGTCACACCCGTCGCTGCAGCATCAGCCGATGCAGCATCAGCCCACACATACCTTGAACCACCACGCTTCAGTGCAGCATCAACCACTGAATACTCATCAGATGTCACATCCACACCAGAGGAACTCGCCCAGACCGCTTGAGAGAGAACTCAAAGTAAGTAGCTAAATTATTATGCAAAGAATCATAACTGAAGATGTTTTATGGGCAACTTATTCTTCAACGAGGAAGGAACATTTGGATGGAAATGCATGAACAGATAGATAGAAGATACGGTACGCTTAGTGCTTATTGTATACCAAGAAAATAAATCAGATCTTTTGAGCGCTATAAAAAATCTTAAAAATGTAATGTGGTTATAGGATTGACATTTCTCATAGCCTGGCCTTTGGATCTACAGTCTAATGATGACTTTGAAGTACTCCTGCTAATTGCAACTGGCTCAGCTTATCCCTAACGATATTGCAGATGTACGATTTGGTCAATTTGCAGACATATTCTACGTTGGGCACCCGCTTTAACGGCAAATACTAGTACATACCTACTGATCCGTAGGTGCCAAATGTGGAATAATATTTGAAATAATAAATTATACCACTAATGACAACTGCGAAAAATATCGATAGGTGCCGTATGTGGAATACCTGAGGTGCCATTAAGTCAGGTGCCGTTAAAACGGGTGCCCAATGTGGAATACGTCAATTTGCAGTGTTTTATTAATTGTATAATTGTGACCAAATGACGACTTAACTTCACAAATACCTACCTACTACATAGAACTTAATACAATAATGATTGAAAAGATCTAGGAACTGATGACTGAATTTTTTAGAGGAATTTTGCATGCCAATTCCAGAGTTACTATTACAGATTGTCAATATTCTTTAGGACTTATTGTCTCTTAGTTACCATTTTAATTCTATACTGACATTTTCCTTCACCAGGTGCGCGATGACTTCGAGTCTCTCAAGTCCTCTCTGCATCCACACTTATCATCACTGGCGTCCTTAGCCCAGGGGGCCCCTTTGTCCACACCCGGTAGTGTGTTCGCTCTGGCCGGTGCAGGGGCCCCAGGCGGCTTCCCATACGCGCCTCCCGCATTTCTGGCCCCCGCTCCACCACCACCGGCCCAGCCAGCTGGCTCGGCGTCATCTTCGTCGTCTGAAGGGAGTGCTGCTGGATGGAGTTTTGAAGAACAGTATAAGCAGGTCCGGCAGGTTAGCCCCTTTTTTTATTATATTTTTTTATACCTTCTGATAATAAAATTAGGTTTTTTCTTGGATTGGAGAAGGATGAGTGAGAACTGGTATTAAGAACAAAAGGAAATGAACTAAATAAGTCAAACAATTTATTCAATGTTTGTCCACATATAAAGTCAATAACCATTCCAATTCCAATAGCCAAAGCAAAGTAACATCGTAATAGCTCAACCGTTGCATAATAAACCATAAACAATTTACCTACCATAGAGCAATCAAATAAAATCGCGCCGACCCTCGCACAACCCTACTGAATTATTCACAGCACACATTACGTGTCTATGTGTCCAATAAAATGGATTCCTAAATCGCTACATAATGGTCGGTTCAACCCGTTCCTTTGTTACATATTTCATTGGTTTCGCGAAGGGTTGTCAAAACATGTGAGGGGTCATTCGGGGCCCCGGATGAATAATAATCCGCCGTCGAGTTGGGAGGGTTGAGGACAGATTGACAATGTTCTTTATGACTTTATTGCGGTTGTGCGAGGGTTTCGTGCTGATGTTTATATTATTATTAATTTTATTATTTTTATTTATGGCTTCGCATTGTTTGTGCATTTAGCCAGTGTCACGTTTAGAATAGAAGTTCTAGTTTCTCTAGATTTTAGTTCAATGTCCTAGTTAGGCCCCAATAAAATGGCGGTAACTTTATAGGAAGCTTCTACGGAGTTTTGTCGACAACATGTACTTACAAACTAAAGGAAACTCGTAAAGTTTTTATTTACATAGATAAAAGTATATACAGTGTATAAAATACTTAAATAACTAAAACTACAAACCTGTACACTTTTACCAAAAACTACTCACTAACTAAAACTAAAAATATACTTAACTAAAATATGGCGTCGAAAAACTCCTCCACATCGTTCCCCACTGGTAATGTACCCAAAAGGCTGGCAGCATTGCCACGTTGTATGGCAATGCTTATTCTCTGACCAAGGTAAAAGCCAGCCCTTAGGTCACGCGAAGTGTCAACTAGGCGTTTGGAAAGATCAAACTAATGTTCAATCACAGCGTTTTACTTGCCCACACTCGTGCAGTTCACTAAAATTATTAGAATAAAAAAACACAATTTTTACACTATTAACATTCAATTTAACACAATTTTAGGAAAATAAAACAGAGTAGCAACATAGACGCCGTCACGTTCCCGCCAAAACTCTTTAAAATTAAGAAGACCCACTTCATATTCGTTATTTTGACGTTTGAAAAGGGATGTGTAAGTTAAATGTCAATAATAAGAAAAAAAAAAATTCGCAGTCACGAAATGCAAAAAACATTTGTAGGTAATATGTATATCTTTTTCTTCAAGGATCACCCATTCATTTCTCACTCCATTTAGCAGAAAGTTAACAAGTTCTGCAATTTCCTGATACAAAAGTAATAAGAAGTGTTTTATTTTTCACCTCACGACCTGGCTGAACAAGCTGTTAAGTGTTCTATCAAAGGGAAGAAAGGTTTAAAATGGTCGTGGCTGATCACGCGGCTATTGTTCCCTTATTAACTGGAGGCACGCTTGTGAGGCTTTACGTAATAGCGAATAAGGACTCGCATTCACGGTGAGACGATTTGCCTGAATGTTTCGGTAGTTTTGAAAGAAGATAGATTTTTCCAATAGTTTTTCAGTCTAAACAAAATCAATTTCAACGTAGGCATGATTCTGGTTAGACTGAACGCTTACTAGAAATGCTATTGTTGTATGGTTGATTGAAAATGGGTTCCATAATAACTTCAACTCTCAATAGGCCCAGATGTCTTATAAATTATATTTACTTATATAACAACTATCTGTTCCCCGCGGCTATGCTCCCGTGGACCACCCCACAGGACCCGTTTTCTGGATAAAAAATAGCTTATGTCACTCAGGAATAATGTAGCTTTCTATTGGTAAAATAATTTTTCAAATCGGTCCAGTAGTTTTGGAGCCTATTCGGTACAAATAAACAAACAAAAAAATCTTTCCTCTTTATAATATTGGTATAGACGAGCTGTTGCCCGCGATTTCGTCCGCGTCAAACTCGTAAAAAATATATTTTTATTTTTTTAGTTTCCCGCCGGAACTATGAATTTTCTCGTGATACAACGTAGCCTATGTTACTCGTTATTATATCAGCTATCTATCAGTGAAAGTCCCGTCAAAATCGGTCCAGCCGTTTCGGAGATTACCCGGAACAAACAGACAGACAGACAAAAATCTTAAAAATTGCTTATTTGTTGTTAGTACCGTATATACTTACACGTGCATTCAGTAAAACGTTGTTATTTTGATATTACATACAGCCACTTCAATTTTATTTATTTGTATGTATAAATTTAATTTGTCACTACTATTGTAAACAGCCGTCAACAATGAGACTGTTTTCTGTAACCTAGCTCAGAAGTCAGGGCTTCAATTATTATGGTGTTTCAACAATTATTTTATTTGTCAATGAAACTATTTAGATTTTTGATTTGATTTCAGACTTAATACTCGATAGATTTAAATCTAGATATCCTACTTTAGGAAGCTCATTTATTGCAAGCTGTAGCTGTAACACTTACTCTCTTACAAATAAACGCGGTATAAAGTTATACCAGCAGGCTTATTACGTATCTTTTGCAAAAGCAAAACGATAGCGATCAAACGCTTTATGTCATAAAAGTCGGAATTACCTGCAATGTAAGTATGGTAGATCCTACACAATCGTTTGCTAATCGCTCGCTGTTTGTCAAATGCACTTATTTAAAAAAAAAACCGCCAACATCTCTAAAACTTCTGTATCGAAAAGCAATTATTGCGCAAAAATCGCTATCGTTTTGCTCTTGCAAAAGATACGTAATAAGCCTGCCGGTATAACAAAGGTATAACCATACATTTTCATAGGTTTATACTTGGTATAACTTTATACCGCGTTTATTTGTAAAAGGGGTTAGTTTTGATATATCAAAATTGATTAGGATTTTAACTATATTAGCAGAGTAACATCAACACTAACATTAAAACGGGATATTTACCATGTTTACTGTTTGTTTCGAGTTTCCGATATTAGTGACCATGACAGTTTAAAAACTTATATGAGTAACATTAAGTTCATGTACAAAAGCTTCTTAATTTTTATTTGATGATGAAATCTTTATAAAAGCTTCTTCATTTCTTATCATTGAAGTAATTTTCTTCTGTCCCTGTAATTGAGAAGTTCTTTACCAGAATTTGAATGTAGATTCTATAGCTTTTCGTCGTGGTATCCATAGCGATCTTACATATGTACCTACATATGGCAGATTGGAGTCAAATTAACGAGGTTTAGTCTCTTTCATCTCAGTATGCTCGCGTGCCTGCCGCGTTAACGAGGCTTACAAAGATTCAAATTGATACCTACCTACCAAGGAATCAATTATAAACTTAAGAGGTTTGCGGTTCAAAGCATATTATGTTAGCAAGGTATTGTTGAAATGTAGCACTTTTAATTTTAAAGGCTTTTGCGTGTGATCGTTATCCATACACAGCCTGTAACACATTTTATGCACATTTAATTTATAAGTAGGTTACATTTAATTCATTCAAGAGTTCACGACTGATTCATATTCTTTCATTCATGACTGTGCCTTTAGAAGGTACAGTGTTGAAAATTACTTGCAAGCAATCTTTTGGAATTCGTTGTGTTACATAGCCAAAATTGTACCAAACAGCTCTGTTTTTGTTACGAAAATTACCGTGTTTAACAAGTCTTGCAGTTGTTATAATTATAATTTTACCAGAAGCTTTAACCTGTCAAAGTTGAAAGTAATTTCGGGGACCATTCAGTTACAGACAATGGCCGAAAAATTTGTAATGTAGGCTTTTAATCTTTGGTCCTTCAGGCCATAAGGTGTAGACTTTCCTTTGTATCTAGGCTTAAGTTGAGAACGTTAATTCGTTCTACATATCGCAATTTGCGACACAATGTGCGACATACAACGAGGACAAAGGAGAACGAGCACTCGCAAAGCAACTTAGTCAATGTGTTAATGCATTACCATTGGTTGTTGACTGGTTGCCTCAGGAATTCTGTTTACGGCCTCTTATTGTTGTTTATTCGGTTTAATGTATCCTTCCTTTGTGATGGAAGTAGCTTGTGTATTGTAAATCTGTCTACAATGTTGATAGATTGTCTTGATTAATAAAATTGTGTGCTTTTATGTGGATGATCTCTTACAATGATAGATACAATGTTGTTGAACAAAATCCTCAGTGCTATTAATTTTAATATGATATGAAGACTATTCATGAAGATGATTTTGATGAGTAAGTGTTACTTAGCTATTATGCTTTGTAATGAAAAGTTTATAGCTGCAGTCAATGTATCAATACAGTTTGTTTTGGAGCTTTCGACTGCAGTTTGCCGCATCTATCAGGGTTTACACAACAACTGTATAGTTTGTTTTCTGTTTAGCGAATGTGTGAACGTTGTAGGCCTTACAAACTCAAAGATTCCTTCTGCATTTAAATAATGTAACTAATATGTATCTCTCTTGTTAATCATCGTCATTCCCTTACCCTTAGCCCAAGGATAGGATAGGATAGATGAACCTCTTTTTTCCGCACTTAGACTCCCATTTAGTCCGTTGTGCGTGGAAGCTTTCTTTCTGTTAGAGGGCATAGCCAGTAATCCACCACGCGGGCCCAGTGCTGGTTGGTTGATGACACATGTCTTCAAATTTTTGGTTCTAAGACATGCCGGTTTCCTCACGATGTTTTCTTTCAGCATTTTGAGAGCAGTGGTGATGAAATTATTTACACAAAGTAAAGCGCCTGCCTGGGTTCGGGACCCACGACATACAACTTTTAAGTCGCGGCCGTTACCACTGGGCCACCACTGCTTTTTCCCTTACTCCAATTGATTTGGGGTCAGAGTAAGATTCTTCTTCTTCCATACTTCTCTTCGGATTAGTCGTCAAGTCAATAGTTTCTCCTTTTCTCGCTATACTGTCTTCCACTCTTGTAACAAATCCTACTAATATTATAAATGCGAAAGTTTGTGAGGATGTATGTTTGTTACTCTTTCACGCAAAAACTACTAAACGGATTTGGATGAAACTTTGCAGTAATATAGGTTATACATAAGAATAACACATAGGCTACAATTTATAATGATTTTTTGTAATTTGGTGATAATCTATATTATTATTATATAAAAATCAATCCCTATTTCCTTTGGTCACGGCATCACGCGTGAACGGCTGGACCGATTTCGTTAATTCTTTTTTTGTTGTGTTTGTTATTGATAGGAGAAGGTTATTATGAAAAAAAAAATAAGAAAAAAAATTGGTACTTAGGTAGGGTAGTGCAGGTAGGGTAGTGTAGGTAGGGTAGGGTAAGGTAGGTAGGGTAGGGTAGGGTAGGTAGGGTAGGGTAGGGTAGGTAGGATAAGGTAGGTGGGGTAGGGTTGGTAGGGCAGATCAATGTTTGGTGTTTTTATGGCAAAACAAAGTTTGTCGGGTCAGCTAGTACTATATGTACTCAAAATAACTTCGATAGTCGTCACCAATCGCTCGGACCGAAACAAACGCGCGTCGAGATAATCGCACGGTTGCACGCGCGGGCGATAATCGCACATTTGTTGCGCGACTGCGGCGCGTTTGCGCACACATCGGTCTACTTGCGAAGCGTCACGGTGCCTTTGTGCGATTCCGATGTACGGGCACGAGCGGCGGTAGTTCAGATATCGTTCTTATATTGCTAAATGCTCTTGTTAATATGGGTTTAAATTCAGATTAAACTCTTAATTGTAAAACACGGTTGTTCTTAGTTTGTTTTTGGTGCAAAAGTTTACCTTCGCCTAAATCCACCGTGGGTAACCTAATCCAATAAGTGGATTATTGGAAATTAGATTCTTTGGCAAGCTGGAATTTCATATAACGAGTATACCAGCTATAAGCTATCCTGCGTTTAAACTATTTTACGAGGAACAGAACATACGAAAGGAATATTCTTGTATTATGAATTGACAAGGATGACACACATAAATATTTCTTGACTCTACTTACTCCTACAGGGCTTTATTATAAAATTTCTTAGGTATAGGTACCATTGATTGAAGTCAGGTTGTTTACTGGATACGACATGAATAACACGAGCCAGTATCACACCTTGCTGTTATAATTCTATCACTTTCCTATATTTGATCAATCCACTTCGGAACTCCTCGCCTATTGACACAGAGAGTGATGAATTTGACGATTGAATGAAATCTGTGGCAACGTTTACTCAAGGGACTCTGTAAATAGGCTTCATTCATTCGTACTTCATTCTTCAATTGAAGGTAAACTGTGCAGTGATTATGGACGGATAGCACCTCCACGAGAATCTAATGACAAGTTTCAATCTTTTGCAACTTTAATTACACAGTGGACGGACGTTGTTTGCGTGCGTATTTAGAAAATGATACATTTATGTATTACCTTTATAAATAATTACCCGCTATTAACTGTTATACTATTGCTTAATCGTAATTACAAAGTTGTAGATAAACGGTAGGGTAATAAAGCAAAAAAATACGACGTTTTCCCCCTCGCTCCTCCCACATAATTTCTTCCCTATAACAAAAATTACAAGGTTGATAGTCCTGCGAGGTATCGTGTGTATAAACATTTATACATCTGCTAATAGTATGATTATCGTGCCCTCTTTAGGGCGTTGTCGTTGAATTAACAGTTATTTGTGCAAAAAGCGGAAGCTGTTCGATTTTCCACCTTGTGGCTTGGTGGTAGGGTTATAAATTAAAAAGTATGGAGCTAACGTGAGACTTAAAGTCCATAAACGGCGGCCATGTTGGAAAGTCCGCTGTTTTCCGACCCTAAATCATCGCCGCGGATTATTGTTGTTCCTTTTATTAGCGTCTACTGTGTTGCTACTTGTCTGATAGTGTATTCATAGAGTAATTTTAAAGCTTGCAACAATGTGTGGACGTGAATGGCCCATGCTTTTAGATTTACTTTTTGTGTCACAACAACCGAAAATGTTGAGCGTTTTAGGTGTGCCTCGTTTCCGCTACGTCACACCTGTGTTTAGGAAACTTTCCAACTTATAAGTACACAATGTAAATACTTGTGAGCTTTGTAATCTTGTTCCCATGACATATGTACTTAAACTCTGTTCCGATTCCGAATATCTTCGACTGAATTATAAAATTAACAGTATCGGATCCCTTTTTCGTAGTTTACTAATTTAAATTAATTGCTTTCGCAATAAACGATGGGTTTTGATTCTTTCAAAATCTCTTTTCGGCGTTTCAGCCTTTGTTTCTGGGATGAAAATTACTAGTTCTTGGATTTTCTCCATTAACTGATTATGAAGCAATTCACCTGTTACTGTACACAAAGATATTCAACTGTATCTTCTCTTGTTTTATACTATTATTCATCGTTCCTATAAAAGGCCCAGTGTCCAAGATTCAGTATTGTCACGTAGACGGCTGCGCGCACGCTTTGCGCCCCGGCGTCGCTCGTCCATTAGTCAGGCACCCCCCGCGCCGCGCACTTTATGTGCGACACGTTTGATTTTATACTATTTATCATTGCTATAAATTGCTTACACTGCAAAACAAGCTGCTTGCTACAAATTGATGGGGTTATACACCGATTGTGTGGTTTGAATTGATTGTAGAATTAATCTAAGCTAAAATATGATAGAATCGGCTATATCTGCTATTGCTGCTATTTCAGATGAGACATGTGAAAAAGAGCCCTCAAAACTTACTACAAGGCGCTGACGGGGTAAGTCTACGAACTCGACTCATTCTAAAACGAGAAGACCATACTAGCAGAACACAAAATAGGAACGTTTCCTGGGTAGAAAAATGATAATTCTAATTACTCCGTCAATGAGATTATCAAATAATATTGGATCCGTATTAGTTGCTTTATCAAAAAAATTAAAATTGACAAAGATAAAGCGCATCAAAGTTCAGGAGTGTGCTTGTGACGTCACTTTGTCAATATAAAGTGTAGCACAATGCGACGTCACTCCATATTTCAACGCACTGTATCGTCGTATTATTTTTGTTTACGTGGCAAAAGGAAAAATACTTATCCAATATTTTTAGGTTAAACTGACGGACGAAATAGTACATTACTGCAGCGGCCAGCAAAATAGGCATTGATGGACGAACGTGTAAATGTGGGCCGAGGCGAAGCCGAGGCACACATACGTAAGTCCATCAATGCCTAGTTGTGGCCAAGGCTTGTATAGTACTTTTTTCAAATAATGCGCGGTAATTAAAACTAAGTATTACCTAGAACTCATTTTGTCAAATACAATTATTACTTTTCAAAATCAATGACGAACAACGAGTAACAATAATTTTGCCCGCGTTAAAATGTTCATTTGTTTTTTTTTTCAATATACAGCTTTCTATTTGCAAGCCTGTTCGAAATTTAAATAAAACCTTTGATAAGTTACCTCCTTGGTAAAAGATTGTTCCATTTTTAAATTACACGACAGATATGAATTTACTATGTAATTTATTTGGCCGCTAGACACGACAGATATGGATTTTCATACAACTTTTGCCGGCCGCTGTGTGCATTATTTTTTATTTGGATTTATCTCGAAGAAGGTTGTCAAAATAATGCTCACATTTCCAAGCATGTTTGAGAAATAGATATTTTTTGTCAACTACTCTATTGTGAGGCAAAGGAAAAAGGCCTTTGCCCTGCAGCAGGAATATATAGGCTATTAAGTTAGGTTTTATATTTCATACACAGGTTTCCAGGATTGATCTAACCTATCTTTCTTTGTTTTATTCGTGTTTCATTACTATCGCAGGTTGGTCTTCAGCTCCGCATATCTTCATAAATGTTTCGCCACTAGAGAACACCTACCTTCTTTTTTGTGACTTGTTATCTCTCTCAACCCTTGAGTGGCTTACTTGTTATCACTTGTCACTATCATCAGTTCATGTTCTACTGATTTGCTCCCTGTGTTGTTTGTTACTTGTTTGTGGCAAGTCCATAAGATTGCAAATAGCTTAATTTTCTCCAAAAGTGAGCTTACATTTTTAAATGTAAACATCACCACACCCAAAGGTTCTGTAATCTCAAAACGTGGTTGTTTTAAATGCACGTGAACTATTAGATTCGCTGTAAACCTTTTAAAGTGGCAGTAACGTTATGGGTGCGTTCGCCCAAAAAAAAGTAACTTATTTTTTTAACTGGCAACCCAAACGATTAGCCAAGTGAGCCATCGTGCTGGCATTCGAGTGTTTTGGATATTTATTCCGTCTAGACGGTTTATCTAGTGGATGCTTTCGATATGTTTATCAGGGTGGAATGTTTTATACACTTGAAATTGGAAAGTTAACGACGAATGAGCTTTTAAGCGTTTTTTCTGCATGCGTAACGTTTAAGTCGAAATAATTATCTATGGATTGTTGTTAAAGTCACGGTTTTCATTGTTTTGTTATCTATGGTAAATATTATATGTTTTATGGTATAGAAGTTTTTATTTTCCTCGCAGAAATATATTTGGCTACACATATTTTTCTGCCAATTAGCTTAATTTTAATGGCGTTTCGAATTATAATAAGCTTGTTTCCAACAGTACTTTTGGCGTTATCACGATACTTTCTTGTGACGTCACACTTACAGCTACATAACAAACAAATTAGTCAAACATTAAAAAGCATTCGAGACTTCCGATCCTAATTAAGGAGTGTTCAAACTCGTTATTGTTGTTTTTTCTTCAGATTTAGATGCGGCTATTATCGTTAAATAGCCGATTTGTCGTCGCAATTAGCCTTAAAATGTCGACTTGTACATAAATCGGTACGATTACGTGTATCGGCCTCATTATCGAGCGAGCAGCATTTATCTTGTAAATACGTGTTGTATGGATAGTTAACATTGAACATTTTATTGTTTTTACATCAAGGAGTCTTACCTACATTGTATTTTATCTTGAAGCTTGAGAAGTTTTAGACAAGGGAAATTCTAATTGCGACTGGGAAAAAGTCATTACCAAAATATTTTGACTATTCGGTACTCGTCATCACTGAGATAATGTTACGAGTAGAGCCACTGCAAGAATTAAGTTATGGCCTTTAACAAAACAAAAAAAAAAGCATAGTGTAATCTCGTAGCATTTCGTAGCAAATCTACAGATTGTTAAAATCAATAAATGTCTTTTATATGTGGCAACACAGAGCAAAGCTATGATTTAAACTTATATTTATTATGCTGTATCTAGACTTCTACAGATCAGTTGTGATTATGATGAACATTAATTGAATGTCAAGACATAATTTAGATACAATTTTAGTATCAACCCACAAAGTTACCTTCAGCAATGTCTCCATCCCAGTTATCAATTGTTATTTTAATTTTGTAATTATCATTAATATTTACTCTGAACAAACGTTAATGTATTCATTGGACTCAATACAGAATATCGATATAACTAGTGAAGCGATAATTACGAGGACATTATCTAGTGACGCGCTCTGATTGGTCGATATTGAATGTCATTCTGACAGTAATGACATTTTGACGAGACGTTGTAACTAATTGCTGACAATTGTAAGTATTGTTTGGCTTATTATTTTTAAGATTAGATTGGTTTAGTAAAGAGTTTTCCTTATTTAAAGCTTTCAATACTATATCGGCTTAAGTTTAATCATTTTTATCATATTCTATTTGCCAGCAATTGTAGTTCTGATCAAACACTTCATATGTTTGGACCAACAACACAATGACAGATTATCGTCTTACATCGCAATGTCAAGTCCTCTTTAACTCCAAAATAATACCTTTCATTTTAACTTCTTGAGGTAGGTAGCATCACAAATGGAAAAAATACTTCACTAATATTTTCTAATTTTCTTGCTTATCTTCACATCGTTTTCACCTGCACCTAAAACCCACCATTTTTATCAAGATAACTTGATCAGTATAGAGTTACCTTCTATTTGGGCGACATATCAGGCGCATGCGTGGCTCTCGGCGTGATACCATCGCTGACGCACCCCAGCTGATCGCTATTTCTGGGGACTTGCATGGGGCCCCTACGTTGCCGCAAGTCATGGGAGGGAAGGAACGATGGTACTGTTGATTGCATGGGATGAGGCTTAATCGATTTATGGTTAGTTTGTCTAGTCGAAGTTTATGTGGGAATAAATTTACTGAATTTCGCTTTAACAGCTTTATCAGGCAACAAAAGTTTTTGGAATGATACTCCTGCTCCAGCAAAAATAATTAAAAAAAATTCTTCATGATCCAATTTTAGAATACAGCTTAACCAGCTAAATTTTGAAGAATAGATCGAAAATAAAATGATACCTACAGCAATTGAAAATTCATGTCTAAGAATTATTTTCTTCCCATTTTCATACATTATGTAGATACTATCTTTCCCATATTTCAGGAATGTGTGCCCGATTAGCTTTTCTATCAACTTCGTGCATTTGTTCAATAATCGCTATCTCTTCTACCTTAGAGCTGATTGCATCGCCTAACAGTGGGAGTGCTATCAATGCGTGCAACATGCCGCATGTGGCGTATTAATTTGATATCCTTTTATTCGCATATGCACCACACAATAAATATGACCGTCGATCAAAATAGTACGACTCTGTTAATGTTTTCTTGTCCTTTGGTATAGTTCTTAAATGGAAAGGAGCAAAGCATAACGCATCAATGTTTAATTTCTTCTTATATCTATCAGCCATAAAGTCCATTTTGTACAGCATAATTGTAATGTTTATTATATTAGAGTCATCAAAATAAAATCTGTAGTTAATTCGCAATAACCCTGTCATACTACAAAATGGATGATATCATTCGCAACTAGAATCAGCCCAGTTGTTGAAATGCAAACAAACATCACAACTATAACACTTTCGATAGTAGGATCCAGCGTACTACAAGATATTTTGGTATCAAATGATTACTACATCGTGAAATTATTGGCTCTTCTACTTATAGATGAAATATCGTATCAACGATTTCGATAACTTGTCGATAGATGGAAGTAATATCGATGGCAAATGGATGGTAATTGAGCCTTTTCCCAGCTTTGTTTTCGCCATTCGCGTAAGTACATTGTTTAAGAGTATAAACTGATTTATTATTTGATATGATCCGTCGATTGACGGCTCACACTCGTAATACAAACTTGTTAGAAATTTGTTTTTATTGTGTGTTAATTCTACGTTTCTAGTAACCTGCGTCCGTAAGCGATTCTTTGTGATTTAAGCATGTTTATTTGCTCTCTGTATTTTTGGAACTGTGTACGTTTCGAGTATTTTTTGTGTATTTGTAGTTTTTGTTTAACGGATCACTATGCAATGTTTTATTCGTATTCTAAGAATGAATGGCTGCGTGAATGATTTGTTCCTCTTGATTCTGTAGACAGGTGCTTTTGCTACATTGATATGTTTCGGCTAGAATGCTAGATCTTTGTTAGATCTATTGATTGATGATGTTTAGATCATTACATTTTCTTCCTACATGACTAACACTGAGACTTTGTAAATCTTGAATAGCTTTGTTTCAGTCTGAAAAAAGAGTATGCTTCTTTTATCAGTGTCTTTCTTTTACATGTCATCTACAGCACAGCAGACGTTACAACACACAATTGTAAAGCTTATATAGTTTAGTTTGGACGGGCTGGTGTCCGCAACTCCACGGCTAAGCGCGTATTTAGCTTTACCATTAAGATTAATAAATTTTGACTAAGCAATCTAATTTTCATACGCAATGTCGAAATAGTGTGGATGGCCATCAGCCATCAGCCATCGGCGTGGACACGTGGGCCATATGTATCGAGTCATGGCGCATTAGCGTGTCGGGTGACCGTCACTCTGCAACCGTGCAACACGCTATTAATAGATGAACCGGGATTCTGTTATCATAGCAATTGCTCGATGAATTTGATGAAATATGTTGGCAATCCCTAATACATGAATTTGAAATAGATTCAACATGATTCCATATTGAAGTGTCATTCAATATTCACAGTTGATTTCTTCTCTGCATCTGATGTTACTTTGCTTGTATCTGCCTCGTCACGAGCTTTACAAGAATTTACTCAGGAATACCCAGGTTGTATAATATTGTCACTTCGTACTGCAATTTTATTTATTTCAAATGCACATTACAGATTTGAAATCACCTTTGTGCGGAAATCGCTTATGCAACTTTCCTCTGAGACTTGCTATTGCTTTCGTTATGCTTAGAAAGTTAGTCCAATTTCATATATTTTTCAAAGTTATTTGGAATCACTCTTATGCAAGTCTCTTCTTCATATTGCCTATTTTCAACTTTATGCTTAGAAAATGTCTCCAATTTTACTTTCATCTTCTTTTTTGCTTGCCATATATTCCGTACCAAACTCTACATCCCCTGAATCACTTACGATACGTACGTACATCAAATCACTGATCATCAACCCCTCTTGGCCACGCGTCTTACATTCTCGTGTTACTAGAGTGGCTCGCGCTATGAGGGTTGCGAGGGTGTGCCTGAAATAGGCGCACACGCAGCATCTGCCGGTATTAATAGCCCCCCAAAGTGAATGTAGTATCAAGGACGCGGCCGTTTATATCGCGTGATTACTTACGAGAGGGATTTGTTGTTTGGATAAATGAGTGGAGGAATGGATGCAAAGGCCTGTGTTGAGGAGCGTTTCAGTAATAGGATTTTTGATGCTCATATATGGTAAATTTTGGAATATGAATAGAAACGCACATGCTGGACCATCAGAAGGGATGAAATTTACTTATTTATAAAACAATTCAAGCAAACAAATTAGGATATCTCGATGATTTTATCAATGCGTGCAATAATTTTAATGTTTGCCTATTATTCTGCATTTATATCTTATCTTCTATATTCTTTTTGGAAAAAAGTTATTTCTTTAGCACGCTCTTCACTCTTAACTTCCAATTCAATTACCGTAGCATGTGTTTGAAAACTTACATAATAATATCCTTTATATATTGTGCAGTAATTTAGCAAAATATACAGACTTCCTTTAACAAGATGATGAATGCCTCCGCTTCTTTGTTCTAAAACCACGGACGCAGATTTATTATTTATATTACAACTTCCTTTACGTGAAACCCCTAAATCGATACGAACATTTGGTTGGCAGTTTTTGCTCCAAACATTCCTATAAAATGTTTATCACCGATGCATCGTACACATGTGGCGGCAGCCCTCTTGACTAGAGATTATTCTAAAATTTCCAGATTGCCACCCCGGGCAAAAAATAAATAAATCCATGCTCTTGTACAAAAAATGTCCCGAATCCTCGAGTAGATGATTACAATCCCCTTGAAATACAGATTTACAGTTATCGCTGCCATGAACCCTGAGAAGTAATCTGCCGTCATTTTTATGAGTGTTTTTAATATTTGTTTCATAATTCTTTCAGTGTGTGGATATCATTTTATGTAAAGGGGGGTGGATTAGCTAACTGCCTATTGAATTTATTTCATTGGAACTTCTACTATGTTCTTTTACATTTCATCTATACTTTCATGATCTCTTGAATATTATATTCTGCCATATTGTCTCGAATCTTTCTTAAATATTAAAATCCTTAACTTCTTTATTCAAAAATAATTCATGAGTATGTGTAATTTAATTACCATTTTCCTCATGGAGGCGTAACTATTTTGTTTATGTCAGTGTTATTTGCATGTGCTGGTGCGATGCCGGGGGTGGCGCGGGCGCAGCCGACCCGCGGGTTATCATTTCCTGTTCTTATTTTAAATTTTACAACATAATATTTTTTGCTTACGGCGGGAAGCTGAAGCGATGTTATTACTTTGTAGATGTTGAATGTTTTGAGCGATTAAGAGATGCCCGCGTTGGCATTCAAAGCTTTGAAGAAATATTCTGTTCTAAGTAATTTCCAATAATAATAATAAAGGTAATTTATTGGTTGATTGATTGGTTGGTTGATTGGGTAATTTATTGGTTGATTTTTTTATACAGATTGTAAGAAAATTTCGTTTTGAGCAATTGCCTAATTTAAATATGTAAGGCTAATAAGACTTGCATAGGCCAGGGATGCATAAACTTATAAGTAAGAAGGCTTATATCTACTCATCAGCTAGTGGATCAAGCATGCAAATGATGATAATGAAGTTTAAATTGTTGTTATGCCATCGACACGAGGAACAAGTTTTTTTAGAATGACTTATCGCTTGATATCACTTAACGACTTGAAAACATGTTCCAAGCAATTGTACATTATATCACCAAGGGACCCGATTGCTACCATTTTTAAATTCGCGGCTACCTCACAGTTTCTCAGCTCTCCTATATGGATTGCCGGCACAGTCGATTCGGACGATAAAACTGCGAACAACAATAATTTTACTGTTTATACACGTAATTGTTTATTAGGGCAAGCCGGCGCCTTTTGTCGGTCGCTACGTCAATATGATTTTATTACGGGCGATTCGCTGCGGCCGCGCCTATGTGTAAGCACCTTTAAGATTTGCGATTCGAGTACAACACTTGACCTAACCTGTTTGTGTCGTAATTCATTGTTTCTGTTCAGTAGCTTAAAATATATGTCTTGTACCGCAGCCCTGAGTTGAATACTCAACTGACCAAACAAATCCGCCATTGCAAATTTTTAAAAGATGCTATAGTGATTCATAATTTTGTTATTCAAGCATTAACCCTTAACATATTTTCGCCATACAGTTCTATTAAAATATGCCACTGGACACTGTTTATAAAAGTATTAAAAGTAAATTCATTATTTTGTGTTATTAGTGTAAATTCGATTTATTGAATTAATTAATTGATCTCTAATTGACTGAAACTGAAGACAATAGATTCAAACACGATCAAACAAACGACTTAACACTTAAAATTCCAATAAAAACCTTAATAGCCCAATAAGAAGAAATCGACTTCCAAAATCAAGTAACCAACAAACAAAATAGCAAAGCGAATGGTCTTCCAAAGGACCAACGAATGGACATGTCAAAACATGGATCCTTTGATCAGGGCCCAATTAAATAGGTTCTAGGAAATCACATAATGAGTTGTACGTAAACAGCTGTGGCTTGTAGCACTTGTGATGCACTTACGTCTGGAGACTAAGTAGAAGAGCAGGTGCCCGGTGTCACTGGGCCTTTGGTTTGGACTTTGTGGACAGGATTCAAGTTGATACTTATTATTGTTAGTCACGTGAAGAACTTCATATAATAGTCTTGTAGGCTGGTTGTTTGAATCAGGAATTAGAGAAAGAAATCGAGATTCTTGTTAGAATCAGAATGTATACGTTAGTAGATACAGAGTATTTTCGATAGCAAATATTCTGACACTATCAACTCCTCATGATTATAATCGTTTACTAGGTACTGCAAAAATCTGAAAGAACATTGGAAGCGGAGATATTTTAGTCGCCAAGATGATGTCTGTTTCAAATTCTAGAGTCAACGCCATAGTGCACAAAAAGGGTGCATTCGTCTTATCTAGATCACAATGAAAATACCTCCACCTATTAAAATAAAAGCATAATAAAGCCCAATCAATCGCTTGAGCACGCTTCAAGCGCTAGCCGGTAGCACGCGCGTCATCCTCGCTAGAGCAGTGCGCTTGATTTGTTTAGACAGCGGCGATCACAAAGCGGCGGCGATCAGCCTGTAACGTTTCCTCTTTACGACCTCCCCAACTGTGGAACACTTTGTATAGTTATCCATTGTTTTATCAATTTCAATAATTTATCACTTGTGTCGAGAACGGAACGCGTCCGTCGCCACGTTGTACCGACAACGTGTGATTCTTGATATTCTTAGAAGTAAACATGCAACTGTTACGATTGCTGATGGGTTTTTTATTACGTTCGGTTGCTGTAATCTGTTCGCTGTTGTGCAAGGAGGTTTTGTCAAATATTTGTAGCGTGCGCTGTAGTATATGATGCTGTTATTTATGAGCTTGCTATGTACTGAACGTAAGTTATGTCTTCAGCGTAAACTCTCTCGCAGTTTCTTGCGTAAAAGTTTGTAGACTCGAAGCTGTTTCTTACCAGATTCCTTCTAGACTTGCCATCTTATTCGAAATCGAATAACACAATAACAGGCTTATTAGAAAATTGTTAAAAAAAACATGTCTAATTAATTAATCGATAATTCTACAAAGCAATTAAGTAATTATTTCAAATGGTGAAATGGCAAGACTAATCCAAATAACAATTTGTAAAATGGATCTTACTTGCCAACTCAAAAATCTATTAAATCAAAACAGACAGAAGCATTACACGAAGTCAATCTAAATAAAAACTAAACATTTGTGATAGCATGAACAATAGTAGCGACGGGCGCGCCACCTAGGGCGCGGAGCTGTAAACGACGCGTCATTAACGGTCTGTTTATAGGCGCTTTAAACACTACTTTAATTAAGTAAGTCGCTTATGTTATGTCGCGAGTTATAGCTGATGTAACGCCTGCAAACGCATTGAATTACTTTATGTATTGTCACGATCTGAGCATAGAAAGGGAAATTTTGAGGGACAGGAATAAACTTTGCTTAGATTATAAGACAGAAAGAGAGAGTAAATGTATCTTTCTGTTCAGTGCAACATCCTCTGCGTCATATAAAAACTAATGTCAAGTCATGGATATTCGCTTCTCCAAAACATACAACATAACGGCTATATTTCTCGAAGGGGTAAGCAGAGATGAACCTGTTTGTGTAATATATCCATATTTCACCAGATATGTGAAGTGCCATTTAATAGGGGGGCGAACCCATGGTCATCATTTGCCTCTTCATGAGCTATATTCTTTATCAGTCTGGTAGAATTTACTAAATGCTTCTAGTAGTTGTTTACAATTCGTAAGTAAGGCTAGTAATGCGTTGTTGGGCCGTTATCTGTTGAAAACCATTTAACCCTCTTCTTAGAAGACTTTTACAACTTATGTGGGAAGATAAGCCGTTGATTGAAACCACGTTTAGTTTCATCATGTGAAAACGAAACGAATGGAATTGCCATAGAAATGGAGATTCATAAAATCATACCAACGAAACAGAGCGAGATAGTGACAATAAAAGCCAAAATATAAAAACGTTTTACGACTCAGATCCATCTTAAATATTAGTATTCAAAACGGTCTCATGCGAAAATAAAATTCTTTCATCAATACTAATTTTTATAGCACGGAAAGTTGTAAAACGGACTATTTGTTTTCTTTTTCTAAAATACCTTTAATCTCAGCTGGGTTTAAATTTGCTGTTAAATTGTAAGTGTTTACACTTTTAGTGAATATTTTCGATGAAATAATTGAATTAATAGATGTTACTAAGAATCAAGTGGCACTTGGCAGTAACGTTGGCTGTTCGGCTATTTAAATTTCTTGCTAACAGTTTTTCTTACTATTATAGTCTCACGCTTGACTACTATCTCACCTGATGGTAAGCGATGATGTGGCCGACGATGGAGCACGCTTGCCTAGAAGTAGCCTATTCACTCTTGACTTAAAGACCAAAGAGGTTTGTCTTAAAACTGCTTCATGGGTTTTCCGTTGACATCTTTATTGACAACAATTAAACGCTTGTAAAATTTTCTCTTTTATGCTAAAACTTTATTTATTTTGTAGATATTATGGTTGAAGAAAACAGATTTGTGGTATCTTTGAGTTTTCTAATAATGATAAATGCTTAGTGTCTGCTTTCATATATAAGAAGCTTTTACTAATGATATCCTACTTTCACTTAAATAAATAAGTATTTAATTCCAAGTATTTGCGATTATAATCACTTTATTTACAATCATTAATTGATCATTATCATTACCATTGTCTGCTTTTATTTGCTGTTTCATTTCGCACCGATCATTTACTCCTCCGTAATGTAATGACTCTTGATCACGTTACGGCTCGTGATCGGTTTTCCCCAGCACACCCAAACATTGAGCTATCATGAGCTTAATTACACTCACCATGAGGGGAGATCGGGGCAATCGGCAACTATTGACTATCACGTGTTAATTAAAATCGCGCGACGATAAATCTTCGCCCCGTGCGAAACGACGAGTGTTGGCAAAAGGCAATTAGGGATGATACTTGAACTATCTAAGGGTAGTTTGAATAGCTATTGTAATTGTATTACCATTATTGAAACTAATTTCATCCCACGCTACAAAGGTGTCGAAATTTCATGGAAGGACGAAGATAGACTATAGGTATCATAAAATATTTATTTGATGTTTAAATAATTTTAACTATTGTTAAAGTACCCTTAAAAGTCAACCTTTTTTTAACAATAGCATTATCTCTGACCAGTCCGCACTGTAATTACCTGTTCCGGATTAGGGTACTGATAAAGAAATTACTGGTCGATGGCATAATATAGTCGTTTAGCCCTAACCCACTCTATACAATAATATCAGTTATAAGAATGTTAATTACAAAAGTATTTTTGGAATAGATAATTGGTTTACTTAAAAATGTAGTTAAAATCTAGCCGGAGTACGTATTTTTTATGAATTCTCGATGTTTTATATTTATCGTAAGTGTTCCTCATCGGGTTGTTGCTATAGTTAGCCCAGACGCCCTCGGGTCAATAGGCCTATGTCAGAGGTCGATTATGAGCGTACTCGCATTCATTTGGTCGAGTAGGCTTGATCCCAAAGCCACAAGGGTTATAAACAAAATATTAGCAATGGTAGTGATAGGAACATTATTGGTTAACAAAGTTGGTGTGAAAGACGAGGGACATAGAAAAGCAGGCCTACACTCACGCGTGCTTGACAAATTGTAAAGCACGCGTTATCTGCTGTGATTGGTTGAATTAATTTTCAACAGCCAATCACAGCAGATAACGCTTGCTTGACAATTTGTCACATTAATTCTGCGACAATTTTGAGCTTAGAAACTCTGGGCACATTGACACATAATCCAAAAAAAAAGGAAAACGTGACTCACAAAATATTCACACAGAAATGTAAAAATACCATGTATTTAAAATCGAACATTTGTTTCTGATTACGTTGGAATTTTGAAAAACCATTCCATTGTAATTGCTTTGTACTAAATCTTTATTGTATACATCTTTCATCTCACCCACATGGTGAATAAAACTATTGCTCCGTCTGGCCCATTGTTTCACGGTTTCACAGAATATTTCGTAGAACCATCCTAATAATACTTCGTATCTATTGACTTCCTTTCCGATAATAAAGATTCTTCGACGTTCTATTGTTTGTGCGACAAAAATAATATTTTAATCGTTATTTCAATTTTTTGCCGGAATTACCCAGTCGGCCCTTTCTATTGTAATTTTTATTGCAGTAAGATAATGGTTCAGCAATTGTTTAGCTTGGGATAGTGTGTTTGGGGACAGTGAATCATATCTTAGGGATTTATTTGTAAAAGTTTATTACATTTGAAATTGTTTGTTCATTGAGGTACTTTTGAACGCAGGTAACGCTTTACCTAGCTTTTAGAATCAACTTAAGCTTTTGACAAAATCGATCATGGTGGTATCTTCTGAAAAGTTGTGGAGAATTCGGTTATCATATACTGGGCATGTGATGCGAAAGAGTGAAGATTACTTCCTGAGTATGAAGGTGGGCTATTTAAGAATAGGGGAGACCAAAGAAGCAATGGTTGAACTTTGTAAAACATGATATGCCTAGGGTGTGAAGTGTGACAGGACTACTGGAGGATGGCTAATATGGAAGCAGAGACCATGTTGCGCAGGCCTCAAATAAATCGGGATCCGGGCAAGATAATGATAGAGGGATTATAGAGAATGTTGATTTTACCAAGGTTGTTTAGTTGCTCCTTTTAAAGACAAAAAGTGAAAAATAAAAAGTAAATAAATAAAGACCACACAAACATAGGCGAATCAAGCTACTCTAAATAAACTTAAGGAAAAGTCAACCGCCGCTAGTTCAAAGGGTGCGCTTTCCGATCCCATAAGGGATGGTCTGACGTCACCGGGATTTTTTTGGCGTCTAGTCACTTGATTCCCGAAATAACGGCACCGGTGCCGGTGGCCGGACATTCCAGAGAGAATTATTGCAAGTGTGGTCATTTGTAAAAAACTTGCAATTTTTTGACGGATATTTTAGATGTATTTGTACAATATTGAGCATGTGTGTTTTTCAAAGAGACTATTTAAATATTTATTGTTGTTGTTAAAGATTTTGAGGGAATTGATGCATCAAAATTGACAAGATTATAAATATAAACGTATTCGTTATTATTCAAAATTGATTTCTTAAGACTTTACAAAATCAGATTTACATGCTTAAATGTTGTTTTTTTTATTTTTCCAAGCAGTCAACATTGAAAATAAAAGAAGCTAAATTATATGAGATAATAATATGTTCTAATTCCCAAGAATTGCCACAATGAATAGTTAACCCGTTAAATGGCTCAATGGACCTGTCACAACATTACTAACCCTGCCAAATCCACCCGTATCAATTCAAGTGCCCGTATGACCAGATTCGCCCACTTTACCCCATTTATAAAGATATCAATAACGAGATAAACTCGCCCCATGCAATCCTATGACATTTCAATAGTAGGAATTTAATTGATTATTTGTGAAACGACGAAATAATATTGTTGCGAAATTATGATGGTTCCCCTCATCGTCTATGCAATTACACTGTTTCTGAGGGTCTGTACGATTCGCTTCTCGTAAATATAATTTGACAGGTTGTCGCGAAAGCTGATTCTTTTTGGTTATCGTTTACTACGATTTCGATGAAATTTTTCGTAACGCTATATCCATTAACACCAAAATATTTAAGGTTTCTACTGTTAAATGTGATGCATGAATTATTTGTTCATTCCGACTCATATCTTCGTTTACGCTTTTAATGCGTGTTCGTGTGTCGTTGACTGTGGTGTTTATTGGTTTTCAATAGGTATAACCGATGGTAAATTACGATTCTGTTAACCTAAATGTTGTTTGAAAACATAAATACATATCTAAGAATCTCTTTGTACTTTTATGTGTTGTTTTGCTCACAATTCACGCACTAATTTAAAACAGTATCTTTCAATCATCAATGTTAAATTATAAAACAAGACAAATTCTTAGAATAGCCTTGCGCATTGTATCCACGCGTTTGCTATTTATAATTACAACTTAAAAAAGTTCGTTCTGGAAAAGCTTATTTATCATGTTGCTGTAGATAAAAATGGTATTTTTGTCATTCGGAATAAAGTTCATAATAGCATGAATGAGTTGATGTTGTTTGAGTTTAGTAAGCAGGTAGGAATTTTAAATTTCGAAGCGATCTCGTCTGGCGACAACCCCTGCGCCGCCAATGTCGATGGGGTGGAGCGGAGCAGTCTCGCAGCTCGTGCCGTCCCGCTCGCACCTCGGCGCTCCGTTTATCTCTGTCTCGCCTATTATTGTCATATCAAGATTCGAACATTGCATTTTGTTTCCAATTTTCAATTTAGTTTATATCGGATGTTGGCAAGAGCAAGACGTCTGGCTTGCCGCCATACTTCATTGTGCACGTGTTTATGTCGCGCGCTCGACTTATTATATTATTTGAATTATTAGTTCGTGGTGAATAATTGAGTTCCTATTGTGATTTACTGTGAGTTTTTGGACTTGGAGATTTATTGGACTTGCAATGGATTCAACCAATCCAATGGATTTCATGGATTACTTCAGATCAGTCATGGAGGAACGGGACCGTAAGATCAATCAGGAGCATCTTCAGCGGGATCGGGAGAATATAAACATCGAGACTGCGAAGCTGCCAAATTTTTTCGAAGTTGATAAGAGAAAGGTTGGCTGTTTTAAAGTAATTTTATTTTAATTATTCAATGTTTATCAAACTGTTTTTGTATATGCTAACCTAATATTTGATCTCCAATTTCCTGTTTTTTTTGGGTTTCATTACTGAACTTAGTTTAATAATATGGGGCACGGTCAGTAACACGTTTATGATAGTGACAGTTCAATATTTTCTCAGATTTTTTTTCAATAATACTAAGAAAAGTATTATTGTTTTTTTTCTTTTTTTTAATTTTACCAAATAAGCCTTAACATATCAACAGATATTCTAATCGAATAATAACAGTTTACAAATTTTTACTTTTTCCTTATTACTCTGAACAAAATTTGTATTATATATGTCAACCTACCTTGCATAAAATATTCTAAAGTAACATTTTTTTCTACTGTCAAGTATTTTTTTAACTACCCAACATGATGTGTTGATTAATTTGAAGCCTTGAAGTCAGTTTATTTCAATAAACAATAAATAAGTATCTTGTTTCAAGTTAAACGAAAATGTCGAGTAGAATTTTTTTACTAAGTTTAGATGGTTTTTGCTATGGTTGTTGACAACAATAATTAAAAACTTTCAGCTCGGTTATAAAAATCGTGTACCTATTGTATACAGATAAATAATAATAAGGATTTATTTACATGATTAGGGAAATGGCCGTTGATTTTTTTTGTGCTACCGAGAAGCATCCTTTATTTATCTATGGACTTCCTCCTATTATCATAATTCCACTAATTATATCATTTAGATAGCCGTATGTACTTAGCATGGCTGTGTTTAATTTATTTCATTATAATGATTCGGTTTCAAGAATCGAGAGTGCTAACGACCCTAAATGATTACAAATATTAATTATCGCCTCGCATGAAAAGAAAAAAAAAATTGTTAATTGCATGTTTCTGATTAATAAACTAGTTTAATCTTAATTAAACTTATAATTGATTCCTAAACAATACAATAGTTAAAATAAACAAAGTTATTGTCTTGACTCACAATCAACAACAATGTTGCAACGAAATTGCAATAATTATTCCGCAGTTTTATATTAGCACATAAAATTATATGAATTCGATTTAAATAATTCAAATATCGAAGAGAATGAGCTAATGAACGGGTTTCAAGGGCTGGCTTAAACAGTATAAAATAAATTAGTAATAAAATAGAGGAATGAAGCGTAAAAGATTTATATGAATATTAAATCGCTTAATAAAAACTGGTGATCTGTTTAAAGGGACCGTTTTATGTGGAAGTTAATTATAGTTTTAATATAAAACGATGCCGAATTAATAACGAGAAGCGGACGGATTAAAAAAATGGATTCGATATAAATTTAGATTATTTATGGGCCGTTTAATAGGCGCTTAATACTGTGTCATTATGAATTAAACTTTTGGTATAACTATTTCAGATTTCAGTGTTTGTTTGTCAAGTAAATATATGAAATGTATAACGTAGATTTTGCTGGGTGGTGTCCTATCTTAGAATAAGCGATCCTGGCTCACCCATGTGGGGTTTAATCATGGCAAAACGTATGTGTATGTGGGGAAACGATCATGGCAAAAATATTAGTTCAAAACCCCAGGTTTTGAACTAATATTTTTGTAGTAGCTTCTATCGTATTTATTGCAACTTGCCATACATAAGTTAGAAGGGTTTTTCACTATAGAAAAAGTTCACTTCAGCTGTGTAGTACCCTAATACATAGCTTTCCTGTCATCTTGCCTCGATTTTTGGTAGGCACACGATGTTGCTGTGGCTCAGTGGCTAAAACCTCTCCTCTTGTGCCTCTCGTCTCTCTGAGGTCTTGGGTTCAAATCCGGCCAAGTACTAAAGTGATTTTTTAAGGTCTATCTTGGAGATCACTGACATCGGTTAAAGAAAAATCGTGGGTTAACCTAGACCTAAACATAATGTAAGTCTGAAATCACCATCCCGAATTGAGTAGGCATGGTGATTTTCTGTGGCTCGTGCCTTTTATGTGTGAGACAGGGCGTTAGGCCGGCAGTACGCTGGTATTATTATTAAACATTAACAATAGAAGCAAATAGATGTTCTATTGTTTAGACAGTTTTACTGTATCTTACTTTTTTTTTGTAGGGTTTGGTCAGGTAGCAAAGTAGCAACGTAAGAAAAAATATTAACCAAACCGAAATTTGTCCCAGAATGTAAGGTTGCTTTCATAAACATATCTTATCTATCTGACAAAGTTGTACTGATTGTGTTGTCAATGTTGTCAGGGGTGGTCAAACTCGCGCCCGTTGTATTTTTATGACGCATCTCCATTTTATCACCGGATAATGCGTGAAACGGATCATTTTATAACGACAACATATCTTAATGATCGGATTAGAACCCTTCTTTATCCCTTCTGATTTATCTCATACATATCACTTAAATTTTATTGGTCTAAGTTTTTAAATGTTACATTTATGAGTAATGCGGTCATGAAACAAGATTATAGATATCTGGAGACTCTGGAGTGTGTTGCTCAAAAATAGTACATGTGCAGTCATAATTGTGGGTTCACATAAGTTCGTAGTAACAAAAGTATTGCAAATACACCCGGAGACGGGTGTCATTTGTGTTTATACGTACTGCAGAGCGATTGTTGGGCTTGGTAAGAAATTAGCATGTCGTCGCTCGGTGCGGTGTGGTCATCCCCTCCCCCCCTCGTGTGTACAACTATGTTGGTGTGGAACTGTGGACGCGAGGGTGTGTTTGTGACGCACACACCGACCAGAGAGCGTTGACCGCACGTTTGTTACACCTGCAAATAAACTGGAGTCCATTCGCGGGACCAATAAATGCATGTTTCCATGTAGTGTGTATTCATTAAGCACCTTATACGGTGAAAATCTTGGCTTTGTGAGCACGTTAACATGCGATCTTTATGTCTATGTGTTAATGTTGTACATACAAACACTGTACAGAATTTAACACGTTTTATTATTTAGGAACGGCGTTTGAATAATTTGTTTAAATAGAAATCATTGTAAATTATCGTTGGGACTTGTTTTAGTTGTCGCTTGTTTTTTTATAAGGTACGTTAAGTAACGTGAAATCAATTTGATGATTTCTGACATAGGGACAATTATCACTACAGTTATTATCGAACAGGAAATTGGTTTGTTATTTTCAATGCGGGCTGTTTGCGTCTAGTTTTTGCATCAGCAAAATATCTGATAGGTAAGAATAAAATTGTCGTTTACATTAGTCATATTAACGGGTTATTACTAATGAAATAACCAGCAGGCTTGTCTAAATTGAATTATGAAATGTTAGAATATTGACATTAGGTGGGTACTTAGAAATTGAGTGTATTTACAATGCATCATATATCAAAGATAGTTTCTAGGTATCATTAATTTTTATGCCATAATTTCCAATTCGCCATGAAACAATGGCATCAAAATAAAAAATCTAGCTTTTATTAATATTAGGCTGAAAAACAGCATCTTTTGAACGTCAAAATTGACAAAACGCATAATTGCAAAAACTTTTTGCGCAATCTCTCAAAAGTTTTATACATAAAACCAATATTTAATTAAGACTAAAATTCATAAGTACCAATATAAGTTCAGTACAGTGCAACCCGGGCCTTACACAACGCACATCTGAATGAATGCGCATACGCAAGTGTGCGTCACTCGCTAACACCTTCAACACGCACTGACCGACGACGCCGATATTTAGCGTGTTTCCCTGTGCGAGGTGAAAACACGTCGGGAAACGTCGGAAAAATAATATTGTATAGAACGTTTGAAACTTAGAATAAATAAGATGTTGGTTTTAAGTTATTTGCTACGTAGAGGCGTGTATGGATAGGCAGTTTCTATTTTTGTTTCAATCTTAGAAAGTTTCTTGAAAAGCTACATCATTACTTAAGTAAATAAGCATCGATAATTATCCTTGGATAAAAATAACTCTTACGCATCAATAATAATATTGTGATCCGTAAGTACGTACTAAGATTTAAAAATATAATTAGTTATTTTAAAAATATGGTCACGCCACTAAGTTACGTCAAAAATAATTGTCAAAACACCGGATATGAGAAAAAAATGGCAAAAATTCAAATCATTCTTCTCGAATAATGTATAAATAATATAAAATATAAAACTATTGTTATGTACCGACAAAAAATAGAAGTAAGATAAATATAGATAAAGGAAACTGCTCAAACGGCCAAGAACATCTTTCATCGCGACCAGGTACGGCATTCTGTCAAAACAATACAGTTTTTTTTGCTTGAACATTGTAATATCTTTATGACTACCTAATTATTTTCATGAAAAACTAAATAGGAGAGCAGTATATATCTTCAAACTTGAGAAATGAATCCTTTTATTTTTTTTTACCTGAAAATAATATTGACCATTGTTGGCTTTGTAATGAATTAAAGTAAGGTAACATTTTTTTAAGGACACTTTGAAATCTATAATAGCGCCTTTTTTATTTCACTTTACCGTTTAATAGGTTTCCTATTGAGAGGTGTTTACTTATAGAATTGTCCAGCGCTGGGTGTAAATCGACAATTTATCGGTCAAACTGATCTGAAAGAGTTTCCTATTTCAAGACGTTTTCACGGATTCGTTCAATTTATTTTTGTAAGATACCATTCACTGACCAAAGCTGTATTGGTGATAATTGAGTTGTTTTAATTTGTAAATTGATTGGTTTAGTGGTATTTTCAGGCATATTTTATTTGAAGTTTCGGATACAATCTTAGTTGCATCTGAAATTATTTTTTGGTTTATGGTTCCGTTAATACTATAACGCTTATAAATCGGCATTTATTTTAGTGAAAGAATTATCACAAAAACATAATAATATCTCCAAATATCCACTCATTATGACATCAATACTAGTTTACACTCGACTGGTCCGGTTGTAACCGGCTAAAACCGGCGAGAACCGACTTAATCCCCGGCGGATAATTGCGGCCAGCAATACGAGGCTTTGCAGGCGGGCGGATTAATTTTCCCCGCCCTAGTTCGCCGCCCGCCCTAGTGTCAAGTTATTATTACAGATTGATTATTTTTATGAATTGGGTTTTGTTGTTTTGTTATATAGAAAATGTTTTGGCAGCTAGTGAGGGGTATGCTATAAGGGGTTATAATAATTTTATGTCAGTAAGAAATATAAACATCTTCTTAGTAATCATTCAGAATTGGGTCAAGGTCAACTCAACCAGTCTTTTGCCTACGATTTTTTTTAGTAACAATTAGTTGCTTTTAACTAGGACTATCTATGGGAAACAAAGCAACTTACATAATTTAAAACTTAACAAATTATCACCCATAAATCTATGTCCATAAAATTATCTAATTTGGCACAGTTGGGAAAGTAATTCACACCCTCGACACGGCCGGACGAGCACGAACATATTTATTTACAATCGGTAGCTCCCCTATCATAACGGCAGATATGCGGAACCCCAAAATGTTCATCTAATTGGAGATCAAAGAGAGGGCGTGTAATCGTGTACACTTTGTGTATACTCTATAGTTGAGCGTACAAAGATATAGAAGTTTCGGAAGTGACAAGGCTAGCTGGCGACAAGCTTTCCAGACTGTGCGGAGTATTAAGTCTTTTGTTTTTCTTTTATTAATCTATCATTCTTGCATTTCTCGTCCTGTGGGTAAGGTAAAATACGATATTGTTCAGCTTTTGACTTAATAACACGGTTATTTTTTTACATGAACTTGTAAGGCTGGCTGACGCTAATTGTAAATGTATCCTGAAAACTTATTCAAATACAGTAATCTGATAAATTTCTGTGAAACCGTAAAGGAAATGTGCATAACTTTCGAATTTTTAGTACAAATTGAAGATATCATTTTCAGAATAGCGCATCCTGGAACATTTAGTATGTCCTAATTTTCGCTTGTCGTTTCCAGCCCTTTATTCTTTTTCTCCATGCGTTGATGGCCACGCGCGCCTATTGTTTTCGTCAATTACGCGATTACTTGCCCGGAATAATTCCAGCAGAGGGCGCTATCCCACTGCCTGGACATATAAGCCGCTCACTATTATGTAGTTTTATGTATATTATGTACTCTTCGGTGTGTAATTAATTTGTTCAAAGACCCCGAATTTATGCCAGGGCAGTTAGACTGGAAGATTTCATTAAGTTATTGATCACTTTTACCGATAACTTGGGTTTACGAAAGCTTTTTACTTTTACAAGTAAAACAGCATATTTATTAGCACAACAAAAAACATGTTTAGGCAAACTAATTGATCCCTGAATCAATAAAAACCGTCAATGAAATCTTCACTTCCCAAAATGAGAACACACCGTCCCATCTATCACCACTCTCACGAATTGGTATTTCAAAACTATTAATAATTCATATCAACATCAACATCAGACAAGTATAAATTAATCTAATTGTAGGTGAAAATGATAATTATACAAGTGTGTGTAACGTAACCTATCAATCCGGCAAAGTACAGCTCTGAAATGAGAAGTAATTTATGAGTAAACAAATGGGATGGGAATCACTTAGCGCTTTCGTATTTGCTATCAAAGAGTACACCGATCGAAGACGACCCATTCATGAGAGAACCAAGAGTTAGAAACTACGTGTAAGGTTTCCAAGAATTCACATTTACGAAGTAGAATTTGGCTTTGAAATGAGTCATCACGTTGGAAAATATTAATATTTTCATTGAGGCATTACAATTCGTTTAACACTGGGTACTCAGTCATTGTCAATGCAGTTGTTTTAAGATTTTAACTAACCCGAATTTGAGGTAAAAATTAAAAGTGTTATACTTAATGCTACATAGTGTTAATCAGAATAGTATATCCTATATAGTCGAGATGACGAACAAGGAGATCTAAAGTCCTTGTTGATATCGATAAAGAAAATTTTTGTAGTCGAATCTGTAGTTCCAGAGATGCTCTTCGCAAACAAAAAAACAATTCAAATCAAAACCAATCTAACAATTCAACAAAACCTTGTCAATATATACGCAAATTTGCTGTTACCAAAATATTGATTGTTACATTACAATACAGCCGACACCGTTACACTTGGTTCCATCGTCCATCACTGGTCCTCCATTAGTAGAGGCTGCTACTCTCTGATTTCGACACTAGGCACAGCTATCAATTGAGGCATTGTTTTTGCGGCCAACGCCCTCTCGGCTACTTTGCTGTGTTTTACATATAATGCGTACATTAATACAAGTCATAGGCGGAAGCGAGTTATTCCATTTCATTTTCCTTACCTATTAAAGTCTTTATTTTAACCGATGAACATATAAGAGTTATGTTTTCTTAGGAAACAAATCACACATGGCTATACATAGGTACTCTAATAGGAAACATCCATTATCTTCCTCAATAACTTTGTTTGCAGTCATTCACGAACATTTTCTTTCAACGCTTAATTTATTTATAACATCGCCGACTGCATCTTTCAGCGTTTAAAAGGCATTGCAACGACTTTCTCCAGTTCCCTTAAACTTTCATTATTTAAACCAGCTCCAACTTATGCAACGACTAACATATCCTCACCAGCAAAATTAAGTGGTTTTTCAGTCTCAACAATGGCGGTAGCAGTATCGCTGTCACTTACAGCTTGTTCCACATCCCCTCAGCGTTTGTTTACCTCATTACAGCTCCGGTTAAAACTGTGCTACACACAATACGGAGGCGACACCTGCCGGCTCTTCGACAACTCTCTCTCATTTCATTATTCTATTGATTATAGCTTTTAACTGACTCAGTGGTAGAGATCTGTTACGGGTTATATGTCCTTCTGTTTTTGTTGCGCTTTTGTAATGCATGTTATTTGCTTGATATTGAAATATATCCCGTAAGCCAACGGGATTGGGATTTCGTTTTATGTAGATTTTCTACGTTGGTTTTTCATTATCATCACCGTTAACCTAAACAGCCTTGAGTTCTGCGCTCTTTTCTACTAACTTATTGAGCACGATATTAATTTCATTGGCTACTTCTTCTTCGTCTTATCGATGATTCCATTTTGATACTAGGTTTATATTAATACTGTACTGACACTAATAAAATTCTGTCAAAAGAACTGCCCGAATACTGCCTTTTCTAATCTTCTAACACAAGCTCCATTAAGACTGAAGTTCATTATGTGTGAAATAATGGTTTTACTTGGAATAATATAATCGTGAGCTTCGTGATCCACCACATATTTTGTGGTTACATTGCCTTCATAATACATTGCAGTTGCATTCGTTCAATTGCGATCATGATCTCTATCTAAATAGTTTTGTGTGGGAAGCCGATTAGATCTTACATGTGTCTCACGATCTTCTTAATGATATATATTAATTATTGAGTTAATTTTAGCTGTAATTGACCTGTTATCATTTTAGGAAGTTTGTTTTGTATCTTCTTATTCTTCTTCTATTTTCTCATCGTTCGCGTTGGAATAATTTCTTTTATCTATATTTTTACTTAAGTGTAAGAGCCATCTTCTATATCAATATTACTGTCTGTTTCTTCATTTTGGTAATATGTGATGTTAAAGGATCTATATTAGTGCTATATACGATATACGAAGTCAAATTATTTTCCATTGGAATTATGCTTTTTGAAGTACTTGAGTTTTATGTTCCTTAAAAGATATCTCGTCACACTACTACATAGATACAACATACTATGTCGGTTACATTCAGTGCGTGACTATGACAATCTACTGCAACTTAGCATTTGACATTTTTCAATACATTTTAATTTATTACAAACGGAAAACTGCGACGTCGCTTATAATTATAGCATTCGAGCGATATGCTAGCGATCGGTTAGTACTTAGAATATGGGTCGCATTATCATCATAATGTACGCAAATACACGAGCAGACATTACCATTTTAGTGCTCTTACTGATTGCAATGAAACATTGTCTTTGTTACCTTCGACGCAATGGAAAATCAATTTCCTTAGTAGATTGGTAGGTAGTTTATGTTATGTTTGTCTTTAGAATTTGCTACGTAAGTACTGCTACTCATGAGTGTTATGATAATTTGTTACAATGTTTCTATATATGAAACGATGTGAATGATTAAGATTTGCGTAGATTTAAAAATCAACTAAAACGTTGTGGATTGCAGACTGCAATTATACAAGATGTATTAAATGTTTCAAATGAAATATGGTTACTAGATTAGTTTAATGTTGTAAAAGGACGTAAAATAAAAAGAAAGTGCAATAAATTGTAGATAATTAACGCTGTAATGTCCGTAATGAATCACGCTATAAATCGCCGACGTAAACGCAACAGCTATCTATTTGTTATTAAACAAAACACGAACAAACGTAGAAACTAGTCTAACACCGACCATATTGTATGCAAAGCGAAATTTATACAGTAATTTCTCCCGTAAACCATCAAAAGCAATAAGTATAAATCTCTTACATTACCATAAACGCTGTTACTATTATGTTTAGATACCCACCACAGGTTTATTTATAAACGCATCCTTCTTATATATTACGCCTTTAAATTATTGCAAGCAATTTGAAATTGTCTCGCGGCGCGGCGCGGGCGCATGCTTTCGACCAAGACAGTTCGTTCGCAGTCTAAAATGTTATTTAATGTAAGCGCCCATGTGTCGACAAGCACTAGACTGCTAGTGTAAATTGTATTGAAATTCATGAGAAGACTATATGAATCAGTGGTTTCTAAAACGAAACTGATATGGATGGATGTTGACCTGTATTGTGATTTGAAGAAAGTTGTACGCATTGTCTAGTTCAAACTTGTTTGTTTGACATACCAGTACCTGACTTTCGATGCAGATAAGATAGCTTTTACTTGATTGAGAAGTGGTGTAGATAACATGATATACTAGGCTTTAGCATTTCTTTTTTTGCTGTTCGTTGCTGTTACTTATCGTATCCTTTCTTATGTGTTAACAGTAACTGTCATAAAAGAGTATGGACTACCAGATAGCTACATAGCATCTACACTTCAGCGACTTTTATCATTCCAATCCCACTTCATATCGTTGCAATGAAGGACATATAAGATATAAAAATCTGTTCATAAATCTATCTTCGTACACAATAGTCTATCAGAGTGGACTCGCCTACGTGTCCAAATTGAACGTTTCCAATATAAAGGCAATGCCGAGTACACCTTGTAACATTTACTAGTTTATTCAGTGCTGAACATTGATTTATATTATTCAATCCATCAGTGCGTGGTGGTTTGTTTTGCTCCTTTAATACAATTTTTGTGTGTTTGTTTTAAAACTAGTAACTTGTAGTTAGGCAGGATATGGCAATAGAAGATAATTTATAGCAAGAAGAGACATTAAAATTAGTCCATGAAACAATAATTGTTACCACTTCAAAATAAGATGTGAAGGACTTGAAATAGAACACAAAACACATCAATCAGGCATTATTGATAAATAAGTATCAGTAGACCAAACCCAATAATCTAGATTCAAGCAAATAAATTGTCAAGTTTGAGGCAACAGATTATTTTTCGTTCGATTTCGACGACTTACAGCAAAACAATAACATAGAAGATTGATTTTAAAATCACCTTGAGTTAAAGGCCACATCGATAAAATATGTATGGGGCCGATTGACGACGACATCGAGCAAACGACAGTGATTGGCGCTTATTGTATTATTGTTGTACATAACCTAGTCGATCGTAAACGGTCTGTTGCAACGACTAATAATGTGTGCGATCGATTCGTCTATTTTGTGATTCTAATCGATGTTTGTATCGATATCGATAAATGTTGTGCGTCCTTTGATTGGTTCTTCATTTGCCAGTGTGTAACTACAGGTTTTAAAAGTTATCCTTTTCTGTAAATTTTCGCCTCAATGACATCGTTACTTTTTTTTTGGGCAGGCTCGCCGAAAATTCTCATAAAGAACGGTTTTACTTCTTTCAAGTCCTTCACATCTTTCCAAATTCAGTTGCCAAGCAACGCAGATTTATTTCTTAATAACGAACTATCGAAGTATCGATAGATTGTCTATTCATCGGTACACCTTCACAGTTTACGTTTATGAACTTCATTGTAATCAAAATTTTATTGTTTCAAAACTATAAAATAAAATTACACGATTTATGTTATTTATAACTTTGTCCCATTTTATTAATAAATTGCTACATTATCACGAATGTCAATATAGTCAATAGTCGTTTTAAACAAACTGTATACTAACCCAGGAAATGTGAGATGTGCATAAACAAGAATAGTACAAAAGCGATTCAATTTTTATGTGTGAACTTTGACGCGGAGTTTCATCACATAATAGACTTCAAAATGTGAGAAAAGAATTATTTTTTAAGCTTCAGCGGCTAGCACGGTACAATGATCATGTTTTCAAAATATTTATTTATTTATTCAAGCGGAAGGGGAGAGTCGTTAATTGGCACATCACAATAGAGATTACGGAGATTAGCCGGGCCAGTTTTGTGATTCAAATATGGCAGCGGTGGGCGACAGTATCCCGGCCCTGTTATGATAATATTCCCGACATTTCATACAATAATTTGTCCGGGAATTGTTCGGGTGGACGTTGTAATACCCTTATAACACTGTCGACGTCTGTTTTGCGATAATTGGAATGCATAATATAGTGTCTTACCCTATGAGAGTTACGACTTACAACGAAGTTCGGGGTCAATTTTGAGATATATCTTTATTTTGTATTGTTATAATATTTTCCGGTCTTGTGAAGATTAATCCTCTGGGATAATCGAATTTTATTTCCTGTTTCTTTTATGTCGTTGAAAACCGGTTCAAGTTATGATAAAATCAATTAGGCATTCTGCATCTAAAACTGTAAATGTATTTACGTATCGTTAGCCACGTGGTCTTCAGGTGATGTTACATTAGTCGTGTCGGTGTCAATAGACGATCATGAGCGTTTGCGCGCGAGGGCTTGACTCTTAATAGCGGCAACAGGCGATCGCCTCGCGCATCAATCTTCTCGATCGTCACTGTCGACTCGGACTCGCCCCCCGCGATTAATCACCAGCCAGAACGTTTTCGATTAGCGCCGGATAGCACACACGGAATAAAAAAGCACGTTCCATTTACGAACGATCAACGTACACCATTTGTTTTAGCGTTTGGTCGCGGTCAAATGTGTCCCGCTCTCGAAGGGTTAAAGAATACGTAATAGGTTTTTTTTGCAAGAACAATCTATCTTTAATGAGTATACAAAGGTGTTAGACGGAAACAGGAAGTGTCAAATGGCGTTTCGTTGTCTCTCCACGGCCCAGTTCTTCGTAGCGCTAAGTGCGTCGATGTAATTGCCCGGGCAATGCAAATAGCTCGGTGTTTGATCGCGTGTACGACGGCGCCGACATGTATTCGAGCTATGGGACACTTTTGCCCGCTCTTCAATGTAAACCGGACGAGTTGCGCATGATTGTTTAACGGGATTCCCTTTGTTTGAGTATGATGTCAGGATCACGCTTTCGCGTCCACATGTGGCTTTATTACGTTGATAATTTGTCAATACCGCAGATTCGATCGGCTTTTCCATATATCTCGACGCCATTCGTTGACTCAGCGAATCATTAGTACATAGGTGTAATAAATTAAACGGAACGTATAAACAATCTACGGATGCAGAATCTTCCACATTTTGTTTAAGAGTAAGAACATAATTATAATAAGAAAATTCAAGTAGCTTCCATTCAAGTAAATTCAAACGCAAGAAAACAAAAGCAAATCAGAGCTTACCAAGAATTGTCACCAACAGTAGTAGGTATTAATTAATACAATACCTACCGTCTGGCTCCTCCTGTCCAATCAAGCGAGTCCGTTTTATCTGCAGTAGTTAGTGATACGACCGTGTTATCAGTATTTAAATTGCTGAGTGCATTTGAATGGCGGATATCGAGGTAATTATGTAGAAGACACGCCTTCTGCGGCTTCGAGTACTTCCAGGAGTCTTATCTAGAACCCCCGGGTTTCTGTATAATTAAGTATAAAAGCATAATCATGCTTTTATACTTAATTTACTGTTGAACAAAACTGTAAATTTGAATCATTTATCGAGTTATGCCTTCTATTCGTTCCTTGTCTTCTTAACCCTGTTATTCCTAATAACTTAATCTTTTCTTATCAATGTTTGTTTCTCCGTCTTCTTAAGCATTTTCCATACCTGCATCTAGTATTGTCACTTACCATATTTTCATAAAAACGATTTGTTCTTTCCAATATTCGTCTAGGCTTACCCTTTGTGTTCTCTTCTCCTTTTACCTATAGCGTATCTATCTAATAAATTCTAGCTATCTATAAAAAGAACATTAATAGTCCAATTTAATAGTCGGCTGAACATGCATATATCCAAGGTATGAGAATTGAATATAGTGTAATGCAGTTCCTATGTTCTCTGTTTATGCGGGTGCACGTGGCCGCGTCGCTCCGTTGAGCATTGCTTCCTATTTGGAATATTAATATCTTCATTATTACAACTGTTTTATGTAAAAATTTCTGTTTTTCTAAGTTGTTTTAGCTGTACCCGCAAGTGCTGACATGAATTAGCTGACTAGTAGGTTTGCGGCTTGTGAGCATTTGACACAAATTAATTTAAAACCAATATACGTTCTGAAGTTATTCACTACCTTTCTCCTTGTCATGTATCTATCAGTTTAGTATTAGTCTCAATAGGTACTAAATTCTTCATAACGTTCTTATTTTAATTAATTCTATCTCTTAAATCATCCATAGGATTACCTTTAACTTAGAATTCTGTAAGTTCTATAGCCATCTTCATTTAAATAATATTATTTTTCTTTATTTCCAGTTGTACGAGATCAGCGATGATCCACAAAGGAAGGAGTTCCTTGATGATCTCTTCTCCTTCATGCAAAAGCGAGGTAAGTCCACTTCCCACATCATTCATCCCTAAGGTTGCGGTTTGAGAACCTGAGTTAATCTTTACCGAATATGCAGGCCCGGCTGGAGCTTGTGTAAAAGAAGCTCTGAATAGTAAACTTTTCTGATATATTCTGTCTGATGAAAGATCTTTAAGCAAAGAAATTAGATGCTCGCTACGTCTCTATATGTAACCTCAGCCTCAACTTATTCTGATTAATCCTTTGTAACGATTGGTATTCATTGTAATTTATCACTACTCCAAATGCTCCATTCACGATCATCGATCCGAGTGATACGAAACAATCCAGTATAGTAAGATATTTCCTTTCTAACAATTAATTATCAAACGGGGATCAACCTATTATGGTCTTTAGATACAAATCAGATACAGGGTAATATCAGTCATTGGTTGTATAAACGGTTTTATATTGTGGAGATCGGTGATCGGGTGATAAGATCACGGGTGATGGACGAGCATGGTCTATGATGGTCGAACTATGAGATATTAATGGAGCTTAGTTTAGAGATATGAACGACGTCGAATTAATAGGGAGAAGCTTCAATCAGGGCATGATTGTGTTTTACGGAATCTGAGTTAATCTTTGCCAATTCTATATCTTCAGTTTTGTTACGCAAAAGCACACGTTCATCATTTTCTACTTTAGCATATAGTTTTATTTTAATATTGTCAACTGAAATATGTAGCTGTCAATCAAAATCTAAACTAGATCACCAACGGAATTTCTTTTTGTTCTATCAAAAACAGTAAAAACACAATCAACATTTATTTCTTTAACGAGCTAACTTCCAGAAAACGAGTATTCTAAGAACATTATGTATTGTACTTATTTATTGCAGCCCTCAATCATCCATAAAATTTATAGATGTGTAACATTCAAAACTGTGGGAATTCGCTATACGAGACTTATCCGAGAAGATAATCATTATATTTTAAATATCATAATAGAAATAATTAAGCGGGAGATCGACCGATCGCTTCGGGCGTCGAGATCGTGCGCGGGCGCGTGATTGATAACTCGACACCTGTCTCTTTCACTCGCGTGTGTTTCTCTATCTCTGTTCTTGTCTAGCATTAATTGATCTCTGTTGTAAATGGCGCCGATTGTCGCTAGATAGATCATGTTGATATCTGACCGCCTTGTTGTTAGTCAAATCAATGGTTATTGTTGCAGTTGCAGCTTCGTGGTTGCCTAGAGTAGTTGTGTAGAATTTGATATTAATTATGCATTTTGTAAAGTGATTAACTGAACTTATTGGTTGTTATTGCTCATTGTTTTTTTATAATTCATCCATAACAATGGTTTTGGGATGGATTTCATTCCTATTTGTGCGCTAAGTTTTTTGAGTCTCTAAACGAACTAGTAAATTCTGTTTGTTTAGAAGTCATATTTCTGATTGATTGCTAGTTTATGAACACTGAAAACTCGTTAAGTTTTCCCTAGAACTAGTGCTAATTTCTTAATGATTTTAAAAGAATATTATCCCCCTTTCTTTAATTTAATTATGTCGCATTTAGGTGTTTAGAAACATTTAAAGGCTATATCACTTAGTACATGTTTTCCATTTGCCGTGCACTTCCTCGCAAACGTAATAAATAATTAAGCAGATGTAACTGTCAGCTGTAGCTAAGTGTAATTTACTGCCAAACCAGTTTATTTAAAAATACGAATAAAATTTCTGCACAATTAGTTATTTTTCTGTACAATTTTACTCAAAGTTAAAAGGGATCAATGGAGATGAATTTGTCATTCAAATATAAAACGAATCCATGTGCATTTAATTCAGATATACAGGCACGCACGAACGGTCTGGAAGATTTTCTTAAACCATCTTGGATCTAGCTCCACCAACACAAAATTTATTTTCTTAAGTAGTAGCCGACACAACATCTTATATTTTTTGTTCTCAATTCTTGTTGATAAGGGTAAGGGTTGGTTGGTCTCGTATAAAAACTCGATAGCTTCATCAGGGGTTGGCATCGGAGGCGTCACCGTTCGCTCCGCAGTTTGTTAGCCCCTGTGTGTAATTGAAACAGAATGTTGTCCGCACCTTACACCGATGTTACGCTCTGAGGCAGTAGTGCGAGGTGTTTGATGTACTCGATCGCGGTGAAGTAAATGTCCTCTTATGTCAATTTGTATACAAAGAAGTGGTTTCTTTTTACAGTCACCAGACGGCGCTTATCCAGTCTCAATACAAATTGACGTTTACGTCACGCGACCAAGCACACGAATTAACCCAATGAAAGTATTTCTCCAATTCGTTTCGAGAAATTTCCCCTTGCATTTAAAAACATTATACACAAACAGTCAGATCCAGAAGAACTATCTGTAGCCCAAAATTTATGTTCCGTACGGGATTCGAACTCGAGACACGCAGTGCAGCAGCCAAACACTTAGCCACTGCGCCAACCGTGCTATGACATATTGTGCCAATTTGGTTATCATGTACCACGGGAGCCCAATACTAACGTTTGTACTTCTTTAAAAAATATGAGTTTTGACTGTCACTTATTTTATTTTTTTAATCTTTTTGTTGAATCTTTTATATTAGTGGGATGTTTTATTTTGTATCAGGTATAGCGATGGATGGTATTGACTTATTTTCTATGAGTAGATATATCGAGTAGTTACAAAATCGTAGTTGACCAATATTTTCGTAGCGCTTCGTAGCGATGTCTACGACATTAGCTACGATGTCCATTTGACAGCATTCATTTGAATTTATTTTGATAAGTTTAAATTAGTGCATTTATGATATACTTCGGTGTAATATTCATCCATTCACACGTTGAGAGTATCACAGCGTGCGATCTGTGCGCTGCCTTATCTCGTTCAGAATAAATTATTATTCAATTTATCATTCCGAAGAACCGGTCAATAAACTTCTGGTTATTATTACGCGACCAGATAACACAGACAACTAATCGCTTAAGACTGATTACGATTTGTTAGCTAGGCCACTAGAAATCTGAGTTTAAACTTTAATTAAATTCAGTTCCAATTTTGAATAAATATTTAATTCAAAAGCTTACAAATTGTTACAGCCCGAGGGAGGAAACAACATTTAATAATTAGAATTAATTTATTCGACGTAGGTTAGCATGTGTGAGCCATCAAACGGAGTGATCTCCTCATATTAATAATGTTTTATCATTTATTATTGCTCGTGAGTAATGAAAGTTAGTCCGCCACGCCCCGCGCCTTTGCAGCACTCTGTCTTCGTCTGCGTTCTAAAAAAGAAATTAAAAGGTTTTTTTTTTAATTTTATCGAGTCTGTGGTCGGTTTTAATGCGAGCGACAAACGTTTATGTAAATGTTAATCAAAACGCTGCATACGTTACACGTCTGGCCAAGTGGGTGTTCCAATTTCAAATCGATTAGTTTTTTTTGTATAGATTCTAATTCTGCTATTGCAAATCGATGAACGAGTTTGATTGAAGGAAAATTACTCGTTAATTTGACAGCGATTGATGTCTAATTTGTTATTGATGATTTAAAAAGTATTGCAGTTAATTTGTTTTTATTTGGCTTACAATGCAATGAACGCAGAAGTGTAACAGGCTAACAAGGCTGTCAACGTTCAAATACCAAATTTTTATACAGGTTGTATTATAAAATCCTTTATAAATTTTATATTTTGGTCTATTTGTCCGTTTTATCGTCTAATTATGATAGAAGATATGGTAAGTGTGTTGGATGTTGTGACCACGTGACCGGCTCGTTAGCAGCTGATTGATCGGCCAGCGACCGCTCCTTGCTGTCTCTAACATACAGGATGATTTTAAATTTCAAGTTTCAACTTATTTTAAAATAAAATTTTGTTTTAAAATTTAAGCATACACGCGCTGAGTCTAAAGATAAAATTACAATCAAAATTAACAATATTTTCTTTTGTGATAAATATGATTGATAGGTACTTCCTTCGGATAAGCCTGATAAGTATTTTTCATATCAAATGCGTCATTGTTAATGTTCCGGATTTGAGATTTGTTTCCTAGATTATTGGTTATTTCTACATAGTAACAAACATTTAACATATAAAAACTCTTATCGCGATATCGAAACATTCACTAATTGCTAAATAAACGAACGTTAATTTCTTCCTGTCTGAAACAGCAATTAACGACGTATTTATGCTGAATAATACTGCCATTTAGAATGACATACTAATATTATACATGCGGAAATGACTGCACCAAGTTTTATAAATTTTTGTCTATACAAAAATGTATAAAAATTGGTGCAGTCATTTCCGCATGTATCTCTATCTATCTCTATAGATAGATTGAACCTTGAAAAAGGCTATAGAATATTGTTTTTCCTGAAAACACGTTCACTTGCTATAAGTTAGGTAGATAGTAGATATTTCGACTGTCACGCGGACTAAGCCGCTAAAAAAACTTAGTTTGTATATGTTACAGTTAAAACCAGTTTTTAGATAGAACGCGTTTTCCCTAGTTAGAACTAGTTTTTACTAAGTGCCTTTATTAAAACTAGAAATAGCTAGACAAAACTATAATTTACCACTGATATATTTGATTCAGATAAAACTAGTTATCACTCCGAGCTTTAGTTAAAACTAGCACTAGTTATGGTCAATGAATTAGTCCAAGAGCGAGCTTTAGTTAAAACTAGCACTAGTTATGGTCAATTAATTAGTCCAAGAGCGAGCGAAGCGAGCTCGGGAGCTTAGGGCACCCCGACGTTAGGTTTCTTAAGACCCTGCAGTCAGAAATAGGAGCCCTGTGCAGCAAATAGTAATCGTACTTACTTACTTACCTATTCTATATTAAAACAATGTCAACATTTATCACATTGTCTACTCATATTGGGCATTTAACTGATATTAAATTTTGTGCATTAGTTAGTTCTAGTTTTTACAAAGGCACTTAGTAAAAACTAGTTCTAACTAGGGAAAACGCGTTCTATCTAAAAACTAGTTTTAAGTGTAAGATATATAAACTAAAGTTAAGCTCCGTTTAACGATCACCATGTAGAGCCGGGCTATTGTTTCACTTGGTAATAGCGAGTGTGGTATAACTAATAACATCTCATTCGGATTCATTTCCCGTGATTAATTATCTGTTTAATCGATATAAGATGTTGTGCCAACAGCCTTCTCGAGTTTCTACACGCCACCCACCCTTTGATTTTGAACCATAGTGTACGGAGATAGGGTAATTTTTAAGTTGATGTTTGAGATAAGTTAAAGAGTTGATCTATCAAATTTTTTTCGTCTCATTGAAGATAGCCTTTGTTGGAGGTTTAATTGGTGTCTTAAACATGCATGCGGTTAATTCGATTTCGAGTTCGGGCTTCGCTCATTTGTTTTTGTCTGTTTAGCCTTTAGTTTAGACGAGTGTTAATCTAAAGTTGATTGATTCGAAGCGACTTCGATGTATTAATGGGCGTGGATCTTATTACGGTTTGTAAGTGGATTGTGGATTTAATATGAATGAAAAAATGTAATTTTGTTTTTGTTGACCTAGATGATTCGTTTTTGAGCTTGTCTATTGTCTGAATGGGTTTGTGATTGTGACTGATGGTAATCGAACTTGATGTATCTGTCAACAGTTTCATCAACTGGAAGATAATCTTCACAAAATTTTTAACGAAGTAGGTACTGTTGGTGAATCATAATTCTTTATCAACAATATCAATCAATACGTATAATAAATCTGTTGAAAAGTCGTTTTTGTACATCGAAAATATTTCCTAAAGTAATAGCCAGGAGAACCAACAAAACTCATTGCCAGCATTTTTGGAATTTTTGTCTGTATGTCTGTTTATCTGTTTATTTGTCCACGCATCACGTAAAATGCACGAAACCAATGTAGATAACTTTTATACATAAAAAATGTGCATAACTTGAATTATTACTTGGTTTTTGTTTCATCGCAATCGGTTCACCCTATCAAAAGTTAGATGAATTTAAAGTGTTCAAGGAGTAAATTCAGATACTCGGACTGTTGAACTCCATATTCGATAGATGGCGTTGTACATTTCGCGTCATTTTCTGAATGGCGGTGTAAAGATTTTCCGCGGCAGAATGACCGCGATTTTCGCGATAAAATTCATTGCTTATAGATTCAGAATATACACCAAAATTGCAGCCATTTTAAAAACAAATGAACACTTTAATATTCAAAAACCGAATGTTCCCAATTCGTCACGGCTCCGTTTATTGAAGTAACAAGTCTAGGCATGTCCCATGCTTAAAATAACCAAAGATTGATGGCGAAGAGTCTACGATTAGGAATAGGGGGAAGATTAATGGTCCCCGAGTTGGTAATCATTGTCAAAATGATGTGCCATTGAGCGGTGTTATAGTTTTAATTGAATTTCTTGTTTTTGTTAAAAGTGTTTGCAATTTTGGAGATTTATGGTGTAAGTAACGTTACGGAATAGTTGTTCTTGATGATAATATGGAATGCTATATAGAGCGTATGCCGAGTTTGAAAACTAGAGTTTTTAAAAGAAAAATAAACCATTTTTTTAAAACATGCTTTATTGAGAATTGAGATTCGAGTGCAAAAATAAACTATAACCTGCAAAAAAACCAAGAAAATTTGCGGATATGACTTGACAAACATTTGTCTTTTATGATTAACTCGACAAAAAGCTGATTTATCGTGGTCTTCAAAGCGTAGGTTTACCGCCTTTAGCTTATTAACGCGTAGATCAATTTAATCCTTTTAATTAACAGAAATTAAGTTTTTATTAGTTTTTTAAGTTTGATTGTTTACCTGCCTTTTACAAAAGCATATTATTAATTTACTAGAGCATATAAGATGTTTCCATAACTAAAATAATATAATATAATGTAATAATATAATCTTTATTTATATAATAAAACAAATTGTAGTACATGTAACAGTTTTTACAAAGTAGGTAGCATTAAATCTTTAAAAATATAATCTCTAAAATAAACTGAAAAAATACCAAAAATCTACTGGAAGGTATAACTTGTACGTAAATAGGCGTCAAATTGATAGTATTTAATCCCAAGGGATTAAAGACTGAAAAAAAGCACCAGCTTTTAAATTCACAAGGCCCACTTCCACCATTTAAAACATAATCCTCTCTCTATCTGTCAATATTAAACGATTATAAAATATCAATTCTATCGTTAATTCGTTTTAATTCGTGATACTTTGTGATTTAACCTTGCCAATGTGTTCTGCAATAAGATATACAGGAGTTTTCCTATATATGTCCTTCAAATTGTTCCCAAGATCGTGTCCTTACTCCACTTCCCCAATAAACTGACACCAGGGTGTCAGCAGTGGGTAGGTGCACATTGGGCCACATTGTGACGGTCATCTAGCGCCAATAACGGTCCGTAGAGCGCTGTGTCACGATGGGAGACCCGCATCACGACGCGGGACAAGGCAAAGGCGGAAGATAAAGCAAATGCACTTTTTTCTTGATAAAAAAAATTGCCAAAATGGTGATTTCGTTACCACTTTGTTGACAAGCTATTTTTTTTACTCTGACTCAGTGTGCACTGGACGGACAATTTTAAGTAACGTCACTAGTTCAGGCTACTTATGCAACTGTAAACCATTTTGTAGTGTACGTGTAGTCACCTGTCTGTTATCACCAATACCTTCTTCATGGCAGAATTAAGTTTAGGTAGCTCGATAAATTTCTGAATATAGGACAAACATTAAATATTACAATTCAATTTAAAATTATCCGCAATTCGGTATCTACGCGTTTGTAACTTACCCAAATCGCTTCCATCTATTTGCCCTGAGTCAAAAGATCCTGAAAAAAGTTTATACCTAATTCTGCAATATTGATATAAGTTATTTCAAGTTTGAGCTTTAAAATTTTCTGATGATATTTTATGAAAAATCGCTTCTGCTTGTAACTTGACCTACAACAGTTCTATGCAAAGAAGCAACACTATCGAACTTTGTGTGCGGTGAATGAATGACTAATATGAAAAAGGTTGTAACTGTATTGAACTCGGTTTTTATAACCCGTTTTAAGGCTCTATAAATAAAAAAGATTGCCTCGTTCATTCATGTTAAGTTTGGTTAATAGATTCACGAGAGCTTATGGAAATATTATTATGAGTCTCGTATTTTCTTTAATTAATTATTCCAATCACATTCCGTACTTGAACGGTACCCAAATATTCCACTACACACATAATAATGACGACATCTGACATCAAGGTATGCGCTTTCCCAATTAGCCGACTTTCCCTGCGTGTGCGTTTGATAATTATGCCGTTTACACAAGTCTAGTAGCCGCTACTGGTTTGTTTGTTCATCTCTCATTCCATGTTCATCGAACAACTCACTCGTTCAACATTATTTTGATAACTGCTTGAATTTTTAAACCGTCTTTGCGTTCTTTTTTTTGTTTTAATTGTGAAACGTTCCATTTTCAAACGCAATGTGTTCGTGTGCCAGTTTAATTTATCGGATTATTAGACTTCCATTCCAAATTCAAAAAGCATTTCATTTATTTATATACAACAGACGATCTGAAAAGATTTTAATTAAAAATACAGCTATCTCATTTCTTAGAATTCTTCAAGATTATGATCGATTATTTTTGTCGTGTTTTCGTCGTGTCGTGAAAAATGCTAGCGACATTATGTCGACGCGGTCTACGGCGTATCGGGATCAAAAGCTCGGAGCCAGCTGCTTGATTCTTATACAAATAAAAGTGGAATTAATCAACGAACTGCTAGTGTTGGGACAGTTTCTAGTTTTTTATAGAAAAAAGTGAATGACCGCCGAAAAAAATCTTAATGATAGAAATACTAAATCGTGCATTTCAATTTAAATTAAACTTTTAGTTTTTCTTAGTCTAAGATTTATTTTTTGATAATAATAGTCATGAAAATTATTTACTTAACCTATTTTCACGAATGTTTAGTAAGTGCTAGATCTCAGCACTAGCGGAGGCGCGGATGAGCGGCTCCCGCGGTTTCCTGCGAATGCCGCATACGATGTAATCTCGCGCCGAAACGTGGATTAATATATCAAAGTGGCGGAATGTCCGACTTACACATTTTTAATTTAACGAAATCGTCCCGCCAACGTTTACCGCTCTATTAATAATTTTTATCGCATCTTAAACGTTCCTTTTGTTTTTGCTACCAATAAAATTATTTTATTAGTCTTTATGCGACGCGCTTTGATCTCGGAAACGCTATATATCTGTTTCCATAACGCGTTTGAATGTTACTTTTTATGTTGGACACTGTCATTTGTAAGTTTTTATCGGATACAAATTACAAAGTTTGAGCATCGTTCATATTTACGATCGCTTAATGAACCGGTTTCCTTCATAATGCTAATGTTTATTGTTTCACAAATTCGGCTCTGTTTAAGGCCGATCCATCAGATTCCCAGAGGTTAATGTTTATTCTTCGGACGAGCTTGAATGAGTTCTGCATGCATATATTTAGTGTTCATTAATAAAAGTCAAAATATGCTAAGGGTCGTGGTCACGACGCGTTAAACTTGGTTTAACGTGGACTTCGAAGGATTAATTGATTGTAATGTTAATGGGACAGGACTTTTCAATTTGTAGACATCGAGAATTCTGTACCCAGCTTGCAAGTTGTCTATACAAGTTTTTTAAGTCATTAAAAAAATGTTAAAGTAATCATAAATAATAACAACGTGCTCACATCAAACCAAGAAAACGGCGCCAAAATTCACTATAATTTATAATATTTTCATTTATACATCAACACCACATCAATCCACAACTTTATAGAAGATAAACATAATTTTCCTGTTATAAATCTTTGGAGTCTATCGACATAGCGAGCTGTCAAATCTTGAGTGGCGAGTTAGTCTGTAGTCTGTGGTGCCATCGGCTGATTTTCGACTCGGAATCATTCCGTGGGCGTGGTATATATCATCTCGCCAAATTAATACCGCGGATAAATCACACAGAATAAAAGAAAACAGTGTTAATGCATATTTTAATGACAAATACAGGAACTGAGTAATGTGTGTAAACGTTGAGAATGTCAGCTGTGACAATACTGAGTTTTTTTTTCTAGAATTTAATTTAGATTTAGACTGCAACGTTTTAGTGGCGATGTTTATATATTGATATCAATTAGGAAGGATTTTGCGTTTAGATCACGCTGTTTCCATGAAATGGTACCCAATACCCAATGTTAGAAATGGTTGGCTATTCAAAAACTTACACCTGTTTAGATAATATTTCTAATGTAATTAGAGGATATATAGGCAATTAATTTTGTAAAGTCCTACATGTAGTATGTTATTTACACATTCTACAAAAAGATCGCAACTTTGTCAAACATTAATAAAAAACTTGTTAAAAGTGAAGTCACTGCGGTGAGTGGGTCATTGAAGAATAGAGAGATGTGAAGGGCGAATACATACAAACATACAAGAAACACGCGAAAAACATAACCCTTTCCTTGCAGTCGGGTAAAAAGAGTAGTTTCCTAATGAACAAAGTCACCATACTGAAACACAGTAATTTAGTGATTTCCATAAAACAATAGCCGTTTATAACGCAAATATACGTGATTCACATACTATATTCGTCACATGACGGGTCCTAATTCTGCCAAAAATAATCTCGAGTCGAAGCCGCATTGTGTTCGATTCCAGCGCGTGTTTAATCGATTATGTTTAGGTATCGAATTCGGACGGCGATATTTGCGATTTTAATTGACCTTTCGACATTCGAAACTTTTGATTTTCGTTTTTAGGGTTCCGTACTCAAAAGGGTAAAAACGGGACCCTATTACTAAGACTCCACGGTACGTCTGTCTGTTTGTCTGTCTGTCACCAGGCTCTATCTCATGAACCGTGATAGCTAGAGATCTGAAATTTTCACAGACGATGTATTTCTGTTGCCGCTATAACAACAAATACTAAAAACAGAATAAAATAAATATTTGAGTGGGGCTGCCATACAACAAACGTGTTTTTTTTTTTGCCATTTTTTGCGATAATGGTACGGAACCCTTCGTGCGCGAGTCCGACTCGCACTTGGCCGGTTTTTAATTTTTTCGGTAACAATGGTTGGCCTCTTAACAGTGCATGGTACTTTAAAATTAAATAATATTTTTTAAAATTAATTTCCTCGTATTGCTAAAAAATATCAGACTGTTGCTAAAAAATATCAGAATGTAACAATATTCTTTAAAGATATTGCGTAGACTCGAAGAGTAATTGATTGAAAGCATTTGAAAGTGTGGTCATTGACAAGCGTGAATGATAAAATGTACCTAACGATAAATTGAGTTGTGGTCTCCACATGACACGAAAACCTAACCAGACATAATGGAACTGGCGTAAGGTTAACTGTCTGTGCATTTGAATACTCGATTACTGGCCACCTTTCATTTCAATTTAACACAATAAAAGCGAGCGATAAAAGTAATCGGGCATTTGTTTCCGAGAACATAGGTCATAAAAAAAAGTTATTCAGACGAGTAGGGGGAGTGTGACCGCATTATAATACTAAAACATGGCGCTGGTTTCTTCCCCGCGGCCCGTAAGGCCCTATTGTTGTCCGTCTGTCCATCCGCATCAAACACGCCCGTAAATCATATTCGTCGTAAATTCGATACGAGTTACAATGAAAGATCTGTTCTTATTTTGAATCTCGAACGATTTTCGTGTGTGACATTCTTTATGAACAATAATTGTATGAACGCTTTCGAACGTTTTAAGAGGACGCGTTCTTTTGAATCGGTACGCGGTCGGAGCAAATAATTGCAGTGTTGCCATGTAATGGCGACTATTGTTAGACTAAGTTTAAACATTACCAAACAAACCTGAGGCTACCAAAATCGGGAAAAATAAATATTTTTTCTTTGCTGGTAATTACGGCGTATTATAGAGTAGAATCACAAATTGCACAGTGCTATTGTTGCGTGGTCGGCCCCACACATCATCGCGTGTTTACGCGACAAGCACGTACGTTTTACTTTGTCGCGGCGACATCTGCTGTACTCCGTTAACTAAGTTGACGAATGATACACCGCTATTGCAAGGTGATAGGGTTCAGAATTGATGAGCTTCGTGTCAAGTGTTAAGAGGTTGCCCTATCAGACGTGCGGTTAACTCCGTGTAAAAGGATTTTTATTGACTTTATTTCAGGCGTTTCTTTTTATGTAGTTACTCTTTATTCATCTTGGCAATAGGTTTCGATTTTTAAATCGCAAGGTATTGTAATATTGACCAATGACGTTACAGCGTGAACAACTTCATCGGGGGTCTTTTAAAATGACCAATTTGTTATCTAACAAAAACAAATACGTGACCACCTACACAATACGAGACATAACTTCACCCAAAAACCAATCTTAAGGCTGAAAAAATTAAGTCGATGTTGCTTTGGGGTTTTTCGGTGCAGTGACAAAAAAAGTGATAAGTCCTTTGTAATCCTTCTGACGCCAAGGAGGCTTACTCAAGTTAATTGCTTTGAAATAGTTTTTTTTTTAACTTAAATGTTTTATTATTGTATTTCGTCTACCTGAATTGCTGGAGACAGTATCGGTAAGCTGCAATAGATACGTAGACGTAGAAAAAATATCGATAATTTGTCAACTGAGTCACGATTCAGCAATGTTATCGATCGAAGGAATGTTTTTATCGAATTCTGTTTGTTTTGGTTTGTCGTACTTTATTAAGATATTCTGACACTTTGAAGTGTAACTGATAGGAAATACTTAGATCCCCACGTTATGTAATGCTACATAATTATCCATTTTCATTTCAATAGATACTAGGCTTATGAGCAGTTCTCCAGATTCGCAATTTACCTGCAGCCTAATTGCGCAGCTGAATTCGGTAAGGCACAGGGTTTTGTCGCCATCAACCGACATCTCGTTTTTCATCTTGCATGTGATTGGTCGATTGATGGCAGTAAAACTTTGTGCCTTGCCGAATTCACTTGCGCAATTAGGCTGCTGGTTCTCGATTTAACAGATTCAAAATTGACCAGATTCTCAACACATTGGATCTCCACTCACCAGATTCTTAAATTATCAGACACTCTACTCAGTCAATCAGATTCTCAATTCACGAATAATGAATACAGTTGTATAGTTAGGTAACAAATTGTGTACGATTTGGAATAGGAACGTTGTTTTAATATTGTAAAAAAAAAACAAAAAAACCAACGTTTTTTTTCTATCGACCCTACTTTATGACCAACATTTGGAGCCAGACGTCCGTTGGGACTTTCCACAATGACAGCTTTAACTTGTACCGCCATTGTCTATTACTTGCCCCGCAAACATCCCAATTTCTTTTCAATGTACGCTGTACACAGCCTCTATAAAAACCAAAGACAAAGCTGACCGTCGTCATTTTTTTTTATCAGTTTCTTACGTTTATTAAAATATGGTGTTATTTTCTGAGAATTTGAAATAGCAATTTAGAACTTTATAATTAAGAACAATGTGTTCGATTTTCAAAATATATTATTCTTTTTTGTTGAAATTTTATTGCCAGTGTTTGCTGACTCATAAATTTTCCGCATCCTTATTCTAGAATAGTATTGTATCAATGTATCACTAGTACAACTTATTACAAAGAACCATTTAAAATGTACGTGCTAACCGAAATAGGCTTCTCTCGCAGCCGTCTTATTGAAGGCAATAAGTAAGTACAGTTCGTTCAAATAAAACGTTTTTAGTTATTAAACGGCTCCACCACACCCAACAAAGGACTATTCTGGTAATGTCAACACGCGTTTCCGTCGCAAACGAGCCATAAGGAAACAAATGAAGTAAAGCAAATGATTCGCAACTTTGTTACCGATTCATGAGTCGATATCGAACTATGATCAAGTCCTATTATTGGTTTTCGAACCGAATTAATAATGATTTCAGATAGAAAACTTTCAAGACAAAACATTTGTAACTTATAAATAATTCGACTCATAAAAAGGTTTTGATTTTGGCAATAGATAAAAAAGAGTTATTTTAAATAAACATACAGTGAATTATAAAACCGTTAAGAATCAAGAGTTTAATTGCGCCAAACATAAAGATACTTCGTTCTCCATTTAATTGGCTTTAAGAATCCTATTAGTATCATTTTACGAACCCAACTAGATGAACACAAACCACCATCTTGACTTTACAACTGTTTCCAACAAGCACTCTTGCGCCTCATTTACAGCTACGCTAGTCGCTAGCCCTTCCCGATATCGATCGTGTTCGAGATCGCGCCGCAATTTGCCGATCGCTAGATGACGTTTCGCGGAAGCCTCGCTCGGCGTCACGCTGCGCCCGCGCAACCACCATTGCCATATAATTTATCGGCCATTTCGCTGTAATTGTACCCTTGCCGCCCTCAACTAAATGTTTCTACTTCTTAGCGTGCCTCACAACAATGTTTGAGGCTATAATTTTATCTACGACTCAATCGAGTTGGTCGTTTTGGTCCAGTAGTTATGAGTCGAGTTTGAATGTTGTAATACCAATCAGAATAGTGCACTTTTCTTATTGGTTACAGCTTAATGTCATTTAGGTACTAGAGTTGGTGACTTACTATAACAATTTTTTTTTTAATCTTTTGCCACACTCGGAATTTCTCTTTTAGCATGGATGCGACTACATACGCGATCAGCCAAACCTGGAATAGCTAACTGTAAGTCATACAAATATTTGTTCCTTGTGACATTCGAACCCGCGACACGCAGCGCAGGAGTCAATCGCTCAGCCACTGCGCCAGCCGTGCTGTATCTATCGTACCGAAATGCATTTAATACCTTATTTGGATAGTTTTATATGATGATTTTAACCCCAACTATGGCAAAATCAAAAGGAATTCAGAGTTTGCTAAACAGTCAATATAATTATTGTCCTGAAAATTCAGCTTTATCTTCACGCGATGTCTTGCCTGATAGCCATCTGTATCTCTAACTATCCATTCAACAAATTCAGATATTGACCAAGTCATTATAATTGGATGAGTGAGCTGGCTGCCAGTACTCGCCGCTAGTCACGGTACTTAACCGCCAGTAGTGCGGACAAACATGGCGTCAGGTGCTGACGGTGGCCGGTTCCTAATTGTTTTCATCGGCCTTTCTATTGATCTTGTCACAATATTTAGTGGGGATTTGTCTTGGTATATGTGAGTAGGGAGTTCTTGTGATGGGCCATACGTAATGTAAGCTTGGCAACTAAGAAGTTGCCAAGCCACTTCTTAATTGCCAAGAGCTCTTTTGATTTAACTGACTGATGTGTTGCTAGGGAGTTTGTTGTGCTTCTTCTTCCCAGCTAAAATATTAGATAGGAGTGTCATTAGAGAGCAGTGGTGGCCCAGTCGGCCGCGACTTACAAGTTGTAGGTCGTGGGTTCGAGCCCAGGCAGGCGCTTTACTTTGTGTAAATTATTTCATCACCACTGCTCTCAAAAACGGTGAAGGAAAACATCGTGAGGAAACCGGCATGTCCTAGAACCAAAAATTCGAAGACATGTGATATCCACCAACTAGCACTGGGCCCGCGTGGTGGATTACGGCCCATTCCCTCTCACAGAGAGGAGGCCTGTGTCCCAGCAGTGGGAACATTAATAGGCTAATGATGTGATGTGATGTGTCATGGGAATTTTGGGGACTGTCATCTGCATCTGTATTATTTGGCGTTTAAGAATTGCAGAATCTGAGCCTAATTTGATTAAATAATATTTGAAAATTGTTCACCAGTGTTAGGAAATGATGCCAGTTTTAATTTCAATTTAATTGGAATCTTCTAACTACATTTATGTAGACCAATTTCCACAATCTATTTCATAAAACATTCACCGCCCAAGTAACACATCAAAGCAGTATAACGGCCGACTTACAGCATTTCTGTATCGTTTTCGCATTTTGAGTTAGTTCTTTAGTAGCATTACAAACGATTATACGGCTACTGTAATGCTTATTTGGGCACAAATTATACGGCTTTAGATCCTAAATAGGTTCACAAGAGTTGTTTAATTGCATTACAGGCGCATTATATTAGCATTATTGTGGTCAATGAAGTTGCCTATCGCATTAAAGAAGCTATATTATGGTCAATGAAGTTGCCAATCGCATTACAGAAGCATTATACTAGCAATATTATTGATAATGAAGATGTTAATTGCATTACAAAAGCATTAGACTAGCATTAGAATGTAGTAAAAGAATCATTGGAGCTATTTAAGTGTTCACAGTTAGAACTTAATTAAACCCTACATTATTGCAAAAACATCTCTAATACCACGGTACAAATGTTATAATACAATTATCGTTGTAATTTAACTACTTTGTCTCGCAATATAATATGGATGAAGAGGGTCAAAACTGAGGGAGTGACTCCATATTTGTTTGCATCAAAACAAAATATATAATACTGTTTAAGTTATTAAACGTACGTGTTATTTCATACCTTCAAATATTACTGCGCAATGTAGTTTACTGTAAATGTCTATATAAGTTTCATTGAAAATTTTCACGGGCCCTTGATATTATGTGGTTTTGTTAAAAAATATTACATAAATATATGCGTAAAATAACCAAAAAATTATGTACTTTTAGTATAGAACGAATTTTGCATAATTAACATAATAGTATTGGTTCGACAGTATTAAATTAAGTTATATTATTACTATATAGGCCTAATGCTTTTATAAATAGGTCCGAATGATAATACTTTTTGGTTATAAAATATTTACAAAATGGTGTCGGTCTGTAGCAACCCGGTGAGCCTTTAAAAAGGATAATTAATGCCGCCAGCAGTATAAATACTCACACGTGAACAATTATTAAGCCAGAGGGCAGATAGAAGACTTTTGATGAACCACTGTAGTGCTATTGTCTATAAAGTAGTTCTATATGGGTTCACCAGTATACCAGTAGAATTGATGTAGACTGAAATAGTGCTATTACTTGAACGCAATTTTGGGGATCCTTGAGCAAAACAAAAAAACCAATTTCAGAATTTTTGTACAACTTGTATCCGTTTGTCAAGAGTCTGTTGACAAAATAGCTTTCTAAACGCATGATCTCCATATGCCTGCGCGTGGCTTATTAAAATAATTATGCTGCCGTCAACAAACAAACATGTTTATAGCGAATATTGTGCTTTTCCTCAAAATGGCCTCAAATAGTTTTACGAATATAGTAAAATGAATCTATATACAGCTTTACGCATTACAATAACTCACTTGTATTTGATTAAAGAGCTGTTAGCTATACAACAGAACTCAGTTAATCTTTAAAAATGCAAGCTTTAAATTGATTCACGTTTATGCTGTTCAGCAGGTCTAGGCTTTTACTAACCACTTAAAAGTGCTATTATACAACAAAGGGCACCAAAAATAGCTCAAAGCTGTATAACGGATTTACGGTGCATTATAATGGTACAAGTTTATGCTATTAAGCAGCTTTAGACATTATCTTACTACTTAAAAATGCTATTGTAGACCTTAAGGCACTAAAAACAGCTGAAAGCTGTATAGCGGAATTACGTGGCATTATAATGGTTCATGTATATGCTGTTAAACAGCATTAAACATTTATTTACTACTTAAAAATGCTATTGTAAATCCAAATGCACTAAAAGCAGCTGAAGGCTGTACAGCTGCGTTGTGGTTTGCTGCACTAAAACTAAAGGCTTTACAAAAGCATTTTCATATGCCATTATCCAAACGTTATACAGTGTAAAGCATCATAATGGTTTAAAAATGCCAGTATAAAGCATCAAGACGCTCGGTGAGCTTATATAAGAGTTTATACGGACCTTAAGTTCTACATAAGTTTACTATTCGTTTGTTAAAATGCTTCCTGTGTTACTTGGGCGGCAATTTTAACACCATTGTGGTGAATCCCGCCACTCATCGCGCGGGAAACAATTGTGAGGTATTTAATTAAAATAATTGGTCCAATTGTCGCGACCATTGCGACGACTGGATAAGGTGCGAATCACACCTCGCCATCAAGATGTCTAACTATAACTGTGGATATGCAATTTTCAATTCACAAGTATGCAGGTAACCTGACGTAAATGACTTTATATGAGTAGATAATTATATAGCACGCTCGTCGCAGGAACATGGCTTGACATTTTGTTTAACCTTATATGGTTCAGTTGCAATTGTCTTAAAAGACGAGCAAAAGAAAGTTAGGCTGTGAAAAAATGAACACAAAATAAATGAATGGAAATACTGATTGTTACCTTTGAAACTAATATTGAACTGGTTAGCGAATACTCATAAACGTTGAATGATAAAAGGCTTCAACTTTCATGATTCCTTCTTTTTTGGGGTTCCGTACCCAAAGGGTAAAACGGGACCCTATTACTGAGACTTCGCGGTCCGTCTGTCTGTCTGTCTGTCTGTCACCAGGCTGTATCTCATGAACCGTGACAGTTAGACAGTTGAAATTTTCACAGATGATGTATTTCTGATGCCGCTATAAAAACAAATACTAAAAACAGAATAAAATAAATATTTAAGTGGTGCTCCCATACAACAAACGTGATTTTTTTGCCGTTTTTTGCGATAATGGTGCCTTCGTGCGCGAGTCCGACTCGCACTTGGCCGGTTTTTTTTTATTTGTTATAGGCTTGCGTTTGACCACTATCTCGCCTGATTTTAAGTGATGATGTGGTCGAAGGTGAAGCATGCTTCCCTAGAAGTAACCTATTCACTCTTGACTTGAAAACCCCTAGGTTGTAGCTATCAGGAAACAAAGACTTTTCCTATAGTCCTTTACTACTATGGTTCTCTGGAGTTAGTGATTTAGTCGTATTTACTAAAACTTTATGTATTTATAGATCAAAAGTATCCGAAATAGTTCCACCGACAAAGACTTAAACAATTTTGTTTTAAAATGAAATCAAGATTATTATTTAAACATAACATGAATTTATAAACTGTATGAAAAACTCGGAATCGAAATAGTCCAATGTTGTAATGGTCTAATTCCAGATAAATGGAATAACGTGGAGGTCACACGGTTGGCTCTGAACCGCCACATATTGTATACTGGTAACACGACACTGACATCTCATTTATTCCAACTTTAATGTACGTTATCACCGGTCAAATTGAAATGTATTTTGATAGCTAAATATTTTCATGAAAATTCTCTAAATTAATTTCGAATATTTCCACTGACCGAACTAAATGGAATCGGTGACAGTATATTGTGCTGATTTTGTTCGTGTTTTCGCATTCCAGTGTCTTGTGACTTTAAACTCACATTGTCGTCGGTGTTGGTATCAAGTGTTTATCCATTGGCCTATTTCGATGTCAACAAACGCTAATTCCCTCCTGCCGGTGACTACGTTATAAATAAAAACGGCCACGATTAGCGTGTGTCTCATTAATCATTCAGTGTATAGTGTCACAACACGTCCACGCACTCTGTGATCTCGGTACCATTCAAAAATTACACTTTCCAACGTTCTCTTGTGTTATAACAGAAACGCTGGAAGCTAATTGCTTTTAAATTGTGTTTCTTTTATTTTTTTCTTCATATGAAATAAGTAGGCCACTTGAACTCTCTTTCAATTCAGTTTGTCACATAAGATTAACTACATAGATCGTTATTTGTCATATTATTATAATTGCGTTTTCGGTGTCAACTCGTCTACCTTAACGACATCGTTCCAGTACCACATCTCGGCACAATCAAAATACAATAGTTCATATTTATTATTGGATTGCGGAAACGTGTTTGGCTCGGTTCCATCGTGTGGTTATTGTAAAATTTCCACGGGTTTTATCAAAAATATGAAGGTAATTCTAAACTTGTACTTCTGAACCAAATGAGTCTTCATCTTCTAGGCATGCATCATGTTAATTTCCTTATAAGTCACTATTAGAGCAATAATGATATGATTTAGTTCAGTTTAACACTTTGTCTGCTGGAGTATCTTCGGCGCCGTGCCAACATTCTATGTTCTATCTATGTACCGTATAACATTATAGTATAACATTCATAATAATAACACTTGCCCACAATTAGCGAGTGGTGGATGATAAAATAATTCGGCATGTCTCAGCAATCGCTTTATGTGTAGCATTGTTTCAACATGATCTACAGCCGCTCCCTGATCAAAGGCGGCTGCACCCGTTACAGTTGTTTCGCGAGAATGATATTAATCAAACACATTTATTGCGGTCGCATTCAAAATTAACAACCGTATATTAAATTTGAGTTCTGAGAATTGTTGGCTATCAAATATTTCCTACAATAAACCAGTTGGGCCCGCTGTTAAACTTCCCAGATTCTTGTGCCATCTGAACATTACAACCACAATAACAGCGACTTCATATTTTTGGATTGCAGCCAATGCTTTATGGACATTTATTATGGTTAATATAATAATGTCATTTAGCTCTAATAACATGTCGTTGCTGACATTTGGTGCGCAGTAGAGTCAGGAATCAACCACACCTTTGTGATGCGATTCGTGCCGCGCGCTGTTAAAACAGATGTTGCTCTCGCTCGTGCTTCTAATACATAAAAGAAATAAAATAAATAACAAAGCACCTATCAAAGAATCCAGCCGGCAAACAAGAAGATATGAAATCTCCCGCGACGTCTGTCAAATTAGCATCACAAACGAAAATAGCGTCATTCTAATTATTTTGATGACTCAACCGAAATACAATTAATCTTGCCGCTTCTGTGAACTGTCCAAGTGACGGACGGACGAAAATATCGTCGCATTTCGCGATAAATAAACTTGTGAGTCGAATATCGGATTTCGATTCCATCGGTGCTGCGTATCAAAGATTTTATACGCGTGTTGGATGCGGGCAGCGGAGCGCAATGCCGGACGCCGCATCACCGGCCGCCGCCGCGACGCGTTACTGCACAGCCTGCCAATACTAAATGCACCTACGAGAAAATAACTGAACGCAATCTGTTAACACAAACTGCAAAATTCAACCACAAAATCCATCAAATCAGCAACATCTGCTCATTAGGCTGCCAACATAATTTTAGTAACAATCTTCATTATGACAGGATTGAATTGGAGACTTGGTGCTATCTAGTGCTCGTCGTATCTCGGGCCGGAAATCAGCTGTCGTATCCCGATTCCTAGTGGGAGATCGGCCAATGCGTCTGAGGCTACGATTACATTATATCGAGTTGGTTCCTAGAGTTCTGATTGGAAACTCGAGACGGCTTGTGTTCACCGGAACACTGTCTCGTTTAATTAGAATGCTTTGTAAGAATAGATTTGCCATCGACTTTCGAATCTTGCTCTACAATGATTCATCTCGTCTGCAATCATTACATCTTCATACATTTATTACTTATTATCTTGATCGGACGGAGAGTTTATTATACTATAATACTCGTAATTCCTCACTCGTCTACCAACGAGAGAACGGAAAAATATGTAGCGTTACACAAAACTGTAGGTAGGAAAATAGAGAAAAATGTGAACGTTGGATTTTCCACCATTAAATAATGTAGATAAGGTGTTCAACATTAAGATTGTAATGTAATAGTTTCACAAAACGCGATAAAAGACATCAAATACGATGTAAAGTTGAGCGTAGAGCGTGAGCACAATGCAGGGATTCGTCACACTTCGTTTCGGTCGTAATCCAATTTCAGCCTTTGACTTATTCCAATCGATATCCTTGACGGGGATAAGGGGCGTTAATGTTGCTAGTTTATAGCTTGTCGTGATGATGGTGATAGCGTCACAGTCAACAGTGGCTCATTGTGGCGGGTGACCCGCCGCGTGACGACGTCTGCGCGGCGTCTAGCGTGATCTGGCCGCTCGTAAATCAGCCGCGCCACAAATTGGAAACCCACCGCTAAACAGCTCGCCACTATAAAAATCTCAAATAATAACTTCGGATCTAAATCTCATAAAAATATGATTTCCAGTATTTTCGAGTGGGTTTTTAATCCCGTCGTGGTTTTACGATGTTGTAAAATTTGATTAATAACAGTTGCGTGTAGGTCTACAGAGGTCGGACATTGTTGCGGTGACCCATTTACGGGGCGTGATTGTGCCGTATTTTGGCGGTGGCGCTCCCCAGACCAAACAAGCCGCAGTGTGGTGTGACCCTGTAACATGACTCATTTTAATCAAGGCCTTGTTCTCTTACGCAATAAGAAATTGCTTCTAAACCCCTAAAACGTCTGTCGCCAGAAATAAAGTTATTTGACTGCTTGAGTTAATAACCATATAAATTATCTGTACTCACAAAATTAATCCATCTGTCACTAGGAATATTTATGCGCTTGTATATGTCCCTGTTCCATGAGTTTATGTATTGACATAAGTAAAGTTAAACTAATTTTATGACAGTGGAGTAGGTATTATAATCATAATTGCTACTAAACTTCATAAATCAAGAATAGAAAACTGTGTTACTTCGTCGATTTTCCACACTTGACGTAATTAGATGTACCTACATTGCATTAAAAATAAAACACAGCTATCGCGTGTGTAGGCGTGACAATAAGTCATTATGTATGTAGGCACAGCCGTCAATCCACGTCCGCTGTCACTTCAATTTTTCTATTTTATTTTTCTCCTATTTTCTGTTGGATTTCCACATTGTGGTGCGTCTGCGTCGCGACGTCGGATGCGACGTTATTTCACGATCCGTCACATGATTTGAACGGTATCGGATTTAGCTCTTGACAATGAAGGGACGGTACCCACTTCTTTTTTATTATTACTTTGTCTGATATTTTTAGATTTGATTCCGTTTTTAAATTGGTTTTGACTGTAACGAGTTTTAAAATTGGGGACGTTTTTTTGTGTGTTCTGACAATAATATGTCATTGTTTTAATGTAACATCAGAAACAAGTCGCATGGACTTTGTTTCCGGGCTATCTATAATTACACCCATTCTAATTCCAAACAAATTAATTGTCCCATCTATTAATAAATCACTTCCCAAATAAAACATTACTCCACTAATTCATCTCAAAATATTTACACCATTTTCTTACATTGATAACATAAACCTGTAATGGGATACCACAGCCGATACATCTCGTTACGAATCGAATTTATTCATCGGCGTATATTTTATAGTGTTGGCCTTGGGCCCAGGCCCGCCGCGGGGGCCAATAAAATCACACGGATAAATAAGCACACGATCGGGCCGTAATTAAAAACATAACTTATTAATATCGTTTATTAACGCTTGCGGGTCGTACGCGCACCGCACTCGTCCCGTGCTTCGTTTCGACGTCTCGTACCAGTCGCACCTCTCCCGATAAATCTACTATGTCTTCGATTTCATTATAATTGTCTTATTTATTGCATATAGCTTGCTCGTAATCGTGTTTGATTTAATTTGATTTGTTTAGTGGTTCGTTTGTAAATGTTAATTTGGTTGCTTTATGCCGATAGGTACCTACATACATACATCGAAAATCAATGTGCAAATGACAGAAAGTTACAACTAATATTTGACACTAATTGACAAGTCTAGAAGTTTGAAATTGATTGGTTTTGAGGAACATTAATTACTTTTAAATATTTCGAGTGTGGTACATGTGTAATGTCGAGCTCCAGGCGCTTACAATATCGTGTGTTGTTACACAATTATTTCGACCATTGCTACACGGGGTCGAGTAACGTGTTTATACTCATTGCCAGCTCCAATAATGTGTGAATTACTATAGCAGCCCGCCGGCGTATGAAATATTTATAAGACCACTAATCGCGTGCTGATCTCAATGATTTGTGGTTATTTAAGCACACGCCATCCAATTATGTCTAGATTCTTTATTAATCTCAATTTGTAGTTCCTCTCCTTTTGCTAGAGGTTTTAAATGTTACTCCCTGACTAAATTCAGAATTAAAGCAGTCCAAATTTTAATTGACTTGCAAATCCAGTTTATGCTTCTACAAGTATTGCAATATAGCTAATGTTAAAACCTTTTAATTTCTTAGATATTGTATCGAATCTAAATGCAATTATTGTGTAGAATCAAGACTAGTGTTACCATTACCAATAATAATATTACCACGTACAGCAACCGCACAAGAACCATATATATTGGTCTCCCAAAACAACAATAGTCGCGAAGGCGAGAAGAGAACAATAAACTGGCTGATTTATTTTAATAAAGTAATTTATGGGCCCTTACAAATTGGCCTCATGACGGCCGCCTTATCGAGTGGCGAGAATCGATAAAATCGCTGCGATGTATCGATACAAGGTTATTAATGGTAAGCTTATTGTACGCCGTAATGAGATAACATTTGTTTTGTAACTACTTGTCGTTGTATTCAAATGGACGTAATTGCTGTTGAGAGAAAATAATGATCGATTAAAAAGTTTATCGAGCCAATTGATATTATCAAATTGTAAGTAGTCGTATTACTAAAACGAAACGGGAGACTATAATTGAAATGGAGAATTGGTAAGAAAAGTGAATTCGATTAACAGCTGATACAGCTGAAAAAAACAACCCACGTAAAACGCAGTAAACCGCAGAACAGTGTGAAAACAATTTTTTTTCGTCAATTGGCCGTCCCATAAAGCAATCGTATCGACGATCGCTGATAACTCATCTGGCCGGATCGTAAATCGAAACGGCGTCCATAACTCGCGCGGCTTAATTACGAATAAATAAATAAATAATTGAATGTGAGCGGCCGCAGGCCTAATCGATCGTGTTCCAAGGTGTTGGAGGTGCTAACAAGGGCCCGCCAGCATTCGAAACATTTGCTTTGTGATCGCGTTCGACTCGACAGCGAAGCGAAAATCCCGCTACCGCACGAGATAACACAATTGGATGCAGCAATTTATTGTTATCACATCTCTTACGTTAATTGATTTAACGAATATACATTTTTGATTTAAATGAATCATGCAACAACCTTTTGTTGTTCGTATTGTACCAGATGGAAACTGTTCTATAGTAAATTCATTGAAAGCCGATGCTACACGTCGGCGTCGTTCTAATTCAGATACCTCCTACTTATACCTCCCATTCAGCTTTTAAGAAGGTCAGAAGTCAATTCTAACGGTCCATTGAAACGGACACCATCTAAACTTAGCACCACGGAAGCCGCACATTGTTCTTTTCATAACGTTTTTTCTCGAGTCGGACGATTGACGCGTATCCATTTCCTCGGACGAGAATAGTCACCTTCGTGTCTTGCTATAAAATAAAGAGTATCACTCAACGGCCACCGACCATCTAGATATTAGGAGATGGCGCTGATTGCCGCTCGTTAGAATCTAATTAGCCCACGGATCACTCATCGTGTCTATTTCAATGGCTGTGGAAAATAATTTCTATTTGATTCGGCCTTCCCACTCGGTTTGTTATTCGCGAAAAATCAAACGTCTGACGGTATGTCAAGTTGAAATGTGCAGCCTACACGAATTTGATCTGCTCATGTGACTATGCATATAATTTTCTATATTATAATATAAGAATAACAAAACGTCAAGACATCTAGTTATATATTCATAGGTATGATTTGTCGTCTCCTTGCCAAACTACGAATTTGAAAAGATACCTAGACAAATAAGCTGTCTATTAAAATTTGCTCAAAAGGACGTATTGCGAATCAATTTTCAGTAGTCAGTATTAATTCTCTCTTTGAAATTCAAGGAACTAATGAAATAACTGCATTATGCAAGTGGACTTGACATGAGCTTTCTTGCAGACCAAAATAGTGAATCCGTGGCGATCATCAATCAACATTTCTGTATCTATGTTATAGTTGTCAACACAGGAGCTTATTTCATGGTCTATTAACGACATTATCTACAAACCATACTTTAGTTCCCTTTATAAGATACAACAAATATATCATCCATGTACGAGTTTGTCCGTACATTAAATCCGAATAAATTCTTGTCCATTAAACCGTAAGATTTTTAAATATTCTTAATTGAAAGCTAAATCCAGGTCGGTGCGAAGGTGTGCTTGATGGATGAGCAGCTAAATTACCCTCCCCCCCTCGTACCTCACACCGGCTTCCCCCACTAACGACCCGTTGGCCAAAAGTGATTATTTATACCGGTGATGACAGCACTTCCGGCGTTATAACTGGTGATTAAGACGCTGCCCGATTGAAATCTAGGACTATTCTAATAGACACAGGTGCTGAATATATTCTGAATAATAAAATATGACTAGTGGTTGAAATTTAAGACTTTGATAATAATTTGACGGTCGTGAGAGGTGTCGTTTTCGGAGGAGCTTCTAAGAATGTGGTCGATGACAGGTTTTTGACATGATGAATTTTTGAATATTCTTAAGTTATTGAATTCTCAAAACTGTATGCTATTCCGGATGATACTTTGTTACCTAATTGTTCATAACTGTTTATTTCACTACTGCATATAAACAAAGTTCACATATTTTTTGCTAGTGCAATATTTAAGCTATAATAATAGCATAGCTTGTTAGCTAGTAATCAAAGTTATCCAAATTAATTTGCCATTTGAATGCTATCATCAATACAGGCAATAACGTTAATCAAATAATGACGGTATTAGTTAATATCCGCTGATCGACTAATCTAAAGGTGCCGGATACCCGTTATCTACGTACACATGGCAACACAGCTTGCTTATAGTCTCTGAAACTCAAACATAATGTCACCGAGTGTACAGCACAGGTACTTCACGTTAGTGGGTTGTATATTATCTCATATCCGCGAAATGCAATTATGTGTGTCTTTCCCACGGATGTCCACGTTTGGGCATCGTTGGCTTTAGTTACTATTTTGATTATCTTGAGATATGATTGTTAATATTTAGCATTGGTTATGCAAATTCTGATAATATTTACAGCTATAATAATAATACTATGCTGCACAGTTTCTCTTTTGTCCGCTACAACAAACTTAGAAATTATTCGTTCAAATAAAATAATTAATTACTTCAATGAATTTTAGTAAACGTACTACGAATTCAATTAAATGATAGAGCGTAACACGGGTAGGCGTCACCGGCCCGCCCTAGATCCCCGCCCGCCCTGCCAGCTGGGCGGATCTCTAAGGGGCAAGCTTATTGCATTTATATTAATTTGATAGGGAGCGGGAAATAGAAAAGGAGGAAAATGACGACCTATTTATTACATAAAACAGCAGGTACTTCAATAATAAGTAGGTAAGTGACTTAAGCCAAATCATAGCTCTGTCAGTTTGACACTAAATGTACTGTAATCGTTTACGATGAACTAGACAATGTAAATATAGAAGTGAATGAAGACAAAGAATATAAAAATGTTAACGATATCGGACAGTTACACTTTTCAAGGAAAACACACCCACTACTCAATCAAACTATCAACAAACATCGACCAACTAATACCTACCGACGGAAATCAGTACGCACCATAATATCTACACGTATCTAAATGTAATCTATTATATAGATATAGATAGGGTCGAGGTGGGGCGGCAGGAAGCGGCCGATATAACACCATGATAAGCTAAACCTATCACTCCATCGGATTACTTCACAAAGAATATCGATCCATCTCAGATATAGAATATAGAACTCTAATTCGATTATTCAAAAGGTCAGAGTTGAAGGAAGCTAATTTCATTGAGCACGATGTTGCAGAGGTTGACGACGGAGTATCAAAACATATAAAAGTTATTGCAGTTTTAGTACTGGGAGATTAACTTAAGAAAGAAGGAACTATAACTTATCAATAAGTAATGGTGAGCGAATAAAAACCATCTGATCAAACGAAATTGAATATATAAAAAAATATCTCAATCATAAATTTAATATCACTAAACCAACATCCATCAAAACAACTTCCAGATAGTCAGCCCCTCTCACAATATTCATGAGAGAATCAATAATAATAATTGTCCTTTCTTCTCGTTTATAAACCATCGTCGAATGTCACCCTGTTCCCTCATCCCATCTTCCATCCATTTATGTAAATGCTGCATTGTGGCAGACACCTCATTTGTTCTATCTGCCAAGCACGACCATTGTCAAAACTCCTTGCCCTTTGACTCCATTGTCTGTTTTTTGTCAACCAACACCAGATTATTTTATTTCCGTTATATGTTATTCTTCTTCTTTGTTGGCTCATGTTTATCAATATTAGCTCCAATCATCTTTTTGTTTTGATTTGTACGCTGTTTTATTGTGATATGCTGGTTTATTATTTTATGGGCGTGGACGGTTAAACTTGGTTTCAAAGATGACATTAACCACAATAGATTTATTAGACGTTCGGGTATTACGTAATGTTTGGTTTGGTTGGACGTTCATAACGTGAATAATACTCAAGCAAACAATCTAAACTGATTCAATCTTCATAAAACTAGTTCAGAAACAAAAATTATACATGTATAATCGTTATGGGTTATTAACCATAATATTCTGTTGAATAAATGCTGTAGGTGTTGGTTCTAAAAGTGCTTCGTCATCAACGGGACGCCGTTCCACATTGTAATTTAAATTGTCATTCAAATTACCATTGAGAGGAGACAGTAAACGCGGTGGCACTCGAATTCTCGACACCTTCGTCTAGACACGGCCAAACATGAAGTTTTTATGAATTCTATTACTCGGGCACAACTGACGTGAATATGGAAATATATTGAGGATACATTTTTTAGTCAATAAGGAAAATAATTCTGTTGTAGTCAAACTAAGGGATAATGCCTAACCCCAGGGCTTATCTGAAACTTTTTATAGGTTTTCTTCAAAACCAATCTTTGTCCTGGAACATCGTAAACAAAGATTAGCAACAGTGTATTACAACAAAAGAAATGATACACAAATTAAGGGTTTCCATCCCGATGATATTTTACGATAGCCATAAGCGACAAAACGAGAGTCATAAAAATACCATTTAGTAAGTAGAGATTGCAAACTTAGGGAACATGCACAATAGTAATTGTTAAGTCGGATTAGATTGTTCAGTGTAGGAATGTGTTAGGCTTAATATCTGCACAAGTAGAGTTTGTAAAGTCCATTTTGATTAGAAACAACACCATAACGACTCTTGTCGATGTGTAATTATGCACAGCCGTGGAAACAACATTGTAAGCACCAGACTCGTTTTGACGGTCAATTTTCTCCGCACCCATAAAAAGCGCAAACATGACTACGTTAATAATAAATTACATACATCTCAGTCAGACGATACTACCATTCGGAAACAACAAATGCTAATAATTACTTTTCAGATTTTAAATGTTCGAAGGGTCGAAGCGAACTCGGCTCTGCGTACGATTCGAAACAATGCTTATTTATTATTGATCGTCTAAGAAACATATTGAAGAGTAAATCCGACAGGCTTCTTGAGTTACCGTGCATCAGATGCCTTTGTTTGATATCTGGCGAGTTGGCTCCGACAAGGCTGCTGCATTAAACCAACATTTTACGGGCTACATTTATATTGGACGTCGCAGCGCTACGTATTCCTTAGATTTATTCTCCTCCCGCAAATATGTGGAATACAGTAATAGTGTTCGTTCGTTAACATTGTGTGCGCTCGCGCAGTTTTATTACAATTACATTATGTCGGTATTGTTCGTATCTGTCGAGTGTCATAACGGCAGCCGCGTCGCCGGATAGCTCGGCTTTACGGCCGCCGATAGTTGCCACCTTCGTTTGGAGGATTCCATTGTTGCATTCATCGCAATGATCCGGCGTAGTCGCATCGTCGTCTTTCAGCCGCATCCGACATTTCCATTGTTGCAATTTTATTGCCGGTGTTACCGTGCTGGCGGAGATCGTAAACTACGCACCAGCGCTCGATACTATCGCGGGCCGGCGCGGCTCAGTGGTGGATGGCTGATGGCTGACGCTGATGGGCGCGCGACCGCACTGCGCCGCATTATCGCGCGCCACCGCCACCGCAGCCGCGATTTTCATTCGTTTCTAATAAATTGATACGGGGATCCGCGACGCGCCATTGGTTGGCTCGCTCCCCGGACTCCGATCCTCGGACCCTGACCGTAAATCAACTTTACAACCTTTAATTACAGATATTTGCCCTCTCATGTGAGCGTACGGGATATCGGAGGGCTGTGCTCGCGAAAATATAGCATAATAATGGGTATTGACCCGTAATGGCTCGCCTGTAGGTACTATCGGCCGCCTTTGTCTTGATTGTTCGAGCGAGAGCATATTCTTTTCTGAATGATTGCCAATTACATCGAATGGCCTCCTGAATTCCACTGAGAGCGATACTTTAATCTTTCTCGGTTTTGATTTGCATTCGAATAAAATGATTTATGTGTTATTGGGATCCAGGGTTTGTTGTGACGTTTTTTGATTCATTGGTGGTTTTTAATGTTGTCAAATTTTGAGGTGGTTTCGTGCTTACCAAGAGTAATACTTACAAATTGAAATGAGTGCAGTGAGTGTAGTCACTGTAGTGAAGATTGCGTCGGGCTGGAGCGCGGGGTGACTGCGACGGCTACAAGCGCCACATTGTTGCACCGGATAGGGCCGGCCGGCCGCTGTTTTAATGTCTCTCAGACGGAATTACGCTGGATTGTTCTCAACTTTACTGCTCCTTCATGATTGATCGTTGTATCCTCGGCCTTATGTCATTTTCTCGCCGTATCTCCAGGAATTTGTACTACAAGCAATAAATATTACATTGAGTTATGGTAATTTCGCAAAATTATAGTATATATGGCCTTTTTACTGGCGTTCTGTATTATTAGGTCTTAACTTATGTATAAGAGCATATAATGAATTTTAATAAATAATTATTAGCTCTTATTAAAGAAGGGTTTCTGCGTATGTGCACGTGTTTTGTTCTGAAGTGTGGAAATTAACACTAGAATGATCGTATTTCTAAATTAAAACCTCGCTCCGAGGAGCAATAAATTCTTCCGCTCATAAACTTATAACGACTGTCTAAACAGAGACTAGCTGTCGTTTATAGCCTTAATACTCGAATAAGAAATAAAATAAACACTATGCATTTATGTTTTTGATCCGTTTTGCACACCTTTTTAATTGCAAATAATATTATAATAACTGGCAGCAAAAGGAATGTAAATTAAATGATTAATCGGAGTGTTTTTATGGTTCTATTTTGTACTTTATGTCTCTCGGAAATGGGAGGTGTTTTAATTAAAAATCTCATGCAATTTGGAATGAATTTGCCAGATGCACTGTCTGTCAACTGCATTTAAGTATATATATACATAATGATGTAGCTTCAGGTAGACTTTCTTGATAGTTAATTACATCTTATGGTCTATTGTTTTCGGTTTTTTACTTCAAAAAATTTTACTTGTGAACTCAGCTTTATGGAAATTATTCCTAATTTATGTGGGTTTATTTGTCACATTAGCATTAACATATCTACAATCGTTAATGTTTTAGTGTTGTATAGTCAGTTTCTCAGTACCAACCTTTGTGTATATTCGCGAGCCGAAATAACGAATCCTACTTAACTACCCAATATTATTCACATATTTCGTTACTATTTGCGCTATTTTACGTTTTTAAATGTAATCAGTTTAATAGTAAACATTGCTTCAATGTTATACTGAATCTTTTCTTTATAATTATCACATTTTATAGAAGTAGAGTCCGAATTCACTGTATACAAATCTGTGCACGAATTGTGAAACAAATTCCCTGAAGTTAATGTGCAATTAAACGCGGCTGAGACCGACCAGTTGGAGTATTACCAACACTCACGAATAATTGAGATTGATCGAGTCGTGAATCGAGTGGGGCGGTGCAATCAAAAGCGTATCAGACCAATGGGCGGCCGGGCCGGGCTCGCGGACGTCTCTCATTGGCCCGCCGCGGGGTTGTCGGGCACCAAGGGCCTTGATACTGCTCTCGATAAGCGGGAGGCGTCGAATGTCGATTCGATCGATTATCGCCCGTGTCGTCGCGCGCCGCCGACCGCGACGCCGCGTCATTGCCGCCACGCCGCGTGGTTTGACACTTTGATGACCCGCGCCACGGCATTAATACACTCGTGTCATCACACTACTTTATCACCGCATTTATTAACCAAATCACCATTTTACACCAATAAAACGTCTCTCAGAATTTATTAAAGCACCTCACCAAAATTAAATTTTCAACTTAATCTGGCTGTAAAACGGTGCGCAAATCAAAGTTGCAATCTGCAACACTTAAAAGAGATTAGTCGGCTAATCGGGGGTTATTTACAATCCTTTATCAGCACTCGGGGGCGTTCGGTTAGACGATTTACGACACTCGCGAGTTGCCAGCACAAAAGAATTAGCCTTTCTAAGCGACACCGAGTGCCAATAAATATCGGGCGAGGTGCGAATAATCGCGGGCAACACTGTAGCGGGCAACGCTTGGAATTTATTCCGTACGCAGTTCCATAAAGCATGCGTTAGTCCATAAAGTGAAATTCATAATACAAATTTAGCGTAAGGTTTCGTAGGAAAAGCAATAATTTGTCACAATTGGGCACGATTAGATTGGCTCCGCTGGCGATTTGACATAGGTCGTAAATAACGCTTCGGGCGGCCGAATTGAGTGAGCCGTCAGGCGCGCTACGTTGTGTGGGCCTTTATAAATGTACGAGTATGCAAATAGCGCGCGCGGCTCGGCGCACGCGCATCGAATCGCGCGTTTTCCGCCGCCGGCGAGCGCGCGGTTTGTGGAAATCGTTATTGGGGTGATTGCTTTCATAAACAATAGCTTTTGTCCACTTCTTGTAACCGCTGTGTTATTTAGACGGATAACGGGACTGCTAGCGCGCCCGCACCCGCCTGATAACACGCCCAGCGTGCAATGCAATGTTGTTTAGAAGCCATTCGATGTTGGAAATCGTGCTTTATCTGTACCATGTTCAATTGCGGGTAATTTGTATTATGTATTTACGATATTCTCGTAATTCACCGTAACCACTGACCCATAAGTTTCCTACCTCATTCACCAGCGATTTCATCATTATTTTGTAAGCTGCTATGTACAAACTACAAAGTAACCGCACTTTTCTCTGCTACTTGAACTTTCCGTTTTGCACTTAGACTTTTCACGTCTGTGACATCCGTCTGTTAATTTGAATTTCAATATATATAATTTATGACTTCAGCATGTGATTAGTATTTATTTAGGCGACCTTAACACTAGGGTTTCACTTTATGGTGACCATTACACACGTCATGGCATAGAAAAGTTACACATAATCTTGCACATCAAAGCGAGGTGCACTATCAAAAGGTGTCCAGTGTATCTTGGGCTTTGTACCCTTTAAGGTGTGAATCGGAGTATTGAAAAGTCACAGGTCATTTTAGTGTGGGTGAAATGTTGGCCATAAAAGTTGCTATCGGGCTCAAAGCAACTTAGTAGGGTGCAATAAAAGTTGTCAACGTGTGACGAGCGTGGGTGGCGAGTGCACAGCGAATCGAGGGAGAATCGATGGTCAAGATTAGTGATGCACGGATATTCATTTGCGATATGCAAATTATGGAATTTTGAATGTTGTTGCTCAATTAATTATGGTTATTAAAAAACATGTGAAGAAATGGGACAACTGCTTGATTCGCAAATAAAATTAACAATTCGCATAAAGCTTTCTAAGATACGCCTTATACAAGCAAGCAAGCACGTCATATACTCAGAACATCGTTGCAGCCAAATATTTATCATATAACTGCATTAGCGTCTAAGTTAGTTAGTTTAATTTGAATTCTAAATCATTAGTTACTTCTTCGCTGAATTGTCGCCAACTTTTTTTGTTTCATCAAAAACACTCGCGAATTCCTCACTCTTTGCTTCATTTACCGTCATCGTGTTCGTGACTCGTGAGTCATCTATTTTACATTTTATTATTGAGTACCGGTAACATGGCTCAGTTTACGTTATCTTGTTAGTATTGATGCTACCGTTAGTCATCACGATCATCTTTGTAAGTGCACGGAATTTCCGACCGCTTATGTATCGTATTGTATTTTTATATCTGTATTTTCCATATTCGGATAGGTTTTTGTGGTTACGACTGTCACGATTGATATCTAAATCTACAGTAAATTCATTTTCTGCACCGTCATGGTTATTAATCAATTTCTTATCTTTAAAGTTTCTGTCACCGAAATTTTTTATTTCTATTGCTTCTTCGGCAGGATTATTACTTAAGTAACAGCAATTAGCAATAATCGCGCGATCAAACGCTTTATGTTTTAAAATTCAACATTACCTTCATGGTAGGTTCTACACTACCGTTTGCTAATCGATCGCTGTTTGTCAAAAGCACTTATTTCTAAAAAAACCGCCAAAAACTAACTTAACTGTATTGAAGAGCATTTATTGCTCTTTTAATATACGTTATAAGCCTGCCCGAGTTATCTGCTTGTTTTACAGGAAAACTAAACTGTTTTGATTCTAATAGTTGATAGTTGTTATTGAGTTCATCTGCCAATTTATTTGTTCTAGTTGAGCTAATAGTTTTAAATTTTGTTTAAAAGTCAAAGAATGGATGTACTCGATAAGATGTGTTTCAGTAAAAGAACACGGGAGTGATCTTCTGGGTATAGAAAAGATGCACAACAGTTTTTAATACTGATAATGCTAATGTTAATAAATTGACAGTCATACCCATTCCATCCAATAACAAAATACCAGGTATCTCAAACAATACCGAACAAGTACTCAGCTCCAATTCTGCGCATCATGTTGCTCCATTTACTCTTCAAACGTGGCAATTAATCTGAACGGGTGACGTCGCCACCCCTTCAGCTTCCACCCCGGACTCCCAGCCTCACCCCCGTTCACCCCCGGCCCAGATAACCGGGGGAATGATTAACTGCAGACAGGAAGACGGATTGACAAATAGTCGTTTAGGTATTTCGCTAATGTTTCGCTCTCATCAATAAACGATCGAGGCTGCTTCATGGGAGGGCTGTTCTTGTTTCGGGTATTCGGTATTAGTTTGAAGGTTCTGTTGGTTTGTTGATTATCGTTTAGTTGTTATGAAATGAAGATAAGGTCATCAGTATAGCAGTTCAGTGCTGGACTTGTGAGTAGTATCTTATAGCGTTATGTCTCTTCAATATATGCGGCTCAGTCTGCCATTTTCATTCATCTATTTCAAAATTTCATAATGAGAGCTAACAATTAAGGAAAATAATAGTATAGCGTTTTGGTTTTGTTTAACAGTGAAGAAAAACATCGTGAGGAAAACGGCATGTCCTAGAATCAAAAATTCGAAAGGCATGTGACATCCACCAACCCGCACTGTTCAATGTATGCGGCTCAGTCTACCATCTTCATTCATCTATTTCAAAATTTCATAATGAGAGCTAACAATTAAGTAAAATAATAGTATAGCGTTTTGGTTTTGTTTAACAGTGAAGAAAAACATCGTGAGGAAAACGGCATGTCCTAGAATCAAAAATTCGAAAGGCATGTGACATCCACCAACCCGCACTGGGTCCGCGTGGTCGATTAAGGCCCATTGCGTCTCCACAGTGGAAATATTAAAAGGTTGATGATGATGAATAGTTGAGCTTAAGCAGCAATTTCGAACTTAAAGGATTGTGTTCCCTATTAGATCTTCAAAGATTTTTTATTGCTTTGACCATAAGGTCCAAATTGAATCCGTAGTTTTTTTAAATCATAATAATTTCGCCAATATACTGGACCAAATGGAACATCAGCAAGCAGGAGCAACCCGTAATACCGGCAGGCGTGAACAGAGACAGCTTGTAACTCGATATCGAGCGCGCGGTGACTGTGCAGATGTAACGAATTGTTTGCAACAATCATTCAGACAATGTTGATTGATTGCCGCCACGCCGCCGAGTTGAACAAGTCAAATTGAAATAACTTTCAGAAGCCGACTTTGCAGATGAATGTGAATTTGGAATAATTGGGCATCTTATTTTGTTTTTTAATGAAACAGCATTTGGTAGTGGTGCTTTGACGTTCATTTGAGATAACGCTGATGAGATTGTACAGCAATTTGACTCCATAAGGTTAGGGGTTTGTCTAATGAAGTTTTAATACTTCCTAGGGGGTACTTTGACAACCGTTTCATAGTAACAAGTGCGAATGTAACTCCGTCTTCAGCCAGCGAAGTAATGGGATATAAACACTGTTGTTTTCTTGTTCGAAAGATGTAAACATCACAAGCTGACAGTTCGACTGTCTCACAAGCGTAACTAAGTGGCTAACAGTTCCTTATTGTAAATCGCAGTGTTAGCGTTGTCGGGACGGATTCGTCACGTCATCGGGTAAGTTAACAGCCAAATTACAGTAAATCAAATAGTCGCAAACTAGCCACATAGAACAAACGGGCCTGGCTTCCGTGGCCACACGGACTGTGCTAAATCGGGGCCACTAATGCTGCGCGCGCGCATCGTAAAAGCGCGATCTGACTCGCTCGCGCCCGTAAATCATCGATCGTGCGATGCGATGCAATTTAGCACGCTCGCCTTGTTGCCCACTTGACGCGTGTTGTCCCAGCAAGCGCTGTAAAGCTTCATTTGATCGATTGTTAAATCTAGCACGTTTTTCTCCTAATAGAAATGGATAAATCAAGCGCTTTTTGGCTAGATTTTGTACGTACAATTTGTCAGGCCTTCTATCCGACGCCGTAGCTTCACCGTTAAAAGCTGTGGTGTTGTTGTTAGATCACATTAAAGCGTGTAATATCGTCATATAAAATTGTGATTAATGTCTCCAAAGGGATACAGGTGGCGATAACTTATGGTTGTCAACGTAATCAGCTTTTCTTCTCATTTTATCGTCACTGGCTGTTACATACGCGGTTGGAGTAATAAACAAATTCTATTCTTCGGACAGATTTATTCATTTTGGTGAGAAGCATCGTTCACCTAAAGAATAAAGTGGGTTCTATCGATTTCTCTAAATATTTCCAGCATTTCTTCAGCTCAATCTAGCGCTGTATCTGATTCTATATATGTTATATAGAGGTAGTTTGCTTTTACGATCTTTATGAAGTACGCTGTAAAGGGTTTTACAGCTTGAAATAGTGAGGGAATGTACTGCTCTCCTCTATTGGGAGTTATATCGTGATGAACATGTTTCCCGTGTTTGTAAAGACTCTTTTGTTACATAACGATATTTATTTGCTATCCCTGATTTTGAATTGCTGCTGTTGTATTTTGAGAAATTTTATTGCTGGCGGAAGTTTCAAGTTGATGTTCTTATTACCAATGCCTTGGTTGTTGTCCTTATTTCTGTGGCTAGTTAACTATGGTATTTAAGTATATCATGAGGTTCCTTAATGGAATTTCTTCATTTCTATGGTTCATTATTTCTACTCTTAATTGTATCATCGTTTTATTAATCTACGTTAACATTCACAACAATTTCAACTTAAACAACCGAATGAAATTGTCTATCATTGTGCTTTTCACAATAATTATCATCATCTTATATCAAAACAACAACTTTATTTTTTCTAGCTACGTGTACTTCTTAAATTATATTTTCAATACTAATCTCAAATTTTCTTTGTTCCAGGCACTCCAATCAACCGTCTGCCGATAATGGCGAAGTCAGTGTTGGACCTGTACGAGCTTTACAACCTGGTGATCGCTCGCGGTGGCCTGGTCGAGGTCATCAATAAGAAACTGTGGCAGGAGATCATCAAGGGGCTGCGTCTGCCGTCCTCCATCACATCTGCTGCCTTCACACTACGTACACAGTAAGTGTCTAATAATAATCTAACTTATAACTAAGACAGCCAAAAATGTTTCAATACCAAGCCCAAAATAATCAACAACCTAGCTTTTTCCAAACAATGTTGGGGTTGGCTGCCGGTCTTGTCGGATGAAGCTTAAAGTGATCATGGGTCAAAACAGGAGAAGCGTTTAACTTGGACATCGAAATAAGATCAGATCTAAAAAGTCTGATAAAAATTTGTTCCAGAACAACCCCATGGTTGATGAGGTTGTTCTGGAACCTAATCAAGATTTACAGTATTTCAAGCAGGATTAAGGGCTTAAGTCGTATTGGGCTCGTGACACAATATTCTTAAAACGAAATCCTTTCGAACAGCTTTCATCTTTACAGGCCTTATCCAAATCAGTATCCATTATCCTTAAATCTAGAACATGATCGACAAAAGGTGTGTCTGTGTGGTCCTACAAGTCAGGAGCTCGCTCCATATTCGACCTGCTTTGTATCACATCCTCATTCAAATTCTCACGAGCTGGAGACAAAAGATGGCCCACAATGGCACTACGTGAGCGTCCGACGCGACAATATGACAACTTCATAATTAATAACCTTAGCTCATCTCAGCCGATATAATTTCCCATTTATCTCTCTAAGAGTTCCTTCACCTCGTCTTTTGTCGGATGTCATAAAGGTGGTTTACGTTTATGATTCAAAATGTACGACGGTTACGCACGAACCGATGATTTCGAACGCAGCTTCTTTTATTTCGATCTGTTTCTGTATGCGTTGCGTTACGTTAATTTTCATAGTGTGTTTGGACTTTGAAGTGATTTTGTAACTAAATATTTCAAACGATGTCGTAGATTGTTGTCCTAAATAGGTATTGTGATACTAGAAAGCTAACTATTGTTTGGTTTGTACGCGTTATTGCTTCATTAATGCAAATCATTTCGAAATTGATGTTAGCTAGACATCCATTTCCATGTATCGAGTCTTTTACTCACAATTTGTCTTCAATATAATGATTTCTGGTTTCTGCTGTAAAATATTAGTCATACCTACTTTAAAAATCTAACGAGACAAAAGTATTCTAAGGCCAAAGCTTACATGTAGTAACATTCATAAAATTAGACTAACAGTAATGACGAATGTCGTATATATAGATCGCATGTGACAGTTTTAAAGGTGGCGTTTTTATGAGACGGCGGCTCTCATTGTGTTACGCATAAAATTTGTGACCGCTTAATATGACATATGGAAGGTACACGCGACAATGGGGTCATATAAAATTGACACGTTACAGAATAGGATTAGGATTGTAATGGTACGCATTATAACGTATTATATTTGAAGGATAGACTTTTGATAATAATTGGACTTGGAATATGATTTATAAGGTTGTCAAGCCGCAGGCGGAGCAATAAAGTTATTATTAGATTCGTTCGTTCTAAAGGATTGAATGGTGACATCTTTTGATTTATTTTCGAGTTGATAGATGCGGAGATTATTTTGAATGATAAAAGATTTTAAATGAGCTTTGGCGGTGCCGCTTTGCCATCAACTCCTTGTCCTCCATTCTATTATTGTAAAAATCCAAGTATATTGACCATAGTTCCACATTCCCATCCCAATTATCTTCTTTATAATATAGGAGTCCTTAGAGGAGCTCGTGGCTAAATAATAACAGCCGCACGGGTCGATCTTTAAGGTTAAGCAACGCTTGACGAAGTCGGTCCTTGGATGGGTGACCATTTTCAACATACCGAGTTTCCTCCGTGCCTCGGAAAGCACGTTAAGCCGTTGGTTTCGGCTGTCATTATTCGATATCTTTGACAGTCGTTACGAGTATTCAGAAGCTTGAGATCTGACACCAGTCTTGCCAAAGGGTATCGTGTTACCCAGTTAATGGGTTGTGGAGGTCAGATAGGTAATCGCTTCATGTAAAACACTGGTACTCAGCTAAAAACGGTTAGACTGGAAGCCGACCCCAATATAGTTGGGAAAAGGCTAGGCAGATTGATACTATAGGAGTCCTTACTATAAACTAGCTAAGCATTTTTGACATAATTTTGGCATATTATCATCATCATCATTTCAGCCGAAAGACACAGAACATAGGCCTCCCCCAAGTGAAGCCTTATTGACCGGTCCCGTGCGTTTTGCATCCACCGTATTCCCAATTAACCAAGTCATCGGCGGTCATCCAACGGCGGGGAGGCCTTCCAACGCAGCGTCTTTCTGTACACGATCGCCCTCCAGAACTTTTCAGCCCCATCGACCCCCGTAGCCGTTCTGCGATCAATGCTCTTTCCACTGTCACTTAAGTTTGCAATTCCTCGGGTTATGCCAGTAACTTTGTGCCAGCCCTCATTTGTGACAATTTTACGCAAGGGTTGGGGGGTAACTTTAAGCCTTCTGATGAGGCTATTTTGAGCGACTACGACTCGGTTCCACGAGTCACCATTGGTAACACACACTGGTCATAGACTTTCGCCAACCTATTAAAATCTGTACATCTGAATAGGAAAACTGTTGAGAAATTAAGCGGTTCTCTAACATTTATGTTTTCTTTCCAGATACATGAAATACCTGTATGACTACGAGTGCGAGAAAAAGAATCTCTCGACCAGGAATGAGCTGGATGCAGCCATTGAAGGCAACAAGCGCGAGGGTCGCCGCGCCTCTGGACAGTATGAGGCACAAGCTGCATTATCTATGGTCAGTACCGAAGCAACGAATTTCCAATTTAGCCAACTATATGACAAAGCAATCTTTTGTGGAGCTTCCATGATATTTCGGAGGAATTTACAGATTCTTGGCGATTTTAATTTGAATAAAGAATAGTCCTTCTGACGTTATGCCAATTCGATACGGTTGGCGTCGTGGTTGAGCGATCGGCTGCTGCGCTGCGTGTCGCGGGTTCGATTCCCGCACGGAACAATAATATTTGGATGACCTACCTGACTACAGGAAGTTCCTAGAAATTCCTAGTGTGGGGCAAAGTTTAAAAAAAAATGCATTCGGCGCATATTTTTTTAGTTCTATATAGTCGTATACCACTATCAGCCACCATTTCAGTGTCCATTTCCATATTAACCAGGAATACCGTCAGTCGCACCGTCCCTAATGTTTCTTCTCTGAGGAATTACATGCAAATATCTACTGCCATTAAATTTGATAAGTTATCTCACCTGGCATGTTATTTCTTTTATAACAACACGTGCTATTCTGTAGAAATGTCACCGTGATAATTTATGTGAAGTGTGCCATCAATCTTTAGCATCGCATCGGTTGAAATGCACTTCAGCTTCATCACGGTGAGATGTCTACAGAATCGACCTGCTGGAACTATTCAAAATGTACCAACGGCTCGAATAGAAGATCACCTAACGACCCATCTTATTGCAGCCACTAAACCGGCTGCCACCGTCTCTAACGCAGCTGTCGCAGCACATGCAGCCGCTGTCGCTGTCCATGGGTGGCGTAGCACCCCGCATGCCGCAGTTACCACCACATATCCCCCACCTCGGCAATCACGAACTCGAGTGCAGGGTGCGCGAGTACATGAAGATTATAAGTCACCAGAGGGAGCTCTTGAGAAATGGTAAGTTTGAAAATTCATAAAGCGTATTAATAAAATCTTTCCTTGTTCAAATTCCCAATTAAGTAATATTTTAAATTAAACAGTCACTGCTTTATACAGGTGTCTTATATTGCACACTACTGAAGTCGATCATCGACTATGAGGTGTAAAATATTCATGCAATTGCATATGACTACAGCTCGATGAACATTATTCCATTTTGGTGCATTCATGTTTATTTAGCTGTGTCTATTTAGAATTTGAGGAACTGGGAAAATAATGCTTTAAAAATATTTATTTCATTCTGTATTTACTTACTTGATATTTTGATTAACAATGTTGTTTCTTCTTCCTAGGCTCCGAATCTCCCCCCAACAATGGTACAGCCCCAATAATGTCACCCCGCGACGCAGCTGCCATAAATGCCATTGATGTCTCTCGCCTCACTCTCTGGTCACTGTACAATGGCAACGGCCACAGCCCACAACCGGAACTTGAGCCACAACGGTAAGTTAACATTCCTTGTAAACCTCCTTCTTTTCATACTGTTAATGGGAGAAGTAGTACAGTTCTCTGATGAAGACTACGCTTATGGCTAAATCTGACCTCTGGAAATCATAGAATAATCACTTTATGAGACGTATGTGTATAAAAAAAATCTTAATTAGACTCAGTAGATACCATGTCGATTAAAAGCTGTTTTTAGATTACCCAAAACTTGTGCTGTATGAAATTTTTTATGGGGTTGAGATTTCTTTCTATCTCGTTACATTTATTATGAGGTCAACCTTTGGTTGGCATATTCTGACACTCTCCTTATCCTCAGTTTGGGTATGGGTTACAGCGAGGCTCTGAACCTGAGCGAGAGCCCCAATTCGATGAGCAGCAGCAGCGGCAAGCGCGAGGCGTGCCGCTCTCCTGCGCCGCCCGCCAAGCGGCGCCCGCCGCACTACGCCAGCCAGCCCGTGTCGCCGCGCTCCGAGCTCCACTCCCCGCCACAGCATCGCCACAGTCGCAGGGAGGAAACCTCACCGCCACAGACGAACGGCACGCCCAATACTAATGGCGTTAATGGAGCTGCCTTCAAGATCACCTCCAAAGGTAATTTAAGTGTCTAAAATATTGTGTTGTTTTTGAAACTTGTAACTGTTAAGGCCTTAAACCCCATAGCTTTTACGGTTACGAGACTATTGATGCCTTGTTATTGCGATATTGTAGAATATATCTTTCCCCATCCTACCACTTCCGAATTTCCGACTACTTTCATTTAAATCAGATTGTCTATCATCAGTCTAAAGTTTCTTTAGTTCAGCTCAATCTATTGTAAGCTCTTCTTTGTACTTAACATCATTTGTAACCCAACATTTTCTTGTCCCACAGGAGATGCGAGCACAGGAGACCAGAAACTAGAAGTGTCAATAGACCTCAATGGCGTTACATATACAGGAGTACTGTTCCCCTCAGGCAACGGTCTGAACGGACACATATCAATGACTCCAAACTCACACACATAGTGTATTTGCTGGCTGCTGCGGTTTCAAGCTCGAGTATTTATTCACATTTTGACTTTAGTACAGTACAAAATATCAAAGTAGCAAAATAGTTAGTTACTTTTTGGAAGGTGATCGTCGGTGAAATTGGCTTAATAAATACTGTGACGCCGTGGGAAAAAAATGTCATCATATTATTATAGGTACAGTATGTTGAAGAATTGTCTATGTTTAGGAATTTTGAGTAATGGTGCATCCACACTATACAAACTTTTTGTAGTACAGACTTGAAAGTAAATTATCATGCAGACATCTCTTCAATATGTTTGCGCAGTTTTCGTTGGTTCAGATTTGGTTTTTCACAAATCTTTTTGTTAATGGGTTAATTAATTTACTTTGTAATTAATTATTTGGCTCCGACAAATACGCAGACATGCACGCAGACCTTCGAGTCTTCTGATACACCTACATTCGTCTGTACTGCTGTGTTACACAGACAAAATTCTACAGAAGTTGATGAAACTCTCTGTTGTAGTGTAGTGTGGACGCACCATAAGGAAGACGGTCTGAATCTTCCTTATGGTGCGTGCAGTTTCTGGAATGTAATAGTGATAGTTGATTACAGCATCTTCAAACAGTTCATTACTTTTTATTACCTAAAAAAATATTTCGTGATTTTCCCAGTTCAATTTTTCCCCGCCGCCTATAGTAGTTGAGTTCGTAGGTATCTTAGATTGCTTGTAAAAAAATCAAGAAATAAATCATCGAAGCTCACAAAAATGTTGAGCTACTTGTACTGTTAGATTGTTTTTAAACATCATAAAATGAGTCTGTTGAAGAATTGTCAAATGTTTAGGAATTTTGAGTAATGGTGCATTCACACTATACAAACTTTTTGTAGTACAGACTTGAAAGTAAATTATCATGCAGACATCTCTTCAATATGTTTGCGCAGTTTTCGTTGGTTCAGAAATGGTTTTTCACAAATCTTTTTGTTAATGGGTTAATTAATTTACTTTGTAATTAATTATTTGGTTTCGACAAATACGCAGACATGCACGCAGACCTTCGAGTCTTCTGATACACCTACATTCGTCTGTACTGCTGTGTTACACAGACAAAATTCTACAGAAGTTGATGAAACTCTCTGTTGTAGTGTAGTGTGAACGCACCATAAGGAAGACGGCCTGAAACTTCCTTATGGTGCGTGCAGTTTCTGGGATGTTAAAGTGATAGTTGATTGCAGCATCTTCAAACAGTTCATTACTTTTTATTACCTAAAAAAATATTTCGTGATTTTCCCAGTTCAATTTTTCCCCGCCGCCTATAGGAGTTGAGTTCGTATCTTTGATTGCTTGTAATAAAAATCAAGATATAAATCATTGAAGCTCACAAAAATGTTGAGCTACTTGTACTGTTAGATTGTTTTTGAAAAATCACAAAATGAGTCTGATGTGACTAGTTATTATAATTTTACATTGTCCTCTGGCATTTTTTATTTATCGTCTGTAAATTTTGAAGACTTGAAATCGTACGTTACAAAAAGTATTGTTTTAAGTATTGAACTCAAATTATTCGAGATAAGTACAAAAATTTCATATAACAGATCATCCAATAAAGATATTATCGTATGTACTTAAATTAGTTATGTTAAAATGTGATTAAGTTTTTTATAAAGTATTTATAGTTCTTAAATTACACTGCCGAAGAACATGAAATTATTTGTAAATATTTAATTTATAAAATAATTTCATTGCTGTTCTCTATGGATGTTTTGTATGATTATTTTAATACATTTTTATGATGTCGTACAGTGATGAATGACAATTTGTGTAAATATAGTTTTTAGTTCGTCTATATTAAATTGACAGATGTATGATGAATGTGTGGCCAGAACGTCTATGCTTGTGTTTGCGCGGACACGGAAACTATTTAGATAATGTTGCTCTATGAACGCAGCTGTAGAAGTGAGTGAGCAAATTGGAATGCAAAGTGCCATTGAACGAGTTAACTGTGATGCATGGGTACTTAATTTTGTACTTATAATTTGTTTCCTTATTACTGCAGCGGCGGCAGCTTGTGTCTAGCTTAACTATTGTTGAAGCACATTATAAATCTATTTAAAAACTCATTAACAGATATCGGCATACGTAAAGTATATTTACCTAAAGCAAAGACATAGGTAACATAGACTTGATAAAACCTCCTCTAAAATCCCGGCATCACAAACATGACGATTACTTAAAACATAATAAGATTCTTCAATATAATGATTTAGTTTTAAATGTATACAAAGCGCAATAAGTAATTTGCATTTTTTTTTATCCCTTTAATCGTCATGTTTATTATTTTAGAGGAGGTATTATAAACTCTATGTTACTTACTTTCTCGAACTTTCTGTAAATATTCTCTACCTGTTCCAATGTCTACAGTGACGAGTCATTTTAAATATAATGTGCTTTTGTAAGTACAGACGTGTTACAACTATTAATGCGAGTTATTATCAAGTCTATATTTTGTTAACGTGATCTAAATATGTTTGTTGTATTTGTATATTTTTGTAAATAGAGATTATCGTGTGAAAGTAGCGCTGCGTTTTATACACCGGTGTATATTTTAATTTTTCTATGATGATGTCAGTATTGTACTTAGTGAGTAGGTATTTATAAATTGTGGATTGAAACTTTGTGCACTTTGGATGGAAAACTTGTATGATTACTGATGAACGGCGTTAGTCATGTTAGTCATAAAGTTTCCATTGCGCTACTGTTCCAGAGTTACAATAAGTAAATTATTTGAAAGTACCTAACAAACAGCGCATTGGATATGACTTTCACGTGGAAAGTACGCGATGTTTTCTTTCTAAAGTATAGACGTTTATGAAAATAATAATTGTTATTAAAATCTCTTAAGGTACGCGTTTTTTTTTTACTTTTTTATTTCAACGTTGTCACAGTTTCCAATTGACATTTCCGGCTGCATAGTTGGTGTTTCATACATATAAGGGAACTGTAACTTGTGCTGGAAATAATTCTCGAATAAACGTTTGAAATAGTCAAACCATTATTATAATTTTATTAAACACAAAGGTATTATTTGGAAGAAACGTTTCAGGCTACTTGGAAGTAGCCTACATTACCTACACAAATAGTTAGATTAACATCACAACATGCCATTTTTTTATATTTAGTTATTTGTAATTTAAGTAACTTTGTTAAAGTATTTGAATGAGTAGCAATAGATTCTATGCTATGGCGGCTTGCCATCATAAATTTTAACAACTGCATAACGTAGTAGTGCAATAAGCAAATTCCCAAAAAAAAGTAATCTATCAAAATAGAAAAAAATATCTTACCCTTGTTGTAAAAAATTTTGAAAAAGAGAAATGTTTTTTTTTTTGTAAACGACTGATTTATCTTTTTTAATTTTAGTTATTTAATCTATTTAATTTTAAAGATTACTTTGTAAAATTAAATTTACTGTTAGTCTTATTATTGCAGATAAGTAGTGGTAGATGTTAGTACATTCCTGATGATGTACAATAATTGTTAAGTGAAACAATATTATATACTGGCCTATTTATATTACAGGTAGTTAGGCCAGGGGATTCCGCATTAGCGAATTTCTTATTACACCAAAAATGTTTGCTGTATTTAAATAATTATACACAATTAAATAATTATGTATTACGAATTATATTTTTATTTAAAATCATAAAACCTAAACCTACCATTTCCTAAATTTATAGTGTTTATTGTGTGTGTTGTTGATGAAAATGATGGGGACTTCCTTTTCGGCACTTAGGGCCGATTTCACCAATGATACTAATCGTGATTAGTTCAACTAAACTTGTTTACGCAAATACAGCGTTCTGATTGGTACGAGTAGTTTCTCAGCGGTCTCAACCAATTAGAACGCTGTATTGAACGCGTAAACTGAGTTTAGTTGAACTAATCGCGATTAATATAATTGGTGAAGCAGCCAGAACCCCATAGCCAGTCAAGCTCCGCACGAAAGCGCAAAAGCTTTCTGAGGGCTTACAGGCTTCGCGGAGCGACCTCACTGTTCCTAGGATTTCTTCGCGTTGAGAAGTCACGGCCTCGCACTCCGGGATGACGTGGCCGGCTGATTCCTCGACGTTAAATCAGCTCCTGCAAAGGAGGTTCTCTGTGGCGCTATATTAAAAGATGTTTGTTAAGGGGGTTATAGGCCGTAACTTATTCAACTTTTTGGGGCTCAAATATTCCAAGGTCTATTAAAAGTGGTTCAATGACATCTGACAAATATTCACAATCTCAGGTATACTAATATATTATTAAAAATATTATTTTATTTTGATATTATATGAATATGAGGCATTTTATCTATTATAGCAAATAGGTCTGTACCCAAACCCCTAAAACCTAAAGTGGAGTTTCTTGTGCATTCTTCTCCATAACAAGCTACTTTTCCGAATGCACGGTAGAATCAACTTTTATTACTTGTACATTTTAATTTTTGTTTGACGTTCAAAAGTGCCAAGTTGATTTATGTTTGACTTTGGCTAAACTAAATATATTTTTTTAAATGATTACTGGTTTTGTTAAGTTCGACTCTATCTCCCTAATGTACCTCTAGTTCATCAAAATCAAGAATTAACTCTAAAATGCATACAATTATTTTAATTACTCTACGTAACGCCATCTATGTTGTAACTATGAAACTCAAAGTTATAGTACTACTAGCGACATCTGTACTTACCTTCCTAAACGAGGTCGCAACGGAAAGGTGTTGATTGCGTTTCGCGTAAGCAACTGCAGAGGGCTACAAATGGCTTGTTCGAGGCTTTAGTAGTTTCTGTTGTAAATCTAGATGGCGTTACAAGTCAGATTTGTTAGGACAATAATAATAATTTAGAACAGTGAATTTCTTCGCTTGTTTATACCAGCACCACAGATTGGGCAAACAGAGAAAAAAACAAATGAATACCGAATCGAACTGAAGGTTTGTGCCCCCTTGAAGACCATAGGGTCACCCCATATTAAATGAGACTTAATTATAAAATTAAGTACACCAATCATACCACAGGAAATACAGACTGTATTATTGTGCTAAGTTGGAAAAGCGGCAACCCCGGACAACTGTTCCTTTAGTGAAATTATTATTGCAACTCCTTATTTAGTAAAGTAAAGGAGGTCATAGTAGCGTGGTGGTGCAGGCGGAGGTGCAGAGATTGACTACCACGAACCACCAGTTTTCCCTGACGATGTTTTACTTAACCTACCTACTTACATTTGAATTGAAAAAGGTTTGGTACTTACCCGGCTTTGAACCCGTGGCCTTAAGTACGAGAGCTGAGGTCTAAGCCACTAGGCCACCATCTTATTAAAAGTATTAAACTATTGGGCTGTTGGTAAGCACGTTTTGTAAGGGGTATACTATATTTCACTGAAAAATAGTCACAAGGATACGTCAACTTCTAGATGATTCAATTCGGCAAGGCAAAAGGCAAAGAGTATGAAAAATCAACCAATCACATAGACGGAAAGCCACATCGCGTCTTTCATCTTGCATGTGATTGGTCGATTTTTTATACTCTTTGCCCTTTCCCCTTTCCGAATTCATTACGCAATAAGGTTGCAATTTCGCTCTAAACATTCGATCTCTTGGTATCAAACCTGGCGGTGACGGTGACATTTGAGTAAAAACTTATTAATTATACCTAGATATTCAAACATTACGTACAATCTTTTACAATTAATAAAGAGACAGGAACCTTGTAGTCACACCCCAAACATCTTAAGTGCCATTCCGAAAACGTACACACAAACTTCCTCTGACTTCTCCCAACCCTGAATTTGTAAACTTTCAAATTGTGTGCTGCCAAGGGTCCAAAATTAACATTTGAATAGGGCTTAAGTAGTTAAGTTGACCCCTAGTAGTGGCCTTTGAACTTGGGGCCTTGGGCCCGATGGTGTTAGCTTAGGACCTTCGTTGTATAGTACAAGAGATACAAACAGAATCTCATCACATATTGTTATTAATAGAATGAGGTTTTGATTGATATCGCTGAAGATAAATTGGTTTTAAAGTAGTACTTTACAATAATATTATGTTAATAGTATCGGGGTTTAGACCTTGACTCGACTGAATTCAGCTATATTGCTTTAGAGAAGCGTTTGGCCCTCTCTGTGTTCTTCTGGTTCTCTGCAATTTTTTGCTAGCCACCATATGTACATTATTGTTCGCAAAAAGTTGTAGGTAAATTATTTAGGAGATGACCACCGTGCTTAACCATGCATACATATTTTTTTCGACTATAAATACATACAAATATTTTATTTGCTGTCATAAAGGAAAAATGAAAATATTTGACAAGCTCTCGGCGGCAATATAGGATTAAGAAATATGAGAAAAATTTTGACCTTAAGGTTGCCCCAGTCGACGGCGACGGCACGAATTATTTTGTGCGCGGGGTTAAAATGCATGCTATCTCATCCGACAACACGAAAGAGATTGATGCATTGATGAGCAGTAGGTAAGACGCTAGTTCGCGTACAAATACACACTTTTGCAAATTTGTATCGAAATGAATGATGATTTAGGATGAAAACGAGCGCGTGAAATTTTAAAACAGACCTTTGGGAGTATGGATATCATGAAAAAATTACTACATGTATCTGTTCAAAATAAAATTATTTGCATTGTTGAACTACTAATCTATCCCTGTATGGTGACTGTTTTTCAATTTTCCTTCTTCTTATGGTATTGATTTGCGCCCAAACATGCGTTAAAATTAGTGTTGAAATATGGAACTTTCAACGCTCATAACTTTCAAATATATATATTATTTACTTTTTTGTTGCCATACAGGGCTAGATAATGATGAGACAAATTGATATATTTTTTTATATTGAATGTACAGTCAAGGGACAAAAGTGCAGTCATACTCTCCCAAAACTCAAATGGCTAGTTTTTGTAGAAGAAGTTAAATTATCCACAAGTGATTTAATATTTTGTATAAAATTAAAGTATAGATTATTCCTACTAACCGCGAAAAGTTGAAATTATGTTGCCTACAAAAAAAATTGCCTTTTCTGTTTTGGTAGAGTGTGACTGCAATTTTGACCCTTATAGTACACCGTCAAACAGTGGAGTAATCGCCAGATTAAAGGGCTTATTACACTACACGGTATTCAGGGCCCTGAATAACGGGTCCCTAAATCATGCCGAGTCAATAAGGTCGATATTTTGAGAACCCTAACTCCCTAACTTTTATTACACTACCCTGAATTAGAGTTTAGGGCCCTGAATATCGTGTAGTGTAATAAGCCCTTAAGTTTGTATGGAAGAACAATTGACTGGGGCAACCTTAAGGCGGTTACAGGAAAAACGAAAGTATATACAGAGTTAGAAAATATGAGAAAAATATCGAAATTATGGCGGTCATTATTCGCTAAACTGTAGAAGACACTTGTCTAGACTGTGTCAGCCCTAATCTCAACAACCGACATCATATTCGACATACACTTATGTCGACTGTACCTTTTTGCTTTTATTTTATGTTGTAACATTCCATTCGTAAATCGTTCGCCACTGGACGTAACGCAATAAATCAGTGCGTATTACGCTGGCGGTTAGTCGTGTCAACTATGCCGCAGATTTCAGCGTGTTGACACGGAATAATTGATGGTAGTACCGCAGGTTTGATCGCGATTGATTCGCAATTGGATAGCTCTCTGGAATGTTCCGGGAACTTGTAATGAGCTTCAGTTTTTACCACTGTAGAAGTTTAGATCCCAACACAGCAAGCAATAAGCGCGATTCCCAGCATTATGCTGAGCGATGACCGTTTTGCGTGGTTGTGACGCATACTCTGTATTTGTATCCTTTGTTTTTTTTATGGTATGCGTTGATAAACGTTTTTTCACTATTTCTTTCTACATTTGTGGACAGTATTCTTTTTAAGAAACTCAACTCGTAGGTACATGACTACCAAAACGTATATACTTATAGGTTTGAAAATTTAAATAAGTCTTCAGTCTGAACGGGCAAATTATCGAGTGGAAACTTGTCATTTTTAGGGTTCCGTACCCAAAGGGTAAAAACGGGACCCTATTACTAAGACTCCGCGGTCCGTCTGTCTGTCTGTCACCAGGCTGTATCTCATGAACCGTGATAGCTAGACAGTTAAAATTTTCACAGATGATGTATTTCTGTTGCCGCTATAACAACAAATACTAAAAACAGAATAAAGTAAATATTTAAGTGGGGCTCCCATACAACAAACGTGTTTTTTTACAGTTTTTTTGCGATAATGGTACGGAACCCTTCGTGCGCGAGTCCGACTCGCACTTGGCCTGTTTTATTTATTTATTTATTAACACACTTTATGTCACAAATACCAGTGCAGCCCTGGCTCTTATACTAGGAAGTCCTGTATCACAAGAGCCATAATTTTAATGTCTGAAGCCTTTTTTTACACATTGTGTCCATGGAGTATCTTACAGTTATACATCTTCCATATGATAGAGGTCCATCACGCTTTGGAACGGAAGCGTTGCGATATTGATTGTAAAAATGTCAATGTATGATTGACATCTATATATTAAAAATGTGAACCCATATTTCTCCTGGTTACGCTATAACTTGAGAACGGCTTTACAGATTCCGCTAATTCTTTTTTTGTTGTGTTTGTTCTTGTTAGGAAAAGGTTCTTAGATAGCAAAAAAATTGAAAAAATAATAGTAGGTAGGTAGGGTAGGTAGGATAGGTATGTAGCTAGGGTAGGTATGAAGGTAGGCTAGGTAGGGTAGGTAGGATAGGTATGTAGGTAGGGTAGGTATGTTGTTAGGGTAGGTAGCGTAGGTATGTACGTAGGGTAGGGTAGGTAAGGTAGGTTAGGGTAGGTAACGTAGGGTAGGTAGGTGGGGTAGGCAGTTGACGGGAGCAAAGCCGTGGGCACAACTAGTACGCTATGAAAATAGTCGAAATACTAAAATGCAAAGAAAAACAATTTAAATATGGTTAATAAGTTTAGTTGTAAGAAATGTCTTGAGTTTGCGTTTGAGATTGGGCTTATGTAGCCAATACTCATTCAGGGAGTAGCTTTCATAAGAGCATAAGACTGTACAAGCCAAGAGGTTTTACTCCAGCAGTATATTTCCAAGTCATAAAGCAGAATAACTTCAAAGCAGCTGAACGCTGCTTTGAAGTTAAGTGACATATTATCGCAGTGCGTGTCAACATAACTGGATTTGTCCCTAGCAACAGAGCTACACCGCGACGTCGCGCATTCCACGCCGGGGGGAGACCGGAATGTTTTCCAAACAACAACAGTATCAAAATGGAATAAAAATGTTTTTGCTCAAATTATTCTTGCTTGTGAATTTTCGGCTGAAATGATGAGTACAAGGCAAATGATAAATTCAAATAAAACTGGTTAGGGGCAAATGTTTATACTTAGGTGTTAGGGATATAGAAGAGGTGCCTATTTCTATATAGAAGGTGAAATGCGTGCATAGGTACTATCACCTTTTTTTTTAATCATGGAGATATGCTCATGCATACTGCGCTACCATGGGCAGATAGCGCAGTTATGTGGGACTCCAACCCAGTAAAACTCCACGGTGTTCTCCTGTGCCGCTTGGCGGGACAACAGGCACGCGTTAGCACTCACCGCAAACCCGCCGCGGCTGTCTGTCACCGGACCCTCCTCAGATAGATACTATCACCTACGCCCGGATTTCACCTATACATTTTTATTTAAGCTCTATTTAACAGGGGGTGAGCATAGGTAAAAGGGGGGTTAGGGGGCAGGGGGTGGCAATAGTGCCATCGGCGGGACACAACACCTCTCCGTCCAACAGGTCCTCATTCTCTGCCAAAGAGCTTGATGTGTCTTAACCGGTTGAATTCCGTAATTACCGAAACAAGTTAAAATCCCGTGACGCTTGTGTCTGACTTGGATCCACGTTTCGGGCACACAAGGGGTTAATAGTGACACTTTGGCCCAGTTACTAGGACGAAAACTAAACCAAAATGAACAGGACAAATTGTCAAACTAGCTGTTAGCTGGTGCCGTTGATCGAATGATTATTCAGCAGCCAATCACATCACTTGACTTGGGTTTAATTCTGTAACGAGTTTTTTTTACCTTGTCACATGGTTTTTGGATTTAGTCGATTTCCGAACGACACTTCTCTAGATCTGTGCTGTGAGCTGTAATTTCTGACAGAAACACTCCACGATTTTGTTTTAAAATGGCTAGTCGTTAATTTTGAACGTTTCGCCAATTGTTTATTTAATCCGTAGTTATCTCGGATATTTTTGCCTTCTTAATGAAGTAAATACTTGCAAACTCTGCTAGAACGATGGAACTTTTGTATTTTTAACTGTACTGGTTAATGGATATGAAGCTACGGGCAATTAAATAGAGAAAAGACAAACAAGTTGTTTTAATTTTCTTTATTTAGTCTCCCACCGGCAGACTCTTCCGATTGGTTATTTCCGGCAACCTTTATTGTATTTGTACTGTGTGACCCTCCCTGGCGCCCGAATTTATTATATTATTATTTAATTTCATTTTGGGAGAACACATTTTCTTTGTTTATTCTATAAATACCAAGAAATCCGTTACAATTTGTAACTTGTCGATAATTTATTTAAAAAATATTCATTCAAGTGCTGACGACTTAGTTGGTATTGAACTCAAGCGTAGTTGTTATTTTAAACAGATCATGTAACGACGTCTTGAGATTTACCCACGAATTAAAATTAGAAAAATGCCTAGTGGTTTGTGTGACTGGATTGCAGACTTCTTGAGGGATTGATCCATCAAGTGGTTATCGATGGCTGCTCGTCCGTTCAGTTAGGTATTAACGCCTTCTTTTTTCGCGCGCGACTGTCATCACGTTTGCTTCACTACTATTAATTAACATGGCTCCGAATGATACGAGTAATAGCTGCTCGATTTACTAAAACCGTGCTAAATAAGGGACTTCTTAAATGCTGTAAATGCAAATACAATGTCACTGAAACGGAATTCTAAGCAATGTAATAAATAAATCTTATTGGACTTGCACTAACTGTTACAGCAATCCGGCAAAAGCTAATTCCTCGACCCCAATAGTGCTCAATAAGACTTGCTCATCTGCCGACTTTGTAAACACCAGTTTTTTTGGGTTATTGGACGATTCACCCGAATTTAACTCGCCCGAATCGGGCAAATCGACCACTATTAAAAATATTCATTTTTCTGTGTCAATTCGCCCGAAGTTAATTTTAGAGAACAAAAATTAAAGAAAGTACAGTCGTGCTCACCCGTCTCGGAAATAATATGAAGAATTAATCGAAGTTAATAGATATTTTACTACCCAAACTACCAGGAGGCCAGAATCATGAAGAAGTATTTGCAGAGCTAAAATCATTAGCGGTAGAGACTAACAGAGTACTAGGACTTCAGAATCGATGACTGTACTTTTTTATTTTTTGTTCTCTAAAATTAACTTCGGGCGAATCGACACAGAAAAATGAATATTTTTAATAGTCGTCGATTCGCCGATCCGGGCGAGTTAAATTCGGGCGGACGATTCGCCGTTAACAATAACCCGTTTTTTTTAAGGTTCCTCTGATGATGGAGAATGCAACGTAACACTGAAACAAAAGTCTAACACTCGTAATATTTCTAAAGATAGGGGAAACAGTATAGTTATTGGCCCCTATATAGTTATTAGCCATTTCTAGCTAGATGTATTCGTTCTTTTGTTGCCTGTGATTTTTTCGTAGCGGTATCGAAAACGGGTAAGTTTGTTTAAAAAATGATAAGTTCATACAATTTTAGGATGTGATATTTTGAAGTAAATTTACATAGTTCAGTGATTAAAAATCTGTAAAATATATAGAGTGAAATGCATACTACGCCTATTTGAAGGGTAAAATGACAAAATCATAACATAAACTTTATAAATGTAGTGGCCAATTACTGCACCAATAATTTAAATAACATTACAGTAATTGGCCACCTATGCCAATAACTATATTCATTTGATCCAAAACTAAATGCGTTTATAATGAATTAAATCTTTACCGTTTGTTATATTAGGCATCATATTAGTTTGTCACTAATTTTAGGGCTGTGTAAACAGTTATTGGCCTAGGCCAAGTACTATGAAGTCTGGAATAATTTTCGATACAAAAAAGGAGGCCAATAACTATAATATTTTTATTTTGGACAAGATCACTCATGCTTATTTTTCTGTTCTATCAGGTTAAACAAAAATAATCATGCCAAAAGGTCTTTTTACACCTTAGTACACCAAAGAAGCCCTAGATGAGGTGTTAGATAAAAATCAGAATAAAAAATTTGTTTGAGAGCAGTTGCGAAAAAATATAATATTACCAGGGCAACTTTACAATTTAAACTTAAAAATCCCACTTTAAATCGGCGTTTGGACCGACGCCGTATTTGACTTATAAAAAGAAGATTCCATCAAGGAATCGCTATTCAATAATCTCAAGGAATGGCTAATCACTGTATACCCAATAATCATCGAGAAAATATCCCGGATGCTGACGAATTTGTTGATTTTATATGCCACAAAAGTTACGTAATTAACGATGATTCCGAGCCTTCTCATGATTACAACATTTTTAATTAGTAGTTTTTGTTTTTGAATATTAATAATTATTTTGTTTTCTATGGCAAATAACTGTAAGATTACATGGCCAATTACTGTGATTATGGTGGCCAATAACTGTTATTTCAATATTTGTATCTTTATGTAGATTTTATTAATAAAAGCGTATGAAAAAGGAGTATGCAAGCCATACCATTGAATAAATACTTTAATGTTGTATATTTTAAAAATTATTTCCTTTACATTTATCCGTTTTATATTTTTTTATATTATAAATAGCGTGTTGAGGTAGCTTAACTGGCCAATAACTATACCGTTTACCCTAGTTAAGTACAAGATCTTCATTTAGAGGATAAGCTACGGACAATCATTAAACTGGAGTTTTGCTTTCTTGAGAATTAAATAAAAGTCCTTGTACTCGTAACAGACCAGCTCAAACAGATGACAGACCAAATATCAGATTTTAAAAACTCTATGAACTTTTACAACACTCGTTATGAAACTGTCAAGTCCTGTCTAGAGGAACATAACACCATGATTGTAATGGCTAGGGCTGCTTTGGGTAGGCTGCGCAGATCGCTAACTTATAGGTAGGTAGTTAGGTAGATGATAAGTGAAACAGCTGGACAAGTTAATACATACATTAAAGTAGGTAAGATCCACAGCTAGGTCGCGGGTAAATAAAGTCACTGTTATGTTCCGATTACTATTACACACAGTATATATAGGTAAGAAGGGTTCCGTCCTTGGGTAGCACGTGGCAGACGTGGGGGCCTGTCCAGCACAGGGTCAGCAGTAGCCCGGACGACCCTCGTATCTACAACAGAAAGTACTCGGGGACTGCCTGTTAGCACCGGCTCACGTGGCGGTAGGCCGCAGGTAGGCAGGCCAAGAACTGGGCAGCGCGCGTAGATAGCGTGCAGATATGAGATAGTGGGCAAGGGATCATGTTCACAGCCCGTACGAAGAGCCCCTAGGTCGGGGCACACAGAGTCCTGAAGGTCAGGGGATAGCTTTCATCTGCTAAGCAAGTGGAATCGAAATGCCAGAGCGTTAGCGTCCCCGGAAAACTAGTGTTGTACCGCGTTTTTTGTGATTTGTTTAGGAACTTACTAATTGTGATATTTTAGGATCACTCGACTATTTACAGTTGGGATCCTCACAACGCCACATGATAAAAAAATTACAGGCTGAGAACGATCGTCTATTAACAGCATCCACAGACCACTCCATGAGACTGTCATTGGTAGAGCAGAATCTACGCGTAAACAACATTGAAATCAATAGAATACCGGAATAAAAGACAAAAATGTTATCACTACCGTAATTCAACTAGCAAAACTTGTAGGAGAACAACTTGGAGATGGCGATATCCTTCATGCCACACGAGTTGCCAAATTAAACGCAGAGAGCAATGGTTGGTTAACTACGAACACCATGTCTCCGCGACAGCTTGATAGCAGCATTCGTGAATTTCAATAAAAAAACAACCCTAAGAAAAGCTCAACTCTAAACATTTGGGAACAGGAGGAGATCAAACGCAAGTGTACGTGTACAGAGCATTTGTGTCCAGCTAACAAACAGCTGCATGCTGCCACAAGGGAGACATTCAAGGAGTTGGGCTATAGGTTTGTGTGTGTTCGAAATGGACGAGTGTTTGTGCGTAAAGACGTTACCCACGCTGCGATTCTTATTCGCAACCAAAGAATAGCGCATTAGTTTATCATGCCAAACCTTACATTTACACACACAATATTTCTAGTTAGAATTATATTCACATTGTTACAAACAACAAAATTATTTCTTTACCACCCTGGTGCGCAGTTGGTTGAAATACGGCAGTGTCGCCTGCATCCCACTCTACTTTGCTCATTCGCAAAGACTTGAAAAAAAAACAAAGAGCTTTCACTAAACTGCAAATTCTTCAACTTAGGCTAATTACGAAATACACATTCTACTTCGTTTTTTTTTCTGTGTGTTTTTCATTTTGTATGTTTTTTTTTAAGGTTAGATTAATATTTAAATTTTGATATTTTTAAATAATAATTAGTGTTTTTGACCATATGGTGTAAGCTGCGTATACCTGTAATAGAGGCACCTTTATTTTAACACTGTTTACTGCAAACGGTTCCGTAAGTAATGCTGTTGGTATACATTATAAAAAAAAAAGCCGGATTCCCTCGTGCGTCGGTGCTCTCGGCAACTTTTGGGTTCGGTTGCTTACTGCACATTAATGATCTGCTAAAACCCGGAACCTTTGGGTGTGCACTTGTGCAGACGACAGCACTCTTGCTGAGAGATACGTGTCCGGCGCACGGGCTACTGGGCCTCAGATCCTCTTCGGGAGGCGATGGTTGAGCGCTTGAAACTGTCTTTGGAGGCAGTATCCGAATGTGGCAATGCCAATCTAGTCAGTTTCAATGCTGCTAAGACCTAGGCTTGTCTTTTTTCCACAAGAAAGAGCCAATTCCACCCGGCTCCATCTTTCCGTGGTGTAGCCGTGCCGAAAACGGACCATCTCGGCCTTCTTGGTGTTACGTTGACATCGACCCTCAATTTTGGTCCATTCATTAAAGCAAAGGCTCAGTTGGCTGCAAAAGAGTTGGGGATCCTTGCAAAGGTGAGACGGTATATGGTGGACATCCCACCCATACGCACAAAGCGTTTTGCAAATACTTTCATTGTGCGTACAGCTAAGGTGTGGAATTTCCTGCCGGAGTATTTGTTTCCTGATAGCTACAACCTAGGGGTCTTTAAGTCAAGAGTGAAAAGGTTATTTCCAGGCAAGCGTGCTTCACCGTCGACCACATCACTTAAAATCAGGCGAGATAAAGGTCAAACTCGAGCCTATCACAAATAAAAAAAATATAAAATCCTTTCAAAACATGAATGATCAAATGAATCATTAAGAATGTTCAACGATGAACATTCTTAATGATTCATTTGATCATAAAGCTTAAGTCAACTTGTCTGTATCGTTAACAAAACCCAATTGGCAAAAATAAGGCGATACAGTTAATTTTGTATTCATCATCATCATATCAGCCGAAAGACGTCCACTGCTGGACATAGGCCTCCCCCAAGCGTCGCCACATTGACCGGTCCCGTGCGTCTCGCAACCAGCGGATCCCAGCAACCTTCACCAGGTCAATTTTGTATTAAGCGACATTTATCTTGGAACTCATAACTGTTTTTTTAACGTACGCACTAAAAGTGTCCCGTTACGGTCATTGTAACGTTACGATCGGAGCGAGAGCGCTACACGAGCCAGCGAAAGGCACGATTGGCTTGAGCGTTCGGCTTGCACCGCATATAGTCTATATCATCTAGAGTGAGCCTGCATTCCGGATTTCTGGATCCAGAGATCATCCAAATGGAATATGCGCTGATTCAGTTTTCAGCAACGCTCAGATATGGCTTAAGCCTGGTGGAGGCGGCATGGGCAGGGCACATGGCGGCGGTGGTGGTGGAAGCCACCTTGTGGCTTTGTGCGGGCATGCGGGCAGCAGGGGCCACTGGGTCGGGGACTGGAATTGGCGCTGCGATGGGTTGGGCCATCAGCGCTGAAATGGTCCGGGAGTAAGACTGAGGAGCCTTTATGATTAGCGACCTAAGTCACTAGTAGTGACCTCTGTTGGCGGCGTGCGGAGATGCGACGATCGGCTTGAGCGTTCGGCTTGCGCCGCATCTATCTCTCTTCCACTCCTATTTTGATGATTGGCCTATGCGAAAAATATATTTTGCATACTTATTAATGTAAGATTAAATTTAAATGTTCATCATCATTTCATCAATGTTTTGTTATGATTTTGTCACGTTAAACTATCGTCCGTAAACCGACTTAAAATCAAAATCAAGTAGTTTATTTCAAGTAAACCATATAGGTACTTTTGAATTGTCAAACAAAAAATTAATAAAAAGATGACTCTAGTTGCAAATTCGCAAGCGTCTGTAGGTCTCAATGGAGAAGAATTTGCAAGAAACTCCACGGACACTCTTTTCAATCAGTTTTAATTACAAGTTTTTGGTTACATCATACTTGTTTAAAAATTACATATATGTGAGAATGATGTAAAAAGACGTGTTCGTAAAAGCGTCTAGAGTAAAAAACAATTTAAAAAAAAAGTACTTTAACAGGCCGAGACAGCTAAGTTATGACCAATCCCAACTGATGGCGCCCGTTCACGAACAAGACGCATGGATCGGCACCACTCAGCTCAACCATCATGAAGGGAACCGAATGATCCAACACATGTGTCACCATCAGAGAGACATTAGAGAGAGCATGACACACTCAACTGCCAGGGCACACAGAAGTCAACGAACGACACATAGGTACAGTGAATGGTAGATTTATCTACAGTCGGAACATAGTACTCACACATGTGCTGTGACTTTACAGACAACCAATTTTTATTGAAATCTAGCGGACGCCTCGCGGTTTCACCCGCGTAGTTGCCGTTCCCGTGGGAATACAGGGATAAAAAGTATATAACTTATTCAATTCAATCATTTATATCGGACCATGATCCATAATTATGTCACCCGGGAATTGTGTAGCATCCCAACGGTGAAAGAAATTGAATTTGAATTGAAGTCAGTCCAGTAATTTTTAAGTTTATTCGTTATAAACAAAAATACAAATCTTTCGTCTCTATAATATTAGTATAGAAGTATAGATTATACTACAAATATTTATTAATGGATTTTTTGCAATAAAGATATATATCCGCTTATAGTAAGAGCAGACGTTTTTTTATGACGATTTTCTTTCCAAATTTTGAATCATTATATGGCTCTCCTATAAAATTCGTAAAATGTCGCTTCAAACAAATAGCCTTTCACCCCTCGATATGTCACTACATATGTATATCACTATATAAGGTTTTTTTTTTTTTTTTTTTTTATAATCTATAGGCTCGCGTTTGACAACTATCTCGCCTGATGTTAAGCGATGATGCGGTCTACGGTGAAGCACGCTTACCTAGAAGAAACCTATTCACTCTTGACTTAAAGACCCCAAGGTTGTATCCTTAGCTGTGCGTACAATGAAAGTATTAGCAAAACGCTTTGTGCGTATGGGAGGGATGTCCACCATGTACCGATGGCGCATGGCCGTACGTCTTGTAGTTCGATGATGGAAAGGGCTAGGTGGAATCAAATTGTGCAGTTCCGTAGCACACTCCCCGAAATGTAACCGATAAAAAACCGACAGGCTGGCAACTCCGCGTCGATGTTCGAGGCTCTGGAGCTTTGAGGCGACCAGTGCATCGTTGCCAATAAGCCTTTTGGCCCGTCTGTCAATTGACTCAAGTGCATCAAGCTGGTATTTGGCTGATCCATCCCAAAGGTGAGAACAGTACTCCATGCAAGACCGAACTTGCGCTTTATACAAGTTGAGCAGCTGTGCAGCCGTGAAGTACCGTCTCACCTTTGCAAGAATCCCCAACTTTTTTGCAGCTAACTGAGCTTTCGCCTCAATGAATGGACCGAAGTTGAGGGTCGATGTCAAAGTAACCCCGAGAAGTTCGAGATGGTCCGTCAACGGCACGGTTACACCACGGAAAGATAGAGCCGGGTGGAATCGGCTCTTTTTAGCGGAAAAAAGACACGCCTGGGTCTTAGCAGCATTGAAACTGACCAGATTGGCATCACCCCATTCGGAGACCGCCTTCAAGGACAGGTTCAAGCGTTCAACCATGGCCTCCCGGAGAGACCGAATCTGAGGCCCAGTAGCCCGTGCGCTAGACACGTATCTCTCAGCAACAGTGCTGTCGTCTGCGTACCCAAAGGTTCCGGGTTTTAGCAGATCATTAATGTGCAGCAAGAATAATGTTGCCGAGAGCACTGACCCCTGAGGGACTCCGGCGTTGATGTCTAACTGACCGGACGAGCAGCCGTCGATAACCACTCGGATGGATCGATCCCTCAGGAAGTCCGCAATCCAATCACACAGACCACTGGGCAGACCGAAGGAAGGAAGTTTACCAATGAGGCTTTCGTGCCAGACCCTGTCGAAAGCCTTCGAGATGTCGAGGGAGACGGCTAGCACTTCCCCGTGTCTCTCGATGGCCTCACTCCAGATGTGAATGGCATACGCTAGAAGATCCCCAGTGGACCGATTTCGGCGGAAGCCGTATTGTCGGTCACTGAGGATGTCGTTCGCTTCTAGGTATGCCAGGAGCTTACCGTTGAGCACACGTTCCATACTCTTACAGAGGATGGACGTTACAGATATGGGTCTGTAGTTGGCCGGGTCAGCTCGACTGCCCTTCTTGGGCACGGGCTGTACGTTGGCTTGCTTCCAAGCCTTCGGCACTTTTCCAGTCTCTACAAGGTATTTTGTTATAAAATTTAACACAGTACCCCATGAAAGATATGTGTACTTTAGCTAATCTATACGATGGTTGATCTAACTTATCTTTATTTCTAGTATTACAATTGTGTCTATTACTAAATTATAGATGTATATATTTACTTACATACATAATATTTTCATACATGGATTCACAAGAAACTGTCATAATATTAATATTAAATAGTTCCCTAAGATATTCTCTTATTATTTCTCTTATTATAAGATATTCCCTGACAGCTCTCTTTTGCAATATACATTATGGCTTCAATTTTGAAAAAAAAAACTGTTTGATTTATTTATAAAGAGCTAGATTGACCCGACACTATACCGAACGTCCGCCTGTATTAAGATCTATCCACACATATCAGGGGAGTGACAGGGCCGGGTCCCGTCAGGGGCTCAAAAAAATATTGGCACACGTCCGTGCACGGGACGTGCCCGGGCCCGTGCACAGACGTGTGTGAACGATGTCATATAAAATGTTCCCACCGATATTTTTTGAGCCCCTGACGGGGCACGGTCTATCCACGTCCCGTGCACGTCCCGGGAACGGCCCTGATATGTGTGGATAGGCTTTAGGTTGGCTCCGAAACAGCTTAAGAACAACAAGGCACAGGGTGTTGACAGAATTACGGCCTACCTCCTAAAGGCGGGTAGAAAACCAGTAATAAAGGCCCTTCAGAAGCTGTTTGATGCCGTCATAATTAAGGGAAAAACGCCACAGGCATGGTGCAGGGGTGTGGTGGTACTCTTCTTCAAGAAGGGTGACAATGCCTTTCTTAAGAACTATAGGCCCATCTCACTTCTTAGCCATGTCTACAAGCTGTGTTCAAGAGTCATCACGAATCGTCTCGCGCGCAGGTTTGACGATTTCCAGCCTCCCGAACAAGCCGGATTCCGTATAGGCTTCAGCACCGTAGACCACATACATATAGAAGACCAAAGTGTACAACCTGCCTCTCTATTTATTAGCGTTGGTGGACTACGAGAAAGCCTTCGATTCGATCGAGACTTGGGCTGTACTGCAGTCTCTCCAACGGTGCCAAATTGACTACCGGTACATCGAAGTGTTGAAGTGTTTGTACAAAAACGCCACCATGTCAGTTCGACTTCAGGATCAGACCTCGGAAACCGTCCTTCTGCAGCGAGGTGCAAGACAGGGATACGTCATATCTCCGAAACTGTTCAACGCCGCACTGGAGGATGTTTTCAAGGTTATGGACTGGAGAGGGCTAGGCATCAACGTCAATGGCGAATACATCACTCACCTTCGGTTTGCCGACGATATAGTGATCATGGCTGAGTCTATAGAGGACCTCAATGTTCGATAACCTCAGTAGAGCTTCCGATAGAGTGTGACTTAGGATTAACATGGACAAAACCAAGGTGATGTTGAATGCCCGTGTTATATTCACTCCTATCAAGGTCCTACACTCGAAGTTGTGGCGACTATGTCTACCTTGGACAAACGATCCAGTTGTATAGGGACAATTTCGAGGATGAGGTCAGCCGTCGAATCCGACTCGGCTGGCCAGCGTTCGGTAAGTTGCGCGGTATCTTCTCGTCCAACTTACCACAGTGTCTCAAGGCGAAAATCTATGACCAGTGTGTGTTGCCAGTGATGACATATGGCTCTGAGACGTGGTCACTCACAATGGGCCTCTTCTGAAAGTTTACATTCACCCAAAGGGCAATAGAGAGGGATATGATATATTCCTTGCGTGATCGAATCAGAAATGTAGAGATCCGCAAGAGAACCAGGGTTACCGACTTAGCCCGAAGAATTGCCAAACTTAAGTGGCAGTGGGCAGGACACATTGCTCGCAGAACGGATGGCCGATAGGACAGAAAAGTTCTGGAGTGGCGACAGCGAACCAGAAGACGTTGTGTTGTTGCTGTTGTGTTGTGTTGTGCGAGATGCACGGGACCGAACAATGTGGTGACGCTTGTACAGCTCGTACCGTAACCGTAGCACAGCATAGCACAGCATAGCACAGCATAGCACAGCATAGCACAGCATAGCACAGCATAGCACAGCATAGCACAGCATAGCACAGCATAGCACAGCGTAGCACAGCATAGCACAGCATAGCACAGCATAGCACAGCATAGCACAGCATAGCACAGCATAGCACAGCATAGCACAGCATAGCACAGCATAGCACAGCATAGCACAGCATAGCACAGCATAGCACAGCATAGCACAGCATAGCACAGCATAGCACAGCATAGCACAGCATAGCACAGCGTAGCATAGCGTAGCACAGCATAGCACAGCATAGCACAGCATAGCACAGCATAGCACAGCGTAGCACAGCGTAGCACAGCATAGCACAGCACAGCATAGCACAGCATAGCACAGCATAGCACAGCATAGCACAGCGTAGCACAGCGTAGCACAGCGTAGCACAGCATAGCACAGCATAGCACAGCATAGCACAGCATAGCACAGCATAGCGCAGCATAGCACAGCATAGCACAGCATAGCACAGCACAGCACAGCAGCTTAGATCAGCTTAGCACATCTTAGCACCGCTTAGCAGAGCAAAGCACAGGAATTAGTTATGAAAATTTTCATGAAATTCAAGTTCTAAAATAATCTTCATTACTTTGCGATATCGGGTTGCGATACTGAGAACCTGTTGATTGCGACTTTCTCATGAAACGCGATACGCATCTTTGAAACAATGTTAATAAAGTTTGCTACTAATATTTACTCGGTGTTTTCTATACTAAAATCCATTATCCATTAGTCCTGCATAATCTTAATTCACATAATATAATATTGAAATAATACTAAAAAAAATTACAACCCTTTTTTACATTGCGTTCAAACGATTTTCAGTTCTATCCCGTTAGTATAAGGATAGCATAAAAAGCATAAACCTGTTACCAAAACTAACTGTTAAATACAACTGCCATTTGTCATATCACCAACGCAATAGAAATCAAAATCGGTTGAACGGGCTGTAAAATGGGATTATTTAAATGTCTACTGTTATCTTAAATGGAGTATAGTATTGTAGACCCTGCACTTTGATGCCTACGACGCTTAGTGCTACGCCGTAGCAGCTACATTTTTGTAGCAAGCCCTTTTTTGCAAATATATTTAATTTTCTCATACTATCCCGTATACGATGGTAACATTTACTTGATACTTTTTAACACTAATTTACACTACATTATTTCCTGATTATACCTACACACATCATCACCATCATCATCATCAGCCCATAGCAGTCCACTGCTGGACATAGGCCTCTCCAATTGCACGCCATTTGGTTCGATTTTCGGCAACTCTCATCCAGCTGCTACCAGCCACCTTGCGAAGGTCGTCGCTCCACCTAGCCTGAGGGCGTCCTACCTTACGTTTACCAGTTCGCGGCCTCCACTCAAGAACTCTTTTACCCCAACGGTCTTCGGTTCTACGACTTATATGGCCGGCCCATTGCCACTTCAGCTTACTTATTCTGTGAGCTATGTCGACAACTTTGGTTCTCTGCCGGATCACCTCATTTCTGATTCGATCCCTTAGAGAGACTCCGAGCATAGCCCTTTCCATAGCTCGCTGAGCAACTTTGAACTGATGAACCAGCCGTATTGTGAGTGTCCACGTCTCGGCACCGTAGGTCATAACAGGTAGGACGCACTGATTGAAGACTTTGCGGGATGCGCGACGAGAAGACTCGACGAAGTTTTCCAAACGCCGCCCAGCCCAGCTGTATTCTTCTGCTAGCGTCCTTCTCAAAGTTGTTCTTACCAAACTGCAAAGTTTGCCCGAGGTAAACGTATTCTCGAACAACTTTGAGAGCACCGCCATTGACCACAATCGATCCCGGAGTGACGTGTGAATTAAACATAACGTGGGTTTTATCCAAGTTCATCCGGAGACCGATGCGTGCAGAAGAATCAGCTAGGCCATCCAGCATCTGCTGCAAGTCGTGCAGCGACTCTGCCATTACGACGATGTCATCCGCAAATCTTTCACACTTATTGAGGATCAAAAAATGCCGCACGAATGCTTTGCTTGCATTCCTTAGTTCATAACTATGTTCAAAGATCCGTCTACTCGACAGCGTATAACACGCAATGAATACTGTAGAGTTGTCAAAATTAAAGGAAGCGCGCTTGCTTTTGTTGTCAAAATAGTTACGCAATTGGGGCGCTGCTTATTCATGAATTTCAGTACTTTATCCCACTCAGAACAATGATCAAACAGTATTTGTTGGAATCCATTGTGCTCCAGTTCGACGTGAATTAGTCGCAACTTGAAAGCCGACACTATGGCCAAACACGTGTTTCTATGCATGTCGTAACTATGGGCGCGTATGAATGTGCTAATTTGCTCTGAAAATACTCGCGTTTCGCATGGGTATGTGAAATATTCGGGTAGATCAGTTCGATTCCGTGTTATTGATGGATAGATGATTCAGATGTAGATCTGTGGAATTTAGGAATAGAGGTGGCAATAATTTGACTAATTAGTCAGACGAATAATCTGGTCATAATCTGGATGTCTTTAAGTCAAGCGTTGATAAGATATTTCTAGGGAAGAGTGCTCATCAGAGAGATCAGCACTATACCAGTGGAAAGCGATGTGGAAAAGTTTTTCGACAACATGTTTTAGACATATATAGTTGAAGGCTTTGTTAGTTTTTGATTTAAGTGTATATATAATTTTAATTTGACATTACTTTATTTTGCTTTGACTTTACTTGTGACTTGATTTGACATTACTTTTTGTTTTGACCGTTAATTTATCTGATATTATTTTTATTTTTATTATTCTGATGTTTATATTTAATGTAAAATGGGTTTTGAAAAGTTACCTGAATAAAGAAAATTTTATTTTATTTATATATGTAGACATAAGTACTTTATACTGTGTACATAATTATCTATATTATTATAATTTTATTGAAGGAGATAATTATGTGATACAGGTAGGGTAGGGTAGATAGGGTAGGGTAGGGTAGGTAGGGTAGGTAGGGTAGGTAGGGTAGGTAGGGTAGGTAGGGTAGGTAGGGTAGGTAGGGTAGGTAGGGTAGGTAGGGTAGGTTTGGGTAGGTAGGGTAGGTAGGGTAGGGTAGGGTAGGGTAGGTAGTGTAGGGTAGTTAGGGTAGGGTAGGCAGTGTAGGGTTGTTAGGGTAGGTAAGGTAGATGAATGTTTGGTGTTTTTATGGCAAAAAAAAGTTTGCCGGGTCAGCTAGTTATCTATATTATTATATTTTTATTGAAGGAGATAATTATGTGATATAAGATGAGGAGATAATTGTGTGTATTAGATGATTTTGTGTGTGAATTCTTTGTAGTGAAATGCCTGTTTAAATAACTTTATTTGAATAGGCATTTCACTACAACGAATTTGTTTCAGGACGGCATTTATAAAAGATTTTAGAGTGTGTTGTAATGAAACTCCCAGGAGGATGTCAATTACTGTCTCGGTCGGAAATTACGAAATTGTTGGAAATGGAGCTCGAAGATTTTTTATACAAGATAGTGTTGTTGTTTATGTTGTAAGTACTAATTTTACCAAAATAACAGTGTGTAATAAGTATGGTAAGTTTTGTTTATTTACATTTTTATCCGACTTTTCCGTGTTTATCAGTCTATGTATGTTTGTTCCTATGTGGTATTTTAGAGACCGAACACGTGGGCCGATTTTGATGATTCTTACGTCAATCGATTCGTCTTAACCTTGCGAGTGTCACTAAAGACATGACAGTAATCAAAGTTCACTACAGCGACCACCAGATGCCATATTGTCAAAATGGAAAAAAAAAAAAAACATTGGACTATGTCAAGTGGGACATCGTTAAAAATCAAATTTAGGTTCCTTTCACCATTTTTCATTTTAAATAATGGTTAAGAATATATAACTATTTAAAATTGGTTAACAACCAATCAATCTGTCTAGCCTTTTTCCCAACTATGTTGGGGTCGGCTTCCAGTCCTACCGGATTTACCTTAGTACCAGTGTTTTACATGGAGCTACTGCCTATCTGACCTCCACAACCCAGTAACTGGGTACCACGGTACCCCTTGGCAAGACTGGTGTCAGATCTCAAGCTTTTGACTACTCGTAACGACTGTCAAAGATCTTCAAATGACAGCCGGGACCAACGGCTTAACGTGGTTTCCGAGGCACGGAGGAAACTCGGTATGTTGAAATGGTCACCCATCCACGGACCGACCTCGTCAAGCGTTGCTTAACCTTGATTATCTACCAGTGCGGCTGTTATTATTTTGCCACGAGCTCCTCAAAAATTGGTTAACAACCATTCTCGCTAATTAACTCATATTTTTCTAACCACTAGCCGGATTTATATAATTACAACATAGTTAGATACGTCTTGAACATGTATTTAGTATGTTTTCGCTACGCAAAGCATTGAACGCTAAGATGTGCTTAGATAAGTGACGTAAAAACATGGTGAATTTTGGGCGCCTTATTACCACAATAAAGGACCCATAATTCACCATATCTTTTTACAATTTTTTTTTTCAACCCATTGAGTGGGATATCAGGTATGATGAGGTAATTACAAAAGTATACAATAAATATATACATAAGGCTTTGGGCAGATAGCTCGCGAATATTAGTGTATTTATTTATTAAAACTTCATGCAACGTAAAGGTACATAGGCCTCCCACCAGGTGGACCGATGACCTGGTGAAGGTTGCGAGGATCCGATGGTTGCGGGACGCACGGGACCGGTCAATGTGGCGACGCCTGGGGGAGGCCTATGTCCAGCAGTGGACGTCTTTCGGCTGAAATGATGATGATGATGATGAAAGGTACATAGGCGGACTTAATGCCTGTATCCTTAAACTGCACAGCAAGCTTTTCTTCTTGTTTATATATTTTTAATTCGCTTCTTAAGCAGTATCTCTTAAGCATGATATATTCTTCAAAGAAAACTAAGGTTATTATTTTCTTTGTCTCTCTAATTACAATTTTTACGAGAACGAGGCGACTGCTCCTGCCCACGCTGCGTCTGGCACTAAACATATTGTGCGGGACCAACCAGGACTTGGGGTAAAATAAAACAGGTGAAATATGGATTACTGTGAATAGCGGTGTATTGGGAACAATGACACAAAAGCTACTGGCTATTACATTCGAAAAACTTAAAAACTATGGACGGACAGCGTCGCAACTCGCTGCTACGATGTGCAGATCAGGCGTTCGAACATGCCCCCGGACGTTGAAAGATTCTCTTTCAACAAGAATCAGCAGAGACGGGTAACGGGCAAATTCTGTTGAAGGCTCTCCTTATGACTCCAGCAGTAGTCCTGATGTCAGCCACACGAACGATGCCATCTGATCCTGGATGGATGGCGACAATTCTTCCTAACTTCCACTTAAGGGGGGGTAGGTTATCCTCCTTTATCACTACCAAGGAGTCCAGCTTCAATGCATCTTTGCAGGAACGCCACTTGGTTCTCTGCTGCAACTCGGATACGAACTCCTTACTCCACCGAACCCAAAAATGTTGACGGAGTTGCTCGATTCTTTGGAAACGAGTTAAATGATGGATGGAGTGTTCCTGAAGAACTCGCTGTGGCAGTGAAGTAAGCGGTCGACCGACAAGGAAGTGTCCTGGAGTCAGAGGTGTAAGGTCAGCGGGATCGGCGGACAACGGCGTCAATGGACGAGAGTTCAAGATTGCCTCAATTTGGATCAGCGTGGTGTTAAGTTCTTCAAACGTGAGGTTACAATTGCCCAACACTCGTTTTAAATGGTATTTTGTCGACTTAACACCCGCTTCCCAGAGTCCGCCAAAGTGAGGAGTATAAGCGGGAATAAAATGCATCTTAACTCCATCATTAGCCAAACTTGCACCCAAGGAATCGCAATATGATTTTAAAAATTTCGATAAATCGTTGTACGCGCCAACGAACGAGGTACCGTTGTCGGAATAAATATTAACGGGTTTTCCCCTTCGCGAAATAAACCTATACAAAGCCAGTAAATATTTATTACTAGTTAGGTCACCTACTAGCTCCAAGTGAATAGCCTTGGTGGTGAAGCAAATAAATATCGCTATGTACACCTTTACTAGCCTACAACCTCGGCCTTGCCGACTGGCACACATGATAGGGCCGGCATAATCTACGCCAACACTTTCGAAAGGGTAACCTCCCGGATGGAGACGCTGCTGCGGCAAATTCCCCATTAAAGGCGTAACTACGTTACCCTTCATCCGACAACAGCGTACACAGTTACGATAGCAAGCCTTAGCTAAATTTCGGCCACCTATAGGCCAATACGATTCCCTAATTGACGCTAATAATAACTGTGGACCTGCATGCATCAATCTCATGTGCTCGAAATTAAACAATAGCCTTGTAAATAAATGAGTGGACTGTAAAATAATAGGATGTTTTTTATTATATGTAAAATCAGAATTCTCTAAGCGTCCTCCGACACGCATTATTTTATTGCTGTCTAAATAAACATTAAATTTGAGAAGGGCGCTTTTTGAAGGTAAACTTTGTTTGTTTGCAAGTAATTTGTACTCTGGAAACGAATCGATTTGACATTTCAAGATAATAACATTTAATGCTTCCTGTAATTCTTCTTCTGATAGAAACCTACTAATTACAGGAAGTTTCCTGCAAATACGAACAAATCTCAACACATATGCTATGGAACGAACAAGTCTTAAATAATTAGAGAAACGTTTAAAATCTATAAATGAAGTGCATGGTTTATTTTCTACAATAGCGCTTAATGAAACTTGAGGTCGCGTTTCGGGTAATGTCTCAAATCCTAAACTTTTAGGTTGAGATGGCCAGTTAGACTGAACCTCGTTTAAGAAGTCGGGACCACACCACCACATATGTAACCCTTGCAGAGCATCAATATCTACGCCACGAGATATTAAGTCTGCTGGGTTCTTGTTGGTTGGGACATGATGCCAAGTACAATTTCCTACCTTATCTAGAATTTCAGCAACGCGATTGCGTACAAATGGCTGAAGTTTAGAAGGCAACATCTGTAACCATCCCAATACAATGGTCGAGTCTGTCCAAAAATATACCCGATCAAACTTTGATCGAAGTGATTTGACCACCTTCTCATACACGCGACTTCCCACTACGGCACCACACAGTTCCAACCTTGGAATCGTGGTGGGTTTAATCGGTGCCACACGACTTTTGCTTATCAATAAGCGGACTATGCATTCACCATCACTGCTAACACTACGTACATAGGCACACGCACCGTACGCGCGCTCAGATGCATCTGTGAATACATGTAATTCTAACGTCTGATACGAATCGGACATAACAAAACGTGGGATACGCAAAGTATTTAGAAGCGGGAAATTTTTAACAATAGCATTCCAAGCTGTGTTGAGTTCCAGAGACAATGGTTCATCCCATGAAAGATTGTCTAACCACAATTTTTGCAACAACATTTTCATGGTCACTACAAAAGGAGATATAAGACCCAAAGGGTCAAAAATGCGTGCAATTGCTGAAAGCAAGTCACGCTTAGTACTGCCATTAGAAGGCAGTTTAGCTTTAATTAAAAACCCTAGTTCGTCAGAGTCAGCAAACCAGTCAAGCCCTAATAGTTTATTGGGCTCACTAGATCCCATACTTAAATCTAATGATGACTGAGAAGTCCCTGAGACTAAAATAGGTTCGTTCGACTTCCACTTGCGAAGTGGCATGCAAGCTGATGCCAGTGCATTGGTGACCTCATTACGAATGAACATCACCTCATTTAAATCATTACCACCCGTGAGCAAATCATCAACATAAAAATCATGTTTGATTATGGTGGCAATCTTATCATTGGTGCACTCAATGGCTAGTTGCTTAAGGCAGCGCGTCGCAAGAAATGGCGCACTCGCCGTACCGTATGTGACGGTGTTGAGTTTAAATACCTTGACAGGACTGCAAGTGTCGTCACGCCAAACTACCTGTTGCAAGTGCCTATCAGATGGATGAACTACTACCTGTCTATACATCTTTTCAACATCGGCTGACAAGACATACTTATGCTGTCGAAACCTAAGAAGTATAGACAGGAGGTCGTCCTGAACCGTAGGACCCACCATCTGTAAATCATTTAAGGATACTCCTGATGAAGTAGGGCAACTAGCATTAAATACTACACGTAGTTTGGTAGTGGAACTACATTCGCGTAATACCCCATGATGAGGTATGAAATATGCATTTAAATCTAGTTCCTTGTTTACGGTCATATGACCTAATGACTCATATTCTGCCATGAACTCGTGATATAATTTACTAAAATCAGGTTTAGCCTTAAGTCTGCGTTCCAATGAATGTAAACATTTTGAAGCCCTATGAAATGAGTCACCTAGAACAGAAGGGTTCTGCTTCATTGGGATACGGACACAGAAACGGCCGTTCTCTAAACGAGTCGTATTTTTAATAAAATGTTCCTCGCACAATTTTTCCTCTGGCAAATAATTAGAATGCTGCGAGGTAACCTCTTCGAGGTTCCAAAACCGCGTCAAGTTATCACGAATTAATCCTAAGTCATTATTATTACAGGAACTACTAGTATGAGTAAAATTACAGCTCATACTATTACATAATACTCTGTCCTTATATAAAATGGATCCAGAAACGATCCAGCCTAACCTGGTTTCAAATAGTACTGGCTTCCCGACCCCTAATTTTACTCTTCGCGTACCTAACAGGTCCCAGAATAGATCAGCACCTATTAAAAGATCTACATCAGAAGGCTTGTAAAAAGTAGGATCTGCCAAACAAATATCAGTAGGAATATTCAGGTTAGACAAATCTAATTCACGACATGGCATTTCGTTAGTTATTAATGGCAAAACAAAACAAAACAACTTAGCATTATAACTGTTGTTGAGTGACGTCATTTTTACCCGACAAGTATTGCCTACGCGAGAGGTCGCGTTATTTATGCCATAGATTGAGCCATCTATCGGACTTGTTTTTAATTTAAGTAGCTTACATAGTCGCTCCGTCATGAAACATGATGTACTACCGCTGTCGAGTGTAGCTCGCACTATATGTTCATGATTATTATGATCATATAATTTAACTAAAGCTGTTGACAATAGCACGCCGCGCTCCTTCATACTGTCGCCATAAGAAGGTGAAATGTTCGCAGATAAGGATACATTATTCGCGTCAGTGTGAGCGGAGTGCTCGGGCGAAACAGACGGTGGTGACGGAGACGAAGTTTTGTTATCAGACATCTTATCACTACGATTACCATTAGTGTCCGAAGTATGAATTAACGTGTTATGCCTGCGCTTACATAACTTACAACCTGGTTTTTTACAATTGTTAGAAAAGTGACCCGAGCGAAAACAGTTGTAACACAATTTAAAACTAGGCACTAATTTACGCCGAGCCTCGTTACTTAAAGCAAGGAACTGTGAACAATTAGTTAAACTATGGTCACCCTTGCAATTGGGACATAACTTCGTGACGGATTCAGTGCTTATATTATTAGAATTTTGTGTCGTCACCATTGATTTAATTTTATTCGAGGCACCTGATTTAGCAATACCTGGCACGTTGTGTCTTGATATTTCTAAAGTTTCAACTAAATCAGCGCGTGTGCGAATGAAGTGGAGGAATGCATCAAAAGTGATCTTGCTGTCCTTGTCAGTATGACCTTTAAATTCCTCCCATTCACGATAAGACTTCTGGTCCAACTTACAAGTAACTAAATATATCAACAAAGTATCCCATTGTTTGACTGGTTCACCTAACGCTTCTAACGAACGCAAGTTTTTATTTAATTGGTCTATTAAACCTTTCAAAGCTGCCGAGGATTCCTTTGTGATAGGATCTATATTAAATAAGGCTGACACGTGATTCTGTACCAATAATCTTTTATTGTCAAATCGATCGCATATTAAATTCCAAGCTACATCGTAATTACTAGCGGAAAACTCAATCGACTGAATAACCACAGCAGCAGATCCATCCAGAGAAGCACGCAAATAATGAAATTTGTTGATTTCATCAATCTCGTCATTATGATGGATGAGACTAGTAAAGGTGTCACGAAACTCTAACCAATTGCTATATAATCCATTAAATTTTGGAAGTTGTATGGTAGGCAACTTAACAGGTTTATAAACACTACCACGACTACTATTCCTACAAACCGAATTATTATCTTTATTACATTCAATCATTAACTGTTGAGCCCTCGACAATGCTTTATAATACAACGTCTCGAACTCGGAACGTTCAGACAACTGGGCCTTCACATCATCAACCATACATTCTAACCTCAACTGTACCTCATCGTATTGCTCGTACAACGACTCAATTTTGCCCATACGCAGTTGTAATTCCGTGATATCACAACTACTTGGCTTCTTGTCACTCATTGCGTCCAGGTAACTAATGAATGTAGTTAAGCGACCCTTAAAACTGCCTCGCTTCTTTACTAATTCCTTCTCCTCGGACATACTGGGAAGTGAGTGTTTTCGACCTGAAATGTATACAATAGCAAATAAGTTTATATACTAAAACAGAAGTTATGTAGGTAGGGTACTCAGTTAAAATATTGATTTTAATGTGATTTAACAATGCTATTAGGTAATCTTTAATGTAAATAAGATATGTATATAAAAATAAATCTGATATCTAATGAAAAGATGTAAACCTTTATTTATAAATTCCTTAATAACTAATATGTAAGTTATATGAATTAGGATACAAGTAGACAATAAAATCTAAAGTACATTACGGGTCAATTAACTAACATTAGTCAATAATTGGAAATAATATCTAACACTAACGAGAATAAACTATGGCTGATGAATACCTACACATCAACTTACATTTAATTAACTGAATGGTTATCGCCCTAATGCAACAATTGATACAAATTATATAAATGTAGTACTAATTCCTACTATACTTATACTTAAAGTATTATATAATAACAATTGTCGCTAATTGTACGCGTAACATACAAAAATAACGAAACCATTCAAAATGCAAAACGGTACTCAATGAACATAATTTATATAAATTACAAGTTTAAAACTGCACTAACCTTTGGTAACTTATAATTAAAGTTAGATACAACCTGTACGAGTGTTGGGTAACGATATTATCCATAAAACTTAACACCGTGAAGAAAATATGTACTCAATCCATATACCACGCTGCCGGCGTACATAACCTCTCAAGTCCAGGTAAATTATGTATTTCCGTGCGTCGTTAATATCGCTGATTTCATTAATCTTCGATGTTATTTACCACAATACCACAATCCGGCTCGATATGGACCATGTGCGGGACCAACCAGGACTTGGGGTAAAATAAAACAGGTGAAATATGGATTACTGTGAATAGCGGTGTATTGGGAACAATGACACAAAAGCTACTGGCTATTACATTCGAAAAACTTAAAAACTATGGACGGACAGCGTCGCAACTCGCTGCTACGATGTGCAGATCAGGCGTTCGAACACATATCACAGATGACCAAAACATCTAATTTTCCAACATATTTTTTTTTGTTCTTTATTAATACTAAAACATTCCATTTATTTAGAAGCCCAGTGTATTTAATTGGACTTAAATCTATCCGAAGTTTGCTTCGTCATTGCTTTTAAAAATCGTCAGCAATATAATTAAAATTTTGCTCCTACTTCAGTAATAAAAATTCTCGAACACAGTTTTACTTGTAAGTGTCTTAAAAAGAAGTACAATATGATGAAACTGGTTTAAATAAATATTAACGTAATTTCATAACGTCCGAAAAAATATCTTTTTCAAACAATAACTCAAAAGAAAACACGTATAGGAAGAAAAAAAAAAGTAGTGACGTGCTTGATGTATTTAAGGCGTCAAATACATCAAGCACGCAAGTCCATAACACACTGTTAGAATTAGCATATTAATGAAACAACAGAATTAAAAGAGTGTGTATACTAGTTGCTCGTTATGCAAACGTTCTTCGCCTGGGCGGTGGCGAGGCGATGGGCGGGCGGGGACCCGCCGACGTCGCCAGTCGCCATGCACCCGCGGCCCGAGGTGCACGTCGCGTCGCTCCAGCTAAGCACCCTCGAACATCGCCGACTCGTCTGAGTACCGGACCTCCCTCGCCCCCCGCGGCTCAACCGCCACAAGGCGACAGAGAGGAAAGCGAATCATCACAAAAGTATCACTATCAATGGACGTCGTGATTCTCGAAAATTGATGTATCACGAAAACTAGAGTGGTGTGTTTAATGTGTTTTTGTGTGTTGTGTGTGAATTAGGTAAGTGGGCGTCGTTTTTTATTATAATACTGTTTATTTTGACGTGTTGTTGTAGTCAGCTGATTGTTAGGAATTAAGTTTGAAATTGATACATTTGAGTTTTTCAAGAGGTTGTAAGACTCTACAAACAATTGCGATTTAATATTTCTTCGACTCTCACGCTTTTTTGGGTAATCTTTCGACATTGTATCCATAATATGTACAGCAAAAAAGTAAAATAAATGGTAGCTTTTCTCATGTCTCAAGGAAAATCCGAGAGAACCGCTCGCACAGTGTAATCCCGCCAAATTTAATCCAAGTATTATGTCACTGCTGTTGGCATATATTATCCAAACAATATGTTGTATTATATTTTGTCATATTTCAAGCAAAACTGTAGCAAAGTCTCTCTTATCTGGGTGATAATTTATTACAATGTTCGCGGAATATATTATAAGCTGATATCACTTTTCCTGCTTGATTTTAATGTTTAAGTAGACTATTATTGAGAACTATTCAAGATAAACTATAATTTAGGATAGGGTATTAATGTTAGGGTTACGTTATAACTGCTTACATAAAAATCGTACAATACAAATAAAAGTGGCAATAGTTCAACAGGTAAGGCATCGAACTGGCGAGGAAAAGGCTACCAATTCGGTCCCCATCTGTTGCATTATTGACGTGAGATCTCTCTTATCACCAGCATCTTAGTTAAGAGATTTGCACTGAACTCCTATCTAATGTGCAACCTACTTAATTAGTTATCTTTGTATTTAAGATAAAACAAGACAAATATATATAATAAATGTAAGCAACCACATAAATTATATGTGAATACTCTCAATTGTACACAATAATAAGATGCAGAAAAGAGCTTAGGACTCACTTAGCATCTTCTTATGACTTGAATCTGGTAATTAGTTTTAAATAATTTCTAGTTTTTGCAAGACTGTACAGTCTGAAGAAATTACTGTAGGTAATATTATGACATCTCATACTCATATTTTTTGATTTTGTATTCTAACTTTATGGCTAGTTTAAAAGCTGATTAACAAAATTCTGATTCTCCATTACTCTAAGAATATGTATAATATTAGTCCTTCGATACACTTGGAATAATTTTTCACAATATAGATGAAAGAAAATATAAATTATAATATACGTAGTTGAGTTAACAACCCTACTCCAGGTACTAGTAAGTCTTAGACGACTCAACGTCTACGTCGGTTATCTTAAAACATTTTAAGCTGTAATCGGGCCTCGTATGGAATGTTGAGCACTTTACTATTAGAAGATATCTTGGCTTTAAGAGTCGGCGAGGTACAGAGGCGAGACTTAACGATTTATATAGTTTTAGAACAATATAACTTGTTTAGTTAGAATGTTCTGTTGTAGTTTTGTTTGTTTCTCGAGCAAAGATAAGCCATTCAGAGCCCTCGCTTGTTTATGAGTAGTTCTCCTATTATAAAAATACCTAGGCGAAAAATTAGGACTACATTTTTTCTTAGGCAGCGCCTTTTAATTTCCCGCTCAGAAACAAAAACCGAAAAAACAACCGACTTGGTTTGACGTTAGAAGAAAACCTCTTATGTAAAACCAAGTTGGTTAATTTGTTTAAATTTTTAACCGACTTCAAAAAGGGTGAGGTTCTCAATCCGACTGAATTTTTTTTTTAATGTTTGTTACGTAACATTTTACTAGGCGAACCGATTTTGATTGATTTTTGTTATTCGGAAGCTGGTGTTTCTCATGTGGTCCCATGTAAATTTGATCAAGATCTGATAAAGAACTTCGGAGATATACAACAGAACTCTTCAATAAATGATGGCAAATCTCTTGGGATTGCTGCATCGCATATATTACACCTGTAATATATTTGTTTATTGTTTACACCATTTCATAACATAACATCACGCCGGTACGCTCTAAAGGGGTACGCAGATGTGTACAGTCCACCCTGGTATACTCTCATTCCACCGGTTATTTTCAAGTTTCATGTTATTGGGGTAATCTATTCTGGCATCCCTTTAAAAATATAGTTAGGTATAACTATATAACTGGTCCATTATGTACCACAACAATAAAATTAAATACAAAACGTAAAAAAAAATACAACCGTCTTGCAAGGATAAAAAAAAATAGAGAATAGTAGATAGATGTATTTGAAAGCCAGTTTTCCACAAATTCCTTGACTACAAAGTTACTAACAGCTATCCCAATCCATAAAAGGTTCGTCACTGAAACCTTTTGAAGAGCTCGAGGTTTTTGAAGAGCCTAAGTCTTCAAAAACCTTTCAAACTGTAAGTGCTTAAATTCATTCTTGACAAGCAAGTTACTCAAACGTTTTTAACTGAAAGGTTAAAAGAACTTAAAAAAGTTTTCGGATTAAACGATTTCGTTTTACAGAATAGAAAAGAGGTAGCCGGGGATAAAACCGCTTTTCCATTGTTTTTCAATGAGTGGATGCAGTTTCAGTAAACACTTGGTTGTTTGGTTTTTATTTCTCGCCTCGTAAGTTCTAATCAGCTTTATTTTTACGGTTTCCTTTTAAAATTAAAGTAGATCCGGCAAGGATTAGACTAGACAGGTATGAAAAAATAAGACATGTTGCGTTGGCCTCAACTAAATTGGGATAAAATAAAGATAATAATTATTTGGTATTTACCAACACAATTAATATTTCTTTTTTGTTCAGATGTTTTATTCATATTTCCTACAGATAATTTGAATTTTTAATCTGCTAATTTGTTGCAAAACAAATCCGACAATTTCATAAATAAGGGTAAATATTTGCTCCTTAATAATAATAATTTTGAGAGCTTGTTAAAGTGTCTGTCTCGCACTTAAAAAGTCTTTGAAGTTTTCTAATTCATACGTCCCCTCCTCGCGTCATGTTCCTCATTACTGAGGGTCTTGATTACCCCGACGAGAGATCAACCATTCTCTTATGATGCTCCTCCATCTATGTCTGTTCTTGGCGTCATGGAGTGCTTCGTGCAAGTTGGTGTTGAGCGTTGCACGAATTTGGTCAAACCACCTGATCGGGCTGCGGCCCCGCGGCCTCCTGCTTCGATCTAGTCGGTAATCATTAACTGCTCGAGGTTATGACCTGTTTTTCGGGCAACGTGGCCAAAGAATTCCAGGACTCTTCGCAGGCAAGTGATGGAAGAAGGACAAACTCGATTGTGCGGAATGCAGTCCACGGAATTTGCGGCATCCTCCGCCAACACCACAATTCATACTTTAACTATAAGTTATCGAATAAGATACCAAAGTAATTATAAAGGAACTTTAACACGTACTCCATTATCTTACCAATCATATTTGTCTCTAAGCAGAATTATCTTGATGACCGCTTCAAACGTTTGACTTATATCGATGTTCATTCATCCGATGTACCCCATTCCTTTTGTGGCATTGTTCAGCAGACCCAACAAAAGAAATATAATATACTTCATAAAATTCACTTACATCCCATTATTGAAGGTCGTCAACCCTACCATTGTTGGCAAAAGATTCTTTAAATCAATTTCCACAGCGATCGGGTATATAAGAAAAATTGCGTATCTGTATTTTTGTGTCGAATATTCTCTGAAGGTTTTTTGACACGTTCTGAAACCTTTTACTGGTTATACCGTGAATGATGGGTCCTTTCATAAGGATTGAAAAGGAAACAATGAAATAAAATGGAGGAAAACAAAATTCTGTTCTTTATAACAGGGATTTTTTTGGTCTTATTGTTGGTATCCTTTTCTTTAAAAGCTTACAATCTTTTACATTTTTATTTTAAATTTCCTTAACAGTTACATATTATAATTATAAAAGAAAGGTTTATGCTATTTTTTTTACAAAGACTACCTCTGGGGACAGCAAAGTAAGTTTTTTTTTTTTTAAACTTGGGCCTCTCAAAAATTGCTTTCTGTATAGTGGATGCGTTTACAAACATTTAAACTTACATACATATAAACCCAGATCCGGAACAACCATCTGTAGGCCATACAAATATTTGTTCCGTGCGGGAATCGAACCAACACGCAGCGTAGTAGTCGATCATTCAACCACTACACCAACCGTGTCGTCATTTAATTAACAAAGCACTTATCTAATAAGATTTTTTGCCTCATATAGGTAAAACATGGCAAAATAAGGTTATAGGTACACTACTACGCACCGTCTTCCCGCAGCTTCGTCCACGTGAATAATGTTTATCATTCTAAAAGCACATTATACCAATATGTGTTTATATCGTATGTGTTTATCCAGGTTATGAACTATTTTTTTGTGTGCGAAATTTCATCCAAATCCGTTCAGTCGTTTTCTTATGATTGCATAAGATAAGATAAGATATTTATTTTTGTAAAACATGAGTATACAATAGATTTGCATGGTCTTAAAATAACATTTGGTAATAGGATCTACATGTTTTGCCTTTCAGGGCATACAAGATATTGTATGTGGTCATATTAACCGTTTGAATTTATATAATTAACCAAATACTATTATTTAACCTGCTGTCATGCAGTTGGTTATAAACAATGTATAGAAAAACCTTAAAATTATAAAATGGTACAGTTTTGAGATTGAGGAAATGTCATAATGATAGGCACTAAGTACGATCATTTAAAAAATCATTTGGCTATCAGGTATTTTTTTAGATGTATTTTTAATAGAGTTGTTGTTTAATGTAAATATCTGGTGTTAAAGAGAAAATACTTTTGCGCATGAGTGCCGTCGTTGATCTTACTGCCCATAATTTATTGTTATCCCGCCGATTGCGGATTGAAACATATGATAGTTTTTTTAAATAGTTTGGGATTGGGTTGTACGAAATTAGCCACTTCAAAAATAAACAAGGAAGGCAGATTTAAAATATTGTATTTAATAAAATATGGTTTGCAAGCCGTTTTTTTTAAGCAGAACATAGCCCTAATGCACCTTTTTTGAGACCTAAAAATTATTTCCTTATTAGTTGAATTTCCCCAAAATATAACGCCGAACCTTAATATTAAGCCGTGATAAGCAGTAATAAGCGCAATAGTAGTAGGAAGATGAATTTTTTATAATTTTGGTCTACAATAAAATATATTATTTACCTATTTTTACAACAAGCCGACTGTAGGTAATTTCCGTTCCAGCCAGTAATACCAATAATATGAACCTAAATAAAAACTAGTAGAGCCTATCTTTATAATATACTAGCTGTTGCCCGCGGCTTCGCTCCTGTGGGCCACTCCACAGGACCCGTTTCCGTGATTGAAAAATAGCCTATGTTACTCAGGAATAACGTAGCTTTCTATTGGTGAAAGAATTTTTTAAATCGGTCCAGTAGTTTCGGAGCCTATTCGGTACAAACAAACAAACAAAAAAATATTTCCTCTTTATAATATTACTAGCTGACCCGGCAAACTTTGTTTTGCCATAAAAACACCAAACATTCATCTACCCTACCTACCCTACCTACCCTAACTACCTACCCTACCTACCCTACCCTACCCTACCCTACCCTACCCTACCTACCCTACCTACCCTACCTACCCTACCTACCCTACCCTACCCTACCCTACCTACCCTACCTACCCTACCTACCCTACCTACCCTACCTACCCTACCCTACCTACCCTACCTACCCTACCCTACCTACCCTACCTACCCTACCCTACCCTATACCTCAAGTTGGACCAGACTGCTCACGGTGTGCCAATTTAATTTAAAATCGGTTATGTAGTTTAGGAATCCATCGCGGACAAACATCGTGACAGGAGATTTATATATATTAGATATAGTATAGATTCATCGGTAGTAATAACACCCGTAACAATTCACCTCCGTCTCAAGTTCCAAAGCCATAACGTAAGACATATGAAAAGGGACAGTCGAGCCACTGACCTGCGCATCTATCATTCACTCTGACCAATAACTTTCAGGGGTCCCCGATGACCGTAGACTAAAGCTGCATTCACACGGACAGTTCATTGCTATTATTGCCCCGTTAGAAGGGGAGTTAGTTGGAGCAATTGTGTGGAGGTGAACCGTTCTCTCCCTAACAAGCTACTTTTCCGAATGGACGGTAGAATCAATTATAATTACATGTAAATTTATTTTTTTGTCCTTCAAAAGTGCTGCTTAATGGCCGAATTGAAATAAAGAATTTTGACTTTTTTTTGACAATTAGCAATCTGATTCCCATTCTTATCCCAGAATACTTGCAACTTTATACAAGAGTGGTTCGAAAGGTTGTAAGTACAAATTAAAACGTTTCCTAACACAGTAAAATTCCCCAATTAATTTATCTTTCAACAAAATGTATCAATGTTTATTATGAATGTATTTTTATATGTAATTTGATTAATTATCATATGTAATATTGTATTTACTCAGCATTGTAATTTGTAATTAAATTTAAAATAAACGGCTCGCCATCACACAGTTAAGCCCTGTGAGGTTTTTGTTGTGTGGCTAAAACCAAATGTAAAATAGGTTAAGAATTTTGGAAAAAAAAATAATAATAAAAAAATTGATTCCATAAAATAATTTTGAGAATACTTTCATTGTACGTACCTACAACAAAGTGTGGCATTAGTCTGTGTTCTTTATAGTAATAACCTGAAGAGAGAATAGGATACTTCTAGGCGAAGTTCAAGCTCAATCGTTGACCGCATAATCGCTTACCACCAGGTGAGACAAAACCGAACCTGCATTAAAAACACTTTTACACATAAAATACAACATTTTGAAGTCGATTAAAAAATGTAAACCTAATTCGGGTCAATTGTTTGGGTATCAATCTGCAAATTGCTCCATATTATTATTTACCACCTTCTGCCAGCGGTTTCGCACGCGTGAATAGTGTTTTTCATCCCAAGAGAACATTATACCTGGATGAAAAGTAGCTTATGTGCTATTCGAGACTAATATCTATCCCTTTGCCAAATTTTATCCAGATCCGTTCAGCCGTTCTGGCGTGATTGAGTAACAAACATACATCCATCCATAGCAACTATTAGTAAGATTCGAAATTGCCTAGTTGATTAATTTGCTACAGAGTTTAATATGGTGTGGTATCCTTAACAACAATGTTCTACTTGTTGGCATAGCAATGCATTGCTTGATATTGTCACGTTAGATTTGTCCAATATTATAAAGAACTCAGCAATTAAAGTTGCCCGTGTAACACTTACCTTAACAGGAAAAGACGGTTCGAATACGTTTCAATGGAACCCCAATAGTTTTCCCCTGAGGTGACCGCTCTTGAGTGCTTTTTCTAACCGCCGTCGCCGTCCTTTTTGTGTCGCCGACAATTTTCAAGGATACCGGTCGATAATAGTGACCTACGTTTATCTGATTAGTGGTCAACTGAATCTTTTGTGTCTTTGTGATAAATACGTAAGATTCTGTTGATATTGCAACTTTATGATTTGTGTTAACAAATTATACTGTTTAAATTTTTTATGGTAATATAAGAAGTGGGACTAATTTAATATATCTATCTATATATATAAAAGAAAGTCGTGTTAGTTACACTATTTATAACTCAAGAACGGCTGAACCGATTTGGCTGAAAATTGGTAGGGAGGTAGCTAAGAACCAGGAGAAGGACATAGGATACTTTTTATCCCGTTTAGGGTAGGGTAGGGTAAGACGGGGAGGGTAGGTAGGGTAGATGAATGTTTGGTGTTTTTATGGCAAAACAAAGTTTGCCGGGGCAGCTAGTGTCCTATAAAATCCATCAAGATTATACGTAAGTATTCAGTATTCATAAGTATTCAGGACATAGTATTGGCTAATTTATTTATAATTGTATGTACTATAAATAAATTAGCACATAACATATATAATTTAGGCTTGTTTATTTTTAGGCTTAATAAGTTTGTAGATTTTGATTCAATGTGTATTTAAGTATATGTGTGTAGTTAAATAGTTAATAAAGTTATCTAATCTATATATATAAAAGAAAGTCGTGTAATTTATAACTCAAGAACGGCTGAACCGATTTGGCTGAAAATTAGTAGGGAGGGAGCTAAGAACCAGGAGAAGGACATAGGACTTTTTATCCCGTTTAGGGTAGGGTAGGGTAAGTAGGGTAGGGTAGGTATTTAGGTAGGGTAGATAGGGTTATGGTAGGTAGTGTAGGGGAGTTAGGGTAGGGTAGGTAGGGTAGATGAATGTTTGGTGTTTTTATGGCAAAACAAAGTTTGCCGGGTCAGCTAGTTATGTTAATAATCACGGACATAGGTAGCTGATAGGTGATCGACATAAGATTGAATTAACAAACAGCTTTCATCATTATCTTCTTAGGCGAAAGTCGTCGACTGCTTCAACATCTCTCTTAATAGAGAGTTATAGAGAGTTGTAATCAACTGCTTCTGCAAACAATACCACTAATAACAGAAATAATGAAACACGTAAAAAATCCACATGAGTAGGTACGGAAATCAGGAAATAGAAAACAAACGAATTCGTTTTTCATTCAGTGAATTTTCCTTTAATTCATATTCAAATTCACCCCGTCTCCCGAAAAATGTTCCACAGTGGAACTCGCTAATGAATTTATAGGAAATCCTGTTACTGGGCGGAACGGAGTCATCCAATTAATCCATTAGCTTTTTTTTAATAAAAAAGGACTGTCTTATATCTCGGCGTCGCCTCCTACAAATTAGTCAGTGAGTTTCTTGGTGTCCTAGTGAATCTTTTTGGGGAGAGACAGGATGGGGTTTTGGTTTTTTTTTTGGGTTTTTTTATTTTCACATCATGGACGATATAAGTCCAGCAGCCTAATTGCGTAAGTGAATTCTGCAAAGCAAACAAGTTGGAGTATTCCCAAAAACGACTTTTCGTATTGCATATTACACTCTGAAACGGAAAGGTTTTGCTCCTTTCATTACCAATATTTTGACGTATAATTGATTGTAAAAGAATGAATGAAAGCGGAAGAATCGAGATAAAACTTCACTATTGGTATTGTGTAATGCAAATGTCATATATTTTCAACTCCGTAGTGTCTCTAAGTAGTCTGTATTCAACTCAAAGGAGGATTTGGAAAGCTAACGCTAGCTTTCCAAATTAGTTTCGCAATACCGAAAAAGTTGAAAGAAATGATTCTGCTTCTTTGAAAGAATCGACTTGTTTCCTTTGCTGAATTCACTTACGCAATTAGGCTGGTTCTATGAAAGAAAGTATGTCCTCTGTTCCATGTGAGTTTGTTATTTTAACTAATAATATAATGAACAATCTTCAACATGATATAATTAGGTAGCTTTTCATGTGTTTCATAGACGGCTCTTTTTCTGAAATTAATAAATCCAGTCTATCTTGAAGATTTCGATAATGATTTATTTCAACTGTATTTGCAGTCGCGAAAATTCTTAAAGATACCTCCCACACATTTTTATTTCATGCTACAAAATATATCTAGTAGTAGACACGCTTCGATCGACAATCTATTGAACACGTAATTATGACACGATATCTTGCGAAAACACTCCAATTCAAACAGTAAAACGCCCATAACTTTGAAGGGCTGAAATGATTTTCATCAAACATAGCTAAGAACACTCTCGATAGAGTCAGCATTTAAATAAAAAAAGAAAATCAAAATTGGTTCATCTGTTTAGGAGCTATGATGACACAGACAGATACACAAAGACACAGGTTCACACATCAAACTCATAACACCCCTCTTTTTCCGTCGGGGTTTAAAAACAAGATGTTTCTCCAAACATATAATCGATAGCAGTCGGCAAACCTTTCCTAAACAAACAAATACAGTACAAATACTGGAGCAAGATCAAAAGAGTTTTAAAAGGGTTCTGAGTACGAATGCTTCTGTTGGGCTTTCATCAATTTCAGATCATGTTTCTTCGAATCTGTAATTTTAGATGTAAGAAACAACATAAACATTAGGATATGTCATGGACCAAGTGATTAATCAAGGCTCTATGTATAAAGTCCGGGAAATATGGATCAAGTCAAATCGGCCAAAGTAATTAATACTGATTTAAACTTTATAATTTATCACTTTGTTCGGTCATTAATGGTATTGCTACGTAACTGTTGGGAAATTCGATAATTATGGTACATTAGTATGGTTTTTATTTTCAATATTAGATCAGTAAGAATAACTAAGAAAACGTTATTTTCACAACAAAATTAAATTATTTGGTCAGCAGGATTATAGAATCGGTTAGCATAAAATAAGATTTGAAAGCGGTGCCGCTATTTTTAACTAATTAGTCCAAGAGCGAGCGAAGCGAGCTCGCAAGCTTACAGATTAGGTTACTTTAGATTTAGACCCTGCAGACAGAAAGAAGCTCCGTCAACTTTTTTACTTAAACAGTAATCGTACTTACATACCATACTGATTCCATAATAAAATCAATGTCAACATTAAAATATTTAATAAAAACACATATTTTTATTACCCTGCCCTATAAGTGATGGAAATTATTCAGAAAACCCGGTTAATTTAATTATTTCAATAGCTTTTAGCATATTGCTTGGGCATTTTTTAAATTGTCTGTGCATTATTATAATGCCATATTAATCACTTGTTCCTTAACAGGTACATATAGGTTACCTACAACAGTAAAGTCTTAAATTATAAACGTGATACGATGGTAAGGAATATCACGTTGTGGTCGCCACGGTTGCGAAACGCGGGCAAATCTAGGAAGATTTGCCCGCGTTTTATCCTTCAGGATCTGTGGCTTATCCTTCAGGAACTGTGCATTTTTTTTTCAGAATAAAAAGTGGCATGACTCTAATAGCGTAGTTTTCTATGTGTAAACATTTTTTGTCATCTCTCTCTTTCCTCAGTACTCTTTATTATAGAAATATAAACAAACTACCTCAGTGCTACAATGTTAAGTTACGATAGTCCATACTTCCCAATATAGACTAAATTGCTTGTTAGAGGTTCAAAATGATTCACCAGGCGGGCTCAGTGCAGATTGCGAGATCACGCTTAATCGAATGTTTATTCTGGGATATTCCTGTCCCCTTTTTGAGTTCAAATTTATAAAGTTTCACATGGTCACTACAAACTGTAAATACCGGTAACCAAATATTTTGTTGGTATACCATTTATCTTTGTTTAAAGGTGCCCATATTGTAACTCCGCAAAAAGTCCTCATGTCCCTCCTGTCATTTATTATGAAAAGACCATGTTCAGTAGTGGGATACTAACGTTACATCGTACTCAAACAACTAGAAAAGAGAACCAACAAACACACACCTATATTTTCCTTCTCCTAGACGTCTAGTACACCCACAGCAAATACTCGTTCGACGCTAAGTTATAGCGGAGCACACACTAGTATCGAGGCCATGCTAACTATTTCGTCATGGCTGACGTATAGTTGTTGACAAAACACTCTCGGGACTTCCTGAATTTATAATACTTGGCTGCAAGGCGTTACAGCACCTGAGGATATTTGGAACTAGATGTTTCAGGCTAGAAACTCTGGGTCTATGGTTGGATTTATCGTTTTCTTAGTAAAATAAATAAATAGACTTAGTAAGATATGCATAGACAGACATCATTAACATCATCATCAGCATTTAAGCGTTCCCACTGCTGGGACACAGTCCTCCTTTCTATGAGAGTGGGAATGGGGCATAATCCACCACGCAGGCCCAGTGAGGATTGGTGGATGTCACAAATGTCTTCGTAATTTTCATTCAAGGACATGCCGGTTTCCTCATGATGTTTTCCTTCACCGTTTTTAGAGCAGTGGTGATGAAATAGTTTACACAAAGTAATGCGCCTGCATGGGTTTGCACCTACGGCCTACGACAAGTCGGACCCGTTGCCACTGGGCCAACACTGCTATAGACAATATTTCGTTGTAAATACTTGTACCTACACAGCTGCATCTGGACTGATTGGAAGCCGAATACAATATATTTGGAAAAATGCTATTATGAGTGGCAACAGGCCTGCCCAATCATTAACCAATCCAAAAAGGTCCACTGCTGGACTAAGTTCTTCCCTGTCAACATGAATTTGACAGTTCGATAGTTAATTCTTGTGCTCGCATTTAGAAAGAACTAGCGGATGCCTCGCGGTTTCACCTGCTTAGTTCCCGTTCCCGTGAGAATACAGGGATAAAAAGTAGCCTATGTCACCCGGGGATAGTGTAGCTTCCCAACAGTGAAAGAATTTTGAATTCGGTCCAGCCGTTTCGGAGTCTATAAAAAGATAAAGTATGTATGTAACATACTCTTTTACATATATAGATAATGCAGTATGGAGAGAAGGTCACTGATGCCGATAAAACGTGACAACCTACTGGGCCCAAACTGTATAAGGGTTAAATCACCATTATAACGAAAATTGAGCAGACACAAGCATTGAGTAGACACGCGGGTACAGGTTGATCGCTGCAGAAAAAATCTGGCCAAATGGTGTCTCATAGACCCATCTCAAACACGTGTGCCGGTGTGGGCCCCGTCGCAGGATATGCCCACCTCCTTGTCTGCCCTTCGTGTCCAGCCACCTGCACCATCCAGGACCTGAACGTGGCAAATGACAGAGCGGTCCAGGTACATACTGGTCATCAAAATTTGAGAATAGTTGAGTCAAAATTTGAGTTTATCGACACGAAAAGAAGAATATCAATGTCTCATCTATGACAGTATAATTATACAGTTGCTATATTAGGTATCAATTAAATAGAAAAAAAAAAGAATTTCCTGTTATCATAAACACCAGTTACTTCGGTCATATAAGTTTATTGTCATGTATATTCCACACGACTGTTATAAATGTTATTTAAACATGACCGTTTGTTTAATTGTTGCTCACACTCGTGATATTGACTGTGTCTGTTTTGTTATTATTGTTTTATACTGATAAGACCTTTCTTTCTAGAGATTTTAAGATAACCTACCTAAATTTCAATTCCAATTATAAGCGCGTGTCGCATTAATTTTGTAAAATGTTTTATATTCTGTGGAAAATGTCGCTGGTTCCACATTTTGTTTTTTTCGTGCTCGAATTTTATGTATTGCTACGCAAAAAGTAACTATTCGTCTGTAATAGAATTCTAAGAAAATGTTGCTAAAGTATTTGCTAATACATAATTAATCTATGTTTCAGAATTTAATATTTTCACATGAATACACCAATAAATATATCTAATTAAACTTTCGCAATCAAACTTTACTTACTATTTAAATATTTCGAACTTTTCAAATACAGCTTTCAAAAATGCTAATAAGTTCATACCTGTGACTTTGAATTTAGTGAATTTTAAAGCCACTGCAGACGAAAAGTGTCATGAAATAAATACAGTTTCAATTCGTTTAAATAAATATATGGTAGGTGAAAGAAACTTTGAAGTTTAAAAATATTTAAAACTTTTTCTTAAAATTTTTAGACCATATTTTTCCAAGCTTATTTTCGTTCAGTAACTTGATTAAAATGCAAAATAACATAATATTGTAAAACTATTTTCTATCGACCATGTATTGTACAAGAATATTTAATTTTGTGATTAAAAGATTATTAGCTGATAGGTTATTTAGCTGAGAAGGAGCTCGTGGCTAAATAATAACAGTCGCACGGGTCTATCTTCAAGGTTAAGCAACGATTGACGAGGTCGGTCTGTAGATGGGTGACCATTTCAACACAGCGAGTTTCATCCGTGCCTCAGAAAGCTCGTTAAGCCGTTGGTCCCGGCTGCCATTTGAAGATCTTTGACAGTCGTTACGGGTAGTCAGAAGCTTGAGATCAGACACCAGTCTTGCCAAGGGATATGGTGTTACCCAGTTACTGGGTTTAGAGGTCAGATAGGCAGTCGCTCCATGTAAAACACTGGTACTCAGCTGAATTCTGTTAGACTGGAAGCCGACCCCAAAAACAATTGGAAAAAGGCTAGGCAGATTGATTGAGGTGAGCTTGAGCTCTAGCTTGGTACTATCATAATCTGATTGTAGCAAATTATGAAAGCCAGAACTTCAAAAACTGTAACAGGTTACTGCCAGACTGTATCATCGCACTAGACGAAGTCCGCCCGCATTATTTCAAGCTGTTCCAAATCCAGGGCCACTGATGTATTCATTTTGTCGAGCGAAAACTGTGCGAAACAAAAATCGTTTCCACAAAAATCCGTGCCATTCAACAGGTAGTAGGTAGGGGGCATTAGTTCTAATACATTGTGTATGATAAGCGGTCTCATCATTCGTTATCACAGCGATAAATAAAGATAAGAGGGTACAGAGCACTTAGCCGAGTTATCACCCGGGTCACACTAGTCTTAAAATAGTTGGGCAATTTGTGACGCACGGACAGAGGATGCATTACTTACATGTTTTATTTTGGAACTGTTGGATTATGGGGCTTATATATTGGCTACCGACAAACGGCAAGATCAGCCCTCTATTATGACTTGTCAATACAGGTTACGGCTTAGTTAAAGGGCTTATTACACTACACGGTATTCAGGGCCCTAAACCCTAATTTAGGTTAGTGTAATAACTGTTAGGGAGTTAGGGTTCTCATAATATCGACCTTATTGCTTCGGAATGATTTAGTGACCCGGTAATCAGGGCCCTGAATACCGTGTAGTGTAATAAGCCCTTAAGGCACCGTCGCCCGCAAATAACTATGTGGCATAACGTTATTATTATTTTATTGAGTTTTTAGTTAGTAAGTGTCGAAGAAATATAAACCTGATTTTCATTTTTGATTTGAATGTCATCATGATATCGTCGTATAAAACTGAGTGCGAGTCGGACTCGCACATGAAGGTTTCCGTTCCATTATCGCTAAACACTGCAAAAATATCACGTTTGTTGTATGGGAGCCCCCCTTAATTTATTTTATTTTAATTTAATAATTATTAATTTTGAAGTAAATACACAAATAAACATTCTATGAATATTTTAAGCGTCTACCTGTTGCCGTTATTAATATCGAGCAAAAAACGGCAAAAATATCACGTTTGTTGTATGGGAGCCCGCCTTAAATGTTTATTTTATACTGTTTGTAGTATTTGTTGTTATAGCGGCAACAGAAATACATCATCTGTAAAAATTTCAAGTGTGTAGCTATCACGGTGCTTGAGATACAGCCTGGTGACAGACGGACAGACAGACAGACGGATCGCGAAGTCTTAGTAATAGGGTCCTGTTTTTACCCTTTGGGTACGGAACCCTAAAAAGGGTGAGCTTTATTCGTCATGTATAGCTTCGTCTCGCTTTAACAACGAACCATAATAGTATGTGGTCCTGATATCTCGTCAAAAAATAGAAGATTGCTTGATAGTCTAGTTATTGCAGCGTTTGTAGGGAATTGAATCCGTGCAAAAAGGCAACCAACAGCCGGTGTGTCACCCCTTTGTATTGAGAACTTGGCTGAAACACTGCCTATCATTATCATCATTTCAGCCGAAAGACGTCCACTGCTGGGCATAGGCCTCCCCCATGCGTCGCCACATTGACCGCTCCCGTGCGTCTCGTAACCAGCGGATCCCCGCAACCTTCACCAGGTCATCGGTCCACCTGGTGGGAGGCCTTCCAACGCAACGTCTTCCGGTTGCCCCATCGGCCATCCGTTCTGCGAGCAATTTGCCCTGCCCACTGCCACTAAAGTTTTGCAATTCTTCGGGCTATGTCGATGTCGGTAACCTTGGTTCTCTTGCGGATCTATATATTTTTGATTCGATCACGCAAGGAAACTCCGAGCATAGCCCTCTCCTTTGCCCTTTGAGAGTCAGCTTTCTGATAAGGCCGTCTATCTATATGTAGTCTCATTAAAAGTAATTATTCAAAAAAAAAAAAGTTAGAAAAGGCAAGAATAATGACGTATGTACAACCGACGATAAACATTTGCAGATCAATTCCTTCATTCAACAAAATCTAGTAATTTTGCCGCTCGTTGACTGCTGATGTCGATTCACAGTCACAATATCGAAATCCAGATCAATCGAATAACGACGTGGGAATTATGATGGATAAGTTGCGTTACGGCTGCTAGAGATCAAAGGAAACAGAAGAAATAACGTCAATCTGAAATTAATAGGAATATGAAAGATATGGATGGAGAGGAAAATAAACCTCAATCGACAAAATGGAACAGATCGGTAATCATCTCTATTTTCGACCGCTAGAACTAGAGTTTCGGTTTGATAAACCGGTATTATGTATTTTATTGTTATTAATGCATTTTTTATCTTTAGAGCCCTAATGTTGGTGTGGTTATGACGTGCGGTTTGTAATGGCTGCTGTACTCAAGGACTAATGGTAGCGCATTTTTTGACGTTGTTTTATTTTAATAACCTTAGAGATCAGTGTTTAATTGTGTTGATTGGTTTGAGATTGTTTTGTCCTGAGATGGACTTTATACTTTGACAGTTCTTATTAGGGTTCCGTACCTCGAAAGGAAAAAACCGAAGCCTTATATGATAACTTTGTTGTCCGTCCGTCTGTCTGTCAAGACCCTTTTTCTCAGGAATGCTTGGAGGTATCAAGCTGAAATTTACATCAAATACTCAAAACTACTGTCCCTTAAAGCTAAAATCAAACTTCTAAGCCAACGCAATCAAAAGATACAGCCGTTTATACCGCAAATTTCCGCAAATTTTAGGTACTTCCCGTGAACTCAGAACCTTGAATTTTGGTACGAAGCAACGTCTTATAGCACAGATAAAGGAAAAATTGCGAAAACCGTAAATTTTTAGTTACATCATATAAGATTTTTTTTTTATAATTTTAAACTTACCACCCCTTTCCTCATGAACGCAATGAAATTCATATCAAATACTCAGGTCTATAATACCTTTAAGCTGTAACAAAATCAAACTTCTATGTCAACGCAATTAAAAGAAACAGCAATTTAAGCTGTATATTTTCAAACTCGTAACTCGCAAGGGAATCAAAACCTAAACAGTCGACCTAGAATCTTGAAATTTGGCATGAACTAATGTTTTATAGGACATATAAAGGAAAAATTCTGAAAACCTTAAATTTTTAGTTACATCACATATTTTTAGGGTTCCGTACCTCGAAAGGAAAAAACGGTACCTACAGGTTACCTACAGGTTTGTACGGACCCTCGGTGCGCGAGCCCGACTCGCACTTGGCTGGTTTTTATTTTTTTATGTAGGTTACACGTTTTTGAGAGTGGTCTGTTAAATTAAACAGTTGTTTTAAACTGCATCGACGTCTTTCAAAACGATTTTTGCAGACCTAGGGCTTGACCTCAATTTCGTCTGAGAAAACACAATGGATAAAGTCTACGATGGAACGAGCGAGCCCAAAAGATGCCTGTTTACACTTGTTCAACCGCGAAGTTTAGTCGCGTCACGCCTTTCCATGAAAAGTGATCGCGTGGGGAGCATTTTGCCACCCATACTCAATATATATTATTTTTACGAATTTAAAATTATTTTAAAAGTGTAGAATAAAACATTAAACGTCGGCGAAGGTAAGATTCATTAAAGCTTTATACTTAGTAATAGAAAAAAAACCGGCCAAGTGCGAGTCGTACTCGCACACGAAGGGTTCCGTACCATTATCGCAAAACACTGCAAAAAATCACGTTTGTTGTATGGGAGCCCCCCTTAAATATTAATTTTATACTGTTTTTAGTATTTGTTGTTATAGCGGCAATAGGAATACATCATCTGTGAAAATTTCAACTGTCTAACTATCACGGTTCATGAGATACAGCCTGGTGACAGACAGACAGACAGACAGACGGACAGCGAAGTCTCAGTAATAGGGTCCCGTTTTTACCCTTTGGGTACGGAACCCTAACAATCCTTTTGGTAATCTAAGGTAACGTTCTGCAGTTTTAACAACATTTTTATGTTACCCTACACAAATAAAAGAACTCTTTTCATCATCTGCAACATATATTTCGGAAAAACAGTCTTGACACGTGTACATAGAATGTTTGTTGCACAGTAACTCTGCACATCTATATCGCCCATTTTTGTCCTTCTATTTTTCCTGGACGTACATATGTACATATCTGTTCTACCTGAGGGTATATACTGATTTTGCGCAAATCAGGCAATTTCATGTCTAAGATATTTCTGCAAAGTTTGTACATTGAATCTTCTAATTATACATGGTCTCGTAATCATCATCATCATCATTTCAGCCGAAAGACGTCCACTGCTGGACATAGGCCTCCCCCAGGCGTCGCCACATTGACCGATCCCGTGCGTCTCGCATCCAGCGCCTTCCCGCAACCTTAACCAGGTCATCGGTCCACCTAGTGGGAGGCCTTCCAACATATCGTCTTCTGGTTGGCGGTCGCCATTCCAGAACTTTTAGACCCCATTGGCCATCCGGTCTAGTAATAGCCAGAGCAATTTCTTTCAAAAACATTCATTATATATAAGTATTTGTCATCATTTGCAATCTATACAATTAGATGAGCAGTTACGTAAATATTTTGGGAATTAGAAGAAAATTATAGACCTTAACAATATCTTACAGAGGAAGAACGCCATTGTGAACAGCTGTTTACTGAAACTACAAAACGTGCAGTTGATGGTCGTTTTTCAGTTCGCATTCCAGTACGAAATACACTTGATGAATTAGATGATAGTTACGATATTGCAAAAAATAGGGTTTTGTCATTGGAACGCAGGTTAGAACGGTCTCAAGAGTATAAAAAAATGTATTGTGATTTTATGCAAGAATACTTGGACCTTCAGAGCCGCATCATCCATCATCACATCGAGGGATCAGCGAAGGGTCTGGCCAAATCGTTCCTTTTTTCCCCCAACTCATTCTCATTTCAATTTCCATCAAAAATATTGTAAACGCTTTATTGTAAAGTAATAAATACCAGTACATCTTCAAAAGTCGCCTGATTTACCCGTGTTAATCCCAGACACACAAGAAAATTAGGAATCACAGACAATAGCTAGATAATTTGAAGCCTACCCACACTGAATACGCAAACAGTATTAAATTATATAAAATTTGACGCCCAATAATTTGTTAAAAAAAAACTAAATTTAAATATTATCACGATATTTTCATTAAAACAACATAAAAACGAATCATATTTCAACTAAAATAAAAAGTAACACTAATTTTACTTTCGTCAGAAGAGTCGTCACGTAGTGAGTGAGCAATTTGCCGCTAAAAACGACACACTATAACGAAACACAAGGAACTGAGTTTCTTAAACAAGGACGAGTCAAGGTACGGGGAGACAGCTACTAGGACGCTTGACCTTGACAAATGCATCGTGTACGAAATACCACTTTTTTTTTGCTGCGGTTGGCAAAATACTCTTAGTGCGAGCATTCCAGGGTTAAAAGGCTGACTAGTGGCACAGACGCTGGCAGAGAATATTGTATAGGTAACAACATTTTTATTAGCAAAATTCTCAGTTGCAACCCGAGGTCCGTAATATTGCCTCCCATAAATGGTAACATGGTTGGCCTTATTACATAGATGCCAAGACTGCCATCGGGAAAATGTTTAAACATACATAGTTGGAGATCCAACTATGAATGTTTTCTTTTAAACAAAACTTTTCCGTAGACACGAAGAATTTGTAGTAAAATAGATGTTCCGCAGTGAATGTAGAGTAAACGTGAGGAGTTTGATTGAGTTAGGGACACAATATATTCCGAATTCTGTACATTCTGAATGAGATTGAGATATTTCTTTCTTTACTGTTGTCTAGGATTCTAGGAACGAAAATGTTTTGTAGTGTTTTGTTGTTGATTTCAAAATGGGAACGATTTTTTTAAAGTGGATGTCTATTTAGGTAGACTTTGTTATTTCTTTTGGATTGTTTATAATCTGCCATTGTAAGGTTCCTGCACAGACGCGATGCGACAGTGTGACAATGACTCGTTCTATGGTTTGATAATTTTATGACAGTGTGACAATGACTTGTTCTATGGTTTGATATTTAATGAAACAAAGTCTTGTCGCATTGTCATATCGCGCCTGTCTGTCTTTAAACGAAATTAATTGAATTTTTAAACAGTTACTTAATAAAAATCTGATTAAAGTTAAGTAGAAACGGGGCCCTCCTGATTGTATTAAAGTAAAAAATACTTTTGGGATCTTGTTAAATGTTTCACAATTTATCTTCAGGAAGTTTCGCGAGCAAATATTATTTTTGCTGATACGCTTAATTTAAATCTTTGATGTCTTACAAATAACAAAATTGTATTAATCGAGATGAGAATTTCTATACTTATCTACAAAGGTAAATTGTATTATATTACCGGGAAGATGATTTATATTTTATGGATTCATCATCATCTTCCTGCACCTCTCCCAATGGAGGCTAACCTTTTATTGCTCACCAGATGGCGCCACTGTTGACTAAGGTGATAAGGTCCGTACATATAGATGTTATAGTTGTCGGCAAGTAACTTGGCAAGACTCGTTAGATGCGCACAAGTCGTTTTTTAGGTCTCTTTGGTTACCGAGCGGGATGCGGGGTACGTTTAGCACCGTTCCGAGCGCGCAATTGGTTGGGCAGTTGACACAAGGATCGACTGACCAACCGCGTCGCGCCCATATGGTGCATATGGTGGTTGGTCAGTTCGCGCTCTATACGTGAACTTACCCCCACTAAGCCAAAACTTTGCCAAGTTACGTGCCGACAATCATAAACGTTGGTATAACGCGCACAGAAGCAAAGTTTGTATTAAAATTCATTTCCAATGCCGTAAAAGATTAAATATGAAATAGAGTATGCTACAATTTTGTGCCGGCCCTTCTTTTTGAAAAAAAGGAGGATAACATTTTTCATTTTTCCTGTGGGGTGGTCCACCGGAGCGAAGCCGCGGGCAACAGCTAGTCTAACATAATTTGGAAAATATTAATTACAATTTTTTTTTTTGATAAACTCGCGCTAAAAGCTAAATACCTATGAAATTTGACATTTTGAAGACTTCTAACGTGGTAACCCCATTGGGTCAGCACAATAAGTATTCTTCTTCCATTTTCTTCTGTCAACCCACACTCTCTTCTGACAGATGTTTTACTCTCCAATATCAAGTATACAATTTTGAGCTCAATATCCGTTACGATTGTGACGGCTCGTTTCTTGCAAGGCTACCGAACTAAGACCCCCGCGCCCACCATCCACGCACTCTCCTACGCACGCGCGAGATCTGCGCGCGAGCGGTGACATTTGACTGGCGAAGTGGTGCCGGGACTAGTGAAAGTGTAGGCATTAATCGCTGTAGGTACGGTCGAGTCCGGGAATATAAAATCGGGAATATATAAAACCGGGAATATAATATCGTGAATATCATTCACACCCTTGTCTTTCATGTCATCCTTTACAGAATCTATACTTCTTAGGATTCTTTAGGTCAAAATATTTCACCTAGGAATGTACGGGGACAAGCAAGATATTTATGAACTCCTGCAGTTGCCTGCCTGTCATGGTGTTAGATACATACATAACATTTCTAACATCAACTAGCAGTTCGAAAATGTTGTTTATCATCTGTCATCATAAGAAACTTACCAACATTCTCTTTGCATCATCATACTCTTTACACTCTGACGTATAATCCACCAGTGTTGCCATAATAACATTCTAAACAAAGCAAAGCATTTCATCGACCTGCTTGTACGTAGTGACGACATCCATATTTCGTATGGCGAATCTAAAATACGCGACTGACGATGTTCTGACGTCATATTATAAATAACTTTTGCTGTTGAGTTCGTCAGACATACGATGCAATTGAACGAAGAAAATAGAAAAGATTTTGAATTGAGAATCGATTTTTTAAAATACAATATGGCCAGTAATTATTCGGGTTTGTGTACGAAACGAATTAGTTTTGAAGTAAATGAGCTATAATTATTTGGCGTAGATATTTTAAAATTGATTTTATTTTAAGTTTTGTTAATGATAATGTACTATGTAAAGATTTACAGTAATTGTGTTGAATCTAAAACAATCTTGCTCTCTATTCTTGTCTACTAAATTATTTTCAAAAAAACATCTGTGTTAGTCTATAAATATTACGTGTACCAGCCTGTTTGTCTATGAAATAGACAGCAGGAATAGAAACACTATCGCGATTGTATGACCGAACATTTTTATTTGTTAGTGCATTTTTTTTTTGCGTCTACATAAAACACTACATGCTATGTACATAACATAATTATACAATTGAGAGTATGAAAATAGATGCGGTATTGGAAAGGTTTTGTTTGACATAAAGAGAATTCCCAAAACTTTTTTTGAACTGCACAATATACTTGAACCATAGCATGGTTTTTTTTTAAAGGGCGATGATATTTCGATGAAACGTATCGACGCAATACTGATCCTTATGCCAACTATCCCTTATCAGACCTTTTGAACTCATGATTGTCAAATGTTTTTGCCACCGTGGTTTCGATCGACCCCAATATATTTGACTTGCACTGCGTACCGATGATAACATTGTCTGCAGTTGAATGTTCTCGCATATTGCCTAATGTTGTTAAATATAAATCGGCGTACGTCAGTCACAATCTTTCTGTGAATCTGACGCTTTTGGACGCCATATATTATCTGAATTGAAAATTGGTGCATCGGATCTGATATCGGGCTAAAGTGCTTTTATCATTCCCAGAATTTATGTCAAAGTATTACAATATTGACTGTTTATGCCAAAGTGATTTCGATCGAATAAGTTTCAGTAATATTTTTACAATGCATGTCCTCGAAAAGAGCGTTTTCCAAGCAGCCAAACTGTGCGGAAAGTGTCACTTTTTTTCACTAGTGCTTTGTACCTTTCTGTATTTTTTTAATTTTTAGCTCCAACGTCAGTCCGACGTATAAAGTTTTTACTATTTGAGAAAAGGTTTAAAAATTAGTTAAGTACAGATTATCATATACATAAAAGGTAATTAAAACTAATACTTCATTAAAGGAGTTTTTATTTACTTTAGATTTTGATTTTGATCAATAAATTATTAATTTTAAATATTCATTAAATATGTTTGGCAGAACGTATATTTTACACGTGCCTTTTTGCGTTACGACGTGACAGCTATTTGCACATGCGCAGTAGATATGCCCGAGGAACTTTTAGTTAATCTGTGGATTTGCTGAGCGCGCTTGAATAAACCCGCCATTTTATTAGTTTTTGCATGGTTCAGATATGTTTTTTTATTTCCTCGCACAATGCATAGGAAAATGTTGTATGATACACGTACGTAAGATGATTTCCGACTCGTGTCGATTTATCCACTCTCTCGCTTCGCTGGCTCGTGAATAAAAATGCCACTCATCGGAAATCACCTACCTTCCGCACTTGTGGCATAAATAACTATTCATATATTTCATAGTTATTTTTCTGTTAATGTACAGAATTTTCGGTGTTTGCCTAGAAATTCAACAATATTTGCTTTTTCAGGAATAATAAATTCATGGCAAATATTGTTTCTATTATGTAGGTGTGTGTGTCATTTACACTTACAGGATTTAAATTTATTTTTAGCACGATTTGCTTTAACAGGCTTAGTTTTATTGAGTTATTCCATCTGGAATGCCTCAGTAACAACCCGGTTTCTGGACTTGTAATTGGTTGATGGCAACAGGCCTCAGGGGGCCTGTTGCCATCAACCTATATGGGACATAAATATAGCTGGCGAAATGTGGGTGTACAATACACCGTAAAATCATGTTCGTTTAAATCCCGTGGAGGGTCGACCGGAACATGAAACAGTATCGTTCAAATCCAGTGGAGGATCGACCGGTACATGAAACAGTATCATTCAAATCCAGTGGAGGATCGACCGGTACATGAAACAGTATCATTCAAATCCAGTGGAGGATCGACCGGTACATGAAACAGTATCATTCAAATCCAGTGGAGTATCGACCGGTACATGAAACAGTATCATTCAAATCCAGTGGAGGATCGACCGGTACATGAAACAGTATCATTCAAATCCAGTGGAGGATCGACCGGTACATGAAACAGTATCATTCAAATCCAGTGGAGGATCGACCGGTACATGAAACAGTATCGATTTGTAAAGATAAAATAATAATAAAAAGCGACAAAAAATACCAACGAAAGTCAGTGTTGCAAAATTATAAAACAAGAGATAAGATAGGATAGGATAGATCCCTTTGCCGCACTTAAGCCTTCCATTTGGTTCGTTGTGCAGGCCTTCTCTCTGTGAGAAACAATGGGCTGTAATCCACCACGCGGGCCCAGTGCGGGTTGGTGGATGTCACATGTCTTCGAATTTTTGGTTCTAGGACATGCCGGTTTCCTCACGATGTTTTCTTTCACCGTTTTGAGAGCAATAGTGATGAAATAATTTACACAAAGTAAAGCGCCTACCTGGGTTCGAACCCACACCACCTACAACTTGTAAGTCGCGGCCGATACCACTGGGCCACCACTGCTCTCAATTTTGTTATGTTATGTAAACAATATTTTTTTTGCACAATTAATTTTTCAATACCCTCGATATGAATGGAACCTCAATCCCCTAATACACAAGTCTAAGCACGTACACAAGCGGGCAGTTACATTAGTCATATTGTAATTAACTTTCCCTGAACGTGTGCCTGGCATTAATTGATCGTTTCTGGCCAATCACAGGTGTCTTTAGTACGATTAGAACGTGTCTGTCTCTTTGACTGAATGACGTCATGTTGTCTATGAAGAGGTTATTGGGGCGTTTCATCTTTTAGCTGTGGAGGGAATATTAAAGAGATCGAGTTTTGGCGGTGAACGACTCAATTGCTTTAATACGTTGAGAGTCTTATTTTGCTATATAGCCTTATTTTTTTAGCGACGGGAAATGCTCATGCATACTGCGCCACCATGGGGAGATAGAGCAGTTAAATGGGACTCCAACCCACTAAAACTCCACGGTGTCCTCCTGTGCAGCTTATGGTGGGAACACGGGGGCGAACCCGCCGCGGCTGCCCGTCACCGGACCCTCCTCTGGGGGGTACTCCCTATCACTGGCACACAAGAACACATTGCACACCCTTGGTCCCCCTGTGACGGGTCAGGTCAGTGGCCCCGCCACCTACCACTTTTCGGCCGGGTTAAGGACTTCCCCTGCGGCGACACCGTAAAGGCCGCGGAAGGTTGGGAGCGGAGCACTCTTCTCCCACCAAGGCCTCAAACCCTCAGCCGCTGTATCATATGGGAAGCCCTAGGCACATCGCGGCCCTCCTCAGTTGCGATGGCGCTCTGTTACCAAGTGGCACCGCAGCCTACTTGTAGGCCGCTACGTTGTCGGCTTAGTCGGCAGGCCAAAGCCCCGACGAGTGGCCCCTCCTCGGGTTTCTCTTCGCTTCAGCGTGAGTGACCAAACCACGGACACTAAGCCCCCCCGCGGGGACAATGGGGGAATCCACCGGGGATGATCTTGCTATCTGGCCTAGAGCTGGTTTTTGAATTGAGTATTTGGATTTAAGAAGGTGTAAAACACTACTTCAATATTTAGCCGGTTTAAAGGCTAAAGTAGTGTTGGACAAATACTAAATACAAATTCTCAATTCAGAAATCGGGGGCTTAATAGAATTTTCGGTTTATTTTAATTTCACGTATTTGACTCACGCAGCCAGTTAGAGACTTTAGTTATTTTTTTTTTCCTTTTTTTTATTCTGTCTGACCCGTTGCCGCTGAGCCTGATGTATATTTCACACGTCAATGTTTAGGCTAAAGGCTTTTTATGGCCTACGACTTTGTTCGGATACGAACTTCAAAACCTCAGTAACTAGCAGCAGGGTGCCTGTAGGTAGGCTGTCTGTTATGAAATTATATATATATGTCGTCTATATGTCTGGAGTATAGTGAGATGAGCGTATGACAGTTGCTTAGTTATAGGTATTTCATTGTTGTTTGTTTTTAGTATTATTTATTTTTTATACTATGTTTAAAACATGTCTTTAAAGTCAAGTTTTGTACAAAGTCCCTTCGCCGTGTAGTGTTAAAGTAAAAAAAAGTAAAAAAAAAAAACAAAAAAAGTAAATAAATAAAAAATATTTATAATGCATTATAAATATTTTTTGTAATTATTGCGTACTAAGTATATAAAAAAAAATAATGTCGTGTGTGTTACTAACATAGTTTATAAGTAATGTGTAATACTAACAAAAATATGAACCTTGCGGCTGCAATAAAATATTTTTATTTTATTTTATTTATTATAACATAAATTAATGATTGTTATGTATTCCACTCACCAGATATTTCCCCTAGTTCCCTTCCTACTCCTCGCTTCATCGGAGTATAGTTCCGTTGCATTGCATCAACTGAGCATCCCTTATCTTGTATGTACACTCGCATACAACAGCGTCCGCATTGCGTTGTATTAAATATTTCACTGCGCTGATTCGTCTATTGAAATTGTTTTATTGTGAAACCGGTTTAAAGGTTTCTTTATTTATTGATGTAGGATTTATTTTGATGAATGAATGATGGCGATTAAACCACGATTTCCAAATTGATAATTTGTATTAAAAGAACGTGTCAAACCGCTCTAATGAATTAATATGGGATGAATTTTGATGAATAAACGATGGTAATATTACGAATATTATATCAAACCCTAGTTTAACAAGTACGGATGCTAAAGTAGAGTGTGAAATTCTCAGTGGCGAATTCTTAATTAAGAAAAATAAGGGATAATTAGAAATAAGGGATAAAACATTCGGAATAAATATGTATTTTTGTATACACTGTAGGATCGCGCTTGACCACTATCTCGCCTGATGGTAGGCGATGTTGTGGTCGACGGTGAATCACGCTTACCTTGAAAAGGACTAGTCACTCTTGACTTAAAGACCTCTAGATTGTAGCTGTCGGGAAACAGATTCTGGCAGGAAATTCCACTCCTTAGCTTGATGCACAATAAAAGTGTTCCCAAAACGATTAGTTCGTATGGGTGGGATGACCACCATGTACCGATGGCGCATCGCCGTACGTCTGGTAGTCCGATGATGAAACGGACTAGGTGGTGGGTGGAATTAGATCATCCATCGCATTCTCGCCGAAATGTAACCGATAGAAAACCGACAAGCTGGCAACTCGGCAACGATGTTTAAGGCTCTGGAGCTTTGTCTTTACCAGTGCTTCATCGCTGATGAACCTCTTGGCTCGCTTTTCGATCAAAAGCTGGTATTTGGTAGATCCGTTCCAGAGATGAGAGACTCCATGCATGATCGAACGCGCGCTTGATACTGGTTTTAAGGTTATATTAAAAACAAATGCCTACGATTAGTCAATAACATGGGATTCAATGGAAATATCAAATGGGACCCATCATTAATACCTCAAAAACAGGATCTTAAACTGGGTTCCAACGAAAATAAATCATCTAATCAATCCAAAATGATTTTTTTTATTACGGTTATTAAAACGTAAAAGTTACAGTTCTCTTGAGACAAAACCATTACTAAAAAAAAATGCTAACCAACAATCAAAGGAACATTAACCTGAAGCCCTATTAAGTTTTGACCATCAAGTACTCCCAGTAGAGACCCTCTGGTCATAACAAACATTATAATGAAGCTCCATTAAAGTAATTAATAATTTCAAAGTAACCTTTGTCAGCCATGACAGAGGGTTAATTCGCCATTTTGTACAACTAACTTAAACAATTCTAGTCAAATTTTCTTTATTATTTGATTAATTTAGGGACGATATTCCCTTGAAGTGTTGGTGAAAAATCGGCGGATAGGTTTTCCCGTGAGTGTGTTGGAATTAAATGGTCCTGGAATTATTATTGTCACTCAGTTTTTTTGTGGGTTTTTTAATAGGTAATGAAATCTGATAAACAACAATATGAAATAAGTTTTATTTATAAGTCACTAGTTAAGGCTACTGAAGGTTGCGGGCATCAGGTAGATGCGAGGCTCTCAATATCGGTTGATGGAGCGACACTTGGGGAGGCCAAATGAAACGCGAACATGTTTGTTTTATTCCAACGATCATTATGTGTGAATATCATTATGTGTTTATAACTTTATGCTTCATTATTATTATGCCAACAGTATTTATGGCAATATACATAACAAGCTGTTGCCCGCGGCTTCGCTCCCGTGGACCACCCCACAGGACCCATTTTCGGGATTAAAAAATAGCCTATGTCACTCAGGAATAATGCAGCTTTCTATGGGTGAAATATTTTTTTAAATCGGTCTAGTAGTTTCAGAGCCTATTCGGTACAAACAAACAAACAAAAAAGACTTTACTCTTTATAATATTACTAGCTGTTCCGCGCGGCTTCGCTCCCGTGGGCCACCCCACAGGACCCGTTATCGGGATAAAAAAATAGCCTATGTCACTCAGGAATAATGTAGCTTTCTATTGGTGAAAGAATTTTTTAAATCGGTCCAGTAGTTTCGGAGCCTATTCGGTACAAACAAACAAACAAACAAACAAAAAAATCTTTCCTCTTTATAATATTAGTATAGACTAGCTGTTCTCCGCGGCTTCGCTCCCGGGGGCGGTTGCCATAGGACCCGTTTTCGGGATATAAAAAATAGCCTATGTCACTCAGGTATAATGTAGCTTTATATTGGTGAAAGAATTTTTAAATCGGTCCTGTAGTTTCGGAGCCTATTCGGTACAAACAAACAAACAAACAAAAAAATCTTTCCTCTTTATAATATTAGTATAGATAATAAAACTAGCTGTTGCCCGCGACTTCGTCCGCGTCAAACTCGTAAAAAATAAATTTTATTTTTTTAGTTTACCACCGGAACTATGAATTTTCTCGTGATCAAAAGCCTATGTTACTCGTTATTACATCAGCTATCTACAAGTGAAAGTCCTGTCAAAATCGGTCCAGCCGTTTCGTAGATTACCCGGAACAAACAGACAGACAGACAAAAATCTTAAAAATTGCTTATTTGTTGTTAGTACCGTATATACTTTCACGTGCATTCAATAAAACGTTGTTATTTTGATATTACATACAGACACTTCAATTTTATTTATTTGTACGTATAGATAGATAGTAATAGTATAGATGGCAAAACATTTATGTCTAATAATATTATGCGAAATGATCATTATGCTGAATTTGATTATACCAATTTAAATGATGTCAATATATTTTATGCTTATCATTAGTAAACCATTTAAAACGATTATTATATAACGATTTAAACTTGGTTAACAGCCATTCTCGCTAATTACCTCATATCTTTTAAAACACTACACGGATATATAATTAAGACATCTTTAGATACATCTTGAACGCCAAGGTGGTCTTAGATAGGTAAGTGACGTAAAAAAAATGGCAAATTTGGAACCTATATTGTGGTGGTCCCAGTTTTTTTTCTTTTAAACCCATCTAGTGTTTTTAGAGGTATTTAAAAAAATATATACCAGTAAACAAGAAGAAAATCATGCTATTCAGTAGGAGGAGGTTTTGATCAGCTCGCCAATAAGAATCCTTCGACTGCATAGTATGATTTTCATCTTGTTTACATGTTTTTAGTTCGCTTCTTAAGGTTCCCCTAGTCGAAGGCACGAACTATTTTGCGCGCGGGGTTAAAATGCATACTATCTTATCCGACAACACGTGCGAAAGAGATAGATGCTGTGATGAGCAGTAAGAAGCTAGTTCGCGTACGAATTAGCACTTTTGCAAATATGTAGTGAAATGGATGATGATTTAGGACGTAAACGAGCGCGCGAAATTTTATAAACAGACCTTTGGGAGTCTAGATATCATGAAAGAACGACTTAATGTATATTTTCAAAACAAAATTATTTGCATTGTTGAACTACAAATCTATCCCTGTATAGAGGCCGTTTTTCAATTTTCCTTCTTCTTATGGTATTTATTTCCGCCTAAAGATGCGTTAAAATTAGTGCTGAATTATAGAACTTTCGACGCTCATAAGTTTCAAATATATATATTTTTTACTTTTTTGTTTCCATACAAGGCTAGATAATGATGAGATAAATTGATATAATTTTTTGTTTTGGACGTACATCGTCAAACAGTAGAGTAATTGCCAGACTACGTTTGTATGGAAGAATGAATGACTATTGTAACCTTAAGCAATCGGGTTTTAATTTTCCTAAATTTACTTTTTTTTGTTACTTGGTTGGTACTTTATTTCTAAGAGATGAATTTAAACCTTTTGCTAATTGGATATTATTTTAGGACTTCTCTGTTTGACATAATATGTAGTTGGAATGTTAGGTAGTTACCTTTTATGGTTTTAGACTCCAATAAAGCCACACTTTAATTCTCTAGAGCCATATCTTTGTGTGTAAAAGACTTTATTCCCCGGCCCTTATGCCGTCATCGCGTCATCTCAATAGACACCTTCTTTCTAGCCATAGCATTTGGCATCCATTAATCCATCGTTAGTTTAGTCTTCCTGTAACCTTATGACCATTTACCAAAACTTTCCTCCGATTCCCACAACTCTTTTACCAGTGCCCAATTCAAACTTCCTACATCTTAGTTTAAACGAGGCGATGATAGCTCAGTGGTAGTGACGTCGGATACCGAGACGAAGGTCGCGGGTTCGAATCCTACAATGAGCTTGAGCTTTCGGTGAAGGAAAACATCGTGAGGAAACCATAGCACGGTGGTAGGGTACTTTGTAGTACCCGCCTGGCTGGCAACCACCCTCAAGTTGAAAATCTGTCGCCAAGCACCTTCCGGTGTGTTCCGACAGCAGCACTTGAGAGCCAGTTCCCTTCTAGGCTTTGTGTGCTTACCACCATCGGCCACATCATCACTGACCACGGTGAGATTGTGGTCAAACACAGGCCTATACAAAGAAAAAAAAAAAAAAAAAAAAACTTTCGCGTAAGGCCGCTTGTATACGCTAAGAAAATTAACCGGGCCTACGCATGAATTCGTGTCGTACATGACCACGACACATCACGTACACGACAAGAATTTTGTCGGACTTAGGCACAAATCTTGCCTCGCGTATACAAGATTTATTCTTGTTCAGCATCGTGGCAGAGTATACATACAGTTCGTGTGTAGAAACATACAAGCGACCTCTCATCACATATCCCTCTACGCGTAGAAATACTTGAACCATCTAACATTTTCTTAAATACTCGACCCACTGTGAAACTATTAAGGGTGGCTGTACCCTTCGACTAAACATAGATAAACGCTTAACTAACTTAAGCAAGCCTATTGTCCCTATTCAAAAGGGATTAAATTTAACTGTGTAACTCGATTGGGCACTTCAATTTGAGAAGTTATTTTAGTTATCCTAAAATGTTCAATGGAACTCTGTCCTTCTGGTTTTAACTTGATTTGATTATTTCTACGCCGAGGTTTAATATTTCTTGTTATATTTTGTCCCTTCCTATTATATTGTAGAACAGCTATTCTCTGGCTGAAATATGTATTTTCAAAATTAAATAAAATTGGTTGTTTTATTTTTTCTGCCTAAAAGCTTAAAGTCACCCAAAGGGCAATGGAGAGGGCTATGCTCGGAATTTCCTTGCGTGATCACGTCAGAAATGATGATATCCGCAGGAGAACCAAAGTTACCGACATAGCCCGAAGAATTGCCAAACTTAAGTGGCAGTGGGCAGGGCACATTGCTCGCAGAACGGATGGCCGTTGGGGCCGAAAAGTTCTGGAATGGCGACCGCGAACCGGAAGACGATATGTTGGAAGGCCTCCCACTAGGTGGACCGATGACCTGGTTAAGGTTGCGGGAAGGCGCTGGATGCGAGACGCACGGGATCGGTCAATGTGGCGACGCCTGGGGGAGGCCTATGTCCAGCAGTGGACGTCTTTCGGCTGAAATGATGATGATGGTTGTTTTATTTTTTCTGAAGATTTATAGGGCTGGTGACGAATGCCGATATCTACTTGTAGAACACTTAAATATATATGTTTGATGTAATACTATACTGTATGTTTAGTCAATATATGGATATGAGTAGTAGGACCCTTTTGATCACAGGATTCAAGCTTAAAGTTAACTTAAAGGAACGTCTTCACTGGGAGCATTCTTTCGTGAGCAAATTGCTTAAAAAGCAAACTAAAAAGACGTAAACAAGAAGAAAATCATGCTGTGCAGTCGGAGGATACATATTCGCGAGCTGGCGGACCAAAACCAGATGTATCCTCGGACTGCACATCATAATTTTCTTCTTGTTTACGTCTTTTTAGTTTGCTTTTTAAGCAGTCGGGTATTTTGATTTTTTTAATTAACTTTTTTTATTTACAACTTTTTAGTTATTTTTTTTAGAATATATTTTTGAAATCGCCTCTTAAAACCCTTTATTTTGATACCCCACACGAGAGGCTTGGTAGAAAAAAAATGGCGCACAAAATCCGCCATTTTTGTTTTTACAATTTTAATGTAGCCAGTGACAATTGCAGGATTAAGACGAATCGATTGACGTAACAATCATCAAAATCGGCCAACGCGTTTCGTCTCTAGAACGCCACATAGGAACAAACATACATACATACATACATAGACTGATAAACACATTACCCTGCTTTGGCAGTCGGGTAAAAAGCAATCGTAGGCGAGCAACATTTGTTGCAACATTTGTTGCTCGTTCACTTTCGAGCTTTGTAACGCTTGGCTCAACGTCCACACTACTCAAACATTCGAAAGTCGAATGCTCATTACACGTGAATGCTCTCAGTGAGGACGTTCCTTAAAGGCATTCTACCTTCATTGGGTTGCTTTTCAATTTCACATCAATTTTGGAACCCTAATAAAATAAATTAACCTTAAGTACACCGAAGAACAAAGCAGACCTCTTAGACCTCATAAAACCATCTGCCGTACTTTAATGCCCTAAAATTATCAGCTAATACCTTCGTCCTAACGATGTTCTCACTTAACCGGATTATTTTCAAATAATGGCCTCAAGGGAGAACGAATGAACGAAGACATTCCCTTTCGTTCTTGAGGTAACAAATGCTTTAGAGCTGCCCCCGTTGTTAATAGAGGTGTGCTGACTCGGACTAATGAAGTTGTCTGGTCAATCGAGATGTATTGTCGATCGAGTGGATGTCTTAATTGCTTGTGTTTGATGGTGGTTGGTAAATGGATTGAGTCGATTGTTACTATGTGATTAAGTATTTGTTTTTATTTAGAGTTCTTATTTCGAAACTTGCCAAAAAAACAAACGATTAGTATTCTGCTATGCCCGCAGCAAGATGTTACGACTCAAGCAATTTTAAGAAAGCTAGAATTAATAAGAGAGAATAATAAAAAACAAACTAGTATTGAGTGCTCAAAGGGGTAGGCAGAGAACACCTCTAAGTAGTGCCTAAACTAAAGCTATTTATTTAAAAAAGGGGTGAAATAGTGTATCTTTCTCATACTATGTCATCCCAGTACTGGGCAAAAGTTGCCAAAAAAAAGGAAGATGGACATAAAAAGTTGCCAGTATGCCAAGTTGCAACATAAAAATGTCATCTATTCTGGAATTATAGGTACCTTACTTGCCAAATAAGTTGGTACAACTAAAAAGAGGAAAAATAAAAAATATATATTTTTACAAAAAATATTAACTACCGACTTCCAAATAACAAAACTACAAAGTGAAAAATAAGACACCGACTTCCAAAAGTTTATTTTTTATTTTTTTTTATTTATGATGGGTTTGCTCTTGACTCTAGTCTAGGTCGGTGACAGAGACAGAGTCGACGATGGAGTGAGCTTACCCAGAAGAAGCCTGTTCACTCTAACTTTGAAGAGATTCGGGTTGTATGCGTTCGGAAAAACAGACGCAGGCAGTGAGTTCCACTCTTTTGCTGTGCGCAGAGAGTAAAGAGTAAAGTAAAGTTATTTTTCACTTTGTAGTTTTCTTACTTGGAAGTCGGTAGTATTTTTTGTAAAAAAGTATTTTTATTTATCAAAGAAGTGTGAGTTTGTGGCCAGTCTTATTCCTGGCTATAAATTATAATGATAGTCGCAGTAAACGGTCCACTTTCCACTAATTGGCCACTAGTTACTGTGCTGTTTTAATTCGTTGTAAATCACCCCGGCGCCCGTCAGTTCTTCAAAGATTCAGTGCTAGAAATAATGGTACCTTGGATTCCACGGTAGCTTACCACTTATTTTTATTTCATAGAGTAAAATGTAAACATTCTAAAGTCAATTTGTAGGCCGTTTCTTGTATTATATTCCAACTATTTCGTATGCTTTATATACAGGAAGGGCAAACAATCGTGCATCAAACGAAACAGGGCGATAGTTGAGGAAACAAGCAGAAACAAATGTTTTTTTTTTGTTTTTTAGATACTACTCCAAACAACCCCAACTATCACTCTGTTTCGTTTGATCCATTTTTTGTCCACCCCGTATATATATATTTTCAATTTATGGAACGTTTCTTGTTTTATATGCCGACTATTCCAATGAAAAAAAAAAAAACTAAAAGACATGTTGCATGTGTGTGTTGCTTGCGTTTCTTCTTTTTGCAACCAAACCAATAGAATAGAATATTCTATATTATGAACACCATATATGTTACAGAAAGTAAAGACAGTATAGACGAAGAAAACATTACACTGGGTGACACAATGGCCTTATCGCTAAAAGCGATCTTTTTAAGACAACCTTTGGATGGATTTTAAAAATGAAAGGAAAGACAGTACTGTAGTGTTTGGTGTACTATTTATATATAAAATAAATACATATAAACATACGTACATACATATATATATCATATAGACAAATATAAACAGTAATAAGTATGGAATAAAAGCATAGCAATCAAGAAAAACAACTATTAAAGAGAGAGGTAGTGATGAAAAATAGGAAGTGATATAGGGCGGGTAGAACTGCCTTAAGTATTTTTAACGTTCAAAAAGTGCAGATTTTCTGCCTAATTTGAATAGATGATTTTCGATTTCGAGTTTATTGATTTTTATGCTCATATATCTGCTTTGTCTTTTTAAATAAAACTGGGTATCGACATAAATTGTATATACTCATGCTACGAAGCTCTTAAGACGTGCCCAAGAAACACTTGACCGATTTTCATTGTTGCTTGCGTAGGTTACAATCCGGTCAGGCTAAAACGGAATACTTATCATTATCAAGAAAAAAATATTGTTTAGTAAATAACGAAGAAAACTGCAAATACTAAGTGCATAAATAAATAACACGAGTTCATCAGTACCTAAGTCTACATGCAGTCTATTTTGCTAACTACCTGAGCACACACGAGTGTATTCCTAGTTAATAAACGGTCCTGGGCGGAAAATAGATGTTTTAGAACAAATATATCAGTCTACGTCAATAGAGGCAGTGGCTGCGAGCTTCTCTGTATTGATGAGAAAAGTCTATCTTGTACTGGTTTCTTTTTTATTGGATTTTTATTAACTTTGTTACGACTAGCGAGTATTTGTGGCAAAAGAGTAATATTCATAGTAAAGTTAAAGATAATTTTTGTTCAGTTAAAATAATTGACTCGTTAAAAAAGTGTTAACAATGTTTTTCTTTAGCCTGATTTGAACAAGGCCTTCCTCAATTCATCCATTCCTCTCCTTAGCGAGCTTTATGTTGTCAATTCTGAAACCCATCCAAGACGTCTCGTCATCTTCTTCTCGGTTTGTTGCGACCCTATCTAGCTGTGTTAGGCTTCCAGTCAAGCAATCACATCACATCATCAGCCTATTAATGTTCCCACTGCTGGGACACAGGCCTCCTCTCTGTGAGAGGGAATGGGCCGTAATCCACCACGCGGGCCCAGTGCGGGTTGGTGGATGTCTTCGAATTTTTGGTTCTAGGACATGCCAGTTTCCTCACGATGTTTTCCTGCACCGTTTTGAGAGCAGTGGTGCTGAAATAATTTACACAAAGTAAAGCGTCTGCCTGGGTTCGAACCCACGACCCTACAACTTGTAAGTCGCGGCCGAGCGTTTTCTGTGTGCAGTCAAGCAATATACGGCCCCAAAGCTAAGCGGCATTCGGCAGACATGGCCTGCCTAATCCCACCTCAGTTTTGTACAGTCAAATTACGTATTGCCCCATTACGAGCAGCTGCCAAACTGCTTCTGATGTACCTAACAGCCTTGTAGGTATTTAAAATGCACTTTATTTAAGTTTAATTTATTTATTTATGCTTCTCAGAGAATCTCAATCCGATCTCCAACTGTAGCGTCTCTATATTAGAATATTGGGTTTTCAACCAGCATCAAGATTATTAGTAAAAGCGAAGCCAATCTTGAGGCGGCTTAACGGCGATATTGCATTTCAATTCAAGGATTTCTACCGGTAATAATAACTGAGCTATGATATTGCAGAGATCGTAAATCTGGGCCACAGATCCTGAGTTCTCGGTGTTTGTAAGATTGTTTTAAGATACAAACCTTGGTTCATATTTCCGTAACCAGAAGATTCTGGTTACGGAAATAACAGTTTCGGAGATATGACGCCTCCCTGTCTCACGCCGCGCTGGAGAAGGATTGATTTCGAGGTCTGATCCTAAAGACGGACTGACATGGTGGCGTTTTTGTACAAACAATTCAAACCGTCAATGTGACGCCTCCCTGTCTCACGCCGCGCTGGAGAAGGATTGATTTCGAGGTCTGATCCTAAAGACGGACTGACATGGTGGCGTTTTTGTACAAACAATTCAACCCCTCAATGTACCGGTAGACGATCTGGCACCGTTGGAGAGACTGCAGTACAGCCCAAGTCTCGATTGAATCGAAGGCTTTCTTGTAGTCCACAAACACTAAACAGAGAGGCAGGTTATACTCTTCGGTCTTCTGTATAACCTGCCGCAGCGTATGTACAAACATACGCTGCGGCCACCACATGGTCTACGGCGCTAAAGCCTTTTCGGAATCCGGCTAGTTCGGGAGGCTGGAAATCGTCAAACCTGCGCGCGGTACGATTCTTGATGTCTCTTAAAAACAACTCGTGGACATGGCTAAGAAATGAGATGGGCATATAGTTCTTCAGCCGGCATTGTCGCCCTTCTTGAAGAAAGAATACCACCACACCCCTGCACTATGTCTGTGGCATTTTGCTCTCGAGTATGACGGAATCAAACAGCTTCTGAAGGGCCTTAAGGACCGGTTTCTCACCCGCCTTCAGGAGTACGGCCTTGATTCGGTCATCACTCGGTGCCTTGTCGTTTTAACCTGTTTCAGAGCCATCCTAGACGCGTACAGGCTGACGTCCGGGATATCTTCGGTAAAGTGTCGGGTCAATCTAGCTCTTGGGTCGTTTGCTATATTCGCAACGGGCTTGCTGACTGATGTGTACAACTGCCTATAGAATGTCTCGATCTCCCTCAGAAGGTCCGGTTTGGCGGATACTATCCTGCCATTGGCGGATACTATCCTGCCATTGGCGGTCTTCAGTTTCGTGAGCTGGCTCTGCCTAATATCCAGAACTCTTGAAAGCACCTTGGAGCCTTTATTTCGTTCAATCGCGTCTTTAATACGCTCGGTATTAAAGCAGCGGAGGTCTCTTTTCAAGGATATACAGATCTGTCTATTGAGCCGCCGGTATTTGCACGCCTCATCTGAAGACTGCAGGATCATCTCACGACTTTCCTTCATAAGCTTAAGAGTATGATCAGAGAGCTTTTTGTTTCTATCTTTACGACGGGTCATGAAAAACTTAGACCTGACCGTATGGACAGCTTCCACGAACCCATTGCTGTATTCGTCCACAGAGCTCCCTAGGCATTCGAAACGATTCTTGAGTTCAAGCTGAAAGCTTTCGGGGTTTTGGACCTCGATCTGTGCTGGACCAAGCGTGGACTTCATCAGTCGAAACCTTTCAAGCTTAATATTAATGTTTCATGTGCCTCTTACCATGCGGTGATCGCTCCCGGTTTCCACCGAATTGATCACAGAGACATCATTGAACATTTTCTTCTTGGTTGACATGATGAAGTCGATCTCATTTTTTGTTGCACCATCGGGGTCTGCCAGATCCACTGCCTGTGTTCACTGCTTTCTGAAGAAGGAGTTCATCATATAGAGGCCACTTGCAACTCATCATCGTCTCGCTTGCCCAGTTTCGCGTCCCCGATGACAACGGTGAATTAAGTTTTGAAACCATGCATGGTCTTAGAAAATCCTCATACATGGTCTCCACCTCGTCGTCGGAGTGTGCCGAGGTCGGGGCCAAGACCTGTACGACCTTCAGCGAATATCTCGAGAATCAGATTGTAAGCTCTAGTCTAAAATAAGTTTTAACTGAACGTTTAATCTTTTTTTTTGGTCAAACGCTAGCCTAAAAACAATAAAAATAAAAAAATATATTATCTTGTCTGCCAGTCACTCAATCATGGAACAATTTATTGATTACATAAAGTAGATTAAAGTTACGTATTTTAATTTCAACGTCTTTGCTTTACGAAAAGATATTTCATCAACCTGCAGGTAACAGCTACTTAGATAAAAAAGATACCGGGACGAGATCAATTTCAATTTTCTCAGAGAAACTAAAATTCGTGTAGTAATCTCTGAGATGAAAAATACAGGGATTACGAGATGAGGGAGGATGACGTTCTCAGCTAGCACTTGACCCACTTCTGATAAAAATGATAAATATTCGTTGCTTGAGAATGTTTGAGCATTTTAATTTTATTTTTTGTTTTATAGAATAACTCGAAGTGTTGGCGGATCAATGGCTCGAAATGTTTTGTTGAGGTAATTTAAACGTTGTTCTTCGGCGTATTATTAATATTTTGTGTTGTAACAAATTGATTACGAAACACCGCAGATTCATAATAAAATTATACAATGGTTCTGTGTGCAAGATTGGCTCAGATTCAGTGTCAAAAATGATTGCAAAATTATGTGATAAATTGCCAAATACGTGTTTGCTACCAAGGAGGAGCTGAGGAGCTCGTGGGTAAATAATAACAGCCCCACGGGTCGATCTTCAAGGTTAAGCAAATTACGATAAGAACAAAGATACGAAGCAGATTACGTTAAGCCGTTGGTCCCAGCTGACATTTGAAGATCTTTGACAGTCGTTACGGGTAGTTAGAAGCAATGAGATCTGACACCAGACTAGCCAAGAGGTATCGTGTTACCCAGTTACTGGGTTGTGGAGGTCAGATAGGCAGTCGCTCCATGTAAAACACCGGTACTCAGCTGAACCCAAAAAAGTTAAGAAAAGGCTAGGCAGATTGATTGTGTTTGATACCTAGTAATAACAGGATTATTATAGTGTAGTTCTAGCTTCTTCACAGATATTATCCACGTGTCACAAATTAAACCAATCACAGCAGCTAACAAGCGTTTCCCACATCGGTAAATTCGTTTGAGGTAAACCATATTTCGGCATAGCTTTTTACAAGGGATGATGGAAAGCTTATTTTGCCATAAGTAAAATACTTATATAGCTTACCTTGTAGTAAGTTTTGTATTATAGTACACATTGATCTATAATACCTAATGAGTAAAATCACCCCTATGTTCATAAAGTCCTTATGCCTTATAAAAAACTTTTTAACAAAAAAACAAACCGACTTCCAAAGAAACACTGCAAAACGAAAAATAACTTTCTTTTCCGAAGTCGGTGTCTTTGGTACCTATTGTTTTCCGTGTTTTGACACCGACTTCGGAAAAGAAAGTTATTTTTCGTTTTGCAGTGTTTCTTTGGAAGTCGGTTTGTTTTTTTGTTAAAAAGTTTTTTATATATCTCTTTTTAGTTTTGATAGGTACTTCCAAGTGCCATAAAATTCATATATAGCCAAAGTACATCTCATGACGATTCCAATAAGCCCATACACGACTAGGATACATTGTTTTATTTCGGAGTACCAGTGCCTACCTGCCGGCTTCATCATCAGTTCAGTTCGATGGTACCATTTTCATCAGCACTATGTATTTATAAGTATTTGCTTCATCATAGTCGTTAAACTATTCGAGATATCTTATAACCCATGCCATACTTAGCATTAAGGAATTATATTGGCCATCTGTGGTCTTCTTCACCAGTTCCACTTCACCAAATGTTACTTTCTGAGTGCAGATGATTGCATTGTTGATAAAAATACCAAAATCGCTATATGTATGCCTATAATAAGTGAAGAGTTCCCTCGATTTCTCCAAGATTCCATGATCAGATCCTAACTTGATGGCTATGGGACCAACTGGGAAGTATACCCTTTCAAACAAAAGAAGAATTTTCCAAATCGGTCTAGGAGTCTTACAGTAATCGGGGAACATACATAGATAAATAAAAAAGATTCCGACGAATTGAGAACCTTCTCCTTTTATGAAGTCGGTTAAAAATGGAGTTATATTTATGTGCATCATAACAAGACTGCAAGATACGAATAAAGTCTTACATTCGTGCTTCGCCGTAATTATCTACGTTCCACGTTATGAAATTTGTGAAACACAGCTCAAAATTAAAACTAAGACTCTGTGTTTACAGTTTACACTCTCCAAAATTCTTTCATCTTTTTTGGCTGACGTGACGAATATTCTGGTAAACCCATTTGAATAAAATAATTTCAGAGATTGATTTTGAGGCAAGAGTTATGATCTTCCTAACGAGAGTTATCCAACTTTGTATACCATATATTTATATACCATACACACACACATACATATGTATACCATATACTGATAAATAAATACTTACTTACTTATAAGTGGTATTATGAATCTACAGCTTAATGATACGACTCTTAACCCTTTAAGTGCCCGAAACGTGGATCCATGCTAGACAAATGGCTTTTTTATTTTTTCGGTAATTATTATTCTACCGGTTATTATTAGCTTTGCAAATTATGTTTTATATTACGTAGTTACTTAAGTGGGATGACACCTAGACTAGGTTAGGCCGACTGTATTGGTTTAATTTATCATTATGATCTCATATATATAGATCTCATATTGGGTATTCTTAAAATTGCCTCCACGGAGGTCAAAACCAAGTGTTAAATGCCCCCACCATTGTGTGGATCGCCCGGAGGACACGGTGGAGCATACGGTGGAGGTTTGCCCCGCTTGGGCGGAGCACCGCCTTGTCCTCGTGGACGCGATCAGCGGTGGCGACCTCTCGCGTCCGGCCCTGGTTCAGGCCATGGTACGGAGCGAGAGGGCATGGGAAGCTGTCACCTCTTTCAGCGAAGCAGTAATGCTCGCGAAGGAGGAGGTGGCACGCGTGAGGGAGACACAACAGAGATCACGCCCCTAGCCACCGCAGGAGACGCCTCGGGCGTCGGGTGTCGCAAGCCGATTCCCGGCCACCGTAGGCGCGGGCTTGTGGACGGCGAGTAATGGGTAGCTCGCCGTCCGATAAGTACCAGGCCCGAGTCGACGGCGCGTAGTGTTCCACGCGCGCCGCAAAGAGATGTCAGTAAAAGTTGACGGGGTCCGCTAGGGCCGATGTCTGTCTGGGTCGCGGATAAATTTGAAAGAGAGTTACCGCGGCCCTGGCCCAAGCAACTGAAGGAACACGGGTGGGTTTTAGTCAGTAAAAGTCGGACACGCCCTCCCGCTTCACCCAGAGCGGGAGAAGTCATTGGATGATTTCCCACCCAAAAAAAAAGGTGTTAAATGCCCAATTTTTTAAGTTCATGCCTATTCTATAAAACATCTATAACACTATTTCTGTCTCCTCACAGCATAAATAACGCCGGGTGCTAACAGACTTTAAAGAGTAAAGCGAGAAATCAGGCAACTTGTAAATCAAATTATGTCGATTTGCTTACAAAAACAAAGGCAGTTTACAGACTTATGGCGGGTCCACACTACACACTTTGCACAGAGTTACATTCATCAACTTCTATAGAATTTTATCTGTGCAACACAGCAGTAACGACAGATATAGGTGAATCAGAAAAGTCGAAAGTCTGATTGTATGTCTGCGTATTTAGTTATGAAATCAATCGTTCATTTCTGAGACAGAGTCTGCTCAAACATATTGTAGAGATATGTCAGCTTGATAATTTTTACTTAGTCTTCTAAGTCTGTACCGATGTATGTAGTACCAAAAGTCTGTGTAGTGTGGACTCACCATTATACGATACCTTTCAAACGATGTGTAGGCCTTGCCTGCCTTGCCAAAGTGAACGCGTGATGGCAAGGGACAATGCGGGCGCGGTGGCGGACGCGATTAGGGTACGGTCCCATCGACAGCTATTTACTAGCTCTTGATGGGGCCTGCGCCCTATGGTTGTCACAGTACAACGCGTGTGCTTGTCGCGGGCAGTAGAGGCTATACGTCTAGAAGTGTTTCTTAAGGGTAAAACAATAGATGATCACTCGCTCGCAAGGCCGCTCCGTCACGTCCCACTAAGCGCCCACCATAGGCCTGGTCCAAAAAAGTGGTGACTAGGATGGAGGGTGGCGCAATTTGGTAACCACAGTGTATCACGAGTTGTTGTAGCGGGCAGAAGGCTAGATGTATTCTCTCAGAGTAAAATAATAGACGATCTTACTTTGCTAGGCGCCCCTCATAGTCAAGTGACTATGAGGGTTTCATATCATGTTTGATACTTCATATCCACATTTAATTAGCACCCGCGTTTGCTTCTCACGCTGGTTGGGGCCTTATGACTCGCGCGAGACGTGTCGAACTACAATAGCGTCTCGCTCAACGCGTTGACAGCGATGCGACGCGACATGAACGCGCGGATTATTGTGGTAGTTGAAACATACCACGCGCTGAAAAGGATACGGTAACTGGTGAGAAACTGAGAGACTAGTAAAATAATCTATACTAATAATATTATAAAGAGTTATGATGGCGAACAACTACCGGAAATATATGGTGAAAGACGGCACGGTTGACATCTGTCGGGCATGTCTGAATCCATCCGTCACATTATCTCCGGTTGTTCTAGTCTAGCTAACGGAGACTGTTTGCATAGACACAACCTTGTAGCCAGGATTATCCATCAGCAACTTGCTCTGAAATACAATCTTGTGGAATCGGAATTGCCTTACTATAAGTATGAGCCCAACCCAGTTCTCGAAAATGGGAATGTGACGTTGTATTGGGATCGGTCTACTATCACTGTCAGGACTATTGTTGCCAATAAGCCTGACATAGTGGTGATAGACCGACTAGAGCGTCGCGCAATGATTGTTGATATAGCGGTCCCCCATGACGAGAACCTCGTGAAGGCGGAGAGAGATAAGAAAAGTATGTATCTTGATCTGGCTCGCGAGGTTGTCGACATGTGGGATGTGGATACAGCGATCATTGTGCCGATAGTCGTTACGGCCAATGGCATAATAGCCAAGAGCCTCGACGAACATCTGTGGAGGCTCTCGTTGGGCAGCTGGATCAAGGGCTTGATCCAGAAAGCGGTACTCCTGGACACGGCGCGTATCGTTAGGAGGTTCCTCTCTCAGGAGCCCTGACCACCGGTAGCTTGGACCCTGTTCCCGATACAGGTGGGCTACTATTTTTTATATTTTTAAAGGTTTTTCTTATTGTATTTTTATAAGCTAATATTTAAAAATGTAAAAAGTATGTACATAAATGAATAATAATAAAGGTTATAAAGAGCAGAGATTTTTTGTTTGTTTGTACCGAATAGGCTCCGAAACTATTGGATCGATTTAAAAAATTCTTTCACCAATAGAAAGCTACGTTATTTCTGAGTAATATAGGCTATTTTTTAATCCCGAAAACGGGTCCTAAATATATATGTCGCATCAAGGCTGGCCGATAGATGTAAACCATCGAGAAGTCAGGATGTATTCCTTTAGGTTAAGACATCGTATGTGGGCAGGTCGGTGGGTACAATCGTGAAAATGAAATCACACAAATTATTCGATACACTGAGTATATTCAAATAGACACAAGTTACATTCTTGCTTACTAATATTACGGATCGACACTGATTCTACGACGTGTTAGCTCTACGGCTGTCAGCACTCAACTGCCCTTTTAGCTCAACTGCAATATTCTATTATCCCCACCACGCAAATGGTTAGAGAAAGCGCGCCAAAGCGTAGTCGTTCTTGTTTTGACGTCCGTACTATTGACTAAACCCGACACGGCCATCCTGCGAGACAGGCGTCCTCGTCTGTTTCTCATTGTCAGGTTCTAACAGTGTATCGAATCATGTGGAAATCCTCAATGGATGTCCTCAGCCCTTGGGGAAAGCTGAGGGGTCTGTCAGACTCCTACTGACTAAAACCACATGGTGTTCTCTAGGCCGTAATTTCTCTAGAGAGGCGAGCGTGGAACACACACGTCGCCTTCTCGGGCCTCTCTCAGGTGACAGATCCCCAAATCTATCACCCGCAGGCTTCATCATCTTGTCCTTGCTACATGCCACCTCATGTCGTGTTGCGCCAAACGTCCTCTTAGTCTACTCCGACCCGCCAGTCGCCCATCATACAAGGGATGTTTTTCTGAAACACAAAATTTCCAAACAGTATTCACTCGTCCAATCCTGACGCATACTCTATGTGAGTGAGGAAACACTTTGAATCAATCATACATGATCATTTAAATGTCTCCTTTCACCTTTGCAAGGAAAGATTAATTCTATTTCCAATTTAAAGAAAATAGTAACTCAATCATCGATTTGGTACCTAAAAGCACCCAATCATAGTGGTTACAAAGTCCAAGTACCACTGATAGTCATTAATCTCTAATTAAATCCAGCAAAAGAAACCACCAGGTATCTTATTCACGATATTTAGCTATCTCATAGCTCTCTTAGCAATCACAATTGCTCTACTCTAACATCTCAACGATGTCGAGTCAACCCAACTCTCTGAACTCAGAAACTGTTCACACAGAGATTTAGTCTGTCCTATGTTACGTCAATTCATTATCTACTAACTCAATTGGTACTTGAGCTTCGTGTGTCTTACTAACACGATCTACGCAAAGTAATCAAAATTAGAAAACTATCATTATTTGAATTTTCGTAATGAAGGCTTGACGATTCGAACGTCATCAACATTAACATGGTGACCTCACCAAACGCATGACTGTGAGTTTACTTTCTTGTAACCTCATGACTCAATAGGAACTTTCTGTAAGTTTCCTAACACAAACATGAATTTTCACACCAGACATAGTGTCACACAGACTTACAGGTGCCATACAGGCCTACCGTTGCCATAAAGACCTCCAGTTGCCATACAGGCCTACCGTTGCCATAAAGGCCTACCGTTGCCATAAAGGCCTACCGTTGCCATAAAGGCCTACCGTTGCCATAAAGGCCTACCGTTGCCACACAGGCTAACAGTTGCCACACAACGCTCGGCTACTCCTGACCAAACTAAATTATAGGGTTCGTGAAAATAGGGAAATTTTAGAACTCTACTCTTTAACTAAATCATTACCCTGGGCCATGTACCGCTAGTCGTTTCAAACAAACTTTAAAACTCAACTGCAGCAAAAACTGCCAAGCTTACAGAAACCTTCGAGTAAAACCTCCAACGCCACGGCTCTCTAGCCGACCAGCAATTGTATTGCTCTCACAACGGTCTCTAGACTCTGACCTCCTGGATTCTGGTATCCACTGGTATGGTCAAACATAATACGTTCGATAGACTGAATTACTCGACACCTTAAGCTTGCTCATCATCAAAACCCTTTTGACATCAAGATCGACTGGTACATAACCCGCTGGTATCTTTCCTGACCTACCATGTGCATACGTAGGTTCTAAGCGTACCTGTTTATAGCTTTCGGTGTATAACGATCACCATCCTGTCATAATCACCTATCGCGGATTTAATACAGGGCCTATTTAGTTTTCGTACTAGAGATTCCCACACAACACTATTCATTAGAAAAAAAGTGTCCTACGATCAACAAGTTCAACAACTAAAAGTAATAGTAACAATGCTGTTACAGTTTGTTATAATTCAAAGGCAATGTATACTCAACTCATGAAACCCTCATTGTGACTTGTGCACCAACACAAGCCAGAATCGCATCTACCAACGACTCTTTACATATCTGCCGCCACACATGATACAACACATGAGGGGCCTTGTGCACCAACACAAGCCTGAATCGTATCTACCAACGAATCTTTACATATCTGCCGCCACATATGCTACAACACATGAGGGGCTCTGTGCACCAACACAGACAAGAATCGCACCAACGACTCAAAAATCTAGCGAATATGTGCTACAACACATGAATCTCTCTGTGCACCAACACAGACAGAAATCGCACCAACGATTCCTTGTAGACCCATCGCCACATGTTACTCATGAGGTGCGGTCTAAGACCCATCGCCACATGTCACTCATGAGGTGCGGTCTAAAGTTTTGAGTATGAGTGTACAAGCCATTCTTAATCAGATTTGGTCTCACTACCACTGTCATCAACTATGACGTCTAATTCTCAAGGAACTTGGTGATCGGGGATCCTTCTCACAAGATTCGCACTTTTTACCCAAAGATCTTGGAACATACCGACTGTTAATATGAGGGGACCAATTAAGCCTGATAATGTCCAATGAAGCCGTGTGAAGGAGCTTCACGAATGAACTCTGATCAAATCTTTAAAATCAAATACCAACAGTAAGTATTTACTATCGCTCACTAACTCAGTTTTTATGCAAGGAAAACGATTGCCAGATCTACTGCTATCATAATATTACTTTGAAAGTAAGCAAGTGAATTCAGATCTGAAGACGGTGGTTGTAAATCGTTACGCAACAAGATCCTTTCCGAGTACAGGTAAATGACCAGTACCGTTACTAACTCGATACAATTTCGTTACCCCACGACATTACAGACTCGCTTTGCCACTGAAAATTACTAGTTATTCAGTCATTTTGGATATCACAACTCCTTCATATGGGATATCTCATCCTAAGGTTCGTACTAAACCTAATATTGAAACTAGGAAAGTACTAACTAGCCAATAGGAAACTCATTAGCTACTTGTTTTTAACTAAGTGTGTCTCAATTACCCAGTGATAGTGCAAGATATAACCACGACCAATACAATGGTCGAACATGAAAACTTAAAACTCGAACTAGCATCTCTTCACTAGAGAATCTTCAACCTCACTATCGAAATAATATGGAAGCGACTCACCGAGTATTCCATTCCAAACTTGCGCGCGCTCCCGACATCACAGCTGTCGTCATAGCGTTCGACTACCACCTGCGAACTGCTAGCCTGCCATCGGTCTTAACCTCTCAGACGTTGACACGTCAACCTTCGCGCTCAGCATCTGAATCGCTAGCCTGCAGCAGAGGCTTCAGGCTGCGACACAATATGGTATCTGAAACATGAAAAACATTACGAGAGTATATGTTCACACGGTTATCTTAACCATACACAGCTTTGATGGAAATTAATCGATGCACCGGTGTACTCGTAGTAACCTAAACTAATGAATCCAAGCCTTTTCCCAACTACACTGGTGTCGGCTTCCAGTCCTACCGGATTCAGCTGAGTACCAGTGCTTTACATGGAGTGACTGCCTATCTGACCTCCACAACCCAGTAACTGGGTAACACGGTACCCCTTGTCAAGACTGGTGTCAGATCTCAGGCTTCTGACTACCCGTAACGACTGTCAAAGATCTTCAAATGACAGCCGGGACCAACGGCTTAACGTGCTCTCCGAGGCACGGAGGAAACCCGGTATGTTGAAATGGTCACCCATCCACGGACCGACCTCGTCAAGCGTTGCTTAACCTTGATGATCGACCAGTGCGGCTGTTATTATTTAGCCACGAGCTTCTAGTAGTAATAGTTACCTAAACCGGCATGGCCAAATAGGTTATTATGGACACCGAATTTGAGTGCAGAGTTCCTGTCCAAAACATGAACCACACATTAGTGTCCCAAGTGCCCAGGTCGCTGTCGCTAGTCGATGGGCTTTAGAGAATCCAATGAATGCCATAGCGTTTTAAGTCGCAATTAACGAGGCCTGGTAGAGTTTACCACTTTTAAGATAGTTTGACCCTACGACCACAAAAGAAGAAATACTATACTTCTTCTCAAACTTTGCTAACTCTCACTACATAGAACTATCACACTACAAAACTAATTGTAGTGACCGGTTCTATAGGGCAATTCACAGGCTCGTACACGCACTAAATGACCACACTTCAACACGTCTGCTCTAGCCAGCGGCTCTCGCAATACTAACGTGGTGCGCACGAGATTGTGTATGGCTGTGTGGGGGAAAGTGGGGATGGCAAAGTGAACGTGCGAGTGAGACAGATACACTACATCCCTTCCTCATTAATGATTTTATTAAGAATCTATTTAATATCAATTCATTTCGTAATAATGTATTTTTGTTATTCTTATGTGATCATATATAGTTTGTTCTTCACGTGACAGATTCTTGTCTTTTTTTCACGTTCTCAATATCCCTTCACTCTCCTATTTTTCTTCATATTGATGAGAGTAAATAAAGCTATCACTAAAACCACTGAAAACTGTTATTTTCCAGTGTTACACTTATTTAATTATTTTGTTAGTACGTGAACATTAGTATGTGTGACATTAGTGCTTGTTTGGGATTTTAGTTTTATAGATATTTTGTTATATTTTCTAGAATGTCACTGTGTCATTGAAAAAATAAATGTGAGTTCATGTGTGTATGCAAATCTCAAATTTAATGGAAATCACAATTCCTCCAATTTAATGGCAGTAGCCACCCACCACTTTAATGGTAGCAAAACCCACCAATTTAATGGCAGCAAAACCCACCAATTTAATGGTAGCAATACCCACCAATTTAATGGTAGCAAAACCCACCAATTTAATGGTAGCAAAACCCACCAATTTAATGGCAGCAAAACCCACCAATTTAATGGTAGCAAAACCCACCAATTTAATGGTAGCAAAACCCACCAATTTAATGGTAGCAATACCCACCAATTTAATGGTAGCAAAACCCACCAATTTAATGGTAGCAAAACCCACCAATTTAATGGTAACAAAACCCACCAATTTAATGGCAGCAAAACCCACCAATTTAATGGTAGCAAAACCCACCAATTTAATGGTAGCAATACCCACCAATTTAATGGTAGCAAAACCCACCAATTTAATGGTAGCAAAACCCACCAATTTAATGGTAGCAAAACCCACTAATTTAATGGTAGCAAAACCCACCAATTTAATGGTAGCAATACCCACCAATTTAATGGCAGCAAAACCCGCCAATTGAATGGCAGCAAAATCCACCAATTGAATGGCAGAACAACCAATCAAGTAAATGGCAGAACAACCAACCAAGTAAATGGCTGCGTCTTTTCACTCCACCTATTCCTATAAGCATAATCAGCCTATAATGTTTCATTCGCTAGAAAGCAAACCTCCCCTCTGCGACAGGGACAAGGCCTCAATCCACCACACGAGCTAAACGTTGCCCGGCGGACGTCACACGTTCCTGAATCCCCGGCTCCAGGACATACGGTTTCCTCAACATTAGTATGTTTATTTATAACTGAGCACTATTTCGTGATTTTGGAAATCTGACAATCCTCCACACCAGTCGACCAAACACCTACGAAACTGTTTAGGTACCTTTATAGTTTTACGAAATCAGTTCAGTGTTAACGTTAACATTGCATATCTGCACAGCTAAATAACTTCAAGGCTATCGATGTGGCACCTTGTTAAAACTGACATTTCGATAGTTGTCTGGTCCCGGAGGTATCTTTTTTACAACAACAGTGCTCTTGGTAGTTTTAATAGATTTGCACCCATATAGCTGTTCAGTATCTACATTAAACGGTATCTATATTGTTATTACTTTAGCGTTCATTCACTCATTCCATATGAAATTGGCACTATTACACAACATCTGAACCGCCTTGAATCTAACCTAAATTGTCATAACTCGCCTAGGATCTATGGCATCGCCATATCTTATGGCATCAACCACCTTGGATCTAGCCTCCTAACCGGGCATCACCCGCTTATGATGTAGCCAACCATATGCCATACGTTCTTTTGTTTCGCGTGAAATACGCTTAATGATTAGGCAAACTTTAGATATTTTAATGACGAGTACTGATTGTTTACGTTTGACCATAAACTAACTTTTTCTTCCTTTTGACGTTAATGAAGCACTCATACTCAAACCATATATTTGTGAAACATACATAAATAGGTGTAAAGGAAAGTACAGAGATCGCTATTTCTCATCGTGTCTTCTCTAATAGATTCAGGCGTCCTGCTTTAAAAACCCAGAAAACTGTAAGTGTAAATCCTGTGTTGTATTATTGTATAGTGGCGCGAGTATCAGTGTCACGATACTTCCATTTAAATGTTCAACTAAAGATAATTAATTTTGCAATGGCACAATATAATTTATATGTACAATCAACAAGATTGAAACCTGGCCCACCATATACTAATTCTTCTACGGGCATTCTAACCCAATTAGGTCAAGTCTTGCTTAAATAAATATTTTCTCAGCAACAACTTGCCATCGATTTAATAAGACAGTCATACACTAATATATTATAGAGTGAAAGTCAGTGACAATTAGTTTACCCATCTCGCTGTCATTCCAATTATATTTGCAGATTGAATATTTACTCGACGTCTTGTTATTTAGCATTTTTCTTTGAATTCAGAATAAACTCATGTAAACTAAAAAGTTGTTTTTTTTATCAAATATTATTCTGCGCTTCCTTCTATAAGTAAACAATGCGGGTCGACAGTTAATTCCAATTTCTGTTTTATCCCTTTTTTATTCAATTAATAATCAACCATCTCTGAAAGGATATAATGCTAAAATTCTGCATTATCGGGGAATTTAGACTGATCAACGAGCACTATGACCATAGAACAGATAATCTGTTCTGTGACTAAGACATATTTTATAGTTCAGTTTATGGTTCTTTTAGGTAATATTCTGTTTTTTCTAAAAGGTAGACCGATGCTCTGATGAGGGCCACGGGAGTCTCTTAGATGCGAGAAACACTGGACCAGTCTATTGATTTGGCGACGATAAGGGGAGGTCTGTATCCAGCAGAGGACACAATGCTAACATTATGATGACGACACAATTCCAAATGTCCAGTGTTATAGTCGTTGTGCAAAAGCTCTGTGCGATACCATCTGCTGCATTACTAACCATTTAAAATTTTCCTTTGACGTAAGCTCCATTTCCTATCAAAATAAGACGCAACTGAATTTATCAAAAAATTCCACTTCGTAAGGAAAAGTGTTAATTTCTTCAAGCATTAACGTCAGTGTTAAGATAACATAATTAAAACGGACGATGACCAATCAACTTGGAAAAACAACGAGAAACATCTGGTACGTGAAATGAAGGCTAGGTGTAGACCAGAGTAAAACAAAACATCTTGACGAAACAGTCTTCTCCTAGGATCTTTATTCGAAGACGTGACATCCACCAACCCGCACTGGAACCGTCGGGTGGATAACGGCCCACTCCCTCTCACAGAGGAAAACAAAGAGAGACAAGCAAGTTATTTTTAGACCATACGGAAGACTATAGGCCTAGCCTAGCCACTACATGCAGCACTAATATAAGTCTAACACTAATGTGAGGGATTTTAAAACAACAATAGCGCACACTATCGCAAAGAATGCCTTAGCCGGGGTTTTCAAAAATGAGTAGAAAATAGAGTTTAGACACAAAATTATATTACTATACTGTCTACGAGAGACACACAGTTTATAACCTCGTCTTTATTAAGGAAGCCTTCGAAGACGTTTTTTTTCTGTGGTCGAACCGTACGCAGTACTCAGCTATGTGATTATCTATGCATGACTCTTCATTTTTGCGTTGTCGAGTGTTCGTACGAGTGTTTTACAAATTTAGTTATTTTAAGCAACTAATTTCAATATTTTGTTTTTCCAAGTTGTAGTTATGTTTTTTTTTTAAGTTTTGTTCGCGCTGACGTCATAAAGCAGTCTGAATGGCTTAGGACTGAGCAGTGGTGGCCCAGTGGTAACGGCCGCTACTTGCAAGTTGTAGCGCGTAGGTTCGAACCCAGGCAGGCGCTTTACTTTGTGTAAATTATTTCATCACCACTGCTCTCAAAACGGTGAAGGAAAACACCGTGAGGAAACCGGCATGTCTTAGAACCAAAAATTCGAAGACATGTGGCATCCACCAACATGCACTGGGCCCGCGTGGTGGATTACGGTCCATTCCCTCTCACAGAGAGGAGGCCTGCACGTACAATGGACCAAATGCGAGTCTAAGTGCGGAAAAGGGGTCCATCTATCCTATCCTATCCTATGGCATAGGACTTTTGACATTGACACTTGACTCGCACAGAACCACGGCCCACTTGCACGAAAGCCTTAACTCGGAGTTGGTCGCTAGCGCGAGTTTAAATTTACAATATTGTATGACGAACTGTCAATTTAACCTTGTGTTAGCACTAGCTCTGGGTTGGGTTTTTCGGGCAAGTGGGCCTTAATTATTTCATTACAAGAGGCACTGAAAGTTTCCTTTAAAGGATACTTTATTACGTCATTTAGAGGTCAAGTAAAAGTCAAATGATTATAAGTATTTTTGTGAAAATAAATACGATCTTAAAATTTTAAGACCTCAATCAATCTGCCTAGCCTTTTCCCAACTATATTGGGGTCGGCTTCCAGTCTTACCGGATTCAACTGGGTACCAGTATTTTACATCGAGCGACTGCCTATCTGACCTCCACAACCCAGTAACTGGGTATCACGGTACCCCTTGGCAAGACAGGTGTCAGATCTCAAGCTTCTGACTACCCGTAACGACTGTCAAAGATCTTCAAATGACAGCCGGGACCAACGGCTTAAGGTGCTTTCCGAGTCACGGAGGAAACTCGGTATGTTGAAATGGTCACCCATCCACGGACCGACCTCATCAGCGTTGCTCGACCACTGTGGCTGTTATTATTTAGCCACGAGCTCCTAAAAATAGAAAAATAAGGTTTACGAACCTAAAATCTCGAAATGGTTTTGGAATCGGCATGAGTCAATTTTTACTTTTCATACCGAATTTCTGTCATTTCATCATTGAAAAGCTTTGAGTTGTTGACGACCTGCGTCATGAGCTGTCGCGTTTCAACACGTTTTATTATTAGCGATTAGGTAAAGGTGAAAACACATTTATATCGGGACACGCGATTATTTCGCGATCATTTGTCGAATAGAAGAATCGCATATAAAACATTTATTCGACGCAGACACAGGACAACAACAGAAATCATCAAGTAACAGAGAAGAATAAAACAAAACAGCATTTTAGTTCGCTTCATAAGCAGTCGGGTTTTTTTTTTTTATTTACATCTTTTTAGTATTTTTTTTTCGAATTGTGTACATTTAAACATATAAGTTATATATTTTTGAAATCACCTTTTAAAACCCTTTATTTTGATACCCCACACGATGGGTTTGGATAAAAAGAAATATTTGGGTCGCCACAATATGGTGCCAAAAATCCGCCATTTTATTATTTTCCAATTTTGAAGACTGTTAAGACGAATCGATTGACGTAAGAATCATCATAATCGGCCAACGCGTTTGGTCTCTAGAACGCCACGAACAAACATACATAAGACTGATAAACATATTACACTCCTTCGGCAGTCGGGTAAAAATTGCGCTGAGCATGCCCATATCGAAAGGGTTATCAATTCAACATTTTGCTGGGCGTTAGGCACTCAGCGCCAGGTTTTCAGTTGACTCCCTGTAGTATACGTCCGCAGTAAGTACACACAGCACAGTATCAGCAAGTTATCATTTATATGTGAAGGTAAGATAGTCTTCAAATAATATATAAGTAACGTAACAAGTCTCAGACACAATTAATTAAGTGGGTCCCAATCAATTGAAGCGTTACCCCAAGTACCAACAATAAGTTAAGACGACGACTAACGCCAACGACCTTGAGGGAACAAAACGCGCACTAGCATTTCACACCCGCGCGACCCAAAATTTTGTTGTTTTTTGTACTTTCCTTAATATTCTATGACTTTTAAAAAAAAACTTCAGATCAAAATGTAGATAAATAAATTGTCTTTGGGATGGTGTCGATTTCATTAAAATACGCCCAGCGGTTTTGGTGCGATAGTCGTGTTTTTGTCCGTTACAAATTAATTACATTATGTTATACGAATAAAACTAAAAAAAAATCATATATCAAATTATTAAGAAAATGGTCTAATATAACATATATTTTTTCTAAAATATTACGAGTAGCCGTTTAGACGTGATTCTCATTTAAAATCAGCTACTCAAGGGAATCTGCGCCAATAACCACGATTAGCAAACGCATTGGTGGTCTGTTACAAATGTGTCCTTGGCATAAATCTCTTGAAAAACGTTGGCATAATTATAAGTGAATGTATTCATGTTAAAATTAATAAAATGTGACGGATGCTGAAATCAGTTGAATCGCTAATTTGTTGTTGTCGGATGATGGCATATTTTCTCAGATCAGTGCCAAGTTCCAGTCGTATGCAAAATTTAATTTGTCACCAATTAGGCATATGATTCTGATTTTGTGTAAACAGATTAAAAAACGTTTTAGAAAATGTTGATTTTTATTTAATCTTACTAATATTATAAATGCGAAAGATTGGATGGAAGGATCGATGTATGTTTGTTACTCAATCACGTTAAAACAGCTAAATGGATCTGGATACAATTTGGCACAGAGATATATTATATTCTGGAATAGCACATCGGCTACTTTTTATTCCCTTGGGATGATAAAACACTTTTCAGCGGGCGAAGCCGCTGCCAGAAGCTGGTGTTTTAATATTTTCAAATGAACTTTACTTTTTAGTAACAACCGGAAAAAGAGACCTCATTCCTCGGTTACACGGCGAGATTTAAAGCAAAAATAAACTGCGAAACATTTTACTGAAGAAAAATACATCGGAGCCATTTTATATGCGTTCCCGCCACATATAAACGGGTTACAAATCACCTTGTCTACACACAGAGCTAAACCTCACTGCGTTTATTTTCCGTTGAATTTATCAAAGTCCACGTCTTGTCTATGCTAATGACTACAGCGTCGAGTCCATGAGGTTTATAATGAAGTTTCGAGTATATAACCGTTGCTGCACGTGTGCAAAAAGACTTTGTTTTAAACTGATTTAAAAGTTTGTCTGATCGGTATTTTTTAACCTGTAAAAAGCTCATTGGCTGCAATTATATGATATCAAATTTGTCCATATCTTGTAGTTTCAACTACAGTGCCATGCCAAATAAAGCTCTATCCACACATATCAGGGGCGTGCCTGGGACGTGACAGGGCCGGGTCCCGTCAGGGGCTCAAAAAAATATCGGTGGGAACATTTTATATGAACTCGTTCACACACGTCCGTGCACGGGACGTGCCCGGGCCCGTGCACGGACGTGTGTGAACGATGTCATATAAAATGTTCCCACCGATATTTTTTTGAGCCCCTGACGGGGCACGGTCTGTCCACGTCCCGTGCACGTCCCGGGCACGGCCCTGATATGTGTGGATAGACCTTAAGGCTGTGTATAGGTAGAACGGCCTATATAGAGCTTCATCTCAAGGACTCATTCTGTACATAGCATTCACCAATGGACATTGAAGATACAACTATAGCGTGACATCTTTTTTTTTTAACTTTGCCCCACACTATGAATTTCTGCCTGTATCGTGGGTGCGTTTACAAACATATAAGGCCCCAAAGTTGTGCGGATGTCGTCTTCCCATCTTGTTTTTGCTTCTCTCCATTGCCCTCTGACATTTTGTTAGTTTGTCCATAAGCTAATTGTCTATAGGCGACCAAGTTTCGCATCCATATGTTATGCATTTTCTGTTTAATTCTTTATAAATAAATAAACTACCACGTCAGTGTTCATACTATGTTTTATTCTCATTCCCTTAATAATTATTTAATCGATATTGCACACGCTGCTTTGCGCACATTATATCTAATGTGTATTCCACCTGTTATGCGAACTGGGCTAAGCTAATAGTTTCAAGTAGTTGCACTTATTAAGTGTTTATATTCTAATTACGTAGAATACGGTGAGTTGTAGATGTATCGTTATACGGGCGATCGATGGAAATTGAAGGTTTTGTACTATGTATCTTTTTTAGGAGCAGAAAAACTGAAATGAAATTGTATAGATAGATTTCGTTGTCCACGTATTCAATTTCTATAATACATTCATAGTATTTGAATACGTGGTAAATTTTTAATCACACCAACAGCCAATAATATACAGTACCTACAAACTTATATAATGTTTTCAGTACCCGAACTTTGGATTTGGTATCGTGTTACCCAACTACTGGATAGTGGAGTTCAGATCGGTAATCATTCCATGTAAATTGAAGTCTGGTGATCCCGATAAAGTTGTGAAAAGATGCAGATTGATTGAACTTTGGATTATCAGTCATAGTCATAGTTACTTTCGATATATTTACTAAAGCAAGTAATTAAAGCTAAAACGTCCATTCACAGAATATACTCGTACACCACTTGCAAAGAGCATTGGTGGCCCAGTGGTATCGGCCGCGACTTACAAGTTGTAGGTCGTGGGTTCGAACTGGTGTGGTGGTATTTCGTCACCACTGCTCTCAAAAACGGTGAAGGAAAACATCGTGAGGAAACCGGTATGTCCTAGAACCAAAAATTCGAAGACGTGTCATCCACCAACCCGCACTGGGCCCGCGTGGTGATCCCCTCTCACAGAGAGGAGGCCTGTGTCCCAGCAGTGGCAACATTAATAGGCTGAAGATGTGATGTGTGAAGTGAAACAATCTGCGTTTCCACGTTTCTCTTCCTATAAATAAAAAATAAAACTAAGTCTTACATATCAATGTGTCAACCAGCGTATGCTTCCTGTCCTCTACAATGCATGTCGCGACGACAGGGACGCTTTTGTACCTCGACACCTTGATACGTTACAGGGATTCTTACATGTGTTTACATTCTGTACTAACACCTTTACACTTGTACAATGTTCAGGAAGGACACTATATTGGTCGACACAAACAGGAAGACGTTTTGATTAAACATATCACTATCTGATTGTCTCTATCTTTTTAATGATGTACATATTACATTTGAGAGCAGTGGTGGCCCAGTGGTATCGCCCGCGACTTACAAGTTGTAGGTCGTGGGTTCGAGCCCAGGCAGGCGCTTTACTTTGTGTAAATTATTTCATCACTACTGCTCTCAAAACGGTGAAGGAAAACATCGTGAGGAAACCGGCATGTCCTAGAACCAAAAATTCGAAGACATGTGACATCCACCAACCCGCACTGGGCCCGCGTGGTGGATTACAGGCCATTCCCTCTCACAGAGAGGAGGCCTGTGTCCCAGCAGTGGGAACATTAATAGGCTGATGATGTGATGTGATGTGATATTACATTTGTTATTAATGATTAGAGTCTACGGACCGTATTATGCATGACAAGCACGGGTCCATTTTAAAACAAATGATTAAGTAACTATATTAACTTTAAATAAAATGTCTAAATGCTTGTTACCATATTTTTAAAAATCTCACCGTGAATATTTATTTATATATATATGTCGGGTTTAGTCAATAGTACGGACGTCAAAACAAGAACGACTACGCTTTGGCGCGCTTTCTCTAACCATTTGCGTGGTGGGGATAATAGAATATTGCAGTTGAGCTAAAAGGGCAGTTGAGTGCTGACAGCCGTAGAGCTAACACGTCGTAGAATCAGTGTCGATCCGTAATATTAGTAAGCAAGAATGTAACTTGTGTCTATTTGAATATACTCAGTGTATCGAATAATTTGTGTGATTTCATTTTCACGATTGTACCCACCGACCTGCCCACATACGATGTCTTAACCTAAAGGAATACATCCTGACTTCCCGATGGTTTACATCTATCGGCCAGCCTTGATGCGACATCAGAATTGGGATTTGGTCGTGCTAATGAGATCACATGTAGAAATAAAGTTAGTGAAAATGGCGGTTACATACTTGCAAAAAAATCACGATGTCAGTTGCGACTACCCTCAGTCTTGAATAATAAAAAACCAGTCCGGAGCGGAGCAGCAAGGAGACTAGCAACAACCAAGGAGCTGGACAGGTCAAGGAGGAGCGTGTGGACTTGTGGAAAGATCCATACACACTGATCTTTATGCCAATCTGGTGAGTCGTTTTCAATTTGTTATGACTATGGCCAAGAGATTTCGTTATTCAAAATTCTGGTTTTGTGTACGGTATGGCGGCCAGTGGATTGTCGGGGTGGCCCGTGTTCGGTCCATACTCTCATGTTAGTTATCGCTGGTCAAGTGGTAACCCGGGGATAACGGTGGTTTGGTGTTATTGAAGAGTTATTATTCTGCTAACACTGGCAATGACCCTTGACTAGCCTTGGCAGACTATGGTTACGACGCCGACGGCCTTAGAACGATATGGTGCCTGCCTTACACTTTAGTCTGGAAAATAACGTACCTACCTTACACTTCAGTCTGGAAAATATTATAATTCCAAATGAAATATTTTGATTAGTGTAGTGTATCTGTCTCACTCGCACGTTCACTTTGCCATCCCCACTTTCCCCCACACAGACATACACAATCTCGTGCGCACCACGTTAGTATTGCGAGAGCCGCTGGCTAGAGCAGACGTGTTGAAGTGTGGTCATTTAGTGCGTGTACGAGCCTGTGAATTGCCCTATAGAACCGGTCACTACAAATGGCGACGAGGATAAAGTATGAAAAAATATTGGTGTAAATAAAAAGAAGAAGTATTGGGGTAAGTAGATAATGCATGACATGACACACGGTTATTTGTTATCGTTTAGGCGCCCACATTCCGTTATGAAAATAAGACAATAAAGCAGGTCCTACGTGATAAAATGAAAAATTACATGGTAAATACCTATTTATTGTGTAAACACCATATGACTGCTTAAATATAACTATGTAGCGGAAAATAAATACTGCCGAAGTATTGAGTAAATAACCGTTCCAAATTTTAATAATAAAGGAAATTTTGCATTACGAAGGTAAACAAATTCGTATTATTCTAATCAAAGAGCCAAGGGCCATGACTAAGAAGTGTCTGATTACAAAAAACTTTGCCATTAAACATACACCAAACAGCTGTTCTAAAACGATTGCAAAACTATATTGGTGGGTAGGTAAATAACAAAATTTACTTTACTAATTCAAATCTGATCAAAATAATAAAATCGATACATTGTTATTTTGAAACCGAACTACTGCGCCTGCAACGCGGATATCGTTGAAATCTTTCCACAGACAATCGAGAGTCTACCCTATTTAATGGAATCATTTTCTGGTTACCGTTCAAAATTCATATAGGGGTTTCCAATGATCGGGAAATACGTTTTGATTGAATACTTAAGTTTTATGGCGACATATTGTGATTTCATTTCATTCGGACACATAAAGCTATTCGAAATTGTGATACATCGATGCATGGATTTTTAAAAGCAGCGACGAAGCGAAGGAGGGATGAAGCGAGTGGCAGCAACGGTTATATACTCGAAACTTCATTATAAACCTCATGGACTCGACGCTGTAGTCATTAGCATAGACAAGACGTGGACTTTGATAAATTCAACGGAAAATAAACGCAGTGAGGTTTAGCTCTGTGTGTAGACAAGGTGATTTGTAACCCGTTTATATGTGGCGGGAACGCATATAAAATGGCTCCGATGTATTTTTCTTCAGTAAAATGTTTCGCAGTTTATTTTTGCTTTAAATCTCGCCGTGTAACCGAGGAATGAGGTCTCTTTTTCCGGTTGTTACTAAAAAGTAAAGTTCATTTGAAAATATTAAAACACCAGCTTCTGGCAGCGGCTTCGCCCGCTGAAAAGTGTTTTATCATCCCAAGGGAATAAAAAGTAGCCGATGTGCTATTCCAGAATATAATATATCTCTGTGCCAAATTGTATCCAGATCCATTTAGCTGTTTTAACGTGATTGAGTAACAAACATACATCGATCCTTCCATCCAATCTTTCGCATTTATAATATTAGTAAGATTAAATAAAAATCAACATTTTCTAAAACGTTTTTTAATCTGTTTACACAAAATCAGAATCATATGCCTAATTGGTGACAAATTAAATTTTGCATACGACTGGAACTTGGCACTGATCTGAGAAAATATGCCATCATCCGACAACAACAAATTAGCGATTCAACTGATTTCAGCATCCGTCACATTTTATTAATTTTAACATGAATACATTCACTTATAATTATGCCAACGTTTTTCAAGAGATTTATGCCAAGGACACATTTGTAACAGACCACCAATGCGTTTGCTAATCGTGGTTATTGGCGCAGATTCCCTTGAGTAGCTGATTTTAAATGAGAATCACGTCTAAACGGCTACTCGTAATATTTTAGAAAAAATATATGTTATATTAGACCATTTTCTTAATAATTTGATATATGATTTTTTTTTAGTTTTATTCGTATAACATAATGTAATTAATTTGTAACGGACAAAAACACGACTATCGCACCAAAACCGCTGGGCGTATTTTAATGAAATCGACACCATCCCAAAGACAATTTATTTATCTACATTTTGATCTGAAGTTTTTTTTTAAAAGTCATAGAATATTAAGGAAAGTACAAAAAACAACAAAATTTTGGGTCGCGCGGGTGTGAAATGCTAGTGCGCGTTTTGTTCCCTCAAGGTCGTTGGCGTTAGTCGTCGTCTTAACTTATTGTTGGTACTTGGGGTAACGCTTCAATTGATTGGGACCCACTTAATTAATTGTGTCTGAGACTTGTTACGTTACTTATATATTATTTGAAGACTATCTTACCTTCACATATAAATGATAACTTGCTGATACTGTGCTGTGTGTACTTACTGCGGACGTATACTACAGGGAGTCAACTGAAAACCTGGCGCTGAGTGCCTAACGCCCAGCAAAATGTTGAATTGATAACCCTTTCGATATGGGCATGCTCAGCGCAATTTTTACCCGACTGCCGAAGGAGTGTAATATGTTTATCAGTCTTATGTATGTTTGTTCGTGGCGTTCTAGAGACCAAACGCGTTGGCCGATTATGATGATTCTTACGTCAATCGATTCGTCTTAACAGTCTTCAAAATTGGAAAATAATAAAATGGCGGATTTTTGGCACCATAATTATTGTGGCGACCCAAATATTTCTTTTTATCCAAACCCATCGTGTGGGGTATCAAAATAAAGGGTTTTAAAAGGTGATTTCAAAAATATATAACTTATATGTTTAAATGTACACAATTCGAAAAAAAAATACTAAAAAGATGTAAATAAAAAAAAAAAACCCGACTGCTTATGAAGCGAACTAAAATGCTGTTTTGTTTTATTCTTCTCTGTTACTTGATGATTTCTGTTGTTGTCCTGTGTCTGCGTCGAATAAATGTTTTATATGCGATTCTTCTATTCGACAAATGATCGCGAAATAATCGCGTTTCCCGATATAAATGTGTTTTCACCTTTACCTACTCTCTAATAATAAAACGTGTTGAAACGCGACAGCTCATGACGCAGGTCGTCAACAACTCAAAGCTTTTCTATATTAACATATTATTTTATGTCTGTCTGTGTACTGAATCATTTCTCTTTAACGACCAGTCCCGCGTTTGATGATTCTTTTGATACGAAATAATTCACCGACTATCTTCTGCCCGCGGCATCACGCTACTGGTTTAAAAAGTAACCTTTTCCTTAAATTCTAACACCTTTATATAAAGTCATGTCACCTCAAATTCGACTCCACCTCGAACTATTGAGTTGACAGTTATTTCTTGTTATTTATTTACCTTAATCGAAGTTATTTTTCTAGCTGCTAAAGCAGCTGAGTAAATTAATGTGGTCAAAGTCAAAGTCAAAAATATTTATTTCAACTAGGCCATTAAGCGGCACTTTTGAACGCCAACAATTTAAATTTACAAGTAATAATAATTGATTCTACCGTCCATTCGGAAAAGTTGCTTGTTATGTGTAGTGGAGTAAGTTTTCTTCATAAGGGCCTAGAATATTGGCCGGTGTCCTACTACACGACTACCCGTGTGCTCAGTTTCATCCAAATATGCTTAGCTGTTGAAACGAGATTGATATTAAAAAACGTCCGAGCAACCAGACTTTCTCATTTACCTATGATATTAGTATCAACGATTTGATGCAATTATTATATCAAGATGTTACATAAAGTTTCATGAAAATAGAATATTTCGTGGAAACTGTTATTTGTATGAATTGAATTCAGAACTGTTATTTACAGTTCTGAATTCATAAGTTACGGGAATTGTATATCTGTCAACAAATAATGTATCATTTATGTAGGTATCCGTTTATAAAGTTATTACAATCATGGCTTTAGTAATAGTGCTGGGATATTTACGAGTCATTGGGGTATAGTGACAGGAGGAGAGGAGCTCGTGGCTAAATAATAACAGCCGCACTGGTCGATCATCAAGGTTAAGCAACGCTTGACGAGGTGGGTCTGAGGATGGATGACCATTTCAACATACAACAGTTTCCTTCGTGCCTCGGCAAGCACGTTAAGCCGTTGGTCCCGGCTGTAATATGAAGATCTTTGACAGTCATTACGGGTAGTCAGAAACTTGAGATCTGACACCAGTCTTGCCAAGGGGTACCGTGTTACCCAGTTACTGGGTTGTAGAGGTCAGATAGGCAGTCGCTCTATGTAAAATACTGGCCCAGCCGAATCCGTTAAGACTGGAAGCTGACCCCAATATAGTTGGGCAAAGGCTGGGCAGATTGAAGGGTATATTGGCAACCGACGCTTTTTGAGTTATTTATGGTCTTCTTTTAATATTTAAGAAATCTCTAAGGGTGACTAAATTCACGTACAGTACCTAATTAATAGAAAAGGTTTTCATCTTTTCTGCGGCAACCAAAAATTATTGCTATATTTTTGTTATTGTATTGTTTTGTTTCTATGTTGACCTACTGCTGGGAAAAGCCTCTTCCGTATCTTTCCAGCTAACTTTGTCTCCTACCATGAAAAATTATTTTTAAGTGTCGTAATATTTAAAACATCTCTCACAGAGAGGAGGCCTGTTGCCCAGCAGTGGGAACATTGATAGGCTGATGATGATGATGATGGTATTAAAAAAATACATTATTCGTTAGAGTAAGACCAAAGAAAACAGATATGAATTACGTGAAAGATAAAAACGGCTTGACAGAAAGAGACTTTTCAGATATATAGATGAAGTAGAAATGCTCTGCCGTTTCCAAATAAATTGTTTGTCAAAAAAATTTAGTTAGTAAAGGTTTACTTTTGAAGGAGCACAATTATATAACAAAATACCCTCATGTATAAAAAGGTTGCACTCATTCAATGCATTCAAAACTCAATTAGCTGCATATTTAATCACAAATTACACCGTTTCTTAAAGCTGAATGCATTGGATGGGTGCATCATAATTGCTGCCGTAACGTCGGTGACGAATTTTATATAATTTATTTGAAGCCTTGTTCTCATGTAAGTGACTTTGTGTCTTTTTTGAGAATAAATATCTTTAAACCTAAATTGGCATAAGGTCTAGAGGAAGATGGATAACGCCTCATCGTCGCTCTATATAATTGTTGATAGACTGATGGTCTAATAAACAAAATTTTTCTCCATAGACATAATAATCTTTCTTCAAAAGAAATGGCTCCCCATCAAATTCTAAGGCAACGACAGTTTTATAAGCAACGTGGGCGGTCGCCACTCTATCTCAAGATTGACAGCTACAATAACAAACACCGCTGTTTTATACCGAACATAAAATTTTAATTACGAATCACCATCACAAATGTAACGCAAAGAAACTGAATTTAGTGCCAATAAAATTGTGCAAAGAAAAATATATCGTGTATTAATTTAAGCTTAGTGGGTGTGGGGTGTGTAGACGTTCGACTTTGATTGAAGCGAAAATGACACGAGTAGGTAGTCAGATCACTGATTTGTGCCAGGAGAAACAAACTAAAATACTTGAACCAGACCATAATTTTTAGAAGAAGCACACACTAGTTTAGTAGACAAGTGTCAATTAGCAGACACTATAGCCATAACCACTGTTTTAATCCGATTCGGCAATATTGACAGTTGAGCGGAGAAATGACAGAAATTCGGTATGAAAAGTAAAAATTGACTCATGCCGATTCCAAAACCATTTCGAGATTTTAGGTTCGTAAAACTTATTTTTCTATTTTTAGGAGCACGTGGCTAAATAATAACAGCCACACGGGTCGATCTTCAAGGTTAAACAACCCTTGACGAGGTCGGTCCGTGGATGGGTGGCCTTTTCAACATACCGAGTTTCCTCCGTGCCTCGGAAAGCACGTTAAGCCGTTGGTCCCGGCTGTCATTTGAAGATCTTTGACAGTCGTTACGGGTAGTCAGAAGCTTGAGATCTGACACCTGTCTTGCCAAGGGGTACCGTGATACCCAGTTACTGGGTTGAGGAGGATAGGCAGTCGCTCCATGTAAAACACTGGTATCCAGTGAGGTCTTAAAATTTTAAGATCGTATTTATTTTCACAAAGATACTTATAATCATTTGACTTTTACTTGACCTCTAAATGACGTCATAAAGTATCTTATAAAGGAAACTTTCAGTGCCTCTTGTAATGAAATAATTAAGGCCCACTTGCCCGAAAAACCCAACCCAGAGCTAGTGCTAACACAAGGTTAAATTGACAGTTCGTCATACAATATTGTCAATTTAACCTCGCGCTAGCGACCAACTCCGAGTTAAGGCTTTCGTGCAAGTGGGCCGTGGTTCTGTGCGAGTCAAGTGTCAATGTCAACGTCAAGTCCTATGCCATAGGATAGGATAGGATAGATGGACCCCTTTTCCGCACTTAAACTCGCATTTGGTCCATTGTACGTGCAGGCCTCCTCTCTGTTAGAGGGAATGGGCCGAAATCCACCACGCGGGCCCAGTGCATGTTGGTGGATGCCACATGTCTTCGAATTTTTGGTTCTAAGACATGCCGGTTTCCTCACGGTGTTTTCCTTCACTGTTTTGAGAGCAGTGGTGATGAAATAATTTACACAAAGTAAAGCGCCTGCCTGGGTTCGAATCTACGACCTACAATTTGCAAGTAGCGGCCGATACCACTGGGCCACCACTGCTTTATGACGTCAGCGCGAACAAAACTTAAAAAAAAACAACTTGGAAAAACGAAATATTGAAATTACTTGCTTAAAATAACTAAATCTGTAAAAAAATATATAAAAATACCTGAATAATACTTTACATACTGAATTCAGCCGAACACTCGACAACGCAAAAATGAAGAGTCATAGACAATTACATAGCTGAGTACTGCGTACGGTTCGACCACAGAAAAAAAACGTCTTCGAAGGCTTCCTTAATAAAGACGAAGTTATAAACTGTGTGTCTCTCGTAGACAGTATAGTAATGTAGTTTTGTGTCTAAACTCTATTTTCTACTCATTTTTGAAAACCCCGGCTATGGTATTTTTTGCGATAGTGTGCACTATTGTTGTTTTAAAATCCCTCACATTAGTGTTAGGCTTATATTAGTGCTGCATGTAGTGGCTAGGCTAGGCCTATAGTCTTCCGTATGGTCTAAAAATAACTTGCTTGTCTCTGTTTGTTTTCCTCTGTGAGAGGGAGTGGGCCGTTATCCACCAGACGGTTCCAATGCGGGTTGGTGGATGTCACCTCTTCGAATAAAGGTCCTAGGAGAAGACTGTTTCGCCAAGATGTTTTGTTTTACTCTGGTCTACACCTAGCCTTAATTCCATGAACCAGATGTTTCTCGTTGTTTTTCCAAGTTGATTGGTCATCGTCCGTTTTAATTATGTTATCTTAACACTGACGTTAATGCTTGAAGAAATTAACACTTTTTCTTACGAAGTGGAATTTTTTGATAAATTCAGTTGCGTCTTATTTTGATAGGAAATGGAGCTTACGTCAAAGGAAAATTTTAAATGGTTAGTAATGCAGCAGATGGTATCGCACAGAGCTTTTGCACAACGACTATAACACTGGACATTTGGAATTGTGTCGTCATCATAATGTTAGAATTGTGTCCTCTGCTGGATATAGACCTCCCTTAACTGTCGCCAAATCAATCGACTGGTCCAGTGTTTCTCGCATCTAAGAGACTCCCGTGGCCCTCATCAGAGCATCGGTCTACCTTTTATAAAAAAAAAACAAAATATTACCTAAAAGATACATAAACTGAACTATAAAATATGTCTTAGTCACAGAACAGATTATCTGTTCTATGGTCATAGTGCTCGTTGATCAGTCTAAATTCCCCGATAATGCAGTATTTTACCCTTAAATCCTATCAGAGATGGTTGCTTTTAAATGATTCTGCTGGTAGATTAGATTTTGTAGAACCAAAGCCATTGTTAACACCTTGACTTTGTTAGCGGGGATTTGAAAAGATTCTTCTTGGAAGCCCGACAATATTGTTTGATATTTGTGATGGGGTACACATTTAAACAATCGTTTTTCTGTGTTTATAATATAAATAGCTTCCCACAGAAACCGTGAATTTTCCGGGATAAAAAGCTGTCTATAAAACTCAGCAGAAGTGTAACTTTGAATCAGTGAAAGATTTTTCGCTATTAACAATAATAAACAAAAAACAATTATACCTCTTTACAATATCACTATAAATAAGTATGTCGCATCAAGGCTGGCCGATAGATGTAAACCATCGGGAAGTCAGGATGTATTCCTTTAGGTTAAGACATCGTGTGTGGGCAGGTCGGTGGGTATACTCGTAATCGTGAAAATGAAATCACACAAATTATTCCAAACACTGGGTTTATTAAAATAGTCACAACTCACAGTTACAATCTTGCTTAGTAATATTACGGATCGACACTTATTCTACGACGTGTTAGCTCTAAGGCTGTCAGTACTCAACTGCCATCTTCTGTTGTCCCCACCACGCAAGTGATTAGAGAAAGCGCGCCAAAGCGTAGTTGTTCTTGATTTGCCGACAGGTGGCGTGCTTGCGATTTGTTTTGACGTCCGTACTATTGACTAAACCCGACAAGTATATAAAACTTTATCTTTTCATGTAGCTTTAAGGTGAACGCGCACCTATCCGCGCCGCAGGAGCCGCACGCGCCGCAGTCATCGCATTTTCTCAAGGCCCCGCGCTATCCGCGCCGCACGCGCCGAACGCGCCGAACGCGCCGAATGGCCGAAAGCGCCGCACGCACAGTGTTGTCAGAATCATATTCACTGCTGTAAATCTTATTATATGAATATTTTCTGTATAGAACGAACGTACGTAGTGAACTACGGCACTTGATCCTGTTATTGTCGGTTGCTTATTGTTAGAAGAAGAAAATGAAAGAAAAAAAAAATTAATTATATCTAATGTACATTATTTACAAACTAATATTAGAACTAAAATAAGAAAAACTAATATGTACAATTACGGGGCGTCAAAAAATTCGTCCACATCGCTGTCAACAGGAAAAGTGCCCAGAAGGCTGGCAGCATTGCCACGTTGGATGGCAATGCTGATTCTTTGGCCAAAAAAAACGCCAGCCCTCTGGTCACGTGAAGAGTCGACCAACCGCTTGGCGATATCCCGAAATAATAGGTGTGCACTCGGACCCCATGGCCCTAGTGTTTCAACCCCAAACGGCTCAAAAACATAATTACCAATTAAGTTGTTGTATTTGCGCCGTTTGAGGTTTTCAGCACCTGCAGCAGCCGCCCCAGCGCAGCCCACCGTGCTAGGAAGATGGGATGGTGCAAGGGTGTCGACGCAAGTTGCATCCCACACCAAAGACCTACCCAACTTCCATGGCATTATGGTCATACCATCTGGTCTCTTCCCATCGACACGTGCCAGGCCATTGGGTTCTAAGACAGCTGGCACCCCGGCGGTGGCTAGAGCACGACGGATGAGATCATTAATGCTAGCGTGCCGCGCAATCCGACCTGCACTCTTACTACAGGAAAGGCCATGATGTCCGAGGCAGTCGACTGCTTCACCGCATTGGCAGCGATGTGGAGCCCCACAAGGAGCGCCCAATCGCAGACATGTAGCGAGTCGGAAGGTTGTGTCACCTAGCATAGTGCCTATGTTAGGTGACGGAAGTGCCTGAAGCCAGAGGCCCGACTCCCACTCACCCACAGCCAACAGGCGGGCACGCTCAGCAGTATTGGAAGACGTATTAATAAGGTTATTCCGTACCAACCTGCAGAGCGGCTCATCCCACTGTCTCTGGGAAAATGGGTTTTCGGGCCGATCCGTATCCGGGCAAGCCACTTTCCAGGTGTCCTCTGCGTCGGTCAAGCACGGCACTTCTGAGTCAACCAGGGAAAGAGCTAAAATTTTCCTGGTTAGCTTTTCAGTGCTGTGGACAGAAGACAGGAACAGGTAAGCTTACACTAGAAATTTTGAACCCATTTTTAAAAAAAAATGGGTTCGAGACATTAACTTAAAAAGAGAACAGTTTGGATAGTATCGCACATTATTGCCTGACTTGAGATAATTTAAATTAAGATCCGGTGCCCCACTACAGATTCTCGAAAGCATTCATGTCATATAAAAAAATGTTAGAAATTATAGCTAAAAATTTTGCTACCAGTTTTATTAAATAGTAGCCGAAAAGCAGCTTGATTTAGCTAAAAAGTAGCTAAGTTGGCATCACTGTACGCATGATGTCTCCGCGCCGCCCGCACCGCACTCGCCGCAAGCATCGAACGCGCCGAATCTGATGACGTCATCAGCACGCGCCGGTGGAATCCGTATACCTACAGCATTTTGCTGAAATGCGGCTCGTGCGGCGCGGATAGGTGCGCGAGGCTGCATACGATTTCATATAAAGATTTATAAAATGCGATGACTGCGGCGAGGATAGGTGCGCGTTCACCTTTAAGGTGACATTTTATGAACTCGCAAAATGAATAGAATAGGTACATGTTTAATAAACAAAAAAAAAAGATTATCTTCGAAATACGAGATGAGAGAGCGAGCTACTTATAAGAAAAATTTATCCGATTAGAATGGAAATTCAAAATATAAACAGTATAATTTTTCCTCTTTTACAGACGTTGCAAGGAAAAGCAAGCTTTTGAATGTGGTGATTTAATAGAGATTTTTCAAAGAAAACAAAAATTAACCAAAGACATAAATAAAAAAACCGGCCAAGTGCGAGTCGGACTCGCGCACTAAGGGTTCCGTACCATTATCGCAAAAAACGGCACAAAAATCACGTTTGTTGTATGGGAGTCCCCCCTAATTTATTTATTTTATACTGTGCGGCTGCTGCGGCATGTCGTGTAGCTAACGTCAAATTCCCAAAACGAGACAGAACTACACGACCAGCTGTACCAGCCTGGCAGTCCAGGATTGAGCGTCGTATCGGTGAGGCTAGAGCACTCATCGGCAAGCTTATCTGCTTCAGGGATGGCAACACTCGCCCTAGAGTGATGCGCTTTGTGAGGCGGGCTTTCTCGGGGACTGATATCAGTTCTCGAGATTATCTGTCCCGCGTCACAGAGCGTATCGACTTCCTGAAGCAGAAGATCTATGCATGGGCAAACCGTATTCGTCGGTACAAGCGGCGAGTAGAGCGATACACGCAGAATCGTACATTCCAGAACAACGAAAGGTGGGTTTATAGGGATTGGGAGCAAGGTGTGACTGATTCACGCCTACCAGATGATGACGCCATGTATTCGTTCTGGCGCAATATCTGGTCGGTGCCTGTCAGTCACACCGAGGGTGATTGGACTCGGGAGGTCGAACAAGCGTGCGATCCGATACCACAAATGGGGGCAATTACCATCAGCCCCCAAGATGTAGCTCGTGCAGTCCGTCCGTTGCCTAACTGGAAATCGCCAGGGCCGGACGGACTACACAACTTTTGGATAAAATGGTTCCAAAGGTCGCACGCTCGTTTGGCAACTCAGTTCCAGTCTGCCTTAGAGTCAGGATCGCTGCCCCAGTTCCTAACTATAGGAATAACCCACCTGCTCCACAAATCAGGTAGTACTGCGGAACCTAAAAATTATAGACCGATAACATGTTTACCGACGGTCTATAAAGTTTTTACATCCATTCTGAGAGCTAAAATTAATCAACATATTGATACGAATTCAATCATGTCTGCTTCTCAGAATGGATGTAGGAACGGGTCCCGCGGTACTAAGGAGCTGCTCCTTATAGACATTGCTATTAGCCAGCAGGTTCGCCGTTCCCGAAGGGATCTGGTGACATGTTGGATAGACTACAAGAAGGCCTATGACTCAGTGCCACATACATGGCTCATGAGGGTGCTGGAGTTGTATAAAATTGATGCAACTCTGCGCACCTTCCTGATGTCGTGTATGGGGCAGTGGAGGACGGTACTTCGCTATCCAGGATGTCGACAGATTCAAGAGGACAGCGAACCTATAAGGATCGAGCGTGGAATATTTCAGGGCGATAGTCTGAGTCCACTATGGTTTTGTTTAGCCCTGAACCCTCTTAGTACACTGCTGGAGGGTTCGGGCCTGGGCTATCGGTTGAGAAGAGGAGGTCAGGTAATATCTCACCTCCTTTACATGGATGATCTTAAGCTCTTTGCCCCCAACAACTTGCAACTGATGAAGCTACTGAAGGTTACAGAAACCTTTAGTGACGCCATCAGGATGGAATTTGGTGTGGACAAATGTGCTGTCATGCATGTAAAGCGAGGGGAGATTATGGAATCCGTGGGAATACAACTCTCGGATTCCATACACCTTCGATCCCTTTCCTCAACCGAAACTTACAAGTATTTGGGTATGTCGGAAGCATTAGGCATCAATGTAACTGACGTGAAACAGTCGTTGAGGGAACGCTTCTTTGGCCGCCTGAAAAAAGTACTAAATAGTCTTTTATCAGGCGGGAACAAGGTGCGCGCCTTCAACGGCTGGGTCATGCCGGTCTTGATGTATTCTTTTGGCATACTCAAATGGACTCAGACAGAACTTGACGCCCTGGATAGGAGAGTCCGCACATTGCTTACCGCAAATCGTATGCATCACCCACGGTCATCGGTTATGAGACTGTATATCCCTCGGAAGTGCGGAGGTCGTGGCTTTTTAAATGCTAAGACCCTGCACAACCGCGAGGTATGCAGTCTTAGGGAATATTTCCAGGCAGCTGACGTGGGTATGCATCGAGATGTGGTAGCGGTGGATAAGGGCCTAACCCCGCTCTCCTTGGCTAACGAGAACTGGCGCAAACCTATAGTATTATATACTAATGACCGCAGGGAGGTATGGCAGAGCAAGGAGCTTCACGGACGCTTCTAACGGGTCCTACATGGGCCTGATGTAGATCTTTTAGCGTCCGTGGCCTGGCTGCGATTTGGTGACCTTTTCGGGGAAACCGAAGGTTTTGTCTTTGCGATTATGGACGAAGTTATGATGACGAACAACTACCGGAAATATATTGTGAAAGACGGCACGGTTGACATCTGTCGGGCATGTCACCGGCCGGGGGAATCCATCCGTCACATTATCTCCGGTTGTTCTAGTCTAGCTAACGGAGACTATTTGCATAGACACAACCTTGTAGCCAGGATTATCCATCAGCAACTTGCTCTGAAATACAATCTTGTTGAATCGGAAGTGCCTTACTATAAGTATGAGCCCGACCCAGTTCTCGAAAATGGCAATGTCACGTTGTATTGGGATCGGTCTATCATCACTGACAGGACTATTGTTGCCAATAAGCCTGACATAGTGGTGATAGACCGACTAGAGCGTCGCGCAATGATTGTTGATATAGCGGTCCCCCATGACGAGAACCTCGTGAAGGCTGAGAGAGATAAGAAAAGCAAATATCTTGATCTGGCTCGCGAGGTTGTCGACATGTGGGATGTGAATACAGCAGTCATTGTGCCGATAGTCGTTACGGCCAATGGCATAATAGCCAAGAGCCTCGACGAACATCTGAGGAGGCTCTCGTTGGGCAGCTGGATCAAGGGCTTGATCCAGAAAGCGGTACTCCTGGACACGGCGCGTATCGTTAGGAGGTTCCTCTCTCAGGAGCCCTGACCACCGGTAGCTTGGATCCTGTTCCCGATACCGGTGGGCTACTATTTTTGTATTTTTAAATGTTTTTTTTATTTAATTTTTTATAGAATAATATTTAAAAATGTAAAGATATGTAAATAAAATAAATAAATGGAATAATAATAATAAGCCCCCTAAACAACCACACGTCCTGATTGACCATCTAATCACGTGGGGGGCGGACACACGATTGAGAAATTACTGGCGTGGCTAACGTGGCTCTGGAAACCCATTTAACATGGAGACACGTTCAAAGAGAAAACGTATAGGATCGCTGCCCGGGGGCGATCGCCGGGGCGCACCTGGAGCTGACGCTGGGTGTCACAGCATGCGAACCGTCAGCGGTCAGGAGTTGAACAGGCGGGCTCCCACCGACAAAGATATTACAGCCGAAATCATTGACGATGGTGACAGACTGACTAACAGGACAGACACCCCTGTAGAGCCGTATAGTCCAAGCACAGTGTCTTACACACCTTCAAGAACATCATCGCCATCTATATCATCTTCACCATCTTTACCATCGTCACCCCCCATTAGTGTTTTAAATACAGTTCCACCCACACCGGCCTTGAATGTTGCGCGGGAAGTATCTAACTTCTTACCCGCGTCCACCAAGGCTGGGAAATCAAGAGTTCGCATGAGATGGAGTAAAGAAGTAAACTTATTTATCATGCGAACCTATCTATACATAACTAAATTAGAGACCGATATGACCACCTACAGACAACAACTGCATTCACATTTCACACGACAATATCCTGAAATTACGGTTACGGAGCAGAGAATCTCAGATCAAAGAAGAGCTATAGTTAGGAATAAACTCCTATCTCAAGAAGTTATAGAGCAACTAAAAGAAGAAGTACGAACACAAATACTACAGGATGAATCAGTAAATTTTGCAGACGATAACACCATCTGTCAAAACATAGGCGGAAGTTCTCTTCAAGAACAACCACAAGCGCTCGTTCAGTTACAATCTATTAATTCTATTGATTCTCAATCTCTGACATACAACCAATCGCAACCTTACACGCAAACGTCACATATATCTACACAAACTGAATATTTAACCCTTACGCTAGAAAATGATATTCAAACTCTAGTTGTCACAGATAAAAACCTTACAACAGATACGTATATTCAAGAAATTCATGACAAATTTAGAACAACAATAGCACAATTCTCTGGAATGGACCCAGCAGCTCGACCAAAATTACCCAAACTTAAATACACCCCTGAACTATTTCGATTAGTTAATTTATTTAATGAAAATATACTTGTTCAATTTCTTTCTGACGACGCACAACTTTTAGACATTCACTTACTGATTTATTGCACAGCGGTAGTTATATCTGAAGAGCTTAATTTTAAAATCACAGACCACACAGTAAATACATTAAGAAGACACAACAAAGAACCAGCGTGGCAACAAAGGCTAGAAAAAGACATCGAAAAATTGAGAGCAGATTGTGGCAGACTTACACATTATATCAACGGTAGCAGATCAAATAAAGTAGTAAGAAGAGTTGAGGCTATATTCAGAAGCAGTTTTGTTCACACCAGGCACGAAGATAGCAACAGAAAGCCTGAAGAATTCTTAGACACGTTAAAACAAAAACTAGCACTTAAGGTTCATAGACTAAGAAGATATAAAAAAGCACAACAGCGCAAAAACGACAACACTATATTTTCCAAAAACGAAAAAGTATTTTATAGAAACATAAATAAACCGCATACGGATACAAATATCGAGAATAACTCCGAAACTGAACAGCCTACAAAAGAACAGTTAGAAACGTATTGGTCTAGCATCTGGGAAGAGCAAATACAACACAACGCCGAAGCAACTTGGATAGCGGAAGAAGATGCAAAATGGAGAGATATTGACGAAATGGAATTTATAGAGGTAACAGAGTCCGACATTACACACATAACAGCTAGGCTTCATAACTGGAAATCACCAGGTATAGACAAAATACATAATTTTTGGTACAAAAAGTTAACTTTATTACATAAATATATTGCAAAAAAATTTACAGATATAATATTAGGACAACAGAACACACCTGAATTTATAGCAACTGGAATTACTTACTTGTTACCTAAAACTAAAAATACACCTCAACCTTCCCAATACAGACCAATTACATGCCTACCTACGATATACAAAATATTAACTTCAGCCATAACGAGAAAGATTAACTCACACATAGAACATAACAACATCATAGCCGAGGAACAGAAGGGATGCCGGCGGGGCCATATGGGATGCAAAGAACAGCTCATTATTGATTCCACTATACACAAACACGCAACCACAAAAAACAGAAATCTACATTGCACCTATATTGATTACAAAAAAGCTTTTGACAGTGTTCCTCATTCCTGGTTGATTAAAATATTAGACATTTATAGAATAAACCCAAAAATTATTGATTTTCTACGCCGTATAATGTTACAGTGGAAAACTACACTTCAGTTAAATTGCAGTCACAATACCATTACAACACGACAGATATCTATTAAAAAGGGTATCTATCAAGGTGATTCTCTGAGCCCCATGTGGTTTTGCCACGCCCTAAACCCTCTGTCACATTTACTTCAGAGGTGTAAGGCTGGATATTGCCTCAAGCACGCTTCACAGGAAACAATAGTATCACATCTTATATACATGGATGACATAAAATTGTACGGAAAAACAGAGAAAGATATGAAAAAATTAGTAGAAGTAACAGCAGAGTTTAGTAAGGATATCAAGATGCAATTTGGTCTAGATAAATGTAAAACCCTTCATATTGTGAGAGGCAAGATACGACCCGGGGACTATGTAGTAAATAGTACCGACACTATAACAGCAATGGAGCCGACAGACTTATATAAATATTTAGGGTACGCGCAACTAAAGGGACTTGATCATGTAAGAATTAAAAACTCACTAACTACAGAGTACAAGAGAAGACTTAACGCCATTTGTAAAACCCAACTCTCCAGTAAACATCTAACTAAAGCTATAAATACATTTGCCATCCCTGTGTTAACATACTCATTTGGAGTTATAAAATGGACTAAAACCGACACAGAACAATTAGAACGAATTACTCGAACAACTCTTACGAAACACAATAACTTGCATCCTAAATCAGCCATAGAAAGACTAACCATCAAACGACAACATGGAGGAAGAGGTCTTATAGACATCCAGCACCTTTGGCGGAAACAAGTTAGTCGGCTAAAAACATTTTTTCAAGCAAAATCTCGTACTAGTAACATACATAAAGCCATTGTAACCAACGATATGAACTACACTCCACTCAACTTAAACGGTCAGATAGATTCAGAAAGTTCTACCAATGAAGACCCGCAGGCCCAAAAAACTGAAGATTGGAAGAAAAAAGTTCTTCACGGCCGGCATCCTCATGACTTAGAACAATCCCACATAAATAAATTAGCGTCCAATAAATGGCTCAAAATAGGTAACCTATTCCCAGAAACTGAGGGCTTTATTATAGCTATTCAAGATCAGATCATTAACACAAAAAATTACAGAAAATACATAATAAAAGATCCTACAGTAACAAATGATAAATGTCGAAGATGCCACATCCAGCCAGAAACCATTCAACATATTACTGGTGCTTGTACAACACTCACACAGACTGACTACACTCACAGGCATAACCAGGTAGCAAACGTAATCCATCAAAAACTGGCGCTCAAATACACTCTCATACAAAACACTAATACTCCTTACTATAACTATGCACCACAAACCATTTTACAAAATACCACACATAAGCTATACTATGACCGCGCCATTCTCACCGACAAGACCATTCACTATAATAGACCGGACATAACCTTGCAAGATAAAGTAAATAAAGTAACTTACCTGATAGACATCGCAGTCCCTAATACGCACAACATTCAGAAGACAATCACTGAAAAAATAAGTAAATACGCAGAACTCAAGGACGAAATAGTTAGAATATGGCGGCAAGAAAAAGTTTATGTTGTCCCCATAGTCCTTTCTACAACAGGCGTTATTCCGAACCACCTTCTCCATAGTCTTAAGTTACTTGATCTAAACGAAAATCTCTATATCACCCTTCAAAAAGCTGCCATCTTAAACACATGTCGTATTGTCAGAAAGTTCTTGCAAATTGATGAAAACGAAATAGGTCCACATCATTCATCCTCAACATAACACACCACACGTTGCATTTACTTGGTCTCGGCCCGTAAATGTAGCTTAAACCAGCCTATGAGCTGAGAATTTGAAACACTTGTAAATAATAATAAATCTTTATTCAGAAATTAGAAAGGTAAAAACACAGTTTCAATCTTAGATAACTAATGTAAATACATATACAAAACGATTTTTGGTCTAACTTGAACTTTTAAAAGTACCTTAGATTTAAAATTTGCAGGATAATCTGTTAATAAATTAAATTTGATTTTTTTATTCTTAATCTGATCCACCTGCAAGACGGCAATTTTATTCAATTGATAAATAGATGTTTTGGTAATAGCAGCGACTTAATTACAAGTTTGTGTCGAATATAAAGGAGCGTCCTCACTGGGAGCATTCGTTCGTAAGCATTTGTAAACAAGCAATCGTCGGCGAGCAACAAATGCTTCCCAGCGAGCCCAGCATTCGCGTTCGAGCAAAACTATGAACGTTCGAGTCGAACATACCCTTACGAGCTTGGAGCATTCGAATAAGATCTCGTTAAATGTCCTTCATTTCAAAATGTCGTTTGTGGCTACAGCATTATAGTTTTTTTTTTTTATTTACCTCGAAGGTCACAAACACTTAGGATCAAGAAACTGTTTCTTGCTTTACTAGTAGCCAGTAATATTCCTACATACATACTCATTCATTTCATCTGAGTACTCGCTTTCGAGCGTTTTATTTGCGTGAACATTCGAATGCGAGCCGTTTCCGCGAAAATCATTGCGACGTCCACACCGGGCGAATATTCGACGTCGAATGCTCATTACAAGTGAAAGTTCTCAGTGAGGACGCTCTTTTAGATCAATATTATTTTAAGTTAAGTATCCTATGACCTAATGCTATTGCTGCCGGGCGAGCACGGCCTCTCTCTTGAGTTCCTAATTTTATCACGGTTTTTGCTCCCAAACTGTGATAAAAATATGTGAATCAAGCATGTCACAGTTGGCCGTGCTCGCCCGCATGCAGTCTGCCCGGTTTTACGGATCATACAAATTATCAAATAAATCTTGAATATATTCTATTCTTCTTAGAACAACCAACAATATAATACAACTGCATATTCTAATACAAACAGTACCTACTACACTAAACTACAAAAACCATTTCCGTGTCGCTCTTGTCTCTGCCTATCAGAGGTCATTACTCGACCCATAAACAATACCGCGGTGACCGCGTGCCCCACACTACATATTATCACATCCACTATGATCACATCATTACTTGTTTACGTTTATTTTGACTGTCAACTGCGTCTTATGAGATGAAATGCTCTGTTGTCTTTTATGGTTGTCTAGGTTTAGGTTTGTGGATCAATTTGACTCGTTTTCGCAGAAGAAATATTGTTTTGTCTCCAAGATGCAAGTTTAAACTAGCTTGGATACCACCGTCCATAAAAATTTACTGTTTTATAATATTCGCAATATAGATATGATAATTATGTTATAGTTCTAAAATCATTTTGTACAATGAACTAGTAAACATTTTTTATTATTGGCTTTTTTTTTAATATTTACAAATTTATCTGAATTATGCCATGTAAATAGTAGCTCGAATGGTACAACACCGGTATAAGCTGGTTTTTTATTCTATTGACATTCACATTAACAGTGTACAAAATGCTGGGCAGCTCAAGGTCAAAGTGCACGTACGTTCGGTGTTACTGTACGTGCTTCAGAGTTTATATTTCTTCAGTATATATTAAGGTGAAAGATTTTAAAAGAAAATGGGCAGTAGTTTGAACAAAATCAAAAGAAGGAGACATAGAACTTCATCTACTTACTGCGTGTAATCTCCATTCGACAGTGCAACGTCAATCCAGGAGTGATGTCGTATTTGTTCAAGTAGGTGCGCATCACATCGAAATTCACTTTGCCCGCCCGTCCATACATATATTAGGCGTGGTATCAATATTGCTGAAATTGTATGTGTACCTACTTGCAAGCGTACTTCTAGACAATCCCACCGCACTATTCCTAAACCACTGCAACTCCTGAAAGCCAGAATCAACAGTGGCGACCACCAGAAAAGCGCCGAGGCAATGACGCTCGACGAAGTCCCGATGAATGAATTTAACTGTCTTGGATCCCGCAACGAAATTAATCAGAAAAGAATTAAGGACGAGCAGGAAAAAATAACACTACTACTACTACGTACTTTTAGACAGCAAAACCTGAAAGCTGCGCTGCTGGCATTCCCTGAGGAGCTAGGGCGGGTCGAGGGTTTTAATATCTGACCCGTAAGCAAACATCCCGGTCGTGAAGATGGACGGACAACAGCCCGTCATACATACAATCATGCTTTCAAGCGTAGAGCTGCCAAAATTGCAAATTACTTTTCCATTACGTAAACCCATTCAGCGCTTTCTCCTCAACCTACAATCAAATCTCACGTTGATCAGATAAGCAAATTATTCGGCAACTTTGCATTCAGTCTCCACCTGAAAGCCGTTCATCATTCACAATAACTCAAGGAGTACCTCTTCAGAATAAGATATGAGAACAATTGTGCAAGATGTACTTAACTTAATCTTCACTTCCGAGCAGAGCGGTTCCAACGACACTGAAATTATTATTAATTAGGAAACGTCTTAAACGTCATGTACTGTACTTAATATGCATCGCTTACATCATCATCCTCACCAGCCATTTAATGTTACCACTGTTGGGACACAGGTTTCTTCTTAATTCTTTATTGTACACAAAAAAATTACATATACAACATGAGTGATTATATAGTTGACGTACAAAGGCGAGCTTAACTCAAAGAAGAATTTTCTACCAGAAAACCTCTTCCACCCCCCCTCCCCCTCCTCCTCCTCCTTTCCTTCTTCTGTGTAAGAGAGGGAATGGGCCTTAATCCATTACGCGAGCACGCTGCGGGTTGTTGGATGTCCAATGTATTCGAATTTTTGATTATAGGACATGCCGATTTTCTCACGATGTTTTTCTTCACTGATCTAAAATCAGTGAAGAATAACATCGTGAGCAGTGGTGATGAGATAATTTACACAAAGTAAAGTGCCTGCCTGGGTTCGACCCCACGACCTACGTCGGATCCGTTACCACTGGGCCAACACTCTTCGCTCGTCACTTACGCATTCTAGTCAAACCACATCGATCACAGCGGCCGCGGCAGTGGCGGCGTGGGTTGACTCGACCGCGCGCCGCGTAAGCGACGCGTATTTCACGCCGCTTAGGATCTTCTTGCTGCGAATTGCAGTGTCTGCATTTGTACTGCAGTGGCCTATGGAAAGCACTCAATCAATTGCGTACCCAGGTAGGCCGCAACAAACACAATTTGGACAGAATGGGGCTTTACGGAACCTTATGACACCCAACGTGAGTGCGGTGCTCCTGTGCAGAATATGATAAACATGATAGAGTACCCCAAGTGTCCATGCACCCAAACTTTAGAGGACCTTATGAACGCCACTGATGCTGCGATTGGTGTGGCCAAAATATTTGAAGAGTTTTCATCAACTGTAAAAGAAGAACAAAGTATCGTGTCGTCACGTTAGTGTCGCCGGAGCCGCTCTGCTCGGAAGTGAGCCTTTATCGGGACCTTGGCACGTGGGCCTCTGCCCTTACATGTCGTGTTTATAGGAATAGACTACGCATTCTAACGGCGTATTAAAGTGTGGAGAATTGTTGAATTTAATTGTTGTTACGTTTGTGCCTTTAGAATTGGGATCAGCTGATTTTTGACATTGTGTTTTTCTCTGATATTAATCGATGAAACAACTTAGACTTCATGCTTAGAATTAACCTATCCGCTATCTTTGTAATCATGTGATTAGTGCTTAATTTAATGTAATTAATCACTAATGACAGTTAGCGCTAAATGAATTTAAATTATCGTACTGTTTCCGTCAATCAAAGATGACAGAGGCAAAATGTTTAGTGATTTGTTTCAGCACAAATTATTTACAGGTTTGGAAGAACTGCTTCAACTGAGATGGTTCAACAATCCTACCCTTAACTGTAACATGGTTTTCGTATCACTCTTTGGTTCAAAACTGTTCAGTCAACGGAAAGTTTAGTTCCCAATTACTCAATGACGGCATAACAAGTATGAGTCCGGTATATTCTTTCCAAAAATAATACCTCATTCACCTTTTAAAATCTATTTGTGGCCCAGACCCCACACAAGATCGCCCGTTCGGGACCAAACATATTGAATTTTCGTTAATTATTTATAAACTTGATACGGTACTGTTCGGGGCTGTAATTGTAACTTTTCCAAAAGGTTGGTTGGATAAAAGGCCAGAGTTCTGAGGTGAAACAGCCATTTCGTTTGGGAAAATATTTGCTGGTTTTAATATACTGAAAGTTAGAAAGTAAAGATATCTATTACTTTTTCTATCTACATTTTATTGCCTATTTATTCGAGTGTAACAAACTTGTTTATTTCGCTACGGATATTAACAAGAAATATTACCCTTAAAAGCGTGATGATTCTGTTAATAAGTTATAATGTAATTTAATATTGAATTGCCATTAACATCTATTATCTTAATTAATAAACCAACCGAAATTCCGATAACCTCACAAGTAGTCACGAGACACGCTTCGGTAGTTCACAAGATAAGTTCACACATTCACACATGAAAACAACAAATCTCTAAGTCTATACAAACATTTCCTTGAATAATATCCATGGATAAATTAAGTCTTAAGTGACAGTTGAAATTAAACTTAAAAAAAAATACCATAAGCAAAATACGACTACGCGGTTACGTTGGAAAAAAGATGGCGGCGGGCGGGAAAATTAATTAGTAGCTGTCAAAATACAGATATTTTAATTTAACAAGCATGCAAATTGTTTAAAAGCATTCGAATGAGAAAATAATGTGTTAAAACGTATGAAAAATAAGACATTTCCTCGGTTACCGTGTCATATTGTTGTTTTAATCGCGTGATAGATGTTTTCGTTCACATTATTGAGTTTTATAGTAAGTAATTGGTGTGGCCAATGCTCTAATTTGACAGGCGTGACGTGGAACGAGGTCCTTGACATACTGTTGTGTTATCTCGCTGAGAGGTTCACTTATGTGTCCGCGATAATTTGCCGTGGGGAGTTTTGTGTTTGTATTATAATAAATTCGGGTTTATGCTAAAGATAGATCGAGAGTCTAGCATCGTTTTGAAGCTCGTCGTTAATTTTAGAAGATGATTACACAACGTGCATGGTCTAGCTACACTTATAGACTATACCAGTTTAGCCTAATACTAGGAAAAATGGGTCCGTGGCTTGGGCCCCCAGTGGTCGAGGCACCTGTGACCGACGCGGACAGGTTAGGTTCGAAGAGATGACGGGAGCTAAAGTGAGCAAGCAAAGCGAGCGAACTCAGCTCCCGTCACCTTCTTCGTGTTAAGTTACTTAGACCTTTCAGACAGAAATAGGAGCCGTCGACATTGTTGTTAAATAGTAATTGTATAAACTGTAATCATGGATATCTCCTTAACCATGTAGTTTCGTGGGGTGGGGATGGTTCAGAGAGGTAGCCCCACTACACCCCACTTCTCTACCCCCCTTCCCGCCACAAAAATCAGCGGTCCATAATGTAAATTTTAACCATAAAATCATTTATCATTGGTTGATTTTTCATACTTTGCCTTGCCGAATTCATTACGCAATAAGGGTGCAGATTCTATAGAGTGGTAAGAGCAAAAAAATATGAGCTGGGTTATTTTAATTATTCCCTCAAATCATTCGACCGGCCATAGACACGCCGCCAGCAGTCCCGAGTGACACTCGAGTCAGGAGTGACGCGTGATGTAGGTACCAGAATGAGCTCTCCAGTAATACGGAGCAATAACCTGCCTGTGAATATTAAGTATGAAATTCTGAGTGTGGGAGGGATACTAGGTTTTGCCTGTGGACTAGTCGCATTTTTGTGGAATTTCTTCGTGTATTCAGATAAAGTTAGTCTTGAGTATGAATGTCGTTGGCTATAGAAGTACGGCAAGGCCATAGAAACGATGGATGAATTCTGTCAAGGATGATATCAATGGCTATGTCACAGATAATATAATACTTGCACAGCTATGTCTAGAAAGGGGATGAGTACAGGGGGGTGACCATGCGCTCTTAGAGTAAGGTTGTTTTAAGTGTGCGTAAGGGACAGATAAAATAGAAGTATGGAAAAAAAGTTAATTAAAAAAATCAAAAACCCGACTGCTTAAGAAGCGAACTAAAAAGAAGTAAACAAGAAGAAAATCATGCTGTGCAGTCGGAGGATACATTTTCGTGAGCTGGCTGACCAAAACCAGATGTATCCTCCGACTGCACAGCATGATTTTCTTCTTGTTTACTTCTTTTTAGTTCGCTTCTTAAGCAGTCGGGATTTTTGTTTTTTTTAATTAACTTTTTTTATTTATAACTTTTTAGTAATTTTTTTTTTCGAATTTGGTACATAGAAACATATAAGTGTGATATATTTTTGAAATCGCCTCGTAAAACCCTTTATTTTGATACCCCACACTATGAGACTGGATGAAAATAAAAATATGGGCCCCCACAATATTGCGCCTAAAAGCCGCCATTTTTCTATTTTACAATTTTAATGTAGCCAGTGACACTCGCAGGGTTCAGACGAATCAATTGACGTAAGAATCATCAAAATCGGCCAACGCGTTTCGTCTCTGGAACGCCACATAGGAACAAACATACATACATACATACATACTTACATACATACATACATACATACTTACATACATATATACTTACATACATACTTACATACATACTTACATACATACATAGACTGATAAACACATTACCCTCCTTCGGCAGTCGGGTAAAAAGAAACACATTGTGCCGACCTCAATGAAATTGGGATTGCGGCAGGAGACTGATGAATTGGAAAATAAGTAGTCTAAGTTTTAGACATAGTTGGCCCACTTGTTATCTAAATCCGATGAGTTGTTTATGCGTTATTGAGGAGCAAATATAAATCAACACTCGTTGCAAGTAAGGAACCAGCAAGGATATGGGAAAATATTAATAACTTAAAATTATACTAACATCTATATATTGACATGGTTTTGCCTCGTTAGACGTCCTGAAATCGATTCTAAGAAGTCTGTGAGTGCGCGGTATATATTTTGTATTTTTTTTTAATATTTTGTAGGCTTAGGCTCGCGCTTGACCACTATCTCACTTGTTGTAAGCGATGATAGGCCCGAAATAAAAAAATAATATATATTATTATAAATTATAAAATACAATCATGTGTGACTGTCTGAGAAGCTTTCTATTTCTTGGACATGGCTGTCACATCACACTAATATTTTAAGAGCGAAAGTTTGTTAGTGTGTTTGTTACTTCTTCACGCTCAAACGGCTGGACGGATCTGGGTGAAATTTGGCACAGAGATAGATTATAGTCAGGAATAGCACATAGGATACTTTTTATCCCGGGAATATGTTGCCTCGGGATAATGTTCGATTTTCACGCGGGCGAAGCCGCTGGCAGGAGTTAGTTAAAAATAATTATCAATTTTATAAATGGAAGAAAAAAGAAAGAAAGAAAAGAAAGAAAAAAAAAGAAAAAATGTTTATTCTGCACAAACTAAACGCACAATACAAAATAAAGAGTGGCATTCACTAAAGGTTCAAATTAGCCAAAAGCCTCGTATTTAAAACAAAAAATTATAAAAGTTTGTCAATTTTGTCTATTGCTTGATGAGAGCAATAAACAGTTATCTGTGGGTGAGAAGATCGGTTAACTAATCAACCATTTTCTACGTGGTACCTGTGACCTGAGAACACAATTTACAAAGATGTCTCAATTACAAGAATTTTGCATAATTATGAGAGCATAAAATAAGGCTCTTCGTCGTCTTAATACAGATGAAACAGACATGACAGATGTAATCAGTCAACTCTTGTTTGAGAGCACCTAATATACTAGCTTGGACCCGCGGCTCCACCTACGTTGTAATAGTACTTCTATCTTGATAAATTATAGCCTTTGTGATATTCTGATTTATATTTTATATAGATTATACATCTATATTACTGTAAAGTTTCATCAAAATCCGTTCTGTAGTTTTTGCGTGAAAGAGTAACAAACATCTATCCATCCTCACAAACTTTCACGTTTATAATAGTAATATAGGATTACTTACATACTTACCTAAGACTAGCTTCTGCCAGCGGCTTCGCCCGCGTGTATGTCGAAAATTATTCCAAGGGAATATATTCCCGGAATAAATAGTATCCTATGTGTTATTCCAGACTATAATCTATCTCTATGCGATACTAAGACTCACATCATCATCAGCCTATTAAAGTTGCCACTGCTGGGACACAGGCCGCCTCTCTGTGGGAGGGAATGGGCCGTAATCCACCACGCGGGCCCAGTGCGGGTTGGTGGATGTCACATGTCTTCGAACTTTTGGTTCTAGGACATGCCGGTTTCCTCACGATGTTTTCCTTCACCGTTTTGAGAGCAGTGGTGATGAAATAATTTACACAAAGTAAAGCGCCTGCCTGGGCTCGAACCCACGACCTACAACTTGTAAGTCGCGGCCGATACCACTGGGCTACCACTGCTCTCCTATACTAAGACTCACTTGCACTAAATACTTTAAAGTTGCTAACACGAGGTTAAATAACAAATAATAATATTATCATCGTACAGCCGAAAGAACATATTCCACTGGTGAACAAAGACTTCCCCCCGAGAGAGTTGCCAGACAAATAACAAATATGTCAAACATAATTGGTCGGGTTAGCTGCTAACTCAGAGTTATTCAGCTCATCGGCGATGAGGCACTGGTTAAGTCAAAGCTCCAGAGCCTTGAACATCGTCGCCGAGTTGCCAGCTTGTCGGTTTTTTATCGATTACATTTCGGGGAGTGTGCGATGGAATTGCATGATCTAATTCCGCCCAGCCCGTTTTATCATCGGACTACCAGACGTACGGCGATGCGCCATCGGTACATGGTGGACATCCCACCCATACGCACTAAACGTTTTGAGAATACTTTTATTATGCGTACAGCTAAGGAGTGGAATTCCCTGCCGGAGTCTGTGTTTCCCGATAGCTACAATCTAGGGGTATTTAAGTCAAGTAAAAAAGTAAGATATCCGAGGGTGGGGCCTTAGGATTTCCTTGAATACAAGGTCAAAGTGAAACACCACAGTTGTTATACATGGGTATCGATCTAATAAAGATAAAATAAAATCGTATCGTATCGTAACTAAACTTACAGTAGCCCTGACCACGGAACCCTTATGGATTCGTCATGTCTGTCTGTCTGTCTGTCCGTCCGTATGTCACAGTCACTTTTTTCCGAAACTATAAGAACTACGCTGTTGAACCGCATTAAGATTTTCACATAAAAATAGAAAAAAAACAATAAATTTTGGGGGTTCCCCATACTTAGAACTGAAACCCAAAAATTTTTTTTTCATCAATCCCATACTACATCTATGGATAGGTCTTCAAAAATTATATTGAGATTTCTTATATAATTTTTATCAAAACTGAATAGTTTGCGTAAACTTCCACCGAAAATTGGTTTGAACTAGATCTAGTAAGTAGTTTTTTTTTAATACGTCATAAATCTTAAACCGCAATGTACCAAGTACGGAACCCTTCGTGCGGTGGCCGGTTTTTTTCAAACACTGTGATCACATACCACTGTTGAACAACACCACTCCGAGTTTCGCCAAAGTCCTTCATTGTAAAAGATAAAGTATCCATTAAATTATAAATAGTGTCAATTAACATCCTCCAGATTATTTTAAAAGCACAAGATAGGTACCTACTTCTAAAATATCTCGTAGTACTCTACGTCCATTAACATTGCTTCACAGACAAATGGACAGATTACACTTTTATTTAGATAAGGCATGGAGTAAACAACTTAAAAAAAAATACTTCTGTATATTTTATTATATCTGTTCTATGGGTTGTTAGGGTCAGCTCGTACCGAGACACGAAACTGCGCGCTCATTTTGAAAGAACAATACAATAGAGAAGTTTATATTTACTACACTAAGGCTGGCCGCATACGTACGTTTTCCGCGTTTGATTTCCGAATACGGAATACAGACTCAGAATTCCATAACCTAGCGCAGACATCATTTATGATAGCTTGATCTCTGTGACATATGTCATACTGACGTATACGTTATTGTTACGTTATTGTTAGCCTGTCAAGCGCTATTGTTACTGTATTGATACTGACAGCTGTCGCAGACAGTGTTGCCAACGTCCATGGTCTGGATTCCCCAAAAACCTGACTGAAAATCCCCAAATTTGGGGAATGTAAAATCAATATTCCCCACATCTTCCCCACAAATTTTATGAAATAAATAAAAGTAATGTTCATATAATCAAACATATTTATTACAAAAATCTTCAAATCAGTATAATAGTGGTCAAGAAAAAGCGTACCCGAAAAGAAAAAAAATAGTTCTTTGTGCTGTTCTCATTACGCCATATTGTTTTGTTTATCAGGTTATTTGAAGGATCAAATTTCAAGCACCCTCCTTTCTTCTTAATACTTTCTCTAGTGGCCATAATAAGCGCTACTACAGTTTCAGTGTTTATGCGATTACGATGCTCTGTTTTCAAATTCTTGAAGACGCTAAATTTTCTTTCTACAGTTGCGTTTGAGAAAGGTAGAACGAGCAATAGGCTTATTTTTAGCTTTTGGTGGTCATGAATTTTGGCATAAAATAAAACCTAAAACCTTCCTGCCGGATAAGTTGGGTTAAGCTTAAATTAAATATACCTATAAATGCTTCTAGTGCTACTTTTATTACATCTAAGTTCAGTTCTAGTGAAAATGGGAAAATGCGGGGAATTTAGACATTTGTCTAAATTCCCCGCATTTCCCCACATAATCGCTCTCCCCACAATTTACCCAATCGGACTATAAATCCCCGCAGTTTGGGGAATTCCCCACAGATTGGCAACGCTGGTCGCAGAGATCAAGCTATCTTTTATGAAGTATAGTTTTTCCTGTTTTGAATTTTCACGAACGCGCGGGCTGGCATTCGATACGTACGTAGGGAAAGTGTTCCGTTAAAAAAAAATGGACGTGTGCGGCTGTCAATATATTTTAGTAGCGTACGATGCATTCGGGTATCCGAATATTGAAAACGAATAAGGAAATAGAACGCGGAAAACGTATGAATGCGGTCAGCCTAAAAGGTTTTAATTTTGGTGAGAGAATTCGAAAATACCCACGGAATATAAAATTATAAATTCGAATTCTCTCTGCAGCCCGACTCCAAAGGTTGGGTTGTCTTTTGTTTAAATTCTCTCACTGAAACTTTTACCTTTTAATGTAGTAAATAAAGTTCTATATTGATAGATGACAGCAGCGTAGCGTCGCTTCGTGGTATGAGATGACCCTAAGGACCAGTCCATTACTGGGGAAGCCTCAAATAGTTATGATAACAAATAGATGATGTTGGTGACACTTGTATGTGGGTAGTAGGTACCTTTTAGCCGATCTAAAGCTTGGGATACAATAGACGTTTTGTCGCTATCAGCTTCAGGAATCCTAGTGGGAATGTGATTCGCTTACATTTGAAGTGTGGGTCAATTTTTGGCACCTTTTGTTAAGTTATTTATTTATTTATGCGTCCCTAGAGGGTGCTTCCTCACCTGAAGCATTCGCCTGTAATGTAACATTTCTGATTCGATTTTGAGCATTACATTACAGTACTGCTTCCCTGACTTGACGAGCACCTGTAATGTAACATTAGATTCGATTTTGAGCATTTAGTTGATTCCACAATGTCATTGATGTTACAAGTTGTAAAATATTACACATTGTATCATCAAGTAGCGTACTGAAATGCTCGGTTCTCTTCTCTCACCAATGTAATGCTCGAATCTGTAACATTACAGGCTTCGCACTGTAATGCTCGGTTCTTCGCCCACGCCAATGTAATGCTCGACTCTGTAACATTACATTACAGGCGAATGCTTCAGGTGAGGGAGCACCTTAGAGATTTTACTCGTTCTAGTTTAGTTTTTGGTAGCGAAATAAACTTTAGACTGCCTGGTTTTTCTTGTGGTAGCAGGTGTTACTGCTGTGCAGGAAATTTGAGTCCGATTGATGGCAATAGGGTAGCCCCCTATTAAATGGGAATCAAAATATAACTGGCGAAATTTGGGTATAGATACTAAATATAGCCTAACCGTTGCGGAAATTTAGTGAGCAACGGAATGTTCGGTTTTTTTCAGTTTCAGCCAAAAAATCTAGTTTCGGCCTTAGTTTCGGATTTTTGCCAAAAATTTATAAGCAAATAAATGCGTAAAAAAGTTTCGGTTTCAGTTTCGGCCGAAACAAAGCCAAAGCTGAAAGTTCGGTTTCGGAGAAAATACCTGTTTCGGTCGGATATTATGCGGAATGCCTATAAGTGTATTAGCGTCTAGAGTTATGTCGTACTGTGTCAAAAGTTCGGGAAGAGTGGAAGGCTATATATAGGGTCTTCTTCTTCTTTTCGTGTGAGGTGTGGCCACCTCTGGTGTCAGAGTTAATTAAGCCGCCTCTTGGAAACCCCACAGGCCTCTGACTTGTATATATAGGGTAACAAGTAAAATTCCAAAATTTAAAAAAACCCAGACACAATTAATTTCATGCTACATAATTTATCTAGTACATAGTAGATACGCTTCGATCGGCAATCTATTGAATACGTAATTATGACACGATATCTTGCGAAAACACCCCGATTCAAACAGTAAAATGCCCATAACTTTTGAACGGCTGAACCGATTTTATTCAAACATAGCCAAGAACACTCTCGACAAAATCACCTTTCAAACAAAAAAAACTAAATCAAAATCAGTTCACTCGTTTGGACGCTATGATGCCACAGACAGACACACAGATACACAAATACACACGTCAAACTTATAATACCCCTCTTTTTCCGTCAAGGGTTAAAAAGGTTTTGCCTGAACAAATATCGTTTTTCTAAGCTCTACAAGTATAAGTTACTATGTATTTAGATACTGAAACCTAATACTTTCACCTCAAACTAAGTGATATTTGGCAACGCATCTAGTATTTATTTAAACCTAGCCTTAATTTGCTAGAACATGGAGTATTGAATCAGCCACACTTCACTTAGTCATCATTATCATTAGCCTTTTGATGTTTCCACTGCTGGGACATAGGCCTCCTCTCTGTGAGAGAGGGAATGGGCCGTAATCCAACAAGCGGGCCCAGTGCGGGTATCGACCAACCCGCACTGGGCCCGCTTGGTGGATTACAGCCCAGTCACATGTCTTCACAATTTTGGTTCTAGGACATGTCGGTTTCCTTCACGATGTTTTCCTTCACCGTTTTGAGAGCAAGTGGTGATAAAAATATTTATACAAAGTAAAGCAAATTATTTCATCACCACAGCTCTATAAACGGTGAAGGAAAACATCATGAGGCATCCGGATATCCTAGAACCAAAAATTCGAAGACATGTGATATTCAACCGCACTGGGCCCGCGTGGTGGATTACGGCCCATTCCCTCTCTCACAGAGAAGAGACCTGTGTCCTGTGTGATGATGATGTGATATTTGGCAAGGAATCTAGTATTTACATATTTCAATTTGGATCGAAATTTCCGAGAACATTGAATATTGAATCAGTGTCGTGACGTGATTCAGTTTGCATAGGTTTGCATCGATCGCTCTGCGATAGTGGTGTACAAACCGATAGTTTTGCATATTTTATTTCTTGTTTGTTTGCAATTCACGATGGATATTGATTCTGAAGTAATTTATTTAGATTATAGTTAATAAGTATTTTAAAAGTCATGTGCCATAAGGTATTTCCGATCAGAGAAAATGGACGACCTTCTAAACAAAATGTCATCTTTTCTTTGCTTCTTTCGAGAGTTACCGCAGCCCTGGCACAAGCAACTGAAGGAACACGGGTTGGTTTTAGTCAGTAAAGTCTGACACCCCCTCTCGCTTCACCCAGAGCGGGAGAAGTCATTGGATGATTTCGCACACCAAAATAAAAAACAAAACCGGCCAAGTGCGAGTCGGACTCGCGCACGTAGGGTTCCGTACCATTATCGCAAAAAACAGCAAAAAAATCACGTTTTTTGTATCGGAGGACTTAAATGTTTATTTTATTCTGTGTTTAGTATTTGTTGTTATAGCGGCAACAGAAATACATCATCTGTGAAAATTTCAACTGTGTAGCTGTCACGGTTCATGAGATATAGCCTGGTGACAGACAGACAGACGGACAGCGAAGTCTCAGTAATAGGGTCCCGTTTATACCCTTTGGGTACGGAACCCTAAAAAAGGTGATAAATTCTCTCGAATCTGTCGAGCGTTGTCTTTTAATTAATTAATTCAGAGTTTTTAATTAAGTAGATTTTGATAACCTACTGTTATAGGTTGCTTATGATTGAAAAGGATCTATTATTCATACTAATTCATATTATAATATTAATATTTTAAATGCGAAAATAACTCTGTCTGTCTGTCACCTTTTCACGGTTAAACCGCTGAACATCGGTTCGATAAAATTTTGTTTGGACATAAACACCCTGGGTAGGACTGAGGATAGTTTTTATCCCGGAAAACTGACTTAAGGGTGTGGAAATGGGGTTGGAAGTTTGTATGATGAACTAATAATTTCTCAAGTAAGGTAGCCCACACACCTACAATATAATTATTTTTTTTTTTTACTTTTATGTTTTGTATATTTTGTTGGTATATTCTAAGTAGTTTGTATATTTTTTATATTGTTATTCCAAAAAATCTTACATACAAATATATTCTGTGGTTTTTTTTTCTTATTAATATGTATGCCTGGAATGCTGTCGTCTCCCTTCTTGGAGGTGGGCGCTAATGGCCGCGATACAGTACTCCATACTAATGCCAAACTCAAACTTTTGTAAACTGTTTCTTGTTCCAATAACAATATTAGAATAGAAAAAAAAACGATATAAATATAGGCTATTCGAGTACCTATTAATGCTACGCAGACGAAGTCGCGGGCAACAGCTAGTTAATTATAACTAAGCACATCCTATCAACAGTAATCAATCATACTAATCTTCAAACGCCTGTCCAGTGTCCATTGTTCTTCCCCCCGTTTCATTTGATGTCATAGCACTCACCATTGTCTGCCATTATTACATAATTCCACTTTCCGATATAATTGTGCTACAGACAATTTCCTTCCGACGAAAAGTTATGGGAAACTTCTAAAATGACTTGGACGGCTTTAATAGGATTTTGAGAAGGCCAGTGGGCGAGGTTTGAGCATTTTTATTTGTTTATAATTTTCTTTTGTACAGTCTTGTTGGATATACCATCGTCAGTTTCTATTTTTTCTTTTTCTCAAGTCAGAGAACCAAACTTTTAAAATTACAGCACTGAACCACAGTATAAATATGGACGAACAGTACGGAAACTACCTACAAACGATCGAAACGACACACTAACACAAACATGCGCATTGACGAGACCCCTAAGCTGCACGCACTACTGACAGCATCGCGACAACCGCTTATAGTCCCTGGCATGTAACTTGGCAAGGTTTTGGCGTAGTGGGGGTAACTAACCAACCACCGTATAGAACGAACGGACGTGGACGCAACGCGATTGGTCAGTCGATCCTTGTGTCAACTGACTAACCAATAGTGCGCTCGGAACGGTGCTAAACGCTCCCCGCGTCCCGCTAGGTAACCAAAGAGACCTAAAAAATTACTTGTGCGCATCTAACGACTCTTGCCAAGTTACGTGCCGATAACTATATTTGTTTACATACTGTTTGTCCATTGTTATACTGTGACTGAACCACAGTATAAATATGAATGAATTATACAGTGACTGAACTGACTATTGTATAGGTACATATATTATATTGATTCACTTGAAAACAAAGGTCAAAATAGCTAATGTTAATTTAATGAAAAATAAATCAAATCTGGTTAATTTAATTCTCATTTCTTAAATTTAGACATTGCCATTATAGCAAATATATTAACTACTAAGTGGGTAAAGCTGGTAAGCTGAATTCATTCATAGTGTGATTCAATTGAAGTTATTTATCTCTTTTTAGTTTTGATAGGTACTGGAAGTACCTATTGCCAATAAATTCATATATAGCCAAAGTACATCTCTTGACGATTCCAATAAGCCCATACACGACTAGGATACATTGTTTTATTTCGGAGTACCAGTGCCTACCTGCCGGCTTCCTCATCAGATCAGTTCGATGGTACCATTTTCATCAGCACTATGTATTTATAAGTATTTGCTTCATCATAGTCGTTAAACTATTCGAGATATCTTATAACCCATGACATATTTACCATTAAGGAAATCTATTGTCCATCTGTGGTCTTCTTCACCAGTTCCACTTCAGCAAATGTTACTTTCTGAGTGCAGATGATTGCATTGTTGATAAAAATACCAAAATCGCTATATGTATGCCTATAATATTTGAGGAGTTCCCTCGATTTCTCCAAGATCCCATCATCAGATCCTGATATGATGCTATGGGACCAACTGGGAAGTATACCCTTTCAAACAAAAGAAGAATTTTCCAAATCGGTCCAGGCGTCTTACAGTAATCGGGGAAAATACAGAAAAAAAAAATAAAGATTGCGCCGAATTGAGAACCTCCTCCTTTTTTTGAAGTCGGTTAAAAAGAAAATAGGACTGAAATGGTTGTTCTTTTGTTTTGTCTTGATATTAATTAGAAAATATTTTGTCTATGAAAAGGTCACCTGTACACAGACTGCGTGCCTCGGACAACCTTTAGGTGATAAAAAAAGCAAAGGTTATTGACACCATATAAGACGTGGGTGATATTGTCTTTTAATTAAATACCTATACACGTTAATGAATACACAATACCACCTACCTAGATAAATAGATCAGAGAAACAATGGAGGTATTATATGAAAAAAATATTTATGGCTAAGGGGGGTATTATACTATCATATATCTAGGATCACAGATCTATGAGTCATATTTATATGATAGTGTAATGTATACATATGAATCATATCGTCTTTAATATAAAATTTTTGACATTTGTTGCTAGATAGGATCATAGAAACAGAAGTAGGACGGAGCTATACAAGCCAAATAGCTCTGTCCCTTTTTAACGGTGGCATTATTATTGTTTTAACATGTCATGGTATTAGGCCCCTGGGGAGTGACCATAAGCTCTTAGAGTAAGGTTGTTTTGATTGTGCGTAAGGACATATGTATAGAAGTCATATAGATCTGTCCCTTAAACAAACTCAAAATAACCTTACTCTAAGAGTTCATGGTCATCCCCCAGGTCATGCCATATTGAATTATGAAATTTATTTTCATAATTTCCTGATACTCTTTTCAGTATTGCTAATGCCATTTTCTAAATTCTAAGAAAATTAATTATTGTGACGGTTTTATTGACGTAATAAAGTAAGTAAATTAGGCCTAAGTTCACAATATGCTTTGTGGATGTAGAATTCTAAATTTATTGAACACTGCTGTACACACTGGCCGAAACAATAGTAGTACACACAACCGACTTGTCCTCCATTGCAACCACATATGACAAAAAATAGGCACAAAGAGCTATGATAATGTACACAGATATGATTCTAGAGGTTATATATTTAGGATAAGAGATAGTGTAACGGGATATTTTCTTGGGAACAATAAAGCACCATATACTGAGAACGATGTTTATTATATTTAACCCTTGAACACGTTACCAAAATAAATAAATTTAAAAAGGGTCGCTGGTTGCAGTTGGCTGGTCAACTTTTCCTCGTACTAAAATATTTCCCAACTAATTTAGAGTTGAGGGTGGAAGAACAAAAAAATAAAAATAATAATATAACGGAAGGGCCAGAAAGCCCGTCTCCTGAACCGTCGCGTAGCCAGCCAACTCCACACTGCGACAGCCTGCCTCGAGCAGATAGCCTCCGCCAGGCAATCAGCCCCAACCAGACAATCTGCCCCAACCAGACACCTCCTTTCGGAGGAAGAAAACCCGTAGGGTAGATAGGTCGGCCCAATTTCGACCCCACGCCACGTTGTTCGTGAGGGATTATGAGCCCGACGTGGGAACACGTGGACAACGGGGCCAGTACCTGACCGAATCCCCGCTGCCACAGGAAGAAGCCCACGTTAAGATAACTCAGCAACACTATCAGTCAGGTCGCGGTCGCACGGACCTCACGGTTCCACGTGGACCAAAGCGACCTGATCAAAGCACAGCCAGGAGCAGCTTTTTCGGTCGCCGGGACGCACTCACGCGTCCCAATGCGGATCAGGCTACTCACACACACCAACTTCAGCACCACAGATTATTGGTTAGGGCTTCGGCCCAACCAGCACGTTAGCAGGCGGGTGACCGAAGATCCGGTCGCCACGCCGCCTCGCAGAAAAAAAAAAAAAAGATCACCGCACGCACAAATCAAAACGTCAAATCACCCAGTGCCGTTCGGATACAAATCGCACAAAAATCAAATCACTTTGATTTTAACTACCCCACGAAACAATTTCAATCCTTGAAGAAATGACAAGGAAAAATCACCCTTCCGTAAAATACACCATCCCAGGTTCAAATCACATCCGTCAAATTATTCAAATACAATTTACAATTAAATTCTATAAAAACACAATCACTGACTAATAAAAATTATTTTAAACATGCACTGCGTCTAACTAACGATTTGCGCGTTTCCAAACGCAATTGCGGCACTCACAAATGACAGCTGGCAGTCTGTCAAAACAAACAAATAGAATTAAGTAAATATAAATTTCGGAGGACGAATATCAAGTGATTTTAAGTTATTTAAGTGAAATTAGAGTGTTTATAGGGAACTCGACGTCCCAGGGTGCGGTTCCAAAGTGGTTCCACCACCCAGCGGCAGTTTTAAGGCGAATGAGCAATACAAATACGGCAGAAAGAGGTAACTAATTTTCTTTTGACAAAACTTTTATCTACCACAAAAAAAGTGTTACAGTATCCCCTCACCCGCCAGAATTTCGCGAGGTAACAAGCGAAATTCGAGCTGGTCCCCAGCTCTATGACCCGGTGGAGGCATAAGGCATGGCACAGAATGCGCCTGCTAATTTGCGGGACTGTTTCTTCAGCCCGTCTTTGGATACACACATACAAACACAAGAAACTAAGGGTAGCCCCCATGCCAGCTACTCTGCAATACATATTAAAAAAAAAATAATCAACACCCCTTGAGGCCCACAGTACTGGACATGATGACGCCAAATGCAAAAAATAAAAAAACAACGCCCAAATGGAGGATCAATCGGCACTCTTTATGTCTTTCACATGGCAATCACTCCTTCTACCATTCTCATCTTCCAACAAGTAAACCAGATTAGACAACTTCCGCACAACCTTACATTTCTCAAACCGTGGAGCCAGCTTGTAGGAAAAATGTTTCGAGGCATCACTCCGAACATGAGTGCGCCGCCACACAAAATCATCCTTCTCAAAAACAGCGTCCCTTCTACGTTGATTGTAATACTTTGCATTACGCCAATGGGACTTTCTCAACTCTTGGTCAACTTTCACGAACACTTCTTTCAGGGTGCCCGACTTGTCAACGTAGGCTTCACGGGAAGTATTATCAATCTCATGGTTGGATTCAACAGAAACATCCTCAAACACCTTGCAACCATCACCAGCCAACTTTTTCGGCCCCCCAGACAACGCATCAAAAGGGTGCAACCGACTCACTTGGGACACTATAACTTCACTGGGTTTCCGATAAGATAAATCGGCCCGACCCGTCAGACTCAATACGCCAGGTGCAAGATTAAAGGCCCTCCAAAAATTTATTCCGAATAGCAGAGGATTGGACACCTCTGGAATCACAAAAAACTTTATCACCCGCAAGACATGGTTCACCGTCACCGGCAAATACATATACCCAAGAACAGGGGAAGTTGAACCATTCGCGGTTCTCACAACATCTACATCATTCGACTTATGGATCTGGGCCATACCCGAAAAATGATCCACAACAGAACCACCAACAATCGAAATTTCCGAACCCGAATCTAAAAGGCCGGAAACAGACAAACCACAAATATCTACGTTTAAATAAGGACGGGTATCATCACCAGAGGAACGGACCGTCGCTACTTGTATTTTTGCATCCGGAGTCACCTTGTTTTTAGGAGAACACTTCGGACAATTCTTGGTTTTTACACCCTTCTCCCCACAGCGATAACAGATCATGACGCGGGGCGCCTTACACTCAAGGAGGTTATGATCCTTCACCCGACACCGTACACAAAACTTCTCCACCGCAGTCTCTACAGTCTCACAAACAGAGCGATTACCCTTGCTAGCCTTGTACGCAAGGTCGGGGGCAACAGCGTGTTGAACATTGCGTGGGGGTTCGGTAAAAAATTCCGACCTAACCTTCGCCGCTTCCAACTGCCGGCAGCGCCTTTTCAGTTCCGACCACGAATCAATATCAACTAAGGCCAGTTGGAGGGTATATGCTGGTCGGATATTAAACTTCGCGATGCTCAGCTTTTCTCTCTCACTCAGGGGACACCTCAAACGGGAAAAGTAGTTTTGTAGGATGCTGAGGTAATGGACTATGGACTCATCCGGACCCTGCGTCCGGGATCGGATCTCCTGCAGCAAGCGGTGGTCATAATCCGAAGGTAAATATTCCTCCAACAGCAAATTCCTTAACTGTTCCCAATTCTCAACCTCATCCCTGATACCTCGGTACCAGTACAATGCATCATCAACAAACAGCTCGACAGCAGACCTAAATAATCGATCCGAAGAGATACCACGCGACAAACAAAGCTCCTCAACTCTTTCCAGAAACTCATGGACGCCAACCTTACCATTGAATTTAATGTTCAGGGAATGGATATTAGCCGTGCGATCACACGTGACACAACGTTTCTCCGCGTCAGCACCCCTAGCGGCTTCCACGGGGTAGGTCGGCTCGGATCCGTCTACTTGTGGTTTAAACTCAAAGGTACTGGAAAAAGTATGAAACATTTTGTCCATTTGCTGGAGAATAACCAGGAGGCTTGCATCCAGCTCCGTCTTCAGTTCCATGTCCCCCTTCTCCACCGGCTCGACACGGGTTAGCCTATGAAACAAGTGGTTCCCTAAACCTTGGATGCGGTTTAACCGCTTTAGCAAAAGTGGCTTTTTATCTAACAGTTCCTGCAGCTCTGCCAGTTTAGTTTTAATAGTTTGTAATTCCGAATGCACATCGCCTTCAAACATATTAACCTCATCAGTGGGTATCTCTTTGGACAGAGCCCTGATTTGAGTACGCAATCGACCAACCGTGGCCTCAGGTACACCATCACGGATGGCAACCTCATACATCAGCTCATCCTTGTTTAGGATATGAAAACGAATGGGGCGTTCCTCCATTTCAATAAATAACTACCAGTCTAAATTATGAAGTTACACAATTCAACTTATAGACTAACACAAACAAACATCAAAAATTGACCAGCCAATTCGTCCCTGAGCATAAGACCAGGGCCGAGGACCTGCACCAACAATGTCCTGTTCGGGCGCCGATGTAACGCGATATTTTCTTGGGAACAATAAAGCACCATATACTGAGAACGATGTTTATTATATTTAACCCTTGAACACGTTACCAAAATAAATAAATTTAAAAAGGGTCGCTGGTTGCAGTTGGCTGGTCAACTTTTCCTCGTACTAAAATATTTCCCAACTAATTTAGAGTTGAGGGTGGAAGAACAAAAAAATAAAAATAATAATATAACGGAAGGGCCAGAAAGCCCGTCTCCTGAACCGTCGCGTAGCCAGCCAACTCCACACTGCGACAGCCTGCCTCGAGCAGATAGCCTCCGCCAGGCAATCAGCCCCAACCAGACAATCTGCCCCAACCAGACACCTCCTTTCGGAGGAAGAAAACCCGTAGGGTAGATAGGTCGGCCCAATTTCGACCCCACGCCACGTTGTTCGTGAGGGATTATGAGCCCGACGTGGGAACACGTGGACAACGGGGCCAGTACCTGACCGAATCCCCGCTGCCACAGGAAGAAGCCCACGTTAAGATAACTCAGCAACACTATCAGTCAGGTCGCGGTCGCACGGACCTCACGGTTCCACGTGGACCAAAGCGACCTGATCAAAGCACAGCCAGGAGCAGCTTTTTCGGTCGCCGGGACGCACTCACGCGTCCCAATGCGGATCAGGCTACTCACACACACCAACTTCAGCACCACAGATTATTGGTTAGGGCTTCGGCCCAACCAGCACGTTAGCAGGCGGGTGACCGAAGATCCGGTCGCCACGCCGCCTCGCAGAAAAAAAAAAAAAAGATCACCGCACGCACAAATCAAAACGTCAAATCACCCAGTGCCGTTCGGATACAAATCGCACAAAAATCAAATCACTTTGATTTTAACTACCCCACGAAACAATTTCAATCCTTGAAGAAATGACAAGGAAAAATCACCCTTCCGTAAAATACACCATCCCAGGTTCAAATCACATCCGTCAAATTATTCAAATACAATTTACAATTAAATTCTATAAAAACACAATCACTGACTAATAAAAATTATTTTAAACATGCACTGCGTCTAACTAACGATTTGCGCGTTTCCAAACGCAATTGCGGCACTCACAAATGACAGCTGGCAGTCTGTCAAAACAAACAAATAGAATTAAGTAAATATAAATTTCGGAGGACGAATATCAAGTGATTTTAAGTTATTTAAGTGAAATTAGAGTGTTTATAGGGAACTCGACGTCCCAGGGTGCGGTTCCAAAGTGGTTCCACCACCCAGCGGCAGTTTTAAGGCGAATGAGCAATACAAATACGGCAGAAAGAGGTAACTAATTTTCTTTTGACAAAACTTTTATCTACCACAAAAAAAGTGTTACAATAGGATCATATGTATTATCCTAGACATATGGTAGTGTAATACCCACCTTAAGGAGGTGCCTATTGAGATCAAGGCAAAACGAGATGAAGTTACAACTCCAAATAAATTGGGATAGGGTTAAGGGGATGCTGATAACGCCACAAGATGTTACGTTGAAGTGAAGTTAGTTGTACATGCTTGCTTCATACGATTTGAATCATGGTATTGATTAAAATTCTCTCTTATTAAAATATTGCATATAGATAAACTAGATAGACAATTATGAGACTTGGCCAATTGTAACAATATAAATAGGTATACAAATTACATTGTATCATTCATTCACAATGATAAAAGTGCTTAGAAATCACACAGTAAATTAAATCAACACGCAAACAATACAAACGTTTAGATCGCAATCAATGCATTGTAAAGGCCAGAACACATTGAGAGCATCTCACGTGACTAATTTTTCACATTTACCACAAGCTAGCGAGATAACGCTGACTGGTCAGTTGGCATGGCCGAGGACCTTGTCCTTCACTTCACTGTTATTCTCGTCTGGCCTGTAAGACTTCAAAAGTCACACATTAAAGAGACATAGCCTACACTATAGTAGGGATATTGACGGAGACACAACCTACATGCCCTCAGGTAATACCGTCTAGTACTCTTGTGAATTTCCCGCTTATACAGGGCCAAGAAGTCGTCCTCGACAGCGAATCCTTAGTACGGAAGGTCCTCAGTGAAATATACGCTCAGTGTGTTCGGGCCCTTACTAGATCGTATCGGCGCAAGCGCATCACGTTAGCTCATTGCTATACAATGAATACTACTTCCTACATTGAGCTACAATGTTACAGAACATAATCATATCACTTAGAAGAATCTTAGCCCACGAGCTGGACCTTTGGCCTTCGTTGTTTTGCGGGTCAGGTCTTTGCACTGGCAATAGCGAAAGATCTAGTGATGGGAATAATAATTATTCTAAGTTGTGATTTAGTGGGTCTAAGATTAGAATTGGTTGTAGAATAGAGGGCGGAATTTCAAATAAATCGCGTTTTAAATTATAAAGCACATCACACATCACATCATCAGCCTAATAATGTTCCCACTGCTGAGACACAGGCCTCCTCTCTGTGAGAGGGGATGGGCCGTAATCCACCACGCGGGTCCAGTGCGGGTTGGTGGATGTCACATGTCTTCGAATTTTTGGTTCTAGGACAAGCTGGTTTCCTCAAGATGTTTTCCTTCACCGTTTTGAGAGCAGTGGTGATGAAATAATTTACACAAAGTAAAGCGCCTGCCTGGGCTCGAACCCACGACCTACAACTTGTAAGTCGCGGCCGATACCACTGGGCCACCACTGCTCACAATAAATTATAAATAGTATCAATAATTTTAGTATTTTCATAAGGTAACTCAAGACTTCTAGTGCCAACGTCTCATATTTGCAGATTCCTGGTTTAAAGTTGCGACCAGCTCCCTCTATTAAACAGGCATTTCCTTTTTTTTTTATTTCTTAGCCTGTACTGGGATTGAAATTTGACGAACTAATCCAGAAATCTCTAGAGCTATCGAAAAGACAACAAGACTAAATCGATATCTCATTTACCTATGTGGCTCCTGTTCATAATAATCCTGACCTTACTTCACTAATTCATGCAAATGCTATTCACCCACTCGTAGATCATTGTAGATAATTCTCTGAAGAGAACGTTAAGGAAGCTCTATTAGCATACCGACGGCAAAGGAAACTAATTGTAGAGAAGTAAATAGATATCCTATATTATCATGTGAGATTAAATTACATAAAGGGCTTATATTGATCAGTATCTAATCTTATTGGATCGTCAATATTGTACATATTAAGTACTAAAACAGATTCGTAGCAGGATCAATATTTCCGCCAAATTTAGCCTAGCCTTTTTCCCAATTATGCCAACATAATTTGGAAAACACTGGTACTCAGCTGAATCCGGTAAGACTGGAAGCTGACCCCAAGGTCAGCTTCCAGTCTTACCGGATTCAGCTGAGTACCAGTGTTTTACATGGAACGACTGCCTATCTGAACTCCACAACCCAGTGAGATTGAATTACATAAAGGGCTTATATTGATCAGTATTATCTAATGTTATTAGGTGGTAAATATTGTACATATTAAGTACTAAGACAGATATTCTTAGCAGGATCAATATTTCCGCCAAATCAATCTGCCTAGCCTATTTCCCAATGATTTTGGGGTCGGCTTCCAGTCTTACCGGATTCAGCTGAGTACCAGTGTTTTACATGGAGCGACTGAGTATCTGACCTCCACAACCCAGTAACTGGGTAACACGATACCCCTTGGCAAGACTGGTGTCAGATCTCAAGCTTCTGACTACCCGTAACGATTGTCAAAGATCTTCAAATGACAGCCGGGACCAACATCTTAACGTGCTTGCCGAGGCACGGAGGAAACTCGGTATGTTGAAATGGTCACCCATCCAAGGACCGACCTCGTCAAGCGTTGCTTAACCTTGAAGATCGACCCATGCGGCTGTTATTATTTAGCCACGAGCTCTTTGTATCAATATTTCCGCCAAATACAACAGACAAATTGTTCCTCTTAAAATTTGTTAGAGTAGCCTACAGACACAAATCTAACTGGATAACGCAAGTCCCTCCATCTGTATGAAAACCAAGCGTGCCACTATTTCACACAAAAAAGAAACAAATTTACTTAAAACATTTCCATTGCCTCAGCCAACTTTTTCTATAGAGTTTTTACAGCTCAATATGGCATAATACTGCATTTTTCTAGATTTCGGTAGATTTCCGGTGCCGATAATGCTAAATGAAAAGTACGATCATTGATCGTAATTTTACTCCGTTTTTCGACACGCGAAGTACATACAATCGCGTCATCTTTTATCTCACATGTTGACAATCTATACTATGTTATGAAATGGGGGGCCTGGAGATCTATAGTACAGGCCTCGGCTTAGTTTAGACTCCAGATCTCTCACAAATTACAAACTTGTAAAAAAAATAATGTCAGCTGTATAATGTATGTACTTGATGTAATTTGTGGAGATAAAATATATTTATTTATATCTTTTATTATCTATTTAGATTTATATATCTGTGGAGAGCCAGTACCGGGCAAGCTTTCCGGAATTTCGGAACTTATCCAAAATCAACTACTTGATTTCATTAATTCGGAATTTACAATGTCCCAAGCCCAACCTCCCATGTAATGAGTTCATGACTTAAAAGACCTAAAATCAAATATTTTTTATCATTAGGTTCCATTGAAGGGCACTTTTGAAAGACAAACAAGAAAAAATTATTGATTATATTTGCCCAGCTCATGAAACTTTCCGTAAGCAAAATATCCTTGACTCAATAACATAAATTGGGAAGTTATAAAAGCAGAAGGCAGAAGTTATGAGAGTTAGCGTAGCCGTTTTCCGGGATCGGAAACTCAACAAATAATTAGCAAGGGGCGGAAATATTACAGCAACGTGGCTATTAAAAGTAAGCGATTCATGAAGGTTGAACAATTTTATATGTCTTAAAAAAAAACATCCACTTCAGCAAAAGCTGCAGTACTGTAAAGTGATCATAATAGAGCTCTTTAGTGTTAAGCTCGCATCTAAATCTCATCAATCTCCAAGGTTAAGCAACGCTTGCCGAGTTGGATGGATGATGGGTGACCGTGTCTCGGAGAGCACGTTATGCTTTTGGTTTCGGCTGTCATTTATAGATATTTCGGGTAGCCAGAAAATTTCACACCAGTCTTGCCAAGGGGTATCGTGTTACCCAGTTACTGGGTTGTGGAGGTCAGATAGGCAATCGACCCCAAAATCCAGCTTTCAGTTTCCCAAAATATATATATTCAAAGGAAAATTTTCATTTTTGCGATTCTTGCATCAGTCTTTAATTTATTCAACGTCTGCATATTCGCGTAGGTTGATAATATGTGCATATAAAATCACCTACGACACTATGATTTTGTAATTATGAGTGAACACGTTATTATAACTATACTGGCTCCATCCCGCGATTTTACCCACCTTTTACCCGTTTGACATCAAATATGAAAATACCTCTCAAGAATTGGGCTATCAAATGCAATTTATCAAGACACTTGAAAAGTTATTACGCTCGCAATGAAGTGTATTTTGCACTCGTGTGGAAAAGTGTGGTAGCCAGCTCCCACCATAATGTCGTTTCTCGGCACTATATCGGCTTCATCTTCGGCTCGGGCGTCTTTGCCACCTCGACTGCAATGACAAAGTTTGCCTACTCGCAAAATGGATTATTTCTAATCCGACTTAAACTTCCAGAGAATAACTCGTTCAAACAAATAAAAATCAAAATCTTAATTTTTACTATGTATAGATTTTTTCACCGTAACAAATCCACGTCCGCGCCTAAATCATATTTTCACAGTCATGTCAGTTATGATGCCAAGGTTCTAGTAAATTCACTGAAAATATTGTATCTTATAAACAATGTCCAGCGTAACGAGGTCTTGTTTATAAAAAGCAGAGGCCGGAACGAAATTTAGCATCAAGGATTTTTTATGAGCGGGAAGGTGAGGAAAATAAAATAGGTAGGTAGTTTCGTTGGTCTAAAGAAACGGGACCCTAATTGACTTAGATTTTGCTGCTTCTTCTTGTATATATTTTTATGAACATACAGACTGTAAAAGAGCCTAACTACGACGCTGAAATCTTAATCCGGACTTAAAATTACATGGGTTTAAAACCAGACCATAAAAATTAAGAACCTACAAACTTGAACACACATGTTTTAACTTACACTACATATTCGATACTTGATGCATTCCGTAAATACAAACACGCTGTTGGCTTATTTATTAACCGACTACACAAAAAGAAGGAGGTTCTCAATTTGGAAGTTTCAATTTTTCTTTCATCAATCCAAGTTCTCGACCATAGAAATATAAAAAGTTCTCGACAATTACATTGTTGAAAAAAAATAGTGCAATAATTTTGAGGCATTCATTTAGGTGTCGCATGTCGTCTGTTGCCTAGTAGAGAAAACAATAAAACTGCAGTTGTCGTTGGAGCTGCACGCCAACTGCAATCGGACTGCACGGTTGGTTTGCAATTTTGTAGCAGTCATACTAACTGCATTCAAACTGCAAATTTGCAGTCGGAGTGCAGTTGAAATGCAGTTCATCTGTCTAGAGCCTAAGGATCAACATCATGATGTTTAGATAGATACCAACATTATATATAAATACTATATATGGCAAGTAAACCAAAGAAAAGATGCATAAAACCCGCCAATAAAACGCTAATAGTAGCTGAGTAACCTCATATTTGTACCAACGTCACTCCACATTTAATGGAAGCAGCACCGCATATAGTACGTATTTGTATCCTGCTGTCCTCAAATCGTCGTTATCTGACATAATCATATTTTGAGTTATAGACGAAAAACAAAAAACCGCTCAGTGATAAAAATCGACGCTGTTTAGTAGAGTTTCCCGTGTCAAAAAATAGATCTAATTACGCATTTTCGAATAGGTATATTGTTAGTTTAAATTAATCAATGACCTTTTTAAAAATGGGCAATTTGGTGCGTTTTTTTTTCTGCTTCTTTTCGAGTCGTAAAACTCTTTACTAATTTTGGGCCTAGGTGGCCACCCCGATTGCGGCGTCAGTAGCGAGCATAAGATCTTACAAAGTGCAGATGTATTAGCACTTGGGACACTCCAGCATGTGTGCCATATTTTGCAAAAATTGCTCCTTATACAGATAGACAATTTTTTTTGCTGATTACGATGACATCAAATAACTAAAATTTGTCAATTGTCGGATAGCGGCACTGTAGCTTGAGGACTACAGCGCATGTTGTTCATATTTGAATGCCTGTTTATTGCTTTCTGCGGCTTTATGCTCTATCAATATAATTTGCATCGGCTTCGCTTACACATCGTATTCATAGTTAATTATAGATTTGCTTCTTCCGTGTTGAAAGATAATGGACGTGTTTATTGCTGAGTATTCTTTTGAGTGGATATTGGCAGTAAGTGACTTGAAACGTCTAAACTGCGCGATTTAGTGGTTAGTAGTGCTTTCATATCATTAATCAATATGCCAAGACTTCAACTATGTTGGGATCGGCTTCCCAGCGCTGGTACCAACGTTGGTCGGTTAATTTGGTGAGGCGTACACACCTTGGCTATTAAACTGATTCTGTCTCATCAGAGCCAATTGTCAAGATGTCCGATACAGAAATCGAAATAGCTATAAACGGTTTACCAGTACTGAAGCCATATTACAATTTAAGTTTGTTACTTATAAAAATATCGTCTGTCGATGATCCAGAACGAGTAGCGTCTTTTTTATTTTTTTTTATTTGGGTGACAAACAGATGTAATAACAAACATAAGCATACAATTAGTTCAACACAATCCAGAAACAGTTTCCACAGATTAATTTACAAGTAAATTAACCTAAGTGTAACAACAACCAGAAGTTCACACAGTTTAAAGAAGTCACATTTTAATATTATATTATTTAAATTTATGTGCCAAAATAAATTTAGAATGTTTAAATATATTGAATACATCATTTATATATAAATTAAATAATATAGGTCCGAGGTGAGAACCCTGGGGCATGCCGGATGTAACAGACATAAAGGATGAGCAATACCCATTTACCGTAACTGCTTGACTGCGTTTCTTTAAATAAGATTCTAGCCATCGAAGTAGATCGTCATGTATACCGATATACTCAAGTTTTTGAATTAGCAGATTCTGAGAAATTTTATGAAACGATTTCGGCAAACAATGCTTTTAAATATCGAACGTTCTTTCCGGCATTACATATATATTTTTAACCGACTTACCAAAAAGGAGGAGGTTCTATGTTCGACATTATGTTTGTTATTTTTTTTTTTTTTTTTTTTTTTTTTGTGTATGTTCACGCATATCTCCGTCAATTTTGGACCGATTTTGAAAATTCTTTTTTTGTTTGAAAGAGTATGTTTCGAAATTGGTCCCATTTTAATTTGGTGAAGATCTGATGAAGGACTTCGGAGATATAAAATAGAACTCTTCAATAAATTACGGCAAATCTCTCGGAATTGCTGCAATCGCATGTCTGTTTATTGTTTACGCCATTTCATAACATAACATCACGCCAGTACGCTCTAAAGGGGTACGCAGATCTCTCATTTCACCGGTAAAACTCTAGTTTCATGATATTCGGGTAATCTATTCTGGCGTTATAGGTACCTTACTAAACAACTTGTACAACTAAAAAGTAAAAAATAAAAAGCTTTTTACAAAAAAATACTACCGACTTCCAAATAAAAAGACTACAAAGTGAAAAATAACTTTATTTTTGGAAGTCGGTGTCCATAACTTAAATTTGGTACCTACCCAAAGACACCGACTTCCAAAAATAAAGTTATTTTTCACTTTGTAGTCTTTTTATTTGGAAGTCGGTAGTATTTTTTTGTAAAAAGCTTTTTTCAAAATTACATACATATTTTCTTAACGTTTTACAGTGCGTTTGCACATCAAACCGTGCGTCTTTTGTTTTCCTTTGTGATCATGTTTTATGATTTGTTATTGTCTGCACTTCTGACAGAAAACAGAGTTTAACATCGCGTTTTATGGGCAACATTCGTCATACAGACTTATTTCAAGATAGGACCGTTGTATGTCACTGTGGAACATTTTGCATTCAAATATAACTCACAGCCTTGCTCCGTATACATTTTAACTGCCATATCATAATCCTGTATCGGTTTATTGTAACGGGAAGATAAATGTGCATGACGCCATTCCAACACCTGCGTACCTAGCATGTGTCTCCATTTAAAAAGCAACTCTGGCGTGATGCAGTAAAGTTTGTATTTGTATTTTGATTCATGTTTGATTTAAAAAATCGAACGTTACATCGTTATAAGGATGTAATGCCTACTGGAATTGCCAGTTGTAAGTGTACAAGACGAAAGTTTATGACCAGTGGTGCGTGTTGCCAGTGATGACTTATGGAACCAAAACGTGGTCGCTCACAATGGGCCTCCACAGAAGGGTTAAAGTCACCCAAAGGGAGAGAACTATGCTCGGAGTTTCCTTGCGTGATCGAATCAGAAATGAAGACATCCGCAAAAGAACCAAGGTTATCAACATAACCCGAAGAATATCCAAACTTAAGTGGCAGTGGGCACCTTGCTCGCAGAATGGATGGTCGATTGGGCTGAAAAGTTCTGGAGTGGCGACCGCATACCTGAAGACGCACCGTATGAAGGCCGCCCTCTAAGTGAAGCGACGATTTGTGGAGCCCTAAGGCCAGCAGTGGACGTCTTTTGTCTGAGATGGTGATGATGAATGATGATGAAGTGCAAGGTGTTCTGTTAAATATTGTTTTATATGAAAACTACAAAACGATAAGTAAAACTGATGCGCTTTGTTTAATGAGTTTCCTGATTTGTTTAGCATGCTCTTTGTATATTCTACTAGCTGCTCCCCGCGGCTTCGCTCACGTGGATCATCCTAAAGGACCCGTTATCGGGACAAAAAATAGCCTATGCCACTCAGGAATAATGTAGCTTTCTATTAGTGAAAGAATATTTTAAATTGGCCCAGTAGTTTCGGAGCCTATTTGGTTCAAACAAACAAGCAAAAAAATCTTTTCTCTTTATCTTTACCAATATTATAAAGAGGAAAGATTTTTTTGTTTGTTTGTTTTGTTTTTATAGAATTTAGCTATAAATTGAACTTGAATGAGTTGACGGATATGATTTGAACCTGGGATGGCGTATTTTACGGAAGGGGGATTGTTCCGCGTCATCTCTTCAAGGATTGAAATTATTTCGAGGGTTTCACTAAATAAACATATATGCCAGTATTTGGTGCTTTATTGTTCCCAAGAAGAAATCACGTTACATTTTTACAATATTATATTATTAGCTGCTCCCCGCGGCTTCGCTCCCGTGGGCCACCCCACAGGACCCGTTATCGGGACAAAAAAATAGCCTATGTTACTCAGGAATAATGTAGCTTTCTCTTGGTGATTTTTTTTTCAAATCGGTCAAACAAATTTTATAATATTAGTATAGATGTATAGATTAGTACAGATAGTTGCCGATGGTGCTCTAGAAGTGTAGAAAAAATACTAATAGTTATTGTATTTTTACTTTGATATTTAGGTAAATAAAAAAGCGTGTCTCACCGTCGACCACATCATCGCTTACCAACAGGTGATATAGTGGCTAAGCAAGCCTTCAAAACATATAAAAAAAAGATATCTAACATGGTGCCAAAACACAAGGTATCCCTGATTCACCACTAAGAAAACTAACAAAAGAAAAATAAGCCTTTTCCATATACAAATCTTAAGATTCCTCCAATTTTGGTAGCCCAGATACAAAAATAGCGTGGAAGAGCGAAGGTGTCGGGTTGTAGGTGATCGATCATCGTCACTGCCAGCCCTGAGATAATAGGCTGGATTGATGACACTTTCTGAAGGGAACTGAGCCTCATTAATACAATGATTTACTGCGGTTTTCGTTGACACAGCTGCGTTTACATGCTTGTCAAATCTATTTAATGATTTGAAAGATTTTTCAATAATGGAATTGAAGATGAAAAAGAAGTATTTAAGTTTAAGCGTGATGATTTAGAAAATTCTAATGAAAACCAAACGTAAACCTTGACTTTGGAACATTATCTTGCATGCTTAAGATTGCCCTTACATTACTGTTTGACAGTGTACGCTCAAAATAAAAAAAATATATCAATTTGTCTCATCATTATCTAGCCTTGTATGAAAAAAAAAGAAAATCATATTTCATCATTAATTTTAACGCATCTTTGGGCGAAAATAAATACCAATAGAAGAAAATAACAAAACAGTAACCATACAGTGATAGATTTGTAGTTCAACAATGCAAATAATTTAATTTGATACATTAAGTCTTTTTTTCATGATATCCATATGCCCAAAGGTCTGTTTATAAAATTTCGCGGCTCGTTTTCGTCCTAAATCATCATCCATTTCGCTACAAATTTACAAAAGTTTGTATTCGTACGCGAACTAGCTTCTTACACACAGCATCTGTCTTTTTCGCACGTGTTGTCGGATGAGATGGCATGCATTTTACCCCGCCCAAAAAATAGTTCGTGCCGTCGACTAGGACAACCTTAAGAAAGCAGGCAATCAGTTTTTTACCCGACTGCCGAAGGAGGGTAATGTGTTTATCAGTCTATGTATGTATGTTTGTTCCTATGTGGCGTTCTAGAGACCAAACGCGTTGGCCGATTTTGATAATTCTTACGTCAATCGATTCGTCTTAATCCTGCGAGTGTCACTGGCTACATTAAAATTGTAAAATAAAAAAATGGCGGATTTTGGGCGCCATTTTGTGGGGAAGAATTTTTTTTTTTTCTGCCAAACCCATCGTGTGGAGTATCAACATAAAGGATTTCAAAAATATATAACACTTATATGTTTAAATGTACCTAATTCTAAAAAAAAAATAACTAAAAAGATGTAAATAAAAAAAGTTAATTAAAAAAATCAAAAAACCCGACTGCTTAAAAAGCAAACTAAAAAGACGTAAACAAGAAGAAAATCATGCTGTGCAGTCGGAGGATATATCTGGTTGTTATCCGCCAGCTCGCGAAGGTGTGTCTATTCAAGGTGTGTCTGATTTAGAAATGATTCAGCACAGTTCGTAATGCTGGTGAACTTAGGGCAAAATATACACTTCCTCTCTCAACAATTAATTTTGCATGTCATTAAAATGACGCATCACTATCACCTTTTGCCTAATTCTCCTCCGTAAAGTATTGATTACATCATGCCACATCCAGCGGTCTAAATCCATGTCATAACGATACATTACACGATTTTCAGGAAAACTGCGTTCCTGTCTCATCAACATTGTACTCTATAACATTGACGTGAAGCTTGATATTTGGTTGTTGTGTAGTATTGGCCTTGTGATGTAGTGGTTACCGCGGTTGTAGATAAACACGTCATAATCTGAGATTATCTGACGGTGGCAGGCAAACAAGCCGGGAGTACAACTTAAAAGTAGGTTATTAGGCCTTTCTTTAATAGGTACAATCGGCAACTCAGTTGCCTCATGAGAAAAGTAGTAAAGAGATAAAATTTATTGGTTTTTGTATGTTTTCGTGGAAGACAATATCTCTGGAAGTGCTGATCTGATTAAATTTATAAAAACAATCATATTATCAATGCGAAAGTATCTCTGTATGTCTGTCTGTCTGTTACCTTTTCACACTTAAACCGCTGAACCAATTTAGATGAAATTTGGTATGGAGATAGTTTGAGACCCTGGAAAGAATATTGGATAATTTTTATCACAAGTCACTTTTAAGGGGGTGGAAAGAGAGGTGGAAGTTTGCATCGTGAACCAATAATATCTCAAGTAAAGCGACCCACATAACAACAATATTATTGCGCGATATAAAAAATAAGCTATCCGAAGTGCTAATACTACGGAGACAAAGTCGCGGGCAAAAGCTAATACCAAATAAATGTAGGCAAAGCTCTTGCAGGATAAGTTATGGAAGCAAAGCCGTGTAAAAAGCAAGTCTCTTATGAGTTTAGGCACTTGAGTTGTACTAAATCTGTATTTGATCAGGGTTATTATTTTTCTCGTGTCTTTTTGATAGTCTGAAGAGAGCATTGAACATAAATCGAGCGTAAATCCGTTGTCTCCGTATTAGTTCGGTAGCCTGAATTCACAAAAGCCAATAATATCATTTGAAATGAGATTTGATAGAACCTTAACCTTTCAGTAGCTAGATTTTTTCTTTTAAATGTGACGTCTTTTTTAGGGTTCCGTACCTCAAAAGCAATAATGGAACCCTTATAGGATCACTTTGTTGTCCGTCTGTCAGTCAAGACCCTTTATCTCGGAATATAATATATTTATACGCGTGGAGGTATCGAGTTGAAATTAATATCGTATAGGTACTCAAGTATTCAACCGCTTGCAGCTGTAAACGAACTCAAGAGATACAGCTTTAATGACGCATATTTTACACTCGCAAGGGAATCAAAATCTACAGGGTACTGCCCGTTGACCTAGAATCATGAAATTTTACAAGAAGCAATGTGTTATAGCACAAGTAAAGTAAAAAGGCGAAATCCGAAAATTTGTACCTACATAAAAAAAGAAGATTATTAACTTATTTGCTTAACGCGACTTATGTCGATGAATACTCAGTTTTTAAACGGCAAAGTTAATTTTGTTCCCCAATAGTTATTTATGCTACAAGTGCGGAAGGTAGGTGATTTCCGATGAGTGGCATTTTTATTCACGAGCGAGCGAAGCGAGTGGATAAATCGACACGAGTCGGAAATCATCTTACGTACGTGTATCATACAAAATTTTACTATGCACTGTGCGAGAAAATAAAAAAATATATCACAACCAAGCAAGAAATTAATAAAATGGCGGGCTTATTCTAGCGCTCAGCATACCACAGATTAACTAATAGTTCCTGGGGCATATCTACTGCGCATGTTCAAATAGCTGTCACGTCGTAACGCAAAAAGGCACGAGCAAACTATACGTTCTGCCAAACATATTTAATGAATATTTATAATTAATGTATTGATCAAAATCTAAATCTAGAGTAATTAAAAACGCCTTTAATGAGGTATTAGTGTTATTTTACCTTTTATATGAATGATAATCTGTACTTAACTAATTTGTAAATCTTTTCTCAAATAATAAAACTCTATGCGTCGGGCTGACGTTGGAGTTAAAAATTAAAAAAATACAGAAAAGTAAAAAGTGACACTTTCCGCACAGTTTGGCTGCTTGGAAAACGCTCTTTTCGAGGACATGCATTGTAAAACTATTTATCTTATCGTTAGAGCAATGTTCGGTGCCCTCATAGTTCATGAACTTCAGTAATGTTACTTAATTATTTTGGTGAATGTAGCTGTTTGTACGGAACCCTCAGTGCGCGAGTCCAACTCGCACTTGGCCACTTTTTTCCTAAGAGCCATCTTCTGATAATGAACTGTCCAGATAACTTTAGGAATTTCTTATATGCTGACTGTACCCGTACATACTATAAACTAGAGCTTCATAATTTATTAGAGCACTTTTATATGTTTCTCGCAAACACCTTTTACAGAACGGCGAAAATATAATTAATTAATTGTTTAATTACTTTGCTGTAATTTTCATCTTTTCGATTTCCAGCTGCATTTGGAGCAATATTTGAGTATTGCAGCGTTGTTCCTTTTTCACTTTTTTATGTAGCAAGGACAAAGATAGAGATGATTTTTATTGGTAATAGGATTATGCAAGTTTTCAGATAGATACAAATTTATTCCTTATTAAAAATTAGATCTTTTCTTAAGTTTGCCGTATAATATTAGTTCCCAGAATTGTATCCTCATTAGCGTCACTATCGGCTGGTGTAATAATACAGTGTGTTCTATTAAAAAAATCAACGGGTTCAATTCTGATCTCTAGCAAGGAATATTGATTTTTGAAAAATCCAATGATTTCGTTTTAGTTTTCATGAAAATCAGGCCAAAAACACGTGCCCAACAATGCCTTGTGAACGTAGGTATACTTCTCTAATTGAGTCAATAAACATAATATATATATTAATTTTAACTGCGAATCCTGATTCTTATTATAACCACAAAAGAAGTCTGAAAATAAACAATGTTTTCTTAAAACTTGTGTGTCTTCCCATGCGTAATCGATTCCAAAATAATATAATTATTATTAAGTACGTTAATTCTTTGAATTCTGATGGACGTCACATCGTAACTTTCATACGAAAAACGTTCCTTTTTCGTCCAATGTGACATTTGTGTTATAGTTAAGTTGGTAACACTGCAGACATTGACGTATTCAGTCGGAATGGGTGTCCAGTTGCATTCCGAGGGGACGATAACGTTATTTTGGATGACGTTATGTTGTTAAGCTGACTGTAAGCCTTAGAAAATTGCTGGAGATAATGTTGATGTAGAGGTATTTCTTTATGTAGAGTACTTAATATATATTGCTAAGAAAGTTTTGATTGGAACTCCTTGCAGGAATTACACCAATGGAGCACAAAGTTAAACGAACTGTAAGTCCAGGTTTCCGAAGGAAAATATCGTGATGAAAACTGGACTTAAAATTAGTATAAGTTTGTACTTCATTGGTGTAATTGTTGCAAGGAGTTCCAGTGCGAGGATAAACGAATTAATAAATATTGTTACAAATATATTTCCTGATGCCAATCATAAGTTGTATTAATAGTATTTCAATTTAAAAATTTAGTCAGACAAAGTAACAACAGTGTTTCACTTCTTACGAGGAAATATTTCTTTATGCGAGCACTGTTGCGATAAATACCTAGTATCAATACCTACTTGATTGCGAGCTTATTTTGGAACTACAACTACAACTCGGAATCCGTTAAATGATAAATGATTTAATTTCTGTAAGTTGGTTTGTACAAACACTTTTACATGACGATCATATTTTTTTAAACTAGATGAGGTCGGCGTACTACTCTGAGAAGAAAGGCCGAAACAAACTCAGAGAATCAAACTCGTTGGATGCGAGACGCACGGGTTCAATCATTGTGACACTTGGGGGAGGCCTATGTCCAGCAGTGGACGTCTTTTGCATGATGATAGTATAACTGTATTACCAGGTGTGTTGTAGTGTTATGTTATGGTATTACTTTTGAAGGTAATATAAAGTACTCACCGACTACGCTTAACTTTTTGGCAAAGCTAAGTTCTTACTTACTTTCCTACAGCTCTCAGAGTAAATCACATCACACCCACACGCACACACATCATCAGCCTATTAATGTTCCCACTGCTGGGACACAGGCCACCTCTCTGTGAGAGGGAATGGGCCGTAAACCACCACGCGGGCCCAGTGCGGGTTGGTGGATGTCACATGTCTTCAAATTTTTGGTTCTAAGACATGCCGGTTTCCTCTTTGTGTAAATTATTTCATTACCACTGCTCTCAAAACGGTGAAGGAAAACATTAGAGTAAATAAATTTAATAAATTATCTCTTCCACAACAAACTAGAGATCAACACACCTGTACTATGTGTTCACATAAGTATCGGACAGCACTATCACACTACCTAATGCCAGTCAGTTCGACGGAGAACTTTCCTACTCTGTGGCAGAGTACTAAGTATGTTACACGTTGTGTTTAGAACAACAATGTTACAACCTCTTAAAAGTAATTTGGAAATATTCCTTTCAATGATCTCTGTTGCGTTCTATTTAGGCGTTCATTTTGAAAATATCCTCAGGGTGATATTATTTGTGTAAATACTTTTAAAGGTAAAAGCTTAACTTTTTACTTTAGTACAAAACAAAGCTCCTTTTCTACATTTCCTATACCTAGCTCTCAGAGCAAATTAATTTAATAAATTATCTGTTCCACAACAAACTAGAGTAAAACACACCTACGCTAAGTATTCACACAAGTATCGGACAGCACTATCGCACTGCCTGACACCTGTCAGTTCGACGGCGAAGTTTCCTACTCTGTGGCAGGGTACTAAGTATGTTAAACGTTGTGTTTAGCTAGGCTGTGGCTGCACGGAAATGCAGTAGCATGTAAATAGAAAATTATGTGGTAACAGGAATAAATAATTCAGGTCACAGATAATATAATACCAGCATTCAGGTGTACCGAGGTATAAGTACGGATATGTATTTGCATTAATGGTGAACTAGCTTTGTCAGTGGTTTTACTCGCGCCATAGTCTGCAATTATTATACGATGGGCTTTTACTACCGTGTTATAGAAATCTTGGTCAAAAGTTTACTATGCCCAACCCAAGTCAAAAAGTTCAAAATTTCGTCTAACAGCCACACCTAAATGGCTGAAGATCTGGACAAGTTTTGATGCATTTTGATGATTGGTTAAAAACGAAACAAACATTTTTTTTATACTAGCTTCTGCCAGCGGTTTCGCTCGCGTGACTGTCGAAATTTATCCCAAGGGATAAAAAGTATCCTATCATCTATCTATCATATTTCATCCAGGTCCGTCCAGCCTTTTGAGCGTGGAGAAGTAACAAACATACAAACTCACAAACTTTCGCCTTTGTGATAACTTTTATTTTTTTATATTGAGTAAAAGGAACAATCAATTCCGGCAATATAAATTGGTAACCATTTGACCATAAAAATTAAACGAAAATCTGATCGTTCCCCTAACAGGAAAAATTATGAATTTATTTTCCTGAATTTTAAGAAACGATTACGTTTGAGAAAACTCTGTCCGTCTCATCGAACATTTTTAATGGATAACAAAACAATCAGAATAAAGATTTTCTTCCAAATATTTCTTTATTTGCGGACATAAAACCTCTTTAAATTTAAAAATGGAATAAAAATACTGAGACGTAGAAATAGGTCGTAGACTGTTTACAAAGTTCGTTATACATTAACTGTTTTTCATAACAAACAATGAATGATGTCGTACAAGCTGCGCAATGGACGGCAAACAATAGCAACTGTGATTACTTTGGCACACGATCAAGGGGTTTTACAAAGAAAACATTTAGTAGGTACCTATTACTTCATACCATCGATATATATGTACTACGCACTAGATTTGGCGATCCGAACACGCACTCTATTCGACTGAACTGTACTGCAGTCCGTACACCTTAGTTTACACTAAGAACGAACGAAACGCGTAAGGCCATGAATTTCATAGCGCTTACGACGTTTTGATCGTGAGCAAACTAAACTTTTTTTTTTTTTTTTGATAGTCTCGCGCTTGATCACTATCTCACCTGATGGTAAGTGATGATGTGGTCGACGATGTAGCACGCTTACCTAGAAGAAACCTATTCACTCTTAACTTAAAGACTCCCAGGTTGTAGCTATCAGGAAATACAGACTCCGGCAGGGAATTCCACTCCTTAGCTGTACGCATAATGAAAGTATTCCCAAAACGTTTGGTGCGTATGGGTGGGATGTCCACCATGTACCGATGACGCAACGCCGTACGTCTTGTAGTCCGATGATGGAACGGGCTAGGAGGAATTAGTTCATGCAATTCCATCGCACACTCTCCGAAATGCAACCGATAAAAAACCGACAGACTGGCAACTTGGCGCCGATGTTCAAGGCTCTGGAGCCTAGACTCGACCAGTATCTCATTGCCGATGAGGAACTCTATATGCGATCTAGCGCTGCATACAAAATAAATATTTTAGCGCTACAGCGAACTTTAGTCCTAACTCACCAGCATTTCAACAAATTTTTTTTCATGAATGTTCTTGTCTATCGTTATAGTGTATGTCAATGCTTCATATGCAGTGTCTAGTTTGCTGTAAAAATGCGAATAGTATAAAGTTAAGAAAATCTTTCTAGGCTCAGAGCAAGCATTAAACTTAGAAGAGTCTGCTTGTCATCGGCACTCTAAGAAGAAGGGAGCAAAATGATATTCTGTCCGCGATATAGCGATTGTCAAAATGCCAATGTGTATCAGTGGATTACGGGCAGGGGTACGGTGGGTCTGCAGAGTAATATTTCTGCAGTGCATGTTAATCTCATATTGGACTTTTTGAAAATCTGCCATCACTACATATTATTAAAAAAACCCACCGCGTCTGTCTGTCTGTTCGCGATAAACTCAAAAACTACTCAACGGATTTTCATGCGATTTTCATTAATAGACAGAATGATTTATGAGGAAGTTTTTGCTGTATAATTTGTTAAGGTTTTGTGGAAATTGAATGAAATATGACGATAAAAAATCAAGCCGCCTGTGCGCTTTTATTGCTTACTAAAGTTACTACTACTACCACTACCTATCAGGTGCGATAGAGGTAAAGCGCGAGCCAAACTAAAAAAAAAACGCTGCCTCTTCGCTTTGGATATTACAAAACAATGTATGGTGGTGGGATACTCCTCTTTTATAGGTCTACATTAAAGTCCGCGATGACATATATCTATATATTAAGAATAGCTTGCTATACGCATTCTAACTTTTAAGAAAATGGTCACGTACAATGCGGTAACTGGAAAGCTATTTAGACGGATACAGTATTAATCTTCATCAGAACATTATGATATTTTTTTACACCATATAATTTAAATGAATATCTTAGGAGTTATCGCAAAATAGAAAATGACGGGTGCGAAATTAAATTCAAGCGCGGGTCTCACACCGATGACGGGACGGAGATGATGATTGGAGGGATATGTATTTTTATTATTTTTGGGTGATATTGGAAGGTTACAATTGCGTTGGTTTCAAGGTCACATTTTTATTTTGTGTATGGTAGTTAGATCCTATTTAAAAAAAACATGTAAGCTTAATATGCTCTCTATCCGTGCGAAGCCGGGGTGGGTCGCTAGTTAATATAATAAAGTTGAAGAGTTAATTTATTTTTTGTTTGAAAAAATATTTTTGCGTTCCTCAATAATTAGGATTTGATAGCCTTAGACGGTTAGACGGTTATAGGCTATGTATAACAAATCCTTTATTATTATAAAACAGTGGGTGAAAAAATGCTAAAATGTCATTTAGTCGAGAGCTCAAGGTCCTTGCTCCTGGTTATTTGGGTACCCTGTGTTTCAGATCATGCTCTGACGTAGGTACTCGGTACACGAGCATTGAGCCGGGATGGCCCAGAGGCCGGAAGACCTTGACCCAATACTGTGTATACAGGATTTTATACCGTAAAGGTAAATATAAAATATTAAATTAATTTATTAAAAGAGATACAACAGATAATTTGATAGGGAAATATTAATTTCTAAATTAAATAAAACAAAATATGACCTGGTTAATACTGCGGGCTGGATGCGAGACGCACGGACCGATCAGTGTGGCGTCGCTTGATGGAGGTCTATGTCCAGCAGTGGACGTCTTTTACCTAAAATGATGATTTTAATAAGTTACCACAAACTTTGCTTTAACATCTTCTAATACAGTACTAAGGACTACTCATGAAAAACAGCGCAACACATTAGCTTCGAGATGAATACGCATTGTAATATGTAGGCAATAAATGTAGGTTATAAACCAGCCACGTACCTACCGTATGCAGCTCATAAATACGAGAGTTCCGCGAAGAGACGGGAATAGTTGTTTTGGATTACAAAATAATAGCACTACTCTTGACCATAGAGCAACGAGACGAATCGGTGGGCACTTCTAAAGACGGCATTGTCAAAACTGTCCGTACAAACCATGCGTGTCAGTGAATGTTGCCATTTAATTTTTTAATGTATGTACTTATGTAAATATTGTAAAACACTTTTTTTTTAAAGAGTAAGTATGGAGTTTCTTGTCCGTTCTTCCCCATAACAAGTTACTTTTCTGAATGGACGGTAGGATCAATTGTTATTATCTACTTGTAAATTTTAATTGTTGACGTTCAAAAGTGCCGCTTAATGGCCTAATTGAAAGAAATATATATTTGACTTTGACTTTAATCACACAAAAAATTACGGCCGGTTACTATTCTGACTAAACCCTTTTTCAGATTCTGAATTAACAATTTGAAGTAGATAAATATTTGTAAAACTACTTTAGCCTCAAAACAAAGCCTCCTTGGGTATGACACGTTATCAACTCCAAATGCTCATACCAGAAACCGGCTCTATAGCTATGACAACTGAAAGTTATTACATTACTAGCTGCCGTCCGAGGCTCTGTCCGCTTGGAATGAGAGTTGCGTTCAATATCTTTGTAAATTATGTAGCCTTTGTGTTATTTTTAAGCTATCTTACTGTAAAGTTTCAATAATTTTCGGTCAGTTGATTTTGCGTGAAAGAGTAACAAGCATCCACATTCACAAACATTGTTTATAATATTAGTATATGTAGGATAATATTATAATATTAGCAATAAGCATAGTCGATGCCAGCGCGGCGTTCCTGGCTCTGTGTTATTAACCACACACTATATTTGTTTCTTTTGTTCTTTAGAAGTATGTTTCTAGTAATTATGTAAGAGGAAAATCCATGTTTTACAAGAAAATTGTGCTTCATTTTGTACTGGATGTAATACATTCTATTGTTTTTCTATCGAATTTAATTGGGTCCGTGCCCACTCTACCCGATTAGACTCAACCCGAAGAATAATACCAGAAGTTTACTACCAATTCAGTGCCATTTGTACAGTCAGGCAAAGTGATATTTAATTTTAAATAACTTAACTTTGGAAGTTAGTACCTACTTGTTAACCTAATAATTATAATCACGTTTATATACTGATCCAATAAATATCACCGTGCCACTAGCTATAAGATTGTAATGATAATTAACAATAATCTGTGATTTTTACGACAAAGTAAAAAGTGTATAATATATTAAAAAGGATAAGTACTTACTTGTTTAATTATTTATTAATTTACCCAAACATTATTTAAATTTTACACTCTCTGTGATGCAAACGTTAAACCAAAACTTTTCTGCCTGACTATACATCGACGTTTTTACGCCTATCAAAATAGAAAGGACATGGCTAAACAACTGCCCTTAGCACGTCTAGAAATTTCTCACTAGCTCGTAACATTCAAATATTCATTAATGAATTATTACAGTTTTATTATTCTTCTAGAACTTTCGTGAATTAATCAAATAATTAAAAGTTTTTTCATGTTTTTGTTTGTCAAGAAGAACATAAGATTCCGTTCTACGAAAAATTGTAGTCAATAAACCTACTTTTAAATACATTTGCGTAAGTCGAAACGACCAGTATTCATTATTATTTAATATTGTACCTATCGCAATTCATCTCAAATATTCAATAATGAATTATAACAGTTTTATTATTCTTCTAGAACTTTCGTGAATTAATCAAATAATTAAAAGATTTTTCATGTTTTTGTTTGACAAGAAGAACATAAGATTCCGTTCTACGAAAAATTGTAGTCAATAAACCTACTTTTAAATACATTTGCGTAAGTCGAAACGACCAGTATTCATTATTATTTAATATTGTACCTATCGCAATTCATCTCAAATATTCATTAATGAATTATAACAGTTTTATTATTCTTCTAGAACTTTCGTGAATTAATCAAATAATTAAAAGATTTTTCATGTTTTTGTTTGACAAGAAGAACATAAGATTCCGTTCTACGAAAAATTGTAGTCAATGAACCTACTTTTAAAGACATTTGCGTAAATCGAAACGAACAGTATTCATTATTATTTATTTTTGTACCTTTTGTATACATCTCAAAACCTTAGAGATTATCTGATTTCTAGAAATTATTGGCAAAATCTGAAAAGCTACGGCGCTTAAATAGTGCTGACACTAAAAAGTTCGATTCAATTAGAACCAAATAAAAAAAAAACATGTTGGGGGTGTCATGGGAACTCACTTTGAACAAAGTACCTTTCGCCGGGTATTATGTATTAATACAGAGCCAACTAGTATGGTCTTAAGTTTCAATTTCGTATTGATTCATCATGAGATGCATAAACTATGGTGTAGCAACAAATGAAAGATCTTCAAATGACAGCCGGGACCAAAGGCTTAACTAGCTTTCCAAGGCACGAAGGAAACTCGCTATGTAAAGATGGTACACGATGGAACCACGCAATGACCTCGGCTAGCGTTGCTTAACCTTGAAGATCGACATGTGCGTCTGTTATTATTAAGCCACGAGCTGCTCTGAACGCCTTAATAAAGTATCATAGCAAAATCTTATTCTTTTACAAGTTTGTATACCTATTAATGTAGGCGTGTCTACGATTTTATTTTCAGTATTGTGACGATATAAAAAGTGTCTGTAATTTTTGTCATACGAAATACTGATATTCAGCTATTCAGAATTACATATTACTAGTTAAAATGTTTATTCATTGCTAGGGCAGTCGTCCATACTTTATTTAGCCATGTCCTTTGCAGGTATTATTCTTCGGGTTGAGTCTAATCGGGTAGAGTGGGCACGGACCCAATTAATTCACAATTCATTCTAGGAAAACTGTTGTGGTGTAAATAAGTTTTGTAAAGATGAGAATGGTCGTTTTTCGCCTTTAGAAGTTAAGATAATCCAATATGGTTTGAGTAATCTTTGAAATGGAGATTGATAAAAATTCAATATATTTTTAACACAAATCTTAACTCGCGATTTCTGAATTAAGAATTTAAAGTTGAGCATTTGTTAAACTCTACTTTAATATTAGTCTGTAAACCTGTCAAACTGCTGCATTAAAATGAGGTTTGACACTTTCTGGGTTCCAAATTCTCAACTCGCTAATAAATTCGTTCAAATAACAATCTCACACAAAGACTGAAAAATCTTTGCAATCATGTCAAAGAATTTATTACCTAACTACAGATCAGTAAGCTTTACTTTTGTTTATTATTAGATACCTGTTTTTTTTTAATCCATTAAAGGACAAATTATCAACATAACAAGGCATTAACTTATCATCACAGCCACTGGATCATAACGTAATATCTCACAGATCTTAGACATATCAAGCTAAGGCAAGCCGAGTTGAGTTGAGTTTCGCTTTGATAGCGCTCACCAATCACTGCGGATGTCATCCGTCTTCCGTCGCTTTGGCAACGGTTTGGACACGGCACACGGCAAACTGGAGCGTTGATTAACTAATAACTCTGATAAAATTTTTTTTTTTTTTTTAGCTCCTCACTAGGAATTTCTTCCTGTATCGTGGGTGGGTTTACAAACATATAAACTCACATACACAAACACCCAGAGCCGGAACAACTATCTGTAGGTTATACAAATATTTGTTCTGTGCGGAACCCGCGACACGCAGCGCAGCAGTCAATCGCTCAACCACTGCGCCAACCGTGCGCCCAACAATCAATCTTTGTGAACACCCTTTGTTTTGATATCTGAACTTTTAAACACTCATTTATCTATTTATGTTTAGTAATTTTTTTATTCGGCTATCGCTGAAAAAAAACGCTGTGGCTCTGTATCACACGCGATTACCAGCATTAGATCACCGTTTTTCGTGGTTGTGAGGCATACTTTGTAATGATTGTATTCACGGCACACGGCAAACTGGAGCGTTGATTAACTAAAATCAGTAATACCTACAATATCTGTGTTGAACCCTTTGTTTCAAGAACAAAATAAAATGTTCGCCCCACCCCATCATGTGTGGTATCATTACACAGGGATTTTAAAATTTAGGTAGGGTTTAGTACATCATATTTTTGTCAAGCGCACCATTTGCGAGGTATATACCAAAGGCCGGTCAAAGTCTTGAAAACTATTTTTCACCCGACTACGGCGTCGCAAAGTCCACTCTTGTAACTTATGCATTATCTAGATACATGTAAAACAACAAACACTAAACAGAGTAGTTTCGCTAAAACTCAAAAATACTTTAAATAAAAAATAAGTTCAAAAACTAAAACCCGACTACTGAAAAATCACGCTCTAAAAAGTATGAAACAAGAAAATATTCTCATCTGAAATTGTTAATTCCGTAGAGGATAACTCTACGGAACAATTTGTACATAACAATTTCAGATAAGAATATTTTCTATGCCACTTTGGAGAATGTATTGTTTTGTTACGTTAGGTGGCACCGTGGCATACGACCACGGTTATCCTCTACGGAATAGTTTGTACATAACAATTTCAGATGAGAGTTTCTGAACTTATTTTTTATTTTGATATCTGAACTTTTAAACACCCATTTACCAATATATGATTACACATATGTTTTATTCATGAATAAAACTGTTCGCTCCGTCACTTACCCTAAGGTTTTATTGGTTCGGAGTCACCCAGTCGACACCGGCTATCGCTGAAAACCAAACTACATTCATGAAAACCCAAATATGCATCATCATCTACAACAGCCCGACTTCGCTGTTGGCTTCGAAAATACAGGTCTATTCTCTTTTCTTGTGCCATTTTTATGATTTTCTCGAAACAATTCTGAAAAGGAATCAAATCTACGCAAACTATACATCATTTGAGAGCCATTTTCTGTTTACTGCTATCGATATCTCTTCAAACGGGATCGAGGATAACGCACCAAAATATTCAGTTTCCATGTCTAAACTCTGCTCCGATACCAGATATCAATGTGGATACAGCTTTCTACATCAAAGAGATCCTCAATAAAAATCGAAACTTGAGTAATTGGAACTGGCAAACACGGCAGCCAATGCAAAACACCTGGAGGCAATATGGCTGATATATTTAGGTATACTATATACATATGAAGTGTCCTAAACAAAGGGCCTGTCTATACAAACTTCGGATGTACTGTGTCTAAGACATGCATGAATGGCATGTTCTAGATTTCTTGATGCAAGGACATGGCTATTGTTTTCAGTTTGACCTAGTTTCAGGTGAGAATATGAATATACTCGTATGTGCATAATTTACCGATGGCAACAAAGAACAAAACGACATCTGCATTTTTGCATATTTTACTTTTTTACATAATTGAATTTGGAATTTTTTAACTTAGTGATATTTTTTTTGTAAAAAGTCTTATTTAATAGTATTTTGCACGTATCTATGTAAAGACAACTACACGTTATTTTGACGAAGTACAAACGCACATCTACAATAGTTGTCCGTGTGTGCGTTGTACAATTCCAGTTGTACGTTTCAGCATGACATGTGCGGTCGACTTTTTAAACTACTAAGAATGCACTTCCTTATTCCTACAAACTCAATTTTTGTAATCATCATTTCATAATAATACACAAACAGAAACACAAACACACACACACATAAACATATATAGTCATCATCTGCCTAGCCTTTTTCCCAATTATTGTTGGGGTCGGCTTCTTAAACATATATAGTATTAGAAATAAATTACTTATAGTAAAATTTGGCAAGAGAGCGAGAACAAACAGATTTATTTATTTATGTTGTGCGAAATAGATAAAGACATCTGCCGTATTTCGAAATATATTATATATATCAGTTACCTGACCTTTACTGTTTTCTTCGAAATGTCGTATTAATTAACTAAAGAAAATTTGAAAAGCTAGCATTGTCATTGTAAAGTTATAACATTTTCGCGTTAAAAACGCTCTTCTGAAAACTAGTGATTTTGTAGATAGCCGTTTGTTCTTTGCTGCCTATAGGCATGAAGTCACGTTTCAGCCACTAACATGTTATGTGTAAATTATTATAGGTTCAGTTTTCCTTACGGTGTTTTCCTCTACTTGAAGACAGTGGCGTATAAGATCAATTTCTACCAATCGATTTACTACAGATCGATTATGACCAAAATTTACCAGCTGCTAACACCAACACCAAACAGCAATTAATTTATCTACATTACCAAAATAACGCCTAAAAATTCATAAATGATATCCATTGCTAATGCACCATGTATATCTAATTCAAAACGCGCCATAAACAGCCGTGTTACCATCACAAAAGATCCGTCGATACAAGTCCACTGTATACACAAATATATTTGCATACTACCCACCTTGTCTTCCAAGCCTTCATTTTACCACCATCCCATTACATATGCAAAACACTAGCTGATACTGAAAAACGTTCCGCTTGACACAATGTTTGTTGAATAATAAATACGTTCGAGCAAGTAGAGCGAATGAATCACTTCGACAGTTCGATTGTCTTATTTTTAAACCGGTGTCTTTGTTAGTCGTCCATTTGGAATATCGTATGCAGTTACTGCATCACTAATAATGCTGTCTGTTCAACAGATTGACAGGAGACTGACAGTTTTACAGCACTAGAAGAAGAACACTATAAAAGACTAATTTCTCAATTAGTATACTACTAAGACTGAGCAGAATGACCGATGAGATGACGTCCGAGCCGCCATTTAAACAAAACATAATTTAGAACAAAGATAAAAAAATATCAAACAACGAGCTACCCACGCGTAATTTACTGTAACTAACAATTGTATTAGAACGTTAGGTTTACTACAAGACATTAAAACACAAAGAGAATTAACAAGTTTTATCGTCTGCTAACAAAATGTGGGAAGATTCGTGGAAGCTTGGACGTCTGCCTCTTAGGGGCAGCGCACACCGAGAAGTAAGGTGGAGAGATGTTGCTTGCACTTTTTAAAATAAAGATATAGGATAAGATACCCAGTTAAAGCCCAGAAAAAAAAAGCATACAAAAAATGTAATGACATCGAAGGAAATATATTTCTTCCAGTGAAATAGTAATTATACATATTATATTTTCACTAAATTATAATAAGTTATCTAAAACCCAACATTGCGTAATCTATAGTTTTCTTATTTTAGCCTATAAACTCAGAAGTGCCAATAACTGGATGGTGCCAGCGATAGAGTGGTTTACCCTACCTATACTAAATGCATGCCCCTATCCGATGAGACAAAGTGCGACATAATCCTGCACCATGGATTACACCACAAATTAAAGAGCATATGGCCGGTAGGGACAAAGCCAAAAGCAGGTATAAGCGCAGACCTGAATCTCGCTTATTACAAATCTTTACGTAATCGCTGCAGTCATCTATGTCAGGATGCTTAGAGGCGCTACTTCCATGAACAACTCAATAACCACAGTTCTGCCGATATATGGAGATTCCATTAGTCTGTATGCATAGGCAAATTGCCTACCAACAAGTGCAAAGATGTGAACCTTAATGATCTCAACAGTCATTTCTCTCGTCTTCCTTTTTCTCTTGATAAGTGTGTCAAGGCAGCAACTTTGGAGCGTCTTTCCAGTTTGCCGTTGCCACAATGTCCGACCTTTAACCTTAGCGATGTTACCGAGGATGACTTTAAGAAGTCTGTTTTGGCAATAACTTCTGCAGTAGTCGGTAATGATAAGTTATGTTCCAGAATGATTACTCTTATCCTTCCATCATTGCTTCCTGTTCTAACTCACATCTTCAATCACTCGTTTACATCTTACTCTTTTCCGACGGTCTGGAAGCAGGCTCACATCATACCCTTACCTAAAACCAACAATCCTTCTTTATTAACTCATTTTAGACTATTCTTCCATTTCGCTCTAAAGTCTTCGAACACTTAGTCCATAGACAAGTATCATATTTCTTGACGTCAATCTCTTAAATATCTCCCTTTCAATCCTTTTTTCGTTCGGGTCACAACATTGTTTCTGCACTTTTAAAAGTGACTGACGATATCCGCTGGGCTATGGAGAATAAGTCCCTTACTGTACTTGTATTGCTCGACTTTAGCAGTGCCTTCAACTCAGTAGATTTCGACATTTTACTCGGTGTTCTGGAATCAGTTCAGTTCAATTCTTATCTTCGGGGATGTTCTCAGTGTGTTCGCCTTGATGAGTCCTTCTCTGATTGGTGTAGCCTCACTGAGGGGGTTCCTCAGGGTTCTCTCGCCTCTTCTTTTTTCAATCTTCTTTAACTTTGTTACCAGAGTAATCTCATCTAGTTTCCATCTTTACGCAGATGACTTGCAGCTCTATCGACATTTTACTTCAGACGACGCTGGTTCTGTTATTGCGGCCATGAATAGAGACCTGGCATGTATAAGCTCTTGGGCTAAGTCATTTGGGCTACAAATTAACCCAAGTAAATCACAGGCCATGGTCATAGGCAGCAAATTCGTTCGCAATGCGGCTAACGTTGCTTCTTTGATACCTCTATATCTCGACGGTGTTCGCATAGACTTTACCGAAAAGGCAAAGGATCTGGGGGCAATCATTGACTCTAATCTTTCGTGGCATGCTCAGGTCAACGAAGTTAGTCGTAAGGTTCATTTTTCTTTCCATTCACTGAATTGCCTTCAGAGTCTATTGCCCTTAAAGACAAAAAATTCTTTGGCGCAAACACTTATTCAGCCGATTATAGATTATGCCGATGCCTGCTACCTGGATGCTACAGAGGAGCTATTAAACAAGCTTGAGCGCCTGCAAAACTTATGCATTCGCTTTGTTTATGGTCTACGTAAGTCACCTTCACAAGGAACTCAAGTGGCTCCCAATCCGTCTTCCCAGAACACTCGGATTTTATGTCTCCTCTTCAACATCTTACACAACCCGTCTGATCCTTCCTACCTGCGTGAGCGTTTTTCTGAAGCCCGCCCTAGAGATACATTATGCAGGTCACATCTTAGATCCCTCCTTGAATCCCATCCTCATAAAACCAGCTATTATTCCTATTCCTTCTCTGTCCATGCTGTAAGATTGTGAAACTCACTTCCGCCTAGCATCAGAGATCTCGATACTAACTCGATAAAAAAAAACGATTATAAGAGCATTATCTTTCCTCTGAAATCTGATCTTTATAAGCATATTTATATATATTTAGTATCTATATGTTTAAGAGTTATGTATTAATTTAAGTATATATTACTTACACTATATGTGTATGTTTATATATATTTATATGTTTTATATCTTAGGTTAGTCGTTCACTTTTCTTCTCTGCCTGTTCTCACACATTATTTGTCTACATTTTCTTCATTTCTCCTTTTCGTGGATCTGCTGGAAGAAATTTCTCAAGAAATAAGCAGTACCTTTGTACTCCTTTGTCATGATGTGTTTTCTGTATGTATTTTCTGTGTGTACATAAATAATAAATAAATAAAATTTGAATGACTTTCGTGCCAGCGACACGAAGAAGAAAACGATACATAAAAAACCACTTCGAATTCTCTAATTGAAATGTGCATCTGTTTGAGTACTTAATAAAGTTCTATATTGTACTGTTACTTAAAAAGTACGCTCAGCGTCGCTTCACAATGTGAGCTTACTCTTACATACGCAAAGAGTATTTTAGCGCCGCTCCCAATGCATCAACATCAATATATGAGGCAATAACACATCTTTAACGTATCCAGCTGTCTCATAAATTCTGGGAAGGAGCCACTTCGAAACGAAATTCGAACGCCTGACCAAATATTCGTTCTTGGGGTTTGGACGGCCGCCAAATATCAACAGGTGTAACTTGGGGAGGGTTCCCTTTACTACTCAGTGACTCACCCCCCAACGGTGTTGGGATCACGGCTGTAAGGCCGGATTTGGGGTCAGCCATCAACAATTATGTTTACATGCCCACATGATTAAGTATTTTTCCGGTCCTTTCTTGCGTCGGCTTTTCGGGGTTGACTTACTTTGGGGAGTTCGGTGACTTACGAGTTTATTATTGAAGCTATCTTAATAATATATGTGGTGCGTTGAAATGTTTTATTTATTGTGAACTAGCTTCTTCCAGCGTCATGGCCCGCGTTTCTGTGGCAATTGAGAACGTACTCTTGGGTTAAAAAGTAAGATATGACTTTTTCCTAGGTCTATTCTATATTGAGGCCAAAAATCATCAAAATTGGTTCAGCGGTTTAGGAGTGAAAACGTAACAACAGACAGACAGACTATCTTTCGAATTTATAATATTAGTACGGATTTTCGCAAGCAGGAAACAAAAACAATGTATCAGAGTTTACAAATAAAAAAAACCGCCCAAATGCGAGTTGGACTCGCTCACCAAGGGTTCCGGACCATTACCGCAAAAAAAGGGCAAAAAAACACGTTTGTTGTATGGGAGCCCTACTTAAATATTTATTTTATTCTGTTTTTAGTATTTGTTGTTATAGCGGCAACAGAAATAGGTACATCATCTGGGAAAATTTCAACTGTCTAACTATCACGGTTCATGAGATATAGTCTGGTGACAGACAGACATACAGACAGACAGACGGACAGTGGAGTCTTAGTAATAGGATCCCGTTTTTACCCTTTGGGTACGGAACCCTAAAATTAGGTTAGAGACTGTTGTTTAACTATACAATAAGGAAAGTGATAATTATATAAATGTTTTACCTGTTTATTGTGAACAAAACAATGAAACCCTTTTATAAAAACTGACAGAATCCTTTGTCAAAACAAAATTCTTTGTTACTTTATATTTATTTTAGCCACAACCTGACCACAAACTGTCCTGATTGTTTTTTAAAAACAGTTGGTAACAGTTGTTGCGATAAAACTGTTTTTTAAGTACTTAATTTGTGTAATACACGTGTATTACACGTTCAGTGTGTTTTATAAACTGTGTGCAACTTTGATCACGGAAAAAAATAAATAAATCTAAGTGAACCTTCAATTATTTTATTAAAATTAATAACAGTGACAAAACGTGTGGAAAGTTCTATCATTTGTTATTGGTAAGTTCTCGTGATTATGCCAATTATTTTATGATATATTTATTACTATACTTCATAAAAGATAGCTTGATCTCTGCGACATAATTATGTCAAACTGACGTATGCGTTATTGTTACGTTATTCTTAGCCTGTCAAGCGCTATTGTTACTGTATTGATACTGACAGCTGTCGCAGAGATCAAGCTATCTTTTGAGAAGTATAGCTTCTGTGAACGGTTTTACCCGTGTAAAGTCAGCAATTATCCCAAAAAAACGTAATTAAAGATGTTAAATATATCTGCCTATGTCCTTCTCCAAGGTCAAAATTACCTCAATACCAAAAAAAAAACAAAATTGATCAGCGGTTTAGACATGAAAACATTACAAACTCGTAATATTATAGTTCTGGATAAAATTTGCATTTGTTAGTGGTAAGTTCTCTTGGTTGTGCAACGTATTGCCGATTTGCCGATTTCATGAAAGAGGTTATCAATTCGACCTGCACCTATGTAGGTATGTAATATTGCTGGAATTGCACAATATTCTAAACAACAGCGAGAATGCCAGCCCGAGCATTACACATAATGCTCTTAGCGCCGTCCACACACAGAATTCACGATACATTACACGATACATCACACGTTACGCTGGTCTGGATCCAGATTAAATCCTGTGTTACAACCCTACCTCAGATACACAGTCCCCCAGTGCGCTGGACAGCTCATTGTTACCGCCGCCATGACACCTACATTCAATTAAAAAACACAATACCTTTAATTTCTTCTAGACAATCATATCTCAGTTCTTTGTTTTTCTCGCTAGACTTGTGTGACGTCAGAGGAAAGGGTACCAACAGATGTAGGTAAAAGGGTTCTCCTCTCTATTTTACGGTGAAGTATATTTTACTTTAATAAGATTTCAGAATCTTTTCTATAGATGAGAGAACCTTCAGATCTCTTTTAATCAGCGAATTCACTATACCTATTGGTTGTATTTGCTGATTAAAATAGATAATATTGTGTGTTGATCTTTGGGAAAAAGAAGATCGTAAATACTGAGTGAATTTGCTTTTGAACAGAATGAGAAAATAATTAAGCTAAATGGATTATGTTTCTTTGGGCCATGTGGCTAAAACCGGGCGGGCATGATTAGAATATTGGCATAATTATAGCACCAACAGAAGTTTAAAAATAAACCAACACTTTTACTACAGAATACAAAATAAACGACATATTTTAATAAAAGAACGGCTACGTTCGTAATTTGAAACATTATCATTTATCATCTCTCACAATTTATCAACGGAACCCATTAGTTAATTAAAGCGGCCATCTTTGCTCGGTATGAATATTTTAAATAACCTTTTAGTTCCTGCTTCTGTATTGTCCTATGTAAACTTGAAGGTACACTTTCGGCTATGGTTGCCCTTCAGCTTTTTATTGCTCTGGAGTGTATCAGAACTAGGCGAAATCAACGTAATATTTGTTTTGACGATTATATTTAGGCTGGCTTCACGTATGCACATCATCTAGTACTTCTAGATAGATGTGGCTATTTAGAGACTATAATAAATTTAAAACAAGGTTTATTTTGAGAAATGTTATAGTTTGGCAGTCCAAAATGACACAACAAAATGAACAGAGTTTTAATCGTAATAACTCAACCAGTAGTGGTGTTCAGACAAAACCTCACCGTGAAAACTCAGCTGAAATGAAACTGAAGTTAACTGTCAATCACTAGCTTTTTGTGGAGTGACAGTTCGCTTCACGTTCCCCTATCTAAGTTGAGGTGTATACAGAATAGACCTGGTAGTATATAAACAGTTAGCTTACTAATCCAAAAGTATATTTTGATGTAATAAGAGAACGTTGTGGTTTAAAAGAAGATGTAGTGACTAAAATTGAAAAGAGTATGTTAAGACGGTTTGGTCATGTTGAGAGGATGAATGAAAGGCGACTAACGAAAGGTATTTACAAGGCAGACGTGAATGGAAACGCCGGGAGGAGACGCCCTAGAAAGACATCATCATATCAGCCGAAAGACGTCCACTGCTGGACATAGGCCTCCCCCAAGCGTCGCCACATTGACCGGCCCTGTGCGTCTCGTAACCAGCGGATCTCCGCAATACTGATACCTTATATTGGTGTTGTTCTTCAGAAAGACCAGGTGCGCAGTACTCATAACTGGCGTGTGTGTATGACTAGACGTATGAATGTGAGTGAAGCAAAAGAAGTATGTAAGGATCGTAGCAGGTGGCGTTCTGTAGTTTCTGCCTACCCCCATGGGAAAAAGGCGTGAGTTTATGTATGTATATTTTTTATTTTAAAATTATATTTGGATCTCATGTTGCCTCTCATCACCATGGTTTCTGTTACCTTGAAGCTTCATTTATCCCAAAACAAAAACATGAATATTGAAAACCCTTGCAATTAATAATATCCTAAATCCAGTGTTTAATCAGGCTCACGGGATTATAAAGTAAAACGGAACGGGGTTCCGTTTAGGAGTGAGTCTCTTTACAAATCCTTGCTAAATGAGCTCATAAAACAAAAACTAAAAGTGCTTACTTTTAATACATTTACCCTCTTACAAATAAACACGGTATAAAGTTATACCAAGTATAAACCTATGAAAATGTATGGTTATACCTTTGTTATACCTGGTATAACTTTATACCGCGTTTATTTGTAAGAGGGTTAAGGTTCATCTTACTTCCTACTTGTGGATAGTTGGATGTTTGTTACCTGGGTCAAAGATAGGTTATAGTCTTGATTAGCACAAAGGCTTCATTCCATCCCGTTATAATGTTCTAATGGGATGAACACACTTTTGACGCGGGCGAAGCCGCTGGCAGAAGAAATGTTTGTAGAACCAAAATAAATTTCAGACACAAAAAGAAAAGATAAGCCTTTATTTTCTGTAGGGAATTAATGTTCGACTGTTCAGCCAAATTAGAGCAGCGAGCTGTATTTTCGTTCTTTTATTAAGGCGCAGACACCCCTCAGTAGCCGATTTTATTGAGAATCACGTCTAAACAGCGGGTCGTAATTTTTTTGAAAAGCTGTTTGTGCCACATTAGACCATTTTTAATAGGTAGGTATTTCGCTTTTTCCACCAAGTAAAATACCTGGCTTTTATAAATAAATAAGTGGATAGGGTGATAAAGTGACACACGAGTGACCTACCTACGCTCGCGTTAAAAAAGCTAGTGGTTTTTAATAATTTGATCTAAGAGTTTTCTTTCCTGTCACATAGTGCAATTAATTTGTACAGTTACGTCTGACATGGACAAAAATACGACAATAGCACAAAAACCGCCAAACATATTTTAATTAAATTTTCACTATTTCAAAGACAATTTATACCTACATCTACATTTTGTTGAGTCGCGTGGGTGTGAAACGAGTCCGCATTTTGTTCCCTCAAAGTCATTGGTTACTGTCATCGTCTTAAGAGAGAGGAGAATAAAGTAGTAAGTAATTTTCTAAAGAAAAACATACAAACATATACCAGTTTGAAAGTGTATGTATTCTGAATAGAACTCAACTCTCCGAAGACAAATAAAACAGTGTTAAAAACACTCTCAGAGCTACTCATTGCTGTACTATAATAATATAAATATATTGGGTTCCGTATTCAGCCATTTTAAAACTGCAGTCTTTAACAGCTCCAGTGGAACTCTAACTACTGGTATTTTAGCTCCATTGCAATTCCATGCAGCAAAATGGAAGCAGTTTTATTCAAAAAACGAAAAAGATTTTACAAGAAAGTCTATGTATTTTTTTATTAACTCTGCTTCAATTTGTATTCTAAGAAAATTCTCTTGAAAGTAATTAAACTATAACAAAGTCTGATAAAAAAGGGGAGATAACATTAAAACAAAATAGACAACCCCAAAAATTCGGCACTACTAAAGAAAATGCTTTAAAATGAAAAGAAAATTTAAAAATTCACAAGCGAACTTCAATCAAGGTATTCTCCGTAGAAACACGAAACCGCATAAGATTGCCATTCGCAGTAACAATAGACTGGATGCTACAATATTGCACCTATGTTTGTTCCACCCAGAAACACAGAATAGTAGAACTACAGAAGGCCAGCTCCATACAACGTGCGCAAATAGACGCACGCACACATAGACGCGTAAGTAAGGCGATCTTAAATCTCAAACAAATGACGTTTGCGAGTGTGCTTGCACTCGGTGTACGTGAAACTTGTCTATGTGTGCATGCGTTTTAACTCTTTGTGTGAAGCCGGACCTTTTGCTCTAGACAAAGTAGTATTCTATCGCCGTTAGCAATAGTCGAATCCAAAAGGTTTGGGATAGATTAAATGACATTTCGGTAGCTCATACAAATATGGCCTGGGGCTCTTTTATCAACGAAAATTTCACGTGACTAATCTCTTAGATTTCGGCATTTCTGCGATCGCCATTGTTGACATCGAAAGGCACTTGTCTAGAACCTTAATAGTAGTCGAGCATAAAAAGAGCTTGATGCACTAGAGTCGATCGAAAAGCGGGCCAAGAGGCTCATCGGTGATGTGGCACTGGTTAAGTCAAAGCTCCAGAGCCTTGAACATCGTCGCCGAGTTGCCAGCTTGTCGGTTTTTTATCGATTGCATTTCGGGGAGTGTGCGATGGAATTGCATGATCTAATTCCGCCCAGCCCGTTTCATCATCGGACTACCAGATGTACGGCGATGCGCCATCGGTACATGGTGGACATCCCACCCATACGCACTAAACGTTTTGAGAATACTTTTATTATACGTACAGCTAAGGAGTGGAATTCCCTGCCGGAGCCTGTGTTTCCCGATAGCTACAATCTAGGGGTATTTAAGTCAAGAGTGAATAGGTTACTTCTAGGCAAGTGTGATCCATCGTCGACCGCATCATCGCTTACCATCAGGTGAGATGGTGGTCAAGCGCGAGCCGAGAAGAAAATAAAAAAAAAACGAGATTTTAACACGAGTGATGTAGCCAATTTCGACGTGGGCCAAAAGCGAACGTCGAAATTGGAAAGCTGCATGCGAGTGTTAAAATAAAACCTTTTTATGCGAGACACGAACGATTCTTTTTCCACTACCTGATGAGCTCACTTAATTAAATGCAAATAAGTTCCAACAACAATTTATTAGAAACGTTCAGACTAAAAACCACAGACTATATACACACAATCAACGCGCGCTTTTTCGGTTCAGTATCATTCTGCCAGTTACATAATGATCCATACAAAAGTCATTTTAATGATTGTTATTATTGTTTTTTTTTTTTTCTATTTCCGATGCATAAAATATTGTGAAAACAAGTACCATAACGGGTGAGGACACTGACTCCTGTAACACAGGTCTCACCTAGCACAGGAGTCAGGGTTTCAAATGTAAATGTATAACTTTTTCTTTGTGTCAATAAAATATTTTATTATTATTTATTATTATTTTGTAATTGTTAGTAATTTTTGTTTTTTTTTTTATTTTATACTCTTGTGTCTATATGTTTATATTTCGAAACGAAATTCTTAGGCAATCACACTAATATTATAAAGGCGAAAGTCTGTGAGTGTGTACCTATGTTTGTTACTTCTTCACGTACAAACGGCTGGACGGATCTGCATGTAATTTGGCACAGAGATAGATTGTAGCCTGGAATAGCACATAGGATACTTTTTATCCGGGGAATATGTTCCCTTGGGATAAGTTTTGACATTCACGCGGGCGAAGCCGCTGGCAGAAGCTAGTGTGTTATATAATAGACAAGGTAGTGCAAAAAGTGACATTTCGGTAGCGCATGACAATACAATAGGTACATTTTTTCGCTGATACAATGACGTTGTATCTAGAGGTTCTTCTGTATCTATCTATACTATGACCAAGGCTCCTCAGAAATCTAATCCTAGATAGCGAAGCATGAAATTAGATCTTCACTACTCTTTTATGTTTCACCTATGATTTTCTTTGGTTGAGAAAATCTCGATTCTTTCAGATTTGCTGGCGTGAGACTTTGTAAGGTCGTGTCTTTTATTCAGTTTTGGCTGAGTTGGTGTTTGGTATATGGATTTTTATCGCTTTGGTTGAAGATATTTTTTGATAGAATAGTATTAATCAAAAAATCTGAATTCGAATAAATATTGGTAAACTTTCATTATGTTTCTACTAGCTTCTGCCAGCGGCTTCACCCGCGTAAATATTGAAAATTATCCCAAGGGTACATATTCCCGGGATAAAATTAGTATCCTATGTTAGATTATAGTCTGGAATAGCTTCCAGACTATAATCTATCTCTGTGCCAAATTTCATCCAGATTCGTCCAGCTGTTTGAGCGTGAAGAAGTAACAAACACACAAACACACACACACACAATCAGCCACTTGCAACTTTTGCCTTTATAACATTAATGTGATAGATCTAATACCTATTATTCCTATTATTCCTAGGATTTTGTGTACTTCTAGTAGTTTTTTATTCCTCAATAATGAATTTTCTACAGTAAAACCAAAGGAACGTAAAAAAGTTTATTTTTATCGGGAACGTCAATCTAAATGTTTTTTTTCTTTGTTTTCAGGTAAGTGTGGTGTCTGATCGAGAATTCGGCCTTGCTGTCTATAAGTACTTCTGAAGGTATTAGAACTTTGTTTTTCCTAAGAAAGAGAAGGTCAAACAGTACGAAAAGATAAAACAAACATACTCCAAGAAATAAGCAAAGATATTACAGATACATTTATACAAACACGAAAACATGATTTATTTCATAACATTTTCTCAGAAAGGGACACACGAAGATCCGAGAATTTAATAACATAACATAGGTACATTATATGTAGTTAATAAATATATTTCAGTCTGCGTCAGGTCACAAAACAGAAAGGTAAAGAAGGTTGACTCAATCCTTCTAGTATCTATGGTCGGCTCCATACAAAGAGCGAGCGAGCTGTCATTTCATTGAAATCGCGCGTACGTACCAATAGTTCTCGCCAAACTTCTGGGCTGCCCTGAAGTTGGCTTTCCGATGCGCAAGGCACGGATCGGTGCTGTTTTTGTATGAGGTTTACTACTGGCCTGCCATTGTAGCCAACTTAAGGGCGGCCAAGAAGTTTGGCGAGAACTATACGCGTTTATGTGCTGTGCATGCTATGTTTTCGCAAGTTTCCCGGAATTATCCTTCTGTACTATTCTGTGGCTTGACCTTAGGCAGCAACAGGTCAATTAGGGAGAGGTCACGAGGTCATTACTAAGTGAAATGTATTGAATTTGTGCCCCAACTTAGACCATTAGGTTACGATGTTTATCAACTACTAACTGTCAGTTATTCGTCAAAACTGGACGTTAAACAAACTCAATGATATTGAAATGAAGTTATCAAGTCGTATTGTAAATTGACTATCGTTTACGTAAATTAAGTTGATCAGTTTGATCATTCGCCGTACAGTAAACATGTCATAAATGAAATTGCAATTTAATTACTTAATGAGAATTTGTAATTTGTATGTGAATCTAATGTCTCTCTATTTTTTCACTATTAGTGTAATGGAAGAAAAATGTTTGTCATGGCCAAATTGAGTTTAATTTGTCTGAACAATGTAATCTGTAATTTTCACGCACAAAAAACTGACAGCTCTGAATAATTGTTCACAGAACCATAAAACATGCTATATATACGTATTGTACATTATAATGACTGTGTAGGAGTGTCATTGCAGTAGTACTAAAATCGATCATCAAAACTACTGCCAAGTTTAAGTCAAGTGGACGGAGTAACACGTCAACGCATATCCGTGGATAAATGCATTTGTCACAGAACGCGATCGGGTGCGCAAATGGGATATTATGACCATGGAATCCACTAGTGGACAGAGTGGATGGAATCGAATGTGATGATGTTGGAATCATTTTGAACGAACGTGATGCGTCCTTTGCACACCAGCAGCCTAATTGCGTAAGTGAATTCTGCAAAGGAAACAAGTCGATTCTTTCAAAGAATCAGAATCATTTCTTTCAACTTTTTCGGTATTGCGAAACTAATTTGGAAAGGTAGCGTTAGTTTTTTACTACGGAGTTGAAGATATATGACATTTGCACTATACAATACCAATATTGAAGTTTTATCTCGATTCTTCCGCTTTTATTAATTCTTTTACAATCAATTCTACGTCAAAATATTGGTAATGAAAGGAGCATAACCTTTCCGTTTCAGAGTGTAATATGCAATACGAAAAATCGTTTTTGGGAAGGTTCCAACTTGTTTGCTTTGCAGAATTCACTTACGCAATTAGGCTGCGGGTGTGCGTAAACTGTTGTTACAAGCTTTTATTTAACTTGCAATGTATGTATATATGTTAGTGTGTTCGGTTAAATCTTGCAAATGAATTTTAAAGCAGTTATCTTCAACCGATTAAGATGAAATTTTGCATACACGTTTAGTTTGGATGACAATGCATGGTTAGCCAAGTGACGTCATTCTAAATCTAATATGGCGGACGGCCCAATTTGGCGGACTAGTTATTTTTTGTGCACTGCCATGACATGGGTATCAAATGAAAGGGTTTGCTGAGAAAAATCCGACAAAAATATTTTTTAATGTTTTTTTTTCTATTGTGTCTGTAATTAAACGCTCAATGGGTTAATAATAGACGATTACTATATCTAAAACCTAGCCTAGGTAAACCTGACTAAATGTTGGGTGTTGTGTGTGTTTGCCAACGTCGTAAATAAACTAAAAATACTGTTATATCCCCGCAAATAGCACACGTTACCGAGAAACGCGGTGTTATGAAAAAGAACACACATTATAATTAATGTATGTAATATCTTGCGGTATGGTCTATTCAGAAATGGACTTGCATTTTCATATTGCCTGTAGTGGAAGTTCTTGGGTTTAATAAAAGAAACCGTGGGGAAATATTTATGTTATTATTATTTTGCTGATAATACTTGGAGGATACATATTAGCGAGCTGGATGACCAACACCAGCAGCCTAATTGCGTAAGCTAATTCTGCAAAGCAAACAAGCCGATTCCTTCAAAGAATTAGAATCATTTCTTTCAACTTTTTCGGTATTGTGAAACTAATTTGGAAAGAGTACAAACATCCTCCTTTGAGTTGAAGTTCATATACTGCGTTATGTTTCATCAAACTCGAATGATTTATTTCCAAATCATTAGGACATAATTTCATTACACAATACTAATACTGAAGTTTTATCTCGATTCTTCCGCTTTCGTTCATTCTTTCCAATCAATTCTACGTCAAAATATTGGTAATGGAAAGGAGCATAACCTTTCATTTTGAGAGTGTAATATGCAATACGTAATGTCGTTTTTGGGAAGGTGCCGACTTGTTTGCTTTGCGGAATTCACTTACGCAATTAAGCTGCAGATGTATCCTTTGACTGCACAGCATGATTTTCTTCATGTTTATGTCTTTTTAGTTCGCTTCTTATGCAGGCGGGTTTTTTGATTTTTTTAATTAACATTTTTCATTAACTTATTATTTACACAGTAACAAGCCGAATTTCCCAGAAAGAGAAAGATGACATATGTTATAATTTTCTATATACCTACCGTTTTTTCTAAACTCCATTTGAGATAACATTAGACATTTAAATAAGCCCATTTTACAGCCCGTTCAAGCGATTTTGACTTCTATTGCGTTGTAACAGTAAACAGTTGGTTTTGGTAACAGGTTTCTGCTTTTTATGTCATCCTTATGTTTACGGGATAGAACTCAAAATCGGTTGAACGGACTGTAAAAAGAGTTGTAAACATGTCTAATGTTATTTCAAATGGAGTATAGTGCTTTTATATGCACAGGTTTTCTATAAATAGAAAACTTTCAAAAAAAAAAAAGTTATTTTGTTTCAAACCTATGGTCATGACAAATCCAGATTACTTTTGTAACTAATTAATTACTAAAATATTAATCTTAATCTTGAAATCGGATTTCTTAAATAGGTCATACTCATAATTTTCTTTGTCAAAAATAAAGGCGAAGCATCTTACATAGTTTCCATTTTTAGGTGAAGTGCCAAAGTGATAAACACACTCAAGTATTCCATGTTAGTCAAGAAAACTAGAAGAGACAAGCGGAGACAAAGGAGCAACAATTAGTCGAGAACCACGAAATATTTCTCTATTTGTCGGATCCGAAAATAGAGCTAAATGAATCGGATCCATTCGCACGGATCGCTGTACGCGACTCAATTACCATTCGGCTGTATCGATTAGAGAACTATCAGTTTAACTATTCGGGTTGGTTTCCTTTGTAACCAGGTGCAACTGAAAACTAGGTTTTTACTTGGAGTGATTACTTATCTCACCTCCATAGCCCAGTAACCGGGTAACGCTATACCCCTTGGCAAGACTGTTTATCACACCTTCTGGCATCTGACTACATGTAACGACAAAAAATAAATAAAAAGTAAACTTCGGGACATTGTCGAGCTTCATTGCCTCGGCGCTTTTCGGGTGGTCCTCACTGTTGATACTGGCTTTCAGAAGTTGCAGTGGTTTGGGAATAGTGCGGTGGGATTGTACTCGTAATGACTGTCCAAGATCTTACAAGGTACAGCCGGGACGCGGCAGCCTCTGGGAGACAGGCCTTCTGTTTTTTCTGGTTTTTTTTTATTTTATTCTTCCACCCTCAATACTGATAATAACCGAGTTAAAGGTTTGACCAGCCAACTGCAACCAGCGACCCTATAAATATATTTACTTTTTTGTGACGTGTTTCGAGGGTTTCACAAAATAAACATATATTCCAGTATTTGGTGCTTTATTGTTCCTGAAAAGAAAGCACGTTACATTGGCTCGTTACGCTAAGCCTAAGAACTTCTTGTAATTTTTTTTAATAAGGCACTTCAACGACTTATTTACACACAACATTATAATTAAACATTCAGAAAAGATCCTGTGTCCGCAAGTCACTAACAGGCATGCACAACACTTACAGAGTAGGTTACATAAATTGTAATAAGGATCTAAAACAAAAATAAAAAATCTAAAATCATAATAAAACAATACAAAATTAAATTATGAAATTAAACTTTGATTAAAATAAAATCAAATTCAAATTAAATTACTACAAACAATACCATCAATATCCAATACGATTAAAATACAATATTATCGAATTATATTATTTAAACAAATATTGAGTCACACACTGCCGTCTGCCGTCCCTCACTACCACCACTGCTGAAACCCGATGGTTCGCTGGCCCACACCGCTGAGGAGAAGGCAAATTTATTTGCCTCTCTTTTTGCGGAATCTTCGCGTCTGAATCCTGGTGATTCGCGGCCCCCTCCTTCTCCTCATGGATGCGAGACGAGTATGTCGGACATTCGCATCCATCAAAAGGACGTCCGTAGGGTGCTGCGCAACCTCGACGTGAACAAGGCTAGTGGCCCTGACGGCATACCAGCTATAGTTCTTAGAACCTGTGCGCCTGAACTGTCTCCGATCTTGACGCGGCTATTCCGCCTTTCATATGAGACTGGAAAAGTGCCGAATGCTTGGAAGCAAGCCAACGTACAGCCCGTGCCCAAGAAGAGCAGTCGAGCTGACCCGGCCAACCACAGACCCATCTCTGTAACGTCCATACTCTGTAAGAGTATGGAGCGTGTACTTAACACTAAGCTCCTGGCATACCTAGAAACTAACGATATCCTTAGCGACCGCCAATACGGCTTCCGCCGAAATCGGTCTACTGGAGATCTTCTAGCGTATGCCATTCACATATGGAGTGAGGCCATCGAGAGGCACGGGGAAGCGCTTGCCGTCTCCCTAGACATCTCGAAGGCTTTCGATAGGGTCTGGCACGAAAGCCTTATCGGTAAGCTTCCTTCATTCGGTCTGCCCGGTGGTCTATGTGATTGGATTGCAGACTTCCTGAGAGATCGGTCCATCCGAGTGGTTATCGATGGCTGCTCGTCGAACCAAATGGATATTAATGCCGGGGTCCCACAGGGGTCGGTACTCTCAGCAACATTATTCTTGTTGCACATTAACGATCTGCTAAAACCCGGCACCTTTGGGTATGCAGACGACAGCACTGTTGCTGAGAGATACCTGTCCAACGCACGGGCTACCGGGCCGCAGATCCGCTCTCTCCGTGAGTCCATGGTGGAGCGTTTGAACCTGTCCTTGCAGGCAGTCTCCGAATGGGGCGATGCCAATCTGGTCAGGTTTAATGCTGCTAAAACCCAGGCGTGTCTTTTTTCCGCTAAAAAGAGCCAATTTCACCCGGCTCCAACATTCCGTGATGTAACCGTGCCAATAACGGACCATATTGAGCTTCTTGGCGTTATGTTGACATCGACTCTCAACTTTGGGCCATATATTGAGGCAAAGGCTCAGCTGGCTGCCAAAAAGTTGGGGATTCTTGCGAAGGTGAGAAGGTACTTCACGCCGGAACAGCTGCTCAACTTGTATCAAGCGCAAGTTCGATCGTGCATGGAGTACTGTTCTCATCTCTGGGATGGATCTGCCAAACACCAGCTTAATGCTCTAGAGTCGATTGAAAAGCGGGCTAAGAAACTCATTGGCAATGAGGCACTGGTCAAGTCGAAGCTCCAGAGCCTGGAACATCGTCGCCGAGTTGCCAGCTTGTCGGTTTTTTATCGGTTACATTTCGGAGAGTGTGCGATGGAATTGCATGATTTAATTCCGCCCAGCCCGTTCCATCATCGGACTACCAGACGTACGGCGGCGGCGTTGCGTCATCGGTGCATGGTGGACATCCCACCCATACGCACAAAACGTTTTGGGGACACTTTCATTATGCGTACAGCTAAGGGGAGTGGAATTCCCTGCCGGGGTCTGTATTTCCCGATAGCTACAATCTAGGGGTCTTTAAGTCAAGAGTGAATGGGTTTCTTCTAGGCAAGCGTGCTTCATCGTAGACCTCATCATCGCTTACCATCAGGTGAGATAGTGGTCAAGCGCAAGCCTATAGACAATAAAAACAAAAAAAAAAAAAAAAAAACACATAATATATACATTAATCAAAATTACAATTACATTATTCAATTACATCGCATTAAAAAAAATAAAAAATTTGTCAAATTCAAATAACACATTAACATTATATACCATACGATTTAAAATACAATATCATCAAATAACATCATTGAAATAATATGGATGGTGTCCCAATCAATGGACACATCTTGGCAATGATTTTTCAACCTTGAGTATCGACCCGAGCAGCAGTTATCTTTTAGGAACGACGAGTCCCTCGATTAAAGAACAATCCACTAAATTGTTCAGAGAAATTCTTTTCTAAAACTCTCTCGACGCCGACGACATTTCTATGGAGGCATGTAGGTAGATAGGAAGGTACAGGTAGATAAACCACTTCATGTATGCGTGCCGATTTTCCCCTTTTCCATCTGTGCAAATGGAGTTTGAATGTTTTGAAAAGTTCGAGGTTTTTGAGGTGGGTAGGATTTGAATTATTCGTATTGACGTTTCGGTTGACACATCGAATCCTATCAAAAAACATGAAAGAAAAATATCAACTGTATTTTATAAATGTGATAGAGAATAAATCTGAACGTAGTTTAAGGAAAAATGCAAATGAAGGTACTTTGAAAAACCGGGCGTAAAAGTGAAAATCATAATAAAAGTACACGTTTTTAGGGTTCCGTAACCCAAAGGTTAAAAACGGGACCCTATTATTAAGACTCCGCAGTTCGTCTGTCTGTCTATCACCAGGCTGTACCTCATGAACCGTGATAGCTAGACAGTTGGAATTTTCACAGATGATGTATTTCTGTTGCCGCTACAACAACAATTACTAAAAACAGAATAAAATAAATTAAATATTTATTTTATTCTGTTTTTGCGAGTTGCTCCCATACAACAAACGCGAATTTTGTGCCGTTTTTTGCGATAATGGTACGGAACCCTTCGTGCGCGAGTCCGACTCGCTCTTGGCCGGTTTTTTCATAACGTTATGTGCCATAATTCTGAAACTGGACTTAGCTAGAAAAATTCTCACAATTCTTTCAGAGAAATAATACAATACGATATAACTTCGTCAAACAATAGGACGACCATTCCATTGATGTAAACCAGCTGAGCTTCGAGAAACATCCACGTGTACCTACATAATACCTACAGATGCATTAAGGCGCCAGGTACCATAACTTGCGGTTGTCCAATCCTTCTACTTTTCTCCTTAACCATTAAAATAACGTAGAAAGAAATGTTAAAGTTCAGTGTGGTATTCTCCGATTTTTTTATTTTCCTTTTATTTTTGGTCGGAAAATTATTCTGCCTCAAAAAGTGACCTGGGTTTAATATATCGGATTCATTTTTATCTCTAATTTATGTTTTTTATTCTATATTCTAAAAACTTTTCGAAATAAAAATCTGATTAATGAGGTTTTAATTTTTTTCGAAGGAACTCATTTTGTATGCCATTGTACGAGGTGAAAGTCCTGGTAATGTAGACAAAATATATGAAATTTGCTCGTCACTACACCAAGCGCATTAATACGCACTACATCGACAGTTCAATTATTCCTTCGTCGCCCCCTCTCAGGTATCTCTGCCAATATAATAGAACTGTAAAACGTACTAGTAATAACAACACTATTGGGGTTTCCTTGAACTTGGTTTATTGTGGCAAGTGGTCCAAAGTTGAAGCTAAGTTTGTTATCTATGAAACACTTGAATAAGAAACTTGGAAATGTGAGAAAATGAAAATACGGTTCGTTTCTTTGAGTGTTACTAAATTTGAGTTTCCTGATAGAAATAATGTGAAAAATCAAACATCCCGACTATTTAAGAAGCGAACTAAAAAGTCGTAACTGAGAAGAAAATCATGCTGTGCAGTCGGTGGATACATATGGTTTTGGTCGATCAGGTCACGATTATGTGGGTTGCAAGATAAAAAAACTGGGATACCCACAATACGGGGCCTAAAATCCGCCATGTTTCAATTTAAATGTAGCCAAACACTCCCTAGGTTAAGATAAAGGGATTGACATAAGAATCATCAATCGGCTTACGCGTTTGGTCTCTATAATTCCACATAGGAACAAACATATATACATAGACTGATAAACACATAACCGTCCTTTGCGTCGCTTAGTCGGAAAAAACTACTGCTCTAAGATTATAAACTGACTAATAGCATATACATATATTGTTATTGTTACGTCTTAGATAAACGAAGAAGTGAGACAAAGATATTGGAATAATCTTTGCCTGAAACCATCGACATTATCTTGTCCTTATTTCAATTTAACTGGGATTGGCGCAACATGTCTTATTCTGCTATACTTTAGTGTTATAACCAATTTAGCAGACATAACCAATGATGTTATAATAAATACTGAGGTAAATACGTTTTACCAAGGTCTGCGCGGAAACACAAACACAAGCTGTCTAGCTTGAGTGAACTCATTCCGTCCCGCGTCTGGCCGCGACACGAACGAACGTTTTAAAAGTATGTTTATCTCTCTCTGACAACGGGACCTATTTATAATTCTGTGATCTTTTAATTTACTCAGTGATAGAAATAACGTTCCATTGGTCCTATGTAGGTAGCTATGGTAAAATATCGCCATATTTTTATTTCTTTACTAGCTGTTGCCCGCGACTTCGTCCGCGTCAAACTCGTAAAAAATATTTTTTATTTTTTTAGTTTCCCGCCGGAACTATGATATTTTCTCGCGAGCAAACGTAGCCTATGTTACTCGTTATTACATATTACAGCTATCTACCAGTGAAAGTCCCGTCAAAAAATCTTAAAAATTGCTTATTTGTTGTTAGTACCGTATATACTTTCACGTGCATTCAATAAAACGTTGTTATTTTGATATTACATACAGACACTTCAATTTAATTTATTTGTATAGATGTATAGATGAGTATGACGTCTCTATTGATATAATGTCATTGGACATAACCTTGTTTTACCAAGATGAAAACAAAAATAATCTTCATATTACGCGGCTTTCTCGGTGATTTCTTTCGTCCAACGTTATAATCCACGATCGTTACTCTAAACACCGCAATATCCATTCTGCTATCGCTTGCACCACATCCCTGCTACAGACAAGCTTGTTATAGTTGTCCAACTCTACTGGGATTGTTGTTTATGGTCCCTCTCGATTATTGTTCGGATCCATAACTTGGCAAACTATTGAGCGATACGAGTGGTATGAAGCATGTTCAATTAGAACCTTGATGAGGATTTGGTGCTGTTGTTTGGATTTATAGTTATCGAGAGGATTAGTGGCTTTGAACACAACAGATTATGGTTTTACAAAGCATGTTGGTTTATTGTCATTATGTTCCTGGATTTGGAAGCTCATTATCAAAGAAAAATCTTTGTTGTGCGATTTTGCTTTAGATGATTAAGAAGTCACAGAATATTTATTTGCTCTGGGAAGTACGATGTTGTAACCTAATTGTCACTTTCATTTGAATTAAATAAATACCTACCAATCGACAGTGCATTCACTTAGGTCACATCTATAAAGGCAAAAGTGATTGACTTATGTATCAACGCACAGGCCAAACCCTTAGGGCTAGAAACTTAAAATTTCGCACACGTATTCCTCTTATGGAAGGATTTTTCAAAATTCAACCCTAAGGGGGTGAAATGGGGGATAAAAGAATGTATGAAACTTTTTATTAAAATGTCATCTGTAGGATAAAACACAGATCACGCGAACGAAGTCGCGGGCGAAGTGCTAGTGAGTAGATAGACGGAACAGAGACAAAGCTTCCAAAGAACGTGCAAAATTGTTACTTATTTTGGTAGGGTTGTCACAATAGGTGAAAACAAACCAACAAAATTAAATTTAAATGCCTACAACGTTTCGAGTCCATGCTTCTATCCGTTAAAGAGTTTCCTCGTTAGGAGACAATGCTGGCTGCAGTAGCAGTTCATGATAAAAATCGTGTTAAACTATCAAAATTAAACTAACATAGAAAATTTCGTGACCGTGCTACTACCCGTTGAAGAGTTCCCTAGTGCGGAGACAATACTGGCTGCAGCATCAGTGGTACTCAACTCCAAAGCAAAAGTAATCTCTGCAGTGTAAGATTTTACCTGATGGAAAAATGATTTATAGATACATAGTTACAAAGGGTTATTTAGGTAATTAAGGCGATATTATACGCCCCAATGTTAACGCAGTACTGGCCGTTCGCCCGCTCGGCGACAGAATATCAATATTGAACCTCCTTTTGAACAATTTTGTTTGCAAAATATTATTTGATTTACATAGATATTTCAGTTATGAAGAACTTCTAGCCATCAATGTAAAATTATTTTCTGTGTACAAATATTTTAAACATTTAAGTCGTTTGGAAGAGTATCGAAAACTAGCGAAAAATATCATGATTTAATTATTTTTTTAAAGCAAAACTATTTGTTATACGAAAAAACCATGTTTCACAAATAATGTGCATAAAACAATAATAAATATTTTTCAAAACTTTTAACCAAGCCGTTACTAAGGAGATGCTTTAGAAAGTTACCGTTTTACGGCATTAAAGCCGTTGTAGGCCCTTAAGTCTTATGTCACCATTTTACTTCAATCGAAAACTTGTCAAACTTCCATAACATAGCTGAAACTTTATTATTGTGTACACCCAAAATAGATGGACAGCCCGTCAGTAGAATTCTCGGAAACTGTTTCTGAAACTGAGATCCTTATTTAATTCGGCCTTCAGTGACGCGTAATCAAGACATTATAAATGTATTTGCTTTTATTGTTTAATACTGGAATTTAGTAATTGGCAGATTTTGTTTAATTACAATATAGTTATTGGCAGATCTCAGGAAACAAACGGTAATTGAAATGGATCTTATTAAAAATATATAAATTGTATGAAAAAAATCATCCGTAAGTACGCAGTACGACTAGACAACACCCGATCGCTGCGGTGCCGCAGGTGCAGCAATCCGACACGAAACGTCTAAATTGAAAGAGCGTACTGTTCCAAACTTAAAAAAAAAACAGAAGCTTATTTTTTATTCCATTTATTTCTATCAATGATACATTGCCAGTATCATAGAAAAAAAATATAGACTTCAGTGGATGTTTTCCTATGAGTGGAAGTCAACAAAGGGAAATGGATTAATATTGTGTTTGCCCACGATAGCTTAGTACTGTACTAGTTACATAGTGGCAATGTTTAATGTGTATTTTATACTCGGCTTCAGCTAGCTTGAAGCTTTTTATGCCAGCCGATCATACGATATTTTTTCTCGGTTTGATAAAATATTTTTGCAGAAAAAATACGGAAAGTAAAATAATTCAATACATTCTATATGTTTCTAGCAATGTTATTTGTATATTCAATGGCTGAAAAAGGCTATTGACAGACTAAACTGTTGACAGACACAATCATAATATTTTTCCTATTTAGAATCTTTCTTAAAACTCTACCCCAGCCTCTTTTGCACTTGGTGGTAGGTGTGGCGGAACACACGGAACACATGGAAATCTTCGAAGTATAGCTTAGTCCCCATAGAGTTTAAAGAGTTGCGATTAGATTTAAATTGTTGCAAAATGAACTTTAAAAAAGTCTGGATTTTTGTTTGATGAAAAACACATAATTTATGACTAAAAGTGAAAAAGGTCCCAAAATATCGTAGTCTTTCACGGGGTGTGCAGCGAGTATACGTTTTTCGAAGATGCAAATTTGGATGCACAACTATGGACTTACCAATAAATCAGAACTACATCATGCTTTGCGATTTTAGCCTTTTTCGGTGTCGATTTCTATTGGGCTAGACTAGCTTGCAATCACACCGTCACCTCGTGGCGTCTCGGTGACCTTCCTTAAAATGAGTTTAATAGCTACTCCTATGAACAAAGTTTTTGCTTGAGCTGTCACAAATTCGTACGAAGAAGTGACACCAACCGCCAAGCATAAACACTCAAAAAAATATATAAAATATTGACTTCAACGTAACGTAAAATGCCTACTCTTCAAATTGTTATTTCACGTTTATATTTACTTCGTTCACCTTGCCTGTTCAATTTCCTTTGTGAGGGGGACTAAATTATCTTCCCTTGGGGTATGATAAAAATGTCGAAAATTACCGGAATATTGGCACGAATCTTTCAACACGCCGTGGTTCCGCGATTTGAAGGCTGGGTTTATAAGTACCTTGGGGATGTTCACGGCAATAAAAAATGTTGGTGTGTTGACAAGTTTATAACTGTATGAGTGTTATTCAGTTTTTATTGACATTGAAAGAATTTTAGTTTGTAACAATAGACTTACCCTCTTACAAATAAACGCGGAATAAAGTTATACCAAGTATAAACCTATGAAAATGTATGGTTATTCCTTTGTTATACCTGGTATAACTTTATTCCGCGTTTATTTGTAAGAGGGTTTGAGTTCAGTAAATTATGCTTTGTAGCAGTTTGAGTACGTTTAGATTCGGCTGCCCATTTTTTTTTTTGCGTCGATCCCACCGCACTATTCCAAAACCACTGCAACTCCTGAAAACAAGAATCAATAGTGGCGACCACCAGAAAAGCGCCGAGGCAATGAAGCTCGACGAAGTCGAATTTAACTGACTTGGATCCCGCTACGAAATTAATCAGAAAAGAATAACGGAGGAGTAGGAAAAAATACAAATTTCTACTTCCCTCCATACCAAGCAGGAGACAGAATAAACAAGGCCAATAGGCACAAAGGGTGGTTTACAACTGGGATAAGTCCAGTTGCCTAGCACCACGGATAAAAAAAAGTATTAATATTAATGGATTCTAACATTGTGAGCAGATTCCAATAATAGGTATGGCAAAAACGGTTCGGCTTCCAGTTTGTTTGTGTTTGTTGAAAATCATCCCACGGGAACGAAAGTACTACCGGGAGGCTGGAATGAAATCCTTATCCAGACCATAGTCAACCCGTATGTGGTTTGCAAAGCTTGCTATCACATTCGTCTAGTCGTTCAGGCGTGTTAACTTGCAAATGTTTAGAATTGCACAATTTATATTACGTTAGTAGTAGGAAGTAGTGTTGTCATTGTATTTGTTTTCTAGCAAAATTTAAACAACTTCACAGAATTATCATTACAATGTTAATATCTATCTTTTGCAAAGAATACTCGTACTCGAGCTCTCGGTTCTGATCAATATCTATTAACCATTCTTCTTTTGGCCGTTCTCGAGTTTAAATCAAAATCAATGTCCCTGATTGTCAATAACTGTCAATTTAAACAATTAAGACGACGAAACGCCAACGACCTTGAGGGAACTATCCGCGCACTCGTTTCACACCCGCGCGACCCTAATTTTGTAGTTTTTATGTACTATCCTTATTATTCTATGACTTAAAAAAAAAAGCGTCTGATCAAAATTTTGATAATTAAATTGTCTTTGAGATGTGGTCGATTTCGTTAAAATACACCCAGCGGTTTTGGCGCGATTGTCGTGTTTTTGACCGTTTTAGATATAACTTTACAAATTAAGTACACTATGTTATACAAATAAAACCCAAAATTTTCTTAAATCAAATTATTAAGACAATGGTCTAATGTAACATATTTTTTTTTCCAAAAAAATACGACCAGCCGTTTAGACTTGATTCTCATTTTAAAATCAGCTACTCAAGGGAATCGGCGCCTTGAGCTGATTTTAATAATTACATCCTCCTTTGACAGTAGGCAAACTAAAGTGACTTAAAATGCGAGGCCTAAAGAGCGTAATTTCGTGATTTGAGTGGTGTAATTTACGATGCATTCCATTTCGTGTAAAAAGTCCTGTTTGTGCCACACGGCGACGCAAAATGAATATCGTTTTACATACACACATAACATCACGCCTGCATTCCGCGAAGGGCTAGGCAAATGAAATTATAGTACACACACAATTCACCGGTTATGGTTAAATCTCTTGTAGACACAGGGCGCGAGGCTGTTGTCATTAAGGCGCAGATACCCCTCAGTAGCTGATTTCAAAATGAGAATCACGTCCAAACGGCTCGTCGTAATTTTTTGGAAAAAATATATGTTACATTAGACTATTTTTTTAATAATTTGATCTAAGAAAATTTTGAGTTGTATTCGTATAATATACTGTAATTAATTTGTAATGTTATGTCTAAAACGGAAAAAAAACGACAACCGCACCAAAATTGCTGGACGTATTTTAATGAAATTATCTCCAACTCAAAGACAATTACATTTTGATCTAAGGCTTTTTTTATGTCAGAGAATAATAAGGAACATAAAAAAAAAGTACTGAATTTTGGGTCGCGCCGCGGGTGTAAAACGAGTGCGCCTTTTGTTCCCTCAAGATCGTTGGTGACTGTGATCGTCTTAACCGGGCACAAACTCAGACTCCGGGCTATTTCTTAGAAATTCCTGAAGTAAAAACCCTTTTAGACTTTACCTGCCCCACAAATCCAACTTAGGGCCTCATATGTAGGTACCGTTTAGTAGCGCTTGCAAATTTTCAATTAAATGTAAACTATACTCCATTTATTATAACATTAGACAAAAGAGGCTCGCAGAAGCAGGAGTACGAAACCTTTTATTTTCAAGTCAAGTTCAAACAATTTTAATAAATAATGTATGTGAAGGAAGGCGCTGGATGCGAGACGCACGGGATCGGTCAATGTGGCGACGCCTGGGGGAGACCTATGTCCAGCAGTGGAAGTCTTTCGGCTGAAATGATGATGATGATGATGATGATGTACGTGATGTTTTTGTAAGTAACAATGTATGGCATACAATAAAGCGTATTCTATCTATCTACTCTTCACGATGCTTGGATAGGTACATGAAATTAAAAAAAATAGTAACAAACAGTTTATTAAAAACAACTTTATCACAATATCTCTGTATTATGTTTTCAATAAACCAAATAAATACGATACAAAACTCCACTTAACAATTTAGTCACTGCTACCATCAGTCATCACAAATTATAATAATTAATTGACATGGGTGGTAACAAAAATCATAATTTTAACTATAATAATAAAGTGGCCCTTCTCCATGGGCCCGATGTAGATTATTCAGCGTCCGTATCCTGGATACGTTTCGGCGACCTTTTTGGGAAAACTGAAGGTTTTGTCTGTGCAATTATGGACGAAGTCATCCTGACGAATAACTACCGGAGATATATAATGAAGGACGGGACGGTTGACGTGTGTCGGGCATGCCACTGCCCTGGTGAATCCATCAGACATATTATCTCTGGTTGTTCTCGTCTGGCTAACGGCGAGTATTTACACAGACATAACCAAGTGGCCAGGATTATTCACCAGCAGCTTGCTTTGAAATACATTCTGGTGGATTCTGAGGTACCGTATTACAAATATGTGCCCGACCCAGTTCTCGAAAATGACCATGTCACGTTGTACTGGGATCGGTCTATCATCACTGATAGGACTATTGTTGCCAATAAGCCGGATATAGTGGTGATAGACCGATTAGCGCGCCGCACAATGATAATCGATGTCACCATCCCGCATGACGAGAACCTCGTGAAAGCTAAGAAAGGGAAACAAATCAAGTATCTTGACTTAGCACACGAGGTTGTCGACATGTGGAATGTGGACTCGGTGATCATTGTGCCGATTGTCGTTACGGCCAACGGCCTGATGGCCAAGAGCCTCGACGACCATCTGTCGAGGCTGTCATTGGGCGGTTGGATCAAGGGTCTGATACAGAAGGCAGTACACCTCGATACGGCTCGCATTGTGAGGAGGTTCCTGTCTCTGGAGCCCTAACCACCGGTAGCTTGGACCCTGTTCCCGATACCGATTGGCCTCTATTTTTATATTTTTAAATGTTTTTATGTTTTCTTTTTTAATATTTAAAAGTATATAATAAGTGGCCCTAAGATCTTTTTCCTCAAAAGGAATATTTTTGTTTTTTAGCCACTCCTGAATATCTGCCTTTCGAGTGGCTGTAGTTGGCAGCTTCTCTAATTTCCTCGAATGATATGGCGCATTATCCATAACAATAACTGTACCACTCTCGACTTTTGATAATATTAATTTGAACCACTTTTCAAAATTGTGTGCATCCATTTCAGAATGGTAGTCTCCGTCACCCTTTTTGGCTTCAAATATTAAGTCACCATCCATCAAAAACCCATCCGTTAATCCTGTGAAATGAAATAAAAGCAAATCAATAATTGTGTACCGGTGGCGTAGATTACTTGATCGCTGGCAATAGATTTTAACCTTTAAGTAGCAACCGAAATAACTGCATCATTACTGTCATTGAACAGGTTAATCTACAACCATAAACATCTTTCTCCGAGGGGAGGTATTAAGACTTAACCAGTTTTGACGGAGAACAGAGTGATCAATTTATTAATGATTTGGTAAAGTCACATTAATAATAACATAGCAAAATTTTGAAATAATCAAAAAAAATACATTTAAATTAAGTTTTACCAATATGGCCAATGATAAGCCGTCTTCCAATTTGTTCTTGATTAATTTGTATAAAGTGCTTCTTTTAAAATCAGGTAGAGACTCATCGCTATTAACGGCTTCCAGAATCTTGTCCAACGTTGGTAACTCATTATCAAAGAAAAAAGAATGAATTTTGAATGAACGAGGAGGGGGTGATTGCAGGTGACCTTCTGTATTGTACTCTTTTAGTACATTTTAGACTGTTGCACGAGATATGCCTATAAAATAAGATTAATAATATATGTTATTACCTCACAAAGCATCTTACTTTCAAATACATTTATTTATAATAATAATTTTATGATCCTTACCTGCAATGCAGTTTTGTTAATTAATTGCGTCCTATAAGCAGGAGTACCTTCGGGCCTGGACCCCTTAACATCTTTATAAATATATATGACTGTTTTTTTTTTCTGCAGCACGAAGCGGTGTTTGCTTTTTTCTCTTTTTCTTGGGAGACAATATTTTAACGTCGTGATCAACGTTGGGGCCACGTATTTTTTGCTGTTGACACTGATCAGCGTTACCAGCAGTTACAGAGCTTACAAGTTGCGCTTGCAAGCTACTCGGGCCTGCACCGGCATCGTCCCTGTCCATAATTTAACAAAACGTACCACTTTGTACAAACAACACAAAACTAACACTAATAACGATAACAAAACAATAACAACAGAAAAACAGTAACAAATAACAACTAAACCACGATAATTCAACAATAACAACGAGAAAAGGCGTAGCATTCACAAGTATCCACAAGCGAATTTGTATCCACAATTGACAACTGCAGATTATTTACGGAATTTGACGGATAGATGACATCATAAACCGACAAAATAAAAAAACACGTGCAGCCATAACTTATGAACGGAACAGGTATCATTTTAGATTTGGTTGAGTTATAGTGACATGAAAAACGTTCCCGGTACTGTCCGCCCCTGCTTCTTTTAGATTTTAAACATTGACACGACATTATTTTATGTAAAAACTAAATAATATTAAATGAAGGCCTTGTAATTTCAGAAGGTAGATAGGTTAAATAGATGCAATTAAGTGTGACAGCTGTTATTTGAATTGATTATATTTAACTCCACATCAATCTTGACTGTAATAGTGTTTGTTATATTTTTATTACAAAGTGTGCACCTAAAAGAGCCTTTTTTAACTTCTGTCTAATGCTATAGTAAATGGAGTATAGACAACAAAAATTACGTTCGCTTGGTCTTATACTAATCGAATTAATAAATTGCATTGTTCGCAACAAAATAATAAATTAAAGCAGTCTTTCATTATGACGTGTGGTAGTGATTTTGTGTGACGTCATATGGACAAAGGGGTGGCTTTAAAAATAGGTGAAGGGTTCTTGTAGCGACGTGGACGTCGACGTGCGTGCTGTTATCAAGTGTTTTGCGATGGACGAATAAATTAGAAGTAGGGAGTTGTTTTTCTGTTTATTTATTTAGACTTCATGTACAATGGTGATACATAAGCAGACTTAATGCAGCAAGGCTTTCTCTACCAGTCAACCTTTAGGTTAAAAAGTACACAAAAGTGGTAGGTGTACAAAACAAAAAAAAAAAGATGAATAAGAAAAATATGACTAATTATTGATGAAATGAATATTAAGATAAAATAAAATAGCAGCGGAAGGAAAAAAAAATCTGCCTAAGACCCGGTTTCTGAATTGAGTATTTGGAGTGGAGTTAGGTTATTAATAGGCAAGCGCGCTTACCATCAGGTGAGATAGTGGTCAAGCGCGGGCCTATAATAGACAAAAAAATAGTTAAACCCTACTCTGTGTTGGTACACTATGGTACAGAAATCAGTGGGTTTCAGTCTAAAGTAGATTATGACAAATATTCACTTTCGGATTCCTAATTTTGAAATCGGGGGTTACTAATTTTTTGGGACTAAACTCTTTAGTCTTCTGAATTAATATGAAAAAAGTTTAGAGACAGCTTAAATTGCAATTTGTCATACAGTAATGAAAGATCCTCAAATTAATAAGGTATTTGGAATTGGTACATAGCATTGTACCTAAACGAAACCCTGCTAAGGTTCCACTACCTTTCTCAATTTTCTTGAAATTCCCCATATTTTTTCTGAATTAACACATTAATTAATTTTACGAAGTAAATGAAGAGTTTATTAGGTAAGTTCTCGCATTTCCAACAGAACGTAAACTATATGTTGCTAATTGTAAAGTGAGGAAGCTCCTCTAATTAGAACACGGATAACATGACAACCACTTAGCTACGCGCCTGTAAATGCTTAAGTTCAGGCAGGTCAATGACCGTATGTGTTGAATGGTAATTTTATTTAAATAGTTGGGTGTCTTTTTTAAGTAACTAAGTCTCACTTACTTATTATTATTAGTACTTCTACCGGCCGTATAAGTTGTTAGTATTTTTACTACTCTTACGTGTGAAAACTACTTGGAAAGGCTTTCTGAATTAAGTATTGGCAGTGGTGTCTCATCCCATACAAAGAAACCGTGCGGACGTACTGTACTGATTATACTGATTATTTTTTGTACATCAATCGCGTTCGGTTCCGTTACACGGATAAAGATGGTGATCTATCTATCGCCGTGGAACGGAACCGAACGCGACCGATGTACAAAAAATTATCGGTATAATCAGATGAAAAACGCTAGTTACGTCGGCTCGGTTTCTTTGTATGGGATGAGGCATCTGTATGCTAGTATAATATTATCTGTGGTATTGGAGTTAAGAATGTGTCAAACCCTAATTTAATAACAAATTTTGACAAATTGTACGGCTTAAATTGAGTTTCACAACTACTAACTTCAAATGCTTAATTCAAAAACAGATTTTTGAATTTGATTCTAACCCCAGATATTCGAATTCCGAACCTCATTTTAGCTCCACAAACGTACGGAAACTTCAAACTATCGCTTCTAAAAGAAGGTTTTTGGTTTATTCCTACACCTTATTGCGTAATGAATTCGGCAAGGCAAAGGGCAAATAATATGAACATTCGACCAATCACATAGCAAGATGAAAGATGCGATGTGGATTTCCTTCTATGTGATTGGTCGATTAGGGCGATTACGGGCCTCACGGTGACCACTGCCCTGAGAAGAGCCGAAGACAGAGTGGCTTGGAAGCAGCTCGTCAATAACTCCGTGAAAGCTTTCCAAGACGGGCACGACCTTCAGTAATGAAGACAATGAATAAGAAGAAGAGATTGGTCGATTGATGGCGGTCAAACCCTTTGCCTATGCCCCAATAAGGCTGCCGGAATCCGTGCATGTGTAGTCTTCCTAACCATTGAATAAGGTACCTACTCCATCGGCCCATAAAATAACCCTCTACACGGAATCTTTCCACGAGTCAACCCCTTATATATTCCGCTAGCGTGTTCCCATATCTAGACTAGTCTAAGGAATATGACATTGTCAATAATAAACAAGATTTCCTATGATCCTACGCTCCGAAGTGCATCGCAATGCGCCCCCGTATTATACTCTCGTCACGAACACAACTATACGTGACTCGAGTTGAAGACAGAACGCATGATTTCGCTTTTCACGGAGAAATTGAACTTTTACGTCTTTGATATTAAAAAAGTGCATGAGACAGATAAATAAGAATAGTAGTTTATGAAACTGGTGCATCATAAGGGATATTAAAACATGAACGGTTAATTATCACACTAATGTTTTAATACCTAGTTATGTGCAGTTTCATACACTACTTTATCTACACTCATACATTGGTAATTTGGGATTGAACCTACTAAATACCTTTTTTGCATTTTCCATGCCATAAAGTTGTCATAACATTTATAATATAATTTTCACGAGTTTGCTGGTAATATTTATTTATTTAGATTATGAGTAATTTCCGTCGCCGCATCTAGAATATCGGGCGGAGTCAAATTTTCTTCACATTCACTGATAACAGACATTTTTAAGCAAGAATTACAAAACTTATGAAATTCAGTACAGCAATGGCGCCAAAACACAGCACATCGCCGCATTAACCGCACATGCGCTAAAGCGGGCGTTGCCACAGACAAATAAACATTGGCATCAAATCCACGGTAATGATATCATTACCGTGTCAAAACTTTTTAAAATAGATACTTTAAAAATGGCGCGCGCCGCATAAGCTTTCCATTACAAAAAAAATAATTGATGGAAACTCCTTGGTGATATAGTAGTTTCAATCCCAATTTATGAGTGTAGATAAAGTAGTGTATGAAACTGCACATAACTAGGTATTAAAACATTCGTGTGATATTATTAAAAACCTCGCCTATACCCCTTATTATGCAACAGTTTCATAAACTACTATTATAGCGCAGATTGTTGTTAAAGTCAGGGGTTTTCAGGGCAAGTAAATATTCTTTAAGTTAAAGATTAATTGTACTTTATAAAGATCATTTTTCGACAGAATCAATCATCGGGACTCCGTAAAGTCTAATATTTTACGGAGTCCCTGAGGCTTAATGGAGTGTGCTAGCTGACTCGTGGGAAATATGTGGATTTATATGTTTAACATTGTACTTTTATTAATATATATTTTCCTTTGTTATGTTAATTACTTTGTATACTGTTATAAAAACAGAATACTTGTTCTGCGATTTTGGTGGTCGCCTCAGTTCCGTGCCTTTAGCTCTCACTGGAACACCCATACCGATCTGCTCCGACTTCCGGTACCGGTAGACCGAGACGTAAAGCACCGGATCAACTCGGGATAGATGAAATGGTGACAGGTCACTGGAACAACCTGCGACCCACGGATGCCCCTCAAGCTAAAGAGGAAAATTTACAAGTCCGTGATTAGACCTGTCGTATTATATGGATGAGAATGTTGGGCTTCGAAAAAGATGGATGAAAAGACATTGCATGCAGCAGAGATGAGAATGTTAAGATGGATGTGCGGAGTGACGAGAATGGATAATGTGAGGAATGAGTATATTAGAGAAACTTTGAAAGTGACGTTAGTGACAAAAAAGTTGAAAGGAAGCCGTTTATCCTGGTATGGTCATGTGATGAGGAGGGATAAAACGTGTGTACTAAAACAGTTATGTATATAAATGTGGATGGATGGAGAGGGAGGTAACGGCCAAAGAAAAAATGGATGGACTGTGTGAAGATTGATATGAAAAAAAGGGAGTCAGTAATGGCCTGACGGGGACAGGATGGTATGGAAGAAGAGAACATGTTGCGCCGATCCCAAGTAACATGGGGATCCTAAGTAAAGGCAGGAAGACGATGATGACTGTTATAAACAGATGTGTTACTGGGAATTTGTTGCCCCACTTCTTCCCAGCTAAAACGCCAAGAACAGGCGGGCATATAAGGGGTTATCTTTAGTAATATTAGCCGAAAAAATATTGTCTTAATTATATGCGTTTAAAAAGAAAACCCTTTCCTCATACAGAGAGGAGGCCTGTGTCCCAGCAGTGGGAACATTAATAGGTTGATGAAGTGTGTTGTGTGTGTGTGTGAAAAAGAAAAGATAAGTTTCAAATTGCATTTCAGATTTGCGCAGTTAGCAATAGCTTTCAGTCAACAATATTAAACGGCAAAACTACGAACTTTTCTGTTTTATTGCCTGTCAAGGCACAAAGTCATATAGCTGTATTTCTGTTGACATAAATCACAAAGTTACTGAAAAGCAACGAGACATTTGTTCCGTGGCAATAATCTTTTTACTTAACTCTGACGTCATCGAATTAATGAACGCCTCCTAAATGAGTGACTCGAAACAAAGGGTGCCATTTAAATTAAAGTTAAACAATAATGGGTTGATTCTGTAATGAGTGACTTGCTTTTAATTTGAAATGTGTTTAATGAAATTGGAAAGATACTAGAGCAGTTAATCTAGATCAATTAAGTACTCGTATTTGAACTTTTTATAATTGGACTCTCCTGCCTAGCAGTTAGGCAGGCAGCTAGCTTTTCTCTTTTGTCTATTGGCTTCGCTTGACCTCTATATCACCTGATGGTAAACGATGATGTGGCCGACGGTGAAGCACGCTTGCCTAGAAGTAACCTATTCATTCTTGACTAAAGACCCCTAGATTGTAGCTATCGGGAAACTCAGACGTCGGCAGGGAATTCCACTCCTTAGCTGTACACATAATAAAAGTATTCCCAAAACAAACTTTATTTGGATCGGCTTCCAGTCCAACTGGATGCTGCTGAATACCTGTATTTTACATCGGTAATACCCCTTATCAAAACTGATATATATAGTTCAACTCATCTTTGCGCGCGGTGCTATGTGTGGGTGACTGTTTGCTCGGACGACGATTGCCGCGTCACTGCCACACAAATGCATAAAGTATAATTATAAGCGCGCGCACATATGGCGCCGCGCGCACAGATGAGTTGAACTATCTGTATCAGATTTTCTGGCTTGTGACTCCACTAATATTATAAAGGTGAAAGTATGTGAGTGTGTGTGTTTGTATGTTTGTTACTTCTTAACGCTGTAATGGCTGGCTGTTTGTGAAGGTATCTGATGACCTCTTTGGTGTCTAATTTTAGTAGTTTGTAAACGCACCCACGATATAGTTCTCGCCAAACTTCTTGGCCACCCTGAAGCTGGCTACAATGGCTGCGCAGTAGTAAATCTCATACAAAAACAGCACCCTTACCAATATAGCACAGTTTTTCACAGTATGCACTGAAATAACTTCACACAGAATTTGTATGAAAGCTATAATATTCTTGAAAGGTACAATTACCTACTATGTACAATATCCTTCATGTTTCACCCCAGCGATATTTCCAATTAAATTCCTCGATGCCTTACAGAATCGACCTCCAATCGACTAGGTATTCGTTTTCATAACACTCGGATACAATGTTTAATGGGTGCCCTTTTATAACGATTGCTTTTGTCACCTCATTATATTAAGTAATACAGTGAGAGAGCTTTTAAATCATTTTAATTAATTAAATACGGCTTTTGTGTGAGAATGGGCCTGTGTGTAGGCTATGTTGTGGTTGAGTTGGCGTGTGTTTTTCAATTGATAACTCGTAGCTATTGTTATATGAACTATTATAGCTATTCATATTCATATAACTAATGTTATATGAATATGAACATAAATATTAAAACATTCCCTTTCTTTATAGGGGCAAGCAGAAAGTATAGAACGCCACATTTTTATTACATGTGGAAATCTTCATCGGATGTTCTTTTCACCCGACTGCCGAAGGAGGGTAATGTGTTTATCAGTCTATGTATGTATGTATGTAAGTATGTATGTATGTATGTATGTATGTTTGTTCCTATGTGGCGTTCTAGAGACCAAACGCGTTGGCCGATTTTGATGATTCACATGTCAATCGATTCGTGTTAACCCCACGAGTGTCACTGGCTACATTCAAATTGGGAAATAGAAAAATGGCGGCTTTTGGGCGCCATATTGCGGAGGACAAAAAATTTTTAAAGAGGTGATTTCAAAAATTTATAACACGTATATGTTTAAATGTACCTAAATCTTAAAAACAGATAACTAAAAAGTTATAAATAAAAAAAGTTAATTCAAAAAATCTAAAAACCCGACTGCTTTAAAAGCCAACTAAAAATACTTAAACAAGGAGAAAATCATGCTGTGCAGTCGGAGGATACATCTGGTTTTCGTCAGCCAGCTCGCGAATATGTATCCTCCGACTGCACAGCATGATTTTCTCCTTGTTTAAGTCTTTTTAGTTGGCTTTTAAAGCAGTCGGGTTTTTAGATTTTTTGAATTAACTTTTTTTTCTTCAGGCAAGCGAAGGGGTTTGTCAGACCCCTAGTGATTAAAATCACACGCTGATGTTCACTTATTCTGCAATTTTTTCTCTATCTGGTCACTTCAATATTACCATTACCCCTGTATTCTAAGAAATTTATTCTACTCGAATCAATCAACTTGATGGTTTTATATTGTTACTAGCTTCTTCTAGCGGCTTCGCCCGCGTGAATGTCAACAATTATCCCGAGGAAACATATTCCCGGAATAAAAAGCATTCTATGTGCTATTCCAGACTATAATCTATTTCTGCGCCAAATTTCATCCAGATCCGTTCAGCTGTTTGAGTGTGAAGAAGTAACAAATGTACAAACACAGTCACAGACTTTTGCCTTTATAATATTATAGTGTGAAATGTGATTACGGATTCGCTGAAGGTATTTTTCCTTTCCAAAGATCATCCCCATAAAAGCTTAGAATCAAAATACTTTACTTACGTATAAAATACCATACATATTGCATCACAATGGGCCTCCCCCATTATAGCCTTCGATTTTGCAAATTACCCACGAGGGTTGGTAATCAACCGTATGACAGATTGGCAGAGGGGAAGAAAATGCAGTATTCAGAGGGTTCTTTTGTAAAGTACCTTCCCATCTACTTGATAGAAACGGTGAAAACCCGTCAACCAATACCAGTAAGCTGAATTACTTTCTAAATACGACAGCCGACCCCAATCAGCTTCCAACTCAGTCGACAACTGAGTACCAGCAAAATGCCACTTGGTGGACCGATGACCTGGTGAAGGTTGCGGGGTATATCTGGATGCGAGGCGCACGGGATCAATCAATGTGGTGATAATTGGGGGAGGCCTATGTCCAGCAGTGGACGTATTTTGGCTGAAAATAGGGTAATAATGATGACTACCTATCTGATCTCCACAAACTGAACAACAGGTTACTTCTTGGGAAGTCTATAGACAAGATAGGCTTAATAAGACGTCGAAATAATAATGACCAAAATACTTAAACCTTTAAAGTGTCTTTTAAACATTTTAAAGCATTCTAAAACATTTTATTTCTCTTTTTAAACACAAAAAGGCACAACAAGATAAGCCAATTACTCTTTATAAATTATTGTTGTGTACTCGTGAAACAAATGACAAATTATACAGAGTAGGTACCTTCAAAGAGAAAAGTTTTCACGAAATATACTTCAGAGAATCATGAAAAATCTTTTCCTTGTCCTTGTGAGGGTTGTAAATAAATGTCTGAAAATCCAGTGAAGGATGATACTTCTCTCATATTTAGGCGGGTATGAATGTAGTACAGTCGTAAAGACAAGCTTTTATCGCGGACGGAGCGAGAAATAATTTTAGATAAGTAGTGTTTTATTATACTGGGTTTTTGCCCTCGTTATAAAAGTTTTGTTGTGTGACCTTCGACCTCTATTTCTATGATGAAGAAACTGTGGCAAGCTAAGCAATGTATGAAGCTATCTTCTGGCTGTGATTTGAGACATTACGATGAGGCTGATGAATTGACAATTTAGTTTGATCATCTCATCATCTTCCTGTCCTTGTCCCATGTTACTTAGGGGCAGCGCAACACGTTTACTTTTTCCATATCCCTTGTCACCATAACGCTAGCACTTATACCCTCATCACACTTCACACTAATAATATAATAATAAAAAAGACGAAGGTTTGTAAGTGTGTTTGTATGTTTGTTACTTCTTCACGCTCAAACGGCTGGACGGATCTAGATGAAATTTGGCACAGAGATAGATTATAGTTAGGAATAGCACATAGGATACTTTTAATCCCAGAAATATGTTCCCTTGGGATCATTTTCAACATTCACGCGGGCGAACCCGCTGGCAGAAGCTAGTCACACTATATATATATATATATATATATATATAATATAATATAATATAATATAATATAATATAATATAATATAATATAATATAATATAATATAATATAATATAATATAATATAATATAATATAATATAATATAATATAATATAATATAATATAATATAATATAATATAATATAATATATATAATAATATTATAAAGGCGAAAGTCTGTGAGTGTGTATGTTTGTTACATCTTCACGCTCAAACGCCTGGACGGATCTCGTTGAAATTTGGCACAAAGATAGATTATAGTCAGGAATAGCACATAGGATAGTTTTGATCCCGTAAATATTTTTCTCAGGATAATTTTGGACTTAGACGCGGGTGAACCCGCTGGCACAAGTTAGTCTTTCATAGTTATCATTCCTCACAAAATCCAGTCCTGTTTTTAGGGTTCCGTAGTTAACAAGAAACCCTTATAGTTTCACCATGTCCGTCTAGACGTCCATCCGCAGTTTAGCTCCGAGACTACTACTAATAATAAAATGCTACAATTTGGCATGGATATACATAATAATCACGCCGACAAAGTGGTAAAATAAAATCAAGTTTTTTTTTAAATTTTCGTACACTTAAAATGGAGATGTATTTTTTCTCGTCTCTCCCATGGTGTAAAGTATCGTTGGATAGGCCTTGCAAAAATATTACGGGTCTGTGAAAACCATATTTCGATTCAAAAATTATGCTTTGAATTGCTAATTTTTATTTCCCGCTCATTCAATTTAATTTAGTATATTGGTGCATGGGGACAACAGTTTTTGAATAACAAAGTTAATTTTGTCCCTTCGTTAGAGCAATGTTCGGTGATTTAATTGTTAATGAATGTTAGTTATGTTAGGTATCAATTTATTTTGGTGAATACGGAACCTTCTGTTCACGAGTCAGACTCGCACTTGGCCTTTTTATTATTATTTTAATCCCCGACGGAAAAAGAGGGGTGTTATAAGTTTGACGTGTGTTGCTGTGAATATGTGTATCTGTCTGTGGCATCATAGCGCCTAAACGGATGAACCGATTTTGATTTAGTTTAGTTTTTTGTTTGAAAGGTGACTTTATCGAGAGTGTTCTTAGCTATGTTTGAATAAAATCGGTACAGCTGTTTAAAAGTTATGGGCGTTTTAGTGTTTGAATCGGGGAGTTTTCGCAAGATATCGTGTCATAATTACGTGTTCATTGCCGATCGAAGCGTATCTACTATGTACTAGATAAATTATGTAGCATGAAATAAAAATGTTAATTTTGCTATTGCCTTTCAAGTTTTAAGTTTTATTTTATAAGCTCGATAGTACCTGATATCGAACTCCGCTTGCGTTGGCACTTTGCCTTATATCTAAAGAGAATTTTACGGTATGAGCACGACATTGATATATTTCATTGTTAGTTGCAGTATTTGGAGGGCAATAACCCTTTGTATCACGCCAGCACTTTTCTATGATGTTTGATGGAGGACATTCGAATGCGAAAATATAATAAAAAGCTCACAAAAACTGTAATTTTATTTTAGCTCATACGCTAGAATTTTTCAATATACATACTGTAGGTGTACGTAGTAATGGTTGCGGATAAATTTTAAAGAGAGTTACTGCGGCCCTGGCACAAGCAACTGAAGGAACACGGATGGGTTTTAGTCAGTAAAAGTCTGACACGCCCTCCCAGAGCGGGAGAAGTCATTGGATGATTTACCACCCAAAAAGAAAAAAAAAGTGCGTGTAGTAAATATAGGGAATACTTGCGCTTAATCATTGCTATCTAAATCTCCCTATGCGAGGTTTTGCAGGATTGTGAACGGTTGCAGTGATCGGATCGACCTCCATTTTGACAGGTTAGGCAAATTGAAAACCTGTTTTTATAAGTATTTTCCCGAACATTGAGTTTCCTAGCCCTGCATTATCTCAGTGGGTGAGGCAACATATTACCTATTTATTTTCGTAATACCTAGTTTTATTTAGTTTGATTATTAACATTTGACGCTACCCATTTTCATCGAGATCATCAGTCAAATCTTTATGAAACTTTCGGTAGGTACGGAAAAGCTAGGTTGTAGATAGATGTTTCGTATCTCTTTGTTTATTCAATTCAGATTATGTGTATGCCCGCAGCCACGAAACTTTCACATTAGCGATTGGTAATTCTATCAACGAAAGCGCCACAATAGCGATTGGTAATTCTATCAACGAAAGCGTCACAATAGCGATTGGTAATTCTATCAACGAAAGCGTCACAATAGCGATTGGTAATTCTGTCAACGAAAGCGTCACAATAGCGATTGGTAATTCTATCAACGAAAGCGTCACAATAGCGATTGGTAATTCTATCAACGACAGCGTCACAATAGCGATTGGTAATTCTATCAACGAAAGCGTCACAATAGCGATTGGTTATTCTATCAACGAAAGCGTCACAATAGCGATTGGTAATTCTATCAACGAAAGCGTCACAATAGCGATTGGTAATTCTTTCAACGAAAGCGTCACAATAGCGATTGGTAAAATATCAGAAATGTGTGGGATTGCTATACACGAATATATCACTCACCTTTGGTTTGCCGATGATATAGTGGTCATGGCTGAGACCATGAAAGACCTTAGTACAATGCTCGATGACCTCTACTGAGGTCTACTGAGGTAGGGCCAATTTCGAGAAAGAGTATCTTCTCGTCCAACTTACCACAGTGTCTCAATCCCAAAGTCTCAAGACGAAAGTACCAGTGTGTGTTGCCAGTAATGAAATATGGCTCTGAGACGTAGTCGCTCACAATGTTCCTCTCATCAGGAAGCTTACAGTCACCCAAAGGGCAATGGAGAGGGCTATGCTCGGAGTTTCCTTGCGTGATCAAAACAGAAATGTAGAGATCCGCAAGAGAGCCAGGGTTACCGACATAACCCGAAGAATTGCCAAACTTAAGTGGCAGTGGGCAGGGTATATTGCTCGCAGAACGGATGGCCGATGGGGCAGAGAGGTTTCGGAGTGGCGACCGCAAACCGGAAGACGTTGCGTTGAAGGGCCTTCCACTAGGTGGACCGATGACCTGGTGAAGGTTGCGGGGATCCACTGGATGCGGGACGCACGGGACCGATCAATGTGGCGACGCTTGGGGAGGCATATGTCCAGCAGTGGACGTCTTTCGGCTGATATGATGATGGGATTGCTTCCCTTATATTTTTGGCATTGCAGCAATTAGCATATCTGATTAATATAATTACATTTTATCCAGAGCCACAAGTTCAACACTAGCAGATTAATAATTGCGATTTTCTATGGAGAATTAGAATTAAGAATCTGCTTATGAGTGTTTAACCTTATGATTAGCAACTTTTATAAGTAAGATTGTGTGTGTCCAAAGAACAACGAGCTATTTACTTTGGCTTGATTTTAGAACATCGCTGCGTATTTCCCAACCTTTTAAGTAAAAGAGGTTAATGGTTTTCTACTAATGGGATGACGTCATCTTGACAATTTTAAGTTACACCTGTCTAGAGGATAATTAGAAGATAGTAGTGTACTACGATTTTTACAACTTCTCATTACTTTTATGGCCGTATTATCATTAGAATAACTAGCTTCTGCCGGCGGTTTCACATGCATTTATAATATTACTAGGATGCGAAGTTTTGGATGTATGGATGTGTGTTTGTTACTCAATCACGCCAGAACGGCTGAACGAATCTGGATGAAATTTGGCCCGGAGATAGATTATAGCACATAGGCTACTTTTCATCCCGGTATAATGTTAAATTTGTAAATGAAAACAATTTTCACGCGGGCGAAGCCGCTGGCAGAAGCAAGTTTATAATTAGTCAGATTTCAAGGTTCACGCCATAGATTTCCGTCAAACGAATTTTAGTGACATTCGGTTCTAGTAATATAAACTGGCAATGCAGTGGTGGCCCAGAAGTAACGGCCCCAACATACTTTTTGTAGGTCGTGGGTTCGAAGCAAGGCAGGCGCTTTATTTTGTTAATTATTTCATCACCTTTCAATTGATGAAAGAAAACATCGTGAGGAAACCGGCATGTCCTGGAACCAAAAAATTCGAAGACATGTGACATACACCAAACCTTACTGGGCCTGCGTGGTGGATTAAGGCCCATTCACTCTCTCACATAGAGGAGGCCTGAGAAGACTTTTTTCAACCTACAGAGTACCTATTGGACAAAAGTCGCCTTTATAATATTCCAGTCGTCCCGGCGCCTTTTCCAATCAATCTCTCGTAAGGACCTCGTTATAGTCGCCAGCGTTTCATGGGCTTCCCTCGAACACCAGTATTCCTACTTCGTGACTCTGGCCCATTCTCAATGCGTATTACATACATGAACCTCCAAGGAGATACTTTTTACCGCACGACCTCGGAAAGATTCTGTTTGTCATTCAAAATCTGAGTGCAAAAGTGCATTTTATCCGCTAGCGTAAAAAGAGTTTTTAAAATTCAAACTTTTCTAATTAATAATTTTCTTTTTATTTATTTTTTTATTTAATGAAATTTTAATACAGAGGTGTTACTTAATTCTAAACTCGCCAAACTTTTACGTTTGTTATATATATATATACTGCTAGTATTAATAAAATATATTTTTTCTTTTCTTACAACGTAATATACCAAAAAAAAACAAAAAAAAATTGTATAAAGACTTTATTTTCTTTGGTAGATAGGTAAAATAAAAATAAAAACCATTGTAGTGCAACATTTTCACTCAATTTTCAATCAACTGCATCATTAAATAACTTTTTAATTTCCCTCTGCAGCAGAAGGACAGATAAGCATAATCCCGGCATAGCAAAATCCCAGATAAGCAGAAGGACAGATTTGCATAAAGGCAGATAATGTACTGTCGCCGTCAAAAAAGTTACAAGCTTATGTTTCCAATTTTGTTTTATTTCAACTATATGAGTAAAGATAAAGTAGTGTATGCAATGCTTAACACTCACGTGATACTATTATCACACGAGGCGCTCGTGTTTTTATAAACTTTATTATATGACCATTGCATAAACTACTATTTCAAATTTTCTTCTCTTTATTCAATTCACTTTCCATTAACTTATCAAATACAAATACCAATATTGATAGGAACTTCGTGATTCGTGACGAACATGTGAAAATTGTAGATAAATATCAAGATTTTCGGCCTGATAATACACCAATTAATTGTATTTTTAGGGTTCCGTAGTTTTTGCAATGTCGGCAAGCATAATGTGTTAGACAGCCTATGGGAAGTACTAAAATTGGTGGTTTGCCACGTGAAATTGCCACGTTTCTCGGACTACACTTGACTACAGGAACCAGAGCATACATCGGGCATTGTTTTAGGAAACGTCGGTCACACTTTTGGCTGATCTGACAACGCTTTAGAAAAACGTTTTCAATCGCCTGCCAATCCGTCTGTGTCGCCAACATTCACAATGGAATCTTGGGATTTAAATTGAGCAATTTTCCGAAAATTTGCCAAATAATTTTCCTAGTAATAGTACACGAGTGACAAACACAAGCATTACAGTTAAAAAAAACAATGACTTTCAATATTACAAATTGTAGCAATTTTACTATATTTTTTTTAAATAAATGAACACTAATTTGTATGCTGTTTTTCTTGCACTAGCATTTTTCTCGCTGTAGTGAGGTGAAAAGTTGTGTATTGCGCTCAGTAGCAAAGTTATTCTGCGTTTTTCCTTTGAACGCTCGCTACGCTCAGAATTATATATTTGAAATACTCGATTCGCTCGTGGTTCAATTCTACAATAGCTCACTCAGGTTGCAATACTAGAACTCGCGCCAAACAGTCTTGCATAACAAATAACAAAAAAAATGTAAACAGAATTAAGTTTACCGCCAAACAAGGCATAACAGCCCGAAATTCTTTTCATAGGAATCCCAGTAAGTTCACAAACATATTCAATTCACAATTATTTACGAGACCACATTATTTGTACCCTTGTTACCTCCGTCAACATGTTACTCAAAGAAACATATTTTAATTAGACCCTAGCTTTTCCGACACGACTGCTGGAAAGGAGAATTTATTATTTCATTTGTTTCGAGCATGTGTTGAAGATTTCATGGAGGCACGAGTAGCTTTTTCCTGTGATTTCACTCTTGTGGCCTATCTCGGGCTTTGTTCTCGTCGCCTTTCTCGCCGAAACTGTGCCTTTTTGATTTTTGCCTGTGCCTTTTTGGGAATAAAAGCCTATTCTTCTTCTATTCGTGCGATTGGACTTAAATTTTGTCTGACCGACATGTGGGCGTGTGTGTTGTGTGGGTAGCTCTGTCGTTGTCTTCGTTCAAGTGGCAGGTGCTGGTAGTTGTGCATGCTGGGGAGGAAAAGAGATGAGGCATGTCCTGTGACACTTGGGCTAAGTTTTCTGATCCGTAGTTATCTCATCATCAGCCTTATAATGTTTCCTGTGTCCCATCAGTGGATGCCTGTGAATCCTCTCTGTGAGAGATGTAATGAGTATTAATCCACCACGCGGGCCCAGTGCGTGTTGGTGGATGTCACATGTCTTCAAAATTTTGGTTCTAGGACATGCCGGTTTCCTTATAATGTTTTCCTTCACCGTTTTAAGAGCAGTGCATGATGAAATAATTTACACAAAGTCTTTACTTTGTGTAAATTATTTCATCACGCCTACCAGGGTTTGAACTCGACCTACGACACGTATTAGCATATTTAATCATTGGTTGAGTTAACCACGGATAATGTAGCTTTCTATAAGTCAAATAATGTTTTTAATCGGATCAGTACTAGCCGTTTACAAACATATAGGCAAACAAACATAATTTTTTATACCTTTCACATTAGTTAATATAATATAACTGTTTTCCCGTATGGGTGATGACTTGATAAGTGAAACTGATACTTAGGTATTTGGGTTGCCGTTAACTAATCAAGCCAAAATGTAGCTGTTTGTTATTTCATAGCTTCGTATTAGTTGTAACAAATATCTTATAGAGTACAGTAACACTATGATATTCTGCCTGGAGGCACGCTTTGTGTTATTTCTAAGCATCTCTGTTAAACGTAGTTCTCTGGGGAAAGGTATTGCAGATTCTATTACGCAGATACTGTGAAGACATAGGTTGTTATGGATAAAAATTAAATACTCTCTTAACGAAACTTTTGTTTAATGATAGGTAGATACTTCCTCGTATTTATGATAAAAGATTGTTTTTGCATTTTCATTTTCAATTCTCTAATCTTAATTGCAATCCATAGTAAGTAAGTATTAATAAATACAAACAATTATGGACACTGTGAGGCATAGTTTTTTTTTAAAAGAGTAGGAGAGAAAGAGCGCTTTAATAATTTTTTCCTTATTAGGTATCCTTAATAAGTAATACATTTTGTAATGCAAAAACTAATGTTTCTGCTTATTAACGCTCAACAGCACTAAGGCGACTTTTCGAACTCATTACACCTCCCCAGGGATACCTATATGTCGCATCAAGGCTGGCCGAGAGATGCAAACCATCGGGAAGTGAGTATGTATTCACTTAAGTTAAGACATCGTGTGTGGGCAGGTAGGTGGGTACAATCGTGAAAATGAAATCACACAAATTATTCGATACACTGAATATATTCAAATAGACACACAAGTTACATTCTTGCTTACTAATATTACGGAACGACACTGATTCTACGACGTGTTAGCTCTAAGGCTGTCAGTACTAGAGGTGAGACGTATATACTGGAATAGGTTTTTGGAATAGGTTTCTGGCCGGACGTGTAAAGACTTATTCCGTGCTCACCACACAAACGCGTCTCGAGTATTTAAGCGTATGGCGTTTGACACGTAGTCACGTACTGCCATACTCGCGTCTACCAACAGTCTCGGTCAGTTCCGGTAACATTCGGAGACTTTCGGTTCCGCGCTCAAAATTGGTGGGTCGATTTATTTGTTTCGCGTTATTAAACCTAATGTCTATACCAATAGAATCACTGTTACTTTGGTAGGCAGAGTTGAAAATATTTAACAATGTTTGTTTTATAAATCAGTACACAATAAGTCACAGGAACGGTACGTGTTTTACTATTGTTTACGTGAACGTATGTTTAAAGATTAAAAGTGACCTTTGGTGTAAAGAAAATTTCAATAAGATTTTATCTAAGTATTTTTGTGCAAGTTATCGTAGATTAATAAGTTATATTTAAGTAACTTTGATGTGTTACTTGTTTAGAATTTTAGATAGATAATTTAGTCAAGCCAAGAAAACAAAGTGTAGTGTAGTGTAGTGTGTGTGTGTGTCTCCCTTCACTAATCCCAGTCAATAGTTAGTGTACAGAAGCGTGTACAATTTTAAAATGTAGAAAATATACGAATACCAGCGTAGTCTAGTCTTATATACGTTAATAATCCATAAACCGAAAATACTCCATTACATTACTCCGACTAGCGACTACTCGATCTCGATATTACGAAGACTCGCTAGCTATGGAAACGTCAATAAACTAGAAACGCCTAAATACTCGTGGACCTGGTTTTTGGAATAAGTATTTAAGCGGACGCGTACTTCCAAGACTCAGTACGCATTTTACCTAGTACGTCTCACCTCTAGTCAGTACTCAACTGCCATATTCTGCTGTCCCCACCGCCCAAGCGGTTAGAAAAAGCGCGCCAATACGTAGTTGTTCTTGTTTTGCCGCCAGATGGCGTGTTTTCGATTTGTTTTGACGTCCGTACTATTAACTAATAAACCCAACATATATCTAAAAATAAATATCGCAAAAGCAAATAAAAACGTTATAATATTTATGATCCCACATAACTTGTTTGCCGTTGCGAATAACCATTAAGGATACCCATGGCTTCCCCGATTTCCGGCCAGCCGTGATAATACAAACTTCGTGCTAGGTGTTAAAGGAAAATAAAATATTGTTTGTACAGGCCACCTAAGTAAATAATGTACCTGCATAAATAAAATATAAGTGTTACTTTCTGTAACTATCCCTGGACCCTGGGTATTGCGTTTCCCTTATAATGGTTACGATTTTTGCTCCATCTCGCTGGATACCAGCAGTCTCATTGGGTAAGTGAATTCAGTAAGGCAAAGGGTTTGACCCCATATTAGGTATTGACAAAAATTATTGGACTCTTTCAAAAAGAGTATCTTCACCAATTAATGCGTCCAATAGTTTTTTGCAACACCTAATTATTTAAAGAGAATTGAGGTCAAACCCTTTGTTTTTCCGAATTCCACGATATTATATGCTAAGGGGAGCATGACTGCTGCCAGATTTTAGTAGGTAAGCCGAACTACTATGGACTTGGAGAAGAAGGCGTCGGGAAGGCAACCGTATTGATGCCTAAAACGCCGGAACCCCGCCTGCATCCTAAGCCGGTGGGACTCCGGGGTCCCCTCTCCCTCCTTTTTTCCAACGCAATTACAATATTTTTCTGCTTATTAAACCTTAACAGCACTTCAGTGACATTTCCTACTCATTATACTTCCACAGGGAGACAAAAATAAATATGGCAAAAGCAAATAAAAACGGCATAATATTCATAATCCCTTAGGGCTAACTTGTTTGTCGTTCCGTATATCCATCCGTATATATACCCCAATGTCGCAGATAATATAATACTAGCACACAGAGGTCTCATCCCATACAAAGAATCTGTGCCGACGTAACTAGCGTTTTTCGCGCTCGGTTCCGTTCCACGGCTATAGATGGTGTTAGCAGCGACTCGCAAGTAAAAGGGTTTTATCGGTTCGTCACTATCTTTTTTTTATATACAGTGACGATTTGTTTTATAGTATTTTTTGCACGTTTTTACAGTTTCACTGCACCAAAATGTGTTACAATACAAATATCGAGTGGAATGCCTCAGAAATTCAATAATGCGCCCTCTATTGGCAATAGATCGCCATCGATTGGCATCTATTGGCAATAGTAAATGATCCGTTCAAGTAATCTTTGAAATGTGAATTAAGAGCCTAATATGCCATAATTTTGGGCTTAGGAGAGTTGATTAAACAATAACATACAATTATAATGTTCAATTCCAGAAAATAATAATTTTACACACAATTCAATAACAAATCGGTGCATATCGCGCCATCTAGTGAGATTTATTTGCACCAAATTTTATTTCTTAGCTCTGGGACCCCGTGTGAATATTATCGCAGGTCGTGCGACCGCTCTCGGACCCAAAATATCAATATTGAACCTTCTTTTGGATAGTTTTGTTTATAAATATTTTTTGATTTACATATGCTATTTCAGTTATAAAGAAATTCTGGCCATAAATTTTTCTGTATAAAAATATTTTAAAACATCCAAATCGTTTTAGAGGAGTATCAAAAAGTAGCGAAAAAAATCGTGTTGTTAATTCTTTTTTTAAAGCAAAACTATTAGTGACACGAAAAAACCATGTTTCACAAAATGTACATGAATCAATCATATTTCTTTTTTCAAACCTTTTAACCTAGCCATTACTAAGTAGTAACCGCTTTAGAAAGTAACCGTTTTACGGCACTAAAGCGGTGGAACGCCCTTAAGGATCGTCCATGGCTTACCCAATTTCCATCCAACCGTGATAATACAATCTTCGTGCTAGGTGTTAAAGGAAAATATTTTGTTTTTTTGTACAGGCAATCTAAGTAAATATACCGTACCTACATAATTAGAATATAGGAGTTACTTTCTGATTTTCATTACCTACAGAAATCCCTTGAGTACCTAAAATGTCGCCCCACGCGAGACAAAGGCTATTTAATTGTTTCGGTAATAAAGGCACATAACCGGTTAGCCTTGGTTAAATATTGCCTAACCTTTGGAATGGCAACGATAACTAGCTTCACCTTATAATATATCCAGTGCTTACTTAAAATCTTATTCTATTTTAGCACCTTCCTAAAGTATGTGTGTCTCCCAGCCCCCAGACTCATGCAAAAAGCAGGGAGAAAACGTGGTGTTTTCGAGTCCGAAACTCTTTCGTTCTCCAGACGAAGGGTATCTATGAGGATATTGTCACATTTCAAAGAAAAACCGGCCAAGTGCGAGTCGGACTCGCGCTCGAAGGGTTCCGTACCATTATCCCAAAAAAAGGCTAAAAATCACGTTTGTTGTATGGGAGCCCCACTTAAATATCTGTTTTTAGTATTTTTTATTATAGCGGCAATAGAAATACGTCACCTGTAAAAAAATCAACTGTCTAGCTATCACGGTGCATGAGATACAGCCTAATGACAGACAGACAGTGGAGTCTTAGTAATAGGTACCCGTTTTTATCCTTTGGGTACGGTACTCTAAAAATGGTATGTTCTAGTATATGTAGATATCGATAGATAGGCTTTACTTCTATGTAGATACAACAAGATTAAACAACCAGAACAAACATATAGGAACTAGAATTAGCTCAGTAAAAAGAATATTGTCACAATTCCCCATAGAAGATCAAGATATGAAGGTAGTGTCCCATTAAAAAAGTTTTGCGTCGTAATATTTATTTTGTAATACAGAAAATTTTAAAAGGAATCCGTACCTCGTCACCCAAGGGCAGGTTTTCTCAGAAAAACGGTCAGTTTCAACAAGCCCCGGGCGATATTACGTAACCTTACAAATAAAATTGTTACGTCAATTATGTAAAAGATTATCATTTTTCTTTGTGATGTTTTGGCCCTATTATAATGTTTTATTTCATTAAAATTTTGTGATGAAAATGAAGTTACGGAATATTTTTTTTAAATAGTCGTTTGAGAAAGCAGTTCTTGTTAGCAATTCCGGATCGTTTTATACACTTTTAAGGTACAACGAAATCAATTCTACTGGATAGTAGTACGAGCGCGAGTGCAGTGTCGAAATGTGTGGAACTTTCGACGTTCATAACTTTCAAATATATATATTTTTTACTTTTTTGTTTCCATACAGGGCTAGATAATGATGAGACAAATTGATATAATTTTTTATTTTGAACTCAAACAGTGGAGTAATCGCCAGACTACGTTTTTATGGAAGAATGATCGACTAGTGTAACATTAACGAAAAAATAAAAAAACGACGAAACATACTAAGATTAAAATCGTCCTTATCAACAGACAAATAATTAATTATCGTAAGAAGTTATACTCTTTTGTGTACTCCTTTTGTGACTTTGTTGCCAAGGAGACAGGTGAGCTTCTAAGGCATTTGTCCCACCGCCGACGATCAGCGAGTTAGCGAGAAGCGAGTGTGTAATTCCGATAGTTTTCACTCCGGCTATGAGCGAGTGTTTTTTAACCGACTGCCGAAGGAGGGTAATGTGTTTATCAGTCTATGTATGTATATATGTTTGTTCCTATGTGGCGTTCTAGAGACCAAACGCGTTGGCCGATTTTGATGATTCTTCCGTCAATCGATTCGTCTTAACCCTGCGAGTGTCACTAGCTACATTAAAATTGGAAAATGGCGGCTTTTGTGCGCCATATTGTGAGGCACAATTTTTTTTTCTTCCCATCTTGTTGGGTATCAAAATAAAGGGTTTTAAGAGGTGATAACTAAAAAGTTATAAATAAAAAAAGTTAATTACAATAACCAAAATACCCGACTGCTTAAAAACGAACTAAAAAGACGTAAACAAGAAGAAAATCATGTGCAGTTGGAGGATACATGTTCGCGAGCTGGCTAACCAAAACCAGATGTATTCTCCGACTGCACACTCGTATTGTAGGCGATTACTCGCACCACTCGCTCGGGCGGTCAGTCCTGCACGAGTTGGTTGGCTGGTCTCTCGACGTGAGTTGTGACCGCCAAGCGAGCATCAGCGAGCGAGTTTCGCTGAGCGAGTATTTTCTTTGATAGCTCTTGTCGCTGCGACATACTTGTGGTGAGAGAGAGCTCGCCGGCAGTGTGAACAGCCAGCAATCAACTATTAATACAATATGTAGCTCTTTTATTGACACAGGATCTTTTGTGGGTTTTTTCAGCGAGAAAATAGTCGCCAGCGGTGGGACAAGTGCCTTAATAGAGCATTACTAAGAACTACCCTGTCTATATAGTGTAAGTGTCTGTAAGGTCTAAGACCCTACAAGTTTTGTCCAGACCTGTTACTGCTAAATGAGGTCTTAGATCCTTCATTAAAGACATACAAAGGCGTTTGTAAATCCACATTAGTTTACGATGAAAATAAGACACGTAAGATTCTGAGATTAAGCATAGTAATTTATGTACAAAAGTAAAGACTGTATTTTTCCAATTTTAGAACTCACCAGGTCCCACACCAAGACAACTTTCTTTCGTATGAATTTATGGGCATAATTGTTCATGGATGAAGAAGAAGAGTTGATGGAAAGCCATAGAAAATATGGTTTGCTTGTGTGAGTATTCTTCCTTGTCATCAGCCTTAGAATATTCCCGCTGGGACACAGGCATCCTCTCTCTGAGGGAGGTAATGGGCCTTAATCCACCACGTGGGCCCAGTGCAGGTTGGTGGATGTCACATGTCTTCGATTTTTTGGTTCTAGGGCATGGCGGTTTCCTCACAATGTTTTCCTTCACCGTTTTAAGAGCAGTGGTGATGAAATAGTTTACACAAAATAAAGCGCCTACATCACGACCATGACTTGCGTGAAGGTTAGCAAGGAAGATTAAAAAGGGAAGTGTGTAGATAACATTGGTAAAAGAAAATATAAGAACTCCGTTTGTTTGTCTATGACACAATTAATGATCCTTTATCTTAATTCATAATCAAACCGATTGAAACAAAGAACGCTAAACCGAAGAACATAGAAGTTATAATTAAAAAACTTTTTACAACTTACGGTAAGTAGCCGTAAGCTGGAAATTATTAAGACACTCTCGAACTGATACAAAGACAAGTTACGGCATTATGTTTTATAGGAAAAGTTCCTTTCCTTACTCCATGGCAACATTATAAGGGTTTCTGAGGATAGAAGATATTTATTACTTTTTGTCGTTGTTTTCGAGCAAAGACTCGAACTGTACTTCAAGTCTCTTATATATTCTTCAAGGTTGTCTATGATATATATCTATGACTAGCGGACGCCGGTTTCACCCGCGTAGTTCCCGTTCCCGTGAGAATACAGGGATAAAAAGTATACCTTTGTCACCCGGGGATAGTGTAGCTTCCCAACGCTGAAAGAATTTTTGAAATCGGTCCTTTAGTTTTTAAGTTTATTCGTTACATACAAAAATACAAATCTTTCCTCTTTATAATATACGTATAGATAAGTCTTCGATACAACCCTTTTACGCTGAAAGCAGTGTTCATTCGAATAAGTTTTTTTGAGTTTTTATTTTTATTGATCTCACATTTTGTTACTATTGCTTTGACATATATGTTGCTAAGTGTTTTGATAATGAAAACGTGCGCAGCTTGTAACGTGCAATTTAATGATGTAGTTCAGTGTTGGAGCTGCAGGAAACATCTGGCTTTTGGATGTGTAATCATCTCCGAAGCCGGTTGGAGAAAGCTTGGTGCTAGTAGAATGACTCAATGGAAATGCCCCGCTTGCCGGACGATGTCACCAGCTGTGCTTACCCCTAGAAACAGCCTCCCTCGAAATTATACTGCAACAGATTCACGACATGAAACGCCAGCTACTCGATTTACCGACCCTGGTAGAGGACATCAGACTAATCAAAGATGAGTTAGCCGACCTGAAGAGTACATGTGATGGCACCGGTGGTAGGATCGAAGAGTTAAACACACGCCTCTCAAATGTCGGAATTTGCATTGTGCAAAGATGTCGGAATTTGACAAGCTGAACGAAACTGTGAGTTGCCTGCAGGCTGAATTGGCGAAGTCAAAGTTTAAACTGGCAGCGTATGAACAGCAAACCAACCTTTTGAAATGTCCATAAAATTAAGAACTGTTCAATATTTTATAAGTGAAAAATTTTCATTGGCTGACTGTCTTTACTTATTATCATTATTATTTTTCCATGTTCTCTAAATAAATAAATAAATAACTCTATCCTTGGTTTCTCTTCCATCTGCTATCAAACACCCTGTAAAGATCTCCACTCCAGCTAGCTGACTGTCTTTACTATTCTGATTCTGTTTATTTTTCCATGTTCTCTAAATAAATAAATAAATAAGTCTATCCTTGGTTTCTCTTTCATCTGCTACCAAACACCCTGTAAAGATCTCCGCTCCAGCTAGCTGACTGTATTTACTGTTCTTGTTCTGTTTATTTTTCCATGTTCTCTAAATAAATAAATAACTATATCCTTGTATTCTCTTCCATCTGCTACCAAACACCCTGTAAAGATCTCCACTCCACATAGCTTTGAGCCTACCACAATATCTAACAGTATCTTTCTCTTTGTTCCAGATCAAACAATGTTATCAAAGTTCAGTGTGAGTGTCAGTGCTAAAGTGTAGTGCCAACATGGGGTGCACCCCAAGCATGTTGCTTGACCACAAGAGTCGTCGCCGCGACAGCACGGGGTCCCAGGAGGCGGCCCTGGCTAAGGTGGCCCCCACCCCGGTCTGTAACAAGGCCGTGCAGGCCGCTAAGGCCCCCAGGGCCTCATTGGAGTCCGATGGCTTCAGCATCCAACTATCCAGCAAGAAGGATAGCTATGTGTCGCAAATGGGAAATAATTTTGCGACACAGCTGCATATTAAGAGGATATCTGGTGAGTTGTGTTTTTGTGCACATTTATGATTTATCCCTATTTGCAGGTAAACGGTCAAGACACGACAAGAACGTTACAATTTTCCGATTCTGTGCATAATCAGCTACGTTCCCACTACAATTTTTATTTTTCCAGACGTATAAAAATAATTTTCAGATGAAGCCTTGTAAATTACTCTCAATAGCAACAGTTGGCTACCAACTAGATAGAAAAACGGAAGTCTACTTTTGTAGACTTTCGTTGTTGTCGAAGTTTTCTTGTCTATTTTTTTGTCTACAAGAAAACATCGACACTCAGCAGTACTCATTCCTAAGTTCCAACTTGAAAGATCTAAGGAAGATAGCAAGTTTAATATTATTAAAAACTTCTACAGACCACGACTCATGATATCCTATGATTATCGCGAAAGTGACATTTTGACTATAAGCGATAACCATTGCGGAAAAGTAAAAAAAAAAAGGAAATTTCCTAAAATTTTGACTTTTGAACAATCGTTATCGTCTGATGGTCTGTCTTTTCTCTAGAGCCCCAAAGGCTCTGGTGTTATTGTAACGAGACTCAAAGGGTTAGATTTAATCCCGGTAATGTTTTATTCATCCTCCCTCATACTATGCGATAGTTCAAAACTTTGCGCAGAAAATCAGTTTCTGATGTTTTAATAACCATAAAATGTTTGCTAGTAAATTTCCAGAGAGTTTTGCTTGTTAAAATTGTTCCAAACTATGATTGAGTTAGTTAGTTCGTATTTTACCATTATTAAAATGCAGTTCCTGTGGTATTTAAAGCTCATAGTAATTATATCAAATTCTTCTTCTTTTCACGCGAGGATATGGCCACCTCTGGTGTCAGAGTTAATTAAGCCGCCCCTGGGAATACCACAGGCCTCAGACTTGGCTATTACAAACTTATAAGTCCAGATTTCCTCACGATGTTTTCCTTCACCGTTGCATGTGATATCCAAGATAAACTTAGAAAGTACATATGAATTTGAAAAAGTCACATTGGTCACGCCCGGATTTGAACTAACGATCTCAAGTACGAGGTGCGAGGTGGCCCAGTGGCTAACCACTGAGCCACCATGACAGAATATATTATATCAAATAAGTACATACCTCCTGATGTGCAATACGGGAACATCAGTCAAAACATAGATAGAATATTCTTTATTGTACACTGAAATAATTACACAACAACGCTTTCCTTTTTTTATTCTTTCTTGATATTTCATGGGTAGTATTGTAAGATAACGTAAAATAGTAAGATGCCTGTCTGATAATTTATAAAACACCTGTATATATTATATATAATCAGTATTTTTTTTTGAAATACCCAAAAAATAATGATTAAGAAGTCACTTACTTAAACCAGATATGGGCACGATGACTTATTCTTTAGACTTCCAGAATTCAGTTTCTTTGGGAAAAAGTCTTTAAAAGTCTTACTATATTAATCCATTTATTAAAGGCGACAGGGCCCAAATAATAACTTAACTTAAACATAGGTACAGTTGAGGGTCAAAAGAGCAGTCACGCTCTACCAAAACATCAGCGCCAATTTTTAGGGTTCCGTACCCAAAGGGTAAAAACGGGACCCTATTACTAAGACTTCGCGATCCGTCTGTCTGTCTGTCTGTCCGTCTGTCTCCAGGCTGTATCTCATGAACCGTGATAGCTAGACAGTTGAAATTTTCACAGATGATGTATTTCTGTTGCCGCTATAACAACAAATACTAAAAACAGTATAAAATAAATATTAAAGGGGGGCTCCCATACAACAAACGTGATATTTTTGCCGTTGTTTTTCTCGATATTAATAACGGCAACAGGTAGACGCTTGAAATATTCACAGAATGTTTAGTTATATATTTACTTCAAAAAATAATAATTAATAAATTAAAATAAAATAAATTAAGGGGGGCTCCCATACAACAAACGTGATATTTATGCAATGTTTTGCGATAATGGTACGGAACCCTTCGTGCGCGAGTCCGACTCGCACTTCGCCGGTTTTTTTTTTACGGCAGAAGAATTTCATCTTTTCACTTTTCAATCTAATTGTGGATAATTTAACTTCTTCTACAAGAACTAGCCATTTGAGTTTTGGGAGAGTAAGACTGCATTTTTGACCCTTGACTGTATATATCTATATATTCATAGTGTTATTAACAATATAAACCAATACCTATGTTACGACATTTATTATTTAAGACAATGTTTATTTTAAGATCTATTATATAATTTTGGGGGTCTTTTAAAATAAGGAGGTCTAAATTGCAACATCGGCAAGTATTTTCCATTGTTATTCGTTTTTATGTTGGATCTAGACCCTACTAAAGTTAGTTTTTCTGAATGTAGGTCTAGATACTTCTTGACAAGATCGGTGGGGTCAGTTATTTCCGAGTCATAACGTCTCTTCCTTGTACATTCGTTTTTTTTGTATGCTTTTATAAAACTTGACAATTCTAACAGGTAAAGCAGAAGAAGCTGTAAATAAAAATGTGCAAGTATTATTACTGTCAGTAATAACGAAGATAAATTCCTAGGTACGAATCTATCACCACAGGAAACGCCCTGGGCGTCGGGAGTCGCAAGCTGATTCCCGGCCACCGTAGGCGCGGGTTTGCGGACGGCGAGTAATGAGTAACTCACCGTCCGATAAGAACCAGGCTTGAGACGACAACGGCGTGTATGTTCCAGCCGCGCCTCATAGAGATGTCAGCAAAAACTGACGGGATCCGCTAAGGCCGATGCCGTTCTGGGTCGCGGATAATCTTGGGACAATCCCGCCGCACTATTTCCAAACCACTGCAATACTTGAAAGCCAGAATCAACAGTGGCGACCACCAGAAAAGCGCCGAGGCAATGAAGCTCGACGAAGTCCCGGCGAATGAATTTAACTGTCTTGGGTCCCGCTACGAAATTAATAAGAAAAGAATAAAGGAGGAGAAGGAAAACAAAAACATAATTTCCACTTCCCTCCATATCAAGCAGGAGACAGAACAAACAAGGCCAATAGGCACAAAGGGTCGTTTACAACTGGAATAAGTGCAGTTGCCTAGCACCACGGATAAAAATTATCATTAATATCGGGTCGCGGATAAATTAGAAAGAGAGTTGCCGCGGTCCTGGCACAAGCAAATAAAGGAACATGGGTGGATTTTAGTCAGTAAAAGTCTGACACGCCCTCCCACTTCAACCAGAGCGGGTGAAGTCATTGGATGATCAACAAACCCAAAAAAAAAATACGATTCTATGCGCACTTACTTAAGTGTAGACTAAGACCGGGTACTGTATAAAAAAGAAGAGTGAAGTAGTTTCACTAGCGTTTTTTTTTCTAAAAGTCAATTTAAAATGGATTCTAACACTGAAACGGCTAAAATGATTAAAAAATACTCACGTATTTCCATTTGTTCATGATTTGATGAATCGAAAAGTATGAGCGATAATTAACAATACGAATATTTTGCAGCTATATTAATAAATACGTGTTTTCCTCAATTAATTTCAAGTCATTTTACATTTTCTCATATTAAATCGATTGGATGCAACGAAACTCATTACAAAAACAATAATTATAATCATTGAACGGTGTATATTTTTTTACTTATTTATATGAACAAGTAAGTAACTTAGCAAATATTTTAAAGAACCATAGATATAATAATTTTATATTTCTATGTAAAGAACCATGAAAATACTAAAATTTAAGGTAGATTAGATTACAAATACAGTGGTGGCCCAGAGATAACTGTCCCGACTTACGTATCGTAGGTCGTGAGTTCGAACCCAGGCAAGCGCTTCACCTACTTTCTGTAGATTATTTCATCACCACTCCTCTTAAAACGGTGACAAAACATCGTGAGGAAACCGGCATGATTACAAGATGTGACATTCCTCTCCGGAAGGGGCCCGCGTGGTGGATTAAGGCCCATTACCCCTCTCAGAAGAGGATGGCTGTGTCCCAGCAGTGGGAATATTATAAAGCTGATGATTATGAGATTACAAATATATAATTAACAAAAAATCGAAGTCATGTGACATCTACTAATCCGCACTGGGCATGTGTGGTGGATCAGAGCCAAATCTCTTATAGAAAAGGAGGCTTGTAATATTATGTTTAACTTGATTTTGAGGAGGAGGTTCTCAATTCGGTTTTTTTTTCTTTTATTTTATCGGGCATAATTCCGTAATAATTTGACCTGGTGAAGGTTGCGGGGATCCGCTGGTTGCGGGACGCTCGGGACCGGTCAATGTAGCGACGCTTGGGGGAGGCCTATGTCCAGCAGTGGACGTTTTTCGGCTGATATGATGATGATGCAATCGCATGTCTGTTTATTGTTTACACCATTTCATACTGGCATGATGGTATGTTACCATCATGCCAGTACGTTTAAAAGGGGAACGCAGATGAGTACAGGTCACCCTGGTACGCTCTCATTCCACCGGTTATGTTCAATTTACGTGTTATTCGGATAATCTATTCTGCCACCACTGTGGGCATTATCTTACCTTCTTTATTACCTTACTATAGAACTTGTCCATTATGTACCACAAAAAAGAGAAAAAAAAATACAACCGACTGTCGAAATTGAAATTGGCTTTTGGCTAATTTGTACCTTTAGTGAATGCCACTCTTTATTTTGTATTGTGCGTTTAGTTTGTGCAGAATAAACAATTTTTCTTTCTTTTTGTAGCGTTTTTATTTGGAAGTCGGTTGTATTTTTGTGTAAAAAAAAATTTTTATCTCGTAGGTTCTTAGTGTTATAGATGACTCCGTATCAAAACTTCCGATTCACAAAACGACCTACGAGCAGAACGTCCTATTCTCAAAATTACCTATTAGCAAATCGTCCTATTAGCAGAATGTCCTATTGTCAAAGTACAGATTATGTAAAGAATAATAATAATAAATGAATGCTATAATTATTTTTCTATAAAATCAATGATATTATTTCGTTTCATATAATCTTTAGTTGCACACTTACTTAAAGTGATGGTTAGAAATTATAATAAACATATCACATTACACATATACACGTCGTGGTGGAGCGTGGGTTCGATTCCGGGCAAGTACCAATGTGACTTTTTCAATCATATGAAATTTGTAAGTTTATCTTGAACATAGCTGACAACGGTGAAGGAAAACATCGTGAGGAAACCTGGATTATAGTGAGTACATTACAACATTGTGCTCCATTGGCGTAATAGTGATGATAACAAGAAAAACTATTTAGTCCCAAAAATATTGGACACGTATTTTTTATTTTACCACGTATACAAAAAATTATGAAGATACAGTGCGTTGAAATATCGTAGTCGTCACGGTGTGCTAAATTTATATACTGACAAAGTGACGTCACAAGCCCTCACTTCTGAACTTTGATGCGCTTTATCTTTGTCAATTTTATTTATTTGTTAAAGCAAAAAATACGTTTCCAATATTATTTTATAATCTTACTGACGAACTAAATAGAATTGTCATTTTTCTACCCAGGAAACATCCCTATTGCTGCGAGGCGTTTCAGTGCGAGGATAAACTAATAAAATCATAATGTTCATATAGGTTTCTTTTATCTAATTAACAATAAATCTGCCCAGCCTTTTCTCAACTAGTCAGATTCAGCTGAGTACCAGTATTTTACATGGAGCGACTACCTATCTGACCTCCACAACCCAGTAACTGAGTAATACGGTACACCTTGGCAAGACTGGTGTCAGATTTCAGGCTTCTGATTAACCATGATGACTGTCAAGAATCTTCAAATGACAGCCGGGACCAACGGCTTAACGTGGTTTTCGAGGCACGAACGAAACTCACTTTTTAAAGATGGTCATCCATCCACGTACTGGCCTGGGCAAACGTTAATTAACACTTATTTATTTATTTCTTTATATATACTTTATTGACCACCAGAAAATACAGGAACAAAAGTACTAATCTATCCGTATCGGGATGCCTTAAAATCCAGAGCTCGCTTCGCTCGCTCTTGGTCGTCATTATAACAAAAATCCCCCACACAAAAATCACACACATCACATCACGTCATCAGCCTATTAATGTTCCCACTGCTGGGACACAGGCCTCCTTTCTGTGATAGGGGATGGGCCGTAATCCACCACGCGGGCCCAGTGTGGGTTAGTGGATGTGTGACATGTCCTCGAATGTTTGGTTCTAGGACATGCCGGTTTCCTCACGATGTTTTCCTTCACCGTTTTTGAGAGCAGTGGTGATGAAATAATTTACACTTCGGTTTCGAACTCACGATCTACAACTTGTTAGTCGCGGCTGATACCACTGGGCCACCACTGCTCCTACAAAAATCTATGAAACGGTAAATATCTTAACGCTATTAGGTGGTGGGGCAGTATTGCCCATCCTCCTTTATTTTAAAATGTGCGACAAACCATTTTCATAATTATGATACCCAAGTTACAGTCAGCTTAGACATATTTGTTGATATCTGTGAGCGGCACTTTTTCAGTCCACTTTCGCGATCTTCGATTTTACCCGACTGCAAGGAAAGGATTATATTTTTCGTGCGTATCTTGTATGTATGTATGTATGTAATAGTCTTTATAACCTCATATCTTTCAAACCACTTTTATAATTAAGACATCTTTAGATAGGTCTTGACCTCCCAAATGATCTTAGATATGTGATGTTAAAAAAAAGGCGGTTTTTGGGCGCCATATTGTGGAGATTGCAATTTTGCTTTTTTCATTCCTTAAGAGAGTTTTTTTTGTATTTTTTAACTATTATTTTCTAGTCGCTATCGCCACGCTTCCGATGATAGAAGATCACTTGTCTAGGGTCTAAGAGACAAGTGACATTCGATGTAAGGGATGGCGATGGCCGAAATGCCAAAATGTCAAAATGTTAGGGATTGATCACATGACATTTCGATAGCGCTACACAATCCCATACATTATAGACATTTTTCGAATAGCTGTCGCGACACTTTCGTTATGATGTACTTCGATAGAATATTACCAGTTTAGAGCATCTGGTGGCTGATATAAAATACTAGCTTCTGTTCGCGGCCTCGCCCGGGTTCAAATTAAAAAAAAATGCTCCGTATGTCACCAAACTTTACAGGATTATCTGCTGGGTCAATCAAAAGATTGTTAGAAAATTACATTAAAATCGGTCCAGCCGTTTCGGAGCCTATAAGGAACATACATACATAATTTCTCTTTTATATATATAGATTAACTACACACTGATGTTTTCTCAAAACGTATTAACAGGCAGCCCTCGTACTCCCATCAAAAAGATAAAGTATGTATGTATGTTCCTTGTAGAATCCGAAACGGCCGGACAGATTTCAAAAAATCTTTTACCGTTGGGAAGATACACTATCCCCGGGTGACAAAGGCATTTTTTTTTCCTACTGTAACGGGAACTACGCGGGTGAAACCGCGAGGCGTCCTCTAGTAATAAATAAAAAACTACAATCAGTTTAAACTAACATTTATTACAAAACAATATTTTCTTCAAACCCCGGGACGGAATTTAAAGCCAGGACGTTGGAATAACAAAGTCACTTTGGCATTATCTGGTCTGGGTTCCTTCTCGTCAGATTCTAAGTATTCTGGGTAGTGAATTGGATGAAGTGATTTATTTTCTGCTATGTTCTTGATAAATTCTGCGACGACGCTATCCTCCGAGCGATAACGTCCGATGTTCGAACTTCTGTCGTCATCTCTTCTCCGTGCTGTCGCGATATTTGACAGCTCCAATACGAAAAGCAGAATAAACTGTAGGCAGAAGATGCGATTTAAGGAATCTGCATGTTAAAGAATATTTTTCTTTACCATCTATACTAATATATATAAATAAAAACTGTTTATTCTCAGACAATTACATAGTCCATAGAAAAATTAGTATCAGCAATCTTATAAACTACTAGCTGTTGCCCGCGACCTCGTCCGCGTCAAACTCGTAAAAATTTTTTTTTTTTTTTGTTGCCCGCCTGAGCTATGAATTTTCTCGTAATCAAACGTAAAAAATCCTATGTTACTCGTTATTACATCAGCTATCTACCAGTGAAAGTCCCGTCAAAATCGGTCCAGCCGCTTCGGAGATTACCCGGAACAAACAGACAGACAGACTAAAATCTTAAAAATGGCTTTTTTGCTGTTAGTACCGTATATACTTTCACGTGCATTCAATAAAACATTGTTATTTTGATATTACATACAGACACTTCAATTTTATTTATTTGTATAGATGTTAGTACAATAAAAATAATAATCTTATAAACTACACTGGACAGCAAATAAACCGAGCCACCCGCTACCTAGGCACTCTAATTCGATTTTCTCAAAAACTAAAAAACCTACAATTATCAAAGTTGTACCTACAGAAAGTGCGTTTCATGGTGATTAAAATGAAAGGAAACTCATTGGGTTTAATCAATATTTCAGTGTTTATTAAGGATTTTACAAAGAAGAGTCGTTTTCCAGTCGTGACAATCGTTAGTAATGATAAAGTGAAAAAAAAATTAAAGCCAAAAACAAAGATAAAATCAAAAAAATGTTTTTGATCAATATTCCGTATTCCCTCCCCTTGCTCGGATAACTGCCAGCATCCTTGTATTCATCGACCTTACGAGCCTGACGATAAAATCTTGAGGAATTGTATTCCACTCCTCTTCAATTGCGATTCGCAGCTCTGGAAGCCTTGTTGGAGCAGGTACCCGGGCTCGAACCCGACGTTTCAGCTCATCCCATAAGTGTTCTATCGGATTCAAGTCCGGGCTTCGAGCTGGCCAGTCCATCGTACGAATGCTGACGTCGCGTAGATACTGGGTCACCACATGAGCAACATGAGGCCGTGCATTATCATGCATCAATTGCATATCCTGTCCGATATATCCTGCGTAAGGTACCACATGGTCTGCGAGGATTTCAGTAATGTAGCGATGAGAAGTCAGTCCACGTGTTCGGCCCGTCGGTTCGATGAAAACTAACGCTGTATGTGCTGTTAACGAGATGCCGCCCCAGACCATTACAGATCCTCCTCCATAAGCAACAGTTTCCTCGATGCAACACTGAGAATAACGTTCTCCAGGGCGACGATATACTCTCTGACGTCGATCACTTCCATGTAGACTCACCCTGGTCTCATCAGTGAAGAGTACATTACTCCACTGCTCTAATGTCCAATCCCTATGCTCTCGAGCAAATTCAAGTCGTGCTCGACGGTGTGCTACCGTTAATGCTGGGCCTGTTGCAGCTCTTTTTGGGGTCAGGTTCCGTTCAGCAAGTCTCCTTCTGACGGTATCTGAACTTATGACCACTTGGCGTTCGTCACGCAGACTTTGTTGGACTTGAACTGCGTTGAGGTGGCGATTTCGCAGAACAGTAAGCTGGATATAACGATCATCTGCTGCTGATGTAGCCCTAGGTCTGCCCGTACCTGGACGGCGGTCGAATGCTCCAGTCTCTAGGTATCGTCTGTAAACTCGTTGCACCGAAGATCTGCTGATTCGAAGCCTTCGAGCGACTTCACGTTGCGCAATGCCTGCTTGAAGTAATGCTACAGCTTGAGCTGCTTCCTGAGGTGTTGTATCCATTATTAATCGAAAAAAGTAGCAAAAACACACGCGTCTGAGCAAACGATGGACAAAAACTAAAGAAATGATAAGAAATATCCGACTACCCTCATTGTAGAGAAAAAGAACGCTAATTTCAAACTCTGGTGAAAACAGAGCAAATCGTTAGCATTGTGTTTGTTGCTTGATTACAATGTGAGTTGACGGTACTTTCGAATTAATTTGTGGTCATTTTAATCACCATGAAACGCACTTTTTGTAAGTATAACTTTGATAGTTGTAAGTTTTATACTTTTTGAGAAAATCGAATCAGAGTTCCTAGGTAGCGGGTGGCTCGGTTTATTTGCTGTCCAGTGTATGTTAGTACAATAAAAATTATAATAGGAATAAATTTACACAAAAACGTTTCTTCATCAAACTGCACCTTTCACATGCAGGTCAATGAATCGACGTATGACTGGTGAGTCCATTCTGTCCGCTATCATTCTCAGGATGCCGTTACGGCTCCCCCTCATACTGTGCACCACAGACATAGTTTTGTTACGCATATTTGCATAGAAATCATCATATGCGCATCTGCAAACATTCCTGAAGCACTATAGTACCGCGGCAGCCGCACCAGAGTCCTGAAATAGTAGTTTATGAAACTGTTGCATAATAAGGGGTATTAAAACATGAGTGTGTGTTTAAAAACCGAGCCGTAGGCGAGGTTTTTAATAGTATTCACACGAATGTTTTAATACCTAGTTATGTGCTGTTTCATACACTACTTTATCTACACTCATACATTGGGATTAAACTTACTAAATACCTTTTTTGCATTTTCCATGCCATAAAGTCGTGATAGCATTTATCATATAATTTTCTCGACTTTGCTGGTAATAAATTATGAATAATTTCCTTCGCCGCATCTAAAATATCGGGCGAAGTGAAATTTTCTTCACATTCACTGATATCAGACATTTTTAAGCAAGAATTCAAAAAAACTCATGAAATTCAATACAACTAAACCTGCAAAATATGAATGGCGCCAAAACCCAGCACATCACCTCATTGCGCATGCGCTAAGGTTTAGCACGCACTGCGATTTTTATTCATGCGAATTTTTTTCGCCTATTCTGCGAGCTATGGAATTGTATGAAGTTGCTCGCATTGCGGTAAAAAATCGTACAGAAATAATACCGCAAGAAATCCGTGTTTTGCCACAGAATCCACCGCACCGCGGCGCGAATTTTATATATATATTATTTTGAGCTCTATGAACATGTAGAAAGAGACAAAATTCGCGCGAATAAAAATCGCAGTGCGTGCTAAGCCTGAAGCGGGCATTGTCATAGACAAGTAAAAATTTGAATCAAATCTTTTTAAATAGGTACTATAAAAATGGCATTACAAAAAATATTTGATGAAAACTCCTTGTGATTAACTTCTTGGATTTGTCCTGTATCGTAATAGAAAAAAAATTGTATTATAGCATTATTTTGTTAGAGAAAAAGTGTTATAATATGATTCTATTTTTAAATTTTGGTATTGTGTTTATAAAGTATGTCAATATAAACTCATTTTGAAGTTTATAATTCGAATATTACGATATGAGAGTAGATAAATTTTATTATATTGGACTCGGAGTGCATTATAGGCTCGCTTTGTGAAACTGGCCCATAGACCACCCGTGTAGAAGCTTTGACAATACGCTATAAATAACGTTAATTTAAATACGTCAACTGAAAAAGAGGAAAGAGTTTTTTGTTTGTTTGTTTGTTTGTACCGAATAGGCTCCGAAACTACTAGACCGATTTAAAAAATTCTTTCACCAATAGAAAGCTACATTAATCCTGAGTAACATAGGTTATTTTTTTATCTCAAACACGGGTCCTGTGGAGTGGTCCACGGGAGCGAAGCCGCGAGGGACAGCTAGTAATAAATAAAAAACAAACTGTTTAAACTAACATTTATTACAAAAGAATATTTTATTCAAACCCTGGGACGGTATTTAAAGCCAGGACGTTGGAATAACAACTTATCTTTCGAATTATCTGGTTTGGGTTCCTTCTCGTCAGATTCTAAGTATTCTGGGTAGTGAATTCGTTGAAGTGTTTTATTTTCTGCTATGTTCTTGATAAATTCTGCGACGACGCTATCCTCCGAGTGATAACGTCCGATGTTCGAACTTCTGTCGTCATCTCTTCTCCGTGCTGTCGCGATATTTGACAGCTCCAATACGAAAAGCAGAATAAACTGTAGGCAGAAGATGCGATTTAAGGAATCTGCATGTTAAAGAACATTTTTTTATTTATATTTATAACTAGCTGTCCCACGCGGCTTCGCTCTCATCAACTGGCTACCTAGTTACCCATCTACCCTACCTACCCTAGCTACATAAATACATGATTGTTGAACGGGAGCTCTCAAAAAGGAATAATTTTGCTCGTTTTTGCAAAATTTTTCATTTATGCTCCGCTCTTATCGGTCGTAGCGTGATGTTATATAACCTAAACCTTCCTCAATAAATGGACTATCCAACAAGAAAAGAATTTTTCAATTCCAACCAGTAGTTCCTGAGATTAGCGCGTTCAAACAAACAAACTCTTCAGCTTTATAATATTAGTATAGACTAGCTGACCCCCGAGGCTTTGCTTTCGTCGACTGGCTACCCTGCCTACCGTGCCTACCCTACCTACCTACCTAATAATTTTTATGTACATATCATCAATAGTTTTCTCAGCGCACGCTAAAAAATGAATTTTACAGGCAACATTTTGCTACTTTGGGTTACATTATTGCAATTTTCATAAGAATCTCTATTTTTTTTAAATGTATTATAACCTATGACACTCAGGAATAATGTAGGTTTCTACAGGTGAAAGAATTTTCAAAATCGGTTCAGTAGATCCAGAGATTACCCCCTGCAACGTCACAAACTCACAAACCCACAAACTTTACCTCTTTATAATATTATTATAGATAGGGCAAAATATTAGAGTAATGACAAAATATGTTTATAAAATTACCATAATTCTTACCTTCGATGTTTGCAAAGCAAAACTTAATGGAACAAAATCACTTTAATGAACGCCTACATAATTATTATTCCGAAATTGGAATTTCAACGATCGGCGCCGAGATTAGTAGAAAAAAACCGGCCAAGTGCGAGTCGGACTCGCACACGAAGGGTTCCGTACCATTATCGCAAAACACTGCATAAAAATCAAGTTTGTTGTATGGAAGCCCCCCTTAATTTATTTTATTTTAATTTATTAATTATTATTTTTTGAAGTAAATATACAACTAAACATTCTGTGAATATTTGAAGCGCCTACCTGTTGCCGTTATTAATATCGAGCAAAAATCGGTAAAAATATCACGTTTGTTGTATGGGAGCCCCCCTTTAATATTTATTTTATACTGTTTTTAGTATTTGTTGTTATAGCGGCAACAGAAATACATCATAAATAAATTTCAACTGTCTAGCTATCACGGTTCATGAGATACAGCCTGGAGACAGACGGACAGACAGACAGACAGACAGACAGACAGACAGACAGACAGACAGACAGACAGACAGACAGACGGATCGCGAAGTCTTAGTAATAAGGTCCCGTTTTTACCCTTTGGGTACGGAACCCTAAAAAAGGTACAATTCACCGACTGCCTTCATAAGTGGCATCCGTGGACTCTGATTTAAATTCTGGAATAGTCTGCGTGCTATTCCAAAATTCTTGTACATATGTATATATATAATCTGAATCTCGGCAACGGCTCCAAAAAATTTCATGAAATATAGTATGCAGGAGGTTTCGGGAGCGATACACCGATCTAGCTAGGTTTCATTTTTACCCGACTGCCGAAGGAGGGTAACGTGTTTATCAGTCTATGTATGTATGTATGTATGTTTGTTCCTATGTGGCGTTCTAGAGACCAAACGAGTTGGCCGATTTTGATGATTCTTACGTCAATCGATTCGTCTTAATCCTGCGAGTGTCACTGGATACATTAAAATTGGAAAATAAAAAAATGGCGGATTTTGGGCGCCATTTTCTGGGGGATTTTTTTTTTTTTCTTCCATACCTATCGAGTGGGGTATCAAAATAAAGGATTTTAAGGGCGATTTCAAAAATATATAACACTTATATGTTTAAATGTACCTAATTCTAAAAAAAATAACTAAAAAGTTGTAAATAAAAAAAGTTAATTAAAAAAATCAATGTGGCGACGCTTGGGGGAGGCCTATGTCCAGCAGTGGACGTCTTTCGGCTGATATGATGATGATGATGATGAAAAAAAACAAAAAACATATTCGCGAGCTAGCGGGCCAAAACCAGATGTATCCTCCGACTGCACAGCATGATTTTCTTCTTGTTTACGTCTTTTTAGTTTGCTTTTTAAGCAGTTGGGTTTTTTGATTTTTTTAATTAACTTTTTTTTAGAAAACGTCGCTTTCTCTATTTTCACCTGAGCAGAGCTCGGTCGCCCATGTACTATATATTAATTAGGATTATGAAAAAAAAATACTTACGTATTTCCATTTATTCATGACTTCAATTCGCGACAATTAACTGTAATTTATAAAACATATAAATTTCTCCTACCTTTAAATAGTCAGCGCTTATCTCTATTGGATACGGTGAAACTCATTACAAGAACATTAGTTATAATAATTGAATTCTCTGGCAAAAACTTATGTGTTTAACCAGATTTAAATGAGCCGTGGATATACCAAAAAATACTACATGAAATACATATACATAAAATTAATTTTATGTCTTAATATTCATAAATATTAAGACATAATAGTAGTTTATGCAATGGTCATATAATAGGGGTTATTAAAACACGAGCGTAGGTTTATCAAATGAGGCGAAGCCGAATTTGATAATAATATTACGCGAGTGTTTTAATACCTAATTATTCCACAATTTCATTTTGAATGAGTACCCCCTGATAGATTGACAATAAATAAAAAAAAAAACCGGCCAAGTGCGAGTCGGACTCTCACACGAAGGGTTCCGTACCATTATCGCAAAACACTGCATAAAAATCACGTTTGTTGTATGGGAGCCCCCCTTAATTTATTTTATTTTAATTTAATAATTATTATTTTATAAAGTAAATATACAACTAAACATTCTGTGAATATTTCAAGCGTCTACCTGTTGCCGTTATTAATATCGAGCAAAAAATGTCAAAAATATCACGTTTGTTGTATGGGAGCCCCCCTTAATTTATTTTATTTTAATTTAATAATTTTTATTTTTTGAAGAGAATATACAACTGAATATTCTGTGAATATTTCAAGCGTCTACCTGTTGCCGTAATTAATATCGAGCAAAAAACGGCAAAAATATCACGTTTGTTGTATGGGAGCCCCCCTTAAATATTAATTTTATACTGTTTTTAGTATTTGTTGTTATAGCGGCAACAGGAATACATCATCTGTGAAAATTTCAACTGTCTAACTATCACGGTTCATTAGTTACAGCCTGGTGACAGACAGACAGACAGACAGACAGACAGACGGACAGCGAAGTCTCAGTAATAGGGTCCCGTTTTTACCCTTTGGGTACGGAACCCTAAAAATGATCTGTATGTTGTGAATCTGACTGGTGTGTGTGTGAACACAATAAAGCGGACCTTTAAAAGGGACTGCTCTAAATTTTGTTGGATTTGTATTTTTTACCGGATCTGGAATACTGTCATCTAAATCTGTCGGTCTACTTCGCGTGGAGCGGAGAAAAGAGGTGCGGAGCCAACCAATCGAATTGCTAAACTCCGCTTCGCTTTAGTGGACAGAGATTTGAAAACTAGTTTCAAAATTCATATATATATTTACGCGGAGCAGGATCGCGGAGATGAGAAACAGAGCAGTGAGGCAGAGCGGGGAACCGGAGCGGGGAAGGGGAGCGGGGAAGCGGAGTGGGCAGCGGAGCGGGGAAGTGGAGCGGGGAAGAGGACTGGGCAGCGGAGCGGGGAAGTGGAGCGGGGAAGAGGACTGGGCAGCGGAGCGGGGAAGTGGAGTGGGGAAGCGGATTGGGCAGCGGAGCGGGGAAGTGGAGCGGGGAAACGGAGTGGGCAGCGGAGCGGGGAAGTGGAGCGGGGAAGCGGAGTGGGCAGCGGAGCGGGGAAGTGGAGCGGGGAAGTGGAGCGGGGAAGTGGAGCGGGGAAGCGGAGTGGGTAGCGGAGCGGGGAAGTGGAGCGGGGAAACGGAGAAGAAATAAGTGCAACCGAGCTCCACGTATGAAAAAACACAGTCCGCTACTCCGCTCCTACACTCCGCTACTCCACTCCGCATTTCTTTCTCTCTTCGCTCCGCTACCTACCTCCGCGTCTATGGACAGATACAGTCCGTAAATCAGTTTCGCACCTCCGCTCCACTGCCTCGCTCCGCTCAAGTGGACAGGCAGCCCAAAAAGGACCTCTATGTGCACGAGCACTTACTGTGCACAATACTCTGCTCTTTTAGCGGTTACTCCGCTGCGTTCACAGTCGCTGGTCTTAGTAATTGCCTGCAACCTGTATCAGGCGCTAATAATCGCTGGCCAGACTCATTAATTAGTTTAGCATCTACTGTTTAATCTGTCTTGAAGGGAATTACTTAGATGGAGTGGAAAAGAATACCAGTGGGAATTGTATGATGATCATTTATTTCTTAGTTTATAAGCGATTTGGAAGTGCCCAAAAAAAAATTTGTCGGCATATTCTTGATTTGATTGCTTAAATTCTTAAAACTGTCTTCATAAAAATTTTGCTACACTTTTTCCTAGTGGATAACCGGCTTTATAAAGCCATATTAACAATGTTATAGGCTTCATAATTTCAATTGTAGGTACAGTTGAGTGTTACGACCTCATTTTGTAGAAAATATAACGTTTCAGTTTAACGCTAATATTTTTGATAAACTAAGGCTGTTGAAATAAATACTCTTCGGAAATTTCCATGTTATTGTTTGTTTTCATTTCCATTTTGTTGTTTGATCTTAAAGGATGATCTTATTAAGTAAAGATGTTATTTATTTGTTAGCCTGAAGGCATGGAATGGAATTTATAATGTGCGAGTATTTATCTACCTTCCATATTTTGAAACGCAATTTTGCGATACAGTATCTTTTTCAAACAGATTGAGTAACATTTACCAAAATTTTATTACTTTTTAGAAGTATTGTGTAACCCAGTTACTGGGTTGTGCAAGTCAGAGGCAGTAGCTTCAGATAAAGACACAGTAATTCAGTCACATCCGGTTTGACTGGAAGCCTTCTTTAACAAAATTGGGCAAGAGCTAGGCAGATTGTTTTTTTTTTAATGTCCTTCCAACGATGATAGGTTAGAGAGGTTCTATTCATCATCATCATCAGCCTTTTAACGATCCCACTGCTGGGGCACAGGCCTCCTCTCTGTGAGAGAGGGAATGGGCTATAATCTACCACGCGGGCCATTGCGGGTTGGTGGGTGTCACATATCTACGAATCTTTTTGGTTCAAGGACATACCGGTTTCCTCACGATGTTTTCCTTCACCGTTTTTAGAGCAGAGATTAAGTTTTGATAAAAAATATCCTTCCGAACAAGCCGGTTTCCGAAAAAGCTTTAGCATTATAGACCATACATACCACGCTACGGCAGGTTATACAGAAGACCGAAGAGTATAACCTGCCTCATTGTTTAGTGTTTGTGGACTACGAGAAAGCCTTCGATTTGATCGAGACTTGGGCTATGCTGCAGACCCTCCAACGGTGCCAAATTGACTACCGGTACTTCGAGGTTCTGAACAAAAATAGTGCGTTGGCGCGTTTGTACAAAAATGCAACCGTCAAAATCAAGGCAAAGTCAGATTGACATGTCCGACTTTAAGATCAGACTTCGGAAACTATCTTTCTACAGTGAGGTGTTAGACAAGGAGACGTCATATCTCTGAAACTGTTCTCTGCTACACTGGAAGATGTCTTCAAGGTTCTGGACTGGAGAAGGCTAGGCATCAACGTCAATGGCAAGTATATCACTCACCTTCGGTTTGCCGACGATATAGTGGTTATGGCTGAGACCTCAGTATAATGCTCACCCAAAGGGCAATGGCGAGAGCTATGCTCGAAGTTTCCTTGCATGATCGAATCAGAAATGAAGAAATCGGCAAGAGAACCAAGGTTACCGACATAGCCCGAAGAATGACCAAACTTAAGGGGCAGTGGGCAGGGCACATTGCTCGCAGAACGTATGGCCGTTGGGGCCATACGTTCTAGAGTGGCGACCGCGCACCGAAATCCGCAGCGTTGGAAGACCTCCCTCTTGGTGGAGCGACGACCTGATCTAGGCTGCGGGCATCCGGTGGATGCGAAATGCGCAGGCCGATCAGTATAGCGATGCTTGGGGGAGGCCTATGTCCAGCAGTGGACGTCTTCACCAGGTTATCGGTCCACCTGGTGAGAGGCCTTCCATCGCAACGTCTTCCGGTTCGCGGTCTCCACTCCAGAACTTTTCTGCCCCATCGACTGCTGAACTGCCACTTAAGTTTGGCTCCGGTGCACTTTAAGAAGGCATTTTAAGAATTGTAAGGAGAAGTCGCGTATATTTAAGAATTAAGAGAATTGGTTTTCAGAAGGTCAAATCTGGCATTTCAACGTTCCAATTTAAGTTGCATCTCATCTAAGTGTAGGGATTATAGTGGTGTTTTTGATAGATTAAGACTGAGTCTAAAATGAGAAATTTCTTAAAAATACGAGAATACGATACGTTTCTCATCATAAAACTGAAATTTATTTCAGTTGCACCCATTAGTATAAAATTATTTATCTTAAACGTGTCTTCATGGGTTCCAAATTAAATTTGTAGTCGAATAGGGCTCTTGCTTGTCTACCCGAGTCAACCCCACAGCTCAGAATGATTACATTCATAATCCCCTACTTACAGCAATCATATGAAAGTCAAATTTTCCATAGACTGCTTCACATTTTTTGTCTCATTTAGGCACTACTCACACTAAATGCAGTTGATCACAGAAGTTATCTTTTACTTTTTCTTCAATATCATAATCAAGGAATAGACAACGAAATTTCTCCGTGCAAATACATTATGCAGTATTTCTTCCAAGTTTAGAAACAGACAGATCAAGGCTAAGAAAAATACATTATATATTCCACTATGTGAATAACTTAACTACAAGCAACTTAAAGGAGGTATATTCTACTAAGGTACAAATTTTGGTTCTTAGAATTAAGTTTAAAGTAAGGAGGTGTGAATAGCGCCTTTTCTTGCGAACTGTCTGGGTTATTTTTCTTCTTGCCCAATTTTTTCTTCGCAACTGGGTTTGAACTATTTCTTGCCCGAAGACCTTTAGGTTGCAGAGCAATATCTTCTAGGAAGTTCTTGACAATTTTGGCGACGACCAAGCGATAAAGTCCGATGTTCGAATTTCTGTCGTTATGTATTCTTCGTGCTGCCGCGAAACTTGACAACTCTAATACGCAAAGCAGCAGAAACTGTAAACAAAAGATAACGTGCGATTTTAGGAATGCGCTTAAATAAAATCATCATCATTTCAGCCGAAAGACGTCCACTGCTGGACATAGGCCGAAAACAGGCGTCGCCAGCGTCACATTGACCGATCTACGTCTCGCATTGCCGCAACCTTAACCAGGTCTTAGGTGCACCTAGTGGGAGGCCTTCCAACGCATTGTCTTTCGGTTTGCGGTCGCCATGCCAGAACTTTTTGGCCCCATCGGCCATCTGTTCTGCGAGCAATGGGCCCTGCCCACTGCTACTTAAGTTTCGCAATTCTTCGGGCTGTGTCGATAACTTTGGTTCTACTGCGAATATCCTCATTTCTGATGCGGTCACGCAAGGAAACTCCGAACATAACCCTCTTCATTGCCCTTTGAGTGACTTTAAGCTTTCTGATTAGACCCATTGTGAGCGACCACGTCACAGTCCCATAGGTAATCACTGGCACACACAATGGTCATAGACTTTTGTCTTGAGAAAATAAAGAAAATATTATATTACTATTCATTTGTCAAAGTATTAGAATAAAGATGAAAAAAGTACGTAAATACCTTTGTGGAATAATTAGGCTAACCTAGGCAACACCTAAATTAACACCATCATATTATTGCAATATTTGAATTACAACGCTCGACTCGGCGGCGAGATTCTTTTCTAATATACTTCATTAATTAAGGTGTCATCTAGTGTTAAAAGACGGGCATAACTCACTGACTGGCTTTGTTAGCCACCCGATGCACATTACGTTAATTTCGAATTGCAACACTATTTTTTTCAAAGACACTTAAAAACAATGATACATACGTACAAAAAGTAAGTATTAAATTCCTGCAGCCTAATTGCGAATTAGAATAATTTCTTTCTACTTTTTCGGTATTGTGAAACTAATTTGGAAGGAGTACAAACATCCTCCTTTGAGTTGAAGTTCATCTACTGCGTTATGTTTCATCAAACTCGAATGATTTATTTCCAAATCATTAGGACATAGTTTCATTACACAATACCAATAGTGAAGTTTTATCTCGATTCTGCCGCTTTCGTTCATTCTTTACAATCAATTCTACGTCAAAATATTGGTAATGGAAAGGAGCATAACCTTTCCTTTTCAGAGTGTAATATGCAATACGTAAAGTCGTTTTTGGGAAGGTTCCGACTTATTTGCTTTGCAGAATTCACTTACACAATTAGACTGCTGATCTAGGATTTAAAAAAAAAATAAACCAAATATTCACTCACGTATTTCCATTTTTTCATGACTGCAATTCGATTCAAGCTATAATTAAAAATGAGAAAATTTCGCCGACCCTTGGATAGTCTGCGCTTATTTCAATTAAACGTTATTTTCCATCATATTGTAAAATTTTCTTTTAATCAATTGGATACGATGAAACTCTTATCAAGAACAGTAATAGGTTTGTTTTTTGTTCGTCAGGTAGATTAATTAAAAATATTCGACACGTACTTTTTCTTTTGACACGTAAACATAAAGTGACGACGATATAATGCGTTGGAATATCGTGAAACGTCACGCCGCTAGTACACTTTATACTGCCTTAGTGACGTCACAAGCCCCCACTTGTGCGCTTTAACTTTGTGTTTTTTTTATTTTTATTATTTGTGATGGGTTTACTCTTGACTCTAGTCTAGGTCAAAAGTGACAGAGACGGAGTCGACTATGGAGTGAGATTACCCAGAAGAAGCCTGTTCACTCTAATTTTGAAGAGACTTTGGGACTTTGTCTTTTTACTGATTTGGTAAAGCAAAAAATACGTGTCCAATATTATATGATAATCTTACTGAAGGACTAAATAGAAATATCATTTATCTACCCAGGAAACATCCCTAATTAATTAAAAGGTACGTATTTTTAAAACAAAAGCGCAAGAAAATAAGACTTTTGCTGCGAATTACTTTCACCGATATTCCTATGGTTTACTGAGGTAGTAATAAACTTAACAGAAAAGGTCGTAAACATCCCATGATCAATAAAAAAAATAGGTACGGGCTGACAAATGTCCCAAAAATCTATTTTTACTTAATTCTCTTTTTTTTATTATTATTTATAGGCTCGTGTTTGACCACTATCTCGCCTGATGTTAAGCGATGATGTGGTCTACGGTGAAGCACGCTTGCCTAGAAGAAACCTATTCACTCTTGACTTAAAGACCCCAAGGTTGTAGCTATCAGGGAACAAAGACCCCGGAAAGGAGTTCCACTCCTTAGTTGTGCGCACAATGAAAGTATTAGCAAAACGCTTCGTGCGCATGGCCGTACGTCTTGTAGTCCGATGATGGAAAGGGCTAGGTGGAATCTAATGAAGTTTTTTGGTTTTCCTGCAATTTATGCCAGGGCAAGTTTACTGATTAAATTGTGCATAAAAATGTCCCACATTATCATCAATCATCATCAATCAATACATATAATATATCTGTCGAAAAAACGTTTTTGTACATCGAAAATATTTCCAAAAAACATTGCCAGGGTGTTATAGGACAACAGAACCCATTTCCAGCATTTTTGGAATTTTTGTCTGTTAGTCTGTTTATTTGTGCACGCATCACATAAAATGTACGAAATCAATGTAGATAACTTTTATTGCTTTCAATTTTATTATTTTATTTTATAATTTTTTTATGACTCTGACATTTTTATTTTACTTTTGTGACATTTTTAATATTATTATGACAGTGTTGCTGACAGTTTAATTATGGCTTTGATAGATTTAATTTTAATGTATTCAGTATTTTTAAAGTCTAATGCTAATGAATGATATTTTATTTTAATTTCGAATTGACATTATTTTTATTTTTATGTAATGCATGAATGTAATAATATTATGGACTACTGTGTCTGAAAATAAATGAATTATTATTATTATATTATTATTATACATAAAAATTGTGCGTAACTTGAAGTATAACTTAGTTTTTGTTTCATCGCAATCGGTTCACTCTATCAAAAGTTAGATGAATTTAAAGTGTTCAAGAAGTAAAAAAAGTAAATTAAAAATCATAAAACCCGACTGCTTGAAAAGCAAACTAAAAAGACGTAAACAAGAAGAAAATCATGCTGTGCAGTCGGAGGATACATATTCGCGAGCTGGCGGACCAAAACCAGATGTATCCTCCGACTACACAGCATGATTTTCTTCTTGTTTACCTCTTTTTAGTTTGCTTTTCAAGCAGTCGGGTTTTATGATTTTTTAATTTACTTTTTTTATTTACAACTTTTTAGTTATTTTTTTCTCATAAATATGAATGTAAAACTGGTTTCTTGCTTACATTATAATTAAGAAACATTTGAAGTAATTTATTATAACAATTTCACATCGTTTTCTTATTGTTAAGAAAAGGCTTCATCAAAATTTTGCAACACTTTTTTCCTAGTGAATAAACTGGATTTATAGGCCATATTAACAGTTTTAAAGACTTCGTAATTACGAGCGCGGCGGCCTCATTTTGTACAAAATATAAGCTGTTAATCGCTAATATTTTTGATAACCTAAGGCTGTTGAAATAAATAATCTCTGGCTATTTCACTTTATTGTTTGTATATTTTTTTTGGTCTTAAAGGATGGTCTTGTTAAGTATACAGTCATTATTCATATTTTACCCTGGAGGCATAAAATGGGATTTATCATGTGCGAGTGTATCTTATTTGACTTCCATATTTGGAAAGCAATTTTATGATAAAGTTCAGATTTCAAACAGATTGTGTAACATTTACCTTAGAATAGAAAAGCCTTTATTAACAATCTTACATTTGTTTTAAATTTACAATTAATCACTTAATCCTACTACATCGCTACAGATTGTTTTGCTTTCGCATAGAAAGGAGGAGCCTAGGAGAGGCCCAGGCTCCTCCTATAATCACGGTCATGACACACTTTACACCAAAGTACGTATATTTTTTTGTGAGTGAGATATCATCGAATGACTTCTCCCGCTCTGGGTAAAGCGGAAGGGTGTGTCAGACTTTTACTGACTAAAACCAACCCGTGTTCCTTCAGTTGCTTGAGCCAGGGTCGCGGTAACTCTCTTTCAAAAATATCCGCGACCCAGACTGGCATCGGGCCTAGCGGACCCCGTCAGTTTTGCTGACATCTCTTTGAACCGCGCGTGGAACACTACGCGCCGTCGACTCGGGCCTGGTCCTTATCGGATGGCGAGCTACCCTTAACTCATTACCTTCCGCAAGCCTGCGCCTACGATGGCCGGGAATCGTCTTGCGAATCCTGACGCCCAGGGCCCCCGTCTCCGGTCTCCTTGTTTGTTCTGCATCATAATGTCCTGCCCATCGTCATTAGAGTTTTCTAATGGTATGTGATACGTCTGCGATATTAGTTCTTCTTATTATTTCTTTAAGTTTTATCTTATTACAAACTATATATTTTCCCTTGCTAAATAACACAATAGAGCTGGTCTCATGATGGAGCCATAGAAAGTCCTACATTGGATAATTATGTATTGACTAGGTATATTACATTTCGTACTTTTTTACAAAAACAAATAGTTAAAAAAAAATACAAAAAATCAATGAACCCGACTGCTTGAGAAGCAAACTAAAATACGTAAACAAGAAGAAAATAATGCTCTGCAGTCGGAGAATACATATTAGCGAGCTGGCTGACCAAAACCAGATGTATCCTCCGACTGCACAGCATGCATATTTTTATAACTTTTTTTTTTATATTTATTCATATATTTTTGAAATAACCTCTTAAAACGCTTTATTTTGATACCCCAGACGATGGGTTTGGAACGAAAAAAATTATTGGGTCCCCACAATATGGCGCCCAAAAGCCGCCATTTATCTAATTTCCAATTTTAATGTACCTAGTGACAATTTTAAGGTTAAGACGAATCGATTGACGTAAGAATCATCAAAATCGGCCAACGCGTTTGGTCTCTAGAACGCCACATAGGAACAAACATACATACATACATAGACACTGATAAAAAACATTACTCTCCATCGGCAGTCGAGGTACCTAATACTAAAAAAAAAATAACAAGAAGGTTATAAAAAAAAAACCGGCCAAGTGCGAGTCGGACTCGCGCACGAAGGGTTCCGTACCACTATCGCAAAAAACGTGATTTACGTTTGTTGTATGGGAGCCCTACTAAAATATTTATTTTATTCTGTTTTTAGTATTTGTTGTTATAGCGGCAATAGAAATGCATCATCTGTGTAAATTTCAACTGTGTAGCTATCACGGTTCTTGAGATACAGCCTGGTGACAGACAGACAGACAGACAGACAGACAGACAGACAGACAGACGGACCGCGAAGTCTCAGTAATAGGGTCCCGTATTTACCCTTTGGGTACGGAACCCTAATAAAAAAAGTTAATCAAAAAAATCAAAAACCTGACTGCTTCAAAAACCGAACTAAAAAGATATATAAACAAGAAGAAAATCATGCTGTGCAGTCGGAGGAAACGTCTGGTTTTGGTCACCCAGCGCGCGAACATGTGGCAGTGCACAAAAAATAACTAGTTCACCACCTTGGGCCGTCCGCCATATTGGATTTAGAATGACGTCACTTATCTAACCATGCATTGTCATCTAAACTAAACGTGTATGCAAAATTTCATCTTAATCGGTGGAGGATAACTGCTAGTTGTCTGGCATTTTTGCTGAACTGGGCCTTTTTGGCGCAGCCGTGAGGCATACTTTCCTACTGATTTCTTACGTCAGACTTTATTATATTTTTTAATTTTTTTTATTTGTTTTTTATCTGATGTATAATTTTATGTTGTGTCTTTTAGTCTGTGCCAAATAAATATATTTTCTTTTCTTTTCTTTTTCTTTTCTTTCTTTAAAATTCAGTTGCAAGATTTGACCAGAACACACTTACATTCATATTTACATACATACACTGCAAGTTAATTAAAAGCTTGTAAAAACATGCAGAGAGCAGTGGTGGCCCAGTGGTATCGGCCGCGACTTACAAGTTGTAGGTCGTGGGTTTGAACCCAGGCGGGCGCTTTACTTTGTGTAAACTATTTCATCACCACTGGTCTCAAAAACGTTAGGAAAACATCGTGAGGAAACCGACATGTCCTAGAACCAAAATTCAAAGACATGTGACATCCACTAACCCGCACTGGGCCCGCGTGGTGGATTACGGCCCATCCCCTCTCACAGAGAGGAGGCCTGTGTCCCAGCAGTGGGAACATTAATAGGCTGATCATGTGTGTGATGTGAAAAACATGCAAGTGACTCGCGCGGCTAGTGTTGTCTCGGCCGGACAGAAAAACCTGTCACAATCCGACTCAGTTAGACTCTGCTTCTATCCGAAATCATCCGAATCTTTTATATCGGAATTGGTTACGGTTACGGATAGATTTTAATTTCAGATATCCGATATTTTCAGTTATGGTTACGGAGCTTACGGTCCTTAACATCCCTGTTCTATACATATAAAAATTATTGTTTAACACACCACGGTGTTTTAAGACGACACTTTATGACCAGTGTGTGTTGCCAGTGATGACATATAAAAGTTAAACGCCCCTCACTAAGGGCCTCATCAGAAGGCTTAATAGTCTCCCTAATGAAAAGGCAAGGAGAGGGCTGTACTCGGAGTTCCATTGCGTGATCGCATCAGTAATGAAGATATCTGAAGGAGGACACCGACATACCCCAAAGAATTACTAAACATAAGTGGCAGTGGCATAAATAATATTTATGATAAAATTTGTAGGATTTAAATTAAATAATTGAGTTTGATTTACAACATCGAATCACAGGCGCGAGATGAAAATGCAACTCAACTTGCCTTTTTTTCCCTCACATTAATTATTTACTTATTATAATAAAATATCACTATTAGAATGCATTCACAAATCTTTATATTTTCCCATAAATGAGCGACCCACCCTAGTAGACAGCCCTGTCTACTGACCACTTATGTTTAGTAATTGGGAACATTGCTCGCAGAACCTATGTTTGGCGGAGTGGCGACCGGAAGACGCTGCGTTGGAATGGAAGGCCTCCCACTAGGTGGACCGATGAACTAGTTAAGGTTGCGGGAATTCGCTGATGCCGACATACCGACAGGACCGGTCGTTGTGGAAGACTTACAATCAGCAGTGGATGTCTTGAAGCTGAAATGTTGATGATGATGCAACAGACCACGAAATTGTTCTGTACTTTGCATATTACAGTGTTTCTTCAAAGTTTAGGAACAGACCAAGGCTAATAAAGTAAAAACAATGTATACTAATTATATTCCCCTACTTGAAAAACTTAGCAAGTAAAAGCAACTTAACCCTTCCATGGTATAACAGGTACAGGCGGGTTTTTGAACACATGGAAAGCAGGCCTGAACATCATCAGTTCTCTCGAATTATCTGGGTCGGGTTTCTTCTCGCCCGAGTCTTTCCGCGCGACAAGGTTGGAACTACTTCTTGACCGAAGACCTTTAGCTTTATTTTCTATGGAGTTCTTGAGAATTTTAGCGCCGATGTTATCTTCCGAACGATAACGCCCGATGTTCGAGCTTCTGTCGTCATCTCTTCTCCGTGCTGTCGCGAAACTTGTCAGCTCTAATACGCAAAGCAGGACAACCTGTAAGCAGAAGATATTTCGATTTTAAGAATGAGCACATTATGGTGAGTTTACGTCCTCGTGCGTCGTGTTCGAAGTGCAGTTAAAAACGGCCGATGTTCGATTTTCTTTTACAAGTAAATGCTCTAGTTTATATTCACCTTTAGAGAAAGTATTTTTATTTCTATTTATATGTCAAAGTATTAGACTAACGATGAATTAATTCCACAAAACTATCATTCCCTTTACCATCGAAGTTTGCAAAGCAAAACTTTGCATAAGAATTAGATAAGTCTGGCAATTACCATTTGCGTTTGATAAATAATATCTTAATTTAAAGTGGTAGAAAGCCAAGTTAGCCACTCCATATTAATATATACAGGTGGTTTATATTACGTCCGTGGACTATTGATTTAAACACAGATTAAGTAAAAAGAAATCACTTACGTATTTCCATATAATCATTATTTTAATTTATCAAAATTCAAACTTTAATAAAATATGTGAAAACTTCTCCAATCTTTTCAATAGTCTGCGGTTATCTCAATTCAACTTAATTTTCCAATTTTCCATCATATTATATTATAATGTTTCTTAATCAATTGGTTACGACGAAACTCGCAACAAGAGTAATTACAATAATTGAAAAACGAATGTATTTTCTGGAATACAACAGTTTTTAATGAGATGTGTAAATACCGAAAATCTTTGAAGATACATTTCATCTTCTTTTAATATAGGCATGGATATCCGAAGAAAGTCGTAAGTATATATATTTACCAAAATATATCAACAATGCAAAAAAACCTTTGAAAATTAAATTATAATTTGCCTTTAAAGCCTATAGAGGGGCTTTTTAACCGACAAAAAAAGGAGTTGGTTCTCAAAGGACATGTATATATCTAATATATATAAATCTCCTGTCACGATGTTTGTCCGCGATGGATTCCTAAACTACATAACCGATTTTAAATTAAATTGGCACACCGTGAGCAGTCTGGTCCAACTTGAGATATAGGGTAGGGTAAGGTAGGGTAGGGTAGGGTAGGTAGGGTAGGGTAGGGTAGGTAGGGTAGGTAAGGTAGGGTAGGTAGGGTAGGGTAGGTAGGATAGGTAGGGTAGGTAGGGTAGGTAGGGTAGGTAGGGTAGGTAGGGTAGGTAGGGTAGGTAGGGTAGGTAGGGTAGGGTAGGGTAGGGTAGGGTAGGTAGGGTAGGTAGGGTAGATGAATGTTTGGTGTTTTTATGGCAAAACAAAGTTTGCCGGGTCAGCTAGAATATATATATATATATATTAACCATGCATAACTTTTTATAGACTGGTACGATTTCAAAAAATTTTTTTTTACTGGAAAGAGTATCTTTCAGTACCTCAAAGTGAGTGCTTTTGAGTTCGTTATTTCATCGGTTACTTTTTTTTATTAAAAAGGTATCTTTTTGACCAAGCATATTTAGTGTTTCTTGCTGAGGGAACAGAGACAATATTTCTGAAACGATCGAATGACTTTAAAAAAATCCAAATCAAAGTTTTCTATGTCGTCATATTTAGGAAAAGCCTCCAATTTTTTAGACAGATTTACATGTGAAAGTCATTTCGTGTTATCAAATGAAAATGAAACGCCCTGCACGAGTGTCTTTTTTGGAAATCTGAAAGTGGAACACTGACCGAAAGGATCCTATCTGAAACTTTTCGGATTCTCTCAGAATAGCCTGAGTAGCTTTCTTTCCCTAATTGGAAGGTTTTATCATTGCTTATCTCTGTAGTTGGATAATACTCTGCTCTTAGAGCTTCTCTTCGAGCGATTACCCCCGGCGCGTTCACAGTCACTGTTCTTAGTAATTGCCTGCAGCTTGTACCAGGCGCTAACCACTGGCTAGACTCATTAATAAGTTTAGCACCTCCTGTTTAATCAACGTCTTAAGATGCAAAAAGACATAGAATTCCCATGATACATACACCACATCACATTTCGTTTCAGGAATTCTCGATTAGGCACTGTTTAAAAACCTACACAAACATTATACCTACCTAAGTTTACGTAAAATAATAAACAATAAACAGTATTTTCTATAGATTCAGTGCCAAAATAAATATTATGAGCAAAATAATGACGTCTTACATAATTTTTAACCCCCGACGGAAAAAGAAGGGTGTTGTAATTTTGACGTGTGTAACAGTGTGTTTAACAGTGACAGGAAGACGACATATCTCCGAAACTGTTCACCGCTGCACACACGGGAGTCCGATGATTGCGAGACGCATAGGACCGATCAGTGTGGCGAAGCTTGGGGGAGGCCTATATCCAGCAGTGGACATCTTTTAGCTGAAATACGACTTCGAATACGGTCACAATATGAATGCATTATAATATTTATAATATATAAATGGCAATCGACTGTTGCAAAGCAAATTGTATGCCCCTGGCATGAGCGTTGCATAGAGCGATATACACCGCCTCGGGACATCCGATAACGTTACTTTATTTGAGTGAAAAGCTACTGAATGGCCTTTTAATTGGAACGGTAACAGGATCGAGACCGGAAAAATCTTGATTCAACAATTAATTAATCTGTGAAATGTTGGCCTTTGTACTCCGTATCTTTGTAGTATTGTATTCTTTAATTATGATTGCTCGAAAAGCGGACTTTGTTTCTTTCTGCTATAAAGGTTCAGGATATTATTAAAATTCGATTAACGAGCTATTATACGGATTGAATCAATGAATGAAATATAAACAGATATAAAAAATGTGACTAGAATTTTTACGACTAGAAAAACTAATTTTATTATTAGTTTGGCGGTTTTATTCACAAGGATACGTCAACCACACACCTACTAAAACAATATACTTCCACTATCTTTAACAATATAGGTACTGCACTAATGCACTTTATAATACTTTATTAAAAACTACTTATACTAAATACAAAGTTCTTTAGCTAGATCAGACTTAGGGTAAGATAATATAGTCTGAATTAAGTCAATATGGATGCTGTTTTAGCCATACTCTCTTTCAATTTTTCTCTCTCAATCTTATTTTTATCACATTCCATCTTCAAAATGTTGTACATCCTCGATTTTATTGCAAGTAATGTAATTTGGTGATTCGACTTTTTTCATCAAGAACGCAAAAGCTCTATGCGCTGCCTCCAACGATGCCGTGGAAGTGGAAAAGTTTTGGGCCAAACAAATTTCAATGACTGACGAGCCAGTGACACGAAGAAGACGAGTCACAGACCTACGTACGTTCACCGTATAAGTTAGATGCAACTTTTACCATTTCTCAAAAAACATGCAACAGACAACAAACTTACACAGTCCAAATGCATAAACAGTGTTTCGTCCAAGTTTTGAAACAGACAAACAGACACATACGATATTCGACTACATGAATAATTTAACAACTACAAGCAACTTAAGTGAGGTACACGCTACTAAGTTGTACCGAGTTGGGTTCAAAAACTTTAAGTTGCTTGGCAGACACCTATTTGTATGTAGATTCCATATAATAATATTATGCCTGTACTTTAGTTTGATGTCACTTATAAATATGCAAAGTTATAAAAAGTTACTTAGGGCCAGTTTTTTAACCTTAGTTAATTATTTCGGTAGAGCACGTTTATTCATCAATTTTTTGTCTCACAACTGCTCAAATAATTAACTCTCCATCTTATTTGACCATTGGTGAGGCTAAAAATTTATGAAAAACCGGCCAAGTGCGAGTCGGACTCGCGCATGAAGGGTTCCGTACCATTATCACAAAAAACGGCAATAAAATCACGTTTGTTGTATGGGAGCCCCACTTAAATATTTATTTTATTCTGTTTTTAGTATTTGTTGTTATAGCGGCAACAGAAATACATCATCTGTGAAAATTTCAACTGTCTAACTATCACGGTTCATGAGATACAGCCTGGTGACAGACAGACAGACAGACAGACGGACCGCGAAGTCTCAGTAATAGGGTCCCGTTTTTACCGTTTGGGTACGGAACCCTAAAAAGCACATTTTACCGAAATTTTAAACCATTGGTTAACATTTTTAACCATTGGTTGAGATAACTACGGATCATAAAACTGTGCCTTAGTTAAGTGCAATATTAGATCAAAGATAAAGTAAACGAGCTCTTCTATGTAGAGTGAGGGAGGTAGCTCAGTGAGCTTTAATTAATAATCAGAAATTACTTTGAAATCTTGTACTGAATCAACAACGTGCCAGCCTTCAGGCGGCTTCTGTCGAATTGACAACCAAAGCTAAGCAAAAACATCTTCAATTACTTTATATGTGTTCCGTTTTCAATCATCTTCCAAAACTTAATAGTTATCTATCACCAGTCTTATAATAGGCAAGAAGGTTGCCTCTAAATAGGTGCAGAGTCCTCATAGTAGCTTAAAAGGTAATTTTGTTGCCTTCTAGGTGCAAAGAATTTATTATTTATTATATACTTTACTGTACACCACAAAATAAAACATACAGGACAAACGTTCACAATAACAAGTGTACAATGGGCGGTCGGTCTTATCGCACTACGCAATCTCTTAAAGGCAACCTTTGGATGGACTGAACGATAGGAGAAGAGTTTAGGGCTGTTAGTGTATAAATTATCATAAAAAATATACTACTTAGACTTAATAACGTAAAATACAAACATACAATGTTACAAAATATACTAATACATATCAAATATAACAGAGAATGTTGTTGAAGCTACTATAGTAAATGCATTTAGCATGGCAATATCGGTCAATAAACGCTATTATTTTACTAAAACGAAACAATCACCACGTCATTTATTAGCTATACTAATAAATGACGTTCTCTTTTCAAAAATATTTATTTTTCCTAATTATCCACTGCCATAAATGACAGATGAAATGCCAAATTATATCACTAACCTTTAATAGAACATGCTGTGAGCAGCATCAAATACTTTAAACAATACGAGCATAATATCTTGCTATTTATAATATAGATAACACAACAATGTCTCTCTGTATGCCATGTACAAACTCTTTGTTGAATAAAATTATTATTATTATATTATTATATTAATGTTTTTTTTTTCATGTAATACGTCACGTATTGCCAACCGGGCACAATCCATATTCCAGGCTACTTTTGCGAAATTCCAGATAAACCCAATAACAGTTTATCTAACCCATGAATCTTACCGAGGACCTCATGCTATACAGTAGCACTTTCGAACAAAAAAATAATACCTTTATTTATTTATTTAGGATCACCAACGAGTAACATAACAAAAACTTACAGAAAATATATAAACTGAAAAACATTATCATGTTATGCACACTCAATTATAGGCAACCACAGCTTACCCATTATTGAGTACACATGCTCAACATTAAAACAATACATATTTAATTAAATTAAAATCAAAATAAAACATTGAAATACAGATTGAATTCAATTAATGTTTAGATTAAGGTTATATCAAATTAGCTCTAAATATAGATGATGTCAAATTAGATCATAACAATAAAAATACAGGTTATCTCAAATTAAATCAAAACAATTTTAAAATAAAATTAAAATACAGATTATGTCAAAGTAAAATAAAATTTATATTAAATCAAATTAAAATAAAATTTAAATTAATCAACTTAAAATATACAATCAACCTTCCGGAACAACAGAAATAAACATCATACCCAGTTAACATAACTCAAATACCGTCTACCCACTTAATTACAAGCCCCGGAACTAATCCAGAACTACTAAAACAATATTGTATTTCGAACAGAACAAAAGTTTACATAGTTAATTCTCAGTGAGAATTGCAATCCTTTAAGTGGCGTGCCAGTTGTTGTGTGCTACTTTAGAATTACTCTAACTTTATAAAGTGCCACTCTAGTCTATGTGCACTGCACGATACTTATGACGTCATTATCGGGTGGGACATACAAGTAGAATGCATTTAGGACTAGCACACATGCTATAGTTTTAGGTTACTATGAAATTTATCCGAGCTATTTTCTTAATGATTGGTTCGCGTTTCACCATTTTCTCACCTGATAAGCGAGGATGTGGTTGACGATGAAGCATTATACTTATCGATAATAAACTTCTAATTTGACAGCTTATAAATTAACTAGCTTATGCCAGCGGCTTTGCCCGCGTGTAAAGTGTTTTCTTATCCCAAGGGAATATAAAACCGGGATGAAAAGTAGCATATCTGCTATTCCAGATTATAGTCTATCTCTATGCCAAATTTCATCCAGATCCGTTCAGCCGTTCTAGCGTGATTGAGTAAAAAACATACATCCACCCAAATTTTCACATTTTTAATATTAGTAAGAATTAAGATCAGATTAAAAAACAAATTAGGCTTCAGAAACCTTAAGTGCTAATGTAGAAAATCTCAACTTTCAGAAAAAAAAATTGCTTTTTCAGGCGATTGCTATTAATAAATTAATTGATACGAATAAATTACAAAATTAGTGAAGGTAACTGAATCAAGTTTTATAGGCATCTCTATCTCTCTCTACACTAATTTCGCGTGGGCAGACGACAAAACGCCAAACCTCAGTGTTGTCCTTGTCGTGCAAACGATAGTCGCCGCTGTTAAAAGTACCGTGTGTGCCTGACGTCACAGTAGTCCGTCTAGTGACGTAGATGTTGCACGTAAACGGTTCGACACTTCTATGAAGCCGCGTACGACACGCTACCAACTACGTCAGTCGCTATTATAGGTTCTTTTGTGGCTATGCCAAAAGTATTTTGTGTATTTCTCATTCCAAACATTGTCAACATTGTCTGAAAGTGTTGATATGTTTTAGCAAGCAATTAAACGCTCCTTTGGTAGACAAATCTGTCATTTATCGAAAAAAATTCTAGGAAAAGTTTCCTAGATATCTTGAATCAAATTAGGTACTTTCCGATAGCTTCATGACTCTCCAATATGTTCAGAGATTTATCAGGTTCCGTGGAAAAAACATTGCTTGGCCGAAGAAGCTTAGCGTGTTGCGTGGTCTTCACACAGAATATGTATGTATGTGGTGGACGACCTTATACCTACACTACGTTTTTATGCACCGTCGCCGCGTCGTCGTCGCTTCGACGAACGTACTCGTAGAAATAATAACACAAAAAATACTGGAGTGTGTAATTTAGGGATGTTGTAATGGAGGGACCCCGTACCATGATATGTCAAAAATATTATGGTTCGACTAAGAAAAAGACAGATGAATACAAGTCAGATACATCTGTCCCTTACGCACACTAAAAATAACCTTGCTCTAAGAGATTATGGACACCCTACTGGTGTGTTTACCCTTAGATCTTCCATCAAATAAGAGTATAGGTATTTTAATACTTGGCAGACTATATCAGTGAGTAATTCCAGAGTTGAAGTCTGGAATACTGATAAGAACACTTTGAGAGATGAGCACGATTTCACACAACGTTGAGTGTCGGATTAAAAGAAAGATTGGCAGTTTCACCTCTGATCATTCTTTTGTGAGGCTTAAAAGCATTTTTATATTACAGTTATAAATCTTTAAGTCGTAGGTACCTAACATAGGTTGAAGTTATATATTTTACGGCTAATAATTAAAAGAAAAACCAAGCTGAGTTTTGTTTACTTTGCAAGAAAATTTAAGGTTTTTCACGCGATGAAGCTGCGGGCTTGACTTAAATGTAATTCAAGAATCTTGCATCATGTAATTGAAGAGCAGTGTTGGCCCAGTGGTATCTGCCGCGACTTCGGCTCGGGTTCGAGCCCAGGCAGGCACCTTACTTTGTGTAAATTATTTCATCACCACTGTTCTCAAAACGGTGAAGGAAAACATCGTGAGGAAACCGGCATGTCCTAGAACCAAAAATTCGAAGACATGTGACATCCAACACGCACTGGGCCAGCGTGTTGGATTACGGCCCATTCCCTCTCACAGAGAGGAGGCCTGTGTCCTAGCTGCAGCAGTGGGAACATTAATAGGCTGATGATGTGATGTGATGTGTGCATCCTTGAAAACTCTAAGACAGTTCACAGACCCCTATAATAAATTTATCTTGTAATGTTTGCAAACGTAACTAATTGTCGCCTCACTTTTAAGATTAACACACCTTTGCTCTCAACTCATTGTATTCCGATATAACCATAACATATTTATGGATAAGTGTTTTAGTATTATGTATTTAAAAAGCCCCACTTGTTTCAAATCAACTATAAAAGAGCTATGGAGAACCTTCGTGTGAGGATATAAATAGGGAACCTACTAGATCAGTAAATAAGTATAAACTTTTATTTTATAGGTACTCTTTATTATCTAGCTAGGTACAATACTTATGTACCTATTGTGGTCTTTAAAAGAGTGAATAAACGCGTTAAAAAATACACTAACAAAAGGTGTGATGATTGTGACTGTAAATCTATACGTAAAAATAGCTTCCACCATCAAAGAAAAGGAGCTTTTTGTAAAAGTAATTATAATTTGAGCATATCTATATCAAAAAAAAATGTATCAGTGAAGTTTTCATCTATCATTGCTTTTGCTAAAGTCTCCGCCCGATAAAAATAAATGTAACTTGAAAACAAGATTTTTTGTCTATAGAGATATTTTGATAATTATGAAGGAGAATGGTATAGGCGTAGAACTATTTTATCCTTTAAATCATGTTAATCCGTCTACGACCACGCGTCTATGAGATACTAGCGGACGCCTCGCGGTTTCACCCGCGTAGTTTCCGCTTCCGTGGGAATACAGGGATAAAAGGTAGCCTATGTCACTCGGGGATAGCGTAGCTTCCCCAACGGTGAAAGAATTTTTGTAATCGGTCCAGTAGTTTTAAGTTTATTCGTTACATACAAAAACACAAATCTTTGCTAAAAATAATTATCAAATAAAGGTTATAATTTGGTTTATGAGCTTCATTATACTAGTAAGTACCTACCTAAATAAATACTACTGAACATGGTTTTGACCAAAAGGTTTGTAACTCGCGCCAAGTGAAATGCTCAAGGACGCCCCTCACCGCGATACTTTTTTTTTATCGTGTTAGCGACATTGCCTTTAATTTTTTTTCGTATCGTTTTAAAATATTGGAATACATTGGTAGACAGGTGTTAACGACTTTTATTTTTTATGTTATGTGGCGGGGACTTCAGTAAACACAATGCAGTGCATTGCAGGTTCGTAGGTTTGGGTGCTCGATGACTTTCAGGTGCCCGAAATCCGGCTACCGGTCCGTCCACTTTTGCTTTTTGAGCCGATGATGATTATTATTGACTAACCTATAGGTAGACGTTTTAGTCCCAGAAGTTGGCCACGTTTTTACTGGCATCAGTGGCAATCAGCAAGTCTAGGTGACTAATCCTTTCACCACAATGGTAAACCCCAGAGCGACCGTGATACGACAGCTATTTTCATATAAATTGATCTGCGAAGGGGATAGCGAATGCATAATTCACGCCCTAACTCACCAAACATAGACAAAATATGGCAAGAGCTTGAGATGGACTTGGTCTATTTGGAAAAACGCTGAAAATAATGTTTTACTTTAGTTCAGTTAATATAAAAAGTCTTGAGAATAATATCCATGAACGAACACCTCTTTTAACGGCCAAGTGAGTGTCGGACTTTGCACATTTGGGGTTCAGTACCAAACCGCAAAAACAAGTTTGTTTTTTTATAGGAAAAATAGGAAAAACTGATTGCCAACATATTGGTATTTGTTGGTAAAATATACGTAACTAGCTTATGCCCGCGGCTTTGCCCGCGTTAAAAGTGTTTTATCATTCCCTTAGGATCGCCTTTCCCTTGGCCGCGGGAACAAACTATCCTATGTCCTTCCCAGGATCTCAAAGTATCTCCAGGCCCAATTTCATTCGGTTCAGTAGATCCATTTGAAGTTCATAGGTCAATGGCAAGTTAAAAAATTATTCGGATCAAAAATTTGCAAAAAAACTGACTATAGAAATAAAGCCTTGGTGGCTTCTCTTTCTTTTTGTTTCTGTATTTTGAAAACAAAAAATACAGCATTTATCTACTCAACGAGCTCTAAACAATAAAACCCCACTCGATGGGGTGGGCCAATATATTTTTCGCGCCCCCTTTTTGCTGTATGGGCGCCCCTTAAAAACCTTTAAAAATATTTTTGTCAATTTATATGGCTTTGGGTCAACAAGATGCCTATACTGAAAATTTGAAGACTGTAGCTCCAACCGTTTGGCAGTAAAACCTGTGTGACAGACAACAGAAAGACAGACGGTGACGTGAATGACCGTGATGAGCATTACGGAGCCCCCGTTTGGACCCTTCGGGTTACCCCTAAAAAATATAATGAAGCCACAAAGGGAATAAGATTTTAATAAAATCCCTACATTTCGTAGAAAAATCTATTTTTCTGCTATCTGTAAGAAGATTCTTCGTTTCTCGCAGCTTTTCTATTAATCTTCACCGTTTTTATTATATTTCAGTTTGTTGTTACTCTCTTTTCATAAATGCCTTGATATGATAGTCTTTGTTTGTTGTTTACAATATTTTTTTAATAATAATTTACCAATTAAAAGATATCTGATATGATTTTGTAAAAAGATATTATTGTACTATGCGTGGGAGTGTGTTTAGAAAAATGGCCGCCAGAAAAAAAAAAGATATAGATATATAGCAAAAAAATTCTAAATCTATGGTTTAAACCGACACCGAAACCGCAACTTACTTAAATATATTGAAAAACTTCTATTGAATGCTTGATGAATCAGAAAGCTTAAAGTCACCCAAAGGGCAATGGAGAGGGCTATGCTCGGTGTTTCCTTGCGTGATCATGTCAGAAATGAGGATATCCGCAGGAGAACCAAAGTTACTGACACAGCCCGAAGAATTTGCAAACTTAAGTGGCAGTGGGCAGTGCACATGTATCGCAGAACGGATGGCCGATGGTGCAAAAAGTTCTGGAATGGCGACCGCAAACCAGAAGACGATGCGTTGGAAGGCCTCCCACTAGGTGGACCAATGACCTGGTTGAGGTTGCGGGCAGGCGCTGGATGCGAGACGCACGGGATCGGTCAATGTGGCGACGCCTGGGGGAGGCCTATGTCCAGCAGTGTTGACGGCAAATACAATTTACAAATGTTATGTCCGTCCCAGCGTTTAGCCACGGCAACACCTCTCGCCGAGACGCAGCCATATAAGGTCCTTACATGTACAGGTTACAGTGCATGCGGTACATGACGAAAAGTGGGCTGGCATGTTCCGTGGAGAGACCCGAGAACCTCAATCTCCATAAGTATCCCTAATATTTTGGCATTTCAATCATTGCTGTCGCTGACATGGCCTCTGATTGGAGTTATGGAGCCTCGTCGATATATGGATATATATACATACTGATGTACATATATAATGGATATCTAGGTATTTACTTTGTTGGTTGACTTTTATCCCAGTTGAGATCAATCATATTTATAATATCTAATGAATTTCGAAACATTTTCAGCTTTGATCTTATTTACGACTCGCTTCTGTGGCTTCGCCCGCGTAATAAGTGTTCTATCATCCCAAGGGAATACAAACTACCCTATGTCCTTTCCAGGGTCTCAATCTACCTCCATGCCAAATTTCATCTAAATCAGTTCAGTAGATCCTGAGATTACCCCTGCAATCTCACAAACTTTATCTCTTTATAATGGGTTGGGTTTGATAATGAGCCCTATAACTTCAAACTCAAACGTAACCAGGAATCAAAAGTAAATCGGATTTAGATTAGTGAATCGTAAGGCTCCCGCGGACAGGCGCGACGTGGCAGTGGAACAGCCCTTATTTACCGAAATCGTGTCGAGGAATAATTTCCATGAATGCCCGTTATCCCATTGTAGCGTTACGCCTGTCTATAGGAGCCTTAAGTAATTTCGCTACCCAAAATTTTTGCAACAACGATTAAAATAGTAAACATACTAGTAGTGATACACGTACTACGTGCATGGAGTACTGCTCTCATATCTGGGACGGATCTGCCAAGTACCAGCTGGATGCACTGGAATCGATCGAAAAACGGGCCAAGAGACTCATCGGCAATGGGATACTGGTCGAGTCTAGGCTCCAGAGCCTTGAACATCGGCGCCAAGTTGCCAGTCTGTCGGTTTTTTATCGGTTACATTTCGGGGAGTGAGTGATTGAATTGCATGAACTAATTCCTCCTAGCCCGTTCCATCATCGGACTACAAGACGTACGGCGATGCGTCATCGGTACATGGTGGACATCCCACCCAAACGCACCAAACGTTTTGGGAATACTTTCATTATGCGTACAGCTAAGGAGTGGAATTCCCTGCCAGAGTCTGTATTTCCTGATAGCTACAACCTTGGAGTCTTTAAGTCAAGAGTGAATAGGTTTCTTCTAGGTAAGCGTGCTACATCGTCGACCACATCATCGCTTACTATCAGGTGAGATAGTGGTCAAGCGCGAGCCTACTAATAATAATAAAAAATAAAAAACTACATCAGAAAATTTATAATTTCAGTTGCCAACAAAAATATTTCCATCCATTCGGCTAGGAGATGCGACGCAATTCGCGGGCTATTTACTACATGACGTTGATGTTCAGCCTCATTAGATGATAGCGTGATAGACACTGCAGTTTTGTATATGTCGGTCCCGTAATTGCTTTGCCATTTTAACCATGAACGTTAATAAAAACACAACTAATTTAATAAAAACATCACTAAAGAAGACAATGAAAGGTGACTAACAATAGAAGATTATGCACCAAGGGGATAAAGCAGTGTATTACGTCACGGGCGGTATATTGAACCCTGAGCGTATCGAGTTATGTAGCGTCCTGAGTGAAGCTAGGGGTTCAAGCTACCCAAGACGAAGACAAGCTTTATCCTAGAGGAGCATATTCTAATTTTTACACCTTCTGCGAGACAATTAAAAGCCAGAGCTCCGTAAATTAAGTACCTATTTATTTTGTAATTATTATAAATCAAAAGTTAATATTTTGTTTGGTGCTTATTGTTGATCTGAGCATTGATGCCCGCCTATTTCCTTCTCCAATAATGGACCACTTTAAAAGATATTCCATAAACTGAATAAGAAATATATATATTCGTTACTGTGCCCCTATGTTTTTCTTTAAGATGATACATTATTTTTAGAAGCACTAGAACACTCAAAAGATCACTCAAATTGCGGTGTCAACAGAGGCCTAGTGTACAAATTTTAAACCTATAAATGAAAAAAAAGAAAACATAGGGGCACAGTATATATCTTTATTTTTCAGTTTATGCAATATCTTTTAAACTGGTCCAAAATTGGAGAAGGAAATAGGCGAGAGCCAAACCTCGAATTATGTCTTTTCGAATTGGGTCTTTCAACAAGGACGGGTCGATGTTAAAATTGAATAAAACAAGATGTGTGTGAGATATTAACGAAATTTATTTTTTATTTAAAAGGCCCATTTATGCCATTATGGATGGAATATGACATCGTTCAAATGTCCGCTGCGGCTTCGTATGGTGGCACGAATCCGAGAGGTCAAATTTTTAATGACTCTGCTGCATAGATCGAGCGAGCGCTACAGATCAATGATAAACAATTTCTTTTGGCTTGAATTGAACAATATGGACGTGAACGACATACAGAGATAGATTATTAGTTCAGCAATGCAAATCATTTTATTTTGAACATATACATTTAGTCGTTTTTTCATGATATCCAGACTCCCAAAGGTCTGTTTACAAAATTTCGCGCGCTCGTTTTCGTTCTAAATGATCATCCATTTCGCTACAAATTTGCAAAAGTGCTAATTCGTACGCGAACTAGCTTCTTACTACTCATCACAGCATCTATCTCTTTCGCACGTGTTGTCGGATGAGATAGCATGCATTTTAACCCCGCGCATAAAATAGTTCGTGCCGTCGACTAGTGCAACCTTAAAGTTGAAAATTCGTCACAGCAAAATCGATGACAGTGTTTTGGTTCACCAAATGAGACCTACGGTAAATAGGTACATGTAAATTAGTAACCACTGCTGACACCCGTGCGTCATAGCCGTGATAACGATATCAGCTGATAAGTAGGTTTGAAGGATCTCTACTACTACCACTCTTCGAAATTAAACCTTAGAACTTAAAGAATAGAGTTGACAGTCTATTGAAAAGATGCAGCAAAGTTTTTTGACAATATTAGTTACCAAAAGTAACTTTCAGATGGGTTTGTAATCAAATGTTTCAATTACTTGTTATTTTTCTAGTTTTGTTTATCAAACTACGGATTTACGTATCTATGTAGGTTATCTAATAACTGATTTATCCGTGACTTGATAGAGTTTATATATTTATAGAACGAATTAGGTTAATTGTACAGCATGAGCGAGTCCTAAAAAACTTCATCATAATGTCAACCGATAATGACTGCTGGACATAAGCTACCTCCGAGCGTCGATACGCGACATCGTCCGTTTCTGATGCGTCTCGCATCCAGCGGTCTTCACCAGATCTACATTCCACTACGTTGGAGGCCCTCCCACAAGGACTGATTAAATACTTTTTTCCATTTCCAAAAGATAAAAATGACACCGCGGCTATTCACGCAGTTTCGCTTCCACATCCTATTTCTCACGTATCTCGCCTTTTTTGAGGCAAAATCTGCCCTATGGCTTTCAGCGTAAGAAATAGTATAATTTTCGTAAAGCGGTTTCGGTTTCACCAATTTTAATTTCTTGGAATCATTCGGACCTATTATTTTATGCTAGCTTCTACCAGCGGCTTCGGCCGTGTGAAAGTCAAAAATATCCAGAGGAAATATATTCCCGGGATAAAAAGTATCCTATGAGCTATTCCTGGCTATAATCTATCTCTGTGCTAAATTTCCAAATTTCTTTGCCAAATTTTTATCCTCAACCGTTCTGGCATAATTGAGTAACAAACACACGCACATCCAAACTTTAACATTTGTAATATTTATTTGATGAACATATACCTTTATCAACAACTAAGTTTCTGCCCGCGGTTTCATCCGCGTAAAAAGTGTTTTATCATCCCAAGGGAATAAAAACTATCCTATGTCCTTCCCAGGGTCTCAAACTATCTCCATGCCAAATTTCATCTAAATTGGTTCAGTAGATCCAGAGATAATACAACAACCTCACAAACTCACAAAATTTACCTCTCTATAATATTATAAGACTAACAAGTTACCATTTCGTTCACGTTCACACACTTTTTTGAAAAACCCAACAAATCTATAAGCCTCTACAGTACAAACACCACACGTCCACCATTTTATAACACTACACGACACCATCAATTCCGTTTACATTCCCCCTGACCCCGCCTTTTTCCATAATTCTCGGATCCGTGTGGAGATTCGCGATCATATCCATGTTTCCGGGAACCCCGCTGCAATCAGGTTTAATTTGAACCGCCATTGTTATTTGTGGCTGCGTGTGTGAAATTGTAACCTCAGGAGTAAGCTGGATTAGAGAGCTTCGGAAAACAAAGGGCTGAAGCTTTGGTACGGAATTTATGATAAAAAGCTTTTTTACAAAAAATACTACCGACTTCCAAATAAAAAAACTACAAAGTGAAAAATAACTTTATTTTTGGAAGTCGGTGTCCGTAACACATAAAATGGTACCTACCAAAGATACCTTAAACACCTTGAACCTTAACCTTAAAAAAGCTTTTTATTTGTCACTTTTTAGTTGTACCTACCTTATAGGCAAGTTGGTTAAGGTACCTATAACGCCAGAATAGATTACCCGAATATCATAAAACTTGAACAAAACAGGTGAAATGAGGAACTGCGTACCCCTTAAGAGGGTACTGGCGTGATGTTATGTTATGAAATGGTTTAAACAATAAACAGACATGCGATTGCACCAATCCCGAGAGATTTGCCGTAATTTATTGAAGAGTTATGTTGTATATCTTCGAAGTTCTTCACCAGATCTTCAACAAATTAAAATGGGACCAATTTCGAAACATACTTTTTCAAACAAAAAAAGAATTTTCAAAATCGGTCCAAAATTGACGGAGATATGCGTGAACATACACAAAATTGTTTTTTACAATCATAATGTTGAACATAGTACCTCCTCCTTTTTGGTAAGTCGGTTAAAAATAATGATCAAGATGGTTTGTCTGACTCCTTGGGTCGATGCCGTCTATGTTTTAAGTACGATGCTTATTTATTTAATTTATTTTCAGGCTATTCTGACCCACTGCAGGGCAAAGCCATCATTTTCTTCCTTCCCTTATACCAAAATCACTACATCTATACTATAATAATAATATTATAAAGAGGAAAGACATTTTTGTTTGTTTGTTTATTTGTTTGTTTGTTTGTTTGTACCGACTAGGCTCCGAAACTACTGGACCGATTTAAAAAATTCTTTCACCAATAGAAAGCTACATTATTCCTGAGTGACATAGGCTATTTTTTATCCCGAAAACGGGTCCTGTGGAGTGGTCCACGGGAGCGACGCCGCGGGGAAAAGCTATAAATTATAAAACAAAGTCCCCAACCACGTATGTCTGTCTGTTCGCGATAAACTGAAAATCTACTAAACGAATTGTCATCCGGTTTTCACCAATAGACAAAGCGATTCACGAGGAAGGTTGTAGGTGTGAATAAATTGTTAAGGTTTTATGTAAATTGGTTGATATAAGACGATAATTGTTGAAAATGTCGGAAAAAGTCAAGCCGCCTGGGAGCTTTTATTGAAAAGTGGTGGAATTGTTCCTCTTTTAAAGGTCTACAGAAAAGTCCGCAATGGCATACGTCTATCTTTTAATGATAGCGTATTATATCTATATATCATTACTATATCATTCTAAAAATGTTAAAAAAACATGAGGTAATTGGAAAACTATATAGACGGATACAGTATTAATCCTTATCAACCATGTATTTCATGCCTATTATGATAATACTTTACACCATTATATTTTTAATAACTATCTTTTATTTTTTTATTTATTATGGTTTTGATCTTGACTCTAGTCTAGGTCGGTGACAGAGACAGAGTCGACGATGGAGTGAGCTTACCCAGAAGATGCCTGTTCACTCTAACTTTGAAGAGATTCGGGTTGTATGCGTTCGGAAACACAGACGCAGGCAGTGAGTTCCACTCTTTTGCTGTGCGCATTATGAAGGATGTTTGGAAGCGCTTGGTGCGAATTGGTGGAATGGCAACGAGGTGAGGTTGATAACTTGCAGTGCGTCTAGATGTCCAATGGTAGAAGGGGGCCGGTGGGATGAGGTCGTGGAGTTCATGAGCACACTCGCCGAAGTACAGTCTATAGAAGACCGACCGATACGAACCTTACGGCGATGAGCCTAGCTTTGAAGCTTGGCATCTACCAGTTTGACGTCGCCAATTAGTCTCTTAGCTCTGCGTTCCACTGAGTCAAGCGCGGCAAGTTGATATTTAGCTGAGCAATCCCAGAGGTGGCTGCAATACTCCATGCAGGATCGGACTTGCGCCTTGTAAAGAGTTAAAAGCTGTCCAGGCGTAAAGTATCGCTTCACTCTGTTTAGGATGCCCAGTTTTTTTGCCGCAATTTGGGCTTTGTACTCAATGGAGGCGCCGAAGTTGAGACTGGATGTCAACTCCATGCCAAGAAGCTCGAGCCGATCAGTCACAGGAACAGACGCCCCCCGAAAAGTAGGCGTTTGGATGAAATGAGTTCTCTTTGCGGTAAAAAGACATGCCTGTGTTTTGGTGGCGTTAAAACAGACCAGATTGTCATCACCCCACCAGGAGACAAGGCTTAAGGTCAAATCTGTCCTCTCCACCATAGCCTCTCTCAAGGAACGAACTTCATCTTAGGAGTTATCGCAAAATAAAAATTAATCCGCGCGAAAATTAATCAAGCGGCGCTGGGTCTCACGCCGATGCGATGACGGCACCCTACGACAGAAAAAACAGGTAGGCATAATATGCTCTACTACCCGTACGAAGCCGGGGCGGGTAGATAGTTTATTTATAAAAATAAATAAATATAATTAGTATAAAATATTCAACGACTGTGTAAAAGCCTCCCCATGTCTTTTCAGACACTCTTGCGCCTCTACCTCGAAACAGCGTATCGCTCGTTCCAGGTCATCTTGTCGACTTTATAGGCCGACCTCAGCGACACCGTCCATTCTCTGGCACCCATTGCGTGGAGAGTTTTGTCCTAATTTGGAGTAAGTTGTCAAGATAAGGAAAAGTCTTTGAATCCTAAATGTCTTATTTTATGTGATAATTAAGCATGAGTGTCTGAATGACTGCTACAAACTCCAAAGGGGACCAGTGCGTGAAAAAACTAAATAAAGATTGATTGTTGTGTGTTGTTAAGAATTGGAAGGATACAATACCATCCCATTTGCGAAAATTCCCGGAATCCATTTCAATACAGTTGTAGCCGAATGGAATTTGATACACCCAAAACAGTCTGTTATTTTCCCAGTGACCAATATTCTCAGAAGTTCAATATCATGACTTTTTCTTTTTGTTCTGCTTTGCTCAGAAAAAACGTAAAATACAAAATATTGTCAAAAATCTCCTTAGTTACAGTAGAGCTATTCTGTAGAAATCTCATATTGAAAACTTAGGTTGAGCTCCTTAAATTCTGAGTTGAGCTGCACGGTTATTGACAAATGCGTGCACTGACTAGATAGGTCCACTCAATCTGGCTGGTTATTTCCTCAGAATACCATTTCAGACATCAATCTACATGGTCTTCACATGATCTAACCAAGATTTTGTCTGGACTTTAAAAGAGACTGTGACCTCTGAGTTTGTTTCGGCCTTTCTTCTCAGAGTAGACAGATAGGAAACGCCATTTATCATTTCGGTGAAGTGAACTAGAAGAGAGCTGTCAATACATAACCTAACGATGGCATGTAGCCTACGAATGACAGTACAGTTCAAACTCGCTTGACAAGTTTTCATGGTGAGATGGTTACAGAATAGATCGGCAGTTCATGACGTGTTTTCCACGTTGACGTGACCTATTTTCAATACAAATTTGAAACGCAAGGCTAGCAACCTCTCGGAACCTAAATACAGTCGCTATCTAAAGCCCGGCTTACGCTAATCGTGGCTGTGGGTGGCGCCTACTCGTTTAGCACATCTGCACATTCTGACCTTTCGGCAACAAGTGGCGGGTCGGTGACACGGGAGTCGGGCAGTAAGTGTATGTAGGATAAGTTTTTTTTTTATGAGATGCAGAATAAGTAAGCATGTTTTTGGCAAGAGATATTGGCAATATAATATTTTTATTCTTAACTATTTCGCGACAACCATAAAAATATGTTTTCCTTATTTGTAAGCTTATACGGGGTTCTGAGTACGGGGTACCGTAAAATTATCCTGAATCCTGCAATTCGATGCGATCAAGGCGTCAGAATTACCATCTCTGTCATAAAAGCGCGGTCAAGCATTCAGCAAGTGATTCTGAAGCGCTTGCGATGAGAAGCAGGCCAAGGATAGACTTAAAGCTTGACAATACGACAGTGTATTTTCATAGAAATTGAACAGTAGAACAGTTTTAGAATCGGTGAAATCGTGTTGTTGCATTGGCATATCGCACTTATCTGTGGAAGCTCTTGCACTTACGGTAAACTGTCACTCGCCCGGTTATTTTTCTCTATGTGTGGGTACAGATTACACAGCGTTTGATGTTGCCTTCAATCATGTTCAGTCTCGTTGTTATTTTGTATGTTTAGATGCCGACCAGCATGGTGTTGATACTTCGGCAAAAATTAAAAGCCGATAAGAAGATATACTTAATAATATACCACTCATCGTTATCAAAAGTATACAATAAGCTAGATCATAAGTGTAATGAAAATTCCCTCATTAATCGTGAGACGGGAAGCCTTCACATAAAATTTATGGTCATCGATTACTGAAGCGTTTAATAAAACGCCTGTGTTGGATGTGTGTAATACATTACCTTTGTATCTAATCAGCTTTGTCGGTTTGACGCGTAAACAGAGGTGGATTTTGCTCTTTTTACGAACCCTTTGATCGGGAAATATAAAGCTACTATGTTTGTCGTGGAAGTGAGGAAGTTTTGAGCCAACACTTGATATACTGTGGTGCCAGCAACGCGAAGACGAAATTAATGCCTATAATGTTATTCCACAGTAGGGTAACTCTTTCCACTCATCCCGGTATTTGGATGTTTTTAATAATAAGTACCTGGGTTATGGGTAACCAAGTTCTGCTCGGGTGGGAAATAGAGAAAACGACGTTTTCTAAAAATGAAACCTAGCTAGATCGATTTATCGCCCCCGAAAGGTCCTGCATACTAAATTTCAAGAAAATCGTTGGAGAATACACGAATTTCTCGTTTGAACGTATTAGATATATGTACATATATGTATACACGAATTGCTTATTTAAAGGTATTAGATAGATAGATAAATTGGTTTATTGACACTAATTACAGATGTAACATACTTATTTGATGCCCTGGCTCCTGTGCTAGGTAGCAACCTGTGTTACAGGAGCCAGTGTCTTCGCCCATTTGTGGTACATTTCATAACATATAAGCTGTGCAATAAATTAATTTAAAAAACATGAAAATAAAGGTAATGTAAGCATGGTCTTTTGGTCTGCAATAACTTTGCATATGTGTGTGTGTGGAATGGTGTGTGTTATGGTGTGTGTGTGTGTGTGTGTGCACATGTCTTGATGGTGTGTGTGTGTGTAGGTGGACGGTGAGTGATATGTATCATTCCGCCATCTCTTTCTAGGTCTGCTACGTTGCCATTTGCTTCTGTTTATCATTGTATGGTAAATTAAATTTTTAAATGTAACTGGTAATGCGTCTGATGACACTACAGTGAAACACAAATATTTTATACGATTTCACATTAGCGAATATTTATGTTAACACAACCGAGTGAGTAAAACTCGCACAGGGGGGTGACTATAAGCTCTTAGAGTAAGGGTATTTTGAGTGTGTGTAAGGGATGATGATGTATATGATGTGTATACATCTGTCACTTACTCGATCTCAAAATAACCTTACTCTAAGAGCTTATGGTCACCCCCCTGGTCCATTTGTTAAGCTTGTTTTGAGAATATGACTGATATGCTTCATAGGAAGGAACTGTAGGAAGGATGTACATGTCATTGAGTTTTTTCAGTGAGAGAGTGCAAAGTCCCTTCATTCCATTCATTGCCTATCATAATGTGTAGGTGGAAAAAGTTCCACGGCGTGATGACCCTTTTTCTAGTGGGTTTCATACACTCGAGTGAATGATCAAATTGATAAAACATTTATCGATTACGGTGCAAGTCACGTCATTAGCAAAATAAAACGATTTGCGGATTCAACTAAGTGTTAAGCTGGTTCATTTATATTTTTTTTATACCTTTTACAAGCAATTTCACCCTCGTGAAGGTCGAAAATTATCACCTGCTCCCTAAATGTATAAGTTCAAAGAGTAGGTATGATGATGATGATGAAGTAGCCTATATTAAGTGAATAATACCTTTAAAAAACTAAATTGTCAAGAAGTGGGGCAAAATATTTAAAAAAAACACGATGACAATATTTAAAAAGGTTTTCATGTATATAATATTGAGTATAACCATTTAAATTGCGTCTGATGACACTACAATGAGACACAATTATTTTATATGATTTCACATTAGCGAAGGTTTACGTTAAACACAATCGAGAGAGTAAAACTCACACTGGTCCATTTGTTAAGCTTGTTTTGAGAATATGACTAATATGCTTCATAGGAAGGAACTGTAGGAAGGATGTACATGTCATTGAGTTTTTTCAGTGAGAGAGTGCAAAGTCCCTTCATTCCATTCATTGCCTATCATAATGTGTAGGTGGAAAAAAGTTCCACGGCGTGATGACCCTTTTTCTAGTGGGTTTCATACACTCGAGTGAATGATCAAATTGATAAAACACTTATCGATTACGGTGCAAGTCACGTCATTAGCAAAATAAAACGATTTGCAGATTCAACTAAGTGTTAAACTGGTTCATTTATATTTTTTTTATACCTTTTACAAGCAATTTCGCCCTCGTGAAGGTCGAAAATTATCACCTGCACCCTAAATGTATAAGTTCAAAGAGTAGGTATGATGATGATGATGAAGTAGCCTACATTGAAGTGAATAATACCTTTAAAAAACAAAATTGTCAAGAAATGGGGCGAAATATTTGAAACAAACACGATGACAATATTTAAAAAGGTTTTCGTGTATGAAAAACAATGCATCAAAAGCTTATCTCCCCAGTGAGGCGGGAAAATGGAAAACGCATTAGGTGCGTATCGAAGTGAAAATGTTAGGAAAACAACGGAACTGTTTTGCTCCCTCTCATCAACATATCACGTCTGCTTAGCGACCATATGTCACTGCAGGGCTCCAACAGAATATCAGTGTCAGGTATATCCCATTCGGTGCATCCTTGAGACGCACACCGGACTGTGTTTTGATTGTCTTTTTCAAAGTTGACAAATAATAAAAGGCCCGTTTTGACAGCTATAAAAATACTTAATAATAAGTAAGCTTGATGCTTGCGAATGATACTCGTTGTTATAATGTATGGGTAACATATTAATTAATGATAATTATGAATTTGTTTTTTCAATTTCTTACGTAGAAAGTTATCGCGGCATGTATAATGAGAAACGTCAACAGACTTCTTAGATTGTGGCGACTTTAATGTTACTGTTACTACTGGTGTCACTTTTACTTTTATTTCTGTGAGTATGGTTTCCTTTATTCTTTTTATGTTGGCACCTTGTTTTTAAACATACATGTAACTTGTAATAATTTAATTAAGATTTTGTGTGTTGTGCTGTCTGTTTTGTGTGCACTAAACAAATGATTTATTTATCTATCTATCAAAATGTCTTTACCGACAACTTACGACCGATTTGATTCAGGTGTAAAACAGATTTGTAGGTGCATGAATGATTGTATAAGGTTTTTGTACAACAGAAAAGGCAACCTTTAGAGTGGTTATGCACTACATCCGATCCGTGTCCGTGAAATTTCGGTTCCGAAGTAAAATCGAATTAGTGCGAGTTTTTAAATCACGTTAACGTAAACTTGGTACAAGCTGTAGGTTTATTATTATATTTGGTCATGCTCGAACACGTTGTCATAAACGATCCCTTATGTCGATTTCTAAACAAAACGCGATCCAGCGTTAGTAAAAACTCGCTCTAAGCCCACGGACTATAACTGAATAAGTGCCACCCAGTGACAACAATTTTGACTATCGCATTTTATTTTATTTATTTTGATTATAGATAGGCTCGCGTTTGACAACTATCTCGCCTGATGGTTAGCGATGATGAGATCGATGGTGAAGCACGCTTGCCTAGAAGTAACCTTTTCAATCTTGACTTAAAGACCCCAAGGTTGTAGCTATCAGGGAACAATGACTCTGGAAGGGAATTCCACTCCTTAGCCGTACGCATAATGAAAGCATTTCCAGAACGTTTAGTGCGTATGGGTGGGATGTCCACCATGTACCGATGGCGCATCGCTGTACATCTTGTAGTCCGATGATGGAAAGGGCTAGGTGGAATCAAATTGTAATGTATGCGATAAAAAACCGCCGGGCTGGCAACTCGGCGTCGATATTCGAGGCTCTGGAGCTTTGACGCGACCAGTGCATCGTTACCAATAAGCCTCTTGGCCCGTCTGTCAATAGACTCAAGTGCATAAAGCTGGTATTTGGCAGATCCGTCCCAAAGATGAGAGCAGTACTCCATGCACGACCGAACTTGCCCTTTATACAAGTTGAGAAGCTGTTCAGGTGTGAAGTACCGTCTTACCTTTGCAAGAATCCCCATCTTTTTTGCAGCCAACTGAGCTTTCGCCTCAATGAATGGACCGAAATTGAGGGTCAATGTCAACGTAACACCAAGAAGTTCGAGATGGTCCGTTAACGGCACGGCTACACCACGGAAAGATGGAGCCGGGTGAAATTGGCTCTTTTTGCGGAAAAAGACACGCCGGGGTCTTAGTAGCATTGAAACTGACCAGATTGGCATCACCACATTCGGAGACTGCCTTCAAGGATAGATTCAAGCGTTCAACCATGACCTCTCGGAGAGACCGAATCTGAGGCCCAGTAGTCCGTGCATCGGACACATATCTCTCAGCAACAATGCTGTCATCTGCGTACCCAAAGGTTCCGGCTTTTAACAGATCATTAATATGCATACTCCGGCTTTGTTATCTAACTGACCGGCCGAGCAGCCATCGATAACCACTCGGATGGATCGATTCCTGAGGAAGTCCGCAATCCAATTACACAGACCACTAGACAGACTGAAGGAAGGAAGCTTACCAATGAGGCTTTCGTGCCAGACCCTGTCGAAAGCCTTCGAGATGTCTAGGGAGACGGCTAGCGCTTCCCCGTGTTTCTCGATGGTCTCACTCCAGATGTGAATGGCATACGCTAGAAGATCCCCAGTGGACCGATTTCGGCGGAAGCCGTATTGGCGGTCACTGAAAATGTCGTTCGCTTCTAGGTATGCCAAGAGCTTACCTATGAGCACACGTTCCATACTCTTACAGAGGATGGATGTTACAGAGATGGGTCTGTAGTTGGCCGGGTCAGCTCGACTGCCCTTCTTGGGCACAGGCTGTACGTTGGCTTGCTTCCGAGCCTTCGGAACTTTTCCAGTCTCTATCGAAAGGCGATAAAGGCGTATCAAGATCGGAGACAATTCAGGCGCACAGGTGATGGATGCGAATATCCGACATACTCGTCACACTTCCTTTTTTCCTACCTTAGTGCGAGTTTTTACTCACGCTCAATCACGTTAACTTAAACTTCAGATGTTATTGACACTGGATAAGCGCCGTCTGGTGACGGTAAGGAGAAACCTCTTTTTTGTATACATTTTGTCATAAGAGATCGTTTACGTTGTCACTAGTGAGTACGTTAAAAACTCGGAATAAGCACACAGTAGACAATTAGACATACTGTGAACGTTTACGTTAACGCGATCGAGGACGTTTAAAAACTCGCACTAAGGCCATTCTACTCACTTCTAATTCGCGCCATTAGGATGGATGGTCCCTCAAAGCAATGTATAACGAATTACAAAAGAAAAATGTTCCTTACATATAGTCTTTTTCAAATACATCATTATCCCTGGCAGCTAGTTTGGCTAAAAATAAACTTTAAATAAGAATAAGAAAACATTAGCGGAATTATGATTGACGTCTCTATTTTGCAAAGGACGTAAAAAGGACTTCCATCGATAAAAATAAAAATAAACTTCCCTGTTATGTTCATACATTCTACAATTTCCGACAAAGTATCGTTATTTTTTGCACCAATTATCCGCCCGATCTAATACTCAGTCGGTGTCATTGGTGTGTGACGTCACACCTGCGCAGTGAAACCGTACCTTTATAAAAAATGTTTAACAAACGATAAGAATCGATGGTTCCAATTTATTGAAGAGTAATTGTTACGTCACCATGATTATCAGCCAAGATTATCACGCTGTTTTTATAATTGGTGGTCAAGTTTCGTATCTTAAATGTGGTTTTTATATATGACTAGCTGTTCCCTGCGGCTTCGCTCCCGTCGACCATCCCACAGGACCCGTTTTCGGGATAAAAAAATTTGGTGAAATAATTTTTTAAATCGGTCCAGTAGTTTCGGAGCCTATTCGGTACAAACAAACAAACAAACAAAAAAATCTTTCCTCTTTATAATATTAGTATAGACTAGCTGTTCCCCGCGGCTTCGCTCCCGTGGACCATCCCACAGGACCCGTATTCGTGATAAAAAAATAGCCTATGTCACTCAGGAATAATGTAGCTTTTGGTGAAAGAATTTTTTAAATCGATCCAGTAGTTTCGGAGCCAATTCGGTACAAACAAAACAAAAAAATCTTTCCTCTTTATAATATTAGTATAGATAGTATAGATATACAAATAATAAGAAGCTAATTGAGTGGACTATTTATGAGTTCAAATTTGGAATAACACAGTTATTCTGTCACACGTCACATTACAATGTCCATGTCCCTAACGTGAACCTATAAGTTTTGCCATTACCTACCAAAAATCGCTGAACGTGTTTATAGAAATATTAATTTCAAAATTACTTGCTCCTCTGTTGATTATGTAGCAAAACTTTCGACCCATTTTCTCCGAATATAGAGTCAACCGACGACGTCACTAACAAACATTTTTCGTCAGTAAAAACGACGTCACACGACGAAACGTAATCTACGTATACCTGAACTTATTCAAACAATAGAACAAATAGTTAATCTTAGAGAGGTGATTACGATAATCGTTCGATACGGCTAGTAGGTATTCGATGTCAGTGGCGGTCTAGTCGACCTTCGCTCACGTGGACCGCGCAAATATGCCAATATACCTATATGTTTTTATCTTCTCGCTAACTCGACTCTAACACGATGCTGTAATATTAAAAATGGTGTGTAGACACGCAGAATATCTTGTAGTTCATGCCTGTGTGCCGCGGCCTGCGCCTGCGCCGGCGCTTATCAGTCGACCTCCAGTTACGTGCAACGACGCTCTATTAATTAGATAAAAAATAAATTAAATAGTCCGTCGTTACTAAATATTTGTGGACACACTTCACACCTACAGTGTTAAATATCGTAACGCGAACCACGTGGGAACGTGACGGAGTTTGTGACAAACGTGCGATTTTACTTAGAATGAATTTATATTGTTGTTTAATTAACAATTGTAACAGGCTAGGCGCAGGAACTAACCAGTGACAATTCAGAAATCAAAGTAAATAGCGAGTTCGATATCGAACGGTTTAAAACGCGGTTGAGATCATCAGCGAAGGATGTTGATGTTACTAAAAATGATTGGATCCAAAATAAAAATAATGTGTTACAGAAAATCAGTGTTTTCTAGTGCGCAGGCGTTTAATGAGCACAGACTGCCGCTTTGTTTACGGCCATGTATCGTGTTACTTTAGTCGATAACGTGTTGCCTAGTCAGTGATATTCAACGCGTTCGACGCGATAATTTGCTCCATGTAGCTACTACAGTGTGCGACTTCCTTACTACGAAATATTTGTTTAAAAAATTATATCGATAAACTGTGTGCACGTCACTTCACTAGTGCTGGGATTTGTGTCTTGACTTGACATAAGTCTTCGACGCGGTGAACGTCTTGAAATAAATCTGCTTGATTTATTAACTTTTAGTTTTACGGAAAATGTGACTAATGGACTTTCAGTGAAGGACATAATGTGTTTGCGATAGATATGATTGAACTGGATTTTGACACTATGGAAGTGGATAACGAGGAAAACACAGGTGATGTTTTTATATAAAGTACTTTTGACGTAACATTTATTAATTACTAAGGAAAAATATTTGGAATCTTGTCACGCTTAGAACTAAAGTCCGTGATTTGACATTTTGACCTCTCCGTTAGTTATAGATAACTAATAATTGTGACCTAACAACACACAACACAGCCACAAGCATATCGAAGTTTTATTATTAAAATAGATATTTTAATATCTAATAATTATAATTAATAATGAAACAGCTATATATTAAATATTTCAATGATATCACAATTTGTATTAATTTACGTTATTATTGACCTATCAGTGACGTATGTTATACCTAGATATTTATAATTATTATGTATACCTATACCTAAGTATGTAATGGTTTATCTGTGGGTAGGCACGTAAACATGAACATGTGGTCACTGAGAATACATGAATAAGTAATTAGTTAATAGAAGGAAAAGTTTATTACCTATTTTATGCCGGATCCTACTTGTAAACACAAGAAATATTAGGCACAATTTGTATTGTTTGTTTTTGTTAATTTTGAAGAGACCAATGGCATTATTACAAGTAATTTTTCAGAAATTCTTTTTATATTCCTAAACAGTTTTCTGCGATATCATTTGCATAAAAACTTTTGAAGCAATTAAATTTTTAAGATTTTCAGGATTGAATTATTACCCATCACTAGTGTTTAAACAACTTTCTTAATTCAATTGGCGTTGGCGCCAAACATTACCCGCTAAAACAGCATTCTGTTTTCAACTTCAAGTGTTAAGTACGCTTAGCAGTACCTACCTAAACATAATTGATGCATTGTTATGGAACTTGTACAAGGCCCTTTAGGCGCTAGGCCGAAATCAGAACTAATGCCGCCTTTTTTTCAATACTACTTCCAAAGACAATTTCGCAAAATGTTTATCAAAAGCGTCCACTGAAAACGTCATAATAATATGTCATGTGTCATCCACCTGATGGTAAAAGTAGCCACCTTCTGTGGACATATGAAATATCAGATGCTTTATCAGATGCGTTAATAAGCTAAAATTGTCTCACCTTTTCTTAAGGCGCAGATACCCCTGAGTAGTTGATTTTAAAATGAAAGTCACGTCTAAACGGCTTGTCGTTATTTTTTGGAAAAAATATATGTTACATTAGACCATTTTCTTAATAATTTGATCCAAGAACATTTTGAGTTTTATTCGTATAACAAAGTGAAACCACTGAGCGTATTTTAATAAAATCTACACCATCTCAATGACAATTTAATTATCCACATTTTGATCCGAGGCTTTTTTTAAAGTCATAGAATAATAAGGAAATTACAAAAAACTACAAAATTTAGGGCCACGCGGGTGTGAAACGAGTGCGTGTTTTGTTCCCTCGCGGTCGTTGGCGTTAGTCGTCGTCTTAATTCCGAACATATCCATTGCCCAGATTATGAAACCATCGCTTGAAATATAACTATTTATTATGACAGTAAGTATTTCGTAACAGAAGTAGTGTCTTCATTATGTATACATCTGACACCAGCCTTCTTGCTGAAATTACTAAAATAATGGCACATTAAGTGGAATTACGAGCGAAATACGAAACTTAATTAAATTCTTGTTAGTGCGGTGAGCAGGTAAATAAGGAATAACTTTATTTTGCTTAAGTGTGACCACGTGGAAATTCCTTTGAGAAAGTTATGTTAACGATGTTTGAAGATAAGTTTATTTGTTCAAATTTATAACCCACGAAAAATTAATTAAATAAATTACTATACTCAATTTGGTTCGCTTTTTGTTCTACATAAGATAAACTTAGGCAAATATCTTATGAACTCGCCTAGGATTATTGTGAATGTTTCATAAAGTTGATTATTCCTTAAAATTTACGCATAGCAAGATGAATACGTTAATCCACACACTACACAATCTAGTAATGAAATGCATGCTATAACGAACCTTTTAAAACCAATCATATCGTAAAAACTGCACCTGAAATCAGATTCAATCAACCGTAAAACAAACTTCCCTCAAAAAACCAACAATTAGGTACGATTGAATTTCACAAGTTTGAAAACCTTTCATTTCCCAATTTTCCTCTGATGGCCCGGGGCTATTATTTGACCGCCCGGGCGGGGGAAAAAGCAACCTATCGTATGACGTGGATAGTCTCCACGGCTGAATAATAGCCAGACTTCCGCAGCCGAAATATTTATTAATTTTCTTGCTTCATTATTTTGTAAACATTTTTTTTTAGTTCCGCGGTCGTTTTCGGTCAGCTGTAAAATATTGTGCGTCAATAATTTTTTAACGTCCATCGGTCGTTGAGGAAAACGAGTCTTGAGTGGTTATGTATGACGTAAATGGTGAAAAGCGTAACATGTGATGTTTCGGGATATAATATACCTAAGCATTATATAATATGATATATCACGAGTTGTACTGAATTACTGATTATCCTACTCAAAATACTATAGCATAACAATCAAATTATAAAACTTTTTAGAGTAGCATCATCATTATCCTTTTAATATCCCCACTGCTGGGACAAAGGCCTCCTCTCTGGGTGGGAATAGACCTTAATCCACCACGCGGGCCCAATGCGGGTTGGTGAATGTCACATGTCTTCGAATTTTTGGTTCTTGGATATGCCAGTTTCTTCACGATGTTTGCCTTCACCGTTTTGAGAGCAGTGGTGATGAATAAATGTACACAAAATTACACATTATTTAGAGTATGCAGTGCTCCAATTCAAGCTTTAATTCGATGCAGTTTGGAGTGAATTATATTGCTACATGTCTCCATGTCACACACAAATGTCATGTCACCTTTGACACAAGTCTTATAATGTCTCAGGGCAAGGGCCTTCTTTTACAAAAGAAAGCACGAGCATTGAGCATCACGCTTGCTCAAAGCGGGTTCCTACCATAGAAACATATTGAAAGAGCGAATGAAGATCCTTCATTATACAACAGCCATATGCGCCCACAATGATCTAATCATTCTAATGCATTTATTTGTTCCGTAAACATTCCAGCCAGTATTGTTCTCATGTGTGATACGCCAGTTAATCCGTGGGGACACCTGTTAATCTGTATGTGAGGCGCCATCTGGACCTTGAACTTATGGAATCTTACACGTGTACTACTGACAAGAATAGTAAAGTGCAAGCAAGGTTTAACTTACCGCCGGAGACGAATGAAATCGTGGAAACTATGAACTTCACTGTTCATTGAGGTATGGGCCAAAATCTTAAAAAAAAATCTAAATGTTTGTTATCCATTGAATTTTTGGCTGCTCGCAGTTCTGCATAACAAGCAAATAATTTAATAAAAGTGTAACCCGACAACGGTTTTTTTAGCCTATGTTACCAGGGCCATAATAACGAATCGATTCTCATCGATAACGGATCGATCAGTCGTATTCATCAAATCAAATGAATAGTTTAAGCGAAAGCGTTTACAGAGGTACTTACGTAAATACAAACATAACATATACTACTAAAATCATAACCCTTGCTTTTGGCTTCGCCGTAGTCGCGCCCTGGAGCATGATTTTAAGACTAGGGATGGTTACAAAGATTGATGCAGAACAAATCAGGGGAGTCCCTTAAATACTTAAATCTCATAAAAAGGAAGAAAGAATTTCCTACTTTCTCTTATCTGTTGAAAGTACAATTCAGTTTGCTACTCTCTAAAAAACTATCGTCACAATACTTTTACGGCATCATAAATTGAAGTAGCCCACGTATACTCGTACATATATTATTTTAGCCACGTGTATATTCAGTAAAGGTTCCCTTTTATCAGTGTTGTGCCGACGCATTATGGGCAAAAATCAATAATACAATGTTTACCCGAATACGTACCGATAACGACATCGGTTATACCTGTAATATGTATGTATGTAATTATATATGTGTGTATGTATGTAGTTGTGTATAACTGCTACCGCATGGTGTTATCTTTACATAATGAAACTGGACTATGAACTGAACTAGGAAATAGATACAGTATTACGTCAATAGCATTGAGTAACGGTGTCCTCCTGTCTGCAAATACAGAAGTATATCGATACGAATCCCAATCATGTTTGATTGTACCCGTTTTCACGGGACGCTAAAAATTGTCTCTCTCTGCTTCATGGTAAATATTTATGGGTATATTATCATTTACTTCAGCGGCATTGCGAGAGTAAAGCTCGAATAAATATCTCGCGGGAATGTAGTGCCAAGATAATCTATCTCCTAATCTGTGGTCTAAATTCATTTGAGGCGTGATTGATTAACAAACATACAGACTTGATGTATTAGAATGAGAGGAAGGTTATATATTTTATTTATTTATTTATTTATATATGCTTTATTGTAGGTACACCAAGTTAAAACATATAAAAGGAAACTTAAAACTAAAATACATACAATGGGCGGCCTTATCGCATACCGCGCTTTCTTCCAGGTAACCTGGAATGGACAGTGATAGACTGGACATGAAATGGGGTTGACTTTGGTGTAACATTACGAATATTTACTTTAAATATACAATGATATATTTTCTTATTCATTTTTCTATTTTCTTTAAATAAAAAAAAAATATTACTATAGATACACAAATACATACATATGTTATATAATAGATACATAAATACATACATACTTAATATATATAGGCAATGAAACAAATTGTTAGGTTATGTAGCATGAAGACGATGATCAGTGACGTTATCCTGTCTACGAAAAACAAAAGACGGTGATTCTATATTAGAATCTTAATAATGACAATTGCCTACGGCTTTTTCCCCTATAGCTAAACTTAATAAAATCGTAGCCATTTTCGGGGACCCATGTTAAATATTTAAGGGAATATTGTCTTGTCCTTTTCCTTCTTCCGTCTTCTGGAGTTTGAATACAATTTCCGTGTCTTTTGACGTCAAAGACTGTATGTAGCAAGGTACGTCGGTAGCGGTACCTAGATCTTTTTTAGGGTTTCGTACCCAAAGGGTAAAAACGGGACCCTATGACTAAGACTTCGCGATCTGTCTGTCTGTCTGTCTGTCTGTCTGTCCGTCTGTCTCCAGGCTGTATCTCATGAACCGTGATAGCTAGACAGTTGAAATTTTCACAGATGATGTATTTCTGTTGCCGCTATAACAACAAATAATAAAAACAGTATAAAGTAAATATTAAAGGGGGGCTCCCATCCAACAAACGTGATATTTTTGCCGTTTTTTGCTCGATAGTTATAACGGCAACAAGTAGACGCTTGAAATATTCACAGAATGTTTAGTTGTATATTTACTTCAAAAAATAATAATTAATAAATTAAAATAAAATAAATTAAGGGGGGCTCCCATACAACAAACGTGATTTTTATGCAGTGTTTTGCGATAATGGTACGGAACCCTTCGTGTGCGAGCCCGACTCGCACTTGGCCGGTTTTTTTGTAGCTTACCTCAGTGCTGCATCCAATTCGTCAGACATCAATTTCATTAGAGGTTTTCCGCCGACCTTTCTTGGACTCTTGAGTGCTGTGCACATAATGAAACCCTCATATCAATCAATCTATTTCATTCCATTTAGAGCCTTTCAGTTGAACATACATCATGTAGGTACCTACATCTCCATCTTGAAGTGTAGGAAAACAAAATCAATCTGCCTTAGACTTTTCTAAATTATGTTGGGTCGTCTTCTAACAGGATGCCGAAGGATATGTAGGAAAACAGTTTCTGTAAATTGAACTACTTACTGATGTTACTGCAAATTGTAGATATAATTATATTGACATAACATACAAACATTTCCACGTCAAAACTACGTCGTTTCCCCAGTTGGCAACAACATAGGATTATGCCAAACACAAGTTTCCGGTAATTCGTGACAAGGCTGGCAAATAAACTTTTCAATATTACCGTCACATTTTGCCACTTAACCGCAACGGGCAGATGTCGGCTCGAATCTGCCAACTAATTGCCAGTTGAGTGGTAACTAACGGCAAGACAGCTGTTGACGATCACACTTTGTTTTAGCGTCAATATATACCAATAAGGAGTTCAGGCAAATGGAAACTGTAAATACAAACAGAAGGTTGTAAAAATCTTTAAATTGAACTTAATTTGGGTTTCCGTAACACAAAATTACGTAAAACGGAATAGGAAGATTTAAAAATAGCTACAACCTAGGAGACTTTCAAGTCAATAATGAATAGGTTATTACCAGGCAAGCGAACTTTATGGTCGACCACATCATCGCTTACAATCAGGTGAGATAGTGTTCCAACGCGAGCCTATCACCAATAATAAAAACAATATAAATTAAAATATTCTGCAAAACATCTCATCTTAAACTCCTCGAAATCAGTTCAGTAGTTCTCGAGATCGGGACAAATATGCAGACAGGCAAACATAAATACTTTTGTGGATATAGTGATAACAGTGATTGTAGAAAAATAAGGCGTTTGGGAGGTCGTTTGTTTAAACAAACGTCAGTGTAAACATTTTTATTTTATAATAAAGGAAAATGAAAGAAAATGAGTCTCTAGCCATGTTGTCCAAAGTGATGTCAAGTATTAACTACAATAGCTTCATTATTTTTAAGGTCTAGCATAGACACTAGGGTAATTCGATTGGTGGATTACACTGAACAAAGATTGCTCGATGTAAAAGTGGTATTTAAAAAACTTTAAGTTGTTTATTATAATGTATCTTACATTATTACCCATCTTGAAAACCTATTCCATCAGGTATTCAGGATGGCATTTTAACAACGGCCCTTTAAAAACTGCCAGAAACCTTTGGAAAAGGGCCCTTCTGTCAGCAGAAGTTGGCATACTCACTCACTTCGACCCTAAAGTTTTGATGGCACTTTAGACCTTTATCGAGGACCACCCATTAATAAGTTTTAGTTTATGAATTAGCATAAATACTTTATTGAATATAACTTAGTTATTTACATTGCCACCAGCGTAATAGAAAATACTGGCCCTGTCATAGTAGGCCATGCTCGCCCGCTGGAGAAATGGGACATAGCAGAGACTATGATTAACAATGTTGGAATTCACTGCTACATGCTACAAAAGTTAGGTGAAAATACTCACAAATATATTAATGTAAAAAAAGAGCTCTTAGAATTTCACGTACGTACAGTCTTTGAAAACACCACCACCATCGCATTTAAACAATTTAGAATAAGTAGAAAAACAAATAGAACAGATATAAAAGCAACTGATATCGGTCACAATAAAATACTCGCGATACTGGAATGTTTGATAGAAATAGATACGTTACGAGACAACATGATGGATAAGAGCCAAATGTCACACAACAAAACGACTTGAGGGTTGCGCGTTCCTATATTGTGTCGTTTATATTACGAGGCGTTTTCTGATTTTTATGTGCAAGGGTTTTTTGTTAATACGAATAGATGCAATGTCTCAAGATAGATTACCTATTATAAGTTCGAAAAATATTTGACCGAATTTCATTTCACCTTAAACTTTTCAACTATTTTCGTTCCGTTTTTTTTTTTACTTCATCGAAGTCACGTCTGCCACTGTCTCAGTTGACCTATTACCAATTCGATTTTTTTCGTTACACCGACGTTTCATTTGTTCGAAAAACTTTTTACCGAAGTTACACTTAGCCGAAGTAACATTTGTTCGAAGTATTATATTCCCGAACATTCATTATACCATTGTTTTAATTACCAAAGTTTCATTTCACCAAACGCCTAGAAAGTTTGTGCAAACTATTACATCCATTTGCATAAAATTTTAAGACATAATATAACATGGCATACTTTTGTTTACCCTTATTATATTTATGCATAACATTATTTAAGCAAAACCGCTTACTGAAATACTAAGTGAGACAGAAACAGTGGGCGAATATAAATGTTTAAAACAGCTACCTGAATAGAAAAATTTGTCGACGGAGCCCCGCTGTGCGGAGCTCCTTTTTCTGTCTGCAGGGTCCAAAGTAACCTAACATGAAGGAGATGACGGGACCTGAGTTCGCTCGCTTTGCTCGCTCACTTCAGCTCCCGTCATCCCCTTCTACCTAACCTATCCGTGTCGGGGTGCCCTAAATTCCCGAGCTCGCTTCACTCGCTCTTGTACTTATTCGTTGAAATATTTAATTAATAAATATGACTAATGCATGACAGTTATTATTAAATCATTTTCATGAAAATTCAAAATAAATACGTAAACACAGACAAGACTGCGTGCAGTCGGTTTTGCAGCATCTCGTTTCTGTCACTAAATTTTGTAATACAACTATTATTGACTTTATATTCAATTTTAAATTGAAAATACTACTGGGTGACGGGCTATATTTTTGTGACCAAATAATATTCCGTCTAATTTGGTTTCGGTGTGGTGAAAATATGGCAAATAAATCATTTGGCAAATGAAAAAAGTTCAAAAGAGGCTTCGACCAAAAGAAAAATTTATTTTGGAAATCGGCGAAATGTAGTTCGGTAAAATAATACATATGCCACATGATACTTCGATGATCTGAAAATATGTCAAATAATGCTTATAGCAAAAAAGACGTCGGTCAATAGTTTTCGGTAAAATGAAATTTTAACAAATAACACCGGAAAAGTAATCGGTTCCCCCCAAATAAGATTTAATAAGAAATGTTCAGTGGTGTATCATAGTAATATTTTTCAGAAGGCTGTCAACATGTTTTCAATTTTGCTTTATATTCGTCCTCCAGAACGAATTTCGTTTACGTCGTCGGACGGTCTCATCGAAGCTATCTATCGCATCGGCGCGGAAGATATTCTAGTGCACGAGTGTTTGATACAGGAGCACTATCTGTACCACACTCTCACAGTAAAGGCCAAAATAAATAAAATTACACAAAAGATACAGATACACATTTAAAAGAATAATGATGATGCCATGTGAGAATGCATGATAAAAAAGTGTTTGTAATCAGTACTGCTAAATTATGTCTTAGCAACAGAAGTATAATTAAACAAAATAATGTTATCTTAATCTTTTTATCAAAAGAGACAATACTAAGAACTGTGACAGAACAGAACAAAATATTGAGATGGTTCCATAGATATAAATTAAAGATACGGCCGTCCGAACGTTTTCATAAACGCGTTCTCCATACAAAAAATACGGCATTTTTACTGTCCCGAGCATATGGCCGCTCCGAAAGATAGCCGGCTGTGTGACGAGCCCTCGGTAACTATATAATATAATGAATGGTTCCCAAAATATCAGTAATTCTGTGAATCTAGCATTTACTGTTCCTATGTCGTTCGTCGACTTGTGTGTGCCCTGGCAGTTAAGTATGTCATGCTCTCTCTAATTTTTCTCTGATGGTGGCAAAAGTGTTGGATCATTCGGTTACCTTCGTGATGATTGAACTGAGTGGTGCCAATCCATGCGTCTTGTTCGTGAACGGGCGCCTCATCAGCTGGGGATTGGTCATAGCTTAGCTGCCTCGGCCTGTTTTTAATTACATATAGTATTTCTGAATTGTTGGTTTTACTCTAGCTAGACGCTTTTACGTGCACGTCTGTTTACATCGTTCTCAAATATATGTAATTTTCCAACAAGAATTATATCACTAAATACTTGTAATTAAAACTTATTGATGGAAAAGAGTCTCCGTAGGGTTTCTTGCACATTCTTCCCCATACAGACCTACTGATGCTTTCGAATGTGTAACTAGATTCATCTTTCATTTGACTTTTCAAAAGTATCTTTAAATGATTTAGTTGAAATAAAATATTTTTATTTGGATTTTGATCAATAGCCAAATTCCAGAAAAAAGAAACTAAACAAAAGCTCACGGTATTTTTAATATTCTTTCGTGAGGCGGTATTTTCGAATTAAATAAGTCTACCTTTGTGGCATGCCTACAAATTCAGTAGACACCTATTAAGTACGAGTGCCTATTATATCTAGATCTTTTAGCTCACGGCTTTTTACTTTAAATTTATTTACATATTCAATGAGATTTTATTTCGGTATAGCATATACAGAATGGTAGGTTTCTAGACTAAAAAATAAGTTTAGATTAAAATGGGTTAGGGTACATTGACTTACCTGAAGGGAATATAAAATACTTTGTTTTATCACAGTTAATAATTATAATACTATTTTATTATCGACATGGGGAATGTGGACTCGGCGATCATTGTGCCGATTGTCGTTACGGCCAACGGCCTGATGGCTAATAGCCTCGATGACCATCTGTCGACGCTGTTATTGCGCGGTTGGATCAAGGGCCTGATACAGAAGGCAGTACTCCTTGATACGTCTCGTATTCTGAGGAGGTTCCTGTCTCTGGAGCCACCGGTAGCTTGGACCCTGTTCCCAATATAGTGCGGTGGGCCTCTATTTTTTATATTTTGAAATGTTTTTTTTTAGTTTTCTTTTTTTAATATTTAAAATGTAATTAATAAGAATGTAAATACTTTTCGCAGTTTTTATAAACTCAATCTCCAATGAACTAATTTCTTCCTACCATCTTTATGCAGACGATCTGCAATTATACACGCGAGCTCCTCTCGGAAGGCTGTCTGAGGCTATAGCTACCATCAATACTGATCTGGCTCGCATTTGCGATTGGAGCAGGAGGTATGGGCTTATGGTCAACCCTGTAAAGACGCAGGTAATTGTAGTGTGCAGTTCTAGATTGGTTTCTAGGATTGACTGGACGTGTCTTCCCCAAGTTCTTTTTGACAATTCAGTAATTCCCTTCAGTGAGAAAGTTAAAAACTTGGGGATACTCATCGACAAGAGCTTATCTTGGACTGCTCAACTGCAAGAAGTTAGCCGCAAGTTGTTTTCATCTGCTGCAACTTTGAGGAGACTGCGTAACTTTCTTCCAACTGCCACTAAGATTGCGCTTGCACAATCTCTTCTTCTTCCCATCCTTGATTATGCTGATGCCAGCTATCTTGACCTTACTCAAGAACAACTCGATAAACTTGAGCGGCTTCAAAATTTTTGTATAAGGTTCATATTTGGTTTGCGCTAATATGACCATGTTTCCGAATTTCGTGTAAAGCTCAAGTGGTTGCCAATTCGCCTTCGCCGGAATGCTCATATTCTTTCTCTTTTGTTTAAAGTGCTCTTTACTCCTTACACCCCTCTTTACCTCAAGGATCGTTTTCAGTTTATCTGCGATTCTCACACGAAATCTCTAAGGTCATCAGATAACTTGCGACTTAAAATGCCAATGCATTCCACAACTTTCATGGATAAATCTTTTACTGTCCAGGCTGCTCGTCTGTGGAATGCATTGCCTGACTCAATAAAACGTGCTCAGTCGTTGCCTGTATTTAAAAAACTCATCAAAGAACATTACCTATCGCTGTGATTGTGCTCTTGGTTTTTGACATAATGTGCTTATATATTAAGTATGTATGTATTTATGTATCTATTATTTAACATATGTATGTATTTTTGTTTCTAGTGAGTATCTATTTTATGTTTATTGTTGCTATTGTCGCACCACTGACAACCCCATGTCATGTCCAGGTATTTCTGTCCATTCCAGGTTGCCTGGAAGAGATCGCGGAATGCGATAAGGCCGCCCATTGTATATTATAGTATTAAGTTTCTTTTTTTCTTGTTTATTAAGCTGTACAATAAAGTGTATATAAATAAATAAATAAATAAAGGAATAATAATACTATCATAGTTTTACCATCTGATGAATCAGACCGGACTGATGATAATGAAAATATCTGTCATGTCAATTATATTTTTCTAGTTGATATTGTATTTTAGTGGAGAATGAACTTAAATAAATAGTTAAGTATAAAATTAACAGAAACGATTTTAAGAAATAGAAGCAATCTGTCGTCTGTTTTATGATGTAGGAACATTGTACAATCGTCTGTCTGTTTTCTTAGTTGTTACGTTACGACGCCTAAATAACTAAACCAAATGCAATGAATTTTAGGATAGAGATAGATTATACCTTGGAGAAGAACATAGGCTACTTTATATCTCGGGAATACGTTGCTTTGAGATGATTTCCGAATTCTTCGCGGGTGATGGCACTGGCAAATGCATTGATAATTTGAATAAGTTAAAATTAAAGAATTAGCAGCCCTACCTTACCTTGTGTTGTATGTTATTTGTTGTCGACAGGTTTACGTCACGGTCGCATTGATATTATATCGGGGATGCTAAGTATTCGCTTGTGGCTTGATTGGGCCGGACTCTAAACGTTTCTATATTAGGTAGACATAGTGATTGCGTTTAGTATGTTATTGTGATGACCGTAAACATTACGATTCTATAAATAAGCGAAAACTGTTTTTTGTTTTTCGATTGCTCTATATAGCAAATGGAGTTTTAAGAAAATACTGACACAGTTGTGAGTTACATAATATTTTGTTTTTTTTTTGTTTGAAAGGTGACTGTCGAGTGTTTTTAGTGATGTTTGATTGAAATCGGTTCAACCGTTCAAAAAAATAACGCATTTTACTCTTTGAATCTGGGTTTTTCCGCAGGATACCATGTCATAATTACGTGTTTCGATAGATTATTGATCAAAGCGTGTCTACTACTAAGTATATAATATATAGTTTAAAAAGCAAGAAATAAAAATTAAATTTAAAAGTCTCCGTCATAAGAACCTCTAAAAAGCAAAAAATAAGCCTCGTACTCGCGTCTGGAACCGTTAAGTAAATAAAATAAACTGCTGTAAACTTTGGTTGCGGAGTACGAGGCTTATTTTTTGCTTTTTAGAGGTTTTTATGACGGAGATTTTTAAATTTAATTTTTATTTCTTGCTTTTTAAACTACCTTTTTAACCTAACCTTTTTTTTGTTTTTGTCTTGTATATTCTGGTGTACAATAAAGTTTATTTAATTAAATAATCATAAATGTCAAAATTTGAGTGTATAGGCTTTAAACCTCTTCTCCCTTTGGTGATCAGAGGCGTGACGCTATGACTGGTGTTGAGGTGGATATCACATAGATAAAGGTATTGTGAGATGGTAGCTCAGAGAGCATTAAATATATGCTATATTTTCTCAATAACGTGCGGCAGGCACGTTATTGAGAAAATATAGCATATATTAGGCGGCTTGTACCGAAGTGACAACTGACAAACAAAGCTAAACAAAAACATCTTCAATTGGTTTAGGTGATTGAAATTGGAACGCAAGGAAAATTCCTTGCGTTCCAATTTCAATCACCTTCCAAAACAAAATAGCTATCTGTTGGCAGTTCATTTGTAAATCAACTTACATTACTTCACGTCACGATTGTAACTGAAACTGTACATACGATTCCCATTTCATTTACTGCATAAATGCAACACAATTAAACTGTTCGCAAAGCATTCCAACCAGGTTTCAGCTCATCATTATTTCTCTATGAAATTCAATATCCATACAAAACCGCTTTGCTGGCAAATATCTATTGAAACTGACCACATTTGCCGATAAATATTTATTGAAATACCTGTGATAGAGGCATGTCAAAGCTGTATGTAGTAATTTGCAATGCAGGCAGGTACATCGGATTATGTTTTCACGCAAAATGCTTCTGTAATTTATATATTTTGTAGGTTTAATTGGCTAACGGGTATTACTAACAAATATTTGGATACACATTCCAACTCTATTTCATAATCCTTAATTTACTATCGTAACTTTATTTTATAACTGTCGTCTATAATAATAATGGGTACAATCACTGAAAATATGACTAACGACAAAGTCGTATTTTCCTCTTGGTTTATACAAGACGTTATAAACAAAGTAAATGAGTATGCTTTTGTGAAAGACAACCGTGTTCTTTTTTATTCATGTGCTTTTCAGAGTCCATTTTAAGCAACAGAGTCTACCGGAGTTGTTTGGCAATTAAATCACATTCAAGCTCGTTTAATTCTGTCAGCCAATACCGAAACTTCACATAAGAAATGTAGAGATCCGCAATAGAACCAGGGTTACCGACATAGCCCGAATAATTGCAAAGCTTAAGTGGCAGTGTGTAGGGCACATTGCTCGCAGAACGGATGGCCGATGGGGCAGAAAGGTTCTTTAGTGGCGACTGCGAACCGGAAGACGTTGCGTTGGAAGGCCTCCCACCAGGTGGGCCGATGACCTGGTGAAGGTTGCGGGGATCCACCAGTTCCGGCGTCAATGTGGCGACACTTGGGGGAGGCCTATGTCCAGCAGTAGACGTCTTACGGCTGATATGATGATACCGATACTTGCATGAACCCTTAAAAACTGTCATAACCTAAAAACCACCAGCAAACTTAGAACTCCACTCACATATCGCCAAAACCCCCCCTGTTCACTCTTTTCTAACTACTCTAAACTTTAGAGTACTCTACACTCTTACTAAGATACTTCGAAGTACTAACCTTTGTATAAACCAAACTTAACTTAAACAAGACACTTCAAAAATGCACATCGCCTCTTTTAAAAGTAAACCTCGTATGCAGTGCTGCCAGACTCCACAACATTCACTTACGAACGGCACTGAGTAAATTTGAAATGTTGCTTGCCTCAAAAATTGCATTTGCATGCGAAGTTGGCTAGAGGAATATTCTGCCCTATATGGATGAAGTTGATCCGATATACAGGGTGATAACTTTATAATAGCTTGGGTATGCTTCAGTTTTTCCAATGCTGATTGTTGAACACAAGTTTTGTTTACAAACTTTGGCTCTTAGGTACTTGCTTTATTTCTTTAATAAGGTATATTATATTATAGGTAGTGTCATTGAATAAATTAATAAATATGAACCAGATGTGTAGGTACTTCGACTCTGTAGGAATATTTATCTTGCAATAATTAATATTTTGTCTTGTTTTGTGCCAAAATAATTGTAATTAATAATATGTAATTTTTGTTATTTATAGTTTTAGATTTTGGTACGATAAACAGCTTTTTACAATACTAGTACCTATTATAGCTTCTAGCAGAACATTTTAATTAAATTACGATGTAATAAAAGTTTGAATTTACCACTAAAATAATCATTAAAAGCGGTGCCGACTACGCTAATGGATGGAGGATTAAAAAATCATTTTGACAGCTTTAAAGTCGGAGCTCTTAATGCCATACATTTCTAATATCTTCTGTTTTTCTACTCTGTTCTATTTTAAAATACAAAAAAACCAAAGAAAAAAGTTTAAATTCCATTGGTAATCCATAAAATGTATAAGCCTTTTAAAAATAATCCTCTTTTAAAATTCAACTTTAAATACACATTGCTAAATTCCACGGTGGCGATGGATTGAAATTATTTCGAATTTTGAATTCAAATAAGTATACTTATCTATCTACATTCGAAATTTAAAAATGGCTTATGTTTAACTTACCACCAGATATAGTAACATATCTCCAAATAAATCATTGTTAACCCAAAAGTAGTAAATGATCACCAAAAGTAGTAAATGATCACCAAAATTAAACCAATGACCAAAAAGATTATAAAATTTCTGGGAGCAACTTGGAAGTAGCGCTCGCCGGCCGCTGCCGCGGCACCGCTCGCTTTGCTCGCTCGGCTCGCGCGCGGTTGGTCACAGTTCTAACCTAACCTAACCTATTTTACAACATTAAATAGCGCAATAATTTGCTATTAAAATTTGGTGATCAATTTACTAAATTTGGTGATCAATTTACTAAATTTGGTGATCATTTACTATTTTTGTCAGTATATTACTAGATTTGGTGGTTAGGGGTTATCGTCACAAAGTTTTTTTTGGTGGTCATTATATTTATTCCCTTTAAAAATCAATAAAAAATAACATCCAGCCTGTACATGTGCAATCGTAACTCCATTCACCTATGTCAAGGCAGGGATCGCAAACATTTTCAAATGCCACCACGAAGGTAGCGCACATGAGATTCTATTCAATTTGCCGTGACTACAGCTTCACAAACTTTTTCCACAACTCCGTATTACCTTGTAGGACTCAACGAAACTAAATACATACATATATATAACCTCACGCCAGTATACCCCAAAAGGTTAGGCAGAGATCCAACTATATTCCATTTGCGATAACATTAGACGTTTAAATTAGCCCATTTTACAGCCCTTTCAACCGATTTTGACTTCTATTGCGTTAATGATACGACAAATGGTAGTTGTAGTAAACAGTTGGTTTTGGTAACAGGTTTATGCTTTTTATGTCATCCTTATGTTTACGGGATAGAACTCAAAATCGGTTGAAGGGACTGTAAAAAGATTTGGAAACATGTCTAATGTTATTTTTCAAATGGAGTTTAATAGTACATCCGTATTTTCACCGTTAATCCCCATGTAAGTACAGAAATTCCAGGTGTAAAATCTAATCGGATAGTAAGGATGGCAGTTTGCGGGTACTTTGCAATGAAAACGCTTCGGTTTCGACTCATCATTATCACCATCAGCTTTTGAATGTTTCCACTGCTCGGTCACAGGCCTCCTATCTTTGAGAGGGAATAGGCCGTAAATGGGTTGGTAGATGTCACATATCTTCTAAATTTTGGTTTTAGTACAAGCCGGTTTCCGCACGATGTTTTCCTTCACCGTTTTGAGAGCAGTGGTGATGAGAGAATTTACACAAAGTAAAGCGGGGGCTTTGACTTACAAGTTGAAGGTCGTTCGAACCCAGGCAGGGTTCGAACGACCTTCAACCTTCAACTTGTAAGTCACTGCCGTTACCACTGGGCCACCACTGCTCACTACACCAATTTAAAAACTCTACGTGGAATATTAGATTGTAATATTTATGAATCGGAAAATTCGTAGATTGACTGCAACACTTTACTTAGCGAATGGTTTTGTTTAAAATAAATTAAAAACTATGTATAACCGAACCCAAGACCTTATCTTCAGCAATAACGCTTGCAACCAACAAACCAACGAGGCAGTCGATGGAAAAAAGAAATATATAGGTTCATGTTGGAGTCAACTGTAATGACAGTTTTAGTGGGCAGTAAATGGAAATGAGTAGAATCCGGAGCGATACGAATCGATAATATTCGCATCGATAAAGTCTCGCTGTTGGTTTCATAACAAACTCGAGGATAACACGGTTGATATCAGTGGGGTTAGTGAGAGTTTTTTAGTTAGTCGATCGCGTTAGGCTTAGAACGCACTGCGATTTTTATTCGCGCGATTTTTTTCCGCCCATTCTGCGACCTATGGAATTGCATGAAGCTGCACGCATTGCGGAAAAAAAATTACGCGGAAATAATACCGCAAGAAATCCGGTATCTACAGAATCCACCGCACCGCGGCGCGGATTAAATTTGCGCGAATATTTTGAACTGTCTGAACAGACAAAAATCGTGCGGAATTTTATCCGCAGTGCTTGTTAGTTAAATTCAGTACGCGAATAAAAACACAACGCGTGCTAAGCCTTAACGTACGCGTAACTCGTGATTCCCATTGGAGTAGGCAGAAACTACAGAACGCCACGTGATTCGATTCTTAAATACTCCTTTTGCTTCATACGTTCATACATCAAGACATACACGCACGTCGAATATGAGTACTACGCACCTATCCTTTCTGTCTATGTTAAATCGTACGGCATAATTGTGTTGCACAGTATTGTCACCAGACGGTATTTATCCAGTGTCAATAGGTTAAGCGATCGATCGTTTTATTCAGAAATGATAAGTGCGGATCAATTCGCTTGCTAATATTACATGTCCTAAGAACGCAATTGCATTGGAATAGCCGCAAAAAGTTACTGGAATATATTAGTGCAAGAGCCGGTGCAAAAACAACCTGACGAAAATATAAACTAGAAATAAACTGCGTACAATCCATGGTACAATCAGTTGGTAAAGCGTGTTGCAAAAAATAAACGTCTGCTATCTTTTTCCATTTTAACGATACTTATTTACTTTAATTATAACATGACCGTTTACAAAATAAGCAGTATTTTATTTTTAGGAGGATTTAACATGGTTCTCCGCCTTAATCCTGATTTAAAAATATATCGTTTTTATGTTAAAATTAATGTAAAAATACGCATTACCGTATTATAATGGATTAGGTGGCCATGTAGGGCAAATGGAAAACAAACAGAATGTAAAAAAGGTTGTCAACGCCATTAAGTAGGGAGTCGCGAATAGTAATAAAACTTATGAACTTGAAAATCATTAAATTTTTTTCTTTCCCTCTTACGGTGTCTTAAAGCATAGATAGGTATAGCTCGATCTTCGTCATAGTTATTATATTTTAAACTCAAAGTCTCATTAAGTATATGGTATTTATTATAATATTTATTTTATTAGTTAGATAGTTTATTAATATCCGAGTTTTTATTGCTGTAAATTTTTTTATTGTCTATACTTACCACTGCTACCTATGCCCTTTTTAACCCAAAGGTTGACTGGTAGGGAATGCCTTGCTGCATTAAGTCCACCTATGTATCACCGTTGTACATGAAATTTAAATAAATTGCTATGCTTAATAATTAAAAAAAAAAAATTAATATAGTACGCAACTAATACTTTGGTCGCAATCTTGTTCAACACAACAGAAGACAATTTGGCACATTTCGGGCAAACTTTAATTGTGCGTACCACTAAGGAGTTAAATCCCTCCTCCCTGCCGGAGTCTTTGTTTCTTGACAACTACAATCCTGGGCTCAAACGCGGCCACATTGCGTACCATCACGAGACAGTGGCCATAAACGATCCTATCAATAATAAAATAATAGTTATTTGTGTTACAAGGGGACAAAGTAATATTTTGTTCTTCCAGGGCGTTATTTTGAATTCAGAGCTAAGCGAAGGATTCTATAGTAGAATCACGAGCGTAGCGAGGGATTCTAACGTTGAATCCTGAGCTTAGCGAGGAATTCAATATACGCCGCCTGAGAACAAAATATTTTGTCCCCGAGTGATACACACTATTTTGCATCACTACCTAAGAGAAAAATAAAAAGCTACTAGTACCTATCTACTCGAAACTAGTATTTCCTCTATGGCGAAGCCTAGTGTGAAAAAATTCCAAGAAAAAATAAGTTTAAAGAAAGAATTACAGTTTTTTTAAAGCACATTACCGCCATAACTTAGAACCAGCCAGTAACTTATTCAAACATATGCGTTCGACCTATTTGGTTAACTTCACATACTTATCAACAAAGAGTATATAAGTATAATACTAACTCCTTACTAACCAATCACAAAAATAAGTTTATTACCATAGAGAATTGAATGTTAGTTAGTGATATTTTTTATTTACATTAGACCTTCATGCGAGCGCCTCCAACCCAACTACGCAAATCTATCAGAAGCATGAAGCGGACCAATCAGAAAAGAGAAAGCTCAAACTCCTACGGGCGCAAAATTGGATTTGGCTCCCGCTATCCTCTATAGGCAATTGTCGTTTTTCGAATAGGTGTGATGAAAAAACTATTCTAATTTCAAATGCAGTTATTCACGCAGCTGTCCAATCACTAACATAACTCTTCAAATTCCGAATCACCTATATAATTGCACCTTAATTGCACACATAAAAGAAATACCTCATTCTACACGTTACCTATACAGCACAAAGGATTAATTTAGTACCACCAAGGCACGTTTGCTTGCTATTCTTGAGCGCAGAAAATAAACACAGGAGCGGTTCCTGTAAGCCATTTGTAATGTTAATGTAGCTCATCGTCTACAATTTGAACTGCCGTGATGGTCGCCCTGATTTGAATATTAAATCCTGTAGAAATTTTCTTTGCTGTTCATGTCGTTATTCAAACGGGCTGTTTGAAGGAATTTAAATTTCTTGTAAATACGTAGAACTATAAGAACAAGACTGGGTTGTATAATAATTTAGTGTGCTGCAGCTTTTTAGGGTTCCGTAACCAAAGGGTATAAACGGGACCCTATTACTAAGACTCCGCGGTTCGTCTGTCTGTCTGTCTGTCACCAGGCTGTATCTCATGAACCGTGATAGCTAGACAGTTGAAATTTTCACAGACGATGTATTTCTGTTGCTGCTATAACAACAAATACTAAAATCAGAATAAAATAAATATTTAAGTGGTGCTCCCGTACAATAAACGTGTTTTTTCCGTTTTTTGCGATAACGGTACGGAACCCTTCCTGCGTGAGTCCGACTCGCACTTGGCCGGTTTTTTAGTAGTTATTAAATAATATTAAATAAAGTCAGCACTAAGAAGGCTTTGAAAACTGTTTTTGTTAAACTGTTAATAATTCTATGGAATTTGAAATAAGGAATCTATTTAGTTAAGAATTGATTTATTTATTTATTTAGTGTCAGCAAATGAAGCATAAAAGTTGTCCGTCACGGGCCTTTATAGTTATGTAGGTACCCTTATGCGTTTAGAAAATCCTTGCGAAGATCTAGCACCAAAAACATTTTTTTATCGTTATTATCTAGCTCTTGACCACGATCTCGCCTAATGGAAAGCGATGTAGATAAGTTCTTCGATGAAACGTTCAAACCCATAGAATATCTAATTCACTCTTGCTTTGAAGGCCGACGGGTTATAGGTTGTAGGGTACTCAAACGCTGGCAGAGAGTTATATACTTTGACTGTGCACATAGTAAATGAAAGAAAGAAAACAAAGAGAGAAAAATGTGTTTATTGGCATTAAAAACAAAAACACCTTAAAATTAAACAAAATAAATAATTAAAACTATTAATGCCGAAAGGGCCTCAGCTCAGCATAAAGCCAAATGGTAATACAGAGTATACCACCTGACTCTGATTTTCAGCTGCAGCCCACGAGCGCCATACGCTCGAAAACATCAACACATATTTGTAATATACTGAAATAAAGAAAGAAGAAAGAAAGAAGAATGTGGAGAAGAAACGCCAAGTACGACCAATTTGTGACGTAAATTCCAAGTCGCTTATGCACATGGCATATCACAAGTGCTTTGTGTGCCGTAATGCGTCCAAAACGACGTGAACTATCTACATCACAAATTGCCATTTAAACATGTCCAAACGTATCAACAACAACATTAACAAGAGAAACAAATCTGTACACCCTGACATGTGTAATCCATTTACAAATCCGCGGATTATTAGCATGTCGCCCATGTCCATGTGTTTATTTGTCTTCGTGCACTAAAAGCCACAAAATAGATAAGTATCAGAAGGGCGGATGGAAAGAGCAGTGGTTGCCCAGTGGTAACGGCCGCGGCTTACAAATTGTGGGTTGTTCGAACCCAGGTAGGCGCTTTACTATGTGTAAATTATTTCATCACCACTGCTATCAAAAACGGTGAAGGAAAACATCGTGAGGAAACCGGCATGTCTTAGAACCAAAAATTCGAAGATATGTGACATCCACCAACCCGCACTGGGCCCGCATGGTGGATTATACTCATAACGGACCAAATGCAAGTCTAAGTACGGAAAAGGAGTCCATCTATTCTATCCTAGGGTGGATGGAAACGACAAGCGACAACGCACGCACACATAGACACGCTTCACGTACAGCGAGTGCAAGCGCACTCTTGATCGGCATTTGTTTGTGATCGCCTATGTGTGCGTGCGCATATTTGCACACGTTGTGTGACCTTATAGAATTCGTGGCATAAAACAACAGTTGCACGAGGTAATCTTAATGGTAAAGCAACGTTTGTCGAGGTCGGTCAGTGGATGGATGAGCATTAATTTATACCGAGAACCCTCCTGGCCTTGGAAAGAACGTTAAGTCGTTGGTCCTGACTGTCATTTGTAGATTTTTGATGGTCAATACCTACGGGTTGTCTTGCCAGGGTATCATGTTACACAGTTACTGTGTTTTGGAGGTTAGCAAAGCAGTCGCTCCATTCAAAATGTTGGTACTCACATGCATTGGGTTTGACTTAAGGTACAAGTTGGTAGCCGACTACACGTAGCAGCAGCAGAAGATGACTCCACTGGTTTCTATGTATTTCTATGAAATACCTTCCGCAGCTAGCGACACGTCGCCCGACTACACGTCGCACGATCGCAGACGACGTGTCACCCGACCGCAGATCCGTAGTGAGTGAGTGTAGTCAGACATTTTGTCTCACGGAAGACTCAGAACCAATAGGAATACAGCGCTGCCGTCTGCTGCTACCGTCTGCACGCGGGTTCGAAATCATGACTGCAGCGACAGGAGTGTAGTCGGCTACCAACTTGTGCCTTTAAAGTCCCCAATATAGTTAGGAATAGGCTAGGCAGATTGTACAGAATTGACCTTCTGTTTCTATATTCTATCTATTTTATGCTTATACTCTGACCGTTGGCGGGCCGCCATGATTCCATTCACCTTCCACAGAAATAATATTGCTCTAAATAATCGAACGCGTGTGTTACACTTCTGTTCGTGATTGTATTTTATTGAATGAATCATTGAAACGAAATATAAACATGTTAACGCTGATTTCGATTGGTATTTACAAGATTAATGAAAAAGTGCTGGTGTATTGGGTTTTCAGCACTTCTATATCTACCGTATATAAATCCAACTAGTGTAAATCTAGACTAATTTATTTGATAAATAAAATATGCATAGTGATTAGTGAGTACACGAAACATACATGTTAGAGCGGGAGTACTCAGGGTTGTCAAATGATAATGATCAGACATCTTGTAAAACACTTTTTATTACTCACACCAATAGTAAGTCACACAAATTAATTTTATAAGTGCACAGTTCAAAATACAATTCAATCCAGAGTTCTTTAGACTAGAACCAGCCTATTTATACGTTTAAACAAATAACAAGACGTCACACAGCAACAACTACCGGTGATATTCGTTTATCAATTAATTTTAGATTTACTTTTGTAAAAATACAGTAATTGTGTACAATATTCGATTAGTAATTAATAACACTTTTTACAAATATTCTGAATAGATTTAGCTACCAATTATTTTATTTGAATTAACTAACAGTCAGTGATCTACCTTCCATTTTTGATTTTTAAAATATTAGTAAATAAAAACAAATCGTACATTAACAATACTTAATTCGTGTTTCCGCCGAGTTATCTGCCTTTTTGACGTTTGATTTCGTCTGTGGTACCATTTTCATTTACCAGCGATATCATACATAGACTTGATTAGGGTTAGAAATAGACACTATCGTAATGGATTTTTTTTAGACGACGGGAGCTGAAGTGAGCGAGCAAAAGCAGAAATAAGCATGTCAGTTTTCTTTCTCTCTGTAGTAAAATAAACACTTTTTCTTTCTTCATCTTATGTTATCATGAATTGGACACCAGTCTGAATTCAGTCTAAGCCAAATCAACTGTAACGGTCTCCTTTTTACCCTCCGGTTATGTGTTTATCAGTCTATGTATATATGTTTGTTCCTATGTGGCTTTCTAGAGACCAAACGCGTTGGCCGATTTTGATGACTCTTACGTCAATCGATTCGTCTTAACCTTGCGAGTGTCACTGGCTACATTAAAATTGAAAAATAGAAAAAAGGCGGTTTTTGGGCGCCGTATTGTGGGGGCCCAATTTTTTCTTCTCTTCCAAACCCGGGGTATCAAAATAAAGGGTTTTAAGTGGGTGATTCGAAAAAAAATAAAATTAAAAAGTTATAAACAAAAAACAGTTAATCGAAAAATCAAAAACCCGACTGATTACGAAGCGAACTAAAAATACGTAAACAAAAAAAAGACTTAAGCAGTCGGGTTTTTTGAATATTTGAATTCATTTTTTTTATTGATCCATGTGGTAGTAGACAAATGAAATTCGATGTCAGTGGTGGAGATGATTGAAATGCGAATAAAGAAGGGTCCGTGGCTTACGCCCCCATTGCAGTGGTCAAGGCACCCGTGGCCGACGCCCCCGATTCGATTAATTTTTGATCAAATGTACTGTCAGGCACGAAAATGTTGTACAAAAATAATAAATGTATATTGATTGTAAGTATATGTATAATATTAAATCATAATTATATTTATAACAAAGAAATGCAAAAAAATTAAATATTTGTTGTATCTTTTGAAAAATGAAACGCTTAGTTATTTTTCAATATTTATTTATTTATCTCAATAAGAAATCTAGTAAAAATATTGTATATAAATCACAGTTTTCCTCACCTATAATCAAGATAATCATTTATCTTAATTATAATAATCAGTCTTAAATGTAATAAAAGGGATTGATCACGTGGCACAATAGCGGGATATAGCGGTTGACAATGCCATACATTTTTTAATAGTAGTTTATGAAACTGTTGCATAATAAGGGGTATTAAAACATGAGTGTGTGTTTAAAAACCGAGCCGTAGGCGAGGTTTTTAATAGTATTCACACGAATGTTTTAATACCTAGTTATGTGCAGTTTCATACACTACTTTATCTACACTCATACATTGGGATTGAACCTACTAAATACCTTTTTTGCATTTTCCATGCCATAAAGTCGTGATAGCATTTATCATATAATTTTCTCGACTTTGCTGGTAAAAAATTATGAGTAATTTCCTTCGCCGCATCTAAAATATCGGGCGAAGTCAAATATTCTTCACATTCACTGATATCAGAAATTTTTAAGCAAGAATTCAAAAAACTCATGAAATTCAATACAACTAAACCTGCAAAATATGAATGGCGCCAAAACCCAGCACATCACCGCATTGCGCATGCGCTAAGGTTTAGCACGCACTGCGATTTTTATTCGTGCGATTTTTTTTCGCCTATTCTGCGACCTATGGAATTGTATGAAGTTGCACGCATTGCGGTAAAAAATCGTGCAGAAATAATACCGCAAGAAATCCGTGTTTTGCCACAGAATCCACCGCACCGCGGCGCGAATTTAATTCGCGCGAATATTTTGAGCTCTATGAACATCTAGAAAGAGACAAAATTCGCGCGAATAAATATCGCAGTGCGTGCTAAGCCTGAAGCGGGCATTGTCATAGACAAGTAAAAATTGGAATCAAATCTTTTTAAATAGGTACTATAAAAATGGCATTACAAAAAATAATTGATGACAACTCCTTGTGATTAACTTCTTGGATTTGTCCTGTATCGTAATAGAAAAAAAATTGTATTAAAGCATTATTTTGTTAGAGAAAAAGTGTTACATTATGATTCTATTTTTAAATTTCGGTATTGTGTTTATAAAGTATGTCAATATAAACTCGTTTTGAAGTTTATAATTCGAATATTACGATATGAGAGTAGATAAATTATATTTATTAAATTATATAGCTATTGCAACGTTTTCTTTAGTCATTTGTCTAGAACCTCTGATCTCTGATCAGTTCAATTATCCTCCTGACACAGCCTCTTTGATTTGGCTGGTGGTAGAAACCATGGTCTACTTCTTTGGAGTCTTTCTTCATGGTCTTCTTTAGAGGAGGACCTCTATCCTCGACTAGAAACCTACACTGAAATAGAAAACGTGCCAACACATTTTTTCCCGTCGATAAATCATTCCAGTCATCCATCGGAAAATTTTATAATTCTATTAGACCATCAAATTACTTTTTATAGCCTTACCTAATAAATTATGAAGGAACATCCAAGAAAATCAATTTCCTTGCTACGTTTTTCTTATAATTACATTTATTACGTGTTGTAATGCGAAGCGGATGGCGTCGCCCGTGTGTGGGACGCCTTAACTACAAGGTTGCTATAAAATCTAAGTAAGATGGCTATTTCAGATGGTTTTAGCGGTTTTATACTTCCTTGTTGACTGGTCGGTTGGAAAAGAGGGTTTTGTGAATAATCAGCTACAAATACGGGTTAGTGCTGATTCCCCCCGTAATTTATTAAAACGATTTTGTATAACTACATACATATATTAATTCTCGATTGTTCTTACATTTTGCTTGTCATCTTTGTACTCCTCATTCTTGTTAATAATCTATCAATTGGCATTATTTTGTTGATTTTTATTATTACCGATATTTATATACAATAATATAAATAATTTCGGGAGGAGCTCGTGGCTAAATAATAACAGCCGCACGGGTCGATCTTCAAGGTTAAGCAACGCTTGACGAGGTCGGTCCGTGGATAGGTGACCATTTCAAACATACCGAGTTTCCTCCGTGCCTCGGAAAGCACGTTAAACCGTTGGTCCCGGCTGTCATTTGAAGATCTTTGACAGTCGTTACGGGTAGTCAGAAGCATGAGATCTGACACCAGTCTTGCCAAAAAGTATCGTGTTTCCCAGTTACTGGGTTGTGGAGGTCAGATAGGCAGTCGCTCCATGTAAAACATTGTTACTCAGCTGAATCCGGTAAGACTGGAAGCCGACCCCAACAATAATTGGGAAAAAGGCTAGGCAGATGAATATAAATAATTTCGAATTATTTTTTGGCATTTATGAGTACTGGTGGGTACTGTGTTGGTGTTTATAGGACTTTTATGGTGAAGCATTTCTTCATAAATTAAATAATAAAAATAAAATAAAAAAGTAACAATAATAATAATCTAGACATGCAAGAATTGGTTAATGCAATTGAATAAAATCTAATACATGTCAACAAACTTCAATAAAATCTTAAAAATTTCATAGCCAAATTAATTCAAATAAGTAAACAATATTGTTGATGTTTGTTTTTTAATGATAATTTATTAGCCAGCAATTTATTTAAATTTCTTATACTTTTGTTGATTTTTATTATTATCATTTTTAATACGAGTATAATTAGTTTAAATTACGACATTATTTATACTTGCTGATTGTTGATTTATAGTCATAATCTTGAATATTTTTAGGTATTTATTAGTACCTAAATATTAGCTAGGATCATAATTAGTGAATTCTATGTTGAAGCATTTCCATTAAGCACGTCCAGCCGTTTGAGCGTGATGTAGTAACAAACATACACACAAACTTTGGCCTTTATAATATTAGAGTGATAAATTTTCGGGGGGTAACAAAAACGGGGGAAATCTGCACTAACCCACAAATACAGTCTTTATAGATATAGTCCTCGCCAAACTTCTTGGCCGCCCTGAATTTGGTTTATCGGCTGCGCGAGGTACGAAACGGTGCTGTTTTTGTATGAGATTTACTACTGCGCAGCCATTGTAGCCAAGAAGTTTGGCGAGAACTATAGAGGCTGTATTTGTGGGTTAGTGCAGATTCACCCCGTTTTTGTTACCCCCCGAAAATTTATCCCCTAATTCCCAAACAAGGCAGTTGCCTTGTGAGCAAAGCATTCATGTACAAAATTCAAAAGCCAATATTAAATACAAAAGAAAAAAAACAAAACACTGCGGCAAAACAACTCAATGATACGATTGCAAACTAAGAGATCCGTAATTATTGATTCAAACAAATACAAGATGTACTATGGATCAATAGCGTATCGCGTATGTTTTTCGCAGTTGTATTTCCCCATCTGATGCCGATAACTTGCGTACAATGATAAGGATACGCCGCACGCGCAATTTATTCATATCTTGCTATTTTTAGTAAAATATGTAAACAAATACGTAAACGATAGTGATATTCTTGTTCTACAAGGACCACAATACACTGAGACAAAATGGTTTTTAAAAGATTAAATGTATGGGATTGGCATGCACTACCAAAATATCATGTGGTCAATACCAAACTTTTTGACTTTTAAGTATCAATTGGTTTATATCACTCTTTTTAGAGTTCAAGAAAATGTTTTGAAAAAGATTTTAGATGATCTCATTATTTTCTGTCACTTTTTACCCGACTGTAAGGAAAGGACATAAGTTTAAACTGTCATGGTCACTAACTAAATGAAGAACATGGTAAATATCCCGTTTCTAATGTTAATGTTAGTGTAAGGAAAGGGTTATGTTTTTCTATGTTATTTTATTATTTTATATATTCATGTTTGCATGTATGTAATATTCTTTTTTATCTCATATCTTTCTAACGGACTTATATAATTAAGATATCGTTTGATACGTCTAGACCGCAAAACAAAGATAGCGGTTTTGGACGCCATATTGTGCGGGTCTCAATTATTTTTTCTTCCAAGTCCATCGAGTGGGTGCCAAAATGAAGGGTTTCAAGGGATTATTGCAAAAATATATACCAGTTAATTATGTTTATAAGTAATTCGACAAAAAATCATAACTAAAAAGTTGTACAAGGACACATATTCGCGAGCTAACTAATCCGCCGATTGCTCACCATGATTTTTCTTGTTTACAGCTTTTTATTTCTCTTCTTAAGCAAGTCGGGTTTTTGATTTTTAAATGAAGTTTTTAATTTTTATAGATATCTTTAAGCACTATTTATATATTGGCATGTCTGTTGCTGTAATCAATCAATCAATCATTTATTTTGTGAAACATAGGTATGATTACAGTTGGTATATTAAAATATGTGCACTATGTTTGTGCCAATATCTGGCGTACAAAATTAATATAAGCAAGCAACAATAAATAATAAATAAAATAATACAATTAAGGTAGCATGTCAATGGATTACGTCAAAAAATATATGAATTTAAAACATGTCAATTAGGTAAATAGGTCATTACAATTTTAGATAATTAAACACATTCATAGATAATCAATAAATAAAATCATAAGTGTTTAATTGGCAAGTCGGAATCATCATACCTCTGTTTTTCAGTAGTAAACTCAGTGATGGAGTAGTAACATTTATCTACAAGAAACTCAAACAACGACCTCTTAAATGATCCCAGACACTCCTTATTTCTAATAGCTGCTGGTATACTGTTATATATTTTTGGGGCCATACCTAGCACACTTTTGCCGAAAAATGCGGTTTTATGAGAGGTAACATGAATAGTATTCTGATAACGGCGAGAGCGGAGTTTTTCAAATAAATGTAGATTACAGCGAACAAACACTCCCATTTCATAAATGTACATAGACGGTAGAGTGAGCAAACTAAGTTCCTTAAACAATGGTTTACAACTATCAATCGATTGCAATTTGGTAAACGATCGCAAGCATTTCTTTTGAGCTTTAAAAGCAATGTCTCTGTCAGTGGAGTTGCCCCAGAAAATGATTCCGTACCTAATGCCAGAAGCTACATAAGCATTGTAAGCTGTTTTTACTGTAATGCGGTTAACCGTTTTTGATAGTTTGTACAGAGCATACGCAAATTGGCTAAGCTTTTTTGACAAAGCGTGGATATGTTGTTTCCAAGTCAGATTACTATCTATGTGAAGGCCCAGAAATTTTGTGATCTCACATTCAGAGATTGCTACGTTACCATATTTTATATTCAGTTTCGGTTTATTTGTTCTTTGATGAAATGTCATTATTTTAGTTTTGTTAAGATTTATTGTAAGATTATTATTAACTAACCAATTTATTATATTTTTAAGATCGTCATTTATGTCATTTTCAAGAATATTAATGTCATTACTAGAGAATAAAATAGTGCTGTCATCAGCAAATAAAACCATCTGATGTTTGCTGACCTTAGGCATATCATTTATATAAATGTTAAATAATGGAGGACCAAGGATGCTACCTTGGGGAACACCAAAAGTAGTTTTCCTAGGACGGGACATATATTTGCTTTCAACTTTCGAGCTTACACATAGCCTATCGAGCGCTGTGATTTGAGTGCGATCAGAGAGATATGATTGTAATAGATTTAATGCAGTTCCTCTAATCCCATATCGCTCTAATTTGTTTAGCAGTATACCATGATCTACACGTAATACAATGTAACAATAAACACTTTTCTTTTTTTTCTCACTGCCATCCTATTCTACCAATTGTCAAGTTTATCTTTACTTCAGGAACGAAAGGAAAGACTGACAAGCACGATGATACAAAACGATGCGACATTGCCTTTTTTTATAAATTATTGTTCTACGCATTAGTACAACAATAAATTTGATTGTATTTAAGCTTAAATCTTCAAGCAATAAGGAGACTAATCATTCAATTAAAATAATGCTACATTGATACTGTATTTATTCCATGACAGACTCATTTGCCATTAAATGCAACAAAAAGAAACAAGTTGTGCATCAACAATCATCCAATATTATTGTTGTCTTAATTGCAGTTATAGCCAAGGCAATCAAAATAATAACAATTAATTACCAACAATCTTTATATTAACAACTAAGTAAACAATATCTATGTTTGATTTAAATTTATTTCATACTCGATTTATTTCCAAATATTTGTATTTGAATAAGTACTCGAATTAGATTTTTTCTAAAAGAAAATAATTGCTTTGTTTCGACCTTTAGCATATTTTTATACTGCAACAGATTTATAAATCTGTAATACAAAGTCGTAAAATATTTTTTTTGAATAGTCTTGGAGTCAGTTGAAGTGACCAAAATAACTGACCGAAAACGTCAAATGAAAAGAAAATTATGGCCAATGTTTTATAGATTTTATCATCTAAAATCATGAAAACATTCATAATTAACGTTTTATTTTAAGTTTTCAGTTTGGTAGACACAAATTCTTCTCATGAAGGACGCATCGGGCATAACTACGGAGTCAATAAGTTTATTGCCCCCTCTAAAGTCATAATGATGATATGTGTTTGGATTGGTGCAATAAAATCCAAAATACACCGGTTTATTCACCTATTTTTACCAAAAGCTAATCTTAGACGTACGCAAACATAATTAATGGCAAATAAAAATTCCTTGCAATTTATTTTTGCGACATCACGTGAAATACGAAATAAAGGCATGAAAGATTTTTGTTGGAAATTTAAAAACAAAACAAACAAACATGTCGTTGTTTCATGTCAGTTGTCATGTTCTCGTTACCCATGGGTTTCCTCTTAGACTTCTTCAGGTGCTTAAATGTTACAAATAGGTCACACTATCAAGTTAAAACGTCGAGAAACTTAATCCCCATTTAATTTATGTTTAGTATATGTAATTTTAGCGGCACCAACACCGCCACTTACGAACATGACGTCACATAAAGCCTGCATCGCGAAAGCAAAGTTTTCGGCGCGATTTGTACACATACAACAGTCCGATAATAACCGTCGGGTGGTTGCCCGGACCAGACACAACACCTACTCTGGTCGGAGGATACTCTCTTTTCTACGGAGGTTTGTGGGACTTTACACCGTTTCCTACCTCCAAATATTGTTTATTCAGGGATACTCCCCTAGATCCCGAGAAGATATTAAAAACCTGAGCCAATAATGCTTTAATCGAGTTAATATCACATCAATTTACATACACTACAGCATAAAACTGAAAAATAAATGCAAAGTAATCTTGACGTTTTTCATTAACCCTGCGAAACGTCACTAATTTACCCACTGGCAACAAATCATTGACAACAATTGCAGCTATGGAGCTATGGAGTCGTCCTATCTTCTTATCAAGTGTCTACGTCAGATCGCATGATAACGCCTTGCCAAGAACACCACGAAGATATTTTTTGTTAGTTTTTGTATTGTGCCGAGACAATCGTGGCGGTTTTTTGCTTACCGTGAGAAATGAAATCGTGACGTCGCTCTGTGAGGCTATCATGCATCGACATAGCAAAGTTCGCAAGGGTAAGTGGCTTGTTTGTTATGTAGTATTAACTAATCATTTATAGAATATATATACCTACATATTTTCACTTCATGATGTGAGTCTCGGTTGTAGGGATTTTCTTTTGGTTTATCGCGACATAATGAGAATCAACATATTTTCTGGTAGTAGTGGTTACGTATGCTAACTATGTTTTTAGTTTTATACATATTATTTAGCTGAAAGTATTGTTTTTATTGTGGTAGATACAAAATTTCTAAGAGACTGAATTTTTAGTAAATATTTAATTATAAATATGCAACCTTTCCCGCGCGTTTCCATTCTTGTAAGGCCAAGGAACAAATACATTCAGTCTCGTTGCGCTTTCATCATTTTCACCGCAAGTATGTGCCACATAATAAAACTCCTTCCATCACTCCGTTCTACATATCCAACAAAGTTAACTTTAATTACCTAATATATTCCACTCATATACGACACACGTAGTCACACTATTTCGCAGATTTATATCCCCAAGTGAAGTGAACCGGCTCGTAAATCCGTTTAACAGTTGCCCTACAAACGACGCAGTAAAAATATTCATTAAATTGCGGTTTTACACAAGAGGCGTTAAGAGGGCTGCTCGTGTTTTATGTTGGTTCATGTGTTATACAGGAATTAATAATTCATTCAAGTGGTCGTTGATAGCCAAAACCGAAACTATGAGAAATAGCGATAAACGCTCAATGGACTAAAACTACATCGTTGAATATTTTTTTAAATAAATATTTCTAGGAATATAACTCTTTAATTATGGAAAAAAACACGCAGAAAAATATTCATTAAATTGCGGTTTTACACAAGAGGCGTTAAGAGGGCTGCTCGTGGTTTATGTGTTATACAGGAATTAATAATTCATTCAAGTGGTCGTTGATAGCCAAATCCGAAACTATGAGAAATAGCGAAAAACGCTCAATGGACTAAAACTGCATCATTGAATTTTTGAAAATAAATATTCCTAGGAATTTAACTCGTTAATTATGAAAAAAAAACACACGCTGCATTATTACACCATCCGATAGTGTCGCTTATAAGGACCAAATTCTGGAAAGTAATATCAAACCCAAAACTTGAGGATAGACCTCATTTTTAACATATATAAATTTGTCTGCATGTGGCATCATAGCTCCCAAACGGATGAACCGATTTTGATTTAGTTTTTTTTTTGTTTTAAAGATGACTTTATCGAGAGTGTTCTTAGCTGTTTGATAAAAATCGGTTCAGCCGTCCAAAAGTTATGCACGTTATACTCATTGAATCGGGGTAACTTCGCAAGATATCGTATTACAATTACGTGTTTCGATGGATTGTCGATCGAAGCGTGTGTACTTTTAAAAAAATTAAATATTTTAAAAAGTATTAAAAAGGAAATATGTATTTACTTTTTGTGGTATTGGTGTCGGGCTTTTTATAATTTTTTCTTGTTACGGTTTTTTGTTTCTTTCATTTGGTTCGTCGTATTCCACTTGATCCTAAATGAAGCCACTATTTACAGTAATCCAGTATCTTATCAACCACGCGTTAGCATTAACGCGTTAGCAATGACACCATCTTTATCTTTTACCACCGGTGACGCTAACCTCAAAATTTTGCCGGTAAAAAACATTTTATCGATACGGTGAGTCTGCTTCTACTTGTTAAGATTAAAAAACAAGTAAACAATATGATTAAGTACTTTGTTGTAAAAGTATGTGTAAACAAGGGTTTTTCTAAATTTTGTTTACTCTGATAATCCTTTCTTTTTTCTGTACTTACTATTGTGTTAAGGAAAAGTGTTTGTGAAATTTTCTTGGTGTAAATACAAGTAGGAAAACCTGCTACCTAGATTTTAATGACAATGGAAGGAGAAATAAAGAAATTGCAAGAAATAATGTATCAGTGATTTTTAATTTACACCTATTTATGTATCTAATGTAAAAAGTAATTTCCACCAATAATAATAATCCAATTTTTTAAATAAACATTGCATTCCCTCTCACAGAAGGAATGCCTGCTCTGTCCCAGCAGTGGTAATAAACTGCCGAGCAATGAAAAAGTTTCACCCACAAAATGCCGACAAACACCTTAATTTAATTTTTTCACGTTTAATTTAAAATTTGAACACAATATTTACGTTTTTAGTTGGTAATATTCTGATGCGCTGTTAAATGTACTTCAATATTGCAGACGGCGTCATTAAGCTAACCTTTCCCGTTTAGGAGTAATTTGGTGCTATGTCACTGGAACTTTTTCATCGCTTGTTAGTGTATTGAAAGGATGATTATATTATTGTTATTAGTATCTAATACACAGACTAATTAAAAATTCAACGCCTCACATTCCACGGAACATCTTAAAAGTCTTTCAAAGTACATACAGTTTTCTTTTGATTAAGCAAGAACTAAGAAGAAACTCGTGGGTAAGTCGTGGCTGAAGTGTGCTCAAACTCGGTGAAACTTGTGTATAAAATCGAATTACTTACGCTGTACGCCTCACTTTGAAGCAAGTTTAAAGTATAAGGTGCTTCATACATTGTCTTAGTTGTGTTATTCTTTGCGGCTCCCACGGTATATCCTTGAGCATATGGGATAGAACATTTAGATAGGGTTGGTAACTGCAAAAATTTACTCTTGGCAACATGTGGTATGGTATAATAATATACTCCGCTTGGTATTCTCTTCCCACGATGGCCTAAGACTATGTCACGATAAGTGTTACCATTGATTGTCCTTTTCAATAAATTTAGGTACTTTCTCATTTAGTTAATGAAAATAAAATAAATTACTAACTCTAGATAAATTACTTAGTAACTCGTGTGATTCATCTATTTAGTTTTAAATTAATTTATATCTATACCAATATTATAAAGAGGAAAGATTTTTTAGTTTGTTTGTTTGTTTGTACCGAATAGGCTCTGAAACTACTGAACCGATTTAAAAAATTCTTTCATCAATAGGAAGCCACATTATTCCTGAGTGACATAAGCTATTTTTTATTCCCGAAATCGGGTCCTGTGGGGTGGTCTACGGGAGCGAAGCCGCGGGGAACAGCTAGTATTGAATAATTAGGACATCGCAACTGATAACGTATTCATTGGACAATCACTCGACTCAGCTGTCAGGGGATGAGAATACCAGGCGGAGTTATTATATCGTGAGGTCAAGCAAGTTTGATCAGTTATGGGTTACTCAATATTTAACTCTGTTCTGTCTCCTGCTTGATATGGTAGAAAGTGAAAATTACGTTTACTCCCTCTCATCTTTTTTTATTTTCTCGTCTATATTAGAATAGAATAAAATAAGAATATTATACATTACTGTACAAAAAAAAAACATATATTTTACAACAACTTAATACTACGGGTACAAAGGCGGTCTTATCGCTGACAGCGATATCTATCAGACAACCTTTGGATGGACTTAAAGAACTTAAAATAAAACGGGGTGGTGTACTGCTACATTATATATTTTTTTTTTTTTGTTAATTATGCGTACAGCTAAGGAGTGGAATTCCCTGCCGCAGTCTGTGTTTCCAGATAGCTACAACCTCGGGGCTTTAAGTCAAGAGTGAATAGGTTACTTCTAGGCAAGCGTGTTACACCGTCGACCACATCATCGCTTACCATCAGGTGAGATAGTGGTCAAGCGCGAGCCTATATATAATAAAAAAAAAAAATACCTAAAATAATCATATTCCACTACCAATAGCAACTACGACGACTAATAATCTACTTTTTTATTTATATAAATTTTAATATAATATTCCATGATATTTCGCTGTTCTTTTCTTATTAATTTCGTTGCGAAATCCAGCCAAGACAGTTAATCTGTCTCTTCGCAGCTCGCTGAGCATAATTTTATCGGCGCTTTTCTGGTGGCTGCCAATCTTGATTCTGGTTTTCAGGAGTTGCAGTGTTTAGGAATAGTGTACTTATTATTGAGGTACTTGTTAAAAAACAAATTGTATCTACAGTTCATTTATTTCATACAAAAGTGGAATAACATTATGCCTAAAGGTACACTAACGAGCAATGAAAAAGTTTCAGTGACATAGCACCAAATTACTCCTAAACGGGAAAGGCTAGCTTAATGACGCCGTCTGCAATATTGAAGTACATTTAACAGCGCATATTACCAACTAAAAACGTAAATATTGTGTTCAAATTTTAAATTAAATGTGAAAAAAATAAATTAAGGTGTTTGTCGGCATTTTGTGGGTGGAACTTTTTCATTGCTCGGCAGTTTAATAATTATGAATAAGTATGTACATAATATGGTGGCTAATAAGGTGTATTTAATAAAGAGTATTCTATTCTATTCTATTCTATTCTATGTATCATAGCCGTAATTTTTAAGTAGGTAAAGACAAATATGTATGTTTAACACAATAATAATCGGACTATATTGCAAAAAGCAAACTCGTAAATAAGATTAACACAAGAAGTACAACGAATTTTACGTCCATATAGGATCCTGTCTTTGGCACAACGATGAGACAACCCTATTGAAATGTCTCCATCGGGTATTGAACATCGTGTTGAACATAAAATGCATTTAAATGCAATTTAAAGTGAAGTCTGTCGTCTTCATAGCTTGGTGTAATCATATTGTGGTTTATTTATTGTATGGATACAGAATATACCTACAGACACCCGACCGTTTTTATACTAGCTTTTTCAAGCAGTTCCGTTTGGCATATTCCACAGCGATCGTTTTTTTTTGGGATAAACGGTACCCCTTAGCAATCGGTGATAGTAATCAGTAATTTCCCATATAATCTCTTACACTTAAACAATTTTATATTACCTACCTCTTTAGAACATCTTATAGTTTAATTTGGAGTAGACATACATATACCTTATAGGTGATGTTCTTCAGAAAGGCCAGTTGCGCAGTACTCATAACCGGCGTGTGTGTATAACTAGATGTATGAATGTGAGTGAAGCAAAAGAAGTATGTAAGGATCGTAGCAGGTGGCGTTCTGTAGTTTCTGCCTACCCCATGGGAAAAAGGCGTGAGTTTATGTATGTATGTATGTATTGTAACACATATACTTACTTGAACAATAAAAAAAATAAAAACACAAGCCTATATACAAAGGGGAGAGGGAAAAGGGGTAATTGTGCCTCAAAAAATTCGTCCACATCGATGTAAACGGGAAACGTGCCCAGAACGCTGGCACGGATAACGCATTTGTAGTTATTATAATTGTGTTATATTGCAGCACTGTTTCTTTGAATTGCAAACAAACATACTTATAAAGGAATTGCTCAAAAGATTTCTCTCAACTTTTCACCAACCGCCATCATTCTTCCGTTATGCAAATCGACTAACCTCCAAATAATTACTAGTTCTACTAATTAGATATTCTTGTAGGATCAATTACTTAGAAATTAATTCTCTAGAGTATCGTAAGTGGTAACTTAACAACTGTGGGATAGTCTTCTATTTTATTATTTTATTTTGCATTAGAAGGTGACTCGTATAAAATACTAATTCACCATAATATGCTAAATTATTATAGCTTTCATAATGTATTAAATCTTTGTGCTGAAAATCGATACCAATAAAGGTAAAAGCTGTCTGAAACTACACACCGTATAGTTGAGTGGTGATTTTTAGGGTTCCGTACCCAAAGGGTAAATACGGGACCCTATTACTAAGACTCCGCGGTCCGTCGGTCTGCCTGTCTGTCACCAGGCTGTAGCTCATGAACCGTGATAGCTAGACAGCCATTGGGAAAATATTCGCCGACGCCGTTTACAATGGGCTTGTGATTTCGAATTTAGGACATCCTGCCGTAAAACCGTGATTTCATTTCTGACCTGACTGGGAGCTATGAATGGATTTATAAGAGTTTTGCTTTTGAATAAATAATTGAAATTCTAAATTAGAGTTTAATTGAGGCGATGATAGCTCAGTGGTAGTGACGTCGGATACCGAGACGAAGGTCGCGGGTTCGAATCCTACAATGAGCTTGAGCTTTCGGTGAAGGAAAACATCGTGAGGAAACCATAGCACGGTGGTAGGGTACTTTGTAGTACCCGCCTGGCTGGCAACCACCCTCAAGTTGAAAATCTGTCGCCAAGCACCTTCCGGTGTGTTCCGACAGCAGCACTTGGGAGCCAGTTCCCTTCTAGGCTTTGTGTGCTTACCACCATCGGCCACATCATCACTGACCACGGTGAGATTGTGGTCAAACACAGGCCTATACATAGTAAAAAAAAAAAAAAAATAATAATAATAAAATTGTTACCAGCCATTATGAAAGATTTGTAATGAGACAAGTAAAATTTTAAAATTTTGAAAACCCCCGACACATTTTTATTTCATGCTACATAATTTATCTAATTGTAGACCCGCTTCGATCGATAATTTATTAAATACGTAAAAAATTATGACATGATGATATCTTGGGAAAACACTCCGATTCTAACAGTAAAACGCTCATAACTTTAGAATGGCTGAACCGATTTTTATCAAACATAGCTAAGAACACTCTCGATAAAGTCCGTTTTCAAGCAAAAATAAAAAATATGGGCCTCCATAATATGGCGCCCAAAATACGCCATTTTCCTATTTTAATGTAGCCAGTGACACTCGCAGGGTTAAGACGAATCTATTGACGTAAGAATCATCAAAATCGGCCAACGCGTTTGGTCTCTAGAACGCCATATAGGAACAAACATACATACATAGACTGATAAACACATTACCCTCCTCCAGCAGTCGGGTAAAAATCACGTTGATGTACCTAAACAGTATACGACGTACGTACGTACCTTCTCAAACTTTATTCCCCCTGTATGAAAAGTAATGACCCAGGAAAATGGAGCCATGTGTGTGCTCCTTACTGTTATAAACTTATAAGTGTGTTACCCACAATAAGGTTTGATGCACGTCACAATTTTACAGATCATAAACATAAATACATTTTTATTCGCATCGTAAAAGTGATTCAGTAGCCGTAAAAAGACTTTCTGCGGTTCAAAAAGTTTATACGTTACTTGAAGAAACCGTATTCTTGTATTAACTTGCATGTATTTTTAAAGAATCGCATCAACCAGGGGTCGTACTTCGAAGTGAAAAATGCATTCGTTTAGAGCTATTCGTTTGGTTTAGATCCGTCTCTCTCTCACATCGGAATCATGATGGTTTTAAGACGTCAAAATAAGGTCCCTTCATAATATAGCTCAAGAGCCTTGAACATCGTCGTCGAGTTGCCATCTTGTCGGTTTTTTATCGGTTGCATTTCGGAGAGTGTGCGATGGAATTGCATGATCTAATTCCGCCTAGCCCGTTTCATCATCGGACTACAAGACGTACGGCGATGCGCCATCGGTACATGGTGGACATTCCACCCATACGCATTAAACGTTTTGGAAATACTTTCATTATGCGTACAGCTAAGGAGTGGAATTCCCTGCCGGATTGTGTGTTTCCAGATAGCTACAACCTTGGGGTCTATAAATCAAGAGTGAATAGGTTACTTCTAGGCAAGCGTGTTACACCGTCGACCACATCATCGCTTACCATCAGGTGAGATAGTGGTCAAGCGCGAGTCTATCTAAAATAAAAAAAATAAAAAAATTGTCTGTACTAATCTTCCGCAATTCTACTCCTGAGTAACATTTATGTACTGTACGAAATCGTCACTATACTACATCCGAAATTTTGTTTATAAATATGAAAAAAAATAAAAAATATTAGCATAAAACAAATAAAATTTTAAAGAGGTTGACAGTCATTCTGAAACTAACTTAAACTGCACTGTTGTAAAGTTGATATTCGAATAAAAAAAATTGGTTGCCTGTAAAGTCGGTATACGGGCGAAAGTTTTACGTGACAACGACTTTGAGTGGTATGTCTGTCTCTCTCGCTCTTAGGCGGGCTAACCATGCCCGAGTGGAAGGGACGCGTGCCTCTCACTCGCTCTCATTGTGAGCGCATAACGTGAGCGGAGCGTAACGCAGTTTCTTGAATTGTCACCCGGCAAACCAATTTATAAGACGTTGTCACGTCAATAATTTTATAGATTTTTCAGTCATTCTAAACCTAATCTAAACAGCGCTGGTATTAAGTTGATATTCGCAGAAATTAAATCTATTGGTAACCAGAATTTTAATAGACTTTAAATACGGCGTCTGCGCAATCCGCAGTCGCGCGTCGACATCTCGATATGGTCACGACCGGCTCTAACTGAGACGTCTGGCCGACGCGTGCCCTAAATACTGATACCCACCGATCAATATGATTAATATGTTTAGAACGACACAAAGCAGAGGGGGAGCTGACAAGGGTTTTGAGCAAGTATATTCTGAGCGAAAAGTTGAGTACGAGTATGTGTGGCTTGCTGAGAGGATATTGAGTATATTTGGTTAGGGTTCCACTTTCAGATTCCCAAACAAGACACTAATTCGATGACATGTGCCATACATCAACCCGCACTGGGCCCGCGTAGTGGATTACTACACATTGCCTCTCACAGGCCTGTATCCCAGCAGTGGAAACATTAAAAGGCTGTTAATGATGAAACAGGACTAAACGAGCAGGGTCATTATTTTCATTTGATCGGATGCGGCTCGACTCAAATCGACATAAATAGGCAAAGGAGATGTTTGATTTTGGGCCATCACTATGTGGAATTCCATAAAAATACTAACACATTAATTTGAAGAAGGGTACAGGCATACAAAAATGATCATTTGAACAGTTTATTAATAAGATAACCCTATTTTTAGGGCAGCCATGACAGTTGTGTTTGACATGACGTTCGACGACTTTGACAGTTTTAAGAAGTGACGTCTTCGAGTCTTTCTTTGCTTTGGCTTTGAATTGGATATGTTTCAGAGTTTTTAGAGATTGTTTTAGTTTTGCAACCCAGTTTAATACTACGGACATTGATTGATTGCTTGTCTATTGCAATTGAATTTGTGTTGTTTTTTTTAACGCAGCTAATACGATGACACGTCAATCAAATGTCACTGTCAAAGTGAAATTTTTCGCATACTACTGATCTGACCACCATGTTTAATTATAAATTGTGTTGCTCTACTTGACAAAGTTAATTTGAGTTTACATTGAAACGAAGTGAAATTCAAGAAAATTAGAAATAAAAAACTGTTACTATATTATATAGCGATTTTTGCATGTAGTGTACATAGTGCTGGCCCAGGCTCCATACATTTCTGGAACAGGAGATGTTAGGCAAAATAAATGTAAACTTTCCCTAAATCTGACGTTTTTGAAAACGTCAAATTGCATTTTTGCCCTGTGTGTTACTTGCTCGAAAACCCTGACAGGTCTAGAAAATAATAGAACTATCATTTATCTTACTACGACCTATCACGACGAGTTTGAAGGACGCAGAGATTAAAAGTAATTTACAATGTATTTATGCTATTTAAGTACTTATATAGTCCGATTATATCTAAATGATAAATTATAATGCATATGTTTTCTTTGAACTCTAGTCTATTTGTGGGTATGTTTCTAATAGGAGTTTTGACGTCACATGGAGTAGAGATAGAGTAGATTACAGTGCTTATTTCGAGTTTTTTAACGTACTCACTCGTGACAACGTTAACAATCTCTTATCAACAGTCTTTTTTAATGTTCCTACTGCTGGGACTCAGGCCTCCTCTTATAGGGGAAGTGGGCCATAACCCACCACGTGGGCCCAATGCGGATTGGTAGATGTCACATGTCTTCGAATTGTTGGTTCTAGTACATGCCGGTTTCCTCACGATGTTTTCCTTCACCGTTTTGAGAGCAGTGGTGATGAAATTAATTACACAAAGTAATGCGCCTGCTCGGGTTCGAACCCACGACCTACAACTCTGAAGTCGGGGCCGCAACCAATGCGCCACCACTGCTCTCTCAACGATCTTTTATGTCAAAATGTATTCAAAAAAGAGGTTTCTACTTTCCGTCCCCAGACGGCGCTTATCCTGTTTCTATACAAATTGAGTGTGAGTAAAAACCTCGCAATAATGCCTTAGGTGTATAGTGATGCCCAGTGCTTCCATTATAGTAAAATCTAGGCAACTGCCAATGTGACTTTTCAATTCTAGAATTTTCTAGTAATCTTATACATCAAGTGACGGTGGTCAAGGCAAAATCGTCAGGAAACCTGGTTTAAAATTGATGCAAGTTTGAAACCGCCTTCCCGCGTTGAGCAGGCGTAGTGATTACAAGCCTTTGTTTAAGAAGAATTCTTTGCCCTGCAGTAAGAAAGTAGCAGGCTGATCTTCTTTGTAAGAGAAGAGGGCTTTGCCTTCAGAGAGACAGGCTTTTGGCAGAGATACTTTGATATTAAATTCCGATCTAGTTTTATCTTTAGGTAAGTGCTCGTTCACACAGAGGTCCGTTTTACAGGTCCGCTTTATCGTATACGTTTTTATTCGGCGCTGACGTAAGTTGTATGAGCAAGTTCACGTCAAATTAAACAGCAGTCCGTTTTACAGGTCCGCTTTATCGTATACCTACGTTTTTATTCGGCAATGGCGTAGGTAGCTATATGAGCGAGTTCACACACACAACAGTATTAAAATACTGATCCATCCATTCTGACGTCCATCCTTGTAGAAAGTTGGTCGGTGTGAACATTACCCCCAGTAGCGAAGGATCCGTTAAAATACGGATGTTCTGTGAAAACGTACCCTTAGTCAGAAAAACTGAAGTTAATCAAAGTTGTACTTGAAGTTGATCAACGTGTCTGGTAACTTTAATAGTTCTGATATTAGTTGCACTCAATTTTATTTGCGGCGGAAAACTTCGTCTGCGGTCTGTCGCGATATCGCGATGAATCGGATCACGAGAAAACTGGATAAACCAACAGATTAATTGACTTTTATGGAAATTCTTTTCAACAATCTGAGCAGTTGAATTTCAAAGGGAATCTTGGAACTACCAGGCTTGGCAAGTTTTATATAATTTTGCTGAGAAAGTCTCAATTTCTTGGCTGAAAAGGATCGCTTTGAATCCTCGAGGGAAGGCTATTTACTTCATCAAACTATCGGTTTCTACTCTAGCAATGGTTTAGTGACCTTACAGATAAGACAAATTGACACTATCAGTAACTTCGATTGTCTAAAAGTCAAACGATATATTCTCTGAAAAAAATTGACTAAGTTATTTTAATTTTTAACCGAGTTACAAAAAAGGAGGAGATTCTATGTTCGAAATTATGTTTGTTTTTTTTTTTGTGTTTTTTCACGCATATCTCCGTCAATTTTGGACCGATTTTGAAAATTGTTTTTTTTTGTTTGAAAAAGTATGTTTCGAAATTGGTCCCATTTAATTTGATGAAGATCTGATGAAGAATTTCGAAGATATACAACAGAACTCTTCAATAAATTACGGCAAATCTCTCGGGATTGCTGCAATCGCATGTATGTTTATTGTTTATACCATTTCATAACATAACATCACGCCAGTACGGTCTTAAGGGGTACGCAGATCTCTCATTTCACCGGTAATGCTCTAGTTTCATGATATTCGGGTAATCTATTCTGGCGTTATATGTACCTTACTAAACAACTTGCCTATTAGGTAGGTACAACTAAAAAGTGATAAATAAAAAGCTTTTTACCAAAAAAATACTACTAATTTCCAAATGAACTACAAATGACTACAAAGTGAAAAATTACTTTATTTTTGGAAGTCGGTGTCTAAAACGCAAAAAAAAATTGTACCTACGAAAGACGCCGACTTCCAAAAATAAAGTTATTTTTCACTTTGTAGTCTTTTTATTTGGAGAAAAACGCTACCAATATCCCACGTGGTCAAACACAAAGATTTTATTAACTTTTTCGACGATCTTTGTGTAACGCACCTTGAATTATGCACATTTCGTTTTCAAAACCGTTCCATTTTCAAGCATGAACGGCCAGTTTTTTAATCCATTCTATTTTCAAATTGCCAGTTGGCACAGAGTAAACAACAACGTCACATGCGGTCACATATGTAACTCGTTTATCAGACCATTCACATACTTTGATTGTAAATATGTTCGATGAATCGAAAGGAAGTGTTGTCTGTGATACTGATAAGTCATAGTGTGACAGTTTTCATGCAAAATGAGATGGTGTTGTGGATCAGCTTTTAAGAAACGTGTTTTAGATTCAGAATTTGGTAAAGACCTTCTGTGTTTTGAAATAGTTTTTCTCGTGGCTTCGTTCCCGTGACTTATCTCACAAGTACCGTGTCTCTGCCAATTAAAAAAGTCACTCACAATTATGTAGCTATCTACCAGAGAATTTTCAGAATATGATCAGTACTTTCAGAGATAACAATTTATAGACATACAAATAAACTAACCATTTTGCCTATTTTTATAATACTAGCTTCTGCCATCACTTCGCTCGCGTGGATGTCGAAAATTATCCCGAGGGAACATATGCCCGAGATAAAAAGTATCCTATGTGCAATTTCTGACTATAATCGATCACTGTGCCAAATTTTATCCAGAACCGGCCAGCCGTTTGAGCGTGAAGAAGTAACAAACACACAGACACTCACAAACTTTCGCTTTTATAATATTAAAGTGTGATTCGTTAAGATAATTTATTTGTTTCTAAAGAATTGTAGTCAGATTTTAAAAGTTTCTTCCTAAAACTAAACAATTCACTTTGCACATTCACTCATTCGTTTTCTTATATTAATAATTATTAATCGGGGATCATGGGATTAGTAGTAATATTAGGTAATCTACACTGTCGGGGATTCACACCTCGACACAGTTCTTATCGAAGTGACGTACATAAACTAATACTACTGGTCATAACGCTTCTGAAAATAACACTCCCGTGTAAAAATAACCGTTATACACATGAGTATTACAAGGGAAAACTAGTGAGCTCAACAATATGCCACCTGTTGAGCATGTAAGACCCCAACATGACAGTCTCGAGTCAGTGTAATCCGCTCCCTTCGCGGCTTTCAGCACAGTATTTCGTGAATATCCGGCAGTTTCATTAAGTACATATTAAGACCATAAATTATACTTTAACCTTAAATGACCTTTGGTAGATGGGTTTGAAATTGGGCAATGACCTCTCACACTTTATTTTTCCCGGGCTCTTGTCATGTCTTGTCTTCTCCAGTCAACAGCTCAAGAATTAGTCCAGATCGGTAGCTCGGTCGATGTTATATAATATTAAAAAATACGTCTTGCAATTGAAATGGGTAAAACATGTCACTAATCCCAAAATATTATAATCTCACAATAGTGTGTTTGCATTATTCTTATTCATAGCAAGTAATTTTAATAACAAAAACTGCCAAAAAGCTACGCAAGACATTACGAAAACTTGCATGTTTTAAGAAAACGGTTTAGAATATTAAAATACTTAAAAAGTTAAGCTTGGGATTTGCTAAAGTTCGCAAGTTTTAAAAAACCTTCTTAGATTAAAAAACCCGCTTACATTAAAAATCTAAGTTAATATTTACACGTAAAGTTAGGTTCCAGGTATATTTTAAGCTTGCAACTTAGCAGTGTCCACTATAATAGGCGACTAAGTTAATAAATACGAGAGAACGCAACTTTTGTTCCCGCGTTCAAACAACGCCATGCAGAAAGCTTTAGATATGTGTTTCTCCATCAAAGATGCGCTATGTCGAGAGTGAGTGAGAGCGATAGTGGCGAAGCTGTAAAAATATATTAATACTAGCGGACGCCTCGCGGTTTCACCCGCGTAGTGTCCGTTCCCATAAGAATACAGGGATAAAAAGTAGCCTATGTCACCCGGGGATAGTGTAGCTTACCAACGGTTAAAGAATTTTTGAAATCAGTCTAGTAGTTTTTAAGTTTATTCGTTACATATAAAAATACAAATGTTTCCTCTTTATAATTACCCGACTGCCGAAGGAGGGTAATGTGTTTATCAGTCTATGTATGTATGTATGTTTGTTCCTATGTGGCGTTCTAGAGACCAAACGCGTTGCCCGATTTTTGTCTTATTCCTGCGAGTGTCACTGGCTACATTAAAATTGGAAAAAACAACAATGGCGGATTTTGAGCGACATTTTGTGGGGTAAAAAAAAATATTTTTCTTCCAAACCCATCGTGTAGGGTATCAAAATAAAGGATTTTAAGAGGCGATTTCAAAAATATATAACACTTAATGTTTAAATGTACCTAATTCTAAAAAAAAATAACTAAAAAGTTGTAAATAAAAAAAGTTAATTAAAAAATCAAAAAACCCGACTGCTAGCCGAGGATACATCTGGTTTTGGTCCGCCAGCTCGCGAATATGTATCCTCCGACTGCACAGCATGATTTTCTTCTTGTTTACGTCTTTTTAGTTTGCTTTTTAAGCAGTCGGATTTTTTGAATTTTTAATTAACTTTTTTATTATTAGTATAGATTGCGCTTCGCTGCGTGTCGCGGATTTGATTCCCGCACGGAGTAAATAGTTGTTCCGGATCTGGGTGTATTGTGTATGTGAGTTTAAATAAACGTACCCATGATACAAAGAAATTGATCAGAAGAAATTCCTAGTGTGGGGCAAAGTATAAAAAAACCTATGTGAGGCGGCACGAGAGTGCGTAGCAAATGTGAAACGGTGTAGTGTATCTAAGTGGTGCGAGGATGCGTAGCCTTTTGAGCAGTACGTTCACACAGCCCTCGTCCGCATTCCTCATATGTATCTCTCGCTTTTTTATGTAAAAATACGTAGCTCTGGTTGCCCTTTTCCAACAAAGCTGCGCTAAACTTGACTAAGAAAATGAACTAATCCCATTGACGAAAATTTTCCTCAACAGAACAAACAGCCTCGCTACCTAGGACATCTTTGGTGGAAAAGCACCTTTACTCAGAGTTAGTAGTGTGAATAATGGCCGGATTAACTCGTTAGCTAGTCCCCACAGTTTTATTTACTTTATGGTGTTTTACAAGGTTCATAAACTATAGTGTTAGGTCGTGTTTGGCTATGAAACGTTGATAAATGGGACGAAGTTGGGCGGGGAAAGTCAACTAAGTAAAATATTTTGCGTTCAGTTAGTGGGTAGGCTTTATTTTCATGTGTTTATGGTATCAAGCTTGGTGATAAATGGTGAACAGTTTTCGTTATACGGACAAGACTATGCCTGCAGTATAAGTGCCTAAAAGCAGCCCATACTGTTTTTAATTCTGGGACACTGGCCTTCTTTCTGGGAGTTGGAAAGGGCCGTACTGCTGCAGATTGCAGTAGAGTAGGTAAAGAGAATATGGGTGTTTCGACGTCATAGGATAAAGTAAACAACACTCGCCACCAACAACGCGATTCGAGTTTACAACTAATACATCTGTAGCACTAGCTTCTGCCTGCTGCTTCGCCCGCGTGATAAGTGTTTTTTTTTTATCCCAAGGAAACGTTGTACCGAGATGTAAAGTAGCTTATCTGCTATTCCAGACTACAATCTATATCTTTGCAAAATTTCATTCAGATCCGTTCAGCCGTTCTGGCGTAATTGAGTTACAAACAAACATCCACACTTCCATCCAAACTTTCACATTTATATTATTAGTAAGATGTAGAATACTATATGCTGCATATATCTAGATGCCTATGTATGTTCTCTGATAAAAATACTACATCATGAAACATTCAGCTATTTGGTGAAAGTGTAATGTTATACGCGTGATAATTAAAATCATAATTTAACAGTAAACTACCCACTGATAAATGATAACCAAAATGAATACGAATCAAATGATGTAATTTGTGGGATTCCCCATTTTTTATTGAATTTACCTTACATAAGATAAGGCTTTCTAATGTCACTATTGACTAAACGTTTCAAACAACATTCGTGTTGCTAAGAAACACAGATTATAAAGTAGCAATCAACGTGTAAAGATCAACACAAGATAATTGTGATCATGAATAATTAAAGTATTGTGACGTTTCAACAGCTACTTTTTAGAAGTTTTAGAAACCATTATGAAGATCTACAGATTATACAAATATATTTGTATCACATCTATTCAAAAAGATATAGTTTATTCTTCATAAACAGGAACTAAAATTACTCATTAATCCCTAGGGACTAAAAGTGATTTGAATTTAGAAATTGGCTATTGTTAGTACATGTTCGAATCAGCAAAGAGACGAATAACAAACCATGCGGTCCAAAATAGGATTACATCGCCAAATTCGATTACGACGAATATATGAGGTGAATGGCTAATGAGCGATTGTAATTCTATTTGGGACCGCACGGGAAAATTGTATTGATCAAGTGACTGGCTGGAAAACCGCGCGCGAGCCAAATTAAAAAATAAATCTACAACTATAACGGATGGAACTAATAAAATTGTTACGATGCACTTCTATAATTGTTCAAATATAAAAATTAGCCTCTAATTATTTATATGATATAGGTATCTTATGATTCCTAATTGTTCGCCGCCCAATGACAGATGGCAACGAGGCTGCTTTGACAGCGAAGGGGATATTATACTTTAATTCTAATAACTAGTTTTCAGAACTTTAAATACCAAATAAAATACCTAGTTTAAATTTATTTTCCTATATGACGAAAGGAACCACGACTAGGCTATGTTGTCTAAAATTTTCCGTTACTTCCTTCTAATTTAAGGCCGGTGCGTAATTTTGTCGTGCGGCACACCTATTAGAACCTTAGCTAGAATTAACCGCAAAGTGTGTTAACTGATAACTAAGACTTTTTAACTGAAAGTCTAAAATTTAAGGTGACTGAAATTTGACATTTAAAGAAAAGAAAAGTCAAGTGTTAACCCCTGTGTTTGTATGTTGCTGGCAACAATTTTGCACAACATTTGTTAAAGACGAATACGGCCCTTATGTGCCTACGGGAAGAGTACAATGCTCGCAGAACGGATGGTCGATGAGGCTGACGATTTCTGGAGTAGTGATCGCTTGCCATAAGACGCAACGTTGGAAGGCCCTGGGAGGCCCATTTTTTTTTTGGGTGGTAGATCATCCAATGCCTTCTCCCGCTCTGGGTGAAGCGGGATGTCAGACTTTTAATGACTAAAACCCACCCGTGTTCCTTCAGTTGCTTGAGCCAGGGCCGCGGTAACTCTTTTTCAAATTTATCCGCGACCCAGACAGGCATCGGCCCTAGCGGACCCCGTCAATTTTGCTGACATAGGTTAACCATGATGGCCCAGTGAGGGCCGCAGGAGTCCAATGGATCCTAAAGCATAGGACCGGTCGATGTGGCGACATTTGGGGAGGCATATGTCTAGCAGTAGATGTCTGAAGAAATAAAGAGAAAGCATGTAAAAAAAATGTTCACAACCGGATACTTAATTGTCGTTTTTTAGGGTTCCGTACCCAAAGGGTAAGAACGGGACCCTATTACTAAGACTCCACGATCCGTCTGTCGGTCAGTCTGTCACCAGGCCGTATCTCATGATCCGTGACAGCTACACAGTTGAAATTTTCACAGATGATGTATTTTTGTTGCCGCTATAACAACTAATACTAAAAACAGAATAAAATTAATATTTAAGTGGGGCTCCCATACAAAAAACGTGTTTTTTTTGCATTTTTTTGCGATAGTGGTACGGAACCCTTAGTGCGCGAGTCCGACTCGCACTTGGTCAGTTTTTCTCATACATTGTCATACTACGTACATACGTACGTACGTAGGTACGTATTGTGTGAAAGCGGCCTTACTGTTTTCCGTATGTGGTCACAAAGCAACTAAGTCACTATGTCAGATGTCTAAACCGCACTAGCGATTCCAATTACTGGCAGAGAGTGTTTGCTACCACATTCACAATTTGTTTGACAATGTAGCGATGACAACCAGTCTCTCATATGGATTCAAGGTTGTCCGTAAATTGGGGAAACATCAGCAATAGTGTTTTATATTAAAACTAGATGTCCCATGCGGCTTCACTCCCGTCAACTGGATACCTACCTACCCTACTTACCTAAATGTTTCGTAACTTAAACCGCTTACGCAGCGCACGCAACGGAAGCTCCGTTGCGTGCGCTGCGAGTAGGTATATTTTTACCCGTTTTTGCAACATTTTTCATTTATGCTCCGCTCCTAATGGTCGTAGCGTGATGCTATATAGCATATAACCTTCCTCGATAAATGGACTATCCAACACAAAAATAATTTTTCAATTCCAACCAGTATTTCCTGAGACTAGCGCGTTCAAACAAACAAGTAAACTCTTCAGCTTTATAATATTAGTACATATGATACTCTGCTGATCTCAAAAACAGAGATGAAATACATTTTGAGTAAGCCAGCATGCCCTATAACAAGACATTCGAAAACATCCACGAAACTGCATTGGGCTCGCGTGGTGGATTATGGAAGTCCCACAGTGAGAATCACCACTGCAGCTCGCTTCTGCTACCTTCGTATATAATACAATTTAATAATGCAAATGCTGCCTTGTCGTTAATTAATGCATATCCGTTATAAAGCTTAGCATTAAGCAGAATTTAAAAAAAACTTAAGTATGACTTATTTCTTACGAAAAAGTTGATTGATTTTCGCCCCAACATTAATAGCAGAAAACCTGCTCTAACTTCAATTTAGAATTAAATTATCTTGCAAATCAAGGTTTATTAATCTTAATCTGTTATGACCCGTGCAAAAAATATAGGTTATATTTGCGAAATTGCTCAGCATGGTTTACAAATTTAATCAATTTAGATTAGGTACATAACTTGCTGGCATTAGGTATACGTATATATCACGGCGTACAATGTGTTCTGGTGCGCCGGTGATGAGGGTTAGTCCCCAGAGGAGACTCCGGTGACGGACAGTCGCGGCGTGTTCGCGGTGGGTGCTAACGCGTGCCCGTTATCTCACCAAAAGCGGCACAGGCGGACACCGTAGAGTTTTAGCGGATTGGAGTCCCACATAACTGCGCTATCTCCCCGTGGTAGCGCAGTATGCAAGAGCATTTCTGAAGGATAAAAAAACACCTTGATTAGTCGTAGACCAATCAGTTACCTATACGTTCCTGCACTACTCTAGATCTGTCAGAACCTCTAGCTAACTGACCAGATTTGGTTTGCTAGGTTGATTAATATATTAGAGTTGGTTCTGATTCTGTGTATTTGCGTGTGCTTGATATCTTAGATCAAATTCGACCTACGTAATTATTAATGGTTGCTTCATTACGCGAAAAATAGATAAAGTATCGCAATCAGATTATAAATCTAATTACCATTGAATACCTACAAAACTATAATACTACTAGCAGCCACCACTACTTCTCCCAATATCTTCATAAATTATAGCATATGTGTTATTCTGCAGCAGAGCAGTGGTGGCCCAGTGGTATCGGCCACGACTTACAAGTTGTAGGTCGAGGTTCGAGCCCAGGCAGGCGCTTTACATTGTGTAAATATTTCATCACCACTGCTCTCAAAACGGTGAAGGAAAACATCGTGAGGAAACCGGCATGTCCTAGAACCAAAAATTCGAAGACATGTGACATCCACCAACCCGCACTGAGCCCGCGTGGTGGATTACGGCCCATTCTCTCTCACAGAAAGGAGGCCTGTGTCCCAGCAGTGGGAACATTAATAGGCTGATTATGTGATGTGATGATGATGTGTTACTCTGATGTACAAGCTGTATTTCTGAAAAGTTTCATCAACATCCGAGGTCAATAACACTATAATATGAAATAGATTTAACATCGTATGTTTTGCGACGGAAAAAGAAGAAGTGGAAGCCAAAGAAACCAAGAAGCTTGGTCACATAACAACGAACTTTGGTGACGATTAACGTATCTTTGAAAAAAAAAAGCGTCTTGTAGGATGTAAGAGTAGTTACTGCTTTACTCGAAATGAAATGTGGCGCTTGCGCAAAAGTAATTGTTTTAACTTGTTTTTCATTTTACTGAGATAGGTAAACAAAGGTCACCAAACCTTTCTATAGCCAGTTAACCAGCCAGTTATAAACAATTTCAATTTAGAATTTGTGACGGTACCAAATAATTCGAATTCCATTTACGCTTCGCACGATCCATTTTCAAAATTCTTGCGACCACAGCCTAAAATATGTAAGACACTTCTTAGTAAACTAAATCATCTTTGCTTTGTACACGTGGTTGCTAGACGGTACACAGTATAACATAAATCATTTCGTAAGTGGGAGCCGAGAGGCAAGCTTGTGCACTGATAATAGCATAGTGATTAATTGAGCCCACCTGGCCGCCAGTCGCTATTAAGCCTTATTTGAGACTAGATATAGGTACCTCTTGTATCAGCTATCTGATAGTTTGTACTATTATTGCGCGATCTGGCTTAATTGCGGTATTGTGTGCAGTTGATATTTGATCTTAATGTTGGTTAACAATAGTGGTGTTAGTAAATGCAAAACCGGTTAGGAACTAATGACCTCAGACTAAATCTTAGATCGTTTATGTTTGTGTCAAAATATGTCTTCTCGCCAGCTTAGTTCTGTCCTCCTCACACTACGTACGTCCTTAGTCGTGGTTCACACGGCTTTATGCTGCACGTTTATTTGCAGTATAAAGTTGGGACCAAACGCCAGCGTCCCGCTGTTGAAACTGTAAAAACATGCGGTGTAATGCCGTGTGACGATTGATCCCAGCGTTATACTGCAAAAAAACGTGCTGTACAATGCCGTGTGAAATTAGACAGCAACGTATTGACATTTAATATCTAATTGTCGCAGTATACCACAGAGGTTAAGCCTAGAATACCACATACCTATACTCCATTTACTATAGCATTAGACAGAAGTTAAAAAAGGCTCTTTTAGGTGCACACTTTGTAATAAAAATACAACGAACACTATTACAGCCAAGATTGATGTGGAGTTAAATATAATCAATTTAAATAACAGCTGTCACACTTATTCTTGCATCTATTTAACCTATCTACCTTCTGAAATTACAAGGCCTTCATTTAATATTATTTAGTTTTTACATAAAATAATGTCGTGTCAATGTTTAAAATCTAAAAGAAGCAGGGGCGGACAGTACCGGAAACGTTTTTCATGTCACTATAACTCAACCAAATCTAAAATATTACCTGTTCCGTTCATAAGTTGTGCATGCACGTGTTTTTTTTATTTTGTCTGTTTATGATGTCATCTATCCGTCAAATTGCGTAAATAATCTGCAGTTCTCAATTGTCATACTGTCATTCGCTTGTGAATTTTCGTGGTTTAGTTGTTATTTGTTATAAAAATTCTGTTGTTATTGTTTTGTTATCGTTATTAGTGTACGTTTTGTGTTGATCGTACAAAGCGGTACGTTTCACTTGCAGGCCCGAGTTGCTTGCAAGTCTCTGTAATTTCTGGTAACACTGATCAGTTTCAACAGCGAAAAATACGTAGCCCCAACGTTGATCACGTCGTTAAAATATTGTCTCCCAAGAAAAAGAGAACAAAGCAAACACCGCTTCGTGCTGCAGAAAAAGAAACAGTCATAAATATTTATAAAGATGTTAAGGGGTCCAGGCCCGAAGGTACTCATGCTTACAGGACGCAGTTAATTAACAAAACTGCAGAAATTGTAGGTAAGGGTCATAAAGATAGAATTGAGGGTAGTCAAAAGTGAAACAACCAAAATTTATCTCTGTATTTAAAATTAAAATTAGTAATAATTAATATTTATATAAATTAATGACAGAAATTGATATTTAATCATCACTACCTGCCAGTCAACTGTTATCTGCTTAAAATACAGAATTTAAATTTTTCAACATCATGGAGGCAATCAACCGTTCCATCACAGATCTGAGCAACATCTTCAGCCAAAGAATGTCTGATTTTGAAAAGGAGCTGAAGACCCCATGCACCACAGCAGTCACCACCTCGGTTCTAGCAGCGGAGTTTGCAACGTTCCGGGCATTTATTGTACAGGCGCTCAACACTCTACAGCAGCAAGTTGCCATGTTGGCGCAGAGCCTGGACAATATGGAGATGCGTGGGCGGCGTAAGATTCTGCTGTTGCACGGAGTACCGGAGGAACAAGACGAGGAGACTGCACAGGTGGTCTCTCAGGTGGTAAAACAGCATCTCAATATTGTTTTGGATACATCTGGCATCAAGAGGTGTCACAGGATGGGACGCAGCTCAACCCACAAGCCCCGACCGATTCTCTTCAAGCTGCATGATGTGGCACTCCGCAGTAGGATCTGGTCCGGCAAGACCAAGCTGAAGGGGTCCGGTATAACAATGTCGGAGTTCCTCACTAAAGCCAGGCACAACGTCTTTATGGCGGCGCGGGACAAATTTGGAGTGACCCAATGCTGGACCTCGGAGGGAACTGTGTTCGTCCTTGATTTGAAGGGATCTCGGCATCGAGTGACTTCCTTAGCCGAGCTCAATAAGATCGCGCAGCAGTCGGAGCTGATGGCCGCCCAGCCGGAGCAGGTCTCTGGACTGCCGGCGCCGGGCGTTGTTCAACCGGTCGCAGTGGGAAGGATAGCCGCAAAAAACAAACGGACTGTGGCCAGAAAATAGGTTTTTCCTTGTTCCTTCTTTTTGGTAGTCCAGGTAGTTCTCGTGTATTGTTCTTCAGTAGTTAATTAATCATCTTTTTCTATAATTTCGCAGTTATTTGTAATTTCTCGTTTGTTTGTGTACCCTTTCGTTATATTATTTATTTTCTGTCCTGTCAATTGTCATGTCAGCAATGTCACTGTCATATTCCTAATCTGTCACTTCATGTTGCGTTCCAAACCATAAACTTTAAATAATCTCGCTTTGTTACACGATCCTATTTTTTTGTTTTTGTGTCGCTATTTATTTATATTTTAATTTTTATTTCCCTATTCTTTTTTGTTTGTTTTATACCTGGACTACAGAATTGAATTTAATTTTGTGTTTTGTTTTATTTATTCTTATGTTAAGTCAACTGGCAGGTGGACGAAATTTGTTTTTTTTTTTTAAGTGCATATTTATTTTTATTATTATTATTTATTGTTATATATATGCTCAGCCCTGACTGTAGCAGTGTTTCTGATTCGCTTCATTCTTTGGATAGTGATAATGAATGTGTTCCTTCATTAACCGACATTCTTGTCTCACTTTTTTCCGATGTCTCGAGAAACTTTAATGTAGTCCACATAAATGCCCAGAGTATTCCGGCCCACTTCCCCGATATGCTGGCAAGCTTTGACTGTAAGAATATTCATGCGATTCTTATTTCAGAATCATGGTTAAAACCCTGTCTTCCCTCTTCTTCCTATTCTCTTCCAGGCTTTCAACTTATCAGGAATGATCGTGCGGTCGGTGGTGGTGGAAGGGTGGCCATTTATCTTCGTAGTTATATTCCTTTTTCTATTGTAAATATGTCCACACAGCCGCCCCCGCCAAACGCTGGTGAACATCTTTTCCTGGAAGTTGAATTGCATCATTCTAAGATTCTCCTTGGGGTTTACTACTGCCCTTCTCTGCGGATTAATTTTTTTTCCTCTTTCGAACGAATTCTGGAAGATTTAATTCCCTCTTACAGTCATAGTATCATAATGGGCGACTTTAATACATGTCTTCTTAAAAAAGATTCCCGCTCCTTTTCTTTTCGTAATATTATTGAATCTGTCAATCTCTCTACTCTCGATCTTGGTGCCACTCACCATTTTCCTAACTCTGTTCCCTCACTTCTCGATCTTATTATTGTCTCATCTTTAGATCATGTCGCTAAATATGGTCAATGTTCAGCTGACGCCTTTTCCTATCATGACCTAATTTTCACTTCATATAAAATTCGACCACCTAAGCATAAGTTCAAAACTCTTCTGCTTCGCAATTTTGATGGCATGGATATTGACCGTCTTCGAGAGGATGCCAGTAACATTGACTGGACACCACTAGTGACATCCTCATGCGTCGATGAACAAGTTAAAATCTTGACTTCTACCCTGATTCAGCTTTACGACAAACATGCACCTATTCGAGCCGTGAGAGTTAAACATTTTCCAGCGCCTTGGTTGACTGATGAAATTAAACTTTTACTAAGTAAAAAAGCAGCTGCGAAATTTAAGTTTAAAATTAGGCCCAATGACGTCAACAGAGAAAATTACGTCTCAATAAGAAACCACTGCAGCAAGGTGTGTAGAATCGCAAACCGCCAATATATCCATAGTAAAGTTCAGAATGGTGATCCAGCTAAGGTCTGGAATTTTCTCAAATCATTAGGTATCGGAAAAAAGTCTCATAACACGATTCCTAAAGACTTGGATTTCAATTTACTTAATAGTCATTTTTGTACTTCACCCGTATTAGATAGGGTCACCAAAGCTACTACGCTAAGTAATCTTTCAAACCTTCCGGTACCTGATTTTTCCCCTTTTGTTATAAGTCAATTCACTGCTTGTGATGTTAAAAAGAGTATTGTATCAATAACTTCCAACGCTGTTGGTAGTGACTGTGTCAGCCGTAAAATGATTATCCCCATCCTTGATGACATACTTCCTGTTATCCTTTACATCCTCAACTTCTCTGTTTCCAGTGGTGTCTTCCCACAAGCCTGGAAAGATGCCCAAGTTATTCCTCTACCCAAAAAATCTCATCCTGCATCTTTCTCTGATTATCGTCCCATTTCTATTCTTCCTTTCCTATCCAAAGTCCTTGAAAAACTTGTCCACCATCAACTCAGCTCGTTCCTTTCCAAACACAAACTGCTAAATCCCTTCCAATCTGGTTTTCGTCCGGGACACAGCACTACCTCAGCACTTGTGCACATTACGGATGATATCAGGTCAGGCATGGAAATGGGCAAGTTAACTGTACTTGCTTTGCTCGACTTTAGCAATGCATTCAACACGGTTGACTTCGACATTTTGCTGGGCGTCCTATGCTCTTTTAACATATCTCCTTCGGTAATTGACTGGTTTCATAGTTACTTGTTTGGCCGCCGGCAGCGTATTTGCATTGAAGAATCTTTCTCTTCTTGGTGCCACACCTCTGCCGGTGTGCCGCAGGGCGGCGTTTTATCTCCTCTACTTTTCGCACTATTTATAAATGCTATCACTCATCGAATATCTTCTTTCTACCACCTGTATGCTGATGATCTCCAAATTTATACCCAAGCCCCTCTCGGAGAGTTATCTGACGCTATTGAGACTATTAATATAGACCTGGCTCGAATAGGTGACTGGAGCACTGAGTTTGGGTTGAGGATCAATCCGACTAAGACTCAAGTGGCTGTTGTGGGTAGTTCCCGAACTGTCTCTAGGATTGACTGGGCGTCACTTCCCCAGGTTTCTTTCAACAATACCATTGTTCCTATAACTCACACTGTGAAGAACCTGGGGATTTATATCGACGGCACTCTTTCCTGGACCAAACAGCTGCAGGAGGTTAGTCGTAAACTATTTGCTTCTGCTGGTTCGCTGAGACGCCTTCGTAATTTTCTTCCCATGACCACTAAAATTGCGATAGCCCAATCTCTACTTCTCCCTATCCTGGACTATGCTGATGCCAGCTATCTTGATCTCACCCAAGACCAATTGGACAAGCTTGAGCGACTTCAAAATCTCTGTGTCAGGTTCATATTTGGCTTGCGCAAGTATGATCATGTTTCTGAATTTCGAATCAAGCTCAAATGGCTTCCTATTCACCTTCGCCGGAATGCCCACATACTTTCTTTGCTATATAACGTGCTCTTTAATCCATCTAGTCCTTTTTATCTTAAAAAACGGTTTCAGTTCCTTTGTGACACACATTCTAGGTCCTTGAGATCATCGGAGAATCTGAAATTAAGTATACGTATGCATTCCACATCCTTCTTCGACAAATCTTTTACAGTTCAAGCAGCTCGTTTGTGGAATGCACTACCTATTGAAGTGAGGCGTGCTCAATCCTTGCCAACATTCAAAAAAATGGTAAAGGAGCATTTCCTTTCGCTATAATAAGTCTTCTCCTTTCTCTGTTATATTTTTGTTATATATTAGTATATTATGTATTATTGTATGTATGTATTTTATGTTATTATGTATATTTATTATTGTTTAAGATATATTGTACACTGACAACCCTAAATTTCTCTCCTCTCTTTCAGTCCATCCAAAGGTTGTCTGTAAGAAATTGCCCTGTGCGATAAGACCGCCCATTGTACACTTGCTTTTATGTTTTTTTGTCCTGTGTATATATTTTTGTGGTGTACAATAAAGAATATAATAAATAAATAAATAAATAAATAAAATTATTATTATAAATAAATGTATTTGAAAGTAACATGCTTTGTGGGGTAATAACATACATTATTAATCTTATTTTATAGGCATATCTCGTGCAACAGTCTATAATGTACTAAAAGAGTACAAAACAGAAGGTCGCCTGCAATCACCCACTCCTTGCCAACGGAAATAATCAAAATCTGACGTTTATGATGATATAACGTTAAGTGGAATACGAATAAAAATTCATTCTTTTTTCTATGATAATGAGTTACCAACGTTGGACAAGATTCTGGAAGCCGTTAACAGCGATGAGTCTCTACCTGATTTTAAAAAAAGAAGCACTATACAAATTAATCAAGAACAAATTGGAAGACGGCTTATCATTGGCCATATTGGTAAAACTTGAACAATGTATTTATTTTGATAATTTCAAAAGAAATACATTTAAATCAAGAATTGATCAACAAGTGATCATTTTATTAACAAATGACATTACCAAATGAAATGAATGTGACATTACCAAATCATTAATAAAATGATCACTCCGTTCTCCGTCACTGAAAACTGGTTAAGTCTTAATGCCTCCCCTCGGAGAAAGATTTTTATGGTTGTAGATTAACCTGTTCAATGACAGTAATGATGCAGTTAATTTCGGTTGTTACTTAAAGGTTAAAATCTATTTCCAGCGATCAAGTAATCAACGCCACCGGTACACAATTATTGGTTTGCTTTTATTTCATTTCACAGGATCAACGGATGGGTTTTTGATGGATGGTGAATTAATATTTGAAGCCAAAAAGGGTGATGGAGACTAACATTCTGAAATGGATGCACACAATTTTGAAAAGTGGTTCAAATTAATATTATCAAAAGTCGAGAGTGGTGCAGTTATTGTTATGGATAATGCGCCATATCATTCGAGGAAATTGGAGAAGCTGCCAACTACAGCCACACGAAAGGCAGATATTCAGGAGTGGCTAAAAACAAAAATATTCCTTTTGAGGAAAAAGATCTAAGGGCCACTTTATTATTATAGTTAAAATTATGAGTTTTGTTACGAGTACCACCCTTGTCAATTAATTATTATAATTTGTGATGACTGATGGTAGCAGTGAATAAATTGTTAAGTGGTGTTTTGTGTCGTATTTATTTGGTTTATTGAAAACATAATATGGGCATATTGTGATAAAGTTGTTTTTAATAAACTGATTGTTACTATTTTTTTTTCATTTCATGTACCTATCCAAGCATCGTGAAGAGTAGATATATAGAATACGGTTTATTGTATGCCATACATTGTTACTTACAAAAAAATCACATACATTATTTATTAAAATTGTTTAACCTTGACTTGAAAATAAAAGGTTTCGTACTTCTGCTTCTGCGAGCCTCTTTTGTCTAATGTTATAATAAATGGAGTATAGGTATCTAAAACAATGTCCTCGTGCACTTGATACGGCTGGCCGATAAGACACCACGGTGCCCTGACGTCACCACGTGTGTACAAAGATATTACGAGACACATTAAAAAATATAACACACTCACCGACACACTTATCTTTACATGTCACGGTGGCGCCACTTGCTAAGGATAGACGTCAAACTCCTGTCAAAATCAGTACGTTTATTTTAGTTCTTCACTTCGCCACACGCACTTGTAAAATTGTCAGACTATAGTAGATTGTACGTCATTTATTGTATTTGTGTTGATGTTGAATTTAGAACTGCTTATTTGTTTCTTACGTGAGATTTTTCCATGCACATAACATTGTAGGATCATTGGTATAGTAAGTAGCTGTTGCTGTTTACAAATTAATGTATTGCTTGGTTAAATAAATATTTATTCAGTCTCTTCCTGAATCGTGCCTCGCGTATATTCTGAATATTACAAATTGTTTCTTGAATAAACAATTTAGATGGAACTAAAATTGTATTTTTTTTTTGTTTTTACCCGACTGCCGGAGGGTAATGTGTTTATCAGTCTATGTATGTATGTATGTATGTAAGTATGTATGTATGTATGTATGTATGTATGTATGTATGTAAGTATGTATGTATGTATGTATGTATGTATGTTTGTTCCTATGTGGCGTTCTAGAGACCAAACGCGTGGGCCGATTTTGATGGTTCTCACGTCAATCGATTTGTCTTAACCCCGCGAGTGTCACTGGCTACATTAAAATTGGAAAATAGAAAAATGGCGGTTCTTGGACGCCATATTGTGGAGGGCCAAATTTTTTTTTCTTCCGAGCCTGTCGTGTGGGGTATCAAAATAAAGGTTTCTAAGAGGTGATTTCAAAAATATATAACACTTATACGTTTAAATGTACCTAAATCGAAAAAAAAATTAACTAAAAAGTTATAAATAAAAAAAGCAACCAGCTCGCGAATACGTATCCTCCGACTGCACTGCATGATTTTCTCCTTGTTTACGTCTTTTTAGTTCGCTTTTCAAGCAGTCGGGTTTTTTGAATCTTTTAATTAACTTTTTTTTTATTTATCGGTTGGCTCGCGTTTCACCACTATCTCGCCTGATGGTAAGCGATGATGTGGTCGACGGTGAAGCACGCTTGCCTAGAAGTAACCTATTCATTTTTGAATTAAAGACCCCAAGGTTGTAGCTATCAGGAAACAAAGACAGGGAATTCCACTCCTTAGCTGTGTGTACAATGAAAGTATTCGCAAAACGCTTTGTACGTATCGGTGGGATGTCCACCATGTACCGGTGGCGCATTGCCGTACGTCTAGTTGTCGCTTTGATTGATACACAGATAAACTACAAATCAAAACTGTTTACTTTGTGGTCGAACCTAATAATGGAAACGATAACTTAGGATAGTTTGTATCACAAATCACTAAATTCGTTTAGTGTTAACCTATTTAAAATATTTTTCTACTACTGACATATTCAAATCATTGACTAAAATGGAACTATGGTTTAAATCCGTTTAGAGCTAAATGCTTAGTAATCTTTGAGGAGCAATTTGGTCTATGTTATAGATTTACTTATCTGTCCATCCATGATAAATTCTTAAATTTCGATCAACGAGTAAAAAAAAAATAGAAAAGAAATAAAAAACAATAATAAACATTTCCAGAACACTTTCAATACACACATGACCCACAGATTAAAAACAACACAAACATCAAACTAGTTCCTTTTCAAAATGAACCTCTCGTAACGTCCATATTGTTTTTCATATCTAACAATCGTTCTCGTGATACTGGCATTAGGAGTCGACAGTATCTGTTCGTTGATAAGTGACAACCTTGTGCTAATTTCGCTTATTATTACCTATTACGTTGGTGCTGTCTATGATTTGCATATTGAGTTCCTACGGTACCTTTATGTTGGAGAGGTGTCCGAGAGGTTTTATAAGATTGATAGTGAAAATCTATACAAATAAATAAAATTGAAGTGTCTGTATGTAATATCAAAATAACAACGTTTTATTGAATGCACGTGAAAGTATATACGGTACTAACAACAAATAAGCAATTTTTATTTTTTTTTGTCTGTCTATCTGTCTGTCTGTTTGTTCCGGGTAATCCCCGAAAAGGCTGGACCGATTTTAACGGGACTTTCACTGGTAGATAGCTGATGTAATAACGAGTAACATAGGCTACGTTTGATCGGGAGAAAATTCGTAGTTCCGGCGAGAAACTAAAAAAATAAAAATATATTTTTTACGAGTTTGACGCGGACGAAGTCGCGGGCAACAGCTAGTTTGAAATAAAAATAATAATTTCATATGTAGTATGTGGTTTGCTGTTAGCGTTTTTTATACGAGTATATAGCATATATCTACATAAACACATTGATAGACTCATGATAGCACAAGTTTAAACCTTAGTAGTTTTTGGTTGCTATTTAATATGAATAATCCTCTATTGTTTTGTAGAATTGATAAATAAAGGAAAAAAAATATATAGTTATTTTTATTCATCTCATTTTATATTAAAAAATATTTATTTAAAATTAAAAGAAACTAATATTATATGGACATGTTAACAATATTTATTAGAAATTTTCGGGAATCTTAATGTCTCGACTAAGACAAGACAGTTGAACGCACAGACAGCTAGGATTCTCAGTCATATACATGCTTTTACAAAAAATAAAAATATGTTGAAAAGTTTTTCCTTATGTATTTCTCAAAAAAAATTAAGTAAAATACACAAATCACACAATTATAGGTAAGTACAGACACTGAAGATATTAATCTTTGTCGTCAAGAGTTTAAAACCAAAGAATTTAATTTAATCTTTACAAATTAAACGTAGAAATCACAAAAATATTTTTGGTAATTACACGCAAATGTCACCAGCTGAAAAACTGAGCGTCTGACATTTAGACGCGTTTTAATAATTATGAGAAGAATTATTATGATTATTTTTAATGAACAAAAAACTTTCTGACGGTCTGTCTGTTTGTAACAGGGTTCACGATAAAGTATGTATCAAGATTACCGTTGACATTTTCGTCCAAGACAGTGAAACATCCGAAAGCTTTTTGTAAGGAAAACTTACTAAGTGGCCTTTCAAAAGGAAGTTGGATAAAGCTGCTTACTGAATTATTATTTTTATTATCTATTTAAAAGCCCACAATTTTTTATTTACGTATGTTAGTCTGATATAAAGATTGATTTTATTCAATACATATTGCAAAGGAGATATTAATATAACGAGTACCTATTTATATTTATAGAATTAGAAGGAAAATATTGTAATAAATGACTCATTGTAGGTAAAGGGTCAACCCCTCTCTCATTCTTCATAAAATATTTTCTGTACATTCAGTCACCATAGATGCGTAACTTTATTATAGTTTACAAGCTTATTGTGGTTTACACGTCAGTGTTCGGTGGATATTATATCTAATAAGCAAATATGGTTGGTTCGAGATGTATAGGTACCAACATAATATACAATCCTACGTACCCATATTTTATGTGCATCTAAAGAAAGAAAGAAAAAGTTTCGGAGTATTCCCGTTTGAGCACCTATTTTTTGGGCACCTATGCATTCAGCACCAAAGGTATTCCCATTTGAGCACCAATCAATATAATAGCTTGGTGCTCAATGGGGAACAATAAAAAATATTAAATTTTATTCCCTTTTGAACACCTACGGTACGGTAGCTTTTAGTGATTTGTTTTTTTTTCTTTTTTATTTGTGACCCGTATATTAGACACGAGATAAGCAAAAACACAAAAAAAAAAAATACGTATTATCAAGTACATCTATAAAATACGTATTACCAAGAATATTTTTTAGTATATAATATTTAATAACTTTTAAATGAACCCTCATCAAGTCACTGTCAACTTCAATTTATAATAATTTGTTGATGAGCTTATTAAATTTTCCTCAATGTAGTGACAGGGTTTGATGGTTTGATGGCGGAAAATCGGGTAAGATAATTTACAGAATTTCGATTTGCACTCTACCGCCCTAACCGTCAAAATCACCGTAGCGGCGAAAGACAATGGTAATTTCTATTGTATCTGCTAATTAGCGGTTGACAGGCTACCCGCTCTCAACATTATAGATGCACAAATCAAAACTTAATTGCGTTCCAAATATGTATAAGAGCTGAGAACCTGTCAGTACAGGAGGATGTACACCTCCAACGCAACAGTGTGGAGGTTTCACATACTCTCCGTAACGTTTTTGCCCTTGAATGAACTTTTTCACATACCTATATACTTATACGTGCGTCATAGCACAGAAACTTAACGTCTCCATGACTTTTCGTACGACTATTCAACAACTCCGGGTAGACTGAAAAGTCGTAGGAGTTTCCTGCGAACTAAAAGGACAGTTCAATCCAGGACAGGCCGCCTGAGGAGAGGAGAAAGTTGTGGGTGGAGAAGTGTGTGGAAACCCTATGACTTTGGTGGGCCCAAGGAACATCTGCCGCTTGGTCATGAATTGCAATGGCCTGTATGGAAGGCATTGAACTCGCTACGTACCCAAGTAGGCCGCTGCAAATGTAATTTGGCAAAATGGGGGATTATTGTTTCGTCCAACACCCGGAGCGAGTGTGGTGCCCCTGCACAGACTATGTCCCAGTTGCTGGAGTGTCCTGGCCGTCCATTCACTTGCACCCTGGAAGACCTGTACAGTGCTTCTGACGCTGCAATAAGCGTGGCCGCCTACTGGGCTCAGACAGAGAGAATCTATTTAAATATGCCATCGAATCGAAAAGAAGAGAAGACTATGACTTCTGAAAAACGTCCTAGTGCACATTAGTCCTCAGAGGATTTTTACGATATGACCTTTTCAATTTTCTTAAACAGAGAGAATCATTTTGAGTCTTAATTTTGGAACCGTGATTTTGGGTTGATAAATCTACGTGAAATTGTCTATCTAGTATTTTAAATGCCTCAGAACTTATGTCCAATATATACCCTTAAAACAACTTCTAAACTCTATCTAAACCTCTAAAAGTAATCAACTGAAGTAAAGGTAAACTTGGCGATATCTTACGAGAATTTCAAAAGCTGCAACTTAATTTAACTTAGCCAGTACGAATTCAAGAAACACGACTTTACACCAGTCTGTCTACTTGTGAAATTATCTCCATTCCTACTTGGAAATTAACTTACTGAGATCCGCCGTACTGTGCGCTCAGGGTCTCTTAATTAACCCCAGGTGGATGTGCCCTTAATTAGCTGTCTTTTAACGATGCCTGGCCCGTATGGAGAGCACTACATGAGGACTACGATGTATTCCGATGTAAAACTATGCAATTAGCGCCCCTCCATTGTGATATAACAATCAGAGGCCTTAGTGGGATTTTTAACGGACTCAATCGCGTTAACGTTAATATTCGAATGTCAAATCTTATGGTATTTATTGTGTATTACTGTGTGTATTGTCACCAGACTGCCCTTTTCTCTATAGATATCAACAAATAAAAGTGTGAGTTTAAAAAGCTTATAACAGTGAGCTGAATATATAAGATAAACAATTACACTAGATTTATTATTTTCTTAATTATTAAGAGGAAACGCAGGCAGAGAGCTCCGATTAATTTCCTTAGTAAAAAGTCTTAATTCGAGGTTCATCTCTGGCCTATTTTCTCCTCCAGTATTGGACAAATTTAAATAAAAGATATTCCATAAATTGAATAAAAAAGATATGTATTGTGCTTCTATGTTTTCATTTATAATTTATAGTTGTCAAATTTGTGCACTATGCTCTACTCTACTCTCAATATTGAGCATCTTTTGGGGGTTCTAGTGCTAGTGTATCATTAAAAAGGAAAACATATGTGCACAGTATATATCTTTCTTTTTTCAGTTTATGGAATATCTTTAATAGGAGCTCGTGGCTAAATAATAACAGCCGCATGGGTCGATCATCAAGGTTAAGCAACGCTTGACAAAGTCGGTCCGTGGATGGGTGACCATTTCAACATACCGAGTTTCCTCCGTGCCTCGGAAAGCACGTTAAGCCGTTGGTCCCGGCTATCATTTGAAGATCTTTGACAGTCGTTACGAGTAGTCAGAAGCTTGAGATCTGACACCAGTCTTGCCAAAGGGTACCGTGTTAGCCAGTTACTGGGTTGTGGAGGTCAGATAGGCAGTCACTCCATGTAAATACACTAGGACTCAACTGAATCCGGTAAGACTGGAAGCCGACCCCAATATAGTTGGGATAAGGCTAGGCAGATTGATTGGAATATCTTTTATATTAGGACAATATTGGAGGAGGAGTTTTTTTTTAATTGTGAGAGAGAGAGAGAACCAAACCTCGAATTATGACTATTTTTACTTAGAATATTCAGTCCAATGTCTGCGACCGCATTTCCCCTTAAGCTAAGACGATATAGACAATTTGGTTACGGTCCACTATTCTGACCTGCAGCCTTATAGCGTAAATAAATACGGCAACGCAAATGGTTTGACCGCTATCAATGGACCAATCACACAGACGGAAATCCACATTGCGTCATCCATCTCGCATGTGATTGGTCGATTTGATAGCGGTCAAACCTTGTGCCTTGCCGAATTCACTTGCGGAATTCGGCTGCTGGAACCCGTATGTTTGGGTGTGAATTTAAAGATATTTCACGTCAAAAATATGAATCATTCCTCTGAAAAGTTATAGTTATTTTTGAACAACAAATAACTGGATAGAGTTGATTGACACTGATTTAGTGTCAATTGAAGGTCAAACAGTGACATTTGTGTCAATCCTGGCACTTGCTAGTCACGAAATCACGATAGTGTCGAATGCATGTCCAATGCATCACTCGTGTACATAAAAACGTGATGTTGTTGTTGTTGTCCTTACATATCACTACTCTGTCATAAATGTGAGGAATGCTTGCAAAGTGCTATCAGTAATTCATATCCTTAAGTGAAACCCAGTCACGATGAAGTCTATTTTATTAAGACCATCATAAAGCATAAAATATGAAGTATAAATAAATGGGCTCACAAAGGATCCAAAGAATTGAAAAGAAGTATGTAAGGATCATAGCAGATGGCGTTTTGTATTTTCTGCCCATGAGAAAAAGGCGTGAGTTTATGTATGTATTGTGTTGTTTGTGGCTCATTATAATTAGCTTAATTAATTTTTCCTCGATATTTCAATTTTAAACCGATGTAATATTCACAAAGGATCTTTGAGTGTCTGAAGTTGGCTCTAACAACCATTGCGCAAGAAACAGCTTGTAATCGAGTATACGGCATAGAGTAAGCGAGATAGAACGATGCGACAAACGTAAGCAAGTGAAAGAGTCAGTTATACAATGCTATCTTTACCTTCAACATTGAAACAAAAATAGCTACTGCGCAGGGTCTTGCAGCCAATTTAGAGACGCAAAGATCCATTGAGAGTATTATACCCCACACAATAAATAAATTATTTTAAAATTAAAATCTCAGAATAAACAAATTATTATTCAGTGGATCCCGTCTCTTATAGGTAAAGACCATTTCAACATACCGAGTTTCCTTCGTGCCTCGGAAAGCACGTTAAGCCGTTGGTCCCGGCTGTCATTTGAAGATCTTTGACAGTCGTTACGAGTAGTCAGAAGCTTAAGATCTGACACCAGTCTTGCCAAGGGGTACCGTGTAACCCAGTTACTGGGTTGTGGAGGTCAGATAGGCAGTCGCTTCATGTAAAACACTAGTACTCAGCTGAATCCGGTAAGACTGGAAGCCGACCCCAATATAATTGGGAAAAGGCTAGGCAGACTGATTGTGTAAGCTGGATTCGATAAGTACAACCTGTCGATTTAGCGATGCAATTAGAATTTGTCCAGAAGTAAATAAAAGAGCCAGCACGCTTGAAATTAATGTAAAAGGCATGAATTATTTATTTTGTGATTAAAATAACTAGTTATTAGTAGTTTCTCTGATCTTCGTTCTTTGATTGATGATAAATTGTAAATGTAAACAAAACAACTGTAAACGCGTTGCTTAACCTTGGAGATGACTATGACGATGCAACTGGTTATTACTAAGCCGGGTTATAATTTATCGGAGGTAAAATGGTTACAAATCAGATCGAATATAACACATTTTTTTTTTAATCTTTTGTAGGCTCGCACTTGACCATATCTCACCTGATGGTAAGCGATGATGTGGTCGACGATGGAGCACGCGCTTGCCTAGAAGTAACCTATTCACTCTTGACTTAAAGACCCCTAGGTTGTAGCTATCGGGAAACACTGACTCCGGCAGGAAATTCATATTTCACATTTCAAGGAATGCAACGCATTACCAATCACGTTTCTTATACGAGTATATCTTTTAAAATAAAATCTCTCTATGGCTATGGCCGAAAAATTAGCGTTGTGGCTCATCGCGCACGTGAGTTCCAGCATTATGCTAAGCGTTGTGGCTCATCGCGCACGTGAGTTCCAGCATTATGGTAAGCGATGACCGTTTTGCGAGGTTGTGACGTATACTTTCGCTATTATTAGATACTAGCAGACGCTTCGCGGTTTCACCCGCGTAGTTCTCGTTCCCGTGAGAATACAGGGAAAAAAGTAGCCTATGTTACTCGGGGATAGTGTAGCTTCCCAACGGTGAAATATTTTTTTTAATCGGTTTAGTAGTTTTTAAATTTATTCGTTCATACAAAAATACAAGTCTTTCCTCTTTATAATATTAGTATACATATAGAAGTATAGATAATAGTTTTACCTGGCGATGAACTAAAGGCTTTTTTCCCTTTCTTGTTCAAAACCCCGATAAAATCATCCATCTCATTACACAATACCTCAACAAATTCAACAATAATAAACGATATCGCACAGTAAAGATAGTTGTAATTTCATCACAAACGCAGTAGCGAGCCATCGATCATACGGGTCCGTGCCCACTCAACCCGATTAGACTCAACCCGAAGAATAATACCTGCAGATTTCTGTTTTGGTAGGCATAAAAACGTCGATGTATAGTCAGGCAGAAAAGTGTTGATTTAACGCTTGCACCACAGAGAATGTAAAATTGAAATAATGTTTGGATAAATAAATCAATAATTAAACAAGTAAGGACTTATCCTTTTTAAGTATAGTATTCGCTTTGTACTTTGTAGTAAAATCACAGATTATTGTATTAGAATAATTATATCAATACAATCTTATAGCTAGTGGCACGGTGGTATTTATTGGATAAGTTTTTATACGTGAATATAATTATTAGGTTACCAAGTAGGTACTTACTTCTAAAATATAAAAAATTAAGAACCGAAAAGCCGTTAAAGCGAGGTTGAGGCCATCTAAAGCTACATTTTTTAAACGAAATCACTGACTACCAGGTTTTTTTATTATTATTAACGATGACACACACTAGGATCTTCTTTCTGTATCATGGGTGCGTTTACAAACATATAAACTCACGTACACAGCATCCAGAGCCGGAACATTGGCGCACGGTTGGCGCAATGGTTGAGCGATTGACTGCTGCGCTGCGTGTCGCGGGTTGTGTATGTGAGTTTATATGTCTGTAAACGCACCCACGATACAGGAAGAAATTCCTAGTGTGGGGCTAAGTTTTATAAAAAGAAAAAAAAAACAAACTATCTGTAGGTCATACAAATATTTGTTCCGTGCGGGAACCGACCCGCGAAATGCAGCGTAGCAGTCAATCGCTCAACCACTGCGCCAAACGTGCGCCCGAAATTATGTATCATAACAAAATATTAAATATTTTATGTATAGTAAATTAATTTATAATTTAGAATTACATATCACTTTGCTTGACTGTACAAATGACACTAAATAGGTAGTAAAACATCTGGTATTATTCTTCGGGTTGAGTCTAATCGGGTTGAGTGGGCACGGACCCGATCATACGGCCTGATTCCGAGCCACTAACCGGTTCGAACAATAGCCAACTAGCTGCACTAAATGAAATGATAGACGCAACTCCATACGGAGTTAGTGCTGTTGTGGAGTTAGAAGCGCTAGATGAGACGGGACTTTCGAATTTTTTGAGCTGTGATATATATTTTTGAGCCTGTTTGGTAGCAGTGTGTCTTTGAAAGTCATTCAAAATTCAATATTTTGAATAAGGGCCGCTTTTTTACCAGCTTACTAAACTAGTTTCTGCCAGCGGCTTCGCCCGCGTGAATGTCAAAAAAAATCCTAAGGGAACATATTCCTGGGATAAAAACTATAATCTATCTCTGTGCCAAATTTCATCCAGATCCGTCCAGCCGTTTGAGCGTGAAGAAGTGACAAACACACACACACACACTCACAAACTTTTGCCTTTATAATATTATAAGTGTGATTAATATGGCGTTTTGGCATATATTTGAGACAAAAGCTGTCAAGCCTATATGTCTTAGTGAGGTTTTTTTTATATCTTTGGCAGTCTTGTCAACAAGACAATATTTTGACAAAATAACTATGTTTTGTATTGACATGGAAAAAGCGGTGTTTGCCTTTTCCCTAATATCTCTTTGTTGGAACCCGGTCAATAAACAGTACTATGTATCTTTTTTCATTAGTAAAAATGTTGAGGATCACAATAAATGCCAATTCAAGACGACTTTATCTCTTTTCTTTATGTCTACAAAACAAAAATTCCATGCTAAAACGAAAACGGTATAACTCCCACATTATATTTATTTACACACGCTTAGGCCATCGCATGCAAAAACTTGAACTCTGTTTGTTTTTGTCTATGAATCCTCTAGCTTTTTTGCACAATAATCACTTGAACAAAGTTCAAACATTGTTTACGTTACGTAAGTTTTGGAAAACCCCATATTCGTTGTTAAACAAAACTCTTGAAACCAATCATATCAAAAATGTTGAGTTCCTAAATTTAGAGATCCTATTGTATTTGTATCTGTTTTTTACTATAAAGAATATGAAAATATAAATAATTTCATATACAGTCCATCTTCCATATTCCTGGAGCAGGCAAACCGGGCATGCATAAAAGATATATTAGCTTGTATTAGCTTCGCAGAATTAACTTGCAAAATGGTAGTACCACGGTACAACCTGCATACGAGAAAGGGGGCGGGCTGTAAATCAGCGTTGACCAGCGTAATAGCTATGCTTTACACTGCTCAGCATATGCTGAGCCCGCTCCTTTTGCCATACTGATTTATTATTGTGCTTCAGAGCTAATTTGTGATTTTTCATGTTCTGTTACAGTTGGCAATAAATGTTTTCTTTCTTTCTTTCTTTCTTTCATACAACGTACTTGCTTTATACCTTGTAATTTTCTACTGACAGCCAACTTGGCGCGAAAACTTCGTCGAGCCTTTGATGCGTTCGGAATATGTATTAACAAAGTTTACTTCACTAAGGTTGCCGTCTTTAAGCTAAAAGTTCAGTATCTGGCAATTGGTCGATTTTAGTTTTTTTAATGCCATCGTATTCAGCAATAAATTCTACTATCAATAGATTCTGGATCAAAATTAAAACGCGTTTAGGCCCCAAATTGTTATGTTTAAACCGGACCTCGCAAAAATATTATTTTACACCGAATACTCTCGCGTATGATTTATAGTTGAACAGCATTGATTTTTAATTATTTTGCAGTTTCATTTCTATGACTCAAAATATAATTTCGTCAGATAGTGGCATTATAGCTTGAGGACGACAGAATGTGTGTTCAGATTAATATTTGTAGTTCCAAAAGCTAAGTCTAAGAACTAATGAGTTTCAATACATCTTTGATGTGGAAATGTAGGATTTCGGCATGCATCAGTTCGTGTACATCTTGGGTGTGTTGATTTAGATTCTGACTCAGAGAGATGTCTATCCGGGTGATTATTTAGGAAGATAAAGGGAAGCCAGAGAACTCCAGTAGGTACCTACTCTTGTGAGTCAATCACGTGAGAAATACAACGATACAACGATGTCTAAAATTGAGTCTTAGCTTTATGCTATCACATTTCATATATCATTTCATTTCATCATTTATTGCCAATAATGTAGATATAAGATGGTAATTTTTTGTAGACAGTCCCGGTACATTTTACCTTACGGCATGCAATTTTTTTCAGTTGAATATAATAATTTAAAAAAATCTGCAATTAATACAACACTAATTAAAACATTCGGAAGTAAATAACATTATTTCAAGAAAATTATTTGATATAAACAATGGGTAATCAAAACATTCTAGATTAAACATAATAATTTCAAGAAAATAATTAATTAAATACAGCCACAGTCAAAAAAAATAATTAGAAATGAAAAATACTATTACATAATAATAAATACTATTAATAATAAAACATAGTCAAAATCATTAGGAATAAAATATAATCATGTCCACAAACTAATAAATTAAAAACAATCATAGTAAAAACATTAGGAATAAAAATAATCATGTCAACAAAATAATTAATTAAATGCAACCATAGTCAAAATCATTAGGAATTCGAAATAATCATGTCAACAAAATAATTAATTAATTAATTAAACAGAATGGATAATAGATGCTATGTCAAGTGCTTTGCTGCAGAAATGCCAAAATACTTGTATAGACAGGCAACTTACTAATCATGCGACTTTAAAAAAATGTTACAAAGGGGGTTCTTATCGGTAAATCGGAGCTTTTACAGACAATATTTGGATGCCCAAGACATCGCTAAAAGCTGAAAAAATCCCAAAACAATTACTCATTTATTTAAAACTTCATGCACAAATGTACAACGGCGGATTTAATGCTTTAGGCATTCTCTATCAGTCAACCAAGGGTGGTAGAGAGATAACATGGCATGTGCATTATTTAAAAGTGGAAAGCAAATAACAATAAACAGTAATAATAAGTTGATTTATATACTACTAATACTTATATATTTTATATAATACATACCTAAATATATATATTAACAAAGTAAATAAAAATAAGTTATCGAGTTACCTATATAACTACTCTACCCATGTTTGCAAAGAAATAAATGATTTGATTTGATTTGATTTGAGAGATCCTGGCCCCCGCTACGACGCCATTCTTTTTATATTTTTGATGTTAAGGCACCGTTCTGGATAGTAAACCCTAAAAACCCTGGTTATAAAATACTGTCTTGTAAAAAACTCAAGCAATTTGTAAGTGCTGAAAGGATCCCTAACTTGGTGTTTTGATTGTACGTGGATAAGACAGGGTTTTAGTAACAAAATCCTGTATTATACATATCTAAACCAGCAATATCAAATGAGTGATCATATTCTTCCTGCGAGTTAAAATCAGATTCTTACGCAGAAATACAAATCTAAATATTCTCAGCTTAATATTTTTAACAGTTCATATTATATTGGCTCTTCTAAATATTTGGCAACTTGTAGGAATGCGACTCACAGATCCTAGCGACCATGTGAGTTGTGTGAAAGTTGTTTGGACTAACTCGACTTAGGCAAAACGGAATAATCGCTATTGGACCTCCCACTCATAAATTACTAAACACAGTCTCTTTTGCGCAAGTAATTTATATATTTAGTTTTAACGAGTCTATCCATGGTCGACATATATGAAAACTAGCGTCAGCCCGCGGTCTCGTCTGCATTAGAGGTGATTTATTGCCCCAAAGGAACATTCTTCCAGGATACAATGTATCCTATTTCCTCGTCTAGGTCATGGTACACCCGTGTACCAAGTTTGGTGTGAAGAGGTAACAATCAGACGGAGTTATTTTTGGGTTGATTGTATTAGTCTGGATTATGGAAGTTTGATGTTTATCATCTTTATTGCCTTACAAATGCAACCGTTAGAATTTTGGAATGTTCAAAGCACGTCATGTTCAATCCACTTCAAAAATTATCTTGAAACTTTACTTAACTCTATTAATTCTAACTGCCAACTATTACACTATGAAGTAATAAATTAAAAAATAAATAAATATTTTATGCCGTTCATTTTTACTCAGCACAATATAAAAACAATCATACATTACGTAGAAACCCTAGTAAACCTAATCTGTGCTATTAATTAAAGTTTTAAATATGCACAAATAAGTTTACAAGTAAACTTAATGATTTATTTATAACGGTCTAGTTGACAGCTCTATAAACTTTATTCGGAGGCTTCCCATGGCTTCCCATGTGTGCGTAGCTTATAAGTCTACTCTGTATTTTTAATAAAATAAATAAATAATAATATAATAATGACATTTAAAATTCGAAACTGGACCACATACCGCGCTTAAATATGTAAGCAATTTAACCCGAAACTAAAAAGCGACCACCACAATTTGTCAACAAGCAACACCGGTAGTATATCACGAGACCTATCAACAGGCTGTCAGCTGTATCCCTTCCAGTGGGCTAATATATGCTCAGACCACATTCGTCCTACATTCACCCCCCTTCTTCGATCAACTGTCTCGGCTTGACGGCCATTACCTAACCGACCGCTTGCGCGCTCTACAAACTCCACACCACGACACCAAAATACGGGCACACTTAAAAAACCATCGAACTCTCTTATCACACCGTAATATGGTTGAGAATTTAATCAGTACCGTTTCCAACGAGTGCAAAATTAATTTGGCTTCATCTACTCTACTCGCTGTTTACACTCGCCCGTCGACGTTCGTCATTTAATTAATTCGATATTTGAACGCGGCAAAGTGCTGTCATTTCTTTCGGCCAGTGTTTTTTTTTTTGCGTTGTTTTTTTGCTATAGGTATACAACCTTTGCGGTGACAAGTAAAAATTTAAAAATAATAAAGTTACGTGTTCGTGTTTTCATAAAAATCATTTTAGTGTTTAGTGAAATTATTTGAAAAGTGTTATGTTATCTAATGTGTGTGATGTTGAGAATGCTGTGATATAATAATTATGTGAATGATAATGTTGGCTGGTCAGGAAGCCAGCATCGAATTGGTGCAAAGGTGGCTTCAGAGGCGAGGCAGTGATGACACCGACACAGGTTAATAAAAGATTTCTTTGGCGAATATTTTATAAAAATATTAAGTTTTGTTTTTTTTTAAGTCAATACAATCACGTCCGTATTATTTAAAATATTGTAAAATCTCATTCAAAATCTAGACACTTAGGTAATTTAAAATCAATAAATATGCCAATACCTAATCTAAAACCAGAATCGTAACAAATTCGCCCACAACTCAAATATAGACAAACAGATACAGACTAGTTTAAGGAAAAGACTAAAAATAGATTGTTTACCTAAATATCTCGTTTTTGTAACCAAATTATAAAAGACTAGCGGACGCCTCGCGGTTTCACCCGCGTAGTTCCCGTTCCCGTGGAAATACAGGGATATAAATTTGCCTATGTGACCCGGGGATATACACTATCCCCGGGTCACATAGGCAAATTTATATCCCTGTATCCCAACGGTGAAAGAATTTCTGAAATCGGTCCTGTAGTTTTTAAGTTTATTCGTTACATACAAAAATACAAATCTTTCCTCTTTATAATATTAGTATAGAAGTATAGATGTACATCTTCTGTTCTAATCGATGGAAAACTCTTTATGTAAATTCTTTGGGACCAGAAGGCGGCCACGCGGCTCACGCCAATCGCTACGTCAGTGGCGTCCATTAGGGCCTCTAAAGTTCAGGTATATGGGCCCACACACGACGATGGTAACTTAATCTTGTACATAATTATGTTTGATAGGTAATTTCTCGCAACTGGGTACAAATACAATTACTGAATAATGGCTGTTCAAAAAGTTAATTATGGGGATCAAATATAAAACTATTAGGTACATACATGCAAGAGAGGAACGCTTTATAGAATAAAAATAAAATACGCCTGCCTTGTCAAATAGCTTGTATTTTTTTTTGTTCCATTATAATTCACTCTTTGACAGGCAGGCGAGTTTTTTAATATTTTTTTATAATTTATTTTTTATTTCAAACCTTTTTGTGGCAAAACGATATTTTTGCAAACGCTCACATTTTTTATAAGTTTTTCTATGGGATATTGAATAGATACTGTTATATTTATTTAATTTATATTTATATTATTACTTTATTAGTGAACGAATGCATACTGAATACTATTGTTTTAAGTTTTTATTTGCGTACTAAGCAAACTCTAGACTAGTTTGACGATAATAGTATACGTAATAAAAAGTTTATGAATTAAATATTTGGTTCCGTACCCAAAGGGTAAAAACGGGACCCTATTACTAAGACTCCGCGATCCGTCTGTCACCAGGCTGTATCTCATGAACCGTGATAGCTAGACAGTTGAAATTAAAAATAAAATTGAATAAAAACAGAATAAAATAAATATTAAGGTGGAGCTCCCATACAATAAACGTGTTTTTGTTGCCGTTTTTTGCGATAATGGTTAGGAACCCTTCGTGCGCGAGTCCCACTCGCACTTGGCCGGTTTCTTTTTCATGAACCATGGCTGCTCTATTATACATTTTTTAAATGTTCACTAGTCTATGTTAATCGCAATGCTTCTAACGATACCACATACATTGGTATCGGTTAAGTTGTTTAGAAGTTTAATGGAATAAAGAAACTCACAAACATACATGACCCCTGAAAACATAACACTCCTTTTTTGGGCAGTCCTGTAAAAAGCGTCTGATTTAGTCACTTGCAAAATTAGTCACTTTATAGAAAAGCTTCAGAATAATAAAATGCATGGAAACGTTTTGTCGAGGTTATTATGTATAGGAATCAATCAGCTCAGTCACCGATTTATTTCTCATTGCTAGAAGTTAGGGGATGAAAGAAGGCCTTCCCCCAGGAGTTATCTTACTCTTGGGTGAAGGTCTACCTTCACTTCTTCCACCTTTCACATGACCGCGTTACTGCTTCCAGTTCTGGCGAAATCTGTCTAGTTCGTCCTGCCGTTTCCTTTGTAGTCTGCCACGACCCCGTCTCACTGTCCCAAGATCATATAATAAAACCTTTCTCGCTGCTTTATACCTCTGAAAAATATTTATCAAACAAACAAATAACTGAAATACAATGGGATTTCCAGAGCGCTTTATAAAGCATTCCGTGAACATCTGAGGTCGTATTTCCAGCAGAAAATCGCTGAATTCATCAATAGCTCAAGGTATGCCTTGCTATAGAGAAAATGCCTCTTATTATTTATTCTCTACTACTACTCTACGAATGCTATTAATACATAAAATAGGTATTACCGTCAATTAAAACCAATACAATGTTTAGTAGAGTTGTGGGACTATATGTAAAAAATCTGTCATTCTTTTCTTGAGCTAGAGAATGAGCCGATTGTCTTCCAAAATGTATGGGATTGACAAGTGCTACCGAATGGTAACGTGGTTTATCCACAAAATTACTAAACGAATGCCAGTATGTCTAGCTAGGCAGTTGAGGCCTAGTGCAAACAATGTTTTTTTTATCATATCTATTCAAAAAGAACTCGTTTATTCTTCGTTAACAGGGACTAAAATAGCTCATTAATCCCTAGGGACTAAAAGTGATTAGAATTTGGAATGTGGACATTCTTAGTAAATGTTCCTATCAGCAAAGAGATTAATCACAAACGGTTCAAAATAGGATTACATCGCTAAAATCGATTACTACGAATTTATGAGGTGAATGGCTAATGAACGATTGTAATTCTATTTCTGACTGCACGGGAGCATTGTATTGAACAAGTGACTGGCGCGAGCTAAATTAAAAAATAAAACTACAACTGTTACGGATGGTACTAATAAAATTGTTACGATGCACTTCCATAATTGTTCAAATATAAACATTGGCTTCTAATTATTTCTATAATATGTCTTATGGTTCCAATTGTATGTAAATAAATAAACGTAACGTTCTTGTTCATAAGTAGCACTTATTTATTTTCTCATAGAGGGTGATTTAAAGTAGAGTGTCCACCTCGGGTGCAACACTATTTTAAGCTCGAGTGACGTACTTTAAATCCCACGCTGCGCTCATGATTCATTTATTTATTTATTAAAACTTCATGCAACATAAAGATACATAGGCGGACTTTATGGCTAAGGATTCTACTTTAAAATCCTTCGCTCCGCTCTGGATTTAAAAAAAATATTCTCGTCTTTTAGTTATTTGCTCTCTAGATAAACAATCTACTATTTTTACTGCTCCGCTGTTCTTTTCTGATTAATTTTGTTGCGGGATCCAAACAGTGAATGGATTCTCCGGTGGTCGGCACTGTTGATTCTAAAATTCAGGAGTTGCAGAGGCTGAAAATAGTGTGGCCCAAGTCCCAAAATAATGTCTAGGCCCCTATTCATACTTGGTCCACACGATGATTTTGCTATGCATTGCATCACATATGCTACAAATATATGCGATATTCATAGCTTCGCTATGCATCTCGTGTGTTGGTCCTAAGGTAGCGTTTCTTAGCGTGGGATACTTATCTCTTGATGATGATTATGGCAAAATTCAATGATTATGACCCTGACCAGTATCAGGATGCTTGTTAGTGGACGATTGCGTGACGATTTGTTGAATATAGCATAACAATGATAGTTTCAATTTTACGGAATTTTCCAGTGTCTTCGGATTAGAACATCTAATCGTAACTATATTCCTATCTGGCACTAAGCAGATCACTCATATAACCTGTTAAAGTTTGCAACAGTGACTTGGGCAGTTAGGATACTCTAAATTAGTGTCTCTCTGCGTTTGGACATATATTTTGTTACTCTTTGGCGGAATTCCAGAGGGTGACACACGTTAGTGTGATGATCTCTGTGTCTTGTGTCGGCACCCAGAGCCCTTACTGGTCAACCAGGATCGTGAATATAGTGGCGTCTATTTATGAGTACATTTGCTGCGACTTCAGGCACACACATACAAACTTTTCTTCACTTGAACCGTTTTTTCCTTCAGCATCGTGTCTTGTTATTATGTCCTGAAAGTGCTCTTACTCAGATTGTGTATATACTGATTGCTTATTCTAAGGTTGTTATTTGTTTCGGGATATTTACAATGTATATTTAGAGTTTGGTTGGGTTTTGGGTCTAAATATACATGGTAAATATTCCGAAACAAAAATTTATTCTAATGATTGTGACCATGTCAGCTTAAAAACTTATATTCTAAGGTATTTAATAATAATGGTGTTATTTCCGTTGTTGCAGGCAGCTCGAGCGGCTCCCCGGGGGCTCGCGCCGGCCGACGCTCGTCGCTCGCGCTCACGCCGGAGGACGAGCCCCTAGTCGATGTCGCCGTAAGTTGAGAGTCACTTAATAATATATACTATAATAACAAACAACCCAGGGTTGATAAAAATCACGATTTATTTAAAAATAATCGGATTTATTTGATTTAAATCGGATTTATTTGATTTAAATCGGATTTTTTTGATTTTTTTACTTTCTGATCTTTTTTAATTTGGAAGTCAGTTATTTATTAAAAAAAAATCACAACATAAAATTTAGTTATTTTAATTATTAATAAAATTAACAAAAAAAAACATAAATATTACTTTTAACAAAAAAAAAATTTATAATAAAGTTCTTCTCAAATCCAATATTTTTTTAATCACACAAATTTTTGTCATATTTATCAAATATGAACAAGGAAAATAAAATAGACTTTAAATTAATAAGGACATACAGCCATTTGGGTATACCGGATAGATATTTTTATTAGCCTTATAGGTATTTTTTTCAAATTTAGTTTTTTTTAAAGGAAGTCTAATTTGGCTGCTTTCTCGGTGCCTAATCTATTTCTTATTTTGCTGTGCTTGGTGCATCATAATTTTTGGCTGATTTGGTCGCAGTAAAAGAGTATTGATTTAAATCACTGATTTATTTTGAAAAATCATTTGATTTTCATCGCGATTTAAATCACTGATTAAAATCAAGTGATTTAAATCATATCAACCCTGAAACAACCATATACCTACATAGTTTGTTACTTCCCCGACACGTGGCAAGACACATCACACCACAAATACACCCATCAGAGAACCTAGACAAGTGTCATTTATTTATTTATTTAAACTTCATGTACAATAGTGGTACATAGGCGGACTTAATGCCAATTCGATGTCAGCGATGGCGATAGTCGAAATGCCAAAATGTAAGGGTGTAATGTGTAATGTAATCACATGACATTTCGATCGTGCTTGGGATTCTCATACATTTTTAGGGTTCCGTACCCAAAGGGTAAAAACGGGACCCTATTACTAAGACTTCGCGATCCGTCTGTCTGTCTGTCTCCAGGCTGTATCTCATGAACCGTGATAGCTAGACAGTTGAAATTTTCACAGATGATGTATTTCTGTTGCCGCTATAACAACAAATACTAAAAACAGTATACAGTAAATATTAAAGGGGGGCTGCTATACAACAAATGTGATATTTTTGCCGTTTTTTGCTCGATATTAATAACGGCAACAGGTAGACGCTTGAAATATTGACAGAATGTTTAGTTGTATATTTACTTCAAAAAATAATAATTAATAAATTAAAATAAAATAAATTAAGGGGGGCTCCCATACAACAAACGTGATTTTTATGCAGTGTTTTGCGATAATGGTACGGAACCCTTCGTGTGCGAGTCCGACTCGCACTTGGCCGGTTTTTTACCAATTCCAATTCCTATGGAGACGCTTTTCCAGTTGTCTAGAGTCTCAGATCACTCAACGCAAACCCCTGTAAAAACTCCGTACATCTTATCCATGTGACTTTACAAGTATTCACATCCAAAACTTGACAAAGTCAAGCGTAGAATTGTGTTAAGTTGGGGGGTAGTTATGTTAACGGGTATCACTCCGTTTTTAGGGTTCCGTACCCAAAGGGTAAAAACGGGACCCTATTACTAAGACTTCGCGGTCCGTCCGTCTGTCTGTCTGTCTGTCTGTCACCAACCTGTATCTCATGAACCGTGATAGCTAGACAGTTGAAATTTTCACAAATGATGTATTTCTATTGCCGCTATAATAACATATACTAAAAACAGAATAAAATAAATATTTAAGTGGGGCTCCCATACAACAAATTTTTGCGATAATGGTACGGAACCCTTCGTGCGCGAGTCCGACTCGTACTTGGCCGGTTTTTATTTATTTCTGGGGTAATGCTTTTTGCCAAACTGTGACAGAATACCTATAGGTAAACGGATAAGCTGCTTCCAGGGCAGGTCATCCTAATTGCGTAAGTGAATTCGGCAAAGAACACGTATAGGTAAGTAAGGGTAACGATATCTATAAAATAACGGCTTTCGTATTGCGTAATACATTCGAAAATAGGTCATGGAAAGGATATGTGAATTCAACTCATAGGATGGAGGACTTACCCTTTCTCAATTATTTACACAATACCGAAAACATTTAATGACCTGGTGAAGGTTGCGGCAATCCGCTGGTTGCGAGACGCACGGGACCGGTCAATGTGGTGACGCTTGGGGGAGGCCTATGTCCAGCAGTGGACTTCTTTCGGCTGATATGATGATGATGATGAAAACATTTAAAAGAAATTTGTCATACTCTTTCATGGAGTTTTTTCCTTTGCCCTGCCGAACTCACTTGCGCAGCGTTATTTCCTTTTTGGATATCGCTGCACATGCTGAGAAAAGAAATGCTCCTACATTTTTGGTCTCGCACGGGGTTTTATTTTTATTATTGTTGAATTTTTTGCTTATTTCGCGTATCTCCTGTGCGGGTCACAACTATATATTAGGCTGCGGTTTCACAATTCCGTTCTCTCATAATTGGATCATAATTATGTATTCAGCAACATTCCGCTATTACTAATTAATTACAAAACAACCGGTCTTGGAATGATCAAAAATACGGAAGTCACAAGTCACTTGAAAGATGACAAAGTTTGACAGCTAAGTCGTCAAACAGACAGACAAACACTTTCGCTTTCTTATCTATCTCTTCACGCTTAAGTACATCCGTTATGATGATTCGATAATAAGTTTATTAGTTTGGACAGGACAGATATACTGTAACCTAATTAGCTACATAGTAAGTTTGTGACAACGCGACTAGGATGCAAAGATATTTTTTTCATATCAATGTTCTATGGGTAATTAATATCCGGAGAACAATCTCTTCACAAAAGGCTTTTTGATTATTTGTCAAATCATCGTACCGCACGTTTCTGCGGTGCGTTAGTGGACCATTGATAAAAATTACCTAGTGGTTCTGCCGATTAGACTAAAAGTCAACCCAACGTAGTTGTGAAAAGCCTAGATCAGTGATTCCCAATGTTGGAAGCGCACCACACTATGGGTGCGCGACAACATATAAAGGGAGGCGCAAGTCCGGGAGGCGAGTGGGTTAGTCCTGCGTCGCCAGCGCACACCACTTCACCCGTGAGAGCAAGCTATGGAAATAAAAATGTTTCACCTGTAAAATATGATTTTGAAAGATAGTAACAAAGGCATTAGCCATTATTTTGGGTAAATATTTAAAATATATGGCAGTATAGCAGAAAAATACTGTAACTGATTTAATCGTTTTCATGTAGGTACTTATTTCTGCGAAAAAGTCCGCACCCTTCCTTCAAGAATGTTTCTATATAACCGTTAGTTATCTAAATACAAACACAATTACAAGGGGGGGTAGCTGGGCCTTCTCATTTTCGGCAATATGGGGGCGTGACAAAAAGCTTTGGGAACCCCTGGCCTAGTTAGATGGAGGTAGTAGAGATTCTGCTAAATGACGAATGATGAATGGGCTCTTCAGTCAATCTACCTAGTCTTTTTCCAACTATGCTGGGGTCAGCGTCCAGTCTAACTGGATGGAGCTAAGTACTAGTATTTTACATGGAGTAACTGCCAATCTGACCTCCACAACCCAGTAACTGGGTAACACGCTGTCCCTTGGCAGATTTTCTATAGTCTTCTGAGTATCCTTATCGAATATCAAAGATGTAAACATGACTCATTGACAGCCAGGACCAACGGCTACGCGGCTGAATGGGCTGTTACTAGTCCATCCATATTACTCGTAAATATGAACTGCACAGTTAGAAACAATGAAAACATTGTTCAGTGAGTTATGCAAATGCTCTTAAGGTTCAACTAATTTTACGTCGTTAACACCTAACCTTAACATCGTTAGCTATTCAAGACCTGTAGCTAATTAATTCTTGCTGGGCAACTTTGACCTTTCGTGGTGCAAAGTATTTATGTTAGTATGACGTTGCATGGTTCGTTCATGAATATTTTGTTAAAGTTTTTCTTTTTGTTCTGAGAAAAATTAACATGTTGTGTTAGTGGAGGATATGTTTATTTATATTTTTGAGAGGTAAAATTTACGTAAGACTAACTAGGTTTCAGCCTCAAATTCAGCCAGAACCATTTTCTCATCAAACTCCTAACTCACAGCTATGGAGACCCTTTTACCTGGGCACGCATTGCCTTGGCCGACCTGGAAAACTTTGAACAGACTCCGCACTCGGGTCGGCCGCAGCAAAGGCAATCTCCATAGATGGAGGTTCTCGGACGGTTCCGATCCTCGGTGCTTATGCGGCGTCTCCCCGCAGGTCATGTCCCACCGTTCGTATTATGCCGCAAGTCCTGTTGTCTGTTCACGTGAAGACCTGCGTCATCGGAGGGCGTTGCCGTAGTTGCATTCTGGGCCAGGCAAGGCATTTAACTAAAAAGTGTCTGTTTGACATCGACGGGCTAAGAAGAAGATCACACTCTGCAAAACCAAAATGAGTTAGAAATTGTAGAAGATGTAGAACTTGAATGTACTTACGTCTAACCAAGGACGTGGCTTGAGGTAGTTATTCCTACAAAAATAGGCTGAAAGATATAATGAGGTATTAAGGTACTTACAAGATACTGGGAACACTACTTGGAGTCGGGTGATCACCACACTTGTCCACTTAATCCTATTTCACGATAGTTTAAGCCGGCCGGCGTTGAAATCGAGTTCTTATTGAATTTTTTTGTCACCCGCCGTAAGATGGCAGAGTGGATAGATTGTCTTTGCTGCACTCGGAGATGTATGAGTGCGTTTTGGCGGCGAATTTGAAATATAAAGATAAAGGAAAGAAAGGGACTAGGAAATTCATCTCAAAGCCTGTTCAGTCCTTCGTCAATTGTTTAGATTTTATTACGATAGGATAATTCCTTCCGACAGGTTATTGGCTTTTTAAAAGATGGAACTAGTGATTGCAGCAAAGTCACATTTAGATTATCGATTCAATTATTGACACTTTTATTTTCTGTCAATTAAAAAGATTCCCTTTTATGCTCCTGTGTTTATTTTTATAAAATAAAAACGATATAATAACGATCTGTCTTTTTAAGAAACTATGACCCATACGGTACATAATTTGGAATTACTTTTATGTTGAGAAAACTCTCTCTTGTTTACGTACCTACAATTAACCAAATTCATCTGAGACCAATCGCAGCAACAGTTATTTACTGCACTAAAGTTTAAATATAATTTAAAATGCTTCAAGCAGAAAGCTGAACGGGATTAAATTTTTCGACACATAAGTACTTACATCGCCAAGTGCTTAACAAAGCAATACAATCAAACAACCACGTTAATAAAGCAGCACAATTCCTTCTCCTCATTAGTGGACCCCTTAATTCGCAATAACATATTCAAAAGACTAAATTGCTGATTGAATTCTGGCGCCGAACCAATCATAAGGGTCAAGGTCCGCATCCGCGTGAGGCAAAACGCCTCACTTAAGAAACAAAGATGAAGTGCGCAAGATTCAGTCCATTCGTTGTGATTGATGATGATATAGTCACTTTTTATGAGCCGTTGATTGGTGCAAAAAGGCTTCTTAATTTAAAGGAATGATGGAGTTATTCGGGTCAGTTTGTACTTATGCAAAATTCTTGAGGTGAACTGGGTTGTCTTTTTATGAGGCAAATTCCAAGACCTTCAAAAATTATTTCGACTTCAACCAAAACATTTCTTGCCAATAACTTGAAGAATAGTTATCAAACACTCGGACTCGAGAATATATTAAAAGTTTTTGGTAGAGTTCAAATAAAACACAAAGGCATATAAAAAATAAACATGCAAAAAGCATTTTAGTGAACGATTCTATATTTGTAGTGGACTCAGATCTTAGGCTAAGAATGGATCCTTCTTTGAAACTGAAGAATACAAACACAGTCAGATACCTAAGTGAATATTCTTGAATTACAATCTAATGTACCAGAAGACATCACAGCTAGTAATTACTGGAGATAACATCAGACAACAAATAACAACTATATCGACGTAACCCCAAGATCTTAACGAAGATAAACACGAGAGACATCTTGAATATACTACGTATCACGATCATTAGTTAATTGCGTTCACTCGCATCCAATCAGATATCGATCTATAAAGCTCAGCCCTTATAATTACATACTATAGGTACCTACTACTGATCAGGAACTTGTGGTTAAACAAGAACAGCCATACGGGCCGATTTTCAAAGTTAACCGGTCGTCTGCCCATAATTACCTAAACAATAGAAAAGCCATTGTGCCTCGCGTGGATCCACGTCTTAAACACGCGAAAAGCAACGCTTGCTTAGTTCGGTCCGTTGTGGATGGGTGGCCTTTCGTTACCCTCATATTGAGGCACCTCCATTATGGTTGAGCTGGGTGGTGCCGATTCATGCGTCATCTTCGTGAACGGGCGCCGTCAGTTGGGATTGGTAACTAACCTAACTGCTTCGTATGTTAATGTTTTTCTAGTACCTATTATATAACTGCACAATTATACATGTGTGAGTACTTTTAATACTTTATACCTGTACGTAGTATAGTGTGTAGTGCTATTCTGGGTGCATTGTCTTATGAATTTATTAATGTATGTACTTATGTAACTATCGTAAACAACTCCTTTTATTTTAAGAGTCAATATGGATTTTCTTGCGCGTTCTTCTCCATAACAAGCTACTTTCCGTATGGACGGTAAATTTTAATTGTGACGTTCAAAAGTGGTTATATTTAACTTTGTGGTTTATAATGAAATGGTGGCCTAGTTGAAATAAAATATATTTGACTTTGACTCCTCAAAAAGCTTGATAGATCAATATAATATAAATAAATAAATCTTGATAGATAGATCCCGTTCCTATCTTAATCTGCCATATTTGAAAAATATTTACAGCAATAAAGAAATTGAAAATAAACTCGCGCTAAAAGCTAAAAAAATATTAAATTTAACATTTTTGGCTTCGGTATATACCAGGGCCCCTAGCGGAAAATTCGAACGCAGTAGACCTAATTGCATCAGCGTACAATGAAGATCGACCACAACAAATTTGGAAAAAGGCAGATTTATCGACCTGTATTTCTACTGATCTTATATATCAGCTGAGTGATATAGATATGTCTTGTGTGCCCACTGTCACGTGCCTATTAACACAATAAATTATCAAATGTATACCTTATAATCCATTACGCCTATATTCAAAGGCAATTATTCGTTATAGCTCTTATGATATACTTCACAAAATCACTGCGTATATGGATGGACTATTGTCCTTTACTCAGAAAAGGATCTCTTAGTACTTAATTTTTTCTTATATTTATTATAGTCTATGACAATCGTTCGTACTTTGTAATGGCAAGAAATATCTTGCAAATGGTATAATCTTAAAGAAAACCAAAATCTTAAGCATTACCTATGCACTTATTTTGTGTTTCTTTTCTCTTCTACTTCATATTAGTTTCACTCGAGAGAGAGCGGTCGTGGTTTTTTTTACTTGTATGTTTATTATATTCGTGTTAAATAATAGTCATTTATGCTACAAGTGCGGAAGGTAGGTGATTTACGATGAGTGGCATTTTTATTCACGAGCGAGCGAAGCGAGTGAGTGGATAAATCGACACGAGTCGGAAATCATCTTACGTACGTGTATCATGCAACATTTTACTATGCATTGTGCGTAGAAATAAAAAATATATCTGAACCAAACAAAAATTAATAAAATAGCGGGCTTATTCAAGCGCGCTCAGCATATCCACAGATTAACTAAAAGTTCCTCGGGCATATCTACTGCGCATAAAGGCAAGAGTATGAATATTTAAAAACTAATAATTTATTGATCAAAATCTAAATCTAGAGTAATTAAAAACGCCATTAATGAAGTATTAGTTTTATTTTACCTTTTATATGAATGATAATCTGTACTTAACAAATTTTTGTAACTTTTCTCAAATAATGAAAATTCTGTGTCGGGCTGACGTTGGAGTTAATAATTAAAAAAATACAGAAAAGTAAAAAGCACTAGTGAAAAAAAGTGTCACTTTCCGCACAGTTTGGCTGCTTGGAAAACGCTCTTTTCGAGGACATGCATTGTAAATAAAATATCGGCCCTGTATTTTTAGTTGAAGTCATACAGCGGTCGCCGAATATTATATTTAATATCAATATATGCTGCACCGGGACACTGCATGTTAACTCTTCTTTGATTACTAGTTGAATGGTGATCATAATTTTTCAGCTCAATCGTCAATCACTTGATCCACGCAAAATTTACATTATACTAATTCCAATACGATGCTTGTTGGTAGTCAATTAGCAAATTCAATACGATGACAGAATTTGCAGAAATATTAGATGAGTTTGCGCTTCTAATTTGTAAACTGATAATGTTTGGTTTGCAATTAAAATTATAATGAAGAGGTTAATTTTGCAAACAATGCTGAATACACACGAATTAATTTAAAATTGTATAATTCGCTACATTTCTAATTATTCAATTAGGAGTTAATTCAGTTGTTATGATATTGTAATCTGCCCCCATTTATTTTCGATCTTTTATTGTAATCCAAAGCTTATAGAATTAAAATCAATGTCTTTATCCTTGACCAGCTGAGCATTGAAACAATGCTATAATTATTTAATCTACATTTTCAAATAACTTATAAAACGTAATCAGTGCGACTCAAATCGATAAGTGTTATCATATTAAATACAATAATTCTTAATGTTTTAGTTTGATATTAAACGTCGCGGGAATAAGTCACGGGGGATGTGTTAATCGAAGTTAATACACGTGCGAAATAATTAGTGATGCAACTGTGAAACTTTTAATATTTAGTGGTTTAAGTGATACTTTTTGCTGTGTTACATAAGTGCAAACGAGCTAATGATCTTAATAAGCTCACACGTCTGTTGAATTTACGAAGATAATCAAACTGTGAACGCAATACCACAACTGCATGAAGAGCATTTTAATGTCGATGATTCGATAATACATTGAGTAACAGTCTTTACTCAACATGTAACGATTTCGAAATCAACTATTAATATATCATCATTATCAAGCAACAGGAACTTCTCATTATCTACATAATCGCTAATGTTTAGATTGGCATTGATTTCAATTGGAGGAGATTTACTCACGTGTAGTAAAGTCATTATGTGAACGATTGTGTAATGGAAATCATCTAATTCTGTTTATCGTAGTGAAGAAACCAGTAAACAGTAACATGGATAAGAATAACGTAGTTGTAGTTGAAAATCAACCAGTGGCAGACACTAAAAATAATTTAGGTTGTTGGTCCAGATTCAAGAGCTTATTCGAAGATAGAGGTTTCGATTTAGAATATGAATATGGGCAACGACACCCAAGGCCGATCAATTTACTAGGAGAAACCCAAGACGCAGAAGGCTATAGAAGAATTTCTGAAAGAAAAACATCTCTTTCTAGGGTCAGTAATAAAAAGGTACAGGTCAATAGTACGCCCAAAGATACTAACGCTGATGGTGACGCAAATCGTGTGGTTAATTTTTATGAACAGTTTACTACTTTGAATGATGAGGAAATTAAGGAGGAGCCTGATCTCTTTAGGAAATCGGTCCGGCATCGAGTGTCTATGAGACCTAGTGCCATACTCACTAACATTATGGAAGAACCTGACGATGAAATAGAAGTGGTAAGTGAAAAATGCGTAATATCGAATTGTTCACCTCTAGATTTATTTATAGACAGACTAAAAATTACATCACACTAATATTAAAAGGCGAAAGTCTGTGAGTGTGTATGTTTGTTACTTCTTCACGCTCAAACGGCTTGACGGATCTGGATGAAATTTAGCACAGAGATAGATTGTAGCCTGGAGTAGCACATCATCATCATAATCATATCAGCCGAAAGACGTCCACAGCTGGACATAGGCCTCCTCCAAGCATCGCTACATTGACCGGTCCCGTGCGTCTCGCAACCAGCGGATCCCCGCAACCTTCACCAGGTCATCGGTCCACCTGGTGGGAGGCCTTCCAACGCAACTTCTTCCGGTTCGCGGTCGCCACTCCAGAACCTTTCTGCCCCATCGGCCATCCGTTCTGCGAACAATGTGCCCTGCCCACTGCCACTCAAGTTTGGCAATTCTTCGGGACATAGGATACTTTTTATCCCGGGAATACTAACTACGCTGTCAATGGGAAAAGTGCCCAAAACATTGGCAGCTTTGCCACGTTGAATGGCATTATTTACCTCTAATAAATATGTTTATGATTAATTTTTCGTTGAAATTATGCATCACGGAAATCCGATCTCGGAATCCTAATCTTATCAAATAAACACAAATGGTATCAAATTGAGTATAAAAAACGCGACTGAATTACTTTCCTGCTTTTTTTTTTACTGTCCCACCGCACTATTCCCAAACCACTGCAACTCCTGAAAGCCAGAATCAACAGTAGCGACCACCAGAAAAGCGCCGAGGCAATGAAGCTCGAGAATCCCGGCGAATGAATTTAACTGTCTTGGATACCGCAACGAAATTAATCAGAAAATAATAACGGAGGAGTAGGAAAAAAATAAAAAAAAACCACTTCCCTCCATATCAAGCAGGAGACAGAACAAACAAACAAGACCAATAGGCACAAAGGGTCGTTTACAACTGGGATAAGCCAAGTTGCCTAGCGCCACGGATAAAAATTAGCATTAATATTAATGGGTCCTAACATTGTACTTTCCTGCTTCTTGATTTATCTTGATACAATGTTTAATTAGAAAGAGGTAGCCAATCTTTTTTATCGACAAAATATACAACATTAGATTTAGAAGTCCGGTCACTGACTTGAATAAGTGAAACTTGATACTAGTTTTTTTTAATGTTTTAATGAGAGACCAAAAGGAACTGGTTTTCGATAATAATATTTTTAGGAATCTGAAGTAGAAATTATTTAAAAAAAAACACAGATTAGAAACTTTGGTCTTTAATTTTAACAAAACAATTTTTCTTGACACAATAATTTGATAATCAGAGGAACAAAATCTACCCACAACATAAAAACTTCAAATCACACAATTACAGCACTCACGCTACCGATGTGCACGCTTCGAAGGCTGGGACGAGAAAGGGGCTTGCGCCGACTCGTCGCTCCTATTTATACGGAGTAGCGAGAAAATACGGGGGTACCGCTTATACGGCCTCTCCTGACATAGTGTCGTCCTCGACACGGGCTTCCATCGAGGTGCTGCTGGATTCAGCACCATCTAGTCCAACGTCTGCATCGGCGTCCAGTAGGGGCATCGATAGTCCGACTTCCGCTTGACCACTGGATCCCGGTGCTACGCCGCTGGGAGCAGTATGAGCAGCTTCGGAGTCTGGGCCTGCGTCTGACGGAGGCGTAGAAGGATCAACCGAGGGAACTGGTGTCCTCTCTAGTGGATCCTGCTAGTCTACATTTTCATCTGAAAACATCATTCAATTAGTACCTAGTAATCAAGGTTAGGCTTCATTGACCTACTCAACCTATTTCTCATCATCTCTTAATCAATTCAAACTTCATCGATCACGCGCTTTTCATACAACTCACTTATAATTATAACAGAGACGTCTCTTAAAATGACAAACCAAGCCAAGGCATTTTCCTTCGTAACTTCGGAGCTCGTAGCTGCACAGGCTGCACTGCTTGGTCACCATCTACAATGTGAGTATGAGAACGCCAAGACCATAGGTCTGTAGTTCAACGAACGCCAAGACAGCATGTCAGTAGTTCAGGAAACGCCAGGGCGATTTGCCCGAAGTTTCAACATCGAACGCCAAGGCTCCAAGCCTGTAGTTCAAGATAATGAACGCCAAGACCATAGGTCTGTAGTTCAACGAACGCCATGACAATGCGTCTGTAGTTCAACGAACGCCAAGACAGCATGTCAGTAGTTCAGGAAACGCCAGGGCGATTTGCCCGAAGTTTCAAAATAGAACGCCAAGGCTCCAAGCCTGCAGTTCACGATAATGAACGCCAAGACTATAAGTCTGTAGTTCAACCATCGCAAAGACAATGCGTCTGTAGTTCCAACGAACGCCAAGACAGCATGTCTGTAGTTCAAGAAACGCCAGGGCTATTTGCCCGGAGCTTCACCATAGAACGCCAAGGCTCCAAGCCTGAAGTTCAGATGACAAGAGTTCTTGGATACCCTCAAAGGAGGCGGCGCACGACTCCGGTCACCACTCGCCTCACCAAGGCACCATTTACTATGCCGCTGCTTGTGTGGTTTGTCCATAGCTGCCACTGAGTAGCTTAAGCTCATACCGTCAATTCGGCAGAACTTTCACGACTCTGTATGGGCCTCGCATCCCTGGATCAAGTTTGCCTGTAGACTGCAAATACAATAACACACACAGGGTAATTTAGTTTGAACTGACGAGGTGGGCGTCTAAGTCAGTCACTTTTGACATAGTCATCTAGGCTTGCCCGGTTCCTCAATCGAGCAATACTAACATTTAACGTGGCACAGTTTTTGACGTAACGCCGGGAGTATCCCGCGAAAACTGGCGCAGCTGTCGTTCGTTCTCCAGGACCAGAGAATTCACGAGAGCTTTGACATTGTGCGAGCTCGGTCTTACCTGACCCCGACTCACGAGTCTCTCAAGATGAATTCACGAGGGCTTTGACCTTGTGTGGGCTCGGCCTTACCTGACCCCGACTCACGAGTCTCCCAAGATGAATTCACGAGGGCTTTGGCCTTGTGAGGGCTCGGCCTTACCTGACCCCGACTCACAGAGTCTCCCAAGATGTTCAATTATCGAAAGTTTCCCGACTTTGAATCGCGTTAACTTAGACAACGGGATCATCAAACCCAGCCAAGAACTGTCTGGCTTTGGTGCGGATATACACGATACCGTCCCGATTTAGTATATCGGTTCCTACGATGGTAGCGTTCTTGCACGAAGAGGGAACTACGATTAGGTCGGCCTCTACTGAAATCTGGCTAAACTCGAGAGTAACGGTCACTAATAATGAAGAGACTATCTCCTCATTACTGATGCCTTTTAAAATGCAATGTGTAAGATTGAGTTGGCAGGAAAGGTATTTTAGTACGTCCGAGGAAATGAGCGACACATTAAGGGCACCACTATCGATAACAGCGTCCCAGGGGATGCCATCGACTACAACAACACAGTATCATTGGCACCTGTAGTATTGGAACTATTTTCTGTGCAAAGATTGACATGTCGTTCATTGCGCGACTGCGTGCGGGCCTTAGCAAAACACTGGTCTTCAAGATGACCTGACTTCTTACAGAAGGTACAAATGATACTGCTTGCGCTGCTCGAAGTGGACGTTTTCTCAGAGTTAACTTTCGTACGACAGTGACGGGTAACATGTCCCTTTTGACCACACGAAAAACAGGTTTGGTCATTTCGATTCGAATCAGATGGAAGGGAGCGCTTCTTCGACTCTGAAGGTCGAGTATCGGGTTTTACGCGAACCGGCTTTGTATAAATAGACAAGAACGATACTATTGTCTCAGGGTTTAGGTTCGCGTTAGCCGCGGCAGCTCTCACATGGGGGTTTTCGATACCGCGAATCACTATCAAAGTCATAAGCTCATTGCTTAAACCTTCGACGATTCGTAATCGTAATAATGTACGTCGCGCATATTCTGCGTAAGTGGCGTACTTTTCGGACGTCGTATTCATAGTGTCAAACAGAATGTTGGCGTAATCTAATTTTCGCGGGCACAATGTTTTAAATTCGCGCTTAAAGTTTGTCCAGGTGCGGTCAGCCGTAACCCACTCATTGAGCCAAATCTTTGCGTCGCCCTTAAGACACGACCCAATACGCGAAAGACACTCGTAGTCACTCCAGCCATTCGAATCCTGTGCACGGTCGACCTCTTCACACCATACATCTATGTTGTGAATGGAGGGATCAAAGTTCGAAACAAAGTAACTTTGGGATCTGACTGGCTGCAGCGATCTAAGGGCGTCAACAAGAGCCCTAGTTGAGTCCGAGATACTCGATTCTAATTTATCTACTGATGGTGTCGTAATGTGGGTAGTTAGTAAACGATTTGTTGTTCGTGTCTCGTTGGTACTTACTTGGGGAGCCGGTGGTGTACAGCATCTTAGTATATGCGATTGAGATGTGTTCAATTCCACTTCGGTGGTTTCACGTGTTTTACTTGGATCACAACGCACCATCGTTTTAATGGAATTTGCCGCGTCACTATTTTCGATCGACGTTAAACGGTTCATGATAGAATTCAACGTGTTATGAAGAGACACATTCGAAACGTCTTGTCTAACGGGGGTAGGCGATTTATCACCACGATGAGAACGATGGCGCGACCGATCACGTCGAGACGCGTCACGGGACCGTACTTGACTTGTAGGTGTTTGGCTACGCGAATGACCCCGTGCCCGACGATTCGACGTCGTCGACCGACTACGTGAGCGATGTCTCGACCTATCTCGGCTGCGAGAACGGCTGCGAGAACCGCGTCGTGACCTACCTTCGTTATTACGAGACCCACCGGCCATGACCACAAAAACACAAAATAGCAGATAAAACAGATGAGACTTTGTTCCTCTTTTCGTGGGCTAGAAGTTACTTATCCCACTTCTGATTTTAGGAATCTGAAGTAGAAATTATTTAAAAAAAAACACAGATTAGAAACTTTGGTCTTTAATTTTAACAAAACAATTTTTCTTGACACAATAATTTGATAATCAGAGGAACAAAATCTACCCACAACATAAAAACTTCAAATCACACAATTACAGCACTCACGCTACCGATGTGCACGCTTCGAAGGCTGGGACGAGAAAGGGGCTTGCGCCGACTCGTCGCTCCTATTTATACGGAGTAGCGAGAAAATACGGGGGTACCGCTTATAATATATTATCTGTGCGCTGGTGACAGATTAACCTGTCATGGCAAGCGAGGATAGATTGGAATTAAACTGATAGGTTAGCAAACGCCTCTGGCAACGGACGGTCGTGGAAACATGACTTTCACTATAATTGGATTGAGATCTGATATGGCAGGATGTGGAGCAATTAGGTGGTTCATTGTATGCTGATTGTGATTTAGATATCTAGGAGATATTTGATTTAAGTCCGTTTTCTCTGACACTGGTTCACCTTAATTAATGCCCTAATATTATTGCACTGTTAAAATTTCAACGTTCTTGATAATGCATCAAATACCTTTTTAACCGACTTCCCAAAAAGGAGGAGGTTTTCAATTCGAATGTTTTTTTTAAATATTTGTTACCTCAGAACTTTTTACCAGGTGATCCGATTTTGATAATTATTTTTTTATTTGAAACCTGGAGCTTGTCATCTGGTCCAATTTAAATTTTATCAAGATCTGATGAAGAACAACAGAACTAATCAATAAATGACATCAAATCACTCGGGATTGCTGCAATAGCATGCCTGTTTATTGTTTACACCATTTCATAACATCACGCCGATACGGTCTAAAGGGATACGCAAATGTGTACAGTTCACCCTGGTACACTCTAATTACAACGGTTGTGTTCAAGTTACATGTTATTCGGGTAATCTATTCTGGCATAAATACTGTGGGCATTATAGATATGTACCACAACTAAAAAGATAAAAATAACACTTTTTTGAAAAATAATCTTTCGTAGGTACATTTTTTTTTGCGTTAAGGACATCGACTTCCAAAAATAAAGTTATTTTTAACTTTGTAGTTTTTTTTAGGCGTCAATTTAGGTGCCGAATAGTGTTAGTAATAACTGGTAACAGTGCTTATTCTGCTTTCGAGCTTCCTGAGTGGCCGAAAAGATTTTAGTAATCCATCCTGAAAACCAAAATTGGAAATACCGTAGAAAGAGAGAGTAGAGAGGACAAAACAAGTAAAAGATGAAAAACTAAACCTCCTAAATGATTAGTATCGTGTCATTTAAATAAACATATAAATAAAGTAATTGGCGAAGTTTTAATTTGATATGTGAAACATTTGAGAAGTTCGTGTCGTGAGGAAATTTTAAAAATTTTGGTTGTTAATGTATTGTGTGATATATAAAATGGCAAGAAAGAAGATAACTATTAAGTTCACAGCAAATGGAATAAGAAACTAGAGGATAGGAACATGAATATATTCACATTTTATTTTATTTTATTATTTATTGGTGGCCGTTTTTTTATTAACTCACGTAAGGGCTCGTTCACATAGATCATCCGTATTTCCGGATCCGTCACTACTGGGGGTAATGTTCACACCGCATTAACAGAACCGATTTAACGGATCCGTCACTACTGGGGGTAATGTTCACACCGAATTTACAGTACCGATTTAACGGATCCGTCACTACTGGGGGTAATGTTCACACCGAATTTACAGTATCGATGTAACGGATCCGTCACTACTGGGGGTTATGTTTAAACCACATTTACAGTACCGTTTTAATGGATCCGTCGCTACTGGGGGTAATGGCACACCCCGCGTGGCTCCGATCCGATAAAACGTATCTGTTTTTTTAATACTGTTGTGTGTGTAAACTCGCTCATACCTATGCCATTGCCGAATAAAACGTATACGATATAGCGGACCTGTAAAACGGACTGCTGTATATTTTGTCGGATCGGTAATTTTTACTGGATCTGGAATAGTCAAGTGTGTGCACTCGCTTATACAACTACATACGTCAGCGCCGAATAAAAACGTATACGATAAAGCGGACCTGTAAAACGGACCTCTGTGTGAACGAGCACTTACAACACAAAAACAAACAGATAACTAGAACCTACTTCAATCACGTGATTCCCATACTTGAGAAACCTCAATTGATTGACTTAAAATAAACAAAAACTCATCGTGACGCTAACACTCACTTTGAGAGGAACTATTTCAAGAGCTGGTGATTGTCAAGTAGTGATAAAATTGAGATCTAATTTAGAATATGAGTCAAGAATACCTACTGAAAGTAAAACGTAATGTTTTTGAGGACTAAGTAAAGTAGGTTTGACAATGTTCATGTTGTTTTTAACATTAGTTAGACAAGTGTTATAAAGAGGCCAGGGGGGTGACCATAAGCTGAGTGTGTAAGGGACAGATGTATATGACTTGTATACATCTGTCACTTACGCGATCTCAAAATAACCTTTCTCTAAGAGCTTATGGTCACCCCCCTGTTTTTGTTCTTCAAGTCTGTTAGCCAGTAAGTTTGTTTGTGGTAGGTGACCTCTGGATTTTTTTTTTACCTCTTGACATTTTTATAATTTGTCAATTTTTGGGGGTTTTGATTGAGTTATTGTTTGATTTCATTAGTTATACAGTTTTAATTTAATTTATTGGTATGCATCAATGTCTTTTGGTGTTGTTTGTGATTTCTTATTTTTTTTTGTGTTTTTGTTTTGATGTTGACAATTGTGTTTATGAACGATGTCTGAAAATTAATTAATTTATTATTGTAAATAATTTGCACGCTTGCTTGCAGGCAGAATACAGTGACCTTTGGGCTTTAAGATCTTCCCTTGTAAACAATGTATTTTTCTGGCAAATAAACATTTTTGATTTGATTTGATTTGATTTGAAGTTCTGGCACCTGTAACCAAGTTGACAATCTACAATCGATAACGCTAGTAGAAAACGAATCAATGTATGGGAATGGCACATCTGAACGTTAAGTCACGTGGTCAGACCATACAAATAGAAGGCGTTAACGATTGTAGAAAGAGATTCGATACGAAACGTTTCAATAAGTTAACTAGGGGGCTGATCTGATTACGAATACTGAGGTTTGCTGTTGAGAACCCAATTATGGGTTAAGCTCGCCTTTGTATAGTTCTCGCCAAACTTCTTGGCCGCCCTGAGGCCCTAGACAAGTAACATTGTATCATCAAAGGCGTGGCGATAGCGACTGTCAAAAGGGCAAAATTGTTTGGAATTGACAAGCAATAGACCTAGAGTCTAATCAGACCTAGTCATACATAGACCTTATAGGTGAAGTTCTTCAGAAAGGTCAGGTGCGCAGTACTCATAACCGGTGTGCGTGTATGACTAGATGTATGAATGTGAGTGAAGCAAAAGAAGTATGTAAGCGTAGCAGGTGGCGTTCTGTAGTTTCTGCCTACCCCCATGGGAAAAAGCCGTGAGTTTATGTATTTATCAAGCGATATCGACGAATCACGTGATCAATCCCTTACCTTTTGACATTTCAACTATCGCTTTTGCTGACATCGAATGCCACTTGTCTAAAGCCTCTGAAGTTGGCTTTCTGATGCTCAAGGCACAGATCGGTGCTGTTTTTGTATGAGATTTACACTGCGCAGCCATTGTAGCCAACTTCAGGGCGGCGAAGAAGTTTGGTGAGAACTATACATACGCCGTCCTATTGTAATTGTAGGTACCTATTTGTTTGTGAATATTCGGCCACTGATGGAAACCTACACTATCTATGAGTGATTTAAGCTACGTTTTATCCCAAAACTGCAAGGTTCCTATGCAATAGGCCACAGTAGTGAAACCTCGGGCAATTAAGAAGTTTTAATATAATCTCTAATCGAGAATGATGCTCTGGAGTGTGACCATAAGCGCATTGAGTAAGGTCATTTTGAGTGTGTGTAAGGGACAGATGTTTCTGACTTGTATACATCTGTCCCTTACGCACACTCAAAATAACCTCACTCTAAGAGCTTATGGTCATCCCCCTGAACAGAACTTAACACAGTTCATGGTGGAAGGCATGACCGGAAAACACTACTTATCCACATACGTTTTTACCTTATGCAAAATGGATTCATCTTTGGTTCTACCCTTATGGAAATCAGGCCCGTTCCTTACAAGCGATGTGGATTCAGGCATTAGTCCTAAAATATCCGAAGATCGTCGAATTTACATACTAACGTTAAAGTATTTCTTTACCATACCATAGTCATTACATTTTAGAATGTCAATAGAGGTTATTGTCCTCCATAGGAGCTCGAAAAATAAAGTATGCTTCGTTTAGCATTGGTGAAAATGTTGTGTATCACGATAGATGTGATTCAGGACAGCTGCGTCTTTTTCACATATTTTAAATTAAGAATGCAAAAATATGTAGATCAGTACTGGCAATTGCCATGCTGAAACGAAAATGGTATAGACAGTTTTATTACTTTTTTCTGCAGTCCTTACATTATATTTGCTTGATTAAATACCTATATCGGAAAATAAACCCCACAAGGCTTTTGCGTCTATGATTGACAGTAATTTACCTGTCCGTTCAGCTTCGAGAGCGAATATTCGATTACAGTCGTTACAATAGGCTCGAACAATACTGGCCTTGGTCGCCACACAATGGTGGATAATGGCCGACAATGGCAGCTGTGGGGATGCCCATTCACGTCGCGTCCCTGAATTCCCTGATGACGGGTGGTCGATCGTGGAGCCAATTGTGTGGGAAAGGCACAAGGTTTTGATCAAGTTCTATGTACACGTGTCCTTAATTAGATGTTCTGTAGGTTCAGATTCCGATAATTTAATTAGGTAGTATCTCCTCCTTTTCTTTTGAATTCAACATATTATGTAAGATGCTAAAATTTCAGGTATTAACTTAACAAGTAAGATTAGCATCAATACTGAATTCAAAAATTCTTCGTAAAGTAAATGTTTTCAGCTTCTCATTTTCGAACTTTCGTCTTTAATTTCGTTGTGTATATTACTAGCTTCTGCCCGCGACTTTACCCGCCTAAAAGTGTTTTATCATCCCAAGGGAATACAAACTATCGTGCTGCCAAATTTCATCAAAATCGGTTCTGTAGATCCAGATATTACCTACAACCTCACAAACATTACTTCTTTATAATATTAGTATAGACAGTAGCCAATACTCTTATAAATCAGTTTTGCCAAGGGATACCATGGTATCCAGAACTAAACTGGGTTGTGGAGGTCAGATAGGTGCTCGGGCCGTGTAATATATATATAGCTACATACAGCTAAGACTGGAAGCCGACCCTAAAATAAAAGATGAAGAAGAAGAATTTATAAATAAAAAAAATAATTTATTAATTTTATAAATAATAAATATAGTACAAATTGTGTAATTTAATATAAATGAAATATACGAGCAAAGCAAAGGGAAGAGCGAGAAATATTCATAGGACATCAACGGAATTCATCCGCATCGCTTTCAAAGAAAAATGCCCAAAAGACAGCTGTGCCACGTCGAATGGCAGTGCTGATTAGATAGTCACTGTTCCTGAAACAAAATAAAATATAACAAAGACCTTAGTGAAAAGTCTGTAGTTATCCTTCCACATTTCTCTAAAAGAATTTTCCAGGAACTTGTTAGTGTTTACTTTTACCCGCATTCGTTCTTATTATTCAGTTTTCCACGAAATTCGTCAATGTGAAGTTCAGCAGCAACCTGGGACTGGTTTGACCTACTGACCTTATTTTATTATTTAACTAACTTTTGCCCGGGGTTGGACTATCCCATTGTGTATTTTTGGAATAGAAAAGTCTGTGACACACAACAATAGTGTAGCTTCAAAGAATGTTTGTAATCGAATCGGTACAGCCCTTTACAAACAAACTATTTTCACTCAATATTAAACACCGGTAAATTTTGGTCGTTTAAATACCGTGTATGGTCAATTCGTGTGCTTATTCCGCTGTGTGCTTATTTTGTTTTTAACGTACTCACTCGTGATAACGTAAGCGTTCTCTTATGTCAAAATGTATACAAAAAAAGAGGTTTCTCCTTACCGCCCCAGACGGCGCTTATCCAGTTTCAAATTAATGTTTACGTTTACGCGATTTAGCGTGAGTAAAAACTCGCACTAAGGCCTCCGGTACATGAAACAGTTTAAAATTGGAAAGATAAAATAAAAAAAAAATACACAAAACAACGACTTCCAAAGCAAAAGACTAAAAAGAGCAAAAATAACTTTCGGTGTTGCAAAATGATAAAACAAGAGGTAACAAAGACACCGACTTCCAAGACTAACGTTATTTTTGCACTTTTTAGTATTTTGCTTTGGAAGTCGGTTTATTTTTTTATGATTCTTTTTATAAATCGATACTGTTTCATGTACCGGGTCGACCCTCCACGGGGTCTATCAGAATGTGACAAATATAACGACAATTTTACGCGTTGACATATTATGATGATGCCCATATATTTCTTTAATAGAAGACCTTGCATCAATTGGCATAATTTGTTTTTCACATTCAAATTGCTTTATTGTGATCTTGGATATGATAAAGATGTTTGTACAATAACAATTTACGGTTGAATATATTGCCACTTGGTAGGCAGTCAAGGTTCAATCAACCAAATTAAACAAATCAATTTTAAGTATTTTAGCTTTTAAATTTTCTTTATAGAAGTTCATCGGTCCAAAACTGTCCAAAATCAAACTGGCACTATACTTTGTGAAAATTATTTCATCATCACTGTTCTTAAAACGGTGAAGGAAAACATCGTAAGGAATCCAGCATGTCTTAGAACCAAAAATTTGGAGACATGTGACATCCACCAACCCGCACAGGCCCACTTGGTGGATTATGGCCCATTTCCTCTCACAGAGAGGAAGCCTGTATTCTCAACTGACCAAATCTGAAAAAAAAAATTGCCATGTATAGAATCTTAAGTACGTAAATTAAACTCCTCGTGGACCGTTGAACTTCTTCATCAAAGAAATTTCAGGCATTTAAGTTTTAGGTTTTTGCGACTGCACTTGACCCTTAACTGTAAATTGACATTTGGCCAATCAGAATTCATCACACAAAATGATTGTCACTATGTTTTATACCTAGATAGTTTTAATAATTAAATCAAATATCAAATTAGGACTAGACAACTAATAACTTGATCTAATTTCAATATAATTACCGATCTAAAAGCATATCTGCTTACTTAACGATATTGAAAAGTACGTCACTTCAAAATGTCGGTACATGTTTTTTAAGCTACCGAGCCTAATTTACGGTATCTTGATGTAGTTACCTATCGAATAAATTCCCTTCGTTGCCTATCTGTCAGTTGTTGTGCTGTACTGTTACCGCCGGATTCTCAAACTACCAATAACTTAAGGATGTTTTGGTTATTGGGGGCAACCTTTAAATGGCGCTTGGACTTTTGGGTACAAGACCAGGCAGTGTCGGATTTTACCTCACTAAAACCAACTCAGTGATCACTATCACTTGAAAGAGATCCTCGAACTCCCAGAACCCCCTCTGTGCACGCCTGTTTCTAGCAAAACTAAAAGTGTCCTCCTCACTATGTATGGCTTTCCTAACGTACCTAACTGCACCGTTACAGCATGAAACTTAAGGGGGCCCTTCCCGGTCTGGCTATCTTCAACGCGAGCATGGTCGAAAAGCTTGTTGTTTCATCCAGCGCAATGTTTGAAAAAGAGGCAAAGCGAAAAGAAAGAGATAATAGGTAAAAATAGTATTCGAAAATTTCATAAAATTTGTTCTAGGAAATACGTGTTTTTGAATAAACCTTACAAGTTATTTAAATAAATATTTGTAATTTAGAATCTCCTATATATCTTCTCTCCGTACATTATGAACGGCCAAAATTCAGGTAAAATTTATGCTAAACAGCAGGTTTATAAAGGCTTATACTGATTTTGTTTCTCCAAATTTTTAGGTTTTGCTTTCATATAAACCTAGTTAAAGCGTACAAGATACCTATTATTGCAAAATTCAAAGGTAGATGTGTTACAATGGCATAATCACGTACGAGCGTTTGTATGAAAAGTATAACGAGTTGGCCACTCCTAACGGTGGTAAAAATTATGTATCGATTGAGAATTCGGCTGTAAGTAATTCACAGATCGATCACGATAGTGAACAAGTAGACATTAACTGTGCCGATAAGATTATCTTATCTCCTGCACTTATAATTTTATATCTTAACTATTTTACTTACGGCATGGCTGTTGTGTTTGATAATATGGAGTACATAACGAGGTGAAACTGGTTTTTGTGAGTTTTGTTTTCATAATAAGCTGGAAAAGAATCGTTACACAAAGTTTGTTTGTCAAACTTGCTCAGCAACAGTCTTATTCATTTAATTACAAAAAATCTCTGAATTGTTTATATCCTGGTAATCAACTCGATTCGACAAAATCGATTAGTCAAATTCTCTACAGAAAATTTTGATAGGCAGGCAACTAAACAGTTCTGAGATTTTAAATCTACTTAAAAAGGAGGAGATTTTCAATTCGAAGGTATTTTTTTATTTATTTAGGTTACCCCAGAACTTTTTATTAGGTGAACCGATTTAGATGATTGTTTTTTTATTTGGTAGTTGATTCTTCTCATGGGTCCAATTTGATCAAGATCTGTCAGTCGTTTTGGAGTTATCCTTAATAATGCGTATTTTCGTGGTCATATAAGGTACCAAAACTAAAAAAGAAATATAATAACTTTATAACAAAAAAAAAATCTAAACACGACGACTTCCAAAACAAAACACTACAAAGCGAAAAATTACTTTCTTTTCGGAAGTCTGTGTCAAAAACTAATAAAATTGGTACCAAAGAAATTGAAATTGGACTTCCGAAAAGAAAGTTGTTTTTCGCTTTCTAGTGTTTTGGAAGTCTATTTAATTTTTGTTGTTTGTTGATTTAAGTTTATTGGCCAAAAAGGGAATTGCAGACTTGGTCTGTTATCAAGATCGTAACTACATGGTATTTTTTATTAAGAAGATTTAATCATAGATATTCTTTTTTTATTAAAGGGGAAAAGCAAAAACCACCTATACAATTTGATATGACGTATGATCTTGGAAGAAGGATAAATACAATAAAAGCATGACCTAATTTGTGATAATCATTTATCAAACTTAAATCTTTGTTGAAGGTGATGTAAATTACTCGACAGATTTAAACAAATTATTAATTATTGTTGTCGTTATTACTTCCTCATGTATTATGACGATGAAGATAATTATTATTGAAGACTGGATTTTGAAATTCTAAAATGAAGATTTTGAAATGAATTACCATTGCATAGATTATAATGTATAAGTGCCTATCCTGCGTTTTGAGCAGATATTTTTCATATTTTACCTGCCTGAATTTATTTTTGTATTATTATTTTGGTATGACTCAGATTTGACGCTTAGGAATTTTCACTAAAAATAAAAGGTAATACTTAAAAGTCCTCCTACTCCTATTTCAGTTACGTAGTGTTTTCTACGTACTGTTCTATTAATAATTAAATCGAGAACACAGTCACCCACGTTATTATTTGCGAAATTCGTCAAAATTATCATTTTCGATTTATCAATGAAGCCCATTCATGCGGAACTGTACACCTCATAAATGAATCCTCAACAATAATTCCTGATCAAATGAAACTCGACCTAAAATTTTACAAAATAAGGTGAATAATTGTAAAGCTTACTGAATTTCGAGAGCTATTTCCCGTGCATAATGAACATAGACGGAACATAATCCTCTTCGTGGAACGACAGAGTATAGATGGATACAGAAGGCCAGGTCAATACAACGAGGGATAACATACGCACACATAGACACGCTAAACATGAAGCAAGTGCAATCGCATTCATGACGGTCTATTGTTTGGGATCGCCATAATATTATGTATGTATGTAGGTACGAGCCTAAGGCCTTGTCAAGACTGAAAGTGTGGTGATTTAGTGGACGCGATTAGGTGGCCACAGTGCATCGCGAATTATTGTAGACTTTTAGCGATAGGTAGAAATTAAACGCGGTTCCTTATAGTGAAACAATAGACAATCGCTCGCATTAGTCAATTCAGCGTGTACGCAACGGGTGGTTACACACTTAGTTCAATACGTCGCGAACGCCTTAGAATTCGCGCAACTTTCTCACCCTGTCCGGGGCTTGTTGTCACTCGTTGGAAGGAGCCTTTTTGCTGTATTCTGTAAATCTTTGATGTAAGTATTGCTGCTGACGGATCCTAATAGGCTGGGCGTACACATGAATTTAAGTACGCATGAATTTGAAGTCGCCGTACGCATGAATTTAGGTGAGCATGCGCCTGTTTGCGCTCCTTATTAGAGTTGATCTTTGGTCAACTTTGGTGATCTTTGATGGGTTCTATTCTGTGGTACAAGTATTGCCGCTGACGGGTCCTCATAGGCTGGGCGATGGAATACCATAGTCTAGTCCTTACGACAGGCTGAGGCACATATAGCCATGCTTCACGTAGCGCGTTTTTTTTAAATATTTTCTAGGCCCGTGGTTGACCACTATCTTACGGTATGCGATGATGTGGTCGATGGTGAAGCACGCTTGCCTAGAAATAGTCTATTCCGTATAACCGTGGAGTTTCTTGCCGGTTCTTCTCCACAGGAAACGACCTACCCGAACTGTGCACCTTTTGTCGACGTTTTATAAGTGCCCATGTAGGCCTATGTGAAATAAAAAGCATTTGATTTTAATTTTGATTCATTCTTGACTTAAAGACCCCTAGATTGTAGCTGCGTGCGCTTGTTTTCACCCGTTATTTAGAGTGGACCTTCTGGTACCTATTTATTCTGTGGTAGTAGTATTGCCGTTGACGGGTCCTAATAGGCTGGGCGATGGAGTGCCATAGTCTAGTCCTTACGACAGGCTGACGCTGATCCCTCGCGGGAAGGTAATTGATCCAGCGTAATAGCCTCCCGGGATTTGTCGGGTTTTTGCTCTGAGTTAGGTGCCTTTTATTTGTTTTGACAGGTTTCTCTCTCTTGTAGTTATAATTAGATCTCTTCTACGACACTTTTGTTTGCTATTTTACTCCCTTGTTTAAGTTGATCTATTTATTGGTAGTCTGAAATTTCGGTATTTTCTAAAACAAGAACGTGGACAAATCAATCATGTTTTTTTAATTTTCCACGTCCCAGTTAGATAGGTATTTCCTGACTTATGTTTGGTTTAACATTTATATGATATATGTTTCATTCGTACCAACTGAAAAATTATTAGGTAAGCTTTCTGATGACGCCACGTTGCATTGACCAATTTGTTAGTATTTTTGTAAATCTCTGTTAATTTTATTTCCATTTGATTTTTTTCTTTTGTATTCGTTTGAAACACAGCAAAAACTATTCTGTTTTCAAAATTCACAACTTGACTACTATAACCGTACTGGTATTTTTCAAGTTTAACCCGTTTGCAAATATAACGAGAAACACAGTAGATATAATAAATAGACAAAAACTCTTAGAAAGCTCACGATTATAATTATTGTAATCTCACATAAAAGTGACTTTTTATCTCAAAACTTATTGCTGTCTTTAAACTTTATTCCACTCCATTTTAATGGATTTGAAAGCGGTAATTTTTTTGTCAAATACTATCTTTTTACCCGGCTGCAAGGAAAGGGTTATGATTTTCGCGCGTATCTTGTATGTTTGTATGTATGTAATATTCTTTATTACCTCATATCTTTCGAACTACTTGGCGGATTTTTATAATTAAGACATCGTTAGATAGGTCTTGACCGCCCAAGTGTTCTTAGCTAAGTGCCTTAAAAAAAAGGAACATAGCGCATTTTGGGCGACATATTGTGGAGGTTGCAATTTTTTTTTTCTTCCTTACCCATCGTGTGGGGTATCAAAATGAAGGGTTTTTAGTGGAGATTTTAAAAATATATAACACTGATATGTTTAAATGTACCTAATTCGAAAAAATATGTTAACTAAAAAGTTACAAATAAAAAAAAGTTAATTCAAAAACCAAAAACCCGGCTGCTTAAAAACCGAACTAAAAAGACGTTAACAAGAAGAAAATCATGTTGTGCAGTCGGAGGATACATCTCGTATTAGTCAGCCAGCTCGCGAATATGGTTCCGTACCCAAAGGGTAGAAACGGGACCCTATTACTGAGACTTCGCGGTCCGTCTGTCTGTCTGTCACCAGGCTGTATCTCATGAACCGTGATAGCTACACAGTTGAAAATTTCACAGATGATGTATTTCTGTTGCCGCTATAACAACAAACACTAAAATGGTACGGAACCCTTCGTGCGCGAGTCCGACTTGCACTTGACCGGTTTTTTAAACTAATATTTATTTTTATTTGTAACGACATTGTAGCTAACTCAATCCTTCTCTTAGATGCAGTTAAAGAGTTGTTTTTTATACTCCTCCATTGCAAGGTAATCCTTTGTTGTTTGAAGTTTCTTGCAATAACAAAGAAAAGCTGGTAGAGATTTAATATAGTTTATAACTCAGATCTTAACCTAATTAGAAGTCTTGTTTGCTGAAAGAGCCGACATTTTAATATTTTCTTTATCCTCGAACTGACTTTTCATTCCTGATTTTCCTAAGAAAGATTTTCTCTGAAGAATTGATGATCATATTTTCCGCTTATTTACTATGACTTAACATAATAACGGTGCTAAGGAGTTCGAGCTAATTATTTTAAACTAACTTCTGCCAGCGGCTTCGCCCACGTTAAAGTCGAAAATGATCCTGGGATAAAAAAGTACTATATGTTCTATTCCTAACTACTATACTCCGTTCAGCCGTTCTGGCATGAAGAAGTAACAAGCAGCAGATCTTTCGATCACTAAACAAAAGAGTCACTGAAACAGATCTACTACAATGCCTTCAAAAAAAAAAAACAACGAATTTTTACCCGCTAACAATTTGATAAACCTTAAGTTTCTTGAAGAAACGTATTGTTATGTCCCATGTTATTGGGGGTGACCATAAACAAAATGTTGGTGTGCTATAGTGACACTTATGACTAATCCTTCGGGAAATAGAAACGCAACGTTACGTTATTTTTTCTATACGATACGTTATTTTTTCTATACGATACGTTATTTTTTCTAAACGTTACGTATTTTTTTCTATACGTTACGTTATTTTTTTCTATACCTTACGTTATATATTATATAAATTACGTTATTTTTTCTATATGTTACGTTATTTTTAATGTTTGTTTCCTAAAGCATATGTTTCATTAATGTATGGAGCCTGGGCCAGCACTATGTACATTGTACACTATATCTAAAAATCATTATATAATATAGTAACCATTCTTTATTATCAATTTTCTTTAATTTCACTTCGTTTCAATATAAACTCAAATAGAGCAACACAACATAAAATTAAACATGGAGGATCAGATCAGCAGTATGCGAAAAATTACATTTTGACAATGACATTTGATTGACGTGTCGTCGTAATATCTTCGTTACAAAAACAACACGAATTCAATTGCAACAGAGTGGCAATCAATCAATGTCCGTAGTAGTACTCTGGGTTGCAAAATTAAAACATTAACTAAAAACTCCGAAACATTTCCAATTCAAAGTCAAAGCAAAGAAAACTCAAAGACGTCACTTCTTAAAACTGTCAAAGTCGTCAAACTTCATGTCAAACAACTGTCATGGCTGCCCTAAAAATTGAGTTACTTTATTAAAAAACTTATCAAATGATCATTTTTGTACGCTTATACAAGGGTATTCAAATTAATTTGTTATTATATTTATGGCATTCTCTATTTTGTCCTATTTATCTATGTAGTGTACATAGTGGTGGCCCAAAATCAAACATCTCCTTTTCTACAAAGACAATCCAATGCAACATTAACACTATTATATGCATATACACTCAGATATTCCTTTGATCTGTGTATTGACATTATGATGCCTGGGGGCATTGCGATGGCACATTCTAGTCAGTTGAGCATATCAATCGTATCCATCGGCTATGCACACACGATTAATTTCGCATCGCTACGAAATTATCTGTTATTGTGCGACACTGGGTTTATTGAATAATGATTTCAATGAATAGTGGAAAATATGCACCATTAAGTACATAGTTAATATTTTCCAAGGTAGGAATGATTGCATTATAATTTTAGTTTAAAGAACTATATAAATATTGTGTATTTAATACACAATAACCATCCTGAATAAATTATTTAAAAGAAGAAAACCGCATCAAGATCCGTTGCTAATCTAGTTTAGAACAACGCGACCCCACAGACAGGTACCAAATGTATAAAATATACAGAGATAAATCATTCATTAGAAAATTATAACATCATCAAGAAGTTTTACAAAAAAACACTGAATTCATTGATGTTGCTGATGATACCACTACAAACACCGGCAAAATTACTAAAGCGCCACTTCCTACATGTTTCTAGTACTGAAAAAACATACCACACACATGTTAACCTTCAAAAGATAAAAATCTCCAACTATAATCTTGGTCATAATGAGTATTTTATCTGTTAGAGAATCAGCTAATTCGTTTCACGCCATTTTTGTTCTGACAAACAATATTCATGTCTGACGAGGATATTTCGAGCTTATCTGCACTTGATATCTTTAATCAGTAATTATGTTTCTTGTTTCAAGTCTGTAGCTATGTTTGACAAGATTCTGTCTGATATTGACCATGGACTTTAAATCAAATGGCCCAAAACCTGGATTTCATTTTAGATAAACACTATTTTAAAGCTTTTTGAGGAGCTCGTGGCTAAATAATAACAGCCGCACGGGTCGATCTTCAAGGTTAAGCAACGCTTGATGAGGTCGGTCCGTGGATGGGTGACCATTTCAACATACCGAGTTTCCTCCGTGCCTCGGAAAGCACGTTAAGCCGTTGGTCCCGGCTGTCATTTTAAGATTTTTGACAGTCGTTACGGGTAGTCAGAAGCCTGAGATCTGACACCAGTCTTGCCAAGGGGTTACTGGGTTGTGGAGGTCTGATAGGCAGTCGCTTCGTGTAAAACACTGGTACTCAGCTGAATCTGGTAAGACTGGAAGCCGACCCCAACAATAATTGGGAAAAAGGCTAGGCAGATGATGACTATTTTGAAGCCTTTTCTGTACGTCTCCTGGACCTCATACCACTCCATTCACTTTTTACGTGTCCGCGCTTCTTCCTTTCAGTTTTGACGAAATCTGTCTGGTTCGAAATCAGACCGACACACAGCTGTATATAAATGTATTTTTTTTAACCGAGCGAGCATGAAGCGCGAGCAAACCGTCTCAATTTTTCGTGAAAAAAAAACAATTTATTCACTCCGAAGTTTCAGAGTACTTTCGAACTGGGCCCGTAACTTCATTGATGGAGATGGGGAGCAAAAATTTTTTTGTATGTCTGGATGACCGGCTGTTCTCCTATACAGGTCGTATTATCAACCGATAGAAATATTGTGAGCAGGCTCGATAATTAAATGGATTTTTTTATAGACTCATACAGAGCCATTTTGAAAAAAATGCAAATCCTTCTAAAGACAGACTGGCGAGGTCACAGCTAATAGAGACACTATTGCTACAAGGCATTGAAATATTTCATATCTTCTTTGCACTTTAATAGGCAAACATATGTACCATTTTCAGTTATCCTACACAGCTGTTGTTGCTGCTCAGCTGTTGTTGCTGTTCAGCTGTTGTTGCTGTCCAGCTGTTATTTCTGTTCAGCTGTTTTTGCTATTCAGCTGCTAATGACTTGAATAGATACTTACATCACGCATTTTTTGGTTTTGTATTTATATAATAATTCTCTGGCTTTTGACCCAATTTACTTAAGGTCAGTGAACACAATAAGTCTTCTTCTTCCATGCTTCTCTTCTCTATCATTCGTCATCTCAGAAGCCACCCCGTTTTTAGCCAATCGTATAATACTTTACGCATGAACAAACAAGTAAATTAAAAACGCCTGATACAAGTACTTCTTTAAACTACATAACTTATACGCTTTGATCAACAATCCATCGTAACACGTAATTATAACACGATATCTTGCGAAAGTACCCCGATTCAAAGAGTATAATATGCACATAGGTTTGAAACGGCTTAACCGATTTTCATCAAACATAGCTAATAACACTCTCGATAAAGTCATCTTTCAAACAAAAAAAAAACAATAAATCAAAATCGGTTCATCCGTTTCGGAGTTATGATGCCACAGAACACACAGATACTCACTTACACTTTTCCGTCGGGCTTTAAAAAGGTACTGTAACATCCTTTGCTACATGCATGCATGCATGTCTGTCTGTACTCTCATCTTTTACACAAATAAGGCATCTCATAATCATCTTCATTTCAGCCGAGGTCTACTGCTGGAGATAGGCCTCCTCCAGGCAATAAGGAATCTAATCTAATACAATACTACAACATCAAAATGAAATACAATGAAACACAGTAGTGTTAGTCTGCAAATAAAATAAAGCTGCCGTAAATCCAATATTAGTTGTTTGATATTCGAGTATTGAAAGATTTACACCGAGACATTAATCTTACTCGGCGCCCGCCACTGTTGTGCGTACGTGTACCAGATACGTTGGTACTGGCAGTCTTGGTTGGACTTTATTTGCTTTACCACTATTGAATATTTTTTTTATTTCTTTTTCTTTTTATTTCCCTGTCCGGCCAGTAGGTATCCAGCCACCTTCGCTTCATCTAAACCTTGGAACGTGCTGGTGATTTTTAATGAATATTTTTTTACTCTTTTGTTTTGTCACGCTCATCTACTCATTACTCATATTATAATAAAGAGGTAAAGTTTGTGAGTGTGTGAGGTTGTAGGGGCTAATTTATGGATCTACTGATCCGATTTAGATTAAATTTGGCATGGAGATAGTTTGAGACCCTGAGAAGGACATAGGATACTTTGTATTCCCTTGGGATAATAAAACACTTTTTGCGCGGTCGAAGCCGCGGACAGAAACTAGTTTTAAATACACCACTACCACTTATGGGCGAAATTAAACATTATATTAGGTACTATGTAGCTTTTTCCCGCGGCTTCGGTCCCTATACCACTAATCAGTCATTTTCTGGGCGAAAAGTAGCCTTATACATAGCTATGCAATAGCACTCGGCTTTAGCATGCTGTCTATCCTAAAAAAACGTTTTCATAAGCGGATCAGTACTTCCTGAGTTTACCCTTTACATAAGTATAAACAATTTTACAATAGATAACATCACGACTGTGTGCAATATAGGCGTGAAGGGTAAAAGGGTAAAGCAGAGTCATGGTAAAATTTGTTTAGAAGTTTAAATTACAATCAAATAATGAGTGTATGAAAGTAGCTATAGTTGACGTGAGAGTACTTCTCTTAGTAAAGTATGCGGTATAATATCTACTTATACCTTGTAAGCTATAAATCACCAGCGATTTACACCTTATAAGGTTTATAAGGTATATATATACAAATAAATAAAATTGAAGTGACTGTACGTAAAATCAAAATAACAACGTTTAATTGAAAGTATATACGGTACTAATAAAAAACGGCTGGACCGATTTTGACGGGACTTTCACTGGTAGATAGCTGATGTAACTTAACAAGTAACATAGGCTACGTTTGATCACGAGAAAATTCATAGTTCCGGCGGGAAACTAAAAAAATTAAAATATTTTTTTACGAGTTTGACGCGGACGAAGTCGCGGGCAACAGCTAGTTATTTTATAAAAGCCGAAAAACACAGCAATGTAATAAAGCTCCGAAACGATCCCAAACACTAGACCGCACGCTGTTTTTTCGTAAACAAATCGCTGAAGTGTTTGCAAATAGTTGCAAATTGATATTTATTCGTAACGCTACTGAATGTAGTATTACATTATCTGTGGCTATGGTGTGACGGCGGCCCACATGTTGCGCGTCGATTCTCTGATACAAACCGATGTGAATAAGTTAACAGGTTTTTTTTTACTGTACTATATCGACGCATGGTGGAAATTTCAAATATGGAAACGAACATCATGCACTTTTGGATTTCGCTGACATTTGAAAATACAATACGGCAATGTGGTTACGAATTTCGATACATATTTGGATTTTCAACCATCGGAGCTAAACCGAGCGTTCAAAATCAAAAATGCATTGTATATCCCTTGTGACTTTTGCCACCGTGGATAATATTGCCGTTTCTGGTTCGTTCCTTGATTAAGACCATATTTGTATAGTTTCTAAAGGAAGGTAAAATTAACTGTTTCGTTTGATGTTTGACCTATTTACAAAGATCTAGAGCTGATTGAATGACTGACTGAATACACGTCTTTAACCGTATAGTTCGGACGGGGTACATTTTGGGGCTTGACAAGCATACCTCCGCTGGCTCAGCCGCGGTTCATTTTGGACCCCAGATTTACGTCATACGACATCCTAATTAATAACTTAATTATTGATTAAGATACCTAACGAATCTTATGTGGGGGCTTTAATTAAAATAGTTGGATAAAAGCTTACATGTTAGCGCAAATATTTTTTTTAGATTAAGTGCGCAAGTTTATTAATTTACATTTGTTAAAAACAAATGTAATAATACGATAATCGCCATTTTGATGACAGTGGTGGTCGAAGCTAAAAAACATAAAAATGCAGATTTTGGACACCCAAACTCCACGACAGGGGTAGTGGTTTGCTAATTGTTTAATTATTGGTCGAATTCATCCATATTTCAAAATAAATAATTAGTGGTAATGAAGTTATTTGTTATTCAAAGTCGAAGTTAGGCGCCAATCGTGTTTGTTTACATTTTTATTTTACACAAATATCACCCTTCCACATGTAAAATTGATTACAAATATGACAATTATGTCTCTAAATATAATAAACAACAAGAAGAAGCCCTGATTTTAACGTTATTAACAAACACCAGTCCAATAATACATAAAATTCATTACCACTACTTTATTTTTGTTAAATTTCCAATTCGTCAAGTAGATTGTTTTTTTTTTAATGTAATAGTTGTGTGGCAAAACGATTTTAGCAATCGATTTTATTTATGCTATCCACTCGATTAATGAGCGATTATCCCAAATCGATTCTTAAAAAATAGAAAAATCCTGTTTTAGGCATAAAACACAATTAGTACTTAAATTATTACTATTAATGATTTCTAAAAGTAATCTTAATGGATTTTTGGACATTATTTGACTACAACCAACTAAACAATTTCATCGAACCGTGGATAATTTCGCGCCGAATTATCTATCCGATTCAAAATTCAAATTCGGAATGCGTTCGCTATTCAAAACTATTTTGTATAAAAATAATAATGATTGAGTCTTTATGTTTGATAGTCTCAGAAGTATTCAGAGTGCCTAGTATATTTTTATGTAAGTTTGTAACGCAAGTGTTGATAAATTTAGTTTCGGGGAACCAACGATTTTGTGATTTTTCGTTATATTGCAATGAGTGTCGTACTGGCCCAGTGGCTAAAGGCCTCGCCTTGCCTGAGGTCATGGGTTCAAATCTGGACATATACCAATGATTTCCATTTTCAATAATGTACTTTCTAAGTATATATAATTCATTAATGTACTTTCTAAGTATATTTTAGAAATCGTTGTCAACGGTGAATGAAAACATCATGAAGAAACCTGGTCTTATAGTCTCAAATCGCCAACCCGCATTGAGCAAGCGTAGTGATGAATGTTCGTGCCTTCTCTGTATGAGAAGAGGCCTTTGCCTTGCAGTGGGACAATTATAGGCTGGTATTATTATTATAATTATATATTGAATAATGAGTTGAGAGTATGGTATGGTTAGGTTTTGAATTCTTTCGAGTTTGTTGTAATGTTATGAAAATTGGTTATTCTATACATACTTTTAAAATTTTATTTTTATTCATTTTAAGAACATAAGTTTTGTTTGTATTTACATCTGGATTCCCCGAAAACTATTAATATCAATAACCTTGTGCGTATCTTCTTGCGCGGTTCCTTTCCAAGCGAGTTATGGCATGGTTGTCAACCAACTAAGCTGAAAATCATCTAGAAGCATGAAATTTGGCAGAAAGGTTCCTCAAGTGACGTAATTGTGCAGTAAGAAAGGATTTTTGGAAATTGCATCCCTAAGGGGGTAAAAAGGGGTTTGAAAGTTTGTATGAAAAATCTAATTCCTTCGGCCATAATTCTTGAAACTTAGCTTGTGCTAAGTTTCAAGAATTATGGCCGATATTATTCTTATTCTAAGTAAACAATATAGGTTGCCATTATTAGTTTTTCGAAACTCCCAAATGACGATTTAGGGGATGTTGAAGTTTGTATGGAACAATCTGATTTCTTGGGTCAATCAACATGAAACTTGGCACAAATACCAACCTAAATAAACAATAAAGGATTTCATTATTAGTTTTTCGAAACTACCCCCAAAAGATGATTTAGGGGGTGTTAAATTATTTTTGAAATATCGTATATTTAAAAAATAATTTAACACCCCATAAATCACATATTAAATATTTCTTTGGTTAATAAATTTGAAAATTTACATACCACCCATTCATCATCATCATTCATTTTTTACCCATTCTAAGTGAATCATAAAGGTTTTCATTATTAGTTTTTCTTATCTAGTCCCAAAAAACGATTTTTGGGGAGGTAAAGTGCTTTGAAGAATTTTATTTCCCGGGTTAATAAAGAACAATGGCATTGTTTTAGCTGAGATTAAATTCAAAAGTCTTTAAATGAAAAATATCTGGTTTAACTCAGGGTGATGTTCTGAATTAGTTTTGACAAGAATTTTTGTTCGAGAATGTAGAGAATAATAGATATTCAGTCATAAACTTTTGTAGGTTATGTCTGGGTAACTTTTAATAATGTGTTTAATAGGTAATATTATTCAATTTCGTGGAAGTAAAAGGAGAATATCGCATTAGTATTTCCCTTACCTAGTTATTTTAGCATGAAATGTTTAGTATACTCTTTGGAAAGAGTATATTTATTTAAACTAATTGACTTTGACGTGTATCAAAACGTTGTCGTCAACAACCAAGCTATATTTTTTTTAGACTTGGGTACTAGTCTTTTTGCCAATCATTAATTGAAAGTAATTCATTTATTTCTACTACACTACAATATTCTTACCTACCTGCAAGGAACATCTACACTTAGACATAAACTGTTTTGTTAACTAATTAACTGCAATAAATACAATAATGATATTATTACTTAATATAGTTACTACTTGTCACTTAGCAGATAAAATATATAATGGCAACACTATGCTAAAGAAATGAACTAAAAAATCAAATAACTTTTTATTTATTATGTTTTATTTTAATCTATTTTGGACCAGGCCTACACTACATACTAACATACCCCACACACAACCTAAAAAACATACCTATACTACAAACCCCACCCCAAAAACCCACCCACTACCCCAACACCCACTACTGCCTATACTTTAAAAAACATAGACAATTAATAGAATGTCTTTCGTATATAACTCACTTTCAGACGCTCAAATTTAAGTCAGCTAAAATTTCGTTATTGTTCTTTGAAATTTGGCACAAATACCAACCTAAGGAAACAATAAAGGTGGTCATTATACATTTTTCAAAACTAACTCAAGCTAAGAATCTTACTGGACAGGGTTTCGTTTTTGACGTGGTTTTCTAGGGAAGCACTAAGGCACGATTTTGCGGCAATTCAACCTTTAAGGAAGTGAAAAGGGTAAAAATTAGTTTGTATGTAAAATCAAATTCTTTGGGGATAAAGTTGATGATCAAAATTTACATAAAACATTTTGAAAACTCCCTCCCAGATTGGGTTTAGGGGTGTTAAAGTTTTTTTTGAGGCAACTCACTGCGCAATCTGACTAACATAAAATGATAAATATAAAAATTTTATTCAAATAATCTAAAAACCCGACTGCTTTAAAAGCGACTAAAAAGACTTAAACGAGGAGAAAATCTTGCTGTGCAGTCGGAGGATACATATTCGCGAGCTAGCTGACGAAAACCAGATGTGTGCTCCGACTGCACAGCATGATTTTCTCCTTGTTTAAGTTTAATTAACTTTTTTTATTTATAACTTTTTAGTTATCTGTTTTTAAGATTTAGGTACATTTAAACATATGTGTTTTATATTTTCGAAATCACCTCTTAAAGCCCTTTATTTTGATACCCCACACGATGGGTTTGAAAGAAAAAAAACTGTCCTCTGCAATATGGCGCCCAAAATCTGCCATTTTTCTATTTTCCAATTTTAATGTAGCCAGTGACACTCGCGGGGTTAAGACGAATCGATTGACGTATGAATCATCAAAATCGGCCAACACGTTTGGTCTCTAGAACGCCACATAGGAACAAACATACATACATACATACATACTTACATATAATATATACATAGACTGATAAACACATTACCCTCCTTCGGCAGTCGGGTAAAAAGAGAAGAAAGGAGTGAATAGCATATTTAGGTTGTTCAAAACTAGACCCTCAACGGGGCAAAAAGGGTTGATAAGTTTTTAGGGGAGGATTTTACTTTGTGGCGATAACCTAAAATGTATTATTGTTTAAGTCAAATAACGAATCGTCCCAATCCAATAAACCCACCAACCCCAAACCCAAATCCACGATACCCAGTTTTTAATAGTTTTAATAATATCTTATTTTTGGTTGCCTTTACTAACTGCATATAAGAAAATCATTTATAGGATAAACGAAATCACGCGAACATAGTCGCGGGCGGAGTGCTAGTCATACATAAACATACTCATATTTATACTGGTCATTCTGTATAAAACCGTCTGAAATTATCAATGTAAAACTCTCTTTTATATTAAAATGTGCCCGATAAAATATTTTGAATACCGACTGCATTCCAAATTTGAATTTTGAATTCTTTTACGTTCGGCGAATTCGGCGCGAAATTAGCCACGAATCCTATTTTTTTTTCAATTTACTCTTATGATAACATTATGAAAGCATTAATGTATAGTTATTACTATATATTATTACTATAAGTTGTTATTTTATTTTGTGCCTATAAACTAACTTTAATTTTAAAACAATACATTTTTGAAAATCACTTTTTTATTTAAATGAATAATTTTAAATAATCGAAATACACTTAATCGATTAGGCTGAATGCAGTTTTAATCGATTATGAGACGCGTGAATGGACAGCAAAAAAAAAACAACACCAAAGAAATGTCATGTTGCAAGGTTGCATCAAAATTTTAAGCAATATTTTTCCAGACTTTGGCTTGTTTTTTTATGAATTTTTGTATGACAAATTAGGAACATAAGGACGCAAATAAAATGAGTATATCTTTGTGTTGTCCTTTTGCATCTTTTCAGCAAGGGAAAAGGTTGTTTATGTACATATTTTGAGCAAATCTAAATTGTCTACCATTTGGAAAGGTGTAGTAATTCGTATTTTGTACACATTTTGCAGTAGACTGACGCGGTTTAACCGAGCGCAACATGTAAATAAAGATATTTTTTTCAAATTTACTGTGTAAGATAGCTGCGTAAACTTATTTTTCTGAATAAATTCGAATGTTGAAAGTTCAAGTAAATTCCTGAATTTCATGACGTAATTTGCAACAACCTGTCGACTCAGCTGGTGTGTCATGTGTCAAAATCTTGTCGAGCAGAGTGGTTAATCATCGCAAACATAAACTTTTTTCATTAAAGGCACAGTTTTTTCCGTAAAGTAAACATATCGGAAAGATTTTTTAACAGCAGTTAACGGCAGCAGACAGACAGCCGCGACGCGACAATGGTGCTCGCTGTCGTTTTTAACACGCTTTTATTAGCTTGGTATGTATGTATCTATGTTACGGAATCTTTCAACGTGATTTTCACCCCCTTCAAAACGTCGGATTAATTTGAAACTTTGCACACTTATCACGGCACGATGACAATGCAATAACTTAAATAGTTTGTCCCATTATCATTACCAGGATCTTCAGGATTATCAATTGAACTAAAAAGTAAAAAAAACAAATAATAGATTAAAAAAACTAAAAAACACGCTTTAATAGAAAAACAATATAAAAAGTAGAAAATAATTTTCAATAAATTTAAATTAAGAATATTGTGACTATCATAAAATATATTTTATTGAAAAAGCGTGGGGTGCTTTTGAAGATATATTCAAAATGACTCTACTTTTATATATATCTGTCTATAAAATATTATTACAATAGACAACAAGCACGCTACGCTTTTTTACAAAATTTTTTTTAGTTAATCACACTAATCTTAATAAAAATTTACTGAAAATTATTTTCTACTTTTTAGTTTGGTTTTCTATTAAACCGTATTTTTTAGTTTTTTTATTCTATTATTTATTATACAGAAATTGTTATAAGCTGTAGGAAAACGTGTTGTCTTGTGGCGCCGAATGGATGTTGCCAAAATTGATGCTGAAATAGTCCATAACAAAATCAAATTTGCCAAAACACAAAAGATATTTTTGAGCCCTGATGACATCTTTGCCAGAAACAGAAGGGAAATTTTCGATAAGTCTTCAGCAGCTCTCCACGAAACTGACTGCAACAAGAGACAAGAAGAATATTGGAAAATACACGCAATAATACAATAGCTTGCAATCATCTTGTGTCTCAATAATACAGGCAAAACGGGACGATGTTGTCGTGTGGCGTCGAATGGATGTTTAAAAAATTGATGCTGAAATAGTTCATAACAAAATCAAATTTGCCAAAACACAAAAGATATTTTTGAGCCCTGATGACATCTTTGCCAGAAACAGAAGGGAAATTTTCGATAAGTCTTCAGCAGCTCTCCACGAAACTGACTGCAACAAGAGACAAGAAGAATATTGTAAAATACACGCAATAATACAATAGCTTGCAACCATCTTGTATCTCAATAATACAGGCAAAACGGGACGATAACGTAACAAAACGACAACTTGGAATAAAGCTACAATACCTGCGATTGACTTAAATTGAAATATCGTGTTCTTGGTGTTCAGATGAAAAATTTTAGTGGCTCGATCAAATCATGAAATATTGATGACAATATTTTACACTTATTTACAATGCGGTTGTTAGTGTTGTTGTTAAAAATGTATTTTGTCAGACATTCGGGCATGTGGAAGATTAACAATTGTCACGGCTCTAGGAGATATTGTGTTTAAATTAGAATGAAGGACTGAGCAGGGCCCGATCTAGCAATTTCGTTGCTCCGGGCATAGACAATATTTGGCGCGCTTTAAAATTACTACTTATAAGGAGTTAAATGTTTCAGGATATTATCTATAGAAAAAACATGTGGCTCTTAACCGTCGCGGTCGGATTGGATAATGTCGCTTTTTTGACAACTTCTTTTTTGAGCGAAGTAAAACGAAGAGAGCTAAAAAATATCACCTAAAAATGTTTGCAACATTATGAATGTTATTTATCGGTGGGTTTACAACAAGAAACAATAACATTCGTCAGCGAAGCGAGCTTGAAAATTTTAGCACCACACCACGCATAGGTCACAGTTAGGTTTTCTGATGAAATGAAAAGGATTGTTAGTGCAGTTTGGATAGAACTCAAAATCGGTTGAATGGACTGTAAAGATTTGGAAACATGTCTAATGTTATTTCAAATGGAGTATAGTTAGAATTATGTATATGTAAAGGGCGAAGAGCACTATTCCTTTTTCACAGCGGCATCATGATGGTGTTGCCGCGTTGACAGGATTTTTGGTCAATTAATCGATGCATGACTGAGGGCTGGTTCTCAAACTACAAACCCTAGCTTAACTTGGGAATCAGTTTCAGTACCAGCAGCAAAAATAAATACCTACAAATCTTCGATCACTAATAAAAACCCTAGACATTCACAAGACAGAATCACAAAATTTTGTACATACAATCAATATTTTACAGAATATTTGTATACTAAACATATTATCTATATTTTTTTATAAAATACCTTGAGTCATAATACTGTCCTCGTTTATAAAAAAACAACAGCACATCTCTATAGAAACAGTTATCATCGAGTAATCAATGACAATGACGTCACAGATAACAGATCATTGAAGATAATGACGCCGAACGCTTATGACAATGTCATGACGCAAAAATGATCCTAATCTCTTTAAGAATGGACTATGAAATCGTGTAAACCCATACCTACGTGATTACGTCAGAGTGTTATCTGGAAATCAATGAAAAATTTAATACCTAAAACACCGCGTCGTGTACGCGAAAATGACGCATCAATGATTTTCGTAAACGAATTTTGTATTGCTATGCGCACTAGCAGTAGACGTTTTCTTTCATATAATAATGTTAATGTCCTAAGACCACTTCATCAGCCTTTTAATGTTCCCACTGCTGGGACACAGGCCTGCTCTATGTGAGAGGGGATGGGCCTTAAGACGACGACTAACGCCAACGAACTTGAGGTAACAAAACACGCACTCGTACTTTCCTTATTATTCTATGACTTTAAAAAAAAACCTCAGATCAAAATGTAGATAATTAAATTTTCTTTGAGATGGTGTCGATTTCATTACAATACGATCAGCGGTTTTGGTGCGATTGGCGTGTTTTTGTCCGTTTAAGACATAACTTTACAAATTAATTACACTAAGTTAGACGAATAAAATTCAAAAAATTTTTAGATCAAATTTTTTTTTTTTTTTTTTTTACTTTGTATAGGCCTGTGTTTGACCACAATCTCACCGTGGTCAGTGATGATGTGGCCGATGGTGGTAAGCACACAAAGCCTAGAAGGGAACTGGCTCTCAAGTGCTGCTGTCGGAACACACCGGAAGGTGCTTGGCGACAGATTTTCAACTAGAGGGTGGTTGCCAGCCAGGCGGGTACTACAAAGTACCCTACCACCGTGCTATGGTTTCCTCACGATGTTTTCCTTCACCGAAAGCTCAAGCTCATTGTAGGATTCGAACCCGCGACCTTCGTCTCGGTATCCGACGTCACTACCACTGAGCTATCATCGCCTTAAATTATTAAGAAAATGGTCTAATATAACATAATTTTCTTTTTTTTTAATTACGACTAGCCGTTTAGAATTAAATCTATGTTTAGACTCGTGATTCTCATTTTAAAATCAACTACTCAGGGGTACCTGCGCCTTAATTCACCACGCGGGCCTAGTGCGGGTCGGTGAATGTCACATGACGTCTTCGATTTTTTGGTTCTAGGACATGCCGGTTTCCTCACGATGTTTTCCTTCACCGTTTGTAGAGCAGAGGTGATGAAATAATTTACACAAAGTAAAGCGCCTGCCAGGATTCGAACCCACGACCCACAACTTGTAAGTCGCGGCCGTTAACACTGGGCCACGACTGCTCTCCTAAGGCCATATTCCCACCTAAAGCCATGCAATTTGCATTACATTGTTAGCTACCGAGATATAACGTAGTCAATCGCTCAAGACGTATTTGTTATATTTTAACCGACCGAACTAGACGTCATGACCAGTTAGCTTGTATCTTTTGACTAACTACCTCTGAATATATGCTTTCCATCATCTCTCTTTTGCAGAGTGAATTGTCACCGGAGTTTGGTAACAGCTAGCAAGAGACTTTTCTGTATTGCTAATAAACTGGCTCTCTTTTCGACACCCTTTGAGATGGATTTTCTTTGCATGTATCTAAAGTCTAGAGCGGTAAATTATAGTTTAAAAAAAAAATCAAGAAACACGCTTTAATAGAAAACCAAACTAAAAAGTAGAAAATAATTTTCAATAAAATTAAATTAAAAATAGTGTGATAAACAAAAAAATATATTTAAAATAAGCGCGGGGTGTTTACTGTCATTTGTTATAATATTTTATTGATGTTGGTAAAAGTTTTTTACAGTAAAATATTTTTTTATGTTAATCACACTATTCTTTTTTTTATTGAAAACTAGCTGACCTGGCAAACTTTGTTTTGCCATAAAAACACCAAACATTCATCTACCCTACCCTAACTACCCTACACTACCTAGCCTACCCTACCCTACACTACCTACCCTACCCTACCCTACCTACCCTACCCTACCCTGCCTACCCTACCCTACCTACCCTACCCTACCTACCCTACCCTACCAACATACCTATCCTACCCTACCTACCCTACCCTACCTACCCTACCCTACTTACCCTACCCTACACTAAAAGGGATAAAAAGGTATCCTATGTCCTTCTCCTGGTTCTTAGCTACCTCCCTACCAATTTTCAGCCAAATCGGTTCAGCCGTTCTTGAGTTATAAATAGTGTAACTAACACGACTTTCTTTTATATATATAGATTTGATAAGTGTGAAAAGTTTTAATTTAATCCGACGTTTTGAAACGGGTGGAAATCACGTTCAAAGATTCCGTTACATAGATTCATAGATCGATACATACCAAGCTAATAAAATCGTATTTAAAAAAATGGGAACCTACTCACAGCAAAACTTTGATAACACAAGAGAAAGGGATTGCATATTTAATCATGACAATGAAAATCACTCGCAGAGAAATGTTACTAAAATATTCACAAATCCTTTCAGTTTTTCCAACGGCGAGAAAATATGAAAAATTTTCAGCATTTTACGTTTGCCTCTTTTCTTTTTTATTACCCTATTATTTCACGACACTATAAAGTTTTCTACTATTCTGCTAATAATTTAAAGAGGAAACTTTTTTTTGTTTGTACCGAATAAGCTCCGAAACTACTGGACCGATTTAAAAAATTCATTCACCAATATAAAGCTACATTATTCCTGAGTGACATAGGCTTTTTTAATCCCGAAAACGGGTCCTGTGGGTGGTCCACGGGAGCGAAGCCGCGGGGAACAACTAGTCTTCTATATTTTCCTTAGTTCAACTCTACTCATCTTAATAACTAGCTCGTTATTTCCCACTATTAGGCAAAATATATTGGTGTATGATTGCAATTTGAATCAACTTAAATCAGAACGATAGGTGACCTTTCTCCCTATTCATTCATGCGGACGGCTTGTGCAGAGAACCAGCGATGTGTGTAATCATTTGTTGTCAGTTCGCTTTAAATTGATAAGCGATTAAGCGCACGTCATGTCGACGTATGGTGATGCGCGTGTGTAAGGCTCGGTCTCTGCATAATTTACTAGGTGTTTATACCGTGGTATCATCGTCGATAGCTTTCTTGTTTACTGCGACAAATGTAAACGGCAGCACCACTTGTATACCCCGTAAACTTAAGCTTAAGTCCCACGGCCCGTTAATGGACAGGCCGTGCCAGACGTGGCAACGCCTGACGCCGTCTCAAATCGAAGATATAGGCGTAGAAACATATTTTATCCATTTAAATAATGTAAATCGGTCCACGCGTTTACGAGATATTCGCTAATCAGTGGAGGGAATAGAGACGCCCGCACGCGCCCTTGGCGATCTGCAGCCTTAGTGCGTAATGAATTCGGCAAGGCAAAGGGCAAAGAGTATGAAAAACCGGCCAAGTGCGAGTCGGACTCGTGCACGTAGGGTTCCCTACCTACCATTATCGCAAAAACGGCAAAAAATCACGTTTGTTGTACGGGAGCCCCACTTAAATATTTATTTTATTCTGTTTTTAGTATTTGTTGTTATAGCGGCAAGAGAAATACACTATCTGTGAAAATTGAAACTGCCTAGCTATCACGGTTAATGAGATACAGGCTAGTGACAGACGGACAGACAGACAGACGGATCGCGGAGTCTTAGTAATAGGGTACCGTTTTTACCCTTTGGGTACGGAACCCTAAAAATCGACTTGTTAAAAATCGATTGCCATGCTGAATTCATTACGCAATAAGGCTGCTGTTCCATCGCGCCACGCCTTTATACTTACCGACTTCCAATGGATCAGACGGGCGACGAAAGGCCAGCGCGGGCTTCATCGGACGCGTCGGTGCCCGCCCACGGCCTGTTAGCCTGTCCTGGCGCGATCAAAGATCAAAGTTAGAGTGAACAGGCTTCTTATGGGTAAGCTCACCACATTGTCGACTTTATCTCTGTCACCTCTGACCTAGACTAGAGTCAAGAGCATACCCAACTAAAAAAAAAACCTTGCCTGTGACGATTCAGGTCGTAGGTTAGACAGGTGTCCTGCCTATAGTACATCCACATTTCACTTATCCCATGTAAAAGTGGCAATAAGCTCGTCCAGCTTATTGCCACCGCACTGACATTTATCCTGAATCCGGCCTGCAACTGAGAAGTTCCTGATAATAAATGTTTAAGGCTGTAAAACAAAACACATAATTTGCCAACCTTCAAATCTACAATATTCAACCTTTTTCCATGAACCAGTTCTTTGCTTCTTCATCCTTCCGTTTTAATTCCCAGTTTCATATTATTATTTGGCTTTGTTTTCCGACTTTCATGCATGAAGCCGGGTTCAACTAGTTCTCGAATAAAATAGAAAAACGAAGTTTTATGAAAAACAATCAAGAAATAGGAGAGGGTTTTTCTCGGGATTTCATTAGGTTCTTGTTTGGAAGTAAATAAACAACCTCTTTTGTATGCGGCTTCGAATTTCTTTAAGAAAGCTCTGGTAATATGAAATTGAATATTCATCAGTTGACTTTTTACTTTAAGGTACTCTAGGTTCTAATTAAACCTTGAAAATCCCAGTCCCGATTTATGAATTAGAAATTTTAGGTTGAGTATTTGTCATAGCCTGGAAACCTGTAAAAATTTGACATTAAAGTAAGGTTTGACACAAGTTCGTAACTTAAAATTCTTCATTCAGATACCGGCCATTAACATCAATAAAACAGATTTATGTTACTAAAATTTGACATTAAAAGTAAGGTTTGACACAAGTTCGTAACTTAAAATTATTAATTCAGATACCGGCCATTCACATCAATAAAACAGATATATGTTACTAAAATTTGACATTAAAGTAAGGTTTTACACAAGTTCATAACTTAAAATTCTTAATTCATATACCGGCCATTCACATCAATATAACAGATTTATTTTACTAAAATTTTACATTAAAAGTAAGGTTTGACACAAGTTCGTAACTTAAAATTCTTCATTCAGATACCAGCCATTCACATCAATAAAACAGATTTATGTTACTAAAATTTGACATTAAAGTAAGGTTTGACACAAGTTCGTAACTTAAAATTCTTCATTCAGATACCGGCCATTCACATCAATAAAACAGATTTATGTTACTAAAATTTTACATTAAAATAAGGTTCGACACAAGTTCGTAACTTAAAATTCTTAATTCAGATACCGGCCATTCACATCAATAAAACAGATTTATGTTACTAAAATTTGACATTAAAGTAAGGTTTGACACAAGTTCGTAACTTAAAATTCTTAATTCAGATACCGGCCATTCACATCAATAAAACAGATTTATGTTACTAAAATTTGACATTAAAGTAAGGTTTGACACAAGTTCGTAACTTAAATTTCTTAATTCAGATACCGGCCATTCACATCAATAAAACTGATTTTCATGTTACTAAATAGAATAAACAAGCTACCCAAAGTTAATTTATCAGCAAAGTTACAGGAACGGCAAATTACTTGCATTGAAAACAATTTGAATTCATTTATCCAGAACTGATTTTCCCAGATTAGCAGGAACTACTTTTTGCTTATAATACAGTTTCATTAACAGTTTTTAAACTTGGCAAACCAATTTAAATTTTCATGAAATTTTTAATTACAGTTTGCTGATTCTGAATCTAAAACGATTTATTTTAAAACTTTATTACGGCAATTTACCGCGGAAAAATGCAGCCAATTTTTTCCTTGAAGCTTAAGCTCCGTTAGTCTACAGCTAAATATAGATGGATACTGTGGAAACTTATACCACTACCAGTATTTTCATTATAAGTGTGAAAGTCCTATGTGTAGTATGTTTAGACATTTCTTAATCCGACACGCCTCAATGAATTTGGATAAAACTTGGTACACGGGTAGACCACGACCTGGGACTCTGGGCAGAGTTTCTTTCTATCAACGATGGCGATGCTCGAAATGCCAAAATGAAAAGTGTTAATCACAATTTTGACATTTTCCAATCGATATCGCGACGCTTTCGATGATAGAATTTCAATGAGGACTACCGTTTTTGTGCCCACCAGTTGGCGCCACTGACAAGTAAGGTCCTTAAATAAAGCTGTTAAACGTTGTTATAGCTCACGGAAGCAAAGTTTGAATTCAAATCATTTCTAATGCTGTAATAGTGCGATTATATATAACATCGAGTATGCCGCAGTTTTGGGCAGTCCTTTCTTTTCGAAAAAAGTGGAACAAAAAACCAAACATAAAACTCTATAAAACACCTATACCTATACCTTAATCTATCATATTTGGAAAATATTCACAACAATGAAAAAGTAGTCAATAAACTCGCACTAAAAACCAAAAAGCTATGACGTTTGACGTTTTGAAGACCTCACTCTACACCAGCGCCCCTAGCGACAAATTCAAACGCGATAGTCCCCATTGCCTAGAGCCTCTGGTATGATTCATCTTTGCCGAAAGATGTCCACTGCTGGAAATAGGCCTCCCCCGGTCTGATCTGGTATGTTTAGACGTTAGTTAATCAATCGCACCTCAACGGCTTTGGATAAAACTTGATATACGGATAGAACATGACCTGGGATATATTTTTAGAGTACCCATGGCATCGTTCCTCTGGCTGAAGCTAGTATTTAATAAAAGAGAAATAGGAGATATTCCTGAAAAGCGACTTTTCATTAAAATACTTATCTTTCGATGCAGCAAACAGTTAAGATGTTTGAGCCATGTCGTTTGCATTGCAAATATAAAATATAAAAGCGCATTCTGTGGGTAGATTCACTTTGTGGTGCTATTTAGCTTTAAAAGTCCTTCAGCTTAATGCGTTTTCTTCTTTATGTAATTATTTTTTTTCCTTTTTAGATACATAGTAAATATAATAATAGAAAACTTATTTTTTATTGTCATATAAACTATTTTTTGATGGCTGTCGAGATTCGATTATATCACACCGATAAGCAATTTTTACTAAGCGAAATTAAAGTAAGCACTAAAGCAAATAAGTAAATTATATATATGCGATATGCATACAAAATTTTCTTAAAATTTACTGCGCGGTATCGCCAAAAAATATCTTAACTATGAGTTTAAGTAGGTCACAATTTTTTTATTTCTATGGGAAGTCATACAATGAGTTCTCCCGCTCTGGGTGAAGTGGGAGGGCTTCCGTGTTCCTTCCGTTGCTTGAGCCAGGGCCGCGGTTGCTGACAACTCTTTGAGGCGTGCGTGAAACACTACGGGACGTCGACTCGGGCCTGGTCCGTACCCGTTACTCGCCGTCCGCATGCCCGTGATGCCCGTGGCATGGGGCGTGAGGGCGTCTCCGGTGCGTCTCCCTCACGCGTTTCGCCTCCTTCGCGAGCATTACTGCTTCGCAGAAAAAGTTGACAGCTTCCCATGCCCTCTCACCCCCTACCATGGCCTGAACCAGGGTCGGACGCGAGAGGTCGCCACCACCGTAAGAAGGTACCTGGCTTTCAGAAAAAACTAAATTATTAGGAAATAGGTAAATACCGACAACGCTAGAATATTCGCACACTTTACATTTCAAAGACAAATGCTACGCCTATTTATTATTTATTTGCCAAAGAGTCCAATTGCCTAAATCAACAATTGGGGACATCCCTAAAAGGTGCTCATTTACGGCCGACCGGCGCGTTAAGGTTCATTACTATTCAATCGCATGATTATTTAAGGGTTCTCATCACATTACAGATGAGAAAGCGTATCTTATAATTATTATTGATTATGAAGTGAACGTTGACAGAATTTATTTGTTTAAGCTAAGTGGATCGAAAACTTAAGGTATAAGATTTCGTTAAGTTATGATAAAATGGTGGTTATTGCATTCTTAAGTTAAAGGAGAGTCTAACAGTTTAAGAACTTCATGCCTCCTTCTTAATGCCTAGCATTCCCTTCTTATTTATTTCCTATGTTAGAGCTTTTTTACTTTTCTATAGACAAAAACCTGTTTCTGAAAGAAAATTGCAGTAGCAATAACTTTCCTTTTTATTTTTTTTACATAAAATTTAATGCACAAGTCATTTATTTGATGAACCTATTTCCGTATAAATTACGATTTACTTAATGACTTTCATAAAGAGATAATTAAATGGTAACAAAACAACGTTGTTCTTCTTTAGTAATAATGCATTCGTATTTTAGTCATTGGAAATTTTACTGTCCCTCGGTTTGGAATGGAATGCTCCCGAATACGTTTAGGAAATAATTCGAATTTAGAACGTCGTATCTGTCAAACACACCTGTATCTTTGTGACAGTCTATTTTTAAATCTCGAAGTAAACGTACCTTTTGAGCATCCCCGAGATGGTCAAATAGACGAACCTTTCAAACTAACTGTGTAAACAATCAAAATGGTTTGAGTCAATCAAACCGTTTGCCCATCTCGGGGGTGCTTTAAAGTTCTTTTAAACTTTATTAAATTCAAAATGATTTTAAATTTAAATCAAAAGCAAGATTAATTAATTAAATGCAGTAATTAATTTATTCAACATACTCGTAACTAATGATTTTGGTTGCAATAATTAGAGTAATTGAATCAGCTCGCAGATGAAATTATTAAGTTTGATTGATTTAATTTATGATTTTAAATAGTGCTCTTGATTTAAATCGTTTTTAATATAGAAAGTAACGTAACGGAAATAATTTAATGGCGATTTCTATTTCTAAGGCATTTAATAATAATTGAATAATAATCTAATTCTGCTATGTATCGAAGCTTCTGAGAAAAAAGAAAGTAGGTATTTCTTTATGACCGGAAATCATAAATGGCAGTTGTCTACTGAGTTGGCAAATTAAATTCTTAATAATTAATATCTATTTTGTCCTATCTTTTTACTACTTACATAGTAGAGGTCGGGACATAAGCTAGGACTTACTGAAATAACAAACAATAGTAAAGTCAAGTAAAAGTATTAGATACTAGCTGTTCCCCGCGGCTTCGCTCCCGTGGACCACCCCACAGGACCCGTTTTCGGGAAAAAAATTGCATGTGTCACTTTCTATTGGTGATTTTTTTTTTTATCGGTCCAATAGTTTCGGACTCTACTCGGTACAAATAAACAAAAAATATTTTTATTATATCTAAATAATATATATATATATATATATAGAGTCGGTTTCTGAGTTGAGTGTTTGGAGTTAAGAAGTGTCAAAGCCTACTTTAAAGCCATTTAACAGGTGTAGTGCTAGAGTAGAGCTTGTCAAAAACTCAACTTTAAATTTGGTGTTAATCTTTTTTTTTTCATAATTTATGGATACCTACATCATTATAAGTTGAGAAGTCTTTGAAAAACATAAACAACAGTTTTCTAAGAACTTTCCGATTCTAGGCTTTCTTCTTAAACCGAATTTAAGCATGTATGTAACTAAAACCTGAATATCTTTCAATATAATTAGGCCTCAATACGGCCTCTTACATAGAATAAGATCAGAGCTCTTAGAGTAAGGTTATTTTGAGTATACGTAAGGGACAGACGTATACAATCAAATACATCTTTCCCTTACACACATTCAAAATAACCTTACTCTAAGAGCTTATGGTCACACCCCAGTAGGTAAGTTAAACCATTCATAGCCGTTCAAAACAAAATAAAGGCTAATGACTGCCAATTACAAGGCGATGATAGCTCAGTGGTAGTGACGTCGGATACCGAGACGAAGGTCGCGGGTTCGAATCCTACAATGAGCTTGAGCTTTCGGTGAAGGAAAACATCGTGAGGAAACCATAGCACGGTGGTAGGGTACTTTGTAGTACCCGCCTGGCTGGCAACCACCCTCAAGTTGAAAATCTGTCGCCAAGCACCTTCCGGTGTGCTCCGACAGCAGCACTTGAGAGCCAGTTCCCTTCTAGGCTTTGTGTGCTTACCACCATCGGCCACATCATCACTGACCACGGTGAGATTGTGGTCAAACACAGGCCTATAAATAGTAAAAAAAAATAAAATAAAAAAAATATGGGCGATTTGTGGCCATTGTTCTCGTGATTGGAGATTGAGACCGCTAATATCTATGCCGCTACCGCAATTGACATCTAGATACCTAGCTATAGATTTACTGCTAACTGTGTAACTAATATTAGTGTGTTATAAAAATAGTTTTTCAGTTATTGTTACTTGTTCGTTGAAAAACAAGATATTCAAAACTTATTTTTGCAAATAACTCATTTATGTCGACTTAATGTTTTTGTTTTGTAAATAACTCACCTTAATAATATAATTGCCACTTTGAACATTACTTATTTTCAGAAGAGGCAAGTAGTATGTCACCTACTTAAAGCGTATATATGTCGCAGGGATATGATGAAAACAGGGAATTGATCAAATCTCTAAGCAAAATTGGTTCAGTGAAATGACAAAAATAACTTTTCTGTAGTAATTTAAAGGTTTATTTTGTACGTTGAATTAGTATTTGTGTGGCAGAGCCGACGGAGCCCCGCTGCGCGGGGCTCCTATTTCTGTATGCAGGGTCTAAAGTAACCTAACACGAAGGAGATGACGGGAGCTGAGTTCGCTCGCTTTGCTCGCTCACTTCAGCTCCCGTCATCCCCTTCGAACCTAACCTGTCCGTGTCGGGGTGCCCTAAGCTCCCGAGCTCGCTACGCTCGCTCTTAGAGAGATTTGATCAATTCCCTGTTTTCGTCATATCCCTGCGATATATATACCCCAATGTTAAGAGCCTACAACCGCTTTAGTGCTGTAAAACGGTATCTTATCTTATCTTATGGAGGGGCCGAGACATAACTCGGACACTTCGACCCATTGGGATCTATTGTGGTCCCCTAGATACCTTACTCCTCCCCAATCTCGTTGAAAACTGTTTTCATGAGCTTTACAACGAGACTAGGAGATATGAGCCTATAGTTTTCTGGTTTTGGGTATCCAACCCCTAGGAGACCCATTCGCTTGCCAGCCAGTGCATCGCATGTGCACAGAAGGTGCTCCATGCGTTCCGTATGTTCCCCACACAACCTGCACACGGGGGTCGTAGTTAAACCCATTTTCATGAGCATGTCGTTGGTTCCAAAGTGCCCAGTAAAGGCCCCAAGCAGGTAGCGAAAAACGGTAACTTTCTGAAGCATACTCCTTAGTAACGGCTAGGTTAAAAGGTTTGAAGAAAATATATATTTGTTATTGTTTCATGTACATTATTTGTGAAACATGGTTTTTTCTTGTAACAAATAGTTTTGCTTTAAAAAAATAATTAACAACACGATATTTTTTGCTACCTTTGGATACTCCTCCAAAACGACTTAAATGTTTAAAAATATTTGTACACGGAAAATTTGATGGCTGGAATTTCTTCATAACTGAAATAGCATATGTAAATATAAGAATATTTTGCAAACAAACCTGTTCAAAAGGTTCAATATTGATATTCTGGTTCCAAGCGGGCGAACGGCCAGTACTGCGTTAACATTGAGGAATATATGCGCCTTAACGCTCGGAGTCAGAATATTAATATTGAACCTCCTTTTGGACAATTTTGTTTCACAAATAATGTACATGAATCAATAATACATATATGTGGGGAAGACCGTGTAGTTGTCAGGAAAAGCCATTATTGCATGGGTTCTTTCAGGCTAGATGTTAAACAAACCAACTTCTTTGCTTTTATGTAGGCTCACAATGTAACTAATCACGTTATGTATTGGCGAATAACTTAAACAACATTCCACTATAACACGTAGTTTTATCTACACGAACAATCGGTAACTCTCACTGTTGACTGTATTCTCTTTAGGTTTGTATCACGAATTCGCAACTCAATCCAACCCGCCATATTCTCACTCGATCCCTTATGTCGTTACCCCCTGTTCGCGCCAAAATCTAGCGTTTAGTGTTAACGTCAAGTTGACATCTGTCAAAGTCATTTGAAACCATAGCGCTCTTCAGAACGATATCTTAGAAATGCCGACATATATATATATTTTAAACCTTTTACCCTAGCCGTTACTAAGGAGAATCCTTTAGAAAGTAACCGTTTTACGGTACTAAAGCGGTAAAAGGCCCTTAACTTACGGCGAATTCATTTTATTAACTGAGCTCGATCAGCTCATACTTATATTTTAATACAATGATGACACTAACAGTTCTGGATCGCAGCTTGATCGCGGTCAGTTTCACTGGGGAAACTCTTTTTTAGGTATGGGTATCATCGAACTTTCAGGTTCTAAACTGATCAATATTATTTACTGGTAAGGTTGTATAAGTTTTGTTTGCCTGTACGAGTCACTTCTCTATAAAAACGGTTAGCTGTACACGACAGAACCAACTAATTGCATCAATTTTATATCAGCACACTATAAAACTCGTTTTAAAAACTCGCTCTAATTTTCTAAATAGCTCTCACAGCTCCGGTACGTAAGCCATAATCGGATCAAAGAGGCACTCACGCGCCCCGCAGTCCCCCCGGGATATCCCGGATTCTCCCCCGGGAACACTACTCCGGGATCCAGTAACACGCTCTCATTCCCGCAACCGCGTGAGATTACTCCCGGGCTTTCTTAGGCAGATGTGCAGGCTAATTTTATAGCTATCCTAAATAATTTGATAGGGTTCGATAAGACGATAAACTGACTGATAGGCTGCCTTTTTCTGTGTATTTAATAAAACGATATAAACAAAAGGTAATTTTTGAAATGTAGAATTGTATTCATTACTAGCTGGGCTTCACTTCCGTCAATTGGCTATCTACCTACCTACTTACCCTACCCACCATACCTACTCTACCCACCGACCCTACCCACCTACCCTACCCTACCTACCCTACCCTATCTAACCTACTCTACCTACCATACCCTACCTTACCCTACTAACCCTACCTACCCTACCTTACCTACCCTACCTGCCCTTCCCTACCTTATCATGTAGTACATATTTTTTATGTATCATCAATAGTTTTCTCAGCACACGCCAGAGAATGAACTTTTATATGCAACATTTTGCTACTTTGGGTTACATTATTGCAATTTTCATAAAGATTTCTATTTTTTTTTAAATTATATTATAGCCTATGACACTCAGGAACAATGTAGCTTTCTACTGGTAAAAGATTTTTCGAAATCGGTTCAGTAGATCCTGAGATTACCCCCTACAACGCCACAAACTCACAACGTCACAAACTCACAATTCACAAACTTTACCTCTTTATAATATTAGTATAGATGTACTTAGGCTTTACGTATAATATTTAGCCCTAAGCATTTTAATGATAATTAACGGTTAAATGATTTTCTATCTATTAACATTATTAATTAATTTAATGCCGTAAGTAATTTATACAAAGTAATTATTATCAGTTAGAGTACTTAATTGAATCAGCTCGCAGCTAATATCGTTAATAAAATAACGTTATCGTTATTTTGCTAGTATAATAATACGCCGACCCCCCGAACCCGAATAATAACACGACTGCAAGGAAAGGGTTATGTCTTTCGCGCTTATCTTGTATGTATGTAATATTCTTTATTACCTCATATCTTGCAAATCACTAGACGGCTTTCCATAATTAAGACATCGTTAGATACGTCTTGACCGCTCAAGTGTTCTGAGATACGTTAAAAAACACACTACGGATTTTGGGCGCCATATTGTGGGAGTCTCAATTTCTTTTTCTTCCTTATCCATCGCGTGGGGTATCAAAATGAAGGGTTTTTAGAGGTGGTTACAAAAATGCATACCACTTATATGTTTAAGAGTAATTAGTAAAAAATTACAACGAAAAACTTGTAAATAAAAAAAGTTAATAAAATCAAAAACCCCGAGGAGCGAACTAAAAAGATGTAAACAAGAAGAAAATCATGCTGTGCAGTCGGAGGATACATAATTATTTACGTGCTGGCAGACCAAAACCATATGTATCCTCCGACTGCACTGCATGAATTTCTTCTTGTTTACATCTTTATAGTTCGCTCCTTAAGCAGTAGGGTTTTCTTTTTTTTTTTTTAATTCTTTAGTACTAAGTTATCACGGTGCACCACAGACATCACCAATAATTTTTGGTAATAGACCGAAATTTGAGATACACCGCGTGACGTTTCGGTTGCACATGTCAGTACCATGCTTTGTAAACTTTATTTTTATTTTTAATTATTTAATACTAAGTTATCACGGTGCACCACAGACATTACCAATAATTTTTGGTATTAGACCGAAATTTGAGATACACCGCGTGACGTTTCGGTTGCTCATGTCAGTACCATGCTTTATATTTTTTTTTTCTAATTTTTTTGTACTAAGTTATCACGGTGCACCACAGACATCAGCAATAATTTTTGGTAATAGACCAATATTTGAGATACACCGCGTGACGTTTCGGTTGCTCATGTCAGTACCATGCTTCGAGAACTTTATTTTTTATTTTTTTTGTACTATTTTATCACGGTGCACCACAGACATCACCAATAATTTTTGGTTATAGACCGAAATTTGAGATACACCGCGTGACGTTTCGGTTGCTCATGTCAGTACCATGCTTTATAAACTTCCTGACAATCAAACAAAATCTCCTCAATAGAAGTGTCCTTTATATAGAGCCCAAGGACTGTCCAAAACACTTCAGTTAGGTACTGGGCAACAAATTTAATTCAACTTTATCGCTACTCTTCATTCGCAAATCAATTTATTTACTGATATGTATTAATAGAACACAGTAGCCACTTAATTGAGTTAGATAAGGCATCTTCCTACAAATTAGGTCAATTAGTAGTGCAAAACAACAGACGTTGAAATACAAAGTATAGCCCACAACATTGTTTACCAACTCAATAGATTTTAATGGCTATTTATTGTTACCATTTTGGGGTCGACTTCCAATCTAACTTCATGCAGCTAAATATAAATATTTTACATAGAGGACTGTCAACTTCACCTTAACTTCCCAATTATGGGTTAAAATTAAATATAAATCTCGACTGCTTAAAAAAGACGTAAATAAGAAGAAAATCATGAGTCGGAGGATCATCAGTCGGAGGATAAAAATTCGCGAGCTGTGGCTGACCAAAACCAGATGTATCCTCCGACTGCACAGCATGATTTTCTTGTTGTTTACGTCTTTTTTGTTCGTTTCTTAAGTAGTCTGGTTTTATGATTTTTTTAATAAACCTTTATAAGGTTCCGTAGCCAAATGGCAAAAAACAGAACCCTTATGGATTCGTCATGTCTGTCTGTGTGTCTGTCCGTCCGTATGTCACAGCCACTTTTTTCCGAAACTATAAGAACTATGCTGTTGAAACTTGGTAAGTAGATGTATTCTGTGAACTGCATTAAGATTATACCAGAAAAAAAAAAACAAAGAATTTTGGGGGTTCCCCCATACTTAGAACTGAAACTCAATTTTTTTTTTCATCAAGGCCATACCTGTGGGGTAACTATGTAATAGGTCTTCAAAAATGATATTGAGGTTTCTAATATAATTTTTTCGATTGACGTAAGAATTATCAAAATCGGCCAACGCGTTTGTTGTCTAGAACGCCACATAGGAACAAACATACATACATAGACTGCAGATAAACAAGTTACCCTCCTTCGGCAGTCGGGTAATGATACTCCTCGGTAAGACTGACTGCCAGACTTTCTTCTGGACAAAACGACTGATAGATTTACAAGTGACAGCGGGGACCAAAGGTTCACCTTGCTTTCCGAGGCACGGAGGTGTTTCGATATGTGATGGAAAATCACTCATCCACGGCCCTACATCGGCAAGCTTAGAGTACCCTTCAATCGACACGTGCGGCTGTTTTATTTACCCCTTAGTCCTTGTTAAACGTAAACATAATCGCCTTCATCATCAGCCTTTTAATCCTCCCACTGCTGGGACACAGGCCTCCTCTTTGTGAGAGGGAATCGGCCGTAATCCACCACGCAAGCCCAGTGCGGGTTGGTGGATGTCACAAGTCTTAATTTTTTTGTTTCTAAGACATGCCGGTTTCCACAAATACACATAATACCTACGCCAAAGTAATAAAAAAATCTCAGTACCACCTTTAGAAGTATCTCAATATCAGTCTATACTTATTCACATTTGTATCGTTCGAACTATTTATGCTGTAATCCAGAATGTTCACGCAATTTGATTGATCGAATCCGAATCGAAGCGACTCAAATGACGCAGATAAAATGCCCGTCTTAACCCTCTCCCACGCAGAATATTAACCGAGCATTATCAAGGTTAACCCTAAGATGTATAGATACGAATACTTCATCTTGAGGGTTGACCTTCACCTTGAAGGTTGAGTATGAAAGGGTGGTATATTAGGTCGCGATCCTTTAGTTAATCATAAGTGCATGTTGTACGACGTAGAAAATTTGAAATATGTATTAGTGGAGTGCAAGATATTTATGACTTTGAACAAGGCTATAAATAAGGTGTATGTAAATAAAATATGGGGCTCTGAAGGTGTCTTTTGGATGCGAGAAGCACCGGGCAGGGGTATATGGCGACGTTTGGGGGAGGCCTATGTCCTGTAGAGGACGTGTTTCGGCTGAAATGATGATGATGGTAGATTTATAGGTGCTGATGCACATGCTGGGTAAGTGTTATTCAGTTTTTAACCCCCGACGGAAAAAGTAGGATGTTATAAGTTAGCTGTATGTATGTGTCTTTGTGTATTTGTGTATCTGTCTGTGGCATCACAGCTCCTAAACGGATGAACTGATTGTGATTTTTTTTTATTTGAAAGGTGACTTTGTCGAGGGTGTTCTTAGGTATGTTTGATGAGAATCGGTTAAAGCGTTCAAAAGTTATGCGCATTTTACTCTTTGAATCGGGGTATTTTCGCAAGATATAAAATTATAATTACGTGTTTCCATGTTTACCGATTGTCGCTCGAAGCGTATTTACTAGATATATTATGTAGTTTAAAGAAGTATTTGTGTCAAGAGATTTTTTTTGGTTTTAATTTTACTTGTTCCAAAATGTTTTACAGTCGGTACCGGTCTTTATTCTAAATCTCTTCACTGTTCATGGGTATTGTTTACCTACCCATACGAGGGACTTAAACATAAAATAACTTCAGCTAATCAAGTCGATGACTCATATTTTTACCGACCACTGAATAATATTCTCTCAGCAATAAAGCTTGTCAAAAATCCATTTTTTGTTTAATTGACCACTTGCGGTTTCGATAGCGCATTTCAATCCCATACAATTTGGAATTAGGACTTCCGTTGCTGTGGCCACAAATTGGCACCACTGGCGAGTAATTAGGTCCTTAAAGCTGTTAAACATTGTAATAACGCGCACGGAAGGAAAGTTTCAATTAAAATCATTTCTAATGCCGTAGATGTGCGATTAAATATAATTTCGAGTATAGTAGTTTTGTGCAGACCCTTTTTTTTCGAAAATTGATTTTAAAATTTTCTGAAACGTTAAGCTCTATGAAAGCAGTTACTTTCTTAATCTGCCATATTTGGAAAAAAATAACAATAATAATGCAAATAAATTTGCGCTAGAAGCCAAAAAGCTTTGAAATTTGACATTTTGAAGACCTCACTCTACACCAGCGCCCCTAGCGGCAAATTTAAACCGCGGTAATCCCCATTGCGCTGATAGAATAAAAAAAATTAACACTTTGACTAGCTAGAGTCCCTACAAGTTCAGTTCATAACTGAATATGAATAGCTCACTGATATAGACTGAAATACACAAACACACTGGACATAATTTCAGCCAAAAGACGTCCACTGCTGGATATAAGCATCTCCCAAGTGTCACCACACCGATCGGTCCAGTGCGTCTCTCATCATCGTCACATCGTCGCTCCACGTAGAGGCCTCCTTCCAACTTTGCGTTTTCCAGCCCCATCGACCAGACCTTTTCGGCCCCATCAACCATCCGTTCTCCGAGTATTGTGCCATGACCACTGCAACTTAAGTTTGGCAATTCTTTGGGCTATACAGATGTAGTTAATGTTAGTTATAAAAGTTTATTCAAAAAATCAAAAATCCCGACTGCTTAAAAAGCGAACTAAAAAGCCGTAAACAAGAAGAAAATCATGTGCAGTCGGAGGATACGTATTTGCGAGCTGGCTGACCAAAACCACTGGCTGACGACTTTTTGAATAAACTTTTTTTATTTATAACTTTTTAGTGCATGGAGCAACATGGAGTTTCTTGTGCGTTCTTCTCCATAACAAGCTACTTTCCGAATGCACGGTAGAGTCAATTTTTATTACTTGTACATTTTTAATTTAGATTTAATGTTTGACGTTCAAAAGTGCCGCTTATTGGCCTAGTTGAAATAAATATATTTGACTTTGACTTTGACTTTAGTTATTTTTTTTTTAGATTTTGGTACTTTTAAACATATAAGTGTTATATATTTTTGAAATCACCCCTTAAAACCCTTTATTTTGATACCCCACACGATAGGTTTGGAAGTAAAAAAAATTTTTGTCCCTCACAATATGGCGCCCAAAATCCGCCATTTTTCTATTTTCCAATTTTAATGTAGCTAGTGACACTCGCAGGGTTAAGACGAATCGATTGACGAATAAATCATCAAAATCGGCCAACGTGTTTGGTATCTGGAACAAACATACATACATACATACGTACATACATACATACTTACATACATACATACATAGACTGATAAACACATTACCCTCCTTCGGCAGTCGGGTAAAATACATAGAAACAGCGCCAGTGCATTACTAGCGGTGTCGCATAACTTACCAAGAACTCGAAAATACACGACACCTGTCCATCGTGTGAACATAATATTGTGACGCACTCTATATGAAATAATGACATTAGTAATGTGATCAGAGGAATGATGTAATAATAAACTTATTGAATATACAAATACAAAAGATGTATAAGAAGAAAAAAATTATACTTGGACGGTCAGTACGGCCAAACAATCTATTTGATTGCAAGTTAAGAACCTGTATATCAATTATTTTGATTGACTGTAGTATTTTACATACACTTTACCTAGTAACTTCCAATGCCCTAGTGTTCTCAGGATTTTTTTAAACCCTAATCTACTTATTATCTATTCTCTACGATGAAACATATATTTACCACTAGCTCCGGAATAAAAAGTATTCTTTGTGCTATTCTTGACTATAATCTATCTCTGTGCCACATTTGTCCAGATACGTTCAGCCGTTCTGGGGTGATTGAGTAACAAACATACAAACATCCATCCAAACTTTCGCTTTTATAATATTAGTAAGATTATTTACCTATTCAGACAATCCTTTGTAGACAGTAGAAAATCAAAGGAAGAAAGTAGTATTTAATACACACATATACACATACAAAAACTCACGCCTTATTCCCAAGAAGAAAGGCAGAAACTATAGAACACCACTGTTACGATCCGTACATACTCCTTTGGCTTCATTTCGTACATAATTTCTCCTACATCGAATTGTATAGAATCATTCAATTTGATCGTCTTCATCACAGGTTTCAATATCAATAACTTTACCGATACACAGGTAAATTGACTTATACCTACCCACCTACTTATTTCTTACAAAGTCTTCTCGATATATTTTATGGAACATGTATTAAATCATATTGACCGGGAACATTATTATATAGCTCTGGGACGTTTGTTATTAATAAGATTCCTAAAGCTTCACAGACCGTTGCTATAGATGTTGAAAACCTTAATATACCTGAAATGTTGGCACAATACAATATTACAGGTAGTTCTAAATTGAAATGCGAGCTTACTACGTTAGAAAGCCTTGAACAAGATGCTTTCAAAATCTATAACTACAGGGTTGCAGTAGTTGAAACAAAGTTTGACAGCTTATTCTCACCGTTGTCATCTACGTCATCATCCAAACACGCGAGAGTTTTAATACCTAATTAAATGCCGTTGCATACACTATTTTATCTTCACTCGTACAGTTGAAATAAAACAAAAGTGGAAACGGAAAAAATATGTGGTATGGCGGGCAATTTAGATTCTCATTGCGCAAGACTGCGCAGTGCGCAGCGCGCGCATCCATAGACAATGACACTACTTTTCTATTTATGAGCCCATAAACGCCAATAAATTAAAAATAAAAGTGTGCTATAAAAATTAAAAAGTTATTTTATGATGCAGTTATTTGAAAATCGAAGGAAAATGTTGCACTGTAGTGATTATTTTTTTAAATTTTATCCATCCACGAATTAAATTAATAATTGGAACATTACGTTGTGATGTTACGCTGTGTTTGTTTTGATATTATTCCAAATTAATTTCTCTACCGCTCTTATTTTATTGACCTAAGGATTCTGCAAGCCAACTTTATAGTATAATATGATTGGACAAAATAGTGTGCTTATGCCGAGCTTTCTATTGAATTCGATCGTGATAACTTAAATGATCTCTAAGGCCCGGACTCCACCAAAGCGGAGACGAGACGAGCGGAGAGGAGATGTTTTTTAAACAACCAATAGAATTTCGTTATTCACACATCTCGTCTCCGCTCAGCTGGACTCCTCCGCACATCTCCGCTTTAGTGGAGTCCGGGCCTTATGCCAATTTCATTACAGAGATAATCTTGATAATTCCCTTACTGACAGACAGCACTAATCAAGTTTTAATACAAATTGACGTTTACGTTAACGCGTTCCAGCGTGAGACAAAACTCGCACTAGGCCACGGGTCTTCCACATTCCACGACATTCACCACTTCCACGTTATCACTGAAAAAATATCACTATAGCCTAAGGGCTTTCAGAATCTGTGGTTATTGTTGTTATGAGTTAATATTAAGTGAATGTAATGTTAATGTATATTACACAGAAGTATCTCTTTGCAGAACAGGTCGCCGCCGCCCGCGCACATACCCAATGCTATGCTGTACTCGCCGCCCGAGCCGCTAGAGGTAAGACAACAATTTATATCACTTTTATACTTATCTGACTGTCACTGAAGAAATTGGAGTTCGAACCTCCATACTTACGTACCGGTATGCCACGAATAAACTTTATACTGAGGTGGCTGTTCTTAGGGTTAGATAGCTTTACATACTTTGTCGTCCTCAGATTTCATAAAACTGCCTTGAGCACTTGTGTCATTTCAAATCGAAGGGTAGATTGGAATAAAATCCAATGCCGCAAAAATATTGGCAGAAGGTCTTAAGGTTTTATGGAACCACACTTATACACGAAAGTCAATAATCTTTACAAAATACTAAAACTAACACAAAAAAATGCAGAATGACTGTAACAAACTGCCTTCTTACAATGGACTACGATATGACGGAAGGTCTCTTGGCTTAGTAAAAACTCACAGTACACACATTGACAATTCACAAATATACGCGTGCACTCACTAGCATACTTATAACATACAGACACTCTCTTATAACACCAACACAACTGTCACAAATCACAGAACCATGCATACACTCTTCTTTACCTATTTTTACCTTTTATAAAAATTGTTAACGGAACAAAGGAGCCTGGATCTCACGACACAGAGAATCCTTGTGTGAGGTCTAAGAATTCAATCCACTTGAATGTTGAATGTTGTGTGTGTTGTTGAAATTTATTTTTAATCTTACTTAATAGTCTAAAATCTTCAATCTCCTCTGAATACACAAAATTAATAATGTTCATCCCTTGACTGTATGTTATCAGCCATGCCAGAAACCCCATGACGTGCCATCATGATTCTGTTGTGTGAGACAAACAGAGCTACGCTGGACTGAAATTCGTTTTAGCACTATCTCTTTCCACAACGGATCCATGATGACAATGACAAGTCATAGAGGCTGTTATGGACTAATACAACAACTTATTTCAATCAGATTCTTGGATAGTCCAAAATAAACAGAGTAAAGCCAATTAAGTATTCCTCCTTCCTCGCGTAGCCACAACCGCACAAGCTCTGCAGGAATAGCACATGTCGACCACGACTTACTTCTCTGTTAAAGTATTTACACTAGTAAATACTTTAACAGAAGTAAGAATAATATTGCCGATATTCGAAACCAGGCTGATTGCCCTGAATACGTCAGACGCACGATTTAGGCCTGTTTCTTTATCCGAATGGTTAAATATGCTATCTTTCATGCCAACGGTTTCAAATTTCGGTAAAACGCGTTTTTCATAAATTTTTGGCATCACAAAATTTTTAGGGTTCCGTACCCGAAGGGTCCAAACGGAACCCTATTGCTGTCACTTACGTGTCCGTCAGTCTATCCGTCTGTCCGTCGTCTGTCACACGGGTTTTACGGCCAAACGGTTGGAGCGTAAAACCGTACCGTACGTCTTCAAATTTTCACAGCATATCATCTCGTAGACGTTGGGTCAACAAGATGATATGCTGTGCAATTTGTAATGAAATATTTTTTTTCTTCCCCATCTAGTGGGGTATCGTTGTTTAGAACTCCTTGAGTAGATAAAAACTGTATATTTTGTTTTAAAAAATATTGTTAAACAAAATAATGAGAATTTTAAGCCACCAAAGCCAGCTTTTTTAAGAAAATTTTGTTCCGAAGAATGTTTTTACTTCCCATTGACCTATGAACTTGAAATTTGGTGATAATGTTTATTATTATGTATATTTACTAACAAATACCAATATATTGATAAAACAGATTTTTCTTTGAGATTCCCTTATTTTTCCTATTACAACCAACTTAATTTTGCGGTTTGGTACGGAACCCTAAATGTGCGAAGTCTAACACGCACATTTGAAACCATTGGTTAGCATATTTAACCATTGGTTGAGTTAACTACGGATCAAAAACTAGGACTTACTTATTGGATAACTTCAGTGCTCAGTGGCAGAAGGAACTATACTTTACTTATTTCTTCTACCTAAATCTCCTTCGTAAAGCTTTGCAGTTACAAAGTAATCGATCATTAATAGTACATTACTGCAGCGGCCAGCAAAAGAGACCTTGAAGGACGAACGTGTAAATGTGGTCCGAGGCAAAGCCGAGGCACACATACGTAAGTCCATCAATGCCTAGTTGTGGCCAAGGCTTGTATTGTACTTTTCTCAAATAATGCGCGGCAATTAAAACTAAGTAGTACCTAGAACTCATTTTGTCAAATACAATTACTTTTCAAAATCAATGACGAACAACGAACAACAATAATTCTGCCCGCGTGTGAGTTCATTTGTTTATTTTTCAATAAAAAGCTTTTCAATACAGTTGTTAAACATGGCGTACTTTCAGAGGCTATCATTAGGATTCGAAAATTAAATCTTACGCATAGGCATCTTTCTGTTACGCGGTCGTGACTTTTGTTTACGAGCTCGATCATTAGTTTTGCAGTTTAGTTTTAAATTTATAAGTCAATTTAAAAAGTTTAGTAGCAAAGAGTTTTCATACATAGAATAAAATGGGATAGATTTTATACGAGGAAAAATTCCGTACGTTTTAGCATTGAACTCTCAAAAGTCTTTTTAATGGTTGTTTAATATATTTAATTACCAGTTTTAATTTAATTATTTTCACATCAACATTTGTCTAAAATCGAATAGTCTGTATAGACTGTTGTCGTTGTAAAAAATATCCAGTTGCAAAAACGCGCCTTTAGTTATAGGTCAATTTAAAAAAGTTTAGTAGCAAGGAGTTTTCATACATAGAATAAAATGGAATAGATTTTATACGAGGAAAAATGAATGATGCCGTACGTTTTAGCATTTAATTCTCAAAAGTCTTTTAAATGGTTGCTTAATATATTTAATTACCAGTTTCAATTTAATTATTTTCACATCAACATTTGTCAAAAATCGAAAAGGCTGTGTAGGCTGTTTTCGTTGTAAAAAAATATGTCCATTTGCAAAAACGCGAGTTTTTTTTTTTGTGAATTAACAAATCTAATTCTTTGATTTGTTTTTACTATTTCCCACAACTGTATTGAAAAATATCGTGTGATACACGGGCGTGTAGGTAATTGCAAACTCGTGTCATTAAAAACCCTCACCTTCGGCTCGGGCTTGTTAATGTCAGCTCGTTTGCAATAACCTACTTTCCACCCTTGTATCACAATGTACTATTTCAATACAGTTGTTAAACATGGCGTACTTTCAGAGGCTATAATTATGATTCGAAAATTAAATCTTATGCATAAGCATCTTTCTGTTACGCGGTCGTGACTTTTGTTTACGAGCTCGATCATTAGTTTTGCGGTTTAGTTTTAAATTTATAAGTCAATTTAAAAAGTTTAGTAGCAAAGAGTTTTTATACATAGAATAAAATGGGATAGATTTTATACGAGGAAAAATGAATGATTCCGTACGTTTTAGCATTGAACTCTCAAAAGTTTTTTTAATGGTTGTTTAATATATTTAATTACCAGTTTTAATTTTTCATTATTTTCACATCAACATTTGTCTAAAATCGAATAGGCTGTATAGACTGTTTTCGTGGTAAAAAAGTCCAGTTGTAAAAACGCGCCTTTAGTTATAAGTCAATTTAAAAAAGTTTAGTAGCAAGGAGTTTTCATACATAGAATAAAATGGAATAGATTTTATACGAGGAAAAATGAATGATTCCTTACGTTTTAGCATTTAATTCTCAAAAGTCTTTTAAATGGTTATTTAATATATTTAATTACCAGTTTCAATTTAATTATTTTCACATCAACATTTGTCAAAAATCGAATAGGCTGTGTAGGGTGTTTTCGTTGTAAAAAAAATATGTCCAGTTGCAAAAACGCGCGAAAATTTTCTTTTTTTGTGGATTAACAAATCTAATTCTTTGATTTGTTTTTACGAGGTATTCCTCGAAGCGCCACAGTTTTGAGGCGCACCTAATGAGGCGCACCATTTTTATTCCTCGGAGCGCACCTTTTTGTAGCGCTCCCGATAACAATTAAAAATATTAAATTTTTATTCCTCGAAGCGCACCTACGTTTAAAAATAGGGAAGAGCATGAAGTAAACGTAATAAATTATATCGATAATTTTTAAATACTTATTTGTGCATCATCATCGTTGAGAGTAAGGAAGGCTCCACACGTCTTTATCGTACACCGCCACAAAGTGTTCCCATGTTTATTTACTTTTATCGGTCTGTACGTGTTATTATCATATAATAAAACTTTCTTGCCGCTTCTGCTTTGTACATATTTAATTAGCGCGTTTCTATTACTTGATCCAGCAATTGGTTCCATGCTCACAAAACTGCCTTGCACAAACTTTCTTAAATAAACAAACTTTCTTCAGTTCATAGCTTCACTTGAGCCTACGTGACACATTCGCGCAACTTGTGAGTTATAGTGCTAACACACACGTCTGGATTTGTTTCGGCCGGACAGACTCCGCTCCCAAATGCTTTCTCGCTTACACACGCTTGTTTGGACTGAGACGGAATAAAATTAATAATAATAATGTCCTACACAGTTGAGTCCGTCACGCTCCACACAAGCGTGTGTAAGCGAGAAAGCAATTGTGGGCGGAGTCTGTCCGGCCGTACCAAATTCGAACGTGTGTTAGCACTATTAAACACAACAAAACAAAACTATGCAATTTTAAGTAAACAAGTTCCGGAAATGCTCGGCTGGATTCGTGTGAACTCGGCGAACGCGCCTTTGACGCGACTATCTAGGATACAATGGGGAGACGGGGCTGCGGCTTATGTGTGCAGTGCTCCCGCGCCGCATCGCCAGAGGTTAAATACGTACTGATTGATACAGTTGTCTTTGTCCATACTAACTAGGATAACTTTTTTTTTTTTTAAACCAATCTTTGGTCTAGGAGTATAGAGTTTTTGCAAATTGTATAAAATAACGTGTTTTACTTTTTATCGATAGTTTCAGTTAGTATCCTATCTCTATTCGAAAGTTAATAATAGGTGCGCTTCGAGGAATAAAAAGTTAATATTTTTAATTTTTATCGGGAGCGCTACAAAAAGGTGCGCTCCGAGGAATAAAAATGGTGCGCCTCATTAGGTGCGCCTCAAAACTGTAGCGCTTCGAGGAATACCTCGTTTTTACTATTTCCCACAACTGTATTGAAAAATATCGTGTGATACACGGGCGTGTAGGTTATTGCAAACTCGTGTCATAAAAACCCTCGCCTACGGCTCGGGCTTGTTAATGACAGCTCGTTTGAAATAACCTACTTTCCACCCTTGTATCACAATGTACTATTCTATTTGCTGGCTTGCAAAAAATTCGAAATTTAAATAAAACCTTTGTTATGTTACCTCCTTATGTTTCGCAGTAAAAGATCGTTCTATTTTTAAATTACTTTTATTGTTATTTATTTAGCCGCTAAACCACGACAGATATGGATTTTCATACAACTTTTTCCGGCCGTTGCTCGCATGTTTTTGGCAAGTACAGCAATTTCGATTTATCTCGAAGAAGGTTGTCAAAATAATGCCCAAATTTTCAAGCATGTTTGAGAAAAAGTATCTACTGCAGTTGTAAAGTACTAAAACGTAAAATAACACAGTTATTCAACCAAATACCCCATAACACATAACAATCTACAAGATAACCCTCCAATTACCACTAACGGCCCGTTAAACCGCGTGTTAACAAAACGACTAGCTTGATTAAAACGTCTTGAACAGGTCGATTCAAACTCAAAGGCGGCTGTGAAGTTTGCTTTCTACTGCGCTTTACCCGACCATCTCCACTGTCACATGGATGGATTTGCTACTGAACAGCGACTTGCCTCGAGTTCCGAGCCAGCATTATGTTTGTAGTTAAGAACCGTACTTATGTAACAGAGCATTATATATTCATACTGCAATTAAAACTAATCGGTATAAGATTTCACTATCTTGTTGTTATATATTATAAGTATGGCAGAATTCTGGGCCAAACATATTCAGAGACTATTTTTGCTATCGACACGCTAAGAAAAAGAAGTATGACACTTACGAATTATAAATGTTGTCGGTAGTGGGTTCGGTAGGAAAAGGAATTACCCGAGTCAATAAGTTTTAATAATGGATTTTGTAATACGAAGTTTTGTGTTGGTTTTGTAGGAAATAATAAAAAAGAGAAATCAACCGTGATGTAATGATTTACAAACGTACAATTAACTGTACATCAGTGATCCCTCTCCTAATTTTTTGTTCAAAGAAAATCGCCCTTTCAGCTACGGCATAAAAGTGTTGTCAATGTTACCATAGATGTGGTTGACTATTCCTGAAAATCATAACATAACATCACGCAATTCCAATGCACAGTTTATTTCTCATTATTTTTCTCAAAAACATTCTGAAAAGTAAATAAAATCATCGAAATAACAGATGGTAAAACAAGTACTACATAACACGCGGAACCAAAACCGCTGATTTTTTATAAGCTCATCGTAACAAAATTCCCTTTATAGTGTACACACTGTAAAAGCAATCGAGCTGTGTTACCAACTGCCATTAGCAATTAACACTGGCAACACCGTTAATTAAAATATTTTAACACAATCTGTGGTAAAGCGGGATGCGATACCTTTTAATTGGGCTAAAAGTAGAGAATGGCCACCTTTGTGAGTATTCTGCCTTTTGTATTGTGTTTTGGAGTTGTGCCACTCACGGAAATATAAACGTGTGTTGTGGATTTCTTTATTTATTTAATAAGAAACACCAACGACTTATTTACACACAATATTACAATGAAACATTCAGAAAAGATCCTGTGTAAGCGAGTCACTTACAGGCATGCACAACACTTACAGAGCAGGTTACATACATTGTAATAAGGATCTAAAACAAACATAAATCAATTAAAATCATAATAAAACAATACAAAATTAAATTAAGAAATTAAATTTTGATTAAGTTAAAATCGAATAATTATTTACACTTAAAGCTAAATTATTAATAGAAATCATCGCTTACCATCAGGTGAGATGGTGGTCAAGCGCGAGCCTATATCAAATAAAAAAAATAAAAATCAAGTAAAAAGTCAAATTAAATTACTACCAAAAATATCAATACAATCTTATCGAAAAATATTATTTAAATAAATATTGAGACACACACATAATATACACATTAATCAAAATTACAATTACATTATTCAACTATATCGCATTACAAAAATAAAAAATCTGTCAAATTCAAATAACAAAACATTACCATTATATACCATACGATTTAAAATACAATATAATCAAATTACATCATTGAAATAATTATTGAGACACAAACATATATTACACAAGACAATTAGATTGTTAAATTATATAAACTAGTACTATCTATGGTATTTATACTGTTAAAGACTAGCATATTTGTTTTCCTGGGTTCAATTTCCAGGTCGGCTAAAATGTTGATAGGCCTTTTTGTCCATCTGGATCATCTCCCCCCGGAGTCTGAATTCGTGTCCCCCGGTTGATTTTAATAGTTCCCTATCACTTAGAACTTAAATATGCTCACAATGCTAAATGCCCTTCTGACATCAGCACCGGAGTGTGACCTGTTTGCTGGGCGATGGATAGATGTGTGTCGTGAATGTTTAAGTTTTTGTGTGAAGATGGATCAAAGTTAGATTAGTGAATAATTGTATATGTATTCGTTGTAAATTTTTTAGTTCTGTTAGTTTTTTCTGTTATGTTTTCGATTTTTGTATTTTTTCTTCTGTTTTTTGTTATATTGGGTTTGTTTTTTCTCATTGTTTAACGCCTTAGGGCTAACCTGTAAATTTATTCATGTATACTTACTTAAATAACTGGTGAAAAGTGGGTGAACTCCTCTGCCTCATTCTTCGGAGATTACAATTGCGATACTGTACCTATTATGTTGGCTAGTATACTTTCTTCTTATTGAATACTAGCTGTTCCGCGCGGCTTCGCTCCCGTGGGCCACCACACTGGACCCGTTTTCGGGATTAAAAAATAGCCTATGTTACTCAGGAATAACGTAGCTTTCCATTAGTGAAGGAATTTTTTAAATCGATCCAGTAGTTTCGGAGCCTATTCGGTACAAACAAACAAACAAAAAAATCTTTCCTCTTTATAATATTATATATTATTATTAGTATAGACTTGTGTAAAGACAGAAAGTTCAGTAGGCATAGTAGTCACAGCGATCTTTGTGTCTTGGAAGTTGACTGTAAGACCCCGCGCAGTAGCTATTTTTGTGTCAATGTTGAAGTAGAAGATAGCATTGTATAACTGCCTCTTTCACTCGCTTACGTTTGTCGCATCGTCCTTTCTCGCTTATGGTATGCAGTATACTCGATGGTAAACTGTTTCTTGCGCAATGGTTCTCAGAGCCACAGATAATATAATACTAGCATAGCTAACTTCAGAGACACAGAGATCCACTGTGACTATTGTACTTAAAGAAAATAATACTTTTGCAGCCACACACAAGTTACACGTCATTGCTATCCAAATCATCATGTTTTGATAAATCATTATCTACTGCAAACTTACATAAGAAAAAATATTCTCCTAATATACCTAAATGTGAAAGTTTGTGTTTTAGTTGCGCAAAAACGGCTAATGTTTCAAATCAAATTAAATTTATTGCATCCATAATGTACAAACAGGTGATAAATATAGTTACAGAAACAATTATGGACCCTGTCGGGCACAACAACATTCTAGATACACTAACATTAACATTAGAAACGGGATATTTACCATGTTTACTGTTTGTTGTGAGTTTCCGATATTTCGGTGCTGTTGCAAGCACCATGATCACGGATAAACTGAAAAGTCATTGCGGGTGGATGTTTATGAGGAGACATATCGGTCTACCCTCTTTCTTGTTCGTTTGTTTTGCTCACAACAAACAGTAAACATGGTAAATATCCCGTTTCTAATGTTAGTGTTAGTGACCATGACAGTTTAAAAACTTATATTCTAGATACAGTCAGTGTCTAGGAGAGAGGAATAACGCTTAATAATTTGCCTATATAATTAACATTTAAGTTATCTATTTGCCATCTATCTGATTTTATGTGGTTAAATGTACTAATATGTGTGTGTCTTTCTGTGTGTATGTTAAATGATGTATTATTCTTACTTATTTATTTTATCAGTTACATTTTAGTATTTATTACAATTAGTTTATATGATTTTCATAGATTATATTTATTAAAATGAATACGTAAAAGGTCTATATTATATTGTGCGTCAATTAATTATTAGTCATTTTACTTATCAAGTTAACAGTTATCATTATTTTGTACACAGATAGTTTGTTTATATTCCGATAAACTCGATATAATATTCCCTTGGGTTAAAAAAAAAACACCTGTTACGCAGGCGAAGCCGTGGGCAAAAGCTAGTTCTATCTATAAGCCAAACGAAGAATTGTGTCTTTGTAAAGGTTTTCCATAGGCGGCCATAAAATTCTAGAATAATTTCTTCTTTATCGTCGACATCTTTTGAAAATTACAGCTCTATTCAATGCTCGCTTATTTCCTATTCTTTCATTCATTTACCGGCTTTTTATTGGTGGAGATTTTGAATAGCAGAGAAGCCTGCTAAATGTCCTCAGAATTTATTTTTATAGAGTCTTTGTATCTTGATAGATACTATAAATTCAATCAAAAGCTACAGAATTCTATTTGCATACTGCTAAAAGACAGTCTGAGTACTTACCTTGGTTATAGATTTTTGGCATGAAAAAACTTTCATATGAGCATGGCACTTGAACCACATTAAAGCCTCTTATATTTTTTTTTATGTTAAAGCCTATAAGTAACGTTAAATAGAGTATTTTATAATTACTTTTATAAATGAAATCGCTATCTTAAGAGTTGTCAAAATAGGTATATTGTGTACGTTGAAAAAAAACCGGCCAAGTGCGAGTCGGACTCGCACACGAAGGGTTCCGTACCATTATCGCAAACCACTGCAAAAAAATCATGTTTGTTGTATGGGAGCCCCCATTAATTTATTTTAATTTACACATTATTATTTTTTGAAGTAAATATACAACTAAACATTCTGTGAATATTTCAAGCGTCTACCTGTTGCCGTTATTAATATCGAGCAAAAAACGGCAAAAATATCACGTTTGTTGTATGGGAGCCCCTTTTAAATATTTATTTTATACTGTTTTTAGTATTTGTTGTTATAGCGGCAACAGAAATACATCATCTGTCAAAATTTCAACTGTCTAGCTATCACGGTTCATGAGATACAGCCTGGAGACAGACGGACAGACAGACAGACAGACGGATCGCGAAGTCTTAGTAATAGGGTCCCGTTTTTACCCTATTTAGTCAGTCAGTGAGATTATCAAATAAAATTGGCCACGTATTTTTTGCTTTATGAAATAAATAAAAATTGACAGAGATAAAGCGCATCAAAGTTCAGGAATAGAGCCTTGTGAAGTCACTTTGTCAGTATAAAGTGTGTGAAACACCGTGACGTACCGACACGATATTTCAACGCACTGTATCGTCGTGATTTTTTGTTTACGTGGTAAAAGAAAATATACGTGTCCAACATTTTTAGGTTATCTAACTGACGGAAACGTTTTTTATCTATGGGAACATTATATCGGGATAAAAGTAGCCTTTGTGCTATTCCAGACTATAATCTATCTTTGTGCCAAATTTCATCCAGATCCGTTCAGCCGATCTGGCATGATTGAGAAACAAATATACAAGTGTGGTTGTATGTTTGTTTCCATCCAAATTTTGACATTTATAATATTAGTAAGATTATAAGATTCTATCAAGGGACAGTTCTCTCCCCAAAATGGCTTCCTGACAGTTCGGACCACAAGACCTTTATAATTGACTTACGTCACTCTAATGAGTTTTCCACTTAAATTATGAATCCAGCATTAATCAATACCGTCAGCTCAAGACCTGAATGATTATAAATTAATAAGAACATCACGCTAATATCGCTTATTAGAAAGGTCCCTGCAGACGGGCGGGAGTTGGCAATGCGGCAACAATACGACGACGATTTGAGTCCTTGGTATAGAAATTCTTATCTGCAAAAAAGTTACATGAAAATTCGTTGTCGCCTTGTCACGTAACATCCGTCTGGGGGAGACTTAAACCGACTGACAAACAAACAAAAACAGTTGTACCTAGAAGCGTTTTTGTACAGTTGTACATCACGGCAAACTGTCGACTGACACTAACAATAGAAACCTCAAGGCCTATTCTGACAATCCCAATACATTGAAAACACGCCATGAATGAAGAAATCATTCATTGAACGAACTGTTTGTGAGTGAATGAGAATAGAATTAAAACAAAGGCTGCCATGAGCCTCGTTTGGGGAAGAGAAACAATAGGCTCAAAGAAAGAGAAGCCTGTTAGAGAGTCGTTTGATGTTCAAAGGATGGTACTATTAAATTGATTTAAATATGTAAAACCGTTGTGTTTGAAAGGACAACTCAAAATATGGCTAATTAAATGTATGATGAATACAATTTTAGGGTTCCGTACCCAAAGGGTAAAAACGGGACCCTATTACTAAGACTCCGCGGTCCGTCTGTCTGTCTGTCTGTCACCAGGCTGTATCTCATGAACCGTGATAGCTAGACAGTTGTAATTTTCACAGATGATGTATTTCCATTGCCGCTTTAACAACAAATACTAAAAACAGAATAAAATTAATATTTAAGTGGAGCTCCCATACAACAAACCTGATTTTATTGCCGTTTTTTGCGAGAATGGTACGGAACCCTTCGTGCGCGAGTCCGACTCGCACTTGGCCAGTTTTTTTACCTTGTTTTTCGTGGTAATGGGCAAGTGTCTTTTGATTTTTGACGTTCAAAGAATACTCAGCCTAATTCAAATAAATAAAAAATTCACTGTTTATAATTTTTCAATATTTTAATTTGACTTAATACTTAAATATGATGTAGATCACTAGATTTTTCCATTATTAAAACAGTGTTGATGATTTATTCACTATTTTTATTTGACTAAATACTGAAATATTATGTAGGTCACTATATTGTTCCGTTATTAAATTCTCTCGACTAGACAAGTCATGTTGTCTGCACGAGCTATACATTAACACAGTATTTTTTTCCGCAGTTACTATGCGTGTTCCCGGACCGCCAATCGCGCGTGTGTGCGGCAGCTTGCGGAGCGGTCGCGCGGGCAGGCGGCGAGGCGCGATCCGTGCGGAGCGCTCGCGATGCGCTGGAAGCGTTGCGACGCGACTCCGAGACCAAGCAGCCGCACGTCATCGTCGTAGACGCGCGGGTTCCACAGACGCTGGACGCGGCTTTATTAGCCAGGTTGGTATTCTTCTTTTTGTTTGTCACGTTAATTCCATAGTTGGTGGCATTCATTAAGTCCTCTAAAATGGGCAGGCGGTTGGGATTGAAACCTTTTTATGCTGAAGAAATAAAAAATCAACCAATCTGCCTAGCCTTTTCTCCACCATATTGGGGTTGTCATCCAGTCTAACTGGATACTGCTGAGTACCAGTATTTTACATGGAGCGACTGCCTATCTGACCTCCACAACCCAATAGACTGGGTGACACGATACCCCTTGACAAGACTGGTGTCAGATTTCTGACTGTCAAAGATCTGCAAATGACACTCGGAGCTTAAAGAATATTGGTGTCAAAAAAGGAGTTTCTTGTCCTTTCTTCTTCATAAGAAACTACTTTCCCGAATGGACGGTAGAATCAATTAAAATTATTGTTACTTCTAAAATTAAATTTTTGACGTTATAAAGTGCCGCTTAATGGCCTAGTTGAAATAAAGAATTTGTGTCTTTGTCTTGTCTTTGCTAATTTTCAAAGAAAAATGTTTTATGATATTGCCTTTGTATATCCTAGTTTATTTATTGCTTTCTCTTTTAGCGAGTTTTACAGGAAAAAAGTACTTATAAGTAAATTAATTTATTCACCGTTTAATTGAATAGGTGTCCTTCTAAATATAAAGAATACGTTAAGTTTCGCACGCGAAAAGCACGAAAACACAAATTACCCATGACAGTCGCTAACAAAAGTTAATAATACCCTCCATTACTATCATGAACGCAACTTGTGTGCATTGTACGGAACACAATTTGCGTCCCGTCCGCGCGGCCATATTAAATTGGTCGTGCCTTGACGGGACCACGCACGGACAAATTGAAGTGCACATCTTGCCTGCCCGCTTGCAAATAAACAACCTTATATCTATGTTCTCCTGTATATATATATACACTGTGGACTGTAATTCAGTTTAGCTCTTAACGTCCAAAATTTACTTAGGTACAAACTGAATTTGGGCATTTTGGTAGCAAAGTTCTGCTTACAGTGCCTAATTTGAATGTGTATTTTGTCAAACGAATTCACACGCTAACTTGATTTAGGCACAGTTCCAGTGACAACAAATCTGACGGTCATTTCCCGGGTCGATACTCGATACCTTATGACTTGGACTCGGATAAAGACTTGGATCCTGATTTAAATGCTTCAGCAGTGCAATGGGCGATAGCTATGCTTTAACGAGTTTTCAAAGAATTTGTTCTACGGTATTCGTAGAAAATTTTGGGGTCGTTGCGATTTCGTTTCCGTAGCGGAACAACTCAGTTTGAAATGCCCTTTAGTCGTTTTGGTACGCATTCATTACCGAGCGCATAGCACGTACAGTGAATCTGAGCAGAATCAGAACAGAAACGAAAATGCACCAACCAGGATTGTCATTTGTCATACTGTTGCTTGGTGTCTGTTTGCGGAAGCCGTTGGCAGAAAAAAAATATGGTGAAACGTTTTCTACGGAAAAACCCTTTTACAAAACCTTTGCCCCAAAAAAAAACTAGGAATACTGGCGTCAAATCTCCGATACAAATATAAATAGTAATAAGTACTCCGCACATCGTCGCAAATCCCGCGCAAAGTTTGCTCTCCCAATATTTTCGCAGTCCATATTGATATTTACTCAAACATAAAGTGTTGACAACCCCACCCGTTTATTTTAAGTTACAGATCCCTGATTCGTTCCAATATTTTCGTTTTGCATATTGTTTGCTCTTGATGACATCGATCAATGTTGGTGTATTTTAGTAGCCATTTGCAATAAGAGGAGGATGTTCTGACTGTTTTTTGACTGTTTATTGTATAAATACTGTGTGCCATTATTCCGTTTTCCTCTTTAAGTAATCTATAACTACATTTCATAAAAGATAGCTTGATCTCTGCGACAGCTGTCAGTATAAATACAGTAACAATAGCGTTTGACAGGCTAACAATAACGTAACTTTAACGTATACGTTTAACACAGTTTACAGTTTGACATATGTCACAGAGATCAAGCTATCTTTTATGAAGTATAGGAATCTCTTTTTAGCCGTGGGTCTCTAAAATTGTTCCGCAATCGTGTCTCGTGTCTGAAACCGAAATGTTTTGATCAAATGATTACCAATCCGTTTGGGTGCTTTGATTGTGACGCACGTATTAGTTCACCATTGCCTAACCTTTCACTATAAAGGCGTGATGTTATGATTGTGACTCAACACTCTCAACAGTAATCAAAACTGGGCTTTGTGAACTTAGCACGAAAGATATAGGTAAGTAGTGATTGGTAGCATCAACAATTTGCACCACTACAAACGAAATTATTGTCACTACTATCTGCTACTTACCGATATCTTTCAATCAAACCAAAAATGTTTTTATTTCCTAAGTCTGGTGCTAAGTATACAGAGCATCAAAACTAAGTTCATAAAAGCTCGTAACAAGCCCAAAGTCTGAAGGACTCTATGAGCTAACAGCACTGAGATTTTCACAAAAGGTGGCACCAATTCTTGGCTCATTTTCTAAACCGACAGACACCAAAGTTTCAATAGCGTTGGCAATAAAAAGTTACCTCGTTACAACTACACCAACTGACTACCAAACTCTTGCCTGACCCACAAAAGACAGAAGCTTAACCACTGAGCACTAGATACTCGATATGTACTTTTAACTGTTACCGCTCTATTCCACTAAATGATATAACAGATTACAGATATATCATAAATGCCTCTTGAATCTATTCTATATATTATATGCCAAGCAAAAGTTTGACTTTGACTTTGAATTTGGCCTCTTGTATCAATTGGCTCTAGAAAAAGCGTCATTCTACGATTATGATTGCCAAAATATAGGTACATCCCTACATTTTGACTTTTCGACAATCGTTATCTATACTGTACTATATTACTAAATATTTACAATATAATAAAGATGAAGTGTTTGTTTGTTTGAACGCGCTAATCTCACGAACTACTGGTTAGAATTGAATAATTATTTTTGTGTTAGATAAGTCCATTTATCGAGAAAGGGAGCTATATAACATCACGCTACGACCAATAGGAGCGGAGCATAAATGTAAAATATAGCAAAAACGGGAAAAATATTCCTTTTTGAGAGCTTCCGTTGCGTGCGCTGCGTAAACGGTTTAAATTACGCAACAATCATGTATGTAGGGTAGGTAGGGTAGATGGGTAGGTAGGTAGCCAGTTGACGGGGGCGAAGCCGCGTGGGACAGCTAGTTGCTGATAAAATGTGATAGCATCGTGGTGATTCGTCTGAGAGCAAAAGTCTTCAGTGTGCTTATGCCGAGTTTTTAACGTACTCACTTGTGATAACGTAGGTATTTGCTTACAATGTAGGTATTTACAATAAGGTGGTTACAATAATATTAAGAATAGTAGATAAACGGAATTGTCTACTCATGTGGTCACCGGGCAGCGCTATTCTAGCTTCAATACAAATTGACGTTTACGTTCGCGATTGAGCGTGAGTCGCACTAAGGCTTCAGGGGGGTGACCATAAGCACTTAGAGTAAGGTTATTTTGAGATCGCTTAAGTGACAGATGTATACAAGTCATATACATCTGTCCCTTACACACACTCAAAATAATCTTACTCTAAGAGCTAATGGTCACCCCCCAGGTATCCATTCTAGACCGCCTTTGTTCTCGTATAAATAAGTTTTATCGTAAATATGTATAACTTTTATGGTGTACAATAAAATATATTCTATTCTTTTCTTATTCCGAAAAGCCATACTGAAAATGTAAACAAAAACCTACCCTCTTCTCAAATAATTTCATTGTTAAAAGCTGCCAATCGGAACAGTAACAATACTGTAAAGTTGACTATTTGTACCTTTTTTCTCCGAAATAAGTATTCCCACGAAATCGAAGCTTTCCACTACTTTTTCGTTTCCTTTAAAGTACTTCCAATATTGGGTGACCTCTTGAAGAGTTAACGTAATTGGACCAGATTGAATCAGATTCGTCCAATATTGGCCGAACATTCGAGTATCTCGCCAAATTCTATTTAATCTATGACACCTTTTCATCATTAGCATTCCCTCTGACATCTGTCACGGTATCTCCATCACTCCGTTAATAAATATGAATAATTTGAATCAGTAATACAGTAAGTAATAATTTTTTAATGTTTGAAAGAATATTTTTCTTAAAATTCCTGAGTGTCTATTCCAGAATTAGACACTTAACAGAATTTTAAACAGAATTTGAGTGATAACTTTTCTATTCATTCATTTTTAGGGTTCCGTACCCAAAAGGTAAAAACGGGACCCTATTACTAAGACTTCGCGATCCGCCTGTCTGTCTGTCTGTCTGTCTGTCTGTCCATCTGTCACCAGGCTGTATCTCATGAACCGTGATAGCTAGACAGTTGAAATTTTCACAGATGATGTATTTCTGTTGCCGCTATAACAACAAATACTAAAAACAGTATAAAATAAATATTTAAGGGGGGCACCCATACAACAAACGTGTTTTTTGGACGTTTTTTGCTCGATATTAATAACGGCAACAGGTAGACGCTTGAAATATTCACAGAATGTTTAGTTGTATATTCACTTCAAAAAATAATAATTATTAAATTTAAATAAAATAAATTAAGGGGGGCTCCCATACAACAAACGTGTTTTTTTTTTGTTTTTTGCGATAATAGTACGGAACACTTCGTGTGCGAGTCCGACTCGCACTAAGCCGGTTTTTTATTTAGACCAATTATAGGGTTAAAAAATCAGAGTCATTTTCTACTAGAATATTAAAACTGTCTTTCTTATTTGACAGCTCTATTTTCATTCTTTATACAAAAACATTCATGTCAAACTTTGGTCTTTGCAACTTGCGATTGGTTGGCTTCAACTTCTCTTAACAAAATTTAAACTAAGAATCATCAAATGCTAGAGATTTTCATTAATAAGGGTGTAAGTGTTAACCGAATCAAAATGGTTTATAACCCCAACTCATTCATCTTTTCCATAACACAATTTAGACGATCCGACGCCAATCGTTGACGTCATCAAGGTTTTATTGCCCAAATCTTCCAGGGACCTAGCCTATTGATTGTCATATTAGCTCTTAGTTGGGTCTAATTCGGGACGATTGCCCCTGATAGAATAATGAGCGTGTTGTCTGTACGCAAACTAGTACAACCTTGATATGCTTCGGAACGCATGCCATTCTGTGATGGAATTTGGAATAGTCCCTTTTAAAATGTTTTGTACTTATTATAATATCCACACTTTTCACTGTCGATATATGACAGTGAAAAGTGTGGATATACCTAATAATAAGTATTTTTGTTGTTGTAGTTTTGTTTTAATTTGGATGACACAGATTACAATCTGTAGCTCATTATCAATCGAAAAAATGCAAGCCTTTTTCTCTGTTGAATTCTTCTTTCTTTCTTGTGTGTAATAATTTTACACTTTACAAAAAGTTACTGGCTATTAATTATTAACCTTATATTCTACGTTCTTTTCAAGATAACTTTATCCACACCAATAGGGATGATGAGAAAAAAAACTATATTGTCCGTCAGTTAGATTACCTAAAAATATAGACAAGTATTTTTCTTTTACCACAAAAATGGAAGAAATATCGTGTGACGACACGGTGTGCTACACTTTATATTGATGGTAAGCGATGATGTGATCGACGGGCAATTTAAATCAGTCGAGATAATAAAATAACTTACAATAAAGGGGAAAATAAACTAATGTAGGGCAACGAATAAAAAAAAAACCGGCCAAGTGCGAGTCGGACTCACGCACGAAGGGTTCCGTACCATTATCGCTAAAAACAGCAAAAAGATCACGTTTGTTGAATAGGAGCCCCATTTAAATATTTATTTTATTCTGTTTTTAGTATTTGTCGTTATAACGGCAACACAGATGGTTTCACAGATGATGTATTCAACATCTGTGAAAATTTCAAATGTCTAGCTATCACGGTTCATGAGATACAGCCTGGTGACAGACGGACAGACAGACATACAGACAGACAGACGGATCGCGGAGTCTTAGTAATAGGGTCCCGTTTTTACCCTTTGGGTACGGAACCCTAAAAAAAGTAACGACTACGTTTTTCAATTCACTTCGAGTATACTATTCCCCCAAGAAGACTATTTCCTTCCATAAGTTGAAATAAAAGAGCTTTCATACGCGTGTTCATCATGTTTTCCCCAATACTTCGTATTCCCCACACTTCCACAAGATTTCCATTATCGTCGCCAGTGTATTATCCCTTTCACGAACTTGTATCCGAGGGGCCGGAATTCAATTCACGTTGAGGACAACTTTGTTAAGTCCCACCCTGGTGAGATTAGTGGCAAATTCTTCAAAGGAAGTTTGGAGAATGTGTTTTTGGTAAACAAAAAGATGTTCTCACTGGTGTCTTGTCATATAGTCTTCCTCGCCGCTGACGCATACTGCGACGGAACAAGGCAAAACGAATCTAGACGTTTTGATACAATTATGTATCCGGCATCACATACCGCAGCGTTGTGCGTTCCGATCAAGAAATCAATACTTTTGGGTGGTTAATACACTGCCACGCACCACGCAGCGTAGCGCGTGAATACCTGTTTTAACGTTGCTTGTAAGTGTCCGTTTGTATAGAAAAAACGCACGCAAGTACGCGCGTAGATGTGTTTTCACGCAACATGCAGCGTGATGCGTGGCAGTGTGATAATCGCCTAAATGCTAAAAGCTGTTTACAACTATTACATCCCTTTGAAATTACCCGACAATATTTCGTATTTTATTAACATTCTTCTCATTTCAATAAAAACTATTCAAACTCTTCTAATAATCCGTAATTCCTTAGTATCTAAACATGAAATATTCATCATAAATCTCTCAGATACAAACTCAGATACTCACACATCGCATAAAGGCATTATATTCAACAAAATATTCCGTAACTCGACGGCGGAAAACCGTCGCCATTTTGAACGGAAAATACATTATGTCCCGGCAATTATTTCAAACATTTCATTTCCCTACATTTTTGTAGAAGCACGCATTGCTAGGAAATCGACAATGACAGTAAATGTTTTTGCACGGAGATTCGATCAGGGCAGGAAATGTTGAAAGTCTATGATGTTGACTTGTTTATGGGACTGTAGCGAATAGTTTATTTTATTAAATGTCGTTGTAATCTTATTTATGTTCTATCCACACATTTCCGTTTGAGGGTCCCGTCAATGTTCTGTCAGGCACTAGATAATAGTTATTTATGCTACAAGTGCGGAAGGTATGTGATTCCCGATGAATGGCATTTTTTTATTCACGAGCGAGCGAAGGGAGTGAGTCAATAAATCGACACGAGTCGGTAATCATCTTACGTACATGTATCATACAATATTTTTCTATGCATTGTGCGAGGAAATAAAAAAATATATCTGGACCAAGCAAGAAAATGGCGAGCATATTCAAACGCGCTCAGCATATAATAGTTCCTCGGGCATATCTACTGCGTTTTTGAAAATAACTGACACGTCGTAACGCAAAAAGGTACGAGCAAAATATAATTTCTTCCAAACATATTTAATGAATATTTAAAATTAATTTATTGATCAAATCTAAATCTAGAGTAATTAAAATCTTTAATGAAGTATTAGTTATATTTTACCTTTTATATGAATGTATGAAAGTTTTCCAAATTAGTTAAGTACAGATTATCATCTGTACTTAACTAATTTGGAAAACTTTTCTCAAATAATAAAAACTCTATGCAGACGCATAACGCGTCTGGCTGGCGACGGAGTTAAAAATAAAAAAAGGACAGAAAAGTAAAAAGCACTAGTGAAAAAGTGACACTTTCCGCACAGTTTGGCTGCTTGGAAAACGCGCTATTGTACAAGAGGACATGCATTGTACAATGCATGTCCTCTTGTACAATAGCGCGTATATATACAAGTGTTTGCATAGGCAGGTACAGTTTACATTAACTAAGTTCACAAAGTTCGATCTCAGGCGCATCTGAGCCGTCTGTGTCAGCTTAGAAAATCTGTTTTCAATAACGACTTTGTTTAGGCTTTGATAAACAGAGACAAATTTTTGCCATATAGCGAAACTCCGCAGCTGTAGTCGTCTGTGTATCAATAAAAATGTTGTTTTTGTTCATTTCGGGGAGTGTGCGATGGAATTGCATGATCTAATTCCGCTCAACCCGTTCCATCATCGGACTACCAGACGTACGGCGATGCGTCATCGGTACATAGTGGATATCTCACCCATACGCATAAAACGTTTTGGGGACACGCGTACAGCTAAGGAGTGGAATTCCCTGCCGGAGTCTGTGTTTCCCGATAGCTATAATCTAGGGCCCTTTAAGTCAAGAGTGAATAGGTTTCTTCAAGACAAGTGTGCTACACCGTCGACCACATCATCGCTTACCATCAGGTGAGATAGTGGTCAAGCGCAAGCCTATAGACGATAAAAAAAGAGTTTAATTTCTATCGTCATTAGTTCTCGATTCCCATCGCGGAATTTTTCGCTATCAATATAACTTAAGCCTATATTGGTTTGGCAGCAGTACTGTTTTGTGATTGCTACTATATTCTTGTTATAGCCAATCAAATCCAAAAGGTTATTCCCCAAGCACCCTATAATATGGAATCAATCGGTTATTTCAACAAACAAATGACGTCAAAGTCAAATGTATTTATTTCAACTAGGCCATTAAGCGGCACATTTGAACGTTAAACATTTAAAATTTACAAGTTATAAAAATTTATTCTACCGTGCATTCGGAAAAGTAGCTTGTTATGGAGAAGAATGCTCAAGAAACTCCATACTTACTCTTTTAAAAATATAAACTTTTTACAATATTAATAAGTACACACGTTAATAAATTCATATACGTGAGAACGATGCACCCAGCACTACTATACTAAATATAGGTATAAAGTATTACAAGCACTAACAGGTAAATGCCTTCACTTGATAAATAGGGACATGGTTCTCACATACTTACAAATATTGCAAACATAGGTAAATTACCTAATTTAACAACAATGGAACAGTGAGCGAGTCAACTTATTTAAACAAAAAGAGAAGAAAATAAATAAAAGTAAAGCGTTACCTTAATAATAAAAAAACTGTAAACAAATTAACCAGTTTGATTTTGTCTACACTAAAGATTGCCCTATGGAGCAGGACCAGTATGTTGAATGAATATAATCATCTAATTTGTCATATGCTTGTTTACAAAGTGTGCTTTTAATTAATGTTTTAAATTTACTTACATTTAGTTTTAATATTTCACAAGGTATTTCGTTATAGAATTTAACACAGTACCCCATGAAAGATGTGTGTACTTTAGCTAATCTATAAGATGGTTGATCTAACTTATCATGGTGTGGATCGACGTGGATGGATTTTCTAATGCATTTTATACCTCTATATTCTAAATACTCCAACACATCTCCTATTACTCGAATCAATTAAATTGTGTTCTTTATTTACTTTAATTTTATGGCAACTGATTGGATTAGAGTGAAGGAAATATTATTTTAAAGATTTTAGAATTTTGGCCTTAATTATTGCTATTGAAAATCTTAAACAAAATAATGAGATTTAATATTCCAATTAAATAACTTATTAAGTAAGCTAGTCACACCGATCGACTAGCTTCTGATTCACGGTAGGACTTAGAACGGCAGCCTTATTGCGTTATGAATTTGGCAAGGCAAAGAGTATGAACAAACTACCAATCAAATAAACGGAAATCTACAACGCGTCTTTCATCTCGCCTTGTGATTGGACGATTGTTCATACTCTTTGCCCTTTGCCTTGCCGAATTCATTAAGCAATAAGGCTACTGGTCATTATTTTCAGAACGAATTCGCCGCAGCTCTTGCCCAAAGCCATTAGAAAAGAGAAAACCTTTTAGCACAGGCGTTGATATTATGAAAAGTTAATGCCAGCAGTTAGTGACACTTTTCGGAATACTTTTTAAATATTAACGCGCATTGCAAATGGCTGAAACGTCATCATAAGTGGATTGTGAGAATTTTTTCAGCCTTCTTTAATTGAGTTTATTTTTTCTTTCTTTGTCACCGAGTTCTTTTTTTAAGTAAATGACTCGACTTGTTTATGACAAGTCTCATTTTGGATAATTTTTCCTTGGCATATTAAATTGAAACTTTGTATAAGGTATAAATACTCGTTCCGTTGAGACAATAGATTTATTTAGTTTAGGTGAATCGATAGGTAATTAGGTACTGCTGCAACAAACATTAAAAAAAGGAAAAAAAAATTGCTTTAATTTTATGCGTTGCAAATATGTATTCCAATTACATGCAGTAAAGTTCCTATGGTTATCACGGTTCTGAAAAACCCACACTAACCGCGATTGGACGGGCACCATTTTTTTTATTTTCAGTTATTACGAAAAGCCGCACGCAATCAGCTTGGATGGCTATTCGAATGCATGCGACCGCATCGTGACATGCAAGCGTATGGCACTTACGCGTCTGGCCACAGAGCAAGGAGACGCCTCTCCGGCTGCAGCTTGAGACGGTGTTGTCAAAAAACTGTCCTTAAGCCGTAAATGCACATACATGTAACCTGCATGTCATTGATTGATGAATGTCACAATGGCATGTAAGGACATGCGCATTTTTAGGCAAGTTACAGGCATGCGTATTTGCGGCTACACAAACAAAGCGAGTCTGTAAGTGTCAACATTTACTCGTATAAATCGACGGCCCATGATAATAGGGTAGGAGGGGGAGGGGGGGTTAGGGTGGGGGTAGGGGTAGGGTAGGGTTTTTGCTAAATAAACATTTATTAGCCCCACTAAAGATTTTTTTAAATATCTTCATCTGAAGTCCGACAGACACTGATGATAAAGTCTAGACGAACAAACAGAGAGGCCATAGATATAAGTATTTTATATTTCTATGAGAGAGACAGATACATTTTGTTTAAAATTGTTATATCTCGTTTGTTTACCGATCTATCCTTCACTTTTAGAATGTTTTGTATATCGTAATTTCTTTTTACCGAAACTGTACTTAAATCAATCATGTATATTTAAATAAGTTATCATTTCATGTTATGAATAGTATATTTACGTTCTGACTATTTTTTTTTTCGATTACCCTTCACTTTTAGAATATTTTTGTTTATCGTATTTCTTTTTACAAAAACTATAGGTAAATCAAAAATATATATTTATATTAGTTAATTATTTCCCATGTAAGTGAAATAATTTATTATGGGAAATAAAGACATCTCAAACCGCATCAAATTAAAAATAAAAATACCCATTTTCTCTACTGCACATTAATTGCGCAGCCACGAATACGAGTAAGGGAGTCTCTAGTCATTGCCAGCACGACATTCAGTGCTCTATGGGTCTGGCCACAATGCCTGTGATTAGGGCTAGAGTATTAAAAGTGTTAATTGCTATTGTTCTTGTTGTTTGTTGTTAGACAAAAGATATTGAGGAGCTTCTCTTTATGATTACCAGTGAAATACTACTAAGAATTTCGTGGCTCCTTTCTCCTATGCACTTCAAAGTTTTCCAGGAAAATTATATTTCAGTTTCTTTTTACTTGACTGCCAAAAAGTGTTATGTTTTACCACATGCCATGTCAAAAATATAAATCTGACACCGGATTTTAACTTACGTCACTAATCCTATCCTACTAAACCTACTAATCTATACTATTAATATATATCTATACTAATATTATAAAGAGGAAAGATTTGTTGATTTGTTTGTTTGTACCGAATAGGCTCCGTAACTACTGGACCGATTTAAAAAATTCTTTCACCAATAGAAAGCTACATTATTCCTGAGTGGCATAGGCTATTTTTTAATCCCGAAAACGGATTCTGTGGGGTAGCCCACGGGAGCGAAGCCGCGGGGAACAGCTAGTAATAATATTATAAAGGCGAAAGTTTGTGAGAGTGTTTGTGTGTTCGTTACTCTTTCACGCAAAAACTACTAAACGGATCTGGATGAAATTTGGCACAGAGATGGATTATACTCTGGAATAGTGCATAGGATACTTTTTATCCCGGGAATACGTTCCCTCGGGACAATTTAATCGACATTCACGCGGGCGAAGCTGCTGGCAAAAGCTAGTAATATATATATATTAAATTAAATTGGTAGATAAAATGTACTCCTCCAATGTATTAGTAGGATTGACTTTAGTAAATACTTAAAGATATGTCAAAATCACAAGCGAAATTAAATACAAAAATAAAGTCCACAGTATTCTGATTTTCTTTCTGATTAATTTATGATCAAAAGGCTATTCATTTCAATAAACAATTATCAATATTTTACAATACCTTATATGGCAACATTTCATACCCAGCTTAAATTGAATTCAGTTGATATGCGGGCGTTAATTTTTTTTTAAAACGAGTTTATGAATCTGTATACTGTAATACGTATTTCATACTGCGGTTATAATCAGTGGGTTTGTTTTTTACATATTTATGATTCAATTTAAATCTACAGCTGATTGGACAACATCATAAACTTCAAAAGACCCGGTACACAGCACCTACTCGCAACCGGCGCTTGATGAAAAAAACCGGCCAAGTGCGAGCCGGACTCGCGCACGAAGGGTTTCGTATCATTATCGCAAAATACGCAAAAAAATCACGTTTTTTGTATGGGAGCCCCACTTAAATATATATTTTATTCTGTTTTTAGTATTTGCTGTTATAACGGTAACAGAAATACATCATCTGTAAAAATTTCAACTAGCCATGATCATGAGATACAGCCTGGTGACAGACAGACAGACAGATAATAGAGCCCCTTTTTAACCTTTGGGTACGGAACCCTAAAAATGATTGAACGTAAACGAAGCAAAAGAAGTACGGCAAAAAAAAAATAAAGAAAAAAAAAAAGGATCGTAGCAGGTGGCGTTTTGTAGTTTCTGCCTACCCTTATTACTTACTTAAGGCGTGAGTTAACGGAATCGTTTTTACTTGAAAATATTTTTTTTAAATCTTTTTGCTTCATTCAATAATTGCCTCAAAGAATGGGAAATACTTAGTATCCAGGATACCGATTTTGAAGTTATTAAGGGGGGCAGAGACAGAGGGGGTCAAGGAGTACCCCATTTCCGCCATAAACCTCGCAATTAAATAGTTTTCATAATATTTAAATTTTTGGTTTTGAGGTTATGTACACAAAAGCAAAGCAATAAACAGTGTTAAAAACACTATAAAGTTGCTTCTGCATCGTCTCCGGCGCTGCGGGAAGTGCAACCCATTAAGCTCTTACGTAACAAAGGATTGATACCCATGCTCAATTTCTTAGCCAATACTAACTTTTGTCAGTTCAAACTACATTTTATATTTTCACAATTAATGTCGTTTATTATTAACAAATCTGTGTCTACATTATCCTACTATATATAATTATATCCTACTATAATAATATGCGTTTATAATATGTATATATCACACGAATATTATGAAGGCGAAAGTTTATAAGTGTGTATGTTTGTTACTCTTTTATGCTCAAACTGCTGGACGGATCTGGATGAAATTTGGCACAGGGATAGACTATAGTCTGGAATAGCACATAGGATACTTTTTATCCCGGAAATATGTTTCCTCGGGATAATTTTCGACATTCACCTAAGCTAGTGCCCTATAAATATCGAGACATTCACAATTTTCCACTAACTTTTGCAAAATCAATTTTAAAGCTGACATCCATTTTCAATTCAATTTTAATGGCCATCAATAGTAAGAAATTGATGACCCCGCCATATCCCTTAACGGCCTTATAACTGCAATGTAATTTCTCCAAAGCAATTTGCGTCTTAGCCACTGGAATTTAGATTGGATTTCTAACGAGAAACGACCAGTTATAACATTTTATGGTATTCGTTTTCATTTTGCAAGGTAATAAGTTAGGTGGACGTCGTAAGTTTGTAGAATTTGATTTTGAAACTTTAATGCGCTAGTTTGTAATAGGATTTAAGATTTAGAATGGGGTGCAGTCGTAAATAGTTACCTAAATGTTTTGGTAAATAAATGAAAATGGACTTAAAGAGCATTCGTTTTCGCTTTCCTTTGCTTTCACCCTTAAACGATAGGATATCTGCAATCTTACTAATCTTACTAATATTATAAATGCGAGAGTTTGGATGGATGAATGTATGTTTGCTACTCAATAACGCCAGAACGGGAGAACGGATCTGGATGAAATTTGGCACAGAAATAGATTATAGTCGTGAATAGCACATATGCTACTTTTTATCCCGGCAGTATATTCCCTTAGAATAGAATTTTATTTTGAAAAATATGGGTAATACACAACAGTCGTTATAATATCAAACCTCAGCCATATTTTACCATTCATGCAAACATTTACATTATTTATGCACCAATAACTTATATGTTCAAACCAGATAAATTAATAAATTATCATTACAATTATAATTCAATGGATCAATTAATATATTATCATTCAATAGATCAATTAATAAAATATAATTACAATTCAATTCAATACATCAATTAATAAATTATCATTATCATCACAATTACTGTACATTAACTTTGGAATGATAAAACAATTTTCACGCGGGCGAAGCCGCTCGCGGAAAGTGTAAACCATATTTTGCTTTATCCACAATGTTAACGCCAGTACAATGAATGAGCGAGAAATGATATGAAAGAAAAGGGTGTCAGTGATAGCGTGAAGGTTGACAGGATGGGATGGAAGTAGAAAACGAGTTGCACCAACCCCAAGTAACATGGGATAGGGACAGGAAGATGATGATGTTAACGCCAATACAACAAAGTTAGATAGAAGATAAATAGTACATTACTGCAGCGGCCAGCAAAAGAGGCATTGATGTACGAACGTGTAACACATACGTAAGTCCATCAATGCCTAGTTGTGGCCAAGGCTTGTATAGTACTTTTCACAAATAAAGCGCGGAAATTAAAACGAAGTATTACCTAGAACTGATTTTGTCAAATACAATTATTACTTTTCAAAATCAATGACTAACAACGAGTAACAATAATTTTGCCCGCGTTAAAATGTTAATTTGTTTTTTTTTCAATAAACGGCTTTCTATTTGCAAGCCAGTTCAAAATTTAAATTAAACCTTTGATAAGTTACCTCCTTGGTTGCCATGTTTCGGAGTAAGAGATCGTTCCATTTTTAAATTACACGACAGATATGAGTTTACTATGTAATTTATTTGGCCGCTAGACACGACAGACATGGATTTTCATACAACTTTTGCCGGCCGCTGCGCGCATGTATTTGGCCAGTACAGTAATGTCGATTTATCTCGAAGAAGGTTGTCAAAATAATGCTCACATTTCCAAGCATGTTTGAGAAAATATACTAACTTATATTTCAATCAATCAATCATTTATTTTGTAAAACATAGGTATGGTTACAGTTGGTATATTGATAAAATATGTGCACTATGTTTTGCCATTTATATTACTAAAAGTCAAATTTTGTTTTATTTATATAGATAAAAATATATACAGTGTATAAAATACTTAATTAACTAAGACTACAAATATAAATATATACACGTTAACCAAAAACAACTCACAACCTAAACCTAAAAATATACTAAACTAAAGTATGGCGTCGAGAAACTCCTCCACATCGTTGTCCACTGATAATGTGCCCTAAAGACTTGCAGCATTGCCACGTTGTATGGCAATGCTGATTCTCTGACCAAGGTAAAAGCCAGCCCTTGGGTCACACGGAGTGAAAATGTTAACATGTTGATATTAATTATGTTACTTGATTTTAATTTAGCCTTGTCTTCGATCTTAGGGAAATATGTACATTTCTTGAGACAATTTCGGCCGAAAATTTAACTTTCAACTATCTGAAGTCTTTACATTCCAATTAATTCCACATAGCAGTTCAAATAACATATTAGTCCATTAAAAACACTACGATACGGTTGTTCGGATCCCAGGAATTCGAACCCGCTGACAATTGAAGCGGGCGCATTCCTGAGTCAAGCTCTTTCGTATATACTCGTAAAAGTAAATGAAACGTCACATGCTTCGCTCGCATTCTTTATTAAGTATCTTTACGGTAGTTTTAACTAAGGAAAGCAGTAGAAATGTTTGTTTGAATGTAATTGTTAATTCAAACGATCTTTCTCGATCTCTTGGTTGACTAATAGATAATGCCTAGGGCATTAAGTCTGCCATTGTACCAGGGAGTCACTTTTGAGATGATGACGTGGGATTAATACAATCAATTTTATCCCAACCAACTTCAGAAGGCGCCAAAAAGTTATGTCTTTTAATGACAGACCTTCATCGGTGACTAGTCTATCTTTATCACAAAGTGTTTTATAAATTGTTTAACGGTTTAGTATAGTTTATGTGTTAATTATAAGTGTTAATGTAACAATGCTAATTTTAATCCGTGGTGCTAGGCAACTGGGCTTACCCCAGTTGTAAACGACCCTTTGTGCTATTGGCCTTGTTTGTTCTGTCTCCTGCTTGATAAGGAGGGAAGTAGAAATTTGTATTTTTTCCTACTCCTCCGTTATTATTTTGTGATTAATTTCGGTGCGAGATTCAAGACAGTTAAACTCATTCTCCGGGACTTCGTCGAGCTTCATTGAATCGGCGCTTTTCTGGTGGTCGCCACAGTTGATTCTGGCTTTCAAGAGTTGCAATGGTTTGGGAATAGTGTAGTATTTGTTAAAATAAAAACCACAAAACAAATAAAGGGAAAAATAAATAAATAAAAAGACCTTTGTGCATGAAGTTTTAAATAAATAAACGAGCTATGGGTCCGTATAACACAAAATTGGTGCCCTGAAATCGCAAAACAAGAAAAAAATCACGTTTGTTGTATGAGAGCCCCACTTAAATATTAATTTTATTCTGTTTTTAGTATTTGTTGTTATAGCGGCAACAGTAATACATCATCTGTGAAAATTTCAACTGTCTAGCTATCACGGTTCATGAGATACAGTCTGGTGACAGACAGACAGACAGATGGACCGCAGAGTCTTAGTAATAGGGTCCCATTTTTACCCTTTGGGTACGGCACCCTAAAAATTTATCGATAAGTAGTCGTTTCATTCTATAGAACAAACTCAAGTTTTAGTCATCAATTCAAATTGCATAAAGGACTTCAAAGTTAGCAAGCCAGAGTAATGGCACGGACACTTTGACGTTGTACTCGAACAAGAACAAAGTTATTTCAATTATTGCCATCTAATTGATTTCACTGAACTTGCAAACTTCAAGGGTGCAGAAACAAACACTTTGTGAATGGAAATAGTGGTATTATATTAGCAAATTCTAAACAGGAAGACGTTTGAACTACGAAATTATATAAGCCTTTGAATTGAATGTAGGTGTCGTGGCAGATAAAGAACTTGATGAACTCTCATACAGAACAAAGTTCAATTTCCATTGCAACCCGATACTGTTTTAAACCCTAATTAAGACCAAAATATCAATATTGTACCTCCTCTTGGACAGTTTTGTTTACAAAATATTCTTTGATTTACATATTCTATTTCAGTTGTGAAGAAGTTCTAGCCATCAATTTATCATTGTAAAAATATTTTTAAATATCCAAGTCGTTTTGGATAAGTATCCAAAAGTAGCGAAAAAATATCGTGTTGTTAATTATTTTTTTAAAGTAAAACTATTAGTTACACGAAAAAACCATATTTCACAAATAATGTAGGTACATGAATCAATAATAAATATATTTTTTTCAAAACTTTTAACCTAGCCCTTACGAAGGAGTATGCTTTAGAAAGTAACCGTTTTACGGCACTACAGCGGTGAAAGGCCCTTAATACAAATGATCACATAATAATCAACTTAAAACACATAAAGTTAAAGTCGATACTTGACTTTGTGGCGATGGATTGAGATCATTGAAATTCATCTCGAATTATGAATTCAAGCGCATATATTGAGAATTTGAGATAGATTCCGACGCAATCAAATTACCAACAACTTATACGTATACTAACTATAACTCTTTAGTTTTCACACAAGCATTTGATACCTTTGTTATCTTAACACACAAAGTTCAACATCTTATTGTCATTAGTAATCTATACACCCACGCGCTTCTGCTATAAAATACCAACTTATCCACAAAATAAAATCATGGAAACTTTTAATTAGAGCTTATATAAAACGCAACGAACATAAACCTTAGTTTTTATTAAAACTTCGCTATTTTAATTAAAAACCTGCTTTAGTTTTCTATTGTCGTGTTACGGCATAAAATGTATGAAAATATTACTGTTAACATTTAATTAGTAGAAAAGGTTACTCTGTTTTCCTCGTTGGTCAGCTCGGCTAGTATGAATGATAGTCTGGGTCGATTTCCAGATTAGGAAAAGTATTATTGGGATTTTTCTTGTAACACCCTGGTGTCCGAATTTTTGTGCCGGGTTGATGGTAATAGATTACGAGGGCGCCTAGAGCGTCACACTCAAGGCCAAACTTCCGTGTTTAACACGTGATGCCGACTCAACAAGAACAGGCTACTGCGCTGACCTAACTCGCCTGGATTTGCTGCTGTCTTAGGAAATTTGCCGCCGTGCGTACTTTGGCAAAATGGCTTGAAAACATTTTGCAATAGTGGTTTACCCAGCTCAACTATCTGCTGAAGCTCAAAGTTCGTTGTCCGTGTGTGTAAATAAATAAGTGCAAACAATTTTAAGTAAACTAAGCTAAGTTAGGAATCATCTGTTTATCATTATTAATTTAAATCATCATCTGTTTTAGTAATTAAGATTATCAATAACTCAATATCTCTGTCACTATTCTAATGTTAAGAAAATATTGTAAAAGTTCCTTACAATTACATTGTTTGAGCGCCTACCGCCTGTGATACAGAATTACCTAGTACAGGCACCTAACATTGTTGTACCTATTTTATATATAAGACCTATTAGTATAGTTTACCAATTTGAAGTTTGAATATAGATTTATTATTATTATTATATTAATAGGCTCGGGCGAGCCTATGCCCTAGGATTTAACATAACTGGTGAAATATAGATGTAGGATAATACCAGCATAGTTGCCTCTGGGGTATAGTTACCCCGATTGTAATTACTCTAGTATCGCGGATAAATAGCATGCTATTTTTTTATTAATATATCGAAAGATTCTCCATTGACCACTAAGTTGATCGTGTCTCATGTCTCTATGCGATTGCACGGGAAGGCAAAATGCAATCAAAGTTTTTGTGGGATATATCGCCCGTTTCTCGGCGAGCCATCTATTTTAAACGTATACTCCCTTGCGGGGTTTTTGTTCCCTGAAAGCTTGACTTAAAGACCCCAAGGTCTTTAAGTCAAGAGTGAATAGGTTTCTTCTAGGCAAGCGTGCTTCACCGTACACCACATTATAGCTTACCATCAGGCGAGATAGTGGTCAAACGCGAGCCTATAGATTATAAAAAAAAAAACGTAATTTAAACAGATTAGGGAGCTATCCCCAATATGGGGTAGATGTCCCATAATATAGAGGTCCGCAAAAATCGCTAATATTCTGGAAATATTAAGGATAGTGTTATTTTTTTATTTTTCGTAAATTTGTAGATAAAAAAACAAAGTACCGGCCTGTATTACAATCGATGCTTAGCAGCCAAAAAGGGATAAGCGTCATATTTTGCGAAATTGACTTATTTATATGGTTAGAATCGGCTTTTTTGTGCATCTATTAGTCTAAGTTTCGTTACTCTAGGACAAACTTTTTGTCACTAGGCGGTAAAAAAATAGGGTCCTGAGAGTTTTTCATCATAAGTGATAGTTATTTGATGTTTTTTTTTACCATGGTGGTTGGTTAATAATATTATTTTTCTCAAACATGCATGGAAATATTGTGATAATTTTTGAAAAAAGAACACGCGCAGTACAGAATTTACGGACAAAGAAAATCAAATCCATTGCTGGAGCGTTTTTTTGAATTTGGAGCATTACAACGCTCCAGCAATGTTGCATGAAACGGCGTGCTGGGGTTATTAGATACTCTTTGATTGGATCTCTTTTATTATTCTTGGCATACCAAAGTAAGTCTCTTTGCTTAGTACAAATTGCGTTCACGTGGCTGTATAGCCATAAATGCATTTGCCTTTCGGCACAGATGATAAATAGAAAATCGGCGGCAAAGCTGAAAATTCGTCTTGATTTGTTATTTAAATATTTAATTAATATAAATTTAATAATTAAATTGAATTCCAACGGTTCCAGATTGATTGTACTCCACCAGATTTAAGATCAGAAGCCAAATTGGCAATGGAAAACCTACTTCCAGCGAAGTCAAAAGAAACATACATGAAAGTATATGAAAATTTTATGATTTGGAAAAAAAGCAAACATTTTCTCTGAAACAGTATTTTTGGGGTATTTTAATGAGATTGCTAAAACTAAAAAGCTATCTACATTATGGGTAATTCATTCCATGCTGAAATGTGCAGTTCATGTTAAAACGGCATTAACTTGAAAAATATGGAAATTTAACTACTTTTATATTTACCTGCATTCTTTTGACATATGCCTCGGTGGAAATGGCAATTGCCTGTCTCGTATTAGTGAAATCCTCGCCTAGGGCTCGGCCTTCAAACTCATACTCGACCTGCAATTGCCTATTGCCCGGCCTTTGCAATAATGTACTATTCAAAACTGAGAGTTATGAAATTTTGTAAAGTATTTATTTAATAAAGTATTTTGCTTTTTGTACTAAGAGTTATAGAGTGATTTCAAAAAGTGTGCCAACTATGCGGCTTATACCCTGCTGTATGTAGGTGATCCTCTGCCTTACCCTACGATAATTACAGGCGTGATATTGTGTTTATTATTACTAAAGTCCCGTTGAAAGGTAGATTTGAATCTTTGAAGGTTGGCTTAAACTTTTCCGTTTCACTGGCTTCTTTAACTTTTCTTCGAAACTTTGGTATGATGGTAAACTTATTCCGTAGAGAATTTACAAGAAGAAAACACTGAAATTTAAGACTTCCAGACTTGGTTAATATTATTTCTATTGATGTAGGTAAAGACTTACTTACCTAACGATATTTTTCATAGTATTTTTGAAAGAAACCCAAAAACGAAAATAGATAGCGTTAACAATAGCATTATTTCATGAACTTGAATTAAAACAAAACAAGAGCCAAATCAAATGATTTTATAACAATTAAGACGGAAATTCATCCCCTTCCCAAGCGCAAACAAAAACTCATTATACCCTCACAATCAAATTCCAAAAACCTTCAATTAACGAATCCCTGTCGAACAAATCAAGTCAGCATCAGGACACAATGCAGTCAATGACCCGTGCGAAAGGAACCTCAAGGACTCATTAAGTTTGGGCACAAAATAGTTAGGTACAGAAGGTCAGCTCCAAAAGACAAGCAAAAACGCACACACACATAGACACGTTTCACATACAGAAAGTGCGCTTGCACTCGCGACCGTTATTTGTTTGAGTACGCAGTACGCCTTTGTTTGCTTCTGTTTTCGGTCGTTATAAGGAGCTGATCTTAGATTTTGACCGAGGAGCTCGTGGGTAAGCAACGCTTGTGGTTCTTGGATGGGTTCCAATCCAATACATACCGACACCCCTTCGTGTTTCTGAAAGTACTTCAAACCGTTGGTCCCAGCTGTCATTGATCAAGCGAGCGTAGTGGAGCGTCTCCGTTTCAGCTTGAACAAAAATGCATGCCCGGATGTCCGGCTATTTCTCCACTACGGGTCGCACTCCTCAACCGATTTCGTGAAATTTTGTGAGCAGGTTATTACAGCTCAGAGAGCAGAGCCAAGGCGTACCCAGTGATTGGGTTGTGGCAGTTATATAGGCAGTCGCTCCATGTGTGAGTGCAAGCGCACTTGCGATCGGCATTTGTTTGAGATCGCCGTACGTACGCGTCTGTGTGTGTACTCCTGTTTTTATTCGTTGTATGGAGTTAAGCTTCTGTACCTACCTATTCTATGGCACCTCAGCAACGTTAGGAACTCAGGCTTAGCCCCTTGACAGGTAACTAATGAAATGGGGCAGCCCTGTGTTTACGCCGCAGTCAACGCTAAGGGGTAATATCTGCCTATTGGAGTTTTGTTTGGCCTATAGTAATTTCTGGGTTAGATTGGTGGGTGTTTTATACTCTTGCTTTTAGACAGAGGTATTTCTTACTTTAAAATTGGGGTTAAGAGATAATTAAGAGGCCGAGAAAGCCGTGTTCATAACGCTGGGCAAGTTTGTTAAATTCTCAAGGTCGAAGGTGATCACGTCCTCCTATATATATTATAAAGAAATAGAAGTTGGCCCCTTATTAAAAGATGTTTATACTCATGAGGAGGTAGTTTTACCTTCTAAAAGGTTTCTAATGAACTTAATATCAGTCAGTAGGTATACTTTCTGACTGGTATTGAGTATAATCGTCAAATATATTAGATGACAATCAGAGTTTTATAATTGCGGAAAATATGGATATCAGTTAGTTTATGTCCTCTTTATTGCACACATACAAGTTAGTATAAATAAATAGAAACAATTATGGACTCTTTCGACCCAAACTTATGAATGAAAATACGAATTCAATTTTGAAACCCTTTTCTATTTTAGTTTAGTAGTCAACATAAAACAAAACAGTATCTCTATTTACAGAGACGGCCGCCCACTAGTCAACTTTTCTGCAAACTATACAATACTTCAGCACCAACAGTTTTCAACTAGCCCGCAGAACATGAAAGTGTAAACAAAACTGGCAGCTGACAGTTTACTATTTCACAAAATGGCTGTACCTACTAGTTGGTAAACAAGGTGTATTCATTAAAAGCGAGTATTTTAGTTGCTTAATTTACCTAATCTGTGGTGTAAATTAACTCTTGGCGGACAAAGAGTTAATTAGAACGGATTCCAGCCGGGCGAGCACGGCCTCTGTGATAGGCTTACGTCACGCATTTTATCAGGGTTTTTGCTTCCAAACTGCCATAAAAATGTGTGACTTTAACCCCTAGATTGTAGCTATCTGGGAGCACAGACTCCGGCAGGGAATTCCAATCCTTAGCTGTAAGCACAATGAAAACTTTTAGTGCGAATGGGTGGGATGTCCACCATGTACCGATGGCGCATCGCCGTACGCCCTGTAGTCCGATGATAAAACGGGCTAGGCGGAATTAGATCATGCAATTCCATCGCAAACACCCCGAAATGTATCCGATAAAAACCGACAAGCTGGCAACTCGGCGACAATGTTCAAGGCTCTGGAGCTTTGACTTACCATTGCCTCATCGCCGATGAGCGTCTTGGCCCGCTTTTCGATCGACTCTAGTGCATCAAGCTGGTATTTGGCAGATCCGTCCCAGCAATGAGAACAGTACTCCTTGCATGATCGAACATCTTAATAGGAACATGGGATTAGGGGGGTTATACTCACACAGAAATGTATGTAATTGACAGTTGGAACTAGATATATACATAAAAGGCGAAAAAATGGGTGTAATTTACATTTTACACTTCTGACTCCTTCCAGGACAGGTGTGATGTTATCAATATACTGCATGATCTCCTCTTCTCATAACAAAAATGCACGAACATTTTATCACCTCCTATTTTTTTCCCAACTACGGCAAAGCCAATGGGAAGGTTTATGATTTTAGCAATCTATGTATGTATGTTTGTTTTTACATATATTCCTCCGTAGCGCCTAAACCACTCATCCGATTATGATGAATAAGGTGTCAATCGATTCGTTGTTATGGCCTGGTAAAATAGGCTGAAAAACCGTAGTCGGATAACAGTTTTTAAACTTTCAACTTTTTGCTTGTTCTATTCTACCATATTTAAGGAAAACCAACTAATGTATGAAAATGTAGAAAAAGAGAAAGAAAATTATATTTTATTTCATAAATATTTTATGTTCCGTATATCGCTGCACATGCTGAGATAGGTGCCTTTTTGGTCTCGCACGGGGTTATTTATTTTTATTTTGTATGATTGTTTGTGTTTTGCTTATCTCGTGTCTCCTATGCGGGTCACACATATATATATGTTCTTGCTTTTTTAGAATATACATATTCGGTAGATTTTCCAGTAACACCAGACGATTTATTGTGTCCAGATTTTAATCGTGAAGAATTTTAGTCCAGATTGTCCCGCGGTGATTATCGTTTGCTTCTATATCGTCTATTTCTATATATTACCATTGATACACTTGTAATATAAATTTTAAAACATATATCCGTTATTATTTTACATTGCCAAGTTTTTACAAGCAGAGCTACGGATACACCTAGTTACACACAAAATATGAAGCCACACTTCTCATCGTTCAGTTAACTGAAAACTTAATTAATATTGTAAGCCTTAGAGCCTCTCTTGCGGTATAGAGACCTCGGGATGGTAATATGGAAATTCCGTGCGGCAACCACCTACCATGTGTTTACGCACTTGTGTGAGAAATAGATATTCGCGTTTATTGTGACGTGAGTTAAAAAAAATGTGTATTTATCTATACTTCTATACTATATTATTATTAATTAATTAATATATAAATATTAATATCAACATAAAAAGAAAAGATTATTTGTTTGTTTGTACCGAATAGACTCCGAAACGAATGGACCGATTTTAACCATTTTTTCACCAATAAAAACTCCACTATCAGGCAATAACAGAGGCTATAATGTAAATTTCAAAAAAGAAATAAGATCCTTAGAAAATTGCAATAGTGTAACCCAAATTAGCAAAATTTTGCTTATAAAATTCATTATTTGGCGTGCGCTGGGAAAACTATTTATGATACATCAAAATTATCTACTACATAATTAAAGTACTCATTATTACCTAATATCTAACTATCATAGTTAAATCACAACAGCAGATTTTGTGACTTAACTTTGATTAGATCGCCGGTCGAAACAAAAGTTGGTTACATTCGTATCGTAGTATTAATTCTTATTAAAATAAATCACATCATCACATCACATCATCAGCCTATTAATGTTCCCACTGCTGGGACACAGGCCTCCTCTCTGTGAGAAGGAATTGGCCGTAATCCACCACGCGGGCCCAGTGCGGGTTGGTGGATATCACATGTCTTCGAATTTTTGGTTCATGGACATGCCGGTTTCCTCACGATGTTATCCTTCACCGTTTTGAGAGCAGTGGTGATGAAATAATTTACACAAAGTAAAGCGCCTGCCTGGGCTCGAACCCACGACCTACAACTTGTAAGCCGCGGCCGATACCACTGGGCCACCACTGTTCTCATACAAAAAACAAATAGATACTTTCTAATAAATAGTTTCAGTAAAATGACACAGAACAATAAAAAACATGGTAGGTAGGGTAGGTGGGTAGGGAGGTAAAAAAACAATTAAGGTGGGTAGGAAGGTAGGATAGGATAGGGTAGGTAGATAGGTAGGTAATCAGTTGACGGGAGCGAAACCGCGGCGGACAGCTAGTCCGTGATATTTTGGATATTCGTCGATAGAAGTGTATACAAGCTTCTGATGCCCTGTTTCGCCCGCATGAAAAGTTAGTATCTAAAGTGAACTTACTACCGGGATCAACAGTATCGTGAAAATGTATCGTTTCTTTTTACGTTGTCAATGCTATTTAGCCTAATTTAATATAAGATTCTGGCAGCAGCTTCGCCCGCGTGAAAGTCTAAGGCCCTATACATATTTTTGGTTCTAAAACATGTTAGTTTCGTCACGATGTTTTCCTTCACAGTTTTGAGAGCAGTGGTGATGAAATAATTTACACAATAAGAATGAATGTGATGTGTGTGTGTGTGTGTGTGTGTTTTGTGTGTATGTTGTATGTGTTTGAACCGACGACCTACAAGTTGTAAGTTGTGTGAACTGCTCTCTTGTCACCTGTATGATGAGGTTGTGAATGACAGGACTATTATGAATGTGGTATATTGATTGCAAGTGCTACTGGTGAGTATGAGGGTTCGACTCTCGTGTAGTGCAAAATTTTGTTGAATTTTTACATCAGAAATTTCTCAGTAGCAGCAATATCTCTGGATTTGTGGCAATAAGATCGCCGCCTTTTATGTGAAATTTAAATATAACTAGCGCAAAATTATACATTAAAAAATCTTTGATTAATAGTAATCTTAATCTTTCTTATTAATCTTTGATTTGCTTTTTTCGTATTGTTCAAACCCTTTCATTTGATACCCATATCATGGCAGTGCAAAAAAAATAACTAGTCCGCCATCTTGAGCCGACCGCCATATTGGATTTCCAATGACGTCACTTAGCTAACCATGCAATGTCATCCAAAGTAAACGTGTATCCAAAATTACATCTTAATCGGTGGTGGATAACTGCTTTAAAACTCAGTTGCAAGATTTCACCCGAACAAACTTACATACATATATTGCAAGTTAAATAAAAGCTTGTAAAAATGCGGGTATTTTTTGTAGATGCACCTCCATCTAGCCCTAATTGTTTGGGAAAAGAAGCAATTTCACGCGTTCCTTCTGAAGGCGAAGAGTCTTATAAACATCGGGGCACTGGCAAACTGCTGGTATCGTAATATCCCGAAAATGTAAAAGCATATGAAAACTTATTCATCTGCCTAACAATTCTGAGAAAACAGGTTGTATTTTATGGGTATTTTATTACCAAAGAGCAATTAAGGATAATTATCGCTTCGGATTCTCTTGATAGCGTATAATATAATTTCCTAGAAGACGTGGAACACCCCATTATTTGAGGTTGAACTTGATACTGCGAGTCTTGCTGTTTCAAACTTTTAATTATGTAAATATACTTACCGCGATGCTTATTTTATGGTGTAAGCAAACTCCTTCAACATAGTTTTTGGCGATCTTAAATTACTTTAAGAATATCGAATTAACACAACAAAAGTGCTAACAGTGCTCAAAACTTTGTTCTTCCTGCAACTAGAGTCATCTTTTTATTAATTATTTGTTTGACAATTCAAAAGTACTTCTAAAGTTTACTTGAAATAAACTACTTGATTTTTTGATTTTGTGTTTTGACTACGATTAAGGGTTTCGTAATCGTCATTAAAAATTGGACCTCTCGGATTCGTGCCACCATACGAAGCTGCGGCGGACATTTGAACGATGTCATATTCCATCCTATAATTGGCATAAATGGGCCTTTTAAATAAAAAATAAATTTCGTTAATATCTCACACACATCTTGTTTTATTCAATTTTAACATCGACCCGTCCTTGTTGAAAGACCCTTTATAAGCTTTACTGCACTAGTTATTACTAAGTTATAGATTTTACAAAACAAGTCAATTAAGACCACGTAAGCATTATCGCCTGCAACTCAGGGTGTTCAATATCAGCACGCACTGAAAACGAGGGGGGGGAACGTAAACCCCATTTAATTACGTAAACGCCAAACGCGATCTGCCGCCCGTAACCTGATTACCGGGATTATAGTAAGCACCTGAAATTAATTTATGAACACTTTATTTTGTAATTAGATCTCGTTTTTGTTGGGTCTGGAGTATGGTTTAGAATTTTATGAAGATTATCTGATAGCTGATACCTAAAAATCTATAAAAATATATAAAATTGAAGTGTCTGTATGAAGTATCAAAATAACAACGTTTTATTGAATGCATGTGAAAGTATATACGGTACCAATAACAAATACACATTTTTTTTGATGTTTGTCTGTCGGTCTATTCCGGGTTATCGCCGAAACGGCTGGACCGATTCAGACGGCACTTTCACTGGTACATAGCTGATGTTATAAGAAGTAACATAGGCTACTTTTAATCCCAAATTCTATACAATAACAAAAATAAAAGACATGAAACGGGTTGGACGCGGAAGAATTAATAAAATAATATCCACGTGTAGTCCCGAACCAGAGTAGTGGTGGCCCAGTGGTAACGGCCCCGACTTACGTATCCTCGTTGGTGGTTTCGAACCCAGGCAGGTGCTTTACTTTGTGAACATACATTCATTACCACTGCTCTAAAAATGGTAAAGGAAACCATCGTGAAGAAACCGGCATGTCCTAAAACCAAGAATTCGAAGACATGTGATCATCAACCAAACCGCACTGGGCCCGCATGGTGGATAACGGCCCATTCCCTCTCTCTTAGAGAGAAGGCCTTGTCCCAGTAGTGGGAATTTTAAAAGGCTGATAATGATGATGATATAAAAAGAAGGTACATACAAAAAACATACATAGAAATAAAAGTGACGCTAATAACATACCTTCTTCAAATAATACTCCATATTATATTAAAACGATTTGTTCCGGCCTAACTCATTTATTTTTGCCACCCGGAATTTCTTAGTAGCGACCCGGACTTGATTTGTTCGGTTGGGACAAACCCATCGCACTATTCCCAAACCACTGCAACTCCTGAAAGCCAGAATCAACAGTGGCGACCACCAGAAAAGCGCCGAGGCAATGAAGCTCGATGAAGTCCCGGAGAATGAATTTAACTGTCTTGGATCCCGCAACGAAATTAATCAGAAAATATTGATTTGTTCGGTTGATAAGCTTGCCTCTTATATATATATGGGGCTTAAATATAACAGACAACATATAACATTATACCTATGCCTAAGTCTGCCTAAACCTCCGACATAATATACAGGCGTCATATATTTTTGTCAATTAGCTACCATTTCTAAAAATAAGACCCGTATACCCAACACAAAAGTAATATTTTGCGAAACAAGAATAGTGTTCTCACGTTATCATATTTCTGAACAAACAATGTCGCTTTAAGCTCCTTTGTGATATAATACCATAAAGTCACCTTTCTAGGAAGTCGCCTCATGTGGGAAGGAATAAACAAGGCTTTTCTCTTTGTGACCGATCTATTTTGATGTTAAAGATCTATTTTCGTTTGCTAGCTTCAATCATTATAAATAATAAGAGATTTCAAGTTGTTTTTTCAATATTCCAGACAGGAAATTGAGCACAAGACAGTTTCTTATAAAAATGAAAAATATTTATTGCAGACACAATCATACACAGGCATCGCTTGTCAAAGTGGTCGGTGATAGTCAATTGTTTTACGAAAATCTTCATCTTTTTTTTCTAATTTTGAGATATCTAGCTTTACACAATTGAAAACAAATATAAAAAAACAATATTAAAAAAAAATAAAAAATAAAAATATATTATATTACTATTATTTTTATTTTTATTATTATTTATTTTATTTTAAATTCAATATTGAATTGAGTTTATTTTATTGTTATCCTGCATGCACCTACTATTGTTTGTTGTATGTATACACATGTTTTTGCAAATAAATATATCTGAATCTGAACAATTATTGTAAGTATCCGGAACGAAATTTAAATATCTAAGCAACATTTGCTCTCAAATTACTTGCCATCCTCTACTCATTATACTTTTAAGTAACCACGTTTTACTACCTTGGTACTTAACTACATTCGCAACACTCCGTAGCTTATACAAAACAGATAACTTAAAGACCGATTCAACATCCATAATCCTGCATCTACCTTTAATACTCGTATCTACCGATACTTGTGTAGTGTAGTTACAAAGCGAATTACGTTCGCAACATCGGGTCCGAATGAGTCCCTCGTTCGACAGTGATTTTGCCAGAAACATTTCGCCTACTTGGCCAGTTACATTTCCGTATGATCGATCTGAGATTGTAAGTGGGAACGGAATTTCTAAGTTGAGCAAAATTTGTTGAATTGTAATATACTGTATATCATATATGATAATGTACCTACAATTGCAAGTGCTCAATCGAGAAACTGCGAAGCAATTGATAGAACACTTCAAATGATGCTACCTTCTGTAGCATTTATAAGAAGGAAAAAATATTAATATTAACAGCAGATCATGCCATTCATCTTTTCGGCATATTATAGTAAGACGGATCACCACTACAAAAACTTACGATTGCGTATAAATAAATAATCATATTATTAATGCAATGAATAATGTAACAGATTCGAGTTTGCGATAAAAATCCTGCAGTGTAGCGCTAATGGTCGGTGTAGTAGTGTGCACTCGCAAACACGGAGATTCGCCACGCGGTGCTTCGCGGTGCTACGCGGCGCTATGCTGTGCTACACGGTGGTACGCACAATACGTAGTGCTACGCATAGTACGCGGTGCTATGCAATGCTACGCGACGCTACATGACGCTATGGAAGTATTGCTCTATTTTGATTGTAATTTCTTCCTCGCGGAATTATATTTTTCGATTTTACGGATAATATAAGTTTAAAATCGCCTACCCGCCTTGAGCAAGCGTACTTATTAATACTCGTGCCTTCTCTGTATGAGAAGAAGCCTTTGCCTTGCATTGGGAAATAAATAAAAAAATAACAATCGATTGAAAAACGGAGCAAGACGCTCATCGGTAATTAGGCACTGGTCTAGTCAAAGCTCCAGAACCTACATCGTCGCCGAGTTGCAAGCTTGTCGGCGATGGAATTACATGATCTAATGCCGCCTAGCACGTTCCATCATAAGACTACAAGACGGACGGCGATGCGCCATCAGTACATTGTATGGTGTACGTCCCACCCATACGCACTAAACGTTTTGGAAATACTTTCATTGTGCGTACGGCTAAGGAGTGGAATTCCCTGACGGAGTCTGCATTCCCCGATAGCTAAAACCTAGGGGTCTTTAAATCAAGAGTGAATAGGTTACTTCTTGGCAAGCGTGCATCCCCGTCGACCACATCATCATATACCATCAGGTGACATAATGGTCAAGCGCGAACCTATCGAAAAAAATAGAAATAACAAGCTGGTATAATTATTATAACGGATAATGGACTATTCAGCTACTAGCAAATAGTGCACGCAGAGCGCCAGTTCAATTTACAACTCCTGCCTAATCTAACTTTGTGCCTAATGTGGCACCTTCATAACATAATATTATATACTCATGAAATACCACTTAATAATATAAAATTATGTTTGTTTCAGAGCGATACGGGGAACTAAGAACACGCAGCACATTATTCTTATTGCTGTCGTCAAGAAAAGGTATGTTTTTGTCTAATTTACAAAGAAATGTTAGACGTTAAGCTTGTTACAAATGTACTTACAATTATATCTATTTTGAGGAAGAACTTTTTCATTGTGAAACGGATGGTTTTTTTACACATTTCTGTGGCACACACAAATAACTTTTACGGGACAGTCCAAGTGTGGTTCTGTTGTGGTACTTCAATAAGTTACATGATTCAAAGAAATCTTGACTTAGAAATAAACCTAAGAAGGTTTTATATCTTCTGACTCAACGTTAACAATCTATCGTCAAAAACTCGTGGATAATCTCAGATAAACCACTTCCATAATAATTACGAAGTAACAAACAAAACACACAAAATAAAACTAAACAAGTAAAATTAAAAAAAACCGCGACTGCGACACATTTTTATTTCATACTACATAATTTATCTAGTAGCTCGTAGACACGCTTCGATCGACAAACACACACGTGACACGAACACGTTATCAAAATCGGTTCATCGGTTTAGGTGCTACGATGCCACAGACAGATACACAAATACAGATACAAAATGGTACAGACATCATACTTATAACACCCCTCTTTTTCCGACGGGTGTCAAAAACTGCAGCTATCAAAATGTCATCCACGTCGAGGCTGACCATGGAAATAAATATATTTGCATCGAAGTTATGAAACCGTCGCATTGAGTTCGCTGTAAAATGTAGGAGGCGACGGTTATTGAGATACCTCACGACCTTCGCAGGTAGTCACGTGTGCAAGGACGGGATAAATACGATCCGTTTTCTCCACAAAGATATTTGAGAAATTCTAATGCATACTACATCTATATGCAGAAAATATCTCTGATGCCCTGTAATCTAAATTTTTCGGATTGGTCAAGCGTTGTTATTTTATGAGTAACCATTCCAAATACTCAATAAATATCTTATCATTTGTATAAGTCATAGTTTAGCCATTTGCCATGGAACTGATTGAAACAATCTGCAAATGCAATCTCCCAATCTAATGGGCAAGCGATTGCTTATTTACCCTTATGATTGCTTATTATGGGGTCGATCGTGAACCACTAATGACGTGAATACAAAGAGCCGAAATAAGGCATCGCTTAGTATGCATAATTGAATATCGTACTTGTGTTTGTAGCCAGTTATATAAAACATAACTTTCCACTTAAAGAATAGAATTAAATAGAAAACATTTATTCGACATAGATACAAAACAACACAACAACAAAAATCATAAAGTAGCAGAGAAGAATAGTAAAAAAAGTACAAACAAGGTTTAAGAATTATATCGCCGGGCGTGCCCACACCGAAAGGGGTACCGCGATACTCAGTTACTGGGATGGTCACATAGGAAATCACTCCATGTAAAATACTGATATTCAGCTACATCCGGCGAGACTGAAAGTCGACCCCAACATAGTGTAGGAAAGAAAGAAAGAAAAAACATAAAAATGTTTATTTGTGACCCCGCACGGAGACACGACAAATAAACAAAAAATCTCGAAAGGCTATGCAGATGATGAGATTGATATAACTTTAATGGCTTTTAAAGTGGCAAATTAAAGTCATTTATGTAAAAACTGCGGTGAAGGAAAACATCGTGAGGAAACCGACATGTCCTAGAATAAAAAATTACACCAACCCGCAATAGGCCCACGTGGTGAATTACAGCCCATTTCCTCTCACAGAGAGGAGGCCTGTGTCCCAAAAGTGGGCACATTAAAAGGTTGATGAAGATGAAAAAGCTAAGCATATTAAGTTTACCTTGGCAGGTAGACATGTATAAAGAATCCCATATCACAACACAGTATCCGCAAAATTCGTAATTATTCACAATTCTTGTATCCCAGATCTCCTGTGGTTTATTTTTGATGGAATATCTAGTGTTCACTGAATTTCAGCTGTTCAAAGAATGATGTTCATGCAGATTGGTAATTTGATCTCGGATGGGAAACGAACAGTTATGCATTGTGGAGATTTATCAGTCACTGTTTCATATTATTGATGTATGAAGCCGAGAAAGGTACAAGTAATAATTAATGAAAATGTACACTGATACATGGCTTTTTCAGCGTTGAGTTTTTTATACAGAAAAAATATTTTTATATATGACCAGACTTTAATTGTAACAAAAGGATATAATAGAAGTTTATGCAACGGTTATATAATAGGGTTTATTAAAACACGAGCGTGGGTTTATCACATGAGGTGAAGCCGAATGTGATAATAATATCACGCGAGTGTTTTAATACATAATTATATGCCGTTGCATACACTACTTTATCTTCACTCATACAGTTGAAATAAAACAAAAGTGGAAACGGAAAAAATATGTGGTATGGCGGGCAATTTAGATTTCTCATTGCGCTTGACTGCGCAGCGCGCGCATCCATAGACAATGACACTTCTTTTCTACATTAAGTCAATGAGCCTATACGCGCCAGTAAATTAAAAAGTAAAAGTGTACTATAAAAATTTAAAAGTTATTTTATGATGCACTTGTTTGAAAATCGAAGGAAAATGTTGCACTGTAATGGTTGTATTTTTAAATTTTACATATCCACGAATAAAAAGTATGTGTTTATACAATATTTTTGAATTCTTTTTTGAAACATTACGTTGTGAGTGTAGACAAAGCTACTTTTACTTATTTCAACACATTAATAAAAACGTTTCAATATGCTTCATTCTTCCGTCCATTTACTACACAAAATATGTATGTATTTATTTAGAAATAACTGAAATATTTTCACTGCTCTTGTACTATAATAACAACATCATACCTTGAGTTTTATGCGTAGGTATCTTAAAATTAACAAGCTGGGTATTACATCAGAAAATAAAAAAGAAAAATATTTTACCTAATTTGTTAAAAAGTTGTAAGGGTATTTTTTTATAAGACGCCTCGTCCCTCGCTCCCGGTCATCTTTAGAGGTAAAAGTTGGGCCAGCCGTTATTGACCGAAAAACTGGCTAAGGTAGGCCGCAACTGATTTACTTTTAGTAGTCTTGGACCTTTTAGAGCGTTCATATTTTGTAGGCAGGCATTTTTTTTTTACAATATTTATCATTTTTAAATTATTATTAACTTATTTTTGTGGGTTATAGCGAGTAGTGTACCAAAATGCATCATGCGACAGTAACAGAAAATTTGGTACCGATGTTATGTTCCAACCCTTGCGGCTTCAGTACCGTATCCGAATCTACAGGAACCGTAGATTTTTTCGGAATAATAATGCCTACTGTTCTCAGTGATAGGTACCTTTCTATCAGTGAAAGGATTCCGTATTTGAACCAGCAATTCCTGATCTACATTCAACCTATTTATACACAGAACACCAAATACGTTCTACTTACCTTTTAAACCAACTTTGAAGGTGTGGTTACTTAAAAACTTCTCGTATAAAGGTGCTCCCTCACCTCGAGCATTCGCTTGTAATGTAACAATTCTGATTCGATTTTGAGCATTACATTACAGTACTGCCTCCCTGACTTGACGATCATTCGTCTGTAATTTGGGCGCACGGTTGGCGCAGTGGTTGAGCTATTGACTGCTGCGCTGCGTGTCGCGGGTTCGATTCCCGCACGGAACAAATATTTGTATGACCTACAGATAGTTTTTCCGGCTCTGGGTGTTGTGTATGTGAGTTTATATGTTTGTAAACGCACCCACGATACAGGAAGAAATTCCTAGTGTGGGGCAACGTATAAAAAAAATAAAAAATAAAAAAAATAACATTACATTCGATTTTGAGCATTTAGTTGATTCCACAATGTCATGGACGTTACAAGTTGTATCAATATATTACACATTATATCATCAAGTTGCGCTCTGTAATGCTCGGTTCTCTTCCCTCACCAATATAATGCTCGAATCTGTAATATTACAGGTTGCCCACTGTAATGCTCGGTTGTCCTCCCTCACCAATGTAATTACTGCTCGTCTCTGTAATGTTACATTACAGGCGAATGCTCCACGTGAGGGAGCATCTTAACAGGTACATTGCAAATTCAGCAGGTTTCAAAGTTTGTTGGTAAAGAGAGTTTTGACGGTGCGAATCGATCCGAGCTTCGTAAACGTTCGTCTCAAACGCCTTAATTAAATAACTTTTTAAACTGAGTTTATTGGCTATTCGTTGAGAGGCTAATGGCCTTATTATTAGGTGTTTTGAATTTACACTTTGTAGAGAATTTGTTGAGATAAATAAGGAGCTTTATTTTATCGATAATTATGATATTGAATTTTACAACGTTTATTCATCCATCCATATCCATCTCTACTGTAAAAAAATTCTAGCTTTGTACCAAAAGTGTAGCCGGAAATCCAAAACCTTTGCGCCTTGCCGTATTCACTTACGCAATTTAGCTGCAAGTGTGGAAGCCACTGTTTTCTATTTTGTCTGCTAATTATGGCCGCTGAAGGTTTATCTTAATAAAACAGTCAAATATTAATCTCGATACTACTCATGAGGGTCTACTCGGCGAATGCAGGATGCCTTATCTTTATCTATGGTATATATGGTCATAGGTACTTTTAATATGGTAGCAGATAAAGGCTTGAGAACTGCATAAATATGAGTTACCTATTGGTTTTTTTATCGACTTCAAAAAAAGGAGGTAATCTATTCGACACGTATGTATGTAATATTGTTGGCATTGTCCAATATCCACATATGTTACTCTAATTGGGCTTCTAAACATACATGCCAAATTTTTTAAATGTATGTATGTAAAGAAAAGGGAAAATTCAGAAAAATAAAAAGTTAAATATTAAGATATATTTTGGTACTTACAAGTTTATGCGAAATTCTAAATTTGCTTTTTATCGTCTTGACTCAGGACCTTGATTTTTATACAATTAATAGGGTCTATAGACTTCAGTATCTGGTATTAATTTCAACTTGCTAGGTACACCCGTTCCTGGCAAATCGGTGGTGACACACGGACAGACAGATGGACAAGAGAGTGATATTATAAGGGTTCCTTTTTTACCTTTTGACGTACGGAACCCTAAAAAGAGAGAAATAAAAACATTTGCACAAAAAAATAAACCGACTTCAAAAGCAAAACGCTAAAAAGTGCGATAAAACTTTCATTTCGGAAGCCGGTGTCTATGGTACTTCTTCTTTTATCGTTTTCGACAAACGTTTTTCTTTTTAGAGCTTTTTTAGAATATAATTTTATTTTCATCATGCTGCATTCCATTGCTTGATAGTCCATTGATTCACAGGTCTGTTCATCAATTCATGATAAACAGTTGACATACTTACGAATTTAAAAAAAACAAAAGTTACTACGCTACGTGGCAAAAGTCAAATCTCAACACACTTTCTTTCTGCGAGAGTTATCCAAGTTTGTTTTGAGTATACTTGTCTCTGCGTCTCTTTTGTATGTTAATTTTCCGAATATTTCAGCTTGGCTTATGTGTATAATACAGTATATCTTTAACAAAGACTGTTTGTCTAAAGGTGATGAAATTTTGCAGGAAAATCATTTAGGCGTACCTCAAACCAATTTGAGGTTTATTTACGTTACATTTCACTATACGCTTTACGCTTGGGTATAATCTTTAAAGGCTCTTTACTATCTTGATTGAAAACATACATACATAAACTCACGGCTTTTTCCCTTGGGGGTAGGCAGAAACTACAGAACGCCTCCTGATACGATCCTCATAAACTTCTTTGCTTCATTCACGTTCATACATCTAGTCATACAAATTCACACTATTCCACATAAACATTTAAATAAATTCCCAAAATATTAACATCAAAATTGAGTTCCTGCCTAAATTTCAATTTAAGCAAACAAACCCACAACATGTACTGACCAGAACAAGCCATTTCCACAGAAATCAATCTTTGTCCACAACTAAGTTATCAAGTTTCAATATCACTATAACTTTGACGTACACGGACGCTGAACAAACTTCCCTAATACACAAGTGAGGTACTTTACCTGCGACACGACCGTACAGTTACTGGCATAAATATCTTACATGCAAGATTTTCTCATGAAATTATGACTATAAGAAAAGAGCTTTTGGGGGTATGCGGAACAGGGTGTAAAGTGCCACAAAAAGAAAACGGAAAAGGGAGGATCCACCGATCAGACGGGTATTGTATCTGGTCCGGGCAACTGCCCAACGGTTATTGTCGGACTATTGTTGTATGTGTTCAAATCGCGCCGAAAACTTTGCTTGCGCGATGCAGGATTTGTGTGACGTCTTGTCATTATTAGTTCGTAAGTGGCGGCGTCGGTGCCGCTACAAGCTATTTCATAAAAGCTTGGTTTAGAAAATACTTTGTTCGTCACACCATCTATCAACATCATACAGCAGTTTACTGCTGGACATAGGACACTGCAATCGCTCGCCATTTATCTCAACTCTGCACCGTTTATCCAGCTATCTAGTGTAAGGACGTCCCAGCTTAAGTTCACTGGTTTGCGGTCTCCACTCAAGAACACGACTACCCCAACAGTCATCGATTCTATGGCTAATAAGGCCGGCCCATTGCCCCTTCAGCTTGCTTATTGTGTGAGCAACGTCGACAACTTAGGTTCACAATAATATCTGTCAATATTTCAGGCGAAAATTGCTTTACAATTTTGCAAACCTAATTATCACATTTTTGTTTATGCTTGCGACTGTACATATCCACAATAACTTGCCACTACCCGATGTCTACGTTACCGTCAAAACTTGTGTTTTACAACTAACGTGAACTACAGTTTTGGTGCAGTGACTCTACTTCGAGGCTGTTTTGATTGGGCTGGAATTACCATCTGACTATTAGGCTGCCTGTCTATCATAACGGATAGGAGTGAAAAGTAAATTAGTACCAATTCAAACCACGCCATTTATGCAGAGCTGCAGCTGCTCTTTCTTCGCTTTGAAAGCCTGCAGCATAATTGCGTAATTGAATTCGGCAAGGCAAAGGATTTGATGCCATCAATCGACCAATCACTTAGACGGAAATAGGCTGCTGTTCTTCTGACAATTCTCTCCCTTTTCTCCAAACTTCTTACTTTCTGTTCTCCGCTTACTCATCATCATCATCCACAGGTCAATTTTATCAACTGCTTCTTCTTCTTCTTTTAGATTCGAAGGCAATTTCTTGTTTTTTTTGGGCCCAGTAGTGTGGCCACGTTTATTACAGCCACAGTGGCGTTCATTGAGTCCTCTAAAGTGGTGACCAAAGCTATTATTTTCTCATCCGCTCATCTCCGCTTAGTTACACGTTACGCTCCAATGTACAGACAGCCTAAAGTACTTTAATCATCAGCGCGTAGGTTTTATTAATTGTCCTACTCAAATGTGTACATCTTTACATCGCTCACAAACATTTTAATGCGTGTTTCAAAGGAATCGGTGAGTCGAATACTCGCAGCTTTTAATAAATGGGAATTCTTCTGGATTGAACAAAGTAATGCGAAATAAGAGACGCTTGTGTTGAGTTGTATTGTGTAATTGCTTATTCTTTTCGCTTTTTTATTTGATTTGTGTACACTAATGTGATTAAGCTTAAATTCTTGGATTTCGCTTTGATTTTAACTACCAAAGGAAATACAATCGTATCTTTTTAACCGACTACTGAAGTAGGGTAATGTATTTATCAGTACATGTATGTATGTTTGTTCCTATGTGGCGTTCTAGAGACTAAAAGCGTTGGCCGATTTTTTTGTTTGTTAGTTGGTTTTGGTCAGCCAGCTCGCGAATATGTATCCTCCGACTGCACAGCATGATTTTCTTCTTGTTTACGTCTTTTTAGTTCAGTTCTTAAGCAGTCGAGTTTCTTTTATTTTTTCAATGAAGTTTGTTTTTCTGTGTGTTTCAAAATTGATACGTAAAAAATTTCTTAGTTACCTAAGGTAATTTAACAGATGTTCATTACGATTTAAATTGCATCTATTCATAACAGATCATTTATAAATGAAATATATAAATTAGTCACTGAACAAATAAAACCCGCCAAGTGCGAGTCGGACTCGCGCACGAAGGGTTCCGTACCATTATCGCAAAATACGGCAAAAAAATCACGTTTGTTTTATGGGAGCCAACTTAAATATTTATTTTATTCTGTTTTTAGTATTTTTTGTTATAGCGGCAACAGAAATACATGATCTGCGAAATTTTCAACTGTCTAGCTATCACGGTTCATGAGATACAGCCTGTTGACAGACAGACAGACAGACAGAAGAACGGACTGCGGCGTCCTAATAGGGTCCCGTTTTTACTCTTTGGGTACGGAACCCTAAACAACAACTAGAACACAAATATTACTTGGCCAACAACAACTCTAAAAGAGAAACCCAAATACGGATATAAACCGAAAATCTAAAACCGTGACGAACAAATAAACAGAACAGAACCACAGAGTTGATTCTAAAAGCGTTCCGTCCGTCCATCGGTACACGCCACTAAAAAGCCATTTTCGGGTTGATGCCTTCGGGCCGATGTACACCAGGCGAACCAAACATTTACAGGTTAGGCACTAATGGTCTGGAATTTTTGGTGAACTAGGCAACTATTTGGTGTATGCAGCCTTGTGGGCCTTGTGGCTATGTGGGTACAGTGGAGTAGTTTTTGCTTCTGTATTTTCACTGTCATTAGTATTATTTTGATATTACGTTGGTGTACCGAGATAAGTATCCAGCTGACAAGTAGGTCGCATGGGAGACGACCCTTTTATAAAACACTAGCTTCTGTCGCGGCTTCACCCGTATAAAAAATGTTGTATCACCTCAAGGGAACACTACCTGGATAAAAACTATTCTATGTCCTTGCCAAGGTATCAAAACTATCTCCATACCAAATTTCATGAAAATCTGTTCTGCCGTTTGGTAGTGAAAAGGTAACAAACAAAACAAGTAGAGTTTCGCATTAATAATTATGGATTGTTGGCTAAATGTAATTTAAAAGCATCGGTCGGCAACAGCGGATCGCGGTCCATATCCCGCAAAAGGTCGGAACTGGGACCGCCAAATATTGTCAAATACGGTAAGTATTTGACAATATTAATATAATAATTCAAATTAATATACCAATTCAAAATATGAAAATTGCAAAAATATTAGCTATAAAACAACTACTATGTTTATTTATTTAGACTTCATGCACAAAAAAAAAGGTACAAAGGCGGACTTAATGCCTTAGGCATTCTCTACCAGTCAACCAAGGGTGGTGAAGAGATATCAAGGCAGGTGCATTGTTTAAACAATTTAAAAAGAAAAAAAAATTGTTATTAACATACTAAAATAGGTAAAATACACGTACATATATATTGAAATATAATATATACTTATATAAAATATATATTTATGAAGTAACATAAAGAAAGTGAGATGACTCTTCTTAGTTGTGCTGAAAATAAATCCGCAATTTCCGCTTGAATGCAAACCGACTTGTTATGTTGCCTCCGAATACGTCTGTAAACATAATTTTTTGAAAAATTTACGAATTCTATTTTCTAATTGTTTTGTAGGTATATAATTATTACCTTACAATATACATAAATGAGGTATTTTTTTCTGGACCTCGATAAAAAAATTCCAACACGGGAAGTGTTGGAATTTTTTTACAATTACACACACTTTTGAAATTACTCGCCGTGTCATGGAATGAGATTCAAATATATTGTCAGAGTGAATTATCAGGCGCCCCGGCAGCCATAGGCGCGAGCTTTATTATAATACTAGCTGCTGCCCACGACTTCGTCCGCGTCAAACTCGTAAAAATATATTTTTATTTTTTTTGTTTCCCACTGGAACTATGAATTTTCTCGTGACCAAACTTAGCCTATGTTACTCGTTGTTACATCATCTATCTACCAGTGAAAGTCTCGTCAAAATCGGTCCAGGCGTTTCGGAGATTACCCGGAACAAACAGACAGATAGACATGCAGACAAAAATCTTAAAAATTGCTTATTTGTTGTTAGTACCATATATACTTTCACGTGCATTCAATAAAACGTTGTCATTTTGATATTACATACAGACACTTAAATTTTATTTATTTGTATAGATAAACAGTAATTTAACAGCAATTAATCGTTATAACTACCAAGTGTACCAAATAATGCATATTTTTTATAAAAGGCTGCTGAGAGCTCCTACAATATCCACTGGTAGATTCTAGATAGGATATACATATAGTTGTAAGTTTATTAATGTTATATAGTGGGAGGTATATTTTCTTGCCAGCCGCAAAAAACTTAATTTCTTCCTTTCAATACTCGCCAAATCAGGCACCCCGAAAAATCTACACAAAACGAATAACACAAACGATATTTAGTTAATTAAAGCTTCCCCGGGTTGACAGAGGACATCCCGGATGTGACGGTAATACGAAATAGGATGTGAAGCTATGTATTTCTATGTGGCGGATATACCCACATACACGGCTATATCGGTGTCTCTACCACGTTCAAAGGGTCAAAGGTCATCGATATACCCCGGAACCTGGGATTTTCTTACACATTTTTCCCAAACACAAAAACATAATTCGGGACAGTGGAATTCTTCCACATAACATCCCTAAAAAAACAAAAGAGATGAAGGGAAAACAAAACAATGGAATTCGTTGAACAAATTGAATTGGAAAAAGGATAAAATATAAACAGACTTTTAAAAATAACATTATTTTTGAGTAAGATCTAAATGAGGAGTTTTGAATTTCGGCTGCATCGTTCACTGCCCTAAGATTTATTAAAATATTTAATAGTTTCTAGTCAAATATATTACAATCCCAACCGGATCATTAAAACTTGAATCTTGGTAACTATATTTAAGAAGTATAAAATCATTACTGCGTATTATGGCAGGCCACCCAACGTGATACGTTTTAAACCAAGAAGGAATTAAATGAAAATAGCCGTGAAACGGGCGCAAAGAACGAAACAGAGATAATTGAAAATGAAAACTGGCGAGATATTCCGGATGTTTCTTTTTTCACACTTTTCTGTGGAGCCGGAATAAGATAGAAGATAGCGTCGGGAACGCTAAGAAAGAAATTTGGTTCAAATAAATATCACTAGATGGCGCTATATGCATCGATTTGTTATTGATTTTTGTGTAAACTTATCATTTTATAAAATTGATCATAAAAATTGCATGTTCTTGTTTAATCAACTCTCCTAAGCATAAAATTATGGCATATTGGGCTCTTAATTCACATTTCAAAGATTATTGGAACGAATCATTTAAAATTCATTCCAATAGATGGCGCGGTTTTAAATTTCTGAGGCATTCCAATCGACTTTTTTGATTTATTTTGTAACGATAAAACTGTAAAAACGTGTATAAAATACTATGTATTTAAAGAAAGAAATATTCACGAACCGTAAATCCTTTTATTTGCAAGTCAATGCTAACACCATTTATCGCTTGGGAAAGAACCTACAATAACACTTCTTGAGTTGATTATATCTTATTCTTTATTGCACAACAAACATAGATACAAATAACAGGACAGCTTTGATATTTGGATTCTCTAACAGCAAACCTAGAGAGATTTGCAAATGAGGACAGTAAAACCAAGTTCTTTTTAATTATTATTATTACTAACGCTAACCACTATTAGCGACGATATGGTCGACGGTAAAGCAAGCTTGCCTAGAAGTAAGTTCACTATTGACTTAAAATTACTGATCATTTAAATTTTTGGCGTATCAAGTGTAGCACAACATTTTAAGTTTGTTGTTTTTTTAACCTTTGCCCCACACTAGGAATTGCCTCCTGTATCGTGGGCGCGTTTACAAACATTTAAACTCACATACACAAGACACTCAGATCCGGAACAACAATCTGTAGTATCAAATATTTTATCCGTGCGGGAATCGAACCCGAGACACGCAGCGCAGCAGTTAGCTCAACAGTTTATATATTCAGAAATAACTTACAGGTTATTTTTCTGAAAGTTTTGTAGATTTCGAAGCAACGCTTAACACAGTTATATTGAATTTTAAAAGCAGTAAAGAGCAAAGTTTGCTTAAAGCAAGCTCAGTTTGTATTCACTTTTGGCTATTAAAGTTTCACGCAAGTCTGTATGGAAGTTTCTGCCTTGTACTTTGACTTGTACAGGCTACATCAATATGTTTAAGTTACTATATAGTCTGTTATTTTAGTATTTTATCATTTGGAATTTGTACTAGAGCAATTAGATAAGTGCTTCTTCAAAAAATAAGCTAGTTAAGGCTAGACAGAAATTCATCGATAAGTCCATACTTCTTTATAAATGCTTAATTTATAATTATAAATGCGAAAGTTTGTGAGGATGGATGTATGTATGTTTGTTACTCTTTCACGCAAAAACTACTGAACTGATCTGGATGAAATTTGGCACAGAGATAGATTATAGTCAGGAATAGCACATAGAATACTTTTTATCCCGGGAATATGTCCCCTCGGGACAATTTTCGACATTCACGCGGGCGAAGCCGCTGGCAGAAGCTAGTAATATATAATATAATATTATAAATGTGAAAGTTTGGATGGATGTATGTTTGTTCCTCAATAACGCTAGGACAGCTGAAGGGATCTGAATGAAATTTGGCACAGAGATAGATTATAGTCTGGAATAGCACATAGGCTTTTCATCTCGGTATAATGTTCCCTTGGTATAAGAAAACATTTTTCACGTGGGCGAAGCCGCTGGCAAAAGATTGTATTTTATAAATGTGAAAGTAAATTTGTGTGTATGTTCTTAACCTTTTAACAACTGAACAGATTTGGATGAAACGGCTCATGGGTAGGCCGTATCCTAAATTAAAACATAGGATCCTTTTAATACCAAGAGTATGTTCCCTCTGTGATAACTTTCACGCGGGCGTAAGTCGCTGGCATAAGCTATATGTAGATATGTTTTATAAGTGCTGAAAACTCTAAAGTTGCAAACTTATTATATTTGTATACTCGATGTATCTGAATGAATGCTACATGTCGCCTTTATTCCACTTCCTTATTGACGTTACAACAAAAAGAGTAAATAAAATACAGCCATAAATATCGACAATCAAAAGCACATTAATCATACAATAGACGAACAAAAAAATCTTATCTTCAAATAATAAGCACAAATAAAATATCATTAGGATTTGTTTCGAAGATACTTTGGTAACAATATAACTCGATAAAGTTGCCGAAGTAATGGTCCAAACAGAGCCGGAACGGTGAAAAAGGAAACACCTTTAGAAGAAATAAAGAAGTCATCATTACGATCGGAAGTTCGTGACTGAAGCTGACCCAGGGCTGTCCAAAACTAAAGATGACTTTTAATTCATTGACAATCTTTTAAGGTGTGAAAGTATCCATGAATATAAACAACTTTGACTATTAGATCAACTCTGACATAAGAAAAACACTGTTTACAAGTTTCTTGACAAAATGGACGTATTAAAAAAAAAACGTCTGCTTGATATCGCATTTTTAGGGTTAACCACCAAGTACCTAAAGATTATTCATATTCATGAATACTTTCACCCCCTATAAATTTAACTAATACTTTGACTACTTAAATTAAAACTCACCCCTTAGTACTCCTTGAATGTACTCTCTAAGCCTCGTTTCAGAAGACGCGGGCGTCTAACCTACTTTAAACAAAAACCCAACTAAATATCTGGCAGCCCTATCATCAGAGGTAGAAGAGACGAATAAATGGCGTACAATTTAGGTGACTAATAAGTTTTTGTTGTTGTACCCTCGTGGGCCCTCTTAATGTTTTCTACGTGGTATACCGTAACGAAGTTGTCCTAGGGTCTATTTATAACAGTAAAATTAATCTAAGCCTAGGCCTATTATTGGTGATGTAGTTTACAGAGGTCGGGTGCGTAGAGGTCACAACCGGCATGCGTATAATATGAACACTATGAACATTAAACAGTTGTAGTTTCTGCCAGTTACTCATGGGAAAAAGAAGTGAGTTTGTAATGTATCTAGATTAAAACCGTAAAATGGGCTAAGATACGGTTTTAGCCTAGTACTTTTAGTTAAAGACACGCTGGCACATATTTATCTAGATTTTAAATAAAGAAGGTCGGAGTTTAGCCGCATTTCCACATGCGAATACTCTTGGGCGAGAAATTTCAGTGACTGGCCGATAATAGCAACATTAGGTTGTCTGGTAGATATCGCTGTCAGCGATTAGGCCGCCTTTGTACCCGTAGAAATAAGTATTACTGTAAAAGAGATGTGTAACTTAATTTTTTGGTGTACAATAAAGTATATTCTATTCTATTGAAAGGCTACCTCTATTTTTGTTTACAAGTTATTATCGTACACTCTGTCAATAATTCTAGCAAAAATCTTGCATTTGGTAAAACGAGAGCAGAAAAACAATTACTTATTTGCACAGTATTTGGCTGGCTGTTTTAAATTGTTAGTAATCCTATTAATCTTATCCTACTATAATATTACAAGTGTTAAAGTCTGTATGATTGTTAATAATTCACATCTCCACGGCTAAACAGATTTGTTTCTAATTATATATTTTCTTATGGCGCTGGATGCGAGACGCACGGGATCGATCAATGTGGAGACGCCTGAGGGAGACCTATGTCCAGCAGTGGACGTCTTTCAACTGAAATGATGAAGATGATTTTCTTATAACTTGATACTAATTATTTGATTTGAGGTTTCTTGATATTATAGTCATAACTTCTAAGTTCTTTCACAAGATTTCCTCACCTAACTTCCTTTACATACAATGACGTAACAATGTAGTAGTTAAGGTATATTTATGGAGCTGTACAGTACGCTTTTAGCCTAGTTCCGTAAGTGTCGGAGATGTGCTTCTTCAGACACGTTGTGGCGCTCATCACACATTTTAAAGCGGCTTTTAGACATTTATTTTCATCATTCTTTATTCATCAAATAAATAATGATCTCTCAATTTTTGAATTAAGAATTTGTAGTTGGGTATTTGTTTTGACAAATACTCAACTACAAATTCTTAATTCAGCCCAATATTCAATATTCTTAATTCATTTTAGCCTGTAAACCTGTCAAACTTTGGAATTAAATTAGGCCTTGACACATTCTTAACCCCAAGTACTGATTTCAGATACCGGACCGATGACTTTTGAAATTATGGGGTTATCTTGGATGGACTGTGTGGTGATCATTAGTATATGAGATACCAAAATGTTCTTGCAAATGCTGTAGTGTCTAAGTTAAGCGTTAAAAATCTAATATTTTTAAAGCTCTTAAACTTTTTCAATTTTCATTTAGGTTTTATCTAGTGTTAGTGAAAACAGTATGGTAAACAAACTGCAACAGTTGCAACAGATATTTTTTAACTGCTCGTGAAAGTAAAGACTTCATTTATCATCATCCTTTTTTAGGGTTCCGTACCCAAAGGGTAAAAACGGGACCCTATTACTGAGACTTCGCGGTCCGTCTGTCTGTCCGTCACCAGGCTGTATCTCATGAACCGTGATAGTTAGACACTTGAAATTTTCACAGATGATGTATTTCTGTTGCCGCTATAACAACAAATACTAAAAACAGAATAAAATAAATATTTAAGTGGGGCTCCCATACAACAAACGTGATTTTTTTGCCGTTTTTTGCGATAATGGTACGGAACCCTTCGTGCGCGAGTCCGACTCGCACTTGGCCGGTTTTTTAATGTTCCCTCTGCTGGGACACAGGTCACCTCTCTGTGAGAGGGAATGCCCAGCGCGGGTTGATGGATGTCACAATGTCTTCGATTTTTTGGTTTAGGACAATCTGGTTTCTTCACCGTTTTGAGAGCAGTGGTGATGAAATAATTTACACTAAGTAAAGCGCCTGCCTGGGTTCGAATCTACCACCAACAACTTGTAAGTTGCGGCCGATACCACTGGGTCACCACTGCTCCTGAATTACCTGGCCCCATTTAAACCTTGCCCCATTTAAACCTTGCCCCATTTCTCACAAAAGCCACAACAGCTTAAAGAACACTTCTCCAACTACTTTCACAATTTAATCCAATCCTCAAAATCCGAGATTTAGCTCTTTAAAACCGGAGTCGGCTTGTATATCACTCTCAAAGGAGCCTGCAACGTGAGATAAGTAGGAGTCTGCAACCCAAGACGAAATATACCGAGGGTCGGGCCAATTAGTGGACGCTAAAAATACGCCACTGGTTTGCCCCAAGTGTCTGTGGAAATTGTGGATAGCACCGCAGATATTTTTGGGTAAAATAATCTTAATTTACTCGCTTATTAAGTCACTGAGTTCTTATAACTTTGGTGGGCGCAAATGTTATCTATATATATAAAAGGCAAACGTGATTGACTGATATCAACGCACAGGCCAAACCCTTAGGGCTAGAAACTTAAAAATTTCGCACACGTATTCCTCTTATGACGTAAGCATCCACTAAGGAAGGATTTTCCAAAATTCCACCCCTAAGGGGTTGAAATAGGGGATAAAAGTTTGTATGAAACTTTTTATTAAAAAGTCATCTGTAGGATAAAACACGGATCACGCGAACGAAGTCGCGGGCGAAGTGCTAGTTTGTAATATTTTTCTAGCTAGAGTCACATACAAAGTGATGTTCTATCAGCACCGGTTCTATAACGATTGTCTTAAGTCAAGATGTAAGGGATGGACAACAGAGATAGATCGCGAAATGCGATAAGGCCTCCCGTTGTATGTATTTTAGTTTTAAGTTTCTTTTTTTAGGGTTCCGTACCCAAAGGGTAAAAACGGGACCCTGTTACTAAGACTCCACGGTCCGTCTGTTTGTCTGTCTGTCTGTCACCAGGCTGTATCTCAAGAACCGTGATAGCTAGACAGTTGAAATGTTCACAGATGATATATTTCTGTTGTCGCTATAACAACAAATACTAAAAACAGAATAAAATAAATATTTAAGTGGGGCTCCCATACAACAAACGTGATTTTTTTTGCAGTTTTTTTGCGATAGTGGTACGGTACCCTTCGTGTGCGAGTCCGACTCGCACTTGGCCGGTTTTATTTTGTTATACTTTGGTTTACAATAAAGTGTATATAAATAAATAAATGTGTCAATTCGGTTGCGCTTTTCAATCGTTTTGGACCTTTTGGATTTGTTGACAATCGTTATCGCCTTCTAAAATGATACTATGTTAAGCCCAAGCTAGCTAGAAAACAAAGCTTTTTAACTATAAAAATAAACTATGCATTCCATGAAACATCGTCATCAAGTCAAATCTTCAAATTCAAGCTTTTCAAATCTTCTTTTTTGCACCAACTTTTTCTGTTTAAACCTAGAAAGGTGCGACTCGACAATTTAACGACAATGCGACGATAAGTTATCTTAGAAATTATTCTAAAATTGCTCTACAGTCAGATTTTTTGGATCCCAATCCCAAGAATTTCGTTTTTATTTTTTTTCAAATTCGTATTCTGTTAGAATGCTAATAAAGACTTTTAGAATCCAATTGCTTCGTTTATGTGTGCGAAAGAATTTTAATTATTTTCGCTGCAAACTCCACTCTTCCTGGTTATTTGACCTGTGCTGCCTGACCTAGATGAGATTTCAGAGAATTTTCTGCAGACTTTGTCGGATACTCGTTTTAATATGCTTAGAGGAAAAATAGCAACAATAATCATAATAAGTTCGTATAGTCAACTCGTAATCTTTGCGTGACAAGAGCTATTTTTCTATGAAATAGTTAGACATTTTCAACCTTAGTGAAGGTTCAATTTACTAGGCATTATTGTCTAAAATACCAGTTCGACTATCACTAGACCATTTTCGATATTAGCTCAATACCTAGGCACTCTATTTCATTCGTTTTTTAAGATACTATTTCATACACAGGGAGGATTGCTACACGTGACCAGTCATAAATGCATGCATGAAAAATGTAACGAATTCCGCGAAGGCTGGAGATAAAACCTTTTCGAATCATCGAATGACAAAAAAAAATGAATATCGACATTGTCATTTAGGTCTATGGAACGTTTAAATTCCAATGTTCGAAATTAAAAATAGTTCCGTTCCATTTTCTAAATATTCGCCATATCCCGGCGCGGGAAAAAAAAATTACCAAATTTTTTATATATTATTTGCCTCAGTTTGTTAAAGTTTAATCGACTAAAAAGCCCATTAGTCTAAAAAGCTCATTCCACATTAACCACAATGTTAAATACTAAACCACTTACTAAATTGGATTATAAACTATGCACTGAACTCTAGGCAAATAAGTTAAACATTTAATATTTGACTTAAACCATTTCGAAACAGTTTCAACTGGACTTGTGGCTCAGTAACTCAACCCAATTTTCCCTGGAGTTTATTTGTAGAAAAATCCGTTTTCGCGTGGCCATCGGAAAATTTAATCGTTTGCCTGGCTACTGGTGTGTTCATAGTATTAATTTCTTTATGCATTGTTTTGTTACCATGTAACTTTAAAATGAAGTGAAGTGGTTATTAATCCTGATAAATTGTTACTTTCGGAGCTTTTGTAAACGTTCGACCGACAAAATAGTTAAGTAATACTTTGAAAAATCAGATAAGTATATTTAAGCATTGTTTCAGGTTGTGGGTTCAAATCCGGGCAAGTTCTAATGTCACTTTTTCAATTTCGGGGGTTGGGTGATGGAATTGCATCAACTAATTCCTCCTAACCCTTGGTAGGTCCATCGTCAGACTACAAGACGTACGGCGATGCGTCATCGGTACATGGTGGACATTCCACCCATACGCACTAAACGTTTTGGATATACTTTTATTATGCGTACAGCTAAAGAGTGGAATTCCCTGCCGGAGTCTTTATTTCCTGATAGCTACAACCTGGGGAACCTAAGTCGAGAGTGAATAGGTTACTTCTAGGCAAGCGTGTTACATCTTCGACCACATCATCGCTTACCATCAGGTGAGATAGTGGTCAAGCGCGAGCCTAGCAATAAAAAACAATGAAAAAGTACTTTCTAAGTTTATGTTGAACAACGCTGACAACGGTAAAGGTAAACATTGCTAGGAAACATGGGACTTACAGTTAAAATAAGTATGAAATCGATAACCGGCATTGACCAAGCGTAGTGATAAATGCTCGTGCCTTCTCTGTATGAGAAGAGGCATTTGCCCAGCAGTGGGATAGGAGCAAGCTGGTATTATTATTAGATAGATAGAAAGATGAATCATTTATTTAGAACACACAAAAGACACAGCACAACACACAAAATCTTAATTAAATTATTTAAATTTACATGTACGTTTAAAAACAAAGTGCAAACATAAAAAGAAAAAGGAAACCGTACGTACAGAAATAAAAGTAAAAGTGACACTAATATTAATTGATTACCACTCAAACTTATTTGGATACCAAATGTCTTTTATTCAAGCCTTTATAATAAAACAATTGAGCAAGTAAGTAAACTTAGTATTTAGTTCAAAAAAATAGAAAGCGCCGCCGCTTAAGTACTTTGTGGTAGTACTTACCTTCTGTTGCCGTAAAAACTAGAAGTCGTTTTATTAACTACATAGCCCAATATATTATAGGAATCTCTGCAATATGGCCCGTATTGGTTAACGATCATGATTTTAATGCCACATAAAGATGTTACATCAAAAAGTTATTATTTATCGCATAAAAGCGTTGACGCAAAACAAGTAACGCGTTTCGGCTTTTCACAACGACGCATAAAAACGGCTTTTTGTAATAAACGATTCAGAAGCTGATTTGTGGTTGATTGCAGTGGGTTGAGCTGATTTTAAAAAAGTGGAATCAATTATGGATTAACAATATTTTCATTATTCTGCCTTTATCTCAATAGTCAGACGGAAGTGCGGCTGCTGAGTGTAAGGTACCGGGTTCGATTCCCAGTTTGTGCAAAGGGTTATTGGGTTTATCCATTCGGATTTTTTTAGTGGTCCTACGCTTGATCTCTATCCGGTCGTGTTGGATTGCCGTACCATCGGACTATGACAGTGAGAAAATAGAATACTCCAATGATGTTATATATATACTGTGGTAGATAAGTTTTACCGACGTCTGCGCGGCAATACAAAAACAAGCTGACCAGCTTGAGTGAACTCAGTCCGTCCTGCGTCTGGCCGCGACACGAACGTACGTTTGAATAGTATATTTATCTCTTTCTGATAACGGGTACCTATTTATATCTCTGTGATCTTTTAACTTAATCAGTGATAGAAACAAAGTTCCAAGTTCCATAGGTCCTAATGTAGGTAGCAATAGTAAAATATCACCATGTTTTTATTATTTCTTTATAATGAGTATGACGTTTCTATTATCTCTTATCTCAAAGAACGCTTTAAGTTCCTTCATGACACACATTCAGGAAACTTGAGATCATCGGAAATTTTTTGTCTTTCGATGCCTACTCATTCCACTAAGTTTTACGACAAACTGTTTATGGTCCAGGCTGTGCGATTGTGGAATGAGTTGCCCTTTCTCCGTAAGACAAGCCCAGTCATTAGCTTCTTTTAAGAACCCGGTTAGAAACCATTTCCTTTCTCTCTAACGTTTTTCTATTTTTATCTAATTTCGTTCATCATTATTCAACCCTTTTTAGGGTCCCGTACCCAAAGGGTAAAAACGGGACCCTTTTACTGAGACTTCGCGGTCCATCTGTCTGTCTGTCACCAGGCTGTATCTCATGAACCGTGATAGTTAGACAGTTGAAAATTTCACAGATGATGATCTGTTGCCGCTATAACGCTATAATACTAAAAACAGAATAAAATAAATATTTAAGTGAGGCTCCCATACAACAAACGATTTTATTTTTTTGCCGTTTTTGCGATAATGGTACGGAACCATTCGTGCGCGAGTCCGACTCCCACTTGGCCGGTTTTTTTTATATGGAAGCTTATGTATAGTATTTAATATAGTAATATAATTTCTAATATATGTATTTATATTTTAATGTAGCAATACACCATAGAATACCCCCTATTTTATTCTAAGTTCTTTAGGTTCATCCAAATATTGTCTGCTAGATATCGCTGTCAGCGTTAAGGCCGCCTTTGTACCCGTAGAAATAAGTATTCTTGTAAAAAAGATGTGTAACAGTTTTTTTGGTGTACAATAAAGTATGTTCTATTGTATTCTATTGATAAAATCTCATTGGAGTGCCCACACTTTGTGCACTAAAATATCTGCCGCGCCGATGGCTTAGTCTCTCCACAGATTGGCCCCCGTGGGGGACTTACTTAGTCACCTTCTTTCTAGCCACAGACATAATTATAACCAGAGAACGCAAGTCCCTCCATCTATATGAAAACCAAGCGTGCCACTTTTTCACACACAATTTAAAAACAAATTTACTTACCAATGCCTCGGCCAACTTTTTCTATACAGTATTTACAGCTCAATATGACATAATTCGGCATTTTTCTAGATTTCTGTGGATTTCCAGTGGCGATAATGCTGAATGAAAATCTCTAAGTACGATCATTGATCGTAATTTTACTTCGTTTTTTGACACGCGAAGTAAATACAAAAGCGTCATCTAGTTAGATTTATATCTGTGTTTCTAGACATATCATTTTTCACAGAAACCATCCGTCGTTTCTCTGGACTTGGTAAAATGAAACACGTTTTTTATACGGTAAAATAATATACAAAAATAATTCTACAGTTACTTTTCAAGAGTACATAACTACACTTCACCTGACAAAATGACCAATTTAGTGCCAAAAAACGTGAATTTATTTTAAAAATGCATAAACGTATACCGAAAGGATACACCGAAAATATGTAGATAACTTTTACAAATAGGCAATCAACGAGGATTCAAAATAAACATTCAACTCTATTAAAAAACATTGAAAGCAATAATAAAATTCCCAGATATTTAAGTCATATAATAAATTTGCGATGTTTACAACGCTAACCAATTAAAAATTCGTATAAAAAAAATTATTGACCAACTTTTATTTGATGCTTTGGTAAATAAATGGTAAAATATTATTTTGAAATAAATACCAATAAAAAAATTGATCGGTTAACTATCGAGAATTATTTGCCTTACCTTAATTTTTTTCTTTTTGCCTTACCTTAATTTTTTTCTTTTTGCCTTACCTTAATTTTTTTCTTTTTGCCTTACCTTAATTTTTTTCTTTTTGCCTTACCTTAATTTTTACGTTCATGTTTTTTTAGTTAATGGATTCCTTGGCTCAGAGTAGGATCGACCGAACGAAACAAATAAAATTATAAAAGTATTATTTGACTGACAACGATTGTTAAAACCGGCCAAGTGCGAGTCGGACTCGCGTCGAAGGGCAGAAAATTACGTTTGTTGTATGGGAGCCCCAATTAAATATTTACTTTATTCAGTTTTTACAGCGGCAACAGAAATACATCATCTGTGAAAATTTCAACTGTCTAGCTATTACGGTTCATGAGATACAGCCTGGTGACAGACAGACAGACGGACCGCGGAGTCTTAGTAATAGGGTCCCGTTTTTGCCCTTTGGGTACGGAACCCTAAAAAACATTGATCCATAATTACGTAACGTGTTTACGTAATTATAGATCAATGTTTTTTTAGGGAAATTCTTTAAATCACAATTCCTTTTAAAAAACACGAAAAAGTAATTTTTTTGTTCAAGTTTTTCTATAGCATAATTTTGGCTACAACTGACTGATAAAATTAGATCTTACATCGAGTACCTAGAGTAAAACAAAAACACATTAACTTAATAAAAGAAAAACCTTTAAATCTAAATCATGTTCGACCCTCAGTTTCCCGATTCTGTGTAGGTAATATAATTCCAGTTTTAGTACTAGCTAGCACCCCACAGACCACAGAGCACCTAGACGCCTCGTCCGTTAGAGACGGCATTGTCAAAACACTCCATACAATCCAAGCGTGTCAGTAACTGTCACTGCTTACTCATAGAAATAGACGGCTTGTGACAATTTTGACTACTTCAGCCTACAGCTTCGCCCGCTTGAAAATTGGACACTATAGCAAGGAAACGTAATACCGGGTTAAAAAGTATACTTAATCCTAATCCCCCGTGAGCCAACTCTCATACAAATCCGAAAAAACAAAAATGCATTTAATGGCAACATTGGCATATTTGTCGAAACTTACATAATTGTTACATTTTTCAGGTTCTGTTTTCTAAAGCAAAAAATACATTAAAAAGAAACGGCTTGTTGTCATAATATATCGCCTGTTGGCTTTAATAAATAGACACCAGATTTCACAGACACGAATATTTTTAGTAATGGTGTTCCTAGTAGCCTGCCGACGTGGTGATTCCTAACTCTGTGTAGCACCCAAATAACGACTTTAATTCTACATCTTGTTTTACAGCCGGTCCCTTCCTTATGTAACAGTTATATACCATTGCTCTCAGTTTTAGTGGTTTAGCCTTTCAACATAATAAAATAACCCACTGGCTGTATCCTTTGATCTGAGTCACTGTATTTGGAATTATAATTACGATAAGGTTTATTAGGAAATCCTTTGCTTATTCAGGAGTTATAGAAATAGCTGGTAACTGGAGGTTTAAAATACGAGTACAAATCAGGTTGGTAGCTAGTTACATTTGACAGAATGTAGGAAAGAAGTATTAAATAATAATAACACGAATTATTAGTAATCGTTTTTATACGACACCAAATCTCGCTTGTTCCGTCTTATACCTCAATTACTATCGCTTTCCATCAGACGAGATTGAGCCAAGAGCTAGCTCATCAAGAGACAACATTTTCTTTCATAATGAGTTGCAAACTCAGTGAAGTTCAGAGTCGTTTTAAATCCATGTCAGTTGTTAATATTCCGCCACTTTTCCCGCCATTCCCGTCATACTTATAACCGACTGAAACTCGCCACATGAATGATGAAGCGAAACCGCTAGGGTTACCAGAGGCCGTAGAAAAATTCAAATGATATATAAACGACACGGTCGGCATAGTGGTTGAACGATCGGCTGCTGCACTACGTGTCGCGGGTTCGATGCCCGCACGGAACTAATATTTGTATAAGCTACAGATAATTGTTCGGGGTCTGGGTGCTATGTATGTGAGTTTTAAATGTTTGTTAACGCAGCCACGATACAGGAAGAAATCACTAGTGCGAGTAAAGGATTAAAAAAAAAATAAAAAATATCTAGCTTTTCAACGGTTGATACTAATCCACCTTTTTAATTATTTCAATAAGCATACGATATTTTTAGCATGATTGTATTTTTTTAATTAAGTTATTGTTATATAAAGTTTTACATAAAATCTGCGTGTGTTTTTGCAATTTTCTTTCATCCCCGACACATTCCAAAATCATCATCATTTTCAGCTTTTCAATGTTGCCACTACTGGGACACAGACATCCTCTCTGTGAGAGGGAATGGGCCGTAATCCACCACGCGGGCCCAATACGGGTTGGTGGATGTCACATGTCTTCGATTTTTTGGTTCTAGGACATGCCGGGTTTTTCACGATGTTTTCCTTTGCTTTTGTAAAAATGTGTCTACCTACATTATTAACATTAGTTATAAAATTCTTGTTCCTAACAACCTTGCCTTGTCTATGGACTTTTTTCTCTGAGCAAAATGTTTTTTTTTTCTTAAATTTTATCTGACTGAACACATTGTTCAACAAATTTCTACAGCCATGACAACCCTACCCGGAACTAAATAGAGTCACCATGAATTGTAGTTAGTGGCGACAAGCCAACGTGAGGGGATGATACGCAATTTAATTTTGATCCCAGATAAATTAGATCTCTGCTGGCACCGCCATTGAATAGATTTTTAAGTGCAAACTGTATCGGAAAAACGAAAAAAGTTGGGTGTAAACTATGTGTCGAGTTTTCCTTTTTAATTGAGTTGTTGGTAAACGAGTTACTGGATGAAAATTTGAGGTTAGTTTTCTCCCGTTTATAGGTGTCGTAAACAACATAGGTAATACTTTACACAGGTCTCATGGATTCTGTTATTTTGTGTTTATATTTTAGCAATTTTGTGATTATTATTTTTTGCGATATAAACTGAATAGTCTGTCTTCTTCTTTTTATGTCAACTGACTACTCAATCTTTTTATACGACAAGTATTTAGCTACCTTAGGAGCAGAAGCTCTGTCTTAACCGATTGAATAGTCATATTCTCAAACTCTGGCACATTCTCAAGGCTCTGGGTGTTTGTGTATGTGAGTTTATATGTTTGTAAACGCACCCACGATACAGGAAGAAATTCTTAGTGTGGGGCAACGTTTTTTTAAAAAAAAAAAAAAAAAAAAAAACTATTTGATGCCACGCCGCGAAACGTAAGTGGTACATCTAAACGTCAATTTGGCAATTTTGTTGCCTTTTCTTGAGACCACAAATGTTAATAATTTCAAGATACACATTACGCCATAAAAACAGGTTAAACCTACCAAGCTCTAAGCTAAAAATGCACTCAACAAGTACATTAGTAATGTCAATGAAAATATATAATAAATTACCAGAAATAATTAAGGAACAACAAAAATCCATTCATTGATAAATTAAAACAATTTCTATTAACTAAATGCTATTATAATATAAATGAATACTTAAATGACAAATTTTAAATAAACTAATTGCAATCTAATAAATAAATAAATACTTAGTTAAATAAAAGCCCTCTTCCTCTCTCCTACTTTTGCAGTGCTCGACAGGGTCCACAATGGTCTAAATTTGTAACCTACCATCTAAGTTCACATGTGGAAGCAATAAATGTATTGAGTATTGAGTAATATGAGAACCGCTTCCTCTAAGGAAGAAGATTACTAATCAATGTTCAGTGAACTTGGTAACAGACATACTAAACTATGTTCAAGTACCTATCATTTATAGAAATTGATTGTGATTATCGCCTATCGGTCTTTAAAGTAAAGAAGAACCTAGTAGCTATTACATTGCCTATTTTATGTGTTACAGATTACCTTGAAAACATACCTACAGATCTTAGTAAAATCACGGGCAATTTACAGCCTCTATCTAACTATAACGGCAAACAATGTAAGGTTAATGATTTCGGAGAAACAGCCAAGATTAATTAATATATATTTGACGGGTCAAATCGTGTCACAACCTCATTAGCTAGAGGTATGGCACTGTAAACCACCTTTGTTTTGTCATCACCCTGTTCTTGTGTTAATGAATCATTGTCAAAGTACTCGTACTTTATTATGTTATCACTATGGGCTACATAAATGGGTTAACTTTATTGTTTGCTTTTGCTGAAACGACTAATTCGGATACGAATATTCTTAAAGAAACGTATGAAAGGAGAAAACATGCTTCGAATCCAAATAAATTAGGATAAAAGCAGAAGGATACCCACTCTAATATCTATTCCCACTCCTTCTCTGTTCATGCAGTACGACTCTGGAAGTCACTTCCACCTAAAATCCGTGACTCTTAAAATATATACGTTATTCAAGAAACAGGTCACCACACACACACACACACCTTTCCACCATCTTGTAATCTATACATCTATACAAATAAATAAAATTGAAGTGTCTGTATGTAATATCAAAATAACAACGTTTTATTGAATGCACGTGAAAGTATATACGGTACTAACAACAAATAAGCAATTTTTAAGATTTTTGTTTGTCTGTCAATCTGTCTGTCTGTTTGTTCCGGGTAATCCCCGAAACGGCTGGACCGATTTTGACGGGACTTTCACTGGTAGATATCTGATGTAATAATGAGTAACATAGGCTACGTTTGATCACGAGAAAATTCATAGTTCCGGCGGGAAACTAATAAAATAAAAAAATATTTTTTACTAGTTTGACGCGGACGAAGTCGCGGGCAACAGCTAGTTCTAAATAAAAATGTGTGTATTTTTATTTTCTTTATAATATATAGTTAAGGCGTATGTGTAATTTATATATAATTAGTTAAGTTATAATAGACTATTTTAAGTTTTCTTATTTCTTTCTACACACTGTGTCTTCGTCTATCATCCAACATTCCTGTCCCAAGTCTGCTGGAAGAAATTTTATAGTAATAAGCAGTATCTTTTTGCTCTTCTATCTGTATATTTTTTTTTATATATTTTTTTTTTATTCGTAATAGGCTTGCGCTTGACCACTATCTCACCTGATGGTAAGCGATGATGTGGTCGACGATGAAGCACGCTTGCCTAGAAGAAACCTATTCACTCTTGACTTAAAGACTCCTAGGTTGTAGCTATCGGGAAATACAGACTCCGGCAGGGAATTCCACTCTTTTGCTTTGCGTATAATAAAAGTATTCCCAAAACGTTTGGTGCGTATGGGTGGGATGTCCACCGTGTATCGATGACGCATCAACGTACGTCTTGTAGTCCGATGATGGAACGGGCCAGGAGGAATCAGTTCATGCAATTCTTCTTCTATCTGTATTCTTTCTTTTCCCTGTTAAGTATTTCGTGTGAATATAAATAAATAAGTATGATAATGATATAGAACAATATAATGATAGAATGATAGAAAACAAGTTAAAATAAAAAGCTACAATATCGTTGAGAGCATTAAAATTCAAGAAGGCAAAAAAAAAATCAAAACATCTAAAGGAGAATATTCCATTATTTGTTGAAAAGATTTTTATCTTTTTTACGATACTCAATCTCAAGCTCGTTATTGCTTATTGTAAGCTCCTGAAGCTTTTCTATGAAAAAAATATTAGATCTAGGTATTTTTTTTATGTAGTAGCCTTTGAAGCTAATTTTGATGTTGTTTTGACGTTGTAGCTCCGAGATTTTGTTTTATCTGTTAACATTTTTGATGAAAGGTGAATAGAGTTGAAAATACCTATATTTTTGTATTCTCAATTAAAAAGCCATTGTGTTTAGCTCGAGCCGAGTCCTTGGCAGTGAACGTGTTAAAGTACGGATAATGATATTTGAATAATATTTAAACAAGATTTATGCTTTTCATATTGTAGATAAACCAATGTTAGTTTAAAATTAAACAAACAGAAATATGAACGGGGTTATTCCAACTTGTAATTACTATTGACTTAATCAAAAACTGATTTGTAGTCGCATCTGTTCGTTATAGCACACGAAATCGAAACATATTACAAATTATTTCTATGTTTATTTGCGCTATATAGTTATGAGAAAACATATAGGTATGTGAATATAACGCAAAATTTAAAAGCGATTTCCTTCTATATATTCAATAAATTTGCCTAAATGCCCAACTATTTCGAGATCATAGTATTCAGAATTATTCAGATTCAGTATTTTCTCCAAAAGTTTTGATAGAAATTTTATGGCATTATGAACAATTATTATGAAATACGTCTTTTCTCAAAGTTATATCCAAACGTTATGTTACGAGAAAATTGCTTTTGAATTATCTGAAATGTGAAAGTTTGTATGTTTGTGTTTCAATTACGCGAAAACAACTGAACAGATTTGGATGAAATTTTGCACACACATAGTTTATTATTCGGATTAACATATATATACAAATAACACTTTTAACGTGGGCGAAGCCGCGGACAGAAGCTGGTATCCAATATAACAAAGCTCTTGAACACTTATTCTCGCACTCGAAAACTCATTCAATCATTCACCGTTGTTTTAATTATTCATAGCCAAGAAAGTACATTTTTATTTAACTTTTTTGCAGAGGCAGTCTCAGACATAATGGAATTTAATTAGTCAGAAAATTAATACTTTAACAGCATGGAAATTAATCTGAAAAAGGGTTTTATTTTTCTCTTTATTTTTGCAAAAACAGTGCCTGCTATGAATTCATTAACTCTGGGCCCATTTTCTTCTAAAAGTCGTTTACTAAAGCTGCGTGCAAGGTAATAAAATTCCATTTTTACGACTATTTTCAGTATATCAGATATGATAATAAGAAATGGTAATCTTATTGCAAACCTGGATGACAGTCGTTAACAAGGTATTACAAATCAAATATTAAGTAGGCAATAACAGTTAAGAATTAATCTTTATAAATCAAGTATTGCACCAAAACAAAGCTAGTCTTATATAATGTCAAATTACTTTTTACTACTTTTGAAATGAAATTTACTCTAAACCAAAAGAAAAACAAATTGCAGTATACTGTAAAACTTAAAAAATTACAAAACCGCCACGGCAAAATTCAAAGGCTAAAAAAAGTTCAAGAAGCTTTGTTATGTTATGTTGCCAATAAAATTACCAACCAAACAACAAAAAGCTGCGCTCTTCATAAAACAAAAACTAACAAAGGTAACTTTTACACGGCGTCCTACATTAGAGCTTATTAAGAAAATGTCGGCCATTTTGTGTTGTATATTTTCACAACAAAACGTCATTAAACTTACAGCGACGAGGTAATTTCTTGTTAACATTAAAATCTGCAAACTTGCAATAGACTTCTTTACAAAAAATGAGGAAGTATTTTGCTTTGATTTAGTTTAGTTTTTTACATTTTTTGTTGGTTTATTAATTCAGTTTATTTTAGAAACAAAACAATACTTTGTGTATCCTCTTGAAAGTACCTAAGCAAGTCGTGAGCTTTATAGTGTCCTGTGAAAATAAAAATAAAGAGTGTAGTGTCTGTATGGGATGTAGACCTTAATCATTGACATCAGTGAGTCAAACAGTGAGCCTTATCAGAATACCAGCGCAGTGTAATTTTATTTTTAGATATCGCTGCACATGCTGAGACCCTAGAGGCCTATTTGGTCTCACACGATTCTTTTTATTTTTTTGCTTATCTTTCGTGTCCTCTATGCGGGTTACAATATTTTTTCTTTCTTTCAATAAACATTCTATCAGCGCTAACTATTGTCAAGAGACCAAAATGTTTTGGATTTACCACGCCACTTTGAATTTCAGTACCCAGTCACTGTCACTCCCATAATTTTGTTACAATCTTTATCATTGGAAGAATATGACTTTCTTAGCCCCATAGTTAAAACAAATAGCTAAACAATGTGTCTGTGATGTAGTTTTCCATCTGGCAACACCACTCGAAGTTTGACAACGTTGCTCAAGAAATTAGCAACAAGGGTTCTGTATATTGTAGCAAAGTAAACACCTATCTACATGGCTGTATTTCTCCAACATATAGCTACATTTATTAATGTTTATTTACCTGTATTGTTGTTGTATTACTTCACGTCTATTGTCTTAGTGATTGTTTTCCCCGGGCGCCATTCTGACATAATCCATTAGGCTCTTTTGTCAACACCTAGGAGATGACACATTCATTAAAGAGTTCTGCTCTATGATTTGCCTTTGTCTCCTTCTAGTATTAGGGCCAGATATAAACAATGGATGTTGCTATCAAAGACAAGCGCTTTCTTGAAAGCTTTTTTCATGTTTTGACCGTTCTGTGGAGTTTCTTATCCGTTCTGTGGCGTTTCTTGTCCGTTCTTCTCCATAACAAGCTACTTTACCGAATGGACGGTATAATTTATTAAAAATACCTACTCTTGGTTGTCTTTAGCAGGATAAGTTTTTTTTACCATCATAATTTAAACTTAAAAAAGCAATATCAAACTAGCTTTTACGCGGATATGCCCACAGGCGTATTGAATATTATCCCACGGCATAGATAATATAATACTAGCATACAGATGCCTCATCTCATACAGAGAAACCGTGCCGACGTAACTAGCGTTTTTTGTCTGATTAAGATGATTATTTTTATAAGTACTTCGATCGTGTTCGGTTCCGTTCCAAGGCTACAGATGGTGTTACCAGCGACATGCAAATAAAAGGGTTTTCTCGGTTCGTGACAATTTTTTCTTTAAATACAGTGACGATTTTTGTTATAGTATTTTTTTCCTCGTTTTTACTTGTAACAAAATGAGTTACAGTATAAATTAAAAAAATCGAGTGGCATGCCTCAGAAATTTAAAACCGGGCCATCTATTGGAATCAATTTTAACTGATCCGTTCAAATAATCTTTGAAACCTGAAACCATTGGGCTCTTAAGCCCAATGTTAGGCTTGAAAATAACATACAATTAATATATTCAATTCTATAATATGTTAATTTTACACATAATACAATAACGAATCGATGCATATCGCGCCATCTAGTGACATTTATTTGAACCAATTTTTTTTGTTAGCGCTGGGACCCTGAGCACACGGTAATCCAATCGTAATACCGGAGTAAAAAGAGTATTTGTCCAGATCATGGTCTACGAGTACCTGTGTAATGATGTTGCTTGACTTGTAATGACTGAACAGCCACAAAGCCGTGATTGATCAACAAACATCTAAACAAACAGACCTTTTAATTCTTAACTCTAGTAGGATTATCTGGACATCTTATATATGCAACGCTCCACCACACCAGTAACTACCACAACATACAAGACACATCGCAAGCCAATTCACACAATTCAACCTATAAAAAAACATCATATATATCACTCAAATTCAATTTATAAACCAACGAATGAATTAAAAAGTCTCTCATAAATGTTAATAGCCCAAAGTTCAGGAACATGACTGGCCAACCATCGTGTTCCGTCCCGGGCTTAAATTACTTTTTAATATCGGAAAATTGCTTCCGAGAGCCACGTAGCAATCCCAGGGAATCCGTACAACGGTATTATTTCAGATGAAAAAATAACAAGCCGCTTTTATATTTCCCGAAGGCCCGGGTTAAGCAGAGGTGTAATATTTCGCCACTTACGTTTAATGTGGCTTTACCCACATTTCGCCAGTTATATTTAAGTACCATGTAATATGTGGAGTTTTTTGTCCGTTATGTGGAGTTTCTGGTCCGTTCTATTGAGTTTCTTGTCCGTTCTGTGGAGTTTCTGGTCCGTTCTGTTGAGTTTCTTGTCCGTTCTGTGGCGTTTCTTGTCCGTTCTTCTCCATAACAAGCTGCTTTACCAAATGGAAGGTATAATCCATTATTATTACGTTTAATTTAAACATTTGACGTTCATAAGAGCCGGTTAGTGGACTAATTGAAAAAAAGAATTTGATTTTGACTTTCAATACGAGGTGAGCGTATTGCCATTCACTTGGAAGTAATCCAGACTCTGTAATTCTAATGAGATATTCCAATTAGAAAAATCCAGTATCACTTTTCTCGACCCGGGCATCGCACCTAAGAAGCGCTCAGCAGTAGTGCTAACGACCATTAGACCACTGAGCCCGGCAATGAAAAAAAGATTTCATTTTTACACATCCCTAGTGGGTTATTCCGTACACATGTTTCAGCAATTTGTATTTTTTAATGTCATTCGTAGCTGTATTGTCAACCTGTGCTACGCTTGCTACGCCGTAGCACAAGTATTTGATTTGTTGTTTTTTTTTGTAACATAAAGTCGATGTTTTATTGTTTTGAATTCTATTGTTGAATTGTAACATTGCAATTTATGTTTGAGTATTTTTATTTAATTTAATGTTTTTCGTTTTCATACGAACCCAGTTTTTTCCCTATTTTCTGCCTAAATAATACTTTGATCTAGGTTAAGGTAGACTTGAGAAATTTCTCGATAATAGAGTCCAGACTTGTTTTCATTTACAATGTTTTTCATTCATTTATTCCACCGAAAACTAAACTGCAAGACAATTAAAAAACGCTCAGTGGACTACCACTTCTTAAAAAGTATTATTTTAATCTTATTTCGTGTTATTGTACCATGTCGTCTTGATCAAGGATGGAAGGGAGACATTAGAAAAGAATAGACAACTTGCTTTATTTTATTTATCCTAATACTGCTTCCTGCCACCCTCGACCGCAATTTCCAGAACCAGCAAATTAAACTTTGGACACATAAAAAAAGAATAAATGCGATGCAATATTCCGTACCGATCCATCCCTCTAATGAAGCAATCCCTTTTACAGGCCATAAAGAGCGCGTCGACCCTCCGAGCGATCTCAAATGTTGTCCACCCCTGTCAACGTAACTGCTTTAAAATATTTTGCAATGTAACTTGAGTAGAACTTGTGACTAAATAATAATAGCTGCAAGGATCGATTTTCAAGGTTAAGTAACACTCTTCGAGGTCAGTCCGTAGATAGGTGACCATAAATTACATATCAAGACCCCTCCCTATCTCGGAATGCATGGTAACCCGTTGGTCCCGGCTGTCATTTGAAGATCGTTGAAACCATACAATCGGAGACCAGTCTTGCCAAAGGATATCGCGTTACCCAGTTACTGGGTTTTCAGGTCAGATAGGCATTCGCTCCATGTAAATTACGGGAATAAGACAATTATAAGAAGACAGTCAGTTTTAGAAGACAGTTTTCAAACTAGCTAAATCGATTTATCGCCCAAAAAAATCACGTGACGTCAACGTGGCATCGACGTCTCGTCAACGCGGCGTCGACGCCGCCTCAACGCAGCATGAACACAGCGTCAACTTTAAACTAGTTGGCAGCCCAGATATTTGGCTTTTGACAGCGTGCAAGGATCAAAAGAATGATCAAAACATACCTAAACGTAGTTTCCTTTTTTGAAACGTGTTGTTTATAATTAAAGCGTGCGCTTTTGACGTAGAAACTTTGAAGGACTGCGACACGCGGCCGTGCGTGTGACGGTACTTTTGCCTTGTTTTTGTTTTGTTTTTAGTTGTGCAGTTTTGTATCAGGGGTTCGGGCGGGTTAACTTTTATTATTTGCTTTGAAGTTTTACTGTGAAATCGTGTCTAGCTCTCGCTGTGTCTATTTAGTTTGGTACGCGTTTGACCACTATCTCACCTGACGGTAAGCGATAATGTAGTCGCCGGTACAGCACGCTTGCCTAGACGTTGTTTAATATTGTTACTAAAAAAGTGAAAATCATTTAGAAAAAGCTAAAATAATCTGTCAATATTTATGGGTATTTCAATCTGCCTAGCCTTTTTGCCAACTATATTGGGGTCGGCTTCCAGTCTTACCGGATTCAGCTGAGTACCAGTGTTTTTACATAGAGCGGTTGCCTATCTGACCTCCACAACCCAGTAACTGAGTAACACGGTACCCCTTGGCAAGACTGGTGTCAGATCTCAAGCTTCTGACTACCCAACGACTATCAAAGATCTTCAACTGATAGCCGGGACCAACGGCTTAACGTGCTTTCCTCGGTAACTCAAACTAAAAACTCGGCATGTTGAAATGGTCACCCATCCACGGACCGACCTCGTCAAGCATTGCTTAACCTTGATGATCGACCAGTGCGGCTGTTATTATTTAGCCACAAGCTCCTCGAATCTTTATAGGTACTTATTGCCATGAAATAAAGAACTAACAAGATATTCTTAGTTCTGTTTATATTTACTGACATAAAACAAAGAACTAAAAAATCTAATACTTTTAAAAGGATAAAAATTAGTTATTTAGAAAAAGTTTTACACAAAGCTGGAATAATTTTATCAGATAAGCCAAAGCATTTTGCTCACTGCATTAAGCTAATGTCGTCATAATATCTGCTTAAAGCCCAGCTTTTATAAGATATGCTGTTTACATTTTATCTCTTATTATCAAAATACTCGTTGCACCTGCCCGCGGCTTCGCTCGCTTGAAATCATCAATTATCCCAAGGGAACGTGCACTCAAAATAAAAAAATGGTTTCCAAGTCCTTCTGCAAGGTCCAATCTCTAAACAAAAATCATTAGAATTGGTTTAGAGGTTTAGGCGTGAAAACGGAACAATCAGACGGACTTTCGCATCCATCTTACTAATATTATAAATGCAAAAGTTTGGATGGATGTGTGTTTGTTTGTTACTCAATCACGCCAGAACGGCTGAACGGATCTGGATAAAATATGGCACAGCGAAAGATTATAGTCTGAAATAGCACAAAGGCTACTTTAAACAAAACTTTAAAGTATAATTTTCCCAACACACAACAACACAACACAACACAACAGCTAGGTATCTTTCTGCTAGGTCTGATAGATATGTATCGATAAGGTATGTATCCGTCTAACTCGTCTAACAAATGTTGTACACTTCAACATCCAAATGACCAAATACCAGATTTATTTTAAATCTCAACATCAATTCAGTTCTTTCACTATATTAAAATTCTAAATCTACTAAATGTTTAGTAAACAACAACAAAAATATTCCAAACTATCCCAAAACTCCATAATGTCCTCTTAGTATACCAAATAATATTGTATCACATACGTTAAACCCCAAGGTTCCTAAATATGAGGAATTCCTCGTATTCCAATCACAGGATCCCAAAATACTTCGCAGAAAGGAAATTACCTACTTGGCAATTTCGTATCGGTACATTGAATACCGTATAACAGTTTGTGACGTCAATCTTGTACTTATAAATAGTTATTTACTGATGGCCTTATGACTTTTAGTATTTTACCGTGAAATTAGAAATTACATACCGCTCGTTTACCGTGCCTTTTTGATCGTTGTTTTGGAAAACTAGCTCTTGTTTATCTTACTTTTGTCAAACCGTGAGTTTTATAGTTGTTTGTTATCTATATAATAGTAGTTTATGCAATGGTCATATAATAGGGGTTATTAAAACAGGAGCGTAGGTTTATCATATGAGGCGAAGCCGAATGTGATAATAATATTACGCGAGTGTTTTAATACCTAATTATATGCCGTTGCATACACTACTTTATCTTCACTCATATAGTTGAAATAAAACAAAAGTGGAAACGGAAAAAATATGTGGTATGGCGGGCAATTTAGATTATCTTTGCGCATGACAGCGCAGCGCGCGCATCCATAGACAATGACACTTCTTGTCAATGAGCCCATACGCGCCAGTAAATTAAAAAGTTGTTTGAAAATCGAAGGAAAATGTTGCACTGTAATGGTTTTTTTTTTAATTTTACCTATCCACAAATATAAAGTACGTGTTTATACAATATTTTTTGAATCTATATTTGGAACATTACGTTGTGAGTGTAGATAAAGTTCTTTACGCACCTAAAACTTATTGTTATGTTTATCTTTTTAAATCTACAAATAACTTCAACTTTCTTACGACTCCTTGACAACTCAAAATTGCATGTAAATGGTTTAGTTGAAATAATTGCTTTGAGTTTAAACTCTCAAAAATCTACATATTTTTATCCATATTAGCGAATAATTGAATTTGAATATAATCAATATTTTTTGTAACGTATTTTATTAAGTGCAAACAAACATTTTGTATTTACCACAATTTGTAAAACAAAGAGGTTGCCATTAAATGTGAACTGAAATTAAAATTAAAGTCGAGACACTTTGTATAAAATATAATTCGACAATGCACCTGTTAGAAGAATATTTTTTCTCATACTTCTTTTACCTTTCCATGTTATGCTTGTAAAACCAGTGTGATTATTAATTCTTACTTGTAAGTTATTTTTATTTATGAATTACTAGCTTTTGCCAGCGGCTTCGCCCGCGTGAATGTCGTAAATATACCTAAGGGCACATATTCCTGGGATGAAAAATATCCTATGTGCTATTCCAGATCCGTCCAGCCGTTTGAGCGTGAAGAAGTAACAAACACACTTACAAACTTTCGCCTGTATAATATTAGTGTGATGTGATTTGAACTTTTTAAACATAATTCAGGTATACGACATTTTTAAAAACACATTTTACAATAACTGAAGACTAAATTACTACTTCATTAGACTACTACACACACACACACACAGTACAACAGTTACAGTTATTGTAAAACGTATGAAAATGTTGTGTGTGCAGTAGTCTGAATTAAAAAAAGAACCTAATTGAAACACAATAGTAGTTTATGCAATGGTCATATAATAGGGGTTATTAAAACACGAGCGTAGGTTTATCACATGAGGCGAAGCCGAATGTTATAATAATATTACGCGAGTGTTTTAATACCTAATTACAAGCCATTGCATACACTACTTTATCTTGACTCATACAGTTGCAATAAAACAAAAGTGGAAACGGAAAAAATATTTGGTATGGCGGGCAATTTAGATTCTCATTGTGCATGACTGCGCAGCGCGCGCCTCCTTAGACAATGGCAGTACTTCAATGAGCCCATAAGCGCCAATAAATTAAAAAGTGAAAGTGTGCTATAAAAATTCAAAAGTTATTTTATGATGCAGTTATTTAAAAATCGAAGGAAAATGTTGCACTGTAATGTTTTTTTTTTTAATTTTACCTATCCACGAATATAAAGTACGTGTTTATACAATATTTTTTGAATTCATATTTGGAACATTACGTTGTGTGTAGATAAAATAAATTATAGACTAAAAACAAACTTGACTTAGGTATTTACAAAAAAAATACTTTATCTAACAAAGTCTCTAACCACACTAAACTTAAACCAACTGTACCCATTGAACCGTAAACTAAAAACTATTACATATATAGTTATATACTTTAAACTATTATATTACCTTTCTATCATATGTGTGGAGCCGGAAGGAACTCTTCAAGCAGACATGATAGTACCAAAAAACTTACTTAATACTTAGGTATTCTTACTTTCCTTTCAAATTATCTTGTCAAAGATTATGAAAATACACAACAAGGGCCATCACATACCTAACAAACCGAAGGGTTAAGTTTTATCGACACGAGTAACCACTGTGAAGAATCTTTGACTGGATTTTTGCTGAGCCCCACATTTTCTAGCCACTGGGCTGGAAAAGCTTCTCACGTCCACTTTGTACATCCCGCTACACATATTTTTTTCTTGAAACATGTTATAGCGTCGTTGATATTGCAATACGTTCTAGACATTCTATTTCAGATCAAGCTCATTGTTCAGGAGAGATATAAAATATGTTCATATATGTATTTACATTTTCAGTAAAGATGTTTTTCTTCATATTTGATAACAAAATAGTTCGTAATTATTAATACTTCGGTTCAAGAGATTCAGTGACATAGAACCTATTGCATTTTAGTTTTAGTTTAATAATTATATTTCAGTAACGACATAGGACATTTTTGTAATAAATATATACTTACTGGTTATCCAAAAGTTTTTTAATCAAAATTAAAACATTAACTACTACTAGAATCAAAACATTTAAAAGTGTATATTTTGCAAACATCCCCCCAATATTTGAAAAGGTTGTAAGTGAAGAAAAATCTGACATTTGCAATATAAGAGTGTTTTTGTGTCACGTGACCTATTGCATCAGTTTCGAATCCAGCGATCTGATTGGTTGTTGACATAGAAACGTTTTACGGATGCGTTCAGAATGAAAATGTTAAGTCATTTTGCAGACAAATAAAAAGTCACAAAATTGCATAGAACGTATTACAATACAATATCAACGACGATATATGAAAAGGATCTATCATTAAAATGTTGCTGCTTTAAGGTTACACTAGTCGATCATTCTTCCATACAAACGTAGCCTGGCGATAATTAAACTGTTTGACGATGTACGTTCAAAATAAAAAAATATATAAATTTGTCTCATCATTATCAAGCCCTGTATCGAAACAAAAAAGTAAAAAAAAATATATTTGAAAGTTATGAGCGTCGAAAATTCCATATTTTAACAATAATTTTAAGGCATCTTTGGGCGGAAATAAATACCATAAGAAGAAGGAAAATTTAAAAACGGCCTCCATGCAGGGATAGATTAGTAGTTCAACTACACGCGAACTAGCTTCTTACTGCTCATCACAGCATCTATCTCTTTCGCACGTGTTGTCGGATGAGATAGTATGCTTTTTAACCCCGCGCGCACAAGTACGTGCTGTCAGTTAGGGCAACCTTAATGTAGCGATATGAATTTTGTGATGTGGTTCTTTTTGATATTTTGTTGGTAAGGTTAAGACAAAAGGTAGCAAAATTGCTGGCCACAATGTTTCCAAATTCCAATGCTTCATTCTAATACATCGTCTTTACCTATATCAATATGGAAAAGACACCTTACAAACTCCTGCATTCCAATAACTCAAAGAAAAAAATGCCTACGTTTCACTTACATAAAAATAAACTTCGTGGCAGCCAATAATCGACAATCTTTACACACAATAAAATTCAAAGTGCATTTTTTCAATCATCTGTATACGACACTTTAGTGTTATGTCGTAAAATAGAATAGAATAGAAATATATTTATTCGACACAGGCACAATACAACAGCAACATTATTCACCTAAAAAAACGAATAGGTAAATATCCATACCACAGATAATATAATACTAGCATATCCATACTAATATTATATATTCGAATGTAACTCTGTCTGCCTATTACGTTTTCACGCCAAAACCGCACTAACTTAGATAATTATATAGAAATAGATTGAACCTTGGAATACCAAGTACATAGGCAGCGTTATTTTGTTTTTAATATCGTTGCACATGCTGAGATAGGAGCCTTTTTAGTCTCGCACGGCGTGATTTATTTTTATTGTTTGTGATTTGCTTATCTCGTGTCTCCTGTGCGGGTAATTTTTTTTTTTCTTTCATTTAATATAGGCTACTTTTTATACTAGGAGTACATTCGCTTGGGATTAATACTGAATCTCACGCGAGTGAAGCCACTGGACGAAACTAATAGGTACTCGTAATATACAAACCAACACTATCATTTTTTTATTAACCTCGTCGTATCCAGCCAAACGTATCAAAATTGGTTTTTACTCAATATTTCATGTATTTTTCCTTACAAAAAGTTATTACCGGATTGGGGATTACATTCAATACCTTTTGTGGGGTGCCCTCTTTACCCATGTGCCCCATAAGGACAACCAATGGAAGCTACGGCCCTTCAAATAAATAGTTGCTCTAGACAGCCAAAATAAAACTAAATTAATAAATTGTTTTCTTTTCTGTATATTAGTTGTATGTATTTATGTATATTTTTTTTTGTATTTAGTACCTACTTTCTCAATAAACTAATTATTTGATGAAAAGTTTGCACAAAGTGCAAACCCATATTGTGTCCAGCCTGATTCTTTCCATTCTAGATTGCCTGGAAGCGATCGCGAAACGTGATAAGGCCGCCTGTTGTATGTTTGTTTTTGTTATAATATGTCTTTTTGAATTATTTGTATCTTGGTGTACAATAAAGTATACATAAGTAAAATATGTAGAAAGAAAAATAGTATTTAATGGCCACAAAGCAACTTAAAAACATTAGCAGACTACAACAACAAAAACAGCTGTATGTAGCTTCTGTTCTGTTCGCCTCTTTAGAAATCATGCACAAAGGTACAATGGCGAACTCTTTATGTGTCCTGCAAGAAGGCCCTTATAATCAAACCTTGTAATCAAACTAATGTAAGATAGTTTATTTGTAAAAGATAAGCCCTAGAAGTACAGATCCGAATAAAAAAGTCTGAAAGATTCTACATTATCGCTGCGTGCTTTCAGCAATATGAAATATGCATAATGAAATAGGAAAAAGATATATAGTGTCTACTATTTTATTTGTGTAGTTAAAAGCTTATTAAGTTATATTACATACATCCATGCTATAAATCCTCTATAAAAGTTTCTGAAACAGTTAGCTTATTGTCAACATTAAAACAACCATTGTCCTAGTAACCTTAATATATCCAAACGAGTGGTATATTAAATTATATTGAACTAAATTTAATTATGCAACTCCTTTGCTTTTTCGATCCCTTCCTTACTCATCAAACAGCCACATTCTTACTACTCAATTCGTGGTATCCTAATGAATTTCAAAAAAAGAACATTAACATGCACGCGCGTTTCACTACCACAGCGCCATCATTTAAAAAAAATCTTATATGTCATTCGAATTCACGTCGTATAATCCCGCAATTTTTGTTCGATATTAGTATTGTACAACACCCTATGGTTTCAGAAACTTTTCAAACAGGATTCATATCATGGATGTAGATAAAATCTTGTATGCAACTGTACATAATTAGGTATTAAAACACTCATGTGATACTTGATAAACCCACATTCGTGTTTTAATACCCCTTATTATGCAACATTTGCATAAATAACTATTAACTTGTTTGTTAAAAATAATTTGGGAGTATTGTATATCCTTTGTATGAAACTTCCTACACTAATCGGAATCGTAAAGTAATCGCCTCGGGATCCTCACGAACCGCGGTGCGGTGCGTGGTCAATTTGCAGTTCCCGCGGTTACGGCTCGTCGTCCACGCGCTTATGGCTCGTCATCTGGTCTGGTGCCAGCCAGGTTAAGATTGACGGATACGGTTACTATCCCTTTCCGAATTGATATGTGTGCTTCCTGTGTGTGTGTGTAACTTTAGTTGGAAATTTGAATTATTTACATTACGTTACTGTTTCTTAAGTATTTATTTAGCCTATGACATCACAAATTACTTAAAATTGTATTTGTGTCATACTGCAAAGCAAAATAAAAAACCTCTTTAATCTTTTATTAGATGCTTTCTCCTTAATTGAAGGCTTTCTTTCTTTCCGCGTTTCCCGATTTAAGTAACAACTCCGCCTTTCAGACATCAAGGAAAATTGCGAAAATTTATTCGTTTTATTTACAAGCTAAAGAAGAAAATGAAGTATCCAACTCGTGGCATGAAATAGGTAATAAGTAAAAAAGTTAATAATCTTGAAAATGTGTCATCATAAGATAATACTAGAAAGTAACAATGGGATAAGTGTTATATTCAGGTGTCAATCAAAGTGCCACCCGCAACAGTTCCGCAGACGTGTCTCATCATGATGTATTATTGCTTAAAGTATAAGAGTGAGGCCAGAAGAGCGTTATTTTTGACCTGTGAGTCGCGTAAAATGAGTCACGGAATTTACGCTAACGGTTTCATACTAAAGTCGTGATTGTACTACACGGCGACGCAAAATGTATTGTCAGCTGACTCACGCGCATTATTTCAACCGAATTGCGCTCGGGGTGAGGGAGGGAGCGAAGCAAGCGTCAGCGCCCCGTACAAACGTTGGATAGCAACTGAAGTTACGTCCGTCCGTCTGGTAGCGTAACCGAATTTCAGTTGAACGTAAATTGCGGTACTCCAAATACGCGACTCAGGTCTCACAAAATAAGGCTCGTTTGGCCTCGCCTTTAATCTGCTAAGCTTTTTTCCAATTATGCTGGGGTCGGCTTCCAGAGTAACTGGATACAGCGAAGTACCAGTGTTTTACCTGAAGCGACTGTCTATCTCACCACCACAATCCATACCCTATTTCATGCCCAGTCTATCACTGTCCATTCCAGATTGCCTGGAAGAGATCGCGGTATGTGATAAGGCCGCCCATTGTATGTATTTAAGTTTTAAGTTTCCTTTTCTATGTTTTAACTTGGTGTACCTGCAATAAAGCATATATAAATAAATAAATAACTAGGTAGCACCCTTTGGCAAGACCACAGACAGATAGTCTAACTTCTGAATATCTGTAACGACTATCAAATGAGACTCTGATCGAGTCAAAGCTCCAGAGCCTTGAACATCGATGCCGAGTTGCCAGCTTGTCGGTTTTTTCTCGTTGCATTTCGGGGATTGTGCGATGGAATTACATGATCTAATTCCGCCTAGCCCGTTCCATCATCGCACAACAAGACGTACTACGGCCATTGGTACATGGCGGAAAGCCCACGTTTTGGAAATATGTATTTTCATTATGCGTACAGCTAAGGAGTGGAATTCCCTGACGGTGTCTTGTGTTCCCCGATAGCTACAATCTGGGGTCTTTAAGTCAAGAGTGAATAGGTACTTCTAGGCAAGCTTGCTTCACCGTCGACCACATGAACGCTTACCATCTGATGAGGTAGCGGTCAAGCGCGAGACTACCGATAATAAAAAAATTATAGCTGGGATCGCTTTCCAAGGCACGGAAGAGTTATATTAAACATGTTTCAGTATATATCAGAAAACTTACAAGAATATTTTTCCGTTGCCATGTCAACATTACGAAGCACTAACGAGCCAGCCTATACTCAAAACCTGGCTTAATCAAGGTTGAACAAAAGTACTGAATATTTCAAAAACATTTTCAGCTAGAATTATGATTCTTATACAAATATTAGCTTTTGACGCGTTCGAAATTTCAGCAGTGTTTGGTCATAAAATTATGTGAGATCTTTATTGAATTTATCTCTTTTTTTTTAAGTACAGTAAGTAAATACTCACTTTGCGAAGCAAAATTCATGATCATCATCGTTTTTAATGTTCCCACTGCTGGGAAACAGGTCTCCTCTCTGTGAGAGGGAATGGACCGTTATCCACCACGCAGGCCCAATGCGGGTTGGTGGATGTCATATGTATTCAAGCAAAATTAAACGAAATAAATTTTCCTAACGATCCAAAAATGTGTGTAAAATAGCAATAGTTTAAAATTCGCTATTTCTGCAGTTTTGCGCCCGTCACCTATTCCACAGAACCAAGTGCATTTTTCGGAATAAAAAGTAGCCAGTGACATTCGGCGATAGTATAGCTTTCTGTCTGTGACAGAAATTAAGATTTCTAATAACTTGCCAAGCCACCCGCCAGAAAACAAGAATTAAATTACACTAGATACCTACTAGAAACAAGTAAAATTTAAAAACCCCCGACACATTTTTATTTCATGCTTTTTAGGGTTCCATACTCGAAGCGTAAAAACGGGACCCTATTACTAAGACTCCACGATCCGTCTGTCTTTCTGTCTGTCTGTCCGTCTGTCACCAGGCTGTATCTCATGAACGGTGAAACAGTTGAAATTTTCACAGATGAAGCTGATGATGGTGTTGCCACTATAACAACAAATACTAAAAACACAATAAAATAAATATTTAAGTGGGGCTCCCATACAACAAACGTGTTTATTTTGCCGTTTTTTGCGATAATGGTGCTGAACCCTTCGTACGCGAGTCCGACTCGCACTTGGCCGGTTTTTAAACTACATAATTTATCTAGTAGTAGACACGCTTCGATCAATAATCTATCAAACACGTAACATGACACGACTTCTTGCGAAAATACACCGATTCAAATAGTAAAACTCCCATAACTTTTGAACGGCTGAACCGATTTTCACCAAACATACACACAGCACACTCGATAAAGTCACCTATCAAGCATCTAGATATCAACATCTATAAACTAAATCAAAATCGGTTAATCCGTTTAGGAACTATGATGCCACAGACAGATACCCAAATACACAAATACACACATGCATAAATTCACAAACACATATGTACACACGTCAAACAACACACCACTTTTTCCGTCGTGGGTTAAAAATAAGAACCGGTTTTATTAAGCTTCTAAATCTAAATTATAATTACCATGACATTCAATCTAAACCCAGTAGCTTGAAACAGACAAATGAAGTTAGATTAGACCTTCACACAAAACTTTAAAACAAAAGCATTTAACAAAAGCAAATCCTACGTTACTATGTAGAACCGTAGAACCATCTTTTAAAACACAGCTTTCTCTCTTATCAAGATTAATTGTTACATGCAAATAATTAAGCCGGCACACAGTTTAATCTATTATTCACGAAGGACAAGCGAGTAAAGCCGTGATCGCAAATCCTAGCAATTTATTTTGATATAAAACAAAGTGACAGTGACGAAAACAAGGACGTTTGTTTCATTATTGTGGGTGGTATGACACGGTTGTACGTCTATCCTTTTTTTTTGCTTTGGTGAAGCGGGAGGGCGTGTCAGACTTTAACTGACTAAAACTCACCCGTGAGGCTTCAGTTCCTTGTGCCAGGTTCGCGGTAACTCTCTTTCAAATTTATCCACGATCAGACAGGCATCGGCCCTATCGGACCCCGTCAGTTTTTGCTGACACCTCATAGAGGCGTGCGTGGAACACTACGCGTCGTCGACTCGGGTCTGGTCTTTATCGGACGGCGAGCTACGGACTTCGAATGATAGACGTTTGTTATAGATACAATACTGACTTGACAGTAGTTCAGTACTGGACATAGTCTAAAGTTCGAAGTAGGATTAACCATGTGACATTTTGCTAGCGATTATATACCCGTACACACTAACACACACTCGCACACACATAATCCCATACTCACACACTACTATAAATACACATACGCATTCTCACAATCACACACTACACAGAGCTGCTAATTACTTCTAAGGTCTTTGTTCCTCTGTGTTCTTAAAAATGCATACATTTGTAAATGTAACCGTTTGAGTCACACTAAACAATTTTATTTTTATTTAATGTATGGACATTGATAATCACTTGCAAATATTGCGTTATCGCTGGCAGTATGTCACTTGGTCTTGGGACTTGTAATTTTACAACAAATTTTAATGTCGCTTTGCTGAAAACCCCCAAAGTATTCATGGCATCCATTTAATACACAGATTTAAAGCTACGAAATACGAATAGGTACTTATTATAGGTACTTTTTACTTATTATATATGATAAAATAGTACATTTCGTGTCGAGCATAAAATGTCGAGATTTTAACACGATTGATGAAGCCAATTTTGACGAGAGCCGAAAGCGAACGTCGAAAGCTACATACGAGTGTTAAAATAAAGTCTTTTTATACGAGACACGAACGATTATTTTGCCACTACATAACGAGCTTACTTAATTAAATGCAAATAAGTTCCAACAACAATTTATTAGAAACGTTCAGACTAAAAACCACAGACTATATACACACAATCAACGCGCGCTTTTTCGAGAGGTAACAGGTTCTGTATCATTCTGCCAGTTACATAATGATATCAAAAGTCATTTCGTAATTGTTATTAAGTAATTTCGTTTTCTTTAATTTTTATTTTATAATCTTGTGTCTAAATGTTCATATTTCGAAACGAATTTCTAAGGCAATGTGTTACACAATAGACAAGGTAGTGAAAAAAAATGATTTTTAATTTTATTCCGAATGGTCTATACCTACTGATGTATTATCATTACTTCTTTTCATCACATCACCTATACAATCTTATCTACAATAACACGTGTTCTAGACACGACAGCTTTCATACCCAAGCCCATTTCCAATCTAGCCTTCGGACGCCATTGTCTGTGGTCTGTCCCAAGTCCGATTTCGGTCGCAATTGTATAGAGGGACAATGTTGCCAGATAATATTGTTCGGAACTTACCGCTCGACCATAGAGAAGGATCCTCTGTTTGATGGATTGGTGAATGGGTGCCAGTCCTCAAATGAACGTTTACACGGTGCGGGATGTAGTGCAAATTAATTTATAACTTTGTGGCCTTGACACAGTTCGCCCATACTGGTGTGTTTTAGGTAATTTTAATATTTGTGTTTTTAATTTTATTTTATTTTATTTTATTGTAATACGGCTTTTGACTTTTACAAATCCTCGTTTCATTACTTGTAAGAAGCGGCTCTTTATATTCTTAGGGCAGGTTTATTAATTATTTAAAGAAATACGAAAAGAAAGAAAGTATAACTTTGACAGGTTTTCAAGCTAAAGTTTAAATTTAAATTATAATAAGTAAATCGTATAGTCGTGTAATTGTAGTAGTACCTGAACGACCGAGCTCTGATCTGGTGAAAATAGAGAAAACGACGTTTTCTAACAATGAAAGGTTTCTGGCTGGGTTTATCGCCCCCGAAACCCCCAGCATACTAAATTTCATGAAATTCGTTGGAGCCGTTTCCGAGATTCAGATTATATATATTTATATATATACAAGAATTGCTCGTTTAAAGGTATTAGATAGATAATAGAATTCTATGTTTTATTGGTTTGATTCTATAATTAGACATGAGTTTATATAAGTTCAGTATATCATTTCAAAATTAAAACTGCCTGAAGCCCCACATCGTGAAACCTTCCCAGGAGTTTTATTCAAGAAACATTTCGCTGAATACAAAAACTTTCCGTAGCTTTCATTAGGTTCCTCGGATCTTTTCAGCTTTCGTAAAACTCTTGGTCTCTGAAGCAATATTACTTCCACATGAACTGCTAAAAGCCAAGCGAGTTACTCATTACATAAACATGGCATTTTGAAGCGACCTTTCAGGCGTGAAAACAATATAATATAAAGCACCTACACACTTGATTTGCGGGAAAACTGACACGATCCAAAAGGAGGTAATTTTTTCTCGAAAGTGAATAAATTATCCGTGGAAATTGGTTCTCAAGATTTCAAAATCTATGACGTATTTCCACATGAAAGGAAAACCGTTTTCCCTGTACTTAAGTGGTCTGAAAATATTCACAGGTTTTTTTTTTTTTTTTTTACTCTGTATAGGCCTGTGTTTGACCACAATCTCACCGTGGTCAGTGATGATGTGGCCGATGGTGGTAAGCACACAAAGCCTAGAAGGGAACTGGCTCTCAAGTGCTGCTGTCGGAACACACCGGAAGGTGCTTGGCGACAGATTTTCAACTTGAGGGTGGTTGCCAGCCAGGCGGGTACTACAAAGTACCCTACCACCGTGCTATGGTTTCCTCACGATGTTTTCCTTCACCGAAAGCTCAAGCTCATTGTAGGATTCGAACCCACGACCTTCGTCTCGGTATCCGACGTCACTACCACTGAGCTATCATCGCCTTAACACAGGTGTAAAGAATACGATACTTATTCATCTAACCCGCTGCCTCAAGCACCATCTTCACCAACTTTTACGATCCAAAATGGTCTTTAGCAGACCCAAGTTTCTGAAACTTTACTTACTTTACTTTAATAAAAACATAACTTTGTCTTTCCACAACTGGGGGGTAACCATAACCTCTTAGAGTAAGGTTATTTTGAGTGCGTGTAAGGGATAGATGTATATGACTTGTATACATCTGTCACTTACGCGATCTCAAAATAACCTTACTCTAAGGGCTTATGGTCACCCCCCCTGGTCTAATGTATCAAACATTACCTTTAACATTTAATTGTTTTAAATTAGTAGCTTTTACCAAATAAGGTGGGGGTCTTTAAGTCAAGAATTATGAGATTGTCGACCACATCATCTTTTACCATTAGGTGATGTTGTGGTCAAACTCAAAAAGAAAGGAAATTCAAATCCTGAGCAATTCACTACTTATAACAAGTAACTGTCCCACGGCTGGGCAAAGGGCTGTTCTCATACAGAGAAGGCACGAACTTTGATCACCACACTTGCTTTATGCGGCTTGGCGATTTCAGACGTTTTTTCCCACGATGTTTTCCTTCACCGTTGTCAGCGATGTTACATAATTATGAATCTAATATATATATATAAAAATGAATCACTATTTCTCTTGGTCACGGCATCACGCGTGAACGGCTGGACCGATTTCACTTATTCTTTTTTTGTTGTGTTTGTTATTGTTAGGAGGAGGTTCTTATGAAAAAAATAAAAATTGGTATCTTACCTACATAGGTAGGGTAGGTATGTAGGTAGGGTAGGGTATGTAAGGTAGGGTAGGGTAGGAAGGGTAGAGTAGGTAGGGTAGGGTAGGGTAGGCAGGGTAGGGTAGGTAGGTTAGGGCAGGTAGGGTAGGGTATGTAAGGTAGGGCAGGAAGGGTAGGGTAGGTAGGTTAGGGCAGGTAGGGTAGGATAGGTAGGGTAGGATAAGTAGGGTAGGGTAGATGAATGTTTGGTGTTTTTATGGAAAAACAAAGTTTGTCGGGTCAGCTAGTATTTTATAAAAGTCACATTGGTAGATATTTGCCCGTATTTGAAAACTCCTCAAGCATGAGACACGACCACATCATCGTTTACTACAGCACTACTTACTACAGCAAAAATAATCGCAACTACCTTGAGCTTTAAAAAATAATTTGCTATTAATATCAAAAGCAAAGCTTACATACCAACTAAATAGACTACTTAGGTACCTATATATAAAGAGCTTCGTTGAAAACGTCGGAAGTTATTCATCGCGAATCGGAAAACAACTCAAGTTTCATGAAACCAACTGACGAAAGCATTCACTTAAAATCAGCTAAATGCTGTACCGTCGCTGCAAATGCTACTTTGCCGCGAACTACACAGAAATACTCCAATGTAACTTAATATTTTAATAACTGGAAACAGAATTTCTGTTGGAGTAGTAGTATAAGTATAGTACTTATAAAATTACTTTTCCAAATCGCTGTACAGTGCAGTTACAATGAAAATTAGATTAACTACGTGTTACTAAATCAACACGTGTGACAGGCGTATAGGCACAGTATAAATATGGACAAACAGTATGGAAAGTAAGTACCTAAAAACGCTCGAAACGGAACACTCACACAAACAAGTGCATCGACGAGACCCTTAAGCAGCGTCCGCAGTGCTGTCAGTAGTGCGAGCCGCTTAGGGATTTCGTCGAAGCGTATGTTTGTGTGAGTGTGCAATTTCGAGCGTTTGTAGGTAGTTTCCGTACTGTTTGTCCATATTTATACTGTGGTATAGGTGATCTTATCAGATTGTAATTTATTTTTAGTATACATATGGGTTAGGTTTCTGAATTAAATATTTAGAGTTAAGAACTTGACAATCCCCATTTTAATGCCAAAGTTCGGCTAGTTTTGGAGGTTTCAATATCGACTTCAATTTAATCTACTCAATGGTACATAATTCGACGAAATGTAAGAAGTATTCTACAATTCCTAATGTATTATCTCTTTTGTTGCAGCGCCTACCTAAAGGATGAATTCGCAGTGCTCCCGTACCTGGACGCTGGCTTCAACCGGGTAAGTTTGCTATACACCGGACTTTATTATCGAATGGGAACTGAAAGGAGAAAGCTTTCAACATTAGGGAACTTTATAACTGGAGGGGGAGAGCTTTACGGAGAGATAGGATGCTTTCAAATGGATAATACCTAGGTTTTCATTGTTATTCGCTATTGCACCTGGCCATTGCATGTTGGTGATTCAAGTCTCCGCCAGATAACAATAAAATAAAAGTCATTGATCCGACTTGTACCTTACGTAACTTGAAAACATGATTTTTGTTTATGAACTACGACTTTTATGAGGTACGAGATTAGGATGGCTCCGAAACAGCTTAAATACAACAAGGCGCCGGGTGATGACGGAATCACGGCTGAACTCCTGAAGGCGGGTGGAAAACTGGTCCTAAAGACCCTTTAGAAGCTGTTTGATTCCGTCACACTCGAGGGAAAAACGCCACAGGCATGGTGCAGGGGTGTGGTGGTACTCTTCTTCAAAAAGGGTAACAATGCCCGGCTGAAGAACTATAGGCCCATCTCACTTCTTAGCCATGTCTACAAGTTGTTTTCAAGAGTCATCACGAATCGTCTCGCGCGCAGGTTTGACGATTTCCAGCCTCCCGAACAAGCTGGATTCCGAAAAGGCTTTAGCACCGTAGACCACATACATACGCTGCGGCAGGTTATACAGAAGACTGAAGAGTATAACCTGCCTCTCTGTTTATCGTTTGTGGACTACGAGAAAGCCTTCGATTCGATCCTTGATCCTTCGAGACTTGGGCTGTACTGCAGTCTCTCCAACGGTGCCAGATCGACTACCGGTATATTGAGGTGTTGAAGTGTTTGTACAAAAACGCCTCTATGTCAGTCCGTCTTCAGGATCAGACCTCGAAACCAATCCTTCTCCAGCGCGGCGTGAGACAGGGAGACGTCTTTTCTCCAAAACTGTTCACTGCTGCGCTGGAGGACGTCTTCAAGGTTCTGGATTGGAAGGCGCTTGGCATCAACGTTAATAGCGAGTAAATCACTCACCTTCGGTTTTCCGATGACATTGTGGTCATGGCTGAGACCATGGAGAGCCTCAGTAAAATGCTCGATGACCTCAGTAGAGCTTCCGAAAGAGTGGGTCTAAAAATTAACATGAACAAAACCAAGGTCATGGTGACTGCCCATGTAACACCCACTCCTATCAAGATCGGAGACTCTACACTTGAAGTTGTAGATGATTATGTCTACCTGGGACAAACGGTCCAGTTAGGAAGGTTCAACTTCGAGAAAGAGGTCAACCGTCGAATCCGACTAGGCTGGGCATGGTATCTTCTCGTCTAATTTACCGCAATGTCTCAAGACAATAGTCTATGACCAGTATGTGTTGCCAGTGATCACCTATGGGACCGATGGTCGCTCACAATGGGCCTTATCAGAAAGCTTAAAGTCACCCAGAGGGCAATGGAGAGGGATATGCTCTGAATTTCCTTGCGTGATCACGTCATAATTGATGATATCCGCAGGCAAGGCCTCCCACTAGGTGGACCGATGAGTTGATTTTGGCTACAGGACGACAATAGCGTTGTCGGCAAATCACCCGACCATTTTCCAGTAAGAACTCCAGCATCTGTAGCCAAATTGTCAATATACAAGCGATAACGATATTAGAAAACTTCTAAATAAAAACACTACAAAGTGAAAAATAACTTTCTTTTTGGAAGTCGGGATCCATAACGAAAAGATTGGTACATACCAGACACCGACTTTCGAAAAGAAAGCTATTTTTCACTTAGTGTATTTTGTGTTTTTTTTTGGAAGTCGGTAGTATTTTTTTGTAAAAAAAGCTTTTTATTTTTCACATTTTTGTTGTTTACCCGAATATCATGAAACTTAAACATAACCGGTAAAATGAGAGTGTACCGATGTGAACTGTACACATCAGCGTACCCCTTTAGAGCGTACTGGCATGATGTTATGTTCGTGATCGTGTGTCATTTATTGAAAAGTTCTGTTGTATATCTGAAGTTCTTCATCAGATCTTCACCAAATTAAAATTTGGGAACTCTTTCAAACAAAAAAAAAAGGATTTTCAAAATCGGTCCACAATTGACGGAGAAATCGATGAACATAAAAAAAAACAAACATAATGTCTAACATACAACCTCCTTCTTTTTGGAAAGTCGGTTAGAATTTAACCAATGTATGGGAATGACACATCAAAACGTTTAGTCACGTGGACAGCCCAAACGAATAGAAGGCGTTAACGATTGTAGAAAGAGATTCGATACGAAACGATTCTAACTTGACTAGGCTTGCATTTGTATCTGAAAGAAACACTGAAAGTTAAAAGCGCTAAAAAAGCAATATGTATACAGTCTTGCGTTTTATTTTAAGTTTTACTAAAGGCACTAAGGCAAACGTAGGTAATACTGTAAGCAATTTTGTACCAACAGAGCTGGTTTAACGTAACAGCTAATAACTCGGTTGTATACCAGATAGGCTGCGTCTTGCTAGCGATCCGTTTAATAACCATAGTGAATAAACTAGATAGGTCCGTTGTACGATGCAGGGAAAGCTTTTTACATCGTTTTTACTACAAGGTAAAGTCAGTAAAAATAACAATCTCGTGTGCTTACAATCTTGCAGGAGTTTGTTACAACTACATCTTCGTAATGTTAGAAAACTCATAGGATAGGACTCCCATTTGGTCCGTTACTTGTGCGTGCTTGAATCCACCACGCGGGCTCAATGCGGGTTAGTGGGTGTCACATGTCTTCGAATTTTTGGTTCTTCGTTTGGCCGGTTTCCTCACGATGTTTTCCTTCACCATTTTGAAAGCAATAGTGATGAAATACCATTTTTTCACCATGTTACCACTGGGCCACCACGGCTTTTTAGATAACTCTTAGAAAGCCACCAACGTATTGCTTTTCTTGACAGTTTCAGCAGGTGAGCAATATTTACATTCTGTAAAACGTTGCGTTAGGAGTTTGTCAGAGAGCACAATTACGATTTAAATACTGTATTTTAGCAGCATTCACAAAATAGGTATACACAGGCAAACAACAAGCTTAAAATACATCTGAAAAAGAGTTAAGGTCTATCCACACATATCAGGGCCGTGCCCGGGACGTGAACAGACCGTGCCCTGTCAGAGGCTCAAAAAAATATCGTTGGGAACATTTTATATGACATCGTTCACACACGTCCGTACACGGGCCCGGGCACGTCCCGTGCACGCCCCTGATATGTGTGGATAGAGCTTTACTTGATTTACTTACCAATCTGTGGATTTGCGGTAGCTTTTTAACTGAAATAAACTGCCGAGCAATGAAAAAGCTCCACCCACAAAATGCCGACAAACACCTTAATTTAATTTTATCACATTTAATTTAAAATTTGAACACAATATTTACGGTTTTAGTTGCTAATATTCTGATGCGCTGTTAAATGTACTTCAATATTGCAGACGGCGCCATTAAGCAAGCCTTTCCCGTTTAGGAGTAATTTGGTGCTATGTCACTGGAACTTTTTCATTGCTCGTTAGTGAATAATAGTACTTTTTTGACAAATTAAACACTTTTCTTTACCATTTAGTAGGCACTGTGATGTATCGTTCCCAGATATTGGGCGTGTTACGTGTTCATACCGTTTTATAACTGAAAATGAAATATTATTTAGCGTGGAAATTAAAACTTTTTAACAAGTTTTAACCAATCTCTGTAACACATACAATCTATAAACGCATCACATTACAAGATCAGCAATTGTATAATATCTTGATAATAATGCCAATGTTGAAACAGTATAATAAAAGTAATAAATAAGAAGAAGCATAATACCGAATACAAAAATAAATATCACAAAAATGAGCTACAGTTCGATGCCTATCCATGTAGCTTACAATAAGCACAGAAACTCAAAAGAACTCAGTATAACAAGACAACACAAAACACGACCCCTACTTGGTAAAAAAAGCCAGGCCAAGACTTTTCATTTTCATTGAAAAGAAATCCGTAGAATTGTGCAATGCAAGGTAAACTTTTGCAGAATTAAAAAGCCGGGAGAAGGCTTTTACAAACATCGGTGTCGATAAGTTTCAACCGTATCAAGCCTTTTGTCCCGGCTGTCATTTGAAGATCTTTGACAGTCGTTACGGGTACGTAACGGCTCTTGAGATCTCACTCCAGTCTTGCCAAGGGGTACCGTGTTACCCAGTTACTGGGTTGTGGAGGTCAGATAGGCAGTCGCGCCATATAAAACACTGGTACTCAGCTGAATCCGGTAAGACTGGAAGCCTACCCCAACATAGTTGGGAAAAGGGTAAGCAGGTGTCGATAAGTTTCAATTCTGAAAAGGAATCTATAAAACTTTACATCTCAAAAGCAATTTAGTTTTTGCTCTCTATTGTTCATTTATTACAAAGTCTACCTTATGTATATTAGGTTTTCTACTAGCCACGTTTAAAAAAAACTTGTTATTTATACATTACATCTGTAACATAGACTTTATTTCAATGAGCAATCTTTTTCGGTTATTCCAAAGCCTGGCCTCGAATCTGTTTACAGTTTAGCTATTGTTACACGCAAAAACGACTTGAAAACAACTATTATATTAAAATCCTTCACTAAATGACCACAATAAACACAGCAAATTGTGAACAACGCCCAACATTAAATGCCCATGTTTACCCTTGTAAACAACAATATGATTATCATAACACTGGTAAACTTACCCCTGATGCATATTTTACCTAGTTTCCAGTCAATGAGAGGAGACAAGAGGACCGGGCAGAACTAACGCTGTTTACAATGACTTCAGTGAATAGCAATGAGTTTATGTAAATGCGGGCCACTTAGCTCGAGCGCCCGGTCTAAACTGACCTAGTAATACGTGTAATAAGATGCTATTGTGGACTGACTGGGTTGCCAGTACTTGCCAGTTTGTCGCCTTTAATTTTCCTTTAGTGACTTTGAATGGAGAGCCATTTTATCTCTTCACTTACGCGGCTAAGTTACGCCCATTTTGCAAGACATCTGTTTCAGGTTCCTGGGTTAAATATAACCCACTACTAGGGGTATATTTCTAATTGAAAAACGTTTTTTAAATAATGACCTTTCCAGTTCACATGTCTCAAATTCTTTAAGACAAAATAAGAAGAATATCCACCAAAAATATTAGTTGATAAGTTTGCAACTATAAAACATACCGAGACATTCTTCAAGTGAATGTCTTTCGCCAAATTAACTTATCAAAATGTCTAGACATATCGCCGCAAATCTTTATAGGTGGAAACTAGCAACAAAAGATGGTTGTCTCAACAACACAAAGAAGCAATAGCTTCGTCTGAAGTTTGCTCCCTCATGTCTATTGGGGTAATGAACTCTGAACCACAGAGCTCTGAAACACCTCGCTGGTCAGTCGGATACCACCATATTGGATCTACGAAAAATAAAAATACCCACATACAGTCGAACACAGAACTTCTTCCTTATTGAGAAGTCGCTTAAACTACCTACCATATCTATAACTAGCTGTCCCACGCGGCTTCGCTCCCGTTAACTGGCTACCTACCTACCCATCTACCCTAACATTTTTTTTTTTTTTTCCTGGTTGGAAAATCCTCATTGGATGTCCTCCGCCCTGGGGAGGGCGGAGGGGTCTGTCAGACTCGTGCTGACTAAAAACCACCCCGGTGTTCCATCTCACACCTACGCTGGGGGTCGCGGGAACAACGATACTTCCGCAACCCCCAGCTAGTGCCGGCCCGCCTCTGCGGGCCACGACCTCGTGTTGGGCTCCCCCCACGACGTCTAAGAGGGGCGCGCGTGGAACACTACGCGCCGCCACCTCGGGTCTTGATGTGTGGACTAGGGCATCGAGAACCGCCCCTATTTTAGGAACCGGTTCTTTCGGTACTAAACTCAAGCCGGAACCGAGTACCCGGTTTTTTCGGTTCTTTCGGGTTTTTTCATAAATTCAAGTTGAAAAGGTATGCTATCTTTTATATAGAATTTCCACTATCAAAACGAATAAAGGGAAAGTATCTAAATTGCCAACCAGAGCTCTAGGGTTACCCACGAAATTCAAATATTCGTACGCTTTTTACAAATGCCAGGTCACGGCTAGTAGTATCGGCTAGTATGTGTCATTACCGCGAATACAACTTTTATTACCATACTATCCGAGGCTGAGCTGCAAATTGCAAAACAAATGTCAAAAATTTGAATGTTCCGGGGTATCCTGGAGCATTTACCTTAATGTTGCCGAATCCCTTTAAAAAATCGTTAGTTTCTTAAAGATTCATCAATAATATTAAAATAATAACGTTATTTATTAATTCAACAGTGAAATAACAGTATTTATTCTGTTTGGATAATAACTTGATATTTAGCATAAAGAGTATTATAGAGATAAAATTATTTCTAAATTTATTTTAAGAGAGAACCGAAAAAACCGTAACGACCGGTTCTCCGTTTTACAGAACCGGTTCTTTCAGGGACCCTCAGAACCGGGTTCTCCCGGTTCTTTCGGAACCGGGAAAAACCGGTTCCGATGCCCTAGTGTGGACCCATTTAGGGGGGCTGGAAGAGGGCGTTGTTCGCCCTCCGCCGACGCCCATCTACCCTACTTACCCTACCTACATACATACATACATACATGATTGTTGCGTAACTTAAACCTTTTACGCAGCGCACGCAACCGAAGCTCTCATTAAAGAATAATTTTGCCCGTTTTTGCAACATTGTTCATTTATGCTCCGCTCTTATTGGTCGTAGCGTGATGTTATATAGCCTATAACCTTCCTCGATAAATTTTTTCAATACAATTTTTCAATTCCAACCAGTAGTTCCTGAATAGCGCTTTCAAACAAACAAACAAACTCTTCAGCTTTATAATATTAGTATAGGTAATAGATTGGCAAAACTTTAAATACAAACCGAGCATAACAGGGTATGATACCGTTTACTCATAGAAATTGACGGCTCGCGACAATTCTGATTATGGCCAACGGCGTCGCCAGGCGGTGACCCAGGGGGAGAGGGGGACAAGTTAATATATGGACGATGGAAAAACTATGAATTTTAAATACAATAAAAAACACATTAACCAGGATTTTAGTCTCCCGAACCTCTTAATTGTTCTGTGCTCCCAAAGCTTTTGCGGTTTCGGACAAGAAGGCTTTTGTCTTTTTTAGGACATCAACAACGGTTACATTGTGTTAAGTGAGTGGACTTTGATTTCTTTGCATTTGGCTACATTTTTTTAAATCTCCAGGGGTTGGCAACTGCCCTTCCCTGTCAACCCTATGACTATGACAGCCGACTCTTTCGTTTAACGCATATTGCGTGAGCTCCCATATGTATTAAAACCGGCCAAGTGCGAGTCGGACTCGCACACGAAGGGTTCCGTACCATTATCGCAAAATACTGCATAAAAATCACGTTTGTTGTATGGGAGCCCGCTTAATTTTTTATTTTTTATTTATTAATTATTATTTTTTGAAGTAAATATACAACTAAACATTCTGTGAATATTTCAAGCGTCTACCTGTTGCCGTTATTAATATCGAGCAAAAAACGGCAAAAATATCACGTTTGTTGTACGGGAGCCCCCCTTTAATATTTATTTTATACTGTTTTTAGTATTTGTTGTTATAGCGGCAACAGAAATACATTATCTGTGAAAATTTCAACTGTCTAGCTATCACGGTTCATGAGATACAGCCTGGAGACAGACGGACAGACGGATCGCGAAGTCTTAGTAATAGGGTCCCGTTTTTACCCTTTGGGTACGGAACCCTAATTAGTAGATAATAATGTCGTAGAGACGCCATCACGTTGTGAATCCGTGCTCTGTGGCTCCAAACCAACAACTTCAAAGCCACCCCTATGGAAACACGTCTCATAATTATGACACCTTGTCATTAAATTCCAGAATGGAAAGATGAGAGTAACGCTTGCCATAAGTGTTGAATAATATTTCATTAAATTATTTGAATAAGTTCACCTTTCAGTAATAACGTTTTTTTTACCGAGCGAGCGTGAAGCGTCTCCGTTTCAGCTTGGGAAAAATGCTTTCGTATGTTCGTATGTCCGGACATGTTCTCCTCTACAGGTCGCATTTCTCAATCGATTCTCGTTAATTTTGTGAGTATGGGTTGACCATAAGCTCTTAGAGCAAGGTTATTTTGAGTGTGCGTTGCGGACAGATATACCTATATGACTTGTATACATCTGTCCCTTCTTTACAGTCAAACCATGATATTTTTGATACGTCGGGGTACGGGGGCAGGTTCGATAATTATATGGTTTATTTGTCGATTATGTTTTTGAAATTTTTCAAAATGGCGGCGTCCATAACTCAAAAATACTCGCGAGGCATACCTACAGCTCACAGAGCCACAACTTTTTTTGTTTTGACTAAAAAATGTTGTACAAAGTAGTATGAACAACTAACTGACACTCACTTCTTCTATTTATTTTCCTAGAATGTTGAAATCATAAAAGTTGTCAACGCTTGCTTAAAAAGACATTCCAAAACATTTAACTTTTCAAATAAAACGAATGTTTCATTCAACTTTCTGTGTTCACAGTTAATAAACGCCAAACTAGTTCAATTCGTTTTCAAGAGAACCCGGGCGTCACGTAGTCGCTGTGACATTTAGTAGTAATGCTATATCCACTTATTTTAATATTCACTGTGATTTGAATAGCAATAATTATTTTGGTATTATGCTGCGTAATTTTTGATTAGGTACCATCCAATTTTATCCAGAAATTTGTTATGAATTAAAGATAAAAAATCTACTAGTTTAAATATTTGCCTGGAGATCTTTTAGATAGTGATATAAGCAGGTCGTATAGACTCTTAATAAATATATAGTTCAACACGGGGTCCCAGCGCTAACAAAGAAAGTTTGGTTCAAATAAATGTCACTAGATGGCGTGATATGCAAAAAAAATATAATTTTCTAGAATTGACCATAAAAATTGTGTTTTTTTTTAATCAACTCTTCTAAGCACTAAATTATGGAATATTGGGCTCTTAATTCACATTTCAAAGATTATTTGAACAGTTCATTTAAAATTGATCCCAATAAAAAGCGCGGTTTTAAATTTCTGAGGCATGCCACTCGATTATTTAAATTTGTATTGTAATACATTTTGGTACAATGTGCAAAAAAATACTATAAAACAAATTGTCACTGTATTTAAAGAAAAAAAAAATCACGGACCATAAAACCCTTTTACTTGCAAGTCGCTGCTAACACCAACTATAGCCGTGGAACGTAACCGAACGCGATCGAAGTACTTAACAAAATAATCATCTTAATCTTTAATCATAATTCTAATTAATTAAAAAAATAATCTCCTAGTGTTGTTCATAATATCCCTAAAAACAAATGCTACGAAATGTTCTCAGTGAAATATTCACATTTCCACCGCAGTCAATTTGCGTTAATTATTTCATTCTAGCTCAGAACCTAAATTGCAGATATTTCCTCAGTGCTTAGGAAATATAAGAACTCTTTGTCGCCGGAGCGGGCTTCTTTAATTTTACCATTTAAAGATGAAATAGTAATAATAGATCTACTATTTCTGTTCATCCATTCGTTTGTTTATGTAAATAGAAAGGATATTTTGTATAAATAATAGTCTACAGCTACACATGTTCTAGACACTCCGTCAATGCACTACCCACACGTCCTGTACATAAATTAAAGCTTAGGTAAAATAGATAGAATAAAGATAAATAGTGGTGTCTCACCCCATTCAAAGAAACCGTGCCGACGTACTGTATTGATTATATTGATTATTTTTTGTACATCGATCGCGTTCGGTTCCGTTCCACGGATATAGATGTTGATATATCGCCATGGAACGGAACCTAACGCGATCCATTTACAAAAAAATATCGGTATAATTTATTGCTTTGTACGGGATGAGGCATCTGTATGCTAGTATTATATTATCTGTGGTTATGTGTATTCTTGTATTACAGATAATGGTACAATCCTAGGAACACACGCAGCAGCTTTGATAGACAGGAAATCTATAGTGATGACAAAATCTCACATCTCAAATTAGATATTGACAGTCGATTTAAAGCTAGCATTGTCAAAAATCTGTATTTGGAGTCCACCTCCACACACAGATTTTGACAACGTCCACTCTGTGAACCTGTGTGTAGTAGGTGAAATTATTTGCGATTCACTGCCTATCAATGTCGCTTCGCGTATAAAAGAAGTAGAAGGAAACAAATACAAAGCTTTTATTTAGTAGAATATATATAAGCAGTATGCACACAACAATACTTAAGAAAATAAAAGAAAATGTAAAAATATAACTTGATTTAGGAAAAGTAATCCTCTCTATTTCTCTGGGCTTGAGGGAAGCCTTAGCGCAGCAGAGAGCCAGAATAGGCTTCTAAAAAATATAAGTATTCAATAAAAAATATTTCGTGTGTGTTCCGAGATCCGACTAAACACCACTTTACTGATCTCCCATATCCTCTCCAGGTGATGGTGGAAACGCTGAGCGCCACAGCGTGGTGCGCCGAAGTTCTTCAGTCTCGCGCCGCGGGCGCATCTGTGCGCGCGCATGTTGCCGCCGTTGCCGCACTCGCCGCCGCCGTCGACCGCTGCCGCGACCTGGTGGCCGTCACTGATGATCAGCAGAGGATACTGGTACGTACATCCGAGGAGAAACAAATCTCGCATGGCTTAGGTGACCAAGGCCTTATATATAAAAAAAAAACATTGAGCATTGCTCAGAAGCTTCGGAGAATTTGAATTTAGAATCTCTTTATAAATAAGGCTGCAACTGTGATAGACAGCTGCCTGCAATTAAGGCTAAGACAAAAATCAGGTAAACTCTGACTTGACTTAATATCCTATGTCCTGGGGCAGAGGGCGTCCACAGCGACCCTCCATCGTGACCGGTCTTGAGCTTCAGGCTTCACCTCTTCCATGGAGAACTCTAATCCATGGGCTGTTTAGGGATGTGATCGAAATCTCTCCGGAGCGGTAGACTAAGAAGTGGGCAATAATAAGTTGAAGTAGATGATGATAATGATAAAATATGTTCCCAGGTTTTATTATTATGCCTAAGGTCGCATTTGTACCTTTGTGAATGAAGTCTAAATAAATAAATTATGTTTGTGAACGCATCCACGATCTTAGAGAAAATTTACTGAGTGTGAAGCAAGGTTTTGCAATGAACATAAATACTAATAGCAGAACCTTGCCGTAAGTTGTAGATGTCCAGTACAATGATTTTTTCATAAAAAAATTACAATTTGAACATTATAATTTGGTATATGCACAACAATAAAAGATGGGCAACTGCACCTGAGCTAGACCGAGCCTGTATTTCAGGACGCAGTTCACTTCCCAGAAATTATGAAATACAACAGTGAGTACGTCAAGCAGTTCAGTATCGCGGTGCAAGCGAATCAGTGCACGCGCTTTTGTTGATATGTGACGCGAAACTTTTGTTAATAGCAATCAATATGCCTGCCCTTTGCCCAACTATCTTAAGGGTCGGCTGCCGATCTAACTGAATGCAGCTGACTACCAGTATTTTATTTAAAGCCTCTGCTTATCTGACCTTCGATAATAAAATAAATACGTGGTGAAATTAAACTGTATCTTTTTGAACAGCTGGCCAACAAATCCTGGTGCAAGGTACTAGGCTGGCGCGTGGACGAAGGGCCGAGGCTGCTGACTGAGACAGCCGGGGGTGAAGCCTTGCGCCTGGCCACCAGTGGGGCTCGTGATTGGGAGGCTCCCGTCACGCTGCGCCGCCGTGCCGCTCCCGACCCCATCCTCCTACCTTGCAGAGGAGCTGCTATTGGACTCACCAAGTATGTTTCTTACCTTTTTCATGTGACAGCTTTTATTATTGAACTTGATAAGTTTTAAGCTTGACCCACCCTTGTAAATATATTTCCATACGTTTCAGTTGTTAGTAGTTTTGTCCATTTTTAGATCCGATTAAAATAATAATTTGTTACTAGCAACAAGGAAAGGATTTCCTTGTTTTGTTCACTGAATAAACTTAATTATCAGTAACATAACAAAAAATATTTTGCCCAAAATATATCCTCATCGTGACGTAGGATTAATTAACGGTCGAAATGTTTATTATTAATCAATAAATAACATTATATAACATTCGTGACATAAACAGGAATATGGAAATGTAAAAATAACAATAATGTAGTAGCAATATATTTATTGCGCAGTTCACATTTCTGTGGTTTTCATTGCTGACCACAGCTGTCAAGATCATTACTGGAGATCAGGAGATACTGGACCCGTGACTGCTGTATATGATCTAACGGATATAGGATTTCTTTCAAGATATTTAAGACATGTTCTTTGTATCATTTCCCTTACTGTGCAATTTGGAAATTAGGTATTTATTTTGTATAACATATTTAAAAAGGTAGGCAAAAGTACATTCAGTCACGTTTGACCGGTAAAAGTATTACACCCCACGGGCTTTAATACATTTACTGACCTTTATCATAACCTACACAAAGGGACGATCCTGTGTATTACTTTTTCCAAGGAGTACATTATTCCTAATTTCACTTCCAAGAATTTTGTAAATGGAATACTGGCTTGATCAAACCCAACAGGGCATGCTTAGCTACGTTTGCTGTAGACCGACCAGAGAGTTTTCTCTTATTCACTTAACTTATGCTAACTTCTTATCACTCATTTTTTTCCGCAGGAGCACTTCGCACATAGTCTTCGTTTGCGAGCCGACTCACGCGATAGAAAACGAGCGTGGTAGAGGATCCCTGCATTCCATCCGGCGAGGATCTCTGGATGTTCGCTCAGTCGCGTCCGATGGCTTGCGACGAACTTCTCTTGCAAAGCTGCAAGGGTTGCCGCTTGAAGCTCCCATTACTAAGGTATGAACATTCTGTTAAAAAGAAGAATATATAGAAACTACAAAATGTATAAGCCCGGGATCTGTGAGATTTCTAACTGAAGCCTTCAACCACGACAAAGCAAGTACCTTCAACAGAAGGCTACTTGCTTTGTCGTGGTGTAAGTCTTACGGCGTAAGTTACTCGCTAAATTGCGGAACCTTGTTATGATATAAACTCACAGTCACTGTCCGGTTACTAAGGTCAACCCTTATGACTTGTTAACACTAAATTCTTGTTCTTAGAAGAGATCAAAATAATTACCTACCCAATATTTTCCTTTAAAAATTATTGAGGCAATAAAACATGCAGTCTCCGACGAATCACTATTGTTATGAGAAATGTTTACAGCCAGTACTTAAGGAAAGATAAAATGATAGAGCATGTGCCGATGTATACAAAAGAAATTATATTTTTATGTTACACACGTGGCCCACTATATTTTATTACATATTTCATCAAAGAACATTCCATACGATATATGAGTCACTTTATGTCCACGTATTAATATTGCTTTTGTTTTATATGTATAGTTGCAGGTATATCTACATTATTACCAACTTTCGGCTACCTTGATAAAGTTTGAGAGCAGTAAATTTTCATAGCCACTGATAGTTGTAATGAGAATATAGTGTTTTCGTGCTGAACTTATCTACGTTCGTAAAATACTTGGAATTCTCTCTAGCTTTCCTTATCTCACCGCTTTTATAAAATGTCCTTTCAAGACCTTACCTTTATGACTCACACATTCCCTTTGTAATATTTTACCATAAAAGTTACTTGTGGAATGATATCACTAAAATAAGCAAAGTTTGCAACACATTTTGTATGCAAACAGTGATTCAGTTTATATTAATACATACTTTGTGTGATATAGAAATATGAATAGCATCGTCCGATAAAAAGCTGTGATACAACCGACTTTTACTTTGTCATCAGTTATAGTCATAAAGGACACATGGGAGATTGCTTTGAGGCTACTATCATTTTAAAAATCATTAAAAATACTGCTTAATTAGATAGAAGTTTCATAAATAAATTATCTCTTCCTAGGTGATATCTCTCTTGTCAGCGGCAACGGAGGGTGCCCCTCCATCCACGGTGGCGTGCATCGACAGGGCAGTGGACATGCTGAGGACATCCGAATTGTACTCTCCTCAAATGAGGGGAGGAGACGACCCCAGAATGCGTGGCGTTGAAGACCCCATCGCCACAGATCTCATCGGAGCTTTACTATCGGTGAGTTACATTCCTGTTTTAGACCAATAGAACAAGCTTACCACCAGATACAAATATTTATAAATTTTCGTATATAATTCACAGTGTGCAACTATTCTTACCAACACACGTAATGCTAACCCGCACACTTATAATTATTACAAAATAATAAATCAAATTGATGTTGTCTGTTTAATTAACGATATAAAATGAATTCTGATATTACGTCTACGTAGATGATATTATAATATTTGCAAAAACACGATGTTTGAATAACTTTTTGTATTTTATCTTTATTTTTGATATGATTGTAGATATTGGTAATTCAAAGCAAATATATGCATGCAATGTTTATGTATGTACTAACAGTGGTATTTATTTGTTTACGATCCTGTTCGCGTGGGGAAGAGAGAACAAGTGAACACTAGCCTATTCTTTATGGTAGGAGGTTTGGAATTACAAGTCTGTCTATGTCTATACCTTCAAACATATAGACTATTTACATTAGATTATACATAGATCTTTGTGATTCATGCTTTGTTTCTTATTACTCAGGGCTCATTTTTAAATAATTTCGACATTTTTGTTGTATCTTAATTATGTATTATATGTATTATTGGTCTTATATTTGATTGGAAAATCGTTTGGCTTTCTAGAATAGCAACTAACACGTAAAAGCCCGGTAATAATATTCGCACTTTCTAACACCCTAAGTAGGTACCTACAAGTATAGTCCTCGCCAAACTTCTGGGCCATCCTGAAATTGGTTTACCGCATGCGCGAGGCACGAAACGGTGCTGTTTTTGTATGAGATTTACTACTGCGCAGCCATTGTAGCCAAATTCAAGGCCAAAAATTAAAAAGTTTGGCGAGAACTATATGATGTATGTGTAATAACTAATATTTATTATTGTTTCTAAATTATAGGTGTATTATGAATTAAACAGGTATTAAAACGTAAAATGAACCCTGGGTAACATTATTTCCGTCTCAGTCTCAATTCTATCCAGCCTTTCGGAATGTTCCACTATAAATATTGTGTGTAGCACAATTTTCCAAAATCATTGTAACAGTTTCATGTAATCTTCTAGAAACATAACACTAAACTATATTTGTTAAATAACAAATCATTTATTACTTACTAACATAGAAACTAAATAGTGACTAATTTTGTTAATAATGTGAAATTAGTCACGCATGAATGTAATATAATAAACTTTTATAAAATAATAAACTCGAAGTAAATTTAAAAACTGGTTACGAAACATATAAAAAAGAAAAATATTTTCTAATATATGGCATGCTATATTAAAAAAAAAAAAATATATTTTAGAATTATTATTTTAGAGCATGCTTTGAGCATAATCTCGTAGAACACTTACCAACACGCTCTGGAAAACATCAAATGAGCAACTCAGTAAGTAGATAAATAAACAAAAAAATCTTATTTCAATTTCAGCAAGGGCCGACTAACACGTTGTCCTCTCGCCGAAGCAGCAATGATTCCACTGTCGTCCGATCACAGACCAACAGGAGCAATATCAAGCACAAGGTAACTCAAATGATTATCTTCTAATCGAAATTCTATCTTTAGAATTTGGCTAGTCCAATTTGATTGACGAGGTTCTCATAATTAGATTTCTCTGTATTCTGAATTTGTGTTTTCTCGTGTAGGTTCTTCATTATTCTCATCATAAAAGTTGTTGTTAGGATTTGGTTTATAATTAGGATAAACTCTAATTGGATTGCAAAGGTTCTACAGAGGTTTGACAGTTGTTTTAGAGTCAACCCGAAGTAATGACATATGATATAAAAGATAATGATCCATAACATGGAACGAATTTGGGCGATTATTTTTAAAAGTTGCTTCTTTTTAAGCGCGCCATTTATTTATCTTTCAGCTTCATCTTGTAAGGAGTTTACACCTCAACGGTTTACTTCACCCACGATAACTTCAAGCATTGTAACTTTTTCTTGGAAAGGTTATATTTAGAAAACAGGAAAACGTTCTTACAGTCTTGTTAGGAACTTATACATTTATATTGCCTTCTAACGGAACATTTCTCTACATCTACCCACACAGTCTGCGTGGGTTTTAGCTTCTCTCGATTTTCTATAATTAGGTAGATATTATTGAGTTCCAGCACTGCTAATCTATTTTATCATATATATAGATCTATTTTATCGAAAGGTTCAGAAGTAGTATCCTTTTGTGTATAATTTATTGTGAATCTAAAGATATTTCCTGCATTATCCTAGATCAGTCTACAATGTAAATCATGTCTTTCCTAAATTAAGTAGTTACGAGTAGGTAAGCCTGTGGGGAGGCCTATATTCAGCAGTGGACGTCTTTCGGCTGAAATAATGATGATGATGAGGATGGATCATAGTCATTATCTTCGAGAAATGGGGTATAGGTACAAGACTAGTTGTAGTGAAGTTGACAAGATACTGCCGTACCAGATTAATAAGGTGGTTAAATAAAATATGACCATATCATCAAAGTCACTCACAACAATTTAACCCTCATTTCCAGACCACTGGCCAACTCCGTGAGCTCCTAGATACAGCTTTGAGCTGGGACTTCGAGATCTTCAAATTAGAAGACATGACCCGCGGCCGACCGCTTGCACATCTCGGCCTGGCCCTCATGGGAGGACGGTTTGACGTGTGCGCTGCGCTTGAGTGCGATGAGAGGACCTTACTGCACTGGCTGACCATAGTGGAGACTAACTACCATGCTGTCAATACGTACCATAACTCGACGCACGCTGCTGATGTGCTTCAGGTATTTTCGTTGAACAAATATTTAAATCTAAGAAAAGTCGTGCTGGATTAAACTTCACATCAATTGGACCTTAGAAAAGCCTTTCATTCTTTACGACACGATATTCTAGTAAATGGTTAAACAATAACGAGGTGACCCTCAGGGTTCTATTCTCAGCCCATTTTTGATTAAAACTTATTTCTTAATCCATCCGATCTCACGTTATTAGTTATTTTCACAATGTTTTACTAAATTTCTTCTTATTTTTTAGGCCGTAGCATTCTTCCTGGAGAAGGATCGCCTCAAGTCAGTACTGGAACCTCTTGAAGCTGCCGCAGCTCTGATAGCGGCAGCTGCACACGACGTGGATCACCCGGGAACATCTTCAGCTTTCCTATGCAATGCTCGGCATCCTCTAGCTGTGCTATACAATGATGTCAGCGTACTTGAGTCGCATCATGCTGCTTTGACCTTTAAGCTGACGCTGAGTAAGTGTATTATCGTTTACTATTCTACTATAACTACCTACTTATTTGCTACGCTTAGGAGTTATAGGAAGTCATCGAAAAGGCCTCGGTGGCTCAGGCTCTGTAGAGAAATATAGTTGACTGAATAGTTGACCGCATACTTTTGTGCTCTAATACAATATTACGTAGATGTGACAAATTTCGTAGAATATTATTCAGACATCGTGCTATCGACCTGTTGGCTCAGTCAGTATGACTCGTATGATCAAAGCTACGTAATGCTATAAATCATTGATGCCTAATGCCACAGTAAACCAGTATTATATCCTCATTACAGTAAAACTGAAATGGAATTTTATTTTAAATAGCCATGTCAATTTTGCTTATTCATTTAACAACAATTTCCTCCCTCCACTGCCCCGTTAGTAGACGCGACTGCTGAGTATGAGGTCGTAATTTCGGGATTTTCCATCAGCAGTCTGGAGTTTGTAAAACTACTGGTTCAAATGTCGATTAGCAATATGCTCGCCCCATATTACATGGGACTTACAAAACATAACTGTCAAAGTGAGGGTGCACCACTGCCTAAACCTTCGGGGGATACAGATGTGATGTTATATTAGATTGTGTCCTTCCTGCACAGATGACGATAGAGTGAACATCTTCAAGAACATGGACCGCGACACGTACAAGCAGGTGCGCCACAACGTCATCGACATGATCCTCGCCACAGAGATGACCAAGCACTTCGAGCATCTCGCCAAGTTCGTCAACGTGTTCTACGCCAAGTCCAGTGGCAGTAAGGAGGATAATATGCATACTGATGTAAGTATCAAATGAAAGAGCGCCTACTCACTCATCCTTCATTTTCTATCCAAATTCGGTTCTACTTCAAACTATACGCAATTTCATTTATTTTATATATTAAATCTCAACTATTTTCTAGCTTGTACGGGGTTTGTTAGTCTAACCTGAGTTTAAGAAATTCCTAAAACCTACTCAGAGATATCTCTTTCGGCAGTTGCTGTGCTAAACTGCCTGATTTTCTATGGAGATGAACTTTAGGAAGCCCAATATTCACTGTTATATTTACCAAATTCCAGCAAGAACCGCTTGCACTAGACACAACAGCGCTGTCGTCGCCGGAGAATGTGGTGTTAGTGAAGAGGATGATGATCAAGTGCGCCGACGTGTCCAACGCATCGCGACCGCAGAAGTTTGCCTTCGAATGGGCTAGGAGGTGAGTCCAGTGATATTTGATTACTTACACTTATGCTGACCTTGGCGAAACCCAGGTTTCGTAAAGCCACAAACCTTGAAGTGAACTAACCGTAATTACGCAGGTGAAAGCCGTAATAATTTTCCAAAACATTGATTCTGGCTCTGTTACCCTGAATCTGCCGTTCATTAATAAAAAGCACTCAAAGCTGCATTTGCAAGCAAATCATAAGGTTTTTGAAGCCATTCTCGAGCTGTTTATATTTCTAATCGGAGGTCTGCCAAGGTAAAGGCCAGTAACTAAAACCAATCGTACTAAAATCAACTCTCTTGTATTCCAGGATCGCAGAAGAATACTTCCTGCAAACGGACGAGGAGAAAGCTAAGGAGTTACCCGTGGTGATGCCTATGTTCGACCGCGCCACCTGCTCCATTCCGCGATCGCAGATCGGCTTCATTGACTACATAATCATTGACATGATGGAAGCCTGGGCTGGTAAGTAATATAACTTCTAAAGGGAACTTCAGTTATTTTACAGCTCTTCACATCTCTGATATTTCTTTGAATAAAGTGGTAGTGCATCCGCGATGATTGTGATGATTCTGTTAAAAGACTGTCTGTTTACCATCCAAAAGTAGGTAATTTAGTGGTAGAATCCATTAATAAATGTAGTAGATTCTCAAAGAGTAGGTATATTTTTACGGAATACGACTTGAAGACAAGACAAGACACCACGACCTAACTCTTTATCTATGCATTTTCCAGCATTCATCGACATGCCGGAGCTGGTGAACCACGCGCGCATGAACCACTCCCGCTGGCGCGAGCTGGACGACGCCGGCGTCACCACGCTGGCCGACGTGCGGCGCGCGCAGGGCCGACAGAACGCCATCCAAGGAACCCATACCACCGCCGAAGAGTAGCCTACCAACCGTTACTTAAAGGAATCCAACAGAACCACCCGCTCACACAATATGGCGGCTCGGCAACACTCGGCAGATTTCGGCAGTGTTCGTGCGTGCGCGCGGGTGGACAGGTACGGATGTCAACGTTATAAGTCTGAAACGGATCATAGGCAGAAGCCTGACGGATGTGTCCGATAATACGCTTATTTTATACTTATATATCCGTGTTAGTGTGGATATCACTAATTATAATTGTTGATATCTACTTTTTTAAGTAGTCATATTTATTAGGTAATATTTGAATGCAAAATATTTACTGTATCGATGTATCATTGGATTTTTTCATCAACTGTCCACAGATGGCATGATTTTGTCTGGCTTTGTGTGTACTTAAATGTTTTAACTTGTGTGATAGAATATGTTTACTAGTGATGTGCTGAACTATACATATTGGCCTTATCGTAGCCCTGAACTTTATCGTATCGAATATGTCGAGTCAGGAATCTTCATGTAAGCTTATATTGTCCTATTAATAAAAGCAACTTATGACATGATAGCAAAGATATAAAATATATGGCATACAATATAAATACGTTGTGCTTATCCAAATATAATCCGTATTATCGTGTCGTCTGTGGAATCACTAGACGATTGGCATAAATATATTGTTGTATTCAAGTTGCCATATACACGGGTAAGTATCTTAGTTACATAATATGTAATGTTATAATGTTTTACAATGTCCGTGATATAAGTGCCATATTATCGATTGGCCATGTTCCATTCATTTAGCGGTGTTACAATCACTTCTCACTGCATCCCATGACAGTACCTTTATCACCACACCTTACCATTTAGTTACTGATAGAATAATGATTCTGTGAGGGCGTGTAGTCGCTTGACTTTTCAACCGGACTAAAATCGATGTAGTAAAAGTTCCTTGTTTGACAATTTTATCGTAAAATTCAATGGAATCTGGAATTCCTTGTCAAACAAGACACCTTACATCTTTAACGCCCTTACTGTAAGAATCGCACCAAACTTGAAATGTATTTCTCTACTTCTTATATTGTTATACTATTGAACAATTGGTCCATTTATACACTTGAGATTGCAAAGAATTCCTATTTTTATAAAAAAAAACTTTTTGTAGTGCACACTTTCGGTCTCAATCATATCAAAATTCCAAATTTTTCGAATGATTTTGATAAAAAATACCTGTTCAACAATAAATCTACCTAGACTCTTTTGTTTCATTCCTGGGGAATATTTTATAACAATTTATACTTAACAATTATAAATGTTAATGTTATTTATTAATAGATATATTAGAACACTTGAATATTTCTTTATTAAAACAAATAATTTATTATATTCGAATAAGGTCTAACATATATGTAATAGCGATTATTGAATTATGTATTCGTCTATATGACGCTGGTATTTAAGAATTGTACTATAGTTGATACTACAATGTAATGAGATCATAAAATACGCTTCCTTGTGCTCAATGTCAATACATAGCGGTCTAATGTTAATGTTATACATACCTTCTTCAATATTCGTCAACTATATACATATTACGTAGTTCGATTTGCTACTCCAATATTGTACCGTATTGATTAGGTCGCGTTGTTCAATCTCATGTTTTATTATTTAATTCATAAAGAACCTACCAAAACGTTTTTTCGCCTACTAACAAATTCTAATGATCAAATTAGTTATTTTTTTGTTATAGTTAGCTCAATTTAATTAGATTTTAATGAGTATAAAATCTTAATTTGGGATTGTCCTACGATGATAATGATTTCGTTGAAACTCTTCCAGGATTTACCTTAGTCTCCTACAGTGGTTAGTACATGTTTGTTTTATTGTAGAAGATCAAGACCTAAGCCAACTGATTTCTATTTATATTGAGTTTAATGTAAGTTGATCATGTTTGAGAAATTATAACTATTAAGATACCGGGGGCTGGTCCCCATATTTAAATGTGAAGAATAGATAAAATTACATTGTTGTGAATTTTATATGCGGAGACGTGTGCTATGCATAACTTGTATAAGTACCAATTAATTAATGTTAATGTAAATGAATAAAGATTCAAAACACTTCACAAAGAAGTGACGAAAGATGTCTATTTTATTTTCTGATATTATGGTTTCGCCACTACCCATTCGACCAACGACCTGTTCCCTCGCTATTTCTCGTGAAGACCGTAATAATCACCGTATAATCGGTAATCGGCCTACTCAACCTGGTTTTATTTATTTATTTATTAGGCTCACCAACAATTGTTAGCACTAAAAATATTACAGTAATCATTCACTTACAACTATAGTTGAGTTTCACAAGGTTTAACAGGTAAGCACCACGCTAAAGTATTGAACAAACATTCAGAAACAACTTAATAACCTAATAGAATAATAAATGGTATGAAATGATACTTAAAACATCTTACATTATAAAATTAAAATTTATAACCATTAAGGTCTATCCACACATATCAGGGCCGTGCCCGGGACGTGGACAGACCGTGCCCCGTCAAGACTCAAAAATATCGGTGCGTACATACTGATACGTGTGGATAGACCTTTAGACTACAAAACATCGTGTGTCAATTTTCGGAACTTGGTAACTGAGTTCGCATATACGTCTACTAAATCGAGGTCTATTAGAGTTACAGCGTTCTGACATTAAGATCGTCTTTTGACAGATCACAAGCAGGCCCGGATGGAAAACCTAGCACTATGTAGCATGATAATTTTTGCTGAGATCATGATAACCTACACATCAATATAGCAAATCATTATAAAGAAAGAGCCAAGCTCGCCTTTGTACATGTACTTCATTATCACACTTTATGTAATGTTGATTTTAGTGTACAATAAAGAATTAAGAATGATTTATAGCTTGAAAGCGAAAAACCACTAACTTACATTTTCGGGGAACTGTTCAATAAGCCCTGGCATAATTTCTACGACACATGTCAACCGTCCCATCCTTCATTATGTCTCCGGTAGTCATTCGTCAAGATAACTTTGTCCACAATCGCACAGACAAAACCTTCAGTTTTCCCGAAGAGGTCGCTGAAACTTTGGCAGGCTACGGATGCTGAGAAATCTACATTGGGCCGACCTGTTCCATCTATCCCAACTGCATGTCTATCCCAATCAGTTAGGATAAATGGACTTTTTTTTTAACTCTTGGGATATTCTTTATTGTACACCAAAAACAACATTACATACAGTGTGACAATAAAGTACAAGTACAAAAACGAGCTTAAATCAATATTAAGATCTCTTACAGCAAACCCTAGGGTGACAGAGAAAGATACAACATAAACAAAAAATACAGAATTAACATAAATACGACGAATAAAATAAAAGATAATTAGATACATATACATACTAATATTATATCATTGCGCAAGGAAATGATCTTAAATCTTCCTCTTGAAGACCTCCAAAGAAGGGCTGTCGCGTAGGGATTGTGAGAGAGAGTTCCAGGGACACTGCAGTAGCAGAGAAAGAGACATCATAGCGGCTGGAAGTGTGTCGCCGAGGACGAAGAAAAAGAGAAGTGGCAGTGCGACAGGGTAAACAGGACAGGACAGGGTGAGGTATTTAAAGCGTTCACGAAGGTATTGAGGAGAATTAGGATTGAGCAGGATAGTATAGAGAAGGGATAGAATATGGGTATCTCGACGACGCCGTATCTGCAGACACTTCGACCTGTTCCGAAATGCCGACACATGGTCGAATTTGCGGAGGCCAAAAATGTAGCGGATGCATAACTTCTGCATTCGCTCGAGTTTATTAAGGAATAACTCCGTTGCATCTAGAAAACAGACTTCCGCATAGTCTATGAGCGGTAGAAGAAGGGATTTCGCAAGAGTAACCTTAGTGTGTAATGGTAAGAATTTTTGGATACGTTTAAGGGACTGAAAAGAGTACCTACTTACTCACATCAGCAATATGAACCTCCCAAGAGAGGTTAATGTCCATATGAACGCCTAGATTTTTTGCACTTTAGAAGTAATTTATGGGCACTTAATCATACGCTACCGGCGGGTGAGACTGGTGATCCACAAGGTTGATCATGTATCTACCACCAACAATGAGCGCTTGCTATTTAGTAGGGTTCAGTAAAAGCCCATATGATTTAAGACCATGTATAAATACTTTCAAGGTCATCGTTGATGGCAGCCACAGCCTTAACGAGTTCACCTACTTTAAAATGCCGATATAACTGCAAGTCGTCTGCATAGAGATGATATAAGTTAGGACCTTTGTGATAGCATTTATTAAAATTGAGAAGAGAAGAGGAGAGAGGACGCCATCCTGAGGAATGCCCGCAGTCAAGTGACGCCATTCAGAGGAACAGTCATCGGATTGAACAGACTGCGTGCGACCCCGAAAATAAGATTTGAAGCACTCAATTACCGGAGCATAAAACATTACATTAAAGGAGGAAAGGATTCCCAAAAGGATGTCAAAGTCAACTGAGTTGAAGGCACTGCTGAAATCAGTAAAACCAATACAATTAGAGATTAGTCTTATGTCATAAGTTATTTTAACAAAAGTTGGTACAAATACTATGGCCAGGTCTTAAACCAAATTGGTAAGGACTCAGCAGGTCATTAGAGGACAAATAACAAGACCGTTGCTTCTGGACAATACTCTCGAGCTCTTTGGAGAGGATTGGGAAGACGATTTATTTTTAATTTTTATTATAGATATGAGGAGATGGCAAATGAAGACCTTTGCCCAGCAGTGGAACAACATAGGTTGAGTAAAAAAAAAATATATAGATAGGCTCGCGCTTGACCACTAGATCTCCCCTGATGGTAAACGATGATGTGGTCGACGGTGTAACACGCTTGTCTAGAAGTAACCTATTCACTCTTCACTTAAAGACCCTGAGGTTGTAGCTATCCGGAAACACAGACTCCGGCAGGGAATTCCACTCCTTAGATGTACGCATAATGAAAGTATTTCCAAAATATTTAGCTCTTATGGGTGGGATATGTCCACTATGTACCGATGGCGCATCGCCGTACGTCTTGTAGTCCGATGATGAAATGGGCCAGGCGGAATTAGATCATGCAATTCCATCGCACACTGCCCGAAATGCAACCTATAAAAAACCGACAAGCTGGCAACTTGACGACGATGTTCAAGGCTCTGGAGCTTTGACTCGACCAGTGCCTCATTGCCGATGAGCCTCTTGGCCCGTTTATCGATCGACTCCAGTGCATCAAGCTGGTATTTGGCAGATACGTCCCAGAGATAAGAACAGTATTCCATGCAAGATCGAACTTGCGCATGATACAACTTAAGTAGCTGTTCTGGGGTGAAGTACCGTCTCACCTTCACAAGGATTCCCAACTTTTTGGCAGCTAGTTGAGCCTTTGCCTCAACGTATGGGCCAGAATTGAGTGTCGATGTCAACGTTACGCCAAGAAGCTCAAGCTGGTCCGTTATCGGTACGGTTACAAGATGGAGCTGGGTGAAATAGGCTCTTTTTTGCGAGAAATAGGCTGTTTTTTAGAAGAGACTCGCCTGTGTTTTGCGGCATTGAACTTGACCAGATTGGCATCGCCCCATTCGGAGACTACCTCCAAGGACAAGCTCAAGCGCTCCACTATGGCCTCATGGAGAGACTGGACCTGAGGCCCAGTAGCCCGTGCCTTGGACAAGTATCTCTCAGCAACAGTGCTCTCATCTGCATACCCAAAGGTGGGCGGTGCAAGAGTAATGTCGCTGTCGCCCTGAGGGACCCCGGCATTAATATTCAATAAGTCCGACGAGCAGCCATCAATAACTACTCGAATGTACCGACCCCTCAGGAAGTCTGCAATCCAGTCACACAGACCACCGGGCAGACCTAATGCAGGAAGCTTACCAATAAGGCTTTCGTGCCAGACCCTATCAAAAGCCTTCGTCAAGGGTCAAGGGAGACGGCAAGCGGTTCCCAATGCCTCTCGATGGCCTCACTCCAGATGTGAATGGCATACGCCAAAAGATCCTCAGTGGACCGATTTCGACGGAAGCCGTATTGGCGGTCGCTAAGGATGTTGTTAGCTTCTAGGTATGCCAGCTTATTATTACGCGTTCCATACTCATACAGAGTATGGACGTTACAGAGATGGGTCTGTAATTGGCCGGGTCAGTACGACTGCCCTTCTTGGGCACGGGCTGTACGTTGGCTTGCTTCCAAGCATTCGGTACTTTTCCACTCTCATACGAAAGGCGAAACAGGCGTGTCAAGATCGGAGATAATTCAGGCGCACAGGTTCTGAGAACAATTTTTTGGTATACCGTCGGGCCCGCTAGCCTTATTTATGTCGAGGTTGCGCAGCACCCTACGTACGTCCTTCTGATGCAAAGCTGCCAAGGATAGCATGCGAAGAAATATCGCATCCCATCCCAATCCGCTGACTTGTACCGCCATAATCGCCGGGTGCCTCTTGGGCTGGGATCGTGCGGGGAGTAGACGGATACAGACTTCACCAGAAAGTGGTCGGAAATACCGACACCGAGTAACGGTCTGGATCTCTGGTCAGCAGAAGGTCCAAGCAATTAGCCGTATGCGAATCAACATCCGGCACCCTCGTTGCCCCCTAGACCAGATGAGTGAGATTTAATGCTAGCGCAAGCTTTCGAGTCTCTCGCCCAGCATGGTCAGTGTACTGGTACGGGAAGAGCCACTCCTGGTGACGAGTATTTAAGTCGCCCAGTATCACCAGTTGCGCAATAAACGTTTTGACTTTGACTTTGACTTTGACATACGGGTACCGTTGCTGAGCCTCATCAGCCGCCTCACTAAGGTATTGTGTAAGCCCAGTTGACTCCAGAACTCCGCTGTGCGACCTGTAGACACAAGCATAGATAATCTTATCCAGACCTGTGTCCACCAGGGCCCAGAGCGCTGTGTAACGAGTCTTCTAGGTTTTGGAGACGCCGATAAAAGGTGTCGTCACGAGCGTACATGCATACACCCGCGCGTAGCTTGAACCTGTGCTCCAGAGTAAACCCTGGGTAAAAAAGATACGCCACGTCTGACGGACATCCGATCTGCGTCTCCGAAAGGAACAAAAGCGCTGGTTTATCAGTCTCCAGATGGTAAAGCAATTTTTCCTTTTTTCCTTATTGCCATAGTTGAGAGGATAGGAGAAGGAAGTGAGATGAGGTTCCACGCTGGCATCCCATAGACACGCGCCGGCAGAACGCCATCATTGGAGGACAAATTTACAATGTGAGTTACGACACTTACGACAGGAACTATTTCAGTCAAAATAGGTAAAAACTCTGCCGCACAAGAGGATAAGCATGAAAAGCCTCCTTCCTTGTTACTATTATTGTTTACCCATGAATGCCACACCACATCGCGCACGAAGGGTTCCGTACCATTATCGCAAAAAAACTGCAAAAGAATCACGTTTGTTGTATGGGAGCCCCACTTAAATATTTATTTTATTGTTTTTAGTATTTGTTGTTATAGCTGCAACAGAAATACATCATCTGTGAAAATTTCAACTGTCTAACTATCACGGTTCATGAGATACAGCCTGGTGACAGACAGACGGACCGCGAAGTCTCAGTAATAGGGTCTCGTTTTTACCCTTTGGGTACGGAACCCTAAAAATTACGTTGTGTCTATATTAAGATGATCACAAAAAACACGAATTATTTCCATAAAACATTTTATTATAAACAATAATTATTAAAAAAACATACTTTATAATATAACTTAATACAATTGCAACATTGCGGTATTATAAATGCAATTTCTTTACACTTCCGCTCACGTTTCAACTTTTAAGATGAAGTAATGTTTACCGCTAACCTTCTTCCTACATACAACAAAAAAAGTTACCAGTCAAAACATTAACAGCAAATAATATATTACTTTGAGACATAAACGTGAAAATCTATACAATATTATAATATTTGAAGTTCATCCGAGTAGCCTTTTTTATTAAATCTATTTTTATAATGTATACAAAATCAGAGATATTCGATATCAAAGCTGGAATGGAAGTCTGCTTCATACAAGTAACATTAATAAAAATAATATGACAGTAAGACGTTTGTAATACTATCGTTATTCGTATATGTGCATAATAAATAGTTTTGACCAAACAAATTATCTAGAACAGTTAAAAAGTTTCATTCTGAAGCATAGAACAAATAGATAAATAATTAAATTCAAAATGTTAATTCCCAAATCAATAATAAATTCTATAACAATTAAATTAATTTCTGTCATATTTACATATATAAGCCAACTCGTCTAGATTTCATTTGGTCAAAAACCAAAGTAACATAGTTGATATAATATTAAGAACTACATATATTTAGTCCCACCCTGTACATAAAATGGATTTGAGGCCAAGGACTCCAGGAAAGGCTGAAGCGAGCCGGGAAACACGAGAAAAAGACGATCTGTGGCCCTAGAGTGAGTTTGTTTAACATTCGTCAATTTGTTTACAAAAAAGTGGTTTTCCATTACTGTTACCAGATGTCGCTTCTCCAGTTTCAATATAAATTGACGGCGATCGGGCACGAGTAAAAACTCGCACGAAGCCCATAGAACATTTTTATGTTTGAAAACGGTTTGTTCGTGTTTCGGCTCGTTGACTACTTTCCCCGAGACCACAGCCCAGAAAGTGCTAAAGTACATATTTTCTTTCGCGAACTTATCTAACTGAACACATAAGACTATCACCATCCTTGAATATTACCCTCTTTTCTTAGTTCTCCTCCATAAACAACAAGACCTTCTATAAAAGATAAGTACTATAATCTTTCCGCTTGCTTTACAATTTATTCAATAATCAGTATAATATTGTTCAGCCATAAAGTTCAATTCGGCGTGACAATCAACGTCAGGTACTTACACGCGCCTTGAAAAGAAATTTCGCCATTTAGAGATTCCTCAATTTACACTCATATAGTTTTAAAAAGTCCATTACAATAAGAGCTACAATATCCACCCAACATTTATTTACAAAAGGCATTTTTCGACATATTTACAGCCGAGTCCCCAGAAGAATCAGTATGTAAGTTCAAGACCGGAGACTGGCCATGTTAATGTTAGAAAACTTTTCCCATAGCCTATGTTAACAATGCATGTACACTATCGATGCAGTCGAAGTAATAATTATCTCATATTATTCACAATAAAAGCGTCTTTTAATACCTACAACAGTTATTTAGATAAGTGTACAGCCTTGCGAATACCGTGTTATTTAAAACCCGAAGAAAAGTATATGAGTCAGTGCTTTAGAAATATTTACTTTTTCACAAGAATTGCATCGACTCTTAAAGAGTATAATATTTATAATATTCTATAGAATTACATAGTATAAATTTTATTATATTTTAACACTCAACGACATACATTATATTTTACAGTGTGTTCTACCTTTACATATTAAAATACAATTTACAAGGTTTCAAGAAATCTGCTTTGAGAAAATAATTTTACTGAACTAGCTTGCTTCTTATAATGTCCATCTGAATTACAATAAAGAAAATAATCATTATAATATATTTTATAATAAAAAAATCAGCCAAACCAAACTAAATTAAATATTTGATCATACAATATACTAATAGTTATGACACCGGCTTATCCAGTGTGATTCTGACTATTTTGTCAATAAAATAGTTTACAAACAAGTACAGTTAAGGGCATAACAGGCGGACACGTTTCCTTCTCTTTCTAGCGTTTAACCGACGTATAGCGTTATCCCACTCTATCCTCACGAAAATGAAAAGAATCGTTACAAAAAATAATCTCAAATTCGCAACTACATCAAATAAAAAAATGTCTACTTATGCCCGGGTCTACTTTTAAACGAAAATGTTCCAGCACTTTAGAGTAAAAATCAGACTCGGGCACCGAGATCGCGAAGAAATACAATTGAACGGATTACGATGAAACAGGAATCCTTAACATCACCCTGAATAAAACCTTTAACATTATATAACACCTATTTAACGTCTAATAGCACTACACTTCGGAAATTCTCAGTTGGGAGATTTTGTCTTTCTGACCAACGCGAATAGAAAAAGACATTTACTTTTGAGAAAATATTCGAAATTTAAAAATGTAGTGCCGGTACGGGTCTTAGAATGGTTCACCTGATTGGTCAGTCAGGTGGGCGCCATTACTGTAGTGGGAGGTGCTTGGTCCTCCGGTTGTGGGGTCGTGCCGCTAGATGGCGATAGGTTTGTCGCGGCACTGTTCCACTACATAGTTGGTGAACCGCTTGAGGAACTTGGGGTACTCGCGCTTGTACACTGCGCGGAGCACTCCGGCGGGCGCCCAGCCTCCGGGGTTCACTGGAAGAGGAACATCAATATTAACTTACTTGCCATACATGGAATAAAACTCTGTCTGCTTCCAGTGTAACTGGACGCACACAAGCCATATTAGATCAACAATGGGGATGTGAACGCAAAGCTGAGCGCAGATGTCGCTGGCGGCGCAATGGCTGCTGTCAAATCATTTTGGCTTTGTTTACATCACGTTTTTTTGTTATTTTTTGGGTTTAAACCGGTCTACCATCGTTATTAATAGTATGTTTTGTCCTTGGCAGCTTAAGGAATTGATAGATGAACTAAAAAAATGAGGAGCAAGGGTAACTGGAATGAAAACAGTTCTGTTTGAGAGGCACACTTTTATATAATAAAATATTTTTCATCGGCCATATGTTCTAGATTTGGATATTTTTTTAGTTGTAACAAGTTAATTCTTACTTGACTCATGGTAGGAAAATTTACAAAAAATGAGAGAACATTACTTTTATGTGTTGGTATTCTTTACGTTTTAGGTTAGAAGTTTTATTTTATTTTCGGCAAACAAAGCCCTCAAGCTTCTGAAGGCCAAGCAAATGACATTACTGCTATAGAACTTTATCAATACGTTAATAGTAACACTATATCGCCGAAGATTACCAAGCAACATAGTCAGAGTTACTTTGACAAGTGCATAACATCTAATATATATAAATCTCCTGTCACGATGTTTGTCCGCGATGGATTCCTAAACTACATAACCGATTTTAAATTAAATTGGCACACCGTGAGCAGTCTGGTCCATCTTGAGATATAGGGTAGGGTAGGTAGGGTAGGTAGGGTAGGGTAGGTAGGGTCGGTAGGGTAGGGTAGGGTAGGTAGGGTAGGGTAGGTAGGGTAGGTAGGGTAGGGTAGGGTAGGGTAGGGTAGGGTAGGTAGGGTAGGGTAGGGTAGGTAGGGTAGGTAGGGTAGGGTAGGTAGTTAGGGTAGGTAGGGTAGTTAGGGTAGGTAGGGTAGGTAGGGTAGGGTAGGGTAGGTAGGGTAGGGTAGGGTAGGTAGGGTAGATGAATGTTTGGTGTTTTTATGGCAAAACAAAGTTTGCCGGGTCAGCTAGTAACCTATAAATATGTATAGCCTTTTCCCAGTTTTTTTAGCGCTGTATATTTGGGCAATCAATGAACACCGGGGTTGGTATATCCTGGTACAACAAACAGAGGCATATTTCGAGAAAATTTAAATTTACTGAATTCTAGGTTACAAAATGTATGTATTTGACAGCTTTCAATAGCCATAGCGACGATGCGCCACCTATCGTGAAAAAATGGCAGTTCACATCCTCATTGAAGTCAGGAAAGTAGAAATATAGTTTATGTCGAACGATAATGTTCGCGATGTGAGCGTTAACACGCTTGTTTCTGTTCACACAGAGGCACACTTGCGCTATAAATCTAATTAATGCATTTAACGCTACACGGATTTAAACATTTATATCGTTTCAAACGATTGACAGAAATAGAGCGATGGTTTCAATTCGTTCAGTGCTGAAAATATTTATGATAGTGGCAATGTGTGAGAGAAGTGAGCGTTGGTAGTTTTTATAGAAATAGAAGATTTCAACAATGGTAGGTTTATGTGTTACCTGTACTACAGTAAGCGATGTCGGTGGTAATGTTATTCCTGGTGGGCCGCTCGCCGGCAGGGTACGTGGTGCGGCACGCCAGGCACACCGTCACGAACAGGCGGATACATGCGCCGGTGTTTGACTGGAACAACGAAAAACAGTGGTTACATACAATCCACATTAAAAAGCACTGTTAAAGTAACCGTCCACGCGCAAAAAATGCGATCCAAGGAATCTTGCTTCAAATCCGATGATTTGGGAGGACAGTAACTGCTGAAACCAAATTATAGTGCTATAGAGATGGATCTAGAACCAATAGTGGATTCCTTTATTTAAAGGAACAATGTCGACAGCGCCATCACCAATACTGTAGACGGATGTGACTGGATGCCTTTGATGTGTGTTTGTGTGTGTGATGAGCACTGCATTTTTAGCCTACATATTTTTTTTCTTTGAGAAAGATCCAACTCCACCTGTGGAGTGTGCAGAAACTATAAGCGGTAGCACAGACGCATCGCGACGCGCGTATTCACAGCGTAAAAGGTTCGACTTTACGCCACTAGATGGCACAGTCTGTGCCGTCCATGCTTAGTCAACTGTCCAGCACGTAACTTGACAGCTAGATTAACTAGACGACACGGTTGACGTAGTGTTTGAGAGATCGGCTGTTGCGCTGCGTGTCGCGGGTTCGATTCCCGTGCGGCACAAATATTTGTATGGCCTACGGATAGTTGTGCCGGATCTGGGTGTCTTATATATGTGAGTTTAAATGTTTGTAAATACACCCACAATAAAGGAATAAATTCCCAGAAAAAAAAAGCTGCTTTGACATTTTTAATAAAATAGTTTTAAAGGTCATATTTGCTTACCGGATAATCCGAATTGATAGTGGAATGGTTAGTGACGGCGTAGGTGTCGTCGGAGGATTGTCGCACGTGCGACCAGAACAGCGCGTCCCGCTGCGAGGCGGGCCAGATGCGCTTGAAGGTCTGGTGGAACACCAGCGCGTCTGATGAGATCTCCTCTACGATTGTCATCGTTTCTAGTGTGGCTGGAATATAAATGAGTTAAATAAATACCTGCATAATAAAAACATTAAATCAGGACTGCATTCTTCGAAGAAGAAAGCAGAGTTTAAAATATTAATTAAGCCTCAACATCATATAGATGAAATTCTGAAGATTATTCGTTATCGTTAATCAATCAGGCAGAAACGATTTAAATGAAACTTGGCAAATAGGTAGACCAACCCCTGGTTCAGGCGCAGATACTCCGAGTAGTTGATTTAAAAATGAAAATCACGTCTAAACAGCTAGTTGCAATTTTTTGGAAAAATATATGTTACATTAGACCATTTTCTTAATAATTTGATCTAAGAAAATTTTGAGTTTTATTCGTATAACATAGTGTAATTACTTTAGTTATGTCTAAAAGAGACACAAAAACGACAATCGCACCAAAACTGCCGGTTGTATTTTAATGAAATTGACACCATCTTAAAGACAATTTAATTATTTACATTTCTCATAAGGCTTTTTTTTTTAAGTCATAGAATAATATGGAAAGTACAGAAAACTACTGAATTTTGGGCCGCTCGGGTGTGAAACGAGTGCGCGTTTTGTTCCCTCAAGGTCGTTGGCGACTGTCGTTGTCTTAAAGAAACTTTTTATCCTAGGAATATGTTCCCTTGAGATAATTTTCGACTTTTACGCGGTCATAGCGGCTGGTAGAGACGAGTCAAATATAAGCCCAGATATCGCAACGTTAGAAAATGTGCATTGAACTTTCAACTCTCGGAGTTATGCCGAGCAGTGATATTCCAACGGAGCTCTTTACAAAGAGCCGGTGCTAACCTGGACTAAGACGTTAGAAGGTTACATTTCAACTAGATAATGCCATGTTACTTCAACTATGTATTGTCATTTGTCGTTAAAGAAAAAAACCGGTCGAGTACTAGTCAGACTCGCGCACGAAGGGTTCCGTACCATTATCGTAAAAAACGGCAATAAATCACATTTGTTGTATAGCAGCCCCACTTAATTATTTATTTAATTCTGTTTTAAGTATTTGTTGTTATAGCGGCAACAAAAATACATCATCTGTGAAAATTTCAACTGTCTAGCTATCACGGTTAATGAGATACAGCCTGTTGACAGGCAGACACACGGACAGTGAGTCTTAGTAATAGGATCCCGTTTTTACCCTTTGGGTACGGAACCCTAAAAACGTACTGGATTTACACTTGCTATATCCTTGACAAGTCTATGACCATGTATCATTAGCATAATCTCTTATAATCTCTTGGGTTATTAATGTTTTTCTCCTGTTATAATAATAACCAAATAACAATGCTTGATGTGGTACAAGCAAGGTAAACAAAGATAAGTTGATAGCGAAGGACGATGAACCACATGATATTAACATAACAATGTCAAAAAATTCACAAATATAAAAATTGTACATGTTTTAACATGTAGTTTTACATATTTGAGAAAACATTGACAGTTGACAAGATAATCTCACGAAAACATTCTGCCTATGTTTTATTTATAGCAAAACATACGTAAAATCTTCAACATAATTAATAATTCATTAAAACGCGTGATGAACATTATTTCATGAATTCGTTCACGGCTTGTGGTTTCGTCACTCAACGAAAGTTTGACAGCTAAGATATTTGGTATGATCTATTGTATCTCTCTTATTTGCAGACTAGCTATGCCCGCGGCTTCGCTCCCGTCAACTGCCTACTCTACCCTACATAGATTCCTGCCTACTTTACTTACCTTCCTACCTACTTGTTTTTTTTTTCTAGTGTTTTCTTTCGCGGGGTTATGTCTAGTTAAACTGATTAGCAGCGGCTTGAAAATAAATAAAAGGGAATTCGTGTTTTTTTTTTAAATAAGTGAAAATTTTGAGACTTTTTGTTCTATAGTTATAGTATCTTTTGCACGTTTTTACAGTTTCATTGCACCAAAATGTGTTACAATACAAATTAAAAAAAACGAGTGGCATGCCTTAGAAATTTAAAACCGCGCCATCTATTGGAATCAATTTTAAATGCTCCGTTCAAAGAATCTTGTGCTCAGAAGAGTTGATTAAACAATAACATACAATTTTTATGACTATTTATTTTTATGTTTTTTATGATATGAATCAGCCAAAAGACGTCCACTGCTGTATATTTTACACGCAATTCAATAACAAATCGATGCATATCGCGCCATCTAGTGTTATTTATTTAAACCAAATTTCCTTTTCTCAAACATGCTTGGAAATTTGAGCATTATTTTGACAACCTTCTTCGAGATAAATCGAAATTGCTGTACTGGCCAAATACATGCGAGCAGCGGCCGGCAAAAGTTGTAGGAAAATCCATATATGTCGTGTTTAGGGGCCAAATAAATTACATAGTAAACTCATATCTGTCGTGCAATTTAAAAACGGAACGATCTTTTACTCCGAAACATGGCAACAAAGGAGGTAACTTATCAAAGGTTTTAATTAAAATTCGAACTGGCTTGAATATAACATGCTGTTTATAGAAAAAAAAAATTAACACTTTAACACGGGAATAATAAATTGTTGGTCGTTGTTCATCATTGAGTTCGAAACGTATTTTTTTTTCGACAAAATGCATTCTAGGTGCAACTTAGTTTTAATTTCCGCGCACTTCGTCCATCAATGCCTCTTTTGCTGGCCGCTGCAGTAATGTACTATTCTTAGCGTCAGGACTCCGTGGTAAGACTCACTTCGTTGGACACAAATAAAAATAACAGTTATTCACTATCCCACTTCAAAAACTTCGTCTAATACTCACTTTCCCACTCATACCGGTAGCGCGGGTTGAAGAAGTAGTGGCACATCTCGCGCGCCGTCACGCCGCGCACTTTGTGCATCGCCTTCAGGGGGTCGGTCACCATGCCGTCCACTTCCATCTCCCTGAGAACGTACATCAATTGAGCATACTGGAATATTAGAAATAAGGCTGTGGCGTGGATATACCGTGTTGTGGAGCATGCAAAGCTTGCCCTGTGACATCAGTCGGAAATGTGCATACTTATACGGTGCCCAAATTCATAAAAACACTTTTCAGTATCTACCAGACCCAAAAAATATATAAAGGTACACGCTACAAACCACTAATCCAAAAAGCTTCACATTTTATTTACAGTAATTTACCAATCCCAGAAAAACTTCCCAATCCAGATGCCAAGTCATACCAAACAAAATAAATATTCTGCACTTCAAACTAGCCCAAAAGAACAATGGCGAAATCTTAGCTGAATTAAATTTGAGCGTCTGAAAGTGAGTTATATACGAAATAAATTCCATTGACTACGTTTTTTCAAAGTATAACATTAACTGATTCATCACGGATAAAAAAAAACATTCTAAATGAAAGTTATTTGACTTTTTCGTAAACTCTCATTAGCTTAGTGTTGCCATTTTACACTTATTCTGCCAAGTGACAAGTAGTGACGGTAGTAAGTATATCATTATTGTCTTTGTTATTATAATAAAATAGAGTAAATAAATTAACTATATAGTCTATGTCTAAATGTAGGTATCCTTGCAGGTAGGTAAGAATACTGTAGTGTAGTAGATATAAATAAATTACTTACTTTCAATTAATTATAGGCAAAAAGACTAGTATCCAAGTAAAAAAAAATGCTCGCTTAATAAATAAATTTACCGTACTCTTTCCAAAGAGTATATTTCACATTTCATGCTGAAATAACTAGGAAAGGGAAATACTAATGCGATATTGTCCTTTTACTGCCACGAAATTGTAATAATATTACCTATTAAACACATAAGTAAAAGTTACCCAGACATAACCTACAAAAGTTCATGACTGAATATCTATTGTTTTCGGCATTCTTGACCAAAAATTCTTGCACAAACTAATTCAGAAAATGACCCTGAATTAAACCAGCTAAGAGTCGTGGGAATTTAATCTCAGCTAAAACAATGTATGGGTTTCTGCCATTGTCCTTTACAAGCAATAGTGTCAATAAAAAACATGCATTGGCTTACATTACAAATATTACAATAGCTACATTCTTACCCCTTTATTCATAACATCATGGCATTGCAAACGCTTTGTAATTCTGTATTTATTGAGCGTCCAGTTCGCATGATGTGAGTTTGCCGCTCGTGAAGTAATCTACACAATGTCTATACAATACCCGATATCTATAAGAAACAGTAGTGCGCCATGCGACGTGCATCATTGCAAAGCCTGAATTCAGAGCGGTAAACTTACTTTTACGCGCATTGTACTAATAATTTTGAGTTACATTGTCATTTAAGAGTGCAATGAGGCAATAAATATCAGTCGATATGTAGTCTATCAATATAGAAGACTGGAAGCCGATCCCAACACAGTTGAGAAAAGGCTAAGCAGATTTTGTGGTATATCAACATATCTAGGTCAGAGCCATTCGGGCTTCAAGAGTCCTTAGTGTTCCAGAAAATGCTTTAACGAACAAACAACTCGCCTGAAACAAAGACCGGACCACCAAGAGCCCTGGGGTCTTTCTCTGATGTGTCTAAAATATCATGTCTCCACTGTGAGAGAGGGAGACGGAGCCATACAGGATGAAGAGCACTATCCTTTTTAAACAGCGGAATCATGATATTTTTGACACGTCATGGTAAGGCCCCTGAAGACAAAACCTCTACATCATTTATGAATAAAGGGGTTAAACACATGTAAGCAAAAGTAGTATAAGAATGGCGTCCACATACCCACTTCTACAAACATTGTCCACGTACCTCCTGTACATCCGCATGTCACCCTCCTCCGCGAACAGCTGCCAGCCTATCTCGCCGCCGACGCCTTCGAACGCGGCCTGGATCTGCTCGGAGGATATTCTGTCGATCTGGAAATTTTACGTGGAAAAATCAATATTTGGGAGAGGGATTTGAGCTAGGTGGGTCAGAGGCTTCGATGCTGTCGAGGATTTATTATAGTTACGAAATAGTAAGGAGCGCCTCGGGGGAGGCTGGGTCGACCCAACGCGAATGTATACGTACATCCGTGGTGGGGCGGCCCGGACTGCCAGGCACTTCTTCTCATGCAACCGAGCGGGTGGGCAGGTTGCGGATAGCCCAACTCCGGCTTGCGGGATCGACTGATGGCGGCTAACTTTGCCTTTGGCGATCCTGCGGTCGGGGCATCTGATATAAGATCCCGGACAAGAGAAGTTCCCGAAAGCCAAACCCCAGGCCTAGGGTAACCTATACACCATTCTCCTATGTGCCCACCACCTAAACAAGCCATCCCTCCGTATCCATACACATCCCGTCGATCCTTAAATCCCTAGGTCAACTCCCAGGCCTAGGGTGACCCCCCAAGAAACCCACACCTCTATCCATCAAACTCCCTCCCTCCTATCCCCTAATCCCGTCGGTCCCCGAGGAAGGGTAACCTCGAACCCCAATAAAAGCCCACCCCCCTACGATATGAACATGCAGCGAGACAAACTTGATACCCAGGTGGGTCCCGGCCAAGCCGGGGAATCCCACACCGCTTCGGCGGTTAGCTCCCAACGTAATATGGGGGGAGCATCAAACTGCATCATCGAGCAACTCATGCCGCGCTTTACGGCACGGCCGGCTGCTGATTTAGCGCCCACTACACAGGCAGCGACAAACGCGCCCACAAACCAGACCTCGGCAGCGTCCAACGCGCCCACTGACTCGACCCCGACACCCGCTTCACGGTGTATGCCCCCCACGAACCCCTGGCAACAGAGTGTCGTGCGGAGCAGCACCAACTACCCAGATAACGACCCAGACCAGCACAGACAGACAGTCACGGGGAAGGACAGCGGAACTGGCAGTTCTACAACTCTCCCGGCTGTAAGTGATGGAGTACGCTCGCGTAAAAAGCGCGGAAAAATCACGGCCCGCGAGAGAAAAGTAGGCGACCGAAAGCGCAACACCCGCGACGGCACCAGCCAGAGCGAAGCGTAATCGGACGCTGAAGGAGTGGCACGCGACCAGCCGCAAGTACGCGCAGGGGAAACCCAGCGCGAAAAGCGGCCGGACGCGGAACCACGCGACCAGTCGCAAGTACGCGAAGGGGAAACCCAGCGCGAAAAGCGGCCGGACGTGGGGCCACGCAACCGGCCGCAAGTACGCGAAGGGGCAACCCAGCGCGAAAAGCGGCCGGACGCGGGGCCACACGACCAGCCGCAAGTACGCGTGGAAGTAACCCAGCGCGAAAAGCGACCGGACGCGACAGAATCTGCCAGGGTCGCAAACCGACCCCAAGACACTGACAGAACCCACGACGGACTAAAACCCAGACACACCAGGAGCAAGCGCGCTGGAGCTGCGCGCAAAGCCAAACAGACCACGCCATGCTCCCCAAACCCGACACCTGGACCAAGTGGGACCGCGCCACTGAAGAGGGAGCGCCCCGACGACACAGCCTCGCCAAGCACACTGCAAGGGGACGCCAAGCGGGTGCGAATCCACTCGGCTCAGGGGGGGCAGAGGACCTACGCGCGGGCCACGAAGGATATTCCTGCACGGCTGGCGGTAGCAATCTGCCTTCCCCACCCCGGCAGAGAGTTGACTATACAGGAGGCCGAACATATTAAGACCGCACTAGAGGACAGAATGCTGGACACAGACACGACGACACCACTCCCGGCCTTCCGCGGATACCCGCGGGTAGCGGAGGGCACGGTGCAGCTGTGGTGTGAAGATGACTACGCTCTGACCTGGCTGACCCAGAATGTTCCCCTCATAAAACTCCCCGACAACGACCTTTCACTGACGGTGATGAAGCAGACCGACGTGCCCACCCGTGTCCGAGCCTCGCTCTTCGTCCCTCGTTACAGAGGTGACGCGGGCAGGCTCCATGGTATTCTGATCCGTCAGAATACCTGGTACGACATTAGCAGGTGGTCACTATACAGGGCGACAACCGTCGGTGGCGACCGTCATGGGACTTACCTGACCCTGGGGCTGCCACCGGAGGAAGCCGAAAAGGTCGTGGGGCGGGAGCGACGGATATCGTACCTCTTGGGGTCGATATACGTGCGTTTCTGGCCCACGACCCGACCCTCTGACACCCAGACTGACAGCACGGATGGAAACCCATCAGAACAAACGACGGAACCGACGACGACCCCGACAAGCTACGCGGACATTACCCACCTCGAGGAGGTGATGGCTCGTACGGTAATGGCCGATAACGCTGACTCCATACCGCCCGAGTCACCTGGCTGGAGCGAGCAGCTCCTTGCCTCGTCGCCGGGCGACCGACACGACGACAACTAGAGGTGGAGATGGAGGGACTATCTGATGGATCCACCACTGACTAACCCCACCACACCTCCATCCCCACCCATCAACATCATCCAAACCAACCTCCAGCATAGCCAAACTGCCACGGCTAGCTTACGCAGAGCACTGGAGGTAAAGCCCAGAACCATCGCACTGATCCAAGAGCCGTGGATCAGGAACAATAGAATATGCGGCCTCGGTAACATCGGAGGTAAGGTAATTCTCAACACACATGGCTCAGAAAAGCCAAGAACCTGCATCTACATACCCAAAGATATTCCCTTTACGTCACTAACACAATTCTGTTCCAGAGACCTGACAGCTGTCAGGCTCCATACCGAAGACAGCGTTCCGAATGTTGTGCTGGCCTCGGCATACATGCCAGGTGAGGACACAGATTGCCCGCCAAAGGAGCTGGCTGACCTGGTGCAGCACTGTGAGCGCGCCGGTCTGGACCTGATCATCTGTACCGATTCAAACGCCCACCACCCGCTCTGGGGCAGTGTCACACCGAACCCCAGAGGAGAGGTACTATCCACCTTTTTATTCTCTACTAATCTTAACATTGTTAACCGTGGCACAGAACCCACTTGGGTCACGGCCCGGGGACAAACAATCATAGATCTAACACTTGCCACTGAAAACGCAACAAACCTCATCACTAATTGGCACGTATCGGACGAGCCTTCTTGCTCAGACCATAGAAGGATCCGCTTTACACTAACCACAAACACCAAAAAACCCGAACCAAGGCGAAACCCGAGACGTACCAACGTTCCCGGGTTCAAAAGCCTTCTAGCATCACTATTAGCTGGACATCTAGCACTGGCTACCGTAAGGGACCAAGCACAATTAGAACACACCGTAACGCAATTATCCAAATACCTAACAGAAGCATACCACGCATGCTGTAAATCAAGAGCGCCACAAAGCAGAAACGAGAGGAACCCCTGGTGGAACGCTGAACTTGGTAAACTCAGAGAGACGCTGCGTAAGCAATTTAACAGAGCAAAAAACACGAGACTCCCGGAAGACTGGGAGATATACAAAGTGACCCAATATGCATACAAAAAACAGACTAGAACCGCCAGGAGGATGGCATGGCGGAAATCCTGTGAATCCATTGAAACAAATAATGAGGCCGCAAGGGTACGGAAAATCCTATCAACTGATCAGGACCGATCCCTCGGCGCGCTGAAAAAACGCGACAACTCATACACACAAACCGACTATGAAACCAGCAAGGTCCTTCTCGAAACTCACTTCCCGGACTGTCAAGTCCTGGAGAACAGGACATGGGAGGCTGAACCCGAATGGACCCCAACGGAACAAGACTGGTCAAGAGCCCACAATATAGTAACAGTAGACCGGATAAAATGGGCTATCAACACCTTTCAGCCATACAAGTCAGCGGGGCTGGACGGCATCTTCCCAGCCCTGCTACAGTGGGGGGTAGATTATCTCACGCCATGGCTGTTGGAGATCTATCGGGCCTGCATAGCACTAAGATACATACCTCTCGGATGGCGCGAGGTGAAAGTTATCTTCATACCCAAACCTGGCAAAACTGATTACACACAACCCAAGGCATATAGACCTATAAGCCTCACATCCTTCTTGCTGAAAACCCTCGAAAGACTCTGCGATAGGCACATCCGTGATGGGCCTCTCCGAGAGCAACCACTGCACAAACAACAACACGCGTACTCCACAGGCAAATCAACAGAATCCGCGTTGCACAACGTGGTTTCTAAAATTGAATGCGCAGTGGACCACAAATGCTCAGCATTGGCTGCCTTCATTGACATTGAGGGCGCCTTCGATAAGACCATGTTCAACAGTATAAACACGGCCCTCGACAGACACGGCATAGACCCGACCCTAGGGGGTTGGATCACCAATATGCTCAAACTGAGAGCGGTCCAAGTCACGGTTAACGACACTACAAGGGCCATCGTCGCGAAGGGCTGTCCACAGGGGGGCGTCCTTTCGCCACTTCTGTGGAACCTGGTAGCTGACAGCCTCATCAAAACACTCAACGACAATGGTTATTTCACCGTTGGCTACGCGGATGACATAACAATAATAATAAACGGGACCCACGAAAACACCCTATGCAATCTCATGCGTCAAGCCCTGAAAATAGTAGAGGAATGGTGCAACGAGCACCAACTCTCAGTGAACCCCACAAAAACTGAACTAATTCTCTTCACTAAAAAGAGAAAACCGATGACACTGCAATTACCGCGTTTCTTCGGAACAACCCTTAGCCTTTCGACTGAAACCAAGTACCTGGGCATTTATTTGGACAAACAGTTGAATTGGGCAAAACACATGAACCATATCACCACAAAAGCCAGCATATCCCTGTGGCAGTGCAAACGACTGCTAGGCAGGAATTGGGGGATTAGCCCCATGGTCACCTACTGGTTATACACCACAGTTATCCGACCAATCATTACATATGGCTCGCTGGTCTGGTGGCCCAGGACAGACCTCAGCACAGCCCAAAGAGATCTCGAAAAACTACAGCGGTTCGCCTGTGTTGCAATCACTAGTAGTATGAGAACCACACCAACTGCCGCCCTACAGGCAATGCTGGGACTCCCACCTCTACACCTAATTGTGAGGGAGGAGGCAGCCCTAGCCACCTTTAGACTCCACCTATCAGGTTCCCTAAATAAAGACTCCAGAATTAAGCACACACGCATAAGAGATGATGCGATCAAGCGTAAACCGATGTTAGCATCACCATGTGACAAAGCCCCGAAATCACACCACTTTCACAGACACTACAACATAACACTTACAGAGGAAAGATGTGACTACTCTGGCCCGAAAGAGATGAGAATATACACCGACGGATCGAAAACTGACTCAGGTACCGGAGTCGGAGTCTTCTCATACGATTTCAATATAAATATATCCAGACCGCTAGGAAGGTTCAACACCGTCTACCAGGCGGAGTGTGTTGGCATCATACAAGCGGTCCATGCCCTAGAAGCCAGGAGGGTTACGGACACCCACATACGGATTCTCTCCGACAGCGCATCTGTCCTCCAATCCTTACGGAAAGAATACATTACATCAAAACTAATACTAGAATGTCACAACGCGCTAGAACAAATAACCGTATCTAGCCGTAACACGGTGACACTACAATGGATAAAGGGACACAGTGGATCGCTGGGCAACGACGCGGCTGACGAGCTTGCGAGGCGCGGATCCAGCTCGACGGTCTATGGACCCGAACCTGTTGTACCCATCCCCTTCAACCAAATACGCAGGTGGCTACAGGAATTCACCCAGACACAGGCGGAGAACTGGTGGGCCTCGACACCGGGCTGTAGGCAATCCAAAGAAGCTCTGCCATCCTTGGACAGTAGGCTTACCAGGCGTCTTTTACGCCTGGACAGGAATGGCCTCCGCGTGGTGACGGGGACCATCACGGGACACTGCTCACTTAACAAACACTTCCACACAATAGGCATAACGGACAGTCCTCTGTGCAGGGCATGTATGGAGGCTGAGGAAACCGTTGCGCACGTTCTTTTTGAATGCACAGGTGTTACCCAGATAAGAGCACAAACCCTCGGGTCACCCAGATCTTACACGGATGTTCTGAAGAAACCAGGAGCTCTAATCGACTTCTGGAGGGAGGTGGGCTGGTTGGAATGACCCACCCAACGGCCGCCATGGCCCACGTACAAAGGTCCATTTGAGGGACTAAGTGCGGAAACCAAACCCCCCTAACATAGAACATAGTAAGGAGCGCATAGCTATTAGAGCTTGGCAAATACGTACGCGACACTCGCATGGTCCGCGGGCGCGGGGGACGTAAGGCAGCGGGGATGGTAAAACGTGCGCGCGGGACGGGTGTCACCTGACGGGCGCGTCGTCACGTCATTGGGTAGTAACGTCCCCCGCCACCCACGTGGACAATGGAAGTGTCACGTACGAATTTGCCAAGCTATAGTGTAGTTCGATTAGTCTAAATCTTGTCGGATATCATGCCATGGTGCAGTATTTGGACAAAACCATAATAGTCTACTTTTCCAAATCAACGTCATCCGGTTTGCAAGAAAATAGGTCAAAAATCCGAGCCCTTATTTATGTTTCAACGTAGTTAATGAAGAAGACTGTATTTAACTAATCTGTTTACCTCAGTATTGCTAGATAATGCAGTATCATCTGACATAACCTACATTCTATATAAGCGTCCTTCCAATGCCTCGACGCGGTTCGATTTATACCACACTTTATGCGAATTTATGTTCGCATTGACTCATTGCGATGCAATCCCACCTATTTTCACCTATCGACGCAATTTAAACTGTGTAGCGCCACAGATAATATAATACTAGCATACAGATGCCTCATCCCCTTAGATAAAGTACCTATAGATTAAGCACTGGCGTGGCCGAACATGAGACAGCAATAGTTAGTTCTGGTGTTACAACAAGAACGAGAACACTACAACCCACCATCGCACTGACACTTATTATCTATAAATAACCCAAATTCCTTGTCTCAATTAACACATAATACCATGAAATCATAGAAAATCAAACAAAACTGAGTTTGTTTGTCAAACCTGCCATTGTATTAGAGTTTGACAAACAACAAGAACCGGCCACGGTGACAAAGACAAAAAATGATCTTTTGTCCTTATTATTTACATGCTGCCAATAAGCCATCTCGCTCTATCAATCAAGCTCATTTTAAGGCTTTATCTATAGGTACTTTATCTAATCTCATCCCATACAAAGAAACCGTACCGACGTAACTAGCGTTTTTCGTCTGATTACTTTTTGTACATCGATCGCGTTCAGTTCCGTTCCACGGCGATAGATGTATGGTGTTAGCAGCGACTTGCAAGTAAAAGGGTTTATAAGGTCCATTAATATTTTTTTCTTTAAATACAGTGATGATTTGGTTCATAGTAGGTATTTATTTGCACGTTTTTACAGTTTCATTGCACAAAAATGTTTTACAATACAAATGTAAACAAGCGAATGGAATGCCTCAGAAATTTAAAAACATGCCATATATTGGCATCAATTTTATATGATCCGTTCAAATTATCTTTGAAATGTGAATTAAGAGCCCAATATTCCATAATTTTGTGCTTAAGAGAGTTGATTAAACATGAACTTACAATTTTTATGTTCAATTCCAGAAAATGATAATTTTAAACACAATTCAATAACAAATAGGTGAATATCGCGCCATCTAGTGAGATTTATTTGCACCAAATTTTCTTCCTTAGCGCTGGGACCCCGTAGTAAACGACTACAATCATCCCGCGATCAAACGCTTTATGTCATAAAAGTCTACAGTGTAGGTATGGTAGGTCCTACACAATCAGAGCAGTGGTGGCCGCGGCTAACAAGTTTTAGGTCGTGGGTTCGAACCCAGGCAAGCGCTTTACTTTGTGCAATTACTTCGCGTTATTGGGCGATTAGTCCGAAGTTAACTCGCCCGAATCGAGCGAATCGACCACTATTAAAAATATTAATTTTTCTGTGTCAATTGGCCCGAAGTTAATTTATCGGTGAGCGAATCGACCACTCCAAAATTATTTAGTAGGCGATTCGCCCAAATTTTATCTTAGAGAACAAAAACCGGCCAAGTGCGAGTCGGACTCGCGCACGAAGTTTTCTGTACTTGGTAAATTGCGTTTTACGATTTATTACGTATTAAAAAAAAAACTACTTACTAGATCTCGTTCAAACCAATTTTCGGTGGAAGTTTACATGGTAATGTACATCATATATTTGTTATAGTTTTATCATTCTCTTATTTTAGATGTTACAGGGGGGGGGGGACACATTTTACCACTTTGGAAGTGTCTTTCACGCAAACTATTCAGTTTAGAAAAAAAATATATTAGAAACCTCAATATCATTTTGGAAGACCTATCCATAGATACCCCATACGTATGGGTTTGATGGAAAAAAAAATGAGCCCCCAAAATTTATTGTTTTTTTTTATATTTTGTGTGAAAATTTTAATGGGGTCACAGAATACATCTACATACCAAGTTTCAACAGCATAGTTCTTATATTTTCAGAAAAAAGTGGCTGTGACATAAGGACGGACAGACAGACAGACATACAGACAGACATGACGAATCCATTTGACTGTATGAATTATTAATATTTGCATTGTATTTTATTTTACCCAACTGTAAATCTACCATTTACTGTACCTATGCGTCGTTCGTTGACTTGTGTGTGCCCTGGCCGTTGAGTGTGTCATGCTCTCTCAAATGTCTCTCTGATGGTGGCGCGTGCGTTGGATCATCCGGTTACCTTCATGATGGTTGAGCTGGGTGGTGCCAATTCATGCGTCATGTTCGTGAACGGACGCCGTCAGTTGGGATTGGTCATAACTTGACTGCTTCGGATGTTAATGTTTTTCTAGTATCTATTATATAACTGCGCAGTACATGTGTGAGTACTTCTAATACTTTATGTCTGTAGGTGGTATAGTGGGTAGTGCAATTCTGGGTGCATTGTCCTCACATGTATGAATTTAATAATGTATGTACCTATGTTCCTAAATATTGTAAAAAAACATATTTTTTTTTAAAAGAGTATGCTACTTTCCGAATGCACGGTAGAATAATATTAATGTAACGTTCAAAAGTGCCGCTTGGTGGCCTAGTTGAAATAAAATATCTTTGTCTTGTCTTGTCTTGTCTTGTCCATAAGGGTTCCGTCTTTTGCTATTTGGCAACGGAACCCTAAAAAATTAAAACGTACAGTCGTGCTCACACGTCTCGGAAATAATATGAAGAATTAATCGAAGTTAATAGATATTTTACTAGAAACTAGGAAAGCAATTCATTAAATAAGTAATTACCACTTAAAACGTGGAGATATGCCAGTTAGATAAGACATTTATACCCAAACTACCAGGAGGCCAGAATCATGAAGAAGTATTTGCAGAGCTAGAATCATTAGCGGTAGAGACTAACGGAGTACTAGGACTTCAGAATCGAAAATCGCCCGGTATTCTTTTTACCGAACTGATTTAACTTTTTTTATTTATAACTTTTATGTTAACATTTTTTTTTTCAAATTATGTACATTCAAGCATATAATGTTATATATTTGAAATCATGTCTTAAAACCATTTATTTTGTTACCCAACACACAATAGGAAAGGAAGAATAAAAATTGGGCGCCCAAAAGCCGCCATTTTTCTATTTTCCAATTTAAATGTACCCAGTGACACTCGCAACGTTAAGATGAATCGATTGAGGCAAGAATCATCAAAATCGGCTAGCGCGTTTGGTCTCTAGAACGCCACATAGGAACAAACATACATACATAGACTGATAAACACATTACCCTCCTTTGGCATTTGGGTAAAAAACCATATGCCATTGTCCCTCGCGTGGATCCACGTTTCGGGCACTCAAAGGGTTAAACATAACTGGTAATAACTTGGTGTACTACAGGTCCAACACTGCCCAACCCTTCGGGGACTACAGGCCTGATGTTATCTACTATGACCATAGACAAACAAAATGTTTCCCTTATCGGCCCATTAACCTAGAATATTAATAGAGGCATTTTCATCAACTACCTGGCCTGTGGTAATTTGGATGGCATTAAGTTTTGGGGGCAACGGCGAAGTGGGACAGAGTTAGTTGAAAGGCTTAATCCAAATAATCCGTCTATAGTAATCCCGTCATAAGTCCATGTAGTCCACGGTTTGTAGAGGGTTTTTAAAGGTTACAAACAATAAAAGTTGAATAATTTTCTTAGCTAAAAGGAGCGTCCTCACTGGGAGCATTCGCTCGTGAGCATTTTGTAAACAAGCAATCGTAGGCGAGCAACAAATGCTTCCCAGCGCGCCCAGAATTCGCGTTCGAACAAAACTATGAACGTTCGAGTCGAACATTCCCTTGCGAGCTTGGAGCATTCGAATAAGATCTCGTTAAATGTCATTCATTTCGAAATGTCGGATAGAGCGGTTTTGGCTGCAGCATTTTTGATTTTTTTTATTGACCTCGAAGGTCACATACACTTAAGATCAAGAAACTGTTCCTTACTTTACAAGTGGCCAGTAATATTCCTACATATATACTCATTCATTTCATCATCTGAGTACTCGCTTTCGAGCGTTTTATTTGCGTGAACATTCGAATGCGAGCCGTTTCCGATAAAAACGGTGCGACGTCCACACCGGCCAAAGTTCGTGCTTGCGTGTAAGCTTTGCTACGTTCGGCTCAACGTCCACAGCACTCGAATATTCGACGTCGAATGCTCATTAAAAGTGAATGCTCTCAGTGAGGACGCTCCTATAGACTATGGATATAGAGGACGATGGATGAGGAGGATTACCCAGGAGTAGCAACACTCCAATGACGTAAAACTCTTTCTAGCACAGACAATAAAAAAAAAATATGAATGCTGTTAATCTTACCTAACCAAAATGCATTGGCATTAACTATGTGTTACGTAATAACCCAGAACGAGTCAACGTTGATTGTCGGACGGAAGATGTGTCATTGTCAAACTCATGATCAGCTGGCATTGTGGTCAAACGCGAACTGAAGAAACATGATCTCCTTACCTCAGACCACAAAGTGTGCACGGTGAGTCGGTTGTCAATGGCCGGCGGTGGCAATTCCACCTGGTCACGTGTGTGGACGCTAGGTGGCACCACTCGTGCACACCGCTCTTCCTCCATCTTGTCGAAGCCTGTCTCCACTGCATCATAGAACTCGTCATCTGGCAGTGTGGAGTGAGGACCCTCCTGTGGACAAAATAGAAATTGTATTTAGAATTGTTTACAACATATTCAGTTGCCAGTTACATCGGCACTTGACTTGATTGATCGAAGTCAAGGCCAACTGGGGCTTTTGCGGATGCTGAAAAGCATGTCTTAAGAATCTATGGATTTAACCATCGAGATGGTTTTATTTTTATTTGCAACGCCAACTTTCCTACAGTTAAAATACAGCGACTTCTGTCTCCAGTTTTATGAAAATACAGTATACTGTATATAGTATACAGTAAACTCACCGTCTAAATAGCACACTCATTTAGATGCCCAATTAGTTCCCAGCCGTAACTCTGCAGAAATAAATTAGTCAAACGAACTGTGCCCAGCCAGACTAATGCATGCATTACTGCATTTTCTAATTAGTAGTAAGTTAGTTGTGTACTTCTGTTTTTATTTTACTAAATATTTTATGTATTTCTGAAATTTTGAAAGTAACGTCATTTGTGTGGTCTTCAAAAGATTAATTTGGAGTTATTTATTCATTATTTAGCAATTACGAATTCTCGCCAAAGCATTCGCCTTTTACAACGCAGATATTATCCTATGCCTGATATCTCTCTGATCTTACAACGCAGATATTATCCTATGCCTGATATCTCTCTGATCTTACAACGCAGATATTATCCTATGCCTGATATCTCTCTGATCTTACAACGCAGATATTATCCTATGCCTGATATCTCTCTGATCTTACAACGCAGATATTATCCTATGCCTGATATCTCTCTGATCTTACAACGCAGATATTATCCTATGCCTGATATCTCTCTGATCTTACAACGCAGATATGCCTATAATTTCTCTCTCTGATCGTGGCGGATAGCCGGCCCCTCGGGATGGTTGTGCACACACTGTCTTGTGCACTATAATATCTCCCTGAGATTCGCCGCCATTGCCGAGATTCCGTCTAGAGGACCATTTTAATATTGTCATCAATGATATATTTACAAACTGCTCGAGTTTACGATCAACAGCCGCATTTCCATAAACTGTAAAGACTGTTTTCATTACAAAGACACCTAACAAAGGTAAACAAACATAATGAAGAGTAGTAAGTGTCCACGCCCCTAGATAATATTATGCTGCGTCGATCCGACCTACATACGCAGTCACAGCACTGAGGACACGTTTGTAAATGAAATTTGGTTGATTGCACGATCCACGTGATGGCCTGCCGCGCATAATTATTAGTTACGGCTTGATGTCAAGCCCAAGGGCCATGGATTTACGAAACAAGGAACAGAACCTGCTTTGTTATCTCCTTAGCTAATAAAGAAAGTGCAATTTTTTAAGAATAACACAGAAGTCGTGTTTGAAAGTAAATTTTCTATAACTTCAAACTAACACACTTCTCGCCAAACTTCTGGGCCACCCTGAAGTTGGCTTTACGGATGCGCGAGGCACGAAACGGTGCTGTTTTTGTATGAGGTATACTACTGCGCAGCCATTGTAGCCATCTTCAGGGCAGCCAAGAAGTTTGGCGGTTTACTATTAGAAGTAGCCAAGTTAGCTGATCAAGTTGGAGTACCAACTTAGAATATCGAAATAAAGTGGAAAAGCCAATACCTACACTTACGCCTTCCTATGTTTTCTGTCATGAAAACGGCAACGTTACAGGATCAGCATGTGATGGTGGGATGAGCTGGGCACCATTTTTAAACGATTGCCGAATCGCAGTACTAGAATCGGGTAAGTGGAAAGGAAGAACAGGCAAGGGGGAGACAGCAACAGCATATAGGTAAGGCTTAAAGTATTACAAGGCCGAAGTCACATCCAGCTGGTTAGACAAGCATGCCAGCCGTGCGAAGCTAATATTAAAAAAATCGATGCTCCGGACGCTAAGGCCAACGGTTTACGATGTCCATTTAAAAGCAGGCAAACTAAATATAATTGTTAACAGACATCGTTAATCAAAGAATAAATTATTATCTATTGGTTTCGGTATCACGCCTGGATGAAGTTATCGGTCATTTCGATTTATAGAGAGCAGTAGATTTTAAATACTAAATGCAATGCCCGAATGTACAATAGGTTCTCTTTCCACTTCTTTTCGTGTCAACTGTACCTGTATAAAGTTATACTTTTTGGGTTTAGTAGGTGGCCAAGATTATTGCGGTGTCGGAGGCGTAAGTCATCGTCATAACAGCCGAAAGACGTCCACTGCTGAACATAGGCCTCCCTCAAATATCGTCATCACCACATCGACCTGTTCTCTGAGTTTCGCATCCAGCAGATTCCCGCAGTCATAACCAGGTGGCGTTGTTTGGATCAAATAGGTTCCATGGTATAAGATTCATGACTGCCGAAATAACCACTAAACAGAAGTACATATGTAAGAGGACATAAATTTCGACTTTTACGATTGCGAAGCCGTTGACTAAAGCTGGTCTATCTATCTATACAAATTCAAATTAAATGTATTGCATCTATAATGGGCGCACGGTTGGCGCAGTGGTTGACCGATTGACTGCTGCGCTGCGTGTCGCTGGTTCGATTCCCGCACGGAACAAATATTTGTATGACCTACAGATAGTTGTTTCGGCTCTGGGTGTTTGTGTATGTGAGTTTATATGTTTGTAAACGCACCCGCGATACAGGAAGAAATTCCTAGAGTGGGGCAAAGTTAAAAAAAAAAAAAAAATGTACATACAGGTGGTATATATAAGTTACAGAAACAATTATGGACCCTGTTGTCGCTTTTCATTCATCAACGGTAGCGTATACTATTGAAAATTAATATACAAGTAATGAGCATACTTGTTTTAAAAGCCTGAAGATACAACACCACAGTAAAAAGACTACGAAGCTTGAAGGAACAACAGCACAATCCATGATCACATAAAAAAAAACAACTCTTGGTTGTAATTTGTAATAGTATGTTTTGTTGTTGGTTATTTACCAATAATGACGTTTTATGTTTTCAGAGTGTCAAGCCGAAATTATCTATGATTTAAATCACAGATGATCTCTGAATTGAGGAAATGAGTAATAATCATCATTTCAGAGATCATCAGTGATTTGAATACAAAAAGGATGATCTAAAAAAAGATAATTCAAAAACTCAAAATGACCTCTTATAACCCTTTATTTTGATACCCCTCACAATGTAATTGGAAAAAAGAAAATTTGGTGCCCCCACAATATGGCGCCCAAAAGCCGCCACTTTATAGTCATCGGCACGTAACTTGGCAAGAGTCGTTAGATGCGCACAAGTCATTTTTTAGGTCTCTTTGGTTACCAAGCGGGACGCGGGGTACGGTAACCGCGGGGGAGCGTGCGATTGGTTGGTCAGTTGACACAAGGATCGACTGACCAAGCAAGTCGCGTCCACGTCCCGTTCGCTCTATATGGTGGTTGGTCAGTTCGCGCACTATGCGCAAGTTTACCCCCACTACGCCAAAACCTTGCCAAGTTACGTGCCGATGACTATACAATTTTAATGAAGCCAGTGACACTCGCAAGATCAAGACGAATCGATTGACGTAAGAATCATCAAAATCGGCCAACGCGTTTGGACTCTAGAACGGCACATAGGAACAAACATACATACATAGACAGATAAACTCCTTCAGCAGTCGGGTAAAAATTGGCGCAGAACTAACAATCGAGTCGATCATAAACGTTATTATGAGGTAGGCTGTTAAGGATTGGTATCCCTTGCAATTACTGGTCTAACGAAATAAGTTACTAACCCTAATGTTTATCAGATAGATAAAGTTCATCAGTCAATATTGAGGGAAGCCAGTCAATACATCAGTTCAGTCAGCAGCGTAAACTCTGTCTTGATTGTACGTTTAGGTCGAGTTTCCTTTGTCAATGTTTTAGAAACAAATCATTGGTATTTGTGTATACTATGTATCTGCTATTAGCTCGAACCGTGACCAGCAGAGCGGCTAAACAATGAACCGAGTACTCACATCGAGAAATGAGCCATGAAGGTTATATGCGACTGTAGTTTTGATATCGCGTATACAATGTTGTTTTTTTATCAAATCTACTGTAATCTGATGCTAGTATGAAAAATTATAATGACAAAACACTAAAACATTTAATCTATATATATTATATAAAAGAGAAAGTATGTATGTATGTATGTTCCTTATAGACTCCAAAACGGCTGGACCGATTTTAATGAAAATATCTGACAATCTTTATATTGACCCAGCGGATAATTCTGTATCGATCGGAGCATTTTTTTTTAACTTACAACGCGGGCGAAGCCGATGGCAGAGGCTAGTATATATTATAAAGGCGAAAAATCTTGGTTTATTTTGAAAGGAGGAGGTAGTCTCTGAAAGCTCTAATCCGAATGCGATACATTAGTTACACTATTGCCGAATGCTATCAAATTATTGATCGAAGGGGAAGGCGGGTTTTTGTTGGAGAAGCCACAGGAGCAAAGCTAGGCACCCAGCAAAAACCCTTTCTAAACGGGAGTCCTGTTGCGAATCTTACTACTTACTAATATTATAAATGCGAAACTTTGTGTGGATGGATGTATGGATGTATGTTTGTTACTCAATCACGCCAGAATGGATGAACGGATCTAGATGAAATTTGGCACAGAGATAGATTATAGTCTGGCATAGCACATAGGCTTTCTAGACACATAGGTTCTTTTTTATCCTGGTATAATGTTTCCTTAGGATGATAAAACACATTTCACGCGGCCGAAGCCGTTGGTAAAGCTAGTGAAAACATAAAACAAAATATCAAATGACAACAGACGTGGAACAACTTAAATACCTGAAGAATGTGTGTTCGTTTAAATCTACGAGATGAATGTAGAATGAGGCAACCATGTCGAAGTCAGGGCGGATATAAATACTATCAAGTATCCAGTTTTAAACGGTGAGTCTGAGTGGTTAGTACCAGAACAATGGCTTAAAATAACATCAAATAAACATTACCGTTTCAACAAACATCTGCAACAGTGAATTCCCTCTAGGAAGACAAATTTGAATCATCATTTTTGGAATAGATCGTAAATCGGTAGTTTGTAACAAGAAGAAAATCATGTTGTGCAGTCGGAGGATACATACTCGCGAGCTGGCTGACTAATACGAGATGTATCCTCCGACTGCACAACATGATTTTCTTCTTGTCTACGTCTTTTTAGTTCGCTTTTTAAGCAGGCGGGTTTTTTGATTTTTTGAATTAACTTTTTTATTTATAACTTTATAGTTAACATATTTTTTCGAATTAGGTATATTAAAACATATAAGTGTTATATATTTTTGAAATCTCCTCTAAAAACCCTTCATTTTGTTACCCCACTCGATGGGTATGGAAGAAAAACAAAATTGCAACCTCCACAATATGGCGCTCAAAATCCGCCACGTTCCTTTTTTTTTAAATGCACTTAGCTAAAAACACTTGGGCGGTCAAGACGTATCGAACGATGTCTTAATTAAAAATCCGCCAATTAGTTTGAAAGATATGAGGTAATAAAGAATATTACATACATACAAACATACATACATACAAACATACAAGATACGCGCGAAAAACATAACCCTTTCCTTGCAGCCGGGTAAAAAGAGCCAAGTTTTGTTAGAATATCAGCAAAATACAGCATTTTGTGAAGATTAAAACAATATCTGAATCTGTATAAGATTTTTCAAATACGGAAGATTGTGCATTCCTAATTACATTTTATCAAAATGACTAAAAACAAGAAAATTATCATGATTTTTATTGTAATGTCTACATTAAATAAAAGATAAGACATTTATCTCGGACACTAGTAAATGTAATGCAGTAGATAAATAAAAAAATCATCTGAAAATTACCAAGAGTAACCCCCAACTCTCTAAGGACAGAATAACCACCTGATCTGCAAGCATAATTTTATCTTTACGAGGCAAAGCTTTTAAACAACAATATTCATAAATCCTAAGGTCGGGATGGAACATTCCAACACCTGTTACAACCGTCCCCTGACACAGTATGTAGGTTAGATTTGCTTTACGCCCTAAATAAGAACAATGGCTGTCTGGGGCTCTGGGGGTAACTTTAGTGACCTCGATTGGTGGTGTTGTCTGGGGGTACCTGTAGTGACCTCGATTGATGGTGTCTGGGTTAACGAAGGGTAATTAGCGTGCTAGTGTCTATTCAGCCATTATTTTGTGTTATTAGGGTTAACGTATCTACGTGCCCTTTTGTCATGGTGCTAGGCAACATTGAGTCTAGAACAATTTACTTTTATTATGAAATTGGTGTATGGATAACGACATAAAATCATGACTTGTGATGTGATGCGATTTTTATTCTGCCTAACTTTTTGGTCTACATATGCATGCAAAAAGACATGTATAACATAGGTAATATTTTTTTGCTATCGAGGGTAAACCTTCAAAAGCCACCTTTACTTTTTGGGGAAAAATACAGGGAATGTGAGATTTATACCTCACTAAAACCACCCCGGTGATCACAATCAGTAAATGGAACCAAGACCACCATGACACATAACATAGGTAACTACATAACCTGAGTACATCTTTTTACCCGACTGCCGAAGGAGGGTAATGTTTTTCATCTGTCGAGGTAAATATCTTCCAATTACGTGTTTTATGGTGATAATAATGCCTTACAATAAGTAAATACATACTTGACAAACGTCTCGAACATTCTGACGACAGTAATTGTTTTAAATCTCAGTAATTTGTAAGGAGTTTATCTTTATTTCTATTTGTTAAATGTCAGTACATATTATTTATTTACTGAAGAACAAACCTAATGAGATATGTAAATGAGAACATTTACATTATGGTGTACAGATAACTGTCGCGATAACACAACCTCCACTGGTGGAAGAAGCATTTTGAAAGACCTTGTTACAAGGATATAAGATTCATATTTCAGTACACTAGATAAATTTTCCATTAGTTTATTTGAAAGTAAAACATGTAAAGTAAGCGTCATCAACATTAAATTTAAAAACACAGGCAAGTAATAATTTAACCGCCTCGAATAATTCAAACTTTACGAGTTTCAAAGACCAATTTATTTGAAACAAACTACGACCTAGCTCAATTAAGCTAATTTGACTAACGCATTTCATCGCGTGTTTGTTTTAGTAATAAGTAAAATGCCATATAATTCGAGCATTTGTGAAATATACGGGATGTTAGGAATTCCCGCAGCCCCGCAGTCCCGCAGTTACGCTGAAGGGTAGCCGGCACACCCCGTTGTGGCGAGGAGTGAAGCCAGCAGTGACGTCACAACGGCACTCCCTAATCCCCATAGAAACGACATGCTATACCTACATAAATAGATAGTCTCTTGACGACTCGTAACCGTAATGATGTCTATTTTCAGACACGATTCCGGCAATAGTGCTTTAATATTTAAGAGGAAATAAAATTTGTGTGAGATAATGTCAATAGTGTGAACAGAAAACCCACAGAAAGGTTTTAGTAAAAGATTTTTCCTAATTTTTTTTTCCTTTGAAATAAATGTTACCGTTTATAGAAGCCCATTAGATAGTGTAGATGCACAGCACTCATTACAAAAGGTTTTGTAAAAGAGCTGAGGCTCTAGACCAGACAAAAAAAAACGACTTCCAAAACAAAATACTACAAAGCGAAAAATAACTTTCTTTTCCGAAGTCGATGTCTCTGGTACCTATTGTATTCCGTTTTCTGACATTGACAAAGAGATAAAAAAATATTAATTTATCTCTTTTTAGTTTTGCTAGGTACCTCCAATTATCATGAAAAGCATTTATGACTAGAGTACCAGTGTCTACCTTCGGGCTTCATCATCAGATCAGTTAGATGGTACCATTTTCATCTGTACCATTTATTTATAAGTATCTATTTGCTTCATCATAGTCGATTAACTATTCCAGATATCTTTTAACCGTGACTGTGGTCTTCATTCTTCATCAGCTCCATTTCACCAAATGATATCTTCTAAATGCTTATGATATCATTGTTTATGGAAATACCAAAATCGCTATAGGGATTTTTTTTTTTTTTTTTTTTTTTCTTTTTTGGAATATATACCATTTCAAACATAAAAAGAATAAATAACATGTGAATATTGTGCAGTTCCAACAATATTACATATATACGTGTCGGATTGATTACCTCGTTTTTATGTGTCGGTAAAAATGCCTATCACAAACCAGAACACAAACCAATCTACTTCCCGTAGCGTCGATCATGTCAATATTGATCAACGTATCAGGGCTCGTAATTCGGCAGTATAGACAAACGATTACCCATTGAAACAATGATACTTTAACAGTGCAGATTTAGGGATCAATTAAGGTAAGTTACAAAACTCCTTCAACCACAAATTTCCTGACAAACAAATAACAATGTTGTTTTCGTTGTCATTTCTCATATTTCACGGTAGTATCTAATTTAAATGCAGAGCAGCACTTTTCATAGCAGTGCCAACCCGTGATTCAGAACATTTATTTTACAAGCTTGTCGTTTATTTTACGATAGAGTCGTCACGCGAGGCCCGCATCAATTTTGCATATTTCTATAATATGAGCAATATGAATTCAGTTGCATTTCTCATAGAAAGTTTTTTTTACTCTAAGTTAGGTAATGTCTGCAGCAAGCTGTGTTTGATCGGTATTGTGAGTTCAATGCTAATAAAAAAAGTTAATTAAAAAAATCAAAAATTCGCGAGCTGGCTGACTAATACGAGATGTATCCTCCGACTGCACAACATGATTTTCTTCTTGTTTACGTCTTTTTAGTTCGCTTTTTAAGCAGTCGGGTTTTTTGATTTTTTGAATTAACTTTTTTTATTTATAACTTTTTAGTTAACATTTTTTTCGAATTAGGTATATTAAAACATATAAGAGTTATATATTTTTGAAATCTCCTCTAAAAACCCTTCATTTTGATACCCCACTCGATGGGTATGGAAGAAAAAAAAAATTGCAACCCCCACAATATGACGCTCAAAATCCGCCATGTTCCTTTTTTTTAAAGACACTTAGCTAAGAAGACGTATCTAACGATGTCTTAATTATAAAAATCCGCCAATTAGTTTGAAAGATATGAGGTAATAAAGAATATTACATACATACAAACATACAAGATACGCGCGAAAAACATAACCCTTTCCTTGCAGCCGGGTAAAAAGGAATCTATGCAGCAAGTCCTTTAGTGCTACAATCACACCCCTTGATCGATGTGTCTCTCTCACCAATAAGGTAATAACCAAGCAGTGCCGTATATTATATTTTTAACCGACTTACCAAAAAAGGAGGAGGTTCTATGTTCGACATTATGTATGTTCACCGATTTCTCCGTCAATTGTGGACCGATTTCCAAAATTCTTTTTTTGTTTGAAAGAGTATATTCCGAAATTGGTCCCATTTTCATTTGGTGAAGATCTGATGAAGAACTTCGGAGATATACAACAGAACTCTTCAAAAACTAACGGCAAATCTCTCGGGATTGCTGTAATCGCATGTCTGTTTATTGTTTATACCATTTCATAACATAACATCACGCCAGTACGCTCGAAAGGGGTATGCAGATCTCTCATTTCACCAGTTATATTCAAGTTACATGTTATTCGGGTAATTTATTCTGTCGTTATAGGTACATACTTAACTACTTCCCTATTTTTTATTTTTTATTATATTCTATATTCTTTTATTTAACATTTAGTCGAATTGACAACGTACTCCTAATTTTGAAAACTATCAAAACATAAACCCTGTTGACCAATAATCAAGCAAATATGAGGCGTTGCAATATAATATAATAAAAAACTTTTTTACAAAAAAATACTACCGACTTCCAAATAAGAAAACTAGAAAGTGAAAAATAACTTTATTTTTGGAAGTCGGTGTCCATAACTTAAAAATTGGTACCTACTAAAGACACCGACTACATTTATTTTACCGCCAAACAGCAAAAACAAAAAAAATCCTGTTCACATGTCTAAAACCAAATCTACTACTAAAGAGTTCAAAATATCGATGTCTTATCACTACAAACGTATATGAGTCACATCTAGTCTTCCGAATTATATTGCCATACCACATACTCCAAGGTTGCCATTACATCAACTGTGAGACCGGTACAACTGTACCCACAATAGTTCTTTGTTCTGGGATATCGTGAGGGAATTAGCACATCAAAGGAATCCTGACGTACAATGTGTTTGGTCGTTAACATAACTCTAAATACTTATTGGTTATGATAACAGGTGGTAAATTACGTTTCTTTGTTTTGGTGATTTGTAGATCGTGTTTCACGAGGAGGAAACTTCAAATCGTGGCAATAATTTGCATTCTTATCTTAGTTGAAATTGGCTAAGCTATGAGCACAGTTTAACAATTATCTATGCGTTTGAAATCTATGATATGATGCGAACAAGACAGTCTGAAGTAAAGAGAAAAAAAAAAAGATAATTAAAAAAAAAGAAACCCGACTGCTTAGAAAGCAAACTAAAAAGACGTAAACAAGAAGAAAATCATGCTGTGCAGTCGGAGGATACATATTCGCGAGCTGGCGGACCAAAACCAGATGTAGTAATTTTTAGTAATTTTTTTTTAGAATTTTGTCTATTTAAACATATAAGTGTTATATATTTTTGAAATCGCCTCTTAAAATCCATTATTTTGATACCCCACACGATGGGCTTGGAAGAAAAATAATGTTTACCCCACAAAATGGCGCCCCAAATCCGCCATTTTTGTTTTTTCCAATTTTAATGTAGCCAGTGACACTCGCAGGATTAAGACGAATCGATTGACGTAAGAATCATCAAAATCGGCCAACGCGTTTGGTCTCTAGAACGCCACATAGGAACAAACATACATACATTCATACATAGACTGATAAACACATTACCCTCCTTCGGCAGTCGGGTAAAAAATACTGACCTTTTATTTATTTATTTATTAATCACAAAATCCACAGCTCTTAAAAATACTTTAACACACTTATTGTACTACTATTACAGCCAATTACGGATTTACAATTTATTAATTATTTTTAGTTTGTTTTGATGTTTTTTCAAGTAGTCGGATAGGAAACTGTATGTACCATGTACTGTAACGGTGTGTGTATTGTAAAAACGTTTATTTAAACCGATTTACAGAAATATCATTTATCATTTTGTGAGATTTAGCAAAATGTCTTACATTTTGAAACCTTCCGGGTCATCCCTATGAAAGTATTTTAATTATATTAGTTGACTTGTCATTATTACATACATATAGTTCTCGCCAAACTTCTTGGCCGCCCTGAAGGTGGCTACAATGGCTGCGCAGTAGTAAATCTCATACAAAAACAGCACCGTTTCGTGCCTCGCGCATCCGGTAAACCAACTTCAGGGCGGCCAAGAAGTTTGGCGAGGACTATACTAGAGAACAGTTCTGCAAACACGTCTGCGTGGTAAAGTAAGTAAGTACGTACCTAACTGAAAATGTGAGAAACAGCATATGGTTAATATTGTTGCTATGAGAAAATACGTTATTTACCGACGATGTCAGCATTTTCATTAAATAGCTGGTCACAAATTACAGGGCGTAAAATGAAAACACGTCTTTAACCTTTCTCATTTAATTATCTACCTGTAATCTTACTAACCTATAATTAATTGTCACAATTATAATAGTTATTCTATGTGCTGTCTGTATAATATATACTTACCTATTATCAAATTCTGATGACATTTCCGTGATTAGTACTCTAATATGGCAGTGTTAGAATGTGGCGTCTCATTAATAAATATCTTTAGAAGGACCGTAATGATAGAATTCAACAATACATTTTAAATAATGCCAAAACAATATTCATTTCATCATATTTCTGAACTATCCTCACAATCCTCACATACATCTCTACACAAAGGGATAACATCCAGATTCAAAAGAAAACAAATAAATATACTTTCACACAAACACAAAAACTATCAACATAACATCAACTAATAAATGCTATTCATCACAACAAAACAAACAGCCAACCATCTTGATGTAACATCCACCTCACTGAATGACATCATAACAAACCCCAGGTTGCGCCATCAGAACCGTTTGTTACGGGAACATGGAAAAATGACGTCACCACCGCAGACGTCATGATGAGGGGAACCGAATGTTCCTTTTTATTGCCGACGCGTATTTGAGAGACCTTACCAATGATGTCATTGTATTGAAGTCTAAAAAACTACTTTTATTGCCCGCAACAACAAACATAGCATGGCACAATATCTTGGCTAAGGACCTTCGATCGATCAACCTAAGGACAGAAGATACATATAAAATTCTATACCATATTGTTACGAATTTACAATATGGGACGTATAACATTGACTGAAATCTGATGCGGAAGAGTGAAGAAAACGTCGAGGTCAAATTTTGTGTATGAATGATTATAAGAGTACGAGGGGATCAAAGAAAAAATTGATAGAACGTGTCAAAGACGATATGTTTAGAAAGGGAGTGAATACTGAGATCGAAGAAATAGAGAAAAATATCTAAAAAAGAGACATGTTACGCAGATTCGCTTTGGATAAGAGCAACAGATGTTAGGATGAAAAAAAAAAATTTAAAGGTAATAAAGAGTTTCATAAAAATGCTACTCATCACTATAATATAAACCAACCATATCTACACGTTCATGTCACATCCACCTCAATGAATGACATCATAACGAATCCCAGGTTGCGCCATCAGAACCGCTTGTTACGGGAACATGGGACGATGACGTCACCACCGCAGACGCCATGATGAGGGGAATCGAATGTTCCTTTTTATTGCCGACGCGGTATTTGAGAGACCTTACCAATGATGTCATAGTATTGAGTCTAAGGTCAGTGGATATGTCTGAAATGTTTCTGCGCTATATTGTTGTAATATGGGACATGTATTGACATGTGATGCGGAAGAATGATGCAAATGTCGAGGGTAAAGTTTCGAGTATTTGGAGTTGGAGAAGATCAAAGAAAAGATGGATGGATCGTGTCAATGATAATATGACTAGATGAAGACTAATCGAGATCTATCAAAGAAGAAGACATGTTGCAGATCAAATTAGAATAAGAGTTAAAGAATTATAATGATAAGATGAACACAACAAGAGAAAATGTATTAAAATAATGGCAGATTTATTTTAAACCGACTTAATAGAAGTTATAAAAAGTCTAGAAACAAATACATGAGCAACAGCAAAACCACATGGCTTCAACCACGATAAGAGAACAATATAAGGAGCGTTTGGTTTATACAGTTGATTCATCACACTGCTGTCAACAAGGAATACTTAATAGGTAATAAAATTGTTAAACCTTGATAAAATATCGAGAGGAAAGTTTTGAGTATGAACGTGGATGACTATAAAGGTACAAGAAGACTAAGGGAACGATGGATGAACTGCGAGGAAGATCATATTATTATGTCTAGAGAAAGGTCGTGACTACACTGACTACTGAGATGTCAAGTAATGAAAGAATAAGGCATTATGCGCCGACCCAAAAAATATTGGAACAAGGTCAGGAGAGTAGCGATGACCCTAATAATAAAATTCTCCACTTTTTAACCGACTACAAAAAAGAGGAGGTTGTCAATTCGATTTTTTATTTGAAAGCTGGTTCGTCTCATGTGGTCCCATCTAAATTTGGTGAAGAACTTCGGAGATATACAACATAACTCTTGAATAAACAAATCTCTCGGGATTGCTGCAATCGCATATCTGTTTATTGTTTACGCGATTTCATATAACATCACGTTGGTACGCACTAAAGGAGTACGCAGATGTGTACAGTTCACCCTGATACCCAATGGGTTGTGGATATAACTAATTTAGCGAACTTTCGGTTATGGCGACTTCGGTGAACATCACTAATTTAGATAACTTTCCCGCGCTTTCTTTTCGGTGGTTATTTTTTGCCTAGGGTATGCCTACACGTGCGGAGTGATTCTATTCTGTCGCAGGCATAGACAATGATGACAGAAATTCATTCAAATATCCGGCAACACCGATATTCACTTCTTGAAGATTTTTCAAAGTCGCGGCGTTCAGTACGCGTCCCGGACTGTACTAAGCGTGCACGCTGCCCAATTTTGGTGCCAATTTTTTTCCCAAATTTATATTGTGAGTGAGTGTGTGGCTAGGAAATACCATGGAACGGTAAGTGATGAACAGTTTTTACCAGCGGCATTGTGTGTTTGACCTAAATTCCATCAGAAAAAAGTATTTCAACGAAAATAGCCCTCCATTGTTTCGCTGCGCCGGCCGTTAGCCGTTTTTTTCTCGGCATGTTTTGTTTTGTGATTTTGCAAATTTCTTATCAAACTGCAATTGTTTTCATTCCTACACTAATTAGTAACGCCTCTGAAACCGCCAATTAAAGTGATAACGCCGGTACTTTGATTTAAGTAGAAAACAAAAACATCCGACCCCAAAGTACCTGATTTATCGTGACGTCACAAACCGTTTTACTGTGACGTTGAAACACTGGATGTGGCATATGGATTTTAGTACCTGTTATATTTTTAGGAGACTGTTTTTTTGTTGTGGGTCGTTTTTTTTTGCTTTCGTACTACTTTTGGAATTGAGGTTTTTTTTTTATTATTATGTCCTTTATTGTTTTTTTTTTCTTATTTACTACATTTTTAAATATTTTTATTAAATAAATTACAAAAAAAAACATTTAAAAATATAAAAAATAGGTAATAATAATTATAATAATAATTTATTATTATTATTATTATTTTTTTTTTTTGAGTCCCTCTTTCATCTGCATTTGTCTGGCATGTTTTTAGGTGACTGGTTTTTCCTATTGGTTTGTCTGGTTCTGTGCGCATTTTGATTCTGCTTTTTTTTTTGCATGCCTTCGCCAGAGCGCGGGAGGGGGTGCGGGCGCGCGTCGCCTGATACGCCACCACCAGCTTCACCGCCATCTTCACCTGAGCGCGGGCGCGGGCGCACCTCGCCTGATACGCCACCACCAGCTTCACCGCCATCTTCGCCTGAGCGCGAGCGGGGGCGCGGGCGCGCGTCGCCTGATGCGCCACCACCAGCTTCCCCGCATTCTTCGCCGCCATCCGCCGATGTCTCATTGTTCAGTTTTAATTTAGTCATTTCGAGTCATGAGTGCAAGTACGCACAGTTCGAGTTCAGGTGCGCACAGTACTGCGTGTCGCATCCATTTTACCGTAGATCTTTGTATGTGTTTTTTCGTAAAATTGATCATCTTGCTGATTGTTTTTTGTAATGTTTTTCTTAGGCAACATGCCTTTGATTTGTGTATTTTCATTAGTAAATATCATCATCATGTACACTGTGAAATAATATTTCAAAGAAATACAATAGTAGTTGCTCTGTGTCCAAATTACGAAAGGGTCTTTTTTAGCGGTCATTTTCAAGTGTTTGCATTGTGACTCATTGTTCGTAAACTAAACAATTCTAACACCTAAGCCTTTGTCTGCGATAAGACTATGTACCAAACTATGTAATAGGATACTATTCCAAGCCATGCGACTCACAGAATTCCCGGCACTGTATTGTAAACATACCCATTTTTTTTGTCGGCGGCCGGGTCAAGTACCTGAGGTGTAATTTTGTAAAGCTTTTGTTTTGAAAAATATGTATGGGGAGGTGTGATCTAATGATTGACTTTTGTAAAATAGGGAGTACTTTTGTAAATAAAATAAAAACTTATTGAAATAATGGTTTTATTTTTTCATTTCTAACTACATTTGTACACAAAACTGGGCAAAATTCCCTTCCGCTGACTATACACATTTTTAACAAATACAAAACAATTCCAAATATGAAAATCCATTTAAAATCTGATAGCTTAGTTTATTGACATTACAACAACATAAGTTTCATGTATAGCTCGCATACAAAACTTTCGAGATAACGGCGTTTTAGTGGCGCGCGGTGATAGCGCGCGAAATCCCCGACCGCTCCGCCGCTTACGTCATTTTCGGGCATTTTTCGGCCTCAACACCCCATTGGATACACTCTCATTTGACCGGGTTTTACGATATCCGGGTTATCTATTCTGGCATAACATTGTGCATTATGTACCCTACCATAGAACTTGCTCATTAGATACCACAACTGAACTAAAAACTGAAAAATAAAAAACGTTTTTACAAAAAAATACAACCGACATCCAAATAAAAACGCTACATAATGAAATTAAAGTAATTTTTCACAATTTAGCGTTCTTATTTGGGAGTCGGTTGTATTTTTTTGTAAAAAGTATTTTTGTTAATATAAACAAACATTTAGAACACAATCGACTTAGGAAGGAAATGTAATAACAACTTAATGGTTGCACGATTACGGAAGAACAATAACCGACGAACTAAGTGCACTAACCTTCGACGATAATTTGCACCTACATGGGCTACTATTATAACTTTCTTTTGATTCAACTGTTGACTGAAACAGTTTAAGACCAATCAAGATAAGTATAGGCCTCACAACGACTGTAGATACGTTTGATATAGGTATACTTTTAACTAGCTTCTGCCCGTGGTTCGCCCGAGTGTGTTCGCCCGAGTGTCATGTCAAGTGTCATGACGTAAACATTGGCTCAGTGTTTCATTAAGAATTAAAAAAAGCTTTTTTACAAAAAAATACTACCGACTTCCAAATAAGAAAACTAGAAAGTGAAAAATAACTTTATTTTTGGAAGTCGGTGTCTATGGTAGGTACCAAATTTTTAAGTTATGGACACCGACTTCCAAAAAAAAAGTTATTTTTCACTTTCTAGTTTTCTTATTTGGAAGTCGGTAGTATTTTTTTGTAAAAAAGCTTTTTATTTTTCACTTTTTAGTTGTACCTACCTAATAGGGAAGTAGTTAAGTAAGTACCTATAACGACAGAATAGATTACCCGAATAACATGAAAAATTAATATAACCGGTGAAATGAGAGATCTGCATACCCCTTTCGAGCGTACTGGCGTGATGTTATGTTATGAAATAGTATAAACAATAAACAGACATGCGTTTGCAGCAATCCCGAGAGATTTGCCGTTATTTATTGAAGAGTTCTGTTGTATATCTCCGAAATTCTTTATCAGATCTTCACCAAATTAAAATGGGACCAATTTTGGAATATAATCTTTCAAACAAAAAAAGAATTTTCAAAATCGGTCCACAATTGACGGAGATATCGGTGAACATACATAAAAAAAAAAAAAAAAAAAAAAAAACATACATAATGTCGAACATAGAACCTCCTCCTTTTTTGGTAGTCGGTTAAAAATAGAAAGAGTTCTTGTTTGACTTGCTGACAATATAAAACAACCCAAAAGGGGTCAATAAATAAGTGACAGTGTTAGACGGACAAAAAGTTTAATCGAAAATATGAATCGAAACAGTTTTGTGTGTACTACGTAAAGGTGTAAAATTTGAAGATAATACAAACAATTCCAAGTGTAAACATAGTGGAATATGCTTCCCTAAACACAGAAATATACCTAACAGCAAGACTTTGTGAAATTAATTCGAATTATCTGAAGAAAGCTGGAAAGAAAGGTCTAAGATTCCGTTTTTTATTCAAATTTACACAGCTGGCAGTGAATTCTGAATAGTGCCATCTAGTTTCACCTAATTTTACAAATAGTGACATCTAGTGATAACCACAAGAAGTAAAAAGTCGATACAACAGTTTTTTGCTGGTACTGAGGCCAAATTTCGAACAACATTGTGTCGGTTGCGTTGGCGCGTTGCTGAACTGGCCGACTTTGAGAACTATTTCTACGTAAGGTCGTAGGTTCGAGCCCGGCTTTCGTGAAGTACTTTTTGAATGTTTATCAAAACCTTGTATGATAATTAACTACACAATAATTGAAATATGGAGGGTATGCAAAATGTCAACACTCAAAGAAGAGGTCGCCGGTCAAGTTTAGATTTGCATGACAGCGACTTCGATTTAAACATTTCTTATCAAAGTTTACCAAACAACGTAACTATGAGAAACGAAGTGACAGAACTCAACGATAGACTTGTAAAATTGAATGAAGAACTGCAAATAGCAAACTCCGAGATAGACAGTTTGAATATAGAGAATAGCGCCTTAAAAAAGGAGTTGTCATTAGCCAAGCATAAAATTAATATGTACAAATCTGTAGGCGCTTTAGAACATAATAAGAGTTACAAATCGATTGCTTCTACATTCTATTCTCCACAGTATCGAAAGCGGTATGGGTCGTTTGGTTTAAGAAAAGGCTTAACAAGAACATCGTCTAAAGAAATAGATTTAACCGTATAGTTCGGACGGGGTACATTTTGGGGCTTGACAAGCATACCTCCGCTGGCTCAGCCGCGGCTCATTTTGGACCCCAGATTTACGTCATACGACATCCTAATTAATTACTTAATTATTGATTAAGATACCTAACGAATCTTATGTGGGGGCTTTAATTAAAATAGTTGGATAAAAAGCTTACATGTTAGCGCAAATATTTTTTTTAGATTAAGTGCGCAAGTTTATTAATTTACATTTGTTAAAAACAAGTGTAATAATACGATAATCGCCATTTTGATGACAGTGGTGGTCGAAGCTAAAAAACATAAAAATGCAGATTTTGGACACCCAAACTCCACGACAGGGGTAAAGGATTGCTAATTGTTTAATTATTGGTCGAATTCATCCATATTTCAAAATAAACAATTAGTGGTAATGAAGTTATTTGTTATTCATAGTCGAAGTTAGGCGCCAATCGTGTTTGTTTACATTTTTATTTTACACAAATATCACCCTTCCAAATGTAAAATTGATTACAAATATGACAATTATGTCTCTAAATATAATAAACAACAAGAAGAAGCCCTGATTTTAACGTAATTAACAAACACCAGTCCAATAATATGTAAAATTCATTACCACTACTTTATTTTTGTTAAATTTCCAATTCGTCAAGTAGATTGTTTTTTTTAATGTAATAGTTGTGTGGCAAAACGATTTTAGCAATCGATTTTATTTATGCTATCCACTAGATTAATGAGCGATTATCCCAAATCGATTCTTAAAAAATAGAAAAATCCTGTTTTAGGCATAAAATACAATTAGTACTTAAATTATTACTATTAATTATTTCTTAAAGTAATCTTAATAGATTTTTGGACATTATTTGACTACAACCAACTAAACAATTTCATCGAACCGTGGATAATTTCGCGCCGAATTATCTATCCGATTCAAAATTCAAATTCGGAATGCGTTCGCTATTCAAAACTATTTTGTATAAAAATAATAATGATTGAGTCTTTATGTTTGATAGTCTCAGAAGTATACAGAGTGCCTAGTATATTTTTATGTAAGTTTGTAACGCAAGTGTAGATAAATTTAGTTTCGGGGAACCAACGATTTTGTGATTATTCGTTATATTGCTATGAGTGTCGTACTGGCCCAGTGGCTAAAGGCCTCGCCTTGCCTGAGGTCATGGGTCCAAATCTGGACAAATACCAATGATTTCCATTTTCAAATTCATTAATGTACTTTCTAAGTATATTTTAGAAATCGTTGACAACGGTGAATGAAAACATCATGAAGAAACCTGGTCTTATAGTCTCAAATCGCCAACCCGCATTGAGCAAGCGTAGTGATGAATGTTCGTGCCTTCTCTGTATGAGAAGAGGCCTTTGCCTTGCAGTGGGACAATTATAGGCTGGTATTATTATTATAATTATATATTGAATAATGAGTTGAGAGTATGGTATGGTTAGGTTTTGAATTCGGTCGAGTTTGTTGTAATGTTATGAAAATTGGTTATTCTATACATACTTTTAAAATTTTATTTTTATTCATTTTAAGAACATAAGTTTGGTTTGTATTTACATCTGCATTCCCCGAAAACTATTAATATCAATAACCTTGTGCGTATCCAAAATACGATTTTTGGGGAGTTAAAGTGCTTTGAAGAATTTTATTTCCTGGGTTAATAAATTTGAAATTTGGCACAAATACCAACCTAAGGAAACAATAAAGGTGGTCATTATACATTTTTCGAAACTAACTCAAGCTAAGAATCTTACTGGACAGGGTTTCGTTTTTGACATGGTTTTCTAGGGAAGCACTAAGGCACGATTTTGCGGCAATTCAACCTTTAAGGAAGTGAAAAGGGTAAAAATTAGTTTGTATGTAAAATCAAATTCTTTGGGGATAAAGTTGATGATCAAAATTTACATAAAACATTTTGAAAACTCCCTCCCAGATTGGGTTTAGGGGTGTTAAAGTTTTTTTTGAGGCAACTCACTGCGCAATCTGACTAACATAAAATGATAAATTAAAAAAAATAATTCAAAAAATCTAAAAACCTGACTGCTTTGCAGTCGGAGCATACATCTGGTTTTCGTCAGCTAGCTCGCGAATATGTATCCTCCGACTGCACAGCAAGATTTTCTCCTTGTTTAAGTCTTTTTATTTCGCTTTTAAAGCAGTCGGGTTTTTAGATTTTTTTAATTAACTTTTTTTATTAATAACTTTTTAGTTATCTGTTTTTAAGATTTAGGTACATTTAAACATATGTGTTTTATATTTTCGAAATCACCTCTTAAAGCCCTTTATTTTGATACCCCACACGATGGGTTTGGAAGAAAAAAAAATTGTCCTCCGCAATATGGCGCCCAAAATCTGCCATTTTTCTATTTTCCAATTTTAATGTAGCCAGTGACACTCGCGGGGTTAAGACAAATCGATTGACGTATGAATCATCAAAATCGGCCAACACGTTTGGTCTCTAGAACGCCACATAGGAACAAACATACATACATACATACTTACATACATACATACATAGACTGATAAACACATTACCCTCCTTCGGCAGTCGGGTAAAAAGAGAAGAAAGGAGTGAATAGCATATTTATGTTGTTCAAAACTAGACCCTCAACGGGGCAAAAAGGGTTGATAAGTTTTTAGGGGAGGATTTTACTTTGTGGCGATAACCTAAAATGTATTATTGTTTAAGTCAAATAACGAATCGTCCCAATCCAATAAACCCACCAACCCCAAACCCAAATCCACGACACCCAGTTTTTAATAGTTTTAATAATATCTTATTTTTGGTTGCTTCTTATTAGTTAGTAAAGCTAACTGCATATAAGAAAATCATTTATAGGATAAACGAAATCACGCGAACATAGTCGCGGGCGGAGTGCTAGTCATACATAAACATACTCATATTTATACTGGTCATTCTGTATAAAACCGTCTGAAATGATCAATGTAAAACTCTCTTTTATATTAAAATGTGCCCGATAAAATATTTTGAATACCGACTGCATTCCAAATTTGAATTTTGAATTCTTTTACGTTCAGCGCGAAATTAGCCACGAATTAGCCTATTTTTTTTTCAATTTACTCTTCTGATAACATTATGAAAGCATTTATGTATAGTTATTACTATATATTATTACTATAAGTTGTTATTTTATTTTGTGCCTATAAACTAATTTTAATTTTAAAACAATACATTTTTGAAAATCACTTTTTTATTTAAATGAATAATTTTAAATAATCGAAATACACTTAATCGATTAGGCTGAATGCAGTTTTAATCGATTATGAGACGCGTGAATGGACAGCAAAAAAAAAACAACACCAAAGAAATGTCATGTTGCAAGGTTGCATCAAAATTTTAAGCAATTTTTTTCCAGATTTTGGATTGTTTTTTTATGAATTTTTGTATGACAAATTAGGAACATAAGGACGCAAATAAAATGAGTATATCTTTGTGTTGTCCTTTTGCATCTTTTCAGCAAGGGAAAAGGTTGTTTATGTACATATTTTGAGCAAATCTAAATTGTCTACCGTTTGGAAAGGTGTAGTAATTCGTATTTTGTACACATTTTGCAGTAGACTGACGCGGTTTAACCGAGTGCAACATGTAAATAAAGATATTTTTTTCAAATTTACTGTGTAATATAGCTGCGTAAACTTATTTTTCTGAATAAATTCGAATGTTGAAAGTTCAAGTGAATTCCTGAATTTCATGACGTAATTTGCAACAACCTGTCGACTCAGCTGGTGTGTCATGTGTCAAAATCTTGTCGAGCAGAGTGGTTAAACTCAGTGAGAGATAGTAAAAAACATGACGAAAGCTACAACCTAAGCTGCTTTTTCGAGCAGCCTTTAACAGCGGAATGTGACTTACAAAACACGGTAACAAGTCACCAGCCTTCTTATCGACACATTGCAGATCAAGGTAACATTGAAATGGGGACAATAGTTGACGCAGTAACTGTTGGAACTCTGACCATAGATATGAGTAATATTTCAGATCATAACAATAAACACTTAAGTTTAATTAATAATATAAAATCGAATACAGAAACAAGTCAATTAATAGCTAGAAAACATCAGGTACAGATTTTTGCTGACCAAACAGGAATTGATATGAGGAGATTGCTTCAGGAACTTCTGGGAACTTCTTTCCAAGTTACTTCGATGATTAAACCGGGGGCCCCTATGGCTGAAGTATTGGGTTCATGTATTGATTTGTGTAAGGAGTTTACCGACTCAGACTATATATTAATATTAGGGGGTTCTAACGATTCTAATCCTTTGAATTTACAATCAGTTTTGTATTACACCCTGGGACAAGTGAAACACGCAAACGTCTTAGTTGGCAAACTCTATAAGAATAATTGTCTCAATGTTAATATGCTCAATAATTCACTGAAGCTAATATGTAGCAACTTTCAAAATGCTTCATTTTTGCCGCTGGATCTGAATTATACTGATACTAAAATATATTCAAAATACATTAATACAGTTAGAGCAAGTAGGCTAATCCATAAGGAAATACTTCGTTTAAAGTACAGAAATGACTATTTGGAATATGTTAAGACTAAATCTGGTGAGTTAAAATTTTATAATAATGCATGTACACAGACAGATAATGAAACTGCATCAAAGCATTGCAAATCAGTTACAGATAGTATTGGTACACAGACAGAAGAAAATGATTTTTTTCGACCCTAAATTACCTATTAATTCTTATGGCCTGACAAATTTATCTGATCTTAATGAATATATCTCCCTTAACATTTATCATCAAAACTTATGTGGGCTTATGAACAAAAAGAATGAACTAGAGGTTTATGTGGAAACTCTTAATAAAACGCTGGATTACGTGTGTATAAGTGAACACTTCTTGAATGAGAGCACTGTAAATGTTTTTAATCTAAATAACTATAATTTAGTAGCCTACAACACTAGAAAAAATAAATTAAGAGGAGGTAGTTTAATTTTAGGGCATGTTGATAGACAGACCGAAATTTGTGAGCCAATAAACAAATTGTATAGAATGGAATGTTTTGAAATATGTGGTGTTAGAGATACCATCACTGGTCTTTATATTTGTTGTTGCTATCGAAATCCCGTTAATAAAAATTTTGAACAGTTCTTGGAAGGATTGGAGAAGTTATTGGACTATTTATTCAATAGGAAATGTATAATATGTGGTGATTTTAATATTAATCTGCTAGTTGACAATAAAAAAAGTGCGGAATTCCTTAGTTTGTTAAAATGTTATAATTTTAGGAATCTTATCTCTTCTGCTACTTTCATCCGTAATAATAGTGCATCATGTATAGACAACTTCATAACCAATCTGCCTGATGCATCTGTTTTGGGTGGTGAGGTAGATCACAATGGTTTGGCCGACGGGCATGCAGGTATTTTTGCTGAGGCTCATTTGAAAAATCCATCCAATCTATATTTGAATGACAATCGGTTTATTGTAATAAATAAAAGAATATTCAACATTAAAAATAGTGCAGCATTTGTAAAGGGTATTCTTAAAGAATCTTGGACAGGCATGGGTATTAATACTTTTCTTAAAAGTTTTTATAAAGTGTTTCGCAATAGCTACAGGAAGAGAGAATGTAAAACCAACCTTAGGAATAAATCAAAATTAAATTGGATCACTAAAGGGATACGTACCTCCAGCAAAATGAAACGTTTTTTATGTGCACGCAATGGAAATTGCCTTGAACCGAGTATTTTAAAATATAAAAACATGTACGTTAGGCTATATAGAAATATTGTTTCTAAAGCAAAAAAGCTTGCTATAATGACACAAATAAATACATCAGAAAATAAGGGTAGGGAAATCTGGAAAATTGTAAATAAATGCACTAATAGAGAGAAAGTGATTCAGAGGGAACTTAGGCTTAAGGTTGATGGACGAGTTGTAGTGAATCCAGAGGAAATAACTAACTTGCTAGTGAATCAATTTGACTATAAAAGTGCTACTGACGCAACTAAAGAGGACCATGCCACGGCATTTCTCCATCTATACACGGACAAGGTTGGCAGTGACATGCATATTTCTCCTACCACTCCAAACGAGATTTGTACCATAGTTAAGGGAATGGAAAACAAACATTCCTGTGGGCATGACGAAGTGCCGATTTGTCTGTTCAAGGAGCACATTAAAATATTAGCTGAGCCTCTATCTGACTTCTTCAATAATTGTATAAAAGAGGCTATCTTCCCAGAACAACTAAAAATGGCGAAAGTAATACCTGTGTATAAGAAGGGAAGTAAGTCTGATCCTAAAAACTATAGACCCATCTCTCTATTACCAGTGCTGTCAAAATTATTTGAAAAGTTGCTTAAGTTTCGACTTTTAGCACACCTCCGACTAAATAGAGTTTTAAATAAAAGACAATTTGGGTATCAAAAGGGTGTTGGCACTTTAGACGCCATATATACGTTATTGGATGATGTGATAGGCAAAATTAATAATAGAATGAGAGTGGCAGGGATTTTCTTAGATTTAAGCTCTGCATTTGATACAATTGACCATGAATTACTTCTGACTAAAATGAGTCATTACGGAATAAGAGGAAATGCTTTGCGACTATTCTCGTCCTACTTAAAAAATAGGCGGATGTACGTTGAAATTGACAAAACTCAGAATAATTATAAGAAAAGGTATAAATCTAGAATTGTACGCATATCAACGGGTGTCCCACAGGGATCTATTTTAGGACCTATTTTGTTTTTATTATTTATTAATGACTTGATTAATTATCTAAATAAAATTTTACCTGACATTGAATTAGTAATTTTCGCAGATGACACAAATGCCATAGTGGCAGCCAATGACATGATAAAGTTGACAGAAAGGGTAAATACTACGTTAGAAGCATTTCATGTGTGGTTCACGGCAAATAAATTATTAATTAATAGTAAAAAGACTCAAATAATGGTATTTAAAACTACAGCCCGTAACAAAGATAGTTTAAATGTTGCCTTAAATGATGTCGACATTGAACTCGTAAGCGAAGTTAAATTTTTGGGTATACATATTGACCAACTGTTAAACTGGAAACCAGAATTAAAAGCAATTGGTGCATCGGTATCGTCTGCATGTTACGCTCTGAGAGCCCTGAGAAATGAAGTCAGCATAGAACAGCTAAAAATTGTATATTTTGCGCTAGTGGAGTCAAAAATTAGATATAGCATACTTTTTTGGGGAAATAGCTATGAATATAATAGTAGAAGAGCTTTCGTACTACAAAAACGTGCAATTCGTACCATGGTCCGCATCTCACAAAGGGAAAGCTGTCGACAATATTTCATCAGTTTAGGCATACTTACAGTACCAAGTCTTTATGTACTGGTACTTTTAAGTAATATGGCCAAAAACATACATGACTATGAGACAGTAGAAGAACGGCAGATAAGGGAAGGCACCCGTAGACTCGACTTGAAGAATAAAAATCTTACAAATCATAACCTAAGAATTGTTAAACACAGTCCACGATACCAGTCTGTAAAATTGTTCAACAAGTTGCCTATAGACATAAAAAGTGCTGTCTATAATAGCGCTTTTAAAATAAAACTAAAACATTTCCTATTGAATAAGTGTCTATATGCTGTAGAAGAACTGTAGTTTCATTTTATTGGATTGTTATAGTCAAGGGTTCTAATTTATTGAACAAACCACAAATTCATTATCTATAATTAATATTTTATCAATCTATGCTAATTTTTCGTTAATTAATTGTTTTATCGTTATTGTTTATTTAAGAAATGTAAATTTATTGTTTTAATATTGTTGACATTATCCATGTAATCCGAATGTAATTTATTTTAGTGTATATACTGTAATTGTGTAATTTTTTGTGTAAATTCAGATACAAGTAATTGTTTATGAATAAATGACTAATGACTAATGACTAGAGTGAAAAGTGTTTTATCATCCCAAGGAAACATTGTACCGGGGATAAAAGTATCCTAAGTCCTAATCTAAAGGGTCTTTCAACAAGGACGGGTCGATGTTAAAATTGAATAAAACAAGATGTGTGTGAGATATTAACGAAATTTATTTTTTATTTAAAAGGCCCATTTATGCCAATTATGGATGGAATATGACATCGTTCAAATGTCCGCCGCGGCTTCGTATGGTGGCACGAATCCGAGAGGTCCAATTTTTAATGACTCTGCTGCATAGATCGAGCGAGCGCTACAGATCAATGATAAACAATTTCTTTTGGCTTGAATTGAACAATATGGACGTGAACGACATGTGGTTCCAGCAAGATGGCGCTACTTGCCACACAGCGAACGACACAATCGACATTCTGCATGAACGGTTTGAGGGTAGAGTTAGAGTTCCGCTAGACTTTTTCTTGTGGGGTTTTCTGAAGTCGCAGGTCTATGCCAATAAATCACATTCGACCGTTGCCCTTAAAGCCAACATAACGCAGGCCATCGCTCGGATTCAGCCGGATCTATGCAGCAGAGTCATTAAAAATTGGACCTCTCGGATTCGTGCCACAATACGAAGCCGCGGCGGACATTTGAACGATGACATATTCCATCCATAATTGGCATAAATGGGCCTTTTAAATAAAAAAAAATTTCGTTAATATCTCACACACATCTTGTTTTATTCAATTTTAACATCGACCCGTCCTTGTTGAAAGACCCTTTAGGTTCTGGTACATTCATATGTCAAGTGCATCCAAATCCGTTCAGCCGTTGATTCATGAAAAGGTTACAGAGCAGAGTGACTTTTGCATTTAAAATATTAGTATGGATTTCAAAGAAAAGGTCGTAAGTGCTCAATGTCGTACAATGCTCCATGTTCCTAGGAATAAAGGTGACGCAGAAAGTATGGTAAACGAAAATAGTACAAGAACTTTCCATGGAATCGAAGCCTTTCAAGAATGTATTGGACGTCAATTAATTATACTTCAGCACACAAATGAAAGTGGTCTCATCAATTATACTCAACTGTGGCAGACTTTGATTAGATGTTTTTATAATATCTACCTACGTACAAGAACATAATGTCAATGACGTCAGTCCAAAATTAATTGAAGGGTTGTAACGTTACGGCTGAATTGTGACGAACCGAAAATGAAACAAACAAAATTAAAAAATAATTGAATTTAACTACAAAACTATACCAGTCGTACGGCGATGCGCCATCGGTACATGGTGGACATCCCACCCAGACACACTAAACATTTTGAGAATACTTTTATTGTGCGTACAGCTAGGAATTCCCAGCCGGAGTCTGTTTCCCGATAGCTACAATCTAGGGGTCTTTAAGTCAAGAGTGAATAGGTTACTTCTAGGCAAGCGTGCTCCATCGTCGACCACATCATCACTTACCATCAGGTGAGATAGTGGTCAAGCGCAAGCAGACAAAAAAAAAACAAAACTTGCTAGCTATAGTACGCCTAAGAAAACGATAAAGTGCCAGACATTAACTAATAGCATTAATATAGTTTTATAATGGCCAAAGTAGCACAGAGTTGGTGCCCTAAGACAATGAGACAGGGTCGCGCAAGACCATGAAGCAGATGGTGGGATGAACTAGACAGGTTTCGCCAGAACTGGAAGGAGGAAGCGTGAGCTCGTGAAAGGTAGAGGAAGTAGATGCAGGTCTTTGTCCAGGAGTTGGGCAGAATAGGTTAGCAAAAATAAATGTGGCACTAATTGAAAAAGAAACGAGTAGAATGGAAGGTACTTATGCCCTGCGGTGGGACAGAAAACGCTAAAAAAAAACTGAATAATAAACCGGGCTAGTGCGAGTCGGACTCGCGCACGAAGGGTTTCGTACCATAATCGCAAAAAACGGCAAAACAATATCACGTTTATTGTATGGGAGCCCCATTTAAATATTTGTTACTCTGTTTTTAGTATTTGTTGTTACAACGGCAAAAAAAAATACATCTTCTGTGAAAATTTCAACTGTCTAGCTATCAGGGTTCATGAGACAGACACAGAGAGACAGACAGACGGACAGTGGAGTCTTAGTAATAGGGTCCCGTTTTTACCCTTTGGGTACGGAACCCTAAAAAAACACAAAACATAACTCATTTGACCTACAAACTTGAACTGTTCATAATAGCGAGAGCTCATTCATGTAGTAACAAAACAGTTTCAAAATATAACTTTAGCCAGCATAACTACAATGTGTGATTAGATAAACATTGTGCTTTACATCAAAATAATGTTGATATACAGGGGAATTGGCATTGTGTGGGCAAAATAATACAACGAGATGAATACAATTACAATGAATCTAGGATGTTTAGAGAGTTGGTATTTTCAGCAGACTGCTTATACAAAAACAACACACACACACATACACATTTCATTTCATTACACATGCAGATACAATCGGGAATCGACCACTGACCAGAGAATAAAATCACTTTCAGTTTTTGAATGAACCGCTGGAATGTGTGGTAGAACCGAAAGAAAAATAAAACGATATACAAAAAAAAAGTCGTAGGTCTATGATTTATACAATCTATGAAACCTACACAATACTTCTTAGGGGGATAGACCCTATCATATATCTAGGATCATACATAGGAGCCTATACAAATGAAACAAAATTATTAATGACGATAATTATGATTCATATTTCTATATTACGTTTTCATATAACTCCTAGATCTGCGATCCTAGATAAATATGATAGTATAATACCCCCCATAGTCAAAGTCAATATTTCTCTTGTCCAGAATTGACATTCAAAGACGTATGGGGCATTGGGACTAACCATGGCCTTAAACTACCATTCTACAAATACAAACCAAAATTCAATCGAAAATAAACAAAAATAAATCTATCGACATCCACTGACTTAAATGCCATACATCAAGTAAATGTTTTGACAGGCACACACGATATATATCTATAAATAAACTTTACCACGAAGTAGGGTTACAAAATCGATAGGCATTGTGTTCGTTTACCTTCGACTAATCGGTTTACACACTCAATCAGAAACGATTTTAGAGCATACTAGCTATTCACCGCGACTTCGTCCAGATCAAATTTGAAAACTAAAAAGAAACATGTTTTTTTTATTTTTTACGCGGCATCTTAATTATTTGTATAAAACTAGCTGTTGCCCGCGTCAAACTCGTAAAAAATATATTTTTATTATTTAGTTTCCCGCCGGAACTATGAATTTTATCGTGATCAAACGTAGCCTATGTTACTCGTTATTACATCAGCTATCTACCAGTGAAAGTCCCGTGAAAATCGGTCCAGCCGTTTTGGGGATTTCCCGGAACAAACAGACAGACAAAAATCTTAAAATTGCTTATTTGTTGTTAGTACCGTATATACTTTTACGTGCTTTCAATAAAACGTTATTATTTTGATATTACATACAGATACTTCAATTTTATTTATTTGTATAGATAACCTTCCAGTACCACCAGCTATCTCCTAGTGAAAGTCCAGTCAGAATCGGTCCAGCCGTTTTAGTGATTAGCCGGGGCAAACGGACAGACAGATGAAAATAAAAAAATTAGTACGGTATATACTTTGATATGCATTTTTATTGTTACAATGAGTACCGTATATGCATTTGCATTTCATGCTTTCATATGCATTAAGTATAAAGATATTATTTTGATATAACTAACAGACACCTCAATTTTATTTATTTGAGACTTTGAAAACAACGATGGTTATAAATATATACTTTAATATTACTTTAAAAGAGGAAAGATTTGTTTGTTTGTTTGTACCGAATAGGCTCCGAAACTACTGGACCGATATAAAAAATTATTTCACCAATAGAAAAAATGCTACATTATTCCTGAGTGACATAGGCTATTTTTTAATCCCCATAACGTGTCCTGTGGGGTGGTCCACGGGAGCGAAGCCGCGAGGAACAGCTAGTTATCTATAAAGTAGCAAGGTTATGGTTAACTTAGGATGAACTCAGTTTTATTGCACGAGTTTAAAATTCGTATGTAATCATGATTATGTTCGTTGGCTGAAATGTATTTTTACCTGACTGCCGAAGGAGGGTAATGTGTTTATCAGTCTATGTATGTATGTTTGTTCCTATGTGGCGTTCTAGTGACCAAACGCGTTGGCCGATTTTGATGATTCTTACGTCAATCGATTCGTCTTAATCCTGCGAGTGTCACTGGCTACATTAAAATTGGAAAAAACATGGCGGATTTTGGGCGCCATTTTGTAGGGAAAAATTTTTTTTTTTTCTTCCAAACCCATCATGTGGGGTATCAAAATAAAGGATTTTAAAAGGCGATTTCAAAAGTATATAACACTTGTATGTTTATATGTACCTAATTCTAAAAAAAAAAACTAAAAAGTTGAAAATAAAAAAGTTAATTATAAAAATCAAAAAACCCGACTGCTTAAAAACAAACTAAAAAGACGTAAACAAGAAGAAAATCATGCTGTGCAGTCTGAGGATACATATGGTTTTGGTCCGCCAGCTCGCGAATATGTATCCTCCGACTGCACAGCATGATTTTCTTCTTGTTTACGTCTTTTTAGTTTGTTTTTAAGCAATCGGGTTTTATGATTTTTTTTTGGTAGTCAGGATCAAGGGGCGGAATGTTTTCGCTGAATCTGGTTGGAAAGACAAAAAGAGACGAGTAGTTCCAAACTTGAAAATTCTTTTTCAAAACTTCATTAGGCTATTTGAAAGTAGGTCCCCCGTACCCTTGACGTGTCAAAACTATCATAGACCGACTGTAAAAAAAGGACAGATGTATACAAGTCATATAAATCAGTCCCTTATACACTCAAAATAACCTTACTCTAAGAGCTTATGGTCACCTCCCTGATATTAGTTACATAATAGTAGCACGTAAGTAGCACGTAGTATAATAGGGACATTTATGATGACACATTCAAGAATTTATCTCAAGAAAATCCTTTGGCATCTAACTGTCAACATCAAAAAATAATTTAAAAAAACCGGCCAAGTGCGAATCGGACTCGCTCACGAAGGGTTCCGTACCATTATTATATTATCATGTCGTTTTGTTGTATGACAGCCCCACTTAAATATTTATTTTTATTCTGTTTTTAGTATTTTTGTTATAGCGGCAACAGAAATACATTAACTATCTGTGAAAATTTCAACTGTCTAGCTATCATGGTTCATGACATACAGCCTGGTGACAGACGGACAGACAGACAGACGGATCGCGGAGTCTTAGTAATAGGGTCCCGTTTTTACCCTTTGGGTACGGAACCCTAAAAAAATAACCTTTAATGCCCAAACAACAAACAACCTTGCACCATTTATAAAAGCTGACTTTATTGGCTGATATGACGTGTACATCTATGGGAAGCATTTCCATTGAAATCTTCAGCGGAAATCAATCGAGTCAACAGGTATTTTAGTCACTGTTCCATGTACTTTTTATGAGTAACTTTTTATAGGACAAAATCAGACATCGATTGTCATATTTATTTTTAAAAACCTATTGTTATTGTTTATTACGCCTGTATGAGTCACTAGAAGCAGTAGCCAAGATATAATCCGATTAGAATGCAGGCAGGTCACTGTCTTATAATCACATAAAAATGTATTGATGGAAAGTCATCGCATGTTAATAGTAGTTTATGAAACTGTTGCATAATAAGGGGTATTAAAACATGAGTGTGTGTTTACAAACCGAGCCGTAGGCGAGTTTTTTAAAAGTATCACACGAATGTTTTAATACCTAGTTATGTGCAGTTTTATACACTACTTTATCTACACTCATTCATTGGGATTGAACCTACTAAATAAAAGAAAAAGTCAAAAGAGTAAGAAAAATTCAGTACAGCAAAACGTATGAATGGCGGCTGGCGCCAAAACCCAGCACATCACCGCATTAACCGCGCAAAATTGGAATTAACTAAGAAACTTTTTAAAACAGGTATTATAGAAAGCATTTTATCTTGTAAACATGGCGCGCCCCGCATAAGCTTTCCATTATAAAAAAATAATTGATGGAAACTCCTTGGTGATATTAACTTCTTGGATTTGCCCTGTATCGTAATAGAAAAAAAAAATGTTTTATAGCATTTTTTTGTTAGAGAAAAAGTGTTATAATAAGATTCTATTTTTATTTTTCGGTATTGTGTTTATAAAGTATGTCTAAGTTTATAAATCGAATATTACGTTATGAGAGTAGATAAAATCATTATCCTCACCCAAGCTTAGATGAAATTTGCACAGAAAATACAGTTCTTACTATATAATTAAGTGACAGTGCGTGTACATTATTATAAATTAGTGCAAGGCAAGCTGGTTTTTAAGAGAAATGAGAACTAGCCAGATGGCGTTATGACGGAGCGAGGATCCCGGGCAGACGAGACTGGTTTAACAACACTGCACACGTTGTCCGATTCGGTTCTAAATCGGAAGGAATTCAAAATTGGAAGGATACAGTGTGAAGCATTTGTTATAAAACGAATTTTAAAACTTTTTTGCAAAAAAATACTACCGACTTCCAAATAAAATACTACAAAGTGAAAAATAACTTTATTTTTCACTTTTTAGTTGTACCTACCTAATAGGCAAGTTGTTTAATAAGGTACCTATAACGCCAGAATAGATTACCCGAATATCATGAAACTTGAACATAACCGGTGAAATGAGAGATCTGCGTACGCCTTAAGAGCATACTGGCGTGATGTTATGTTATGAAATGGTATAAACAATGAACAGACATGCGATTGCAGCAATCCCGAGAGGTTTGCCGTTATTTCTTGAAGAATTCTGTTGTATATCTTCGAAGTCCTTAATCAGATCTTCACCAAATTAAAATGGGACCAATTTGGGAAAAAAAATCAAAATCGGTCCCCCAATGACGGAGATATCCGTGAAAATAAATGGAAAAAAATAAAAAAGCTTTAGAAAAGACACTAAAAGTAGTTTGTATCGTCGGTCGATAAGACTATAGACTATAGAAATTATGGATATATTGAGGCTAGAAATGAGCTGCAATATTTTTTTATAATTGACAGGTTTCAGACGTACACTCAAGGTACTTTAAGACTATCTACTATTCAGGTAGGTACTAATGCGGACCGCTTCTCGCTAAGCGTGACTGTATGACATATGTTTTATTAATGTTAGCTCTTTTCTGACCTGATTACGACTAAGTAGACCTGTTTTCAATTACTATGAGAACGATGCAACATTCGTATACTACAAACAGGTCTACACTAGCTCAAAACCGGGAGGAATGGACAAAAGAATAAAAGACATTTGACCTCCAGAAGGACAAAACAAACTAAAAAGCCTGACTAATATTATATGTGCGAGTTTGTTCCACTGGGCACAGATAATATAATACTAGCATACCGATGCCTCATTCCATATAAAGAAACCGTGCGTAACTAGCGTTTTTCGTCTGATTATACTGATTATTTGTAGTACATCGATCCCGTTTGATTTCTTTCCACGGCTATAGAAGGTATTAGCAGCGACTTGCATGCTTTACTCGGTTCGTGACTATTTTTTTCTTTTTCTTTTATAGTATTTTTTTGCACGTTTTTAGTTTCATTTTACCCAAAATGTGTTAAAATACAAATTTAAAAAATCGAGTGGCATGCCTTAGAAATTTAAAACCGCGCCATCTATTGGAATCAATTTTAAATGATCTGTTCAAATAATCTTTGAAATGTGAATTATGCCCCAATATTCCATAATTTTATGTTTAGGAAAGATGATTGAACAAGAACATACAATTTATTTATTAATTATTATGATCAATTCTGGAAAATGTTAATTTTACACATAATTCAATAGCAAACCGATGCAAATCGCGCCATCTAGTTACATTTATTTGAAACAAATTTTCTTTATTAGGGCTGGGACCCCACTTGTACCTTGGGATAATAACACTTTCTCGCGGGCAAAGCCGCAGGCAGAAGCTAGTAAATAATAATAAATAAACATTTGTATCTATCAAGACTTTGCCCTTTAACATCTAAATTATTTAAAAATTAACAGTCTTTTTCTTTCGACAATGTGTCAACTACACTGAAATGACCGACCTTTACAAACAATGGTATTTCAAGTATTCGAAGCCATGCATATTTAATTACAAAGCTATTATAGGGCCACCATATTTCTTTACAATTTACGATCGCATGCAGTGATTGAAGGTAAACGTCTCTATCAACTAGAGTGTATGGCTTTTAATCAAAGGAGGCGTTTATTAATTGGATGAGTGGTGTGATCATTATTTTGTCATTACGAGCAATAGTAGCCTTAGTTTGACAATCAGCTTTCAACTATAAATTAGTCCGTACTTAAGATGACCTACGCTACGTCTCTAAAGTGTACGACACAAAAATCTATATCTATACTAACATTATACAGAGGAAATATTTGTATTTTTGAATTTTTGTATGTAACGAATAAACTTAAAAACTACTGGACCGATTTCAAAAATTCTTTCACCGTTAGTAAGCTACACTATCCCCGGGTGACATAAGCTACGTTTTATCCCTGTATTCCCACGGGAACGGGAACTATGCGGGTAAAACCGCGAGGCATCCGCTAGTATATCATAACTTTTCAGTTGAAGGGCGAGCTTGTGGTTTCCAGCTAGCTTTGTTGTCAATCACTGCTTTCGAAAGACTATTGTGTCGATGCGATGTGAATCATAATCTTAGGTAATTTGGCTATCCTTCTAAGGTGCTAACTTGCAGGCTTGCATGGCCGTCGGTCTCAGTTACTATAGGCCTTTGCGTGTTCCGTGTGTGAACGTCACAGACAGACATACCTATGTATATAAACGAGGACCGGCAAACATAGCCCTCAGGCAAGCCTATGGCCCAGTCCGTAACTTCACGCAGTGTTACATTTCTAAATTGCAAAGATTAGAGTTGCTTTGAATAACTGGAGGCTGCGCCTGGAACTGCAGAATTCGGATAACAACAAGGTACCCGCCTCTTATTTACTAACGTGAAATACGTAGGTTATTCGAATGTGTTCTTTATTTAAACTTCGAATCTAATATTATAAAGGAGTACATTTATTTGTTTGTCGTACCTCGCAGACTCTGGAAGTTCTGATTACGAAAATGCATTCACTGATAGAAAACTACAATAAAGGGCCAAGTGCTGGCTACCTTTTAATCCCGAAAAATGCTAGGTTTTATTATGGAATATGCTAAAAGAACGAAGCGAAACCGCAGTAAAAAACTTGTTTCTTATATCAGCAATAATGACCTACTAATTCTCAAGCACATGCAAATGAAATACCTCGCCGTATGACTCATATCGAGCGTAGTTACAGTCTAGCTGGCGACTACCTTTAAGGTTACACTAGTCGATCATTCTTCCATACAAACGTAGTCTGGCGATTACTCCACTGTTTGATAAAGTAGGTTAAAAAAAAAAAAACAATTTGACTCATCATTATCTAGCCCTGTATGGAAACAAAAAAGTAAAAAAAATATATAGGTATTTGAAAGTTATGAGCGTCGAAAGTTCCACACTTCGAAACTAATTTTAACGCATTTTTGGGTGCGAATAAATACCATGAAAAGTCGGAAAATTGCAGAACAGTCACCATACAGGGATATATTAGTAGTTCAACAATGCAAATAATTTTATTTTGAACAGATACGTTTAGTCGTTTTTTCATGATATCTAGACTCCCAAAGGTCTGTTTATAAAATTTCGAGCGCTTGTTTTCGTCCTAAATCATCATCCATCTCGCTTCAAACTTGCAAAAGTGCTAATTCGTACGCGAACTAGCTTCTTACTGCTCATCACAGCATCTATCTCTTCCGCACGTGTTGTCGGTTGATATAGAATGCATTTTAACCCCGCTCACAAAATAGTTCGTGGCGTCGACTAGTGTAACCTTAACACTATAATAACATAAGCGGCGCCCGATCAATGACAAGTAGCCAGGTTAATGAACCACCCCAGTTCATGCACCGAACTTAATAACCTTTGTATAGTATTAAAAGTAAACAAATAAATTCAATATTGTCATATTGATTGATAAGTTAAGTTTGAAAATAAATGCCTAGCATAGGGTCATCCCCTCTTACGTACGACTTAGGGCATTGCATACGTAACGTGTTTGAATCCCGGACGGAACGGGACGACATGTTTTGAAAATATCGCTTCATACAAAATGTATACGATACAATATAAGTCACGGGTGCTCGCTCGGACGGGACGGCGACTTTTCATTTTGTACGAAACGCCACGTTGTCGTCCCGTTCCGTCCGGGATTAAAACAAGTTTCGTATGCAGCCTTTAAATTTATAATTTTTTGTTAGTACACAACCTTATAATTAATGTTAGTAATCAGTACATGACAAGAAAACTATTTATAGAATTTATAATAATTATTGGGATCCAAGTATAAATTAAATAAGAAAGATAGAATTTTAAATTTCGATTAAAATAGTCAAAAAGTAAAAATGTCCGAGAATCAAAAAGCCAAAAAACAACAAAATTATCTTTGAAATGTGAATTAAGAGCACAATATTCCATAGTTTTGTGCCGTGCTAAAATGAACATACAATTTTTATGATCAATTCTTGAAAATGTTAATTTTACACAGAATTCAATAACGAATCCATGCATATCGCGGCATCTAGTGACATTTATTTGAACCAAATTTTCTTTGTTAACGCTGGGACCCCGTGGTCTGGGTTAGTAATGAGGGCACTGTTATCCCGAAAGAACGATCCCGTAGAATAATTTCTTACTGACACGCAGACGAAACCGCTGGCTAAAATTAGTATTGTCATATTGATCAATAGCTAAAGTATATGTAAGTCAATCAAAGTTAGTTACTCAGAAATAAGGCACGAAGCCTTTTATTTTTATAATCTTTTAAGTATTTATTATCTGTTGCAGTTGACATTATAATATTACAATGTCAACTGCAACAGATAATAAATATATAAAAAAAAAAAAATACAATAATTGTATTATCGCTCTACTACGTGTCAAAGTTGGCTAAAACTTTCGCGCATTTTTTCACTCGAAAAAAAAAGACGAACTTATTGAATAGTTGCTAGATTAATCAGCCTTGCTTTATTCGCATGCAGTCAGTTTATTTGATACTAAGCGTACCACTCAAAGCTAGCTACGAGACAAAAGCAGAAGACAAAATAAAATCCTTACATTTTTTTCGGTACTGTCACCAACATTACAGTGGCATCGAACCATGCAATGGCCGCAATAAAAATGAGCATAAGATTTAAGCGTAACATAAAACATAATCAGGCAATATTGTTCCCACTGCTGGGCTAGGCTCTGTGAGTAGTAATGGGCCGTAACCACGCGGCCCAGTGCGGGTTGGTGGAAGTCACACGAAGGACATAGTTCCTCACCAAGTTTTCCTTCCGTTCCCTCCATTTTGAGAGCAATGGTGATAAAATAATTAACACAAAGTAATTCGAGTGCTCTCAAAAACGCCTACAACCAAAAAATCAAAGACATGGATTGGTGTATGTATGGTGGATTACGGCCAATTCCTGTGTCCCAGCACTGGGAACATTTATAGGCTTATGATGAAATCGCCTGCCTGGGTTCAAACCCACGACCTACAACTTGTAATTGGCGGTAATAGCCGCCACTACTGCTCACAAGAGAGCAAAGAGAATTAAGAATTCTAATCGAACTTTCAGTGTTCAATTAATGAAACAAAACTTTGCAGTACAAACCTACATAGTTCATCCAACTTGCATATAAAACGGATGAGTGTGGTATAAGTGCATTTGGCACATTGTCAATGATTCATTGTCCTATAACCAGTTACTGGAGCCATACGGCATGTTGACCTAGGTGCCGTGCCAGGTGGCTTAGTTCTAGGGCTGGCACTCTTAAGTTATTCAAGATTGTTGGTACACTACCCGGATATAATTATCGAGTTTTAGAAATAAGCTGTTTCACAGTCTCCTTATTGCGCTTTCTATCTAGATGCGTAAGATTTTGAAAGAAATTTCTAATTGCTTCATAATGTTAAAAAAATTGTTAAATAGAGATGTTTCCTGGGTAGAAAACTATAATTCTATTTAGTCCGTCAGTGAGATTATCAAATAATATTGGACCAGTATATTTACTTTATCAAATAAATAAAATTGACAAAGATAAAGCGCATCAAAGTTCAGGAGTGGGGGCTTGTGACGTCACTTTGTCAGTATAAAGTGTAGCACACCTTGACGTCACACGATAATTTAACGCACTGTATCGTCGTCGTTTTTTGTTTAAGTGACAAAAGAAAAAATACGTGTCCAATATTTTTAGGTTATCTAACTGACGGACTAAACAGATATGTTTTGCCAACTACCCTATTGTCAAAATGAAAGGCAGTGCTAATGATTGTATGTTACGTAACTACCCCGCATGACTGTATTCACAGCGATGAAGACGATACAAAATTACGAAACAGCACTTTTCTATAACTCCATGTTCTATTTAATAAGCTGTTATATTTATCGCATTTATAACAGTTACCATAATGCGAATATCAATCTAAGAAACATACAGTCATAAAAACACTGCAGCTGCACAGGAAAATCAATAAAAAACCTATCAGAATAGTTGCGTGATTGCGTCAAGCATGAAGACATACAATAAAATTATCCTCTTTCTTTTACGTTTTAAATACATATTGTATACCTAATTCATAGAATGAATCACTTAATAACGTGACCTAATAAATAAGTAACATAATTTGTAAGCTGCGGTAACCCTAGCAAATCTAGAAGTATTATGGGCTAGGCTAACGTAAGAGCACACATGAGCTCTCGAGATTGGCAGGCGGATTAGACTGGTTGCATTCGCGATAATCTGGCACAAGGGATGCCAGAACTAATCTGTCGACATTCCAGACTGGTTAGGTTGACTCAGTGACAGATGATACACCATTACGCATCATTAAGAGTGTATGAAAAAATAAATTTAAAATATATAGAGGGCTGGTTCGATGCGGTTTTGCAAACAAGCAAAAATTTTAAAATCTGTGACTCGACTACGGATTTTTTTTCATTATTTTTAGCTTTTGTTACCCGGGCCATAATAATGATTCGATTGACACCACACCAAATCGGATTTATAGTTTAGGCGCTAAGGAGGACGATTCGTAAAATCATTTAAAGAAAAAAAAAGTAGGTACAAACATACATACATAGACTGCTAAAATCATAACCCTTCCTTTTGGCTACGCCGTAGTCGGGTAAAAAGTGCCTTGGAGAATTTGGGAAGGGTATTTGCCCAGCATGTGAAATAGTACAGGCTCATAAAAACAAAGTTAGACCAAGGCAACCCCTCAAGGTTTTAGCTCGATTGCAGTTTTAGCCTAGAGAGGACGAGAATGACGCTAATTTACTAGCAAAGACGACCACAATACCGACATTTTTTTTAAATCATGTAGATGTCTATTTTAATCGTTATAGAATTTCCATATCACGTAACAGAAATTCCGAGACGACATCACATGTTCATAGGCAAACACCTGAAGACAAAACGTAGACGGAGTCTTATCTACGTCTCGCGAATTATGAAGCTGATAAGCTTGTATGTCAGCCAAATGAGAAAAGGTAAAAATCTGTCTGGCAATATTGGTGAAATGTCCCTTGCTGGCGAGATTGACACTTTTTTTTTTGTGTAGGATAGACGTCGTCGCCGAGAATGGCCTAGGAACGTGACTACTTGGAGGCGTTTATGACGGATTGGTCGGAAAAGACAACACATTGGGAACAGTGGAAGACTATGGGGGAGACCTGTGCCCAGCATTGGGACAACATATGTTGAATTAAAAAAACGGGACTAGTGCGTGTCGGACATCGCACATTTAGCAAAAAGCTGACTTTGGTGGCTTCGCATTTCTTTGTTTTCCAATTTTTTTTTAAACAAAAGGTACAGCATTTATCTACTCAATGACCTCTAAACAATAATACCCCACTCGGTCGGATAGGTCAATAATTTTCTTTCACGCCCCCCCTTTAGCACGCCTTAAAAACATTTTAAAAATATTTTTTGATATATTTTATGGCTTTAAATCAATAAAATGCCTATACTGTAAAACCTGTATAATAGACGACAGACAGTCGGACACGTGACAGCAATAGGGCTCCGTTTGGACCTTTCGGGGACGTCCCCTAAAAACTTAAAAAAACTGTCGGCAAATAAATGATTTTCTTTCTTTTATCATCAATCACGATCTTACCTCTGCCCTTTTACCGCGTATGTGTACGGACCTTTAGAGAAACATCCGATTATGTGTGCGTCGACCGCAGTCTAATCACGTTTTACGTAAGGAGAGTTCTCCGTGATTATGTTGTAGTGTCCTATACTTATTTAGCGATCAATGGCGTCGCCCTACAATGTGTACAGAAAAGTCAACTTTAGTCAGTTTGTAGCATCGTTTTATTGCAGATAATATTAGCTTTTCACGTTTACACGATAAATGGTAGATGTAATAAATCTGTAATTGCTGGTATTTGAAAACATGTTGTGCTCGAGAATTGCAGTGAAGAGTAAATAGCAATGTTAGTTTTTGTAATTTATCTGATAAATTAGGAAGGCTTCTCATTGTCATGGTAATGTCCCTTGGGTCTAGGACATATTGAACATATTTCAGTACTACTTTTTAGGGTTCCGTACCCAAAGGGTAAAAACGGGACCCTATTACTAAGACTACGCGATCCGTCTGTCTGTCTGTCTGTCTGTCTGCATGTCTGTCCGTCTGTCACCAGGCTGAATCTCATGAACCGTGATAGCTAGACAATTGAAATTTTCACAGATGATGTATTTCTGTTGACGCTATAACAAATACTAAAAACAGAATAAAATAAATATTTAAGTGGGGCTCCCATACAGCAATGGTGATTTTTATGCCGTTTTTTGCGATAATGGAACGGAACCCTTCGTGCGCGAGTCCGAGTCGCACTTGCCGGTTTTTTACTCACACTCTTTCTGCGGTAAAAAATACAATTGGAGCAGGAAAATCACTTCGTTGGAAAGTTTTAATCATGTAACTTTTAGCGAGACCAATAGAAAATCTATTTACATAGAGACGTGTTAATAAACAATATTACGGCTTCCTTTGTGATCATGATTGATTTGTTATCTTGGATGACAAAAGGAAACACATGAATCAGCTGTTTATTGCTCAGTCTATGACGTAAGTCGTGGAAAGGACCTGTGAATCCGGTAGAATATTTTTGTTTTACTATTTTTTCTATCCTTCCTCCTGTGGACTAGTTACCATCACATAATCTAAAATTTGAAATAACCTTATATTATAAAAACTGGCCAAGTGCGAGTCGGAATCGCGCACGAAGGGTTCCACAAAAAAAAAAAACACGTTTGTTGTATGGGGGGGTTCCCATACAACAAACGTGTTTTTTTTTGTAAAAAAAAATTTATATTTATTTTATTCTGTTTTTAGTGTTTGTTGTTATAGTGGCAACAGAAATACATCATTTGTGAAAATTTCACCTGTCCAGCTATCACGGTTCATGAGATACAGCCTGGTGACAGACGGAGAGACAGACAGACGTATCGTGGAGTCTTAGTAATAGGGTCCCGTTTCTACCCTTTTGGGTACGTACGTAAAGGTAAAATCGATGATGTGGGATTGGGAGCGAAACATTTTTTCTCCCAGTCTCACAGGAACCGTGTATTATTTATTACAATTTCTCTCTGTAATTACAGTTTGACCAAATAGTTTTACTATTCAGGAATATAAAGTAATCCATGGCACTCGCTATTTTGTATCCTTCCTCCTGTGGACTAGTTTAACTATATTACACTAACGAGCAATGAAAAAGTTCCAGTGACATAGCACCAAATTACTCCTAAACGGGAAAGGCTAGCTTAATGACGCCGTCTGCAATATAGAAGTACATTTAACAGCGCATCAGAATATTACCAACTAAAAACGTAAATATTGTGTTCAAATTTTAAATTAAATGTGAAAAAAATAAATTAAGGTGTTTGTCGGCATTTTGTGGGTGGAACTTTTTAATTGCTCAGCAGTTTATAATAAAACAAAAATAATCTACCGACTTCACAGGTCCATTCCACGATTTACGTCATAGGCATCCTGGCTACGATTGCTGACAGGCTGGACTGTGTTCATATGAATCGTTCCTCCAGTATTTCAGCTGGAATGCTGAAGCAATGATGATTGAATCTAGGTGAATTTTAAATGTTTTTTTGTGCTACTAACATAGGTATAAGTTTGTATTGTTACTTACACCATGATTATGTATATTTAGATTTAAATTATTTTATATGGGCTCCGTCGCCTTAAATAATAAGCTTAATAAGCGGAGCAATAAACAGCTGATTCATCTCTTTCCTTTTGTTCCAAGATAACAAATCAATCATGATCACAAAGGAAGCCGTACCATTGTTTATCAACACGTCTCTGTGTAAATAGATCTTCTATTGCTCTCGCTACAAATTACATCATGATAAAAACTTTCCAACGAAGTGATTTTCCTGTTCCAATTATATTTTTTACCGAAGAAAGAGTAACGATGCAGAAAAAACAGCAGCGGCTTAAAAAAATGCCCAAAAAATTATCGCAAAAATTTCATGTTACGCAACGGCTTGTCAAATTGCTGCTCAGTGCACTCTTTTTGGTCGTCAAATTGTTGCTAAATTACATAATTGCGACTATCAGCTGTATTATTAACCTACTTAAAGAACCACAAAGAATTAGGCATGCAACTACTATCGTAAAGAACATTCACAACATGAGCGATATCAGACGCTTCGCAAAAGAGGTTACATAATATCGACGTAAGTTGTAATGAGTGAAAAATATAATACGCATACTCGTAGGAAGTAAACGTAATAAAACTTCGCATAATCCTTTCACTTTCTTTTATTATTTCTTTACATCTTTAAAGTGAATACCTAGTTCCATTATGTATTAGCAAGCGTGGAATGATTAGTAGTCCACGCGGTTACTGTCACAAGGACTTCGAATTAATTTAGGACTCGGTGATCATTGTATTTCAACATTATTGGGTCAGCAATCTAAGGTATGGGGGTCATCAAGTCCAGGGGCCGAAAGGCATTTTACCCAATTGACTTTAAAACTAGACTTTTAATAGACACAAAAGACAATAACTCACGTCAGTATTTGACACAAATTGATAGCTCAATAATTGGCTAGACATGTTGTGACTATGCCTGACTATCAGAGACCTCAATTTGAACCTTTGACACCTGATTGCATTTTGACATCAAACGTTATACATTGATGAATTAATGTATAATGTTTATGCAATTGGGCCAACGAACAATGTGCATCAACATCGACGAGTAATGTCATTTAGCATTAACTTTATTTGGTCAGATTAATGTCATCACATTAGCAATTCTGTCTCCGTTTTTGGTAAGATTAATTAAGTTATTAATCATGTTATTGGAAGAGATTGAGATACCAGTATTGTTTGTAGGTCAGTGTACAAACTAGATGCGACGGCACTGAAACCGGCTGCTGGCTGTACCATGCGCATGCCTTTGCTTTTGCGTACAACCGCCGCACTATGCAGGCTGTATAATAGTCGGCCCTTGCCTGTCATAGCGGCATTATGAATATTTTATTAGAATTTTGAAAAGTGAATGAGGTTGAGCAGCCTGTACTGCTTGCACTTGCAAACTTTGCTGATCTGTGCCCCAAAAAACTGCGAACTTTATTTAAATAGATGTTACCTATCTATTCTAAGATTGCATTCAAATGATAATAGTTGAAATTGTATACTCTTGTTAAATAAATTAATAACTAGACGACCGATAAAATCAAACTACTGCTAGAAGAACGTCAATTGTATTGTCAACGGCAAGCAAGGCTACTTTTTATAGCAAATATAGAAACATGTTTCAGATTGCTTTCTTTTGTAGAAAATAGTTGTATAACAAGAAATCCTGCCCTTGGTTTGTTCAAGTCGTTAATTTTGGTCATAACATTTCGCCTTGCACCAAATACCACATAGTGTACAAAGTATACAAAGTGCCATAATACACGAATCGTCAGGAGAGGTCAGCAAAACTAGGGTTGTGTGTGACGAATTTTGGGAAAACCTTTATAAAAGTTAAGACCTGTCGTAAACGGGTTTGACGCTGAAGTTACAGATTAGTTTAAGGTTGCACTAGTCGATCATTCTTCCATACAAACGTAGTCTGGCGATTACTCCACTGTTTGACGATGTACGTTCAAAATAAAAGATGATATCAATTTGTCTCATCTTTATCTAGCCCTGTATGGAAACAAAAATGAAAGTTATGAGCGCCGAAAGTTTTTCCATATTTCAACACTAATTTTAACGTATTTTTGGGCGGAAATAAATACCATAAGGACAACGAAAACTGCAAAACAGCCACCATACAGGGCTGGCCCTGTATGGTGGCTGTTTTGCAGTTTTCCAGATTAGTAGTTCAACAATGCAATTAATTTTATTTTGAAAATATACATTTAGTCGTTTTTTTTATGATATGAACACGAACAGACTCCCAAAGGTCTGTTTATAAAATTTCGCGCGCTCGTTTTCGCCCTAAATCATCATCCATTTCGCAAAAAATTTGCAAAAGTTTTAATTCGTACGCGAACTAGCTTCTTACTGCTCATCACAGCATCTATCTCTTTCGCACGTGTTGTTCCAACACGTGTTGTTCCAACTAGAGATAGCATGCATTTTAACCCCGCGCACAAAATAGTTCGTGCCGTCGACTAGGGCAACCTTAAGTGCTGTGCACACCTGTAAGTGACAAATTCACTCTAAGTTAAATTTTTACAGCATCCCAAAAAAATTATTAGTGAATAAGTCGTTGGAGCGCCATAATTAAATAAATAAATAAACTAATGATTTTTTATTATAATATATTAGTATAGAAATTATTACATTGTACTGTGTAATAAGGAATGGAATATAGAATTTTATTATTTACTAGCTGTTCCCCGCGGCTTCGCTCCCGTGGGCCACCCCACAGGGCCCGTTTTCGGGATTAAAATATGTTACTCAGGAATAACGTAGCTTTCAATTGGTGAAAGATTTTTTTAAATCGGTCCAGTAGTTTCGGAGCCTATTCGGTACAAACATACAAACAAAAAATCTTTCCTCTTTATAATATTATAGTAGAGATTATTATATTTATAGAATAATAGAAATATGTATTATAAAAGAAAGTTTATTGTGCTTTCGTTCCACTAAAACCGATAACAGCATTCTACGAAAGAATAATGAAACGCTTCACACTTGCTCAAACAATCCACGTAATCTTACAGAAACTGCACAGTTAACAGCCAAAGTGACCCAACATGAAACACAAACTATTTATACCAAATGAACCATGCAATCTATCAAGTAAACATTCAGCTGATCAAACTGTAACATCGCTGACTCAACATACCTGACGCAGAATCTTCTTAAAAATCTTAAACTTCATAGTATCGGCAAAACTAACTCACTTTAACACAATACAAACATCACAGAACTTAATGGTAACTAATTTTATATCAAGGCTAGAGATAAAAGCACAGAAATAGCGGCAAAGTCAACGTAACGCGAAAGTAAATAAATAAAAACGAAATGTGTACGAACAGACGTCCGTTCCGTTTGGCGTCCGCGCCCGTTGTGACGCTCGTGTAGAAAATAATTCTATACACGACACGATACGGCAATAAAACATTGTAGGTATAGTATGCAGCAGCGTGGATATATCGCTAAGTAATTTTCACTTCCATAAAAACTTGGAAAGTTGTCTCGTAGACTCTTAACGTAGACAGCTATCAGTAACATTGATACTGCAATCAAAACTGTATTAGATATTTTGCTCTTTTACAACTGCATCTGCATATCGAATGCATAATGTGCTGTTTATCTGATGTTGCTCGTGTATTTCTGGAGTGTTTACAAATTCCATACCAAACCCCCTTTAGACTTGATACTATGGATGGAAGGATTTTGCGGTAAAAATAAGTTTTCCAGGGATACTCCGGACTGATGCAGTGCAGTTGATTTTAATTTCTTCGTACAGCCTATTACTGAAAATAGTTTACAGTAACTAATATCTATATGAAACCTATTATTAGTTAATCAGAACTAAATTGTAATTAAAAAATGTTATCTTAACTAATTGATAGGTATTGTGAGGACTCACCCATCGGATGACAGCCCAGTCGGTGTGAGTTGACGCATCATTCCTGTTAGTGTTAATTTTTCAGAGATTTTGACCAAGGAGATTCAAGCATGACGGCGTTGACTTGTTAGTGCATATGCGCACGTCAGCTGAAGTTAAAAGCACATATCGGAGTATCAGATTTGTCATGACTTAAGCCTTCCCCTTTTAAGGGTCGTACCTCAAGTGTAAATGTGACTCCTCTGTTAGGTAAATGTTCGGGTGAGGATTAGGAAGGATTGATGTAACCTTTCACATAGAATAGAAACACCTCATAAATGATTCTGCGCTTCTATTCGTAGGGGCGAAGCTCATGTGAGAACTCACCTTTTTAGAGGCAACCTTCTTGCCTATAATAAGACTGGCAACAGATAACTATTTAGTTTTGGTAGATGATTGAAATCGGAACGTTGGACAATAATTGAAGATGTTTTTGTTTAGCTTTGCTTGACTTCTGTTCAAGCTGCACGGCAGGCACGTTGTTGTTTCAATATAACATTTCAAAGTAATTTCTGCATATTATTTAGTGCTCTCTGACACAATGCTGTACACTATTATTATTTTATTAATGCGAATAGGAATTTGTTCTGGTATGTTTTTGTAATCTCGAGCATCACCACACAAAAACAAAAATAGAATGAGGATATCATTTGGGTAACCGAATACAATATTTGGACTGTGAGCAATGTCCCTTAGCCATTATGGACCGACAGCCTTAAAAAGGTGGCCAGTAGACACAAGAATCAGTGGCGTTTCTCGAGAGATGGTCCAGGGTAGACATTACTTTTACCCAAATTGGGACTTATGATACAGCCAGTCTTGACTAAAATAATGAGATTGCTAGAAAAGAGTGATACAGACTCATGATGATTCATTTGTATAACCCAACACAGCAGGCTACACAAACAAATGTTTGGAACAAAAAGACTGCATGATGCCTTGACCTAAATAAATTAGGACAGATGATAATGCGACCACTGGAGAAACAGTAATCGATGTTCATCACGGAAAGCTTGTAACAGGTTTCCGAATTTAATCGGGTACTCATTATAAAAACTAAGAGAGCTCATAGGCAATGAGGCACTGGTCGAGTCAAAGCTCCAGAGCCTTGAACATCGTCGTCGAGTTGCCAGCTTGTCGGTTGCATTTCGGAGAGTGTGCGATGGAATTTCATTATCTAATTCCGCTTAGCCCGTTTCATCATCGGACTACAAGACGTACGGCGATACGCCATCGGTACATGGTGGATAGCCCACCCATACGCACTAATCGTTTTGGAAATACTGTCATTATGCCTACAGATAAGGAGTGGAATTCCCTGCCGGAGTCTGTGTTTCCAGATAGCTGCAACCTCGGGGTCTTTAAGTCAAGAGCGAATAGGTTACTTCTAGGCAAGCGTGTTACATCGTCGACTACATGATCGCCTACTATCAGGTTAGATAGTGGTCAAGCGCGAGCCTAACTAAAATTAAAAAAATAAATACAATACTGGACGAACTTCGTACTCGAAAACATATTCGAAATCTTTCGTTCGATTGAACTTGACCGTGAGCTCGAAAGCCATACGGATCCGAATGCAGGTGAACGACCAAATGTAATTGGACCATTACACAACGTGACAGAAAAACTTTCAAGATCATATCTATGGTATAAATTATTTTAGATGAATCTAGGATACAACCTACTTGCTTGATTATTGTTTTTAAAGAGGTTTTACGGATATAAGCCAAGTTTTGAGAGCAGTGGTGGCCCAGTGGTATCGGCCGCGACTTACAAGTTGTAGGTCGTGGGTTCAAACCCAGGCAGGCGCTTTTCTTTGTTCATCACCACTGCTCTCAAAACGGTGAAGGAAAGTGTGCGTGTCCTAGAACCAAAAAATGTGACATCCACAGTGATCCACCAACCCGCACTGGGCCTGCGTGGTGGATTACGGCCCATTCCCTCGCACAGTGAAGAGGCCTGTATCCCAGCAGTGGGAATATTATTAGGCTGATGATGATGATGAGTCAAGTTTTTAGAACCACGCGTTCAATCAGACATTAAAAAATAAAGGGTTTAAAAAAGATTATAACAACATTATCAGTTGTTTAATAGTTTAGCTGAAATACCGTGGGTGTATTGTGTTTCCTGGCATAGGATGGGCAATCCTGTTATCACAATAACTGACTATGTTATCAGTAGGATGGTCTTATCACTTATTTTTCAAACCGCTTAATTATTTATTTAAAACTTCATGCACAATGGTACAATGGCGGACTTAATGTCCTAGGCATTCTCTACCAGTCAACCAAAGGTGGTGAAGAGGTAACATGGCAGGTGCACTGTTTAAACCGTGAGTTTAATTATGGCAATTTTTCAAAATGTTTGAGTCATTAAGTGAGAATATCGATATTAATATTATATACCTATGCGAAAGTAACTCTGTCTAACTCTCTTTGTTTCTTATGCTTTCACGCTTAAACATCGAAACCATTTTTTTTATTTAGTTAATTCGCGCAATGGTCGCATATTCACGTTCTATTAGGATACTCAGATTTTGAGTTCGCGCGACCACGCGATGATCGCATCGCACATTCGCGCGATAATCGCGTATTTGCGTTGTATTTAGACTAAGTTTCAGGCGGGCGGAGCCGCTGGAAAAAGCTAGTGTTTAGCCCGAGACTTTGTGCCATAAAATGTGGTCATAAAATCATTATTCCTAAGGCGTACCTATGTTGTACAATATGATATAGACTAGAAGGCTGCAGGTGCGCATTAATGCGGAACCTATTTATAGTTCAATGTGTAATAGATAAATCGATCATTTTGAAATATCCGGTAACAATGAAACAGTCGGTGGATATGAAGATTCATTTGTTATTTGGTCAATACCCACTTATAATTTCAGCATGAGGTAACTTCGATAAAAATTAGTAAAATAGTACACCGTGATACAAGGGTGGAAAGTAGGTTAATGCAAACGAGCTGACGAGGGTTTTTAATGACACGAGTTTGCAATAAAACGTCGTGTGATACACAACCGTGTATCACACGACCTTTTTCAATACAGTTGTGGTAAAAACAAATCAAAGAATTACATTTGTTTTTTCCATAAAATAAAACGATATCTTTCTCTAAATTTTGGGGACAAAATTTCATCTTGCGCAATTTCGCCTGAGATAAAATAACGGGTGGAGTTAATTACACTTCATCACTTGTACTTGAACTCGTAATAACAAAAAAAAAACAATAATAACACACAAAATAAAATTTTCAGTAAATGGCGCGTTTTTGCAACTGGTCATTTTTAGGGTTCCGTACCCAAAGGGTAAAAACGGGACCCTATTACTGAGACTTCGCGATCCGTCTGTCTGTCCGTCTGTCTCCAGGCTGTATCTCATGAACCGTGATAGCTAGACAGTTGAAATTTTCACAGATGATGTATTTCTGTTGCCGCTATAACAACAAATACTAAAAACAGTATAAAGTAAATATTAAAGGGGGGCTCCCATACAACAAACGTGATATTTTTGCCGTTTTTTGCTCGATATTAATAACGGCAACAGGTAGACGCTTGAAATATTCACAGAATGTTTAGTTGTATATTTACTTCAAAAAATAATAATTAATAAATTAAAATAAAATAAATTAAGGGGGGCTCCCATACAACAAACGTGATTTTTATGCAGTGTTTTGCGATAATGGTACGGAACCCTTCGTGTGCGTGTCCGACTCGCACTTGGCCGATTTTTTATTTACAACGAAAGCCGCCTATACATCCTATTCAAAAACAATATAATTACTACACACTACATACTACATCACACGACTTTTGACAAATTTGTATGTGAAAATAATTAAATTAAAACTGGTAATCTTTTTAGGGTTCCGTACCCGAAGGGTAAAAACGGGACCCTATTACTAAGACTCCGCGATCCGTCTGTCTGTCTGTCCGTCTGTCACCAGGCTGTATCTCATTAGCGGTGATAGCTAGACAGTTGAAATTTTCACAGATGATGTATTTCTGTTGCCGCTATAACAACAAATACTAAAAACAGAATAAAATAAATATTTTTGTGGGGCTCCCATACAACAAACGTGATTTTTTGCCGTTTTTTGCGATAATGGTTCGGAACCCTTCGTGCGCGGATCCAACTCGCACTTGGCCGGTTTTTTTTAAATTGACTTTTACATTTAAAACTCAACTGCAAAAATAATGATCGAGCTCGTAAAAAAAGCCACGACCGCGTAACAGAAAGATGCCTATACAAGATTTAATTTTCGAATCATAATGACCGCGTAACAGAAAGATGCCTATACAAGATTTAATTTTCGAATCATAATTATAGCCTCTGAAAGTACGCAATGTTTAGCACAATGTCCTCATTCCTGGCATAATATAATGTCTACAAGATAATTACACAAAGAATATGATCCAGGCTGACAAGATAAGTGTAATTTAAATTTACTAGCACACCTTCATATATATGGCGGAAATCAATAAAAAAACCGGGCAAGTGCGAGTCGTACTCGCGCACGATGGGTTCCGTACGATTATCGCAAAATACGGCAAAAAAATCACGTTTGTTGTATGGGAGCCCCATTTAAATATTTACTTTATGTTGTTTTTAGTACGCTGACCTGGTGAAGGTTGCGGGGATCCGCTGGTTACGATACGCACGGGACCGGTCAATGTGGCGACGCTTGGGGGAGGCCTATGTCCAGCAGTGGACGTCTTTCGGCTGATATGATGATGATGATGATTTTAAATACATGCGAGATAGTATTTAGTAATTTGTACTTTAATTAAAACAAAGCATGTATTTTGCTCAGCTCTATGGGATAGACGAAAGCGAGTAGTAATATAATTTCGTTTGTCGTCGAGGCACGTTCTAGTGAATTAACTAGTCCGGTATGCAATTCGCATGCCAGTGATTAAGTTCTTCCGCTATGCCTGTCTTGGCTCCATTTTATGGGTTGAATTTCCTGCTCTTAATTTCTTTAGGTTAAAGGAATTATGGCATATTGTAAACTGTGTAGAACGAGCATACAACAAAATATAGGTAGGTTACACAGGTAAATATTTATTGATAAATAAATATGTCGGCATTTCTAAGATATCGTTCTGAAGAGCGCTATGGTTTCAAATGACTTTGACAGATGGCAACTTGACGTTATCACTTGCCATTGGTTTATGGCGCGAACAAGAGGTGATGACACAAGGATCGAGAGGGAAGATGGCGGGTTTGGTTTTGAGTCGTGAATTCGTGATGAAAACCTAAGGAGAAATACAGTGAGAGTTACCGATTGTTCGTGTAGATCAAACCACGTGTTATAGTGGAATGTCGTTTAAGTTATTCTCCAATACATAACGTGATCAGTTACATTGTGAGCCTACATACAAGCAAAGAAGTTGGTTTGTTTAACATCTAGCCCGAAAGAACCCATGCAATAATGGCTTTTCCTGACAATTACACAGTCGTCCCTACAAATACATAAGTACATAAAATAATAAAGAATTAATAATATAATAAATTTTGTATCTTGATCTGGCTCGCGAGGTTGTCGACATGTGGGATGTGAATACAGCAGTCATTGTGCCGATAGTCGTGACGGCCAATCGCATAATAGCCAAGAGCCTCGACGAACATCTGAGGAGGCTCTCGTTGGGCAGCTGGATCAACGGCTTGATCCAGAAAGCGGTACTCCTGGACACGGCATGTATAGTCAGGAGGTTCCTCTCTCAGGAGCCCTGACCACCGGTAGCTTGGACCCTGTTCCCGATACCGGTGGGCTACTATTTTTATATTTTTAAATGTTTTTATTTTATTTTTATAGAATAATGTTTAAATATATAAAAATATGTGAATTAAATAGAATAAATGAAATAAATTTTATAATGACTCAAGATTTTTGGGGTTAATACAATTTCAATGCGAAACGCATTTAAATTAAAATACAGACAGACAACAAACAGATTGGCAACAATTTTTTTAATCAGTTCAAATTTTAAATAAATAAATAGATACATACTACTTATATGGTGTACATAATAAAGAGTATTCTATTCTATACATACAAATAAGTATATTTGGAAGATTAACTTTCTATAAATATGATTATTTTTTAATAATATTTATAATAAATCCACATTTATTATGCGAATGGCAAGACGATTGACGTCACAAAAACTAATAGAAATTCACCGATATCAGTATTATTGCTTTTAAATTTTATAACCCGATCACGCCATACATACTAACACACGGAAACTAAACACTACTACCATTGTCGCAACTTAACCTACCTATTGTGAAAATATGTAGGTACTGTCATAGTTTAGTTTTCCTATATAAATCATAAATAAATTATTCTGCAAAGGAAACTGATGTGGGAGTACTCTAGCTTCGCCACTGCCTATTACATCGGAGAATACAAGCGTGATGATATGTCATGTGTACAAACGAAGCTTGGTGGAGAGACCGTCTGTTTGACCATCGCAGTTAGGCGCAGGCCACACAGAAATGGCGTCGGGCGCAGACATGGCACGGGCGGCTTCCTATTCCATTCAAATTTAAAACAAAATGCATAGAAATAAAGTGCAATTTAGAACACACGGTATGTCGTCATAAACACGTCCGATCAACGACATACAGTGTTTAAATGGAATAGGAAGCCACTCGTGCCATGTCCGTGCCCGATGCCATTTCTGTGTGGCCTGCGCCTTAGGCTGGCTGTAACAGGATACTTCTTGGATTATCAAGTTTTATACCCAATTACAACTTAACAGGATATTCAGCATAATCAAACGTGACCATAGAATTAGACCTCCATAAGTCATACTGTATGACCATCATGAAGGACAATTTAATATTTATCATCCGTCACTTGGCCACAGATAATATAATATTAGCATACAGATGCCTCATCCCATACAAAGAAACAGTGTTCGTCAGATTATACTGATTATTTTTATAAGTACATCGATCGCGTTCGGTTCCGTTCCACGGCTATAGATAGGGTTAGCAGCGACTTGCAAGTAAAAGGGTTTACACGGTTCGTGACTATTTTTTTCTTAAAATACAATACAATGATTTGTTTTATAGTATTTTTTGCACGTTTTTAGAGTTTCATTGTACCAGAATGTGTTACAATACAAATTAAAAAATCGAGAGGCATGCTTCAGAAATTTAAAACCACGCCATCTATTGGAGTCAGTTTTAAATGATCCATTCAAAAAATCTTTCGAAATGTGAATTAAGAGCCCATTATTCCACAATTTTGTGCTTAGGAGAGTTGATCAAACAAGAACACAATTTTAATGATCAATCAAGAAAATGTTAATTTTACACACAAATCATTAGCAAATCGATGCATATCGCGCCATCTAGTGATATTTATTTAAACCAAATTTTCTTTTTTAGCGCTATGACCCCGTGGCTTGGCAGACATTCCATTAAATGTCAGAATAAGTCGTCAGGATTATTTGAGAGGATATTGTAGCTAAATTGGTAAACCATAATATAATCTTATCCTAGATTCATCAGTTTAGATATTTCCTAAATTATACTCCAAACATTTATCTACTGCTTGGAGTAGAATAATGCCGAATGACGTATTCTATTTTAAATATCGAAAGGACAAAACCAGCATGAGAATCAGTACTCATACAGATTAAAATTGTTAATTTGCCGTTTGTGCCTAACTAGGATAAAAACTATTGAGAACTAACCTCATGGTCTGGACCCGGCTTCGATGCCAACCTGGCTTCAGTCAGCTGATTCTTCAAAGCCCTATGGAATAAAAACAAATTATAAATCTAGTCGGTCAAACATAATGCCTACTGGATTCAATATCATAGAACAACATGTAAGTAGCGCCATCTAGTAATTTTATCGTGTATCACTTTATATTGAAACTTCGAAAACTCCGACTATTCAGGCCATCGTCTTTCACGATTCATGGGCTTTTAATAGAATTACCTAGATTTATCGAAACAAGTGACTGTCTCTATAAAATGCCAGGATGCACTCGGGACAAAAGTAAAATTCAAACCTGCCAAACCTACGCATCGTCTCAACATTTCTCAAGGGATAACTGACCGAGTAGTGTTTTGTTGTTTTGTGATGACCCAGCTTATGATCTTGATCTAGCCTGAGGAAAGCGATAGATGTGGCCTACAAAAACGAGGATCAGGGAAGCTTAGATGACAGCATACGTTGCTTGGAAGGATGCACTATTTGCCCTGACCTTGACCACGTGCATGGGTACGTCACAGGCTGACTATATTATACATAACTGCATAATACTCACATATAAAGCTCCTCAGTCTTGCTGGCTTGCTTGCCGCGGCGCCGCAACAGTTCAACACAGTGTCCCTGAGTGCCGATAGAGGCGCCACAGGTCGCTCGGAAGGACACACTTGTTATCCTGACCTTGACCACGTGCGTGGGAACGTCACAGGCTGACAATATTATACATAACTGTATAATACTCAAGGCCGCAACGCAAGCTCCTCGGCTTTGCTGGCTTGCTTCTCGCGACGCCGCAATAGTTCAGCACAGTGTTGCAGAGTGGCGATAGTGGCGCCACAGGTCGCTCAGAAGGACGCACTTGTTCTCCTGACATTGACCACGTGCGTGAGAACGTCACAGGCTGACTATAATATACATAACTGTATAATACTCACATATAAAGCTCCTCAGTCTTGCTGATTTGCTTGCCGCGGCGCCGCGACAGTTCAACAGTGTCCCTGAGTGCCGATAGTGGCGCCACAGGTCGCTCGGAAGGACGCCCTTGTTGCCATGACCTTGACCACGTGCGTGGGAACGTCACAGGCTGACTATATTATACATAACTGTATGATACTCACATATAAAGCTCCTCGGCCTTGCTGGCTTGCTTCTCGCGGCGCCGCAACAATTCAGCACAGTGTTGCAGAGTGGCGATGGTGGCGCCACAGGTCGCTCGGAAGGACGCACTTGTTGCCCGGACTTCACCCACGTGCAAACTCAGGTCGTTTCCTAGTAAAAAAAATAATTAAACTACTTATCAGTAGAGGATAAACCAAAACTTAATATAATTTACGTAATTGGATATCAACTAAAGAAAAAGCGGCGTCCGTCGTTTTTCCCTGACTATTGCTATCTGTGGCCAATTATATTAATTATTCCTATCCTTTAGGTAGATGTTGTTTCCGTCGAATAAAAAAATCACACAACCACAGTTTAGACGACCAGGAAATACCGGCAATCTATCAGAACCGGGAAAACCGAGAGTTCATCCGGGAATTCCCGTAATAGTCACTTAATGCAAATTGGGGTCATTCGTCTATGACTTAGAAGGGACAAACTGACCATCAAACCACATGTCCCCATAATTACTGTATTGTATTTTAATGACGTCCTACCTACCTCACTAATTGACAAAGAACCATAATCCTCTCATAATTTACCAGAGGGGAAAATCTACAAGTCCGTGATTAGACCTGTCATACTGTATGGATCAGAATGTTGGGCTGTGAAAAAGATGGATGAAAGGAGATTGCATGTAGCAGAGATGAGAATGTTGAGATGGATGTGTGGCGTGACGAGATTGGATAAAGTGAGAAATGAGTATATAGAGGCAGTTTGAAAGTGGCGCCAGTGGCAGAAAAGTTGATAGGAAACCTGAAAGTTTGTCCTGGTATGGTCATGTGATGAGGAGGGATGAAACGCATGTTACTAAAAGAGTTATGAATATAAATGTGGATGGATGGAGAGGGAGAGGAAGGCCAAAGAAAAGATGGATGGACTGTGTGAGGAGTGATATGAAAGAAAAGGGAGTCAGTAATAACGTGACGGAGGACAGGACGGTATGGAAAAAGCAAACGTGTCGCGCCGACCCCAAGTAACATGGGATAAGGGCAGGAAGGTGATGACACTATAGTGATACATTTCTAGACTTAAATCAAGAATTTGGAAATCATCATCATCATTTCAGCCGAAAGACGTCCACTGCTGTATATTTTATTTGTATTGTTGTTTAATAATTAATTAATTTAAATAGCTTATAAATTAGAGTATAATTTTATTTATTTACACACTTTATGTCACAAATATCAGTGCAGCCCTGGCTCTTGTACTAAGAAGTCCTGTATCACTAGAGCCAGAATATCAGTGCAGCCCTGAGAATAATATTGAAGATATTAGGAAATATATATTGTATTTCGTCTTCTGCATAGGTCTCCTCCAAGCGTCGCCACACTGACCGGTCCTATACATATGGCATCCAGCGGATTCCCGCAGCCTGCACCAGGCCGTAGGTCCATCTTGGCCGCCTCAAGGTGGACCTACGATCTGGTGATTCTTTCTGATTCAGTGATTTCCATTCAGTGGTGCGATATGCTCAAATTTAGTAACAAAACATATTATTTAGACTGGATTGATAGGCATTAGAACCGAGTGAAGCGTAGCAGAACGAAACGGAAAAATGCAAACACTATTGGTCAATTATTTTCCTAACATTAAACTTCTCCGCTTCAATGAACAGGCAACCTTAGATACAGTGTCTCCTACCCTGACATCCAATTAAACACCAGACATAATAATCTAATTTGAAAGCAATTCATTCAATCTCGAAAATTAACATTCTTGTGCACAGCAATTGAATATGATGTCATAAAGCAGTTTGAAGCTCATTAATGCAGACGAGCTGAAATTGTGTGATAAGTAATAAAAATATACAGGCAGGAAACATTTTGAATTTTATGGCCTTTATCAGCCGTATGTTCGTACGGTTTGGCGGATCGATTACGGAAATATGGTTTTTGGAGTTAACGATTATTATAATTATGTTAACGCTGAAATATTAAAATACGCATTTTGAATACGGACTTAAAATTTATTGACATCGGAACGGCTTCATTTTGACTTCTTAAGGCGCAGATACCCTTGAGTAGTTTTTTTTTAAATGAGAATCACGTCTAAACGGCTGGTCGTAATTTTTTTGGAAATATATATGTTACATTAGACCATTTTCTTAATAATTTGATCTAAGAAAATTTTGAGTTTTATTCGTATAACATGGTGTAATCATTTGTAAAGTTATGTACAAAACGGACAAAAACACAACAATCGCACCAAAACCGCTGGGCGTATTTTAATGAAATCGAAACCATCTCAAAGACAATTTAATCATCTATATTTTAATCTGAGGCTTCTTTTTTAAAGTCATAGAATAATAAGAAAAGTACAAAAAACTACTTAATTTTTGCGCGTTTTGTTCCCTCAAAGTCGTTGGCGTTAGTCGTCGTCTTAACCATTCTAACGTGAACATCGTCATGTTAACGTACATAACGCAAATAACGTCCTTAACATTTACATCCCTGTCTGGTCGTCAGAGTGGAGGAATAGATGGCGCACATTCTTGTGCACCATGCACTGCGTCGATGGCGAGTAGCCACTGAGATTGGCCGCCAAGGCCGAAGAACTGTCAAGGCATTTATAGATTTCCAAAAGCAAAACCAGTAATGCCAAATTGATCTGCGTTTGATTCTAGAATCGAAACAGCATATTATGCAGCTTGCTTGCCATTTTACTGGTAATTAAAAGGAGTTCTTCAATTGTTACACTTAGCGTTTTGCGTTTTTCAAGTCGAATTCTGAACTATGCAGATAACCGACCCAACCCAGGTTTTGGACCCAATTAAAAAGTACTATCCCACTATAAGTCCTTACAAAATTTACATTCATAAAAATCAACAATGCATCAGCCAGTTTAACAGCATCGATTTCTTCTGACGCATCATCGTTGATCTGAGGGTAGTTGGGGTCAGCGCAGCGCAGATTTTTTCTGTCATACCGTCATATCAACTCCCACGCTATCACTATTATCCTTTTCTTTCATATCAATCCTCACACAATCCATCCACCTTTTCTTTTGCCTCTCTCTAGTGTGTAGATGGATGGAGGGCCCAACCATCTATACTTATAGGAACAAGCGTTTCATCTAACAAACTTTCCATTTCCAACTTTCCATCAAATATAATAAAATCCAACAAACCATCAGCCAGTTTAACAGCATCGATAGCTTCTGACGCTTCATCGTTGATCTGAGGATAGGCCGCGACGCACTTCTCAAAGTATTGCTGCAGCTGCACCGCCTGCTTCGACAGAAGCTCATTGTATGTGTCCAGTTCTGCGATCTTCTCGGCCAGGCGGCGGGCGGTGCGACCTGGGGGCAAAGATAGGCTTATGAATTCTGCCTTATAGATACTCTACACTAGAGACTAATTAATCAGGTTAACGAAAATGTTACTCATAACGTGCGGGCTCAGAACCCTTGCGTCCATCCTATGCTACTGGTCTTATCCTACTAGTACTATCCTACGAGTCTTATCCAACTGGTCTTATCCTACTATTGACATCCAACTAGTCTTATCCTACTAGTCTTTTCCTACAAATATTTTTCTACCAGTCTTATCCTACTAGCCTTATCCTAAAGAAAAAAGAAAAGAAAAAGTGTTTATTTGTCACAAAACGACATACAATATAGGAACATACTTAAGCTAAATCCTTAAAATAGTATTAGTAGTACTTAAATTAAGTTAGTAAAAACGAGAAATAAACAAATAATAATAACATATACTACCCACATTATGATACCCTACTAGTCCTACTAGTCTTACTCTATTAATCTTATCCTACTAGCCTTATCCTACTAGTCTTACTCTACTAATCTTATCCTACTAGTCTTATCCCACTAGTCTTGTTCTACTAGTCTTATCCTACGAGTATTATCCTACTATTGACATCCAACTAGTCTTATCCTACTAGTCTTTTCCTACAAATATTTTTCTACCAGTCTCATCCTACTAGTCTTACTCTACTAATCTTATCCTACTAGCCTTATCCTACTAGTCTTACTCTACTAATCTTATCCTACTAGTCTTATCCCACTAGTCTTGTTCTACTAGTCTTATCCTAGTAGTCTTTACCTACTAGTTTTATCCTACTAGTCTTATCTTACTAGTCTTATCCTACTAGTCTTATCCAAATAACAGTAGGTTCATCGGCCTGCATCATCGCACTGCTGGGAATAGGTCTCTCCCCATTACTTCCTACTTTATTGATCTAAGGTGAAATAATGCAGACCACATCTTACAACTTTTCCTACTTTATATTATAAATATGAAAGTCTGTATGTTTGGATGTCCTTATCTTTGGCCGGAACAAATGACATCCTATGTAGGACATAGGATGTCATTTGTTCCGGCAGTAGATACGCAATTAATTCGCAACAGTCGAGACAGTTATGCCTAAATTTTCAGTGAGGATAGATGAATATTAGTTGATTAATTCTACCTACCTTCGACAAACACGTTAATATTAAGTTCGACCGATACTTGCATGTTCAGCACTATGGGTAAACAGAACCTCTACTATTTTGACGGAATGATGTATGATTTTTACTGATGCCGAATACATTCGAATCAGTTTTAAAATTAGTTCACCTCATTAATGTAGTATATAGTTTTATAGAAAATGTACATTAAAACTTATCACCTTTAAAACTTATCACCTATAAACATATCACCTTTAAATCTTATCACCATTAAAACTTACAACATATTGATTATTTCTTCGGCATGTATGTGCATGCTAGCACACCGAGTACTAGCAAACACGCATGGATTTAATTTCATTAATGGCTAACACTTATAGCTGGAATTTACGTAATTAGTGATATAAATAAATTGTTTTATATGTGTCTAGTTCAGAAGTAAATATTCTGTTTGCCGCATAGGATAGCTATATTTGGAATTTAAATAAACAATGGGTATGGTTATTCCTAGAAGAGGAAGCTTGTTGGAGTATAGTAAAAACAAATTTATTCTACATCAACACTATACTTTTTCCCTTTCTAAATCACGTCATCATCGTCATAATCATATCAACCGAAAGACGTCCACTGCTGGCCATAGGCCTTCCTCAAAGGTCGTCTTATTGAGCGGCCCCGTGCGTCTCGCATCCAGCGGATCCCCGCAATCCTTACCAGTACATCGGTCCGCCTAATGAGAGGCCTTCCAACGCAACGTCTTCCGGTTCGCGGTCACCACTCCAGAACTTTTCTGCTCACTACCACTTAAGCTCGGCAATCCTTCGGACTATGTCGGTAACCCTTGTTCAATTGCGGATCTCTATATTTCTGATTGGATCAAACAAGGAAACTCCGAGCAATAGCTCTCTTCGTTGCCATTTGGGTAAGCATTTTGTTGCGGCCTATTGTGACCGCACACTTAATATCACGTATTATGTATTAGTAAAACACACATTCCACTTCCTTACAGAAAAGTATAATAAACTCTTATTATGGAAATCCTTAAAACGGAATTTCCTTATAATCATAACAGAGCTAAAAATATTTATTGTGTATATTTTTACTAGGTGACGCCGTGGCGTTCTGTTTCTGCCTACATCCATGGTAAAATGGTGTGATTTTATATTTTCAACTAAACGTTGTATAATGTATAAGGAAAATAAGAGGAAGAAATTCATCAAATATATAACAAATAATATATAAAGTACAGGTGAAGAGAGAATAGAGAGAGAGAGAGAGAATATCCTGATACTTTGGAGTAAAACCCAAACTACAGGTCATTTCAGACATTAAACTGCACACGGTACCTTCTCATAATCGATCTGACCAAGATAATGTCTGGACTTTTCATTAAAAGAGACTGACCTCTGAGATGTTTTCGTTTTTTTTGGGTTCCGTACCCACGGGGTAATAACGGGTCCCTATTACTAAGACTCCGCGGCCCGTCTATCTGCCTGTCTGTCTGTCCGTCTGTCACCAGGCCGTATCTCATGAACAGCTAAACAGTTGAAATTTTCACAGATGATGTATTTCTGTTGCCGCTATAACAACAAATAAACTGAATAAAATAAATATTTAAGTGCGGCCATACAACCAACGTAATTTTTTGCAGTTTTTTGCGATAATGGTTCGGAACCCTTCGTGCGAGAGTCCGACTCGCACTTGGCTAGTATTTTTTTCTCAGATTTGTCGGATAGGACACAGCGACGTCATAAATACAAGTTTATTTCTGTTGGATGTTGGTGTACTACAGGTACCTATACCGCTGCCTAATTCTTGGGGGAATACGGGCGAGATATTGTGCCATGTACTTATTTTAACAGAAAATACAGAAATAAATATAATTTTCATCACACCTATTCGAAAAACGACAGTTGTCTATAGAGGATAGCGGGAGCAAATCCAATTTTGCGCCCGTAGGAGTTTGAGCTTTCTCTTTTCTGATTGGTCTGCTTCGTGCTTCTGAGAGATTTGCGTAGTTGGGTTGGAGGCGCTCGCGTGAAGTTCTAATGTAAAAAAATATCACTAACGAACATTCAATTCTCTATGGTGATAAACTCATTTTTGTGATTGGTTAGTAAGGAGTTAGTATTACACTTACTCTTTTTTGATAAGTATGTGAAGTTAACCAAATAGGTCGAACGCATATGTTTGAATAAGTTACTGGCTGGTTTAAAAAACTATAGTTCTTTCTTTAAATTTATTTTCTCTCGGAATTTTTTCACACTAGGCTTCGCCTTAGAGGAAATACTAGTTTCGAGTAGGTAGGTACTCGTAGCTTTTTATTTTTCTCTTAGGTAGTGATGAAAAATAGTGTGTATCACTCGGGGACAAAATATTTGTAACACAAATAACTATTTCAGAGATGCTAATACTACGAAGGCACCGCAAAGTGCATCAACTACATCTTCACCTCATAATAACTGAGGTAACTGGAACTTAGGTACCTAAGTATCACTCAATGCTAGATAAATTATAAGATACAGACACGCGACTTGCCACGGTACATTCATAATTATATGCAAACCGAGTCTTATCTGAGGATTATCAGGATAAAAAGAAATGTTCATCCATCTGTATAATACTTTGAAGATAACTTAGATTTTCTTCCATTTTATTTACATAATATCTTCTGTCTAAATCTACATTCCACAGAGGACAACAAAAACATAGTCAAACCAACAGAACCATAACAGAACTAAGGAGGCGGCGAGCTCATTGCCATTTCTAGGGCAATATTCATGACTTAAAAACCGAATTACGCTGATTTCAAAGGAGTTACCGCCTAGGAATTCGTTGTCTCTGCCAAAAAATAAGAACAAAACAAAACTACTTTTTACAGCTTGCATTTGTCTATACTAATATTATAAAGAGGAAAGGTTTTTTTTGTTTGTTTGTTTGTTTGTACCGAATAGGCTCCGAAACTACTACAAATCGGTCCAGATTTGAAAAATTCTTTCACCAATAGATAGCTACATTATTCCTGAGTGACATAGGCTATTTTTTTTATCCCGAAAACGAGTCCTGTGGGGTGGGCCACGGGAGCGAAGCCGCGGGGAACAGCTAGTTTTAAATAAAATTCAATGGTTGATACAAAATTACCAACCCTTGAAGTTTATATTATTCTGTTGCTGCAAAACATTTGAAATCACTAAAAACCAATGAAATCAAATTTAATAATTTTTAGTGGACTATTGAGATGACAGCGAATAGAGATTTATATCAATAAATCTCTATTCACGAAACTACTGGACCGATTTAAAAATTATTTCACCAATAGAAAGCTAAGTTATTCCTAAGTAACATAGGCTATTTTTTAATCCCGGAAACGGGTCCTGTAGGGTGGCCCACGGGAGCGAAGCCGCGGGGAACAGCTAGTAATAATATTATAAAGAGGTAAAGTTTGTGAGGATGTAGGGAGTAATCTCTGGATCTACTGAACCGATTTAGATGAAATTTAGCATGGAGATTTTTTGAGACACTGGGAAGGAGATAGGATAGGCTGTATTCCCTTGGTATGATAAAACACATTTAACGCGGGCGAAGCCGCGGGCAGAAGCTAGTATTAGGTACATAGAAGAGATCTCTCTAGTATAAAAGGAGACAAGCAATATAGCAATTGGAGCCAGAAACACTGCCCTCGTAAATATTTACTTGCTATTACCATACAAAACGTGCAATTACAGTACCTAATGGTCTCCTTAAGGTCGTCCATTGTTTTATGATTGGAGTACGTTCACAGCCGATAGCTTAGAGTAGATATTTTATTTCAGTTCCACGTGATTTCATGAAGTGATACAGAATTGCGTCGATACGTGATAGGAGGCCACTTTAAATGATACAAGTATGATCGTATGATAAAAGTTAATGAAAGACAAATATGAGATGTACGTTTTTGCAGACGAGTGTCTACATAATAATATGATTATTCTTATCGCGAAAACAGACGAATTTTTCAATATAAAGAAGTGAATTTAGAATGTTATAATATTAGAGACTTATTTATGGTTATTCAGACTCAACCAACCTAGTAGGCAGTAGTAGGTCTATCCAGTAAAACCTTAGGTTATTCATAAAATGCCTGAAATTGCATTATTTTAGGCCAATTTTAGAACTGAACTAAACTACATAAAACATTTAAGTTTGTAAATTACTATGAATCTTTTTTAGGGTTTCGTATCCAAAGGGTAAAAACGGGACACTATTACTAAGACTCCACGATCTGTCTGTCTGTCACCAGGCTGTATCTCATGAACCGTGATAGCTAGACAGTTGAAATGTTCACAGATGATGTATTTCTGTTGCCGCTATAACAACAAATACTAAAAACAGTATAAAATAAATATTTAAGTGGGGCTGCCATACAAAAAACGAGATATTTTTGCCGTTTTTTGCGATAGTAGTACGGAACCCTGCGTGCGCGAGTCCGACTCGTACTTAGCCAGTTTTTCTATAATGGTACGGAACCCTTCGTGCGCGAGTCCGACTCGCACTTGGTCAGTTTTCCTATATGGCAAGGCAGAAACTGCAGAAAGGCACCTGCTGCATTTCTTATCTATTCCCCGTTTGTTATTTTTACTATGAATAGGCATATTATGAACGAAAATTACCGTGAGAGCCAGTTGACTGCAACGAAGTAGCAGAGCCATGTCTCCGCAGACCACCGCCATTGGAACTGCTGTCTGAACTAGTCCCGTACCCAGATTCCACCTAAAAATTAAAATAAAATTTGCATTAACATCTCAAACATTACAAATTTCACTAAAACTACTTAATAAGTCATTAAACAAAGTAACTCTAAGACAATAACTGAAAGTATAAATTATAGCTATTAGTACCAAAACAATTTGCCTGATTACTGGAATGCCATTATAAGCCCATTAAATCTTTTAACCTTTATTTTGTACCATTCTATAGTTCTATGCTAACAAAAATTGTTGTCCTTTTTTAACACGGTGAATAATGAATACCAGCGCTACAAACACTGTTCAATTGTTCTATGACAGTATTCTTAATTGTAAACCGACTATCAACATCTCATACCTTGACACAGTCATCAAACGAACCAACAAAAAAAAAATGAATTAACTATACTATATACATACAAAAACTGTAATACTGTATTGTTGTATTAAGTTGCTGTAAGATATATGTGTAATTTCTTTCTTTTGGTGTCCAATAAAGTATATTCTATTCTATTCTATTCTTGGTGTCAATGCACAAACAAATATATTTATTTATTTATTATATACTTTATTGTACACCATAAGTTACATTTATAAAGGAAACTTAAAACTAAAAACACATACACTAATATACTTATAGGTATGGACACAAAGTCACAAAATTTTGATAAAAACAGAACTCCTGACCAATCTTTATAATCTTCATACTGATTACGCACAAACATATTAGATGACAGATAGCATTACAGTACCCATTCCTAAAAACTGTGTGCTTAATTAGGAGTTTAGTCTTTGGCATGCATGTCTGTATGACATTCCTTTTCATAAGACTTATGCAGACATGCATTTTCAGTAACACTACAATACCCCCAACAACCATGAATACCCCTTAAAAAAACAGCTAAATATTTTTGTGTGGTTGGATTTTCAATTCTCAGTACTGGGCCTAGCATTCAATCTGCCTAGCCTTTTCCCAACTATATTGGGGTCGGCTTCCAGTCCAACCGGATTCAGCTGAGTACCAGTGTTTTACAAAGAGCGACTGCCTGTCTGACCTCCACAACCCAGAACCCAGTAATTGGGTAACACGGTACCCCTTGGCAAGTCTGGTGTCAGATCTCAAGCTTCTGACTTCCCGTAATGACTGCCTAAGATCTTCAAATGACAGCCGGGACCAACGGCTTAACGTACTTAAAAAACAGCTAAATATTATTGTGTGGTTGGATTTTCAATTCTCAAAACTGGGCCTAGCATTGAAAATTGAAAATCAATCTATCTACCTAACCTTTACCCGAGTATATTGAGATCAGCTGTGAGTCTAACCAGATTTTACATTTATTTTTTTGTAAATTGGACTATGTATTTTTATTAGGGCATTCATTGAGGTGTCAGTAAGTGTTAAAGGAAACTGCCTTTAATATGACAAGTAAGCAGCTGTGATAAAATCATCTCCATTTTCCAGAGGTTCGTGCATTATGCTATGAAGGGATGATTCATATTTAATGACTGTATATGCTAATAAAAACACCAAGCTTAACCAATAAACATAATCTTATCATAAAATCTGCCATTTTATATTTTTAGAACAATATTGAATACAATCATAAATTACATAGAGAATAGTATCAGTTGTTATCAGCATTACTCACTAAAGCTGATAATACATAGTATTGTAATAAAAAACACACTTGTAGGCCAAATAGGCCAGTGATGACTCATAGGAAGCAATAGATTAAATAATTATTGAAGAAAAATATGAGTCATGTACTGCAGAAGAAAACATGTGCCTTTACTGGTTGTTTGCATAAATCTATGAGCATACCAGGTTTCTTTGTTTCAGACATTCATAGATTAGGCTCAAGCAACTGAAGGAACACAGGTGGGTGTTAGTCAGTAAAAGTCTGAAACGCCCTCCCGCTTCACCCAGAGCGGGAGAAGTCATTGGTTTTTTTTTTTTTTTTTTTGTTTTTTTTTTTTTTTTTTTTTTGATGGGTTTGCTCTTGACTCTAGTCTAGGTCAGAGGTGACAGAGACAGAGTCGACGATGGAGTGAGTTTACCCAGAAGAAGCCTGTTCACTCTAACTTTGAAGATGATGATGATTAGGATGATTTAAGACCCAAAAAAAAATGGGCTGTCTTACAAGAACTCAATGTCTTAGAAGATTCAAAGCTTTCTGCCTGCCTAGCCACTTCGCAACTAAGATGTGGCTGCACTCTTATAGTTTTTTATAGGAATTCAGGCTGTTGGAATTGGCTTTCAGTCTAGATGCAGCTGAGCACATAATTTTTTTAGGGTTTCATACCCGGCCCATACGGAACCCTGTTACTGACACTCACGTGTCAATCTATCACACATTTTGTTCCAGTGTTTTATAACTTCCCATTGACCTATGAACTTGAAATTTGGTGATAATGTTTATTATTATGTATATTTTACTAACAAATATAAAGAAATGTATAAATTGGTACGGAAGCCTAAATGTGCGAAGTCCTACACACTCTTGGCAGGTTTTTTTTTAATTTAGAAAGCCAGTTTTGACTATTTTACTAGATTTACATTGAGACAGCGGCACAGAGACGATAAGTTATTAAACAATTAAAAACTCATTTATCAAGGATGCAAATAACCGGCTTAATTATTTTGTCAATTATTTAGAAACATAATAACATGAATATACAAGAAGAACATTGTAATGACAATGTGTGTTATAGTAATTATTGGATATTCATGAGTAATATGATACTTCAATGTTTGATAACAAGACATGCATACATATGTGTTAAGTACTCTGATTGAATGTTATTGACTGAATCATACTGTCATACATCAACTTGTTACAAAAATATCACATGATAATATTGAATACTATTTTTTTTATTTATAAAAACATCACAATATGATAAAAATTCATGCAATTGTTTTAATTAATTATGAGGTTTTAACTTGATGTTAACGTCATCTGCATTTGTTTTAAATGGCGTCCAAGGTGATCATCTCAATTTAGATAATAGTAATTGATGTCACCAGAATAATTTTAACAGAGTCGATGAAATGTTGCCAGTGAACTTAAAAACACTATATTTTTAACTTAGAAAGCAAAAAGTGTATGTAATGAAATGGGGTAAACAAACACTTTCAGGATAACAAATTTTACATCATATAAACACTCAACACAAGTGGTTGTTGCTGACATATATGTATTTCATATATGTAGAAGAGGCTATACTTTGAGTGTACTTAGATAATGACAGCTATCCGGTTTCAACCAACAAGTGTACCAATTTTAATATGTATTAAGATGAAATTGTATATTTTTATAGTACTCACTTTGAATGACTCCAAAACATCAATCCACTGCTGCTTCTCCTCAGGGCTTGTTGCTCTCAAGTACCAAACACAGTCATTAACTGACACATCAAATCTGCAGTCATCAAATTCATGAGGCTGAAACAAAACATCCAAGGTCGAATATCTGAATATTAGATCACATGCTAAGTCTGTTGGTTCTCAAGCAGAAACCGTCGCTACAAAAAAATCGAGACGCAACAAGGACAAATTAATCTTTTTATTAGACTTCGCCGATAAAACAACTATGCATAGTCACCTTGACTTTGGCTTTTTTCAAACATAAGGCACCTCGGCATCCAAGATTACTCTCCAACTCACTCTTGTAGTACGATAAAGTAGAATCCTTCAAAACAATAAACCTGTCCTGCCATCCGTGAATGTAATTTGTCCATTTACTCAAGTATCCGCGAAGTTCAGGATTTCCGCCATCCTCTAAATCCGAGCTGTCGCTCACTGTTATATTTTCTTCAATCATGTTGCAAATGTTAAGAATTAATATTTACATTAAATTCTACACAAAACAAACAAAACGAAAAATAATAATTAGCAAAAACTCGTTACATGGGAAGATACACAACGAAAATTGTTGCTGTTTTTTGACGTTAGACTTCAGTGCCACAGACTACAAAGTTACAAACAATCATAAACAATATTCAGCACAGATTATTATTTCTAACCTATCATAGACAAAAAGGTATTCGAATGCTTATCATGTGACAAGAAGACAAACTGAAACATTAAACATCACAAAGCAAAAATGCAAATTCATAAAATAAGAGATTTAAACATTTCATCTTGTTATAATGCTCTTGAAACCGAATTACTGAAAAGTCTAAAGAATAAGTCTCGATTATATAAATTTATCTACAAAAGACCAAGAACTTTACTTAGCTAATTATTCTTGATTCTTGATGCATTCAGTAAATATATTACTCTTTCTTCATTCAATTTAATATTCTGTATTTTTAATATTGTTGTAACTTGACACAGAATTAGTAGATAATATTGTTTGTAAATGTTGTTGATTTTGTTAATTTGGTATTTGAACGAGTGCCATGGTCTGTGCCACTATTTCCGGAAACAATTTTCTTTTGCGTATTGATTTTGCTCGTCCTGTAATTTCATTGGTTGATATACGATAACCGCCAAAACTACACGATACCGGCCAATAGCATAACGTCATTCCACAAAATATCTCACCATATCCGTTCAAGATGGCCGACAAAACTATGCCTATTTTTGTTCCATCAGAAAAACCTCTGAAAGTAGTAAAGTGGAAAGTAAAACAAGGTGTTTTTGTGTCGCAAGGACAAATATTATTTTTATACAACGATTCATCAGGCACAGGCACTGAACTAAAGAAACATAAGGCAGTACGCGCTGGTACTATCTCATCGATCAAGGTGAAGGAAGGAGACATTGCAGAGCCTGGGTAAGTGACGTCACACTATATATGCGCTTCAAAATAACATTTATAATTTTTAATGCAAAATGTCCCTGTCAAACAATAATTATTAACCTAAACTTGTATTGCTTGGCTTACTCTTAATTTTATGATGCAGTTGCATTGTTTGCGCGGAAAATACAACTGCAGTAAAAGCTTCCCGCGTAAAATGTAACCTAAAACAACATTGCAGTGTTTAGATTATTTTCTTTCTTGTAAGATTTAATTTTAATAACAAACATAGTAACCATATTTAAAATTTTGCTCAAATGTCTGACTTCTCAAAGTTTAATTCGTAATGAAAATATTTATAAACAAAACAACTCATGGATACAAAAACAAGTTTGTGTCGTTAAAAGTGTAAGTATCTCCCTAACTATTAAACAACGCGCCGACAGATCTTTCTTGTCCCGATCTACTTTATTCATTAAACCCATTTAACTTTTCAGTGCACCTATAGCAGAACTTGAAGAATGTCGCCATCCGACTGTGATGAAGGAGATGTGTGCGGAGTGCGGCGCCGACCTGCGCACAGACGAGGTGACGAACAGAGATGTCGCTGTCGTGCCCATGGTACACTCAGTACCTGAATTGAAGGTGAGACTATTATCAACAATTTTTGCAAGCAATAACATCAATGCTAAAGATTAACGAGGAATAGGAAGTTGTAAACAACTTAGCTTGTGTTGACCTTATAATTCAAACTTCCCTAAACTTGGTACTAAACAAAGAAGTTAAAGTTATTAGTCCAAAATAAACTTATTAGTTGCCCATAACTCACAAGTTAGATGTCTAACAAGAATAATAGTCTTAGATGAAACAACACATTTAATTGTAACACTGCCTCATGTTAGCATAGTTAATTAAGTGTTGAAAACTGGATTAGATACAAGTTCTAACATTGAGATTGGTTATAACTTCACTTATGATCCAGAGAGCAAATACATAGTCCTTCTGAAGACTTTCTTTTGTTGAGCTTTGAAAGAAAGACAGATACGAGGCCTACATTCATATAATTAATTCAATTTATTATTGCATATAGGTACCTACATTTTTTTATTATGAAAAATCAGTACACAACAGCATTTTTTTTGCAATTTTTGCTTTGTTCCATTGTAACAAAATAGCTTCAATTGAAATTGTAATTTGATTCCTACTTCCTGATAGTCTTAAATAATGCATTAATTAATACTTTTTATTTTTTTTTTTTACAGGTGTCAGAAGAACTGGCACAGAAATTGGGTCGAGAAGATGCAGACCGTCTACTTAAAGATAGAAAGCTAGTATTACTTGTGGATCTTGATCAGACATTGGTTCACACCACTAATGACAATGTACCAAATAATTTGAAGGTAAATATAAAAATAAGGATGAAAAAGTTAATAAAAAAAAAATTGTCGGGATAAACTATTTTCTATGACTATTTTCTGGCAAATGAATTCTTCTACACACTCACATATATCAATATATCTGGAATATGGTCTACAAAAATATTTCTTTTTTATAGGGAGTCCTTCACTTCTTCTTGCGAAGTCCAGGGTGTCCCGGTCGCTGGTGCCACACTCGCCTTCGACCAAGAACAAAGGAGTTCCTTGAATCGGCCTCCAAAAACTATGAACTCCATGTATGCACCTTTGGAGCTCGTCAGTATGCCCACGCCGTTGCCGACTTACTAGACCCTGAGAAAAAGTATTTCTCTCATAGAATCCTGTCCAGGGATGAATGCTTTGATGCTAGAACGAAAGCGGCAAATTTGAAGTAAGTTACCTTTCGAAATATTATTATTTTACTTCACATTCACATTGGACGTAATAAGAATGTTTCTTAACTGAAAACTGGTAGTTTAAACGATACTCTTACAGTAAATAACACATACAGTACTCTTTCTTACAGACAATCACATTCCATTATATTTTCAATGTTATGACTTTTTATCTCTTTCAGAGCGTTATTCCCTTGCGGCGATAACATGGTGTGTATAATAGACGATCGCGAAGACGTATGGCGACATGCCTCCAATCTGATTCATGTCAGGCCTTACTCTTTCTTCCAGTCTACAGGAGATATTAATGCACCTCCACCACCTGGTAAGATATTTTTTAAAAGCTTACTGAAAAACTACTTTAAGAATGTAGGTAAAAAATTAATGGTGTATTGTGTACTTAAACTCAACTATTACCATGTTACAGAAAATGAAAAACCTAAAGAAAAACTAACAAGCGGGAAAAACGGCGCCCAAGTTAACCAAATGCCTAACTTAGACGCTGAGCCAGAACAAAAAGATGCATCAAAAAACAAAGAGAACAAGGAGGAAGGTGGTAATGGTAAAATAGTTGCTAAAGATAAAGAAGTAAAGAGTTCTAATACAGAGGAGAAAGGAGAAAAGGGATGTGAGGAGGGTGAACAGGAGGGCGATGAGAGGATAGCACAAGAGGCTGAGCCACGGTGGGTAGAGACAGAGGATGGACAGATAGAAATAGAGGACCCAGATGACTACTTAATTTACTTGGATGATATACTTAAAAGAATACATAAGTAAGTATCAATAACACATTTTCTAGTTCTAGTCAATAAAAATCCAAAACCAATTTGGTATATTTCTGTAACACATTATTTCCATGAGAGGGGAGATATTTCCTGTATTATTAATATTTGGTAGTCCATTACAAACTTATTCTTACTTTCCAGGCACTTCTACGATAACTACGATAAAATGGGAAAGAATCAAATTCCAGACTTAAAGTCCATAATCCCAGAAGTGAAATGCGAAGTATTAGCAGGAACCAGTCTAGTTTTCAGTGGTTTAGTACCGACGCATCAGCGGTTGGAGACCTCGAGAGCGTATCAAGTGGCGAGAAGTCTTGGGGCCGAAATTACGCAGGATTATTCTGATAAGACTACACATTTGGTTGCAGTGAGAGCTGGTAAGCATGTTTACAGTCAAATCTGGAATACACATGTTTTAGCATAAAACTTCCCTATATTTTCACTAAAGTGCCAGATATGAATGAGCTGTCAATTATTAAAACTTGCTTTTACAGGAACAGCAAAAGTCAACGCAAGCAGGCGAATGGGCGAGGGAAAAACGAACAAATTACATGTAGTAACACCAGAATGGTTATGGTCGTGTGCTGAACGGTGGGAGCGAGTGGACGAAAGGCTATATCCATTACAAAGAGGGGCACAGGTACAGTAACTAAACAATATTGTAATTAACTTAAGTTCGCCGCTCTGAATATAAAAAAATAGGCAACTAACGACTGTGCAACAGTAAATTTTTAAATAAAACAGCGACGTGCCGTGCCATCGCATGAGCATCGCCGGCTTCGGAAAGTCTGATTTCAGAGCGGCAAACTTCGACGAACTGCAAATGCATTTGGTATTTTGAGCATTACTGTAATATAATCCCGGCACGTAAGTTGGCAAGAGTCGTAAGATGTGCTGAAGTCGTTTTTTTGGTATCTGGTAGTGAAGCGGGGCGCGGGGAATGTTAAAACCCTTCCGAGCGCGTGATTGGTTGGTCAGTTGACACAAGGATCGGCTGGCCAATCGTGTCACGTCCACGTTCCGTTCGCTCTATATGGTGATTGGTCAGTTCGCGGAATATGCGCCAACTTATCCCCACTACGCTCAAACCTTGCCAACTTACGTGCAACTTAGGCACTCTACTACCAAATAAAATAATAGTGCACCAATGAAAAAAAATGTCATCATCCCAATAAATAAATATTGCACGTAGAAAGGAAGAAATGCCCTCCGCCTTCTGCAGATATTGATAAGCAGCCAACCTTATTTGAAAATAAGAATCAATTGGAAATTAAATAATCACCAGTAGTCTCTTTGGCTAAAAATTATGTTGAGTAAAATACCCTTAGCATTAAATCGAATGAGTGCATGACCAAGCAAGTAATGTATCCACAGAGCAGCTCCCGGCGGCCGCCGGCGCACTGCAGCAGCCCGCCGCCCGCGCCGGCACCCGTGGCCGCGCTGCGCAAGCGCACGCCTTCCGGGCGCTTTATGGACACCATTAACCCACTGCTGTCATTCTCCAGCGATGATATAGCTGATATGGATAGAGAAGTAAGAAATTTCATTTTATCTCTAGCTCACACTCATTTCAATACAAATTGACGTTTACGTTAACGCAATTGAGTGTGAGTAAAAACTCGCACTAAAGTCTTGGTGGCACTTATCCAGTCAATACAAATTGACTTTTACGTTAACGCGACTTGAGCGTGAGTAAAAACTCTCATTAAGGCCTCAGCAATCAGTGAATGAATTTTCGTAATCTGATGAGTCCAGAGATTAATCGTTTGTGGGAGGTAATCTATTCATCATCATTTCTGCCGAAAGACGTCCACATTCCATCTATTCATTGTAATAGAGGAACAATTAAAACATTGGTCTAAATTAGTATCGCTTTAAAGAGCTTTTTGATTTAGTGTAGCCCACTCTATGATGTGTTGTGTTACAGGTGGAAGACATGTTCAATGAATCTGATGAAAGTTCTTCAGATGAAGAGAAACCAGGTGATGATGACCTGGATGATGAAGAGAATCCTCCTGAAGATAGACTGATATCAGTCAGTGCGGAAAATAGCATGCAGGACAGCATACCTGAGAGGTATAGTTTTTATTTAACACTGTTTAAAACTAGTAACTTTTTGGTTATGTGAGTGAAAAAATATAAAACTAAATTCAATGTTTTCTGTTCCAGAATACAAGATTCACAAGAAGCAACAAATGACTCTGAAATGGGTAAGTATTTTCAGTTGTTTACCCTCTCCTATCATTCCGTGCAGCACAATTACTATGATTAAATAGAACCCTACAATAACCTGATCTTACTTTGTTCCAGACGACGAATCCCGACCGCGCAAGAGACCACGAAGATCGTCACCACCGTCGGATGAAGAGCCTCCGGATGACGACGACAGCTCTTGGAACCTCATGGGCGCGGCGTTGGAGAAAGAACTCCTGGCACAGGACTGATGCCACCGATACAAGCAATCTTAACAAATTATGAGCCAAGTGGCTAAGGATAAAATAAATGCTCTTTTCATTAGAATTTTTGGTTTCTTACTTTATTAAAATAAACCAGTTTTAACACCAGAAGAAACAATTTTATTAAATGCAAATACAATATGGCTGAACTAGCTAAGAGGCAAGATTATGGATTCTAATTTCAATTCTAAACTACACGCAGCAATCGGGAATCTTTATAAATCTGCCATCACAAGCAGGAGCAGTGGGTCTAGGGAGTGATGAATGTCCGTGACTACCGCAGGACCCCGACGCCAATCGCTTCCATATTTGGTAAATAATTACTACTCTATTGGTACCAATGTGAACGTTACCCCAACAGGAAAGTTGCTCCTAGAGTGATGTGAGTGGAACGTATATTTAGTGCGTAATCTGCTGTGAAAGTGCGCGACTTAAAAAATACAGACGGACCGCGGAGTCTTAGTAATAGTCCCGTTTTTACCCTTTGGGTACGGCAGCCTAAAAAAGTACTTTAAATAACAACATTTTGATGGTGGTTGTTTTTAATAACAAAATAGTTCAAGATAATAAATTTAAGTTTAATAGGTTTGTAATTTGATCTGTGATTTAATGCCATAATTACTTTAAGAAACAAAATTTAGAGAAGAAAAGTGATAATTTCTACATCAACAAGCTCTTTCATTTGTCAAGGTCACAAGGTGCATTTAATGTATTTCTTAATTAGCCCCCAAATAAGGTCAAACGTTTGAACGCGACTGTACGGGCTTAGGTTTAATACGTCCATTTAAGAAGGTCATCGTTATGTATGAATCCGTCGCTTTTTTTTAGTCATTCGAATTTGGTCGGATAACCAGCCGTTGTTTACATGTTAGTTTTTTGTTTAAATCTACTTAATGCGAAACATTTTAAGCTGAATATTTTCAATATAAATTTTTGACTAAACGTTCTTATTTGTACTATAGACCTACCTATCTTGGGTTGAGCCGGTTTCTTGTATTTTGCCGTCAAAGTTATGACAACGTCGTTTTGACTTCTAGCAATATTATTAGATAACGCAAGCATGTATGCTTTTGAAACTTTTTATGGTTAATACAAGCGTCAAGATGGACTGAATACAGTTTTCAGCGAGCTTATAAGTTTTCTCATTTAGGCGCTGCGATTTTTTTTCGGGTTTTCAATAAAGTGCGATTACTTGAAAACTATAAATATTTTGTTAAATCTAATTCCGGCACAAATAAGCACTAATCAAGAGCTACTCTTGTATGTTTATTCTACAGTCACACATACAATGGTTTTAGAGAAACACGATTCTGCAAAACGTTACTCCAGCAGGAAATGCAATATCTCTAAAACCTGATGACGCACTAATTATATTTTCAGCGCACATTCTTGCACAACTATAAGCTCTCTGCCCATGCACAATATTTCTCACTCCGATCATTCGTTTAGAATTTTCCTGCTGGAACAGCGTTACTCCAGCAGGAATCGTTTTTTTTCAAAATCGACGACACGCACTAATTTTTTATGTCGCGCACATTCACAGCAGATTACGCACTAATTATACGTTCCACTCATATCACTCTAAGAGCCACTTTCCTGTTGGGGTAACGTTCACGGTACCAATTAGTAGTCGAACAACAAAATTGGTACCTTAGTAGTTTTAAAGAAAATCGACTTTGTAGGTGGTCCTGCGGTAGTCACGCTCCATTCAGCAGGACCACCATGAGCGCCGAAAACGGATAAACGTCATAATGGCGGGACCAAATCTTGTAATTGAAATATTCTACCACGTATATTTAGAACTCATTTAGTACTATTTTGTACCGGTACTGAAAAATTTAGTACCTCACGGCATAAACGAAATTTCACGATAACATTGGTCCCGCCACTATGACGCGTCATAATGACGAAACCATGTCTATACTCCAAAACTACAACGAATTACATCATTCTGATCAAACCAGTATTTAGTACCCCCAAAAATCAGCAGTGGGTGGCGGAGATCTAAGTAGATTTTTTACAAAATTAATTTCTAATTTTGACGTTTTTCTACGCCTGAATAATGTAACGAGTAAAAATACTTCAAGTAAAATGTTGCAGTTACATTTCGTGCAGGCGCTTTATTATTAATTATATTATTTTATAACATTATATCGGTTAGGCCAAGCGGGAAAATCATCCATAAGGTCTTCAACAACTTTTATAAAGGTATTACTATAAATAATCTGTACATCTTACTATTTAAATATATATACCTATTTACGTGAGGGTCAACAACAAGTGGTTCTTACCAAAACATGAAAACGGGGGCATGCCACAGCTATTCTAAGTATACAAATAATTACTACCCATAAATGAGATTCGTTTCGTAAAACAAAACAGAACTGACATTTGTATTTACCGAGAAATCAACGATGATAACTCGCTCGCTCGTTCAGCAGGATTACGACTTTAAATGTTGATTCCAAGTTTGAGCAGCCTGCCGCTCTCCTCAAACCTACATAGAAAATTACTACCCTGCAAGATAAAATTGATACCCAAAATTCACAACTAGTACTCCAGTAGTTCACGAGATATACCATATCATTGGTGGGGTGGCGGTAGTCACGGTGTTAAATTTTCATTTCAAGATTTCCCTATTAAAATCTCTGTGATTTCTTCCCAAATTTATACAAAAATGACTACTCCTAAAGAAGTTATTGATCGCTAATCAAACATTCAGATACTATCACGGGTATGATAGTATTATATTATCTGTGCAGATACAGATATATAGAAATGAAGTTGTCTATCAGCAATTTAAGCCGACCTCTTACGCATTTGAATCGATTTTATCAGTTCATGTTATGAGATTGTCTATCAGTAAAATAAAACTACATAATTTATGTGTTCATCTGTTGAGTTGCGAATCTGGTTAATTGAGAATCTGGTGTGTTGAGAATCTGGTGAACAGCTCATGAGCCTTGTAAACTCCATTTGAAATAACATTAGACATGTTGCCTTCTTCTCTTTCTTTCTCCAGTCCGTTCTTCTTCTTCTTCCAATCTTTTTACAGTCCGTTCAACCGATTTTGAGTTCTATCCCGTATACATAAGGAGAACATAAAAAAAAAATCAAAAAACCCGACTGCTTAAAAAGCAAACTAAAAAGACGTAAAAAAGAAGAAAATCATGCTGTGCAGTCGGAGGATACATATTCGCGAGCTGGCGAACCAAAACCAGATGTATCCTCCGACTGCACAGCATGATTTTCTTCTTTTTTACGTCTTTTTAGTTTGCTTTTTAAGCAGTCGGTTTTTTTGATTTTTTTAATTAAATTTTTTTATTTACAACTTCTTAGTTATTTTTATTTTGATTAGGTACATTTAAACATATAAGTATTATATATTTTTGAAATCGCCTCTTAAAATCCTTTATCTTGATACACGATGGGTTTGGAAAAAAAAATTTTGTTCCCCCACAAAATGGCGCCCAAAAGCCGCCATTTTTGTTTTTTCCAATTTTAATGTAGCCAGTGACACTCGCAGGATTAAGACGAATCGATACGTAAGAATCATCAAAATCGGCCAACGCGTTTGGTCTCTAGAACGCCACATAGGAACAAACATACATACATACATACTTACATACATAGACTGATAAACACATTACCCTCCTTCGGCAGTCGGGTAAAAAGCATAAACCCTATTACCAAAATCAACTGTTCACTACAGCTACTATATGTCGTATCACCAACGCAATAGAAGTCGAAATCGGTTGAACGGGCTGTAAAATGGGCTAATTTTAACGTCCAATGTTATCGCAAATGGAGTAAAGTGTTTTGTTATCATAGAAATATGAAAAATACAGTTTGTTATGGAAGTCTGTTTGATTTTTTTGTTTATATGTTGTTTTACTGCAGTAAATTAGGTTTTTAATAGGTAGATACTTAGGCTTGCAGCAATGGTAAATAAGTAGGAAATAAATAAATAAGAAATACCTATCGCTCTTTAATAATATTCGTAAAACAACATAAAGGTTAGGTACTTACACTATAGAAACATTACATTACTACCTACCTACTCACGTCACTATCAAAAGGTCTTGGGCGACGATAGGTTATTTTTAGAGTTCCGTACCTCGAAAGGAAAAACCGAACCCTTATAGGATCATTTTGTTTTGTTTTTCACCCTTTTTCTCAGGAACGCGTGGAGGTATCAAGCTGAAATTTATATCAAATACTCAAGTCCTTCCTTTAAGCTAGAATACCTTTAAGCTGTAACAAAATCAAACTTCTATGTCAACGCAATCAAAAGAAAAAGCAATTTAAGCCGCATATTTTCAAACTCTGAACTACTCACGCAAGGGAATCACCTAAACTGGGTAATTCCAGTCGACCTAGAATCTTGAAATTTGGCATAAAGCAATGTTTTATAGCACATATAAAGAAAAAATTCCGAAAACCTTAATTTTTTAGTTACATCACATAAGTTTAGGGTTCCGTACCTCGAAAGGAAAAAACGGAACCTACAGGTTTGTATGGAACTCTCGGTGCGCGAGTCCGACTCGCACTTGTCCGGTTTTTTTTTCTTATTCTGTACCTAGGTACACAGTTTGTTTAAAAAATATAGATAGTGAACTGTTGTTATTACTGTAGTGTATGTAGATATCAATAGATCGCGCTACAAGCCGATAACAGTGTTGTAAAGCTGCCTCGTGCGCACACGCTGCTCGGTTATAAATACCGGTCCGAGTGGTGGGGCGATCAGTCGTTATCGGACTGTCGGCCTGTGCGGTGGTGCGTTGGCGAGTCAACTATTAATATTGATAAATGTGCATATTTTACATTGGCGACGAGGAGAAAACCGTAGAGTGAATAAAGTAATAAATAAAGCTGTTTTTCACTAAAAGGAACATGAAGACTTTGTTATAATACCATTAAAAAAAAAATTGAAGAAAAAGAAAAGTGTGGAATGACGGTGACAGTTAAAATCAGTGGCGGTTCGTTTTTGAAGTGCATCAAATGTATACGATAAGTAGTGCACTTGCTGAGTAGTGCTGTGGAATTCAATCTCGTAAAACACACACTGTGCACACTGGTGGCACACTACACCGTCGGCGTCGTATTGTTATGGTCCCACCAAAACTGAATGCAGTAGAAGTAAGTCCTTCAGCTTCGCGTCTACATGGCAGACAATGTGGGACTAATTTAAGAAGAGTTTTCTGCGACTACCCTCAGAATCTCGAATAATGAAAAACCAGTCCGGAGCAGAGCAACAACCAAGGAGCTGGACAGGTCAAGGAGGAGCGTGTGGATGTGTGGATCCATACACACGAATCTTTATGCCAATCTAGTGGGTCGTATTCATTTTGTTATGGCTCAGGACAAGTGGTTATTGTTCAAACTTCTGGTTTTGTATACAGTATGGGTCATGTCAGGTCATAATCCATATTGGCTATCACTGGTCAATTTTTAGTGTTGTTGAAGAATATCACTGTAGGCCATTAGCTAACCTTAGCTGATTATTTTTGTTTGGACGTTAGAGCGATATAGTAACAATGCCGTACTTCATTCAAGAAAAATGATAATTCCAAATAAAATGATAAGTTTTGAGTTAATTGTGTTTGATCATTGCATTGGTTGTATTTATACCAAGCACTATCACTAGGTAATTGAGACATATTTAGTACAAAGCCAGTACATAATGAATTTATTATTGACGGTAATAGTTTCAAAATTTTGTTCAGTAAGGATGAGATATCCCTTGTGAAGGACTGCACAACTGTCATTTTAAGTGTTTGAGCGAGTTAGTATTGTAGCTGCTTTAACCAATACTGGCCATTGGTCAAGTACATGTATTCAGAACAGATCTTATGTCTCGGAACGATTTACAACAATCTCGATCGATCGATCGATCGATTTTTATCTTCAGATCTTATTTCACTTGCTTAGTTTCAAAGTAACATTATGATAGTATTAGATCCCGCGATCGCTATCCTTTGAAATCTTTAAATAGTAATAGAACGAATAAGTACGCTCACGAGGCATACAAAGAATGCCTCTAAGTAGTGCTCCTAACGAGTTAAACGTAGAAAACAGTGAGGGGAGTTCCTCCACCAAGCAGGAGAACACATACCGTGGCTATTAGGTCGCACTGTGCGCACTTGTCTGTAGTCTTACCTGCAATTCACTTGCGAGTTGTTCAGGGGGCGATGGGCAGCTGGTGATGTAGCCGGGACATGGGTCTCAAAGGAGACTATCGTTGTATTGGTTTTGTAATAACCTGTAGTCGTAGACTCTATGTGAAGTGACACACCCCAAGTAACACATAAGCAAGATAAAAGTACACATTTTGCATATTATACAGTTCAAACATGAATATAGTTTGTATAAGAGCTTTGGGAATAGCCAAATGCTGGATTAGGTTGAGTTCGGACCCTTAAAATTCTTAACGCTTAATAAATTCTGTATTTCTGTCCTTACCTTCTTAACGCTTAATAACCAATCACCGTAGGATTATTATACAGACGTTATTTAGCATAACGCGTTTCAGGTTGCTTTAAGCTGAAAAACAGCCCCGTCGGTAGCATTTGTCTGAATATCCATAATCTGTATTGCTATTATAAAAGCATTAATAAGATATTAGCGCTTGAAACAGCTCAATGCTGAATAAAGTATCACCTTCTGAATAATATTGTTACATAATTCTATTAAACAGCTTGATACTGAATAATTGCTTTTATTTTATCTTCAAACTGGATAAGATTCTATGTTTTACTAATTATTCAGCTGCTGAATAAATAATATTATTTATGTTTTTATTAAGCTTTTTCCTGTTTAATAGAGAGTTTGAAACTAACTTATTCAAATTAAAGATAATATGTATGTTGTTATAGCGCCCATAGCTTAATACCAGCTTAATTAAAATATTATTGACCGTATTTATTTTTTGCGTTATTTAATATGAATCGAAAATCGTGGATAAAACGTAAGAGAACTGGTTACATCAAAAGAAAATTGTTTAAAGAATATTTAAATATCAGCAATAGTAATTGTCCAAGTGTTACTGGTCATCAAAAGATTTATGAAAATAGTTTGAACAAAACTGAACCCGGTCCCAGCCAGCATGCGTGGTTGCCGTGCAATGAAGAGGGTTCCGTCCCCCAAAAAGTCAAACAGCATTGCGATTCACACAAGATGAGAATGCATATGATGGCAGTGTAGGTACAGCCCAAGTAACACAAACGTGCTGAATAAAGATTGAGTAAGAGCAATCATCAAGAGCATAAGCTGAATAGTAAGCTGAATAACGTCTGAGTACCTGTCTATTCAGCTGTTATTCAAGCAAAAAGGGCCCCAATTTTGAATGCTTAACGCTGAATAACATCTGAGCAAGACCTGAGTAGGAGCTTAATAACGTTTCAATTAGCTTAATAACCTTTGAATAACAGCTCACATTGCTTTTATTAAGCTCTTACAACTGAGTTACTCAGCTTAATCGAATTGATTATTGTATTCAGAATTTATTAAGCATTTAAATTATTGTTCACACTTTTACAAACAATATTCATACAAATTGTGAAAATAATTCAATTGGATTAAATATTTTAATGTCGATGTCGAATTTAAATGTGATTTGACATGGTGAACTTATAAAATCGGTAAGTAAATTTTAATTTACAAGTTAGAGGTCTGCTATATGTTAATTGTTAGTGCGCAAGTAATTTTGTCGTGAATAGTATGTTTTTATTTCATTATTTATTACGCGCCGCGTTAATAATCAAGATAATAGATAGTAAATAGTATTTTCATACATACATAATAGGTCTGACAAAAGTACTTGTGACGAAATAGTTAATACTAGCAATTTTAATCCAACAAAATAACTTGAAATGTTGTAGTTGTAAGATTAAGCATTTTGGTATCTCGTAAATTCCGTGAAAGTTTATATTACAAAGATTTTTAATGGCGATCGATTGTTTTGGTGTATAATGCTGAATAAAAGTGCACACATGCCTTGTTACTAAGCTATAACTTGAAAAAAGTAGTCTCAGTACACTAACTTCTGAATATCAATTATATAGTTGATCACATTTCTAAATTATTCAGATTTTTAGGGTTCTCTAATCGATTTAACAAAAACCTTTTATATTGTGGAATTTCACGCCCGGCTTTTACTGAATTCATTACATTTAAAATTATAGCGTCTTTGCTTGCATTTTTTTTTCGAGAAAATCTCATTTATGTTTAAAAATGTGGTGCACACCACACACACGAAATCTGCTATAGATTTCGCGTGTGTGGTGTGGACTGGGCCCTTGTTTAATCCGTGTTTTGTTATTTGTTTTATGTACAAACGCCAGTACATCAAGCCACCCGAAACTGTCAAATTGAAAACTGAACTGAACCTCAAGGCAAATTGAAAACGTAGCCGTGCAGCTGTCACTTGGCACTGATGGACACCAGACGTACAGACTCTAGAAGGAATCAAGAATATATACGCGAAACCACAACATATTATGGAGAGTCAAGACAAAATCATGAAAATACTTGAAGAAATTTATGTGCATGTTGGAGAATTAAGAGTCGCAAATAAAATATCTTATCACAACGTAAATTTTATTTTCTTGTACTGTAATACCTTCTGCTAATAAAATAATCATTTCTTTTTCTATTAAAATTGGCCGAAATTCTTTCTAAAGGACTATTTGAAATTGGATGACCTTCCATGTTTATATTCAGTGATATGTTTTCTGGCAAAATGTTTGTGTTAATCAATATTTTTTAAGTGTCTCAATGACGACATTGTGCCAGTATTCATCTTGCTCAATAGACTTTATGTGGACTTGTCTCGGTGTATTTAAAATTGTCCTTGGATCATTAGGTAAAATGTCTGGGAATCTTTGATTTAATATTTCTGCCAAATCCTTTAGTGCTACTTGTGTGATCTTTTTTCGAACGCCCATTTTCAAATTTTTCTCGAAATATAAAATTTTTCATGTATCTACATTGTTCTTCTTCGATATTTGTACACTGCCATCAGATGCATTCTCATCTTGTGTGAATCGCAATGCTGTTTGACTTTTTGGGGGACGGAACCCTCTTCATTGCACGGCAACCACGCATGCTGGCTGGGACCGGGTTCAGTTTTGTTCAAACTATTTTCATAAATCTTTTGATGACCAGAAACACTTGGACATTTACTATTGCTGATATTTAAATATTCTTTTAACAATTTTCTTTTGATGTAACTAGTTCTCTTACGTTTTTTCCACGATTTTCGATTCATATTAAATAACGCAAAAAATAAATACGGTCAATAATATTTTAATTAAGCTGGTATTAAGCTATGGGCGCTATAACAACATACATATGGTCTTTAATTTGAATAAGTTAGTTTCAAACTCTCTATTAAACAGGAAAAAGCTTAATAAAAACATAAATAATATTATTTATTCAGCAGCTGAATAATTAGTAAAACATAGAATCTTATCCAGTTTGAAGATAAAATAAAAGCAATTATTCAGTATCAAGCTGTTTAATAGAATTATGTAACAATATTATTCAGAAGGTGATACTTTATTCAGCATTGAGCTGTTTCAAACGCTAATAGCTTAGTAATGCTTTTATAATAGCAATACAGATTATGGATATTCAGACAAATGCTACCGACGGGGCTGTTTTTCAGCTTTAAGCAACCTGAAACGCGTAATGCTAAATAACGTCTGTATAATAATCCTACGGTGACTGGTTATTAAGCGTTAAGAAGGTAAGGACAGAAATACAGAATTTATTAAGCGTTAAGAATTTTAAGGGTCCGAACTCAAACTAATTCAGCATTTGGCTATTCCCAAAGCTCTTATACAAACTATATTCATCTTTCAACTGTATAATATGCAAAATGTGTACTTTTATCTTGCTTATGTGTTACTTGGGAGATATCGAAGAAGAACAATGTAGATACATGAAAAATTTCATTTTCCTAGAAAAATTTGAAAATGGGCTTTCGAAAAAAGATCACACAAGTAGCACTAAAGGATTTGGCAGAAATATTAAATCAAAGATTCCCAGACATTTTACCTAATGATCCAAGGACAATTTTAAATACACCGAGACAAGTCCACATAAAGTCTATTGAGCAAGGTGAATACTGGCACAATGGCGGCATAGAGACACTTAAAAAATATTGATTTACACAAACATTTTGCCAGAAAACATATCACTGAATATAAACATGGAAGGTCATCCAATTTTAAATAGTCCCTTAGAAAGAATTTCGGCCAATTTTAATAGAAAAAGAAATGATTATTTTATTAGCAGAAGGTATTACAGTACAAGAAAATAAAATTTACGTTGTGATAAGATATTTTATTTGCGACTCTTAATTCTCCAACATGCACATACATTTCTTCAAGTTTTTTCATGATTTTGTGTTGACTCTCCATAATATGTTGTGGTTTCGCGTATATATTCTTGATTCCTTCTAGAGTCTGTACGTCTGTTGTCCATCAGTGCCAAGTGACAGCTGCACGGCTACATTTTCAATTTGCCTTGAGCAGAGAGTTTGTATTAGAATAGAGGGAACATATTTACGACGAAACAGAAACTGTCAATTCTTTCGTTCTTGCTTATAGAAAAACTCTATGAAAAAAAAAGAGACAAACATAGACAAACGCTACCATCCTGAACGTCAATGAGATAACTTTTTAGTCACTGTTGTAACCCATCGGTTAGCAGCTCTAATTAAAGATTTTCGCTGTTTTCACGCTTTGTTTCGTTTATATCAGGAAGAATTTTGTTGTTTCATTATCTACATGAACCATGTCGTGTGTGGCTATCGGTTGCAAGAGTAGAATGAGTGTATTAACAGGACATAATCAAAGGATATCTTTCCACAGGTGAGTTATCGACTAGCATACTGAAATTATTGTGCAGGGAATACATTTCATAGGCTGTCCGGAATAAAGGAATCTTAGTTCTAAATACGTCGAGGACGTGTAGTTTCATTTAAACCTTTCTATTTAGTGAAATAATTAACTTTTATGCGTTCGCTGATAGAGCTATGACAGTTTACGTACTTACGTTCTGATGTTAGAGATGTGACAAAAGTCACAAGAAAGATTTATCGATACTGTATTTTTATTTTACTTACTTTAATGTATTTCTTAAAGTTTATTTGTTATTATTAATCTAATATTGATTGTGCACAGGTTCCTAAGAGTACTTATTTAAGAAATAAGAGGATCAAGAATATAAAACGAGCTAACAAGAAACCTTCACCATATTCTCGCTTGTGTTCACTGCATTTTATTGAATCATGCTATCGCTATCCCTCGACATGGATACAGGTTGATGAATCATGTTTATTTTCACATTTTATTTATTTATTTATTTAACCATTAATGTACACACACATAATAAATAGACAAGAAGAAGGAACAGAAAATAGGTACAAAGGTATGCTTCTTTCTAACGAAATCTCTTACAGCATACCTGCGAGAGGAGAGTTGCAAAAAAAGATATGTAGACACCGTGTGTAGAGCTTTTTAAAATTAAATTATTATATTTAAACCATTTTGTTATTATTTATTTTGTTACTTTTATACTTATACATACTCGTCTTTGAATTTTATTTTCAGTCTTGCACAAGAACTAGGATACTATATATCAGTATATTGATGAGTACCTGTTTGTACATACAGATACAGTCGTACGAGTGTACCAAAAACTGTCACTTTGATCTCATGATGTACCTCGTTTTTGCACAAGGTATGAATAAACATTATTATACAACGCGTATAATGCGCAGAAAAATTACGAAAGAGTACAATTGTACTCTTACAATGACTGATAAGTTCACTCTTTGTACGAGTACACATTCACTTTTTAAATAATTATAAAGAATCCCTAAAAAAACGTAGAATAATTAGCCGCAGTCAGGGACGATTCTTACAGATATTTGACCAAATTTGTATAAAATCCTCCTAAACTAAACTCGATAATATCGATATGACAGTGGCACAGATCTAGTTCTGATATATGTCTATAGATAAGTATCTATAGCATCTTCGGTCACACTGGCACAAAAGACGGCATAGACAAAAGTGTATCTATCTCTTTTTGCTTATGAAGTTGTCTGTTAGTGCGAAAGAGAATACCGATATTGAAATTGCGTCTTAAATATGTTACCTCTATTCTAATACAAACTCTCTGGCCTTGAGGTTCAGTTCAGTTTTCAATTTGACAGTTTCGGGTGGCTTGATGTACTGGCGTTTGTACATAAAACAAATAACAAAACACGGATTAAACAAGGGCCCAGTCCACACCACACACGCGAAATCTATAGCAGATTTCGTGTGTGTGGTGTGCACTACATTTTTAATCATAAATGAGATTTTCTCGAAAAAAAATGCAAGCAAAGACGCTATAATTTTAAATGTAATGAATTCAGTGAAAGCCGGGCGTGAAATTCCACAATAGAAAAGGTTTTTGTTAAATCGATTAGAGAACCCTAAATATCTGAATAATTTAGAAATGTGATCAACTATATAATTGATATTCAGAAGTTAGTGTACTGAGACTACTTTTTTCAAGTTAAAGCTTAGTAACAAGGCATGTGTGCACTTTTATTCAGCATTATGCACCAAAACAATCGATCGCCATTAAAAATCTTTGTAATTTATACTTTCACGGAATTTACGAGATACCAAAATGCTTAATCTTACAACTACAACATTTTCAACTCGATTCAAGTTATTTTGTTGGATTAAAATTGCTAGTATTAGCTATTTCCAAGGGCGGATTTAGGGGGGGGGGCACGGGGGCACGTGCCCCCCCCAGACGGTATTTTGTGTACTGTGGAGATTCCATTACAGTACATCATCATCATCATCATCATATCAGCCGAAAGACGTCAACTGCTGGACATAGGCCTCCCCTAACGACACGCGTACATACTTAGAAGTTTTTTTTGTTTCTCCTCCTCCTCACAGTACATACTTAGAAGCAAATCAAATTACAGAGTTGTTAAAATATATGAATCAAATAATAGAAAGAAACTATTGACCACTGCACTGGAGGATGTCTTCAAGGTTCTAGACTGGAGAGGCCGATTCGCCGATTCGCCGATGATAAAGCTGTCATGGAGGTCCCCAGTACAACGCTCGATGACCTCAGTAGAGCTTCCGAAAGAATGGGTCCAAAAATGAACATGGACAAACCAAGGTGATGTTGAGCGCTCATGTCGCATCCACTCCTATCAAGATCGGTGGCTCCACAGCCGAAGCCGTGGACGACCATGTCTACCTGGGACAAACGGTCCAGTTAGGCAGGTCCAATCTCGAGAAAGAGCGTCGAATCCTACTCGGCGGTGCAGCATTCGGGAAGCTGCGCGGTTTCTTATCGTCCGACTTACCACAGTGTCTCAAGACGAACTTATGGCTCGGAGACGTGGTCGCTCACAATGGGCCCCATCAGAAAGCTTACAGTCACCCAAAGGGCAATGGAGAGGGCCAGGCTCGAGGTGTCGTTGCGGGGAACCGATCACTTTTCCGAGTATATTTTGGACGAATTTCATTGTACCGAAAACTATTGACCAAAGGCTTTTTTGCTATATGCATTATTTGACATATTTTCAGATCATCGAAGTATCATGTGGCATATGTATTATTTTACCGAACTTCATTTCGCCGATTTACAAAATAACTTTTTGCTTTTGGCCGAAGCCTCTTTTGAACTTTTTTCATTTGCCATATTTTCACCAAACCGAAACAACATGATAGAGAATATTATTTAGTCACAAATATATAGCCGGTTACTTGGTAAGATTTTCAATTTAAAATTGAAATGGTGTCATAAAAGTCAACATGTTGTGCTACAAAATTTAATGACACAAACGAATCGCTGCTAAATCGACTTCACGCAGTCTTGTCTGTGTTTACGTATTTTCATGCAAATGATTTATTAATAGCTGTCATGCATTAGACATTTTTATTAATTAATTATTTCAAAGAATTTGTTCAAGAGCGAGCGAAGCGAGCTCGGGAATTTAGGGCACCCCAACACGGATAGGTTAGGTTCGAAGGGGATGACGGGGGATGACGGGAGGTGAAGTCAGCGAGCAAAGCGGACGAACTTAGCTCCCGTCATCTCCTTCGTGTTAGGTTACTTTAGACTTTTTTTTTTTTTTTTTTTTGGGTGGGAAATACTCCCGCTCTGGGTGAAGCGAGAGGGCGTGTCAGACTTTTACTGACTAAAACCCACCCGTGTTCCTTCAGTTGTTTGTGCCAGGGCCGCGGTAACACTCTTTCAAATTTATCCGCGACCCAGACAGACATCGGCCCTCTCGGGCCCCGTCAATTTTGCTGACATCTCTTTGAGGCGCGCGTGGAACACTACGCGCCGTCGACTCGGGCCTGGTCCTTATCGGACGGCGAGCTACCCATTACTTGCCGTCCGCAAGCCCGCGCCTACGGTGGCCGGGAATCGGCTTGCGACTCCCGACGCCCGGGTCGTCTCCTGCGGTGGTTAGGGGCATGAGGGCACCTCCTTTGCGTCTCCCTCACGCGTTCCGCCTCCTCCTTTGCGAGCATAACTGCTTCGCAGAAGGAGGAGACAGCTTCCCATGCCCTCTCGCTCCGTACCATGACCTGCACCAGGGCCGGCCGCGAGAGGTCGCCACCGCTGATCGCCTCCACGAGGACACGGCGGTGCTCCGCCCAAGCGGGGCAGACCTCCACCGTATGCTCCACCGTGTCCTCCGGGCGACCCACACAATGGTGACACCCGGGCGTTTCCTCCCGCCTTATCCGGAACAGGAACCTCCCGAAACAGCCATGTCCGGTGAGGACCTGCGTCAGGCGGAAGGTGAGGACGCCGTGGCGCCTCTCAAGCCACTCCTCAAAGAGGGGCCTTATCGCCGCAATTGTGGCGTGCCCAGCACTGGGTTGCGACAGTCGCTCTCTCCATGTCGCCATGAGATCCTGCCGGAGCTCTGTCCGCCAAGCCGCGATTTGTCGCGGCAGCGGAGTTGTGCCCCGGCGTTTCGCCTCCTCGCGCCACTCCCAAATGTGCGCGAGGACTTTTGCCTCTAGATCCCATGGCGGCAATCCGGCAAGGAGGCTCGCCGCCTCACCGGAGACCGTGCGGTATCCCCGGACCAGCCGGATGGCCATGACCCTTTGGGACGCGTTCAGCGAGCGGGCTGGTCTCCGCCTCATGGAACCCGCCCACACCGGTGCGCCGTAAAGGGCCATGGACCGCACGACCCCCGCGTAGAGCCTCCGGCAGGAGGCGTTTGGACCCCCTAGATTGGGCAGGAGTCGCTTGAGAGCAGCCCCAGCCCGCTCCAGTCTGGGCGCCAAACGTCGGAAATGCTCCACGAAATTCCACCGGCTGTCGAGGACGAGTCCCAGGTACTTCATCGTCAACCCGACGCCGATGTGAACCCCTCCTACCGTTATTTGGGTACCCGGCGGTGGCGCGTTCCGAGGACCATGAAAACACATGGCCTCGGACTTGTGCAGGGCCACCTCGAGTCCCAATTGCCGGATCTTCTCGACGACTATCGCAACCCCGCGTGTCATTAGTTCAGCCGCCGCCTGGTGCGACCTCCCCTGCGCCAGGACCAGCGTGTCGTCAGCGTAGCAAATTACGCTGACGCCGCTAGGGAGGTCGGCGCGCAGCACCCAGTCGTAACCGATGTCCCACAGATGCGGCCCCAAGACCGATCCCTGTGGGACACCGCACGACATCTCTCGCCGGTTCCACTCTCCCTGGTGACCGGGGTAGATGACGGCCCTGTCCGTCAAATAGGCCTCGACCACGCGACAGAGGTAGGGCGGCATCCGGTGATACCGGAGTGCTTCCCTGATGCAACTCCAGGGCAGGGTGTTGAAGGCATTGGCGATATCTAGAGACACCGCCAAGACGACCCCACCCCGGGCCACTGCATCCCCCGTCGTGAGGGCTCGCACGCGCATGATGGCGTCCACCGTAGAGCGCCCCCTGCGGAAGCCAAATTGGCTCTCCGCCAGATCCGGTCCCACCCGCACCAGCTGCCCAACGAGGCGGTCTGCAATAACTCTTTCAAAGAGCTTGCCCACCTCATCGAGCAGCACAATGGGCCGGTAAGCGGACGGAGAGTCCGCTGGGCGCCCCGGCTTCTTAATGAGGACCAGTTTTCCCGTCTTCCAGCGAAGTGGGAACTGGCCCCTCTCCAAGCATGCGCTAAAGAGCCCCCTTAGTCGAGGCCCGAGAGCCTCCAAGGCCAGAACCCACGCCTTACCAGGTAAGCCGTCGGGTCCTGGGGCGGTATTTTTGGCATTCAGCCTACGTACCGCCACTCTCAGTTCTACCTCAGTCACCTCAGGAGCATTGTCGTCGTCGTCGGTGTGGTCCGCATCGGGCACCGCAAGAGGTGGAGCCATGGGCGGGGGAGTATGTTCCCCTTGCGAAGGGAACAGAGTGCTCACCACGCCCTCCACGAACTGCGGCCGGAGACTCTGCGTCAGCGGGGGCGCCCATGGGCGGAGTTTATTCCGCACCATTTTGTAAGGGCGCCCCCACGGATCCCTGTTTAGAGTCCCCAGCGACTCCTCGCGGGCCAAGCCTTTGGCCCGCTTGATCTCCGCTCGGAGGGCGCTCCTCGCTGCTCTGTACCCCTCGTACAGCTCCACCTCAATGGCTTCCGTATCCGGAGGACGGTTACGGAGCCTGCGGTGCCTGGTGTACCGGCGTCGCGCAGCAACGCACACCTGGCGCAGAGCCGTAAGCTCCAGCGACCACCAGTACACCTGGCGCCGGGCACGTCCTGGCTGGACCCGGGGCATTGCCACGTCACATATCTCGGACATGGCCTCCCGGAACCACTCCGCCTCGTCGTTGATGTCAGCAGGCCTATCCGGTGATGACACCCAGGCCTGCACGATCGAGGCTTCCAGGAGGAGCTCCCGGTCCAGCTGTTTCAGTGCCCACCGCGGACCGCTCGGGGTCTGTCGGACCGGCGCGCTTGGGCTCTGGGTGGAGACGTCGAACCGAATATACCGGTGGTCGGAATACGTCTCCACCTCCTCCATGACGCGCCAGTCGAAGACACGCGGTGACAGAGCGGGGCTGGCGAACGAAATATCCACCACCGATTCGCCCTGCATCCGCACACACGTGGGGACAGAACCCCGGTTGAGGACGACCAAGCCTGTCTCCAGAGCCCAGTCCTCAACCATCCTGCCCCGTGTGTCTGTATACCGGGAACCCCAAGCCACATTCTTGGCATTGAAGTCCCCGAGGACGAGCACAGGGAGGGAGCGGTACCCGACGATGACAATTTTCAATTCCGCAAGGGAGTTGTGGAACTCGGCGAGAGTTCGGTTCGGGGAGAAGTATACCCCCACCACGGCAATCTCCCCGAACCGTGCTGCCACGCAACCCTGTCCTCTCTTGACACCCTCGAGTGACGGGGTGCCGGCGGCGGCCGACGAAATTAGGGTCACTGAGCCGCTCAGGTCCTCCACCCAGTCGTCCCTGGGCGGGGCAAAGTACGGCTCAGCGACCACGGCGATGTTAATCGACCACTGCGCCATGCTCTGGAGCAATAGATCCTGAGCAGCGGCGCAGTGGTTGATGTTCGCCTGGAGGAGTCGTAATGGGGCCATTATTGGCACTCCATTTCAGCCCCCTCCCGAACCCCCGGTGAGGGTCCCGCCGCGGTGGTTTCGGCGGCGACGACGGCTATGGAAGCGGCAGCGGTAGCGCAAGTGGCGGCGGCGGTCATTAGGGTTCCGAAGTCAACAAGGAACCCTTAAAGTTTCGCTCTGTCCGTCTGTCCGTCCGCAGCGTAGCTCTGAGAATCTAAGTACTAGAAAGCTATAATTTAGCATGGAGATACATTCTAATGATAATTTCGACAGTGGTAACATAAAACGAAGAAAAAATATTTTTTTTCGGGTATCTCCCGTAGACGTAAAGTGGGGAAGTATATTATTTTTCTCATCTATCCCATATTGTGGGGTATCGTTGGATAGGCCATTCAAAAATTTTATGGGTTTGTTAAAACCATTTTTCAATTCAGAGATCCGTTTGCGTAAAATTAAGCATTAAATTGCAAATTTATGTAAGAGTCAAGTGTCCCCCCCCCCTGTAAAAAAAGAAGAAGAAGAGTAAAAGAAGCCCGTCCATTTAAAAAACAGGCAGTGTGGTATTTCTACCTCATTAAAACCAAACCGGTGATCACCATCAGCACTTCTTAAAATACCACATCCTTGGGTTGACTATAAAGGAGTCTCCCTTGAGCCTCACTGTGTACGGTGATCGATTTGCCACTGTCTTGCCTGAGGTCACTTGGTGGACGGACAGACTCCCCACTCCGAGCGCCAAAAACCCCGAAGTTCCACTAGCCTTAAATGAGGCTGGGTTTCGGCGTGTCTACATCGAGGTTGTTGCCTCCATGATGCCTTCTTCTCCGAGTGGGTTTGGCCTTCTCACGATTCCTCTCGGTGGCTATTTCTCTCTAGTTTTCTGTCTCCGCTACCATATTCCTCACTAATACTGGCAGAGAGAGGTCTCGCCCGATCCTAGCGACTAAGACCCAGCGCTCAAAGGCCCAAGAAAGCACTCCTCGAGCGTGTGCTGTGCAGAATCCAAGTTGCCTATACAATGATGGCAATTTACCGTGGCCTCTCACCCAATCCTAATCAGGTACTCACGGAAGGAACCGTACCTGAATGTCCCTGTAGGAGATGCGCTCCGCTCTTTTCAGCCAGCCACGCCCTATTCAAATAACCATTTTCCGGCTGTTGATTTTAGTCCTGCAGCGTCGGACATCTGATAGTCATTTCTGCCTCCGAGATTGGGCTCGCTCTGATCGTAACAGAACAATGAGCGCAACGGAACAATGCGCGTAATGGGACAATCAGAGTAACGGGACAATCAGCGTAACGGGGCACTATTTCGTGCATGCAGCCGGCGTTCATCAATTTATTAGACGTTGTCACGTCAATAAAATCATCACAGGCTTTACAAGTTTACGAGTAATAGTCGACCAACTTATAAAATGTTCTTGGCACAGTAAAATTTTTGTACAAATGCCATTGAAAAATTACTAAAATAACGTTGTTAGCTGTGTAAAACAGATAGTAAATATATGCTTACGAACCATGTAAAAATATACAAAAATTAAATCATAACATCCTTAATAGTAATGATTTCTAAATTAATAATGTTTAAGCTCAAATAACGCATTGGAGTGGGCGGAGTCGGTAGCAGTACCGGTCCGTAGCCTATACGGCGCATTACTTGCGGGGGAGTCTATTTTGTGTTAGTGCAGAAGTATTTTCGACGTTTTGTAATCGTAAACGTAAAAGTAAAGGCAAAACTACTTATTTTCTTTTGTCGATATCCATCTATAAAGTCAATATTCGACCCGACTACATTACTAATTGAGTAGCGTAAAACTTTCCAGAATCAAATAGTAAATACCGCAGATTAGAGGTGAATACATACGAAATTTTTCTAATTCCGAAAGAGAAATAAACAAGGAGCGTGCGCGCAAGGTTCCAGGAACGAACCATACCATTTCCCGTGGTTCTAACGCGTGCTCGTAACTTCAGTTGCGAAGTTGGATTTTATAACTCCATCTTCAGTTACCAGTTAGTCCTTATTTAGTTTAAGTCAAGAGTGAATAGGTTACATCTAGGCAAGCGTGCTTCACCGTAGACCACATCATCGCTTACCATCAAGCGAGATAGTGGTCAAACGCGAGAATATAGATAAAAAAAACTTCATCCTATGGTGGCACGTTTTCAGACGTTGTGTGCCGCTGAAACCGTTTTAATGTTCATGTAACAACAACAAAACCCTCTTCTTAGTCCGCATTATTATGCAACTTCGGAACCCTAGTACTGCGCGTGGCCCGACACGCACTTGGCCGGTTGTTTATTGTAAAATTGTATAGATTATAATATATGCTTGTTTATTATATCTATGATAACATGTATATCAAGTTTAAGGTGAATCATTAATGACTCATAATATTAATTACAAATATATCAACTATTTATCAGGACAATAATAGGTATATCTAATCCCTACCGGAAATAAATACCCTAGATAAAAAACCGGCCCAATGCCAGTTGGACTCGCATACGAAAGGTTCCGTACCATTCTACAAAATAATGAGTAAAAATGAATAATAATGAGTAATAACGTGAAAAAGGAACTTCACAGGGAAAAAAATTTAAAAGACGATATTGCAAAACATAAGACGATATTGGGCGCACGGTTGGCGCAGTTGTTGAGCAATTGACTGCTGCGCTGCGTGTCGCGGGTTTGATTCCCGCACGGAACAAAAATTTGTATGACCTACAGATAGTTGTTCCAGCTCTGGGTGTTTGTGTATGTGAGTTTATATGTTTGTAAAAGCACCCGCGATACAGGAAGAAATTCCTAGTGTGGAACAAAGTTTTTTTTTAAAAATTAAAAAAAAAAAAAAAAAACATGGTGCGTGAGTCGAACTCGCACTTGACCGTTTTTTATAGTTTAATGAAATCAAATCGCTAAAATCTTTATTGCATCCAACACACACAATTACTATACGACTATATCATATATATAAAATTCTCGTGTCACAATGTTCGTTCCCGTACTCCTCCGAAACGGCTTGACCGATTCTCATGAAATTTTGTGAGCATATTGAGTAGGTCTGAGAATCGGCTAACATCTATTTTTCATACCCCTAAGTGGGTAGGGTAGGGTAGGGTAGGTAGGGTAGGGTAGGGTAGGGTAGGTAGGGTAGGTAGGGTAGGGTAGGTAGTTAGGGTAGGGTAGGTAGGGTAGGGTAGGGTAGGTAGGTTAGGTAGGGTAGGGTAGGGTAGGGTAGGGTAGGGTAGGTAGGGTAGGTAGGGTAGGTAGGGTAGGTAGGGTAGGTAGTGTAGGGTTGTTAGGGTAGGGTAGGTAGGGTAGATGAATGTTTGGTGTTTTTATGGCAAAACAAAGTTTGCCGGGTCAGCTAGTCTACATATAAAATAAAGTGAAAAAATGTAAAAAGGCGTGAGTTTATGTATGTATGTATGAACTAAAATAATGCTTAAAAGCCGATAAAATGTTTCTTGTGAAAACGCCCTTAATTTTAAATATATTTTACTACTTATTTATTGTAATAGTTTTTCTATGGCCGCTAGTACCTACACATTATGGTCAGCACAAGTCGAGCAAACAAAGGCTTAGCCGTATCATCCTTTTCTCGAAGCCATTCAGGACATTTCGACCTGACTTCGTTATGCGTAAAACTAGAAGCCTGACTCCGAGAACATTACTATAACAGTCATTATCCCAAATTACATTTAATTTGAAGTTGTAATTTAGGAATTATTGCAAGTCAATATTCCTTAATTTCGTCACTGACTCACTCATTCACTCACCGATCATCAAAATTCTAAGGTACTTCTAGTAGACTCCGAAGAGTCATCCAATATATGGGAATATATTGGATGACTACAATCTTAAAATTTTGAACTCAATAAGTGTTTAGCCTATAAAGCAAGGGAAAACTAAAACAACCCACTATTTCCATCCCGTCTCCTAGATATACAAACTGCATACGTAACTTTGTTATCATATATAAATAATCATCCAATATATAGGATTATCTTAAAATTTTTCGTTACCTACACTGCTTATCTAGGTAGGTAGGTAAATAGTGAATATATGTAGGTACAGTAAGCCATAGACGACATAGTCCCTTTAATATACATGTCACAGTTTAAACCCGTTTTTCGTTAGAACTCGTATTCCCTAGTTAAAACTACTTTTTACTATGTGCCTTTGTTAAACTAGAAATACCTAGTCAAAACTAGAATTTACCACTGATATATTTGATTTTCTGATAAAACTAGTTGTCACTCCGAGCAACTAAAACTAGCACTAGAGAAACTAATCATGGACCAAGTGATTAATCAGGGCACTATGTATAATGCCCGAGCATTATGAATCTAGTCTAGTCAAATCGGTCAATGTAATGAATACTGATTTAAACTTCTATATTTATCACATTGTCTGGTCATTCTGAATATTGCTACGTAACGGTTGGGCAATTTGATAATTGTGGTCAATGAATTAGTCCAAGAGCGAGCTCGGGAGCTTAGGGCACCCCGACACGGATAGGTTAAGTTCGAAGGAGGTGACGGGAGCTGAAAGCTGTGAGCGAGCAAAGCGAGCGAACTTAGTTCCCGTCATTCTTCAGACAGAATTCAGTCTTTATGTTAGATTACTTTAGACCCTACAGACAGAAATAGGAGCTCCAAAGCTTTGTTACTTAAATAGTAATCGTACCTACTTACCTGGGGGGTGACCATAAGCTCTTAGAGTAAGGTTATTTTGAGTGTGTGTAAGAATATTGCTGTTGATCACAGTAAAATATGCAAAAAGTGCTGCAGATCACAGGTAAGGTACAGAAGTGCTGTTTATCACAGGGAATATCACAATATAAATAATGCCTTACATTTAGGGATGAGAAGCACAACAGTGCTTTTCACCATACAGACAATCTGTTTTCTTAGGTACTACCCCAGTGCAGGGTTCGTCATTGCAGTTTTGTGCATGCTATTCTATGCTTCTTACAAATATTCTTATAATACTAGTGAAACATAGTGCTGCTTCAACTTCGGTTTCGTGCAATGACGGTGGAGGCCACATTAACACAGTACACCAGGAACTTTTCCCTGTGTTGCTTACTCATGAGCCCATGCAGGCTCTCCTTCGTCAGTCTCCTGTCCAGCTCACATTCAAGTTGGTAGCGTTCCCTGATATATAACGGGCAATCTACAAGTATGTGCTGGACAGTCTCTGCCACGCCTGGATCGCAGACGCACGATGGGTTATCCTTACACTTGAAACGATTCAAGTATTCAGAGAACCCGCCGTGCCCCGTCAAAACCTGCGTGAGAACGCCTGTGGGCCGCACATGTTTTATAATACGGAAAGCCGCTATGGCATCCGGAAGAAACATTTTCGTCACAGAGGCTGTCTCGCCCGACACATATCTTCGGTTCCATTCATCAAGCGATTCCAAACGGATCTGTTGCTTGATAAATGATACCGGACACTGGTCGTAGTCCAGCTTCCTCCGTAACGACAATGCTGCCTTCTTTGCCAACTCGGCCGCTCGCTCATTCCCCGGCAGGCCCGCATGGGCCTTGATCCAGAACAAAGACACAGCTTTGCTCTGGCCCAGGGCTTGAGCCAAATTGGCGCGCGCGAGAACTGCCAGGGGATGGAGAGAGCCATGGCTTGCAAGCGTCTGCAATGCTGACATTGAGTCACTGTACAAACCATAGCTCGTCTCTTGCCGCGTTAGGATCACGTCCGTCGCTTTGCAGATGGCCAGGAGTTCCACCTGGTAGACAGTGCAGTACGCGGCTAAGCTAAGTTTGAGGTTCCGGACTTCGCCTTCATTATCCCAAATGGATAATGCGGCTCCGACCTTCCCCTCAATCTTGCTGCCGTCGGTGAAGATTCGCACCGCCTGCACATTGTTTCTGTCTAGCAACTGTTGGTCTGTCAGGCACATGAACTCCAAGGTAGGGTAGGTAGGGTAGGTAGGGTAGGTAGGGCAGGTAGGGCAGGTAGGGCAGGTAGGGTAGGTAGGATAGATGAATGTTTGGTGTTTTTAGCACAGTATTCTTATAGCACAGTATTCTTAGGCCTAACTTTGGATGCTAAGCTTCTGTGGGGCTTTGTCAAAGAAGTTGTCAAAGAAGCTAAGCTCCGCAGCATATGCTGTTAGAAAGATTCGTAATTTAACTGACATAGAGACAGCCCGTTTAGTATACTTTAGCTATTTTCATAGTGTAATGTCGTATGGTATTCTGTTGTGGGGAAATGCCGCCGACATCCAGACTATCTTTGTTTTGCAGAAAAGAGCTGTTCGATCAATTTATAAATTAAGCCCGAGACACTCTCTCTGAGAGAAATTTAAGGAGATTAATGTAATGACTGTGCCTTCTCAGTATATTTATGAAAATCTTTTATATGCCCATAAAAATATAAAATTGTTTAAAAATACAGTGATATCCATAACATAAATACTCAAGGGCGTCGCCAAGGGGGGGGGCAGGGGGGGACAGCTGCCCCCCCCTAGAGATTCTAATGCCTAAGAGGCCTAATGTAAAGCAACCACAGTCTTAAGTCTTTGACTTGACTTGCTTGATTGATCATTCCCGTACGTCGCGAATGAATATATATAAACCAAACCCAACAGATCGAACCGTTGTTGATATCCTAAAATAGGCAAAAACCTTCTTTCCCGACACGGAAAAGCGTTGAAAATTTTGATCGCTCTTCCGTGCACAACGTGTACGGTAGAGTTGCGTAGCTTTACACGTTGGACTCTGAATAGTGCTCGCCAAACTTCTGGGCCACCCTGCAGTTGGCTTTCCGAGGCGCAAGGCACGGATCGGTACTGTTTACTACTGCGCAGACATTGCAGCCAACTTCGAGACGGCCAAGAAGTTTGGCGAGAACTATACCGATATTATTTCTCGATCGATTATCGCTGTAGATGTAAGGCTCGTACTACAAGTGAAAAGATTCATGTGCTCTCGACTTTACGTACAATTCATACTTTTCTCATTCTCCATATCAACTTGCCCCCCCCTGGGCCATCGGCTGGCGACGCCCTTGTAAATACTAGGAACAAACACAAATTTGTAGTACCTACAACAAGGCTCAAGAAAATAGGTGGCTCGTTTAGATGTCAATGTGTACGCTTTTATAATAAGCTTCCAAGCGACGTACAAGGTTTAAGTGTTAATAAATTCAAATCATTCATTAAACGTAAGTTGTGCCAGAAAGCGTTTTATAACATTAAAGATTACGTTGAGGACAAAAAGGCTTGGGATTGAGCTGCTCCAATTAATTTCGTTTTTTATTTTTTTTTATTTTGCTTCGTGGATTTAGTTTTTAATTATATTTTTATTTTTTTAATTTTTCTTGCAATGACAAGAATATTTACTTTTTAAAGTATTATATTATTTTATTTTAATTATTGTGAATGTGAAGACTATGTGGATTATTCTTTTTTTTTTTATTTTAATTTATCTTAGTTAGTTTTTAATCATGGTCTGGAAGTTTGAGTATTTATGCGGCCTACCCGAATGTCCTTTCTTTGGTATTGTTCGTCAATTCGTTGAGCTCCTTAAATTCTAAGTTGAGCTGCACGGTTATTGACAAATGCGTGCACTGACTGGACAGGTCCACTCAATCTGGCTGGTTCTTTTCTCAAAAGACCATTTCAGACATCAGTCTACATGGTCTTCACATGATCTAACCAAGTTTTTGTCTGGACTTTAAAAGAGACTGTGACCTCTGAGTTTGTTTCGGCCTTTCTTCTCAGAGTAGTCAGACAGGAAACGCCGACCTCATCTAGTTTTAAAAAATATGATCGACATGTGAAAGTGTTTGTACAAACCAACTTACAGAAAATAAATCATTTATTTATCATTTATGGCAGAACAAAGTTTGCCGGGACAGCTAGTATAAATTATAAAAAGACATTTGTCTTTTTATAATTTATACTAGCTGTCCCGGCAAACTTAAATAAGTAAAACGATATAAATATAATAAATAACTTTATTGAAAATCAGAAGGTTTTTGTGATAACTACTGAATATTTACCAGCAGAATAAATCCTGCTAGGGCAGTCGGGTTAAAGCAATTGTTGTATATCTAGAGAAGGGATATTGGGAGCCCATAGAAAGTCTAACTAATGAGTAACTACACTACTATTATCCTTTTAGCAAGATAGAACACAATATAATATAACGTAAATAAATTAAAAATATTCTTCGGTGCTAAAATCACGGCACTACTGCGTGGTGGTACAGCATCCAGGTAGTGTTTCTCATAGATGTCATCCCAGAAGCGAGTGCGTTCTTCCAAGAGCACCCCACGTAGTTCTAGGGTATCGTTCAGCAGCATGTGTGGTGACCTGTCCGCGCCTGCTGCCGGCCACGTAGGCAATGACGACCCTTCAGGCACTGGCATCCTAGAAGTTTGAATCGAATTTAGAACTTAGCCATGTCAGCTGGGCAGGGCGTACACCAATAATTGCTTGCAGTTACATAGATCAATCAAATGACTACAGCGACCTACAGTTCAGTTTTTTCGTATAATTCGACAAAATGTAGTGTACCGCTAACTTTTTAACTTGTGAATATTTTTTGCTATAAATCGAGTATTTGGTACATATTGATACGTAATGCCTTGAAAAGTTACAGATAAAGTTTCAAAATTCAAAATGCTTACCCAGTTTTGATGAAATTGTGCCAGATTTCACGGACAACTGTTCTCATATTTTGATATTCGGGAGTCGCGAGACTTTCACTTATTCCTCCCAAGTTGTCTATCCATGCCATTGTCTGAGCGCAGTGATCAGCACCGCGAATGTCAGTGTGTGGTACCACGGGAGTGTTCTCGTCCACAAAGGAATATTCATACAAATATACTTGATTGTTGCCATTTTCGACGTATAGCTTCGCAGCCCAAAGCTTAGGGTGAGTAAATATGACATCCGAAAAAAAGTCGACGTATTTCAAAATGTTGTCATTGCTAACAGGGTCATCGCCGAAATAAAATGCCTTGACCCTATTGGCTACTTCTTCTCTTTCTGCATCAGATTCAAACTTTAGGTCAGCTGGCAAGAAATCAGAAAATTTTTCATTCATCATCCGGCTCCAAATATCAAAGAATCCAATGCGAAACAATCCTTCCATGTTAGCAAATCCATACAACATAGGTAACTTTTCGTAGTCACCTTTCTTTAATATACTCAGGGGAGATTCTATAAGGAATGCTCCATCTTCTGTGTCACGCTCCACACACGGAGAAAACATAAAAGTATGATCTGTTCTGTCGTTAAATACATCAGCAGTCAATAAGTCTATCGACATCGATTTATAGAAATTTTCTAAAGCCTTAATGTCATCTGCGTCAGCAAAGTTCAGATTTCTGGCATGAGTTTTGGCAATTTCAAGAGGATCCCTCTGGATCGCAAATGCGCCAAGGTTCCCACCGCTTTCAGGTATGAGTCGATGGAACAATCCTTTGGCTGACTTAGAGAGCATTATTAGGTCCACTGATGCAGAACCTGCACTGCCACCTGCAAGAGTGACGTCATCAGGGTTACCGCCGAAGCTGGCGATGTTCTTTTGTACCCAACGCAGCAGTGCCACCTGGTCCTTCATGCCAGCATTGCCCGGAGCGTCTTCGGTGCCAAGACATAGGAACCCATGAATGCCGAGCCGGTAGTTAAACGTGACCATGATAAAGTCTTTTTTTTTCATTAATTCTGTGCCTTTGATTATATTTCCATAACCTGATATAAAGGCTCCTCCATGAACGTATACGAGGACTGAAAGATTGTTTTCGGTTGTATCGGGTACAAAAACATTAGCAACCAGACAATCTTCCTTCACCACCACGTTGTCTGGAAAAAACGGAATTACAAATTCGTTTTGTGGACATATGGTGACCTCTTCATCGGTGGCATCATACGTTTCCGACCTGATTGACGGTGGAAGAGGTGCCTGGAAAACAAAAGTTGTGTTTAGATTGTATTGGACTTACAACCAAAGATACATTTTATATTTTTCACATTCTGTGTGCGTCCGCAAACGCTGGATTTGGAGTAGGGGCTCGCCCAGGTTATTCTTGAAGACTTTAAGGCTAATCAGTACCCGGCGTAGATACAATACATGATTTTGATAAAGGCCTATATACAGCTAAGTGTGTCACATATGACGCCCTACACAGCCGAAATTAAATTAGGAATGATTTAAGTACCTTAAATTTGTTGACGCCAACAGGAGCTGTGGCGTAGGGTATGTTGAAGAACTGGTACAGATGTCCACTGGGATGCTTATGCCCACGCACTGGTCCTTGTTCCGTTTCCACTTCCAGCCATTGTTCATCAGCTAGAACAGCCGTTAAGCACAGAAGAACCACACAAGTCCACCACGCCATTGCTACAGTTTGACTTATTCAAATTCTTAGTGTGATTCTAAATAAATACCCATCAATTTTTTTATCTAACATCTTTTAGGGTTCCATATCCGTAGCATGAAATCCAGAACCTTACTACTTAGCCTCCGTTGTCCGTCCGTCCACCTGTCTGTCTCAGGGCTGTAACTGTAGGTACAAGGTATCCCATCAAAAACATAACATGTAAAAACACAAGTCTCGCGGCGCAGTTCTTCTTCTGCAAAAAGTATTGAGATCGAAAGTAAAACCAAGTCGGATAATTTATTCAGTAGGTACCTTATTATAATAATCAGGTTACAAACAAACACATTAACCAACTTTGTTTTACTTTATACAGGGTGTCCCAGAAATCGACGTCAAGCCGTAAATGGGTGATAGACCAAGTTATAACAGTTCTCAGAAAAATACGAAAAAAAATCTATCTCATGTTTTTAAAAAATTATGTTCACTTTAAAAATTTACTAAAAAAATCAATCCCTGTAATGGTTCTTTAACTCCAATTGCTACAAATCCCATAATTTATCAAATTTTTTTATTATTATGTAATCTTGAATAATGCTTGTGTAGATTTTTGCCTAAAATTTAAAGCCAACTCCTCCTACTTAGAAGAAAATTAAACTTTTTCAAAACCAAATTATTCAAATTTACTGTTTCGCCCAAATTTAACTGACTGTACTGAAAAAAAATGTACTACGCTAGTTTGGCAAGTAACATAAAAAATTGGCGCATTTAATAAGGATTCAAAAATGGTGTAACACTTGCTAGATTACGTTTTCAATAACTGGTCAAATTTTTTTTTGTAAATAGTATCGGTTTTTACCCAAAATGTCCATACTTCCTTAAAATGACTTTAGCTTACCTAAAGCTTTGCTAAACTCCGTTTCTAGTTCGATAGAGACGGAGAGAGTCATTTTACGAAGTGTGAGCGAGATAAGAAATTTTACGTAATTTAAGAGCAAAGTTATGATAGTGACTCAACCTTTTTACTTTAAGTCAGGACCAGTTTTCTCATCTTAGAAAAAAAAAACAAATTATCAGATTTAATTTTTTTTTATTACAATAAATGAAACAAAGGAAGGAAGAAAAAGGAAGGAATTAAACAGTCCAAATCACAAGCAATTAAGTCCAGAAACCAACGCAAAAAGTGGTAAGTACGGAATCAACATGAACGAATTCGGTGATGCGCAGTAAACAAAGCAGCGAAACGTACTGATTTGTAATTGTGTGTGCGTCTGCGCTTACAAAACAGAACAATAACTACTGCTGTCTCATTCGCACTCATCGGTAAATTGTATCTCCGTTTCATGATAAAGGTTGTGTCACTGATAAAGGTGGCGTCACTCTCTGTCTCGCTCACACTTCGTAAAATGACTCTCTCCGTCTCTATCGAACTAGAAACGGAGTTTAGCAAAGCTTTAGGTAAGCTAAAGTCATTTTAAGGAAGTATGGACATTTTGTGTAAAAACTGAGACTATTTACAAAAAAAAACTTGACCAATTATTGAAAACGTAATCTAGCAAGTGTTACACCATTTTTGAATCCTTATTAAATGCGCCAATTTTTCATGTTACTTGCCAAACTAGCGTAGTACATTTTTTTTCAGTACAGTCAGTTAAAGTTGGGCGAAATAGTAAATTTGAATAATTTGGTTTTGAAAAAGTTTAATTTTCTTCCAAGTAGGAGGAGTTGGCTTTGAATTTTAGGCAAAAATCTACACAAGCATTATTCAAGATTACATAATAATAAAAAAATTAGATAAATTATGGGATTTGTAGCAATTGGAGTTAAAGAACCATTACAGGGATTGATTTTTTTAGTAAATTTTTAAAGTGACCATATATTTTTAAAAACATGAGATAGATTTTTTTTCGTATTTTTCTGAGAACTGTTATAACTTGGTCTATCACCCATTTACGGCTTGACGTCGATTTCTGGGACACCCTGTATAAAGGGTCGGCATTATTGTGTCCTTCTAATGTAAAACAAAGTTGATTAATTTGTTTTTGATGGGATCTCATATCTTTTTGTACGCAGTCCTCCTTTATATCTTTTCGTGTTCTATTTCTGATGCGTCAGCTACGGTCCATGGTCCATTAGGTACCTACACTAGGTACCTAGTCCACCTGTATTGTAAATGTAGGTAGCACAGGTGATGAATATTTTTACAAATAGTGTTTATGACATTCGAAAACTAACCTAACTAAATTTAGTCTGCTATAAGATCGTTAAGATCACAATCTCATCGCCTTCAACATACTGCGCCGATACTATGTATTTAAGCAACAAAGTCGACGGAGCCCCGCTGCGCAGGGCTCCTATTTCTGTCTGCAGGGTCTAAAGTAATCTAACATGAAAGAGATGACGCGGCGGGAACTCAGTTCGCTCGCTTTGCTCGCTCACAGCTTTCAGCTCCCGTCACCTCCTTCGAACTTAACCTATCCGTGTCGGGGTGCCCTAAGCTCCCGAGCTCGCTCTTGGACTAATTCATTGACCACAAATAACAAATTGCCCAACCGTTACGTAGCAATATTCAGAATGACCAGACAATGTGATAAATATAGTAGTTTAAATCAGTATTCATTACACTGACCGATTTGACTAGACTAGATTCATAATGCCCGGGCATTATACTTAGTTCCCTGATTAATCACTTGGTCCATGATTAGTTTCTCTAGTGCTAGTTTTAGTTGCTCGGAGTGACAACTAGTTTTATCAGAAAATCAAATATATCAGTGATAAATTCTAGTTTTGACTAGGTATTTCTAGTTTTAACAAAGGCATTTAGTAAAAACTAGTTTCTACTAGGGAAAACGAGTTCTAAAACGGGTTTTAAATGTGACATGTATATTAAAGGGGACTATTAACTGTTCTATGGCTTACTGTACCTACCTATATTCACTATTTACCTACCTACCTAGATATGCAGTTTAGATGACGAAAATCTGTAAAAGTAACATTAAAATCCCTTAGATTGGATGATTATTTATATAGGATTACAAAGTTACTTATGCAGTTTGTATATCTAGGAGACGGGATGGTAATAGTGGGATGTTTTAGTTTTCCCTTGCATTACATTTATTGAGTTCAAAATTTGAAGATTCCGAGCCTACTAGAAGTACCTTAGAATTTTGATGTGTGTGTGTGTGTGTGTGTAGTGAGTTAGTCAGTGAGTGAGTCAGTGACGAAATTAAGGAATGACTTGCAATAATTCCTAAATTACAACTTCAAATTAAAGGTGACTTTTAGAATTATGTTCTCGGAGTCACTGAAAATTCAATCTTCTAGCTTTATGCATAACGAAGTCAGGTCAAAAATCTCCTGAATGGCTTCGAGAAAAGGATGATACGGCTCTGCCTTTGTTTGCTCTTATACATTTGAATTTTGTGCCGACCATAATGTGTAGGTACTAGCGGCCATAGAAACGATATTACAACAAATAGGTAGTCACAAGAAATATGATTTTATCGGCTTTTAAGTCATTTTAGTTTTCAGTAGGTATAGTCGTATAGTAATTGTGTGTGTTGGATGCAATAAAGATTTGATTTCAATAAACTATAAAAAACGGTCAAGTGCGAGTCCGACTCACGCACCATGTTTTGCAATATCGACTTTTTACATTTTTCCCTGTGAAACTCTTTCAATTCCACAATTACACTCATTCATTCATTTTTGCTCATTATTTTGCAGAATGGTACGGAACCTTTCGTATGCGAGTCCGACTAGCATTGGGCCGGTTTTTTATCTACCGTATTTATTTCCGGTAGGGATTAGATATACCTATTATTGTCCTGATAAATAGTTGATATATTTGTAATTATGTAATGAGTCATTAATGATTCACTTTAAAATTGATACACATATTATGATCTATTATATAAATACAAATGAGTAGGTAAATGTGTTGCTAAGCGCAAAACTCGAAAAGGCTGAACCGTATTTTCAAATTCGACTGGTCGAAGAGGGAACTCTATTGAGCCTTTCTCCATACAAAAACATTCTGCTGTTTTCTTCGTGGATAATGCCTCTAGAGTAGTCTAGAGCAATGATTTTTTCCCATAAAATATAGGTCTAATTAATACGTGCCCCTATCATTTCCTTTTTTCCATAACATAATCACTAAAAGAAATATGATAATCTAAAAACCCGAAAAAATGCTCGTTTTTACAGCCATGTTCAGACGATTTTCAGACAAAATTTGTAGGTTTTACCAAAAAAGAAAATGATAGACGCATAGACCCCAAAGTTGCAGCTATCGGGCAACCAGACTCCGGCAGGGAATTCCAATTCTTAGCTGTACGCATAATAAAAGTAAGTATTTCCAAAATGTTTAGTGCATATGGGCGGGATGTCCACCTTAATACTGAATACTCAATACATTTATTGCATCCACATGTGAAATTAGATGGTAGGTTACAAATTTAGACCATTGTGGACCCTGTCGGGCACTGCAAAAGTAGGAGAGAGGAAGAGGGCTTTTATTTAACTAAGTATTTATTTATTTATTAAATTGCAATTAGTTTAATTTAAAATTTGTCATTTAAGTATTCATTTACATTATAATAGCATTTAGTTAATAGACATTGTAGTAGACCGATTACGGTGGAAGCCGTATTGGTGGTCACTCAGGATGTCGTTAGCTTCTAGGTATAAAAATAATAATAATAAAATGGACTTTGAACTTTTTGAATTTGACTCAAACGGAACTCGACGCCATGGATAGATTGAGATTGTATATCCCGCGGAAGTGTGGAGGCCGAGGCTTATAAAATGTCAAAAACCTCCACAACCGCGAGATATGCAATCTCAGGGAATATTTTCTACACACCGACTTGGATATGCATCGAGATGGAGTAGCAGAGGCCAAGGGACTCACCCCGCTCTCCTTGGCGAATGAGAACTGGCGCAAGCGTGTAGTGCTTGACACTAACGACCGTAGGGAAGTATGGCAGAGTAAGGAGCTTCACGGACGATTTTTCCGGGCCCTACATGGGTCCAATGTAGACCAAGCAGCATCCGTAGCCTGGCTGCGTTTCGGTGACCTCTTTGGGGAAACCGAAGGTTTTTTCTGTGCAATTATGGACGAAGTTATCATGACGAATAACTACCGGAGATTTATTGTGAAGGATGGCACGGTTGACATCTGTCGGGCATGTCACCGCCCGGGTGAATCGATCCGCCACATTATCTCTGGATGTTCTCGTCTAGCTAACGAACAGTACTTGCATAGGCACAACCATGTACCCAGGATCATCCACCAGCAACTTGCTCTGAAATACACTCTTGAGGCATCGGAGGTACCGTGCTACAGGTATGTGACCGACCCAGAAAATGGCAATATCACATTGAACTGGGATCGGTCCATCATCACTGACAGGACTATTGTAGCCAATAAGCCTGATATAGCGGTGGTGGACCAAATCGAGAGGCGTGCAATGATTGTTAACATTACCATCCCGCATAACGGGAACCTCGTGAAAGCCGAGAAAGATAAGCAAATCAAGTATTTTGACTTGGCTCGCAAAGTTGTCGACATGTGGGATGTGGACACAGCGATCATTGTACCGATAGTCGTGTCAGCCAATGGCTTAATAGCCACGAGACTCGACCAATACCTTAGGAGGCTCTCGTTAGGCGGCTCCATCTAGGGCCTGTTCCTCTCTCTGGAGCCCTGACCGCCGGTAGCTTGGACCCTGTTCTCGATACCGGTGGGCCTCTATTTTTTATGTTTTTAAATGTTTTTTTTTTATGCTTTTAAGATATATTTAAAAATGTAATGTAAGAAATAGGATGAATATACGACATAATAATAAATTCATTTATTTGCAAACAAGTGTCACAGTTACATAAAAGCTCTGCCTCCTGAACTAGGTAGTTAACCTGTATGTCAGGAGACAGGTCCCTTCCAAATTACATAGTACAGTTTGTTTACATGCTAGGTACAGTGCTAATTAAACATTTAAAATAAAAGAAATAAACCTAAACCGAATAAAAAATAGATAATATAAATATTTAAAAATAACAAAAAACCCGACTGCTTAAAAAGCGAACTAAAAAGACGTAAACAAGAAATATATAATTCGGAGGATACAGATGCGCGAGCTGGCTGACCAGATTTTTAGTTCATTTTTTTTAGAATTAGGTTCATTTAAACATATAAGTGTTACATATTTTTGTAATCACCTCTTAAAACCCTTTATTTTGATACCCCACACGATGGGTACGGAAGAAAGAAAAATTTTTAGCCCCCTCAATATGCCACCCAAAATCTGCCATTTTTCAATTTTCCAATTTTAATGTAGTCAGTGACACTCGCAAGGTTAAAACGAATCGATTGACGTGAGAATCATTAAAATCGGCAAACGCGTTTGGTCCCTAGAACGCCACATAGGAACAAACATACATACATACATATATACATACATACTTACATACATACATATATACATACATACTTACATACATATATAGACTGATAAACACATTACCCTCCTTCGGCAGTCGGGTAAAAATATGATTGCTTGTGTGGTGTGGTGTGTTGTGCATGATGGTGTTTGTTTTTGTATGTAAGTATTCAGAATACAATTACGGTGTGTGTGGATTTATGTTGGTAGTGCAGTCCTTTTATTTGTTTGGGTTACTGGTGACTAGATTTTCTGTTTGTTCCTAGTCCAATTTGCTAAGCCAATTTAGTACACTCTTAAATTTGATTTATGATTATATCCTTGAAATTATGATTAATCAAATTTTGTGCATTTTTAATTGTATGTTTTTTTTAGGGTTCCGAAGTCAACAAGGAACCCTTATAGTTTCGCTCTGTCCGTCTGTCCGTCCGCAGCTTAGCTCAGAGAATCTAAGTACTAGAAAGCTATAATTTGGCATGTATATACATATTAATAATTCCGACATAGTGGTAACATAAAATCATGAAAAATAATTTTTTTCGGGTACCTCCCATAGACGTAAAGTGGGGATGTATTTTTTTTTCTAGTCTATCCCATGGTGTGGGGTATCGTTGGATAGGCCATTCAAAATTATTATGGGTTTGATAAAAACATTTTTCGATTCAGAGATGCGTTTGCGTAAAATTAAGCTTTAAGTTGCAAATTTATGTTAGAGTCAAGTGTCCCCCCCCCCCCTGCCAGCGAAATGGTTGCTCTTGGCTATGTGAAAAAATTCACGGCAGTAGTAAATATAACGAAATTAAAAGGAAAATTATCACGGATAACAAGGCTTTACAAGTTTACAAGTAATAGTCGACCAACTTATGAAATGTACTTGGAACAGTAAAAATTTTGTATAAATGCCATTGAAAAATTACTTAAATAAAGTTGATAGCTGTGTAAAACAGAGTAAATATAATGCTTACAAACCATTTAAAAATATACAAAAATTAAATCATAACAGGCTTTAAAAGTTTACGAGTAATAGTCGAGCAACTTATAAAATGTACTTGGTACAGTAAAAGTTTTGCACAAATGCCATTGAATAATTACTTAAATAACATTGTTAGCTGTGTAAAACAGATAGTAAATATATGCTTATGAACCACGTAAAAATATACAAAAATAAAATAATAACATCCTTAATAATAATGATTTCTAAATTAATAATGTTTAATCTCGAATAACGCATTGGAGTGGCCGGAGTCGTTGGCATTATCAGTCCGTAGTCCATACGGCGCATGCGCGCGGAGTCTATTTTGTGTTAGTGCAGAAGTATTTTCGACGTTTTGTAATTAAAACGTAAAAGTAAAGTCAAATTAGATTCGATTTCCAAGCAAATTACTTATTTTCTTTTGTCGATATCCTTCTATAAAGTCAATATTCGACCCGACTTCATCACTAACTGAATAAAAAAAAAAAAACGGAATAAAATAGTGAATACCGCAGATTAGAGGTGAATCCTCTAATCTGCGGTAATAGAGGAGATTAGAGGTGAATACATACGATTTTTTTCTAATTCCGAAAAAGAAATAAACAAGGAGTGTGCACGCAAGGATCCAGGAACGTACTATACCATTCCCCGTGCCTCTAACGCGCGCTCGTATCGGCTCCTTTCGCAATTCGCACCCGCGGTGGTCCTCAAATAGATAATATTTTTCTAACTTCGGTTCGGAAGTTGGATTTTATAACTCCTTCTTCATTTACCAGTTAGTCCTTATTTAGTTTAAGTCAAGAGTGAATAGATTACATCTAGGCAAGCGTGCTTCACCGTAGACCACATCATCGCTTACCATCAGGCGAGATAGTGGTCAAACGCGAGAATATAGATTCAAAAAAACATCACTCTATGTGGGCCCGTTTTTAGACTTTGTGAGCCGCTGAAACCGTTCTAATGTTCATGTAACAACAACAAAACCCTCTTTTTAGTCCGCATTATTATGCAACTTCGGAACCCTATTACTGCGCGTGGCCCGACACGCACTTGGCCGGTTTTATATATACGCTTTGGAGCTGTAGTGTCGTTGTGCAAAAGAGGATTTCACTGAAGGTGCGTCTCTTGGTGGTTGGTAGCAGCTGGGGAATTGTGGTGCGGTGGAATCTGCGAAGTACTCGACTTACGTAGAGTTTGCGGACCGATAGGACACCAGTACGGCTGTATAATTCTGTTGTGGGGTGGCGTACGGCAGGGACATTGAACTTTAAGGAGCATACGCTGCGCACGTTCCAGTTCAATCATTACTGATTTGGACGCGCCACCCCAGGAGCAGATGCAATAATTAAGTACACATTCGCCTAGTGATCTATAGGTCGATATCAGAAGCTTCGTAGTTGCTACATTTCGTTGCTTCAGTTGCTTGAATATATAAATTAATGTGTTGCTTGAATATATAAATTAATTTTCGTAGTCGGGCACTAAGATCAAGTCTGGTGATTCCATTTTAAATTGTCATCAACTGTAACTCCTAAGTACTTTATAACATTTGATCTGGTCAAAACATCACAGGGTACATTGAGTATTCTCACGCGGGTTTCGGTTACATGGAAAAGCATGAATTTTACAGTAAACTTCGAGTCCGGGCGAGAGGTAGCAGTCATTGTAAAACATAGCTATTTTGTCTTGGATGTATTCAACGACAGCAGGTTGTCCTCTAGCCACTTCGTGATAATGGCGAGACCGCTTTCTGTTAGCGTCCGCACTTGCTCCCATGTTTGGCCATAGAACAAAATGACAGTGTCGTCTGCGAACATAATGTTTCAGCCATAGATGGTTTCAGCGTTGGGAATGGCAATCTCTGCAAGACTGTTTATATAAGTCAAAAAGAGAGCCGGGCCAGTCGTACTTCCCTGTGGAATGCCAAAACAAAAGTGCAAGTCGCAGCGTCACTCAAGTAGCTATCTACCCTGACACGCTGCTCCCTACCCGCCAGATAGTCCTGGAACCACTGTAGAACGTGTCCCCTTACACCCAACACATACTGCATAGTTTTGCTAGGAGTATAGGGATCGATACCGTATCAAATGCTTTTTTTAGGTCGAGGAAAACACCGACTATTTTATCGCCTGCGTCAACATGCTTTGTAATTATCGATGTCAGCTTTAGTAGGGCAGCATTTGTAGATATTCCTTTGACGATCGGTTAACAACTTGTTTTTTCCAAGTAGCTGACGAGTTTTTTGTTAAGTTTCTCAAGAACACAACAGCTTATCTCACCTGCGTTCTTCTTCTTTCGCCTCGCCTATTCCCGTTACGCGGGGTCGGCTTTCCCAATCATGCGGCGCCATTTATTTCGATCTTGTGCGTCTTCTTCCGTAAGTCCCATCTCCCTCATGTCCTTTTGGACCTTCGTCATCCATGTGATTTGAGGTCTTTCTTTTCCCCTCTTCTTTGTAGGTATGGAAAGGCACTTATTCACGACATGGTCATCTGTTCTTCTAAGTACATGACCGTACCATCTCAGTCTGGACTCTTTTACTTTATCTGTTATTTCTGCAACCTTGAAGCTCCCTCTAATATGTTCGTTGCGTACCTTGTCTTTGAGTGTGACTCCTCCTGCCCATCGCAGCATACGCATTTCAGTCTTGTGAAGTTTTTGTTCGTGGGTCTTTTTCATCGCCCTGGCTTCGTCACCGTACACCAGAGCCGGTCTAACAGCTGTTTTATAGACTTTGCCTTTCTTATCTTACCTGCGTTCGAAACCTGAAATATGCTAGTATTATATTATCTATGCCTGAAATAAAAAAGACGTGTGGCACTCGGGGACTGCCGCGGTAAAGCTATTGCATAGCATTTTTTATCAACTTATGCAATTATAATTATTTATTTATTTATGCTAAATCTCAATTAAAAAATGTTCATCCATCAGTTGTAAAAACTTCTTTTGCCACGCGAAATTCAACCTCCAAATTACAAAAACACAAATATCTCGGCAACCGAGCGAGATAGCCCGATTTTGAGGCCGACCTACATATACTAGTATATGTGCCGAGCCTTCAGGATGTGGTATCCTCCGGAACCCCCCCATTTAATTTTAATTCGAGCCAAGGGCGTCGCCAGCCGATGGCCCAGGGGGGGGCAAGTTGATATGGAGAATCAGAAAAGTATGAATTGTAGGTAAAGTCTGAGAGCACATGAAGCTTTTCACTTGTGGCACGAGCCTTACATCTACAGCGATTGTAATAATATCGGTAGTTCTCGCCAAACTTCTTGGCCGTCCCGAAGTTGGCTGCAATGTCTGCGCAGTAGTAAATCATACAAAAACAGTACCGATCCGTGCCTTGCGTATCGGAAAGCCAACTTCAGGGCGGCCCAGAAGTTTGGCGAGCACTATAATTCGAGCATAATTATACATTATCATACAGTCAGCAAGAATAAAAACTTCTTTGTCAAGCGGAACCGAACCTCCGAACTGGAAAACGCCACCAAATTCTGAGTGACACTTATTACCACCGGCATAAGGCCACTTTTAATTGCCACGCAAAAGTGACCCGTATTCTTAAGGGCATAAGGTCTATTTCGGAGCAGCTCGGAGTGTCAGGATTATTTTCGTTAAGGAATTTCTTGATGCGGTCGCCGCGCTCAAAGCCCGCGATAAAAGCTATGCAATAGCTTAAAAGGAATTTCTTTCAAGCTAACTATAAGGACATCATCAGACACGCTACCCTCCTCGTGTCTGATGATGGACTCTTCACCTTTTGCTCAGTGGCGGCCTCAGAAATTTTATAGGTGGGTGCAGAGTTGCGGCGGCGGTCAGTGGCGGCGTAGGTGGGCGAACTCGATCCACCCCTCCCGCGCGGCGTGCGCTGCGGTAGTGGGGGTCGATGCAGCACCTCTTTCTATGTTCACATCATCATCATCTGGACTTCTGGGACTACGCTGGGGTCAGGCGGCGTCGAGTGTGAACTCGTACTCGTAACCCAGCGCGGGCGTTGGTGTAGATGATCGATCTGCCTGCGTTGCACCGGATCGCTCGGACATGTCCGGCGACATATTGTCACGGTGACCAGCGCGTGAACTACCCGACGAGGCCGACATGTCGGATCCCTGACGGGACGTGCATGCCGACATCATGGCCGGGGAGTCCTGAGCAGACCCTCTTGGTGGTGGTAATGAAAACAGCGACGATAATGGGCTGTGTGTCGTGGTTGTCGCGGCGGCAGTAGGTAACCGACGACGAGAGGCAGGCGACGCCGTGCGGCGCATCGAATCGGTCGCGTCGGGGCTAGGCACGTTTTGTTGTCGAGCGGGCAACATCGTTGTCGTAGCCAGAGCGGGGGCGCGCGAATGCGCGCCTGTTATAATGTTCTGGGGCGCGCCAGCGGTAGGCGCAGCCGTATTGGCAACTCGTGCGTACGTGTCGCGTTCGGACACTTTAGGCGCAGCGGGGCGCACATTAGGCGGCGTAGTTTTTAAAATAGGCGCGGGCGGCACCGCTGAGCGCGTATTTATTTATTTTATTTATTTATTAATAAGGCACACCAACGACTCAATTACACATTAACATTACAAAGAAACATCTAGAAAAGATTCTGTGCAATCAAGTCACTAATAGGCATGCACATCATTTACAACGTAAGTCGCATGCATTTTAAAAGGAATATAAAAAAAACATAAAATTGAAAAAAAATAAACTAAAATTGGTTATAACATTCTTGTAAATACATTTTAAAATAAAATTTGAATGAGAGAATTAAACATTAATAGAAATATACAAATTATTATAATTTTCAAAAGTTATACCTATATATATGTCATTGATTAAATTAGAATTCAACAGTTATTAAAACTAAATAATTGTAAAAGAAAAAGCAAAATGTCAAGTTATATTATTAAAACTTAATTAATTATTAATGAATGCACATTTTCTGCTCGTGCATGCGTCGCCACGGGGCGCGCGGACTCCGGCGCGGTCGCGTGCTGTCCCGAGCCGGGGCGCGCGGCGAAATGTTTAAAAGACTTAAAAGACGTGCCCCACAGAATCTTCTATCAAGGAATATGAACTAACTAAAGTGTATAGATTTAAGTTAATAAACACATTTTTTTTTTTTTTTTTTTTTTTTATATATATGAATGTATCACTGGATACTGCACTACATGCACACATGCACTACAGAGATCTAATTACATAACTCCAGCTTAGTGTCGACAAGACAGCTTGCAGGAAAAAAAAGAGAAATAATAAATTTAAAAAAATCATTTTTGGTGGCACGTTAAAACTGTGGCCTCCGCAACCGCAACAGATTGTAAACAAACCTACGTGCTTCCGCAAGTATTTATTTATAACAACATACACCTACGAGAACACAACAGGTCAGGCTCGGGCGGATATGACGTCACTTGTTGTTCGAAAGCAGCTGCTCGAACTTGTGTGAGACGTACTTGACCACAGGCGAATCCCTGTTATCGGCACATTCCCTTCCTAGTTTTAACCAGTTGTATCTAACCAGAATTATCTAAACTTTTGTGAGTTATCAAGGCAAACGCTAGCACTGTCTAAATAAATTGGAAGATATGATATAGAAAAGAAGAAGTGATAGTGAGTGGTAACAATAATGAAAATTAGATAATCACTAACTAAATACTTTATTACACTATACAACACTAAATTAAATGGCATAAGGATCATTCTCATCAAAAACATGGAACTTTGTGTATGTGGGCTTTGATGTGAAGTCTTTCTTCCCATCTTGCCAGCCTCGCTCTGGTGCCTTATTATAATCAAAGGTTGAGTCTAATTTTCCATACAGCTCTGCTTGCCTGTCCATATCTTCTCTGTAACGTTCTTTGGCAACCTTTTTGCCTGTTATAGGATCAGTAATATCACCAAATGGATAGACAACCTCTTTGACTTCATGAGTGATTAACTTCGTCAATTTTTGTGGTAGAGACTGTATGAGGACGACATCGCCAGTCTTGCAGACCTTATTGGGATCATGGCAGTAGTAAAATTCATCCTTTCTGAAGTACTGAAATTAAAAGAAACAACTCATTAGTGATAGAATATTATGCGTTCAAAGTACTGAAATTAAGTATTGTTTTATGTTTCTAATTAGATTTATGTTAGAGCCATTTAAAAAACGAATACAAACCATCAGTAAATTCTCGTCCAATTCTAACCTCTTCACTCTAATTTTGGCAGCATTTTGTTTAACAGTAGGAACACATTGACCGAGTAGTAAAAATTTTCTTGCCGCGTCCGCTACATTACGAGCCATTGTTGGGTATAAATCAGCAAGTTTCACAAAGAAAATTTGTAACGCTACAATACAATAGAAAATTCAGCGCTCAGCTCAGTTTCAGATATATTATTTTTCTCTGTGGTTTCAGACCAATTGACAGTTTGACAGTGATACACTGACTGACACTTATTGTTTTTTTTTTTTTTTAATCTTAGTTCCTCACGGAACAGGCTAAGGTCTGAGACCATGCTGCCTAGTCATCAGTACATATTTTTCTTGAGTAGGGTAGATCCAGTTCAATTCATCAGTATGTAAATCCATAATAGGAAAATCCAATAAAATTCATTAGTTTTACATTCGCCCATAGGTAAGTAATTCCAGTTTAAATGACACTTATTGGTATTGTTGACATTTTTTTTTCTTTTAATTGTTTCATGACCATAGATACAAGTCTTTCAGTCGGATACGTGATGGGTTTTAACACATATCAGAGAAGACAGTAGAAATCGTCGTCGTCGTGGAATCGGCTTCATTAGTATCGAAACCAGCGTGCCCAAACTCACATATATACAGGTTAATTGTATTTCTTAACACTAAGAAATCTTTGGTGTGATTGGTAGTTTGAAAGTAGGAAATATATCAGTCGTCGCTTATTTGAAAATAAACCACATTTTAATAATCATAGAGTTGTTAATTGACTACTCTTTTTAAGTATTTATTAAATTTTCCGTTAAAAGCGCACATGAAATAGTTTAATAAGCAAGTTACGCTACCCGCCGCTAGATGTTACTATACTAAATGCATTCAATTTAAAGCTGTATTTCGTTACTTGTAAGATTTATATTTGCGTAATGAGGTCATTACAATTCGTTTTCCTCTAGAGATGTACCAGCGTCGTTGACTTATTTATCGACCACATCGATGTCAATGAGGAACGTGCCCAGAACGCTGGCAGCATTGCTACGTTGAATGGCAATGCTAATTCTCTGGCTGAAGAAAAGGTCACAGCCAGCCCTCTGGTCACGCGAACAGTTAACTAACCGTTTACTTATGTCTCGAAACACTCGATGAGCACTCGGACCCCATGGACCAAATGTCTCAACCCCAAACGGGTCGAACATATAACTGCCCATATATTTGCGCCGTTTGAGGTATTCTGCACCAGCAGCAGCTGCCCCAGCACAGCCCGCCGTGCTAAGGGATAGCGCAAAAGTATCGACACATGTTGCATCCCACACCAAAGGCCTACCCAACTTCCAAGGCATTATGGCCATACCATCCGGTCTCTTCCTATCGTCGCGTGCCAAGCCATTGGGTTCTAAAACAGCTGGCACCCGGCGGTGACAAGAGCTCGACGTATGGTGTCATTAATAACGGCGCCGGCGCGCGCAGCTGCGCCGTCCGCAGCCCACCTCGCGCGCCGCCCAGTTTAAGAAGCGCGAGCCTTTCCTTTCCAGAAACCCAAGAGCGGCTCCGTTTTCTAAAGTAGCGACCACTGTATTTGTAAGCTCTTCGGAGTCCTGCCCAAATTGGTCGCTGAGGTGCTTCACGATATCACACGTCGAGGCTCCCGCCGTCATATATATTATTTAAAAACAAAGAATTCAAAATAGAGTTTATATAAATTTATTCTAATACTTACGATTTATAGAAAATATAATTAAGAATTGTTATGTTAGACTACTAATCCGTTTTTGAAAATCATTCTATTGATAGAAAAATACACCCTGTGGCGTTTACGCGATAAATATTATACTATAGTCTAATTTTTAATTTCGTAGACTCAAGTGACATCTGGAGGTTGACACTTTATTGTTACATTAAAATATTAATTAAATGTTATATATTATGTTTGAATTTAAAGAAAGTAGACCTTAAACTTAACAACATAAAATCAACTTTTGCGTCTTGTTTAATAAAATATAGTTTTTCAAATTTATATCGAAATAAAATCAATTAATATTGTCCGATGGTATACCTCCATTTGATAAATGTTTGGTTCTGCTATCGTGTTTACATTCTAAAACATTTCAACTATAGGGCATTTTTGAATTTTTTTTCAAGTTCTTTTCACTGTGACGGTTGCAACAAGACTGATGTGCGTTGTGTGGGCGGGGCAGCAGACATATGCGGAATTGTGCAAAACTTGGGATACGCGGGCCCCGCCTACTAGCTACTTCTACTGTAGAAGGCGTTTTTACTGTCCTGTGGGTTTTAACATTCTTCAATATGCATTAAAATATGGATGTAACAGATTCTATTGTTTTTGGAGCATTTGGCAGCAAGTTGTATCGATTCAGCTTTCCCAGCACAGAGAAACTTAAATATACGGAAACTGCCCAGTAAGCTTTGCGGAGGTATAATAGTCAATACTACAATAAAATTCTCCAATCCACTATCCCGAGATAATTTCTGTCGATGATTTCACATGTCCAGTTGAAACACAAAATTACACCAAGTTTATATCACAATATCCACTAGGAATCAATTTGCAAATAAACAGCCGCTGAACTTTACCTACTCGAAAAAATCCCGCCATAAATTCCTATGTTGTATGTTGACAAATGATTAGCGGTATTGCCATAAATAGTTTCTAGTCACGGATTTTAAATTATAATCGATCGATTTACTTTGTATTAGGAAAACTGCTTTTTGAAGAAATAACGCCATATTCAATCTCCTACTATAGGAATTCCACTACCATTTTTTTTAATGAACTCCTAGACTTGGACCTCTACCTAAATTAAACGTAACGTCAAATCCTGTAATCTTGTAATTTGTATGCCTACTTCAGCATCCGTCTATGTATTCGGTTTACACATGCATACAGGCAGTTCCAAAATCCAATGTTCAGATAAATCAATCAGTAATTTATTTCTGTCATACGAAGTATCCCTAAATAGTCTGGGTTTCTTTCTTTACCTAGGAGGAATAAAGGCATACCGCATAACGTTGTATCTGTAGAAAAAAAAACAACTAGAATACTTCTGTATTCAGATTTACTGGCTAAACTAAATACATTTGATAGTGCATAATAATAACTAATAATTACAGCTGTTTACAGACCTATAATTTATTACAAAAGAAGATAAAATAAAAAATAAAATAAGTATTGATTGGTTTGATACAAACTCATGGTACTTACATAAAAAATCAAAAATTCACATCTTTGTTTACTATTTCATACAAAATGATATAAGAAGTCCCACCGATTATAATATTACTTATTATTTAAGACTGACTTTCTTAGGAATAACCCTGGCACGTTTACTTACAAATTAAAGTACATAATCTTTTTTTTTTAAACCTTTTGAAACTGAAACATATTATATCACAATTTAGATACTTAAGCCCAGCACCAATAAAACAAATCATTCAAAAATGAACTATGTTCAAGCAGGAACCAATTTCGTGATTGGCTTAACAACGGTCACTAACGCTGCTAATGAAGATACTGCTCCTAACACACCTACAGTGCTTGGACTTGATTTTGTAAATCCTAAGGCAGTCAGCGGAATGAATATGTCACATGAATTCTTCAGAGTGTCAATGAACACATCTTTATGACAAGTCATTAGCATATACATGTACTTCATTCCACCATTCCAGTCATAGTTTGTGATTGAACTATTCAATAGCTCCGATGGCTTCAAGAATGTTGACTTATGCAAATCCATTAAATGAGCAATTTCATAGAAGTCCCTAGCTAGGTTTGCAATAATTGAAAGAAGCCAGAATTTATTTGCCGTTCTGTTCCATTTTTCTGAGTCCGTTTTTAGGAATCCGCTTTTGGTGAGCCACACAACATGGTCAGAGTATAGGAACAATGCATGTGCCAATTTACTGATTGTTAATGTAACTCTTAGGATTGGATCTTCAATGTGCATGCTATTTAATGCAGTGTAACAGATATCTATGCATCTTCCAAGTCTTAATACTGAAAAAAATATGTAAAATTATTAAAGGATGTTTGCATCTTGGGTGCTATTTATGTATCTAGAAGTTATAGGATAGAAGTTTTGTTTATACTTTTTTTTACAAATAATAAAAAGCAAAGCTTGGAAAAATTATTTTATTTGTTATCTACACTAATAATATTATAAAGAGGAAACTTGTATTTTTGTATGTTTGTAACAAATGAACTCAAAAATTACTGGTTAAAAAAATTCTTTCACCATTAGAAGTCTACATTATCCCAGAGTAACATAGGCTATATTTATTTATAGAAAAAAATAGAGATCCTTATAAAAAATGCAATAATGTAATCCGAAGTAGCAAAATTTTGCCTATAAAATTCATTACTTGGCGTGCGCTGAAAAAACTATTGATGATACATAAAAAAATTATGTACTACATGATTAAAGTACTCATTATTACCTACAAAAAATTTGAGGGAATTTATCTAACTATCATAGTTAAGTCACAATAGCAGCTTGTGTGTTCTAATATTTAAATAGATTGCCGGTAGCAAAAAAAGTCTGGTTACTTTCAAAATTAAATCTTATTCAAATATATAGTTTTGTCATCAAGGGTATTTATGTAGCAGTAAAAGGGTAGGGTTTGTAGGTACGTAGGGTGGGTTGGTGGGTATGTAGGATGGGTTAGGTAGGTAGCCAGTTGATGGGAGCGAATCCGTGAGGGACAGCTAGTCTTGATCTAAATTAGAGGCGGTGAATTAAGTATACTTACTTTTTCTGAAAGAGCTAAAAGTGAGTTCCAGATTTTTGATTCTGTCAACAGAGTATTTGTTTGCATTTCTTATTTCCAATTGGTGCCAGACCAGCCTACTTGTATATTGGATAAGTCTGGAAAGATATAATTAAATAATTATCTGATGAATGTTATAAAATACTGATGATTAATTGATGTTAAAAAAGTAAAAAAGAATCCTTAAAATACTGACAACTTTTCATTCTTTCAGTTATTCAATAAATGTATGCTAAAGTTTATTCAAATTAGTACCACAGCTGTATACTATACAGAAACAGTAAAATATTCAGTACTGACCTGGCTAATTTATCTCTTCCATTTGACTGGTTATTTACTTTAATAATAACGTCCATCGTAGCCCCGTTGTGGTCTCGTAATAATGATAAAAACCTGCAAATCTTCAGCAATAAAAATACTGTTTATCTGACGAATTTAGTCACTACACTATCAGTAAGATACCATTCATTGTTATTGCTTGGATATTAGATATTGTAGGTAGTTGTTAACCCTTTGTTTACGTTTTCGTAGCCCCGATGTGAACCTTGAACTGTGCGTGAATTAAAATAAGTTCTAGTGAACTTACTTAATTTTGTTTTACTTACTTAGCCTTGTTTTGAGAGTAGTGCAACCGAAGCTGTAAATAATGATCATATTAGTTTACTCTTTCATAATGATTCAATGAGGTCGGATTATTATATAAAACTGAACTTTATAAAGGTACTAACTATAATTATTATATCAACAACAACAACTTCAAACTTGGTTTTAGTTTGACATTTTAGTACACAGATAACTATATACTATAATAGGTTTTAGTATTAAGTTTTTTTTGTGTTGCCAACTTGCATTTGTTAAGGCGGAACCACACTTACATGTCGTGGCGTGGCGCGGCGCGGGATCCACCAATCCAACGACTCTGTTCCAGCCTACTAATACATTGAGATTAGTATGGTTTAGTAGCCAATCAACTACATCAGAAGGCGCCACGCCACGCCACGATACGTAAATGTCGTTCCGCCTTAATTACTTGTATGTATCGCATAGAGGTGCTTATTATACATTTTAATTTACATTTTATTAGTACGAAAAATTATTTTGTATTTCTTATATATTTTCTGGCTGTGTTTAAATATTCCGCAGACCGGACCACGGATTTGTGGGCGGAGTTAGTCCGGCCCGGAACATATCCGAACGTGTGTAAAGTGGTCCGTCGGACATTATTATTATTAATTGAGTCCGTCTCTGTACACACAAGCGTGTGTAAGCGAGAAAGGATTTGTGGGCGGAGTTTGTCCGGCCGGACCAAATCCGGACGTGTGTTAGCACTTAATGCATATCACGCAGCACGTTTTATTGCCGCAATGCGTGCAGTTTCATACATTTCCATAGGTCACAGAATGGGCGGAAAAAAAATCACTTAAATAAAAATTGCAGAGCGTGCTATGCCTAACTGAGCGTATGATGCTTTTGCAAAACAAGCTCAGCAACACCGAGCTTGAGCTTACGTTTGATGGGCTTCGCGACGAGGATTTGGATAAATTTGATTTTTCATCCCAGTCGCAGGTTTTACTTTCCTAATAAAATACGCATCTTCACTTCGATTCAAGGAAACAAAAATATGATCTTTTCGTCTATATTTCAAAGAAGCTGATTGGCTAATTTTGACGGAAGTGGTCGAGGTTGGTCGGGAAGATTGGAAATGGTAAGAATCATGGAATGAATGAACTAGTTTCTGCTCGCGACTTCGTCTGCGTCGGTCTGCGTGGGCTTTAGGTTATTACGCAAAGCTGAGCTAAGATTACGCAATAAAGAGCAAACAAAACAAGTTTATAAAAGTTGGGAAAAATTATACCTATTTATTTATTATTGATTCCAAAAACCTACATGATGCAGTGTGCCACCTACCGGAAGAAATTGGCAGTAATAGTGCTAACACACGTCGGGTTTGGTCCGGCCAGACTAAAGGGCTTATTACACAACACGGTATTCAGGTCCCTGAATACCGGGTCACTTCTGTTGTAAAATTTAATAAAAGTTATGCTTGGTTGAGTTTATTGTTGACTAATAGATAATGATCCATTTACTGTTTACATCACACCCCCTTAAATGGATCGACTCTCACTACTCTGGTCTTCTTTTGCTGGATGGCCCATGACCTGTTGTAAAATTTAATAAAAGTTATGCTTGGTTGAGTTTATTGTTGACTAATAAATAATGATCCATTTACTGTTTACATCAACTTCACCATTCCGAGTCAATAAGGTTGATTTTTTGAGAACCTTAACTTCCTAACATTTATTACACTACCCCAGGGGCGGCCTTAACCGCTGCGAGGCTCCGGGCGGGCGGCAGGTATGCGAGGCCCTTGTCCTTTTTAGAGTTCCGTACGCAAAGGGTAAAAATGGGACCCTATTACTAAGACTCCGCGGTCCGTATGTCTGTCTGTCTGTCACCAGACTGTATCTCATGAACCGTGACAGCTAGGCAGTTGAAATTTTCACAGATGATGTATTTCTGTTGCCGCTATAACAACAAATACTAAAAACAGAATAAAATAAATATTTAAGTGGGGCTCTTATACAACAAACGTGATATTTTACCTTTGTTTGCGAGTATGGTACGGAACCCTTCGTGCGCGAATCCGACTCGCACTTGGCCGGTTTTTACAATGTATGAGATATAAAACTTATTGTTTTTGTTATTAACTAGCTTCTGCCAGCGACTTCGCCCGCGGGAATTTCAAAAATTAGCCCAAGGGAACATATTTCCGGAATAATAAGTATCTTAAGTACTATTCCAGACTGAACTCTATATCTGTGCTAAATTTCATCCAGATCTGTTCAGCCGTTTGAGCGTGAAGAAGTAACAAACATTCAAACACACTCACAAACTTTCGCCTTTATAATATTAGTACTTTACTATGAAATAATTAATCGACCAACTTTATTGTATGCTAGGGATAGAATTGTAAGCTTTTTGGGTTATAGCGTGAGGCCCCTGCAAGAGCGAGGCCCCGTGCGATTGCCCTGTTCGCCACCCCCTAAGGCCGCCACTGAGTCTACCCTAAATAACGGATTAGGGCCTTGAATACCGAGTAGTGTAATAAGCCCTTAAACCCTTAGGGTAGTGTAATAAATGTTAGGGAGTTAGGGTTCTCAAAATATCGACCTTATTGACTCGGAAAGGAGAAGTGGCCCGGTATTCAGAGCCTTAATACCGTGTAGTGTAATAAAGGGCTTATTACACATATGTCAAACCTGCCATTATATTAGAGTTTGACAAACAACAGAGACCGGCCATGGTGACAAAGACAAAAAATAATCTTTAAGGACACTTATTATAAATATGGGGCTGCCAACTAGCGATCTCGCTCTATCAATCAAGCTATATAGGTACTTTATCTAATGGCGAAATCTATAGGTACTTTATCTAAGGTAGTGCTTGACCCAGCCCAAGGGGCACACGGTGGTTTTGGGGGTACAAGTCAACAGATTGGGATGGGATGCGTTCTTTCTCTTTGGCAGCTCACTCGATTCCCTTCGCCTGATCCTTCATCTTGCGTGGACGTCGTGACGGATGTGTTGCGTCAGGGAATGGAGTACTACATTCCGTTTTCTGACGTAGCAATGTCTAGCGCTGACCAGCCATGGTTTGACACCAAGTACAATCGCGCCAATGCTAATCTGGTCAGGTTCAATGCTGCTGAGACCCAGGCGTGTCTTTTGTCCGCTAAAAGGAAATAATTTGTGTTGGTTTTGATAATTAATGTTTTTTCATTCATCATTTGAATTTTAATAATTAATAATACCAGCCTGTAACCGTTGTCCCACCACTGCAGGGCAAAGGCCACTCCTCATACCTACGGATAAGGCACGAACATTGATCATCAAGTTTGTGGTGGCCCGTATCGTATTTCTTTTCTTCTCAATGTAATATGTCACTGTTTGTTGCCCCTTAATAAATAAATGAATAAATGATTTCAGCCCCGTAGACACTTTCTTAACGTTGCGTGATTTAAACACAAGTTACACAAAACGTGTTTTACATTCAAACATACAACCTTTCTAGAATAGTTTATTAGTGGTAGTATGAAACGGATTTTTCAAGTTTGCAACATAGATAACTTAAATTTTTCATTCAATCAATGATTCAAGTTTCATTCCACAGACTACTTAGAGATACTATTTCATTCTATGAATGAAGTTATGCTGCGTCACCGCGGCGTTTTAAGCCGCGGCGGTGGGGCTCACCGCTCGAGTCGGCCATATTGAATTCAATTTTTGTTGCGCGATACGTGTGTGACTCAGTGGTCCAAGTTTCAGTTTATTTTACGTTTCGTGGTCGTCCAAATCTTGTGATTATTGACTATATCTTGTGCAGAGTGGAGGTGTTCAGTGAATTAAGTGACCCAAGTCGCTAATTTCGTTGTGGTAAGACTAAAACACTATTGTGCCGATTGTGCGTTGCGGTGATTATCTTCTGGAACAAAGCGACATTTTGAAGTGACGTGTAATGTTGTGCATTTCAGATAGTGGTTCGTCGTACTGAGCTTTCATGATTGGATTACCGCGTAGCGATAGAGATAGAGATCGAATAACGGTGAAAATTCGTAACATGAAGAGGAGTTCGTCAAGGGATAGTATGCCGCGATCGAAAAGGACACGCAGTAGTATAGGCAGGTATGACGATAGCTCTGATGAGCGCGTCTCTCCCGAGCGGGTGCGCCGGCGGGTGCGCTCGCCGAGCCCCCGGGGGCGGTACGTGTCGCCGCATCGTGAAGACTATGTGAGATCCCGTGATGTCAGAGAAGACTCGGTTCGTCCGTTCTACAAAGTTCTGTGCGTTAGTGCTCTCCACCCAAAAGCTTCTGATGAAATCGTCAAGGATACTCTGTACAGAGAATACAAAAAGTTTGGTGATTTTAGCATCAAGATTTCTCATGAATTAGATGAGAGAGTTGCTTATGTTTGCTTCCGTAGTGCTGAAGACGCGAGAGACGCTAAACATGCCAAGCCCAGGATAATATTGTATGACAAAGTAGCCATTGTTGACCCTGTCTATGAGCCTGTTAGAGCTGAATACAGAAGTAGGCCAAGAAGCATCACACCTCCTGATTATGAACGCCCATATTCCTATGCTTGGTCCCCAGTACCTGAGAGACGTAGACCACCTCCTGATGATAGGGCTTATGGTATTCCCCCAACAGTGCCTCCCCATCACAGAGATTTTCGTCCTCCTATGCATGAATACCCAATGGCTGGGCCTCATGGACCCCCAATGCATCACAGGCCACCTATGCATCATCCACCTCACCCTCATTACATGCCACGTCCATACATGCCCCGCCCACACCACCCTCCATTTGAGAAACTTGAGAATAAGAAAGACAAATTCCCCAACTATTTACACCATGTTCAGCCGGAAGATGATCCCCTAGCTACAAGGACGCTCTTTGCTGGTAACTTGGAGATAAACATTTCAGATGAAGAGCTCCGTCGCATCTTTGGCCGCTATGGCATTGTCGAGGATATAGACATTAAACGCCCTCCACCAGGCACAGGAAATGCATTTGCATTTGTTCGCTATCAAACTTTGGACATGGCTCATAGAGCTAAAGTTGAACTTTCTGGCCAGTATATTGGCAAATTCCAATGTAAAATAGGATATGGTAAAGCTACACCAACTACTCGAGTATGGGTGGGTGGTTTAGGACCCTGGACATCTGTTGCCCAGTTGGAAAGGGAATTTGACAGGTTTGGGGCCATTAAAAAGATTGAATATGCTAAAGGGGAACCACAGGCATACATTCTGTATGACTCAATTGATGCAGCCCAAGCTGCTGTAAAAGAGATGAGAGGTTTTCCTCTTGGTGGTCCCGAAAGGCGTCTACGAATCGATTTCGCCGATGTCGGCACTGGGGGCCCATATAGGCCTAAACCTTATGCACCTCCTGTAGGAGAAGATGGTAGACCTGTAGAAGGTTATGAAGGCTATGAGGGCTGGGAGGAGGGGGCGGCGGGTTACCCTGCATATGGGACGCCTGGCTACAGGGGAAGAGGTGGTCGCGGTCGAGGAAGAGGGATGTACAGAGGCGTATATCACGGCTCGGGAGATTATCGCGATGAAGAGTGGAGGCGTGCCCCAACAGATCCTGAGTACGAGGGACGAGTCCGACGCTCTGGATCGCGAGAACCAGGTGTGGACCGCTCTCGCTCGCGAACACCGCGCCGGCGCTCCCCCGACAGTGACTCAGACGGGTCCCCTCGTCGTGGCGGCGGCATGCTGGCGTCAGCGCGTACATTGCCTGAAGTTGTACGCAAAGCTACCACAATCTGGAATGGTGCCCTTATCTTGAAGAACTCCCTGTTCCCAACTAAGTTCCATCTAACGGATGGCGATTCTGAAATTATTGACAGTCTGATGAAAGATGAAGATGGTAAAAACCAACTGAGAATCACACAGAGGCTGCGTTTAGACCAACCAAAACTAGATGATGTTCAGAAGCGCATAGCTACATCCAGTTCACACGCAATCTTCTTGGGAGTGGCAGGTTCAACAGCTTCCATCACAAATGAAGATGCAAGTATCCAGACCAGACCAATGAGGAACTTGGTGTCTTACTTAAAGCAAAAAGAAGCAGCGGGTGTTATTTCTCTTCTCAACAAAGAGACAGAGGCTACAGGCGTACTATACTCCTTCCCACCTTGTGAATTCTCCACCGAGCTTCTCAAGCGAACATGTCACAACCTAACTGAGGAGAGTTTGAAGGAGGACCATCTTGTAATAGTGGTAGTAAGGGGTGGGTCAGCCTAGTATGAACTTTTGTGCTCCCAAACTGGAGGGGACACAGTCTGACCATAAAATTTGCATTGACATCAATAACTGCAGTGGTGGTGACGGGTGGTTCTAACTAGAATGAACTAATATAATAGATATACCATTTTCAGTTCACATTACTAGCATAAGTTCTGATTAAATTCCCTTGTCTTCAGAAATATAATAACATTAATAATATGTATACTTGTGATGTGTAGTGATGTGAGGTGTTTGTAAATCAAAGTTTGTGAAAGTTTCACATTTTCTGTGCAAGTGCTGTGTTAGCCTTGTTGTGACAGCAATAATCATTATTGTTGCAAACATGTAGAAGGATAGTTTTGCTAGAATTGCAGCAAATATTTTTTTGAAATTTTTTTCAAGTGTATATTTATTATGAAAAAGTTATAGTGTATACTTATTCAGTGTATGTTAGGTGATGTGTAGTGTAAGTGTGTGAAGTTGCAAATAGAATATTTCATCTTATGATGTAGTTTTTTTAAACCTTGTGAGTTGTGTTCAGGCAAGTGCAGTTGTTGACACAGTGACTGGTTTGTGATGTTCAAATGTGCTCTCAGTGATGATTAATCACTTGAGTGATGATCCTAATGACTTGAAAGTCACTGCTCAAATAATCAAGTGAAAATGCTTCAACCCTAAAATGTATCAGTGAAGCCTTGTGTTTGTGTTGTGGTCCATAAAGACTAAAATATGACAATTTTACAGTGTAGGTAGACATGGTGATTGCTCAGAGGGCTGTGTTGAAATGAAAAGTTATAGTTTTTTCTATCACAGTGAAATAATAGTGATACAGTTAGGTATGCAACAATAATTTTAGTTCCACCAGTTGGTAAGTGTTTTGTGGGTATGGACGCATCCCCCGCTTTTAAAGCTTTTTACCCTCCCTGCTAAACGTTACATCTAAACCTAGTTCTAGTCAAATCTAGTCTTCACATAATTTAATTTTACTTCATTGCGATGCCAGGCCAAATTATAATATGTGGCAAACATCAGGTTTTTGTTATGGGTATCATGATCAAATGATAAAAAAAAACTCATTAACCAAAAACTCATGCCGTTGACGCATAATCAGCTGTAATTACGTGTTTTAAAACATACTTTTTGTTTCCTTATAATTAGATAACTTTACCCCATGAAATCTTGTGTAGTTTCGCCATGTTATTTTTATTTGACCTTGAAAGATTAGAAAACTAAAAGTTAATAACGCGAAAGTTAGGGATAACGTACAGATTGTTCAATTATCATGCCATTTTAGTTGTTTTTAAATAGGTTTAATTAGGTTTCAGAAATATCTGACTTTCATTAATTAATTGTTGATAGAATTTCCGAGATAACTTTACATAGCCATAGCCGCATACTGAAAAGTGTGCTTCTATAAAGGCTGTAATTCTTTAAATTGCAGTTACTACACACTACAACTAAATATGTATAACTAAAACCATTGTCAAAAACTGTAATTTATCCAAGTAGGTAGGTAGGTAATGACAGAATAGATACTTGATCGCTGGTTGGAGAACCAGCTAGCAAGTCAGCTGGCTTGTTGGTTTGTTTTAAAAACAATGCATGAGCCATGATAAATAAGAAAGCAATACCTACTAAAAATTATGTCATTTCTGGAATTGGGGAAAGTCTTTTTACAGTAAAAATACAACCAGTTTAGAAGCACACTATTGCCATTGCCACCTTTAAATCCAGTATCAAAAAAATAATGATACTTCTATTATTCACCTAAGCATGCTTAGGTAAGTATCTAAAGTTTACACAGGTATGCTAGTATTATATTATCTGTGACACAGGGTAGATAGTTAATTAACTGATCATTTATAATACCCAGGTATTAAGGCCTTATTTATAAATACTTTTTAACAAATATGATTAGTAGATGTAGATTAGTTTATATACTGATTTGCAAATTACACTGAGTGCATTCTTAGTTAAATTTTTTTTCTATGGAGAATTTGAATTAAGAATATTCTCATCAGTTACTAAATAATAATTAATCAGGTTAAAGTTTTATAAATAGGGTGGTTAGACTGCAATTTTATTTAGTTATCAATTCATCTTACTAGTGTTCATATAACTTCAAGGTGTTTCTTTCGACTAGGATGGGCGAGAGGACAAGAGACTTCAAATCTTTTTAACTCTTGACGGAAAAAGAGGAGTGCTTTAGGTTTGACCTGTGTATCTGTGTGTTTGTGTAGATTATCGATCGGAGCGTATTTACTACTTTAAAGATCAATAATTACGTAGTTTAAAAAGCATGATATAAAAATGTGTCGGGGTTTTTTAATTTTACTTGGCATCATTATCATTGTATGACTTCATCATTTCGCCTGAATCGAAGTGAGATTTCATAGGTTTTTATGACCTTGTCTTGCCTCGCTCACCATAATCTGTGAAAACACACAGCACAGCATTAGATTCAGGTGATTATGGAAAATATAGTTACTACAATCAACAATTTATGGAATTATACAGCTGCGCTGGACAAAAACCTGGGATTAATTCGCGTTATCGACCGAAGTCGTAAGTATTTGGTACAGTGGTAAGCAATCAGTTTCTAATCTAAATAAATCTGAAAATAATCGTAGATCTCAAGTTGCGATACAGGAATAATAACCGAGCACAAACTGCAGCCAGACCAACGTTCGCAGCAATATTTTCAGCCTTCTTCGTTAGGGGGATAATCTAGCGACTTTGATTAGAGAGATTATCCACTAATCAAAGCCGCTAAAATGTGTTCTGCAAATTGGAAATGGCACCAAAGCCTTTATACTCATATACGAATCGTACCAACGCTTTGTGCTAGCACTCGTATTAGTTCTGCAAGTTATTAAATTTTGCATTATTTGAAAACCTGAACTATTGGAGCTTGCAGGATAAGCCAGTAGATGCACTAAACCTTCACTAGTGTGTTTACTAACTAAAGCGTGTTCGAGTGTTTCGCTTTGATTCTTTTTTTATAGGTCCAAAGTCGACGGTCATAGGTCGACGACCCGAAGATAAAAGTTCGCCAGCAAAACTAAATGAGGTCACAGTCATAACGGTGTTATTTACTTGTGCTTACCGCTGTAGTTGTGGTTTATCAATAAACGTTTCTTTGATACAAGTTGGTGTTATTTCTTGTACCTGAACTTATTCACCTTTCTTTAAACAAGAGTCAAGACAACACAGCTATCAATACTATCACAAAAAACTACTCAAACTCAAGAGTTTCCATGTAGGGGAGAGCAGGTAGGATTCGTACACTTTTTAGTCTAAGCCGTATAAAAGAGCAACTATTAGCTATTTTAAAATAACTTCAATGCTGCTGTATACCCGACATATCTGACTTTAATAATAGTGAAGTGTAGTTAAGATACAAAACAACATGGCAAAGTTACGGGCACTTTTCAGAAAAATGGAAAACGTACGAAACTACCCCACACATGGGGTAGCTTCGTACATAGGGTGGGGCACATTCGTACATAGTGGGGAACCTCCGTACAGTCAAAGAAAATGCCATTTAAACAATCAAAATAATCATGTATTTAGATCAAAGTTAACACTGTAGTAGTCTTCACGTAGTAATAATTTAACAGTCAATGTTTGCAAAGTGCTTAGTAACTACTTAGTCATAAAAATATAACACTTTTAATAATTTTGTTAATACAGGAACTAATAAATCAACATATAAACATTTACCATTAAAGTAAGAGTTCTTAATCTTATGTACTTATTTAATAGTGTCACTATCAAACATTATACATAGATAGGTATTTTTCGAAGCTAAGTATATGAGCTGTTCTTGACCTAAAAGCAGATTTTGGCGGTAATATATATAGTCTGGAAAGTAGACACTCGAATTATTTGCAAACTTTTTATATGACAATGCTATACTAATGACAACCTCATTTGTTATGGTCTTGTTATTAGCATTTATTAAGTGATAATTTAATAAAACAATTAAAAGTGGATTACGGGAGATGTTGTTTCGCAGACTCTACTATATCTGATATGTAAACTGTCCCCTCATCTTTGTTTTTTTTAAACAATTTTTTCATTGCATCTTCATCTACCTCTCCCGTTCTTATCCCCTTTTTAACATATATTTGCGCCATGGTTCTGTAACAATAATATTTATGGTGGACAATCTTTCTACTGCCACGCAGTTAGGAATGGGAGCATTCGTACAGTACGAATCTACCCCACTCATAACTGCACGAAAGTACCCCAACCCAAGAAATAAACAAAGTAATGAAAAATAAAAATAACCGTTAAAGTTACCCTAAAATGACTATTGATATATTAAACCAAGTTATCACTTCGTTAAATATATTAAATCACTTTTATAATTCGAGCAAAACTTAGACAGCTAAACGTGTTTAAAGGTGAATACAAAAATTACTTACGGAGAGCGAAAACACGTATCGACTTACTCCATCGAAGCCGGCGGCAGCACGGTATCCCCGCTCCGCGGTTACCGTATGCGTACGAGCGGGAGTCAGGCACACAAACGCGAACACGTCATTGTATTGGGTAGTGTAGATATCATCAATGTACGAATGCTCCCTGTGTACGAATCCTACCTGCTCTCCCCTACACTACCTCGCTAGGTAGCTGTAAATAGGTGGTTAATAGGTACATAAATACTTAGCAACAGTAGAATCACATTATAAATATGGAAGAACAGTACGGAAAGTACCTACATACCCTCGAAACGGCACAATCACATAAAAAAGCGCATCGATGAGACTCCTAAGCAATTGTCGCGATACTGTCAGTCAGTTGTGCGAGCCGCTTAGAGGTCTCTTGGATGCGCATGTTTGTGCGAGTGTCCCGTTTCGAGCGTTTGTAAGTAGTTTCCATATTTTATACTGTGGTATAGTCACCGAGAGAGGTCTATGAAATATGCTGGCGTGAGGACTTCGAGACGTTTGCGGACGCTTGGCTGGGAATGCAAAACATATGGTAAAGGGAAAACCTTTGCCAAGCAGTGGGATAGCTTAAGTTGAGAAAAGAATAACATAACATCAATAAAGAACCTTTGGCATCAAGTCAAACACTGCTGAAAGTTAAGCAACCTCACGGCCAAGATGAAGATACAATAATTACTAACAAAGCACTGACAGGTCAATCAACTGATGACAGGGATGAACATTTTAGGTTCGCTCTAATCTAATCTTCTAGTCCTGTGATCTTGGATATTTTATGTTCTCAAACTATCTTTCATCACTAACTCCTAACTCAGATAAATCGATGTACGAGAGATACAACATTCAAGTAGAGGGTAGGACTAAAAATGATGTTTTACTCTTTGCTATTAAACATCGTATCTTCAAAATGGCTGGAGTATAATGCATTTTCGCTACTGCTGCATGTGAGACGCACAGGACCGGTCGATGTGGTGACACTTGGGGTAGGCCGAAGTTCAGCAATGGACGTCATTCGGCTGAAAAGATGATTAAGATTACTTATGCTTTTCACACGAAACCGGCCACATGCCTTAATAGGCTTTTCACGAGAAGATATTTGCTACACGGCTGGCGGATTAAGGTGAATGCGCACCTATCTGCGCCGCAGAAGCCGCAGTCATCGCAATTTCATAAGGCCCCGCGCAATCCGCGCCGCACGCATCGTATCCACTATAACACAGTATCCACTCCGAGAAGGGTCCGGTGACGGACAGCCGCGGCGGGTTCGCGGTGAGTGCTAACGCGTGCCCGTGTTCCCGCCATAAGCGGTACAGGAGGACACCGTGGAATGTGTATAAGGCGTAAGGCTGGCACTGGTCTGAGGCAGCCAGTTATCTGGTAAATGAGGCATTTTAGATTGGTACCCTAGAGAAGCATCACTCTATCGAATTTGTCCAAATCGATCCTACTTATTAGGTACCTATAGTCATGGATGTAGTATACCTACCCATAAAATAATTTTCCTAGATCAACCTCAATGGTTAATGGTCTCATAAAAAGTTTACTCTGAAGTTGTCACATATTCTTATCATAGACTACTATTATATTGTTCTTAGTTCTTATCATAGAGAAAATAAAACTACGTTATTATTTTCCCACAGTTTCCTAGTATTAGCGTCATAAGACTACTATTATAATACTAGAGAATTAACGTCAAGGTATTTTAAATGTGCTGAGATTTTGCAACCCAACCGCTCTTAGAGGTGTAATATATTGTGAATTAAGTAGGTAGTTCTCTACATTTTAACCATGCAGGAGCTGGAGAAAGATTCAATACTATCAAGTCCATCTTTGGAGAATAAAACGGAAAAATCATTTGAGAGTATGTACAAACAGACCATAATTAAATGATTATTATTTCGTCTATCTACCGGATTCGATTCTCGGGTCGGGTTAATTGTTTTTCCACCTGGAATTCACAGAGTACTTTTTAGGTTTCCGTACCCGAAGGGTCCAAACGGAGCTCTATTGTGCTGTCACTCACGTGTCTGTTTGTCCGCCGTCTGTTACACCATTTTGTCCCGATGAAGTTTTTAACTTCCGATTTACCTGTGAACTTGTGGTGATAATGATTATTATTGTATATTTTACGAACAAATACCAATATATTGAAAAATCTGAATTTCTTTGGTGCGGAACCCTAAATGTGCGAATTCCGACGCGCACTTGGCCGGTTTTTAGGGTTCCGTACCCAAAGGGTAAAAATGGGACCCTATTACTAAGACTCCACTGTCCGTCTGTCTGTCTGTCACCAGGCTGTATCTCATGAACCGTGATAGCTGGACAGTTGAAATTTTCACAGGTGATGTATTTCTGTTGCCACTATAAAAAAACAAATACTAAAAACAGAATAAAATAAATATTTAAGTGGGGCTTCCATACAACAAACGCAGTTTTTTTGAAATTTTCTGCGATAATGGTACGAAACCCTTCGTGCGCGAGTCGGACTCGCACTTAGCCGGTTTTCTATATATGAAACTGCAATATCACAGGACCAACCGAATCTGGCTTTGTGCCCGGTTATTGGCAAAAACGCCTGCTATAATCTCCGGTACCTACGTAAGTTGGCAATAATCGTTAGATGCGCAGAAGTTGTTTTTTAGGTCTCTTTGGTAGTGAAGAGGGCGCGCGGGTGACGTTTAGTACCGTTCCGAGCGCGCGATTGGTTGGTCAGTTGACACAAGGGTCGACTGACCAATCGTGTCGCGTCCACGTTCCGTTCGCTCTATATGGTTATTGGTCAGTTCGCAGAATCCGCCATCCGCAAACCTTGCCAACTTACGTGCCGGGCACTTATACCTACTTGGAACTTAATTACACATAACAGGCGAAGTGTGGGTGCCTCTGTCCTAGCCTTCGGGAATAGATACAGGGTGTGATGTTATGTTATCTTACCTACCCTTATTTTCTTAGTATTTTCTCTTTAGGTTTGAATTCTAAGAAGTCAATGTTGACTGGTCGTACAGCACTTAGCAACAGAATTAGTGAAACAAATTATGATGAATACCTGATGGCCATGAAGCGGATTCAGCACCGGCACTCTGCATTGAGTGACACACCGCGTGAGATAGAAACTCCAAGAGAACGCAGAAGAAAACAGAACTTGAATCAAGCTAGGTATAGTTCTCGCCAAACTTCTTGGCTGCCCCTGAAGTTGGCTGCAATGGATGCGCAGTAGTAAATCTCATACGAAAACAGCACCGCGCCGTGCCTGGTGCATCAGAAAGCCAACTTTATTTATTATTTATTTATTTACTTTAACATAACACGGCCAAAGGCCAATTACATTAGTTAAAGACATGTTTACAATAAAGAAAAAAGCATGAAAATAAAAATAATAATAACAAAAATAAACAACAATGATAATATCTATAATTACACGGCAGTCATACGCTCATCTCAGAATACTCTAGACATACAGACAAAATCTTCTTCCATTCATCCGCGAACACATCACAATCGGACTTAGCATCCAAGAGAGCGTTGAGCGCGGAGAGAGTACGAGGGATGGGAGACTGGGCTCGAGCGACGGTTCGACTCCCCGGTACGGCGAACAATCTGTGCCTCCTACTACGTCTATAGTTGACCGGGGCAAAAAGATGGGATAGTTCGTCGTGTAGTTTAGGAGCATCAGTTTTCCCGTAAATGATTTTACACATATTTATGATTTGGACATTTTTCCTTCTAACCTCAAGAGAATTGTAGCCTAAACAACCTAAGGCGGCCAAGAAGTTTGACGAGAAATATAGGTATGAAATTACTTATTAAAGAGAGGTAAAATAGGTACTTAGTCCCTTACTGGTAAGGTAATACCTAATGTTATACCTACCTGAATGCAAGTATAGTCCTCGCCAAACTTCTTGGCCGCCCTGAAGTTGGCCACAATGGCTGCGCAGTAGTAAAACTCATACAAAAACAGCACCGTTCCGTGCCTCGCGCATCCGGTAAACCAACTTCAGGGCGGCCAAGAAGTTTGGCTAGGACTTTAACAACTACCTGCTGATAATTTATTGGCCGTAACAGAATCTGAAGAACATTTGCGTAGGTATATGTCGTTTCAAACTTAATGGCGGCAGTGTGTTTTCATTGCGCATTACCTTACCTTTCACTCTCCGCTGTCACAAGAATTTGCTATAGTCATCGGCACGTAACTTGGCAAGGTTTTGGCGTAGTGGGGGTAAACTTGCGCATAGTGCGCGAACTGACCAACCACCGTATAGAGCGAACGGGACGTAGACGCGACTTGATTGGTTAGTCGATCCTTGTGTCAACTGACCAACCAATCGCGCGCTCGGAACTGTGCTAAACGTACCCCGCGTCCCGCTTGGTAACCAAAGAGACCTAAAAAATGACTTGTGCGCATCTAACGACTCTTGCCAAGTTACGTGCCGATGACTATACTATATATTGCAGATAACGTTACTACACTTGGGCGTTATAATGTTCATTTACCAAAATGTAAATAAATAAACAATACTCCTCAGCTCGGATAGCAAAGACAACTACTCGATGACCGATGCAGCTCGAATGGGCATCATAGCATCCATGGTTCCTGATGAGATCATCTACAAGAATTGCGATTATTCTATAAGGAGCTACGAGACTGCTCTGATGTTTTGTGATGTTTCTGGTGGGTATTTTGATAATCATCTAGATTAGTTTGGGATATCATTATAGTCATAATGACTGGGTAGAGGCGAATTTGGAGGTGTTGACCCTGGTACGGAACAATGCAATAATTGGTACCTACCTAACCCCTTGAAATCCGCTAAATCAAACACAGGACCAGATATGGGGACGCTTGGAGGAGATTCATGTCAATGACACAGACAATACTTCTATGTCCAGCAGTGCATGTGTGAGGGCTGGAAACGATGTTGAAACTCAATGCTTTAAGCCTAATAATCTAGGCCAAGTAAAGCTTGACTACAAGTTGGTGAGCGCATTACCAACCTAGAGGCAATTGGGGCGTTTTATTTTACATCATTACAAGTTTACACAAAGCCTGCTTGTTTTGACTAGGGGCTGCGAGCGTGTCTGCTTTGATCCCTTGGTCGGGAAAAGTGTTATTGGCTTAACACATGGGTTAAACAGTACGACCGATGAGTCGTGACCCGTCTGAATATAGGTTTTGCGAACTTTCGCGCGTGTACACTTGTGAAGAAAACAGCCATTTGGTTCGTTAAGTACCTATGTTCTGCGCCAGCATTGGCGCCAACTTCAGTCGGGCCACGACTCATCAGTCGTACTGTACCTACTAATATACCATAGTTCTCGCCAAACTTCTTGGCCACCCTGAAGTTGGCTACAATGGCTGTGCAGTAGTAAATCTCATACAAAAACAGTACCGATCCGTGCCTTGCGCATCGGAAAGCTAACTTCAGGGCGGCCCAGAAGTTTGACGAGAACTATACCCCAGAGTCTTTACCGCCCTGATTTTAGAAATCGTGGAAAATAAAAGAAACTTAAATGTGCATTCCTTGAAGGTTTCACGAATCTTTGCGAAAAATACACAACCTTCGGTCGCGGCGGACCTTCGAGGCTCACCAAAGTACTGAACTCCTACATTGGGGCCATGGTCCAGGAGATACTGACCCACAACGGAGACGTGCTCAAGTTCTCTGGAGATGCCTTCTTGTCTATGTGGAAGAAAACTGGCAAGTTGAGCATGCAAGAAGTGGTACACAACGCGATTGACTGCGGCCTCATTATACAGAAGAACTATGGTACCTTTACCACCGATGTTGGGGTGGTTCTAAAGGGTTGGTTGCTTTTGTTTCTGGTTTGCCTTTAGGTATATAAGCAGATATCATGTACGTGAGGTGCTCGATGTGCGATGCTGAAATCTTATCGGTCTGTGATAATGATAACAATTATATTAGGAGAAGAGTGCTCTTAGCATCTCAAATTTAGGTAGGTACCCACTCATAAAGTCACAAACTCTAATTTTTTCATATGTTCAGAACAAGAGTTTTAGCCCATAAATCATTACCTAAGAACATTCCTGTCATAATCGCAGTAAGTATATACCTACCGACATTTAGAGCTCCTATTACAAAGTTTAGCTAAAAAAAATTTTCACAACGGATCTTTGAGTCTCTGAATTGGCTGCAAGACCCTGCGCAGTACCTATTTTTGTGTCAATGTTGAAGGTGAAGATAGCATTGTATAACTGTCTCTTTCACTCGAATATGTTTGTCGCGTCGTCCTATCTCGCTTACTCTATGCACTATACTCGATGACATCAGAGACACAAAGATCCGCTGTGACTATAATACAAAAGTTTAGCTAAAGTACCTAACTCTTGATAAGATGGTGCCAAGACATTAGTTCCTGTCAACATTTTGACGTCTATTCCGGGTACATGATCTAGGCATATGAGTAGATAAACGGAACAGAGACAAAGCTTCCTAAGAACGTGCAAAATTGTTACCTATTTTGGTAGGGTTGTCACAATAGGTGAATACAAAAACAAAATATTTGTTAAATAGTTATATACGTCATGATAAAAATCGTGTTAAACTATCAAAATTAAACTAACATACAAAATTTCGTGACCGTGCTACTACCCGTTGAAGAGTTCCCTAGTGAGGAGACAATCCTGGCTGCAGCATATTATTGCATTTGTCACAGAAGTTACGGTATACAAAATTTAATCTCAATCAGAAATCGGGAAGTGGTTTAAATCTTACTTGCAATATTTGAACTTAACACACATACCTACTACATACCAAAACACATAACGCAAAAAAAATGGTACCTAGGCAAACTACAAAGTGAAAAATAACTTTATTTTTGGAAGTCGGTGACTGCCAAAAATAAAGTTATTTTTCACTTTGTAGTTTTCTTATTTGGAAGTCGATAGTATTTTTTTGTAAAAAAGTTTTTATTTTTCTCTTTTTAGTTGTACCTACCTAATAGGCAAGTTGTTTAGTAAGTTTCCTATAACATCAGCATACATTACCAGAATATCATGGAACTTGAACATATCCGGTCAAATGAGGTATCTGCGTACCCCTTAAGAGCGTGCTGGCGTGATGTTATGTTATGAAATGGTATAAACAATAAACATACATGCGATTGCAGCAGTCCCGAGAGATTTGCCGTTATTTATTGAAGAGTTCTGTTGTATATCTTCGAAGATCTTCATCAGATCTTCACCAAATTAAAATGGGACCAATTTCGGAACATACTCTTTCAAACAAAAATATAATTTTCAAAATCGGTCTACAATTGACGGTGATATCGCTGAAAATACACAAAAAAATAACATGAAGTCGAACATAGAACCTCCTCCTTTTTGGTAAGTCGGTTAAAAAAGGATCATACTATAAAATAAAGGTTCTTCATTGAAAAAGTAATCTTCCAATATTCACTTACCTATTGTACTCCTTGGCATAGTTAAAGTATGATATATTTTAATTTTTTCTAGTATTATTCGTACACACAGTACAATAAACAACCATTATTAATAATAAAATACAACGTTTTTACATTAAAATATTCAAACCTGCAACTAACAAAACAAACAACGTGCGTTGCACAGACCCTAAGATTGTACATTGGCGGTGCCAACGTAATCCGGTTTTTTCATGTCTCGCCGCGACAAGCGGCCAGTGGTCACGCACTCATGCGTCCGCGTGCTTGTAGTAGTGCAACTGATTCGCGCGGTTGTATGAAGCTTTATCTCTGTTTCGTTTATTATTTATTTATTTATTTATTATATACTTTATTGTACACCACAAAAAAACATACAGGACAAATGTTCAAATACACAAGTGTACAATGGGCGGTATGGGTGGTTTATCTACTAATGTTATCTAGGTACCAGTCCCCAAGAGATTCATATTATCTATTCCGATATCCACGCCTTTCCCCATCCCCAGCCGTCTTAAAAACACAACCATCTTTGCTCAAACAGTAAAAGTGGCAATCTCGGCGGGAGTGAGTCACTTCTCGATCATCGGCGACGAGAAGTCCAATTCGGCCAGCTACGTCATCATCGGACAGCCGGTGTGGGATGTCAAGATGGCGCAGTATATGTCCAAGTCAGGAGATGTGCTTACAGCAGCCAGTGCCTGGACGTATGTTAACGAAGCTGAGTATTGGACGCAGCCTTGCGGTGATGGGAGGCATACTAAGGTACGCAAAACTCCATACTGATATTACAATTGCTAAAGTAAAGTAACTCTGTCTATCTGTTTGTTTTATTACCTCGTCTTAACGGCTGAGCGGATTTGGATGAAACTTGGCACAAGAGTAGACCATGTCCTGCAGAAAGTTAATATATAAATAGAAGGAAAGTCGTATCGCGTCTTTTATATCGCAAGTGATTGGTCGATTGTTCATACTCTTTGCCCTTTCACTTACACAATTAGGCTGCTGGATTTAGGACATACATAAAACTTTTTACTCCAGGAGTAGGTAGGTATGTTCCCTTGGGGTAATTTTCGAGATAAACGCGGGTGAAGTCACTGTCAGATACTTAGTAGGTACTTACTTCAAGTTTAATGATCAAGGGTCTCGGTCTGTCTATCTATTATCTCAATCTGTTTCTTGTATTTTGTCGGCCAAACCTATATATCAAGTTGCTAGATATAGATACCTAAATCAATTTTGCAGATCCTTACATAGTATAAAACAAAGTCGCTTCCTGCTGTCTGTCTGTCCCTATGTATGCTTAGATATTTAAAACTAGGCAACGGATTTTGATGCGGTTTTTTTAAATAGATAGAGTGATTTAAGAGTAAGGTTTATATGTATAATACACGCGAGCGAAGCCGCTGGCAGAAGCTAGTAGCTTATAAAGGAAATATGTTAGGTATATATAGCAACTTAAAACAATCTACGGGGTAATGTTTAAGATAAGATAAGATTTATTTATTTTGTAAAACATGAGTACAGTAAGAAGGTCTTATATTAATATGAGGTGGCTTCACGTTTTGCCATTTATGGCGTACAAAATTAGTTGCACTAGACAAACAATAAAGTACAATATCAAAATTTAAATTAAATTGAAATTACAATGTCAAAATTTAAATTCTATAAAAAATCACTATGTCAAAATTTTTATTAAAATGAAATTGGGAAAATAATATTTATTTATAATATTTTTTATTTTTATAATTGTTTGTGTGGGAATTCCGAACCGTGGGCACTTAGTACCTGCACCTACACTACATTTCGCCAGATTTATGTTTAAGTTCGTACGCCAGTTTCGTAGTAGGGGTAAATCCGTGAGTCCGTGCATGTTGCGCGAACTGGCCATACACCATATAGAGCGAACGGAACGTGGACGCGACGCGATTGGTTAGTTGATCCTAGGCAATCGCGCGCTCGGAACGTTCCCCGCGCCCCTCTTCACTACCAAATAGACCTAAAAAACGACTTCTGCGCATCTAACAACTCTTGCCAACTTACGTGCCGGGGATTATTTTGGGGCCGAGTCTATTGTCATCATCCGGACACAAGTCCAGATTCTGTGTTGCTACTGCGAAAAACCAGATGGAAAATCCAATGAACCTTTTGCCCGATCCGGGCATCGAGCCCAGGACCTTGCTCCGCAGTAGCGCTAGCGACCGCTAGACCAACGAGGCAGTTATTTATTATAATGAGTTTAATAAAGGTTCTTTTTTTGACGTCAGGTTCTAGGAGTAGGTGCCTCTTGGAAGAGGGTGGAAGAATTTCGAGAATACTTCGCAGACATAAAAAGTAAGTCACTTTTAGTACCTATTATTGGTTTCGAAAAACTCCTCCACATCGTTCCCCACTGGTAATGTATCCAAAAGGCTGGCAGCATTGCCACGTTGTATGGCAATGCTTATTCTCTGACCAAGGTAAAAGCCAGCCCTTGGGTCACGCGAAGTGTCAACTAGGCGTTTGGAAAGATCTTTAAACAAAGTGTGAGCACTCGGACCCTACGCCATATTTTAGTTAAGTATATTTTTAGTTTTAGTTAGTGAGTAGTTTTTGGTTAAAGTGTATATGTTTGTAGTCTTAGTTATAAAGTGTATATGTTTGAGATATTTCAATGATTTTGCGCGAGTTATAATACAAGTGTCTGGTAAAAATATTATCGACGTATCAATCTGGTCTTATCATAGTTTCAGATAATGATTCAGGGTATGAGCCAAAACCTGGCTCGAGCACAGAAAAGCAAAAAAGTTCATCGCTTGATATTTTGCATAAGGAGTTTTCTCGTAAGTAATTTTTTTTTTATGTTTTTGTTTTGTATATCATACGTTTTTATTCTATTTGCAAAGTAATTTCGCCTGAGATAAGGTGCGACTCTTGTCAAAATATTAAGTTTTATAGCATTGCAGACCTAAACAGTAATTTCATTAGTTTTCGGTGCGCGATTTTGCATCCCATACAATAAAGCTTTTGCGCCAATTGCTTATACTTCCACCTTCTTAGCAAAAAACCATTGGCTGGCAAAGAGCAGAAACCATCAAATTTTTAGGGTTCCGAAGTCAACAAGGAACCCTTAGAGTTTCGCTCTGTCCGTCTGTCCGTCCGCAGCTTAGCTCAGAGACTCTTAGTACTAGAAATTTGGCATGGTTATACATATTAAGAATTCCGACAAAGTGGTAAAATTATGTGGGGTATCGTTGGCTTGGCCATTCAAAAATATTATGGGTCTCTTAAAACCATTTTTCGATTCAGATAGAGATTCATTTTTCGTTTGCGTAAAATTAAGCTTTAAATTGAATTTTTTTGTTAGAGCCCACCCCTCTGTCAGCGAAATGGTTGCTTTTGGTTATATGAACGAAATTAAAAGGAAAACTATCAAAGCTAAGTAGGCTTTACAAGTTTAAGAGTTATAGTCGACCAACTTAAATAATGTACTTAGAACATTGAAAAATTACTTAAATAACAACTTTCGAGAACGAAATAGTGAAAACATTCAAAATTTTTTAAATGCCGAAAGAGAAAGAAACAAGGAGCGTGCGTGGGAGAATCCAGGAAAGAACCAACCATTCCCCGTGGCTGTAACGCGCGCTCAAATCGCAATTGACGTACTTCATAAAGTTTATTTATTGCAGCTTAATTACGTTGGTTGTTTGTGCCTCATTTTTTCATTGAATAATTTTATTTTACTTTTTAGTAGTTGAGTAGGTTGTTTGAAAATACTCATACTAAAATATTTGTTTTCGGTTTGTAAATATTTGGAGATTTTAATGAACACTGTCTCCGTAACGGCAATATTCAAATGATTAAATGACGCTGGTTATAAATCTTTATTACAAACGCTTGCGGTGGTACTCCAATAGATAATATTTTTTCTAACTTCACTTGCGAAGTTGGATTTTATAACTCCTTCCTCAGTTACCATCGTCCTATGTGGGCCCGTTTTTAGACGTTGTGAGCCGCTGAAACATTTTTAATGTTCATGTAACAACAAAAACCCCTCTTCTTAGTCCGCATTATGATGCAACTTCGGAACCCAATTATGCGCGTGGCCGGTTTCTTTTTATAAAATCGTCTCATGTGAGGAACTACTCCTGTATCGCCGGTGCGTTTACAAGAGTTTAGATTCACATACACAAACCTCCAGACCCTGGAACGAATATCTGTAGGCCATACAAATTCACTCAGCATCACAAAAAATCGCACCTCTCCGAAAGTAATATTCAAGCCTGTCCTGTCATAAAAGCATGCATTAAACTTTGTTAATATTGGTATCTGGTGAGAGTAATTTAATGACCTTAAAATAACGACAATTAGATTTCATGATTATCACAATTCTTCAGAACTTCGTCAAACAACTGTTGTTAAAATGCACATTAAGGTGGGCTTAACTACATCACCCTAGAATGATATAAAACGGGCTTGAACTTTTTCTGAGAGCTGAATAAATTGTCTTTCAAATGGTGTACCACAGTCTTACTCTTACCGTTGAATTAATATTCTTAGTTTAAATTATTTTGAAAAATATTAGGAGAAAAAGGTGTGATGCTGACGGGCTCGATTCCTACTCTCACGCCACTGCGTGAGAGCAGCCAATCGCTCAGCCACTGTGCCAACTGTGCCGTTGATTTTTAGTTCGCCCAGCCGTGATATCTTCGGTCCAAACCACATGGATCCCCGGACTCCGTCGTTTCATGGCAACGCCAGTCCTTCGCGCGGTAGACAATGAGGAGCCCATGGAATTCCTCACCGAAGTCCGTCGAGTCGTCGTGGTGTTCCTCAATATTATCACGAAGACGGTCACGGACGATGTGCTTATTGAACTTGTGGATGCTGTTTATAAACTTGTTTCAAGGTATATTATAAAATCCTGCTAATTAGTAGTAACAGCTAATAGATGTCCACTTTGTCAAGGATATGTGATAAATTTGAGTGCTCTATATAAATGTATCAATGAGTCTCTCGTAACAGCCTGGTTGTCTACTCATAATTACGATGCTCACGCATAAGGAACCAAAGATATACATATTATAGTTTGACTCAAAACTAAGCCAGGAGTCACGACTAGTCACGAGCAATTTAGAAAGGATTTGCAGCGCTTGCATCAAAAAATTCAAAGTTATCTTAAGAGACTGTATTCTTATTCCTCGATCACTCCCACATCTCACAAAAGGTGGCCTGTGTTCCACTTATGTAAATGTTACAGGCTAATTATGTTCTTCGTCGTGTCCTCACTGCTGAGAGCAGACGGCAGGCGCGAGCCGAAGTGTAGGATGAACGTTCCTATAATATCCTTCGCTTCGCCTTCGATATCTTTACAGCGTAACATTAGAAGCAGACGGGCTGGTGAACAAAGTGTCGATGTTCGACAAAGACATGATGATCCTCATCGTGTTTGGGCTGCGAGGCTTGAGCCATGAGGACGAGGCGCAACACGCCTTGCTCTGCGCCTTCACGCTGAAAGACAAGATCGTTGACGAGAATATTATTAGTGTTTCTATTGGAGTCACTTCTGGTAAGATATTATGGAAATATTTGGCACTTTGTTCTGCCTAGCTAAATGGTTTTATAGATCGTAATAAGGCACCTTCTTGCGTCAAACGAAGTAAAATTAACGTATATATAGATTAAAGTGGAAAATTTTTAATGCTGCCACTCGGAGGGGGTGCAGCAGCCTTATTGCATAATGAATTCGGCAAGGCAAAGGGCAAAGAGTATGAAAAATCGACTAATCACATGCGAGATGAAAGACGCGATGTGGATTTCCGTCTGTGATGTGATTGGTCGATTTGTCATACTCTTTGCTCTTTGCCTGGCCGAATACATTACGCAAAAAGGCTGCAGGTCAGCCAGTCAAGTCTCCATACCAGGTACCACTGTCTCAGGCAGACAGAGACAGCCCTTACCAGGCACCTCCTGCTGGAGCAAGGGGATCCGGCTGTGGATGACTTGACCCGATGTTAACTCTACGTTATAAATTCGTTTGTGACTGAAGAATTCCTGATTGAAAAAATATTCATTGGTAGCATGTAAACACTGGTACTCAGCTGAATCCGGTAAGACTGGAAGCTGACCCCAACAATAATTGGGAAAAAGGCTAGGCAGATGATGGTAGCATGTACCTATAAATGACGCTGTGGTGCTGGTGATGACGTCCTCTCATGCTCTGGATGGAGGCGTTAGATTAGTCTCCACAGTGTCGCCCGATTAAGCAGTAGCCAATCACTTTGATTGAACTGCGAGATGCCCGTAACAAGAAAAACCGGCCAAGTGCGTGTCGGACTTTGCACTTTAAAGGTCTATCCACACATATCAGGGGTGTGCCCGGGACGTGACGGGGCCGGGTGACATCGTTCACACACGTCCGTGCACGGGCCTAGGTACGTCCCTGATATGTGTGGATAGACCTTTAGGGTTCCGTACCAAACCGCATAATTAAATTGGTTGTATTAGAAAAAATTAAGGAAAATCAAAGAAAAATCTGATTTATCAATATATTGGTATTTGTTAGTAAAATATACATAATAATAAACATTAACACCAAATTTCAAGGTCATGAAAAGATAAGAAATTCTTCTGTACAAAATGTTGTAAAAAAAAGCTGTCTTTGGTGGCTTCTCATTCCTTTGTTTTCCAATATTTTTTTAAACAAAATATATAAGTATTTATCTACTCAACGAGCTCTAAAAACGATATGGCAGGTCAAAAAAATTATTTCACTCTCCCCTTTAGCTGTATGGGAGCCAGCCCCCCTCAAAAATATATTTTTGAAATTTGCTTGGCTTCGGGTAGGGTTGCCAGATCGGCAGACCAAAATATCTGGAGAAAATTTGAAAATGTCGGGGTTCTGAGGTTATTATCGGGAGAAATAAATATTAAAAATAAAATTTAAAATGAAATGTTATTTTTTTATAATCTACTAGCTGTTCCCCGCGGCTTCGCTCGCGTGGAATTTGGTCTGCCACATAAAGTATCGTGACAAACCATTTTAATTAAATTATTTATTTAAGTATTTTTAACTATAAATTCTACTCGTATCCGAAATTTCAGATGTCTAACTTCAAAACTAATGGATTCCATACAATCTTTGCACCCCTATTATATTAAGAGGGAAACCCTTGGTGGTGGAAAAACAATTCCTAACCTATAACTACTACTAACCGTTATTATTAACCTTACTAAATTATAATAATCTAATGAAAACAAAAAAAGAATCTATTGACTTGGTCCAAAAAAAATCCTTATTTATATTAATAAAACTACAATCCTATAACTAAACAAACAAAAAAACAATTATAATACGACTGAAATTAAAATAGAAAGTAATGAATGTTACTAAAAATACACAAATTAAAAGAAATAATTATGCCTACTGTATGAATTAATAAATCGCTAGTAAAATCGAATTTGCTGTAGAGAAAATACGCATAATGAATATAACTGTCAACGACGTCTGCCCTGATGCGTATTGCATCTGCCGGCTGCCCGCGTTCGAGTCGCGTACTAAAGGGCTTATGGCTACACGGTAAGGGCTAAAGGGCTTATTACACTACACGGTATTCAGGGCCCTGAATACCGGGTCACTAACTCATACCGAAGCAATAAGGTCGATTTTATGACAACCCTAACTCCCTAACAGTTATTACACTACCATGAATTAGGGTTTAGGGCCCTGAATACCGTGTAGTGTAATAAGCCCTTAAGAGCTAAGGTCTACACGGTATTCAGGGTCCTAAACCCTAATTTAGGGTCGTGTAATAACTCTTAGGGAGTTAGGGTTACCAAAATATCAACCTTATTGAAGGGCTTATTACACTACACGGTATTCAGGGCCCTAAACCCTAATTAAGGGTAGTGTAATAGCTGTTAGGGAGTTAGAGTTCTCATAATATCGACCTTATTGCTTCGGAATGATTTAGTGACCCGGTTTTCAGAGCCCTGAATACCGTGTAGTGTAATAAGCCCTTGACTCGGAATGATGAAGTGACCCGGTATTCAGGGCCCTGAATACCGTGTAGTGTAATAAGCCCTTAAGCCATAACGCGGCATTGCTTGGATCACATCGCCCCTCTTCCCGCTGCTTTACCCGTCGCGCGTATTTGTGTCGCTCGAGCTCCATTCAAGTCAATCTTATCCTGTTGACTTTTAAACTATGCGTTCAAATTACTTAGTGTAAAAGACAAAGTTTATCTACATTATATATTTAAAGCGACAAATGTGTCGATTTTGATAAGAGTAAAATAAATATTCTAAAATGTGCATTGTAAAAAAGTATCCAATTTAATTGTATTTATTTATGGTTCACTATTTTGGTCATAGTGGCTTCCACATAAAAGGTAGATATATACTGTCGCGGATTTTTATTTAGAACTATTTAAGACAAACAATCCTACTCTACATTATATTTGTGTATCTCCAGTGGTTTAGGCAGCGCACGCAAAGATAGCTCTCAGAGGGCATATTTTTTTCCGACTTATTTGGTATTTATCGTTATTTTATGACAAAAAAAACACATTATAAATTGTAGCTTATGTGTTATTCTGATGTATAACCTATATTCCTGTAAAGTTTTATCCAAATCCGTTTAGTAGTTTTTGCGTGAAAGAGTAACAAACATACATACATCCATCCTCACAAACTTTCGCATATAATATAATTATTATTATATTATTATTACAGTAGTTTAGGATAGATTCGCTCCCGTGGGCCAACCCACAGGACCCGTTTTCGGGATAAAAAAATAGCCTATGTTACTCAGGAATAAGTTTTTTCATACAAACAAATTTCGCCCTTTACACCCCCTTAAATGTTGAAAGTTCTGGAGTGGTGACCGCGTACCGGAAGACGCAGCGTTGGAAGGCCTCCCTCTAGGTGGAGCGACGCTGGTCAAGGCTGCGGGAGTCCAGTGGATGCGAAATGCACCGTACCGACCAGTGTGGCAACACTTGGGGAAGGCCTATGTCCAGCAGCGGACGTTTTTGGCTGAAATGATGATGATGATGATGGTGAAAGGTCGAATTGTCCAAAATTCCTTCTTATTGCTCTCCTAAACGAAACCCTATGCTTAAGATTCTTAGCAAATTTAACGCCCGCTAAATCGTTTTTGGGGGTAGTTTCGAAAAACTTATAATGACAACCTTTATTGTTTACGTAAGTTGGTATTTATGACAACTTTCAAGTTTATTAACCCAAGAAATAAGATCCTTTAAAAAAACTTTAACACCCCCTAAATCGTCTTTTGAGGATAGTTTCGAAAAACTACGTATGACAACCTTTATTGTTTACTTATGTTGGCATTTATGTCAAGTTTCAAGTTTATTAGCCCAAGTAATGATTCTTCAAAAATAAACTTTAACACCTCCTAAATCATCTTTTGAGGGTAGTTGCGAAAAACTAACAATGGCGACCTTGATCATTTATTTAGATTACTATTTGTGCCAATATTCATGTATTTTGGCTGAAGGAATTAGATTTTACATACAAACTTTCAACCCCTTTTTCACCCTCTTAGGGGTAGAATTTCCAAAAATCCTTTCTTATTGGATGCCTACGTCATAGAAAGAACACACCCTCCAAGTTTCAGGTCTCTACGATCAGCAGTTTAGGCTGTGCGTTGATCAGTCAGTCATTCATGACAAAGCATTTTATATGTATAGATTCGCTCCCGTGGGCCACCCCACAGGACCCGTTTTCGGGATAAAAATATAGCCTATGTTACTCAGGAATAACGTAGCTTTCTATTGGTGAAACATTTTTTTAAATCGGTCCAGTAGTTTCGGAGCCTATTCGGTACAAACAAACAAACAAACAAACAAAAAAATCTTTCCTCTTTATAATATTAGTATAGATATATATATAAAAAGCGAAAGGTCACTCATTCACCATCACGAAATATCGAAAACTGTTTGACGTATAAATATGAATTTTGGCGGTAGTTTGGAGGTTGTTTAAGACGTCCGCTAAGAACGAATTTTGCGACAGGGCCAGATTTAGGGGGTCTAAGGTCTCTCGCAAGTTTGATTGAAAGCTCTTAATTTTTTGAGAAACTAACTTAACTAATTAACAATAACTACCTATATACCTAATAAATAAAATAAAACTACGAACGCGTATAAAAGCAGGGGTCATAGGGTGTCAAAAAATTCGTCCACATCGCTGTCAACGTGAAAAGTGCCCAGAACGCTGGCAGCATTGCCACGTTGGATGGCAATGCTGATTCTCTGGCCAAGGAAAAGCCCAGCCCTCTGGTCTCTGGTCTGAAGATTCAACTAACCGTTTGCTTATATCTCGAAATACTCGAAGAGCACTTGGACCTAATGTTTCAACCCCAAACGGCTCAAATATATAACTTCCAATAAGGTTGTTGTATTTGCGCCGTTTGAGGTTTTCTGCACCAGCAGCAGCTGCCCCAGCTCAGCCCGCCGTGCTAAGAAGATGGGATGGCGCAAGGGTGTCGAAACATATTGCATCCCACACGAAAGGCCTACTCACCTGTGGTCATCCCGTCTGGTCTCTTCCCATCGTCACGCGCCAAGCCATTGGGTTCTAAAACAGCTGGCACACCGGCGGCGACGTATGATGTCATTAGTGCTGGCGTGCCGTGCTAAGCGACCAGCGCTCCTACTGCAGGATAGGCCATGGTGTCCGGGGCGGTCGACTGCTTCATCACATTGACAACGATGTGGAGCTCCGCTGGGAGCACCCAAACGCAGACATGTAGCGATACGGAAGGTGTTGTCACTCAACATAGTGCCTATTTTGGGTGACGGTAGTGCCTGTAGCCAGACGCCCGACTCCCATTCTCCCACAGCCAGCAGGCGGGCACGCTCAGCAGTATTGGTGGACGTATCTATAAGTTTATTCCGTACCAACCTGCAGAGCGGCTCATCCCACTGTCTCTGGGAAAAAGGGGTCTCGGGCAACGCTGTATTCAGGCAAGCCACTTTCCAGGCATTCACTGCATCGGTCGAGTACGGCACTTCACAGTTAACCAGTGATGGCAAAAATATTAAATAAAAATTAATAATTTATTTTGTTAAAATATTTTTGATATTGATGATACGAGTACATAACTAATTTAGGTAAATACTCTTAATTTTTTGGTTGCCACATGTATTTGGCACTGGACTTTACTGAGTCCACCAATTAAGATCTTTTAATAGTATTCTGAAAAAAATACAATTCAAACAACTTACTTAAAAGTTCAGTCTAATGACTGACTCAGCTTTTATTAAATCAAAAGTCATACAATTTCTCTCTTTGGTATAATATAAATTATTTAGCAAACCAAACATCCATTCACAGTAAGCATTGCTTACAGGAATTTGATAACAAAAATTGTCTGAAAGAAAGAACTTTCTGGGCACTTATTTGTCTGGAGATTTTGAGTTTTGTCGGGAGTCTGGAGATCCTTTAAAATGTCGGGCGAATCCAGACGAATCCCGACCATCTGGCAACCCTAGCTTTGAGTGAACAAGATTATTAGATTATTTTGGGTTAAAATTTTAAGACTGTAGCTCCAACCGTTTGGCCGTAAAACACGTGGGACAGACTGACGTCTGTCCGCCACTTGAGTGACAGTAATAGGATTCCGTTTGGACCTTTCGGGTACGGAACCCAAAAAAATAGAAAGTCCTCTCCTCTTCTCAGATGGGGATCTTCTCTTCCTCTTCGATTCATCATCATCAGCCTGTTACTGTTCCCACTGCTGGGACACAGGCCTACCTTTCTGTGAGAGGGAATGGGCCGTAATCCACCACGCGGGCCCAGTGCGGGTTGGTGGATGTCACATGTCTTCGAATTTTTGGTTCTAGGACATGCCGGTTTCCTCAGGATGTTTTCCTTCACCGTTTCCTCTTCGATTAATCATAACATTTTTGTTAAGGAACGACGTATTGTGGCGTTGTCGGCCATGTTCTGCGACGAGAATACACTGTTATTGGTCCGGCTGTCAATAAGGTACTTCTATCTCAAAGATAAAATTCTTTAAGTCGTCATAAAGGCTAGATTCGCGTGACTCTAATTCGCTCTAATTTTATGTCCTTAAAGGCGGCAAGACTGATGATGACCTATGAAGACAAAGTGACATGTGATAAAGAGACCTTCCTAAGAAGTAAACTTGAACAGGAGTATTTCAGGCAACTCGAGTCGAAACCCATGAAGGGTATTGATAAGCCTGGACCAGTGTACGAGTTTGATTATTATGGGTTAGTATTACTAACGCCATTTATAATAATATAATATCACTATTTTATTCCGCAAACGGGTACGTAGCAGTGGCGGATTTACCAGCAGGTTGAGTAGGTTGGAGCCTAGGGCGGCAGATTATAGGGGGCGGCAAACCTGGGCATTTTTTTGTCTTATGGCAATAAAAATACCATTATTAAACACCTAAAAGTTAAATACACTCACACAATTCAATCAACGTGTAATATGTTTCACCATTTACATTTTTTTGGGCTAAGTATTTGCTTAGTCGTATTTGGGTTGCGGTGCAGGAACGAATGACATGACCGTTCGCTAAGAGTCCGAATTGACAGCACGAGCGCGGGAGTCGAAGAGCCAAGCGGGATCCTATTGTAGGCATATGCTGCGTGGAGGCATTGAGTTCAAGAGATACTTTTAATTTGAAAAATCTGGAAACGGCGGTAATGGTTGTTGTGTGGAATGTTTTTTTGGAAGGAACGAACAAAGTGAATATTTAGGCTTCTACCGTAGATTTGATCATTGTTGCCGATCTTTACGAATCACTCTGTAAGTTTTACGTAGCTGAAGGAGAAAATTTCAAGTATTTCGAAAAAAGGGCGATGGAATTATCGTATAGAAGCAATATACAAAGGGATGGGAAACAAATCAATAGCCTACTGGCGGCAAATGTTTATATCCGCCACTGGTAGGTAGAAGAACATATTCAGTAACCAGCAGCTTATTGCGCTTAAGTCATAAGTAGGTAATTTATGACTTACTAGCTGTGTCCGCGGCTTCGCTCCCGTCAACTGACTGCCAACCAAGTACCCTACTCACCTTCCTGCATGTCCTACCTGCACCTACCAATTTTTATTCTAGAGTAATTTTTTCGCGGAGAATCGTAACACCGCCATTCAGAAAATAACTTCAAATTCACAACGCCATCTATCGAATATGGAGTTCAACTGTCCGATTATCTGAATTGCGTGTGTTGTGATAATTTTACTTCTTGAACACTTTGTATTCATCTAACTTTTGATAGAGTAAACCGATTGCGATAAAACAAATACTAAGTAATACTTCAAGTTACATACATTTTTTTACAAAAGTTATCAACATTGGTTTCGTACATTTTACGTGATGTGTGTACAAATAAACAGATAAACAGACAAAAAGCCCAAAAATGGTTGGGTTCTGTTGGTTATCTTGTACAAAAACGTCTCTTCTACAGATTTATTATATGTATTGATGATGACTTAAGCGCAATAAGCTCACTTAAGCTCATTAATTATGTTTTTTATCAGTTTGATCTTTGACTATTTTTTTTATTTTTTTTTATTATTTCTCTTTCTAATTTTTACTCTATTATTTAGATATCCAATTTTTAACGTCAAAGTCAAAATCAAATATATTTATTTCAACTACGGCACTTTTGAACGTCAAACAATTAAAAATTAAAATTTACAAATTATAAAAATTGATTCTACGTTGCATTCGGAAAAGTAGCTTGTTATGGAAAAGAACGCACAAGAAACTCCATACTTATAAAAAAATAGGTGTTTTACAATGATTACATAAGTAGGTACATATTTTAATAAATTCATATATTTTTAGGACGATGCACCCAGAATAGCACTAAACACTATACTACGTACAGGTATAAAATATTAAAAGCATTAACTGGTAAATTCATTAATTTGATAAATAGGAACATGGTTCTCACATACTAACAAATATTGCAAACATAGGTAAAATAACTAATTCAACAACAACGGCACAGTGTGTGAGTCAATTGCTAATAATTAAAAAAAATACAATAACTATGAATAGGGATATAAATGAACAAATTTGATTTTGTTTACACTAAAGATTGCCCTATGGTGCAGGACCAGCATGTTTCCAAGCATTCCTATCTTGAATGTAATCATCTAATTTGTAATATGCTTGTTTACAAAGTGTGCTTTTAACGAAAGTTTTAAATTTACTTTCATTAAGTAATATATCACAAGGTATTTTGTTATAGAATTTAACACAGTACCCCATGGTTGATCTAACTTATCTTTATTTCTCGTATTACAATTGTGTCTATCACTGACTTTATTAAAAAGATGTATATTTTTTCTTACATACATTTTTCATATTATTTATTGTACACAAAATAAACATTTAAATACAAAAAGTAAACTTATGTACAAAGGCGAGCTTAACCCATAATTGGATTCTCTGACAGCATACCTCAGTGCTTAAGAGAGATTTAAAAAATTAGGACAGTTAACAAAAGCGCACAACAAATACTAAAAAACATTTGTATTCTTACTAACTAAATACACTACACAAATACGTGTACAGCACATAATGCTTAAACATAATACTTACATATATCTAAAATACATACATATTTATATAATTTTTTCATAAATGTATTGGCAAGAAACTGTCATAATATTAATATTTTGAAATAGTTCCCTAAGAGATTCTCGTTGACTTAACTTGTATTTGGCTCTGACAGCTCTCTTTTGCAATATAAATATGGATTCAATGTCAGCCGCTCGACCCCACAGTAAAATAACGTATGACATAATGCTGTGAAAGTAACTAAAATAGACCAAACGTGCGGTCTCCACATCCGTCAACTGTCTTATCTTTCTAAAAGCATAAGCGGCCGAGCTCAGCCGACCCGCAAGAGACGTTATGTGAGGGCCCCATTGCAATTTGTCGTCTAGAGTGATTCCCAGGAAAACTGTTTGATTTACAAAGACCAGCTTTTCGCCATTCAATATGATATCACATTCGCTACTTCTAACATTCGGCAATGTGAATCTAATACATTTGTTTTTTTTTTTCATTTAGTACCAAATTGTTCGCCGTGAACCAATTTTGGATCTGATGAATAGAGTTATTCAAATCATCAAACATTCTATTTTTCTTAACACTAATCATCAAAATTTTGTGACCGCCGATCTATCTTAAATATTAAATATGACACATCAGCAAACAACACTATCTTCGGTTGATTTTGTAGTAATTGGGGTAAATTGTTAATATAAACTAAAAAGAGGAAAGGATCCAATATCGAGCCTTGAGGAACACACATTGTCATTTGAGACCCTAGTGAGTTTACGCCGTTTACTTGTCTGGCTTTTAAATATGATCTAAGTAACTCAAGGGCTGTATGTCTAATTCCATAGTGCTCGAGCTTCAACAAAAGTATCTCATGGTTCCCGCAATCGAACGCCTTCGAGAGGTCGCAAAAGATTCCAATGGCGTCTTGTGTTTCCTACCAGGCGTTAAAGATGTTCTTTATTAAGGTGTCACCGGCGTCAGTTGTGCAACGCCCTTTGGTAAAACCGTACTGTTGGTCATAAAAGATGGAATGTTTGTTAAAATGACGCAACAATTGGTTGAGCATTAACTTTTCGAAGACCTTACTGAGAAACGGCAGAATTGACACTGGCCTATAATTATTGGCTTCTTTCCTATCCCCGGCTTTAAACAATGGAACTACTTCACTGTGTTTCATGAGGTCTGGAAAAACTCCTTGATCGACGCTAGTGTTTAATATGAAAGCTAAATAGGGTGCAATAGTTTCAATGATTGGTTTACACACTTTTACAGATAGTCTCCAAAGATCTTCTGTTGATTTAATTTTAAGATTGTACGATTACATCGCATATTCATTTATAGCACGCTAGCATAAGCATTTTTACCTAATGTAAATCGTCATTATTACTAATAATGTTGAGTACTCTTTCGACCGTTCCATTGTAAACAAGTACAATCAATAAATATTATATCAAGAATTCAGCAAGAATAGTTTTCTTCCATCACAACTTAGCAAATGTATTAGCAACCAAGTGCTCGTACAAAGATCTTTAAAAGCTTTTAAAATAGCCTGGGGGGTTTGTATATTGAAAATTGAACTCCGAAGTGCACGCATTTACGTTCTTTCTAAGTAAGGCAGCAGAGAGTGCGGGTAAGGAATTTAAGGCTGCTGTAGTTTTAAGTGGAATACTAACAAAAAAGTTTTCAAATTCCTGAGCTACCTCTATATCTGAGCATATGGGGCCATGTGCAGTCGCTAAATTAAATTTAGTTTTACGCTGTTTTTTCCTACCTGTTTCATTATTTATTATTTTCCAGGTAGTTTTTATTTTATCGTCTGCTGATTTTATTTTATTGCTTTTAACGATATTAATGTGTGTTCTTTATTTTATATTGCGAAACGAATTCGGCAAAGCAAAGGGCAATGAAAATTAAAAAGTGACCAATCACATGCGAGATGAAAGACGTGATGTGGATTTCCGTCTATGTGATTGGTCGATTTTTCATACTCTTTGCCCTTTGCCTTGCCAAATTCATTACGCAATAAAGCTGCTGGGCTAACAAGATCTGGACCGAACAAACGCCAATGTAAAAGTGAAGATGTATTGTACCATCTTGTCAAATTGTGTTCGGAACGTAGAACCTTTCGCCCATTACCCCTAAAAGAAAGAAAGAAAGAAATCACATTTTTTTGATACAAGCCAGAGCACACAAAATAAACATTAAAAAAAATAAAACTTAGATTAAGCGACAATAATATAAAACAAAATAAAAGTGTTTATATCAATACACAATACTTTATGTGTCCCACGGCTGCACCAAATAGGACCAGTTCAGCAAAATGTCGGGCAACTAGTGCCGACGCTGGTTTTCAACTGGACCTGTGACTGATGACGTGACAGACGTTTGAAGCAGTTTTATAGTAACTAAATGTGTTTGTGATCAAAGTAAGGATTTTTCCCTAAGGATTTTCGCACACAATAATGTGCAAATGTTGGCTTTATATAAAACATAAGTAAATTAAATCGTGTTGTAAGTAGGTGTCTCAAGGCTTTACAGATTCCGTCCGTTCTGCGTAGGTGGCCCGAAAAGCCTCCCGGCAGTCGACACCCAATACTGGGCCGAAACGATGAAATGCTCGAATTCAAGGAAGCCTTCCAAAATGCTCTGGAACAACAGAGTAAACACTTTACTCGCTACCGGGATCATGTTTTCGGAATAGCTTTCACTGTAAGTATTTTAAACATGATATTAGAACCTTAGAAAACTATTTTACAAGCCAACAACAGTTTTTCTGGTAAAGCTGGCCATCGACATCGCCAGCCGTGGACAATTAAGACAAAGCTGAATTGTCTCATGTGCCTGTAATTACCAGGCACGGATAGCCCTCAAGAAACGTTGTGGCTACCTGAAAATCGGTCAAGTATGAATCGGCATATGAACTCGCTCATGATCGATATAGTGCATTCGTACAAAGGAAATGTTTACAAAATATATTATGATACCCTCATCAAGATTTTGTCATTTCATTAAGGCACTGTATTTATTTATTTACCAACTTTTGCAAGCGGCTTCGCCCGCGTGAATGTCAAAATTTATCCCAGGGTAACATATTCCCGGGATAAAAAGTATCCTATGTACTATTCCAGACTATAATCTATCTCTGTGCCAAATTTCATCCAGATCCGTCCAGCTGTTTCAGCGTGAAGAAGTTACAAAAATACAAACACACACACCCACTCACAAACTTTCGCCTGTGTGATTCGCAGGACGAGCTCCTTCACAAATAGCTCTAGGTAGTAGGTAGGCTACATCTCTCTGTTATTAGTTGGAAATGGGAGGTTAGGACCACTAACAATCGAAAAGCCAACTTTCAGCCAAACCTTTTTACAGTCCTATCATGCTAAAGGTGAGATACAGATGGCAGTAAAAATGAAACTTCTATTTATTTTTAGGGTCCGGAGACTGTTGGGAAGTCGCGTTTAGCTGAAGAATGTCTGTATGTCACTCCCGATTTTATACGCAAGGAAAGAATTATTCTAACTGAAAAAGATAAGGTTAGTGGCTTATACATTTTTTGAAAAGTTTTTTTTTAAGTGATTACTTCTTATGGGAGGGTAAATCGCTTCGTAACGTACGTTACGGCGCCTACGGCAGAGGTAGGCAGGTTCTACCTCTCTCACTCTAACAAATGAAATAAAAGTTATTACTTCTGTCGGGCGTCCCGAGACGCACACGTTTTTTTACTACTGCCTTCGGCTTCGATCGCGTGAAAGATGCTTTGGCGCGTTAAAATTATGCATTGTAATGTACTACCGGTATTAAATTGCCTATCATCTGGTTTCATCCAAATCCTTAAAGGTGACATATAAATACAGACTTTTATCATCATCATTATCAGCCTATTAATGTCCCCACTGCTAGGACACAGGCCTCCTCTCTCTGAGAGGGGATGGGCCGTAATCCACCACGCAGGTCCAGTACGGGTTGGTGGACGTTACATGCCTTAGAATTTTTGGTTCTAGGACATGCCGGTTTCCTCACGGTGTTTTCTTTGACCGTTTTTAAGAGCAGTGGTGATGAAATAACTTACACAATTTAAAGTGCCTGCCTGGGTTCGAATCCACGACCTACAACTCGTAAGTCGTGACTAACACCACTTGGCCACTCTGCCTTCTGCAGACTTTTATATTATTAGTATAATTGAATCAGGAGTAACCCTAATTTTTCTCAATTTTTAGAAGCCTTACCATCTCTTTCGGAATATTATGGTGAGGCACTTCAAGCGGGGAAGGTCAACGAGGAGTATAAGAGAACATAAAGAGAACAGAATAAGACAGGCGTATGTGTTCTTATCCACGATGTATATTTTAATATAATTAAATAATTTCTTATCATTGAGGCCTTAATTGCCAAAGAGACGGAGCTATTTGTCTTGTATAGTTCCATCTCTCTCTCACAGTGGTACTATGATTGTTTTGACACGTCATGGTAAAGCCCCTGGTCTTGGTTAATATGGGCTTTGCAATACCAATAACAAACACAACACATGAAATTGTCGACAGAAAAATGACAGAAAGCTTAATACTTAATTTTCTGGTTTCTTAGCCTTAAAAGATTTACCCTAACCACCAGCAATAACCTGCAGCCTAATTGCGTAAGTGAATTCTGCAAAGCAAACAAGTCGATTCCTTCAAAGAATTAGAATAATTTCTTTCAACTTTTTCGGTTTAGTGAAACTAATTTGGAAAGAGTACAAACATCCTCCTTTGAGTTGAAGTTCATCTACTGCGTTATGTTTTATCAAACTCGAATGATTTATTTCCAAATCATTAGGACATAATTTCATTACACAATACTAATATTGAAGTTTTATCTCGATTCTTCCGCTTTCGTTCATTCTTTACAATCAATTCTAGTCAAAATGTTGGTAATGGAAAGGAGCATAACCTTTCCTTTTTAGAGTGTAATATGCAATACGTAAAGTCGTTTTTGGGAAGGTTCCGACTTGTTTGCTTTGCAGAATTCACTTACGCAATTAGGCTGCCGGATTGCTTATAGAAAATATGTACACAGCTAGATAATAGCACATTGTGATACAAGGGTGGAAAGTACAAGCTTGCAATAACCTACACACCCGTGTATCACACGACGTTTTTCAATACAGTTGTGGCAAGTAGCAAATGCAAATCAAAGAATTACATTTGTTATTTTCCATAACATAAAAACTATCGTAACTCGCCATATAACTTTCTGAGATTTTGGGGTCAAAACTTCATCTTGCGCAATTTCGCCTTAGATAAAATATCGGGTGGAGTTAATTCCATTTCATCACTTGTACTAGAACTCATATTAACAAAAAATAATAATCAATTTATCAAACAAATTAAAAATTTACCGAATATGGCGCATTTTTGCAACTGGACATATCTTTTTTATAACGAAAACGGCCTATACAGCCTATTCGACTTTTGATAAATTTTTATGTAAAATAATTAAATTAAAACTGGTAATTAAATATATTAAACAAACCATTTAAAAGTTTTTTGAGAATTCAATGCAAAGACATACGGACTCATTCATCTTTCTTCGTATACAATCTATCCCATTTTATTCTATGTATGTAAACTCCTTGACACTAAACTTTTTTTAAATTGACTTATACATTTAAAACTCAATTGCAAAACAAATGATCGAGCTCGTAAAAAAAAGTCACGACCTCGTAACAAAAAGATGCCTATGCAAAAGATTTAATTTTCGAATCATAATAATAGCCTCTGGCCATGTTTAACAACTGTATTGAAATAGTACATTGTGATACAAGGGTGGAAAGTAGGTTATTGCAATAACCTACACGCCAGTGTATCACACGATATTTTTAAATACAGTTATGGGAAATAGTAAAAACAAATCAAAGAATTAGATTTGTTAATTCAAAAAAAATATAAAATTTTCGCGCGTTTTTGCAACTGGTCGTATTTTTTTTACAACGAAAACTGCCAAACTATTATGAAGTATTATTAAGTATTATGGAATAGATTTATTCCATTTTATTCTATGTATGAAAACTCCTTGCTACTAAACTTTTTTAAATTGACTTATAACTAAAGGCGCGTTTTTGCAACTGGACATTTTTTACAACGAAAACAGTCTATACAGCCTATTCGATTTTAGACAAATGTTGATGTGAAAATAATTAAATTAAAACTGGTAATTAAATATATTAAACAACCATTAAAAAGACTTTTGAGAGTTCAATGCTAAAACGTACGGAATCATTCATTTTTCCTCGTATAAAATCTATCCCATTTTATTCTATGTATGAAAACTCTTTGCTGCTAAACTTTTTAAATTGACTTATAAATTTAAAACTAAACTGCAAAACTAATGATCGAGCTCGTAAACAAAAGTCACGACCGCGTAACAGAAAGATGCCTATGCATAAGATTTAATTTTCGAATCATAATTATAGCCTCTGAAAGTACGCCATGTTTAACAACTGTATTAAAAAGAATATAACAAAGAATTTCTTTATCTGAAGCCTGTCTTTTTCCCTTAGCATCCATATGGAGTATCTGTCTCCGATTCAAATCTACGGGATCAACACTATATTCGACTGTCGCTTCCCGTTGCCAGAAAAATTTTATTACGCCGGTGATGTCTTATCAGAATTAACAGTGAAGATGATTTTACGGGAAATTTGTATGAAGGTAAAATTCTAAGGCATTGGTAGAACTCTTATCATCATTAAATTCTCTCAAGGACCATGGTGTATCCAGCCAGGGTTCATAAGGACAGGTTCGATTAACCCGTAAACCTGCATCTTTATTTCTGATCCCTAGGTTGGATGAAGTCTGATAGCTTATAAATAATAAATATGAGGACATTTTTTACCGACTTCAAAAAGAAAACTTTTTCTTAAAAAAATAAACCGACTTCAAAAGCAAAACACTAAAAAGTGCAAAATAGCTTTCGTTTCGGAAGTCGGTGTCGAAAAATGATAAAAACACCGACACTAAACGGTTCTAAAGACACCGACTTCCGATACGGTTTATTTTTTTATGAAAATGTTTGTATTTCTCTCTTTTTAGTTTTAGTACACCATCACTATAAATGAGCAATTTCTAAATTAGGTACGGTACCGAAAGGATTGACAAAATACCCATAATAACTCGTGCTGTTTGTCGCTAAGGAGTTCGGTTGTATGCTCCTTATCGTGAAAACTGCTGGACCGATTTTGATGAAACTTGCACTATTAATTAAGTTGAGAGATACTCAATCCAACCCAAAAAAATATCACCATCCGATAAGTATTTTCGAAGAAATTCTTGGACAAACATACATACATACAAACAAACATACATACACTTATGAAATTTGGCACACGTGTTTATAAGCCCACATAGTGCATATAATAACATATGTGCATATTGTGCAGTTCCAACAATATTACATACATGCGTGTCGAATTGATTACCTCCTTTTTACCGACTTTAGATATAGAACTTGCTCAATTTTTAGTATTTGGGTACTAGGTAAAACTAAAAAGAGAGAAATAAAAGCTTTTTCACTAAAAATAAACCAACTTCTAAAGCAAAACACTAAAAAGTGCAAAAACGAAAGTTATCGATAAGAATAAGAGGAACCAAAGACACCGACTTCCGAAAAGAAAGTTATTTCTGCACGTTTTATTGTTTTGCTTTAGAAGTCTGTATATTTTTTGTGAACAAGTTTTTTTAAAGAAATAATATGTGAAACTAAATCAAAAGATGTTATGGATTTGACTTCTAACTTTGAGCAATCAAAATCAAATCAATTTTTTTTTATTTATAAACCTCATATAGGTACTCGTACTTTTGAATTGTCAAACAAAAGGTGAATCTAGTTGCACTTTCGCAAGCGTCTGTAGGTCTATGGAGAAGAATGTGCAAGAAACTCCACGGACACTCTTTTCCATCAGTTTTAATTACAATTATTTGGTTACACCATTCTTGTTGGGAAAATATATATATGTGAGAACGATGTAAAAAGACGTGCACGTAAAACAAACAATTCAAAAATACAATAAGTACGCAATAAAAGCAGGTCGAGGCAGCTAATAAAGACCAATCCTAACTGATGGCGCCCGTTCACGAATATGATGCCTGGATTGGCACCACTCAGCTCAACCATCATCATTCTAAAGCATAAATTTGTTTACGCATAATGATATTAAAACATATTTTTTTAAAGCATAACAAATAGGCATAATAATTAACTCATGAAATGTTATTGGGTTTATTTTTCTGTAAGAAGCATGCAAACAAGCATACACCATGCATGCAGCAAGCATGCAGCTTGCAAACAAGCATACACCATTCTTGAAGCAAGCATGCAGCATGCAAGCAAGCATGCACCATGCAAACATGTAAACAAGCATACACCATGCATGCAGCAGGCATGCAGCATGCATCATGCAGCAGGCATGGTTTTTGTCACGGCTCCGGTGCTGCGGGGCTCCGGCGATCCCATGCGAGAGTCGGTTTTGCAGCGATTCGTTTCTGTCACAAAAAAATAAAATACGTAAAAATAACTCAGATTTTTTTCCGTTATTCCTATTAATTTTTATGCCTCAATACTATTATAATATATGCCTAATAGTCATTAGGGCTAGAAACATCATGCGAGTTAAAATTATGCCAAAATAAATTAGCCTCCAAGATAATTAAGCCAACATAAAAAATATGGCAAAACAAATTATAGCAAAACAGTTATGCCAAAGTATATTAGAAAAAAGGACATTATGCAAAAAAGGGCTCCCAAGTCAAACAGGTGATTTATTGTAGTAGGTATGTTGTTGTATGGTATCTTATTACCCAGTAAGTTATTGGGTTGTGGAGGTCAGAGGCCATCGCTTCATATGAAATACTGCTGGTGTCCCTGTCCAGCTATATCCTATACTAATCGTTCATACTTTGACATCTATCTTATACTTTGACATCTTACTCTTTGATATTCTGGCGTTAAATAATACCTTGACATCTTTTGTGTTTGTTTATAATATTATTTTTAAGTAACATACCTCAATTTTTTTAGTTTTACATTGTATTGTGTATTTTTATTCGTAATTATGCAATAAATAATGTTAATACTAACCTAATATCTATATTAGGTTAGTGTTTTAATGTTATTTAGTCCTGTAATGTATGTACCTATATTTTCACGCCACACTTGGTAGAATGTGATGATATCATTTACTAATGCGTAGTACATTATTACCTAATACTAATGCGTAGTACTCAATTAGATAATGCACCATATTCAGATAAATAAAATGATTATGATTATCCAGTTAGACTGGGCGCTGAACCCAATATTGTTGGAAAAATCAAAAAACCCGACTGCTTGAAAAGCGAACTAAAAAGACGTAAACAAGGAGAAAATCATGCTGTGCAGTCGGAGGATACATATTCGCGAGCTGGCTGACCAAAACTAGACGTATCCTCCGTCTCCACATAGGAACAAACATACATGCATACATACATTCATACATAGACTGATAAACACATTACCCTCCTTCGGCAGTCGGGTAAAAAGTATAGGCTGATTAAATGATTGTTGTCTTCGGCATAACAAAATCACTAACCAATGTTCAAGGTTCTGAATCACTTTTCGGTGTTGGTGGTTGACGATGCTCAGAACATGGATAACGAATCTTGGCGCCTTCTACTGATCCTGCTAGAAACTAAGAGGCTGTTCTTCGTCCTACCCGTCACTAATGCTGACAACCTCTCTGGTAACTCCTATTTAATTCTGTTTTATAATACCTTAAAACAAGCAATTCTTGTATATATATATATATCTTATCTTGTATATATATATCTATCCATAATAATAATCTATCATCTGAGGAGGCTCTCGTTGGGCAGCTGGATCAAAGGCTTGATCCAGAAGGCGGTACTCCTGGACACGGGGCGTATAGTCAGGAGGTTCCTCTCTCAGGAGCCCTGACCACCGGTAGCTTGGACCCTGTGCCCGATACCGGTGGGCTACTATTTTTGTATTTTTAAATGATTTTTATATTATTTTTTATAGAATAATATTTAAAAATGTAAAAATGTGTAAATAAAATGAATAAATGGATAATCTATACTAATATTATAAGGTAAAGTTTGTGATGTTGTGAGTTTGTGACGTTGTAGGGGGTAATCTCTGGATCTACTGAACCGATTTAGAAAATTCGTTCACCAGTAGAAAGCTACATTATCATAGGGTAGGTGGGCAGGGTAGGTGGGTAGGGTAGGTGGGTAGGGTAGGTGGGTAGGGTAGGTGGGTAGGGTAGGTGAGTAGGGTAGGTGGGTAGGTTAGGTGGCTTGGGTTGGTGGGTAGGGTAGGTGTGTAGGGTAGGCTTAGGGCAGGTGTGTAGGGTAGGTGGGTAGGGAAGGTGGATAGGGTGGGTGATTAGTGTAGGTGGGTAGGGCAGGTCGGTAGGGTAGGTGGGTAGGGTATGTGGGTAGGGTAGTTGGGTAGGGTAGGTGGATAGTGTAGGTGGGTAGGGTAGGTGGGTAGGGCAGTTGGGTAGGGTAGGTGGGTAGGGTAAGTGGGTAGGTGGTTAGGGTGGTAGGTGGGTAGGTAGGATAAGTAGGGTAGGTAGAATGATAATACAATGAATTTAAAAAAACAATGTTTGCCGGGTCAGCTAGTAATATTATAAATGCGAAAGTAACTCTGTCCGTCTGTTACCTTTTCACGCTTAAACCGCTGAACCGATTTAGATGAAAGTTGTTATGGAGATAGTTTGAGACCCAGGTAATGACATAGGTAAGGTACTTTTTTTTCATAAAATACGAAGGTGGAAAAATGGGGGTGGGGTAGTTTTGTATGAAACTTCTTATTATGGCTTAAAACGCTAAACCGATTTAGATGAAATTTAGTATGGAGATAGTTTTAGACCCTAGGAAGGACAAATACTACTTTTTTTTCATAAAACAGAAGGGGAAGAAATGGGGGATGAGGCGTTAGTTATGTATGATACTTTTTAATAGGGCTTAAACCGATGAATCAATTTAGATGGAATTTGGTATAAAGATAATTTAAGACCTTGGAAAGGACATAGACTACTTTGTTTGCATAAAACATGAACGGGGAGAAATGGGGGGAGTGTTAATTTTGTATGTAACTTCTCATCATGCAACTTCTTCTTATTATAAAGCGATTTAGATGAAATTTGGTATGGAGAAAGTTTGAGATTGAGACCCTGAGAAGGGCATAGGATACTTGCATAAAACATGTAGGGGAGAAGTGGGGGATGGGGCGTTAGTTTTATATGAAATTTCTTAATATGGCTTAAACCGATGAACCGATTTAGATGGAGGTAATTTGAGATCTTGGGAAGGACATAGACTACTTTGCATAAAACATGAAGGGGAGAAATGGGAGGGTGTTAATTGTGTATGTACCTTCTTATCATGCAACTTCTTCTTATTAAGGACCGACAGAAAAGTAATTTGGTATGTAGATCGTTTGATACCCTGAGAAGGACATAGGCTACTCTTCTTTGTGCATAAAAATCAAAGGGAAAGAAATGGGAGGGGTTAGACATGTTTTTGATAACAAATGATTGAGATCTGCATATTTATTTAGATTATAATAGGATGAGGCTTTATTTTACACAATAATGACAAAATATAATAGGTGTCAATATATTAACAGGTATGAGAAAAGGGGAAAGCGTGTTCATACGTCGAATCCCAATAATCCCCACTGACATATAATTTCAATTCAAAATACTCCAGTTTCCAGTTAGTTTTGCTATTACTATTAACAATGCTCAAGGCTAGTAGGGGTGCATTTGGAAAAGCCATGCTTTACTTACGGCCAGCTACGTGTAGCTGCTGATATTTGCGTATGTCCAAGGCCCAGAATATGTATGCATTAGCACCAAATTAAAGGACATAGAACATAGTATAAAGCAGCGTCCTAAAATGTTGTACCCATGATTTACGATGTCAATTAACTGTAGATACAATTTATGATAGTGTGGTATCTTCCGTATGGTGACGGACGTAAAGAATTTCACCATCCCATATCTTCCCGTGGGTGTCGTAAGAGGCGACTAAGGGACACACCAGAGAATGGGCAGCAGCGTTCTCTGTGCACTTTATCAACAAACTGCGATCGCCAACCCGCCTGCCAAGCGTGGCGATTATGGCAAAACCCCCCAATCCTAATGATCAGCACACAGAAAAAACGGCCCCGAGTGCCCGGCAGCCCGTCTACCCTCGGCTACGGTAGCGGTCGAGGCGATGGCGTGGCAAGGGGTGCTAAGAATCCCCGGAGTGGACCCGGCTACCCCAATAAACACCGACGACTGGACCTGGGAACATATAACACGCGAACACTCGAAGATAGCCGAACTGGAGGAAGAATTGAGTAGATTGCGATGGAGTATTATAGGGTTATCGGAAGTCCGAAGAGAGGGGGAGGACTCGATAATCCTCAAATCCGGTAACCTGCTCTATTTCCGAGAGGGTGACCGACAGTCCCAGGGTGGTGTCGGGTTTATCGTCCACAAGTCCCTTGTGAACAACGTGGTGAAGATCGAGAGTGTGTCGACCAGGGTGGCGTACCTTATACTCAGAATATCCGCAAGATATTCGCTGAAGGTCATACAGGTCTACGCCCCGACCTCGGCACACCCCGACGACGAGGTAGAGACCATGTATGAGGATATCTCTAGAGCCATGCATGGTTTCAAAACTCACTTCACCGTTGTCATGGGGGACTTCAACGCAAAACTGGGCAAACGAGACGTGGATGAGCTGCAAGTGGGGCAATTTGGAGTTGGACGCCGGAACCACCGGGGTCACCTACTGGCCAGTTTTATGGAGAAGGAGGGCCTCTACATGATGAACTCCTTCTTCAGAAAGCGTGAGCACAGGAAGTGGACCTGGCAAAGCCCCGATGGTTCAACTAAAAACGAGATCGACTTCATCATGTCAACCAAGAAGCAAGTGTTCAATGATGTCTCTGTGATCAATTCGGTTAAAACCGGGAGCGATCACCGCATGGTAAGAGGCACTTTGAACATTAATGTTAAACTTGAAAGGTCTCGACTGGTGAAGTCCACGCTCCGCCCAGCACAGATCCAGGTCCAAAACCCCGAGAACTTTCAGCTCGAACTCCAGAATCGTTTCGAGTGCCTAGGAAGCTCCGTGGACGATTACAGCGATGGGTTCGTGGAAGCTGTCCATACGGTCGGGTCTAAGTTTTTCAAGACCCGCCGTACAGATAGGAACAAAAAGCTCTCTGATCCTACTCTCAAGCTAATGAAGGAGAGGCGCGAGATGATCCTGCAGTCTTCAGACGATGCGGTGAAATACCGGCAGCTAAATAGACGGATCTCAAAGTCCTTGAAAAGCGACCTCCGCCGCTTTAATACTGAGCGTATAAAAGACGCAATTGAACGGAATAAGGGCTCCAAGGTCTTTGCAAGAGATCTGTCTATAGGGCAGAGCCAGCTCACGAAACTGAAGACCGATGATGGCAGGATCGTTTCCGCCAAACCAGAGCTTCTGAGGGAGATCGAGAGATTCTATGGGCAGCTGTACACGTCAACCAGTAAACCCGTCGCGAATCTAGCGAAAGACCCTAGAGCTAGATTGACCCGACACTATACCGAAGACATTCCGGACGTCAGCCTGTATGAGATTAGGATGGCTCTGAAACAGCTTAAGAACAACAAGGCACCGGGTGATGACGGAATTACGGCCGAACTCCTGAAGGCGGGTGGAAAACCAATCCTTAAGGCCCTTCAGAAGCTGTTTGATTCCGTCATACACGAAGGGAAAACGCCACAGGCATGGTGCAGGGGTGTGGTGGTACTCTTCTTCAAGAAGGGTGACAATGCCTTACTGAAGAACTATAGGCCCATCACACTTCTTAGCCATGTCTACAAGCTGTTTTCAAGAGTCATCACGAATCGTCTCGCGCGCAGGTTTGACGATTTCCAGCCTCCCGAACAAGCCGGATTCCGTAAAGGCTTCAGCACCGTAGACCACATACATACGCTGCGGCAGGTTATACAGAAGACCGAAGAGTACAACCTGCCTCTCTGTTTAGCGTTTGTGGACTACGAGAAAGCCTTCGATTCGATCGAGACTTGGGCTGTACTGCAGTCTCTCCAACGGTGCCAAATTGACTACCGGTACATCGAAGTGTTGAAGTGTTTATACAAAAACGCCACCATGTCAGTTCGACTTCAGGATCAGACCTCGGAACCAGTCCTTCTGCAGCGAGGTGTGAGACAGGGAGACGTCATATCTCCGAAGCTGTTTACCGCTGCACTGGAGGATGTCTTCAAGGTTCTGGACTGGAGAGGGCTAGGCATCAACGTCAATGGCGAGTACATCACTCACCTTCGGTTTGCTGACGATATAGTGGTTATGGCTGAGACCATGGAGGACCTCAGTAAAATGCTCGATGACCTCAGTAGTGCTTCCGAAAGAGTGGGTCTTAGAATGAACTTGGACAAAACCAAGGTGATGTTGAATGCCCATGTTACACCCACTCCTATCAAGGTAGGAGACTCTACACTCGAAGTTGTGGGCGACTATGTCTACCTGGGACAAACGATCCAGTTGGGTAGGGCCAACTTCGAGAAAGAGGTCAACCGTCGAATCCGACTCGGCTGGGCAGCGTTCGGGAAGTTGCGCGGTATCTTCTCGTCCAACTTACCACAGTGTCTCAAGACGAAAGTCTATGACCAGTGTGTGTTGCCAGTGATGACATATGGATCTGAGACGTGGTCGCTTACAATGGGCCTCATCAGAAAACTTACAGTCACTCAAAGGGCAATGGAGAGGGCTATGCTCGGAATTTCCTTGCGTGATCGAATCAGAAATGTAGAGATCCGCAAGAGAACCAAGGTTACCGACATAGCCCGAAGAATTGCCAAACTTAAGTGGCAGTGGGCAGGGCACATTGCTCGCAGAACGGATGGCCGATGGGGCAGAAAGGTTCTGGAGTGGCGACCGCGAACCGGAAGACGTTGCGTTGGAAGGCCTCCCACCAGGTGGACCGATGACCTGGTGAAGGTTGCGGGAATCCGCTGGTTGCGAGACGCACGGGACCGGTCAATGTGACGACGCTTGGGGGAGGCCTATGTCCAGCAGTGGACGTCTTTCGGCTGATATGATGATGATGATGATGATGTGGTATCTTCATTTCTCAGTAAAGCAGAACCTATGAATCTATATTTTATTTGTATCCTTTTGTAACTATTTACCCTATACCTGTATTGACCAACGTCTTTAATTAAATAAGTTAATAATTTTAACGTTAATGCTTTCTGTATCTATACAGACTGAGTTTTCGCGGATGGCCAAATCATCACTATGAAGAATATCACAAAACAATCAAAGGAGTAAATCCGGGGCCGATTTTTATTAAAACTAAAACTACATCTTTGGATTTTCACCTGTATGTCGACAACCAGAGTTGATTGACAAATCTATATTATCGCGGGCGAAGTTGCTTTTGTATATATATAATCTGAATCTCGGAAACGGCTCCAACGATTTTCATGAAATTTGGTATGCAGGGGGTTTCGGGGGCGATAAATCGATCTAGCTAGGTTTAATTGTTAGAAAACATCGTTTTCTCTATTTTCACCCGAGCTGAGCTCGATCGCCCAGGTACTACATACCTATATAAGCACCTACTTCCTAAGAGCATTATTACGATTACCAATCGGGAATTACGGCAGAAGAAAGGCCGTAGCAGTGGATGATTCCGGGCTGAAATGACTGAGTCTGTATGGACGTGGATCAGATTTGCCAGTCTTACAAGCTTTTATTTTAACTTGCAATGTATGTATTGTATTGTATGTAAGTGCGTTCGGGACAAATCTTGCAACTGAATTTTAAAGCAGTTATTTTGCATTCACGTTTAGTTTGGGTGACAAAGCATGATTTGCTAAGCGACGTGATTCTAAATCCAATATGGCGGACGGCCCAAGATGGTGGACTATTAGTTATTTTTTGTTTACTGCCATGATATAGGTGTTAAATGAAAGGGTTTGCTGAGAAGAACACGAACAAAGCTTGTTTAAAAAAAGACTTTTTAATGGATAATTTTATTTAATCTGAATCTTGCATATAATTACTCTTTAAAGTACCAGGTCTTGTCTCACCTTTCAGATGTGGCCAAAAAGTGTCTGGAGACCAACATGATACTGAAGGTTCCATTATCAGGCATCGATCGCGCGTTCCATGCGGCTCTGGCTTGCCAATTACTCGACGTGCAAGCCATTCCTGCTGATTTGGAGAAGTAAACACATATTTTTTTTAATCTTTTTTTCATTACTCAATTCGATCATCAACATTCAGTTATATGAAAGCGAAAGGAGTAAACATGAGATTTTTGGACATACATAATGTTAAGGTTGGCAAGTAATCAAAATTACTATCTAAGGGGACACCCTTGTCGTTTTTTAGGGTTCCGTAGTCAACAATGAGCCCTTATAGTTTCGCCATGTCCGTCTGTCCTTCCGTCCGCAGCTTAGCTCAGACTCTTAGTACTAGAAAGCTATAATTTGGCATGGATATATATATTAATCACGCCGACAAAGTGGTAAAATAAAACAAAGAATAAAAAATATTACCTGCAGTACCTACACCTGAAGTGGAGAGGTTTTTTTCTTGTCTAGGCCATGGTATGGGGTATCGTTGGATAAGCCATTCAAAAATATTACGGGTTTGTGAAAACCATATTTCGATTAAGGAATCCGTTTGTTTAAAATTAATCTTTAAATGGAAAAATTTTAGTTAGCGTCAAGGCCCTCCCGCTGCCAGCTAAATGGTTGCATTTAGAAATGTGAAAAAAATCATGGCAGTAGTACTATATTTAACGAGATTAAAAGGAAAACTACCACAGCTAAGTAGGCTTCACAAGTTTGCGAGTAAAGGTCTATCCACACATATCAGGGCCGTGCCCGGGACGTGAGTAAACGAGTTCATATAAAATGTACCCACCGATATTTTTTTGAGCCCCTGACGGGACACGGTCCGCCCACGTCCCTGACACGGCCCTGATATGTGTGAATAGACCTTAATGGTCGACCAACTTATAAAATGTTTATGGAAAAATACAAATTTTGTAAATTGATGTATGGGGACAACAGTTTTCGAACGGTAAAGTTAATTCTGTCCCTTCGTTAGAGCAATGTTCGGTGCGTTCATTATTTATTTTGGTTGCTATTTATTTTAGTGGGTGAATGTAGCTGTTTATACGGAACCCTCTGTGCGCGAGTCAGAGTCGCACTTGGCCGGTTTCTTCTTTAAGTTTTAGACGGACATTTTTTTGCATGCAAAATATGAGGATATTTTTCGTGGCAAAGAATAGTCCCGTAGTCTTCTTCTTAACCTGTCGATAGCAATTATTTAAATGGACACGGCCTAGCATTCGGCTACCAGACTGACACCATATGTTCCCGTTACTACGATATTAAGATGACGACTGTCTGTGGAGGGAGGAAGTAGTTTCTTTGAGTCAATTAACTTGTAAGAATACGATTTCACTTTTAAACTTTTTCAGGGTAATCGAAAGCGCAAGTAGTGGCATGCCGGGTTGGATCCAAAACTTTCTCATAGCTCTAGTGCAAAGGGGAGCCTTAACTATAGTGACGCTTACTCGCAGTGAAGCCTCAAAGAAGCCAGGAATAGTAATGCCTCCACAGCCGTTGTTACTAAAACCCGTAGAGGTTGAAGACGACATATCACAGAAACAAAGTGCCCAGGTGCCTATGAATAATCACTATTTAATCTATATATATAAAAATGAATCCCTATTTCCCTTGGTCACGGCCACACCTAATACCTAAATACCTAGGCCACTGGGTCACCGAAGATCTTAAAGATAATTGTGATATTGAGAGGGAACGTAGGTCGCTGGCTGTTCGTTGTAACATGCTGGCCCGCAGGTTTGCGCGATGTACGAAGCCAGTAAAAGTAACGCTTTTCAAAGCTTACTGTCAGTCCTTCTACACATGCAGCCTGTGGGTCAGTTTTACTCAGCGGGCATACAGCGACCTGCGCGTCCAATATAATAATACACTGAGAGTTCTGTTGAGGCTGCCGTGGCGTTGCAGTGCATGAGGGATGTTTGCGGACACAAACATTGATGGTTTCGCCGCCATTATTAGAAAAAGATGTACCTCTCTGATGACGCGTGTTTGCGGCAGTACCAACACTATTCTCAGTGTGTTCGCAGATCGGTGGGATTCACCGATGATGCAGAGGTGGATGCAGCTCCACGCTGAAGTGTAGTTATATGTTTTTAATTTTATAACTGTACCTACTAACACTAGTTTTTAAGTAAATTGTTACTAATCCTATGGACTTGGTCTGAAATAAAAGATATTTAATTTAATTTAATCACGCGTGAACGGCTGGACCAATCTCGCTTATTCTTTTTTTATTGTGTTTCTTATTGTTAGGAGAAGGTCCTTAGGAAAATAAAAAATGGTACCTTACCTACATAGGTAGGGTAGGTAGGGTAGGTAGGGTAGGTAGGGTAGGTAGGGTAGGTAGGGTAGGTAGGGTAGGTAGGGTAGGTAGGGTAGGTAGGGTAGGTAGGGTAGGTAGGGTAGGTAGGGTAGGTAGGGTAGGTAGGGTAGGTAGGGTAGGTAGGGTAGGTAGGGTAGGTAGGGTAGGTAGGGTAGGTAGGGTAGGTAGGGTAGGTAGGGTAGGTAGGGTAGGTAGGGTAGGTAGGGTAGGTAGGGTAGGTAGGGTAGGTAGGGTAGGTAGGGTAGGTAGGGTAGGTAGGGTAGGTAGGGTAGGTAGGGTAGGTAGGGTAGGTAGGGTAGGTAGGGTAGGTAGGGTAGGTAGGGTAGGTAGGGTAGGTAGGGTAGGTAGGGTAGGTAGGGTAGGTAGGGTAGGTAGGGTAGGTAGGGTAGGTAGGGTAGGTAGGGTAGGTAGGGTAGGTAGGGTAGGTAGGGTAGGTAGGGTAGGTAGGGTAGGTAGGGTAGGTAGGGTAGGTAGGGTAGGTAGGGTAGGTAGGGTAGGTAGGGTAGGTAGGGTAGGTAGGGTAGGTAGGGTAGGTAGGGTAGGTAGGGTAGGTAGGGTAGGTAGGGTAGGTAGGGTAGGTAGGGTAGGTAGGGTAGGTAGGGTAGGTAGGGTAGGTAGGGTAGGTAGGGTAGGTAGGGTAGGTAGGGTAGGTAGGGTAGGTAGGGTAGGTAGGGTAGGTAGGGTAGGTAGGGTAGGTAGGGTAGGTAGGGTAGGTAGGGTAGGTAGGGTAGGTAGGGTAGGTAGGGTAGGTAGGGTAGGTAGGGTAGGTAGGGTAGGTAGGGTAGGTAGGGTAGGTAGGGTAGGTAGGGTAGGTAGGGTAGGTAGGGTAGGTAGGGTAGGTAGGGTAGGTAGGGTAGGTAGGGTAGGTAGGGTAGGTAGGGTAGGTAGGGTAGGTAGGGTAGGTAGGGTAGGTAGGGTAGGTAGGGTAGGTAGGGTAGGTAGGGTAGGTAGGGTAGGTAGGGTAGGTAGGGTAGGTAGGGTAGGTAGGGTAGGTAGGGTAGGTAGGGTAGGTAGGGTAGGTAGGGTAGGTAGGGTAGGTAGGGTAGGTAGGGTAGGTAGGGTAGGTAGGGTAGGTAGGGTAGGTAGGGTAGGTAGGGTAGGTAGGGTAGGTAGGGTAGGTAGGGTAGGTAGGGTAGGTAGGGTAGGTAGGGTAGGTAGGGTAGGTAGGGTAGGTAGGGTAGGTAGGGTAGGTAGGGTAGGTAGGGTAGGTAGGGTAGGTAGGGTAGGTAGGGTAGGTAGGGTAGGTAGGGTAGGTAGGGTAGGTAGGGTAGGTAGGGTAGGTAGGGTAGGTAGGGTAGGTAGGGTAGGTAGGGTAGGTAGGGTAGGTAGGGTAGGTAGGGTAGGTAGGGTAGGTAGGGTAGGTAGGGTAGGTAGGGTAGGTAGGGTAGGTAGGGTAGGTAGGGTAGGTAGGGTAGGTAGGGTAGGTAGGGTAGGTAGGGTAGGTAGGGTAGGTAGGGTAGGTAGGGTAGGTAGGGTAGGTAGGGTAGGTAGGGTAGGTAGGGTAGGTAGGGTAGGTAGGGTAGGTAGGGTAGGTAGGGTAGGTAGGGTAGGTAGGGTAGGTAGGGTAGGTAGGGTAGGTAGGGTAGGTAGGGTAGGTAGGGTAGGTAGGGTAGGTAGGGTAGGTAGGGTAGGTAGGGTAGGTAGGGTAGGTAGGGTAGGTAGGGTAGGTAGGGTAGGTAGGGTAGGTAGGGTAGGTAGGGTAGGTAGGGTAGGTAGGGTAGGTAGGGTAGGTAGGGTAGGTAGGGTAGGTAGGGTAGGTAGGGTAGGTAGGGTAGGTAGGGTAGGTAGGGTAGGTAGGGTAGGTAGGGTAGGTAGGGTAGGTAGGGTAGGTAGGGTAGGTAGGGTAGGTAGGGTAGGTAGGGTAGGTAGGGTAGGTAGGGTAGGTAGGGTAGGTAGGGTAGGTAGGGTAGGTAGGGTAGGTAGGGTAGGTAGGGTAGGTAGGGTAGGTAGGGTAGGTAGGGTAGGTAGGGTAGGTAGGGTAGGTAGGGTAGGTAGGGTAGGTAGGGTAGGTAGGGTAGGTAGGGTAGGTAGGGTAGGTAGGGTAGGTAGGGTAGGTAGGGTAGGTAGGGTAGGTAGGGTAGGTAGGGTAGGTAGGGTAGGTAGGGTAGGTAGGGTAGGTAGGGTAGGTAGGGTAGGTAGGGTAGGTAGGGTAGGTAGGGTAGGTAGGGTAGGTAGGGTAGGTAGGGTAGGTAGGGTAGGTAGGGTAGGTAGGGTAGGTAGGGTAGGTAGGGTAGGTAGGGTAGGTAGGGTAGGTAGGGTAGGTAGGGTAGGTAGGGTAGGTAGGGTAGGTAGGGTAGGTAGGGTAGGTAGGGTAGGTAGGGTAGGTAGGGTAGGTAGGGTAGGTAGGGTAGGTAGGGTAGGTAGGGTAGGTAGGGTAGGTAGGGTAGGTAGGGTAGGTAGGGTAGGTAGGGTAGGTAGGGTAGGTAGGGTAGGTAGGGTAGGTAGGGTAGGTAGGGTAGGTAGGGTAGGTAGGGTAGGTAGGGTAGGTAGGGTAGGTAGGGTAGGTAGGGTAGGTAGGGTAGGTAGGGTAGGTAGGGTAGGTAGGGTAGGTAGGGTAGGTAGGGTAGGTAGGGTAGGTAGGGTAGGTAGGGTAGGTAGGGTAGGTAGGGTAGGTAGGGTAGGTAGGGTAGGTAGGGTAGGTAGGGTAGGTAGGGTAGGTAGGGTAGGTAGGGTAGGTAGGGTAGGTAGGGTAGGTAGGGTAGGTAGGGTAGGTAGGGTAGGTAGGGTAGGTAGGGTAGGTAGGGTAGGTAGGGTAGGTAGGGTAGGTAGGGTAGGTAGGGTAGGTAGGGTAGGTAGGGTAGGTAGGGTAGGTAGGGTAGGTAGGGTAGGTAGGGTAGGTAGGGTAGGTAGGGTAGGTAGGGTAGGTAGGGTAGGTAGGGTAGGTAGGGTAGGTAGGGTAGGTAGGGTAGGTAGGGTAGGTAGGGTAGGTAGGGTAGGTAGGGTAGGTAGGGTAGGTAGGGTAGGTAGGGTAGGTAGGGTAGGTAGGGTAGGTAGGGTAGGTAGGGTAGGTAGGGTAGGTAGGGTAGGTAGGGTAGGTAGGGTAGGTAGGGTAGGTAGGGTAGGTAGGGTAGGTAGGGTAGGTAGGGTAGGTAGGGTAGGTAGGGTAGGTAGGGTAGGTAGGGTAGGGTAGGGTAGGTAGGGTAGGGTAGGTAGGGCAGGGTAGGTAGGGCAGGGTAGGTAGGGCAGGCAGGGTAGGCAGGGTAGGCAGGGTAGGCAGGGTAGGAAGGGTAGGGTAGAGTAGGGTAGTTAGGATAGATGAATGTTTGGTGTTTTTATGGCAAAACAGTTTGCTGAGTCAGCTAGTCTAAAATAAAGTCCCCCGCCGCGTCTGTACGCGATAAATTCAAGAACAACTGAACGGATTTTCATGTGGTTTTCACCAATAGAAAGAGTGAGAAACGAGGTTGTTGTGTATAATTTGTCATGGGCGAAGCCGGGGCGGGTCGCTAGTTATATTATAAATAAGTAAGTAACTCTTCCTGACTTTGTCACGTTTAAGAAGAGAGCAGGAAATTACTGGAGTGTCGACCGCTTACCGAAAAAGGTAGCGTTTGAACTGTTGGAAAGCCTCGTATAAGGTGGACCGATGACCTGGTGAAGGCTGCGAAAAACGGCTGGCTGCAAGACTCACAGTTCAACACCGGTTGTTGTGTCAACACTTGAAATAGATCTTGTCCAGCAGTGGACGTATTTCGGCTGAGGTTATGATGATGATGTCGAATTTGCAACCTCAATAAAATGCACAAGAGTAATACTATGGGGAGGTATGGTTGCTTAAAATCAGGACCAGAACCAAGTCCCACTGTGTATCATACGTATACAATCAGCTGTTCATATCTAAGGGACGTATTTCAGAGTCTTTACAGTGACATGTTAAATATAAACAAGGACGTATTAGGCAAGCCGGAGCGTACGGTCGCCGATCAAGATACTGAAGGCATTCAAGTGGCAGTTTTGGCTGATTCCTATACCTTCGAAGACATGAAAGTTGATATGGCTATGGATGGTAATATTTTTTCTAAAACTCAGTCGTAGTAATTAGTTTTATGCAGCTCCATGGAAAACGCATGCATTCTTTTTGTTTTCCTCTGAATTTCATAGTTTCATTGTGTGGTGCTGCTTTATTAGAGACTAGCGGACGCATCGCGGTTTCACCCGCGTAGTTCCCGTCCCGTGGGAATAAAAAGTATATGTCATCCGGGGATAGTGTAGCTTCCCAACGGTGAAAGAATTTTTGAAATCGGTCTATGAGTTTTTAAGTAAATTCGTTACATACAAAAATCCAATATTAGTATAACGGCCGCCATGGCCCACGTACAAAGGTCCATTTGAGGGACTAAGTGCGGAAACCAAACCCCCCTAACATAGAACATTAGTATATTTATAGAAGTATAGATAATCAGCAAGCCATCGTTTAAAATTTTGCACGGTTAATGGCAATAAGCTTCCCCTATAACATGTTACCCTAATATCAGCAGAAATGCACATTATATACATCCGTATCCCTTAGGATTAGGACCGGTACACCCATAAGACCCTATCTTTTCAAGAACAATAAGAATTACTTACACGTTACTTTTGTAGCAATAATCCTGAAAACATACGACTCTTTGTCACCGTTTGAGAAGATGCTGCTAAAATGTGGCTCGGTGCTCGGTGATATATTCTCCAGACGAATGCTACTGAATTTGCTTCAGAGTGATTCTACCAGGAAAGTTGCTAAAGGTAGGTTACTATTTTCATGAATCTGGGTTACAAACAAAATAACAGAACACACAGATGGCTGTATGTTTGAATATAATTTTTACTTGTGTCAAAAATCAAGATATGCTTCACACATCTATCTAACTTATTTATCATCAGAATTAGGCCAATGCTGACTAATTGCTGTCGAATCGACAATTATATTTGTACCTATCAACAGCTACTGGATTGCGGTCAAGTTTTTGAACTGGTCCGGTAGACCACAACTTAGTAGTTATTTCCCATGAAACATTAGTAGGTAAATGGTCTTTGTCTTGCCCCATACTAGCGGTAGCAAAGCTGTTCTCCATCCGAGTGCTGGAGTGTGAGGGAGGGGACTTTACTCACGACACTTCGCTAGTGTTGGTACACCCAGCGCCCTCGCTGTCCAATCCAAAGCCACCGTACTGCGCCTGCTTGGGAACCAGAAAATCTCGTAAGTTACAATCGCTATCTCTATTGCAATCGTGGGTCAGCATTCTGCCAGCCATATTTCAGAAAATATACGTCGAACTTTACCGTCTCAGCCTGGTTTTAGAGTCAAGACTTGTCGACTAATGAATGGTACCTATCTACTTATTTTTTCAAGCTGTTTGTTCATATAAGTTCCAGTAGGTGAAAATCAAGTCTTTTATGATAGAGCTACTAGTCAATCACTAAGTCACTTCTTTTTTTGTAGCGAGTTGCCGAGATCTGCCAATGTACGCGTTCTGCGGCTACATGAAGTTCCGTCACTCCTTGTTCAGGACTACTACTTACGATTTACTAACTGAAACTCAGAAAGTAAGATATTTATTTACATTGAGATATTTATTTAACCTGAATGGTTAAATAAATATCTCAATGTTCAACCCCTACAAATAGATAGGAGAACAGATAAGCACAAACAAAATCTGTTATTCGTTTCGAAATCAAGTAACAAATCCCCTAAAAACAAAATTGATTTAAAGACAATCTATCTATATTAATAATAATAAAAAGAAAAGTCCTGACTGACTGACTGACTCATCAACGCCCAGCCCAAATCCTTGGACTTGGAAAGCTGAAATTTTGCACAGAGGTTCCCTTTATAATGTAGACAAGGAATAAGGAAGGATTTTTCGAAATTCAACCCCTAAGGGAGTTAAATAGAGGATGAAAGTTTGTATGAAACTCTGTCATTTTTCATTTGAAATGAATGACATATGGTATTTAGCCTCTAAATATAAAATAAAAAATACTGTTTTAAGGATTTTTCAAATTTTATCCCTTAAAGGGGTAAAAAAGGGTGTTAAAGTTTGTAAGAAAAATAAATAGTTTATCATCAAAATTACTTGAAACTTAGTATGTCTGCTCTTCAATACAATTAAAGAAATCGTACTTAAGCATTTTTTAAATTTCATCCGTTAAACGGGTAAAAAGAGGTGTTAAAGTTTGTATGAATGATAACCTACTGGATGTGCTTGGGAGAAATCAGTTTTCATACCTCGAATACCACTGATATCCTCTGACTATGTCTTTGTCGTGTCGGTAGGATTCAGAAATTGAAAGTCCATGGCTCTAGCTATTAGAACACGACGACACTCTCATTCTATATCAATTAACATGTAATTTTTATATGATATAAAATAATGAAGTTGAGCAAATTTTGTAGTAGGTATACGCGAACAAAGACGGGGGCGTAAAGCTATGTTTAGATAATAATTTGCAATATCCCGCCAGAAATGCAAAAAACGAAACAACCAAAATCGTGTCGTCCACGCAGGCGAAGCTGCGGGCGTAAAGCTAGTAATAATTAAATAGATTCCTAACAACCTCAAGAGTAGACAAGCAGAGAAGTAGATCTAAGCAACAAGTATCTACTTAATCATATTCTTGACAGCTCGAAATGCATGCCCGTGCCTTACTTTACCTGGAGCGCTTCACAAGACGATGCAGTAGTTGTGGAGCCGGCTGCTTCGTGAAGCTCCTTGGACTGCGGTGTGATGACGTATGTATACCCAACTTATAGTACCCTCATAGACATGAGAAATCGAGCTTTATTTACGAACATAGGTAGATCGAGCTTAGGAAGAGTCACAAGTAGGAATGACAGAGACGGCGTTCTACAAAGTCTACGATAAAGTCGAAGTATTTTTTGCCCTATAAGCGGCCGAGTGCTTCTTTAAGATAGCTTTTCTTCTTCTTATTCGTTTCGCTCTTGTCAGAGCGGTCGTGGTCACGATGAATTTTGTCCGATCGCTGGTGTTCTTGTCAAACGCCTCACTATCTCTATCCATTTGGCTCTGTTAGATGGAAGTTTGGCGCATTAATTTACTGGACCTCCAATCGCAGATTTAATTTTGTCGGTTCATCTCATCGGTGACCTACCGCGTAACCTGTAACCGTCCACTCTGCCCTGCACCACCAGGCACTCAATGGAGTCGTTATTCCGCCTTGAGACATGGCCAAAGAATTTCAGTATGCGAGAATGTACTGTTGCTGATAGACGCTGCTTGATGCCGAGTTCTTGGCAGTATAGAGACGTTAGTGCGGAATTCTGTCCATGAAATACCAAGCATTCTTCTCCAACACCAAATTTCTAGAGCATCTATCTTTTATATGGGGAAAACGAGCGCACGGAAGAGCCTGATCTTAGTGGCTTTCGTTATACTGCGATTCCTCCATACCTTCCTCAACTTATTCATTGGCCCTCTAGACATCGCCATTCACCGTTTCACTTCATCCGCGCAACTGTCATTGCTTGCAATCATAGCACCATTAAGATATATTTAGGACTGAACTACGTCACAGCCGACGAGTTGTTGTTGCTACGGTCCACAATCATTATTTTGGTCTTACTCCGATTGATCTTCAATGCAAATGCAAGACTCACGCTGTCCATCTTAAGGAGAAGTTATTCCATTTGGTCAGCACTAGTCGCAAACAATGTTCCACCATCAGCGTAGCGAAGGTTCGCATTTTTGTAACCGCCAATTGCAACACCATCAGTCCAGTCTTCGAGGGTGATTCGCAAAATGAGCTCCGTGTAGATGTTAAACAAAAGTGGCGATACGATACATCCCTGGTGGACACCTGCACTGGGATGGAAGCTACCACAAATGTGGCTATCTTTTCGCACTGATGCAGTTCCTCCTTCGTAGAGTTCTCTAAGAAGGTGTACAAGATGTTTTGGTGTGCTCATTTCGAGTAGCGTCTACCACAAGGTTGGCCTTTTCACGAAGTCTAATGCTTTTGAGAAATCAACAAAGCATATATGTAGGTCGGCTTGTAGAATTCTCGTGCCTTCTCGATAACCTGTCGAACAATGAAAATTTCCTCCCGAGTTCCTTTTCTCCTCACAAACCCAGCTTGTTCTTGTGCGATTTCTTTCGACAGATGTGCCTTCAGCCGTTCGTTAAGGATGCGCAGCAATATTTTGCTTGGATGACTGATCAGTGCAATCAGACGGTAATTAGGTATAATGTATGCTCGCATGGCAATCGTTCTCTATTTAATGCTACTTTCGTGGTGACTGTCACGGGAACATAATGCAGTGGTTTCCTCTTGCCTTCTGCATCAGTCGTTTTTGAGGCCCAAATAGGCCCCAAGGCTGCTGAATCCTCTTCTGCCTGGTAACCAAAGCAGGTGAGTGGTTATACCGCCACAGCTCGGTCGCTATTAGAATAGAATAGAATATAATAGTTAGTTAGTTAGCATTGCCTCGTTAGTTGTCTAGCAGGGAGCACCACGACAGCTGAAAGGCTGTCGTCCCTGGTTATTTGTGTGTACAAACTTCCAGAGCGTGCAGGTGAGGTTGACTGGGGCTGGCTAGATGTTATCGCCATCCTCTCGTACCTACCCTAAGATAGCCTTACCCAGAATTTTTTACAAGTTTTTAATTAGGTACTTTTACCTGACAGATACCGGATCTGTAATAAAACATTGCAATTAAAATTTGACGGACTGCCCAGTGTCCAATTGAGCTGAAATGTTGCACACACGTTTGTTTACAATGCAATTTTAAATATAAAAGCTTGTATAAAAAATCTTTTTTTTTAATATGAAAGCTTAAATTCAAATAAGATCTAAAATGCGAGAAAGTTGGCTATGCTATTATAATTTCTACAAGCAATCTAGCTTGCTTGTACTCGATTTCTTGTACTTGTCTCGTCCCAAACTACGTTTGATGAATCACAGATACGACACGATATTTCTACACAAAATGTCAATTTTATTCATCTACAGCTAAAGTGCCAGTTCAGCTAGCAACCGCACAGTCGATTTTATTTTATTCATAATTCATATCTTCAGGGACTTATCGAGGAAACTGAAGAACTAAAGAAAACACGACTCCAAATATGTGCCCTAAGTGCTGAAGCCAAGATGGCTGGCGGGGACTCTAGCACCGAGCTTATTAATAGTGTCGACTTTTCGGTAGGTACCTACCATTATTATTTAGGTATGTAAATAAGAAATATGCTAGTTTGTATCCTTCCCCTTGTCTACTGCAAAATTGAGAATTCGTGGAGAGATGTGCAAGGTTTTTACAAGTTTTTATTTAATTTCAATTTTCCCTCTCACAGAGAGGAGGCATGTGTCCCAGCAGTGGGAACATTAATAGGCTGATGATATGATGATGTGATTTAATTTCAAGTTTAAGTAATGCCTGTATAGCCCAGTAGAAATAATTAAAATCTTGATGTTCAGCATTCTTGAACAAAAATTCTTGCACAAACTAATTCAGAAGATGACCCTGAATTAAACCAGATATTTTTCATTTAGAGTCAATGCGGCACTTTTGAACGTCAAACAATTAAAAATTAAAATTTACATGTAATATGTAAAAAATAATCCTACCGTGCATTCGGAAAAGTAGCTTGTTATGGAGAAGAACGCACAAGAAACTCCATACTTACTCTTTTTTAAAAAATAGGTGTTTTACATTATTTACACAAGTACATACATTAATAAATTCATATATGTGATATATATGAGGACTATGCACCCGAAAATAACACTACACACTATACTACGTACAACGTACTAGGTATAAAGTAGTAAAAGCATTAACAGAAAGAAAGAAAGAAAACTAGTTAACAGGTAAATTCATTAATTTGATAAATAGGAACATGTTACGGTACCATGGTACCATGTTATTTAGGAATTTAATCTCAGCAAAAACAATGTATGTGTTTCTGCCATTGTGCTTTGGCATGGAGATAGTTTGAGACCCTGGGAAGGACATAGGATAGTTTGTATTACCATGGATGATAAAACACTTTTTACGCGGGCGAAGCCGCAGGCAGAAGCTAGTAGCAACCTACCTACTATCTATTCTGCTTTATGCTATCTATCCCTCTTGCTGATATATGCCTGTGTATTTCGGGTAATAATATAGGCATTTCACTTTCGGAAAAGGTCGATACTCGTCTAGCAGAAACAGGTGGGTTCCAAATATCATCAGCACTGTCACCTTACGATCTATCCATTCCAGGATCAGTCTAGTCAGGATCATATTGAAAATCATCACTACCAAACTTCATTTTTATTATTTTACTTGCACACTGTTTTATTATTGTTATATTGAATATTATTATTTATAAGGAAAAACAATTACAATGTTGTAATTCATTTTCCTAAATTCCTTTGTGGCTTCTTTGCAGGATATGTAGGTACCTATCTTACTGCTAAAAAGTTATGTGTATCATAATGGATACACATGGCCTAAGAGATTTGACAACTAACAAAAGCGTTTGGTAGGCCAGTGTATCATTTAGGTTACATACTCTGAAAAACCTGAAAAAGAGCACAAGAAGGGAGGGGTTAGTTTTTTAACATGGTATATATCATAAATGTAGCAAAACAAAAAATAAATAAGGAAAAATATGTGACTAGGTCGACTACGCTTGGCGGTGAGCGTGAGCTTCTAGGTACTTCATAAAGATGCCCAACTTAACACTGATGAACGAACTAGCTACCGCCGCGGGCTTCACCTGCGTGGTGTTAGTACATCTCCCTCACTTCTCCCAATATCTTTATAAATTATATCCTACGTGTTATTCTGGTAGCTATATTTCTGTAAAGTTTGATCAAATTCGTTTGTTCACGTTTATAAATAGTAGTAACATTATTTTATGTTTTTTTTTTAGTTTTCTGTAACAGACCTATCTAGCTATGATATGCTAGAAACCGAGGGGCAATTGATGCAACGTATAACAGGTAAATATGTTTCTTTTATAAATGATACAAAAAAAAGGACAAGGTACTCAATTTAACAAGCCACAAACGAAGAAAAACATTATCAAAAAAAGAAAAAAAAACCAGAATCATCGACTTCCGAATTTAGTTATTTTTAATTAGTGGTTTTTAATTGGGTGTCGGTTGTAGTTTTTTGCAAAAAAAATGTTTTAAAGAAACTACGAGGGAGATGGCGGATCAGCAAAAACACACAGATGTAGGTAGGTAATCCACCTATAGATTCGCTCTGTGCAGCTATTAACTTGAGTTTTGAGGATTTTCTTTGCGTGTTCTTTTGCAACTTCGCCTAACATGCACACGCTATTAACTATACCTACATGTTTTGAGGTGATCGGAAGCGATACCATACATTTTAGTAATGAAGGTAGTTTAAAATGCTTTGAAATGAAACTACTACCCTGTCTTGAAGTGCCATTGATGAGTTTTGAGCCCATGTGACTTCTTGTATTCGTCAAGGAGAACCCTTTGAAGCACTTCCTGCCTAGCCGAGGCGTAAGCGCATTATTTAGGCTCCCGCAGCGTAATTGCGTAAGTGATTTCGGCAAGGCAAAGGGTTTGACCTCATGAAAGAGTATGACAAATATTCTTTAAATAATTAAGTAAAGCCAAATATTATTGGACGCTTTAATTGATAAAGATACTCTTTTCGAAAGAGTCCAATATTTTTTGGCAATACCTAATTATTTAAAGAGTATTTGTCATTCTCTTTCATGGGGTCAATCTCTTTGCCTTGCCGAATTACCAATTAGGCTGCGGAAAGTGTTGCTCACACACTGAACTGTGTCAGGAACAAATTGGACAGAATAGATATCTCCAAGCTATCTTAAACACACTTACACACGCATCAGCTAACTAGCTGCAAGGGTGTCTACTGTCTAACAAATTAGAACATTTTTACAAAAAATTACAACCGACTTCCAAATAAAAACTTCAATTTCCGAAGTCGTTATTTGTTTCTTCCTTTTTTTGACAACGACAAATCTGAAATAAAATTAAAATATCCGAATAACAATATGAAACTTGAACACACTGGTGAAATTAGAGTGTACCAGGTTGAACAATACACATCTACGTACCCCTTTAGAGCGTACCGGCGTGATGTTATGTTAAGAAATGGTGTTAATAATAAACAGTGTGTGTTGCCAGTGATCGCCTATGGGACCGAGACGTGGTCGCTCACAATGGGCCTTATCAGAAAGCTTAAAGTCACCCAAAGGGCAATGGAGAGGGCTATGCTCGGCATTTCCTTGCGTGATCACGTCAGAAATGATGATATCCGCAGGAGAACCAAAGTTACCGACATAGCCCGAAGAATTGCCAAACTTAAGTGGCAGTGGGCAGGGCACATTGCTCGCAGAACGGATGGCCGTTGGGGCCGAAAAGTTCTGGAATGGCGACCGCGAACCGGAAGACGATATGTTGGAAGGCCTCCCACTAGGTGGACCGATGACCTGGTTAAGGTTGCGGGAAGGCGCTGGATGCGAGACGCACGGGATCGGTCAATGTGGCGACGCCTGGGGGAGGCCTATGTCCAGCAGTGGACGTCTTTCGGCTGAAATGATGATGATGATGATGAATAAACAGAAATGCGATTGCAGCAATCCTGAGAGATTTGCCGTCATTTATTGAAAAGTTGTGTTGTATGTATATCGCCGAAGTCCTACATTTAATCAGATCTTAATAAAATTTTAATGGGGCCATATAAGAAGTAACAGCTTTCAAATAAAAAAAATTAAATCGATTTACTTAGGAAAAAGTTCTGAGGTAACAAACATAAAAAAAACAAACGAATTGAGAACCTTCTCCTTTTTGAAGTTGGTTGAAAATAATGAATGTGCTTTTGGGAGTCAACCTTTTGTTTTGTCTGCAGCCAGTCGCAATCGGCAAACAACAAAAGAGCTATATACGAAGAATAAACGTGTTCGTTCCTTCTCTTCTTTTGAGATGGAGGACTGTGAATGTCTGGCGATTCTCATGTGTTTTTACTCTCAGGTCATCCAGCATTGTCGTGGAGCTGGTGAGTGCATTCTTTTTTTTCTTTTTTGTTTCTTTACTTTGTTTATTTATGTTTAATGGCTGTATGAATTTAGATGAAACTAGCTGTGCCCGCGGCTTCGCTCCCGTTAATTGACCACCCTACCCTACTTACACTCCTGTCTACCCTACTTACCTAGCAAACAATTTTTTTTTCTAGCGTCATTATTCTTTCGCGGAGCACCATTTGGTGTACATCAGAATCGTGGGTGCATCACAACGCCATCTATCGAATATCGAGTTAAACTGTCCGAGTATCTGAATTGCGTGTGTTGTGATAATTTTACTTCTTGAACACTTCATAACATAAATTCATCTAACGTTTAATAGAGTGAACCGATTGCGATGAAACAAAACTAAGTAATACTTCAAGTTACGCACAATTTTTATGTATAAAAGTTATCTACATTGGTTTCGTACATTTTACGTGATGCGTGCACAAATACAAACAGACAAAAATTCCAAAAATGCTGGGAATGGATTCTGTTGATAATCCTTTAACACACTGTTAAAGGATGACCAACAGAACCCATTTCCAGCATTTTTTGAATTTTTGGTGATTCTGAATTTCACACGGGAGACCACGGGAGAAAGATAGTGTAGATATCATTACTGCAAAGAATGTTCCCTGTCTACGAATCCTACCTGCTCTCCCCTATTGTTTCCATCTGCCCACCCTTTCAAGGAATATATTGATGCTTTGTTGGTATTGCAGGTGAATTTCAGAAACTGTACGAGGCTTATTTGGAGTACGCAGACCTATGCATAAACATAAACAGTAACATACCACAGGCTGTTCGATTGCTGATTGAAGTTGAGGACTTCGTTCAGGTAAAACTTTAACAATCATTGGCAGAACTGCCCCGTATTGCTAGACTACTAAATCTAGTATCCTGAGGATCCAGGCAAATGACATTCAGGACATTCTATCGACGAAACATAAATTTCAAAAATGTATGGGGTGATTCTATTCTATATTTTTTATAAGGCAAGCAATGCCGATGCCGACTATTCTGCCAATGTCTAAAGTTAAATGGATGAGCAAGTATGTATTATTAATATAGTCTTTTATTTAAAAGACTAAAATCTTGTGTAGGTATTTCGGCAGGGATGACGATTTAAATAAAAATACTCAAAAGGGTTTACTCACCCAGTGTATTCTCATAACAAATACACAGTTACACAGAACACAGTTTATGGAAAATAGTCTATAGTTTATCGCGTATAGAACATAGTACAGTTTATAAAAGCACTTACCCTAATACTTATATAAGACGCCTCGATAAAAAATAGACTGTCTTTAATGGCATAAGCCACACTATTTATAACCTCGGAATGGGCGGGAAACGAGAAGTGCAAGCTTATTGTTTACCAACCTGACAAAAGACTGACTTTGTTGCAAGTTTTAAAATGTCAAACAAATTATTGCCAACATAGAAAAATCACTTGTGTGCTCTGTGAGGTGAGATGGGCCTATAATTAAGTAGATACGGGTCTTTAAAGGATGAAATCTAGGTCTTAAAAGGATGAAATCTAGCTCATAAAAGGATGAAATTTGGCTCTAAATGTTGTATTCATTTATTGGTCCTATCTTCATGACGAAAGCTAATATTTGAACATGATGAAAAATGTTAATTCATTCACTAGATTTTATGAACCAATATATGAACATACCTGTCCCAATACTGGCATAAAGACCAGAAATCTGTTTATAAAACTACTCTCAAAACATGAATCTTATGGCGTAATTATAAATTACATATTTTAATAAAAATAAGAATGAATAGTAAATAAATAAATAGTAAATGTCCAGCGAATGAACGGCGAATCCGGTGAATGAATTACCGTAATTTACTTAAAACTGGCTAAAATGGCAATTAAATCGATTTGGGAATTATAGTATAGCTATCCTTTATTCGAATTAATAAATAACTTATAGTACATACTTCAATTAGAGTCAATGATACTCTCACTGAAATCTGTGAGCGCTGAAGTAGGCTTGCAAATGAATCTAAATAAAACCAAAATTATGCATTATTAATAGCAAAAAATTTTTTATTTCTTGTATATGTGTATAATTTTATGGTGTACAATAAAGTATATTCTATTCTATTCTATCCCTTGTATCTTGACCAAAATTTATTAGATTACGTGATATGCTACATATACTTAGGAAAACAAGTTTCTTTCGACAAGCAAAACAATGAATTAGAAGTAAAAAGAAGAATTTCAGGCGCACGAAAAAAAATCTGGAGCATAAAGGAAATATTAAAAGGAACTATGCCTGTTAATTTAAAGAAAAAAGTCATGGACACCTGCTTGCTTCCCTCCATCACCTATGGATGCCAGACATGGAAGTACACACTGACAGTGAAAGACATGATTAGGTCCTGTCAACGAAGCATGGAGAGAAGCATCACAAATGTGAGAAAAATACAAAAAAATGCCACATAGCACTATACGAAAAAAGACTAAAATTATAGATGCACTTCAATTCTCACAAAGATTAAAATGGCGCTGGGCAGGACAAGTGGCCAGGATGGAGGACGACCGCTGGAATACAAGACTGACGTCATGGCAGGGCCCTGCAGGCATTAGAAAAAGAGGAAGACCAAAAACTCGCTGGGCAAACGACATAATAAAAATAGCAGGAAAACACTGGAAAACTAAAACCAAAGATAGGGACAAGTGGAAAAATCTGGAGGAGGCCTTCACCCTCACATAAGAAGGGGTTCTTGCATGTCAACATAGTAATAACATAGATCAAGAGGTTGGCCAACAAAAATTGCTGTACTACATTTTTGCGCTATAATTTCTTAGCAATTAAAAAAGACATAGACTGCACTGATTTCAGTCCAATTTTGGATGAGATGAACCCAAACTTAGCAGCTAAATTATTTGTAACAACACTTCAAGGGATTATCGCTTCACATACCCTGAGTATACGAATCCGAAATAAGACGCGTGTTCTTAAACCTTGGATGACCCAAGGCTTGGTGAGATGTATACGAAACCGTGATAGGATGCATTACAGCTTTTAAAAAAATCCTGAAAATGTAGTTCTTCAGATAACTTACAAGAGATATCGTAATTTCCTTAACACGTTATTAAAAAAACTAAAGAGAGCGCACGATAAAAGTGAATTGCAAAAGGCAAAAAACAACCTTAAGGCCACTTGGAAGGCCATAAAAGCTCTACATTTCAACTACAATCCACCAAAGAACTTCTTCAAATATCTGACGATCCTAAAACTTCAGTCAACCGAGTCAACTGCTTCTTCACCAATATAGGTCGTAAACTAGCCTCTCACGTTTCTCCTCTTCCTCGAGCTAACCACGATGCAAGATCCCATCTCCAAGTTCCGCCTTGCCAGTCCCTCGTCATACTGCCAGTTGATGAAACTTATGTGTAAACGCTGATCGGTTCCTTGCGTTCTGATTGTGCCACTGGCTATGACAACATACCAGCAAAAGTGCTGATACAATCTAGATTTATTTTGACATCTACCATTATGCACATCTTCAATCGTGCTATTGATTCTGGCAAGGGCGGATTTAGGGGGGGGGGCACGGGGGCACGTGCCCCCCCCAGACGGTATTTTGTGTACTGTGGAGATTCCATCAAAGCAAGGGCGGATCCAGGATTTTTTTCTGGGAGGGGCACAAGTGGCGGACAGGCAAAAAAATCAACTTAACTTGAAGTATCATACTTCATGTTTATTTCTACAAGTTCAAGTATGTACAGGAAGGGTTATGAAAGACAAGAGTTTCACTCATGTTCTTTCTGTTCATCATCATCATATCAGCCGAAAGATTTCCACTGCTGGACATAGGCCTCCCCCAAGCGTCGCCATATTGATCGGTCCCGTGCGTCCCGCATCTAGCGGATGCCCGCAACCTTCACCAGGTTTTTGGTCCACCTGGTGGGAGGCCTTCCAACAACGTCTTCCGGTTCGCGGTCGTCACTCCAAAACTTTTCTGCCCATCGGCCATCTGTTCTGCGAGCAATGTTCTCTGCCCACTGCCACTTAAGTGTGGCAATTCTTCGGGCTATGTCGGTAACCCTGGTTCTCCTGCAGATCTCTAAATTTCTGATTCAATCACGCAAGGACGGTTACCTATCATAAGTTCGAACAACATTTGACCGAAATTCATTTCATTTAAAACTTTTCAACTATTATCGTTTCGTTTTTATTTCATTGAAGTGACGTCTGCCACTGTCTCAGTTGACCTATTATCAATTCGACTTTTTTCGTTACTCCAACGTTTTACTTGGTCGAAAAACTTTTTACCGAAGTTACACTTAGCCGAAATAACATTTGTCCGAAATATTTATATTTATACGCATATCAAAATAATAAGTGAGAGAGAAACAGTGGGCAAATACAAATGTAAAAAAAAAGTTAATTAAAAAAATCAAAAATCCCGACTGCTTAAAAAGCAAACTAAAAAGACGTAAACAAGAAGAAAATCATGCTGTGCAGTCGGAGTATACATATTCGCGAGCTGGCGGACCAAAACCAGATGTATCCTCCGACTGCACAGCATGATTTTCTTCTTGTTTACGTCTTTTTAGTTTGCTTTTTAAGCAGTCGGGATTTTTGATTTTTTTAATTAACTTTTTTTATTTACAACTTTTTAGTTATTTTTTTTTAATTAGGTACATTTAAACATATAAGTGTAATATATTTTTGAAATCGCCTCTTAAAACCCTTTATTTTGATACCCCACATGATGGGTTTGGAAGAAAAAAAATTTATTCCCCCCCACAAAATGGCGCCCAAAATCCGCCATTTTTGTTTTTTCCAATTTTAATGTAGCCAGTGACACTCGCAGGATTAAGACGAATCGATTGACGTAAGAATCATCAAAATCGGCCAACGCATTTGGTCTCTAGAACGCCACATAGGAACAAACATACATACGTACATACATACGAAAATACGTAAACACAGACAAGACTGCGTGAAGTCGATTTTGCAGCGATTCGTTTTTGTCACTAAATTTTGTAGCACAACATATTGACTTTTATGACACTATTTCAATTTTAAATTGAAAATGTTACCAAGTAACTGGCTATATATTTGTAACTAAATAATATTCCCTAACATGTTGTTTCGGTTTGGTGAAAATATGGCAAATGAAAAAAGTTCAAAAGAGGCTTCGGCCAAAAGCAAAAAGTTATTTTGTAAATCGCCGAAATGTAGTTCGGTAAAATAATACATAATTATGCCACATGATACTTCGATGATCTGAAAATATGTCAAATAATGCATATAGCAAAAAAGACTTCGGTCAATAGATTTCGGTAAAATGAAATTCGACCAAAATATATTCGGAAAAGTGATCGGTTCCCCGCAACGACACCTCGAGCCTGGCCCTCTCCATTGCCCTTTGGGTGACTGTAAGCTTTCTGATGAGGCCCATTGTGAGCGACTACGTCTCCGAGCCATAAGTTCGTCTTGAGACACTGTGGTAAGTTGGACGATAAGAAACCGCGCAGCTGCGAATCGCGTCAAAGCGCGTCCCGAATGCTGCCCCGCCGAGTAGGATTCGACGGTTGACCTCTTTCTCGAGACTAGACCTGCCTAACTGGACCGTTTGTCCCAGGTAGACATGGTCGTCCACAGCTTCGGCTGTGGAGCCATCCACCGATCTAGATAGGGGTGGGTGCGACATGAGCGCTCAACATCACCTTGGTTTGTCCATGTTCATTTTTGGACCCATTCTTACGGAAGGTTTAGACTGAAGAGGCCGATTCGCCGATGATAAAGCTGTCATGGAGGACCCCAGTACAACGCTCGATGACCTCAGTAGAGCTTCCGAAAGAATGGGTCCAAAAATGAACATGGACAAACCAAGGTGATGTTGAGCGCTCATGTCGCACCCACTCCTATCAAGATCGGTGGCTCCACAGCCGAAGCCGTGGACGACCATGTCTACCTGGGACAAACGGTCCAGTTAGGCAGGTCCAATCTCGAGAAAGAGGTCAACCGTCGAATCCTACTCGGCAGGGCAGCATTCGGGAAGCTGCGCGGTTTCTTATCAACTTACCACAGTGTCTCAAGACGAACTTATGGCTCTGAGATGTGATCGCTTACAATGGGCCTCATCAGAAAGCTTACAGTCACCCAAAGGGCAATGGAGAGGGCCAGGCTCGAGTCCAGGTTGCGGGGAACCGATCACTTCTCCGAATATTTTTTGGTCGAATTTCATTTTACCGAAAACTATTGACCGAAGTATTTTTGCTATATGCATTATTTGACATATTTTCAGATCATCGAAGTATCATGTGGCATATGTATTATTTTACCGAACTACATTTCCCCGATTTACAAAATAACTTTATGCTTTTGGCCGAAGCCTCTTTTGAACTTTTTTCATTTGCCATATTTTCACCTAACCGAAACAACATGTTAGGGAATATTATTTAGTCACAAATATATAGCCGGTTACTTGGTAGCATTTTCAATTTTAAATTGATATAGTGTCATAAAAGTCAATATGTTGTGCTACAAAATTTAGTGACAAAAACGAATCGCTGCAAAATTGACTTCACGCAGTCTTGTCTGTGTTTACGTATTTTCATGCAAATTATTTATTAATAGCTGTCATGCATTAGACATTTTTATTAATTAATTATTTTAAAGAATTTGGGAATTTACGGCACCCTCACACGGATAGGTTAGGTTCGAAGGGGATGACGGGGAGGTGAAGTGAGCGAGCAAAGTGAGCTAACTTAGCTGCCGTCATCTCCTTCGTGTTAGGTTACTTTAGACCCTGCAGACAGAAATAGGACGACGAGATTTTTTTTTTCAGGTCGCTGTTTTAAACATTTGTATTCGCCCACTGTTTCTCTCTCACTTATTATTTTGATATGCGTTTAAATATAAATATTTTGGATAAATGTTATTTCGGCTAAGCGTAACTTCGGTGAAAAGTTTTACGACCAAGTAAAACGTTGGAGTAACGAAAAAAATCGAATTGATAATAGGTCAACTGAGACAGTGGCAGACGTGACCTCGATGAAGTAAAAAAAAAACGAAACGATAATAGTTGAAAAGTTTTAGGTGAAATGAAATTCGGTCAAATGTTGTTCGAACTTATCATCATCATCATCATCATCATGATTTATTTATTTGCGAATATGGGTACATAAAAAAAAGATCTTATACAAACAATAGTGTCCATTAGCCATATCCTACCATAAGGCATGCAAATTTACAAATACACAGGTATCCTTTAAAACTAGAATTTAAAAAGTAAAAAGATATTTTTTGTGTATGGAGATAAATCGTATGGAGTAACATTATATAAGTTTATCCTGTAAATATTCAGTGACAGAGTAATATGCTTTTTTTAGTAACAGTGTTTTTATATTGTTTTTAAATATATTTATATCACTTATCTCCAGCAGTGAATTTGGTAAATGGTTATATATGCGTGGAGCCATACATAATATACTTTTATTTAATAACGCTGTTTTGTTGCTTGGGAAACTTATATCGAATCTGTATCTTTTGCTATATGACTTATCAAAGTAGTTTGTATTTTTCCTGACGAACATTATAACCTCTAATATATATATACACGGTAACGTAAGAATATTTAATTCCAAAAATGATGGTCTGCAGCTGTCAGTTACTTTAATACTAGTTATGGCTCGTATACATTTCTTCTGGGCTTTAAACACCGCATCTTTATTAGTAGAATTACCCCAAAAAATAACACAATACCTTAGAATAGGTGCAACATAGCCGTTGTAGGCTGTTAGGACTGTAGGAGTGTTGACCGTTTGCTTAAGTTTAAACAACGCATAAGAAAATGTGTTCAATTTAGTGCATAATGTATGGATATGTTCTTTAAAATTCAAATTATTATCTATCTGTATACCCAGAAATCTCGTCACGTCAACTTCTTGGATGCTATTATTTTGGTAATTTATGTTCATGTTTGCTATTTTACTTACTCTACTTCTAAATGTCATGAAATTTGTTTTGTCGAGATTAATATGTAAATTGTTTGATGTCAACCAGTTTACAATGCTATCTAAAGTCATATTTATCTCAAGTTCCATGTGTGATTTATTATCTCCTGTGAATAGTACTGTACTATCATCAGCAAATATGATTGTGTTGTATTTTTTCGCTTTGGGAAGGTCATTGATGTATATTATAAAAAGAGGCGGACCCAATACACTTCCTTGTGGAACGCCAGATGTAACCTGTCTACATGAGGATGAATAAGTTATCATTTTTTTTACATACGGACATATCCTTGTTATTTGTGTTATTTGCGTCCTATTACTCAAGTAAGATTTAATCAGGTTATGAATGTTTCCTCTGATACCATAAGCGTATAATTTATTTAAGAGTATATTATGATCCACATAATCGAAAGCCTTTGTGAGGTCCATAAACAATGCACACGTTTGTTTACCTCTATCCATGTGGGTTAATATGTTCTGGAGAAAATTAGATACTGCTATATTAATTATTTTATTTTTACGAAAGCCAATCTGTTCTTTGCAAAATAAATTGTTTCTTTCAAAGTAATTATAAATACCATCATGGATCACTTTCTCGAATATCTTCGATATGACTGGTACAAGTGCTATTGGACGATAGCAGCTCATGTCATTTTTATTATTTTTCTTAAATAAAGGTTTAATTATAGTTAATTTTAACCTTTCTGGGTAGACTCCATTTGCTATACATAAATTTATTATATGACTAAGTATAATCGATAATTTAACGGCTACATGTTTTATGACTTTTGTTGATATATTGTCATATCCGGTACTATTTGTGTTCTTTAAGGCTCTAATTATTTGGTATATATCATCTGGTATAGTTGGACGCATAAATATTGAGTTTGCTTCGAACGGAATTTTGCATCTTGAATGGTTTGGTATGGAAGCTTTAGTTTTATCAATGAAGAAATTATTGAAATAGTTTGCAATCTGTTTAGGGTCAGTTATTACATTACCACCTACAGTAATCTGTTGTATTTGATCCTTCGGTATATTTAGTTTATTGGTATTTATAATCTTCCAAGCAGCTTGCGATTTATTTCGGGCAGTTTTTATGTAGTTTTCATTGCGAGACTTTTGCGTTAACTTAATTATCTGATTTAATCGTGTTGATAAATTTAAGAATTTAGTTTTATTATTTTCTGTAGGATTTTTTCTGTAGTCCCATAAAAGTTGTCGCTTACGTTTACAGCAAAATCTAAGCCCTTTTGTAATCCAACGAGGGCGAGATCTTACTGATATTTTTTTCTGTATAGTAGGGAAGCAAAGATTATAGATTAGGTGGAATAATTCATAAAACTCATCAAATGCTAGATTTGGATCTGTATTGACAAAAACGTTAGTGAAAGGAAGATAATTTATGTATTTTTTGAATTTACTAATGTTCTCTTTTGAGTAGTCTCTTTTTTCTATGTGCCATGATTTACAGAGGAAACTAGATTTGACTGGACACGTGAGCAGCTGAGCAGTGTGCTCAGAAAGCGCAGATTCAATAACCTTTGCGGAACATCCCTTAATATTAAATATAATATTATCAATGCATGTATTGCTTGATAACCGTGTTGGTTCGTTGATGCCTAATTTTAAGTTGTAACTGTGCAGAATTTGCACAAATTCAGTTGCATTGTAAGTTTTCTTAAGCAAATTTATATTAAAGTCACCACAAATGACAACTTTCTTTTTACCGTAACAAAATCGAGCAAGAAGGGAGTCTAGTTTTCTAAAAAATATATTTATATCATTCGTATTTGGCCTTGGAGGTCTGTAGATGCATATGACGTATATTTTATGGTCTAGTAACTCAATACCAGAGCACTCGATGATATTTTCAAGTGAGTAATTAAAGAGATTTATTGGTTCATATTGAAGCGATTTTTCTATTAAGATACAAGACCCGCCGCGCCGGTTCTTCCTAAAAAAACAAGAAGCTAGTTTATAGTTACTGATATTTAGTATGCTTTTGTCCGTTTCTATCATATTATGTTCAGTAATGCAAAGCACATTGATAGGGTTTTGTTCATTCTCAAGAGCTAACGTTAAAAGGTCTGATTTAGAGATTAGGCCATTAATGTTTTGGTGAAGAATTTTAATATGTTTAGACACGAAAAAGCTGTTTTGACGCTTGTGGGGTAGACGTATTATCTACATTCTGATTTTGTAATGCAAGGGTTGGATAGCAAGTATCGCTAAAAGACGAGCATTGATGGATCTGTGTTTCAGATTTATTGCAATGTCCATATGATTTAGCATCTGTTAGTTTTTTAAAATAATAAGGAATGGTGCCAGGTTTCCATTGACTGATTTTATTGCTAGTCTCTGTATATGTAGTATCTTCAGTCTTATAATTATTTTTATAAAATGTATTTAAGTAGTGTATATAATTTTTTAATTTATGAAAGATTTTTTCTATTGCAATATTATTCACTTTACCTGTATATTTAGAGAACATATAGTAAGTATAGTTTAAATATTTATTAGTGTCAAACGTATGCGTATATTCAAACTTCTTATTACTTAAATATAGAAGTTGGTTGAACGTTTCTATTCTATTATTAAACAACATTACACTACCATTTAGTTTAAAATTTGGAGCACATAAAATAACATTAGTATGTGTTATTTTTTCGAGCTTACACTTTATGTGATTTACCAATGTTCCATAGTTTTTAGAAACGACAAAGTCTCTTTCACCTAATAAAATTATACAATAATCATTCAAAGTGTAATTCACAAGTTTTAAATCTATACCTGATAGGAGTTCGGATATCCCCGCATTTGGCAGACAGTAATGACAGATTTTATTATTTATGAAAACATTTTCAGCAGTTTCCAGAATACTATTTACATTATTATCACTAAGTATACAAATTTTGGAGTATGTTCTGTTTCTATTACCCATAAATTCACGATAACTACATTTTGGTGAATCTTGTATGACTTGAGAGACAGCAGCGCCCTCTGTTTCTGGTTTAAACACCAAGTTGGACGATATTGGAATATCATCGATCAATTTTGATGATCTTGGAATATCATCAATTAATTTTTCGTCCCTGGAGAATTGTAGTTTGTTGCACGTTTGTGGGCTAGATGATGTTTTGTTTAATACTTTCTTTTGTTTAGGACTTTCTTGCATGTTCAAAAAATCAAGCTGAGATCTAACTAGGCATTTACGTTTTGATTTTGTAATGGGTTTCTTCTTAAGCGTACTTGTACATACATGTTTCAGTTTGTTAACTGTTAATTTGTAGCGATTAATTTGTTCAGCTTGTGTGCTATTTTCTAACAGCAGTCTTTCTATTTCATTGTCAGCAATTTTTAAATTTTCTTCAAGTTTACGTATTTTATTCTTCAATTCATCAACATCATCATTTGGCCTGTGTATTTCAGGATAACTTCTGTTCATAACATATGAAGACGTTGAAATAAATGATGTGTGTTCTTCCCCATTTTCTGACAGTTCAGATAATACTTCAAATGAGTTTTCAGTTGGAAAAGTAGATTTACATGTTTTATTTCTAACTGTGACATTATTTATCGGCGTGTCGCCTATTGTTGTAGGACTACTAAGTACATTAACATGCGATGTATCTGTAGATCTAGTAGACATTTTTATAATACATGTCCTGCAACGCCATTTGTTCTTTGATTCTTTATCCATTAGTTTGTATGTTTATGATAGGTAACCGTCCTTGCGTGATTGATTCAGAAATGTAGAGATCTGCAAGAGAACCAGGGTTACCGACATAGCCCGAAGAATTGCCGCACTTAAGTGGCAGTGGGCAGGGCACATTGCTCGCAGAACAGATGGCCGATGGGGCAGAAAAGTTTTGGAGTGGCGACCGCGAACCGGAAGAAGTTGCGTTGGAAGGCCTCCTACCAGGTGGACCAAAAACCTGGTGTAGGTTGCGGGCATCCGCTGGATGCAGGACGCACGGGACCGATCAATGTGGCGACGCTTGAGGGAGGCCTATGTCCAGCAGTGGAAATCTTTCGCCTGATATGATGATGATGAAAATAAAGAACATGAGTGAAACTCTTGTCTTTCATAACCCTGTACCTGTACATACTTACACAAACATGAAGTACATACTTCAAGTTTATTTCTGACTATTGTTGATTTTTTTGCCTGTCCGCCCCTTGTGCTCCTCCCAGAAAAAAATCCTGGATCCGCCCTTGGATTCTGGCATCTTTCCCAACTGCCTTAAAAAAGCAGTCGTCCACCCCGTTTATAAGAGTGGCGATAGAATGGATGTAACCAACTACCGTCCGATCTCTGTACTAAGCTCACTCTCCAAGATCCTTGAAATGATTCTTAATAAATGCCTCGTTGGGTTTCTCACCAAACACAAAATCATCGCAGGCAATCAGTATGGATTTAGACCAGCTAGGTATATCAACGGAGGATGCGGTAGCTGATCTTCACGAGACTTTGGTTAACAACCTGGACAAAGGAAATGCTATGGTATTTGTCCAAGGCATTTGACACGGTATCTGTTCCCAAACTGATCACAAAAATGGAAAGCGTTGGCATTCGCGGTCTTGCTTTGGACATTTTTAAAGACTAACCTCTCGAACCGCACTCAGCATGTTAAAATCGACGGTGTAACAAGTGAGGACCAGTTTATTCGTTTCTGTGTTCCACAGGGTAGCATCCTTGGCCCTCCGCTCTTCCTGCTCTACATCAATGATCTTTGTCATGCACAAATTCCTAGTTGCGACATATTCACTTACGCCGATGACACTGACTGGGATAGAGCAAGGTAAAGAGCGGAACAATCACTTCGCTTCGTAATAGAATGGCTCTCAGAAAACCTACTAACCATCAACGTAGTAAAAACAAAAGTCATTAGATTTTCCCTACCTAACACATCATGTCCACCACAGGAGTCAGAACAAATTAAAGCGCGTATTTGCTCGGGTGACGACCAAAATTGCAACTGTCCATCTCTGTCTTTGGTTGCTGAAATTAAATATTTAGGAGTTCACATTGACTGTAAACTAAGCTGGCAATCGCATATCGAAGTCCTCTGCACACGGATCAGAAAATTTATTTATATATTTAAAGAACTTAGGCACTCTGCTGATCCTGACACTGCCAAGCTAGTTTATCAGTGCCTTTGCCAGTCGATTGTACTATATTGTGTTCCAATTTGGGGTGGAACGTACAAAACCTTATTACTTAAAGTAGAAAGAGCGCAGAGGGCGATCTTGAAGGTCATGTCTTTTAAGCGCAAGGATTTTCCGACTAAGTTACTCTACTCGGAAGCTGAAGTATTGACCGTGAGACAGCTCTTTGTGCTCCGCGCTGTGCTAAGGAAATACTCCTTGTTGCACCTGGTTCCCGAAAGGCTGAAAAGACGCAAAGGCTTTCCCGTCTGCGATACAGTCCAATGCCGATCTAGCTTCGCCGGCCGTCAGTTTGTGGCAACTAGCTCTCAACTCTACAACAAAGTTAATAAAGCCATCTCAATATTATATCCCCTGAGTAAGAATAAAGTCAAAGTCCTTCTTACCTTGTGGTTGCAGAAGATATCGTATGATGAGACTGAGAATCTTATTGCTATCATAACTTAGAATCGAAGTGAATAAATTTGTGTATATGAATGGATTATCCGTAAAAAATGTAAAAATTAAAATAAAATATTAATGTATTATTCATTTAATTTTCTATGTATTATTCAATTTAATGTTCAATGTAGTATTCTATTTCATTTCAATATATTATTCAATTTATTGTTCTAATTAATATTCAATGTATTACTTAATTGTATTGTTAATAGTTTATAATGTTTTGTGTAGGTACTTGCATGATTGTATAAGTTGTATGATTATTTCTGGAGGAACATTGGCTCCTAAAACACAGGCCCCTGGTCTAGTTTAGGAGGCAGCAGTTTGCCTTTGTTTGTGTCTCTCTGTACAAAATATATTATTTTAAAACCTTTATCTGTGTATTGAATTATTTTAATGTAAATGTACAAATAAACAATTTATTATTTATTATTAATTAAAATTAACAATCACAAGGTAAATTAAAAAAAAAAAATAATAAAAGTAAATTATAATTCCATAATATTAGATAATGTGATACTGATATTACAGAAATTAAAATTAACTATAGATTAGATAATAGATTAATTAATAACAATCAATAGTAATAATAAGATATCGTATTAACTAATACAAATAAACTAATAATATTAAGAATAATAAATTATAAACATCAACAATAATACAGAACACTGATTGAATCAACCATAATAATAATAAGAATGCATCTGTAATGTGATTACTCAAGAAATAAAAGGCTTTTTTATTTTATTTTTATTTACATACTTTAATTACGGCTACAATGTAATATCAAAAATATTACGTCTTACCAGAGTCCTAAATTCTTGCCCGAACAAATACACAGTTACACCAACACTGCCAACTTTAAACGCTCGTCATTTTAAAATGAACAGTAACTTATGAAATGAATTTTTCCACTATAATAGAAAAAAGAGCTAAGATTACGAAAAAAAATACTGCATTGGGTAAAAATGTTTTACTTTCTTATTTTTTTGGAAAATACACCGTTTTGTTCATTCACTGGGGTGTCTTCATTCACTGGAGCTCGTACCCTATTAGTCAAATAAAAATTAAAAATGACGCCGACCAAATATTTTAAATTTTTGTCATGGGTGTCAGTTTTATGGCTAATTATGAATATGTGGTCAAAATGAAAATATAAAGATGGCGCCGACCGAAATTTCTGATAATTTCGTTAAGGGTGTTAGCTTTCGGGGTGGCTAATTGGAAAAAGTTTCAGAAATTTCGGCAAGAAGGAAAGAAGAAAGGAAACATCTGGTTTTGGTCTGCCAGCTCGCGACTATGTATCATTCGACTGCACAGCATGATTTTCTTTTTGTTTACGTCTTTTTAGATCGCTTCTTAAGCAGTCGGGATTTTTGTTTTTTTTTAATTAGGTGTTCGATTTTATTTACTTTTTGTTCATTGTGTTTTTTAGAACGAAAACTTCTACCCTAACAATATGAAAAAGAAATGGGTCAAAGATTTCAGCATGGCGAGCGTACATTCATTGCGGGGGATATGTATGCTAGAGTCCGGCGATCACAGTGAAGCTCGGATAAATTTGTTTCATGCTTTGCAGCTGTACAATCGTCCTTTTCCAACTTCTAAGTAAGTGATATTTTTGTCTCATTCAATTTGCGTGCATTTTGCTTTGTTGCATGCTTGTTGTTTTGATGCAGTAATAGGTACTTGCTCGTTGGTGTAATTATTATGGTGGACTGTAGTTTATTTAAGAAGCTGAATTGATACAACTGTTGCCATAAACACTTGATAAGTACAACACGGTCAAAATAACTTTGCACATAGACTCCACCCCCACCATACCGTGCGCCCCACGTTCGCCTCGTGCGCTAATAGCGAGAGTCGAATGTCAGTGACGTGACAGCACCAAGTGCAAAGTTATTTTTACCGACTAGTATACCTTCCGGCAACGACAAATCATCGCTTTCTCAAGACGATGCTCAATAGCATCCTGTTAAGCGCTGATATAATTATTTTTCCTATCCAGCGCCAGCCCTGGATAGGGTAGAGCAAGATGAGCGGTCGCTCCAGGCGCCAGATGGCAAGGGACGCCAGAAAGATAAATCTGAAAACAATTTTTTCAGATTTATCTTCTTGGCTTTAGGTGGAAATTCCAGAGCGAAAAAAATTTTGGTGGTGCCTTTATAGAGCAGTATTGCAGTTGTTGTTACAAGTTGGTTTTAGGGTTCTGTACCCAAAGGGTAAAAACGGGATCCGTTTTTACCGTATTACTTCCACTATCCGACTGTCTATCTATCACCAGGCTGTATCTCATGAACCGTAATGGCTAGACAGTTGAAATTTTCACAGATGATGTATTTCTGCTGCCGCTATAACAACAAATACTAAAACAGAATAAAATGAATATTTAAGTGGGTCTGCCATACAATAAACATGATTTATTGTCGTTTTTCGCGATAACTGTATGGAACCATTCGTGCGCGAGTCCGACTCGCACTTGGGCGGTATTTTTGTATTATTGGGCATTATTATTTATTAAATACAGGTTCAGTTGACAACCAGCGTCAAGCATGTAGTCAACTGTGACATAGTTTGTACTAGTACAGTCGTCAACGTAATCTCTTAATAATGATCAGTAGTTTCATTGTCAAGACAATTTCATTGTCATTGCTCAACTTAGTTTAAGAGAAAATTGTTAATTTGAATGTTACAAATAAATGTTTATTATTATTTCTTTGAGATTCTCGGGCGGGACCCTATGGTTCCGGACCTTTGAAAAGCGTAGGTGTCGAAACCAACTCGCAGAGGCCTGTTTAGACATGTAGGATAAAATGTGACACCAACCAGCGATTGGAAGTCCGTGGGGTCGCCATTGCCCACCAGCTCGCCACAAAGCTGCTCTGCGGATTGTATCTCTCTTAGTCGGGCCTCTCACCCTAGGCATGTTGCGGTAAAGTAGAATCTACCGGCACCCACCTAGGGTTCATTGGAGCACGCAAGCCCAACCACGACGTCAACGTAGATATACTGCGGTGGGGTTATTATTATTCCATTTATTCAATTTAATTTACATATTTTTATATTTTTAAACATTATTTTATAAAAAATAAAAAACATTTATAAATACAAAAATAGTAGCCCACCGCGGTATCGGGAACAGGGTCTAAGCTACCGGTGGTCAGGGCTCCTGAGAGAGGAACATCCTGAATATACGCGCCGTGTCAAGGAGCCGCTTTCTGGATCAAGCCCTTGATCCAGCTGCCCAACGAGAGCCTCCTCAGATGTTCGTCGAGGATCTTGGCTATTATGCCATTGGCCGTCACGACTATCGGCACAATGATTGCTGTATTCACATCCCACATGTCAACAACCTCGCGAGCCAGATCAAGATACTTGCTTTTCTTATCTCTCTCAGCGTTCACGAGGTTCTCGTCATGGGGGACCGCTATATCAACAATCATTGCGCGACGATCTAGTCGATCTATCACCACTATGTCAGGCTTATTGGCAACAATAGTCCTGTCAGCGATGATAGACCGATCCCAATACAACGTGACATTGCCACTTAATTTCATTCGAGAACTAGGTCGGGCTTATACTTATAGTAAGGCACTTCCGATTCCACAAGATTGTATTTAAGAGCAAGTGGCTGATGGATAATCCTGGCTACAAGGTCGTGTCTATGCAAATAGACTCCGTTAGCTAGACTAGAACAACCGGAAATAATGTGACGGATGGATTCCCCCGGCCGGTGACATGCCCGACAGATGTCAACCGTGCTGTCTTTCACAATGTATTACCGGTAGTTGTTCGTCATCATAACATATTATTATTACATATTTGCCTGGCATTTTGCTGAACGCCAAATAGGCTGGGCCAACCGTGAGGTACCTACACTTTCTCTCATGTTTTTGTTTTATTTTATGTTGTATGTATTTTTTTGTTCCTTTTGTCCAAAAAAAATGTTGTGTATCATTTTGTGCTAAATAAATTTATATTCTTTCTTTTAAAACGGTTTATACATAATAATATCAATAATTAGGTAACTGGCCCCAAAATCTCCCGTCGAAGCGACCTCTGCGCTGCTGTAGTGCCAGCAAAGTGGCATGGATGGAAATGTCCATCGACCATCAACCATCAACTCGAAGAAGAAGATCGGTTCTTCATCTTCATACACACGGGTGTGTATGATGATGACTTCCTCCGGCCACTACTGAGCACAAGCTTATCTCTTATACGCCATAAGCTGGTTATCCAAATCCACGTTGGTGTCGCTTGATGGCGCCCGTGTGATTGATGCTACCTCAGCGGTGCCTATGTTCTCCATAATCTTATCTGCTGTAGCAGTGAGGTCCTCCATCTTCGCATCCTTGCACACTGCCAGTAACGCTCGCACGCCCGGGGATAACCGACTCAACCGGGGGTAGGAACCTCTTCAGTGGCTACTCCGTTACGCCACTGTTCTTCGCTAACGACGCCATCGCCCTGAGTAACTGCGATGGCTTCTGCGTCCCGAGGTTAATTTCTCCAATCAACGCATATATCATCGCTTACGTATTGTTCCTCTGCGCTTTTCTCATAAACCACCAACAAACGCTACTTCAGCGCGATGTTCTTGCCCGTTTCCGGTAACTTGCCGCACTGTAATTTGAGTCAACCTGGCGATAACTAACTCAAATAAATGCGCACACCTTGTTTCTGCGGCTCCATAATGGCTTAAAATTGGCAAAACCATGACTTGGGCAAATCTGTCCAAAATTCTGGTAGGTACCTATCTTTGTCTGCACGGACATCGCTGCTATCTCGATGGCGTCTGCTACTGCTGCGGAATTCATTTCCACTATTTCTTGCTGAAAACTTTCACCGGGCATCACGAGGTCTTAAAGCGCCCTGACCACGTCTGTGTGAATCGCTTACGGCGCACAATTTCACTACACATCTCTGATTTTTACGTTCGGGGTCACCACTTGTTGTGCGTGTGTCTTTTAGGGTTCCAACGAAAGGAGGTGCAAATAAACTTTGGTTGAATATACTGATTATTTAATTGGGTTCTACAATAGTTTGATCGGTTATTACTAAATGGCATGATGTGGAAATAGATATACAAATAAAAGTGCTCGGGCCCCCGTATCTACCACCTACGTAAGCGAATGGCGATCCATCCGATGGCGCTCGGTTATAATACAATATCATAAAATAAAATACAGCAATCGCATTAGGGTCAGTACACTTAGCATTAAAGTTCGTCGTTTCGAAAACTTTACCAATTTCAAAACTATTTTTAGGCACATGAGAAGATTCTGCAACCTAGTGGCGTCATTTCACCAAACGATGGCGCTTTACATCGCCCCGAACATCTACATAGAGAAGGACAGCGGCATCATTGGCAACTATTACGAGGACATCGCTTTTACGCTGTGTAGATTGTTCAGACTTTTTACGGTAAGACAGATTATATTCCATCCAACAGGGCTCTGCTGCCTAATTGCGTAAGTAACTACTGGTATCTACCTAGTCATATGAAAAAATCTTTCGCCATTTGAAAGGTACATTATTATATAGATCCAGACGGTTTTATGCTATAAATTATTATGACCCAGGAAAAGCTGGGGCGGGTCACCAGTGTTCCATAGAAGGGGAGTACAAAATAGCCCGAAAAAATGCAACTCAATGGTATTCTAATTGAAATTGTAAATATTGTGCCCTAGGAAGAAAAGGACACAGCAAACGCTACGTTAGCAGCTAAGTGGTGTTTGCATTACGCTCTGCGAACCAATTCCAACTTTCGACTTTTGTGCTTCTGTTATGGGAACATGATAACGGATAATGCACGAAGACAACAGGTACAATCTTATCTTAGTGGTTTCGTACCACAATACTCGTAGTATAACAGGGTAACAATAGTAAGGCTGCCTGTCCACTTACTTATGGTGCAACTTGAGTGTCTGTCACGGCTGCTTATTTCAGGAATTACTAATGCAATCGACATGGTACCCTTAGAGACAAGGTCTCACTCTCTCTTGGTCGGTATGGTTCACTCGGTACTGCTGGTTCATTGTCAACCACTCGACCTACTACCTACTTTTACCGAAGTGGCACCAGATGGTGGCGTGAATTTTCTTAAAAACCCTTACTATATTTCTTCAAAATTCTACACCAGTCGCCAATACAATCTAATCTCCGTCTATGTTTCGTGCAGTTTACGAAATGCCAAAAGCTGGAGACCCGAGCGATGGAGGTGTGTCGTCGTAAACGCGGGCAGTTAGATGTATTCGAAGTCCCAGCTGTCTGCTATCTGTACACCAGCATATTTCTTTTCTAGTTAGTAACGTATTTATTTTCTTTGTCTAGTTATAGGGTCGATAGACCGAGTACCGAGTATAAGTATTTACCTAGCCAAGTAGATAAACATACTGCGCTGTACACAAACACAAACAAAAAAATCACTTCATCTATAAGTACATTTATCTCAGTGCACCGAGACTACTTATGTATTGAGATTGTGTCCGTCGTTTAGATTGTGGTTTGCACACGAAGGCAACCGCAAGTAATTAATCTTATTTTATATTGGAAGATTGTTTCCGGTATCAATATCGTAAGCAAAACTGATTCATATGCCTACAGTAGCAATGGGCAAGCCTAGTATTTTTTAGTATGTCGTTTGTTTTGCAGTGTGACAAACTCACAGAATAAACTTTGCCTTGCCTACATTGCAGCGTGGATCACGGCAATAAGATCGAAAGTCTGGAGTTCGGACTGTCAGTCATGCACTTGGTAACATGCCGGACCGAGAATAACACACGAGAGTGCCTAGTGCTGTGCATGCTGAAGCTACTGCTCGACGACCTCAAGATACATGATATGGTCACCATCATGAGGGAGTTCTTCTATTTGACTGATCATTACGACTTGTGCTGTAAGTAGGACATAAACGCACAATAGATAAGATCAGGCTCTCTGAAGACCGTGCCTTTAAATACTAAATTAAAAGTGTCCGCAATTTTCACGATGTCCATGCGTGCCACCATACTACAAATATTGCAGAAATTATTTCAAACCGCCTCGCCAAGCGCGTTTTCAGTTACTGTTATTTTTTTTTTGTATTGTATAGGTTCGCGCTTGATCATTATCTCACCTAAAGGTAAGCGATCGTGTGACACACGCTTGCCTAGAAATAACCTATTCACTTTTGAGGTAGACCCCTAGATAGATGTAGCTGTCGCCAAAAAGACTCCTTAGCTGTACGCATAATAAAAGTGGTTCCAAAACGTTTTGTGCGTATGGGTGAGATGTCCACGATGTACCGATGGCGCATTGCCATACGTCTGGTATTCCGATAATGAAACGAGCTAGGTGGAATTACATCGTAAAATTCCATCGCACACTCCCCGAAATGTAACCGATAAAAAACCGAAAAGCTGGCAACTCGGCGACGGTGCTCAAGGCTCTGGAGCTTTGACTTGACCAGTGCCTCATCGCCGATGAGCCTCTTGCCCCGCTTTTCGATCGACTCTAGTGCGTCAGGCTGGTATTTGGCAGATCCGTCCCAGAGATGAGAACAGTATTCTATGCTGGAGTATGCGTATGCTGGAGTAGTATACGCAGGAGCTTTTCCGGCGTAAAATACCTTCTCGCCTTCGCAAGGATCCCCAACTTTTTGGCAGCCAGCTGAGCCTTTGCCTCAATGTATGGCCCAAAATTGAGAGTCGATGTCAACGAAACGCCAAGAAGCTCAAAATGGTTCGTTATTGGCACGGTTACATAACGGAAAGTTGGAGCCGGTGAAATTGGCTCTTGTTAGCGAAAAAAGACACGCCTTGGTTTTAGCAGCATTAAACTTGACCAAATTGGCATCGCCCCATTCGGAGACTGCTTGCAAGGACAAGTTCAAACGCTCCACCATGGCCTCAAGGAGAGACCGGAAACCTTATTGCGTAAGTGCGCAAAGAAGTTAAACTCTATCCAACCGACCAAATCGACCAATCACATGCGACATGAATGATGCGTCCGTTTTGTGTGATTGGCGATTTGGTCGGTTGGATAGAGTTCAACTTCTTTGCGCACACACGCAATACGGCTGCAGATCTGTGGCCTGGTAGCTCGTGCGTTGGAAAAGTATCTCTCAGCAACATGCTGTCGTCTGCATACCCAAAGGTTTGGCCGGGTTGTAGCAGATCGTTAATTTGCAACAAAAATAAGGTTGCTGATAGTACCGACCCCTGAGGGACCTCGGCATTAATATCCAATTGGTCCGACAAGCAGCCATCGATAACCACTCGAATGGACCGATCTCTCAGGAAGTCTTCAATCCAATCACACAGACCAGCGGGCAGACCGAATAAAGGAAGCTTACCAATAAGGCTTTCGTGCCAGACCCAATTGAAAGCCTTTGAGATGTCGAGGTAGACGGCAAGCGCTTCCCCGTGCCTCTCGATGGCCTCACTCTATATGTGAACGGCATACGCTAGAAGATCCCCAGTAGACCGATTTCGGCGGAAGCCGTATTGGCGGTCGCTAAGGATATCGTTAGTTTCTAGGTATGCCAGGAGCTTATAGTGTTAAGTATACGCTCCATACTCTTGCAGAGTATGGACGTTACAGAGATGGGTCTATAGTTCTATAGTATAGAGCCGGGTCAGCTCGACTGCCCTTCTTGGGCACGGGCTGTACGTTGACTTGCTTCCAAGCACTCGGCACTTTTCCAGACTCATATGAAAGGCGGAATAGGCGAGTCAAGATCGGAGACAGTTCAGGCGCACAGGTTCTAAGAACTATAGCTAGTATTCCGTCAGGGCCGCTAGCCTTATTTCCGTTGAGGTTGCGCAGCAACCTACGGACGTCCTTTTGATGTATGCGAATGTCCGACATCAGGAGAAGGAGGGGGCCGTGAATCACCAGGATTCAGACGGAGTGGGCCAGCAACCCATCGGGGTTCAGCAGTGGTGGTAGTGAGGGCCGGCAGAAGTTCAATTCGACCGATTTAGCCAGGGACTAAAACGCTTTACTACCTGCTGGGTAAGAAGCAAGTTTGGTTCCTATTCGGCCAATGTGGTCGAACCGAGCACTTCTCAACACCATCTTGCAGGACTTGGCAGCCCTGTTAAAGGCCCTCTTCTTCTCACCCACGTCACTCGATTTACGCGATCGAGCGTCGACCCAAGCAAGGTACGCCTCATGTTTAAGCGCGTCGGCGCGATAACATTCGGCGCCAAATCAAGCTTACGCATCTCCCGACCAGAACGGTCAGTGCACTGGTATGGGAAGAGCCTGGTGGTGGGCATTAAAGTCCCCCAGTAACACTAATTGGGCGAAAGGGTAAGCCGCCTCACTGAGGTACTCTGCTCCAGGGTAAACCCTGGCTAAGATAAGTACGTCACATCTGACGGACTCGCGAAGGAAAAACAGTGCTGGTCACTCATTCTCCAGGTGGTAGTGGACTGCAGAGAGATTTAAGTGCAGACCTCTAATGTTGGTGAGGTGCAATTTGTGGGGGAGGGGGTGCAACCACTGTTTAAATCTAGTACTCCTTTTCCTTGGCATTATTATTTTATAAAAGTGAAAGGACAGCATCATTGGGGGGCTCTGTGAACCTAGCACCCGACCTTGGCAAAAATTATCTTTTTTTGGTTTGATTGAAAGGTATCGGTAAGTAGTAGATAGTAGTGAAAATTATTTCGTTAGTAGTGGCGCCAAAAAAAAAATATGGACAGCAAAAAAAATGTTCGCCCCCGACATTGCAAAACCTAAGTTTTTCCGGTTGCATCTGGTAGGTAAGCGTAAGTAGTGGATTGTAGTGTATTTTTTTTCGTTTGTAGTAAAATAAAAAAAATTGAAAAAAATATTTTTATTTTCGACTTTTTTCCATATCGACAAATTCATTTTGAACGCTTACACGATAACTATAAACACTGAAAATGACTAAAAAACGTTGGTAGAGGTATGTACAAATTTTTAGTTTAATTATTTTCGTTTGAAGTAAGCTGAAAAAAATTAAAAAAGTATTTTAGGTATCGAGTATTTTTTCATAAAGATGAATTTAGTTTGAAAGCCTATACGGTTACAAAAAACGCTGAAAATGACTAAAAAACATTGGTAGAGGTATGTAGAGGTTTGTAGTTTAATTATTTTTGTTTGTAGTAAGCAGAAAAAAATTAAAAAAACATTTTAGGTATCGAGTATTTTTTCATAAAGATGAATTTAGTTTGAAAGCCTATACGGTTACTACAAACGCTGAAAATTACTAAAAGACGTTGGTAGAGGTATGTAGAGGTTTGTAGTTTAATTATTTTCGTTTGAAGTAAGCTGAAAAAAATTCAAAAAATATTTTAGGTATCGACTATTTTTTCATAAAGATGAATTTAGTTTGAAAGCCTATACGGTTACTACAAACGCTGAAAATTACTAAAAGACGTTGGTAGAGGTATGTAGAGGTTTGTAGTTTAATTATTTTCGTTTGTAGTAAGCTGAAAAAAATTAAAAAAATATTTTAGGTATCGAGTATTTTTTCATAAAGATGAATTTAGTTTGAAAGCCTATACAGTTACTACAAACGCTGAAAATGACTGAATAACGTTGGCAGAGGTATGTAGAGGTTTGTAGTTTAATTATTTTCGTTTGTAGTAAGCTGAAAAAAATTAAAAAAATATTTTAGGTATCGAGTATTTTTTCATAAAGATGAATTTAGTTTGAAAGCCTATACGGTTACTACAAAAGCTGAAAATGACTGAATAACGTTGGCAGAGGTATGTAGAGGTTTGAAATTTAATTATTTTCGTTTGTAGTAAGCTGAAAAAAATTAAAAATATATTTAAGGTATCGAGTATTTTTTCATAAAGATGAATTTAGTTTGAAAGCCTATACAGTTACTACAAACGCTGAAAATGACTGAATAACGTTGGCAGAGGTATGTAGAGGTTTGAAGTTTAATTATTTTCGTTTGTAGTAAGCTGAAAAAAATTAAAAAAATATTTAAGGTATCGAGTATTTTTTCTTAAAGATGAATTTAGTTTTAAAGCCTATACGGTTACTACAAACGCTGAAAATGACTATAAAACGTTGGTAGAGTTATGCAGAGCTCACCCGCTCACACACTCGGAATCCATCGTCCGATTTCGGAGCAGCTCGGGGTGTCAGGTTTATTTTCGTTACGGAATTTCTTGATTCGGTCGCCGCGCTCAATTGGTCGCTGCGCTCAAAGCCCGCGGTTAAAGCTATGCAGTAGCTTAAAAAGTTAATTCAAAAGATCAACATTATTTTCATCGAATATGGTATATTTAAGCATGTAAGTAATATATGTTTTTGAAGTCATCTCTTAAAAAGGTTACGAAGGAAAATAAACAGTGGTCCCCCACAATATGACGTCCCAAAGCCGTTTTGCTATTTTCAAAATATTTTTCTATTTTTGAAATATAATGTAGCTAGTGACACTCGCAAAGTTAAGACGAATCGATTGACGTAAGATTCATTGAAATCGGCCAACGCGTTTGGTCTTTAGAACGCCACATAGGAACAAACATATATATATACATACATACATAGACTGATAAACATATTACCTTCCTTAGGCAGTCGGGTATAAATTATAAAGTCATAATATTATGTCTCGAAATTATTTTTAAAACGATAAATTAAATTTGAAGGCCTATACGTATACTCAACGCTGAAAAACACGAAGTCGAATTGTAGAGGTTAGAAATGGGTTATAGTATAGTTTTTTCGTTAGTAGCTAATTGTATTAAATTATGGAATCAGTATTTTTAGTCTTATCTTTTTTCTAAATTTGTACGTAGAATAGTAAGTGGGTTCGACGTTGTTTTAGCAGTGCCCGTTTGGTAATCGCTATTACTCTTTGCGACGAACACAGATCATTATGCTCTTCCCATGAACCAGAGGCTCGTTTAATACAAGCGTAGTAATTAGCTTACTACAAACGAAAATAATTAAACTACAAACCTCTACATACCTCTGCCAACGTTATTCAGTCATTTTCAGCGTTTGTAGTAACTGTATAGGCTTTCAAACTAAATTCATCTTTATGAAAAAATACTCGATACCTAAAATATTTTTTAAATTTTTTTCAGCTTACTACAAACGAAAATAATTAAACTACAAACCTCTACATACCTCTGCCAACGTTATTCAGTCATTTTCAGCGTTTGTAGTAACCGTATAGGCTTTCAAACTAAATTCATCTTTATGAAAAAATACTCGATACCTAAAATGTTTATTTTTTATTTTTTTCAGCTTACTACAAACAAAAATAGTTAAACTACAAACCTCTACATACCTTTGCCAACGTTATTCAGTCATTTTCAGCGTTTGTAGTAACTGTATAGGCTTTCAAACTAAATTCATCTTTATGAAAAAATACTCGATACCTAAAATATTTTTTAAATTTTTTTCAGCTTACTACAAACGAAAATAATTAAACTACAAACCTCTACATACCTCTGCCAACGTTATTCAGTCATTTTCAGCGTTTGTAGTAACCGTATAGGCTTTCAAACTAAATTCATCTTTATGAAAAAATACTCGATACCTAAAATGTTTATTTTTTTTTTTTTTCAGCTTACTACAAACAAAAATAGTTAAACTACAAACCTCTACATACCTTTGCCAACGTTATTCAGTCATTTTCAGCGTTTGTAGTAACTGTATAGGCTTTCAAACTAAATTCTTCTTTATGAAAAAATACTCGATACCTAAAATGTTTATTTTTTATTTTTTTCAGCTTACTACAAACGAAAATAATTAAACTACAAACCTCTACATACCTCTGCCAACGTTATTCAGTCATTTTCAGCGTTTGTAGTAACAGTATAGGCTTTCAAACTAAATTCATCTTTATGAAAAAATACTCGATACCTTAAATATTTTTTTAATTTTTTTCAGCTTACTACAAACGAAAATAATTAAACTACAAACCTCTACATACCTCTGCCAACGTTATTCAGTCATTTTCAGCGTTTGTAGTAACCGTATAGGCTTTCAAACTAAATTCATCTTTATGAAAAAATACTCGATACCTAAAATGTTCATTTTTTATTTTTTTCAGCTTACTACAAACAAAAATAGTTAAACTACAAACCTCTACATACCTTTGCCAACGTTATTCAGTCATTTTCAGCGTTTGTAGTAACTGTATAGGCTTTCAAACTAAATTCTTCTTTATGAAAAAATACTCGATACCTAAAATGTTTATTTTTTATTTTTTTCAGCTTACTACAAACGAAAATAATTAAACTACAAACCTCTACATACCTCTGCCAACGTTATTCAGTCATTTTCAGCGTTTGTAGTAACAGTATAGGCTTTCAAACTAAATTCATCTTTATGAAAAAATACTCGATACCTTAAATATTTTTTTTATTTTTTTCAGCTTACTACAAACGAAAATAATTAAACTACAAACCTCTACATACCTCTGCCAACGTTATTCAGTCATTTTCAGCGTTTGTAGTAACTGTATAGGCTTTAAAACTAAATTCATCTTTATGAAAAAATACTCGATGCATAAAATATATTTTTATATTTTTTTCAGCTTACTACAAACGAAAATAATTAAACTACAAACCTCTACATACCTCTGCCAACGTTATTCAGTCATTTTCAGCGTTTGTAGTAACTGTATAGGCTTTCAAACTTAATTCATCTTTATGAAAAAATACTCGATACCTAAAATATTTTTTTAATTTTTTTCAGCTTACTACAAACGAAAATAATTAAACTTCAAACCTCTACATACCTCTGCCAACGTTATTCAGTCATTTTCAGCTTTTGTAGTAACCGTATAGGCTTTCAAACAAAATTCATCTTTATGAAAAAATACTCGATACCTAAAATATTTTTTTAATTTTTTTCAGCTTACTACAAACGAAAATAATTAAACTTCAAACCTCTACATACCTCTGCCAACGTTATTCAGTCATTTTCAGCGTTTGTAGTAACTGTATAGGCTTTCAAACTAAATTCATCTTTATGAAAAAATACTCGATACCTAAAATATTTTTTTAATTTTTTTCAGCTTACTACAAACGAAAATAATTAAACTACAAACCTCTACATACCTCTACCAATGTTTTTTAGTCATTTTCAGCGTTTTTTGTAACCGTATAGGCTTTCAAACTAAATTCATCTTTATGAAAAAATACTCGATACCTAAAATACTTTTTTAATTTTTTTCAGCTTACTTCAAACGAAAATAATTAAACTAAAAATTTGTACATACCTCTACCAACGTTTTTTAGTCATTTTCAGTGTTTATAGTTATCGTGTAAGCGTTCAAAATGAATTTGTCGATATGGAAAAAAGTCGAAAATAAAAATATTTTTTTCAATTTTTTTTATTTTACTACAAACGAAAAAAAATACACTACAATCCACTACTTACGCTTACCTACCAGATGCAACCGGAAAAACTTAGGTTTTGCAATGTCGGGGGCGAACATTTTTTTTGCTGTCCATATTTTTTTTTTGGCGCCACTACTAACGAAATAATTTTCACTACTATCTACTACTTACCGATACCTTTCAATCAAACCAAAAAAAGATAATTTTTGCCAAGGTCGGGTGCTAGGTTCACAGAGCCTCATTGGGGCACTATTCCGGAGACCACGTCTGGCACCCATGTGCTTTTTTGGTCCCTGGGGTGGTCACGGCGTACAGTGTGTTCTGGTGCGCCGGTGATGGGGGTACTCTCCAAAGGAGGGTCCGGTGACAGACAGCCACGGCGGGTTCTCGGTGAGTGCTAACGCGTGCCCGTGTTCCCGCCATAAGCGGCGCAGGAGGACACCGTGGAGTTTTAGTTGGTTGGAGTCCCGTGATGAGTCAGAATCCATATGAGCTTTTCTCAATGCTAAAAAAAAGGAAGTCCGGAGACTGCGGGGACGCCCGAGCACCCCCGGAATGTCCATCGGGCCCTCTCCATCTGGTCGCCAACCAGCATGAGTTTCATTGTACCAAAATGTGTTACAATACAAATTAAAAAGATCGAGTGGCAAGCTGCAGAAATTTAAAACCGCGCTATCTATTGGAATCTATTTTAAATGATCCGTTCAAATAATCTTTAAAATGTGAATAAAGAGCCCAATATTCCATAATTTCGTGCTTAGGAGAGTTGATTAAACATCCACAAATTTGCGACAGTTAGCGGGGCAGCCTTTCATGTGTGGCTGGAGCACTACTTGGGCCGACCGCCAGCGGCGCACCGTGCCTCGGATACCCTCCGATTATACCCTCCCGATACGTCCATAACAGCGCGTGTCAGGCTGGTTTGCCTGCAGTGGAACAGCTATCTCGACCCAACTCCTCTATTTGGCTACACCGAGCATCGTCACCGGAACACGGCTAGGCCACTTGGCGGTACGTCTTTGCCCAGTGGGTGGTCACAAGCCTTCGGCCGAAACCTACCACCAGTTAGTGTCACCTGATTTGCACCACCCGAGGACCACGTGTAGGGAATCAAAAGCCAGACTGCTACGGACGTGGGTTACTCGGCCCCCAATTTTTTTTAATCGCTTGGCGCTTGGCTGCTTTTCCCAGAAAACAAAAGAACTTAAAACTGCTTTATAGATGACACTGAACCGTAAGACCATATGTTTTATCGGGATGGAGTAATTAGGTTTCGGCCAGATTAGGCATCGGCGTTGCTATGTGTTTTAATCTGTCTGCGCTCAACTCCTCATAAGGTGTCTATCCATTAAACGTTTCCCAATCTTATCGATGACCAAGTTTACAGGCATCCGCTGGATGCGAGACGCACGGTACCGGTCAATGTAGCGACACTTGGGGGAGGCCTATTTCCAGCAGTGGACGTCTTTCGGCTGTGATGATGATGAATCTTATTGATGGTTTTCAGCGGAAACTTGGTACTACTACTATGCAATAGTGATCCTTCTTGACACTGGATACTGCGTGGAATCATATTCTGCTTGTGAGACATTTTACATCAAGAAGGGAGATGCCTTATTAAGGTCTAAAACACCAGAGGCACCTTGGAACTTCTTCGTTTGCATGTGGCTGGTGTAAGCAACTACTTATTTTTAAGACTTATTGTTTTCAGACCATTTCAGAAAAAAAATCCTTGAGATACATTATCACTGTGATTTCAAACGAGAGTAAACCATTTCGCAAGCCCATGAAGAGAGCGGGATGAATTGATATCTAAAGCTGAGTTATGGTAGTGGATAACGGCAAGTGGAAGAAAATAAGCGAGGGTTTTGCCCAGATTAGGAAACTGCCCATATTAATTAAAAAGGTAGTCTGAACACCACGAATGGCGTTAGTACCGTTCTCATATTCTTACTTTTCAGAACTATAAGAGTAGGTGCCTGGGAAAGGTCCATCTTATGGGAGGAGAAGATCAAACAACTGATGTCAATAAAGATGAACAAACATGAGTTTAACATGAGGATAGTCATCAGACTAGTCGAGGGTCTTCTTATTACGCTTGTGAGAGAGGCGAGTAAATACCAAAATAAGTCTGATCGACAACTGAGAATAAGATCTGAGACCAAGGGTTATAAACAATACTTAGCTCGTACTTTAGCCTTAACATGTTGCAGACTCTATCGTGCTATTGTAGTTTGGCAGTTATGTGACAATGGTAGGAACCAGGGTTGTTGTTGATGCAAATTGTTTCACATCCGCTGATGCTGGTTTGGTATTTTGTCATCAACATCAGCATCGCTGATGTCAAAGACAAAATGCTGATGCTGATTTTATAATTAGTACCTGGGCGATCGAGCTCTGCTCGGGTAAAAATAGAGAAAACGTCGTTTTCTAAAAATGAATCCTAGCTAGATCGATTTATTGCCCCCGAAACAGAAAACATGCAGGGGGCATACTAAATTTACATACTAGATATGGCTGTCAGCTATAAGACCGCCTTTGTAACCGTATAAATAAGTTTTTCTTGTAAATGTATAACTTTTATGATATACAATAAATTAGATATATTCGCGCGTCCTCGCAGCTTCCTTTCTTTTTCGCAATCAAACTCAGCCTTGAATTTAGCTAATTAGGTACACTATTGCCGAGCAGGAAATTGAACTGATTAATATCTATTACAATTCATTGAAAGATTGAATTTTATAGAGCTATATGAAAATTGCTTGCTTGCTTTTGGCAGATCGACAACCGAAATATAAAGAAAATCATAGTGTTGGAGAAACACCTCAAATCCATGTTCAGGGATATGGCAAAAGCATGTGATAAAACTCCTATTCATCGATCAAGGTAATAGGTACTATAGTAAGGGCAAAAATATAACTAAGTATAACTAGGGCGACGAGCGTATTTCACCATGGTCGGAACGACCTTGAGAGAACAAAACGCGCACTCGTTTCACACCCGCGCGACCCAAAATTTTGTAGATTTTTGTACTTTCCTTATTATTCTATGACTTTAATAAAAAAAGCCTCAAATCAAAATGTAGATAATTAAATTGTCTTTGAGATGGTGTTGATTTCATTAAAATACGCCCAGTGGTTTTGGTGCGACTGTCGTGTTTGTCCGTTTTAGACATAACTTTACAAATTAATTACACTATGTTATACGAATAAAACTCAAAATTTGCTTAGATCAAATTATTAAGAAAATGGTCTAATATAACATATTTTTTTCCAAAAAATTACGACTAGCCATTTAGACGTGATTCTCATTTTAAATTCAGCTACTTAAGGGAATCGGCGCCTTAAATGATTTGGCATTGTGGTGAAACAGGCACTAAAGGTGAACGCGTACCTAGACCCACCGCAGGAGCCGCACGCACCGCAGTTTTATCATTTTCTCATGGTCTCGCGCAATCCGCATCTTACGCGCCGCACGCATCGTATCCACTTCTGTACAACTTATTATATCAATATTTTGTAAACGGATACGGATGACGTCTCAGCGCCACCCGCACCGCACTCGCCGCAAGCATCGAACGCGCCGAATTTGATGACGTCATCCACACGCGCTGGTGGAATCCGTATACCTACAGCATTTTACTGAAATGGTATATAAGCAATATATAATATAATTATACCTACAGCATTTTACTGAAATGCAGGTCGTGCGACGCGGATTGGTGCGCGATACGATACGATTTCATATAAAGCTTTATAAAATGCGACTGCGCTGCGTGCGACTCCTGCGGCGCTTCTAGGTGCGCGTTCACCTTTAGAGAGATCCATACACCGACTTTGACTTTGCTGTATAGTTGCGTATAGTTAGCGATTTTTACGATTATGCACCGTATTCTTAGAAATCCAACGATCATATTTGTATGAAAATGAAACGCTAATTTTTATTATTAGCAAAGAATCCTCCCCATGAACCTTGCCCTAAGAATTCGCCCATTTCTAGATATTGCCTGATGTACGCGTACTACAACTACATATACGGAAAGAAGCATAAGGCGTATAGCTACCTGAACAAAGCTGGGGAGCTTGCCAAGACGTACTCTCATCTGATCCTCGTGTTCTGGGTAGAGCATACACGCGCTGTAAGTTTAAGCTGGCGTTCTTTATCTTCTCCATTGCTTGAACGTTCGACTTCTTCGGATTCAGAACTCAGACATTTAGGCTTCATGTTCCGTTGTTTTAACCTCCGACGGAAAAATACGGGTGTTACAAGTTTGACGTGTGTACCTGTGCGTTTATGTATCTGTCGGCATCATATATTATTTAAAACTTCTTTATTTCAATTAGGCCATTATGCGGCACTTTTGAACGTCAAAAATATAAAAGTAATAATAACTGATTCTACCGTCCATTCGGTCACAAAGTACGTAAGCGGCGGCGCATCGTCTATTTGTGATTCGGTTCTGTTCTTAGCTATGTTTGATGAAAATTGGTGCAGCTGTTCTATAGGCGTTTTACTAATTGAATCAGAGTGTTTTCGCAAGATATACCTACCGTTACCGTGTCATAATTACATGTTCAATAGATTATCGATCGAAGCGTGTCTACTACTAGATATATTATGTAGCATGAAATTAAAATGTGTCGGGGTTTTTTAAATTTTACTTGTTTTGTTCAGTTTTCAAGACGCTGCCGCTGCCGTGATATTATGGGCGAAAATACACAAACCTGTAATTTGCACTAATCATGCATGCATCATAATCTTCAGTCTTTTAGTATTCCCACTGCTGGGACACAGGCCTCCTCTCTGGGAGAGAGGTAATGGAAAATCAAAGATTATCTAGTCGTAATCCACCACGCGGGCCCACTGCGGGTTGGCGATATCTTCGAATTTTTATAAACATCATAATGGCGGGACCAACTCTTGTAATTGAAAGATTCTACCACGTATATTTAGCACCCTTTTAGTACTATTTTGTACCTATCCTGAAATTTTTGTACGTCACACGGCATAAGCGGCATTTCACGATAACACTGGTCCCGCCATTATGATGCGTCATAATGACGAGACCATGCCTGTACTCCAAAACTACAAAAAAAACATAATTCTGTTTAAACCAGTATCTAGTACCTGATTTAGTACTTCCAAAAATCAACAGTGGTTGACGGAAATCCTAGTCGTTTCTTTGCAAAATATTTTTTTAATTTTTTGACACTTTATACGCCTGAATAAAAATAAACGTTTAAAAATACTTCAAGTAAAAAGTTGCAGCCACATTCTTACAGGCGCTTGCCTTCACCATTTTGAGAGCAGTGGTGATGAAAAAACTTAAAAAAGTAAAGCGCCCTGGCTTGGTTCCAAGTTTCCAACCCACGACCTACCAAAAAAGTTAGGTAGATACTTGCACACTTTTATGCAAGTTACAGGCAAGTGTTTTTTCGCTTGCATACCCTAAAACCTAAGTTTTTGCGTTGTATCTTAGTATGGGAAGAATAATCTGAAAAATGAAATATTTAACGTACTAGATATCGCTTAATAAACAGTTTTAAGGCACTTGTCGCACCGTCGACTATCAGCGAGCAGCGAGAAGAGCTAGAACCCTGATACGAGTTGGCGAGCAGCGAGAAGTGAGTGTGTAGTTCCGATAGTTTTACCGCTCGGCGAGTGAGCGTTTTTGTGCGACGGACGATTACTCGCACCACTCGCTCGGGCGGTCAGCACGCGTTGGTTGGTTGGTCTCTCGGCGTAAGCCCTAACCGCCAAGCGAGCATCGCCGAGCGAGTATTATCATTGATAGGTCTTGTCGCTGCGACAAACTAGTGGTGAGAGAGTATTCGCCGGCAGTCAGTCAGCGATCAACTATTAATATCACACCACATCATCATCAGCCTATTAATGTGCCCACTGCTGGGACACAGGCCTCCTCTCTGTGAGAGGGGATGGGCCGTAATCCACCACGCGGGCACAGTGCGGATTGGTGGATGTCACATGTCTTCGAATTTTTGGTTCTAGGACATGCCGGTTTCCTCACGATGTTTTCCTTCACCGTTTTTGAGAGCAGTGGTGATGAAATAATTTACACAAAGTAAAGCGCCTGCCTGGGTTCGAACCCACGATCTACAACTTGTAAGTCACGGCTGATACCACTGGGCCACCACTGCTCCATTAATATATGTCTCTTTTATTGACACGGTATCTTTTGTTCGTTTCTTCAGCGAGAAAATGGTCGGTAGCTAATCGCTTCGTCGCCGGCAGTGGGACAAGTGCCTAATGATAGAATTATGCTTCTGCAACAAAAAATGAGTCTTTAACTAATGACTAGTTTTAATTGGCTAGTTTATAAATTCTAGTAGATTTGACACAATCACAAACGATTTACTTTCTTATAAGGTAACTTATCCATTGTCTCGGGAGCCTTGAGAACTGAGATGAATGTAGGTAGATAGGTGTCTTCATGAGTTTCACCGACACAATCGTGATTCACATATTAAACCGGCCCAAATTACCGACATGTCGGTAATTCTCTTCGTGTCGCAGTAAATTCGGCAAATTAGGTTGGCGCAATTTATTCCATTTGGTAGAGGTCCCAGAATCTGACTTCATCATTTCAATTATGGTTCAATGACTCCGTCATTAGGCTCTTAAATACTAGTTTAGTAGATACTACAATAATTCTTCGTTGAGTGTTCCAATTCAGTAATTTTTTTCAAACGATTAGTTGCCCCAAACTAAAATATCTTCTGTATCTTGGGTGCGTTTACAAACAATTAAACTCACATAAACAACAACTGTCTGTAGGCCATAACAATATTTATTCCGGGTGGAAATCGAACCCGCGACATGCAGCGTGGCAGCCAATCGCTCAGCCACTGTGCCAACCGTGCCATCGAATTGCAAGGTCTCTGCATCTGAAGATGAAGTCCAGAGACTTGATGGGGGTAAAATCTCTGGGCGTTAGGGATGTTAACTGAAAATTAGTTTTTGTCCGTCAGGTAGATTAATCACTATTACTACATATTATAAAACAAAATCCACCGCCACGTCTGTCTGTCTGTTTGCGATAAACTCAAAAAGTACTGAACTGATACTCATGTGATTTTTACCAAGAGACAGAGTGATTCATGAGGAAGGTTTAAGTGTATAATTTGTTAAGGTTTTGTGTCTTCCCGACACCTACGCGTACGAAGCTGGAAAAATCCAGTAAAAATATTGGTGAAGGTAATTAAGCAGAAAATAAGTGTCCTATATTATTTGATAATCTCACTGTGATGGGTAGAAAAATGATAATTCTATGTGGAGTAGGTACACAGAATTATCATTTTTCTACCCAGTAAATATCCCTATTGCTAGCAAAACCGAACCGATTTTATGGCAAGTCTTTCTGGGATATTTTTCTCTCTGTAAGAGGGCTGTAAGCTATCCACCATCCACGACGCGGGCTGGTGGATGTCACATGTCTTTAAATTGTTTTATCGCTTGAATTAAAATTAATCTGAAGTACATGTGTTTTCAGCACTGGAATGGGACTCTGGACCCCAAGTACTTAGATTTCTGGTGTGACCATGTGGAACTGAACAATATGCTGGACTACAGAGATTTTGACCCGGAAAGCGGTACAATTGTACCCTATACTCTGCCACTACCAACGGATTTAGACAATTAAATGTTTTTTAAGTGCTACAAAGATCTTTTGGTGCTTGAAGACCATAGTGAGGGCGGCAATATTATCTGTGTAATGAAATTTTATTGCAAAAAAAAAAAGTTTATGGCATTAGTTAGATTTTTGCTTAGCGCCAAAAGATCAGGGGCCTGACTTGATTTCGTGTGAGAGTGTGACGAAGCCATACAAGACGAATAGCTTAATAATTTTTCACAACGGAATCATGGTGACATTAGCACTTCGTAGTACGGCCCCAGCACAGCAATTGGTAATCTAGGTATATTTTTATTTAAGCAGGTACCTATTTCTAAGTTTACATAATAACAATTTAATTCAGTTTTAAAGAAGGATATTTTAGTTTACTTTGTGTATTTAATAAAAAATTAAAAAATATATTTTTGGGGTTTCAATTAAAATGCAGTAAGTAGGCAAAATAATTTTATTAAATAACAAAACTTGTTAGCTACCAGTTAAACAGAGCCGTTGTAGACGAGATCGTGAAAGACTTGAAGTTTTTTGGGAATATTTGCTGTATTAGATTACCTAAGCTAGGTCACAGTTAGGTTGGTACATTCTAATTTTGCCTGCTGATTTTTATTCTTGTTATATTTATATATTTACGAAGTATTTGGATATGTGAGCGATGGAGACCCGCCAGCTTACGGCCATAGTTCCCTTTTTTATCAACAACATTGTTAAGGACAATGAAAATACCGGAAGAAATCAAAAGGAGGTCATTGCCTTACAGTAGGACAATTTTATTCATAAAAAAACTTTTTTTGCAAAAAAATACTACCGAATTCCAAAATTCCTTTAATGCCAGAATAGATTACCCGAATATCATGAAACTGAACATAACCGGTGAAATGAGAATGAACCAAGGTGAACTGTACACATCTGCGTACCCCTTTAAAGCGTACTGGCGTAATATTATGTTATGAAATGGTATAAACAATAAACAGACATGCGATTGCAGCAATCCCGTGAGATTTGCCGTTATTTATTGAAGAGTTCTGTTGTATATCTCCAAAATTCTTCATCAGATCTTCACCAAATTAAAATGGGACCAATCAAACAAAAAAAATATTTCAAAATCGGTCCACAATTTATTGACGGAGATATCGGAAAAAAGAAAAACATACATAATGTCGAACATAGAATCTCCTCCTTTTTGGTATGTTGGTTAAAAATTAAAAATAGAAGAAGGACAGAAAAAAACAAAGGAAAAAGGAAGGAAGGAAGAAGAAAAAAAAAGGGAGGAGGAAGGAAGGAAGGAGGAAGGATAGGATAGGTGGCGTTCTGTAGTTTTTGCCTACCCCCATGGGAAAAAGGGGTCAGTTTATGTATGTATGAAAAATTGCTAAGGTCATAAGGTAAGTTCATTTCATAAGTTAAGGTCATTTCGCCCAAAAGTGGTTAATCAGGAACTTTCTTATTGTTAAGAGCATAAGGGTGAAAAGTGGTAGACCGGTGGCCAGGACGGAAGCCGGACTGGAAGGGTTTGAGGAGATTATTTTTGAAAAGGATAGTGCTTATTTCATTATTAATTACCGTTCTAGGACTTTGGACAGGAATGGGAATGGTAAGGATATTGGACGGTATTCAGAAAAGGATGTGGGATTGGACTTATCTGATAAAGGAATTATTTGCGCATCTTTCCACGAGCATGGAAAAATACCGCTAGAAGCAGAAAAGTTTAGTATGTGACAAATGACAGGCTTACTCTGTTGTAGGTATGTGTAATATTTGTGTACAATAAAGAATTAAGAAGGATCGCATCCAGCACTGGGAGTAACATTTTACAGCTGATACAGTCACAACCTACTGCATTTGGAAGTAATCTATAGTGCGCTTTTCTTGACATCACGTCATACGGAGAATTGATAAAAACAAATGGAAAAACTGGGGAGTCGGCAGAGATGCAAGATAATTCAATATACTCAATGTTATTGTCCTATCGAAATTGGACGAAGCTGTAAAATGATTATTTATTGCATCGATGTCTAAATATTTAGGGATCTCTTGTCAGGTTTTACCGACTCCCAATGACCATAGAAAATTCGAAACTTTGGATCTGTCTCCGTTTTGGAGTGTTATGAATGTGTTGACGATTATCATTCCTACACACCTTATTGCAGAGGTTGCGGATTGCGGCATATTTGTCTCATATTTGTCCCTATTAGCATCAATAGGGCTTCGCTAAAAATTTTCTTTGCCGCAACCGCTTTCATAAAATTTTTGATTTCATCTGTCAGTCACGGCGTTGGCAAATGTCTAACTTTAAATGCTCTTACAGGTGCGTAAACATCATAAATCTCGTTATATTTAGCAGAAAAGATATTAACTTGCTCATCGCCCGACGTAGAGGCAAACAGAGGAGACCAATCTACATTTCTGCCATTCTCGAAAAGACTGCCAACGTTCATACCACCAAAATTGCGTTGCATGAGAACTTTGGCTTCACCCAAATTTTTTAAGAAAGAAATATCAGGTAATGATACATAGGCGTCGGTTGAGCATTGGCCATGCTTATCGACGCAATCAGGAGATGAGACTATAGTAGTTAGAGTCGGCGGAGTTTTAATGAGGTTGATGTTTGATTGTCAGCTTTCTAAAAACACATAAAACGAGGCTAAACGAGCATGTCCGCAACTGAGGCAAAATCTGAAACAAAATCATACTGCAGTGGGATATTATAAGAAAACGTGCTATACAATGCCATGTAAAACCAACCTTACAGCGTTACATAAAATGAGGTGTCGCAAAACATTCTACACATTTCTACAAAATTATCACGTGGCAACCCTATCTTTTTGCCTTTTGACATATTTTAGTACCTAGTGTCCTAGTCTGTACGGAACGCATGGAGCACCTTCGGTATCTAGGGGACCACAATAGATCCCAAAGGATCGAAGTGTCCGAGTTATTTCTCGGTCCCTCCACAAGATAAGATAGTCTCATCTACAACCGCTCTTTCTTCAAATCCAGCAGCCTAATTGTGCAAGTGAATTCAGCAAGGCAAACGGTTTGACCGCCATCAATCGACCAATCACATGCGAGATGAAAGGCGCGATGTGGATTTCCGTCTATATGATTGGTTGCTTGATGGCGGTCAAACCATTTGCCTTACCGAATTCACTTGCGCAATTAAGCTGCTGGTTGCTAAAATAATATTTATACAGCCGTATTTTTTTTATAAAATACTTATGAAATTATTGCAACATGACAACAATTTTACATTCTAATAACTTACGATGGAATGAAAGTAAAAAATGTACAAAGATATTACAACGAAAATATACAATTTTGTGGTAAAAATATTTGGGAAGCTTGTCGTGTATTATCTTAATATTACTGACCAAATCCGATACGTTGTATAAAATAGTTTGGTCAAGACTAGAGCATTAGAACCAAGCAGTTTGGGAAAGACAAGAAGCAGCTTACCTGCGTAAGTGAATTCGACAAGGCGAAGGATCAATCATCTCCAACATCAATCATAACGCGTCTTTCATTTCACACGTCAAATCACACGGATCTTCCAAGTGACGCATACCCTAATACAGGCTGGAGAAAAAGGAGTACGCAAACAAACTAAGGGTACGTTCACACAGAACATCCGTATTTCCAGGATCGTTTTTAACGGATCCGTCGCTACTGTAGGTGATGTTTACACCGCATTTACAATACCGTTTTAATGGATCCGTCGCTACGGGGGTAATGTTCACACCACATTTATTCAGTGCGTAGGTACCACCAACTTTCAAACAAAACGGATCAGTATTTTAGTACTGTATGTGTAGTATGTGGTGAACTCGCTCATACAACTACCTACGCCTTTGCAAATTAAAAACGTTTGTTTACGTTTTTATTTGGCAGCAATCCGTTTTACAGACCTATAAAACAGATTGCTGTACCTATATATTGTCGGATCGGTATTTTTACTGTATCTTGAATATCTTGAATATGTGTGTGAATTCGCTGATACACCTATATACGTCAGCGCCGAATAAAAATGTATACCTACGATATAAAGCGGACCTGTAAAACGGACCTCTGTGTGATCGAGCACTAAGGATTGTTGGTGGAGCCGTCACCTCAGTCTCCCTTACTGACATAGGCAAGAACCACGGCCAACTTGGTCGATACAGTAAACAAAGTGAGCTCTTCGTGGAAACAGTCGGCGAAATACAATCTGGGTTAGATAATCTATTTTCCTAGACTAGACTTATATGTAGTGAACTCTAGTATGTCTCATACATGGGTGCGTTTCCACTTAGATTGAGTTTGGCGGAGATGAATTTAACGGACGGAGAGGAATCGACAATTCACATGATAGTATCGCGTCTCTCGACTCGTCTGTGATTGGTCGATTTCTACATGTCTCCGTTTCGCCACTGTGAAAGCACACCTTTAAACACTATGGACATTGACATTATACAAAGTGTATTCGAAAATCGGGTCTGGTCTGAAGAAAATATTTTTGTGTCTTATTTCAAGGCTAAAGACATGGATGTTGTTTTTATTTCATAGAAGAATTTCATACAACATTTATAAAATCCATTAATAAAACGTTTCATGATTACATGGATGCTTGAACAAATACCATTAAAAAATAATGAGCATTTTATAATATGTAATAGAAGTAAATCTATTACAAAACAAAACTTGTTGTATACTGTATAAAGTCTTCTGTGCCCTTGGCTTTTTCAATAAGACTATAGACATGAATATTATCATTTTGCATGCCAATAATTATTATTGTTACTTAAAAATACTTTGTTGTCCATGGAGTATTAAACAAAATATAACATTAAGTATTTAGCCTAATTCAGAAAAATGATTTCTTAAGTGGACTACTGCAGATCGAAATTATTTTAACCAGTGATTTGCTCTCATATATTGCTGTAGGTACATCAGCATCACCTCTGTGTGCCCCAAAACGTTAAGCAGTGGTATAGTCACCGCCAGATAACAAAAAAATAAAACTCGTTAACCTGTTTACCCATGTATTCCAATATTTCAAAACGATACGATTCTACGCCGATATGGTTCTACCTCAGACCAACAAAAAAAGATAGACGGCGCGCCACGAACATCAAAAGTGAAGCCACATTTTTATCTATGTGTGTTTGGAAGGGTTGCCATTTGTTAATTTTTTTCCCTATAAAATGGGTAATAATATTATTATGTGGGTAGGATAATATTGTTCAAGTAAGATATTGTTGAGTATGGTATTGTACATCAATTGTTTAGAAGAACTTCTATTCCGAAAAAAATATCAATTTTTTGTTACATCGCAAACTTAATTTACAAATCCAATTCGCAATTTTTTCAATTTTCGCTTTTTTTTTAAAGTGGCTTTATATACTTATGATTTGGAGATCACCTTTTATGCAAGACTTGCTGGTGTTAGGAGTATTCACTCTTCCGCTTTGCATTAGCCATTTATTTGCAATTGAATGCAAAAAAAATACAAATATAAATAGATAGGTTTCAAATAATAGAAAAAAGCAAACTATGAGTTAACGAGCGTTATACAGAGAAAAAAAAGTTAATTCAAAAAACCAAAAAGCCCGACTGCTTAAAAAGCTAAATAAAAAGCCGTAAACAAGAAGAACATCATGCTGTGCAGTCGGCGAATATATCTGGTTTTGGTCAGCGAGCTCGCGAATACGTATCCTCCGACTGCAGGCATGATTTGGGCGTTTTTTTTATTTTTATTTATAACTTTTTTTTAAAGGTTTAGGTACATTTAAACATATAAGTATTATATATTTTTGAAATCACCTCTTAAAACCCTTTATTTTGATACCCCACATGATGGGTTCGGAAGAAAAAAAAATTTTACCCCCGCAATATGGCGCCCAAAATGATGATATGAATCATCAAAATCAGCCAGTGCGTTTGGTCTATAGAACACCACATAGGTTCAAACATACATACATATATAGACTGATAAACACATTATCCTCCTTCGGCAGTCGGGTAATGATGTGTCAGTCGGATGTGTGCATGTATAGGTGAGAGTGCGCTAATGGGTGAGGGTGTGTAGTGTATATGAGTTAAATTAGTATATTTAGTTCTACTATGAGGTATATGTGTAGGTGTAAGTTAGCCCTGCCTGTCACAGTGTCATGGGATCGGAAGAAGTGAAATACAGATTCTTCCTATAACCATGCTCATAGAAATTCGATTATAGGTTATAAGGTTGCTGAAGCGTAATTCATAACATCGTCATGGGTATGAGTCATTATGTAAATTGTTTTGAAATAATACAGGTACCTAATTATATTTTCAATCTAATTTAGTAAATTCAAAATAATTCGAAGTAAATATAACTCCAAGTAAGAAATCATATTTAAATATGTTTAATCGAACGGGGAAATTTTAAATCATATTATGGCAACTCTCGCACTTTATGTCACTGCTTTCTTTCGTTGAGGTTTTTTGTTCCAAGTAACCTAAAATTCATAGTATATTTAATAAATAAACGATGTTATTTCAAGTACTTGTAAATGAAAAGTGATTCCGTGACACTTTAAATGTGCTTTGCTATTGTTTTTACAAGTTTTCACTACACAGGAAGGCATAATTATATTTTTATAAATATATGTTAACTTGACGACGACTCGTGACGTACTAAGAGCGATGAGCATAGTTTTAGTGTAGGTGTGTGCGTGAGCTTGTATATTTACTTGGAGGAGCATAGTTTTGTGGCTTCACATAAGATGTTCGCGACGCGCCGTCTATCTTTTTATGTTGGTCTGAGGGTTCTACGTAGGGATTGCAATCCGATTCTTCGAAATTCGAAAACAACTGTAAAATCCGGATTTTCTTGACATTTTAAGATCCGGTTTTTCGCCTTTATTTCAAAACTAATTTTAACGGATAATATTTGTATTTATCCACAAATTTTCATTTTAAGTAATCGGTAGGTATATCGATATTAACTATTCTAATGCGCAAATCCGAATAATATTTGAATTGATAGGCTTAGGTTTTATTTTTATTCTATAGATCAACTGAATGACCGAAAGAGCTTTTTCTACTGCTGGCATGTTCTGTAATAAAATAAGACCGCGCCTTAACAATGAGACACTTGACGCGATCATGTGGGAAGCGCTTGCCATCTCCCTGGACAGATGTCCAGGGAGACGGCAAGCGAAGGCTTTCGACGGGATCTGGCATGAAAGCCTTATTGGTAAGCTTCCTTTATTCGGTCTGCCCAGTGGTCTGAGCGATTGGATTGCAGACTTCCTGAGCGACCAGTCCGTCCGAGTGGTTATTGATGGCCGCTCGTCTGACCAACTGGATATTAATGCTGGGGTTCCTCAGGGGTCGGTACTCTCAGCAACATAGTTCTTGCTTCACATAAACGATCTGCCAAAACCCGGCACCTTTGGGTATGCGGATGACAGCACTGTTGCTGAGAGATAAGTGTCCGACGCGCGCGCTACAGGGTCTCAGATCGGGTCTTTCCGAGAGGCCGTGGTTAGGCGCTTGAATCTGTCCTTGAAGGCAGTCCCGAATGGGGCGATGCCAATCTGGTCATGTTCAATGCTGCTGTTCAAAGCTGACCCAGGCGTGTCTTTTTTTTCCGCTAAAAGGAGCCAGTTCCATTCCGGCTCCTTCTTTTCGAGTGATATTTTAAATAATTTGTGCAATTTTATTTCAGTTTTATCAACTTAAAACACTTCAACTTATATAGAGGTCAAGAGCGAGCCAAATAAAAAAAAAAATAACTCAAAATTCGAATAAACCGGATAATCCGGCTTTCAATCAGACGAGAATACAGAAATCCGGATTATAAAAAAATCCGGTTTTTGCTATCCCTATTGAGACCAAAATTATCAAAATATCTCCATAAACATAAAATCTTGTTTTCAGGATTCTTAGTTATACTTTTTGGTACAAGTCGAAGTCATAAAATGTTTTTTTTTTTTTTTTGTTATCTGGCACATTAGCAAACCCACATTTCGCCACTTTATGTTTAAGTCCCATGTATGGCAAGCCTATTGCTATTTATTACTGTACCAAAATGCAAAACATCTAAAACTACAGAAGAAAGCAAACATCATTCTAAGATTTATTTGATAAAAAAACTTAATGCTTTTCTGCATCATAATTCATAACTATTCACAACTTTTTAATTAAAGAAATCATTAAGGAAGCATTCTATCATAAATTGTAAGATTATAATTTTGTTTTTGTTAACCTTTATAGGCCCACTACCGAGTGTAGGTCTCTCCCATAAGCCTATAATTATATTTAAATAAATAAGGACAACTTGCTCAAATCAACCAGTACAAATTACATTTGCACAAATTACATTTGGACAAATTACAAATCACTGGTACATACTTTTTTTATAAATTCTAAAGTCATAATATGCGCATTTATACAATTATTGCGAAACATATTCTCATTCAATCATCAACATACCTAGTTCCCGCAAATAAAGCTAACTGCAACCATTTACAATTTCTTGGGTGACACATAATGCAATATTAATGATCTAGTACTTAGTGATGGTACTTGTGACAGTAACATTATGATCCTTCTGTCTCTTTTTGTCATTTAATTGTCCAATAATGTCATCTCACTCTATTGGAATAAAAGAGCCTTCAAGGGCCATCACTAAACAATGGATCATTACTGTTGTTTTAGCTGCCCTGTTTTTAAGTTCATTCTTATTCTGAGAATTGCAATGAAATATTTACAAAATAAATATAAGTATTCAATAATGAAAACAATGTCATGAATCCTCAGTCTTTTCATGCCAAGTTTTAATTCAAACATATTTACATTCATGAATTAATTTCAGTAACCATTGAGTATACAAACTCTATGAATACAAAAGACTATCTACTAGTCTATGCGGATTACGTTAATAGAAGAATCCAACAGAGCTGCAGAAAAATAATTTGACTTTTAACAGTACCTTTATAGCAATTTTCTTCAAATTCCCATCAACCTTTTTAACCCTCAAAATAATGCTTGTTTTGTCATACTCATAAGAAACATTACTAATTTTTAAAAAGCTCTTCTCCACCAACTGTCACCTTGCTGATAAATCACTCCTTTTTTAAATCTAAATTTAAAAGATATATAAAAATTTTAATTGTTACAATATCACCCAGTCATTGTTTAAAAAGAACAGTTGTTTAACAGCCTTATTGTCAAACATTTCACAAACTGCTTTAAGCCCAACTCTATGAAAGTAAAAAGTCTTTTAAACACTTTGGCAGTGGTAAAGCTTTTATCGAGCCATTATTCACATATTGTAGAATTGCATCTCTGCAAACACTTTGTAGTGTTTTAACTGAAACAAATAATGGAAACTGTAATTAATAATTATAAAACAAAATAATACTGTTACAAAGAAATTACTTTTGCCAGTGTGAACATGATGTGTATGTAAGTTTCAATCAAAAGAATTTTAAATATTTTGGCTTTTGTAAACAAAATAAAGTAAACAATTTTTAAGTAGTTACTATAACAATGGTCGACTTACCTCCATACAGCTGAACTATCTTCACTTGTTTTGTAGTTCCATACACATCAACAACTGCATGTAGTGGGCCCCTGGTGTAAGGGATAGCCTTAGTACAGGGTCCCTGGTCCTCTCCGTTTATTATAAAATGCATCTCTGCTAAATCCTGCTCCTCTTTGCATATTTTGGCACAAGGTACGAACATAACACCTATGCGACTGCCAGCATCCATCGGTAATATACCTTGTGGAGTGCCATTCTGTGACAGTGTTTGTGGTCTGAGAACCATTTTGGAGACAAAGCCGCGCGGCGTCTTCACGACGTGCCCGTCACCCAGCACTGACACGCGCGGCTCCATCTCTCTCCGCCCACTTGCTACTTGATTCACAAGTTCTACAAGCACATTGTTTTGTGACTTTGAAATAGGAAATATCCATGACATACCAGTGTTTGCAAGATCGGGCAGCGCATACTGAGGCAAACCTTTATCTCCCAGCGCAGCCGTCTGAGGATCGAGCAATGTCAACCCGAGGCGCATATGACCACTCCAACCTCGTTCAGTTTTCTCAATTTCCACCAGAAATATCTCCCCCGGCAGAAGTGGCTTCTCGCTAAAGGTTAAGCCATGGGCAAAGCTCGCTTTTCTATAAGCAACGGTATTGTCATCGAATAAAATAATATTAGATCCGTGATAATTGTGAAATCTTGACAACATATTCACAAACACATTTGCACTTCTAAGCAGAATGAGAACGCTACTTATTAATATTATTTTTAATACGCTTTCGGACGTTTTACTATTTATGTATTAAACATTAGAAGATAAATATTAAACAAAAATTTAGGCAAATGACCCAACGTTCATCCATGACATGACATCCGTCGTAAGTCGAATTTGTTGACATTTTACGATATTATGACAATTGACAGCAGTCACGCACGACAATGACAGTGAGTGAAATATTAAGGGCTTATTACACTACACGGTATTCAGGGCCCTGAATACCGGGTCCCTTCCCCATTCCTTGTCAATAAGGTCGATATTATGAGAACCCTAACTCCCTAACACCTATTACACTTACCTTAATTAAAGTTTAGGGCCCTGAATACCGTGTAGTGTAATAAGCCCTTTAGACATTGAGATAGGAAAAACATGGAGGCGCCGCGATGTTTAGACATACATTACCATACAAATATGAGTGAAATACGATACAGAATGTGAAACATAGATTAATTTCATTCTTTCTAATGTAGTAATCGTATTTGGTAGAAGAGACACAATCTTATGGGCAATATTTTTTGTGACATGTGACAGTAGTAGGTAAGTGCCTTAAGGTGGAAACCTTAGATAAAGTACCTATAGATGAAGGCTTAAAATGAGCTTGATTGATAGAGCGAGATGGCTAATTGGCAGCTCCATGTAAATAATAAGGACAAAAGATTATTTTTTGTCCTTGTCACCATGGCCGGTTTCTGTTGTTAGTCAAACTCTAATATAATGGCAGGTTTGACAAACAAACTCGGTATTGTTTGATTTTCTGTGATTTCGTGGTAATAAGTGTTAATTGAGACAAGGAATTTGGGTTATTTATAGATAATATGTGTCAGTGCGATGGTGGGTTGTAGTGTTCTTGTTCTTGTTGTAACACCAGAACTAACTATTGTTGTCTCATGTGCGGCCACGCTAGGGCTTAATCTATAGGTACTTTATCTAAGGTGTTCGTGGTAGTCCTGCTGTCAAATTGTTGTTTACTTTTGTATTATTGAAATTTATGAGTGTGTGTGTTCCGTGATTCACACAACCATAGCATCGGAAGCCATTTTAAAGGGCTTATTACACTACACGGTATTCAGGGCCCTTATTTAGGGTAGTGTAATAGCTGTTAGGAATTTAGGGTTCTCATTATATCAACCTTATTGCTCCGAAATGATCTAGTGACCCGGTATCCAGGGCCCTGAATACCGTGTAGTGTAATAAGCCCTTAAGTGACATTTTAAGGTTTCGGTAGAAAACTAGGCAGTTTTTTTGTAGGTATTTCCAGACCATACTATTTAATATGTCTATGGAAATGAGAACATTGAGATCTTATTGGGATAGGAAAGTCTATGAGAAGAATAAAGCCGATGAAACATGGAATTATTAAGTACAAGCATGTTCACTTCATTTTTCGGGTTCCGTACCTGAGTCTTATTGCTGTCACTCACGTGTATGTCTGTCTGTCTATCCGTCATCTGTCGCACAGGTTTTACAGCCAAACGGTTGGAACTACAGTCTTCAAAATTTCTCAGTAGTGTTGTTGATCCAAAGCCATACAAATTTTCAAATAATTCGTTTATATTATTATTTTTATTTTTTTTAAACGCTCCCCCCTTGTGCTGTACGGGAGCCCCCCACTGTCACAGATAAAGTGGGAACGCGAAACAATTTTTTTTACTTCCCATTGACCTATAAACTTCAAGCTGATAATGTTTATTATTACATAGGTATCTACTAACAAATACCAATATATTGATAAAACAGATTTTTTCTTTGAAATTCCCTCATTTTTCCTTGTAGTACAATTAAACCATTTCACATCGAATTATGGCTTTATTCATTTAAAAATTCAACATGCTTTTCGTATAGTATTGACACAGTATAATATTATGACAAGTTGACAGTGTTGTCAATCAAGTATTAAAACTGGCTTGCTACATCAAGGTCGCATATCACCACATTCTCCCGTGGTTAAGAAGTGACATAATCTTCAAAATAAGACGGAGGTCGGCGCTCTCTTGTCGAACGACGAGGTGCAGGGCTTTGCGAAATGGGTTCTTGATTACTACTGGTTGGATCAATAGAAACTTGAACTTCTGGTTCATTAGATTCTGCAGAAATCCAACTTGAGTCAGATTCTATCTCATGATCTTCAGTATCAGATGAATCATTTCCCGTAGGCGCCAAGTGACGGTTCGAAACTACTAACTCTCGGCCATTTCGTAGCCTTACGTGAGAATGCAGAGGGTTGGCCTCGACTAGCTCTACCTCTTCGACGATTGGGTCATACTTGCTTTTCCTTGCATTGTTCCTTAACAGTGCCCTCGCCGCCTCTGAAAGCCATGTTGGCATTGATTGTCCGTTTGAAGATCTGCGAGGATGAGTGAACATCCGCTCATGAGGTGTACATCCAGTCGCTGTGCACAATAAGGATCGTATGGAGTGGAGCGACTGATCGAGGACTGTCTCCCAGCGACTGATTGGCAGATTCAGTGATTTTAACGAGAGTTGCACAGTTTTCCAAATAATTCCATTGTATCGTTCAGTTTGGCCATTGCCTTGAGGGTTATATGGCGTTGTATAGCTAGTTGCTACACCAATACCGTGAAGAAAATCTTTCAACTCTGCTGATACGAATGCGGTTCCTCTATCAGAGTGAACGTAGGTCGGTATACCGAATAATGCAAATAATTCCGATAACTTCTTTTTAACAGTTTCTGAGCTCACATCAGAGCAAGGAAACGCAAAAGGAAACCTGGAGAATTCATCAATTACAGTCAGTATGTAACGGTTCCTTGCAGTTTCACAGGGCAATGGACCCTTAAAATCAATTGCAATCCTTTCAAATGGAGCAGTTGCTTTAATTAATGTCCCCTTCGTTTTAAGAAATCTTGGTTTTATTTCAGCGCAGACTGTGCACGATCCCGTGATTCTCCTGACATCATCAACTGAGTATGGTAAATTTTTAGCTCTAACCCAGTGAACCATACGAGTTATTCCGGGATGACACAAATTCTTATGTAGTTCGAGAAGGTTTTCAGTGCTTGAGTGTGTTGATGCTGTTACATTAGCTCTTGAGAGAGCATCAGCTACGATATTGTCCTTGCCTGGGCGATATGTAATATCAAAACTATAGCTTGAAAGTTCTAGTCGCCATCGCTGTATCTTGTCATTCTTTATTTTAGAGCTATGTTTTTGGTCAAACATGAAAGATACAGATTTTTGGTCAGTAATCAGTTGAAATGTTTTACCCAAAAGATATTGTCTCCATTTCCTAATAGATTCAACAATAGCCGCTGCTTCTTTCTCTATTGCAGAGTGATTGCGTTCATGAATGCTTAGAGTCCTTGAAAAAAATGCTACTGGTCTTCCTTCTTGAGTAAGTGCAGCAGCTATGGCATGGTCAGATGCATCAGTTTCAACTGTAAGTTGTGTCTTGGGGTCAATAACGTTGATAGCTGACCTGGCTATTTCTACTTTAAGCGATTGAAATGCTTGTATAGCTTCAGGCGATAGTGGGAATGTCTCTGATTTTGCCAAAACTTTTATTTTGTCCGAGAATTTTGGGATCCATTTAGAATAATGTGCAAAAACACCCATGGCCCTTCGAAGTGATGCTCGGTCATCAGGTGTTGGCATATCCAAAAGTGGGCGAAGTCGCTCAGGATCCGGCTTGATTACGTTGTTGCAGATATTATAGCCTAGCAAGTTTATTTCTGCTTTTGAAAATTCGCTTTTCTGTAGGTTCAGAGTTAAGTTGTACCGAGTAGCAACTTGTTGAAATAAACGTAGTTTTTCATCGTGATCAGCTTGGTCAGATCCGCAAATTGTTATGTCATCTAAATAGGCGTATACGCCCTGTAAGCGTTCTTTTTCTATGATAGAATTGATAGCTCGTTGAAATGCTGCTACTCCATTTGTTACACCAAACGGTATGCGTCGAAATTGGTACAAATTTCCGCTTGCTTCAAAAGCTGTATATTGTTTTTCGTCTTCTAAAATCGGAATTTGGTGGTAAGCACTGCGTAAATCAATTTTGCTATATACTTTATGTTTGGCTACTTTTGAAACGATCTCATCCAGTCGTGGCAATGGATAAGCGTCAAGTTGTGTGTACCTATTTATTGTTTGCGAATAATCAATGACCATTCTTTTTTTGTGATGTTCACTTGACGTCACAAGAACTTGAGCTCTCCACGGCGAAACGCTTGGCTCTATAATCTTGTCTTCTAGCAGTTTTTGTATTTCCGCTTCGATGAATATAGTATCTGAATCAGAGTGCCTTCTAGATTTAACAGCGATCGGCTTCATAAAAGGGAGTAGGTTTGTAAATAGACCGACAGGTTCGATTTTCGCTTCGGACAGAACACATAGTTTCAGTGCTGGCTTAGAACCACCAAATCGCATCTCTAAAGCTTTGTGGTTCTGCAGGATATCATGTCCAAGAATTATATCTGAGCATAGCCCATCCATTATCATCAGAGAGGCGTCGATTTTTTGATTTTGTATGGTCATCTTCAATGAGCATGATCCATTTACTTCGGTGCATAAGTTAGACGTTGCCATTGTGATCTTCTGCTTGCAGGGAGCGATGTCAAGTTTACATATATCAACAAGGCGTCGATCAATAAAACTGGCTGTACTACCTGTATCGATAAGTGCTCTAGCTGTCGTCTTCTCTGTTGCCTTTGGGCTTGCCTGGGTTCTGGCGGAGTGGAGTGAGGTTCTTGAAATAAAGATGTCTTGATTTTTAATAATTATTTTTATTGGGCCACACGTCCATTTCCTAAGATCGGGTATGAGCTAGAGCCATAGACAATATATTAGATTGTAGACATTCAATCATAGACATTCATCGACCATCATGCTACATGCCCTTTTTTCTTTAAAGTGACATTGACATTTCTAAAAAGACATAAACAAATTTATTTGACATTGACAGATTTGAATTATAACAATATAACCTTAAAACTTTGATAAACAAAGCTAGGTTATCAAAATTGAGTAATACTATTTAATAATAATTAATACTACGCATACAATTTTATAATCTTATAAATCTAATTTATGTTTCTTTTTTAACAATCTACCTCTCGAGCTATATTCAGCTTGTGGCATTTCCTTTTCAGATTGATGGGCATCGTTATTTTTGGACATTACAGAGTTATGAGGTATGATAACATTCTTAGGACTACTGATTAAGTTTTCTATGTTAATCGGACTTTGTAAATTACATTCTTCATTAGTTTTTAATAAATCTTGACTTTCATATTCATTAAACTCATGAACACTTTCAGGTGACATTATTTCTTCAATGTTTACAAATACTGGAGAGGTTATTATCTCCTCTGAAACAATAGAATGATTTGACTCAACTGATAAGAAGGAATCAGAATCATTATTTTCTTTGCTTGTATAATTTGACATAGGACTTGACTCGTGAGTGAAGATAAATATACAATTATTATCCTCCTCTTCTTTTTGAGAAAATGATTTTGATTTCAACTTTGTTTTACATGAACTTGGAATTTTATGATCCATAGTTTGACCTGTTTCATTGAATTTGACTTCCTTGTTATGTGACTGTAACATATAGTTTGAATTATTATTATTTGACTTATGATCTAAACGAATATGTTGAGTATTTCTTCTGTAAGTTGTACCATGACAATCTTTTACAATAAATGATCTAGGAAATTTAGTTTTAGACACAATAGTACCTCTAGTCCATATGATATCTCTTGGATTTTTCTTAAAGTATATTTGTTGGTTATTATAAAATGTAGGATATTGTTTACAATTTCTGTTGTAATAAGCTTTTGTTTTATTTAAGTAATTTTGTTTCTTTACATTGTGCTCTGAGAATTTTACAATCTTAGGTCTTAAATCACTTACTTTATTAGGTAATTGAGTTCTTAAATTTCTTGACATTAGTAACTGTGCAGGTGAAGAGATATTTCCTCTGGGGCTATTTCTATAATGAAGTAATCCTAAGTATGGATCGGACCCTGATTCATCACATTTTCTTAATATGTTTTTTATGATTTTTACAGAAACTTCTGCGAGACCATTTGAACGTGACAAGTGTGGACTTGATACAATATGTTCAATATTCCATTCAAATAGAAAGTTCTTAAATTCTAATGAGTTATAAGGGGGACCTCCATCACTTAAAAGTTGTAATGGGATACCATGTCTAGCAAATATAGATTTCAAGTGTGTTATGACATTTAAAGTTTTACTGTCTTTATTCAAATTTGCTATTTCTATGTAGTTGGAATAAAAATCCACAACAATTAAATATTTTTTGCCTTTATATTCAAATAAATCTGTAGCTAGCTTTTGCCACGGAAATATTGGTTGTTCATGTGATAACATTGACTCTTTTGTTTTATTTGAAGAATAAATAGCACAAGTTTCACATTGTCTTACTTTATTTTCTATATCCTGGTTAATATTAGGCCAATAGACTACTCCTCTAGCCAAACATTTTGTTTTTTCTATACCTAAATGACCTTCATGTAAAATATTTAAAATTTCAGATCTCATTGAAATAGGTATAATGACTAAGTTGTTTTTGAAAATTATATCATTAATTACATGAATTTCTTCCTTGATGTTCCAATATGGTGATACTAAATTGTCACATTGTTCTTTACATTTAGGCCATCCCATTTTATAATATTCTTTTAATTTTTGTGATACTAAATCTTGATTTGTGTGATGTAAAATTATTTCAAGTTTTTGTTTTGTGATAGCTAAGTTAGAAGTTAATAAGTTAATATGAATTTCAACTTCATTGTCTAAATCATCTAGGCTGACTAATTCCTGATTTTGGTTAGTGTCCTTGATTGGAGCACGTGACAAAGTATCTGAAATATACATTTCTGTGCCTTTAGTATAAGAGACAATTAGGTGATATGCTTGCAAAGTTATCATCATACGTTGTAATCTTGTAGGGACTTCTGACATTGGTTTTTTAAATAAAGTGACTAATGGTTGGTGATCTGTTTCTACTTGAATAGGTATACCATATATATATTGATGGAATTTTTTGCAACCAAACACAATAGCATAAAGTTCTTTTTCTATTTGAGCATAGTTTATTTGACTTTTATTTAGTGATTTTGAAGCATATGCTATAGGATTTTTACCATGTAGTATTACAGCACCTACTGCATTTTTTGAAGAATCGACAGACATTCTTATAGGTTTTTTCATGTCATAATGAATAAGAACAGGTGATTGACATATTAATGACTTTAATCTTTTAAATTGCTGTTCATGTTGATCTAACCATTGCCAAATATTTTGCTTTTTTAACAAATCTCTCAAAATAGTAGTTTCTTCTGCAAGGTTTTGGATGTAGGAACCTAAATAATTAATCATTCCTAGGAATCTTTGGAGTTCTTTAACATTTGTTGGACTTGACATCTTAGAAATTGCTTCAACTTTAGTTTGGTCGGGTGACACACCATTTTTATTGAAAATATGACCAACATAGCGTATTTCAGCCATACCAAATTGGCATTTAGACTTATTGAATTTTAAATTTACTTCAGAAACACGTTTGAATAGTAATTCTAACCTTTCATTGTGTTCTTTTTCATTTGACCCATAGACAAGGATGTCATCGACAAAAATTATTATTCCTGGTAAGTCTCCAAATAATTGATTCATAGTTCTATGGAAGATTTCTCCACTGGAATTAATTCCATATGGTAATCTAAGAAATTTATACCTACCATAAGGTGTATTAAAAGTACATAAATCACTACTTTCTGAATCTAAACAAATAGTCCAATATCCAGAACTAGCATCTAATTTTGAAAAAATAGAAGCTCCGGCTACTTTGGATCTAAGGTCATCAAATGTAGGATAAGGATAATGAGGTCGCATATTAGCTTCATTTAAGTTTCTAGGATCAAGACAAATTCTCAACTTGCCATTAGGTTTTTCAACTAAGACTATGGAATTGACCCATTTTGTTGGCTTTTCAATCTTTTCAATGACTTTTTGTTGTTCCATACTTTTTAATTCATCCTTAAGACGATTTTCTAAAGAATATGGTATTCTACGAACTGGACAAACTTTTGGTTGAACACTGAGATCAATATCTAAATGAGCTTTGTAGGGTAGACAACCTAAACCTTCAAATGTATGTGCGTACTTTGACACAATGTTTTGCACTGACCTGTAACTACCTTCAATTTTGAATATTCTTTTTACAATACCAAGTTTTTCACATGTTTTCCACCCAATTATTGGTATGCACTCACATTCTACAACGGTGAAGTAAAGTCTTGCTGAAGATCCATTTTCAAATTTGCAATCAATAATACAAGTACCTAAGTTTGGCACTAGTTCTCCTGAAAAAGTATATATTTTATTATTTGTTCTAAACACATTAATATGATCCTGCGTACTAGACCTAATTCTATTAAGAATATGCTTTGATATGACATTTGTATCAGCTCCTGTATCTATTTGACATTTGACTTTGAAGTTATGGAAATAGACATCAATTTGCCAGTCTTCCGCATTGTTATGATTTTTATTAATGGAACCTATTACAAAATGATTATCCTGTGGATTTGATAATGACTGAATTGTACTTACTCTATGATTATTTTTACCATTGTTACCAGAATTATTGTTATTTCCTGAATTTTTGAAAAAACAGAATTTAGCAAAGTGGTTTTTCTTCTTACAATTACTGCATATCTTGCCTTCAGCTGGACATTTGTATTTGTGTACTTGACCACATCTCCTGCATATTTTATTGGCTGGTGATTTCAATCTTTGGTTGAAGTTATGTCTGCTTGATGATGATTTGTTCCTGTTGTAATAATTATTTCTGTCGTAACTAGTTTGTGAACGGCTTCTGTTATTTGTCCTGATAGCTTGTACTGATTCTTTGTTTTCGGTTTTACACATAAGTTTTGTTGACCTTTCTTGAGAGAGTTCTAGACTTTTTGCAATTTTCATAGCATTTTCAACTGTCAAGTTTTCTTCTTGAAGGAGTCGTTCCTTTATGTGTGTATTTTTCATACCAATGACCAGCATGTCTTTAATTAGAGAATCTTTTAGTGTTGCAAATTCACATGCGGTAGATAAGTTAGTGAGAACTGTGAGGTATTCCTCCAAAGTCTCGTCCTGTTTTTGCATTCTAGTGAAAAAATTGTATCTCTCGACTGTTACGTTTGTGTGAGGACTGAATTTATCATCAAATTTTTTCAAGATTTCTTCAATTTTTGTCTGTGTTCTGTCAATATTGAAACTATTGAATATTTCAAGCCCTTCATCTCCAATTGCATTTAATAAAATTGCTGTCTGTTTTGCGGTCGGAAATTTGTTGATTTCATTCGCATCCACGAAGATTTCGAAACGTTGTTTCCATTGCCTCCATTTCTCGGCAGCATTGTCGCCATTTTCTATCGTTAGTGGCCTCATGTTCGCAATGAACATTTTTTCTGTCATTATTATCACTTCTTATTACCTTCTGTGACCAATTCTGACACCATGTTGCCTTTGGGCTTGCCTGGGTTCTGGCGGAGTGGAGTGAGGTTCTTGAAATAAAGATGTCTTGATTTTTAATAATTATTTTTATTGGGCCACACGTCCATTTCCTAAGATCGGGTATGAGCTAGAGCCATAGACAATATATTAGATTGTAGACATTCAATCATAGACATTCATCGACCATCATGCTACATTCTCGTTTATAACAACTGGTATTGTAGCTCTTCGCAGATCTGCAGCCGATACTATGCAAGAAAAGGTATGTGACGATGTGGACATGGAATTGGTGGCATGCTCCTCTTCTAATGTCTCACTTGCTGCTGCTCGAGGCCTTTTGCTGAAACAAACTTTAGCATAGTGACCTTTTTTACCACAGTTTGTACAAATTGTGTTATATGCCGGACACTCGGAGCGAGGATGGCGCAGTTTACCGCAAAAATAGCATGTTTCTTTTCTTGCAGGAATTCTCGAAACAGCTGCAGTATTATCAGTATGACTTACGATTGGCATAGTGTCTCGTCGGTAAGAATTGTTTTGATTTTGTGCCATTTCGAGTGATCTTGCTTGTTGGTAAGCTGTATCTAGAGTGAGTGTACTGTTCTCTAAGAGACGTTGTCTTATTATTGATGACGATAGCCCTGCGATGAAGGCGTCTCGTACGTATTCGTTCTCATTTTCTTCAGCGCTCACTGATCTAAAATTACAATTCTTTGCTAACTGTTTTAAGGTTTGAACGTATTGGTCGATTGTCTCCCCAGACTGTTGATGACGTTTTGCTAGATGATGCCGTGAGTATACTTCGTTTATTGGTTTTAGAAATATCCCATCTAGTTTTGCTAAGGCTAAATCAAAGTCCTTTATGTCTTGTATCTGGCGGTATAGCGATGGCGAAATGTAATTGACAAGTAGTTGGTACTTGTGTTGACTTACAGAACTGCCCTTGGTTGTATTTGATTCTATTGCTTGAACAAAGTTGGTAAAAGTTTGCTTCCAATGAGTCCAGTCAGATGATTGGTCCGAGCTTGATGTCGGATCCGCTTCGAACCGATCGGGCTTTAGATATTTGTCCATAGTTTCAGCAATAATTTTAAATGAATAAATTGTAGTACAATTAAACCATTTCACATCGAATTATGGCTTTATTCATTTAAAAATTCAACATGCTTTTCGTATAGTATTGACACAGTATAATATTATGACAAGTTGACAGTGTTGTCAATCAAGTATTAAAACTGGCTTGCTACATCAAGGTCGCATATCACCACATTCCTATTACAACCAACTTAATTTTGCGGTTTGTTAAGGAACCCTAAATGTGCGAAGTCCGACACGCACTTGGCCGGTTTTTGTACAAGCTTTTGCCTGCGAGTTGGTCTGTGTGCAAGTCGGAAATTATCTTCTATCTCTCACAAGCACATACTATGTACCGACCGAGAAAGTAACGGCACTTTTGAAATGCGATATTTGCTGTTACAATTCCAGTGAGCTGTTGATCTGTTGAACCGTTGAGCCTAAGGAAATAAGGTTAATAAGGTTGAAATATGTTAAGAGTCGCAACGATTCGGTATATCTCAATATTTAATAGTTCTATTTAAGCAGAGGTGGCTTTAGGCTCCGGGGCGCCAGACTTGAAGGGGCACCGAAGACACCTTGGAATCAGTTTTTGAGCTCGCCACGCTCTGTCTTCCATCCTACGTTTATTTTTATTCACAATGTTTCGACAATTTGTTGGTTGAAAAAGTATACAAAAGACGAAGCGCGAATATTTTCCTACTCTTTGCTCACTTTGCCTGCTCTCATAAGCAAAGGTAAGATTTAGTAAGCGAGGCGGAAGTAAAAAATTTCGAAAGTTAAATAAGTTATTTAAAAAAATCAAAATACCCGACTGCTTAAAAAGCGAACTAAAAAGTCATAAACAAGAAGAAAATCATGCTGTGCAGTCGGAGGATACATGTTCGCGAGCTGGCTGACCACTGACCAAAACCAGATGTATCCGTGTGACCCATCCATCGACAGCTGTGTTGTTTGCTTCCGTATTTTATTATATTTAGGTAGGTACTCTTTGGTTGTGTGACATTGTGTTGAGCTTACAAAATATCTCCAAACAAGTCTCATCCATCATGCATTGAATTTTACAGAATTTTACACATGATTTTACATTTCTAATCTGTGCTCGAAAAAAAAGCACAATAAAAAAGCTAAAATGTCACTCTCCGGCAAAGTGGTCACGCGGGTTTTTCAATTGAATTTGCGAAATAATGTTTCAAATATTAGGCAAAGAACATGTTCAGTTATTTTGAAACAACCTAAACACCAGTATAGTACTTTAAATAAGAATGATTTGTTTGACACCAAGAGATACTTTTGTGCTACCTTTTGTACCGCGATGTCAACAAATACAGCCGAGTGGTAAGGCGTTTAGTTTTTGCTCTATTTTTATCCAAATAATAACCACTGAAAGTACAATTTAAAATCCTATAAAGATATTCTCCAAACTCTTTCCAAAATTTGATAAGGTTTATATATTTTATACAAAAACAATAATTCAGTTAAAGTTTTGATTGCATGCAAAAAACTACGTATTGTTGGTAAATATTATTTTGAATGTTTTTATTGTACTTGTTGGAAGTTGTTATACTCTTGGAACTTGGAACGAAGTTACTAAACGTAAATGCAAATAGTGCATTTGTGCCGCGTCAAGTGCCTACAAAAAAACAAGAAGTAATAATACCTGTTTCAATCGCACAATATTATATTTACTACCTAGTGATCTACATGTATTGAGTATCTTTATTCTTCAATATAAGTTAAACGGTAAGTTTTTATAATTTAATAAATTCTAACCTATTTTAATTTACAGTTCTATAGACTTATCTTAATCAAAGATAAAGAGTTATAAAATTACATAAACTTTGCAAACAAATTGATAAATAATCGTGATTTCTACAGTTTACCTGGCATTTAATATTTGTTTGTGCAAAACCTCTAAGTAGAAATATTCTTAACAACCAGTGAACTGGTCACTAACTTTTTGGAAACTTAGAAATTGAAATTTATAGGATAAAATGCAGAGACCGATCAGACCTTACACTTTAAAATTACACAACTTAAACCTTATTTATAAAAATCTCTGAGTTGTTTTAGCAAAATGGTTAGCAGTTTCTTCATTCAAATTCTTTAAAGCAAATTTGAGAATGTGCTAAACAGGGTCGAAATTTTTATAAAATAATAAGGGTACTTAAGTTCAAGTGCATGCACACAAATGCAAGCACAGCTTTAAAAACTGCACAATGTTAACTTTGTTTTTCTCTATTCAGCTCTTTGAATAAAGAAGTTCATAAATATGAATCACTATAGAATATCTGACAAGTTACAAAATATATACCTAGTTATGTAAAGTAAACAAGAGATATAAGTAACCAGTGAAGAAATTAACCCCTTTGATGTTTCCAGTACATAGGAAAAATTGGGAAGTCTAGGAGAGATTGTAGTAGTAGTCTATGAAGTTTCTTGTGTGTTCTTCTCCATAACAAGCTACTTTTCCGAATGCACGGTAGAATCAATTTTTATTACTTGTATATTTTTAATTTAGATTGATTATTGTTTGACGTTTAAAAGTGCCGCTTATTGGCCTAGTTGAAATAAATATATTTGACTTTGAGAGTGGGTAATTATTGTTGCTTGGTTTCTATGCTAGTAATATTTAATCAGTGACTATGCTGATACAAAAAATAGCCGGTTAAAAAACAAGTTACTATAAAAACAAAAGAAAATTATGATCGAAACAAAAGTACAGTAGTCACAGCGGATCTTCGTGTCTCTGAAGTTGGCTGCAAGTAGAAGTGGCAGTTGCTATTTTTGTGTCAAGTTGATGTTGAAGATAGTATTGTATAACTGCCTCTTTCACTTGCTTATGTTTGTCGCATTTTCCTATCTCGCTTACTGGATTCAGTATACTCAATGACAAACTGTTGCTCTAGCAATAATTTAGCTGCGGGATCCAAGACAGTCAAATTCATTCTCCGGGACTTTGTCGAGCTTCATTGCCTCGGTGCCTTTCTGTTGGTTCCCACTGTTGATTCTGGCTTTCAGGAGTTGCAGTGGTTTGGGAATAGTGCGGTGTAGATCTAACTTCAGATACACAAAGATCCGCTGTGACTACTGTAAACAGTGTTCATAGTAATTTTGATTTGATCTTTCTCCTAACATGTATGTACAAGGTAATAAGATACATTCAAGGCAGATAAAATATTGTTATTTACTTTGAAGAGGATAATATCTGACATAAATAAATTTGAAATTTTTTTGAGAGTAAAACATAAAGTCTTGAATTTATTAGTTGGTTGTGAAGACAACAAATATTTCTTGTTTTAAATGATAAAATAATCTATACTAATATTATAAAGAGGTAAAGTTTGTGATGTTGTGAGTTTGTGAGGTTGTAGGGGGTAATCTCTGATCTATTGAACCGATTTTGAAAATTCTTTCACCAGTAGAAAGCTACATTATTTCTGAGTGTCATAGGCTTCAATATATTTTCAAAAAAATTAGAGATCCTTATGAAAATTGCAATAATGTAAACCAAAGTAGCAAAATGTTGCCTGTAAAATGTATTCTTTGGCATGCGCTGTGATAACTATTGATGATTTATAAAAAATATTAGGTAGGTAGGTAGGATAGGCAGGGAAGGCAGGGTAGGCTGAGTAGGCTGGGTAGGCAGGGTTGGCAGGGTAGGCAGTGTTGACAGGAAAGGCTGGGGAGGGCAGGGTTTGCGGGGTAGGCTGGGGAGGGCAGGGTTGGCTGGTTAGGCAGGTAAAGCAGTGTTGGCAGGGTAGCCAGTTGACGGGAGCGAAGCCCCGGGGGTCAGCTAGTTATTGTATATGGACACTGCATAAAGTCTGTGTCCATCCTAGATGTAGTGTTGTAGGAGAAAATAGGTATAGTCCTCGCCAAACATCTTGGCCGCCGTGAAGTTGGTTTACCGGATGCGCGAAGCACGAAACGGTGCTATTTTTGTATGAGATTTACTACTGCGCAGCCATTGTAGCCAACTTCAGGGCGGCCAAGAAGTTTGGCGAGAACTATAAGTAGCTATTTATATAAATTCTATTTTGTGTCAGCAAATATGGTATGTTTAATTTATTACAAACGCGCAAACCCGCCGCGGCTGTCCGTCACCGGACCCACCACTGGGGAGTAACCCCCATCACCCGCGCACCAGAACACACTGTACGCCGTGACCACCCCAGGGACCAAACCAGCGTAAGGGTGCCAGACAACCCGGTGTATGGCACCCTTGGTCCCCCTGTAACGGGTCAAGGTCAATAGCCCTGCCACCTACTATTTTTCGGCCGCAGGAGATAGGTAGAGCGGATAACGCTATACCGACACTCCTCCTCCCCTGCGGCCCCACCGCGTCCGCCATCAGACGGTAGTGACCCCGCCCAGGCCGCGGAAGGTAGGGAGAGCGGCGCACCGCAATACCGGCACTCCTCTCCCACCGCGGCCTCCAACCCTCAGCCGCAATATCGTATGGGACCTGGGACGCTCCATAAGACATCGCTGCCCGCCTCAGTTGCGATGTCGCTTGTTACCAAGCGGCACCGCAGCCTACTATAGTTGGCCGCTACGTCGTCGGCTTAATCAGCAAAAGCCCTGACGAGCGGCCCCTCCTCGGTTCCTCTTCGCTTCACCGTGGGTGACCAAGCCGCGGTTACTGAGCCCCCCCACCTCGACAATGCAGGAACCTTGCTTGGGTATCCGGTCATTAAAGCAGAGCGGTGTGCTGTGTCTCTCTCTTACCCCAGAGATCCAGTGTCTTTAGACGTACAGCTGCCATCCTGCTGTATAAACAGATGCAGAGGGGGAAGTCCAAGCATGGCCTCGAGTGCTGCGGTCGGGGTTGTTCTCATGCAGCCCGTTGTCGCCATGCAGGCCAGTCTCTGCATTCGCTGTAGCTTGTTCACGGCTGTAGTTAGTTCAGTGCGAGGCCACCAAACCACGACCCCATAGGGACCATGGGCCGAATCACTGCGCTATACAGCCAGAGTATAATCTTAGGGGATAGGCCCCACTTCTTACCTATCATTTTCCTGCATTGCCAGAAGGCAATGCAGGCCCTGTTTAACTTATTGTCTAAATTACTGCTCCTGTTCAACTTACTGTCAAGAATGACTCCCAAATACTTGACCTCGTTGGAAAGCAGAAGCTCTGTATCGAACAGTAAGCTGTTGCTGTTTGCCTAAGGGCAGGCGGAAGGGGCATAGTGCCTTTTCTGGGTGAACATGACCAATTCAGTTTTAGTGGGGTTTACTGATAGATCATACTCCCTGCACCATCACTCCACTATACGTAGCGCTTGCTGAGTAAGGTTGCAAATTGTTCCAGTCTCCCAGGTACAAGGATTGCAAGGTCGTCTGCATAACCTATTGTATTTTATTTTATTAATCTTAGGAAAACTTACAGCTAGTACAATAAGTGCGCAGAAACAACATGCAAAAAACGGCCAATTAAAAGTTTTCACACATATAAAAATTTGCATAAAATACATATTAGCGCGAGTTTAAAATAAAAAGATATGACTCAACGCCAGACAAATACAAAATATAAAAACAGAAAAATAATTCTACATATCAAAGAAACGCTTACTCAAACTATTCTTTACGTTTTCAATCTTAGTATGGAACAAATCCAGATCAATATCCCGACACATCACATTAAACGTCCGACAAACTCTTATCATGTACGAATTCTGTCTGTAAGTAGTTCCAACTTTAGGTAAATGAAGGAGACGCGAATGCCGCAGAAATGCATACGGTACACGCAGCCCAACCCTGCCCACCAGCTCAGGAACGTCAGTGGATCCGTTCATAATTCTACAAAGAAAAGCAAGATCTGCGATTTTTCGTCGCTCGTGTAGAGGTAGAATGTGATTTTTTTTACACCGACTTAAGTAATTAGGGAGATAAGTATTCGATCGATATTGAGTGTACCTTAAAAATCGTCATATAATAACGGTGTTCGTTTAGTCTGGTGATGAGGTCGTTAATTACAACAGGGGCAGCCCCTGGCTATCAAGGCCTGCTGATGCTGCTCTCCTTCTAGACGAACTGCTCGTTTGCTTAGCATATTATAGTGATCCAGTCAATCAGCACTTGCTCTTTGCCATGTTTGGATAGGGCAGCACCAATGCTGGAGAACTTTGTCTTGTCGAAAGCCCCTTCGATGTCTATGAAAGTGCCCAGGCAGGTACCTTTCTAAAGAATTGCTTCCTCTAGTTGACCACCAAGTGAAGAGCGGATTCAGTAGACTTACCTGAGCTGTAAGCATGTTGGTTACCATGTAGAGGTAATGTTATTAAGGCGCCGTCTCGGAGCTCTCTTTCACAAAGTCTTTCCATGTTCTGGACGCCACTGTTGATTCTGGCTTTCAGGAGTTGCAGTAGTATGGGAATTTTGCGGCGGGATTGTACAAAAAAAAAAACAAAAAAGACCCAGTCACCCTCTGCCGCCGAATACGGCTGCGATTACACTACCAATTTTAGATCAAAGAAAACATTACAGTTTCTTAAAAAGTCGGTAATACAGAATTTAACATTGTATCTGTAGTAAAAAAAACCATGTTCTTTCTTTAGGGCCCTCTTTAACTTCCACCCTGTATGGTCACTCCAGCGCCCCAAATACGCAACCCCCTCGCAATCACAGTCCTCTTCAGTTTGACAATTATCATTGTGACACTTACGCATTTAGGTTTAATTGAACAATTTTTGACTCCTTCGTAATGGGATGGCAAAATATAGCACAGCCAAAATATACCTGAAGGCGTAGTGTGGGTTGACCCCAATAATACAAATTGGTCCAACGGGCTTGATGAATGTTGCGGAAATCTATTCTAGCAGATTAGACCCTGCAAACCCGGTTGTTCTGGCAATATTTGAAATTACCCTGAAATTGCCCAGCAGTGACCGTCTTTCGATGAGGACGATGTTAATCAACCCCAATCTATTGCAATCTACTGCTGGAATTTTTCAATTGCACGCCCATTGAGTTCGATCGTCCATTTACAGCCACTAGCAAGTTATGTTTAAAAAGATGTGCCGTAAAGAATGAGTCGTTAAATCGAAACAACCAATCATGATTCTAATTACATGTCTCTCAAGCGAAGCTTATTCAGTAAAGGCACTTTTAGGACGTATGAGCGCGAACGATGGGTATCACTTCTCAAACAACGCAATGTGAATGTGCCTTAATTTTTGCAGATGGCGCCAAATTTCACTGTGCTTTGATGTTGTAGACTTATGTTAACAAACAAAATTTGCATCTCTGGGGCATAGAATATCCACATGAAATGCAGGCAGAGCCATTGCATCCCCTTAAAGTGACTGTTTGGTGTGGCATTTGCAGTGAAAATGTGATTGGCCCTTGGATTGGAGCCAGATGTTTTGCGAACAACTATTTAAAATGTCGTAAAACGAGCATCAACGGGACTCGGGAAATGGACACCTTTGAGCGATATATTTTTTTTCCAATTAATGCCATCAATTTTACTCTTTCAAATAAACTTTTTATGAAAACAGAATCCAACTTTTTCATTTCTAACAAAATGGCAGCCAATTCAAATTATGACATTACTTTTGCGCCACCCTGTATTAGCGTAGGTATAAACCCAGAAGTGGGTATTATCAAATTCAACATGCTATCTTATTTAAAGCTAGTGTATAGACAGCCTAAGAATAAAACTGGCAAAAAATAATCCAGACTTAGCAAAGAGTTTTGCAGTGTCAATGTCAAGAACGAAACTTGTGAATGTCGTGTGTGACCTGTCGGGACTGTTATTTAGGCAAAATAAGTCACAAATAAAATCGTAAGCCGCAAAACTAATATATGTGTGGCGAAGTCGACTGTTGAGGAGATACATTCACCAAGATTGAGTTGCTCAAGCCTCCCCGTATAAATGTTGAATAAGAAGACCCATCGTCTAAGCTTGAAATGCGAAGCGTGCAAATTTGTCTACTAAAGATACATCCAATTTCTGGACTTGAGCGAAGATTGCAAACGTAAATTTGATTCCCACAAAAATTTAGGGTTATGAGGAGATCCAATCGTTAAACGTGAGTTCCGATGCGTGCAATCTGTAAACGCAAAAATGTCGATTAATAAGGAGATCCAATCTCCAGACTTGAGATGCGAAGACTGCGCATGCAAAAAAAATGCTATGGAAGAACCTACTAATGAGGAGGACAAATTAGTAACAATGAGCTTGAGCTCCACAGCGCTCCTTCAGAAAATATCGACTACTGAGGAGTTCCAATCTCCAAGCTTGAATTGCCAAGACTGTGATTTCAAAGAGCTTCCCTCAAAAAGGCGGAATAGTGAGGGGCTCCAATTAGAAACGCTTTCTTCACAAGTGTCGAGTGCTGAGGAGTTGCATTTAGAATCAATGTGCTTAAGTAGCAAAGCAATTCCTCGAAAAATGTCGACTAAAATGAGCACATCCCCAGGCTTGAGCTTCCAAGACTGCCAATGCAATGAGCATCCCACAAATAAGCCGACTAATGAGCAGTGCCGATTATTATCACTGAGCTTGAGTAACGAAGCGTGTCCTGTCAAGATACTGTCTTGCGGGGGCCAATCACGAAGCTGCGAATCCTGTATTGCCAGAGAAGTGATTGCCACAAAAAAAAAATCCGATGAGGAGATCCAATCACGAAGCAGTTTCTTCGAAGCGATTTTTACAAATAAGGTGTCGATTGAAAACTCAATAAAGATATTTTGCGACAATTGTGTCTCATACAGAACAGATTCTCGTACAATTAGTCCAAATTCGTATGTATTTCTTTCTATTATGTTAGTTTATATCCTACCGATATATTATACTTAATTGAAATTCCACGCTGGAAGGCATCGCGCTTCGTGTTCGGAACTCCTTATTCGCGACAGAGCGCGGCGCGGCGTGCGGACGAAATAACGAGCGATTTCCTAATTAACATTAAATTCATGTAGTTTACTAATCATTTTTGATGCTCAGCCATATACGAATCTTAAAATTTTCCTGTTTCTTACCTTACCATCACAGATCATCATCATCTGCCTGCCCTTATCCCATGTTACTTGGGGTCGGCGCAACACGTTTGCTTCTTCCATACCGTTCTATCCCCCGTCATGTTATTACTGACTCCCTTTTCTTTCGTATCACTCCTCACACAGTCCATCCATCTTTTCTTTGGCCTTCCTCTCCCTCTCCATCCATCCACATTTATATTCATAACTCTTTTAGTAATATGCGTTTCATCCCTCCTCATCACATGACCATACCAGGACAAACGGTTTCCTTTCAACTTTTCTGCCACTGGCGCCACTTTCAAACTGCCTCTAATATACTCATTTCTCACTTTATCCAATCTCGTCACGCCGCACATCCATCTCAACATTCTCATCTCTGCTACATGCAATCTCCTTTCATCCATCTTTTTCACAGCCCAACATTCCGATCCATACAGTATGACAGGTCTAATCACGGACTTGTAGATTTTCCCCTTTAACTTGAGGGGCATCCGTGGGTCGCAAGTTACCATCACAGATCAAATTTATAAAAAAAGAAATACCTTTAAAAATCAGAGCAGTTCATTGGTGCTAAGTTTTTGGATTGCTTTTGATTTTTGATTATAGAAAAGCCTTGGGAGTTTGGGACCGATGGGATTTTCCGTCGGAAAAATAACTAAATTCCATATTATAATGTTTTTATGGCAGTTCGTTCAATTAACTCCTTTATAGTGATGTATTTTCAAAAGTCCGTTACATTAAAAACTCTTGTGCAAAATTTCATGGTTTTACATCTATTGTCTATCTGTGAATTAATTATAGATTATTTGTATGTGTTTGAAATTTACTATACAACCTGTTTTAAGAGAAGCTATAAATAGTTTTATTAAACGCACACGCCACGTTTCGTTCGCTATGTCCGCAGCCTAACTTTCTAATCTTTTCAATCTAGTTAAAGCGATAAGTAAGGAGACTATTGATCATTCTGTGTACCAATTCTACCAATCGCGTTAGGAACATTGTGCTGTGTGGACGCGTCTAACAATGGCCGATAAAATATTTATTTTACTATCATGTTTTGTTATTGTTTTGTGTTCTAGTAAAATCAGAGCCATGGGTCCCTTGAGTCCTCTAGATCCGTCGTCGTATTCCAGGCCTGGTAAGTTTTTGAACCATATTTTACTATGCTTTTTATTTTAAATTCGCTGTCAGCGATACGTCCGCTATAGAACCTTATAATTAACATTATAGTAAGTAAAAGAGTTGCAATAAAGTAGTAACTCTTTTCTAGTTACATTCTATCCAAATCTATCTTATTGGTTCTGGCGTTTGAGGCTTTTTTTTGGCGTAGGAATATTATGTACCTACAAAATGTAGGTGGAATTGTCGACTTTGGGAATAATCCAGCCATTATGTTTGATAAAATGTCTCTTTGTTGGGATAACCCCTTTTCTTTGACCTCGAATTATCGATAAACAATTTACTCTTTGCGGGAGATACTAAGGCCATATTATACTATCTGTGCTAAGGGTCAATTTTTTATTCGTAGTTAACTCAACCAATGGTTACCTAAATATGCTAACCGATGGTTAAATTTTTTGGTAAAACGCGTTTTATTTATCAATTGTAAATCTCTAATGGTCAAACAATGAATTATCCAACTTACCTGACCATTTGTGACGCTAACAATATGCTAACATTTTACTGAAATTTTATACCATTAGTTAACTACGGATAAAAAACTGGGCCTTATTTGTCTGTACTTATTACAGAATGGTGGCTTTTAAAAACATAAGAAGTGGTGATGGCTGGCGTTTTGGGGGGACAGTCTTTATTTTTATTTTATAAAAGTGCTGATACATACATACATAAACTCACGCCTTTTTCTCATGGGGGTAGGCAGAAAGTGCTGATTCTCAGCCTAAATATAATAAATTACTTAAGATTTTGAATAGCCATTTCTTCATAATAGATGAAGAAAGAAACTCATTAATAAATTCTGATTTATAAATGAGTTTCTATTAGAATTTTTGATGAATAGATGTATTTTTGTTGTTACAGAACTGGCGATTATAAAACACATTTCTTTGATTTTAAACGTCAATTTTGAGACGCATGTCTTGAGTGGACAAGCTAAGATTGACTTCGATGTTTTACAAGACATCAATGATTTGGTAAGTAATAAAAGCACGAACATGGCGAAATTGGATATGTTTTCAACGTTTCCGATTTCGTTATACTTTGATTGATGGTTTTGGAAGATTGCCGTGACATAACAAATGTAGCATGATTTTTTCGCATCCCATAGATCTTTCTTCTTCTTACTTCTTATTCTTTATTGTACACAAAAACATACATTTATCAAATATAGTAGGACAGCTTATGTACAAAAGCGATCTTAACCCATAATTGGGTTCTCTTACAGCAAACCTCAGTGTCAAAAAGATTTTTAATTACATGAGGACAGCATACTCAAGTGCACAATATAACTTAACATTTAAATTCAATATTATATTATATATATATTATATTATTATTATTTATTATTATTATTATTTATTTCTTTCTTTCATTCAATTATTTGCTGCTGGCAAGCTGGGCAGCTTGATTTACCTATATAAAGCTTCTCTAGGAGATACGAGTTGTATAATAAGACATACTGTTGACGGTTTACTGTTAACCGAATTTGGGGAAGCTCTTTGCCTGGTAGTAGGATCCCTTTATAATAGTGCATTGACTTTAGGACCGCGTTCCTTAAAGCTGCAGATCTTTCCTAACAAAAGTTTTATTTTGTCTTCGATTTGTTTAGAGAAGTAACTCCTAACACATCAAAGAGATAGTGTAATATCAGTATAGATAATGTTTTACAACTACAAGTGTCGATATGTCAATCATTTTGTAATCACCTTCACTAATCTGACTTAAGGAGGTATCTTCTTTTGGCGCGTCATTCAGTATTATAATTTTGAGAGCTACCACTTGATGAGCAGGTCGCTAGTAAAGATTACGTAGACTAAATAAAAACATCAACAACAGAGTTGGTAGATGGAAATGTTGGTCTCCCACCGGTGAAATGGGCAAACGATATCGTCACAGTATAAATATGGATGAACAGTACGGAAACTACCTACAAACGCTCGAAACGGCACCCTCACACAAACATGCGCGGCTCGCACTACTGACAGAATCGCGACAACTGCTTAGGGGTCTCGTCGTTGCGCATGTTTGTGTGAGTGTGCCGTTTCGAGCGTTTGTAGGTACGATATGAGACCCCTAAGCGGTAGACCGAAAGGTAGACATTGGGAATTCGCGAATAGAAGGTCCTAAGCGCCGCATTCTAGTAAAACCACTGTTATCGCGCTGTGACATGATCGCTGTGCTCGAATGGTGCCCATACATTTTCTGAGACGCACGAGCCGCTTTGCTCGGTAGTCTGTCTTCCTTTAGGCCATCAGCCTGCAGCTGTGGATCTTCTTAGTGAGTCGATGGAGAAAAAGACCTGTGGATGATGATAATTAAATATATACATCTTTTTCAGGTACTAGACGCTAGCGCTCTAAACATCGAGTCTGTAGAAGCGGAAGATGGCACGCAACTAAAGTTCGTAATGGGGGACCATTTGGCCAACATGGGGTCCAAGTTGACTATATCGTTGCCGAAGCAGTTTACTGCAGGGGAAAAGTAAGTTCAAATATTATTATTTTTATAGGTCTGGTCCACACTTGCTCAAAGAAGGGAGAAATAGAAAGGGTTGTGGTGCAATAGGACAAAATATTAAAAACTGGCCAATTGCTTGTCGGACTTCCTACATTTAGGGTTCCGTACCAAACCGCAAAAGCAAGTTGGTAGTATTAGGAAAAATGAGAACATTTCAAACAATTTTAAATTTGATTTATCGATATATTGGTTTTTGTTAATAAAATATACGTAAAAATAAACATTATCACGAAATTTGAAGTTCATAGGTCAACGGGAAGTTAAAATAAAATCGGATCATTATTTTGTAAAAAAACTGACTTTGGTGGCTTCTCACTCATTTGTTTTCCAATATTTTTTTAAACAAAAAATACGAATAATACGATAATAATATATATTTAATTTCTAATCAACGAGCTCTAAACAAAGATACCCCATTTTTTTTTCTTCTACCTTTAGCTTTATGAGAGCCCCCTTAAAACATAAAAAAATATGCTTTGGGTCAACAAGATACTTATACTGTGAAAATTTGAAGAACCGTTTGGCTGTAAAACCTGTGTGACAGACGAGGGACAGACAGACACATAAGTGACAACAATAGGGCTCCGTTAGGTTAGGACCCTTCGGGTACGGAACCCTAAAAATGTTGTAGGTGTTTTAGGACATCTCCAGAAAATTTAGCTAATAATTTACTTCTTCACGAAAAAGATACCGTTCTATACTCCATTTGAGATAACATTAGACATTTAAATAATCCCATTTTACAGCCGGTTCAACACAATATGACAAAAGGCAGCTATATTTAACAGTTAGTTTTGATAACAGGTATATGCTTTTTATGATATCCTTATATTAACGGGATAGAACTCAAAATCGGTTGAACGAAATGTAAAAAAGGGTTGTAAAAAATTCTAACGTTATTTCAAATGGAGTATAGTATCTATAGAATTTCACAGTTAGGTCATTGGTAGAGCATGCTGTAATATCATGATTTATTCCAGTTTGCTTTAATAAATAACCGTGACACAGATTGCAAATAAAGAGAACATTTTTATTGCGCCAATATCGATCACAGATCGAATATGATCACGACACGTACACGTATTGTATTACGTGCCTACAAATAGAGGTCGCACCGTCGTAGTTTGGTGGAATAATAATGTCAATTTTTACTAACAAGAAAACTCTTCAACTTATTAGTGTTGGTTGTCTGCTGATACTATTTTGCCTGCAACTTACACCGTTTCCAGAACAAAATTATCGCCGCGTCAAAAATTAAACTCGCCTCAAGTTATGCGAATGGTTTCCGATAAATTTATTCAACCAGAGCTTGACAATTTGTCAGATATATCCAGAATATAGAATATACATAAATATTTAACTGACAAAAATGTACAAAGCAAGTTGATTCCTATATCTACAACGTTATTCACACAATTCTATTGAGATAATAAAGCGCGCATTCGACCAAACGCGATCAGCTTTTCATTTCAAGCTTACCTCCGATTTCTGAATTAAGAATTTGAAGGTAAGTGTTTGTCAAACTCTACTTTAGCCTGGCATTAAACCTACTTTAAACTAGGGTTTGATAAGTTCATAACTCCAAATACCGAAACCGGAGATTAAGAAACCGGGCCCTAGTTTGCTAGCCAAACTTTTTTCTAGTAACATACCCTTTTTCTTTACAAAGACAATGCATGGCTCCAAACAAGAAGTCAGAGGAATATATCCCTTGCAAGCCTTGCCCAAACAATACCAAAACCGCTTGCGACGAGTTATCACCCCACGTTTGCCAGTTGACCTTCAATGGATTCGTGTACAAACCGAAAATGCTTAGTTCTAAAAGCGGGAGTATGGCCTCAAGAGTGAGCTTTTCAACTTCCGAGGACGGATGTTGTGATAGTAGACCTGGAATCTCCACTCCTGAGGACTATGATGGATATAGGTTAGCAGGAATCGGCAAAGACTGGAGGACCAAGCCGTTGTAAAGCCTCGTACGCTATAAGGCCTCGCTTTAGGCCAGCTGCACTTTGAACGCGTTTTCGAACAAATTGGATAATAGGTGTGCCGAATATATTCGTATAATAGTAAAGGTATTATAATACAAGCCACGTATATTCGTAAAAGAAGCGAATATAGAGTAATAGGTTACCACGTATTAGTCAAATAATAGGGAGGCGACTTACTTCACTTCGCTATGCCATTACGAGCATCTGCCAGCGGCTTCGCCCGCGTGTTTGGCGAAAATTATCCCGACGGAACATATTCCCGGGTTAAAAAATTTCATCCAGATCCGTTCAGCCGTTCTGGCGTGAAGAAGTAACAAAAACACAAACAAACTTTCGCCTTTAAAATATTAGTGTGATTATTAAGCGCGAGCGGTGCCGACCGCGGTCATCTCGCTCACTCGCCGTTTCATTTATCTAACAGTTTCACTATTTATCGTGCATATTCACGAGTATCTTGTATTTCATACAAATTATTGTGAAGATACACAAAAAAAAAATGAAAGTTAAGAGCGTTGAAAGTTCCATATTTCAACACTAATTTTAACGCATCTTTGGGCGGCAATAAATACCATAAGAAGAAGGAAAAGACATACATGGATAGACATACAGGTTCTTCAATGCAAATAATTTTATTTTGAAAATATACATTTAGTCGTTTTTTCATGATAACTAGACTCCCAAAGGTCTGTTTATAAAATTTCGCGCGCTCGTTTTCGTTCTAAATCATCCATTTCGCTACAAACTTGCAAAAGTGCTAATTCGTACGCGAACTAGCTTCTTACTGCTCATCACAGCATCTATCTATTGCCCACGTATTGTCGGATGCATGCATTTTAACCCCACGCACGAAATAGTTCGTGCCGTCGACTAGGGGTACCTTAATGAACCGGTAGGCTTATTACGTATCTTTTGCAAGCGCAAAACGATAGCGATCAAACGCTTTATGTCATAAATGTTGGAATTACCTGAAGTGTAGGTATGGGAGGTCCTACAAAATCGTTTGCTAATCGCTCGCTGTTTGTCTATTGCACTTATTTAAAAAAAAACCGTTAGCAACTCTAAAACTTTAGTATTGAATAGCAATTTTTGCGCAAAAATCGCTATCGTTTTGTTCTTGCAAAAGATACGTAATAAGCCTGCAGGTTATATCTCACGCAAAGTTTAGAAGGCACGAGAATGACAAAGGCACGACTTGGAACTCCAGCTTTTACTTTTTAAACAGCAGTAGATCAGAAATTATAAAGATAGTTTACTTGTAAAACATTAGTAAATATGCAGTAGGTACGAATTGGAGTTTGTGTTGCAAAGTATTGCTAGGGTCATCCCATTGTATATCAGTGTAGAACTGTAGACATACAATTAGATAAAAAAAGGTTGGTCCAAAGAAGCACTAGAACAGTATTTTGTGCCGCTGCATACCCAAAGTTAATATTAATAGCTTTAGCATGTCCTGGGCTGTGAAAAAGATGGATGAAAGGAGATTGCATGTAGCAGAGATGAGAATGTTGAGATGGTTGTGCGGCGTGACGAGATTGGATAAAGTGAGAAATGAGTAATTTAGAGGCAGTTTGAAAGTGGCGCCAGTGGCAGAAAAGTTGAAAGGAAACCGTTTGTCCTGGTATGGTCATGTGATGAGGAGGGATGAAACGCATATTACTAAAAGAGTTATGAATATAAATGTGGATGGATGGAGAGGGAGAGGAAGGCCAAAGAAAAGATGGATGGACTGTGTGAGGAGTGATATGAAAGAAAAGGGAGTCAGTAATAACATGACGGGGGATAGGACGGTATGGAAGAAGCAAACGTGTTGCGCCGACCCCAAGTAACATGGGATAAGGGCAGGAAGATGATGATAGCATGTCCTATATGCAATATACCATTTGGTTCAGGCGGAACCCTAATCCTCACTTTCCCACCAGTTATTTTAAGATGTTCTTTCAGTAACCGTTTAGTGTTATTTGTGACCACATAACCATCCGGCTTGTAGTTCTCTCCAGGAGTATGGAAAGGTAACTTTTTCATTAACTCTGATATAGGTGAAGCACCACCAATTTCATCAGGAGATTCAGCCTTTTCTGATGGTTTTGATGCTGAAATAAATTGAAATAAGAATATTTTTTCGCGTAATAATAAAGATTCGGCTCCATTAGCTAGAATTTCATCATTACATTACTTAGATAAAGTACCTATAGATTAAGCCTTAAAATGAACTTGATTGATAGAGCGAGATGGCTAATTGGCAGTTCCATGTAAATAATAAGGACAAAAGATTATTTTTTGTCTTTGTCACCATGGCCGGTTTCTGTTGTTTGTCAAACTCTAATACAATGGCAGGTTTGACAAACAAACTCGGTTTTGTTTGATTTTCTGTGATTTCGTGGTATTATGTGTTAATTGAGACAAGGAATTTGGGTTATTTATAGATAATAAGTGTCATGTGGTCATGTGATGAGGAGGGATGAAACGCATATTACTAAAAGAGTTATGAATATAAATGTGGATGGATGGAGAGGGAGAGGAAGGCCAAAGAAAAGATGGATGGACTGTGTGAGGAGTGATATGAAAGAAAAGGGAGTCAGTAATAACATGACGGGGGATAGGACGGTATGGAAGAAGCAAACGTGTTGCGCCGACCCCAAGTAACATGGGATAAGGGCAGGCAGATGATGATGAAGTGTCAGTGCGATGGTGGGTTGTAGTGTTCTTGTTCTTGTTGTAACACCAGAACTAACTATTGCTGTCTCATGTGCGGCCACGCCATGTGCCAGCTATAACGCCACGTGCTTAATCTATAGGTACTTTATCTAAGTTACATTAGGATTTAAATATAACTATGTAAGTATAAAGATTGGTAGTCAACGCGACACCTATAGTAGTCACAGCGGATCTTTGTGTCTCTAAAGTTGGCTCTGCTACAGATAATATAATACATACAGATGCCTCATCCCATACGAGAAACCGTGCCCGTGCCATCTGTAGGTCATACAAATATTTGTTCCGTGCGGGAATCGAACCCGCGACACGCAGCGCAGCAGTCAACCACTCAACCACTCAACCACTGCGCCAACCGTGAGCCCAAATGACAAACTGTTTCAAAAGCGAGATAGAACGATGCGACAAACGTAAGCGAGTGAAAGAGACAGTTATACAATGCTATGGTCTACTTCACGTTAACACACATCAAATTATTCATTAAAAATCTTTTTTTAAAACAAGATTTTTAGGGTTCCGTACCCAAAGGGTAAAAACGGGACACTATTACTAAGACTCTGCGGTCCGTCTGTCTGTCTGTCCATCTGTCACCAGGCTGTATCTCATGAACCGTGGTAGCTAGGCAGTTGAAATTTTCACAGATGTATTTCTGTTGCCGCTCTATAACAACAAATACTAAAGCCAGAATAAAATTAATATTTAAGTGGGGCTCCCATACAACAAACGTGATTTTTTGCCGTTTATTGCGATAATGGTACGGAAACCTTCGTGCGCGAGTCCGACTCGCATTTGGCCGGTTTCGTATTCTTCTCAGCAAACCCGTTCATTTGATACCCATATCATGGCAGTGCACAAAAAATAACTAGTCCACCATCTTGGGCCGTCCGCCATATTGGATTTCTTACGTCACTTAGCTAACCATGCATTGTCATCCAAACTAAAAACTTGTATGCAAAATTTCATCTTAATCGGTGGAGGATAACTGCTTCAAAATTCAGTTGCAAGATTTGACCCGAACACACTTACATACACACATTGCAAGTTAAATAAAAGCTTGTAAAATAGCAACTGCGCAGGATCTTGAGGCCAACTTCAAAGACAAAGATCCGCTCTGACTACTATACACTATTATTAATTGTCTATGTTTTCACTTCCTAGGTACACTGTTAAGATAAAGTACCGCACGGACCCTCAAGCTTCTGCCCTGCAATGGCTGGATCCAGAACAGACGTCGGGCAAGAAACACCCTTACATGTTCAGTCAATGTCAGGTAAGTGCTCGAGTTATTGTACTCTGAACTCTGATCCAGGTGCAGTAGAGTAGCCAAGTTAACAATCTACAATCGGTAACGCTAGTAGAAAATGAATCAATGTCTATAATGTGTCGTTCCCATATATACTGTGATTTTTTATTTCGTGGACCAAACTGACATTTGGGGAGTTGTCACTTTATCGTTACATTAAAATAGTGTCGTACTCTAACTATCCTGAATTCCTGAGTGATCGAAAGTTAATCGAAAATCGAAGTAGATCGAAAATGAAACTATTTCACGGCATAAAAAGATAATTTGTTTAAAAACTAGCGGTCCATATTTAGTATCTACTCATTTATGTCAGACTTAATTTTATCGATTGTATTTATTTTATTGTTGATTTCATATTTAACACAATAAAAGTTCATGTACTATGTGTATGAATACTGTTATATTTAAATATATTACGTTTATATTCATAAAACATTTATTTACACCAATTAGTAAAAATAAATTCAGGAGTCATGTCACATCGATTCGATGAATCACTTATGATTAAGCCTTACCTACAACACTATGCTCCGCGCTTGCAACATTTAAAAAAAATAAGGTCAATAGCAGCTGTCAGTTTAGTCCACGAAATTAAAAATCACAGTATATATGGGAATGACACATCTGATCTGAACGTTAAGTCACGTGGTCAAACCATACAAATAGGAGGCGTTAACGATTGTAGAAAGAGATTCGATACGAAACGTTTGTAACTTCGCTAGGGGGCTGATCTGACCAACGAAACAGCTGTTTTGTTGGTCATCATCATCATCATATCAGCCGAAAGACGTCCACTGCTGGACATAGGCCTCCCCCAAGCGTCGCCACATTGACCGGTCCCGTGCGTCCCGCAACCAGCGGATCCCCGCAACCTTCACCAGGTCATCGGTCCACCTGGTGGGAGGCCTTCCAACGCAACGTCTTCCGGTTCGCGGTCGCCACTCCAGAACCTTTCTGCCCCATCGGCCATCCGTTCTGCGAGCAATGTGCCCTGCCCACTGCCACTTGAGTTTGGCAATTCTTCGGGCTATGTCGGTAACCCTGGTTCTCTTGCGGATCTCTACATTTCTGATTCGATCACGCAAGGAAACTCCGAGCATAGCCCTCTCCATTGCCCTTTGAGTGACTGTAAGCTTCCTGATGAGGCCCATTGTAAGCGACCACGTCTCAGATCCATATGTCATCACTGGCAACACACACTGGTCATAGACTTTCGTCTTGAGACACTGTGGTAAGTTGGACGAGAAGACACCGCGCAACTTCCCGAACGCTGCCCAGCCGAGTCGGATTCGACGGTTGACCTCTTTCTCGAAGTTGGCCCTACCCAACTGGATCGTTTGTCCCAGGTAGACATAGTCGTCCACAACTTCGAGTGTAGAGTCTCCAACATTAATAGGAGTGGGTGTAACATGGGCATTCAACATCACCTTGGTTTTGTCCATATTCATTTTCAGACCCACTCTTTCGGAAGCTCTACTGAGGTCATCGAGCATTGTATTGAGGCTCTCCATGGTCTCAGCCATGACCACTATGTCGTCGGCAAACCGAAGATGAGTGATGTACTCGCCATTAACGTTGATGCCTAGGCCCCTCCAGTCCAGAACCTTGAATACATCCTCCAGCGCAGCAGTGAACAGTTTCGGAGAAATGACGTCTCCCTGTCTCACGCCACGCTGGAGAAGAATTGGTTTCGAGGTCTGATCCTGAAGACGGACTGACATGGTGGCGTTTTTGTACAAACACTTCAACACCTCAATGTACCGGTAGTCGATCTGGCACCGTTGGAGAGACTGCAGTACAGCCCAAGTCTCGATCGAATCGAAGGCTTTCTCGTAGTCCACAAACGCTAAACAGAGAGGCAGGTTGTACTCTTCGGTCTTCTGTATAACCTGCCGTAGCGTATGTATGTGGTCTACGGTGCTAAAGCCTTTTCGGAATCCGGCTTGTTCGGGAGGCTGGAAATCGTCAAACCTGCGCGCGAGACGATTCGTGATGACTCTTGAAAACAACTTGTAGACATGGCTGAGAAGTGAGATGGGCCTATAGTTCTTCAGCCGGGCATTGTCGCCCTTTTTGAAGAAGAGTACCACCACACCCCTGCACCATGCCTGTGGCGTTTTTCCCTCGAGTATGACGGAATCAAACAGCTTCTGAAGGGCCTTAAGGACCGGTTTCCCACCCGCCTTCAGGAGTTCAGCCGTGATCCCGTCGTCACCCGGCGCCTTGTTGTTTTTAAGCTGTTTCAGAGTCATCCTAATCTCGTACAGGCTAACGTCCGGGATATCTTCGGTATAGTGTCGGGTCAATCTAGCTCTTGGGTCGTTTGCTAGATTCGCAACGGGTTTGCATGTTGACGTGTACAACTGCCCATAGAATCTCTCGATCTCCCTCAGAAGGTCCGGTTTGGCGGATACGATCCTGCCATCATCGGTCTTCAGTTTCGTGAGCTGGCTCTGCCCAATAGACAGATCTCTTGCAAAAACCTTGGAGCCCTTATTCCGCTCAATCGCATCTTTAATACTTTCCGTATTAAAGCGGCGGAGGTCGCTTTTCAAGGACTTTGAGATCCGTCTATTTAGCTGCCGGTATTTCACCGCATCGTCTGAAGACTGCAGGATCATCTCACGCCTCTCCTTCATTAGCTTGAGAGTAGGATCAGAGAGCTTTTTGTTTCTATCTGTACGGCGGGTCTTGAAAAACTTAGACCCGACCGTATGGACAGCTTCCACGAACTCATCGCTGTATTCGTCCACGGAGCTCCCTAGGCACTCGAAACGGTTCTGGAGTTCGAGCTGAAAGGTTTTGTTGGTCATGCTACTAATATTATAAACTAGCAGCCCCGGCTTCGCCCGTGATAAATTATACACAAAACCCTTCCTCGTTTCTCACTCATTCTATTGGTGAAAACAGCATGGAAATCGGTCCAGTAGTTTTTGAGTTTATTGCGTACAGACGCGGCGGGGGACTTGTTTTTATAATATGTAGTGATGTGCGTATTTCGATGTTTGTTAATAATGCATGAACAGCTAAACGGATTTGGATGACGTTTGGAACAAGATAGACCATACTCTGGATTTGGTCCTAGAATGTTTTATTTATTTGTTTACCCTCGCACTGGAACGCCTTACAGCAATTACACGAATGGAGCAAAAACTTACAAATCTATACTCTATACTAATATTATAAAGAGGTAAAGTTTATGAGTTTGTGGCGTTGTAGTGGGGTTATCTCTGGATCTACTGAACGAACCGATTTAGAAAGTGACATAAGCTATAATTTGTTTAAAAAAAATTAGAGATCCTTATGAAAATTGCAGTAATATAACCCAAAGTAGAAACATTTTGCCTATAAAATTCATTGTTTGGCGTGCTCTGAGAAAACTAATGATTCTGTAGGGTAGATAGGTAGGTAAGTTTGTGAGTTTGTGGCGTTGTAGTGGGGTTATCTCTGGATCTACTGAACGAACTGATTTAGAAAGTGACATAAGCTATAATTTGTTTTCAAAAAATTAGAGATCCTTATGAAAATTGCAGTAATATAACCCAAAGTAGAAACATTTTGCCTATAAAATTCATTGTTTGGCGTGCTCTGAGAAAACTAATGATTCTGTAGGGTAGATAGATAGGTAGCCAGTTGAAGGGAGCGAAGGCGCGGGAGTCAGCTAGTACAATATTAGTCCAGGTTTCCTCATTTATATATATTTATAAATTTCCGGATAATTTCAACTTTCTCCCTGACGAAGCCTTTGGGAAAAGATAGTAATTCATATTGGGGATCCAGGGGTAAAGATTTTTGCGGACGGCGAGTAATGGGTAGCTCGCCGTCCGATAAGGACAAGGCCCGAGTCGACGGCGCGTAGTGTTCCACGCGCGCCTCATGGAGATGTCAGCAAAACTGAAGGGGTCCACTAGGGCCGATGCCTGTCTGGGTCGCGGATAAATTTGAAAAAGAATTACCGCGGCCCTGGCACAAGGAACTGAAGGAACACGGGTGGGTTTTAGTCAGTAAAAGTCTGACACGCCCTTCCACTTCACCCAGAGCGGGAGAAGTCATTGGATAATTTCCCAGGCAAAAAAAAAAGTTTGAAAGATTTTATCCTCTATGTTGGTATCGGCCCCCGATAAATCTACTCTTGACAACAACATTGTAGTTCAACTAACATCTGGTCCCTAATCCGATAACAGAGAAATACCTACTCTATTAATTCACAGTCACAGACACAGTAAAACGGAACAAATCATCTATTCTCATATTTCAAACAATGAGCGTATCGGTCACAAGTAATAAATAACAATATGAAAAGAATTGATTGTTAAAACATAATAGAATGTAATAGAATTTGTATGTAGATAAGATACAGTACATTTAGTACTGTACTAAACTAGAAATCACCTTTATTTATACTGCAATAAGGATTATCGTTTATTTATTGAAACTTTATGCCACATAAAGGGTATGGACGGTGTTTCTTTTCATATGAGAGAAAGCACTTATTTATTACTAGCTCTTTGCGCGCGAGTACCGCTGCGTAGCATTAGTACTTCGAATAGCCTATTTTTTTTATATCGCGCAATAATATTGTAGGTTTTCCATACAATCTTCCACCCCCCTTTCGACCCTGCTAAGGATGATTGCCGTACTTCGAATAGCCTTTTTAGGGTTCCGAAGTCAACAAGGAACCCTTATAGTTTCGCTCTGTCCGTCTGTCCGTCCGCAGCTTAGCTCAGAGAATCTAAGTACTAGAAAGCTATAATTTGGCATGTATATACATATTAATAATTCCGACAAAGTGGTAACATAAAATCATGAGAAATATTTTTTTTTCGGGTACTTCCCATAGACGTACAGTGGGGCATGTTTTTTTTTTTCTCATCTATCACATGGTGTGGGGTATCGTTGGATAGGCCATTCAAAAATATTATGGGTTTGTTTAGACCATTTTTCGATTCAGAAATTCGTTTGCTTAAAATTAAGATTTAAGTTGCACATTTATGTTAGAGTCAAGTGTCCCCCCCCCCCCCTGCCAGCGAAATGGTTGGTCTTGGCCATGTGAAAAAAATCACGGCAGTAGTAAATATAACGAAATTAAAAGGAAAATTATCACGGATAACAAAGCTTTACAAGTTTACGAGTAATAGTCGACCAACTTATAAAATGTACTTGGAACAGTAAAAATTTTGTACAAATGCCATTGAAAAATTACTTAAATAAAGTTGATAGCTGTAAAAAACAGAGTAAATATAATGCTTACGAACCATGTAAAAATATACAAAAATGAAATCATAACAGGCATTACAAGTTTACGAGTAATAGTCGACCAACTTATAAAATGTCTTGGCACAGTAAATTTTTTGTACAAAAGCCATTGAAAAATTACTTAAATAACGTTGTTAGCTGTGTAAAACAGATAGTAAATTTATGCTTATGAACCATGTAAAAATATACAAAAATAAAATCATAACATCCTTAATAATAATGATTTCTAAATTAATCATGTTTAAGCTCGAATAACGCATTGGAGTGGCCGGAGTCGTTGGCAGTAGCAGTCCGTAGTCCTAACGGCATATGCGCGCGGTGGAGTCTATTTTGTGTTAGTGCAGAAGTATTTTCGACGTTTTATAAATAAAACGTAAAAGTAAAGTCAAATTAGATTTGATTTCCAAGCAAATTACTAATTTTCTTTTGTCGATATCCTTCTATAAAGTCAATATTCGACCCGACTTCACCACTAATTGAGTAGCGTAAAACTTTGCATAATGAAATAGTGAATACCGCAGATTAGAGGATTCACCCCTAATCTGCGGTATTAGAGGAGATTAGAGGTGAATTCATACGATTTTTTTCTAATTCCGAAAGAGAAATAAACAAGGAGCGTGCACGCAAGGATCCAGGAACGAACTATACCATACCCCGTGGCTCTAACGCGCGCTCGTATCGGCTCCTTTCGCAATTCGCACCCGCGGTGGTACTCAAATAGATATTTTTCTAACTTCAGTTGCGAAGTTGAATTTTATAACTCCTTCTTCAGTTACCAGTTAGTCCTTATTTAGTATAAGTCAAGAGTGAATAGATTACATCTAGGCAAGCGTGCTTCACCGTAGACCACATCATCGCTTACCATCAGGCGAGATAGTGGTCAAACGCGAGAATATAGATTAAAAAAAAACATCATCCTATGTGGGCCCGTTTTTAGACTTTGTGAGCCGCTGAAACCGTTCTAATGTTCATGTAACAACAACAAAACCCTCTTTTTAGTCCGCATTATTATGCAACTTCGGAACCCTATTACCGCGCGTGGCCCGACACGCACTTGGCCGGCTTTTTTTTTATCGCTCAATAATATTGTAGGTTTTCCATACACACTTCCACCCCCCTTTCCACCCCGTTAAGGATGATTGCCGTACTTCGAATAGCCTATTTTTGTATATCGCGCAATAATATTGTAGGTTATCCATACAAACTTCCACCCCCCCTTTCCACCCCGTTAAGGATGATTGCCGTACTTCGAATAGCCTATTTTTTTTATATAGCGCAATAATATTGTAGGTTTTCCATACACACTACCACCCCCCTTTCCACCCCGTTAAGGATGATTGCCGTACTTCGAATAGCCTATTTTTTTATATCGCGCAAAAATATTGTAGGTTTTCCATACACACTTCCACCCCCCTTTCCACCCCGTTAGGGATGATTGCCGTACTTCGAATAGCCTATTTTTGTATATCGCGCAATAATATTGTAGGTTATCCATAAAAACTTCCACCCCCCCTTTCCACCCCGTTAAGGATGATTGCCGTACTTCGAATAGCCTATTTTTTTTATATAGCGCAATAATATTGTAGGTTTTCCATACACACTACCACCCCCCTTTCCACCCCGTTAAGGATGATTGCCGTACTTCGAATAGCCTATTTTTGTATATCGCGCAATAATATTGTAGGTTATCCATACAAACTTCCACCCCCCCTTTCCACCCCGTTAAGGATGATTGCCGTACTTCGAATAGCCTATTTTTTTTATATAGCGCAATAATATTGTAGGTTTTCCATACACACTACCACCCCCCTTTCCACCCCGTTAAGGATGATTGCCGTACTTCGAATAGCCTATTTTTTTTATATCGCGCAAAAATATTGTAGGTTTTCCATACAAACTTCCACCCCCCTTTCCACCCCGTTAGGGATGATTGCCGTACTTCGAATAGCCTATTTTTTTTATATCGCGCAAAAATATTGTAGGTTTTCCATACAAACTTCCACCCCCCTTTCCACCCCGTTAAGGATGATTGCCGGGATGAAAATTATCCTATGTAAGGACATAGGATAATTTTCATCCCGGCAATCATCAAGGGGGGTGGTATGGAGATAGTTTAAAACCCTGGGAAGGTTTCAAACTATCTCCATACCATATTTCATCTAAATCAGTTCAGCGGTTTAAGCGTGAAAATGTAAAGTCAAAGTCAAAGATTTATTTGCAGATAAATATGGTTATTAAAGTTCTTACAATGGTAGTATAATAGTAGCTTAACATATTTAATCATAGCATAATGACATGCAAGTTTTTTGTAAGTGTACAATTAGGTCATTTAAATTTAAATTGAAGGAATTCTTTTAAAGTATAGAAGGAATTCTCTATTAACCACCTGCGCAAAGCCCTTTTGAAGCGGACCATTGGAAGTTCTTTAATTTCGTTAGGAATCTTGTTGTAAATCTGAATACACATAGGATAAGACAATGTAACAGACAGACAGTTACTTTCACATTTATAATATTAGTATGGATTTAGCCTCAAATAGTTTTTATTATGGTTTTAGAGTACCTTAGCTATTTTACTTTCATACGCGCTCTGACTATGCTTCACTTAATTATTTTTTTTATAAACATTGTAATTAATTAATTATTTTTGTATTATTATAAATTTATTACAGCAGATTAGCCATTTTTCCACTAAGTACTGATTTATCAATAGTCTGATAATCTAACTGAGGAATAAAAATGGTGTTTTGACAGCTTTTGTGTAGAAAATATATCAAACGGCCATTACTATTCCTCAGGTAAAAGAAGGACAAAAATAAAACTGAATTTTAAAATTTGGACCTTAACTTAATCCTTTCATTATGTTTTCTCTCAGAACCGCGAAGATTCTGATCCAGTTTTGGTCTCCATGAGCTCGATAAATTGAATTACCTAAACGTGGCAACGTTTTGAAGTCCTGATTTATAGTGCTTACACACGTTCGAATTTGGTCCGGCCGGACCACGGATTTGTGGGCGGAGTTAGTCCGGCCCGGACCATATCCGAGCGTGTGTAGAGTGGTCCGTCGGATATTATGATTATTAATTGAGTCCGTCTCGGTCCACACAAGCGTGTGTAAGCGAGAAAGTATTTGTGGGCGGAGTTAGTCCGGCCGGACCAAATTCGAACGTGTGTAAACACTATAAGTTGTAGCGCCTAGCTGTCCTAATACAACGCGATCATCGCGCGAACACGCGACCGTCGCGTTCATTTGTATGTCGAAATCGATAAGCGGCCTCTGGAGGCGCGACGAAGCGTTCGTGTTTGTCATACAATGAACGGAACGGTCACGTGTTCGCGCGATGATGATGAACAATCTGCAAATAAAGTCCGTTCTAAATATTTGCCATCTTCTTTTCTCTTCTCTTCTCAGCCAATCCACGCCCGGTCTATTCTACCCTGCCAAGACACGCCTGCCGTCAAATTCACGTACGACGCTGAAGTGTCAGCTCCCGAGGAGTTCACAGTCCTCATGAGTGCCTTGAGGGGAGAGGCGAGGAGTAACAAGACCACATTCAACCAGCCGATGCCACTGCCTTCGTATCTTGTAGCCATTGCTGTAGGAGTTCTAGAGTCTAGGACGCTTGGACCTAGGTGAGTGTATTCAGGAATGGTTTCCTAGGGAGTAGAACGTTTTTGGACGCCATATTGTGAGTGCCAAATTTTTATTTTTCTTCCAAACCCATCGTGTTGGGAATCAAAGTAAAGGGTTTAAGAGGTGATTTCAAATATGTAACACTTACTCGTATTTGTTTAAATGTATCTAATTCGAAAAAAAAACAACTACAACCAACAAGTACCAACCAACCAACCAACTAGTTAATACAAGTCAAAAAACCGGACATTAGTAGCATAAGAATAAGGTTGCTATTCGTATGAATCTAAAGCAAAGTGGGTTCTATGAATCTTACCCTAAATGTAGATTCAAATGGACGACAGTAGGCGAGCTATACATAACTGTTACAAAACAACTGTCTTTATTCAAAGACACAAGATATTTGACAGAGACACAGATAATATAATACTAGCATACAGATACCTCATCCCATACAAAGAAACCGTGCCGACGTAATTAATTTTTTGTACGAGTACATCGAACGCATTCGGTTCTGTTTCACGGTGATAGATAGATGGTGTTAGCAGCGACTTGCAAGTAAAAGGGTTTACTAGGTTCGTGAATATTTGTTTCTTTAAATACAGTGAAGGTTTGTTTTCTAGTATTTATTTGCACGTTTTTACAGTTTTTTTTTCAATCAAAATGTGATAAAATGCAAACTTTAACAATCGAGTGAAATGCCTCAGAAATTTAAAAATGCGCCATCTATTGGCATCAATTTTAAATGATCCGTCTAATGATCTTTGAAATGTGAATTAAGAGTCCAATATTCCATAATTTTGTACTTAGGAGAGTTGATTAAACAAGAACATAAAATGTTTGTGTTCAATTCCAGACAATGTTAATTTTACACACATTCAATAACAGATGGAGGTGCATATCGCGCCATCTAGTGAGATTTATTTGAACCAAATTTTCTTTCTTAGCAATGAGACCCCGTGACAGAGACCATAGATATATTATACTACAACAATAACGTGGTGGGTGGCAACCACGACACTAAATATAAGCCCTAAAAATATCTTCCAGATCAAAAGTATGGTCAGAAAAAGCGGAAATCGAGCGCAGTGCGTGGGAGTTTGCGGACACTGAGAAGTATCTGCAAGCGGCAGAGAAGCTGTGCGGTCCGTATGAGTGGACGCAGTACGACCTGCTGGTGTTGCCGCCTTCCTTCCCCTATGGGGGCATGGAGAACCCCTGCTTGACTTTTGTTACACCTACACTTTTGGTAAGTTTATGTAAAAATGAAGATATAACATTAAATCATACCGAGTGAACGCAGTATGATCTGCTGGTGCTGCCGCCCTCCTTCTCCTATGGGGGGATGGAAAATCCTGCTTGACCTTCGTTTACGCCTACGCTTTTGGTAAGTTTAAAGGATAATATGTTTTTTTTAAAGGAATTTGCGGTAGGTATAATTTCTTGGTTTAGTAGCATCACGGTATGGCAGCAGGCTCGTCCCCGCTTACATGAGAATTTAATTTGAGAATATAGATTATAAAGAGGTAAAAATATTAGTTTGTCTTTGAAGGAACTGATCAGCTTTCTAAAATTATTTCGCTGATAGAAATTATCTATCACTATCTCTGAGAGCCATAGGCTTTAACCGGTTGCCGTAATTACCTAAACAATTAAAAAGCCATTGTGTCTCGCGTGGATCCACGTTTCAGGCACTCAAGGAGCCTTAATCCCGGCAGTTGTGCGGTTCCTGTGGCCACGGTAGGGAATCCGCGGGATTAAATTAGTGTTGCCATAAACTTGTTAACGATCGACAATGTATCTATAGATGATATAATGAATTAAAACACAATCCGTAATTACGATCTCATTATGATCATGTTAGTTCTAATTAACACAAATTGACTTGATAGGATTAACAATCAATGCTTTATGTTCTGATAAGATTTTGACTTGATAAGAGATGGATCATTCTGGCAGGTAAGTCAATATAAAAATTGTTTTAACATGCTTGATTAATTTCTGTCACCAAGCTGTACGAGTTGTACGACTGCATGACTGCTGAAGAATAACCTAAGATTGAAGTACGTAATAAAGTAAATTTACGAACAGTGTAAAACGAAATTATACTTAGCGCAAATAAAAGTCAATAAAAAAATACAATAATGCGGTATGCGTACATGCCTTTTTTTTTGTTTTTTTGCGTGGATAAATGCTCATGCATACTGCGCTACCACGGGGAGATAGCGCAGTTATGTGGAACTCTAACCCACTAAAACTCCACGGTGTCCTCCTGTGCCGCTTATGGCGGGAACACGGCTACGCGTTAGCACTCACCGCGAACCCGCCGCGACTGTCCGTCACCGGACCCTCCTCTGGGGATTACCCCCCATCACCGGCGCACCAGAACACACTGTGCGCCGTGACCACCCCAGGGACCAAACCAGTACATGGGTGCCAGACGACCCCGTGTATTCTTATTCTTATTCTTTATTGCACAAAAAACATAAAATAAAGATACAAATACAATGGACAGTCTATGTACAAAGGCGAGCTTAACCCATAATTGGGTTCTCTAACAGCAAACCTCAGTTGTTATTGGAAATTTGCGTATGAGGACAGTGATCCGTGCGTGTGGTCAGTGCAGTGCAGTGTTTATTAAGTTTCGTGTATGGCACCCTCGGTCCCCTTGTGACGGGTCAAGGTCAATGGCCCCGCCACCTACCATGTTTCGGCCGCAGGGGATAGGGAGAGCGGCCAATGCTATACCGACACTCCTCTTCCCCTGCGGCCCCACCGCGTCCGCCATCAGACGGTGGCGACCCCGTCCAGGCCGCGGAAGGTAGGGAGAGCGGCGCACCGCAATACCGGCACTCCTCTCCCGCCGCGGCCTCCAACCCTCAGCCGTGATATCGTATGGGTTTGGGAGACCCCATACGACATCACGGCCCGCCTCAGTTGCGATGTTGCGCAGGCAGCACCGCAACCTACATGTTGGCCGCTACATCGTCGGCTTATCGGCAAAAGCCCTGACGAGCGGCCCCTCCTCGGGTTCCTCTTCGCTTCACCGTGGTTGACCAAGCCACGGTTACTGAGCCCCCCCGCCTCGACAATGCGGGAACCCACCGGGGGGGATGCGCATATGCCTGCTCGTAGAAATATACACTGGTCACAGTGAGAAATAGAAAGGCTTATGGAAGGGGTACCTGTAACGAAAAATTCTTACGCGATGTTGCCATTTTTTTCCCGAATCACACCTACAGCAAGCCGCCTTAAGGCACTTCGTTCCTAAACCTTTGTCGTTATTCCAATCCTACAATATTAGAGGACAAGCGGCGTACACTAAACAGATTCCATGGTAGCGCTGCCTCGGAGAGATACGACCTTTGGCGAGAGAAGTTTAAGCCCCCGGACCATTTCCTCAAACCATCGGAGGCGATCATCGATCGGCCTCCCACCTGAGCACACGTCGACATGGAACATAATTATAATAAAAAAAAATAGTCTCCGCATTCGGAAAACATAATATTTAACAACTGTATTTGCCATCGACAGAAAGAACAGATTCCGCAACGAAGTATTGGCGAACCGCCCTTAGATACTCTTTTATCATACTTGAACTTCCTCAACAGGCAGGCGACCGAAGCCAAGCGGACGTCATAGTCCACGAAATCATGCACAGCTGGACAGGTAACCTGGTGACCAACAGGAACTTCGAGCACTTCTGGCTCAACGAAGGGTTCACCGTGTTCCTGGAAAGGAAGGTCGGAGCCTCCCTCATCAATGACTCGGTGGAGGCTAAGAAGAATCGCGACTTCCAGAGCTTGTTGGGGCTGCAAGAGTTGAATGAGGCGGTGAGTGAAAATTTAGAGAAAATGTTTTTTTGTTACAAAGGCTTTTCATATAATAATCTATTTTTATTATTGTAAAAGACTGATTATGAAATTTGTATTTTTATTTCAACGAGCTTTAAAAAGTGATTTTAGTTTCTTAAGGGTGCTCTAGTTGGCGGCACAAACTATTTTGTGGGCGGGTTTAAAATGCAGGCTATCTCCTCCGTCAACAAGTGCGAAAGGGATAGACCCTGTGATGAGCACTTTTGCAAATATGAATCGAACTGGATGATGATTTAGAACCAAAATTAGCGCGCGAAATTTTATACACAGACCTTTGGAAATATGGATATCATAAAAAAACTACTGAATGTATATGTTCAAAGTAAAATTATTTGCATTTTTGAACTACTAATCTATCCCTGTATAGTGACTGTTTTAGAAATTTCCTTATTCTTATGGTATTTATTTCGGCCCAAAGATGCGTTAAATATGGACATTTCGACACTAATAACTTTCAAAAGAGTAGAAACGGGACCCTATTCCTAAGACTCCACGATCCGTCTGTCTATCTGTCTGTTTGTCTTTCCGTCTGTCTCCAGGCTGTATCTCATGAACCGAGATAGCTAGACAGTTGAAATTTAACAACAAATACTAAAAACAGAATAAAATAAATACTTAAGGTGGGCTGCCATACAACAAACGTGTTTTTTGCCGTTTTTTGCGATTATGGTACGGAACCCTTCGTGCGCGAGTCCGACTCGCACTTGGCCAGTTTTTTTTACTTTTTTATTTCTATACAGGGCTAGATAATGATGAGACAAATTGATATCATTTTTATTTTGAACGTACACTGTAAAACAATGGAGTAATCGCCATACTACGTTTGTATGGAAGAATTACCGACTGGGGCACCCTTAATTGGTTCTTCCTATGATAGTTCGTTTACAAGGTTTTATTTAGTTTCACTTGTCCCGGTGTTTGTGTATAAACAAAGCTTGAAAGCTTTTTTACCACTTCCCAGTGTTCGATTGAGCTAAAACTTTTTTTGCGCACATGTATTTATCTCGTGACAATGCCATTTTTAATAGAAACGCTTGTCTAAAAAAAGCATTTTTTATGTATATGCTAAGTTATATGTTAAGTTGCACTTGTCTGTGTGTATGCATGTTAAAGTTGGCCCGATTCCCGGTTTTCGATTGAGCTAAAGTTTTGCAAATATGTTCATACCATTCCCCCTCTAAAAAACTTATTTTATTCACTGAAAACAGTGAATAAAAAGCACTTTCAAACACTTGAGATAGTAGTCAAGCGCGAGCCTATAAAATATATTTAAAAAAAACTAGTTTGGTGTTTGAATTTAGAACAAATCAATATATTTGACCTCCATGTCAATGCTATACAACCTCCTTGCGCAAAAAAATACTCGATACAAACTCCTTGTGCTTTTCGCTTAAATCTTTCTTTTTCTCTTATACGTGGTATAAAGTTGCAACTCGTGAATAATAGTAGTTTATGAAACTGTTGCATAATAAGGGGTATTAAAACATGAGTGTGTGTTTAAAAACCGAGCCGTAGGCGAGGTTTTTAATAGTATTCACACGAATGTTTTAATACCTAGTTATGTGCAGTTTCATACACTACTTTATCTAAACTCATACATTGGGATTGAACCTACTAAATACCTTTTTTGCATTTTCCATGCCATAAAGTCGTGATAGCATTTATCATATAATTTTCTCGACTTTGCTGGTAATAAAATATGAGTAATTTCCTTCGCCGCATCTAAAATATCGGGCGAAGTCAATTTTTTTTCACATTGACTGATATCAGACATTTTTAAACAAGAATTCAAAAAAACTCATGAAATTCAATACAACTAAACCTGCAAAATATGAATGGCGCCAAAACCCAGCACATCACCGCATTGCGCATGCGCTTAGGTTTAGCACGCACTGCGATTTTTATTCGTGCGAATTATTTCGCCTATTCTGCGACCTATGGAATTGTATGAAGTTGCTCGCATTGCGGTAAAAAATCGTGCAGAAATAATACCGCAAGAAATCCGTGTTTTGCCACAGAATCCACCGCATCGCGGCGTGAATTTAATTCGCGCGAATATTTTGAGCTCTATGAACATGTAGAAAGAGACAAAACTCGCGCTAATAAAAATCGCAGTGCGTGCTAAGCCTGAAGCGGGCATTGTCATAGACAAGTAAAAATTGGAATCAAATCTTTTTAAATAGGTACTATAAAAATGGCATTACAAAAAATAATTGATGAAAACTCCTTGTAATTAACTTCTTGGATTTGTCCTGTATCGTAATAGAAAAAAAATTGTATTATAGCATTATTTTGTTAGAGAAAAAGTGTTATAATAAGATTCTATTTTTAAATTTCGGTATTGTGTTTATAAAGTATGTCATTATAAACTCGTTTTGAAGTTTATAATTCGAATATTACGATATGAGAGTAGATAAAACGGATTTATATCATGAGGGCCATGAATCACTCGCGTCGCTCTGGATTCAATCGTTAGAATCCTTCACTTGCTCGTGATTCATCTATGGACCGCGCTTTAAATCCGTCCTTTATTCACTAGTTGCGTAATATACTATTTAAGCTTGTTTCTAAGTGGCTTTTCATATTACACTTACAAAGTTTTTACGTTTCTCTTCTTCACTGCTTTTGTATCGTCACTTGAACCAAAATATTTGTTTAGTGCACTTATTTATGTAATCTGGGTGGATCTCCTAACTAATTTACTAACTTTCTGTTAATATCATTTGTCATGAAACAACCATTTTTATGTTATTGTTCTATACTGAATTCGAAACAACGCGATCAGCACACCGATATGACGCAGCGAATAGCAAAACGGTGCGCGACGAAAACCTTAGAACATTTTCGCCCTTTCGCCCCCTTTCCCCAAATGCTTACTGCGTCGATGTGCTAACGGTATATAAAAAATAAAATGATCATAAGGGCTAAATTGCAGATCAAAGTCTTCGGCAGTTCTAGCCCTCTAACGAATCTCGTGGTAGACCTAGACGGGATCCACCCAGATGACGCCTTCTCCCGGGTCCCTTACGAGAAGGGATCTCTATTCCTCCGCTATCTCGAAGACCAAGTTGGAGGCCCCGGTAAGTTCTCAACTACCCTATGTTTTAGATCAACGATGTGTTGGGTCCTACGAATCCGTTGACGAGGCTCGTGGTAGATTTGGACGGAGTGCACCCTGATGACGCGTTTTCGACTGTTCCTTATGAGAAGGGATCTTTGTTCTTGAGGTATTTGGAGGACTTGTTCGGCGGACCTGGTGAGTTCAATAAAACCTTTGTGCTGAAATGAGTAACTAAATGAAATTTCTTACTTCATAAAGGATTGCATTCAATAAATAGTGACTTACGTCCAGTTTTTTGATCTGTAGTTAAATTAGACTCAACCAATGGTTAAATATGATAACTTTTGCTAACGACTAACAATTGTTAGTCTGACAAAAGGTCACAAACAAATAATTAACTCTTCAACTCATATGACCATTTGTGAATCCAACAATTGATGGATAAATGCGTTTTACCGATATTTGAAACCATTGGTTGAGTTAACTACTAGATCAAACAACTGGGCCTTAGTTTACCTGCAATTAAAAAATTTTGGCGCACGGTTGGTGCAGTGGTTGAGTGATTGACTGCTGCGCTGCGTGTCGCGGGTTCGATTCCCGCATGGAACAAATATTTGTATGATCTACAGTTAGTTGTGCCGGCTCTGGGTGTTGTGTGTGTGAGTTTATATGTTTGTAAACGCACCCACGATACAGGAAGTAATTCCTAGTGTGGGGCAACGTTTTAAAAAAACTGTGTTAGAGTGATAGTCAACTGTCACTAATTAAATTTTTCATCAAATATAGGGCGCAATTAGCTTGTGATATTTGGCGACCTTAGAATAGAATATACTTTATTGTACACCATAAGCAGCAGTGGTGGCCCAGTGGTATCGGCCGCGACTTACAAGTTGTAGGTCGAGGGTTCGAGCCCAGGCAGGCGCTTTAAATTATTTAATCACCACTGCTCTCTAAACGGTAAAGGAAAACATCCTGAGGAAACCGGTATGTCTTAGAACCAAAAATACGAAGACATGTGACATCCACACCACCACTGCCACTGGGCTCGCGTGGTGGTTTATGCCCATTCCCTCTCACAGAGAGGAGGCCTGTGTCCCAGCAGTGGGAACATTAATAGGCTGATAATGATGTACACCATAAAACTTATTTATACAACACTTATTTATACGGGTACAAATGCGGTCTTATCGCTGACAGCTATATCTACCAGACAAACTTTGGATGGACTGAAATAACTTAGAATAAAATAGGGGGGAATTTTATCACAATAGTATCTACAATCTAGTGGCTCTTTCTATAATATTGTGTTCAGTCATTATTGTAACGATACCCACTTTGTTTGATCATACCATACCTAAGTCACATAGGCACAATCATTTTAGTGATCATGGTTTTTGAGCCAAGTTCTCATGTCAAAAACATCTTGTAGGTAACTAAACTTACATCTACCTACAGAATAATTCGCAAAAATCCCTTCAATCACCTCTAATACACACTCTTATTTTCCTTCCGCAGAGGTATTCGATGCCTTCCTCCGGGCATATCTGACAAACTTCAGGAGGAAGTCTCTAGACACCGCCCAGTTCCAGAGATTCCTGCTAAATTACTTCAAGGATAACGCGGCGTTGAAAGAAGTTGACTGGGACACGTGGCTTTACAAGAGCGGTATGCCGCCGATTATTCCTGCGTAAGTTTTAAATTTTTACACGAAATTATTTACACACGCACTCACATACACATACACACACACACACACACACACACACACACACGAACTCACACTCACTCATAGCTTACCCCCTTATTCACCTCTTATTCTTTTTTACGTTGTTTTCTTTGTGTATTTGATTTTTCGTGTATAATCGCCTGATTTAGCGTTAGTACTGTTTACTTGAAAAGGGTAAGATAAAAGTCCAAGCGGCAGTGGAACACTGACTCCTAAGACACAGGGTATCCTAGTTTAGGAAGCAGGGTTTAATAAATTAGTACGCCTTTCACAAATTGTATAACACAAGCTAGATATTAAGCAAAATAATGTAATGTAAGGTATTTGTTCAATAAAGATTTATTATTATTATTTATTAATATTAAATTTTACCATTCTAAGAGTGACCAGTGAGCAGTCGAAAGTAGTGGGGAGAAGATTGCACGTTGTGATATGTAAAGTAAACAACTAAACATTCTAATAGAAAACCGCAGTCTTAATCTAGCAAAAGTAATGGGTCATAGTCATCATCAAAACATTAGAATTAACATACAATCTTCAGGTACTGGGAACCCCAAGAATGCGGGCTAGTGGAAGATTACACTAATCACACTAATATTATAAAGGCGAAAGTCTGTGAGTGTGTATGTTTGTTACTTCTTCACGCTCAAACTACTGGACGGATCTGGATGAAATTTGGCACAGGGATAGACTATAGTCTGGAGTAGCACATAGGATAGTTTTAATCCCGGGAATATGTTCCCTCGGCATAATTTTCGACATTCACGCGGGCGAAGCCGCTGGCAGAAGCTAGTAATATTATAAAGGTGAAAGTTTGTGAGTGTGTTTGTATGTTTTTTACTTCTTCACGCTCAAACGGCTGAACGGATCTGGATGAAATTTGGCACAGAAATAGAATATAGTCTGGAATAGCACATAGGATATTTTTTATCCCGGGAATATGTTCCCTTGGGATAATTTTCGACATTCATGCGGGCGAAGCCGCTGGAAGAAGCTAGTAGTCAAATAAAAAATCGCATTTAGCAAATTCTGACTTATAATTATTTTTTCTAAATTTAAGTATTTAGTCCTATTTCTAGAATGCGGGTTACGTGTCTTATGACGTCGGAATAAGAGTCATTTTGCTACGATACATCCGCCTTTGTGAGATAGAACAACTAACTGAAGTCGACCTATTAAGCCATGTGTAATCCTAGTATTAATCCATATTGTATTTTATATTTAATTAATAATAGTTTGTTACCTTCTCACGTTTTAACGGATAGTAAAAACTAAAAAAAAATGCATGGGACACGGCTAGACCCAGCTAGACCGTGTCCTAATTAGGACATACAATATTTTTAAGGTATGATTGCCGACATTCACGTAGCTGTCAGTATCAATACAGTAACAATACCGCTTGACAGGCTAACAATAACGGGAACACCCAAAACCTCCGAAATATTTTATGCCGAATTTCGATGTTCCGATTTTCAAAAGTCCGAATTTCATAATACCTAAAAATTATAATGTCTATTATTAAAAAATCACGAAATTTATTTTAGCGAAAGTCGTAAATGCGGTTTGTTAGTTTTCCGATTTTCATACGTTCAAAGAATCAAATGCTCGAAGGGTTCTCGGTCCGAAAAACGACATCCCGATTTTCAATACTTCGAATAAACTAAAAGTCAACACTTTGTGCTACAAAATTTAGTGACAGAAACGAATCGCTGCAAAACCGACTTCACGCAGTCTTGTCTGCCCTACCCTAGAGTGTAATTTAAGCCCGCGGCGGCGCGGTGGGGTGAGGCGGCCCGCGAGCTGAGAAGCAGGTGTTTTGAAGGCCCGCCGCCGCGGCTGAGGCTGACAGCAAGTCAAAGCTGCGGTGGTGTGCGTAAAACCATCTGCGACGACAAGCTCGCGTGGGGCCGCCCAAACCCCGCAGCGCCGGAGCCGTGACAGAAACAATGCTTGCTGCATGTTGCATGCCTGTTGGTTGCTGCTTGCCTGCTTGCATGCTGCATGCCTGCTTGCATGCCTGCTTCCATGTTGCATGCTTGCTTGAATGTTGCATGCCTGCTAGCATGTTGCATGCTTGCTTCCATGTTGCATGCTTGCTTGAATGTTGCATGCCTGCTAGCATGTTGCATGCTTGCTTCCATGTTGCATGCTTGCTTGAATGTTGCATGCCTGCTTACATGTTGCTTGCAACTTGGATATTATAATATGATCTAATAATGTACACTTAGTTGCACAGTATATAGTAAAACAAGCAGTATGATACCTAATTAATTACTTTATAGGATACACTACATAATAACTGTAAACAATCTATGCAATTATTTGAGAAAAGTACTATACAAGCCTTGGCCACAACTAGGCATTCATGGACTTACGTATGAAAACCAGGCATGGATGAAAACGCATCTGTCATTGTTTTTTAATTCTACCTCCTCATAATAAACATACACATACATATACTTCTCTCTGACGAGTAATTATGTGTTTATTTGTCTTACTTTTATTACGGAATTGTATTAATCGGTATTTTAATAATCGGAATTCGTACAAAAATTCCGACATAATGATAATTCAAAACTTTGAATTATCATTATGTCGGAATTTTTGTTATTTGATCTATTAAAACTCGGTATTTTGAAAATAGTTATTATAAACGTTAGGAATAGTGATATTTAGGCATTATAAAAAATAGGAGTAATGATAAGTCGAAGTTGTTATATTCGGAATTTAGAACCATTCGGATTTATGAAAATCGGTATTTTGAAATTCGTATTTGTGACTGACGGAATAAAGTTTTTCGTATTTATGTAGTGTACCCAACAATAACGTATACGTCAGTTTGACATATGTCGTAGAGATCAAGCTTTCATTTACGAAGTATAGTAAGCCAATAAAATAATCTTTCTTTTTCTTCACAGCTACGACACAACAATAACGAAAGCAATCTCGGCACTTGTCGTCAAAATCAACGACCCGACCGCGACGATATCCCACGAAGACGTCATGAATTTCACTCCGCACCAAATGATACATCTGCTACAGCAGCTGATCGACCAGCCCGCCTTGCCGATTGACAGGCTCACGACTCTTGGGAATGAGTACAAAGTCAACGGGAACAAGAATAGTGAGATTCAATATAGGTGGGTAGTTTGGAATTTATTTTTAAATTTTGCACCTAAAGGATTTTCTACCGAATCTGAAGTACGACTATAAAAGTGTGGAAAAAGAAATCCATCACTTTTTCGCAACAAAAATATGATTGCTTGAGCATACAGATAAATCTACCATCAGTTTTTAGCAGATGGCTTTTAACTGTAATTCATAATTAACTGTCCTACTAATATAATATTATAAATGCGAAAGTTTGTGAGGATGGATGAATGTATGTTTCTTACTCTTTCACGCAAAAACTACTGAACGGATCTGGATGAAATTTGGCACAGAGATAGATTATAGTTAGGAATAGCACATAGGATACTTTTTGTCCCGGGAATATGTTCCCTCGGGACAATTTTCGACATTCACGCGGGTGAAGCTGCTGGCAGAAGCTAGTAATTCATAATAAGGCCCCCTGTATCATGTTGTGATTGGCGTAAATTTGACGAGCTTACGGGGTCTCATTGCTAAGAAAGAAAATTTGGTTCAAATAAATCTCACTAGATGGCGCGACGTGTACACACAATTCAATTCACACAAAAAGAATTGTGTGTAAAATTTACATTTTCTGGCATTGAACATAAAATTTTTATGTTCTTGTTTAATCAACTCTCCTAAGTACAAAATTATGGAATATTGGGCTCTTAATTCACATTTCAAAGATTATTTAAAATTGATGATAATAGATGGCGCATTTTTAAATTTCTGAGGCATCCCTCTCGATTATTATAATTTGCATTATAACACATTTTGGTGCAAAAATACTAAACGAACCGTTACTGTTTTTACCCGACTGCCGAAGGAGGGTAATGTGTTTATCAGTCTATGTATGTATGTAAGTATGTATGTTTGTATGTATGTATGTGTGTATGTATGTTTGTTCCTATGTGGCGTTCTAGAGACCAAACGCGTGGGCCGATTTTGATGGTTCTTACGTCAATCGATTCGTCTTAACCCCGCGAATGTCACTGGCTACATGAAAATTGGAAAATAGGAAAATGGCGGTTTTTGGGCGCCATATTGTGGGGGAACAAATTTTTTTTTCTTTCAAACCTATCGTGTGGGATATCAAAATAAAGGATTTTAAGAGGTGATTTCAAAAATATATAACACTTATATGTTTAAATGTACCTAACTCGAAAAAAAAATTAACTAAAAAGTCATAAATAAAAAAAGTTAATTAAAAAAATCAAAAAACCCGATTGTTACGACGTAAACAAGGAGAAAATCATGCTGTGCAGTCAGGCAGCTCGCGAAGATGTATCCTCCGACAGCACAGCATGATTTTCTCCTTATTTACGTCGTAACAGTCGGGTTTTTTGATTTTTTTAATTAACTTTTTTTTTAAAGAAAAAAATATTCACGAACCTAGTAAACCCTTTTACTTGCAAGTCGCTGCTAACACCATCTATTACCGTGAAACGGGATCGAACGCGATTGAAGTACAGTATAACAAGATTAAGCAGATGAAAAACGCTAGTTACGTCGCCACGGTTTCTTTGTATGGGATGAGGCATCTGTATGCTAGTCACGGAACAGAAAAAACAGTGGAAGTGCAATGCAGCAAAATTATTATGGGAACCGGTGTCGCCAAACTCACACAAATAAACTGATAATCATATAATGCACTACAAATAAACCGATCGTGTGATTTGTCGTTTTAATTTTAGTCAATACAAGCATAAGTCACAGATCCTACATCTGGAAAGAAATCTTCACACTCTTTAAATAGGATTTATTTTGCGTTAGTGCAAAAAGTATTTACGACGTTTTGTAATCTAAAGTCAAACTGGAATCGATTGCCAAGTAAATTCCGCTACCCGACCATAGATGGCGGTATTCTCAGTGGTTGCAATTATAAACTTTATTGCGTTTCATGTAAGGTTGACATTCGTGTCATAGGTCGATATAGTGCTACTCGACCATGGAAGTAACATTACATTTTGAATTACATTATCGATATCGATAGATACCCGATTTCTTAATTCAAAAAATAAAACTTGTTTAGAGTTCAGTAAAACTGTAGGATGAATGGCGTAGTATTATTTAAACATATAATATTATATGTATAAAAATGTATTACTGTTCGTTAGTCTCGCTAAACTCAAAAACGGCTTAATAAATCAACTTCAAAAAAATGTTCAGAGCATATCGTGCTTAATTTGGATGACATCCAATTAAATCTACCCGTTGCATCTATCCATTTCTCTTTGACGCTAGCGTCTTTGGGAAATCTAAAATCAGAAGGATTTTTCATTTAGTGATTTTAAGAAATTGCTGCACAAACAATCATTGTAATAATTATTATGCATGCAATACAGCATACTTCAATTTTTTTTGGAAATGTTTGATCCACTTAATATAATAGAAAATATAGGTCCCTATTTGCTTTTATCGATATCTATAATTAAAATCAATACCGGACCCGACTACATCCCTAATTGAGTAGCGAAGAACTTTCGAGAACGAAATAGTGAATACATTCAATCCAATATAAACTTTATTTTAATCGCGTAAGGTTGATTTTAACTAGACGTTATATTAAATTATTAGTAAATTGAAAAATACTAAGATTTTATTAGAAAACAAATAAAATTGTTGTTACAAATAAAATTGTTGTTAGAAAACACCTCCATTTTTGAGATTATTTTTCCTACTATCATTTTTGCACTCCAAAATGGTACAAAACGGCATAGTTAAGGAAAAATAAATTTGTCGCGAGACTAGCAACTCGACGCGATGTTAGAAAATGACTAGAATCAGATTTGCCTGCATGCGCTTATTAGTGACACGCGTGCCACGCCTACTTTGCACTTCCACTGTTTTTTCTGTTCCGTGATGCTAGTATTATATTATCTGTGACGAGCTACATCGCAAACAAATATCAGCGTTCCGATTCTTAAAATAAAGTGCATATTAAATACTTGACAAGACTTGAGAATGGTCTTGTTTTCCTATAAAGCTGTTTATTAATATCTTGACGACTAAAACGTTATTTTGTCTTTCCCAGATGGTTGAGACTGTGCGTGCGAAGCAAAGACCATACAAAGATCAGCGATGTGTTCAACTTCGTGAACAGCCAGGGCCGTATGAAGTACGTCCGTCCTCTTTACAGGGACCTCTATGCTTGGGAAGACGTCAGAGAACAGGCCATAGAAAACTTCCTCAAGAACGAAAAATACATGATGCATGTTTCAGCTTATACCCTGAGAAAGGATCTCCATCTCGCTAAAGTAAATGCAGAATAATATTTTTACACTTTTATAATGTAAGATATTGTATCTAATTATAGTTTTATGCCATAATAATGATATACACTTTGAATAAAATTATTATTTTATGATGGTTAATGTGAGTTTTATTTTACCACTTCTGAGTACTATTCTAAACTAGTTGTCCCCCGCGGCTTCGCTCCCGTCTAATGGCTACTTATCTTTTTTAGGGTTCCGTATCCGAAGGGTACAAACGGAGCTCTATTGCTGTCACTCACGTGACTGTCTGTCGTCTTGTCAAATGGTTGGAGCTATAGTCTTCAAATTTTCACAGTATAAGCACCTTGTTAAAGCAAAGCTATACAAATTGTGAAATAACATTTTTGAATGTTTTTTAAGAGGGCTCTCATACAGCTAAAGGGAAGGCCGAAAAAAATAATTTTACCTACCCCATCGAGTGAGTATGTTTGATCTCGTTGAGTAGATAAATATTGTAGGTATATTCTTTGTTTTAAAAAATATTGGTAATACAAAGCAATGAGAAGCCACTAAAGTCAGCCTTTTTTACAAAATTTTGTTCCGGCTCTGGGTGTTTGTGTATGTGAGTTTATATGTTTGTAAACGCACCCACGATACAGGAAGAAATTCCTAGTGTGGGGGCAAAGTTTAAAAAAAAAAAAAAAAAAAAGAAACCTAAATAATTTTTTAACTTCCCATTGACCTATGAACTTGGTGATAATATTTATTACAAATTACGTATACTTTACTGACAAATACCAATATATTGATACATCAGATTTTTCTTTAAAATTCTCTCACTTTTTCTATTAGTTACAACCAACTTGATTTTGCGGTTTGGTACGGAACCTTTAATGTACGAACTCCGATATGCACTTGGCCGGTTTTTAAGCTATTGCATAGCTTTTATCGCGGGCTTTGAGCGCGGCGACCGAATCAAGAAATTCCGTAACGAAAATAATCCTGGCACCCCGAGCTGCTCCGAAATCGACCTTATGCCTCTAAGAATACGGGCTAAGAACACTTTTGCTTGGCAATTAAAAGAGGCCTTATGCTAGTGGTAATAAGGGTCACTTATGCCTCTAAGAATACGGGCTAAGAACACTTTTGCTTGGCAATTAAAAGAGGCCTTATGCTAGTGGTAATAAGGGTCACTCAGAATTTGATGCCGCGTTTTCCAGTTCGGAGGTTCGGTTCCGCTTGACAAAGGATTTCTTATTCTTGCTGACTGTATGATCTATATATATAAAAATGAATCCCTATTTCCCTTGGTCGGCATCACGCGTGAACGGCTGGACCGATTTCGCTTGTTCTTTTTTAGGGTTCCGTACCCAAAGGGTAAAAACGGGACCCTATTACTAAGACTTCGCGATCCGTCTGTCTGTCTGTCCGTCTGTCTCCAGGCTGTATCTCATGAAACGTGATGGCTAGACAGTTGAAATTTTCACAGATGATGTATTTCTGTTGCCGCTATAACAACAAATACTAAAAACAGTATAAAATAAATATTAAAGGGGGAGTTTTTTGTTCGATATTAATAACGGCAACAGGTAGACGCTTGAAATTGAAATATTCACAGAATATTTAGTTGTATATTTACTTCAAAAAATAATAATTAATAAATTAAAATAAAATAAATTAAGGGGGGCTTCCTTACAACAAACGTGATTTGTATGCAGTGTTTTGCGATAATGGTACGGAACCCTTCGTGTGCGAGTCCAACTCGCACTTGGCCGGTTTTTTGTTGTGTTTGTTATTATTAGGAGAAGGTTCTAATGAAAAAAATAAAATAAGAAATAAACAATGGTACCTTACCTACATAGGTAGGATAGGTATGTAGGTAGAGTAGGGTAGGGTTGGTAGGTTAGGTAGGGTAGGGTAGGTAGAGTAGGATAAGTAGGGTAGATGAATGTTTGGTGTCTTTATGGCAAAACAAAGTTTGCCGGGTCAGTAATGTATAATTATGCTAGAATTAAAATTAAAGAATTAGGCAAGGCAAAGGGTTTGATCCCATGAAAGAGTAATATCATTTGAAAGCAAAGAAAATTACCTTTCAAATGATAAACCACAATCTATACAAAGTTCATTGCAAAGAAATTGTAAAAAGTGTTCTGAGCAATGATTATATATATATCAATAGTTCTGAGCAACGCGCGATAAGTGATTCAAGTTTATTGATCGCGAGTGTATATAGATGTACGTATTCGCTGCTCTTAAAATATATACATACTAGCTTTTGCCCGCGGCTTCGCTCGCGGGTAATTTGGTCTGCCACATAAAGTTTTGTTACAAGTAGGATAGTAAGGAGGAAGTAGGATAAATATGGAGTACAAACATAATTATAGAAGATTCGACCCCAAGGTCTTGTCTAATATGGATATGGCCCTCCGCAGATAAAGCTGGAGGGCGTAATTTCTATTCTCCATTGAAGTAATTCCACCGCGGTGTGTATTGGCAAAGTATAAATATACATAGGTTAAGCTGAGGCCTCACTAGTGCTTTGCGTGGTCGCAGCGCATCGCAGAGGTCGGTCGTTTTACATATATTTTTAGTGACATGTCACAAATGCCACATTATGCGTTGCGTCGTCGCACGCGACGTTTCACGGATCGAAGGACAAGAGACGAAGCCGGGGGAGAGTGATGCGGAGCTAACCCGAGCGACGACGGACAGTCGTCAGACGTCGTGCGTCGTCGCAACCACAGAGTACATTTCAATATACTGAAAGTCGCAACGCAGTTGTTACTTGTGGCATACAATACGTTGATACGTTGCGATGCAACTCAACGTATGGTAATTTATCAGCTGGATAAGATAGTTTATAGGTGCCATGGTAAAAATTACGAAGACGTTTAAGCGTGGCTTTATATATAGGAAGTTGACCATCACCATAATTGAGTTACAGAGTTGTAAGTTAGGGCAAGAAATATTTTTTGCTAAGTCCTTTTTGAAAAAACACGTACAACATAAAAGACATGTATTTACTTTGTAAGATAGGTTTTGCCAAATCGATGCGAAAGCAAACTCAAATTGGCACTACGTTACCGTACGAGATGAAAAATGTCAGTAGTAAAAAGTTTTACAGACACTTGACTTGCTTGACATTGACATCAAAATATAACCTAGAAGTTATTATAGGTTTTTATTCTAATTAAAAATACAATAATTTACAATCTTTTTAATAACACAATTAAAGTGTTAACACCATGTCTGCTGCTAAAAGAGTGCAGGTAGTATTATATCAGAATCTTATAATTCAACATTTGCTATAAATATGAAATGTCTACACAACAATTCCCGAAGATAGCAACTTAACCTAACAAAAACATTCTTAATTTCAGCAATGGGCCACTTTTGCTCGTACTTGGCACGTATTTGACTGCAAATGGCAAGACCCTTATGAAACTGCTAACGTTATAAAGAAATATCTGATGGGTTTACATAAACCCATTTATCATCCTATGAGTGACTGTGGAGATGTTGTGGTCTGTATCAACAGTCGGGACATCGCGTTGAGAGGTGACGAGTGGCGTAAAAGAGCTTATTTCCACCACACCGGGTATCCTGGTGGTGCTTCATGGACATTGGCATGGGAACTTCATAACAAGGATCCCACCATGGTAAGCAATCTTTTTTCTATTCTTTATTAGCTGAACCAATAAGATGTTCTGTTCAAATAAGTTTTTATTCTAAATATACATATTTAGAAATAGTTACATTTAATAAACACATCAATACAATTGTCTATACTAATATTATAAAGAGGAAAGATTTGTTTGTTTGTACCGAATAGGCTCCGAAACTACTAGACCGATTTAAAATTTTCTTTCACCAATAGAAAGCTACATTACTCCTGAGTGACAGGTTATTTTTTTATCAAAAAAATGGATCCTGTGAGGTGGCCCACGGAAGCGAAGCCGCGGGGAACAGCTAGTTATATAAATAGTTAAAAGGAAAATGAAAAAACAAAAAATAATTTATATTCTTGCCTGTTACAGCAAATACACACATCTATTAAAGATGCCTTCTTACTTACTGTTTATTTTAGTTTATAAAATTTTGTTGATCATATCAAAATCACATAGTAGTAGTAGAGCCTCCCATTTCCGAACTTAAGACTCCCATTTGGTCCATTGTGCGTGGGTGTACTGGCTAACATAGCGAGCCTAGTTCCGTCCAAAAGCAAAAAAAAATCCTGGGTATTTCACAGGCATCATGGAGCGGCCTATCTGTTCCGAGGATTTCTATGCATTGAGATAGAAATAAAAGTAAGACACTGGGCTTATTATGCCATTAGTTAAATGTTTTGATTTACAATACAAGTATCAGATATGGACTTGCAATTTGCTATAGAACCAGCCTAGAAATGGCATAATTTTCTTGGTACTACTTTTCTGCTAGATTTTTTTTTATGTTTTACTATACTGCTACACTTTAGTAGAAAAGTTGATGTGTGTGAGTGCTAGTAGTTCCTTTTACTGCAGATCAGCTCTAAAGGTAAAGATAAAAAATTATGAAGGTTGGGATAGTAGAAGATTGTTTATGTTCATTGTAATTGTTTTCAGATCGTAAAAAAAGCAGTATACAGAGCAATGAAAGGCAATCTCCAAAGACGTCACACCATGCAGCGACTCTTCATTTATCCTGGCGAAACTGTCCCTGAAGATGTCTTACAAAATGTGACCAACCAGATCCGTCAGACACGCCTCGTACCAGCCAGGCTTGATCACATACCTGAGGAAGTCACAAAGACCTATCCTAAAGTTATGGATTATCCTGAAGATTATATACTGAAATAAATTGTTTTAAATGTTATGTTAATATAAGTAGATAAGATTAGATTGTTAATAAATTAATGTGGATGAATGACTAGCTAGTTTCTATCAAATATTTGTAAAACAACATCTTTCACCTCAATCAATCTGCCTGGCCTTTTTCCAACTAGATTGGGCCGGTTTCCAGTATAACTAGATGCAGCAACTGCCTATCTGACCTCCAAAACCCAATAACCCTCTCAGATCAAATAAAAAGTCAAGATGGAACGTTGCAAACAACAAGGTGACGCCGGCTAAAACTACGCCTTGCCGTATACATACACAATTACACGTACAACGAAACCACGTCTTAGCTGGTCAGTCGAACTCTCAGATCAAATAAAAACAGTGGCGGCGTTAGGGGGTGGCGAACAGGGCAATCGCCCGGGGCCTCGCTCTTGAAGGGGCCTCACACTACAACCCTTAACCACTAATATTTAGTGTGATAAATAATCACACTAAATATTTATTAGTGTATATAATAAAGGCGAAAGTTTGTGAGTGTGCGTGTGTTTGTATGTTTGTTACTTCTTCACGCTCAAACGGCTGGACGGATCTGAACAAAATTTTGCACAGAGATAGATTTCAGTCTTGAATAGTACATAGGATACTTTTTTCCCGGGCATATGTTCCCTTGGGCTAATTTTTGACATTCCCGCGGGCGAAGCCGCTGGCAGAAGCTAGTTAATAATAAAAAACAATTAGTGCCAAATTTTCCATTTCTCGTATATCTCATACATTGTAAAAAGGACAAGGGCCTCGCAAATATCTGCCGCCCGCCCGAAGCCTCGCAGTCGTTAAGGCCGCCCCTGAATAAAACCGGCCAAGTGCGAGTCAGGCTCGCCCATGAAGGGTTCCGTACCATTATCGCATAAAACGGAAAACAATCACGTTTTTTGTATGGGAGCCCCACTTAAATATTTATTTTATTCTGTTTTTAGTATTTGTTGTTATAGCGGCAATAGAAATACATCATCTGTGAAAATTTCAACTGTCTAGCTATCACGGTTCATGAGACACAGCCTGGTGACAGACAGACGGACCGCGGAGTCTTAGTAATAGGGTCCCGTTTTTACCCTTTGGGTACGGAACCCTAGAAAGCTCGACTTTTTATTAGATCTGAGGTAACCCTATGGCAAGATTGGTGTCAGCTCGACTGTCAAAGTTGGTTAACCGGCCAAGTGCGAGTCGGACTCGCGCACGAATGGTTCCGTACCATTATCGCAAAAAAAACACGTTTGTTGTTTATGAGAGTATGCCCCACTTAAATATTTATTTTATTCTGTTTTTAGTATTTGTTGTTATAGCGGCAACAGAAATACATCGTCTGTGAAAATTTCAACTGCCTAGCTATCACGGTTCATGAGATACAGCCTAGTGACAGACGGAGAGACAGACAGACGAACCGCGGAGTCTTAGTAATAGGGTCCCGTTTTTACCCTTTCTGTACGGAACTCTAAAAATTACAGCCGGGACCAACGGCTTCATGTGCTTGCCGAGACACGGAGGCATCTCGGTATGTCAAGATGGTCGCCCTTCCGCGGATCGACCTTGGCAAGCATTTCTTAATCTTGAAGATCGACCCGAGTGGCTAACAACACTTCACACCTGAACACCATGAAATTTCCTCAAAAACTAGGCAGATGTGTTTAGTACGCTCCCATTTTGTGAGTTTTATTTTCTGACCCATGCCATAAAAGCAAAAACCTAAAATAGAACGAGTTAAAAAATAACAGCCACCCGGGTCGATTGCCAAGGTTAAGCAAAGCTTGCCCAGGTCGATCCGTGGATGGGTGACCATCTTTACATAGCGCGTTTCTTCCGTGCCTCGGAAAGCACGTGAAGGCGTGTAACACAAAAGTGCTGTATAGTAGCTGAATCACTGTCCACAATAGAATCCTAAGCTGAACAAGCCTTCTGAATAAGAGCATTAAAGGCGCTGTTTCAGCTGATATAACTCTGGTTTGGGCACAAATTAAACAGCTGTTAGCTGAATAACTGTAACTATTTGCATTATATCAGCATTATTTGAGCATTATTAAAGGTAACAGTTATCACAAGAGCTGAATATTGGCTGATTATTAGAGTATTTGTTACCTTTTATATAGCACAATGGCCGATTAATAGAGTTATGGTTACCTATTTTTCAGCACAAGGTACACACCAGAATATTTATAATGCTTCTTTGGAGTTGAAAATTCACAAGTAGCAAAATTGTGAATAGTTTTCACCCTACTCCTTATTATTTTGATATGTTGTTTCTGTTAAACATTTTGTAATGAAATAGACAAATATTGTTTTCCGTAACAAAAACTTTGCATTTTCCTCCTGTGCGTGAAATTGGAAGGGGAAAGAGAGTTTATTGTCAAATAGTATATGAATATAGGTGAAAATTTTCACGCGCTCTCAAAATATCACTGTTTACTTGAAAGTTATAGTATAAAATAAGTTGATGATTTATTATAAAAAATAAATAATTTTATTTTGCATTTGTAATTTGACAATAAGCTGTTTGCGTATAAAATCATTAGATTTTCTATTGAAATCCAGTCGTTATTTTCGTTATTTAACAAAGAAAAAATGTTAATATATTATTTTACATAGGTTAGAACCTAAAAAATGGCAGACAATCAACATGTGCACTGTATTAAACACAATTAAGCGGTATGTGCTGTTTAAGTATCCACTATTGGTACATAAATCAGCAACGAGCTGATACGAGTAGTTCTTGTGTGAACCAAATCAGCCACAGATTCCTGTAAAGCTTGATATTGGGTAACATGTACGCAAATATTGTTGGTAATCATCAGTGAACCACTAAAGTCTCAGCAGGAATTCTAGGGATCCATGGATTTATTTTACAAAATTATACGTCTGTTGTGTCAATACTTTTTACCCGACTGCCGAAGGAGGGTAATGTGTTTATCAGTCTATGTATGTATGTATGTATGTATGTATGTATGTATGTATGTATGTATATATGTATGTATGTATGTATGTATGTATGTTTGTTCCTATGTGGCGTTCCAGAGACCAAACGCGTTGACCGATTTTGATGATTCATACGTCAATCGATTCGTCTTAACCTTGCGAGTGTCATAGGCTACATTAAAATTGGAAAATAGAAAAATGGCGGCTTTTGGGCGCCATATTGTGGGGGGCCAATTTTATTTTTTCTTTCAAACCCATCGTGTGGGGTATCAAAATAAAGGGTTTCAAGAGGTGATTTCAAAAATATATAACACTTATATATTTAAATGTACCTAATTCAAAAAAAATGTTAACTAAAAAGTTATAAATAAAAAAGTTAATTAAAAAAATCAAAATACCCGACTGCTTAAAAAGCGAACTAAAAAGACGTAAACAAGAAGAAAATCATGCTGTGCAGTCGGAGGATACATCTGGTTTTAGTCAGCCAGCTCGCGAATATGTATCCTCCGACTGCACAGCATGATTTTCTTCTTGTTTACGTCTTTTTAGTTCGCTTTTTAAGCAGTCGGGTATTTTGATTTTTTTAATTAACTTTTTTATATGTTATTTGGTTACCTACATCATCCCAAGAAACACTCCTCCGATTTTCGTAATATTTTTTTGCAAACTGGGGTGCTGAAAAGATAAGTCTACAAGATCTTATTTAACTGCATTAGTAGATTAATTGCCGACGCTAGTACACGTATTCAGCTCTAACCGGGATCATAGGTAACGTGTGAGCTAATTTATAGCAGTTTGCTGTAATTTAGCATCATATAAGTTCACCCATAGTGATCATGTGGGCTACATAAGTGCTATTATAAGATTGCGTGTAACAAGCTGATTAACACTACTAAAGTTCAACTATGTGCAGCAAGACGCATTATATCATTGTTAATTGAAGTCACATACTAACTGATTGCATTATAGTAGCTCACATGTTCTTTCTTAAAATGCAAGCGGTATAAGGGTACACTTGTGGCCTTCAAGTCAGAATATTGCTGAGTTAAAGTCCATAAAAATGCTTAATTGCAGCTTACAGTACTAATACTGAACTGCATACCTATATTAACGCTTGCAGCATTACAGTGTTGTCTCCGTGACGCATAAAAGCATTATTATATAGACGAAAGCTTAATTTTCAGCTATTGCAGTTCGAGTGTACTGTAATAAGTCTTCATAAATGCTAAAGTTACCGATGTTACCCTTTGTGACATCCTATAATGCAGTTTTGTGCTACTTGGGACGTCTTCAAATAACAGTCGAGACCAACGTTGGTCTCGGCGTCATTTGAAGATCTTTAACAGTCATTACTGGTAGTCAGCGGCCTGATATCTGACACCAGTCTAGCCAAGGAGAATCTTGTTACCCAGTTACTGGGTTGTGGAGATCAGATAGGGAGTCGCTCCATGTAAAATAGGTACTGGTGCTCAACCAAATCCGGTTAGACTGGAAACCGACCCCAACATAGTTGGGATAAGGCTAAGCAGATTGGTTTGTCATAAAAGCAATCCTTTTGACAACTGTATATGTATAATACATAGTTGTGCCATTCATTACCTTGCATTTTAGTACACATTAGTAGGCATGATCGCGACTGAGCAAACAGTTTTTCACCAGAGCCGCGTCAGAAATGGTGTGTTACGGTAGTTGGTAATAAAATCCACTCTACTGTTCAAAGAGGACCGGGCGTAATGTTGAACCCTGCGGTACTCCAAAATTATTTTTCTCTCTACTAAGATTAAAAGCGCTCTTCAATCACTATAGTCACTGAGAAGGTACTTATATGTGTTACTAATCAGTGCTTTATGCTATCAAATTTGTTTCAATTTCTGGTTTTTCCATGCGATTAATTTAATTCTTAATACTAGGATTTTATTAATTAACGACTTATCTTATCAAACACTTGGCCGAAATCAGTGCTATTTCCTTTTCTTGAATGGTAAACAAGTTGTACAGCTTTGCCGAGCACCAAGCACGGATGACTCTCCTTCTGAAGGAAATTGGATGATGCGTGAAGTTCTCCTAAATCCATATGTCCTAATTTAGATTTCAAAAGTGTATCTAACTGATTCGGCGGCTACTTCGTTAAGGAATTGATTTGACTCAGTTTCCTCTGAAATCCATATAGTTTATTTTCTAACAATTACGAGAAGTCAGCAGATGCCAAAGACAATAAATCGAGCTTCTATACCTACCTATAAATCAAGGGAACATAAATAACAAGTAGAGTTTGGTTTTATTTTTATTGTAAACTTGTTAAATTACAAATTCATTGTGTTGTTTAAAAAAATATCTGCTCTTAGTGAGATTGTGTAGATAGAGAGAAAATAAGGATTGTAATACTTAATAAAATTGCGACATGCGAAAGTTTATTTTACAAATTAACGCAACATTGGGTTATCGTAGATCTTGCCGGGGTATCTGGGGAAGTCGTTGTCGGCGACAGGTGCGACATCTACGACCTTCACGGCTGACACCTCTTCAATGTCGGCAACAGGTGCTATATCCACGACCTTCACTGCTGAAACCTCCTCAACATTATCGGCGACGGCTTCCATGTTTTCAGCATTGTCGACGAAGTGTACAGCCTCGGGAATGATCTCATCTGCGTTAACTGACTCCTCAGCGATTTCGCTGTCAATGCTCTCGGCGACATCAACGAAGTGGACAGCATCAGCGGGAATCTCTTCTGCAGCTGGCGCGGCCTCTTCAACGACATGATCAGCTTCATTTTCGTACACAACGTAATCCACGACGTGAACGACGTCCGCATCCCTGGCCGGCTCCATAGCCTCAATAGCGGGGGCAGCGTTTTCACTGTCAATGTTCTCGGCGACATCTACGAAGTTTACAGCATCAGCGGGGATTTCCTCAACGGGGGCGACGAGTTCCTCAGCGACTTCGCTTTCAATGTCCTCGGCGACATCAACGAAGTTGACAGCATCAGCGGGAATCTCTGCTACAGCTGCGGCCTGCTCTGCGTCAGTTTCGTACATAACGTATTCCACGACGTGAACGATGTCCGCGTCGGCGGTCTGCTCCATAGCCTCAAAAACTGCTTGGGCGTCAGAAGGGACCTGAGCCTGCGCTAGTTCGAGGGCTTCAATAATTTCCTGTGGAACGAACAGAGGCTTGATGGCCACAGGCTCGACCATCGGCACGTACGGTTTATCTTCGAATTCGGGCAGAGGAGCCTCTGGCATGACCACAGGCTGGACAAGTGGGGTGGCCAAAGCCACGGAGGCGAGTGCTAGTACGATGAAAAGCTTCATATTTGCTGAAAATACAAAATAAAAAATAAGAATCTTTCGGTTTAATCAATTACTTATGATGTATTTCGTGATCTTTAAAAGTATAGATTAGGAAAAGGATTAACGTATCGAAAGTTCTCGAAACTAAAATGTCTTATCTATTGCCAAATAGAGCTAAGTGGTTTATGATTAATTGAATTCGATAGCCAATGTGACTGGATTTTGAAACCACTTAATGATAACTCTAAAACAATTACGGCAAAAAGTGCAAAAAATATTTAGAAGCATATAGACAGCAGAAGAAAGAAATTGCGTAATCACTGAGATGTATACTCATTCATCAAGACAATAGGTTTATGTTGATTAAACTAGTAAACAAAATAACAGATCGCTTATCCAAAAATCGGAAAACAATACCTACGTAAATAAATATTTACCTACTAATCAATATAAATATGTTGGAGCAGTGAACTCACCTGTGCGTTTTATTGTCCAACAAATAAACTGTTGTAATTACGTTTACTTTTGTATATATAGGGCGCTTATCCTAATCTTACGATAAGTCTATCGGGTGATCTGATTTGTCCACGTATTTTGATTTTTCAATTAATGCCTTATTGGTACCTACTTAGTGACTAAACCAAGACATTGCTAATTAGTTAGACTCGACTGGCTGGCTTTATCTTTATAAAACAAAATTGTATCTATCATTATCGTACCTCATCTTTAGAGGATTTTCCTCAAACGCTATTCCTAATTTTATGTTTACCTTCTAGCTTAGCAGGATTTGGGCTCGACAGATCATCAAGTTGAATTTGAATTGAATAACGTATAATTTCAAAAGAAAATAATTGTTACAAGACGAGTGGACCTGCCTGCAGCATACGACACAATGAATATTAAAATTATAAGGACGTTTCAAGCAACTATCTCAATTTAGCTTTCATTTACGTGCGTATAAATAGTACAATTCATTATGTTTATTAGATACCACTGTTTTGAGTCAATCGGAACCCAGACACTATAGATGGCTTGTCAAAAAAATGGGGTTCTTCAAGGAAGATACAGGGATCCTATATTCTTCAACTACGATCAGCCTCTTAAACGCAGACGACTACCCAGCATTAAAATTCTACATAAAAAACCTATACTTATACTTTGAAAATGAAAGCTAAATACCACGATGAAATGCCTTTCAACCGATCTCCACCCTTCGGTGTATCCATCTTCGCATTTTCCAATAGTATCTGCTAGTAAAACTAAACAGATACTCACTTAATGCTATAAATTGTTGTAAATAGCAAGCAAGGGATTGTCTACCCAAACCGGATCCTGGCCGTCCTGTCTACGGTAGGTACGGTGGCTACACCGGTCGAACTAAAAGTCCGTTTGCTAATAAAAGCTGACAAGCATGATGAGTGAGAGGATCTTTTTTTTTAATATAATCATCACTCTTCATATCCTGATATCCCTCCTGATCACATCCCATCCAAAACAAATGATTCCTTTTCAACATTTGATCATTGAAAAATTACTTAGGTAAACTACTGAATTATTGATGTATAATAAGCAATCAGCTTAGCCATGAATGATTTATCACTATTTTTGTTTGAGATTATACGCTCACAATAATAAAAATCACGCAGCAAATAGATTAGGTACGGGTTTTAACATCCGCTTTAATTAGTAACTTGATAAATCGCAAATACCTATTACCTACTCCTTCAATTCTAGATGGTTGGCTATCATTCAATCTGTTAATAAACCTTGGAATTGAGGAGGATAAAAAGAATATTAATTGGAGAATCCCAAACTATCTTCATATAAAATATTAAGTAATTTTGTTTATTTATTGCAGCCTAATGTCGTGATGAATTAGCAAGGTAAAGGGTTTGAACACATAAGATACAATGACAAATACAAAGAGTAATTTGTATATAATTAGAGTAGTTATGCCAAAAAATATTGGACTCTTTATTTATTTAAAACTTCATGCACAAAGGTAATGGCGTACTAAATGCCTTAAGGCATTCTCTAACAATTTTTTTTTTACATTCGTAAAGTATCTTCACCAATAAAACCTACCTATAATAATTTAAAGAGAATTTGTCATACTCTTTCACTGTGTCAAATCCTTAGCTTTGCAGGTACGCAATTGGTTGCTGATTAATGTAATCCGCTCTTGAGTCTGATCCCCGAATATGCCTGTCTATCTATTGGCATTGAAATTCTTCATGCTTCAGACTTCTGTAAGACTTATTCTTCTTCGTGTTGATGGCACAACTGTAATTCTGATTTATTTGGCCCAGAACTTTGATACTTCTTCGGTGGTTGCGTGTATAGTTCATTTTGGTTGCATGTTTTGGTCCAGAGGGCAGGATAATGGTGGAGCATGATTTACATTACAACGTTGAAGTGTAAGCTTCACGAGGTTGGAGATACACCTTCCTTCTTAGGTTTTGAGGCAGTTCAGGGACTTCTGAGTACCTAGACTACGGAATGTTAGAGATAAGTAATGAGCGGGTGGGGGAAAAGTGACCTGATACAGTTTGTAGAGGTTGCTGGGCAGGTTCCTGATAGAGGCACTGCCGATTTCAGGAAGCTGTATCTGCTTTTTAGTCGTTGCGTTGGTAGTTGTGCACCGAATGTTTGGTTCTGTTTATATTTCTCGACTAAGCGTAGTCCGGCTGTGGGTTATAGATCCAGAGAGTTAGTATATTAGATCGCTAACCGGGGGCGGTTTGCAAACAGGTTTCTATTTTTTTAAACTTTGCCCACACTAGGAATTTCTTCCTGTATCGTGGGCCCGTTTACAAACATAAACTCACATACACAAACACCCAGAGCCGGAACAACTATCTGTAGGTCATACAAATATTTACCAGAATGGGATCCTGCATAGTCAGCAGTTTGGTTTCACGAAAGTTAGGTCGACAACGGACGCGGGAGTGAAACTCATCAGCCACATCTTGGAATCTTGGAAGAAGTGCCAGGATGCAATTGGCATTTTCTGTGATCTCTCAAAAGCGTTCGACTGCGTCGATCACAACACACTGATCTGTAAATTACAACACTACGGAATTCGAGGACAAGCTGCTGATCTTGTGCTTTCATATTTATCAAACAGACAGCAAACAGTAAATGTAAATGGGGCGACGTCCTCCGGGTCTCTAGTCAAGATGGGCGTGCCCCAAGGTTCAATTCTCGGCCCTTTCCTTTTTCTTGTTTACATTAATGATCTCCCTTTTATGATGGCCAAATTATCGGATATAATTTTATTTGCTGATGATACTTCGCTAATTTTTTAAATAGATAGGAAATGTGTTACATGTCAACGAAAGTCTAATTGTTCTCTCAAAATGGTTCGCAGCTAACAATCTTTTACTGAATGCGAAAAAAACAAAATGTCTAAAGTTCTCCTTACCAAATGTACCTCAACGTGACCTAAATTTAAATCTTGACGGCAATAATCTTGAAGTTATAACGGATACTGTATTCTTGGGGATTACAATCGATTCTAAATTGCAGTGGGGCGCGCACATTAGAACTCTTTCGGGTAGGTTAAGTTCGGCTGCGTATGCAGTAAGGAAGATAAGGAATTTAACCGATGTAGCTACGGCTAGGCTGGTATACTATGCTTACTTCCACAGTATTATGTCTTATGGCATTCTGCTGTGGGGATCAGCAGCGGACGTTGACTCAATTTTCGTCTTACAAAAGAGGGCAATCCGCGCGATCTATAAAATGGGTCCTCGCGAGTCCCTCAGAGAAAAATTTAAAGAGATCGATATACTGACTCTACCTTCACTTTATATTTTAGAATGTATTTTGTACGTACGCAAAAATCGAGGGCTTTTCAAAACTAGAAGCGACTTCCATAATTTAAATACACGCAGTAAGCACGAAATTGTAATACCTACCCAAAATCAGATTAACGAAAACTAGCAAGTCTTTTCTTATAAACAGTATACGCTTCTATAATAAGTTGCCAAAGTCAGTTATAGAACTGACCGATGGAAAGTTCAAAAACTTCATCAAACGTGTCCTTATTAAAAAAGCATATTATAAAATCAAGGACTACGTTGAAGATAAAAATTTTAGCTCCTTCTGCGCATGCGGCTTCCCTGGTAACTTTACGCACGGATTAGCATTTTTCTTTACCTCTTTCTCTCAGTTCCCTGCGAAATTCGCTCCAGAGAGAACTCATACAAATATGTGGATGTTTCTAACTATTCTCAATCTCACTTTTCTTTTTTTTCTCTTCTTTTAATTGGACTTTTTACAATGGTTTTCAATCATCTTAATAACCCTTTGCTAAGAATAGTTACAGCACTGATAACTGCATTTGTGCCACATGTTTAATTTAGTCTTGTTATATTTTTTTTTTTACTTTTGTGTCTTAGATGCTTTTACCGATTGTTTTGTAAATGTGTGAACATTGTAGGCCTTCTAGATTCCTAGATGCTTGGTAACATTTGATAACTTTATATCTCGTTTTACTTTTTATTTTTAGTTTCTAAAGTTTTATTGTCGGGCCTACGTTGTCCTCCCATATTTAAGTAATGCTGTAACATGGAAATATTGTAAAAACAAACCATATTTTTAAAAGAGTAATCATGGAGTTTCTTGCCGGTTCTTCTCCATAGGAAACGACCAACCCGAACCGTGCGCCTTTTGTCGACGTTTTATAAGTGCCCATGTAGGCCTATGTAAAATAAAAAAAATTGATTTTGATTTTATTTGTTCCGTGCGGGAATCGAACCCGCGACACGCAGCGCAGCAGTCAATCGCTCAACCACTCCGCCAATCGTGCGCCCAAGGTTGTAAGGCTTATTTAAGATTATTCTCAATATGTAAGTTTCTAAAAGATCTATTTGAGGATTATATAATGTAGTGCAAATTCTTGTAAGAGTCAAAATTATTTGAGTAAAACGAGTGAAACCGCGCGCATAGCTTAGTTTTAATATTAGATTTACATTTATTAATATTTCGATATGATACATATCTAATAAATAGCCACTGATACCTATATTCCTAACCTTTTGGGTATTTCGTTTCGTTAAGGAAAAACTAAGCGGCATATCGATATTATTGATATAGTCAACAACTTCTAGGGAGGACGCCCACAATGACTTTTTACAGTCATTCAATAGCGATACTGTTGTTGGTATTATAACTTGACCAACGTAACCATGATTTGTGTGCCTGTCTATGAAAGCTTGTTGTCGCTACTTACCTAAATGTCTTCTGTGCATTGAAGTCCAGAAATTTCGACACTTTGGCCCGGTTTTCGAAGCTAAATTATCGCAAAATTGTCAAGCATGCGTTATTGTTGATTGAATGAAGTTTCAACAGTCATTCACAGCAGATAACCGGCGATTATTCGTCGATTACGTTAACAGTCTGATAATCGAGTTTTCAGAAACCGGGATTTTATTCGACGAGGGGTTTAAAGCAAAAAATACAGCCATTGAAATGGAAACCAACATTATATACTTTATTCATAATTATTCATCTCTTCCATTACACCAAATTACCACTAAAATATATTTGGCAATATAAAAAATAAGGAATACATTAGACTCGATTTTTTTTTCAATCATACTACCTAATATTCATATCTAAGGTAAATATTGTGTTACGGTCAGAGTAATGAATTCAGATAGATGGAAATTTACACGTTACGATTATAAAACTACAACATAGCTATAACGTAATAATAATATCAACAGACGTCGATATTACATAACAAAACATTTTGAAACGATTCTAATCGTAGGTACTAATAACTAAGATATATAAAATCTCCAATTTAATACTTTGACTGTAACATACGCATAACCATTCTTTTGGAATACAATTCTAATATGCAATATCTAATCTTACATTTAAGATAAAAATCAAATGACTATATAAAAATATACAATGATGATAACAAATTCTTAAGAATAGTTTTACGCGAAATTAAAATGACGAAGCGATGAGCGAGCTAGCGATGAAACTATAATTTTACCATAAAGAATAGAATTATAACTTGAGAAGGGAATTATCTCAATATATTTTGTATGACACAAAATAACGGATGTTGTGTGTAGACTCGAGACATTAAGGCCGGATTTCTCAACGCTAAATTATCGCAAAATTAATGTGACAAATTGTCAAGCATACGTTAATTGCTGTGATTGGGTGAATGAATTTTCAACAGCCAACCACAGCAGATAACCGGCGATTATTCGTCGATTACGTTAACAACTCGATAATCGAGTGTTGAGAAACCGGGGATAAGGGCTTTATTTATAAGTAAATACTCCACAGAAAATTTTAATTATGAATCTGCTAATTAGTTTTTTGCGTGATTAGCGAGGATAAATAAGGCTCTAAATGAAGGAAAAATACAAAAACATTATCTTTATATTCTTAATATTATTTATCATAAAAATAGCATTAATATACCTGAAGAGAGAGGTAGTTTACATGTGCCAGTTACAGTGTGAATAAAATGGTATTAAGGTCTTAAATTCCCCAAAACGTATCGATTTTTATCTTTATTTTTATATAGGTTCATCGCAAGTATAGCCCTCTGCAAACTTCTTGCCCACCCTGAAGTTGGTTTACCGGATGCGCGAGGCACGAAACGGTGCTGTTTTTGTATGAGATTTTCTACTGCGCAGCCATTGTAGTCAACTTCAGGGCGGCCAAGAAGTTTGGCGAGAACTAAAATAATAGCAAATATATAAATTACAATTTAGTACACAAACGAACGTTTCCTTAAAGACGATGTCGAAAAAAAAACAGCAAGGAATACATCACATTTTCATCTATATCGCAATATAAATTAATTGAAGCCCGACTTACGTGTGCGAAGCAAACAATAATGCAGGTTGTTCATTAGTTTGATAAAAACTAATATGTATATTGTGTTATTTTTGAGGGTAGCAAAAATAAATCATTAATTTGCAAAATCATAAATTTCAAGAAGAGATGCCTATTGTTAGACCAGCTTGAAATGGGCCACAAGCCACCAAGAATTTTTTTGAACTCTGAACCAAGGCCGCCATCTTGCTTTTTCAATACAATTTCATAAATGTTTACCAGCAGTGCTGCCATAACAATATGTATCATTCATCATCTGCCTAGCCTTTTCCCAACTATATTGGGGTCGGCTTCCAGTCTTACCGGATTCAGCCGAGTACTAGTGTTTTACACGGAGCGACTGCCTATCTGACCTCCACAACCCAGTAACTGGGTAACACTGTACCCCTTGGCAAGACTGGTGTTAATCTCAAGCTTCTGACTACCCGTAACGACTATCAAAGATCTTTAAATAACGTGCTCTCCGAGGCACGGAGGAAACTCGGTATGTTGATATGGTCACCCATCCACGGAGCGACCTTGTCAAGCGTTGCTTAACCTTGATGATCGACCCGTGCGGCTGTTATTATTTAGCCACGAGCTCTAACCCCATAATATGTATCATTAAAGCGCCAAAATGTCCTTGCAGCACTATAGTTTGCCCATCAAAATTTACATAACGAGATGTTAGTGGTGATAAACCAAAAATAATAGTAGGTTAGTGTCTAAAACCTACAGGAACATAATTCGAGACAATTATTATTATCCACAGTCCAGGCTTCAATTTCCACTACACAAGTAAATGTATACATTTTACTATATTCATATAAAAAATCTTGAGATCAATTTAATGAATGAACGCTTCGTTTGGACATTTGAAAATGATCGTGTCTGGCGCGGACTGAGGCGTGCAATCTAAATTGAACTGTAATGAATTGAAAATAAGTCTTATATTTTTTTAATATTTTAATATACGGTGTAACATGAGTATTGATACTTGAAGACAAGTGAATTTTATTAATGTTTCAAGTATCAAATGGTCATGTAAAATCAAATAACATTAGTAAATGAATTAGAAATGCCGTTATAACGCAAAAAACCTTGTCTATTTTAAACTATAGAAACAATTTGGAATGTAAAATTTTTATTTGGCATTAAATTTCCGCTTACTTTAATCAGAAATTACTTATCTATCAGATGACATTATTAATGATTTACACTAGATTTAAGGTCATTCATATCGACTTTATCGATATTTATGAAAACTATTCTTGTCAAATTATAACATGATACAAAATACAATTTAAAACTAAAATCAATTACATATTTAAGATTTAATAAAATCTATACATAAGTAGATACATATTTATAGTATTATGTTATCTATAAAATTATAAAAAAGGAAAGTATTTAAAATCTCTGAAGCTGGAAGCTAAAAATCTAGAAACCCTTGTGATGGCTAGAATAAATTTTAAATACTTTATTGACATGGATCTTTCATAAGATTTACAAAAAAAATACAAAATTAATAAACAATCTTGACTATAACTTCCGGATATAACAGTCTCTAGAATCAGATAATGTATGTCTGTCTGTGCGTTTGATCTCGAAAATATCTGAGCAAACTTCAATAATTTTTCCCATAAATCAGATTGTTGAATGAAACTATTGGTGTATTTAATAAACTATTGCAAAGCCGCTAGCTTACTCATTTAAAACAAGACATATATTTTACAATTTCTGGAAATAACATTATAGTTTTTGAGGTAAATAAATAGAGCGCTTACAGACAAATTCCTAATTTCGACTTGCCGTATTTCAAAGGCGCAATGTGAGACATTTCCTTCTACTATACACCACATATTAAGGCATATAACATTACCGAAAATATACAAACGAAAATTGCAGACAACTGTATAAAATGCACTCTATTTATTCCCCACTACTTTCAATATTCATAATTATTATTATACCCCCATATTCAAGAAAAAATAAAAACAGCGCAGCTGCATCCTGTTAGATAGCATGCCGACCCCAACATAGTTGGAAAACGGCTACACAGATGATAAAGACAAAAGAAAAAAAAAATTGCAAGACATTGTTTCAGCAACATGTTTTTGTGTTGCAGGATACATGCTGGTGGCTTCACTGTATAATTTTAATATGAGTTTACAGTAAATTCACAGTTTTATTTATATACCTCAATTTTAGCATCACAGTGTCCTTTATTTTTGTATTTATAGGTTTTATTTCATTGGTCAACTGTGGACAGATTGTTTGTTTATCTTTCCAGAACACAAAAAAAGACAATGTTTTCAGAACAATGTTGTGCAACATACGTTTACAAAGAACAAGGGATATAATTCACTGTTTGGAAGGTAGTTAATTCATTTACTAATGTTAGGTCGGGTCGCTGGGCGCGTCAGGTGCGGGGCGCGCGCGGTCGCCGTCACTCCGCCTCTCATTTGATCGCTCGGGCTTCAGGGAGGAATGCGTCCCAGTAGCGGATTGCCTGAAAATAATACATGTTCAATTGCTCTGATTTTACATGGTGCGGCAGTATAGCAAGATTGTGCAAAATTCGGGAAAATAATTGTTTCATCACCTCAAGGTCAAATATTATTTGCACGTCATTAAACGACAAGGTTTATGCAGAATTTAACATTGGTGAAGTTCCAATTTACTGGGAATTAAAAGTGGTTTACAGTTACCCTCACTTTACATTGAAGGACAGAATAAGTGGCAATGGGCCGGTCATGATAGGTACAAGACCGTTGACTGTTGGGGTGGATGTGCTCTTGAGGGAGAATCGGCAATTCGAATTAGGACACCCTCAGACGAGGTGGTACAATGATCCTTTGCAGGGTCTGCTAGTAGCAGCTGGATAATACTGGTTAAGGATCGTGCTTGTCTTGAAGCGGTCTGCTATAGACTAATGATAACTCTTACTCAAGAGTGACAATACGTAATATGCGTCTGGTTTGCATTTAGGTCCCATTGCATTGGCACCATATCATATTATTACAAAAGAAGGTAGCGCCATCTATTGACGATAGTAAGAAAACTAGAAGTAGTAGAATAGCGGAATTTATCTTCTCGAATGTTCATGTCACCTAAATCTTTATATGCCGACAATTCTGGAAAGTTCCCGTCATCTCGTAACAATATTGTTTTAAGTCTGTTGCTTATGCTTCGGTCGCATCTGCGTGAATCGTCACAAAACTTCGCGACATGACACGATACACGCAGATGCGACCTGCTATTATCGGCTATCGTCACGAACATTCGGGCTGCGTGTGCGTTATCGCGCGGGTGGCGGTATATCAAAGGGTTTTAGCGCGCCAACATATCGCGCTACGTGGTCAGATTAGCGTTGTTCATTTCGGCCGTTGTTTTCGATCAGTTCAGACGCATAAGGGTGGCTGTGTAAAAATGGAGAGGAGCGATGAAATGGTACTGGAATTCCCCCAAAATTAAAAATTCATATGGGATCCTAAAAAATCTTCTTTATAAATTTTAATAAATGCATTATATAATTGTTAGCACACATGTAGAAAGTCGTCGCGTGACCGTCGTGATTTCGGTCATATTGGATTATTGCACGATAGGTCATGCAATAATCCAATACATATGGAAGACACTAATATGACCACAGCTTTTATCGCGATAACTTTTTGGTGTCAAAACGTTTCGTACGCTTCGGCACGCATTACTTCGGGACGATACACGCAGGTGCGGCCGAAGCATTAGAGTAGTCTGTGTAAGTAGTAAAGCTGCTTTAACATACCTGTGCCTGATGCTTCATGTGCTCGTCGAGATAACGCAGCAACGCAGCGCGTAGCTCAGTAAGGCGCAACTCATCCCATCGCTCGAGCTCCTTCTTTATGACGCGCGATATTGTGTCGAACTCTTGCTGCCCTCGCTCTACCTTTGCTTCCCACTGTGTACAACAAGTATAATTTGTTAGTCGTTTATAAGGTCGCAACTGATGTCATGGCTGCTCTGAAGAATGCTAAGTTCGCTGTTGTCAGCCATTTTGAATGTCCCAACTACTGTGCGACCGTAATTCGAAATTTATTTATTAATTTATTAATAGCAATTTCTCTCTGCACTTAGAGTTTGACACAACATGTGCAGTAAGTCAATAATTATTTATGTAATTACATAAGAAAAATAATTATTAATAATTTAAAATTCATATAAACTAAACAGACAGACAAATCAATTCAACTAACATAGAAAAAAAAAACATATTTCAATAAAAATAATTCAATAATAAAAAATCAATAACAATAATTTTATTTAAATTTCTTACAATAGGTTGTTGATACTATATAGTGAAGCACTTGCAAAGAATAAACATAACCTTAGGATTGTCTAATCAATAACTAAATACCCAAATATGAACATTATAGCCTTGACATAAAGTCCAGTTTGGTTAACTTTACAAAAATTCGTGCGTCAACATGTAAAGCTGAAAGCTTGAACGTAAAAGCTTTGGAGAGATAGAGTTATTTGTTTTGTTCCATTTTCATAACAGCGGTTGAATGCTGTAACTACCGAAATAATTAAAAGCCATTGTATCTCGCGTGGATACATGTTTCGGGCACTCAAGTGATTAAACTTGTCAAAATGAGCAGAAAACACACAAAATTACTAGTAGGCAACAAAAACGGGGAAAGCATACCTCAATAATCTCATTGGTCGCTTGTTCGATCTTCTCGGGGCGGTTGGCGAGCTCGGCCTTCGCTTTGTTCTCTCTCCTCTTCGTCAGCTGCATCTGAGCGTGCTGCCAATTCTGGAAAACCTGGTCGCACGGACAAGAGTTTGTGTTAGTTACGGTTTTCTTGAAAGCAAAGTGATAGATTATATAAAATTGTGTCCAACAAGGGTCAAAAATAAAGTTGTTTTTCTTAAACAAAACGAAAATGCAATGGTTTACAACCGACGATTTCGCAGTGTCTGCGAAATCGTCGGTTGTAAACCATTTCGTTACATTCACGCATGTTTTTAACCGACTTGCCAAAAAAGAGGAGGTTCTCAATTCGGATGATGTATGTTCGGGCTTAAATCCGTCATATTATATAGACGGATTTGCAAAATTCTTTTTTGTTCGAATGAAGTTTATTACGGAACCAATTTGCAAATGATTGGAGCCCAATTAGGGTTGATAGCGCAAGTTTTCCTGCGTCTTACGAGTTGATTTAAATGTACCAAATCCGAATATTACAGAGTGGATCTATTGACTCCAAATAATAATTTATGGACAACAACCATTCAAAAATTTACTTACTAAATAAACTTGCTTAGATAAAAATAGTTACCTTAACTCTCTCATGGAACACGTCCTTAATGGCGCCGATGAGTCCGAGGTAGTCTTTGACATGTTCGGCGAGCACGTAGAAGTCCGTGTTAGACTGATCTAATCGCAAATGTTCTATCTGAGAAAGAATAAGAAATGGTTAAAAAATAAAAATGGAGATTACCTGTGGTATTACAGTTAAGGAGTAGGTTTAACGATGAGGGCGGTTTTTGGGCCCTAGTTAGTAGATTACAGGATTTCGATACAAGATACGCAATCCCGTTAATATATCTTGTTATGCAATCACCAACCGAAAGTTGTTTGAGGCGGCGTGACTCGGTGCATCCGTGGGGAAGATGGCTGTAATTCTGGCTGGTGCACCCAACGCGAAAAAAGAAAATTTGGGTCAAACAAATTGCACTAGATGGCGTGATAAGCTTAGATTTGTTATTGAGTTTTGTGAACTTAAAGATTTTCTAGAGACAATCATAAAAATGTATGTTCTTGTTTTTAATTAACTCTCCTAAGCACAAAATTAAGATTATTTGAATGGATCATTTAAAATTGATTCCAATAGATGGCGCGGCTTTAAATTTCTAAGGCATCCACTCAATTTTTTAATTTATTTTGTTACACATTTTGGTACAATGAAACTGTTAAAACGTGCAAATAAACACTATAAAACAAATCATCGCTGTATTAAAAAAAAAAGTGTTCATGGACCGAGTAAACGCTTTTACTTGCAAGACGCTGCTAACACCATCTATATCCGTGGAACGGAAGCGAACGCGATCTATGTTCTTAGAAAAATAATCAGACGAAAAAAGCTAGTTACTTAGGCACGGTTTCTTTGTATGGGGTGAGGCATCTGTATACTAGTATATTATCTGTGCTGGTGAGTTTTTGACGCAGCGGAACGTGACGCGACGAATTGCGTGTACCGTCGCCGCGCCGCTATGTTCATACATTTTAATATATTTTATCTACACTCACAACGTAATGTTCCAAATACGAATTCGAAAAATATTGTATAAACACTTACTTTATATTCGTGGATAGATAAAATTTAAAAAAAAAACCATTATAGTTCAACATTTTCCTTCGATTTTCAAACAACTGCATCATAAAATAACTTTTTAATTTTTATAGCACACTTTTACTTTTTAATTTTCTGGCGCGTATGGGCTCATGTCATTGTCAGTTGTCTGTGGATGCGCGCGCTGCGCAATGAGAATCTAAATTGCCCGCCATACCATACCACATATTTTTTCCCTTTCCACTTTTGTTTTATTTCAACTGTATGAGTGAAGATAAAGTAGTGTATGCAATAGCATATAATTAGGTATTAAAACACTCGCGTAATATTATTATCAAATTCGGCTTCGCCTCATTTGATAAACCTACGCTCGTGTTTTAATAACCCCTATTATATGACCATTGCATAAACTACTATTTCAATACAGTTGTTAAACATGGCGTACTTTCAGAGGCTATAATTATGATTCGAAAATTAAATCTTACGCATAGGCATCTTTCTATTACGCGGTCGTGACTTTTGTTTACGAGCTCGATCATTAGTTTTGCAGTTTAGTTTTAAATTTATAAGTCAATTTAAAAAGTTTAGTAGCATAGAGTTTTCATACATAGAATAAAATGGGATAGATTTTATACGAGGAAAAATGAATGATTCCGTATGTTTTAGCATTGAACTCTCAAAAGTCTTTTTAATGGTTGTTTAATATATTTAATTACCAGTTTTAATTTAATTATTTTCACATCAATATTTGTCTAAAATCGAATAGGCTGTATAGACTGTTTTCGTTGTAAAAAATGTCCAGTTGCAAAAACGCGCCTTTAGTTATAAGTCAATTTAAAAAAGTTTAGTAGCAAGGAGTTTTCATACATAGAATAAAATGGAATAGATTTTATACGAGGAAAAATGAATGATTCTGTACGTTTTAGCATTTAATTCTCAAAAGTCTTTTAAATGGTTGTTTAATAGTTAATTTTAAATAGTTGGGCGCACGGTTGGCGCAGTGGTTGAGCAATTGACTGCTGCGCTGCGTGTCGCGGGTTCGATTCCCGCACGGAACAAAAATTTGTATGACCTACAGATAATTGTTCCGGCTCTGGGTGTTTGTGTATGTGAGTTTATATGTTTGTAAACGCACCCACGATACAGGAAGAAATTCCTAGTGTGGGGCAATGTTTTTAAAAAAGATAAAAAAAAAAAAAAAAAATATTTAATTACCAGTTTCAATTTTAATATTTTCACATCAACATTTGTCAAAAATCGAATAGGCTGTGTAGGCTGTTTTCGTTGTAAAAAAATATGTCCAGTTGCAAAAACGTGCGAAAGTTTTTATTTTTTGTGAATAAAAAAATCTAATTCTTTGATTTGTTTTTAATATTTCCCACAACTGTATTGAAAAATATCGTGTGATACACGGGCGTGTAGGTTATTGCAAACTCGTGTCATTAAAAACCCTCACCTTCGGCTCGGGCTTGTTAATGATCAGCTCGTTTGCAATAACCTACTTTCCACCCTTGTATCACAATGTACTATTTCACCTCGCCGCTTTTTGTTTTCGCTGGTAGTTACAACGTCGTGACTAGGCTGTTAATATTACGTTACCTTATCATGTAAGTCGGGCGACGTCGTGTGTGCGCAGGCTTAGCTCTCTGTTGTACAGTATGTAGACAGATGAGAGACATATTGTTGTGTTACCTTCTCATGTAAGTCGGCGGTGTGCGACAGCGCGCGGGACAGCGGCGCGTGCGGGTCTGCACCGGACAGCGCGGCGCACGCGCGGGCGGCGTCGTGTGTGCGCAGGCTTAGCTCTCTGTTGTACAGTATGTAGACAGATGAGAGACATATTGTTGTGTTACCTTCTCATGTAAGTCGGCGGTGTGCGACAGCGCGCGGGACAGCGGCGCGTGCGGGTCTGCACCGGACAGCGCGGCGCACGCGCGGGCGGCGTCGTGTGTGCGCAGGCTTAGCTCTCTGTTGTACAGTATGTAGACAGATGAGAGACATATTGTTGTGTTACCTTCTCATGTAAGTCGGCGGTGTGCGACAGCGCGCGGGACAGCGGCGCGTGCGGGTCTGCACCGGACAGCGCGGCGCACGCGCGGGCGGCGTCGTGTGTGCGCAGGCTTAGCTCTCTGTTGTACAGTATGTAGACAGATGAGAGACATATTGTTGTGTTACCTTCTCATGTAAGTCGGCGGTGTGCGACAGCGCGCGGGACAGCGGCGCGTGCGGGTCTGCACCGGACAGCGCGGCGCACGCGCGGGCGGCGTCGTGTGTGCGCAGGCTTAGCTCTCTGTTGTACAGTATGTAGACAGATGAGAGACATATTGTTGTGTTACCTTCTCATGTAAGTCGGCGGTGTGCGACAGCGCGCGGGACAGCGGCGCGTGCGGGTCTGCACCGGACAGCGCGGCGCACGCGCGGGCGGCGTCGTGTGTGCGCAGGCTTAGCTCTCTGTTGTACAGTATGTAGACAGATGAGAGACATATTGTTGTGTTACCTTCTCATGTAAGTCGGCGGTGTGCGACAGCGCGCGGGACAGCGGCGCGTGCGGGTCTGCACCGGACAGCGCGGCGCACGCGCGGGCGGCGTCGTGTGTGCGCAGGCTTAGCTCTCTGTTGTACAGTATGTAGACAGATGAGAGACATATTGTTGTGTTACCTTCTCATGTAAGTCGGCGGTGTGCGACAGCGCGCGGGACAGCGGCGCGTGCGGGTCTGCACCGGACAGCGCGGCGCACGCGCGGGCGGCGTCGTGTGTGCGCAGGCTTAGCTCTCTGTTGTACAGTATGTAGACAGATGAGAGACATATTGTTGTGTTACCTTCTCATGTAAGTCGGCGGTGTGCGACAGCGCGCGGGACAGCGGCGCGTGCGGGTCTGCACCGGACAGCGCGGCGCACGCGCGGGCGGCGTCGTGTGTGCGCAGGCTTAGCTCTCTGTTGTACAGTATGTAGACAGATGAGAGACATATTGTTGTGTTACCTTCTCATGTAAGTCGGCGGTGTGCGACAGCGCGCGGGACAGCGGCGCGTGCGGGTCTGCACCGGACAGCGCGGCGCACGCGCGGGCGGCGTCGTGTGTGCGCAGGCTTAGCTCTCTGTTGTACAGTATGTAGACAGATGAGAGACATATTGTTGTGTTACCTTCTCATGTAAGTCGGCGGTGTGCGACAGCGCGCGGGACAGCGGCGCGTGCGGGTCTGCACCGGACAGCGCGGCGCACGCGCGGGCGGCGTCGTGTGTGCGCAGGCTTAGCTCTCTGTTGTACAGTATGTAGACAGATGAGAGACATATTGTTGTGTTACCTTCTCATGTAAGTCGGCGGTGTGCGACAGCGCGCGGGACAGCGGCGCGTGCGGGTCTGCACCGGACAGCGCGGCGCACGCGCGGGCGGCGTCGTGTGTGCGCAGGCTTAGCTCTCTGTTGTACAGTATGTAGACAGATGAGAGACATATTGTTGTGTTACCTTCTCATGTAAGTCGGCGGTGTGCGACAGCGCGCGGGACAGCGGCGCGTGCGGGTCTGCACCGGACAGCGCGGCGCACGCGCGGGCGGCGTCGTGTGTGCGCAGGCTTAGCTCTCTGTTGTACAGTATGTAGACAGATGAGAGACATATTGTTGTGTTACCTTCTCATGTAAGTCGGCGGTGTGCGACAGCGCGCGGGACAGCGGCGCGTGCGGGTCTGCACCGGACAGCGCGGCGCACGCGCGGGCGGCGTCGTGTGTGCGCAGGCTTAGCTCTCTGTTGTACAGTATGTAGACAGATGAGAGACATATTGTTGTGTTACCTTCTCATGTAAGTCGGCGGTGTGCGACAGCGCGCGGGACAGCGGCGCGTGCGGGTCTGCACCGGACAGCGCGGCGCACGCGCGGGCGGCGTCGTGTGTGCGCAGGCTTAGCTCTCTCCTCTCGCCCGCTAGAGCCTCACAGGCGCCGTACATGCGACGGAGGCACGCTTCCAGAGCTTCTATGCGCGTTGAACGCTCTTCGAACCACTGGAGATAGAAGTAAAAATGTTACTGCCAAGAAAACTTGGACTGAGCTAAATTATATCTGACCCGCTGCTGCGTGTATATTTTACTGCAGATATTACAATATGATTCGTTTTTAGGGTTCCGTACCCAAAGGGTAAAAACGGGACCCTATTACTGAGACTTCGCGGTCCGTCTGTCTGTCTGTCTGTCTGTCTGTCACCAGGCTGTATCTCATGAACCGTGATAGCTACACAGTTGAAATTTTCACAGATGATGTATTTCTGTTGCCGCTATAACAACAAATACTAAAAACGGAATAAAATAAATATTTAAGTAGGGCTCCCATACAACAAACGTGATTTTTTGCCGTTTTTTTCGATAATGGTACGGAACCCTTCGTGCGCGAGTCCGACTCGCACTTGGCCGGTTTTTTTTAACTTACATAAATCTTAGGTACAGAAATTAGCGCGAATAAAATCAATCGACAAGTTTTATAAGCCTTTCACACCTCTCTTTTTAGGGTTCCGTACCCAAAGGGTAAAACGGGACCCTATTACTAAGACTTCGCGATCCGTCTGTCTGTCTGTCCGTCTGTCTCCAGGCTGTATCTCATGAACCGTGATAGCTAGACAGTTGAAATTTTCACAGATGATGTATTTCTGTTGCCGCTATAACAACAAATACTAAAAACAGTATAAAATAAATATTAAAGGGGGCTCCCATACAACAAACGTGATATTTTTGCCGTTTTTTGCTCGATATTAATAACGGCAACAGGTAGACGCTTCAAATATTTACAGAATGTTTAGTTGTATATTTACTTCAAAAAATAATAATTAATAAAATAAATTAAGGGGGGCTCCCATACAACAAACGTGATTTTTATACAGTGTTTTGCGATAATGGTACGGGACCCTTCGTGTGCGAGTCCAACTCGCACTTGGCCGGTTTTTTAAGAAATCTGGTCACATATGACCTGCAAAAATATCCCAGGTCATCACTAACCTTAAATAAGTACCAGATTTAATAACTTGAATAACTTACCGGGTCAGACTCGTCCATTCTGTAGGTGATTTTGTTCACGGTCTCGCCGACCTTGTTGAACAGACGCAGCACTCCCGCGCCGCTCAGTGCTGAAGTACTCGTCGCTTTTGGCAGCTCTGTATCTGTTCCAACAAAGAATATAATGTCAAATATTGACCATGGGAATTAATGAGTTAAAGACAAAAAGTTTTGTATTTGCGCTATGAAGTTTCATGATCATAGAACGGCAAAGAGATGCATGGTCCCTTACGTCTTTGATAATTTGACTTCGACTTTGTTACGTAGCAGTAAGGGTGATTTTGTAGATCAAGTGAGATGTTAACCGTAGGCTTGATCCTGCTACTAACCTGACTCGAGGAACTCCCTGAAGTCAGGGTCGATGCAGAGCACGGGGTGCTGCGCCACTCGGTTTAGGAAGCGCTCCAGCGCTGCACGGCGTCGCTCCACGAACTGGGACTGCATGCTTCCAGCGACTGCGCTGCCGTTTGCGCTTTCCGTTGACGGTGTGGATGTCATCTTAAGTTTTGTTGTGCCTGGGAACAGAAAATGAATGTTATTTCATGTGTTCGTTTAGTCAAGGTGTATGCGTAAAAAAAAAAGCTGTCTTCAAGAAATTACAGGCATCATAAACTCTGCCAAATAGACATCTTCGAAAGCTTTTTTTATAAAATATAAATTCTACTTTATCATCTAAGTAAATGACTATTTGGAGGTCTGCGGAGTAGGGTGTAAAGTCTCACAAATCTCCATTGAAATGAGAGGATCCTCCGACCAGACGGTGTCGTGTTTGGTCCGACAAGTCCGGGCAACTGCCCGACAGCAAACGTCGGGCAGTTGCCCGGACTAGTCGGACCGTTGTATGTGTTCAAATCGCGCCGAAAATTTACTTGCGCGATGTAGTATTTGTGTGACGTCAGGTCATTAGTTCGTAAGTGACGGCACAGATGACGCTACAATTACCTTTTGTGCTTTTTACCATTTCTATGCTTCTGTTCCTGTCTTATCACCATGACCACAACTTAGTTCGCTGCCATCACGACTACTGATTATAATATGAAATCGCAAGAAAAAATGGCAGAAAATACAATTCGGAGAAAATTAGGTTCAAAAATCTCCAACTACCCACCTACTATACTTTTCTCAGGCGCCGGCGGTATAATCCTCCCCGACCTCAGATACTTTTCGGTCAGCTTCTCATGCAGGCCAAGAAAGTCGCTAAACCTCCTTAGTACAGCGAAGTCGTGCTTGCTGAAGATAGGCATGTTGGTCTTCGTCAGGACCCTGTAGGCTACGTACGAGCTCATGCCTTCGCCAATCTTCTGTGGTTCTGTTATTGTGATGATTATGTTGTTTGCGCGTTCTGTGGCTATCTGTGGAACAATAATAATTATTAAGTTTTTTTTAAACAAACTTTTTGAACTTATTATCATTATCAGCCTTTTTAATGTTCCCACTGCTGGGACACAGGCCTACTCTCTATGAGGGCCGTAATCCACCACGCGGGCCCAATGCGGGTTGGTGGATGTCACATGTTTTAAAATTTTGGTTCTAGGACATGTCGGTTTCCTCACAATGTTTTCCTCCACCGTTTTGAGAGCAGTGCTGCAATGACCTATTTGAACTGAATGGTACTAAATGTAATATCACTTTGAAAACACATTCAATGTGTCCAAACATCATGGTGCCATCTTGTCTGGTTGAGGAGTTGCTGGCCACGTTCCGGCTCCATCATGAGACTAGCTCTATAGAACAATATTATTTCAATGTTTCCAAAGTTATTTATTTATATATAGGTACTTTATTGTACACACACACACACATCACATCATCAGCCTATTAATGTTCCCACTGCTGGGGCACAGGCCTCCTCTCTGTGAGAGGGGATGGGTCGTAATCCACCACGCGGGCCCAGTGCGGATTGGTGGATGTCTTTATTGTACACCAAGATAAAAACAATACAAAGGACATCTTAAAACAAACATACACCAGAAGGCCTTATCGCGTGCGGCGATCTCTTCCAGGCAACCTAGAATGGAAAGTGCAAACTTGATACAAGTTTTCAACAAATAATTAGTTTATAGCTACAACAGAGAAAAGTAAGGGAGATTGAACGCCACTCTGTGGTACCCCGGCAGAAGTAATACACCAGAAAGACAAGGTTTCTCCGATGCAAATACGTTGTCGGCGGCCGAACAGGTAACTACGAAACCATTCAATTACCGTTGGAGATATGTTTGGAAAGCATCGAAATAGGTATTACTGAAATCCAATAAAGGATAATGAAAACCGTTAGATTTCCCAGTTCCATGGCAGACTTTACATCGTCAGTAATATTCAAAAGCACTGTAGTAGTGCTATGGGGCGGAAGCCGTACTGGAAGGGATTAAGGAGATTATTTTTGGAGATGAAGGTGCTTATTTGATTGTGGATGAACCGTTTAAGGACTATGGATAGGAATGGGAAGACAGATATGGGACGGCACTCAGCGAAGGATGTGGGATTGGACTTTTTAGGTAAAAGAATTTTCTCAAACATGCTTGGAAATTTTAGCATTATTTTGACAACCTTCTTCGAGATAAATCGAAATTGCAGTACTGGCTAAATACATGCGAGCAGCGGCCGGCAAAAGTTGTATGAAAATCCATATCTGTCGTGTCTAGCGGCCAAATAAATTACAGAGTAAACTCATATCTGTCGTGTTATTTAAAAATGGAACGATCTTTTACTTCGAAACATGGCAACCAAGGAGATAATTTATCAAAGGTTTTACTTAAATTTCGAACTGGCTTGCAAATAGAACGCTGTTTATTGAAAAAAAAAAGCAAAAGAAAACTTTAACGCTGGAACAATTATTGTTGTTCGTCATTGATTTTGACAAAATGAGTTCTAGGTACTACTTAGTTTTAATTTCAATATTTGGTTTAGCAAAATTACATAAGTACGAAAAGTTTTGGCTTTGTCGGATGCCAGGAAGTACTTGAAAAATGGGTTACTAGTTGACTGATACACATACGACAGCCAGATAATATAAAGCTTGTAAATTGTATGTGTACTCGTAGTAGGACATTGTTATCGTTATTGTGACGTCATATTGGATCTGGCTTTTCAGATAGATTCTATTATTGTTTAGAAAGATCAAGTACTCGCCGGGTTTTGGCATGAATGCGTGATTTATACGCAAGAGCGTAAAAACAACATATAATTTATATATGTGAAAGTCTGTTAATCAATTTCGCCTCAGGGGCAGAACGGATTTGTATGAAACTTGCACATGGGAAATTATCCCAACGGGAATGGACTCCCGGTAAGATCTATCTCCGGCAGTAAATTCTCGTCGGGACTGACATTCACTCGGGCGAAACCGCTTGGTGAAGCTAGTTAGTAAATAAATACATACATGGAAGCATACTTTCTCTGTCGTTTGTGGCACACTGAACCAGGACGACCAGGAATTCGGAGAGATATGACCCTTATATTTTTATTATTGTTTCAAAAAAAAAACGTTGCCCCACACTAGGAATTTCTTCCTGTATCTTGGGTGCGTTTACAAACATATAAACTCACATACACAAACACCCAGAGCCGGAACAACTATCTGTATATGTGTGTATCTGTATATAATGATGTGTAATGTGATGTGTAGTTCTGATGCCCGGATAGATACTAGAAACTAGAATGCAGCCTTCACCACCCGCTGCACGCAACGCTTTTAGCACGAAATTGTTCAACGGTGACATAAATAGGACACGGTCGTATGGAATTCTATGTTTATTTCAGACCATATATTATATTTTAAACGAGAGCCTGTAGTAAATTACGATATGTACCACCGAATATTAGTATCATCATCATCATATCAGCCGAAAGACGTCCACTGTTGGACATAGGCATACCCCAAGCGCCGCCACGTTGACCGGTCCCGTGTGTCCCTTATCCAGCGGATCCCCGCAACCTTCACCAGGTCATCGGTCCACCTGGTGGGAGGCCTTCCAAAGCAACGTCTTCCGTTTCGCGGTCGCCACTCCAAAATATTTGTATAGTTCCCGCCAAACTTCTTGGCTGCCCTGAAGGTGTATTTCTGATGCGTAAGGTGCGGCGTGGTGCTGTTTTTGATGAGATTTACTACTGCGCAGCTATTGTAGCCAACTTCAGGGCGGCCAAGAAGTTTGGCGAGAACACGTATCATCACGTTTGTATACCCTGAAGGGGCGTCATTAGAGCACCCACATTTTGCTATCACATCACATAATCGGCCTATTAATGTCCCCACTGCTGGGACACAGGCCTCCTCTCTGTGAGAGGGAATGGGCCGTAATCCACCACGCGGGCCAAGTGCGGGTTGGTGGATGTCACATGTCTTCTAATTTTTGGTTCTAGGACATGCTGGTTTCCTCACGATGTTTTTCTTCACCGTTTTGAGAGCAGTGGTGATGAAATAATTTACACAAAGTAAAGCGCCTGCCTGGGTTCGAACCCACGACCTACAACCTGTAAGTCGCGACCGATACCACTGGGCCACCACTGCTCTCATTTCGCTATACTCCTTTTGGAATAACATTAGAAATTTTTACAACCCCTTTTTATAGTCCGTTTAACCGATTTTGAGTTCTATTCCGTAAATATAAGGATGTCATAAAAAGCATAAACCTGTTACCAAAACTGTTTAATACAGCTGCCATTTGTCATATCACCAACGCAATAGAAGTCAAAATCGGTTGAACGGGCTGTATAATGGGATTATTTAAATGTCTAATTTTTTTCTCAAATGGAGTATAATGATATTAAGTCCCATGTAATAGGGGCGAGCCTATTGGCATCTACCAGGCACTTAATACTTCGGGCTGCTTCCAACAAAGCCCAGATGGAAAAACGCAATGGCATTTTGTTTGACTTGGAAATCGTACTCAAAGACCTTATTTATGCTCAGCAGTAGATAACAGATAACAACACCGCTTAATGTATTTATTTTTCCTAATTGTGTTAAATGATGACGATGCATGGTTATTAAAGTTTCGAAATTAATATGACCTTTATTTTTATTACTGTGATCTTTTAAAATACTCTAATAAGCATAAGCATTTGGATATTTCTGGCAGTATTTATCGCGATTTTACATTCCGAAATTTGGATTCGTCTCCTGTGGTTGGCAATATCACCCTATCGCATGCATGGGATATAAACGTATCTGGCGAAATCTGGGGTTTAAAAAAAAAAACAAAAACATCTGTTTTTGGTCAGCCAGCTCGCAAATACTGCACAGCATGATTTTCTTCTTGTTTACGTCTTTTTAGTTCGCTTTTTAAGCAGTCGGGTTTTTTTATTATCTTTTTTTATTTACAACTTCTTAGTATTTTTTTTTTTAGAATGAGGTACATTTAAACATATAAGTGTTATATATTTTTGAAATCACCTCGTAAAACCCTTTATTTTGATACCCCACACGATGGGTTTGGTAGAAAAAATTTTTTTTTCCTCCACAAAATGTCGCCCAAAACCCGCCATTTTTTCTTTTCCAATTTTAATGTAGCCAGTAACACTCGCAGGGTTAAGAAGACGAATCGATTGACGTAAGAATCATCAAAATCGGCCAACGCGTTTGGTCTCTAGAACGCCACATAGGAACAAACATACATACATAGACTGATAAACACATTACCCGCCTTCGGCCGTCGGGTTAAAATGTAATCCTCTTTCACTCCTTCGGGGAAAAAGTTGTGATGTTATGTATGTATGATGCTCTAGTCTAGTGTAATAAGTTTTACAGTGTAATCTTCATTAATTTTACAGTGTAATAATTTTTAAGTGTGCAACCTACTTCGCAAGCTATTACTAGCCAATCTATTGGTCGCGCATGGCTCGTTTTTCCGTCGGCTGAACGTCTCGCCGCAGGTTTAAAATCAGCTATTTATTAGCCGTTTACTTCGATCGCTGACCTTGTACGTGAGTGGGCATCGGCGAGGCTTACCGACTCACCGATTTTGACACGATTGAAGCCATAGTGCGGAGTTAATTATGGTACTTTTGTAAGGATTACTTGGCATTATAGCTAGTTGTCTGTACAATATTTAGGTATTCCTGTTAAAATCTCTAGTAGCTGAGTTATATTGTTAGTAGATTAGGCCTTACGTAATCAAAAACCGTAGGAAAACGGCTGGGATTTGCAAACTCTAGGCTAGAACTTCGCATGCTTCTCACGACCTAGGCGACCACTGCATATCAGCACCGTGTTGTGGGTCTCCCACGGCACAGCATTATGCTGAGTGGAAGCGTTGCCACAGTCACGACATGTATCTGCTTTTACTTATCAATCATCCTACTAGGTAATTAAATTTGGTATTTTATTTTACTAACATAATTTAAGTACTTACTAATACTATCGTTAAGGGTTTAATTTTTGTGGCGAATAAACACTATTTCTTTCTTTCATGCCGACACAATCATGCTTAGTGTTTATGTCAATTGAAGATACAAGAACTCAGGCTCTTATAATTTATTTATTCATAAACACATACATTTGTTTTAACAGGTACGACATGGGTAAGACCCAAGCTAACAAAAGTAGTCCTAAATTGCTAATAGTACAGTCCCAAGTAACGGGTCTGGGTAGAAGCACAAGTTACACAGTGGACAACACACTTAGTGTCATCCGCTGTAATTCCGCCAAAGAGCAAGAAATTATGTCCAAACGCAGAGAGATGCTATTACGTATTCTTACTGCACGAATCACTGGTGCAAACTTTAATAAATTTGTACGGGTTGCCGGGACTTTAAAAAGCCCCTCCCTAAGTCCTAAGCGTAGCCTCCTGTTTGGAACGAGCAATCCCAACGATTCCAATATTTGTGGATTATTCAGCATGCCACGAAAAACCATACAAACATATTTTGCAAGAGCTAGGTTGTGCCTTACCTCCAACTTATAGTACCCAACCATCCCTACAACAAAAAGAGTTGGATACATAAGAGGGTAGAAGGGGTAGACACCAAATTTCTTCATATATAGGTATCGGGTAAATTTGTTCTGCATCTTTTCCAGCATCTGAGAATACTTCACTTCATAAGGATTCCAGATGAGTTGTACCTAAGCGTAAACGAACACAAATCTTTTACAAGCTTGCGCGGTGCGTCCACTTATTTCATTGATCTAAAACTCTCTACAGTAGGGAGCGTATTTTGAATCCAGTTACACCTCATAGTTATTACTCAGAACTAGACTAAGAGCAGTGCTGGCCTAGTGGTAACGGCCGCGACTTACGTGTCGTAGGTCGTGGGTTCGAACCCAAGCAGACGCTTTACTTTGTGTAATTTATTTCACGACCACTGCTCTAAAAACGGTGTCCTAGAACCAAAAATTCGAAGACATGTGACATCCACCAATCCGCACTGGGCCCGCGTGGTAGATTAAGACTCATTTTTTCTCACAGAGGGAAGGGCTGTGTCCCAGCAGTGGGAACATTAAATGGCTGCTGATGATGAAGAGACTAAAAACGAAAAAAATTGATGCTTAATCAAGCCCACAACTGGGTGAGAATACCTCCACAAATTCTTCAAAGTATCGTTTTTTTGCCGTTTTTTGCGATAATGGTACGGAACCATTCGTGCGCGAGTCCGACTCGCACTTGGCCGGTTTTTCTGTGCCGCGCCGTCTTAGATTTTATGATAATTCATATTTCTAATTACCTCTTCCATGATAGGGCTGCTCAATGAAGTGGTGATGGAAGGCGCATCACTGATGCTGACCTTCTCTAGACTTTCGCGGGCTCCATTCACCTCTGGGTCCAGACTCACTTCCTGTAAGAGACAATAGATTGTTTAACTACTTAATACATCTTCAATTTATGACAATAGCACAAGGGACAATGTAGTTCGGTTTGGTTGTAGCTGGCGTGTTCTATAAGTCTTCCTCTATGATAGATATATTTTAATGTTTCTTTGAATGGTAAATTGATAATCTAAACTTAATATACTGGCTACTGTAACACAGGTTAATCACCTAGCAAAGGACTCAGGGACTTCACTGAATTGTAATCTTTTTATTATGTAAATTATGCTTATTATTATAAAAAAAGGAAAAAAAAAACCCGCCCAAGTGCGAGTCGGACTCGCGCACGAAGGGTTCCGTACCATTATCGCAAAAAAACGGCAAAACATTCACGTATTTTGTATGGAAGCCCCACTTAAAAAATATTTTATTCTATTTTTAGTATTTGTTGTTATAGCGGCAACAGAAATACATCATCTGTGAAAATTTCAACTGTCTAGCTATCACGGTTCATGAGATACAGCCTGGTGACAGACAGACAGACAGACGGACCGTGGAGTCTCAGTAATAGGGTCCCGTTTTTACCCTTTGGGTACGGAACCCTAAAAAACAAACAATATTGTACAGAAGTAAAATTGTAACTAATCTCTGGAAATCTACTAACCCGTTTTCAGTAATTCTGTCAATGATGGAAAGCTTCAATATTACCCAGTGGCATTAACGTTACAACAATTTTTATGCTTACGAAGTCGCGGCAGAAGTAAGTAAGGTATTGGTATCAAAAACTAAGACGGAAGCACAACAACCACGCACAACAGAACGAATGGGCGTCTAACTGCGGAAAATGAAGTCATTTTATATTACAATACAAGACAGAAAATAGGCAAATAACTGTAGAGGGAGTAGTTTTTTTGCATGTATTTGGCATTATGGAATGTCCAATAAAAACTTATAAAATCAAACCTGTCTCCAAGCTAAACTTAGATAAAGAGCCAAGTGGAGCATTGAATACCAGATGTTTTGTTTGACAAATAAGTTAGTTCGTATTTCCAAATATAGACTCTATGGCACCTGAATTAAGGTACAAAATGATTTGAGAAAGGAGGTGCCAGGTGTTAATGTTTTGTATTAATAAAATAAATATCTATTCATGCAGTCGGCAAGGTACCTATATCCTATCTACTAACTGAAATAATATTGGGTAAGGTATCTGAACTAATAATATAAAACTGTTTGTTTAAATGTATGTATAATGAATGGTGCAACCACACCAGCTGTTAAAAATGTTTACAAACATTTTCTAACACTAATACATTTACTAACAAATGTTAGGAAAATGTTTACTTATGATTGTATACATTTTTGAACAGCGGTGTGGGAGCACCAATAGGAAATACTGAAACGTTTATGAAAAAAAATTCACTTGTAGAAAATTATTATTGCCAAGAGGCATAGATGGGCTATTTTCTATTCCAAAAATATGCATGGTTCCATTACAATAGGCCACGAGCACCAAGCATTGCCCTGGAAAGCTATGATTTAAATAAATACACACTTTTCAATGATCAGGATTGGATTTTGTGTTTTTTTTCAACCGAAAATGGTGTTGTTTGCTGATGACACATCTTTGATATTTAAAATAGATCGGCGGTCACAAAATCTTGATGATGTGAATAACTCGATTCATCAGGTCCAAAATTGGTTCACGGCAAACAATTTGGTACTAAATGAAAAAAAAACCAAATGTATTAGATTCACATTGCCGAATGTTAGAAGTAGCGAATGCGACATCATATTGAATGGCGAAAAGCTGGACTTTGTAAATCAAACAGTTTTCCTGGGAATCACTTTAGACGACAAATTGCAATGGAGTTCTCACATAACATCTCTTGCGGGTCGGCTGAGCTCGGCCGCTTATGCTGTTAGAAAGATAAGACAGTTGACGGATGTGGAGACCGCGCGTTTGGTCTATTTTAGTTACTTTCACAGCATTATGTCATACGGTATTTTATTGTGGGGCCGAGCGGCTGACATTGAATCCATATTTATATTGCAAAAGAGAGCTATCAGAGCCATATATAATTTAAGTCACAGAGAATCTCTTAGGGAGCTATTTAAAAATATTAATATTATGACAGTTTCTTGCCAATTCATTTATGAAAATATCATGTATGTAAGGAAAAATATACATCTCTTTAGTAAGGTCAGTGATAGACACAATTGTAATACGAGAAATAAAGATAAGTTAGATCAACCATCTTATAGACTAGCAAAAGTACACTCATCTTTCATGGGGTACTGTGTTAAATTTTATAACAAAATACCTTGTGATATATTAAAACTAAATGAAAGTAAATTTAAAACTTTAGTTAAAAGCACACTTTGTAAACAAGCATATTACAAATTAGATGATTATATTCAAGATAAGAATGCTTGGCAACATGTTGGTCCCGCTCCGTAGGGCAATCTTTGGTGTGGACAAAATCAAATTTGCTAATTTGTATTCCTATTCATAGTTTTTGTATTCTTAGGTTATTTTTTATATTTTTTTCCAGAATTTGACTCACACAAGGTTCCGTTGTTGTTGAATTAGGTATTTTACCTATGTTTGCAATATTTGTAAGTATGTGAGAACCATGTTCCTATTTATAAAACTAATGAATTTACCTGTTAGTGCTTTTATTACTTTATACCTGTACGTTGTATAGTGGGTAGTGCTATTTTTGGGTGCATCGTCCTCACATATATGAATTTATTAATGTATGTACATAAGTAAACTTTGTAAAACATATTTTTTTTAAAAAGAGTAAGTATGGAGTTTCTTGTGCGTTCTTCTCCATAACAAGCTACTTTCCGAATGCACGGTAGAGTCAATTTTTATTACTTGTACATTTTTTATTAACATTTAATTTTTGACGTTCAAAAGTGCCGCTTATTGGCCTAATTGAAATAAATATATTTGACTTTGACTTTTGAAAATCCATAAAATAAAAGAGGGAGATTTCACGTTTGACTACCGATAAAAACGAATATAGGATGCTAAAAACATTATGAGTCAGAAGTTGCCGCTTTCTAATACAAAGAACAGGCAAATAATATATGGTCTGTTGAAACATTGAATATGTCATATTTTTACTATGTGTCACAATACGATGGGTAGGCTTAGTGCCTTATCTGCTTTAATAAAATCATGCATGTTTCAGTCTTATAATCTAATCTTATATTGGCGCAACACAACATTTATTCATTTGTTTTGTTTTGCAGCTGCCCCACAGCTTAGTAAATCATGCCCCCTGCAAATGAATTCCAAATCTATAAAATGTTGCTGTGATTTAAAATACACAATTAGCAAAACCTATTTGATTATTGTCACACCCTGGGCAGATAAGCCTGTAGGAGGCTGTAGGACCTTGCTGTCTGTTAAATATTTTTAACATTGCATCAATGGTTCTTATTTATACCAGTACAGTTTGCCACACAAGTTTGCAGTTCTGAATCCGAGCTTCCCGATGCACACAGTAAGGCATTCTGTTATTTTATTAGTATAGACTGCGAGTATTGTGACATGTCTTTTTCAGAGCAGCAAGCTTATATGATGTAACTGTACATATTAAAATATCTTCTTATTATTGAATCAAACCACATGCTAAATGATTCACAATCACAATGTTATATTTATTTATTTTTGCTATTTCTTAGAAGTTTTCCATGTTTGCAGTAATAAAACTATTGATAAGACACTTTGTTTAGGTGAAGCAAAACATTATGTTTGTAAGATGATTTAAATATTGAGGTTTACTACAATGTTAACAGATTTAATTGCTTAACTAGGTTTTTCCCGTGGCTCCTTTCCCATTGGATGTTCCAAATTTAATTAATAGAATACTATACACTTAATATTATAGTATAGTATTCTATTAATTAAATAAATTATATTACGAAGTGGATAAGTACTTCTTACTATGAGCACTTTGTTCAAGCAGATATACTAAAAACTTTATATTATTATCTAGGTTGAAGTTCTGGGGATACATAAGGCAACCTTTAGTAAACATGTTTAGATTGAACTTTGATTGGGTAATCAAGTTTTGCCAGCTGCAAGGAAAATAATTTATAATAAAATTATATTTATTTACTTTTTATGGTACAGTGCAAGTAAGGAAAATCCATAAAACAATATAATCAGAAACAGAAAGGAAAAAAGGGTGCAGATGTAAATGTTATGCAGGAAACGTTCAATTATACCTATTTCAAATACCGGCCAAGCAGTGATTAACATAAATGCTTTAAATAATATTATTGGAAAAGCAACAGATACAAACTTTTGTAATTTGTTGATTCCTATTTCACATTTAAACTAGCAGAAAGCTTATCAAAAAATTGTTTTTCACAAATACCTGCACAAACGTAAATACAGGATTAAATTCAAAAGTCATTGCAGTTACTGAACAGTCACTATCTTCGGAAAACAAAATACTTACTATTTCTATTGATAACTAAAAGAAAACAAATTTGAGAACAACAACTATCAGAAAGGTGACTAATACTAGATAATACACTAAGTTAGTACACTTTGGCCAGTGATTCAGTAATTAAATTAACTTTCAAGGATGTTTCAAAGAGAAATCAAGTTTTACAAAAGTCTGTATCATGTGAAAAAAAAATATTTCTGATTCTCATGCAAATTTTAGTTGAATGATGGTAATAAGCCGTAATTAACAGTAATAAAGGCAGCATCAGCAACAAGAAGTAGTAGGAATGCTGTAAATTCGCTTATTTGAGATCAGGGGCGTCAACGATATGCCGGGCGCCGGGGGGCGGACGCGGACACAACAAGTTATTAAAACAGGATTCCAATAAGATACCTGGACCGCAGACGCGAAAAGATCTTCGTCATCCCTGTTATCATTGATGATATCCACTGTGCTAAAGGGCGGCGTATCAGCCTCGTCCGACATGGTTAATTTGCACTAAAAGTAGACACGACCGCAAATGACTGAACGAACAATAATAGCGTCTAATCAAATTTTTCCCGAAAACAGCAAGATAACTTTCCGATACCAAGGTTCGCTTGACAGAAATGAGCAACCCCCAAACTCTTTAATTATGCCTTTAGCTATTTTTAACATGATTAAAATGACATTCTTAGTAAATCTGTAAAGTGTGAAAGAGATAAGATATTATTGATGTTTGAAATATTGGCGATTTTACAACTATGGACCATTCTGATGCCTATTGTCAGTCAGATTTTTAGTGACGTATTCAATTATGTTTACGAATACAGTTTCAAACAAGAAAAAAAGTTAAGGTGAACTCACTGAATAAATTGTATAAATTTTTGAGTAATAAAACTAAATCAATTATAGGAGCACTCTTTTTAATTTATATTACAAGGACTGTTAGGTAAAATAATGTGAGCTGCTGGAAGTAAATCATTAAAATAAACGGTTTGATATGCCTTTGTAAACGATTACTGAAACGCAACTCTTTCCTGTCAACCTGTGCCTTTCTTTATCAGCTGTCAAATAGTAAATATATCCACGAAATTGTTTTGTTGTGAAGGTAAAAAACATGTTTTCTCGCATTTAATGAGTGCTTTTTACATTTATTGAAGAGAATTACAGTTATCGTTTATTTTGTTCTTTTTAGTCAGTTTAAAGGTACGTTTGATGGTGTATTTTATAGTTGTTTTGTGATTTTTTAGTAGTGATAGTTGATAGCAGAAGAAAATGAGTGGGTTGGATAAGAAGCCGAAGATTCCGCAGCCGCCAGCGCCTGCTGCTGTTACCGGCAACCTGCTGTCGAGTGTGGCCCCGCCGTCGCAGCTTCCCAACTTCGTGACTGCTAGCCCCGTAGTTCCAGCTGTCGAGGTATTTTACATTTGTTTACAACTTTGATTACATAGTTTTGAAGCAAAACGCAGTATTAAATGCTATGACAACGGATTAAGAAGTAAAATAATCAAGAATATGTTTTATTGCCTTGTTTTCTATGTTAAATGTTGCATTTTCTTAAACCATGTTCCACAATTAAACTGTTGTTATAGATACCCCAACCAGCTGTGGGCCTGCCAATACCAGTGCCAGTCCAGCCAATCATAGTCCAAGCCAGAGATGAACCACCACCACAGCCCGACAATTCTGAGAAGTTCAGGTAACATTGATTTTTCTATAAAATCTTTTAAATTTTAAAATAAATAATATTGATTTAAATTTAATAACTACGTATAAATTAAAACATATTCTAGTAAATTAACTAAAACTATAATCTAGTTAGATTCTATTATGAATCCTAACATAAACTATTGTGATTCTTATCAGAATTGTCTGTATCCGGGATGATGTGTTCAATGATTATATCATCCATCCAATTGAGTGTGTCCATCACATTATGTTCTATCTATCTACAGTCATAATCATTTTGAATGATACTGAAGGGACTGTTCAAATCACAGACTAAAATCTAACTAGATAACGCAAGTCCCTCCATCTGTAAGTTTTCATACAGATGGAGGACTTGCATTATCTAGTTAGATTTTTGTATCTAGTTAGATTTTTGTATCTAGTTAGAATTGTGGAAAACTTGGTTTGCCAAGCGTGCCACTTTTTCACACACAATTTAGAAACCAATTTACTTACCAATAAAAGAAAACATTTCCAATGCCTCAGCCAACATTTTCTATACAATCTTTACAGCTCAATATGGCATAAAAAGGCATTTTTCTAGATTTCGGTAGATTTCCAGTGCCGATAATGCTAAACGAAAAGCTCAAATTATGATCATTGATCGTACTTTTACTCCATTTTTAACCCCCCACGAAAAAAGAGGGGTGTTAGTTTGACGTGTGTTGATGTATCTTTGTGTCTGTTTGTGTCATCATAGCGCCTAAACGGATGACCCGATTTTGATTTAGTTTTTTTTGTTTGCAATTGTCTTTGTCGAGAGTGTTCTTAGCTATGTTTGAATAAAATCGGTTTAGCCGTTCAAAAGTTATTGGCATTTTACTTGTTGAATCTGGATTTTTTCATTATTACGTGATTCGATAGATTGTCGATTGAAGCTTGTCTGCTACTAGGTATTTTATATGTATTTTAAAAAGCATGAAATAAAAATAAAAATTGGGGTTTTTTAAATTTGTAATTTTATCTTGTTGACACGTGAAGTACATACAATCGCGTCATCTAGTTAGATTTATATCTGTGGTTCAAATGCTGTTATAGCCGATAGTCATTATAAACATAGATAAATTGTACATTCTGTCTAAATACCTAGAAGGTACTAAAAATACCTACTGGTTATTAAGTGAAGTAAACAGCTTCGACTGTATATTTTATATGTTTGTTTGTGACATAATTTTCGGGATAGGCAGATAGACTTATAAGCAGTAATTATGCTTATAAGTCTAAATATATCTTGAATCTTAAAGTTTAATAATATCTGTACCTACTCAATACACATTTCAAATTATTAACCTAATAATTGTAGCTCAAGCAAAGTCGTAAATTAATCCATTTCATTGTATATGCTTTGTTTGTCAAATTGTTTTGAAATATTTTCATAATTTGCAAGTTACCTTTTGTTTTGAGAATCACATAGAGAATCACACTCACACAGCAGCATTATAGTAGTTTTTTGGTTCTACAGTGTTGTTTTTATTTGCCAGATAAAGTTATATAGTCCAGTAGCCAGAAGAATATGCCCTTTGATAATTCAAAAGTTTTTTATTTTCGCTGGGTGGATACCTTATGTGAATTCAACGCTATGTACAAAAATGCTAACAGTTTAGAGTTATGCAATAGGCATAAAGTAGGTATTTCCTATTATTTCGTGTTATAACAATAATATAAAATTTAAATCTAAATAATTTACTGTTTCTTTATTAGTACTATCTAAACTTTATATTAGTGAAAATGCTAACAGATACATACTGTGGAACAATGGAAAACTGAAAATGGCTCGTAACTCTTTCAATAAAAGATTTAAGTTTTCAAATCATTTCCTATATGCATAGAGGGATTAGTTATACCTTAAAACAAAAGTTCTAACAACTAAGTATAATGCTGCACAGGTTATTGTATTTTTACATTGTGATCTGCGAAATATTGAATTTAAGTTTATAAATTTGCGCCTACATATTCGAAATAATAAACTCTGCCACCATACAAAAGTTTAAACACTTATGTGCTATGCTAGTTTAATAAATCAAATACAATTTGGGTATTGCGGGGCGCGGTGTAGGTATGTACGATCAGTATAAATTCTTCGAACCATACAGACCACAGAGGCCCACATCATAAACGGACTCTTCTGATGATTTTTAGAAAAACATTACCGCGCAAATTCTTATTTCAAACTGGCGTCTAGTATCTGACATATCGTTCACTGTTATTTTGCCTATAAATGCAACCTTAATGCTACGATAATAAAGATCACTAAAATAGGTAATCTGGCATGTGTTATACATGCCTTCCCCGTGCTAGTCGAATAAATATTAAAATTATGTCTGGTACTGTACGACTGCCCCATATAAGAACGCAGTAGGTGACATATTTTTATAATGGTTTTATACCCTGATAATCTTATTTATATTATTTTAATGAGTTTTAATATGCTGCGATGGACTGTGTAATTTTAACCAGGAAATTTATAATTTGAATTGAGATTTGGTGCTTTAATTGATACATTTTATCATTATTTACAATAGGAAAGTCCCTTCAAATTGTAAAAACACCTTAAATTAGCAAATGTCCGGTACTTAATAGGTATTGAATTATCTTGTTTAGAGATATGTAAAATATTTAATAGATTTAGGACACCATTAATATCATTTGTGTTATTACGTACAGTTCACCCGTAAGCCTTGTTTAGTACTCGCTTATTTTATTTTTTTTTCGTTTAGTTACCTAACACAAGATGACATTCCATAGGCTAATTCAAATAATATTTTTGGGCTTTCCTGGAATATAATATTTTATGGCATTTACTAGGTTTTGATGTACAGCAATCGTGTGGTAAGGTCACGTGGTGACGATTTTTCGTTATAATAGAGTTTAAAAACTAATAGATAGGGCGCAATAGACACGATCATGTAAAATTTATCTACCTTTAAAATAAAAAAATGTTCTAAATCTTGGTAAGCGTATCACAAAACTGACACCGTAACTTGCCGGACTCACTAGGGTTGCTACTATATTGATTCTGAAAAAAAAAGAGTAGGTAATATTTTACAAACATAAATACATCGATTTGTATTTGCATACATCATATCATGCTTACAGTGTCATCTACTAAGGCTTAATGGGTAACACTGCCTTTATTGTATTAGGTCTTAGGACCAGCGATGTAGTCAATTTAGTTGTGACAGTTGCACCGGTTATAAGATGTTTGATATTTCTACAGTCACATCTGTTTGGAAAAGGCATTTGCTTGGACTTTTCCCTAATATGTTGGGGTTGACTTCCACTGTTTTCAGTCGAACCAGACGCATCTGAATACCAGTGTTTTATATGAAGTGACTGCATAACCTGCCAACCCAGATTATACGGTAATCCTACTGGATAATACGGTACCCTTTTTGTTAGGGTGGCCGCAGACTTTCGGGTTTCTGACGACCCGTAACGACTGTCAAAGATTCACGATACGGAGAATTTTATTATTCTGTCATCTCGATATACTGTCAGCACGGCAGGTACGACTATTCCGTGTTCTGTGAATATTTCTTTCTTATTCTTTTTATAGGAACAAAGAAGTTAGAAATCGTATTCGACCTCAACATTAAAAATAACAAATTGCCATAAAATTAGATTTTATGAACGAGGTTTAAATACTGATGTGACAGTAATGAAATGGTTTCGCGCCTCATTCAACACATTCAGAGTGGAGTGTCACCGCGCCCCGCAGTATTTGATTTATTAAACTAGCATAGCACATAAGTGTTTAAACTTTTGTATGGTGGCAGAGATTATTATTTCGAATATGTAGGCGCAAATTTATAAACTTAAATTCAATATTTCGCAAATCACAATGTAAAAATACAATAACCTGTGCAGCATTATACTTAGTTGTTAGAACTTTTGTTGTAAGGAATAACTAATCCCTCTACGCATATAGGAAATGATTTGAAAACTTAAATCTTTTATTGGAAGAGTTACGAACCATTTTCAGTTTTCCATTGTTCCATAGTACGTATCTGTTAGAATTTTCACTAATATAAAGTTTAGATAGTACTAATAAAGAAACATTAATTTATTTATATTTAAATTTTATATTATTGTTATAACACGAAATAATAGGAAATACCTACTTTATGCCTATTGCATCACTCTAAACTGTTAGCATTTTTGTAGATAGTGTTGAATTCACATAAGGTATCCACCCAGCAAAAATAACAAACTTTTGAATTATCAAAGGTTATGTGGAAAATAATTGTATCCCTTCTGGACTAATATGGGACTAAACAAATTTTTTAGTTCATTCATCTATTTACTTTCATTTCCCGTTTTTACCCTTTGGGTACGGTTTTACGGAACCCTACCGTAAATCCGTACCCAAAGGGTAAAAACGAGACCCTCTTACTAAGAATCCACGGTCTGTCTGTCTGTCACCAGGCTGTATCACATGAACCGTGATAGCTAGACATTTGAAATTTTCACCGATGATGTATTTATGGCCATACAAGAAACGTGATTTTTTTGCCGTTTTTAGCGATAATGGTACGGAGCCCTTCGTGCGCGAGTCCGACTCGCACTTGGCCGGGCTTTTTTATGTTATTTGGCTGCCGGTTTTTTCTACAGCTTCACTTCCATGGCCTATCCCATGAAAAACATTCATTTTTAGGGTTCCGTAGCCAAAGGGTAAAAACGGGACCCTATTACTAAGACTTCGCGATCCGTCTGTCTGTCTGTCTGTCTGTCCGTCTGTCTCCAGGCTGTATCTCATGAACCGTGATAGCTAGACAGTTGAAATTTTCACAGATGATGTATTTCTCTTGCCGCTATAACAACAAATACTAAAAACAGTATAAAATAAATATTAAAGGGGGGCTCCCATACAACAAACGTGATATTTTTGTCGTTTTTTGCTCGATATCAATAACGGCAACAGGTAGACGCTTGAAATATTCACAGAATGTTTAGTTGTATATTTACTTCAAAAAATAATAATTAATAAATTAAAATAAAATAAATTAAGGGGGGCTCCCATACAACAAACGTGATTTTTATGCAGTGTTTTGCGTTAATGTTACGGAACCCTTCGTGTGCGAGTCCGACACGCACTTGGCCGGTTTTTTCAATATAACAAGTAGCCTAGTCACTCGGCAATAGTATGTATTTCTATTAGGATAGGATAGGATAGATGGACCCTCTTTGCCGCACTTAGATTCCCATTCGGTCCGTTGTGCGTGCAAGCCTCCTCTCTTTGAGAACCTAGATTTGCGCAGGTACCTATATATAATTTTATTAATTTCCTTGGTTCCAGCCCAGCTATTCCTCTGAGTAAGGGAGAACCACTGATGTCCATCAGGTCTCCTGAAGACTCACAGGCCTCACAGTCTCCGGAATCATTGCCGGACTCCACACCAGACATTGAAAAACTTGGTAAATTTTGTCACACATTTTTGTATATACAAAAAGAAACAATAGCAACAGCAAACCTTTAAAGCAAGTTCAATTGCTTTAAAGGTTGTTACATTATACAACATCAATTTTTTAGGGTTCCGTACCCAAAGGGTAAAAACGGGACCCTATTACTGAGACTTCGCGGTCCGTCTGTCTGTCTGTCTGTCTGTCACCAGGCTGTATCTCATGAACCGTGATAGCTACACAGTTGAAATTTTCACAGATGATGTATTTCTGTTGCCGCTATAACAACAAATACTAAAAACAGAATAAAATAAATATTTAAGTAGGGCTCCCATACAACAAACGTGTTTTTTGCCGTTTTTTGCGGTAATGGTACGGAACCCTTCGTGCGCGAGTCCGACTCGCACTTAGCCGGTTTTTATTCTCAGAACCTAATCTAGAAGTCTAGATAAAGATTATAAAAACATTGTTGTTTTGTTTTATTTGAACTTTATGAATGTAGATGCCACATTATATAAATTTGACAGTCAAAATCTAGACAATACCAACACAAGTAAAATTAAAAAAAAACCCCAACACATTTTTATTTCTGCCCTTCTTCTCTTTGAGAGGGAATGGGCTGTATCCACCAGATATTTAACATGTGTGAGTTTAATATTTATCTCTAGTTATTATTACCAGGTGACATAATGCCAGGCAGTGGTATATTCACATGGATGAAGGGCGCAGTCTCCACTGGAGGCATTCTCCAGCGGGTGGCGGAGAAGGCGAAGAGTTCTGTAGACTCTATGATCACTACTCTTGATCCCCAGATGAAGGAGTATCTAAGTAAGTTAGTTTATAATTTTCGCATATTATCACGATCGGGTCCACTATTGCAATTTAAACCCTATTTCGATAAAATAAAAGTCCCATGTTGCGCGTTCGTGTTTGGAAACTAGTATACATTGCGTTAATGGCCACCAGGTAGTTGTCCCACTGCCGACGATCAGCGAGTAGCGACGAAAGCTAGAAATTAAAAACGGGTTGGCGAGCAGCGAGAAGCGAGTGTGTAGTTACTATAGTTTTGTCTGTCGGCTATATGCGAGTGTTCTTGTGGGACGGGCGATTTCTCGCACCACTCGCCTGGGCCGCACTGTAGGTAGAAATGACCGCTGGTTGGTCTCTCGATTGAGTTCTGACCGCCAAAAGACCAAGCGAGCATTGCTGAGCGAGTATCGCTGAGCAATTAAAATTTTGATAGCTTTTTTTGCTGCGACAAACCTGTGGTGAGAGAGTACTCGCCGGCAGTGTGAACAGCTAGCGGTCAACTATTACTATATGTGTCTATTTTATTGACACGGGATTTTATATCTTTTGTACGTTTCTTTAGCGAGAAAATAGTTGATAGCTAATCGCTTACTCGTCGTCGGTGGGACAAGTGCCTAAAGTTATTTTTTAATTACTCTGGTTACTAAAAAAAAAAAAGAAAAAGAAAGAATAAAGTTAATATAGTTTATTTTTAGTTTTGTATTTAGTTGGCGCACGGTTGGCGCAGTGGTTGAGCGATTGACTGCTGCGCTGCGTGTCGCGGGTTCGATTCCCGCACGGAACAAATATTTGTATGACCTACAGATAGTTGTTTCGGCTCTGGGTGTTTGTATATGTGAGTTTATATGTTTGTAAACGTACCCACGATACAGGAAGAAATTCCTAGTGTGGGGCAACGTTTAAAAAAAAAAAAAAATAATTGATTACTACTACTAAACTCATACCCATTTTTATTTTCAAACGGAAATAAAATGAAATTAATCAAAATTGTTTATTACCAGATACCAAAGCAATAAAAAAAAAACGTTTGGTTGATTTTTAGGAAGTGGTGGAGACCTCTTAGTGGTTGTTGCATCGGACAAAGAAGTAAAGATTTCACCAGTCAGAGAAGCATTTCAGACTGTCTTTGGGAAAGCTAATGTAGTGTGAGTATTCATTATAGAATAGAAGCTGCAACAGTGAGAACCTTGTACGGCATGAAAACTATCCAATGTGAGTGTGTTCGGTTATACAATAGATTACCTAAAATTGTCAGAGATTGTACTAGTATACCAACCTTTAATTAAAACCGGCCAAGTGCGAGTCGGACTCGCGCACGAAGGGTTCCGTACTATTGTCGCAAAAAAACGGCCAAAAAATCACGTTTGTTGTATGGGAGCCCCCCTTAATTTATTTAATTTTAATTTATTAATTATTATTTTTTGAAGTGAATATACAACTAAACATTATGTGAATATTTCAAGCGTGTACCTGTTGCCGTTATTAATGTCGAGCAAAAAACGGCATAAATATCACGTTTGTTGTATGGGAGCCCCCCTTAAATATTTATTTTATACTGTTTTTAGTATTTGTTGTTATAGCGGCAACAGAAATACATCATCTGTGAAAATTTCAACTGTCTAGCTATCACGGTTCATGAGATAAAGCCTGATGACAGACAGACAGACAGACAGACGGATCGCGGAGTCTTAGTAATAGGGTCCCGTTTTTACCGTTTGGGTACGGAACCCTAAAAAGGTCTACGGAACTTTATATTAAACGACTAGCTTTTCCCCGCGGCTTCGCTCCTCTGGTCTTTCCCACAGGACCCGTTTCCGTGATATAAAATTTAGCTTTCTACTGGTAAAAGAATTTCCAAAACCAGATAAATGCTTTTTGAGTTTATCCATTACAAACAAATTTACCAGCAGACAAACTTACAAACAATCAAATCTTTCCTCTTTATAATATTAGAGTAAGAGTAATTGTTTTATTTTACCATTGTTTTCCTAATAACAACAGAAGAAGGGATATGTGAGTTTTGTTAAAACTGCTTTGTTTGTTATTTTTAATCTACCCTTGTTTTAATAATTTTACTATGACGTCAAGTTCCTTCGATATATGAATGTATTTGTTCTTTGAGAAAATAAAAATATCTTTAAACCGAATAATTAATTAGCTTTTTACCCGGCTGCAAGAAAAGCGTTATGTTTTTCGCGCGTATCTTGTATATATGTATGTATGTAATATTATTTATTACCTCGTATCTTTCAAACCACTTGACGGATTTTTATAATTAATACAACGTTAGATATGTCTTGGCCGGCCAAGTGTTTTTAGACAAGTGCTGTTAAAAAAAAGGATCATGGCGGATTTTGGGCGCCATATTGTGGGGGTTGCAATTTTTGTTTTTCTTCTAAGCCCATCGAGTGGGGTATCAAAATAAAGGGTTTTTAGAGGTCATTACAAAAATATATACCACTTATATGTTTAAAAGTTAAGTTAAGTATTCGAAAAAAATTGTATAACTAAAAGGTTGTAAATAAAAAAAGTTAATAAAATCAAAAAACCCGACTGCAAAGATATATTCGAAAAAAATTGTATAACTAAAAGGTTGTAAATAAAAAAAGTTAATAAAATCAAAAAACCCGACTGCAAAGATATATTTGCTGTGCAGTCGGAGGATATTAATAGATTTGGTCAGCCAGCTCGCGAATATGTATCCTCCGACTGCACAGCATGATATGATTTTCTTCTTGTTTATATCTTTGCAGTCGGGTTTTTTAATTTTATTAACTTTTTTTACGGCTAACTTTCGCATTATTACATCAGCATCGGTGGCCAGAAACCTTTTACAGGTCGCAGTTTTTGATCATCTCTCTGTCTATCCAATATTTTCAGCTTAAGTTCCAATCAATAGCCAACCTTATTCTTTACTCATTGAGGTTTCTTCCCCAGTGGCTACCCAGCACAGAGTGACGTCACAGCAGATCAGCCGGTCGGCTATGCGGCGGCATACGCAGCAGCTAAACAACGCATCGCTCACATACGATCAGTGCACGGAGAACTGAACAACAACGTGCCCGTGGTCGCCGTAGAGGGGTATCTACATGAGTCGGTTACCGACAGGTTAGTATCTATCTATACTAATATTATAAAGAGGTAAAGTTTGTCAATTGTGAGTTTGTGACGTTGTTGGGGGTAATCTCTGGATCTCCTGAACTGATTTTCAAAAATCTTTCACCAGTAGAAAGCTACATTATTCCTGAGTGTCATAGGCCATAATATATTTTCAAAAAAAATAGAGATCCTCATGAAAATTGCAATAATGTAACCCAAAGTAGCAAATTGATCGTTGATCGTAATTTTACTCCGTTTATTGACACGCGAAGTACATACAATCGCGTCATCTATACTGTGATTTTTAATTTCGTGGACTAAGCTGACAGCTGCTATTGACCTTAATTTTTTTAAATGTTGCAAGCGTGGAGCATAGTGTTGTAGGTAAGGCTCAATCATGAGTGATTCATCGAATCGATGTGACATGACTCCTGAATTTATTTTTACTAATTGGTGTAAATAAATGTTTTATGAATATAAACGTAATATATTTAAATATAACAGTATTCATACACATAGTACATGAACATTTATTGTGTTAAATATGAAATCAACAATAAAATAAATGCAATCGATAAAATTAAGTCTGACATAAATGAGTAGAAACTAAATATTATGGGCCGCTAGTTACTAAACAAATTATTTTTTTATGCCGTGAAATAGTTTCATTTTCGATCTACTTCGATTTTCAATTAACTATTGATCACTCAGGATAGTTAGGGTACGACACTATTTTAATGTAACGATAAAGTGACAACCCCCCAAATGTCAGTTTAGTCCACGAAATAAAAAATCACATTATAGTTAGATACAATATCCCTCCCGATCCTATTAGGGTTCTGTTTTGTCCGTATGTCGGCTCTAAATGAGAACTTGATGATGTTCCATACGCATCCATGATACAGGAGAAATGCCTACTGTAGGGTAAAGTAAAAAAAAAAAAAAATTGTTTGCTTCAGATTCAGTCAGGAAACTAGTATCCATCTACTAACAAGATCGGTTCACAAAAACAAAGATTTATCAAAAAAAAAAAAAAATCTGCGGACATGACAGATAAATGGACAGACATAGACTGAGAACAAAGTGTGTCAAAGTGATCCTATAGGGGTTCCGTTTTGTCCAAATGTCGGCTAAATGAGGTCTTGATGATGTTCCATACGGATCCACGATACAGGAGAAATTCTTGTGAGGGGTAATGTTTAAAAAAATATACATGAAAAAAACTAAAAATTGTTTGCTTTAGATTCAGACAGGCAACTCTGCAGTATCTATTATACTAACAAGATTGGTTCACAAAAAACAAGATTTTTGCAGGGGGACTTTATAGGGCAATGTTCTTTTATTTTTTTTTATGAGATCGAAAGCAAATTAATGAGAGAGATTGACTAACTCGACAAGTGTGAATATAAAGTAAGATTCTTCACTGCACAGACACACACACTTAATTATTAAACAAAGTCTCCCGCCCACCGCGTCTGTCTGCCTGTTCGCGATAAACTCAAAAACTACTGAACGGATTTTCATGCGGTTTTCATCAATAGACAGAGAGATTTATGAGGAAGGTTTAGGTATATAATTTGTAAGGTTTTGTATAAATTGGTTGAAATATGACGATAATTGTTGAAAATGTTGTCAAAAGTCAAGCCGCCCCGGGAGCTTTCATCGAAAACGCTGCCAAATATGTTAAAACAATGTATGGTGGAATTGTTTCTTTTATAAAAATCTGCCTAGCCTTTTCCCAACTATATTGGGGTCGGCTTCCAGTCTTACCGGATTCAGCTGAGTACCAGTGTTTTACATGGAGCGACTGCCTATCTGACCTCCACAACCCAGTAACTGGGTAACACGGTACCCCTTGGCTAGACTGGAGTCAGATCTCAAGCTTCTGACTACCCGTAACGACTGTCAAAGATCTTCAAATGACAGCCGGGACAATGGCTTAACGTGCTTTCCGAGGCACGGAGGAAACTCGTTATGATGAAATGGTCACCCATCCACGGACCGACCTCGTCAAGCGTTGCTTAATCATGATGATCGACCAGTGCGGCTGTTATAATTTAGCCACGAGCTCCTCTAGGAATTGTTTCTTTAATAGGTCTATAAAAAAGCCCGCGATAGCATAATATGTCTATCTTTTAATGATAGCTTACTATACCCATTCTCACTTCAAAAAAATTGGTCACAGTCAATGTGATAATTGGAAAGTTATTCAGACGGATACAGTATTATTCCTTATCAATCTAAATATACTCTGGCTATTATAACTATGCAGTACTAGCCCCTTGAGTGCAATTGGGAACTTTGGTTCCCAGAAACAATTGCTTTTCTTTAGTGTCTGCTAATTAGCACTCAAGGGAATAAATAATTGCTATCCCCAAAAAGTTTTGTATGTGGTATGCTTTTAGATCTGTCACTTTCGTGTCAGCAGTCCGATTACTTACGCTGTACATTGTTTTTAACAAATCAAACTAGAAAAATGGTTAAAACTATTAGAAGGATTACGGGAGTTTTTATATGCTATGTTAATTCTAAGCAAAATAACAACCTTTATGGTTTTGCAGTAATCACACACTGAGAAAACGGTCACTAACAGTGACAAAACTGTATCAAAGCCACACTGCATCGTACTAAAGTGACGATTCTTTACTAGGAATGAATCAGAATATAAACTAAATAACCTATCAAAAACACCAAAAAAAAATAACATTTATCAAAATCAATTTTCATAGTACAGACTGTGTTATCTTCCCCAAAATTTCGGTTACATTTTATAAATAATGCATGGTTATAATGGCCAAACTATACTTAAGTTACCGTAAGCATATCATGCATATTATGCTATATATAATATATTATTATATTATACCTGTACGTAGTATAGTGTGTAGTGCTATTTTTGGGTGCATCGTCCTCACATATATGAATTTATTAATGTATACATGTAAACATTGTAAAACATTTTTTTTTTTAAAAAGAGTAAGTATGGAGTTTCTTGTGCGTTCTTCTCCATAACAAGCTACTTTCCGAATGCACGGTAGAGTCAATTTTTATTACTTGTACATTTTTAATTTAGATTTAATGTTTGACGTTCAAAAGTGCCGCTTATTGGCCTAGTTGAAATAAATATATTTGACTTTGACTTTATGATAATCCTTTACACCATACAATTCAAATAAATATCTTAGGGTTAACGTAAAATAAAAGCTAACGCGCGAAAACATACATTCAAGCGCGGGTCTCACAATGATGGCGGGACGGGAGCCTACGACAAAAAACATGTAGGCACAAAATGCTCTACTACCCGTGCGAAGCTGGGGCGGGTCGCTAGTTAATTAAGGTAACTGGTGAAGGTGATGCAAGAACCACAGGACGTCGTCTATGTCGTCTTTCGGCTGAAATAACCTAATATACTTTTTCGTTAAACTCAAATCATCCATTCTCCCCACCAGATGGTACGACATGTCGCTGCTCATCCTGTCACAGCCGTCCCTCGGCATCGAGTTGCAGCTGCAGTCGCAGGGCACGCCCGTCCCGTCTGCTGCAGTCGCCGCCGCGAGCGCAGCCACGCCACAAGACTATGTGCATGCGCAGACCGGGTATAGCGTGACGATTGGGTCTATTATGGGAGCTAGTTTACAGGTAAGACCACTGCAGAATCTAGTACTGTGTTCAGAGGCGATATATGTCATAATACTAATTTAATACTAATTAAACTTTATTTCCCATGTACGCGAAGTAGGCAGGAACTGTAGAATGTTACTACGATCTTAAAATACTAATTTGATAAAAAATTTGCATATTTTCACGGTCGACATCTTGGATTTTTGTTTTGGCCTCATTTCTGGTATCAGCGTCCTAAAACTATGAAACAAATCCCATGTCTGACTCCGCTCGATTAAATCCGTCTAGAGTAGTCTTCTTCGATGACCTACTGTATAGTTCTACACTATGTCTATACTAATCCATCATCACATCACTAGGTACCCCACAACCAATGGCAAGAGGCATCTACCGGAGTATCGAGACGAGAACTACTACACTTAGCAGCACGATCACTGGCTGGTTCCTACAAAAAACTGCTGGCCGTGTCGGCGAACGAGACGTAAAGGAAAGACTGGACGAGAATCGATGGATTTGAGAATGGGAATGTACAGTTAGTATTTACTTTGATCTATTTACTGAACCATAAAAAACCTCAATTTTATGTTTTGTCACTACAAGACACCATCAGATAACAAAAAAATAGAAGTCGTTAAAACCTGTCTACCAATGTATTCCAATATTTCAAAACGATACGATATAAATGTAAAGGCAATGTCGCTAACACGATCGAAACAAACGTATCGCGGTAAGGGGTGTCCTTGAACCTTTCATTTGACAAGAGTTACAAATCTTTTGGTCAAAACCTTATTTAGTTGTGTTTATTTATATACTTACTAGTACCTATAATGAAACTCATATTCCTACCTACCAAATTATCAACTTTATTTGACAATTATTTGCAGTAATGAGTTAATATTTCATAAACGCGTGGATCGATTTATATGATTTAAACAGATAAAATGGTTCTACGCCATAATACATTTCACCTGAGACCAAAATTATCAATATATCTCCTTAAACAAAAAATCATGTTTTCAAGTTACGTAATTATACTTTTTGGTATAAGTCGGATCAATAACTTTTATTTCTTAGGGTTCCGTACCCAAAGGGTAAAAACGGGATTACTAAGACTCCGCGGTCCGTCTGTCTGTCTGTCTGTCCGTCTGTCACTAGGCAGTCTCATGAACCGTGATAGCTAGACAGTTGCAATTTTCACAGATAATGTATTTCTGTTGCCGCTATAACAACATAAAATATTTAAGTGGGGCTCCCATACAACAAACGTGATTTTATTGCCGTTTTTTGCGATAATGGTACGGAACCCTTCGTGCGCGAGTCCGACTCGCACTTGGCCGGTATTTTTTGTGAAATTACACCGTGTACAAATTCTAGAAGTAATGAACAAATTTGTCGATATTATGCCCCTTAAGAAAAAGATAGCGTAAAGTGTTTTTTAAGGTATGAACCTTTGTTCCCTTTGTGCATGAATTCTAAATAAATAAATAGGATTAACTTAAACAGAGAATAAGAAATATCGTTATAGACAAAACATCAACTCAGGAGTACTATAACGAAGTTAACTATAATTATTAATTTCAGAAATCAGGTTTGCTGCCTAATTGTCTGTATGAGCAGACTAAAAATAAATTAAAAAAATACTTGACCCCGTAATATTAAATTCTGCGCGCAAAGCATTAATAAAACATTTTTGTTTCAGGGACACGAGATGTATGTATAGAATCTATGAATAAATTATAACTAAATACTTATAATAATAAATACATTATGTATAGTTAATAAATGTTATAATAAAAATAAAATTTATTTGGGGCCAAATGTGTTTTCATCCTTTTCTGCATTCCGGCTTTATTAGTTTCCTTAAAAAAACCCATAAACGTAAATAAACAAAGTTAAAACCCGTTCTGGGGTTGGGATTCTGAAGTATCCTTTATAAGACTATCAATAAAATTATCCTTTAGAAATAAAAGTAATAAATGCGCATAATTGTCGATGTTTATTGACTTCGTCGGTCATTGTACGACGTTTCAATGACGTTCATTGACGTATCAATGACGTTCAATGACGTATCAATGACATTCAATGACGTATCAATGATGTATCAATGACGTATCAATGACATTCAATTACGTATTAATGACGTATCAATGACGTTCAATGACGTATCAATGACATTCAATGACGTATCAATGACGTATCAATGACGTTCAATTACGTATCATTGATCAAACAAAACTGTTTGCATCAATTTAATTGTCATCATTATCGACAGCCCCGACTTAGCCCACTGCTAGGCACATATCTCTCTTTCCCAGGAATGTTCGTCCTGAAGGCGTTGCATAGGGGGTCCTAGGGTGATCTTTTAAGGGTTCACGGTCTATGTGCTTATCGTGATCACCGGGGTGGTTTTAGTCAGGTAAAAAATCCACACACAAAAGTCTAGGACCTAGACTGACGCGGGTAAAACAGTCGGTGCTCCAGGGACCAATTGAAAGAACAATGGCAGGTTTCCATACATTGTTTTAGCCGAGATTAAATTCGAAAGTCTTTAAATGAAAAATATCTGGTTTAACTCAGGCCGATGTTCTGAATTAGTTTGTGCAAGAATTTTTGTTCGAGAATGTAGAGAATAATAGATATTCAGTCATAAACTTTTGTAGGTTATGTCTGGGTAACTTTTAATAATGTGTTTAATAGGTAATATTATTCAATTTCGTGGAAGTAAAAGGGGAATATCGCATTAGTATTTTCCTTACCTAGTTATTTTAGCATGAAATGTGTAGTATACTCTTTAATTTATTTAAACTAAGTGACTTTGACTCGTATCAAAAGGTTGTAGTCAACAACCAAGCTATATTTTTTTTAGACTTGGGTACTAGTCTTTTTGCCAATCATTAATTGAAAGTAATTCATTTATTTCTACTACACTACAATATTATTACCTACCTGCAAGGAACATCTACACTTAGACATAAACTGTATTGTTAACTCATTTACTGCAATAAATACAATAATGATATTATTACTTAATATAGTTACTACATGTCACTTAGCAGATAAAATATATAATGGCAACACTATGCTAAAGAAATGAACTAAAAAATCAAATAACTTTCTATTTTCAATGTTTTTTTTAATCTATTTTTGACCAGGCCTAATTATACTTTAAAAAACATAGACAATTAATAGAATGTCTTTCGTATATAACTCACTATCAGACGCTTAAATTTAAGTCAGCTAAAATTTCGCCATTGTTCTTTGACCAATTGGTCTATGGGGTAAATAACATGTTTCCATCGTCTAATTATCAACTGTACTATGGAGAATTGAGAAATGTTCCGCTGCCCAGTTTAATAGTGTAGTAAAGCCTTGTCTATAAGTATTTAATATATCATAGACAATATTTGAAACCGCTTAATACTATTTATTTATTTGTTTTTGTTGAATAATCACGACATAACAATTCATTTGTTCAAAGATTACAATACAAATCAATGTAAACGTCGATCTCATTGACTCCGTAACGATCCCAGAATTGGCTTCTTCATCTTCTTCTTCTTCGTGTCGATGATTCCTCTATTAAATTTTCTTCGACCAGTATTCAGCCACGTCGATAGCTCTAGCGCTGGCCTCGCAAAGGTCTTGCATGGTGCAGGTGTTTTTACATAAGGAGCAGGACAGGAGATGGGGCATCGTCTGTGGGGTGGTACCGCAGTCACATTGTGGCTGATTGGAGTACCCCCATCTGACTAAGTTATGCCTACAGCGGCCCACTTCTCACGTTCTCCGCACATCTGGATTGGCTCTCTGCTTCTCGGCTGGCGAATTTGCCTGCCCAGTGTGGCACCGATCTGCTCATGCCAGAGAAGTAGATGCAGCCTTAAATGAGACTTGCAGAATTATGACTGGTTGCTTAAAACCAACTCCACTTAACGCACTATACCCGCTAGCCGGAATAGCCCCTCCGGAAGTTCGAAGAGAAGTTGCCTGTTCTTCCGAGAAGCACAAACAGGAGACCGACAACCGACACCTAATGTACAACACGGAGCAACCAAGGAGATGGCGATTGAAGAGTCGAAAGAGCTTCCAGAATTGGCGATAACAGTCTTCGCAATACCCTCATCCCGGAGACATATATACTGTCATTTGGCAAATTATAGAAAAATAGTCCTTAAATACAGCATTGCCGAACTTTTAAATGTAAACCACATGTCCTGTACCTAAAACATAAAAATAAGAAAGTACTTACCTACTAGATGTACATACAACATCTAAACTGGCGCTGAATATACTACAGTATTAGGAATAGTACAAAATGTACTATAGTACATGTACTACACAAGCCTAATTACTTCTAGAACGAAGTCCATATAGATCGATGGTTTAAAATATCAAAATAAAGAAGTAATCATTGCATGTATGACAGTGAAAAACATGCAGGTGGGACAAACTGTCTGTAATATTCTATAAGAAAATGGATTAACCTTAACTACTCAAAAAACAGCTTATTGTTTTGAAAAAATATAAAATTAATATTTGATAAAACCAAAAAAAACATCATGGACATAACATAAAGGTTTCAGGTATTTTTTTAAAACAGTGCAGTTAATTTTATTAAAATTAACAGGCCCAAATAAGCATTCATAGCACGTCACATTGACATAGGTAAGACGTTTTTTTTGTGAATTAATTTCACAAAAAACTTGGGAGCGCATCACTTTCAATTTTTTTTGCAATATTATCAAGCAAAGTTTATCGTTTTTGTTGATCAAAGGCTTCTTTGAACCCAAAGTATAGGAAACTGGTGTGAACTCAGGGTTATAATGAAACTTAGTTTTGGTTTACGTCCAGTGTGCTCCATAGCCCAGTTGGTATTTGGACGATGGTAACATGTAATTTTCCCCATAGACCAATTGGTCAAATTTCAATTGGTCTACGGAGCACCGACGGGTAAAACCTAGACTCTCCGTGCTTTATGATGTGTATCCACTATCTTCTTTGACGTGTTTTTTTCTTTTTATTCAGTAACAAATATGATTTATCAGGTTTTTTGTATTATTTATGATGTTTTTGTACACTGGTCCACATGTCTATCTCTCGTCCAGTCCATCCGAAGGTTGTTTAGAAGAGATTGCCCTGTGCGCTCACAGCCACCGCCCAATGTAGGTATACTTGTTTTTATAAATGTTTGTCCTGTACTTATTAAGTGATGTACAATAAAGTTTGTAATAAATATACCTGTCATTACCGTCCCTTGCCTGACAGGTTTATATAAGTAGGTACTAATTATTATTTTTACTAATAGCTCACTGCTATCTAGAGTTCAAAGAACTCATCGTAATTATTGTTTAAAATGAACGTGGACGACCTTAACGGTGCAATTTAAATAAAAACTTTAGAAGAACATAACTGTAGATAAATATGTCTTCAGACTGATGTAAATAACAAAAAACTTGACTAGCCATTCAACTGCAATCAATAGAATTAAAATGTTAGCAGTTATTAAATTAATGGAGGTACAGGCACGCACAGAAACGAAACATAATCAAAATAAATTACTACAACGACAAATATAGATCTTATTGGTGATGTTTTTCAGAAAGGGCCCACCTGGCCTTTATGTCATAAAAGCCGGCATTACCTGCAATGTAGGTATGGTAGGTCCTACACAATCGTTTGCTAATCGCTCGCTGTTTGTCAAATGCACTTATTTTAAAAAAAAAACCGCCAACAACTCTAAAACTTCTGTATGGAAGAGAAATTATTGCGCAAAAATCGCTATCGTTTTGCTCTTGCAAAAGTTACGTAATAAGCCTGCGGGTCACTTCACCATTCCGAGTCAATAAGGTCGATATTTTGAGAACCCTAACTCCCTAACAACTACGACACTACCCTAAATTAGGGTTAGGGACCGTGTAGTGTAATAAGCCCTTTACTATGTCTCCCGTAGAATCAAGTCACCACAGTCTCCCAAACTCTGAAGATCGGATTGGTGATGTTCTTTCTTCAGATAGGCCAGGTGCGTAGTACCTACACATACATAATTGGCCTGCGTGTATGTCTAGATGTATGAACATACACGAAGCAAAGGAATTGTGTAAGGATATGATCCATGCAGATGGCGTTCAATACCTAGTTTCTGCCTACTCCCATGGCAACGGCGTGACTTTAAGCATGTATGCAAGCTCTCCATCCTTCTCTTTCCCATTTAGGAAAGTCATCTCGGTAGTCACCCCCGTCCAAAAATATTATCTTTCAGACAGTCAATTCATCGTTACAGACTCTTATTTTTAACCGACTTCAAAAAAAGGAGGAGGTTATCAATTCGTCGGCATCTTTTTTTTTAATGTATGTTCCCCCATTACTCAAAGATGACTTGACCGATGTGGAAAATTCTTCTTTTGTTTGAAAGGGTATACTTCCCAGGTGGTCCCATATTCATCAGGTCCGGATCTGATGATGGGATCCTGGCGAAATCGAGGGTATCATTTGGTGAAGTGGAACTGATGAAGAAGACCACAAATGCTCACTGGAACTCCTTAGTGATAAGTATTTCACGGGTACTATATCACGAATAGTTAACCGACTATAATGAAGCAAATACTTATAAATAATTGGTACTTATGAAATTGGTACCATCTAACTGATCTGATGATGAAGCCGGAAGGTAGGCACTGGAACTCCGAAATAAAACAATGTCTCCTAATCGTGTTTGGGCTTATTGATATTGTCGTGCGATATACTTTGTGAATAAATATGATTTTCATGGTAATTTGAAGTACCCACCAAAACTAAAAAGAGAAAAAAGAAAAAAATAAATAAAAAAAATTAACCGAATTCGAAAGCAAAACACCACAAAGCGATAAAATAACTTTCTTTTCCGAAATTGGTGACGAAAAATTAAAAACTATAGGTAACAAAGCCACCGACTTCGGAAAATAAAGTTATTTTATCGCTTTGTAGTGTTTTGCTTTCGAAGTCGGTTTAATTTTTTTGTTAAAAAGATTTCCTCATAACATTTTTATTTGCAGCAAGCTAATATCATTGACAAGCAATCACAAATGAATGCTTTATCAGGATTCCTCACTTGAATTCAACATAATTCAAATACGAAAGCCAGTTTTATTCCGAAATTCCGGTCTACAAAACTAGATCCGAGCTCGTTGAAAAGGATTATCCCGAACAGCGGATTGCAATTAACTACTTAATACGCACCGTTGGCTCGCGGAATTTGTTCTCGCTTTTCGAGACAAATTTTCACTGCTGGTATTTAAAATTCCATCGTCCTCTCTGTACTTGGTTGTACTTATTGAATGTTTTTTTTTTCGTGAGGGCACAGAAATAAAACAAAATGTGTAAAGGGACAAAATAAATGGCTGATAGGTAGAGAATCTTGTTTTTCATGTTTTTTAGCAATAAATTGCTTAGATCATCCTAAAAGAGTTCCTGTTTTTGACAGTAAACAAACAGATACACATCGGGAACCTGTATTTTGTGTATCATCTTTTTTTCCGGGGCTAAAGGCCTTTGTGTCCAAATGTCCTTCGTTTAGTATTCTGAGATATTGGAGTATCGCACCCTGTCTTGTCTTCTTCTAACACTACGCGAAAGAAAAGGTACGAGTAAGGTGGTCTTATGGGCCGCAAATTTAAGTGCCTTGTTACACGGGTTGGTAAGGCTATCAAGATTTAAGTAACGACTTATTTTCATGTTTATTATAATCCAGGATGAGAAGCATAAAGCTAGCGGTTTGAGACTGATTAAAAGGGATACTAGTACTACTCGTGTGATTTTATTGCGACTACTAGGTACTTTATTATCTAGCGTCATTCAGCAGTGTATTTCAGAAATGAATGCTGTTGAGTATTTCTGCTAGAATCGAGTACTTTAGCCAATAAGCAATATGTAGACAGCCGACAGGTATCAGAATAATAATTGTAAACAAGAGCTAACCTAAATTTAAATTAAATCGATTATTTTGTAGTGAAAAATAAAGCTTCTGAATAGTTTTAATAGTTTGTGGTCTGCAAACAAGAACCTATGAAAAATTACCTCAGCTATGTAGCTCTTGGCCTGCAACCGGTTAAGCAAGGTTCCAAAGATAAAGCATTCTGGATGTAGTTGTCCATTGCACAGAGGGGGTTCCGGGTTGGTCTTTTCTGAGGTCATGGGGGTCATGGTTCTATATAAAAGAAAGAAAGAAAAAATATTTATTTTTGTCCCGCTTTATTTGTGTGTGTGCTGATGGTAATCACTGGGTGGTATTAGTGAGTTTAAAATCCCACCCTCCCTTGTCTGTTCCAAAAAATACAGGCGTAATTTGATTTCCCCCTATTATTTTATTATTATTACGCTAGTATTCAATACAATGTTAGGGTTCCGTACCCAAAGGGTAAAAACGGGACCCTATTACTAAGACTCCGCGATCCGTCTGTCTGTCTGTCACCAGGCTGTATCTCATGAACCGTGATAGCTAGACAGTTGAAATTTTCACAGATGATGTATTTCTGTTGCCGCTATAACAAAAAATACTAAAAATAGAATAAAATAAATATTTAAGTGGGGCTCCCATACAACAAACGTAATTTTTTCGCCGTTTTTTGCGATAATAGTAAACCATTCGTGCGCGAGTCCGACTAGCACTTGGCCGGTTTTTATTTAGGCATATGCATTATCTACAAACACATAATTAAGGTAGGTAGACCAATGCACATGTCCTGAATTCCCGATGCACTTGTCTCTAAAGATAATCATATTATGGTCGAGACATTAATGTTCAACTCTTTTTCCTCATTCGGCCATGTACCTTAGAGCATTATACGGTTAGACCTAACTTCACTTGATTTTGAATTTTGTTGCTTATTCTTTAAGGTTGATATTTGAATGCTACTGTGAAATATGTGAAGCTTGTAGAGCAGACTTAAAATTCATATTGGATGTTATTCTTCGAATGTTTTTAGTATTGTGCGGGTCGTGTTCGTTGCTGCAAGTATATTGGCATTAGTTAATATTATATTTTTTTGAAGTTTGTTAAATCTCGTATTTTAAAAGGTGAGTTTTGATATTTCGTACTTTATTGATTTTTTTATTTTTAACCTTATGTTTTAGTTACTCAACATATTAACTAATTGATCGGTTTTCAAGGTATCTAACTTTTTTAAATGTAGACCTTTTTTGTTTATTAATTTAATAATTAATGTACACACACAGTATAGTACATAAAAGCAATAAAGTACAAGGGCACTGCTTATTTCTTAAGAAATTTCTGCCAGTTTTAGTTTATTTATTATTTTTAATTTTTTCGTTTTTCAAAAATACTTACCGTAATTAGAAACTACTTAAACTTCGCAAGATTCTTGTAGTAACTACCTGTTTCTATGAAGCTGAGCGATAACTGTATTTTCAGCCGGGCGAGCACGGCCTCTGTGATAGGCTTGAGTCACGCATTTTATACCGGTTTTTGCTCCCAAACTGTGATAAAAATGTTTGACTCAATCCTGTCACAATAGGCCGTGCTCGCCCGGCAGGTCCAGTAATTACATGACTAGTTATCACTTTCAAGTCATTACTATCGTATGATTGACTGACTATGTGTAGCAGAGGTGGCCAACTTGATTTTCCAAGATCTACTATTTAGTTAGGCCCAATTTTTTATCTGAAGTTAATTTAACCAATGGTTAAATATGCTAACCAATGGTTTAAAATTTCGGTAAATTACCATTTTAAGTTGGAGAGTTAATTATCTGACCATTATTTTTTTCTATATTAATAAAATAAATTACGGTTCTTAATAAAAAATTACAATCTAGCCTTAATAGACTATTAAGCAATTTAACTCTACCTTATTATTATATTGACTAACAATTGACTACTAAATTCGTTTTTATCAAAGAACTGGGGCTTAGTAGACTCTGTTCGATCTACCTAGATAAATAATCAGCATCTAACAGACATTAAACAAGTGGAATATTTAATTTTAATAAGAGGGAAATAAAAAGAAATAAGATTATTCTTAGTAACCATATAGGTAGGTACCTACATATATAAGTGTGAGCTTTGCGTCTGCGTATCTTTCACTAGGTTAACAAACTCAGATTAAGAGCAGAACAGTAGTTGAAAATTGTCAAACTTAGACCCAGTTCTTTGTTCGGTAGTTATATGCTAACCAATGGTTCTAAAATTTGAGTAAAACGCGTTTTTTATCAATAATGCATTAATTCGCATTGAGCTGAAAATTGGTACGAATGTTCGGAACACCATTATAAATGAAATGTAAAAAGTCCCCATCGATCCCACACTTGCAAAAATTTTATTCAAGGTCAAATTTCGCAAATATGTTTTTTTTTTTGCGTTTTTTAGCCAAACGAGAAAAAGATTATGCAATTATTTAAAAAAATGTCTCAACATTTTTTTCTTAAACGTCACCGTTTCTGAGATATGAAGGTTTAAAAAGTTGAAAAAATTGTATTCTTCATAATATGCACACGTTTCCACGCCACCTGGGAGGTAGTGTACTTGGCGCGTTTTTTTTAACGTGAATTCCCCGATAGGCCTATTCCAAAATCTATTGTAATCCTGTTTAATTCAATACTATTCAAAATTATATAAAAACTGGTACTATTGGAAATGATGAAAGCCATGTGAATTAAAAAAATATAGGTAAATTTATCCGTCTCATTCATAATCATTTGATAATTCTGCTTCCCAGTCTTCTTCTTCTTCTATTTTATCATAAAACTTACCGTTCGGCTAAAAAACGCAAAAATCCCATATTTGCGAACTTTAACCTTGAATAATAAAATTTGCAAGTGTGGGTTCGATGGGGACTTTTTACATTTCATTTATAATGGTGTCCCGAACATTCGTACCAATTTTCAGCTCTATGCGAATTACCGTAAACCTACCCCTATTTTTTGGTCTAATTTGACCGGACTATAAATACGTTGGAGAGTTAATTATTTGACCATTTGTTAGACTAAAAATTATTAATAAACGCATTTTACCGAAATTTGGAACCATTGGTTAGCATATTTAACCATTGGTTGAGTTAACTACCGATAAAAAAACTGGGCCTTAAAGAATTCAATATTTGAGCGTCTGTCAAACGAGAATACGGTGTTTAGGTTGTTTATTTGATGAATATGCTGTTGCTATTTTATCAGGTTCATTAAGTAAATTTTTCTTTACCTTGCCACGTTCGGTTCGGTTGGTTACCACTGGACCAAAACACTCAAATTAACCTTACTCTAAGAGCTTATGGTCACCGCCCTGATTGGTGATCTATGAAGTATGATAGATGTTGTTAAATACGATTCAGTTTATAAAGATTGATGTGACACATCACGCCGGGAGGAGAAGTCCTAGAAAGACATACATAGACCTTATTGTGATTTTCTTCAAAAAGGCCAGGTGCGCAGTACTCATAACGCGTGTGTGTATGACTAGATGTATGAACGTGAGTGAAGCAAAAGAAGTATGTGAGGATCGTAGCAGATGGCGTTCTGTAGTTTCTGCGTACCCTCTTGGGAAAAAGGCGTGAGCTTATCTATATATGTATGATGTGACACATGCTTAAGAACTGGGGGAGACACAAAATTAACAGAAAGCTCGTTAGTCGCATGTCCTATAGATAGGTATAAAAGTGTTGTTAAGAAAGATAAGAATATATTGTTAGTCGTGTTCAAAAAAACTCTGAACTGTTTACCAACTGATGAGCAAAATACTACATAGAAAATTTTATTAATAAGTTGCTTTACAGGTGCTTTACTGATCAGAGATTACAAAGATAAATTGCAAATTGTAAATCCTCCGAGGCTTATTAACATAGACAATTCATCGAAACACGTAATTGTAAAACGATATTTTGCGAAAATAGCCCGCTTTAAAGAGTAAAATGCGCATAAGTTTTGAATGGCTGAACCGATTTTCATTTTCATTTCAAGTCACCTATCAAACAAAAAAAATAATTTAATCAAAATCACTTCATCCGTTTAGGAGCTAACATGCCACAGACAGACATACAAATACACGGATATTCAGCAACACACGTCAAACTTATAGCACCCCTCTTTTTCCGACGGGGGTTAAAAAGTCTGACCCCTGGTTTCTGAATCAAAAATTCAAATTTGAAGTTGAGAACTTGTTAAACTCTATTTAAAATCTTTGACAATAAGGTAGGGTTTGATACGTTCTTATCTCGAAATACTCAATCCAGAAACTAGAAGATAGCATGTGTAGCATGCAGGTATCAATTCATTATTTTTAATCTTAGGGCTTTAATTATTTTTTCACTGAGAGTTGTTTCGCACTGCATCCGGTCCGAATCCGAGAAATTTCGGTTTCGAAGTAGCCGTAGTACTACTTGTAATAAAGAGGTGTTACGCACTACATCCGAACTTCGTCCGACCGAATTCAGAACATTTTCAATTCGGATAGAACTCGACTTATTACTGAGTTCGGATGCAGTGCATAAGCTACCCTATAAGAAGTACTACGGCTACTTCGAAACCGAAATTTCTCGGACTCAGACCGGATGCAGTGCGAAACCGCTCTAAGGGCTTTTTTGCAAAAGTACTAGTACTTACCTAATAAAACTTTTTCTTAAGAATAGATAAGGTGGATTGACGTATTTTTCATTCAAAAGCTGTCAAACCGCCATTTTATTTCTAAAATAAAAGTTATCTGATGATTGAAAAAATGGCTCTTAATCACATTAAAATAAAAACTAATTTTAATCCTTAGCATTTTTTCCATAGCAAAAATGAAGGTGCTAGCGTTATTCTCCCTCTGCCTGGCGGTGGCCGCCAGCTACCCCGTCGTCAAGACCTGGACCCTCTCAGCACTGTCAGAAGCCATCGAGCTCGACAAGGCGGACCCTGATATGATGCCGTATCTGAAAGATGCTCTGAACCAGATCATGTTCGCGCTGTTTACTGGCAAAAATGAGGTGCGTAGCTTTTAGAGTTTAGTTTTAACACTTCGTTTCAGTGAAGTCCTCGTCCAACTTACCACAGTGTCTCAAGACGAAAGTCTATGACCAGTGTGTGTTGCCAGTGATGACATATGCCTCTGAGACGTGGTCGCTTACAATGGGCCTCATCAGAAAGCCTTCAATCACTTAAAGGGCAATGGAGAGGGCTATGCTCGGCGTTTCCTTGCGTGATCGAATCAGAAATGTAGGGATCTGTAAGAGAACTAGGGTTACCGACATAGGCCCAAGAATTGCCAAACTTAAGTGGCAGTGGGCAGGGCACATTGCTCGCAGAACGGTTGGCCGATGTAGCAGAAAGGTTCTGGCGTGGCCTCCCACCAGGTGGACCGATGGCCTGGTGAAGGTTGCGGGGTTGCGAGACGCACGGAACCGTTCAAAGTGGTGACGCTTGGGGGAGGCCTATGTCTAGCAGTGGACGTCTTTCGGCTGATATGATGATGATGACGTTTCAGTGTGCAAGCCGAAAGACGTGCACGGCTGGACATAGGCCTCTCCCAAGCGTTGCCACATTGACCGGTCCCGTGCGTCTCACAACCAGCGGATCCCCGCAACCTTCACCAGGTCATCAGTCCACCTAGTGAGAGGCCTTCCAACACAACATCTTCCGGTTCGCGGTCGCCTTTTCAGAACTTTTCTGTTTCTGTAGTGTGGCAGGCAATCTAAATTGTGTCAAGCAAAGAAGTAAAACTAATTTCTTTATTGCTGCTATTGCTCAATGCGACGTCGCCATGTTGTTTTATATCGGATTGTGCCTGAAGGTTTCGTAATAGCAACTTGCATACTCATAACTTAATGTATTTAATATTTATTGTGCAAGATTCAGCTTGTGTCCATGCATAATTTTATACACTTTTGCCCATTTACACTATTTGATACCTTTCATCATCAGCCTTTTAATGTTCCCACTGCTGGGACACAGGCCTCCTCTATGTGAGAGGGAATGGGCCTTAATCCACCACGCGGGCCCAGTTCGGGTTGGTGAATATCACACGTCATCGAATTTTTGGTTCTAGGACATGCCGGATTCCTCACGATGTTTTCCCTCACCGTTTTGAGAGCCGTGGAGAAGAAATAATTTACACAAAGTAAAGTGCCTGCCTGGTTTCGAACCCACGACCTACAACTTGTATGTCGCGGCCGTTACCATTGGGCCACCACTGCTCTCTGATATTTTTATGGATGCCTAAATAAAAGCGCTTTGTTGCAATATCAACGCTTGATTGAGTGTTGAGAGTTGAACATCCAATAGTACAGAAATATTTAGTCATTCATTTAGGTGTCGTATAATGTTAGTGAAAACAGGATTTGTTACAAAACTCGGTTTTTGGTCTTCCTAATCTGATTGGATTGTTCTCATAAATTGTGATATTTTTGTGGAATTCCTGCGTAGTTACTAGCCAGTTATGTAATGATGATAATATATGTAGATTCTGTTTGGCAGGTAGGTAAATTATGAATTTCTGTTAAGCCCATTTGTCAATATTTTTTAAAGAAATAAATCTCGTTTTCGTATACTTTGCACTTTGAAATAAACAGATTTCGGTCAAGTAAGACTCATTATTTTTCCTTGCGCATAGACGGTTCCGTATCAGTACCGCGGACTTTTTTATGGTGAAATCCTCATGGATACCACAGAGCATTCTGGGAAGAACGGAGTGTTATGTTGGACTCCACCCGACTAAAACCCCATAGTTCCTACGGCTACTATGCGTCGGGGGGCCGGGATATAAATATTAAGATAATTAAATTCTCGTGCATCCCTGACTGGAATCGGCCTGCTTTTCTAGCGAGACCTATCACTTAGTGCGATACAAATACCACACTTCCTCCCATACTGAATCAATCATGAAACAACTGCATCGTTTCTTCGATTCTTAAAGGTCTATCCACACATATCAGGGCCGTGCCAGGGACGTGGACGGACCGATCCCCGTCAGGGGCTCAAAAATATCGTTGGGTGCATTTTATATGAACTTGTTCACACACGTCCGTGCACGGTGGATAGACCATTAAAAGTCTATCCACACATACCAGGGGCGTGCCCGAAAAAAAAAAAAGCTGCCAGAGGCTCTGGACAAGTGGCATTCGATGTCAGCGAATACGATCGAAGACGAGTCGAAATGTCAAAATGTAAGTGATTGACCACGTGGTTTTTCGATATCGCTTGCCAATCCTATAGAATTTTTTTCTTTTTGACAATCGCTATCACAGACATTAATCTAACTAGATAGCGCAAGTCCCTCCATCTGTATGGAATCCAATCGCGCCACTTTTTCACACAAAATTTAAGACAAAACTTACCGATGAAAGAAAATATTTCCATTGCCTCCGCCAACTTTTTCTTGTACAGTTTTTACAGCTCAATATAGCATAATTAGAAATTTTTCTAGATCTGCCGATAATGCTAAATGAAACAGCTCAAAGTACGGTTATTGATCGTGCTTTTTAGACACGCGAAGTACATACAATCGCGTCATCTAGTTAGATTTATATCTGAGATCGCTATCGCCACGCTTTCGATGATAGAAGTCACTAATCCTAGGGCCTCTAGCTTTACCGCGGCCCTGGCACAAGTAACTGAAGGAACACGGGTTGGTTTTAGTCAGTAAAAGTCTGACACGCCCTCCCGCTTCACCCAGAGCGCGAGAAGTCATTGGATGCTCCATAACAAGCTACTTTCCGAATGCACGGTAGAATCATTCTTATGTAACGTTCAAAAGTGCCGCTTGGTGGCCTAGTTGAAATAAAATATCTTTGTCTCTGATGATTTCCCACCCAAAAAAAATAAAAAGGGCCTCTAGCTAAAAATCTGTTGGGCTAAAATTTAGCCACAAATTCGCCGTCCGTAGGCTCCTCTTTATGGTGTATCGAGTACTACCTCTACCTTATATTATGGGTGTCTACTATAAAATCTAGCTATTTAATCGCTATCATCGCTTTCCACAGTCAGACTAGGTTTAGGAGGTGGTTACCCACTACTGTCTGGGCCTCTCTTTGCGTATGTTCTCTTGTACCAGTCTCATCCAGTTTACCTATTTGCGTATATGAATTTAACATCACACGCAAATAATGTTTAAAAAAATACATATGGATGGATAAATAATTGAGTGGTGACCGCATACCGGCAGAAATTGCGTTTGAAGGCCTCCCACTAGGTGGATCGATGACCTGGTCAAGGCTGCGGGAGTCCGGTGGATGCTAGACGCACAGGACCGATCAGTGTGGCGACGCTTGGGGGAGGCCTATGTCCAGCAGTGGACGTCTTTTGGCTGAAATGATGATCGATAAATAATTTAGCGTTACTATAAAGGTGATTATAGACACTTAGGCATTTAGGTACTTGTAACAAAACTTAGCTGTTAATCCGTTAATTCGTTTTGGAAATGCGGTTAAAAACAGGGGTTCCCTACTTGAAATCGAATGACGTTAGATCGAATAACACTTGCTCGAAAACAGCTCGATAGTACTTGAAATCGATCAATTATGAGCGCGACAGTTCACTACGTCGATGCATCGAAATCTCGTAACTAGAAGCAGGTTTTCGAATAAGTGTTATTCGATCTAACGTCATTCGATTTCAAGTAGGGAACCCTAAAAACAGCGATTGTTCGATGTTTTGTTACAGGTTAATGCTCAAGTCTATATTCACTTGAATACGGTCCCTAAGAAACGGAACCCCAAAAACAATGTACCAACAGTCTATGTATTTAATATTCCGTAAAGTCGTATTTTTAGTTATTTTCTAAAAAAAAATGTCAAAAATATGTGTTCACGTAATGAGAAAATGTGATTTATTATCGCAGTCAAGGTTGTTACGACGACGCCACACATTAAATATTATGTTAAAGACGATCGAAATAATTTGTCGCCATATGTGAGAAAAATACCTGCCTAGTAATAAGATTTTTTGTTACCGGTAATAAAAGCAGTAGGTAGTAGGTTTACCATAACCAGTTAGGTAATTAAGTATAAATTAAATGTTCGAAAAACATATAGTCCGGTCAAATTAGACATATCAAATAGCATTAATTCGCATAGAGCTGAAAATTGGTACGAATGCTCGGAACACCATTATAAATGAAATGTAAAAAGTCCCCATCGATCCCACACTTGCAAAAAAAATATTCAAGGTCAAAGTTCGCAAATATGGGCTTCTTGCGTTTTTCAGCCGAACGGTAAGTTTTATGATAAAATAGGTCAGACAAAAATTGTAGATTATGCAATTAACTATAAAAATTGTCTCCTAAACGTCACCGTTTCTGATGGTTTAAAAAGTTGAATAAAAGTTGTATTCTTCATAATATGCACACGTTTCTGTTAAACAAAACGCGCCAAGTACACTACCTCCCATGTGGCGTGGAAACGTCTGCATATTATGAAGAATACAACTTTTTACTGTAACTAAAAAAGCAAAAAACTCATATTTGCGAACTTTGACCTAGAATAATTTTTTTTGCAAGTGTGGGATCGATGGGGACTTTTTACATTTCATTTATAATGGTGTCCCGAACATTCGTACCAATTTTTAGCTCTATGCGAATTACTGTAAACCTACCCCAATTTTTTGGTCTAATTTGAGCGGACTAATAGGTATCTACAAAAACAAAACACCTGAATGAGGCAGATACTAGTATGTTAAATAGAACATTATACAAGTTAGAAAAATTTACTTACATTGAATAACTTCGGTTGAAAGTGATGGTCCCCGGTGAATCGTCACGGTCCACTTGAATTCAAATATTCGCGGGATTCCACTGGATGCGGGAGGCATACGATCGGCCGATAGGGAGACCCTTGCAGCTTGCGTATACCTGCAGCCTTGTGAATTCGGCAAGGCAAACGATTTGATCCTATAAATCGACCAATCACGTGCGAGGTGAAAGAAGCGATGTGGTTTTCCGTCTTTGGTCGATTAATGGGGTTAACTCGTTTGCCTTGCCGAGTTCACTTACGCAATAAGGCTGCAGGTGCTCCCTTACTTGGAGCATTCGCCTGTAATGTAACGTTATAGAGTCGAGCACTAACTACATCAGTGAGGGAGGAATGAGCAACCTGCAGCCGTATTGCGTAAGTGCGCAAAGAAGTTAAACTATCCAACCGACCAAATCGACCAATCACATGCGAGATGAATGACGCGATGTTTTTGTATGATTGGTCGATTTGGTCGGTTACAGATTCAAGCATTATATTGATGAGGGAGGAGAACAGAGCATTACAGTGCGCAACTTAATGATACAATGTGTAATATTATGATACAACTTGTAACATCAGTGCGCTCAGCACAACGACCGCTTTGTCTGACATTGTGGAATCAACTAAAAGGTCAAAATGGAATCTAATGTTACATTACAGGTTAATGCCAGTCAAATCAGGGCGGCAGTACTGTAATGTAATGCTCAAATTCGATCTGAAATGTAAGTGCGAACGCTCTAGATGAGGGAGCACCTTAAGATAAATAAAAGCCATTAGTCTTGCTGGGCTAGTCAAATGTTAGACATGATTCAATTTTCCATAAGTTTTCCTTTAATGATCCCACTATTGAGTTACAAGCTTAGTCTCTGTGAGAGAGTGCTCCGTTGTTCATTACTCGGGTTCATTGCGGGTTGGTGGATGTCACAATCATACCGAACCGAGGAACTATGGCCTTGTTTACATAAGGATTATGTGTTTACAGAAATTCATCCATGCAGTAGTGCCATCTCCTTCTGGTGGGGCCACCTGGACCGTGGAAGAGTTGAATGCGGCCATCGCAGACCCTGCGACGAAGCAGGAGTATAGGCCTGCGCTGATGCAAGCGAGGGCCTTCGTCCAAATGCAGAATGCAACTGGGAATATACAGGTAAACATTGGCTATTAACTTTTTCTTAATTGGCAAATATATGTAGAGATCTGTGCCCGAAAATAAAATACTTTTTTGCTGTCTACCATTTTCCTGCGGCTTCGCTCGGTTGACGGTACCAGATATGCCAGATATTTGGTTTGTACCTGAGATCGATATATATTGCCCCCGAAACCTGCATACTAAATTTCATGAAAATCGTTGGAGCCGTTTCCGAGATTCAGATTATATTTATGCATACATATATACAAGAATTGCTTGTTTAAAGGTATTAGATAGATGACATATCAGGACCCTGGGACCTCGGACCTTTAGAAGGTGTACGAGGGGCCGAAGGCAACTTGCAACTTGTTCTTTTTATGGTATGCGTCGTGCCTGGCGAAAATAAACTATTTTTCATTCTTTTCAGAGGCCGTTAAAAAACGTTTAGTTTCTTTGATAGTGGTGTGCAAACACCATGTGCTCTTAGAGAAAGGTTATTTCCGTTGTGATGTATATGACTGATATAACCTAGCTCTAAGAGCTTATGGTACGGCCCCTGGTCCTTACAGCCTCTCTATCTTTTGCGGTCTATAAAAAATCTTATTGTTTACAGGAAACAGTGGAGGTAGCAATTCCAGCTCTGGACATCTCGACCTGGACTCAAGAGGACCTGACCGAAGCTCTCAGGAGTCCTACCACGAAGACGGCACTGATTCCTTACTTGGAGAAGGCACACACTGACATGAAGGAGGCTATTGAGAAGGGAGAAGCAAAGGTTAATAAAAATAAAATTGGATTCTAAATTTGAATTTCACGGACGTTCAGAGCCAGTACCCACCGGTTGTGACGAATGTGGATGGTTTCACATTCCCCTACCATTGATATATAAAATAAAAATACAATAGGGTAGTTTACTTAAAATTCGTTTTATGTCCGTCAGGTAGATTATTAAAAAATATTGGAAAAGTTTTTTTTTCTTTTCCTTCGTCCTGCTCGGGCAGGCTAAGGTCTTGGACCATACCGCCTCGTCTTCAGTGCATAATATCCTTCTTGACTAAAAGTAAGGCCTCATCTTCAGTTTCATCCTTGTTTTAAATTTATTTTAGGCCAGAGCCACGTCTTAAGTATTCATTATATAATCAAAATCATAATAATATGGTGTCATATCCGTGTATTCGTCATAATCATGTTGTGAGTAAGATCGTAACCGGGTCATATCCTTCTGTTAAGTCGCCCCGAACGGTCAAATTGCCCATCCACTGCTGTCAATAAAATACAGTGCTAGTATTTTTCTTTTGACACGTAAACATAAAGTGACGTTGAAATATCGTGAAACGTCACGCCGCTAGTACACTTTATACTGCCTTAGTGACGTCACAAGCCCCCACTCCTGAACTTTGATACGCTTTAACTTTGTAAATTTGTATTGATTTGGTAAAGCAAATAATACGTGTCCAATATTAGGTTTGATAATATCACTGACGGACTAAATAGAATTATAATTTTTCTACCCAGAAAACATCCCTATTGTAAAATATTGGTTATGTGATAGGTGTAGTTTTTGAACAGCTAAGTAGTTTAGCTACTGACGAGAATTGTGAGGAAAAGTCCAAGAACATGTCACGTTTATGGACATTTCCTCACATGAGTGAGAAAAATGACGTTACACCTTTCGTCTCTCACACTGTGTAAATCTGCTCTTAGGTATTCTTATTTTTTTAAGGGTACGTAATCATCACTCAAATAAGCAAGCCCCAAAATTTTTAACAGACCGTTTGTCTGTCGCCTTATTTCTAGATGAATGATAAACAAATTATGGCTCTATACGGACTTCATCTTGAGGAATCATGACAGCCAGAAAGTTGGTTTATATATTTAAGAAACTTGGCTTGTTACCGCTACCTTGTCTCTATATTAATGAAATATGTATATTTGTTTGGAAACATAAGGAGTTATTTAAATTAACGATATAAATCACCGAAGCCGACGAGATCCTCACAGACTCGTACTTAACAGTACTCCCAGGCTTGCTAAGTACAATAAAATCTGCTTAACTATGTGTGTACGAATTTATAACAAATTACCTGAAAAACTAAAAATTTTAAACTCGAGATATGCTTTTAAGAATAAATTGTATGAATGGTTAATTGATAACAACTTTTATAGTATAAACCAATTCCTAGAAAGAAAATAGCGTTGTTGTAATATAATAATAATTTTGTTAAGGAAATCGTTATTACAAATATTTGCATGCTATGTTTAATCTTGGCAAAACATGTATGCACTGTTTTTGTACCTTTTTACCCGGCTGCCGAAGGAGGGTAATGTGTTTATCAGTCTATGTATGTATGTATGTTTGTTCCTATGTGGCGTTCTAGAGACAAAACGTGTTGGCCGATTTTGAAGTTTCTTACGTCAATCGATTCGTCTTAACCCTGCTACATTAAAACTGGAAAATAGAAAAATGGCGGATTTTGGGCGCCATATTGTGGGGCCCAAAATTATTTTTTCTTCCAAACCTATCGTGTGGGTTTCAAAATATAGGGCATTAAGAGGCGATTTCAAATAACACTTATATGTTTAAATGTACCTAATTCTAAAAAAGATAACAAAAAAATAAAAATAGTTAATTAAAAAATCAAAAAAACCCGACTGCTTAAAAAGCGAACTAAAAAGATGTAAACAAGAAGAAAATCATGCTGTACAGTCGGAGGATACATGTTCGCGATTTGGCTGACCAAAACCCTTTTTTATACCATGTTTTACGCAAATAAATATATAAATATCTTAAATGATTTAAATGCATTTTTTCAGGCAACTGTCCACCTAGTGACTCCTGTTGGTTTCATCGCTCCTAAGGCAGACTACGAGTTCTTGATCAAGCCTCTGAAGAACCTCATCAAGAAGACGAAAAAAGGACTATGAATAGGTAATTGCCAAGCACTTATGTACTTACGCTTAGCTAGCAAAGTGCATTCATTCTCCGAAGGCCTAGCTGCGGAGGAAGGAGGAACTCTTCGCGAGGATAGTTTTGAGTAGGAATGTATATTTCATACTAATAACTAGTGGCTCTGTGAGCTGTGGACATTGCGAGTCTGTTTTTTCGGTCTATTTTCAATGTCCAATAAATGAATCGACAAAAAAAAAATCCAAATGATTATCGAACTGGCTCACAAAATTTCAGGAGAATTGGGGTGTGACCATAAACTCTTAAAGAAAGGTTATTTTGAGTGTGCGTAAGGGACACATCTATACAAGTCATATAAATCTGTCCCTTAGACACACTCAAATATCATTTATTATGGTCACCCCCTGTAGTGGAGAGCAGCCGGACATCCGGACATGCAAAGGCATTTTTGGCCAAGCTGAAACGGAGACGCTTCGCGTTCGCTCGGTCAACTAGCTTGTGCACGCGGCTTCGTCCGCATAAAAATTGTTTAATCATCCCAAGGGAAAACACTAACGGGATAAAAACTATCCTATGTCCTTCCAAGAGTCTTAAACTATCTCCATACCAAATTTCATCTAAATCGGTTCACCAGTTTAGTCGTAAAAAGGTAACCAACAAACAAACAGAGTTACATTCGCATTTATAATGTTACTAGCTTCTGCCAGCGGCTTCGCCCGCATGAAAGTCGAAAATTATCCCGAGGTAACATATTCCCGAGACAAAAAGTATCATTTGTGCTATTCCTGAGTATAATCTATCTCTGTGCCAAATTTCATCCAGATCCGTACAGCCGTTCTGGCGTGATTGAGTAGTAAACAAACGTCCATCCAAACTTTCGCATTTATAATAAAAGTAATATTACTAGATGCCCGCTTGATAAGATAAGATAAGATAAGATTTATTTATTTTGTAAAACATGAGTACAGTAAGAAGGTCTTATATTAATATGAGGTGGCTACATGTTTTGCCAACTTGAAAGTCGAAAATTATCCCGAAGGAAAATATTCCCGGGATAAAAAGTATCCTATGTGCTATTCCTGTCTAGTATCTATCTATGTGCAAAATTTCATCCAAATTTGTTCAGCCGTTCTGGCGTGAAGAAGTAACAAACATACACACTCACAAACTTTCGCCTATATAAATATTAAAGTGTGATAGTATGGATTTATTGCCCACCACATAGGTCTGTAATCGCCCTGTAAGATAAGACCGCCTTTTATTACAGGGCGATTACAAATAACCTTTGGATGGACTTAAAGAAAGAAGATTGATTTTAGCTGGATTTGAGCTGTCAGTGTACAAAAATGTAAATAAAATGAATTGGTTTTAAGGATAGAGTAACACCGAAAAAATATTGATGGTTTATGTGAAAGATTATGTTGGTATAATAATAACATAACTGACTAGTTGTTACCCGTGACTTCGTTGGCGTGTATTTTTTTTAAATTTTCCTTCAGGAACTGTTAGCCTATGTTACTCCTTATAACAACAGCTATCTACCAGTGAAAGTCCGTCAAAATCGGTCCAGCCGTTTCTGAGATTACCCGCAACAAACAGACAGACAAAAATCAAAAAAATTGCGTACCAATTTTTTATAGTACCGTATATACTTTCACATGCATTCAATTAAACATTGTTATTTTGATATTACCTACACACTTAAATTTTATATATTTTATGATTTGTATAGATGGAGATGTACCTATGGAAAAAGAAGACAAGCAGCGCCGACCACAAATTTAATGGAGGTTACCGCGTTTGAATTTTCCGCTAGGGGCGCTGGTGTAGACTGCATGAGGTCTTCAAAATGTCAAAGTTAATAGTTTTAGCGCGAGTTTATTTACATTTTTTTTATTGTCGTATATATTTTCCAAATCCGGCAGATTAAGATAGGCGGGCTTTGTCAACCACTGCTTTATTAAAGTTTATGTGTCGGAAAATGTTATACTCCATTTTTTTCGAAAAGAAGGGCCTGCGCAAAACTGATACTCGATTTTATATTTAATCGCACTTTTACAGCATTAGAAATGTATTTTATTTATTTTATTTAACTTTGCTTCCGTGCGCGTTATAACAACGATTGATAGCTATATTTATGGACCTTAGTCAACAGTGGTGCCAACTGGTGAGCAATAAAATGTTAGCCCCCATTGGGACAAGAACAGCAGCCTAATTGCGCGAGTGAATTCGGCAAGGCAAAGCGTTTGACCGCCATCAACCTACCAATCACATGCGAGATGAAAGAAGCGATGTGGATTTCCGTCTATGTGATTTGTCAATTAATGGATCAACCGTGATGGTCCGATTTAGATTTCCTTTAGTTCCTGGTGATTACTTCTCGTCCTGTTTAGACTATGGAAACCATTGTCTAACAATTTTTAGGGTTCCGTACCCTAAGGGTAAAAACGGGACCCTATTACTAAGACTCCGCGGTCCGTCTGTCTGTTTGTCTGTCTGTCCGTCTGTCACCAGGCTGTATCTCATGAGCCGTAGCTAGAAAGTTGAAATTTTCACAGATGATGTATTTCTGTTGCCGCTATAACAACAAATACTAAAAACAGAATACAATAAATATTTAAGTGGGGCTGCCATACAAAAAACGTGATTCTTTTGCTGTTTTTTGCGATAATGGTACGGAACCCTTCGTGCGCGAGTCCGACTCACACTTGGCCGGTTTTTCTTTCAAATTTGTATGATTTACATTTTCTTTTTTTTTCCAGGTAAGTGCTTCGCGTAATGTTCTAAGAAATTCCTGCAGTTTGGTGTGAAGAGATTGTGATATAAGTAAGGTCTTGGTGATCTTGAGTGTTTTTAATAAATTGGAAAAATACATTGCTGTTTTAATTTATCTTGTTTGTAAATATGTCCCTAATTCAAACGCACTGAGCTGTTTTACTGAAGCAGATTACTACAATCTTTGATCAATCGAATGGATTGCCTAGTAGATACATAATTATTTTGTGTAGTCAGAACTGTAGAAGGCGTTTTTCCTGTTCTGTGAGTCAGAACATGACAAAAATTTGGAGATAATAATAACTACGTAATAGTCTTTTCAACACACTTGCTCATAAAGTAGCTCTAATTTCACCGTAATTAAGCACATAATGATACCTTTAATCAAACTGTGACTTTTGCATTGCTATTATTCACAAGTGAGTTAAGTTTTATTTTATTTTATTGGTTGAGTTACTTTGTTCTTAAAAAAGTTTCGATACAAAAAATATCGTGCTCAATAGTACAAATAAATTAATGTACCTATTGCTTGCTCATTTCGTGCAACTTCAAATTTAAATAGATAATTTGAACTTGTGTTTGATAAATAAAACTTTCACTCAAATATAACTTTTGTTTTCTCTGTAATATAGAAAACTTGAAATGCCCCATTTTGTACGTGGCTAAAACGCTATCCGTGAAAAGCCCAAAAAAAAGAAACGAATGAGGTTTCTTTTTTTTGGGCTTTTCACGGATAGCGTTTTAGCCACTTTTTAGCCACAATTTTAGTCTATGGCCGATCGCCATTGTGAGATGCGCGCGCATAGGAAAACTGATTAATTTTTCCCGCCATTGCGAATTTTTTTTCATAACTCGTTTTCACTGTTGAAATTACAGTTATTTATTCATTAAAATGTCTACAAGTACTAATTATGAATTAAATGATTTATGTTATACTTTTACACCGCCCGATATAAGATGTGAAGCCCTTAACGTTATGGAAAGTTTACTAGCTGAAAACTCCAAGGAATAACATCTATTTATCTATTAAATAAAATGATATTTTTGTATAATTTTCTTCACAAGTGTGTTGAAAAACGTCGTATGATACACATGTGTATTGATGATTACCGTCCTCGGCTCTCTTAAGACTCTCACCTAACGGCTCGGGTCTCAATGGCGCCTCAGCGGTAATCACCAACATTACACACTTGTACCATAATGTACTATTTTAATGATCTTTCTTTGAGAGATTCATAGAGAATTTGTAACACCGATAATCCATCATAAAATTAACGTGCATATGTTTATCTAGTCACAAGACACCTGGGTGGTCTGAATTTATCGATTTTATTAATGAAATTTAATTTATTAACGTTATAACGACGTATTTCACACTGGGCATCTTGTACTCTGTTAGTCTCTACCGCTTGTAATTCTAGGCCCGCAAATACTTCTTCATAATTCTGGCCTCCTGGTAGTTTGGGTATAAGTGCTTATAATGTTCAACATCTAACTAAAAAAGCAAAAGAGGAAGTTTTAATTTTATCATGTTATTAAACTCTACTGATTTTAATCTATTTTTTTTATTTTGACGTCTTAAATAAAATAAACGTCCCAACACCTGTGCCGTATGTGGAATATCTCAGGTGCCGTATGTGGAATATCTCAGGTGCCGTATGTGGTATACCTCAGGTGTCTTTAAAGCGGGTACCCAATGTGGAAACCGTCGTTATGACAGGTGCAAAATCAATTATGTAGTATTATGAAAATATGAAAAACTCGGGATATTTACCAAGCTTACTGTTTGTTGCTAGTTTCCGATATTTCGGTGCTGTTGCAAGCACCATGATCATGGATAAACTGAAAAGTCATTGCGGGTGGGTGGGTGTTTCCCGTTTCTAATGTTAATGTTAGTGACCATGACAGTTTAAAAACTTATAATTATATGCAAAACTTTAAGACATTTACAGTCTTCGGCAGTAGCAGCGGTATCTCAACCCATACAAAGAAACCGTTCTGACGTACTGTACTGATTATACTGATTATTTATTGTACATCGATCGCGTTCGGTTCCGTTCCACGGATATAGATGGTGATCTATCTATCGCCGTGGAACGGAACCGAACGCGATGGATTTACAATAAAATATTGGTATAATCCGATGAAAAACGCTAGTACGTAACTAACGTTTTCTTTTCTTTTCGGCACGGTTTCTTTATATAGGATGAGGCATCTTTATGCTAGTATTATATTATCTGTGGCAGTAGTTTATTATTGGTTGGCAGAACTCTTACTACTGTCTTGGGAAACATTTTGAAGAGTAAATTCGAAGACGTTGGAGGACGTCATATTCTGTAAGACATCTACGGAATATATCATCCGCCGAAATGCACCGGGCCTAAGTGTTTGAAACGGTCTACTCCGAGAGGAGCATATTTAAGTATTAGTAATATTATTGGTTTATTATTATCTTTATTTATGCTTTGTGGGACATAGCTCGATGAATTGCCAAAATAAAGTGGGAGTGAGTAAGGCACATTAAACACAGAACAGCATCCTAATTGCGTATCTAAGTGAATTCGACAAGGCAAAGGGTTTGACCGTATGAAAGAGTATTACAAATTCTCTTTAAATAATTAGAAATTGCCAATAATTATTGGACGCTTTCATAGGGCGCACGATTGGCGCAGTGATTGTGCGGTTGACTGCTGCGCTGCGTGTCGCGGGTTCGATTCCCGCACGGAACAATTTTTGTAGATATGACCTACAGATAGTTGTTCCAGTTCTGGGTGTTTGTGTATGTGAGTTTATATGTTTGTAAACGCACCCTCGATACAGGAAGAAATTCCTAGTTTGGGGCAACGTTTTATTAAACAAAAAAAAAAGGTGAAAGTACTCTTATTGTAAGGGTCCAATAATTTTTGTCAATACCTAATTATTAAAAGAGTATTTGTCATACTCTTTTATGGGGTCTAACCATTTGCTTTGCCGAATTCACTTACGCAATAAGGCTGCAGGGGACAGTGATGACCGCATACCGGCAACCACCGCGTTGGAAGTCCTCCCACAAGGTGGACCGATGAATTGACGAGGGTCGCGGGAGTCTGCTGGAAGCATAAATTACAGGACCAGTCAATGGTACGAAATGCTTGAGCCCAAAAGGTCCAGCAGCGAACTTCATTCCAATCAATTCGTCATTACTTTTGTTTAGTTTTTAAATATGTACATATTTAGGTACATCTTTGTTTTACAAATAAACTCTTTTGGTATTCGTAATTCATTTCCAGTGATGATGATGACTTGTGGACAAGCATCTTTCTGTCAATAGGTACGAAATTCAGAATCATGCATTGCTAATTTCTTACAGTAGCTTCAAAATAAAAGATATGTTTACAACTCAAAATATTCCTTCGATTAGGAATGTTATATAAACATAATAAAAGTAATCCCATTTATAGTACACATTCACATAGGCTTATGATTAAACGTCATTAATGATAATGTAGACGTGTGTGTCACGATACTATCATTTTTGCTACATGTGAATGATAAATACAGGATGCTACTTGTATAGTTTATTTATTTATTGAATACTTCATACACACAAAAGTACAGAGGCGGACTTAATGCCGTAGACATTTTCTACCAGTTGACCTTTGGGTGATGGAGAGATAAACAGTGGTAAGTGTAATATTGAAATTTAAAATATCAGGATTATTTAAATTTACATATAAAACAAAAAAAAATCATTGGCAACTCATTGGTCATTGGTTTTTCAAATAATTGAATATCATTAGCGCTGTGATGATACTGCTGCCAACTTCTTACGGATATGCTCGCTTAGGTTAACTTTGAAGATTAACCGGTTGGTTGCCATCCTGCAGCCTAATTGCGTAAGTGAATTCTGCAAAGGAAACAAGTCGATTCTTTCAAAGAATCAGAATCAGTTTTTTCAACTTTTCGGTATTGCGAAACTAATTTGGAAAGATAGCATTAGCTATCCAAATCCTCCTTTGAGTTGAACACAGACTTCTTAGAGATACTACGGAGTTGAAGATATATGACATTTGCATTACACAATACCAATAGTGAAATTTTATCTCGATTCTTCTGCTTTCATTCATTCTTTTACAATCAATTCTACGTCAAAATTATTGGTAATGAAAGGAGCATAACCTTTCCGTTTCAGAGTGTAATATGCAATACAAAAAGTCGTCTTTGGGAAGGTTCCAACGTGTTTGCTTTGCAGAATTCACTTACGCAATTAGGCTGCTAATCTCCTGGGGGAGCGCATTCCAAAGAGAAATAGACTGAACGAAGAAAGAACGTTACGTTACGAACGAACGATAGCTGTCGGCATATAACTTGGCAGGAGTCGTTAGATGCGCACAAGTCGTTTTTTAGATCTCTTTGGTTACCAAACGGGACGCGGGGAACGTTTAGCACCGATACGAGCGCGCGATTGGTTGGTCAGTTGACACAAGGAAGCCAAAACCTTTTTTTTTTCTTATAGATAGGTTCGCGCTTTACCACTATCCACCTTAACCTAATCTTAACCTTTTATCGTTGTTCCCGCGAACCCCAGCATAGGTGTGAGATGGAGCACTGAGGTGGTTTTTAGTCAGTAGGAGTCTGACAGACGGACAGGGACATCCAATGAGGATTTTCCACCCCGGAAAAAAATAAATATGAAAAGGAAGCCAAAACCTTGCCAGGTTACTATACCTACGTATCTACTACTTTCAGAAACTTTCGTAAATACTTCTGTAGTAGCACTACTACACAGGTACTCGTATTTTCCATACTTAATTTCTGCCGACAAGCACCATTGCTGTGTTCTGATTTAAAAGAAATAATATGAGGTGTAAAAGCAAAATGCAAATGTCATGGTGGGTGACCCAGTGGCTAAGGTCTTGCCTCTCGTGCTTGAGGTCGTGGGTTCAAATTCGGGCAAGTACCAATGCGATTTTTTCAATTAGTATGTACTTTTTAAGTCTATCTTGGACATTGCTGACATCAGTTAAGAAAACACTGTGAGGAAACCTGCAGCTTAATTGTGTAAATGAGTTCGGTTTTTGTATGTAACGAATAAACTTAAAACCTACTGGACCGATTTCAAAAATTGTTTCACCGTTGAGAAGCTACACTATCTCCGGGTGACATATGCTATTTTTTATCCCTGTATTCCCACGGGAACGGGAACTACGCGCGTAAAACCGCGAGGCGTCCGCTAGTAGTTAATATAAGTTTGAAACAGCCAACCTTAGATAAAGTACCTATAGATTAAGCCTTAAAATGAGTTCGATTGATAGAGCGAGATGGCTAATTGGCAGCTCCATGTAAATAATAAGGACAAAAGAATATTTTTTGTCTTTGTCACCATGGCCGGTTTCTGTTGTTTGTCAAACTCTAATACAATGGCAGGTTTGACAAACAAACTCGGTTTTGTTTGATTTTCTGTAATTTCGTGGTATTATGTGTTTATTGAGACAAGGAATTGGGTTATTTATAGATAATAAGTGTCAGTGCGATGGTGGGTTGTAGTATTCTTGTTCTTGTTGTAACATCAGAACTAACTATTGCTGTCTCATGTGCGGCCACGCCATGTCGAAATCTATAGGTATTTTATCTAAGCAGCCAACCCTCCATGCATGGTGATCAATGCTCGTGTCTTCTCTGTATGAAAAGAGGCCTTTGCACTAGAGGGACAGTAATAGGCTGGCATTATTAAGAGGTGATTTACCTAATGCCGTTGCACTTATAGCCACATGAGTGTACTGTTTGTTAATACATACCAAGATAAACTCACGCGTTATACACATGGAGAAAAAATATTGATAATCTTTTTCTAATGGTCCTAAAATATCTAGATATACCTGATTAAAATCATCTTGTGCTGTGGATGTGATTTCTATAGGCTGTTTAGTTGGTAAAGAGTGCTTTTGCTTCTGGGAGCTATCACATCTCTTTACGAACTTCTTAACATCCTGACAAATATTCAGTCAAAAGTAGTAACGCTTAATATTATTTAGCATGCGTCTAACGCCTGCATGTCCACTCGTGTGTAGTATATGAAAATCATATAATATGACTCTTTTAACATCACTATCTCACCTGATGGTAAGCGATGATGTGGTCTACGATGGAGCACGCTTGCCTAGTAGTAACCTATTCACTCTTGACTTAAAGACCCCTAGATTGTAGCTATCGGGAAACACAGACTCCGGCAGGGAATTCCACTCCTTAGCTGTACGCATAATAAAAGTATTCTCATGGATGGGATGTCCACCATGTACCGATGGCGCATCGCCGTACGTCTGGTAGTCCGATGATGAAACGGGCTGGGCGGAATTAGATCATGCAATTCCATCGCGAGAATATCGAGTATATCTTAATCTACGTGGGGTCTGTCTTTTTTAACTTTAAAAACTATTTATGGGGCTACTTACTTGGGTCGTATTTGCTACGGGGCGCCAGTTTGGGCTGATAGGGCCACCATAGGGGCGGTGCGACGTAAGTTGCTTCAGAGTCAGCGTTTAGCTTTGATATTCTTATGCAAAGCGTACAGGACGGTTAGTACTGAGGCCTTACCGGTACTTGCTGGTGTACTTCCGGTCGACCTTGAAGTGCAGCGACGTGCTGCAATGTACTATTACGCACGAGAGACCACGGACGCGAACTTTATAACGCGGAGTGATCGTGAGAAAATCTCTAGATTATTTAAACCACCTATTGACGTCTGGGAGGAACTTTTATCCGAATGGCAATGTAGGTGGGATAATTCCATCAAGGGCCGACATCTCCACCAATTCTTTCCATCCGTTCGCGAGCGGCTGGCCAGGACGTGGCTGGAGGTGGATCACTGTGTTGCCCAATTTCTCATAGGGCATGGTAACTTTAAAATTAAATTGTTTTCCTTCAAGCTCGTTGCCTCGCCTTTATGTCAGTGTTCTACATCTGACTGCGAATATGTACAATCTGCACATCATATCTTATGGGAGTGTATTCTTTGGCAGAATGAACGTAATGTTATGTTGAATAATGTAGAGGCTACCTCAGGAGTTGTTTACTATACGGACCTTGTGGAAACTAGAACAAATTTCCGTGCGTTCAAGCGTTTTTGCCATACCTATTATTGGAATCAAACATAACAGATCACAATGTTAGGACCCATTAATATTAATTCTTATTATTATCCGTGGTGCTAGGCAACTGGGCTTATCCCAGTTGTAAACGACCCTTTGTGCCTAGTTGCCTTGTTTGTTCTGTCTCCTGCTTGATGTGGAGGGAAGTGGAAAATTTATGGTTTTTCCTACTCCTCCGTTATTCTTTTCTGATTAATTACGTTGCGGGATCCAAGACAGTTAAATTCATTCTCCGGGACTTCGTCGAGCTTCATTGCCTCGGCGCTTTTCTGTTGGTCGCCTCTGTTGATTCTGGCTTTCAGGAGTTGCAGTGGTTTGGGAATAGTGCGGTGGGATTGTCCCAAAAAAAAAAAAAATTCCATCGCACACTCCCCGAAATGCAATCGATAAAAAACCGACAAGCTGGCAATTCGGCGACGATGTTCAAGACTGGAGCTTTGACTTAACCAGTGCCTCATCTCCGATGAGCCTCTTGGCCCGCTTTTCGATCGACTCTAGTGCATCAAGCTGGTATTTGGCAGATCCGTCCCAGAGATGAGAACAGTACTCCATGCATGATCGAACTTGCGCTTGATACAAGCTCTGGCGTGATGTGCCTTCTCAACTTTGCAAGGATCCCCAGCTTATTGGCAGCCTGCTGAGTCTTTGCCTCAATGTTCGGGCCAAAATTTCATTGGTTGATTGATTTCATTGGTTAACCATTCAAGTAATTAAATTTTATTATTATCACTGTGGGGCTGTGTCCCAAACTATGCTCTGCCTTCTACCCAGGCCCCTGTGCCTCAAAACACGCAGCATTTGCGCTGCCATCGACGACGCCGTGGAATTGGCCAAGTTTCAGAGCAGCAATATTTGATGTACTTATGGAGGTATATGGAACAGGGTTGTCCAGCATTCTCCATTGAAAAAGGAGGATCCTCCGACCAGGCGGGTTTGTGTCTGGTCCGGGCAACTGCCCGAGGGTTGTTTAAATCGCGGCGAAAACTTGCTTGCGCGATGCAGGATTTTGTGTGACGTTAGGTCATTAGTTTGTAAGTGGTAGCATAGATGCCGCTACATACTGCCGTGCCAGCGACGCGAAGAAGAAAAAGAAATTGTTTTTCATGCAACAGCAGCGAATAAAGTACCTTACATACAGCTTGTATACGAACCTGTGAATGACCTTTAGGTTTTCTTGGGAAGTACAAAAATAATCTATCGGCTTTATTTACTTATGCAGTCTTATGTACGTCCCCTGGAGCTTTCAAGGATTAACTATTTGATTAACGACAACTTGGCGGTAGATGTCCGTTGTATCTTTCTTTCATAACAATGCGATTATTTTATCATGATTTATTATCCAGATATAATTGATCGAATGCAATAAACTGCTCAAGATACAGTTTATTGCAGTTTCGATTAAACACTGTATAAATATTGTAGCTTCGCGAAATTTTGTCAAATTACTCGACGGTAGGTAAGTCAGTAACATAATAATTAAGACAATAGTTTTAAGCATTGGCTGGGTGCCTCATTGTCTAGTGTTAGAGATCTTGATTATTGAGCAAAGAGTCTTTCCTGGGTTTAATCCTGGTTTTGTGTTATGGGATTTTTCTAAATGGAAATTTTCGGTAGCTGTGGCAATAGGCTTGCCCAATACTTTAAAGGACTTTTGCTGAATCAATACAGCTGTGCATAGGTACCTTCTAAATATACCTTGCCCTCTGGGTAATACCTACAGGGGTGATGTAATGTACTGTTTCTTAGATAGCAATATCTACATATTGATAAATTTTATGATAGATATTATAACCAGCATAAAAAAATATTCAGCTTCTGAAATTTTTGTTGAGTTATAGGTAACCTTAGGTTTCTCCAACCAGAATTAATTTTTAATTTTCAGTGTCTAATTAAACTCCCTCTTTTCCAGCAGCAAATAAAAATCTTTAAAGATGAAATTCTTCGCTGTCTTCGCCGTCTGTCTGGCCGTGGCCGCCGCTGACTACAGCTCCTGGACCCTACCCCAGCTGTCCGATGCCATCCAGAACCCTGAGACCGACCCCGCCATCCTGCCCGCTTTGGAACAGGCCCTCAATGACATGATGGACTCTCTCTTCGCTCAGGAGCCCGTGGTAAGTTTACTGTGAATTCTGGTCATATACTAGCACAGACCAGCTTCTGCCAGCGGCTTCGCCCACGTTACAATCAGAAATTATCCCACAAAAAATTGTTTGTGTGCTATTCCAGACTATAATCTATCTCTTTACCAATTTCATCCAGATCCGTTTAGCCGTGATTGAGTAACAAACCTCCATAAGTACTTTTGCATTTAAAATATTAGTATGTTAAAACTGTTTGGGAGCACGGGTTTTCTAGACAACAACAAACAGTTTCAAGATCTAAGTTAGCTGTTACATGAGGATGTTGCTGATGATGATGCTTCGCTTTAGAGAATACAGGGGTTATCTTAAAAGTTCCTTCATCAGATCAACTTTTCCGTTCCAGGTGCCCGCTGATGTCGCTGCCCCCGTTGACCTGACCGGCTGGACCCTGCATGACCTGTCCCTCGCCCTGCAGAACCCTGAGACCGACCCCGCCCTCGTCCCCTACCTGGAGGCTGCCCTCAACGAAATGATGGACCTCATCCACGCTGGAATCCCCGTTGTAAGTTCCGTGGATTAAGTTTTTTGGAAACAAATATCTTTTACCCATCTTTTCAGAAGACTTTTGTCCAAAAGCCATTTTAATATCACTTGGTCATTCGTGGCTCCCCATGAAACCACGGATTGTATCCAATGGAGATCCATAATTCACAAAATAATTAAAAGGATCCTGGTATTCATATTGAGGGGCGGCTTTGGGATAGTTTTATCTTCAAGAATCAGTTTTTGAAGGCCGCTAATATTTAACCTCATCTTCCATTTCAGGAGGCCGTCGGTGTCCCCGCCACGCCTTTGGAAGTCTCTTACTGGAGCCTGCAGGAGCTGTCCGACGCTCTCCAGAACCCTGCCACCGACCCTGCTCTGATCCCCTACCTGGAGCACGCCCTCAACGACATGATGGACGCTCTCTTCGCAGGCAACCACATTGTAAGGACTCCATTCTCTTATCATCGAAGATTAGACATTTGTATTGAAAATGCGAGCAGTTGTTTGCTAGAAAATCTAGCACCAGTCTCCCCAAGGGGTCTTGTGTTAATCAGTTCTTGTGTTGTGGAGGTCAGATAGGCAGCTGCTCGCTTCAGTTAAAATTCTGGTGCTCAGCAGCATCCGGTTAGACTGAAAGCTGATCTCAATATAGTTGCTCAAGCTTAGGCAGATTGACGAGCAGTTATTTTAAGTACAAGTACAGTACAAGAAGCATATACAGAAAGTTGTGATAGGAAGATTTTTTTTTTTTTTTTTACTATGTATAGGCCTGTGTTTGACCACAATCTCACCGTGGTCAGTGATGATGTGGCCGATGGTGGTAAGCACACAAAGCCTAGAAGGGAACTGGCTCTCAAGTGCTGCTGTCAGAACACACCGGAAGGTGCTTGGCGACAGATTTTCAACTTGAGGGTGGTTGCCAGCCAGGCGGGTACTACAAAGTACCCTACCACCGTGCTATGGTTTCCTCACGATGTTTTCCTTCACCGAAAGGTCAAGCTCATTGTAGGATTCGAACCCGCGACCTTCGTCTCGGTATCCGACGTCACTACCACTGAGCTATCATCGCCTCAAGATATATATAGTAAATATATATAGACTTTTAAAAATCATTGGTTGGGATAGACCCTATACTGTCTGGTGCTAGATAGCTACAACGTTTGCAAATCCTGCTGTTATGGGGTCCAATCCAATCATGCCTGTATAATGTATAACATCTTCATTGAATTCGAACCCAAAACTCACACTTCATATTTTTCGTTTTTCAGGAGGCCATCGCCGTCGTCGCTCCCGCTGGTCTGGCCCCCGTCAAGCCCGAGCCCGTCGTGGTCGCCCCCTCTCCCATCACCGAGATCGAACCTACCCCCGTGGTTGTGGCTCCTTCCCCCTCTGTGCCCACTTCCAGCCCCCTTGTCCAGATCATCGTCAACGTTCAGCAACAGGCTTAATTTTGTTGAAGTATTTCTATCGTTATTTCTACACGATTAAATGCGGCTTTAATTCATAAAATTGTATTTGATTTGGTCCTTACTCCTGTAATAAAGTCCCGGTGTCTGAAGTGATAAATCGAATTTCGAAACTTGTCAAATCCTATTTTATTTGAGTCGCGGGTTCGATTCCCGCACGGAACAAAAATTTGTATAACCTATAGATAATTGTTCCGGCTCTGGGTGTTTGTGTATGTGAGTTTATATGTTTGTAAACGCACCCACGATACAGGAAGAAATTCCTAGTGTGGGGCAACGTTTTTTTAAAGAAAAAAATATTCTTCGTGCACATCCTACTTAGCAGTGGACTTTATTGTTTTCAGCTTTGGCAATTGATGAAAATATGTAAAACTGCAAATCATTTATAATATACACCTAAACCCGATTTATATAGCAGAACTTTTACTTGATTTGTAAAATATAAATAGTTAAGAAACCATGTTTAAGATGATCTAAGCTAAGAAATCGAAGATCGTTATTCTGTACGACATCCTCCAATATGACAATGTGGTAGGTTTATTATTTTGTTTAGATAGATTTAACAATAATATAGCCTGAAGAATTGTGAGACTGAGGTACCTATTACCTATATAGCAGTGAGCAGGGCAAGTTGCTCACGAGAATATGGTTGATGGCAGGGGCGGATCCAGGATACATTTCTGGGGGGGCAAGAGTAAGAAAAGTTGATTCAAATACAGGGCTGGATTAAGCCAGTGGGGTTTTAGTTTCCTAAAACCTACATTATTGATTGAATGGCTGGTACCGGTACGGTGGTGATTTTTCCAGAGGCACTCTAAGGCCCAAACACTAAAGCCCCGCTGACCAGGGTCACCGGGCTCGGTTAGCGGCACATTCCTTCGGTGGCTCGATTGCCCGCCAGCTAGCAACTTTCTGGCCTATAAACCAAAGCCGCATTGAGCGAGCGAAAGGAGTTCAAAAATTTTTAAAAATCCGGATCGGTTTCCTTTACACCACTTTGAACGAAATAAGAGTTTCTGCCAGAAAAGTGGAATCACCTAAGAGTTACTAAGATGTGAGCCAGCGAAGGCCGAAAATTTTAAGAACACAGCCTCGGACGTATTAGCCTCCTTTTGAAATTTGTACAGAAATTGAATTGAAAGAAACCGGGTGCAAGAGCGAGCTCAGAAATTGTTAAGACCAATCATAATTATGTACACATTAGTCCACTAGGGCTGATATAACAGGTTCCATAGCTTGTGTTTTTGTACGTGCAAGCTAGGGGCCTCTAGAGCGCGGGACCAGTTGTAGTTTTGATAAACCTACAAAATAGTTAATTTTTTATTACTCATACTCGGAAAGTAGGTCTGAAGTTGCCTAAGGAGCGGGTTGAAAGTAATACTTTTCAGCCCTAGGGAAAATCGTTTTCAATCGTCAGCTGCCAAATTATAAAAAAAAACTAGATCTATTTCACATTTCTATTGAACCATGTTCCTACTTTCTATATAGCCACTGACAATTACAGCGCGATGTAAAATTTAAATAACATAAAGTTAAGTATTAATTAAAGAATCAATTTTTTTAATGACTATTATTACTTACTTTCTACTAATTCATTAAAAAAACATAGGTTTGTGCAAAATATTTACCGTTTTCAGGGTTCCGAAATCAACAAGGAACCCTTATAGTTTCGCTCTGTCCGTCTGTCCGTCCGCAGCTTAGCTCAGAGTATCTAAGTACTAGAAAGCTATAATTTGGCATATATATACATATTCAATGATGAAAATGAAAAATATTGGCTGAATAGTAGGCGGGAAAGCGGCAATCCAATCTTCACTTGTTTTTTCGAGTTATATAGTTTTGTTTATACTTCCGTATAGCAGAGATTTGTATAAACACAATGAGTTCATCTGATTCAGATATGGATTGAACGACTGATTTCATAAGAAAAGAGGCTAAAGCAGTAATGGAAAACCTTTTACGAACTAAATCAAAACAAAGATACCTAAAATCATCCGACGATTTTATGAAATGGCGCGCTGAGAAAAGAGTGAAGTCGTTATCAGAAAACGTTTTGCTAATATATTTCAACGAATTATAAAATACTTACAAACCTTCAACATTATGGAGCGTGTATTCTACGTCAAAGACGACATTAAACACAATGTACATTTAAAGGATTTCGAGAGACTAACATCGTTTCTCAAAAGGCAATCTGATGGATTTAAATCGAAAATATCCAAAGTTTTCACTTCTCAAGAGATAGAAACCTTCTTAAACCAAGCGCCTGATGAAATATACCTAGTAATGAAGGTAAGCAAATCTTTTTATTGTTTTTCGCATATAAGAAATTTATATCAAATTGTAACTTTCTATATTTTATACACCAATTAAAGAGATATATCTACTTAAAGTGGCGCTTGCAGAAGTATCGAACAAGTAAATATTATGAAGGTTGATAACATTGAGAAACAAGATGATAACTGGTGAAGTTACGTCATCATCATCATCAGCCTATTAATGTTCCCACTGCTGGGACACAGGCCTCCTCTCTGTGAGAGGGAATGGGCCGTAATCCACCACGCGGGCCCAGTGCGGGTTGGTGGATGTCACATGTCTTCGAATTTTTGGTTCTAGGACATGCCGGTTTCCTCATGATGTTTTCCTTCACCGTTTTGAGAGCAGTGGTGATGAAATAATTTACACAAAGTAAAGCGCCTGCCTGGGCTCGAACCCACGACCTACAACTTGTAAGTCACGGCCGATACCACTGGGCCACCACTGCTCAAACGTACGTAGTTACGTAGTACCTACTAAAACCAAAGTTGACCGAACCAACGTTATTAAAAAATAATTTGTAAATATAATGGAAAAATACCAAAATGACGACCAAAAGTGGTATAGAAACGGAAATATATGCGGTAAAAACAAGATTTCGAGTATTCCTAAAGAGATAGCCACCTACCTTAATTTGCCAATCTCAAATCTATATTCGGGTCACTGCTTTCGCAGAACATCGGCAACTTTGTTAGCCGATTCTGGTACCAATTTAACTGTCATTAAAAGGCATAGAGGTCGAGTAAAGTAGCTGCAGGCTACATAGAAGAGTCAGCGGAAAATAAAACTAAGATATCACACAGAGTAACAGAAATCTGCATTCCACTGAATCCCCATAACCGAGCACTTCAAAAAGTCGGTGCAATCCAAAAAGATTGCTGTAACAGGTAATGTCCCAAGAATCCCTGGAGACTGTTGAAACTCATATAAAATATCAAATATCAACATACCCAGGAAAAACCTTTCACTATCTATAACTAATTGTTCTAATTTTACCATAAACTTTAAATAAATATTTCACCAAAGTTGTTGATTCATGTAAAATAAAATTTACTATTTTTTCTTTAGCTAATTCATGTTTATATTTTTACTTTCCTTGTATTCATAATGAAAAGCTTTTTTACAAAAAAATACTACCGACTTCCAAATAAGAAAACTACAAAGTGAAAAATAACTTTAGTTTTGGAAGTCGGTGTCTTTGGTAGGTACCAAATTTTCGAATTATGGACACCGACTTCCAAAACTAAAGTTATTTTTCACTTTGTAGTTTTCTTATTTGGAATTCAGTAGTATTATTTTGTAAAAATACATTTTTTTATTTTTCACTTTTTAGTTGTACCTACCTAATAGACAAGTAGTAAGTAAGAGTACCTATAATACCATAATAGATTACCCGAATATCACGAAACTGAACATAACCGGTGAAATGAGAGTGTACCATGGTGATCTGTACACATCTGCGTACCCCTTTAAAGCGTACTGGCGTGATTTTATTTTATGTTATGAAATGGTATAAACTATAAACAGACATGCGATTGCAGCAATCCCGAGAGATTTGCCGTTATTATATCTCCAAAGTTCTTCATCAGATCTTCACCAAATTAAAAAGGGACCAATTTCGGAACATACTCTTTCATATAAAAAAAATAATTTTCATAATCGGTCCACAATTGACGGAGATATCGGTGAACAAAAAGAAAAAAAATAACATACATAATGTCGAACATAGAACAACGAAAATATCCTTGCTCTAAGAGCTTATGGTTACCCCCCAGGGAGCTATACTTACTACTCACAGAAGACACCTTTAAAAAATTTTGGGAAGAAATTTTTATATAATAATAATGCCAGCCTATAACTGACCCACTATGAGACACAGAGAAGGCACCCCGCTTAAGGGTACACTAGTCGACGGCACGAACTATTTTGTGCGCGGGGTTAAAATGCGTGCTATATCAACCGACAACACGTGCGGAACAGATAGATGCTGTTATGAGCAGTAAGAAGCTAGTACGCGTACGAATACACACTTTTGCAAATTTGTAGCGAAATGGATGATGATTTAGAACGAAAACGAGCGCGCGAAATTTTATAAACAGACCTTTGGGCGTCTGGATATCATGAAAAAACGACTGAATGTACTGTTTAAAATAAAATTATTTGCATTGTTGAACTACTAATCTATCCCTGTATGGAGGCCGTTTTTCAAATGCGTAAAAATTAGTGTTAAAATAAGGAACTTTCGAAGCATAACTTTCAAGTAAATTATATTTTTACTTTTTTGCTTACATACGAGCTAGATAATGATGAGATAAATTGATATCATTTTTTATTTTGAACGTACATCGTCAAACAGTGGAGTAAAAGCCAGATTACGTTTGTATGGAATTTTTTTCGACTAGTGTACCCTTAAGGCAGGTTGGCAATTTCAGACTGTCCTATTTCATATCTATATACTAAGAAATTTACAATACAGGAACACCGTGGCCTGAATTGGCTTTGAATTGACTCAAAGCGCAGCATACGCTGGAGGAACGCTCAGCTTAGGCGTAGCAGCGCTTGCCCTTCGCGAGGTATTTGGCTTGAGCGATCTCTCGCTTCCGGCCTCACCTCTGACCATGGACTGAACTAAATCCATGGTCAGAGGTGAGACCGCGTGGAATGCGTCACCTTGTTTTGGAAGAAAGTAATGCATGTTTTTGGAAAAAAGTGGCGGAGAGGGAGAGAGAGCATATCTCCGCCCACGCCTGAAGAGAAGAAGGGCGTCGAAGGGCGCGTCGAAGCCACAATAAAAAAGCGACTGCGGGCGGCAAACTTGGGGCTGAGTTGTCGCCGGACCAGTCAGGCCTACAGAGGCGGAGTGCAGATGTTCTATGCGCTCCTTTAAGGTAGGATGTGCGTTCGTTGGATATGCCGCACTAGGTGATGGGGCCGGTAGCAATCGGCCCGATACCAGTCGAGAGTGCGCGTAAATATAATTGCATCCCGGGCCCTCGACTTGTGGTAGCGGTAGGAACTGTGGGGGTCGGTTGGAGTCCGACATAATCCATGAGGATTCCGTATCCATGAGAATTCGCCCAAAATGCTGGCGACATTTTTTTTTTACTGGATTTTAGTATCCTAGGTACAACTTGTAAACTGGCCTGCGAATGACCTTTAGATTTTGTTCGTAAATTGTTATCGGCTTTCACAACTTAAGTATTTAAGAGCTTTCATAAAGACAAAGACAAAGACAAAGATATTTTATTTCAACTAGGCCACCAAGCGGCACTTTTGAACGTTACATTAAAATGATTCTACCGTGCATTCGGAAAGTAGCTTGTTATGGAGAAGAATGCACAAGAAACTCCATACTTACTCTTTTAAAAAAAAATGTTTTTTTACAATATTTAGGAACATACATTATTAAATTCATACATGTGAGGACAATGCACCCAGAATAGCACTACCCACTATACCACCTACAGACAAAGTATTAGAAGTACTCACACATGTACTGCGCAGTTATATAATAGATACTAGAAAAAAATTAACATCCGAAGCAGTCAAGTTATGACCAATCCCAACTGACGGCGTCCGTTCACGAACATGACGCATGAATTGGCACCACCCAGCTCAACCATCATGAAGGGAACCGGATGATCCAACACACGCGCCACCATCAGAGAGACATTTGAGAGAGCATGACACACTCAACGGCCAGGGCACACACAAGTCAACGAACGACGCATAGGTACAGTAAATGGTAGATTTACAGTTGGGTACATAGTACTCACACACGTGCTGTGCAGTTATACAATACTAAAGAAATTGAGTTTATACAATGCAAATATTAATAATTCATACAGTCTTCAGCAGGTCCAACAATACCTCAAATCAATAATGTTCTGCATATCACTTGTTATTGCGCCCTAGTGGTTGTGGATTGTGGAGCAGGACTAGCATTGAGCCAAGCATTTTTATCAGCGATGTAATCCCCCAACTTATAATATGCCAGCCTACATAGTGTGCGTTTTATACAGGTTTTAAACTTAGTCTCATTCAGTTCAAGAATGTGGGGAGGAATTTTATTGTAACATTTTGTACAGTACCCCATGAAAGATGAGGCTACTTTAGCCAGTCTGAAACCTGGTTGAACTAATTGGTCCCTATTTCTAGTAACGTAATTATGTCTGTCGCCGTTTTTACTAAAAAGATGTAAATTTTTTCTCACGTACATGATGTTTTCATAAATATATTGACAAGGAACCGTCATAATGTTAATGTCCTTAAACAGTTCCCTTAGAGAATCGCGCCGGCGAAGATTATATATTGCTCTGACGGCTCGTTTTTGCAGAATAAAAATTGACTCAATGTCTGCAGCCCTTCCCCATAGTAGGATACCGTAAGACATTATACTATGAAAATAACTAAAATAGACTAGTCTCGCGGTATCCACATCGGTTAACCTACGAATCTTTGCAACAGCATACGCTGCCGAACTCAGCCGCCCTGCAAGGGATACCAAATGAGGACCCCATTGCAACCCTGAGTCCAGCGTGATCCCCAGGAAAACCGTTTTATCGACGAATTCTAGCTTCTCCTTGTTTAATATAATGTCACAATCAGTACTTTTGACATTCGGCAAGGAAAATTTTACGCACTTGGTTTTATTACCATTTAAAACTAAATTATTGGCAGTGAACCAATCCTGAACCTGCCGAAGCGCGTTATTTACGTCGTCAACCCGACAAGTACGTCTATTTATTTTAAAAATTAAAGATGTGTCATCAGCAAATAACACCATGTTTAGTTTGTTTTCCAATAAACGGGGTAAATCGTTTATGTATATTAAAAATAAGAAAGGACCTAAAATTGAGCCCTGGGGTACCCCCATTTTTACGTTTAACCCCGACGAATTCACACCGTTTATCTGAACTAATTGCTGTCTATCATTCAAATAAGATTTAACCAAACTTAACGCTGCTTGACCTAGCCCGTAATGCTCAAGTTTCAGAAGTAATGTTTCATGATTAACGCAATCAAACGCCTTCGACAGGTCGCAGAAGATACCTATGGCATCCCGCGACTCTTCCCACGCATTAAAGATGTGTTTCAATAGGGTGACACCAGCGTCAGTTGTACAACGTCCTCTGGTGAAACCATACTGTTTATCATGCAAGATGTTATTCGTATTAAAATGAATGAGCATTTGATTTAGCATTATCTTCTCAAATACCTTGCTGAAAACCGGCAACACGGATACTGGTCTATAATTATTTGTGTCTTTACTGTCCCCAGATTTAAAAAGTGGTATAACTTTACTATATTTCATTAGATCCGGAAAAACTCCTTGATCCACACACAAATTGAAAATCAAAGCCAAGTATGGCGCTATAGTCTGAATAATGGAGGTACAAGCTTTGATGGACATTCCCCACAGATCTTCAGTCGGTTTAACCTTGATTTGCTTAAAAGTTTTTATTACTGTTATGGGATTTATATTTGAAAAGTTAAATACATTCGGGCAGGCTGAAACGTTCGCGTTTAATAATCCAAAAGCAATCGAGGGCGAAGAATTTAAGGTTTCAGTCGTTTTAATTGGGATGTTGGTAAAGAAATTTACAAATTCTTGCGCAACTTTTTTGTTATCTCTAATAAGTCCGTGTGTGGTCTCAAGCGTGTAATCAGTATTATTTCTTTTATTCCTATTCGTTTCATTATTTATAATTTTCCAAACCGTCTTGATTTTATTTTCTGCTAATTTAACCTTATTGCTAATGTACAAGGCCTTAGCTGCCTTGCATGTATTTTTAAAAATTCTTGAGTAAGTAGCAACATACTTATTAAAAGTTTCAGTGTTAATACAAGGCTTAAGGCCATATAGCTCGTAAAGTCTTTCCCTACTTTTCCTAAGTCCTGTAGTCGCCCAGTCACTGAATAAAAACTTAGGGCATATAGTTTTAGTTTTCTTCTTAAAAGTGTTATTGAACTCTTTTTGAACCACTGAGAAAACTTTATCATACAAAATATTACCATTATTCACTGTGAGGTCCTGATCGCTTAACTTACAGATTAAAGTACTGTTAAATTTATTTAATTTACCGGCTGTTATTGGTCTGGATTGAATCTGCACTTGTTTTATTCGCATAATGTACTCAAATGTCACCAATAGCCCACTATGATCCGAAGGCAGATAATTTATAATGGCCTTGTCCAAGTAGTTGCAGCAACAAAAAACATTATCAATACATGTAGCAGAAGTCAGTGTAGTTCGGGTTGGTTCCATAAACACATGTGACAAATTAAATGATTTAAAGAGATTTAATAACCTACTGCTATCTGAATTATCTTCTAAAATATTAATATTAAAGTCACCACAGACAATTACTAGTTTATTACCCATTGCAAGTTTTGCCAAAACATCTTCCATCACTGACTCGAATATAGAGTAGTTCTTATAATTAGGGGGTCTGTAGACGCACACTATGACATGCTTATCCAGCTCAACACAGGACAGTTCAACACTTTGTTCAACTGATAGGTCTACTATATCTTTACGAGGTTTTGATTTAATACCCTTTTTAATTAATATAAGTGAACCCCCACGCAACATAATCTTTCTGTTAAAACAACTGCCCACAGTATAATTTTCATAATTGATTAGCACTGCATAATCTTTCAGCCAATGCTCCGTAAAACAAATAATTTCGAACATTGATTTTTCTAAAAACAGTTCGATTTCCAATTCCTTCGAAGAAAAACCCTGAATATTCTGGTGGAATAATTTCAGAGAATTCTGCTCAGACATTTTTTTTAAATTATATTTTTGTGAGCAAGAAGGTACCTTTTTGATGGTGGATATACTCTTATCTATTCCGTTATTGGTACCCTCCCTTGTCCTATCAACTAGTTTAAAGAATAAATATTATTAGCATTTTTGCTAACGTTACTCAAGGTATACACCCCCTTTAAATTAGTACTATTACTAATATCAATAATGACTGGATACTTCGACATACTACTTATGTCTGAGTTTATTGTATATGATAATAGCCGAGCTATTTTCTGTCTTACCCTAAGAGGCAGATACAAAGTATCGCCTGTCGACTTTAATTTATCAACAAAAATGTTGATGTCAAAAAAAACTAGTTTATCACTATAGTGACTCACAAGAAAGTGCAGATGCTTATTAAGCATGTGAATGTGATTATTTTGTCTATTTGACAATTTATCCAAGTAAGGGAATGCACACAAAATAATTTTATTGCAATTTAACTTTAACATCTCTGTTACACACTCAGTGATGTCATCTTTTTTTACTTTTATACTATTACCTACAAATACAGTTATATTGGTATCTGGTTTATATATATTCTTTGTCACAGATTCCATTATTTGCTTGTACGATGACCCGGGCATGCAATAATTAAAAGTGGAATGACTCTGATTGCCATTTATTAATTTACCTAAACCCTTTCCAATACCATCTGAAAACATAACCGAATGAAAACTTTCATTACTATGACTAAATGCAAAGCCAGCACTTTCAGGCCGGTTTATTTGAGGCAAATCCTGTGCTACATTAGATCTGTCTTTTACGAAGACACTGTCTTGAGACACCCTCTCAGCTTGGACCGGGTCCTCCGTAGCATCAGGCTGGACTGCAATTAGATTTGATACTGTCTGGCAGTTACACTGACACATCACTAACTCATTTGCAGCCAAAATGTGTTCTTTAATTTGTAATTTTGAATTTACATATTTATTGTAAAGAGAACTAAGTCTGTTCTCAAGAACCTGGATTTCTGTCTGCAAGCGGTGTGTGTCAATCTCATAGATATTTTTGCTGTCTTCTAATTTAATTTGGTAATTATTTAATTTATTTACTAGGTCAACACGTTCTTTCCTGAGTGGAATATTTTTTATAAATAACTTGTGTTGCTTCCTAAACTTGTTGCAATTTCTAATTATTTTATTTAATTTTACATATTTTTTTAGTTTGTTATGACTAACTTTGAAACAGTTTCTCTGATTTATTAAAGAATCTTCGGTTAGGTCAATTGTAGGTATTGAATCAGGTTTACAATTTGATTTAATAAGTTCATCATACAAATGGCAAGTTTCATCAACCTGAGTTGATTTCTGTTCTTTTTGCAATTTAATAATATGAGTATTTGCGTAAATCAATTCTTCTTCTAGATCCCTAACTTTACTTAAAGCCTGCTCATATAGATAACTGCAGTTATTGAAACATAGGATTAACTACTAGATTTACTACAATCTGAAGATCAATATCCGTTGTATCTTTCTATCACAACAATGTGATTATTTAATCACTAGCTGTGCCTGCGGCTTCACTCTCGTCCAATGCCTGTTTTTTTTCCTATATCTCATACCTACGCTGGGGGTCGCGGGAACAACGATACTTCTGCAACCTCCGGCTAGTGCCGGCCCGCACGCTTGGGTGGGGGGAGTGAGTTGTTAGAATTAGATATTGCCAAAAATGATTGAACTCTTACGTAAAGAGTATCTTCAAAAATGAAAGCACAATAGAAAAACGGTTACGATGGAGTATTATAGGGTTATCTGAAGTCCGAAGAGAGCGGAAGGACTCGATAATCCTCAAATCCGATAACCTGCTCTATTTTTGAGAGGGTGACCGGCAGTCCCAGGGACCACCGACACCAGTCGGGTTTATCATCCACAGGTCCCTTGTGAACACGTGGTGAAGATCGAGAGTGTGTCGACCAGGGTGGCGTACCTTATACTCAGAATATTCTCAAGATATTCGCAGAAGGTCATACAGGTCTACGCCCCGACCTCGGCACACCCCGACGACGAGGTAGAGACCATGTATAATGATATCCCTAAAGCCATGCATGGTTTCAAAACTTACTGCGCCGTTGTCATGGGGGACTTCAATGCAAAACTGGGATGGAGGATGAGCTGCAAGTGGGGCAATTTGGAGTTGGACGTCGGAACCACCGGGGTCACCAACTGGCCAGTTTTATGGAGACGGAAGACATGAGCACAGGAAGTAGACCTGGCAGAGCCCTGATGGTGCAACTAAAAACGAGATCGACTTCATCATGTCAACCAAGAAGCAAATGTTCAACAACAAGCTGGGTTCCGTAAAGGCTTCAGCACCTTTTACCACATAGATACGCTGCGGCAGGTTATACAGAAGACCAAAGATTACAAACTGCCTTTCTACTTAGCGTTTGTGGACTATGAGAAAGCCTTCTTAAAAAAATACTTACCATGACTTCGAAAATTAAGTGCACCAACAGTGGCCGAAAAGAGCAGCCACTAGTCACTTGTTATAAATGCAAGAAACAAGCGGAACACAGAAATACGCTAGTTTGCACTTCTTGTAAAAACCATTTTGAATTTGATTGTGCTGGTTATCCGGAGAAAGTGTATCGCTTAAAGAATTTAGAGGAGAAAAAGAAATTTAGGTGGGTGTGCAAATCATGCTCTCAAAAAGCAAAAGAGCAGAATATTCCCAGCCCTGGAGTGTCCAATGTGACATTGAGAAAAAAACCCTCATCACCTAAAGCAGAATCGGGCAGATGTGTTACACAAAACGTATCAGAAGAGACTACTCCTTGGTCCACCCCAAAGAGCACGATTTCTGAAGCTTATGACTCTCATATACTAACACTGGAAAATATGTACGATGAATCAATTGCTATATCCGATAAAACACTGTCAAGAAGTATGGACTATACAATAACTGATCCTATGCAACACCATGAGCTCAAAGCATCAATTGAACACCTCCAGATGGAACTTAGAGGTTCACAGAACGAACTTGATAATGTCATACTAGACAATAATGAGCTCCGCAAACAAAATGAAAAACTCATTAAAGATAACATCACTTTAAAAGGATTCTTAAGCCAATCCCCACAAAAAATATTTTACAGCAAAGAAGACACAAAGAAAGGAAATGAGTACTCTTTATTACATTCAGATATGCAAGCATTCTATACACCACCTAGAAATTTGCTTAGAACAACAAATAACACAATAGATACAAGGAAACATCTAAGCGGGCATATCTTAAGCACACAAAAAAATATCGCCGACCTGGAGGATCAATTGAAACAAGCTGGAAACGATATACTACACCTCAAGGACCAAATTTTAAAACTACAGAAGCTTTTAGATTTAAAAGAGAACGATAAAAAATTCAACGACAATAAAACTTCCGATGAACTAAAAGAGGAACGCACTAAAAAGATATTTATCTTTGGCACACAACAATGTGAACGGCTTTCTTCTGCATTGATGAAGTCAAGAGCGGCTACACCGTATACAAAATATATTGTGACGGCGGAAACAAAACCACACGCGCTTACTAGTGACATCATTAAGAATTGTCAAAATATTGCAACATCAAGTGGCGACAAACTTATCATTTGTGTGGGTGAAAATGACTATGATCCTAAAATTTTGTCTGCGCAATTACGCCAACTCCTTGACGTATTCAGTAATAATTATATAATTGTTTTGAGCCCATTAAAGAATATGTATATAAATATAAATGATTTGAAACAAACTATACGTAATATTTGCAGTGAATACAAATCTTGTAGATATATCGATTCTAAATACAAATTGTACGATGCATGTAAATCTATAAACTATGCTATTGACTGTTACGATTACGAAGAAAAGTATTTAAATGTTAAAGAACTGAAGAAAATAATACTGAGTAATCAAATTAACTATAAAAAACCTGATAAAAAACATGTAATAGTTTCGAAAGGTACAATCCCTTATTATTTTGCACGTCATCAAACGGAATGCCATGCTACAAATGATGCTGATATTGAAAATTCTACTCATACAAAAAAAGGTACTATTCCATACTATTTTAAAGTTATAGATCAAAAACCGCTTTTTCGTAAACAAAAACAGTGTAACAGGTAAACCTATATCTTTTAAAATACTACACCAAAATATCGCTAGTATTCAAGCAAAAAAGGAAATTTTGGAACTTACGTTGCTGGAGTTGCGAGATATAAATAAAGAACCAGACATATTATGTTTGTCTGAAACCTTTATGCGTGCCGGAAATGAGAAATATTTAAAATTAAATAACTATGTCGTAGCAGCTGCATTTAGTAGAGACACACAGAGAGGGGGGACCTGTATACTCGCTAAACAGGGTATCATTTGTAACGAGCTTTCCCACGTTAAAAAGTACTCAACCCAAAAATCATTTGAAGCCTGTGGCGTTGAAGTTCCATTGCACAAGTTGCTTATTGTGTGTCTATATAGAACGCCTAAGTCTGATCCTAACATATTTTTGGATAAACTTGATCAATTTATGTGCGAAACGGTTAAAAAATATGGGTCAAGTACAAAAATGGTTATTGCCGGTGATTTCAATATCAATACTTTTAAACAAGGAAATGTAACCAACTACTTAAAGGATCTATGCAATAACTATAACTTGCAGATGCACATTGAAGTTCCCACCCGTAAAGACTCTTGTATAGACCACATACTAAGTAACATAAAACAATCTTCTACTGAGGTTTTACCCCTATACTTATCAGACCACGACACAGCACAACTCTTACATTTCCCAGTAAAAGAGCAAAGTTTAAAGACCAAATCATATTTTATTTATAAAAAAGACTATTGTAGTGAAAACATAATAAAATTCAAAAAATGCTTAGCTAGTTTAACGTGGTCAGAGGTACATCACGAAACTGATTTCAATAAAGCATTCAATAAATTTCACGAGTTTTTATGCTTGTTGTATAATTTATGCTTCCCAAAGATTAAGATTAAAATGAACAACTCTAATGCAAATAAACAAAAATGGATAAGTAAGGGTCTCAGAAATAGTTGCAAAACTAAACGATGTTTACGGTATCTCTATTATAAAAATAAAACCCTAACGTACAAACTTAGATATAAAAAATATTCATCAATACTTAAAAAATGTATCTTTAAATCCAAAATGAATTCAAACATTAATTTCATAAATAAAAGTCAAAACAAATGCAGAGCAACGTGGTCAGTCATTAATCGTGAAATTGGAAATACAAAATGTGACAATAATATATCTCAATTAGAATTAGATAATAGAATACTGGCTAATCCCTCTGACATAGCAAATGCTTTTAATAATTATTTTATTGATTCGACTAACACTGTGAAATTTAATAATTTAAATGATAATGACGAGCCTAATAAAACCAAGACCTTACCCAATTCCATGTTTCTTGGTCCAATGACTGACGACGAGATAAAAAAAGAATTAATAGCTTTAAATAACACTAACTCAGAAGGTTACGATGGAATTAGTACAAAAGTAATTAAAACTTGCAGTACAGAATTGATTCCTATATTGACTTATTTAATTAATTTATCATTTGAACCTTTCCTGATGCCCTAAAATTATCAGTCGTTAAACCTCTATACAAAAAAAACGATAGAAATGATCTTAAAAATTATCGCCCAATAACTCTTATACCCATAATATCTAAATTATTTGAAAAATGTATGCACAAGAGACTTACCGACTTCTGTAGCAAATACAACATCATAACAAAAGAACAGTATGGATTTCAAAAGCACAAGTCAACAACTCTAGCAATTGCTGATCTTTTAAGATATACTCATAATTTCCTAAATAAAAATTATTTAACGACAGGACTATTCTTCGACCTGTCACAAGCTTTCGACTTTGTGGCACATGATATCTTGTTGAAAAAACTAGAAAAAAATGGCATAAGAGGTTTAGCACTACAGTGGATCGCGTCTTATTTAAGCAACCGAAAGCAATACGTTGTTATTAATAAAGTAAATGAAAATCTATTAACCTCGTATTCTTCTAACTATAGAGTTAATAACTGCGGCGTCCCCCAAGGGAGTGTATTGGGACCCTTATTGTTTCTATTATACATAAATGACTTACCACTAGTGACGAAACATAAATGTGTATTATTTGCAGATGACATTTCAATTATTGTGACATCTGACAAAAAGTATAAATCGAAATCTGATCATGAGATGGACATTAATAATACTATTGACGACATTATAAAATGGTTACAGACAAATAATTTAAAAATCAATTTAGATAAATCCAATTATATGCAGTTTAATAAATCAAAACATACTAAACATAATTTCAAACTTAATATTGACAGGCTAAAAGAAGTTTCACAAAATAAATTCTTAGGAGTACTCATAGATCAAGATCTGAATTGGAAAGTACATCTGGATAATTTGTGCGGTAGGATTAATAAGTTTGTTTATGCTCTCAGACAAATAAAGAATATAACCAACATAAAAACAGCAATTACTGCATATCACGCCTATATAGAATCCATGTTACGATATGGGCTTATTTTTTGGGGTAACAGCACGGATAGACGCAGAGCATTTATTGCGGAAAAGAAATGCATCCGAGCCATTTGTGGTATCCGTCCTGACGAGTCATGTAAACCTTTCTTTAAAAAGCTAGGTATATTACCTCTTCCGTCACTCTACTTTTACGAAATATGTAATTATGTTTATAATAATAAGGGATTGTTTAAAAAAGCCTATCAAATTAACTCTCGAACTAGAGATCCATGCAGACTTGTATTGCAGGATACTCCTAAATCAGCCAAGTATGCCAAAAGTTTCCTAGTCATGTGTATTCGCATTTATAATAGAATTCCAAAAGAAATTAAATTGTTATATAATATTAACTCATTTAAAAACAGATTATTGAAATGGCTGAAAGAACATATGTTTTATGACATTAAAGATATTTTTTAACAATAAATTTAGAATAATCTTTTGACATTGCGGATAATGCTCAGATTAATTATTATATTATTGTATTGACCTTATCTGTGACATTGAACAGCAATTAACTAATAATTATTTATTTTGCATGCAATTGATACATATCCTGTATAGCTAAACATGTGGACTTTATATTAATAACTGACTGTAACAACTTTATACCATGTTTAAGGCAAATAAAGACTTATCTTATCTTATCTTATCTTATCTTCGATTTGATCGAGACTTGGGCTGTACTGCGGTCTCTCCAACGGTGCCAAATCGACTACCAGTACATCGAAGTGTTGAAGTGTTTGTACAAAAACGCCATCATGTCAGTCCGAATTCAGGATCAGAGCTCGGAACCTATCCTTCTGCAGCGAGGTTTGAGACAGGGAGACATCATATCTCCGAAACTGTTCACCGCTGCACTGGAGGATGTCTTCAGGGTTTTGGATTGGGGAGGGCTAGGCATTAACGTCAATGGCGAGTACGTCATTCACTTTCGGTTTGAAGACGATATAGTGGCTAAGACTATGGGAGGACCTCAGTACAATGCTCGATGACCTATGTAGAGCTTCCAAAATAGTAGGTCTTAAGATGAACATGGACAAAACCAAGGTGATGTTGAATGCCCATATTGTTGCACCCACTCATATCAAGGTCGGAAACTCTACACTCGAAGTTTGGACGACTATGTCTACCTGGGACAAACAATCCAGTTGGGTAGGGCCAACTTCGAGCAGCTTTTACGCATAAATACAGACATAGGTATATAGTTTATAATAAGACTTTGATATATATTTTTATTTTATTTCTATGTACTTACTTTCAACATGTTCAGTCGGTTCAGTCACACTCATTTTCGTACGAAATTTTGCTTACCAGTTATAGTATTTTCACATGGGGGAACGTCATTACGTCATTCGCGAGGTTTTTGCTGAAAATCAGCGTTGTTGACGATAGGTTCGTCTGAAGTCACGGCATTAAGCTGATCAACGACCTATTCTTGCACAGATGCGACGCACAGCCTATTTGTTCTTGTTGTTTCAAAGATGAATAATTTTCCACTCAGTAATCGGCATTTCGATTAATTTGTGATTGTTTTGTTTGTTTTCATTTCATCATGTCGAAACATATTACGCAAGTAAAATTGTCTTTGGCCTCTCACCCACACACAGAGAAAAATCAGATAACTGTGTATTGCTCTCATCAAGCAATAGACAAAATTGACATACTTTTATAATTTTTTGTTTTAAATACGAGGCTTTTGGCTAATTTGTACCTTTAGTGAATGCCACTCTTTATTTTGTATTGTGCGTTTAGTTTGTGCAGAATAAACAATTTTTTCTTTCTTTTTTTCTTTTGTATCTTCTCGTCCAACGTACCACAGTGTCTCAAGACGAAAGTCTATGACCAGTGTGTGTTGCCAGTGATAACCTATGGCTCTGAGAAGTGGTCGCTCACAATTGGCCTCATCAGAAAGCTAACAGGCACTCAAAAGGCAATGGAGAGGGCTATGCTCGGAGTTTCCTTGCGTGATCGAATAAGAAATGTAGAGATCCGATATATATCCGATAGATAGCAAGAGAACCAGAGATACCGACATAGCCCGAAGAATTGCGACACTTAAGTGGCAGTGGGCAGGGCACATTGCTCGCAGAACGGATGGCCGATGGGGCAGAATAGTTCTGGAGTGGCGACCCCGAACCGGAAGACGTTGCGTTGGAAGGCCTCCCACTAGGTGGACCGATGACCTAAGGTTGCGGGGATCCGCTGGATGCGAGACGCACAGGACCGGTCAACTTGGCGATGCTTGGGGGAGGCCTATGTCCAGCAGTGGACGTCTTTCGGCTGATATGATGACGATGAATTATTTAAAGAGAATTTGTCATACTAAAGCCGTCAAACTCTTTACCTTGCCAAATTCACTTACGAAATTAGGAATTAAAGAAAGCAAGAGAAAGCGTTTAATTGTCACAAAACGACATACAATATAATTACATGCTAAAGCTAAAACCGCTAAAACCTTAACAATAGTATTATTAGTACCTACTTAAATTAAGTTAGTAAAGATGAGAAATAAATAAAACAATAATAACATATACTACCTACATTTTGTATAAAATAGAAAAGATGCCAGGCAGATGCATGTCGTGATTGTGACAAAAAGGCTTAAGACTCAGCGTAATGCTGTGCCATGAGGGACCCACAGCACGGCGCTGGTTTTCAGTGGTCGCCTAGGACGTAGCGCTTGGAAATCAATTAAGCTGCTGAATCCTCGAGCAGTGAACTTAGAGGGTTCAGTTCTTAGAAGAACCGAAGTGGATTCAAACTGCCACCCTGAAATATTACGGTCCCATAATCGATCGAAATCCCAGATAGCGCAGTATCGTCTTCCATTGCCCCAAACAATACATAATTCAAGGAATAATCATGATTTATTATTAAGATATAATTGATCGGATGCAATAATCTGCTCAAGATACAGTTTATTGCAGTCTCGATTAAAAAAATGTATAAATATTGTAACTTCGCGAAATTTTGTCAAATTACTCGGCGAAAGGTAAGTCCGCAACATAATAATTCTGACAATAGTTCTAAGTATATTGATTATTCAGCAAAGTGTCCTTCCTGGGTTCGATCCTGGTTTTGTGTTATAGGATTTTCTATATGGAAATTCTTAGTAGTAGTTCAGTCCAGAGTCTGGATGCGTGCAACCGGGCACGCATCCAGTTGGATATAGGCTTACCCAATACTTAGGGGCTTTTGCTGAATAAATACAGCTGCGCATACCTGTGCTGTGCCTTCTAAATATACCTTGCACTTTGGGCAATACCTACAGGGGTGATGTAATGTCATGTTTCTTAGATAGCAATATCTACATATTGATAAATTTTATTTTAGATATTAAAAACAACATACAAAAATATTCAGCTTCTGAAATTTTTGTTTAGTTACAGGTCGGTAGGTAGGGCTTTAATTAGTTTTTAATTTTCAGTGTCTAATCAAACTCCCTCTTTTACAGAAGTAAAAAAAAATCTTAAAAGATGAAATTCTTCGCTGTCTTCGCCGTCTTGGTGGCCGTGGCCGCCGCTGACTTCAGCTCCTGGACCCTACCCCAGTTGTCCGATGCCATCCAGAACCCTGAAACCGACCCCGCCATCCTGCCCGCTTTGGAACAGGCCCTCAATGACATGATGGACACTCTCTTCGCTCAGGAGCCCGTGGTAAGTTTACTGTGAATTCTGGTCATAAAGTCGTAGTACGTAGGCTTCACCCGCGTGATTATCGGAATTTATCCCATGGGAACATATTACCTGGATAAAATGTAGCTTATGTGCTATTACAAACTATAATCTATATCTATGCCAATTTCATCCAGATCCATTCATCCGTTATGGATGTTTGTTACATCCATGCATCCATCCAAATTTTCACATTTATAATATTAGTTTGGGAGCACGGCTTTTCTAGACAACAACAAACAGTTTCAATATCTAACTTAGCTGTGAATACCATGCTGCATTTTCTCATTACTTGATGGAACTACTAAGTGATGATGAGAAACCTAAAGGTTCTCAGTTGTTTTGACTGCCATGTTGGCGAGTGGATCAACATTAGTGCTTGCAGTTGTGGTTTTGGGTTCAATTTCTAGGTACAGTAAAGATTAGTTTTCGATTCCTAACCTCGAAATCATAACTGGTACAATGAGAATGTACTAGATATATACTCGTACATCTTCTTCACTCTTCTGAGAATACAGGCGTTAACTTGAAAGTTCTCTCATCAGATCCAGATCATAGATCATATTTTAAGTTTCCTTATTTCTTTCTACACACTGTGTCTTCGTCTCTCATCCAACTTTCCTGTCGCAGGTCTGCTGGAAGAAATTTCTATTGAAATAAGCAGTACCTTTGTGCTATTCTATCTGTATTCCTTCTTTTCTCTGTAAAGTGTTTTGTGTGTACATAAATAAATAAATAAATAAATAAATAAATAAACTTTTCCGTTGCAGGTGCCCGCCGATGTCGCTGCCCCCGTCGACCTGACCGGCTGGACCCTGCATGACCTGTCCCTCGCCCTGCAGAACCCTGAGACCGACCCCGCTCTCGTTCCCTACCTGGAGGCTGCCCTAAACGAAATGATGGACCTCATCCACGCTGGAATCCCCGTTGTAAGTTCCTAGATACAGTAAAAAAAAAAAGTTTCCTGAGTTGTTGAAGTTAAGGTTCATTTTACGACGAGATGACATGACGTAATTACAATAATTATATTAATGATAAATTGAACACAGTTTCTCATAATTAACTGTAAGTAGTGGCTGTCTTTATTTAGTGCAAATTCGACGCACCAACTTTATGAACGACGTTTTTTTGACGCGCGAAATTTTATCCATTTTTTTGCAATAGATATTTGTCCAAAAGGCATTATGACTATTTTCGATATTTTTTGGTCAGTCATGGCTCTCCATGAAACCACGGATTGTAGCCAATGGAGATCCAAAATAATTTACAAAATGGTGAAAATTATCCCAATCTTATGTTGAGATAGAGAGATTTGGGATGGTTTCATCTCCAAGAATCTGTTTTTGAAGGTCGCTAATATTTAACCTCATCTTCCATTTCAGGAGGCCGTCGGTGTGCCCGCCAAGCCTTTGGAGGTCTCTTACTGGAGCCTGCAGGAGCTGTCCGACGCTCTCCAGAACCCTGCCACCGACCCTGCTCTGATCCCCTACCTGGAGCACGCTCTCAACGACATGATGGACGCTCTCTTCGCTGGCAACCATATTGTAAGGACTCCTTTTTTTAACATCGAAGATTAGACATTTTTTAAGAAAATACGAACAGTTCATTACCAGAAAATCTAACACCAGTCTTCCCAAGGGGTCTCGTGTTACCCAGTTACTGGGTTTTGTAGGTCAGGTATACAGTTGCTTCATTTAAAATCTTGGTACTCAGCAGCATCCGGTTAGACTGAAAACTGATCTCAACATAGTTATAAAAGCCTAGGCAGATTGACGAGTAGTTATTTATTATAAGTGGCATATAGAGAAAATTTTGATACACAGATATACTTTTAAAAAGCTTTGGTTGAGGTAGACCCAATACTGTCTGAAGCTAGATAGAACATTTGCAAATCCTACTGTTATGGGATCTGTAGCTTCATTTAACTCGAACTTAAAACTCACACTACAATAGTAGATATTATAATATTTTTTAATATAAGCCTCATAAAAATGAATTTATATACAAAAGGGACTCATTGCGCGAAAAAATTGTCCACATCGAAAAGGGAAAAATGGGAAAAGTGTCTGGAACGCTGACAGCATTGCCACGTTGAATAGCAATGCTGAGTCTCTGGCCGAAGAAAAGCCTTCTAGTCTCGTGAAGAGTCGACTAGCTGCTTACTCATGTCTCAAAAACTTGATTAGCCTCAGCCCCACGGACCTATTGTTACACTAAACTAAACTCACACTTCATCTTTTTCGTTTTTCAGGAGGCCATCGCCGTCGTCGCTCCCGCTGGTCTGGCCCCCGTCAAGCCCGAGCCCGTCGTGGTCGCCCCCTCTCCCATCACCGAGGTCGATCCCACCCCCGTGGTTGTGGCTCCTTCCCCCGCTGTGCCCACTTCCAGCCCCCTTGTACAGATCATCGTCAACGTTCAGCAACAGGCTTAATTTTGTTGAAGTAATTCTATCGTTATTTCTACACGATTAAATGCGGCTTTGATTCATTAAATTGAATTTTCATTTGGTTTTTAATCCTGTGAAAACTATTTTCAAGATCCTACCTAATGTAATGATTAACCCCCAGTTTCTGTATTGAAAAATCAAAGCTGTGAAGTAGACAACATAAGAACTTGCTAAATTCTACTTTAGGACAGGCACTTTTCAACATTTTGTATTTAAGTAGAGTTCAACAAATTCTAACTTAATATTCTCAAATCAGAGATCGCGGGTTCGTAAGTACTTTTTCAGGTACATGCTTACACACAAATTAACTGCTCCACTGTCCGTGCACATCCTGCGTAGCAGTGCACGGTAGTCTTTATTATTTACTGCTTTGTCAATTAATGAAATACAAAAAATAAATAATCAATGAAATAATTAAAGCATAACCAAAACTGAAACTTTTTCGTAAAACTGGATTTACCTATGACTACGGTAACATTGAACATAATATCATACCGAATAGGTGTATCACAGTAGTGTGCTATCCGATTGTGCCATCACATTGAATTCCTCGCCTACATAGGCCACATAGCAATACGCTGGTCATTAAATGGCGGTGTTCGATAGATTGTCAGAGGTCGGTGTGGTTAGCTGATAGCGGTGGCTCCGAACTATCCAGTTTTGGCATTTGGGCAACTTATTGGTGACCGCAAAATGTGCCACCAATATCCGCTATTGATAACTGAAAATACTTATGTGAATGCAATTAATATAACAGTGATTATAAGCCTCGTATCGCTTTTTTATGAGAATCGTATCTAAAGCATATTTCGGGTTTTAATATCTAAAACTACGTATGTATATATTTCAATATTTATTGTTTGTGCGTAAGCGTATGTATTTTCAATACTGGATTCGATACGCTATTGAAATAGGATGCGACGGTATTCGAAGAGAATCAGTATTGTAGATTTGTATAATACTAGCTGCTACGCGCGGCTTCGCTCCCGTGGGCCACCCCACAGGACCCGTTTTCGGGATTAAAAATAGCCTATGTTACTCAGGAATAACGTAGCTTTCTATTGGTGAAAGAATTTTTTTAATCGGTCCAGTAGTTTCGGAGCTTATTCGGTACAAACAAACAAATAAACAAACAAACAAAAAAAAAAATCTTTCCTCTTTATAATATTATATAGTAACTAGTTGACCCGGCAAACTTTGTTTTGCCATAAAAACACCAAACATTCATCTACCCTAACAACCCTACACTACCTACCCTACCTACCCTACCCTACCCTACCTACCCTACCTACCCTACCCTACCTACCCTACCTACCCTACCCTACCCTACTCTACCCTACCCACTTAGGGGTATGAAAAATAGATGTTAGCCTATTGTCAGACCTACTCAATATGCTCACAAAATTTCATGAGAATCGGTCAAGCCGTTTCGGAGGACTACGGGAACGAACATTGTGACACGAGAATTTTATATATAAGAGAAGATAGTATAGATAATTAATATAAAAATATCTACATAATTATCAACTTTAAAATCATAAGTTTAAGATCTAAAGTTATGTCATTAATAACTATGTCATTAAAATTATGAATAGGTTCAAAATCATATCTTTTTATTGCGATTAAGCCGATGCGGAGCGAGCGGTAATACATAGTTTTCGAACTTACCAGTAAGCGGTTTATAGATATTGTACCAATATATAGATTTCGTAACTATATACGGTTTGTCTCGCCCATCACTAGTGTTATTAACTTTTAGGTAGGTTTTCCTACAAATCTCCAAACTACAAACTTACTACCGGGTGATGTATCGCACCTTGGACAAGCCTTGGATTTCAATTTGCAGTCTGTGATTGAGAATTGTTTTAATACAGACCGTAATCAAACAATTCAATCTGTCACAGACTCCGGATTAGTGCTTTGCTATAGACAAAGATAAGTAGAATATACTTTACTGTAGCCCAAAATAGACAAATCTTTTACAAAAATACTGTGGGTACGATGGCGGTATTATCGCTGACAGCGATATGTCATCATCATTTCAGCCGAAAGACGTCCACTGCTGGACATAGGCCTCCCCCAGGCGTCGCCACATTGACCGATCCCGTGCGTCTCGCATCCAGCGCCTTCCCGCAACCTTAACCAGGTCATCGGTCCACCTAGTGGGAGGCCTTCCAACATATCATCTTCCGGTTCGCGGTCGCCATTCCAGAACTTTTCGGCCCCAACGGCCATCCGTTCTGCGAGCAATGTGCCCTGCCCACTGCCACTTAAGATAATATTGATACAGCGATATGTACCAGACAATATTTGGATGGCTTAAATCAAAGGGTATTGTCTGCAGTATCACACAAAGGAAGATAAATTACAGGGTTTTTTTTTAATTTCTCATACATTTAACTTTAGACATTGGGAGAATAGTCGACATCGGCTTTGATTGCCATATAAAAATATAGAATAGAATTAAAACATAATTTGGGAGTACTAAAGGCAGGTACATCTCTGTTTATCCTTCCTGGGAAACCAGGAGTGATGTTCGGCTTATCATGTAAGTGAATAAACAGAATATTTCTGATGCAGAGAAAAATCGACGGTGCTGAAAACACTATAATCCTCATGAGAGGTATTAACAGCATGCAGAATCAGTTTGTGCTTACTGGAAAATCCTTCTCGCTCGTTTTCAAGTAATGAAATGGTTTGTAGAATACTGTAGCAATGAGAGCTTAGATAAAAGCTTTTCTAAAGACTCATTTATATGTAGAGTACGAATGAGTATCTAGCTTCGAAGATACTAGAAAAATATATTTTGTGCGTATTAATGAGCTTGAAGTGTAAACACACGACTTAAGAGCTCAATAATTAACTATATACCTGAGGATGATCGCTAGATATACAGAAACTTGCTACATATAAATGGGTTTATATAATAACATATGGATACACGGTAAACTTATGTAATACACTAGCCTTTAAAACTTAGTAAGTACCACACTTCAACTGCGATATTTTTTAAACTGAACAGGATATATTTTCGAAATAAAAAGGATTACATTATAAAAACTTCATAGTTTCTTATATATATGTCGGATCAAGGCTGGCCGATATATGTAAACCATCGGGAAGTCAGGATGTATTCCCTTAGGTTAAGACATAGTGTGTGGGCAGGTCGATGGGTAGTCGTGAAAATGAAATAACACAAATTATTCGATACACTGAGTATATTCAAATAGACACAAGTTGCATCCTTGCTTACTAATATTACGGATCGACACTGATTCTACGACGTGTTAGCTCTACGGCTGTCAGTACTCAACGGCCAGTACATTTTAGCTCAACTGCTATATTCTATTATCCCCACCACGCAAGTGGTTAGAGAAAGCGCGCAAAAGCGTAGTTGTTCTTGCTTTGCCGCCAGATGGCGTGCTTGCGATTTGTTTTGACGTCCATACTATTGACTAAACCCGACATATAGTTCTTTTAAAGAATGGCTGAAGAAAACTCTCGCCTTTTGCACAAAACGACTAGGCAATACCAGTTATTAAAATGTAATGGCGTCAAAAATATTGTTTGACTATTGGCAAGTAAGTTAAAACTAGTTATTTTTTGTTTCTATATTTTTTTAAAGTTAAACTAAGTTAGTAATTGGTTAGTTAACTAACTACAAACTAACTAGTTATTTATACTAATGTATGTACTATTACAAAGGAAGTTAATGAGATTTTCTATGAAACGTTTTTTATTTCAGAACTCTGACTTCTATAGTTTAGGAGAAACTCAATTTCAAAAGTGTGGTACTAAGAAGGCCAGTGTAGATAATACAAGTTTAGATGAGCTTGATTTGTATTTTATTCGCCACCCGCAGCTTCGCCCGCGTGGTATTAGTACATCTCCCAATATCTTTATAAATTAAAGACTATGTGTTATTCAGATGTATAAGCTATATTTCTGTATTATTTTTATTATATTCAGCCTGTTTGTTCATGTAGTAAAATCGGGTTTCTTGAATGTATTGGTGCTAGGTGTGTACTAATTTATACTTCAATGATACACTGACTTCTTGAAATAATAGTTATAATATCTAGTTTTACAATATTTTTATCGGTGGCTAGCAGAAATTGGTTTGGGTGATTTTGTGACTTGTCTTGGGCGCGCTCCGTTGCAGAGTGAGGCGGCGAGGCGGTGCGCGTCGAGTAGAGATGTCCATGCGCCGCCGCTCGGTATCGTAGTGATGTGCATGAGGTTTGGGCGTTAACATCCTCCCGCGCCTTGAAAACTCCAGTTTCAAGAGTTATTATCATCTAATAGTGGGCAGATGCGATTGACTGCTCTGCGAACTATTCCTTTATTTGTTAGAATATCGGCTACGCGGCATGCGCCATCCGATCCAGGGAAAACAGCCTCAATCCGTCCCAGAGGCCAATTTAATGGAGGAGAAGTCTCCTGCTTAATAAGCACCAGCTGACCAGGTGACAAGTCCGGGTGGCGCTTCTGCCACTTCGTGCGCTGCTGTAGCTCGCAGACGTATTCGTGGCTCCACCGACGCCAGAAGTGCTGTCTGGCGTGTTCAATTCTAGCGTATCTGTGCAGGCAGCTGACTCTGGCGTCCTGAAGATCTGGCGCTGGCAGCGAGGTCATTGTCCTTCCAATAAGGAAGTGCCCTGGGGTAAGAGGGAACAGATCGTGAGGGTTGGAAGATAGAGGGGAAAGGGGCCGTGAGTTCAATATTGCTTCTATTTGAGCGATCAAAGTGGTGAGCTCTTCGAACGTAAAATGGGAATGTCCCACGGCCCTTTTCAAGTGGTACTTAGCAGACTTTACAGCTGCTTCATGCAGCCCACCAAAGTTTGGGGAGTATGCAGGTAGAAATTTAAATTTTATGCCTTCCTCTACAAAAGGCTCTGACATGGAGTTAGAATTAGACTGTATAAATTTACCTAATTCGCGACTGGCACCGACAAAGTTTGTCCCATTGTCGCACCATATTTCAAGGGGCTTACCCCTTCTACTGATAAAACGGCGTAAAGCCAGGATAAAAGCCTCGGTGCTGAGACCACTTACTAATTCTAGGTGTACAGCTTTAGTCTTGAAACATACAAAAACACAAAAATAACATTTAACTAGCTTAGAACCGCGGCCTTTTCTATCGCTAACTAAAAACGGCCCAGCAAAATCGGTTCCAGTGACTTCAAATGGAAAACCTGGCGTTAATCTAGGGGATGGCAAATTTCCCATTATTTGTTTGGCAACTACTCCTCTCATGCGAGTGCACAGAACACATTTTCTGAAAGTTTTTCGAGCTAGAGTCCTGCCCCTTATGGGCCAGTACCTTTCGCGGATGAGTGAGAGGAGAAGTTGTGGCCCTGCATGCAGGTGTTTTATATGATAGTAAATGAACAATAAATTTGATAAGGGATGATTAGAATCAATGATAGCAGGATGCTTCTTCTCATATTCATATGGTGAGTTTTCTAACCTGCCCCCAACCCTCATTAATCCATCATCATCAATGAATGGACTTAAACTTACAAGTGGAGCTAGTTTACATTGCGTCTTAAAATTTGGAAAGCTTTCTTGTTGTGCTATGTAAATTAACTTATTTTCTGCCCATGCTAATTCTTCAACCGTTAACATTTGCTTGTTTTGATTCTTAACATACTTAATATTATTATAGAAACGGAATATATATGCAACAATGTTTCTTAACTTACGGAAACTAGAATATTTTTTAGTATCAATTACAAAATTAGAAGTTGGTGTTTCGCTGACCCTAGTAGTGTTTACCCGAACTTCAGGTAGTGTTGTATAGGTTGCATTAGTGCTTTGACTTGGCCAATGTTCCTCACCGTCATGTATGAATGTAGGTCCCTGCCACCACAGTGACAATGAGGCCACTTCGTTTGGAAAAACACCCCGAGAGGCTATATCAGCTGGGTTCTGTGAGGTTGGGACATACAGCCACTTACTGTCATTACACAGTTCATTAACATCTACTACGCGGTTTGCGACAAAAGTTTGTAGTTTATTTGAAGGTGTGCACAACCAACCCAGTACGATTTTAGAATCAGACCAAAAAGTTTTCTTAGTTATTTCACAACGTAGTGATTTACAAATTTTGTTACATAAGCGTGCAACTAGAAGTGCACCACAAAGTTCTAACCTGGGTATGGTTGTAGTCTTCAGTGGCGCCACCTTGGCTCTTGCGGACAAAAGTCGAACTGTGCAGTTGCCTAGAGCGTCAGTTGATCGCACATATACACATCCAGAATATGCCTTCATACTGGCATCCGAAAATGAATGTAACTCTATGGTTACTGGATTAGCACAAAACACATTACGAGGTATATCGATAGTTTGTAAGTTATGTACATTATCAATAAATTTTCTCCATAATTTATTGACATCAGTAGGTATCTCATCATCCCAGCCTAGGTTCTGAGACCATAGCATTTGTAAAATAATTTTACATACAATTGTACAACAGCTGAGCAAACCCAAAGGATCAAATAGGCTAGAAGTCAAGGATAGAATGGAACGTTTAGAGAATGGAGTATCATTGTTACAATCATATAATTTAGAGGATACCATTAAAATTGTATCGGTGTTAGGATTCCATTCTATTCCGAGGGCATGGCTTGGTGATGAAATAATTTTAAAGTTTTCTTGCTCAGAGTTACTTGTATTTGAAATAGAGGTTAGAAATTGACTTGAGTTACTTTTGACTTTTCTAAGATTAAAGCAAGCTGATTCCAGTTTTTCGACAATTCGATGATATATCTCTGCAAGTGTGGACTCATCACTACATCCAGTAATAAGGTCATCGACATAAAAATCATGTGACATTATTTCTCTTATCAATGGGTCATCACACTCCTTACTCAGCTGTATCAAACATCGCGTACTAAGGAAGGGGGCCGATGAGGTACCATACGTGACAGTGTTGAGTTGTAAATACTTCATCGATTCCTCATCGTTCTCGCGCCACAGAATTACTTGCAAGTGTCTCTGAAATTCTTCAACTAAAATTTGCCTGTACATTTTTTCAATATCCCCTGTAACTATGTACGTATGTTCACGAAATCTGATCAATATTGAGAAAATGTCGTCTTGAACAGTGGGCCCTACCATAAGCAAGTCATTTAAAGAGAGACCTGATTCGGTTTTAGATGAAGCATTAAATACTACACGACATTTTGTCGTTTCACTCTGTTCTCTAAGAACAGGATGATGTGGCAATAGGTTTACAATGTCAGGTCGCTCTATTACAGATAAATGACCAAGACTAGCATACTCATTAATGAAGTTTACATACTGTTCCTTTATGTCAGGTTGCCTTTTGAATCTTTTTTCTAGTGAATGAAAACAATGCTTGGCTCTTGCATCAGAATTACCTAATAGTTCTGGGTTATCCCGCAAAGGCAACGTGACACAAAATCTACCGTCTTTCAGGCGGCGTGTGTGATGCACGTAGTGTTCCTCGCAGGCACGTTCCTCCAACGTGAGCTTCGGTGTATCTGGCAGCTCTTCCAGCTCCCAAAACTGCTTCAATTGGTGTCGTATAGCTTGACTGAAATTACAGCGACTTTCCTTACTTGATACATAGTCAGGACACATAACTGGCCCCACCACTAACCAACCAAACTGGGAATTTTGTAGTACAGGTTTGTTAGCATCTCCCAATTTGATCTGATTAGTAGGACAAATGACATCCCAAAAAACATCAGCTCCCAACAACAGATCTATTTGCGATGGGTTATAGAAACTAGGATCTGCAAGTGTGATATTTTTTGGTATGTTTAAGGTTGATATATCAACCTTAGAACTAGGTAAGCTACTAGTTATCTCTGGAATTACAAATGCTTTAATTTCCTTATAATAAGAATTAGTACGAGATTTAATAGTTATACTACAGCATTCTAGAGCTGAACATGTCATGTTATTGATGCCAGTTACAGATACAGAATGAATAGATTGGCCCTCAATACATAACTTAGATTTTAGAGACTCCGATATAAATGATGACTGGCTACCACAGTCCAATAGGCATCGGATCTCATGGCTTTGCTTATTGTTATTTAATGTAACAATTGCCGTTGATAGTAATACCTGGTTTTCTGAACAGGTTGATAGTGCGATTGGATTACATACGCTATTAGTAATATTAGAACTTGCTTTGCTCTCTACATTATTGGACGTAGACAAGTTACCTTTGTGTAGCAATGAATTATGCTTTCTTTTGCAAAATCTACATGGAGTAGAAGTACATTTATAAGAAAAATGTCCACTACGCAGACAATTTGAACAAATCTTATGTTTAGAAACTTCTAAATTTCTATCATCAATTGACATGCTATTGAATTTTTCACAATAATAGATTAAATGTTCCCCACCACAAATAAAACATGAGCGAGACTTAGTTTTGGTTTGGTCTTGGTTACATGCAGCAGCAACAAACATTTTATGTGGCTTTTCATTAGACCGAGATGGTTTATCGATAGACTTCAGTGGCTTTTCATTTTGAGTATGTTTGTCACCGTGGCCGTGGCCTGCACTGACCATTTCCAAAACATCTGCCCTACTTCTTAGGAACTCATAAAACTTATCTAGGGTGGGGTTTTCTGATAGACTATTTCTATATTCCTCCCATTTGGTTGACGTTAACACATCTAATTTCTGGCCAAATAGGAAAATAATCAATGTATCCCAATTTTCAGTTTTCTCATTTAAGCTAGTTAAGGCTCGCATGTGCTTCGATATGTGATCAATAAGAGCTCTGAGTGACGTTTCAGAATTCTTCATAGTAGGTACATTCACGAGTAGAGATACTAAATGGTTGTGCACTAATTGCCGTGTATTATTGTAACGATCACATATCAATTTCCATGCAACCGCATAATTACTGGATGAAATTTCTAAAGATTCTATAACCGAGGCCGCTTGGCCTGCTAACGACACTTTTAAATATTGGAATTTATTGATTTCATTTAAGCTTGTATTTCTATGGATTAATGAATTAAATGTGTCATGAAATTCTAGCCATTTGTTGTAACTTCCCTCAAACACGGGTAGCTTTATTATAGGCAATCTTACACTACTGATATTATTATCACAACTCCGAATTGAAGGGTTCCTACAATCTTGTGAATTTATGCTTTCAACAGTCTCTTGAAAATGAGGTGCGTGTCTTTCTATTAACTCTTGCGCTAAACTAATTTGACTATAGAACACGTTTTCGGTGGAATCCCTATCACAGACCCCTTCCTCCGAGGAATCCACAATCTCTATTTTATTTTGAATTATGTCGTAGTCACTGAATAACGATTCAATTTTGTTAAGTCTAAGTTTCAATTCCAAAAATTGTTGTTTAGAAATAGAATCTTCATTCTGAAGTTCAGTTAGATAATTTTTGAAACTGGTTAGTCTTCCCTTTATTGATCCCCTTTGACGCCTTAAGTCTTTTAACTCCGTGTCAGACATGATGTAGAATAGAAGTATTTAAAATGGCTTTCGCCCACCAAAGTATAGAAGTTAATAATCTTGTTAATAAATACCTGATCTCCCAGCAAACCTGATGATCATAGTACATGAACCAGCTGCAGATCGGCGTCAGTTCACTTGGTAGGTATAGGTAGGTAACGCCCACTTCGTCCAGTACAGGCACCGCTCGCCTCGTATCCCGATGCGCTCGCTGTGTAGGTAAGTATATACCTATACGTTGGTCGTTCGAGCTGGAATTGGTTACAAAATGCGGTTTTATTTGCTTGCAAAACAAAGCTAGCGTGCGATCTATGAATTTGGCGGGAATGAAATGTGCACGTGCAAAGGGTAATCAAGGAATGCAAAGTTGTTATATAGTAGAAAGGTATCAGTAGGTACCTAATTTGAAGTTCTTACGTTTAAATATGCAAAAACAGATAAAGAAACAGCGCTTGTTATAAGCTTTTCCTAGCTAAGCAGTCGAAGCCGTTACCGTGCCTTAGTTGGTAGCGGTAGCCTTTACGAGGCGACTTTAGCGACTCACTGTAGGTACTTAAATGACCCCACAACAGAAAGCTAGACACCCGCAACCCTGTCTTAGGTAAATAGCAACACACACACAATGATCGCACAAACAAAAGAAATACCGGGAAAATGGAATTTAGGTAGGTATTGAAGGAGGTAAGAAATAATAGGAAAGGAACGGGCACACCTTATATGAAGACGTCAGCGTGCTGCCAGGCCTTGGATTCCCTTCCAATTTGCTTCTACTTCGCTTGGTTTCTGGTTCCTTCGCTGGTACAATTCTTATTCTATGCTTCCCGCATAGAATTAATGTCCTGTCACGGTCGCCATAATGTTTGTTCATGTAGTAAAATCGGGTTTCTTGAATGTATTGGTGCTAGGTGTGTACTAATTTATACTTCAATGATACACTGACTTCTTGAAATAATAGTTATAATATCTAGTTTTACAATATTTTTATCGGTGGCTAGCAGAAATTGGTTTGGGTGATTTTGTGACTTGTCTTGGGCGCGCTCCGTTGCAGAGTGAGGCGGCGAGGCGGTGCGCGTCGAGTAGAGATGTCCATGCGCCGCCGCTCGGTATCGTAGTGATGTGCATGAGGTTTGGGCGTTAACACAGCCTATTCTGTCCCACTGCAGGCCAAAGGCCTCCCTTTCTTCCTTCCAATCCTCCCGGTTTAGAGCCATTGTCGATAGGCATCAAGTTCATCTTCATCCGCCATCTTCACCTGGGTCCGCCGCGGTGTCGCCTGACATTAACCACATTTCTGTAGTTTAATCAAAATCCGTTCCATAGGTTTTGCTTGAAAGAGCAACAAACATCCATCCATTCATCTTCACAAATTTTCACATTTATATTAGTAGTAAAATTGATAGGCTTGATTACTATCTCACATGGTAAGCAATGATGTGGTCGACGATGAAGCACGGTTACCTAGAAGCCCATTCACTCTTGTCTTAAAGAGCCCCAGGTTATAGCTAGCAGGAAACACAGACTCGCGCAGGAAATTCCATTCCGATAAGTACTGAAATCGGATCTAGGTGCACTAACTTATCTATGAGAATAATGCACCAGATAATGATTTTAGCTGACAAAACAAAACAGTAACCAAGCACTGGCAGCAGGTGCTTGCGGTGTCGCCAAGCACCTTCCGGTGTGTTCCGACAGCAGCACTTGAGAGCCAGTTCCCTTCTAGGCTTTGTGTGCTTACCACCATCGGCCACATCATCACTGACCACGGTGAGATTGTGGTCAAACACAGGCCTATACATAGTAAAGAAAGAAAGACAGTAAGAAGCTATCTCAGAGTAGGTATTTTTAGTTGTAATCTGGCAATCTGTGGGTTTATGGAAAGAAACAAACAATTACGCATCAAGACATGAAGAGTTAAGATAAGAATGATAAGAGATAAAATTGAAAGATCTATTCTCAAAGATGATAATGTAATCATGATCATCATGTGTCTTGGTCTTTATCATGCAGTTGCAGTGCATGCCTCTATGACATGTAGCGAAGGTAAGTCGAATGTGTGACGTATCTTAGCACCGCGTGACCGGTCACCTTTGATAACTTTGTTGTATTTATGTTTAAGGTTCTTTAAATACTGCTGCGGTTTCTTTTAGTGTCTCCAACTTTGACTTCTTATTATAGAAGTTTCAGAAAGGTAGTTGAAAGTTGGTAAATCTCCTGATCTATGATTTCATTAAGGCCCTTATCTAACGGTCAAGTACCTATCTTTAGTTGATTGTAATCTATGGTTTGGTAAAACCAAGTTTTCGGGCAAACAACGAAGATAATGAAATCACATGAGGGTCTGATGTTAAGAGAAAGCAGGTTTAATAAAATTACTTAATACATACATTGTAAATCAACCTTTTTAATTTCAGCTCAAAAACAATACTCCTAACTAGGCGTTAAAAAAAAACCAACAAGTTACTTACAAATCGCTTTACAAGTCGTGGGTTCGAGCCCAGATAGGCGCTTTACTTTGTGTAAATTATTTCATCACCACTGCTCTAAAACGGTGAAGGAAAACATCGTGAGGAAACCGGCATGTCCTAGAACCAAAAATTCGAAGACATGTGACCAATACGCACTGGACCCGCGTGGTCGATTACGGCCCATTCTCTCACGGAGAGGAGGCCAGTGTCCCAGCAGTGGGAATATTAATAGGCTGATGATGATGATGGCCTTGATACTACACGATTGTGGATAACGACCGGCTGATGCAATTTTTCCTGTTCTCGAAATCATGAGTGGAAACTTTCCTCATTTAAAACTGCGTAGTAGGAGTCATAGCGTCTCATTCACTATTCGTCATTGGTGTGTCAGAAATACGTGTTCAGTTCCAATGAAACCTTTGTTATCATCTCTGCTTTTGTGTCCTTTTATCTTTGAGTCAAACATTCGTGCTCGAATGTTTACCCCCACAGTCACACTGGCTGAAAATAGTACAGTTTTTCTTTTTATTTTTGTATTTCTAAAAAAAACCTTTAGACTGACTCGTTGGTCATAAGCACGACTGCTGAGCCAGAGAGGTTCTGATGACCTCGATCCTAAAGTCGTGCAGTATCATTAGATTTATAAGATTTTTCTCTAAGGAAACTACTGCTATGAATGTGGTTGTTTGTTTGATTGCCGGGTCGAGGAAATATCTGTTTTTACCCGACTGCCGAAGGAGGGTAATGTGTTTATCAGTCTATGTATGTATGTATGTTTGTTCCTATGTGGCGTTCTAGAGACCAAACACGTTGGCTGATTTTGATGATTCTAGCGTTAATCGATTCCTCTTAATCATGCGAGTGTCACTGGCAACATTAATATTGAAATATATAGAAATGGCGTATTTCGAGCGACATTTTGGGGGCTCAATTTTGTTTCTTCTTCCAAATCCAAAGCCCAAAATCCACCAACATCTGGTTTTGATCAGCCAGCTCGCGAATATATATCCTCCGACTACACAGTAAGATTTTCTTCTTGTTTACGCCTTTTCAGTTCGCTTCTTAAGCAGGCGGGTTTTTTATTTTTTTAATAAACTTTTTTATTTATAACTTTCTAGTTAGCATTTTTTTCATCTGGAATAATAGTAGAAGCCCGGATAATAGTGGATTCTGGATTTGTGTCACATTAATGGGAAAAGGCTCATCCCTATTAGATGGGACTTAGGCATACCTCTCTGTCGAAATGAACCACCTCCACCTGAACCTGGGGAACACAGTACAGGCGTGACATGTACCTACCAAGATAATTGTAATCCTGAATTAGGTCATGAATTCAGAAACATGTATCAACGTTATATCTGTGAATACTGCTGTAAATCAGTATGAATCATTAAGTTCCAGTTAAAATGATGTAAGGACACATTTATTGGTATCGATATCGGTATCGTTTCTGGTATCGACGTATTTTATGACGTAACTTTTCTCATTTAAAGTTTGCCCGTCTTCCGCATGATTGGAAGTGATTGAGGTACACATAACGGTTGGGACTAACCTACATTATGGTGGGGTTTGGGTACTTGGACTGATTGACTTCCTGTAGCTGTTTAATTTTAAGATCTTTGTCTTAAAATACTTTGTAATAGTTTTATTCTTTTCTTTTTTTTTCTTTTTTTTTAAAAACGTTGCCCCACACTAGGAATTTCTTCCTGTATCGTGGGTGCGTTTACAAACATATAAACTCACATACACAAACACCCAGAGCCGAAACAACTATCTGTAGGTCATACAAATATTTATTCCGTGCGGGAATCGAACCCGCGACACGCAGCGCAGCAGTCAATCGCTCAACCACTGCGCCAACCGTGCGCCCAAACTGATTACTACTTACTTACTGATTGAACATAGTGTCCATGGAATTTCTTGCACGTTCTTCTCCATATAGATCTACCAATGCTTGCGAATGTGGAACTAGCGTCATTTTTGCTTGACAATTTAATAGTACCTTGAAACGCTTTAGTTGAATTAAATTATTTGAATTTGGGTTAGAAATAACGCTACAAGTAGACTTTCGATAGTCCCTTAGTAAAAGTTGTTCATATTTTTTACCTTCTTTTTTAGGGATTCGGGTCCAAACGGATCTCTATTTCTGTCATTCACGTGTCCGTCACCACTGCTCTTAAAACGGTGAAGGAAAATATTAAGAGAAAGTCGGCATGCCCTAGAATTAAAAATTAGAAGACGTGTGACATTCACCAACCCGCACTGGGCCTGCGTGGTGGATTAAGGCCTATTACCTCTCTCACATAGAGGATGCCTGGCAGTGGCAACATTATAAGGCCGATGATGATGATGATGTTGACGTGTCCGTCTGTCCGTCATCTGTCACATAAATTTGGTCCGGAGATTTTTTTAACTTCCCATTGACCTATGACCTTGAAATTTGTTGAAAATGTTTATTATTACTTACATATATTTTACTAACAAATACCAATAAATTTGATATTTCTTTGGTACGTAACCCTAAATGTGCGAAGTCCGACGCGCAGTTGTCTGGTTATTATTTCAATTAATTTGTATATCTATACTAATACTAATATAATATTATAATATCTATACTATAATATTATAAAGAGGAAAGATTTGTTTGTTTGTTTTTACCGAATAGGCTCCGAAACTACTGGACCGATTTAAAAAATTCTTTCACCAATAGAAAGCTACGTTATTCCTACTATGATAATATATATTTATGTTACTCATAGGCTATTTTGTAATACCGAAAACGGGTCCTGTGGGGTGGCTTATGGGAGCGAAGTCGCGAGGAACAGCTAGTCTTTTATACAAATGAAACAGCAGGATGAGGTTATTAAACAGAATAATTATGAATTAGCAGTAGTTATCTGAATATATTATGTCATTAAACATGTATATTTTATCTTACTAATTGATCAAAATATCAATTATCCGCTGGCGTGTCTTGACAATCTTATCTTACCAAGAAGTTACTTTCTAAGATATTTTACACGCAATCACATTTATTGGAATACATGAGTGATCGGTATTTTCACAGAAAAAAATATGATGCTTTCCAGAAAGGCGATCAACTTTTGGCACAAACAATCTATACTAATCCAAACTAATATTTTATATATGCGAGTAACTCTGTCTGTCTGTTTGTTACGTTTCATTTCAAGTCTTCGACAATGCACCAAATTTGATAAATTTTGCTATAGAGCTTGATTGAACCTTGAAGATGAACCACAAGGATACTTTTTAACCCCTGACGAAAAAGAAGGGTGTTTATAAGTTTGACATGTGTATCTGTATATTTGTGTATCTGTCTGTGGCATCATAGCTCCTAAACGGATGCGATGTTTTTTTTTTGAAAGTTTACTTTATCAAGAGTGTTCTTAGCTATGTTTGATGAAAATCGGTTCAGCCATTCAAAAGTTATGGGCTTTTTACTTTTTGAATCTGGGTATTTTCGAAAGATATCATGTCATAATTACGTGTTCTATAAATTATCGATCGAAGCGTGTCTACTATTAGATAAATTATGTAGTTTAAAAAGCGTAAAATAAACATGTGTAGGAGGGTAATTAAATTTCTAAAATTTTTCTTGTTATCCCGGGAGTACTTTGGGGTAATTTTCGACGTATACGGGGCGAAGCCACTGGCAAAAGTTAGCATAGAATGATGAAATTGGTCAGCTAGTATCTTTATTTATTTATTATTACAACAATAACACAAACAAACAACAATCCAACACAACACCCAATACAACATATTCTACTTATAAACTCTTCACAAAATATTACACAAGGTCCTTACGATTTCAATTAATTTTAAATTTAATTGCTTCGGTACTACGTACTATTATTTATTCTGTGTTACTTACTACCTATGAATTGAAAGCTAGAACTTTCTTTATCTCTTAGGGCCCAGGTTAGTTGCTGCAGAAATATACTAGTCAAATGAGGTATCCTTGACCCATCCCGAACACAGGACCTGTATGGAGACTCTTCACAGGACATGCATCACCTTTTTACCTGCCTAGCATGCATATCCACCCTCAATATATATGTACTACGCACTAGATTAGGCGATCCAAAAACTCACTCTGTTCGACTGAACTGTACTGCAATCCGTACACCTTACTTTACACTACGTTGTGTGTTTAAAATAAACTCTATAAGCGATCTAGCGCTGCATGTTTTAATAGTTTGATTAGACAGCATAAATAATGTATAGCTCCACAGCGAACTTTAGTTCTAACTCACCAGCATTTAAACAAATGGTTTTCATGAATATTCTTGTCTATTGGTAGAATTATGTCAGTGATAACCACCTGCACCTTTCACGACTCAAACTAAGCCTACGAAAGACCTATCCAGGTGGCAACATACTACTTGGACAAAACTTGAGTCAAATCGAAATACTAGATAAGAAGAGGCCTTTGATTGATCCTGCCATAAAGATGATTGTACGAGGTAGTAGATACTGAGAACTAGGTTAAACAATCACTGAAAATTAAGTAGATCAAGTGACCAAAGTCACAGGTACAGGTATGACACCATTCAAGTGTTCTCACAAAAATGTTGTTATCAGTTTTGATATGCACTTTCGCAACGCTGCATCAGTATTTCTCCAAAATATTCCTTATCTTGGCTTTGAATCATGTGCGAATTTTTGGCCACGGCTTGCGAAATGCTTATCAATTGACTGATAGTGTGCGGTGTGTTTAGGGTACCGTATGATAAAGTAGAAGCATTTTGATGGTAAACCTATTTATCTATAATAATAATTAAAAACAATTGTGCCAATTTTTTATTCCTTATTTATTATTATTCTTTTATTCATTACTTTTCTTATTATCTACATTTTTAATAATTTTATAAAATAAATTTAAAATATCATTTAAACATATAAAAAGATAGAGGCCCACCGGTGTCGGGCACACGGTCCAAGCTGCCGGTGGTCAGGGCTCCAGAGAGAGGAATCTCCGAAAAATACGAGTTTCTCGAGCCGAACAATCTCGAGCTCTTGATCCAGCCACCTAACGAGAGCCTCCTAAGGTGTTGGTCGAGGATCGTGGATATTAAGCCAATGTCTGACACGACTATCAGTACAATGATCGCTGTGTCCACATCCCACACGTCGACAAGCTCGCGAGCCAAGTCAAGATACTTGATTTGCTTATCTTTCTCAGCTTTAACGAGGTTCAACGTTTCATGGTGGCAAAAATCATTGCACCTCTCGATTCGGTCCACCACCACTATATCAGGCTTATTAGAAAGAAAGAAGAAAGAAAAAGTGTTTATTTGTCACAAAACGACATACAATATATATAAGAATATACTTAAGCTAAACTCTTAAAATAGTATTAGTAGTACTTAAATTAAGTTAGTAATGACGAGAAATAATTAATTAGCCATAATAGTCCTGTCAGTTATGATGGACCGATCCCAGTACAATGTGATATTGCCATTCTTGAGACCTGGGTCGGGCACATACCTGTAGTACGGCACTTCCGATGCCACAAGAGTGTATTTCAGAGCAAGTTGCTGATGGATAATCCTAGCTACAAGGTTGTGCCTATGCAAGAACTCTTCGTTAGCTAGACGAGAAAAACCAGAGATAATGTGACGTATAGATTCACCCGGATGGTGAAATTCCGGTAGTTATTCGTCATGATAACTTCATCCATAACTGTACAGACAAAACCATCGGTTTCCCCAAACAGGTCACCGAAACTCAGCCAGGCTACAGACGCTGATTGGTCTACATCGGACCCATGTAGGGCCCGGAAAAAGCGTCCGTGAAGATCCTTCCTTTGCCATACCTTAACCAGGTCATCGGTTCACCCCGTTGCGTTCCAACGTTTTGGGGAAAAGACCAGGGAGAGTGGGATTATTATTTCAATAAAACCACCCCGGTGATCACCATCACATAGAAGGGGCCCTTGACATCTAAAACACCACCCTGGAACCACTTCTGTGCAACGCCTGTTAGGGCACATTCCTGGGAAGACTGAAAGAGCGCCTCCCCTGAGCCTCGTGTGCACGGCGCGCGGCGGCACCTATCGTCACTTGGTGGATAGACAGAGTTCCCGGCGGTCTGAGAGCCCGCGACTCTGGAGTTCCACCTGCTTATGATGCAGGCGGGGTTTCGGCGTTTTAGGCATCGATGCGGTTGCCTCCCCGTCACCTTCTCCGAGAGGGGTCGGCCCTCTCATGAAACTTTGGTACTCCTGCGGATAATTATCCTTCTAGATTAAGTCATCCTCACATATTTGTATCATTTTTTTCCCATATTTAGAAAGACAAATAATCTACACGGCAAACAGTAATCCCATTGGTACAATATTAGGTTATAAAACAAGAATGGCGGGGTAATAACCTTAACAATCTAAATTGGGAATAATTTAATTACCTCTGTGTAGTTTCGTGTTTGTGAAGTTTATGATTACTAATATCCTAATAGCTAGCAAAATATTAACATGCGCACTGTTTCAATTGTTCAATGAAATATAATATATGTTTATGTTTGGGATGTATATCTTTAATACTCGTTTTCTGAGTAATGACTTTCGAATTGGCATTGTGTTCAGAACATGTACTTTAAAACGCCTTAAAATATGAACCTTAGTCCTTTTGAAGCAGATAATTCGACTCCACTCCAATCAACTCTGTCGCCAGGACAACTGAAAACACACATAAAAAAGATATATATAACTTTCAAGTTGATTGCGATGAGTCGAGATACTAGTAAAATAATTACTTAGAATATAATATAAGTTTCTTTTGTTTAATGCATTTTAGGATTGACCTGACTATAAGTTTTAAAAGGAGTACACATCTAAAATTGTTACAAATACCCATTATCCACCTATTGCTTATAAAAAGACTTTGCGACTTTTGCTTTAGGCTTAATTTTACTCTTCAATGAACAATTTTGCATTATTTTACCAGTTTTTTTTTTAGTTTTAAATAAAAGGCTTTCTTATTTATTTATTTTTACTTATATCAGAACTTCCAACATTTTTCATTAAACAATACAAAACCTTTCAACAATTACCCTACGGAACCTCAGGCGAATACCTCTACACTCTTGACACACCCATGACAAGTTGACACGTCCCACGCCCATATCTCGACAGTCACCGATTGGGTGTGATTTATATACTGGCACCCCAACCATCGACGTCAGTACAACACTAAAGTTCTAAGGACTGAGTTCTAGCAGAAAAAAAAACAAGTGAGTAACCATAGAGAAGGACTCTCTTCTTTATTTTTTGGTATTTCGATCTTCGTATGCAAGGAAGCCTGCGTACTTTGTCTTTGCTCTTTTTGTGTTTGATTACATGTAGTTGTTTTTTTATATTATCGTTGTAAATAATAATGATTCACTTCCTTGATGTTTTTAATACATTGATTATGATTTGTTTTATAGACTGATAAATTATATTATCTTATCCTTTTAATCTACCATGCATTTATTTGATTAAAGATAGATATTGGGCAGATTCCGAAATTGTTAAGTCGCGAATGATTTGTTGGTGTTCCTTCAATGCTGTTTACTATTTTTATTTTAATGTATCTAGTTGCCAGTTTTCTTCTAAAGTAGACTCATTAGGTATTAACTATAATGTGATTTTTTATTTCGTTGACTAAACTGACATTTGGGGGGTTGTCACTTTATCGTTATATTAAAATAGTGTCGTACCCTAACTATCCTGAGTGATCGAAAGTTAATCGAAAATCGAAGTAGATCGAAAATGAAACTATTTCACGGCATAAAAATATAATTTGTTTAGAAACTAGCGGATCGTATTTAGTTTCTACTCACTTATGTCAGACTTAATTTTATCGATTGCATTTATTTTATTGTTGATTTCATATTTAACACAATGAAAGTTCATGTACTATGTGTATGAATACTGTTATATTTAAATATATTACGTTTATATTCATAAAATATTTATTTACACCAATTAGTAAAAATAAATTCAGGAGTCATGTCACATCGATTCGATGAATCACTTATAATTGAGCCTTACCTACAACACTATGCTCCGCGCTTGCAACATTTAAAAAAAATAAGGTCAATAGCAGCTGTCAGTTTAGTCCTCATTAAAAATCACAGTATAGCAATATAGCTTACTAGAATAGTGTATATTGGGTATCTATTAGTTTTGGTCGCCGAGCTGTCGAGCAATATTCATTTCAAAGACTCAACAAATCGTTCTCAACAATTTAGTACTGTAAACAACCATTCAAATTCAAATTCAAATTATTTATTTGTAAAAACAGGTACAATATTATAAGATCTAATTCTAATGTTAGGATCGCTATGTCTAACCTAATAGGCATACAAACTGGATACATATAATTCTAACATACCTTTTCTATCTTTATATTGATATGATTTGGTTTGGTTAGCTTGTAGAACGACACATATATTCATTTAACAATACTTTGCGGCAAGCATTAGGTAATTGATAAGTGATTTTATTTCTGTTAGTAGGTAATTTATAACATAGAGATAAATATATGCGTATGTTTTGGCCGAAATAACTTTTTAGCGAGTTAGTATAACTATGTACTCTCATGTTTTTCTTATTGTATGTTTTTTAAAGATCCAACAACAGAAAAGAAAAAAAATCCTCAGTTTTGACTTTTTGTTTTTTATCGAAATACGTTTTCAACGTGATATTTTTGTTATCTAAAGTAAATAAACACGTTTGATGATAAACTGTAACATGTGCAGACTATCTAAAATTAATCTTGAATATAGCTGTTGTATATGGATTTGTTGTATGGCTTTTACCGCCAAAACTCGATTGCCTGGAAGAAGTTTGTATTCTGAATTTAATAAGTAACAAATTAGGCGAGAATTCTATAACAAAAGATAAAACTTTGTTATACTAGAAACCACGGCCAGAAACAACAATAAGTAATTTGCCGCGCGCCAGAAATTTTCCTTATATTCGTTAATTAAAATCTTAATTCTATTACATAGTAAACCATCTAGTGTCTTTCCTGAGGGAGGGGACATAAGCTCTTAGAGTAAGGTTATTTTGAGTGTGTGTAAGAGACGGATGTATATATGACTTGTATACCCGTGTATATATATCCTTATGGTCACCCCCCTTTGCCTAACCTCTAATGTCTGAATTAACAATCTTAAGTTGAGTAATTGTCAAACTCAACTTTATTCTGAATTCCTGTCAAACTTCAAAACCCATAACTTTACAAAGTAGGGTTGCTACCTAGGATTTGGCACGCTTCCTTAACTAAATAATCAATTCAGAAACCGAGAGAGATTAAACAAAATACATGTTTTTAAGAAATAGAATGTCATAATACCTACTTAGCTAGCGATAATTTTATCTTTAGATATTAGTCTATTCGTCATATTCAGAAAGAAAATACATACGTTCGAAAAACAACCCTCCTTCGGGCAGACAGATAAAAAGAGTTAATTTTCTCCATCTCCAATAAACCATTACATACTTACCTAAGTGTTTATTGCAATGATAATGGTTAAAGCAGCCGTTTCCTTATGTTCTGTTTGAAAATATGGGCAATTTAGCAAAAGGCTCTTTGTCAGGATTTGGTTTTACGATTCCCTCTCACCGTATTTTGTGTTTATAGCGACGACATGGCTTTATCTGCTGCTTTTAACTGCTAATAGTTGTCTTATATTTATCCAAATACCTACGGTCTGATATCTAATACGTTCTTCAATATTTGTATTTTGATAACCACTGTTCATCGCACTAGTAAAAGGCCCACAAAGACTGATAAGTTTATTGATTTGTGGCATGGTCGATGATAGTGATAAACAACCCACTATGTACTTAGAAATACCAACAATACCTGACTATCTATTGCAAAATTGTTACATTACTATATGCCTAAAAATACTGCTTTTAGCGATAAGACCGCCCGATGTCACACCCTTTTATAACGTTCTAAATTGTTATTTGTTATGGTGTACACATATGAGTATTTAACCGACTTCAAAACAAGGAGGTGTTTCTAAATTGGACAGAATGTTTTTTTGCACATCTTTTCTTTCTACATAAAATATTAATCACACCATTCTTTATCCAACAGACAACAAATCAAAATGGCACTCCCTACCGTGACAATCCGCGAGGTTTCCGACGCGACTCAAGACAACACTCTGTGTCCCAGCACCAAGAAGGTCGTAGAAGGCTTGCTCAACGACTACATGGACCTGCAATACGGAAAGGAGACACCTTACACTACTGGCAAGCAAGTGGTGCCATCTGGTGCAGCGCTTGAGGACGTTGAAAAAGCAGCAGCCGATGAAAGTGCTCCTAAGAAGTTCCATGATGTCTTCGCTCAGATTGAGAAGACGGCCAAGAGTGGTGACCTCACCCCTCTATCCAAGAATGACGGCACTTGGGACCCCAAGTTCACCCCCGTCTTAGTCCTCATCACCCCTAACCCTTAGGTTAAGCCCAGAATCTGTTTTACTATTTATTTTTTATGTTATTTTTATTGTATTTTGATTAATGATTAAAGTTTTAAAATTATGAAATGCTGCTGTCTTTGTATATTTTTTTTTTTGGGACAATCCCACCGCACTATTCCCAAACCACTGCAACTCCTGAAAGCCAGAATCAACAGTGGCGACCACCAGAAAAGCGCCGAGGCAATGAAGCTCGACGAAGTCCCGGAGAATGAATTTAACTGTCTTGGATCCCGCAACGAAATTAATCAGAAAAGAATAACGGAGGAGTAGGAAAAAACATAAATTTTCCACTTCCCTCCACATCAAGCAGGAGACAGAACAAACAAGGCCACTAGGCACTAGGCTACAACTGGGATAAGCCCAGTTGCCTAGCACCACGGATAAAAATAAGAATTAATATTAATGGGTCCTAACATTGTGAGCTGTTATGTTTGATTCCAATAATAGGTATGGCAAAAACGCTTGAACGCACGGAAATTTGTTCTAGTTTCCACAAGGTCCGTATAGTAAACAACTCCTGAGGTAGCCTCTACATTATTCAACATAACATTACGTTCATTCTGCCAAAGAATACACTCCCATAAGATATCATGTGCAGATTGTACATATTCGCAGTCAGATGTAGAACACTGACATAAATGTCACTGAACGTCTTTGTATAGCCTTATTTCACTATTTGGTGTTCATCTCTCCACGTCTTTCTTCGCCAGAGGTGGCTTTGCTAAGTTCAAGGCTCAAGCCCGTTCCCGATTCGTAGTTTGCGACGGGCATCTAAGTTAGGTGCGGGTCTTCACGCTTTTCGGACTGGTGTCGATGGTCAGTACTTGTCTGGTCATGTGATCTTCAGGTCTCTTGGAATTTGCGACTCCTCTGCACGGGGCTTTCACACACTGCTCTTGGGTGCCATACATTGGCCCACAAAAACGGGTATGTCCATGTGAAGATATTAAAGGCCTAACGTTGGGGGCGAGAGCCTACTTATTTTATTTTATTTTGTAACTAAAGATTGTTGTAACTGGAACTCATCCAAATCGTGCGCCATTGCTTGGAAAAGCGGCATCAAAACAAAACACATAGTTCAGCTTGAAGTCAAATCATGAAATCTATTGGAAAAAAGCCTAAAAAATTGGTGCACGCACAGAATATAAAAGCCACAGAGGAAAAGCTTTTTCGAAATTTCTACGGTAAGAAATACCAAACAAAGATCTACAAGTCTGTTTGTATGGAAGGCCTCAGTTTTCCTAAAAGCTTTTTTTTTTGTTTTGTGTTTGGCTAAAAATAGATAATAAGCAAAATATATAAAGGGGCAGCTAGTTTGAAATAAAGAAAATTGGTCAAATTGGACTGGTGGAACAACCTTTTAATAAAAAAAAACTTTTTATTAAACTGGCTTTTATATTAAAAATTGCATTGTCACGAGAGTCAATCGTGTGTGCCAAATTTCAGCTCAATCGGACATTGGGAAGTGGGTTAAATTTAACTTTCAAGATTTGATTACAGACACCGGGATAGGTAAAACTTAATAAAAGCTTGTAACATTATACTATCATATATCTAGGATCACAGATCTGTGAGTCATATTTATATGATAGTGTAATATAAACATGAATTATTTCGTCTTTGATAATAGTACATTGTGATACAAGCGTGGAAAGTAGGTTATTGCAAACGAGCTGTCATTAACAAGCCCGAGCCGAAGGCGAGGGTTTTTAATGACACGAGTTTGGTTTTTAATGACAATTTTAATTGTGTCGTATAATATCAATGTTTGTATATTTGATGATAAATTGGATCAATGTTTGCATGCCAAAATGGAAGAGTGTACAAGGATTCTTAATATTATTGTAACCACCTTATTGTAAATACCTACATTCTTAGCAAATAAATAAATAATAATTCTATTCTATTCCGTGTATCACACGACATTTTTCAATACAGTTGTGGGAAATACTAAAAACAAATCAAAGAATTAGATTTGTTTATTAACAAAAAAATAAAATTGTCGCGCGTTTTTGCAACTGGACATATTTTTTTTACAACGAAAACAGCCTACACAGCCTATTCGATTTTTGACAAATGTTGATGTGAAAATAATTAAATTAAAACTGGTAATTAAATAAATTAAACAACCATTTAAAAGACTTTTGAGAATTAAATGCTAAAACGTACGGAATCATTCATTTTTGCTCGTATAAAATCCATTCCATTTTATTCTATGTATGAAAACTCCTTGCTACTAAACTTTTTTAAATTAACTTATAACAAAAGGCGCGTTTTTGCTACTGAAATTATTTTTACAACGAAAACAGCGTATACAGCCTATTCGATTTTAGATAAATGTTGATGTGAAAATAATTAAATTAAAACTTTAAATGGTTGTTTAAATAAATTAAACAACCATTTAAAAGACTTTTGAGAGTTCAATGCTAAAACGTACGGAATCATTCATTTTTCCTCGTATAAAATCTATCCCATTTTATTCTATGTATGAAAACTCTTTGCTACTAAACTTTTTAAATTGACTTATAAATTTAAAACTAAACTGCAAAACTAATGATCGAGCTCGTAAACAAAAGTCACGACCGCGTAACAGAAAGATGCCTATGCATAAGATTTAATTTTCGAATCATAATTATAGCCTCTGAAAGTACGCCATGTTTAACAACTATATTGAAAAAGATTTTTGACATTTGTTGTTAGAAGGTCATAGAAACAGGTCTTGCCATATTAAATAATATAAAATATATTATTTTCAAGTTTATTTCTTTATTTCTTAACCTAACTAATAAGGCAATTAACTATTGTGACGGTTTTACTGACGAAATAAAGTAAGAACAACGAAATTTTGGCGTAAGTTCACAATATGCTTAGTAGAATTCCTAAATTATTTTTGGCAACACTGCTGTACTGACAAAAAAAAAAACCAGGCGGCCCGGGAGTTCATTGCAACTAAATATGATAAAAAATAGGAGAATATATAAGAGATAGGATACTATGTATGATCCTAGATATATATAATAGTGTAATACACGCCTTAGACAAAACGAGTGTGAGAGGGGTTCAGACTTTCAGAGTAGGCGTTTTGAAGTTTCCTGTAGTGTAACCTACTCCTGTGAGAAAAATGATGGCATAAGAACTTCCTCATTAAACATTTTGTTTTTGATGCCATGATTTTTTACGTAACGAGTTAACTACTAAACTGCTACTGAGTTAGCTTTGGCCAAGATTTAAGGACCGTCTTCTTCTTCTTAGAATTGAGGTTCCAAAAATAAAAGTTACTAGATAAATAAGAACGATTACAAACATGAGCTACTTAGTATACCATTGGAGAATGATATTAGACAGAAAAAGCTAGAAATAGATTACATGGAGAAATATAATTGACTAAGCCATAATCCACCTGCGACAATGACAACGAGGCGAAACTAACAGTTTTATATTTATCTATTTCGAAAACTTTCCCAGAATTTTCCCTCTTTCCCGTTTTGCCAAGTTACATCGGTACCGCTCAATGTCAACTCTTGTGACAAAGGTACCTTAATGGACAGACATTGATATGATTCAATAAGTGATCCGATTTTCTTATTTTTGTGGCAGACACTAAAAGTTTTGTCCCTTAATATTTTATGACGTCACAAACATACTTGTACTCGTGTGGTCGTCGCAAAAAAGGTTTGAGAAATAAAAAAAGTTAATTAAAAAAATCAAAAAACCCGACTGCTTAAAAAGCAAACTATAAAGACGTAAACAAGAAAAAATTATGCTGTGCTGTCGGAGGATACATATTCGCGAGCTGGCGGACCAAAACCAGATGTATCCTCCAACTGCACAGCATCTTATTTTATTTACAACTTTTTAGCTATTTTTTTTTAGAATTAGGTACATTTAAACATATAAGTGTTATATATTTTTGAAATTGCCTCTTAAAATCCTTTATTTTGATACCCCACACGATGGGTTTGGAAGAAAAAAAATTTTTTTTTCCCACAAAATGGCGCCCAAAATCCGCCATATTTGTTTTTTCCAATTTTATTGTAGCCAGTGACACTTGCAGGATTAAGACAAATCGATTGGCGTAAGAATCAGAATCGTGTGGGGTATCAAAATAAAGGGGTTAAGAGGTGATTTCATAAATATACAACACTTATAAAGTTGACACTTACGAAACTGATAAACTTTGCTTTTGAAAATAAAAGTGAAATAGACTACATAACAACTAATCAAACAAAAAATGTTTCAAAATATAGAAACATTAAATTTAAATTATTCATCACACCATAGTTTAGTCAGAAGCACAATAACTCTATCAAATACACAAAAGAGTAGAGTGGCATATACAAACAAACAAAAAAGTACTCTAAAGAACGACCTAGATATAAAAGAATACAAAAATAATCTAAAAAACCAACTGTTGCACTGTACCAAAACAGATTCTGTTCAGAGTTGCTACGATTCTTTGATACATGCTATAATTAGTAGTGTTCAAAGTTGCTAGATGACAATAACTTGCTTAATGCTATAAGCTTTATATTTTAAACACGGGGCGGCAACGAATGAAGCAAGCGCGGTGACTGTTAACTCGCAGCTCCTACTCTAGCGTTGGACTCGTTGTACAGACAGTATGCTTAAAAATATTAGAAACATCGCTTTTAAGAATTTATTACGATAAAATGGAGCAATAAAAAATAAACAATGAACTTTCGTTCATACTTTCAGTTCTACTTCACTACTTTAAGTTCCATATTGATAAATCACTATTTCTTTTAGACATTTTCGTCCATAATATACACACAAAAACAAAACATTAAACAACAAAACAATCTCTCAATCAATCGTCCTTACTTACACAATTATACTTAGTCAATATTACGTGTCCTATCACTGTTTACACTAAAAACCACGAAATAAAATAGCGTAGGTATAATACGTAAGCATGATTATGGGCAAACCCTCCAATAGTATGGCAAGTCAAAAGAAACCACGGGTCCCAGTACCCGGCCGCCCTGCTGTTATTCCTGATTATGGCGGCGGTCACGGTGGCGGCAGGGCACTCGGGGGTGCGAAGAATCTCCGGGTTACGGACTACGGCCGCCAAAATCAAAAAACAAAACTGACCTTGGCTACGTACAACGGACGCACGTTACGGCTTGACGAACACCTCGTGCAGCTTGAACAGGAGCTCGAGAATGAAAAAAAAATGTAAGGTGGCACATTCTGGAGTTGAGTGAAGTCCGAAGAGAGGGAGAGGACAAAATAACTCTTGAATCGGGCCACCTTATGTATTTCCGAGAGGGAGACCAGCTATCCCAAGGCGGTGTCGGGTTCCTGGTTAACAAATCCATCTGTGGCAACGTTGTGGTAGTCTCCAGTGTGTCGAACAGGGTAGCGTACCTCATAGTGAAGCTAACCGAGAGGTATAGCATTAAGGTTGTGCAAGTCTACGTACCGACCTCGGCGCACTCGGACGACGAAGTGGAGAAAATGTTCGAGGACATTTACAAGGCCTTGCACTCCACCACTAAGACCCACTACAGCGTTATCATGGGGGATTTTAACGCTAAAGTGGGAGTACAGAATTGCAGCGAATCGGTAGTAGGATCCTTCGGGTTTGGCAGCAGAAATCATAGGGGGCAAATGCTTGTCAACTTCCTAGAGAAGGAGGGGCTTTTTGTTATGATTTCCTTTTTTAAGAAACAGCCCCAAAGGAAGTGGACGTGGCAAAACCCCGGAACTATGACCAAAAATGAGATAGACTTCATCAGAACAGATAAAAAGCATATATTCAGGGATGTCTCAGTGATCAACAGGTTTAATACCGGCAGCGATCACAGACTTGTTCGAGGCTCTCTGAATATCAACTTCAAGCTTGAGAGAACTCGTTTGATGAAGTCTAGACTCCATCCAAACATGATCGAAACTATGTTAGGATCTGAAACGTTTCAGTCAGACCTGGAGAACCGGTTTGCTGTCGTGGAAACCACAGACGACGTTGACCAGACACTCGACCAAATGGTGCAAATCCTCAGGGAGAAAGGTACGAGATTTTGTAAGATGCGGCGTACGGGCCAGAAGTCTAAACTTTCGGAAGAGACTCTAAAGCTCATGACGGAGCGACGTGAAAATCCACCAGCCACTTCGCCAGAACAGCGGGCACTCAACAAAAAAATTAGGAAACTGGTACGACGCGATCTCCGACGATCCAATACGCTCTCTATAGAGAAAGCGATTGAGCAAAACCGGGGGTCAAAAGTGTTCTTCGAGCCATCTGACGAAGCTGGCTAAATCGAGTGGGGATATCGTCGTTTCGAGGCCGGAGATTCTTTCGGAAGTTGAGGACTTCTACAGCCAACTGTACGCATCGCATGCATCTCGGCCTGATCCCGAAAATGAGGAATCTAGAGCCACCTTAACCCGCCATTTTACAGAAGACCTGCCTGAAATAAGCCAAGATGAAATTGAAGCGGCTCTCAAACAGCTTAAAAATGGAAAAGCCCCGGGCGAGGACGGGATTACAACCGAGCTCCTGAAAGCGGGAGGACGCCCGGTATTGAAGGAGCTTGGGGAGCTCTCTAACTCTGTCCTGTTCTCTGGGAGAACTCCAGTGGCGTGGCAGAGAAGCGTGGTCGTTCTATTCTTCAAAAAGGGTGACAAAACCCTTTTGAAGAATTACAGACCCATTTCGCTTCTTAGTCACGTTTATAAGTTGTTTTCGAGAGTCGTCACGAATCGTCTAGCGCGAAGACTCGACGAGTTTCAGCCACCGGAGCAGGCCGGGTTCCGAGGAGGATACAGCACCATAGACCACATCTACATAGTGCGGCAAATTATACAAAAGTCCGAAGAGTATAATCGGCCCCTGTGTTTTGCTTTTGTGGACTATGAGAAGGCTTTTGACTCCATCGAAACCTGGTCTGTTTTGGAGTCTATGCAGCGATGCCAAGTTGACTGGCGATACATCCAAGTGCTGAGATGTCTTTATGAAAACGCAACAATGACCGTCCAAAGTCGAGGAGTTAGACAAGGGGACGTAGTTTCCCCGAAATTGTTTAGTAACGCAGTGGAGAATATGTTTAAAACGTTGGACTGGGAAGGACGCGGCATTAACATAAACGGCGAGTACATCTCACACTTAAGATTTGCGGATGATATCGTCATAATGGCAGAGTCACTGCAGGACTTGCAGCAGATGCTGGATGGCCTAGCTGATTCTTCTGCACGCATCGATCTCCGGATGAACTTGGATAAAACCCAGGTTATGTTTAATTCACACGTCACTCCGGGATCGATTGTGGTCAATGGCGGTGCTCTCAAAGTTGTTCGAGAATACGTTTACCTCGGGCAAACTTTGCTGTTTGGTAAGAACAACTTTGAGCAGGAGGCTAGCGGAAGAATACAGCTGGGCTGGGCGGCGTTTGGAAAACTTCGTCGAGTCTTCTCGTCGCGCATCCCGCAAAGCCTGAAGACTAAAGTCTTCAACCAGTGCGTCCTACCTGTTATGACCTACGGTGCCGAGACGTGGACACTCACAATACGGCTGGTTCATCAGTTCAAAGTTGCTCAGCGAGCTATGGAAAGGGCTATGCTCGGCGTCTCTCTAAGGGATAGAATCGGAAATGAGGTGATCCGGCAGAGAACCAAAGTTGTCGACATAGCTCACAGAATAAGTAAGCTGAAGTGGCAATGGGCCGGCCATATAAGTCGTAGAACCGATGACCGTTGGGGTAAACGTGTTCTTGAGTGGAGGCCTCGAATTGATAAACGTAAGGTAGGGCACCCTCAGGCTAGGTGGAGCGACGACCTTCGCAGGGTAGATGGTAGCAGCTAGATGACAGTTGCCGAAAATCGAACCAAATGGCGTGCAATTGGAGAGGCCTATGTCCAGCAGTGGACTGCTATGGGATGATGAATACGTAAGCCGCGCGGGATCGCAAATTATGCGTGCGACAGATTACAATCGCTAGCATGCAACGACTGGCCGCCGCCACGTCGCAACCCGCCCGGCGCCTCCTGCTTCATGCTTTATTTACGTTATTGCGTTGCGCGCGATTCGCGCGATATTTCGTTATAACGAATTAAGCAAATAGCGCATAGCGCCAAGAGAGTGCCACGATAGCGTTTGCTTAATGCTATGTATAATAAGTACGCTGCTTTAAGTTGCTTTACGTTATATTAACCACCACTAGCTATAACATCTTTTAGTTACGGCTCGGAAACGTGGACGCTAAAGAAGGCTGATCGTGATCGCATTGACGCTTTCGAGATGTGGTGTTGGCGAAGGATGCTTCAAATTCCATGGAATGCATTCCGCACAAACGAGTCTATCCTTCGACAACTGAACGTTAAGGCCAGGCTCTCCACCACCTGCCTGCGAAGAATCCTGGAGTTCTTTGGTCACATTGCCCGTAAGGATGGTCATAACCTCGAACAGCTAATGATCACAGGCAAGGTCGAAGGCAAGAGGCCGAGGGGCCGTAGCCCGATCAGATGGTCTGACCAAATACGTACAACGTTGAACACCAAGCTGCACGATGCGCTCCACGTCGCTAAGGACAGACACAGATGGAGAATCATCGTCAGAGAAAAGTTGATCTCCTGTCGGGGGAATCACGACCCTCAGTAATGAGGAACACGACGCGAGGAGGAGGAGCTATAATACAAAGCCTGGAAACAACAAAATCAACCAACCAATTTGCTACGAAACATAAAGGTTTATTAGAAAAGACTCAATCACTTATTAAGAGAAGACAAGTACTGCAAAAACCCAGAAACAATTCCCGCACCCAAAAAAACGAACTTAGTGCTCTTTATAAACTAACGAGCAAATATATCAAAGTTGATTTTAAAACCACAGGGCTAAAATTATAGAAAAGCACCTCGAGCACGAAGGGAGCAAAAAGCCACTATCGTACTTCGTACTAATAGAGCCTGGATCGAGGGTCTAAAATAGCTGGGGAAAACATCATATAATTGTAATGAAATCATCGATATTGCAATACAATTCTACAGGGACTTGTACAGTGCCAAACCTGATGCACAGCATAAAAACAGTGAAGCAAACTAGGTTAATGTAAAGACACCGCAAACGAGTATTGAAGACAACGTTCAACTGATTCACGAAGTAGAAATTCTGCAAGCAGTGAGGAGGTTAAAATCCGATAAGAGCCCAGGCCCAGATAAAGTCACAAACGAAGCTATAATGTACGTTGGAACTCTGCTAGCTACACCACTGGCGCACCTTTTTAATCTCATCTTAGCAACGGCGATTATACCTAAGCAATGGTCCGAATCAAACATAATCTTACTCTGTAAAAAAGGCGACCCACATGACATTGGTAACTACAGACCTTTTAGTGTTTTACCTTCACTGTATAAACTGTTTTCTTCGATCATCGACAAGATAATCCTTATAGCCCTTTGCTAAGAATATAGGTACTGCACTGTTAACAACATTTGTGCCACATGTATATTTGTTCTTTTTACCTTTGTAGAGATTCTTTTACCGATTGTTTGTGAATGTGTGAAGGTCTAGATTTCTAGATTCTTGTTAAAATTTGTTAACATTTTATCTCGTTTTACTTCATTTGTTTATTTTTTTGGTTTCTTACGACTTATTGTCGGGCCTACGTTGTTCCCCCATATATACATACTAATGCAAACATACATATACATACAAATATATGGAAATATTGTAAACCAAACCATTTTTTTTTTAAGTCGCCATGGAGTTTCTTGCCGGTTCTTCTCCATACGACGTTATATAAGTGCCCATGCAGGCCCAAGCGAAATAAAAAAAAAAAAAAAAAAAAAAAAAAAAAAAAATATTATGAGCGAAATGCTAGACATGGTAGCCCGTGGAGCAAGCAGGCTTTCGCAAAGGATTCTCTACAATAGACCACATACACTCCTTAGAGTTAGTTATCGAAAGGAACCAGGAAAGACAGAGACATCTCTACATCGCCTTCGTCGACTATCAAAAAGCATTTGACACAATATCTCATACAACTATCTGGGAAACGTTGAGAGATCAAAAAATCGATAAGGAATACATAGAGCTGATAAGAAATATATATAGAAACAGCACTAGCAAAGTTAAATTGGAAACAACTGGCCAAAGCTTTCCCATAAAGAGAAGAGTAAGGCAGGGCGATCCATTATCGCCGAAACTTTTTGTAGCTGTACTGGAAGCGATCATAAGCAGGCTGGACTGGAAAAAATGCGGTTTGAACATTGAAGGAAAATACTTGAGCCATCTAAGATTCGCAGACAATATCGTAATATTAGCAGAAACTAGCTATGGCCGGCAAAATATGTTAGAAACGGTTCACGTAAGCAGCAAACGAGTGGGATTAGAGATCGAAGTCGAAAGCCATGACAAACAGCATTAAAAAGGATATTAGGATAGAGAATGAGCCGCTAGAGTATGTAGACCAGTATATTTATCTTGGCAAATAAATAAGTTTTTAAAAACAACAACAACGAAATGGAGATAGAGCGTAGAATTAAAAACCGGCTAAGTGCGAGTTGGACTCGCGCACGAAGGGTTCCGTACCATTATCGCAAAAACGGCAAAAAAATCACGTTTGTTGTATGGGAGCCCCACTTAAATATTTATTTTATTCTGTTTTTAGTATTTGTTGTTATAGCGGCAACAGAAATACATCATCTGTGAAAATTTCAACAGTCTAGCTATCACGGTTCATGAGATACAGCCTGGTGACAGACAGACAGACGGACCGCGGAGTCTCAGTAATAGGGTCCCGTTTTTACCCTTTGGGTACGGAACCCTAAAAAGGCAAAAGGCGTGGAACAAATACTTGAGCCTAAAAGAAGTATTTAAAAGCAATATGCCAATAAAACTAAAGAAGGAAACTGTGGACTCTTGGATTCTGCCGTCTCTGACGTACGGGTGCCAGACGTTGAAATTCACGAAAAAAATGGCAAATAAGATTAGGTCGTGCCAGAGAGGAATGGAGCGTAGTATGGTAAATGTAAAGTAAAGAAAATACACAAAAAACGACACACAAAGATAAGGAAATACACTAAAGCAATAGACGCGCTGACTTATGCCCAAACATTAAAATTCAGATGGGCCGGCCATGTAGCCCGATATGTGGACAACAGGTGGATCATAAATGTCACTATATGGAAGGGCCCACCCGGCAAACGCCGAATAGGGAGACCCTACTTGAGATGGGAAGATGACATACAGAAGGTCGCAGGAACAAATTGGTTACTAACAGCACAAGATAGAGATAAATGGAAATCCTTAGAGGAGGCCTTTACCTGAGAGGTGTCCATGATAAACAAAAATAATTGGAATCTTATACACATAAATATAATAATCTAACTAAATAATTAAGTAAATTATAGTGATCGAATTTTAATTGGATTGAATTGAATAATAATCTTATTAAATCACTATTTAAAATTTAATTGAATTGAATTATTTGCATGGAAATGAATTATTTGTTTAGAATTGAATTGATTTATCTATTTAGAATTTATTTGAATTTTTATTTCGAATTTAATTGAATTATTTGTTCAAAAAATGTATATTTGTATGTTTTTCTATGAAAAATTACTGTAACTCATGGAATAAAAGGGTTTTTATTTTTTTATTTATAAAGTTAATTCAAAAAATCAAAAACCCGACTGCTTAAGAAGCTAACTAAAAATAAGTAAACAAGAAGAAAATCATGCTGTGCAGTCGGAGGATACATTAGGTTATGATTACGTCTTTTTAGTTCGCCTCTTAAGCAGTTGGGTTTTTAGAGTTTTTAAATTATTTTTTTTCTATTGGTGTAGGCAGTAACTATAGCACGTCACCTACTGCGGTCCCTAAACTCCTTTTGCTCCGTCTACGAGTTCATCTGGTAATAGACATACTTCGGTTATGAGTAGGTACTAAGCACTTGAATTTTCTGAAGAACGCCATCAATAAGGTATGTGTAGGTATGTCCTTCTAGGGCATCCCATAAACTCTCATTGTGGAGTCTGAATAAGGGCGCTTGGTAAAATAAATTTTAATCGAAGGACCGAAAGTTATTGGTGGAAAGTGCTGTACCTAAAAACCCCCCATTGAAGCGACGATATTGCTCAATACACAGGGTAGATAAAAAGGCCTGACCACCAACCTGAATATCCCAGCCACGGCACCAGATCTCAGCTTCAGGAAACACCACAGCAATTCGGCACTCGCGTGGGAAAAATGTCTCGATGAACACACGTAATTAATTGCACGGCAATTTATGTATGTCCAGAAAAATGTTCAGTTTTGAGTTTATAACACGTAAAATGACCACATCTAATGGTGATCCAGATCGAACTGGGAGAGGCTTCACCCCCGGGCGCGGGCGCGCGCGTCTTCACTCCACCAATCCATTCACCGATTTCCAAGTGCGGGTAGGAGAACAGACGAGCGGACAAGCCAAGTTAAAACTACCCTACGTTTTTATGAGCAAATATCGAACATACCCCCCACCGAAATTATCATGATAATTTCAAAATTAACCTAACAATGAATAGGTACAGCATTCTAAGGTTCAGAAGGAATGTCGCCCATAAAAGGGTTAAACACCAAAAGGTAAACAAATCTAATTAAATAAGAAATTTACTTAAGTACTATAGGTAACCTGTTATAACAGAAATACTAAACAGGTTTATGATTTATGAAATGTATTAATTTAATTTGAATAAGGGAGAGGACTCAGTTTGTTTACTGGCCTCTTTAAAAGTCCCCTTTGTGTCCTCAAAGTAACAACTCGAACTATTTTATCTGGGCCTTCATGGAGCTGTTCCACTTTAGCACGAACCCAGTTTAGTGGACGAGTTAAATCTGATTTGATAAGAACTAAATCACCGATTTTCAAGTTTGGAGGTGAATTGAACCACTTTGCTCGTTGTTGCAAGGTATGCAAATAGTCGTCAGACCATTTCTTCCAAAACGTTTGGGAGATTTTTTGTATGCACTGCCAACGTGACAGTCGGTTCGTACCTACATCATTTAATTCGTATTCGGGTACAGCGAGAAGACTTTGTCCTATCAAAAAATGACCCGGTGTTAAGACATCAAACTCGTTAGGATTGTCAGATAAGGGACAAAGGGGCCGCGAATTCATGATCGCTTCAATTTTACAGAAAACGGTAGTGAGTTCTTCAAAGGTAAGTGACCTTTCACCTACTGCACGGAGTAGGTGGTGTTTGGCAGATTTAATGCCAGCTTCCCACAATCCGCCCATTGACGCTGCCGTTGGTGGAATATTTTTCCATTCAATCGAGCGGCCTGAACAACCATCAGAAATTGCATTATTATTTTCATTGAAAAATTTGCAAACTTCTTTTAAATGTTTTGCAGCGGCGATAAAATTCGTGCCATTATCCGAATGTAAACACGAACATAGACCGCGTCGTGCCACGAACCTATCGAGCGAAGCGAGGAAACAATCAGCTGATAGATCGCTAAGTACCTCAATGTGAACGGCCTTTGTGGAAAAACACACAAAAAGACACATGTAACATTTAAGGATTTTTGCATTGCGATTTAAATTTGTCTTTATAAAAAACGGGCCACCCAGGTCACAACCGACATCATTAAATACCTTATTGATTTTTAATCGTTCGCCGGGTAACAGACTCATCGCTGGCTGTATTGACCTTGGTTTGCATTTAAAACAAGTGATGCATTTAGACAATACACTCCGAATCATACTGCGTGCCGATAAGATCCAATATCGCTTGCACAAAATTCCTTGTAGGGAGCGAGGTCCCACGTGTAGATATAATTTATGAAAATGTACAATTATTAAAATTGTTATGTGACATTTTTTAGGCAATAGCAAGGGATGCTTTCTATTGTAGGGTAGGTCAGCTTCACTGATCCTACCCCCCACCCTGAGGAAATTATGCACATCTACGAAGGGTGAAAGTTTCCTTAGTAATGGAACAAATTTATTATTTTTAATGTTTTTTATTTCGTTAGAAAAATATTGCTGCTGCGTCATTTTTATTATAAGATCATGAGACACGTTCAACTCGTGTGTCGTTAACGGTCCGCAAGAACGTTGAGATGTCTTGCAGTTTTTTATAAACCGTAAACACCAAGCAACGACTCGTTGCAATTTATTAAATGTCGAGAATCTTTGAAATAGTGAATCTGTGGTTTCCTCTTTAATGATTTGAGAAGCAAGGCCGAATGAATCAGTATTAGTTTTAAGTTCTAAAATTTCTGTTTTGTCATTGACGTAAAATGTACTGATCGGCCACAAATGAACGTCATCTGTGAGCCACTCTGGGCCGCGTAACCAGCGCTCGTACTCAGCTACGATCTGAGTAGGAAGAGCACCACGCGAGCACAGGTCAGCAGCATTATTTTCGCTTCGTACATGAAACCAGCAGTTGGACGGAACTACCTCCACTACTTGAGCGACACGACTCGAAACAAATGTTTTTAATTTGTAGGGAGGCGTTTGCAACCAGGCTAGTGCTACACTAGAGTCCGTCAAGGCGGTAATTTTAAAAGGGATGTTTTGAATGTTTTGCTTAATAAACAGAACCAGTTTAGAAAGCAACACAGCGGACATTAATTCGAGCCTCGGGATTGAAAGAGGTTTAATCGGCGCTACCTTGCTTTTACTGATAAGCAAATGGGTCTTTACTTCATTATTTTGATTGACACTGCGTACGTAAATTACAGAAGCATAACCACGGGTAGATGCATCACAAAAGGCAATTAAATGCACATCACAAAATTTAGGTATAAGCATGTGTCGCTCAATTTTTAGTGATGAGAGACAAGACAATGAAGAGATAAACAAAGACCACTTATCGCGCAAATCGGAAGGAAGTGCGTCATCCCAACCAAGACTTAATTTCCACAAGTCTTGCATTATGCATTTTGCTAAAAAAGTACATGGAGATAGGAATCCCACAGGATCAAAAATACTAGCTAGCAATTTCAGCACTGAACGCTTCGTGTAGGTATTATCAATCATGTTGTAATCGAATGAAAAACAATCATCGATAGGCAGCCATTTCAGGCCTAATACCTTCAGTGACGAACACACGGTGTCATCGCTGAAATTTATAGCTACTGCTTGATCTGCGTTAATCCTTGACAGTAAATCAGGGGTGTTGCTTGCCCATTTGCGAAGGTCAAAACCACCGAGTTTTAACAGAGCTACGAGCTCGTCCTGTAAAGTACAGGCTTCGTCAAGGTCTTCAGCAGACCATAGCAGATCGTCTACAAAAAAACCATGCATAAGTATGTCAGCCGCGCGAGGATAGCGCGCACCCTCATCAGTAGCTAGCTGTTGCAACGAGCGTACAGCGACATAACCAGACGATCGTAATCCGTAGGTATTTGTCACTAGCTCATAAGTTTTTATTTCGTCACAAGGTGACTCCCTCCATAGTATATGCTGATAACAGCGTTCAGATGGGTTGATAAGTACCATTCTGTAAAATTTAGCTATGTCAGCGGTGAAGCAAATGGGGTAAAGGCGAAATTTAAATATAATTTTTAATATATCATGGTGAAGCTTCCTGCCTGTAAGTAAGTTGTCGTTTAATGACACCCCGTTGGATGTTGCCGCTGAGCCATCAAATACCACTCGCACGGGAGTAGTGGTACTAGAGCTTTTAAACACACAGTGGTGTGGGATAATGTATCGACTTGCCTCTATACCGGTATATTGTTGCATGTGCCCCATCAGCTCGTATTCGCGCATAAACTTTATGTAGGGCTCACGCAACTCAGGTGAACGAAAAAAACGTCTTTCTAGATGCTGTAACCGACGCACGGCGTGGTTATAAGATTCGCCCAGAGGCATTCCATTAGGGTCCAGTAGGATAGGTGAAACGTACCTACCGGTCTCGTCCCTGTAGTGGCGCTCTGAATAAATCTCGTCAGCGAGTTTATCAAGTGGGCTGATAGGGCTGTCGCACGGCGACTCTTCTATTTCCCAAAATGCTTTAAGTTGGTGGTTGATGGTGTCACTATCATTAATGTACGACATTAGATTGCAAGACGTTGCAATATTAGCGACATCATCAGAAGTACACGGTACTTCAATTTTGCCACACAATACGAACCCAAAAATACTGCTTAGCGCAGTGGGTAATGTGGGGCCTAAAATTATCTTATTTCCATCATATATGTAAGGAAATACGTCACCTGCGAGTATTATGTCGACAGGTGACCTTTTATGGAAGTAGGGATCCGCTAAGAAAAGGTTTTTATATTTGAGGGATACCTCCTCAGAAATTTCTACTGTAGGTAAATCAGATGTAATTTTTTGTAGAATAATAGCATCGATTTTTAGAGTAGGTTTATCAGAATGCCGAGGCGTTATAGTGCAAGACGTCATGCCAAAGTTCTTTACAGAATTTCCACCTAGACCCATAATATTAAACGGGCATTTTTGACGCGACAGCCCTAGCCGCTCTAAACAATTTAAAGTTATGAAATTCGATTGAGCGCCAGAGTCGATAAGAACACGGCAAGCGTGCGGGTTCCCGAATGAGTCACTGACATTAACTATGGCTGTACCTAGCAATACCATATGGCCTTTGTTTACATCGGATGAGTGATAGTTAGCTGCATTCGCTGTGCAAGCATTTATCGGCTCAGCGCTGCGGTTGTCAAGCACGGCTCGCACGGTAGCAGGTTTGAATTCCGAATCAATGTGCAGTAATGCATGGTGACGTTGATTACATGTAAAGCATTTGTATTCACTTTTACAATCAGCAGTCGAATGATTTTGCTTGAGGCAATTATGACAAAGATTCAATTCATCAGCACGCTTGATTCTTTGCGCGGGAGACAATTCACGGAATAGCACACAGCGAAAGATCATGTGATTATTGTCACAATGTACACAAGCAAATTTATTATCTCTCGACTGCGTTTGCGAAGCAAATGCCTTTCTAATGTTATTACAACTCGATCTTTTATATTGATTGCTAGGTGTAAAATTCTTATTTTGTGTGGTATTTGAACCAGAATAAGCCTGCGAATGTTCTAATATTTTTATTTGATTATGCACATGAGACATCAGCTGATCATAGGTAGGTATAGTACTTTGATCTAGACCTTGTTCAAATGTTTTTCTTGTGCTCGGATCTAAACCCTTCAAAGCTATATGGCATAACACATAACTAGACAAGTGCTCAATATTGAGAGCATTAATGGCTCTGTACGAATGATCAAATGTTTCAATGAAATTATTCAAGTTTGTAGCAGATTCATGTTTTAGTGCGGGAAAATTAAGCATTTTGTCTAAGTATTTACCTACAAGCATCCTATTATCCTGATATTTATCTAACAAGGATTGCCAGACTACTTCGTAGTTACTAGCAGTTATAGGTACACTCTTAACTATGCTAAGCGCAGAACCTTTTGTGCATGATAACAGGTAGTGAAACTTATCTATGTTAGATATACCTGTCTGATTGTGCACCAATGAGCAAAATGTTTCATAAAACGTAGTGAAACTCTCAATATCTCCATGAAATGTGAACAATTCGAGCTTGGGCAAACGTGGGCGAATTTCTACGTTAGTACTTTTACTCGTTGCACATGACAACACGTCTGCCATTTTGTATTGTTCCGCACACAATTTTACATGAAAAAATAAATCATCAAAGCCTTTTAAGTCGCTTTCAGAGAATTGAGTTTCAGGGTTCATGATTAACTGCATTTCATAAACATCATAGCATACGGCTTCAAATGATTCCCGCAATGATTGTACCTCTGAGGCACGCAAAAGGAACATATCTTTTGTACTAGGATGAGTATCTATTTTTTTCGACAAATCATAAACCTGCTGCATTTGTGAAAACAAACGTTGTTTTTTAGCAATAGACTTATTTAAATTCCTAATAGCTTCTAGCTCCTTCCTAGACGGGGCCTTGTCTGATTCGTTAGTCATTTTGCAAAAGAGTTAAATTTATCGATAGGGAAAATGGCTATTTCTGACTAAATGATACAACACAAGCACGGCTTGTACAAGTTGAACAAATCGTTGGTACACGGTACGTAACGGCTTTGTTCAAAATGGCGTCTTTCTTACAAGAAAATTACCAACGTGGTAATGGACGTGGAAGACAAAATATATATAAATATGGAATGATTTTACGAAAATCAATCTTAATAATACTAATCCGGCTCGTATGGACCAAAATGTGGAGTCTGAATAAGGGCGCTTGGTAAAATAAATTTTAATCGAAGGACCGAAAGTTATTGGTGGAAAGTGCTGTACCTAAAAACCCCCCATTGAAGCGACGATATTGCTCAATACACAGGGTAGATAAAAAGGCCTGACCACCAACCTGAATATCCCAGCCACGGCACCAGATCTCAGCTTCAGGAAACACCACAGCAATTCGGCACTCGCGTGGGAAAAATGTCTCGATGAACACACGTAATTAATTGCACGGCAATTTATGTATGTCCAGAAAAATGTTCAGTTTTGAGTTTATAACACGTAAAATGACCACATCTAATGGTGATCCAGATCGAACTGGGAGAGGCTTCACCCCCGGGCGCGGGCGCGCGCGTCTTCACTCCACCAATCCATTCACCGATTTCCAAGTGCGGGTAGGAGAACAGACGAGCGGACAAGCCAAGTTAAAACTACCCTACGTTTTTATGAGCAAATATCGAACACTCATCGTTTCCACTGACAAACATGTGACAATCAATGAAAGACGATCATTAACACTTTCTAAAACTGACTCCTGTTGCAGTGACATTAGGTTTACAATGCAGTGTATTTCACAAACATCTGTTAATATATGGCTGGTTGGCGGCTTGGTTAATTCCACGAAAGTTAAATACAGTGCCTTAGTGCAGTTTAAGACAGATGGCGTTAAGCTAGCAAATCTATTTAAAAATGTGACAAAGTTCTCTGAATGTGATGAAAAACATAGCTGTAAGACTCTGTGATGTTTTGTTTCAAGAAAACGCTGAAAACTGGCCAGTGAAGTGTGGTAAGAAGCTTAACTGGTAGTGCAAGAAAGCAGAGATAGATGGCGTTACTAGGCTTTAAATATATATAATTTCGTAGATTAAACTGAAAGCTGCCAATGAAATGACCTTTTTTTTTTAATGTCGCAAACGCCGTGCATAGTGTTGTATGTAAAGTTCAATCAGACTCAATCATAAGTGATTCTTTGAATCGGAGTGACATGACTCCTCAATTAAATTTTTACCGTAATGTTATAAAAATGTTTTATAACAATATAGTAAAACGTTATATTGTTATTGATTAACACTCTTATATTTAAATATAACATTGAGTGTTATACGACTACGACAGTGAGTGTGATACGACTGCTCGCAGTCAATTTAGACATGCCCCAGGATCGGCGTGCCTCGCACAGTTTAGAATAAATGTTTAATAACACTATTTTATAAGTTTTACATTGTTACTAACAAATATGGAAGTGATTCTGAAATAGAGTTTATTTAATTTAATTGAGTTTAATTTATATTTAAATATATCAAGACTGCAAAGACAGAGGCTTTTTTATAGCCTGTAATATAAAGTTAAATACTATTCAGCTGTATTATTACTCACTATATTATCAAAATGATGGTTTAATAAATGCAAAACCAGACAATTCAAATAATCTTTGACCACCTTTAGATAGTATCATTGATATTATTTACAATGCATTTAATCATTTGTAATTCAGTAAGCGATTATATTTTACAGTCCTTTTTATAATATTTAGCTGTTCTAGCCAAGCTGCTTCGGCATAAGACTTACAACCTCCGTGGTGAATACATGTAAGTTTATGATCTTATCTTTGACAAGTGTGACAGCATCACAGAACATTTGACACGATTTGTTTTGCAGTTCAAACTTTTGGTTTACAAAACTATTGCTAAAGGTTATTTTTGTATTTGTTTTAGGTCGATAAAAATGAAGGTGGTACTTTTGGCTCTGTTTGTCGTGGCGGTGAGTGGCGCTCCCCTGCCTGACAGTGGGAGTGATGCCGTGGAGATGATTGTGAATGGTGTGCCCGATGGAGCGGCTTTGGAAGTCGGTAACCTCGTGGATATCAAGCTGAAGGAGCACTCGGCTGACGGAGTGGTTGCTACCGACCTTCTGCATCCGTATACTGCTGTAGGCATTGCTGAAGCTGAAGCCGTTGCCGCTGCTGCCGCTGCTTCTTCAAGCTCAAACGAAGTGTCAGTCGTTGACAATGCTATTGCACGTAATGTCCACCCCATGCCGATAGTCATACCTCAAATTCCTGTTGTCCCCAAACCTGATGTTGAGATTCCCGAACCCATCGTCGTAAATCCTGTAGCGGAACCAGAACAGCTGCCCGTGGCCGCTCCTCAGTTCAACGGTCAAGTATACAATGATGGAATCGTTCAAGTCCAGTACAATGGTCCGGAGGAACCTGGTGTAATGGCCACCCTTCAGGACTGGTTCAACGTGGTCGTGAATTACTTCAACTCAGCCACCGGCCCCGCAGCTCCCGTCGTCGCTCAACCCAGGCAATAGATACACAAATAATATATAAGTGAAGTTAATTTTTTTGATGAAATTTTAACAGATCTTTGTAATGTTTTTGCCCTTTAAAATTCTGTTTTGTCAATATGTATTGTACTCTTATGTTGAATTGTAAGGAAGAAAGTTGAAATATAGTCGTTATTTTTTTTAATCAGAGTTTTCTTGTCTGTCTTGAATCTTGCTACTTTCTCTAGAAATCATTGGTTAGAGCGGTTACGCACTGAATCCTATCCGAATCCGAGACATTTCGGTTACGTAGTAGCAGTATTTATTTTACGGGAGGTTACGCACTACAGCCGAGCTTCGTCCGAAGCCGAAATTCGGGTAGAACTCTGAACTCAAGTTACGGACTCGGATCCACAGAACAGAAAAAACGCCTCTCTGATCGGATGTAGTTCGTAACCGCCCTTACAGTGTGAAAAAAACCGTTGTGTATGATATTATCCAAGTATATTAACTTCATAAATTAATTTACTGATATAAGCCTACAGCCAAAACATGGGTCTAGAAGCGTGAAATTGCGCAACAGTTCCATACACAATCAAGGTGAAATATTTTTGAAAATTCATTCCCTAAAGTGGATATCCAAATTGGGCATGAAAATATAAATGAAAACATGCATAGCAGTTGATCATTTTTGTCTACGTGCAGTCCCATCAGGCTTATGGCTTATTTATTTCTATTTTCCATCTTCGTGCCATTTATCAACTAAAGTTACATCACAGACTCTAATTCTGGTTCGAACTCATGAAAACGGCAGTACCAAAACGGCATGCGTTGTAATAAACTATTCACATATAGTGTGAACTGGCTTAGGGGCTTGGCACGTTCCCGACTAAGTTGGGCGAACTTCACGACTTAGCTCGTTACAATGAAGTTCGGCAGTCCTGCTACAAAATGATCGCCACTATTATATTTAATAGTTTAGTATGCAACACTGGAACCTGTGGATAGTTTGTGTGAACCTGTTAAAGAGGTGTTGTTTTAGAAATGGCTCCAGTTTTGGTTCTTGGAAAGCTTTACTTGTACCCTCTTACTAATAAACACAATAAAGTTATACCACTTATGAAAATGTATGGTTATTCCTTTGTTATTCCTGGTATAACTTTATGCCGCGTTTTTTAGTAAGAGGGGTAGAGTTTAATTTTAGTGCTTCTTTATACTATGATGGAGTACCTAATGCTGGCCATTAGGTAAATAATTTGTCTGTTTCTTCGAGGTGTTATAGTGTTAGAGGGCATGGCGGGATTTGGTAGAGAAAAAACCAGGGCTGGCCTAAACACCGTTGGGCTGCCGATATCGTCAAAGTCACGGGAAACACCTGAATGTTCTGTGCGTCCCTCGCTTGGAACCGGCAGAACAAAGGGATTGCCTATACCCATCAATTGGTGATTTAATTCGCAGTGGTGGTTTATCTCGATCAGATGTCTCAAGGGCAATAGCACTGGCAAGGTAATAATTTTTACAATGTTATTTTATAACTTTCATAATTCTAATTGCACATAATCATTTATTTATTACGTCTGCGTATCACAGTTGTCACAAAATTGCAATAAAATGTCTGAATGATAATAATTATCATTTGTATGTTCATGATGACACAGGTAAATAACACTGTTACTGTTTTCAGTAATGAATGTAAGTATTATGTTTTTCTCAATGAAAATCGAATCGAAGCTGAGTATTGGCTTTTCTCCGTTATTTTAAGCTAACGGCTTCGCAAAGCTAAGCTAATAATATAATTTTACTAAAACAGAAGCACCCAAAAATTCCAAACCAAAGCCAGAAACTGTAAGGACTACTGCTGCTTTACTAAAACTCTATGATTCATCACACAACTGCACCAACAATTGTTTTCATAAAACATACCTACAGTATCGAGATTTTTTTTTACTTTGAATAATTTATACCCATTTAAAAAAATCTTTTTTTGGTCAAGCTTTTTAGTTTATCGTGCATTGTCTTCCAAACTAAATGTGTATGCAAAATTGCATCTGAATCGGTTGAGATCGGCGAGTTGGACTGGCGTACGAATGGTTCCGTACCATTATCGCAAAAACAGGCAAAAAAACACACGTTTGTTGTATGGGAGCCCCACATCAAAATATATTTATTCTGTTTTTAGTATTTGTTGTTATAGCGGCAACAGAAATACATCATCTGTGAAATTCATGAGAAGACATGACCTGGCGGTGACACCACCACACCGGCGGAGGTCCACCGGTGTGGTGGTGTCACCGCCTGGTGACAGACGGACAGACAGACAAACGGCCCGCGGAGTCTTAGTAATAGGGTCCCGTTTTTACCTTTTGGGTATGGAACCCTAAAAACAAATTGATGCGTGTGCTTGCTGGGCCAAATTATAAAAAAAAGTTAAAAAAACCCGACTGCTTGAAAAGTGAACTTAAAAGACGTAAACAAGGAGAAAATCATGCTGTGCTGTTGGAGGATACATCTTCGCGAGCTGGCTGACCAAAACCAGACGTATCCTCCGACTGCACAGCATGATTTTCTCCTTGTTTACGTCTTTTAAGTTCGCTTTTCAAGCAGTCGGGTTTTTTGATTATTTTAATTAACTTTTTTTATTTAATTTTTAGTTATTTTTTTTTTCGAATTAGGTACATTTAAACATATAAGTGTTATATATTTTTGAAATCACCTCTTAAAATCCTTTATTTTGATTCCCCACACGATAGGTCTGGAAGAAAAAAAATTTGGGCCCTCACAATATGGCGCCCAAAAACCGCCATTTTCCTATTTTCCAATTTTCATGTAGCCAGTGACACCCGCGGGGTTAAGACGAATCGATTGACGTAAGAACCATCAAAATCGGCCCACGCGTTTGGTCTCTAGAACGTCACATAGGGACAAACATACATACATACATAGACTGATAAACGCATTAACCTCCTTCGGCAGTCGTGTAAATAGCGGCGATTCAAACTGGACTTTTGAAATAGCCAATTCAGACGCCTGTGTGGTTCCCAGAGGTGGCTTACTTAACTCAGACACTGGAGTTGGCCACATCCTCACACAAAGAAGAAGAAGATGAAGAATAGAATAGAATATACTTTATTGTACACCATAAAAGTACCACCATAGAAGATTCAAACTAAAACACTCTCCAAAAAGACTAGATCCTTCAACGCCTATTGCCCAGAGGGGTAGGCAGAAGCCACGATCTTTATGGACTGCTTTTGCTGCGTTAACATTCATAAATCCACATTCACACATCACATTCTTCATTCATTCATTCATTTCATTTCATCATTTTTAGAGTTCCGTACCCAAAGGGTAAAAACGGAACCCTATTACTGAGACTTCGCTGTCCGTCTGTCTGTCTGTCTGTCTGTCTGTCTGTCAGTCTGTCTGTCTGTCTGTCTGTCTGTCTGTCTGTCTGTCTGTCTGTCTGTCTGTCTGTCTGTCTGTCTGTCTGTCTGTCTGTCTGTCTGTCTGTCAGTCTGTCTGTCTGTCTGTCTGTCTGTCTGTCTGTCTGTCTGTCTGTCTGTCTGTCTGTCTGTCTGTCTGTCTGTCTGTCTGTCTGTCTGTCTGTCTGTCTGTCTGTCTGTCTGTCTGTCTGTCTGTCTGTCTGTCTGTCTGTCTGTCTGTCTGTCTGTCTGTCTGTCTGTCTGTCTGTCTGTCTGTCTGTCTGTCTGTCTGTCTGTCTGTCTGTCTGTCTGTCTGTCTGTCTGTCTGTCTGTCTGTCTGTCTGTCTGTCTGTCTGTCTGTCTGTCTGTCTGTCTGTCTGTCTGTCTGTCTGTCTGTCTGTCTGTCTGTCTGTCTGTCTGTCTGTCTGTCTGTCTGTCTGTCTGTCTGTCTGTCTGTCTGTCTGTCTGTCTGTCTGTCTGTCTGTCTGTCTGTCTGTCTGTCTGTCTGTCTGTCTGTCTGTCTGTCTGTCTGTCTGTCTGTCTGTCTGTCTGTCTGTCTGTCTGTCTGTCTGTCTGTCTGTCTGTCTGTCTGTCTGTCTGTCTGTCTGTCTGTCTGTCTGTCTGTCTGTCTGTCTGTCTGTCTGTCTGTCTGTCTGTCTGTCTGTCTGTCTGTCTGTCTGTCTGTCTGTCTGTCTGTCTGTCTGTCTGTCTGTCTGTCTGTCTGTCTGTCTGTCTGTCTGTCTGTCTGTCTGTCTGTCTGTCTGTCTGTCTGTCTGTCTGTCTGTCTGTCTGTCTGTCTGTATGTCTGTCTGTCTGTCTGTCTGTCTGTCTGTCTGTCTGTCTGTCTGTCTGTCTGTCTGTCTGTCTGTCTGTCTGTCTGTCTGTCTGTCTGTCTGTCTGTCTGTCTGTCTGTCTGTCTGTCTGTCTGTCTGTCTGTCTGTCTGTCTGTCTGTCTGTCTGTCTGTCTGTCTGTCTGTCTGTCTGTCTGTCTGTCTGTCTGTCTGTCTGTCTGTCTGTCTGTCTGTCTGTCTGTCTGTCTGTCTGTCTGTCTGTCTGTCTGTCTGTCTGTCTGTCTGTCTGTCTGTCTGTCTGTCTGTCTGTCTGTCTGTCTGTCTGTCTGTCTGTCTGTCTGTCTGTCTGTCTGTCTGTCTGTCTGTCTGTCTGTCTGTCTGTCTGTCTGTCTGTCTGTCTGTCTGTCTGTCTGTCTGTCTGTCTGTCTGTCTGTCACCAGGCTGTATCTCATGAACCGTGATAGTTAGACAGTTGAAATTTTCATAGATGATGTATTCCTGTTGCCGCTATAACAACAAATACTAAAAACAGTATAAAATTAATATTTAAGGGGGGCTCCCATACAACAAACGTGATATTTTTGCCGTTTTTTGCTCGATATTAATAACGGCAACAGGTAGACGCTTAAAATATTCACAGAATATTTAGTTGTATATTTTCTTAAAAATAAAAAGAAATATTAAATTCAAATAAAATAAATTAAGGGGGGCTCCCATACAACAAACGTGATTTTTTTGCAGTGTTTTGCGATAATGGTACGGAACCCTTCGTGTGCGAGTCCGACTCGCACTTGGCCGGTTTTTTCATTTTATTCATTAATCATTTTTCATTTTCTTCATTCATCACATTCTGTAACTTATATGGTGTACATAATAAAGAGTATTCTATTCTATTATATTCTAAAACTGGTCAAACACACTTACTAGTTATTCGAAAACTGTATTCATAACCCAACTCCACTAAAATCGGTTACACGAAACATACATACGGTATCTCGGACGGCTGGTCAGCGGTGTGCGGCAGCTTTTAATATGTTTTTTAAGAATCACAAATAAAGTAGAGAGTGTCACGCACGCGGTCACGCGAGGCTTGCACGCCACGCGCAGCGCGCAGCACGCCACCGTGAGACTTGCGCGCTGGTCGATTGCCCGCAGTGCCCGGGACCCGAACCTGAGACTCTCCCGACCTGTTATTATGTTCATTTTCGTGGAATAATTGGGGGGACGTTACCAAGGGAGACCGCATTACTCAATAAATAGGTTGTAGATGTCAGTATTGCCATTCTGTAAACATACCACATACGTGGTGAAGTTGCCATGAAGTGAGCTATAAATTCATACATTCAAGATGGTATGACTGCATTTCACTTGAAGTTAGGCTAAACCGAGGGAATATTGTGATTTTTCTTTGATGTAATTCCTGTTACGACTTTTTCCGAGTGACTTATGTATGAACCAGTAAACTACACCACCAGCTGGACCGAAGACCTGGTGAAGGTTGCGGGGATCCGTTAATGAGGCGTTAATTGGACCGGTTAATGAGGCGACGCTTGGGGGAGGCCTATGTTCCAGCAGTGGACATCTTTCGTCTGATATGATGAGGATTTTGATGATGAAACCTAATAGGCTTGATAAAATGAGAGGCTTTCAGTTGCTTTATCTTCAGAAATTTATTTTTTACAAGCAAGTCATAGAAACGATGGGTTTTTATAAATATACAACTAACAATTATCACTAATCAAGTAAATTATTTTGATAGAAATGTCGTAACTAGTCAAGTTATTAAGTAAGCCCACTCAATGTTCAAACATAATCACTAATCGAATGTCTGTAGAACCAAGCATCATTATACGAACCTACCGCAAAATTCTGTTCACAATTCGTTATACTATTCCATTCAAGTAAAAATATTTCACAAAACTTCTTTCTACTTTCCTTCGGAGAAATATTTTTATCAAAAGCGCCTGCTGCCTTCCACTATCACGAGAATCATGATAATATATCCGTCGTACCATTTCGTAGCACCTCGTAGCGCTGACGTCGTAGCCGCGTAGCAATCGCCTACGAGGCCTACGGGGTCCGCGCAGCAAAGGACAAAGCGAGCTTTATTTACGGACTATTTCTGTATACGCCTACAGCTATTTTTAAAACCAAATTATGGTACAAAACTCGATTAGAATAAAAATATTTCGATGTTATAAATTATTTATTAATTCAGGGAAACACGTTTTTTTATTAACTATAATAAAACCCACGTCTACTCGTTTGTTTAAAATCATTTTCCTGTTGCTACAGACGTTCAGGGCTACGATAATTTGTTAGCTTATTTTTTATTAAAACAATCGTAGAACTCGCCGTCGTTAGTTTGGATATCGTCCGAGTTAATTCATGTATTAGTGGTACAAGTCAAAGGATCAATAGTAACTTTTAAATCGACTTTGTGAGTTTAATGTGACCTAGAAAACGGCTGGATCGCGTTTACAGAAAATTGACCGCATCGAGTTAACTTTTTACTTTCACGAAACGTACGCGGTAGGAATCGATAGGGTGTGCGGCGCGGCCGGTGTGGCTGCAGGCAGCGGCACGACAATTATAGTGCCGGCGGCCGCGCGTCGAATGTAGGGCATCGGCGCGGCGGCGCGGCGGCGCGGTGTGCGGCGCGGCGGCACGCGGCACGCCCCCGCGCCGGCCGCGGCCCGCCAGTCCGCGCCGCGCCCCGCGCCGGCCGCCCGTGTCGCCGCCGAGCCGCGCCGCGCCGCGCTGAGCCGGCTAGCTCGCGCCCCCAACTCCGCTCGCCCTAACATGTTGCGAGTGTTGTGATACCACAGCTCACAGGTGAGCATTGCACTAGTGAAACTTTACGGTTTTAACGTGACATCGATTGAACTTTACGTCGACGAGATCGATATTTGTTGGTGAGTCGTGTTACTGATACATTATTTATTAAAGTACTTTTAATTTGGTGTTACCTCTTATTATAGATTTAGGACGGCGCGGCGTGTATTCTTATTTTTTGGCAGTATTTTAAAAAATTCTTTAGTGAAAGTTGAGGTAGCGCGCGCGGCGTGGTTAGTGCATGGTGGTGCGCGGGATGTATCCCAAGCTGGTGTCCTGACCTACTTCAATAGTGCAGATCGATGGCATCACACCGTAGCTCGGGTACTCGTAGGCACAACACTGCTCCTAATAATACAATAAGTGGCGCGACTACGCGCTGCGTTAAAGGTAAAAGGTCAACAAGTCGAAACTAAGTTCATTACGTCCTGACGGTCCTGGACTCCTGGTACTGCAGATGTTCAAGCTATTAATTATTTTTTGATCTTAATTGATAACCTGAACCATATTTCTATAATATATTAATTAAATCTACAACAGCTTTTAAAAAAAAAAAAGTTTTCTATATTAGGCAACTAATATTAAAATAAAGCGCTTTCCACATTACCTCAAGAAGCATACAACGTGCAAACTTATTAAAACACAAAATAGTTGCGTCGTGTTTCGCTCGCCAAGCGCCATACGGTTTGCTCAAAGGAATTCTTACTCGTATACCTTAATACAAGTTCTACACACACATACCTACATACATACAGTTTCCATATAAAGTCGACTTTTCAGAGCATTCTTTCAATTTCCTTGTTTCGTTTTGAGAGTGGCGCGGTCGACCAATGAACGTAGCTAGTAGATTTTTCTATTTTTCAAAATATGATTTCCAATAGTCTTGTTTTCCGTTGAGATTGGGCACCGCAGCAAACAAAGAATCTTGTTTTTGAAACAGACGTTTCAAAGGCCCGCTGTAGTGAATAACAAAGAGATGATATTTTTTATCTGTTGCTACATAATTTCTTTTTTCTAGCCTGTTGATGGGGCCTGGGTTTTGTTGGGTATTTTATTTACTCGGGTTTTGAGAAGCGACTTACTTGTGGTAAATTATCACAATTAATGGGGTTTCTTTTATTATTGCGAACTGTTAAGTCTAGCCACATGTATCCTGCGCTATGCTGGCATTTCCACGGGAAATATATTCCATCATTGTTCTTTCCAGGTCGTTCTTTAAATGGTTACTGATCAGCTACAACTTTGACTGATTCCTATCATATTTTTTTTCAAATTTCAGGCTTTTATTCAAATAAGTCTATAATAGAGATAGGTATCCAATCGAGTTTAAACCCGATTAGTGAGTACAAACCCATCTTATAGCTTATCTCTAGTTACTTACATCAAAATACTTTCTAAGGCCTTTTTAAATATTTTAATTACTCACTATTGTTAACTAAATATCTCAAATACCCAATAACTTTATCGAAGAAAGACTCCTTAAGTTTATAAAATTCCCTTAAGTATTTAATTAGAAGTTTAGAAAGAAACACAAAACCTCTGCGATCCGATTTATCCGAACAAGTTTAGGAAGTTCGGAAAAGGCAATACCTTATTGGTTTAGACTTAAATTACTTCTCAAATATTGGGTTTTTCAACACTTTTAGTGAATCATTGACTTCTTGAATGAAGTATTATGTTCGTTAATAATATTTCGAAACCAAAAGCAACATTAGTTCAGCAAAAAGGCGGCCATAACTGAACTATTCGTTTCCTTAAATAACAGATGTATTTTTAGGCAAATATTCAGCGATCTTTTAGACCTATCCTCGTAGGTGTTCCTCGAACGTTACCACATCGACTGGTCCTGTGCTTCTGGCATTCAGTGGACTCCCACAGCCTTCACCAGGTCATTCGGCCCACATTGAGGGTGGTCTTCCAACACAGCATCTTCCTTTACGCGGTCGTCACTCCAAAACCTATCAGTCCCATCGACCATCTATTCTGCGAACAATGTGTCCAATTGAATTGCCAAACTTAAGTGGCAATGGCAGCCAAACTTCAAGCTATGTCGGTTACCTTGATTCTTCTTTCATTAAAATAATCATGATTAAGTTCTACTATCGTCTCACTAAACGTGTGTCTTCAATAAATGCAATAAAGTGCAGTGTTGGTTTAATAAACAGTCGTGAGGCAGTGAGCAGTGGTGGCCCAGTATCGGCCGCAACTTACAAGTTGTAGGTCATGGGTCGAGCCCAGGCAGGCGCTTTACTTTGTGTAAATTATTTCATCACCACTGCTCTCAAAACGGTGAAGGAAAACATAGTAAGGAAACCGGCATGTCCTAGAACCAAAAATTCGAAAAAATGTGACATCCACCAACCCGCACTGGGCCCGCGTGGTGGATCGCGGCCCATTCCCTCACAGAGAGGAGGCCTGTGTCCAAGCAGTGGGAACCTTAATAGGCTGATGATGTGATGTGTGTGATGTGAGGCAAATATATATCATCATTATTTGCACAAGGCAAACGCAGAGGCGGTACTTATAGGTAAATGAAAATTATTTTAAGTATATTCGAGTACAAGAGTTTACTACTGTACAACTTTGCAAAAAAATATATGTGTATTCAAATCAAAATGCTCTTTCTTCAATCAATGAGCCTTTTATACTGAACTTTTAAGGTTGTTGTCTAAAATATTGTAATGTTTGGCAGAATGTTTCTCAGTTCAGTGTGCCTCTTGGCATAGACCTCCTCTAACATCTTCCATTGGTTTCTATCTCTATCTTCTCTTCTCCAGTTGGGACCGGCTGTTAATTTTATCTCATCATCCCATCTCTTCCCTTGCCTTCCTCTATTCCGTTTACCATCTCTAGGGTACCATTTAATAATTATCTTGCTCCATTTTTCTTGAGTACTTCGTAGTTTATGGCCTGTCCATCACCACTTTAGTTGGTCTATCTTCTAGCACATCTGTTACGCTATTTTTTGATCTTATGAAGGCCAATCATGCTCCTCTTCATGGCTTTTTGGCAGTGTAATAAGCTGTCCCTGTGAAGTGGTGAAGCAGAGGAGAATACAGGTATCAAAAACTTCCGTTTAATGTCTGTGCTTATTTCAGTGAATTTCATTATTTCCTTTAGGGTGCCAGTTCTTTTACTAGCTGTACCATTATTCTTTTGATTTATCTAGGAAAAATCATCTCACACAAATACCAATCTACCAAAGAAATAAACAAAATAATACTCTTTTTTATCCTTATCATAATTTGTCTAAGGTTGAAACAAAATGTATTTTTTTCTATAAATTGAAAGCAGTCTCCTATTTCCTAGCCATCTCATCATTCACACAGTCCATCTTTGGTATCTTTTTGGTCTCCCCTCTTCACTTAGTCATCACACAACAACCAAATTCAACACTTTTTCTCGACATTTTCGTTTATATATAAAAAATCAAAACTTTAAAAAATTTATAGTCCAATAAAATTTCTTCAATAACTCCTTCCGATAAATTAGGAAGCAGAAAAATGATTTTCCTGAAAACCGGCAGTGATTTTCTATCAACTTTCTATATTTCTGCCATGTTAAAAGTACTCCATGAGGAAAAACGCCATAATTCATTTTAGCACGATAAATGAGAAAACGGTACATGTCCCCCTTGCCTTACACTCCGGCTTCGTAACCGCAAGAACGGTTCTTATTACATTATTTTTTTACATTAATATCTTGGTAAAAATAGAGACGAATATGGGAGTCTTAAAAAGCTTAAAAAAGACTTAATAAAGAGGTAATATTTAGTGAATGGATAAAAGTATCTTCTGAGGCCAAAAATTTATGGATTGACCCAAGCATTTTGGACTTTACTTATTAAGTAAAACTTTATGCATGAGGACAAAACACTGTACGGCGGCAGACATAATAACTTAGGCATATTCTACGGACAAAAACATGGCAGGTGCCATAAATATAAGGCACAGGCATTAATTACACCTTTGTACCTCTTGTGCATGAAGTCTAAATGAATAAATTAAATATATGAAGTCAAATACAATAATAAATACTCACATACATATAAACAAAATGTACATTGTCATGAGACAAAAACGATATGGGATATCCGAGTATGGAACGTGGTGATAAAGACAATTTATTGGTATCCCATGATCGATAATTGTTGCGGACTTTGGTTCGCCTATATTTCGTACTACTTGATATAATAATGATTTTAATTTTCATTGCTTTTGCTTACTCGATTCTGGCGATAGTGATAAAAGGCAACTATATTTTTATTAATATCTCCTTTTTTATTTTCTATTTTTCGCAATTAATTATTTTATCGTGCTGAGTTTAGAGACTTAATTAATTCTTCGATATATTGGCCCTCAAAAAATTATGCCACAGCCTAACAAAAACTTATTCCTCTCAGTATACCAACGCCGCTCAATTTGTCACAAGCAAGTCTAAACAGAGCCAAAGAAATCCGTCGACACACGTGTCAGCTAATCTGATTGATCTCGGACCTCGGCAGATCCATCGAGTCGCGAATCTTTAGGCCGGTATTAACCCCGGATACTCCACGCTGACGCTCATCCCACCGATAAATCCCTAAGTCTCAGCGTACACAGCTTTTAGGCACCGAGACAGCCCTATCCGTGCGGGAATTTGGTACACTAATACTGAACTAATGGAATTAATTTCACTTCAATGATTTTAGTGCTTGATGTTTTGGTAATTATATTATTCAGTGATGGGGATAATTGTTGGAATGGCAATTTCATGATGTAGGTATATTAATTTCGTAACACAATTAGCGCAAGATAGGTTCTCAGGTGACAATAATGACGTTCGTTTTATCTTGTCACTAAATAAACTTCTTGAGTATTGAATTTTGTTAACCTTTAGCCTGTATTTCCTGAGAAGAATAAAGACGAGATAATATATATAAATTCTGACTTTGTATTACGATCTTAGAAGTAAAATATAACCTCAAGCTCTGCCGACTCCATCAAGAAAAGCGTGAGAATATAATTTCCCGTATGCCTCTTACAAAATCGTGTATTCCACATGACGTACGAGGTACCTCGGCGCGGCGCCGAACTCGCGGGCCATAGCCTAATATCAATGAGCAGTAAATTTACGCTTCTCTCGAGACCCGCGGATTGATTGCACTGAAATTGTTAGGCTGTGCATACCTACTTTTATGCTGCTGTAAAAATATATTACTTTGTGATGTGTTGCTGAATATATTATGGGTAAATATGTAGTATTTTGATATTGATTTATCTAAGTCATAAAGGGTAGTTATTTAATTGTTGTTGTTTTTTGTGTTGGTGTTTTTAGAATTACGCCTTAATGTTTTTTTTTTGAATCATGACTTCTACAAAACATGTGTGTTTCTTAATTCTTTATTGAATATCGAAAACAATATTCAATACAATTTGAAAATAAAGTCTCAATCTCAAAACTCAATGTTGAGTTCTCTTACAGCAAACTCTAGATTGACAGAGATTGATTGATTGATTGATTCTGTGTTATTTTGAGTTATGATGATGATGATAATTAATTGTAATGAAAAACTTTGGTATTTAACGAACCTCTACATAATTAGATTCATAATTAATTTAAATAAAATAACGAACAATCTCTTTTTCCATGTCACTAAAAAACTCTACTTTAAAATGAATTCCTGTACGTAGGTAGCAGGTACTTTTACCTTTTCCAGTAAAAAGGTCCCATTGTGTAAAGGTAACTGTGACGTAGGGCGGGCGGTATTCATGGAAGGTAGCTGAGTAGGAGCAAAAAATAGTACAGAAGATTAACTCTAAACAACGAACCAGAACAGGCACACGCACACATAGACGCGTACGTACGCCGATAACAAACAAATGACAGTCGCGAGTGCGCTTGCACTCGCTGTACGTGAAGCGTGCCTATGTGTGCGTGCATTCTCGTTCGTTGTATGGAGTAGACTTTCTGTATTTATTCTACAGCAGTGGGTACACCGCCGCATCTCTAAGTTACAATGTCAGCTTATCAAGGATTACTATCCTTCCGAAGTACCGCTTCTTTCTTTATTTACTTGTAATCTGGGTAAATGAATGGAGAGAGGATTCTAACGTAATAGGAGCAATTCGTAATGCAATGTGATGATTTTCATTAATGCAAAAAACACTTTTTATTTTCGAAAGCGTTTAAAAAATAAACATTTGTAATGTGACTTAAAAGTTTCCTTTCAAACAAAAAAAAACAAATGTCATAATCGGTTCATCCGTTCGGGAGCTACGATGCCACAGACAGACACACACACGCGTCAAAATTATAACACCCAGTATTTTTTGCTTCGGGGGTTAAAAATAAGCAATATGATTAGTAAAATAATATTTGAAAAAATTACAAGCTGACCCCAACATTTTCAAATTGGTAACTTTGTAGGACATCAAAAAATGAGAATTACGTAAAACATCACGACATTTTTTTTCATTCTCAAATCCACCGTATTCATTTATTACTATAGAGAAAAAATATCTCCAAATTGTATATTTTATACACTTTAAATATTAAAAGCTCCTTTAAACATACAACCAATAAACTCGAAAAAGCCCAAGTTAAACACAAAGAAAACTACCGTCCATCAAGTTTATTTATTGGGCACCCAACTCGATGCTTTATGAGCAGTAAAGTGAATAAAAATCAATAGGTATGGGCCATAAACTATTTATATGATGTCTAGACCACAGGTATGTTTAGGCTTAGAAACTTGTTAGGCTAGAAATTATTTCACCTGGCTAAAACTTTTGGAAAACCGCCTCTTTATTAATTTCTACAACCTTTACAGACAACGCCGTCTTTCGCTGAAAACTAGCGCTGTGGCTATATCTCGTACGCAAGTTACAGCATTATGCGAAACGCGTGTCTCATGTTTTCTCTATAATAATAATACTCTTTATTCTAAATTATTCTTTGTTTTGTAAAGGGTCTTTCATTAAGCGCTTCCTATCTTTAAATTTAAATCGACTTTTGTTATTCGTTTGAAAAGTCTATCGATGTCATTATGTACGGAATATGACATCGTTCAAATGTCCGCCGCGGCTTCAATGGGCGTCGCGCATCCGATATATTCAATTATCCAAGACTCTGGCGCATAAAACAGGCTGAATTTTAACATTAGCACGTGTTTTTGAAAGCTTTATCTGTCTATGGATGGTCTATGGTGATTTGGAAAAACAGACTGAATAAATGACAACCAATTTGACAGATGTATCTTCAACAATATGGCCGCTATCAACTGTCAAAGTTCGGAAGTCCCTATTGGAAAACCCGTTATAATGTTGTTACAAAATATCCAAGGCCGTCTTTAGCTGTTTTACAAATTTCTGTCAAGAGCCACTCTCCTCCAGTGTGGTTAGTTTTCTCTATATTTGTAACAGATTATTATTATACTTATTGCTATTGCTTGTGATATGCCTCGTGCTTGTCGCAAATTACTTATTTTTTATGTTCTCTGAGGACATACATGTACTTTATCTTTCGTTCATTAGAGTAGCACAATCTAGGTGGTTACTTCTTAACGTCGCGTCGCTCCCTTCACGTTAGCTTCCTGCCAGTTGGCTCAATTGGAGTTAGACAAGTTATTAACTTTAAGTTCCCAATTCAAAAACCTGGAGACAGATTTTCACATTTAGTTATAATGTTACGAAGTAGGATAGGACTAGAAACCATCAATAATCACCTATGTCCTAAAACCAATATTGTAACAAAGCAAAACTAATAGATTGTTCGCGCCAACATATATGTCGCAGGTGTGACGTCACAGCGACCACAGATACGCAAGCAATGCCCGCTCTAATGCATACGCCATGCAAATCCAATTTTCCAATAGAGTAGTGGCTTTGCAACGGAAAACTATTCTTATTTTCATGAGAGAAGACGATTCTATTTTTGTAAAGAAAACCTTGGAAACAAAGGCCTTTATCGAGACGGTGGACCACGTTTTTTGAACTTGATAAGAAATCTAAACTTTGGTTGTGGTAAAAAGGTCGTGGCATTGTTATTAAGGCACAGTTGCGCCACATATCAGTAGGTTAATACATCTATCACTGAACGTCTTTAAAACATCATCGGTCTTTGTAATGTTCAAAAGATGTACGAAAATAGAACGGTCATTAAAATTATTTTAGCGTTTAGTTTATGGTGCAAGTGGGGCCCACTTAAAATACGAGTAAATAACATTCATACAGTTTTTATTTCGCTTGTTACACAACAATTGGTACCTATATCTTGTACCTACAAAGACTAGCTTAACTAAAATTAAGCGATAGAAATAAAATATCGTGGATGTTTTCAAACGCATTAGAATTGAAGTTGAAAAATTGTTTATACCTAATAGTACAGTTGCATTTTGAACTACACTTCAAAGGATTTCTCCTTTCAAGTTATTATGAGGAATCTCTAATAGGGGACAATATTTCGTCGTGTCATTGGTCCACCATCTCTGGCTATGTATTTTCCGGGAGTAGGGTAAACAAGAAACATATTAGTACGATTGGGGCAGCTATCTTATAAATTGATCTTTAAGTAGTCGCTGAGTCGACATGTTTCGTGTTTTTGTGTATTCCGAGGATTCAGAGCACTACCGTTTAGTATAATGATACTTTTGGGTACTTATCTGCAGTATATTTATTATATTTTGATATAGTAGACTCTTCTCGGAGTGGTGATTTCCTGTTGTATTGCTGTAGAGATAACGACAAAAGTAAGTTACCGGAGAATGTAACCAATTTGTCTAAGCGCGGTTCTGCAAGCGGTGTTCCTAAATTCCTAATCCATTACTATCGAGTTATTGAAAAGTGTATGTAAGTTTGAATGTTTTTAAATGCACCCACTACGATACAGGAAGAAATGCCTAGTAAGGGGGCAATGTATTTTTTTTAAACAAACACAACATACAAGTAAATGCCCCATCGGTTCATCCGATATTAGGTGACCACGAGTCACCAAGAAGTTTGGAACATGGTGGTGTTATACCGCTATGGGTCGGAAAGCACGTCGTTGGTCTCATTTCTCCCCGGTTTTGTCGGATTTCTATCCCTTCGAACAAGTACAGGAGTAGAGAGTGGGCTTGTAATTGCACACACTTGAGCACGATAATATCTGCGTTTTTGGTTAAGTTGGGTCACCTGCACCGTGCCTGGAACTTGGTTGGTAGGATTATTATTATCCATCCAAAGGTTGTTTTGAAAAGATCGCTTTTAGCGATAAGGTCGCCCATTATGTCACCCAGTGTAATATTTTCTTCGTCTATAATTTCTGTAACTTATATGGTGTACATAATAAAGAGTATTCTATTCTATTCTATTATTGAAATCCATAAACATACAATGCAACTCATAATCTTTCGCAAAATAATTGCTCAAATATGATAAAGAAGCCACATAACACGCACAAAACACAGTTCCTGTGAGAGCAATTTCCAAAATGCAAAACACTTGAGAACTTATAAAGCTCACTAAACATTTTCAACATCGAATCTCGGCATATAATTATTTCCTTGTCTCCTTGACGATACTTGCAGTGAACGAGGGGAAATTGCTTTAGCAACGCTTAGTGGTTTGCTACACAAATGAGATTGGAATAAGATGCGCCTGTCTGGTACAGTAAAGGACAAAAGTATGATTACACTTATGAAAAATCAACAAAGATTTTCTTCTCAAGTTTCATCATCTGTTAGGTGTTGGTTTCAGTCTTACAAAATGCATGGCTGTCATTATTAATTTATTAGTGTTGGAACTCATTGATTAAAATAAGGCCCATTTGTTCCAAAACGACTGTATGTAGGTATGTAGAGGTAAATGAATTTATATCGTCGTTCTATTTCTGTAAATAGCTTGAAGGTGATCGAAATATAATGATGTTTAAATAAAGGGTCTTCAAACGTCCGCCGCGGCTTCGTATGGTGGCACGAATCCGAGAGGTCCAATTTTTAATGACTCTGCTGCATAGATCGAGCGAGCGCTACAGATCAATGATAAACAATTTCTTTTGGCTTGAATTGAACAATATGGACGTGAACGACATGTGGTTCCAGCAAGATGGCGCTACTTGCCACACAGCGAACGACACAATCGACATTCTGCATGAACGGTTTGAGGGTAGAGTTAGAGTTCCGCTAGACTTTTTCTTGTGGGGTTTTCTGAAGTCGCAGGTCTATGCCAATAAACCACATTCGACCGTTGCCCTGAAAGCCAACATGACGCAGGCCATCGCTCGGATTCAGCCGGATCTATGCAGCAGAGTCATTAAAAATTGGACCTCTCGGATTCGTGCCACCATACGAAGCCGCGGCGGACATTTGAACGATGTCATATTCCATCCATAATGGCATAAATGGGCCTTTTAAATAAAAAATAAATTTCGTTAATATCTCACACACATCTTGTTTTATTCAATTTTAACATCGACCCGTCCTTGTTGAAAGACCCTTTACATAAAAACATTTAGTGATTTTTAGTACAAATTGGTCTAAGAGGACACAATACTCAAAAGTAAGCACTGCATCTTCGCACACGTACTTTTGAGAGTTGTGTCATTGTGAATTTAACTTTGTGTGTATATTTTTGACTTCGATTGTACATTAGGATGCTGCATCGGAAACTCGGGCACACTTTGAGATATTCTCAGACATCTATTGTCTACAGAGGTTTCTGAGAATACACCTGATTCCTCAGCTCGCTTGTCAGATATTTCCTATTGTAGTGTAGTATTGCGATGAGTACCAATTACGGTAAGTAAATAAATGAATAGTGAAAAATAAATACGACAATACTATGCAGTTTGGTAACTGTGAACAGTAATGTGGTATCAATTTAGGTATGAACCTACTGATATTAATTATAAGTTGTTAATACTGTTACATCTCAGGGGGGTGACCATAAGCTCTTAGAGTAAGGTTATTTTGAGTGTGTAAGGGACAGATGTATATGACTTGTATACATCTGTTACTTACGCGATCTCAAAATAACCTTACTCTAAGAGCTTAAGGTCCCCCCCTGCTGTCATTATCTCTATATCATATTGTCAAATATCTGCGTTTTATCACTTTAAAGTTATTTATTGTATTTTCAGCAGTGTTTAGCAGCAACTGAAAACCATCCATTGCACATTAAATATTTTAATATCCTGACATTTTCTAATAATTTTGCGTTGACATTCTAGAATGAATATTTTGAATTGATTTATTATTTTAATATCTTAATTTTTTTACAATTTTACTCTGACATTCTAGAAGCATCATTTTGACTTGTATTATTTTATTGACATTTGCATGACATTTATTTTAATTTTCTGGTAGTACTAAATATGTCATTCTATTATGTATTATGATTTGTATTCTTTATTAATATTTGCATGCCATTTTCCAAGGTATACATGACGTTCTATAATTTTGTATCCTAACATCTCTTCATGCTAACAATTTGTTACGTATGTATGATACTCATGTTTAAGCAAATAAAATGATTTGATTTGATTTGATCCAAATCTCTTTCAAAATCGCTCAAACACAGACGTCATCGAAACTTTTCATTAATACCGAAACTGCACTAAAGTGAACGATATACGACAACATGCCGTATTCCGATATCTATTCGCAGCTATGGAGTACGCTACTCCTCTATACGCAACGCTTGACGAGGTCGGTCCGTGGATGGGTGACCATTTCAACATACCGAGTTTCCTCCGTGCCTCGGCAAGCACGTTAAGCCGTTGCTCCCGGCTGTCATTTGAAGATCTTTGACAGTCGTTACGGGCAGTCAGAAACCTGAGATCTGACACCAGTCTTGCCAAGGGGTATTGTGTTACCATGTTACTGGATTGTGGAGGTCAGATAGGCAGTCGCTCTATGTAAAACACTGGTACTCAGCTGAATCCGGTAAGATTGAAAGCCGACACCAACAATAATTGGGAAAAAGGCTAGGCAGATGATGATGGTGTACGATACTTCGGGCGCACGGTTGGCGCAGTGGTTGAGCGATTGACTGCTGCGCTGCGTGTCGCGGGTTCGATTCCCGCACGGAACAAATATTTGTATGACCTACAGATAATTGTTTTGGCTCTGGGTGTTTGTGTTTGTGAGTTTATATGTTTGTAAACGCACCCACGATACAGGAAGAAATTCCTAGTGTGGAGCAACGGTTTTATTTAAAAAAAAAAACTCCTATGCACACTATATGCGTACTGCAACCACATAATAGATAGAAAGAGAGGTCCAGAAGAGCCTTTAGACAAAGTAATAATAATCCTCCAGACTGAATTTCAGCCACGGCGGCCAATCTCAGTGGAGACTAGCCATTTGTGTGTCACAAGTGTGTCCACAAACAAGGTGTACTCTCTGTACCTTCACTAGTCCGACGGGACGGTAATACGACATGACCGAAGAGAGATTAGAGGTTATACATAAGTGTCATTTGTTATAAGCCATGGTGATGGTCGAAATACCAAAATGTATGGTACTAGCTGCTTCGCGCGGCTTCGCTCCCGTGGGCCACCCCGCAGGACCCGTTTTCGGGATTCATTAATAGCCTATGTTCCTCAGGAATAACGTAGCTTTCTACTGGGGAAAGAATTTTTTAAATCGGTCCAGTAGTTTCGGAGGCTATTCGGTACAAACAAACAAAAAAATCTTTCCTCTTTATATTATTAGTATAGATTATTAATTATTAATTAATAATAATAATTTACTAATAATTAATTATTAGTAATTAGTATTAGTATAGTTTATTTACGTGACATTACGACAGCGCTTGATATTCCCATACATTTTTATAATTTTACAAGCTTTTATTTAACTTGCAATGTATGTATGTATGTAATTGGGTTGTTGAATTTAAAAAAATATACGATTTTTTAAATTTATTTTGAAACTTTACATATCATAAATTATATTGTCGTTGCAAAAATCTCTTAAATATTTTTTTTAAATTTATTATAAGCAATTGAAAATCGATAAAATTCTAAAAAGAACCACCTGTCTACGAACGGGTCATGATTGGTCGCCATGTTGGTGACGTCATAACGTTCAAGGTATTTCACCATAGTACAGTGTCACGTAAATTGACTAAAAATATCCGAAAATTAGTGCAAAAATATTATTTATAACAGCAAATTTTATTTAGACATGTGTGATAAAGGATTCATAAAGGCAAATTTCGAAAAGATATCCATCTGATGGACGGTTTGGAAAAATTGAGAATAAGTAAAGTAGTCGTAATGAATATTACGTGATGGTGGACCGCGACCGGTGTTTGTCATTGTTGTCCATTGTACACATTACATTTAGAAACATAATTGTCATAATGTAATTGTTGTTACATATGGGTAGGTGATATTCGTGTAAAATAAAAAGCTAACAAACACGATTGGCGCGCAACTTCGACTTTAGATATCAAAAAACTACATAGGTACCACTAAATATTATACAACCCGAAATCTGTGGAGCCTTTATTTTTATTTATTTTTTGCATATCATCCTTAAAATTTTCGGTATTTTTAATTACTTGCATATCCCTTTATAATATTAAACACATATATCTATATAATATAATTACAAACACTAAAAAACTTTGTAGAACAAAAACGTGAAAATATTAATTCGGTACATTTTCAAATATCTCTTAAATGCGTCGACCGATTTTCACAATTCAAACAGAAATATTAGTTTTACGCCTATATCCGTCATTTAATATTAAAATAATGAATATATCTCCATAAACAAAAAATCATGTTTTCAAGTTACGTAATTATACAAAAATGTCAACTTTGCTCGAAAGTTCCCTTAAAAATTTACTTTTCTCAATCTTTAATGATCAAATTAAGAAATTAATCAGAATCTAATACTAAATTAGAACAAGATAACAACATAATTAACATATTCTAATTGGAATCTAGTTAGACATAGAACATTTCTCAAAACTTTAGTACAGTTTGCTAGGTTGGGTATTGCGCGAATCACATAATAATGGGGAGTTATTTGTAATATTCGTACATAATGATGCGAAGCAAGCACGATAACTTTTAAGGTTCGATATTTATGATCAATGTATTCGATATTCATCAATATATTGACAATAATAACAAGATGTAATTGGTTATAAGTCAAAACACTGTATAAGCTATGTGCCACAATGAGTAGAAATGAACGTTGTGACGTCACACGGGCTCGGCTTTGTTCGGAAAACTTTCGGGGTGTTTTCGGTACTGGATTCAAAAAAATATTTTCGATTGGATTTTACTTTGTAATTACAATGAAAAAAAAAAAACTAAAAATAGTTTTGTATGAAAACTTATATATGATCTTTCCATTTATTACAAAAAAAAAATTGGTTCAACAAACCAATTGTGTTCGGGTCAAATCTTGCAACTGAATTTTAAAGCAGTTATCCTCCACCGATTATGGTGAAATTTTGTATACACTTTTAGTTTGGATGACAATGCGTAATTTGCTAAGTGATGTCATTTTAAATCCTATTTGGCGGACGGCCCAAGATGGCGGACTAGTAATTTTTTGTGCACTGCCATGATATGGGTGTCAAATAAAAGGGTTTGCTGTAAAGAATACGAAAAAAGCTTGTTTAAAAAAAAGGTTTTTTTAATGAACAACTTATTTAAAATCGCTATGGCGACGATTCCGATGATAGAATGTCACTTATGTAGGTCCTTAGGCGTTGTACCAAACGCTTACCGTGACTTCCAAGGCACGGGGGTGTTACGCCGCCAACTACCAAGCACCGGGCTGCTACAGAGAAATTCCTAATGGAATACCTAATAACACTTTTTTCTAGACAAAGTAATATTATACCACCGATAACAAGTGCGCAAAAAGTCAAAATGTAAGGCCACAACGTGACATTTCAGATACGCTTGTCAATCCCATACATGTTAGATTTATCCATAACCGTTATCGCTGAAAGAATGTCAATTTGTCAAGGCCTTAGGGTCAGCTCCATAGAACGAGCACAATAGGCGTACGCACACAGAGACGCATGTACGGATATCTAAAACAAATGCCAGCGTATCTATGTGTGGGTACGTTTTCGCTCGCTGTATGGAGCCGATCTTTTGCACTTATCGATTCTGTGAAGCTACGATCGCAATATCGCCTGTTGGCAAGCCATGATTGAGGTCTGCGATGGAGCGAGCAGGACCAGCAACTCACTCTTGCTTTGAAGATGGACGACTTTTCATTCGGCGATTCCAACCGAGTAAAGTTCAGCAAACCGTTATTTTATTGAATCATAAGAGATTACAAAATTCCACCCTTTTTCGTTTGTTGTTAGTAGTTGGCTTTCTGAATCTATCTATCTTGTGGTACTAGGAAATCTTTTCTTGATGCTGGCTCGCGAATAGGTGTTCCATGGTACTTAAATATGCACAAACGGGCTTAGATTAGAACACGGCCGTCTCCGTCCAATCTAAGTTTTGTATGGTCCTACTGTTTGTTTTGTATTGTTGTTTATAATTATGGTAATGTTGTGTGTATCAGATTTATTGCTAAAGTTTAGTTTGTTTGAATGCTGTGCGGTTTATTTTGTCTCGCGGCCTATAATGGAAAATAGGTAGGTACCTATCGTATTCTGTTGAAACTACGGCGGATTCATTTATTATTATTATTTTACTACAGTAATATTAAGTCTCTACAGTAGCTTTCTTAAATTAACTTCTGATTCACATCAACACATCACATCATCAGCCTATTAAAGTTCCCACTGCTGGGACACAGGCCTCTTCTCTGTGAGAGGGAATGGGCCGTAATCCACCACGCGGGCCCAGTGCGGGTTGGTGGATGTCACATGTCTTCTAATTTTTGGTTCTAGGGCATGCCGGTTTCCTCACGATATTTTCCTTCACCGTTTTGAGAGCAGTGGTGATAAAATAATTTACACAAAGTAAAGCGCCTGTCTGGGCTTGAACCCACGACCTACAACTTGTAAGTCGCGGCCGACACCACTGGGCCACCACTGCCCCACTACTGATTAGTCGGGGATAAATTAGTTAGCATAACGCCGCAATTACTGAAGATAGACAAAAAAAAGGTTTTTCTAAACTCATAGTAACTAGGTAGAGGTACAGTATTAGCCGCCGTTGACTCCGTTGATTTCTGTTGTAACTTGAAATTGGAGTTTTTGTTCTGGCTTCTGCAGTCTGTTTATTTTTTCATATAATTGAATGAAGACGTGATGTTTCTGTAAAGGTATGTTTTATCCAGAAAGTGCTTTTATGACAAGGAAAAAATCTACAGTAATAAAAAACCTAAAGCACACAACGGAATTAAAAGGAACCCACGGAATTATCACAATAAACGTAAAAGTGTTCTAAAAGAAAGTGTGCAACATTAAAATTCATAATTTTTTGTTTGTGCGTCAGAAAAGGGAAAAGGTCGACTCTGACGTATTTTGTTATAAACAGGTCGGTCTATTGGGAGCCTCCTAAATAGGGGTACGTACCTATGTAATCTGATTAATCAAAAGTATAAATATACCAAGATATCGAGTATTTTCCTACAGTTTAACTTGAATCTCTCATCTGCCTGACTTGCTGCTAGAAGTTTTTCGTCTTATGTTTCTTTTGTACATTTTTGTATTTCTTTTGTACATTGTTGTATTTCTTTGTTGTTCTTTTTTCTTATTTTACTTGTGATTGTTAGGTTATGTATTAGTTTTTAGGGTTCCGTACCCAAAGGGTAAAAACGGGACCCTATTACTGAGACTTCGCTGTCCGTTTGTCTGTCTGTCTGTCACCAGGCTGTATCTCATGAACCGTGATAGTTAGACAGTTGAAATTTTCACAGATGATGTATACTTGTTGCCGCTATAACAACAAATACTAAAAACAGTATAAAACTAATATTTAAGGGGGGCTCCCATACCACAAACGTGATATTTTTGCCGTTTTTTGCTCGATATTAATAACGGCAACAGGTAGACGCTTGAAATATTCACAGAATATTTAGTTGTATATTTACTTCAAAAAATAATTATTATTTAATTAAAATTAAATAAATTAATGGGGGCTCCCATACAACAAACGTGATTTTTTTGCAGTGTTTTGCGATAATGGTACGGAACTCTTCGTGTGCGAGTCCGACTCGCACTTGGCCGGTTTTTTCTTCTTTCTATCGTACAATCGTATCTATCGCTTGAAAACCATTTACTTCAAATAGGAACTTTTTGGCTATTTACCACTACTTGTTAAGTTAACTTATCTATTGGTTTGTTTATAGAGTCCTGTTCTAGCTTAAACTATCTTCTGACAACTTTATAGTCTTTTTTCCCTTGTCCCATGTTACTTGGGGTCAGCGTTAATCGTTCTTCCTTTAATTCCGTCTTGCCAATCCTTACGCTTTCCACTCCCCTTGATCCTCCAACTCCTTTTGATCGACTGTACTCTCTTACTATGATTGCATCGTAAAATACTATCTATATTACTCCGGTTATTATATTTTTCGGTATCCAACCCCTAACCTCCCTTAACCTTATTCCTTTATAAAAAAGAGGGTATATGATAACAAACAGGGGATCCTGTGCTCATGTTAAAACCATGTTTTTTCCAACAATCCCCTGGTATCACTGTTTATTACAATTTTATTCAGGTAAGTGGTCTAACAGATTTGTTATTATTTGGGAAATGGGATCGGTTTTAAAAGGTCCCTGTTGGATCAGGGGACCAATAAGTTGTGATATTTCGAGTATGTTTATTTTAAATGTTTAGTTAGTATTGTTTATTGTTTTAGTATCTTGAGTTAGAATCTACCATATGATTGGGTATTTGTTTGCTTCTAGAATTTATTTGATTTAAATATTGTGTGGACCTTGGGTATTGGGACTAATCCTATTGTGAGGTCAGTAACAAATTAATTTGATGTTATGTTTTGTTTTAGAATAAATAATTAATAAATATTTCCCTTTTTTAGGGTTCCGCACCTCGAAAGGAAAAAACGGAACCCTTATAGGATCACTTTGTTGTCCGTCCGTCCGTCTATATGTTTAGATCCTTTTTCTCGGGAACGCGAAGAGGTATCAAGCTGAAATATTATATAAAATACTCAAGTCTACTGTCCCTTAAAGTTGTGAAAAAATCAAACTTCTAAGCCAACGCAATCAAAAGATACAGCCGTTTATGCCGCAAATTTCCGCAAATTTTCGACACTTGCAAGGGAATCAAAACCTACAGGGTACTTCCCGTGAACTCAGAATTTTGAAATTTGGTACGAAGCAACGTCTTATAGCACAAATAAAGAAAACCGTAAATTTTTAGTTACATCATAAAATAAAAATATTTTAATAATTTTATACTTACTATCCTTTTCCTCATGTACGCGTAGAGGTATTAAATTGAAATTTATATCAAATACTCAGGTCTAAAATACCATTAAGCTGTAACAAAATCAAACTTCCAACGCAATCAAAAGAAACAGCAATTTAAGCTGCATATTTTCAAACTCGCAACTACTCGCAAGGGAATCAAAACCTAAAGGGCACTTCCAGTCGACCTAGAATCTTGAAATTTGGCATGAAGCATTGTTTTATAGCACTAATAAAGGAAAAATTCCTAAAACCTTAAATTTTTAGTTACATCATATATTTTTAGGGTTATATACCTCGAAAAGAAAAAAACGGAACCTACAGGTTTGTACGGAACCCTTTGTGCTCGAGTCCGACTCGCACTTGGCTAGTTTTTTTTTTTTAATTAACCCAATTTTATAGAAATTTTTGGCAGTCTTTTTCTTAACATGTCGATGGCAAGCACAGTCTTTATATAAATTGTGTTTGCTACAGTATTCAGCTGGCAACACCATTCGCTGACGCAGTCATAAGGTAGGTCCTCACATATACAGGTTACAAGGTATGCGGGTTGCAGATTACAGCATGTATTTTACTATTTTCTGGTCCATTTTTATCTGGCAGCAAAACTTCATACTTACAACCTATGTTCTAAAATTGATTTTCAATATTCATAGCTAACTTTATAGCGGAACCAAAGAAGCATATAGTAACTAAAGTAGCAGAACACAAAAAAAAAATCTCTTTACAAAAATCCGGGAAATTATTTTAAGCTATCTCTATTTCACGTCAGGTTATCCCAGAATATATTTCGGACCTGTTGCAACACTTGCTACCTACCAAAGTTTGCAATTCAAACACACTCTCGTGAATATTGTGCTAAACTGGTCGGACTCAACCAGTTTTAGCGTTCTTGCACCTTTATGTCAGTATTTCCCTGATTTTGATATATTTTTAAATGGACTTCTTAGGCGATTTGATATTAATAGATAATACTGAAATTGAAAGTGACATTTCAAGGACACGTCACGTACATATCGTTTAATGAGAGTGAATAAAGATATAACTCCTTCCAGTTCTCACACTAAATCTCTGTGTACAACGTGTACGATATGTTGGAAGGCCTCCCACTAGGTGGACCGATGACCTGGTTAAGGTTGCGGGAAGGCGCTGGATGCGAGACGCACGGGATCGGTCAATGTGGCGACGCCTGGGGGAGGCCTATGTCCAGCAGTGGACGTCTTTTGGCTGAAATGATGAAGAATGATGACGTGTACTGTATTGCCAACGCATTTTTTTAAGCGAAGTATGATAAAAAATTTAGATGAGAAGTGGGAATTTAAAAATAAAAGTTATAAACTCACAGAACATGTATATCTGTCCATTTGCTTCCATTTTCTCGTTTTGTAAAAGTCTTGGCAATTTTTTCTTATTTATGTTTCACCGGATATGGCCTAGGAAAGAGTGAGCGTTTTTCTATTTCCGTGTATCAAAAATATAGATTTTCTGTTGCCTAAATGTAAATAGATGAAAGTGGAAATATGCGATACCTTTCATCGTATATTGCCACGTTCAGCGAAGTAGTAATTTTATAGCTCTGTGTTCACATTTTCCGGGTTCTTTAACAAAACAGCAGCTTCGATGTAATCATCTATCCAGTGACGTCATATCGCAAGCTGACATACGCTGCGCAGCAAAATTAGAGACCACGTCATAGCGATGACGTAGGAGGAACAGTTGAAGGGGGTATGCAATTCCTCAGAACAGAAAAAACGCCTTGGTTTCCAATGAGATGCCGGGATGAGGCGATGGGGAACTTTGTATTCTATTATCTAAGTTATGAATTGGAAGCCAAATGAAACGTGTTCACGGTTTCATATTCCAACGAAGGTCCATTACAAGATTTGCTTTGGGATAGGCCGGATAGCCCGTAAAGAAAATGAAAAACGAGCAATGAGGGCTATCGCGCTTGAATTTGCCGCTAGGGGCGCTGATGTAGAGATAGGTCTTCAATATGTAAAATTTCATAGTTTTTTGGCTTTTAGCGCGAGTTTATTTACTACTACTATATTGTTGTGAATATTTTCCAAATATGGCAGATTAAGATAGGTACAGGTTTTACCAAGCACTGCTTTAGTAGAGTTTTATGTTTCGGAAAATTGTGTCCTCCTTTTTTTTGAAAAAAAGGAGCTGCACAAAACTGCAGCGTATTCAATTTTATATTTAAACGCACTTCTTCGGCATTAGATATTATTTTAATTCAAACTGTGTTTCCGTGCGCGTTAAGGACCACTCGCCAGTGACGCCAGCTGGTGGACACAAAAACGGAAGCCTCATTGCGACTAAAAATGACTATATTGAATAACCATTAGATCTCATGAATCCATACTATAAATGTGAAAGTAACTCTCTGTATGTTTGTTACGCTTTCACACCTAAACTGCTGAACAAATTTTGATTCATCTTGGTATAGAGAAAGATTGGCACTTTGAGAAGGACATAGGATACTTTATATACCGTGAGTATTATCGCTGGCAGAAGCTAGTATTTTATAAATCTAAAAATGCCCTTTTTTAATCTTGAATTATTATTACTACGAAGCATTAAAAACTTCTTAACCAATGTATCGTCCACTTCAAACTCAAACTACCCGGAGTAAACCACTATTAAAAGTTATGTGAGCTAAACTAATTCTTCCGTCGCCGACCACGCCTGGGGGACCGATCGTGTAGGCTTCCTCTTCGCTAAGTTTTTGTATAAACTTTGACTCTGCCTTAAACTGGAGCCTAATTGCGTAAGTAGATTCAGCAAGGTATAAGGTTTTGTAAGGAGATGAAAGACGCGATATAGATTTCCATCTATGAATCTAGAAGAACTATAAAAATATTTCGAGAAGATTGTAATTTCGATAAGCACTTTTTATAAATCTAAAAAGGATTTCTTGAGAATTGCAAAGTAAATAACGCATAATCGTGACCGATGGACACCTTTATCCAGTAGTGGGACAAAACCTACGGAGTAATAATAATGTGAGCAGTGGTCGAGTGGTATTGGCCGCGACTTACAAGTTGTAGGTTGTGGGTTCGAACCCAGGCAGGCGCTTTACTTTGTGTAAATTATTTCATCACCACTGCTCTCAAAAACGGTGAAGGAAAACATCGTCGAAGACATCTGACATCCACCAACGCGCACTGGGCCCGCGTGGTGGATTACGGCCTCTCTCAGAGAGGAGGCCTGTGTCCCAGCAGTGGGAACATTAATAGGCTGATGATGATGTAACTATGTCTTGGACTCTCCGTAAATCCGTAGCCTTATTGTGTAAGTGCGCAAAGAAGTTAAACTCTATCCAACCGACCAAATCGACCAATCACATGCGAGATGAATGACGTGTCCGTTTTGTGTGATTGGCCGATTTGGTCGGTTGGATAGAGTTCAACTTCTTTGCGCACTTACGCAATACGGCTGCCGGACGACCAAGTGTAAAATCATTTCGCATACGGAGTCGGCCAAGTTCGGCATATGGTGCCTTACACTTATTCATTTTATATTTACATCTTTTTAAAAGTATGATTTGATAAGGCTTATGTTTAACTTACCACCAGATATAGTAACATATAACAGACAAAAATAGTAAATGATCACCAAAATTAAACCCGCATCTTATTGTAAAATTATAACCAAAGTTTTAACATCTCGCTATCCTGTTTAGGCAAAATGACTCCAAATAAATCATTGTTAACCCAAAAGTAGTAAATGATCACCAAAAGTAGTAAATGATCACCAAAATTAAACCAATGACCAAAAAGATTATAAAATTTCTGGGAGCAACTTGGAAGTAGCGCTCGCCGGCCGCTGCCGCGGCACCGCTCGCTTTGCTCGCTCGGCTCGCGCGCGGTTGGTCACAGTTCTAACCTAACCTAACCTATTTTACAACATTAAATAGCGCAATAATTTGCTATTAAAATTTGGTGATCAATTTACTAAATTTGGTGATCATTTACTATTTTTGTCAGTATATTACTAGATTTGGTGGTTAGGGGTTATCGTCACAAAGTTTTTTTTGGTGGTCATTATATTTATTCCCATTTGATAATTTGATGAACGTCCATCCATGCGTTAAAATACTTAATGCGATTCAAACATGATAAATCAATTATGACGGAACGATGGACGAAAAATTAACGGCTAAAGTAAAAATGAGTTTTACAAAGCGTATCTTGATCGGACAGAGCATACTTTTAAAAATAAATTGTGCTTTAAACAAAACTTTATGTAGTGTGGGTATTTTTAACTTTAGTTTAATGAAATCTACCCGCATTTGATTTGATTATTTTGATACTTAAGCTATGTATCGCTTGCCATTTAGTTGTTTGGTAGATCGGTTCATTTGCTGGCATTAAGCCAGCAAAATCGGCAAACTATCTCGACAAATTGTTTCGGTTTTCCTTACTTGCCGTTGGCATTTCATATTGTCTCGGTTTTCCTTGCTTGCTGTTGGCATTTCATATTGTTTCGGTTTTCCTTACTTGCTGTTGGCATTTCACAATGTTTCGGTTTTCCTTAATTGCTGTTGGCATTTCATATTTTTTCGGTTTTCCTTACTTGCCGTTGGTATATAACTAAATATGTAGTTTACGTAAATAAAGAAAGGTCAAAAAAAGTAACACGACCATGACTCGACACTGGTACAAAACATGTCAGCCAATTCAAATAAGATTTTATTCGACTGTAGATTTACTTGATGTTTTGCTATTTAATATTAAAACTTTAGTTACTACAGTTGTTTAATTATTGCACCCGTGCTGATTGTGAAGGAATTGAATTAAATAGATACTTTATACCTAAATAGAATTAATTTATAGTGAATTTGATGTTTTGTTTAGCCATTTATTTTATTTTCCATTTACTAGGGTACAATGAACTGGTGGATATTTTTATACAGCCTGAGAAAAATTATATCATATTACATTCTTATCATTTACATAATGTTGCCAAAAACGCCGGTAATTTTAGGAATACATCTTTTACATAATAAGATGCCACAATTACCACACACAATCCTGCTTGAGTCGAGACACTGTACCTCCTATATTTTTGCGAGCCTGGAGCATAATTTGAAAATATGTTCATTTGTGATGCGAGGCTTAAGGAGTTATGAGCACATGTTTCTCCTACCAATGTATGGAGCCATGGTACTTTATGATCCAAGCTGATGGAAGTAATGTGTAACCATATAATAAAGATCGCAATAATGCAGGTGACAGCTGGCTTGCCCGTTACAGTATTATAGTACCTGTAAAAGTCAATGGGACTTCTCGACTTTTACAGCTCTTGGGATGAGAATTTGTCGTTTATTAGCTTCGGAAGCTATTTCCGTGTAGAAATAAAAATGAGTGTTTTAAATTCAATGTGCTTAATTAAAGTAAAATTTCTGTTCGTATCATCTCCAGTAACATTATCATCAGCCCATAGTAGTCCACTGCTGGACCTATGTCCTTTTTCCAATTTATTTATCTCGATTCCCGGCAGCTCTCATTTAGCTGCCACTCTGCGAAAATTGTTGCTCCACATAGCGTGAGGGTGTCCCATCATACGTAAACCAATCGCGGTCCAAGTACACGTCTACCACAACGGTCTCCGTTTCTACGACTTATTAATATGATTGGCCCATTGCCAGTTCAACTTGTTTATTCTGTGAGCTATTTCTAATCTCAAGTTTCATTTCCTAATTTAATTCAGGGTTTGAAATTCTTGTTTAATCATGTCGAAGTTACCCCGCAAACTCGGTTTGCCGCCATCTCGTATATTGAACGAGATACACTAAAAAGTACAACAAATCAAAACTTTAACATCAAGTAGTCTCGGTTTCATTCACCATCCTCGACAATTTGTCCCAAGACTCAGCTTTGAAAAGTTTTCCAACGGCTAACCAATGTACAGTCGTGCGCGCTTAAAGTTATACTTTTCGGCTTTGGAGCGGTTAGCCAGTATTAAAACGTGAAGAAGAAATGAAAGCATGATCTACTGAGGAAATGAAAAGACAAGCGACGTGCAATTAAGCGATAATTGGAAGATAAATGGGAGCTCGTTTAGTAGCATACTTTTAGTTTCTTTTATCTGTACTTTTTAGGGTTCCGTACCCGAAGGGTCCAAACGGAGCCCTATTGCTGTCACTCACGTGTTTGTCCGTCATCTGTCACACAGATTTTACAGCCAAACGGTTGGAGCTACAGTCTTCAAATTTTCACAGTATAAGCATATTGTTGACTCAAAGCCATACACATTGTCATAAAATATGTTTAATAATTTTTAAGGGGCCCATATAGCAAAAGAGGGGTGCGTGGAAAAAAAAATCCTTCGTTGAGTAGATAAACAATGTTTTGTTTTTATTTTAAATAATATTGGAAAACAAACGAATGAGAAGCCAAAGTAATAATTAAAACAAAAAATTGTTCCCAAGAATTTTAACGTCCCATTGTTCTATAAATTTGAATTTTGTTGATAATGTTTATTATTACTTATTTTTTACCAACAAATACCAATATATTGATAAATCAGATTTTTTCTTTGAAATTCCCAAATTTTTTTCTATTACAATTACAACCAACTTGATTTTGCGGTTTGGTACGGAACCCTAAATGTGCGAAATCCGACACGCACTTGACCGGTTTTATTTTGTCTCTTTGGGATAAACGGCTTATTAAAGTGTCAAATGAAATGAATGACGGAAATGTAAGGATAATATGAGTGATCGAATAATTGGCTCGAATTTCTTTTTCATTACCAGGAAATTCAAGAAAAATTTCTTATTAAAATTTTTTATTTCTTTTTTTTATTTTCGACTGTATTTGTACTTTGTATTTTTTATGTAAATTATTTTTGTGTTTCAAAGAGTATACTCCCGAGGTGGTCAAGTCAGAATCTGATGATGGTATCTCATGGTAATCGAGGGTACTCCTCAAATATTATAGGCGTAAATACATATAGCGATTTTAGTATTTTCATCAACAATGCCATCATTTGCACTCAGAAAGTCATTCATTCATCATTTGGTGAAGTTGAACTGATGCAGAAGACCACAGATGGCCACTGAAACTTCTTAATGATAAGTAATGCCTCGGGTAAGAGGTATCTCGAATAGTTAACCGACTATGATGAAGCAAATACTGGGTTGCCTGGAAGAGATCGCAGAACGCGATAAGGCCGTCTGTTGTATGTTTGTAGTTATTTTAAGGTTTCCGTATGTAATGTTGTTATCTTGGTGTACAATAAAGTATATATAAATAAATAAATAATATTTAGAAATAAATGATACTGATAAAAATGGTACCATCGAACTGATCTGATGATGAAGCCGGAAGGTAAGCACTGGAAGTCCGTAATAAAACAATGTATCCTAGTCGTGTTTAGCCTTATTAGAATCGTCATGAAATGTACTTGGCCTATCAATGGTCTTCATGGAATTTTGAGATACCAAAACTAAAATAGAGAAATATAAAAACATAAAAAATAACAAAAAAAAAATACCTTAGTCCTAAAAAGCACTACTAAGCGAAAAAATACCTAACCTAACAACATAACAACACCAACATAACAACATAACAACCGAATAACAATAGGTTTTGGACACAACTCCGGAAAAGAAAGTAATTTTACGCTATTAGTGTTTTTTTTTAGGAAATCGGCTTATTTTTTTTTGTTAAAATGTGTTTTATTTTGAATAAATTTTATTGGTGTTCTTTTTCACGAAATCAATAAGTCCAATAGGTAAGAAACAGCATAGCAATAAAACACGATATTTTCAAGAAACCCATTAGTGAAAAATACCCAAAGGGAATGCGATCGCCCAAAACCGGATACGAACATCAAAACCCGGTTTCCTCAAGAGCCGGAAACATCCCATAATCCTGCTGTCAATTCCTACCCTTATATTACACAATTAGGTAAAAATAAATGCGTAAGCCGAAAAAGGCTCTGGCGCAAAAACAACATTTCAACGTTAAAAAGACGTAAGTACCGGAATAAATACTTGCTAATCGTTTTCCCGATACCGCATAACGGTGTATAAGAATGTGCCAAAACGGTTTTTCTGTAATAATATTTAGTCAGTGTGTACGATGGCGGGACCGGAAATGACACGAACCGAGCCGCCGGTGTAGCTTCGCCCTTACCATTTGTAATTAAGTTTTTGTCGGTGAAACGTACACTTTTGTTTTGTTTACCTTGAATGGAAGTTTTTTTGGTGATTAATCATAACAATTTCTTTCGTGGTCTTCGTGTTATTTTTTAGGCATTCATCAAAACTAGAATCGGAATGACCTACCTACTTGAAACTATTTATAAAACATATTAAATCTTGCAAAGGAAGTAAGTACGTTCAAGGAGAGAAAATACTAGGAAATTTTTAAAATCACTCTTTTTCTACATACCCACGTCACCTTTTTTAGGGTTCCGTACCCAAAGGGTAAAAACGGGACCCTATTACTGAGACTCCGCGGTCCGTCTGTCTGTCTGTCACCAGGCTGTATCTCATGAACCGTGATAGCTAGACTCTTGAAATTTTCACAGATGATGTATTTATGCTGCCGCTATAACAACAAATACTAAAAACAGAATAAAATAAATATTTAAGTGGGGCTCCCATACAACAAACGTGATTTTTTTGCGGTTTTTTTGCGATTATGGTACGGATCCCTTCGTGCGCGAGTTCGACTCGCACTTGGCCGATTTTTGTTTTTGTAATTTTGGTGATGTCGAAAATTAATAGAGTGTAAGAAAAATAACCTTAAGGTGTTTATCCTTTTCATTCCTCCACCAGTACATGGTTGTCATGAACGTCAGTATACCAACTTAATTTTTTTTATGCCTTTCCGTGTACATAACAGGCGTGAACGTTCCTACGTTCTTACGTAAACCATAGTTTGAACCGTAGTACATTAATACCTCAATGGTTTGAACCGTTTTAAAACTTCGTGCGTCGCCGTCGTTCTAGCCAACCGGGAGTTAACCGTGGTAACGGCTGCTAAAAGAAAATGAAACGAAAAAAAAAACGTTTTAAACTCTGATCGCTATGACGCGGGTCCGTTCAGTTTTCTGCCAAGCGAGCCTTTACTAAATTACCGACACAGCCATTTTGGATTTTTCCGCCATTGTAATATTAGTCGCCATTTTGAATTTAGCCGCAGTTTGGTTTGGTGGGACGCAGTAGTTTGTGAGTACGGGCGTAAAGTCCGGTTGTTAAACGATTTTATTCAGTTTCACATCCGTGGGAGTAATAGCCGAATATTTTAAATGTTTTTCTCGCCTCCGGATCAGTTGGGCACAGCTGTCGTTATGATGACAGTAATAAATGTTTGTGAAATAGCTGATCCGCGACTATCAACATTTTCAAAAAACTGTATTATTGAGCTCTACTATTTGGAAAAGAAGTGTTTTTCCTCAGAAAATTCCACGTTATGTATTTTGACTGTTGTTAAAGGTAGAAAGTAGACGTGACCGGGAGAGGACGCCCTAGAAAGACACACATAGACCTTATTAGTGGTGTTCTTCAGATAGGCCAGGTGCGCAGTACTCATAACTGGCGCGCATGTTGACTAGATATTTTATAAACGTGAGTTAAGCAAAATAAATATGCTAGGATCATAGCAGGTGGTGTTCTGTAGTTTTTGCGTTCCTCCTTGGAAAAAAGGCGTAAGTTTATGTTAAAGGTAGTTGGGCTACCAGTCTTAAAAACGGGTACCGTCTTACCGAATAAATGGGTTATGGAGATCAAACAGGTAGCTTTCCATGTAAACCACGGTATTCAGAAGAACTTAAATAAGCCGTTTTGAAGAGGCTCGGTCATCATCATCTTATTAATGTCCCTACGGCTGGGACATAGGCCTCCTCTCTGTGAGAGAGGGAATGAGCCATTATCCACCACGAGGGCCCAGTGCGGGTTGATGGATGTCACATGTCTTCGAATTTTTGGTTCTAGGACATGCCGGTTTCCTCACGATGTTTTCCTTCACCGTTTTAGAGCAGTGGTGAGTAAATAATACTAATAATACACAAAGTAAAGCCTTGTAGCAAGTTAAGCCTTGTCTCCCAGTGGGGTGATGACAATCTGGTCTCCTTTAACGCCACCAAAACACAGGCGTGACTTTTTACCGCTAAAAGGAGTCTTTTCGATCATACTCCTATTTTTCGGGGTACCTTTGTTCCTGTGACTGATCGGCTCGAGCTCCTAGGCATGGAGTTGACAGTCTCAACTTCGGCGCCTCCATTGAGTACAAAGCCCAAATTGCGGCCAAAAATCCTGGGCATCCTATATAGAGTGAAGCGATACTTTACGCCTATACAAAGCGCAAGTCCGATCCTGCATGGAGTATTGCAGCCACTTTTGGGATGGCTCAGCTAAGTATCAGATTGCCGCGCTTGACTCGGTGGAACGCAGACCCAAGAGGCTTGGCGACGTTGAACTGGCGGATGCCAAGCTTCATAGCTTGGCTCATCGCTGCAAGGTTGCCTGCTTGTCGGTCTTCTACAGACTGTACATCGGTGAGTGTGCTCAAAAACTCCACGACCTCATCCCACCAGCCCCCTTCTACCATCGGACATCTAGACGCACTGCAAGTTACCATCCTTACCTTGTTGCCATTCCACCAATTCGCACCAAGCGCTTCCAAACATCCTTCATAATGCGCACAGCGAATGAATGGAACTCACTACCTGCGTCCGTGTTTCCGAACGCCTTCAACCCGAATCTCTTCAAAGTTAGAGTGAACAGGCTTCTTCTGGGTAAGCTCACTCCATCGTTGACTCTGTCTCTGTCACCTCTGACCTAGACTAGAGTCAAGAGCAAACCCATCACTAATAAAAAAAGAAAAAGTAAAGCACCTGGCTGGGTTCGTCGAACCCACGAAACGTAAGTCGGGGCCGTTATAGTCATCGGCACGTAACTTGGCAAGAGTCGTTAGATGCGCAGAAGTCATTTTTTAGGTCTCTTTGGTTACCAAGCGGGACGCGGGGAACGTTTAGCACCGTTCCGAGCGCGCGATTGGTTGGTCAGTTGACACAAGCATCGACTAACCAATCACGTCGCGTCCACGTCCCGTTCGCTCTATATGGTGGTTGGTCAGTTCGCGCACTATGCGCAAGTTTACCCCCACTACGCCAAAACCTTGCCAAGTTACGTGCCGATGACTATACCACTGCTCTGTGATGCTGATTAAATTTAAACTTGATATAATAGCGATATTTTAACTGCATTGCTTTCAAATATAAGCAGCGGTGAAAATTAAATATTGTGAGGACTCCTCACCTATTTAACCTCCTTGCCTATTATAAGACTGGTAACAGATAACTATTTAGTTTTGGAAGGTGATTGAAATCGGAACGCTAGGAAAATAATTGAAGATGTTTGTTTAGATTTGCTTCTCACTTCTGTAAAAGCCGCCGTTTAAGACACGTTATGAAGTCAATATAAGATTTCAAAGTAATTTCTGCATATAATTTGAGCTCCCTGAGCTAACCCCCCAAAATATAGTCTGTAATTCTCTCTGACAAAGGATACAAAAGTAGGCTACTATATACATTTCGATTTCAAGTCCCAGTTCATTGTACGGAAATCCCAGTCGATATCAAACGTACTAAATAATGTACGTTATGTACTGTCTTATAACGATTAGTTATTTATAGCAACACCAACCGGTGGCCATGAACGCAGTAAAATGTTCCAAACATGCCTATGTGAAGGTAACATGAAATAATTGGACGTTTGATTTAAAAAATATATATTAAAATACTAGCTGACCCGGCAAACTTTGTTTTGCCATAAAAACACCTAATATGCATCTACCCTACCTACCCTACCCTACCCTACCTACCCTACCCTACCCTACCTACCCTACCCTACCTACCCTACCCTACCTACCCTACCCTACCCTACCTACCCTACTTACCCTACCTACCCTACCCTACCTACCCTACCCTACCTACCCTACCCTACCTACCCTACCCTACCTACCCTACCCTACCTACTCTACCCTACCTACCCTACCCTACCTACCCTTTTTTTTTTTTTTGTAAATCTAAACCATTCTCGAATCTCCACGAACACACACAAAAAATTTCATCAAAATCGGTCCAGTCGTTTAGGAGGAGTTCAGTCACATACACACGCACACAAGAAATATATATATTAAGATTTTTATTTAATATATCTTCTTTATCTACATCTACACTAATATTATAAGAGGAATGATTTTTATTTTTGTATGTAACGAATAAACTTAAAAACTGCTAAACCAATTTCAAAAATTCTTTCACCTATGGATTAAGCTTCATTATTCCGGAGTAACACAGGCTAATTTAAAAAAAAAAAATAGTGGTCCTTATAAAAATTGCAATAATGTAACCCAAAATAGCAATATTTTGCCAATAAAATTAATTATATGGTTAGCTAGGTTGGTAGGGTAGGTAGGTGGTAGGATGGTAGCCAGTTGAAGGGAGCGAAGCCGCGGGGGTCAGCTAGTCTTTGATAATTTAAAGGTTCCAGCAGACAGTGTCGACGTAGTCAATACGACAAAGATGTGACAAGTCAACATTGCGTTTTGTTTTGTTATAAATTGTTTAATGGGTTACTTCATCTATTTCTACAAAATTGACACAGGACAACGCGACAACCTTTATCGTATCGTTGTCGCTTTGTCGTATCGCTCAAGTTTACTTACAAAAGGTCATAGATGACAGTTTTGACCACGGCGTAACATCAATTCTATAGGTAACCACAATATAAAACCTCTCTTGAAAAACCTATTTTGGTATAAAATTAACCCTAAATATCTTTCACCTTCCAATTCACCGTTTCACCTTATTATTTCCTCAGAGAAAACGAGAATTAACGCATGCTTTGTCTTAATACAATTTTATTTGATGATAAATGTTTCAATAGATACCTACCCGGACTACGCGTGCGTCTTAGCAGTGATTACCTGAGGGAGGGCAGACTCATGCATTCGTAATGGCGCCAAACTACTCTAATGTGTTGCCATATAATTGTGGAGAGAACCTACTAAATATATTAGAGACTTGGTAGAAATTCTTAAAAAGTTTTTGAGACTGTTTTTGATATATCCGCATTGAGTGTAAAGTAATAATTTTTGTTTGATTATAATGACAGTCAATATTGTGTATGAATAATATACTAGATTTTTTTTTAATACCAGTAACGCTACCAGTCTGAATTGCAAGGCAAAACCTCTTCTCATACGGAGAAGGCACCACAACTTTTGGGGAAAATATTGAATATACTTAACTTCATGACGATTCGTTCTTCTTCTTAGCGTGTCGATGGCAAATATAAAAAGTTAAATATTGTGTTTGGCCCAGAATTCAGCCACAGCAACACCATTCGGTGACGCAGTCATAAGGTCTTCGTACGCACAGGTGACAGGGCATGCTGCGCACTCCGTGAGATGGGCCATGGTCTGCGGAGAGATGCTGCAGAAGCACTGAAGACTAGTGCCATCAGAGAACCCCCACCTGTGGAGGTTGTCCTTGCTGCGGCCAACCTGAGTGCGGAGCCTATTTAGGGTTTTCCAGGTCGACCACGGCAGAGTGTGCCCAGGCGGAAGGCTGTCCGATGGCCCAATGAAATTTTCAGGAGGCTTGAGTTTCTCTCGCCAAAGGTCGCATCTCGCCGAAGAGGAGTTTCCATCACATAGACCCACGCATCCTAGAAAACTTTTCCGGCTTTTTAGGCGCTGGGGCACTGAGCTGTAATTGTGCATTGGATGGCGTGGATCGGTTTCTAGTTTCGCCCTCTCTGTGCGACTTGCTATAGTCCTGCGAATTTCCGGAGGCGCGATGCCGATAAGTGGATACAGCATTCGCACAGGAGTAGGTTTGAGGCAACCTGTGGCAATCCGGCACGTCTCATTCAGAGCTGTATCCACTAATTTGGAGTGGGCAGAGCGGCTCCATACTGGACTTGCATATTCACCAGCGGAGAAACAGAGTGCCATGCCAGTCATTCGCAGGACTTGAGGAGACGACCCCCATCTGGTGGACGTTAGGCGGCGAAGCAGGTTATTCCTTGAATGCACCTTCCACTTGACCTTCTCGCAGTTATTTCTGTAGTTGAGGGACCTGTCCAGAGTAATGCCGAGGTATTTTGGATGGGAACTATGGAGGATGGGCACCCCCTGCCATGAAATGTTAAGCGTTCGGCCCGCTTGCCTATTACGTAGGTGAAAGGCGCACGACTGTGTTTTTGAGGGATTTGGCTTCAGAGCGTTGTCAGCATAATATTGGCTGAGATCTGAAAGGGCGATGGAAAGATTAGCCTCGATCTCCTCAAAATCAGTAGCTTGGCAAGTTAAAGCTAGGTCGTCAGCGTACAGGAAGCGGGTTGTGTTACTACTCACCGGTTGGTCGTTGGTGTAGATGTTGAACAGCAGAGGAGCCAGAACGCTACCCTGAGGCAGACCATTCTTTTGGACACGCCACCTACTCTTATCATCCAGAAGATTCACTTGATTCACGATTCGTTGAATATTACTAACATTTCAATGACTTATCCATTAAGCGAAGAAATGTACATATAAAATTAAGTATATAATTTATGTGGGAGTTGCGTCTGCCAACAAACTGTCCTACAGTTTGGCAGAAATAAAATATTTTCTGTATGTGTGCTATCTTTTGAGAATAAACATTTATTCATTTTTTTTCATCATTAATCACCAAGCTTGCTCAATTGCAAGATAACTGCTGATAATTCATATCTACCACCAGAAACCAAACATTTGCAGTTAAACTAAAATCTAGGAGATACCTACTACACTCTCGGAATGAAATACCTAAGCACCTATTTTAAACCTCTCCTCGTAGATAAATTACTAGCTAAGCCAAAGATAGTAACTTAGAAAAGCTGAGCACTGACGCTCAAGTAGAAAGAAAAAACCAGAATGAAAACATTTTTCCTCCTAAGGGTCATGACATGGGAGGCCAATTTGTCAATGGTAATTTGAGTTAGAATTTTTGCCATAGGTATGGCATATTTTTTTAACAAGGAAAATGTCAAAAACAGTCAAGGAAATATCGCGGCGTTTGCCGCGTTATAGCAATTTCGTACGACTAATAAATAATGCCTTTGTGATTTTAATTTACGGACGTTTTAAGTTGACAGACAGTTTGACTAACAATTCATTTCTCTAACTGTTCGTTGATATTTTTAGGGTTCCGTACCCAAGGGGTAAAAACGGGATCCTATTACTGAGACTCCGCGGTCCGTCTGTCTGTCTGTCCGTCTGTCACCAGGCTGTATTTCATGAACCGTGATAGCTAGGCAGTTGAAATTTTCACAGATGATGTATTTCTGTTGCCGCTACAACAACAAATACAAAAAAAAGAATAAAATAAATATTTAAGAGGGGCTCCCATACAACAAACGTGATTTTTTTGCCGTTTTTGCGATAATGGTACGGAACCCTTCGTGCGCGAGTCCAACTCGCACTTGGCCGGTTTTTTATTTGACCTATTCTCTCTTTTGTTTCGAAATAATTTATGTACCCTAATCAATTATTATCTTTTTTTTTTTACAAAAATAAGGGTTTAAAAAGGCCCTAGAGCTGGTCTGCAAAAGAGTTATTGACGGGCTCAGTGTGCCAATTGGTTTGTTGAATCAACTTTTTTTTTGTAATAAATGAAAAGATCATATATAAGTTTTCATACAAAACTATTTTTAGTTTTTTTTTTTTCATTGTAATTACAAAGTAAAATCCAATCGAAAATATTTTTTTGAATCCAGTACCGAAAACACCCCGACAGTTTTCCGAACAAAGCCGAGCCCGTGTGACGTCACAACGTTCATTTCTACTTATTATGGCACATAGCTTATACAGTGTTTTGACTTATAACCAATTCCATCTTGTTATTATCGTCAATATATTGATGAATATCGATTACATTGATCATAAATATCGATCTTAAAAGTTATCGTGCTTGCTTCGCATCATTATGTACGAATATTACAAATAACTCCCCATTATTGTGATTCGCGCAATACCCAACATAGCAAACTGTACTAAAGTTTTGAGAAATGTTCTATGTCTAACTAGATTCCAATTAGAATATGTTAATCATGTTGTTATCTTGTTCTAATTTAGTATTAGATTCTGATTAATTTCTTAATTTGATCATTAAACATTGAGAAAAGTAAATTTTTAAGGGAACTTTCGAGCAAAGTTGACATTTTTGTATAATTACGTAACTTGAAAACATGATTTTTTGTTTAAGGAGATATATTCAATATTTTAATTTTAAATGACGGATATAGGCGTAAAACTAATATTTTTGTTTGAATTGTGAAAATCGGTCGACGCATTTAAGAGATATTTGAAAATGTACCGAATTAATATTTTCACGTTTTTGTTCTACAAAGTTTTTTAGTGTTTGTAATTATATTATATAGATATTTGTGTTTAATATTATAAAGGGATATGCAAATTATTAAAAATACCGAAAATTTTAAGGATGTTATGCAAAAAATAAATAAAAATAAAGGCTCCACAGATTTTAGATATTTAGTGGTACCTATGAAGTTTTTTGATATCTAAAGTCGAAGTTGCGCGCCAATCGTGTTTGTTAGCTTTTTATTTTACACGAATATCACCTACCCATATGTAACAACAATTACATTATGACAATTATGTTTCTAAATGTAATGTGTACAATGAACAACAATGACAAACACCGGTCGCGGTCCACTATCGGTCGCGGTACGACTACTTTACTTATGCTCCATTTTTCCAAATCGTCCATCAGATGGATATCTTTTCGAAATTTGCCTCTATGAATCCTTTATCACAAATGTCTAAATAAAATTTGCTGTTATAAATAATATTTTTGCACTAATTTTCGGATATTTTTGGTCAATTTACGTGACACTGTACTATGGTGAAATTCCTTGAACGTTATGACGTCACCAACATGGCGACCAATCATGGCCCGTTCGTAGACAGGTGGTTCTTTATAAAATTTTATCGATTTTCAATTGCTTATAATAAATTGAAAAAAAATATTTAAGAGATTTTTGCAACGACAATATAATTTATGATATGTAAAGTTTCAAAATAAATTTAAAAAATCGGACTTTTTTTTAAATTCAACAACCCAATTCCATATTTATAAAGCTTGCGACGAAGTAATCGGATTTTCAATATATCATGTAGTCGCTTGATCGGACATTAATAGCCAGTTATCCCTCTGCTATGTTATTTTACCGGTGTACGGTACTAAAATGAAGCAAAAATTTAAATTTACGTTTAAATTTTATCGTTGCGAAAAGAACTTTTGAGCGAGTTAAATGTCGCTCGGTGAATTTTAGGGACGCAGGTAAAAGTTTTGAAAGGACAAGTGAAAATTAAATAATAGCGTATTTTACTACAGGTTTTGTGAACTATTTACATTTTACAGTATTTGTGAACTATTGTTAAAGTTTTAATGTTTATATACTGCCTCAAATTAAGGTATTTAACAACAAAAAGTTTTTGATTTATTGCTCGCACTGAATGAACACTGAACACTGTATTTTGTGAAATACGACAGTGGAATCCCACAGTAATTATTTGTCAAAATAGTAGCATTATAAATTCAGTTCCTAGTATTATTTGTAATGCGAAAGAAACAATACTTCATGGAATATACCATTCTGATATTTAAATAGTGCAGTAGGTACTAAATAATGCCTGTAGCTTTATTGCGTAATGAATTCGGCAAGGAATGGGCAAAGAGTATCGACTAATCACATGGTGAGCTGAAAAACGCGATGTGGATTTCCGTCAATGTGATTGGTTGATTTTTTATATTATTTTTCCTTTACCTTGCCGAATTCATTAAGCAATAAGGCTGCTGGTATCGCTTTAATCGATTTTATGTAACATCTAGCATGCCATGTGTGTGTCATACTCATGTTTTGGACAAATAAATGATCTTATCTTATCTTATCGACAATGAAATAAAATTATAGGTACTTTGTTTGCCTACGCACAATAAATATTAAAAAAAAAAACCGGCCAAGTGCGAGTCGGACTCGCGCACGAAGGGTTCCGTACCATTATCGCAAAAAACGGCAAAAAAATCACGTTTGTTACATGGGAGCCCCACTTAAATATTTATTTTATTCTGTTTTTAGTATTTCTTGTTATAGCGGCAACAGAAATACATCTGCTGTCAAAATTTCAACTGTCTAACTATCATGGTTCATGAGATACAGCCTGGTGACAGACAGACAGACAGACAGACGGACAGCGAAGTCTCAGTAATAGGGTCCCGTTTTACGGGAAAAAAACGCCTTCTACGGGCCATCGTTGACGTCGAATGACACTTATCTAGAACCTCTGTGCAAAAATCGTTCTTCTGGACCCAGCAATTTAGACTTTGCATTGTAAGTTAGTGAATTTAAAACTTTATTTTTGATGAGATACTTTATTGTACTCCAAACGTATAGTACTATTCTCATCTCTGGGACAGATCTGCTACTAGCTTGATGCGCTAGGGTCGATCGAAAAGCGGGCCAAGACGCTCATCGGCAATGAGGCACTGGTCAAGTCAAAGCTCCAGAGCCTTGAACATCGTCGCCGAGTTGCCAGCTTGTTGGTTCGGTTACATTTCGGGAGTGTGCTATGGAATTGCACGATCTAATTCCACCTAGCCCGTTTCATCATCGCACTACAAGACGTACGGCGATGCGTCATCGATACATGGTGGACTTCCCACCCATACGCTCAAAATATTTTGGGAGCACTTTTATTAAGCGTACAGCTAAGGAGTGGAATTCTCTGCCGGAGTCTGTGTTTCCCGATAGCTACAATCTAGGGGTATCTAAGTCAAAAGTGAATAGGTTATTCTAAGGCAAACGTGCTTCGCGTCTACAACTTCATCGCTTACCATTAGGTGCGATAGTGGTCAAGCGTGAGCCTATAGAATATAAAAAAAAGACTCCAAAGTATTTACATTTTTTTTTCCAAACGAATTTATTCTATGGCGGATTCGTTTTTAGTCTCTATCCACTAAGTACATAATTTACTTTTTTGCTAATACACGCCACATGATCACCTGTTCATCGCGTGTGTACCATGACGTCACTATACATCATTATCTTCACATAACCTTCTAAATGGGTAAGCAGATACGGTGATTTACCTTATTTGGCCGCAAAGCAACGCCTTCGCGGGAAAACTTCGATATTTTCTTGTGTAAACGCCTACGTGCTAAGAAATGTATGAAGCTAGGGATGGAAGTTTATTTTCTTTTTGTTTCGTTATTTTGTGCCTGCTGTAGCTTCTGGTCTCCTGGTAGTCGGGCCTCATTCTTTGTTTTAAGTTATGTGTTGGTATCAGATTGACTGTTTAGAAATACAAACAAAATTACATTAAACTTTGATTGTTTAAAATGTTTAAATAAATTGGACATGTCATATGTAGTTCGACAAAATCCTATTAATATTATAAAATTCGAAAGTCTGTATGTAGAATCATCCAGACGATGTTTGTCGTTGTTGTTTGTTAAACAATCACGTATTAACGGCTTAACAAATTAGGATTATATTATTATTTAGGAACAAGGGTAGTAGAGACCATGGCCTGGATTATAACATAGGACACTTTTATCCGTATGTTCCGTTGTGGCTTTTCAACTTTCACATTGCACACAAATCTGACAAAAAATACATAAAATATGCATAAAAATTATTAACTAAAAATACTTTTTATAAAACAAGCTTTTTTCGTATTCTTCTCAGCAAACCCTTTCATTTGATACCTTTATCATGGCAGAGCACAAAAAATAACTAGTCCGCCATCTTGGGCCAGCCGCCATATTAGATTTAGAATGACGTCACTTAGCTAAACATGAATTGTCATCCAAACTAAACGTGTATGCAAAATTTCATCTTAATCCGTGGAGGATAACTGCTTCAAAATTCACTTGCAAGATTTGAATCGAACACACTTACATACATACATACATACATTGCAAGTTAAATAAAAGCTTGTAAAATATCACATCACATCATCAGCCTATTAATGTTCCCACTGCTGGGACACAGGCCTCCTCTCTGTGAGAGGGAATGGGCCGTAATCCACCACGCGGGCCCAGTGCGGGTTGGTTGTAAAATATACTTAAAGCTATTTTCATTCACTTTTATCGACAATTTTCTTGCATACAAAATAGCGGCACATCATCTTATCTCTTTAGCACCCACAGCATTATTCTGCAACAATTAATAAAGATTATGGCGTTTCGTAATGAGCCTCTAATTACCGCTCACATCATATTGCTAAATTCTTTAGCCTGGCTTAACGGCGGGGGTTCTATGACAAACTATGCTGGATCGATAGGGGATGGGTTGGAGACTGTCTAATTACTGTTTGGGATAACTGGCTGGTTTTTAATAATAATAATATTAAAGCCTTTTATTCCGAAACTAGACAACGCAAAATTTACAATAATAGTTCCAACGATAATCACAAAATGTCTTGAATTTCGGTGTGCCTCATGGCATAGGCCTCCTATAACAGTTTTCATTGTCGTCTGTCTTGGGGTATCCTCTTCCAGTTTGGACCTGCTGTCAGCTTTATTTTCTCCTCCCATTGGGTAAGCTGTCTCCCACGATTTCTTTTGCCGTCCCTTGGATACCAGTCTGTCACTACCTTACTACACTTGCCTTTAGTGTCTCGCATCATGTGGCCTGTCCACCTCCACTTTTGTTGGTCTACAACAAGAATTGTTAGAATGTCGATCAGCTTTGTTTCAGCCCGGCAATCTGTGTTTCTTATTCTATCCTGTCTCTTTGAGCCTACCATACTTCTCTCCATTGCTATTTGACACTTGGTAAGCTTTTCACTGAGCGATTTGGTGAGTGCCCATGTCTCACTATGCCATGTGCCATATGTTAATTGACTGGTTTTCAATTGACCTCTATTTGAATAGGTGTTATTTTTTGTCTATGACGTTGGCGAGTTGCAATATGTAAATAAATTATCAATAGTTATAAATAAATAAACAAAAATCTTTTAATTCAGGTCAATTCCATTTGGTTAGTATACACACAACATAGAAAACTTGTGGTAGTACTTATAACTACCAGAAAACCATTGGAACTTTTTACGCCACAGGGGCGACATGTATACGTACCCAATTGTTCCTTATGGGCTGTCTCAGCTGTCCGCTATAGTTTTCAGGACCCTAAGAAAGAATTTAAGGTGTTTATGTCAACCAATAATGGTATAATCTCATTTTAACAAATATCTGACCTCGCAATATTTATAATAAACTCAACAATCCGATTGCTTAACAAGCATAGCTTAGCTTAGCTTTTTTGGCAAGGTTACTATACTACCCAAAACAAAAATATGAAAGGTAAAATATTTTCCTACAGGAATAACTGAATACTAAACCTAGCTTCTATTTCAATACTGGTCACAGAACTAGGACGCTACTACCTCGCAATATCGAGCCAACTAGATCAAGGGCACTCCACGAGACGAGCAGATTTTGGCACAAAACGAACGGTTATGGACAGAACAGATTACAAAGTAAAAGTTAATAGAAAGTCAGATAAAGTCTCCGATGATTTCGGCTACCGGGGAACGGAAGGTTGAATGTTGAAACGCCGACATGCGCAGTACAGCCCTAGCTCATTAAGTCGACTCGTTAGGCGCAGCCCTATATTTTATAAGTACTTAGTAGTGAGGTTTTATGAGCGTTAGTATACATAGGTATACGGCGCTTAGTAAATATAGGAGCTTTATATAGAACAGTTTTAAATGGACGCCTTTTACGGGAGTAAAAAGTGGTGGTTGCATTAATGTATCTTCATGAAACATGTTGCTTAAACGCTATGCACTATATTCGTTTAAAAGGCGAATCTTTGTGAGTGTGTGTGCGATTGTATGTTTGTTACTTCTTGACGCTCAAACGGCCGAACAGATCTGGATTAAATTTGGCTCAGAGATAGATTATAGTCAGGAATAGATACTTTTTATCTCCGGGAATATGTAACCTTGGCATAATTTGGCAGGCGAAGCCGCTGGCAGAATCTAGTAAGTAATAAAGTATACTGCGTCAGGGGAAAACGACTTTTAAATGCGTTATTCTTTTAATTAGGTTAGAATGACAAAGTATTTATACTCAATTCGATAAGATATTGGCGTACATAACCCATTGTACACCAGCATTTCGCCAGACGATTTCATGTTTGTAATTGGTTAGCGTAAGTGGATTTTGGGATCCAAGTTCACACCTATTATTTGGAAAACACTGCTCCCTACATTTGACCAGCAATTTAGCAACCGACGCTCTCAAAACGGTGATGGAAAACATCGTGAGGAAACCGGCATGTCCTAGAACAAAAAATTCGAAGACATGTGACATCTACCAATCCGCATTGGGCCCGCGTTGTGGATTATAGCCCATTCCTTCTCTGAGAGGTCTGTGTCCCAGCAGTGGGAACATTAAAAATGATTAGCAAACCGACCAATATTTAATAATAAATAACTATTAGCATTCTTAAATTACTTAACTATCATGGTCAAAGCGAAGATTAAGAACAAATCAACTAGAAGTAACAAAAACAGATTGAAATCTGCCCTGACTTTTCTAACAAGATTGATCTCAATGTCTGTAAGAATCCTTTGTACTAATTAATTTATTGGACAAATTCTATTGGAGCATCAGATAATGACGTAATAACGGTGACGTCATCTTTTGTTTTGCGGTACTACTCTGTGGGTGTTTTATTTTTACTATTTATGATGAAAGTTTGTCGTGTTATCTCTACGTATGAGACCACCAACACTTTCTTTCTTTGAAAGTAATAAAGAACTACTTTTACTGATTGGGTTTTGTGTAAGTTATCCATAAATATTAGCTTTTGCACGCGGTTTCGCCCGCATTAAATGTCGCTACCAAACTTAGCCTGAACACCCGCCTGGTTAATCTGAAGATTGCCTGGAAGTTTCATTTTAATCGCTCCAGCCGTTTGAAGTCCATAGGGGACATACATCTTGAACATAGCATAAGCACAGGTACACCAGCCTGTAATAAGCCTGTACTGCTGGGCCACTAGCCTCTTCTCTTTGAGGTTTGGGGCCATAATCGGAACGAACCTCGTGATTTGCTAGTAAAAGCGCGAAATTTGTGATTATCATAGATCATTTCGGACTTTTACCAGTAAAACTTGGTAAACCTTAGATTTTACCGGTAAATCCTAGATTTTACCTTAGTTCGGGCTTTTATAGTAACATATATTGCTGGTAATCAAGTTCTCAAAAATGCCTCAAAAAATAATACAATATAGGATTTTTCGGCGGCGAAAAATCGATCTAGCTGGGTCTCATATCTGGGATAATTCGTTTTTTCGAGAAAAAAATGTTTTCTCTATTTATACCCCAGTAGAACTTGGTCACCCAAGCACTGATATCTAATGTTTGACCATATTATCATGAAGTAGCCGTTCGTTTAGCTGTTCATATCGTTAAAAGGGCTTATTACACTACACGGTATTCTGGGCCCTAAACCCTAAATTAGGGTAGTATAATAACTGTTAGGGAGTTAGGGTTCTCATAATATCGACCTTATTGCTTCGGAATGATTTAGTGACCCGGTATTCAGGGCCCTGAATACCGTGTAGTGTAATAAGCCCTAAACGCTGGTTTTGTTCTTTGAGGTGGCCAAACCATATCAGGATGTAGGCAGTGGGTATTTTCCATTTCATGAAATACAGACATATCATGAAATGGTCGGCCGCATTTTGAAGTGATCAATTCTTTATATCTGACCACGACATATTTATCTAATGTCATCACTATTCCATTTATTCATGTGTCAGTTCATATGGCTCATTAAGTGTAGTTCTGTAAGAATTCATTGAATTATCTTTTCGAGGCACCTAACAAAGTTAACAGGTAATAGCATAACTGATTATTAAACTTAAGTATCAAACTTAACGATAACATCATCTGGTGGTATAAACTTTGAAGTTTACCGGGAACATGAACAAAGGATCGGGCAATCGGTTCAAGCAGCTTATTTGACTTAGAGCTAACTTAGTCCATGTTCCCTGGTTTAGTTATTAGAGGTGTTTAGACGACTTTAGTGGGAACAACTTGCAAAGTCATCTGTTTGTTAGTGGCAGAGACAGTTTCGGGTGATATAGTATGAAGTTGAATGTAGAACGCTGGTGTAGATTTTAATTAAGACACACCAATATTGTTGTAGCGACTTGTTCTTTTTGATTTGAATATATTTTCAATTTTAACCAGTAATAAATAAAATAGTATATAGAAAAGATAAAAAAAAGCTTTAGTCGTTTTGAAAGCAAAATGAGCTAGTTAAATAATCAAAAGCTGTCGTTAGTTAACACGAATGACAAAGTTATCTCAAATTACCCACTAACCCAGAAATGTAATTTCTTATTTTTTTTACAATACCTACCGTCTATGCGCATCTGTACTTGAAATTGCTTAAGTTTTGTTTTATATTTTATTTCTCCTCGTAAGTGATTTGTAATCTTTGAGAAATAAAGAATTTTAAACCGTAATGTCGATGAAATCAGAATATTAGAGTAATTAACACTCATGAAACCTTGCACTAGGTACACCGTGAACTAGAATATCTGTCTGTTCATCGTTACAGCTCTAATAGGCTCTTTAAAGACTGGTTTTGCCCACTGTCTATACTGTCATACATTGAGAGTTGATATAGAAACATGATTTAAAAGAAAACCAAACTAAAAAAATAAATTATGAATAGTGTGATTAACAAAAATAAAAATATTTTATTACAAAAAACCGTGGAGTGCTATTTTAAGATATTTTTAAAATTACTCTACGATTACCAATATCTTTTCAATACAGTTGTTAAACATGGCGTACTTTCAGAGGCTATAATTATGATTCGAAAATTAAATCTTATGCACAGGCATCTTTCTGTTACGCGGTCGTGACTTTTGTTTACGAGCTCGATCATTAGTTTTGTAGTTTAGTTTTAAATTTATAAGTCAATTTAAAAAGTTTAGTAGCAAAGAGTTTTCATCCATAGAATAAAATGGGATAGATTTTATACGAGGAAAAATGAATGATTCCGTACGTTTTAGCATTGAACTCTCAAAAGTCTTTTAAATGGTTGTTTAATATATTTAATTACCAGTTTTAATTTAATTATTTTCACATCAACATTTGTCTAAAATCGAATAGGCTGTATAGACTGTTTTCGTTGTAAAAAATGTCCAGTTGCAAAAACGCGCCTTTAGTTATAAGTCAATTTAAAAAAGTTTAGTAGCAAGGAGTTTTCATACATAGAATAAAATGGAATAGATTTTATAAGAGGAAAAATGAATGATTCCGTACGTTTTAGCATTTAATTCTCAAAAGTCTTTTAAATGGTTGTTTAATATATTTAATTACCAGTTTCAATTTAATTATTTTCACATCAACATTTGTCAAAAATCGAATAGGCTGTGTAGGCTGTTTTCGTTGTAAATAAAATATGTCCAGTTGCAAAAACGTGCGTAAATTTAATTTTTTTGTGAATTAACAAATCTAATTCTTTGATTTGTTTTTACTATTTTCCACAACTGTATTGAAAAATATCGTGTGATACACGGGCGTGTAGGTTATTGCAAACTCGTGTCATTAAAAACCCTCGCCTTCGGCTCGGGCTTGTTAATGACAGCTCGTTTGCAATAACCTACTTTCCACCCTTGTATCACAATGTACTATTCAATAAAATTATTATAACAATTAACATCAAGCACCCCACGCTTTTTTACAATAAACTAATTATTTTTTGTTAATCACACTAAACTTAATTTAATTTTATTGAAAATTATTTTCTACTATTTAGTTTGGTTTTCTATTAAAGCGTGTTTTTTAGTTTTTTTTAACTATTAATTCTTTTTTGCTGATTTTTTTTTTAATTTCTTCTTTATTCACATATGTACATTATTTACAAACTAAAATTAGAACTAAAATAAAAAAAAACTAATATGTACAATTACGGGGCGTCAAAAAATTCGTCCACATCGCTGTCAACAGGAAAAGTGCCCAGAAGGCTGGCAGCATTGCCACGTTGGATGGCAATGCTGATTCTTTGGCCGAAAAAAAGGCCAGCCCCCTGGTCACGTGAAGAGTCGACCAACCGCTTGGCGATATCCCGAAATAAAAGATGTGCACTCGGACCCCATGGCCCTAGTGTTTTAACTTTTTAGTTTAATTTACCATTAAATCGTATTTTTTTTTTGTTTTTTTATACGACAATTTATTAATGCAACTACCTCCCTGTGATGCGAGTGGGTAATTAGCGTGCCTACTGTCTTCCCTGGAAGTGATAGCCGTTTTTCAGGCTCCCTCTCCGAAACATTTATTTAACACGTGTAAGTGGCGCAAGGCAATTTTTTAACTAAGCCATGCGCCATGGTCTTAGCACGCGCCTTGGTAGTTGGTACAAAGACACTACCGGGTATCGAAAACAAATTAAAAATCTCAATCCTGAAGATCATGTTAAGGATAATGGGACAAACTATTTAAATTAATTCATTGTCATCGGTTCTTGATAAGTGTGCAAATATTCAAATTAATCCGACGTTTTGAAGGGGGTGAAAATCATGTTCAAAGATACCGTTACATAGATACATACATACCAAGCTAATAAAAGCGTGTTAAAACAATTTTTACTGTCCCACTGCAAGGTAAAGCCCGCTTTCCATACGGGTTTGGCGTTTTTCTTTGTTACGGTTTCTTCAAGATATTTTCCTTTTAGTAATGACCAAAACTAACTAAGAAGTAGGTAAGTAGGGCCATTTGACTTTTTGACCTATAGTTGCTTGTCTTATCAATACGTTGAGGCCTTAAAGCCTATTCTACAAGCCACAGTGATTAATGGGCTACGTATTGTCATCACGATTGAGTGATTCGTTCCGCGTCCTTGCTCTTTGTTTCACGGAGCTCCTACGTATGGAGGTACACATTTATCATTTTGTGTTTGATTTATTGTGGCCACATGACTATTTCTATGTATGTTATTTTCTAGGGATGTTTATTTGTGGATTACTTAGGCATATTTGTTGGGTTTATTTTTGACTCTGAGAGGCTCTTTAGTGAAAACATCAACGAGAAAAAGTTGATAAAATATTAGGTATAGAAGAAAGATCCCGTATGACACGACAATGCGACAATGCGTTTTTATAGAAATAATTATCAACAACGCTATTTGTTATCCATAGAACAGTTTCTAAAAAAGTGTGGTCGTGGACGCGTCTGCGATAGGCTTTCAGGTGCCGAGTTGGCTGGCTGCCCTGCGACCCTTCCGAGGGACAGGCCTACTGTTTTTTTATTCTTTCATTATTTTGTTCTTCCACCCTCAACTTCAAAATATTTAACTCAGATAAATTTGACCAGCCAACTGCAACCAACGACCCTACATAACCTTAACATATATTATTATTGTGACGTGTTTCGCGGTGATTGGCAGAATAAACCACTTGTATATTGAGATCTTGCCCATACGTTACATTGGCTAAATAATTGTGTGTGAATAAAGCATAATAACTATGCTTAATTTATCTAAAAATCAATAGACAAGTAACTATAGCCAAAGATAATAAATAAACAGCTTCTCTGAAGCAATTGTCTTGTTTATTTTACTAGTATTTTTACGGTTGCCGTAAAAGTCCTCTTTCTTATTATAAGACTAGCTCTTGAATGTCAAAAATTATCCCAAGGAAACATATGTTCGGGATAAAAAAGTATTCCATTCGAGACTATCTATCTCTGAGCCAAATTTCATCCAGATCCATTCAGCCGTTTGAGCGTGAAGAAGTAACAAACATACAAACACACTCACACTCACAAACTTTCGCCTTTACAGAATTAGAGTGATGTGATGCCACTAATAATATCAGTTTCCTAGAAATTCTTGATCTTAGACGGACGATGGATCATAGAGAACAACTGCTTATTATTCTGCTTGGCTTGTTACAGCTTACTGAGAAGGGATCTTTATAAGAAGTCTTCTTAGAACCTGGAGGACGCAGTGTGCAGCGTTGCGCATTTTGTGAACATTTTCGTAGTATTTTTATTTATTAAAGCTTTATGCAAAAGTAGAAAGACGGAGTTAGACATTTTCTACCAGTCGACCTTAGTGTGGTGCAGAGATAAAATATGGCATTTCATTTTGCTAGTTTTTGAATTTTATTACGCAGTATTTTGCTGATTTTATTTATAGGTTTATTCAGAATTTGTCGGAGTAAGAATAGGGCGTTAAACATTACCAAGTTTATACCTACAATGTAAAGTAGTTTTAATTTTTCACACTGCAAAAGTGAGATTTTAAATTACACTTCAAGAGCATAAGCTATGATGACGAATTGACGAGATCAATCGACCCTATATATCTACAGTGAAAACACTATATACAAAAAAAAACTCTCTCTCTCTCTCTTTCAGTTTCTTAAAAGAATGAGTTGATCAAATAGCTTATTCGCCGTGCAGTTGAGATAATATTACAAGGTTTTATTTAACTTGAAATGTATGTATGTATGTAAGTGTGTTCGGCTCAAATCTTGCAACTGAATTATAATGCAGTTATCCTCCACCGATTAAGATGAAATTTTGCATACACGTTTAGTTTGGATGACAATGAATGATTAGCCAAGTGACGTCATTCTAAATCCAATATGGCGGACGGCCCAAGTTGGCGGACTAGTTGTTATTTGTGCACTGCCATGATATGGGTATCAAATGAAAGGGTTTGCTAAGAAGAATTCAAAAAAAGCTTGTTTAAAAAAATGATTTTTTAATGAATAATTTACCTCTATACTTTCTAGAATCTACTTAGCCTAAAATAATTTATACTGTGATTTTTAATTTCGTGGACTAAACTGAAAGCTGCTATTGACCTTATTTTTTTTAAATGTTGCAAGCGCGGAGCATAGTGTTGTAGGTAAGGCTCAAGTGATTCATCGAATCGATGTGACATGACTCCTGAATTTATTTTAACTAATTGGTGTAAATAAATGTTTTATGAATATAAACGTAATATATCTAAATATATCAGTATTCATACAAATAGTACATTAACTTTTATTGTGTTAAATATGAAATCAACAATAAAATAAATGCAATCGATAAAATTAAGTCTGACATAAATTAGTAGAGACTAAATATGGGCCGCTAGTTTCTAAACAATAGTACATTGTGATACAAGGGTGGAAAGTAGGTTATTGCAAACGAGCTGTCATTAACAAGCCCGAGCCGAAGGTGAGGGTTTTTAATGACACGAGTTTGCAATAACCTACACGCCCGTGTATCACACGATATTTTTCAATACAGTTGTGGGAAATAGTAAAAACAAATCAAAGAATTAGATTTTTTAATTCACAAAAAATAAAATTTTCGCACGTTTTTGCAACTGGACATATTTTTTTTACAACGAAAACAGCCTACACAGCCTATTCGATTTTTGACAAATGTTGATGTGAAAATATTTAAATTGAAACTGGTAATTAAATATATTAAACAACCATTTAAAAGACTTTTGAGAATTAAATGCTAAAACGTACGGAATCATTAATTTTTCCTCGTATAAAATCTATTCCATTTTATTCTATGTATGAAAACTCCTTTCTACTAAACTTTTTTTAAATGACTTATAACTAAAGGCGCGTTTTTGCAACTGGCCATTTTTTACAACGAAAACAGTCTATACAGCCTATTCGATTTTAGACAAATGTTGATGTGAAAATAATTAAATTAAAACTGGTAATTAATTATATTAAATAACCATTTAAAAGACTTTTGAGAGTTCATTGCTAAAACGTACGGGATCATTCATTTTTCCTCGTATAAAATCTATCTCATTTTATTCTATGTATGAAAACTCTTTGCTACTAAACTTTTAAAATTGACTTATAAATTTAAAACTAAACTGCAAAACTAATGATCGAGCTCGTAAACAAAAGTCACGACCGCGTAACAGAAAGATGCCTATGCATAAGATTTAATTTTCGAATCATAATTATAGCCTCTGAAAGTACGCCATGTTTAACAACTGTATTGAAAATTATTTTTTTATGGCGTGAAATAGTTTCATTTTCGATCTACTTCGATTTTCGATTAACTTTCGATCACTCAGGATAGTTAGGGTACGACACTATTTTAATGTAATGATTACAGTGACAACCCCCCAAATGTCAGTTTAGTCCACGAAATAAAAAATCACATTACAGTAATTGTAACTACTAAACCCTGGGTTTATATTATATGATGAAATTAGTAAAGGATTTACATTTACCACTATCCTAAGACGGTATCCCGGGTAGTGGGCACCAGAGCGTCACAATCACATTACGACTCCGTCTCGCCTAACGACGTCTGTGGACATAACTAATTTTGTATATTCCTGTATCCTAATTGTGAACCTGACTAAATAGTTACTTGAATTTGAGCGTTTATGTGGCACTAAAGCTGATTATCGGCAAAGTTTAAGCTTTAATTTCAATCACAAAGCAGTTAATCACTTGTATCGTAAAAAAGTTTGTGGTAACGATTTATAGTGTAGAAGTAAGAGAAGAGTAAAGAACTCAGTTTGTTTCTACGAGTATATTTATTGATTTGTAAGTAACCCTGAGCTCTTAAAATAATATATGAATTAATGGAACTCTTACTGCCTGCGTCTGTGTTTCCGAACGCATTCAACCCGAATCTCTTCAAAGTTAGAGTGAACAGGCTTCTTCTGGGTAAGCTCACTCCATCGTCGAGTTTGTCTCTGTCACCTCTGACCTAGACTAGAGTCAAGAGCAAACCCATCACAAATAAAAAAAATAAAATCACATAAAAAGTTTACCCAGATTTCCAAATTTGCCTGGCATACCTAAGTATTTTCAATTTTCCTTTTTTTTAAACTGGATTTTTTTATTAAGAACACTTTGAAAAAAAATGGCCGTTCTGTCCAGCCAAGAGTGTAAGCTTAGCAACGAATATCAATTAACTTTGTTTATACAGAATATTATGGTTGGTAACATTATTTTCATAACAGAATATGGGTAACATTAACATTAGAAGCGGGCTATTTACCATGTTTACTGTTTATTGCGAGTTTCCGATATTGCGGTGCTGTTGCAAGCACCATGATCACGGATAAACAGTTTAAAAGAATATGGGTAGTTTAGTTACCTACATATCAAAGCGAAAACAAAATTAGACGATTTATTGATTGAACCTTTTAGTTGTCATGATTATGATGATTATTTCCAGTTCTGTTTGGGGTTTTATTTTTGCTAAATTATATTATTAATTAAACTATTCAAATTGAATTAGATTTAATTGGAACCCCCGAATTGTAACTGGTAAAAAACGATAGGCTGGCAAATCGCTGTCGTTGTTCAATGGTAAGAGCAGTGGTGGCCCAGTGGTATCGGCCGCGACTTACAAGTTGTAGGTCGTGGGTTCGAGACCAGGCAGGCGCTTTTCTTTGTGTTAATTATTTCATCACCACTGCTCTCAAAACGGTGAAGGAAAACATCGTGAGGAAACCGGCATGTCCTAGGACCAAAAATTCGAAGACATGTGACATCCACCAACCCGCACTGAGCCCGCGTGGTGGATTACGGCCCATTCCCTCTCACAGAGAGAAGGCCCGTGTCCCAGCAGTGGGAACATTAATAGGCTGATGATGTGATGTGTTCAATGGTCTGTACTATGGCTCCCGCATTATTACTTATGGTTTGTGATGATGACGTTTTAAGAATATTTTCAATAACCTTTCAATCTTACTTGCCTTACTTTCAAATAGTAATCCTTAACTGAAGCATGAAAATGAAACACTAATAATTTTAATTAAGTACAAACACTTTACATTGTTACGCAAATTCATCGTTTCATTCGTTTTCTTCAGAGATATATTCAAATTCATTGGCGAAGAAAAGCGAGATTAAGAAATTCAACCACGATCTAGCCAACTTTTGATTTGAATAAGGAAAAAGTAACCAAAGAGTTCTTATGCAGTATTGTTGAAAAAGACGCCCATGTTCAAATACTTTTTTTTTCTTTTCTTTATTTTGTAGCTGGCCTGTGATTTTAATCGCTGGAAACGGTCTTATCTTTGCAGGCAAAGTACTGCAATATTAAGGATAGGAAATATTCTTTCGTAGTATTTTTGTACACAAACACAGGGCTTGTTTCTGAATTGAAAATTTGCAGAACGTGGCAGAATCTACTTTAATGCCAACGTTTGACAAGTTTTCAGGCTTAAGTAGATTTGACAAATTCTCAACTTAAAACTCTTGATGTAGAAATCGGGGTATATCGTCGCTTAAGTTCTAACACTGCGGAAGTAATTTTTTTAACTAAATACATTTTTTATCATATCTATTAACAAAGAGCTAGAATATTCTTCGTAAACAGGGAATAAAATAGCTCATTAATCCCTAGGGACTAAAAGTGATTTGAATTTGGAATATAGACATTGTTAGTAAATGTTCCAATCAGCAAAGAGATGAATCACAAACCATGCGGTCCAAAATAAGATTACATCGGCAAAATCGATCGACGAATGTATGAGGTGAATGGCTAATGAGTGATTCTAATTCTATTTCGGACTGCACGGGGACATTGTATTGAACAAGTGACTGGCTGGAAAACCACGCTCGAGCCAAATTAATAAATAAATCTACAACTGTAAGGGATGGTACTAATAAAAGTGTTACGATGCACTTCCATAATTGTTCAAATATATTAGCCTCTAATTATATCTATGTTATGTTTTGAACTTATTTCATTTGCCATATTTTCACCACACCGAAACAACATTTTACGGAATATTATTTGGTCACAAATATATAGCCGGTTACTTGGTAGCATTTTCATTTTAAAATGAAATAAAGGGTCTTTCAACAAGGACGGGTCGATGTTAAAATTGAATAAAACAAGATGTGTGTGAGATATTAACGAAATTTATTTTTTATTTAAAAGGCCCATTTATGCCAATTATGGATGGAATATGACATCGTTCAAATGTCCGCCGCGGCTTCGTATGGTGGCACGAATCCGAGAGGTCCAATTTTTAATGACTCTGCTGCATAGATCGAGCGAGCGCTACAGATCAATGATAAACAATTTCTTTTGGCTTGAATTGAACAATATGGACGTGAACGACATGTGGTTCCAGCAAGATGGCGCTACTTACCTAGATTAAAAATTGGACCTGTTAATAACTCTCATGCATTAGACATGTTTATTAATTAATTATTTCAAAGAATTAGTCCGACCAAATGAAACGCCGGAGTAACGAAAAAAATCGAATTGATAATAGTTCAACTGAGACAGTGGCAGATGTGACTTCGATAAAGTAAAAAAAAAACGGAACGATAATAGTTGAAAAGTTTTAGGTGAAATGAAATTCGGTCAAACATTTTTCGAACTTATGATAGGTAACCCCATTCCAGCATCCATACCTACACTGCACCAATGTCCTTTTGTTTTAAAATACGTCTAGTAAACCAATTGGTTTACGTACAAACGTGTTGGGTTAGTCGGGTTAGATCTCAGAAACCCGTAACCGATCGTGTTAACAATTCACTCCCGTGAATTCTTCTATGTTTACGAAATGAAAGCATTATTTGTATTAGAAATGTAGGCTGTATTATATTTAATGAGGTACGTTAGATATATTTTTTTGTAGATTTTGGAGTTAGGATACAGGAGTGTGATTAAATATAAGGTTTAAAAGGACGTTTTATGTAGGACTTTTGTTTTAAATGTGTTTTGAATAACTGATTTTTAAATCTTAATAATATTATAAATTTGAAAGTTTCGATGTATGCATGTATGTTTGTTCCTCATTCACGCCAGAACGGCTGAACGGATCTGGTTCTCCGGATCAATCGACTCAAGTGCATCAAGCTGGTATTTGGCAGTTTGAAATATATGGCATTTGCCACGTGACTTTTTGCTTGCGCTCGTTAATTTGACAATCTTTATCTATCAGAGATAAATAACGTTACTTTGCCTCGACCCTCTTAGGTTTCTTAAAAAATGTTATAGTAAAAATAATTAACTGTAAAAACGTTTTTAAAACAAGCTTTTAATCGACTAAAAAGTACGAAATGTAGTGGCGGTTGTCAATAACAATCCAATGGGTTTAAACACGATGGTGTTATTTTGTCTTGTTGAGGAATTGCTATGGCCACCTTCTGGCTCCATCAGGAGACATCTCCTTAGTACCACATTCTTTGAATGTTTCCACTGTTACATAAGTAAACAGTTCAGCCTAATCAGATGCTAGAAATTGCTTGACAAATCGATTACAACAAGCTTGCAACAATCTTAAAAAGGTCTTTCAAATATCTTTTTTTACTCGTGATTCAAACTTTTATTTAGGTTAAAGACGCAGCATACGAAAAACTGCTAACACATTTCAATTCCTTAATGCACAGACTTGAATAAAAGACATATAAAATAGATACGAAGATAAAACAGAAAGCCATAGGTCAAGCAAACTGCAGTGACGTCACGAAACAAAAGCTACCGTCTATCTACTAAATGCTAAGGGTCACCTCACAAAGCGACGATGCATGAAAAGACAAGTGGCAAGTGGGTTCTAACGCAAGTGTATTTCGATGTCAGCGATGGAGATAGCTTATATTCCAAAATGTAAACGAACGAACGACGACGACGACGCGACGTGATCAATTTACTGATTTTGACATTTTCGCGCTGTCGCTATCTAAATTTAAAAGATTGGTTTCTCAATTTCTTGCAAGTCGCCCTTATGATGTAGGCTCTTGTCATCCGCTTCCTTCAATTCGTGTAAGCAGTGTTTTCTCTGCTAAATATCATTAATTCATTTTTTTTTTCACATTTAACACGCGTTCGTTATCATACTCCGATGTCACTTCGTGGACAATACTGTTTTTTGGCCCAAATAAATAAAATAAAATAAATAAAATAAAATTTCGATAATTTTTTTTACTTTTTTCTTACTGTTAGGCTCGCGCTTGACCACTATCTCACCTGATGGTAAGCGATGATGTGGTCGACGGTGAAGCACGCTTGCCTAGAAGTAACCCATTCAGTCTTGACTTAAAGACCCCTAGATTGTAGCTATCGGGAAACACAGACTCCGGCAGGGAATTCCACTCCTTAGCTGTACGCATAATAAAAGTATTCTCAAAACGTTTAGTGCGTATGGGTGGGATGTCCTCCATGTACCGATGGCGCATCGCCGTACGTCTGATATTCCGATGATGAAACGCGCTAGGCGGAATTAGATCGTGCAATTCCATCGCACACTCCCCGAAATATAACCGATAAAAAACTGACAAGCTGGCAACTCGGCGACGATTTGTGACGATGTGTGAGGTTGACATTTTCTTATATTTTTTACATTTTTCGAATCGTTATCACCACGGTTTCGATAATGGAATGTCAATCTGTCTAGCTAAGTCCCCAGTTTTTTATTTATTTATTATTCATAACCGTATAGATACAAGTCTTTCAGTCGAATACATTGATGGGTTTTATTATATTTTAGTATGCATTAGAATCTGTTACATCCGGTAACAGATTCTAATGTTTTTTAAAGTAAAACATTAGAACAGCCTTCCCATTAAACTTTGCAAGTAGTCAATACTACAATGAAATACTCCGCTCCACTATCCTGAGATCGCTTCTGTCAATGATTTGACATATTGTCCAATTGCGTAGACAGTTGAGACACAAAATTACACCAATTTTATATCACAATATTCACTAGAAATCAATTTGCAAATAATATTAACAGCCGTTGAACTTCACTCGAAAAAATCCCGCCATAAACTCGTCCCCCGTTTTTTCGCGCTAGTGTGACCACGTAAAAGCATCGTGACGCCGCGTGCGTGGCGCATCGCGAAGTTGCATGTTGTAATTCGAATTCGCGAGGCGCAACACAAGAGAAGCATCGTTGCGTCACGCTACATAATGCTGCGCCTCGAGGTGTAGTGTGAAGCCACAGGGTGTGGCGCAGATACCCCTCAGTAGCTGAATTTTAAATGGAATCACGTCTAAACGGCAACTCGTAATTTTTTGGAAAAAATATGTAACATAAGACTATTTCCTTAATTATATAATATAAGAAAATTTTGAATATTATGCGTATAAGATAGTGTAATTAATTTGTAAAGTTAAACAAAAATCACACTCAAACCGCCGAGTATATTTGAATGAAATTATATTTATATTATATATGTATATTTTTTCCGAGTATATTTTTGGGTCGCGCGGGTGTGAAACGAGTGCGCGTTTTGTTCCCTCAAGGTGTCGTCGTCTTAATTCTTTCAAAGGAATATGTACTTTATACGTAGTTAAAGTCCTATATTTTATCGCTATATCATTAAGTGCGCACAACGTCGCGTCTCAGTATGAGCTAACCCTAAAGTTGAATCAGAAAAGCATTAGGGTAAAACAAACGGCCGTCATTAAGCACATACAGGGTGTTTCGGAAAGTAATCATTGCTGCTTTCAATGGCTGGGCTGTATACAGGGCGTGGGCGAAACGAAGCTCTTTGAAATTCTCAAAGTGGAATGAGGGAGGCGAATGGCGGACGATGTTGTGAAGTTAGGTATTAGGGCAAGTTGCGATTAAAAGATCTAGATGTGTGCTTGTGAATTAATTAAGTTTCTTCATTTACGCCAATACTAACATTGTTTTATTGACAAGACATCATTGCACTTTTGAAATAAATATTATTTATGTTAAGTAATTTTCAAAATGTAATTTTACCGATAAATGAAATGTGTTTTTTCGATATGTTGGAAGGCCTCCCACTAGGTGGACCGATGACCTGGTTATGGTTGCGGGAAGGCGCTGGATGCGAGACGCACGGGATCGGTCAATGTGGCGACGCCTGGGGGAGGCCTATGTCCAGCAGTGGACGTCTTTCGGCTGAAATAATGATTTTACCTACGTCCAGTCCTAATTTTGAATGAGAAAGTCGGTTTGTTTGAATGTATGGAGGAAGGAGGAGGAGTGGAATTCCCTGCCGGAGTCTGTGTTTCCCGATAGCTACAAACTAGGGGTCTTTAAGTCAAGAGTGAATAGGTTACTTCTAGGCAAGCGTGTTCCATCGTGGCACATCATCGCTTACTATCAGGTGAGATAGTGGTCAAGCGCGAGCCTAAATTAGATTTAAAAAAAAAAAAAACCAGCCGCAACAGCTGAATGTATTTGAAATCCATGGCTTGGAATAGTGGTAGGATTATTTTAATCTCTGTAGCTCGTTCACGTAGAATGATTTTCGTCTCACACGCGGGCCAGGTGCTGGCGATAGCTTATCTATACTAATAATAATCTATACTAATATTATAAAGAGGAAAGATTTTTTTGTTTGTTTGTTTGTTTGTACCGAATAGGCTCCGAAACTACTGGACCGATTTAAAAAAAAAAAGCTACATTATTCCTGAGTGACATAGGCTATTTTTTATACCGAAAACGGGTCCTGTGGGGTGGCCCACGGGAGCGAAGCCGCGGGGAACAGCTAGTTTATAATAAACACATATTTTCGAGAGTCTTGTTGCTAAATACTGCTTAAAAAGAATAACAACACCACACTTGTACCACTAAAAACTCAACTCATGTTAGGTACTGCTGGTTACAAGTCATTTATCACTCCTTTTAGTCCAAAAGGCTTTCCCGTTCAAGTAATTTCTCAACCATTCCGAAAGAAATGGCCCAAACTAAGTCATTGGTAATGGAATGTACGGTCGGCAACATAACGTGTGGCCCAGTAAGCCTCCTGACCCTACCCGAGTATTGTTGGAGCTAGTGAAGGATTATCCTAACAACTGAACGTAGACGGATCACGTACGGTACTGGACTTACGGGTTTTGTTGAAACATTGTCCGCAGTAAGGTACCTACTGACTTCCCATAATATCACGCCTAGGCTGTATTATACAAAGATATAATTTACTATGTACAGTCACGGGGTCTCATTGCTATGAAAGAAAATTTGGTTCAAATAAATCTCACTAGATGGCGCGATATGCACCTCAATCTGTTATTGAATGTGTGTAAAATTAACATTTTCTGGAATTGAACACAGAAATTGTATGTTCTTGTTTAATCAACCCTCCTAAGTACAAAATTATGGAATATTGGGCTCATAATTCACATTTCAAAGGTTACAGACAGATCATTTAAAATTGATGCCAATAGATGGCGCATTTTTAAATTTCTGAGGCATTCCACTCGATTGTTAAAGTTTGCATTTTAACACATTTTACACATCATGCAAAAAAGAACTGTGAAAACGTGCAAATAAATACTAGAAAACAAACCTTCACTGTATATAAAGATAAAAATATTCACGAACCTAGTAAACCCTTTTACTTGCAAGTCGCTGCTAACACCATCTATCTATCACCCTGAAACAGAACCGAATGCGTTCGATGTTCAAAAAATTGCCAGAATAAGTAGTCGAAAAACGCTCGCACGGTTTCTTTGTATGGGATGAGGTATCTGTATGCTAGTATTATATTATCTGTGGTACAGTACAATTCTGTACTGTGTAGGTACTATAAATAGTACATTTCCAACTGCGAGCATTTCTCAACAATACGACGCGAAATGGAGTTGGGCTTGAAGATAACAAAAAAAAGTATCTTAAATACCCATTTAAATCAAATACAACAAGCACGTTGTCGTAAGCACACCCCAGGCCTGTCGTAACAAACATTATCAGAGCGTAAGTACTACAAATTCCAAAAAGGTCGGTTCACACGACACGGCCCGTCGGGTTATGACAGTTATTGTCAATATAGCTGCATATTTGGATCAGTGCCCAACGCCCAACTCGACCCAACTCGGAATATTTAGCTGCGGGACGTGTCACGGAGTCGTGCCGAGGAATATCTTGCGGTGTAAAGTAGCTGTCAAATGTCTATAAGATATAATATTGTAGGGTTACTGGATCGGCTTAATATTAATAGGGTTTTGAGAGCGAACGTGTCCAAAGTTTTTATATCCTGAAGTTTTCGTTGCTACCATGTACTTTCCTCAATTGATACTCTTTATGTTGGCGTAGAAATTGGTAAACAATTTCCAACATTAATCCGATAGAAGCAGGATTGCAATTAGCTAGTCCTTTTTTAAACGGGTCTTGTAACTGACATCGTGTGTTGGTACAAACTCACCACTGCCTTCTACTTATAGATAGTTCAACTCATCTTTGCGCGCGGCGCTATGTGTGGGTAGTTGTTTGCTCGGACGATGACTGCCGCGTCACTGCACACAAACGCATGATGTGTAATTACAAGCGCACGCACAGAGCACGCACACATGGCGCCCCGCGCACAGTTGAGTTGAACTATCTTTAAAACAATACAGATGTGATGCATAAGTAAAAAGTTAAAGTGTAAATACCTTTTAATATCATCACGTGAAGTATCAAACCATGTGTGTTTGGGATATCAAAAGAACAAAGGTTTTTAATCCAAGCGTAACGCAGGAGAAAAAGCCAAGTCTTGTTTAGATAGTCCCATATTTGAGGGCCTAATTCTAAAATAAGCCCGTATGACAGGCGGGTGGTGTAAAGTTGTCAGTTGCCGGATTACCGTGTCGAATGGTCACCTTATTGCCGGAGGCTGACCGTACCGGTTGGTGTACGGGCCGGACCGGGGCGACTTCGTGCCCTTTATACCTGTAATTACCGGTAGAAGTTGGTTGTGTGGATTTAATTGGTTTAATGGTAGGTTTATTGATTAATGGAGGTGTCTATGACTATTCTAGTTTGATGAAGTAGGTTAGACACAACTACACAACAATTACTACACTGTACACTGTGACTTATTTTTTCTCACCATGAAAATCCACCCTTTGTGGCAAATCGACTAACATTCTTGTAGGCATTAGGAAGGTTCTTTGATGTTGATGTTAAATTTCTTGAAATTATACTTTAGTCGCTTCCAATTCAATGAAACCCACTACGTTTAACGCATTCCTTACATACCAAAACTACAATGTCATGACGTCATCTATGCGTATTTAAACACACTTCATTCAATGGCCAATGAACGGAACCTACGCAAAATAGCAATTAAGTAAATTGCGATTGGTTACCGTCAAAATGACTACACAGAAAGTTTGTTTGTCGGTCAGTGAGTTGCAAGTTACCCTTAAAGTAATCAAAGCTTCTAGTAGGTATGTTATTAACTGACAATGTATGTTTTACCAAGAATATGCTGTTAACGACGTAGGAAAATGACGTGTTAAAACCCATAGTGAGTTGTTGGAAAGCTGATTTGTGATGCCTCTATCTATTTCATTAATTTCATAGAAATTGCTCTTTTTTTTCGACACTGATTATTCCAAGTATGATATGAAAATATGAAACATTTATTATTTCATTACAGCTCCGCATAATCATGAAAATGATATTCATTACATCAGCATAAACATAGCGCTAAACAACATCAAATTCAAATAACCATCTGCCTGAATTTTCAACTTGTTTGCCGAACGGATCACGAAGTTTTCCGATCAAGAAACTCATTTCAATACGACCAGCCGATCAAATCCGGTCAATACCGGTGAAATCCGGATACGTGAAAATTTGTCAATGAAATTTTGTCGTTACCTTTACGTTCACCTACGTTACAATATGTCGTCGGCTTAAAATATTTTCATAAAGCATTTTTCGAAGTTTTCGTTGAACTGTACATAGTACATTTTATTTCATTAAATATTTAAACAATTTTGCCTGGCATGTCTGTGGGTCTGGCCTTGAACAGGGTTGGCATGTAAAACTTTTTTACTTCAGAAGTTAAGACGAACTACCGACAACTGTTTATGATATTTTTGAGTGCCTGTATCATAAGTAATATTCTCAGAAGTTGTCCGCCTGAGGAGAACAGGAATTTCGTAATTTAAGGCACTTTGATGGGACAATCGTGGAGTGCTTCAGTTGTTTGATTGACTTGGTATCAATCTTAAGTTTAAAACCTTTCGTTCTATTTGCATCAATTTATTTTTAAAACAAGTCTTTATCAATTGATAGTAAAAGTCAGAGTTCTTCAAAAACTGCTTTTTATTTTTGACGCATTCTTTTTTTGAATCTTTTTTTTGATCCCCTGGAGTGTCAGCCCTGTATAAAATACTCTTTCAGTTTGCAGGCATCACTTGAATATCTTGTTGACTGTAGCGGAACAAAACCAAGTGTTCATCTCTCTCGCCTTTCGTGTGCTCCATGGGGCCCCAAATTCAATTGTCCCTTCAGGAGCCCTTGATGGGCATTTCCTTTTCTTTTTACAGCCTTATATTGAAATATGTCAATAGGTATAAGTAAGGTACATCCGTTTGTGTAAAGTACATTGGAAACTGATGACTTTGTTATGTTCTTTTTTGTGTTTCAATATTTTTTTATATTTAGGTTTCATCAGCACAGACAAATATGGTTGGTTTTTAACGGATTAGCTTGCTAATACCTCAAACTTTTAATTTATGATTTACCTTTAATATTTTGATGTCATTGTAACATCATTTCAACCGAAAGACGTCCACTGCTGGACATACGCCTCCCAGAGGCATCGCCACATCCGGACCGGTCCCGTGCGTCTAGCATCCAGCGCATTCCCGCAACTAGGTCATCGGTCCAACTAGTGGATGACCTTCCAACGCATCGTCTTCCGGATCGCGGTCGCCATTGCAGAACTTTAAGGCCCCATCGGCCATCCGTTCTGCGAGCAATGTGCCCTGTCTATTGCCACTTAAGTTTCGCAATTCTTCGGGCTATGTCGGTAACTTTGGTTCTCCTGCGGATATCCTCATTTCTGATGCATTCACGGAATGGAACGCCGAGCATAGCCCTCTCTATTGCCCTTTGGGTGACTTGATATTTTGATGTATTATTTATTAATTCTAGAGAGGAAGAACGTAAGTAATTATATGTGGTAACTTTGATATATTTTAGTCACCTTTTAGTTACTAGGTTTTGCGTTGTCCTTCATTTGGTACAGTCACAATAAAATCGCACCAATATTTTCCAACATTTTTACGATTGGCTTAAGCGCTGTAGTTTAAAGCTGTACATTTTTTATCACATCTGGTTTTAATAAAGCGTCGACGATTTAATCCTATAGAAACTAGAAATGACGTCATCTCTTAAGGAGACAATCAGAAAGTAGACATTTTTCAGGCTTAAGCGGAAGACACAATGGTCTCACTAATTATGCAAATCTCTTTTGTCATGAGCTTATTCTATTACAGCAAAATTGTAGCTAATAATTCTTGACAGGTTGTTGTTGGAATTACAACCAAATTCTTTGGTGTTAAATGTTAATTTTCTTTGGTTATTGTGTAGTTTGAAAATGTTTAAGGTCATTCGGAGGTCGTTGGCTGCTGTTTCCGTAACGATTTCTTTATTATAGTTATTGAGTCTAGAATTAGAGTTGGTTCAACATTTGTACAAAAGGAAATGTTGTAAGTTGGTAGATTAGGTTATTATTTTGTATTTACTGAATAAAAAATAATGGATTTATTTTCTATATGAACTCTGTAATCACAAGTTATTTCATCGACATAAATTACGAAAATTCATACATAATTTCAACCCCAATTGAATTTCAACAGGTGATAAATTTTCAAAATTCCTTCGAGATTTTGGAAGTGATTTTTGTTAGTGACTGAATAAATTAAATACTTGTCTTCACTCAACTTACAATCAATGATTTACTAACGGAACAAATAATACAAGCTGTGGAAGATGTACAAATGTATATAATGTATATAAAAATGTACAATAACTTAATCGGCTTAATTATTATTTCATTATTAATGTGGCCACATTAATAATGATTGTGTTTAAAAGCAATGTATTGCAATGTTAATATTATTTATAAATAGGTTCCCCAGGGATGATTACGAACTCATTTTCATCCCTCAACGTCTCGTGGTAATCCGTGTTGCTATTGTAAATAATTTATTATAACTGCTAATTGGTTTGTTTGATCATTGCACTTATTATTCATAGAGTATTATTAGTATGTAGGTGGTATTATGCTAGGGTAGTAGTAGTAGTTCATTGACTTTGTAAAAAATATATAATCATTTAAATATAATGGCAATTAACACGGCCCATACTGTTCTGTCCCCCTTTCATTCATATCACTCCTCACACAGTCCATCCATCTTTTCTTTTGCCGTCCTCTCTCCATCCATCCACATTTATATTCATAACTCTTTTAATAAAATGCGTTTCATCCCTCCTCATCACATGACCATACCGGGACAAACGGTTTCCTTTCAACGTTTCTGTCACTGTCACCACTTTCAAACATCCTCTAATATACTTATTTCTCACTTTATCCATTCTCGTCACTCTGCACATCCATCTCAACATTCACATCTTTGCTACATGTAATCTCTTTTCATTCATCTTTTTCACAGCTCAACATTCTGATCCATACAGTCCAACAGCCGGGCGAGCACGGCCTATTGTGACAAGCTTGAGTCACACATTTTTATCACAGTTTGGAAGCAAAAATCGTGATGAAATGCGTGACTCAAGCCTATCACAGAGGCCGTGCTCGCCCGGCTGGTCTTAGCACGGACTTGATTTTCTTGAATAATAAAAAAAGCTTTGAAAAAATAAGAATCTATGAAAAGCATAGATTTTTATTTTTCAAAGCTCTTTGTTGTTTTGTCAAAATAACTCAACATATTGTAACACAAAATTTTCGCTTCTAATTATATATTTTTAAGTGGTGGCCCAGTGGTATCGGCCGCGACTTACAAGTTGTAAGTCGTGGGTTTGAGCCCAGGCAGGCACTTTACTTTGTGTAAATTATTTCATCACCACTGCTCTTAAAACGGTGAAGGAAAACACCGTGAGGAAACCGACATGTCCTAGAACCAAAAATTCAAAGACATGTGACATCCACCAACCCGCACCCGCGCCCGCGTGGTGGATTACGGCCCATTCCCTCTCACAGAGAGGAGGCCTGTGTCCCAGCAGTGGGAACATTAATAGGCTGATGATGTGATGCAAAAAGCATGAATGTAAGTAAATTCTTCGATCTTATACCGCAGAGCTACCTACGTAGACACGAGACACCAATACAGTTAGACATATTATACTCCAGTAGTCCAGTGTATTCGACTAGCACATTGAACCGTAATACGAATAACTATCTACCAGTTATTGGAAACTGTTTTGAATCGGTACTACTGTTCGTTACGGGTTCTCGGAATTCTCATCTCACAGACTAAGGATATCGGGAAGACCATAACTAAAGCTTTTAATATGTGCTGAATAATCCGTAATGTGTGTGAGTGGTGATTAAATAACTAACTGTTAGTTACTAACAATATTTAGTTACTGCAGATTTCTTTTTAGGGTTCCGTACCCAAAGGGTAAAAACGGGACCCTATTACTAAGACTTCGCAATCCGTCTGTCTGTCTGTCTGTCCATCTGTCACCAGGCTGTATCTCATGAACCGTGATAGCTAGACAGTTGAAATTTTCTCAGATGATGTATTTCTGTTGCCGCTATAAATACCAATAAAACAGTATAAAATAAATATTTAAGGGGGGCTCCCATACAACAAACGTCATATTTTTGCCGTTTTTTGCTCGATATTAATAACGGCAACAGGTAGACGCTTGAAATATTCACAGAATGTTTAGTTGTATATTTACGTCAAAAAATAATAATTATTAAATTAAAATAAATTAAATTAAGGGGGGCTCCCATACTACAAACGTGATTTTTCTTGCAGTTTTTTGCGATAATGGAACGGAACCCTTCGTGCGCGAGTCCGACTCACACTTCACCGGTTTTTATTATTAAATTCTTTTGATAAACAATTAAAAACGACCACGACACACATATTGCTCTGCTACTCATTTTCTATTCAAAACAATAGTTGAATTACCGCGAAATACAAATACGAGTACTAAATAAATACTACATCTTGAAGCCATATGCAAATATCAAGTTGGATTTCAATATCGCAAAGTTATGGCAAACTTCCAATACTCTCACCATATGATAGTAGCCTTCTGCCGGATGACTGGGATTTTCTGAGGATGAATAGCAAAATCATTTCAGCCAGTATCCAAAAAAAGACAATCCTTTTTTTGGATACTGGCTGATTTTGTTTTTTTTTGTGTGTTTATTGAAGGTAATGGTTATAATTTGGTTACGGAAGGGATAGGTGTTCTTATCAAAGAGATTACGAAAAAAGAATGAGGCCTTAGACCAGTGACTTTTTATCATCGAAAGCGTGAAGATAGCGATTATCAAAAAGTAAAAATTTTGTATGATGTAAAGTAAAAATTAACCCATGCCAATTCCAAAACCATTTCGAGATTTTAGGTTTGTAAGCCTAATTTTACTATTTTCAGGTCTTAAAATATTAAAATCGTATTTATTTTCACAAAAATACTTAAAATCACTTGGTTTTAATTGACCTCTAAAAGACGTCATAAAGTATCCTTAAAAAAAAACTTTCAGTGCCTCTTGTAATGAAATAATTAAGGCCTGCTTGCACAAAACCCACGCCCAAGCTAGTCGCAAACACGGGGTTAAATTGTCAGTACGTCATACAGTACTAGCAACCAACCCCAAGTTAAGTCTCGTGCATGTGAACCGTTGTTTTGTACGTGTCAAGCGTCAATATTAACGTCAAGTCGTATGCCATTCAGACTACAAGACGACAGCACGAACAAAGCTGTAAAAAATAACTATAGCTTGGAAAAACAAAATATTTAAATTAGTTGCTTAATATAAGTAAATCTATAAATTAAAAATATAAAAAAAAAAAAAAATTTTTTTTTACGTACCGAATCGTATGGGATTGACAAGCGATATTGAAAAGTCACGTGATCAATCCCCTACATTTTGGCTATCGTCTTCACTGACATTGAATGCCACTTTTTATTTTATTTTATTTGGAATTGACTTTACTTTTTTTTTATACAACAGTAATTTATTTACAAAGATACAGTATATACAGTGTATAAAATACTGAATTAACTTAAGACTACAAATATAAACACTTAAACCAAAAACTACTCACTTACCTAATCTAAAATATGGCGTCGAAAAACTCCTCCATTTGGAATTTGGATTATTATAATTATTATTTTGTTATTGCTCATGTGACTTTATTGATCTTTATATGTATTATTGACATTTAACTTTTAATTTGACTGGAATGATTTTAAAATAGAATTTGGATTATCAAAATAATATTTTTTTCATTTTTCCTTGGATATGTGACATTTTTTATTTGCTTATAAATTACTATTGAATGTTTAGTTTTGTCATTGAATTTTTCTTATTTTGACTTGAATGATTTGGAATTTGGTTTATTATAGTTATTATTTTTGCTATTACATATGTGAAATTATTGATCTTTTTACATTTATTATTTAATGTTATTTTTTAAACTTTAATTTTTAGTTTGCTGGAATGATATTAAATGATGTTGTTATTTGCCAGTATTTTTTGACGGATTTTTTTTATGGTGTTGTCTCTATTATACTTGTTACTTTTCTACACAATGTATATTATTAAGAAATAAATGACTTATGACTTGTGAGAGCCTCAGGGGTCACCCACTGAGCTTGTTATACGGTTAGCTAGCTGAAGTAGCAGCGGGCCGGTTACGTTTGTCGTAGACTCGATAGCCGGATTTAGCGTGGGATGTCCCCCAGTGGGATACCTCAAAAATGTAGCTGGGGTAGAATGGATGCGAAAGGCGGTGGACAGACTATGCTAGGTTATAGGCATGACGACTGGCAATAAATGCTTTTTCTTTTTATTTCCTACTAGTTTCTGCCAGCGTTGTGTTTTCTTATCCCAAGGGAACATTATACCGAGATGAAAAGTAGCCTTTGTGCTATTTCAGACTATAATCTATATCTGTGCCAAATTTCATCCAGATCCATTCAGGCGTTCTGGCGTGATTGAGAACAAACATACATCCATCCGTCCAAATTATCATGTTTATAATATTAGTAAGATATTAAGTAAGTAAGATAAGATAGTGGCCGGCAGGGCGAGCATGGCTTGTGACAGCCTTGATTCACACTTTTTTATCACAGTTTGGGAGCAAAACCGTGATAAAATGCGTGACTCAAGCCTATCATAGAGCCCGTGCTCGCCCGGCTGCGTTGCACAGAGTTCACTATTGTTTGAACCGATAATAGAATTTACAGAACCAAATAGACAAAAGTAGAACTTCTACGGGGTATTATAACAGCTGTACCTATTAACAGGTAACCATGTTAGGGCATCTAATTTGGTATATATCGACCTTCTGATTGACTTTTGAAGTTCAATGTATTGTGAGTGTTAATCAATACGTTATTTCACAACTTTCTGTACCTAAGTTAATTACTTTTATACTTTAATCATTGCTTTGTTGTTTGACAGAATACTTAATTTTGAATCTTTTATCATAGAATCGGTAAGCCAATTGGAAATATCGTCTGCCCTCGAGCCATGACGTGTCAAATCTATTATGTTTCGACTCTCAAAAAGGGACACAATAGTCAAATACATCTGTTAGTTACGCACACTAAAAAAGTTAATTATAAAAATCAAAAAACCCGACTGCCAAAAAAGCAAACTAAAAAAGACGTAAACAAGAAAAAAATCATGCTGTGCTGTCGGAGGATATATATTCGCGAGCTCGCTGACCAAAACCAGATGTTTGACAACTTTTTAGTAATTTTTTTTTAGAATTAGGTACATTTAAACATATAAGTGTTATATATTTTTGAAATCACTACAACAAAACAACAAAAAAAAATTTTCCCCCCACAAAATGGCGGCCAAAATCCGCCATATTCTTTTTCCAATTTTAATGTAGCCAGTGACACTCGCATTGTTAAGACGAATCGATTGACGTAAGAATCATCAAAATCGGCCAACGCGTTTGGTCTCTAGAACGCCACATAGGAACAAACATACATAAACACATTATCCTCCTTCGGCAGTCGGGTAAAAATAACCTTGCTCTAAGAGCTTATTGTCACCTCCTGTAGTAAAAATATTACCTAGGTAAAAATATTACCAGCAGTAACTGATACTAGAGTCCAAAACAGTCAGAGATAGCCAGAAGGTTGTCGGACAAACTTAGGACAGCCATATAAGCTCTATTAATTTACACATCACATGATACATGGGTAAATATTATTGGAAAACGTTATCACATACTAGGTTCTGGTACAAATTGATATAAGTAAACTGTGGTGTAGCTTTGCAGTGCATATTGTAAGCTAGGTTAGGTAAAAACGAATTTGGTGACTGTACAGGATTTGGCTATTTACATATCCTGTAAACCATATTAAATAATATCGAAAATGAAGTTAGTTAATATTCCGTCGACTATTACGATTGACAGTTTCGTTTTCTCTACGGGCTCTATGCTTTTTCATACTTAAGGCAGGTTTTAGAGTCCCGCTGGCCGACGTTGACCGTTGGTGCTCATCATTGGTCCTTCGGCTCCGAGTCTGACGGCCGTCAGACTCAACCAAAACGAGTTCGCGGAGACCGTCGGCGTGACTCTAAAACCAGACTAAGCTTTATAACGAATATTATTTACTAGATGTCTGCCCGACTTTGCATGGGTGTAACAAAAGAAAATTAGCCAAATAGGTGCAGCCGTTTTGAAACAATGCGCATACATACTTTCGAAAATTGATTTTTATTCATATAGATATAAAATATTCAGCTTTTCACGTTTATCTAGCCTTAACGTAGATAAACCCAGACAAGTGACAAACCAATATAGATACTACCGAACCGAAAATATCCCTGTAAGAGTAATTGAAAAGGTAACCAACTCGAACGGGTTGAAAGTCATCGTTCGCCATATTCCGAGCAGGTTTATAACAGCTATAAATAATTTATAACTTCGCGTTCAATATAGACCATAAGTTACTAAGTGCTTGTTAAATGGCTTCTGCCGTGTTATATTTATGTTCGGGAAAATTTTGGGAAGCAACCCGCAGCCTAATTGCGTAAGTGAATTCTGCAAAGGAAACAAGTCGATTCTTTCAAAGAATCAGAATCATTTCTTTCAACTTTTTCGGTATTGCGAAACTAATTTGGAAAGCTAGCGTTAGCTTTCCAAATCCTCCTTTGACTTGAACACAGACTACTTAGAGATACTACGGAGTTGAAGATATATGACATTTGCATTACACAATACCAATAGTGAAGTTTTATCTCGATTCTTCCGCTTTCATTCATTCTTTTACAATCAATTCTACGTCAAAATATTGGTAATGAAAGGAGCATAACCTTTCAGTTTCAGAGTGTATTATGCAATACGAAAAGTCGTTTTTGGGATGGTTTCAACTTGTTTGCTTTGCAGAATTCACTTATGCAATTAGGCTGCCGTAGTACATTTACAGTGTAAGGGTTAACATAGTTAACATAGCTCGCGGTTTTTCAGTTTTATAACACGTCTTGTCACAGATTAGAGAAGGCTACACAATTTTGAGCTCAATATCTGTGACGGTTGGGTTGATCCGTGACGGCTCGTTTCTTGCGAGGCTGCCGAACTAAGACCCCCGCGCCCACCAACCACGCACTTCACTCGCACGCGCGAGGTCTGCGCTCGAGCGGTGACAACCGACTGGCAGAGCGGTGCCAGGACTGCGCAAAAGTATAGGCATTCATCGCTGTAAGTACGGTTGAGTGAAAGAGGCCTGGTTGTATGAGCTTTAAGAGAAGAGCTATTGTTGTGGTAAAAAGATTTGATAACCAGCATGATTAGGTAGTTCTGCACACAGTTTTGACAAGCAGGCCTAGAAAATGTGACATTCTTTCAACGGTATTAATTACCAAACCCCTAAAATTATTGGCTTTGACCACGAGACATTTCGGTAGCACATGTCAATCCTATTGTCATATTTTTGACTTTTTGACAATCGTTATCGTTGGTAGAATGTCACTTTGTAAAGGCCAAGTACAACAGCATTTATTGGATTCCGTACCCGAAGGGTCCAAACGGAACCCTAATACTGTCACTAACGTGTCCGTCGTCTGCACAAAATTTTGTTACAATGAATAAGGGCACGGCGGGCGGGTTGTAGGCACCCTACCTACCTACCAATTTTTTTTCTAGGGTGATTATTCCGCGGAAAATCTTAAAACCGCCATTCAAAAATGACGTCAAATGCTCAACGCCATCTATCGAATATGGAGTTAACAGTCCAATGATTTGTCCTGTAATAATTTAAGTGGTGTACAATAAAGTATATAATAATAAATAACAGTCCGAGTATCTGAATTGCGTGTTTTGTGATATTTTGTTTCTATACTTCAAATTCATCTAACTTTTGATAGAGTGAACCGATTGCGATGAAACAAAAACTAAGTAATAGTTCAAGTTACGCACAATTTATGTATAAAAGTTGTCTACATTGGTTTCGTACACTTTACGTGATGCATGCACAAATAAACAGACAAAAAATGTTGGTAATGGGTTCTGTTGGTTAACCTTTAACACCCTGGCTATTTTATTGGAAATATTTTCTATGTACAAAAACGACTTTTCTACAGATTTATTATATGTATTGATTTGGTACAGAATCCTAAAGATGCGAAGTTCGGCACAAAGTCGGCCGGTATTTTTTATAGCGTGAACGTATGCTCTATCTCTTACTGCATTAAATTTAGTGTCTGTTTTTCAACCGGTCTTTGCGGCGATTCTTTGGAATGCCTGCATCTAGCAATTAAATATTTCATGACAAAAATTGTGAACTAGATTTTCGTAGAGTAAATCTAAGATTTTCATCGTAAACATACACCTAAGATATATTGCTAACTAAAAATATAGCAGCAATAGTCTGTATAAGGGGTTTTAAACAAGAGTAAAAAACATAGTGTAACTAAACGCGGATGAATAAGGCCACGCCCTGGATAGCCAATGTGGCGTTAAATGGCATGCGGCAGTCTCCGAGCATCATAATTATTGTCGAGCAGATTTTTCCTGCTAGAATATTTACATAATATCACGCTTGTTTTTGCTTAAGGGCTAGGCGGAGATATAAAATGTATCTGCCACCTCTTGCAAGTATGTGCATGTGGATTAAGTAATCCTCTCTTCAATCGTAACAAAAATCGTGGTAGATTTAGTAAAACATTATAAAAACATTATGGCGAAGTTAAACATTTGTTAAACTTGAGATAAAAATGATATGGTCAATAAAGTGGATCACTCAAACCACGTCATAATGAATTCTCAGAATGATTATTCAAAAAATCTAAATCAAAATTTCTTTATTCAATTAAGTCATTAAGCGGCACTTTTGAACGTCAAAAAATTATAATTTAAAAGTAACAATAATTGATTCTACCGTCCATTCGGAAATATAGCTTGTTATTGAGAAGAATGGACAAGAAACTCCACACTCACTCTTATAAAATAAAAAGTGTTTTACAAGTATTTGGTTACATCATTTCTTGTTGGAAAAATACACATATGTGAGAATGATATTATCACACATATCCAAAATTTATTATATGTATTAATATTGATTGATTTAATAAAATATTTTAAGGCCGCTGGATGGGGGTTGGCTTTACGGACCGCGACGGCATATTATTTTTAACAAACTGACCCCAAACGAAAGTAATTGGAGACCCCTGCCCTAGGTGAATGTAATTTTCTTTTAAAGCAGGTACAAACTGCAAATATGTTGTTATATAACCTTTTGCTTTTGCAATTACAATAACTTGAAAGGTCACGTTCGTAAGAGGTCACGTAATTGTGTCAATGTATTGCACCTGGCAAGCAAAACCGAGTTCTAAAGACTTCTGGCCTTAGTATTATCGAAATCGGAACGCATAGGCAATCCGCACAGTTGTGTGAAGCAATTTTTGGAATTTTCTAAGACCTTTTTAATACCCACTGCTGGGTATATTGCCTCCTTTCCTTTTTACCATACTTTCTGATTCTGTGTGTCCTACATTCAGATGTTTTCCATGAGTTTAGACTTACTTAGCAGCTTTCCTCCCATTTTTTTAATAAATTACATTGAGTTACAAGAGTATTAACAACTCTATATACTTACAAGTTGATTGAGAGCGTCCAGTCTGCACCAAGTGTAAAGGGCAACTGATAGAAACCCGACGCCTGACGAAACACGAAGTTTGCCGAGAGACATTAAGAAAATAGTTGTATAGTATTCGGCACGTAAGTTGGCAAGAGTCGTTAGATGCACACAAGTCGTTTTTAGGTGTCTTTGGTTACCAAGCGGGACGCGGGGAACGTTCCGAGCGCGCGCGATTGGTTGGTCACTTGACACAAGGATCAACTGACCAATCGCGTCGCGTCCACATTCCGTTCGCTCTATATGGTGGTTGGTCAGTTTACGCACTATACGTGAATTTACCCCCAATACGCCAAAACCTTGCCATGTTACATGCCGGGGACTATACTGTATGTTGGCAAAATATCCAGAATCAGTAAAATACATACCATTTATAAAGGGTCTTTCAACAAGGACGGGTCGATGTTAAAATTGAATAAAACAAGATGTGTGTGAGATATTAACAAAATTTATTTTTTATTTAAAAGGCCCATTTATGCCATTATGGATGGAATATGACATCGTTCAAATGTCCGCCGCGGCTTCGTATGGTGGCACAAATCCGACAGGTCCAATTTTTAATGACTCTGCTGCATAGATCGAGCGAGCGCTACAGATCAATGATAAACAATTTCTTTTGGCTTGATTTACCCCTACCACAACATAAAACTACAATTCATAATTCACAGTTCCATAAATGTTTTTACTCTTTACACTCCAAACGCGCCTAAATTGCCAGTAGCTTTACATAGTGATAGTGGCCACAATTTTGCCGTAAAAGTTAGACACTAGTTTAGAAATGAAAAATTCTTGCCGTACCAAAAATATTTGTTCTTTAATTATTTTAAAATATGAAGGCAAAGTGAAAGTTTTAATTGAAAATCTATATTAATATTATAAAGAGGAAAGATTTTTTTGTTTGTTTGTACCGACTAGGCTCCGAAACTACTGGATCGAATTAAAAAATTCTTTCACCAATAGAAAGCTACGTGCCACGTGAAAAATTTAAAGCCGAATTTCTACGACAGACTTTTCTAATGATAATTTTCTTTTGTTAATTAAATGAAAATAGATTTTCCTTAATAAGGAGGACGGTGGAAATTAAATATAAAATAACCAAAAATTAATTAATTAATGTTAATAGAGGAATATAAATAAAAAAATAGAGCTCTTAAAACAGTTATTCAATGGTTATCTCTGCTTTTTAGGGTTCCGAAATCAACAAGGAACCCTTATAGTTTCGCTCTGTCCGTCTGTCCGTCCGCAGCATAGCTCAGAGAATCTAAGTACTAGAAAGCTATAATTTGGCATGTATATACATATTAATAATTCCGACAAAGTGGTAACATAAAATCATGAAAAATATTTTTTTTTCGGGTACCTCCCATAAACGTAAAGTGAGGATGTATTTTTTTTTTCTCATCTATCCCATGGTGTGGGGTATCGTTGGATAGGCCATTCAAAAATATTATGGGTTTGTTAAAACCATTTTTCGATTCAGAGATCCGTTTGCGTAAAATTAAGCTTTAAGTTGCAAATTTATGCTAGAGTCAAGTGTCCCCCCCCCCAGCCAGCGAAATGGTTGCTCTTGGCTATGTGAAAAAATTTACGGCAGTAGTAAATATAACGAAATTATAAGGAAAATTATGACGGATAACAAGGCTTTACAAGTTTACGAGTAATAGTCGACCAACTTATAAAATGTACTTGTAAGAGTAAAAATTTTGTACAAATGCCATTGAAAAATTACTAAAATAAAGTTGATAGCTGTGTAAAACAGAGTAAATATAATGCTTACGAACTATGTAAAAATATACAAAAATGAAATCATAACAGGCTTTACAAGTTTACGAGTAATAGTCGACCAACTTATAAAATGTACTTGGCACAGTAAAATTTTTGTACAAATGCCATTGAAAAAATACTTAAATATCGTTGTTAGCTATGTAAAACAGATAGTAAATATATGCTTATAAACCATGTAAAAATATACAAAAATAAAATCATAACATCCTTAATAATAATGATTTCTAAATTAATAATGTTTAAGCTCGAATAACGCATTGGAGTGGCCGGAGTTGTTGGCAGTACCAGAACGTAGTACATACGACGCATGCGCGCGGTGAGTCTATTTTGTGTTAGTGCAGAAGTATTTTCGACGTTTTGTAATTAAAACGTAAAATTAAAGTCAAATTAGATTCGATTTCCAAGCAAATTACTTATTTTCTTTTGTCGATATCCTTCTATAAAGTTAATATTCGACCCGACTTCATCACTAATTGAGTAGCGTAAAACTTTCCAGAATTAAATAATGAATACCGCAGATTAGAGGATTCACCTCCAATCTGCGGTATTAGAGGAGATTAGAGGTGAATACATACGATTTTTTTCTAATTCCAAAAGAGAAATAAACAAGGACCGTGCACGCAAGGATCCAGGAACGAACTATACCATTCCCAGTGGCTCTAACGCACGCTCGTATCGGTTCCTTTCGCAATTCGCACGCGCGGTGGTACTCAAATAAATAATATTTTTCTAACTTCAGTTGCGAAGTTGGATTTTATAACTCCTCCTTCAGTTACCAGTTAGTCCTTATTTAGTTTAAGTCAAGAGTGAATACATATATTACATCTAGGCAAGTATGCTTCACCGTAGACCACACTATCGCTTACCATCAGGCGAGATAGTGGTCAAACGCGAGAATATAGATTAAAAAATCCTATGTGGGCCCGTTTTTAGACTTTGTAAGCCGCTGAAACCGTTCTAATGTTCATGTAACAACAACAAAACCCTCTTTTTAGTCCGCATTATTATGCAACTTCGGAACCCTATTACAGCGCGTGGCCCGACACGCACTTGGCTGGTTTTTATTTATTTTGACAAGTTGCGTTTGTTATAATATGTAGAAAAGTTGTTAATATTCAGCTTCAGAATTTTAGTAGGAACTCTGGAGCTGGCGCTGAATATTAATGACTTTTCTAAAACACGGATTTACATACGGACGGAACGGAAAAACTAAATAACGGAAACTGAAATAAATACTTTAAACTTTAATATTTTACTGTAACTTCCTTTACCTTACTACAACCTACGCCATAAGAGATTTGTCCTGAATTCCCATAAAAGAGTTTGCCCCGCGATTTTGACCTTTTCAATTCCGGATTATCCGCTTAACCCCAAAAGCTTGCTCATTGTATAATCGTATATAATTTTTCCGCATGGGCGCGCAGTGTAGCCGCTCGATCGATAGTTCCCACGACATCCGCCCGCTATAATGAGTATGATGACGTCATTATAATAATTAAGCCTCTACCTGTGTGTGTGCACACGAATATGTACACAAGCTCACACCTTTTCGTCAAGGGTAAGGCTGAGCAAAAGTTAAGCCACGTGCTAGGCGCTTGGAAATATAGGCTCTTTAAAGGCTAAAGGCGTTAGCATTGTTTTGTCCATGTTCAAACAACAATCAATACATATAATAAATCTGTAGAAAAGTCGTTTTTGTCGAAAATATTTCCAAAAAAATGCCAAGGTGTTAAAGGATAACTAACAGTCAACAGAACTCATTGCCAGCATTTCTGCAATTATTGTCTGTTTATCTGTTTTTGTCTGTTCAGGCATCACGTAAAATGTACGAAACCAATGTAGATAACATTTATACATAAAAATTGTGCGTAACTTGAACTATTACTTAGTTTTTGTTTCATCGCAATCGGTTCACTCTATCAAAAGTTAGATGAATTTAAAGTGTTAAAGAAGTAAAATATCACAACACGCAATTCAGATACTCGGACAGTTGAACTCCATAATCGATAGATGGCGTTGTGCATTTGACGTCATTTTCTGAATGGCGGTGTTAAGATTTTCCGCGAAAGAATGACCGTGTAAAAATATTTATAGGGTAGGTAGGTATGTAGGGTCGGTTATGTAGGCAGTTGACGGGAGCGAAGCCGCGGGCACAGCTAGTAGTTAATAAAAGAGGAATATCATTCCAGAGTCTCCTGCCGAATTCTTTGCTTGCTGATGAGCTATAACCTGGGGTTTTTCAAATCGAGAGTGAGCTTGCTTCGAGGCAAGCGTGCTCCATCCTCGACCACATCATCGCTGCCAATCATATGATTAACAAAAGTCTACAATTTTAATTAAAAAATATGTTACAACTTACCTAAGAACGTAGATATTAAAATTAACATACGTAAACAAGTAGGTATATAAGCATAATGGGTGTGTAAGGTATTCCTCGTAGTTTTCACCTGTGTGTGTTTATTTTCGACCAACTTTAAACAACAAAGTCGAAGAATTTTGTCTTAAATTGTGGACTACGTGGGAACATTTGTTTAAATATTTAATGAATTTGGTTTTGTTGCCAAAGAGTATAAAGTTTTGTTGGTGTGAATAGGTTTATTATTTAGTACTGCGTATAGTCTGCGTTTTATGTCGTTGCGGCGACGCCGCGCCGGTCAGGGTGAAACCTTTTTTGATGTAATTTGTTGGAACACATTCCGATACAAATGGTGTAAGCTACCGCAGACAGGTGCGACGAACTATTAGTTAGGGGAAATGTAGGTAATGGGGATCACTTAAGAGCGCGGCGAACGGAGCTCGCAAATGCAATTCGAGACGAGTGAAGAATTCGTTCAGAGTATTGCTATCTCGCTTTGCACACACACGCGGTGCGCCGTGCGCAGCCGTGTGTGTGCGAGTAGATAGGCTTCCATTCATAACGACTCGAAAGCCGGCAAGCCGGCCAACGCGAACTGCGCCGGCGTTCTTTTGTCTTATTGATGTAGGTAACTATGCCTTTTACGAGACCTCAAATATGTATTGTTATAATAAATAATGAATGCAAGTAAAATAATACAAATGTTACTTAGGCAAAGTATTAGTACAAGACAAATATTCCAATAATTTATGCCTATTTACGCATAAGTAGTTACAGACAAATAACAGCGCTCTGATCTAAGAATATTCAAAATAAAAACAAGAATTTCGTATAAACATTTATTTAGTTATGTTTTACTTTATAGGTCATCATTCATCTATTTAAAAAATATAAATCAAAACGTGATAAAGTCGTGTAGGGTGACTATAAATATTATCGACTGAACGAAATACAAAAATACAATAATGATAATCAGAAAACATTTTTACGCACGCTTTTTAGTTTATATGTACAATTGTACATTGTAATAATTGTACATTACGTAGGTAAAGAAAAAAAAAAGTTTATATTCTGTCTCTGATAGGCAGATTTCTAGGTAAACAGGGATCTATTAATTCAGGCAATATACATTTAAAATAAAACTCTTCTAAGTTTTAAGACTATTGAATTCCAAAATTCGTTGTCTTTTTAAATTTTTTCATATGCCAGTCCTTTAGGCGTCCATATTATAAAAATACAGTATTTGCGGTTTGTTATTTGCAATTGTCCTTGTATCTGGTAAAAATAGTAACTTATTTTATTATATCATTGGGATATAGGTACTTACTGTGAGAAACATCCCAACGCTCGGAGTCCATGTCGGCAACCAAACCAAATCGTAAATAATAAAGTCCGTAAACAACGCAAAGTTCGTAAGAAAGTAGATTACTCAATATCAAAATTCAAATCACAAGGCAAATCTAAATCCAAGTTCATAGCTTAGGTCAATAGTGTCAGAAATATTACAATAAGTACTTAGAAAATAAATAAATACGCACGAGCAGCACAGTAAAGTAATCGTCTAACACTGACAACAAACCACAAAAAAAAAAGTTAATTAAAAAAATCAAAAAACCCGACTGCTTGAAAAGCGAACTAAAAAGACGTAAACAAGGAGAAAATCATGCTGTGCAGTCGGAGGATACGTCTGGTTTTGGTCAGCCAGCTCGCGAAGATGTATCCTCCGACAGCACAGCATGATTTTCTCCTTGTTTACGTCTTTTTAGTTCGCTTTTCAAGCAGTCGGGGTTTTTGATTTTTTTAATTAACTTTTTTTATTTATAACTTTATGGTTATTTTTTTTTTCGAATCAGGTACATTTAAACATATAAGTGTTATATATTTTTGAAATCACCTCTTAAAATCCTTTATTTTGATACCCTACACGATACGAAAAAACAAAATTTGGGCCCCCACAATATGGCGCCCAAGAACCGCTATTTTCCTATTTGCCTAATGTAGCCAGTGACACTCACAGGGTTAAGACGAATCGATTGACGTAAGAACCATCAAAATCGGCCCACGCGTTTGGTTTCTAGAACGCCACATAGGAACAAACATACATACATAAATAGACTGATAAACACATTACCCTCCTTCGGCAGTCGGGTAAAAAATATACAATACAACAAACAATAAACAACCCCGAAGTGCCCCGAACAAAAGCCGTACGAGCGATACCTACTCAACCGTATGAAGCACGACTACACACACATTGACATGACGTGCTCGACGCGACAGCAATACTAGCTATTGAAAATGTATGATTATTTTTATGTGTTCCGTAATACCAAAAATGATGAATGAAAACTTAATGTTTTTTTAATTTTTTTTCGATAATTTGTTTCTTGATAATATGAGCTATGTTATAGCGTTGGCAATTTTATAGATATTGTTTTTTTTAAGATAGAAAAATCAATAAGAAAACATGTCATTTACGCTGTAAAAATGTACGAAATGGAATTCGCTTAAACTTCATTTTAGGTAAGTATTTTGAAAAAAAAAAGACGTAGGAACCTAGATAAATACTGTCTGAATCCGAATATTAGCATAATTTGGTGGAAATATGCTCAACTTACAAATGATTTAGGTATTACGTTTGTATGGACAATTCATGCTTCGCCGCGCCCTTAAGCGAGAATGAAAAAAAAAGCAAATCTATGTATCAACTATTTATTGCTGTGTTCTTATTATAAACTTTACTTTCTTAACTATCAATTGAGATCAACTTTAATCACTTTGGTTTATAAACTTTGGTTCAATAAAAAAATAAAAAAAAAATAAGTTTGATCACGATTGTCAACATCGGTTGGCAATGGTGATCAGCATGTGGACAATGGTGATCAACACATATCGCACACATAATTGTACGCAGAGTCCCATCCAGTACAGTCGGCATGAGCCCATAGCCCACAAGAAGTGCACCGGTACCATATTTCGTTATTTCGTCCGAATTCACCACATATGTAGTATAGGATCAGTATGTAGGTAATTGGGATCACCTGACTCCGATTACCTACATGGGCAAACTGACGGAAAAAAAAATCCTGAGGAGAAATTATAGGTTATAATAACAATAAAGCTGTTGAATTGCACACTAAAATGCTACGACTATTACACATTACAAGTACAGTAATAAATATTTGGTATTTTGTGATTTACCTTCGGATTTATCAACTCGAAAAATTAGATGAAAATGGCGCGAAACCTTCACACACCTGTTACTCTCCGACGCGTCGCGCGAACTGAGCCAATCAACGGCCGCGCACGGGAATGACGTAATGCTAGCGTGTAGTTATGTTAGCATCGTTTGGTTGCGTTCGGTTTTTGTTATTTTGAGGTGATCACCATTGCCAACTGACTCCCATTGCCTACATTTCCCCTATTCGACAACGAATGAGCGTCGTCGTACGAAATTATTCTATCTTTCCAGCAATTATACGACAAAGTTTACAAAAAGGCATTGTCGCATTATCGTCTTTGCTGAAAATGGTTATCGCGTGCATTACCTTGTAGGTACCGTTGGTGAATAAAGAAAAGTATCCAGAAATTTATTTGATGATTGCTTATCTCGGTATACTGGCTGTATCTCGGTAAACTGACGGTTTAAGATGTTCATTTCAAACCTACAGTTACAGATACATCAAATATAAACTCTAGCTGGATCAGTTGTTGCTTGTTATTTAAATTTTAATCAAGCGAGAATGATTTTCAACTATCTTACTGACTGTTTTTAAATATTATTTTATGGATATATAAACGTAAATATTTTTTTTACTCATTGTTGATTTATTTAGATATTGTTGATTTGATTACAATTATTTTGATTGAGAATAAACGTTTAAACCAAGTTGAATTGCGTTTTATTATATTTTGGCTAACCAATTTTGAGCTCGAGTGTAGCTTTAAACAATAGATGTTTTTTTTTTAAGTTTGAATGTGGGTCCAGTTAACCAATATAAATACAGAAAATAAATTGTGTGGTCAATTGGATTCGCGGGTCCAGCAGAGATTCCAGCTGACTTATGGCTCTTATAATGTTTGTTCTTAACCGGACCTTTTTCAAAATTCTACTACAATCTACTTTCAACTAGATGTTACTACTCGGAATTCTAAAAGTACTTTTAGATATTTCACATTTTAACACTTCTAAACATTTTGAATAGTAAAACTAAAACTATGTAACATTTCATAGTTTCCATTCTAAACTCCACTTTCAGCAACGAGTTGAAAACATTCTAGGAAATTTATTTACTCATGTAGAAAGTTAAACACAAGCTTAGTAAACTGTTGGTAGTTTTTTTATATATATGTATTATAGTAAAGTAACTTTCTGAAATTGTTCATGTTCGGTAATGTTTCCGGTTTGACTTACGTTGTTATTCCGGAATTGCCCGACAGCCTACCTTGGAACTTGAAAGTAGGTATACCTATGCGTAGCGAAGTGGCGACATCATATCAAAATTTCTTTATTAAATTAAGCCATTAAGCGCTTTTGAACGTCAATTTATTTTTTATTTTAAACGTAACAATAATGGATTCTACCGTCCATTCGGAAATGTAGCTTGTTATGGAGAAGAATGGACAAGAAACTCCACACTTACACTTTTAAAATAACTTGTTGTAATATTGTTTTACAAGTATTTGGTTACATCATTTCTTGTTGGAAAAAAATACATATATGTGAGAACGATGTAAAAAGACGTGCACGTAAAAGCGTCTAGAGTAATACAAACAATTAAAAAAATATCAATACATAGGTAATTAAAAACAGGCCGAGGCAGCTAAGTTATGACCAATCCCAACTGACGGCGCCCGTTCACGAACATGACACATAGATCGGCACCACTCAGATCAACCATCATGAAGGGAACCGAATGATCCAACACATGTGCCACCATCAGAGAGACATTAGAGAGAGCATGACATTACGTTTTTAATTTAAACATAATTATTTAGGTATGTTTCCTTTATTTATTTAGCTCATTTATAGGTGTCATTAGGTTCATAGGACGACTTCAGTAGGCTGTCATGGTCGTTCAACGATCCAATATAAACGCCTATTCGTCTGATGACTTAGCAGTTTGCAGGCCAAAGTCTGTGCCTACCTACCTCTACCAGCCAGTGAGTGTAAATTAGTCTTAATTAGTCTTAACTATAGTTGTAACTATTGACAATATACATAAAGAAGGTGCACTAACGATATGCTTTTCCAATCCCAATGTCACCGGATAAAGAAAAATACAAAAGTAATGTTTCAGAAAAGCACTCACACGAAATAGCCAACAAAAGCTGTTCCATTTAACGTTTTATACTTCTAACAGTTACAACCTGTTCATCTGAAGTGGGACCTCAAGCTTTAGATCTTAAGACGGCTCTCGATAAAGTACCTATTGTTGTTTGTGCCACGAATGCTCTTCATGGTTGTGATACGACAGCTTTATTAACACGAGTGACATATAAAATTCCGATAAACTGTTGAGTATTGATGAATCGTGACCTGTATCTTCATCATCTTCCTGTACTTGTCCCATGTTACTTGGGGTCGGCGCAACACGTTTTCTTCTTCAATTCAGTCCTGCCATACGTCTAACTCCCTGTTCTGTCATATCTCTTCTCACGCAATCCATCCACCTTTTTTTGGTTTTCCTCTCTCTTCATCCATACATTTTTATTAACATGCTTTTCACCCATCCTCATCATATGCATTGTGACCTGAAATATTTCACACAGGGAGAATCTTTCAACCATCTACAAGACCCACCCAAGAAGGAGATGCTATGCAATGTTTAGACTACTACCAGAAATACTCATTCCATGTGTTACAAATACGAACTTGGAAAAAGTTTTCAGCAATAGCCATGCAATTAATTTTATTTGGAGTCAACGCTACGTGTCTTATTCTTCCATACTATTCTGTTGATCGTCATCTCAGTAGCCTCTAGATATATCACCATTCAAAAAGCCTTGCATTGAAAATACTTATTTCATGTAGGTATTACAGAAGTCGGTAAAAATGCTATAAAACTGCCAGCAATAGCCATTTCATTTATAAAGTCCGCGACATCAGAAGTGGGAGCTCAAGCTAGAGATCTTAAGACGGCTTTCGATAAGGTATTGTTGTTTGTGCCATGTTGAGCGCTGACGTAGCTAGACTGCATTATTGAACGGTCACTACTTCTGATCTATTGTGGACGGGGCTTAGCTCAAGATTTCTGGTTTTAGCGCGCGATTTTATTGGTTGGTGGTTTTATAGTGATTTTGTGATGGCTTGGTCCGGTTTAAATGTTTGAAAATAATTTTATTTTCTATATAATTTTTGCCTGCGACTTCGATCGCGTGAAAGTCGAGGGAATGTACTATCGGGATAAAAATTAACTATCTTGTGTCTGATCTAGGTTATGGTCTACCTGTGTTTCAAATTATATCCCAATATGCTCAGCGGTTGAGGCATTCTTGATTAACAAACATAGCCGCTTAATGATAGTTTGTAAATTGATTTACTTACTATCTTCAAGTGGTTGTTAATCAGCTGGACTGATAAAACTCTAATTTCTCCTCGTTTACTTTGCAAGGAATAGTTGCTGGTTTATTTTGATACAAAAGAACACTGCGTAATGTATCTCGTTGAAACCACAGCGGTAAAAACAGAAAGGAACTTACATCTGGGAGTAAAATAAACCTTCTATTTTAAAGCCTTCTTAACCCCAAGAGAGACCACCGAGAAAGCTCTACGAGTATGTGTGGTTAGGTGAAAAAATGCAAATTCCCGTACATGCGGCTAGAGGTGGCCAGTTATGTATTGATCGTGGCCCTCAGTGGCCCACAGGTGTTGCCATGCGGAGCTGGCGTCTTACCAAAAACCTCCTTTGTTACAACTTCGGCGTTCGATTTTTAAATGCAGATTTTTATTAAAATGTCTTTTCGTGTTTTCGTTGAGAATATTTGAAAAAAATAGATTTGGATTGCTTGCTGAAGGCTGAGAAAAGTATGTTTCTTGTAAAAGCAAAGCGATACCTATTTTTTTTTTCTGACGTATACCAACCTATCGCCCAGTTTCTGATTTTTTTATTTAACGATAATCTGGCGTTCGACCACTATCTCGCTTGATGGTAAGCGATAATGTGGTCTACAGTGAAGCACGCTTGCCCAGAAGTAACCTATTCACTCTTGGGTTAAAGACCCCAAGGTTGTAGCTATCAGGAAATAAAGACCCCGGCAAAGAATTCCACTCCTTAGCTGTACGCACTGTGAAAGTAATTGCAAAAATGATTTTATAAAAATACAAAAATTCTTTTACATTTTTGTACTGTATTGTAAACCTCAATTTTTATGCTGAAAACAAAGAATATCACACCACATAACTTTATTATTTATCGCGTATCGCCTTCACATATCGATATTCCAAAGTTCTACCACAAGTAGTACCTACGTCGGCGTCGGTACGTGTATCATCAAAAATGCATCAACACAAACACATATAAAATAAATATGCGTTATTTATATTGCGTGTAAATGTTGCCATAAGCATTGACAAAAGATCACGTATATAGGAATTATGTTTATTTACATAAATATGTACTTTTACTGCCATTCGGTGCACGTGCACCTGATTTATGGTACAAGTTCTTGGTATTTATTTTATGGAGAGTGTACAGCTGTAAATATCGCTTCGGAGAAAGTTTTAATGTGGGCATTATTTAGTAAGCATAAGCGTTATATCTACGACATTGACGTAGAGTGGTGTTTTATTTTATTTTCGGTAAAATAAACGGTTGCACTAAGTTATGGTCCATACAATTTTGAAATACAGAACTTTGATAAATGTACAACAAACAACGATAATACTAATAATATAATATATAATATCACGTATTGGTGTAAAATGATGTCAACATTTTTTATAATTAGCACATCAGAAATTGACAATAAACAAGCAAAAACCTTTCATCTTCTTCGTGTCCATCGCACTTACTGTTAAAGTTTTGTTTAGCCCTACACTTCACTACTGCCTTTGGCATCACCGCGTTGTTAGTGCATAGATCACTTTGACATCAAGTTATGGGGTTCAGAGGTCAGGAAAGTAGTTGAGTAGTCTGCGATGCAGTTCCAAATTACGATCCGTCAAGAACAATTTAAGCTTTCAGATAGTTTAACACTCCATGATTCCCTGAAGCAACTCCTACAAATTTGTATCGACATATAGCTACAAACCCCCAAAAGTAAAATCACAATCAATACGAAAATTCTTAGTTTTTCGTCACCTGATGGCTACTCACAGCTTTATTTTATTTTATTTATTTGGCTCACCAACAATTGAATACACTGATACAAAGATATGAGATATATCCAATATACTAGACTAGTGTACCAATTTCTTACAGGTAAGCACATCATGCATTACTTATTTGCCGTATGGCACTGGGCGACTGACATAAGGCGCCTACTTACAATTAGATGAGTTCTTATACTCATCCAATTACAAGCAGGCATACATGATTATGCTATCGACCTAACTCCAGATTAAAATCGTAATCATGATCACATTTTATCAAATTAAAATCAAAGTTAAAACAAAAATCAAAATAAATAAAAGCACAATTAAAACAAAAATTAAAATACAATCAAACCATAAATTAAAATCACAAATAAAAGCAATATACTTACCATAAAAATCAAAATTAAAATAACAATTAAATCAAAATTAAAAATCATAATAAAATTACAAGCTTTTAATTATCAGCTTTCAGCTACAAACAAACTAAAATACAAGATCGGTCTGCCATTTCTGCAGTCGAAGTTGATTTCGACATCGCAACCGAACGTCAGAAGCGTATGGCTAACGAGCATCGATAAAATCTGACAGACATTAGGGGATTTGCCATTTGAACCGTTTCACTGCTGCTGCCTCGTTCAACCCGTAGTTTTTACTGAGCCATCAATGTCACTGGCTTTTTACGTGCTAGGGAAAATTCCGGAATATATTTCGGCGATTTTATTTTATGCGCAGATACGTATTTGATTACAAAAGGTAGGTGCATTTTTTACTCAATATTTTTTGTCATACCAGAATATTAAATATTGTGTTGGCGATCCGATTAGTTCCTTTTTAGGGTTCCGAAGTCAACAAGGAACCCTTATAGTTTCGCTCTGTCCGTATGTCCGTCCGCAGCTTAGCTCAGAGAATCTAAGTAATATAAAGCTATCATTTGCCATGTATATACATATTATAATTCCGACAAAGTGGTACAATAAAATCATGAAAAATATTTTTCCCATGGTGTGGGGTATCGTTGGATAGGCCATACAAAAATATTATGGGTTTGTTAAAACCATTTTTTGATTCAGAGATTCGTTTGCGTAAAATTAAGCTTTATGTTGCAAATTTATGTAAGAGTCAAGTGTCCCCCCCCCCCTGCCAACGAAATGGTTGCTCTAGGCTATGTGAAAAAATTCACGGCAGTAGTAAATATAACGAAATTAAAAGGAAAATTATCACGGATAACAAGGCTTTACAAGTTTACGAGTAATAGTCGAACAACTTATAAAATGTACTTGGCACTGTAAAATTTATGTACAAATGCCATTGAAAAATTACTTAAATATCGTTGTTAGCTGTGTAAAACAGATAGTAAATTAATGCTTATGAACCATGTAAAAATATACAAAAATAAAATCATAACATCCTTAATAATAATGATTTCTAAATTAATAATGTTTAAGCTCGAATAGCGCATTGGAGTGGCCGGAGTCGTTGGCAGTACCAGAACGTAGTCCATACGGCGCATGCGCGCGGTGGACTCTATTTTGTGTTAGTGCAGAAGTATTTTCGACGTTTTGTAATTAAAACGTAAAAGTAAAGTCAAATTAGATTCGATTTCCAAGCCAACTTTTGGCGATATCCTTCAATAAAGTTATTTATTATTCGAACCGACTTCATCACTAATTGAGTAGCGTAAAACTTTCCAGAATGAAATAGTGAATACCGCAGATTAGAGGATTCACCTCTAATCTGCGGTATTAGAGGAGATTTGAGGTGAATACATTCGACTTTTTTCTAATTCCGAAAGAGAAATGAACAAGGAGCGTGCATGCAAGGATCCAAGAACGAACTATACCATTCCCCGTGGCTCTAACGCGCGCTCGTATCTTGCTCGGCTCCTTTCGCAATTCGCACCCGCGGTGGTACTCAAGTATATAATATTTTTCTAACTTCAGTTGCGAAGTTGGATTTTATAACTCCTTCTTCAGTTACCAGTTAGTCCTTATTTAGTTTAAGTCAAGAGTGAATAGATTACATCTAGGCAAGCGTGCTTCACCGTAGACCACATCATCGCTTACCATCAGGCGAGATAGTGGTCACGCGAGTATATAGATTAAAAAATCCTATGTGGGCCCGTTTTTAGACTTTTTGAGCCGCTGAAACCGTTCTAATGTTTATGTAACAACAACAAAACCCTCTTTATAGTCCGCATTATTATGCAACTTCGGAACCCTATTACTGCGCGTGGCCCTACACGCACTTGGCAAAGACAAAGACAAAGATACCCGCCGGTTTTTATTTAAATTTTGGGGACACTTTTTACCGATTGCACTTTAATAAAGAGAGTTTTATTTTTCAGATTTAAAATGTAAACAGATTATATATGTACGAATATGTAACTTTAACATAATGTGTTTTCAATTTGTCCAAGGCGAAGATAAGATATATTAACCCCAAGAGAGCACTTGCAAGTAACCCATAGACGCATAAAAACAGAAATAGTCACCGTAGCCAAAACCATCACGGGATGTATGTGAATCATTTTACTGCATTTCCAATTACTGAACTAAAGGAACTTCATATATTTTGCTGAAACTATTATCCAAATGGATTTTAATATAGAGATCTTTCGGGTGAATAATATGATTGCGGGATACATAGACACCTTTTTAATTCCTTATGCAAATAAAAGTAATAATTTCAACGCATTTTACTGACCTTCTTTTAAGTTCCTCCTACAACTTACTCTACCAAGTAAAATAATATTAGTGGTCTTGGCAAATTAATTTTCAATGTCGAATAATTAAGTCCAGTATGTTACCTAGATCCCTACAGACCCACCCTCCTCTATCGGAGATGTAATCTACAGGGCTCCTGAGGGGCAAGCCAATCAGTCTTACAGTTTTCAACAATTGGATAACCCGTCGAGATAATCCCCTCTAGAGACGCTTTTCAACAAAATTTAATTCAATTTATTATGCAAAATGGAGTAATAAATATCTTTTTTTAGTCGTGAACTGTCAAAATGAAGGTTCCTGAAGTTAATTGATGTGTATGAACGGCGTCGCTTCTCGAGCGTCTCCGTCGAGACTCGCAAATAAAAAAGTTGGTGAACCAAGCTTGTAACTGCGGCTAAATGGGTTAAAACGAAAGTTTGGTGCTTCGATAAATAAATCGGGTTTGGATTCAACTGTCTTTGCTTAATATAGAGCTGGTAAATTGACTGTAAAATTGAGGAAGCAGGGTTTTGCATTGCGGATTTGACCATTTGATCTGTGTATAGTTTAAATAAGCAAGTCGTGGCTTTAACAATTTGGTGTATGTACAGTTTATTACAGAACAATCATAATTTAAAATACATAGGTATGTCAGAGCTTATAGTAATTATTTATTCGTTCGTTCAGTTAGAATATTAATGATACACGAGGCAGACTTTAGTCTACAAAGTAGATATGTATGTTATATATATCTGCTATATACGCCATGTTTGGATCAAAGTAGCTGAAACTCACTCCTATATTCTAAGTCGTGTATTTTCTCAACTCGAATTAATGAAGTTGAGAATTATAGCTAATTATTTATTGTCATTAATAAATGATTTTTCCAGTTCTTATGGTAACTGAGTGAAGTTTTCTTCAAAAGGACTAACTTGGAATATTGACGTTAAACTCTTACAGGAACATTTATTATCATCGTAAAAAGATCTAGATGCAAAAAATAAATGTAGCATTTCCTATGGTAACAATGCTCGTTTTATTCTTCCAGTACCTACCTACTCCTGCTAAATAAGGCCATCTCCTGCAACCATTAGTCGAAGAACGAGCAAATAAATGGTGTTCGGAAATTAGCCGTACTGATGTGCTGCTCATTTCCTCCTCCTCATTCATATCTTCAAGTCGTTTGCAGACGACATGACCTGGCAGAATGGCAAATGATAGGGAATCATTATCTTGTTTAATAATTTACACGTTTTTGATAGGGTTTATTCTAAATCGAGGTTCAAGAAAAAAATTCATTCCATCTACGCTCACGTTTATCCCATATCTGCCAATGGGTGTCGTAAGAGGCGATTAAGGGACACATCACCGAATGGGCAGCAGCGTTCTCTGTGTACTTTAACAACAAACTGCGATCGCCAAGCGTGGCGATTATGGCAAACCCGTCTACGCCCGTCTACCCTCGGCGTGGCAAGGGGTGCGAAGAATCCCCGGAGTGGACCCAGCTACCCCAATTAGGAAGGCCTCCCACCATGTGGGCCGATGACCTGGTGAATGTTGCGGGGATCCGCTGGTTGCGGGACCGGTCAAAGTGGCGACGCTTGGGGGAGGTCTATGTCGAGGGTTAAGTGGCTATATACTTTTCAGACCACGACGGTCATATTATTTTAAAATTATAGCGGCAACAGAAATAAATCACCTGTGAAAATTTCAACTGTCTAGCTATCACGGTTCATGAGATACAGCCTGGTGACAGACAGACAGACGGCCAGTGGAGTCTTAATAATAGGTTCCCGTTTTTACCCTTTGGGTACGGAACCCTAAAAAGGACCCCAACTGAAAGTAATTGGTGACCCCTGGTCTAGAACCTTGGTGATATGTAGAATATCACTTTGTTTAGAGTCCCGGAGGCTCTAGATAGGTGGCATGTGGCATTCGATCAACCAAAACGTCAAAGCGATTGTAAAAAGTCAAATATGTTTGAAAATGCCCAGTGCTATCGAAATACCAAGTAATACAAGCCCTTACATTTTAGCGTTTCGACGATGATCGTCATCGCTTACATCGCAGGATTTCAGTCAGTAGCGATTGTGACAATTAGACCAACGAGGCAGTTCCAAAACCCTGGCCTAAACGGTACTGGGTTATAAAACCTAGCCCGCTTCATCATCGGACTATCAGACGTACGGCGATGCGCCATCGATACATGGTGGACATCCCACCCATACGCACTAAACATTTTTTTGGAAACACTTTTATTATGCGTACAGCTAAGGAGTGGAATTCCCTGCCGGAGTCTGTGTTTCCCGATAGCTACAATCTAGGAGTCTTTAAGTCAAGAGTGAATAGGTTATTTCTAGGCAAGCGTGTCTCACCGGAGACCACATCATCACTAACAGGTGAGATAGGGTCACGCGCGAGACTATAAAATATAATAATTAAAAAACCGGCCAAGTGCGAGTCGGACTCGCACACGAAGGGTTCCGTACCATTATCGCAAAACGGTGCAAAAATATCACGTTTGTTGTATTTTATTTAATTTAATTATTATTATTTTTTGAAGTGAATATACAACTAAACATTCTGTGAATATTTCAAGCGTCTACCTGATGCCGTTATTAATATCGAGCAAAAAACGGCAAAAATATCACGTTTGTTGTATGGGAGCCCCCCTTAAATATTTATTTTATACTGTTTTTAGTATTTGTTGTTATAGCGGCAACAGAAATACATCATCTGTGAATATTTCAACTGTCTAGCTATCACGGTTCATGAGATACAGCCTGGTGACAGACGGACAGACAGACAGACGGATCGCGAAGTCTTAGTAATAGGGTCCTGTTTTTACCCTTTGGGTACGGAACCCTAAAAAACATGAAAAATTTATGAAAGTTCTTGGATATACTCTGCTAAAAACTATACAAAAATGTACCGACGAGGTTCCCATTTTAACTAAAGTTAATGGAGTGAAAAATGTGAGAACGTAGCTGGAAGGTGACGGCACTGACGTCAAGTAATCTGTCATACTTGAGCTCAGAGAAAACTCAAATTGATATTATGCGCCAAATCCTCGACTCTTTCTCATGAAGCTTTGTTACGGTTTTCTGTATGGTTTAGTATGATAAAAGAAAGAGAAACCACAACGAGTACTTACCTACCTAGAATAGACATAAACTGGATCGGACGAAATTCAGCGGCCCAAACTCAGCGGCCGAAACGCCTACTAAGTTAAACCGGATCGGACGAAACTCAGCGGCCGAAACGCCTACTAAGATAAACCTGATCGGACGAAACTCAGCGGCCGAAACGCCTACTAAACCAAAATTTTCAGTTTTTACATTTATACATTTGTAGGTAAATAGTCGACTGCATTTTGGATGACAAGTTAAGCCCGTTTGTTGGTATTACCATTCCTAATGATATATATATACGTCGAGATTATCTACCGAATCGCTAGACGCCGTCACCGCCGCCAGTATCAGGTTTATGCTGAGCGATGACCATTTCGCGCGGATATGACGCGTAGTTCCCTATTTGTGTTATTTTTTTTTATGTGCGCAAATAAACTCTTTAAGAAGCTAACTAAAAAAGCGTAAACAAGAAGAAATCATGCTGTGCAGTCGCTTCTTAAGCAGTCAGGTTTTTTCAATGCATTAAAAAAAAAAATATTTACTCTGCAAACTGTACATGTCCAAAGCAAAGGCTTCCTAGAAATCGCCAAGCAGCAAAATTCCTCTTCAGTCGGGAGCCATATTTGCTTGCTCGAAGCTGCAACATAAAAGCTACACATTTTTCGCTTCAGTGACGTCACATTTGTAAGAATTTCTCACGTTCCATCTGAGAGCATCATTGGGAACTATTTCTCCGAGCCGCCTCGCATTTTAACCTGAATCTTTGATAAATATTGTGCTATTTTTACCCGACTACCGAAGGAGGGTAATGTGTTTATCAGTCTATGTATGTATGTATGTATGTTTGTTTGTTCCTATGTGGCTTTCTAGAGACCAAACGCGTTGGCCGATTTTGATGATTCTTAAGTCAATCGATTCGTCTTAATCCTGCGAGTGTCACTGGTTACATTAAAATTGGAAAATACAAAAAAGGCGGATTTTTGGCGCCATTTAGTGGGGAAGAAAATTTTATTTTTCTTCCAAACCCATCGTGTGGGGTATCAAAATAAAGAATTTTAAGAGGCGATTTCAAAAATATACAACACTTATATGTTTAAATGTACCTAATTAAAAAAAAAAATAACTAAAAAGTTGTAAATAAAAAAGTTAATTAAAAAAATCAAAAACCCGACTGCTTAAAAAGCAAACTAAAAAGACGTAAACAAGAAGACAATCATGCTGTGCAGTCGGAGGATACATCTGGTTTTTGTCCGCTAGCTCGCGAATATGTATCCTCCGACTGCACAGCATGATTTTCTTCTTGTTTACGTCTTTTTAGTTTGCCTTTTAAGCAGTCGGGTATTTTGATTTTTTTAATTAACTTTTTAGAAATATTTTCTTAAAGATTTGCATGAAGATGAGGCATGAGGTCTTCTGTTTCTCCGCAACTTCAGGCCCGGGCCGTAGCCTATTCTACAGGAACCGTGCATATTTCTGGAATTTAAAGTATCTAGACTGACACCAAATGGTGGACCGCGGCCCGCCAACCTATTTTGTAACCTTAAGTAAACAGTAATTATTACTTGTGTTACTTGAAGTACATCATTTAATAATTTATAGTCACATCAAAATCATCATTGATGTTGTATCTATATTTACATTAAGTTAATTTTTGAATTTTTAAATAATTAAATACAAGTGTCGATGTAAAGGCCGGGGCTGCCCAGTAGAGGTGGCTTTAAACCTTATGGACAGCGATATTCATATTTTTTAGGGTTCCGTACCCAAAGGGTAAAAACGGGACCCTATTACTAAGATTCCGCGATCCTTCTGTCTGTCTGCCTGTCCGTCTGTCACCAGGCTGTATCTCAAGAACCGTGATAGCTAGGCAGTTGAAATTTTCACAGATGATGTATTTCTGTTGCCGCTATAATAACAAATACTAAAAACAGAATAAAATAAATATTTAAGTGGGGCTCCCATACAACAAACTTGATTTTATGCTGTTTTTTGCGATAATGGTACGGAACCCTTCGTGCGCGAGTCCGAATCGCACTTGGCCGGTTTTTTATAAAACGTCCCCCTTAATGAAAGTAGTTGGTGACCCCTGTTCCCTGACGTGTCAACACTATCATAATTCTACTCAATCCCACCGCACTATTCCCAAACCACTGCAACTCCTGAAAGCCAGAATCAACAGTGGCGACCACCAGAAAAGCGCCGAGGCAATGAAGCTCGACGAAGTCCCGGAGAATGAATTTAACTGTCTGGATGGTTGGACGAATCCCGCAACGAAATTAATCAGAAAAGAATAATGAAGGAGTAGGAAAAATTATTACAAATTTTATTCATCAATCAAACAAGCAACAATTCAATTCTTCAATTAGTTTTTTTTTTTTTTTCTTTTTTTTTTTGTCTGTACAAAAGACAGATGTATACAAGTCATATACATTTGTCTCTTACACACACTCAAAATAACCTTACTCTAAGAGCTTATGGTCACCCCCCTGATCTAGACTATGACAGTGAGCGATATCTTTCTATCAGTTAGAGAATTATCGTAATAGAATAAGTATTTTCAGAGATTACCTGATACAAACATACAAACTAATCAACTGTAATGTAGGTGCTACTCTGCCTAACCGTTTTGTGAATATAGGCGTGATTTTATGTGTTATGTAAACTAACAATTCCATGTCTTACTAATATCAGTTTAGTTTACAACGAAGGTTAAGGCCCTTACTCCGCTTTAGTGTAAAACGGTTACTTTCTAAAGCATACTCCTTAATAACGGGTTAGTTAAAAGGTTTGAAAACAAAATCATATTTATTATTGACTAGCTGACCCCAGCAAACTTTGTTTTGCCATAAAAACATCAAACATTCATTTACCCTACCTACCCTACCTTACCTACCCAACCCTACCCTACCTACCCTGCCTACCCTACCCTACCTACCCTGCCTACCCTACCCTACCTACCCAACCCTACCTACCCTACCCTGCCCTACCCTGCCCTACCCTGCCCTACCCTGCCCTACCCTGCCCTACCCTGCCCTACCCTGCCCTACCTACCCTACCCTACTTACCCTACCCTACCTACCCTACCCTACCTACCCTACCCTACTTACCCTACCCTACCTACGCTACCCTACCCTACCTACCCTACCCAACCTACATACCTACCCTACCTATGTAGGTACGGTACCATTTTTTTTAACTTTTTTTTTCATAAGAACCTTCTCCTAACAATAACAAGAACAACAAAAAAAGAATAAGCGAAATCGGTCCAGCCGTTCACGCGTGATGCCGTGACCAAGGGAAATAGGTATTCATTTTTATATATATAGATAGATTCATGTACCTTTGTATGTGAAACATGGTTTATTCCTATGACTTATACTATTGCTTAAAAGAAAAATTAAACACGATATTTTTTCGCTTCTTTTGCACACTCCTCCAAAACGACTTGAATGTTTAGAAATATTTTTACACGATAAAATTGATGGTTATATTTTCTTCTTAACCTACATAGGATATGTAAATCAAAAATCATTTTGTAAACAAAACTGACCAAAAGGAGGTCTAATCAATATTGGACTGGATTATTATTAAGACGACGACTAACGCCAACGACCTTGAGGGACGAAACGCGCACTCGTTTTACAACCGCGCGACCCAATATTTGGTTGCTTTTTGTACTTTCCTTATTATTCTATGACTTTAAAAAAAAGCCTTAAATCAAAATGTAGATAATTAAATTGTCTTTGAGATGGTGTCGATTTCATTAAAATACGCCCAGCGGTTTTGGTGTTAGTGTAGTGTTTTGGTTCGTTTTAGACATAACTTAACAAATTAATTACACTATGCTATACGAATAAAACTCAAAATTTTCTTTGATCTAATTATTAAGAAAAAGCTCTAATGTAACATATACTTTGTCCAAAAAATTACGACTAGCCGTTTAGACGTGATTCTCAATTAAAAATCAGCTACTCAGGGGTATCTGCGCCTTAATATCTATATATACTGGCACCGCGCACGGCCTGTACCGCGTTGACATTTGGGGAATATATACGCATTAATGCAAGATTAACACACTGACAAAAGTTTGCTCCTCCCGAGGGCATGCTTTCAGTGAAAAGGTACCTTCGGCAAACCTTGCATGATTTTGCACGAAATCATAAAAATTCAAGAAAATACAATTGCCATTTTATCAGCGTACAAGAACGTGTTATGAAAACCAATTCACTCTATTCTACCTCTAGGGAAAAATATAATACTAATTAATATTATTTGTACGGGTTGGAAGAACATAATACTAATTAATATTATTTGTACGGGTTTTCTTTACTTTGCGCTTTTCATTACTCCCAGGAAAATAATTAAAATATTTTTTCAAAGTGTGGGTAATTTTCAAGTAAATTCCACAATTCCTATATATTCTCACAGTTGCTTCTTCAAAATTATCTTTGTGGTGACAACAGGTTTTTTTACACTCAAAGGTTTAAAAAGAGACTATACAAGTACGAGTGGCAGTAGACGATAACTTACAAAGCTATTTTATATAATACTAGCGGACGCCTCGCGGTTTCAACCGCGTAGTTCCCGTTCCCGTGGGAATACAGGGATAAACAGTAGCCTATGTCACCCGAGGGTAGTGTAGCCTCCCAACGATGAAAGAATTTTTGAAAGTAGTTTTTAGGTTTATTCGTTACATACAAAAATACAAATCTTTATTGAAAAAAAATGGGGCACTTTTGATGCCACGGACACACTTACGGAGAAAAAAAAAACTTAAATAATAAAATAAATAACAAACAAGATAGAATAAACAATACTGTAAGTATAATACAAATATGTAAATAAAACATTAAAAATGTAGGTATACATGAGTAAACCGACGTCCGTAATATTCAATTATCTCAAATAACTCATCATTTCGGCTGGCTATGTGATTAACAGCCGCTGGTAGTATACATACTTCAAATAATGAAATTAGATTTTTAATTAATCTTAATACATCGATCCATCACGACATGTGCAGAGTTTTTCTCTTGGCCTTGTATAGAGAATGCTTATTTTCAGCCGATTGGCCGATTGCACCACCACCAGTCATTCTCTCATCATTACTAACGTCAAACAAGCTCTAGCCAATGAAATTAATTCCAGTGATATACATTTTGCCGATAGGCAAGAAATTCATGAAAACAAATTGTTCAAAAGCTGGTGAGTTAGAACTAAAGTTCGCTGCAGCGTTAAAATATTTATGCTGTATAATCAAACTATTAAATCATGAAGCGCTGGATCGCATATAGAGCTTAGTTTACTCGTGATCAAAAGGTTATAAGCGCCATACTCGTAGTTTAAAGTAAGGTGTACGGATTGCAGTACAGTTCAGTCGAACAGAGTGAGTGTTCGGATCGCTAAATCTAGTGCGTAGTACATATATATCGATGACTTTACAGATAGTCCTACATTTCAGCCATCTGAGAGACGTTCCCCGGATGTCGTGTTCAATTAGGTAGCACCCTTTGACGCGACATAGTACCGATTTGACATTAGATAGAACTTGGACAGAGATAAAGTACGACCCAGTTACATTGTTCCGCGTTTGAATGGAGTTAGATATTGTCTGACAGCAAGTCAGTGGAGGATCTATGTAGGTAGATTGGCTTGGTAGATCTGCTCGTATCTTGGTGAATATTAATTCAATTCAATCATTTATTTCGGTCCATGATCCATAATTTGTTAGTAAACACTTATGACTATGTTAGTAAATTTACATAATATAATAATATGAAAGGAAATGTCAAACTAATAAAAACAATAAAAATAACGAATAAATTACGAAATAATCCAAATCAGTTCATATACCTATTTCCCGTTGCACTGGAGCCGCCGCTGTGCAAGCGGGTCCAGTACCCCAGGAAAGGGCAGTCCGGTTTATCCGCAATAACCTTTATGACACCGTTTACTCTCCCCCGCATCCTGTGCATCAGGGATGCTGACCTCTTCCGCATTATTGTCTGAAAACTATCAGTTTTTGCTTCTGCAAACATCCCCGATGCACTACAGAAACGTGGGAGCCCCAACAGTATAAAAGCAAAATAAAAAAAAAACAAACATCATCGTAGTCTAGTATTTTGCAAATATTTTTCTGCAGTCTGGGTAGATATTTGTTGTCAAGCATAGTGGTTGTTACAAAAGCAACTTTTTACAAAAAATATAATATCGACTGCCAAAAACAACAATACAACGTGAAAAATTACGTTGAAAAAACGTTTGAAATTTTCAGTTTTTAATTGTGGTTCATAATGAGCAAGGTACAAAGTTATGCCAGAATAGATTACACGAATAACATAAAAATTGAACATAACCGGTGAAATGAGAGTGTACCAGGGTGAACTGTACACATCTGCGTATCCCTTTAGAGCGTACCGGAGTGATGATATGTTATGATTTGGCGCAAACAATTAACAGACATGCGATTGCAGCAATCCCGAGAGTTTTGCCTTTGTTTATTGAATAGTTCTGTGATGTATCTCCGAAGGTCATAATCAGATCTTTACCAAATTAATCACATAAGAAGCACGAGCTTGCAAATTAAAAAATAATCATCAAAATCGGTTCACCTAGTAAAAAGTTCTGAGGTGACACACATAAAAAAATATACAGTCGAATTAATAACCTCTCCCCCTTTTTGAAGTCGTTTACAAAGCTCATGTTCAGAAGAAGATGGTTAAAGTGAAGATTCTAACTCAATAAGCTTTTCTACCATTCTTCTCAAACGTACATAAACGATTTCAGTTTTTATGTGACTCGCACACGAAAGTTCTTAGGTCATCGGATAACATGAAACTCAAAATGCCAATGCATTTCACTATCTTCGTGAACAAATCTTTTACTGTCCAGGCCGCTCGTCTATGGAATGCATTGCTTGTAACAATAAAACCCGCGCAATCACTACCGATCTTTAAAAGACTGGTAAAGGAGCACTACCTGTCACTGTGATCTTGTTCTTGTTGCAGCTGTATTGTTTTCTTGAATGTATATTTATATGTATGTATGTATCTATTTTAGTATTTTATATTTAGTGCTTTCTATGTGTGTAACTTATTATTTAATTTTAAAATTGCACTAAGTGCAACCCTATGTCGTGTCCAGGTTATCTCTCTCCATTCCGGGTTGCCTGGAAGAGATCGCAGAACGCGATAAGGCCGCCTGTTAAAAGAGTAAGTGTGGAGTTTCTTGTCCATTCTTCTCCATAACAAGCTACATTTCCGAATGGACGGTAGAATCAATTATTGTTACGTTTAAATTATTATTTTTTGACGTTCAAAAGTGCCGCTTAATGGCTTAATTGAATAAAGAAATTTTGATTTTGATTTTGTTGTATGTTTGTTGATATTTTAAGGTAATGTTTTTATCTTGGTACAATAAAGTATATAAAAAATAAATAAATAAATGCCGTACGCCTTTTTCCCATAGCAGGTAGAAACTACTGTATAGCTTCGATCTTTACATACGCCATTCTTGTTTGCGATAAACTATATATAGCGTCCAGAAGAACGCGTAAGATCAATACTATCTGCCCCGCTTTTTTTTTTTTTTTTTTTTGTGGGAAATCATCCAATGACTTCTCCCGCTCTGGGTGAAGCGGGAGGGCGTGTCAGACTTTTACTGACTAAAACCCACCCGTGTTCCTTCAGTTGCTTGTGCCAGGGCCGCGGTAACTCTCTTTCAAATTTATCCGCGACCCAGACAGGCATCGGCCCTAGCGGACCCCGTCAACTTTTACTGACAGCTCTTTGAGGCGCGCGTGGAACACTACGCGCCGTCGACTCGGGCCTGGTCCTTATCGGACGGCGAGCTACCCATTACTCGCCGTCCGCAAGCCCGTGCCTACGGTGGCCGGGAATCAACTTGCGACTCCCGACGCCCGGGGCGTCTCCTGCGGTGGCTGAACGATTAGTCTCCGTTGTGTCTCCCTCACGCGTTCCGCCTCCTCCTTTGCGAGCATTACTGCTTCGCTGAAGGAGGTACTATCTGCCCCCCTAGCCAAGTTACAAACATTTCGTATCGAATCTCTTTCTACAATCGTTAATGCCTTCTAATTGTATGGTCTGACCACGTGACTTAACGTTCAGATGTGTCATTCCCATACATTGATTCGTTTTCTACTAGCGTTATCGATTGTAGATTGTCAACTTGGCTACAGGTGTCCATAAGCTCTAATGATAATCTAAAAGAGAAGTATTTACCGCAGATTATTCAGTTGTTTCAATTACTTCATTAACAAGCGAGTCTATTTTTAGTCAAGGACCTCTTTTTAACGACCCTCTAAAGAAATTAGCTCTAAGCCCAGAAATCCTAAAATTAAACGTCTTATTTTTTACATCAGAACCGTTCCCCAATTTTTATGGATCCGCAGAACTTGATTAAAACGCCTGTAATTAAGTGAGTCGTTAAAAGCAGGTTGTTTTTCAGCGCGAGGAGGCGCGATGACTCTGTACTATCCGGGGCTTTGTATCGGTAATCGTTCTTTTGTTTCGAGCCCGCAGTTTTCGTGCCCCGCCGGGGTCCGACTTGGCGTATCTGAAACTTCACAATTAGACCTTTTACAGTCTTTGTAGGGCGTCCGATGAAAAATTAAACAAGTCTATGAGGCCAGTGTTTTACTGGTCTTTTTAAAAAAGTTTGTTGCTATGTTGGTAGTCTGTCAATGACTTATATGGAAAGGGTGAACAATGAACACACTCACAATTAGGACATACTTAACCGAAGCGAACTCGCCACGCGGTCGGTCATCTTCGGGAGCGGTCGTGTGCGAGAGACAATAAAAGCGCCGTGTCCCAATGTGTACGGTGAACGCATGTTATAAACAATCGTTCGGACAGCCGCATGTTTTCTATCAAAATCTATGTAGCCTTTTTGGTTTGTTTGCCCGTTTTTCACCTCTGTCCAAACCACGAGACCCGGGATTTAATTATTATCGATAAAAGGTTTAATAAATTGAATTATTCCACCAAAATGGCCAAAGCTTTTGCAGTGATTTACCTGCTGCCATTTTAATTAAACTCCGTCGTTATTTTAATGTGAAATACAAGGTGTGTTTGTGTTAGTTTGGGAAATTAATTTATGGTTGTTGGCGATACTGCAGTTATTTATTAGAAAATTATATTATTCATTGGTTTTTGGAACGTAATATTGATGTGTAATATATTGTTGCACCGTTGTTGGTGTCTGCTAACGTTTGTAGATTTTTGACTGTTGTTACGGTTTAGTCAGAAGCTAGAACATGAGACACCAGTCTTGCCAAGAGCTCTTTTACCCAGTTACTGGGTTGTGGATTTCAAATAGGCGGTCGTTACATTAAAGCTCAGATTCTCTTGAGTAGCTGAATTTAAAATGAGAATCACGTCTAAACGACTAGTCGTAATTTTTTGGAAAAAATATATGTTACATTAAACCATTTTCTTAATAATTTGATTTAAGCACATTTTGAGTTTTATTCGTATAACACAGTGTAATTAATTAGTAAAGTTATGTCTAAAACGGACAAAAACACGACAATCGCACCGAAACCGCTGGGCGTATTTTAATGAAATTGACACCATCTCAAAGACAATTTAACTATCTACATTTTGATCGAAGCTTTTTTTTTTTAAAGTCGTAGAATAATAAGGAAAGTACAAAAAACTACTAAATTTTGGGTCACGCGGGTGCGAAACGGGTGCGCGTTTTGTTCCCTCAAGGTCGTTGGCGTTAGTCGTCGTCTTAAAGGACCGTCCTCACTGAGAGCATTCGACGTCGAATATTCGATTGGTGTGGACGTTGAGCCGAGCGTTACAAAGCTTAGAAACAAGCGCAAACTTTGTCGGTGTGGACGTCGCAACGATTTTCGCGGCAACAGCTCGCATTCGAATGTTCACGCAAATAAAACGCTCGAAAGCGAGTACTCAATAATGAAATGAATGAGAATGTATGTAGGAATATTACTGGCCTCTTGTAAAGCAAGAAACAGTTCCTTGATCTTAAATGTTTAAGATAATATGATTGACCTTCTTGGTCAATCATAATACCGAATGAATGACATTTAACGAGATCGTCTTCGAATGCACCAAGCTCGCAAGGGAATGTTCGACTCGAACGTTCATAGTATTGCTCGAAAGTGAATGCAGGGCTCGCTGGGAACCCCCCCGGTGGGTTCCCGCATTGTCGAGGCGGGGGGGTTCAGTAACCGTGGCTTGGTCACCCACGGTGAAGCGAAGAGGAACCCGAGGAGAGGCCGCTCGTCAGGGCTTTTGACGATTAAGCCGACGACGTAGCGGCCAACTAGTAGGTTGCGGTGCCGCTTGGTAACAGGCGACATCGCAAATGAGGCGGGCCGCGATGTCTTATGGAGATTCCCAGGTCCCATACGATGTCGCGGCTGATGGTTGGAGGCCGCGGCGGGAGAGGAGTGTCGGTATTACGTTAGCCGCTCTCCCTATCCCCTGCGGCCAAAAAATGGTTGGTGGCGGGGCCATTGACCATGACCCGTCACAGGGGGACCAAGGGTGCCATACACGGGGTCATCTGGCGCCCATGTGCTGATTGGTCCCTGGGGTGGTCACGGTGGCGTACAGTGTGTTCTGGTGCGCCGGTGAGGGGGGTACTCCCCCGAGGAGGGTCCGGTGACGGACAGCCGCGGCGGGTTCGCGGTGAGTGCTAACGCGTGCCCGTGTTCCCGCCATAAGCGGCACAGGAGGGACACCGTGGAGTTTTAGTGGGTTAGAGTCCCACATAACTGCACATCTCCCCGTGGTAGTGCAGTATGCATAAGCATTTCTCCACGCAAAAAAAAAAGGGCTCGCTGGGAAGCATTTGTTGCTCGTCTACGATTGCTTGTTTACAAATGCTCTCAAAAGAATGCTCCCAGTGAGGACGCTCCTGTAGAATTCTGTTATTCAACTGCATTTGAATAGATTAGAAGCCGACACCATCATAGATAGGGAGAAAGGCAAGACATATGACTGTTGATATGTAACATGTACGTAGATTGAAAAAAAAGTTAAACATGAAAATAAACAGTTTAAAAATAAAAGTCCATTCGTGAAAGCGTTATTCATGACGCTGAACAAAATAAGTGGTATCATCATGAGAATATTCCGCTGTGTCACGACTGTATTCAACTCACGTCCACCGGGCCTTAATGTTGTTACAAAGGATAAAATAATGTGCCGGATGTAATATGCCTCGAATATGATTGGCTGGGAAATATTTTTGTTTTCAGTCAACTAATTAAGGATGTAATTAGGCAGGATTTAATTACAGAGCGTCGTGATAGCGATTAGAAAAATGTCAAAGATGTATGAGATTGAAATGTCAATCCATTTTGGCATTTCAACCATCACCACCGCTGATAGAATGACTTTTTGTCGAGAGCCTCAGTAGTATTTTTATTTGATGATATTTTTATCATTAGTAACAGTTTTCTAACGGTACAGGAAAACATTAGTATTGTTTTAGAATCAAATAATTTTTCTTTAAAATAAAATAAAAAAAAACTAAATAATTAAATTCGGTTCATCCTTTTAGGAGCTGTGATGCCACAGACAGATACACAAATACACATACACACGGTTACACACGTCAAACTTATACCACCCTCCTTTTTCCGTCGGTGGTTAAAAATATTATTTTTGTAAAATTGGAAGACAAGAGACAGTCTGTCAATACGCAAAATGTTTGGGATTGACCACGGTACATTTTGGTAGTGCATGTAAATTCTAAACATTTTAAACTTTTTGACGATTGTTACCGCTGTCAGAATGCGACTTTGCCTAGCTAGACCCTCCTGCCAGATAGGTACCTACCTAATCCTAGCAAAATATTGGAAACCTTTCATCGATAGCTGGCCGCCAATAATACTAGAAACTTCGTTAAAAGCCATATAAAAATCAAAATAAAATCGTCACCAAATTTCGTCACATCCCAATCTTATGACAAGAACAATCTTAATCATAAAGGTTCACGTGACAAAAAGCGGAATAGCCAGAATAGCCATACGGAAACTATGAAGATATTGCCCGGTTATGACATTAGATGTTGATCGTTGACAAATCGTCAGGGTGTGACCTATGGGGCTATTATGACAGCTATTATTGCCTGATCAGGGGCTGAGTGACCCATCACTATCAGTCAGATTGCTTTTTTTGTCTTTGGAATGTAGAGTAAAAGGTCAAAAAAACGGGCCTGTAGATAAGGAGTGAATTGGCTATGACAGATGGACCGATAGACACACGACTGATCCCATAAGGGTTCCTTTTATTACCTCTCTTCCTCCATTTATTTGAACCTACTGAAACCTAAAAAGTTAGTGTAGAGTATCCGTTGATTCACTTAAAAATACAACGGTAAATATTCTTTTCCCTCTCACAGAGAGGAGGCCTGTGTCCCAGCAGTGGGAACATTAATAGGCTGATGATGATGATGAAATATTCTTTAAATAATTATTAATCAATCACGAAACGAGCATAGAGCTCGTCTACCCCCCAAGACACTTATAGCTTGGCCAGAAAGAGTAGAAAAAAATTGAGGTCGCCACTATCGTTTATATGGCATCATTTATACTATAACATAAAAGAATTTGATACTTGAAGTATTTTTAAAGATAAATCAGAATGGGGAAAATCGTTAAATCAGATGCTATTTTTTTTTATCTAACTGGTAAATAAAAAGCCTAGGAGAGTAAAAACATCTTTATTATAGTAACAATATATTTTCTAATCACTATCTAAATATTCTACAGCCGACTCTATGCTTGGCTGTTGTTGCAAATTTGCCTTCGTTTTTATTGCCTTCGTTTATTTTGCGTCGAACAATGCTTTTTGATTTTCCTGTAATCAAAATAAAACATTAATGAAGAATGATGTGCGTGACGATCAAAAATTGCAGTCGCTCTATACAAAGTCACTTTGTCAAAGTACTTTCCCTATGTAAACATAACCTCTAAAATTAAATAAAATCCAAAAAAACTTCGATTATATGGTATATTTTAAAGACCAAACCGACTTTAACTGTAACTTAGATCATGAACTATGTATATTATATAAAATTAGATTGAATAAATACCTGTCATATCAGCAACTCGTTTGTAAAGGTCATCTAATTCTGTTAGAAGTTTTCCGGCATGATATTCCTCCAAACACCTCTTAAAAACATTGTAAATAACTTCTCTGGCATTACTTTTTATCGTCTTTCCTATTTTCAATAACAATTCACCGACTAATACGTTTAATATCTACCAAAAATCACATTAATTCACAATACACTTTTATTGTTTTGGTAGTTTGACTGATGTTTGACATTTCTTTCATGTTGCCATGTGTAGAAAAAATTAGTTCACATTTATTTAATTTCTACTCTTTCTGGCCAAGCTGTACCCTCTTACAAATAAACGCGGAATAAAGTTATACCAAGTATAAACCTATGAAAATGTATGGTTATACCTTTGTTATACCTGGTATAACTTTATGCCGCGTTTATTTGTAAGAGGGTTAGATAGTAACTAGCTTCTGCCAGCGGCTTCGCCCACGTGAAAAGTGTTTTATCATCCCAAGGATGTACAAAAAGTATAACTATAAGCTATAATCTATTCCAGACTATAATCTAACCCTGTGCGATCCGTTCAGCCGTTGTGGTGTGATTGAGTTAGAAACATATCCACAAATCCACACACACATCCATCCAAACTTTCACATTTATAATATTAGTAACATTAAAATGATCACTGTTATTAACTAACATCGCTATGACATATATAAAGATATTACCTACATACGTAACCACCTATATAGAAGTCTAGCTGTTGCCCGCGGCTTCGCTCCCGTGGACTGCCCCTTAGGACCCGTTTTCGGGATAAAAATAGCCTATGTCACTCAGGAATAATGAAACTTTCTATTGGTGAAAGAATTTTTCAAATCGGTCCAGTAGTTTCGGAGCCTATTCGGTACAAACAAACAAACAAACAAACAAAAAAATCTTTCCTCTTTATAATATTATAGTATAGATTATTTATTATAGTATAGATACCTTTTTTTAACTCTACGAATCTTTGAGTAAAATGCAATTAATTACAAGCGTTGTGTCATCGCGGCTTTAATTCTTTTTTCTACGCAGTCTGACAGTGACCGGGCTTAGTCGTATCACGCGGCCTTAAGGGCCTTCCACCGCTTTGGTGCCGAAAAACGGTTACTTTCTAAAGCATACTCCTTTCGTCAACGTCTTGTTGACGTCAATTGTCTCGTTTTCAAAGGAAAGGACCTCTTGCCAAAGTGGCGCCAACTGGTGGCTTAAATTTTCGTGAACAACCTCATTACTAAGACAGTACTATTCTAGATTTGTACAAAAGACAGCACAAGTGACTCACGAATTCCTCGACGAAAACAAATTAGTCAGTTGAAGAGAAACAGTCGAATGAGACGAGACATAAACAAATATAGTTCGATAATAGACATTGAAGAACAAAACTGTTAGAAACAAGGTAAACGTCTGGGAGACAAGACGTGTCTAAATATGTCAAAATAAAACACTAAACATACGAACATTTGTGAAGAAAATAAATGGCTGAAATCGATTGTAATTAACTCAAACAGAACATTAATTCGTTTGTAATTATAGGTGGGATATAATTAGGGATCCGCTGGAATAGCATCGGTGAATTTGTTGCGGGGAATATACGAGTAGCGTGATAGGTAACTGTCGCATTATCACATTGTGTATATTACATGAAAGGCTAATGCTAAACCAACGCACGATCGAAAAAAAATTTAGGATACCATTGACTTGTAGACCACTGTACCTAAATGTCTTGTATTTTACTATCCGACTGCGGGAGGGTAATGTTTTTAAAGCGTATGTATGTACATCCATTTCTATAACACGCTCTACAGCCCTTCAGCCAGCCCTACGGCTTGGCAGATTATGACATATTTATGAGGTGTAGTTGGATTCGTCTCAATTGTGGGAGTGACATAGGCTATATAATTTTTTAAATATGGCCCTACCCCTCCAAAAAAAAGGGAGCGATACAATATTTTTTTCGTTTTCTTTACAATATGGGTATCAAATGAAAGCTACTAAATATACCTACCATCCAGAAATATATATATCATAACACTTTCATTTTACTATTTTGGCACAAATTCAATTTTGATAACAAAATAAATAATCTTTTATCGCATAACTTATTTGGAGCACTCTAATTCAGACATTTTAATTTTATTAATGAACAATAAAATTAAAATGTCTGAATTCGAACAAATAAATTATTACAAATACAAAAATTGAACTGCTAAAAAATAATTAACTGAAAAGAGTCATAATATTTAATGTATAAATTATACCTAGTACTTGTTTTTCTCTTTTCAGTTAATTATTTTTTAGCTGTCTGGGTTTTTGTTTTTATAATAATTATGTTAATTGAATTATTTATATCACCAAAACCAGAAGTAATATTTAAATATAAACACAAACAGCAAAAAACTAATTAACTTAGCAATTAATCGCAAATACAATTTTAACTACACACTCAACACCCAAATAACAATTTTATCAACCGAATTCAATTTACAACTACCTAAATTCCAAGGAAATTCAATAATCAGAGTAGAAACCACTATTTATGATGAACAATGCAAATATACGCATACCAGTATTCGATATATAGTCCGACCACAAATTGCATGCGCCTGCCTCACACCCACCCACATTCCAGGGAGGGTAGTGAAATTAGATCCGAGTTTACAAATGCATGACTCTACAATTGTATTCTTGTTTAATTATTTTAATTCTCGGATGAAAACGGGTCACTATTATTAAACTACCGTTGTCATGTATATTTCTGTCGGTCCACCTTTCTGTATGTGGCTCATACGTAGACGTGTTATCTCAGAATACGTGGTACTAAATTCTCTATCACGGCTATGAATAAAAACAAACTAAACGTTAATAGTTTCGTTGGTACGGAACCTAATAGGTTGAGTCCCACTCCCACTTAGCCGGCTTTTCACGCCCTCTGCTTTACAAAAGTAAAATAAATTCCAATTGACTTCCCACTGATATAAGTTCCGAGAATAATATTTGTCTGGATGAAATATTGTTCTGGTTTCATTAAGCTATTGAAAATTATAATAATTCATTATGGAAATTCTGGGAACAGGACAAAGGAATATGAATTAACGAAATGAAAGGAGCAACCATGCTGAAAACATCACACAATGTTTAATGATATATCAAAGAGTATTTTACTCCTTTTTTGACCGTTGAAAATATGAAAGGTTTTTCCTCGAGCATTTATTTTATGTAAAGGTTGTTAGAGTTCAATGAACTGTAGTAAAAGAGGGAAATTAAACCTAGTTAAAACTGAGTAAAAAAACCGGCCAAGTGCGAGTCGGACTCGTGCACGAAGGGTACCGTACCAATATCGCAAAAAACGGCTGTAAACGTTTGTTGTATGGGAAGTGGGGCACTTAAATATTTATTTTATTCTGTTTTTAGTATTTGTTGTTATAGTGGCAACAGAAATACATCATTTGTGAAAATTTCAACTGTCTAGCTATCACGGTTCATGAGATACAGCCTGGTGACAGAAGGAGAGACAGACAGACAGACAGACGGACAGACAGACGGACGGACAGACAGACAGACAGATGGATCGCGGACAGACAGACAGACAGACAGACGGACGGACAGTCAGACAGACAGACGGATCGCGGAGTCTTAGTAATAGGGTCCCGTTTTTTTTGGGTACGGAACCCTAAAAACAGTGTCCCAGATTATATATGACACATTGAACATCGCTACTTTGCATGCTTTGATAGAAACAGTCACATATTTTGAAAGCTTCGCTACACTCGCTACGCATTCTCGCGCAGCCTCGCTAACTTGTACATCCCCGAAAAGTACCCTTAGAAAATGTATGAAAGACAGAAACAACGCTCCATTTTTTCTCGTACTTGATTTGCCATATGTTATCATAATCATTCACAGCCCCACTTCACCCACTGCTGGGCCATAGGCCGACATTTTCTCATGCCAATCCCCACGCTCCTGAGGCACCCTTATCAAGGTTTCACCGGCAATGGCACCAATGTGGTCTGCTCATCTCGCTGCCGGGCTACCAACATGCCTTCTAACATCCAGGTGCCATTTTACGGTCGGGTAAAATACATAAACAAATCAAATCAAATAATATTTATTGTCATAATATTTGGTTACAATAATTTTTAAGTCAGCGCCCTCCCCATTTTATTTCATCTTAATATCTAATGTCAAATCAAACTAAAATCTATATTACATTTTGAGGAAAATGAATAAGGTACATATTAATAATACTAATTGTTATTATAATATCGAATGTCAAATCAAATTAAAAATTAACACTACACACATATCAGTAGTAGTAGTGGTAGCTGAGCTGGAAAAAATACATGCTTTGCTACAATCAAAATCTGGTGACACGATAGTGCCCCCGCCAAGTCGAGCCAGACGAAGCGCAAGGGCACTACCGGACGGTAGCGAGACAGCTAAGCCACATATTTGGCTAAGGTGTAGAATTTGTGAAGTTAGGGCTTACAGAGTTAGGGCGTGTTGAGTAAGAAGCTCGGCTCTACATGATATTGGATAACTTTTTGACAGTGCGCCATACGGTCATACGGTCTCGACTTGGCAACATTTTACATGAAAATGATTTGGTGGGATACAAATTACAAAATAGTAACTCACATGTATTTAAAATACGAAATACAAAATATTTTGTGATTCATGTATTTAAATATGAAATACTAAATACAGTGATTTAACTTTAAAATACAACTTACGAAATACAGTCGATCATCCATCGTGACATTCGAACTAATAAACTTAATTAATACACAGAAGTTTTGTGAAAATAACCGTTTCAAATGAAAATTACAATTAACAAGTTACTTGATAATTTGACGTACGCCGTCGACATTTGGCTATCGAGCGCTATTTTCTGCAAAACGCACCCATTAATAAGATCACATGGCTTCAATGTATTTTGAAGCCATAAGTATAGTAGCAGTTGTAGTTGTATTTGAAATACCAATTACATTTTTAATTACAAATACCAAATACGAATTAATTTGTATTTTAATTCCTAGTAATTCATATACTCCCCAACCCTGAGTGTAGTACAAACTACCTATACATATTGTGGATATAATTCGGTATACTAGATTAACGAGCAAGATCTGAAACCCATTACGTCACCAACCCATAGGTACGGCTATAACTATCCTGTAGATTACACATCTGTCGATGGCTTGTAAATGCTAAACAGTAGCCCGACAAGCCGCAGCGCGATCATTCTGATTAGTTTATTCTATACGTTGTTCTGGTTAGTATCACATTCTACCATATGACTGTAGGGTGAATTTTTCAAGTGGGCGTGGATGACCAAATCCGTAACTATGAAGAATAGCGAAAAACACTCAAAGGAGTCACGAGGCGGCTTTTTAGGGTTCCGTACCCAAAGGGTAAAAACGGGACCCTATTACTAAGACTCCGCCATCCGTCTGTCTGTCTGTCCATCTGTCTGTCTGTCTGTCCGTCTGTCACCAGGCTGTATCTCATGAACCGTGATAGCTAGACAGTTGAAATTTTCACAGATGATGTATTTCTGTTGCCGCTATAAAAACAAATACTAAAAACAGTATAAAATAAATATTTAAGGGGGGCTCCCATACAACAAACGTAATTTTTTTGCCGTTTTTTGCTCGATATTAATAACGGCTACAGGTAGACGCTTGATATATTCACAGAATATTTAATTGTATATTCACTTCAAACAATAATAATTATTAAATTAAAATAAAATAAATTAAGGGGGTCTCCCATACAACAAACGTGAGTTTTTGGCCGTTTATTGCGATAATGGTACGGAACCCTTCGTGCGCGAGTCCGACTCGCACTTGGCCGGTTTTTATAAAAACTAATTCTATATCATTGGATTTTAGCAACATGTATATTGCTAGCTAGGAATCGTACCCAATCATGTTAGAAAAAAATATACGTCATCCTACAATGTCGATATTAAGGTTCAAATCCTGAGTAATAATAACTTACGGCAAACTTCAGGAAAAACAAAAATATACTTTTTTATAAGAGTACGTATGGGCCAGTGCTAGCTAATTAGCTTTAGCTACCAGGCTCTAGCTACCTGGCTCTAGCTACGTAGCTCTAGCAACATTGCTCTAGCTACATTGTTCTAGCTACATTACTCTAGTTACAAAGCTCTCGCTACATATCTCTAGTTACATTACTCTAGCTAAATAGCTCTAGCTACAGAAATCTAGCTAAATAGCTCCGCTACATACCTCTGCCAGGTAGCTAAAGCTATTTAGCCACCTGCTTTAGCTATTTATCTAGATTCTAGATGCTAGTTAATTCGTATATTTATTTGAAAAAAAAGTGGTATTTTAGTACGGGACACATTTTGCCATCCTACGATAGCATGCAAATATTTATATAGAATATTACAAATTCAAATGGTTTAATAATGTTTAGGTACACTAGATATTATATTATAAAATGTATCGATGTTTTCAGCTAATAAATAAAATAAATAAATAAAAACCAGAATTATAGAATAAAGAGAAATAATAGCCACATTTTACAAATACAGTTCTGTTTCAATGCGAGCCTTGCAATGGATATGAAATTAATACAGTGTACCATTTAACAAGAGAATGCGGAGTACAAACAATAATATGATCACAGCACTAGTGGTGGCTCGCTTTGTGGGTTTTAGTTGATGCGATCGTGGCTTAACGAGCGGTTAACGCAGCAACATTTTGTTGCTAGGGTGCGTTTACGCGACGTCAGCGCTAGCGTTCTATAGTGTTGTTTGGGAAATAGATGCGCTTCTGTTGAATATCATGTAAGTAGTGAAAACCAAAGTATTAAACATAAAACAGCAGTTTGTGCTGGCTGGTTCAGACGCACAAATATGAGTCTAGATAAGGAATTGTGCATTTTGATAAAAATAATGCCATCCAAAAATTATGATACGTCACAAGTCAAGCCAATTCTGAAAAGTTTAAAATCTTTTTTCTTTTCGTCAAGATGCTGCGACATAAAACGCTTAGCTAAGTTTGATAAAACAGATACTTTAAATTTTACAGGTCTATAATTATCTCAAATCAAATCTCAAAACGGCTCCTAAACTTATCTAGCTGGGCAAAATCGTAAGCTCTATAAAACGAGATACCCGTCGCATTTCAACTGTCTTCTGTCTGTCACCTAGTAAATGTCTTACAATATTATAAACAAAATTCTGTCCATAGTCTCCCAAGCTTCGCCCCTATCCTCCTTATTGTAAAGGTAAGAAGCAAAGCAATGAATTCCATTAACATCGCGTTACCGTCCGGAGGCATCTTAACGTTAACGCGTATGTAAACGTTAACCGCGCTATAATGTTTCACGTGGATGTGTTTAACGTAATTGTGAGTATATTACTGTGTTGGATTACGGTAAACAGTCGTTATTTTAAGCTTTATTATGCGATTTCAGGAGTTAATGAGCCATTCGATATTTTACGGGGATATTGTTTTGATTGTGACTGAATAAATGAGAATGTTTGAGACGTTACTTAAAGTACGAATTAATCCATGTGTTTATTGTTCAGACGTGTTGTTAGATCGTTTGTTGCATGACTTCTTCTTCCCGTTTAAAATACTGGAAAGCGGTTACGGGTTGGGGAACTAAGTAACACAGAACTTTAAGTTTAAAAAAGGTGACAAATAAAAATAAACTTTTTTACAAAAAAAAACAACCAACTTCCAAAAGAAAACACTTCGAAGTAAAAAATGACTATCATTTCGGCAGTCAGTGTCAAAAAACATAAAAACAGGAACACTACATGACACGCTCCAGCTTTGGCAGATGAAAAAAAAAATCTGTCAAATTGATAACCTCCTCCTTTTTGGGAAGTCGGTTAAAAAATTACTGGCTCACAGCTTATTTGAATAAATTACTTTTGGTTTTGATTTTGTCACAATAGGTACCAGACTAAGCTGGCCAATTTTTCTATTGGAACTCCGTAATTCAAGCAGCTCAAGGTAAACTCAAGGTCAAAGTGATACTCCTAACTTGCAGCCTACTATATTACGTTACAGCCTGAAAAAGACACGGAAAATTCACTCGTACACAATGCAAATATCTCAGAAATCATACATCAAAATGCCAAAATACTTTCACACATTCTAAACAATTTTCAAATCCGCGACTCGTAAAGGCGACGCGACCTTAAATCTTATACAAATTCACTTCTGTAGCCCTGGTACTTCGACGCACAGATGAATCTGCCATCAACATATAATATGAATCTGCCATCAACATCTTGTAGTAACATAAATTATTCTTCTCTTCGTAAATATCCCTGTCAGACATGATAATGGAATAGGTGTTATTCTTATTTACGACTTGTATGGATTTCTGAAGATATTTGGGTCAGAGCTTATGTATAGGTAAGGGAGAATAACGTACAGTGTTGTTGGGCATCATTTTAATACGTTGGCTCTTAACTGCGTGTTTCTTTTTATTAGGCTACACGGTCCCACTTTTGGGCAAAGGTTTCCCCTTAATCCTTCATGGCCTTCATCTCTTAGGCCTTTAGGACGTCTCGCCATCTCTTCTTAGGCCAGTCACTCTGCATGCGGCTGATGTAATCCTTTTTAACCCCCGACGGAAAAAGAGGGTTGTTATAAGTTTGTGTTGCTGTGTATATGTGTGTCTGTCTGTGGCATTATAGCATCCAAACAGGTGAACCGATTTTGTTAATTTTTTATTTTTGTTTGAATGGTTATTTTGTCGAGAGTGTTCTTAGCTATGTTTGAATTAAATCGGTTCAGCTGTTCAAAAGTTATGGGCGTTTCACTGTTTGAATCGGGGTGTTCGCAAAATATCGTGTTAATTACGTGTTCCATAGATTGCCGATCGAAGCGTATCAACTATGTACTAGATAAATTATGTAGCATGAAATAAAAATATATAGGGGGCTTTTTAAATTTTGAAATTTTACTTGTTAAACAGCTATATTTATCTATGTTGAAATCAGGATGGCCTTCAAACTTAAAGTTTGCGAGCACATTCGTAAGAAGTTGGCAGTAGTATCGTCACAACGCTAATGTTTTTCAATTATTAATCTAATATTACTAACATTTAAGTATATCTATATATTTAGTTTATCCTTTTGAGTATATATGGTATAATTTTCTTGATTTTATTGTATTTATAGTTTACATATATTTTTTGCATAAACCTGAGTCGTTTAATTGTCAATATTGCACCTACCACCAGTTGTCTCTGCATCACCCAAAGGTTGACTGGTAGAAAATGCCTAAGGCATTAAGTCCGCCTCTGTACGTCTGTGTGCATGAAGTAATAAATAAATATGTTATCATCAACTCTATTGCCATAATAAAGTCGTGGTGACCCAGTGGCTAAGATCTCGCCTCTCGTGCTCAAGGTCGTGGGTTCAAATCCGGGCATGTACCAATGTGACTTTTCAAATTCATATGCATCTTCTAAGTTTATCTTGGACCTCACAGGCAACGGTGAAGGAAAACATCGTGAGGAAACCTGGACTTATATAGTTAATGTAAGTCTGAAATAGCCAAGTCAGAGGCCTGTTGAGTTCCCAGTGGCGGCTTAACTCTGACACCAGAGTTGGTAAACGCCAGAGGTGGCCACACAAGAAAAGAAGACTGCCATGGTATCTATGAAGCTAATGAACAAAATAAAGACCTGGCAGTGGCAGATATAGTTATATTCCAACACTAATTCGATAAAAAAAAGCTTAAAAGGATAAAACCAAATTCAATGAATTTTCTGCAAACGGAAAGAAAACCATCCAATCGGTGTAGAAATTCTAGAAAATTAGAAAACATGCACAAAAAAGAAGACGAAACAAATCGAGAACGTTATTAAAGTCGGTTTAAAAGAACGAGGTTCCTCTTATTCGTATTTGTTCGTTTAAAAAGCTTTTTAAAATATCGTCTCCTGATCTTGGGTGGTACTGAAACAAAGTGCATTAGACGCTTATTTTCTTAGAGTTGAAAGTCAAATGGGGTGAAATGGGGAAATGGTAATCGAAGGCGATGTCCCGTGGAGATCGTATTTGTGTTGTATTTTGAACCTTGTAACTTAGAACTTAAGGCAGCGCGGCGTTTCTATTTGGTTAGTGGTTTTCGTGGTGTGATTACACGCGTGTGGAGTGTAGACTACGATAGAGGTATGTAGTTGGCAAATTGAGAGTGATTAGAATGTTCTATTTGATTTTATAGAATAGCCTATTTTTTTCAAAGGTCTAATAAACGTCACATTTTAAAATGAAACCTAGCTAGATCGATTTATCGCCTCCGAAACCCCCTGCATACTAAATTTCATGAAAATCGTTGGAGCCGTTTCCGAGATTCAGATTATATATGTGTATATATATACAAGAATTGCTCGTTTAGGTATTTAATAACCTAAAGTACTGACATTCACTGACCCGTAACTCATATTTGCCATAACTAATCTGAGGTATCACAAAATATTCACAACAATAATATAATTAGGAGAAAACATGCCCACTCACAACACAAACAGTGAAGTTTGACATTACGGAGACCTTACGCTACACCAGCACCTCTAGCGGCGAATTCATACGCGGTAGCCCCTGTTGTCTTAGTAGTAGACCTGAGTATAGATTAGATCCCGGTTAATGGCAGTAGACTCGCATCTCTGCTTAACACTTCGAGAAATACAGCCGTGTTGGTATGTAATGTTAAAAAACATGACAGGTAAAGTCTGCTTGCTATCATCGAGACTTTTTGTAACAGAGTTGTTACCTTTTTGTTCCAATTTCTTTCCTCCCATGCATGCCTTCATAAAAATAATCTGCCCGACAATATCCAAGTATTCTCCACATAGACTAGACTACAAAATTATCTGGCTTTCTGCTGGATATCTAGATAAAGTGAGTGAGGCTGGGAGTCACATAAATAAATACCAGATAAGAGCAGCCAGACGTTAGCTGGGTGCAACTTGCGTGGTTATTGTATACTTTTATATTTCAAATTGCAACACTGAGAACTGGGCGCAGAGGTAAAATGAAAGGCTGGAAAGTACTGGTGTGTTGTTTGTTTTGATCAGGAGATTGAAAGTTTTCTTTGATTGTAATCTATAGTTAAATCCTTATTTAGAACGAAGATATTCATGCATTCCTAAAATGTTAAGTGCTGTGGGCAGATTTTACAAGCTATAAAGCTTGTGAAAATATAATGAAGGCGTTATTGTCATGAAAATAATTAATAATTGTATTGTACGTTGATAACAGGATGTTCTTAATAAAACCCGTACTGAAGCACTTGAGGTATTTTATTTATTCTCAGTTTATACCGAGCAAGTAATGGCGTCCCGATCCCGAGCTGTGTCCCAATACTGCCATGTCACCCAAGTTAACTTGTGAGCGTCTGTACTGTAATGTACTCAGCCACATGTGACGCTTAGTAGTGTTTTTAGTCATTTCCAATAGTCTGTATTTTCTACGTTCCTTTTCACACTATGTGGCTAACTACATTACAGTAATTCTTTGTGAAACATACTATACGTAGAAGAATACTCTTTAAAATGTACATCATATTATATATGTAAGTTACAGCAGATTATACAAATGTAGAAACCACTTCTTAGGGTGATACAATGGGTGGTCTTACCGCTAAAAGCTATTTTGGACTACAACATTTTGGATTCATTTAAAAGGGAAATAAAAATCTTTTTTTAAAACAAGTTTTTTTCGTATTATTCTAGAATCTAGGCAAACCCTTTCATTGGATACTCATATCATGGCATTGCACAAAAAATAACTAGACCACCATTTTGAGCCGCCCGCTATATTGGATTTAGAATGACGTCATTTAGCTAACCATGCATTGTCATCCGAACTAAACGTTTATGCAAAATTTCATCTTAACCGGTGGAGGATAACTGCTTTAAAATTCAGTTGCAAGATTTGACCTGAACACACTTACATACATACATAAATTGCAAGTTAAATAAAAGCTTGTATAAAAAATGAGGTAGTACAGCTGGTAGTCTTAGGGTACTTAATTTAAAGCCACCCATAAAAGAGTGGAATTCATTGAAGGCAAGCCGACTACCACTCCAAACATTTTAATTTACAACATCCAAATTTGCTCTTCCTCAAACCACATTTTACATAATTATTATCCTCAACAATCTCTGGAGAGCTCGGTACAGCCTGAAGTGACAGAAGTTATTTCCTGAACGCCTCAAGTTGGACGACTTGGGCACTTAATTAGATTTGCACAAATATGTGAGCGGATGGAGACGGCCTCAAGAATCTGTGGGACGCTGCTCAACTATTTGATGGGGACTTGGCTCTACTTTAACACCGACTACTTCAATGACCAGGGTCTTCATCTATAATAGAATTGACTAACAACACCTAAATAAACTGCCAAACAATGAAAAAGTTCCACCCACAAAATGCCGACACACACCTTAATTTAATTTTTTCACATTTAATTTAAAATGTGAACACAATATTTACGTTTTTAGTTGGTAATATTCTGATGCGCTGTTAAATGTACTTCAATATTGCAGACGGCGTCATTAAGCTAGTCTCTCCCGTTTAGGAGTAATTTGGTGCTATGTCACTGGAACTTTTTCATTGCTCGTTAGTGTAGTTCTTACTAATCTAATCTAAAAACTTATAAAAACAAAAATCGAATGTTGTTCGTTGGTAAACGCATCATTTAAGATTTAAGAACGGTTTGACCGAATGGGCTATTTTTAAGTTACCTGGAGAATTGGAAAATACGGTGAAAACGGTTTTATTGTATGAACTATTTGACAGGAACACGTTTTCGTGTCACTTTGTTCTGAGAAAAGCTCTTGTTTCTCCAAATGTAATTAAAATTATAAAAACTTTGTTGTATATAACAGTACTACTTCTGCCAGAGGCTTCACCCGCGTGAATGTCGAAAATTATCCTAAGGGAACACATTCCCGGGATAAAAAGTATCCTTTGTGCTATTCCATACTATAATCTATATCTCCAGCCTTTTGAGCGTGAAGAAGTAACAAACATACAAACACACTCACAAACTGCTATCGAATATCATAATATTCAATTTTTTTATAAATTCTATTTATCTATAGATCACTATGATAAAATGCTAAACAAATATTTGAGTGATCTTATCATCAACGATGTCTACTTAACTAACAACGTTAGCCATCAACCCCTGAAAAGTTAAACCCCGAAACGAAATTACCAAATTAAAGAAACGTCTCTCTCAATTGTAGACTACAAACAGATACATTTTAAATCCCCGAATTCCCCCCAAGTTGCTGCTAATAATTTATTAAAAACGTAATTAAGGCGTTGGCAAACTGCCGACAAAAGGTCCGACCGTGGCAAAGGGCAAAATTTATCTCGCAAGTCTTAATCCGGCTTGACTTACTCCTTTCAATTTTTGGCTAATTGGTGGCAATTAAGGTTGTGGGGGACCTTTAAACCTGTTGGATTATTTCCAAAGCCTCTTGACTCGATACGAGAATCGATTGAGCCTTTATCGAGTTGGTATCGAGTGGGCTCTTGTGTCAGTGATTGATATCGAGGTTTGGCTCAGTGTCTGTTGAGCAAACATAAAGGATCTTATCTATCCGCATGACTCGGGGGGGTTAAGGCTTAGCACGCACTGCGGTTTTTATTCGCCCGATATTTTCCGCACATTCTGCGACACATGGTATTGTATGAAGCTCACCGCAGCGCGGTTTAAATTCGCGCGAATATTTTGAGCTCTATGAACATGTAGAAAGAGACAAAAATCGCGCGGTATTTTATCCGCAGTACGTGTTAGTTACGATTTAGAATTCGGATAAATTTCGGGTGCTGTCATGTGTAGCTAGTCACCATGGCGGCAATCAAAGATTCACCAATGTATTATAAGCTGCGTATTTAGTTTTTCTTGTCTAAGGGATAGGCAAGAAAAACTATCATTGCATTGTCTACTGAAATTATAAATATGAAAGTCTGTGTGTCAGTTAGTAATTCCCGCTTTAACGGTTGAACGGATTTGAATAAAAGGAACACAGGTAGACCATGGCTGGATAAGTTTATGAGATACCTATCTTTTATCCCGGTTGTAATTTTCTGTAGGATAATTTTCGTCTTTCACGTGAGTGAAGTATCTGGCAACAGCTCGTCCGATTATTTGTGAAACCACTTATTGTTTGCATGAATATAACCTCCTATACCTCCATATTGTGGAAAAAAGTACTTTTGAATAAACGTTTCCTGCTTTTCTCAAAGCATTTCATTCTAAATTACTTCCTGAATATATCCAGTTCCCTAGAACGTGGTCGATAAATGCAAAGCGAGTTTATATGGTAAAGGACTACGCAATCTTCACGCACTTTTCAGGATTCGACTAAGTGTTAGTGCTTTTGGATTTTAGACTTTGATCCTTTGGGCAAATTGATTGTTTGGGCAAACATTAGTAATCGACTTATCGGCTAAAAGAATAGATTGTCTGAATTTTCTGACAAAACATAGATTTTTTTTAAGTTTGCTTCTGGCTTACAAGCAAACATTCCTAAAACAATTCTACAATGTTAAAAAAGATTTTGTGTTCATTATATCAAAGCGTTTTCTTACTGTATTTTCAGCGGTTTCCCGGAAGTAGCGTAGCTGTAATTGATTTTATCATCAGATAATCTTTTGATCTTTTGTTTGTATGTGAAAAGTGGCTCGAGCTAGAGTGGTTAGATTAAATATTTTTTTACCATCAGAAACTCCCTGGTGGATAATTTCAAAACACGTGGTTCAAGAACAATTACTGATTGTTGGTATAAGATATATACTTACTTACGTAGGTATAGAGAAAGAGAGTTGTGATACTAATTTGGTGTAGGTACTAAAAGTGTATTATTGATTTATTAGTTTATCCTCGCACTGAAACGCTTTGCAGCAATGACACCAATGGAGCACAATCTTATAATAAACTCACTTATAAGTCTAGATTTTGCTCACGATATTTTCCTTCACCGTTGTCAGCGATGTTGAAGATAAACTTAGAAAGTACATATGAATTAAAAAAGTCACATTGGTACTTGCCCGGATTCGAACCCAAGACTTCAAGCATGAGAGACGAGGTCTTAGCCTTTTGGTCACCATGACATATCTGTGTATACCTAAACAACATGGAAATCACGGACTAGAGACGCCATAACTTGTAATATCCGTGTCTACGCAAGTTGCAATAAGCGGTATAGTTTTAGATGACAGAAGCATAGTTGAAACAGCTCAGCAAAATGGGGTTTTACAGAATCGTCTGATACCAAATGTGAGTGCCCTTGTCCAGAGCTGTTGGAGTGTGCTCCAAGAGCCCATAAAACTTCACTTTTAAGGTGAACGCGCACCTAGACGCACTGCAGGAGCCGCACGTGCCGCAGTCATAGCATTTTATAAATCTTAATATAAAATCGTATGCAGCCTCGTGCACCTATCCGCGTGGACGACCCGCATTTCAGCAAAATGCTGTAGGTATACGGATTCCACCAGCGCGTACGGATGACGTCATCAGATTTGACGCGTTCGATGCTTGCGACGAGTGCGGTGCGGGCGGCGCAGAGACGTCATCCGTATCCGTATAGATAAGATGTACAGAAGTGGATACGATGCGTGCGGCGCGTTCGACGCGGATTGCGCGGGACCTTGAGAAAATGCGATGTCTGCGGCGCGTGCGGCTCCCACGGTGCGTTTAGGTGCGCGTTCACCTTTAAGGACTAAATTAACACCACTTATAAACGTGGTCACCTATTGGGCTCAAACTGTCTAAGGGTAAAATCATCATAGACTAAACTCCATTTACTATAACATTAGACATTTAAATAAGCCCATTTTACAGCCCGTTCAACCAATTTATTTATTTATTTATTTATGTACACACAAAACACTTTACAGAGAAAATAAAGAATACAGATAGAAGAGCACAAAGGTACTGCTTATTTCAATAGAAATTTCTTCCAGCAGACCTGCGACAGGAAAGTTGGATGATAGACGAAGACACAGTGTGTAGAAAGAAGTAAGGAAACCTAAAATAGACTATAATAACTTAACTAATTATATATAAATTACACATACATTAACTAAATATAAGTATAGAAGATAAAGAAAAATATATATACATACATATAACATACAAAATTACAATATGGTAGAGAGATAATGTTCTTTGACTTGTTTTTTGAAAAGAGATACGTTTTGAGAGTCAAGTATTTTAGGTGGAAGTGAGTTCCACAATCGTACTGCATGGACAGAGAAGGAGTGGAAATAGAAATGAGTTTTATGGGATGGGAAATTGAGATGAAGTTTAAGGCGGGATCTACAAAGAGCATCGGCAGGGCGAGTAAACGTAAAACGATCGCGCAGGTAGCTAGGGTATGCAGGGTTAAAAAGGATGTTAAAAAGGAGACATAATATGCGAGTGTTCCTGCGAAGACGGATAGGGAGCCACTTGAGATCCTTGCGGAACTGAGAGACATGATCGTATTTCCTCAGACCAAAAACAAAACGGATGCACAAGTTTTGCAAGCGCTCAAGCTTAATTAAGAGCTCCTCGGTGTCATCCAGATAGCAGGCATCAGCGTAATCTATGATCGGCTGAATCAAAGTTTGAGCTAAGTAAATTTTAGTTTTAAAGGGTAGGAAAGTTTGAAGGGTTTTTAATGAGTGAATGGAAAGATGCACCTTACGACTAACTTCATTGACTTGTGCTCGCCAAGAAAGGTTACTGTCAATTAAGACACCGAGATTCTTAGCCGTTTCGGTGTAAGGAATGGTCGAGCTGTTAAGGGATAATGGTGTCAAGATAGATATGTCAAGCGCTGAGCGATAACATCGACTGCCTATGATCATGGCCTGGGACTTGGAAGGGTTGATCTGTAAGCCATAAGACTTAGCCCATTCACTAATTCTCTCCAGGTTATCGTTCATGGCATTAATCGCTAAGTCTATGTCTGCAAGCAGAAAATGTCGATAAAGTTGCAAATCGTCTGCGTAAAGATGGAAGCTGGAGGTGATCACCTTGGTTACAGTGTTTATGAAAATAGAGAAAAGAAGAGGAGAGAGAACGCCACCCTGAGGAACACCAGCAGTGAGGTCACACCAATCAGAGAAAATCTCTTCAAGACGAACACACTGAGAGCGACCCCGAAGATAAGAGTCAAACCAGGATAGTGCAGAGGAAGAGAAGTTAATAGACTGGAGGATCCCAAGCAGAATGTCAAAATCCACTGAGTTAAACGCACAACTGAAGTCAAGCAGGACTAACAAGGTGAGAGATTTATTCTCCATAGCCCAGCGGATGTCGTCAGTGACCTTCAGAAGTGCGGTAACGGTACTGTGACCTGCCCGGAATCCAGATTGGAAAGGACAGATAAGAGTATTAGACGAAAGGAATCTGGAAATTTGACCATGAACAATGTGCTCAAGAACTTTAGAGAGGAAAGGAAGTATGGATGGGTCTAAAGTGGGATAAAGAAGAAGGATTACTTATTTTGGGAAGTGGTATTATGTGTGCCTGTTTCCAGGCTGAAGGGAATATGCCAGAGAATAAAGAGTAGTTAACAATATGAGTGAGAATGGGCAGAAGTTCCGGGAGAATAGGAATTATCATTCGCGAACACAGATTATCATGGCCAACAGCAGAGGAGGAAATAGCAAGGAGAGATTTTTTGACATCGTCATCAGAGACAGAGTTTAAATTAAATATTGGGCAATTCGGTAACGGCAATTCGGAGAGTACAGACAGAGTGGAAGTTTTGACACTAGGGTCCAAAGAAGCGGGTGGAAGAGAAAAGTGCCTATTAAGAGCCGACAAGTCGACATCTTTACAGGTATTAATGGGAGATTTGCCGATACCGACAGACTTTAGAAATCTCCAGACGTCAGAAGTCTTGCGATCGACCAGAGATTCGTTGAAAAAGCGTCTCTTAGCATCCCTACACAGACGATTGCAATGATTACGTAGAGCTTTAAAATGAGCAAGATTCTGATCCGTGGATCTACGCTTGTACCTGCTCTTTGCCTTGTCCTTACGAGAAATAGCGTCTTTAATTTGAGTAGTCATCCACGGAGCAGGATCATGCTTAACTCTAATTTTCCGACGCGGTGCATGCTTGTCGTATAAACTCAACAGTTTGGCATTGAAGTAATTAACTTTATCATCGACACAGGCGCTTTCGAAGACGAGAGTCCAGTCGATATCACCTCCATCACGCTTTAACGCCACCAATTTTGATTTCTATAGCGTTGGTGATACGACAAATGGAAGCTGTAGAAAACTGTTGGTTTTGTCAACAGGTTTATGCTTTTAATGTCATCCTTTAGTTTACGAGATAGAACTCAAAATTGGTTGAACGGACTGTAAAAAGAATTGTAAAGACGTCTAATGTTATTTCAAATGGAGTATAGAAACGAAAAAGATGAATTAAAATTGTTACAGAGCGTAAGTTTTTAGGCTTCAAACCTCAAACTGACACTCTTTGTTTGTCTGGGAAGTTTTGAAAATGACATCGCTAGCACCAAAGCGTAGGCGTCTCCTGGCTCTGTGGTAGCTACTATAAATACAGCTGTAGGCAATCTTACACGTGTTTCTAAGTTCGTCCTTCACTCGTCCTATTTCGGTAGAAGTTCTATTCTCCATTATTTTATACTTTACCGGGGTGAAATATCTCTGAAACCCACACCAGCTAATCATCATGGCCGCATAGGTATTTATCTGATTTATTACCGTGCGTGACTATAACCATTCCTCAAAAGTGATTTTATTGCCACTTGTCCTCATATAAATTTCGACTTTAAAGCCTGAGTGTTAGAGTATATTTTCTAACGGGTTTAATGTTAAATGTTGTCATGTTTAAGCTGTATAACCCTGATATTAGGAATGGCCAAACTAATCAAAAGACCATTATTAATTCGTTGTAGCGAAGACTTATTTTTTGTATACAATTGTTGTGGAGTTATCGAAACGTGAGTTTTGTCTTCAATTGTGACAGCTTTAAAAAGTTCTTAATGACGTATTTCTGTTTGGAAACTTCCATTTTTGAAAAGTATGTAACGGCTCTCACGGACAGATGCAAAAACCAATTTCATTAATATTCTTCTATCATCTAATGGTTGTCGCATCAGTGTCGCATCTTCGCATCGTTCCTTCACTTAGGGCGCCGATTCCCTTGAGCAGCAGATTTTAAAATATGAATCACGTCTAAATGGCCAGTCGTAATTTTTTGGAAAAAATATATGTTATATTAGACCATTTTTTTAATAATTTGATCTAAGCAAATTTTGAGTTTTATTCGTATGACAGAGTGTAATTAATTTGTAAAGTTATGTCTAAAACGGACAAAAACACGACAATCACACCAAATCCGCTGGGTGTATTTTAATGAAATCAACACCATTTCAAAGACAACTTAATTATCTACATTTTGATTTGAAGCTTTTTTTTTTAAGTCATAGAATAATAAGAAAAGTACAAAAATCTACAAAATTTTGGGTCGCGCGGGTGTGAAAAGAGAGCGCATTTTGTTCCCTCAAGGTCGTTGGCGTTATTCGTCGTCTTAAAAAAAAGGAAACATAAGAACCTTAAGTTTATTTTGATATCAGTTTTTATTATTCTTTTGATTGCATTCAATGGTTATAAATGTCGCTGATAGGACCTAATCATTTCAACCACGTTTTCACCTTGACTAGTTCAATAACTTCTTCTCCTATTCCCTTTATCTTTATTCGTTATCCTAATATAATTTCAACCAATTCTCAGAATTATTTCCTAAAGGCACCCAAAATAAGATTTAATATACAACCAAACCGGAATAACAAGCTATGAAACTACTTCATAAAACGGGCTAGAAGATTAATGTGACCTTGAGCCGACCTTGAAACTGTTTTAGGCTTGTTAACATACATAATATCACGCTTAGTAACCTTAACTAACTCAGCAGAGTAGCTGCTAGTGCCAAAGTAGTATTTGAACGATTGTTTGGCATAAATATTGGTAAAACTTTATCAAGTTGCATTTTCATGGCGAGCTGCCAGTTTTCTCGCTGTATTAACTATTGATATGGAATAATGCACGTTGGGTAATATTCTGTAACCCTAGGCTAGCTTCTATGTAAGTATTTAATTTATTTGCTTCCGTAAATAAACTAAAAGAGGTATGATAGGATCGCTGCAGGTAGCGTTCTGTTGTTTCCGCCTTCTCGCTTGGGAAAGAGGCGTGAATTATTATTGTTATATGTATAAAAAACTAACACAATGTTATAAATGCAATTAGCAACGATTAAATTGTTGACTTGAAACGGACTTGTAATAATACGGAATTCAATTATAAAAAAAAAAAAAACTATTGTATACTCGTAAAATGAATTTCATGATAGGCAAACAAGGCATCAAATTATTCAATTCAGTTTAATATCAAATTTTCAAGTGACATGTGCAAGCACTACCTTCTAATTATGGGTTACTGGGCACTTCGTAATTTTCATAGCTTTCGCTAATCAAACAATTAACGGCGATCATCAGTAAAATTTTAGTTTTTTTTTACGAAGACGCTTTTTTGTTTTGTCGCGCTGCATCTGCCTATGATAGCTTTTAATACCACCGATGCAACACTTTTTTGTGGGGATACAGGTACTCATGGGTACCCTTCGTCTGGCGAGAATAGAAGGTTAGGACGGACTCCAACCGACTAAAACACCATAGCTCCTATTGCTATCATGAGCCGGGGCCCGGAATACAATTCAATTCACGCGCGACCTCTACTATGTGACCCTCAAAACTTGTTTAATTTCATCGGGTCATGGACACGAAAGTAATTTGCATTGCAACTTTATAACGATTACTTTTTTTTTTCGGCAGGCACTTGGGCTTTTGGAAAAAATGCTGTAGTGTGAGAATTTTAATTCACTAAAACCACCCTGGTGATCACTTTCAGCACCGCGCGATGTACGCATCGCCGACTGTGTGTGTACCGCCGTCCGTTGTTGAAACCTATGGGAACAAGGCTGCTTTTTTAATGTTGGTAACATTGGGTGTAGGCAGAAATAGACGTGATTCTAGGTAATACTCCATCTGTGCAACGTCTGTTAAGGCAGATTTCTAGGCACACTGTAAGGTAGTCTCCCCAGAGCCTCGCTAAGCTCGGCAACACATGATCACTGTACCACTGTCTTTCCTGGGGCTAGTCGGTGGGCGGACAGAGTCCCCACTCTGATCGCACGTAACACTGGGGTCCCACCTGCCTTTTACATAGCATACAGAAAACTTTTACAAAATTGATACATTTACCCTGTAACAAAGTAAAGGTATAAGTTAAGTATACTTGCGTAATGTAGTTATGTCGGTTGTCGGCGTATGTCGGTTGTACAGGCAAATAACCAGTCTATTCATAGAGCCTTGACATCCATCGCCGCTCGATAATGCCTTGCAGGTCATTGTCATTTACTTCGCTGTTGAATACGGCCCGTATACAGAGTGAGTGTTAATTCATTGGCAGATATTCAGTTGTAGAAACTTTTAGGGCGGAAAAAATGGAAACCTGTTTAGACACATTGAGTTTTCATTAAAGGCCAAAAATTTCACGATTCATTTTGTTTCTTGAAGCCGGTCCTAACTTTGGATGGTCATTATTGCGTTTTCGTAAAGACATCTCAGCAGATGTATCGCCAGTCAACTTGGCATCGCTGCATAGACTCCAAAATAAACCAGATCTCGATGGAGTCAGAAGCCTTCCCATAGTCCAAAAAAGCAAAACATAGGGTTCGATTATACTCTTCGGACTTCTGTATATTTTGCCGCACTGCGTAGTTGTGGTTTATGGTATTGTATCCTCCTCGGCACCCTGCCTGCTCCGGTAGCTGAAACTCATCGAGACTTTGCGCTAGACGATTTATGAAGACTCGAAACCCAGATCCCAATTTATTTGAAATTGGCACAGGATATCTTCTTATTTCATGCATCTCTACCTCAATCGCTTCATATGTGAGTTAAATAAATAAATAGTCAAAGGTTTATTACTACCCGCGTACTCGCCCCAGTTTATAACTAAATCTTTTCTGAAATCGTACTAAACGATTCTGTGATTCAACCAAAAATATCGGTAAAGACTTATGCCGGGCGACTTATCCCGGTCCCACGTGAGTGCACCTCAAACAACATTCAGTGCCGACGGACGAATTCGGCTTCACTTGGGGCTTCCATGCGACTTTCCCTTGAGTATGCACATTTTACGGCTTTGGAAGTTGCTAGTGGCTATATTAGTTCGTAGCGAGCCTATTACTATCAACCGTACAAAATCTAGATTCAGGCGGCTACTGAGAAATTGCCGATGGAAAAAGCCTTTTTCCGACTCGGAAATCAAACCCAGAACCTCATGCATGCGACCAACGAGGCAGAAATACGTTCCGAACATAAATCAAATTACATTCATTTGTGTGTTTACACTGGAAGCCAATGTCAATTGACACAATGACATAACATTTGGGCGCGAGTCACACTTCCTATTCACTGGCTTACACTGGCGTGCAGTATTATCAGTGTGGAATGCTGTGTTTATAAATAGTTAAGAATAGTCAAGCAAACAGTCATTGTAAAATAGTTTTCTAATCGATTGCTACGTATCTATAGGTAGGTAGGTATTTGAAATGCAAATATGAGTAAGGTTGATAAAAATTTGTAGCATACCTTTCTGCGCTTCAAATAGAGATGTACTTATTAAAAACTATTATCAACCATATAATATATTATTTGAAGAAGATGGATGTCCGCAAAGCGATTACGCCGGAAACCTTTTACCATTAGAAATGCAATTATTCACAAAACGAAATAAATATGGACCTACCTAGACATGTAACATTCCTAGACCCTACGGTATATTATCTATTTTTTTTATATCTAATACCTTTAAATGTATATATAATCTGAATGTCGGAAACGGCTCCAACGGTTTTCAGGAAATTTAGTATGCATGGGATTTCGGGGGCGATAAATCGATCTAGATACTCTAGTCGGGGCTACTCAGGTCGCCCAGGTACTAAAAGTAAAGAGTTGCAATAACAATAGCAGTTCAACCAAGAAGTCGGACGGAATAACTTTTCAATTGTAAGTATTGATATAACTTCTTATCGCACTAGTTTTTTTTATAATTTGACAGCTGTCAGTTGAAAATGCTCCCTAGGGCTGAAAAGTATTAATTTCAACTAAGAACGCATGAGCGGTCAAGACGTATCTAACAATGTCTTATTTATATAAATCCGTCTAGCGGTTTGAAAGATATGAGGTAATAAAGAATATTACATACATACAATATACGCGGGAAAAACATAACCCTTTCCTTGTAGTCGGGTAAAAAAAATATATAAATGCTTTTATACAATATCAATAATCTACGTTCAAACTTCGTTCTGCGTTCTATCAACGAAGTGACATGAAATATGAGTGTTATCAGGGTAAGATTTTAAATTACCCCAATAGACTCAACGATCACGAAGTTTATCATTCCTTTTATGTTTCAAACATTTTAGATGCCCAACTAATAATGAAATGTAAATTAAATGGGTAGCCATTATATGAAAGATCTCATCTCATCTCAAATTTAATATACGAGAAGATATCATAGAATTCACAGATAAAATAGATAACGTTTTTGACACCCACCAGTGTGTAAAAACGCCCACAACTGTTACTATTGACGGGCCCTTAACCCTTCTGCATCAGTAGCTGACATCTAGGAAATAGTGCCTCGATTGCTTAGTTCGAAATAGTGTTAGACGTGACGTAGCTGGTGATAGGTGAGTTCAAAGTGCGCTCGGGTGTATTTTACCCGGATTCATAGTCTACGTGTAATTTTTAGCCAGTATTTTTGTTTATCCTGATTTTTTTAGATTTTACCTGATAAAATAAAATTTATTTGATTCATGATGGATAACGAAAGCACAAGATGGACGAATATTCACCGGATGAAAACTGTCCATGGGGTCGGATGTTGATGAACAGGGTTGCATTAGTCAGCGCAGCGATAAAAGCGATATAGATGAGGAAATGACCCAGATTGTATGAATGATGCTAAGATTGTGCCTATAAAGAAGGTAGAAAGGCCAAACATAGATGATCCAAGTGTAGAAAGTACATTTTGCATGGAACATGCAGATAACATTGCAAAAAAATTGCCGCAACTTCAAAGGTCTCAGTTTTTTTTTTTTTTTTACTATGTAGCTAACTGTGGATTTTTTTCATATATTTCAATTTGTTATCTGTAGTTTGTTTTTATGTTTCAACAAATTGAACATGTTAAAATCAAAAAAATCAAAATCAAAATCAAATGTTTTTTATTTCACATAGGCCTACATGGGCACTTATAAAACGTCGACAAAAGGTGCACGGTTCGGGTTAGTCGTTTCCTGTGGAGAAGAACCGGCAAGAAACTCCACGGTTACTCTTTTAAAAAAAATGGTTTGTTTTTACAATATTTCCACGTTACAGTATTAGTGCTTAGATATGGGGGGACAACGTAGGCCCGACAATAAGTCGTAAGAAACTAAAAAAAAAAAATTGTATAAACGAGAGAGTTAACAAATGTTAACAAACGTCTAGAAATCTAGAAGGCCTACAATGTTCACACATTCACAAAACAATCAGTAAAAGAATCTATACAAAGGAAAAAATAAATAAAAATATATAACAAGACTAAATTTAACATGTGGCACAAATGTTGTTATCAGTGCTGTAACTATTCATAGCAAAGGGCTATAAAGATCATTGAAATCATTGTAAAAAGTCTAATTAAAAGAAAGAAAAAAAGTAAAAATGCGATTGAGAATAGTTAGAGACATCCACATATTTGTGCCGTTTATGAGTTACCAGGGAAGCCGCATGCGCAGAAGGAGCTAAAATTTTTATCTTCAACGTAGTCCTTGATTTTGTAATATGCTTTTTTAATAAGGACACGTTTGATGTAGTTTTTGAACTTTCCATCGGTCAATTCTATAACTGGCTTTGGCAACTTATTATAAAAGCGTATACTGTTTATAAGAAAAGACTTGCTAGTTTTCGTTAATCTGAATTTGGGTATTACAATTTCATGCTTACTGCGTGTATTTAAATTATGGAAATCGCTTCTAGTTTTGAAAAGCCCTCGATTTTTGCGGACATACAAAATACATTCCAATATATAAAGAGAAGGTAGAGTCAGTATATCGATCTCTTTAAATTTTTCTCTGAGGGACTCTCGTGGACTCATTTTATAGATTGCGCGGACTGCCCTCTTTTGTAAGATGAAAATTGAGTCAACGTCTGCAGCTGATCCCCACAGCAGAATGCCATAAGACATAATACTGTGGAAATAAGCATAGTATACTAACCTTGCTGTGGCTACATCGGTTAACTGCCTTATTTTCCTTACTGCATATGCAGCCGAACTTAACCGACCCGAAAGAGTTCTAATGTGCGCGCCCCACTGCAATTTTGAATCGATAGTAATCCCTAAGAATACAGTTTCCTTTATAACTTCAAGATTTTTGCCGTCAAGATTTAAATTTAGGTCACGTTGTGGTACATTTGGTAAGGAAAACTTCAGACATTTTGTTTTTTTCGCATTTAGTAAAAGATTGATTTTTCGCATTTAGTTAAAAATAGAAACATTAGATTTTTTGTAGGCGGAAAGTTACACTTATTTTTCTGTTACTTTTTTGTCATAATATTTAAAGTGTCGTCATAAATATATGGCTTTATAAAATATAAAAAATATTTTTTAATACTATTTATAAAATAACAATATCCTATTAGGTAATTTATCAAATCTTCAAAAAAACGCTTTTTAAAACAAAATAGTATATTCAAATCAATAACAGGGTAAAATCCGCCCTGGTTCATTGATGATGTGATTGAAAAGAGGTTAATTTACGGTTAATAAATTACCGTAATTATAGGGACTTTTTCTTCCCGGTGGCAATATTTTCACGCCTATAAAAAACGTGGTTTCACTTTTTAGTTCACTGTGCGGCATTTGTCTTTTTATTTGGCCTGAGCATGACGGCAAAACTAAATGTAAAAAAAATGTATCGAGTTAGATTATGTTAGCATGCCAAAAATAATAATATAATCTTATCATAACGATAATTTCAGAACATGCCATAAACGTTATCTATTCCGGTTTTAGGACGCTCGCAACCCTACCTCCGTCCTACTTATACACAGTACTAATTGCTACGATTCGCTCGCAGCGCCGCGTCCGGCAGGCGCCAACAGCAGCTGGGGGCTGATAGACGCACCTCAGAGTTGTTGGCACTTTCCTAATATATTTATTCTTATTTACTTACACAATAGAATAATTAATGTTAGTGAATTCTAAATTATTTATTGATTCCCTGATTTTAAAATTAAGAGATTCAACTCGTTTTAAAGAAACCGACTTCAAAAAAGGAAGAGGTTTTCAATTAGACTGTTTGTTTTGTATGTCTGTCAATGATATCTATGCCAATTGTTAACTCACTTTAAATTATTAATTTTTTCGTTTGGAAAAGTATTGTCCTAAGTTGGTCCCGTTTAACCACACCTCAGCAAAAACTTGAAAATAAAATCCTTTAGAAAAAAACAGTTACTTTCTAGGTACTGTGCAGTGTTTTTATTTGGAAGCCGGTTGTATTTTATTGAAGAAACGTAATTTTTCAAAAAATCTTCGTAATTTGTGCATTCAATAATGTTTTTAATTAACAAAACAAAATTCTTTATTATAATTGAAGGGGTTCGCTTTTTACCAAGAACTTCAGGTAAACTGGCTGATCAGGGGGGTGACAGCTCTTAGAGTAAGGTTATTTTGAGTGTGTGTATGGGACAGATGTATATGACTTGTATACATCTGTCACTTACGCGATCTCAAAATAACCTTACTCTAAGGGCTTATGGTTACCCGCCTGGAAGGTGTTTACATACATAATAGCAATGTTAATGTCAGTGAATAGTTAATTATAAATATCGTTGCCCCTCGTACCGTTTATTTTTTACAATTTGATTGATGAATAATTCATATCTCAAATATTCACTGCATTGAATTAATCATTAAAAAAAACAATGACATCAAATTCCGAAATTAAAGATATTGCCGCGCGCCGCAGCCATCACGTGCATCTAGCACTGAGAGGCTGACAGAGGTCCCGCTTATTTATTCCTATCTAAATTTTTCAGCTACTATGTCTACCTTGGCGACTATGTCTACCTTGGACAAACGATCCAATTGGGTAGGGCCAACTTCGAGAAAGAGGTCAACCGTCGAATCCGACTCGGCTGGGCAGCGTTCGGGAAGTTGCGCGGTATCTTCTCGTCCAACTTGCCACAGTGTCTCAAGACGAAAGTCTATGACCAGTGTGTGTTGCCAGTGATGACATATGGCTCTGAGACGTGATCGCTTACAATGGGCCTCATCAGAAAGCTTACAGTCACTCAAAGGGCAATGGAGAGGGCTATGCTCGGAGTTTCCTTGCGTGATCGAATCAGAAATGTAGAGATCCGCAAGAGAACCAGGGTTACCGACATAGCCCGAAGAATTGCCAAACTCAAGTGGCAGTGGGCAGGGCACATTGGTCGCAGAACGGATGGCCGATGGGGCAGAAAGGTTCTGGAGTGGCGACCGCGAACCGGAAGACGTTGCGTTGGAAGGCCTCCCACTAGGTGGACCGATGTCCTGGTGAACGTTGCGGGGATCCGCTGGTTGCGGGACGCACGGGACCAGTCAATGTGGCGACGCTTGGGGGAGGCCTATGTCCAGCAGTGGACGTCTTTCGGCTGATATGATGATGATGAAATTTTTCAGAACGAGACATTTTTCATCGCATTTTTTCGATTTACCCGAGAATTTTATATCAAATAAACACTATGGCGGGTTCAGCCAGCCTTCCGGAGCTACGTGTTTATTATTCTCCCCTAACGACACTCTAGAGACGTGTCTCGAAATCACAGTACAGAAATAAAGAATTCATTTTCAAATCTATTGCATTCTGATCAAACAGCGCCACACAAAATTTATTGCTGCTACGAAATTCAGACTCTTAAAAGTTCAAGAAAATTTACGTCAACGTATTAAAATTCATACAACGTTGAATACTTTAATTTTGTCTCGAAAAATTCAAATATAAAAGGGAATCGAGTTACATTTGCTTGGGGAATATTAATTTGAGCTCGTTTTGTTGAGTTATTTCAATAAGGGAGATCAGTTTCACCTGGTTCGCTTATTGATATTGCTTCGTTGAAGTTTTACTGGTGATGGAAATATGCAGATATTTGATATAGTAGAATTTTTTTACAAGCTTCGGTAATGATGTAAGACGAAATTATGTTGTGATAGGCTTCCAGCTTAATCGGCTTCAGCCAAATACCATCATTTTTCATGGAACCACAGTCAGTTTGACCTCCACAATACTCTAAATGATAAAAAATATAAAGATATTTATATTTAAAAAAATATATTCTGTTTTGTGGCAATTAAATACTCGTTCTTTCTTCTTTTCTTCTATAAAGAAAAGAGCGATAAGACCGCCCATTGTACACTTGTGTTTGTGAACTTTTGTCCTGTACGTTTTTTTGTGGTGTACAATAAAGTATATAATAAATAAATAAATACTGGGTAGGTTAAAAATCGTGGATCAAATTTAAGAGGTCAAAAAAAAAAAACCCCTTGGGGGCTGATAACCCAGTTGGGGTTCGCCCCGTTTTATTTGATACACGATGTTTGGCTCTCCCTGTATACTGCTAAAGGTGATGTCCTTTACATTTCTATATCAATGGAATCTATCCCACCTTTCCTCTAGCCAAAGATATTACTCGGTCCAAATAACTGTAAACCTCGCTGGAATGCGACACCACTCCCGTCTCCCGGTGCAGGCAGGAAATTACATAATGAATACAAAAACCTTTGGCTTCATTTATTTATTTATTTTAGTAGATGGAGGAATACATACAAACATTTTATATTTTCCCGGATATTTAAAAGTAAACTGTTATTGGCACCATAAAATGTTGTTACTTCCTACACTTTACTAAGAATTACTTAAGTACAACTTTTTTCCTAATGTCCCTCGGCAATCATCGCATTTCCAAATACAAACGAATGCTAATTCTAAATCCATCAATTATTAGATTTATCGAGTGTAATTTTTTTTAATTCATGACTAAGTACTTTATTGTTGTTTTGTTTTGATTTCCGTGTGAAATATATAGAGCTGTAAAACTATTTTCCTTTAGCAGCTTCCCTCCCATTTCTAAAATAAGTTACATTGAGTTAAAAGAGTATTAACAACTCTATATACTTCCAAGTTGATTGAGAGCGTCCGGTCTGCTCCTTGTGCAAAAGGCAACTGATAGAAATCCGACGACAGATGAAACACGAAGTTTGCTGAGGGACATTAAGAGTATAATTGTACTGTACCTACTTACCTACGTTTTGTTTTTAGGTAAATTTTCAATCTACATAATTATACAGGGTGTAACGTAAAGGTGTGATCATATTTAAAAATTACTTCTATCCATGTAAATGAACGATTTTCTCCAAGGAAATTATAGGCAATTTCCAAGAAAGAAAACGGATATTCCATACAAAGTTTGTCTGTAAAATATTGCCCTGTGCGATAAGACCGCCAATTGTACACTTATCTTTATAAATGTTTTGTCCTGTAATTATTTAAATGGTATACAATAAAGTATATAATAAATAATAATAAATAAAGTTGTCGTCACCGTCACCGTAATTTTTCGAGATTCGATTTCTATCACAACGATAAGCGAAATTGCAACATGCACGCAGTGCGATGCAATTCGACTGATTTGCAATTTTCTTAGAATATAGGTGGGCAATATCGCCTATCGACGCTAATTAAATTGCATTCTGCCACCAGGAATGTACAGGTTTCACAAAAAATGCGAATGCGAATCCCATCTCCCATTACTCCTGCAATTGAGGTCACGTTCCATAATCCCTACATGCGGGTGTCTCCGAGCACGTAGGCCGCCGCCCCTTGACACGACGCCACTCTGTAGGGCTCTCGAGCGGCCTCGAGGGTCAACACTCGGGCGCCGACAAAACCCGCGAATTCCCTTTGTTTGATGTATGATGTAGTCAAATGCCGCCCGCTTTGGTATTGAAGGTTTTTTGTGAAGCGATTATTTATCTGTTCTTTTTCGGTTTGTTTTTGCGAACGAAGGTCTGTTTGCTACATACGTAGGTGAGGTTTAAATTTTTATATAATGTTAAGAATGAATGAATGAAATAAGTAAATATAATGTGTATATAATTAACCACACCATAGGTTTACCTCCTTTTTAGGGTTCCCTGTTCCCAAAGGGTAACAACGGGACCCTATTACTAAGACTCGGCGGTCCGTCTATCTGTCTGTCTGTCTGTCACCAGGCTGTATCTCATGAACCGTGTTAGCTAGACTGTTGACATTTTCACACATGATGTATTTCTTTTGCTACTATAACAACAAATACTAAAAACAGAATAAATAAATATTTAAATGGGGCTCCCATACAACAAGCATGTTTTTTCTTGTCTTTAGCACAATCAGAGATATTAATTTTATTGTTAATCACCTTAGATTCAATGTCACTTGCACGTCATAAAGCGATTTGGTCTTTAAGCCATGTGACAAAAGAAAAACATATCATCTTTAATGAAGTTTAAATTTTCTGGGAATTATTGTTTAATAAAAAGTTTCCTGACTTTACATATAAAAAAAATCAAAAAACCCGACTGCTTAAAAAGCAAACTAAAAAGACGTAAACAAAAAGAAAATCATTCTGTGCAGTCGGAGGATACATATTCGCGAGCTGGCGGACCAAAACCAGATGTATCCTCCGACTGCACAGCATGATTTTCTTCTTGTTTACGTCTTTTTAGTTTGCTTTTTAAGCAGTTGGGTTTTTTGTTTTTTTTTAATTATCTTTTTTTATTTACAACTTTTTAATTATTTTTTTTTAGAATTAGGTACATTTAAACATATAAGTGTTATATATTTTTGAAATCGCCTATTAAAATCCTTTGTTTTGATACCCCACACGAAGGGTTTGGATTGTTGATTGAAAAAAAAAAAAAATCCCTCAAAATGGCGCCAAAGAGCCGCCATTTTTGTATTTTCCAATTTTAATGTAGCCAGTGACACTCGCAGGATTAAGACGAATCGATAGACGGATTAAGAACCATCAAAATCGGCCCACGCGTTTGGTCTCTAGAACGCCACATAGGAACAAACATACGTACATACATACATACATACATAGACTGATAAACACATTACCCTCCTTCGGCAGTCGGGAAAAAAACAGCCTACAATGCAGATTAATTGTTCCAAAGCAAATAACAAACAATTACAAATAAAATATGTTAATTTTATGCAGTCAATCTACCCGTTAATAGGGAGTATTTATTGAAGCCGACTTTGTAAGGGTTTAGATTAGAGAAGAAGGGTTAATAGCCTTATCATTAATTGGCTTTCCAATTAATTAATTAAGTAGGGGACTTGGAGAAATTGATATAATGTCATGGTGGACTGGAAGTGTGGTTAAAGTAAAGTAAAGTAAAGTAAAGTTTATTTTATTTGCAGAGATTGTAGGTACATGACATAAGGTGTAAAAAAAAAACAATTGTGATCCTTGTACAATCTACCAGATTAGGCATGCAAACATGAATTAAGTAAAACGAGTAGACAATCAAAAAACTAGTCTCAAAAATACAAAATTACGAATTACAGTTCAAAACAGATACAATTAAATATGTTGGTATGTCGTTAAATTGCATAAAACATGTTATCATTATATTAAATTAGAAATTTACATTAGAATGTCAAATGTCATTGTCATTTAGAAAATCGTTAATCGAGTAGTAACACTTTTCAATCAATAATGCTGTTAACTTCTTTTTAAAATTACGTATCGTGTTATCTTTTATTATGTCAGGTATTTTGTTATATATTGTAGGTCCCATACTAATAACATTTTTTTTAAATAAAGCAGTATTGCAACTCTCAACTAGTAAAAGGTTTTTGTACTGGCTTCTAATTGGTCTCTTACTAGTTTGCGAAACTGTAGTAAATAGATGCATGTTACGTTTAACAAAAATTGCCATTTCTAAAATATACATTGCCGGAAATGTTAACAGCTTTAGGGACTTAAACACTGGAACACAACTTTCAGTCATTTTCATATTTAACATCGATCTTAAACAACGTTTTTGGGCCTTGAATACCTGTTCCCGTAGGCAAGAATTTCCCCAGAAAACTATACCGTATCTCAGAATGGAAGCTACGAGACCATGGTATGCAACCAAAGTTGTGGCGATGTTAACCTTCTTAGCCAAACTGAATAGGACATAAGCAGATATGCTCAATTTATTACAAATCTCTTTTACTTGAGGTTTCCACGTCATTTGACTGTCAATTACAATGCCCAAGAATTTTGCTTTTGATACTTGGTCTATTTTAGTTTTATTAAGTTCAATTTTTAAATTTGGTATTGATGTACGCTGATAGAAATGTATTATGTTAGTCTTTCCTAAATTAATTACTAATTTATTGTCGTCAAGCCAATTCACAATGTCCCTGAGTGTACTGTTTATGTCCTGTTCATATTTATTTGCATCTGCACAACTGATTAACGCAGTGCTGTCATCAGCAAACAAAATCATTGGGTCTTTAATGTGCCGCGGTAAGTCGTTTATATATAGCAGAAATAAAAGAGAACTTAACACCCCGCCCTGAGGTACGCCGTGTTTGACATCTCTGTATTCGGAAAAATATTTCTTTTCGCGTTTGCTCTTTATACAAATCCTAGATATTTCCGTGTATTGTTCACGTTCGCTCAGATATAAATGATAGGTTGTGAGGATTGTTGGGATCCTGCTAATTGCTTTTAACGGTTCACTGTCCAATTAGCAAAACACATTGGCGACGTTGAACTGCCGGATGCCAAGCTTCACAGCTTGGCTCATCGCCGCAAAGTTGCCTGCTTGTCGGTCTTCTACAGACTGTACTTCGGTGAGTGTGCTCAAGAACTCCACGACCTCATCCCACCAGCCCCCTTCTATCATCGGACATCTAGACGCACTGCAAGTTACCATCCTTACCTTGTTGCCATTCCACCAATTCGCACCAAGCGCTTCCAAACATCCTTCATAATGCGCACAGCGAATGAATGGAACTCACTACCTGCGTCTGTATTTCCGAACGCCTTCAACCCGAATCTCTTCAAAGTTAGAGTGAACAGGCTTCTTCTGGGTAAGCTCACTCCATCGTTGACTCTGTCTCAGTCACCTCTGACCTAGACTAGAGTCAAGAGCAAACCCATCAAAAAATAAAAACAATAGTTTTAAACGATATAAATGAATCATATATGATTCATTAGACAGGGAAATTGTTAACGTAACTAAGTACTATATATCACAAGCATAATATTGTCGAGACTGGTAAATGTAGGACAGGATAGGCCCTTATTATCCTAAGATCATTATCATCAGCCTTTTAATTTTGTGGAGGCCTGTGCCAGCAGTGGGCCTGTGTCCCTCTTCTTGGATATAGGCCTCCTCTCTATGAGAGAGGGAAGTTGAATATCCCAAGATACTTACGTGGAATCACATTCCCTGTTCTCTTCTCTTTCCGTGTCCATTTGTCCAACCAATACATGTAGCCACCTGGATACCTCTGCCATTGGCTTCGTTTATTTTGTGGAAATTTCAACTGGTTCCTGTTCCCTTAAAACGATAAAAGTAAACATCGTGAGGAAAACGGCATATCCTAGAATCAAAAATTCTAACACATGTCTCTCTCAAAGAGAGGAGTCTTGTTTGCCAACTGTACTAACGTTATGATGAGTAAATAGAAACTAAAATTGTAATGCCGGTGTGTGATATATATATATATAGTATTTAGTGAAGGATGAACTCACGTAGACTTAAGTTAGTTAAGTAAGCCCAAAAATAATGTCCGACGTAGGAGTCAGATAATTGTAACTTTAATGAAAAAACAAACAAACAATAAGCACTATAAAAAAGATCGCGGAGTGCCACATGTCCGCGGTAGAATACTGAAAAAAAAAAACGTTATGATTATACTTCATACCTTGTGGTGTTCTACTAAACCACAGGGTGACTCACAATTATTATATGTATTAACAAAACCACTAGCAGCGTACAAATACTGCTAGAAAACCATCAAACATCACACAAAATAATCCTCTCATTTCATACCAAACAAACATATTTCCAACAGAAAATTCAAAATTTCGTTGTTACGCAGTGGAGTAACTCAGCGTAGCATAACATAGCATAGCACAAAATAGCGGTTTTAATTCCAGCATATTCGGATGCAGACACTGCAGTAATGAAACCGCATTCAAGTCGCAAACAGACACATCTCAAATAATAAGCGTTATACAGAATAATCACCGTGTTCTGCAGTTGGCAGCACTGGTTTTGAAGTAAAGTGTGCTAATACAATTATAAAACCACATTGTTCTCGTTCTTTCTGTGAATTAAAGTTTGGCCTAACATGTTTAATTATCCTTTCTTTTTTTTAGGGTTCCGTACCCAAAGGTTAAAAACGGGACCCTATTACTAAGACTTCGCGATCCGTCTGTCTGTCTGTCTGTCTGTCTGTCCGTCTGTCACCAGGCTGTATCTCATGAACCGTGATAGCTAGACAGTTGAAATTTTCACAGATGATGTATTTCTGTTGCCGCTATAACAACAAATACTAAAAACGGTATAAAATATATATTTAAGAGGGGCTCCCATACAACAAACGTGATTTTTTCGCCGTTTTTTGCTCGATATTAATAACGGCAAAAAGTAGACGCTTGAAATATTCACAGAATGTTTAGTTGTAAATTAACTTCAAAAAATAATAATTATTAAATTTAAATTAAATAAATTAAGGGGAGCTCCCATACAACAAACGTGATTTTTTTGCAGTGTTTTGCGATAATGGTACGGAACACTTCGTGCGCGAGTCCGACTCGCACTTGGCCGGTTTTTATTTTTCTTGGTATCATTATCATCATCATATCAGCCAAAAGACGCCCGATGCTGGACATACGCCTGCCCCAAGTGTCGTGACATTGACCAGTCCCGTGGATCGCTTCCAGTGGATTCCCGCAACCTTCACCAGGTCATCGGCCCACCTAGTGGCCTACTTGGCATAAATAAGCTTAATTATATTTTCAAGTAGTGGACTGCGGTTGGTTGTGTGATTCTTTTACAGAATTTGATAGTTCCTAGAAAAACAATCCGTTCAGGTTTTTTCTGAAATTGAATTTCACTTTTAGTTTCAGTTTCCATTGAATAAATAAAATCTCCCTAACTTATAGTATACATAATATTTTGTTGTTTTTATAATCCCAGTGGCTACAACACACACAAAAGGCTTTAATGTAAGGAATATATTATGTTGGCAACATAGAGCAACAACATGAATATTTACTAAAGTGTGATAATGTAGCCTAAGCTTTGTATTCTACAAGGGTGCTACGCCGTAGCAGCATGACAACGCTACGCATGCTACGAGGCATACGTGGTTACGGTTTCGTAGCAAGTAAAAGCTAAGCATGAAGTTATTAATTTTATTCGTGAACTTTGTTCTGTTTCTTTTGAACGATTACATTTTTAGCAGGGATGCCAAGGGTTACACAAAGTGACATTTTTATCAATGATAACACTCGTACATGAAGTCGTTATTTTTATTTTATTTTATTTTAACACTCGTACATGAAAAGTACATGCACATGTTAAGTAATCTATATATACAAAAATGAATCCCTATTTCCCTTGGTCACGGCATCACGCGTGAACGGCTGGACCGATTTCGCTTATTCTTTTTTTGTTGTGTTTGTTATTGTTAGGAGAAGGTTCTTATGAAAAAAAAATAAGAAAAAAAAATGGTACCTTATCTACATAGGTAGGGTAGGGTAGGTAGTGTAGGGTAGGTAGGGTTGGGTGGGTAGTGTAGGGTAGGTAGGATAGGGTAGGTAGGGTAGTTAGGGTAGGGTAGGTAGGGTAGATGAATGTTGGTGTTTTTATGGCAAAACAAAGTTTGCCGGGTCAGCTAGTTTTAATAAAAAATTAGAATTACTTAACATGTGCTAAATGAAAGGTCACGTGGTTAATTTCAAATATTTGGGCTTTTGACAATCGAGGTCATGACGAATGACATTCTGTCAGCTATTGTCAAAAATATGGGTTTGACAATGGCTATCGCCGACAGAAATGCCACTTTATTTAGACCCTCTTTCACGAATAACTTAACTCAGAGTTACTTGCTCAAAGGAAAGAAAGAAAGAAAGAAAAAAATATATTTATTTGTGACCCGCACAGGAGACACGAGAAAAAGCATAAAATTAAACAATAATTAAAATAAAAACCTCTTGCGAGACCAAAAAGGCTCCTATCTCCATGATGTGGGTCTCAAAGTGCAGGTGCTCGTCAAATGGTAACCCAAGATTGCGGGGTTCCCGTACCGTTTCAATGGAACACCCGCCAATCTTCAAGTCCAAGTTCCCATTACCCATTTTAATCAAAAAATCTCTTGATCCCATTAAAATAAATGTTTACTTGGTTGGGTTCTAAACTAAGGCGTTTCTCTTAAACCATGCCGAAATCCTATCAAGATCCTCATTTAAACTTTTTACAGAGTCAACAGCCTGCTGGGGATGAAAAGACAGATACATCTGCAGATCATCAGCATATAAGTGGAACCTGGTGTTGAGCAGGCAGTTAATGATGTCAGCACTGTGCAAAGGAGGAAAGGCGGATAAATTGATAGTTTGCCATACAATATTGTCAATTTAACCTCGGGTTAGCAACTAACTCTGACTTAAGTTATTCGTGCAAGTGAGCCCTAGAAGCTCAAGTATTTTTCCTATTACCACAAAGTATGTAAGCGGCGGCGCGTTTCTATTTTGTGCTACGAGGATTACCTAGAGTTTTGCTAACTTATTAGGCTTACCAATTTACGCACATTCAACAAAACTCTAGCTTTTACAAAAAAAAAAACCTTCAATCTTTCCATTCACCAAACCGGACCCTTTAGCCCGAATAACCCGATTGAATAACATATTCAGCTCCTTACAAAGCCGGCAAGAAATCACTGCGAAAATCCCATTTTCTCGAATCAATGATGCTGGAGGGCACTCATTAATCAAAAGCTTGATATTACGAACTAAATAGCCGGCTTCATACATAAATAGAGGATGGCAACAAACTGATATCTTATGATGAATGGCCTGGGAAGCCTGGGACCTTTGCTTAACAAACGGGCGGTTCTAACCGATTTGGTATTATATTTAGTTGGGAAATCGGGTGTAGGCTTTGTCTTGTGTTGTGGTTCTTAGTGTGGATTTGGTGACTAAATAAATTCTGTTATATACTAATTAGCTTAGACTAGCTTTTTCCTGTGATTTCGCTGATGTAAAAGAATTAGAGATATTGAGTGAAAGTGTAGCTTTTGGCAGTGAATGAATTTTCGTTGTCGGATCAGTAGGAATACAAATGGAAATATCTAGACATAAACTTTTACAAACAAACAAATCTTATTAAAATAAGTTTAGTTTCGATTAGGTTTTAAACACCTGATTGAACATACTTTTGCTTTACTTTGCTGACATTGTCATTTGCCAGGTTTTTTGAAGCGGTCGCGATCTTTAGGAAAATTAATAAATTTGGCCAATATTTTAGCTCACTTTACGGCTACGTTAACGTTCCTCATGTTTTAGTCCAACCCAGTACACTTATAATACAGGGTGTCCCAGAAATCGACGTCAAGCCGTAAATGGGTGATAGACCAAGTTATAACAGTTCTCAGAAAAATACGAAAAAAAATCTATCTCATGTTAAAAAAAATTTATGGTCACTTTAAAATTTACTAAAAAAATCAATCCCTGTAATGGTTCTTTAACTCCAATTGCTACAAATCCCATAATTTATCTAATTCTTTTATTAGATAAATTATGGGATTTGCCTAAAATTCAAAGCTCCTACTTGGAAGAAAATTAAACTTTTTCAAAACCAAATTATTCAAATTTACTATTTCGCCCAACTTTAACTGACTGTACTGAAAAAAAAATGTACTACGCTAGTTTGGCAAGTAACATGAAAAATTGGCGCATTTAATAAGGATTCAAAAATGGTGTAACACTTGCTAGATTACGTTTTCAATAATTGGTCAAGTTTTTTTTTTGTAAAAAGTCTCAGTTTTTACACAAAATGTCCATACTTCCTTAAAATGACTTTAGCTTACCTAAAGCTTTGCTAAACTCCGTTTCTAGTTCGATAGAGACGGAGAGAGTCATTTTGCGAAGTGTGAGCGAGACAGAGAGTGACGCCACCTTTATCAGTGACACAACCTTTATCATGAAACGGAGATACAATTTACCGATGAGTGCGAATGAGACAGCAGTAGTTATTGTTCTGTTTTGTAAGCGCAGACGCACACACAATTACAAATCAGTACGTTACGCTGCTTTGTTTACTGCGCATCTCCGTATTCGTTCATGTTGATTCCGTACTTACCACTTTTTGCGTTGTTTTCTGGACTTAATTGCTTGTGATTTGGACTGTTTAATTCCTCTTTCTGACGACCTGTGCTTTACTCTGGACTGTTGCTGATCCTGTGATTGTGTAGTACTACCATGGCTGTGTACACTGCATTGGAATATGCGAACATGCACCTCGTTTATGGGGAATGCAGATGCAATGCCAATGCAGCCGCTAGACTTTATCGTGAGAGGTACCCGAACAATCGTCACCCAGATCATCGAGTTTTTATTAATGTGCACCGTTCACTATCAGAGGGACGATTCCCTAACCAAGTACATGGTGAAGGAAGACATCGTAATCCGTACGAAGACGTCGTACTACAAGCAGTCCAAGAAGACCCAAGTGCTTCTGTACGTGGAATCGAAACAAGCACAGGTGTATCTAAGAGTACCGCCCACCGAATCTTAAAAAAGAACGAGTTCCACCCGTATCATGTACAGCGAGTACAATCATTACTGCCACGGGATTACGCTCCCAGAGTTGCGTTTTGCCAAAGGATGCTAGAATGGCACAGAGAAGACCCTCGATTCTTAGAGAAGATTTTATGGACCGATGAGTCAACATTTAAAAAAAATGGCTACATGAATTTGCACAATTTGCACGAGTGGCATGTAGAAAATCCAAATTTGATGAGGCAAGATAAGTCACAGTATCGATTTAAAGTAAATATGTGGACCGGGATACTAAATGGCAAAATAATTGGACCTTTTGAGCTGCCAGAGATTTTGAATGGCGCTTTTTATTTGGATTTTCTTCAAAATACTTTACCAGATTTATTAGAAGACGTGCCACTGAACGTTTACAGGGAAATGTGGTTCCAGCAAGATGGCTGCCCAGCGCATTATGCCCGTTTAGTAAGAGAACATCTTGATGAAGAATACCCGCTCAGGTGGATAGGGCGCGGTGGGACAATCTTGTGGCCACCCCGTTCGCCTGATTTAAATCCCCTAGATTTTTTTACTGGGGAGCGGTAAAAGAGAAAGTGTACTCAAAAACAATAGAGAATTTAGCCGAGCTGCGGGAAAGAATAACGGAAGCCGTTGTCTTTGTAAATAGGGGAAGATTTGCCCGGAAAATAACCAGATCTTTTTTAAGAAGATGTCGTGCTTGCATTGCCGTCGAAGGAAGGCAGTTTGAACTTTTATTGTAATAAAAAAAAAAAAAATCTGATAATTTGTTTTTTTTTTCTAAGATGAGAAAACTGGTCCTGACTTAAAGTAAAAAGGTTGAGTCACTATCATAACTTTGCTCTTAAATTACGTAAAATTTCGATTTCTTATCTCGCTCACACTTCGTAAAATGACTCTCTCCGTCTCTATCGAACTAGAAACGGAGTTTAGCAAAGCTTTAGGTAAGCTAAAGTCATTTTAAGGAAGTATGGACATTTTGAGTAAAAACCGATACTATTTACAAAAAAAAATTTGACCAATTATTGAAAACGTAATCTAGCAAGTGTTACACCATTTTTGAATCCTTATTAAATGCGCCAATTTTTCATGTTACTTGCCAAACTAGCGTAGTACATTTTTTTTTCAGTACAGTCAGTTAAAGTTGGGCGAAACAGTAAATTTGAATAATTTGGTTTTGAAAAAGTTTAATTTTCTTCTAAGTAGGAGGAGTTGGCTTTAAATTTTAGGCAAAAATCTACACAAGCATTATTCAAGATTACATAATAATAAAAAAAAATGATAAATTATGGGATTTGTAGCAATTGGAGTTAAAGAACCATTACAGGGATTGATTTTTTTAGTAAATTTTTAAAGTGAACATAATTTTTTAAAAGCATCAGATAGATTTTTTTTCGTATTTTTCTGAGAACTGTTATAACTTGGTCTATCACCCATTTACGGCTTGACGTCGATTTCTGGGACACCCTGTATAAGTATTACAAACACCACTTTTTACATAAATGGTTGTCGTAACAATCTGAAAGCTTATGATGAATGGCCTGGGAAGCCTGGGACATTTGCTTAACAAACGGGCGGTTCTAACCGATTTGGTATTTACATTTAGTTGGGAAGTCGGGTGTAGGCTTTGTCTTGTGTTGTGGTTATTAATTTAGTGTAATTCGATAATATTGTATTTTAATCGTATTGGATATTGATGGTATTGTTTGTAGTAATTTAATTTGACTTTTTACTTGATTTCTATTGATAATTTAGCTTTTAGTGTAAATAATTATTCGATTTTAATTTAATCATAGTTTAATTTCATAATTTAATTTTGTATTGTTTTATTATTATTTTAATTAATTTATTTTTGATTTAGATCCTTATTAAAATTTACGTAACCTACTCTGTAAATGTTGTGCATGCCTGTAAGTGACTTGCTTACACAGGATCTTTTCTGAATGTTTAATTATAATGTTGTGTGTAAATAAGTCGTTGGTGTGCCTTATTAAATAAATAAATAGTGTGGATTTGATGGCTAAATGTAACTTAGGACGCACTCAGGCTAGGTGGAGCTACGATCTTCGCTGGGTGGCTGGTAGCAGCTGGATGAGAGTTGCCGAAAATTTATGCAAATTACATGGAATTTGAGAGGCCTATATCTAGCAGTGTACTGGTGTAGGCTGTGATGATGGCAAAATTAAGTGCAAAAAAACTTTTTCCACTGTTTTTCTTTCTTTTTCTTTTTGTACTCTTGTTTTTACCGTTTTTCGAAACCGACTGCCGAAACGAAGTTATTTTGCACTTTTCAGTGTTTTGCTTTTGAAATCGGTTAATTTTTTTAAATGGGTAAAAGCTCTCTGATTCTCAAAAATCTGAACATACTTGAAGAGATAACCGTTCTAAAGTCTCCGTCAGATCACTAAAACATAAAAGTTATTGATCCGACTTGTACCAAAAAGTATAATTACGTAACTTGAAAACATGATTTTTAGTCTCAAATGAAAGGTATAAGTGTAGAACCATTTTATCCGTTTAAATCATCCATGCGTTTATGAGATATTAACTCATCACTGAATGCAAAGGGTCAAGGACGCCCCATACCGCGATACGTTTGTTTGATCGTATTAGCGACACAGCCGTTACATTTTTTTCGTATCGTTTTGAAATATTGGAATACATAGGTAGACAGGTGTTAATGACTTTTTTTTTTGTTATCTGGCGGTGACTTTAGTGAGATCATTTTCAAGCCGTATTTAAGGAAAGATTACTACTGAATCGGGCTATGGGCCATACTTGAAACATTTGTCTGGACTGACAAGGACTTTCTTATGCTCTGAAATCGAAAGTCTGACTTTCTTGTTTCTTTACTGTCCCTTGATCTTAACCCTCTACACCAGTGAGTGCTTAACCCTCTACAGCAGTGAATGCACTAAAATCACAATAAAAATACAACTTTATCTTCATAATTTTTTTTTAAACCAATGAACGTTGACATCATTTTTGCGCCAAATGAAACGATGAAATGGCGCCGATTTCCCCGGAGACGTTTTGATTCGCCTGGTAAAGGTTGTTGTTCGAAGTTTATTCATCTTGATTAATATCTTGTTCGCCTATAGTCTACGCAACATTGATTTACTTTATCATGAAGGAAAGATGAAATGATTTTGAATGAATTGTGATACAAAGATGGCAGTTTATAAAAGTTCGTGTTGAATTAGCTGTGTTTGAAGACATATAATCTATACTAATAATATTATAAAGAGGAAAGATTTTTTTGTTTGTTTGTACCGAATAGGCTCCGAAACTACTGGATCGATTTGAAAAATTCTTTCACCAATAGAAAGCTACATTATTCCTGAGTGACATAAGCTATTTTTTTATCCCGAAAACGGGTCCTGTGGGAAGGTCCACGGGAGCGAAGCCGCGGGCAGCAGCTAGTCAATAATATTAATTTAAAGCCTTTATTAACAATCTTACAATTAACATTTTAACTTATTTCTACTTAATACTACAGTAGTGTTTAAATTATAATATACTATTTTTTAATCGACACCGGTTTCTCGATTGCCTTTCTTTTCAGTAAATGCCTCCCCAAGTGCTCTCCACAAGCATCGACCTCTTGTTTCTCTAGTCCAATTTAGACTAAGACATATACATACTTACTTTTAAATGTTAGCTTTTGCCTTTTTCCTGTGTGTTTAGCCAGAATTTACAACCCAACCATATTGTTCCTTTCGTTCACACATCTGGCCTCTGGTACTGCATAGCATTTGTTTCCATCTGAGGACAAACGAAAAACAAAAGACTATCATCTCTATCATTGCCCGTGATTGAACAGTTCGCAGAAATATTTATGATTTATTTATTAAGTCAAGCAGAGCCTTAAGCCATGGTTATTGTCCCTCAGCTACGAAGAAACAGAGCAAATACTAGTAACCATCTCGTGAGACAAATCCTTCCATTAGTGCAATACACGTAGACCCATTATCACATACGTGCACACACACACACACAATCACACACACAAATATACTCGATCACACACTCACACACATACACATTAGCTGTACTATTAAATGTACCTTAGTTTTAATTTTTACTATGTTAATCTGCATAAGAATGAATTGTAATTCCTCCCCGGAAGAGAGAACTGGCTCCTGTAACACAGGTCAATCACCTAGCACAGGAGTCAGGGAATCCATGTATTGTATTATTTTCTTATGTAAATAAAGTTACTTATTATTATTTCCTTTATTTTTCTTCATTCTTATATATTACATTTTTAAATATTAAAAAAGAAAACTTAAAAACATTTAAAAATATAAAAATAGAGGCCAACCGGTATCGGGAACAGAGTCCATACTTACTTATTATTATTATTACTTAAACAATCATTCCAAAGACCGCATTTCTTATTAAAAGCAAATTAAAACCCAAATACACACCAACGTCTCATTTTAATACGCTACAGTATTCTTGAATAACGTTGTAAACATTGTTAGTAATTTTGAGGTCCCTGGTTCAATATTAAGCTGAGCTTCGAGACCGCAGACCATTGTGCTGAAGCTAAAACCTTGCTTATTTGTGCTACATTAAACGGTTATAATAACAGAACTCTAATATTGTTTAGTCATCTATAAAGGTCAGCTCACAGCAAGAGGCAACACTGCGAGCTTTTTAAAATAGCGATACAATATAGAACTTTATTTACTTAATGAAAAATGGTAAACATATTTAAGTAAGAGAATTCGAGTAAAAAGAAATTGATTTGGAATTCTGCCGTTGATTCTTTTTGTGTGTGCAAACGGTAAGTAGATGTGGTGAGTGCAAAATGTCTTGAACGGCACATCTATACTAATAATATTATAAAACTGAAGAGTTTGTTTGAACGCGCTAATCTCAGGACGTACTGAGAGGAATTGACAAAATATTTTTGTGTTGGATAGGAAGGTTATAGGCTATATAACATCACGCTACGACCAATAGGAGCAGCGCATAAATGAATAATGTAGCAAAAACGGAAAAAAAACCTTTTTGACAACTTCCGTTGTGTGCGCGTTTAAAGTTACGCAACATTCATGTATGTAGGGTAGGTAGGTAGCCAGTTGACGGGAGCGAAGCCGCGTGAGACAGCTAGTCTTTCAATAAAGATCGCTAACTTGAATAGACAGACTTAGAGCCCGTGATCCAGGTCAATATTTCTTTTTTCGCTTGTAGCTATTTGTAGAGCCTCTCTCTCGTGAATAGAAATGTGTAATTTTTTGTGTAGTAAATAAAGTTCTATATTGTACTTCTATCTTATAAAGTTGCGCGTAGCGTTGAGTTTTGGAGTGAGCTGACCCTAAAGATGGTAACATGGCACCCGTTTTGTAGTTCACTGACTCAGCACAAATAAGAGTATTGTTGTTTTCTCTAACTGGTAGGGAGGGAAAGAGATGGTGACGGGCTAGAGCTGTTAAATTTATTAACAGTTTAAACTTCGGTGAATGATGGCAATCTCGGTTCATTGTTTGGCCGGTTTTGTTCACTTTCAGCCTTATCTTGTACTAGCGACCCACCACTGCTTCGACGCTTTTACCATGTGACAAAACACCGAGATTACTTTGTAAGTTTGATATTATTGTGCCTTCCGTGCAAAATAAATATAACTATTTTAAAACCGTTGCACAGTTTAGAAAAAACAAAATGGCACCGTCAAAAGATATGGATAGTGACATAGTTTTATACCATTTAACTAAATAGATAATATACTTCTTAGCTGATAAATTCTGACTGGTATAGGAAGAATACCAAATGGCAATAAAGTTTTCTTTTAATTAAGTAACTTAGTGCTCAGTGTAATCACATAATCACTTGTTTTCTAATTTTTTCCGCAATCCCTTACCCCTTTTCCCAAAGCCATACCTAATGATTCGGCAAACATCGGCAATTTTCGGCAAACCCGAAGCAGAGTCACGTAAGTGTCGAAAACGTTCGCTATCGGCAAATTGATCGGGACGTATAGACAGCAAGGGACTGTCGTATACGATAATATTAACCTTTATGACATTCATTTTCGACTTTTTTTTCCTACGTATTTAAGTTTAATATTGATTGGATCGGAAATTGCGGCATTAAACGGCTGCAAAAATATTTTATGGGTCCATTAGTGGTTAATTTATGCTTGGAAAATCAATTTGTGAGTTCAAAGTGATGGCGGGCCAAGCATTTACCGTAAAGTAATGTGAATAAGGTGCAAATTAATTAAATTCTTGTTGGAAAGAAAATTAATTCGAACTAATAGGGTATTTCTCTATTAGTAACAGATAATTTTCTGTCGTTAAAATAAAGCTACTGTCTTTTGTTTTTGATATTTTAACAGCTATAATTGGTCAATCAATAAATTTTATTCGATTCTTAGAGGATGTTACCAAACAGGTACCTCTGTTACTTTTTGTTTACGGTGGGAAACCTTCAAAAGGCGCGAAAAAAACAAGGGAGTGTGGGACTTTAAACTCACTAAAGCCACCCCGGTGATCACCATCATCACGTGGAAGGGGGTCCCGTGACCTTTCCAAATACCACTCTGGAAACCCCTTTGTGCATCGCCTATCGCCTAGAGCAAAACCCTGGGGAGATTAATAAAGCAACCCCCCTGAGCCTCACTATGCACGGCAGCACGTGATAACTGTGCCACCGTCTTTCCTGGAGTCTGTTGGTGGACGAACAGAATCCCCAATCTGAACACCCATGACCCACGGAGTCCCGCCCACCTATGATGCAAGACGGGTTTCGGCGTTTTAGGCATCGAGGAGTTGGTAGGTACCTACGTGCGAGTAATAATCTCCTTGTAATGTCATCTTTTACTTTTTCAAAGAAGCGACTCATTTTCTAACTGCCCTCTTATGTGAGACAAGTAACTGCCACTGTTATTAATACAAATTATCATTAAAACATACTCCTATTAATTCAATTTAGCTAACACCGACAACGCCGTGCAACAGGGCACTGCGAGCAAAGCTTATCTCAATCCCTTCCGGAGCAAGCTCGCTAAACATTACCCATGCCCGGGAAAGCGGGCATTATATGGCAAATTGATTGCCAGATACAATGGAGCTACAGTAGGGCTATTTAGAGATACAGTCATTTCAGTAGAGATACTTTTGATTGCTCCTTTACGGGGAGATGTGATTATTTCTGCTTCGTATACTGTTTATCGGGGGATTCTGTTGTTATTGGCTTTAGTAGCTTTATGTGGCTGGTTTTGGAGTTAGTTACGATTGTATTGTTTTTGTATGTTTCTTTGATTTTTTTTACGTAGTTAATTGGTCGTTCGGTATGGGGTGGGTTTGACACAAGATTTGTTTTACTTGTAGAGACTGATATAATTATTTAGGTACGGTCAATTGACCGAAGGCTCACATGGAGGAAACATGTCGAAACAAAAAGAGAAGTAACTAACCTGAAATAGAGAGGCTTTCTTGGCTACTTGGAAGAAACTCAAAACTGGCGATAGATAACAAACTTCTAATATACAAGACCATACTGAAGCTAATCTGGACATACGGCATCCAACTATGGGGATCAGCCAGCGCCTCCAACATAATGAAAGTGAAAAGGCCACAAAATTATATATTAAAACAAATTTCCAACGGACCATGGTTTATCAAGACAACAGAAATTCATGAAATCTTCAATATTCCTATGGTCAATGAGGACATGGCGATCATTACAAATCCCGACTGCTAAAACATCGGAACAAGCTCGCAAGACAGCTTAAAATCCCAGAAAGCATCCGCCGACTAAAAAAGCGGCGGTATATTTTCGACCAGGACAGTCAGCCGGAAGAGTGACTTTGTAAAGAATAGGGCAGAATCAATTGGGCCTAACATGCCATCCGAACCATCTCATCTGCTCATAGTCTGAAAGACTGATCGCAAGATTAAAGAGAGAAAAAAAATGTGTCTTAAAACAATATAATTGCAAAATTAGCATGACTGAACCTGCAAATGATTGTTCAAATTAATTTTCAACAACCAACTTGCGTTATACTTGACTTGCGTTTATATTGTATCGTGTCTATAATAGGTTTATTTCCAGAAAAAGGGATTCAATCTCTAACCAGCCCAATAACAATGCACCAAAGTAGTCCTCAGCAATCCAGCTTCCCAACATCCATAAAACCACAAAATAAAACCTCATTACTTTTTATTGGCCCAGGCCAATAGGCCTCTTACCTGACATGAACGGTCGCGTAAATTCCACATATTACGCCTGCGAGATTTACGCGCGTAAAACGAACGTTAATTTGGTGATTCATAGTCGTGTACGTCCACACGGGGAGACGCGAAATGGATTGTATTTAGACATAGCTTGATACTTTCTACTACCAGAGAGGAAGAGGGGGATAAAAGGCTTCGTTTGTGTGAAAAATTACCACCGTTTTGGTTTGGGATGGGGATTTTCCGTTGGTTTTGTTAATGGAAATTAGTGAGGTATTGATGTAATTTGGTGGAGCACGAGAGATCTAATTTTATTGCTAAAAGGCGTTTCCTCCTTTGTGTCTTTCTGTGGCTGTCATGAGGATTTTTTGCAAGGTTTTTTCTGGTTCTAGGCTAAACACATTGTACCTTACCTAGATATATATACTTTATAACTAGATACCTACCTAAGCCTAGAACCAGTAACTAATACCTATTTACCTACGTACCTCATTTTTATCCTTATCGTCCAAAAAAAGAGGGCAGCTCAAGTTTTTTGTAACTATCATAAGTGCATACGTCGATAAAGAATCAGACAAATAATAATTATATTTTTAGACTTTCATGGTCACTAACATTAACACTAGAAACGGGATATTTACCACGTTTACTGTTTGTTGCGAGTTTCTGATATTTCGGTGCTGTTGCAAGCACCATGATCACGGATAAACTGAAGTTATTGCGGGTGGGTGTTTATGAGGAGTCAAATCGGTCTACCCTCTTTCTTGTTCGTTTTTTGCACTCAGTACCGCTACCACTGTAAACAGTAAACATGGTAAATATCCCGCTTCTAATGTTAATGTTAAATAATAATTATATCCTTCAGTCACGATATTTGGCCTTTTCCTCCGGTATCATAGCACCCACATCGTGTTTATGTATATTTGTGTAAGCAAAACAAATTAGCTTGGCCTAATTAATATATTAGTAACCATGGATTAATTACGGTTTCAATTATCTGTGATCCTCTCTGTCCCATGCACCCATTAATTGTTTCCCTTTACTTCTATAATTAGTTTGGTAAATTTGAAAAAGGAAACACCTCTTTTGGTGGGTTTTCCTATCTGAGATGATGGGATTCTTTCTTCCATAACTTTTTAATGTTTACTTCAAAAACCATATTGAAATGTTAAGCATCAGCATATTGCAGTCCACTGCTGAAGCATAAGCCACTGCAATCGCACGCCATTCATCTCAATCTCTCTGGTAGCAGTTGGATGAGAGTTGCCGAGAATCGGGATATTGAGCATATATCACCTGATGTTGAACACTGAATTAAAAAAATATAACATTTCATGTATTTTTATTATAATGCTAGCTTCGCCCGCGTGATTGTCGAATGTTATGCCCAAGGAAACATATTCCCGGGATAAAAAGTCCTAAATCCTAAGTGTTATTCCAGACTATAATCCTTGTCTGTGCCAAATTTGATCCAGATCCGTTCAGCCAATCTGGCGTGATTGAGTAACAAACATACATCCATCCAAATTTTTTGAATTTATAATATTACTAGCTTCTGCCAGCGGCTTCGCCTGCGTGAATGTCGAAAATTATCCCGAGGGAACATATTCTTGGGATAAAAAGTATCCTATGTGCTATTCCTGAGTATAATCTATCTCTGTGCCAAATTTCATCCAGATCCGTCCAGCCGTTTGAGCCTGAAGAAGTAACAAACATACACACTCACAGACTTTCGCCTTTATAATATTATATTATATAGTGTTATAGTAAGAAAAGAAGCACCAGTATTTCGTTTCTGAGTAGGTAGGTATGTACTGCTGAAATAACCTCTGAGGTCAAGGTCTCGTCGTGTGAATTCCGCAAATGAAACTGAATGCGAGAATCTTCAAGAGCTTTCAGTGAAATAGTGACACTGACAGCTCATGAACACCATTGCTGAAACAAAATTCAAATTCGCACTTGATCCGTTCAAATTCAATTTACCTGTTTACGGCTCTAAATTTAATTCTACTTCAATCTATTTCTGAAATTCCTAAAGCCGTAATATGGTATGGTATGGTATGATCTATTCAATCTGCCGATTAAATCGAGGCCCAGACGTTGTGGTGAATGAATAGGTTCTCAATAGAATAATAATGCTGTTAAAGTATTATTAGGAGTTACACTGAGTAAATTAGCGGCAAATGATCTTAGAATTGAAGTATACTTTACGTGTAGTCTGGTACTTGGCAGATAAGTCACCATAAACATGGATTTTTAAAAATGCAGTAGAACGGAACCAAGGTCTTTGGCTGGCATTTTGCCGACACCCATGTTTCAATAGCTGAATAGCCTTTATGTTTACGTTGCTATCCGTACCTTTCTGACCTATAATTTTGGCGAGAATGCGAACGCTCATGACTCTATTACTGGCAATAACTTGTTTCTGGACTTGTTTGAAATTAGCGCAATGTAATAAGTGGTTGCCTTTTTGTAACTCTTACAGCCTCTTTGGAAAATGATATATCTATACTAATATTATAAAGAGGATAGATTTTTTTGTTTGTACCGAATAGGCTCCGAAACTACTGGACCGATTTGAAAAATTCTTTCACCAATAGAAAGCTACATTATTCTTGAGTGATATAGGCTATTTTTTTATCCAGATAACGGGTCCTGTGGGGTGGTACACGGGAGCGAAGCCGCGGGCAACAGCTAGTATTATATATATTTTGCCACTATATATTTCTTGTCTCTAGTTTGAAGTTTTATCCACAAAGAAATAGGTACTAACTTGTATTTTTTAGTCCAACATACATTTTGTTTAGTGACCCATTAATTATTAAAAACGATATCGAAACTCATACCAAACTTACCCAAAATAGTCCTTACAGAACGTTTTCATTATGCTTTATTTCTGTACCTTACGACATGATTTTCCCTCGAAAAACTTTAGCAATCACCCTCAAAACTTATCATAAAGGACAGACCATTCAACGAAGAAAATCTTTCTAAATTAAAAACATCATTTTCGTAAGCGAATGCACTGAGAAAGACGAACTTTTCTCTCTGTGAAAATACTTGGTACAGTGGCAGCCACACAATGGCACAGAATGGCACAAAATGGCACAATGATGATTCGCCGAGCTCTCTCAATAACTGCGCCTTTGTATGTGTGCCGTATTATACTCGTAGTATCATAGTACGGACGTATGATTTGTGCTAGATAGTTGCTGGTAGCTATGAGATCCTAGTACATTACTTGTTTTGTAGGTTTTAATGGGATGTTGTTTTTGTTTGTGTGGTCGTGGGAGAGGCGAAAATCAATGAGTTAGATTACCTACTTGTTTTGATTAGGTCGGCAGATAGTTGGATTAGAATAAAATCGAATAATATGATATGGAGTATGACAACTTTATTTACATTTTTATATATATAGATGAATCCCTGTTTCCCTTGGTCACGGCATCACGCGTGAACGGCTGGACCGATATCGCTTATTCTTTTTTTGTTGTGTTTGTTATTGTTAGGAGAAGGTTCTAAAGAAAAAAAAATGGTTCCTTAACTACATAGGTAGGGTAGGTATATAGGTAGGGTAGGGTAGGTAGGTAGGGTAGGTAGGTAGGATAGGGTAGTTAGGGTAGGTAGGGTAGGGTAGGTAGGGTAGGTAGGGTAGGGTAGGTAGGTAGGGTAGGTAGAGTAGGGTAGGTAGGGTAGGGTAGGTCGGATAGATGAATGTTTGAAGTTTTTATGGCAGAACAAAGTTTGCCGGGTCAGCTAGACGTATGATTTGTGCTAGATAGTTGCTGGTAGCTATGAGATCCTAGTACATTACTTGTTTTGTAGGTTTTAATGGGATGTTGTTTTTGTTTGTGTGGTCGTGGGAGAGGCGAAAATCAATGAGTTAGATTACCTACTTGTTTTGATTAGGTCGGCAGATAGTTGGATTAGAATAAAATCGAATAATATGATATGGAGTATGACAACTTTATTTACGACTAGCTGACCCGGCAAACTTTGTTCTGCCATAAAAACTCCAAACATTCATCTATCCTACCTACCCTACCCTACCTACCCTACTCTACCTACCCTACCTACCTACCCTACCCTACCTACCCTACCTACCCTACCCTACCTACCCTAACTACCCTACCTACCCTACCTACCCTACCCTACCTACCCTAACTACCCTACCCTACCTACCTACCCTACCTACCTACCCTACCCTACCTACATACCTACCCTACCTATGTAGTTAAGGAACCATTTTTTTTCTTATTTTTTTTTCTTTAGAACCTTCTCCTAACAATAACAAACACAACAAAAAAAGAATAAGCGATATCGGTCCAGCCGTTCACGCGTGATGCCGTGACCAAGGGAAACAGGGATTCATTTTTATATATATAGATGAAGTAAGTCTTTGACCCACATTGCAGTGAGTAGTACCTGCTCGTACTTAAATTATGCGCAAGTCCGCACCGTTGCAAAAATACTCATTTAAAACCTGCTTTCTTGAAATTTGATAGGCTGAACCTGCAGAACGCTACGTTATACGATATTCAAAACAATAATTATAAAAAGCTTGCCTCCAGCTAATGATAGATGGTATTCCACCGAATATTTCTAGGCCATCTGTTAAGTATAGCTGTACGTTAGCAGCTGCCTCAGCAATTAATGTACGAAAAATATAGGCACAGAACCTTACCTGCTAAGGTAGCACTAATGGAATTGCGACGAGTACCTACGTCACACAGGTACATACATATATACGGCATTTAATAGCAAAACAGCCGGAGCTCGTACAATATTCATCCGCTTTAAGCCGCGGGGAAAAGATAAAGTAACTCTTAAAAACACTTTCATAACTTCAATTCATCCCGTGTAGTTCTCGGCTTTATTCAACATTTTGCACTTTTATTTGACTAAGAAAGTACCGCCGCAGTGCTCAATGAATCTCCGTGCGTCAGCAGCGGTTTATTGTAGTACAGCTGCTATTGTGGCATAATCGCAGTTTCTTAACTAAAATAAATTGAAAGAGGTTGTTTACTCTATGAAAGACCAAACTATGTACGGAATCAGCTGTTCCGTTAATAGAATACACTGAAATATTGTCTATACTCACAATCGTAAACAAAATATTCTAAACGACTTTATCAAACGGAAATACTCTGTTTATTAATCGTCAAGAAAATTTGGTTTATGTAAAACAGTCTTCGCAAATTAATAGATTTATATCAAAGAGCGTTTTCCGCCACGTGCAAATAATAACGTTAGTGAGTGGCCAGCTGTAATAAACTGTTTGTTTTTGTTTCAGGTGGCAGTTACATTAGAAAATGGCGTCATCGGTGCGCAAATAGTGAGTGTGAGTGCGAGTGGGTGCGGGCGATGTGGCGGGCGCGTGCGTAGCCTCGCGCGGCATGGAGGAGGACGAGAGGAGGCTCTCGTTCCCGCCGCCGGCGCCGCTTAACTCGCCGGGGGAGGAAATCGACGGATCGCGGCTGCTGGGGGAGATCGTGCGCACACTCGAGGCCACCAACCCGGAGGCGGCGGCTCCGCTGGTGGCCTCGCAGTCGCGGGATGCATTGCACGTGGAGGGTGAGAAACCGCGCAGAGATGAGCTGCGGATCCCGCTGGAGGGCGTCAAGTTCGCGCACGAAAGTTGCGCGGGCGCCGCGGAGAGGGACGGGCCGCGCGCCGCTGTCACGCCGTTCACGCGTGAGTCGGCGCGGCGCGCGGGCTCCCGTGGCGCGCAACTGGTGCGCGAATTCGGCTTCATGCCGCGCCGCCGGCTCAGCGTGGAAGACGGCGCGCGCCTGCCCCGCAAGTACGAGCCCTTCCCCCCCAAGCTGTACGGCCGACCGCTCGAGGAGATCGACAACTTCATTTACGATGAGGTGAGTGTTTGACCCACATTTCAATCCCACGGCTTACTGTACTATAAACTTTATGTTACATTTAAAATACAGAGAAGCGCCTCACTGCAGTTGTTCCATTTTGCTGTCAATTCTCTTGACGCATAATAACTCAAAAGTTGTTCGTAATCATACAAGTCTTTGTACGTTTCCTCTTTATGGAAATACGTTGGAAATGGCACAGTTTCAGTCGCGATTTCGTTTAAATTCCTCATATCTTTGGGTGGTCTATGCATTCCTACCGGTATTAGGGGTAAGGGAGGTCGCCCTTTCCATCTCATAACGTTTTATACCTCTTCATACACGCACGTCACGTCAGCCGACGTCACGTTTTCACTTACGTTTCAGGAATAAAGGAAATCTTTCGGAAAATATCTTTTTGTTTGTTATAGTCAATTGAATAGATGGTGTGGTGATCAATACTTCTTCAGAAAGTGGTATCAGGTATCAATAAGGTAAAACAACGGGTATATCTCGTATTTTTTTGTAAGGCGCATAGAAAGTGCTTGTATTTTGAATGCCCAAATCAAGACAAACCACCTTCGGGCATTGTATAAATAGATTTTCCCACCATGGATAAATTACATTATTCAAAAAAGGGACAAACAAAGCAAAATAATCCCTAACGACAAAACAACTCGGCAATCTCTTCCGTACTCCATGACAAATCAAGCTCATTAATGTTCAACCAATTTTCGTCACCCTTCTCAACAAGCCGAACGTATTACCTTGTATTTACCACCATTTACCCACAATAATGTCTTTTAAGATGACTGTAACATCCACAGGGGGGTAGTAACATCTCGCTGTGGCCACCGACCATTTTACTTTGACCTTTTTTATGTTCCAATGTTTTAAAGTTACGAAAAGCACGTACAGGTCATTTTAGTCTGGTAGTTGACCGTTTGATAAGTTCTCGGAACAAGTGCTGTTTGGACGGCTGATCGTAAAAAATAATGACTTAACGGCCGGACGTATTCGTGTGATGTTCTGTTAATCCCTCGTTACGTTCGGATTTAGAATGGAATGTTCAATTTTCATTTTTTGAGTTTTTCTTTAGATTGAAAAGAAGATAGGGTTTTAGAGTGTCGGATTTTTGGGATTTAAAGCTGGACTAAATTCTAACCGACTGCCCAAAAAGGAGGAGGTTCTCAATTCGACTTTATATTTTTTTTTATGTTTGTTACCTCAGAACTTGTTACTGGGTGAACCGATTTTGATGATTCTTTTTTTTCTTGATAGCTGGTACTTGTCATGTGGTCCCATTTAATTTTCATCAAGATCTGATGAAGAACTTCGGAGATATACATCAGAACTCTTTAATAAATGACGGCAAATCACTCGGGATATCTGCAATCGCATGTCTGTTTATTGTTTACACCATTTCATAACATAACATCACACTGGTACGCTCTAAAGGGGTACGCAAGTGTAAGCAGTTCACCTTGGTATACTCTTATTCCACCGGTTTTGTTTAAGTTTAATGTATTCTGGCTTCACTTTGGGCATTATTGGTACCTAGCCCTATATAACTGGTCCATTATGTACCACAACTGAAAAGTAAATAATAAAAAAAAACTACTTTCAAAAAACAACCGACTCCCAAACAAAAACACTACAAAGTAAAAAAATAACTTCAATTTCGGCAGTCGGTTTCAAAAAACGAATAAACTAAAACAAGAACACTGACTGCCGAAATTGAAGTTATTTTTTTACTTTGTAGTGTTTTTGTTTGGAAGTCGGTTGTTTTTTGAAAAATGTTTTGTAACGTTGGATTCGACAGCAAAAATAAACATAATAATGTAACATTCTACCAGCACACAACACATCATTCATCATCTTGCCCAGACATTTTGGACCTTATGAAAATTGTGATCGCTGATAAAAAGTAACTTTTTCAAAGCCTCCTGTGTGCTACTAACCTACAGGTCAAATTATCTTTTGTCAAAAACTAATACACAACAATAAAGGTCGGTCGTGGGTTCGAACCCAGGCAGGCGCTTTATTTTGTGTAAATTATTTCATCACCACTGCTCTCAAAAACGGTGAAGGAAAACATCGTGAGAAAACCGACATGTCCTAGAACCAAAAATTCGAAGACATGTGACATCCTGCAACCCGCACTGGGCCCGCGTGCTGGATTACGGCCCATCCCTTCTCACAGAGAGGAGGCCTGTGCCCCAGCAGTGGGAGCATTAATAGGCTGATGATGTGATGTGTGATGTGACACAACAATATGTGGCCCTAGTGAAAAAGGATCTAAGCAATGATTTCGAAAGGAAGGATACGCCCATCTGAACATTTTATAGAAACCTTCTTATGACAAGCAAATACTCGCTCACTCCCGCCACAGATAACTATATAAAGGGTATTTCAACAAGGACGGGTCGATGTTAAAATTGAATAAAACAAGATGTGTGTGAGATATTAACGAAATTTATTTTTTATTTAAAAGGCTCATTTATGCCATTATGGATGGAATATGACATCGTTCAAATGTCCGCCGCGGCTTCGTATGGTGGCACGAATCCGAGATGTCCAATTTTTAATGACCCTGCTGCATAGATCCGGCTAAATCCGAACGATGGCCTGCGTTATGTTGGCTTTCAGGGCAACGGTCGAATGTGGTTTATTGGCATAGACCTGCGACTTCAGAAAACCCCACAAGAAAAAGTCTAGCGGAACTCTAACTCTACCCTCAAACCGATCATGCAGAATGTCGATTGTGTCGTTCGCTGTGTGGCAAGTAGCGCCATCTTGCTGGAACCACATGTCGTTCACGTCCATATTGTTCAATTCAAGCCAAAATAAATTGTTTATCATTGATCTGTAGCGCTCATGTCATTAAAAATTGGACCTCTCGGATTCGTGCCACCATACGAAGCCGCGGCGGACATTTGAACAATGTCATATTCCATCCATAATGGCATAAATGGGCCTTTTAAATAAAAAATAAATTTCGTTAATATCTCACACACATCTTGTTTTATTCAATTTTAACATCGACCCGTCCTTGTTGGAAGACCCTTTACTAGTCAGAGACACGCACACGGACCACTGTCAACTGAGTCGCGTTGGTCCTAAACTGCAATTTTATGACCAGCGCGCTGATGTCATTTAGTCGCGCGGTTGGCCTGGTCCTTACGCAAGTAATATATATGTCAATGGATCTTAGTCCAAATGCAACTTTACAGGAGACGCAAAAAACACTCCGCGAGCTTCAAATTGCGTGTGGCATTTAAACCGCTACCAAATAAAATACATGTGGTATTTTTTATAGATAAACGATTTATGATCATTATATTTGAGTTATTTTTTATGTGAAGTTAATAGATATTAAGATAGTGACTTATACTAACCACAAAATGAATTTCTTAAGGGTATAAATTAAGTCTTACCCCTACATCCATAAGTTTAATGTTAATTCACACAAGTGAAAAGGGAGACGCGTTAGGAATGATTTTTACTATAACCAAGTAATGCAAAGAAATTATTTATTTCCGTTTATTTTGGTGAAAAAGGAACTCGTTAAAAAAAAGGACCAGGTGTTGTTGTATTGATAAACACCAACCAAATAAAAAATGGGTAATTTATGTTAATTTAGATTAAAAAAACTGGCCAAGTGCGAGTCGGACTCGCGCACGGAGGGTTCCGTACCATTATCGCAAAAAACGGCAAAAAAATCACGTTTGTTGTATGGGATCCCCACTTAAATATTTATTTTATTCTGTTTTTAGTTTAGTATATATTTGTTGTTATAGCAGCAACAGAAATACATCATCTGTGAAAATTTCAACTGTCTAACTATCACGGTTCATGAGATACAGCCTGGTGACAGACAGACAGACGGACCGCGAAGTCTCAGTAATAGGGTCCCGTTTTTACCCTTTGGGTAAGGAACCCAAAAAACACAAATTAAAAAAATATGTTTCTCGTTTAGGAGAATAAAAAGTACATGAAACCGACTTTTTGAGTTTTTTATTGGTGTCAGTTGGACCCTTTTACACAAAGTAACTTCAATATTTTTAGAGATAGCTTAGATCCGTTTTCAGCGACATAGAGATAGAGCATTTCTTTCTGATCACTTTTGCATAACTAACTTAACTCATTTACGACAAAACCGGACTTATACCCCTTTTCACCAGGGCCACAGAAAGAAAGTATGCTTCATTCGTTTCTGAAACAAATGGTATTTTTTTTCCTTAAGCTTCTAAAAGAGCTTGATGCTCAAAGAGCGTTTAAAACAACATATACCAAAAGTAAAAATTAAAAATTTCCAAATAACACTTTTTTGTTTTTGTACTTAAATGATAAATGATTTATTTCTGTAAGTTGGTTTGTACAAACACTTTCACATGTCGATCATATTTTTTAAAACTAGATGAGGTCGGCGTTTCCTGTCTGACTACTCTGAGAAGAAAGGCCGAAACAAACTCAGAGGTCACAGTCTCTTTTAAAGTCCAGACAAAAACTTGGTTAGATCATGTGAGACCATGTAGACTGATGTCTGAAATGGTCTTTTGAGAAAAGAACCAGCCAGATTGAGTGGACCTGTCCAGTCAGTGCACGCATTTGTCAATAACCGTGCAGCTCAACTTAGAATTTAAGGAGCTCAACGAATTGACGAACAATACCAAAGAAAGGACATTCGGGTAGGCCACATAAATACTCAAACTGCCAGACCATGATTAAAAACTAACTAAGATAAATTAAAATTAAAAAAAAAGAATGATCCACATAGTCTTCACATTCACAATAATTAAAATAAAATAATATAATACTTTAAAAAGTAAATATTCTTGCCATTGCAAGAAAAATTAAAAAAAAGAAAAAAAATTAAAAACTAAATTCACGTAGCAAAATAAAAAAAATAAAAAACGAAATTAATTGGAGCAGCTCAATCCCAAGCCTTTTTGTCCTCAACGTAATCTTTAATGTTATAAAACGCTTTCTGGCACAACTTACGTTTAATGAATGATTTGAATTTATTAACACTTAAACCTTGTACGTCGCTTGGAAGCTTATTATAAAAGCGTACACATTGACATCTAAACGAGCCACCTATTTTCTTGAGCCTTGTTGTAGGTACTACAAATTTGTGTTTGTTCCTAGTATTTATATTATGGATATCACTGTATTTTTTAAACAATTTTATATTTTTATGGGCATATAAAAGATTTTCATAAATATACTGAGAAGGCACAGTCATTACATTAATCTCCTTAAATTTCTCTCTGAGAGAGTGTCTCGGGCTTAATTTATAAATTGATCGAACAGCTCTTTTCTGCAAAACAAAGATAGTCTGGATGTCGGCAGCATTTCCCCACAACAGAATACCGTACGACATTACACTATGAAAATAGCTAAAGTATACTAAACGGGCTGTCTCTATGTCAGTTAAGTTACGAATCTTTCTAACAGCATATGCTGCGGAGCTTAGCTTCTTTGACAATTTATCTATATGTGGGCCCCACTGAAGCTTAGCATCCAAAGTTAGGCCTAAGAATACTGTGCTATTTTTAGGATTCAATTCTTCGCCCTTTAACATCACATCAGTTTTCACCTGCCTAACGTGAGGTAGGGTAAACTTAATGCATTTGGTTTTTTTCCATTTAAAAGTAAATTGTTAACATTGAACCAGTGAACTACTTTTGAGATCGCGCTATTTACATCGTCAGTAACCAGCTGCTGACGTTTAAGTTTGAACAAAAGTGAAGTATCATCCGCAAACAACACTATATCATGGTTATCCTTTATGAGGTAAGGCAAGTCATTAATATAAATAAGAAACAAGAAAGGGCCAAGAATTGAACCCTGCGGGACTCCCATTGTTACTATAGATCCGGGAGATCTTTTTCCATTAACGTCAACGCTCTCAATCCTATTACTCAAGTATGAAGTAAGAAGAGCCAGAGCGCTGTTCCGGATTCCGTAGTGGCGGAGTTTCCTGATTAGCGTTTCATGAAGAACACAATCAAATGCCTTGGACAAATCACAAAATATTCCCAAGGCATCGCACTTATCTTCCCATGCATTATAAATATGTCGGGTTTAGTCAATAGTACGGACGTCAAAACAAATCGCAAGCACGCCATCTGGCGGCAAAGCAAGAACAACTACGCTTTGGCGCGCTTTCTCTAACCACTTGCGTGGTGGGGATAATAGAATATTGCAGTTGAGCTAAAATGTACTGGCAGTTGAGTACTGACAGCCGTAGAGCTAACGATTCGTAGAATCAGTGTCGATCCGTAATATTAGTAAGCAAGAATGTAACTTGTGTCTATTTGAATATACTCAGTGTATCGAGTAATTTGTGTGATTTCATTTTCACGATTGTACCCAACGACCTGCCCACACACGATGTCTTAACCTAAGGGAATACATCCTGACTTCCCGATGGTTTACATCTATCGGCCAGCCTTGATGCGACATCAGAATTGGGATTCGGTCGTGCTAATGAGATTACACGTAAAAATAATGCTAGTGAAAGTGGCAGTTACATGCTTGCAAAAAAAAAATAATCGCGGTGTCAGTTGCGACTACCCTCAGTCTTGAATAATAAAAAACCAGTCTGGAGCGGAGCAGCAAGGAGGCTAGCAACAACCAAGGAGCTGGACAGGTCAAGGAGGAGCGTGTGGACGTGTGGAAAGATTCATACGCACGGATCTTTGTCAATCTGGTGAGTCGTTTTCATTTTGTTATGACTATTGCCAAGAGTGTTCGTTATTCAAAATTCTGGTTTTGTGTACGGTATGGCGGTCAGTGGATCTTCGGGGTGGCCCGTGTCAGGTCATAATTTCATGTTAGTTATCGATGGTAAAGTTTTGATGTTGTTGAAGAGTTATTATTCTACTATCACTGGCAATAGGCCTTGACTGGCCTTGGCTGACTATTATTGTTCCGATTTTAGAACGATGTAATAGAATTGCCATACCAAACACATCATTCCGGCAATGATGATAGTACCAAATGAAATATTTTGATTAGTTTTGATAATGTGACAGTTTTATGCAGTGAGAGTTAAGTTTAAGAAGCATGGTATTCTTCTTTTCGATTCAAAGAGCCAAACTCTCTGGAACGTAGTAAACCCTACCAGACCATGCTGAGGCTTAAATGCCGTGGTCGCTATGGTATTCATTGGATTTTCTAAAGCCCATATACCTACCTGGGCACTGGGGACACTGTAATGTGTGGTTCATGTTTTGGACAGGAACTCTGCACTCACATTCGGTTTCCATAATAATCTGTTTGGCCATGCCGGTTTAGGTAACTACTACTACTAGAAGCTCGTGGCTAAATAATAACAGCCGCACTGGTCGATCATCAAGGTTAAGCAAAGCTTGACGAGGTCGGTCCGTGGATGGGTGACCATTTCAACATACCGGGTTTCCTCCGTGCCTCGGAAAGCACGTTAAGCCATTGGTCCCCGCTGTCATTTGAAGATCTTTGACAGTCGTTAAGGGTAGTCAGAAGCCTGAGATCTGATACCGGTCTTGCCAAGGGGTGCCGTGTTGCCCAGTTACTGGGTTGTGGGGGTCAGATGGGCGGTCACTCCATGTAAAACACTGGTACTCAGCTGAATTCGGTGGGACTGGAAGCCGACCCCAATGGAGTTGGGAAAAGGCTAGGCAGATTGATTAGTTTAGGTTACTACGAGTACACCGGTGCATCGATTAATTTCCATCAAAGCTGTGTATGGTTAAGATAACCGTGTGAACATATACTCTCGTAATGTTTTTCATGTTTCAGATACCATATTGTGTCGCAGCCTGAAGCCTCTGCTGCAGGCTAGCGATTCAGGGGCTGAGCGCGAAGGTTGACGTGTCAACATCTGAGAGGTTAAGACCGACGGCAGCCTAGCAGCCCAGGTGGTAGTCGAACGCTATGACCACAGCTGTGAGGTCGGGAGCGCGCGCAAGTTTGGAATAGAATACTCGGTGAGTCGCTTCCATGTTATTTTGATAGTGAGGTCGAAGGTTCTCTAGTGAAGAGATGCTAGTTCGAGTTTTAAGTCTTCATGTTTGACCATTGTATTGGTCGTGGTTATATCTAGCACTATCACTAGGTAATTGAGACACACTTAGTAAAAAGCAAGTGGCTAATGAGTTTCCTATTGGCTAGTTAGTACTTTCATAGTTTCAATATTAATTTTAGTACGAACGTTAGGATGAGATATCCAAAATGACTGAACAACTAGTCGTTTTCAGTGGCAAAGCGAGTTAGTAATGTCGTAGTGGCATCGAAATTGTATCGAGTTAGTAACGGTACTGTTCATTTACCTGTACTCAGAAAAGATCTTGCTGCGTTACGACTTACACAGCCGTCCTCAGATCTGAATTCACTTGCTTACTTTTAAAGTGATATTTTGATAGTAGCAGAATTCGCGATTGTTTTCCTTACATGAAAACTGAGTTAGTCAACGAAATTAAAGGGTTACTGTTGATAATCAGATTTTAACGATATTGATCAGAGTTATTCGTGAAGCACCTTCACACGTGGTATTATGAAGCAAATATTATCAGGCTTAATTGTTTCCCTCATATTAACAGTCGGTATGTTCCAAAATCTTTAAGTAAAAGGCGCGAATCTTGTGAGAAGGGTCCCCGATCACCAAGTTCCTTGAGAATTGGACATCATAGTTGATGACAGTGGTAGTGAAACCAAATCTGATTAACATGTCTGCTTATGAGACAAATTCTGGACCGCACCTCATGCGTAACATGTGGCGATGGGTTTTTGAAGAGGTTTCATGAGTTGAGTATGCATTGCCTTTGAATTATAACAAACTGTAACAGCATTGTTACTATTACTTTTAGTTGTTGAACTTGTTGATCTTAGGACACTTTTTTCTAATGAATAGTGTTGTGTGGGAATCTCTAGTACAAAAACTAAGTAGGCCCTGCATTAAGTCCGCGATAGGTGATTATGACAGGACAGTTATCGTTATACACTGAAAGCTTTAAATAGGTACGCTTAGGACCTACAAGTATGCACACTGTAGGTTAAGGAAGATACCAGCGGGTTATGTACCAGTCGATGTAGATGTCAAAAGGATTTTGATGATAATGAGCAAGCTTAAGGTGTCGAGTAATTCAGTCTATCGAACGTATTATGTTTGACCGTACCAGTGGATTCTGGCGGAGGTCGGGGTCTGGAGACCGTTGTAAGAGCAATTCAATTGCTGGTCGGCTAGAGGGCCGCGTTGGAGGTTTTACTCGAGGGTTTCTGTAAGCTTGGCAGTTTTTCCTGCAGCAGAAGTTTTAAAGTTTGTTTGGAGCGACTAGTGGTACATGGCCCAGGGTAATGATTTAGTTAATGAGTAGGGTTCTAAAATCTCTATTTTCACGAACCCAATGATCTAGTTTGGTCAGGAGTAGCCGAGCGTTGTGTGGCAACTGTTGGCCTGTGTGGCAACGGTAGGCCTTTATGGCAACGGTAGACCTGTATGGCACCTGTAAGTCTGTGTGACACTATGTCTGGTGGGAAAATTCATGTTAGTGTTGGGAACCTTACAGAAAGTTCCTATTGAGTCATGAGGTTGAAAGAAAGTAAACTCGCAGTCATGCGTTTGGTGAGGTCACCATGATAATTTTGATGACGTTCGAATCGTCAAGCCCTCATTACGAAAATTGAAATAATTTTGGTTTTCTAATTTTGATTACTTTGCGTAGATCGTGTTAGTAAGACACACGAAGCTCAAGTACCAATTGAGATAGTAGATGAAGTAGATAATAAACTGACGTAACATAGGACAGACTAAAACTCTGTGTGAACAGGTTCTGAGTTCAGAGAGTTGGGTTGACTCGACATCGTGGAGATGTTCGAGTAGAGCAATTGTGATTGCTAAGAGAGCTATAAGATAGCTAAATATCGTAAATAAGATACCTGGTGGTTTCTTTTGCTGGATTTAATTTGAGATTAATGACTATCAGTGGTACTTGGACTTTGTAATCACTATGATTGGGTGCTTTTAGGTACCAAATCGATGATTAACTTGCTATTTTCTTTAAATTGGAAATAGAATTAATCTTTTCTTGCAAAGGTGAAAGGAGACATTTAAATGATCATGTTTGATTGATTCAAAGTGTTTCCTCACTCACATAGAGTATGCGTCAGGATTGGACGAGTGAATACTGTTTGGAAATTTTGTGTTTCAGAAAAACATCCCTTGTATGATGGGCGACTCCGCCAGTCGGAGTAGACTAAGAGGACGTATGGCGCAACACGACATGAGGTGGCATGGAGCGAGGACAAGATGATGAAGCCTGCGGGTGATAGATTTGGGGATCTGTCACCTGAGAGAGGCCCGAGAAGGCGACGTGTGTGTTCCACGCTCGCCTCTCAAGAGTAATTACGGCCTAGAGAACACCATGTGGTTTTAGTCAGTAGGAGTCTGACAGACCCCTCAGCTTTCCCCAAGGGTTGAGGACATCCATTGAGGATTTCCACATGATTCGATACACTGTGAAAACCTGACAATGAGGAACAGACGAGGACGCCTGTCTCGCAGGATGGCCGTGTCGGGTTTAGTCAATAGTACGGACGTCAAAACAAATCGCAAGCACGCCATCTGGCGGCAAAGCAAGAACAACTACGCTTTGGCGCGCTTTCTCTAACCACTTGCGTGGTGGGGATAATAGAATATTGCAGTTGAGCTAAAATGTACTGGCAGTTGAGTACTGACAGCCGTAGAGCTAACGATTCGTAGAATCAGTGTCGATCCGTAATATTAGTAAGCAAGAATGTAACTTGTGTCTATTTGAATATACTCAGTGTATCGAGTAATTTGTGTGATTTCATTTTCACGATTGTACCCAACGACCTGCCCACACACGATGTCTTAACCTAAGGGAATACATCCTGACTTCCCGATGGTTTACATCTATCGGCCAGCCTTGATGCGACAAATATATCCTAAAAGCTCAACACCGGCATCAGTAGTTGAACGACCCCTTGTAAAACCGAACTGTTTGCTATGTAATCATTTATGTTTATTAAAAAATCTTTGCAATTGCTCTAAAATTAATTTCTCAAATATTTTACTAAACGTAGGTAGTACTGAAATAGGTCTATAATTTGTAGGGTCTGAAGTACTACCTGATTTAAACAAAGGTATTATTTTACTATTTTTCATTAGGTCAGGAAACTCCCCACTGTCGATACAATTATTAAAGATAATAGCTAAACTAGGTGCGACAATGTCAATAATGGACTTAGCAACTTCTACAGAATGTCCCCACAGATCTGCAGTCTTTTTAACATTTAAAGTGTGAAAGGTTTTAATTATGTCTCTACAAGTAATATGTTCAAAAAGAAATTCCGAATCACAAACATTAACATTTTCTTTTAGTATAGACTCAGCAACAGAAGGTGATGAGTTTAGGGATTTAGTAGTTGAAATGGGAATATCTGAAAATAAATTTTCAAAAGCCACTGCGACTTGTGAGTCTGATTTTATGATGTTGTCATTAATAGATAGGCTGTAGTCAATATTCCGGTTACCAGATCTTCCCGTTTCACTATTAATAATATTCCAAGTCGTTTTAATAACATTACTACTACTTTTAATCTTCGAACTCAAATAACGCGACTTGGCCAAACAACAAACTTTTTTAAATAATTTTGAATAATTTCTAACATATAAATTAAATTCAGCAGTGTTTACATAAGTCCTTTCACTGTACAGCTCATAAAGCCGTGTTCTGCTTTTATGAATACCAATGGTAGCCCAATCACCGAATGAAGCATTACTATTAACCGAGATAGTCTTGGGAATAAAAGTGGAATTAAATTGTCTACAGTATATATTAAAAAAATCATCATATAGATGATTAGGTTTAGAATGAATTGCCAAAATTGGTAATTTATTAATAAGTTTAACTTTAAAAGCTGCCAAGCGACTTGCAGTTTTGGGGTTAACAGTGATATCCTTTTTAGCCACTTTGTTATTTTGTTATACTACATAATTATTTATCTAGTAGTAGATACGCTTCGAACACATAATTAAGACACGATATCTTGCGAAAATACCCTGAATCAAACAGTAAAACGCCAGTTCTTTTGAACGGCTGAACCAATTTTCATCAAACATAGCCAATAACACTCCCGATAATGTCACCTGTCAAACAATAACAAAATCAAAATCGGTTCATCCGTTTAGGAGGTATGATGCCACAGACAGATACTCAAATACCCAAACACACAGGTACACACGTCAAACTTATAACATGCCTCTTTTTCCGTCGGTGGTTAAAAACAACGTAAATCATAGAATTTAATTTATTCTATGTCCAAGCAATTCATTTCTTCGTAACTTACTCGGCACTTACTCGTAAATCTAAAATTCTCTGTCCAAAAGCTTGCATGCACTTGCCCACTTAAACTTAAGACATCTCCACACGTCGATGTTAACACTAGCTCCAAGGCTGGAAGGTGTCTTATCGCGGCTGCCCCATCGGCTTATCAGATCAGTCAGCCTTACTTGTTGCACTTTGTACAGTCAAGATACCTTGTAAGTGTTGATGTATGGAAGTAATATATTAGTTGGGAATGAAGTTGGTTCTCTTGCGGATCTCTACATTGACTGGTTCGATCACGCAAGGAAACTCCGAGCATAGCCCTCTCCACTGCACTTTGGGCGACTGTAAGCTACCAGGGTTACCGACATAGCCCGAAGAATTGCCAAAATTAAGTGGCAGTGGGCAGGGCACATTGCTTGCAGAACGGATGGGGCAAAAAGATTCTGGAGTGGCGACCGCGAACTGAAAGACGTTGCGTTGGAAGGCCTACCACCAGGTGGACTGATGACCTGGTGAAAGTTGCGGGGACGCACGGGACCGGTCAATGTGGCGACGCTTGGGGGAGGCTTATCGTTCAGGTAATATGATGATGATGAAGAAAGTTGGTGCGAATATAATACTTGGAAAAACGTTGTTACTCGTATCTGGTTTTTCTAAGAATTGGTTTATAAAGAGACGCAGACGGCGTACTTTCTTGAAGGTGGTCCCCTCGCAGTCTAACACCAATTTGACAAAGTTGCCTTCTACTTTACTGTGTCTAACAGGGACCAAAGAGATCTAATCTTTGTAACCTAACACCTAAGCTCACACACTACACGCTATATTGAGTATTGAGTTGTAATTTCTAATGTATCTTTAAATTAACCTATCACCTTCCAAACTCGGGCGCACGGTTGGCGCAGTGGTTGAGCGATTGACTGCTGCGCTTCGTGTCGCGGGTTCGATTCCCGCACGGAACAAATATTTTTATGACCTACAGATAATTGTTCCGGCTCTGGGTGTTTGTCTATGTGATTTATATGTGTATAAACGCACCCACGATACAGGAAGAAATTCCTAGTGTGGGGCAAAGTTAAAAATAAAAAAAAAACTGTTACACAGTTTAGAGATGATTCCAACTCAATCCGGTCCTCATGTATAATGTAAGGACTCAAAGAGATCATTAAAAGGTTTTAGTAACACATTTTTAGGGTTCCGTACCTAAAGGGTAAAAACGGAACCCTATTATTAAGACTCCACGATCCGTCTGTCTGTCTGTCAGTCTGTCTGTCCGTCTGTCACCAGGCTGTATCTCATGAACCGTTATAGCTTTACAGTTGACATTTTCACAGATAATGTATTGATATCTGTTGCCGCTATAACATCACATACTAAAAACAGAATAAAATACAACAAACGTGATTTTTTTGCCGTTTTTTGCTATGTTACGGAACCCATCGTGCGCGAGTCCGACTCGCACTTGGCCAGTTTTTTTTTAAGAATAGAATAGAATACTCTTTATTATGTACACCATATAAGTTACAGAAAGTATAGACAAAGAAAACATTACACTGGGTGACACAATGGGCGGCCTTATCGCCAAAAGCGATCTTTTCAAGAAAACCTTTGGATGGATAAAGACAACTTACATAACATAACAACACAACATAACATAACATTTCAATTAAGTAAGCTGTTAAGATTTTAAAGAGCTCATAACCAGCTGAGATGTTGATGTAAAGTTCTTACTCAGTTATTTAATTTGGTCTTAATCAATCATATAGAGGTTTATAGTTACAGTTTATTTCTGGAAAAGAGGACAAATATGCCCCAGCATTTAGCATTCCGTCAAACAAAAGAGCCGCTCAATCTACTAGAAAACACAAACGTCTCACTTCACGAATTGGAAAGCTCCTCGCGTTTTCATATTCTTTCCTTCATCCACTTTCGTAGTGCACTTGGCACGAGTGGCCGGCCAGGGTTGAGAGTCTTTACGAGACCCTTGAGTGGCTCTAAGGCCTTCCACAGAGCTGGTATTGACACTTCAGTGGCTTCAACGGGTTGCCAAAGTGATTCGTGTAGTGGTATCAAGGTTTAGTGATGATTTAACTATCCTGTTAATTGTTTTGGCATCGTTTATTAAATCAAAGTGATTCAGATTTTACAATGAAAGAGATCGGAACTTGAATGACAAACGTCCGAAAGAGATCAGAGTAGATATTCATGTGCTTTTTATGAATTATCCTCAAATGATATGCCTTTCGTTTGTCTTGAAAGAAATATAAAAATAAACACAAATACAGTAAAGCTGTTCCTAAGTGCCTGTAGTAAAGTTGCAGTAGTAACAATGAATTGCTCACACCTACAGCTTATAAATATTCTGGTCTTGTGGTGGACATCACACGCGAGAAAATACCATAAAACAAAACTAGCTTCATTTATTAATCTCAGACGCAAAAATCCCTATAAATGATACATGGTATCGACGACAGCGCGTCCACCCAGCGTAATCCTTCGTTCACTATTCCAAGTGCCGTGTCCTCGGGCCATAAATAAAAAAAAACTCCTCTAGCAAATCGGCCAACAGTCGTAAAAATCGTCGCAATTGGCAGCGTTTAATTTATTCCGGGCAGTCGGGTGTCGCTCAATGGCCTGTTGCCCCGACTCAAGTGACTTAAGACCGCTAGAGTTGCCACTAAACAAATTGAAATCAGAAATGTTGCCAGTAAATAAAGTTTTATGGCCTGTCTGTTTTTTCTTGACTTAGACTAATCTTTTGTTTTTTTTAACGGTTTTATTATCTTTTATGTTTTCATATTGTTTTTGTAATAGTGTGTGGCAGAAAATAGCGCCGATTTAAAACTAGTGTGTACAGAATGTGTTTATCGCATGTGTTTTTTCTCTCCTGGGAAATTTTGTGCGCCTTCGACAAGCAACGTTGTATATTGGAAGCAACAATGAATGAATTTTGTAATAGTTCTTTGTTTTGGCAAAACTATATTACTTTGTTCAGTAAAATCGTTTGGTCACTCATTGAGCAAGTCTACCTGTACCTATATATCAGTAAATATGTGTGTACCCTCCTAATTAACAAAAGTTATGTTATTATTCTAGAATAGTATACTGACAGCTGTCGCAGAGATCAAGCTATCATTTATGAAGTATAATGATCAAACAAATACTTTCATCATTTACTTTTCTACCCTCGATTTCAGAATTAAAAATTTAAAGTTGAGTATATGTCAAACTCTACTTACTTTAATCTGAATCCCAACCTGTTAGACTTTGGCATTCAAGAATGGTTGGATACATTATTAAATCCAAATTCACAATATAGGTACCTATGGACAGGACAGGTACCTGTCCTTAATTGTCACTTACGATGCACGATGGAGTCATAACAATAAATAGGTGAAAAAGGAATTAAATACATTACACCGTTAAAAAAGTACACTGCAGGAAAATGTATCCACATTTCCAAATTGTTCGATAAAAAATGGGAAGTATATTTTCCATGGTGACGTTACAGGCAAAAATATAACCAAAGTATTGAGTGCAGATAAACTTTCCCTGGCTAAATGAACCGAATAATACTTTGGAATCACGCCAAAGTTTCAAGCATTCTGGAATTTAAGTGACTATTTGTGATTGTCACTCTTAATGGTGTTAGTAGAATTCATGAACGTGAAACTTATTTGGAAATGTTTTAATTGTTATCACAAATTGTGGCTAAATAATAACAGTATGTCGTTGTGGCCAAAGGCCAAATAATAATTCCTTCGCAGCGCGTCGTAGGAATAGCACGTACAAATTGTGACGTTGCCGCTCCGCTCGTATTGCGCTCGCGAAGCGAATAAAATAAATATTAAGTTCGTGGGTAATTAACTAGATTTTTTAAAAGAAATGGAGTGTCTTAAATGTAGAAAAATACTTTCTAAGAAAGGATCTCATTTTATATGTCAAGGACAGTGCCAGGGTACCTTTCATAGAAGCTGCGTGAAAGGTTTGGCGGCCGATATGAAAGCGGGTAAAAACCGAATATATTGCAATAATTGTGAAGAAGATGAGTCGGATAATGAGGACCAGGAGGAAGACGACCGAGAGCCAGATAAGATCCTAAAGGATATACAGAAAAATGTCCGGGCAATTCCTGGACTCATCAAACAACTGGAGTCCATAAAACATAGTATGTCACTACTATCTGATAGATACGACACTCTACTAACTGAACATGAAAAATCGAAAGATAAAATACATAAACTAGAAAAGACGGTAGAACACATTAACAACAAGTGTACATACCTGGAAAAATGCAACGTCGCGTTAGAACAACGTGTGCACGATTTTGAGCAAAGTACACGTAAACATAACATCGAAATTGTAGGTGTAGAACAGATGCCGGATGAAAACGTAAAGGAAATAGTAAACAATATCGGAAAGATGATTGACGTCAGCAGCGATGATATAGATTGGGTCAGGAGAAACCAACCAAGAAAACAAGGCGTAAAAACTGCCTCAATAATCGTCGGATTCAAGACCTCGGGAACCGAATCCCGTGACGCCTGGCTGTCTCAACGTCGAAAACTCTCGGATATCACGAGTGACAAAATAACCGGTGGTGCCAACAATAGTAAAATATATATAAATGAAGATCTGACTAAGGCTACTAGAACACTGCTATGGAAAACAAAGAAAGAACTGCACAATATTTACAAGTATATATGGATTTCCAAAGGAAAAATATTAGTCAAGAAAAATGAAGATGAAAATTCGATCTGGGTGAGGTGTGATAATGACATCAACGATCTACTCAAAACAAAACCAAAGGTACATGATTAATGTGTTTATTCTTGGGTATATTCATAATATTCACGTAGTAAGCAAGTGTTTAAAATTGTATCAAAATTCACTATCCTAGACAATATTGATATAATTTGTGATAATACAATTACAACATCCGAAATAGAAAATTTAAAAACGTGGATATCATCTGTTAAATATAAAAATGACCTTTGTATTTTACACTTAAATATTAGATCTTTAAAAAAGAATTTTCACGAATTAACTGTTACTTTACATGATAATTTAAAATATATCGACATAATTATAGTTACAGAACCAAACATTAATTTTTCCATGGTAAACTTCTATAAGATTAAAGGATTTAATATCCATAGTGTTACAAGAACGGGGCGAACCGGGGGTGGAGTACTAGTTTACACGCGCGAAACTTTGAAGGCACGAGCGAATGAGACGGAATGTATACAAAATATGAAATCGGCAGAGTGTGTTTCCATTGCGCTCGACGGCGAGGGTGGTCCGATTTATTTGCTATGTATTTACCGACCACCAAAAATTAACAAAAAAGATAAAACCAGACAATTTCTCGAAGAATTACGTAAAATATTAGAAAATTTGCCAATAAAGAGTAACTTAATTATATGTGGAGATATAAATATAAATTTATTAAAAAGTCAAGATTGCCGGGTAATGGAATATGAAACTTTATTAGCTGAATTTGGATTAATTAAATGCATAAATAAAATAACACGTAAAGAAATCATGAAAGGAAATGTTGTTGAATCATGCTTAGACCATATATATATTAGGGCACCGTCTGCACAAATTAATTCCGCGGTAATACGGCAAAAAATATCGGATCACTTTCTAGTGTCAGCCGCAGTGCAGTGGAACCGCACTACACAAAATAGCGTACGAGCTGGCAACAGCGCATCGCTAGGACGCGGGCGATCGGCTGACGTACGGAGTGTGAGAAACATGCCTACCGGGAGTCGCCGTGTTCTTGATAATAAGTTAGTTCGAGAACGATTATTGAATACTGACTTTAAAGCATTGTTATCTATCGAATGTCCAATAGAATTGTATAACTCGCTTAAGCAGCTATTTATTGATATCTACAATGATTGCTATAAAACTGTAAGCGTTAGTGTAAGCTCTAGAAATAAAAGTTGGGTTACGGATTATTTAAAAGATTTAATAAAGGAGAGAGATAGACTGTTCAAGGTTTGGTGCAATGACCCAAAAAATATGATAAAAAGATTAGAATATACTAAATATAGAAACAAATGTTTTAAAACCATAACGAAATGTAGCAATGAATATGATAAACAAAGTATAATTAACTGTAATAAAAATATTAAAAAGATATGGGATAGAATAAATATATTGTTAGGAAACAGCAAGCAATCGCTAGATACTGTGATATTATCTAATATGCACATGCAGGGAAATACGAAAGCTATAGCGGATGGGTTTGCGTCTACATTTGATGAGGAAATCCAACAAATTAAACATATATGTGACGACAAATGGCTAAGTAGACACAATTACGTAAAAAAACCTGACAAAAATATGAGGTGGCAACCAGTGACTCATAATTACGTTGCGAAAATTATCAAAAACATGGACGCTAACAAATCGCCTGGAAGCGACCTCATACGCATGTCAGATTTAAAAACTATAGTTAACGAAGTAAGTCCAGTTATAGCAAAGTTAATTAATTTATCCGTAGAAAAATATAAATTTCCCGAAAAATTGAAAGAAGCAATAATACGTCCTATATATAAAAAAGGCAACCGCAAGAAGTACTCTAATTATAGACCGATAGCAATTTTGTCCAGCATTGACAAAGTTATAGAAAAATGCATAATAAATCAACTTGGTACCTACTTACGCACACATAACATAATAAATAAATCACAACATGGTTTCCAAAAAGCAAAGAGTACTAATACATTACTGTCTAATTTTGCCGACGAAATTAACAGCTATTTAAATGATAAGAAGTTTATAGTTGCAATATTTTTTGATTACAAAAAAGCTTTTGACACCTTAGAAACAAACACTTTAATAACATCTTTAGAAGAGTGTGGTGTGGAGAAGCCTCTGAAGGAATGGTTCAGAGACTACCTCACATCACGCTCTTACCGGGTCAAGATAGGCGACACGATGAGCGATGAAAAAATGGTCCGATGCGGGGTACCGCAGGGCTCAGGAAGTGGTCCCGTATGCTACTTAATGCATGTAAATAGTCTGTGCAATGTGCTACAGCATTGCTCGGCACATATGTTCGCGGATGACCTCTGCGCCTTGCGAGCCGGCACGGACCTCGCTGAAACATGTCGGCTGGTGCAGCAAGACGTGGACGCCGTAGTTAAATGGTCACATGATAACGGAATAGTATTAAATACGGATAAAACACAGTACATCATTATTCATTCACCATACTTACCACTAAAGAAAAATCCTCTACCACTATACACTCATACCTTTGGTTGCATTCATGGTAGCCATGTCAATTGTAGCTGTAAACCTATCCAGAGAGTTAATTGTGTAACTTATTTAGGAGTTAAAGTCGACGAGCATTTCTCATGGAAAGAACATATAGATTTCTTGTGCAATAAACTTAAAACTATACTAAGTAAATTTTACCACCTAAGTTATCGAGTTCCTACTAGTACCCTAAAAATACTATACTCATGTATGGTGGAATCTATAATCGATTATGCTCTTGATTGCTATGGACTTACATTTAAATCTTACATAGAAAAATTAGAAAATATACAAGTTAGGTTCCTAAAACTAATAGTGGATAAAAAAACTAAAAATAAACATAAAAACGATTATTATAAACTATATAAAATTTGTAAAGTATTACCGGTCAGCATAAAACATAAGTACTTACTCGCAACTAATAACCATAGTAATCATGAGCATAATCCATTATTAATAAATGTATGTAACAAATATAACACCCGAATGATGTCGTCTGGTAAATATATAGTACCAAGAGTAAATAATGTTTATGGAGACCGAACATTAGAAAAGCGTTTCCCTTACATACTCAACAGCTTACCAGATGAAATCAGAGACGAAAAGAAGAAAAATAAATTTAAGATAAAACTAAAAAAATACCTACTTAGTACACTGCCTTAACTTTATATTGTTTTACATAACTACTGTACCGAAACTACTGTTTTACATACCTAAGCTATATACTCTTAATATCTATACTTATATTTAATCTACGATATTCATACTTGCGTACTTATTATATAATTAAGTAAATAAGTAAAGATCCAACAGACAAACTATGTCTATAGTTTTGTTGGACGTTATGTACTTTATATAACTTACAATGTACCGTTTTTATCAATCAATAAATAATAATAAATAAACAGCATGTCGTGGTGGCCCAGAAGCTAAATAATAACAGCATGTCGTGGTGGCCCAGAAGCTGAATAATAACAGCACGTCGTGGTGGCCCAGAAGCTAAATAGTAACAGCATGTCGTGGTGGCCCAAAAGCTAAATAATAACAGCATGTCGTGGTGGCCCAGAAGCTAAATAGTAACAGCATGTCGTGGTGGCCCAAAAGCTAAATAATAACAGCATGTCGTGGTGGCCCAGAAGCTAAATAATAACAGCATGTCGTGGTGGTCCAGAAGCTAAGACCTCGCCTCTCGTGATTGAGGTCTTGAGTTCAAAGCCTGCCCGGCTTAGTACCAATGTGACTTTTTCAAATTCACATGTACTTTCTAAGTTTATCTTGGACATCACAGGCAACGGTGAAGGAAAACATCGTGAGGAATCCTGGACTTATATGGTTAATGTAAGTCTGAAATAGCCAAGTCAGAGGCCTGTGGAGTTCCCAGAGGCGCCTTAATTAAATCAGACACCAGAGGTGGCCACACCCAAACAAGAAAAAAAAATATAACTGCCGGACAGGTTGATCTTTGAAGTATAGCAACGTTTGCCGGGGCCGGTACGGAGATGGGTGTACATAATTGAGTACAGGCAAGCAGATTTTATTCGTTAGTTAGGGTATTACCTGCTGATTAGGGGTCCTCATCATTTAGCGGAAAAACGTCCAAAGCTGGACATAAATGCATCCCTCAAGCATCGCCACATGGACCAGTCCTGTGCATCTCACATCCAGCACTCTCCTGGGCCTTCACTAAGTCATCGGTACTAGCTGTATTTTCAACCTTTTTTTGCAATATTTATACGTTGTGTTTATACCACTCTATTATATAGGACTAATCATGTAAATAACTGGCAAAATGTAGCTGTAATTTGCACGTACGTCTATAAAAAAGAAAAAATTGGTTTTGTATGTAGCGCTTTGTCTTTTGTGTGCACTAAATAAATGTTTTATCTATCTATCCCTTCTGAAATAACAGGCGTGATGTTTTGTCAAGTGTACTGGCAGCACTAAATTACAAAAGCCCTCTTACATCTGTGCTAACTCTTCATTAACAAAACGCTTCGGCGAAACAAAATAATTTGTTCCAGCCAGACCTCATTATCGATGTAGATCACAACATTCTTTTGCCCTTTTACAATTGATATCTTTCTTAACTTCTATTTCAAATCGTCAACTGTTTACCTTTTAAAAATTGTTTATGATTATATCGTAACCAAATAAATATGACATTTTTCGCAATTTGAACTTAAAAGACCTAAGAAGCTCGCTTTTAAACTGTAGGTATTTCCAAACAGACAACATTTAATTCTAAAAATATAAAGTGGAAAATATTTTGCAGCGTCTTTCAATATTTGTAGATGGAAGATAACAGTTCTAACATATTTTGTGTCAGCAAAACTGCGATCTTTTGGCATAAAATAAAAAGACGTGGGTGAATATATCTTTTTCTAAAAAGTTCGGGGAACGTGGGTTGAAAATTATTCAGTCTTGCAACCCCAAAGTTTAGTGTTGTACCCAACGATCTCTGGTAGCGATATGAGCCAGCAATAAGGATATAGTAGTACCGGGATGCGGATATTTGAATCCCGCAGTTGAATCGTACTATAAGCCTTTTAAGAGGCTATAAAACTGTCATTGTGACACGTAAAGTGTTTTCCTCTAAATAACTCCCTACACTGCGATTGTATGCTTTTGTTTTGTTCTAGAACATTGCAACTTTTATCTTAATTACGTAAGAACCTACTCTCGGGACTTTTCAAAGTGTTCAGTCACGGTTTGCACAGTTTAATATGGCTCGTGTCCTAATTAAATGTTCATCTCAAATTCGCTCATTTTCTCGGTAGCTTGCTCCCCATTAAACATAAGTAATTTGTGGAATCCCGCGTTTTATGATCCCGGTAAAGGCTCAGCACAGGCTACAATTCACGTAATTTTACGAGTCTCGATTACCATAGTGAAAGGTTGGCTACTAGTAAGTGTTTTCACATAAATGTAGGCAATTTTACGATAAGGCTTAGTAGTGGCAATATCGATAGGTTAAGCGCTTAACCCGCTTTTGCCTCCGCTGCATTTTACTTCAATATTTTTCTGCCAACAAACATGCGACTCGCTTCAGCAGAAACACATCGAAGTGGTTAAAAATTATCTTTTTATTCATCGCTCGTACGCTGAAGAACACTTTAAAAAAGGGATTAGGGCTGGGAAACTGCCCAATTAAAATGGTAAAGCCAAAAGAACCTTTTCAGTATAATGTATCCACTTTATATCAAGTGTTAGCTAAACTTTTGCTAGCTTTTACTGAGAAATGGAGGAAAATCTATTAGGTACGTTCTCCCGGCACTCCTGGATAGATTTATGTTCAGATGTGCTGGAATTTCACCGTTTTATGTTACGTGTAAGTTGTAAAGCTAAAATTTATTTTTGGGTGTTTGATTTTTTTGCTTGGCTTAGGCACTTACTTTAGTTGATTTAAATTATTTGGTATCCCTAACCTACATAATTATTTTCTTATGATTTTATTTGTTGAAGATTAAACATTTCTTGTAATATTTCTGACATGACTTGTTTCTTGAATTATTAATAAGTTATCTCAGGCAGTCTTTTTTAGGGTTCCGTACCCAAAGGGTAAAAACGGGACCCTATTATTAAGACTCCGCGGTCCGTCTGTCTGTCTGTCTTTCTGTCCGTCTGTCACCAGTCTGTTGAAAATTTCACAGATGATGTATTTCTGTTGCCGCTATAACAACAAATACTAAAAACAGAATAAATTTAATATTTAAGTGGGGCTCCCATACAACAAACGAGTTTTTTTGCCGCTTTTTGCGATAATGATACGGAACCCTTCGTGCGCGAGTCCGACTCGCACTTGGCCGGTTTTTTTTATTTTTTTTTTATTAACGATAGGCTCGCGTTTGACCACTATCTCGCCTGATAGTTAGCGATGATGTGGTCGACAGTGAAGCGCGCTTGTTTAGAAGTAACCTATTCACTCTTGACTTAAAGACCGCAAGGTTATAGCTACCAGGAAAAAAAGACTCTGGCACGGCATTCCACTCCTTAGCTGTGCGCACAATGAAAGTATTCGCAAAACGCTTTGTATATATGGGTGGGATGTCCACCATGTACGTGTGGCGCATTGTCGTTCTATGTAACATACTGTTATTTAGCTACGGAACTTTGGCTTTAAGTCCAACCGAATGCTTATATTGAAAGCCAAACCCAACATAATTGAAAAAAAAAGTTAATTAAAAATATCAAAAAACCCGACTGCTTAAAAAGCGAACTAAAAAGATGTAAACAAGAAGAAAATCATGCTGTGCAGTCGGAGGATACATGTTCGCAAGCTGGCTGACCAAAACCAGATGTATACCCCACACGACAGGATTGGAAGAAAAAAAAATTTTGGTCCCCCACAATATGGCGCCCAAATGCCGCCATTTTTCTATTTTCCCATTTTAATGTAGCCAGTGACACTCGCAGGGTTAAGACAAATCGATTGATGCAAGAACCATCAAAATCGGCCAACGCGTTCGGTCACTAGAACGCCACATAGGAACAAACATACATACATACATAGACTGATAAACACATTACCCTCCTTCGGCAGTCGGGTAAAAAGGCTAGGATGACTGACTGATTTAGAAATCCCTTACCAGTCTTAGACTGACGTAACTCTCCAACTCACACTACACAGCAAGAAAATCCTGTCACAACACACACAAGATATTTCTAAATAAAACACACCATTAACTTCTCCGAGTCTCATTCACTCCGTGTGGTATCGGTAGGTGTTACCAACTGAAATATACGCGGACATTCGACGCAATTTGTCGGAGCTGTCACATGCAGAAGCCCCTTATGTCGCCTTCTGCTGAATGCGGACACTAAATGGTTGAGTGCAGAAGTTTTATTACGACGTATAACGTGAAATAACGAGATAGTTCACACATTAAAATGTAGGAGAAATGCATTGGTAACTAAAGTTATTTGCGACTGTTAGTTAGTTTATATTTCGTATAATAAGAAAGAAAGAAAAGGGTCTGGAGTTTATTCACGCCTAAAGCCGAAAACATACTTACGTATCGTGGCGTATCGTGGAACCTTCTGACGCAGTTGATTGGCTGCAAAACTCGTTGTGATATGACGTAGACTTGAACAGAGGCGTTTGGTTGGTGTATCCCGCGCCAGAAACGACACGCCACAGTAATGTGTCTGTAGCTTAATATTCCAATGAACATAAATACCTTATGGTGGGAGGGGGTGTTGTTGTTAAATATAGAAAAAAGAAAACACATTTATGTGACACTAGCCACTACAGCACACAACATAAACATAAAAAAAGAAAACTTAAAACTAAACAACAATTATATTAAGAAGGGTTCCGTACCATTATCGCAAAACACTGCATAAAAATCACGTTTGTTGTATGGGAGCCCCCCTTAATTTTTTTTTTTTTAATTTATTAATTATTATTTTTTGAAGTAAATATACAACTAAACATTCTGTGAATATTTCAAGCGTCTACCTGTTGCCGTTATTAATATCGAGCAAAAAACGGCAAAAATATCACGTTTGTTGTATGGGAGCCCCCCTTTAATATTTATTTTATACTGTTTTTAGTATTTGTTGTTATAGTGGCAACAGAAATACATCATCTGTGAAAATTTCAACTGTCTAGCTATCACGGTTCATGAGATACAGCCTGGAGACAGACGGTCAGACAGACAGACAGACAGACAGACGGATCGCGAAGTCTTAGTAATAGGGTCCCGTTTTTACCCTTTGGGTACGGAACCCTAAAAAGGGAGAAAGCAATATAAATGTAACATTGGGTGTCCCACGGCTGCGCCTAATGGGAAACTATTGGTACAGTCTGATTGAAATTTAAAAGAAAATGCTGATTATTTTAATTTCTTGAATATGTATGAAGATTTGAATATTTTAAATTAGTTTTTTTTTTACAAAATGTGGCTTTTTGTTACATTATACCTACTGCCAAGAATGTAACAGACATTATCGGTTTCGACTCTGAAATTTTCTATCGATTTTAAACTAACTCTTAAATATTCCGTTGACTTTCGACTCCAACTTAAAAGTCGACAGAATACTGTTTACCTTTGACTCCGACTCTAAAATGTTCTGTCATAGTTCCTTATTCCGTGTCATCGAGATATATTAACTTAGTATTCTGTCCTCCATTCGCTTCTCCTCGCACTGCGATTTGTTTAGTTTTATTTCCTTTCACTGGGGATACAATCCGCAACATGTTTTACACGACACTCGGATTTGTTGGCGAATATCCTCTGCGGACCGCACAGATTTTATATTTCATTATTACCGGAAAAATGGGCAGTATAGATGCGGTGGAAAATAAAATGCAACGGTTCTGGTTTCTGGATTTTTATTCTTGGTTGGGACCATTTTTGTGAGCAAGCTCTTAGCTGATGGCGACTTTTCACAGAAGTACTCTGTGTAGTGTCAAAAAGCAGTCATTCATTCCGTAGGTACCTACTTTTATTTGAGGTGTTGTACATTTTTGAGAAACGGCTTCGAAAAAAAAAGAATAGTCTTATTTATAGTGTCAAAATCGGAGATCATATTTGCAGTTCCTGTATTTTGTTGATAAAATTTATTGAGAATGCTTAAGCTGACTGTATCTCGATGCCTTTCGGTTCCCCTTACATCAAAGAAATTACTAGTATCTATGAATTGTACATCAAAGTTTGACCCGAGTTCCTTTCGAAAAACTCGCCTTTAGTTACATTTTACTTGGAAGTATATCGTAAATCATATTGACATCTCCAAACCTAGACCATTACTCAACATAAAATTATTACGCTTTGTTTAAGATCGACAGCTTAGCTGAAACCGCGAAACCAGTACAACCACGACCACAATAGCTCAAAAAAATATCAAGCCTAAAATAAAACCTAATCCGCAATGACAGGACACATAACTTAGCCGAAACTGTATAGACCACAGCCTATAAAATGTGAAGCAGGAGGACGATAAAATACACAGTCTGACTATCGCCAGCTATTTAGTAGTAGACTGAATAATGTCCCGGCTGGCTGACGTGTCACGGATTTATTTGCTTCACCGATCCGTTCGACGTCGTAAACTGTATTTTAAAGTGGAGTCACAGTGTAGAATTAGGCAGGCATCGATATTGATTGTTCTTTGCGATGATTTTATCTGGAGAGTTACAAAAATAGCAATATCAAACATATTGTCTCTATACGGTAGAGATAGGAGCAAACGCTTTTGAATGCATGCAACAAATTAGGTACCAACCTAATCGATCATCTATGAAGGTAGATTTAGTTTTAGTTTCTTTTATATGAAATTGAATACATTTCCGATTGCACCACTAACAACCTTTTTTTAACATTACGAAGCGATCCAATAACATAAGGAATAAAAAAAGACGTGTGGCACTCGGGGACTGCCGCGGTAAAGCTATTGCATAGCATTTTTTATCAACTTATGCAATTATAATTATTTATTCATTTTTTATTTATGCAGTTTCTTATTTATTTATTTAATAAGTTTCTTCGGAATGAAAATTAGAATGTAGAACGAGCTTAAAGGAGATCTAGTCCATGGTATAATATGTGGCTATGGCCTATAAGAAAATAAATTAGACAGACAGATGTCAAGTCAGAGGATAATGTCAGAATACAAAAGTACTCACTCATTTTCTTTCACTATTTTTTCATCACTTTCTACATTAACAATTGCACTTTGTTTATTCATATTTAAAACACTTTATACACAAATTCGCGTACAGCTATTCACCAGCAACTGCTATTCACTGTTGTACATAGGTACACCTATGTAGACATATATACCTACATGTATGCTTACATGCGGTGAGTGTGGTAGGGATGGTCCGTCACTTCAGGGCGGAGAACAAGATAGCATAACCCCCCCCCCCCCCCTAAACTCGTTACCTTCCCACCCGCATTTTTTTTTTAGTTCTGTCTAAAAATTAAACTTCTATAAAATCACGCATCAAACCCCTCCTGCCCCTCCCCGCTCCCCCCTCACCCGCGCACACAACGGAATCCATCGTCCGATTTAGGAGCAGCTCGGGGTGTCAGGTTTATTTTCATTACGGAATTTCTTGATTCAGTCACCGCGCTCAATCGGTCACCGCGCTCAAAGCCCGCGATAAAAGCTATGCAATAGCTTAAAAACTAATAAATTAAGCTTAAAAACTTATAAAAGTAAATTCAAAACCGTGTGCTTATTACATTTATTATTTAAACCTCAATCAAAATATTTTACACATTCACGACATCTGTTCCTGTAAGTAGTTTATCGAATTTGTCGTCTATATTGGTGCACTGTATTTGCTCGCCTGTGGCATAGACAGCGGAGTCTAGCAGCTGGAGGTTCCTTTTGATAATTTAAAGTTAACTTCAACTCTTGACTCAAACGCCCCGAGAAAATAAAATTCAGGAATATAGAGCAACTGAGTGAGTTTCTTAGCTCAAATCGAGTTTTGAGCTGCATAAGCATCCGTTCTTATATTAATTTTACGGTGGATGTTCGTCTTTTCATAACATTTTAAGCGTCACTTTATTTCCTCTTTGAGTGTTTTCTTCGCGGTTTTACGATTAAGCGGCTTACGGCTTTCCAATATTGCCGATTGATTGTATTGGTATCGTTTTATTGTTCATAATTTGCTTGAGACATACTCTCAAGGGTTTTTAATACCGATGGAAATATCTGCCTAAAATTCCTGTTAACTCATTGACATCTCGACGCCAGTCCTTGAACCCAACTTCTGTTCCATCAAATTGATCGCGAGTAACACAAGCCGTCTCCCATCAATTACGAAAATGTAAATTAAGTTAATTGGATCCATTTATATCTCGTCTTCGCAGCATAACATTCTCGTCACGTTCACCGATATTTCTATAATTTCATTTGCGAGTTCCGCGTGGCCATTGTTGCTGGTGGAACAGAAAGTAATGTTATAAAACAAAAGCGTTGCGCGCCACGCCGGAAGGTTGCGGGATCTTGTTCCAGCTTTAATTCATTCCGTGGCAAAAGGGAACACTGTGGAATATTAAACAGATACCCCATTCATCTTCGTTCCGCGACCCAAATACCTCTGAAGTCTCTTTAACAAGCCAGTAAATATGCTCCATAAGTTGGAACAAGTGTGGGACGGTTTTATGATTTTAATCTACATTATTATAAGTTTACTCAAGAATGAGATGTGATAGGGTAATTGACAAAAAATATATTTAGTCCGTCAATTAGATAACCTAAAAATATTGGACACGTGTTTTTACTTTTTCCACCTAAACAAAACATTAGGACAATATAGTGCGTTGAAATATCGTGTGACGTCACAGTGTGCTACACTTTATACTGTCAAAGTGACGCCACAAGCCCCCCACTCCTGAACTTTGATGCTGTTTTTACTTATTTAAAAAAAGCAAAATATACGGGTCCAATATTATTTGATAATCTCACTGACGGACTTTCCTGGGTACAAAATGATAAATAGAATTATCATTTTTTACCCAGGAAACATCCCTATTGTGAACTAATTTATTGACTTCCTCGTAGGTAACAAGTGCCACTGCTCGTCCTGGGCTCGATGCCCGTGTTGGACAGTGTTGTTGAATTTTTCCATCAGGAATTTCTTAGTATCAGGTTGGCTTCTGGATCTGTGCCCGGTTGATGGCAATGGGCTCAACCATTACATTGGAATTAATCATAACTGGTGTAATATGGAAAGAAAAGAAAGAGAGAAAGAACCATCATCATCCATCATCTATAAGTGCCCCTCTGTTCAACCCGTCGGTGGAACGAACGAACAAACGTAATGTATATTAAGTAATTGATTGCCATTTCCAAATTGTAATGATACCTTCGTCTTCCAGTTTAAGGTAAAGTGCAAGATGTGCCGCCAGCCCTCGAGCGATGATGCGAGGTACCGGTAGTTACTTATCATCGTCACGGCCTATAGTTAGAATACATTTTTCTGTGATTATCGGTGTATGTATCTATAGTGCAAACATGTAGAGTCCTTACTAGAACTCTTAGGAGCTATTAACGCTCTGTACGTAAGTTAGACTCATACTCACATATTTTTAAGTCATCAGGCTTTTCGTCTAGATGTTATCGTGTATTATCTACATAGATGGAAGAAAATATATTTTTAATTATTGTATTTTTCGGTCCGTAGCCGTAGATAGCCGTAGTATTCATAGATGGTCGGTCCCAAAAAGATATCAGTGCTGCAAAATTTTACTTTGGCAGTTCATGCTGATATTGGATCAAATTTTATCTCTTTGTAGTTTTTATTTATTACTACATGTATGTTTTAATGTAGGTATGTTGTACGTTTTTTATTCATTTATTATACGTTGGTGTCAAAACTAATAAATGTGTTTTTCTTTCTTCTTCTTCTTTTCTTAGATTTGCAGTTTACTTGCGCTAAAGCGAAGGTATTCTGCTTGCCTTGTTGTGTTATTTGATTGTAGAAAAACTTTTAGTGTAATAAACAATGTAATTACTTGATGGATAGAACAGACGAAAGCCGTAAAGATTAGGTTAATTGCAGGAGGATTAAATGCCCCGAGAAAATGAACCTGGACACGGCAGAAAATACGCCAGGTAAAGGCTTCGTACTTATGGAGAAGTAACGAGCATTGACCATTATGATTTTTCCTTTATGCATCTTGATGAAGATTTCAGATCATAGTGAATGCCCAGGATTAAACACACCTACATACATTCACGCCTTTTCCCATGAGAACTCATGCAGAAATTATATCACGTGCTTACTATGTAATCTGATGTATCCATTTACTCCGTCAACATTTATAAACCGGTTAGAGATTGTTGTAAAAAGTGTTCAATACTGTGTGTGTGATACCTACGCTATGAAAAAGTTACCTACACACATCTAGTCGACATAAAAATCCTTGTGAAAATAAATATTGAACTTATGGTACCCTAAACCTAGTCTATTTTGAGTAACCTTCATAATAACATACACCAAACCTAAAAATATTCTCAAAAGTCCAGCACAACCGTACTTAAACACTATTAAGTAGGTCCTAACATCGAAGGGAAGCATCGGTGTGAAAGATAGCATCTACCGTCAGTCAGTATCCGGCCCGGCTTATCTGCTGAACTTAATATACCTTGCTAACAAAGAGTACTTTTGTATAATACGAGCTTGCTGAAACGATAGCCGTGGTAATTGAAATAGCTATGTTATCGGGTGTTAGAAGTACTAGGCGAGCAGGATTAGAAAGAGTTTATTCTGTAGGCTTGTTTATTGTGTTAAGAATGCATGTAGCGGATGGCGGCATGGATATAGTGAGGATTGAGAATATTAGAGATATATAGTTCGTATTGGTATGTTTGAGAAGCTTATATTCGGAATGATCAAAGAAAAGATAGTCAGAATAAGCATGATGTTTGATAGGACGTAATGGAAGAAGAAAACGTGTTACGCCGACGTTAAGTAACAAAGGACAATAAAGGGCAGGAATAAAATGATGATGATGATAAACACCAGGAGAAGACATCAGGGGGTGACCATAAGCTCTTAGAGTAAGGTTATTTTGAGTGCTTGTAAGGGACAGATGTGTATGATTTGTATGCATCTGTCACTTACGCGATCTCAAAATAATCTTGCTCTAAGTGGCCTCTCTGGAATCCTGAAGCGAGGCAGAAAAGACAAGATGTGAAAATACACCAAGCAATGGATAAAGATAATGTATGTAGAAAGGTATAGAAGGTAGATTATCCCGCTAATTACGTTGAAAAAGCCATGACTTAGTTTAATGTTAATACGGGAGCTTGTTGAAGCGATGGCCGTGCTAATAATTGAAATACATAGGTTATCAGACGTTAAAGGAATAGAATAGAATATACTTTATTGTACACCAAAGAAATACTAGGAGTGTAGGATTAGAAAGTGTTTGTTGAGTTTCTTAAGGTTATTTATCGTATTTTTAAAGATAGAAACTCAGGTATCTATGAAATGTTAAAATACATCCGAAAGCCTGGAGAGACGGAAATGACAAGATATGAAAGGGTATTCTAGTTGGAAATAACGATGTTGATTGTAGAAAGATATAAAAATAGGTAGAAAATATACAAATACACTGCATACATTATTTAGGAAGCCCGTTTTACAAAGCGATAGCAGCAAGTAATTGAAATAGCTATGTTATCAGACGTTAGAAGTACTAGGAATGTAGGATTACGAGGGTTTATGGTTGACTTTATAAATGGACTAGCTTTTTTTTGTGGTAAGAGTTAAAAGGTTTCGGTTTTTGATGCTTATCTGTAATTCATTTTATTGAAATGCTTTTATGTTTTTTGGTAGATAAAGTTTATCAGAATTCGGTACTTCATTTACAGTGGTATTGTTTAAGTATCTATTGGTACAGTCAACCGGACATCGGTGATAACAGTTGCATTACGAAAATCATACACGACGAAAGGCAGAAAGTTGACCTTTCGTCAAAATTGTAACCACATGGGATGCTAACTGTACTTACCACTTTAATTTGTTCAGTATTTAACTTACTTTCTTTTATTATAATTTTAACATGGTAGAGTCGGTAAACCCTGTTTTTGTTCCTGTAACTTAGAAAACAAAAAACGGGACCAGTCTGATATAAAATTACCAATACTATAGTTACATTTAAATCAATCAACCCTATCACTAGGGTTGACCGCAAAACAGTCCAAATTTTTTTTTTTTTTATTCTTTCAAAATTTGTTTACACTATTACATTTATACATTCTGCCAAACTGTAAAACAGTTTGTCGGCAGTTTCTCTCGTGTCACAATATATTACAAATTATGTAGGTACTCAAACAACTACTTAAATAATTATGCTAAGTAGTTTAACTAAATTAAACAATTGACAAAAATTTCCAAAGGTAAAAAATCCCACATTCCACACCCATAATCAATTTGCGCATTGTCCATGGTTGTCCATGGTTGAGTCTTGTTCATGGACTTATTATAACTACATACATCAGGACTGAGCACTCCAAAAATCATATCATACAAAACTGAACCATATATGCTGCACCTTAGGTTTACTTTTGTTAGGTAATCTTAACCGAGGCAAAACGAGCCGAGAGAGATAGCTCGAAGAGAGTCGTTTGTCCCTTTTTCTCACTTGCCAATAGATAAAAATGTTAAAGAGTGTAGAAACATGGGTATGCAATATTTCACCAACTACAAGTACATTTAGTAACATATAAATATTTATAGCTATACGAAATTTTATTTATAGTTTTACAATCTGTACATAAAGTAAGTAATTTTATTTAAATAAAATAATCTTAATAATATGATTGTTTGGTAGGTATCATAAAATTACTCTGGTATCACTGAAATCTGACATCTGGTAGTGTCATGGCGACTTTTCTGTTATTTTTTGAAAACGCATAATGCATTTTAAGTTTTACTGAGCTACGTTGCTTTTTTATAGTGAAAATGGTGAAAAAGTGTTGTGTCAAGACATTTAAAAGTGAATCATACGGTGGTTGTGGCATTTCATTTCACCGGTAAGGAAAAACAAAGATTTTGTTTATTAACAATAAGTAGTTTGACCATGCTCTAGACGTTTTGTGGACAGAAGACATTTAAAGTTTTAGTTTATTTCTAATTAAAACTATAAAATAAATGAAATAATTATTAAAACTTTTAATATTATGAGTATAATAAATACAGTTTGTACTTATGCGACCACATCGCATGATTGAAATAGCGTATATTTGTGTTGGTTACAGCTTTCCATCAAAAGAAGAAATGAAGCAAAAATGGTCGGATGTAATTCCATCAGCCTTGTCAGGAACCTCACGTCCCACATAGTATTACTTAAACACCTTGATATCAAATAAAATGTAAAATAACCATTTTAAAACGGTCTTTCATTGGTGTCCGCCACCTCTACCCATAAACCGCAATACAATGTTTGTCACACACACTTAGTTTTATTTCCCTTTGCTTCATTTAAATACCCATACACCAGCTCTGTAGAGCAAACAGAAATAAAACCGGCCAAAATCGTGTCGGACCACGCAAAATGAAGGTTTCCGTACTTATGATGAATTTATCCCAAGAACAAACCTATCATTTTAGTTGAAAAACGTATTCTCCCATATATTCTAACTGCAAATGTATAATAATATAATGTATGCACAATAATGGGAGTTTTACCTGGATGGATCCTACCTATAAGGTTCCGTTTTGTCATTCGAACATACGTAACCTTAACAAAAGCAATAGCGACATGGTCCCGGAATAAAATTCATGCACCTTAGCCTACTACAAATTATTTCAAAACGAACTTTCCCGTTTGTTAAAAGAATGTTTGGTCACCCTATTAGAAAGAGATGAACGCATCTGTACACATTATCTCTTTCTGCTCGCGTTTTTGGTGCGAGTGCTCAGTCCTGATATATTTATAATAAGTCCATGGTCTTGTTACAATGCATGGCTAAGGTCAGAGTGACAGATAATGTTTTTTTAGAATTTTCTTAAGTTGATATTTCAATTTAATACACGACACCTACTTTGAGGGTAGATTATTCATCAACAACATATATTTTCGCAATAAACAGACAGCCGGTTAACCTCAATAATTAAATGTCGAGGGGTTAAATAATTTGTGTCTCGGCGGCAATTCAGCGAGTGTCGCCAATGTCCGCAGTGTCGCGAGTGTCGGTAGTGTCGTTGACACTGTGACACATCACGTTGATGTACACATTTTAGTTGCATGCAAATTATTTCTGGTTTTCACTCTGTTCATGTTTTGCATTGGGAATTATTAAGTGTGTGTTGAATGAATGTAGTTAGTTGAGATTATTTTTTTTGCGTACACGGTATCCTTTGATTCTATCTTTTAATATATTTTTATTTAACTGCCCTTTTTACTTAGTTAGTTAGCTATTACTATGTATGGGCCAAATCTTGCAACAGATTTTTTTTTTCTAATCCCCAACCTCGATTTAGTTGATATTTTAGCATACATGGTTTCGATGACAGTGCACGGTAAGCTAAAACGTTATTTTTAAATTAAAAACGTGATTTTATGTATTTATTTATTTACACACAAAACAACTAACAGAGAAAATAATGAATACAGATAGAATGTATGTGGAAGAAGTTTTTTTCTGGACCGTTGTCAGTAGAATCTGTATTGTTTTTTTAGGTTTCCGTACCCAAAGGGTAAAAACGGGACCCTATTACTAAGACTCCGCGGTCCGTCTGTCTGTCTGTCTGTCACCAGGCTGTATCTCATGAACCGTGATAGCTAGACGGTTGAAAATTTTCACAGATGATGTATTTCTGTTGCCGCTATAACTACAAATACTAAAAACAGAATAAAATAAATATTTAAGTGGGGCTCCAATACAACAAACGTGATTTTTTTGCCGTTTTTTTGCAATAATGGTACGGAACCCTTCGTGCGCGAGTCCGACTCGCACTGGGCCGGTTTTTATTTCTTTTTAAGTTTTTTCGTTTTAATGGAGAGACCATTTATTTATTAGTAAAACGTAACATAAGTATAACTATTTACTTAATGTCCCTCGGCAATTATCGCATTTCCGAATACAAACTAATGCTAATATCCATGTCTATCAATTATTATATTTATCGTGTATAATAATTTGAATTCAGAACTAAGTACTTTATTGTTGTTTTGTTTTGATTTCCGTGTGAAATATATAGAGCTGTAAAATTAGCAGCTTTCGTACCGTATTTAAAATAATGACATTATAATAAAAGAGTATATATACTTCCAAGTTGATTGAGAGCGTCCGGTCTGCACCAAGTGCAAAGGGCAACTGATAGAAATCCGTCGACTGACGAAACACGAAGTTTGCCGAGGGACATTAAGAGAATAGTTGTACTGTATATATTAATGCATATAAAAAGGGAAGGGCTCATTGGACGTCAAACAATTCGTCACATCAATGTCAACAGGAAATGTGCTCAGATCGCTGGCAGCATTGCCTTGTTGGATAGCAATGCTGATCCTCTGGTCACATGAAGAGTCCACTAACCGTAAACTTGTAAAACAAATATTGCGGATAACAGGATGAAAATGCCTTTGGAGATGGCTTAGTCAGATAGTTCCTGGGTGACAGAGCAAGGCTCGGGTGAAAATAATGATAAATCGAATTTGCTCAGGTATGAGACCTAGCTAGACCGATTTTTCGTCCCCGAAAACCCACCCATTGTACACTTGCTTTTATGATTGTTTGTCCTGTACATATATTTTGTGGTGTACTATAAATAATATAATGAAAGAAAGAAAGAACCTCTGCATTGCAAATTTTATTGGCATCGTTAGGGCCGTTTTCGAGAAAGTGATTACAAATTATATATTTATATATATAGTACCTGGGCGACTGAGCTCTGCTTAGGTGAAATTAGAGAAAACGACGTTTACTAAAAATGAAACCTAGCTAGATCGATTTATCGCCCCCGAAAGACCCAGCATACTATATTTCATGAAAATCGTTAGAACCGTTTCCGAGATTCAGATTATATATAAACAAACATTTATACAAGAATTGCTCGTTTAAACGTATTAGATATATATATATATAAACGGTGCATTAATTATTTATGTTTTTTCCTACTCCTCCGTTATTCTTTTCTGATTAATTTCGTTGCGGGATCCAAGACAGTTAAATTCATTCTCCGGGACTTCGTCGAGCTTCATTGCCTCGGCGCTTTTCTGGTGGTCGCCACTGTTGATTCTGGCTTTCAGGAGTTGCAGTGGTTTGGGAATAGTGCGGTGGGATTGTCCCAAAAAAAAAAATGGTGCATTAAATAAAATTATATAACCAACGAGATAAACGGTATCCTATATCTTATCAAGATAATGCCCTGTTCTTGTACCAAATTGCCATTCAAATCCATTCAGCCGTGATGGACTATTATCAAACATTCAAATTACATGGGAGTAGGATAGGATATACGGTACATAAATCGCTTGACATATTTAACAATATAACGTCAAAACTTCACCTCTCACGCCACCCGTGAAAAAGGGAGATCAGAAAAATCTCCAGAAAGGAAAATACCTCCCTAATTATTCCAACAGATTCCTCGAAGCATAAAGTTGAATCACAGATTATTAATGCTCGAGAAGATTCGGAGATAGATAAGGAACAGATTTTTCCTTTTCACCCTCTGTTCATCCAGCCGGACTGGTTTTTTGTAACGATTTAGATTTTATCTGGGGTCACAGCTGACTTTTTTATTAGGAGGGTGAGAATCGATAGGTTAAGTATTTATGTCGCTTTTTATAGGAAACCCTTTGTGGTTTAACAACCTTATTTTTTAGTATTAAAGTTTCGGGTTATTTGAAGGATTTACTGAGTAACTAGATAGGAAAAATCTTCATTTTATTAATAACAATCAGTTATTTGAAATTATTGTATAAATTAAATTAAAATTATAAATATAATAATAAACCTAATTCAACCCCTTCAAGTGCCTCAAATAATAAAATAAATTCATCAAAAACTTAACGCATTCAAACAAAGCAGCACAGCTGCACTTCACAGCACAATATCAATAAATTCCGCTGTCAAGCACGTCCGCCTCGCGTGACCGTCACATATAAACTGAGTAGCCGCGCGCCGCGAGGTTTTAAAACTACCCTCAAATGCTACAATTGTTATTGGCCTTCCATGAAACTGCGATTTTGCAAACAAAAGTATTATGTAAAATCGGCTATCGAGAAGGCTGGGTATTACTTACTTCGTTTATTTTCATTGCGGCTTCGCTGCTTGTTAGTCGCGGCCTAATGGACTGTCTGATAAAAAAGAAAATGTTAAGGCAGTATAATGGCTTGTTTACCGTCGAATATGCTAAATAGGTTATTGGAAAAAAGCTGATTCACCATCGGGTAATAATAATTGCATATTTTGGCAGTTGGTGGACTTTTAGCAGAATTTATTGGATAGTTTTTGGACATAGTATTAATTTTCATGTTTTACATCTTCATCTTCAGCCTTTTAATGTTTCCCATTGCTGGGCCACAGGCCTTCTCTTTGTGAGAGAGGAAATGGACCGTAATCACGTGTTCACCACGTGGACTCAGTGCGGGTTGAGGAATGGGAATTTGGTAGAAAACATCGTGAGAAAACCGGCATGTCCTAGAGCCATGTTTTATAGCTCTAATTAATTACTTATCACAAACATCATTAATAACAAATGTAACCCCAGTGACCTTGCTGACAAGAAATAAGAAGAAAGAAAAGCAAGCTCGTTGAAACAGCTATGAGTTTCCGTAAGATTTCATGAGACCGGGTAGTGGTCCCACGCTGGGCGCCAATTTGTCAGTGCACGCCAGCGCCACCTAGATGAATTCAAATAACTTTTTGTTTGCAAGCCAGAACATTTTTCTAGCTTTTAAGACTCATTCGGGTTAATGAGGACTGTGGAAGTGGAGCTTTAGTTTTTGAAATATTTCTAGCTTGGCTAGTTGAAAAGGTTAAACGCTTCGAAAGTGACGACTTAATTAATATGTTGAAAGTTGCATATTATTATGTATATTAAATTGTATTTATTATCTGGCATGCAGCTGCATTAAATGAATCTAAAAGTGCATGAAAAGAATTGAGAATAAGTTGGGTTGACGATATGTTTTAGAAATGATGACAATATCAGCACAAAACTTTAAAAACAATCAACGCTGAACATCTTTCTGCATTTTATGTAGGTATATAAACACGATTTCTGTGTCTTCCTGGATTTTGATACCTACGGTAGACCTACATGTCATAATCTTTCTACAAAAACTCTGATGTGACTTTGTATGCAAGGATGTTTGTTAATCAATCACGCCTCGTAAGTTGAACGGATTAGAACACTCATGATCTGCATCCTTATTGTGTAAGTGAGTTCGGCAGTGCAAAGGGAACAACTCCATGAAAGACTATGAAATATTTCCTTTAAATTTTTTGAGTGTATTACGCAATACGAAAGTCGTTATTTTAAAGGATTCGTCACCCACATATACGTGTTCTATGCCAAATTCAATAATATGCATGAAAAAATATATGTTATTTGACCACTATATCGATAGAAAGACTTGAATAGAATACTATAAGTAAAAACGGAATCAAAATTGATCGAAAAACTAAATAGATATAACAATTTAAAGAAATAATATATCTGTCCCTCTCTACGAAAACCGCCGTTTTCTATGGCAGCTGTATGGGCGTCGTGCCATCTGACGTCATATGGCACGTTGACTTCTCGTTCTAACTGTCAACTTTGACGCTTTATAACTTTGCCTCTGATAGAGATTTAAAAATAATCTTTCATATTTTTATACTACAGTTAATAAATATTTCATTTAGCAAATAAAAAACATAATAATGCTTATTCCCTATTAGGCTGCTGGATTTAGGACCTCAGATACTATTTATCCCCGGTCTTTTCCACATCTGAATAAAGTTTATTTCTTACAATATCGATATAAATATAATTACACCGCATTATGCAGATAAATGCTAAACACGTGGCAACTCATTATTCTAAGCCAGATGGCTGTACAACATAAAAATGTCCATTAAAACATGTATCAACAAAAACCAAACAGTCGCACATTATTTACAATTAGTTTTTGTGAACAAAAACCCCGATTCAGGTCGGCCATTGTTTATTTCAGCATTGTTCCTCTTTTGTGCCACGTTTCGTGTGTATTTACAAGCCAAAGTATCGTATTTCTTGCCAAAAGTTATGCTTAGATATTATGTTTTGGTTTCACCTTTGATTTGGTCCGAGGTTGGTCGGAATTAATTTTATCATAACTTTTACGCTAGCCACCTTATTTGTGTAAACATATGAAGGGGTATTATTTCTATATATTAATACATACAATACAAAGGTAGGCAAATATGAATTATTTAAAATAAATATTATTATTCAATTGAATAGCTAGATAAAATACGGTGGGTTAGACTTAGTTTTATTTTACAATTTGGTATCAAACGCCTAGCGGATGAGCACGGTCTACTGTCACAGTTTGGGAGCAAAAACCGTGATAAAATGCGAGACTCAAGCCTTTCACAGATACCGTGCTCGCCCGGCTGCTTCGTACGTTTTTACGACTTGACAAAATCTAAGATTGTAATAATAATAATGTCAAATTTAAAACAATTGTGCTTTTGGTAAGTACAGAAAAACATCTAAAATAAATTACCAATGATGGTGAAAACTGCATCAAAATCCGTTGAGCACGTTCGAAGAAGGTAACTTCCCCAGAGACAGAGGAAATGTGACTTTAATATATTGTAAGTAAAGTCGCATGTCGTGCCAATTATGCGTAGATATTCATAAAAAATTAGTGCTCTTGAAATGAAATCGTAAACATTCTAACAGACACAGTTTCATTACACTGTGGCTGCTACGGCGTAGCCAGATATGACGTCACGGCTACGAGAGCTACGCCGTAGCATATCGCAGCTGTGCTACTAATACGATGGTTACATGTTGGGAATATTTAGTTACTAGTCTTTGATCTTTTTTGTGTATCGGACGTTTGTATAAATAAAAAATAATTATTCAAAAAAAAATACTTTTCTTGTTTTTGTAGCCGCGTTGTTCTCTAAACTACACAACGGATTTTGGTGCAGTGTTTACAACCATTTAGAGAATTTATTTCGGAAGGTTTATGTGTATACTTATTATTATTAAATATACATATAAGACGGAAAACTCAGTGTTTTTTCAAGTTCTAAAAACGCATGTGGAGCAGTAGTGGTTTAAATAAAAACGGTAATTTTTTTAAGTGAGGAAAAGTTTTTTATATAGTGAAGGAAATTATGATAGATGTTTGTGTGGACATTCGGACTCAAGTAAGTTTTTGCTGGTGGATTATTTCAATATGTTTTTGTATTAACTGACGCCTTATGTAAGACTAGCTTTTTCCAGTGGACTCGCCCGCGTTAATAACAAAATGATTTCACGGGAATATAATGTGGCGTATCTTTAAAGAGGTCGCATGAGAGACGGTCTTTTTAGGGTTCCGTACCCAAAGGGTAAAAACGGGACCCTATTACTAAGACTTCGCGATCCATCTGTCTGTCTGTCTGTCCGTCTGTCACCAGGCTGTATCTCATGAACCGTGATAGCTAGACAGTTGAAATTTTCACATATGATGTATTTCTGTTGCCACTATAAAAACAAATACTAAAAACAGTATACAATAAATATTTAAGGGGGGCTCCCATACAACAAACGTGATATTTTTGCCGTTTTTTGCTCGATATTAATAACGGCTACAGGTAGACGCTTGAAATATTCACAGAATGTTTAGTTGTATATTTACTTAAAAAAAAAATAATTATAAAATTAAAATAAAATAAATTAAGGGGGCTCCCATACAACAAACGTGATTTTTTTGCAGTGTTTTGCGATAATGGTACGGAACCCTTCGTGTGCAAGTCCGACTCGAACTTAGCCGGTTTTTTTTCCAATTTTGTTTGGCTGAAAGTGATTTTCAAGTGTATTTAGAATAGTTTGTAAGGTTGGTATCTCAGAATAGGAGTGTGTGTTTTGATATTAATGGATAAACAGTAATCTCATAGGAATTAATCTTAAACTTAATCGCAAATAACTAGCGTGTATTATTTAGTAGGCGCTATCATGAGATTCTACATTGCCTCAGGGATAAAAATAATTTCTTATCCTAATTCAGTTATTTATTTATTTATTATATATACTTTATTGTACACCACAAAATATGTACAAGACAAATATTCACAAAAACAAGTGTACAATGGGCGGTCTTATCGCACAGGGCAATCTCTACAACCTTTGGATGGACTGTAGTTGTGATTTGTAACCTAGAAATTCGTTCAGCTGTAACTCTTGATTTTAACGAGCTATTATAATATTACTATAAATTTATTTATTTATCAAAACTTTATGCACAAGTACAAAGGCGGACTTAATGCCTTAGGCATCTTCTACCAGTCGACATTAGGGTGGTGCAGAGATAAAAAAAATGGCAGGTGCAACTAAATGAAATAGAGAAAAAAATATATAAAAATATAAATATATATATATAAATTAGGATAAACTAAAATAGAACAAATAAATTATAAGGAAACTGCACTAACTTAAATCACAAATACATTTTATATTTCAACGAAGAGCTATATAAGTAGTCTTCTTTATGAAGAAATGAAGAAATCTAAAACAACAATCAATTAGTCTTGTTTTTAATGTTAAGTACTGAGATTTATTTACATAGATACAAGTGTATACAGTGTATAAAATACTTAATTAACTAAGACTACAAACATAAACACAAACCAAAAACTACTCACTAACTAAACCAAAAAATATACTAATCTAAAAATATGGCGTTGAAAAACTCCTCCACATCGTTGTCCACTGGTAATGTGCCCAAAAGACTGGCAGCATTGCCACGTTATATGGCAATGCTTATTCTCTGACCGAGGTAAAAGCCAGCCCTTGGGTCACGCGAAGTGTCAACTAAGCGTTTGGAAAGATCTTTAAACAAAACGTGAGCACTCGGACCCCACGGACCAAGAGTTTCAACCCCAAACGGCTCGAAAATATAACTAACGATGAGGTTATTATATTTCCGCCGCTTGAGGTTCTCTGCAGCCGCAGCGGCAGTGCCAGCACAGCACGACGAGCTAGGAAGATGGGATGGCGCAAGAGTATCGACACAAGTAGCGTCCCACACTAAAGGCCTACCCATCTTCCATGGAAACAAAGTAACAATCAATTGAAACAACATTGTTTCAAAATTAATTATTACCTGTAGAAGTGTAGACGCGGTAGACAAGTTTCTCGGCATTACTTGAAGCTGTTTGCATATTTCTGTCTGTTATGTTGTTTGTGTAACTGTTGTTAGCTGAACATAACTTATAATTATTGTTTCTTTAAACAGTGACTGTTAAAGCTCTAAAAAATATAATTTAAGAAACAACTATTTTTTAAATCCTCAACCAATTAAACTCTTACCAATACTTATTTATATCATCTTTTGCCCACGACTTAGTTCCTGTGGTGCTACAGAGCATTTTTTAAAACCTGTCGTGGACGTTTATAAAATAAATACTGTCGAAATGTAGGACAAAGACTCTTCTCATGCAGCATTAATCGTTTTTTAGGGTTCCGTACCCAAAGGGTAAAAACGGGACCCTATTATTGAGACTACGCGGTCCGTCTGTCTGTCTTTCTGTCTGTCTGTCACCAGGCTATATCTCATCAACCGTGATAGTTAGACAGTTGAAATTTTCACAGATGATGTATTTCTGTTGCCGCTATAACAACAAATATTAAAAACAGAATAAAATAAATATTTAAGTGGGGCTCCCATACAACAAACGTGTTTTTTTGCCGTTTTTTGCGATAATGGTACGGAACCCTTCGTGGGCGAGTCCGACTTGGCCGGATTTTTTGTTTTTTTTTAGCATGAATGTTTTTAGCGCAGTTACCACGGGGAAATAGCGCAGTTATGTGGGACTCCAACCCACTAAAACGCCACGGCGTCGTGTGCCGCTTATGGCGGTAACACGGGCACGTGTTAGCACTCGTCCGTGAACCCGCCACAGTATTAATCGCCTTGCCTTCTGCTTGACGATTTCCGACTCGTATTGTTTATCGTACCGTCCACAATTTCACGTTCAAGTGCGTATTCTGCGTTCGATTATATACTTATTCTAGAGCTAGTTTTCATCACGCGTTGTTTATAATAAACAACACCATAAAACACCCTTTCTTTCTCCGTCCAATTTTTGACGTAGAGTATATAATACACAATATTTATGTTTATAAATGCAAACTATACCATACAAAATTCTTTCTCCATCTTTATACATATCGTTTTTGAGAGCAGTGGTGATGAAATAATTTACACAAAGTAAAGCGCCTGCCTGGGTTCGAATCCACGACCTACAACTTGTAAGTCGCGGCCGATACCACTGGGCCACCACTGCTCTCAAAACCTATCTATTGACAGGTGGTAATAGAGAGGTTTTCTACCCACACATACAAAACACAGGCGTTAGGGTGGGTCACACAGTTCCTGTCCCACAGCGCAGTGGAGGCATGCATGTTTCATGCTGCAGTTGAGAAGTAGGCGGGACACGGAGCGAGGGCCACTGGAGGTGACATCGACCTGGAAAGGTCAAGGTCACAAAGGTTGGTTTTCGATTTGTGTCAAGTTGTTCCTAATATCATGGAAACCTATATAAGGTTAGTTGTTTGAAAGTGTAGCATAAATTAGTGTTTATTTCTTTTATTGTAATAAACAAAAATAAAACAGGTGTTTCATACATTTTCATAGTGTAAATATGAATTTTATATTTAATACTTGTTTTTTTATGATTCAGGGTTGGGGTTTAAAAGTAGTTAATGGTCATGAGAACCTTCACCACCTGAAAGGTATCTAGTGTTTTAGAAATAAGCCTATACACTGTGGAGAAGACCTATATTACAAAAAGAAATACCACGAAACCGAAAAGCTAGATAACGCCAAAAAAACAGTAACGTAAGTAGAGGTTGGGTTACGCAGAATTGAATCATTTGGCGGCAAAAACTTATTTACCAAGGCGTGGGGGAGGAATGTGTTATGTCGCTTAGTTTAACTGCGTAGGCGTATACTAAGAATAGGAAACTTGCTTGGTGTAATGTCGGGGGTGTCACAGATAATCTATATATATAAAAGGCAAAAGTGATTGACTGATGTATCAACGCACAGGCCAAACCCTTAGGGCTAGAAACTTAAAATCACTTCATCCACTAAGGAAGGATTTTTCAAAATTCAACCCCTAAGGGGGTGAAATAGGGGATAAAAGTAAGTATGAAACTTTTTATTAAAAAGTCATCTGGGGATAAAACACGGATCAGGCGAACGAAGTCGCGGGCCAAGTGCTAGTTCAATAATATTTGTTAAGGGTACACCACAACATCTAAGTTTACAAAAGATACATTGAGAATATTCTACAACTGCTATTTTTGCTCTGTTTAATCTATTACTGTTGATTAAAAATATTCTATTTCAATTGCCTCAACAACGGGGTTATATTCCTTGTCTACTCTTAATTATTACCTATTATAAAGAGTATACCATTGTTTGAAAAGTTAAAAAAGTAATCCTTCGTACCTGCTGACCCGATTTCATAAATTCATTCACTTCTACAGGCTACACTATCGCTAAGTAGATAAACTATTTTAGTCTTGGAAAAACAGACGGTTTCCACGGGAGTGAAGCCGCGGGATAAGGCTAGTCATCTTATAAAACACACAAACAAAAGCCTCGCTGAAAAAAATACAGTACAGCTAATAATAGACCATTTATTCCACTGAGGTTATAACAGTCACATCCAGTGTGTCAGCACTTTATATCGGCGGCCCGTCTTTCAGCGCAGTCTCTAGGGGGAGCGGCCCAATTCTTGTCTTCAATTTATTTTCACAATTTTATCGGTTAAGTAATGTTTATTTTACCACGTGTTCGGATATTCACTTTGTGTGAGGAAAGGGTCGTTAGAGTGTTTCTTTTTCTTTGATTTTGTTTATCTTTTGGGGAAATATTTGTATTTACCTTACAGAAGGAAGTGTGCTTACAATCAATTTGTATGTGTGCATCATAGATTTGAATCAGAATCTTTATTTGTAAACATTGGTGTTACATGGTGTGTGAGATGCAACCTTATTACGTAGATTATATCTACACTAATATTATAAAGATGAAAGATTTTTTTGTTTGTTTGTACCGAATAGGCTCCGAAACTACTGAACCGATTTAAAAAATTCTTTCACCAATAGAAAGCTACGTTACTCCTGAGTAACAAGGGCTATTTTTTAATCCCGAAAACGGTTCCTGTGGGGTCGACGGGCGCGAAACCGCGAGGAAGAGCTAGTTATCTATATTTTGCCGTGAAGCGTATAAATATCATTAGCAAATTTTCAAAAAAAATAGTAGATTCAGCAAGTGTTACATTAAACCACCACCATCATCATCAGACTATTAATGTTCCCACTGCTGGGACACAGGCCTCTTCTCTGTGAAGGAGGGAATAATCCACCACGTTGGCCCAGTACGGGTTGGTGGATGTCACATGTCTTCGAATTTTTGGTTCTAGGACATGCCAGTTTCCCCACGATGTTGTCCATCACCGTTTTAAGAGCAGTGGTGATGAAATAATTTTCGCAAAGTAAAGCGCCTGCCTGGGTTCGAACCCACGACCGACGAAACGTAAGTCGGGTCCCTGGGCCAACACTGCTCTTCATTAAATCATTAGATACCAAATTATAATAAGAGCTAATATTAGACTTACCTTACTTTACAGTTTAAAGAAAACAATGGATGCAAAAATAAATTGCTGATTAATTAAAACACAATTAAAATGTCATTAAAAATAATATGTCAAATTATAAAATATCATACAAAATTAAATGTCAAATTAATTAATAATAATTAATAATTTATTCCACCTAAAGTAATACAACAAATTACATAAAGTATTACAGGCCAGTACTTAAAGTTATGCAACATGGGAGCATCTGTAGCCGAACCAGGACGAGTCCTGTATCTCGGCATACAGCGCCTGACTCTCGATATAGATTATTAAATTTAGCCCAATAGACATGCAAAAAGACGTATCTATGAAATTATACAATGTCTTGATTTGTTCTAACATCAAACAATACTAAGAATGTGTATATGTGCCTACGTGTGGTTTTGTGTAAATGTAGAGTAGTGAGAGGTAGATACAAAATTAGATGTCAAATAGTCAATATCAATTAATCAAAACATAAATTATGATAATTGAATGTTATATTGTCAAATAATACAATTTTATGAATAATGTCAAGTACAAATAAAAACACTACAAAGTGAAAAATAACTTGATTTTCGGAAGTCGGTGTTCTTGTTTTCGTTTCTTCGTTTTTTGACACCAACTTCCGAAATTGAAGTTATTTATCACTTTGTAGTGTTTTTATTTGGAAGTCGGTTGTATTTTTTTCTAAATAGTTTTTATTTCACTTTTTAGTGATAAATAATGGACAAGTTCTACAGTAAGGTACCTATAATGCCCACAGTGATATAATAGATTACCCGAATAACATGTAACTTGAAAATTAACCGGTGGAATGAGAGTGTATCAGGGTGATCTGTACACATCTGCGTACCCGGTTAGAGCATACTGGCGTGATGGTATGTTATGAAATGGTGTAAACAATAAACAGACATGCGATTGCAGCAATCCCGAAAGATTTGCCGTCATTTATTAAAGAGTTCTGATGTATATCTCCGAAGATCTTCATCATATCTTTACCAAATTTAAATGGAACCATTTCGAAATAAACTTATTTCGAACAATAAAAGAATTTTGTAAATCCGTTTATATATGACGGAGTTATGCCCGAACATAAATAAAAAAAAATTAAAATAAAAGAATCATCCAAATTGAGAACCTCCTTCTTTTTGGGAAGTCGGTTAAAAAACAATTAAACAGAGGTCAATAAAAAAAAAATAAATTCAAGTATTACATGACTTTTTAGACCCAAAGTGAAAGCTCAAATGGCTAGAAATAGAGTGACTAATAAAATGGCGACCTTTTGGCTAAGAAGAAGACTTATTACGCCAACTTCAAAAAACCGGCCAAGTGCGAGTCGGACTCGCGCACGAAGGGTTCCATACCATTATCGCAAAAAACGGCAAAAGAATCACGTTTGTTGTATGGGAGCCCCACTTAAATATTTATTTTATTCTGTTTTTAGTATTTGTTGTTATAGCGGCAACAGAAATACATCTTCTGTGAAAATTTCAACTGCCTAGCTATCACGGTTCATGAGATACAGCCTGGTGACAGACGGAAAGACAGACAGATAGACAGATGGATCGCGGAGTCTTAGTAATAGGGTCCCGTTTTTACCCTTTGGGTAATGAACCCTAAGAAATAGGGATAAGGGCAAGAGATGATCCATGATTAATGATTACGATTTTTAACCGAGTTTAAAAAAGGTGGAGGTTCTCAATTCGTCGGTTTAAAAAAAAAAGTATATTACCCGATTACTTCGATTACTTCAAAGACGCCTAAACGGCTATTTTATAACCAAATGCATTGTAGAGTATAACAAAGATATCTATAATTAGAAAACTTAATCCGTTTAGATCTAAAAAGCTCCCTAGTATAAAATGCTATTTCTACCCGTATAATCTGCAGACTACCGTGGCGGCAATTTGTGGAAACTAAACCCTGCTCTAGGCTAGGCAATTAAATTTGTATTTATCTGATTTCCCCATTAGAAGGCCCTGTAATAGTACATATTCTATGTAGAATTAAACACAGAATGGTACATGTTAAGAATGTGATTAGTAGAATCCTTATTTTAATGTACTTTTAATGTATAGACATTAAAAATTAAGGGATGGAAATATTAAAAACAGGGGTTAGGTACGTCTTAGGTTTGTCAGGATTTTAACAAGCGGTGTTCTGTAGTTTTTGTCAACCATGTGGGAAAAAGGCATTTAAATACCTATTATTTGCAATTTTAATGCGAACTGAGACATAACCTAATTTTCTGACTTCTAGAAGAAACAATACAAGTTCATCTATACTAATATTATAAAGAGGAAAGATTTTTTTGTTTATTTGTACCGAATAGGCTCCGAAACTACTGGACCGATTAAAAAAAATCTTTCACCAATAGAAAGCTACATTATTCCTGAGTGTCATAGGCTATTTTTTAATCCCGAAAACGGGTCCTGTGTTTTCGGTCCACGGGAGCGAAGCCGCGGGGAACAGCTAGTAGAAAATAAATTAAGGTAATAAAATCACGCCCCAGAGTTTACATCAGTGTCTCCCACTTTTCGTACTGAAGTAAAAATAGAAAAAAAAAATCAAGGCCGGACGAAAATAAGTCCAAATTGCCGGTAGGAAGTTGTGAAACTTTTTTATTTCGTTTACGTACGACTTATGCAATTTGAATATACTTATTTCCAGTTCGTTCTCGCTCAAAGTTACTTTAACATTTTTAATAAGAATAAGAGGCATCATCGTAATTATTCAAACTTTAGACACAAGATATCCTATACTAGGTGTTTTTATATTCCTTGACTCTAGGGTATGTATACGACCATATCAAATAATCAACTGGCCGAAGAATAATTTTTAAATTATCATTTTTCTATCTTAATATCTTAGCTCACAGAAAGACGAAATGTTGGATTTGTAAGGTACATAATAGTTTCTAACTCCGAGCACTATTGGGCGATCTGAAAGTATAATAATAATAAAAATAATCTTAAGGGGTCCGCTAGCTAGACACTTCATAAAAACGTCATTCAATCAAAAACTGTCGAGGTACAAAATGGATCTTATTTATTTTCTTAAGGTACAAAATAAAGTCTTTATGAAAAGCTATCACCTGTTGATAAATCTCGTTGGCCAGATAGACTCACACCATGCTGTACACTGCATAATTGACTTATAGACCCGTACCGACCGTACCGTCTTTGCCATAAGGGCACACGGGGCCCGTGCCCAGGGCCCCCATCCTCGGGGGCCCCGAAGGACCGACAATTTCTCTCACATTTAATCTAAAAACATTTTTGCGGGCACAGTAAAATTGAGCACCCGGGTCGAAAATAAAACTTACTTTTGTTTAATTCAGAATAATGACGATTTTATTTAACCAAATTAAGGCAAAATAAAGTCAAACCACAATCGTAATTGTAACCAAAAAACCAGCAGCATATTAATATCATTAATGACATATTATATTTTATATTTGATTACCCATAATAAATAGAAGATAAGAAGACAAATGTTAGTATAATTCGCTTTCTTTACTTTCCAAAAGGGCCCCAAATTCTTGTGTGCCCAAGGGCCCCACATTCATGTGTGCCCAAAGGCCCCAGCATAGTTTAAGACGGCCTTGTATAGACCAACAACAGGAACATAAGAAACCTAAAATATGCCGAAGAGCTAAGAAGATAAATCATAATCATAATCATAATAATCATAATCTTTATTTCTCCTCACAAAAACATGACCTTATGGGACATAAGTTATTTCATAATTACATTTAGAAGGCAACATTTTGCAGTCAAGTGAGTGTGCGGAGCTGGTGTCTGTTATAGGTGTTAACCTGTATTACAGATCACCAGGTCCTCACCCCATGAACAATAGGTATAACATAACAAATTTAGAATTAAATAAACAAGCGTTTGATGAAACCTATAAACTATAACAATCTGGTAAATTAAGGAAACAGATTCAGCGACGAAAAATAAATATCATAATGCCACAAAGCACAATATGAGTGTGAGTGTGCGTGGAGTGGGTGTGTTGTGAGTGTATGTAAATGGATGTATGTATGACTGTTAGAGTATGTGTGTTTATGTGAGTGTGTGTGGTGATGATATAATAATAATACCTAGCTATCAAATGATAATGACTACTGTAAAAGTTTCTCTGTGGAAATATAGTCCTGTGTCTGCAACCAGTCCCTTACTAAAACGCTACATTTGTTTTTAGAAAGAGAGTATATTGACAAGAACCTATTTATTTTTTTATAAAGATTACAGCCCTGATAGCAGAAGAAGCGATGTGCAAAAGAGGTTTTAAAGGATGGTTTTGTGCAGACAATGTCCTTTCTCCGCCGATTCTCAGTCAACTTTGCGTCATATGTCAGCAGAGAATGTTGCTTAGTGATTGTGTGGAGAACGTAAAGCTGACGAACTGTGAGAACCTTACTCTGCCTATAAACATCGACGGTTGGGTGAAAGAACGGTAGGAACATACTTACTTTTAGGACAGCTCTTTGAGCCCTTTCAACTTTTATCAAGTGGGTCTTCGCTGAACCACCCCACGCAGAAATACAGTAACTGAGCTGTGACTGAGCAAGTGCAAGGTAAACTGTTCTTATTAACTCTTTGTTACCTACGTGCCGTAAATTTTTGAAAATATAGATCAGTTTCCGTGCCCTTGCTGCCAACATGTCAATATGTTCCTGGAAGCTTAATCGCCCATCCAGCAGTACACCCAGATACCTTACTGTATTTGCCCCTTCAATACTAGGACACATACAGTCAGCGTCAGTGTAGTCGGTACACTCATGACATGTTATTTTATAATTGGAAATGTCTGCTACCGGGTTTCTGAGCGAAAATGTTAGATATTTAGTCTTAGCCACATTTAGAGTCAGAACATTGTTGTGTAACCACTCTGTTACCAAATTAAAACCCGCTTGTGCGCTCGAAAAAACATCGCCCCACGTTGCTCCACTAAAAAGTAACGCCGTATCGTCAGCAAACGTAACAATTTTAGCTTTTGGAAGATTTAACTGGCAGAGATCGTTGATGTAGGCAAGGAACAATGTCGGACCCAATATGCTACCTTGTGGAACCCCGAAAAGAACTGTGGCATCATTACTTGTCAGGTTATCAAGTTTCACACATTGTGTTCTTTCCGTGAGGTAACTTTCCAACAATTTCAACTGAAGGTCCCTGATTCCCAGACACTCAAGTTTTTTTAGCAGGATAGGAATAGAGACTGTGTCAAATGCTTTAGCAAGGTCCAAGAATATAGCAATAGTTTTCTTTTTACTGTCTAGATTGGTGACTACATAATTGAGTAATTCATGAACTGCATCTGAGGTTGATTTTTTAGACCTAAAGCCGAACTGTGCTGGAGATAGGAGGTTGTTATTCTCAAAGTAATTCACTAGCCTCTTATTTATGATGCGCTCGAGGATTTTTGAGATAGTAGGTAATATTGAAATAGGTCTGTAATTATTGACACAGTCTCTATCTCCACCCTTGTGAATCGGGCGAATTCTTGACTTTTTAAGTTCTTTGGGGAACACTCCAGTCGAAAGAGCCAAGTTGCAGATGAAAGTTATGGGTTTTATTAGAACACCTCTGTTTTCCTTTACAACCTCCGCGGGTATCATATCTAGTCCAGTTGCACAGTCACTGTTAAGATTGTTTATCAATGCCTCAACCTCATCCTCATCGGTTGGCAACAATACAAATGAACCAGGGCATGACTTAGGGATAATTGGTTGGGCATGAATATTTGTGTTTTTTACCTTTTCTGCCAACGCTTTCCCTACATTTGCAAAGAAGTTATTTACATTGTTAATCGATGTCATTGGGTCTTTTGTGTTCACGAGTTCAGAAGAAGTATCTTTTAGTTTTGTGGTATAAGTGATCTCTTTTATAGCTTTCCATAGCTTTTTGTTGTTTTTGTTTGCATTCTGTAGCTGTTGCTTTTCATAATCTCTTTTTAATCTTTTTAAAAGGGTGGAGCAAAAATTCCTATACCTCTTGTATATAATTTTTAAAGTGTCGTTGTTAGGATCTTTTTTAATTTTTTTGTGTAGGTTATCTCGATTTCTTAGGCATTTTAGAATCCCTGTAGTTATCCAAGGCTTTAGCAATCTTTTCCGTGTTGAGGATTTGGTTGTTTTGGTATTACGGGTAATTAAAGTTTGGAGTGTTTCTAAAAAGTAATATGTAGCAGCATTAGCGTCAGCCATCGTGTATAAGTGATTAAAGTCCACGGTTGATAGGTCACTTGTGAAACTTGAATGGTTCAATCGAACATTTTTTTTCGCTGGTTTATGACACTGCCTGGCTGATATGCAGAGACTAACACTATTATGGTCTGTTAGTGATGTTTGCAGCACAAGGCTACGAGCTGGTGACTTTGTCTTGAGCATAACATGGTCTAGACACGTTTTGCTCCCAGTCGGAAGTGTGTGTGCTGGTAGGATTCCATGGTATGCCAACATGTTCAAATACGGGGCGGAATTTGGATCAGAATTATTTTCACAAATATCAATATTAATATCGCCCAATAGTATAACATTCTGTAGACTAGTGTAACCCATTAATAGATCATTTAGGGACTTTATGAATTTATTTACATTTTTATATCCAGGGGGACGATAAATGGCCAGTGCTACTGTATTTTTGTCAGGTTTTAGGGCAAGGCAATTTGCCTCTTCTAGTTGAGGTTCTTCGAACGACATAAACAAGTCATTCCTGTAGTAAACAACAACGCCTTCATTTTGTGTAAAGTTTTTTGTTGTGGCAGAATAATGATAACCATCAAGACTTGGAATATTTGGATTCGATGGCAACCAACACTCCGTCAAAACAATACAATCCCAGCTTACGCCAGTCCGAACAATTAATGGAAGTAGCCCAGCCATGTTACGTTTAATACTCCTAATGTTCTGTTGAATAAATTTTAGGCCTTTATTTGAGTTTGACATACTGGTCCGACAATCCTCTGCATCACAGAGAGCGGATTCAGCTACATTAAAAGAGTCAATTTCATTTTGTATTTCATTTAACTCATTGAATTTTAGTGATGCAATTATCAGTAGGATATTCTAACTGGGATAATCTAGAAGCCAAAAGGATGATGAAGTTATATTGATAAAATATATCACATTTTGTGTTTGATATCATAACTAGCAGCAGACTCAAGGTACAGCTAGGCAAATAAATTGTGAACGTGTTTCTGTGTGTGATGAGTACGATATATTGTTGGAAATTTGTGTTTGTGCGTGGCTGACAAAAAAATATCTTTGATAAAGGTGATTTTGAGACGGACATTTTGGATCTCGGCAGACGATGTATAAAAAGTGAGTGATATGAAAATATAATAAACAATATTCACCTCAAAAATTAAGTTTGGACCATCAGTTGCCCGCTAGACGCTTCGCTTGTACGCTTGTGGCACAATCGGTCGCGCACAAGTCAACGATGACGCAGCGAATGCGCGCGAGCAGCGTAGCTGAGCCACTCGTTCCGTCTCTGCTCTTGTTGTCCTTTTTCCACAGCGGCTCCGCGTTTGACGCTCTGGGTTATGCGCGCCTGGTACTTCACTGTATTTATTAATTGTATTTTTCGGCAAAAATATAGAATAATAGAGATTTAAAAATAAAATTTGCACGGTGCACACGTCTATACGCTTTAGCGGTCCAGGGGGAAGGGGGATGGGAAATGGGGGAATGACAACGAAGATGATGAAGATGAACTAATTCCAATTTCTATACAGCAAAGAGAAAATAATATAGGGGTCACATTTATGAAAACAATTTACAGATTTTATAATGGGCCTGGCAGAGTATCTTGGCAACACAGTAAGTAAAATATGAACTTACGGTATCTATTGTTTGAATGAATCATCAACTGAGTATAATTGAGAATGATTTGCATATGTAGAAATTGATTGACTTTGAGAGCAGGTTTCAGAAAACTCATCTAAGTTTGATTTAGAAGAATCTGCATTTGAAGAATTATTAAAAAAATGTTGCATCTTATACCAGTACGCCGTAGGGTGAAAATTATCTGCACTAGACCCGCTTTTTGATTAAGTAATCAGTAATAAAATTATAGTACCTACTGATAAAGTTCTTTTTTCCTTTCTAAGAGTAATCAACTTATTTATATATGTATAAACACTTTTACATGTCTATCATATTTTTTTAAACTAGTTGAGGTCGGCGTTTCCTGTCTGACTACTCTGAGAAGAAAGGCCGAAACAAACTCAGAGGTCATAGTCTCTATTAAAGTCCAGACAAAATCTTGGTTAGATTATGTGAAGACCATGTAGACTGATGTCTGAAATGGTTTTTGAGGAAAGAAACAGCCAGATTGAGTGGACCTGTCCAGTCAGTGGACGCATTTGTCAATTCTTTATTGTTATAAAACGCTTACTGGCACAACTTATGTTTAATGAATGAATTGAATTTATTAAAACTTAGACCTTGTACGTGGCTTGGAAGCTTATTATAAAAGCGTACACATTGACATCTAATCGAGCCACCTATTTTCTTGAGCCTTGTTGTAGGTACTACATATTTGTTCCTAGTATTTATGTTATGGATATCACTGTATTTTTTAAACAATTTTATATGTTTATGGGCATATCAAAGATTTTCATAAATATACTGAGAAGGCACAGTCATCTCCTTAAATTTCTCTCTGAGAAAGTGTCTCGGGCATAATTTATAAATTGATCGAACACCTCTTTTCTGCAAAACAAAGAGTCTGGATGTCGGCGGCATTTCCCCACAACAGAATACCATACGATATTACACTATGAAAATTGCTAAAGTATACTAAACGGGCTGTCTCTATGTCAGTTAATTTACGAATTTTCCTAACAGCATATGCTGCGGAGCTTAGCTTCTTTGACAATTTATCTATATGTGGGCCCCACTGAACCTTAGCATCCAAAGTTAGGCCTAAGAATACTGTGCTATTTTCAGGATTCAATTCTTCGCCCTTTATCATCAAACAATGTTACCAATCTTAACAATGTTGTTGTATATGTCATAGTCCTGTATATTGAGTCAAGAAATTTAGAATGATCGGATAATATGTAAATTTAACATATCAGAATTTAAGACAGCTGATACTCCAATTGAGGCAAAGTTAACTGTTAAAAAATAGTTAATTAAAAAAATCAAAAAACCCGACTGCTTAGAAAGCAAACTAAAAAGACATAAACAAGAAGAAAATCATGCTGTGCAGTCGGAGGATACATATTCGCGAGCTGGCGGACCAAAACCAGATGTATCCTCCGACTGCAAAGCATGCTTTCCTTCTTGTTTATGTCTTTTTAGTTTGCTTTCTAAGCAGTCGGGTTTTTTGATTTTTTTAATTAACTTTTTTTATTTACAACTTTTTAGTTATTTTTATTTTTAGAATTAGGTACAAGTAAACATATAAGTGTTATATATTTTTGAAATTGCCTCTTTAAAGCCTTTATTTTGATACCCCACACGATGGGTTTGGAAGAAAAAAATATTTTTTTTCCCACAAAATGGCGCCCAAAAGCCGCCATTTTTGTTTTTTCCTATTTTCATGTAGCCAGTGACACTCGCAGGATTAAGACGAATCGATTGACGTAAGAATGATCAAAATCGGCCAACGCGTTTGGTCGCCACATAGGAACAAACATACATACATACATACATACATAGACTGATAAACACATTACCCTCCTTCGGCAGTCGGGTAAAAAGATACAATATTGAAATGGTCGAAATCAATATCAACAACTTTTAGGTAGTTGAATGTATTTATCTGTGCATATCAGACCTGGCATAGCTTTTCTGCAAGCTAATTCAGTCAATTTAATAAGTGACATTGTGCTGAATAGTTCATGTATGCTAAGAGAATATTAATGTATTTAAAGAGAACTAAGAATATAGGTTTGAAATATTGTAAAAATAAAATGATTAATATTGAAGGTTCTGTTGATACTGACTGGGTAAATGATTCTTATGAAAGTAAAATCATACAACGTTTTTTGTTGTCTGAATCTGTCATATCTTGGAGTTTTAGTAAATGCATAGCTCTTTCTAGTACAGAGGCAGACTATGTAGCAATTTTAGAAGCATGCAAAGAAACAGTACCTACTACTACCTAAATTTAAGAAATTTTAAATTAAAATTACTATAATGATAACTAGAGTGCTCGTAAATGTTGTTGTTGAATCCTGTATTTCATAACAGAACTAAACACATTGTTCCTAAGTATCATGTAGAGAAATTATAAGTAATAAAGTTGTTTCAGTTAAATATGTATGTTCTTACTGAAGATTTGTTAACTTAAGAGGTAAACTTGGGGATACATTTTAAGTTTATGAACATTCTTGGTATTGTTAAGGTGTAGTTGTTAAGAGGAAATGCATTCGCAGACAACCAACTGAATTTCCTGAGTAAAAAAAACATAATTTGAGTTTTGCCTCTCGCCTATTTCCTCCTCTAATATTGGACCAATTTTTATTTTTTTATTTTTTTTATTTGTGATGGGTTTGCTCTTGACTCTAGTCTAGGTCAGAGGTGACTGAGACAGAGTCGACGATGGAGTGAGCTTACCCAGAAGAAGCCTGTTGACTCTAACTTTGAAGAGATTCGGGTTGAAGGCGTTCGGAAACACAGACGCAGGTAGTGAGTTCCATTCATTCGCTGTGCGCATTATGAAGGATGTTTGGAAGCGCTTGGTGCGAATTGGTGGAATGGCAACAAGGTAAGGATGCTAACTTGCAGTGCGACTAGATGTCCGATGATAGAAGGGGGCTGGTGGGATGAGGTCGTGGAGTTCTTGAGCACACTCACCGAAGTACAGTCTGTAGAAGACCGACAAGCAGGCAACCTTGCGGCGATAAGCCAAGCTGTGAAGCTTGGCATCCGCCAGTTCAACGTCGCCAATGAGCCTCTTGGCTCTGCGTTCCACCGAGTCAAGCGCGGCAAGCTGTTACTTAGCTGAGCCATCCCAAAGGTGGCTGCAATACTCCATGCAGGATTCCATTTATATTCCATTAACTGAAAAATAAAGATATATATTTTTCAGTTATAGTTGTTAAATTACACACTGCATCTATCTGTAGCGTGTTCAATATGATTAGTTACAATAATATAATGATAATATCTATTTATTAAAGAAATACAGATAGATACAGTGCACAGTCAGTGAATGGCTGGAGTATTTGAATATTGTAATCAAACCGTTTTTATTTCGACCCATTGTGATAAAATTCACAATCATTTTGAGTACCTACCTAGTGCTATTTTGCGAAGTGCACATTTTGTGTTAAGTGCACATTCTGCGTCAAACCCGCTCTAGCTGTGTCTAAAAATGGAAAATCAGAAAAAAAACTACAAGCAGAGGATTTTCCATATAACGAAAACTCTATAAAACCAGAAAATGCGCAGTTCCTTCAGCGTCACTATATAGAGTTCACACTTTTATTTTATACTAGCATTTTCTGTGGTTTCGTTTCCGTATTGTATTCCGTAGAAACCTTGCAATTTTAAGGCATACACTATTATGATTTATTGGAAAACGGTAGGGGTAAAAAATATCGACATTTTAATTACAAATAACGAAAAAGTTACTGAAATGGCTGCAAACATACCAAAACGAGATTGTTTATTTAGCTTCTGCAAACTTTACACATAAAATAGTTTGCAGGGAGTTTATCGGGGCAAAGCTGAAAGCTTTCAATATATTCACCTCTGTAACCCGAGTTCTACCCGTACATGTTTAATCCTTCAGTAGGTACTGGAATGCAAATGCATTTGAAATTACAACCCAGTTCGGAACTAAACTAGGAACCTGTAACCTCGTCAGTATGTACTTTGGTAGGTATAATATTGTGTTTACTCGTGAAATCTTGGGCTCTAGACAAAGACATGCTATCATCGAAACCGTGGCCATAGCGATTGTTAAAATGTATGAAAATGTCAAACGCTATCGAAATGTCACGTGATCAATCCCTTACATTTTGGCATTTCGACAATCGCCATCGCTTACATCGAAGCACCTGTCTTGCTTGAGCCTTTGCTAGCATCGAAAGCGTCGCCATAGCGATTGTTAAAATGTCAAAAATGTATGGCAATGTCAAACGCTATTGAAATGTAACGTGATCAATCCCTTACATTTTGGCATTTTGACCATCGCCATCGCTGACATCAAAGCACACTTGTCTAGAGCCTGTGCTATCATCAAAACCGTCGCCATATTTATTGTACACCAGAAAATAAGGAATAAAAGAAACTTTAACTAAAACATGTCCGTGACTACCGCAGGACCACGACACTAATCGCTTCCATATTTGGTAAATAATTACTACTCCATTGGTACCAATTAGTACTCGAACAACAAAATTGGTACCTTAGTAGTTTTCGAGAAAATCGACTTTGAAGGTGGTCCTGCGGTAGTCACGCTCCATTCAGCAGGACCACCTGAGCGCCGAAAAAGGGGGCATGCTACAGCTATTCTAAGTATACAAATAATTACTACCCATAATAATGTGATTCATTTCGTAAAAAAAAACAGAACTGAAAAATTTGTATTTACCGACAAATCAACGATGATAACTTTCGCTCGCTCGTTCAGCAGGACCACCACTTTGAATGATAATTCCAAGTTTGAGGAGCTTGTCGCTTTCCTCAAACCTACATAGAAAATTACTACCGTGCAAAATAAAATTAGTACCCAAAATTCACAACTAGTACTCCAGTAGTTTACGAGATATACCATGCCATTTGTGGGGTGGCGGTAGTCACGGTGTTAAATTTGCATTTCAAGATTTTCCTATTAAAAACTTCGTGATTTCATCCCAAATTTATACAAAAATTAACCAAAACATAACCAAAATTTAGCCATTGACAACTTAATTTGGTCGGGTTATACGTAAAGATTTAGTATGGAAAAGTAATGAAAGCTAATTTCTCTTAAAATACTACACTTAGGTATCTGAATTTTTGGTCGCTATTACTTCCGTAGGAGTAGTATTCTTTGTATAAATTTGGGAAGAAATCACTAAGTTTTTAATAGGAAAATCTTGAAATGAAAATTTAACACCGTGACTACCGCCACCCCACAAATGGCATGGTATATCTCGTAAACTACTGGAGTACTAGTTGTGAATTTTGGGTACTAATTTTATCTTGCTCGGTAGTAATTTTCTATGTAGGTTTGAGGAAAGCGACAAGCTCCTTAAGAGATACTGGCGTGAAAATATGTTATGAAATGCCGTAAACAATTAACAGATATGCGATAGCAGCAATGCCGAGAGAATTACCATTGTTTGTTGAAAAGTTCTGTTGTATATCTCCGAAGTTCTTCATCAGATCTTAAATGGAATCACACCACATAAGAATCATGCTTTTAAATAAAAAAAACATCCAGCGGATCCCCGCTACCTTCCCCAGGTCATCGGTCCACCTGGTGGGAGGGAAGGCCTTTCAAAGCAACGTCTTCCGGTTCGCGGTCGCCACTACACAACTTTTCTGCCCCATTGGCCATCCGTTCTGCAAGCAATGTGCCCTGCCCACTGCCACTTAAGTTTAGCAATTCTTCGGGCTATGTCGGTAACCCTGGTTCTCGTGTGGATCTCTACATTTCTGATTCGATCACGCAAGGAAACTCCGAGCATAACCCTCTCCATTGCCCTTTGGGTGACTATAAGCTTTCTGATGAGGCCCATTGTGAGTGACCACGTCTCAGAGCCATATGTCATCACTGGCAACATACACTAGTGTAGTAGTACCTAACAGATATAAATATTATAACAGCCAAGAAGATTTGATTTGTACATTTCCGCTGAGCGCCGAGCGATCGACCCACTTACCGAGACGGCTTTACGTCATTACTTTACGGTAGTTCTCTCTCAGATAATGGCTTTTGTGTAGCATTCATTAAAGGTGGTCGTTTTATCGTGCTTAGTCTTTTGTTTGAAAGGTTTTAATGTTAATTCAAGCACGTAATAAGTGCACAATGAACGGAGAAGGGTAGAGATTTCGTGATGGTTGTATTTATTTTTTTATTCGAATTTGGAACTTAGATTATGTCCATTGCGTTGGTTCAAAATCTTTTAAAATTTTCCAGTAGTCCAGTTATTCTCAACTATCTATTTTAGCATTTTCAATATAACAACTAATTTTATACAGCCCACTGCTGAGGCACACTTCTCTCTGAGGGAGTCTGGGCCTCAATCAACAACACAGGCCCATTGCAATATAGACAAAATAGAGTGCCTAAACTAGGTTCGAACCCAAATCCTACAAACTCGTAAATCAAGGTCATTGCCACTGAACCACCACTGTTCATTATCTCATTTAAAATATTGGAATAATGTAATTTTACTATTAAAATAAACAAAAGTCGTCAGTGTCATAATTTAATAAACCGCTTTTTGTATACCACGCTGAGGTAAATATTGAAAAACAATTAAATATTTCCGTAACCATCAACTATTCAATATTGGAAATGAGATCGAATGAAAGTACGATGAGTGGGCAATTCTCGTAAATTGCTAGTGAAACTTGAACTTTATTGCAAGCTTGTTTACTACAGCTGGTCAGTGCAGTGTGCACTTAGATGCTAGGTTTTATGTCTTACGTGTTATAGAGCCATAACAGAACCACTGATACGACTCAATGGTCATGGACTGAAAAGTAATTGACAATCAAGAGAGATGCATTGAAATGTTTCGTCTACTGAGTTCTTTTATTTTTTTTATTTTTTTTTATTTTGGGGCTTTTAGTCACAATTAAGACCATGCCAGCCCCATCATAACCTAAGCTTATACACATACATAAATATACACTTATTCTAACTTATCTATTATTTTATAAACTAGAATGGCTGCTTCCGACAGCGGCGCTGACAGGATACTTTGGAAAATTCCTAAATCTATTATTTTAATATTAAATTAATTCATCAGAGCTTCTCTCCCAGCTCTGGTCCTCACACATTCCACCAACAAGTGGTATACGTCCTCCACAACACCACACTCGGTACAGTTTGGGTTGGGTTTTATTCTCATAAGATGCCTTCTTCGATTCACGATAAGCCGCTGGTCCCACGCCTAACCTAATCTCTCTCCGGTCGTGTAGGATTGCCGTCTACTCGGACTATGAGATTGTCTCCACAGAGATTGGCCGCCGTGGCCTAAATTAGGTCTGGAGGAATAGATATTATTATTCTTCCATACTTCTCTATTACTTTGTTATCACCTCTTTTAGTCACCTCCTTCGTGCCATATTATTATTTGTTACACAGCCCATCCATCGTTTTCAGGGTTCCGTACCCGAAGGGTCCATACGGAGCCCTATTGCTGTCACTCACGTGTCCGACTGTCTGTTACACAGGTTTTACAGCCAAACGATTGGAGCTACAGTCTTCAAATTTTCACAGTATAAGCAGTGACCTAAAGCCATACAAATTGTAAAAAAAAAACTTTTTAAATATTTTCAAGGGTACCCTTTTTACAAATTTTTGTTTTGAAGAATATTTTAACTTCCCATTGACCTTTGAACTTCAAATTTGGTGAAAATGTTTATTTATATTACGTATATTGATAAATCAGATTTTTTCTTTGAAATGCCGTCATTTTTAGGGTTCCTTACCCAAAGGGTAAAAACGGGACCCTATTATTGAGACTCCGCGATCCGTCTGTCTGTCTGTCTGTCCGTCTGTCACCAGGCTGTATCTTATGAACCGTGATAGCTAGACAGTAGAAATTTTCACAAATGATGTATTTCTGTTGCCGCTATAGCAACAAATACTAAAAACCGAATAAAATAAATATTTAAGTGGGGCTCCAATACAACAAACGTGATTTTTTTGCCGTTTTTTGCGATGATGGTACGGAACCCTTCGTGCGCGAGTCCGACTCGCACTTGGCCGGTTTTTCTTATTCCTATTACAACTACCTTGATTTTGCGGTTGGTACGGAACCCTAAATGTGCAAAATGACACACACGCACTCGATCCACATTCGGAACATTCCTTTAAATATCTGCATTTTTCATTGTTTTTATATTTCTTAATGCTTCGTTTAATTCAAATATAGGATCAAACTTCTTCCATATACGAAATAGATATCATCATTCCAACCTCAAACGATCGAACAACCTAGCGAACATTCCGTATTTGTCGAAACGTTTACCTCAAGACTCTACTCTAGCGGTCAAGCGAGTCACTAATACGTTCCATTGGTCACATGAAGCTACAACACAGAATATTAGATACTGCAGCGTCAAGACCTACTTCACTAAGAGCAGCATGAATAGTGTCGACACACGTTTACTGTTCAGTTTCTACCTGCCCCTACTGTGAGATTATTGCCATCATAATTTCGTTGAAAGAGATGGAGCTATGCAGGAGCGGGTTTCGTAATTTCCGAGATGCCTTCAGGATCTTTGTCAGTACCAGCCATCATTCTATTACCATTATCTCTGTTTGTTTGGGGTTGGGAGTCATCATCTCAATAGCCACCTTTCTAGCCATATTGTCATCTTTCACATAACCTACCCATCGTTCCTTCGGTGTTGACCTACTCTAACAGCCATCGACTTTCATACTCAAAACCTTTCTCATGATATTTCCCTAAGCCATATAGATAGATATGAATAGTTAGAACAACCTGAGGCTCTAGACGAGCTAAAGCATTGCGCGCGATAGCGTTAGGAAAAATATCTCGTGACCTTCGGTTTAAAGATTCTTTATTTATTCTAAAAGAACATACATTGTTCACTTAGCGAATAAATACATGACTAAGGTTAGTGTAGTCCAGTAGCTAACAGTTTTGTTTTCTTAATGTAGGTAGGATGTCGACATTGTTATAGTGAGACTTATATCGTTAGCTTAGAAGTTTTGTGTTGTTAGTGACGTACTGTTTGAGTTTAGGTCTGAATACATTAAAAGAAGATGTGTTCCTTATATCTGCGGGTAGACTAATATAAAGCAGGACGCCTTCGTATTTACCCGACTGCCGAAGGAGGGTAATGTGTTTATCAGTCTATGTATGTATGTATATATGTATGTATGTATGTATGTATGTATGTATATATGTTTGTTCCTATGTGGCGTTCTAGAGACCAAACGCGTTGGCCGATTTTGATGATTCTTACGTCAATCGATTCGTCTTAATCCTGCGAGTGTCACTGGCTACATTAAAATTGGAAAAAACAAAAATGGCGGCTTTTGAGCGCCATTTTGTGGGGAAAAAAAATTTTTTTTTTTCTTCCAAGCCCATCGTGTGGGGTATCAAAATAAAGGGATTTAAAAGGCGATTTCAAAAATATATGACACTTATATATTTAAATGTACCTAATTTAAAAAAAAATAACTAAAAAGTTGTAAATAAAAAAAGTTAATTAAAAAAATCAAAAAACCCGACTGCTTGAAAAGCAAACTAAAAAGACGTAAACAAGAAGAAAATCATGCTGTGCAGTCGGAGGATACATCTGGTTTTGGTCCGCCAGCTCGCGAATAAGTATCCTCCGACTGCACAGCATGATTTTCTTCTTGTTTACGTCTTTTTAGTTTGCTTTTCAAGCAGTCGGGTTTTTTGATTTTTTTAATTAACTTTTTTTATTTATATTTTTCTTGCCATATTGCGTTCGCGGGTGACGAGTCTGTATTTGGTTAGGGTTTCTTTGGCTGTATTTGGATATTTTGGTGTTGAAGGATAACTGTGTGTGTATGGTTTTGTTAAGTATTTTTCTAATGAGAACGCAGGAATTGAAAGTGTAAAGTTGATGAATGCTCATTAGTTTGGTGTTTTTGTATAGTTCAGATGTAGATGTATGATAATCATAGTTAAATAGAAGTTTGATTATTTTATTTTGTGCTATTTGCAGATCTTTAATTGTTGATTTTGTAGCGCAACCCCAGATTTCGATAAGATAATTTATGTGTGAGCGAATTAATGAGTTGTAAATGTTGAAGCGGATTTTTTTTGGGATGTTATTTATGTACCCGCGCATTGATCCCATTAATGATGTTATTTTTGATTTTATGTAATCAATGTGCGCTTGCCAAGTGAGTTTGTTGTCTAATCTAAGTCCGAGATATTTTTCACAATTGCTTTTGACAATTTTAGTGTTGTTTATGTGTAAAGCTGGGTAATCAGAGATTTTTTTATTTTTAGCTGAGAATATCATGTACGATGTTTTTAATGCGTTTATAGTAAGTAAATTAGAGCTAAACCAGTTATACAATATGTCCAAGTCTTTTTGAGCGTCAGCTACAATAGTGTTTATGTTGTTACCGAAGTAGAATAGGCAAGTATCGTCGGCGTACAATGTTAGTTGACCAATTAAGCCAAAATCTTTAATATTGTTTATGTAAATAGCAAATAAGAGAGGGGATAGCAGAGATCCTTGGGGCACACCAAATTCTATGGGAGATTCTCTACTCATCGCGTTTCCCATTTTAACAACTTGTTTCCTATTGTATAAGTATGAGGAAAGGATATTATACATTTCTCCGGTGATACCAATGCTTTTTAGCTTTAATAATAGGATTTTATGAGAAACTGTGTCAAAAGCTTTTTTTAGGTCAATAAAAATCCCGAGTGCAATGTTTTTTTGGTCAATGTTTGTTTTAATGGTGGTGACTAAATCGATTGTGGCGCACAAGGTGTTGGATTTGGGTCGGAAACCGAACTGCCGATCATAAATATAATCGATGTCGTTTAGGTATTTTTCTAGTCTTGTGTAAATCACGGACGCAAAAAAGTTATTGAAAGTTTCGCATATCTCGATAGGGTCGTTAATGGTTGTGTTGTTTACGTTTAGCTTAGGTATGTTGCAGGCGGTGACCGGGTTATTATTAGATAAATAGTTAATTAAGGACCACATCTTTCTTGGATTTGATTCGCAGTTAGAGAATTTATTATAAAAATATTGTCGTTTTTCTTTCTTCATAAGGCGTTGCACTTCGTTTCTCTTTGTTATAAAATCGGTTTTAAAGTCGTTGTTGCTCGGATTACTTTTAGATTTTCTCCATAGCAGATTTCTCTTGTCAATTTCCCTCGTAATTTTTCTGTTGATCCAATCGTCTCTGGGTTGGTTTAGGATTTTTGATTTCATTTTCATGTTTTTTTTTACTTTATCCTTTATGAAATTCCTTACAATTTGAATTTGAATTTTGGAATTTTAACCATCGATATCGCTGATAGGATGAAACTTTGTTTAAAGGTTTGTTTAAAGGAATCAAATTCAAATTCGAATTCAATCTATTGCATCCCTAGTGTACAAGTGTACATACAGGTGATAATTATAAGTTTCACAAACAATTATTGACCCAGTCGGCCACAGCAACATTCTAGATACAGTCGAGTGTCTAGGAGAAATAGCGCTCAATATTTTCCTTATTACCATTTTAGTTATCTATTCCCTATGTATCTGTTTTTATCTGGTTTAATGTACTTAATGTGTGTCTTTTTATTTGTATGTTCAGTAAGTTCAGTTATATTATTATTCCTTATTAATTTATTCGTTTAAGTTTTTTTTTATTACAATACGTATATTTGATATACGTAGATTATATTTAATAAAATTAATACTTAAAATATCCAAACCCTACTCATGATCAGCAAGCTTGCTTGCTTGCTTCCACTCGTTCGTGACCAGCTAGACCAAAACTTGGTAGCCAAATGTTCTTTGGTAGGTACTTGCTAAACCCTGCTTGTACCACAAATATTTTTATGCAATATTTACCTAGCGATACCATGAGAAAGTACCTACCATGCTACCTTTTTTATTACGGGCGGTAACCTTCAATAGGCGCCTGGACTTTAGGGGAAAAGACCAGGGCGAGTGGAATTTTTACCTTACTAAAACCACTTCGGTGATCACCGTTAAGGCGATGATAGCTCAGTGGTAGTGACGTCGGATACCGAGACGAAGGTCGCGGGTTCGAATACTACAATGAGCTTGAGCTTTCGGTGAAGGAACACATCGTGAGGAAACCATAGCACGGTGGTAGGGTACTTTGTAGTACCCGCCTGGCTGGCAACCACCCTCAAGTTGAGAAACTGTCGCCAAGCACCTTCCGGTGTGTTCCGACAGCAGCACTTGAGAGCCAGTTCCCTTCTAGGCTTTGTGTGCTTACCACCATCGGCCACATCATCACTGACCACGGTGAGATTGTGGTCAAACACAGGCCTATACATAGCAAAAAAAAAAAAAAAAAAAAAACCATCAGCAAGTAAAAGGGGCTCCCCGTAAGCTCTCAAAAGACCACCCTGGAACCTCTGCGCAACGCCTATGCTACCTGGTACTTGCTATGCTCAATCCTGTTTGCACCACAAATCACCTAAAACCACTTTAAAACATCAATCTATTTCAGTCAATCTGTTGAAGTTGGCAGAGACAGAACGATATTTTAAATGGTGCAACAACATGGGCGTTCGTTAAAAGTTTTTTGGCCATCATGGCACCATTGTGACATGACAAACAATTCGTTGGATTTAAAAGCTTCCAATAATGTTTTATTGTGAGAATTGACGGCCATTGTTCTGATACGTAAATCAATATTGTTAACAAGATTGTATTTATCGCTTGTAAAATTCGATAAAAAATTGGGATGAGGATTTTTAAGGGCCGGCCGCTCATTAATTTGGGATACATGTACTTATTTGCCTTATTTCCCTTCCTACTTTTAAAAGAAATATAAGACGTTTTATAGGTAGATACATATTTAAGTAACGAACTTAATTAGAAGATTTTTCACTCAAGAGTTTACGGCAATTCCTGAATGAATTAATAAAATCGTCTTGCTTATTGAATTGTCGAACAGATGTTTTTGCGTTTCCTTGTTTTCAATGACTTGCCTGTTTGCAGGTAGGTATATTATAGACAGGTATATCTACCAGCTCCTTCTCGTTACTTCACTCCTGTGGCCTATTCTACAGGTACCATGCAAAAAACTTCCTAACTCTCAGCGATAGTCTTCTTCCATGGTGTTTTCCCCAAAAGTCCAAGCGCCTTTGGAAGGTTTCCACCTGACTACACACAACTCACATTTTCTTGCCGACTTTCAATTCATTAACATCCTAGATTTCAGTGTCCACTAGAATAGTGACGCAATGTAGAATCTCCCCGCTGTCTATGGTCCAGTGGCCATCCATTCGGCCATACGTCACGTGTGCCACAGAATGATGTATTGCCGACTCGCTAGCGGACACCGTATAAGCCCCTTCCCTTCATTTGCAATTTGATTAGACAATAAGAAATTATAATGAGCATTTGCATTCCTTTATAGTATGCTAATCCATTGTGCTAGAAATAAGGATATTATGACCTGGAGCCGTACTAAAACGTGTCAACGCCATCATGATTACGCTGTGAAAACGGGAAAGTGTTCTTCGTCCTATATAGCTCAGACCCTTTCTCACAGTGGAACCTTGTTAGTTTTGACACATCAGTGTAAGGGCTAGGTGGACCTAACTTGTAAATAACTAACGGGTTAACTAACTTGCGGGTTCGCGGTGAGTGGAGGACACCGTGGAGTTTTAGTGGGTTGGAGTCCCACATAACTGCGCTAGAGTCTGGCCAACGAAAGCGTGATCTGGGGTATTTCCAAAGTTTTAATATGGCAACATTATTAAGCTGTCAAAGGTTCGTCAAAGTCTGTGATTGCGATTGTTAGTATGACTTGGTAATCTTGATCCATGTTGGCTGATTGATATATATTTACGATATGATGATACATTTTGTTATGTTTATGTTTCAATGTTCCTCATTTGGTCGAATAACTGCAGAAGACTGGAAAAATTGACGGACTATGTGGAAAATAAATATAAACAAAGAGATCATATAACAGAAGAAGTATTAGAAAAATTTATAATAAGTGTAGATGATGATGCAGATACAGATGAATCCTTAGAGGTTGAATTCTTGGACTCTGATTTTGAGTATGATGATTAAGTAATTAATAAATTAAATTTTAAGTGGGTTATTAATAAATTAAATTATGTACATACTAATAAATAAATCTACACACTGGTTTTTTAACTCACATCCATGACAGTCACGACTCCGTCACACTTCACCAAACGGAGCCAATGAAATCAAAAAATAAATTATAATAAATACAAGTATCAAAATATTTAACTAGAGGTATAGTTGGTGATACCACAATAAGATTTTTTGAATTTGCCGCGTTTTTCAGATCACGCTTTCGTTGGCCAGACTATCCCCCCGTGGTGGCGCAGTAGGTATGCATGAGCATTTCCCCAGAGCAAAAAAAAATAATAATGTGGACCTAATTTCTGACGCAGAAAAATCCATAATAGTTACCACTTGTCAAGGGCGGATCCAGGATTTTTTTCTGGGAGGGGCACAAGGGGCGGACAGGCAAAAAAATCAACAATAACTGTCAGAAATAAACTTGAAGTATCATACTTCATGTTTATTTCTACAAGTTCAAGTATGTACAGGAAGGGTTATGAAAGACAAGAGTTTCACTCATGTTCTTTCTGTTCATCATCATCATATCAGTCGAAAGATTTCCACTGCTAGACATAGGCCTCCCACAAGCGTCGCCACATTGATCGGTCCCGTGCGTCCCGCATCCAGCGGATGCCCGCAACCTGCACCAGGTTTTTGGTCGACCTGGTGGGAGGCCTTCCAACGCAACGTCTTCCGGTTCGCGGTCGCCACTCCAAAACTTTTCTGCCCCATCGGCCATCTTTTCTGCGAGCAATGTGCCCTGCCCACTGCCACTTAAGTGTGGCAATTCTTCGGGGTATGTCGGTAACCCTGGTTCTCTTGCAGATCTCTACATTTCTGATTCAATCACGCAAGGACGGTTACCCATCATAAGTTCGAACAACATTTGACCGAATTTAATTTCACCTAAAACTTTTCAACTATTATCGTTTCGTTTTTTTTTTACTTCATGGAAGTCACGTCTGCCACTGTCTCAGTTGACCTATTATCAATTCGATTTTTTTCGTTACACTTAGCCGAAATAACATTTGTCCGAAATATTTATATTTAAAAGAGAGAAACAGTGGGCAAATACAAATATTTAAAATAGCGATCTGAAAAAAAAAAATGTCGACAGAGCCCCGCTCCGCGGGGCTCCTATTTCTGTCTGCAGGGTCTAAAGTAACCTAACACAAAGGAGAAGACGGGAGCTAAGTTCGCTCATTTTACTCGCTCACTTCACCTCCCGTCATCCCCTTGGAACCTAACCTATCCGTGTCGGGGCGCCCTAATTTCCCGAGCTCGCTTCGCTCGCTCTTGGACAAATTCTTTGAAATAATTAATTCATAAAAATGTCTAATGCATGACAGCTATTAATAAATCATAGACAAGACTGCGTGAAGTCGATTTTGCAGCGATTAGTTTTTGTCACTAAATTTTGTAGCACAACATATTAACTTTTCTGACACTATTTCAATTTTAAAATGAAAATGCTACCAAGTAACCGGCTATATATTTGTGACTAAATAATATTCCCTAACATGTTGTTTCGGTTTGGTGAAAATATGGCAAATGAAAAAAGTTCAAAAGAGGCTTCGGCCAAAAGCAAAAAGTTATTTTCTAAATCAGCGAAATGTAGTTCGGTAAAATAATACATATGCCACATGATACTTCGATGATCTGAAAACATGTCAAATAATGGATATAGCAAAAAAGACTTCGGTCAATAGATTTCGGTAAAATGAAATTCGACCAAAAAATATTCGGAAATGTGATCGGTTCCCCGCAAGGACACCTCGAGCCTGGCCCTCTCCATTGTCCTTTGGGTGACTGTAAGCTTTCTGATGAGGCCCATTGTGAGTGACCACGTCTCAGAGCCATAAGTTCGTTTTGAGACACTGTGGTAAGTTGGACGATAAGAAACCGCGCAGCTTCGACCGTTGACCTGTTTCTCGAGATTGGACCTGCCTAACTGGCCCTATTGTCCCAGGTAGACATGGTCGTCCATGGAGCTCGTGGCTAAATAATAACAGCCGCACGGGTCGATCTTCAAGGTTAAGCAACGCTTGACGAGGTCGGTCCGTGGATGGGTGACCATTTTCAACATACCGAGTTTCCTCCGTGCCTCGGAAAGCACGTTAAGCCGTTGGTCCCGGCTGTCATTTGAAGATCTTTGACAGTCGTTACGGGTAGACAGAAGCCTGAGATCTGACACCAGTCTTGCCAAGGGGTATCGTGTTACCCAGTTACTGGGTTGTGGAGGTCAGATAGGCAGTCGCTCCATGTAAAACACTGGTACTCAGCTGAATCCGGTAAGACTGGCAGCCGACCCCAACAATAATTGGGAAAAAGGCTAGGAGATGATGAGACATGGTCGTCCACGGCTTCGGCTGTGGAGCCACCGATGTTGATAGGAGTGGGTGCGACATTAGCGCTCAACATCACCTTGGTTTGTCCATGTTCATTTTTGGACCCATTCTTTCGGAAACTCTACTGAGGTCATCGAGCGTTGTACTGGGGTCCTACATGACAGCTTTATCATCGGCGAATCGGTCTCTCCAGTCTAGAACCTTGAAGACATCCTCCAGTACAGTGGTGAATAGTTTCTTTCTGTTATTTTATTCATATATTTTAACAACTCTGTAATTTGATTTGCTTATAAGTATGTACTGTGATGGAATATCCTCAGTACACAAAATACCGTCTGGGGGGGGCACGTGCCCCCGTGCCCCCCCCCTAAATCCGCCCTTGCCACTTGTGGCAGTTTTAAAGGTCAATTGTTAATGGGGTTTTCCAAGAGGACAGGCAGCACTGGTCGTGTATATGCTTTTCAAGCTATTTGCTTCGCAGCATGGCTATAAAGATCTCGCCGAGGACATAAGTGATACATAGCTGCAACTCTGTTTATACATATAAGTGTCTATATCTGTAACCACATAATATCTGTTTAATTAAACAATATACTGCGGTCACCTATCTGTCAGCTGCGTGTATGCGTTGTGGTTATAACAGTATAAGTAATTAGGAGGGTTAATTGGTTATGTAACAATATTGTGTTAAGCTACAAATAGCAACTGGTAGCTCTGCTAAATTGATTCTGCCAGCTTGTGTGTCAGGCTGATCTACAAGATCTTCCCTTCTGAACAATTTATTTCTAGCAAATAAATATTTTGATTTGATTTGATATGTCCAATAATTGAACATCATATTTACATGTAGACTTGTAGACCAAACCAAATTCAAATAATTTATTTCAATTAGGACCTTTAAAATGCAGTGACAAGGAAAAATAAATTGATTCTACCTGCCCATTCTTTATGACAATATTGCATAAAGAAGAATGGGCCAGATACGTCATATTATACTTTTTATCTACACTCACAACGTAATGTTCCAAATATGAATTCAAAAAATATTGTATAAACGCGTACTTTATATTCGTGGATAGGTAAAATTAAAAAACAAAACCATTACAGTGCAATATTTTCCTTCGATTTTTAAACAACTGCATCATAAAATAACTTTACAATGCATGTCCTCGAAAAGAGCGTTTTCCAAGAAGCCAAACTGTGCGGAAAGTGTCACTTTTTTAACTAGTGCTTTTTACTTTTCTGTATTTTTTTAATTTTTAACTCCAACGTCAGCCCGACGCATAGAGTTTTTATTATTTGAGAATAGTTTTACAAATTAGTTAAGTACAGATTATCATTCATATAAAAGGTAAAATAAAAATAATACTTCACTAAAGGCGTTTTTAATTAATCTAGATTTAGATATTGATCAATAAATTAATTTAAAATATTCATTAAATATGTTTGGCAGAACGTATATTTTGCTCGTGCCTTTTTGCGTTACGACGTGACAGCTATTTGCACATGCGCAGTAGATACGCCCGAGGAACTATTAGTTAATCTGTGGATAAGCTGAGCGCACTTGAATAAGCCCGCCATTTTATTAATTTCTTGCTTGGTTCAGATATATTTTTTTATTTCCTCGCACAGTGCATAGTAAAATGTTGTATGATACACGTACGTAAGATGATTTCCGACTCGTGTCGATTTATCCACTCACTCGCTTCGCTCGCTCGTGAATAAAAATGCCACTCATCGAAAATCACCTACCTTCCGCACTTGTAGCATAAATAACTATTTTAATTTTTATAGCACACTTTTACTTTTTAATTTATTGACGCTTATGGGCTCATTGAAGTACTGTCATTGGCTAAGGAGGCGCGCGCTGCGCATTCATGTGCAATCAGAATCTAAATTGCCCGCCATACCAAATATTTTCTGCGTTTCCACTTTTGTTTTATTGCAACTGTATGAGGGAAGATAAAGTAGTGTATGCAATGGCTTATAATTAGGTATTAAAACACTCGCTTAATATTATTATCTATATGTTAGATAAACCTACGCTCGTGTTTTAACCCCTATTTTATGACCATTGCATAAACTACTATTAAATAATTGTTCTACAATATTATTTACTATTCATGCCATGCTGTGTTTACATGTTGATTAAACACTTTATATTGAAACCGCTTTATATTCCGCTTTAGTTTCCACTTTATATTGAAACGCTGGCCAGTGACCATAAACTCTTAGAGCAAGGTTATTATGAGTGTGTAAGGGACAGATGTATGTGACTTGTATGTATACATCTGTCACTTACGCACACTCAAAATAACCTTACTCTAAGAGCTTATGGTCACCACCCTGAAAGTTTTACAAACACATTTTGTGATTATATAATCAACAAAACAACGGCAGACAATAGCCACAGTTGGTCCAGATGGCTTCAAGAGCTCGGCCAAGTCTGCTAAGTTGGCAAAACTTGGCAAATGTAAGCCGCGACCTTATCTGGTGGTGATTGTGGTTAATTATCTTATAGCTTGTAGGTAGAATAGGTAAAGTACATGGTTTTGCTTCTTCTCCCCTGAAATGTTATAATAAATGTTAGGTACCCTTCTCTACTGCATTTCATATTAGGGCAAGTTCTATTGTTAACTTCAAATGTTTTAGGATAAATATTGCCCGTGTCCCAGGATCTAGAGAGCTGCGTTTAGTTTTTCCTTTTATAGTGATCCATCCAGTTAAAGCCTGTTTTTGAATAGTCTTTACTGATATACCGACTCAGTCTTGTCTTAATAAAAATGTCAAAAAAAAAGATATAATTTAAAAATCAAAAACCCGACTGCATAAGAAGCGAACTAAAAAGATGTAAACAAGAAGAAAATCATAGTGTGCAGTCGGAGGATCAGGTGGTCAGCCAGCTCGCGAATCTGTATCCTCCGACTCACAGAACAGAAAAAACGCCTTCTACAGCTCCGACTGATCACGCATGATTTAAATTTCTTATTATTTTTTTTTACTATGTATAGGCCTGTGTTTGACCACAATCTCACCGTGGTCAGTGATGATGTGGCCGATGGTGGTAAGCACACAAAGCCTAGAAGGGAACTGGCTCTCAAGTGCTGCTGTCGGAACACACCGGAAGGTGCTTGGCGACAGATTTTCAACTTGAGGGTGGTTGCCAGCCAGGCGGGTACTACAAAGTACCCTACCACCGTGCTATGGTTTCCTCACGATGTTTTCCTTCAGCGAAAGCTCAAGCTCATTGTAGGATTCGAACCCGCGACCTTCGTCTCGGTATCCGACGTCACTACCACTGAGCTATCATCGCCTTTAGGTACATCTTTTTTTTAAACTTTTTTGTTATATATTTTTTTTGGATTACTTCTAAACATACGAGTGGTATATGTTTTTGTAACCACCTCTTAAAACTCTTCATTTTGATACCCCACTCGGTGAGTTTGGAAGAAAAAAATACTGGGGGGCCCAAAATTTGGCACCCAAAATCCGCTACAATGTTTTTATTTTCCACTGTTTGCTTGGGCGGTAAAAAAGTATCTAATGATATCATGATATAATGTTTCGTCTAGTGATTTGAAAGATATGAAGTAGAAGAAGTACATACATACAAGATACGCGCGAAAAACATAACCCTTTCCTTGCAATCGGGTAAAAAGTCGGAGTTATGTCACGCGCAGGCTTGTTACGTAAGAATCAGCGATCATCGCGCGATCAAACGCTTTAGGTCACAAAAATCATAACCCCTATGGTAGGTCACCATAACTACACTGTAGGTTATTATGATTTAAACTACACAAATTTTTGCTAATCGCTCGCTTTTTGTCAAAATGCACTTATTTCTAAAAAACTTATTGAAGAGCAATTTTTGAGCAATAATCGATATAGTATTGCTCTTGCAAGATAGGAAATAATAAGAATGGCGGTCGTGCCGGATTGCCGTTCCACCGGATTATAAGAGAACATGAACTGAATTTGTGATTGCGCACACAGTTGTGCACTATACTTCTCTCTTGGATAATATTTGACCCGTACCGTTGGATAATCTTAGACCGCCTTTGTACCCATTTATATCAATCAAAAATATATATAATAATATATGGAATAATATATCAATCTATACCAATATTATAAAGAGGAAAGGTTTTTTGTTTGTTTGTTTGTACCGAATAGGCTCCGGAACTACTGGACCGATTTTAAAAATTCTTTCACCTATGGAAAGCTACATTATTAAAAAATTAGAGATCCTAATGAAAATTGCAATAATGTAACCCAAAGTACCAATATTTTGCATATAAAATACATTAGAATAGAATAGAATAGAATATACTTTATTGTACACCAAAAAATTAAGTTAAACTTTTGATGATACATAAAAATTATGTACTACATGATTGAAGTACTCATTATTACCTACAAAAAAGATCCTAATGAAAATTTCAATAATGTAACCCAAAGTAGCAAAATTTTGCCTATAAAATACATTATATGTCGTGCGCTGAGAAAACTTTTGATGATACATAAAAATTATGTACTACATGATTAAAGTACTCAATATTACCTACAAAAAAGAATTATATCTCAGTATCATAGTTAAGATAGATATGTTGGAAGGCCTCCCACTAGGTGGACCGATGACCTGGTTAAGGTTGCGGGAAGGCGCTGGATGCGAGACGCACGGGATCGGTCAATGTGGCGACGCCTGGGGGAGGCCTATGTCCAGCAGTGGACGTCTTTTGGCTGAAATGATGATGATGATGATCATCATAGTTAAGTCACAATAGCAGCTAAAATTTAATTATATCGCCAGTAGAAACAAAAGTTAGTTACATTCGTATTGTAGTATTAATTCTTATTCAAATAATAGTTTATTTTATTGGTAGGTAAGTAAGTAGGGTAGGTGGATAGGTAGGTAGGTAGGTTGATCGGTAACGCAGGTGAGTAGGTTGGTTGGCAGGTAGGTAGGGTAGATAACATATCTACCTACCACCTGGTAGGAAAATAGCCAGTTGACGGGAGCGAAGCCGCGGTGGTCAGCTAGTAAAGTATATTTTATTCTAATCTAATCTCCGATCCGATGAGATTGGCCACCGTGACCGAAATTCGGTCAAAGATTGTCACACAGTTGGCCAGTTTCTAGTCTAGCTGGACGATACAATTAGAATCTAAAGCTTAATAACTTGCACAAAAGCTAACTATTCCAGTAAGTACCACTAAAGTAGTGTTACCTTTTATAACAGCCGAAATAGAAATAGGTACAAACTAAACTCATCCATTAAGGTTACACTAGTCGACGGCACGAACTATTTTGTGCGCGGGGTTAAAATGCGTGCTATATCAACCGACAACACGTGCGGAACAGATAGATGCTGTTATGAGCAGTAAGAAGCTACTACGCGTACGAATACACACTTTTGTAAATTTGTAGCGAAATGGATGATGATTTAGAACGAAAACGAGCGCGCGAAATTTTATAAACAGACCTTTGGGAGTCTGGATATCATGAAAAAACGACTGAATGTATCTGTTCAAAATAAAATTATTTACATTGTTGAACTACTAATCTATCCTTGTATGTAAGCCGTTTTTCAATTTTCCTTTTTCTTATGGTACTTATTGCGTATGGTACTTGCGCCCAAAGATGCGTTAAAATTAGTGATAAAATATGGAACTTTCGAAGCTCATAACTTTCAAGTAATTTTTTTTTTACTTTTTTGCTTCCATACAGGACTAGATAATGAGACAAATTGATATCATTTTTTATTTTGTACGTATATCGTCAAACAGTGGAGTAAAAGCCAGACTACGTTTGTATGGAAGAATTTTCGACTAGTGTACCCTTAAGCTAAAGTTAAGTGCGAACAGTGCGAGCAGTGGTGGCCCAGTGGTATCGGCCGCGACTTACAAGTTGTAGGTCGTGGGTTCGAGCCCAGGTAGGCGCTTTACTTTGTGTAAATTATTTCATCACCACTGCTCTCAAAACGGTGAAGGAAAACATCGTGAGGAAACCGGCATGTCCTAGAACCAAAAATTCGAAGACATGTGACATCCACCAACCCGCGCTGGGCCCGCGTGGTGGATTATGGCCCAAGCCCTCTCACAGAGAGGAGGCCTGTGTCCCAGCAGTGGGAACAATTAATAGGCTGATTATGTATGTTATGTAAGTGCGAACGGCGAACTTGTTGGTAATTCGATTGTTTTCCACTAAAACTGGACGGAAATAACATTAGCTTCGTCGGTACTAACTAATGTATTTTCTGTATTATTTCGCTTTGTGAAGTATTTCTGCTTCTATTGTAAGTTTTATAATTCGCGATATATAATCATGCTGTGCAGTCGGAGGATACGTATTCGCGAGCTGGCTGACCAAAACCACTGGCTGACGTATCCTCCGACTGCACAGCATGATTTTCTTATTGTTTACGGCTTTTTAGTTCGCTTTTTAAGCAGTCGGGTTTCTTGATTATTTGAATTAATTTTTTTTATTTATAACTTTTTAGTAATTTTTTTTTTTAGATTTCGGTACATTTTAACATATAAGTGTTATATATTTTTGAAATCACCTCTTAAAACCCTTTATTTTGATACCCCACACGATGGGTTTGGAAGTAAAAAAAAATTTTGTCCCCCACAATATGGCGCCCGAAATCCGCCATTTTTCTATTTTCCAATTTTAATGTAGCCAGTGACACTCGCAAGGTTAAGACAAATCGATTGACGTCTGAATCATCAAAATCGGCCAACGCGTTTGGCCTCTAGAACGCCACATAGGAACAAACATACATACATACTTACATACATACATACTTACATACATACATAGACTGATAAACACATTACCCTCCTTCGGCAGTCGGGTAAAAAGACGTGATGCCGCACAAATCCTACATCGCGCTGTCAAAAATCTTCGCGCGTTTGAACATAATTACGAGTACAACAGTCCGACAATAACAGTAGTCAGGGCAGTTGCCTGGAGCAGACACAACACTCGTCTAGTTCTTTCTTTTTTAATGGGAGATGCGGCTCCTTCTACACTACATTGTTCCGCATACCTCTGTAACGTCTGGCATTTGGAATATTAAAAGACCAATGCTTGAATTAGGATATACACCTGTACATTCTAAGTAATTACCTCAATGCAAGTCAATCTAAGTTAAAGTTGAAAGGTTGTTATTTATGGACGTTTTAATCTAACTAGCTTTTATGTTATCCCAATGCAGAGCAAAGGGATCCGTCTCCCATTTCTTCTCTATAGGCACAGATAATATAATACTAGCATACCTACTATAGGAATATTAACTGAAAACTAGTTTGTCTGTCAGAGATTAATAAAAAATTATTGGACACATATTTTTGATTTTGACACGTAAACTTAAATTGACGACGATATAATACGTTGAAATATCGTGTGACGTCACATCGTTAGTACACTTTATACTAACATAATGACGTCACAAGCCCCTCTCCTAAAGTTTGATGCGCTTTATCTTTGTATTTTTTTATTGATTTGGACTGACTGACGGACGGACTAAATAGAATTTACTTTTTTCTACCCAGGAAACATCTGTATTTAACTCCCGAAGGAAAAAGAGGGGTGTTATAAGTTTGACGTGTGTTGCTGTGTGTCTGTGGCATCATAGCGCCTAAAAGGATGAACCGGTTTTGTTTTTTATTGTTTGAATGGTGATTTTGTCGAGTGTTCTTAGCTATGTTTGAATAAAATCGGTTTAGCTGTTCAAAAGTTATTCGCATTTTACTCTTTGAAACTGGATTTTTTAGCAAGATATCGTGTCATTATTACATGTTTCGATAGATTGTCGATTGAAACATAAATAAAAATAAAATCGGGGGTTTATTAAATTTGTAATTTTATCTTGAATCAAGGGCTTTTTTATTGTTGTCAATGCGATAAAGTCAATTGTAGCGGAGAAAAGAGATTTAAAATATAGGTGTGAACAGCTTTTATCCCGACAATACGTTTCCATAAGATAATATTCGCCTTTCACGCAGGCAAAGCCGCTGGCTAAAACTAGTGATTAATATTACAATGGTGTAACTATACTTTTTGCTTTTCTTTGAGAGAAGTGGTGGCCCAGTGGTATCGGCCGCGACTTACAAGTTGTAAGTCGTGGGTTCGAGCCCAGGCAGGCGCCATACTTTGTGTAAATTATTTCATCACCACTGCTCTCAAAACGGTGAAGGAAAACATCGTGAGGAAACCGGCATGTCCTAGAACTAAAAATTCGAAGACATGTGACATCCACCAACTTGCACTGGGCCCGCGTGGTGGATTATGGCCCATTCCCTCTCACAGAGAGGAGGCCTGTGTCCCAGCAGTAGGAACATTAATAGGTTGATGATGTGTGTGTGTGTGTGGTGTAACTATGGGGTACTACTGGCAAAATGCCACAAGATTTTGGCAGTAGGTATGGTTAGCCTATTTCATGGGAATTAAATTAAGTGCCTGCCTCTTACGTATTGTTGAAAATCGCACGCTCAATCTTGACTAGGCTTTTTTGTATGCTAATTGGTAATTTAAGTACACATTAGCCTGTGGTTTTGCTTGGTAAGCATTACAAAGCATTTGGAAATGATCGTGGGTTGGGGTGGGGTGGGCGGGATAAGGTTGTTACTGCTTTGTATGTGTAAAAGCCTAGGTTTACATAGGTTTTTCTTGCAAGGCCGCAACCGTGTTGTGCGCTGTTGTAATCTATATTTTGCTTATGGTCGATTATCATATAATTTCCGTTTAACTTTTAATAATCATCTAGCAGATAGAAATAGTGTCATTCTAGTCACTGAAACTGGCCTACCACTATTTATCAAGCAGTGATTTGGCCATCTCTTTCATAATTTATCTCATTTTTACAACATTTTACTTCAAGGCCAATTTTGGGCGCACGGTTGGCGAAGTGGTTGAGCGATTGACTGCTGCGCTGCGTGTCGCGGGTTCGATTCCCGCACGGAACTAATATTTGTCTGACCTGCAGATATTGTTCCGGCTTTGTGTGTTTGTGTATGTGAGTTTATATGTTTATAAACGCACCCACGATACAGGAAGAAATTCCTAGTGTGGGGCAACGTTTTTTTAAAAAGTAAAAGAAAATTATCGTAGGTACTAAAAAAAAATCAAATTCAAGTCGGAATATCATTCAAAAATCAAAATCAAAATCAAGGTATTTATTTCAAGTAAACTTTAGAAGTACTTTTGAATTGTCAAACAAAAAATTAATAAAAAGATGACTCTAGTTGCAAATTCGCAAGCGTCTGTAGGTCTCAATGGAGAAGAATTTGCAAGAAACTCCCCGGACACTCCTTTCCATCAGTTTTAATTACAAGTTTTTGGTTACATCATTCTTGTTGAAAAAATACATATATGTGAGAACGATGTAAAAAGACGTGTACGTAAGAGCGTCTAGAGTAACAAATAATTAAAAAAAAGCACTTTAACAGGCCGAGACAGCTAAGTTATGACCAATCCCAACTGATGGCGCCCGTTCACGAACATGACGCATGGATCGGCACCACTCAGCTCAACCATCATGAAGGGAACCGAATGATCCAACACATGTGCCACCATCAGAGAGAAATTAGAGAGAGCATGACACACTCAACTGCCAGGGCACACAGAAGTCAACGAACGACACATAGGTACAGTGAATGGAAGATTTATCTACAGTCGGAACATAGTACTCACACATGTGCTGTGCAATTATATAATACTAAAAGAAATTGAGTGTATACAATACAAAAATTTTCATACAGTCTTCAGCAGGTCCAACAATACTTCGATACTTTTCTGCCCATCACTAATTGTTCTTGCGCCCTAGTGGCTTCGGAGCAGGACCAGCATTGAGCCAAGCATTTTTATCAGCGATGTAATCCCCCAACTTATAATATGCTTGCCTACATAGTGTGCGTTTAATACAAGTCTTAAATTTCGTCTCATTTAGTTGTAGAATGTGGGGAGGAATTTTATTGTAACATTTTATACAGTACCCCATAAAAGATGATGCTACTTTAGCCAGCCTGAAACCTGGTTGAATTAGTTGGTCCCTATTTCTAGTAACATAATTATGTCTGTCGCCGTTTTTACTAAAAAGATGTAAATTCTTTCTAACATACATGATGTTTTCATAAATATATTGACAAGGTACCGTCATGATGTTAATGTTCTTAAACAGTTCCCTTAGAGATATGGGATTATAGTATCAATCAATATTAATACTTGTCAAAATGTAGAGTAGTCTTCCTTTTTTTTGTAAAAACTTTTTAGTTGTAGTACATATCTATAATGCCCACATTTATACCAGTATATATAATACGAATACGATTAACATGAAACTTGAACACAACTAAATTAGAGTGAACCAGGGTGAATTGTACAGATCTGCGTACCCCTTTAGAGCGTAACCGGTGTGATATTATGTTATGAAATGGTGTAAACAATAAACAGAGAGATGCTATTGCAGCAATCCCGAGAGATATGCCTTCATTTATTGAAGAGTTTAGTTGTATATCTCCGAATGTCATCCTCAGACCTTGATTAAATTTAATTGGGACCACATGAGAAACAACAGCTTTCAAATAAAAAAAGAATCATTAAAATCAGTTCACCTAGTAAAAAGTTGAGTGGACAAGCTTGAGTGACTTCAAAATCTCTGTGTCAGGTTCATATTTGGCTTGCGCAAGTATGATCATGTTTCTGAATTTCGAACCAAGCTCAAATGGCTTCCTATTCGCCTTCGCCGGAATGCCCACATACTTTCTTTGCTATATAACGTGCTCTTTAATCCATCTAGTCCTTTTTAGGGTTCCGTACCCAAAGGGTAAAAACGGGAACCTATTACTGAGACTTCGCGGTCCGTCTGTCTGTCTGTTACCAGGCTGTATCTCATGAACCGTGATAGTTAGACAGTTGAAATTTTCACAGATTATGTATTTCTGTTGCCGCTATAACAACAAATACTAAAAACAGAATAAAATCAATATTTAAGTGGGGCTCCCATACAGCAAACGTGATTTTTTGCCGTTCTTTGCGATAATGGTACGGAACCCTTCGTGCGCGAGTCCTACTCGCACTTGGCCGGTTTTATCTTAAATAACGCTGTTAGTTCCTTTGTGACACACATTCTAGGTCCTTGAGATCATCGTAGAATCTGAAATTAAGTATACGTTTGCATTCCACGTCCTTCTTCAACAAATCTTTTATAGTTCAAGCAGCTCGTTTGTGGAATGCATTACCTATTGAAGTAAGGCGTGCTCAATCCTTACCAACATTAAATAAGGAGCATTTCCTTTCACTATAATAATTAGTCTTCTCCTTTCTCTATTATATTTTTGTTATTTATTAGTAGGTATATTATGTATTATTGTATGTATGTATTTTATGTTATTATATGTATTATTATTTATGATAAATTTGTCCTGTATAGATTTTTGTGGTGTGCAATAAAGAATATAATAAATAAATTAAATAAATTTCTGAGGCGACAGACATACAAAAAGTCGAATTGATAACCTTCTACGTTTTGAAGTCGGTTAATAAGGGAATAAGTCCCTATGTGGGCCAAGCAGTATCCTTACGTTCAGCCCATTTTAACATTGAACCTGTAGGTCAAACCTACAATTCACAAAACTAAATGGGCAATCAGTTTCAAACCAATTTTCTCTTATACAACAAAACCGTAAGAATAAAAAACTCATTTACCAAACATGGCTTTATCGTTGAAACACAGCTTTGATATTTAATAAGAAAATATTGGAATGCAAATAGATTATATACCCTTTTTCAATTTACCTCCAACGTGGAGCTCTTTGTATGCCTACCCTATATAAAGCCGTTGTTTTAGGGACCTCCCTAATAACAGCGGGTTCGACGTTTACATAATAAATTATGTACGGAGATAAATAAGCACAGGTTTGTTACGGTTGGGAAGTTATTTACTTAGTTATGTTAAAAGAATATAGTGTAATGGGTAGGCTACTATGATATACTTACATAAAAATGTTTTGCTTTATGAAAAGAAGCTCTACATAGGTCACAAAACTACATTCTATTATCTGTGATAAAAACGACATTCTATTATCTGTGATAGTGATTGTCGAAATGTCAAAATGTGACAAGTTTTTTCTTTTTTTTTGGATCTTACATACATACTTAGATAAAGTACCTATAGATTTCGCCATGGCGTGGCCGCACATGAGACAACAATAGTTAGTTTTGGTGTTACAACAAGAACAAGAACACTACAACCCACTATCGCACTGACACTTATTATCTATAAATAACCCAATTCCTTGTCTCAATTAACACATAATACCACAAAATCACAGAAAATAAAACAAAACCGAGTTTGTTTGTCAAACCTGCCAGTATATTAGAGTTTGACAAACAACAGAAACCGGCCATGGTGACAAAGACAAAAAAATAATCTTTTAATATTTACATGGGCTGCCAACTTGCGATCTCGCTCTATCAATCAAGCTCATTTTATGGCGAAATCTATAGGTACTTTATCTAAGCATACAAACTTTTTTTTTGGGATGCCCACGTTTTGTGCATTTAGCCAGTGTTAGGTATAGCTCCTTTAGTTTTATACATTAATGCAGTCCCTTTGCACAAAAACTTTGTTTTGCATTAGAAAACGGATGTAACAAATTCCAATGTTTTTTTGGAATATTTGGCAGCAAATATATCGAGTCGGTCTTATAGCCAAGCTTTGCTGAGGTATTATTACTAAAATAATACTCTCAGCTCCACGTTTCAATGATTCCGATTCGCTAGTTTCACAGACACTTGATACACAAAACTACACCAATTTTACATCATAATGTAGGAATCAATTTGCGAATAATTAAAACAGCCACTGAACTTTACCCGAAAAAATCTCTATTTAAAGGAGCAAGATTATATTTATCTGTACGTTTTGAAGTTATATTTTAGGTGACCTTGACCTTGAAAGTGTATATCGGTGTTTTCTCTCAGAGTAAAACTATTTATGGAAAATATTTATTTCACTATTAGTTTTGCAGCAAAATTACACCAAAAGGACCAAAATTTATCTGATCATACGATCATACGATACATCGGATCGTTTCGGCCATCGCAAAATCACTGATAAATTCAGAAAATCGTCTCTATTCGCATTCAATCGTATATTCGCGTCCGGTAAAGCCAGGAACACATAACCGTAAATTTGATACACAACGATAACTCAAAAGCCTCGGCCATTATCTATTTCGCAGTAATTTTATTTTTCGGACTTCGGATGTTGTGCCCATAGCCGTATTTTGTGCGAAAACGTCGTAAAAAATTGTATGTATATTAAAATTAACGGTAACATGATTATTATTTTTTGACGTGCTCTGATTAAGGTCGAGAGGGTGTAATTTCGTATACAGGCTGTGAAAACGACTGGGTTTTAAAATAACTTGTGGGTAAATCGTTAATTTTACATGCCGATGAAGCTTGTAATACTTTAGACCTTCAAATATTTTTACAAACAGTCTTCTGCAAGTCAGTCATCCGTGCATGTCAGCCGTAAGACGTCCACTGCTGGACAAAGGCCTCCCCCAATCGTCGCCAAATTGACCTGCCCCGTGCGTCTCGCGTCCAGCGGATTCCCACAACCTTCACCAGGTCATCGGCCAACCTGGTGGGAGGCCTTCCAATGCAACGTCTTCCGGTTCAAGGTCGCCACTCCAGAACTTTTCTGCCCCATCGGCCAACCGTACTGCGAGCAATGTGCCCTGTCCACTGCCTCTTAAGTTTGGCAATTCTTCGGGCTATGTCGGTAACACTGGTTCTCTCCATTTCTGATTCGATCACGAAAGGAAACTCCAAGCATAGCTCTCTCGATTGCCCTTTGGGTGACTGTAAGTTTTCTGATGAGGCCTATTCGCCATTGTGAGCTGCAAGTCAGTAATAGCACTTGAATTACGAAAACCTTACTGCCTGCAAAATAAAGATGCCTGCAAGATTATAATATGATTTACCATTGACGTTTAATTGACTACCATATCCCAATACTCTTTGCACAAGAAAAATAATCGGTTCCCTACAATCCCTACATTTTGTCGAGTTATGCGACTGTTGTACCAGCTGTTTTTTTTCATATATCAAAGTCGGCACCAAAGTTGTACCTACATAATCATGAAGACTTTTATCCACTGAAAATTTTCCAATTAATTAAAGTCAGTATGTTAAATATAGTGTTATAGAAATGGGCAAATTACTTTATTCTGTACCACAAAATTTGTCACCACTGAATTTCACACAAACGCGGCTATACACCAGGCAAACAGAATAATCAACAGACCAATTTCAATACATACAAAGCCATTTCGTACCTAGCTACATAGCTATGTGTTGCGGCGTTCAATGCAGTTTCGTGCGAGCGTCAATTGGTCACCGGGGCATCTCTGGTCATTTCATACATCCCTAGTCATTCATATTAACAGCTAGATGGCAAATCTCTATAGACACTTGAATTCAGTGTGCTTCCAGGTTTGCCTTGCCTAGCGAAGTAGGAATCACACTAACATAACAAAGGCAAAAGTTTGTGAGTGTGTGTGTACTCTTCATGCAAAAACCACTGACCGGATCCCATTTAATACATGACATTTAATTTTTTGATTAATCTAGCGACATTACTATTTTGTTTCATGATTGTTGTGTTTCATTGTTAATTGCTGTGGTGACATTGCCAAATAATGCACAAATTTAATTATTAAATATTATTATCATGACATTTTCATTTAATATATGACATTTTAAATTTTATTCTTCTAGTGACATTATTGATAGCTTCATTTGTTATGTTTCATTGTTATTTGCCACGCTGTGAAATTGACAAAACAAAATAGATTGTGTTGTACATTATAAATTATTTTTGCAAGTAAATGTGTTATCAAGCTTGTGATTTGCATGCCTTAAGGTGTAATATGGTTGGACTGTGCTATATTTTTAATAACTTTTTGTAATTACCCATATTAGCAAATAAATGATTATGAATTATTTGAAATTTGGCACAGAGATAGATAATAGTCTGGAATAGCACTTACGATACTTTTTATCCTGGGAATTTGTTTCCTAGGGATAATATTCGACATTCAGGCGGGCGAAGCCGCTGGCAGAAGATAAGTGTTTAAATAATACTGTAAAACTTTCCCTATTAACTTTAAAACTTTCTTTTAAACGTTGGGTGCAATAGGTAAATAAATAATCGAAATCATCGTGTTAAATACCCGTGATATATTGTTTTTAAAAATTTCCCTGTTTTGTTCTATGATTAAAATATGCGGTGTGAATTTTAATTTAAGTGAATGAATGAAGAAGACAACAGTGGTAAGGGCCCTGACTTAAGGTTCATAGGTCGTGAGTTAGAACTCAGGCGCCTGCCTTTCAATACATACAAAGCCAGCTTTACTTTGTATAAATTACTACACCACCACTGCTCTAAAAACGGTGAAGGACAACATCTTGAGGAAACCGGCATGTCCTAGAACCAAAATTCGATGGCATAATTACTTATGACATCCACCAACCCGCACTGGTCCCGCGTGGTGGATTATGGCCCATTCCCTCTGTCACAGAGACTAGGCCTGTGTCCTAGCAGGCATTGGAAACATCAAAAGTCTGATGATGAATTAATTAATAAATTTTAGTATTTGCAGTTTATATTGGCGATTTTTTCGTAGTTTGATGCATCTTAATCCGGTCTTTTCATAAATCCCTGGTCATTCATACAAACAGCTAGATGGCAACTCTCTATGGACACTGGAATTCTGTGTGCTTGGCTTGCCCACTCCAATGCTAGGGATTCCTAGTGATGCGTCATTTTTATGCTACTCTAGTACATTTGGAAATATTCTATAATTAATTTTTCAACGCACTTGCTCATAAAGTGGCTCTAATTTCACCGCAATTAGGCACATAATGACACCTCTAATCAAACTGTGACTTTTTCATTGCTATTATTCACAAGTGAGTTATCGTTTTTTTTATTTATTTCGTTGAGTTGCTTTGTTCTTAAAAAAGTTTCGATACAAAAAAGATCGTGCTTAATAGTACAAATAAATTAATGTACCTATTGCTTGCTCATTTCATGCAACTTCGTATTTAAATAGATAATTTCGACTTGTACGTGTTTAATAAATAAAACTTTCACTCAAATATAACTTTGTTTTCTCTGTAATAAAGAAAACTTGAAATTTCCCATTTTGTACGTGGCTAAAACGCACTCCACGAAAAACCAAAAAAAAAAACCTCATTCTTATAATCTATGGCCGATCGCCATTGTTAGATGCGTGCGCATAGGAAAGCTGATTATTTTTGCAAGCCATGGCGAAAAAAAATTCTCAACTCATTTTCACTGTTGAAAATTATTTTTTAGTATTATTTTATTCACAAGTGTGTTCAAAAACGTCGTATGATACACGTGTGTATTGATGATTACCGTCCTCGGCTCTCTTAAGACCCTCACCTAACGGCTCGGGTCTCAATGGTGCCTCAGCGGTAATCACCAACTTTTCACACTTGTACCATAATGACTATTAATCACACATTCACGGTGTGAATTCTTAAAAATTCTAATTTGAAAATTCAATTGGAGAATTTTTCACAGCTATGCATTTTATGCCGGAAAATATTAAATATAGCCTATTTTGCATAGTAACCTAACTATGTTGGTAAGTTAAGCTCTAAAAACGTATCCTTTTAGTATTTACACTGTACGGTACTACATATAAACACATAATTCACAATGTTTTGCAATATGAAAGCCAAAAGTTTTAACACAACACCAAACAATAGGTGGATGAAAAATTCGTACTAAAACGAAGCTTACATTTTTAGAGTTCCGTACACAAAGGGTAAAAATGGGACCCTATTAGTATTACTAAGACTTCACGATCCGTCTCTGTCCGTCTGTCTGTCTGTCTGTCCGTCTATCACCAGGCTGTATCTCATGAACCGTGACAGATAAACAGTTGAAATTTTCACAGATTATGTATTTCTGTTGCCGCTATAACAACAAATACAAAATTACAACAAACGTGATTTTTTTACCGTTTTTTGCGGTAATGGTACGGAACCCTTCGTGCGCGAGTCTGACTCACACTTGGCCGGATTTTTATGTATGACGTACACTGATTTTAAAATAATGACTACACAAATATAGGACTCTTGTCGGTACAAAAATATGTCATAAACACCAGCAGCGCCGGTATTTGAGAAATAAAGTATAGAGCTCTATGTTCGGGCAAAGAGCAGTATTTTGCATGACATTTTTGGATTTTTATTTTAGTGAAAAACACTATTAATAAATTTTTAAATAATTTAAAAGTTGAATGTACCTACGCTCTGGAGTAACAATATTATACGATTTTTAAACAAATCCTTCAACATACCGGGTGCAAAGTGAATTTTCGTAATCGGAAAAATAATAAAACACAAATAAAAATTAACTAATAGGTGCGTGACATATGAATCTTTTAACTGTACCTCAATTTATAAAAAACCGGCCAAGTGCGAGTCGGACTATCGCACGAAGGGTTCCGTACCATTGTCGCAAAACACGGCATAAAAATCACGTTTGTTGTATGGGAGCCCCACTTTAATATTTATTTTATTCTGTTTTTAGTATTTTTTGTTATAGCGGCAACAGAAATACATCATCTGTGAAAATTTCAACAATCTAGCTATCACGGTTCATGAGATACAACTTGGTGAAAGACGGACAGACAGACGGATCGCGGAGTCTTAGTAATAGGGTCCCGTTTTTACCCTTTGGGTACGGAACCCTAAAAAGTAAATTAGACTGGTGGGAGATACATCGTACACTATATTATAAAATGAATTCTCCTAAATTGATATACCTAGCCTTTCCCCAACTACGTATTATTATGTTGAGGTTGGCTAGAGACTGCATCCAGCCAGATTCATTTGATCACCACCAAGGCACCACCATATGAAAACTCTTCATTCTATTTTGCAATCTTCATTTCAAAGTCAAATATATTTATTTCAATTAGGCCAATAAGCGGCACTTTTGAACGTCAAAAATTAAATGTAAATAAAAAATGTACAAGTAATAAAAATTGACTCTACCGTGCATTCGGAAAGTAGCTTGTTATGGAGAAGAACGCACAAGAAACTCCATACTTACTCTTTTTAAAAAAAAATATGTTTTACAATGTTTACTTATGTACATACATTAATAAATTCATATACCTATGTGAGGACGATGCACCCAAAAATAGCGCTACCCACTATACAACGTACAGGTATAAAGTAATAAAAGCACTAACAGGTAAATTCATTAGTTTTATAAATAGGAACATGGTTCTCACATACTTACAAATATTGCAAACATAGGTAAAATACCTAATTCAACAACAACGGAACCTTGTGTGAGTCAAATTCTGTAAAAATATAATAAATAACCTAAGAATACAAAAACTATGAATAGGAATACAAATTAGCAAATTTGATTTTGTCCACACCAAAGATTGCCCTACGGAGCGGGACCAACATGATGCCAAGCATTCTTATCTTGAATATAATCATCTAATTTGTAATATGCTTGTTTACAAAGTGTGCTTTTAACTAAAGTTTTAAATTTACTTTCATTTAGTTTTAATATATCATATAAAACATTTTTTTTTTTAAATCGTTGCCCCACACTAGGAGTTTCTTCCTGTATCGTGGGTGCGTTTACAAACATATAAACTCACATACACAAACACCCAGAGCCGGAACAAATATTTGTTCCGTGCGGGAATCGAACCCGCGACACGCAGCGCAGCAGTCAATCGCTCAACCACTGCGCCAACCGTGCCCTAATTTGCCTATTTGATATTTTAACGGGCTCAAAAGATAAATTATAAAGACTAAATTCGACCCACTGAAACTATTGAATAATACATTAGTACATTATTATTAGTACCTAGCCGACTAACCCAGCTAACACCACATTCAAATTTATTCAGCTGAGCTGTAATGAGTTGTATGACGCGGTTTGCCATAATACCCTCCAATCCACTTCACAATCACATTTAATGCCTATTTCAAAGCGTATTTAGGTTTTCGAATCAATTTTATTGCTCTAAAATATAATATTAACTCATTTTGGGACCAATGTGAACTAATCTTACATAAACGCTTATGCAGAGTGTAACGGAAAGGTGGAGACATATTTTAAAAACTGCTTCTGACCATGCTATTATCCAAAAAAAAATTGTATTGTTGCTCTCACACCGCTGTTAAATATGTTTATAAACATTAGTAAACATTTTCTAAACTAAAATTTGATCACAATGTTAAGGTACTCCCACACTGCTGTAAAATGTTTTCATGTTAAGTAATGTTAGTAAACATTGTGTAGACTATACTACTCGTAATATTATAAAGCTGAAGAGTTTGTTTGAACTCGCTAATCTCAGGAACTACTGGTTGGAATTGAAAAATACTTCTTGTGTTGGAAAGTCCATTTATCGAGGAAGGTTATAGGCTATATAACATTACGCTACTACCGGAGCGGAGCATAAATGAAAAATATTGCAGAAACGGGAAAAAAGAATCCTATTTGAGAGCTTCCGTTGCGTGAGCGGTTAAGGCGCAGATACCCTTGAGTAGCTGATTTTAAAATGAGAATTACGTCTAAACGGCTTGTCGTAATTTTTTGGAAAAACATATGTTACATAAGACCATTTTATTAATAATTTTATCTCAGAAAATTTTGAGTTTTATTCGTATAACATATGGTAATTAATTTGTAAAGTTATGTCTAAAACGGACAAAAACACGACAATCGCACAAAAACCGCTGGGCGTATTTTGATGAAATTGACACTATCTCAAAGACAATTGAATTATCTACATTTTGATCTGAGGCTTTTTTTTTAAAGTCATAGAATAATAAGGAAAGTACAAAAAACTACTAAATTTTGGGCCGCGCGGGTGCAAAATGAGTGCGCGTTTTGTTCCCTCAAGGTCGTTGGCGTTAGTCGTTGTCTTAAAGTTACGCAACACTCATGTATGTAGGGTAGGTAGGTAGCCAGTTGACGGGAGCGAAGCCGCGTGGGACAGCTAGTGTAATAATATACTGCAATAATGTTAGTAAGCATCAGAGTAGAAGCACTCAAAACATTTAACAATTCCTAATAGGATGTAACAATTCCTAACATTTGTAAGTAAATGTATTGGTGTTAGAAAATGTTTGGTAAACATTTTTAACAGCGGTGTGGGAGCAACATATCTCTCTTTTTTTTTTGTCAGCTGACGACAATTTTGTATGAAAAATCCAATTTTTTTGGGCCTTTCCTATGACTACTTTGGAGATAGTTGTATAAATAAGCATGTAGCATGGTATGTAGCTTCATTTACGTAGGCAGAAAAGTTTTTGAATATGGTCACTCCTTTTCGTTCGAAATCTTTACTCATTTTGGGGCCAATGCGAACTAATCTTTAGTAAACGTTTATATAATTCATTTTCCTTTATATGTGGTTCGTGCCCCTCATGATTGTTTGGGGTCAAATATAGGGTGACTGGGTCACTGGATAAACATCTTAATCCGAACTAACTTTACCCGCGACGCAAAGAGGGTTGACATACGTCAAAAACTTTTGTTTTGTGGCTATGTGTTTTTCCGCGGCAATACATCTCATAATTTAGTAAAGAAATGTCGGATTTACATTGATTGGCTTATTTCTGGCAAGTCAAACTTCTAACGAAATATTGTTAAGGCAGTCCAGTTATACAAAAAAACTATGCAATAATGCAGGTAAAAAAAAAGACGTTCTATATCTTCAAAGTCGATTTTCTTTCAACGAGTAGAACTTGATGCGCATTTTTCAGCCGAGTTGTTAGTGAACAAGATTGATAAGACAATGGATTGGATTCTCTCAGCAAAATATGACCAACGAAGTGTATCATAAAAGTTTTAAGTAGAGCTTTAGAACGCGAAAATATCACTACACACTCACAAATATTTCAGTAGCAAAGAGAATATTTTCTTCGTATCTTGGTAACTGTAATAATTTATTCATTATATTTTTTTTAACACATGATTTTTTCGTATTCTTTTCAGCAAACCCTTTCATTTAGATACCCAAATCATGGCAGTGCACAAAAAATAACTAGTCCACCATCTTGGACCATCCGCCATATTGGATTTGGAATGACGTCACTTACCTAACCATGCATTGTCATCCAATCTAAACGTATATGCAAAATTTCATCTTAATCGGTGGAGGATAACTGCTTTAAAATTCAGTTGCAAGATTTGACCCGAACACACATACATACATACATTGCAAGTTAATTAAAAGCTCGTAAAAAAGTACTGTGGTAAGGCTACATTGATCTATAAAGCTGCACTACTGGCCATTGGTATCCACTTTAAAGAAACCAGCCACTCTACCCCACCTTAGTACCAAGCCATTCACAAATTTAAACTGCTCCGCTCGCCTGGTCTGGTATTCAAAGCACGATGCACTCAAACCTGTCGCTGGTTGAATAGAAACCTCTAATTCTCCGCAAAATGGATAAAGGCTATATTGAAAACACTTTTGATGCTGTTCAGAATGGTAGCTTTAAAGCAAAATTTTGTGAAATAGATGAAGCGACTTTAAATTTCAAGTGGCTATAAAAGTGACCAGTGGTATCGGCCGCGACTTACAAGTTGTAGGTCGTGGGTTCGAGCCCAGGCAGGCGCTTTACTTTGTGTAAATTATTTCATCACCACTGCTCTCAAAACGGTGAAGGAAAACATCGTGAGGAAACCGGCATGTCCTAGAACCAAAAATTCGAAGACATGTGACATCCACCAACCCGCACTGGGCCCGCGTGGTGGATTACGGCCCATTCCCTCTCACAGAGAGGAGGCCTGTGACCCAGCAGTGGGGACATTAATAGGCTGATGATGTGATGATGTGATGTGATGTGATAAAAGTGACTATGTTAAAGCTAAAATATTTTATTTTGCTCATTTAAAGACAGCCTCCATATATCTGTTAGCTAATTTAGGAAATATTTAGACACATATAGGCCTATAGGCAATGATACAGCTAATCTTACAATCTTATCTCGTCTATTGGCTCATTTTTAACAGAACAGCCAAAATTACGTCCTTTGAAGACAATTTTTTTGTACTTAATTTACTAGCTGTTTAGTTTCAAATTGGCTCTGTATCAATAAATTAAGTCCTTGAAGAGAGTAATGTATGCCTGGGTGCCTACCAGGATAACATAACATGGAAACAGTACATTGTAGTAATAAAATTTATCTTTGTCATAAATCGTGCAGACTCCACACTGTGCGAAATGGAATACTCGCAGCAAGACGTACGGACGTAAATAAATAAAAACAATTTGTGGGCTGGGTTGATGGATGGTCTTTACTCCTTTTGAGGCAATGTCATTGAAGTTCTCACTTAGAATTAGGTACCTTTGGACCATGTACTGAAATATTTTTATAGGTCTTTCAAAAACAATTTTAGTTTAGACGATATCAGTAACCTGTTGATGCATCGTGTCTGAATATTCTATATCCGTTTGAATCTAATTGTGTGAGTTTATTTATATCAATCAACTTTCTCAATAAGTACCTATACTGTGATTTTTAATTTCGTGGACTAAACTGACAGATGCTATTGACTTTATTTTTTTTTAATGTTGCAAGCGCGGATCATAGTGTTGTAGGTAAGGCTCAATCATAAGTGATTCATCGAATCGATGCGACATGACTCCTGAATTTATTTTTACTAATTGGTGTAAAATAAATGTTTTATGAATATAAACGTAATATATTTAAATATAACAGTATTCATACACATAATACATGAACTTTTATTGTGTTAAATATGAAAGCAACAATAAAATAAATGCAATCGATAAAATTAAGTCTGACATAAATGAGTAGAAACTAGATATGGGCCGCTAGTTTCTAAACAAATTATTTTTTTATGCCGTGAAATAGTTTCACTTTCGATTAACTTTCGATCACTCAGGATAGTTAGGGTACGACACTATTTTAATGTAACGATAAAGTGACAACCCCCCAAATGTCAGTTTAGTCCACGAAATAAAAAACCGGCCAAGTGCGAGTCAGACTCGCACACGAAGGGTTCCGTACCATTATCCCAAAACACTGCATAAAAATCACGTTTGTTGTATGGGAGCCCCCCTTAATTTATTTTATTTTAATTTATTAATTATTATTTTTTGAAGTAAATATTACACTTAACATTCTGTGAATATTTCAGGCGTCTACCTGTTGCCGTTATTAATATCGAGCAAAAAACGGCAAAAATATCACGTTTGTTGTATGGGAGCCCCCCTTTAATATTTACTTTATACTATTTTTAGTATTTGTTGTTATAGCGGCAACAGAAATACATCATCTGTGAAAATTTCAACTGTCTAGCTATCACGGTTCATGAGATACAGCCTGGAGACAGACGGACAGACAGACAGACAGACAGACAGACAGACAGACGGATCGCGAAGTCTTAGTAATAGGGTCCCGTTTTTACCCTTTGGGTACGGAACCCTAAAAATCACATTAAAGTATGCTAAGGTTAACCAATGAATTGTTGTAATGTTTATGTACAAACAAATATGTTTCTACTTTGTAGTTCCATTACAAACGTTCCTTTTCATGAGTAAAGTTTTCCTTCACTCTATAAATACGTTTGTCATAAGCTTTTCGTTGTTGCTTTTTATTCAAAACAGTTCAAGCATCATAAAATTCTAATTAAATGCAGAATTTATGGCAGTTAAACGGCCATAATTGAAACTTTTTCCAAGCTATTATGTTGAAGAATAACACTCTTGTTTGCATAGACTGCCGACAAAACGTTTTTATCTGACTATTAAAAAGTTTCCACTAAGTAATAAAATTGATGGGCCACGTCACCTTTATAAATTATTCAAAAGTAATACCCGTTAGGTTGGCACTACTGATAGCTGTTTGTGCAATTTCAGTTGGCCCTCCCGCAACGCACTGACACCGGATACGAGAAGATTTCATTTTGATTTGATTTAATCTAATTTATTTTTTTTGATTTAATTTAATTTCTATATTTATTTGTAAACTCTGCTTGTTAACTTTATCATAACAAACGCTTGCTCTACCTGCAATTTATTAAAAGGTTAAATTATTGTGTATGGGCTTGTACCACTGCCCTTAATACGAGTTACTTTATAACTTAGCAAGGGCGCTGGTTGCAACACCTATCTGTTTTGTTAACTAATTGTAACCCTCAAGTGATCCAATTGATTTATGTTAACATGCTTTTATTAATTTGAATAAATTTATTTATTTATTATTATTTATTTTCCAAGTCGGCAAAAATCTCATCGTGACGGCCATTCCCGCCGTTCCTAATGTCATAACAAACTGGCAGGACACTGTTTACTATTTCCCTTTTATAGAAAAGCAATTTACGCGGGTTTATGGTAATATTCTTCTCGATTATGCTAAAAAGACCGCAACTTTTTTCATTCGCGACGCTGTCCTTACTTTTGCGTCGGTCTCTCAATTTGTATTCACGAGGACCGTCAAAGCAGTTAGTAATTTGTGAATAAAATATTGCTGAAATGCGTCCATCGTCTGAAAATGTTTCTTTATCCATAATCTTAACATAATATTACTTTGAAGTATGTTTATCATATTTTAAGGTTCAAAACCTAATTACTGTTTGCGTTGAAGTTCCATATTTGAATTATGAAAAGAGAAAATAAAATATTTTGAATAACATGCGAGCTCCTTTCTATGATTAAAAAAAATATTGCCATTGCCAAATATTGCTTTATAATTACGTTGTAATTTTTAATTGCAGTGTCAATATCGTTGAAGTATACAGTTACATTTAGATTCTGCGTTACATTTATTGAGATACGAGATTGTATTCAGTCGTGTGTTATATATAATAGCTAATGTTTTCAAATACCTACTCGTGTTTGCAACCACCTGTTTTGCACTCTCAATATATTATTTAAAGCTTCAATGAAATTACATTTTATGTTCTTCAGTTTACTTTGAACTACGGCTATGAAAGCGGCTGTCAAAATAAAATACACATAGTGCTAGATTTTTTATTACCAGAGGAGTATAAAAAAATCTGACTGTGTTCTCAAAACCTAATTTTCTAATCATAATATCACTATGTTTACTGACTTTTTCAATATATAACTAATTTCTTCAACTTATTTTTAGTTAGGTACTCCTTTTGGGTTATACAGGCTTGATGGTATGTATGTACGTAACTCATTAAAAACCTACACATAGACCATTAATAAACTATGAATAAAGTAGGTGTACACTTTCAATGTACCCATTTGTCGCCGCTTTCGCCCGGACGGCAAGCGACACGGCACGGCAACGGCAACACGGCAATGCGACATGGCGAATGACGTCACTTCCTCCCCGCCCGCGCCCCCTAGCGGCGGTAATGAGCCTCCCAGGCACCTGCTCGGCCGCTTTGACCACACACTTGGATATTATATCCCACATTGTATGAAATATTTCTCGTTTAAGTTTTGTGAAGGTTTGGTTGAACTTTTTTGGTAATCTTTTCCGTGATTTTCGGAATGGGCATGCTCAAATCTGACATTTATTTTATCTAAACTGAATTATAGAAACAAGTTCTGTAAATGGCATAATAAAAAAACCGGCCAAGTGCGAGTCGGACTCGCACACGAAGGGTTCCGTACCATTATCGCAAAACACTGCAAAAAAATCACGTTTGTTGTATGGGAGCCCCCCTTAATTTATTTTATTTTAATTTAATAATTATTATTTTTTGAAGAGAATATACAACTAAATATTCTGTGAATATTTCAAACGTCTACCTGTTGCCGTTATTAATATCGAGCAAAAAACGGCAAAAATATCACGTTTGTTGTATGGGAGCCCCCCTTAAATATTAATTTTATACTGTTTTTAGTATTTGTTGTTATAGCGGCAACAGGAATACATCATCTGTGAAAATTTCAACTGTCTAACTATCACGGTTCATTAGATACAGCCTGGTGACAGACAGACAGACAGACAGACAGACGGACAGCGAAGTCTCAGTAATAGGGTCCCGTTTTTACCCGTTGGGTACGGAACCCTAAAAAAGGCAACTTAATACAACCAGGCATATTTAATTCAGAATTAAACTCGACAGACACTCAACGATAGTTATGCTTTCCATCAGTGAAAGAATATTTGTAATCGGATCAGATCCTGCAAAAAATAATTTATACACATTTGAGTCAAGAAACAATTTCACCTGAATATTAGTTTACAAATATTCGTACCTATAATGACATCCACAGCTTCAAACCACAAACACTGTTTTATTTACATTCTTTATCCATCTCTACATAATTTAAAACTTTTCCTCTTTCACAAAACTTGGACCAAAAAGTAGGTGTGAGCCATGAACACTTCTAGTAGATGATTTGTAATGGCTACATTTGCAGCATATTTCTCAAATCTTTATTTACGTCATATCGAATAATAATTAGTCTTAAGTTGATAAAGATGTCTTATGGTAACAGCAAATCAAATATCACCTGGACTACCTGGGTACCTGGACTTATAAGTTTCTGCTCCATTGGTGAATTGCTTCAAGGCGTTCCATTGCGAGGATAAACGATTTTTGATACGCGTATGATATTTTATTCACGCTGTTTGTTCGATACATTGTCTAAAGCCAAAAGATAGAGATACAACGAACAAATACTGAATTTATAAAACGTGTCGTCCAAAATACACCTCCACAGCTGACAAGCCAAAATTACAGTTTTATTTATTCTAAACTTTTCTCCCACAAGACTTGTACGAAAACAGGAGTGAACAGAACCAGGTAGTTTGTATCTGCGACATCCGCAGCTTTCACATGATTAATAATAAATTATTTTTATTTATGTAAACATCAAATCATCATCATCAGCCTTTAGCAGTCCACTGCTGGACATAGGCCTCACCAATTGTACGCCATTTGGTTAGGCTTTCGGCAACTGTGTTCCAACTGCTACCAGGCGCCCTGCGAAGATCGTCGCTCCAACTAGCTTAAGGGCGTCCTACCTTACGTTTACCAATTCGCTGTCTCCACGCAAGAACACGTTTACCCCAACGGCCATCGGGTCTACGACTTATATGGCCGTGCCATTGCCACTTCAGCTTGCTTATTCAGAGAGCTATGTCGACAACTTTGGCTCTGCCGGATCACCTCGTTTCGGATTCAATCACTTAGAGAAACTCCGAGCATAGCCCTTTTCATAGCTCGCTGAGCAACTTTGAACTGATGAAGCAGAAGTATTGTGAGTGTCCACGTCTCGGCACCGTAGATCATAACAGGTAGGACGCACTGGTTGAAGCCTTTAGTCGTCGAAGTTTTCCAAATGCCGCCCAGCCCAGCTGTAAGTTTCTGCTAACCTCCTCCTCAAAGTTGTGCTTAACAAACTGCAGAGTTTTACCGAGGTAAACAACAATCGATCCCGGAGTGACGTGTGAATTGAACATAACCTGGGTTTAGTCCATGTTTATCCGGAGACCGATGCACATCAAATAACAGTCTTAGAATGAGAAAAGTGTCTGAGGGATATATTACACTCATCAAGCTGAGTTCGATGCTTTAAAATCAAAACATAAAACGGGAAAAAAATCGAAATGTGACCATCCAAAACGCAACCTCACATCTGAAAACCAAAAATCCCTATTTTACTTACATTATTATTCAAAACATTTCTTATCCCAAAAACTTGTACCAAAACAGGTGTGAACAAAACAGTTTCAGGTAGTTTGTATCTGCGACATCCGCAGCAAACTCATGAATGAATCAGGACCCGTGCCGTAAACGCGGCGGTGACGAACACGGACGGAACCGGGAGGCGGGACAAGACGGATGGAACACGAGTGTGTATTCTATTGTGACGTTGTGTCGGTGTTAGGGATTTGATCTGAAGGCGTTTTTGTGAAGTATTTCTACGGGTTATTTATTTACGTACGTACAGCGGCCAGAATCGATGGTGTAGTAGACTTTCTTGTCTTCATTTGCCGTCTTTCGTGCCCAGTATTCATAGCTACCTGTGTGATTGTTTACGAAGCCAATGATGAGCCTACGTCGTCGAGAGCTATCCAAGAGATTGCAAACTGGTAATAGAACATTTTTGTCAAATCGACATAGAAAAAAGAAGAGTGTACTGAGGTTTAGTAGTGTTTTATTTATTTTTAACCTGTGTTGTGTTTGTGTGACTGCCTGAAGACTGCAGACCAAAGACCTAACTTTCATTTCACTCCCGTGATTATCTCGATCCTCGATCATCTAACCCAGTGGTGGGCAAACTTTCTTAATGGGGGGCCAGAAAGTTTAAGAAATTTCAGAGGAAATTACAGCATTACACACCTGCACAAAATGTTAAAAATTACAATGTAACTTTTATTCGAAGGCCCTGCCACGGTATAATGATGTATGATTAGGATTCTGGTTCCGAAAAATACATGAAAATCTCGCGTTTTTTCCAACCATATTTGGGGCTCATCTGTAGTTATATTGCATAATTTTGAAATCATATATTGCATAATTATCGAAAATGTGTCGAAAGACTGTCGGCGGGTCGGATTAAATGCTTTCGCGGGCCGGAGCTGGCCCGCGGGCCGTACTTTGCCCATCACTGATCTAACATGTGCTATCTTAAAGCGCCAAGCTCGGAATCGGGCTTATCATCTTTGCACGGAAAGCAGTAAAAACTAGTCTTCATGAACGACATCATTGAAAGCTCAAAACACGAAAATAAATATTTCAGCGTTGACGGCTAAAACAAAAAGCCCACAAAACCTCTCTAATAGCTCAAAAAACCGACCTTTCGAATCTCTACAAATGTCTACATGATAATCAAAAAACTTTATCGCAGGAAAAGGTCGTGGATTCCCGGACAATATAGATTTGTCGAAGGGACGACCGCCGCCGTTGACGGTCCAACGCTGATTGATGATATCACAGATTATCCTTTCAGTGTTGCCCGGTAATCATTGTACAGGTCCCACAGTGACGGGTAATGATTAAATATAAAGGTTGCTTAAAATTGTGGGAATCGGGGTCTATATTTAAATTTAGAACTGGGTTGTGTTGAACATTTTCGTTCTCTCTCATTAACTGGGTAGATTGAATATGTGGTGTAGCCTTGTAATCTTTGTAAAATCGTGTAAATAACAACTTTGAACTCTCTAATTATTAATTAATATAAATGGAATGAGTGCATTGCTAGACTGCCTTATTATTTTAATATGAACTCTGATGTATTGAGAAAATTTATGTCTGCTACTTTTGAAAACGTCAGATAATAGGCACCTAGGAAATTAAATGTCAAACGTTATATTACTTGCTTATAAGTTTATTTCGTATTTACGGCATATTACCAAATAGGCTTAAAAGCCTATAAGTTTGAAAATATTTCTTTTGAAAGTCCTTGGTTGAAGCTGACTATTTGTTCAAGAGTCAGTTTCTACCAAAGATTTGTAAATTAGTTAATAATTTAATGTTATCTATACTAATATTAAAAAGAGGAAAGATTTGTATTTTTGTATGTAACGAATAAATTTAAAAACTACTAGACCGATTTCAAAAAAAAATTGACCGTTGGGAAGCTACACTATCTCCGGGTGTCTTAAGCTACTTTTTATATCTGTATTCCCACGGAAACGGGAACTACGCGGGTGAAACCACGAGGCGTCAATTAGTGTAAATAAAACTATAAAGTCAAAAAGGGCAAAATCTCTAGGCACATTACTGTAGCATGCAGTAAACTACTGCGCACTTTATTTAAAAAGAGAAAAATCTTATCACTTACCACTAGAAAAAACATCGTAATTTTTCTTCCAAAAATACTCGCAGTAGACAATGGCAAGCTTATTTTGTGAGGGAAATGAGATATGCCCCTTTATTATACGGGTCTCTCGGACCTTCAGCTAAAATAATTTAATCCAAACGCCGCAGAAATGGCCAGAATGCACCACCATAAATAGTTAGAGGTACTAGGATAGCAGCCAGCTGAAGAAGTCATTAAAGTGAGCAAGTTAATAAAGTGAAAAATGTATGGAATAGTTTCCTTGGAAGGTTATTAAAAATTGCTCGGCAGTAAGCTGAGTTGATTTATTAAATGTATGCGTTGAGTGATTGTCGGCTGTTTAGTTTTTAGTGTCTTGATCGTAAAACTAATTGAAATGAAGCGGTGTGAAATCTTTGTTATTTTAATTTTATAAAGGATTACATTTTAGCGATTTTAGCATTTCACTGTAAAAGTTGGGCATTCTCACATTTTCCCCCGATTCGACGTTAGATAGATCACCATCTATATTCGTGGAACGGCACCGAACGCGATCAATGTACAAAAAGTAAACAGTATAATCAGTACAATACGTCGGCATGGTTTCTTTGTATGGGATGAGACATCTGTATGCTGGTATGTATTATATTATCTGTGCTGCTACGGAGGCTAAGTCGGGCATTAAGTTTCCATATTAACTAACTACTTAAGAAGCACTAGGTTTTCCATAAAAAAGAACCAGTACCTATTACTCTAGCTGTAGACGGTAGGTTAATGTTTTTCAGCATCCTTTACTAATATAGGTTAACAGGCTTTTACGTAAATGTGACGTAATGAACATTTCAGTTTCATATCCAATTAAGAAAAGTTACGTAGTCACGAAAAATTAAATTGCTTATTTATTTTTCAAACCTTTTAACGGCGGGAGCAATGACCTTTTATTAGGTAAGTAAATTAATTTGAAGTCGATTTCTGAAACTATAAATAAAATATTGGAAAAAGGCACCTGAATATATAAATAGGCACGTGTCTGTAACAATGCCTTAGAATGAGACACATTGAGTTTCAAAAAAGCTTCTTTTTCTTCGTATCGAGTCGATGGTACACTTTTTGGATTTTAAGGGTTTGGGCACAGTAGGGTGGCCAAGTTAACTGCTTTGTAAAGTGCCGTCTTTGTTGAACGAACCAGTGTCTACTTTTTGTCAAATAAAAATTAATAAAAAAACTACATACGTAACGTGTTTTACACCGGAAAGAACGGGACGATAAATTTTGAAAATATCGTTTTAGGCTTCCGCAGACCGCAGATGCAATAATGGGACAAAACATTATTTATATAAATCATTCAACGAGACATTTTAGGGTTCCGTACCCGAAGGGTCCAAACGGAGCCCTATTGCTGTCACTCACGTGTCTGCCTGTCCGTCGTCTGTCACAAAATTTTGTTCCGAAGAATTTTTTAACTTCCCACTGACCTAAAAACTTGAAATTTGGTGATAATGTTTACTATTACGTATATTTTACTTACAAATAGCAATATATTGAAAAATCCGATTTTTTTCTTTACTCTAAATGTGCGAAGTCCGATACGCACTTGGTCGGTATTATAAGTTGTTGTGAAATTATTCAATATCTCGGTAATAACGGGTTGTCACCTAAACTCCATTTGAAATAACATTAGAAATTTCTACAACCCTCTTTTACCGTCCGTTCAACCGATTTTGAGTTCTATCCCGTAAATATAAGGATAGCTTAAAAAGCAAAAACCTGTTACCGAAACTAACTGTTTACTACTGCTGCCATTTGTCATATCACCAACGCAATAGAAGTCAAAATCTGCGGGTGGGCAGTTGATTCACGTTAATGCCATCTAACTGAAAGGGTGGCTAATGAACAACAGTATCATTGATTAGATAAATTATGACTAACACAGTTTCTAATTACAGCAATTACGTTGTACTTGTACACAACATTACGTAACGGATATCACGGTAAGTAAATTATACAGGTTGACCGGCAGCCGTATTGCGTAAGTGCGCAATCTATCCGACCGACCAAATCGGCCAATCACACAAAATGGAAATCAACATCGCGTCATTCATCTCGCAAGTGATTGGTCGATTTGGTCGGTTGGATAGAGTTTAAAATCTTTGCGCTCTTACGCAATACGGCTGCGGTTTAACAACAGAGGGAAATATTTAGAGGAAGGAAGGATTTTGCACTCGTGTGTTAAATAGGGACCAAAATATTTCTCCAATGAAATAGGGTACCTACATCAAATTATGGGCACTAACAAATTTATTTTATTTATTTAAAAATTTGAATTTTATAGGAGAATTAGTTGCCTGATGAAAAGCCGTGGATAGCGGCAAGCTATGGTCTCTTGATCGGAACAGCGCTGCGGTATGCGGGGCCAGACACTAGACATAATACTCCTCACCGCTGATGCGTAGGACTGCGGTGGAACAAAAGACCATACTAAAAGTTTTTCATACGACTGTGTGCTCGGCACCGCATACCGTAGATATGTCGCAGCCATCTGGTTAAATTAGCCAGCTAATTGGACGCCTAGGCTGTTCATTTAACGCCGGCATCCAATTGAATGACTTTTTTTTTATTTTTGCTTAGGAAATGCTCATGCATACTGCACTACCATGGTGAAATAGTGCAGTTATGCTACAACCCACTAAAACTCGACGGGGACACCGTGCAGTTCCGTGCCGCTTTTTCTGTGCCGCTTATGGCGGGAACACGGGCACGCGTTAGCACTCACCGCGAACCCGCCGCATACAATGAATGCCTAGGCCGATAGTTAATTGAACTAGAATCATATATTTAATCATATATATTTGTGATATTGTCAAAATAATATGAAAACATGGAGGTGCTAAATAATAGTACGTCTTCAGCAAGTTTTCGCGATATATTTGAGTCTAAACTATACTCACCCAAACCAAACATTACAAATTCATCAATATCCAATTTAACTATAGGACTACATGACAATCAGCCATCTGGTTAAACGTTGCGCTCAATGACTTGGATGGTTATCCTTCAGCCATTTAATTGGATGCCGGTGTTTAATGAACGTCCCAGGCGTCCAATTAGCTAGTCTGGCTAATTTAACCAGATGGCTGCGACAGATATACCATATTGTCGTGTGCTCCAATCAAGAGACCAAAGCCTAAGTGTGCTTTGTGAGATAGGTATAACAGACCGCACGTGACATGACCATGGCTTATTGATATTGACCTTGAGCTGGAATAGGTCTAGTACTGGGTTTCAATAAAATGCGAAGCGGTTTCTTTTAGTTAAGTTACCATTGACGGGAGGCTTACTGTACTTACAGTTTAATGAATATTTTCTTAACGAATATTATTTTTACTAGCTCTTGCCATTGCCAGTATCATCGCCCGCGTGAAAACTGAAATATATGCCAAGGGAAGATGCTGCCGCGATAAATTGTCCTATGTCCTAACATGGTCATGGTCTACTAACTCGTATACTAAGTTTCATCCAAATCCATTCATCTGTTAAGATGTCCAAAATCAAAAATCAAAATAATTTTTTTTTATTTTACATAGGCCTACATGGGCACTTATAAAACGTCGACAAAAGGCGCACGGTTCGGGTTGGTCGTTTCCTATGGAGAAGAACCGGCAAGAAACTCCATGGTTACTCTTTAAAAAATATGGTTTGTTTTTACAATATTTCCATGTTACAGCATTACTTAAATATGGGAGGACAACGTAGGCCCGACAATAAAACTTTAGAAACTAAAAATAAAAAGTAAAACGAGATATAAAGTTATCAAATGTTATCAAGCATCTAGGAATCTAGAAGGCCTACAATGTTCACACATTTACAAAACAATCGGTAAAAGCATCTAAGATACAAAGGTAAAAAAAAATAAAAAAAAATGTATAACAAGACTAAATTAAACATGTGGCACAAATGTAGTTATCAGTGCTGTAACTATTCTTAGCAATGTGAAAATGTAACAAACTGACAGACAGATAGACGGACAGGGTTACTTTCGTAATTATGTATAGTAGTAGTACGGATCTATTAATTTATTAATATTTATTAATGTGAACTTAACTTAGAATATCTTTGAGTAACTCCCTTATTTAACCAGTCACTCTGTAAGTACCTATCTACTTATAAAGCTTAGAACAGACATAAATCATCAGTTCAACATATTGTGTCACGCGAAATATATCAAACATAAACGTATCTACATGTCCCCAGGTGTTACAATCGCAAAGCAGGTGGATTTCAATGCGAAACATTCATACATAATTAATTGATCAAAACGCGGGCTGTGTTACAATTCCAGTGGAACCGCGTTCATTATGAGTATCAAATATTTATGCCTTTATGTTCTGTAGAGCCAAAGAAAATTACATACTCGAAGTACGTCGAGGTTATGAAAATAAGGAGGAGTTGTACCTATCTTCTTTCTTCTTTTTTGTATAAGGATGTAACCACTACTGGTGTCAGTGTTAATTAAGCCGCCACTGGGAACTCCACAGGCCTCAGACTTGGCTATTTCAGACTTACATCAACAATATAAGTCCAGGTTCATCACGATGTTTTCCTTCACCGTTGCCTGTGATGTCCGGGATAAATATAGTAAGTACAAATTAATTTGAAAAAGTTACGTTGGTACTTGCCTGGATTTGAACACACGACCTCAAGCATGAGAGGCGAGTTCTTAGCCACTGGGCTTATTATACGTATTATTGGGTAGAAGTACCTACCTACATAACATGTACTAATAGCTCCTGCTTGTGGTTTTACCCGCGTGAATAGTCTCTTCACGAGTTAAGATTATTCCAAGAGAATATGTGTATAGTTCTTGCCAAACTTCTTGGCCACCCTGAAGTTGGATACATTGGCTGCGCAGTAGTAAATCTCATACAAAAACATAACCGTTTCGTGCCTTGCGCATCGGAAGGCAAACTTCAAGGCGGCCCAGAAGTATGGCGAGCACTATATCTACAACTGGGGAAAAAAGAATTATAGGTTCATATCCAGGACATGGTCTACCCGTGTGCCTAGTTTCGTCCAAATCAGATTAGCCGTTGAGGCGTGATTGCCTTTAGAAGTAAGGTTAGAGGATACCATATTATTTTACACTCAAGAATTTTTGCTGGACAAGTAGTTTAATCTCAGCTTCCAATTTTTTTAAACTCTTATTATAATATCAATCCATAGGTGTGAACTAAAATATATAAACATATAAAATATATAAAAAATATATAACTAGACTATAAAGGGTTTCTTTATTCTCTTGTTCACCTCCCCTGCCCTACATTTCAGTAATGACGTATACAGTACTATGTTTGTGAGCGAGCTAGTTGATCTTTACAGACGCAATTCCGAATCCCTAATTGCTGCTGAGAATTTCTGTTACTCGCAAACTTGATTAATTTGACGGAATAGGTATATAAATGTTTCTGAAGTCAACAACTGGGCTGGCCGAATTTTGGTCATGGCGACCAATCTAGGGGAGGGCTATGCTCGGCGTTTCCTTGCGTGTCGAATCAGAAATGTACAGATCCGCAAGAGAACCAGGGTAGCATAACATAGCTCGAAGAATTGTCAAATTTAAGTGGCAGTGGGTAGGGATGCGGGACGCACGGGACCGGACAATGTGGCGACGCTTGGGGGAGGCCTATGTCCAGCAGTGGACGTGTTTCGGCTGATATGATGGATGATGGTGACGGAGTCTACCCATTGACGCGGGCGATATTATTGCAGAAGTGTATGCGCCAATACAGGTGCACTCTATCTTCAATCACTCTCACCCCGGTTGCAGATTAAGAGTACCTAAGCTAAGTTAGTTTAGCTTGACGAGACCCTTAAGCGGCTCGCACTACTGACAGCACTGCAGACGTGCCTTAATGATCTCGTCGGTGCGCATGTTTGTGTGAGTGTGCCGTTTCGAGCGTTTGTAGGTAGTTTACATACTGTTTGTATATTTTTACTGTGCTATTGCGCAGCCATTGTAGCTAACTTAAGGGCGGCCAAGAAGTTTGGCGAGAACTATACTCGAGTTAAGCTTAACTTTAAACGAGTTAAGTTTTAACTCACTTAACTTTTTTCTCGGTTTGTAATTGGTTGCTTACTCCGATGGGACAGCTATTTGACACGACCGGAGGGAGATCAGCCGTAGGACCAACAAGATTATAAAAAACTATTACGATACAAACAATTTGCAAAAATACCAACATTTCACCCCAAAACGATAAAGATGCATTTTAGCCAGTCAGTCTGACCCAACAAATACCACTAATCTCCACTGTAGCTCTGTATAAAATACTTCAGACATCTCACGTTATACGTTCGTATTTTTAACTCCCGAAGGAAAAAGAGGGGTGTTATAAGTTTGATGTGTGTACCTTTGTGTTTGTGTATTTCATTTCATTTAAAAAAAAAAAAACGTTGCCCCACACTAGGAATTTCTTCCTGTATCGTGGGTTCGTTTACAAACATATAAACTCACATACACAAAACCCAGAGCCGGAACAACTATCTGTAGGTCATACAAATATTTGTTCCGTGCGGGAATCGAACCTGCGACACGAAGCGCAGCAGTCAATCGCTCAACCACTGCGCCAACCGTGCTCCCAATTTATGTAGGCATATGTGTTTTTGTTTATCTGTCTGTGGCATCATAGCGCCTAAACGGATGAACTTATTTTATTTTCGTTTTTTTTTACTGAATGGTGATTTTACCAAGAGTGTTCTGAGGTTTGTTTGATGAAATTGGTTCAGCCGTTCAAAAGTTATGGGCATTTTACTGTTTGAATCAGGCGGTTTTCACAAGATATTGTGTCATAATTACGTGTTCAATAGATTGTCGATCGAGGCGTGTCTACTACTACATTAATTCTGTAGTATGAAATAAAAATATCTCGGGGGTATTTTAAATTTTACTTGTTCACAGCATACTTTTCATAAAAGCTAAGAAACAATTTCAGGTCACATTATTTGTACAACCTTTTTTCACTACGAAAAAATGAAAACTAACGTTCAAAGGTAATTTAATATGAAGTTAATTGTTTGAAATTGTTCGCCGAGCGTCCCGGCTACGACGTGAGTGATATTAAAATTAGACTTTATGTGATGACCTTACTTTAGACGTATGTCTAAGGAACATAAAAATATGAATTAGGTATATAGACACTTTTAGCATTAAAGCACGTGATTTAAAATCAAAGTCTTTAATGATTTATTATTTGATCAGAAGCATAGCTTTAAATAATTTATTCATCTTCATCTTTACGCGGCGCACTCAATTTTTATCCGACCAAAATCTGGCAACCTGATTTATTAATTGATCAAAAGCTTCAGTTAGACAAGGAAATTCAAAAACAACAAAAGTTCCTACCTAACAACGATTTCATCCAATTATATCAATTCAAAATAATTCAGTCTCTCAGATATTTCGCTACATAAACACTGAGCCTACACTTTTCTTGAATTGTAAATGATTATTAAAATTACAAATTCTGTTTTGTTATTCAGTTTCATTTCGGCTAAAAATACAACAAAGAAAATCTTTCTTTACTTATTTCTTGCCGTTTCTGTGCGCCTGGTACAATGAAATGCTACGCTCAACGAAATGGCGCGTAAAGGTAACATGGCCGTTCAATGCCTTCCATTCATTGGAGAAGCAATCACGGTGGTGGCTTTTGAATTTAGAATCTCCCGAGTGCGTGTGGGCGTCTTGACCTACTTGTTTGAAGCTATGACCTCCTGGTACTTTGCTCTCTTCGCTGATAATATCTTTTTTCATTAACGTTAAAGGTCAAGTATGATTTACGATGTTTCTTTTTTAATTATGTTGATTTCTGTTGCTGTTTGTTTGGGATTTTGTTAGTGTTAGTTTGTTTTCAGGAGTTTGTAATTTTTGTTTTGTTGCTTCATCTTTACGCGAATTGACTGTCACTCATATTCCTTATAAGCAATCGATTTTCCCAGTCGCAATGTATCAATTTCTGTCACAAAACCTTCAGAAACCATTACATTACGTTTGCGAAAATTCTCAGTGTATTACATTTCAGATATGGTGAATGTCCCACGGGTCGCTTTTGTTTGCCGCATCTTTTAGCCAAATTAGAAAATGGTTTCTTTATTTTTCCTATTGTCATAGAATCAAATGACAATGTGTGGCTTGTCATATTGCAGTTCTATTAACTTACAGTGCCAAAACTGAGGTTAATTAGAGGTTTGGCATCAATTGTAAGCTCGCTTTCTTTAACAGATCTCAACTTTGTAATCCGATCGCTTTATTTAATATTGCTCCTTCTTTAAGGTCTTTTCAGTGATCATTTATTAAACTAAACTAGTCGGTCTCTTATCCTATATACTATTAAACATAATATAACTTCACGTATGTGTTCCCCAAAGAGTTAGATAGAGGTATACCTATTTCACCCCTATTGGGGCGCCCTCTATTTAGGACTGATTTTTTTCAAGAACAACTTTGGCAAGTGGGGTCCCAGGTGCTCCATACATTATTTTTTAGGTAGGTATTCACCAGATACAAGCATTTTTAAGGGGTGGGAAAACCAACATTCAACCAACCCACGTTTGGAAGTAAAAAATAATAACGTTTTTTCACGCGTCTTCACGCTACAGGATTAAACTGTCACAATTGACAACGCACGGTTCTCTATAAGGTAAAGCAAATACCTACGTTAACGTAACATAAGAGAAAATAATATCGAAAGATTCACATTTCAATTTACTTTTCCCTCCCCGGTGTTTGTGTTTGTTGACAAACATTTATTTTTAGTTGTATTTTTATTTGAATAAAAGTACTCATTACTTTCAGACATAATTGTTTGTTTCGTCGTACTAGGATCGGATAAACTTACAGAGCTTGTCGGTATATGCTATTAACAAAATCAACAAAATTTCGCAAGCTTAGTCCTAAAACTGTAGCGAACTCGAGCTGATTTTCGTATTCAAGTTTTAATATAACTGCTAAATAAATACGTCTAATTAAAGTAAACAAAGCCGATAACAACGTAATCATAATAACATTGCCGATACACCATCTTTAAAACAAAACAATCTCAGAGGAAATTCAAATACAATGTGGAAATTACAAGAAAACTTTAAGGCAATTAGTAGGTACGGAATTAATTACCGAGGGTCTGGGTGTTACAGTTTCTGTGTGTTTGTTCAGAACAGACGGTGGGAGCCGACTTTAAGGGTACACTAGTCGAAAATTCTTCCATACAAACGTAGTCTGGCTTTTACTCCACTGTTTGACGATGTACGTTCAATATAAAAAATGAAATCAATTTGTCTCATCATTATCTAGCCCTGTATGGAAGCAAAAAAGTGAAAATAAAATTTACTTGAAAGCTATGAGGTTCGAAAGTTCCTTATTTTAACACTAATCTTTACGCATCTTTGGGCGCAAATAAGTGCCATAAGAAGAAGGAAAATTGAAAAACGGTTAGTAGTTCAACAATGCAAATAATTTTATTTTGAACAGATACATTCAGTCGTTTTTTCATGATACCCAGACTCCCAAAGGTCTGTTTAAAAAATATCGCGCGCTCGTTTTCGTTCTAAATCATCATCCATTTCGCTACAAATTTGCAAAAGTGTGTATTCGTACGCGTACTAGCTTCTTACTGCTCATAACAGCATCTATCTGTTCCACACGTGTTGTCGGTTGATATAGCACCAAATAGTTTGTGCCGTCGACTAGTGTACCCTTAAGGGACAATATGCGACACGTTTCAAGAAATTTCAAGATACTCGGTCGATCTACTGATGACAGCGTGGCATTCGATATTTAAATGTATGTGGCTCATGCTTTCGTGTTGCCGAGACATATACTCCATTTAAGATAACATTAGACATTTAAATAATTGCATTTTACAGCCCGTTCAACCGATTTTGACTTCTATTGCGTTGTTGATATGACAAATGGCAGTTGTATTTAACAGTTAGTTTTGGTAACAGGTTTATGCTTTTTATGACATCCTTATACTATCGGGATAGAATTCAAAATCGGTTGAACGGACTGTAAAAAGGAGTTGTAAAAAATTCTAATGTTATTTCAAATGGAGTACGGTAGTGCTTGATATTTTAAATTCCTTAAAAAAAATCAGTTTTACCCCTATTTCTGAATTGAAGAAGAACTAAAGTTTATCCTGAAAACCTGTCAAACTTTGGGCTTAAAGTAGGATTTGACACGCTGAACTCCATACAATCAATTCAGAAACCGGCCCTTGGAACAGAACTGTTAATAATATTCAAACCTACTTATCTACGCATATGCCTTTTCTCACGAGGATAGGCCGAAACTACAAAGCGTTACGACGAGGTAGGTACTACCTTTGCCCATTTTGCTTCGCCTACGTTTTTAGATCATGTCAACCTAGCTTACTCGGCAGGTTATGAGTACTATACGCACCTGACCTTTATGAAGGACATACCTATACCTACATAAATATTATCAATTTATGACCTTCTCGAGGGCGAATGACTCCAGGCGTTTTTACAGACATCAGTTTAATAAACCCTTTTTTAGGGTTCCGTACCCAAAGGGTAAAAACGGGACCCTATTACTAAGACTCCACTGTCCGTCTGTATGTCTGTCACCAGGCTGTATCTCATGAACCGTGATAGCTAGACAGTTAAAATTTTCACAGATGATGTATTTCTAAAAAATAATAATTACTATCCTAATTAATAAATATTTAAGTGGGGCTCCCATATAACAAACGTGTATTTTTGCCGTTTTTTGCAATAATGGTACGGAACCCTTCGTGCTCGCACTTTGCCGGTTTTTATTAAAATCCTTTCATTCAAAATCAAAAATGAATGTCTGCCCCATAAACAACAGTCTTTCATTGTCTTTATTTCAATTATGATTTTCTATAATTACTAGTAATAAAAAATGATGTCGCAGCCTCCGCGCCCTTAATTACCTACACCAAATTGAAGCAGAATCGGGAATGCTTAATGATTTGTATTTTCGCGCAAAAATATGAAGCGAAAATATTTATAGCACCTAGGTATTATGAATATTTGTCGTCATTGTAAAATATTGTATTGAAACGCGGCAGCTGGGCTAGTATGGTTCGTTCGGTGTTCTGTTGGAACAAAATTTCGAAACGTTGGCATATAAATCAATTGTTTTAGAAAAAAGCAGCCTACTGCTCTTCTATCTGTATTTATTATTTTCTCAGTTAAGTGTTTTCTGTCTACATAAATAAATAATAATAAGGGTATAATTGAAAGTGGCATCCTGGAGCAAAAAGTTGTGTGAAAATTGTTGTCTAAGTACAAGTCATATTGATGAATGAGGATCATGAGGTGAATTTTATTTTGGGATATTCCCGCCGCACTATTCCCAAACCACTGCGTTTCCTGAAAGCCAGAATCAACAGTAGCGAACACCAGAAAAGCGCCGACGCAATGAAGCTTGGATCTCGCAAAGAAACTAATCAGAAAAGAATAACGGAGATGTAGGAAAAGATAAACATTTCTATCATGATGTGAATGTATGCATGAATTTTAAGGGTAGAGTTAGACCAAAAAGAAACAATAAATAGATTGTGTGTAAGATGATACTGCTTGAAAGAAGGTGACTATTGATTATGAAGGAAAATAGAAAATATACAATGACTATGTGAGCAAGTCATCATCTTATCAGCCGAAAGACGTCCACAGCTGGACATAGATTCAGATTCAAATTCAGATATATTTATTTACATAAACATGTGTATACATACAACAAACAATAATAAGTGCATGCAGGATAACAATAAAATAAATGGCTCAAACATGTTTGCCACATACTATGGCGTGCAAATCTTGAATTAATTAATTAATACAATAATAATTATAAATGATAATACATAAATTAAATTAATCTAAAAGAAATTATCACAATTAATGTCAACACAACAATGTAAAACAGTGAAAATTATGACAAAAATGTAAAAGATATAAAATAACAATAGAAACAAAATAATAATAAGTAAAAAATAACAAGCAAAAGTCAGACAGCAATAAATTGTGCCAAATATATGTAAAAAATATCAATTAGCGTCAAATAACAATAGTTTTTGTTTCTTTTTCTTTTTTACATGGATTGATTAGATACAATCCATGTAAAAAAGAAAAAGAAACAATATATCAATCAATTGTCAAATAACAATAATGTAGATATGTCAAATTAATCAAATGTCACAATAATAAAAATAATGTATGTCAAATCTGTACAAAATTTAAATAAAATTTCAAAATTAAAGAAAAGGCCTCCCTTAAGCGTCGCCACATTGATCATTCCCGTGTGGATCCCCGCAACCTTCACCAGGTCATCAGTCCACCTGTTGGGAGGCCTTGCAACGCAACGTCTTCCGATTCGCGGTCGCCACTCCAGAACCTTTCTGCTACATCGGCCATCCCTTCTGAGAGCAATGTGCCCTGCCCACTGCCACTTAAGTTTGGCAATTCTTCGGGCTATGTCGGTAACCCTGGTTCTCTTGTGGATCTCTACATTTCTTCTCTTGCGGATCGATCACGCAAGGAAACTTCAAGCATAACCCTCTCCATTGTCCTTTGGGTGAAATTAAGCTTTCTGATGAGGCCCATTGTAAGCGACCACGTCTCAGAGCCATATGTCATCACTGGCAACACACACTGGTCTTAAGACACTGTGGTAAGTACTTAAAATAAATACGTAACTGATATTCAGAACCCAAAACCTGCATCATACACACATTAAAAGCTTATTATAAAAACACAGCATCATTAATTAATATAGTGCCAAGATAATAACGATTTAGTAGAGATATCCATTTCCATTTATAAAACCAATGATTATTGGTTTACCAAATAAATTAATTAAAATACTAACTATTATTGGGACGAACATTCAATAATAATAATCAGATGATGATCTCGGCAATCATTGTGCCGATTGTCGTTACGGCCAACGGCCTGATGGCCAAGAGCCTCGACGACCATCTGTCGAGGCTGTCATTGGGCGGTTGGATCAAGGGTCTGATACAGAAGGCAGTACTCCTCGATACGGCTCGCATTGTGAGGAGGTTCCTTTCTCTGGAGCCCTTACCACTGGTAGCTTGGACCCTGTTCCGGATACCGGTTGGCCTCTATTTTTTTATATTTTAAATGTTTTTTTGTAATTTATTTTATAAAAATATTTATAATGGACATATATACACATAGGTGTTTATAAATACAGATCTTAGCTTACATGAAATAGAGCGCTATGTTATGCCAGGAGGCGTACAAATATGTTGTTCAAATTTGATTTAGTACAAATTAGTTAAAAACTTAATTCAATACAAAAACGTCAATTTAAAAAACAAAAAGTAATTTTTTGTGTCAATTATTTTTAGTCACACTTACAGTAGTTACTTATTGAAAAAGGAAAAATGAATATAATAACAATATAATACCATGTTAAATTAATTTGTCATCTAAGTATTCGTCAACATTATAATAACATTTATCAAAAAGTAATAATTTAATTTATTTCTTGAAATAAATGTTTAATGTGATACCATTTTTTTTAAGTTGCTTCTTGTTTTCTTGTATGTTCTTATTCATAGAGACCTAGGTGCGTCTTAGAACTTGTGAAAATCTTGAACGTTTTGACTAACCAATTTAAAAGGTGCAATAGCTTTAATTTTTTCTTTGACCGTCTCCTTGATAATTCAAAAGTGCGTGTAAATGGTTGATTTATAATAAAATTTGGCTTTGAAAATCTTTCGGTTTTGCTTTTGATTTTGAAAAGTACACTTATGTTTTTTAGGCATTGCCCAAAAATACGTGTTATAAAAATACATTTTTGAAATACAAACTTACTTATTTTTTTTTTAAATTTACCCTAAATATTATATTTTAAGTTATTCAAAGCGTTAAGTAGAGCACTGTAAAACGGTGTAAAGCTACTTCAAGCTACGTTTTACTTGATGTCTCATAACTTTATAGGACAAAGTTACGTCCCACCTGCGGCCGAATTAAAATAGAAACGCTTGTGAGACTACCCTTTACTTTCTGTTTTACTTACCTAATTCTGGGCACACAAAGTGTTTTTGACTGCCTTGGGACGGTTTAGAAAAATTTTGTTCATGAAAATAAAAATGTAACTATAGATATGTTATTATGTAGGTCCGGCTTCTAATTGAATCTGTCTGTATGTCTTTCGATTATGGCACAATAGATAACAGTTCTATGAGCAGGCCTAAGGCCACCTCCAAGCACATAGACCGGAGTTGATGTTTCGTGGTTTTTCCGCGTGCCTCTCACAAATGAAGAAAGAGTGAGGAGCAACTCACTCGTCCCCTTGACCTGAGTCGAATATGTTTTTTGAACACCCGTACGCACCCCAGCAAGAACTGAGATGGAGAAACACCACGTGGTTTTAGACAGCAGTCATCTAAGAGCATTTCCACTCGTAAAAAACACAAGGCACTTGTCCTACCGCCGCCGGCGACGAAGCGATTAGCTATCGACTATTTTCTCGCTGAAGAAACGAACAAAAGCTACAGATCCCGTATCAATGAAAGAGACACATATACTCGCCGGCTGTTCACACTGCCGGCGAGTACTATCTAGACACAAGTTTGTCGCAGCGACAAGATTTATCAAAGATAATACTCGCTCAGCGATACGGTCAGAACTCACGCCGAGGGACCAACCAACCAACGCTGGACTGACCGCCAGAGCGAGTGGTGCGAGTAATCGTCCGTCGCACAAAAACAATTGCTCATAGCCGAGCGGTAAAACTATCGGCAATACACACTCGCTTCTCGCTGCTCGGCAACTCTTATCTAGGTTCTAGTTGTAGGTACTCGCTGCTCGCTGATCGTCGGCGGTGGGATATGTCCTCCTACTACAGACACTAGTCACAACCGATTTTACAAACAAGAACCGCGTTTTTACCGAGATTAAAATAACCTATGATATTTAGCGAAAGTGTAGCAATCTTTTCTTGGTAAAAGAATTTCTCTATTAAATCAATAGCTAGTTTATTTCAGAGGTTATCTACAAACAAAATAATGTTTCACCTTTATATACTGTTAGTTTAGATCAATAAGTGGAGGAGCTCGTGGCTAAATAATAACAGCCGCACGGGTCGATCTTCAAGGCGCTTGACGAGGTCGGTCCGTGGATGGGTGACCATTTCTACATACCGAGTTTCCTCGGAAAGGACGTTAAGCCGTTGGTCCCGGCTGTCATTTGAAGATCTTTGACAGTCGTTACGGGTAGTCAGAAGCCTGAGATATGACACCAGGCTTGCCAAGGGGTATCATGTTACCCAGTTACTGGGTTGTGGAGGTCAGATAGGCAGTCGCTCCATGTAAAACACTGGTACTCAGCTAAATCCGGTAAGACTGGAAGCCGACCCCAACAATAATTGGGAAAAAGGCTAGGCAGATGATGAGTTTAGATCAATAAGTAACGATTTCAGATCATTGTAAATCGAACTCATTTCAAGTAGATACTCAACCTGTAAGTTTTTTAACTGCAAGGACTGTAATTAAGTTAAGGTAGTACCAACATAAGTACGTTCAATTCTTTCTTTAAAGTTTTCAAAAGATATTGAAAGAAGAGCAAAGAGAAATTATGTATTTTTTGTACTGCAATATTCAAGCGTTCTTTTTCTTCATTGTTCCTGAAACGTGCGAAAGACAGCGAGGGAATTTATTTGTTCAGCCTGTTATGTCTTATTTCTTGCTACTCTGGGTATCTTATTATGAGTTATCGGAATATTCTTCGTAAGTTACGGTTGACCTACATAAGGAAGTGTTTTTACGAAATGTGTAGCTTTCGTAATATTTTAAGCGAATCGAGTCGTTTTAGCCTGTCCAGCTGAATAAGATTCTTAGCGAATCTTGTTGTTTAACCTGCCCAGCTAAAAGAATTTTTTTTATTTTTTTATTATTTTGGTTAAGTTAGAAAATGCTCGATTTTGAGGCCGACGACCCAAAAAAGAAAAACGAAATATTCATGAGATTACTTCTTCCGTCTGTCGTCACAGAGAATTTAAGCGTAATAATTGTTGCATCCTTAAATCTCGAGAAAATTGGACTTGAATAGTAGGAATAAGATTATTTAAATAGATTTCTGTAGTTATCTAGCAGAACAAGTGTTAAAACTTTTTTATGGCAAACAGAACATTGATATCTGCAATAAAACGTATTGAAAACACAGCAGTTTCTTCATGTACAATGTGTGAATGGCAAAACCGTCAAGTTCCATTATTATCCGATTTTATAGCTCTTGTGGCCATGCGGCCCCAGGCGGACTTAATGCGGCCCATAAAACTTCCCAGTCCGCCCCTGGACGCTATAAAGACGGCCATGTTTCAACCCAAAACAACGTAGTAAAATTTTTAGGAAGGAGAATTAAATATACAGGATTTTTAGTGTTCAATGCAAATGCAATGTAAATAAATTTTCGCTAGGAGTTTTGAGATTTATGGAAAAAGCTAAAGGCACGACATTTTTACCAACTGTTTGTGACTCAGCCAAGCATGACGTTAATATGCGACAATCAGTGCAAAAAGTTTTTTAAAATGGTCGTAGCATCGTTTTTTTTACTGCCGCGTAGTTTCGTTTTCGTAGTTTCGTAGTTTTTCGTCACACAGAAACGGAAAAAGTGGTTATCGAAAATCTTCTATTTTTACAAAACCTTACTTTTGACATAGAGAAAAGCGATGTATGCTAAATATTTATTGCTTTACAGTAGGTTGCTGGGTATTTAAAATACTACATTGATTCTCTGTTGGTATATCATTGATTTTATTCACAGCTGTTGTAGATAAAATCAGAAACACCAAGGCACTGTTTCACATCTCGAACAAATCGTTAATGTCTGAAAGGGCTGCCGTATTTACAACACAGTACAAACACTTCTATTTCCATACTCCTTTAAATAAATTACTTTATACATTCCTACCTACAAAACAAACATTTAGTATACACTTCCGTCCTCCAGGGGGCGCTAGCTCACGTCCTTGTCAAGAACTGCGAACAATCAGTTGTTATGTCATCATGTTAACCTGTAGCAACTGCCAGCAACTGGTAGCAACTTTATAGTTTATCCTCCCAAGAGATGTAACTGTGTAATTAACTGTATGTACGTACTCAACTGTCTCAGACCCTTTGTTAATAGAAGACACGTGCTTAGGTTAAGTTACTTGAGTAAGTACTTAGATGAAGACAAGGCGATGATAGCTCAGTGGTAGTGACGTCGGATACCGAGATGAAGGTCGCGGGTTCGAATCCTACAATGAGCTTGAGCTTTCGGTGAAGGAAAACATCGTGAGGAAACCATAGCACGGTGGTACTTTGTAGTACCCGCCTGGCTGGCAACCACCCTCAAGTTGAAAATCTGTCGCCAAGCACCTTCCGGTGTGTTCCGACAGCAGCACTTGAGAGCCAGTTCCCTTCTAGGCTTTGTGTGCTTACCACCATCGGCCACATCATCACTGACCACGGAGAGATTGTGGTCAAACACAAGCCTATACAAAGAAAAAAAAAAAAAAAAAAAAATACAATTACTCGATCGTTTATTATGGCACATCGGGTTTTAGAAAAAGTGCGGCTTTGTAGAACGTCGTCCCACAAAAGAGACAGTCACACAGGCACGGTATGGGTGTCACCATACCGTGCCTGTGTGACTGTCTCTTTTTTTAAATCGCTGAGAGAAATTAAGGGCTCATAAGGAACGCAAAATAAAAAAAATAATTGTTTATTGTCTTAGGCAAAGAGGTTCACAACTTGGATGAATGACTTAAAAACTAAGTACAATACAATAGACAGAGGGCTCCTCTGCAGCCGAACTAGGTGAAAGCATGTGTATTTCGGCATGCAGCAGCACCCACAGGAACATTGACGCAATAAACTTAGCTTAGTTTAGCTTTTAATTAACGCTTGAAATCACTTGATGAAGAACAATTGTTTATCGACACAGGCGGTGTTATTTGGAGAGGATTGATTGTTGTACGAATTTAATGATGGTTTATTTTCCCATGTCAGTACGATCTATACAAGAGTAGTAACAGTGCCAGCATACAACACTTAACAAATGAAAACAAATAATTGTTACATTAACAACTTGCCAGTCAAAAAGAGTAAGGGGATCAGACCGGAATTTCAAAGTCTATAGTGGATCAGACCGGAATTAAAAAAACAATAATAACCAGTAGGGGATCAGGTCAGGGGATCCGACCGGAATAAACCGGCATAAGCCCGTATTTACCCCATTTTATCCACATACATTGACATTGATTCTATAGCTTGTTATTTGTTTATATAAATCGAGGGTGATTTTTTGTTGTCATGGTGGGAGTCTGGATATCCTTTAAAATGTCGGACGAATCCAGACGCATCCCAACCATCTGGCCACCCTAACCAGAAGGGGTAGCGTTAGAATGGATGAATATGAATATCACGAAAATTTACGTCTCCATTCAAAGAAAAAGTCTAATACGAGCCGGTATAATAGCGTCCAGCTCCCAAAACGTAAAAATTTGGTGCAGCATACGTGCCTTTTACGAGTTGATTTATGATCATCGCGAGATTTTTCTGAATGCCACAGAGATATAAAATACGAGAAATTCAACTTTTGACCCGGGTGAAGTAATTTTTCAGTCAGAGCATTATCTCTAGAAAATATCTGTTCAGCATTGTCTCGTTTTCATATTTGTGAAAAGATTTGTTGTAAGAATTTATTACATGGAAATTCATTGCATTTTCAATACCTAAATGTGGACAAAATTTGTCATTGCAATTGCATTGCGAGACGGGATTGACGTTAAGGGGCAGAGAGCTGTATCAAATGACATTATTCAATATACTTACGAAGAAACAATAAATAAACACAATATTTACGAATGATTTCTAATTAATAGAAATTTATTCCGTCGGAAATTATACCAAAACATATTTTAGCATAACTGAAGTCTCGTAGGTATGTAAAAGACTACAGAAATATTCGTGATTACCGCTCCGTGACGTGCACCAAAATACCAACACAAATCTGGCCGAAAGTACATCATACATCGCCATTTGCAAATACTGTCCTACATGGATACATCACTGCCCGGCTTAACAAATCGCCGGTCCGTTGCAAGAAGCAAGCCGTTTCCGGCAATTTGGATTTAGCCATCAAAAGCTTTGTTTCGAGAGGAAACCGTTTCGATTTGATCTCCCATCGCAGCTAATCAATTTCGGTATACCATATTCGATTTGTGCAGCTACTGAGAGCTCACTATTAAATTTGTGCATTCAATCAGCGACGAACGTTGAGTAATACTCGTTGTCTGCACCAATGATGTTATATATATATATTGAGGTAGATACGTTTTACCGACGTCTGCGCTGCGATACAAACACAAGCTGACCAGCTTGAGTGAACTCAGTCCGTCCTGCTTCTGGCCGCGACACGAACGTACGTTTGATCAGTATGTTTATCTCTTTCTGACAACGGGGTCCTATTTATATCTCTGTGATATTTTAACCTTATCAGTGATAGAAATAAAGTTCAAAGTTCCATAGGTCCTACGTAGGTAGCTAAAGTAAAATATTGCCATATTTTTATTTCTTTATATCTCAATATTCAATGATGTCTTTATTGGTAAAATCACGCAATCATGGCATTGCACTGTTTTTTTGTTTTGTTCCGTTCCAGTATTTACTTGTTTATTGTATGAATGAGTCTGCAAACACATTAAAAGAAATCACGCTTGGCACAGCCAAAATCGAAAGATATGGTTTATCATGTCATGCAGGAACAATTTTTGATTGATCTATTTATAAGATTAAGTTTTTAATCTTCGTCACCCCGATTTCTAAATTAAGAATTAGAAGTTTGGTAATTGTTCTACTCTACTTTAGCCAAAAAGCCGTCAAACTTTGGCATTACAACATAGGGTTTTGCATTAACTGGTCCTTTGTCTTATTAGATAGGTCTATGCATGTTTTTAAAATCTTATATATAACGGAAATAGGAGGGCTATCTTTAATAATACCCTCGGTCTGTGGGCATATCGTGGGTATGCGATGCACAAAACAGGTAACTTATGCCGTTTTAGAGATAGTTCTTGTTCCAATTTTATTAAAGCAGCGGATTCGGCCACCAATCGTTTCGCTTTTTCCCAACTTAAACACACTTATTCAAGTTCACACACGCCACTTTAGGCTACTTCTCAACTCCTTTTTCTCACAACTCTTTTCAACTCCAAAACAGCGCATCCGCGCGTATCTTTTTTAACTTTACGACCCAATATGGCGGGAGAAACCCACTCTAGAAAATCCGTATAGACTTTCCTCGCTTTTCATTGGTTCAAGAACACATCCGGCAAAGTAAGTACTGCTTGTATTATATAATCCAAATCGAGTATTTTGACATAAGAAAAAGTGTTGTCAATCGAATAAAATCGAACTGAGAATTGATCAGAAGCTAAATGTTGCCAATTAAACAAACCTGAAGTAATAAGTTTACAAGCGATAGTTCTTCCTGATTATTAATTATTTACCTTCCTCCGATATATATAAGTACGCATATGGCTTTATGTTTTTTTTTAAAACTTTGTCCCGTAATAGGAATTTCTCCGATATTGATGTCTTGGTGGGTGCGTTTACAAACATTTAAACTTACATACACAAACACCCAGATCCGGAACAACTATCTGTAGGCCATACAAGTATTTGTTCCGTAGTAGCCGTTGAGTATAGTAAATAGATTGGGAGGTAGTAGCCAATCGCTCAGTCACCGCGCCAACCGTGTCGTCATATATTTGATAAAATATAAAATAATAACCAGTACCTTTGATTACATCCAATATAATTATGAGTATCACCATTAAACTCCCCACAATTTAAAAGTATTCTGCACAAAACTGCAACTGATTACCTTCAGGTAATTCTCAGGTAAACAGAGCGAAACAATTATTTCAAACGCGTTATTAATTCGCGTTGGCAATTAAAACTGTAGCAGGGCTTCGGTCTCCGTGGCTAATGGCTAACGACCGAGTGGCTGGTGGCAGGTGGCTCGCCAATTAACCATGCTAATTTGCAGGGCTCATAATTGTTGCTTGTGCAAGCTTTTGTTTTGTTCATGAAGATAATTAGGAAGCGATATTGCTTGAGTCTAGATTGCAAGACATACTTGTTGGTGATACCGGTGTTGGTTGTGTTTGAGCGATGATATTATTGTTTGATTTATGGAAAGCTTAGTACGGTGCGTATTATTTTATATCTGTTGTTTGTTGTTCGTTAACTTAGTGCTAACGTTGATCAGAAGAGATACAAGGAAGATCATCTTCAATTGATTTCAGGAAAGAACCGGGGTGAAAAGCTCTACTTTAAGATGGTATAAGACAGGCAGCGACAAAACGACATTCTGTTTATGCCTATAATGTTTGTGCTTTTATGTAAGTCCATAGATAACTTTTCGTCATTAGTGTCTACGACGACATAATTACAAAATCCAGGAAGGTGCATTGCGGATATTCTGTTCTTTAAAAACTGCTGTGTCCTACATATTCTACCTGTGCCATCCAAACTAATTCCAACTTCTTTTCATACCTAGGGACACTTTAATTTTGACAGAGTGCGACTACACTTTCGGCCCCTGACTGTATCTATTCTATCTTCCATCTTTAATTTGTATGCGTCGAAACTGGCACATATTAAATATTTTCTTTCATTTCTATACTAAAGTGTGTGTGTGTGTGTGTGTGTGTATACGTGTGTGTGTGTGTATTGTGATGTGTGTTTTCATGTCTTTAACTAACGTAATTGGCCTTTGGCCGTGGCGTGCCTTATGTTAACGTAAATAAATAATAATGTCATTCCTTGTTCCAGACATTCTGCGTGGTCTCCAAACGCTTCCGCAAGAACTACATCCACCGGTTCACAGCCACGCGGTCCCTATTCTGGTACTCGCCGTGGTCGCCTGTCCGCCGGGCCTGTGTCTACCTCTCCACGAACCAGTACTTCGATTACTTCGTCATGGCTACTATTCTGCTCAACTGTGTCTTCCTTGCCATGTCGGAGACTATCGAAGAGGCTGAGTGAGTATTCTGTTTTATTATACTTAGATTTAAGATTATAATGTTGTAGCGGCATATATACGAACCTCAAGCAATAGACGTCACACAAATCCTACAACTCGCATATATACAACAGCTCGAAAACCACCATCGGGCAGTTGCCCACCCGACCTAATACCCTCTGATCGGACGGTGCTCCCTTATCAATGGAGGATACGGCACTATTCCTATACCTCCATGAGGTAAATTGAAACTGCTTCAATGGAAACGTGGTCGCTTTCTATTAAGGCCGCGTTCAAACCAAAAGCTGCAACGCTTGACGAGCCCACATGAAGCCGAAATCGTGCATGAATTCGTGTAACATAGACGGACGTAGAGCCTTTAACGAGCACGCTACGTTCATGCGAAATCATGCTCCTCTTGTGCTCCGTTCGTACTTTATTCACCTAGTGTAGGCACCGCCTATTTTGGTGTCAACATGGCCTTTGGACAACGCTCTTTTGTTTAAAATAAATTGCCTGTAATATAAGCAGGAGTGAATATTAGCAACGATTAATAACAAGCACGCGTGTTACTTATTACACAAAATTAGGCAACATTTGTCGCGCACAATCTGTGGAATATCATCATCCATCTGGCCTAATCCCAATTTATTTGCGGTACGCGCAACAAGTCTCTTCAAATATATACTTTCTGTTCGCCGTAGAATAAACAAAAAATTTAACACACTTTGATTGTGACTCTCAGATAACTAGTTTGAAATAAATATGTAAATATTAGTATAGTCCAGAAAGTAAAATGTCCCGAAGATCAGATGTCCTCGTTCTGTGTCAAATAAAACTTAGCTCCAACCATTTGAATTAGAAAACGACTTCTATTAGGTCACAAAAGGTCTGATTGATGATGTCAACTTTAATAGTTTGGCCAATTAACGGATTTATTTGGGTAAAATACGTCAGCATAAATAAGTCAAATCACTACGGTTGCTAACAAATCTTTGAATTTCCCGTGCAGAATATTCGTCCACCACAGGGAAGGACGTATGTAGTGTTTTGACCTTTATATAAAATGTGTTTGGCCTTCCTTGAGCACACACTATGCGGTCTCATGGGAGAGGCTGTGAGGTCGTATATTATTGTAACTTATTGCCCGTTCTGAATTATTAGGTTTATTCCAAATAAATATTGTTTTACCAAGGCACAAACTGTTACTCATATATGTGTTCGTCTATTGCCTAGAATAGACACTAGTCATTACCTCAATAACTTCGCGAACGGTTTGAGTACCTCGTCCCGAGGAGTAAACCTTGTCGCAGGGACATTTCGCTTCTCCTTCGTACTCCACGTCAAACTTCTAGTCGCTACAATGACTTCTTCTCTGTTTCTGTTTCTTGAAAATTAAGGATTATTTCCTTTCAACGCAATAAATTATATATATATATGTATTTGTCTTTATAAACGTAGGTAGGTCTTATAAATATTATTATGTAACTAGTTTCATCTTACTGTATAGGTATATATATTGCACACTGGATCACTGCCATCTATTATGATCTCTATCACTCAAAGGTTTGCTGGAAGAAAACTCCATTTGGAGTTAAGCTCGCCTTTGTACATGAATTTTGTTATAAATTTGTTTAAATGTAAAGTCTTGGTGTACAATACAGAATAAAGAGTAAAGACAATATATATAGTTATGAAAATACTTGTGCCTGAACAGTATGAATTCTGAAATTTCTAAATCATTATTTAGTTTTGTCTAAAAAACTACTGATATTAACAAAGAAGACGCTCTACTATTACTTTTTTTTTTTTTTTTAAACTTTGCCCCACACTAGGAATTGCTTCCTGTATCGTGGGTGCGTTTATAAACATATAAACTCACAAACACAAACACCCAGAGCCGTAACAACTATCTGTAGGTCATACAAATATTTGTTACGTGCGGGAATCGAACCCGCGACACGCAGCGCAGCAGTCAATCGCTCAACCACTGCGCCAACCGTGCGCCCTACGATATCAATAGGTATCTATTCGACACAGAGCGACTGAATTATCCTGACCGACAACATTAACATTGAATTTCCCCTCCGCCATTTTGGACAGCCATGCAAAATGTCTCATTAAGCATTTACCTCTCCACAATTTACATTATGCTTTAAATAAGTACCGTTCCGTACATTAATATACTTCTGTTTAATTCATTAGTTCCAAAATAAACAGTTAAATGTCAATTGACTTAAATTACCAAATACAACCATTTCAAGAATAAAGCCGAATCGAACGATTACTTTGCTCACTTAACGACAGAGGCCGGTAATACGGTTTACCCTGATCCCATTAACGGTATTTTAATAAAAGTTTCACGTAGGAGGCTCCCAATATCCGGCTATCATGTTTTGTCAAGCACTTGTTGATCGAATTTGACGTCTGAACCGGTTAATCCGAATTAATTATCCGGGTGGCAATTACTGGGATTTCAATATTGGATTAAAAGCGGGGGCTTGACATTCCGATAGTTCGGACTTGAGTGGGAATTGGGGAGAAATGATAGGGTTTTCAAACTTGGCACTCTGCGTGACACGTAAGTTATAAAATACTTCCTTTTTTTAAACTACGTAATAGAACTTGCTGCTTTATATTTTTCAGTTGGTTATTCTTAAACATGTAAGCGAATTTAATGGAATAAGAAGAAGGTCTTGATTAAATAATGGATTTCTGTAAAACTCTTAATTTAATAGCCATGTTTCCAGGGTAGAAAAATGATAATTCTGTTTAGTCCGTCAGTGAGATTATCAAATAATATTGGACACGGGTTTTTTGCTTTACGAAATCAATAAAAAAATATAAAATTAAAGCGCATCAAAGTCCAGGAGTGGACGACGCGGCTTGTGCCGTCACCAAGGTAGTATAAAGTGTACTAGCGGCGCGGTGTGACGTCACACGATATTTCAACACATTATATCATCACTTTATGTTTACGTGTCAAAAGAAAAAATACGTGTCCAATATTTTTTACGGACAAAAAACAAATTTTCATTAAACTACCCTATTCAATCTAAATGCCTAGTATATTATTACATACTTAACTTATTTATTATACTAAACCATACTAACTTATAATGGGCGATTTAATTCTCATGTGTAACTATTATCAAAATATCGTTTTACAGTACAGGTACACATGGTTTCATAAAGACATTAGCAACTTAGAGTAAAGCACTTTATCCTACACGTTTACGCTCACTTTGCCCAACTGTAACACCTCCCCAAAAAGCGCTTAAAAGCGACACCCTTCTAAACTACCACCAAAGTTATGCGCAAACTCAATACACGTATCATCACCAACAAAATCAGTTTGCATCGGAGACGGCTGAATCAATCATGTTAGTCGCTTACTTGCGTTTACGTCAACGTTATAAATGATCTCGTTAGTGTGCGCGATTGTACTAGTGTATGTAGAAAGGAGGGTTGTATCGAAACTTCGCCTCCGCTCCCGAAAGAGCGGCATTTCTGCAAGAAATCGTGACTCTGCTTTCGCTGCTTGCGGATACGGATGTACGATTTGCAATGTTGTAAGGAATGCCCACCACATTACAGTGTATTTGTGTAGTTACAACAGCGAACTAAGTTCAGATCAACATCTATCTTTCCACAATATTTGAACCTGAATGAATTGTTGAAGATATATAATCAACTTCATTTTCAATTTTTAACTCCCTTCACTAAGAAATCGTCTATAATGACATAGAAATCACCTGTTTTTGTGTAATATAATTTGCCTTTTAAGGCGGAGATAACCATCTGTAGCTGCATCAAGTGTAGCCTAAATGAGTGATTGTAGTTTTTTAAATCTTTACGAATTAATTACACTATGTTATCCAAATAAAATTTTAAATTCGCAGTTGTCAAATTATTAAGAAACGCCTAGTATAAAATGTATCAGGAAACTAAGACTACCCGCTTAGACGTGATTTTCATTTTAAAATCAGTTACAGAACTATCTTTAATTAGCTTTAAAACTTTTCTTTATATTATTATTTCACCTCCGGAATGACTTTCGTTAACTAAGTGCGGAAAAGGGAGTCCCTACTACTACTACTACTACTGACTTCCGTTAACCTCCGCATTCGCTAAAAAGCCTCCGCTACATGCCTAGTAGAAAGCACATGTTTTGTCTACCAACTCCGAGTGATATAATTTACCGTCGCTTTTGTAATTTATAACTGGTGCACTGTTGTGCGTGGTTGCTGCTGGCGCATTAATTTTTGATAATATGGGGTAGTTTATCGGTTATTGTTTGGTTTAATGGGTAGGTATATTTATGTATATTTTTTAAAGGATAGTCATTTGCAGATATATTATGGAGGGTAGAGGTAAGGAGAACGATCTTAAATGGGGCGAAAGTTGATAAAGTGGCCAGCTTTATACACTAAATAATAGTTCAAAAACCCTCCAAAATGGCGCTAGCATAGGCTGATGCTATGGTATGATTTATAATAATAGAATAGCAGTTGTTAACGGATTGAAGTTTAAGTAAGAAAATTTAATATATTTAGTGATAGAAAACTTTATTTATAATTCAAATAATATGTACAACTGACTATTCCTACTCTTATGACTAATAACAAAACAAAATTACATACAAAAGGGAGAGGGAAAAGGGCTCATAGCGCATCATAAAATTCGTCCACATCGATGTCAATGGGAAACGTGCCCAGAACGCTGGCAGCATTGCTATGTTGAATGGCAATGCTGATTCTCTGTCTCGAAAAGGCCAGCCCTCTGGTCACGCGAACAGTCGACTAACCGTTTACTTATGTCTCGAAACACTCGATGAGCACTCGGACCCCATGGACCTAATGTCTCAACCCCAAACGGCTGAAACATTAGTGATTAGTTTGTAACCATAACCTAAAATTATTGTTTCAAAATATTGTTACAAAAATTTACCTTTTCATTTTTAGGTCAGTTTCATTATTAAAACTATTGCTTGAAGACTGATTTTAAACAGTTTTCAAATTATGTTGACGTCACAAAAATCCTTTAAAATCATTCAATCGTTCACAAACTCTTTCATTTTGTCAGTTCAACAGTATTCATTGCGTGCTTTACTGTGGCGAGTAGAAGGATTTTTAAACATAGGTTTATTTTTATTTTTTTTATAAGTGGAAGTTGGTCAAGCTCGCGCTTGACCTCTATCTCACCTGATGGTAAGTGATGACGTGGTCGACGATGTAGCACGCTTACCTAGAAGAAACCTATTCACTCTTGACTTAAAGACTCCCAGGTTGTAGTAATGGATTAAGAAATTCTTGAGGTTATGATGGAAACTGTGAATTAAGTGTATTACGCAATAAAGGTGCAGCTTAATCCAAGTACTAAAGCTTTTCTTCCTAAGTTGGAATTGTACCAAATGACTTCTTCAAACAGTTTATTGTTATATATTGACGACACGGCGGCGTAGTGGTTGAGCGATCGGCTGCAGCGCTGCGTGTGGCAGGTAAGATGACATTGAACAAATATTTAACCGACTTCGCAAAAAGGAGGAGGAGGTTTTCAATTCGACTGTATTTTTTTTATGTGTTTTACCTCAGAACTTTTTATTGGGTAAACCGATTTTGATGAGTCTTTTATTCGAAAGCTGGTGCTTCTCATGTGGTCCCATTTAATTTTTATCAAGATCTGATGAACAACTTCGGAGATATACATCAGAAATCTTCAATAAATGACGGCAAATCACTCGGGATATCGGATATCGGGGGATCGGCTGCAATCGCATGTCTGTTTACTGTTTACAACATTTCATTACATAACATCACACTAGTACGCTCTAAAGGGGTACGCAGGTGTGAACAGTTCACCCTGGTAGACTCTCATTCCACCGGTTTTGTTTATTTAAGTTTCATGTTATTGAGTTAATCTATTCTGGCTTCACTTTGGGCATTATTGGTAAAGTAAAAAGTGAAAAATAAAAAAACTTTTTACATTAATTACAACCGACTTCCAAACAAAAACACTACAAAGTGAAAAATAACTTCAATTTTGGAAGTCTGTGTCAAAAAGCGAAGAAATGAAAACAGGAACACCGACTTCTGAAATTGAAGTTATTTTTCACTTTGTAGTGTTTTTGTTTGGAAGTCTGATGTAATTTTTTTTTTTAAGTTCTTTATTGTATTGCCTACAGATAGTTGTTCCGGATCTGGGTGTCTTGTGTTAGTGATTTTAAATGTTGGAAACACACCCACGATACAGGAAGAAATACCTAGTGTGGGAAAACGTTTAAAAAAAGAAGTGTAATTTATTATATTAAAATTGTATTGATATCACAAATGAACTCCACTTCTCTTAACCAAACTTCTCATCAACACCTTCCTAAAATTCCTCAAAGGGAACTCTGACAGCCGTTCTAAAAACAAACCAATTTAAGTTGCCAGATATTCATGAAGGCGAGACTAAAACCGGATGTCCGGTAACATGGCCGGCGGTAGCGATAGGCTGCGAATGCTAAGCGGATGCACTTTAATACTGACCCGAGACGGCGATGTTAGCGTTTGAATGAATTGGGTGATGCGCACCCTAGGAGGGGATGGGGAGGATTTTGATAGGTTTAGATTTAGTGTTATATTAATTTGTAGAAGTTTCTTAGTGTTGAAATTATGAAAATGGTGTTAATGCAAAAGCTAATTTGTGTGGCTTAATAAAACAATCAGATTTTGTTGATAATATTGGCAGTACGGTTTATTTGTATCTGCTCGGGGATGATCAGAGTACAAATCTACCATTTTGTATTATTGATTCACTTTAGTTTGACCTTTGATAACTTCTCTATTTGACTGTAGAAGCAAGATTTATAATAAGTATGACTACGTAGAGATATGCTTATCTGCTTATAAAACTCATCTAAAAATACAGTACAAACATTTTCTTAATATCTCTCGACAAACTTCGTGTGTTGTCGTATTTCTATCAGTAGCCCTTTGCACTTGGTGCAGAACGGACGCTCTCAATGAACTTGCAAGTTTATAGAGTTGTTAATAATCTTTTAATATAAAGTAATTTATTTAAAAAATGGGTGGAAAGCTGCTATTTTTACAGCTCTATATACTTCACACGGAAATCAAAACACCACAACAATAAAGTACTTGGTTCTGAATTCAAATTATTATACACGATGAAACTAACAATTGTTGGATATGGAAATTAGCACGTATGTATAAAACGATGCAACGTACCCCAAACATTGCAAACCGCTATAATATTTGGTGAATTTATAACCCCAGCAATAGAAAAGAAAACATCCTTCATTCTGTCCCAACTTCATTGTAACTTAGTCAGAAACAGACAAGCCCCTTTATCTAATTCCTCACATGTAAGATAAGTAAGTAAGTAAGATATGAGTGAAAACAAAGTTGCCGACACTCAATTTAGCCACGCTACCCTGACGTGGGCCAAAGGTATCGGTTGACACAGAATACGGATATTCCTTGGCGGCCAATGATAGACACGGTATTGTCAATACTTCCCATACAAAACAAGCGTGTCCGTGTCACTCAAAGAAACTGATAGATCACAACAATTCTGTTTAAATATACGTGTTATATATGAATATTGGGCGGACTCGAATATCATTAGTAGGTATGGGATGATCCCGCCACACTATTCCCAAGCACTGCAACTTCTGAAAGCAAGAATCACCCAGTGCCAATCGCCAGAAGGCGTAAAGATAATGAAGCTCGACGACTCAAGGAGAAACGATTTAACTGTCTTGCTTACAACAATGAAATGCAACAAAATGGATCAGAAAAAAACAGCAGAAGAGTAATAAAAATATAATTTCCACTTCCCTCCTTTTCAACCAGGAATCAAAACAGAGCTATGCCAATAGGCACAAAGTATAATACTCACAGCGGATCTTTGTGTATCTGAATAAGCCCCATGCACAGTAGCTATTTTTAACCGACTACCAAAAAAGGAGGAGGTTCTATGTTCGAAATTATGTATGTTTTTTTTTTTTTTTTTATGTATTTTCACCGATATCTCCGTCAATAGTGGGCCGATTTTGAAAATTATTTTTTTGTTTGAAAGATTATATTCCGAACATTTTAATTTAGTGAAGATCTGTTAAAGAACTTCGGAGATATACAACAGAACTCTTCAATAAATAACGGCAAATCTCTCGGGATTGCTGCAATCGCATGTCTGTTTATTGTTTATACTATTTCATAACATAACATCACGCCAGTACGCTCGAAAGGGGTATACAGATCTCTCATTTCACCGGTTATATTCATTTTTCATGTTATTCGGGTAATCTATTCTGTCGTTATAGGTACTTACTTAACTACTTCCCTATTAGGTAGGTACAACTAAAAAGTGAAAAATAAAAAGCTTTTTTACCCGACTGCCGAAGGAGGGTAATGTGTTTATTTACAAAAAAATACTACCGACTTCCAAATAAGAAAACTAGAAAGTGAAAAATAACTTTATTTTTGGAAGTCGGTGTCCATAACTTAAAAATTTGGTACCTACCAAAGACACCGACTTCCAAAAATAAAGTTATTTTTCACTTTCTAGTTTTCTTATTTGGAAGTCGGTAGTATTTTTTGTAAAAAAGCTTTTTATTGTGTCAATTTTGAAGGTGAATATCTTTGCAGCATTGTATAACTGTCTCTTTCATTCGCTTACGTTTGTCGCATCGTACTATCTCGCTTACTCTATGCAGTATACTCGATGTCAAACTGTTTATTGCGCAATGGTTGTCAGAGCCAATTTGAGAGACACAAAGATCCGCTGTGACTACTGTAATAGTTATGACTATGCATTTGACATTCGTGCGCTCATTGCAATTTCCACGGGCATGAATATTATGACTAATGTCTCCAGTCTCTGCCAGTACGACGGTTCCGTGTTCTCTGGGTGATCCGCTATGCAGAGTGCGTCCCTTCCAAGTGTCGCCACGTGAACAGACTGTGAAGATATGAAGCTGGAGACAGCTTTTATGATAATCTTGCATTCAATCTGATTCTGAATTAAGACTGATAAATTGGTGATCTGAAGTCTCGAATTCTCGATATATGAAATACCCGCTGCCGCTATCGGTTCAACCCGTATATAAATTATAGTCTCTGTGTTATTCTAATTTATAAAACACTAGCTGTTCCCCGCGGCTGTCCTCCCGTGGGCCACCCCACAGGAACCGTTTTTGGGATAAAAATAATAGCCTATGTCACTCAGGAATATTGTAGCTTTCTATTGGTGAAAGGATTTTTTAAATCGGTCCAGTAGTTTCGAAGCCTATTCGGTACAAACAAACAAACAAAAAATCTTTCCTCGTTATCTATATACTATACTAGCTGTTCCCCGCGGCTTCGCTCCCGTGGGCTACCCCACAGGACCCGTTTTCGGGATTAAAAAATAGCCTATGTTACTCAGGAATAACGTAGCTTTCTATTGGTGAAAGAATTTTTTAAATCGGTCCAGTAGTTTCGGAGCCTATTCAGTACAAACAAACAAACAAACAAAAAAATCTTTCCTCTTTATAATATTAGTATAGATTATAGTATAGATCAAAAAAATAAAAATCCTTTTCTAGAAAATTTTATCAACTTCCTTTGAAATTAAAGTTTATTATACATTAGTTACGTTTTTAACTTAAAAAAAGATAGTAACCAAACCTATGTAGGTAACTTAATGATAGAGTTTACTGTTTTTAAGAAGTTTTTCAACAGAGCCCGAGGAGGCAATAACATATAATATTATTATAATGTGTGTCGCAGCAGCGGGAAGATTAAAAAGGCTGATAATGATGATGATGATGAATGGCATAAACAGAACGGAACGCAGAACTGATAGTCGAAGGGCGCACGGATGGCGCAGTGGTTGAGTGATTGACTGCTGCGCTGCGTGTCGCGGGTTTGATGCCCGCACAGAACAAATATTTGTATGACCTACAGATAGTTGTTCCGGCTCTGGGTGTTGTGTATGTGAGTTTATATGTTTGTAAACGCACCCACGATACAGGAAGAAACTCCTAGTGTGGGGCAATGTTTTTTTTTTATGTAAAGTAAAAAAAATAGTCATTGATGCAGAAAAGTTCTGGATTGGCAACCGCGAACCGGAAGACGTTGCGTTGGAAGGCCTCCCACCAGGTGGAGCCATGACCTGGTGAAGATTGCGGGGATCCGCTGGATGCGAGACGCACGGGACCGATCAATATATGTGGCGACGCCTGGGACGCTTGGGAGGCCTATGTCCAGTAGTGGACGTTTATCGGCTGAAATGATAATGATGGTTATTTTTTGGATACTTCATTTTTTAAGTTAAAAAAGTTAATAATGTATAATAAACTATAATTTCAAAGAAAGTTAATGAAATATGCTATAAAACGTTTTTTTATTTCGAATTCTGACTTCTATAGGAAAAAAAAAATGCATTTTCAAAAGACAACATACATATTCACAAACTTTCACATTTACTGGCAGCCTTATTGCGTAATGAGTTTGGCAAGCCAAAGGGCAAAGAGTATGAACAATCGACTAATCATATAGTGAGATGAAAGACGCGATGTGGATTTCCGTCTTTGTGGTTGGTCGATTGTTCATACTCTTTGCCCCTTGCCTTTCTGAATTCATTACGCACTGGTTCATATATCCGCCCTTTCTAAGTTTCAAGGATAATTTCATTCGATTCAAGACATCATAGAGTACCAACCCATCTTATTAAGTTCGTTGGTATCTATTTGCAAAACCATTTTTAGAAAGATGTTTCCTTGTTTCATAAATAACTTCCACACTGTCCCTAGGGTTTTTATTCGGAAAGTATGCCGAATTTCCCAAATATTATTTTCGCTATGCAAATTATGAGTTTGTCCCAAAGTTTTTCTTATTTAACAGTACCCTTAAGGGGAATAGAAGTTTGGACTATGTGTTACTTTATTCTATCTTACTAATAATAAATGTGAAAGTTTTGATGGATGTGTTTGAGCTACAAGCTAGAACAGCTGAACGGATCTGGATGAAATTTGGCAGATATAGATTATAGTCTGGAAGAGCACATAGGCTCATCCCGGCATAATGTTCCCTTGGTATAAGAAAACACTTTTCACGCGGGTGAAGCCGCTGGCAGAAGCTAGTGACATATAAGTGAGTTTTTCGTCTTCATCTGCGCCACCTTTTCCGAACCACGAGTATGTATGTTGGTTGATTTCTAGTCGGGCGCACGGTTGGCGCAGTGGTTGAGCGATTGACTGCTGCGCTGCGTGTCGCGGGTTCGATTCCCGCTCGGAACAAATATTTGTTTGACCTACAGATAGTTGTTCCGGCTCTGGGTGTTGTGTATGTGAGTTTATGTCTTTAAACGCACCCACGATACAGGAAGAAATTCCTAGTGTGGGGCAAAGCGCTTAAAGTCACATCTAAACTTATGCAGATTTATGTGTACCAAATATCTAATAATTTAGTAATTCCATACCTTTTTCATAAGGCTGATTGCCTTGTCAGACTTTCGGGCTTCAAATAGAACCCAGATCGTAGGTCAAAAATCTATAAATGACATCCGGGATCAACGGCTTAACGAGCTTCCGAGGCACGGACCAACATAAAAGTGAGTAAAATACAAAAGGAAAAACGTTTAGGTAGGTATTATTTGCTTACGACAAACAAATGCCTTTCAATGTGAGTTAGCCACAGTTTTATAAATAAAACTTGGTGGGTTTACACCCATTGTAACGTTTGGAGGCCTTGAGCCTTGTAATTATTTAAATACACACGCGTGTACCGACGAAATGAATAAAAATACGAATAGCTATTTTCTAGCCATGTCTGAAATTATATGTTTTATTTCAAATGGTTTTGCAAAGCTAATATTGATTGTAGTCGGCAAACGATAGTGCAAATATTGGATTCCGCCATGTTTTACGCTACTTATTTTTACCCGACTGCCGAAGGAGGGTAATGTGTTTATCAGTCTATGTATGTATGTATGTATGTATGTTTGTTCCTATATGACGTTCTCGAGACCAAACGCGTTGGCCGATTTTGATGGTTCTTACGTCATTCGATTCGTCTTAACCCTGCGAGTGTCACTGGTTACATAAAAATTGGAAAATAGAAAAATGGCGGCTTTTAGGTGCCATATTGTGGGGGCCCAAAATTTTTTTTTCTTCCAAACCCATTATGAGGGGTATCAAAATAAAGGGATTTAAGAGGCGATTTCAAAAATATGTAACACTTATATGTTTAAAAGTACATAATTTAAAAAAATATACTAAAATGTTATAAATAAAAAAAGTTATTTAAAAAAATCAAAAACCGACTGCTTCAAAAACCAAACTAAAAAGATGTAAACAAGAAGAAAATCAGGCTGTGCAGTCGGAGGATACATCTGGTTTTGGTCAGCCAGATCGCGAAAATGTATCGTCCGACTACACAGCATGATTTTCTTCTTGTTTACATCTTTTTAGTTGAAGCAGTCGGGTTTTTGATTATTTTAATTAACTTTTTTTTGTAAAAAACTAATTAATGGTATACATAGATCAACTCATCTGTGCGCGTGGTGCCATGTGTGCGTGCTCTGTGCGTGCGCTTGTAATTATACATTATGCATTTGTGTGGCAGTGACGCGGCAGTCGACGTCCGAGCAAACAACCACCCACACATGATTATCCACACATAGCACCGTGCGCAAAGATGTGTTGAACTATATATAGGTACATAAAATCATCATTCTCTTGTTCTTCATCATCATCATTATTTCAGCCAAAAGACGTCCACTGCTGGGCATAGGCCTCCCCCAGGCGTCGCCACAATGACCGATCCCGTGCGTCTCGCATCCAGCGCCTTCCCGTAACCTTAACCAGGTCATCGATCCACCTAGAGGGAGGCTTTCCAACATATCGTCTTCCGGTTCGCGGTCGCCACTCCAGAACTTTTCGGCCCCATCGGCCATCCGTTCTACAAGCAATTTGCCCTGCCCACTGCCACTTAAGTTTGGCAATTCTTCGGGCTATATCGGTAACTTTGGTTCTCCTGCGGATATCATCATTTCAGACGTGATCACGCAAGGAAATTCCGAGCATAGCCCTCTCCATTGCCCTTTGGGAGACTTTAAGCGTGATCACTGGCAACACACACTGGTCATAGACTTTTGTCTTGTTCTTATCCCAATTTATTTGGGGTCGGCGCAATATGTCTTCGTCTTCCATACTTTTCTATTGGCTGCCCTTTAAATATCACCTCATTTCTAGCCATAATAATATGATATTTCACACAATTCACCCTTCGTTTCTTTGATTTTCCCTACCCCTTTAATTATCCACATTCATCCACACCCTGACAACGAATTTCGTCAAAATTTTTCGACCACCGGCGCCATTTTCAGACTTCCTCTTTCATTTCTTATTCTGTTCATTCGCGTTTTTAATGAATCATGAACTGCAGCAAAATTTTAATTCTTTCTGTTTTCTAATACCACTCTATTATAACGCTATCTAAAGGGTCTTTCAACAAGGACGGCTTATGTTAAAATTGAATAAAACAAGATGTGTGTGAGATATTAACGAAATTTATTTTTTATTTAAAAGGCCCATTTATGCCAATTATGGATGGAATATGACATCGTTCAAATGTCCGCCGCGGCTTCGTATGGTGGCACGAATCCGAGAGGTCCAATTTTTAATGACTCTGCTGCATAGATCCGACTGAATCCGAGCGATGGCCTGCGTTATGTTGGCTTTCAGGGCAACGGTCGAATGTGGTTTATTGGCATAGACCTGCGACTTCAGAAAACCCCACAAGAAAAAGTCTGGCGGAACTCTAACTCTACCCTCAAACCGTTCATGCAGAATGTCGATTGTGTCGTTCGTTGTGTGGCAAGTAGCGCCATCTTGCTGGAACCACATGTCGTTCACGTCCATATTGTTCAATTCAAGCCAAAAGAAATTGTTTATCATTGATCTGTAGCGCTCGCTCGATCTATGCAGCAGAGTCATTAAAAATTGGACCTTTCGGATTCGTGCCACCATACGAAGCCGCGGCGGACATTTGAACGATGTCATATTCCATCCATAATTGGCATAAATGGGCCTTTTAAATAAAAAATAAATTTTGTTAATATCTCACACACATCTTGTTTTATTCAATTTTAACATCGACCCGTCCTTGTTGAAAGACCCTTTACATGTACTAACTACTAAGCACCAGTTTTTCTCTAGACCAAAAACTGCTAACTAAATGGACTTCACAACATTTTTGTGCCACGTCATTTTATTCCTCAATAATCGTACCCTAACCTATAAAGGCGGGCTTATCTAGCCGACATTGTGGCACTGCGGTATTCGAGCCTAATACCGGCTAATATTAGTGTGTAGCATGTTTTATCGGCTCGTTTGATCAACAGGTTTATTGATTATACTGAACGGTGAATAGACCTGCGCTGGCCGGTTTAGGGTAAACGTTGGTGAGTGTTTTAATCGGTGAGCGATAAGGCGGTTAAAGTTATCGATTAAAACATGCAAGTTTTGTCTTTTATCACTTTAGAAATAATATTGCTTACTGTCTTTCTACAAGGCAAAGGCCTGTTCTCATATAAAGAATACACAAGTATTAATCACCATAGATTGACTTGTTCAGACTTACAAGTTTTTTGAATGGTCAGGATGGGTTTCCTTACAATGTTTTTCTTCACCATTCCCATTAAGCTTCTTTAAAACTGTTGCCCCATACTCGAGGTTTGAATAGTGAGTTTTACTTCTCCTGTAAAGAAGTATTGTCCTATGTTGCTAAATGCTTATTTCCTATCCGGTAAGGCACGTATCTGACTAATCCTTTTCATCCTGAAAGTTCAATTATCTATGACTCTATGTTCAAAAACTAATTACTCAATGCATTGCCGATGAAAATTACTTACTGATTATAAAACCAATTTTATAAGTCTTTTTTTAGGTTTTGAATGCTCAGGTAGGTACTGTAGAGCCTGTGAAGTTCCTACTAAATAATATACGATATTGCATTGCATTTTCGTATATTCGTATACTTATTTTAGAATAGAAATAATTTTACCTGACAAGATTTTGTCTGGACTTTAAAAGAGACTGTGACCTCTGAGTTTGTTTCAGTCTTTCTTCTCAGAGTAGTCAGACAGGAAACGCCAACCTCATCTAGTTTTAAAAAAATATGATCGACATGTAAAAGTGTTTGTACTAACCAACTTACAGAAAAAAAAACTTTTTTACAAAAAAATACTACCGACTTCCAAATAAGAAAACTAGAAAGTGAAAAATACCTTTATTTTTGGAAGTCGGTGTCTTTGGTAGGTACCAATTTTTTAAGTTATGGACACCGACTTCCAAAAATAAAGTTATTTTTCACTTTCTAGTTTTCTTATTTGGAAGTCGGTAGTATTTTTTTGTAAAAAAGGTTTTTATTTTTCACTTTTTAGTTGTACCTACCTAATAGGCAATAATGCCAGAAATTGACGGAGATATGCGTGGACATAAACAAAAAAAAAAAAAAAACAAACATAATGTCGAACATAGAACCTCCTCCTTTTTGGTAAGTCGGTTAATAAAATCATTTACATAACTATATAATGACTCGCGTTTGATGTGCGCTCTGGCACCTTGACAATTGATGACAACCTATCCTAATAATGATCCTTAAAAAGTCCCTAAGGCCAACAACATTTAATACCTACAAGATTCGTAACCTATATACATCCTCAAGCTACCGTTGTAGTAATTAGATTTTCGAACAGAGGTCAATTTGGCGTCAAAGCAAATTCACATCAAGTTTTCACCAACAAATTGTCCCTCCGACAATATAGTCGGTTGTGGCTTCGACAAACAGTCTTTTGTTTGGCGTTCTCAAATATCATTGGTTAGCTTATCTCACACTGACAGGCGTGACAAATTAATGGTATCATGGGGTATATTAAGCCGGTTTTGTGGAGTTTATTAACTTAGAGTTTGTTTGTATTGTAATTAGGAATGTGTAATTGGTTTTGGAGCGGTGATTAGCGTGAGTTAATCAGGAATAGAAATAGAAATATGTTGATAGTTATCGGTAGACTGGTTTTACAAAAGTTTTGATGCAATTTCTTGTTTCAGTCAATAGACATCTGCCTTTAAATACAACAAAATGTTAACAGTTCGGAATATAATATTTGCGTTGGAAGGCCTCCCACTAGGTGGACCGATGACCTGGTTAAGGTTGCGAGGATCCGCTGGATGCGAGACGCACGGGACTGGCCAATGTGGCGACGCCTATGTCCAGCAATGGAAGTCTTTCAGCTGATATAATTATGATGATATTGTTTGAGTTAATCGACACGAAAGAAAAAGAAGCAGAACCACAACAAAAACTTTTATATCTTGCAAATAGTCCGGCCTACTTGCTATAAATCCGACGTATAAAAATCAAATCAAATGTTTTTTATTTCACATAGGCCTACATGGGCACTTATAAAACGTCGACAAAAGGTGCACGGTTCGGGTTAGTCGTTTCCTGTGGAGAAGAACCGGCAAGAAACTCCACGGTTACTCTTTTAAAAAAATTGGTTTGTTTTTACAATATTTCCACGTTACAGTATTAGTGCTTAGATATGGGGGGACAACGTAGGCCCGACAATAAGTCGTAAGAAACTAAAAAAAAATTGTATAAACGAGAGAGTTAACAAATGTTAACAAACGTCTAGAAATCTAGAAGGCCTACAATGTTCACACATTCACAAAACAATCAGTAAAAGAATCTATACAAAGGAAAAAATAAATAAAAATATATAACAAGACTAAATTTAACATGTGGCACAAATGTTGTTATCAGTGCTGTAACTATTCATAGCAAAGGGCTATAAAGATTATTGAAATCATTGTAAAAAGTCTAATTAAAAGAAAGAAAAATAGTAAAAATGAGATTGAGAATAGTTAGAGACATCCACATATTTGTGCCGTTTATGAGTTACCAGGGAAGCCGCATGCGCAGAAGGAGCAAAAATTTTTATCTTCAACGTAGTCCTTGATTTTGTAATATGCTTTTTTAATAAGGACACGTTTGATGTAGTTTTTGAACTTTCCATCGGTCAATTCTATAACTGGCTTTGGCAACTTGTGTGTTGTTAACTGTAGTCTAGCTGAAATATGTATAATGACATCATTACAGTTGACACATAGGCAAACACATTCAGATCAAAAAATAATTCCTTTGTAAAACCTAAAATAAATTTTGGGGTTGTATGTCAAGCAATGCTTGATGACGTCAGTCCGTGGATAGGTAGACATTTCAACATACCGAGTTTCCTCCGTGCCTCGGAAAGCACGTTAAGCCATTGATCCCGGCTGTCATTTGAAGATCTTTGACAGTCGCTACGGGTAGTAAAAAGCTTGAGATCTGACGCCAGTCTTGCCAAGGGGTACCGTATTACCCAGTTACTGGGTTGTGGAGGTCAGATAGGCAGTCGCTCCATGTAAATACACTGGTACTCAGCTGAATCCGGTTGGAAGCTGACCCCAAAATTGGGGTTGGGAAAAAGGGTAGGTAGATTGTTGTCATCCAATGACTTCTCCCGCTCTGGGTGAAGCGGGAGGGCGTATCAGACTTCTACTGACTTAAACCCACCCGTGTTCCTTCAGATGCTTGTGCCAGGGCCGCGGTAACTCTCTTTCAAATTTATCCGTGATTTGTAAATTCTCCACATATAATATTATTATCTTTTTATATTATTAATGCGAAAATTTGGATGGTCCATCCATTCAATATTATAATTATAATATAAAATTATATGTTTGTTACTCAATAACGCCGGAACGTTTGAACAGAACAGCCCCCGTACCCTGACGTGTCAAAACTATTATAGTTCGACTGTAAAAAAGGGACAGATGTATATAAGTCATATACATTTGTCCCTAGCACACACTCAAAATAACCTTACTTTAAGATCTTATCTTACTACTACTTTTATATCCCCCTGGTTGAAATTTGGCACAGAGATAAATTATAGTATGGAATACCACATAAGCTTATTATCCTGATAAACTAGGTATAATGATCCCTTGGGATAATAAAAAACTTTAAATGCGTGCGAAGCCACGAGTGGAAGCTAGTCTATACTATAATAATCTAAACTATTATAATTATAATAATATAATAATAATAATAAAAAGAGGAAAGATTTTTTTGTTTGTTTGTTTGTACTGAATAGGCTCCGAAACTACTGTACCGATTAAAAAAATTCTTTCACCAATAGAAAGCTACGTTATTCCTGAGTAACATAGGCTATTTTTTTATCCAGAAAACGGGTCCTGTGGGGTAGCCCACGGGAGCGAAGCCGCGGGGAACAGCTAGTAAACAATAAAATCATCAAGTTTCACTTCCCAAAACAATTCTGCCGCTAACCAACCGTTCGAACATGGGTCCTCAACCCAAAGGCGCGGGCATTTTACGCATTGCGCTAACTTATTCCGGTAATGTGGAGCCGCAACGCGTTGTAAAGTATATAAAAGCAACAAGCGAGGCTTATAATATGAATTCACAGCTTCTTCCTAGTTAACGCCAGTATTTTATGACGAAATACTCGTTAATCTCGTTTTTGTGGCGGTTTTTACTAGGTTTGCGAACTCTGACTGTGGGTACTTTTATTTTTTGGGGGAGTGTTTAAGTTGAGGTTGTAATCTTAAAAAATACTTGGACTATATTAGAACATAAAGATATTTTTAGGGTATTTTACACGCATAAAAAACACAATATCAAACTCATATTTTTATGTTAATATTTAAAAAGGTTTTTTAAAACCATATCATTCTCTAACCCCACAAAACGCGAGCCTTTATAATAAACGTCACTGTTAGAACATGACGTGACAGGGTTTTCTGACGTCACGTCGCAACATGTCCGCCGCACGATAAACGTCAGATTTTAAACATGGCGCCGATCAGCGGTCACTCAAACTGTTTGTGTTTGAAAGTAATCGGAGGCTTATTTCAAATTTGGGTTTTGGTAATCGTTGCTTGATGGATGGATCGGAATTGAGGTTTTAGTGAGCCGTTTAGTTTTCACTTTAATATACCAGTAGTTTAACCATATTCAGCAATCATGCCTCCGCAATTTAATTGCACAAATCCAGCGACCACACAAATCCAATATTTTAAAAGGTTAATTAAAATTGGCTGGTAAAATTTCTGAGACGATAGGAGGAGTATTAATTGTGACCCTTTTTAGGGTTCCGTACTCAAAGGGTAAAAATGGGACCCTATTACTAAGAGTCCGCGATCCGTCTGTCTGTCTGTCCATCTATCACCAGGCTGTATCTCATGCACCGTGATAGATAGACAGTTGAAATTTTCACAGATGATGTATTTCTGTTGCCGCTATAACAAAAAATACTAAAAACAGTATAAAATAAATATTTTAGGGGGGCTCCCATACAACAAACGTGATTTTTTTGCCGTTTTATGCTCGATATTAACAACGGCAACAGGTAGACGCTTAAAATATTCACAGAATATTTAGTTGTATATTCACTTCAAAAAATAATTATTACTAAATTAAAATAAAATAAATAAGGGGGGCTCCCATACAACAAACTTGATTTTTTGGCCGTTTTCTTGCGATAATGGTACGGAACTCTTCGTGCGCGAGTCCGACTCGCACTTGGATGGTTTTTTATTGTCATTAGATATCCACACTTCACTGCTTACTTTATTTAATCCTGATTTGCTATATTCAGGCTAACTACGTTCATTCACCTACAAACATTTATTGTAGTTTGAGTTGGAGTTTCTTGTGCATTGGAGTTTCTTGTGCATTCTTCTCCATATCAACCTACTTATCCGAATGCACGGTAGAATCAATTTTTTATTACATGTAAATTTTTTAACGTTAAAAAGTGCCGCATAATGGCCTAGTTGAAATAAATACATTTGATTTGATTTGATTTGTATGACAACCGAATCTAACAGTGTACCGTATAATAAGAGAGTCAATAAAAGTATTGAAATAGACATAGGGACAAAATAATTGACATTGCGTGACTGCTACGTCGTAGCCCGTAATGACGTCACCGCTACGCTCGCTACGCCGTAGCCCAAACGCTACGAACTTCTTCAACTCGTTTGTGTTCTATTTGCGGATGCAAGCCGTACTTTGTGACACATGTCTTGTCACAGTACGAGTAGTCACATACGGTTTGATTATATGTAAAAGTATACTCAGATGAATAAATTGAAGTTCTGTTGTAACAAAAAATTGTTTTGTGGTAAACAAATTGAGGTTTGACTATAAATAAATATAGATTCTCAATTAATAACAAAAATAGTTTCTCAGCATGACAAACTGAACGAACATATTGAATTGGTAGATTCAGTTAAAATTGAACGCTTACGGTCATAAATGTTGAATACCAACGTTCATTTGGCGTTCCCGTACAGTAGTTTCAATAAGCGAGCTGTACTCGAAAGCTCTATGTTATTTCTGGTTATTTCAACACACATTGTTTCTGTTACTGGCCGGTAGTATTTGACCAATTTCTGGTTATTGGAACATAGAAAGATGGAAGTTTAGTTTGTATTGGGGCACAATTTGGGCGCACGGTTGGCGCAGTGGTTGAGCGATTGACTGCTGCGCTGCGTGTCGCGGGTTCGATTCCCGCATGGAACAAATATTTGTATGACCTGCAGATAGTTCCGGCTCTGGGTGTTTGTGTATGTGAGTTTATATGTTTGTAAACGCACCCACGATACAGGAAGAAATTCCTACTGTGGGGCAACGTTTTTTTAATTAAAAAAAATATGGGTATTGTAAGCTTAAGTGTGATTTGCCTTTTTATTAAGAACGCCTTTTGTATCCAAAAAAACTCTGTCACCTTAAACATTTTATTTTTACTTTATGTAATAAAATTGTTTAGGTATTGTTAAAAGTCATCACCAAACACAAGTTTCTTCAAGTCTATATTGTTAAAACTGCAATTTAGCAATAAAATATACTACAATAACCATACAGAAATACAAAATACAGACTGTAATTTTAAATCATTGACAAAACAGTCACTTCTTCAGTATATACAGTACATGTTTACAAAACAGCTGTTTTTTTTTCATCTACACTATAATAATAATATTATAAAAAGGAAATATTTGTTTATAATGGATAAATTAAAAAACAACTTAACCGATTTTCAAAATTCTTTCACCAATAGTAAGCTACATTAATCTTGAGTGACATAGGCTATTTTTTATCCGGAAAACGGGTCCATGGGAGCGAAGCTGCGGGGCATAGCTTGTAGTGCATATTTGATTTTATATTGGTCCTAAGTTTTTATTATTCATGAGTTCTTTCACCCCTATAACATTTAATAAAAATTCACCCCGTCTTTAAGCTAGTACAAAAGCGTCAATAATTCGTCAATCCAAACTTTCTAAATCCAGAAAGTAAAACTCAAACGAACCTACAAAATCAAACAACGAGAAATCGTTTCGGAAACGTAAATTTTCCTGCTTTATCACCCAAAATAGAACCTTTGGAAAATCCCTAAGATCCGGGTCTCGAATAAAGACATCAAAATTGGTCCTGACCGGAGCGGGACCGAATAGTTTTGTGATTACTTTACAAAGGAACGAATGACCGAATGATAACAGACACGTTCACCAGCCCGGCTTGTCGACATTTTTATTGCCTCACCGCTGACTTGTGAGGAAGGGTGGCCTGATATTTCGACGAATTCTTGAATCGTAGAAAATGAAATATTGTTTTTAGGAATGATATGCAGGTTTTAGTTGTCTGTGCAAAATAGGTCGTTTATTAATCGCCGTCGGAAAAAAGGGGTGTTATAAGTTTTAAGTGTGTACCTGTGTGTTTTGTGTACTTGTGTATCTATATGTGGTATCATAACTCCTAAATGGATGAACAGTATTTTATTTTATTTTTTTCTTTATAGGCCCGCGATTTGAGTTCTAATTTTGATTGTTTTACTGTTGGAATCAGGGTATTTTCGCAAGATAACGTGTCATAATTACATGTTCGATAGAGTGCCTATCATATCTTAAAGAGATCCAATAATGATTACCTTCTATTATGCCACTCGGTTTTTCATATAATATATATATTATATATAACCTACAAACCGTACAAAGTATAAACCTGAACTTATAATTAGTTTATTATAAGTGTTTATGCTCCATTGTGAGCAGTGTTGGCCCAGTGGTATCGGCCGCGACTTACAAGTTGTAGGTCGTGGGTTCGAGCCCAGGCAGGCGCTTTACTTTGTGTAAATTATTTCATCACCACTTCTCTCAAAACGGTGAAGGAAAACATCGTGAGTAAACCGGCATGTCCTAGAACCAAAAAATCGAAGACATGTGACATTCACCAACCCGCACTGGGCCCGTGTGGTGAATTACGGCCCATTCCCTCTCGCAGAGAGGAGGCCTGTGTCCCAGCAGTGGGAACATTAATAGGCTGATGATGATGATAATGATGATGCTCCATTGGTGTAAGTGCTGCTTGGCGTTCCACTGCGAGGATAAATAAAAAAATAAATGAATCCGATACTTTAGCCTCGCACGGAGTAACTCCACTAATTTATTAACTTTATAGTGGTCTCTCAATTGTGTTTTCGTCACATTTTGTATGACGAATCTATCAATAATACATTGCTGAAGCATTTGCAAGTAAAGTTAGTACCTACCCTACATGAATGTATTGTCTACTTCCCCAGACCCGCGATAATGATTGTATGTATGAAACAATTGACATCATTAACCCCCGACGGAAAAACAGAGATGTGTGTCTGTCTGTGGCATCGTAGCGTCCAAACGAGTGAACCAATTTTGATTTAGTTTTTTTGTTTGAAAGGTGATTTTGTCGAGAGTGTTCTTAGCTATGTTTGAATAAAATTGGTTCAGCCGTTCATAAGTTATGGGCGTTTCACTGTTAGAATCGGGGTGTTTACGCAAGATATCGTGTCATAATTACGTGTTCAATAGATTGCCGATCAAAGCGTATCTACTATGTAAACTGCCGAGCAATGAAAAAGTTCCACCCACAAAATGCCGACAAACACCTTAATTTATTTTTTTCACATTTAATTTAAAATTTGAACACAATATTTACGTTTTTAGTTGCTAATATTCTGATGCGCTGTTAAATGTACTTCAATATTGCAGACGGCGTCATTAAGCTAGCCTTTCCCGTTTAGGAGTAATTTGGTGCAGATAAATTATATAGCATGAAATAAAAATGTGTCAGGAGTTTTTTTTTTAGTTTTGAAATTTTACTTGTTTTAGGACTAAGCCTAGATAAGCATAAACATAATCTGCACATAACATTCCCACTGCTAGGACAAAGGCCTCTACTCTGTGAGACAAGTGAAAACCAGATTAATATAAAATTTATTAAAAGGTTTAATAAATTTATTAAAAATCATTCTTATATTACATTCGCAAAATAAGTAAATAAAATAACGTTCAGGAAAGCGAGACGCTAAACAAAATATCCTACTAAAGAACCCTTTGTGCAAACAGAGCTTAGTTCACCCTTAACCCAAAATATACTGTTACACTCTACACCCTTCCGTCGAAAATATACCATCAACATTTTGTATAGATTGGAGTTTGGAGAGAGTCTCACAGAGGCCTGTGTCCCAGCAGTGGGAACATTAATAGGCTGATGATGTGTGATGATGTGTGATGATATGTGTGATGGAGTTTGGAAATCAACTTTAGAGATTTATTTATAAACAAGCTGTGTGCCCGATCTGGTCCTTCTCGTTTCGACAGTACATTTAATACAAGTAAAATTTAAAAACGCCCGACACTATATCTTGCGCAAATACCCTAATTCAAAAAGTAGTGCACTCATATCTTTTGAATGGCTTATCCGATTTTCATCAAACACAGCTTAGTACACGCTCGATAATGTCACCTTTCAAATACATTGGTTTATTCGTTTAGGAGCTATGATGCCACAGACAGATACACAAATACACAAACACACATCAAACTTTTAACACCTCTCTTTTTCCTTCGGGGGTTAATAATTGTTTGAATCCGAGAAAAATCGTTTGGATGTACCATCGTGATGAAAAGATTAGTCAGACTGTGGGTTATGCGTCATCCCATCGACAAAAATGTTGAACATCCATAAAACTTTCATACACTTTTCAGCTGCTTTAGGGCTGGAAATTACAAAAAAAAAAAACTTCGCACTATGGAAGACCTCGTCTTATTAGACCTTCCCATTGCCGTATGTGATAGAATTTAACCCTTTTACTAATAAACACAGAATAAAGTTATACCAAGTATAAACCTATGAAAATGTATGGTTATTCCTTTGTTATTCCTGGTATAACTTTATTCCGCGTTTATTAGTAAGAGGGTAAGTGTTTTATTATTTTGATATTTAACTAAAGTATTAAGTTGATTTAAGATGTAGATATAATAGTTGGATAAAGGTTTTGCAGCAAACGAGGATGGAGTTGGTATAACACAAATATAGTGAAAGGTAAACACATTTTGCGCCAAGAAAAAAAAAAGTAATAATAATTTACTGACTTAATTTTTTGTAAGTGTAGGCAATTAGACTGATGGGGGTGGCTGTTAAAAATGCAATACACTGTAAGTCACGTCGAAGCATGTATAAAAGCGACAGTTCGAAAATTCCATGTTCATATTTGAAACTTCACCGTATCTAACAATAGCTTCGTGGGGCATTCCCCACGAAAACAGAAAAAAACCAACTGTTCTATGTCAAGCAGACATCCATTAAGTAATAGTATGTAGATGACATGTTCTGGATTGTCTGCCCGGATTGTCCGGATTTTAATCCTTTTTAACCGACTTCAAAAAAAGGAGGAGTTTCTCAATTCCTCGGCATCTTCTATGTTTTTTTTTTATGTATGTTCCCCGATTACTGTAAGACGCCTGGACCGATTTGAAAAATTCTTCTTTTGTTTGAAAGGGTATACTTTCCAGTTGGTCCCATAGTCATCAGGTCAGGATCTGATGATGGGATCTTGGAGAAATCGAGGGAACTTCTCAAATATTATAGGCATACATATAGCGATTTTGGTATTTTTATCAACAATGCAATCATTTGCACTCAGAAAGTAACATTTGGTGAAGTGGAACTGGTGAAGAAGACCACAGATGGCCAATAGAATTCCTTAATGCTAAGTATGTCATGGGTTATAAGATATCTCGAATAGTTTAACGATTTTGATGAAGCAAATACTTATAAATACATAGTGCTGATGAAAATGGTACCATCGAACTGATCTGATGATGAAGCCGGCAGGTAGGCACTGGTACTCCGAAATAAAACAATGTATCCTAGTCGTGTATGGGCTTATTGGAATCGTCATGAGATGTACTTTGGCTATATATGAATTTTATGGCAATTGGAAGCACCTATCAAAACTAAAAAGAGATAAATAAAAAACTTTTTAACAATAAAACAAACCGATAAATAACTTTATTTTCCGAAGTCGGTGTCTTTGGTACCTATTGTTTTCCGTGTTTCGACACCGACTTCGGAAAAGAAAGTCATTTTTCGTTTTGCAGTGTTTTTTTGGAAGTCGGTTTGTTTTTTTGTAAAAAAGTTTTTTTTAAGTCCTTGTGTGTGTCCCCTAATCGGTCATGGCTTTACATTTTTTTTAATGATTATATATTGAGATAAAATTCGTTGGAAAGATATGGTGGAGACGTTTGCACAGCAGCGGTGAGATAAATAAAATAAAAAAGATGTGTAAATATTCGCGTACTTATATACAAAAGCGTATAAAAAGGGAAGAGGGATTCATTGAGCACCAAAATTTCGTACACATCATTGTCAATGGAAAAAGCCTACCAAACATCATTTCAGCCGAAAGACGTCCACTGCTGGACATAGGCCTCCCCCAGGCGTCGCCACATTGACCGATCCCGTGCGTCTCGCATCCAGCGCCTTCCCGCAACCTTAACCAGGTCATCGGTCCACCTAGTGGGAGGCCTTCCAACATATCGTCTTCCGGTTCGCGGTCGCCATTCCAGAACTTTTCGGCCCCAACGGCCATCCGTTCTGCGAGCAATGTGCCCTGCCCACTGCCACTTAAGTTTGGCAATTCTTCGGGCTATGTCGGTAACTTTGGTTCTCCTGCGGATATCATCATTTCTGACGTGATCACGCAAGGAAATTCCGAGCATAGCCCTCTCCATTGCCCTTTGGGTGACTTTAAGCTTTCTGATAAGGCCCATTGTAAGCGACCACGTCTCGGTCCCATAGGTGATCACTGGCAACACACACTGGTCATAGACTTTTGTCTTGAGACATTGCGGTAAATTGGACGAGAAGATACCACGCAACTTCCCGAACGCTGCCCAGCCGAGTCGGATTCGACGGTTGACCTCTTTCTCGAAGTTGGATCTACCCAACTGGATCGTTTGTCCCAGGTAGACATAATCATCTACAACTTCAAGTAAACAGTCTCCGATCTTGATAGGAGTGGGTGTTACATGGGCATTCATCATGACCTTGGTTTTGTCCATGTTCATTTTAAGACCCACTCTTTCGGAAGCTCTATTGAGGTCATCGAGCATTGTACTGAGGCTCTCCATGGTCTCAGCCATGACCACTATGTCGTCGGCAAACCGAAGGTGAGTGATGTACTCGCCATTAACGTTGATGCCAAGCGACTTCCAATCCAGAACCTTGAAGACATCCTCCAGCGCAGCAGTGAACAGTTTCGGAGAAATGACGTCTCCCTGTCTCACGCCGCGCTGGAGAAGGATTGGTTTCGAGGTCTGATCCTGAAGACGGACTGACATGGTGGCGTTTTTGTACAAACACTTCAACACCTCAATGTACCGGTAGTCGATCTGGCACCGTTGGAGAGATTGCAGTACTGCCCAAGTCTCGATCGAATCGAAGGCTTTCTCGTAGTCCACAAACGCTAAACAGAGAGGCAGGTTATACTCTTCGGTCTTCTGTATGACCTGCCGCAGCGTATGTATGTGGTCTACGGTGCTAAAGCCTTTTCGGAATCCGGCTTGTTCGGGAGGCTGGAAATCGTCAAACCTGCGCGCGAGACGATTCGTGATGACTCTTGAAAACAACTTGTAGACATGACTAAGAAGTGAGATGGGCCTATAGTTCTTCAGTCGGGCATTGTCGCCCTTCTTGAAGAAGAGTACCACCACACCCCTGCACCATGCCTGTGGCGTTTTGCCCTCGAGTATGACGGCATCAAACAGCTTCTGAAGGGCCTTAAGGACCGGTTTTCCACCCGCCTTCAGGAGTTCAGCCGTGATTCCGTCATCACCCGGCGCCTTGTTGTTTTTAAGCTGTTTCAGAGCCATCCTAATCTCGTACAGGCTGACGTCCGGGATATCTTCGGTATAGTGTCGGGTCAATCTAGCTCTTGGGTCGTTTGCTAGACTCGCAACGGGCTTGCTGATTGATGTGTACAGCTGCCCATAGAATGTCTCGATCTCCCTCAGAAGCTCCGGTTTGGCGGATACGATCCTGCCATCGTCGGTCTTCAGTCTCGTGAGCTGGCTCTGCCCAATAGCCAGATCCCTTGCAAATACCTTGGAGCCTTTATTTCGCTCAATCGCGTCTTTAATACGCTCGGTGTTAAAGCGGCGGAGGTCACTTTTCAAGGATTTAGAGATCTGTCTATTGAGCTGCCGATATTTGCACGCCTCATCTGAAGACTGCAGGATCATCTCACGCCTCTCCTTCATAAGCTTGAGAGTAGGATCAGAGAGCTTTTTGTTTCTATCTGTACGACGGGTCTTGAAAAACTTAGACCCGACCGTATGGACAGCTTCCACGAACCCGTCATTGTATTCGTCCACTGAGCTCCCTAGGCACTCGAAACGATTCTGGAGTTCGAGCTGAAAGCACTCGGGGTTTTGGACCTGAATCTGTGCTGGACGGAGCGTGGACTTCATCAGTCGAGACCTTTCAAGCTTAATATTAATGTTCAATGTGCCTCTTACCATGCGGTGATCGCTCCCGGTTTTTACCGAATTGATCACAGAGACATCATTGAACATTTGCTTCCTGGTTGACATGATGAAGTCAATCTCATTTTTTGTTGCACCATCGGGGCTCTGCCAGGTCCACTTCCTGTGTTCACGCTTTTTGAAGAAGGAGTTCATCATATAGAGGCCCTCCTTCTCCATAAAACTGGCCAGTAGGTGACCCCGGTGGTTCCGACGTCCAACTCCAAATTGCCCCACTTGCAGCTCATCCTCGTCTCGTTTGCCCAGTTTCGCGTTGAAGTCCCCCATGACAACGGTGAAGTGAGTTTTGAAACCATGCATGGCTCTGGAGATATCCTCATACATGGTCTCTACCTCGTCGTCGGGGTGTGCCGAGGTTGGGGCGTAGACCTGTATGACCTTCAGCGAATATCTTGCGGATATTCTGAGTATCAGGTACGCCACCCTGGTCGACACACTCTCGATCTTCACCACGTTGTTCACAAGGGACTTGTGGACGATAAACCCGACACCACCCTGGGACTGCCGGTCACCCTCTCGGAAATAGAGCAGGTTGCCGGATTTGAGGATTATCGAGTCCTCCCCCTCTCTTCGGACTTCAGATAACCCTATAATACTCCATCGCAACCTGCTCAATTCCTCTTCGAGTTCGGTGATCTTTTCGTCGGTCCGAAGTGTGCGCGTGTTGTATGTTGCCAGGTCCAGTCGTCGGTGTTTGTTGGGGTAGCCGGATCCCGTCCGGAGATTCTTGGCACCCCTTGCCATGCCGTAACCTCGACCGCTACCGTAGTCGAGGGTAGGCAGGCTGCCGGGCACTAGGGGCCATTTTTTATTTGTGCTATTCATGGGGGGGGTTTTGCCATAATCGCCACGCTTGGCAGGCGGGTTGGCGATCGCAGTATGGTTGTTATAGAAGCACAGAGAACGCTGCTGCCCATTCTCTGGTTTGTCCCTTAGTCGCCTCTTACGACACCCACGGGAAGACATGGGATGGTGGAATTCTTTACGGCCGGCACCATACGGCACCTTCGATCACATAATTACATCGCTTACCATCGGGCGAGAAAGTGGTCAAACGCGAGTCTGTATAAAAAAATACTTTATCATTCGGAATTCAGAAGAATCCTTTGGATGTACCATCGTGGTAAAAGGATTAGTCAGACTATAGGGTATGTGATATCGCACCAACAAAAATTATGAACTTCTATAAAACTTTTTTACCCTTTTCAGGCTGGAAATTCCTCTTTACGCACGGCAATGGACAGCCTAAACTAAGGAAGTTTATGCTGTCCATTGCCGGTCTGTGATTGAATTTAAGCGTTTTATTGTCTATAAATTTACCAAAATTATTTGGTTTTGCATGGAGTAGTTAACACAAGTACATATAACGATCATGTTACTTAAAAAAAGTCAGCCTATAATTCTTCTACTGCAGAATAAAGATGTTTTACGCCAAGAAAGAAAAATAAATACTTTTTTTAAGCGACTTCATTAAGGTTTTTCTGTAGTCGTGTGACAATGTGGTCAAACACGAGCGTGCATAAAAAAATAAACTTTTTCATTCGGAGACCGTACTGTTTCTAATTCTTCTGCTCTACTCATAAAAGCTCATGCTATATTCCTACATACAGTAGAAGTAATAGTCATAGCATACCAGTAGCTAAAACATCCATAGGTAGCCCTTCCTTAAACTGTTCTGCATGTTTCAATAAAGTTAACAAGCTGGGACTTAATAATTTTCACGAAAAGCAACTGGATGAAATGAGAGAACACGAAAGTTTTGTCTTGGAGGGGCGCCACTTTAAGATCTCGCAACACCTAAAATTTTGCTTAACACTGCATGTTATGCTGGCTTAATAATAGTTGGAAACGGAGTTGACTGTATATACGGGGCATGCCAAAAGATATTAGACATTAAAACATTATCAATCTATTTTCTAGCTATAATACTCGTAAATCGTACTCGACTCCTTTATTGCAAGCGAATTACCGCCCAGATTCTCGAAAAATAATGCCCATCCAAATAAAAAAAAGAAATTTCGTGTGTTCTATTTTCAAAAATAATAATATCAATAAACAACCAGCCTGTATGATGACACCATCAGTTATACACAAAACTAGCCAGTTTTTTGAAAAAAATAAACTCAACGGCACCTTCAATAAATTTATTTCTATGTGGTCGCGGGTTACAAGGCCCGTCACGTCACTTAAGGTTACACTAGTCGATCATTCTTCCATACAAACGTAGTCTGGCGATTCACTCCACTGTTTGACGATGTACGTTCAAAATAAAAAATGATATCATTTTGTCTCATCATTATCTAGGAAAGGAAACAAAAACGTAAAAAAGTAAAATATTTGAAAGTTATGAGCACTAATTTTAACGCATTTTTTGGCGAAATTAAATACCATAAGAAGAAGGAAAATTGCAAAACGGCCACCAAGCAGGGATAGATTAGTAGTCCAACAATGCAAATAATTTTATTTTGAAAATATACATTTAATCGGTATTTTATGACATCTAGAATCCCAAAGGTCTGTTTATAAAATTTCGCGCGCTCGTTTTTGTCCTAAATCATCATCCATTTCGCTACAAACTTGCAAAAGTGCTAATTCGTACGCGAACTAGCTTCTTACTGCTCAGCGTGTTGTCGGATGAGATGGCAGGCATTTTAACCCCGCGCATAAATTAGTTCGTGCCGTCGACAAGGGCAACCTTAAGTTTCCGTCTTGTGTAGGTAGGCGCGCTAAGTACTGCCCTGGCCTAACGCGAAGCTGGTGACGTCGCGGCAGCTGAGGAGTTGACCCCGAGGTAGAAAGACCCACAGAGTTGAGATGTTAGATCTTAATGAAGGAAGGTTGAACTTAATGAGTCCAAAACTTCCTCTCCGAAACTTAAATGTGAAATGTTTATTACAAAAAAAATACTCAGTATAAAATATTTTTTTAAAACAAGCTTTTTTCGTTACTCTTCTCAGCAAACACTTTCATTTGATACCCATATCATGGCAGTGCACAAAAAATAACTAGCCCGCCATCTTGGGCCGTCTGCTATATTAAATTTAAATTGACGTCACTTAGCTAACCATGCATTGTCATCCAAATTAAACATATATGCAAATTTTCATCTTAATCGGTGGAGGATAACTGCTTTAAAATTCAGTTGCAAGATTTGACCCGAACACACAAACATACATACATTGCAAGTTAAATAAAAGCTTGTAAAATAGGTAACATTCTTTACTAAATCATAATCCCAGCCGGGTCACCGCATAAGTTTTTACTTGGATGTTGTCCTAAGCGTATCCCGGTGTTGTGGACGGACCACCCGCGCCGGCCGGCAAACAGACGAGCCTAATTAAACAAGTTGGCCGCTGCGCAAATGCACGGATTTTGTTACGTGATTAAATTAGTTAATTGTTTACTTTTTCATTGTTTGTTGTTTGGTTTATACGAGTATTTTGAGAGTTAGACTTTTGACCAGTTCTGAAAAGCAAATTTTTTAATCGATTTCACTTGACTTCTCGGTGTAATTTCTTATCTTTATTTTGCTTAATTAAACTATCCTGATTACAGCAAGTAAATACTATCTTTTATTTTCTATCAATTTCAGCATACTGAGGATCACGTCTTTTCAAAAACCCTTGATTAACCAACTCCCACTTTCACGTTTCTTAAAACATTCAACCGTTTTATCGTAAGTATTTTCTCACTCCGGCCACAAAGTACGTAAGCGGCGGCGCCCGACCTACTCCATTCAAAAAAGGAATACGCAAGAACATTCTAAATGAAACCGTACTCGCGATACATTTGTTTCAGAGTCTTGGAGTTATCTGGCCTCCTTCGTTCTAAGTTGCCAGGTTTATTTTTTCATGTTCACAACGTTCCCTGTCTTCGCTTCGGAATTGTTCGGCTTTGGCAACGTGCCCAAAGTGAAAAAAAGTTTCTTTCTCTTGTGGTACTGTTACAGATATAGGTACTAATCATAGAGCAGGGAATATCCGGCAGCTAGCAACTAAATGCAATCTCGACTAATATTATATAGAGGCAAAATTATTTTTTTAATATGTTTCTAAAAGGTAATCTAGTAATGAACCGATTATTCTGCTGAAATAAAGCTTCACTATCGTCGAGTGTGCTAATGGCACGGTAATGTTATTTATACAGTATTGTGACTCAGCACTGTCCTTGCAATAGTTACCTACAGCCGCGCGGTACGTAAACACGCGATAGGGCTGGTGCCTAAAGTATTTTAATTTCATCTACCTACTTGATTCTCTTTCTGTATTTTCTTAGTTCTTAATGTAAATTTTACTAGGTAAAATAACCTACCATTTATTACTCTCATCAATCATTTCATAATGATATTTCATTTAATTTAATGATATATGTAAGTAGATAAGCTAAGTACATAAGTAAGAAGATAGCATAGCCTAGGAAAATACCAAGTAGGTATTTTGAACGCGTGCGTAGGTAAGTCAATCCCACCGCACTATTCCCAAACCACTGCAACTCCTGAAAGCCAGAATCAACAGTGGCGACCACCAGAAAAGCGCCGAGGCAATGAGACTCGATGACGTTCCGGAGAATGAATTTAACTGTCTTGGATCCCGCAACGAAATTAATCAGAAAAGAATATAGGAGGAGAAGGAAAAAATATAAATTTCCACTTCCCTCCATATCAAGCAGGAGACAGAACAAAAAAGGTCAATAGGCACAAAGGGTCGTTTACAACTGGGATAAGCCCAGTTGCCTAGAAGCACGGATAAAAATTATAGGTACGGCAAAAACGCTTGAACGCACGGAAATTATTTATTATAAGATAATGATGTGCAGATTGTACATATTCGCAGTCAGATGTAGAACACTGACATAGAGGCGAGGCAACGAGCTTGAAGGAAAATAATTTACTTTTAAAGTTACCATGCCCTTTGAGAAATTGGGCAACACAGTAATCCACCTCCAGCCACGTCCTGGCCAGCCGCACGCGAACGGATGGAAAGAATTGGTGGAGGTGTCGGCCCTTGATGGAATTATCCCACCTACATTGCCATTCGGATAAAAGTTCCTCCCAGACGTCAATATGTGGTTTAAATAATCTAGAGATTTTGTCATAATTTCAACTTCATGCATAATTTCAAGATTCTAGTTCGACTGGAAGTACCCTTTAGGTTTTGATTCCCTTGCGAGTAGTTGCGAGTATGAAAATATGCGGCTTAAATTGCTGTTTCTTTTGATTGCATTGACATAGAAGTTTGATTTTGTTACAGCTTAAAGGTATACCAGGAGGGAGTATTTGTTGACCTGAGTTATTTTCAATTTAATACCTCTACGCGTTCACGAGGAAAGGGGTAGTATGTTTAAAATTATTAAAAATATATTTATTATGTGACGTAACAAAAAATTTACGGTTTTCGCAATCTTTCCTTTATCTGTGCTATAAGACGTTGCTTCGTACCAAATTTCAAGATTCTGAGTACACGGGAAGTACCCTGTAGGTTTTGATTCCCTTGCGAGAGTCGATAATTTGCGGAAATTTGCGGCATAAACGGCTGTATCTTTTAGTTTCGTTGGCTTAGAAGTTTGATTTTTTCACAGCTTTAAGGGACAATAGATCTAAGTATTTGTTATAAATTTCAGCTTGATATCTCCACGCGTTCTTGAGAAAAAGGGTCTTGCCAGACAGACGGACGGACGGACAACAAAGTGATCCTATATGGGTTCCGTTTTTTCCTTTCGAGATACGGAACCAAGACAGACCACACGTAGATTTAGATATTCTCGATTAGACATAGAAATTATTTTTTTGCTTTTTCACCAACTATTTTAATATGATCTATAAATGCAAAATTCCTCCGTAACATTAGACCAAGGTAGCACACGAACTGCTTCCTTTTTACGGGAACGTTATTAAATTTAATAGTAGGCCACGATTAGGTAGGTCACTCGTGTTTCACTTTTTTCACCCTGTCCACTTATTTATATTTATAAATCCAGGTATTTATCTCGGTGGAAAAAGCGAAATACCTACCTATTAAAACAGAAACAAATTAAAATAATAATATAAATAAATATTTTATAGTCTTACCTTTCGGAGTTTCCAGGTAATTTAAAATATGTTATCTCTGGGTGCGTTATTGAAAATTACAAACAACCAAAAACAGCGCAATATAGTCTACCTATAACTGCTCTTTGCCATATTAAGTAAGTACTTACTCCCGTACCATGACATGTCAAAACTATTATGGTATCTATCCCTTAGGGCACAGATAATATAATGACAGATGTCTCATCCCATACAAAGAAACCGTGCCGTCGTACTGTACTGATTATACTGATTATTTTTTGTACATCTATCGCGTTCGGTTCCGTTCCACGGATATTGATGGTGATCTATCTATCGCCGTGGAACGGAACCAAACGCGATCGATTTACAAAATATAATCGGTATAATCAGATGAAAAACGCTAGTTACGTCGGCACGGTTTCTTTGTATGGGATGAGGCATCTATATGCTAGTATTATATTATCTGTGACCAGGTCATAGACTATCTTGTGGAAAGTTTAACAACGCTGTGCCTTTCGATACGCGATCTCCACTTCAGAACCCATCGATCCCATTGTCATTCAATTCTTTGAGAATTTCGCTTCAAAGCATTTGCATTTGATTAGGGTATGGCCAAAAGAACGTAATGTTATGAGTAGTGACTTGTGAGTGGCGTTTTTTGAGTCGCGTAATTTACATTCGATTGAAATACTTCACTCATTTTGCGTGTGGTACAAAAAAAATGTTAAAAATCAAAAGACTCGACTGCTTAAAAGGCGAACTAAAAAGACGTAAACAAAAAGAAAATCATGCTGTGCAGTCGGAGGATACATATTCGCGAGCTGGCGGACCAAAACCAGATGTTTTTTAGTATGAGTTACATTTAAACATATAAGTGTTATAATTTTTTTTAAATCACCTCTTAAAACCCTTTATTTTGATACCCCACACGAAAGGGTGGGAAGAAAAAAAAAATTTTTTTTCTCCACAGAATTGCGCCCAAAATCCGCCATTTTTCTATTCGCCAATTTTAACATAATAGTGACACTCGCAGGGTTAAGACGAATCGATTGACGTAAGAATCATCAAAATCGGCCAACGCGTTTGGTCTCTAGAACGCCACATAGGAACAAACATACATATATACATAGACTGATAACGGCAGTCGGGTAAAAAGGTCTTTAATATGAAACCGAATGCATCGTAATTTCCGCGATTCATTTTACGCGCTCAAAAAATTACACTCGTTTGACCTCACCCTTACGCACACCTTGGTCTAAGAGCTTATGGTTGCTCGTGTACTTATTTCAATCAAATATTCACAAATCGCACGCTTACTGCTTACAAAACCATCACACCGTTCGTTCCTCACTGCGGCGCATTCTCGACTGTTGTCGTTTATGAAGATAGAATATGCTAATGGCTACATTTGATCTCGGTAAAATGCACGTTTTCTGTGGAATTGGCCACGGAAGCGAAACCGTGGGTAATAGCACGCTACTAATATATTCGTGCCCACGCAATGTGCGCTGAGAACAACTTTTAGCTGACACAGCCATTGCCAAAATTGTCACGGGCCGACAATTTTTAAGAGTAAACAATGACACTTAGACTGAGAAGAATGAGACTTAAACAATGCTTTGTTTACATGGAAAGTTCTGACACTGCTAACAGTGGCCACCGAGGTTTCTCATTACTCTGTGGCACCTACTTACCTACCTATAAGTTATTAGGTTGCTTGAAAGTTGCGAAGACCTGCACATGTTCTGTCAGTTCTGTAGTAACTTCGACGTTTCTTAAACTATGTGGCTTCGATTTTTAGGGTTCCGTACCCAAAGGATAAAAACGGGACCCTATTACTAAGACTTTGCGGCCTGTCTGTCTGTCACCAGGCGGTATCTCATGAACTGTGATAGCTAGACAGTTGAAATTTTCACAGATGACGTTTTTCTGTTGCCGTTCCGTTTCTGTTAATATTTAAGTGGGTGCCGTTTTTGCGATAATGGTACGGAACCCTTCGTGCGCGAGTCCAACTCGCACTTGGCCGGTTTTTTCAATAATATTAGAAGTATTTTCCGCTTAGAGTAAGCAATCATTTTGCCTTTAATAATTGGTTTATCGCCAATGGTTTGACACGCATACAAGTTGCAATAACGAATGAACGTGATTCGTTGATTTCAATTATTCGTTCGATTGATGTCGATCCCATTCATTTAATGATCCTAAATAGAATGTTGTTTTTGGCCAGATCCGGTTTAATTGCTATTTTCATTGTACGGTTCACACATAGTAATTATATTACAAGAACGTTACTCGAACGCTAAACATTCAAAATTATTGTTGCATTGTACTATAAGGGCCAAAATTGCAGTCCAATCTACCAAAATAGAAAAGGCAATTTTTTTGTAGGCAGCAGAATTGCAACTTTTTGCGGCTAGTAGGAATAATCTATACTTTAAATTCTATACAAAATATTAAATCAGTTGTGGATAATTTAACTCCTTCTACATAAACTAGTCATTTGAGTTTTGGGAGAGTATGACTGCACTTTTGACCCTTGACTGTACCTTTCATTGAACTTCACTTTGTATCACTGTATCAAACATATGATCGATTAAAATATACTGTTTGTTGGTGTAAAATATACAGCAAAAAATACGGGTCCAATATTATTTGATAGGAGCGGGGATAGGTGCGCGAGGCTGCATACGATTTCATAAAAATATTTATAAAATGCGATGACTGCGGCGCGTACAGCTCCTGCGGTGCGTCTAGGTGCGCGTTCACCTTAAAAGAGCTTAATTCTTGTGAGAATTTAATGATGTTTTAGTTCATAAACATAAATGACGGGAGTGTGTCATACATACAGTAATAATAATATACGTCATATGGACTTAAGTAGGGTTGGACGTGGATCCACTTAAAACTTAAGCCCTTAAAAACTTTGTTTAGAAGTTTCATGAAGCCGTTCTCGTCATAAATCTTACATTTTTGATGACTTAATACTTCAGGTGGTACAAATAGTTTTAAAAGTAAGAAAACCCTAACCTTAACCTTTTTATACATTGATCGATTTTATAATTTTTAGGGTTCCATACCCAAGGGTAAAAACGGGACCCTATTACTGAGACTTCGCGGTCCGTCTGTCTGTCTGTCTGTCTGTCTGTCTGTCACCAGGCTGTATCTCATGAACCGTGATAACTACACTGTTGAAATTTTCGCAGATGATGTATTTCTGTTGCCGCTATAACAACAAATACTAAAAACAGAATAAAATAAATATTTAAGCGGGGCTCCCATAAAACAAAAGTGATTTTTTTGCAGTTTTCTTTGATAATGGTACGGAACCCTTCGTGCGCAAGTCCGACTCGCACTTGGCCGGTTTTTGCTTTTATTATTGTCTTTTAATTTATTTTAGTCCAGCGAACAAGCTTTAATGACGTAATACAATATTTATTTTATTTGGTTCTCTTTTGTTAATGGGCTTAAAGAACTTTTATTTTTGTTGTGTTATATTTAAGAGTTGCACAATTTTATTATAGTAGTTATTTTTTTTTTTCAAATCTATTCTGTATATTATAAATGTGTTTTGATGTTTTCGAGCGTATGGCACTTGTGGACTGAATCTGCAAATCAGCGTCAGGTGGTATACCCTGTATTACCATTTGGCATCACATCACATCACACACACACACACACATCATCAGCCTATTAATGTTCCCACTGCTAGGACTCAGGCCTTCTCTCTGTGAGAGGGGATGGGCCGTAATCCACCACGCGGGCCCAGTGTGTGCTGGTGGATGTCAGAAGTCTTCGAATTTTTGGTTCTAGGACATGCCGGTTTCCTCACGATGTTTTCCTTCAGCGTTTTGAGAGCAGTGGTGATGAAATAATTTACACAAATTAAAGCGCCTGCCTGGGCTCGAACCCACGGCCTATAACTTGTAAGTCGCGGCCGATACCACTGGGCCACCACTGCTCTCTCTCACCATTACTTTTGGCATTAATAGTTTTAATTATTTATTTTGTTTAATGTTGTTTTTGTTTTTAATGCCAATAAACACATTTTTCTTTCTTTCTAAACAAATCATTAAAAAAATATTAGCATTTGTTAAGATTAGCATTTACACGGGCAAGCAAAAAAGCTTTTAGTATTTAAAACAATTTGATTGAGAGTTATTAACTTATTCAAAACCATATTTTTTTTATCTTGTAGAAAAATCTGCTTGAACAAAAGCCGTTAGCTGCAAGCTTCTAAAATTAACTTGGTTCGGCCAAGGGAACCTGATTTGTGTCGACTTTGATCGATCGGGTAAACAGCCGGGGTAAATAAGAAACCGCAAATAATGATGGATTGTGAAAGAAAAACATTTTATTGGCGGTAACCAGCTTGCGTTAATAATAGCAGTGTAGGTAGTCAGCTTTTTAAAAATCCGGTCTAGTGCGAGTCGGACTCGCGCACGAAGGGTTCCGTACCATTATTGCAAAAACTGCAAAAAAATCACGTTTGTTGTACGGGAGACCCACTTAAATATTTATTTTATTCTGTTTTTAGTATTTGTTGTTATATCGGCAACAGAAATACATCATCTGTGAAAATTTCAACTATCTAGCTTTCACGGTTCATGAGATACAGACTGGTGACAGACGGACAGACGGACGGCGGAGTCTTAGTAATGGGGTCCCTTTGGGTACGGTACCCTAAAAAAGGCTTATTATAAACCTGGCACCTAAGTCGCACCTACTTAGGCCCAGTTTTTGTATCTGTAGTTAACCAATCAATCTGCCTAGCCTTTTTCCAACTATATTGGGGTCGGCTTCCAGTCTTACCGGATTCAGCTGAGTACTAGTGTTTACCATGAAGCGACTGCCTATCTGACCTCCACAACCTAGTAACTGGGTAACACCGCGGAGCCCCTTGGCAAGACTGGTGTCAGATCTCAAGCTTCTGACTACTCGTAACGACTGTCGAAGACCTTCAAATGACAGCCGGGACCAACGGCTTAACATGCTTGTCGAGGCACGGAGGAAACTCGGTATGTTGAAATGGTCACCCATCCACGGACCGACCTCGTCAAGTGTTACTTAACCTTGATGATCGATCAGTGCGGCTGTTACTATTTAGCCACGAGTTAACCAATGGCTAAATAAGCTAACCAATGTTTTAAAATTTCAGTTAAACGCGTTTATTCAACAATTGTTAGTTTAACAAATAGATAAATAATTAACTCGCCAACTTATTTGACCATATGTGATACTAACAATTTATGAAAAAATGCATTGAAGTGAAATTAAAAACCGTTTGACCAGTTAGCATATTTAACCATTACACCTACTTCGGCCCAGTTTTTTAATCCGTAGTTAACTCAACCATTGGTTAAAATGCTAAACAATGGTTTTAAATTTAAGTAAATTCATCAATTGTTAGTTTAACAAATGGTCAAATAATTAAATCTCTAATTTATTTGACCATTTGTGATGCTAACAATTTATCAAAAAATGCTTTGAAGCGAAATTTAAAATCATTGGTTAGCTGGATCAAAACACCTGGTCTTACTAGCTTGTAGAATTGAATGACAATGGGATCGATGGGTTCTGAAGTGGAGGTCGCGTATCGAAAGGCACAGCGTTGGTAAACAACAGAACAAGTTAGATCAACCATCGTATAGACTAGCTAAAATTCACACATCTTTCATGGTGTACTGTGATAAACTCCATAACAAAATACCTTGTGATATATTAAAACTAAATGAAAGTTAAATTAAAACTTTAGTTAAAAGCACACTTTGTAAATAAGCATATTACAAATTAGATGATTAAAATCAAGATATGAATGCTTGGGAACATGCTGGTCCTTTTTTTTTTTTTTTTTTTTTTTTTCTTTTTTTTAAGGGCTTTATCGCTGAGCGATAACGTCGCCCTGTAACATCAACATAATCACTTACTAGCTAGATATAGTTAAAATTATCTATTTTAAAACAAAAAATGCCAGTTTGTACAAGATTCTGGCTTGATCCGATAAAGGGCAAGCCAGAATGGAATTACACTCTCCAATATCGCAATTATATGTGGGTCCAAGTAAAGTAAATCTTAGAGCTCCATTCCGGACACACTCCAGCTCCATAGAGCAATCTTTAGTATGGACAAAATCAAATTTGTTAATTTATAGTCATAATTATTGTAGGTATTCATTTTTTTTTTAAGAAATTGGCTCACACACTGTTCCGTTGTTGATGAATTAGGTATTTTAGGAGCAACTAGAACTGAGAATGAAACCTAGTCTGGATGAAGCTCGGACAAAGTATTTTCGAGTTTCATCCTTAGATTTTTTTGCAGCAATCTGGAGCCCGGATTTTTTGCCTGGTTACATAATGACTCGCCTCATACATGGAACTAACCTACCTTTTGGCCGCGGCTTCGCCCGAGCAAAAAGTGTTAACTGCTATTAACGGGAAAAATCTATCCTATGTCCTTCCCTGTTTCTCAAACTATCTCTATACCAAATTTCATCTTAATGGGTTCAGCCCTTAAGTCTTAAAAGGGAAAAACAGAATTTTAATAATTTTTAGCATGAAATGGATAGTGAGTGTACAAAACACTTCTGCCTACCCTTCGTTCGGTGGAAAACAGGCGTGACAAGCTACATTGTATCCAGAATCTATTCTGTAATTCAACGACAGAACATTTCAGTAATCTTTTCTTGCAGACATAAACAGAATGCTGAATGTATTTGGTTTGGTAACAACACAAACAATGGAGTTTATTGCTGAAAACGGGTTTTTATTTATTTATTCTTCGTTGTAAGACTAATTAAAACTTGTTAATGTGTTTTGACTGCGAATGTTGTGGTGGACTGCAATAATAAACTTGTCTTAGTATTTGTACAATGAAGAAGCACTGTTATCAATAAAAATAAAAAAGTTCCTTTATGAAATTACTTATTGTCAAAGATTCAAAGACTCTTTTACTGAAGTCTGCTGAAAAGCTGCCTTATTCGGCACATTTCCTTTTAATTAAAATTCAAGAATCATTTATGATATCCAAATTATCTCACAGTTTAATTTAATACACCTCTTTGTTTGATCATCATCTTATTATGAACTCACTTCGTCGCTTGCAAACAAAACCTACTCTGTGAGCGCCACAACATGCGTCATATATCATGGCAAATTGAACTTTAATAACCATAACCTTGAACACAAATTCAATCGGAGGCTGTAATTTTTGGTATACTTCAGTAAAGGCGGTATCTGTCACTAAATAAATTCTAATTTTTTATTCTATCTGAATTCTCTAGTCTCGGTTTCAGCTTAATAAAGATATTATAATTTGCCGCATTGTAACAGATCAGTGATGTTTATGACTTATTTTCAACACAACAAGGTTGATTTTCTTTTGTATTTTCTGTTATATTACACTCTCGAACGCTTGTCAACCCGGATTGTGTTGGGCGGGCCGCATACGTACGTTTTCCGCATTCGATTTCCGAATTCGTTTTCCGTATTCGGAATCCCGAATGCTAATAAAATACATTGACTGCCGCACACGTCCGTTTTTTTTCGAACGGAACACTTTCCGTACGTACGTATCGAATGCCAGCCAAACAAGAAAAAACTAACATCTGTGCTAGGTTCACGGAATTCCGAATCTGTATTCCGTATTCGGAAATCGAATGCGGAAAACGTACGTATGCGGCCCGCCCAACACAATCCGGGTTGACAAGCGTTCGAGAGTCTGTAAGATAACAGGAAATACAAAAGAAAATCAACCTTGTTGTGATGCAAATAAGTCATAAACATCACTGAGCTGTTACAATGCGGAAAATTATAATATCTTTATTAAGCTGAAACCGAGACTAGAGAATTCAGATACAATAAAAAATTAGAATTTATTCGAGTTCTCTAACAGAAATGCGTAACTATTTGTGTAGTGAATAAAGTTCTATATTGTAAAAAGTACGCGCAGCGTCGCATTTCGCTGTAAACTGACCCATAGGCTGTGAACTGAATTTATGATTTTGTGTGAAAATTATCCGTTCATAAATTGAAGCGTGTCCGTTGCATGCATAGACAATGGCAGCAATTTTACGCTTGTTCCGTTCACACAAGACCTCTTTTGTGTTGTCTAGTGAGTAGCTCTCGCGAACATTTAGCCGAACTTTGCATAAAGTTCATGAACGAAGTATGAATAGGAGTATGATATTGATGATATTATACTGTTCTTCCTATACATTGAGTGGAGGTCTCATGACTAGTACGTTCTTTTTAGGTTGCCGTACCCAAAGAGTAAAAACGGGACCCTATTACTAAGACTCCGCGGTCCGTCTATCTGTCTGTCTGTCTGTCACTAGGCTGTATCTCATGAACCGTTATAGCTAGACAGTTGAAAATTTCACAGATGATGTATTTCTATTTCCGCTATAACAACAAATACTAAAAAGAGAATAAAATAAATATTTAAGTAGGGCCCCACACAACAAGTGTGATTTTTTTTGCCGTTTTTTGCTATAATGGTACGGAACCCTTACGTATGGAACGTGCGCGAGTCCGACTCGCACTTAGCCGGTTTTTTATTATTCACATGAAAATAATATTGACAGGTAGTTGTTGTCTAAAAAGCTTTCCTAACGGGTTTTATACTCTAAGAAAAAAATCTTTAAGGAAGGGCGTAGTACCTAACAAAATGGAATTATCTATTGAGAAGAGCAGAATTTTAAAATCAAAAACGATTAATGGTTTTATAAATATACTTAATGGATTGTTGATCGCCGTTTTTAAGGGTATAATAACTTTAGCCCTAGCTAACTATTCTAATATCGTTAAAGCACTCAGAAGACAGAAAAAGCCAGTAACACACTGGGAGAAAACCCGGCCAAGTGCTAGTCGGACTCGCGCACGAAGGGTTCCGTACCCAGGGTGGTCAACTTATCAACTATGTATGGGGACACCCTTTAATTTTCAATTATTTTTAATTTTTGGATTTTTTCCTTTATTTATGCTGTAAGACCTTAGTTTTTGCCAAATTTAGTGATTCTAGGTCAACGGGTACTACCATAAAGATTTTCAGCCCAAAACCTATAGCGTACTTCCGGTTGACCTAGAATTGTCAATTTTGGTTGAAACCAAGGTCTTACAGCACAAGTAAAGGGTAAAATACCGAAAAATAAAAAAAAGTTGAATCTTAAGGTAAATTTTGGTACTTACAAGTTTTCGCGAAAATCTAAATTTGCCCATATCTTTTAATCGTGCTGACTCTTGTCTGTGTGTGTGTGTGACTATTGATCTCAGTATCTGGTATAAATTTCAACTTGCTAGGTCTACCCGTTCCTGAGAATGTCGGTAGTGACACACGGAGTTTGAACCCTTATAAGATCACACTCTTGTCCGTCTGTCTGTCCGTGTCACGGACAGACAGACGGACAAGAGTGTGATCTTATAACGGTTCCTTTTTTTACCTTTGAGGTACGGAACCCTAAAAAGGGATAACCAAACGGTTGTATAACTTTATTAGCAAACATAGACCTTAGTCTCGGTAAATTGTATAGTCATCAAGGTTTGGGTAGTAGCTTCTAAACAAAATATAAAAGCAATAATAATACGTGAATAATTGCGAATTATCGCCTTTTACAACTTGTTATTAAGATTCTTGTATACCTTTCAGATTGACAAAAGATGACGAAGTAATAAATGTTTTTTGAGGCTCATAAAAGGATAAAACTTGGAAACATTAGTTTTAAAACACAACCAGTAACCTAGTAAACAATAGCGTCAAGATGAAGACCATAATTATATATGTATGGTATACAAGTAAATAATATAAATGAAATGTTTCTTTAAAAATATCCTTTATTCGTTAGTAATATTAGAGTTCGTTTTTATTTATTTAAACTTCATGCACAAAGGTACAATGGCGGACTTAATCCCTTAGGTATTCTCTATCAGTCAACCAAGGGTGGTGAAGAGATAACATGGCAGGTGCATTGTGTAAAACGGAAACAATAAAATTAAAAAAAAAAAATAGGTAATAATAAATTTCTTAAAATACAAGTACATATATATATTCTATCATCTCGCATGTGATTGGTCGATTTTTCATACTTTTTGCTCTTTGCTCTTTGCTCTTTCCGAATTCGGCAATATACGGAATAAGGCTGCAGGTCTTTGGGGATGCTGATGGGTTGGACGGGGATGATAGGGGCGCCGATCTGAACGGGCTCAGCGGGAACAAAAGCGACCTCGACCACCTGGACGGGCTCAGGAGTTCTTCAACCACCTAAACAGGTACAGGTGCGATAGGTTCGGCCATGACAGGTGCAACTCCGAGTGCTCTGCCGCATGCACCGGTGTCAGCGTTGACGGTGACGACTGAACTGGCGGCAGCTTCGATCTTGATAATGATTTGCGCTTGAGGACTGATTGAATTGAAATCAACAGGCGTGTCAACTACAGCAGCTCCAACTGCAATAGGCCCGAAGCCCTCAATGGTTACGGGTCCGAGAGAAACAGGCTCGAAGGAGTCCATGATGGCGGCGTTAGGGATAAATGAATCCTCAGCGTTGAGTGCTGGCACATGGTCGGTGGGGCCAGGCTGGACTAGTCCAGGTGCAGCAGTAGCCACGGTTACCAGGGCGGCGAGTAACAGGAATTTCATTGTTTCTGAGGGCAAATAATTATAGTTAGTTTTAAGATGTAGGATATCTTTCGCTGAGTAAACATCTTCAGCTTGGCTTTATTACTATGTATATAAGTTGGGTTTATAGACTTCATTTTAAGCATTATCATATACTATATACTAGTGAAATAATCTTAGTCAAAACCATGGTCATGCATTCCCAATCACACACATTCACCTTCACACACACTCATATACCAAAACTCACCCGCAGCCACATCACTCACATCAAACTCAAACAACTCTCAACTCAAACTCAATCATCTACTAGTCCACAAACATTCATAAACACTTCACTCACGTATATATATTTTACTTATTATACAATGTAACATTGAAGTTAGTTATATATCACTTAAAATATATTAGTAGTACAACGAAACATATTTGCTCTGTTGGCATGTATTGTTAAAATATCGAGGGAAAATAGTCACTGAAAACTGAAATACAGGCATTGCCTACCTCGGTTGTAGTGACTATACATCCATTTACTAGATATAAATACGGCCAAACTATTTTCTGTAAAATAATACTAAGTTTTTGGAGAAATAAATGTATTTATATTTGAGTAATATGCATTGCAAAGGGCACATCACGCATATTTTAGGTAATATATTGTGTTTTCATCTCAATGTTTACTACCTTTTATGCTAGTTTTACTTTTTGGTAGTTGAGTAGGTTGTTTGAAAATACTCATACTAAAATATTTGTTTTCGGTTTGTAAATATTTCGCGATTTTAACGAAGACTATCTACGTAACGGCAGTACTGCAGTATTCAAATTATTAAGTGACCGCGGTGGTACTCAAATATATAATATTTTTTCTAACTTCACTTGTGCTTTAGCTAGTCGCCACGTGTTAAACATATCGTACTGTTTCAAATACTTCTCGCGTAATCGATGAGGAGATAGCTCATTTGCGCATTATTAACAGTTTCAGTCAATTCTGTTGGCGTCACATAAACTTCCTCGTCGCTAGAATCACCCATTTTAGGTTTTTCACTTGTTTTCAAGTTTCTTGTTTTTAACCTAACGTTTTAACAATATGACGTGAAAAGAAAATGGCGCGCGCAAAGCAAATAAAAAAATAGTACACCAAGTTCGAGTTCCGAGTCTGAGTTTTTAACAAATTAAAAAAAGGTTGTATGATAAATTCGGCACCATGGAGGTAGAAGTAAATAGATTTAATGATGTTTTGAATTCACAAACTTAGTACACACGATGCTCTAAATTAAATTTACTTTATCCTCTAGCAGATAAAAACGGCTTTTGCACTCAGATATCAAAGAGCAAAAATACTCTTTCTGAGATGGGTGGATGAAAAACTAATTATCATTTCATTCTTTAATTTTTGTAACTATGCATGAATATGGAAGGTTTTCCCATTCTGTTTTATCAAACCTATTCGCCAGATAAATAATATAGTTCTAGTTTTGTTTATGGTTCTATTAGAAAAAAAAAATGATTTTTGAATTAAACTTAATGCATTTTATACAGGTAGTTGATTTTTAAACACTTAAATTTTTCTGATTTTACTAATTGTTATCGAACTGTGATCTATACATTAATGAATAAAACTCATCAGTCATTGCTCTAAAGATTGCACAAGCACAAATTCAGTCGTTAACACGTGCCTTAAAACCGTTGGAATGGCGCTCCAAATTAGTTAATTTGGTCCGAAACCAAAAAATAATGGAACACAGAAAAAGAAACACTTACCGACTGTTTATTTTCTAGTTCAGACAACAAATATACTGACTTGATCAAATGCTGATCATTTTATACAATTCCTTTATCAAAGGACTATGCAATAGATAATAAAATGTAATAAACACTGTAAACAATAACGATACTTCCTAGGCAATAGATAATATTTTAATTAAGCATATTGCGGTAACAAAACAGTCATATACTGATAATCCTAATGACAAACATAATGGTGACGCTAATATTGTGCAATGTGTTTTTTTCACAAAATACTATTATCATCAAATCAAATCAAATATTTTTTATTGGGGCCATAGGTTATACAGACAGATGTTAGGTAAATTACAGTTCCATTATGTCCTGCTAGTAGGCAAAAATAATTATAGGTATCACATATAAAGCAAATCTTACAAAATAAGAATTAGGTGCATGGTGACTGATTGTAGTAGGTACTAATTATTAAGAAGTGTCGTGTAGTAAGCTTTGTCATCTTCCTTCTTTGATTCTTTATTTGTCGTCATCTCATCATTGATCCCTAATTTACTCATGTATTTTGAAAAAATACAGCCAACCTTGAATTGCCGTCTCTTTGGAGTTCCTCTACTATTATTAGGACTTAAGCATGTGTTTTTGATATCATAGTCACACAACATGCTCTGTTCTGTGTGATTTTTTTATGTGTGCGTTAAAAATGCATTTGTTTATATGTAGTGAATTACCTTGTCTATGTGTAGGTGAACAGATGCCTATAAAATATGGTAATGTTTAGGATAGCTTCATATTGATATTATGCTTATGCTTATTATTACTCTCATGATTCTTTATGTGATAATTTGTTAAGTGTGTGTTAAGATGGGGGTAGAGACACGTAGAATAAAAGGGTAGTAATAGTATTTCGATGGATGATTCAGCAAGGATCATGTGTGTTACACACTTTGGTTTATTTATCACATGTATGAGGGGAAGTCCAAAAGTTCGCAAATTATTTTCCTTGAAATACATCTAATTTTTAGGAAAAATATTCCACAAAATTTTCGATCTCCATAATTATGTTTAAAGTTACTTCTCGCAGTGTAAGTTGGAACAATATTTTCTTTGGCTTTTATCATTCCGTCATCCGTTCATTCTTTTTGACAGAATCCATTCCAAACATTTTCTTTTATATTTTTTTATTTATCGTTAGCCTCGTGTTTGACCACTATCTCGCCTGATGGTAAGCGATGATGTGGTCTACGGTGAAGCACGCTTGCCAAGAAGTGACCTATTCACTCTTGACTTAAAGACACAACATGCCAATATTTACCCTTTTAAAGTATAAATGTATATTGCTTGCAATAGCAGTGTACATATTAAATAAAGAAACAAAAGGTCATATGTAGATGTCTTAGTTGCAGAGTGAAAACAACCATAAAATGCTAAACATTTCAATTGAATTTCAAATCACATTTTTGTGAGTAATTTGAGAACAAAAGTTATTAAGTTGATGTGATTACGTGTTTTTGATTGCCGTTGCAATAGCAACTTGGACCAAAAATAATTTACGCTGATTGGAACAAAAAACATTCAAAAACAACATACCTACATTATAATTTGAATTTATTCTAGAATCAATCATGATAACTTGATAAAGATCAAAATTATTTTCTAACAAAAATATAATCTAAGATTATTGCGTAGCACAAGGTTATCTTATTATTGAATCTAAAATGACAATTAGTATTATTATAAAATGTTACTTCAGATTAATAATTATGTGTCAGAAAATTCTCATAATTACTTTTAGAATCGTCTATTTGATATATATATTATTTTATTAAATTTAGCTTAAGCATGTCATTAGCCATTATAAATTGTATATTTATATTTTATGGTCAATCATTTTATTCTATTTTAGTTTAGATTTTGCTTTACCTTTTACAACTTGTTATTAAGATTAACGTAAGTCCTCCATACCTTTCAGATTGACAAAAGATGACGAAGTAATAAATGTTTTTTGAGGCTCATATAAGGATATAACTTGGAAACTTTAGTTTTAAAACACAACCAGTAACCTAGTAAACAATAGCGCCAAGATGAAGGCCATAATTATATATGTATCGTATGTATGTATGGTATACAAGCAAATAATAATACAGATTCATATCCTTTATTCGTTAGTTATATCAGAATTCGATTTTATTTATTTACTAGCTTCTGCGAGTGGCTTCGCCCGCGTGACAGTCGAAAATTTTCCCGAGGAAACATATTCCCGGGATAAAAAATATCCCATGTGCTATTCCTGTCTATAATCTATTTCTGTACAAAATTTCATCCAGATCCGTCCAGCCTCAAACGGCTGTTTTATAGCGGCAATAGAAGGCCACATCGCGTCTTTCATCTCGCATATGATTGGTCGATTTTTCATACTCTTTGCTCTTTCCAAATTCATTACGCAATAAGGCTGCAGGTATTTGGGGATGCTGATGGCTTGGACTGGGCTCAACGGGAACGGGAGCGAACTTGTCCACCTGGACGGGCTCTAGGGTTCTTCAACCACCTAAACAGGTGGGATTGGTTCGGGACTGACAGGTGCAACTCCGAGTGCTCTGCCGCATGTACAGGCGTCAGCGTGGACGGTAACGACTGCACCGGGGGCAGCGTCGACCTTAACGTTGATATTCACGTAAGGATTGCTTGAAGAGAAATCAACAGGCGTGTCAACTATAGCAGCTCCAACGGTAATAGGCCCGAAGCCCTCAACGATTACGGGTCCGATAGAAACTGGCTCGAAGTATTCAACGATGTCGGGGCAGGTATTTGGGGATGCTGATGGCTTGGACTGGGCTCAACGAGAACGGGAGCGAACTTGTCCACCTGGACGGGCTCTAGGGTTCTTCAACCACCTAAACAGGTGGGATTGGTTCGGGACTGACAGGTGCAACTCCGAGTGCTCTGCCGCATGTACAGGCGTCAGCGTGGACGGTGACGACTGCACCGGGGGCAGCGTCGACCTTAACGTTGATATTCACGTAAGGATTGCTTGAAGAGAAATCAACAGGCGTGTCAACTATAGCAGCTCCAACGGTAATAGGCCCGAAGCCCTCAACGATTACGGGTCCGATAGAAACTGGCTCGAAGTATTCAACGATGTCGGGGCTGATGGCGTTGGGGATTAATGAATCCTCAGGGTTGGGAGCTGGAACAGGGCCGGTGTCGCCCCGCTGGACTAGTCCAGGCGCAGCAGTAGCCACGGCTACCAGAGCTGCGAGTAACAGGAATTTCATTGTTTCTGTGGACAAATAATTATAGTTAGTTTTAAGATGTAATAATCTTTTGCTGAGCAAACATCTTCAGCTTGGCATTTTTACTATGTATGTAAGTTGGGTTTATAGACTTCATTTTAAGCTTTATCTATACTAATATTATAAAGAGGAAAGATTTTTTTGTTTGTTTGTTTGTTTGTTTATTTGTTTGTACCGAATAGGCTCCGAAACTACTGGACCGATTTTAAAAATTCTTTCACCAATAGAAAGCTACGTTATTCCTGAGTAACATAGGCTATTTTTTAATCCCGAAAACGGGTCCTGTGGGGTGGCCCACGGGAGCGAAGCCGCGGGCAACTGCTCGTCTATACTAATATTATAAAGAGGAAAGATTTTTTTGTTTGTTTGTTTGTACCGAATAGGCTCCGAAACTACTGGACCGATTTAAAAAATTCTTTCACCAATAGAAAGCCACGTCATTCCTGAGTAATATAGGCTATTTTTTAATCCGGAAAACGGGTCCTGTGGGGTGGCCCACGGGGGCGAAGCCACGGGGAACAGCTAGTATACTATATACTAGTTAAATAATCTTAGTGAAAACCATGGCCATGCATTCCCAATCACACACATTCACCCTCACACACTCTCATATACCAAAACTCACCCGCACCCACATCACTCATACTCTACATAAATCACCTACTAGTCCACTCACTCACGTATAGATCATTTACTTATTCTACATACATTGAAGTTAGTTATAAGTCACTCAAAATATATTAGTAGTACAACAAAACATATCTACTTTGTTGTCATTTACTGTCAAAAATTGAGGGAAAAAGGTCACTGAAAACTGGAATCCAGGCATTGCCTAGTTCGGTTGCAGTGACTACATCAATTATAAATAATGATAAAGATACTATCAGTAAAATTGTCATGTTTGCATGCATGGGTGGCAAGGTCACCGCAGATCTCAGCGACTGTTGTCAAGGTTACCATTAAAACCAGCAAAACTTCAGGACATCAAGTAGTATTTAATATTGTATTAAAAGAAAAGAAGTCAACAGTTTTGTTATACTTTGATCTCTATTGAGGTGATTAGTTAAGAATTATCATTAACATTAAGTAGTATAAGTTAAATATTGAATACTGACCATTACAATAATATTATATATTTTTAAGAACTTTATATTAAAGCCCTATAAAGTATTACCTTGTTTTTTCAAAAAAAAATTATACTCCCATCTTTTTAAAACATTTTTTTTTGCACTTTGATTGTTTTTTTTTTCTCAAAACAAAGAAAATGGATTTCATCCAAATACTTCCAAACTATTTTCTTATTTTCCAAACTACTTTATTATAAGTTTTTTGAGAAATAAATTTATAATTTATTTATATTTGAATAATATGCATTGCAAAGGGCACATCATGCATATTTTAGGCATTATGTGTTTTCATATCAATGTTTACTCTACTTTTTATTTTAGTGTGTTACTTCTATACTAAAAGGTTCTTCATAAAAGTACTTTCTTAATTATTAAAATACGACAATGTCATGTTTTAATTTTTAAGAGTTAAGTTTAAATGATTACTGCTATCATTTACGTTACTTTTAAGTTATTTAGGTATTAAAAACATGTAGGAGTGCCATAATAATAATCTGTAATTTTGAAATAGTTCTAAGAATGTTAAAACTAATTTTCATTCCTTTCTTTAATTGTTGTAACTATGCATGAATATCGAAGCTTTTACCATTATGTTTTATCGAACCTATTTGCTAGATAAATAACATAGTTTTGTTTTGTCCTACGTAGATATCTACTAGGGCCTATCATAATAGTCCAATTTAGTTGATTGATTTTTGATATTAAACTTATGCGTATTTTATATAGTTGATTTTTAGGTACTTAAAATTTTTCTTAATTTACAAATTGTCATCGAACTGTGATTTATATAAATTAATAAATGAAACTTATCAGACAATGCTCTCAAGATTGCACATGCACAAATTCACTCGTTAACACGCACTTTAAAACAGTTGGAATGGCGGTCAAAATTATTCAATTTGGTCCGAAACAAAAAAAAAATGGAACACAGAAAATGAAACACTTACCGACCTGTTTATTGTCTACTTCAGACAACAAATATACTGACTTGATCAAATGTTGACGATTTTATACCATTTCTTTATCAAAGGACTATGCTTCAAAGACAATAGATAATAAAATGCAATATGCACTGTAAACAATAATGATTCATGAGCATTTAAGGATATTCCGGTTACAGCACAGTCATAGACTGATAATACCTAATGACAAACATAGTGGTGACGCTAACATTGAATAAAATATAATCATAAATAATAATCCTCCTTCATCGATTCTTTATATTTTGTCGTGACACTGGATGAGTTTCTGAGTAGTTTTGATTATGAACGGACAGAATAATTTATACAAATATGCAAGTAAATTATTTGTATTCTTATTACATAAATAAACAATATATACATGCGTATCTATATCTTACATTAATCCTAATTTATATTTATAAAGAAACGGTAGCGGTATTTTTTTTGTGCAACAAATGCTCTATTCTGATCGGTGCTATTTGGAAGCCGGTTATTTTTTTTAAACATGTTTTGTTAAGTATTTCTTTAAGTTTAGAAAAAAATATGTTAACCTATTCTTGTTTATTGGTAGGCTGTATATGTTGACAATAATTACACATAAGTTCTATAAGTTCAATGGCACTTTATTCCCCAATATTTCTCATAGTATGTTCCTTATTGTGCACCAATGCATGCTCCTCCATTTATAATGTGCCTAACGTAAGATGAAATTAACGAGTAATTGGGCATTTTAAGCGAATAGGTATTCTCGTTTTGCATATTATGTTCAGTGATACAAAGAACTTCGACATGTTTATTAGTTGCGGTCTAACTCGTCTAAGTACAGTGAAAGTTCATCAGATTTACTGATAAGACCATTGATGTTCTGATGCAAGATATTAATGTGAAGATATTTTTTTTTTAATTTTGTTAACACCGATGAATTACGACATACAACTACGCTGTTAATACTTTTCACGATTTCGTTTTCCCCTTGTTCATGAATGCAACTCTTTGCGCTATTCTGGATATTACTGTAGTTGCTGAAGTATGTTGGTGTGGCACTATCCACCATAGTTTTATGTGTGTTAGTTATTCCTATGTCATCATACGCATCAAATTTTAATTTATAATTTATACGCAATAACTCTCTTAGCCAAGACCTGCTTAAATTAAGACAAAAGTGTATGCCTCTCAGCAGATATTTTTCAAAATCTAACTTTAAGTATTGTACATTGCTAAATTTACTACATACAAATAATTAATTCTAGTTAAATTATAATATATTAGAGAACCTATTTTATGGTATTTCAGTGAAAATCACGTTTGTATACGGTACAGATTCAAGCCATATCGTCTTAGATAAAGTACCTATAGATTTCGCCATGGCGTGGCCGCACATGAGACAACAATAGTTAGTTCTGGTGTTACAACAAGAACAAGAACACTACAACCCACCATCGCACTGACACTTATTATTTATTTATTTATTTAATTTTAAGAAAGCTTACAGACTAATAACAATATCAACAATCAATCAATCAATCAATATCTATAAATAACCCAATTCCAAGTCGCAATTAACACATAATACCACGAAATCACAGAAAATCAAACAAAACCGAGTTTGTTTGTCAAACCTGCCATAACATTAGAGTTTGACAAACAACAGAAACCGGCCATGGTGACAAAGACAAAAAATAATCTTTTGTCCTTATTATTTACATAGAGCTGCCAACTAGCGATCTCGCTCTATCAATCAAGCTCATTTTATGGCGAAATCTATGGGTACTTTATCTAAGCATATCGTTGTGTTAAATTGAAAATCACTCGGGTTTACACCATTAGTTCCGTCAGCTACAACTATGTCATAATCATCTTTACGTAATATCAATATTTCACTTTTAAAGCTGTTCAGCACATCACATATTCTTGCACCTTGTTTCCACATCCATGTTACGTAATAATCATCACCGACCAAGCGTTGTAGTATACTCTGGACCATTCTTCCTTGGTGATCCACCATGATAATAATGTTACGTCTTTTCCGAGATGTTTCTTGCACGTTCAGTATGTTTCTGGTAGATTTCATGTGACATTTTTTTGTAAATGACTGCTTCTTTTTCTTCCTCACGATCAGCTGTTTTTGGTAGTTCAGGCAGAGTTATCGGTAACTGAAATGTTTCCGTATGTGGATTAATTATGTTTTTAGATGGTAATTTAGGTGTTCTCGTGTTGAAGGTATTATGTTTTTCTATATTTGTTATTTTCTTTCTCAAGTTTGGTGTTCGTAGTATAGGGTTATCTGATATTCCTACTTTTTTTATAAAAGTCTATTAGTTTCTTGTATTTATCGAATTCCTTTTTTAGAACAGTATTTTCTTGGTTAAAGTTTTATATTTCTTGATTTGCAGTTTGTAATGCCTCTTTTAACTGGTTTATTTTAAATCCCTTTTCGTGACGACGTATCAGGTAAACTGCGAATTGTTGACTCAAATATCGAGTGTGATAATGCCATATTACTGCTGTTACTCAATGAGCTTGAACGTTGTCGCCACCGAATTCCACCTTCAACAGAACATATTACTGTTCTGTTAAAGTATTAATGTTTCGGGATCCTTTTTAATATTGCCGAAAGAGATACTAATATAGATTTTATAAATCTCAAAAAGTTCTGTATGCACTTGGATTCCTTGGATTCGAACTGCCGACAAATGGTGCGATAGATAGCTATGTACTGTATGTACCGTAGATGTAGTCGTATTAGTGGTTCCGTAAGTAGTTCTAATATGTATTTTTTATGATAGGTGTGGGTGGATTTTAATTTTGAATCAGTCCTATTTGTGCCAACGGTCTTGTGTAGCGTATATACCTTTATTAAAACTACTTATCACTGATTGAAGATAATCTGCGTTATTTCACTGCACGTATAGGTGATTATGTCCACTTAACCCATTTATTACAAATATGAGTGTGTATATTGCTACTTAAAAACTGCTATAATGATCACTTGAGTCACTGAGTACTTTGTTTTTGTTTGATCACTATTACTATTTCCTTGTTGCTACTAACATGCGCCATATAGCCTTATTATAGCGCTTTATTATAGCCTCATAATTGTTTTTGTTGCACTTTTACGGGATATTCGGAACTTTAACTGTTTTTGAATTAATAATTTACACAAGAGCTTTGTTGACCGTGCGCGAGCGATACGGCTCAACCCTCAAAAGCTATCCTAAAGTGATGTTTAGGATAGCACAAAGAATAAAAGGGTAGTAATAGTATTTCGATGGATGATTCAGCATGGATTATGTGTGCCTTATACACTTTGGTTTATTTATTGCAGGTATAAGGGGAAGTCCAAAAGATCGCAAATTATTTTCCTTGAAATACAACTTCTTTTTAAGAAAAATATTCAACAAAATTTTCGACCTCCATAATTTTATGTTTAAAGCTACTTCTTGCAGTGTAAGCTGGAACAATATTTTCTTTGTGTTTTATCATTTTCCTTTCAGTCTTTTTGACAGAATCCATGTCTAAACATGCCAATATTTATCCTTTTAAAGACATGTAAAAATTTCTATTGTTTGAAATGTAAGTTAACTTTTCAATAGCAGTGTACATATTCAACAAAGAAACGAAAGGTCATATTTAGATGACATACTTGCAGAATGAAAACAACCATAACATTCTAAATATAAAATTGAATTTTAAATCACATATTTGTGAGTAATTGGAGAACAATAGTTATTAAGTGGATATGATTACGTGTTTTTGATGGCCGTTGCAATAGCAACTTGGAACAAAAATAATTTGCTTTGAGTGGAACAAAAAACATTATACCTACATTGTAATTTGCTAATCAATCATTTTAACTTGATAAAGAACAATTTGACCTGGTGAAGGTTGCGGGGATCCGCTGGTTGCGAGACGCACGGGACCGGTCAATGTGGCGATGCTTGTGGGAGGCCTATGTCCAGCAGTGGACGTCTTTCGGCTGATATGATGATGATGATGATGAAGAACAAAAGTTTTTCTAACCAAAAATATAATCTAAGATTATTGAGTAGCACAAGGTTATCTTATTATTGAATCTAAAATGAGAATTAGTATTATTATAAAATGTGGCTTCAGATTGATAATTATGTGTCAGAAAATTCTCATAATTACTTTTAGAATCCTCTATTTGATATATTATTTTATTAAATTTAGCTTAAGCATTTCATTAGCCAGTATAAATTGTATATTTATATTTTGTAGTCAATCATTTTATTCTATTTTAGTTTAGATTTTGCTTTTTCTTGCTCAATTTAGCCAAAGACTGAATGGTGTTGCCGATGTTATAAACGAAATAAAGTTCCACAATTTATTTCAACTGTCTATCTATCACGATTTATGAGAAACAGTCTGGTGACAGACAGACGGCCAATGGAAACAAAAAAAAACAAAATCAAGTAGTTTATTTCAAGTAAACCTTATAGGTACTTTTGAATTGTCACTAATGATGACTCTAGTTGCAAATTTGCAAGCGTCTGTAGGTCTCAATGGAAAAGAATTTGCAAGAAACTCCACGGACACTCTTTTCCATCACATACAAATAAAAATAAAAAAAGTACTTTAACAGGCCGAACCCAACTCCCAACTCCTCCTCCTCGACTTTAATCCCAACTGATGGCGCCCGTTCACGAACATAACACATGGATCGGCACCACTCAGCTCAACCATCATGAAGGGAACCGAAAGATCCAACACATGTGCCACCATCAGAGAGAAATTAGAGAGAGCATGACACACTCAACTGCCAGGGCACACAGTAGTCAACGAACGACACAGGTAGAGTGAATGGTAGATTTATCTACAGTCGGAACATAGTACTCACACATGTGCTGTGCAGTTATATAATACTAAAAGAAATAAAGAAAGAAAAAAAATGTTAATTTGTGACCCGCACAGGAGACACGAGATAAGAAAAACATAAATAATAATAAAAAATAAATAACCCCATGCGAGACCAAAAAGGGAAAAGGCAAATTGAGTTTATACAATACAAAAATTTGCATACAGTCTTCAGCAGGTCCAACAATACTTTGAAACTTTTCTGCCCATCACTAATTGTTCTTGCGCCCTAGTGGCGGCGGAGCAGGACCAGCATTGAGCCAAGCATTTTTATCAGCGATGTAATCCCCCAACTTATAATATGCTTGCCTGCATAGTGTGCGTTTTATACAAGGTTTAAATTTCGCCTCATTTAGTTCTAGAATGTGGCGAGGAATTTTATTGTAACATTTTATACAGTACCCCATAAAAGATGATGCTACTTTAGCACGCCTGAAACCTGGTTGAATTAATTGGTCTCTATTTATATTTTTTAAACCACCAGATTTATAATATTAATATAATCTCTCTCTCTCCTCTTCGCACTCTTTATTAATGCTATCACTCAACGACTTTCTTCTTTCTACTACCTATATGCTGATGATCTCCAAATTTATACCCAAGCCCCTCTCGGAGAGTTATCCAATGCCATTGAGACAATTAATACAGACCTGGCTCGAATAGGTGACTGGAGCACTGAGTTCGGGTTGAGGATCAATCCAACGAAGACTCAAGTAACGATTGTTGGCAGTTCTCGGACTGTCTCTAGGATCGATTGGTCGATACTTCCCCAGGTTTCTTTCAATAATACTATTATTCCTATAAATCATATTGTGAAGAACTTGGGGATTTATATCGACAGCAACCTTTCCTGGACCAAACAACTGCAGGAAGTCAGTCGAAAACTGTTCGCGTCTGCGGGTTCCCTGAGACGTCTTCGTAATTTTCTTCCCATCACCACTAAAATTGCGATAGCACAATCTCTTCTTCTGCCTATTCTAGACTATGCTGATGCCAGCTATCTTGATCTCACCCAAGACCAATTGGACAAGCTTGAGCGACTTCAAAATCTTTGTATCAGGTTCATATTTGGCTTGCGCAAGTATCATCACGTTTCCGAATTTCGTACTAAGCTCAAATGGCTCCCTATTCGCCTTCGCCGGAATGCCCATATACTTTCTTTGCTTTATAATGTGCTTTTTAGTCCTTTTACTCCTATTTATCTCAAAGAACGCTTTCAGTTCCTCTGTGACACCCATTCTAGGTCCTTGAGATCATCGGAAAATCTTAAATTAAGTATTCGTATGCATTCCACTTCCTTCTTTGACAAATCTTTCACGATTCAAGCAGCTCGGTTGTGGAATGTATTACCTATTGAAGTGAGACGTGCTCAAACACTGCCAACGTTCAAGAAAATGGTGAAGGAGCATTACCTTTCACTATAATTTTTATTCTTCTCCTTTCCCTGTTATATATTTGACATGTATTAGTATATTATGTAATATTGTATGTATGTATTGTATGTTATTAAGTCTAATTAATATTATTTTTATATTTTGTACACTGACAGCCCTAAATTCTTCTCCTATCTTTCAGTCCATCCAAAGGTTGTCTGTAAGAGATTGCCTAGTGCGATAAGACCGCCCATTTTACACTTGTATATTTGAACATATGTCCTGTATATTTTTTGTGGTGTACAATAAAGTATATAATAAATAATAAATAAATAATAAATAATTTAAGAATTGATAATGGATAGTGAGTATACTAAACACTTCTGCCCATCCTTCGGTGGAAAGCAGGCGTGATAATAAGCTACACTGTATCCAGAATTTATTCTGAAATTCAACGACTGAGCATTTCAGTAATCTTTTCTTGCAGACATAAACAGAATGCTGAATGTGTTTGGTTTGGTAACAATACAAACAATAGAGTTTATTGCTGAAAACGGGTTTTTATTTATTTATTCTTCGTTGTAAGACTAATTAAACCTTGATAATGTGTTTTGACGGCGAATGTTGTGGTGGACTGAAATAATAAACTTGTCTTAGTACTTGTACAATGAAGAAGCACCGGTAGGTAACGAAAAAAAAAGTTTTGATAGTTCCAGTACAAAATTACTCATTGTCAAAGATTCAAAGATAATGGAGTCTGCTGAAAACCTGCCTTATTCGGCACATTTCCTTTTAATTAAAATTCAAGAAGTGGATATTTCCTTTATGATTTCCAAATTATCTCACAGTTTAATATAATACACCTCTTTGTTTGATCATCATCTTATTATGAACTCACTTCGTCGCTTGCAAACAAACCCCAATCTGTGAGCACCACAACATGCGTCATATTTCATGGCAAATTGAACTCTAATAACCATAAGCTTGAACACAAATTCAATCGGAGGCTATAATCTTTGGTATATTTCAGTAAGCCAGGCGGTATCTGTCACTAACACGCAACACAATCCGGGTTGACAAGCGTTCGAGAGTCTGTAAGATAACAATGAAAATACAAAAGAATATCAACCTTGTCTTGATAAAGATAAGTCTTAAAATCACTGAGCTGTTACAATGCAAAAAATTATTTCTTTTTACAAGCTTTTATTTAAATTGCAGTGTATGTATGTATGTAAGTGTGTTCGGGTCAAATCTTGCAACTGAATTTTAAAGCAGTTATCCTCCACCGATTAAGATGAAATTTTGAATACATGTTTAGTTACGATGACAATGCATGGTTAGCTAAGTGACGTCATTCTAAATCCAATATGGCGGACGGTCCAAGATGTCGGACTAGTTATTTTTGTGCACTGCCATGATATGGGTATCAAATAAAAAAGTTTGATGATTAGAATAAAAAAGCTTGTTGTTTTAATGAATAATTTTGATTTAAGCTGAAACCGAGATGAGAGAATTACAATTAAAAATTAGAATTTATTCGAGTTCTCTTACAGAAATGTGTACCTGTTTGTGTAGTAAATAAAGTTTTATATTGTAAAAAATACTCGCAGCATCGCGATCCGCTATAAACTGACCTGTAGGCTGAGAATTAATTTATGATTACATAATTATCCGTTCATAAATTGAAGCGTGTCTGTTGCGGGCATATACAATGGTAGCCATTTTACGCTTGTTCCGTTCACTCATGACTCATGACCGTTGTCTAGTGAATAGCTCTCGCGAACATTCAGCCGAACTTTGCATAAAGTTCATGAACAAAGTATGAATAGGAGTATGATATTGAAGATATACTGTTCTCCCTATACATTGAGTTGAGGTCTTATGACTCTGTTTTTAGGGTTCCGTACCCAAAGGCTAAAAACCCCCTATTACTAAGGCTCCGCGGTCCGTCTATATGTCTGGCTGTCACCAGGCTGTATCTCATGAACCGTGATAGCTAGACAGTTGAACATTTCACAAATGATGTATTTCTATTGCTGCTATACCAACAAATACTAAAAAGAGAATAAAATTAATATTTAAGTGGGGCTCCCAAACAAATGTAATTTTTTTGCCGTTTTTTGCGATAATGGTACGGAACCCTTCATGCGCGAGTATGACTTGCACTTGGCCGGTTTTTTATTATTCACATGAAAATAATATTGACAGGAAGTTATTGTCTGAAAGCTTTCCTAACGAGTTTTATACTCTAACAATAAAATCTACAAGGATGAGTGTTTTATTAGGTACCTAATAATATTGAATTGTCAATTTAAAAGAGCAGAAATTTTAAAATCAAAAAAGATTACCTAATGGTTTTGTAAATATACTTAGCAGATTGGTGATCTCTGTTTTTAAAGATAAAACTTTAGCCATAGCTAACAAATCTAATATCGTTAAAGCACTCAGAAGACACAAAAAGCCAGTAACACACGGGGAAAAAGTGATAACCAAACGGTTTTCTAACTTTATTAGCAAATATAGACCTTAGCCTCGGTAAATTGCGTAGTAATCAAGGTTTAGGTAGCTTCTAAACAAAATATCAAAGCAAACATGAATAATTGCTAATATTCGTTATCAGTTACGTTTTACAACTTGTTATTAAGATTAACGTAAGTCCTCCATACCTTTCAGATTGACAAAAGTTGACGAATTAATAAATATTTTTTGAGGCTCATAAAAGGATATAACTTGGAAACTATACTGTTTTAAAACACAACCAGTAACCTAGTTTACAATAGCGCCAAGATGAAGGCCATAATTATATACCATACATATGGTATACAAGTAAATAATAATACAGTAAATGTTTCTTGAAAATATCCTTTATTCGTTTGTAATATTAGAGTTCATTTTTATTTATTTATTTAAACTTCAAGCACAAAGGTACAATGGCGGACTTAATCCCTTAGGCATTCTCTACCAGTCAACCAAGGAAGGTGAAGAGAAACATGGCAGGTGCATTATTTAAAACGGCAATAAAAAAATCACAAAAAGTAATAATAATAAATTGCTTAAAATACACATACCAACATATTTTATATAATACATACCTATATAAATATATAGGTATATACATTTTATAAAGAAATGAAAATAAGTTATCGAGATGACCCTCGCCCCCTCTGATAATAAAACCGCAATTTCCGCTTGAAAACGAACCGAGATGGTAGCTGTCCTGTTTTCGAGAGGAATAAGCTCCTTCCAAAGAAGAATAGACTGAATATGAAAGGACGAATGAACAAAATCAGTAGTATGAGAAGGACAGAGTAAAAGCAGATTGTTGGCAGAACGCAGATTCCTAGCGTGAGAAGAACTTAAATATTGAAAGTAAGACATAAAGTAAGAGGTGACGTGGGAGAGTTGAGTAGGGAGAAAAGCGTAGTTAGAGCAAGCAAACATCTTCTTTGGAGAATGGGCATCAATTTGAGCACAGACCTGTAGCTTGACACATAGTCATATTTCGTTAAATTAAATATGAACCGAATGCAGTTATTTAGGAGCCTATCAAGCTTATCCAGTGGAACCGCACTCAAGTCGAAGTAGCACACATCACCATAGTCGATTATGGTTAAAATTTAAGTCTGTACAAGCAGATTTCGTCTTTACATTAGATTGGATTGGTATATTGCATTGTACCAGTTTTAATACGATATAATATATAAAAAACTGGAATATTTTTGCGTGCTCCGTGGCCTAATCGATATATGTTCAAATTCCACCATAACTGCACGGAAGCAAAATTTGTTGGTGTTGTTCTCAAATGAGGGCTCTATAGTTTAGTTCAGGTCTTTGGGGATGCTGATGGGTTGGACGGGGATGCTGGGGGTGCTGATCTGAACGGGTTCAACGGGAACGGGAGCGACCTCGACCACCTGGACGGGCTCAGGGGTTCTTCAACCACCTAAACATGTACAGGTGGGATAGGTTCGGGCCTGACAGGGGCAACTCCGAGTGCTCCTTGGAATTTACAGGCGTCAGCGTGGACGGTGACGATAGAACCGGGGGCAGCGTCGACCTTGACGATGATTTGCACGTGAGGATTGCTTGGAGAGAGATCAACAGGCATGTCAACTATAGTAGCTCCAACGGCAATAGGCCCGAAGCCCTCAATGGTTACGGGTCCGATAGAAACAGGCTCGAAGGAGTCCATGACGGCGGTGCCGATGGCTTTGGGGATTAATGAATCCTCAAGGTTGGGTGCTGGTACAGGGCCGGTGTGGCCACGTTGGACTAGTCCAGGCGCAGCAGTAGCCACGGTTACCAGGGCGGCGAGTAACAGGAATGTCATTGTTTCTGTGGGCAAATAATTATAAAGATTTCCTTGTGCTCTTGTTTTTGTTTTTTTTTACTCTGTTAAGTTTTTTGTATGTACATAAATAAAGATGTAAGATATCTTGTGCAAAGCAAACATCTTCTTGCATCAGCTTGACAATATAACTATGTTTATAAGTTGGGTTTATAGACTTCATTTTAAGCTTTATCATATAGAATAGAATAGAATTTCCCTTTATTCGAGTATCCTTGACTTAAAAAAAATGGTTAGTAATACTTACAACTTTGTTAGTAACACATATATTAACAAACTGACACTACAAAAACAATACAACAAATAACAGTGGATCACCGTTGTGAGATGACACAACAGCGACCCACAAAAACACAGTCTTGGCGAAACGAAATCACATTTAGGATACTGTTGGAGTTGCCCTACACTCTGCGCACCATGGATGCGCACCTTTTGCGCATGGTTGTGTTGAAACAATCTACATGCGCATCCGCAAACATCCCCGATGCACTACAGAATCGAGGCAGCCCCAACAGCATCCTAAACGCATTGTTGTACTGAACACGGAGAGCGTTGTACGATCTTTGCATTGCGTTTATTTAGCACACAGGCTGCTCGTGTAAAAGGAAGTACAGTAAGCTCGAAAGAGCGTTATTTTGACAGAAAGTGAGCATCGTGCAAACCTGCCAGCATGTTCGCTCTAACCGACAACGCTTTCCGCTCCCGTTCAATGTCGTCATCATCTTTGAGATTGAGGGTTATTATATGACCTAGATATTTAAACTTATGGACTCTTTTTAAAGACGTGCCATACAGTAAAACAGGTGGCACTTTATTAGGGCTCTTACCACCAGCCTCAAAGACAATGATCTCCGACTTCCTGATGTTATATGCCAGGCCATGTAACCTAGCATACGCCTCACACTGGGCAACCAGTTTCCTCAACCTACAGATTGACGCGCTCAGCAGCACCGTGTCGTCCGCGTAACTGATATTATTAACGCAGATACCGTCTACGTAACATCCAACCCTGGTACTGCTGAGCTCGGCAATGAGTTCGTTCACATACAGGTTGAAGAGCGTAGGTGAGCTCAACCCACCCTGCCACACCCCACACTCCAACCCGTACGGATGAGACAACGCCCCTGCCCATCTTACAGTGTTGATCTGGTTTCCATACCAAAACTTAAAAATGTTTAATAGTTCTGTGGGTAAATCAACCTCCAGTTTATACTAGTTAAATAATCTTAGTCAAAACCATGGCCATGTGTGGTGGTGAATGTGTAAATGTGTGTGACCATTCACAATCACACACATTCACCCTCACACACCCTCATATACCAAAACCCACCTACACCCACATCACTCATACTCTACATAAATCACCTACTAGTCCACACACACACATAAACACACCACTCACGTAAAGATCATTTACTTATCATACAATATAACATTGAAGTTAGTTATAAGTCACTCAAAATAATTATATTATTAGTGCAACCAAACATATTATATGTTTTGTTGGTTGTTGGCATTTACTGTAAAAAAAAAAACAAGAAAAAATAGTCAGAAAGCTGAAATACAGGCATTGCCTAGTTCGGTTGCAGTGACTTGAAATAAATACTGCCAAACTATTTTCTTAAATAAAAATATTACTAAGTTTTTTGAAAAGAAATTTATTATTTATTTATATTTGTATAACATGCATAGCAAAGGACACATCACGCATATTTTAGGAAATATGTGTTTTCATATCAATGTTTACTACCTTTTATGTTAGTTTGTTGTTTCTATAATTAAAGATTCTTCATAAAAGTACTTTCTTCATTATAAAAATAAGTATTGTCAAGTTTTAATTTTTAAAACTTATGTATAAATGATTACCGTTGTCATTAACCTTACTTTGAAGTTATCTAGATGTTGAAAACTTGTAGGCCTGCCATAACAAAAATCTGTAATTATGAAATAGTTCTAAGAATGTTAAAACTAATTTTCATTCCATTCTTTAATTGTTGTAGCTATGCATAATTAATATCGAAGCTTTTTCCAATCTGTTTTATCGAACCTATTTACTAGATAAATAACATAGTTCTAGTTTTGTTTTGTTCTACGTATATACCTACTAGTGGGACCTCTCATTATTAGTCCAATTTAGTTGATTGATTTTTGATATTAAACATAAGTGCATTTTATATAGGTAGTTGATTTTTTAAGTACTAAAAATTTTTCTGGTTTTACAATTTCTTATCGAACTGTGATTTATAAATTAATTAATAAAACTTTTCAGTCAATGCTTTGAAGATTGCACATGCACAAAATCACTCGTTAACACGCACTTTAAAACTGTTGGGACGTAGGACTGTAGGGAACCAAAAAAAAAATGGAACACAGAAAAAGAAATACTTACCGACCTGTTTATTTTCTACTTCAGACAACAAATATACTGACTTGATCAAATGCTGACCATTTTATACCATTCCTTTATCAAAGGACAATGCTCCTGAGGCAATAGATAGTAAAATGTAAACAATAATGATTTATGAGCAGTACAAAGGCAATTAAGGGCCTTCCACCGCTTTAGTGCCGTAAAACAGTTACTTTCTGAAGCATACTCCTTAGTAAAGAATAGGTTAAAAGGTTTGAAAACAATATATAATATATTTATTTTTGATTCATGTACATTATTTTTGAAACAATGTTTTGTCGTGTATGTAATAGTTTTGCTTTAAAAAAATATTTATCAACACGATATTTTTTCGCAACTTTTGGATACCCCTCTAAAACGACTTGGATGTTCAAAAATATTTTTACACAGAGAAATTGATGGCTGGAATTTCTTCATAACTGAAATAGCATATGTAAATCAAATAATATTTTGCAAACAAAACTGTTCAAAAGGAGGTTCAATATTGATATTTTGGCTCCGAGCGGGCGCACGGCTAGTACTGCGTTAACATTGGGGCGTATATATCGCCTTAAGCATATTGCGGTTACAACACTATCATAAGTGTATCCTCCGACTGCACAGCATGATTTTCTTCTTGTTTACGTCTTTTTAGTTCGCTTTTTAAGCAGCCGTCATTTTTGTTATTTTTAAAAATTGGTCATTACATATGAAATTCGCGTTTTGTAAGGGAGGAACATAATGTCGTTTTTTTATATATTATATTTATTTAATCAAAGTATGTATAATTGCTATCTACAAGTATGCACTTTTGCCATCTCATAGGTAGTTCATTGATCCCTTTACTAAAAAAAACCATTCGGACGGGTATCAATAAAATCTTTGAAGGCGCTTTGGACTGCCCCTTTCGAAGTTGAATTTTTTACCTTGCAAGAAGTTATCCAAATTTCGAAAAAAAATGGTAATCTGTTGTAGCAAGATCCGGGGAGTACGGTGGATATCTTAGACATTCCAATTGAAGCTCCTCTAATTTGGTAGCCGTCTGTTGTGCAGTGTGTGGTTTAGCGTTGTCCTGATGCAGTGGCCTAGAGCGATTGACCAGCCTCGGCTGTTTAGCAGCTAGCTTTTCCATCATAGTTTGCAGTTGCTGACAATAGACATCCGCCGTAACCGTCCGGCCAGATTTAAGAAAGCTGAAGTGAACGACACCGGCGCTAGTCCACGCTCACAAGTAATTTTTTTTGAGTCAATTTTCGCTTGGGGCAGGATTTGGCTGGTTCGCCAGGGTTCAGCCATTGCGATGAGCGTTTCCGATTATTGTATAGGATCCACTTTTCATCACAGGTAATGATTCGATTTAAAATCCCTTCATTATTGTGTCGGTTGAGTAATGTAACACAGCAGTCGACGCGCGTTTGTCGGTTTGCCGCATTCAATCCATGAGGTACCCACCTTTCAAGGTTTTTCACCTTCCCAATTTGTTTCAAGTGGATTAAAACAGTTATATCACTAACACCGCAGCCTGCAGCTAACTCGGACGTGGTTTGCGAAGGATCCGCTTCCACAACAGCCTTCAATTCTTCATTATCAACTTTGGTCTCCGGCCGTCCACGGGGCTTGTTCTGCAGGTTGAAATTTCCAGAACGAAAACTTTGGAACCAAAAACGCACTGTGTTTTCTTTTGCGACACCGTCGCCATACACATCATTAATCCTTCGAGCCGTTTCTGCAGCACTGGTGCCACGATGGAACTCGTACTCGTAAATAACGCGATATTTCAAGTTTTCCATTTTGTAAACTGACTGGGGCACAAAGAAAAAACCAAAAGAGGAAAAAACAAATGAATTACGGTTTTCCAAGCAAAAAAGCATGAGTAAATAGCTGTATAAATTTAAAATTGGATTTCCAAACCAAAGAGGAGATATTTGAGATCAAAGTGGCCAGTACGACAAAACGCCAATTTCATAAGTAAGGACCTAATGATTTATATTATACTAATATTATAAAGAGGTAAAGTTTGTGAGTTTGTGACGTTGTAGGGGGTAATCACTGGATATACTGAACCGATTTTGAAATTCCTTTCAACAGTAGTAAGTTACATTATTCCCGAGTGTCATATATTTAAAAAAAAAATTAGATCCTTATGAAAATTGCAATAATGTAACCCAAAGTAGCAAAATGTTGCCTGTAAAATTCATTCTTTAGCGTACGCTGAGAAAACTATTGATGATATATAAAAATTATTAGGTGGGTAGGTAGGGTAGGCAGGGAAGCAGGGTAGGCAGGGTTTGCAGGTTAGGCAGGGTAGGCAGGGTAGGGCGGGGAGGCAGGGTAGAGCGGGGTAGGCTGGGTAGGCAGAGTAGGCAGAGTGGGCAGGGTATTCTGGGTAGGCAGGGTAGGTAGGGTAGGCAGAGTAGGCAGGATAGGCTGAGTTGGAAGGTAGGCAGGGTTGGCAGGGTAGCCAGTTGACGGGAGCGAAGCCCCGGGGGTCAGGTAGTATTATCATACAAGAGAAGATTATAACAGAAAATTAAAGTAAAATAATTCAAAATTCAAATTTGGAATGCGGTCGGTATTCAAAATATTTTATCGGGCACATCTGTCTTCTATATATATATAAATGAATCCCTATTTCCCTTGGTCATGGCATCACACCAGAACGGCTGAACCGATCTGCATGAAATTTAGCACAGAGATAAATCAGGAAGTATTTAATATAGAGTCAGAAATAATATAAGTATGGAGTCAGGCATAGTACAAAGGATACTTTTATCCCGAGAAGATGTTCCCTCGGGATAATTATCAACATTCACGCGGGCAAAGACGCTGGCAGAAGCTTGTGTTATAAATAAAATACAGCTGTTTTTGGTAGCGTAGCCTCGAAAAGCAAGTCAAGCCTTTGGTCCTGGCTCTCATTTGCGGATCTTTTTGACAGTGCTTACGCCCGCCGCGCCCGCGCAGGCCTCGGGCCCGCTGACCCCCTGGCCAGGCCCATTCCATCCGAGTCGCGCTCGCTAAATAGATCGGTTATGACGGTTCTAGCTTGTTCCGCCAAAACTATTGTTGTATAATATTTAAGTCGCAGTTGTAAGAGTTGTTTAAGTAAATACGATTGTTAACGTGTAAGATCTCCTATATACAAAGTGTTGTTAGAGATTAAACTGTTTTATCGTGGCATGAACTCAAATCGTTTTATTACGACGCCAGCCGCTATACTCACACAATACTTCACGCCCTTGTTCCCCGAGGGGTAGGGTAGAGATGTTGTATACCCACATTTCGAATTCAGAAGCCCGAATATCTGACTACCAGTCTTCACAAGGGCTATTGTGTTGCCTAGTTACTGGGCTTTAAGAGTGAATAAGTTACTTTTAGGCAAGCGTGCTACACCGTCGACTACATCATCGCTTACCATCAGGTGAGACAGTGGTCAAGCGCGAGCCATTCGAAAAAAAAATAACCAACCTTTCCCCCTCGGTTAGACTGAAAGATGATGATGCGAAATATATTTAGATGTTATACTTGTCGCATCAAGGGTGGCCGATAGATGCAAACCATCGGGAAGTCAGAATGTATTCCCTTAGTTTAAGATATCGTGTGTAGGTAGGTGGGTACAATCGTGTAAATGAAATTTCACAAATTATTTGAAACACTGAGTTAATTCAAATAGTTACAACTCACACTTACAATCTTGCTTACAAATATTACGGATCGACAGTGATTCTACGACGTCTTAGCTCTAAGGTGGTCAGTACTCAACTGCCATATTCTGCTGTCCCCACCACGCAAGTGGTTAGAAAAAGCGCGCCAATTCATAGTTGTTCTTGATTTGCCGCCAGGGGCGTGCTTGTGACTTGTTTTGACGTCCGTACTATTGACTAAACCCGACATACTTTTGTTAATACATCTATTAAAAGAGCTTAATTCTTGTGAGAATTTAACGATGTTTAGTTCATAGACATGAATGACTGATATTCGTACACGGGAGTGTTTCATACATACCGTAATAATAAAGTACGTCATATGGACTTAAGTAGGGTTGGACGTGGGTCCACTTAAAACTTAAGCCCTTAAAAATTTGTCTAGAAGTTTTTGTCATAAAACCGTTCGTTATAAATCTTACATTTTTGATGACTAAGGGTTAATACTACAGGCGTTACAAATAGTTTAAAAAGTAAGAAAACCTTAAACAAATCATAAAAATATTAGCATTTGTTAAGATTAGCATTTACACGGACCAGCACTAACGATTTAATGAAGAAAAATCTTTGTGTATTTAAAGACAATTTGATCGAGAGTTATTATTGAGTTTGAGTTTGTTTGAGTTTTTGAGAGGTATTGTTGAGTGTGTTTGTTTGAGTTATTGCTGTTATTATTGAGTTGTTGTTGTTATTATTGAGTTAGTTGAGTTGTTATTTATCTTGTAAAAAAATCTGCTTGAACAAAAGCCGTTAGCTGTGAACTTCTAAAATTAACTTGGTTCGGACAACGGAACCTGATTTATGTCGACTTTGATCGATCGGGTAAACAGCCGGGGTAAATAAGAAAACGCAAATAATAATGGATTGTGAAGGAAAAGCATTTTATTGGCAGTAACGAGCTTACGTTAAAATAGCAGTGCAGGAAGTCAGCATTTAATTTTGTTGTTAAGCACTGTTACAGTGTGTAACAGTAGGTAACTGCTTATTATAAACCTGGCACCTAAGTCGCACCTACTTAGGCCCAGTTTTTTAATCCGTAGTTAACTCAACCAATGGTTAAAAATGCTAAACAATGGTTTTAAATTTAAGAGAATTCATAAATTTTTAGTTTAACAAATTGTAAAATAATTAACTCTCCAATTTATTTGACCATTTGTGATGCTAACCATTTATGAAAAAAAACGCATTTAAACGAAATTTAGCAGCATATTTAACTACGTTAAAAAAAACCTGCTTCCTGTAATCTGAACTTTCACCAGGTCATCGGACCATCTCGTGGAAGGCTTACCAACGATACGCGACCTCCACTTCAGAACCCATCGATCCCATTGTCATTAAATTCTATGAGCTAGTATGATTAGGTTTTTGAAGCACTGACTCGGTGGATTTAGCGACGCTTGGGATAGGCCTATGTCTAGTACTGGGTGTTTTGCACCATTGTTCTAAATTGATGATAATGATGACGATCTACCTAGTAGAGCTCTTTGTGAGGGTATAAATATTATTATTTCTGCCGCCAAACAAGTGTCGGTATAATTAAAGGTTCATTAGAGTTTCAAAGTCAAGAGTGAATAGGTTACTTCTAGGCAAGCGTGCTTCACCGTCGACCACATCATCGCTTACCATCAGGTGAGATCGTGGTTAAACATGAGCCTTTCGAAAAATAAAAAAAATAAAAATAAAAGTTTATTTGGACATCACAGTGAACGGTAAAGGAAAACATTGTGAAGTAAGCTGGACTTATAAAGTTAATATAAGTCTGAAATAGCCAAATCAGAGGCCTTATTAACTTTGACACCAGAGGTGGCCCACATCCTCACACGAAAAGAAGAAGATGATTAGAATTTCAGCTTTGTCTCTGGGATGTCAACGTACATGCGATGCCTCTGGTTTTGTGGCTCTGATTTACTCGTTTTATGCAAAGGAATGAAAATCGTATTATTGCGAAAATTTATACAGAAAACTCAGACATTCATGATTAATTCGGTATGAGTCGGAATTTGTCCAATTACATTAAACTCAGATATTGAAGATCATTCTAGAATCCACAATTTGATAGTAAACATCTAGTAAAGGTATTTCTCGGAATTCAATAATAAGAGGGAGACAGCAATATACGTTTAAAAAAAAATAAAGAGAAAGCTTTATACGCTATCAGCTCATTCCGGTACCAGTAAAGACTAATTTAAGTACCAGGAGATTATAATCATGAGAAAGCTAGGCTGGAATCATGAGCGGTAAAAAAGTACCGGGCGATTTTCGATTCTGAAGTCCTAGTACTCCGTTAGTCTCTACTGCTTATGATTCTAGCCGTGCAAATACTTCTTCATGATTCTGGCTTCTTGGTAGATGTAGTTATTCTTTACCGGTAATGATTCCAACCCTGCAAATAATAAGATTTCTTCATGATTCTGGTCTCCTGATAGTTTGGGTATAAATGCTTATAATGTCAACATCTACATAATAAAGAAAAAAAAAATTGTCATGTTATTAAACTCTCTACTGAATTTAAAAGAATCTTTGATATTGACGTCCAAAAAAATTTACGTCCCAACACTAGTAAGTACCTAGGAGGGTGTTTTGCTCGTTTCGGTGTCTGAAACGTCTCCAGAAGTTCCTGCCTTTCTCAACTAAAGTTACTCTTGCTCAGTCTCTCCTTCTTCCACTTCTTGACTATGCTGATGTATGCTTCCTTGATGTGACTGAGGAACTCCTTGATAAGCTCGAACGTTTACAGAATTTGACCATCCGCTTCATTATTGGCCTCCGAAAGTACGACCATGAGTCGGACTTTCGAGAACGGTTATAGTGGCTGCCTATTCGGCAGCGTCGAGATACGCACACTCTTACTTTACTCTTTTCTGTTCTTCATAATCCTGCCTCTCCTTTGTATCTTTGGGAGAGCTTTGAGTACCTTGTACCGAGAGGAAAACCTTGTCGTTTGTCATCATCTCTTCTCCTTCGTTTTCCTCCCCATTCATCAAGTTGTTATGGTGGATCATTTACTGTTCGTGCTGTCCGCCTTTGGAATACTCTTTCTCACTCTTCACGGGATAGCCCCTCGTTAGAGGTTCTCAGGAGAAGAATAAGGTATCATTTCCTGTCAGCATGACGCAAAGATATATATCTATAAATGTAAGATTTTGGTTGTATTATATAGTATATATGTATTAGTTTACACATTGTGTGTTATACACGTATTTGTTTAAGTTTATTTTGTACGTAAGAATTTTAAATATTAAGTGATTTTTATAAATTTTGTTGTGCACTAGGATGTACTATCCAAATTTATTTATGTGCAAATTTATTAATGCAACTGAGGTTTGCTGTAAGATAACCCAATCATGGGTTAAGCTCGCCTTTGTACATAAGCTGTCGTATATGTGTCCTTATGTTTTTGTGTACAATAAAGAATAAGAATACTTACTGATTCGTAGGTGCCATTTAATTTAGGGAAATAAAATTGCGAAAAATATCGATAATAGCCGTAGGTGGCCATACCTCAGGTGCCATTCAATCATTTTCCGTTTAAGTGGGTGCCCAATGTGGAATACATCCTCAAATCATATAGTACTAATTTCAATGAAGACTTTTTTTATTAATTTGTGTCTCATTTCATATCAATAGAAATATTTAGCCCTTAATACTTCTGTACTTGAGTGTACTTTATCTTAACGGTATTGCATAAAACAAAATAAAACTAATAAGTGTTTTGGAGTGGTCGATTCGCACACTATATATAAAAAAAATACTATATATATCGATATATTCGCAATTCGGGCAAATCGCCACAGAAAAAAATATTATTTTTAAAACGGGTCGATTCGCACTTGTCGGGCGAGTTAAATTCGTGCGAATCGTCCAATAACCCATCTTTTCTTGCAGACATAAACAGAAGCTTAATGTGGTTCTCTATTGTGTCACCTAACTTTTTTATCCATAATTTAAAGTGCCATAACTTTTTTTTGTCCTAATCATCTTATATCCGAATGATAACTTACTCGAACTTAATATCACATAAAATCACATGCCATAAAATTGTCCAAAATTAGAATTTATTCGAGTTCTTTAACAGAAATGCGTGTCTATTTGTGTAGTGAATAAAGTTCTATATTGTAAAAAATACGCGCAGAATCGCGTTTCGCTGTAAGCTGACACTTAGGCTGTGAACTGAATTTATGATTTAGTGTGAAAATTATCCGTTCATAAATTGAAGCGTGTCTGTTGCAGGCATAGACAATGGCAGCCATTTTACGCTTGTTCCGTTCACACATGACCTCTTTTGTGTTGTCTAGTGAGTAGCTCATAAAGTTCATGAACAAAGTATGAATAGGAGTATGATACTGATGATATATAAAGGATGAAGTTATGTTCTCCCTATTCTAAGGAAGGGCGTAGTACCTAATAAAATTGACTTATCTATTGAGAAGAGCAGAATTTTAAAATCAAAAACGATTAATGGTTTTGTAAATATACTTAGCGGATTGGTGATCGCCGTTTTTAAGGATATTACTTTAGCCCTAGCTAAATATTCTAATATCGTTAAAGCACTCAGAAGATAGAAAAAGCCTAATGGCTAAAAAGACTTACTTTTGCCAAATTTTGTGATTCTAGGTCAATGGGATATATAGGTTTTCGACCCAAAACCTATAGGGTACTTCCAGTTGTCAATTTGAATTGAATTATCAATTTTGGTTAAAACCAAGGTCTTACAGCACAAGCAAAGGGAAAATTCCGAAAAGTAAAAAACTTTGAAAATTAAAAAAGGTAAATTTTGGTTCTTCCAAGTTTCCCGCGAAAATATAAATTAGCCCATATCTTTTTATTGTGTTGACTCAGGACCTTGATTTTTATACACCCCACACTATAGACCTCATTATCTGGTATAAATTTCAAGTTGCTAGGTTCCCGTTCCTGAGAAAATCGTTGGTGACACACGGACAGACAGATGGACAAGAAAGTGATCTTATAAGGGTTCCTTTTTTACCTTTGAGGTACGGAACCCTAAAAAGGGATAACCAAACGGTTTTATAACTTTATTAGCAAATATAGACCTTAGCATCGGTAAATTGCATAGTCATCAAGGTTTAGGTAGCTTCTAAACAAAATATCAAAGCGAACATGTATAATTGCTAATTATCTTTATCAGTTACCTTTTAAAATTTGTTATTAAGATTAACGTAAGTCCTCCACACCTTTCAGATTGACAAAAGATGACGAAGTAATAAATGTTTTTTGAGGCTCATAAAAGGTTATAACTTGTAAACTTTAGTTTTAAAACACAACCTAGTAACCTAGTAAAGAATAGAGCCAAGACGAAGGTCATAATTATATATGTATGGTATATTATGTAGGGTATACAAGTAAATAATAATACAGTTAATATTTCTTGAAAATATCCTTTATTCGTTTATCTACCTCGGTTTCGTTATATTCGAATTACAAAATTGACAGCGGTTTCATTATGATACCCATAACGAAATCGGGTTGCATTATGCGAATCGTCATAAATTCTAAAAAAAACAAGCAAAGACATTCTGAACATACAGCCAGGTACCTGTAATATTACTTCGAAATCGAGACAATGTAAATGATTTTAAAAAATGGAACAAGTTTAGAACAAAAGTATCGTATATTGTTGGTAGATTTTGAGGAAATCAATAATAAATAAATTGCTTAAAATACACATACATATTTTATAAAATATAAACCTATATAAATATTATATATATGTATATTGGTTTGTATTTTATATAGAAATTAAAATAAGTTATCGAGATGACCCTCTTCACCGCTGATAATAAAACCGCAATTTCCGCTTGAAAACGTACCGATTGGTGGCTGTCCTGATTTCGAGAGGAAGCGCCTTCCAAAGAAGAATAGACTGAATATGTCAGGACGAATGAACAAAATCAGTAGTATGAGAAGGATAGAGTAAAAGCAGATTGTTGGTAGAACGCAGATTCCTAGCGTGAGAAGAAGTTAAATATTGAGTGTGAGACATAATGTAAGAGGTGACGTGGGAGAGTTGAGTAGGGAGAAAAGCGTAGTTAGAGCAAGCAAACATCTTCTTTGGAGAATGGGCATCCATTCTCCAGAGAAGTTCTGCTTATCCGCAGAATCGCAATCAAGTCGAAATAGCAAACATCACCATAGTCGATTATGGGTTAAATTTAATTCTTACAAGGAGTCTTCGTCTTTTCATTAGATTGGATTGGTATATTGCATTGTACCAGCTTTAATACGATATAATCTATAAAAAACTGGAATATTTTTGCGTGCTCCGTGGCCTAATCGATATATGCTGAAATCCCACCATAACTGCTCGGAAGCTAAAATTGTTGGTGTTGTTCTCATATAGCCCTAGCTATATAGTTTAGTTCAGGTCCTTGGAAATGCTGATGGGTTGAAGGGCGATGATGGGGGCGCCGATCTGGACGGGCTCAACGGGAACGGGAGCGACCTCGACCACCTGGACGGGCTCAGGGGTTCTTCAACCACCTAAACATGTACATTTGGAATAGGTTCGGGCCTGACAGGTGCAACTCCGAGTACTCTGTGGAATCTACAGGCGTTAGCGTGGACGTTGACGATTGCACCGGAGGCAGCGTCGACCGCGACGATGATTTGCGCGTGAGGATCGCTTAAAGAGAGATCAACAGGCGTTTCAACTATAGCAGCTCCAACGGCTATAGGCCCGAAGCCCTCAACGGTTACGGGTCCGATAGAAACAGGCTCGAAGGAGTCAATGACGGCGGGGCCGATGGCATTGGGGATAAATGAATCCTCAGATTTGGATGCTGGTACAGGGCCGGTGGGGCCACGCTGGACTAGTCCAGGCGCAGCAGTAGCCACGGTTACCAGGGCGGCGAGTAACAGGAATGTCATTGTTTCTGTGGGCAAATAATAATAAACATGTAAGATATCTTGTGCTGAGCAAACATCTTTAGCTTGGCAATATAACTATGTATATAAGTTGGGTTTATAGACTTCATTTTAAGCTTTATCGTCTATACTAATAATATAATATTATAAAGAGGAAAGATTTTTTTGTTTGTTTGTTTGTACCGAATAGGCTCCGAAACTACTGGACCGATTTAAAAAATTATTTCACCAATAGAAAGCTACATTATTCCTGAGTGACATTGGCTATTTTATTATCCTGATAACGGGTCCTGTGGGGTGGTCCACGGGAGCGAAGCCGCGGGCAACAGCTAGTATACTATATACTAGTTAAATAATCTTAGTCAAAACCATGGCCATGCACACTCATTCACACTCATTCTTCATTCTTCACAATCACACACATTCACCCTCACACACCCTCATATACCAAAACCCACCCGCACCCACATCACTCATACTCTACATAAATCACCTACTAGTCCTCACACACTCATAAACTCTTCACTCACGTATAGATCATTTAATTATTATACCATGTAACATCGAAGATAGTTATTTGGCATTCTAGAAGCCATACACTATTATTAAATCACATCAAATAGCAGGATCAGTAATTTTGTCAGATTCCCGTAGTACCTATTGAGGATACAAAATCAATTTCATTGTAAAATCCATAGTGTAACACAACAACAATGGCGTCGCATCAAGACGACTCCTGCGCATAAGTCTCTCAAAATATATTAGTAGTACAACCAAACATATTTGTTTTGTTGGAATTTACTGTTAAAATATCGAGAGAAAAGTCACTGAAAACTGAAATACAAGTATTGCCTAGTTCGGTTGCAGTGACTACATCCATTTACTAGAAATAAATACGGCCTAACTATTTTCTGTAAAATATAACTAAGTTTTGAGAAATAAAGTTATTATTTATTTATATTTGTTATGCATTGCAAAGGGCATATCACGCATATTTTAGGTTATATGTGTTTTCATATCAATGTTTACTACCTTTTATGCTAGTTTGTTGTTTCTATACTTAAAGATTCTTCATAAATGTACTTTCTTCATTGTAAAAATAAGTATTGTCAAGTTTTAATTTTAAGAGTTAAGTTTAGATCTGAGATATATATGTAACATGTATTTAATTGACATATTATTGTTATTTTTTGTTTTGTTGTTTGCATTCTACGGTTTAAACAATGCACCTGCCATGTTATATCTCCACCACCCTTGGTTGACTGGTAGAGAATGCCTAAGGCATTAAGTCCGCCATTGTACCTTTGTGCATGAAGTTTAAATAAATAAATAAATAAATCTGTTATCATTAACCTTACTTTGAAGTTATCTAGATGTTGAAAACTTGTAGGCCAGCTATAACAAAAATCTGTAATTATGAAATAGTTCTAAGAATGTTAAAACTAATTTTCATTCCATTCTTTAATTGTTGTAACTATGCATAAATATCGAAGCTTTTACCCATTCTGTTTTATCGAACCTATTTGCTAGATAAATAACATAGTTCTAGTTTTGTTTTTTTCTACGTATATACCTACTAGTGGGCCCTATCATAATAGTCCAATTTAGTTGATTGATTTTTGATATTAATCTTAAGCGCATTTTATATAGTTGATTTTAGGTACTTAATTTTTTTCTGATTTTACAGTTTGTTATAAATTATTAAATAAATTTATCAGTCAATGCTCTGAAGATTGCACAAGCACAAAATCACTGGTTATCACGCACTTTAAAACTGTTAGAATGGCGCTCAAAATTATTCAATTTGATCCTAAACCAAAAAAAAATTGAACACAGAAAGAGAAATACTTACCGACCTGTTTATTTTCTACTTCAGACAACAAATATACTGACTTGATCAAATGCTGACCATTTTATACCATTCCTTTATCAAAGGACAATGCTCCTGAGGCAATAGATAGTAAAATGCAATATACACTATAAACAATAATGATCCATGAGCAAGACAAAGGCGTTAAGGACCTTCCACAGATTTAGTGCCGTAAAACGGTTACTTTCTGAAGCATACTCTTTAGTAATGGCTAGGTAAAGGGTTTAAAAAAAAAAAATTGATTCATGTACATTATTTTTGAAACAAGGTTTTTTCGTGTAACTAATAGTTTTGCTTTAAAAAAATATTTATCAACACGATATTTTTTCGCAACTTTTGGATACCCCTCCAAAACGACTTGGATGTTTAAAAATATTTTTACACAGAGAAATTGATGGCTGGAATTTAGAATAGCTACATAACTGAAATAGCATAAGTAAAGCAAATAATATTTTGCAAATAAAACTGTTCAAAAGGAGGTTCAATACTAATATTTTGGCTCCGAGCGGGCGCACGGCTAGTACTGCGTTAACATTCGGGCGTTTATATCGCGTTAAGCATATTGCGGTTACAACACAGTCATGGGTAAGTAATACTCTAATATTTACAAGATATAACCTCTGAATCTATAATTTTATTTGATATAATGATCAGTTAATATAATAAACGATTGATTAAATTAAATATATATAATATATTAAATAATTTTAAAAGTAACTAATTTTTATAAGCATAACATACATTGAATATAATATCGTTTGATATACCACTCAAAACACATATTTCATTTCATTTTTTTCATTTCATTTATTCATAAAACAATTAACATTGTGTTGAATGTATACACATGCAGTTTACATACAAATATTATGAATTATTAATTAATATTTCAAGTGAAATGCCAGTAAAGTGCTAAAATAGTTTTAAATTTAATATCCATAAGTTTTAAAAATAATGTCAAACAGTTATAAAATATAATGATTTCAAAACAGGATTAAAATATAAAGTTAAACAGATTTCAATATAATGTCAAACTGTTTTAAAAATAATGTCAAACCGTTTTAAAAATAATGTCAAACAGATTTAAATATAAATGTCAAACAGTTTTAAAAATAATGTCAAAAGATTCTAAATTATTTATTGTCAAAGAGAGAAAAAAAAATGTAAATCATTTCTTATTGTTTGACCTTAGTTCCGATACATTATACAGAATTTTTTTTTAATAAAAAAACTTTTAATTTTGTTTTAAACAAGTGGGTGTTATAAATCAGGATCTTTATCTCAGAAGGCAACCTATTAAATATCTCTACAGCTTGGTACTTTAAACAATGCTCTACCATATTAAATTTTGGTGATATTAGTTGCTTAAAAATTTTTCTTCGCGTGCTCTCTCTAATCTCACGTTCTTCTTGTGATTCAAACTCATGTAGACATTTAGCGAAATGAGTCAAGAGGATCAATATAAATAGGGTAGGTACTGTTAATATTCCCAACTTTTTAAAGTAAACTCTGCAATGGGTCTCATTGTGCAACTCTGACTATTGTCCTTATGGCTCGTTTCTGCAGGATGAACGCTCTCTGCCAGTTATAACTGTAACTATTTCCCCAGAGCACGATGCTATACCTTAACCTAGACTCGACCAGCGCATAATAAACAGCCTTTAACTATTATATGTTCAATTCAAACCTAAGGCTCTTAAGTGCGTAACATGCTGATGATATGGATGATTCAATAACAGCAAGCTCCGGTTTCCAATTTAAATGCGAATCTATATTAATCCCTAAGAATTTAACCTTAATTCAATCCTGTCTCCATTTATTTTTGTATCTAATTTGTCATTATGACGAGTCGTAGTCTTAAATAATACGAGGTTAGTTTTACCTATATTTAGCAATAAGTTATTGGCTGTAAACCATTCGCAAATTTTTCTATAATTATATTTGTATTTAATGTCAATGATTATGTTTGTGTCATCTGCGAAAACATAATTTTTCGCATTCTCGTTCGGTTGAGTTTTATTGATGAAGTTGAGTAAGTCATTTGTAAAAATAATATATAGTATAAGTCCTAAAATTGAGCCTTGAGGCACACCACGTTTTACATATGTCATTTTTGACTTGTATATCACTTCGTGATTGTTTTCATCTATACTTTTAATTTCTACATACATTCGTCTATTTTGCAAGTACGATGTCAAAAGTTTTAAGGTATTGCCTCTTATACCATAATGTTCAAGTTTAGTAAGTAGCAATTCATAATCTATGGTGTCAAAAGCGGAGCTGAGGTCAACAAATAGTCCAGCTACTTTAATTTTTTCATTTAACTACTAACTATATCAGTTATTAAAGTGTTTATAGCATCCGCGGTACCAACGCCTTTCTGATATCCAAATTGACTCAGGTTGATAATTTTGTTAATACCTAAATGTACCATCAGTCTATTGTTTATGATTTTTCAAAGAGTTTTGATAAGGTGGGTAATAAGGATATAGGGCGATAATTCTTCGGATTGGTCTTAGTGCCCTTTTTGTGTATTGGAATCACCTTGGCCAATTTCAACTGGTCCGGAAAGATTGACTCATCAATGCATTTATTAAAGAAATCAGAAAGAGGCGAAGCTAATATATTCTCCTTTATAATCGATATCGGTACGTCGTCGAAGCCGCACGAATGTTTATTAGCCATTTAGCGAAGTTGGTTAGCAAACCAACTTCGCAATTTCATTTGGTGTAGTTGGCTTGAAAGTTATATCATTTTCAACTCTCTTCGTCGTATCTACAAGAAAATACATTGCTCTATCCTTATCTTTATTAGCTATCGATGATTTGAACAAGAAACTGTCGCTAAATATATTTGCAATATCCTGAGGATCAGTGATTACTTTATTGTCTACATTTAAGATAAGATGTTTACGTTGCCTGTTTGTCTTCTTTTTAGTATGTTCGTTTACTATTTTCCATGTTTCTTCCACTATATTTTTTGCGCTGTTTAAATACCGTGATATAGCTTGCTTTTTGGCTTGCTAAATAACTTTTCTATAAATTCGAACGTAGTTTATTTTATAATTTTTGATGCTGAGATTATTTAATGTTCCAGAGCACAGGACTCTTTTCATTTTACTTGAAACTTTAATACATTTTGTAATCCACTTTATTTTATTGTTATTTTTGGACTTTATTCTAATTGATTTTTTGGGATAACAATCTTGGAATATTTTGTTGAAACTAATATATTTTGTTGCATTAAACCTATTTAGTCTAATATGATAAAACGCCTAGTGAAAAACACAACGCATAATTTCAGATATACACATTATAACATTGTATAATTATTATTAAGTTGTGAAATGTAGATAACTAGACAAATATCATTGTTAGTTGTCTCTTTGTGTCCATAATTGCTCAGTTAAATACTAGTTGATTTTGAAGATATGTGGTTTTTAGATCGCTGTTAAAAAACATGCAAACAAGCATAAACCATGCATACAGCAGGCATGCAAACAAGCATACACCATACAAGCAAGCATGCAACAAGCATGCAACATGCAGCAGGCATGATTTCTGTCACGGCTCCGGCGCTGCGGGGCTCCGGCGGTGCCACATGAGAAGCTCGCAGCTTCTCGTCGCAGATGTGTTTCACGCTCACCATCGCGGCTTCGGCTTGCTGGCCGGTGAAGCCACGGCGACGAGTGATAAAACCACCTGTTTCTCAGCTCGCGGGCCGCCTAGCCCCTCCACGCCTACGCGATTTTTTACTCGATTCGCTTTCGCGCTTTAAATGGTTACTGTTCTAACCAAACCTAACCCAAATGATTAACCAACATAGAGGGGACCTGGCACTCTGCTCTGCTCCCGCCTTAACCTTCTAACCTAATATAACCCATCCGAGTCGGATCGCTTTGAACCGGGGTATTAACCATAAAGTTGGTATTAATATTATACATTTTAAACGTAAGGCCTAATGATTTTCGATTAAATTAACGTGATATCCAATAACGTTATACAAAATAAGTTTTATAAATGTTAGGTAGTTGGTATAACTCACGTTTATTATATCTTGTAAACGTTATTGAAATTAAAATATATCAAATAACTTAATATGATATGAGACGCACAGTCATAAAATGATAATCCCTAATGACAAACATAGTGGTGACGCTAATATTGTGCAATGCGTATTTTTCACAAAATATAATCATCATACTCCTTCTATGATTCTTTATTTGTCGTCATCTCATCATTGACGCCTAATTTACTCATGTATTTTTTTAAAATACAGCCAACCTTACGGCGTATTTATGCCCCAATGTTAACTCAGTACCTACTGGCCGTGCGCCCGCTCGGAGCCTGAATATCAATATTGAACCTCCTTTTGGGCAGTTTTATTTGTTAAATATTCTTTGATTTACATATGCTGTTTCAGTTATGAACAAATTCTAGCCATCCATTTTTCAGTGTACTTTTTTTTTTAAATTCAATTTGTTTTCAAGGAGTATCCAAGTAGCGAAAATTATCGTGTTGTTATTTTTTTTTTTAAAGCAAAACTATTTTTGTTATACGGCAAAACCATGTTTCACAAATAATGTACATAAAACAATAATAAATATATATTTATTTCAAACTTTTTAATCTAGCCGTTACTAAGGAGTACGCTTTAGAAAATTACCGAATTATTATGACAACTCAACGAGTGACGATCGCCGTACGCACACAGTGAACTTCGCGCAGCGGCTGGATTGTACTCGTGCGCAGTAGAACATATTATGTTATGACAACTGAGTAAGGTAAGTAAGGTGCCTCGTAATATAGTTAACAAATCAGAGCAATCTGATTTGTTAACTATATTACGGGGCACCTTGTTTAATAAGTAGGTGTATTTATGCAAATACAAACACCTACTTATTCTCTTTCTGGTTGGAGTGTAACAAACTTAATACAATTTTCACATAAATAAAGAAAGCGATGAGTTCACCTTCAAGAACTTCAGCTTCGCCTATGCATAACTCTGAATCCGAACCGAACCTAACAACGTGTTTAAATAATGAAACAAACGACCATAATTACTCAGAAAAAAGAAAACGGGGCGAAGATGCTGAGTTACAAGGTATCGAAACTATGATGCATGAGTTGAAGTCCATGTTCTCCGAATTTGTTACACAGCAATCCCACCAAATATAAAAATATACAATAACTGTCGGTAGGTAGCATCCTATTCATTTTATTGTAAAGAAAACGCCTAGATGGCAGAAGAAACGCTTTGAGAATTGTTTTAAAAGACGAATGTCTGGGCGATCTACGGGGTTGTATCGTCTCGTAACTAGTGAAGTCGAAGGGTGATATTTTAGCATAGAATGTTGTTTTAAAATTATGCTTTTAATGAAAAGTTGACGTACTGTCATAACTTTGGCTTCTTTAAATAAGAGCTCTGTGGGGTAACGGTAAGGTAGAAATGTTCGTGTTCACCGATCAAGATTCAATTAATAATAATGCATCGAGATAATGACTGTGTTAAGGGCGGAGTCCTGGTGTCCTGAAACACAGACTTGCAGCCAAGTTTAGGCACCAGTCTCCCACAATAGTAACAAGCTTGTTTAAACATTCTAAATTCATTCATGTAATATTGTGGTGAGAAATAAACATATTTTTATTATTATTTCCTTTATTCGGTGTCGGGAACAGGGACAAGGGAACTCCTCAAATTTTATAGGTAAAAACGAAAAAATATTGGTACCAAAGACACCGCTTCCGAAAAGAAAGTTGTTTTTCGCTTTGTAGAGTTTTGTTTTGGAACTCAGTTTTTTCTTTTGTTAAAATGATTTTTTATGTTAAGTTCTTTCAGTCCATCCAAAGGTTGTCTGGTAGATATCGCTGTTAGCGATAACCGATAGGACCGCCTTTGTAACCATAGTAATAAGTTCTTGTAAAGAGATGAGTAACTTTTTGGTGTACAATAATAGTATATTATGATACAAATGAGCTAAGGTGCTCTTTACATACGAGGCCGAGCCGTAGGCGAGGGCGTAATTCAGCCGAGCGTGAAATGAGCAGAGCTCACGAGTTTCATACGACGTTTTTCAAAACATTTGCGAAGAAAAAACAAACATGTATTGCTTATCACATCACATCATCAGCCTATTAATGTTAATGTCGGCGACAAAGACATTTCTGGTTTCTACATCCTTTGTTGTAATATAAGGAAGCTCTTGTCGTCTACACGCACCAATAACACCGAATATTAAGGCAACCTGCAACGAAATCAATTAGTTAGTTTTTAAGAAGTTATGCTCAGGTTACGCAAGTATTTAGATACGTTTAGATTAATAATATTCAACGTACCTTTGTTGCTAGGCACTGACTATCCGGAGCCTCTTTCAAAAACTTTTCAATGTCGGCTGGTGACAAAACATTAGATTTCCGACCAATATATCCATCCGAGCCGTCTCTTCATAAATACCATTAGGTTACAGTACGTTTTATTATCAACACCATGTTTAAGCACCACCAGGAATAGATGCACCAAAGGGAGATGGGCTTTTGTGTATTGGCGAGTTCAGAGAAGTACGCCGAAAACACATTTTCATCTTGCATTGTAGGAAACTAACGTAGGCCGCTCATTTAGTATTTCTGGCGGGGTGAACTTTATCAATAATGTTCATCTTCTGCATGAAAACTTAACATTTCTAAAATAATGGGCAATGGCGCGCAAGATTTTTTTGTCACGCGCCAAATACAAGGTGAGTGAACATACAGCCTACTTCATAATGGCTTATGTTTAACAAACCACCAAATCTAGTAAAATACTGACAAAAATAGTAAATGATCACCAAAATTAAATTTAGAATCGCAACAGAGTCGACGGAGCCCCGCTGGGCGGGGCTCCTATTTCTGAATACAGGGTCTAAAGTAAACTAACACGAAGGTGATGACGGGAGCTGAGTTCGCTCGCTTTGCTCGCTCACTTCAGCTCCCGTCATCTCCTTCGAACCTAACCTGTCCGTGTCGGGGTGCCCTTAGCTCCCGAGCTCGCTTCGCTCGCTCTTGGACTGATTCATTGACCAAATCACTAGATTTGATATCTTACGGTTTTAGCACTTATGAAATTTGGTGATCAATTTACTAAAATTTGGTGATCAATTTACTAAATTTGGTTTAGGTTTATTTTTTTTGCTGATTAGTATATATTTTAGGTGATAGGGGTTATCGTCACAAAGTTTTTTTTTGTGGTCATTATATTTATTCCCCTTCATAATTATAATTTTAAGTGATAAAATGTAAATATTTTATATTTTATAACAAATTATTGTGAATTATATTAAATTTATAATAACAAATTTTTGTTTGACTTAATTAAAGATGTACATTTATTTATTCCAAAAATGTATATGGATTTTCAGCGGCATAAAACCTCTTTGCTGTTACTAAAAAAAAAACTGTATTACCCGGTTTAATTGAAAATGCTCTATTTACTCACATATAACTTGCAGAAAGGTACTAATTTAACTTTGTAGGGATAATTCTATTACGCACTAGTGTGTAATGTTATTACACACGTGTGTGTTATATCTCGGTTTATGGCCCTAAAAGCGATGTAATAAGGCTCACTTTACGAGCAAGTGTGTTGAAAACAAAATATGTCATAACTTCACGCCTGTATTCCCGAGGGGTTGGGCAGAGTTGCACATAAAGTACATTAACATTTGGCCAGTCATGTTTAAGTTCCATGTAATAGAATAGGAAGCGTGCCTATTGAGGCATAAAAAAAATATTAAATCCGTCAGTTAGATAACCTAAAAATATTGGACACGTATATTTTCTTTTGCCACGTAAACATAAAATGACAACGATAAAGTGTGTTGAAATATCGTGTGTCGTCACGGTGTGCTACACTTTATACTGACAGAGTGACGTCACAAGCTTCCACTCTTGAACTTTGATGCGCTTTATCTTTGTCAATTTATCTATACTAATATTATAAAGAGGAAAGATTTTTTTGTTTGTTTGTTTGTTTGTTTGTACCGAATAGGCTCCGAAACTACTGGACCGATTTAAAAAATTCTTTCACCAATAGGAAGCTACGTTATTCCTGAGTAACATAGGCTATTTTTTAATCCCGAAAGCGAGTCCTGTGGGGTGGCCCACGGGAGCGAAGCCGCGGGCAACTGCTCGTATTTCTATATTTGATAAAGCAAAAAATACGTGTCCAATATTATTTGATAATCTCACTGACGGACTAAATATAATTATCATTTTTCTACCCAGGAAAGATCCCTATTCCAGATGGAAATACCCAGTACCACTATACCTGACCCGCAGGCTTATAACGTATCTTGCAAGAGCAAAACGATAGCAATTATTGCGCAAATGCTCTTCAATCGCGAATCCGAATTATGTATCAGCGATAGCCACACCATAGCAATTTTTCGACAGTGCTGCTTCTGTGGACCAATTAGTTAACTAAATTGTTCATTTGAATGTAGGGTGAGTGCGATTGAGCAAATTTCGCTGACAAATTGTGATTAATTTTCTCTTGTTGTTGGTCGATTCCCAACTGCTCCCAAATTGCTAAGTACAGAAGTTTTAAGAGTCCTTGCCGGTTTTTTTTTCGAAATAATTGCATTTGCCAAACAGCGAGCGATTAGCAAATAATTGGTTACGTAAGTCCGATATTTATGACAAATAGCGAAAGCGACCGATTGTGCGATGATTGCATGATTGATAAGATTATTTGACTTTATATAATCTTATCGTATCCTACTCTTCACTAATATCATAAATGTGATTTATTTATCACGCGGCATGGATTTGGATGACAGTTGCTGCACGGGTGGTATACAAGTATTCTATGTCCTAACCTAGCCATGGTTTCGTAGACTCATTTTAGACTATCACGCGGGTATAGCCGCTAGTAATAACTAAAGAAAGTAAATAAGTACTATGACGTTTATTTGTTTTGGAAGCTGAAACCAAAATCTATTAATACAAATACTAGTCGTAAGCTAATAACTGCAAACGTTTTCCCACGTTGTTGTTCTCTCAATAAATACAAACATATCTGTTTGTGAATCAACATTTCACTAACAACAGGAAACGTAGCTTTAAATGATGGACAGCTGATAAGACTGGCGCAAATAATTATCTTACTAATCTCAATCACACCAGAACGGCTGAACCGATCTGGATGAATTTTGGCACAGAGATAGATCAGGAAGTATTTAATATAGAGTCAGGCATTGTACAAAGGATACTTTTATCCCGAGAAGAGGTTCCCTCGGGATAATTATCAACATTCACGCTGACAGAAGCTTGTGTTATAAATAAAATAAAGCTGTTTTTGGTAGCGTAGCTTCGAAAAGCAAGTCAAGCCTTTGGTCCTGGCTCAGAAGCCCGAATATCTGACTACCAGTCTTCACAAGGGTTATTATGTTGCCTAGTTACTGGACTTTAAGTCAAGAGTGAATAGGTTACTTTTAGGCAAGCGTGCTACACCATCGACTACATCATCGCTTACCATCAGGTGAGAGGGTGGTCAAGCGCAAACTATTCGAAAAAAATAGGCATTCGCTTCATGTAAAATACAGGTACTTAGACCTACCTATCCCCTCGATTAGACTGAAAGATGATTGAGACTTATTTAGATGTGATACTTATCGCATCAAGGGTGGCCGATAGATGCAAACCATCGGGAAGTTAGGATGTATTCCCTTACTTTAAGATATCGTGTATAGGCAGGAAAGTGGGTACAATCGTGAAAATGAAATCTCACAAACTATTCGATACACTGAATTTATTCAAATAGTCACAACTCACAGTTACAATCTTGTTTACAATATAACCGATCGACATTGATTCTACGACGTCTTAGCTTTAAGGCGGTCAGTACTAAACTGCCATAATCTGCTGTCCCCACCACGCAAGTGGTTAGAAAAAGCGCGACAATGCGTATTTGTTCTTGATTTTCCGCCAGGGGCGTGCTTGTGACTTGTTTTGACGTCCGTACTATTGACAAAACCCGACACAGTTTTGTTAATATCATCCATTAAAAGAGCTTAATTCTTGTGAGAATTTAACGATGTTTAGTTCATAGACATGAATGACTGATACACAAGAGTGTTTCATACATACGGTAATAATAATATCCGTCACATGGACTTAAGTAGGGTTGGACGTGGATCCACTTAAAACTTAAGCCCTTAAAAACTTTGTTTAGAAGTTTTTAACATAAAACCGTTCGTTATAAATCTTACATTTTTGATGACTAAGGGTTAATACTACAGGCGTTACAAATAGTTTAAAAAGTAAGAAATCCCTAACCTTAAAAAAATCATAAAAAATATTAGCATTTTTTAAGATTAGCATTTACACGGGCCAGCACAAACGATTTTGAAGTAATGAGGAAAAATCTTTGTCTATTTAAAGACAATTTGATTGAGACTTATTAACTTATTCAAAACCATTATTTTTATTCATCTTGTAAAAAAATCTGCTTGAACAAAAACCGTTAGCTGCTAGCTTCTAAAATTAACTTGGTTCAGCCAAAGGAACCTGATTTGTGTCGACTTTGATCGATCGGGCAAACAGCCGGGGTAAATAAGAAACCGCAAATAATGAAAGATTGTGAAAGAAAATCATTTTATTGGCAGTAACGAGCTAATAATAGCAGTGTAGGTAGTCAGCTTTTCTTTTTGTTGTTAAGCACTGTTACAGTGTGTAACAGTAGGTAACTGCTTATTATAAACCTGGCATCTAAGTCGCACCTACTTATTCGCATTTTTTTTTTATCTGTGGTTAACTCAACTAATGGTTTAAAATTTCAGTTAATCGCGTTTATTCAACAATTATTAGTTTATCAAATAGACAAATAATTAACTCGCCAACTTATTTGACCATTTGTGATACTAACAATTTATGAAAAAAAGCATAGAAGTGATATTAAAAAAAAAGTGAGACATGCAACCTTATTGCGTAATGAATTCGAAAAGAGCAAAGAGTATGAAACATCGACCAATCACATGCAACATGAAAGACGCGATGTGGTCTTCCGTCTATGTGATTGGTCGATTTGTCGTACTTTTTGCTCTTTCCGAATTCATTACGCAATAAGGCTACAGGTATTTGGAGATGCTGATGGGTTGGTCGGGGATGATGGGGTCGCCGATCTGGACGGGTTCAACGGGAACGGCAGCGAACTCGACCACCTGGGCGGGCTCTGGGGTTCTTCAACCACCTAAACAGGTGGGATAGGTTCGGGACTGTCAGGTGAACCTCCGAGTGCTCTGCCGCATGCACAGGCATCAGCGTGGACGTTGACGACTGCACCTTGAGCAGCGTCGACCTTGACGTTGATATTCACGTAAGGGCTGCTTGATGAAAAATCAACAGGCGTATCAACTATAGCAGCTCCAACGGTAATAGGCCCGAAGCCGTCAATGATTACTGGTCCGATAGAAACAGGCTCGAAGTATTCAATGTTTTCGGCGCCGATGTCTTTGGGGATTAATGAATCCTGAGGGTTAGAAGCTGGTTCAGGGCCGGTGGGGCCAGGCTGGACTAGTCCAGGCGCAGCAGTAGCCACGGCTACCAGGGCGGCGATTAACAGGAATTCCATTGTTTCTGTGGGAAAATAAATGATTATAAAGATGTAAGATATCTTGTGCTGAGCAAACAACTTCAGCTTGGCTTATAACTATGTATATAAATTGGGTTTATAGACTTCATTTTACGCTTTATCATATACTAGTTAAATAATCTTAGTCAAAACCATGGCCATGCATTCACAATCACACACATTCACCCTCACACACGCTCATATACCAAAACCCACCCGCACCCACATCACTCATACTCTACATAAATCACCTACACCCCATCACACACACTCATAAACACTTAACTCACGTATAGATCTTTTACTTTTTAAACAATGTAATATTGAAGTTAGTTATGTCGCTCAAAATATATTAGCAGTACAACCAAACATATTTGCTTTGTTGGCATTTACTGTTAAAATATCGAGAAAAAAAAGTTACTGAAACCTGAAATACAAGTATTGCCTAGTTCGGTTGCAGTGACTACATCCATTTACTAGAAATAAATACGGCCTAACTAATTTCTGTAACAGTTTTTTGAGAAATATATTTATTATTTATTTATATTTGAGTAATATGTATTGCAAAGGGCACATCAACCATATTTTAGCAGATATGTGTTTTCATATCAATGTTTACTACCTTTTATGTTAATTTGTTGTTTCTATAATTAAATATTCTTCATAAAAGTACTTTTTTAATTATAAAAATAAGTATTGTCAAGTTTTAATTTTTAAGAGTTAAGTTTTTAATGATAAATGTTATCATTAACGTTACTTTTAAGTTATCTAAGTATTGAAAACTTGTAAGCCTGCCAGATTATTATTATTTCTTAATAATACTCTGTAACTTTGAAATAGTTCTAAGTATGTTAAAACTAATTTTCATTCCATTCTTTAATTGTTGTATCTATGCATGAATATCGTAGCTTTTTCCACTCTGTTTTATCGAACCTATTTGCTAGATAAATAACATAATTCTAGTTTTGTTTTGTCCTACGTAGATACCTACTAGGGCCTATCATAATAGTCCAATTTAGTTGATTGATTTTTGATATTAAACTTATGCGTATTTTATATAGTTGATTTTTAGGTACTTAAAATTTTTCTTAATTTACAAATTGTCATCGAACTGTGATTTATAAATTAATAAATATAAACTTATCAGACAATGCTCTCAAGATTGCACATGCACAAATTCACTCGTTAACACGCACTTTAAAACTGTTGGGATGGCGCTCAAAATTATTCAATTTGGTCCGAAAAAAAAAAAATGGAACACAGAAAATGAAACACTTACCGACCTGTTTATTGTCTACTTCAGACAACAAATATACTGACTTGATCAAATGCTGACCATTTTATACCATTCCTTTATCAAAGGACTATGATTCAAAGACAATAGATAATAAAATGCAATATGCACTGTAAACAATAATGATTCATGAGCATTTAAGGATATTCCGGTTACAGCACAGTCATAGACTGATAATACCTACGAGTGACAAACATAATGGTGACTCTAATATTGTGGTCGGGTATTTTTATATAATCATCCTCCTTCTTTGATTCTTTATATTTTGTCGTGGCACTGGATGAGTTTCTGAGTAGTTTAGATCAGGGCTTCCCAATCTTTTTTATACTTTGACTCCATTTATGTAGTGTTTTTATATGCGACGCCCTTTGCAGCGAATTGATTATTAACTGTTTTTTCCAGTTGCTTGAAAAAATATTGATTATTAGGAAAAACAACATTAGTATTAAACTCGCTTTTTTAAGCATACATTTCTAGTCAGGCCTATAGTTAGAAAAAGTTACTCTCCTTTCATTTTCTCAATGGATATGTTAATTTAATTTTTTGTATCTGTCATCATGATCATCATCAGCCTTTATTAGTCTACTGCTGGCTTGGCTTGTAATCTGTACTACGACTTAATTACTGCATCAGATGCGACCCGACGTATCAAGCGGTACTAGGAATTTTCTGTATCCAGTTGGGATTAATTACTCTAAAATTTAATTACATTATATTTATTGAAGTACCTATTAGTATTTATTAGGTAGTTTCAAGCTCGTATTACATATAGCTCATAGTTCCAACACCTATATTTTCTCGTTTACGACGCCCGTGAGAGTGCACCACGACGCCCCGGGGCGTCGCGACGCACAGTTTGGGAACCCCTGGTTTAGATTATGAACGAAGAGAAAAATTTATACAAATATGCTAGAAAAATATATGTATTCTTATTACATAAATAAACAAAATATACATGCGTATCTTTATCTAACATTAATCCTAATTTATATATATGTATATACATGCATGTGTATGGGTGCTATACTGGTACAATCACACAGCTGTGTGATTGTGATTTCGTTTAAAATTTGTATGTTGTTTGAAAGTTCCATGTACTACTATTGTTTAATATGATTTTAATGTGAGTTTAATATGAAAGTAGCTCAACTACTGTTAAGTAACATTGTATTTTATTTATGGGCTAACAACAATTATTATAGTTTGTTATAAGTCACGTTGTCTCATATTTATGCATGTACTACTTGTTTATGCCAAACTCATTGGTCGTTATCGCATCTTTTGTAAATTTTTTATGACCATAAACAATGGAGAACTGATATTATGCCAATTAACTTACAGTCGGTTTTTCTGGAGCGAGAATTTATTTATTTATTATTTATGCAAACTGCATGCAACATAAAGGTACATAGGCGGAGTTAATGACTGAGGCATTCTCTACCAGTCAACTAAGAGATAACATGGTAGGTGCATAAAAAAAAGATATAGTAAAATGGGTACAATAGTAGATATATATAGCTAAAATAAACTTTCTTATCTTGCCGAAACACAGTCTTTGACTAGCGTGGAAGATAAAGATTTTTTTTTCTGTATACAGCAAATTTGTTTATCTTTTCTGTACAACATCAGTTTAATTTTTGTTTAGTTGGAAATTCAAACAAAACCGCATCAATTTAGTGAGAAATGTTTACTATTATTTTTTAAAGAATTTATGTTAGTTTTGTAAACTTATTACTAGTATACTTATTTTGATTAATACCTAGTCATAAGTGGTTCTGTACAATGTTAACTTCCGTTGGAAATAAATGCTATTCTATTCTATTCGTCATCTCATTATTGGCCGCTAATTTACTCATGTATTTTTCAAAAATACAGCCAACATTAAACTGCCGTCTCTTTGGTATGCCTCTACTATTTTTAGGTCTAGAGCATATGTTTGTGATATCATAGTCTCAAAACATGCTCTGTTCTGTGTGATTTTTTTATGTGTGCGGTAAAAATGCATTTGTTTATGTGTACTGGATCACCTTGCCTATGTGTGGGTGAACAGGAACGCTGTGCAGTCGGAGGATACATGTTCGCGAGCTGGCTGACCAAAACCAGATGTATCCTTCGACTGCACAGCATAATTTTCTTCTTGTTTACATCTTTTTAGTTCGCTTTTTAAGCAGTCGTGTATTTTGATTTTTTTAATTAATTTTTATTTATAACTTATTAGTTATCTTTTTTTAGAATTAGGTACATTTAAACATATAAGTGTAATATATTTTTGAAATCACCTCTTAAAGCCCTTTATTTTGATACCCTAAACGATAGGTTAATAAAAAATTGGGACACCACAATATGGCGCCCAAAAGCCGCCATTTTTCTATTTTCCAATTTTAATGTAGCCTACGTCAATCGATTCGTATTAACACTCGCAGGGTTAAGACGAATCAATTGACGTAAAAACTATCAAAATCAGCCAACGCGTTTGGTCTCTAGAACGCCACATAGGAACAAACATACATACATACATAGACTGATAAACACATTACCCTCCTTCGGCAGTCGGGTAAAAATTTGGATAAATCAAATCATTTATTTGCGAAATATGGGTAGTATTCAGGGTGACATTTTGATAAAAGTTCTTTAGACCATATCCTGGATTTTAGATAATATTACATTATTTAAACAATTGCATCATCTATACATTACATAATTCTATTATTGGACAATTACTCAAGTTAATCATTACATATTTTTTTCATTTAAAAAATCATTAATAGATTAATAAGCTTTTTGAATTAAATACTTTTTATTTGGTTTTTAAATAAATTGAAATTATTAGATTCTTTTATGTAATTAGATAGTTTATTATATATTCTAGGGCACATACAAAAAGCACTCTTATCAAACATAGCCATTCTATGGGTTATTGTACTGGCAAGTCTTGCACTTTTAAAGTTTCATTTTTATTTAGGTTAGTTCTTATGTCCAATGCTAGATGCTGCATAGATGTACAATGATGGGAAAGTCAATATTTTTTAATTAATAAAGTGCAGTAATAAAGTTTCAGTTGATATTAATGCTTAAATCGCTCGGATACACTTCTTTTGAGCTTTAAAGATGGTTTCTCTCTCAGTGGCATTTCCCCACATATGCATGATAAGCGAACAGAAGAGCACTTTGATTTACAAATTTTCGAAGCATATAAATGGTATATGAATAATTTTGTACATACTTGTTCAATATGTGTCTTCCATGTCATGTCTGAGTATGTGTACATTGTCCTAAAAATTTTGTAGTGTTGATTTTGTGTATTTTTATTTGTTCGTAATTTATATTTAAAGAATTGAATTGCTGTTTTTAAATGTCATTACATTACACACACGTCTTAAATTTATTTTGAGATCATTAAGATTTAACCAGTTAACAATAGATGATAGCGTACAGTTTATTTCATGTTCATGTGTCTTAGGGTGTTCAGATACAAATATTGCATTGTATTTTTATGATAGGTGTGGGTGGATTTTAATTTTGAATCAGTCCTATTTTTGCATTACACATATACACTTTTATTAAAACTACATCAGTAATTGAAGCTATTCTGCATTATTTCCCTGCACGTATAGGTTATTGTGTCCACTTAACCTATTTATTACAAATATGAGTGTGTATATTGCTACTTAAAAACTGATATAATGATCACTTGAGTCAATGAGTACTTTGTTTTTGTTTTATCACTATTACTATTTCCTTGTTGTTACTAACATGTGGAATACTTTATTATAGTGTTAAAATTGTTTTTGTTGCACTTTTACGAGATATTCGGAACTTTAACTGTTTTTGAATTAATAAAATGTACAAGAGCTTAGTTGACCGTGCGCGAGCGAGATGTGTATAATGTTTCAATAGCAGTGTATATAATGTTTCAATAGCAGTGTAAATAATGTTTCAATAGCAGTGCAAAGAAACAAAACGTCATATTTAGATGCTTGTATTTAGATACTTGCAGAATGAAAACAACATAAAATTCTAAACATAAAATAGAATTTTAAATCACGTTTTTGTGAGTAATTGGAGTACAATAGTTATTAAGTGCTGTGATTACGTGTTTTTGTGCCGTTGCAAAAAACATTCCAAAACATTATACCTACATTGTAATTTGTTAATCAGTCATGATAACTTGATAAAGAACAAAAGTGTTTTTCAAACAAAAATTATAATCTAGGATAATTGCATAGCACAACGTTATCATAATATTGAATTTAAAATCAGAATTAGTATTCTTATAAAATTCGGCTACAGAGTGATAATAATGTGGCAGATAATTCTCATTATTACTTTTAGAATTGTCTATTTTATTTTATTTTATTTAGCTTAAGCATATCGTTAGCCAGTATAAATTGTATATTTATATTTTATGGTCAATCATTTTATTCTATTTTAGTTTAGATTTTGCTTCTGCTCAATTTAGCCAACGACTGAATGGTGTTGCCAGTGTTATAAACGAAATAAAGTTCCACAATTTATTATTTGTTAATTTTTGCTGTAGTTTGTAATAAAATGTATGTCTATGTTAAATGATACAGTAATTGCAAACACTTTTTCAATTTTATATTCAAAATTTAGTAAATTATTTACCAAAGGGTTGATGGTTTTGTATATTATATATTTATATTTGAATTAAGTTATTTATTTATTATATAATAAATCCAGCCAAAAAAAACCTTTCAAATTGAGAATTGTATGTAACTTTTAAATGTTTTTTTTTTTTGCTGACCGTGAAATTATTGTAATATTATTTGGCACAAATTGAGTGTTTATAGTACCGGATGGTGTATGATGTATCGGACCGTAAATATTGCATCCCATATCATCCCGTGGGTGTCGTAAGAGGCGACTAAGGGATACACCAGAGAATGAGCAGCATCGTTCTCTGCCCGATCGCCAACCTGTCTGCCAAGCGTGGCGATTAAGGCAAACCCCCCAAACCAAAATGAATAGCACAAGTAACTTAATAATTCGTTGAAAACACGAATACAACCAAAACACCCGCGCTGCACAGCGATGTCGACTCAATGATTGTTCAGCTATTTTCAAAAGAATAATATGCTAAAATAAAAAAAATAGAACCCCAAATAGGTACAATTAAAGTATGTAACAATATTATTACCGCAGCTCACAAAAACCTCCTAAAAGGTATTACTCAAACGGGATAAATAGTTACTTACTTAGTATAATAGTCGCCCATTCAGTATATTTTTTGGCCGGTTAAAGGTCTATCCACACATATCAGGGCCGTGTCCGGGACATGACAGGGCCGGGATTGAAGCTCCGTCACTGGCCCGTGCATGGACGTGTGTGAAAGAGTTCATATAAAATGTACATACCGATATATTTTTTAACCCCTGACGGGGTACGGTCCTTCCACGTCTCGGGCACGGTCTTGATGTGTCTGGATAGATCGAACCCCTGACGGGGCACGGTCCGTCCACGTCCCGGGCACGGCCCTGAGTGTGGATAGACCTTTATAATTTCCCTTTAATTTGTTAGGCTGATCAAATATACAGAAGTTTCTATTCTGCTGTAACATCAATACCTTTGTATCTGAAGGAAATCATAAAGAAAAACTACCAAAAACATCCAAATGAAAAGGAACTAGTAAAAATAAATAATAATAATAATAAACTAGTAATTGTCTGTGGTGACTTTAATATTAATATTTTAGAAGATAATTCAGATAGCAGTAGGTTATTAAATCTCTTTAAATCATTTAATTTGTCACATGTGTTTATGGAACCAACCCGAACTACACTGACTTCTGCTACATGTATTGATAATGTTTTTTGTTGCTGCAACTACTTGGACAAGGCCATTATAAATTATCTGCCTTCGGATCATAGTGGGCTATTGGTGACATTTGAGTACATTATGCGAATAAAACAAGTGCAGATTCAATCCAGACCAATAACAGCCGGTAAATTAAATAAATTTAACAGTACTTTAATCTGTAAGTTAAGCGATCAGGACCTCACAGTGAATAATGGTAATATTTTGTATGATAAAGTTTTCTCAGTGGTTCAAAAAGAGTTCAATAACACTTTTAAGAAGAAAACTAAAACTATATGCCCTAAGTTTTTATTCAGTGACTGGGCGACTACAGAACTTAGGAAAAGTAGGGAAAGACTTTACGAGCTATATGGCCTTAAGCCTTGTATTAACACTGAAACTTTTAATAAGTATGTTGCTACTTACTCAAGAATTTTTAAAAATACATGCAAGGCAGCTAAGGCCTTGTACATTAGCAATAAGGTTAAATTAGCAGAAAATAAAATCAAGACGGTTTGGAAAATTATAAATAATGAAACGAATAGGAATAAAAGGAATAATACTGATTACACGCTTGAGACCACACACGGACTTATTAGAGATAACAAAAGAGTTGCGCAAGAATTTGTAAATTTCTTTACCAACATCCCAATTAAAACGACTGAAACCTTAAATTCTTCGCCCTCGATTGCTTTTGGATTATTAAACGCGAACGTTTCAGCCTGCCCGAATGTATTTAACTTTTCACATATAAATCCCATAACAGTAATAAAAACTTTTAAGCAAATCAAGGTTAAACCGACTGAAGATCTGTGGGGAATGTCCATCAAAGCTTGTACCTCCATTATTCAGACTATAGCGCCATACTTGGCTTTGATTTTCAATTTGTGTGTGGATCAAGGAGTTTTTCCGGATCTAATGAAATATAGTAAAGTTATACCACTTTTTAAATCTGGGGACAGTAAAGACACAAATAATTATAGACCAGTATCCGTGTTGCCGGTTTTCAGCAAGGTATTTGAGAAGATAATGCTAAATCAAATGCTCATTCATTTTAATACGAATAACATCTTGCATGATAAACAGTATGGTTTCACCAGAGGACGTTGTACAACTGACGCTGGTGTCACCCTATTGAAACACATCTTTAATGCGTGGGAAGAGTCGCAAGATGCCATAGGTATCTTCTGCGACCTGTCGAAGGCGTTTGATTGCGTTAATCATGAAACATTACTTCTGAAACTTGAGCATTACGGGCTAGGTCAAGCAGCGTTAAGTTTGGTTAAATCTTATTTGAATGATAGACAGCAATTAGTTCAGATAAACGGTGTGAATTCGTCGGGGTTAAACGTAAAAATGGGGGTACCCCAGGGCTAAATTTTAGGTCCTTTCTTATTTTTAATATACATAAACGATTTACCCCGTTTATTGGAAAACAAACTAAACATGGTGTTATTTGCTGATGACACATCTTTAATTTTTAAAATAAATAGACGTACTTGTCGGGTTGACGACGTAAATAACGCGCTTCGGCAGGTTCAGGATTGGTTCACTGCCAATAATTTAGTTTTAAATGGTAATAAAACCAAGTGCGTAAAATTTTCCTTGCCGAATGTCAAAAGTACTGATTGTGACATTATATTAAACAAGGAGAAGCTAGAATTCGTCGATAAAACGGTTTTCCTGGGGATCACGCTGGACTCAGGGTTGCAATGGGGTCCTCATTTGGTATCCCTTGCAGGGCGGCTGAGTTCGGCAGCGTATGCTGTTGCAAAGATTCGTAGGTTGGCCGATGTGGATACCGCGAGACTAGTCTATTTTAGTTATTTTCATAGTATAATGTCTTACGGTATCCTACTATGGGGAAGGGCTGCAGACATTGAGTCAATTTTTATTCTGCAAAAACGAGCCGTCAGAGCAATATATAATCTTCGCCGGCGCGATTCTCTAAGGGAACTGTTTAAGGACATTAACATCATGACGGTTCCTTGTCAATATATTTATGAAAACATCATGTACGTGAGAAAAAATTTACATCTTTTTAGTAAAAACGGCGACAGACATAATTACGTTACTAGAAATAGGGACCAATTAGTTCAACCAGGTTTCAGACTGGCTAAAGTAGCCTCATCTTTCATGGGGTACTGTACAAAATGTTACAATAAAATTCCTCCCCACATTCTTGAACTGAATGAGACGAAGTTTAAAACCTGTATAAAACGCACACTATGTAGGCTGGCATATTATAAGTTGGGGGATTACATCACTGATAAAAATGCTTGGCTCAATGCTAGTCCTGCTCCACAATCCACAACCACTAGGGCGCAATAACAAGTGATATGCAGAACATTATTGTTTTGAAGTATTGTTGGACCTGCTGAAGACTGTATGAATTATTAATATTTGCATTGTATAAACTCAATTTCCTTAGTATTGTATAACTGCACAGCACGTGTGTGAGTACTATGTACCCAACTGTAAATCTACCATTTACTGTACCTATGCGTCGTTCGTTGACTTGTGTGTGCCCTGGCCGTTGAGTGTGTCATGCTCTCTCAAATGTCTCTCTGATGGTGGCGCGTGTGTTGGATCATCCGGTTCCCTTCATGATGGTTGAGCTGGGTGGTGCCAATTCATGCGTCATGTTCGTGAACGGACGCCGTCAGTTGGGATTGGTCATAACTTGACTGCTTCGGATGTTAATTTTTTTTCTAGTATCTATTATATAACTGCGCAGTACATGTGTGAGTACTTCTAATACTTTGTCTGTAGGTGGTATAGTGGGTAGTGCTATTCTGGGTGCATTGTCCTCACATGTATGAATTTAATAATGTATGTTCCTAAATATTGTAAAAAAACAATTTTTTTTAAAAGAGTAAGTATGGAGTTTCTTGTGCATTCTTCTCCATAACAAGCTACTTTCCGAATGCACGGTAGAATCATTTTAATGTAACGTTCAAAAGTGCCGCTTGGTGGCCTAGTTGAAATAAAATATCTTTGTCTTTGTCTTTGAACTACAACTTGAAACATTTTTCAACTGAAACTCAGACATCTTTTCGAAAATTCGTGCCTTATTTACTTTGATGGCGTTACCGGTTGACATGGACACAGATAATATAATACTAGCAAACAGATGCCTCATCCCATACAATGAAACCGAGCCGATGTAAGTAGCGTTTTTCGTCTGATTAAAACTGATTATTTTTCTAAGAACATCGATCGCGTTCGGTTCCGTTCCACGGAATGTTTTGGGATTGGATCAATAGTCTAAGAATATTAGTCAAATGAGGGCAAGTATCTCGGAATGAGAGATAGTCAGCTATAAAGTTGTACAAACCTTTATTTTGGCACCCTAAAACTTGTCTCAAAACCGTAGGGTGTCCGCGACTACAGATATTCCAAGATCAAAGGTAAAATATTTTTTACACATTTATAGCAAATATTTGCTATTTGTGTTTATTATAAATATTGTAGAGGATTAAATTCTCTACAACTTTTGTTTAAACATTTTTTTTATATCTTGAACCATTTTCGAGATAGAGGGCAGCGCCCCCTATCACGTGGGATTTAAAACATAACAGAAGGAATATGGGTTTACTACTAGGTACGTAGTACGAGTTTAGGTAGAGTCTAGGCTCTAAACAAACTGTCATTCTATCAGCGATGGCGATGGTCCAATTGCTAGTGTGACGAGTTGTCATCACAACCAAAATTAGAATTGAGCTCGTGACATATTCGATAGCGCTTGATGGTTTTCCGATATATTTTTGATATTTTAGCAATATTGTTTGGTAAAATATCAAAAATATATATAGAATAGAATAATGGAGCTTCAATACAAAATTTATCTTCACAATACATGGAGCGCTTTTGCAGTCGTAACCAAAAACTGCAGATTGCCCAACAGTGACTGCTGGAATCCTTATGAATTGAAGTATTCTCAGATGCTGGAAAAGATGCAGAACAAATTTACCCGATACCTATATATGAAGCAATTTGGTGTCTACCCCTTCTACCCTCTTATGTATCCAACTCTTTTTGTTATAGGGATGGTTGGGTACTATAAGTTGGAGGTAAGGCGCAACCTAGCTCTTGCAAAATATGTTTTTATGGTTTTTCGTGGCATGCTAAATAATCCACAAATACTGGAAACGTTGGGATTGCTCGTTCCAAACAGGAGGCTACGGTTAGGACCTAGGGAGAGGCTTTTTAAAGTCCCGGCAACCCGTACAAATTTATTAAAGTTTGCACCAGTGATTCGTGCAATAGGAATACTTAATAGCATCTCTCTGCGTTTGGACATATTTTCTTGCTCTTTGGCGGAATTCCGGAGGGTGACACTTAGTGTGTTGTCCACTGAGTAACTTGTGCTTCTACCCAGAATACTTGGGACTGTACTTTTAGCAATTTATGACTACTTTTGTTAGCTTGGGTCTTACCTGTTTAAACAAATGTATCTGTTAATGAATAAATAAATGAAATGAAATGCTTGAAGCTGAACGACTGACTCGAAATAATCCGTCTATGGTTGCTGTAAGAACTAACAAGTTACAATAACCAATTCCAACCTTAAGTAAATTTTTAACGCCTGCCCTCTTTGCGTCGGCCGTTTCCTCATGGTCGTGACCACATCATGGTTTCAAAACCTTCCCCTTGATAAAGTTTCTCCACTCCATTTAACGTCTGAAATATTGATTGTAAGCAACACAGTTTTTCACAACACTTGAACTCTGCGGCATAGCTTAACTTGTTATGGGCGTATTAACCTAATTCTTTGCTAGTCAAACTATAAAGTTCACGATAATGTACTACGTTGTAGCTTTTATTTTGACGCCAGTAAGCTTTAGCACTGAAGAAAATATGAATACCTTAGGCATTATGCTTTATCCTAAGACGACCCACTGACCTAACTTTTCTCTATGACTATAAAATTTTCTGAAATTTAATTCCTTTTAAATAAAACTAATTCAGTGCGATGGAATTGCATGAACTAATTCCTCCTAGCCCGTTTCATCATCGGACTACAAGACGTACGGCGATGCATCATCGGTACATGGTGGACATCCCACCCAAACGCACCAAACGTTTTGGGAATACTTTCATTATGCGTACAGCTAAGGAATGGAATTCCCTGCCGGAGTCTGTATTTCCTGATAGCTACAACCTGGGAGTCTTTAAGTCAAAAGTGAATAGGTTTTTTCTAGGTAAGCGTGCTACATCGTCGACCACACTATCATCACTTACCATCAGGTGAGATAGTGGTCAAGCGCGAGCCTATCAATAATAAAAAAAAAACCTATAGTTACAAAATCAAAGGTAAGTTCTGTAGTACTCCCACGGCGAAAAATCGTAAGTTTACGTGTGTACCTAGCTGAAGGAAATAAAATGAAATACCACTCCTTCTAGTCTGAAAATGATGGAAAAGTTAGTACAGTTTCCAAAGCTGGAAAAAAAAAATATCTCAAAATTATTACCACAATAAAACCAATATAGGCTCATTGACTATCCAGTCTTCGTAATTCAAATAGATTTAGATATCTTTAGTTGTCACCAGATCCAATCTTTAATGGACATTCCATGTTCAACAATTATCCTGAAACTAGAAACAGTAAAATTTATTTCAGTACAGTCTCTAAATTGGAAATACAACAACAGGTCGAATTGTCCCACTCTTGGAACAACTAGACCAAAGTAACCCAGTACTCGAGTATCCCAGGCCATATATCATTTTCTAAAGTTTATTTTAACAAAACTACTATGATAAAGTGAGATAGTTGTCGGCAGCTCTTACTGGGTAATACAGTTAACTCAGATTTACCCGAGCGCTTCTGCATTTAGAGCTTTGCAAGAATATTCATTTTCATAATTAATATTTTAAGTTTGTATATGATTTAATTGGATTTGATGAATAAGGATTTTGTAAGGCTTGTTTGGCGGAGCGAAGTCTTAATTTAAATGTATTTTCATGTTCTGTTCTTACCAGCTATTATTATACGATACCAAAATGAAACTGCGCCTTAGCTTGTCAGTCGAGCTTTTTATTTGATCTGAGAGCTCGACTGACAAGCTAAGGCGTAGTTTCGTTGTACGTGTATGCGTGTAATTGTGTATGTATACGGCAAGGCGTAGTTTTAACCGGGCGTCACCTTGTTGTTTGCAACGTTCCATTTAGACTGTTTATTTGATCTGAGGATATAACTAGGCACTTAATGAAATTTTATATATTATGTTTGTATTAGTTTAGTTGTATAGCTTTCCTTGTACTTATACACACTATGTATATATTTCTTAACTAATTCTCCTGTCGTAGGTCGGCTGGAAGAAATTTATCTAGAAATAAGCAGCACCTTTATGCTATTCTATATTTAAATGTACTTTCTCTTTTGAGTGTTTAATACTTTTTAACAACTAATTACTAACTACCTTCTGCTAGCGGCTTCGCCCTCTTGAAAGTCGAATATTATCTCGAGATAACATATTCCCGGGATAAAAATATCCTCTGTCCTATTCCTGACTATCAAACCAAATCAAAATAATGTTTATTTTTCTTCCACAAATAACACTTATCAACTAAAAACTCAAAAACGGAAAAATAATGTTAACGATATGCCACATTGTTATTTGCGGGAGACTAGTGCCTGGACTAAGCCGTAACCAACAGACTATAATCAATTTCTCTGCCACATTTCATCCAGACCTGTCCAGCCGTTCTGGCGTGAAGAAGAAACAAACATACACACTCACAAACTTTCGCCTTTATAATCTTAGTGTGATAAGTGTGATTTAAAAAATGTCTGTAGAGTTTATTACACGTTGTTTTCCATAGAGATCTTATCTACAAGTATCTTCGCTTGGAAATGTGCAACTTTTGGACTGACCGACTGCTTGACAATTCAATTGATTTGAGTTTCCAGTTGTCAACGAAAAGCCTTCCGTTTCGAAAGAAAGAAAAGAAAGAAAGAAAAGAAAGAAAAGAAAGAAAAGAAAGAAAAGAAAGAAAAGAAAGAAAAGAAAGAAAAGAAAGAAAAGAAAGAAAAGAAAGAAAAGAAAGAAAAGAAAGAAAAGAAAGAAAAGAAAGAAAAGAAAGAAAAGAAAGAAAAGAAAGAAAAGAAAGAAAAGAAAGAAAAGAAAGAAAAGAAAGAACAGAAAGAAAAGAAAGAAAAATGAGTTTATTGGCATTAAAAACAAAAACACCTTAAAATTAAACAGGTGTTAGGTTAGTGAAATAGGCGGTGGATTATGAATGTCATAGTTTCCTGACAAAGATAGAATATGTGGTTGTACCCGTTCTTATTAAATCCGTTAACAAAATAGCAGGACCAAGCATTTCAAACCCAAAATTCGACCAAAGTCCTAGTTAAATTCGTTTGCTCTATATCCCAGTATAATTACATTCCGTCCCGCTATGCGAGTCCGGAGCTATAAGTAATTCAGTTATACCGCGGTAGGCACACTTTGGGCACATCACTAGTATAAGCTACCTAGGTAGGTTTGTAGATACCTATGGCTTGAGCCACAGACCACCGAGACGTCTCTACGGCCACGACTAGAGATAGCATTGTCAAAACTATTGATACAAAGTCGGACTAAACGCGTCAGTGAGCGAGTGCAGTGTCACCGTTTATATGTTAAAGTGAACTGGGCATTACATCAGAAAATTTACTAATATAGAAAGAAACAAAGCGAACGTGCGGCGGCTAAACCTGTATCTTTTCTGTAGGTCGTATACAGCTTGTAGGTAGTGCAATCAGAATTTTATAAAAAGACAAAAACTAACCACACTGTAGCTTTGTCTCTCTAACACTTATTGACGGTATTCACTAGCTGGACAGCCTACTAAGTTTACTCATAGAAATTGACGGCCCACGGCAACTTTAACAACGCCTACTTTTTTTTTTGGCGTGGAGTAATACTCATGCATACTGCGCTACCACGGGGAGATATCGCACACACAAACAGCATCGCTAGCGCTACTCAGGGGTCTCGTTGGTACGCATGTTTGTTTTAGTGTGCCGTTTCGAGCCACCACGGTGCCCTCGTTACACGGGTACGCGTTAGCACTCACCGCGTACCCGCCGCATCGCACATACGCTATAGATGCCATTATTATTTGTAATGGAAGACTCCATATAGCTATCGATCTAATTTGGTGCTCTATGGCTCGAACATAAACCTTGGCACCAAGCCGTAAGATAAGTAGCATGTGTGGAGAGAATTGATATGTTTTGGTGAAAGATTCAGACGTAATGGTGTTGTTTACGTTACGTTTTGAATAGCAACCACATAGAGAGAAGTGTTTGTGTAGCAGTAACATATTTGGAATGAAATTTCCTATTCAGATTTCAGATTACACATAACAAAATCGCTAGCAACCGGTTGCAATTTAAAAACAATAAATTATATAAAAAAAACCCGACTGCTAAAAAATAAATAACTGAAAAGAGAAAAACAAGTACTAGGTATAATTTATTACATTCTGTGAAGTAATATAGAATTCACCATATTAATTAAATTGTTTTGTGACCATGGAATATTATGAGGTGCTGCCAGCGGTTACAAACGAAATTATGGTAGGTTTTTCTATATTTTTGTTTGTCCCCGCCTTCCTATGCGCTATTCCAGTCTATAATCTATCTCTGTGCCAAATTTCATCCAGGACCGTCCAGCCGTTCTGGCGTGATTGAGTAACAAACATCCATCCATCCAAATTTCTCATTTATAATACTAGCTGCAGCCCGTATGGTATTAGTTCTTCTCCCAATATCTTTAGAAATAATATCCTATGTGTTATTCTGATGTATAAGCTACATTTATGTAAAGTTTCATCAAAATCTTCGATCATCAAATAACCGCCTTCTTCAATGTCCTACTCACCACACTGACCTCATTCACTGTTCTTCCTTCATTCAGTCTATTTCTCTGTGGAATACTCTCCCCAGGAAAACAGGATGGCAACCAACCGATTTACCTTCAAAGTCAAAGTTCGCGAACACATTCGTAAGATGTTGGCAGTAGTATCGTCACAGCGCAATTTTTTCCCCTATTATCTATTTCAACGAATTGTTAAGTAGTATCTGTATTTATTAGTTTATGTGTTTTAGTATTTATTGTATAATTAAATTGTATTTATTTATAGCTTATATTTAGGCCTTGTATTCAAATCTATTTTACTATCATAATTGCACCTACCACTATTTGTGCCTGCATCACCCAAAGGTTGACTGGTAGTAAATGCTTAAGGCATTAGGTCCGCCTCTGTACGTTTATGTGCTTAAATTATTAAATAAATAAAATCCGTTCAGTAGTTTTTGTGTGAAAGAGTAACAAACATCCATCCATTCTCACAAACTTTCACGTTTTTAATAGTAATAGGTTGTAAGATTATCGGCAAAATACAAACAAAAACTTATACATATTTATATACTTCTACTTAAGAAAAGCCATTAAATACATCTTCTTATTTATTTATTTTTCTAATTATATAAATAAATAGCATCTAATATTTTACTACTAAAGTGGCTGGTGTTTTGGTTAAAATTGTAATAAATACTTTATTTTATTTTAAATAAAACAACCTTTTTTTTTTGGTTTCCTGTCAAAAAAAATCCGTTCTGCGAGCAATGTGCCCTGTCCACTGCCACTTAAGTTTCGCAATTCCTCGGGCTATGTCAGTAACTTTGGTTTTCCTGCGGATATCCTCATTTCTGATGCAATTACGCAAGGAAATAGCGTTTTACATAAATAGTTAAAATCTTTATCTACACTCACAACGTAATGTTCCAAATATGAATTCAAAAAATATTGTAAAGTGTCTTTCAACAAGGACGGGTCGATGTTAAAATTGAATAAAACAAGATGTGTGTGAGATATTAACGAAATTTATTTTTATTTAAAAGGCCCATTTATGCCAATTATGGATGGAATATAACATCGTTCAAATGTCCGCCGCGGCTTCGTATGGTGGCGCGAATCCGAGTGGTCCAATTTTTAATGACTCTGCTGCATAGATCGAGCGAGCGCTACAGATCAATGACAAACAAGTTCTTTTGGCTTGAATTGAACAATATGGACGTGAACGACATGTGGTTCCAGCAAGATGGCGCTACTTGCCACACAGCGAACGACACAATCGACATTCTGCATGAACGGTTTGAGAGTAGAGTTAGAGTTCCGCTAGACTTTTTCTTGTGGGGTTTTCTGAAGTCGCAGGTCTATGCCAATAAACCACATTCGACCGTTGCCCTGAAAGCCAACATAACGCAGGCCATCGCTCGGATTCAGCCGGATCTATGCAGCAGAGTCATTAAAAATTGGACCTCTCGGATTCGTGCCACCATACGAAGCCGCGGCGGACATTTGAACAATGTCATATTCCATCCATAATTGGCATAAATGGGCCTTTTAAATAAAAAAATAAATTTCGTTAATATCTCACACACATCTTGTTTTATTCAATTTTAACATCGACCCGTCCTTGTTGAAAGACCCTTTATAAACACGTACTTTATAATCTTGGTTAGGTAAAATTAAAAAAAAAGCATTATAAACCTTCACGTGTGAAAATAATCGATGATAATTTTTCATTAGCTATATCTAAAATATTATATATGGCATTTTCACACAATACCTCAACAATGATAAGTTGATAACCAACTTTTGTTATTTCCAAAAAGCCTTACAAAACTGTGACTAGTAAGTTGCCTTTCAGTCTCGATGATAAATTACGCGGGACCACATTATGATCCGGTGTTGGAAAGTAAATTACGCCTAAGTGACGTAGGAATATAAGCATGGGAGGGAGTAAGGCACAAAGAGCAGGGAATATCGCGCCAACAGGGACCATTATAACAAAAATTAACTGTTTGTTGTTAAGCTTATCACATAAGATCGGCTGAACCATTATTTTATTGATAGATAGATAGATAAACTCTTTATTCAGCGCACACAAAAAACATAACACAACTCACAAAATCACAATATTTTTAAATTTACATGTAGGTAGGTATTTGGAAATAATTTAAGGTGCAGACATACAAAAAATAAGAAACAGAAAAAAATACATCATACAAATAAAATTAGTAGTTATAATGATTAAAACACAGTGCGGTGTGCGTCTCAAGGTTGCACCAAAGGGGAGTCCAGCTTAGCACGTGTCAGGCAAATATACCTGACGCTGATATTCTGCTGGATCCCTGCAGTGACATACGGTCGCTGAACAGTCGTTAGATGTTGGTGTTATTACAGTGTTATGCGGGGTATATAGAAACAGTTGTTTTTCTAATGTGTCTGCTAATATCACTCAGGGGGTAAACATGTTTACAATAAATAAATATACGTAAATAATATGTTTATTATAATTAGTAGGTATCCAACAAATGATCCACAAGTTATTCAATTACAAAGTGCCCATACATGCTTACAGGTTTTGACCACGAGATACACCAAATATGTTCTTGTTTATTATGTTCTAGCCCAAGTAATAGGTTATAGGAAAGTTACTCGCAGTTTTTATCTATAGGATTTTTGTATGAATTCGGTTGATATTATTAACTTTAAAACTTTCGCGTTTTATAATGGAAAACAATATATCACGGGAATTTAACGCGATGATTTAGATTATTTATTTACCTATTTCACCCGACGTTTCGGCCGTGTTGCAACGACCGTGGTCCCGGGTAGACTGGTGTCTCGGTGTACTGGCTCCGTTGGGGCAGAAAATTCTTCCTCTACCCTCACATTTGTACACACAACACTGACCGTGTCCTTATTCTGTAAGTTCACCGATTGCACAAAGTGAGGTAATGTTTTTTGAATCACTGGATTCCACCGATCCCGATTGAATGTTTTGTGTTTTTTAATTTCAATCGCTTCACGCACAATTCTAGAATAGAAGTGGCGTTCCGTGGAGAGGTCTTGTGGACGATGAAATACTAATAATAATCTAAATCATCGCGTTAAATTCCCGTGATATATTGTTTTCGGTTGATATTGTACGTAGGCGCGCAATTTGTTGAAGTGTTGTCAATTTCTTAAATTATGACACTCATTGACACGCTTGGTTTGTTTGAATTTTTTTGACAATACCGCCTCTACCAATGCCCGCGGAGGCGTATCGGTGCTCTGTGGCACGGGGAAACAATTCTTGTTCCGATGCCGTACTGCTAACGAGGACATTGCATGTCTATTTAGCCGGTAAAACCGGGTAACATGTAGGAAGCTTGGTTACGACGTAAACAAGTATTTTCGAGGAAACAATTTATTACACTGAATGGAAAGGAAACAATTAAATACTCGCACGATTTAGTGGGCTGAAATGTAATGTAGCTTTGACATATTGTGTGGCGGTGCATTATTGCATTTGTAAGTAATGTGTTTTGGATTACTTCTCTAGTATACTTTAAGCTTGAATACTTCAGGCTAGTGCCCTTTAGCTCGACTAAAGTCTTGGATGGTCCACCTACATTTATTGATTTTCTTAATATCGACAACGGTGTATCTCGATCGTCAATATTTTTTACTCACGATAAACGTTTTTTTTTATCGCTCTAACCTACCTATCTGCATGCTGCCAGTTTTTTGGGCACATTACCAGTGGACAACGATGTGGAGGAGTTTTTCGACGCTATATTTTAGATTAGTATATTTTTTGGTTTAGTTAGTGAGTAGTTTTTGGTTTAAGTGTTTATTTTGTAGTCTTAGTTAATTAAGTATTTTATACACTGTATATACTTGTATCTATGTAAATAAAACCCTATCTACATTCATAAACTTAAGATAAATTTGTAGGTACCGATTCATAATCAGTAAACATTACGTAAGCCTCAAGTCTAAAAGACAAAAATATGACAATGAATTTAATCCAATAAAATCAAGGAAGCAATTAATCAAATTAATATGTCATATTACAAAGACGTCGTTTGCATTGCCTTCATTAAAATTGCCCGGGAAAAGAAGGAAGCTTCTAAAATGGCGGCCATCAAGAGGCTATCTTCAAAATTTGTTGACCCACAAAGTAATGAACGGTCGTATTTTTTTTATCAAATTAACTGCGGCATTTTTAAAAAATGCTCTCTCCGATTTCTTATTTATGATTTGATGATGTTTGGACAGATTTTATGTTGTCGTTCCGCTGTATTTAGTGCTGAAATCGGTGCGATAATAAAATAATGTTCATATAATCGTTACAATCTAAGATGTCCGATGACTTTCTCATTTTACATGCCGCGATAACCTTGTACGTAGGAAATTTAAAAGTCATATTCATAATCCTAATTAATTACTATATTACACGTACACTATAACAATGAGTATCATTCGTAAGCATCAAGTTTATATATCATCACCAACCATACATAAAATAAATCTGTAGAAAAGTCGTTTTTGTACAGCGAAAATATTTCCAAAAAATAACCAGCTAAATAGTTGTGCCCGTGGCTTCGCTCCCGTCAACGGATTACCTACCCTTCCTACTTACCCTACTTAAGCAGGCAGCTGCTTATCCTATCTACATAACAATTTTTGTTCTTGGCTTATTCTATCGCGGCGAATCTTGACACCGCCATTCAGAAAAGGACTTTAAATGCACAACGCCAACTATCGAATATGGAGTTCAACTGTCCGAGTTACCGGGTATCTGAATTGCGTGTCGGGTAGACACCTTCCTACCTACCCTTCTTACCTTCCTACCTACCCTTTTTACCTTCCAGCCTATCCCACCTACCTACATTTACACTTTTTATGGATAATTAACATATGGAGTATAAATATAGAGTTCAACTGTCCGAGTTACCGAGTATCTGAATTGCGTGTCTACCCTACTTACCTTCGTACCTACCTTCTCAGCTTCCTGCCTATCCCACTTACCTACCAATTTGTTTTCTACGGTCATTCTTTCGCTGAGAATCTTAACATCACCATTGAGAAAATGACTTCAAATGCACAACGCCACGAACATGGAGTTCCACTGTCCGAGTATCTGAATTGCGTGTGGTGTGATAATTTTACTTCTTGGATTCTTTAAATTCATTTATTTTTTTATAGAGTGAACCGATCGCGATGATACAAAAATGTAATACTTCAAGTTACGCACAATTTTCATGTATTTATCTACATTGGTTTCGTACATTTTACGTGATGCATGGACAAATATACAGACAAACAGATAATCCGACAAAAATTCCAAAAAATTTGGTAATGGGTTCTGTTGGCTATCTACTACACCCTGGTTTTTTTTTGGAAATATTTTCTATTTACAAAATCGACTTTTCTACAGATTTATTATATGTATTGACTAGCTACTGCCAGCGACTTCGCCCGTGTAAATGTCAAAAATTATCCCCGGGATTTACACAGGGAACATATTCCCGGGATAAAAATCAAAATCATTTTTTTATTTCACATAGGCCTACATGGGCACTTATAAAACTTCGACAAAAGGTATCCTATGTGCTATTCAAGACTATAATCTATTCTAGAATTAATCCTGACTCCTGTCATACTGCTTCAATAACTGCTGTAAAGATTATTTGTACCTATTTGTAATCTATCTCTGTGACAAATTTCATCCAGATCCGTTCAGCTGTTTGAGCGTGAAGAAGTAACAAACATACAAACACACACATACTTATACTCACAAACTTTTGCCTTAATAATATTAGTGTGATGATGATGACAGTGGTTTTAAACACAAAACTACATATTTATTATTCTTCTGATTTTTAAACTCCTAAAACACTCCAAAAACTGAAGTGCAAGCATTTCTACTTACAGTCAAGCCAATAAAACCTTCTCAAAATACCATTTCTAACCCAAAATACCATTTCCAAAGATAGCAAAGAATACCATTCATTGTTTTTACAAGTTTTTACTTGAAAATTCCAGACGATTCATGTCCGTAGACTAGGTTTTGTCTCATAAAACAGTATATGCAAATGAGGGAAGCCAGTCTGTATAGTTTTTGGTCAGAGGTATCTTTATTGAGGTAAGCACTTTGTGTAAACTAATTTAGGGAATTTAATGGCAAAATATTAGCACTGGTGTGCTAGAGTAAGAATGGTTAAACATCGTTAAGTTTTTATGTGGTTATAAGACGTTTTAAGAGTTTAATTGTGAAGCTGGCCGTTAAATTTGAATCTTCTTTGTTTTATGCAACATTAATTCGAGGTTTATTTCTTGTATACAAAGTTACCTATGTCAGTAAACGTTTTTACATTTAGTTTTTACCTCTTTTACCAAAAGGTATCTATTTGCTTTTCAGGTTGTAGCCAAACTTCTTGGCCGCTCTGAAGTTGGCTACAATGGCTGCGCTCTAGTAAATATCATTCAAAAACAACACCGTTCCGTACCTTGCGCATCGAAAAGCCAACTTTAGGGCAGCCAAGAAGTTTAGTGAGAAATTCAATGTAAACAAATAGATACTTCTAAAATCTTCAAAAAGAAGCTCAAACGATTGTGAATAGCCAAATAGCTATAAACCTTTTCTTGTCTGCAAGAGTTCCTGTTTCCACCTATTTGTATAAAGCCTCCTTTGTCCCTCAAAAAAGGAAACAGGCCTCTTTTCCTACGGCTTTTTTTCTCTTGATTAAATTCTTAATGGTTACAGGCAGTTGGTAGGCAAGGTTTGGTGACACCTCAAAGTATCATAAATTTCACGGTGACCATAAGATCTTGGCCTACAAATGGTAATTAAGCCGTTGAATATGGCGCCGCACCGTGTGGTGGTTCCGTATTAGGGTTCTGTATTAGCGAAGGGTATGCCCAACCCTTTAGAAGGGTAGGATTATAGGGGTAGCTACAGTAGGTACAAGGTTTCACCTGTGAACTTATGGCAACAGTACTTACTTCGACTACTACTATGTTGGCTGGGAATTGATTTATTTCTGTTCGTTGAACTAGTTACTATAATTAGGCTCAGCTGGGTTTAATGAAAAATGAGAACTCACAGGTTGCATGCTGATATTTTTAACTGACTTTTGACATATCTGATGAACTGACAAAAAGGAGGAGGTTCTGGTGTCATCATTAACGGAGTAAAGGGTGAGCATACATAAAAAAAGTATACATGCAGATACTTTTTTTATGTATCTTGCTCATCCTTTACTCCGTCAATGATGCAGCGATTTTGAAAATTGTTTTATGTTAGAGAGGGTTTACTCTCGAGGTGATCTCATAGAATTTGAGGGAAATCCTCAAATTTTATAGGGATACGTTTAGCGTGTTTGGTATTTTCATCAACATGGCATGCCATTGCATTCAGAAAGTATCATTTAGGGAAGTGGAACTGATGAAGAAGACCACAGATGGCCACTGGAACTCTGTAATAAAACAATTTATCCCAGTCGTGTTTAGGCTTGTTGGAATTGTTATGAGAAGCCCTTTGGCTATAAATGATTTTCATAGTAGATAAATAAGCTAACATAACTAAAATAAAAAACATTTTAACAAAAATATTGAACCGGCTTCCAAAACTACATTTCAATCCTTAGTGTATAAAAAAAAATTGTTACAAAAAAAATGAAACCGACATCCAAAACAAAACACTACAAAGCCAAAAATAACGTTCTTTTCGGCAGTTGGTGTCTTTGATACCAATTTTTTTTCGTCATTGACACCGACATCCGAAAAGAAAGTTATTTTTCGCTTTGTAGAGTTTTGTTTTTATTGTTACCAAGTTTTTTTAATATACTATAGGATTAAGGAGGAATATTTAGACACCAGCAAATGAATCTATTACTAACTATATACGTTTAAGTACTTAATTTTGGAACGGACATAAAATAAATCAAGTGAAGTGAGATAAAAAGCTTACGACCCTTTAAACCATTATGAAACCCTGTACCTATAACATAACGCCAGGTCCATTAAAAAGTAAAGTAGGTACCAACTTCACAATCTATTCCGGAACACCATTTTGAAAATATAAATCATAATGTAACTTTGTGAAAGAACCTAATGATGTTCTTAACGCTACAACACGCAACTCCCTTATTATTTTTACCGAGTTTCTTGACAATACATTAATAACGTTAATACGAAGAAGTAACTTCGGGGAAATCATGGTCACAGATAATATAATACTAGCATTCATGGTCGACCCCGACTGAACTTTGCGAGGGTAAAGTTGCGAACACCATAAGTTGCCTTCTTTCTTGCAAAATTGGGCCTATTTTTTGGAGTGTTCCTTTTGGCAACATAACATAATAATGTACATTCCTATTGATTATTTAATTTGTTAGGCTGTAACAGAACTGTAACATCAATAGCTTTGTATCTGAAGGAAATGATAAAGTTGCACTAACAAAAACATCCAAATGAAAAGGAAATACTACTTGAAACATTTTTCAGTTGAAGATGAGATATCTTTTTGGAAATAGGTGCCATATATTTTACTTTGATGGCGTTACCAGTTGTCATGGACACAGATGAAAATTAATACTAGCATACAGAAGCCTTATCCCATACAAAGAAACCGTGCCCACGTAACTAGCGACGAAAAGTGTGGGGCAACGAATTAATAAAAAAAAGAAGGTCTGATTAAACTGATTATTTTTGTAAGAACATCGATCGCGTTCGCTTCCGTTCTACGGATATAGATGTTGTTAGCAGTGATTTGCTAATAAAAGGGATTACTCGGTTCGTGAATATCTATTTTTTTTTTAATATAGTGACGATTTCTTTTATAATATTTTTTTGCACGTTTTTACAGTTTCATTGGAACATATTTTGTTCCTTTGGAACATATTTTGTTCCAATGAAACGAACTCGATATTTTTTGTAACTTATTTAGTTACAAAAAAAATCGAGTGGATGCGCCAGAAATTTAAAACCGCGCCATCTATTTTAAATGATCCATTCAAATAATCTTTGAAATGTGAATTAAGAGCTCAATATTCCTTGATTTTGTGCTTAGGAGAGTTCATTTAGCAAAAACATACATTTTTTACGATCGTCTCTAGAAAATCTTAATATCTTACAAAACTCAATAACAAATCGAAGCTTATCACACTATCTAGTGCAATTTATTTGAACCAAATTATCTTTCTTCGCTATGGGTGCCCGTGTCATGGACGAGCGAAATACGTTGTACCGACCCCAAGTAACTTAAGATAAGGGCTAGAAGATGATGATGGTATATGTATTGTCACTGTGTTGCCCAATTTCTCACAGGGCATGGTAACTTTAAAAGTAAATTATTTCCCTTCAACGTCGTTGCCTCGCGTTTCTGTCAGTGTTCTACATCTGACTGCGAATATGTACAAGATGCACGTCATATCTTATGGGAGTGTATTCTTTTGCAGAATGAACGCAATATTATGTTGGATAATGTACAGGCTGCATCTAGAGTTGTTTACTACCTTGTGGAAACTAGAACAAAGTTCAAGCGTTTTTGCCATACCTTTTTTTTTTTTTTTTATTATCTATAGGCTTGCGCTTGACCACTATCTCACCTGATGGTAAGCGATGATGAGGTCGACGATGAAGCACGCTTGCCTAGAAGAAACCCATTCACTCTTGACTTAAAGACCCCTAGATTGTAGCTATCGGGAAATACAGACTCCGGCAGGGAATTCCACTCCTTAGCTGTACGCATAATGAAAGTGTCCCCAAAACGTTTTGTGCGTATGGGTGGGATGTCCTCCATGTACCGATGACGCAACGCCGTACGTCTGGTAGTCCGATGATGGAACGGGCTGGGCGGAATTAAATCATGCAATTCCATCGCACACTCTCCGAAATGTAACCGATAAAAAACCGACAAGCTGGCAACTCGGCGACGATGTTCCAGGCTCTGGAGCTTCGACTTGACCAGTGCCTCATTGCCGATGAGTTTCTTAGCCCGCTTTTCAATCGACTCTAGAGCATTAAGCTGGTGTTTGGCAGATCCATCCCAGAGATGAGAACAGTACTCCATGCACGATCGAACTTGCGCTTGATACAAGTTGAGCAGCTGTTCCGGCGTGAAGTACCTTCTCACCTTCGCAAGAATCCCCAACTTTTTGGCAGCCAGCTGAGCCTTTGCCTCAATATATGGCCCAAAGTTGAGAGTCGATGTCAACGTAACGCCAAGAAGCTCAATATGGTCCGTTATTGGCACGGTTACATCACGGAATGTTGGAGCCGGGTGAAATTGGCTCTTTTTAGCGGAAAAAAGACACGCCTGGGTTTTAGCAGCATTAAACCTGACCAGATTGGCATCGCCCCATTCGGAGACTGCCTGCAAGGACAGGTTCAAACGCTCCACCATGGACTCACGGAGAGAGCGGATCTGCGGCCCGGTAGCCCGTGCGTTGGACAGGTATCTCTCAGCAACAGTGCTGTCGTCTGCATACCCAAAGGTGCCGGGTTTTAGCAGATCGTTAATGTGCAACAAGAATAATGTTGCTGAGAGTACCGACCCCTGAGGGACCCCGGCATTAATATCCATTTGGTTCGACGAGCAGCCATCGATAACCACTCGAATGGACCGATCTCTCAGGAAGTCTGCAATCCAATCACATAGACCAACGGGCAGACCGAATGAAGGAAGCTTACCGATAAGGCTTTCGTGCCAGACCCTATCGAAAGCCTTCGAGATGTCGAGGGAGACGGCAAGCGCTTCCCCGTGCCTCTCGATGGCCTCACTCCATATGTGAATGGCATACGCTAGAAGATCCCCAGTAGACCGATTTCGGCGGAAGCCGTATTGGCGGTCGCTAAGGATATCGTTAGTTTCTAGGTATGCCAGGAGCTTAGTGTTAAGTACACGCTCCATACTCTTACAGAGTATGGACGTTACAGAGATGGGTCTGTAGTTGGCCGGGTCAGCTCGACTGCCCTTGTTGGGCACGGGCTGTACGTTGGCTTGCTTCCAAGCATTCGGCACTTTTCCAGTCTCATATGAAAGGCGGAATAGCCGTGTCAAGATCGGAGACAGTTCAGGCGCACAGGTTCTAAGAACTATAGCTGGTATGCCATCAGGGCCACTAGCCTTGTTCACGTCAAGGTTGCGCAGCACCCTACGGACGTCCTTTTGATGGATGCGAATGTCCGACATACTCGTCTCGCATCCATCAGGAGAAAGAGGGGGCCGCGAATCACCAGGATTCAGACGCGAAGATTCCGCAAAAAGAGAGGCAAATAAATTTGCCTTCTCCTCAGCGGTGTGGGCCAGCGAACCATCGGGTTTCAGCAGTGGTGGTAGTGAGGGACGGCAGAAGTTCGACTCGACTGACTTAGCCAGGGACCAAAACGCTTTACTACCTGCTGGGTAAGAAGCTAGTTTGGCCCCTATTCGGCCAATGTGGTCAAACCAAGCCCCTCGCAACACCTTCTTGCAGGACTTGGCAGCCCTGTTGAAGGCTTTCTTCTTCAGACCCACGTCACTCGCTTTGCGCGATCGAGCGTCGACCCATGCCAGGTACGCTTCGTGTTTAAGCGCGTCGGCGCGACGGCATTTGGCGCCAAACCATGGCCGGTCAACGCTGGACATTGTTACGTCAGAGAACGGAATGTAGTACTCCATTCCCTGACGCAACACACCCGTCAAAACGTCCGCGCACGACGAAGGATCAGCCGAAGAAAAGCAAGTAGGCTGCCAAGGATAACAAGCGAAGAAAGATCGCATGCCATCCCAATCTGCTGACCTGTACCGCCAAACCCGCCGGGTGCCTCTTGGGCTGGGATCGGGCGGGGAGTAGACGGACACAGACTTCACCAGACAATGGTCGGAACTACCCAAAGGTGAAGCTATCGACACAGAGTATCGGTCTGGATCTGTTGTCAGCAGAAGGTCCAAGCAATTGGCTGTGTGCGAATCAACATCAGGCACCCTCGTTGCCCCATGGACCAGCTGGGTAAGGTTAAGCGCAAGCGAAAGTTTACGCATCTCCCGTCCAGCATGGTCAGTGCACTGGTATGGGAAGAGCCACTCCTGGTGGTGGGCATTGAAATCCCCCAGTAACACTAATTGGGCGGAAGGGTACCGCTGCTGTGCCGCATCAGCCGCCTCACTGAGGTACTCTGTGAGCCTGGTTGTCTCCTGATCTCCGCTGTGCGATCGGTAGACACAGGCGTAGATAATTTTATCCAGACCTGTGTCCACCAGAGCCCAAAGCGTAGAGAATCTGGAGTCCTCAAGGTTACGGAGACGCCGATAGCAAGTGTCGTCACGGGCGTACATACACACACCCGCGCGTGTTTTATAATTGTGCTCCATTACATGTACACCTATTATTGGAATCAAATTTAACAATGTTAGGATCCATTAATATTAATGCTAATTTTTATCCGTGGTGCTAGGCAACTGGGCTTATCCCAGTTGTAAACGACCCTTTGTGCCAATTGGCCTTGTTTGTTCTGTCTCCTGCTTGATATGGAGGGAAGTGGAAATTTGTATGTTTTCCTACACCTCCGTTATTCTTTTCTGATTAATTTCGTTGCGGGATCCAAGATAGTTAAATTCATTCTCCGGGACTTCGTCGAGCTTCATTGCCTCGGCGCTTTTCTGGTGGTCGTCACTGTTGATTCTGGCTTTCAGGAGTTGCAGTGGTTTGGGAATAGTGCGGTGGGATAGTCCCAATAAAAAATATGTAGGTATGCGGAACTGGGTGTGAAGCGCCGCAATCTCCATTAGAAAGGGATAATCCTCCGACTAGATTGGGTGTCGTGGTGGATAATTGCCCGATGGTTGCTGTCTAGCCGTATATCTTTAAATTGCGCTGAAAACCTTGATTGCGCAATGTGATTTGAGTGCCTGCATACTCGTACTAATTGCGTAAGTGAATTTAGCAAGCCATAGGATCGTATCCAATCTTCATCTTAAATATGATTGGTCGTCTTTCATCTGTCATATGATTGGTCGATTGATGGGGTCAAAACCCTTTCGAATGATTCGATGGTCGAATTCACTTATACAATTAGACTCAGGTCTTCTTGTAGTTCATACGTGGCAGTTTAGATGCCACTGCAGATGTATTTAGTGTTTTGATTCTTTCCACTGACTAACCTTAAGTTTCTCTATTCCAGGTACATTTTCCTGGCGATCTACACGGCGGAAATGATAATTAAGTGCATAGCTAAGGGCTTCATATTAAATAAGTACACATACCTGCGGAATCCTTGGAACTGGCTGGATTTCGTGGTCATCACCTCAGGGTACGCCACTATCGGCATGGAGGTCGGCAACCTAGCGGGTTTGCGGACCTTCAGGGTGCTGAGGGCTTTGAAGACTGTTTCTATAATGCCGGGTAAGTACACAGTCTATTTGAATAATTCCTCCCCGTTTACTGTCAAGAAAAGTTACAAGGGACATATTAAATTCTCAATTCAGACAGAAACCGGCAGCCGTATTGCGTAAGTGATTACGGCAACGCAAAGAGTTTGACCGCTATAAATCGACCAATCACACAAACGAAAAGCCATATCCCGTCATTCATCTTGCATGTGATTGGTAGATGCGATAGCGGGCAAACGCTTCGCCTTGCCAAATTCACTTGCGCAATTTGGCTGCGGGTGTTTGACTCTTTCAATTACTCAGGAAATGATATTCTTCACTATTAAAAAAAGTGTATGTATATGAAATAAATGCTTTGATTATTATTTATTGCTTACCTGTAGAAAAATTGGTAAATGGTTATCATGTTTCTTGAAATAGAACAGTCAATTAAACAAACCATGATTGTCTGACCGATATGTTTATACGTAAAGCATAATCAACCTGCCTTATAAAAATATTTATCTACACTCACAACGTAATGTTCCAAATACGAATTCAAAAAATATTGTATAAACACGTACTTTATATTCGTGGATAGGTAAAATTAAAAAAAAAAACCATTATAGTTCAACATTTTCCTTCGATTTTCAAACAACTGCATCATAAAATAACTTTTTAATTTTTATAGCACACTTTTACTTTTTAATTTTCTGGCGCGTATGGGCGTATGTAAAGAAGTTTAATTGTCTGTGGATGCGCGTGCAGCGCAATGAGAATCTAAATTGCCCGCCATACCAAATATTTTTCCCTTTCCACTTTTGTTTTATTTCAACTGTATGAGTGAAGATAAAGTAGTGTATGCAACGGCATATAATTAGGTATTAAAACACTCGCGTAATATTATTATCAAATTCGGCTTCGCCTCATTTGATAAACCTACGCTCGTGTTTTAATAACCCCTATTATATGGCCATTGCATAAACTACTATTATCTACACTCACAACGTAATGTTCCAAATACGAATTCGAAAAATATTGTATAAACACGTACTTTATGTTCGTGGATAGATAAAATTTAAAAAAAAAACCATTACAGTTCAACATTTTCCTTCGATATTCAAACAACTGCATCATAAAATAACTTTTTAATTTTTATAGCACACTTTTACTTTTTAATTTATTGGCGCTTATGGGCTCATTGAAGTACTGTCATTGTCTAAGGAGGCGCGCACTGCGCAGTCATGCGCAATGAGAATCTAAATTGCCCGCCATACCAAATATTTTTCCGTTTCTACTTTTGTTTTATTGCAACTGTATGAGTGAAGATAAAGTAGTGTATGCAATAGCATATAATTAGGTATTAAAACACTCGCGTAATATTATTATCAAAACCAAAACCTACGCTCGTGTTTTAATAACCCCTATTATATGACCATTGCATAAACTACTATTTCAAAACTGCGTCTATTTTTAACCCCCGACAGAAAAAGAACATCATAGCTCCGGATTTAGTTTTTTTTGTTTGAAAGGTAACTTTATCGAGAGTGTTCTTAGTTATGTTTGACGAAAATCGGTTAAGCCGTTCAAAAGTTATGCGCATTTTACTCTTTGAATTGGGATATTTTCGCAAGATATCGTGTTATAATAACGTGTTTCGATGGATTTTCGATCGTAGTGTGTTTACGAATCGATAAATTATGTAGTTTATAGAACAGTGGTGATTATAGAAGTATTTGTGTCGAGGGATTTAAAAAAAATCTTGTAGGAAAAGGATGAGACTGGCTGAATTCATTTAAGTTAACTTCATGTAGCCAATTTAAACTAAGAACACAGACAGATGAAACTACAGCTAAAACTAGTCCATTCCCAATTTGGCGTCAGGGAATTAAACTCTCAAACCAAACGATTGAAAGAGATGCTCTTACGTCTAATTCTGAAGAGAGAGGGAGACAACACGAGAACATTGAAAACGTTTATTTAATGACTCATTAAACCTTATCTTTCTAATTAAGAGCCTCAACGGTAAACTTCCGATTGGGATCAAATGACAATTAATGAAGATTGCCCAACAAGGATTTAAAAAGAATCAAATAATTATGTAGATTGCAGAAAATTCAAGAGACGTGAAATTATGTTTACATTTGAACAGAAAGCGCTTAATTAAAGCTTTTTTTACACAATAATGCTGGATTAATTAATGAAATTCTTGATGAACTCTAGAGTTTTTTCTAGTAGAATAAAACTGAGGTTCTGAACAATGTTACAATCGATAAAGATTGTCGAAAAGTCAAAATGCAAGTGATTGGCTACGATACATTGTGTTAGAGCATGTCAATGCTAAAGGATAGGATAGACCCCCTTTTCCGCACTTAGACTCCCATTTGGCCCGTTTCGCGTGTGAGAGGGAATGGGCCGTAATCCACCACTCGGGTCCAATGTGGGTTGGTGGATGTCACATGTCTTCGAACTTGTGGTTCTAGAACATGCCGGTTTCTTCACGATGTTTTGCTTCACCGTTTTGAGAACAGTGGTGATAAAATAATTTACACAAAGTAAAGGTCGTGGGTTCAAATTCGAACCCACAACCTACAACTTATAAGTCGCGGCCGTTACCACTGGACCAGCACTGCTCTATGTCAATCCCATACAATATATAGGATTGACAATCTCTACCGCTGATGCAATGTTGCTTTATTAGGCTCTAGAACTAAACATTATCTTGTAACAACTCAACTGAATACCTACTTTCTATACAAATAAACGACATCCATTTCTAATTACTCCTTCTTCACCAGGTCTAAAAACCATCATCAACGCGCTGCTCCATTCCTTCAAGCAGCTGGCAGAAGTAATGACGCTGACCATCTTTTGCCTGATGGTGTTCGCGCTGTTCGCACTGCAGGTCTACATGGGGGAGCTGCGAAACAAGTGCGTGAAGAACCTCGTCGTGCCGCCGGGGGAGAACTTCACTGATGAGGCGTGGTCAGCGTAAGTGGAAAAGCCTCATGATTGCATCATCATTTCAGCCGAGATAAGTCCACTGGTGGACCAAGGCCTTCCTCAATCGTCGCCGATCCTGCTGCTTCTCACATCCAGCAGGTTTTCACCGCCTTCACCAGGTTAACGGTCCATCTTGTGGAGAGGTTTCGATACGCGGTCGCAACTCCAGATCCTTTCAGCCCCACCGGCCACCGGTTCTGCAAGTAATGTCTGCCTTCTCATTTAATTATTTACTTTAGATCAATTAATTTGAATAATGTTATACAGTTCCTAGTTTTAGGATTACCAATGAGAGATATTTAACATTATAATTATCTTCTACAAAATAAAAACTTGAACAGCCGAAACAGAATGAAACCGGGCCACCCAAACGCTGCAAAATAAACACGAGTACTAAATCAATGTTCATGTTGCCTAGTGTACCTTTAGACATACATAAAATAATAATGACCTTGAATAATACAAGTAGCGTAGGATATGATGGTATTAGTACAAAAATACTCAAACACGTGTCAATGGAAATATGTGGTCACTTAAGTCATATAATTAACCTTAGCATCAGCGCAGGCATCTTCCCCGATGCCTTAAAAACTTCAATAATAAAGCCAATATTTAAGAAAGAGAATAGAGAATTAATGGAATATTACCGGCCAATCGCACTTATACCTGTGATTGCCAAAATATTTTAGAAATACATTTATAACGAACTGAATAAATTCATTGAAAAGAATAACGTTCTATGTGACGAACAGAAAGGATTTAGACAAAATAAAACTATCAATATGGCTATATATGACTCTATTTATAATGTTATTCAGAATGTCGACAAACGAATACCTGTATGTGGTATATTTTGTGACATGACACAGGCCTTTGACCATGTAGATTTTGACATTCTCTTAAGAAAACTTGAAGCGTACGGTATTAGAGGCAATTTACTTAGTTTTCTTGAGTCTTACCTTAAAGACAGAAAACAAATAACTGAAATTTGTCAAATTAATCCAGTTAGCAAGCGCGAAGAGTTATATCGATCCTCAGAGCGTGTAGTTATGTTTGGAGTACCGCAGGGGAGCGTTTTGGGTCCTTTTGAATTCATATTGTACATAAACGATTTACCTGAATGCGTTGAACAACCAATAACACTGTTTGCGGACGATAGTACTGTGACAATCCCATGTAAAAGTGAGGAGACATATGAATCGGACATTAATAATTGTTTAAAAAATGTTGTTAATTGGTTAGAGGAGAATAATTTAAAAATCAATTTGAAAAAAACAAAAGTTGTCCATTTTAGTCAGCGGATTCCTAGAATTAGCCCTAATATACACTACAACAATGAAACTGTAGAAGAAGTAGAAAATACTAAATTTCTGGGACTGGTAATAGATAAAAACCTAAATTGGAAAGCACATACTGAAACTTTATGTAAGAAAATTAGTAAGTCCGCATACGCTCTGTATACACTATCTCCAATAGTATACATGGAGGCACTTCTTACTGCTTATTATGGCATAGTAGAATCCCACTTACGTTACGGTTTAATATTCTGGGGAAATTCAACCGAAAGAGAAACAGTTTTTAAAGCTCAGAAAAGATGTCTACGGGCGATGTTTAAACTTAAATCTACTGATAGTTGCATGCATGCAAAAAATTACAAAATATTAACACTACCTAGTCTGTACATAATGGAAGTAGCTGTGTTTGTGAAATCGAACCCAAACCGATTTAAGCGTCTGGCTGACGAAATTCCACGTAATAGACGCGACAATAGCCTTCTATGTTCTCATCCCGCCAAAACGGCACTGATGCGAAAGAGTGTCTACTGCATGGCTTCGGTCATTTATAATAAATTACCTAAGCAATGGAAAGAATTGCCGCTTTCACTATTCAAAAACAGGCTGCGAAGCTTTTTAGCGCATAAAGCATATTATAATATGGCTTATGTTTAACAAACCACCAAATCTAGTAATATACTGACAAAAATAGTAAATGATCACCAAAATTAAATTTAGAATCGCAACAGAGTCGACGGAGCCCCGCTGGGCGGGGCTCCTATTTCTGAATACAGGGTCTAAAGTAAACTAACACGAAGGTGATGACGGGAGCTGAGTTCGCTCGCTTTGCTCGCTCACTTCAGCTCCCGTCATCTCCTTCGAACCTAACCTGTCCGTGTCGGGGTGCCCTTAGCTCCCGAGCTCGCTTCGCTCGCTCTTGGACTGATTAATTGACCAAATCACTAGATTTGATATCTTACGGTTTTAGCACTTATGAAATTTGGTGATCAATTTACTAAATTTGGTTTAGGTTTATTTTTTTTGCTGATTAGTATATATTTTAGGTGATAGGGGTTATCGTCACAAAGTTTTTTTTGGTGGTCATTATATTTATTCCCTTATAATATTAGCGAATACCTCACTGAGAAAGAATTTTGACCAAGTATTGTATATAATAATGAATTGTGTCTATAATATAAATTTTAATATTGGATTAATTTGACATTCTAATTTGTTTGTGAAATATTTTTGAATTTATTTGACATTATAGTTCTTGGGACATAAACTGGATTTATTTGACGTTCTAATAATGTTTGTGACTTATTGATTAATTTGACATACTATTTGATTATTTTGACATTGACATTCTAATTGCTCGTGACATAATTATTTATTGATATTTTAATTGCTTGTGAGATATATTGGAATGAATCGATATTCTGGTGGTTAATTGTTTGTAATTTTTTTAATTTTTTTTTTTTGTTTGTCAAAATTGATTAATTGATGACATTCTATTTACTATTTATTTATTGTGGTATATTTTTAAATTATATAAATTGTTTTCCAGTGACCAAGATATAATAAGTTGTGATTTAGAACTATTCGGTGTGTCTGTTTATTGCTTTTATTTATATTTTTAGCGTCATATTATAACTTTTGCATGCCTCTTGGTAAAATGTGGCCGAACCTACTTTTTATCTGTTTATTACCATGTAATCTACCCATATTTGCAAAATAAAGAAATACTTACTTACTTACTTACTTAAAACAGTAAAGGCACAATACTCTGTAATGCACGCTCATACACATTACAGATAACCACAGCTTTCATATTATCGAGTATCATGTATACTCTGAATACGTAATTAATTTCAAAATATAATCACAAAGGTTTAAAAAGGTATTAAAATTATTGAGGAGGTCAGAAATATCACCGTGGCTAGTAGGTAGCTACTGGTTGGTTAGAAAGATAAAAACCATAAAGCCATATTCTTAATTTTAAAAAAATACAGGCAGTCTTTTCATTTCTATTTTCGAACTCATTTGTTTTGGTTTCTGGCATACATTTTTAGGGTTCCGAAGTCAACAAGGAACCCTTATAGTTTCGCTCTGTCCGTCTGTCCGTCCGCAGCTTAGCTCAGAGAATGTAAGTACTAGAATGCTATAATTTGGCATGTATATACATATTAATAATTCCGACAAAGTGGTAACATAAAACCATGAAAAATATTTTTTTTCGGGTACCTCCCATAGACGAAAAGTGGGGATGTATTTTTTTTTCTTATCTATCCCATGGTGTGGGGTATCGTTGGATAGGCCATTTAAAAATATGATGGGTTTGTTAAAACCATTTTTCGATTCAGAGATTCGTTTGCGTAAAATTAAGCTTTAAGTTGCAAATTTATGTTAGAGTCAAGTGTCCCCCCCCCCTGCCAGCGAAATGGTTGCTCTTGGCTATGTGAAAAAAATCACGGCTGTAGTAAATATAACGAAATTAAAAGGAAAATTATCACAGATAACAAGGCTTTACAAGTTTACAAGTAATAGTCGACCAACTTATAAAATGTACTTGAAACAGTAAAAATTTTGTACAAATGCCATTCAAAAATTACTTAAATAAAGTTGATAGCTGTGTAAAACAGAGTAAATATAATGCTTACGAACCATGTAAAAAAATACAAAAATGAAATCATAACAGGCTTTACAAGTTTACGAGTAATAGTCGACCAACTTATAAAATGTACTTGGCACAGTAAAATTTTTGTACAAATGCCATTGAAAAATTACTTTAATAACATTGTTAGCTGTGTAAAACAGATAGTAAATATATGCTAATGAACCATGTAAAAATATACAAAAATAAAATCATAACCTCCTTAATAATAATGATTTCTAAATTAATAATGTTTAAGCTCGAATAACGCATTGGAGTGGCTGGAGTCGTTGGCAGTACCAGTCCATACGACGCATGCGCGCGGTGGAGTCTATTTTGTGTTAGTGCAGAAATATTTTCGACGTTTTGTAATTAAAACGTAAAAGTAAAGTCAAATTAGATTCGATTTCCAAGCAAATTACTTATTTTCTTTTGTCGATATCCTTCTATAAAGTCAATATTCGACCCGACTTCATCACTAATTGAGTAGCGTAAAACTTTCCAGAATGAAATAGTGAATACCGCAGATTATAGGATTCACCTCTAATCTGCGGTATTAGAGGCGATTAAAGGTGACGATTTTTTTCTAATTCCAAAAGAGAAATAATTAAGGAGCGTGCCCGTAAGGATCCAGGAACGAACTATATCATTCTCCATGGCTTTAACGCGCGCTCGTATCGGCTCCTTTCGCTATTCGCACCCGTGGTGGTACTCAAATAGATAATATTTTTCTAACTTCAGTTGCGAAGTTGGATTTTATAACTGCTTCTTCAGTTACCAGTTAGTCCTTATTTAGTTTAAGTCAAGAGTGAATAGATTACATTTAGGCAAGCGTGCTTCACCGTAGACCACGTCATCATCGCTTACCATCGGGCAAGATAGTGGTCAAACGCGAGAATATAGATTAAAAAAATACATCATCCTATGTGGGCCCGTTTTTAGACTTTGTGAGCCGCTGAAACCGTTCTAATGTTCATGTAACAACAACAAAACCCTCTTTTTAATCCGCATTATTATGCAACTTCGGAACCCTATTACTGCGCGTGGCCCGACACGCACTTAGCCGGTTTTTTTTATTTATGCAATTTATAATAATTGGTAATAACATTAAAAAAACAAAGAAAGATGTGTTTCTCTTTTCATACATACTTTGCCAATAACAATGTAAATACCTATTTATTTATTTATATACACTTTATTGTACACCTTAATAAACAAGAAAAAAAGAAACTTAATACTATAATATACAATGGGTGGCCTTATCGCATTCCGCGATCTCTTCCAGGCAACCTGGAACCTACCTATTAAATAACCTACCTATTAAATAACAGTTCGTAAAAACGCCCATAAAACTAGAAACATAAGAAAGGTAAGTGCTCCATAGTAAATTATGTATGAAAAAAAATAATAAGTAAAGTTTTAAATCTACCGCAATAATTATAATTCTTAACGGTAATTTCCACTCGGGCGAACTTTAGCGAACGGTTTATCTTTCCAACGAGTTTCAGGAATGGTTTCAGGAATCAATTGCTGTAAAAACGATGAGCACCATTCTGAGTTATGAGCCTGTTCCAAGAAATTTAAATGAAGATATTATCATTCGTCGTTGAAATATTTTAAGTGAGATTAATATCACGACCGCGTGACTCGCGAATATGGATGATTTTATTTTATTTCTACTGATTTCGCAGTTCGTTTTGCATATTGGTGAACTTGTGAAGTCGAAGATAATCGTAAAACTAACTTTAGAAATCTTACTAATATTATAAATGGCAAAGTTTGGATGGATGGATGTATGTTTGTTACTCAGTCACGCCAGAACGGCTGAACGGATCTGAATGCAATTTGGCACAGAGATAGGTTATAGTTTGGAATAGTAGCACTTTTACGTACCGATATTTTATTGAGCTCCTGACGGGGCACGGTCAGTCCACGTTCAAATTATTTCATCACCACTGCTCTCAAAACGGTGAAGGAATACATCGTGAGAAAACCGACATGCCCTAGAACCAAAAATTCGAAGACATGTGATCACACTGGGCTCGCGTGGTGGATTACGGCCCATTTCCTCTCACAGAGAGGAGGCCTGTATCGCAGTGGGAACTTTATAAGGCTGAGGATGACCGTCACGCGGGTCAATCTTTAATGTTAAGCACCACTTACCGAAGACAATTCGTGGATGGGTGATCAGTGACCATGCATTACACTTGCGAGTCTCCTCCGCGCCTCGGAATGCATGTTTTATGCTGTTGATCCCGGCTATCCTTTAAAGATCTTTGGCAGTCATAACGGTAGTCAGAAAACATAAAATCTGACATCAGTCTTGCCAAAGGGTATCGTGTTACCCAGTTACTGGGTTGTGGAGTTCATATAGGCAGTCGCTCCATGTAAAATATTGGTATCTATTCGATATTTTAGTGAAATAGAAGGCATTGCACTGTATTTTAAGATAAGCCGACAAGCCACTCCTTCTGAGTTTTTTTTATTAACCTATATTGTTCCAGTTCTGGGCAAAAGTCACCCAATAGCCCCAATTTACTTGCGTTTTCGCCTTCGCCGGTGTTGTCACTGAGGGAGGCCTTCTGACATTATTAAAGCTTTATCCTTATCTGTGCAGGTGGATACAAGAGCCATCAAACTGGATGGTGAACGCAGACGAAGTGCCGATCATCTGCGGTAACCTGACGGGGGCGAGGCACTGCCCCCCGGAGTGGACCTGCCTCTGTGTGGGCCCCAACCCCAATCATGGGTACACCAACTTCGACAACTTTTTGTGGTCCATGCTCACCACATTTCAGTTGATTACCCTGGATTATTGGGAGAATGTATATAATATGGTGAGTTTCTTTATTATTATGTTGTTTATGTACAGTAGTATGTTAGTGGTAAGATCGGCTTAGTTTGACAGACACAAAACGATTAGAAAAGCGTCGTTTCTGTCGTTCATACAGAATATGACAGTCTTTTTCTAAGACTTTGTGCTATATGGATTTACTTAGCCATAATTAATATTAAATTCAGGCATATTATATACACTACGAATACTGAACATTTGAATAGTCACATCATACCTACATTGATGGACTTATACGACAACACTGTCCCAACTGCGCATAAAAAAAAATACGTTAAACATAAATGACATCTCGCACTTACAAAACGACCGATGAGTAGTGGCCGGTCTGAACATAGTCTTTCCGAACATGTAAACTCGTGAAAAAAACTGCCATTTGGTTCGTCAACTATAATCTGCGCAACCATTGGCGCTAATTTCAGACGGACCACGACTCATCGGTCGTACTGTAATCAACACGAAAACTGCTTTCGATAACTCTAGCCATGGTCGATAGAAGAAGTAGGTAATATACTGAAACGGATTCGTAGAATTCTGCACAATAAATGGTTCCAAGACATTATCGTCTAGAAATCCCGGTGGTATCGTTTGCCAATAATAGTAGATATTTCTAAAATTTTGGTATACTGGCGTTGTTACTTGTTACGAAGTAGGTGATTTGCAGCTCCATTTACTTGATTGCCTGGCTCGATACAGATAGATCGTGTTACAAAATTGAAGTCTATTGCACAATGCTGCATGTACTTACTTCGTTTTATAAACTTGTGATGGTTTACCAAACCGATGATAGAACCTGGTATCTTTTAAAGCCTGCAATCAAATGGTCTGGTTGTTCATTTCGTTTTTGTTTAACAAAAAGCGAACTAAATAAACGTAAACAAGAAGAAAATCATGCTGTGCAATCGGAGGATACATCTGGTGTGGGTCAGCCAGCTCATGAATACGTATCCTCCAACTGCACAGCATGATTTTCTTCTTGTTTACGTCTTTTTTTTTAGCTTTTGTATCAGTCGGGTTTTTAATTTTTTTGGAATAAACTTTTTTTTATTTACCTTTTTTTTTTTACTTTGTAGTTAACATTTTTTTTCGAATTAGGTACATTTAAACATATAAGTGTCATATATTTTTGAAATCTCATCTTAAAGCCTTTTATTTTGATACCCCACTCGATAGGCAAGGAAGAAAAAAAATATTGGGCCTCCCCAATATGACACCAAAAATCCGCCATTTTTCTATTTTCCAATTTTAATGAAGCCAGTGACACTCGTAAGGTTAAGACGTAGGTTAACCGATTGACGTATGAATCATCAAAATCGGACAACGCGTTTGGTCTCTGGAACGCCATATAATAACAAAAATACTTACATACATAGCCTGATAAACACATTACGCTCCTTCGGCAGTCGGGTAAAAAAATCATGGAATCATTAGCTATTGTCAAACTAAAAAAAATTATGATAAATACCTACCAATTAACTCTCTTTCCCAGTAAAACAACACACAAAATAAATATGTACTTCTAATTCTAAGCACATTATCAAAGTCCATAAAAAAACTTAGTTCATCAAACATGCACCTAACTAAACCCAAACGCTCCAACGGTTTTGAGGTCCGAGAATTTTATTACAAAGGGTCTCCCAGACTGTAGCCAAATTAAGTTTACGTGAGTTGTGGGTGTGGTCATAATGTGAGGGACGTTTACCGGCAGCCCTTAATTAATTCTAAGAGAACCGCGTTCAAGATGGCAGTGGCTCTGAAACGCTTTCAAACGAAATTCTGTGACGGAGAGAGATTGCGAAACGTATTTGCGGATTCGTGTACTTTGGGGCTTCAATTAAGGTTTGATTGTATTATTGCTGTACTATTTGTTTATTTTGCCTCATTAAACTGTGGTGCTTGATTCGAATTAAACCAAATAATCCCCATCGTTCCCTGATCTATCCTAATGTATTTTGGATTGTTGTAACAAGTCTTCTTCTTCCATACTTCCCTTTTTGTCATTATCTCTGTTCGTCAGCCCTTTCTTGCCACAAAATCTTTCACGCAATCCATCCATCGTCTCTTTGGTGTTCTGCTACTTATACAGTCTTTGATATTCATACTCAAATGTTTCCTCATTCATCATCGTTTTCCTGCCCTTGTCTTATTTACTTGGGGTCAGTGCAAAACGTTTTTTTATTCCATTCCATTTTCTTGTGAGTTTGTGACGTTGTAAGGGGTAATCTCTGGATCTACTGAACCGATTTTCAAAAATCTTTCACCAGTAGAAAGCTAGATTATTCCTGAGTGTCATACAAAAAATAGAGATACTTATGAAAATTCCAATAATGTAACACAAAGTAGCAATGTGTTGCATATAAAGTTCATTCTTTGGCGTGCGCTGAGAAAACTATTGATGATACATAAAAATTATGTACTACATGATTAGGTAGGGTAGGTACCCTACCTGGGTTTGGTTGGTAAGGTAGGGTAGGCAGGGTAGGTACGGTTAGTAGGGAAGGGTAGGAAGGGTAGGGTAGGGTAGGCAGGATATGGTAGGTAGAGTAGGGTAAGTAGGGTAGGGTAGGGTAGGTAGGTACCAATAGATGGGAGCGAAGCCCCGGGGATCAGCTAGTAAATAAATAATTAAAATAAAAAAGCGTAGCTCTAATTGCACACTCTAAGGCCAGTTACAAAACTTTTAATGTCACGCCCCACTATAACTCTATTGCCAAAAATGAAAATGCCTCCTTTTGTATTTGTGTTTTTATTTTACCTAAATAAAAACACAAATACAAAAGGAGGCATTTTTACAACAGTAATTTACAAAAAAATCATAAGTTAAAGAAGTTGGTGCCAAAAAACGAAGAAACGAAAACAGGAACTTTGGCTTCCGAAATTTAAGTTATTTTTCACTTAGTAGTGTTTTTAGTTGGCAGTCTGTTTCAATTTTTGTAATAAAATTTTAATTTCCAAAGCTTACATATTATTTTTACATGTCATTAATTAGGTATTGCGATTTTGCGATTTGCGCATGCGACGGAGTACTATCCATTCGCCCGTCCACAGACTCATATCCCCCTTCATATGTTGTCGCGTCCCCCAGCTTGAAAATCACAGCTTTAAGGGAACAATTAGATTAACTAATCCACTCTAACGGGACTAGAACTTGCTGTATCGTAAATGTGACTACGATGATCATTGATCATTCACAAATGCCGTTTGGGATTTGCAAGCTTATAGCTGAATTCGGGAATCGGATCTAATCTCTGGATATATTGGTTGAAAGCAAAGGGGTCTAGGTAGCTACTTACCACAATTAGCCAATTCAAGTAGGTACAACATTACTAACGAAACTCATTTGAAACTAAATTACAAATAGCAGCCAACTTCTGTGAAACGGTAAGTCGAAGTTAAAAGCCAAACAAAACTGCTGTGTATGAATTTTATAGTACGGTTTAATTTGTATACTTACGCTAATGTTTTATAGAAAAACATACATTTGGCAATGATGTAAAGTAAGCCAAAAAAGGTTAGTTCAAGTACTTCTTACGTCTTTTATCAGGCAAGTTTATTTTATTTTAATACTAAGTAGTGGCTAAATAATAACAGCCGCACTGGTCGATCATCAAGGTTAAGCAACGCTTGACGAGGTCGGTCCGTGGATGGGTGACCATTTCAACATACCGAGTTTCCTCCGTGCCTCGGAAAGCACGTTAAGCCGTTGGTCCCGGCTGTCTTTTGAAGATCTTTGACAGTCGTTACGAGTAGTCAGAAGCTTGAGATCTGATACCAGTCTTGCCAAGGGGTACCGTGTTACCCAGTTACTGGGTTGTGGAGGTCAGATAGGCAGTCGCTCCATGTAAAATACTGGTACCCAGCTGAATCCGGTAAGACTGGAAGCCGACCCCTATATAGTTGGGAAAAGGCTAGGCAGATTGATTTTTAGTGTACGTGCTCATATTTTCTTGCTCAAGCTTGTTCTCAATGTGTGTAAAGATTTAGTCTAGTGCCTAGGTTCTGTATGTAGAACGTGTGTCCGAAAAGTGTAGAGTTGTCAAAATCAGCATGCTTTGCCACTAAAACTTGCTCATGGCACATGTATTCCAGGCTTTACATTTAGAGCCCACAAGCATGTTCCTAAGCAAACAGACCACGTGCTTATCTTACGGCCGGTCGAGCAAGCGGTTACACTAATATATTACTTTGCACAATCTTCTACAGCCGTTTAGGAGACAAACGTTTAGAGGCTAACGTCTGGAGACCTCTTAAGTATGTTTATGTTTGTTTCCTCTCTTATGCTGGGAGAACTTGACAGGGTTTCCCACTAAAGGGATACTGGTACAGCTGACCTTGTCGTCTGCGTGAGTTATTCGCCAATTTAATTAAGGGTTGGTTTCTGTGTGTGGTTACGACTCGTTTAAGCCTGGTGTACACGGGTAGAATTAACGGTATAGTATCACGGTTGAGTATCTACTAACTATACTACTAACTATACCAATGTACACACCATTGTGAGAGTAGAGTACTAAAACTTGAAAGACAAGAGTGACTAGCCCCGCGGGCAAGCTACTCTCCATTTGCCTTCCTCCACCACGGCGCCCACTTTACTCTACCGTACACTACCGTCTACTCGACCCATGTATATGTATAGTAGAGTAGGACTTGTACAGAGTTGCCATTCATTGAGTGACGATACTCGTATTCGAGCGATGTACGTGGCGCTCTAAGAAATACTAGTTAGTTATTTTTCTAATAAAATATAAATTTACGTGTAGACAGTAAAATGGTAGATTACGCTACGTACTAATGTAGTACGTAGCGTAATCTACCATTTTACTGGTGTACATAATGATGTACACCAGACTTTAAAGCCAGATGTTACTGATGTCGAGGGTCTTGACAGTTTATTTGTCAACAATATTATCAAAACCTTTAATGCATTAATATTCGAAAAGTCATTAGCTGCCAATTTACGCTCACAAACTCCTTCAAATACCACGTTGCAGTTCGAATCGTGCCTCTTTCTTTCTTTATTTTCGTGTCAGGATGTGGCCACCTCTGGTGACAGAATTAATTAATGGGACTGAGTCAATGGGACTAGTGGGATAGACCCAAACCACCTGTGGTAACTCTACAGGCCTCAGACTTGGCTATTTCAGACTTACATTAAGTACATAAGCCCAGGTTTCCTCACGATGTTTTCCTTCATCGTTGACTGTAATATCCAAGATAAACTTAGAAAGTACATAATATGATTTTGAAAAAGTCACATTGGTACTTAGTGTACTTACCTTTGTCACATTTGAACCCACGACCTCAAACACGAGAGGCGAGGTCTTAGCCACTGTGCCACCATCTTGACAATAACTGCTCAAATTACACGGCGTGAACTCTTGAAGCTTCACAGAGAGTCTGGTATAGCAGATATCCAAAGGTGGCGCTAACCACTCATCATCCGCCTGCATCTACGCAACTCTAAAGATCAACAAATAAATCGCAACCTCAATCATCATAAGATGATAATAATTTATTTGCAGCAACATGCCTAAGGTGAGGGGCCAGACTAAGAGAGAAACAATCCGCAGGGCAGCTTTGTGGCGAGCTGGTGGGCAGTGGCGAGCCCACGGACCTGATCTCCAGGAGGGAGAAGTCTTGTTCCTTATCTCTGGCTTGCCTTTATTGGCTGGTTGGTGTGAAAACTGACGGGGACCAGTGCTCTCACCTCTCTCTTGCCTTAATTGGCTGGCTTGAGTGGAGATTCGCAAGAGCTAACGTACGTGCTCGGCGGAAGGAAATTAACCCAGTAAGATGCTAGTAGGGATCTTGACCGTACTTTTGGGATTGTCCTGATAGCCTTGGTATACCTCTCCACTCCTCAAGCACCTCCGGATATGTTGCCCCCTTGGCGCTACGTCACTAAAGTGCTAGCGATCCTTTATGGGGGCTCATTAATTGAGTGTGGAAGTCATCCACTGCCATTTTATAGCCATGTCATTCAACAATGCTCGGGCAGGGGCCGGTAGTCCTCCTATAGTTTTGGGCAATCGATCCACTAAACCTACCAAATCCATAGCCCAGTACTGTTTTTTTCCATAATTTGCAATAGTCCTGCACCAACCGGGGATTGTCATTAGGTACAGTTGCGTAGTCCATACAGGGATCCAGTCGTCGGTTGGTATCACATTTCCTGATACATGCCTAACGGGGCCACTACGAGTTGGCTTCGGTTCCTCGGCAAGCCTTTCAAAAGACCGGGACCCTAACCTAAGGTCCCGAGACAGACAAAATATTTTTTTTTATGCTATCCGCACACTACATTCATACGATAAGACTTATAGTCTACCATTTAATGGTAGACTATAAGCATCGTGTTCTTATTATGATTGTACCTTTAATTCCGAAAACGTTACGGTGCACATTGGAGGTGAAATAGCCAATCCTTTGAGAGTAATGATTACCTGCCGATGCTTAAAATAATGCTTAGTGCTACAATCCACAGGGTGGAATTGCTAAAATTACTTAAAAAGGCGTTTATAATCTATATAGTTTGTTTATTGGTGCCTGTTTTAAAGGCAGACTGAATTCACTTTGATTTTAACATCAAATGGTGAACAAAACTTTGAACTTTAGGTAATTTAGGTTAATTTCCGTCGCGGCTTTCAAGTATTTTAAGACAATTATTTACTGCTATAAACATTAAGATATTAGGTTTATTATACGTTCATGATATAAAGCCAATTACAAACGGGCACTGTGAGCAAAGAAGCCTCGTCCCACGCGTAAAAGCGCTGCGCCCCTAGCTAAGTTACAAATGTTTCGTAGTGAATCTCTTTCTAAAATCGTAAACGCCTTCTATTTGTATGGTCTGACCATGTGACTTAACGTTCAGGGGGGTGACCATAAGCTCTTAGAATAAGGTTATTTTGAGATCGCGTAAGTGACAGATGTAAACAAGTCATATACATCTGTCCCTTACACACACTCAAAATAACCTTACTCTAAGAGCTTATAACCATAAATGGTCACCCCTCTGATGTGTCATTCCCATACATTGATTCGTTTTCTACTAGCGTTATCAATTGCAGATTGTCAACTTGGCTACAGGTGCTGGATATATCAACGCCCTTTTAAGCGTTATTGTGGTACATAGGCTCTAGACATGTGAGCAATTAAAAAACTTTAATAACTAATCGCTTTTAGAATGACACTACGACAAAAATTACTCTAAATTCCACTCCTTTATCATATACATTTTAAAGTGAGTTCATTACGAAAGGCTGATTTCTGACTAGAGTATTTGGGGTTATGAACGTGACAAACCCTTCTTTAGTGCCAAATTTTGACAGGTTTTCAGGTTAGAGTATTCTTTGACAAATACTCAACTCGTTCTTAACCTCAAATACTTAATTCAGAAATCGGCCCGAGCCTCAAGTCTTATAAGAAAAAGCGACATTTTTGGTCAACGACAATAATAATTTGGATGTAAAACTCAGTTATAAAGCAAGATGTTATCAATTTAGTCCCCGCTGTTACCACCACCATATTGTTCCGGGCCGTCTGTTTTACAGGACCGTTGAAACGACCGCAAAGGCTAGTGACAACACTATTTATACGGATCCGTTAACTTTAGGACGGCCCTAGTTAATCCGTCTACCTTTATACGTTAGCGATTAAGGGGATGCCATTTTGATGTTAAAAAATACTGGTTTAATTTTAAGTTAATTTATTTATTTATTAAAACTTCATGCAACATACAGATACATAGGCGGACTTAATGCCGGAGGCATTCTCTACCAGTCAACCAAGGATGGTGGAGACATAACATGGCAGGTGCTTAAAAAATAGAAATAATTATTAAAGTAAAAATTGAAGAACATACCTATATACATAGTTAAAATAAATATACATATAAATATCCTATAATAAATATACATATAAAAAAGTAATAGAAATGTGATTGAGACGACTCTGCTATTGGTGTAGAAAGTAATGCCATAACTTCCGCTTAAATACATATTGACTGGTGGCCGTCCTGACATCGAGAGGTAGCGCATTCCAGAGAAGAATGGACTGAATATGAAAGGAAGAATGAATTAAATCAGAAGTATGATAAGGAAAAAGCAAGAGAAGATTGTTAGACGAACGCAGATTCTTAGCGTGTGAATTACACAAATATTGAAAGTGAGGTGTGAGATAAGAAGGAGGAGTGGAAGAGTTGAGTATGGAGAAAAGCGTGGTCAAAGCGCGCAAATTACGCCTCTGCCTAATGGGCATCCATTTGAGTTCAGATCTGCAGCTCGACACATGATCATAATATTTCCTCAGGTTGAATGCGTTGATGTAGTTGTTTAGGAGCCTATCAAGCTTGTCCAGTTATATGGTTAATCTATCAAGATATAATCACATATTTCTGCGAACGGGGATCCTAGTGGAACGAGTGGAACTAACTACGTTTTAGATAAAAAAACCCGATACAAATGATCGATACATTTACCTCTTACTTTGACTTTATAAATTGTTTATTTTATTTTATTTTATTTGGAACAACAAACAATTACATAATAAAGCATAAAGACATAAAACTTAAAATTAACAATTATGTAATCAACAGCGTTATTCACAGCATACAAGCAAAATATTAATAACACGCTTCAAAGAAGAATTTAAAGCAATAAATATATTAATACAAAAAAGACAGTGATTTTAAACTTTTAAATAACTAGTATGTGCATAGAATCTAATAACATGTACATGTGCATTGAATAAAAAACATATTGACCTATAATAACCTAAGATGAATAGGATAATACTAGCTTTTCAACATACGATTTCTGTCTAGTTCCTTGATCGCATTGCGAGTCGTATTTCGGAATTTTCCACGTGTTGCACAGTTTATTGGTAGGTATTACTTGATAAACGTACGTCAGCGAAAATATTTAGCAGAATTTGATTGTCTAAATTTTTTAATAACCCAATGCATGTCTGAGAAAATCGATAAAATGCTTAATATTTTGCAATAAATTGCAAGCGTTGTGTCACCGCGCATTTCATTCTTTTCATTGCAGTCTGAAAAAGCTTTATTTACATGAGGTAAAGCCGGCCTCACGGCCTTAAATCAAAGAAACCTGGGTAAGTCGTACATCAAGTCTTATAATGCGATATCAGGTTAATCAGTAAAGTTAGCAAATTTCAGAAAATTTACGTCGTTTGAGATATTGATATACCACTTAGGAAAGACTTGGAAATAAATTATGAAACCAATCTAAACAATTTCTAATAATAAAACTCGAATAGCGAACTCACTTGGCTTTCTACGTCATAAAGCAAAGTTGATCTACAGCCAACATTTTGATTATGTGATTAATTATTGCGGTATCTGTTCCGTTCTAAGACCAACTCATACCTATGTTTAGTTGAGTGTATTTGAAATATAATTTACTCCAGCTTCTGCCAGCGGCTTTGCCCACGTGAAAGTTGAAAATTATCTTAAGGGAACATATGTTCGGGATATGAAGTAACCTATGTGCTATTCCACACTATCATCTATGTCTGTGCCAAATTTCATCCAGATCCTTTCAGCAATTTAAGCGTGAATGAATTACAAACATCCATCCATCCATCCTTATAAACTTTCGCATGTATAATAGTAATAGGATAACTTTATTTGTGACTAGCTTTACCCACGGTCTCGCTCTCCTGCGCCTCGCCTCCACCGCCATCAAATCGATGAAAGACGCGATGTGAATTTCCGTATATGTGATTGGTCGATTGATGGCGTTCAAACGCTTCGCCTTGCTGAATTCACTTACGCAATTAGGCTGCTGGACTATCCTTCAAGAAACGTACATATGTTAAAGATAAAAAGACTAATGTACTACGAGTGCTTTTTAAACCGTGTAAAAAATTGTAATAGGATTTCCGTTTTCGTTTCATTTTTTTAAAAACGTTGCCCCACACTAGGAATTCCTTCCTGTATCTTGGGTGTGTTTGCAAACATATAAACTCACATATTCAACACTCAGAGCCGGAACGACTATCTGTAGATCATACAAATATTTGTTCCGTTAGGGAATCAAATCCGCGACACGCAGCGCTGCAGTCAATAAGTAGGTAGTTAGTTACTTTTTTTTTTACAACAAACTGTTTGAGCACTTTGTAATGTAAGTTTTTATTCATATTAATATTTGCGAGCTGGCTGACCAAAAGCTGATGTTTCCTCCGACTGCACAGCATGATTTTCTTCTTGTTTTTGTCTTTTTAGTTCGCATTTTAAGCAGTCGGGTTTGTTTTTATATTTTGAATTAACTTTTTATTTAACATAGTTTTTTTCGAAGTAAGTACATTTAAACATATAAATGTTATATGAGCCCCCGCAATATGGGGCCCAAAATCGTTGGCGCCATTTTTCTATTTTCCAATTTTAATGTAGCCAGTGACACTCGCACGGTTAATGACTGGTTTCTGATTTAAGTATTTGAGGTTAAGAATTGTTCAAACCCTACTTTAGTGTCAAATTTTGACAAATTTTCAAGCTAAAATATAGTTTGACAAATACTCAACTCGTACTTAGCCTCATATACTCAATTCAGAAATCGGCCCTAAGACGTATCGATTGACGTAAGAGTCATCAAAACCGGCCAACACGTTTGGTCTCGAAACGGCACATAGGAACAAACATACATACATACATAGACTGACAAACACATTACCCTCCTTTGCGTCGCTTAGTTGGGTAAAAATGAAATCCTTTCGTAAGAATATACCCAACTGATCATATCACTTGATGGGAGACACTTTATTCCACCGAATAGTACTGACACACCGAATAGTAGTCTATTTACTATTGTTTACCCCCCAGGTGCTGTCATCGTGCGGTCCGATGTCGGTGTCGTTCTTCACCGTGGTGGTCTTCTTCGGCTCGTTCTACCTCATCAACCTGATGCTTGCCGTCGTCGCCCTCAGCTATGAAGAGGAGTCGCAGATTACACAAGAGGTATGTATAATTTATTTTAACTTTAATCAAATACGATATTTAGCAAGATTTTGGTCCTCTAACATACCTTCGCACGGTGCTCCTTCCTTGGAAGCAAGAAGCACAGTAACGGTCGTTATTCAGATTCTTAGGGAATACCATAGTCCAAAAACCGGCCAAGTGCGAGTCGGACTCGCACACGAAGGGTTCCGTACAATTATCGCAAAACACTGCAAAAAAATCACGTTTGTTGTATGGGAGCCCCCCTTTATTTATTTTATTTTAATTTAATAATTATTATTTTTTAAAGTTAATATACAACGAAACATTCTGTGAATATTTCAAGCGTCTACCTGTTGCCGTTATTAATATCGAGCAAAAAACGGCAAATATTTCACGTTTGTTGTATGGGAGCCCCCCTTAAATATTTATTTTATACTGTTTTTAGTATTTTTTGTTATAGCGGCAACAGAAATACATCATCTGTGAAAATTTCAACTGTCTAGCTATCACGGTTCAAGAGATACAGCCTGGCGACAGACGGACAGACAGACAGACAGACAGACGGATCGCGAAGTCTTAGTAATAGGGTCCCGTTTTTACCCTTTGGGTACGGAACCCTAAAAATGGTCTTTTAGTTGAATTATGATACCCTGACTACTGTCGCTTTAAATAACCTATTAGCTCCTCATAACCTGTTTTTCATCCAGGAAAGGAAGAAAGACCTGAACGAGCACCGCGACGACTCCACATTCAGCTTCGACCCCACATCGCTGGCGGTGCGGACGCTAGCCAAAGACTCTCGCAAGCGCATCGACGCGCGCAAGGGTCTACTCCTGGCCTCGTATTCACGCAAGCGCACTAGGAGACGTAAGCGCGGACGGAGTGCTATACACCATGCTGCAGCGGTTGCTGCTGTTGCAGAGTGAGTAGACAGCCTATTTTTATGCAATGACCTTTACAGGCCTCATCTATCATCTATACTATAATATTATAAAGAGGAAAGATTTTTTTGTTTGTTTGTACCGAATAGGCTCCGAAACTACTGGACCGATTTAAAAAATTCTTTCACCAATAGAAAGCTACGTTATTCCTGAGTAACATAGGCTATTTTTCTATCCCGAAAACGGGTCCTGTGGGGTGGCCCACGGGAGCGAAGCCGCGGGGAACAGCTAGTTTAAAATAAAAACAGAAAATCTTTTGTGAAATTGTTGGCTGGTTTATTTAATTGAAACTTATCCGGTGCGGAGGAACAGGCCTTAAAACATAGTGAAGTTAGTATCTACAAATACTACTTAATCGCAGAGATTTGTGTGTTATCGGGTCTAAAAAGCTAAAAAGTTTACGCGCTTACCTACGCAAGTGCAACGTTTATTACTCACTTAAGGCTCACTATAACTCGTCAATTTTTTAATCCGGTTGAAAACTGGTAGTACCATTAGTAGATTTTCTTCACGTAATTTAACAAAAATAAAACAGAACGCTCTATAGAATGATATTAACCACAAAACTACCTATAAATACAGTCAAACATGTTTCACTGCAAAATTCAGCGCGACATTAGGGTAATGTATGTGACCGGTTGCCGGCGGCAGTACATGACATTTGCAATCGCTTTAACTTACCGGAACGTGAAATTTTAGGAGCCGTATTCAGTTTAGGGGCTTTTTTCAGGGACTGGAATAAGATTGCCTATTGTACGTGGGTGTTTGATCTGCCAGTTAGGTAATTGTCGATAAGAATGTGATTTATTACTATACATCATAAAAGATAGCTTGATCTCAGCGACAGCTGTCACTATCAATACAGTAACAATAGCGCTTGACAGGCTAATAATAACGTATATGTCAGTTTGACATATGTCGCAGAGATCAAGCTATCTTTTATGAAGTATGGTTATAGTAGGGCTTGTGCAAGCTTGGATTTACCAAGTGACTAAAAAACACACGATTTACAATAGGATCTACACATGTATTTTTTTTACGAAAAACTAGCTTCATCTACTAGGTTTCATCCGCATGAACGTTTAAAAGTATCTCTAGGAAACATACTACTGGGTAAAAACTAATTAAGAACCCTATGTCTATAGGGTTTACGAGCAGGCTGGTCTTCCTGTGGTAAGGTACTTAGTTCTTGCCTCCGAATCCGTACAGCTGTTGAAACGTGAACTAATATTAAAAATCCAAAACACTTATTTAGATATTTATAATGCTTTGATACTAAGATAAATAGGTATTTCATTTAGTCCAGCTATATTTAGCTCTCTCTCGTTAGTGCAATATTATTTAACTTGCCAAACTATTTGTTTCCCTCAATGTGACGCAACCAGTTCCTAACGTTTAAAGTGACTGATTGCATTTAGTGCTCCAACATTCTGACTTGAGTTCATCCTTTTTGGAGAGCACGATGTAGTACAGTCAATACTTGCGAAAAATCACCCTTATTGCTACGACATGAAGATGCTATCAGTCTTAAATTGCTGCGACTGATGTGCGGTTCACTGTAAAAACTATGCACGGCAGGGGTCAGAAGTGCAGTAACATTATATAAAAGCTATAGTTTATGAAATATATTTATAAATGAAGTTCAACTGTTCACTTCTAGACTAATATTTAAGTGCGTAAGATTCGATACTAGATCCTTTAAGAGATTGTAGTTTCCATAATTCCTGACCGATTTGACTATGAAACCCGTAGGCTTATTACGTATCTTTTGCAAGAGCAAAACGATAGCGATCAAACGCTTTATGTCATAAAAGTCAGCATTACCTGCAGTGTAGGTATGGTAGGTCCTATAGAATCGTTTACTAATCGATCACCGTTTGTCAAATGACCATAATTTAAAAAAAAACCGCGAACAACTCTAAAACTTCTGTATTGGAGACCAATTATTGCGCAAAAATCGCTATCGTTTTGCTCTTGCAAAAGATACGTAATAAGCCAGCCGGTACCCCAAACTTAACCGTTTTGAAGACATTGAACATTGAAGTTTTTTTTTTATTGCCGATTTTTTATCTATTGGGTTTTTTTGCTTCCAGTTTATGTGTTTGCGATTTTTATGTAGTAGATAAGTTGCTATATTATTGTCAACACTAAACTTGCAATTAATTGAACCAACTGGGTCGTGAGCAGTGGTGGCCCAGTGGTATCGGCCGCGGCTTACAAGTTGTAGGTCGTGGGTGCGAGCCCAGGCAGGCACTTTACTTTGTGTAAATTATTTCATCACCACTGCTCTCAAAACGGTGAAGGAAGACATCGTGAGGAAACCGGCATGTCCTAGAACAAGAATTTCAAAGACATCTGACATCCACCAACCCGCAATGGTCCCGCGTGTTGGATAACGACTCATTCCCTATCACAGAGTGGAGGCCTGTGTCCCAGCAGTGGGAACATTAATAGGCTGATGATGATGTGGGTCGTGGGATAAACTCGTAAAAATTTTTTTTCTTTCAGAAATATTTAAAAATATGTCTATGACAGTCATGCTGCAAATGCGATTAAAAATATCTACGTTTTATTAGCTATGGTTTTAAATGGTTGGTTGGCAATTCTACGATTACAATTCATGTTCACACACATACTCTCATTCTGTGTCTCTCATTCAGTTTGGTGTATGGTGTTTCATAGTCAAATCAGTCAGGAATGATGGAAACTACAACCTCTGAAAGTATCAAGGTCGACTTAACCTGTAGCCCTGTTTCTGCGTAAGGAAACTGCTACGGCACTGTACCTAACTAGCTATATATTATACCGCGAACATGTAACACTCAAAGCAAAAGTTTACACTGATTGCAATTTAATCACTTTGCAAAAGTTTACTGGAATTTAAATCATAAAAAAACTTATGAAAATATAATAACTTCAGTTTTCAGAATCCAGATAGGTTCCCCATTATTTAACAACCCCATTTGGTTGTAAAATACGGTTCGACGGATTTAATATCATTTTTAAAGAAATGTTTTCAGTACTCGGCAAAATATAAGTCTTCATTCTGTTATCCAATTTCGTTTAACTTTCCAAAGTTTTGATAAGATTTTTGTAGCGTTTATTTTCAACTTTATAAGGTGATATAACTGTATGGAAAAAATGCATTTGTACTAGCTTCACTTATGTTTGTATATCTTTGAAAGTCGTTTATTGAAAGCCTTTGCATGAAAAACATATGCTCTTAATTACACTTGAATGAATTAAACTCAATAACAAAAACAATCATGCCTATGCCAATACCAAAGTACGGTCTCTTACAAAATATCAACACCAGTAGATACCATTTATCTTGTCGTATCATTCCTATTATATCAATATCCACATTTTTTATCGTAAGTACGTCTTTACCTGTGACCCTTACCTACGCAAAGATGGGATGGGAAATCATAAGAGGTGACCCGGAGATTATATCTAAGTCAATGAGCAGCCATCTCCGATGAACGGGATTTGCCCTGGGTCATAACACGACGTAGAAGATGTGTTTTCTTATTATTATATTTAATCAAATTTGGGGGAAACTCAAGGCTATATAATAACAGCCTCACCCACGGGTCAATCTTAAAGATTAAGAAAGAAATCGGTCCGTGGATAGAGGTGATCATCAATTACACACTGAAACTCCACTATGCCTCGGAAAGCATGCTAAGCTGTTGGTACCGGCTGTCATTTTTAGGTCTTTGACAGCCGCAATGTCAGTTTTGCCAAGTTACCGAATTACTGGGTCGTGGAGGTCAGATAGGCAGTATATCACAAAGATGAAGATGTAACCAAGCTCAATGTAGTTCCTAAAAATAATTAAATTATTAATAAAATATATTACAAAAAAAAAAAACTTTTTTCGTATTCGTCTCAGCAAACCTTTTCATTTGATTTAAATATCATGGTAGTGCACCAAAAATAACTATTCCGCCATATTAGATTTAGAATGACGTCACTTAGCTTATGCATGCATTGTCATCCAAACTAAACGTGAATGCAAATTCAAATTTCATCTTAATCGGTTGAAGATAACTGATTTAAAATTTAGTTGCAAGATTAGACCCGAACACACATGCACTTACATACATACATTGCAAATTAAATAAAAGCTTGCAAAAATAAATTTTAACAGAAGCTCTCTTTACCGCAATGCAGGCACAGGCAAGGAATTGTATAAAAGGAACTCGTACATAAACGCTGTAAAGATATATAAAAGAAATACCGGACGCCTTTAAAGATTTTACTATGTATGTCCTCGAAAAGAGCGTTTTCCAAGCAGCCAAACCGTGCGGAAAGTGTCACTTTTTTTCACTAGTGCTTTTTACTTTTCTGTACTTTTTTTTAATTTTTAACTCTGTCGTCAGCTAGACGTTTTTATTATTTGAGAAAAGAGACGACAGAGTTTTTATTATTTGAGAAAAGTTTCACAAATTAGATAAGTACAGATTAACATTCATAAAAAAGGTAAAATATAACTAATACTTCATTAAAGGCGATTTTAATCACTTTAGATTTAGATTTGATAAATTGAATAAATTAATTTTAAATATACATTAAATATGTTTGACAGAACGTATATTTTGCTCGTGCCTTTTTGCAGTATTACGTGACAGCTATTTGCACATGCTCAGTAGATATGCCCGAGGAACTATTAGTTAATCTGTGGATATGCTGAGCGCGCTTGAATAAACCCGCCATTTTATTAATTTCTTGCTTGGTTCAGATATATATTTTTATTTCCTTGCACAATGCATAGTAAAATGTTGTATGATATACGTACGTAAGATGATTCCCGACTTGTGTCGATTTATTAAATGCCACTCATCGGGAATCACCTACCTTCCGCACTTGTAGCTTAAATAACTATACCTTTGAGCATGTTTAAAAAAAAGTTTACGCAGTGGTTATGGTGGTAAAGAAAAATGCTTTGACGATCTCAATGAATACATTTCAAATCGCGGAGAAGAAAACTGAAATATATAATATTAGTTTACACCATAAAATAATTAATTGGTGTTCAAAATCTACTGAATCAATACTTTGAAATTATAATAGTTATGAAATTCTCTTAATACCATTTACAATCATTTTTAATTGTATTCTTAATCTGCCATTACATTAAACATTATCTCTTGAACTGACTTAGATATAATAAATAACTGACATCAATTAATTAATTTGTTCTATAAAATACTTATGCATGAGGTTTTTTTTTTTTGTATCTGCCTTTTATTCTAATGTAATAAAGATAAGTTTAGTTAATATTGTACAAGTAAAATTAAATATTTGCACACCATATTTAATAGTAGAATGTAAAAGGGCCGTTGTAGATTTAAGATCGTGCTTTGGAAACCTACATTCTGGTAAATAAATGAATTTATATTAATATAAATTAATGACATTTAACTGCATTTGGCTAGACTGGTACCCGATCTAGTGGGGAATAAACTAGATAGATTGATTGAAACCTATCTGGGAGGTAGATCTAGATAGCAATAGAGGAATTCTATTTACTCTCTTATTGTATTATGAAGATTACAGAATGTGTAATACCAAATTGGCATCGCGCTCTGACGATGCTATAAAAAGTACAATCATATCAATATCATCAATCAATAAATATACATATAATAAACCTGTAGAAAAGTAGATTTTGTACATCGAAAATATTTCCAAAAAAAATTGCCATGATGTTAAAAGATAACCAACAAAACCCATTTCTAGCATTTTTATCGCTTGTCTGTTTAGTTGTGCATGCATCACGTAACATGTACGAAACCAATATAGATAACTTTGACTTTGAAACTGTGCGTAACTTGAAGTATTACTTAGTTTTTGGTTCATCGTAATTGGTTCACTCTATCAAAAGTTAAATAAATTTTAAGTGTTCAAGAAGTAAAATATCACAACACACGCAATTCAGATACTCGGACAGTTGAACTCCATATTCGATAGATGGCGTTGTGCATTTGATGTAATTTTCTGAATGGCGATGTTAAGATACTCTGCGGATGAATGACCCTAGAAAAAAATTGGTAGATCGGTAGGTACATAGGATAGGTACGGTAGGGTAGGCAGTTGTTGGGAGCGAAGCCGTGGGCATAGCAGTAATAAATAAAAATGTAACTACAATATACATACAATGAAACGTCAAGAATATTATTATTATTATATACTTTATTGTACACCACTTAAATAATAACAGAACAATATTTTTAAAGATAAGTGTACAATGGGTGGTCTTATCGCACAGGGCAATCTCTTACAGACAACCTTTGGATGGACTGAACGAGAGGAGATAGACATATAGGGCTGTCAGTGTACAAAAACTATCTTGATAATATTACTTAGATATTACATAAAATACATACATACCAATAAAATAATATACTAATAAATATAAAATATAGAACAGAGAAAGGAGAAGAATAGTTACAGAGAAAGGAAATGCTCCTTCACCATTTTTTTAAAGCCTACGTAATGTTTGCGCACGTCTTACCTCAATAGGTAAACCAGAATAACAGTATTACAGAACAAAAGCACCTGATGCTGTATAAGCAATATTTTATACAATGAGATTCTGCTGAATGGCTCCCCAGAGTAACAAAGCAAACTCTTGCAAGAGGTCATTTTCTAACTTATATAAAAGTTTAAACTGCATATTTGTGTGAAATATCTACTGCTATTTCTAGACTGTTGTGGAAAATAAAGAAATATTGTGAGGAAAAGAGAGGGAATGTAATAAGCGCATTAGGTACGCCAACGCCAGTCTGTTTTCAGTTTGTTTGGTATAATTAATTGTTAGTGGAAAGGCTTTGATTCTAATGGAGAAGCTATGATACCTCTCACATCACCATGGTAGTCAGATTGGCTAACAGGCTAACTTACGTAGTCAACAAGGAACTCTTAGTTTCGCCATGTCCGTCTGCCCGTAGCTTAGCTCAGAGACTCTTAGATACTAGAAAGCTATAATTTGGCTTGGATATACATATTAATCACGCCAACAAAGTGGTAAAATATGGCCAGTTTTTTAATCTGTAGGTTGTTGAAGGTGATACCCAATACGTTGCTTCATAATTATGTTGTAGAATTGTCAAAATGAAAGGCAATTCGATTGATTGTGTGTAACGGAATATCCCACTGGTGTTAATGACACCCGAAAAATATTTTTTCTACGATATTGTAATTACCTTCCTTCCACCGAAAAATAAACTTTGAGGCAAAATTATCTTCCTTCATACAATTTCGATAGTAAATTAAGAGAATAAATTGTTTAAAGAAACATGTATTTATTTAATTACACTTTTCTCGGAGCTGGTTTTTAGGGTTCCGTACCCAAAGGGTAAAAACGGGACCCTATTATTGAGACTACGCGGTCCGTCAGTCTGTCTGTCTGTCTGTCTGTCTGTCACCAGGCTGTATCTCATGAACCGTGATAGCTAGACAGTTGAAATTTTCACAGATGATGTATTTCTGTTGCCGTTATAACAACAAATACTAAAAACAGAATAAAATAAATATTTAAGTGGGGCTCCCATACAACAAACGATTTTTGTGCCGATTTTTGCGATAATGGTACGGAACCCTTCGTGCGCGAGTTTGACTCGCACTTGGCCGGTTCTATGTTCTATGTTCTATGTTAGGGGGGTTTGGTTTCCGCACTTGGTCCCTCAAATGGACCTTTGTACGTGGGCCATGGCGGCCGTTGGGTGGTCATTCCAACCAGCCCACCTCCCTCCAGAAGTCAATCAGAGCTCCTGGTTTCTTCAGAACATCTGTGTAAGATCTGGGTGACCCGAGGGTTTGTGCTCTTATCTGTGCGACACCTGTGCATTCGAAAAGAACGTGCGCAACGGTTTCCTCAGCCTCCATGCATGCCCTGCACAGAGGACTGTCCGTTATGCCTATTGTGTGGAAGTGTTTGTTGAGTGAGCAGTGTCCCGTGATGGTCCCCGTCACCAGGCGCAGGCCATTCCTGTCCAGGCGTAAAAGACGCCTGGTAAGCCTACTGTCCAAGGATGGCAGAGCTTCTTTGGATTGCCTACAGCCTGGTGCCGAGGCCCACCAGTTCTCCGCCTGTGTCTGGGTGAATTCCTGTAGCCACCTGCGTATTTGGTTGAAGGGGATGGGTACAACAGGTTCGGGTCCATAGACCGTCGAGCTGGATCCGCGCCTCGCAAGCTCGTCAGCCGCGTCGTTGCCCAGCGATCCGCTGTGTCCCTTTATCCATTGTAGTGTCACCGTGTTACGGCTAGATACAGTTATCTGTTCTAGTGCGTTGTGACATTCTAGTATTAGTTTAGATGTAATGTATTTTTTTCGTAAGGATTGGAGGACTGATGCGCTGTCGGAGAGTATCCGTATGTGGGTGTCCGTAACCCTCCTGGCTTCTAGGGCATGGACCGCTTGTATGATGCCCACACACTCCGCCTGATAGACGGTGTTGAACCCTCCTAGCGGTCTGGATATATTTATATTGAAATCGTATGAGAAGACTCCGACTCCGGTACCTGAGTCAGTTTTCGATCCGTCGGTGTATATTCTCATCTCTTTCGGGCCAGAGTAGTCACATCTTTCCTCTGTGAGTATTATGTTGTAGTGCCTATGAAAGTGGTGTGATTTTGGGGCTTTGTCGCATGGCGATGCTAACATCGGTTTACGTTTGATCGCATCTTCCTTTATGCGTGTGTGCTTAATTCTGGAGTCTTTATTTAGGGAACCTGATAGGTGGAGTCTAAAGGCAGCTAGGGCTGCCTCCTCCCTCACAATTAAGTGTAGAGGCGGGAGTCCCAGCATTGCCTGTAGAGCGGCAGTAGGTGTGGTTCTCATACTACCGGTGATTGCAACACAGGCGAACCGCTGTAGTTTTTCGAGATCTCTTTGGGCTGTGCTGAGGTCTGTCCTGGGCCACCAGACCAGCGAGCCATATGTGATGATTGGTCGGATGACTGTGGTGTATAGCCAGTGGGTGACCATGGGGCTAATCCCCCAATTCCTGCCTAGCAGGCGTTTGCACTGCCACAGGGATATGCTGGCTTTTGTGGTGATATGGTTCATGTGTTTTGCCCAATTCAACTGTTTGTCCAAATAAATGCCCAGGTACTTGGTTTCGGTTGAAAGGCTTAGGGTTGTTCCGAAGAAACGCGGTAGTTGCAGTGTCATCGGTTTTCTCTTTTTAGTAAAGAGAATTAGTTCAGTTTTTGTGGGGTTCACTGAGAGTTGGTGCTCGTTGCACCATTCCTCTACTATTTTCAGGGCTTGACGCATGAGATTGCATAGAGTGTTTTCGTGGGTCCCGTTTATTATTATTGTTATGTCATCCGCGTAGCCAACGGTGAAATAACCTTTGTCGTTGAGTGTTTTGATGAGGCTGTCAGCTACCAGGTTCCACAGAAGTGGCGAAAGGACGCCCCCCTGCGGACAGCCCTTCGCGACGATGGCCCTTGTAGTGTTATTTATCGTGACTTGAACCGCTCTCAGTTTGAGCATGTTGGTGATCCAGCCCCCTAGGGTCGGGTCTATGCCGTGTCTGTCAAGGGCCGTGTTTATGCTGTTGAACATGGTCTTATCGAAGGCGCCCTCGATGTCAATGAAGGCAGCCAGTGCTGAGCATTTGTGGTCCACTGCGCATTCAATTTTAGAAACCACGTTGTGCAACGCGGATTCTGTTGATTTGCCTGTGGAGTACGCATGCTGTTGTTTGTGTAGGGGTTTTTCCCGGAGAGGCCCATCACGGATGTGCCTATCACAGAGTCTTTCGAGGGTTTTCAGTAAAAAGGATGTGAGGCTTATAGGTCTATAAGCCTTAGGGTGTGTGTAATCAGTTTTACCAGGTTTGGGTATGAAGATGACTTTCACCTCGCGCCATCCGAGAGGTATGTATCTAAGTGCTATGCAGGCCCGATAGATCTCCAACAGCCATGGCGTTAGATAATCTATCCCCCACTGTAGTAGGGCTGGGAAGATGCCGTCCAGCCCCGCTGACTTGTACGGCTGAAAGGTGTTGATAGCCCATTTTATCCGGTCTACTGTTACTATATTATGGGCTCTTGACCAGTCTTGTTCCGTTGGGGTCCATTCAGACCCAGCTTCCCACGTCCTGTCCTCCAGGATTTGACAGTCCGGGAAGTGAGTCTCGAGGAGGACCTTGCTGGTTTCATAGTCAGTTTGTGTGTATGAGTTGTCGGGTTTTTTCAGCGCGCCAAGGGATCGGTCCTGATCAGTTGATAGGATCTTCCGTACTCTTGCGGCCTCATTATTTGTTTCGATGGATTCACAGAATTTCCGCCATGCCATCCTCCTGGCGGTTCTAGTCTGTTTTTTGTATGCATATTGGGTCTCTTTGTATATCTCCCAGTCTTCTGGGAGTCTCGTGTTTTTTGCTCGGTTAAATTGCTTACGCAGCGTATCTCTGAGTTTACCAAGTTCAGCGTTCCACCAGGGGTTCCTTTCGTTCCTGCTTTGTGGCGCTCTTGATTTACAGCATGCGTGGTAAGCTTCTGTTAAGTATTTGGATAATACTGTTACGGTGTGTTCTAATTGTGTTTGGTCCCTTACGGTTGCTAGATGTCCAGCTAGTAGTGAGGCCAGAAGGCTTTTGAACCCGGGAACGTTGGTACGCCTCGGGTTCCGCCTTGGTTCGGGTTTTTTAGTGTTTGTAGTTAGTGTAAAACGGATTCTTCTATGGTCTGAGCAAGAAGGCTCGTCCGATACGTGCCAATTTGTGATAAGGTTTGTCGCGTTTTCTGTGGCGAGTGTTAAATCTATGATCGTTTGTCCACGAGCCGTGACCCAAGTGGGTTCTGTGCCGCGGTTAACAATATTAAGATTAGTAGAGAATAAAAAGGTGGATAGTACCTCTCCTCTGGAGTTCGATGTGACACTGCCCCAGAGTGGGTGGTGGGCGTTCGAATCGGTGCAGATGATCAGGTCCAAACTGGCGCGCTCACAGTGCTGCACCAGGTCAGCCAGCTCCTTTGGCGGGCAATCTGTGTCCTCACCTGGCATGTATGCCGAGGCCAGTACAACGTCCGGAGCGCTACCTTCGGTATGGAGCCTGACAGCTGTCAGGTCTCTGGAACAGAATTGAGTTAGTGTCGTAAAGGGAATTTCTTTGGGTATGTAGATGCAGGTTCTTGGCTTATCTGAGCCGTGTGTGTCGAGAATTATCTTACCTCCGATGTTACCGAGGCCACAAATTCTGTTGTTCCTGATCCACGGCTCTTGGATCAGTGCAATGGTTCGGTGTTTAACCTCCAGTGCCCTGCGTAAGCTAGCCGTGGCAGTCTGGCTATGCTGGAGGTTAGTTTGGATAATGTTGAGGGGTGTTGGTGGAGATGGAGTGGTGTTAATCGGAGACGGATCCATCGGATAGTCCCTCCGTCTCCACCTCCCGGTACTGCTCGTTGTCGTGCGTATCCCCCGGTGACGACGCAAGAAGCTGCTCGTTCCAGCCGGGTGATGCGGGCAATAAGGGTTCGGCGACATCGGCCATTACCGTTCGGGCCATGTACTCCTCGATGTGGACAATGTCCGTGTCGCTTGTCTGTGTCGTCGTCGGTTCTTTCGGGTTCGTGTCTGTGCTGTCAGTCTGGGTGTCGGCGGGGCGGGTCGTGGGCCAGAAGCGCACGTATATCGACCCTAACAGGTACGATATCCGTCGCTCCCGCCCCACGACCTTTTCAGCTTCCTCCGGTGGCAGCCCCAGGGTCAGATAGGTCCCGTAACGGTCGCCACCGATGGCAGTTGCCCTGTACAACGACCACCTCGATATGTCGTACCACGTGTTCTGACGGATCAGAATACCGTGGAGCCTGTTCACGTCACCTCTGTAGCGAGGGACGAAGAGCGAGGCTCGGACACGGGTGGGTACGTCGGTCTGTCTTAGCACCGTCAGTGTTTGGTCATTGTCGGGAAGTCTGATGTGGGGCACATTTTGGGTCAGCCAGGTCAGGGCGTTCTCGTCTTCGCACCATATCTGCACCGTGCCATCCGCTACCCGTGGGTATCCGCGGAATGCCGGGAGTGGCGTCGACGGGTCCGAGTCAATCAGTCTGTCCTCCAGGGCGGTCTTGATGTGCTCGGCCTCATCCCTAGTTAGCTCCCTACTGGGGTGGGGAAGGCAGATTGCTACGGCCAGCCGCGCAGGAATGTCCTTCGTGGCCCGCGCGTAGGTCCTCTGCCCCTCCTGTGCAGAGTGAACCCTCACACGCTTGGCGTCCCCCTGGAGCGTATTAGGTGAGGCTGTGTCGTCGGGGCGCGTCCTCTTCCCCGGCCCAGTATCACTCGGTACAGGCTTTGGGTTTGAGGTGCCTGGCTGGGCGTTGGATGCTAGCAGCGCCCGGCGTGAGGCATGGGAGCGCTTGCCCCTGGTGCGTCTAGGTCGAGTGTGGGTTGTGTCGGTGTCTTGGGGTCGGGCGGCGGCCCCGGCAGGTACTTTTGCGTGCGGAGGCTCTTCGCGCTGGGTTGCCCCTTCGCGTGCCTGCCCCCGCTCGCTTGGGTCCACGTCCGGCTGCTTTTCGCGCTGGGTTTCCCCTGCACGTACTTGCGGCTGGTCGCGTGGCCCCGCGTCTGGCCGCTTGTCGCGCTGAGTTTCCCCTTCGCGTGCTTGCGGCCTGTCGCGTGGCCCCGTGTTCGGCCCCTTTCCGCGCTCTGCGCGTACTCGTGGCCGGACTCGTACCCACCCTTCAGCGTCCGATCGCGCTTCGCGCTGACTATCGCCTTCGCGAGAACTACGCTTTCGGTCGCCTACTTCCTTTTCTCGGGCTGGGATTTTTCCGCGCTTATCCAGGCGTACTTCATCGACTGCAGCCGTGAGAGTGGTAGAGCTGCCAGGTCTGTCATCCTTCCCCGTGTCAGTCTTATTGTGTCGGTCTGGGTCATTTTCTACATTGGTGGAGCTGCTCCGCAAGACGCTCTGTTGCCAGAGGTTTGCGGGGGGCATGCCCCGTGTAGTGGGTATTGGCGCGTGGGTCGCTGCCGGAGTCGTGTCTGAAGGCGCGGTCGTCGCAGCCAGGGTCGTGTTTGTGGGCGCGTTATTCGCAGCCTGTGGATTGGGCGCTAAATCAGCTGCCATCCGCGCAGAGAAGCGCGGCATCAGGGAGTCTACATCGCAGATTGTTGCTCCCCCCATACTACGATGGGAGCTAACCGCCGAAGCGGTGTGGGATTCCCCGGCTTGGCCGGGACCCACCTGGGTAGTAAGATTGACATTCTGCTTATTCATTTTGTTGGGGGGTGGGCTTTTTTGGAACCGAGGTTACCCTTCCTCTGGGAGCGACAGGACTGAGGGATAGGAGGGAAGGAATTTTATGGATGTGGATGTGGGTTCCTTGGGGTCACCCTAGGCCTGGGAGTTGACCTAGGGATTTAAGGATCGACGGGATCTGTGCGGATAAAGGAGGGATAGGTATGTTAGGTAATGGGAACATAGGACGATGGTGTATGGGTTACCCTGAGCCTGGGATTTTAGCTTTCGGGAACTTCTCTTGTCCGGGATCTCCTTGGGAGATGCCCCGACCGCGGGATCACCCACCACTAGCAGCAATGCAGCCGCCAGCGGTCAGACCCACAGCCGGAGTTGGGCTATCCGCAACCTGCCCACCCGCTCGGTTGCATGAGAAGAAGTGCCTGGCAGTCCGGGTCGCCCCACCACGGATGTACGTATACATTCGCGTTGGGTCAATCCAGACCTCCCCGAGCTTGGCCGGTTTTTTTTAACACTAATTAATTTTTACTCCACTTAATGAGGTAGTAAAACTAATTGGAATTAAAGTAATACCCCTCATAATGCCCTTTTTTCCTTCTATTATATAATTAAATTAATCTTGTTGGTTTTAAATTTTTTACAATCTAGTAAAATTGTTTCAAATAAAGTTGATTTCAATAATATCTGCTCACAACATTAACAGTATAGAAGAATAGATTCTTCTATACAAATACTATTATAGGTAAAATTGTTTGTTTCTTCCAATTGTAAAAGAAGTTTCAGTTACGATAATTATTTCTCTGTTAAAAAGATTCACAATTCCTGAGTGTCGTAAGCTTTTTTACTCGTGTAATATGACACTTGTGTGAAGTTGCGCGAAAACGCTGTATGTTTCGCTTTATATCGCACAGCTAATCTTTTACCAAAATACTTTTGAACAAAAGATAATTATCTCTCCGAATATCATTTGGAAACAAAGTCGGTAATCGATAACATGTCTTCGTTCCCACAATTTATTATAGTCATCAGCAAATGTTGTTTCAATAATAAATATCAATTCTGACATTATTGAATGTGTATTGTATCATCTTATCGGCATCTTTTGTTAGTCATTATACTTTTCTCAATTACTTTGTCAGTTTCTGTGTATCGTATTTTAACATAAAATTATTGTAGGTACATACCTAAATATTTATACATACAATCAGACTTTATTTGAAATCCATTCGGTATATGGGACTGTCCAGAATAGAAAATACATTTGTAGAGCCAAATACGACATTTACAACTTATTGTTAATAAATTTTTATAACATTGGTGAAAAAGCTTAAAAAAATCGAAGCAAAAAGGTAGCCTTGACGTTTCCAATTTCAAAACGCAAAAAAAAAACAAATCGTTCCATATTCATATTTTAAAACTCGGCAATAAAGCGAATCAAGCGGGACATCGACAATTGTTGATTTTTGGGAAGCTGTCGCCGGCATGCGGCACTATACGAACGCTATACCACCGGGGTGCTTTACAACAGAGATGTACGTGGTTGTTAAGTAGATTGTTCAACTTGCTTGGTGCGAGGATGCGAAGCGAAGATGTAAATGGGTGTTTAGCTGTACGGTATGAGGGGAATCGCTCACGTCAATCGCATTCATCCCTCGCTCACATTCCTCGCTCGCATTCCTCGCACACATCTTTTGCTAGCCATCCAAGTTAGAAAAATAAAGTGATGTTTTTATCCGCGCACACCGCCTATCTATCTCGCATATCTCTGATGTAAAAACACCCTTACAAAGATACCCTATCTACAGTGACATAGGCGATGGTGATATAGCCGTCGGTATGTCAGCTGCCAACTGAAGTATATCAACGACGCATTTGCTTTGATATCGAGCTCGCTTTTAAACGAGATTCAACGTTTTGCGGTAATCGCTGGATGCGAAGCTGTTCCGCTTACTTTCGGTCTAATGACAGATCGTTTTACGGACTATTTGTTGATTTGATTCATTAGTGAAATTTAAGATAGAATAGTTAAATCAAGTTGTGAGATACAGGTCACATTTAAGATTAACTTTTATATAGCGGTTTTATTTTCTGTTTAAAGCCCAAACATTCAATACCAATGGGAAATTACATACTTACCTATTAGTCAGTAAAATCTACGAATCTATACAGGATTTATACAAAGCAAGATTGAAACACATCAAATCACACATAGCTTAACATATCAAATCAAAATAAGCTCTGAAGCAAGCGTTAAACCTATCTCTAAAACAAGCGTGTCACACAGAACTAATTACAAATCTCGCGGGACTACAGACTAATTATACAAAGAAAACACAGTGACAAACAAAGGAATGCAGTCAAAGAGCGAGGAGGCAGCTAACAAGATTCTGGAGGCGGGATTATCACGAAGTTAAGCCTGGAATTAGGACGGGCGAGGAATTATCTGAGCCAGCCACGGGGCACTTCGCCGACGACGCTCCACAAAAAATAAATATCTGCTTTTTGAGCGATAACATTCAACGGATTTGCGTTTTGTACTCGAAATAAGCTATGAATTCTGAGAGGCTTTCACGATTTAACCAGCTCGTCGAATGAAAAAATACTGCTATAAAGCGTAGTTCTTTGAATGCAGATTCCTTAGCGTCTGATTTACAGCAATTTTGAAAGACAATTTCTAAATAGAAACCAAAGCAATATATCAAAGGCAATGATGAAAACCGAGCCGATTCAATCAACACATTCCCCATAAATAAACTAGAAACAACATTTCACTAACACCTAGTAATAACATCGCAAAACAAACTGGAATCAGAAACTAGACTGTTTATGGAGACCTGAGTGAAAGGTGCACGACTAGGGAATCAAATCAAGCCTGCGCCAACAAACTTACTTGCGAAACGAGTTTACTCGCATCCACACATACAACTCGTAGATAAGTCGACTGAAATGCAACGCCGTATTGTATTGGCAGACTTTGTTGAACTGAGCTGATGTCCTTTGTTTATGAAACAGGCAGGCATGCTTTAGCTGCGGTGCCAAGTTTCAAACGTAGTGGAAAACTTCATCATATACTCAGAAAATACCATTCTATTATCAGCAGGAAACTATCTCTGATATATTTTGTATACTCGATAGCATAATGATTAATCAGCCTAAAATGTTTCCACTGCTGAAAATAAAAGGGAAGGATAAAGAGGAAAGACAATCCTGCATTCTACTGCTTCTGGTGGATGTTTTGTATCTTCGAATGTTTTGGTTCTAAGACATGTTTCCATACGACATACGAATACAACAACAACGCAAATTTAGAATAAAATCGAAACCATACTTTAAACAGAAAGGAAGCAACTATATTTCATAGTAATTACCAATCCTTAATAGGCAATACTGCTTACCCATTTACAAATTATACTACAAAATCGTTATCTCAATGGATCCACAGTTGTCCAATTATGAAGCGAAATGCAATAAAATGGTATCCGATTCGTAGCAGATTGAAAGCCCCGAGGTGATAATGAAAAAGTATTAAGTCTAGGGATATTCTGCCGAGCTTTCTCTGCCGTCTGGCTATTGACTCCGCACGAAAATCAAGACTGTACAGACGAACCATCTGACTAAAAAGATGGACTTCCATATTTTAAAATAACACTGAGGTATTGGTCTCTTTTGACAGAGATATTTGTAAAGAAATTCCAGCACAAAGACCACTGTCGGATTCGGATTTCATATCAACATATTGCTGTGTCGTTTCTAACATACAAAAGTTACTGGAATCGTATGATACGTAGAAATGCAAAATATGATTTCCAGTAACGTAGATAATAATGTAACTGTAGCAACTCGATTGAAGAGTTATATCGAATTCCGCGAACCGTAATCCAATCTTTGTGAAACTCCATTGAGTAAAGTCTCTTGGGGGACATATACTAAACTGTAAAGCAATTTAAGGAAAGCGTCAAACAAAGAAAATGAGCTCGTTGTTGAGGCAACGTAGTAGCTATTTATAGTCATTGTATATCGAGTTATCTGATTTGTATTACGTTAGGTTTGTTAACGTGTTATGAATGTTCAACAGAATGATAACATCTACAAATATATCTTCTGTTGAAGAGTTTAACAACTTTACCTTTGTATAATTTTAATTAAAATGTACAGTCCAGCTCTTAATTAAATGAAGAATCTCTAAGCACTTCATTAACTTGATCCGATTTAAAGTTCAAAGCACTTGGACGCAACACTCTTTGTGTAAGTTGGAGCAAAGTCTTGGCATTTTCCACTTTTAAATTATAACAGCGAGTATTATATGCGATAAATACTAAACTCGCTACATAAAGCGAACTATTAATCTAGAGAAGCTGACGACAAATGTAGTTCCCGCAATCCACAATACATATTTCCGTTTGAAAGCCGGCTCACCTGTTTGACCCAATTCCGGAAAACTCGGAGTCAACATGTGAATTTACATGATAATGCTGTTTGCTGCGGGACCATTTACCATAGCGAGCGCTAAGCCTCGTCTCCATTAACGGCGAAACTTGAGAGGCTATAAATTTTTGAACATGCCACGACGTGTGTTCAGGCATTGGTGGTATCGATTGGCTTTCGTTGGGTTAACATTGAATATTGGACATTTGGTTAACAAGTCGACTAACTAAGAACAGTCTTGGTTTGTAAAAGATATGGTACAAGAAAAGCGTGTAATGGCTTGTTAAAATGTATTTTTTTTTTCAGTTTTTGAGTGCCTAGCTACTGTGTAGTTTAAATAAGGTATCCTTGGCGTTTCCTTGGGCAGGGCGCCTTGGTCGCAGAACAGTTTGCCGTTGGGGCCGAAAAGTTCTGGAATGGCGACCGCGAACCGGTAGACGATGCGTTGGAAGGTCTCCCACTAGGTGGACCGATGACTTGGTAAAGGTTGCGAGAATCCGCTGGATGCGAGACGCACGGGATCGGTCAATGTGGCCACGCCTGGACCAGCAGTGGACGACTTTCGGCTAAAATGATTATGACGATCTTTGGCGATACCTTGTAGAGCACCATATTCACATTTCATTCATTGACATGTTTTGTCAATATACCTATTTATATCCAACCAATCTCAGTTTTATTTTTTGTGTTTATTAACTTTTGACTGGTACCCGTATTTAAATATAATCTAAAACTTGTTATGAGACCGAGTTTCAACGGTCTGCATGCAGGTTAGACGTCACATCTGCGTGCAGAATACAATTTAGAATTTAGAGCAATGGCAACTTGTAGGTACAATGCATACTAATGTTAACATAAAGTTAGGTTGCGTAATATGTAGCTTGCAGGTTATACAATGTTATACAATTCTTGGCTTATGGAAACCTGGGCTTTAAATAGATAAGTGTACCTTTGATGGTCATCATTTCTAGAGTTAGAATAATTATTATAGTTATGTTAATCTCAAGAATAAGCTTCGTCTAATGTTCCCACTGCTACACAGGACAGACAACGCTTCGCTCTCAGTGCGTGTCGGTGAATGTGTTCTGAAAATTAATTTATTTACATAGATAAAAGTATATACAGTGTATAAAATACTTAAATAACTAAGACTACAAACCAAACCAAAAACTACTCACTAACTAAAACTAAAAATATACCTAACTAAAATATGGCGTCGAAAAACCCCTCCACATCGTTCCCCACTGGTAATGTACCCAAAAGGCTGGCAGCATTGCCACGTTGTATGGCAATGCTTATTCTCTGACCAAGGTAAAAGCCAGCCCTTGGGTCACGCGAAGTGTCAACTAGGCGTTTGGAAAGATCTTTAAACAAAGCGTGAGCACTCGGACCCCACGGACCAAGAGTTTCAAGTTGTTCTGAAATGTTAAGAATAAGCTTTCCTTATATTTTACAAGCTTTTTTATTAACTTGAAATGTATGTATGTTTGTTCGGGTCAAATGTTGTAACTGAATTTTAAAGCAGTTATCCTCATGCGATTAAGATGTAATTTTGCATACATGTTTGGTTTGGGTGACAATGCACATTAAGCTAAAAAGCTTGATTAAAAAAGAAGAAAAATTAAATTTGATACATGCCAGATTTAACCAGGTTTTCTGTCAAGTATTAAGCTGGGAACAAATTATCGGACGCGGCTGACAGACGCGACTTACTGCAGCGACTGATATGTGTGCACAGTCGTTTGGGACGCAGCTTGCGGACGCGTCCTAGCGCTTATTCCACAGACAATAAAGCTTATACAACGAAGATTATGTTTACGTTGAACCATGTCGAGTATAGTGAAAGTGAGGACGCAATAATCTGCTGCGAACACACTCGATAAGTTTTTATTCATTTTTAGGGTTCCGTACCCAAAGGGTAAAAACGGGACCCTTTTACTGAGATTTCGCGGTCCGTCTGTCTGTCTGTCTGTCTGTCACCAGGCTGTATCTCATGCACCGTGATAGCTACACAGTTGTAATTTTCACAGATGATGTATTTCTGTTGCCGCTATAACAACAAATACTAAAAACAAAATAAAATAAATATTTAAGCGGGGCTCCCATACAACAAAAGTGATTTTTATGCAGTTTTCTTCGATAATGGTACGGAACCCTTCGTGCGCGAGTCCGACTCGCACTTGGCCAGTTTTTTTTATTTATAACCTCGCACGCATGTGCGAGATATCGCGTAGTCTGAGTTGTTCTGACGCCGGGACGCGTCCCGCACCCCGTGCAGACCGTCCGCGGACGTTTTCGGCTGACACAAACATCCAGCGGGCCAGATCTCTACCGGACGTCCGAACGCCCAAGGTCACGTCCGTGACTTACGTCCGATAGTTTGCACAATGTAATATACATTCATTACACAGATACTCTATAAGTCGCGGCTGTCAGTCGCGTCCGTCAGCCGCGTCCGATAATTTGTTCCCAGCTTAATATACGCTGTTACACCACATCCGGTTATAAATGGCAGGACAACAGAGCCGATTCAAGCATCTAGTTAAATTCCGTCAAAGTTTAATTAAATCTGGTAGAAATTAAAGACACTAGATGTGAAATAGGTTCTTAAACTTTTCTTTTATTTCTACTTATTCACAATTTTCTTTCGTTTCATTTTTACTTTTTCAACAGCTGTAAAACCATGTCCATGTTGTTTCAGTGACGCCAACCGCCGGTCCCGGTCGCGGTCTCGGTCTCGGTCTGTGACCCCGAACAACTCCCCGCCCCCGCTACCCGCACCGCAGCCGCCGCCGCCGCCCCACACCTTGCACCCAGATAATGCTTTAGGTACAACATCGTTTTATATTTCTACAACCTGTGTTATGGGCTATTAAGAAGCTGTAAGATAAAAAGAAAAATCTTATTAAGTTATTTGAACTTGAATAACAGATTTGTAGAGTAAAAATGTTATCTTCAGGGTTTAGTTAGTTTTTTTTTTTTTATATATCATATCGAAGTTTACAGATGTAAGACCTAGATAATTTAAAAGCTCCCAGATCTAAGCTAACAAATTAATACATTTATTCTGATTCGTATGTTTATTGATAATGATAATAGGCAAAGATTTGTTGAAACATGTGTCTAAGATTGAGCCCAAAAATCTCTCTCCAGCAGTATTTTTCCATTATGAAAAACTACAGCCTGTATCCGACATAATTACGTATCTTCTATCACAAGTACGACTGTGCCATTTACATCGCACGTCGGACTAAAAGCTTCTACATTAATACGAATCTAGCGATACAACGATAGAAAGATTGATTCTCTGTCGAATACGACTACTCTCGGCATATGTTAATATTTTCCTTGAACAGAAACATATTGGATAAACATTTGCCGATGCTTCTACAGAAGACGAAGTTTACTCTCAAAATATAATTTCTAATAGATGAGAAAGGAATATCTGTGAAAATCTCTTTGATAACATTTTTAGATTGGAAATTCCGGATTAACGGTAAAATTGGATTGGAGCTTCTAGCTATTATATTAGGGAATCCTAATAGTAAAGATATCTAGAATTTATTTATATTATCTAGTTTACTTTATTTTATAGGTCGAGGTGCACTAAGTGCGGCGGGTCGACAGTTAAGTGACCACAGCAACAACAGAGAGTCTTCGCTAGACGACTCAGGTGTGGTGGATGACCACGACGACGGAGAGCATACGTCGGATGACCAGGCACCACACCCGCACCCAAGGAGGCATCTACTCATACCACAGCTGCCACTACCGCCAAACCACCCACCGACGCCGATGCCTATGCCGATGCAAATGTCGATGCCGATGCAGACGCCGATGCAAATGCCAATGCCAATGCAGATGCCGATGCCAATGCAAATGCCGACTCCAATGCCAACGCCAATGGCGATGCCTATGCCAATGCCCCAGATACAACAGGTATGGCTGTTAATATTATTATAGTAATAAGTAGACTTGTGTCGGAATACTATCAGGTATGATCTTTGCGAAGGTCAGCAAGAGCTGTCAATGTCTGTCATTAACTAAATAAATCGTCTAAAAACGAATTAAATAGCAGCACAATTTAATTAATTAGGTAACTAGTTTAATTAACTACAATCTTCTTAGATATGAATAATATATCATACGAATTTCCAAAGATAACCGCTTTTCCAGGTTACCCAGGACACACAAATGCAAGAAATAAAACTTAGACAACCAACAAAAAGTGAAAACCCTGCTGTGAAACCAAAAAAGCCTGTGAAAAGCATTCAGGACAAGTATCCGCTGAACCCTGACTACCTCAACCAGATCGTGGTGCTAGGTAAAATCTACTTCGAACTTTAGCACATTTTTCACTTCTTAAAAACTTTTCTGGTTCAGTAGTGCCATCAAAATCAATAGGATTCCGACACAGTTTGCAAGAATATTTTTGCATTCGAGCACATGTGATTGAGAAATTGGAAGGCAATCAAATATAACTCAACAATTTGATGGCACTACACAACCTAATCCAATTTATTGGCACGGCTTCAACACTGAAAAGCACGAGACAAATAACACTGAAACTAAACGATGCTGCCACTATGTATCAGAATGAACGCTTTGCAAACACGAAGGGCTAACTGAACTATAACAACGAATGCATTTTATAGGGGTTCGGTACAATTATTCAAATTAATGAACTTGCAATTGAATTTTGTAGATTTAGATTAAAGATGTAAGTTTCTTATTGGCTATAATTCTGCATGATCTTCAATAATTCTTGTCAAAATTGCGTCACTTAGGAGTTCATTATTTCAACATCTATCAAACTTTAATTGCTTGCGTTCTTTGCAATTTTCTACCTTTTTTAAATTGAAATTACATTGTACAGGTTAATTTTAATCCTACAATTTCTAAATTATTAGGTAGTTTGTACTTTTTCTTCTAAAAATTCTAACTTTCACTCTGTTTCAACTCTCATTTGCAACAGATGATTATTTCTTTGGATTTCAGAAGCATTATGTAAGGTTCCACTTTGATTTTTCAACAATTCTCAAATACGTGAACCGTTTGATTAGGGAGAAATTCTACGAAACATTTAATTCCTGATCAAACGGTTCCATATTAATATTCTTTGGTAGCTTTACGAATAAATTCATTGTCTATATCAAATAATTCAACTCGCTCTCGTAAAAGCTACCAAAGTTGTAGATACTGCAATTACATTATGCAATTAAACAGTTTTAGGTACTGCTAATTTTTCATAGAAATAACTATTCCATTTCTATTCAATTTTTTTTTTTAAATTCATTTCTATAAACGGCTAAATCCAGTTAGACTGGAAGCCGACCCCACCATAGTTGCGAAAAGGCTAGGCAGATTGAATTCATTTCTATAAACGGATGGAATAGTTGCTTTCTGTGGTTGGTAACATTCACCAGTAGCTTCACTTCTCAATGAGGAACACTTCATTGAGCATTTTAATACGACACGGTTGCAATCTCGCTTCTACCCTCATTAATATCGTCAGGGGCGGACTGGCCATACAAGCGCGCGCCCGACCTCCCGCAAGCGGAGACGACGAAAATTAATGAGCTCAGTTTATTGGCAGCCACGCACAAAACTCATATGGGCAATTACGAGCAAAATTGCACTTACTTCACAGGTTAGTAAACACAGACGCAAACGCTTCTACCCCCCAGTCCACCCCTGTCCCCACAGGAAGACTGCAGGGTGACTGCGATTGACTAGCTGTCGTCTTGTCATAGCTCAAGAATCGCATTCAAGTCTTTCCACATTACATTCAATTACTTTAACAAATACTTTGAACACTTGTGCATAACTTTTATGCGATTCGTATCTGGAAACATCAAAATTCATATCAGTGTTTTGTCGAACTTTCAGTTTAACCACTGTACCGGTAACTGCACCGTTTGTACACATAATTGGCATATCAAAATTTTTCGTAATACCATGCTGGTTTTCCTTGCATTTTTATGCAATTTCCTGCATATTTTCTTAGTCCTGTCTATCGCTTTCAATGCATGTTGAGTTGTTAACTATTTAATAAGTGATAGATTAATTTAGTAAAACGAAAGCTTTGCATCGATGAAACTTGAATTTGCCTCACTATGCTTTCGCTTATTCTAATTGATCTATTTCTTCACTTCTTTCTTTCTTCTGTTCGTGACGTATTTGTGTGTGATATATGTTGTTTTTGTATGTGTGTATATTTTCTTGACTGGTTTGAAATTTCTGGCAGATGAACTGGTGGATAGAAACTGTGAGTGCTGCGTCACTTGCTGTATAGACTATGAAGGCTGGCTGCAGTTCCAGAACTGTTTGTATGGGATTGTTAAGGATCCTTTATTCGAGTTGTTCATAACAACTTGCATTGTTCTCAATACACTCTTCCTTGCGCTAGAGCATCATGGAATGAGTGAGAACGTTAGATCGGCCTTAGATATAGGAAATAAGGTAATCAACGGTTTAATATATTCATAGGAAAACATTGTATTGGTTGCTTATTGTATGAAGAAACTGCTATTGCCACCATAAACTATGGGTTCAACATTATCTTCTAATCCCATATCATCGCAATTTTTTTGGCTAACGAAACTAATATTTTCCAGGTGTTCACGTCGATATTTACATTAGAGTGTATAATGAAAGTGATGGCGATGAGCAAAGACTTCTTTGCGTGCGGCTGGAACATATTCGACTTGATTATAGTGTCAGCTAGCCTTCTAGATCTAATATTTGAGCTCGTTGATGGCCTATCTGTGTTGCGAGGTCTTCGTTTGGTAAGTTATTTACAGTAAAACAGATCTTAACACGTTTGCGGCACTTCATGGATTTCAATATGATCTAAAACCTAATTCCCAACTTCGTTTATTACATTATGTGTTATAATCATAATAATTATGTTCTCTTCTTGCAAAATTCAGGTACAAAAGAAAATCTTACTTCTTTTTCTAAAACTTACTGTAGATACCTAGTTAGTCTTTTGTTTTTACGAATGACATTTTACTATATAAGGCATGTCCTTATTTCTGAGACTAGAACCATTAATAATAACTTATTAACTCTGTTTCAGTTACGAGTGTTAAAGTTAGCTCAATCATGGACTACAATGAAAGTGTTATTGAGTATTATAATATCGACAATCGGTGCTCTTGGTAATTTGACGTTCGTGTTAGTGATAGTTATATACATATTCGCTGTGATCGGTATGCAGCTCTTCTCCAAGTCTTATACGCCGGATAAGTTTGACCCAGATCCAGTACCCAGGTATGACATCATCAGTTATTGCCTGACGTCAAACTTTTACTTAGAATTTTTTTTTTTTTTCAATATGTAGCGTTAGAAATATTTTGTCTTTCTTTTAATGATTACCTTCCTCTGTTGCATGTTAATGTTTCCCATTTTCATAACCGACCAATTTATCTACCGATATATTAACTAATAAACCTGACTCATCAACGTACAAAGGTGGAACTTCAACGACTTCTTCCACTCGTTCATGATGATATTCCGGATCCTTTGCGGCGAGTGGATCGAGCCTCTGTGGGACTGTATGCGCGCGGAGGAAGAGACAGGGGCAGAGAGTTGCTTCTTCATATTCTTGCCCGCGCTCGTCATGGGCAACTTTATGGTGCTCAACCTCTTCCTTGCCTTGCTGCTCAACAGCTTCAATAGTGAAGAACTTAAGAATAAGAAAGAGGTCAGTACCGTTATTGAAATATTGCTAATAGTCTTAAAGCTTTATAAAATCTACAAACAGTTCAAAATGAAATTACTCTCGAAATCAGCATTTAATTAACCCCTTATTTTACTAAAATGTCTAATTCAATTTATTGAGACGAAAAAGTACTCTTAAATATAAAATATATTAACTTTTAATATACAACAGTACATTTTCCCCAGGCGTCTATTACTTCCAACCCCCTTTTCTAATCTCCTTTTACAATGCCTAAGGATCATATAGCACTACCGTTTACCGGGCCTGCAGCGTAGGCGTTCGTCGGCGCCATTATCCATTCTTCATTAGCGAGGCGTCTGAGTGACGCATATGTAGGATAAATGCCGCCTACACCACAGATATTAGTAAGATAGTACCCGAGGAAAACCCAGCGAAAGTCAACCTTATCCTCAACAAAAACCATATGACAAAAGTAAGAATATTAATAACTTAATTTATAATTTTCAGGAAGTTGGTGAAGATTCAAAATTAGCTAAAAGTTTCGATAGAATACGTTCTATAGTAAGAAAAAAAGGTTTCCTTATATCGAGAAGTAAAGAGACTGACAAAAAATCTAAGTTAGAAGAGCTAGTTAACGAATTTATGTCACAACAACGCGCCATAAAGGAGAAGAAGGCGTCAATACCGTCGATACCAAGCGAACAGAGGTACTCCGCGTCGATACAGGAGACAATATTGTTTCCACACGACAATATTTATAGTCATAGTTATCAAGAAGCATTAAATAGGTTTGTAATAATACTTTTTATTGATGTCACTCTATAAACGGGATTCAAAGTAAATAAATTACAAGATATTGGATTATATTCATTGAACTTAAGTATTCGCACATAAAGAGTTCAAGTTTAATTAAATAAGTGGTTCCTGTTTTTTAAAAAGAACTAAAGAAGATATCTATACTCGTTCAGGTTACAAGTTACCTAATGTTACAAAAATATTTCAGGCCAATATCAGTAGGTTCAGACTTTGCCTACCCACAGCTTTACCAAGCCCCCAACAACTTTAACCACGGTAGTCAAGAAACTTTAAAAGACGTGCGTGACTTGGCGGCTGAACATAAGATAACTAGTATTAGGGAAGATTCGAAAGAAAATCTTGAAGTCACATCGCCGACCGAGCAAGTTGCCGTTCAGAGGTTGCTAAACCAGATGTCTTCGGGTTATCACACACAGCCCTCAGAGAGAGGTAAGATTATGTCATGACCATAATTTATTTTATTTAAATTTTTGGTATTTGATTATTTTGATGCACGTAAAAACGTCCATATTTACATATACACGGTTTTACACACGTTAGGAACAAATTAAGAATTTCGGATCTAATAAAATTTCAGATGAAAACGAACACTATGAAATGGCACAGTTATCATGTAAAACAACGCCAGAAAAACCAAAGAGGCAACATCAACCCAGGGAACAACTGCCAACGAACAACCTAAGTAAGGAACCAGTCAAAGGAAATGACGAAGACATGAAGCGTCCGTGGCAAACTTTAGTCTCATATGTAGATGAATTAACCGTAGGTGGGAGAAAAAACTCACAGGGACAATATGTCGATGCAATGGGAAACTTCCCCGGATTTGGGAAACAGAAAGAGCCGAAAGTACCCGAGAACTGTTTCCCTCGGCAATGTTACGATGCGTATGTATTCATTCAAGAATGTCTCGATGCTCAATGCCATATTCGCTTCCATTTCTATAGTAGGAGTTTGGTAGTTATCCAAGTCTTTTGAAAACCAATTTTTACGATTAACTCTTCTTCCTTTGACATTAATCTTTCATGCCCTTACGAGTTATGTATGTCTCTTAACCTTTTGCACTTCTAAACAACCTAATGCATCCCGTAATTTGTAATGTAATTATGTACCTCATCTAACTTTATCGCTATGACCATTGCTTCACAACATTAATAGTACTAATATCCCTACAAAACTGCGGAACCAAGGTAACAAATAAAAGGTTCCAGGGATGGTATTTAGAATCATGACTCTGCGTAGGATATCCAGAAGTATGTAGGTAGGTACAGGTTGTTGATAGATGCTTGTGATCCGAATGAATGCAATTACCGCTGTCCTTTTAGGAGTTCTTGTTGGGATGCATGTATTGAGACCAACTTGGGTCAACGTTGGATGTTCCTCCGAACCTACATCCTGCGGTACGTAGACACTCCAGCCTTCGAATGGTTCGTGTTGGTGCTGATCTTCGCGTCGAGCATCACGCTCTGCTTCGAAGACATCCACCTCGAGAAAAACAAGCCGTTGAAGAAAATACTGTACTGGACCAACTTGGGGTTCTGCATGATCTTCATCATCGAGATGTTTCTCAAGTGGATAGCGTTGGGGTTCTTCAGATACTTCACTAGTTTCTGGACGTTATTAGACTTTACAATAGTTTTTGTAAGTATCAATTCATTCGACATTTTTATTGACGCTTTTATACTTCTCTTTCTAACGCTTTAATTCCGCTTTCAGGTTTCAGTATTCAGTTTGTTGATAGAAGAAAATGAAAACCTAAAAGTGTTAAGATCGTTAAGAACTTTACGTGCATTGAGGCCATTGCGAGCGATATCGCGGTGGCAGGGGATGCGTATCGTAGTGAATGCTCTAATGTATGCGATACCTAGTATCTTCAACGTATTGTTAGTGTGTCTAGTGTTTTGGTTAATATTTTCTATCATGGGAGTGCAGTTTTTTGGTGGGAAGTTTTATAAGTGCGTTGATGATGAAGGAGAACTATTACCATTAGAGGCAAGTATGACTACAATATTGATACTAGCAATGGACAATTCTTACGGATTTTTGTAATGGTTTCTATTTGATTTTAGATAGTGAACGATAAGTGGGAATGTTATTATAACAATTTCACTTGGATAAATTCAAAGATATCGTTCGACCACGTGGGCATAGCCTACTTGGCGTTATTTCAAGTGGCCACATTCGAGGGTTGGATGGAGGTGATGGCCGATGCTGTAGACGCGCGAGGAGTGGACCTGCAGCCGGCGAGAGAAGCCAACATCTACGCATATATTTATTTTGTAATCTTCATCGTTTGCGGTTCATTCTTCACCCTTAATCTGTTTATAGGAGTAATTATAGATAATTTTAATATGCTCAAGAAGAAGGTAACTTGTTTTAATAAATCTTGTAAATTATGTTGCAATAAATTGTGTTGTCTAGTGTTTATACCACTAATTTCCCTTTCAGTACGAAGGCGGCGTTTTAGAAATGTTCCTTACCGAGAGTCAAAAGCATTACTATACAGCAATGAAGAAACTCGGTAGAAAAAAGCCCCAGAAAGTAATAAAAAGGCCGAGGAATCAATTCTTAGCGATGTTCTACGACCTCTCGAATTCGCGGAGATTCGAGATCGCCATTTTTGTTTTAATATTTCTAAATATGCTCACTATGGGCATAGAACATTATGATCAACCGCATTCTGTTTTCTTTATATTAGAAGTTAGTAATGCGTTTTTCACGACTGTGTTTGGTTTAGGTATGATATCGTTCCAATATATTACGTATTTACCTAAAACACGTCAAATCCTTGCAATGCTAAACTTCAAGTTTGATGGTTATTAGTCAAATGATCCCCAATTATTATTTTATCTTTAACAACACACATCAACTTTTTTACTGAAAGTGTCTGCAAACTTCCAATAATATTACAAAGCCAGACTTCATAGCAAGGAATTGGCGCGATTACCGTTTATAGTTTATCCATACTCAGTATCTTCAATGCTCCTAATTTCTCTAAACCTTACAGAAGCGATAGTAAAAATAGTAGGTCTTCGGTACCACTACTTCACGGTGCCGTGGAACGTGTTCGACTTTCTACTGGTGCTGGCTTCGATCCTAGGCATCTTGATGGAAGACATCATGATCGACCTGCCGATATCACCCACCTTGCTGAGAGTCGTCCGGGTGTTCCGGATAGGGAGAATTTTAAGACTGATTAAAGTGAGTAAGGATACTCTATACTGTTCTGACCTCTCTCCGTACTGTAGGGTACATTACGAGAGAGAGGAAACTTCCCATATTCCTAAGTCGGCTTAGCAAACAATTTGGTTACTCATTGTGTGGATGAAAACACCTGTAAAAGTTTAACAAATCGGATCCCTAAGTCAAAGTTTGGGCTTTGCCGTTACTGATTTCTTTGTCAATGCCCGGAGTCTTAATTGGTGCCTGGTTGATCGCAACAGGCTCCCATTTTATTACATGTGACTAATATAACTGGTAAGATTTCTGGTTACCTATAATTACGCCTCTTCCAACTCATAAAGTGGATGTTGTTTAACAAAACCTTTACTACCTCCCTCCCAGGCCGCTAAGGGCATTAGAAAACTCCTGTTCGCGCTAGTGGTATCGCTGCCCGCGCTGTTCAACATCGGCGCGCTGCTGGCCCTCATCACGTTCATCTACGCCATCATCGGAATGTCGGTGTTCGGGCACGTCAAGGAGCAGGGCGCGCTCAACGATATCGTCAACTTTCAGACCTTTGGGAGAAGCATGCAGTTGCTTTTTCGGTAAGTTTTCTTCTATCTAAACTGCTATAATATATCGAATGAGCTTACCAGAGGTATATACTTAGCATAAGTAGGTCTGCACTTGTATACGATCTTTTTCTTCGTTTGAATCAGCAATAACATTTTGTTTCTCTCCACCTTCCAGTTTGATGACATCAGCAGGCTGGAACGACGTGCTAGAATCCCTCATGATCCAGCCTCCTGAATGCGAGTTGGGGGAACATCCTGGCCAGAACGGAAACTGTGGGAGCCCTCTCCTGGCCATCACGTACTTCACGTCGTTCATCATCATCAGCTACATGATCGTCATCAACATGTACATAGCCATAATTCTCGAGAACTTCAACCAGGCGCATCAAGAGGAAGAGATTGGCATCGTTGAAGATGATCTAGAGATGTTCTATATACGGTGGTCGAAGTGAGTATATCAGCTTTAAAGTGATTTAACATTGACAGTCTGACATTCATCAACTAGGTACTAATGCTAGTTAGTTTTGAGATAATAATATATGATATGTTTTTTCTTTTTATCAGATGAACAAAAAATTATATTATAGTAAGACATAATCATAAATCAGCAAGGAAATTCTCGTAAACTAACCAGGAACCATCAGTAACATTCCGTCTATAAAACTTGGCTCAGCACCTCAAATATTAAAGCAGCCTGTAACCAATAGGCCACTTACAGTTATTAGAGCTATTTACAATTACGACAGTTCAGAACGGACACTTGAAACACAAATGACGTCGTAAAGGGAAGCTCGTAAATCTTGCCATCTATCTCGATCCCGGCTGAAGCTGAACACATTAAAAGTTACTCAAACAATTATTGCTTGGCGTTAACCTCATCTTTTGTGGGAACGGTATTTAGCAATTGTGCTTCTTGTCCGCTAATGAAAGAAAATTAAATATCTTTAGTTATAATAACGTAGGTAATGATTATGTTGAAGAACGATGAACAACATAAATACCTGAAATGCTTTAGGGCTGTTGTAAATTGTGCCATGTTGAGGCAAGACGTAGTGATTGGTAATTAATGATTACTGTTTTGGATTCTAATATTATGTGGGCCTGCGCACTACACTTTACAGATACTGGTTCAAAAAAAGTTCTTCATCCCTGGAAGGTACCGAAAATTTGAAGATGAGTATGATGCAGAACGACAAAAATTTGTAAACCAATAGAAGTTCCCTTACCGAATTAAACTTATCCCTTTTTCGGCATGGTCCAAGTTTTTCAACTAAGTCACCCATAATCTTGGTGGACGGAAAAACTAATACAAAAATGTTCTTCTTTCCAGATACGACCCCCACGCAACTCAATTCATAAGTTTCGCTCAACTATCAGACTTCATAGCTTCCTTAGACCCTCCGCTAGGCATCTCCAAACCAAATACAGTGGCTTTAGTCAGTTTTAATCTACCAATCGCGAAAGGCAACAAGATACATTGTTTAGATATACTCCATGCCCTGGTCAAACATGTGCTGGGGCATGTGGAAGAGACGGATACCTTCAGACAGCTTCAGGAACAGATGGACATCAAGTTCAAGAAGCAGTTCCCCACGAGGAAAGAGCTGGAGATCGTTTCCTCGACTAGGATATGGAAGAGGGAGGATAAGGCAGCACGGACAGTGCAGCGGGCGTGGAGAGATTATGTCAAGTGAGTATTCATTATTTTTTGGATACCAATCAATAAGTTAGAAACGACGATATATTAATAATTGTCGCATTAAGAATGCACACCCCTAAAAACCCTCTGGACAATCAGAATGATCCTCAGTTTTCTAAGATAAATATAAGTTGGTAAATCCCAAAAAGAAAAATCATGCTGGCACGTCTGTGTTTGTAATACTTTTCGAAATACATCAGCCTAATATAATGAAGATATAGATAAACTGGTGGCCATAATTAACAATTTATTCGGGCCCTCGTACTGTCGTACAGTCTGGGGTCAAAAGTGCAGTCTTTCTCTCCCAAGACTCAAATGGCTAGCTTTGTAGAAGAAGTTAAACCATCCACAACTGATTTATAATGTTTTTTTTTTATTATTATTTATCGATAGGCTCGCGTTTGACCACTATCTCACCTGATGGTAAGCGATGATGTGGTCGAGGATGAAGCACGCTTGCCTAGAAATAACCTATTCACTCTGAAGACCCCTAGGTTGTAACTATCTGGAAACAAAGACCCCGGCAGGGAATTCCACTCCTTAGCTGTGCGTACAATGAAAGTATTCGTAAAACGCTTTGTACGTATGGGTGGGATGTCCAACATGTACCGGTGGCGCAATGCCGTACGTCTTGTTGTCCGGTGATGGAAAGGGCTAGGCGGAATCAAATTGTGCAGTTCCATCGCACACGCCCCGAAATGTAACCGATAAAAAACCGACAGACTGGCCACCAGTCGTCGATGTTCAAGGCTCTGGAGCTTTGAGGCGACCAGTGCATCGTCACCGATAAGCCTCTTGGCCCGTTTGTCAACCGACTCAAGTGCATCAAGTTGATATTTGGCAGATCCATCCCAGAGTTGAGAGCAGTACTCCATACATGACCGAACTTGCGCTTTATACAATTTGAGTAGCTGTTCAGGCGTGAAGTACCGTCTCACCTTTGCAAGGATCCCCAACTTTTTTGCAGCTAACTGAGACTGTTGTCAAGGTCACACATCTCTAGTCGACTGCTCTTACTATTAAATATCTAGTAACATAAACAATAATGATTACTCACTATTCATCCAGACGCAAGAACCGCAGCCCCTCTCAAGAAGAAGAAAGCACGAAGTGGTCCCCCGGCGGCGGCTGGGGAGGTCGCCTGAGCGCGCTGTTGCACGTGCGACGCGGATCGCACGCGTCCAGTCGCAAGTCGTCGCGCGCGTCGGACGCGTCGGACATCAGCGAGCTGGGGGGAGCCTGGCTGAACCTGCCACTGCTGCTGCTGCCAGGGGCCGCGCCCGGAGAACAGGTGGGTAACAAAAAGATTAAGAACAATTGGAGGGAAAAGACAAAAAAATAAATTCAACTCGGTCACAAAGTACACGAACAAAAAATAAAACATACCGACGACAGCCCATCTGATGGGACACATACCATCAGGTGGGTAGGCCATAGATGATCACTTAACAAGTGGTGACCGCCTTGAACGCCTGCAGTACCATAGGTATCTTAGATGTGTTTTCATCCCAGAAAAAAACTGAAATGTCTCGTATTCCCACGATTAGGAGACAGACTGAATTTACATACATTGCTCATTCTTAAATAGCATCCAAAAACTACAAAAGACTATTAGTTACAGTACGATTTATAGGCAAAAAGTTATAGAAATTATACCGCCAGAGTAGTTTTTATTAATTTACTTAGACAAATTGATTTCGTTCCATCTTTAGTTAGGCAGTATACTATATATGTTCAAAAAGACAGTAAAGCTTAATTTTATCTATCTACAGCTTTTCTTAAAAACTTCCATAGTGCTTTAGACTAAATTCTACACCACACTGGTGTAGCCAAAGCCAACATCGGTCCTTCGGGCCCTAGTCTCACTATTTTTGAAGCTAGTAACATTTGTCGCGATACAGCCGAGTGGCTCCGAGTCGGCGCCGCCCCGGAGGCGCTCGGCCTACGGGCTGCCGATCTTCCTTCGGCACCAAGACGCTATGGACGAAGAGACCGGCCCGAAACGAGCAGGTTCATATGTAATGTTTTGCTTTCCGTGTCTCTTCCTCAGTAGGTTTAGAGATAGATGCATTTTAATTACCCTTGAAGGCTGGACAACGCGTTGCTTTATCTGAAACACCGTGTATATAGTAGAAGATTAAAGATAATTCAATGAATTTCTTGATTCAACGCGCTGCCCAGCAATGGGCAAGATTATCAGATCACCAGTTTCTATTTGCTGGAATTAATATTTAAGCGTTTCGCACGAGTGAGAACAGTACTACGAAAAAAAACACATTCGTATGAAACGCGTACTTAGCAAAGTCTAAATGCGTTCTGTAAATCTTGCCCAAGACTTGGCTAGCACTGAGTGGTTAGTCACCAGTCTTTATTTTTTTTTCTTTATCCCTTAGTAATGGGACTCGGAAAGTAAACCTAAAAACAATATTTACCCATCCTTGAGTGTTCGCTTTCGTTTGATTGTCTTGTGCCTGTCTAATTGGAAATATGTTGTCTTGTCAAGAGTAGTCAGAACCAACCACTCGGTCCTAAACTTCTTAGGTACCTAAATTCATTTGATTCAAAATTATAACACTGATTGAAGCATTAATTGGCATTTAAAACTCCATACTATCTTCTGAAATCTATTTCAAATGAGTTTATATTTTACCTGGTATTTCTCAGTTTTTAGATGGAGTGCCTAGCAAGCAAACCTAAGAAAAGAGTTTCAAAGAATCCAGGATATTGAAAGCTTTTGCATGCTTTAGAAGTAGTACCTAGTACCCCAGATTCTCGCTTTTGTAGCTATTTCTATGTAAGTGAACGTCAGCATGGACAATGTAGTGTGTAAGTCTGAGTAGTGTGTTCCCCTCTACAGTATTTCCTTCACTTTTAACGCAACTCAGGAGTTCGTAAGTACAATTATATATTTTATTAATTCAATGAAGTCTATTCGAAAACGACTTTACAGCAAAGGTATTAACACTTTTACAGCACAGAATAACACAATAGAATACACGAAAAAACACCAGCTGGAGTAGCTGCTAAATACACGAACACCGAGTTTCTTCTTCTAGCAAAGTTCAAAGCAGTTAAAGTAACCCATTTGACGAGGCTAATAAAGTCTATAGTTAGGCCACTATAGACTTTTCTTTATTATTGGCAAATGTGCAAATTGATGAGTCTTATTAATATAATTGAATCACAGAGTTATAGAATCCGACAAAAAAAAAGAAACTGCAAGAGGATTGCTTGGTTTTAATCATTCGGACATCACATGTCAGGATTACCTAGATGGCTTTACCACCTCAACTAATGCACTTCAATGAAGACACCAAAATCAACTACTAGGAAAGCCAAAATATTTGGGAAGTGGTGTGTTATGGTGTCGTGTGTGACGTGTCGCAGGTTCCCTTCGGCTGAGCAGCTCGCGGCGGAGTTCAATGAGACGAGTGACGCCGCCGGCGCGCGCCCGAACGCCCTCGCCGCACGCCAACAGTGAGGTGAGCATCCTGGTGACGGAGGCGTCGCCCGACGCGGCTCCGGCGCCGCCGCCCGCGCCCGCCGCGCCTCCTCCGCCGCCGCCGACGCTGGTGCGCGTGCTGGTGCACCGCGAATCCGACGAGCGCCCCAGCTGATCTCCGACTCCCGAGCTCACACCCCGAGCTCCGCCCCCGGACGTTCCCGAAACGAACGATCCCCAATGACTCTCCAACCGGCAGTGATCCGGCGAATAATTGTGATTTTTAAATTTAACTAGCCCCGTTCGCGGTTGTCATTATGGTGGATACGTTGAGATAGATGACCCCATTCCTCTACATCTGCCAGTAAACGTTAGAACTCGAGAGATTTAATTTTGTTATTTGCTGGTGGACTTTGAAATGCGGCCATTTATCTCAACACTTAATTATAATAGATAGTTAAAAACAGTAATACCGGAAACTTCCAGAGTCGTTACAATAACGTTTTCATTAGTATCTCAGCGAATTCAATAAGCTTTTCGATACGAAACTGCGCTGAAACGTGCCACGCAAGTTGCATTACACGCTATTAGGTAACAACATTCGTTTGTAGACGCTTCGATAGATTAATGTTGCTGAATCTGGTTTTTTGGATCGTAAAAAAATAGGATACAAGCAAGTATTCATTGCATTTAAAAGACTCTAAACCATACTTGTTCAACAACAGAAATAGAGGACTTATCAAGAAACCAATTTAATGCCAGCTAATATTTACATGGTTTTAATGGTATAGAATTTTTCGAAAACCACAATAAAATTAACTGCATAATCATTTAATACAGTTTTTATTCCTGAAACTTTCTCATTATTAAAATCATGCTTTATACTAGAAATTCATTCATGGTAGTAAACGAATAAAAGCATCGCCTATCTTTCTTCCACGATCCAAAATTCGGTACGACAGCAGATTTTTTATAAAATTTAATATTTATTTAAGTAGATACGCGAGACCACGGTGTCAAGTTGAATGTAAACCAATTTGTTGTTGTAAATAGTATTGTATATGAGAATGACTGATGTCACCATGTCGATAGAATTAAAATGAAACTCATAAAAAAAAGCTGTACACCAGACAGGCATAATTATTCGTTTATCAAATTTTTCACTATCTAGCTAAAAAAAAGGGTTTTCTTTTCACCCTCAATTCTTATTGTTAGAAGAAAGGACCTTAGTGAGAGCATTTATAAAATTTGAGAAGAGAAGAGGAGAAAGGACGCCACCCTGAGGAACGCCCGCAGTCAATTCACACCATTTAGAGGAACACTCATCGGATTGAACAGACTACGAGCGGCCCCGAAGATAAGATTTGAACCACTCAATTACTGGAGCAGAGACATTAAGTGTGGCAAGGATTCCTAAGAAGTTGTCAAAGTCAACTGAGTTGAAGGCACTGCTGAAGTCCAGTAAAACCAATACAGTTAGAGATTTATACCTACCTCGATTAATTGTCCGCGCAATTTCTTTACACATCATTATCATAGGTCCAGTTACCAAAAATATTGCAATAGAAACGGGTCTAAAATATTACCCTGGAGAACTCCATTGTGACCATAGTCGTAAATAAGTTCAATTACTGCTGTGGGTCGTAATTTTGTTCGATTTGTCTACTTATTTATGATCTAATGTTAATAACCTCGTTCTGTATACTTCTAAGGTTAAGTCCTAGCACTAAACATAACAAAATGTTTTATTATGTATAATCGACATGATCGAAAGCCTTGCTCATATCAATTTAAACTACATATGTAGGCACGAAATTTTTTTTATTTAAATAGACGACTTATGCCTGTTTGGTGTGTGGCCTACCTAAAAATAACTTGATCGTTATCGATTTATCGCCAAAGATCAGGCTTTTAAATGAATATTTCCAGATAAAAAGCCATTATTATTGTTGAAGATTATTAGAAATTAAGTATTTGCAAAATATTGGTTCTAATATAATGAACATTAAAATGGAGGGCATGTTGTTATCTATTAAGTTTAAGTACGTTGCCATATTATTTAGGGGAAAGTGTGCTTTGTATCTTTAATGTAATTATAATAACCCCTATTTCCTCATTTATATAATGTAAATTGGTATATTTCTCATAAGTGCTATAATCAATATCCAGGCAGGATTACTGATACTCAGGTTGTGGAAAAGACGTTGTTACGTCAAAAGAAAGACTTTTAGTAAACAATAACCATCACTCTTAAAGGAACTTTTAAATACGTAATAATGCAGTATAGAGTGTATATCTCCAATTCCGCAAGCTATTTGTGAATTTGATTGAAAACATACATGAAAGTAATAAAGAATATAAAAATTCAATAATTCGATCCGTAACTTGAACTTTTATATGCACTCTCTATGTTCCTAAATTCTAAAGTATGCAGATTATAATGCCACTGCCACAAAGAAGTTTAGAAATTGTTCAACTTCTACATTTGAAATGGTCAGTTCCTTAGCAAATCTTTTTAAAGCAGCCGCTATCTAGATGTTGACATTGTTTTTTTATTAATTAAATAGTGTTTTTCTATAACAAAAATAAATTGTATTCTTACCTACTAGTCAATACGATCTCAATAGAGCTTTAATCTTTTTGACATAATAGGTAGATACTAGATAAGTGGAGCGGATTTATAATGGTTAAAATTTTTGACTTAAAAACACAATCATAATTTTACTTAAATTTTTATTTATCCTACGAGTTTAAAATATATAATTACTTATACGACATTTAGAACTGACTTATCGTGATTTTATCCTTATTGCGTAGTGGATGGAGTACTTACTGCAGTGATATAGTTGTTGCATTTCCCGAATGCATTATAATGTGAACCTTATGTCGATGCCAAAAATCGCATGAAGCGTACTCCTGATTTGCAACAGGTTATTTCTGTTTAGACAGATTTTCGTTTCGGCAGATTTTTGTTTCGACAGCGTGTCACTTTGTCTTCTCAAACGCACAGCTACGTACAAAATATAAGACAAAGTGTATAAGAGTGTTTAATAAAATTTCTGATGACATAAAAAACTGGATATTATATAATTTTAAAAAAACTCTTACTAAATTATTATTGACAAATGTTTTTATACTGGTTACGAATTTTTGAATGTTTAATTTTTATAATTATGCATTTTTTTTTTTTTTTTTTTTACCTTTTGCTAATAAGTACTATGACTATTGTTTAATTTGTGTTTGATGTTTTTTTCCTTTTTTCTTATCATGTATTTAATTGATTTAAAATATTATTTTTTATAAGTCACATAAAATCGAATGGCACCTAATGTGTCACTTATAAATTTGTATGTCTTAATTATGACAAAACATGTATCCTGTATCCTGTATATATGTAAAGACCTATGTTTCACAAATAAAATGATTGATTGATTGATTGATAGAACGTCAAATTATAAGTTATGCAAACCCAATGGCAATCTACCGACGAAAAACATTATCTAACATTTTTAAACATTCAATCAATCTATTGGAGTAATTAAATTTTTATATGTCCTGTATTAGGCGTTCAATCTTCATGTCCTTTGAAATAACGGATTTATTTCTATTTTTGGGATAAAATGTGATATTTAGCATTTCTTTCCTGAAAAAGGCTTCATTTTTGAACAAAAAAATAAAATAAAAGAGATATGGATTTTTAGTAAATCTGTTATTAACTCGTCGGGGCCAGCCTTCCACATTATTTGTTGTACGAAAAGATTCTTTGTAACAACTCAATATAGCACTTATGACAACTTTGACCCATTCATTAATGCAATAATCTTCATGAAATGCTGTTATGACAGCCGAGTTCGGAGCATTAACAGATAGTACTGCTTCTGGCATCAGTTCTGCCCGTAATAACGCTACTCATGAACACAATCTTGTTATCATAGCTAAGGCCAGTTTTTTTGGAGTTTTTCCAAATTGCCTTTTACAAAATGATAATGGCAACATCTAACGATTGCATTGCGGAACTGTCAGATATTTTTAAATTTGCTCTTAGCTATATTCGGAGATTTATTTCGTGCTCGGTATAAAGTTTCGAAGAAAATGTCGGCGGCATATTAGGATCTGGACTATTTTTATCATTGACTTTCGAAAAGTGCTACTCAAAGATTTATGGAATCGGCTCCATATTTATACGTGCACTCACTTCGGTCAACAACTTGTCAGAAATATTGTCATACTGACAGTTTATATTACTAGGTGAACAATTTTATTGTAAACAATTATTGAACAAAACAACTCTTTCAGTACAGCGCCAATTAATGCTTCTGGACTTGTTTTCTTTCACAAAATTATACTTATAACCGCCACACACTAGTATATTTTTGTTCCTTTTGCTATCTATATAAACTAACTCACTGTTTTCATTCATTTTAGTATTGCTATTAAAACTTAAATAACTTATGACTATATAACGTTCTCATACAATCTTGCTTACAATAATGAATGACGACAAAAGCTCGTCTCAAAGACATCGTCATTACTATTACTCATTGAAATACGTACCGTAAAACGAGGTTAAATTGATTCATTTAGAAATTTAAATTGACATAACTAGTTCAATTATATTTTGAAAAATATGAATAAAATGCAGTATTGGCGACTTCACAAAAGAAATTATATTCCCAAATACAATTTTTTTTACTTCCATAGTTTGGGAGAAAATAAAAAAAAACGAGGCTATAAACGAAAAAAAAATTCCTAGAAATTCCTAGTGTGGGGCAACGTTTTTTTTTTTAAAAAGAAAAAGAAAGAAAGAAAGAAACGCTAAAATGAAAATGGGGTTACTTTGATACCCCATTGTTTTTTCATTGCAATATAAAGTAACCCCAATTTAAAATGTATTTTTAATGAATTCACACTCTACAATTCAAAATATATTTTTTGCAACAATTAAACATAATTCTTGCACTGAGGTTGATGCAAAACATGGCTGACATGTCAGTTTTGCAAATTTAAAAAAGAAAATTGAGGTGCGTTCCGTTTTCACGGAGTTAGCTTTAAAAAACTAAAGAAGTAAGTTATCATCAAAGTTACCCCAGATCTCAATGTAACCCAGGTTAACCGGTATTAGAATTTCCAACCAGTGAACTATTCAAGAGTATAGTTTACAAATCAGTAAAGAATATAATAAAACTATGTAAAAAAAAACTTATTAAGACTTGTTGCGGATCTTACAAAAATTTGTAATTAAGTTACCACTGAAATATGTATAAATAATTAAACATTGTTGAATTAAAAGAAAAATAACTATCTCTCCTTGTTAATGTACTTTTATTGTCGAAACGAAAATCTGTCTAAACGGAAACATCCCTTTGCAACGAGCGACGTTAGTATAGAAGCATTGTATAGTAACTTTTTTATTTAAGTTGATTAACAGTCGTAACCAGAGCACAAGCATAAGAACACATTAACTCACCAACATTTTTGAAAATGCTATTACTAGTCCTGGTATGAAAAATTACTGCAGTATACCATTCCCACTTAAAAACTCACACAAAATTTATATTTTAGTAACAAGAGATTATTTTCTCCCACAAAATGGCATATAGACATGTACAAAATGGGCAATTATTCGCACAAATCTTAATAGGTAATGAAATATTTAGTTTTGACATTGACATTTATTTCTTAATTTATTATTAACAACTTGTTTACATGTTATACAAAGTTGTTTACCTACAATATTTTATTTCATTGATTAATGAACTTATGTGCCTACAATGTAAATTATAATTATCCTTTAGTTAACCTGTTATAATAATTTAATAGATGTATTTAATTCTCTTTAAGCGAAAGTTATAATTTGTTAATATTTAGCCCGTCCACATGTTTCTTTTGTTGATTATTTATAGTTGTAAAGTTAGCTGCTAATAGTGTTAACGAGTTGCTAATATAGGCGCACCAAGTGCTTTCGAATTATATTTTAGCTGCATTTATGTACAATCGGCCCGAAAAGTGACACAAATTGCCGAATCAATTAGCGCCATAAATCACTTTTGGAACCGATATTACACGTATGACGAGAATTTACTTAGAAAATTGTAAAGCATTCAATAAAAAATTGATGCGTTGGTTTTAAATAGTTCATAATTAACTATAGAATTAGCTTTTTTTCTAAAAGAAAAGTTTAAAAAGAAAATTTTAAAATTTCTCTAGGAGTATACTTGAGCAGGTACATTTTAAAACCCCCAAATACTTTCCAATTTAGCAAGGACCAAAACTTCATTTCGTTTGAAAAATTAACTCAATTTTCTGATTATATTCTTGACCAACTTTTGAATTCATTTTTACTTAGAATTTTCGAGGCCTGTATCAGATTATGCTAGATTTTAGACGCTGACACCTTGTAACATAGGTGCTAGTATTTGTACCACCTCGCTTTGTGACAAGTTTTACACCATTTGCTTTGAACCCTTTGATATCTCAAGAACCCACACTCACTATTAAATATTTGAATTCAAAAAGGAGGAAGCATGATAAAATTGTTCTAATAGAATAGAAAATATTTCTCAATATTGTTCATTACTATGTACATAATGAAAGAAGATGCAATAATTTTTCATAATTTTATCTCTAGTTATAATCTTGTGAGGTTGTTAGTGGTTACTTTAACTATAATTTATATTATGTACGATGTACATGTAAAACTATTATAGTTAGTGAAATTGCAATGTTTAAAGCATGTGTTGGGCATGGTTCGATTTGTGTAACATATGTTTAAATTGTATGATATGTAAATAAAAACTTTAAATGAGACCTGCGAAATATGATTTACTTCCGAGGTACAAAATATAAATTAACCATGTTGAAAACTATGATTAAATGAAAATATAGAAAAAGTTGCACTTTTATTCCATACCTCTCCTAAGATAGGTAAAATACCTAGCAGACAATGTTGAGAAAAAACGCCAAGAAAATAAACCAAGCTAATGTTAACAGCAACTATGTATTCAGGTTTAGAATTAACGTATGTACATTTAAGTCTCCTGTATTTGAACTACATAAAAGGAAAAATGAGTAGAATTTTAAATATTTAGGTATATGTATTAAATAAACTTCAGTAATAACAGAATAATAGAATAGCACTAACCTAACTACCTTGTGGACACTCTGGTGCGACGGTCCCATGAGAAATTGATTGCGTAGTTCCTAGGCCCTAATTGTATCTCAATCTTGGGCACATCTAGAAACCAGCACCATCCATTCTTCTCACAGTGTTTAATAGCATCCTCGGGGGTCTTGAATGCTACTTTCATATTGGAGAGTGGGTCTCCCGTGGAGGTCCAGCCCATCAAAGGATTCTCCCAACGTTGGCGGTTGTCGAACTCCATTTCCCAATGGTGGGTGTTATTAGTGCCGCTCTGCATGCAGTGCTTGGGTTGCTGGTAGATGCGCACACGACGAGTCTTAACATGAACTTCGGGAACACCCATCACAGGGGTGAGGTCCACCTGGAAAGCATTGTACTTTTTAAATTTAATTCTCATATAACTTTTTACAAAATGGCGTTGGGCAGGATATATGGATACGAAAGAAAAGTGGACCAAAATAATAACTGAGTGGTACCCTAGGGGCGATAAAAAAATAAAGGGAGACAGTGTAAGCGTTGGGAAGATGAGTTCAGGCAAATGGTGGGCCCTAAGTGGATCCGAATAGCTAGAGATCGAGCTGCATGGAAGTCCTTGGAGGAGGCCTTTATCGAGAGACAAGCTACTACAGAAAACTAAACCATCATCATCATCAAGCCCAAGCTATTAATGTTCCCACTGCAGGAACATAGGGCACCAAAGCGGGTTGGTGGATGCCACAAGTCTTCGAATTTTTGGTTCTGGGATATGCCGGTTTCCTCACGATGTTTTCCTTCACTGTTTTGAGAACAGTGGCGATGAAATAATTTACACAAAGTAAACCGCCTGCCTGGGCTTGAACACACGACCTACAACTTGTAAGTCGCGGCCGATACCACTTGGCCACCACTGCTCTCTAAACTAAACCGATTACCGATATACTATAAAGACCATAATTAGGTGTAACAAATACTAATGTAAATAGTGATTAGTGTATCATGTAAGAATAAGATTGTACAGAGTAACAGTAATAAAGGCTTATTTTATCTATAACTTTTTACTTAAACTGGACAGATAACACACATCATAAACGCCAAGGTCTGGACGCATGAATGCACAACAGTTCCCTTTACAAAGAAGGTGAGAATAATTTATAGTCGGTTTTTAGGGTTCCGAATTCAACAAGTAACCCTTATAGTTTCGCTCTGTCCGTCGGTCCTACCGCAGCTTTGCTCAGAGACTCTTAGTACTAGAACGCTATAATTTGTCATCGATATACATATTAATAATTCCGACAAAGTGGTAAAATAAAATCATGAAAAATATTTTTTTTGCGGTTCCTCCTATAGACGTAAAGTGAAATTGTTTTTTTTTCTCGTCTATCCCATGGTGTGGGGTATCGTTAGATAGGTCATTCAAAAATATTATGGGATTTTTAAAACCATTTAGGGATGCAGAGATCGGTTAGCGTAAAATAAAGCTTTGAATTGCAAATTTACGTTAGAGTCAAGTGTCCCCCCCCTGCCAGCGATATGGTTATTCTTGGCTACGTGTAAAAAATCACGGCGGTAGTAAATATAACGAAATTAAAAGGAAAACTATCACGGATAAGCAGGCTTTACAAATTTACGAGTAATATTCGACCAACTTATAAAATGTATTTGGCACAGTAAATTTTTTGTACAAATGCCATAGAAAAATGACTTAAATAACGTTGATAGCTGTGTAAATCTGATAGTAAATATATGCTTATGAACCATGTAAAAATATGCAAAAATAAAATCATAACATCCTTAATAATAATTATTTCTAAATAAATAATGTTTAAGCTCGAATAACGCATTGGAGTGGCCGGAGTCTTTGGCAGTACCGGTCCGCGCGGGGGAGACCATATTGTGTTAGTGCAGAAGTATTTTCGACGTTTTGTAATCTAAAGTCAAATTAGATTCGATTGCCAAGCAAATTACTTATTTTCTTTTGTCGATATCTATCTTTAAAGTCAATATTCGACCCGACTACATCACTTATTGAGTAGCGTAGAACTTTCGAGAATGAAATAGTGAATACCTCAGATTAGAGGTTTGAGGATTACTTTATTTTTGGAAGTCGGTGTCTTTTGTAGGTAGGTACCAATTTTTTGCGTTATGGACACCGACTTCCAAAAATAAAGTTATTTTTCACTTCGTAGATTTTTTATTTGGAAGTCCCCGACTAGGATACATGTTCGCGAGCTGGCTGACCAAAACCAGATGTATCCTCCGACTGCACAGCATGATTTTCTTCTTGTTTACATTCTTTTTAGTTCGGTTTTTAAGCAGTCGGGTTTTTAGAATTTTTTAATTAACTCTTTTTATTTATAACTTTTTAGTTATCTTTTTTTAGAATTAGGTACATTTTAACATATGAGTGTTAGATATTTTTGAAATCAGCTCTTAAAGCCCTCCGATATTGATGGTTCTTACGTCAATCGATTCGTCTTAATCCTGCGAGTGTCACTGGCTACATTAAAATTGGAAAATAGAAAAATGGCGGATTTTGGGCCCAAAATTTTTTTTTCTTCCAAACCTATCGTGTGGGGTATCAAAATGAAGGGTTTTAAGAAGTGATTACAAAAATATATACCACTTGGCATGACAACTCTTCATCAACCCTTCAGTCAAGTTTGTTGGAATTATCAACAGTGAAAGAATGACATTTTTAATTATTCCTAATTGTATAAACTTGCTTATTTTTTAGGGAATGGGACCATATTACTAAGACTCCACTGTCCGTCTGTCTGTCTGTCACCAGGCTGTATCCCATGAACTGCTAGACTGTTGAAATTTTCACAGAAGATGTATTTCTGTTGCCGGTATAACAACAAATACTAAAAACAGAATAAAATAAATATTTAAGTGGGGCTCTCACACAACAAACGAGATTTTTCTTTTTTTTGCGTTAATGGCACGGAACCTTACGTGCGCGAGTCCGATTCGCATTTGGCCGGTTTTTTTTTCAGAAACTGAAAAGGTAGAAGTCATGTCCAACAATATAATATTTCCACTATCACCATTATCAGCAACCCTCCTAGGTGACCTAAATTGCAATAGCGTGTTATGGAAACTGCAATCGTCACAGTGAAGAACTTTCGCGACAACGTACGTCGCAATGGTAAACTTTCGCAGTAACGTACATCGCAGTTAAGAATTTTCGTGACAACGTACTTCGCAATGGTAAACTTTCGCAGTAACGTACATCGCAGTAAAGAACTTTCGTGACAACGTACTTCGCAATGGTAAACTTTCGCAGTAACGTACATCGCAGTAAAGAACTTTCGTGACAACGTACTTCGCAATGGTAAACTTTCGCAGTAACGTATATCGCAGTAAGGAACTATCGCGACAACACGTCGCGATAATAAACTTTCGCAGTAACGTACATCGCGGTAATGAACTTCGCAACAATGGGTTACACTCCGGACTTTCAATGTGTCTGGCAAGATGTAAAAACTATTAAAACTGTCCGGCTATTGAGGTATCATTTTTATAGGTCCTCAAGTAACATATATAAAATTTAGCTTGTATACTATAACGAAAGTATAATTACAAATTATTGAACTTTAGAGGTGTCTGGCTGGGCGTAGCAACTGTCACAAGTGTCAGATAATGGATGACGAGATTTCTAAAGTTGTCCCGAAGAAAATATAAGAAAACTCGAGCTTTATACTTTAACAAGTTTAAGGTACTATTTTATACACCTTTACTACCTGTTACCTGCCCAAGTAACCACAACCCAAAGTCTATAGTCGCTGGTCGTTCTTACCTCTATAGGGGACATGCACAGAAAATATTTTGCTTTTATAAAATAACGAAGGTCTGGCCGTCGTGGGCTATATGAATGATAGAGGTTTAGCCTATGAAGCACGGTGTCGTGGGCAAGGGTTAGTCCCAGTGTACCCCGATCCCAGATGGCCCCGTCCCGTTAGACCTCGAATACGATAAATTTGATTACATTTCTTTTTTCTATAGTTTTCAACTTATACGGTCGACATAAAAAGTACTAAAATGTATGTGAAACCCATCAATCACCAAAAAGAAGCGCAGATGTATTCTCAACGAAAAAGCTATCGCAAATCTGACGGAACATTATGAAGAAATACATTGCATTAATTAAGTTTTTAGAAGACCTTAGTAAAATCGTGCTCATAACGCCTAAAAAGACTTAAATAAAAAATAAAGACGTAAAATTGTTAAATTTTTGCTTTTGAAATATTTTTTTTTACTTAAAGTGATATAATTATCAAATAACTGTGAGAAGAACGATTTTGTATATTTTGAAAAGCCTGGTAATGATAATATTTGACTTTTTTAACTGTTATTACTAAAGTTGATTATTTATAATTGAAAAGACTGATATTTTCATATTTTAGACTATTTTTAAAGTCAATTATTATCTAATTTTTATAACGATTTTTAAAATATTGTTCATTTTGATGTTTATTGAAAAGACTGATTAAATGTAAAGATTTAATTTTTTTAAACTTTTATTATTAATGTTGATTATTTTTATAGTACGAGGAGGGATCAAAAAGTAGTAAGAATGAGATAGAATATAATGACTATTGATAACTTAATAATTTATTTTTCTGCATAGTTTCCGAGTCTCTCTACACACCGAGTCCAGCGCTTTTCCAAGGCTACAACTCAACAGTAAGTCTTCGAACGCTCAATACAATTTTCTCGACTTTCGCAACATTTTCTTGGGCAACTGACGTCGATGGACGGTCGCAACGATGTTCGTCTTCCGTGCTCGTTCTCCCTACTCGAAATTGAGAAGCCCACCTTGCGACAGTGGAATACGGCGGAGCAGACTCTCCTAATGTTGCCTCCAAATCGCAATTAATCTCTTGCGTCGTTAACTTTTTTAAACAGAGGTATTTAATAACGGCTCGCACTTCGTTTTTCTCCATTTTCGAGAACACGTTCCGACACGAAGCAAACAAATGACTACATTCAGAAAAAAACACAATACAAACAAATATTTTTCTTTATTAATATTACAAATATGTATCTGAGCTATGCGTGCCAGTATTTTTTTTTTCTTACCAAGGAGTATGTCGTTCTCACTACTTTTTGATCCCTCCTAGTAGATGTTTGCATTTTTATCTGTATTGTATTGCTTGTTAAAATTTTATTTTAGACTTAACATTATAAAATATAATATATAAAATATAATAAAATATAATTCTCTAATTATAATTTTTACCTTAACCAAGCAAGACTTTATAATTTTTTCCTGGTCCTTAAAGTTAGTATTATAATTTAAAAATATTTAACATATTATCTGCTGACGGTACTTTTAAGCTAAGTTGACTTTTAATTGAGTTTCTATAGAAAAATAAATCGGGGTCTACCGAGACGGGGTCATCAGGGATCGGGATTATCTGGGACTAACCCGTGGACAACACTGGAGTGGGAGCGCGTCGGTCAATTTACGAGGTACCTAGAACGTTGACTAATGAGATTGTATTTATTATAAAAATAATTAAATAAAAGAGATTCATATTTATATTGTGATTAACTAAATATATAACATCATCATAAACACCTCTGACCGAAACCAATCTTACCTTGGCAGGAACTGTTATGGTGGATTCCAAAACTGATCTTTGTTGTCTCTCTTCGGGCGTTGCCACAGCAACATCGTTCTCAATCATAGGCGCCTCATGACGACCAAGTTGATCGCGAAGTACATTTAAGCGAGATGTTGTTGAGAACGCAGGCAAGCATCTAAAAACAATATAGTGCTAAGTTACTGCTACCATTGGGTTGCCATGACCTGAGCTAAACGGCCCCAGATCTACGAGAAGGCAGTTTCGAGAGGGCGTCAAAATCATATGATTAGAACAAAATTATGTGTTTCGTCATCCACTTTCATCAACACTGCCAATCGTTGTTTAAACGTTCGATTAAAAACATCCGCCTCCTAGATGCTGTTTTATGAACAGTGTTTTAAAAGTCGGTCAGACCGAATATCTAAGAGCCGAACCACGGCTATCCTCTAACAATATTTTCTTATTTCATACTTTTCATAGCATTTTTTCGTAGTTTTGTTTTAGTTTTTAGGGTTCCGAAGTCAACTTCGGAACCCTAAAAACTAAATGGTCGGTTGTTGACAAGGAACCCATATATTTCGCTATGACCGTATATGTCCTGTCCATCCGCAGCTTATCTCAGAGACTCTTAGTACTAGAAAGCTATAATTTGGCATGGATATACATATTAATAATTCCGACTAAGTGGTAATAGTTATTTATGCTACAAGTGCGGAAGGTAGGTGATTTCTCATGTTTGTCATTTTTAATCACGAGCGAGCGAAGCGAGTGAGTGGATAAATCGACACGAGTCGGAAATCATCTTAAAGTACGTGTATCATACAACATTTTACTATGAATTGTGCGAGGAATTAAAAAAAAATATCTGAACAAAGCAAAAATGTGTGTCTGAATAAAATGTCGAGCTTATTTAAGCGCGCTCAGCAACCACAGATTAACTAAAAGTTCCTCGGGCATATCTACTGCGCATGTGCAAATAGCTGTCAGTGCTGTCATGTCGTAACGCAAAAACGCACGAGTAAAATATACGTTCTGCCAAACATATTTAATGAATACTTAAAATAATTAATTTATTGATCTAAATCTAGAGTAATCAAAAACGCCTTTAATGAAGTATTAGTTTTATTTTACCTTTTATGTGAATGATAATCTGTGCTTAACTAATTTTTAAAACCTTTCTCAAATAATAAAACTATGCGACGGGCTGACGTTGGAGTTAAAAATTAAAAAAAAATTAAAAGTAAAAAGCACTAGTAAAAAAAGTGACACTTTCCGCACAATTTGGCTGCTTGGAAAACGCTCTTTTCGAGGACATGCATTGTAATAGTTATTTATGCTACAAGTTCGGAAGGTAGGTGATTTCCGATGAGTGGCATTTTTATTCACGAGCGAGCAAAGCGAGTGAGTGGATAAATTGACACGAGTCGTAAATCATCTTACGTATGTGTATCATACAACATTTTACTATGCATTGTGCGAGAAAATAAAAAAATATAACTGCACCAAGCAAAAGTTAATAAAATGGCGGGCTTATTCGAGCGCGCTCATCAAAACCACAGATTAAATAAAAGTTCCTCGGGTATATCATACGTTCTGCCAAACATATTTAATGAATATTTAAAATTAATGATTTATTGATCTAAATCTAAATGCACATCTATGTTCCTATATTGTATGTCGTTTTGTGTCAAATAAACACTTTTTCTTTCTAAATCTAGAGTAATTAAAAACGCGTTTAATGAAGTATTAGTTTTATTTTACTTTTTATATGAATGATAATCTGTACTTAACTAATTTTTTAAACTTTTCTCAAATAATAAAAAATCTATGCGACGGGCTGACGTTGGAGTTAAAAATTAAAAGAAAACTGAAAAGTAAAAGCACTAGTGAAAAAAAGTGTCACTTTCCGCACAGTTTGGCTGCTTGGAAAACGCTCTTTTCGAGGACATGCATTGTAAAATTTTTTTTTTGCGGGTACCTCCTATAGACGTAAAGTGGGGATGTTGTTTTTTCTCGTCTATCCCATGGTATGCATGCATTGTAAAAATTTTTTTTTTGCGGGTACCTCCTATAGACGTAAAGTGGGGATGTTGTTTTTTCTCGTCTATCACATGGTAAGGGGTATTACGGGTCTGTTAAAACCATTTTTCGATACAGAGATCTGTTTGCGTAAAATTAAGCATTAAATTGCAAAGTTTTGTTAGAGTCAAGTGGGAGACACTGACTGACCCCGGCCAGCGAAATGGTTGCTTTTGGCTATGTGAAAAAAATCACGGCAGTAGTATATTTAACGAAATTAAAAGGAAAACTATCACAGCTACTCTTATGTAGGCTTTAAAAGTTTACGAGTAATATTCGACCAACTTATAAAATGTACTTGGAACAGTAAAAATTATGTACAAATGCCCCCGTTTTTTAACGTTGTGAGCCGCTGAAACCGTTTTAATGTTCATGTAACAACAACAAAACCCTCTTCTTAGTCTGCTTCATTAAGCAACTACGGAACCCTATTACTGCGCGTGGCCCGACACGCAATTGGCCGGCTTTTTTAACATAGTTTAGTCAGTAGTGTTTATCTTATAGCTATTAAGCGCCAAAAACTTCGGTGCCCAATTAGTTAAATCATTAACTTCGAAAAAATTATACTTAATTAGCTATATAGCCTATGTAAGTCGTATTAGTAGCAAATTCTTCTTGGAAAGCTCTTTCTATTCGTGTATTTTTGGGCACCAAATAAATAAGATAGTATCTTTAGTCCAAGTGTCCAATTGGTAAACTATTTACGTCATAAAATCGGAACAGATTTACAACATGACAATAGTTGGTATCAAACATACTTCTTGAAAATTGCCAACTGTTTACTGACTTACATACCGTAGCTATTATGACATACTTCATTATCATCATTTCAGCCGAAAGACGTCCACAGCTGGACATAGGCCTCCTCCTAGCGTCGCCACACTGATCGGTTCTGTGCGTTTCGCATCCACCGGACTACCGCAGCCTTGACCAGGTCGTCACTCCACCTAGTTGGAGACCTTCCAACGCTGTGTCTGCCGGTACGCGAATGCTGCTCTAGAACTTTTCACGCAAGGAAACTTCGATCATAACTCTCTCCTCTCTCTTGCTATTTGGGTGACTTTAAGCCTTCTGATGAAGCCCATTGTGAGCGACCAAGTCTCTGTCCTGTAAGTAATCACTGGCAACACACACTGGTCATAGACTTTCGTCTTGAGACACTGTGGTAAATTGGAAGAGAAGATACCGCGCAACTTCCCGAGCGCTGCCCAGCCGAGTCGGATTCGACGGTTGACTTTCTTTTTCGAATTTGGACCTACCTAACTGGACCGTTTGTCCCAGGTAGACATAATCATCCACAACTTCGAGGGTAGAGTCTCCGACTTTGATAGGAGTGGGTACAACAATGGCATTCAACATCACCTTGGTTTTGTCCATGTTCATTTTTAGACTCACTCTTTTGGAAGCTCTACTAAGGTCATCGAGCATTGCACTGAGTTTATCCATGGTCTCAGCCATGACCACTATATCGTCGGCAAACCGAAGGTGAGTGATGTACTCGCCATTGACGTTGATGCCTAGCCCTCTCCAGTCCAGAACCTTGAAGACATCCTCCATCGTCCATTACATACTTAAAATCCTTAATTTCGGTGCTCAAAATTGGTTACCGAAATAACAAATGACAAAAGAAGCAAATGGTCTTCTTCCCGAAAAGCTCTTTCCAATGGCGTATTATGGCTTTTGAGTTTTGGGGCAGATTCGCGTAGTTCGATGGCTTTTAACAACCTTTACTAAAAGGTTTCTCTCGATCAGAAAACATGCCATCCATTCTACATTTGCGAGATTTTTTAACAATTTACCTCAAATGCGGAGAGGAAAGCAGTGGTGCCCCAGTGGTTACTGTCCCGACTTACAAGTCGTAGGTAGTTGGTTCGAACCCAAGCACGCGCATTACTTTGTGTAATTTATTTATCACTACTACTTTCAAAACGGTGAAGAAAAACTGCGTGAGGAAACCAGCATGTCCAAGAACAAAAAATTCGAAGTTGTGTGACATTTACCTACCCGCACTGCGCTCGCGTGACATATTTTGGCCCATTCCCTCTCGCAGAGCGGAGGCCTGTGTCACAGAATTAATATACAAACAGTATGGAAATTACCTACAAACCACACACTCACACAAACATGCGTATAGACGTTTTTACCCCGATTCGAAAAAATCGTAGATCCGGGGCTGGAGCTAAGTTCTATTGGCATGTGATAAAATTCAAACTAACAAAGGATTGTTCCGTTGATATACTTACCTAGAAAGCGGCGTTCTAGACAAGTTCGCTGCACGGATTAAAAACATCTAAATTTTTTGGTCACAATCTCTGAAAATTAAAAGTTACGTTCCGGATTGAATGTCACTGTATTTGTTTTTTCATAGTGACACTGACATACCCATGACCCATAGATATACCCGGTTATTCCCGATCTGAAAAAAAGAAACTATACGGAGGATTGTTATACCAAGAAAAAAAAGTTTGCGAAATACCGGTTGTGATGACCACTCGTTACACCAGCTATGTTGTTAGGTCACTTTCACTAATACGTCACTTTGTACATGTGGTCAGCTTATTCCCAATTCGTCTCAAGCCGTATTACATCTCTTTCCCAACTCGTCCGACGCTTATGTACACTTAAGCACAAAATATCTAAACATTTTCATTGCAACGAAATTTTATTAAAAATACTTTTTAGTAGGTAAGTAGGTAATCTTATTTTAATATTTAGGAAGAGACTAAATGGCATGAAGTTGAAGTTGGGGAAGGTAGGCTTCCGGTGTGGATGAAACCTGTGTCGACACCCCTGCGCCATTTCATGTTTCAAGTTCAGCGCTGCTGCTGCGCTTGCAGAACCCCACAAGCGGCGTAAATACTCACCTTATTAGCAATTACAGTTTTGAGCCGTTTGCGTTTGCCGTTTGCCGTTTGGGGTCTTATTGGTGACGTGCGTCTCCTTTTCGAGGATATTTCTCACCAACTGATCGACTCTGGTTGGTTCTACGACGCCTAAGTGTAGGCGGTACATACAGCTGCAGAGAAACCTCATCCCCTGTGATGTATAAAAATAAATGTATAAAAAGTGACATCTATGGACAGGAGGATATACTATGACTTTTACGTGCGCCGCGTGCTGTGATTCAACAAGTAAGCGTGCAAGATATTGATCCAAAATTGTCATGCGCGACATCAGCAACACTGTATGGTTATAGGGGGGTGTTTTGGGTTGAGGGGACGTAGGTATAATAAAAATAAATAGTTATAAGGCGGTCTTTCAAAATAAAGGAGATTCACTTATGTATTTTTTATTATTCTTATGGTATTAATTAATATAGTAACCCAATTTAGATGAACAAATATTTATTTACTGAAAAAACAGATAATTTAGTTTTGAAGATTTCAAAAGAGAACCAACGTGTTACTCACGTTTGAAACAAACAACAACAATTTACATCTCTTGAGATTTTTCAAAACTGTTTACAAAAATCAATTAACTACGTATAAAAAAGTTAACTGTAACTTGTGGGGTCAAACCTATACCTGTAGTATTATATGATCTGTGCCTATACTTATAACGGAGAGGGTAACCTTTATTTTCTATAACTTCTAATCTTGATCTCTTTCCATTTACCATATTATTAAAACAAATTGCAATGGTTGCAAATCTTATCCTGGCTTGACGATGAGCTTAGGTTAGTTCATTTTTTTTTGTCAGTTTTATAATTATAGATCCCAGTTGCATGTAAATGTCTTCGGGCAGTGGTAAACGAAATGCCATGTCTTATAGCGCCAGATCGGGTGGTTGTAAAAGAATCCGTGGTTTGGCTATTCACAATATCACGATGACGGCTGGATTTACTTCACCAGTTTCTTGATACCGTGGCACCCATAAACGAACTGTATTTCTCTATACACAAGTAAATTAAAAGTTAGGTTTCTAATGGAAAAAAAAATATAAATTGATTTTATTATTACACTTACTTAAACTTTGATTAAGTTCCCAAAGGACGATTATTTTCAAGTACGAGTAAGTTGCTCGTGCGTCTATCACCTATCAGATCAGTTTTTATTAGTTTTTGCTAAAGTAAGTCTATGACCGGCCATTAAAAGTACTTTTTCCCTCTTTCACTCGAGGCAAACTTTATTCAAAAATTATTTTCCATCACAGTTAATAAATAATATCAATTTAAATGCGTTTTAAGTAATAATAATAAAAATTCAATAAAATGACATCGCTGAAAAACAAAATATCAAATCTAATGACAAAACTCGGTTTTTTTTTATAATTAATAAGGCCAGCAAGCAACCAAATTCGTTTTTTTCTCATTTTGTACCTCGGCAATGCATCGGGTACTGCTGTACCAATGGCATTGCCGAGGTTTATCATTTTGTCCCTCACAGTACATTGAACATAGCGTCGGACGAGTTGAGAAAGAGACGTAATTCGGTTTGAGACGAATTGGAAAGCTGACTACATGTACAAAGTGATGTATTAGTGAAAGTGACCTATTAAGGATAGGGACGACATAGCTAGTGTGACGAGTTGTCATCACAACCGAAAAACCGCACCATAGGGCTATGGTGCAGTGCCCGTATAAGTAGTAGTGGTAGTAGTGGAACTCCATTTTTCGTACTTAGACTCCCATTCGGTCCGTTGTGTGAGGGGATTCTGACTAACATAGCCTGGCTAGCTCCACTCTAAAGCACAGAAGCCTCCTGGGGGCTTCACAGGCATCGCGTTGGGAAGTTAAAGCATGCATTCCGCATAACGTGGGCGGTTGATTAGCACCTCTGCAAAATGAACTGTTCGTGGCGCCTATGTTAAAGAGATCTTTGTTTAGGGGGCAGTGACCCGTGATTGTTTCTATGATAATTCTTAGAAAGGTCGGGGACCTCTCTTCTCAATTTCGTCGGCGGCGTTATTGTCTAAGAAGCCATTATGTCCCTTGATCCACTGGAGAGTGATTCCATTGGACATCGATTATTCTCCAGGGCGAGGTGGCACTCGAAAATTAGCTTATTGTTAGTCTGGTTGTTTTCTGCCAGCCTATCAGATAGGAATCTAATTCCGTAATCATAAATCCCTTTAGAGCTTTTGCAACTTGTGTTAGGGCGACACATTCGTATTGCGAAATCGAACTGTGCGCGTCCAGCGGTAAGTGAAAGTCAATGTGGACGTCTAGGAATCCTTGTTCGCTTTAGGACAGATTCGCTTTAAGACAGATTCGCTTTACGACAGATTTGCTTTACGGCAGATTCACTTTACGGCAGAAATTGTACAGTCGTGTCGAAATGGTCTCCATCTAGTTTTCCTTGATATATAGGTATGTTGCCAAGCCTAGAAAACTCCTATAAATTAATGGCCACTCATATGTCATTGTATATTTACATAACATATGAGATGCCATTTATGACATTGTCATAAGTAGGTACTACGATTGATTTGTTGCTGATTTTTTGGCAGTAAAATAAGTGTTAATAATTTAAAAAGGAGTGTAGAAATTACAATGGATTTGCTACTGCGAGCAGCGGGCTTAAATTTATATCGAGTTAAAGGTAAGCCCGTTTTACTGCACATTGGTTTCCGCTATAACTATGTAATAAAAATACAAATTGTAGATGTTTTAATAAAATGGACTGCAATACTTCTGTTACTTTGGATGATCAAAATAAAATAGTAAAGGTAACCTCCTTTGTCCTCCACACTCATATGTATTCAGGATACAACTAAACAGGGGCGTAGCTACCGCCGTATCTGCCGTATCAATTATACGGGGCCCCCGGGTCACGGGGGCCCCCGACGTAAATGATTTATTATTGCTGATACAATTCAATAGTCTTGCATCCAGTTTGCCGGAGGTAATAACAGCATGCTTTTTATTCTTGACCCTTCCAGTTACAACCGCAACTGCTGAAAGAAGTTTTCCATAATTAAAACTAATAAAAAATTACCTAAGAACTTCGATGGGACATGAACGCCTGTAAGTCATCATCAGCTATAAATGATTTAATAAATCAGTTTGCCGAAAAAAAGGCAAGGAGAGGGTATATTTAATTTGATTTTTTTGGAAAAAGTGACAGATAATTATGATGAATAAACATTTATTTTAATTTTATGCTTAGATAAAGTACCTATAGATTAAGCACTGGCGTGGCCGCACATGAGACAGCAATAGTTTGTTCTGGTGTTACAACAAGAACAAGAACACTACAACCCACCATCGCACTGACACTTATTATCTATAAATAACCCAAATTCCTTGTCTCAATTAACACATAATACCACAAAATCATAGAAAATCAAACAAAACCGAGTTTGTTTGTCAAACCTGCCATTGTATTAGAGTTTGACAAACAACAGAAACCGGCCACGGTGACAAAGACAAAAAATAATCTTTTGTCCTTATCATTTACATGGAGCTGCCAATTAGCCATCTCGCTCTATCAATCAAGGTCATTTTAAGGCTTAATCTATAGGTACTTTATCTAAGATTTTATGCAAACATTTTTTTTTTCTTTTATGAGAAATCTTTACCCTTCATAAGGGCCCCCAAACAAATTTTTATACGGGGCCCCGCCAGGGCACGCTACGCCACTGCAACTAAAATAAAGTAGATAGCTCAATCGATGAATGTATGAAAAAAATATGTACAAACCTTAAATCAATCAATCATTTATTTGTCTGAATATGGTACATTATGGTCTTAAGATTAGTAAATGGTATCATCACATTCTGCCAAGTGTGGCGTGCAAATATAGGTAGGTACATAAATTATAGGATGATTATTATTAGGCTAGTATTAACATTATAATTACGAGCAAAAATTACACAATACAATTCAATTTAAGGTATGTCAATGTAGTCAGCTTATTCCCGTCAATCAAAATAACATCAGAAACACACAACAATTTAGTTAGGATGTCAAGGTATCATTTAACGCCAGAGTATCAACGAGTAAGACGTCAAATTAAAACTTATTAACAATTAAATTAAAATGTCAAAGTATAAAATATTAAAATTAAATTAAGATGTCAAAGTATCATTCAAATAGTCATTAAATTATATGTTAAATTAGTTAACAATTCAATTAGGATGTCCAAGTTTAAAAGAGTAAAATTAAATTAATTCAATTAACATGTCAAAGTATAAAAGATTAAATTCAATTAGCATGTCAATGTATCATTCAAATACACCGTAAAATGGGGTGAATAGAAATCGCGGGGTGAACTTCTTCAACGACCTTCATTTCTTACAATTTCATTTATTTCCCAATTTTCTCCTTCTCGATGATACTTCTCATAATTTCACATGCTCGACATTAACACGTGTTGAGTTCTTCACAGCTCGACTCTCATTTCCCTCAACTTCTTCAACATCAAAAATTTCTTCCTTTCCAACTGTTATCAAAAAGTTATGATCTTCTATTTGAGGGAACAAATCGTTGCTAGACTTATAAAATCATCATGTCTTGGTTGCTTAAAAAAAAGGCTTATTTCGTCAATTTGACGAAATAAGATTTGCGTGGAGAAATGCTCATGCATACTGCACTACCACGGGGAGATAGTGCAGTTATGTGGGACTCTAACCCACTAAAACACCACGGTGTTCTCCTGTGCCGCTTATGGCGGGAGCACGGGTACGCGTTAGCACTCACCGCGAACCCGCCGCGGCTGTCCGTCACCGGACCCTCCTCGGGGGAGTCCCCCCATCACCGGCGCACCAGAACACACTGCACGCCGTGACCACCCCAGGGACCAATCAGCACATGGGCGCCAGACGACCCCGTGTATGGCACCCTTGGTCCCCCTGTGACGGGTCAAGGTTAATGGCCCCGCCACCTACTATTGTTCGGCCGCAGGGGATAGGGAGAGCGGCTAACGCAATACCGACACTCCTCCTCCCCTGCGGCCCCACCGTGTCCGCCATCAGACGGTGGCGACCCCGTCCGGGCCGCTGAAGGTAAGGAGAGCGGCGCACCGCAATACCGGCACTCCTTTCCCACCGCGGTTTCCAACCCTCAGCCGCGACATCGTATGGGACCTGGGAATCTCCATAAGACATCGTGGCCCGCCTCAGTTGCGATATCGCCTGTTACCAAGCGGTACCGCAACCTACTAGTTAGCCGCTACGTCGTCGGCTTAATCGGCAAAATCCCTGACGAGCGGCCCCTCCTCGGGTTCCTCTTCGCTTCACCGTGGGTGACCAAGCCACGGTTACTGAGCCCCCCCGCATCGACAAAGCGGGAACCCACCGGGGGGTGCCTAGCAGGCTTATTTCGTCAATTTGTTGGCGACTTTTTAGGAAATACAAAAACAAAATTCACTTTCCTTTAATTTATGTATAGCCCATAACCTATTAAAGGAATACTAGGTAGTTAAGGGCCTCCTGCGGGGAGCCCTCCTCCCGGGCACGAGTGTCATCTGCTACGCGGATGACACTCTCCTCGATGCCCGGGGGAGGAACTTTGGGGAGGCGGCCTGTTTGGCCTCGGCTGGCGGATCCTTGGTCGCAGAGAGGATCCGCCGGCTAGGATTGAGGGTGGCGCTGAACAAGACCGAGGCCGTGTTCTTCCACGGGCCTCGGCAGCGCCGCCCTCCTGACGCCCACATCGTCGTGGAGGGCGTCCGGATAGAGGTCGGGGCCCAGATGAAGTATCTGGGCCTCGTGCTAGACAGCAGGTAGCGCTTCGGCCCACACTTCAGCGGGCTGTCGACGCGCCTGCTGAAACCTGCGGACGCCCTCTCATGGCTCCTCCCAAACCTGGGAGGGCCTAAGGACCGATGCCGGCGCCTCTATGCGATGCGATATCTTGAAGAGCATGGCGCTATACGGGGCACCCATCTGGGCGGACTCCCTCCAAAGGAGGGAAATTGCAACCCTACCGCTGCCTACCGCTCAGTGGGCTTCTCGGTGGCGTGCGTTCTGGCGGGCACCCCTCCCTGGGAGTTGGAGGCATGGGTGCTCGCCAGAGTGTACGAGTGGACGGCGCGGCGGAAGGCGCTGGGTGAGCGCCCCGCCACGGAAGAGCGGGAGGCCGTGCGGCGGGAGGCGAGGGACGCCATCGTCGTCCATTGGACGGAGAACCTCGCCACCGCCGCCTTTGGCCGCCGGACGCTGGACGGTCCAGTCCTGCAGGGCTGGCTCGAGTGGCCACACGGTTTCCTCTCGTTCCGTCTGGTGCAGGTGTTGTCCGGACATGGTTGTTTCGGAACGCACCTGCACCGGATCCGGAGGGAGGAAACCCCGGCGCGCCACGACTGCGGCGCGTTAGAGGACACGGCGCAGCACACCCTCGAGGAGGCCCTGACAGGAGTTGTTGGGCAGGACCTCTCACTTCCCGGCGTGGTCAACTCCATGCTGGGGAGTGAGGAGGCCTGGGTGGCGGTTGCCTCCTTTTGCGAGGACGTGATGTCGCAAAAGAAGGCGGCGGAGCGTGCGCGGGAGGACGATCCTCTCGCGCCGCCGCTCCGCAGGCGGAGAAGGGGAGGGAGAAGGTGGTTGTATAATCGTCTCCTCCCTCCTCCTGGTGGTGATAAGCGGACGAATGGTGCGGGGGCGCCTTCGTCCGCATTGCACCAATCACCACCCTCGTCGGGCGGGAACGGCTGGGCACTCGCGGTCGTTCCCGGGCCCCTCCACTAAGGGAGGGGCGTGAAGGCCCCGCTGTAAAGGCGGGCGGTCGTCGGCGGAGTACTGGAAGCAAAGGCTGTGCCAGTTTCCCAGTCCTCCTCCACTCAGACGATGCGGGAGTGCCGCTGGGTTATTTTAGTGGGTATACCGGGTCAGTCAGCCCGGGGAGTCCCACATAGCCCCCCCATTCCCGCAATGGGCGGGTATACGTAATGCATTTTTTCCCAGCGAGATCAAAAAAAAAGGTTGTTAGGGGCAGATATATATTTATTTACATTACTAGAGAGAACAGTCTACATGGTAAACTTACAAAAACTTAATATAAAACACCAACAAGCTATTTCAAAATTTTAAGGTGAAAACTCGACCAGCATGAAAACATGACTGACGTATCCAATCAGCAAATATTTGAATACTTATTAGAATTTGTCATTCTGCACACGTGCCATTGATTGAAAATTAAGAACAAATATGCAATATTCTATTCAGCCAAGGACTTAAATGGGTTTGATAATTTAAAACCTCATTCCAACACTGAAGGATATTCAGCATTCAGGGACTATTTCTCAAAGCAATGGATGGGACTAATTACTACTGTTACATTTAGTTGCTACAAAGAAGTATTTAGAACGAATAACCCAGTTGAAGGGTGGCATGGCTGAAACCGTAGTTGTACCGGTTCATACAATTACTTAAAAAAATGTTAATTTAAAAATCAAAAACCCGACTGCGTAAGAAGCGAACTAAAAAGCTGTAAACAAGAAAAAATCATGCTGTGCAGTCGGAGGATACATATTCACGAACTGGCTGACCACCTGATCCACCGACTGCACAGCATGATTTTTTCTTGTTTACAGCTTTTTAGTTCGCTTCTTAAGCAGTCGGGTTTTTGATTTTTAAATTAACATTTTTTATTTACAACTTCTTAGTTATATTTTTTTTTTCATATTACTTTTAAACATATAAGTGGTATGTATTTTTGTAATCAGCTCTTAAAACCCTTCATTTTGATACCCCACTCGATGGGTTTGGAAGAAAATATTAACACTTGGGCGGTCAAGACTTATCTATCGATGTCTTAATTATAAAAATCCGTCCAGTAGTTTGAAAGATACGAGGTAATAAAGAATATTACATACATACAAACATACATACCTACATATAAACATACAAACATACAAGATACGCGCGAAAAACATAACCCTTTCCTTGCAGCCGGGTAAAAAGGATGCCAAATATCAAGACAAAAAAAAGAATCGGCTGAGTGCGTGTCGGGCCACGCGCAGTAATAGGGCTCCGAAGTTGCATAATAATGCGGTCTAAGAAGAGGGTTTTGTTGTTGTTACATGAACATTAAAATGATTTCAGCGGCACACAACGTCTGAAAATGGGGCCCGTGCCCACATAGGATGATACTTTTTTTAATCTATATGCTCGCGTTTGACCACTATCTCGCCTGATGGTAAGCTAGGATTGGTCTACGCTGAAGCACGCTTGCCTAGAAGTAACCTATACACTCTTGACTTAAACTAGAGAAGGACTAACTGGTAACTGAAGAAGGAGTATAAAATCCAACTTCGCGACTGAAGTTAAGAGCTTATTACACTACACGGTATTCAGGGCCCTGAATACCGGGTCCCTAAATCATTCCGAAGCAATAAGGTCGATTTTCTGAGTACCCTAAGACTCTAACAGCTATTACACTACACTAGATTAGAGTTTAGGGCCCTGAATACCGTGTAGTGTAATAAGCCCTTTAGAAAAATATTATCTATTTGAGTACCACCGCGGGTGCGAATTGCGAAAGGAGCCGATACGAGCACGCATTAGACCCACGGGGAATGGTATGGTTCGTTCCTGGATGCTCGCGAACACGCTTCTTGTTTATTTTTCTTTCGGAATTTGAAAAATATCGAATGTATTCCTCTCTAATCTCAGGTATTCACTATTTCGTTTTCGAAAGTCCTACGCTACTCAATTAGTGAAGTAGTCGGGTCGAATATTGACTTTAAAGATAGATATCAACAAAAGAAAATAAGTAATTTGCTTGGCAATCGAATCTAATTTGACTTTAGATTACAAAACGTCGAAAATACTGCTTTACTAACACAATATAGTCTCCCCTGCGCAGACCGGTACTGCCAACGAGTCCAGCCACTCCAATGCGTTATTCGAGCTTAAACATTATTTATTTAGAAATGATTATTATTAAGGATGTTATGTTTTTGTATATTTTTACATGGTTCATAAGCATATATTTACTATCTGTTTTACATACTGTGTTTTCAGCTAACAACGTTATTTAAGTATAATTTTTCAATGGCATTTGTACAAAATTTTTACTGTTCTAAGTACATTTTATAAGTTGGTCGACTATTACTCGTAAACTTGTAAACTACTTACCCGTGATAGTTTTCCTTTTAATTTTGTTATATTGACTACCTACTGCCGTGATTTTTTGGGGGGGACACTTGACTCTAACATAAATTTGCAATTTAAAGCTTAATTTTACGGAAACAAATCTCTGCATCGAAAAATGCTTTTAACAAACCCATAATATTTTTGAATGACCTATCTAACGATGTGAGGTATCGTACCATGGGATAGGAGAGAAAAAAATTACATCCCCACTTTACGTCTATAGGAGGAACCCCAAAAAAAAAATATTTCATGATATTATTTTACCATACATCTTAATATATATATTTCTTGTGTGCGTGTGTATGTGACTGAACTCCTCCTAAACGACTGGACCGATTTTGATGAAATTTTTTGTGTGTGTTCGTGGAGATTCGAGAATGGTTTAGATTTACAAAAAAAAAAAAAAAAAATTGAAAATTAGGGTAGGGTAGGTAGGGTAAGGTAGGTAGGGTAGGGTAGGTAGGGTAGGGTAGGTAGGCTACCCTACCTACCCTACCCTACCTACCCTACCCTACCTACCCTACCCTACCCTACCTACCCTACCTTACCTACCCTACCCTACCTACCCTACCCTACCTACCCTACCCTACCTACCCTACCCTACCTACCCTACCCTACCTACCCTACCCTACCCTACCTACCCTACCCTACCTACCCTACCCTACCTACCCTACCCTACCTACCCTACCCTACCTACCCTACCCTACCTACCCTACCCTACCTACCCTACCCTACCTACCCTACCCTACCTACCCTACCCTACCTACCCTACCCTACCTACCCTACCCTACCCACCCTACCCTACCCACCCTACCCTACCCACCCTACCCTACCTACCCTACCCTACCTACCCTACCCTACCTACCCTACCCTACCTACCCTACCCTAAACACGGAAGTCATACACACAATTTACACAGCAACGATTGAGCCCATAGTAACGTACGCAGCCGCAGCCTGGGCACCCGCTACAAAAAAGTTGGGTATACGGAAGAAGCTAGGCTCTGTTCAACGAGGATTTGCTCAGAAGCTCTGCAAATCTTACCGTACTGTCTCTCTGAACTCGGCGCTGGCGCTGTCTGGGATACTACCTCTAGACCTGCGCATACAAGAGGCAGCCGCCCTGTATGAAGCGAGGAGAGGGTCATCCCGGTTTGTGCCAGGAGACAGGGAGATCGAGAGTTCGGTAAGATTTGCAGAAGCCCCTCATCCAGCTACACAATTGCCCCTGGAGTTCATGTGCCTGGAAGATCAAGAGTTACTAGACAGTAACAATGTGCAGGCGGTGCGAATCTTCACCGACGGCAGCAAGATTGAGGGGAAGGTCGGAGCCGCATTATCCATTTGGGATAATGATAGCGAAATCCGGAACCTCAAACTTAGCCTTGCCGCGTACTGCACAGTCTACCAGGCGGAACTCCTGGCCATTTGCAAGGCGACAGAAGTGATCCTCGCGCGGCAAGAGGCGAGCTATGGCTTGTACAGCGACTCAATGTCCGCATTGCAGACGCTTGCAAACCATGGCTCGCTCCATCCCCTGGCAGTTCGCGCGCGCGCAAACCTGGCTCACGCCCTGTGCCAGAGCAAAGCTGTGACTTTGTTCTGGATCAAGGCCCACGCGGGCCTGCCGGGGAATGAGCGAGCGGACGAGTTGGCTAAGGAAGCAGCATTGTCGTTACGGAGGAAGCCGGACTACGACCAGTGTCCGGTTTCATTTATCAAGCGACAGATCCGTTTGGAATCGCTTGATGAATGGAATCGAAGATATGTGTCGGGCGAGACCGCTTCCGTGACGAAAATGTTTCTTCCGGATGCAATAGCGGCTTTCCGTACTGTACAACAGGTGCGGCCTGAAGGCGTCCTCACGCAAGTTTTGACGGGGCACGGCGGGTTCTCTGAATACTTGAATCGCTTCAAGTGTAAGGATAGCCCATCGTGCGTCTGCGATCCAGGCGTGGCAGAGACTGTCCAGCACATACTTGTAGAATGCCCGTTATTTATCAGGGAGCGCTACCAACTTGAATCTGAGCTGGACAGGAAAATAACGAGGGAGAGCCTGCATGGGCTCATGGACAAAAAACACAGGGAAAAGTTTTTGGAATATTGCACTAGAGTAGCCACTGCGGTTATACATCGGAATAAAACCTGAGCGCACCGTGCTTCATTAATATTTCTGTATGATATTTAAATGCAAGCACGGAATGCAGCAAGGACATGTATAGCCGGCAGTATTTCATGCTAGTACCTAAGTTTCTAAATTGTGTAAGACTGATTGTTATGATAAACTGCACTTTTGTGTTTTTATATCCTTAGCAATAATGTACGCTTGTGATAGAAAGCACCTTTTGTATTTCCTGTGATAAACTGCACTTTTGCACAATTTGTGATACCTTGTATTCTATATTTTTCTTAATCAGCACTATTTGCACGATTGTATTTCTGAGATAAACAGAACTCTTGTATATTTTTCTTTTTGTATTTTAAGTTTACTGTGATAAATAAATAAAACATGCCCGTAGTTATTGAAATGAACCCACACAGTATACAAGAGGATGAATGCAAGATGAACCTTGGTATGAAGGATAAAAGTGCGAGAGGAATGAAAGAGGAATGGTACGGATGTGTTTGCAATTAATAGGCGCCAATTTTGTTGGTGGGGATTAGAGTTAAGAAAAAAAAAAAAAAAAAAAAAAAAAAACCTACCCTACCTACCCTACCCTACCTACCCTACCCTACCTACCCTACCCTACCTACCCTACCCTACCTACCCTACCCTACCTACCCTACCCTACCTACCCTACCCTACCTACCCTACCCTACCTACCCTACCCTACCTACCCTACCCTACCTACCCTACCCTACCTACCCTACCCTACCTACCCTACCCTACCTACCCTACCCTACCCTACCTACCCTACCCTACCTACCCTACCCTACCTACCCTACCCTACCTACCCTACCCTACCTACCCTACCCTACCTACCCTACCCTACCTACCCTACCCTACCTACCCTACCCTACCTACCCTACCCTACCCACCCTACCCTACCCACCCTACCCTACCTACCCTACCCTACCTACCCTACCCTACCTACCCTACCCTAAACACGGAAGTCATACACACAATTTACACAGCAACGATTGAGCCCATAGTAACGTACGCAGCCGCAGCCTGGGCACCCGCTACAAAAAAGTTGGGTATACGGAAGAAGCTAGGCTCTGTTCAACGAGGATTTGCTCAGAAGCTCTGCAAATCTTACCGTACTGTCTCTCTGAACTCGGCGCTGGCGCTGTCTGGGATACTACCTCTAGACCTGCGCATACAAGAGGCAGCCGCCCTGTATGAAGCGAGGAGAGGGTCATCCCGGTTTGTGCCAGGAGACAGGGAGATCGAGAGTTCGGTAAGATTTGCAGAAGCCCCTCATCCAGCTACACAATTGCCCCTGGAGTTCATGTGCCTGGAAGATCAAGAGTTACTAGACAGTAACAATGTGCAGGCGGTGCGAATCTTCACCGACGGCAGCAAGATTGAGGGGAAGGTCGGAGCCGCATTATCCATTTGGGATAATGATAGCGAAATCCGGAACCTCAAACTTAGCCTTGCCGCGTACTGCACAGTCTACCAGGCGGAACTCCTGGCCATTTGCAAGGCGACAGAAGTGATCCTCGCGCGGCAAGAGGCGAGCTATGGCTTGTACAGCGACTCAATGTCCGCATTGCAGACGCTTGCAAACCATGGCTCGCTCCATCCCCTGGCAGTTCGCGCGCGCGCAAACCTGGCTCACGCCCTGTGCCAGAGCAAAGCTGTGACTTTGTTCTGGATCAAGGCCCACGCGGGCCTGCCGGGGAATGAGCGAGCGGACGAGTTGGCTAAGGAAGCAGCATTGTCGTTACGGAGGAAGCCGGACTACGACCAGTGTCCGGTTTCATTTATCAAGCGACAGATCCGTTTGGAATCGCTTGATGAATGGAATCGAAGATATGTGTCGGGCGAGACCGCTTCCGTGACGAAAATGTTTCTTCCGGATGCAATAGCGGCTTTCCGTACTGTACAACAGGTGCGGCCTGAAGGCGTCCTCACGCAAGTTTTGACGGGGCACGGCGGGTTCTCTGAATACTTGAATCGCTTCAAGTGTAAGGATAGCCCATCGTGCGTCTGCGATCCAGGCGTGGCAGAGACTGTCCAGCACATACTTGTAGAATGCCCGTTATTTATCAGGGAGCGCTACCAACTTGAATCTGAGCTGGACAGGAAAATAACGAGGGAGAGCCTGCATGGGCTCATGGACAAAAAACACAGGGAAAAGTTTTTGGAATATTGCACTAGAGTAGCCACTGCGGTTATACATCGGAATAAAACCTGAGCGCACCGTGCTTCATTAATATTTCTGTATGATATTTAAATGCAAGCACGGAATGCAGCAAGGACATGTATAGCCGGCAGTATTTCATGCTAGTACCTAAGTTTCTAAATTGTGTAAGACTGATTGTTATGATAAACTGCACTTTTGTGTTTTTATATCCTTAGCAATAATGTACGCTTGTGATAGAAAGCACCTTTTGTATTTCCTGTGATAAACTGCACTTTTGCACAATTTGTGATACCTTGTATTCTATATTTTTCTTAATCAGCACTATTTGCACGATTGTATTTCTGAGATAAACAGAACTCTTGTATATTTTTCTTTTTGTATTTTAAGTTTACTGTGATAAATAAATAAAACATGCCCGTAGTTATTGAAATGAACCCACACAGTATACAAGAGGATGAATGCAAGATGAACCTTGGTATGAAGGATAAAAGTGCGAGAGGAATGAAAGAGGAATGGTACGGATGTGTTTGCAATTAATAGGCGCCAATTTTGTTGGTGGGGATTAGAGTTAAGAAAAAAAAAAAAAAAAAAAAAAAAAACCTACCCTACCCTACCTACCCTACCTACCCTACCCTACCTACCCTACCCTACCTACCCTACCCTACCTACCCTACCCTACCTACCCTACCCTACCTACCCTACCTACCCTACCCTACCTACCCTACCCTACCTACCCTACCCTACCTACCCTACCCTACCTACCCTACCCTACCTACCCTACCTACCCTACCCTACCTACCCTACCCTACCTACCCTACCCTACCTACCCTACCCTACCTACCCTACCCTACCTACCCTACCCTACCTACCCTACCCTACCTACCCTACCCTACCTACCCTACCCTACCTACCCTACCCTAATTTTCCATTGTTTTTTTTTTTTTAAATCTAAACCATTCCCGAATCTCCACGAACACACACAAAAAATTTCATCAAAATCGGTCCAGTCGTTTAGGAGGAGTTCAGTCACATACACACGCACACAAGAAATATATATATTAAGATACATATTAATAATTCCGACAAAGTAGTAATGCCAAATTATAGCTTTCTAGTACTAAGAGTCTCTGAGCTAAGCTGCGGATGGACAGACGGACAGAGCGAAACTATAAGGGTTCCTTGTTGACTTCGGAACCCTAAAAAGGGTAGAAACCTATTGTAAAGGAAAACGGCGTAGTATAAAGTTAAAGGAGAAGGATTAAAAAAATGGCATGATTTGTACTAATACACTGCAAAACGAAATTTCAGTTCTGGATCGTGTAGAACGCTTGTGCAGACTAAATATAAGATTCATAGGTAGGTACCAGAGTCGGACTGGCCATACGGGAGTACCGGGACTTTTCCCGGTGGGCCGGTCCCTCCTTGGGCCGGTTCGGTTCACCAGCCGGACCGGCCCGGGCCACAGCCTGAACGGCCCGCGGAGCGACCCAGCTACATTTTCTCTTAATTTTTATATAGACCCAAGCCGTGAATTAGTGAGACAGCGCTAGGCCGCACTTCGGTTAACCACTCGTCGTCATCAATTATGAGCGATGGCTATTGCGGTATTTTTGCTCGACTGTTTTTAAACTGTAGCTAGCTATAAAATGTGTGCGGTCAGGGTATGGCCTGGGCCGGTCCGGCTGGTGGACCGGACCGGCCCCGGAGCTGGACCCCAGCTTCATTTTCCCTTAATTTATACATCTTTCAATATTTTGGGGCCAGTAGGTGGACACTGTCTTCGTCGCATGGTCGCATTCTCGGAATTAACTGGCCCGCGACTATCTCCAACGTAGAGATTTTGGAGAAATGCCACGAGAGCCCGATCGAACGCTAGTTCAACGTTCGTCTTTCCTGGATTTACTTGGTGGGTGGACAGAGTCCCTAGTCTCAGCGCCCACGACCCCGGAGTCCCGCTTGCTTATGATGTCGACGTAAACGTAAACCCTCCCTGTGTTTCGACGTTTTAGCCATCGGGGCGATTGGCTCCCCGACGCCTTCTTTTCCGAGTGGGATCGGCCCTCTCACGATCCCGCTCGGCGGCCTCCTTCTGGACCATCACGGTCTCATAGAAAGAGGCCATTTCCCTTAAAAAAGCTGGAAAAGACAGGTCTCGCCCGAACCTGGCGACTAAGAACTGCCGCTCAGAGGCCCATACTAGACAGTACTGGGCACTCCTCGAGCGTGTGCTGTGCAGAGTCAAGGTCGCCTCCGCAGGACGGCTTCGACAACGCGCTTGCGTGATAATTGTGGCTGCTGTGGCTGCTGTAGCTGCTCGAGCGCGTGTCGCCGTTCCTGTCGCCTCTGCCTGAGTACAGCGATTTCTGGTATGATATCACCATTCTGGCGGATGTCACGATTCGGTTGTAAGCCCTCGCTTCCATATTCGCCAGAATATCTAGCAGAGGAATGCGTGCAAGAAGTATTGCCACCTCAAAGGATTCGTAACGGACGTTCCGTAACCTCGTGCGATACGAATGCCCATTTAGTCCTGCAGCGTCGGACACCTGAGTCTGCTTGACCAAACAGGCGTCTCATAAAGGACCAACGATCGCACGACACCGCGTATAGGCGGCGAACTTCGTCCTGGTCAACTTCTTGGTCCCGCGAAGTTGAGTAGCAGTGTTTGCAAAGCAAACACTGCCTTTTCAACCAACCATCCAACCCATCTCCCAAGGGGGGGCAGCTGCCCCTCCCTGCCCCCCCTAGAGATTCTACAAATGTAAAACAACCAAAGTCCAAAGTCTTCGACTTACGGTAGAGCGATCGTTTAGCAGCTTCAGGAGACTAAAAACCTGAAAATATTCAAAAACCCAAATTATTTTTATTCTATTTTTCTAACAGTAATAACTTATTTATAAAATTAATTTATTGTACAGTCAGGAACTCGTGAAGCTTTACCCGTTGGACTCTGTACCGTTATTATAACAATCGCTGTAGATGTTAGGCTTGTACTACAAGTGAAAAGCTTCATGTGCTCTCAACTTTACCTACAATTCATACTTTTCTCATTCTCCACATCAACTTGCCCCCCCCCCCCCCCCCCTGCCGAGCTGGGTGGCTATTTATTTATTTATATATGCTTTATTGACACACCAGAAAATACAGGAACAAAAGAAACTTAAAACTAAAAAATATACAAAGGGCGGCCTTATCGCATACCGCGATCTCTTACAGGCAATCTGCCCCTCTGCAGTTTATGGAACCATAGCCCCAGTTTTATGAGGCGCTATCTCCAAACCCAGCTCGCAGTTCGACGCTACGACAAGGTGGCAAGAGGTCTCGTCGAAGCTGTCCCCGCCAGCTAACACCAGCGTGTCATCTGCGTAAATAAAGATATTAACGCCAACGGGTAGGTCAACACTCAGGATCACATCGTATGCAAGATAGTCATCGTCATCATCATCATTTCAGCCGCAAGACGTCCACTGCAGGACATAGGCTTCCCCCTAGCGTCGCCACATTGACCGGTTCCGTGCGTCTCGCATTCAGCGGTCAGATCAGATCGGTGGTCAGATACCAGATAATCTGATACCAGTCTTGATATAGGGGTATCGTTTTAACCAGTTACTGGGTTGTGGATGTCAGATAGGCAGTCCTTTCTGTAAAATACTGGTACCAGTTAGACTGAAAGAAGAGCCCAACATTAGTTGGGAACAAGGCTAGGTATGTTGATTGATTTCATGTCAGTAAAGTGTGTACCTACTCATAAGTAAATAATAATTCAATTCAACTCAAAATAGCCTCCGATAATTATTACAGTCACTTTTTTATTGCCTTTGCCTAGTGTGGGCTGCAGGTAAAAAAAAAGTCCGGTAGTTTTTTGAGTCCCAGTCCGACGCTGGTAGGTACCTATGTATCATAAGATAAATAATAAATAGCATTTTTGTTACGTTAATTGTTTAATGTTTTACTAATAAGTACGGATATAGATAAATCAAGTTCACTGTACTTCTGCCGTAAAGCGAATCTGTGTAAAGCAAATCTGTCGTAAACCGAATCTGTCCTAATGCGAAACAAGGGTCTAGGAAGTGTACGCCAGCATCAGATTTTTTTTTTGCAGTAACCGTTGCATGGCTTTTGACCGAAGGGATTTTTTACCCAAACAAGCACACGCACTAGGTTCCCAACAATCGCGACAAAGCGGTAAAATAAAATAATGGAAATATATGTATTAGGGTAGGTACCTCCTGTAGACGTAAAGAGGGTTTTTTTTCCTCCTCTATACCATGGTGTGGGGTATTCAGGGATCCGTTTGCGTAAAATTAAGCTTTATATTGCTAATTTTTGTTAGTCGCCTGTTACAAGCCCTGACGAGCGGCTCCTCCTCGGGTTCCTCTTCGCTTCACCGTGGATGACCAAGCCACGGTTACTGAGCCCCCCCGCCTCGACAATGCGGGATACCCACCGGGGGAGGGGGGGGTCTCCCCTCCCCCTACCCAGCTTAATTGTTTTTGTTGCTTAAATAGTAATCGTACTTACCTATTCTATATTAAAACCAATGTCAACATCTTCTTCTTTTCGAGTCGATGGGAAACACAATTCAATAACATATCAGTGCATATCGTGCCTTCTAGTGAAATATATATGAACCAAATTTTCTTTCATAGCGCTGGGACTGTGCTGTTGATAACCCTTAATGTTGTAATAATATGATCGCCTCGCTCATATCTATTAAACACGTAAGACTGGGCATATTTCCACAATCTTATTTTTTTTTAAATTAATTTGATTATTTCTAAATATATTATCGTTACTTTTGTACACTTTGTTACAACAAATGTTTTCCTTCATATACTTCACCTGATATTTAACATGAAACCAAAGAGATTTTTATTTTATTCTACATAAACCGGGACACTGGGGTCTCGGAACTTTGAAAGGCGTGCCAGGGGACCCCCATACCCAGTTGACCGTCCAGATCGCCGAGGCCCCCTTGTCGGTCCTCTCAGGGTCGCTAGCACTTGAATGACGAATTCCGGAAGTATGGTCAAGATCCCTACCAGCATCTTACTGGGTTAACTTCCTTCCTCCGAGCATGTTGGTCTTGCAAATCTACTCTCAAGCCAGCCAATTAAGGTAAGAGAGAGGTGGGAGCACTGTTCCCTGTCAGTGTTGACTCCAACCGGTCAATAAAAGCAAGCCAGAGATGAGGAACAAGACTTCTCCCTGAAGATCAGGTCCATGAAGGCGCCACAGCCCACCAGCTCGCCACAAAGCTGCCCTGTATTATTATTTTTTAAAATAAACCTCAAGAAAATAAACCAAGATAAACTCAACAGCAACTATTTTATTTAGGTGTGGTAATGGTTATACATTTAAGTCTTCTATTACAGAACTAAAATGAAAAATGAGAAAAATTTCAAATCATTAGGTATATATTATTTAAACTTGACTAATAACAGAATAATCAAATAGTACTAACATCATTACTTCGTGGATACTCTGGTGCGACGGTTCCATGAGAAATTAAGTCCATAGTTCTTAGGCCTAACTGGTTTCTCAATCTTAGGTACGTCTAGAAACCAGCTCCAACCATTCTTCTCACAATGTTCGATAGCCTCCTCGGGGTTCCTGAATGCCACTTTCATGTTGGATAGTGGGTCTCCAGTGGATGTCCAGCCCATCAAGGGATTTTCCCAGCGTTGGCGGGTGTCAAACTCCATTTCCCAATGGTGAATGTTGTTGGTGCCGCTCTGCATGGCATTCTTGGGCGGCTGGTAGATGCGCACACGTCGAGGCTTGACATGTTCTTCGGGAACACCAGTAACGGGAGCGAGGTCCACCTGGAAAACATTGAATTTTTTATTTAATTCTATTTGGTTTTACTTAACTGGCACAACAACACATATCATAATTTAGTATTTAGAGTCTGGAAGTATGAATGCGTAACAGTTTCCTTTATATATGTAAGGTGAATGCTATGGTAGAATTTTTGAAATTTCATCTGCTAAAGGGGATTCATCTGGTTATTTGTGTTTTTTTTTCTCTAGTACATCATTAGGATGAACCCTAATCTTATTACAATCTAGTCTTGTATTAGAGTAATAATTAATTTAATTATAACCTAGACTATTAAATTTTATTTACTAAGAATGAGTCCAATAGCAGTTTCTCCTTGAGGTGATGATTTGTATTGGTTTTAGAGTGCTTCCTAAACAGGTGTTCAATAGTCAAAACAAACTCTTTTCTAATATTTAATCAATTTTAAGTGCATAGCGGTCAAGATATTCAAATAACCTTTTAATACATCAATGTCCTGAGGACCTTTGCAGTGGCAATATTTTAATTTCAAATCTAAAAACAAAAAGAAAAGAAGATAAGATTCAGGCTAATAACTTCAGAGAAAGGAACTTCTATCGCAGTATGTCCAGTTTTGGGGGCAACAGAAGTTACAAGTAGCAAAACTAAAAGACAAGATTTCTAAGAATAATAATTGAATAAAAAAAAGATATATGAAGGAGTCTTTTTGGTCTCACACTGGATCCTTTCTTCTTAAATTTTGTGTATTTGTTTTTTTTTATACTGTCTGTACATCATCAAGTCACAATATTATTTTTTAATTATATGAATTTCTCACATTTTTAATACCTAGGTCTAACCTTAAGCAGGCATTATTAACAATAGCAGTGTCAGGAGAAGACTACTTTTGACCGAATACAAACTTACCTTAGTAGGAACCTGTATGGTGGATTCCACAACTGCTCTTTGATGTTTCTCTTCGGGCGATTCCACAGCAACACCAATGTCAATCATAGGCGCCTCATGACGACCAAGTTGGTCGCGTGAGTTGTAGTGCGTTGTTGTTGAGAATGCTGGCAGGGATCTAAAAACAATATTGTGCTATCATTGGTTAGCATGATCTAAGGTCTATCTGATGAAAATCAAACTATCAATGGATTCTTCCGTTGATACACTTACCTAGACAGCGGCGTTCTAGACAAACTCGCCACACGGCTTATCACCTGAAACATCTTAATTTTTACGTAACAATCACTGAAAATGAAAATTACGTTTTAGAAGTTTTCTGTGTGTGAATGTCACTCAAATTATTTGTTTTTGACAGTGACAGTGACACTTGTGGTGACACTGATTTACCTGCAGAGTGCAAGGTGGGTGTAGCAATCACAGACAAAGATTACTACTAAGATCACAGAATAATAATTACTGTTCGTAATGTCCGTATATTTATGATTCTCTGTGATATTTACTCAATGTAGTGAAGATTTCCTAGGGGTGGGTGGTACTAACAATTTATAATAATCTTCAGTATCACAATCACAACATGAATGGTAATTTAATTATTTATTGAATAACCAACAGTCACACATTGCTATTCCATAGTTGTCAATAGACTGTCTGGTCCTTTCTTTGTCAGTCAGCCAAGCAAAGATTACTATTATATATGCAGTCAAGGGATAGGGGATACGTAGAATCTATCTTATTTTTTTTATCAATATCTATCTTTGTTATCTACCACAAAGGACAAAGTTCATCGGCTCATCGCACCGCGCTGTCGCCTCTACATAACACTGGAAGAATAGACAAAGTTCGACGGCTCGCATCACCACGCTGTCGTCTCTACATGACACCGAAAGATTAAGCACAGCTCCACGGCTCGTCTCACTCTCGCCTCGGCATCAGCTCAGTTACCAAAGAAGAAAAAAAAAGTATCTCTTTAAACCAGTGATGGGGAACGTACGGCCCGCGGGCCAGCTCCGGCCCGCGAAAGCAACACAAAGCCCGCCGACGGTCCTTCGACATGAATATTATATGGCCCGCGATAATTATATTTTGACGGTCCAGAAGTATAAAGTAGATTCTACTTAGTAGAATAATAGAACCATAGGTAAAGATAGCGCAGAATACAACGGTAAGCCAGTATGTCTTATATGTAATGAAGAAGCAGTGTCGTTATTTTAAAGTATTAAACTTGCTCGCCATTTTAACACCAAGCATGCTAAAACCAAATATGCTTTTATGAATGACGCAGAAAAAAATGAACGCGGAAAACCTGAAAAAAAAAACAATATCTGGTCAAAGAAATATATTTACAAAGCAAATTCTGGCCCTCCTCTGAAACTTACACTTTCTGGTCCCCCATTAACAATGTTTGCCCACCATTGCTATAACAGTAACAATAGCGCTTGACAGGCTAACAATAACTTATACGTCAGTTTGACAATGTCGCAGAGATCAAGGATCAAGCCTCAGACAGCTATATTTTAAGAAGTTTAAGCATGAAGTTAAATACTAGAGGTGAGAAGTATATACTGGAATAGGTTTTTGGAATAAGTTTCTGGCCGGACGTGTAAAGATTATTTCGTGCGCACCACATAAACGCGTCTCGAGTATTTAATCGTATGGCGTTTGACACGTAGTCACGTACTGCCATATTCGCGTCTACCAACAGTCTCGGTCAGTTCCGGTGACATTCGGAGACTTTCGGTTCCGCACTCAAAATTGGTGAGTCGATTTATTTGTTTTGCGTTATTAAACCTAATGTCTATAGCAATAGAATCACTGTTACTTTGGTAGGCAGAGTTGAAAATATTTAGCAGTGTTTGTTTTTTAAATCAGTACGTCACAATACGTCACAGGAACGGTACCTATTGTTTATGTGAACGTATGTTTAAAGATTAAAAGTGACCTTTGGAGTAAAGAAAATTTCAATAAGATTTTATCTAAGTATTTTTGGGCAAGTTATCGTAGATTAATAAGTTATATTTAAGTAACTTTGATGTGTTACTTGTTTAGAATTTTAGATAGATAATTTAGTCAAGCCAAGAAAACAAAGTGTAGTATGTTAGTGTTTACAATAGTTAGTGTACAGAAGCGTATACAATTTTAAAATGTAGAAAAGATACGAATACCAACGCGTAGTCTAGTCTTATACGTTAATAATCCATAAACCGAAAATACTCCATTACATTACTCCGACTAGCGACTACTCGATCTCGATATTACGAAGACTCGCTAGCTATGATAACGTCAATAAACTAGAGACGCCTAAATACTCGTGGACCTAGTTTTTGGAATAAGTATTTAAGCGGACGCGTACTTCCAAGACTCAGTACGCATTTTACCTAGTACGTGTCACCTCTATTACATACCTTCATGAGTTTAAAGGTAGAAACACATTATTAACACCCGACCCGACCCCACGCCACCCGACGTATCGACACCCGACGCGTACCGTGCACATATGCAACACCCCACGTGATGCTACAACACGCTTCGCTAGTATTGCCAGGTCTCGTTTTTGTTTTATCCCAAGTCTGCTCTCAATTTACCCTAGATTTTAAGTTTAATGAAAAAATCATACATAAGACGAAACATTACAATCTATTATATAATTACAGATCAGTTTTACTATAAGAATATTTGAAACCATTAAAAAAAATCTGGTTATTTAGGGATTTGTACCATACCAAATACTTGACTAATAAAAACCGAAAATTGCGGGTTCAAAGAAAATATTTAAACTTAAGTCCATCATTACAAATTTGACTGAAATAAGTTAATCATTTCTATTAAAGCATAAACATAAAAATTACCCTCACCGAGTTTGTACCCTAAAAATTACCGTGCTGATGAAACTTAACTCTAAATTAGGGTAAATTACCCTATGTTGGCACCACTGATCATGACTGATGCGTGTTGTCGGGTGTTACTAGAGACACACTGTGTGCGAAGCGTCGGGTGGCGTGTTTTCCCCCTCTCCCGGCAACACGCTGATCCAAACCGACTGGGTGTTGTCGCGTGTGATTGCGTGTCGTCACATGGGGTGTTGACTATGTGTCTCTGACCATACTATATGTATGGGATGGATTAGTACTTCAACGCGTCAGCAGGCGTCGGGTGGCGTGGCGTCGGGTCGGGTGTTAATAATGTGTTTCCACCTTAAGTAGTCTGTTGTCAAGGGAATCGTTCGTAACCACAGAGTACATACTAATTATTACATACTATAGTTCGTTCAATTCAAAATTCAATTTTAATTCTAAACAAAAGTAGAAGTACTCTATCTATGTTTAATTATTTTGCCCAAGGTGCTTCATCTAAAGGGCTTATTACACTACACGGTATTCAGGGCCCTAAATGTTAATTTAGGGTGGTAACTGTTAGGAATTTATGGTCCCCAAAATAGCAACCATAGCATGCAGAGACACGGTATTCAGGGCCCTGAATACCGTGTAATAATAATATAATATATATATAATATATATATATGTGTATATAATAAGCCCTTAAGTTTTCCAAGTAATTACTATTTATTATTTTGTGATTACTATACTCTTATGATTTTCACTCAGCAGTTCGGTCCCCTTTAAGGTATATATATTCTGTGATTCGGTCTTTTCTTGTCTTCTTCAGTCGTCTCACAGAGTACATTTGAGTCGTCTTGTCAATTTTGTGAATTGTGAATTTTGTCAAAGATTTTTGCGTAAATCCAATTACTATCGCAAAAATCTATTTAGAACTGCAGTATCTGCTGCAACAAAACTATTATATGCTTAAATAAGCTATCTGTTGCATATGCTTATGTGTGATTTCCTTTTATATATAACGTGAAAAATGGTATGCAACATTTCTTTCGCGTTCATTAGAATTCAAACAGCTGTTTTCATGTAAAGGTGAGTTTTCTTTAGTAATATGAATATTTTTCAACCTTTATTCTGTTGGCCCAGTCTTGGCATTGCTAACTGGTACTTTTTCTAACGTTACGAAATAATTAAACTGTTACTAACTTGAGCGCCAAATAGCCGGTGTCACCTATCAGTCGACCTTGGAAGTCGATACGAAAATGTTTTTCCTACGCTATGTATAACAAATTTGAATTACTACCATCGGAAGTTCAAGCCTTTTCTATATAAATTACTACCATTAGATCAGTAGACCATGATTGATGTCTTTGTAAACTGTTGTGTAATACCCAAGCAATTATTACTGTAATTTATTCACTGATAAGACAAGCAGGAATGTTATTTTCACACCTAAAATATTTTCCTTATTTTTTATTAAAAAGAATTCGAAATAAAAGTTGCCTAGATACACTGAACATCAAATTAAATCCTACTAGTAGGTGATTTAAGTGACGGTTAAACAATATCCAAATAATAATTAATGAAATAAATGTTTTTTTGATCACATCATAAGGTGCAATCACAAGAAATGACGATTGCTGATTGCTTTCTGAGAATAGAGTATTCTATTGTTTGTTGCACAAAAGTAGCAACAACAATGACATAAAAATGTACCTAATCAGTTCAAAAACCACTATATTGTTATAAAGAATCACCAATTTAACCAAGCATAATTATTTCTATTACAGATTGCCACCTACCCAATCATGTGCTGTTAAAGAGGGGAACCGTAGCTCCTGCGGGAGCTACTCTTGAGCTGAGCTCTACATTGTACCTGTATATTGCTCATTGATATTATTTGCGAGCTCCACGCACATATCTACAAATTTAAATTAGAAGAGAGAAATCTAGTCTTTAATAAATAGCACATTTACACTGTTTTATTGTGGTGCTTATATCGGACATTTTAAAATGAGTAAGCACAAAGTGGAAGTGGACTGTACACCGCGGTGTAGGTCTCGGAACCATGGACAGGCTCTCACAAGTGCTATTACGAAGAGATCAGTTAGTGATGAAGCATTGGCCAGCTTTATTAGAGGGACTTGTGCTAACTTTATCAAGGCTTTTGATTTTGAGGTGTGTATTTAAAATATTTGTTTTGTTTAATATTTTTAAGTAAGGACACAGTTATTATAATACTAGCATACAGATGCCTCATCCTATATGAAGAAACCCTGCCGACGTAACCAGTGTTTTTCATCTGATTAAACCGATTATTTTTTGTAAATCGATCGCGTTTGTTTCCATTCCACAGCGATAAATTTGTGAACGGTGAGGAAATCACTCTCCCTTTTTCACACAATAGGGATGATGACAATAATATTTTTTTATGTACCTCTTGTAGATCAATAAAAAGTATTATTAAATACACTAATGATATTATTACTTAATATAGTTACTACTTGTCACTTAGCAGATAAAATATATAATGAAAACACTAAGCTAAAGAAATTAACTAAAAAGCCAAATAACTTTTTATTTATTATAATATTTTTTATCCGTTCTGAACCAGCCAGCGTATGTAACTCACTTTCAGACGCTCAAATTTTAGTCAGCTAAGATTTCGCCATTGTTCTTTGGTGATAATGTTTATTATTAATACTAATATATTGATAAATTGGTACGAAACCCTAAATGTGTGAAATCCGACACGCACTTTGCCGGTTTTTATTGATCCAATATTTCTTGATAATCTAACTGACGGGCTAAATAGAATTATATTTTATTTTTACCCAGAATCATCCACATTCATTAATAATAAAAAAAAACATTTCCCCAGGGTCGCACAGCCCTCCACACGGCAGCATCTCGCGGCCGCATCGCCCTCATGGACTGGTTGATTCGTCACTCTCCGATCGCTTTCATCAACGCCCGCGACAGAGAGTCAGGGTACACGCCACTGCACCGAAGCGTGTTCTACGGACAGATACAAGCTGCTGTCGCTCTTATGAAGATTGGTAAGGCTAGCTTCATTTTACCTATTTTTACCCGACTGCCGAAGGAGGGTAATGTGTTTATCAGTCTATGTATGTATGTATGTATGTTTATTCCTATGTGGCGTTCTAGAGACCAAACGCGTGGGCTGATTTTGATGGTTCTTACGTCAATCGATTCGTCTTAACCCCGCGAGTGTCACTGGCTACATGAAAATTGGAAAATAGGAAAATAGCGGTTCTTGGACGCCATATTGTCGGGGCCCAATTTTTTTTTTCTTTTGTACCTATCGTGTGGGTGTAAGAGGTTATTTCAAAAATATATAACACTTATATGTTTCAATGTACCTATTTCGAAAAAAAAAATAACTAAAAACTTATAAATAAAAAAAGTTAATTAAAAAAGTCAAAAACCCGACTGCTTGAAAAACTAACTAAAAAGACATAAACAAGGAGAAAATCATGCTGTGCTGTCGGAGGATACGTCTGGTTTTGGTCCGCCAGCTCGCGAAGATGTATCCTCCGACAGCAGCATGATTTTCTCCTTGTTTATGTCTTTTTAGTTCGCTTTTCAAGCAGTCGGGTTTTTGATTTTTTTTATTAACTTTTTTTTTCTAGTATTGGTTTTGGGCTGAAAATATACGAACATTGTTTGTAAATCGAGCACTGAGCTGGGGTCAGGGGTGGCCCCATTCCGCCCAGTTTTTTAACTGCCGAAGTCGGTTTCTTATGGTGTACAATATCTATAAGATTTATCACACTAGATGAATCAACGGAATTAGGGTGATAAAGTTTGTTAGAAGCGAATGAGTGGAACTCACTGCCTGCGTCTGTGTTTCTGTACGCATTCATCCCGAATCTCTTTAATGTTAGAGTGAACAGGCTTCTTCTGGGTAAGCTCACTCCATCATCCACTGTCTTCCACCTCTGACCTAGATTAGAGTCAAGAGCAAATCCGTCTCAAATAATAATAAAAAAAAAGAATCAACAAAAATAAAAAGAACAAAAAAAATCTCGTCGCCGGTATCTAAACTTTTACATGTTGAAAAACGCCGTTGTTGGCGAAGTCAATCTCAAAGTAAAAAACACTTCATAAAAACCTACACTGATAAACCTACGCTGTAAACGTGGCCACCTACTGAGCGTAAGGGTTAATTCAACATCGAGTCGAAAATAAGAAGCCAAACATCCGAAACATACACTCTAACAAAAAATAAACCATCTTAATATTCCAGGTGTAAACACGGACATAGTCGACAAAGACGACTATAGAGCTCTAGAACACGCCATGCTCGACCGCCAGTACATGTACAAGCACGAAGGCTGCCAGCCCAGCGAGGTATATGTGTGGGGCAGCAACTGCAACTACACTCTCGGCACTGGCACCCAGCAGCAGAGGAACTCGCCCGAGCTACTTACCTGCTTCAACCGAGCCAGCACTTATGTTAAACAGGTAGGCAACCTTAACTGTAAGCCAATAAGGCACAAATTTGTATGACACGCTGGCACGCAGCAGCAGAGGAAGCCAGTACTTATGGTAAATAGGTAGGCTACCTTAGCTGTGTAAGTAAAATTGTCAAAAGCTACAAGGCGCCGGGTGATGACGGAATCACGGCTGAACTCCAGAAGGCGGGTGGAAAACCGGTCCTTAAGGCCCTTCAGAAACTGTTTGATTCCTTCATACTCGAGGGCAAAACGCCACAGGCATGGTGCAGGGGTGTGGTAGTACTCTTCTACAAGAAGGGCGACAATGCCCGGCTGAAGAACTATAGGCCCATCTCACTTCTTAGCCATGTCTACAAGTTGTTTTCAAGAGTCATCACGAATCGTCTCGCGCGCAGGTTTGACGATTTCCAGTCACCCGACCAAGCCGGATTCCGAAAAGGCTTTAGCACCGTAGACCACATACATACGCTGCGCCAGGTTATACAGAAGACCGAAGAGTACAACCTGCCTCTCTGCTTAGCGTTTGTGGACTATGAGAAAGTCTTCGATTCGATCGAGACTTGGGCTGTATTGCAGTCTCTCCAACGGTGCCAAATTGACTACCGGTACATCGAGTGTTGAAGTGTTTATACAAAAACGCCACCATGTCAGTTCGACTTCAGGATCAGATTTCGGAACCAGTCCTTCTGCAGCGCGGCGTGAGACAGGGAGACGTCATTACTCCGAAACTGTACTGCGCTGTAGCTGCGCTGGAGAATGTCTTCAAGGTTCTGGATTGGAAGGCGCTTGGCATCAACGTTAATGGCGAGTACATCACTCACCTTCGGTTTGCCGACGACATAGTGGTCATGGCTGAGACCATGGAAAGCCTCAGTAAAATGCTCGATGATGGTGAATGCCCATGTAACAGCCACACCTATCAAGAACGGAGACTATACTCGAAGTTGTAGACGATTATGTCTACCTGGGACAAACGGTCCAGTTGGGTAGGTCAAACTTCGAGAAAGAGTGGTCAAGCGCGAGCCTATCTATAATTAAAAAAAAATAAGAAAAAAAAAGAGTTCAACCGTCGAATCCGACTCGGCTGGGCAACGTTCGGGAAGTTGCGTGGTATCTTCTCGTCCAATTTACCGCAATGTCTCAAGACAAAAGTCTATGACCAGTTTGTGTTGCCAGTGATCACCTATGGGACCGAGATCGCTCACAATGGGCCATCAGAAAGCTTAAAGTCACCCAAAGGGCAATGGAGAGGGTTATGCTCGGAATTTTCTTGCGTGATCACGTCAGAAATGATGATATCCGCAGGAGAAAGAAAGTTACCGACATAGCCCGAAGAATTGCCAAACTTAAGTGGCAGTGGGCAGGGCACATTGCTCGCAGAACGGATGGCCGATGGGGCCGAAAAGTTCTGGAATGGCGACCGCGAACCGGAAGACTATACGTTGAAAGGCCTCCCACTAGGTGGACCGATGACCTGGTTAAGGTTGCGGGAAGGCGCTGGATGCGAGACGCACGGGATCGGTCAATGTGGCGATGCCTGGGGAAGGCCTATGTCCAGCAGTGGACGTCTTTCGGCTGAAATGATGATGATGATGATCGGAGACATCCTGTATACAACGACTATAACCGAACGGTTATAGGCAGTTTTATACGGCAGTTGCTCGGACCAGACATAACGCCGGTCTGGTCTGAGGATCCTTCGCTTTCAATGGAGGTTTGCGGGACTTTCCACACTGTTCTGCATACCTCTTTAGCAGCGTAGTAAGTGAGCGACGCTTTTAAGTTAGTAAGTGAGCGACGCTTTTAAGTTTATCGCATTTCTCTGCATAGTCTACCGGTGTATACTCCGCTTGCGAACGAACTGTAGTTTTACTTTCAACTCAAAACTCAACCAAGGAGAATTCTTGCTATACAAACTTCTTGAGAAACGCATTCTCCGAAAAAAATGCTAGATGGCAAAAATTTTGACAACGTCACAAATGTCAATTTTGGAAATAACCTCTACATTTCAATTAATTTTTAATCAAATTAGGTTCGCCAGAAATGCACACAGTTAGCTTGCCACGAACATGTTTAGGATTCACCAATTTTCTGTTCTTCATGTTAGGTATGACCGGTTTTGTGATTTGCGTGTGGTGTGCCTTGAACACTGAGTTCTTCCGTGACGTGAACTATACTATCACGCAGAGTTCGCTTGTCGACGTTATCGCTACATTCGTCAATTTGAAGCTGTGGCTGACCCCTCTCACGAGCATACTGATACCGATCGCCGGGCTCGCGATGATGACGTCATGCTGCGGAGTGCTGGGCGCGGGCTGCCAAATGAAATGCGCTGTGAAGACATACGTATTCCTCGTCACTGTACTCACATTTATTTCATTTTGGCTATTCTTCATAACAGGGGTCTACAATATCTACAGTAAAAACGAGGGCACGCGGAGGTCGATGCAGGCGTCAATACAAAAATATTACGGAAAAGAAAATGATTTTATTACGTACATGTGGGACTATATAATGGTGAAGCACGAATGCTGCGGTGCGAATAGCTATAGGGATTTTTTGAAAAGTCCCTGGCAGAATTCGAACCCTACGAAAATATATCCTATCCAATGTTGCAAGCTTGCTAACGTGACTAGTCTCGTGCCGGTGTCAAAAGAATGCTCCATAAGTCTTGAGCCCAGCATAGAGTCTAATAAAGAAGTCGGATGTTTCAGAGCGCTGCGGGCAGCAATAATCTCCAATAAAGGAATGATAATATTCTATGTTGTGTTAATAGGCTTCTTGTATTCAATGTTAACATTGTTTGCGTATTGTATAATACGAGGGGAGCCGTTATTGGGCGCAATGGCGGGGCAGTTTACGGGTTTTTTGCCTTCAAGAGGTCCTCGGAATGATGCGAATAAAATTGTTGCGCCAAGTGCGCCTTTGGAACATGTAACAAGCAACATGGAGTATGTTGAGGAGAAGCCTAAGAAAGTGGTAAAAGTGGTGTCGGCTGTGGATCCCTTCCAGGCGTACACATATTTTCCCCACTACCCCGAAGACTACCGTGGCGAATATCGGAATAACTATACCAGTAACTACCAGTCAAATAGCATGCGAAAATAGTTTTAATGTTCAATAAAACATTTCGAATATACCTTTGAGTTTATTTTTATTACAAGCTTTTATTTAATTTGCAATGTATGTATGTGTGTTCGGGTCAAATCTTGCAACTGTATTTTAAAGCAGTTACCCTCAACCGATTAAGATGAAATTTTGCATACACGTTTAGTTTGGATGACAATGCCTGATTAGCTAAGTGACGTCATTATAAATCCAATATGGCGGACGGCCCAAGATGGCGGACTAGTTATTTTTTATGCTCTGCCATGATATGGGTATCAAATGAAAGGGTTTACTGAGAAGAATACGAAAAAGCTTGTTTTAAATAAAAATATTTTTCAATTAATATTTTTTTCCATGACTTTCTTGAGACGATTTTTATCCGTCTTTTCATCCGCAATCCGCATTTAATCGATGGTATCTCAGTGTTCTGTAGTCCATCTGTGTAGATCAAATACTCAAACTGACAGATGAGCCTTCTATTCATGTTAAATAAAGCATCGTATTCATGGTAAACATTTGCTTAGCAACATGGTTGCATAAAGCCGCGTACCACTACGCAACATTTGACGCGCAATACGAAACGCTCAACATGTTCGGTTACGTTGCCAGCTGGCGCGCAACATGACGCAACGTCACTAAATAAAAGCTCCGCGCTGACTTTCAACATTTTGGGCAACTTGTTGTGCAACATGTTGCGGGTCAATTGTTGCCTAGTGGTAACGCGGCTTAAACATGTTGCCGAGTTGCTGTCAACATATTGCAGGAGTTGATCACGTCATGTTGCAGAAGTTAACGCCCGGCGAGCGAAAACATCAGTTTATCAACAAATGTTGACGTGTGTAGACGTGTTTGTAACTGTTTATAAACATGGCGGTAGTGTGGAGCAACGGTAAAATTATGCAATTATAGAATTATTCAATCAAAAGCGTTACTATGGGATTCTTCTATCAAAGAATACAAGGATAGAAACAAAAAGATTTTTTATTAGAAATCTTATAATCTTATACATCAGATACATAGAACACAACAACACTACTTCCTCGAGCAACAATTTTTTTTTTTTTTTTTATTTGATATAGGCTCGCGCTTGACCACCATCTCACCTGATGGTAAGCGATGATGTGGTCGACGATGGATCGCGCATGCCTAGAAATAACCTAACCCATTTTAACGCAGACTGGCGTGTGTGGACAACCCATATTGATTTAAACGAAGATTCCAGCAGCTTTCTCGCCGTTCATCAGCAACGTTGATCAACTGTTGCTAAACAAATGTTTAGCACGAATACTAGGCTAAGAGTTTCTTAATATTGTTGCTTAAACACCACATTGTGTAGCTGGAAACATTATTCACACACACATTAAATAAAATGTTGCCAGCAACTTTAAAACAATGTTGTGCAACTTCTCTCTCCTATAAATACGGGAACTAGAATCTCTGTTTTCACAACGAGCTTAAAAAGCCCTTCACTAACCGATTTTAACTACAAATTTTATCAAGAGTCAGGCAGAAGTTTACCTCCAGTAATCACACACACAAATCCAGAGTCCGGGTTACTACCTAGAAATTCCTTATGAAAAACTTAACAACACGGCGCCACCTGAGAATAGAACCAGCAGCCTAATTGGGCAAGTGAATTCGTCAAGTGTTTGCCCGCCATCAATCTACCAATCACATGCAAGATGAAAGACGCGATGTGGATTTCCGTCTATGTGATTCTTTAGTTTCTTTTTTTTTTTAAACTTTGCCCCAGACTAGGAATTTCTTCCTGTATCTTGAGTGCGTTTACAAACTTCGTCGATTGGTCGATTAATGGCGGTCAAACCCTTTGCCTTGTTGAATTCTCTTGGGCAATAAGGCTACTGGACCTCATGCTGATAGTAGCAGGCAGAAACTGCAGTACGCCACCTACTACGATCCTTACATACCGTACTCAATTTGCTTTGTTTACGTTCACACATTTGGTTATACACGGACACACAAACCATTTCATCTTTTTATAATATAAGTTTAAGTAAAAATGTATGTTTGATTTCGCAGGTGTGCCTCGGCAAGTTCCACAGCGTATGGCTGAGCGACGCTGGCGAGGCGTGGTGCTGCGGGCAGCAAGCTCGTGCAGGCGGCCCGCATGCCACGGCGCTTCGCCCCGCGCCTCTCAAGTTAAACGAGCCCTGCGTCGCCGTAGCCATCACGCTTAACTCTACCGTGTTTCTGCTTGAGAGTGGGATGGTATGTATCTATCTAGCTCTGTTCTTCAAAGCGTATCCACCGAAGACTGAGTTTAGTTGTATTGCATGGCATACCACTTAATCTGGTCTTGGGCGTCCCGCAAAAAGATGTCGAGATGAAATGATTTAGTTTTGCTAGAATGGGCACACGTTTAGATTTGACTAAAATTAAATTGGAGTGGAATTCTCTGCCGGAGTCTATATTTCCTGATAGCTACAACCTGAGAGTCTTTAAGTCAAAAGTGGATTACTTCTAGGCAAGCATCGTCGACCACATCATCGCTCACCATCAGGTGAGATAGTGGTTAAACGCGAGCTGATCAATAAAAATACTTTTTTTTTTTGGTTGGTGTTTCAATTACAACAAATTTTATCAGTCCATTCTTATATGATACACATAGCGTCTAGTCTAGTTTCGAGCGTCTCTCTGAAATAAACTTTAAACTTTGCCTATCTACAGAATGGTTATAAATCTGCTGTTTCCAGGTCCTCCAATACGCTCTCAACAGTGCCGACAACATCACAAGCCAGTCCACCACTAAGACACCATCTTCCATCAAGCTGGCGTCCATCAAGCCTCTGATCAAGCTGTCAGAGCCCATCGGCGTGAAGGGAGCCAGGACACACTGCGTCGTGTGGAACACGCGGGCGGTGTACACTTGGGGAACGAACCATGGGCAGCTGGGGCACTCCAATGAGGATAAGGTCGTGGGGACACCTAAAAGGGTTAGTATACTATACATTTTGTGTATAGACGATTTCCTAACTGTGTCAAAATCCAAAATCAAATAGTTTATTTCAAATAAACCATAGATGTACTTTTGAATTGTAAAACAAAAAAGAAAAGATGACTCTTGTTGCAAATTTGCAAGCGTCAGTAGGTCTCAATGTAGAAGAATTTGCAAGAAACTCCATGGATACTCTTTTCCATCAGTTTTAATTACAAGTATTTGGTTGCATAATTCTTTTTGAAAAAGTACATATGTGAGAACGATGTAAAAAGACGTGCACGTAAAAGCGTCTAGAGTAATTAATAAAAAAAAAAAAAAAAAAAACAATAACAGGCCGAGGCACCTACCTAAGTTATGACCAATCCTAACTGATGGCGCTCGTTCACGAACATGACGCATGGATTGGCACCACTAAGCTCAACCATCATGAAGGGAACCGAATGATCCAACACATGTGCCACCATCAGAGAGAGCATGACACGCTCAACTGCCAGGGCACACAGAATTCAGCGAACGATACATAGGTACAGTGAATGGTAGATTTACAATAGGAACATAGTACTCACACATGTGCTGTGCAGTTATATAATACTAAAAGAAATTGAGTTTATACAATACAAATATATTCATACAGTCCAACAATACTTCAAAACTTTTCTGCCCATCACTTGTTTTTGCGCCCTAGTACAGCAGTACTGGTACAGCGGTTATGGTCAAAATAAACATATAACGACTGTTAAAGACGTCAGAGAGTACATTATAAATTTGTATCGTTCTATCTCTTAAAAAATAATGGCGTCGAGAAGACAGTGGGAAGAGCTTGATGCCTTAAGGCTGGATTGATGACAGGCCTTTGTCTGTTAAAGTTTTTCAAACCTACTATAATCCAACCTATAATTCTCGACCTGAGACTCATAAGGTCGAAGGTCGAGATTGCAGCAATAGAATTTGTATGGCTTCAATCTCGACATCCGACCTTATGCGTCTCAGGTCCAGAATTATATCCTTATTATTTTATTTTCAGGTAGCAATATCGATGAACAACAAAGAAGAAGCGGGGATTCAGCTTGTGGACGCGACTGATGCAGCCACAGTTATAACCACTAGTCGTGGAGACGTTTACCTGCTGCATAAATACATCTGCAAGAAGATTGCCATCAAGTGAGTTTAGTGCCTGTTCACACACCGTCTGTGTTTTTCGCCGATAAATGCTAAGGTACGGTAACTGCATTGCGCCGTAATCGTTTGTCTCAACAAGCTTCCATAGTGAACCATCAAATACTGATGAAATTTCTACGTTAATTATTTTTGCTTCCAATATTTATCTTGATTCAATTTGTTCAAAGTAAGAATGAGAAGACATTAATTTCGTGAAAGTCCTGATTTAATCTCATCAGGGTTTAGTGTCTGATCAATAGTTAACTTTCAATGGTTTATTAAATTAAAATTAGGGCTAATATTTCAAAAGGCATATATTTTTTTCCTGAGAAGGCTGATTGACATATTTTCTATGCAAATCAGGAAAAAAACCTTTTTAACAAAAAAATTTACCGACGAAAAGCAAAATTTTAGAAAAAAATGTGTGTGTGTACCAGAGTACACAGGTAAGAAGTGAAACTTCTTTACGACATATCATTTTTCTACTATTTGCAACTTCACGAAAATGGGGTAGATAAGGCTTAAGCCTTAAGAAAAACAATTTTTTCCGTATTAAATTAAAGCCATTTTATTATTATAGATATGCATACAATTTTTTTTTTTTTTTTTTATTTGGATATAGGCTCGCGCTTGACCACCATCTCACCTGATGGTAAGCGATGATGTGGTCTACGATGGAGCACGCTTGCCTAGAAGTAACCTATTCACTCTTGACTTAAAGACCCCTAGATTGTAGCTATCGGGAAACACAGACTCCGGCAGAGAATTCCACTCCTTAGCTGTACGCATAATAAAAGTATTCTCAAAACGTTTAGTGCGTATGGGCGGGATGTCCACCATGTACCTGTGGCGCATCGCCGTACGTCTGGTAGTCCGATGATGGAACGGGCTGGGCGGAATTAGATCATGCAATTCCATCGCACACTCACCGAAATGTAATCGATAAAAAACCGATAAGCTAGCAACTCGGCGACGATGTTCAAGGCTCTGGAGCTTTGACTCAACCAGTGCCTCATCGCTGATGAGCTTCTTGGCCCGCTTTTCGATCGACTCTAGTGCATCGAGCTGGTATTTGGCAGATCCGTCCCAGAGATGAGAACAGTACTCCATGCATGATCGAACTTGCGCTTGATACAAGCTGAGCAGCTGTTCTGGCGTGAAGTACCTTCTCACCTTTGCAAGGATCCCCAGCTTTTTGGCAGCCAGCTGAGCCTTCGCCTCAATATATGGGCCAAAATTGAGAGTCGATGTCAACGTAACGCCAAGAAGCTCAAGATGGTCAGCTATTGGCACAGTCACATCTCGGAAAGTTGGAGCCGGGTGAAATTGGCTCTTTTTAGCGGAAAAAAGACACGCCTGGGTTTTAGCAGCATTAAACCTGACCAGATTGGCATCGCCCCATTCGGAGACTGCCTGCATGGACATGTTCAAGCGCTCCACCATGGCCTCCCGGAGAGACTGGATCTGAGGCCCGGTAGCACGAGCGCTGGACAAGTATCTCTCAGCAACAGTGCTGTCGTCTGCATACCCAAAGGTGCCGGGTTTTAGCAGATCGTTAATGTGCAGCAAGAATAAAGTTGCTGAAAGTACCGAACCCTGAGGGACCCCGGCATTAATAACCAAGTGGTCCGACGAGCAGCCATCGATAACCACTCGAATGGACCGATCTCTCAGGAAGCCTGCAATCCAATCACACAGACCACCGGGCAAACCGAATGAAGGAAGCTTAGCAATAAGGCTTTCGTGCCCGACCCTATCAAAAGCCTTTGAGATGTCTAGGGAGACGGCAAGCGCTTCCCCGTGCCTCTCAATGGCCTCACTCCAGATGTGAATGGCATACGCTAGAAGATCCCCAGTAGACCGATTTCGGCGGAAGCCGTATTGTCGGTCACTTAGGATATCGTTTGCTTCTAGGTATGCCAGGAGCTTAATATTAAGTACACGTTCCATACTCTTACAGAGTATGGAGGTTACAGATATGGGTCTGTAGTTGGCCGGGTCAGCACGACTTCCCTTCTTGGGCACGGGCTGTACGTTAGCCTGCTTCCAAGCATTCGGCACTTTTCCAGCCTCATACGAAAGGCGGAACAGGCGTGTCAAGATCGGAGACAGTTCAGGCGCACAGGTTCTAAGAACAATTGCTGGTATTCCATCAGGGCCGCTAGCCTTGTTCACGTCGAGGTTGCGCAGCACCCTACGTACGTCCTTTTGACGAATACGAATTTCCGACATACTCGTCTCGCATCCATCAGGAGAAGGAGGGGGCCGCGCGTCACAATAATAAATACAATTAATGAGTAATTTATATTTATAAATTAATTAATTTATAAATATTAAAATCATGCTCATACGTGTTGAATTTATAAAACGAAATATATAATCACTCACTTTTCTTGTAAATTCACTTAAATTTGAATAAGTATTTTTACTAAACTTTGATAAAAAAGCAACATGGCGCGTAATCGAAAAACGTGACGATAGAGTCCGTCCAACGAAAGAAGTCCCGTAGACGCGGCGCTAGTTTCTATGCGACTGTACGCTGTCCTCTAACAAATCTTGTTAGTTCCATGTATTTCCGCGGGACTTTTTTCGTTGGACGGACTCTACGTACAAAATTTTCTCCCATACGTCGATAAAGAAGTTTCACTTCAAAAAAAAATATCTTAGCATTTTGAGTTGGCGCCAAACAAACAACCATTCAAATTAATCACCTAAACCGTAAAATGATTGTAGCTAAGTTGATCTTCGTTGATGGTTTGTATGGCGCCGTTTATTGTATAAAAAGTTTTTTTTTTTCGCTTTTCGGTTTACTTAATTTCAACAGAATCGACAATTAGAATTCAGTGGATAAATTATCAACAAATCCTTTTTTTTCTAAAGGTAGAATGGATTTCATTTTTTACAATTTAAATGGTACCAACTTTGAGGTATACTCTTTCGAACAAAACAGAATTTTTGAAAGCCGATCACACTAATAAAAGTTATGCGTGGTCATACATTACATGTCGAATTGAGAATCTCGTCCCTTTTTTCGTCAGTTTAAAAATGAGAATCGCGTTTTTAGGAAATACCTATCACTTTATTTTTTGTCCTCACTTTTCAGACAAATAAACCTTCGTCAAGTGTGTGTGGAGGCTAAGGTCAATGACCAGGGCGTGTACTCGCGAGTAACAGTGCTGTTACTGACCAACGTCGGACAACTGTTCATATGGCAGGACACCACCAACAAACTTACTAGGTAAATATTACACTATATTTATGTAGGGACTGTATGAAGTATGAATTGTCCCATTCTCATGTAATAGAGTGCGATCTTTTTGCCTTTGAGAAAGGCCCATACGTCGAGACCACGAGAATTTCCCTGAACTGGGGATCAAACGCAAATTGTGCAGGCGTTGGCGATCAACAAGGCAGTCAATGTAATTACAGTACAAATATTTTCTTAATATCCCTCGGCAAACTTCGTGTTTCGTTAGTCGTTGGATTTCAATCAGTTGCCCTTTGCACCTGTTGCAGACTGGACGCTCCCAATCAACTTGCGATATATAAAGAGTTGTTATTACTCTTTTAATTGAATGTTTAAAAATTTGAGGAAAGCTACTAAAGTAAAAAAAGGAAAATAGTTTTACAGCTCTTTATAGATCACACTGAAATCAAAACAAAACAACAATAAAGTACTTAGTTCTGAATTCAAATTATTATACACGATAAATCTAATAATTGATGGACATGGTTCGCTCGTTTATATTCGGAAATGCGATGATTGCCGAGGGACTAGGGAATGCAATCTCGAGACGAGATCGCCAAGACGAGATCTCGAGGTATTACAAATTCGATCTCGGCGAGATCTCGCCGAGATCGAGATCTCGAGTGGATTTCAAAATGTATGGTTTTAATTAAATAAGTGAAACATGGTTGAAACTGGTTAGTTGTGATTAGGAGACGAGAAAGATAAACAATATAAATAATTGAAAAAAAAGTCTTTAATTTTCTAATTATTTAGACCCGTAAAATCTTTTATAAACAAAGTACTTATTTAAACAAAAATTTACGTAATAACAGAAATTAACAATTTTTTATTGTAATGTGTGTGACTAAATTAGGAGTGGTTTTGAAAATAGCTTCTTAAAAAACAAATATTACTAAGAGTGCTATCTGATAAACGGCAGCGTATGTCAGTCGCTATGTAGCCAGCGGCTGAAAAAGCTCTCTCAGATTCAACGCTAGTTGGTATCAGCGTGAGCAAGCTGTTGTACGCGAATTGCAATAAAATACCCCTCGACCCACCACATTCGAAGAGATCCATCTCTTTTTTTATCACGGATTCCAGCCGGTCTGTAATCGTAGCTACTCGCGTGAAAGAACTTTTACAGGCTTTCAGAGTATCTTCGAGTTCCTCTTGAAGGCTTTTACTTGAACTTGCAGCAGCAGTACGCAAATTAATATCCTCAGCAATCATTGAAAGCGGCAAGTCATCCTCGTTTGCCAAGTCTCCTGCAGAACTAGTATTTAGTTCATTACCAGTAGCTGAGGCTTGAGAAAGAGTGTCTAATTGTGTAGGGCTGCTGCGATGTAATCTTTTAATTATATTCTTAATTTCCTTTCTTATAACATACTTGCTAGGTAATTGAAAAGTTTCGTCGCCCTTCAATAATTCTAAATCATGCTGATAATTAGCTGGATTTTTTAAATACAACAATGCACCGGTTGCATTTATACGACGCTCAGAGATCCGCTTTTTCATCGACTCAGCTAGTTTTTCTGATAGTGGAGTCTTTAGATCCTCTAACTTGCGAAGCATGAATCGCAACGTATACTCAGCACTTACTAAATCTGTATCGCGGCGACACAATACCTCGACGGCCAATTTTATCGGCTGGAATGTATTTTCGAAGTCGCTAAGGACTGCATGTTCTCCATCCGTGAAAGAGTAATCGGAATTAGAACTGAGAGAGAGATCGATTAACGCCTTGGCCACACATTGTTTTACTTTGTTGTATGTACTTATCATATTGCAAAGGCTAGACCAACGGGTTTTACAATCAAGAACCAGCTGAATCGTCTTACCACCAAACTCCTGCTGAATGTAATTTTGAAGGATATCATTCTTGGTGGGAGAGTTCTTAAAGAGCTTGACACATTTTCTTAATTTAGCTACAATCGATTGGTATTCCGAAGCCAGATCAGGTTGTTCCACAGGTAAAGAAAAGTGTAAACCATCGTAACTGTCTGGGTTATCTTCCAACTCTTCCTCCTCTTCTATACCGCGGTTTGTGTTTTCTTCAGTGTCTTCAATTTCTTGTTCAGAATTAGCTTCTTGTTTTTTTTTATAAATGATGTCTGTTATACCTAACTGTATCCCGTGCGCGTAGCAAAGCTGTTGAAGTGGTTCTATTAGACGACCTATTTTCTTCATGACACTGGCTCCGTCTGTGGTTATACCGACTATGTCATTGTCTAGGGATAAATCATATTTTAATAGATTTTCTTTGAGAAGCTGAACACAAGATTCTGAGGACATACTTCCAAATATGCGTGCCAGTCCTAGATTCCAGAAAGAAGGTTGGTTGTTGACAGTGGTATGAACATTAATATTCAGAAAGCGCCGACTCGTTCCAGACGTCCATTCATCAAAGGAGAGTGTAAATCTATAGCCTTCGTTCTTTAACTTTTGAAGATCTTCTTTCACCTTCATTTTGAGTGTCAGACCATAATTCATCACAATTAGTTTAATAGTGTTTGGTGAAGAAGGCAATTTATAATTGTTACCTTTTGAAGCAAAAAGATTCTTTATGTCCTCGGATGTGCAGAAAACTCTAAAAGGCAATCCGTCTTTCGCTACCATTCGAGAAATCATTTTTTCTTTACTCACGTCACAGTTGGATTGAAAGTAATCACTGATTTTCTTTCTTTTCTGAGGCGTTTGGCATTCGCTATTTTCTTCAAATATAGGCAATGGTGGCACTGCCAAAACTGTAGTAGACGCTGACGAGGATGACGGCAGAGACGACGACGACGATGCATCAAGTTGCAGAGTGGTCGATGTCCTTCTGACTTCCGTATTCAGTATTTTTGTGTCAATTTTATGGATTGCCTTCATATGTACATGTAATCCTTTTGTGTTACTGTTTGTAGTTTTCAGAATAGCTTTACAAAGTTTGCATTGGGCTGTCAAATTATTCACTGCTTTCTTAAAATATCTCCATACCGGTAACGTACTATTAAACTCCACGTAAGGTTCATTTTGATTATTTATCGACATTTTAAAAGTATTAACTTCACAGTCTTGCACTTGTGTGATAATAATATTCAAGTTTTCATTTAATTAATCAATAAAAAACACGTAATTTTAGCACTTTATGACAATAACTGCACAACTAAAACAATTGTAAACAAACAAGTGCCTACACGCTGTCGAATATATCTCGCTTACTTACTCTAGTCAAAACTACATCATTTGTCCTTTTCATTTCGCTCGCCCATAATCGTAAATACTCGGGAATCGGCGGGATAGTTTGCTTATGCCGTCTGCCGCCAGTCAGCGACTCGCTCGCGTGCCGACAGCACACGTCGTGCGTCGCTGGCTACGGCCGCTCAATCTCGACTGGGATCTCGCCATTTTATGCCTCGAGATTGATCTCGAAAAATGAGGCGAGATCTTGCGAGATTGGGATCTCGCGAGATCGAGATTGCATTCCCTACGAGGGACATTAAGAAAATAGTTGTACTAAAGAAAGAAAAAGAAAGAAAACGAGTTTATTTGGCACACACAGATACACACAATGTAGGTACAAAAAAAAGGTAACTTCATGGTACAAAAAAACTCGGCCTGGTATTCTCTTCCCATGATGGCCCAAAACTGCGTCACGATAAGTGTTACCATTGATAATAAATTTATGTACTTTACCATTTAGTTAATAAAAAAAAAAAAAATACTTACTAGCTTAATTACTAAGTAACTCGTGTGATTCATCTATTTAGTTTTAAATTAATTTATATATTGAATTATGTGCGCATCGCAACTGATGACGTATTCTTTGGCCAATCACGTGACCCAGCTATCACGGGAAGAGAATACCGAGCGGAGTATATTATTATACCATGGTTGTACTGTATGTGGGGTTGGCAATATTGTCTGAGAAATACCGTCATCGAGAAAGAAGATGGAAGAAGCAGATTGTGGTGTATAAGGACGATCAATCAAAATATATCTGCCTACTAGCTGACCCGGCAAACTTTGTTTTGCCATAAAAACACCAAACATTCATCTACCCTACCTACCCTAACTACCTACCCTACCCTACCTACCCTACCCTACCCTACCCTACCCTACCCTACCCTACCTACCCTACCCTACCCTACCCTACCCTACCTACTCTACCTACCCTACCTACCCTACCCTACCCTACCTACCCTACCCTAACTACCTACCCTACCCTACCTACCCTACCAACCCTACCCTACCCTACCCTACCTACCCTACCTACCCTAGCCTACCCTACCTACCCTACCCTACCCTACCCTATATCTCAAGTTGGACCAGACTGCTCACGGTGTGCCAATTTAATAATCGGTTATGTAGTTTAGGAATCCATCGCGCACAAACATCGTGACAGGAGATTTATATATATTAGATTATGTATATCCGGTTAGTCTGGCAGACTAATAATAGATTAGGCTGCCAGACTAACCGGATTCATCTGAAAATTTGTATTTTGTATAGAGTGACTTGTGTAAGGACGTTAATCTCTTGTAAGAATAATTATCTATACATTTGATAACAGAAGACCTAAAAACAATATTTTTTCTTCTTTCTAGATGCGTATTCGGCCTCGTCCACCAAACGATAATAACAAACGTAGCGCTCACCCACGACGCTCTCTACTTCACCACAAAATACGGCGAAGCGTTCATTGGCTCCATCTCCCGCAAAACCACACCCACCGCGCCGCAGCAGCCGATCAGGAAGGAGAAGGAAAGAGACAACAAGTCCTCCCTGGTCAAGTTTTTAGAAAAGGACGACTGTACGTCTGTCAGGATCGCGAAGATACCGAACGTTTATAGAGCGGTTTCTATTGCCGTTGATAGTGAAGGACTGAATTTTGCTTGTTTGCAGGTTAGTATTAATTTTAAATGTAGAAAATGAAACTCTTATTTTAAGAATACAGCTGTTATAAATATAGTTTAGGACTTACTACAAAAGCCAAACTTCATTTTAATCCCAAATTTATAAAAATAATTATCATTGCATCTAATGGCACCACATTCTGTCCTTAGAGACAAACGCAGTGTACAAAGTTTACGGTCAGCCGTAAACTCTGTACACTGCGTTTGTCCCCTCCATTCTCATCTGTGAACCATCGACAATATTTTTTCATAATTCAATCGCGGAACGCGATAAGGTCGCCTGTTATGTATGTTGTGTATGTTTGTTTTTGTTATAAGATGTCTTTTTGAATTATGTTTATCTTGATTCTTGGTGTACAATAAAGTATATATAAATAAATAAATGAAACTAATAAAAACATTTCCATTTCTAGATAAAACCAACTTGTGGCCTGACGTCACTACCGCAGCTGTCACCGTCCAGTATGTCCAAGCACATGGAATCTCTGCGCGAATGCGCCTCCGATGATGATCTGCTGCATGATGTTGTCTTTAAGGTATGTAACTGATTATAATATCACGCATTTGCAAAATAAATACTTTTACACCTCATTATAAAGTCCAGATTACAGATTCATGATTTTTTATAGTCATCCTAAAATCAGCTTAATTTGTACTCCCACTAAGTTGAAATTTGTTTAAGTGGAAAAATCGTCCATAAAAATTGGAAACTAAGATATAAAACGGCATACCCTAGTAGGTTTGATTTCCAAATAACAACAAATATAGATAAAACGCTGGCAAATGTTACTTCTTTCATTTGAATGACATAAATAGAAATTCAAATAAACCCAATGTGGAATTCAATCTATGAAACTAAAATTCTATAGAATTGAATATTGTTCCAACTTATGTAACCAAATAATCTTTATCTTTATCTTTATTATGAACATCTTACAGGGTATCTTTGAGGTGAGACCCTGACCTCCAAACTAGTAAAATACTGTATCTTGAAGGTCAGTTCCTTCCCTTCACAAACGTGTTATTAAATACAAGTACAATATGTCCATAAATTTTAACGTAGCCTATCATATACTTTAGACCAATAAACAACAATAAATCACTAGCTATCAATATAACTAAAACTAGAAAAACAAAAATCCATAAAAAAAAAGAAATAATGAAAGAAAAAAATGAATGCGTGTGTGTGTAGTTGTGTGTGTGTATGTGTGTATATATATGTATATGTGCGTGGGTGTGTGTATATGTGTGTGGGTGAGCGTGTGCGTGATTGTGTGCGTATATCATACCGTTACAACAAAAAGAGACTCAATTTTTTCATAGTCCATGTCATTCAACCATGCAATAATTCTACATTTGACTTGATTATTACTGAATGATCTGATGTCATGAATGGACTGTGTTAATTTATTGTATAACCGTGGAGCTTGGACATTGTAAATTCTGCTAGCAAATTTTGTGTTGGCTCTAGGTACTGGACACTGCACTTTCCTTTTATTTAACTTTGGTAATGTCGGAATGACCTGTCTGTGGTATCTACGTAGGACCTCATAGACATAAAGTTTACGAACGCTCATGACATTTATTTCGTCGTATAGATCTTTGGTGGGATAGCGATATGGAAGTTTAAATGCGACTTTAAGCAATGATCTCTGTGCGCGCTCAAGAACAATCATAATTGTTTTACAAGCCCCACCCCAGGCACTGATGCAATAGTTAATAACACTTTGACTAAGTGCAAGATAGGTTTGTACCAGGAGATCTCTGCCAGCCACATCACGCAGGTTTTTAAAGGCGAGTATTAATTTCCTTGTCCTGGCCGCTACCGAATTTATGTGTGCACCCCAGTTCAGTTTATCATCTATTATGATACCTAAATACTTAATACTTTTTGATTGAGCTAAAATGGGACACGTACAACTTGTATCGTTATCTAGATAAGGATTCCTGTTGCATGGGTATGTGTGACTCTTAAGTGTAATTGTATCCTTTGGGGCGCCTGCTTTGGTAATACTGAAACAAAGATATTTTGTTTTCTCCGCATTAAGGTTTAACAGGCTGTTTTCTAACCACCGCGTTACGATACGTAGCCCTTTTTCAACAGTAGTCCTTATTGAGTCCCATGAAGTATCGTGAAACAGAATAACTGTATCATCTGCAAACATAATTAATTCAGCTCTATCAATTTTGATGTTGCAGAGCTCATTAATATAGAGTAGAAATAGGCTTGGTCCAAGTGTACTCCCCTGGGGAACGCCATATGCAATGTCACTGCAGTCGCCAACCTGCTCTCCAATCCTAATGCACTGTTGCCTTCCAGATAAATAGTTCTGAAACCACAGAAGTGGAATACCTCTGATGCCTGCATTCTGAAGCCGTGAGATAAGAATAGGAATTGATACGGTATCAAATGCCTTCTGTAAGTCCAAAAATACCCCCACGCATTTTTCTCCCTTATCTAAATATGATGTAATGCTAGAGGTTAACCTATCCACAGCGTCAGTAGTAGAACGATTAGATCTAAACCCAAATTGGTTGTCGGATAAGATGTTATTTATTTCTAGGTATTTCGTTAATCTCTTATTGACTACCTTCTCTAAAATTTTAGACAAAACCGAAAGAAGTGATATAGGTCTATAATTATTAGGAACATTACGATCACCAGACTTGTAAATAGGTATCACTATAGCTTTTTTAAAAGCATTGGGAAAGTTTCCACTACTTAGGCTTAAATTGCAAAGATGACTAATAGGAGAGCTAACTCGAAGGCATAGCTGCTTAATAACTGACGTGGAAATTTTGTCCCAACCTGTGGCGCTGGTTGATTTAAGGTTTCTTATTATATCCATTATTTCTACGGGGTCAGTTGGAGCAAATGACATTGAATTTGGAGGCCCATTACATGTTAAAGCTTCACTCGCAAGCGTTTGGTCACTGATTTGGAGTTTACTTAAAGTAGCGTTAGCTAGATCCTTACCGATCGAGGTAAAATATTTGTTAATTTGATTTAATGAGTCAACAGAATTTTCAGAAATTGTAAGTAGTTGTTTTGGACAATCTTTCTTTTTATTAAGATAGCATATTTGTTTAATAATATTCCAGGTTTCTTTGGTATTGCCTTTAAGTTTTTGTAATTCGTGCTGATAATATTCTTTCTTTAACAGTTTTATCAACCCATTACATTTATTCCGGTACGCAGTGTAATATAGCCGTAATTGTTCATTCATTAATTGGTTTTTCATTTTTTTATGAAGATCATCTCTTTTCCTAATAGAATTCAGTATTCCGGCAGTTATCCATGGCTTCAATGGCCTTTTTTTTCGTGGTAAGTGGATCGTCTTTGTGTTATTATTTATGGCGTTATGTAAGCATGTTATTAAAGTTTCTGCTGCATGATTAACGTCAACGGTATTAAAATAATCATCATTTAGTGTTAATTTGAGTTCTTGGTCAATATTATCAAAATTGGTTACGGTTCTAGATGTTGATATATTTGATATTTGTTTTGTAATATGTGCCATATCTAAGTAAAGAAGTATAGGAGCGTGATCAGTAAGCTCTTCAAAAACTATTGACTGTATATCAGACGAGGTTTTAACCATAAAATGATCAATACAAGTCCGGATTCTTGTGGGAAGGTTAATAGCCTGTTTTAAGCCAAATGAAGCCATTAGATTTAGATACTGATGGGCGTGGGTATTTAAATTGTCCGAAAGGATGTCCAAGTTGATGTCACCAGTGAAAATGATGTTCGCGGTTTTACAGTCCTGCAAAATCACGTTTAAGGAATCAATATATTTTGTTGGATTATGGAAACAAGGTGGCCTGTATGAACATATAAGTGTGTAGCTTTTGCAAAAATCTACCACAAGACAATTTCCTTCAACCATAAATGGCTCATAATGTGTGCAGTTAAGTTCATCTCTAACGTACACGATAATCCCGTCATTTTTATTAAAACTGTTTTTGGTACTTAATGCGCTGTAATTGTTTATTGTAGGTATGATGCTGTTTTCGTCTATCCAACACTCGGTTAATACGAAAACATCTATTGTGATATCTATTTTCGAAACAAATATAAGAAATTTGTCCAGGTTGCAATTTACACTACGTATGTTAATTGTTATTACTGTTAGAGAATTATTGCTTAATGCATTATATTTTAACATAGTCGAACAGTTTGCGGGATTCTCTAATTTAAAGCATTTAATATCCATGGATGAGTCTAAATCTGTCACTATATTATTGTTTATGTTATCGAATTTTAAAAGAATAGTTTAAAAGGTACGCAACAAAGGATCCTTCTGTTTTGTTCGAGCATGATAAAGGCTATTGAAATAGTATTACTAGTCTTAATATGTAAATAAAATGTAAAGAAACCGAAATATGTAAATATTATTATTTTTGGTACATTGTAAATATTTATTATCTCTTTTGTGATGCTATCTATGAAATTAGAATGTAGAATGTCCAGGATTAGAACGGTATTGTACGAATGTAAGCAGTGTGTGTAATTATTTGCGTTGTGAAAGAATGTTAAAAATTGATTGTGTGTGTATGTGTGTGTGTTTATACTGATTTTTAAAATATTGCAAAGAAACATTAAGGCTAAATACAAGTAACTCAACCTACTAAAGATTAAGAAAATCTTGTTATGCTGTATCACTGGTGATAGTCATTTCGCATTTTTAAGGGAGATTAAATGTTCTTCATTTTTTACCAAAATGTGTGGCTTCCCTTCCATTTCTCGAAGAAAAACTCTCCCGTTTGCTGTCCAGCAGAATTTAAAGTTTTCGTTGGTGGCAAAATCTCTAGTCATGAAAAAGAGTCGTCTTCCTCTAGCAGTGAGTCGTTCTGATAGGTAAATCGGCGAGTTGTTACCATCTAGTCCCAGGTGAGTGGAGTTTAGTTGCTGTAGGGAGTTGTCTCTGTTATATTTCCGAGCCATAGATAAAATGTTTTGTTTTATTAGGGTGTTAGAAAATTCGACATAGAGAGTTCCGATGTATTTATCCTTCTTACTGGGCACCCGATACACGTCTCTAATGTCTCCAGTCACCAATTTTACTTTCAGGTAATCCGAAAGTTTAGCAACCATTTTGAAAAGATTCTCTTTCTTTTCAAAATCAAAATTTCTTCACCAAATAACACTTACCATTGTTCTAAGCTGTGTTGCTTGAAACGTTTATTCCCTACAATAATTTGTAATACCATACATACCTTTCTTTTATTCTAGGTCGGCACAAAACGCTTCCCAGCGCACATATTTATCGTAGCCTCCAGCAGCGATCTTCTGTACAAACTCTACCAGGAGCACATAACTGCTCCGGGAGATAAGCCCGAGGTCACAGTAGACAATGTTCACCCTGAAGCCTTCGAGAGGATCATGAAGTTCATGTATACTGGCACTTGTGACGTCACTGAGACGGGACCCTGTGGACTTAAGATTACGAAGGAAGAGCTCGTGAAGAAGGATAAGGAGTTTGTTGAGGAGGAGGAGTTGATTGGTATGTGTTTTTTTGGATAGGTTTTGTTTATTTTATTTTTTCAAAGGTAACTAAGAGGGTCAAAGGTATCTTATCTTATGGAGGGGCCGAGACATAACTCGGACACTTCGACCCATTGGGATCTATTGTGGTCCCCTAGATACCTTACTCCTCGTGTTTAAAACTGTTTTCATGAGCTTTACAACGAGACTAGGAGATATGAGCCTATAGTCTTCTGGTTTTGGGTATCCAACCCCTAGGAGACCCATTCGCTTGCCAGCCAGTGCATCGCATGTGCACAGAAGGTGCTCCATGCGTTCCGTATGTTCCCCACACAACCTGCACACGGGGGTCGTATTTAAACCCATCTTCATGAGCATGTCGTTGGTTCCAAAGTGCCCAGTAAAGGCCCCAAGCAGGTTAGGGGTCAAAGGTTAGAAGAGAGAAAGAATTACCATCCAATCTTGACATCTTAGTTAGATGTCAAGATTGGATGGTAATTCTATCCGACCGTCGTCTGCCAATCTGGTTTTAGGGTTCCGTACCCAAAGGGTAAAAACGGGACCCTATTACTAAGACTCCACGATCCGTCTGTCTGTCTGTCCGTCCGTCATGAACCGTGATAGCTAGACTGTTGAAATTTTCACAGATGATGTATTTCCGTTGCCGCTATAACAACAAATACTAAAAACAGAATAAAATTAATATTTAAGTGGGGCTCCCATACAACAAACGTGATTTTTTTTGCCTTTTTTGCGATAATGATACGGAACCCTTCGTGCACGAGTCCGACTCGCACTTGGCCAGTTTTTCGTATTAGTATGTCAATGTTAGCATAGCAAAAGACAGAAAACAAGGAATATAAATATAGAATACACTTTATTGTATACAATAACAATTGGCTATTCACAGATACTGCAATAAAATATGGAATGTGTTGGAAATGTTAGCTTGTAGGTAAATAATAAATGTGTCAGTTTTTTTTCGTCAATATGTAAAAGGTTAACATTTTATTTTTGGCAAACAAATTTGCCATTTTTATCTATGGAATAAATGATTCAAAAAGGGGGCGGCGGCCATAATTGATGCATCGTGTGACGTCACATTTTAAATAACAAACAAAGAGTTGCTCGTCGTAGTTCGCGTCTGTTTATTAAGATATGACGTCATAGTCCGAAATGTCACGTGACGGACTGTTATTATATTTGTAGATAGTGTTCAATAAGAGGTTGTATTCAGTCTATGAAATTTAACACATGTACTTTTTTTTTAATTCCTTATTTATGATTTACAGAAAACCCATCAGAGATATCAGCCTTCGAAGTGTACAACAAACCGGTAGACAAGTCCAAGCGACAACGCAACCGCCGCAACACCGATACTCCGCCGCGCACTCATCAGTACTGTGATCCCGTTAAGCTGCTGCAGGCCTCCGCCAAGCGGCTGCAGGTCATGAGCCTCCATAAACTGCTGGATAAGTTCTAGTAAGTAGATAAACTCACTCACCAAATCCTATTTATAACATTGTTTTATATAACATTGTCGTATTACATGGGATTAAAACATAACGGGCAAAAAGTGGGTGTACCAATGAAATCTTTAGGACTGGAACTAGGCAATCGGCTTGTGGCTTGCTGTCCCTTGTTGTATTAAACTTTTAAATTGTAAAATATAGATGCACTGAACACACTCCTCGTATTTTTACTGAAAGAACAATGGCAGGTGCCATTGCCCAGGTGATACATTGTTTTAGCTGAGATTAAATTCAAATGTCTTTAAATTAAAAATATCTGGTTTAACTCAGGGTGATGTTCTGAATTAGTTTGTGCAAGAATTTTTGTTCGAGAATGTAGAGAATAATAGATATTCAGTCATAAACTTTTGTAGGTTATGTCTGGGTCACTTTTAATAATGTGTTTAAAAGGTAATATTACCTAAATGGAATACAATTTCGTGGAAGTAAAAGGGGAATATCGCATTAGTATTTCCCTTACCTAGTTATTTTAGCATGAAATGTGTAGTATTTATTAAATCAAGTGACATTGACGTGTATCAAAAGGTTGTCGTCAACAACCAAGCCAAGCTATATTTTTTTTAGACTTGGGTACTAGTCATTTTGCCAATCATTAATTGAAAGTAATTCATTTATTTCTACTACACTACAATATTCTTACCTACCTGCAAGGAACATCTACACTTAGACATAAACTGTGTTGTTAACACATTTACTGCAATAAATACATTAATGATATTATTACTTAATATAGTTACTACTTGTCACTTAGCAGATAAAATATATAATGGCAACACTATGCTAAAGAAATGAACTAAAAAATCAAATAACTTTTTATTTATTATGTTATTTTTTTAACTATTTTGGACCAGGCCTAATTATACTTTAAAAAACATAGACAATTAATAGAATGTCTTTCGTATATAACTCACTTTCAGACGCTCAAATTTAAGTCAGCTAAAATTTCGCTATTGTTCTTTGTTTTTTGTCATGTCGTCATTCAGGTAGATTAATGAAAAATATTGGACACGTATATGACGAAGATATAATGCGTTGAAATACCGTGTGACGTCACGCCGCTAGTACACTTTACTTATACTGCCTTAGTGACGTCACAAGCCCCCACTCCTGAACTTTGATGCGCTTTAACTTTGTAATTTTTTATTGATTTGGTAAAGCAAAAAATACGTGTACAATATTATTTGATAACTCACTGACGGACTTAAAAGAATTATCATTTTTCTACCCAGGAAACATCCCTATTGCGTAACTTTTTTGATTGCTTATAATATAACTCATTGCTTCATATTATGTTTAAAAATCCGACAGCATAAAACACGCAACGAATAAGTATTCAGAATTGTCTAAATTAAAGAGTTTGCGATCGATTCCATTTACGCATATAGCCTACAAGAAATACAATGTAGTCTCATTTCATTTTACTTTCTAACCTTTTGGCCTATTCTATAACTTTTAAAAATTTTATTTCTATCAACCTTTATTAATCGCACTTCTCTTCCCCAGCTACAAGAACGGCTCAATATGTCTAAAGGAAAGCGCGAGTACGACTTACACTCGCAACCCGTGCCCATTGTGGGGGCGCGAGTCGTTTCCCGAGCTGGTGGACACTAGTGTGGTGTCCAAGGACGGCGCGAGAGTGCCCGCACACAAGTGTGTACTAGCGGCCAGGCTGGAGTACTTCCAGGGAATGTTTATGCATTCTTGGACTGAGGTAGGCTAGCCAATGCAAATGCTTGTTACAGAAACAAAAATCAGCTTAATTTCAATGTACATTAGGTTGATTTTAAAATGAGTAGTTACTGTCACGGGGTCCCAGCGCTAAGAAAAAAAAATTGGTTAAAATAAATCTCACTAGATGGCGCGATATGCACCGATTTGTTATTGAATTGTATGTAAAATTATCATTTTCTGGCATTGAACGTGAAAATTGTATGTTCAACTCTCCTAAGCACACAATTATGGAATATTGGGCTCTTAATTCACATTTCAAATATTATTTGAACGCATCATTTAAAATTGATGCCAAAAGATGGCACAGTTTTAAATTTCTGAGGCATTCCACTCGATTGTTTAAATTTGTATTGTAACACATTTTGGTGCAATGAAACTGTAAAAAAGTGCTAAAAAATATCATAAAACAAATCGTCACTGTATTTAAAGAAAAAAATATTCACGAAACGAGTAAACTCTTTTACTTGCAAGTCGCTGCTAACACCATCTATCTATCGCCTTGGAACGGAACCGAACGCGATCGATGTACAAAATATAATCAGAGAAAAAACGCTAGACAGTTGAAATTTTCACATATGATGTATTTTTGTTGCCGCTATAACAAAAAATATTAAAAACAGAATAAAATAAATATTTAAGTGGGGCTCCCATACAAAAAAACGTGATTTCTTGCCATTTTTTGCGATAATGGTACGGAACCCTTCATGCGCGAGTCCGACTCGCACTTGGCCGGTTTTTTAAAGAAGTTGTGAGGATATTTTTTTTTACTAGTGATACGTTTTATTTCTGTACTAAACCGCAATATATTATATTTCCAGAGCAAGATGCTGTCAACAGTGACTCTACCAATAAACTACGGCATCTTACTGCCAGTCATCAACTTCCTATACACCGACTCCTGTCCCGAACTAGAAAACTGTGACAGTATCGACTTCATTTGCAACCTCCTTATAGTTGCCGACCAGCTGTTCATTACACGGCTCAGGGAAATGTGCGAGATCGCGCTAGCAAACCTTATAAACCTGAAAAACTGCACAGAACTCTGTCAATTCGCACACACGTACAACGCCACACAGCTCAAACAATGCTGCATGGAATTCATCGCACTTAATCTCAACAGTGTTCTAGACAACAGATCTTTAGATCTACTTGAAGAAACCTTACTGGACGATATAACTCAGTATTATTGCAAGTTCAATCCCATCATGTCTTCAAGAGTCATCACACCTTTCTACAACGCTCCAGACGATGAAGTTATTGAAGAGTTCGCTAAAACGTATCCAGTTAACTTGGAGTTAACGGACGAAGAGTTAAAGAAAGATGACAGTGCTATAGAAATAATTGGTAAGAAGAAAAGAGGAAAGAAGATTGAATACACTGACAGTGAGAAGGAGAGAATGAGGTATGAATCTGTAAGCTCGGTGACGTCATTGGACCTGTCTAATGATACATCTGGTGATATTACTCTATCGTTGAGTAAAATTCCGAAGGAGTCCGTAAAGGTAACTCGGGAAAAGCAAGCTATGTGGACCGAAGTACCATCTTCCCAGCAGAAACAGTTGAAAGTCGTCCAAGCAAGACTGAAAGCCATAAACATTGCGAAGGATTTATTGAATGAACCACCCACCGAAACGTTCACAAAACTAACGAAGAGTAGTTCCTCAAGTGCCATGACAATACAAGAGAAATTACCTACCTCATCGCGAATGTCTGTGTCACCGAAAGACTCTCCTATCTCTGAACCTGCTTGGAGTACAAAACAGGGTAATGTAGTTATAAGTCATGTCGGACCAAAACTTTCTCAGAAGCAAAGGAAAAAATTAGCATTACAAGGAAATGATACATCTTCGCAAAGCATTGACGATTACTTTACTAAGATAAATGTGGGTAGTCCGCCTGAAAAGCCGAAAAACCCGTGGAAGATCTGTGAGGCACCGGTTGCTAGTAGCAGCCCTAAGTCAAAATCTATAGAGTTTAATAAAATATTGACGGACCAGAGGAAACAGAAGGAGGATCACTCCCGAATTATGACCAAACCACTTCTTTTGACTCAGGTATGTTACTGTATTTCAAATTCCTTTTTATTCTTGTTGTACTAGCTGTTGCACGCTACTTCTTCTGCGTAGCATTAGTTAGCACGGGCACCCAACACGAAGAAAGAAAATTTGGTTCAAATAAATTGCACTAGATGGCGTGATAAGCTTCGATTTGTTATTGAGTTTTTTGAAATATTAAGATTTTCTAGAGATGATCATAAAAAATGTATGTTCTTGTTTAATTAACTCTCCTAAGCACAAAATTAAGGATTATGAGGCTCTTAATTCACATTTCTAAGATTATTTGAATGGATCATTTAAAATTGATTCCAATAGATGGCGCGGTTTTTTATGAGGCATCCACTCGATTTTTTAATTTGTTTTGTAACACATTTTGGTACAAAGAAACTGTAAAAACGTGCAACAAATTACTATAAAATAAATCGTCGCTGTATTTAAAAAAAGTATTCACGAACCGAATAAATCTTATACTTGCAAGTCGCTGCTAACACCATCTATGTCCGTGGAACGAAACCGAACGCGATCGATTTTGTTAGAAAAAATATCAGATTAATCAGACGATAAACGCTATTTACGTCGGCACGGTTTCTTTCTATAGGATGAGGCACCTGTATGCTAGTATTATACTATCTGTGGTACAGCGAAGTCTATTTTTATTACGCGCAATAATATTGCAGGTGTGTGGGCTGCCTTATTTGAGCAATTATTAGTTCACTATACAAACTTGTGTGGATGTTTTCCGGGGTCAAATCAGACAGAGGGGTACAGTAGACGCACATTTCGTTAGGAAGCCTGTTGCAATCCTCAAAATTTATTTTCCTTCTGCTATGGTGATTCGTCGTCAAGCCAAGAGTTGCCTTGAATAAAGATGAACGACGTGCGATTGGAGATGCGTTTGTCTAACACTGGACTGCCTGTTGATTCGTTAATATTATCTCTCTAAATAGTACCTCTTTATTGACTGAGACAAAGCAAATACAGGGTGATATTATTAAACTTAATTCATGGTCAATTGCTTTAATGAAGACAACGATCATAATTACTGCTGGGTAATTGATAATAATTATTTGTTTTATTTTTCCAGCTTGAAGATAAAGCAATAGAGCAACTGGAGAGATTCTACAACATTCACGAAATAGATGACGAGTTGATCACGGTGCGTCGCATCGAGCTGCAAGTGTCTTCTCCACAATGGCTACACACTGCCCCTAAATAATAACTGTGCTATTTTATACACTTTACTATTCTTCTTATTTATAAGATTATAATGAAAACTTATTTTTACTAATATAATGAAATATGACAAGATTTTTGTTTGTTTTAATTCATCCAATTTTGTCTCACACGCCATTATCAGCCTATACTGTTCCCACTGCTGGTACATAGACATCCTCTCTTAGGGCAATGCCCCATTAGTGCGTTGCGTCGTCGCAGCGTCTTTTTCCATATATTTTTTTATGACATGCCCCATTAAGGCTGAGGTCCCATTAATGCGTTGCGCTGCGTTGCGTCATCGCAGCGTCGTCGCTGCGTCGTTTTCCATATATATTTTATGACATGCCCCATTAGACCGTTGCGTCGTCGCGCGCGACGTTTCGACGGATCGAAGGACAAGAGACGAAGCGGGAGGGAGGGTGATGCGCTGCGTTGTCGGAGCTCCGCTGCGACGACGGACAGTGATCCACTGCAAGAGGAGTAAATACCATTCATTTCGATTGGTTCAAGTCTAAAGGGTTCCTGAATTTGGTATACTGCGTCTTTAAATGTGGTTCTTAGGTTTTAACCAAAGTATTAAAGCTGGCCACACACATTACAAAAAAAAAATAAAAAAATTTCGTCAAACAACAACTCTCTATATTCCTACATAAAAAACTGACCTTAACTATTTCTTAATGCTTCTATGGTTTCTACGTTTATTTCGGCGGTGGCGTAATACAGCAACAAAAAAAAAAACGTTTGTATCCATCCATTGCGAAGGCTGAACTGAAACTCAGCTGCGACGGCGTGCATACTTTCTTGCGTTGCGTTATCGCAGCGTCAACGCAACGCAGGTGTGGCATACAATGCGTTGTTCCGTTGCGACGACGCGACGCAACGCACTAATGGGGCCTCGCCCAGCCGGTCCACACGGCGCGTTGCGTCAGCGTTGCGTCGACGTCGCTGCGTTGTTTTACATACTAAGGGTGAGGCCCCATTAGTGCGTTGCGCTGCGTTGCGTCGCGTCGTCGCAACGGAACAACGCATTGTATGCTACAGCTGCGTTGCGTTGTCGCAGCGTCAAAAGGTTATGCACGCCGTCGCAGCTGAGTCTCAGTTCAGCCTTCGCAATGGATAGCTTTACGAAATTTATCACTGTAGTGTTCGTGTGATTTATCCCATATAACGGGTCTTTCTTGGACCAAGGATATGAGAAAATCTATATCAATATCCTGCTCACTCATGGTAAGATAAAAAATGTCGTTTTGCTCGTCTAGCTTCCTGCTCTTGCAGTGGATCACTGTCCGACGTCGCAGCGGAACTCCGACAACGCAGCGCATCACCCTGCCTCCCACTTCATCTCTTGTCCGTCGATCCGTCGAAACGTCGCGCGTGACGACGCAACGTTCTAATGGGGTATGTCATAAAATAAATATGGAAAAAGACGCAGCGACGAAGCTGCGACGACGCAACGCACTAATGGGGCCTTGCCCTAATGAGGCATCGCCCTTAGAGGAAGTTGGCTGCAGTTGTAATCTACCATGAGCCCAGTCTAGATTCCTAGCCACTCACACATCATGTGACATGATGCCCATACCCTCTCAGAGACGAGGCCTGCACGCACATTGAATCAAATGGGAGTCTGTGCAGAAAAGGGGGTCCATCTACTCTATCCACTCTTCGAGTATTTGTTGGATGTTTCCAAACTATGTTTTTCACCAGTAGAGACAAAGAGTACAGTAGATATTCTGCACCTAGCCCATTTTTAGGGTTCCGTAGCCAAAGGGTAAAAACGGGACCCTATTACTAAGACACCGCGGGGGTTCCAATACAACCCCATACAACAAATGTGTTTTTTTGCCATTATGGTACAGAACCCTTCGTGCGCGAGTCCGACTTGCACTTGGCCGGTTTTTTGAATTCCCATTTGGCCTGCTGTGCGTGGTGTGATGAATATCTTTTTTTTTTTCTGGTGGGGAGGGGTAGAGGATATCATTACCATTATCTTTGGGTTACTGCTCAGTTGCCCACTGAGTCTCTAGTTGACTTGGTTTATTGTTAAATGGCCTGAAATCCAAACAAAGTAGGTATGCGGGTTTAAAGCTCCTCCCTACCTTGCACTTTTGCTTTAGGGCTTGTTTGCCTTTTCTGAAAGCCCAATTGGCTTATCTATGTGCCTGCCTACAAAATCTGAAGTAACTAAATTTTAAGAAAAGTTTGAGGACTGATAAAGGGATCAAAACAAAAAGTAAATGTATAACAACTATTTATTTCTATAATTATTTATAAATATAAACTACCTCATGAATTTAACTATTATTATTTGGGTGGAAAAGCTTTCATTAGTTGGTTTAATTGTCTATGCGTCAGTTTCTTCTCTCCTGGAACGAGGATACCTTTCTTGCCTTGTTCTCTCTGGGCCTTCGATCTTTCACTGTATTCTTTGTAACATCCTTGGAATGCTGCCACTTCCTTCAAGCAGGCTGCCTGGTCAAATTCGGACTTCTTGAAACATGCAAACATCACAGCCATTTCTTGCATACAAGCTGCTTCTTTGAGCTTATCTCCTTTACCAGAAACTGTTTTCTTTAGCTCCAATGGTAGCAACTGTTTGTATGGTACAGGCTCCCGCTGAGGCCTCCTGGCACTTTTCTGCGATGGACCCGCAAATAACATATAATTTAGCCTCATTTTGAATGCTAAACCACTCAACTCAATTCAAAATATAGCTAATTTTGCAATTTCCAATAATAAATTTAAGAAACGTACGTAAGAGGTTATAATAATTGTGTTTCAGATTTTAAAATTTAAGTTGTCAACTTTCGACACATTGCTTGGAAGAGAAAGAGACGGCTATATTAGCAATTGTTTAAGAGAGGTAGAGCGAGGTAATGACTAATGCAAGATATCGTAACAGCCTGCCTGTTTGGAATTTTCACTGATTGACACTGACATTGACAGAAATGACAGAAACCGACTGACATTTGGTTTGACATGTTTGAAATCGTTCAAAAATTTATCACGACGAGAAACACTATCGATGTCCAACATAAACATGTTGGACGTCGCTGACAACGGTGAAGGAAAAACATCGTGAGGAAACCTGGACCTATAGTTAGTTTATTTTAAGATTGTGCTCCATTGGTGTAATTGCTGCAAGGCATACCAGTGCGAGGATAAACTAATAAATCATATCGTATCGTATTCCACATTGGACACCCATTTCAACGACACCTGAGGTATTCCACATACGGCACATATCGATATTTTTCGCAGGTGGCAGGTGCCATTTCAAAATCAAAATCAATATTTTTTTATTTTACATAGGCCTACATGGACACTTATAAAACGTCGACAAAAGGCGCACGGTTCGGGTTGGTCGTTTCCTATGGAGAAGAACAGGCAAGAAACTCCATGGTTACTCTTTTAAAAATATGGTTTGTTTTTACAATATTTCCATGTACATGTACAGCATTACTTAGATATGGGGGGACAACGTAGGCCCGGCAATAAGACGTTAGAAACTAAAAATATAATTAAAAAGTAAAACGAGATAAAAAGTTATCAAATGTTATCAAGCATCTAGAAATCTAGAAGGCCTACAATGTTCACACATTCACAAAACAATGGGTAAAAGCATCTATACAAAGGTAAAAAAAATAAAAATAAATGTAACTATAACAAGACTAAATTTTACATGTGGCACAAATGTAGTTATCAGTGCTGTAACTATTCTTAGCAAAGGGATTCGTGTTATTTTTTCTACTTTTGGCAACTACGGATCAGTAAACTAGTGTTGGGACGTTTATACCCAAATCACCAGGAGGCCAGAATGAATGGGTGAATGAATACTAATTTCTCTGCATTAAGAGATTACAAGCGGTTTTGCGTGGCTTCATAAACAAGGTCAGCTTCAGAAATCGTTAAAACATTAAATCTTTTTACCCGACTGCCAAAGGAGGGTAATGTGTATATTTATAACAAGCTGTTGCCCGCGGCTTCGCTCCCGTGGACCACCCCACAAGACCCGTTTAAGGGATTAAAAATTAGCCTATGTCACTCTGGAATAAATCAGCTTTCTATTGGTGAAAGAATTTTTTAAATCGGTTCAGTAGTTTCGGAGCCTATTCGGTACAAACGAACAAACAAATCTTTCCTTTTTATAATATTAGCATAGATTATAAGAATATACATCAAATAACAAACGATCGTGTTTGCAATGAATTCAACAAGTCAATGAAACAATTGCTAACTTCGCTCATGAAATACTTGAATTTGGCCGAATATCCGGTATCTCTATCACGTCCGAAGGGAAGTTGCGAGTGTAGTCAAACGGTGGTTCCCCTGTCAGGAGACTGAGCCGACGCCCGCTGCAAAGTGTGGCGGAACACTTTTCCCCCAACAAAACATAACCTCACAAGCCCCCACTCCTGAACTTTGATGCGCTTTATCTTGTTGAATTTTCATTGATTTAAATAAGCAAAAAATACGTGTCCAATATTTTTTGATAATTTAACCAGCGGACTAAATGGAATTCGCTGTTTCGTAGGTACCCGTCATCATGTATGTCGAAGTCGAATCGAGCACAAAACCAGATGCCAGGCTGCTACTGAGAAATTCCAGATGGAAAGACGCAATAACACATTGACTCAGGAATCGAACCTCGGGCTTCATACTCCGCAGTAGCGCTTGTGACCAAACTATCTAGAAGTTAACAATGGACTCTAAAAGATAAAGTTGAAGTAGCCCACCTAATTCTACCCACTCCTCAATACTTAATGTCGCTGGAGTCCACGCTTAAGATGAATTCATTGTATCATGTACACAACAATATTATTTTGTTGACTTATTTCTAATTTTATTAAGTATTTATTATTGATATAGAACATATGCAAAATAAAAACGTGTTAATACGTCACACCCGTATCTCAAACGTGTTATATATCGTTTTACTACTTACATTCGTCTAAGCCCCATCATAAATGGCTACTACAGTTGAACAACTTATCTGAATCGTAATAATTGTATCTTTATTAATGTTATAAAATTATATCTGATCTGGTAATAAGAGATGTTGTAAATTAAGTATTTAAGTATATCGATATCTTTGTGTTTTCCAATGTTATGTTATTGTTTGCGAAATTTAACTCACCGTAGAATTTAAATTTTGAATTTATGAAAGCATGGCACTTGCCAGGGACTGGACTACACTCTAGTGCTCCGCCCTCGGCCACAGGAACACTGGAAAACAACGTGATACAACAGTTTTATACTATTAAAAATGTTTCAGAGTTTTCCGCCTACCCCAAAACAGTTACATGTGGAATACAAAGGAATATGTAAACTCGGGAACTCGTTGGATAACTCTTGAAAAATGCTGAACATTTCGTTTGATATTGCATTATCTCAGTGTTTTTATGATACTGGTTGTAATGATATCTATAATACAAAGGCACGAGCTACGTTCCTAATATGTAATTTTATTGAGAAATTATTGCAAAGTACAATAAACAAAGATCCAGAGTTGTATAATATAAGGTCACTCCGACACTTAATCACATTGATAAACTGCAATTTGCGTTCCGATTCGTAGATAATCGAACTATAAAAAGGTAACGAAAGTTAGCAATGGCATATTTGTATCTCAAATACAGACGAAAAAGTAAGTTCCTGCCAACGATCAGCATTGACATATTTTAAAATTTCAAAAACGATTATTCCTTGCTACTATAACATTTTAGTCAAAGTCCACACATATATAGGTATATTTGTTAATATATATCTTCCTTTATTTCCAGATATATTGATCTAAGATGAGATTCTTCGCAGCCTTCGTTGTTATCGCCGCCGTGGCCTCAGCCACAGCCGAGCCCACCAGAACCCCCATCATCGGCCAGATTCTCGAAGCTATCGCTGCCTTGAGACCAGAGCCCGTTGCCGTTGGACCCGCCATAATCGACACTGAACCCATCTCCGTCGGCCCCGCTTTCATCGACGCTGAGTACGAGCCTATCTCTGTTGGCCCCGCCATCATTGACTTCCCCCTTCCCGATGGTGGTGCCGTCCCTGAGTCCGTAATCGCTCCCTCCCCCGTGGCTATCATCCCTGGACCTGCTGCTGACGTTTCTGCCGCTGCTCCCCTTGTTCAGATCATCCTGAACATCAACCAGGCCGCTGGATCCAGCCCCGTCGCTGTCAGCCCCATCGACATCGCCGCCCCTGAGATCAAGCCTGAGCCCGTCCACATTGTTGATGCCGCCCCTGAGCCCGTGCAGGTTGTTGAGGTCGCTCCCATCCCCTCCCCCATTGGTACTCCTATTGCCGTGAACCCCATCGGTGTTGTCGCCCCTGAACCAGTCCAGGTCGTCGAGGTCGCCCCCGTGGCCGTTGAGCCCGTCCAGATCGGAGTCCCCGTCATCCCCGAAGCCGCTGTCGTGCTCCCCGAAGAACTGAACTAAGAAGTGTATAAAGAATTCTCTTAATGTATTGGCGTGTAACATATATAAATACTCATGATAACTGAAATAAAATAAAACTCAATTAATATTATAAAGCTTTTTTAATATTCTTCTTTTAGACCAGGGGGGTAACCATAAGCTCTTAGAGTAAGGTTATTTTGTGATCGCGTAAGTGACAGATGTATACAAGTCATATACATCTGTCCCTTACAGACACTCAAAATAACCTTACTCTAAGAGCTTATGGTCACCCCCCTGGTTAATTGTCAATGACCAGTAAAAAAAATTACCGTTCAGTACATTTTTGCGCGCATTAATTCATCAAAATGTAGAGAACGGGAGACACTTTCTTTCTTTTTTTTGGAGTTATTTTTTGCATAAACCATTCTTTGATTGATACCTAATTCCTGGAAAATTTGGCTGGTCATTAAAAATTAACCTGGTATATCTCCTAGCCCGGACATGGGACCTTTTGAAAGGTGTGCCGGGGGTCGAAGCTAGTGGAGGCGATCGGCGGTGGCGACCACTTTACCCCACTTTAAATTGTCAAAAGACAATTTAAGGGGAGGTAGGTACCATTTTATTATTGAAGAATCATATTTCTTGGGTTAATAAAACTTGAAACTTGACATAAGTACCAACCTATGTAAAAAATTAAGGTTGTCATTATGAGTTTTTCGAAACTAACACCAAGCTAAGAATCTTACTAGTTAGGTTTTCGTTTCTGACGTAGGGTTCTAGGGGAGTACTAAGTACGAATTTTCGGAAATTCAACCTTTAAGAGGGTGAAAAGGGGCAAAAATTGTTGTAAAAAAAAATCTAATTCCTTAGGGATAAAGTAAATAATCGAAATTTACGTACGTCTTTAAAACTACCCCCCAGATAGGGTTAAGGGGTGTTAAAGTTTTTTTGTGGAATCTTACTGCTGAATCTTACTAACTTATACGAAAAATAAAAAAGAGAAGAAAAAAGTGAATCATATACTTGGGTTGTTCAAAACTCGACCCTCTACGGAGCAAAATGAAGTTATTAAGTTTTTAGGGAAGGATTTTACTTTGCGGCGGTGGCCTAAAATTTATTAAGTAATAATAAGTCAAATAACGAATCGTCCCAAACCAATAAACCGTATATTTACGATACCCCATTTTTTATTGATTTAATAAAAAGTTATTTTTGGTCGCCTTTACTAACTGCACATAAGAGAGTAATTTATAGACTATCGAAATCACGCGAACGAATTCGCGGGCATAATGCTAGTTACGTATAAAATATAATTGAGTTTAGTAAGTGAAATTTTAGAAATTCTTAACTTGGTGGTTTTAATTCTACATATTATCTTACGTACCAATATTTTGTCTTAATATGTCTTCGAGATACCTTGAAGTTAAAAGACCAGTAAATAAATCGCACTGAAGTTTATCTGTAAAGTAGTGTGAAGTTTTTCTTAAATGGTTTTGTAAACCAGTGCCTTCTTTTGCTTAAGTTAACTCTTGGTTGTATGGATATCCTTAAGGGTACACTAGTCGACGGCACGAACTATTTTGTGTGCGGGGTTAAAATATGGTATATCAAACTACAACACGTGCGGAACAGATAGATGCTGTTATGAGCAGTAAGAAGCTAGTTCGCGTACGAATACACACTTTTGCAAATTTGTAGCGAAATGGATGATGATTTAGAACGAAAACGAGCGCGCGAAATTTTATAAACAGACCTTTGGGGGTCTGGATATCATGAAAAAACGACTGAATATATCTGTTCAAAATAAAATTATTTGTATTGTTGAACTACTAATCTATCCCTGTATGGAGGCCGTTTTTCCATTTTCCTTCTTCTTATGGTACTTATTTGCGCCCAAAAATGCGTTAAAATTAGTGTTGAAATATGGAACTTTCGAAGCTCACAACTTTCAAGTAAATATTTTTTTTTACTTTTTTGCTTCCATACAGGGCTAGATAATGATGAGACCAATTGATATATTTTTTTATTTTGAACGTACATCGTCAAACAGTGGAGTAAAAGCCAGACTACGTTTGTATGGAAGAATTTTCGACTAGTGTACCCTCTTATCTTATCGTAGATATCTTGTGGGTCAACATGGTTTACGGGCAAGAATTCAGTTACTGTCTCAAATATATCTACCATACCTTTTAAGACAAGGCATTGCTTCTTGGAGTGTGTGATGTCTGACCTAAGCCTATCCTAACGGTGGCTCATGTTTTTCAATATCCTATATTTTATATTTGCTACTAAGATTGTTTTGACAAAACAAATGATGGCTGGGCTTTATGAAACATCTGAATTTCTTGAGGGATAGACTTCTACTACATTTTTAACTCGCCAACTACGATTCCCGTATTACCCTCTTCGGAGGCGCCGCATGTGTTGTTTTACCCATAAATAAGGATTTCTAGTTTTTATTCTCATAATGAGTAGGTACTAGAACTCCTACTCATCTCTAATGCTAATCATGATACCAAAAACACCATCATGTATCGGATGGGCATTTTGTTACACCTATAAGTTAACGAGCCATTAATATCAAGAATTTTGTGGAAATATTTTCACAATAAGAGCCAGGGATTCCACAAGGAGCCATTGTAGGTCTTTTTGAATTGTGTATTCTAAATACTATATTATGCCATATACTAATGCGTATATCTCTTGTAATCTATTTAAAATCAATAAGGAACACAATTACAAGATTAAAAAAGCCAATAAAGTAGTTTCCTAATCCAACCTGTTTGTAATTGTATGAATCGTCTAGAGTTAGATTATTTTCTATTCCACTGTAAATTATTTTAGATAAACAACAATATATAAAGTTTGCGAAAACCGAAATGAACACAGTCGTGTTAAAAGCGGACAAAAGTAAGTACTTGTTTTAGATGTTTTGAGTACTTTATAATAATAAATGCATTAATACATGAAATCTAATAAACTAGCTATCAACAATTTTTTTGGGTGAACTCATTTATGAATTACATTTATTCTATCTTATGACATATCGACAGTCTATTAACAAACTAATCGATTGATCGGTTTGGAAAGCTCTCAGTCTGTCACGAATTAATTTTAAACATGTGTGGGACGGAATATTTTTTTTGCTAACATATTATTAAATAGCTTCTGCCAGCGGCTTCGCCTGCGTAAATAGTGTTTTTTTTAATCCCAAGGGAACATTAGGGTATAATGTATGTATGGATGAAAAGTAACATATGTGCTATTCCAGACTGCAATCTATCTATGTGGCAAATTTAATCCAGATCCGTTCAGCCGTTCTGGCGTGATTGAGTAACATCCATCCAAACTTTCACATTAAATAATATTAAGTAAGATTGTAAGATAAGATCTATTTGCAGATAAATCAAAATGAAATACTTCATCGCCATCGCCCTTATCGCCGCCGTGGCTTCGGCCGCCGTCAGGCCCACTGTAAGCTCTGAGGCCGCAGAGATCCAGGAGATCATTGCCGCCATCCAGAGCCCCAGCACCGACCCTGCCACTGCCGCCGCCCTCGAACAGATGCTCCTGGATGTCCTCGGAGCTGAGCCTGTTGCCGTTGGACCTGCCATCGTCAACCCTGTTGAGGGTATCGCTGTAGGACCTGCCATTGTCAACCCCGTTGAGGGTATCTCTGTTGGTCCCGCCATCATTCCCTTCCCCCATCCCGATGGTGGTGCCGTCGCTGAGGAGCCCATCGTCCCCAGTCCCGTAATTGTTGCTCCCGCTCCCGCAGTTGTCACCCCCGCTGCCAACACTCCCCTGGTCCAGATCATCCTCAACATCAACCAGGCCGCTGCTGCGTCAAGCCCCATCTCCGTTGGACCCGCTGTCGCCCCCGAGCACGTAGAGATCCAGCCCTCACCCGTCCACATTGTGGAGGCCGCTCCTGAGCCCGTGAACGTTGTTGAGGTCGCTGCTGAACCCGTCCAGGTCGTTGAGGTCGCTCCTGAACCCATCCAGGTCGTCGAGGTCGCCCCCGTCCCCGCTGAGCCTGTCCAGATCGGAGTCCCCGTCATCCCTGAAGCCGCCGTCGTCCTCCCCGAGGAACTCAACTAAATAAAATACTGTTAGTGATTTATACTTGCACTAATTCACCTTAACTACATGTACATAATTCTACAATAGAGCAGTAAAATTAAGTAACCAAGAACATTTATTTTTTATTAATACTCATCCCGATTTGTATAATAAAGACCAATATTATACCATGCAGTTAATAATTATATACTTTGGAATCACATTTGGCGTACTTTTGTAATTTGCAAAAAGCTTTTGTGACAAACATTTTTTTTTTCATTGAAATAATTAAATTATACATGTAGAATAATCTTTCTTACAAAACACAAAATATCAGATACCTACAGTTACAACAACACAAAAATTCAAAGAGTAGGAGAGAAATACTTATTAGCCTGGTTTTCATCTTTGGTTCAAACTGGAGTACCTTAAGGTTAAATTCTAGGCCCTCTTCTTTTTTTTTGCTCAATACCTTTATGCACTGACCCAAACAAACAACGTGATAGCACGATTGACTAGGTGCGATGGAATGACTAAGAACCGATTTCTGTAGGTAAGTATTTGAGGTTAAGAACGAGTTGAGTGTATCTATATCGAGTTGTGTGTATGTTGTTGTAGTCAAACTGTATGTGCAGTTTTGCGGGAGTGTGCGTAGCTTATAAGTCTACTCTGTATTTTTAATAAAAATAAATAAAAATAATAAATAATCTCAAACTATATTATAGCCTGAAAACTGTTTTGGGGGCTGAGTCACCCTCGTCCGTAGGAGAGCACCTAATACGAATCCCTACATGTGGCCCCCGGGTGGTGCTAATCAGGTGACAATAACTGGTGGTAGGTTACGGCAGAAGGCTTGCGATCACCCACCGGGCAAAGACGTACTGCCAAGCCGGCTGCGGCCTAGCCGTGTTCCGGTATGATGCTCGGTGTAGCCAACTAGAGGAGTTGGGTCGAGATGGCTGTTCCACTGCAGGTGGACCAGCCTAACGTGCGCTGTTATGGGCGTATCGGCCGACTGGTCACGAAGGGTAGTGGGAACCCAGGCACGGTGCGCCGCTGGCTGACTGCAGCAGTTGGGGGCTCAAGTAGTGTGCCAGCCACATTAGAGCAAAGAGGGTGCTGGATATTGATTCGGACACTGCCAATTGCTTACACCTTCTGCTGACAACAGATTCAGACCGCTAATCAGTGTCGATATCTTCATCTTTGGTTAGCGCCGATCATTTTCTGGTGAAGTCTGTATCTTTTTACTCCCCGCTCGATCCCAGCCATGAGGCACTCGGTAGGTTTGGCGGTACAAGTCAGTAGATTGGGATGGGATGCGGTCTTTGTTCGCATCTTATCCTTGACAGCCCACTTGCTTCTCTTCGGCTGACCCTTCGTCAGGCGCGAACGTCGTGACGGATGTGTTGCGTCAGGGAATGGAGTGCTACATCCCGTTCTCTGACGTATCAATGTCTAGCGTTGACTGGCCATGGCTTGGCACTGAGTGCAATCGGGCCAACATGCTTAAACATGAGGCATACCTGGCATGGGTTGATGCTCGGACGCGCAAAGCTAACGACGTGAGCCAGCGGCAGAGAGCCTTCAATAGGGCTGCCCAGTCCTGCAAGAAGGAACCAAATTTGCTTCCTACCCAGCCGGTAATAAAGCGTTCTGGTCTCTGGCTAAGTTGGTTGAATCGAACTTCTGCCGTCCCTCACTACGACCCCTGCTGAAACCCGACGGAACGCTGGCCCACTCCACTGAGAAAAAGCAAACTTGTTTGCCTCTCTTTTTGCGGAATCCTCAAGCATGGATTCTGATGACGCGCGGCCCTCTCCTTCTTCTCATGGATGCGAGAGAAGTATGTCAGCCATTCGCATTCATCAAAAAGACGTCCGTAGGGTGCTGCGCAACCTTGACGTGAACAAGGCTAGTGGCCCCGACTGGATGCCGGCAATTGTTCTGAAACTTGTTCGCCTGAACTGTCTCCGACCCGCGCCTTAATAGGAGACTGGAAAAGTACCGAATGCTTGGCAGCAAGCTAACGTTCAGCCTGTGTCCAAGAAGGGCAGTCGGGCTGATCCGGCTAACTACAGACCAAATTCAGTTACGTCCATCCTCTGCAACAGTATGGAACGGGTGCTCAACTCCATGTCCCTGGCATACCTAGAAGCTAACGGCATCCTTATTGACCTTCAATATGGCTGCCGCCAAAATCGGTCAAGTGGGGATCTTTTAGCGTATGCCATTCACATCTGGAGTGAGGTCATCGAGAGGCACAGCGAAGCGCTTGCCGTCTCTCTCGATATCTCGAAGGCTTTTGACAGGATCTGGGCGGCTCAAGAGTGGCCCGAGGGCCAGCCCCACCGCACCTTAACCTAAAGAGTAATAATCCAATAAATAACCCAATAATCCACATCCGCAGCTTTGGTCGCCTCCAGCGAGCATTATATGCCTATGATTTGTAACAGCGGGCGAAGGTTACTCTCCCTTAGCGCCTCCGATTTGTATATACACTAGGCGTAGTAGCCAAAAGACTACGTGAAGTCGTTCTTTCCCCGTGGTCCCTTCCGTAGACCCTGGAAGGTACCACCGGTATTTTTTTACCCGTGGTCCCTGCGAGAAATACAACGCTGCCGAATTAAAATGGTAGTCCGTAGAAGGTATCATCCCGCCGAGAAGATCAACGCTGCCGACTTAAAATTGTACCTATGTCCAGTTAAAATGCAGTCAAAGGCATTATTTAAAAAGATGCATTACGGAAGCGCCGAGAGGGGACGCTCTAGAAAGACATACATAAACCTTATTGGTGAAGTTCTTCAGAAAGGCCAGGTGCGATTATAAATAGGTCCAATAAACGCAAATTTAAAAATGTTTCCGTCTGTGCTTGTTATTGGTTGTTATTACCACTGGGGAAGATGTATGTGGAAAAATGCTAAACTGATGGGTTTTGGTATCTCAAAGCCAGAAAGAAGAATAGTATCCCTCTGTGCAGTTCTACCGCTTTTACCTAAAGAAATGATCGAAAAATGATCGTAGGTATTTTAATTTTTGACATCCAAACATGTACCCATAAAATTATTATGACGAATAAATATTATGCCTTAAATATTTATGCAACTCCAAATTATGCCCAAACAAATTAGACCAAATGACAGTAATGCTAACCATTGCATTATGTAATACATAGTATTATTATGGTAATAAAGGTTATGCGAAAACGTTATGCCGTCAATATTAAGCCTAAAAAAAAATTTGCCAAGGGGATTCCCATATCCTCCTCTAGGCATAAAATTATAAGCATACCTAATAATTTAATGCCTAGAGGGGGATTCCCCAGATCCGGTCCGCGGGAGGCTATGTTTGGGCGTTTGAAGCTGTCATTGAAGGCAGTCTCCGAATGGGGCGATGCCAATCTGGTCAGGTCGTAAACCCGGCTCCTTCATGCCGTGCCGATAACGGAACATTTTGAGCTTCTTGGTGTTATGTTGACATCAACCCTAACCTAACGGTGGCTCATATTTCTATTATCTTATATTTGCTACTAAGATTGTTTTGACAATACAAATGATGGTTGAGCTTTATGAAACATCTGAATTTCTTGTGGGATAGACTGCTACTACATTTTTAACGCATCAACTACGATTCCCGTATTACTTCTTATGAGGCTACGCATTTATTGTTTAACCCATAAATAAAGATTTATAGTTTTTATTCTCATAATGAATAGGTACTGGAACACCTACTCATCTCTAATGCTAATCATGATACCAAATAAAAACACCCTCATTTATCGGATAGGCATTTTGTTGCACCTGCAATTACCAGCCATTAATGTCAAGAATATTATTAAATTATTTTCACAATAAGATCTGGGGATTCCTCAAGGAGCCATTTTATTCTAAAAAGTATATTATGCCATATACTAATGCGTATATCTCCTTTAATCTATTTAAAATAAATAAGGAAAATAATTACAAGATTAAAAAGTCAATAAAAGTAGTTTCTTAATCCAACCTGTTTGTAAATTTTATGAATAAGTAGTTAGAATCACAATCTCGTCTAGAGTTAGATTATTTTCTATTCCACTGTAAATTATTTTAGATAAACAACAATATATAAAGTTTGCGAAAACCGATATGATCACACTCTCGTGTTAGAAGCGGACAAAAGTAAGTATTTGTTTTAGATGTTTTGAGTACTTTATAATAATAACTTTAATACATGAAATGTAATATCCTAAACTAGCTATTTACGTTTTTTTTTGGTTGAATCATAAATTTATGAATTACATAATTATACCTATTCTATCTAATGACATGACACGACATGACCTACCATGCCTGTTAGTGTATTATCAAACTAAACGATTAAACACGAATACATTTTAACCATGTGTGGGATGGAATAATTTTTTTGCTTAAATATTATTAAATAGCTTCTGCCAGCATCTTTGCCCGCGTGAGAAGTGTTTTTTTTATCCCAAGGGAATATTATACTGGGATGAAAAGAAGCCTATGGCCAGACTATAATCTATCTCTGTGCCAAATTTAATCCAGATCCGTTCAGCCGTTCTGGCTTGATTGAGTAACAAACATACATCCATCCAAACGTTCACATTTATAATATTAAGTAAGATAGTAAGATAACATCTACTTCCAGATAAATCAAAATGAAATACTTCATCGCCATTGCCCTTATCGCCGCCGTGGCTTCGGCCGCCGTCAGGCCCACTGTGAGTTCTGAGGCCGCAGAGATCCAGGAGATCATCGCCGCCATCCAGAGCCCCAGCACCGACCCTGCCACTGCCGCAGCCCTCGAGCAGATGCTCCTAGATGTCCTCGGAGCTGAGCCTGTTGCCGTCGGACCTGCCATCGTCAACCCTGTTGAGGGTATCGCTGTAGGACCTGCCATTGTCAACCCCGTTGAAGGAATCTCTGTTGGTCCCGCCATCATTCCTTTCCCCCTTCCCGATGGTGGCGCCGTCGCTGGGGAGCCCATAGTCCCCAGCCCCGTAATTGTTGCTCCCACTCCCGCAGTTGTCGCCCCCGCTGCCAACACTCCCCTGGTCCAGATCGTCCTCAAAATCAACCAGGCCGCCATTGAGTCTAGCCCCGTCTCCGTCGGACCCGCTGTCGCCCCTGAGCATGTCGAGATCCAGCCCTCACCCGTTCACATTGTGGAGGTCGCCCCTGAACCCGTGAACGTTGTTGAAGTCGCCCCTGCACCCGTCCAGGTAGTTGAGGTCACTCCTGAATCCGTCCTGGCCGCAGAGATTCAAGACATCATCGCCGCCATCCAGAGCCCCAGCACCGACCCTGCCACTGCTGCCGCCCTCGAGCAGATGCTCCTAGATGCTCTCGGAGCTGAGCCTGTTGCCGTTGGACCTGCCATCGTCAACCCTGTAGAGGGTATCGCTGTTGGACCCGCCATTGTCAACCCCGTTGAGGGTATCTCTGTTGGACCCGCCGTCATTCCCTTCCCCCTTCCCGATGGTGGTGCCGTTGCTGAGGAGCCCATCAACCCCAGCCCCGTTATTGTCACTCCCGCTCCCGCAGTTGTCGCCCCCGATGCCAACACTCCCCTGGTCCAGGTCATCCTCAACATCAACCAGGCCACCGCTGAGTCAAACCCCATCTCCGTTGGACCCGCTGTCGCTCCCGAGCACGTCGAGATCCAGCCCTCACCCGTCCACATTGTGGAGGTCGCTCCTGAACCTGTGAACGTTGTTGAGGTCGCCCCTGTACCCGTCCAGGTCGTTGAGGTCGCTCCTGAACCCATCCAGGTCGTCGAGGTCGCCCCCGTCGCCGTTGAGCCCGTCCAGATCGGAGTCCCCGTCATCCCTGAAGCCGCCGTTGTCCTCCCCGAGGAACTGAACTAAATAAAATACTGATAGTGATTTATACCTGTACCAATACACCTTAACTCTTGTGCATATTTCTACAATAACGCAATAAAATTAAGTTACCATTTATTTTTAATTTCAAATTAATACTCATCCCGATTTAAAAAGTGATGACCAATATTGTACCATGCAGTTAATAATTAAAAACTTTGGAATCCCATTTGGCGCATTTTTGTTATATGCATAAAGCTTTTTCTTTCAACTACGTAGTAATGTTATCATTAATCACTACGGACATATTTTTTGCTTAGAACCAAAACAGTGCAGAAATGTTATATGAAATCTCATTGTTGCACAGTTTTTAATTAATGCAAAGTTTTTTAATTTTGGTATAAATTTACCACAGAGGTTTAATGTCTCTCATTAAGTTTAATATAATATGTATGCATTAGATCAAAAAGATACTGGCTGAAAATAAAAATCGGCTGAATTGATGAAAAATGGCGTGCATTTTGTACCATTGTAAAACTTTGATAATTCATATTTACCAAGAAAAGTTAAAACAATGGATGATTCAACTCCAGAAAGTATAATAATAGCTGCAAATTAAATTGTTAATAACCATTTGCCACAAAAGTCGCGGGATAAATATATTTTTCATTAACTTGAGTTTTTATTTTTAGTAGGTAAATTTTATCACGGTAGGTAGATTAGTAGTTGAAAGAAAAGTAGATAACGCATCTCGTTAAAGTGAGTAATTAATGCACTCGTGTTATTTTAGTGCCGCCGCATGCGCTCGGGCACCAACATAACACTCATGCATTAATAACTCACTTTGCGCTCGATGCAACAATCTACAATTTAGTTTTTTATTTTTTCTTTATTTAGAATAGGCTCGCGCTTGACCACTATCTCACCTGATGGTAAGCGATGATGTGGTCTACGATGGAGCACGCTTGCCTAGTAGTAACCTATTCACTCTTGACTTAAAGAGCCCTAGATTGTAGCCACAGAGTACATTTCAATATACTGAAATAGAGACCAATCTCGTTCCGTGGAACGCGTCATTTGCGTTCTTGAAGAAACTAGCGCCATCTGACCTATATAGTTAGAACTAAACCTTTGATATAGCTGTGTGTGCGTGTGCGAGTGTGCGTAGGTGTGTGTGTGTATGTAAGGGTTTAATTTTATTCTATAGAACTGTAATGTTCGTTAACTGTAATGCACATCATAACATAGTAACATACGTAGTATCTCTAAGTCGTCTGTGATCATAACCTGTGATAATATCACAGAAAGATCACAAAAATAAACAAAATATCGCAAAATACCGGGCGCAAGCGTCAGATATCAGCAAACATTTGTAAATTGGGGTAACCAGTTTATGGTTCATAAAACCACCAAGGGAAATTTACCACCCTAATGAAAATTTGCAAAATGATTGTAAAAGTTATTGCTATATGTTTTAATTAATCAAAAAATAATGAAATGTCACACTGTGCGATAAATGTAATTAAAACCAGTAAAAATTATTCATAACATAAAATATTTTTTATATCACAGAAGTTGGTTAAAAATATACTATTTTAGTAGTAATATGCTACCTACTAGGCAATATTGACAAATTATGATTTTGTTTAGCGCCATCTAGTTTAACAAGTTGGTAAAAAAATCACGATTATAATCCAACAAAATTAAAAAACACATTATGAGTTATTTTGTACAGTGACTACATATGCTTCGTGATTTTGTATCATTGTACCCATTGCTGTCCCCAGTTTTTTGTACTAAGATTAAACGCCCTGATTGTAGCTATCGGGAAACACAGACTCCGGCAGGGAATTCCACTCCTTAGCTGTACGCATAATAAAAGTATTCTCAAAACGTTTAGTGCATATGGGTAGGATGTCCACCATGTACCGATGGCGCATCGCCGTACGTCTGGTAGTCCGATGATGAAACGGGCTGCGTGGAGTTAGATCATGCAATTCCATCGCACCGTCCCCGAAATGTATCCGATAAAATACCGACAAGCTGGCAACTCGGTGACGATGTTCAAGGCTCTGGAGCTTTGACTTAACCAGTGCCTCATCGCCGATGAGCCTCTTGGCCCGCTTTTCGATCGACTCTAGTGCATCAAGCTGGTATTTGGCAGATCCGTCCCAGAGATGAGAACAGTACTCCATGCATGATCGAACTTGCGCTTGATACAAGCTGAGCAGCTGGCGTGAAGTACCTTCTCACGAGCGTTGGACAAGTATCTCTCATCAACAGTGCTGTCATCTGCATGCATATCCATAGGTACCAAAGCAGATCGTTAATGTGCAGCAAGAATAAAGTTGCTGAGAGTACCGACCCCTGAGGGACCCCTGCATTAATATCCGAGTGGTCCGACGAGCAGCCATCGATAACCACTCAAATGGACTGGTCTCTCAGGAAGTCAGTAATCCAATCACACAGACCACCGGGCAAACCGAATGAAGAAAGCTTACCAATAAGGCTTTTGTGCCAGACCCTATCAAAAGCCTTCGAGATGTCTAAGGAGACGGTAAGCGCTTCCCCGTGCCTCTCGATAGCCTCACTCCAGATGTGAATGGCATATGCTGGAAGATACCCAGTAGACCGATTTTGGCGGAAGCCGTATTGGCGGTCACTTAGGATATCGTTTGCTTCTAGGTATGCCAGGAGCTTAATATTGAGTACACGTTCCATACTTTTACAGAGTATGGAGGTTACAGATATGGGTCTGTAGTTGGCCGGGTCAGCTCGACTTCCCTTCTTGGGCACGGGCTGTTCGTTAGCCCGCTTTCAAGCATTCGGCACTTTTTCAGCCTCATAAGAAAGGCGGAATAGGCGTGTCAAGATCGGAGACAATTCAGGCGCACAGGTTCTAAGAACAATTGCTAGTATTCCGTCAGGGCCATTAGCCTTATTCACGTCGAGGTTGCGCAGCACCCTACGGACGTCCTTTTGATTGATACGAATGTCAGACATATCCGTCTTGCATCCATCAGGAGAACGAGGGGGCAGCACGTCACCAGGATTCAGATGTGTAGATGCCGCAAAAAGAGAGGCAAATAAATTTGCGTTCTCCTCAGCGGAATGGGCCAGTGACCCGTCGGGTTTCAGCAGTGGTGGTAGTGAGGGACGGCAGAAGTTCGACGAGATGACGGTAGGGATGACGGGAGCTAAAGTGAGCGAGCAAAGCGAGCGAACTCAGCTCCCGTCATCTCCTTCGCGCTCGAAAATATTTTTTTCAAGTTACTGTTTTAAACATTTATATTCGCCCACTGTTTCCCTCTCCCGTAGTATTTTGATATGCTTATATAAATATTTCGAAAAAATCCCATTTCGGCTAAGGTTAAAAGTTCGGTAAAAAGTTTTTCGACCAAATGAAACGTCGCAGTAACGAAAAAATTCGAATTGATAATAGGTCAACTGAGACAGTGGCAGACGTGACTTCGATGAAATAAAAAAAAATGAAAAGATAATAGTTGAAAAGTTTTAGGGGAAATGAAAGTCGGTCAAACATTTTTCGAACTTATGCTAGGTAACCAAGGCCAAGCTATCGACACAGAGTATCTGTCTGGATCTGTTGTCAGTAGAAGGTCCAAGCAATTCGCTGTGTGCGAATCAACATCCGGTATCCTCGTTGCTCCTTGGACCAGATGGGTGAGGTTTAGCGCTAGCAAAAGCATACGCATCTACTGTCCAACATGATCCATGATCCAACATGATGAAGAGCCACTCCTAGTGGTGGGCATTAAAGTCCACCAGTTACACTAATAGGGCGGAAGGGTACCGCTGCTGTGTCGCATCAGCCGCCTCACTGAGGAACTCTGTGAGCATGGTTGTCTCCTGATCTCCGATGTGCGAACGGTAGACACAGGTATAGATAATTTTATCCAGAACTGTGTCCACCAGAGCCCAGAGCGTTGTGAATCTGGAGTCCTCAAGGTTATACATACATACGCCCGCCCGTGGTCTAAGATTGCGATCCAGAGTAAACTCTGGGTAAGACAAGTACGACACGTCTGACGGATTCGCTATCTGCGTCTCCGTAAGGAAAAATAGCGCTGGTTTCTCAGCCTCCAGGTGATAGTGGACTGCAGTGATATTTGAGTGCAGACCTATAATATTGGTGAGGTGCACTTTGAGGGGGTGGCGTTCAGCCGCTGTTTATCTCCAGTATTCTATTTCATTTTCATCATATAAAAAAGTGAATGGAGTAGAGGAGAAGGAAGTGAGACGAGGTTTCACGTTGCTAATCAACAGACACGCACAAAAAAGGACGCCATCATTTGAGCACTAGTCTGGAGACTGCGAGGACGCCCGAGCCTCCCCGGAATGTCCACCGGGCCCTCCCGTCTGTTCGCCAACCAGCACGATGTTGCATTCAGGGGTTTCCCGACAGTTGGCAGCCCTGCCTGTGGCTGGCACACTACTTAGGCCCCCAACTACCTGCGGTCGGCCAGCGGCGCACCATGCCTCGGATCCCGCTACCCTCCACGACTAGTCTCCCGATAGATCCTTAACAGCGCGCGTCAGGCTGGTCAGCCTGCATTGGCACAGCTATCTCGAACAAACTCATCTAGTTGGCTACACTGAGCATCGTACTGGAACACGGCTAAAAGGGGAGGAGAAGGCAGTGGCCTTTTTCCTTTTCACTCTCAATTATGCCAAGGAAATATATAAAAAAGCTGTACAGCGGCAGCACTCCCTGTCACACAAATTGCACCTCAGCAACATAAGAGGGCTGCACTCTAACCTCGAAGCAGTCCATCACCACCTGGAGAATGATAGACCAGCACTTCCTTTCCTTTCAGAGACGCAGATTGGATGTCCGTCAGATGTGACTTACTTATCATACCCAGGGTTTACCCAGGAGCACAATTTTTAACCTCGCGCGGGTGTATGCATGTACGCCCGAGATGACATCTATTATCGGCGTCTCTGTAACCTTGAGGATTCTAGGTTTTCCGTGCTCTGGGCACTGGTGGACTCAGGCCTGGATAAAACTATCTGCGCCTGTGTCTACCGATCGCACAGTGGAGATCAGGAGACAACCAGGCTCACGGAACATCTGTGTGAGTCGGCTGATACGGGACAGAAGCGGGACCCTGATACTGGAGAATTCAATGTCCACTACCAGGAGTGGCTCTTCCCATACCAGTGTACTAATCATGCTGGGCGAGAGACGCGAAAGCTTGCACTTGTTTTAAATCTCACCCAGCTGGTCCGGGTGGAGGGTGCCGGATGTTGATTCGCACTCTGCCAGTTGCTTAGACCTTCTGCGGACAACAGATCCAGACCGCTACTCAGTGTCGGTATCTTCTTTGGGTAGCTCCGACCTTTGTCTAAGACTGTATCTATCTACTCCCCGCCCAATCTCAGCCCAAGAGGCACTCGGCGGGTTTAGCGGTACAAGTCAGTAGATTGGGATGGGATCCCAAGCAGCACACATAGCTGTATAGTCGCTGGACAACAGAATGATGTGTGTAAATGTATTAAATGTACTTTCTGTACATGGGCTGTGTATCCGGTTACACAGCTCTTATAATGCTCGATTTTCCCCAAATTAAACAGCCCTGAGCGTTATAGTAGCTTGTTAATTGTTAATAGCTGTCGAGCATTCTAAGAGCTGTACATGGGCTGTATAATGGCGTAGACAGCTACCAATACGCCATTATCCGCTCCTTTAATTCTCTTAGACAGCTAACAGATGGATTATGGCTTAATAACGGTTATTGTTAAATCTACAAAGAAATATTATAGCACGAACAACCAATTTTTGCACTGCGAAGGGTTACGTCTAGGCGGTCTTATTATTTCTGTGGACAAATAATAATTTCTAATTTAAGCTAAGTTATTTAACACGCTTGTTTTGTATGTCTATTGGTAAATTGTATTGCGGGTGCCACTTTACTGTCAATATATATAGGTGATATTATCAAATATTACAAGCGCCATCGAAATAATATAGTTTTACTAAAAAGATAATACAAAATAAATAATTAAATACGGTGTACGAATTATTAATAGATTTTAATTCAATATTTTCTTTTAATTGAGCATTATTATCTATTTGTAACAATGGAATAATGGGTTTTTACTTTAACAGCACTCAAATATCAAGAACATATAACAGATAATCGTGATTTTTTCATATGTGTGGCTTGTTCACATTAAAATGGCGTCAATTTGTTATACAGCAATAATTCTAACTAAATTCCCTTGACCCTCTCTTTTCTGTTCAATGGCCATATTTAAGTCCATTAATCAGCTCATAACTGTACGCTAGCTGTACAATGGTTTTCTATTACTCTAACGACTGGTTAGAGGAGTAAACTGAGACTATACAACAGCGTCTTAGGGACATCTAATCTTGATTAGAAAACTTTAACTCATTTCGGGCATTTCGTACTCAAGTAGCTTAAGTAGGTACTTTACTTGGTTTTGTGATGCTATTTATTATCACCTGTTATGCCAAACTAGCGAGCCATTTAAAATGGTATTTTATTCTCGCACGACAATTTAGAGGTTATGAAAAAATTTACGTTATCATAGCACTACTAGTCTTCAATAATTCTAGAGGCTGTATAATAGCTAATATTTACACTACAAGCTTTGGAAATAAAGTGGAGTAAGGTGACACTAATTTATAGCTCATATAGTTCTTAAATTCTTTTAACCAGCTACTATTAAGCTCATTGTGGAAGCATTATAATAGAATTAGTTTACACCATAAAAAAGCCAATGGCAAAATTTGATTCTCTAATACGGCTCACAGCTTAGAAGAGGGGTGACATTATCGCGCTAAGCAGCCGTTTATAAGCTTTGGTTGGTTTGGTTTAACCAGCTAGTAGCATTATACGTAGCCAAAGGCTGGACAATAGTTCTATCAAATTCTACTAAGAAGCATTTTGTTGTTTTTTACTCCATTGTACAGCCATTAGTCAGCTGTGTTGTTAAATAGTGTAGAGATCAACCCACATACAGCCTCAAGAATCATTTTATCCATTATTACACCTACATAAGAGCCTTTGGCTGTAATATAGCTGGTTTGTGGATGTAATTTTCGCTTATGTGCTGCTTGGGAAGGCCTAGGTTGGTTTTGCGGAATGAAATATGGAGTAATTTTGTGATGGGATGTCTGGGTAGTTTTGAAGGGACTGAATATTGGATACATTCTACTAAATCACTGCACTTTATAAACCCGTTTGCTACTTTGTAAAGGAAAATTAGATCACGTGTACGGTGACGGTCACGCAGTGTCTTTATTTTGAAAAAGTGTAGGCGCTGTACAGCGATGACTAATTTCCCTAGATATGCAAGATGTTTACTGAAAACTTTTTCAAGCAATAGCAATAGCGTAGAGTGGGTTCCAGGCGTCACTGGCGACCAACCCAACCGACTTCGCACTAAGGTTACTTCGTATTTTGGTCTTTGTTTGTTGGAAGCCTCTTGTGTTGCATTTAATTTAACAAAACCCAACATCTGCGCAGACTTCTTTACGACTTCGTATGTGGCTTGAAGGTGAGTCCATCATCAACCAGAACACCTAGATTTTGGATTTCTCCAACCTTTGCTAACGAAGTGTCACATAGTGTAGGTATAGGTAGTTGGGAGTGATAACCTTTTTCTAGAGAAATGGATGTGAAAGGCAATTTGGTTTCCTTTTTTGGTTTTTATTGTTGGGTTTGCACCAATTTTCGATGTTTGTTAAATCGCTTTGGATACGCGCGATGTCTTCAGGTTCAGTGATTTTATTTGTAAATCTTTGTCATCTGCAAACAACATTATTTGATATTGCCTGATATGATTTGTTATGTCATCAACGAATATTAGAAACCATATTGGGCCAAGGTGGGAAACTTGTGAAACACCGGAGCGTGCATGAAACATAGCCATTGACAGTACAGTAATTGTGAGTGATTTATAAGATTGGATACAAACCATCTCAACAAAGATCCGTGGATACCACTAACCTCACCTTTTGTTATTATGAGTCACATTATCGAAAGCGCTGCTGAAATCTGTAAATATATTGTCCACTTCGTGTCCGCAATTAAGCGCCTCAGATATGTCGGATAAATATTAAATTGACTTAAAAAGTGATGAATTTATGTAAATGTTGGATGGAGAGGCGGCCCAAACACTAAGCGATTATGAAAGGAATGACCTCAAAAAAAACCGGCCAAGTCCGTGTCGGATTTCACACATTTTGGGTTCCGTACCAAAGAAAAAATCAGATTTATTAATATGTAGTATTTGTTAGTAAAGTATACGTAATAATAAACATTATCACCAAATTTCAAGTTCGTAGGTCAATGATAAGTTAAAAAATTCTTCGGAACATTATTGTGTAATAGACGACGGATAGATAGACACGTGAGCAATGGGGCTTCGTTTGGACCTTTCGGGTACGGAACCCTAAAAAGGAAGAAAACAACGTGTTGCGCAGACTCCAAGTAACATCGGGTAAGGTCAGGCAGATGATGAGAAACATGGACGATCACTAAAACGATGCGCATGAAGTCAGAGTTGTGCTAAGGTAGATATTTCGAATCTATAAAACCTTTTTAATCAGAATGAAGTACCTAACTTGATGAGTAAGTTAATAGTATTGCCACAAATCAGGGGAAAATTCAGGGTACTACTGAGAAAAATAAAATATCCACATTTTGCCCGACCAGGAAATCCTAACCAGGATCGCATCCTCAGCAGTAGCGCTTGTTAAGAAACCGGTATAAGCAGACTGCCTCGTTTCTTTAGTGACTAAACAAATAAGCCCGACAGTTACCACTGACGAGCGGGCTACTGTACAGAACATAAAAAAATTATTTAAGCGTGGGAAACACACTCAATAAGGAAAAGAAGTTTTATGCCCCCAAATAAAACGTAGATTCCTTATCCAATCAGGGTTGTAATAATTACAAGCAAAATGTCGTGCAGACAGATAATTTTCAATTACCCCGTAAAATAATAGATAAACAACAATATAAAAAGTGCATGCAATTAAAAAATATCACAGTTGTGTAAAAAGCAGACAAAGGTGAGAACACTTCAATAAGTAATATGTTTAAAACTAAGTTAACATTTAGACTAATTGTTTATCCATAAATAGCTATTAGCAGGATCTTGTTCACATCCAGAATTATCAAATTGTACTATGATTTGACAAAAATCCTCTTGCCTAATATAATTCTCTTCATGACTTTTTCTTTGTCTTATGAGATGTGCAGTCAAATGGTCAGATGTGGAAACTTTTGTGCCCCAATCTTTTTTCAACTCACACGAACTCTCTTTTCAGATAAATCAAAATGAAATACTTCATCGCCATCACCCTTATCGCCGCCGTGGCTTCGGCCGCCGTGAAGCCCACCCCTGTAAGTGCTGAGGTCGCCGAGATCCAGGAGATCATCGCCGCCATCCAGAGCCCCAGCACCGACCCCGCCACCGCCGCTGCCCTAGAAGAGATGCTCCTCGATGTCCTCGGAATCAAGCCTGAGCCCGTTGAAGTCGGACCTGCCATCATCAACCCTGTCGAGGGTATCTCTGTTGGCCCCGCCATCATTCCCTTCCCCCTTCCCGATGGTGGTGCCGTCGCTGAGGAGCCCATCGTCCCCAGCCCCGTAGTTGTCGCCCCTGCTCCCTCCCCCGCTGCCTCCTCCACTTCCCCTCTGGTTCAAATCATCGTGAACGTCAACCAGGCCGCTGAATCCAGCCCCATCGCTGTCAGCCCCGTCGACATCGCCGCCCCTGAGATCAAGCCTGAGCCCGTCCACATTGTTGATGCTGCTCCTGAACCCGTGCAGGTCGTCGAGGTTGCCCCTGAACCCGTCCAGGTCATCGAGGTCGCCCCCGTCCCCGTTGAACCCGTCCAGATCGGAGTCCCCATCATCCCTGAAGCCGCTGTCATCCTCCCCGAAGAACTCAACTAATTCCTTAGTGATCCTGAACCCTTAACTATATTTCTACAAGTAATGCAATAAAAAATAAAATACAAATACCATAGTTTTTCATTTTTTTATCTAATAACAAGTACTATTCAGTACGTAGTGGAAAAATTTCGGTCTTGGTCCACTATGGTGAGGAACATAATTATGCAAAAGAAAAAGACTTTCTTGCTGCTATAAAATAAGCGAATAACTTATTTTATTTTATTCCATGAAACTTTATTGATGGAAATGGAAAGAGAACCTAATGCCTCGATGATTATAATCAATGAAGACTATTTATATAGATAGAAATTAAGTAGCTTTTGTTATTTATCTGAGTATACCCCAAGGTTCAATTCTTTGCAATTAACACCTACTAATATTAATTCTTAATTAACGTTAGTATTCGGATAAACATAAACCTTATTAAACAGAAGAATAACGAAACACCAGCAGTTTAGAAGTAGGTGAGAATGTTAAACTAAAACATAATACAAACGTTCTTACTATACGCAAAAAGCCTATAATGCCATGCGCGTCGAGTATAATAATGTGTTCAGGGCTCTGTTTAGGCTTCCTCGATATTGCAGTGCATCCAAGATGTTTACTGACAGAAGCGTAGATGATTTCTACGCAATCATACGTAAAAAAGTAGCGTCGGTGGTGCGACGAGTACGGGGGAGACCGAATAGTGTCCTAGGGATGACTGGCGCTCCCCCGGTGGGCTCAGTAACCGTGGCTTGGTCACCCACGGTGAAGCGAAGAGGAACCCGAGGAGGGGCCGCTCGTCAGGGCTTCTGCCGATTAAGCCGACGACGTAGCGGCCAACTAGTAGGTTGCGTTGCCTCTTGGTAATGTAACGGGATATTTTCTTGGGAACAATAAAGCACCATATACTGAGAACGATGTTTATTATATTTAACCCTTGAACACGTTACCAAAATAAATAAATTTAAAAAGGGTCGCTGGTTGCAGTTGGCTGGTCAACTTTTCCTCGTACTAAAATATTTCCCAACTAATTTAGAGTTGAGGGTGGAAGAACAAAAAAATAAAAATAATAATATAACGGAAGGGCCAGAAAGCCCGTCCCCTGAACCGTCGCGTAGCCAGCCAACTCCACACTGCGACAGCCTGCCTCGAGCAGATAGCCTCCGCCAGGCAATCAGCCCCAACCAGACAGTCAGCCCCAACCAGACAGTCAGCCCCAACCAGACAGTCAGCCCCAACCAGACACCTCCTTTCGGAGGAAGAAAACCCGTAGGGTAGATAGGTCGGCCCAATTTCGACCCCACGCCACGTTGTTCGTGAGGGATTATGAGCCCGACGTGGGAACACGTGGACAACGGGGCCAGTACCTGACCGAATCCCCGCTGCCACAGGAAGAAGCCCACGTTAAGATAACTCAGCAACACTATCAGTCAGGTCGCGGTCGCACGGACCTCACGGTTCCACGTGGACCAAAGCGACCTGATCAAAGCACAGCCAGGAGCAGCTTTTTCGGTCGCCGGGACGCACTCACGCGTCCCAATGCGGATCAGGCTACTCACACACACCAACTTCAGCACAACAGATTATTGGTTAGGGCTTCGGCCCAACCAGCACGTTAGCAGGCGGGTGACCGAAGATCCGGTCGCCACGCCGCCTCGCAGAAAAAGCAAAAAAGATCACCGCACGCACAAATCAAAACGTCAAATCACCCAGTGCCGTTCGGATACAAATCGCACAAAAATCAAATCACTTTGATTTTAACTACCCCACGAAACAATTTCAATCCTTGAAGAAATGACAAGGAAAAATCACCCTTCCGTAAAATACACCATCCCAGGTTCAAATCACATCCGTCAAATTATTCAAGTTCAATTTATAACTATTCTATAAAAACACAATCACTGACTAATAAAAAATATTTTAAACATGCACTGCGTCTAACTAACGATTTGCGCGTTTCCAAACGCAAATGCGGCACTCACAAATGACAGCTGGCAGTCTGTCAAAACAAACAAATAGAATTAAGTAAATATAAATTTTGGAGGACGAATATCAAGTGATTTTAAGTTATTTTAGTGAAATTAGAGTGTTTATAGGGAACTCGACGTTCCAGGGTGCGGTTCCAAAGTGGTTCCACCACCCAGCGGCAGTTTTAAGGCGAATGAGCAATACAAATACGGCAGAAAGTGGTAACTAATTTTCTTTTGACAAAACGTTTATCTACCACAAAAAAAAGTGTTACAGTATCCCCTCACCCGCCAGAATTTCGCGAGGTAACAAGCGAAATTCGAGCTGGTCCCCAGCTCTATGACCCGGTGGAGGCATAAGGCATGGCACAGAATGCGCCTGCTAATTTGCGGGACTGTTTCTTCAGCCCGTCTTTGGATACACACATACAAACACATGAAACTAAGGGTAGCCCCCATGCCAGCTACTCTGCAATACATATCAAAAAAAAATAATCAACACCCCTTGAGGCCCACAGTACTGGACATGATGACGCCAAATGCAAAAAATAAAAAAAACGCCCAAATGGAGGATCAATCGGCACTCTTTATGTCTTTCACATGGCAATCACTCCTTCTACCATTCTCATCTTCCAACAAGTAAACCAGATTAGACAACTTCCGCACAACCTTACATTTCTCAAACCGTGGAGCCAGCTTGTAGGAAAAATGTTTCGAGGCATCACTCCGAACATGAGTGCGCCGCCACACAAAATCATCCTTCTCAAAAACAGCATCCCTTCTACGCTGATTGTAATACTTGGCATTACGCCAATGGGATTTTCTCAACTCTTGGTCAACTTTCACGAACACTTCTTTCAGGGTGCCCGACTTGTCAACGTAGGCTTCACGGGAAGTAGTATCAATCTCATGGTTGGATTCAACAGAAACATCCTCAAACCTTTTGCAACCAACACTAGCTAACTTTTTCTGCCCCTCAGTCAATGCATCAGAAGGGTGCAACCGACTCACTTGGGACACTATAACTTCACTGGGTTTCCGATAAGATAAATCGGCCCGACCCGTCAGACTCAATACGCCAGGCGCAAGATTAAAGGCCCTCCAAAAATTTATTCCGAATAGCAGAGGATTGGACACCTCTGGAATCACAAAAAACTTTATCACCCGCAAGACATGGTTCACCGTCACCGGCAAATACATATACCCAAGAACAGGGGAAGTTGAACCATTCGCGGTTCTCACAACATCTACATCATTCGACTTATGGATCTGGGCCATACCCGAAAAATGATCCACAACAGAACCACCAACAATCGAAATTTCCGAACCCGAATCTAAAAGGCCGGAAACAGACAAACCACAAACATCTACGTTTAAATAAGGACGGGTATCATCACCAGAGGAATGGACCGTCGCTACTTGTATTTTTGCATCCGGAGTCACCTTGTTTTTAGGAGAACACTTCGGACAATTCTTGGTTTTTACACCCTTCGCCCCACAGCGATAACAGATCATGACGCGGGGCGCCTTACACTCAAGGAGGTTATGATCCTTCACCCGACACCGTACACAAAACTTCTCCACCGCAGTCTCAACAGTCTCACAAACAGAGCGATTACCCTTACTAGCCTTGTACGCAAGATCGGGGGCAACAGCGTGTTGAACATTGCGTGGGGGTTCGGTAAAAAATTCTGACCTGACCTTCGCCGCTTCCAACAGCCGGCAACGCCTTTTCAGTTCAGACCACGAATCGATATCAACCAAGGCCAGTTGGAGGGTATATGCTGGTCGGATATTAAACTTCGCGATGCTCAGCTTTTCTCTCTCACTCAGGGGACACCTCAAACGGGAAAAGTAGTTTTGTAGGATGCTGAGGTAATGGACTATGGACTCATCCGGACCCTGCGTCCGGGTTCGGATCTCCTGCAGCAAGCGGTGGTCATAATCCGAAGGCAAATATTCCTCCAACAGCAAATTCCTTAACTGTTCCCAATTCTCAACCTCATCCCTGATACCTCGGTACCAGTACAATGCATCATCAACAAACAGCTCGACAGCAGACCTAAATAATCGATCCGAAGAGATACCACGCGACAAGCAAAGCTCCTCAACTCTCTCCAGAAACTCATGGACGCCAACCTTACCATTGAATTTAACGTTCAGGGAATGGATATTAGCCGTGCGATCACACGTGACACAACGTTTCTCCGCCTCAGCATCCTTAGCGGCTCCCACGGGGTAGGTCGGCTCGGATCCGCCTACTTGTGGTTTAAACTCAAAGGTACTGGAAAAAGCATGAAACATTTTGTCTATTCGCCGGAGAATAACCAGGAGGCTTGCATCCAGCTCCGTCTTCAGCTCCATGTCCCCCTTCTCCACCGGATCGACACGGGTTAACCTATGAAACAAGTGGTTCCCTAAACCTTGGATGCGGTATAACCGCTTTAGCAAAAGTGGCTTTTTATCCAACAGTTCCTGCAGCTCTGCCAGTTTAGTTTTAACAGTCTGTAATTCCAAATGCACATCGCCTTCAAACATGTTAACCTCATCAGTGGGTATCTCTTTGGACAGAGCCCTGATTTGAGTACGCAATCGACCAACCGTGGCCTCAGGTACACCATCACGGATGGCAACCTCATACATCAGCTCATCCTTGTTTAGGATATGAAAACGAATGGGGCGTTCCTCCATTTCAATAAATAACTACCAGTCTAAGTTATGAAGTTACACAATTCAACTTATAGACTAACACAAACACACATCAAAAATTGACCAGCCAATTCGTCCCTGAGCATAAGACCAGGGCCGAGGACCTGCACCAACAATGTCCTGTTCGGGCGCCGATGTAACGGGATATTTTCTTGGGAACAATAAAGCACCATATACTGAGAACGATGTTTATTATATTTAACCCTTGAACACGTTACCAAAATAAATAAATTTAAAAAGGGTCGCTGGTTGCAGTTGGCTGGTCAACTTTTCCTCGTACTAAAATATTTCCCAACTAATTTAGAGTTGAGGGTGGAAGAACAAAAAAATAAAAATAATAATATAACGGAAGGGCCAGAAAGCCCGTCCCCTGAACCGTCGCGTAGCCAGCCAACTCCACACTGCGACAGCCTGCCTCGAGCAGATAGCCTCCGCCAGGCAATCAGCCCCAACCAGACAGTCAGCCCCAACCAGACAGTCAGCCCCAACCAGACAGTCAGCCCCAACCAGACACCTCCTTTCGGAGGAAGAAAACCCGTAGGGTAGATAGGTCGGCCCAATTTCGACCCCACGCCACGTTGTTCGTGAGGGATTATGAGCCCGACGTGGGAACACGTGGACAACGGGGCCAGTACCTGACCGAATCCCCGCTGCCACAGGAAGAAGCCCACGTTAAGATAACTCAGCAACACTATCAGTCAGGTCGCGGTCGCACGGACCTCACGGTTCCACGTGGACCAAAGCGACCTGATCAAAGCACAGCCAGGAGCAGCTTTTTCGGTCGCCGGGACGCACTCACGCGTCCCAATGCGGATCAGGCTACTCACACACACCAACTTCAGCACAACAGATTATTGGTTAGGGCTTCGGCCCAACCAGCACGTTAGCAGGCGGGTGACCGAAGATCCGGTCGCCACGCCGCCTCGCAGAAAAAGCAAAAAAGATCACCGCACGCACAAATCAAAACGTCAAATCACCCAGTGCCGTTCGGATACAAATCGCACAAAAATCAAATCACTTTGATTTTAACTACCCCACGAAACAATTTCAATCCTTGAAGAAATGACAAGGAAAAATCACCCTTCCGTAAAATACACCATCCCAGGTTCAAATCACATCCGTCAAATTATTCAAGTTCAATTTATAACTATTCTATAAAAACACAATCACTGACTAATAAAAAATATTTTAAACATGCACTGCGTCTAACTAACGATTTGCGCGTTTCCAAACGCAAATGCGGCACTCACAAATGACAGCTGGCAGTCTGTCAAAACAAACAAATAGAATTAAGTAAATATAAATTTTGGAGGACGAATATCAAGTGATTTTAAGTTATTTTAGTGAAATTAGAGTGTTTATAGGGAACTCGACGTTCCAGGGTGCGGTTCCAAAGTGGTTCCACCACCCAGCGGCAGTTTTAAGGCGAATGAGCAATACAAATACGGCAGAAAGTGGTAACTAATTTTCTTTTGACAAAACGTTTATCTACCACAAAAAAAAGTGTTACAGTAACAGGTGACATCGCAACTGAGTCGGGCCGCGATGTCTTATGGAGCGTCCCAGGTCCCATATGATGTTGTCGCGGCTGAGGGTTGGAGGCCGCGGTGGGAGAGGAGTGCCGGTATAGCGGTGCACCGCTCTCCCTACGTTCCGCGGCCCGGACGGTGTCGCCACCGTCTGATGGCGGTCGCGGTGGGGCCGCAGGGGAGGAGGAGTGTCGGTATTGCGTTAGCCGCTCTCCCTATCCCCTGCGGCCGAAAAATGGTAGGTGGCGGGGCCATTGACCTTGACCCGTCACAGGGGGACCAAGGGTGCCATACACGGGGTCGTCTGGCTCCTGATATGATGATGAAACCATGGACATACCATATGTCCATGTACATTTCTGGATATAAATTTTTCAGAATTTATGGAAGAGGTGCATCAGTAATCTAAATAAATAAAAATAATGGCTAAATGTGTTGTTAAGCGAAAAGCTGGCAAAAGGCTGGATCGACTTTGATTACATTTATTTTGTGTGTTAGAGTAACAATTGAACCCGGTAGGTGTAGGTGTGCAATCTGTTTCGGAACCAGACAGGACAACATCTGTTGGGTCCGCTAGTTACAAATAAAACAAAGGAAGATAGATACTCTGTGAGTTGGGATTATCGTCATTGGCACAGCAAATTCTGATGATATGGCAGATTCACTTGATTCTATAGTGATACAGATGAAGCAGAAAAAAGTTCTAAGCAGGATGGTAGACAAAAAAACACCTAATCTAATAATCTTCTCACAATATTATTGTAGACCTGCTGAAATTTTTTATCAATGTACAAAATACAAAGATGACTTTACGTAAAATAAAGGAAATAAATGATAATGCTATCGTCTGCAGATAATTTGTTTATTATTGATACTTTGTACTGAGCTACGCAATTATAGTAATAATATGCGACGGTTACTACTAGTAATGTCAAACTTTACTTTTATGCTATATTTTGACACAAACCCAACTTAAAACATTTAATTCAGAATTACTTAAAATACACAATAATCTTTAATTAATTATAATCATATATATGTCAAAATTAACAGGGCTCGACTGTGAAAAAGGGTCAGAGGTGTACAAGTCATATAAGGCACAGATCCTTACACACACTAAAAATATAGTCACCCCTCTGGCTGAGGCTCTAAACTAAGTGGCATTGTGTTGGCGATGGTGGCACCGTGACATTTCGATAGCTTTTGACAATCTCATTCATTGTTGACATTTTACCAATCACTATCGACGCTTTCGTTTATAGAAGTTCACTTATTTAGAGCTTCTTACCAAGATTTGTTTTAAATCCTCCTGCAAAGAATAAGAAAATAAAGTATTCATTAAAATCTTATTTAAAAACAAGCATTTTTCATATTTTTCTCAGCAGACCATTTTATTTGATAACCACATATCATGGGAGTGCACAAAAAGTAACTAGTCCGCCATCTTGGGCCGTCCGCCATATTGGACTTAGAATGACGACATTTAGCTAGCCATGCATTGGCATCCAAACTAAACATGTATGCAAAATTTCACCTTAATCGGTAGACGACAACTGCTTTAAAATTCAGTTGCAAGATTTGACCCGAACACACTTACAACTACAAGTTATACAATGCAAGTTAAATAAAAGCTTGTAAAAAATGTAGTACGTCTTCCTTGTTTTGTGATTTCAGCGGTCTCTCCAGTCTCCTGCCAATATCTCTAACCTTACTTATCTCGCAAAATAGACCAATACGTAACGCCCAGGTTAACCCGTAACGTATAATATAGGTTTATATTAATTTAACCGATAGAAAACCGACAGGCTGGCAACTCGTCGTCGGTGTTCAAGGCTCTGGAGCTTTGAGTCGACCAGCGCATCGTTGTCGATCAGTCTCTTGGCCCGTCTGTCAAACGACTCAAGTGCATCAAGTTGGTATTTGGCAGATCCGTCCCAGAGGTAGAGTACAGAGTACTGCTAGCAGTACTCCATGCATGACCGAACTTGCGCTTTATACAAGTTGAGCCGCTGTTCAAGCGTGAAGTACCGTCTCACCTTTGCAAGAATCCCCACCTTTTTTAGACCAAAAATTATTTTTTAAGGCGATGATAGTGAGGTGTAGTAGTACTACCTATAGTATAAGGTCTATGACCCTATCCACATGAATGTATCTTTTATTAATATATTAACACACTTATACTCTTGCAGTCAGTAATTAAAGGTAATCGCTTGAGAACAGTTGTTTCAATAACACTACATCCCCACATGGCGACCCTTGCCATTTTTGGGGCGCGTGACGCGTTTTCTATCTCGGCGTAGTGTTACGGCTCCAAAGCAAAGTGAATAAATTAAACTCTTTGTAATAAATTGGCGTGGAAATATTTGTGGATAATGGAACTTTCGTAATTAAAATGAATCAAGTACATTTAAAAAGTTAATTTAACGTCCGGAAATCAGTGAAAATGTGTCGTTCCAACGTAGAAAAGGAGACGGTCTTCGTGAACCAGAATTCTGCTGGTTCCAATAATGCACACGTTGAAGAATTGAAGGCACATATTTCGACGATCAGTATTATCCTCATAGTAATTTGCGTTTTACTGGGTCTTGGCATTATATATTTTGCGTGGAAGCAGTACAGGAATTGCCACCATTCCTGGATCAGGGACCAGATTTTGCAGAACAGCCTGCGACGATCGTTCAACCGTTCCAGAGCAATTCGCGGAGAAGAGCAAGTAAATCTTCCAATGACGTAGAAGTCGGAGTATTCATCATACTCATCTGGCAGCTGTGCGGTATCATTTATTTTAGTGAAGTGCATACTAAGTGCGTCTCAAGTGCGTTGTGCGTATTATAGTGCGTAAAATGAAAACGCGAATCATCATATAAATCAAGAGACAATAAAATGATAATAGACATTAAGAATTAAAATAATGAACTCTAAGATAAATTAGCAGTTTAAGTTTGTTTTGAGTGATCGTATATCATCATGTATCATCTTACACGCTGTGTCCCCTACTACAGTAATTCACTGTGAGAATCGGGTATGTATTAAATGGTTTAATTAATATAGATTACTTTTGCATGAGGGAATGGAAGATGAATTGTTACATTGCTTAAATGTTCTTATATCAATAAGGAAATATTTAATTAAAAAGGGAAAAACACGATTTAAGGGTAATATTATTAAGAATAAATTATGTGAGGTTGAAACAATTTATGAGAAAAGTAAAGGATTAATAAAGCTATTATCTACAAAACCAGGAGTAAAATCAGAATTGTTAAAATCATTATCAGTTACGAAAAACGAAATAGAATCGTGTTATTCGCAAATTAATGTTTTGTGCACTGTAATTAAATCAGACTGTAATAGTGACAGTGATATTTCTGAAGCAAGTCCAAATTCAGAATCAATCATGGAGTTCGATTTAAAAACGGCATGTAGTTTGATTCCTGTAATGACCAATAACGAAAATAATATCAGAAGTATCATTGACTCTATAGAAATGTACGCAGACATGTTGTCGGAAACGGGGAAAAAATTACTAATGACATTCGTTTTGAAAAGTAGATTATCAGAAAATGCTAAATTACGTATAACCAATAATTACACATCTGTGAACGATTTTGTCAGAGATTTACGTGTTGCACTTTTACCTAAAAAATCGTTTACTGCAATACAATCACGATTACAAAACGCAACGCAAGGCTGGCGTACAATTGATCAGTTTGGAACAGAATTAGAAAAGTTATTTACTAATCTGACCATATCGCAAGCAAATGGTAATTCTGATAGTTATTCCGTACTCAAGCCCATAAACGAAAAATTGGCAATTAAGCGATTCGCAGATGGATTGAAGGATTCGAGACTAAGTACGATTATTGCTGCACGTAACTATGACAGTTTAAAGGACGCGATCCAGGCAGCGAAAGATGAAGAGTTGACATCGGCATCGACTTCGACCAACGAAAATGTCATGCAGTTTTCACACCGCGGAAGAGGTAAGTTTCATAACAATAACAACAACTTTAGGAATGGCCGTGGTTCTCATAATCAGCAGTTAAACCAACGCAGTCGAGGACATCATTATCAGCATAATTCAAATAATTTGAGAGGTAATTTTAGTCACAATTCTAATAACTTCGGCAGACGTGATTTCAATAACTCACGTGGGCGATCATCCCATAACTATCGTGGTAACGGACGTGGACGAGATTATCAAACTTCGAATGAGAATCGATCGAGTAATGAAACTCGTAGTAAAGGTCGTACCAATAGAATATTTTATTCCAACAATGAACAAGATAAGAACGATAGTATGCCTACAACAAACGAAATGCAGTTTTTTCGATCTTAAACATAACATTTTAGCTTTGCAAGGTAAGGCAAAATTTTTAGCATTATACATAGGTAATAGGAAATATTATTGGTTAATAGATACCGGAGCATCTTTGTCCGTAATTAAAAAAGATGCGTTACCATACAATAGTGCAGTAATTAGAGATGAAACCATCATAAATGGTATTGGAGGTAAAATTAGTTCATCAGGGTTTGTTCAACTTAGTTTGACTCATCGTGATGACCAACACTTTGTTGACTTTAATATCAAGCTTCATGTTTTTGATAACATACCATTAAAGGCAGATGGAATATTAGGTTTAGACTTTCTTTGTCAGTACGCTTCAAATATAAACTTAGAAACTAATGTCATTAACCTATCTAATTATGGAAAGTATTATTCATTAGAACTAAGTGATGTCATAGATTACTCAGCTGAGGTGTTACATATCCCAGCACGAAGTGAGTCGATACATTATTTACTATTAAATATTGAGAATATGAATGACTGTATTATCCATAGTGAACAGTTAGCGGAAAATGTTTTTCTAGCGGGAAGTATTGGACGAATAAAAAATAATAGATTACCGGTTAAAATTTTGAACACTAACGAGCAGGATATTTACCTACCAACTTTTCAACCACAGATATATTCAATTGAAGAGTTTCACTTATGCAATTTTAAATCAAACACTAACAGTTTAGAACGAGCAAAGAACTTATTAAACATTTTAAATTTAAATCATTTAAAAATGGACGAACGGAAATCTATTGAAGAATTATGTTCTAAATATTCGGATGTTTTCTTTTTACCAGGTGATAAGTTAACGACTACAAATGTTTATGAACAATCCATAACTATAAAACCAAATACAAGTCCGGTTTATACGAAGCAGTACCGATTGCCGCATTCTTTGAAAAATTAAGTAAATAGGCAAATTCAAAAAATGATTGACAATGACATTATAGAAGAGGCGAAGAGTGAGTGGTCGAGTCCTGTTTTACTGGTACCAAAAAAAAGCAGCAACGATAAAAAATGGCGACTAGTGGTCGATTATCGGAAGCTTAATGACCGTATTGTAGACGATAAATTTCCTTTGCCAAGTATTACGGAAATTTTGGATTCGCTCTCTGGCTCAGTCTATTTTTCGCATTTAGATCTTAATCAAGGATATTACCAAGTAGCTTTAGATAAAAACAGTAGAGAGTATACAGCGTTCACAACTAGTACTGGGCAATACCAGATGAAGAGGCTACCTATGGGATTAAAAACAAGTCCGAGTGCTTTTAGTAGAGTAATGTCAGTTGCTATGTCTGGGTTAACATACGATAAATGTTTTATATATTTAGACGATTTAGTAGTCTTTGGGAGAAATTTAGATATCCATAATAAAAACTTAACAGACGTCTTGGAAAGACTTAGAAAAATTAATTTAAAATTAAATCCAGAAAAATGTAATTTTTTAAAGAAAGAAATTCTTTATTTAGGGCATTTAGTATCAGAAAATGGAGTCTTACCCGACCCAGTTAAAGTAGAAGTATTGCAAAATTACCCTGTACCAAGTAATACTGATGAAGTAAAAAGATTTGTAGCATTTTGTAACTATTATAGGAAATTCATTAAAAACTTTGCAAGAAAAACTTGTCCATTAAATAAATTAACTAGAAAACATGTACCATTTGTTTGGACTGAAGAGTGTCAAAGTGCGTTTGAAGCAATGAAACATGCTTTAAGTACACCGCCAGTATTAGATTTTCCAGATTTTTCTGAAAATAATGAGTTTGTCATTCAAACAGATGCATCAGGGACGGCTATTGGAGCAGTCTTGTGCAATAAAAATATGAAACCTGTAGCTTATGCTAGCAGACCTCTGAATAAAGCTGAACTCAATTATCCAACCATTCAGAAAGAGTTAGTTGCAATTGTTTGGGCTGTAAAGTATTTTAGACCCTATGTATACGGTAAATCATTCACAATTATGACAGACCATAAGCCATTAATATATTTATTTTCAATGAAGGACCCATCTAGCAGACTACTTAAATTTAGACTAGCACTAGAAGAATACGATTTTAAAATTTTATATTTAAAAGGAAAAGATAATAGCGTAGCAGATGCATTATCTAGAATTAATATAACATCGGATACTTTAAAACAGATGCATAATGAAATTTCTTTAGTTATGTCTAGAGCTCAGAAAAAACGTTTAGATGTAGGAAAACAATTGGATACACCTAGTTTTAGTAAACGAGGCGAAACGTGGCCTGATCAACCACGAGTAGTTGAGGTACTAAAAATTCCGAATAATTCTGTAGAAATGAGTTTTATAGGAAGTGATGAATTAAATAAATTAAAAAGACAAAATAATATAGATGAAGAAAAGGAATGTTTTATTTATAACAATCGAAAGAAGATGTTGTATATTAATCTTAACTTTAGAGCACAACTTACGCGAGCCGAATTTGTGACTAAGTTAGGTCATTTTTGTAAACGAATAGGTATAAATGAGCTATGCATAGTAAAAAATAAGGAATATGAGAGTTTTATTAAAGATGTATTAAAAGAGATAAAAGACAATAAGGATTGGACCGGTCCACGTATTTATGTATTGAGAGGAGTTAGGAGAATTTATAATGAAGAAGAAAGAAAGTATATTTTACATGACTTTCACCTACTACCTACCGCAGGACATGCAGGAGTACGTAGGATGACCAATAATATTAAGAGACATTTTTACTGGCCAGGCTTAGACAACGATATTAGACAATTTGTGAGTAAATGCATTAAATGTCAGAAAATGAAGCATTGTAAGTATATCAAGGCGCCCATGGAGATAACTACAACGGCTTCACATGCTTTTGAAAAAATTTATCTGGACGTCGTAGGTCCCTTAGAAAAAGACATTGAAGGAAATTGTTATATTTTGACACTCAGTGGTAGTGACCTCGGATACCGAGACGAAGGTCGCGGGTTCGAATCCTACAATGAGCTTGAGCTTTCGGTGAAGGAAAACATCGTGAGGAAACCATAGCACGGTGGTAGGGTACTTTATAGTACCCGCCTGGCTGGCAACCACCCTCAAGTTGAAAATCTGTCGCCAAGCACCTTCCGGTGTGTTCCGACAGCAGCACTTGAGAGCCAGTTCCCTTCTAGGCTTTGTGTGCTTACCACCATCGGCCACATCATCACTGACCACGGTGAGATTGTGGTCAAACACAGGCCTATACATAGTAAAAAAAAAAAAAAAAAAAAAAAATTGTGTGTCGATGTCAACGTAACACCAAGAAGGTCGAGATGGTCCGTTATCGGCACGGGTACACCACGGAAAGATGGAGCCGGGTGGAATAGGCTCTTTTTTGCGGAAAAAAGACACGCCTGGGTCTTAGCAGCATTGAAATTGACTAGATTGGCATTGCCCCATTCGGAGATTGCCTCCAAAGACAGGTTCAAGCGCTCAACCATGGCCTCCCGAAGAGACCGGATCTGAGGCTCAGTAGCCCGTGCGCCGGATACGTATCTCTCAGCAACAGTGCTGTCTTCTGCATACCCAAAGGTTCCAGTGTGCAGTAAAAACAATGTTGCCGAGAGCACTGACCCCTGGGGGACTCGTCACGTTAATACCTAATTGACCGGAACAGCAGCCATCGATAACCACTCGGATGGACCGATCCCTGAGGAAGTCAGCAATCCAGTCACACAAATCACGTGTGTGGCTGGCACCCTACTTGGGCCCCCAACTACCTGCGGTTGGCCTACGGCGCACCGTGCCTCGGATCCCGATACACTCCGCGACCAGTCTCCCGATACGTCCATAACAGTGCGAGTCAGGCCTACCTGCAATAGAACAACTATCTCGACCCAACTCCTCTTGTGCACCGAGCATCATAACGGAACTCGACTAGGCTGATTGGTGGTATGTCTTTGCCCGGTGGGTGATCGCAAGCCTTCGGCCGAAGCCTACCACCAGTTAGTGTCACCTGATTTGCACCACCCGGGGACCACGTGCCGGGAATCGAATAGGGTACACTCCTACGAAAGTGGGTGACTCAGCCCCCAAAAATATTGTTAGGTCAACGATGATGTGGTCAACTCGACAAAAGAGCACTATGTACTTAAATGTTATAGGTATTTATTAGAAATATACAGACTCCGACAGAAAAACCTACGCCTTAGCTATACGCACAATGAAAGTATATAGGTATTCTTAAAACCGTTTTGTTCTTATGGCTCAAGCACAAAACTAAGATCATGAATATATGGAAGTACTTAATATGCAAACCAGAACCAACCCGCATAATGACACTTTCGCGATTTTTTTTTTTAATAAAACGATGTGAAGAAAGTAAATGTTTGTTAATTTTGATAAGACTACTTTTCCATATTGTGTATAAAGTATAATTTAGTTTATTAAGTAAAGTTTAAGAAATTCGTAACTTGGTATAATACATAGTATCTTACGTACCAATATTTTGTCCTTATATGTCTTCGAGATAATTATCTTGAAGATGAAAGGAAGTAGAACACCAGTATTTACACAACACACCAGTAGTTTTTTTTAAATCGCACTGAAGTTTATCTGTAAAGTAGTGTGAAGTTTTTCTTAACTTATTCTGTAAACCTGTGCCCCCTATTGCTTAACTCTTGGTGGATGGATATCCTTCAGATATTTTGTGTGTCGACATGGTTTACGGCCAAGAATTCCATACATTTTTAAGACATGGCATTGCTTCTTGGAGTGTGTGACCTAAGCCTAATCTAACTGTGGCTCATGTTTTTCTTTATCCTATATTTGCTTCTTGGATTCTTTCACAATACAAATGATGTCTGGGCTTGATGAAACATCTGAATTACTTGTGGGATAGACTTCTACTATATTTTTAACTCATCAATTACGATTCCCGTATTACCTTCTTATGAGGCGCCGTGTGTATTGTTTTACCCATAAAAAGGATTTCTAGTTTTTATTATCATAATGTGTAGGTACTAGAACTCCTACTCATCTCTAATGCTAATCATGATACCAAAAATACCCTCATGTATCGGATAGGCATTTTGTTACACCTGTAACTTAACGTCAAGTATTTTGTGAAAGAATTCTCACAATAAGATCCAAGGAGCCAGTGTAGGTCTTTTCTCATTTTGTATTCTAAATACTATAATAAGCCATATACTAATGCGTATATCTCCTTTAATCTAATTAAAATCAATAAGGAACACAATTACAAGATTAAAAATGCCAATAAAAGTAGTTTCCTAATCTAACCTGTTTGTAAATTTTTTGAATAGATAGTTAGAATCACAATCTCGTCTAGAGTTAGATTATTTTCTATTACACTTTAAATAATTTAGATAAAAAACAATATATAAAGTTTGCGAAAACCGAAATGATCATAGTCGTGTTAGAAGCAGACAAAAGTAAGTACTTGTTTTAGAAGTTTTGAGTACTTCTTTTATAATAAAAACTTGAATTTATGAAACTTTCAGTCTGTCACGAATAAATATTAACCATATGTAGGACGGAATATTTTTTTTGCTAACATACATTAAATCTACTTTCAGAAAAATCAAAATGAAATACTTCATCGCCATCGCCCTTATCGCCGCCGTGGCTTCGGCCGCCGTCAGGCCCACTGTGAGCTCTGAGGCCGCAGAGATCCAGGAGATCATCGCCGCCATCCAGAGCCCCAGCACCGACCCTGCCACTGCCGCCGCCCTCGAGCAGATGCTCCTAGATGTCCTCGGAGCTGAGCCTGTTGCCGTCGGACCTGCCATCATCAACCCTATTGAGGGTATCGCTGTAGGACCCGCCATTGTCAACCCCGTTGAGGGTATCTCTGTTGGTCCCGCCATCATTCCCTTCCCCCTTCCCGATGGTGGTGCCGTCGCTGAGGAGCCCATCGTACCCAGCCCCGTAATTATTGCTCCCACTCCCGCAGTTGTCGCCACCATTGCCAACACTCCCCTGGTCCAGATTGTCCTCAACATCAACCAGGCCGCCGCTGAGTCTTACCCCATCTCCGTCGGACCCGCTGTCGCCCCCGAGCACGTCGAGATCCAGCCCTCACCCGTCCACATTGTGGAGGTCGCTCCTGAACCCGTGAACGTTGTAGAGGTCGCCCCTGCACCCGTCCAGGTCGTTGAGGTCGCTCCTGAACCCGTCCAGGTCGTCGAGATCGCCCCCGTCCCCGTTGAGCCCGTCCAGATCGGAGTCCCCGTCATCCCTGAAGCCGCCGTCGTCCTCCCCGAGGAACTCAACTAAATAAAATACTGATAGTAATTTATACCTGCACCAATACACCTTAACTACATGTTCATATTTCTACAATAACGCAATAAAATTAAGTAACCAAAAACATTTATTTTTATTTTTAAATTAATACTCATATCGATTTGAATAACGATGACCAATATTGTACAATGCAGTTAATAATTAAAAACTTTGGAATCCCATTTGGCGCACTCCTTCAGTAATTTGCAAAAAGCTTTTGTGACAGTCACTCTTTTTTACAGTTCAATAATTAAATTATACATGTGGAATCTATAATTTAATTATTTAACTGTAAAATCACACGTACATCTTTTTATAAACACACAAAATATCTTATACCCACAGTTACAACAACACAAAAAAATCTAAGTGTAGGAGAGAAATACTTATTAGCAATAAGCCTCATCTTTGGTGCAAACTGGAGTACTTCAAGGTTAAATTAGATAAGATAAGATAAGATCATTTATTTGCCAAAACATGAGTATACACATGGCATGCAAGATGTTACATTAAATTTATCACTGTCATGTTTTGCCTCAACGGCGTACAAATATAACAAGTAAAAATCAATTAATTACAAACTTATCCATTATACAAAACAATCAATAATACAAATGAGAACTTAAAAATTAATATACTACAGCATAGTGTCATCAACTCATCAAAGAAATGTATATAAAATTAGTCAATTAAATGTCAAAGATTTTATTCCTAATTAGAATAAAATCTGGATATATCACACAAGTCAAATTAATTTATCAGTCAAAAATTCATCAATGCTGTAATAGACTTTCTCTAACAAAAGGCGTTTTAAACTACTTCTTAATTTATTTGTTGTATATTCCCTCCAATATTTTGGTTATGTATTATAAATAATTGGCGCCATATAGAATATACTTTTCCGCAATTGTGCTGTCCTTTTTTTTTTTTTTTGGAGAAATGCTCATGCATACTGCGCTACCACGGGGAGATAGCGCAGTTATGTGGGACTCTAACCCACTAAAACTCCACGGTGTCCTCCTGTGCCGCTTATGGCGGGAACACGGGTACGCGTTAGCACTCACCGCGAACCCGCCGCGGCTGTCCGTCACCGGACCCTCCTCTGGGGATTACCCCCCATCACCGGCGCACCAGAACACACTGTGCGCCGTGACCACCCCAGGGACCAAACCAGTACATGGGTGCCAGACGACCCCGTGTATGGCACCCTTGGTCCCCTTGTGACGGGTCAAGGTCAATGGCCCCGCCACCTACCATGTTTCGGCCGCAGGGGATAGGGAAAGCGGCCAATGCTATACCGACACTCCTCTTCCCCTGCGGCCCCACCGCGTCCGCCATCAGACGGTGGCGACCCCGTCCAGGCCGCGGAAGGTAGGGAGAGCGGCGCACCGCAATACCGGCACTCCTCTCCCGCCGCGGCCTCCAACCCTCAGCCGTGATATCGTATGGGTTTGGGAGACCCCATACGACATCACGGCCCGCCTCAGTTGCGATGTTGCCCAGGCAGCACCGCAACCTACATGTTGGCCGCTACGTCGTCGGCTTATCGGCAAAAGCCCTGACGAGCGGCCCCTCCTCGGGTTCCTCTTCGCTTCACCGTGGGTGACCAAGCCACGGTTACTGAGCCCCCCCGCCTCGACAATGCGGGAACCCACCGGGGGGGAATTGTGCTGTCCTAGATCTAGAAACGCAAAGTTTGCTCTTGTCGCGTCTATTTCGAATTACTTGACAATAGGGGAAATAAATGTGGGTTCGATCTGACAAACATAATGGTCTCTAAAATGTACAAGGATGGTAGGGTCAAGATTTTATATTATATTTTTAAATATGGTTTGCAACTTTCGGTAACACGAAGTCCAAACATAGTTCTAAGGCACCACTTTTGGGTTTTAAAAATTACATATTTATTTGTTGAATTGCCCCAAAAAATTACTCCGTATCTTAACTTAGTGGACACTAAGCCATGATATGCAGTTAGCAGCGCATCAACATTTAACATCGGGGCTAATTTGTACAGAGCATATGTGGAATTACTAATTGTTTTGCTTTAAGCTTCCGTATGCGCTTTCCAATCTAATTTACTGTCAATAGTTACTCTAAGAAATTTAGTAATGTCAACTTTGTCTATGTTATTATTACAATGGTGTACATTAACATTTGGAATGGTTAATCTTTGGGAAAAATGCATGACATTCGTTTTTCCAAGATTTATTTTAAGATTGTTATTTTCCAACCATTTTATCATTGAATCTATAGAATTGTTAATATCATCTTCGTAAGTGTCTCTATTTTTACAAGCGGTCGTAAGTCGTAATGGTACGATCGTAAGTCGTGACTCATAGGGTGGTCAATACTTTTGGGTAAGTCATTAATATAAAGTATAAAAAATAGTGGGCCTACGACAGTGCCTTGCAGTACGCCAAATTTGACTACATGCTCTTTTGATTATGAATAACTTCATTTAACTGCATTTACCGCCGAAGTTTCTGTAAATTGTCTTCTATTGCTCAAATAAGATTTAATAAGGCTGAAGACATTACCTCTAATGCCGTAGGCTTCTAATTTCTCAATTAGTATGTCGTGACTCGTGACGGATATGGTCGAAAGCCAGTGTCATGTCACAGAATATCGTACATACAGGTATATTATGTAAATCAAAATCAAAATAAATGTATCTACGTTTGGCATGACATTATGTAAAAAGTCATATAGTGCCAGGTTTATGGTTTTACCATTTCTGAACCCTTTCTGTTCATGAGCGAGTATATTTTCTATTTCGATGTAAGAATATAACTGTTTATATAAATACATTTCAAATATTTTTGATGTTATACTAATAAGAGATATAGGTCTATAACATTCTTCCTTTTCTTTCCTTTATAAATATTGGTTTAAAAGTAGATATTTTGATTGCCTCAGGAGAAACACCAGTCTTCATGCAAAGATTAATAATATGGCTTAGATGCGTTGATATTTATCCCACTACTGCTTTTATATTTTTTGTTGATAGACCATCGTATCCTACACTCATTGTGTTTTTTAATGTTTTTATAATTTTAACACCTCAATTGGCAGACATGGGGCCAGAAAAAAAGAATCTTTTCTTTTATGTATCAATGCTGTAGCTTTATCCCCAGATCCTGCTATAGGATTGATTTTGTCAATGAAGTAATTATTGAAGGCATCTGCAATGTCTTTTGGATCAGTGATAAAATCATTGTTCTTCTAAATTTCAGCACTTTCTTCAGCTGACAGCCCATCACGAGTGAAGTCTTTGGCGTGACACGCCAGAAGCGAGCTAAATAATTCCCAATTAGCACTCTTACATTTATACCTAAAGTTACCAATGACATGTGACGTACCCTGAGTAAAAACCGGAACAAATTCGTACACGATCAAGCGATGATCACTACAAGACACGCCACCTATCCATGCGTACGTCTGCACTAGAAAGTGTGACGTCAATACAAGATTCGCCCATTTGGCTGCAAAAAGGTGGTCCTGCTTGATATGGAGGACAGTGGAAATTTATATTTTTTTCTACTCCTCCGTTATTCTTTTCTGATTAATTTCTTTGCGAGATCCAAGACAGTTAAATTCATTCACCGGGACTTCGTCGAGCTTCATTGCCTCGGCGCTTTTCTGTTGGTCGCCACTGTTGATTCTGGCTTTCAGGAGTTGCAGTGGTTTGGGAATAGAGCGGTGGGATAGTCCAAATAAAAAAATAAATAAAACAAAATTGGTTTTGTACCTGTAACATCTAGGCCATCTTCATGAACTCTACCATCATTGTCCATTATTTGCGTGGGTGTGCGTGACCTCTGGTTCATGTAATTTATATTTTATATGCATGTTGTGTAACACTGCACATGCATTGACTATTAGGCCAGCAGTGTATGGCTCATACATCAACTGACGTTGGTGGGACAACGAACAATGAGCATTTGTGTATTGATACTCCGGTGTCCCAGGGCGTTGATTGTTTAAAGGAGTCATCAACCATGGTTCCAGAGGATATCCATCATCACCTAAAAGATAAAACATAGAAATTACTTTCAGCAGTATAATCTAAATAGAACAGGTTGCCCATTAGGCAACCAACAACAACAACACAACAACTTTTATTATTCGTTACCAAGCAGCCATGTACAGTGGGACCAATTGATAAAAAAATTATATGTGGTCAGTCCATGGCTCCAATCGCATCTGGGAATGACTGTGGAGTATTTCTAACCTTGCTTTAACTGCACATGCATTCTTCTTGGGTCATAGGCAATTTGACATATCTTCTTAAAAGGGTTTTCATTGATAGCCAATGTTACAGCATTCTATTACTCGGCTTACTAACTTTTGGCTCATGCTGCAGCCCCACTGCACACCCTCTTGCGTAAAATCGGAGTGCCGTCAGTACCTATTAAGAAGAAAAGTATAAGTACATCTTGGATATTAGAAAAAATAAATACAAATATTATTTAGGCACGGTAGGTATCCAACGCAAAGACACTCACTTAAGAATTCACAGAAAGTTCTTAAGGCCGACGTCTTTGAATAGATGGGCGAAATTTACCAACGAGCTCATGAAACATGTCCTTCTTTATTCGGTAAAGACAGAGAAATTGGCATCCTCTAATTCTGAAGGATTTTCACCCTCACGCCGGTTTTGTGGAATTTGTCGCTGTATTAACATATCACGTCTGTGTTCGAGCACGACCAAAGCCCACGCTTAATACTATACAGCCAGTCAAAAAAAAACAGTGTTAACGATATGCTCGCTAGGAAATTCGATATCACACCGATAAATCGATAACTTAGCGTAAACATACGTTAAGTTTGCGATAGAGATGTATCCCTCACTCGTGAGGTGCCTCAGTTGAGGTACTCGTGATCGCAAATTGAAAGGGTCACTCGAATTTCAACATTGAACCACCTCACTCGTTCACGCATCCTCACTTAAAAATTGACAGTGACATTATATTGAGGATTGAGGCGAGTATTCGCGAGTGAGTTTTGACTGATTGAGCGAATGATTACTATGAACTCTAAACTTTAACTTTATACTCTAAAACATTGGCATTAGATTGGTATTCAATATTCAAGTGTCATTGATTCGTTTATTTTGGCGGTCTAAAATTTATGAGCGAAAGGAAATGATGTGTATGATGGGAGACATAAAAATCAAAATAAATAAAAATTATATCAATTGTTTATTATATTAACTGATCATTTTATCAAATAAAATTATAGATTCAGTTGCTATATCTTGTAAATATTAGAGATTTTGTAATTATATCATTTATTACTTACCCGGATAAAAACTATAACATATGAAGAAACAGAGCATATTCTAGTCAAACTTACATGAATACTTATCTTATATATCACAATGTTATACCTTGTAAATACATAGTTGGTATTTCCCAACTTCGATTAAAATGGCAATCAGCAAAAACGTAAACACACACACAAACACATACGCTACTAAAGACACACATACGCTACTATAGACACACATACGCAATCTCACAATCACACACTGCACAGAGCTGATAATTACTTCCTAAGTCATTGTTTCTGTGTTCTCAAAAATGCATTTCTTAATAATTTATATAATTTAAGTCTCAATATTGTTACCTATATTATGGGAAGGAGCGAGAAAACCCACACACAAGTATTAATGATTACTTACTGACGCTGTCTCATTCACATTTGTATATATAACCGTTTGAAACACAATAAACAATTTTATTTTTTTATTTAAATAAATCTAGAATAAAATATATATAAATCCGAAAAAAGTAAAAAAAAAACAAGACTTATTTATCGCCGGATTTTGTAGAACATCCTCTGATTCGGTTATTGCTCTGTTAACACAGTTTCTCGGCAACCATTCAGATAGTGCCATGCTCCACTTACCATCACCACGTCTTTATCAGGTCAGGTATCAATTAATCGGTGTAAACTTGTTCGCGAGACGTTATAGTACGTATAAAGCTAAAGCGTCGTTGTAGTAACAAGTAGGTAAGATTAGGTACGTCGGGAAAGTTTCACTATTTAGAGTTTCTGATGCCCTAGTTACGATATGATACGGTATATGAATGGAGCTGAAAACGCATTGACATAAAGAGCGATGAATATATGTAAATGTTAGATGGAGAGGCAGCCCAAACACTAAGCGCACCATAATCCGAGAGGAATGACCTAAAAAAAAACCGGTCAAGTGCGTGTTGGACTTCGCACATTTAGGGTTCCGTACCAAAAAAAAAATCTGATTTATCAATTTATTGTTTTTTGTTAGTAAATTATACGTAATAATAAACATTATCACCAAATTTCAAGTTCCTAGGCCAATGGGAAGATAAAAAAATTATTCGAAACAATATTATGTGACAGACGACGGACAGACAGACACGTGAGTGACAGCAATAGTGCTTCGTTTGGACTCTCTGGGTACGGAACCCTAAAAAGGAAAAAAAAACGTGTTTCGCAGTCTCCAAGTAACATCGGGTAATGACAGAAAGATGATGAGAAACATGGACGATCACTAAAAAGCTGCGCATAAAGTCAAAGTTGTGCTTAGGGTGAAGGGCAGAAGCTAACCCGAAATATATATAAAACCTTTTAAATCGGAATGAAGTACCTAAATACTCACCAAGGTAATGGTATTGCCTCTAATAGGGGGAACATTCAGGGTACTACTGAGAAAATCGATTTAAAAAAACTATTAACACTTTGCCCGAACAGGGAATTTCAACCAGGATCGCATCCTTGACAGTAGCGCTTGCTAACAAACCAGTATAAGCAGACTGCTTCGTTGGTCTAGTGACTAAACAAATAAGCCCGTCAGATACTGACGAGCGGGCTACTGTACATAAAATAATAAAAAACACAGAATTAATTACTGCGTGGGAAACACACTCAATACGGAAAAGAATACACGTTTTATGCACCCAAATAAAACGTAGATTACTTATCCAATCGGAGTTGTAATAATTACAAGCAGAATATCGTGCAGTCAGATAATTTTCTATTACCCCGTAAAATAATAGATAAAAATCAATATAAAAAGTGCATGAAATTCAAAAATATCACAGTTGTGTAAAAAGCAGACAAACACTTCTATAAGTAATATGTTTAAAACTAAGTTTCAGAGACTTTTTGACTAATTGTTTATCCATAAATAGCTATTAGCCAGACTTTTGTTAACATCCAGAATTATCAATTTGTACTAAGGTTAGGAAAATCCTCTTGCCTATTATGATTCACTTCGTAATTTTATTCTTTGTCTTATGAATATGCAGTCCGATAGTCAGACGCAGAAACTTTTGTAGCCCAATCATCTTTCAACTCCATGAACTCTCTTTCCAGATAATCAAAATGAAATACTTCATCGCCATCACCCTTATCGCCGCCGTGGCTTCGGCCGCCGTCAAGCCCACCCCTGTGAGTGCTGAGATTGCGGAGATCCAGGAGATCATCGCCGCCATCCAGAGCCCCAGCACCGACCCCGCCACCGCCGCTGCTCTCGAAGAGATGCTACTCGATGTCCTTGGAATCAAGCCTGAGCCCGTTGAAGTTGGACCTGCCATCATCAACCCTGTCGAGGGTATCTCTGTTGGACCCGCCATCATTCCCTTCCCCCTTCCCGATGGTGGTGCCGTCGCTGAGGAGCCCATCGTCCCCAGCCCCGTAGTTGTCACCCCAGCTCCCTCCCCCGCTGCCTCCTCCACTTCTCCTCTGGTTCAGATTATCGTGAACGTCAACCAGGCCGCTGAATCCAGCCCCATCGCTGTCAGCCCCGTCGACATTGCTGCCCCTGAGATCAAGCCTGAGCCCGTCCAGATTGTGGATGCAGCTCCTGAACCCGTGCAGGTCGTCGAGGTCGCCCCTGAACCCGTCCAGGTCATCGAGGTCGCCCCTGTCCCCGTTGAGCCCGTCCAGATCGGAGTCCCCATCATCCCTGAAGCCGCTGTCATCCTCCCCGAGGAACTAAACTAATTCCTTATTGATCCTGAACCCTTAACTATATTTCTACAACAAATGCAATAAAAAATATAAAAATACAAATATCATTGTTTTATATCTTTTAATCTACATATCGGTCCCGGCCCACAATGGTGAGGAACATATTATACATAAAAAACTTTTTTGAAAAAATACTACCGACTTCCAAGTAAGAAAACTAGAAAGTGAAAAATAACTTTATTTTTGGAAGTCGGTGTCTGTGGTAGGTACCACATTTTTAAGTTATGGACACCGACATCCAAAAATAAAGTTATTTTTCACTTTCTAGTTTTCTTACTTGGAAGTCGGTAGTATTTTTTTCAAAAAAGTTTTTTATTTTTCACTTTTTAGGGTTCCGTACCCAAAGGGTAAAAACGGGACCCTATTATTTTAACTCCGCGGTCCGTCTATCTGTCTGTCACCAGGCTGTATCTCATGAACCGTGATAGTCAGTTGAAATTTTCACAGATGGTGTATTTCAATTGCCGCTATGACAAATACTAAAAACAGAATAAAATATGTTTTTATGTGGGGCTCCCATACAACAAACGTACGTGACACATGATTTTTTTGCCGTTACTTGCGGTAATGGTACGGAACCCTTCGTGCGCGAGTCCGACTCGCACTTGGCCGGTTTTTAGTTGTACCTACCTAATAGGGAAGTAGTTAAGTAAGTACCTATAACGACAGAATAGATTACCCGAATAACATGAAACTTGAATATAACCGGTGAAATGAGAGATCTGCATTATCCTTTCGAGCGTACTGGCGTGATGTTATGTTACGAAATGGTATGAACAATAAACAGACATGCGATTGCAGCAATCCCGAGAGATTTCCTTTTATTTATTGAAGAGTTCTGTTGTATATCTCCGAAGTTCTTCATCAGATCTTGACCAAATTAAAATAGGACCAATTTCGGAATATACTCTTTCAAACAAAAAAATTTTCAAAATCGGTCCACAATTGACGGAGATATCGGTGAACATATATAAAAAAAAAAAAATTAAAAAAAACATAATGTCGAACATAGAACCTCCTCCTTTTTTGGTAAGTCGGTTAAAAAGAAAAAGACTTGCCTGCTGCTGTAAAATAACCGTAAAACTTATTTTATATTATACCATGAAACTTTATTCGATGGGAAAAGAACCTAATGCCACGATGATTGTGGTCAATGGAGAGTATTTTATAAAATCAAGTAACTTATGGTATTTGTATGTATCTGAATGTATGCCAAGGTTCAATTCTTGACAATTAACACCTACTAATCCGAAAGAAATAACCGAAGTCGACGACACATTAATATGTTGTGCTCGAGACAATGCAAGACAGCAAGAACTTTCTAATAAGTAGATCCTATTATAATATATCAGAATTTCTGGAAGAAAAAATATTGATAAGTATAAATTTTAAGTGTTGTTGTTTTACATGTCTGTTATGTTTTTTACTGCAATATTGTTTTGACATCCAATTTGTGTACTGATAGTAATTTGTTTATTTATATGACGAAATATGACTGATCTTTGACATTTTCTATTTTTTTAAATGATTTATTGACTTCTGTTTAATTGCTTTTACTTCTTGACATTATTAGTTATCAACTACGAATCAATTAAAATATTTTTTGTTTTAATTAATTGATAATTTATTATTTGAAATCATATTATTGAAATTTTTTTTAAGGTTAATTTATTATGTGATATCTAACTTTTAATGATAATTTATTATTTGACAAACTATAAAGTAAAGTATATTTAGTAAAAGTCTAATAATGGCTCTTCTTATAATTTGGTATCTAATGATTTAATGGCGGCACTTGTTGATTCACTGTTATTTTTCATTGTAAATTTGCTTATCATATTTGTACGCTTCACGGCAAAACAGAGAAACTAAGTAATATTATAACAACTCACACACCATGTACTACCTATGTTTACAAATAATGATTCTTATTCTAATATTAATTCTTAAATAACGTTAGTAATCGGATACATATAAAACTTATTTAGTAGAATAATAAGAAACGTCAATAGTTTAGAAGTAGGTGAGAATATTAAACTATAACATAACACAAACGCTCTTACTATAAACCATGGACATGGACATTTCTGGATATACATTTCTCAGTATTTATGGAAGAGGTGCTATCTATATAAATAAAAATAATGGCTAAATGTGTTGTTAAACGAAAAGCTGGCAAAAGGCTGGATCGACTTTGATTACATTTATTTTGTGTGTTAGAGTAACAATTGAACCCGGTAGGTGTAGGTGTGCAATCTGTTTCGGAACCAGGCAGGACAACATCTGTTGGGTCCGCTAGTTACAAATAAAACAAAGGAAGCTAGATACTCTTTGAGTCGGGATTATCGTCATTGGCACAGCAAATTCTGATGATATGGCAGATTCACTTGATTCTAGTGATATAGATGAAGCAGAAAAAAGTACTAAATGGGATGGTAGACAAAGAAACACCTTATCTAATAATCTTCTCACAATATTATTGTAGACCTGCTGAAATTCTTTTATCAATGTACAAAATACATGGATGAATTTACGTAAACAAAGGAAATAAATGATAATGCTATCGTCTGCAGATAATTTGATTATTATTGATGATCTTCGCAATTATAGTAATACTTATGCGACGGTTTCTACGAGTAATGTCCAACTTTACTTTTATGCTATATTTTCACAGATTTTAGTAGAGGCTAAAGAATTTGAACACAAATCCTACTTAAAATATTTAATTCAGAAAGGCTAATAATACACCTGTTCGGTACTGACCTGCCCCCGTACCATGACGTGTCAACATGACGTGTTATCATGGTTCAACTGTGAAAAAGGGACAGATCTATACAAGTCATATACATCTGTCCCAGCACACTAAAAATAATCTTGCTCTAAGCGCTTATGGTCACCCCTCTTAACTATATACCCTGATATTTTTTTTCGTAGACTAAACTGACATTTGGGGGTTGTTACTTAAACGTTACATAAAAATAGTGTCGTATCCTGACTACCCTGAATGATCGAAAATCGAAGTAGATCGAAAATGTAACTATTTCACGGCATAAAAATATATATTTGTTAAGAACCTAGCAGCCCTTATTTAGTTTCTACCCATTTATGTCAGACTTAATTTTATCGTTCGCATTTATTTTATTGTTGATTTCATATTTAACACAATACAAGTATTTTGTTATATTTAAATATATTACGTTTATATATATAAAACATTTATTTATACCAATTAGTAAAATTAAATTGAGGAGTCATGTAACACCGATTCGATGAAATATTTATGATTGAGCCTTACCTACCTACCCTACCCTACCTATGTTGAAGGCGTGGACGCCTTCCAAAAAAAATAACTAGTCGGCCATCATGGGCCGTCCGCCATATTGGACTTAGAATGACGTCATTTAAGCTAACCATGCATTGTCATCGAAACTAAACGTGTATGCAAAATTTCATCTTTATCGGTAGAGAATAATAATAATAACGGCTAGCTAACGATGAGTACTTACATAGGCACAACCTTGTAGCAAGGATTATCCATCAGCAACATCCATCTACACTCTTGTGACATCGGAGGTACCGTACTATAGGTGCCCGACCCAGTTCTCGAAAATGCCAATATCACATAGTACTGGGATCGGTCCATCATCACTGCATCATCACTTATTGTAGCCAATAAGCCTGATATTGTGGTGGTGGGACGAATCACGAGACGTGCAACGATTGTTGACCCACATGAAGGGAACTTCGTGAAAGTCGAGAAAGATAAGCAAATCAATCTTGTCTTGGCTCACGAGGTTGTCGACATGTGGGATGTGGACACAGCGATCATTGTACCAATAGTCGTGTCAGCCAATGGCTTAATAGCCACGAGCCTCGACCAACACCTTAGGAGGCTCTCATTAGGCGGCTAGGTCAAGGGCCTGATCCAGAAAGCAGTATTGCTGGACACGGCTCGTATTGTTAGGAGGTTTCTCTCTCTGGAGCCCTGACCGCCGGTTGCTTGGGCCCTGTTCCTGATACCGGTGGGCCTCTATTTTTTATATTTCTAAATGTTTTTTATAGTTTGTTTTAAGAAATATTTAAAAATGTAATATAATAAGAACAATGATAAATAAACGATATAATAATAGTAAAGCCTTTTTATTTCCATGCACATTACATTGAATTTGAACTAACATAATACTAAAAAATACATAAAAGGGGTGTGTTTAGGGCATGGCTCCTCTCCGGATATAGGCCTCCTCCAACTGTTTCCATAGTTTTCGATTTGCCGCCTTCGTCATCCAGTCTTCGCCGGCTGGATTTTTAATTTCATCAACCCATCAATCCTTAGGTCTTCCTCTGTTCCTTTTTCCACTGGGTCCCTTCCATTTAGTGGCGCACAACGGTAGAGGATAACTGCTTTAAAATTCAGTTGCAAGATTTGACCCGAACACACTTACAAGTTATATATTGCAAGTTAAATAAAAGCTTGTAAAAAATGTAGTATATCTTACTTGTTTTGTGATTTCGGCGGTCTCTCCAGACTTCTGCCAATATCTCTCACCTTACTCATCTCGCAAAATAGACCAATACGTAACGCCCAGGATTATAATAGAGGCAATTTAAAAGTGACTCCAGTAACATTAAAGATGAATTCAAATCCATTGTGTTATGAACATTTATGAGAAAGGATGATGGATTGTGTTTGAAATAATTATATGAAAGAAAAAAAAGTCAGTGATAGCGTGACGGTATACAGGATGGAATGGAAGAAAACAACGTGTTACACCGACCCCAAGTAATATTAGACAAATGCATTAAGTGATAATGATCATGATTACGAGTAAAAACATAAACACAAACATAAAAACATGGGTTTCAACTGTCGAGAGCTTGGAATCCAGTGATTCAGCTGTGTAAAACCCGAAAAAATGCCAAAAAAAGTTCGCGAGTGGATACGGTGAGTTTCGTGTGTCGGGAACAGAATCGAGTTGTGAGTGACAGTGGTAGCGGTACTGAGTGCAAAAAACGAACAAGAAAGAGGGTAGACCGATATGTCTCCTCATAAACACCCACCCGCAATGACTTTTCAGTTTATCCGTGATCATGGTGCTTGCAACAGCACCGAAATATCGGAAACTCACAACAAACAGTAAACATGGTAAATATCCCGTTTCTAATGTTAATGTTACAAAAAAACATTATCAACCAGCCATCATTTTCAACAGCCAAACAGATTCCATGTGAGGTCAGCTCAAAGTTTAACAAGATTTGACTAAAAGTATATCTATATAAATAAAGTGACTGTCGGCAAACTTAACATTCTCAAACTTACTAAAAAAAAAGACAAACGGACACCTTTGACGTTTATCATTATTATTCGAAAATATGCGAAGTAAAATAGTTTAAATATGCTGTTCATACTGGCACCTAAGGAATAACGTTGTACAGTGTACTGTAAATTGAATTAAAATAATAATATGTAAAACAAGCTAATAATTTAAGGCGCAAGTCACTATGATAAAGTTTAGCATCCAAGAAAATAACATAAGGCATAACCTGCATGAGAGAAGCTTTACCTCCCAGTGTCCCACTTCTCAACATACCTCCGAAAAGACGGCTTGATATACAGTAAAGAGATAGAATGATCCACCAGAAACAAAATACAAAGCGAATTTACACACTTATGGTGGACCATCTTAATTCGATACCTGAATTTCTTATCTTATTAGGGCTGTATAAACTTTAAAACCCTGCCACAATCTTGAAATACGATAATTCAAATTGCAATATAGATTGAAAGATAAAATCCAATATAAATACTGAACAAAACAAGAGCAAAGCAAGTCGTCTTCGAAGCGCGTCTCATAAAAGTAAGTATGAGCATTTTTAAATGTGATTATTATTTATTTTTCTTGTTCAATGTTGGCTTCCACAAACGGTAGTTACCCAGTTGTATTTATTTATACCAACAAACATTAATCTTTCAGATCCATCATGATGAAATACTTCCTGGCTATCACCCTCCTCGCCGCCGTGGCTTCGGCCGCCGTCAAGCCCACTTTAAGCGCTGAGGTCGCTGAGATCCAGGAGATCATCGCCGCCATCCAGAGCCCCAGCACCGACCCTGCCACCGCCGCTGCCCTCGAAGAGATGCTCCTCGATGCCCTCGGTATCAAGCCTGAGCCCGTCGCTGTTGGCCCCGCTATCATCGAGGCTGAGTACGAACCTATCTCTGTTGGTCCCGCCATCATTGACTTCCCTCTTCCCGACGGTGGTGCTGTCGCTGAGTCCGTCGTCGCTCCCTCCCCCGTGGCTATCATCCCTGGACCTGCTGCTGATGTCTCTGCCGCTGCTCCCCTTGTTCAGATCATCCTGAACATCAACCAGGCCGCTGGATCCAGCCCTGTCGCTGTCAGCCCCATCGACATCGCCGCCCCTGAGATCAAGCCTGAGCCCGTCCACGTTGTTGATGTCGCCCCTGAGCCCGTGCAGGTCGTCGAGGTTGCCCCTGAACCCGTCCAGGTCATCGAGGTCGCTCCCGTCCCCTCCCCCATCAGCCCTCCTATTGCCGTGAACCCCATCGGTGTTATCCCCGTTGAGCCCGTCCAGATCGGCGTCCCCGTCATCCCTGAAGCGGCTGTCGTGCTCCCCGAAGAACTTAACTAAGAAGTAGAAGAAGCAGAAGCATTGATCGACTTATTGTATCTATAAAATGTTTTTTTCTACATGTGATGCAATAAAAGAGATGTGCGGATTATAGATAATTATAATGTTTAATTTTTTGACATCTTACTTTATAAAATCTTAAATTCATTTACTGAAAGACAACGCACAGCCTAAACCACTGTGTCTAGAAACATAAAATTGCCAAAGAGCCTACTTTTAACAATAGTCCCCTCCAGGGGTTAAATAGGGGATGAAAGTTTTTATGGCAGTTTGTAATTTTGTCAGGGAGAAATCCCATTTTTAAAACCTTTAGAGTAAATGGATGATGGTCAAGTCAAAATCAAGTTTATTGGAGAAATAACATCAAAAGAAAAATCATGAGTCACTAACTCATCAACGTTCAAGCTAAACACTTGGATCTAGAAAGTTTGCAGATTACTAGGATTGAGTAAAGATATTGCGAAAGGACATCATTCAAATTGGTCCAAAAAATTAAAGAGCCATAAAAAACATTGACCGTTTCAGAAAAACCATCCAATTCCTAAATTTTTTTACTATTACGCCAAACCCATACACCTGTTGTATTGGTTAAGTTGTTACATACTAGTAAAACAAAATAAAGTATTATTAAAATACATACATACATAAACTCACACCTTTTTCCCATGGGGATAGGCAGAAACTACAGAACGCCACCTGCTACGATCCTTACATACCTACTTCTTTTGTTTCACTGACATTCATATATCTAGTACATACATACATATCTAGTCTTACTTATTATTAAAATATTACTAACAAAAATATTTTTTACTGTGTATAATGAATTATTTTGTATAAAAAGAAACATTTTATTTGACTCTTATTATTATGTTGCTATTTATTTAAAAAAAATATATATGTTGCTTAACTCACATATGAAAACTAGGCGCACGAAATTCTCTTTATAGATAAAAAATTCAGGGACTGTACATGTAGTAATAGGAAAGTTTGTATTCCCAAGGGATTAACAAAAACAAAAAAAATCGAACATAGACCCTCCTCCTTTTTGGAAAGTCGGCTAAAAACACTTTTTACGCGGGCGAAGCCGCGAGCAGTAGCTAGTTCGTTATACTGGTAGTTTATATTGCTTTAAAAAAAAACAGTATCTCTAAACTCAAAATGTTAATTTGTATAGTATAATGGGTGACAAAAGATAATAATAAAAATCGGAACAAACCATAGTCATTAAAAAAAGAATATTTAATGGAAAAAATTGTATTGCCATTCAAGAAGGGTATCAACAATAAAAAATGGAATAACATGGGAATAACTTGGGAATAACTTGGGAAAACTTTTATAAAATGACTTGGAAAAGTATTTCAAGACTGTTACCAAAAGAAGTCAATAAGAATAAAACTGTTTAAAAATACAACAGTAAAGTGGATAACTAAAGGGGTTAAAGTTTCTAGGGTTAAGATGAAGAGGTTACTATGTTCAGGTACGCTAAATAATGCCAGTTTAAAAAATTATAAAAACAACTATGTTAATTCTAACAGGAAATATAATAAATTCTTATAGGAGGGTAATTCAGCAAGCCAAAAACAGGCCACATTAAATCATTTAAATAATGCTAAAAATATAACCAAAGAGACGTGGAAGCTTGTAAATCAAATAACAAATTAGTCAAAAACAAAAAAACTATGTAGGAATTTAATCTTGAAAGTTGATAATAAAGTGTTACTGATCCCCAGGAGGTTGCAAATCATTTTATCGACAGTTTTGTGTTCAACGCGTCACTAGCTAGTAATGAAAAGGAAAGGGCAATATCTTTTCTGTCGGCAACTACAAAAAGAGTTGAAAGTGTGCTAACTTTCGCTCCGACTACTCCATCTGGGATCAAAAAAATAATAAGTAAGATGACCAATAAAAAATCTTGCGGTTTAAATGACCTACCAATTTCGATTTTAAAGGCAAATATAGACTCATAAGCTTTCCTTCATTCTAAATTTTTTAACAAATGTTTCGAAGAGTCGGTCTTTCTAGAACAGTTGAAATTGGCTAAAGTAGTTAAAATTCTCAAAAAAGGCCCTCAGACAAATCCGAAAAATTACCGGCCCATATCCCTTTAGCCAACCTTATCAAAAGTATTTGAAAAGGTAATTAAAACTAGACTGATGGTACATTAGAATGTAAATTAAATTATTAATTTAAGACAATTTGGCTATCAGAAAGGCGTCGGTTGGTCAGATGCAATAAACACTCTTGAAGATGACATAATTGCTAAATTAAATGACAAAATGAAAGTGGCTGGACTCTTCACCGATCTTAGTTTTGCTTTTGACACAATTGATTATGAGCTGTTACTGACTAAACTTGATTATTTATTTATTTATGTACACACAAAACAATTAACAGAGAAAGAAGGAATACAGATAGAAAAGCACAAAGGTATTGCTTATTTCAGTAGAAATTTCTTCCAGCAGACCTGCGACAGGCAAGTTGGATGATAGACGAAGACACAGTGTGTAGAAAGAAATAAAGAAACTTAAAATAGACAATAACTAAACTAAATATGTAGAAATTACACATATACCTTAACTACATATATAAAACATAAAATACATACAACATATAATATAATTATATATATATAGATTATTATGGCATCCGAGGCAGAGTCCTTACAGCTTTTAAGATCGTACTTACAAAATAGACGGATGTATGTCGCAATAAAAAGCATCGATGATAGTAATCACTAAGTCGTATATAAGTCTAAAATTAAAACCATAAAACGTGGTGTGCCTCAAGGCTCAATTTTAGGACCAATACTATTTATCATATTTACAAATGACTTGCTGAACTTTATGCATCACGTTAAGCCTGGCGTAAGACTTGTTGTCTTTGCAGATGACACAAATATAATTATTGGTGAAAATTACTTAAACAAATTCACTAGAAATTCTTTGTGATTGGTTTACAGCCTAAATACAAGTAAGACTAACATAATTTTATTTAAGACTACAACTCGTAACAATGACAGTTTGGATGTACAAATCAAAGAAGTCAAGATAATATTAGTAGATAAAGTGAAATTCTTAGGGATTCATATATACGGGCTTTTAAACTGGAAACTAGCTGCTATTGACTCCTCTATTTCATCAGCATGTTATGCACTTGTTTAGAGACATTTTGGATGTAAAGCAACTAAAGGCTGTATATTACGCGCTAGTAGAATGTAGATTAAGATACAGCATCTTGTTTTAGCTGTTAAGCTATAGTTATAACTGTCAGAAATCGTTCATCTTACAGAAACGTGCCATAATGACAATACTCAGGATTTCACAAACAGGCTCATGCAAAGATCATTTTAAAAACTAGAAATATTAACAGTGCCAAGTTTATACATTTTAGTAATCCTAATAAGTCACTTTTCGAAGTATATTCATCAGCATGAATCTCAAGAGGAACAAAAGCTAAGAGAATGCACAAGAAGGAAGGATTTAAAATACACAATATCACCAAATTGTAACATACAAGGCCAGCGGGCCTGACGGCATTCCAGCGAGAGTGCTGAGGCAGTGTGCCTGGAGAGTGCTGAGGCAGTGTGCACCTGAACTGTCTCCTGTGTTGACACGCTTGTTCCGCCTCTCTCTTGTAAAAAGAACGGTGCCAGAATCCTGGAAGCTTGCAAATGTGCAACCAGTGCCCAAAAAAGGCAACCGTGCAGACCCTGCCCATTACCGTCCAATCGCCATTACCTCCATTTTGTCCAAAGTTATGGAAAGGGTACTGAACAGTAAGTTGCTGACCTACCTTGAAGACAATAATCTCCTCAGTGACCGTCAATATGGCTTTCACCGGGGACGGTCAACTGGCGATCTTCTTGTGTATGTCACGCACTGCTGGGGCGAAGCCATCGAGAGGCACAGCGAAGCACTTGCTGTATCGCTTGATATCTCGAAGGCTTTCGACAGGGTCTGGCACGCGAGTCTACTCAGTAAGCTTCCTGCTTATGGCATCCACGCTGGTTTTTGTAGCTGGATATCAGACTTCCTCAGTGAACGGTCAATCCGAGTAGTCATTGACGGCTGCTCCTCTGACCTTATGGTTATTGATGCCGGAGTTCCTCAGGGGTCTGTTCTCTCTGCAACTCTTTTCCTGCTGCACATCAATGACCTATTTCAGCCTGGTATTGTTGGGTACGCAGATGACAGTACTGTTTCAGAGAGATACCTATCCAGCGCAAATACCAGCGTGGATGAAGTTCGTTCCTTGAGAGAGGCTATGGTGGAGCGGACAGATTTGACCTTAAGCCTTGTCTCCCAGTGGGGTGATGACAATCTGGTCTCCTTTAACGCCACCAAAACACAGGCGTGTCTTTTTACCGCTTAAAGGAGTCTTTTCGATCATACTCCTACTTTCCGGGGTACGTCTGTTCCTGTGACTGATCGGCTCGAGCTCCTAGGCATGGAGTTGACATCCAGTCTCAACTTCGGCACCTCCATTGAGTACAAAGCCCAAATTGCGGCCAAACCAAAAAACTGGGCATCCTAAATAGAGTGAAGCGATACTATACGCCTGGACAGCTTTTAACTCTATACAAAGCGCAAGTCCGATCCTACATGGAGTATTGCAGCCACCTTTGGGATGGCTCAGCTAAGTATCAGCTTGCCGCGATTGATTCGGTGGAACGCAGAGCCAAGAGACTCATTGGCGACGTTGAACTGGCGGATGCCAAGCTTCACAGCTAGGCTCATCGCCGCAAGGTTGCCTGCTTGTCGGTCTTCTACAGACTGTACTTCGGTGAGTGTGCTCAAGAACTCCAAGACCTCATCCCACCAGCCCCCTTCTATCATCGGACATCTAGACGCACTGCAAGTTACCATCCTTACCTTGTTGCCATTCCACCAATTCGCACCAAGCGCTTCCAAACATCCTTCATAATGCGCACAGCGAATGAATGGAACTCACTAACTGCGTCTGTGTTTCCGAACGCCTTTAACCCGAATCTCTTCAAAGTTAGAGTGAACAGGCTTCTTCTGGGTAAGCTCACTCCATCGTCGACTCTGTCTCAGTCACCTCTGACCTAGACTAGAGTCAAGAGCAAACCCATCACAAATAAAAAACATAAAAAATAAAACATAGTTAAACATTGCTCCACATACCAAGCAGTGGAATTGTTCAATAGGTTACCGACGGAGTTAAAACTATTAATTTATAGCTTCCACATATTTAAAACTAAATTGAAATCCTTCTTGTTGGAAAAATGTGATTATTCGATGTAATATTTTATGTCAAGTAATTAAAACTAGATGAATTAATATTGGATTAATTTGACATTCTAATTTGTTTGTGTCATATTTTTGGAATAATTTGACACAATATATTGTATTGAACTGATATGCTAAAAGTGTCATATTTGATTAATTTGACATTCTTATTATTTATTTATTTTCTGAAATATTTGAATTATCTTTGATTATAATGGTTTGCAATATTATAATTTTTTTATATCGATATACAATTTGCTTCAATAATATAATTAATCTTCAAGTGATAATTTTACTGCAGTTATGTTCCACCAATTCTTGTAATTATGTAAAATATATTCCCAATGTTCGACACAATGTTAATTGTTTGTGAATAAATCAATGAAATTAAATCCCAAAAAAAACCGGCTGTTTCATACAAAGTTGTCGTAGCTGACCATTTATATGTGATATACCAAATTAAAATGGATGACATATTTTTTTCAGACCTCCTTAAAATATACCTACAAAGTCAAGACAGACAAGGCAGAGCAGACTAAGGCCCGGTATCCACCAAAGCGGAGACGAGAGGAGATGTGCTGCGAAGCTAGAAGGTTATTTCCACCAAAGTGGAAAGGAGATGCAAAGCGGAGAGGGTATGTGAGCTGTGCGTAGTTGTGACGCTTTATGGTGTGCGAGGCGCAGGGAGTTGGCAGCGTAAAAGGGCGCGCCAGTGCGGGCGCCGCCCGCCGCACCGCCCCACTGCACACATCTCCCCTCTACCGCGCCACTTTTGCGCTCGCGGCACAAAATTCTATAGAAAAATTAGACATCTCCTCTCCTCTACGATTGATTCATTTCCACCAAAGCTAAACGGAGAGGAGAGGTGGAAATAACGAAATCTGATTAGTTATTCAAAACAAATCTCCTCTCATCGGTTGACCACAAATTCAATTATTGTTTTTTTTTAATACTTAAAGCTAAATGTTTAAACTAAAGCTATTGAGTTTTTTTACCCTCTTCTCTCTTTCTAGCGACGGACGGTCAAGAAAATCGACTTTTATGTCTTTTACTTGTTTGAGCGACCTGGATAATTTCGGGATTTATCAGCTACGTCTTCATTTATACTTTGAGAAACGATTTTTCAACTTGAAAACAACAGAAAAACATACCAATTATTTAGTTTCATTATAAACTTAATAAGTTATATGTACCTGCAAACTTAAAATTCTCTAATCGTACATTTTTTTTTTGCTATTGGCTCGGGTTGACCACTATTTCACCTATGGTAAGCGATGATATGGTAACGATTTATTTAATCTAAAATAAACCACCACCTAAAATATAGATTTTGAAAAACGAAGTATGGCTGCAGCTCATATTTTTTCATTAAAATTAGTAAACTAAAGCTACTAGTCTACTACTTACGTTGCCATAATTATGCTACCTTTTTTTGTTAATTTAATGGCATCATTAAAAGTCAAAATAAATGGCAAACGGAAAGATAATATATCTAGAAAGGGTAAATACTAAGATGTAACGTAATAGAGTAATGGAATAAAAAGCATTTATGCTTGGACTCCAAATCAATGGGGTGAGATGGTGAAGCCTACTGCTTCATACATAGAATAGAATAAATCTTTAATCAAGTATTAAGACTCAAAAATGGTGGAGATAATAAAAATGACTTTGTAGCAGACAACAAACAAAGAGAAAATAAATATATGAAAGAAGAAGATTTAGAGAAAACTAAAAAAACATTTGATAAAAGAATATTAAAATGTTACTGATTTATTTATAATTACCAATTCATATTTATAATTGATTGGTAAATGCAGTCATATACCAACTAATATAAAGAAGGGTGACAAAATGATATGAATAGGATAATTTGAATAAATTCAACAATCAACTCAACTCAGTATCTACCATGATTTATATCACACGGAAATCAATATGAATGATAAATCTTTTGTATATTATGATTCCTTATCACCCTGCTGTAAATAAAACTACAAGCTAAGTAAAGTTCGCAGTAATAAATTTTAACTAAGTATTAAGTATGTCGGCATTTTTAAGATATCGTTCTGAAGAGCGCTATGGTTTCAAATGACTTTGACAGATGGCAACTTGACGTTAACACTTGACATTAGTTTATGGCGCGAACAAGAGAGGATGACACAAGGATCGAGAGGGAATATGGCGGGTTTGGTTTAGGGCATGCATTTCGAAATTTCGAAATTTCATAGTTTCGAAATTTCGGACCATATTTGCATGTTTATTAATTTCGAAATTGAAAGCCTTAATTTCGAAATTTCGAAACTGGATTTAATTTAAATATTATGTTATTATTTATACAATAATTAAATTTATTATTGAAAACTAAAGAGGATCATCTGAAAATTAGTCTGAATACGGATCTAAAGCCAATTAGACCGTTGCGTTGGGCCATTTTGTGACCATGTGTGCTAACATTACAATAAAACAAAGGCTAACCATGATGTTAAATAAATAAAGAAGAGTGAAAAAAGCTCGGCCGTTTAAAAAAAACCGAGCTTTATATTAATGGTGGCCAGTGAGGGGAATACTTTGACAAGGTGTAAAATCGTTTGCTGGGAATGCCAATATTTTATTTACTATTGGAGGGAAACCTTCGCCTGAACTTTTGGGAAAAAAAACCCCAGGTAGTTGCCTCTACAATTATGGCAATTTACCGTGACATATCACCCAATCCTATTCAGGTACTCACCGAAGCAACCGTGCCCGATCAGTACCTGAATATGCCTGTAGGAGATGCACTCCGCTCTTTTCAGCCATACGTGCTATTCAAATGACCATTTTCCGCTACAGGCTATTGATTTTAGTCCTGCAGCGTCGGACATCTGACAGTCTATTCTGCCTCCGAGATTGGGCAGCAGTCTATGCAAAGCACCCACTGGCCTCCCAATGCGGGACAAAAGGAGCTCGAAACGTTTTTCAATGCCCCGACGTACATGGTTAAACCAAGATAGTGGACTTGCGCATCTCCTATTGTCACTAACGAGCTGGATGGCTCTCTACTCTTCGGCAGCGCCTCAATTTTATGAGGCGCTATCTGTAACTATCTTTAACCCCAGCTCGCTAATCAACGCTGACCGAACGCCTCTTGCCACTCCGAGCTCGGAAAGCTGGTTGCTATCGTCGAAGTATTCGTAGAAGAAAAAAATCACTTTGTTTGAATATAAATTGCACTACGTATTGCAATTGCAATACACGGAGAGGTGCCTATCCAGACTACACACGTTGGCTCCACAGTTTCGAAATTTCGAAACTGAGAAGTCCAATTTCGTAAGCTAATTTCGAAATTGAAAATGTACGAAACTGCACGCCCTAGTTTGGTTGGAGTCGTGAATTCGTGATAAAAACCTAAGGAGAAATACAGTGAGAGTTACCGATTGTTCGTGTAGATCAAACTACGTGTCATAGTGGAATGTCGTTTAAGTTATTCGCCATTACATAACGTGATCAGTTACATTGTGAGCCTACATATAAGCAAAGAAGTTGATTTGTTTAACATCTAGCCCGAAAGAACCCATGCAATAATGGCTTTTCCTGACAATTACACAGTCTTTCCTACAAGTATATGAAAAGGTCAATCGAGTTTACAAAACGTGAGGCCGCTAGGTAATCCTAATCTTTGATAATTACTAAGCTCTCAGTAAGATACAAAGATTAAAACCAATATAAATAATACACTCTTACTAAATGAAGCAAGTCGTCTTCGATACGCGTCTTATAAAGTACGTACCTTGGTATAGGTATCATTATTTGTGTTCACTGTACTAAATTATCTTCAATCATCATTTACCAAAAGATCTTCTCAAAATGTTTTCTCTATAACATCACTTTCAATTTGCAGATACTGTCAAAATGAAATACTTCATCGCCATCACCCTTATCGCCGTCGTGGCTTCGGCCGCCGTTGTAAGGCCTTTGAGATCTGAGATCGCCGAGATCCAGGAGATCATCGCTGCCATCCAAAGCCCCAGCACCGACCCCGCCACCGCCGCCGCCCTCGAACAGATGCTCCTCGATATCCTTGGAGCCGAGCCCGTTGCCGTTGGACCCGCCATCGTAAACCCCGTTGAAGGCATCTCTGTTGGACCTGCTATCATCAACCCTGTTGAGGGAATCGCTATCGGACCCGCTATAGTCAACCCCGTCGAGGGCATCTCTGTCGGACCCGCCATCATCCCCTTCCCCGTGCCCGAGGCAGCTCTCGCTGAGGAGGAGACCGCTATCATCCCCACTCCAGTGACCGTCGTTGATGGCGTCTCCACAGAGATTGCTTCCGGCACTCCCCTGGTTCAGATCATCCTGAACATCAACCAGGCCGCCGAGCCCAGCCCCATCTCCGTCGGTCCTGCCGTCATCCCCGAGATCCAGCCTGAGCCCGTCCACGTTGTGGAGTCCGCCCCTGAACCCGTGCAAGTTGTTGAGGTCGCCCCTGAGCCCGTCCAGGTCATCGAGGTCGCCCCTGAACCCATCCAAGTCGTCGAGGTTGCCCCCGTCCCCGCTGAGCCCGTCCAGATCGGAGTCCCCGTTATCCCTGAAGCCGCCGTCGTCCTCCCCGAGGAACTCAACTAAGAAGTGAAGTGTTTAAAGTGGTTCACGTACTCAATTACAGTAGGTAACTACAATTATGTTCTTACGTCTGATACAATAAAAGAGATTTGCGAACAAATATATTTTTATTTAGACTAAATATGGACCAACTGTAAAACTGACGTATAAAGACAAATAAATGATTACGGTATTCATAATATTTGTCATGGTGTGACTTCGTTGTGCTACAGTTGAATACCTAGAGCCATCTTTAACGTTCTCAGCTCAAGTTACACATAATCTAAAAATATGTGTCGCAATCTGAATGCGATACCCAATATACCGTATATTCAATAAAATTGACTGTATGTAGAAAGTACATCTAGATCCACTGGGCAACAACACAATCAGGGCAAACAGCTACTAATGAGTTGCTTAAAAAAATACTGAGTATAACTTTATTAGCTGGCTGGAATTGATACTCACAGGGGCAAACGTTCTTGTAGGAAGGAACTATTCGATGGCGGTATTGTCCAGACAGGCGTGAAATACCTCTAACAGTGGTGTCTCATCCCATATAAAGAAACCGTGCCGACGTACTGTACTGATTATATTGATTATTTATTGCACATCGATCGTGTTCGGTTCTGTTCCACGGATATAGATGGTGATCTATCTATCGCCGTGGAACGGAACCGAACGCGATCGATTTACAAAAAATAATCGGTATAATCCGATGAAAAACGCTAGTTACGTCGGCACGGTTTTTTATTTGGGATGAGGCATCTATACGCTAGTATTATATTATCTGTGCCTCTACACACCGCTACATCACTAACTACCTGTGCTAGTGACCGTTTTCGGGGACCCATTATTGAGTATGCAAGTCTCAATACTGGGCCACTGAAACACACATTTTACATAATAAGCAATCTAGCTAAAAAAAGAAATATACTATTAGTTTACATCAGAATAGCTTATAACATGTGGGCGGAGCCACGGGCGTTAGCTAGTACCTACATTATAATTGTTATCTTATGAGTTAATAAGTTACATACTTTAATTAATGCACCCTTCCTAATATAATCTTAGATTATCCAACTCATAATCTTGAAATGACTCATTATTTGTATACGACACTCGTTTTATTAATTAATCTTATCAATTCTTATTATTTTTTAATCCCTTTTCAATTATAGGTACCATATAAATGCAGTTCGATTTGCTATTACATAATTTGTTTTTATCTATATGTAGGAACATGAGGGGCCGAGGGGTATATACGGTCAGGATTGGGGCGTTCCTATTTTTGTTGGATAAACAAGAACTGTACAACCAGTAACAAGGTTGTTAATTACAGTACTAGTTTCACTAATAAAACAATACAAATGGTAACGAGATAAAGTAGGTTAAAAGGGTATAGTAACAATACAGTTAAACGAACAAACCCTTAAGGTTACAGTTCGTATAGCAGCCTAAGCCACCCAAGTACAAAGTGTATCGTTCGCCATCAGCAAGCCAATACAGCTATGTGAATATACAGCGGTGCTGTACCAAATAGCCGACAGTTTTGTCGGGAGCAGGGGAGCTCTTTATCGAGTCTAATCCGAAGATAGACCGACTTGCATACCGATGCAAGCTCTTTTATACCTTGCTATCCCTCCACAACAACTCTGTCCGATGACATACGGAAGTACGTCACGTGTTTACTTGATACAAAACACTAAAATGTGCTAAATCAAATAAAACTCACATTCTAAAATATCACAAGAATAATTGTCGTAAGTAATCAATGGTGATTACACAAAGAATAATCCAATTAACATGTCAACAATTGTTTTGAACTTGACCATCGATTACAATTATCGAAATAAGTTGCCAAAAATCAATCTGTGCGTACACTGAGTGCTCAATAAATTATGATTTGATTTATTAGGCAATAATTGTTAGTAAAATCACTTAAATTAGTAATAAGAAAACAAAACATTATAAATTCTGTTGACTATCCACAATTTTAATTGATAACTAACTCCGACATATACATATAATAAATCTGTAGAAAAATCGTTTTTGTACATCGAAAATACTTATATATCCAAAAAAAATGTTAAAGGACAGAACCCTTTACCAGTATTATTTTATTTTTTGTTTGTGTCGGTTTGCCCCTTTTATCTGTTTATTTGTGCACGCATCACATAAAATGTGCTAAACCAATGAAGATAACTTTTATACATAATAATTGTGCATAACTTGAAGTATTACTAAGTTTTTGTTTCATCGCAATCGGTTCACTCTATCAAAAGTTAGATGAATTTAAAGTGTTAAAGAAGTAAAATTATCACAACACTCGAAATTCAGATACTCGGACAGTTGAACTCCATATTCGATAGATGGCGTTGTGCATTTGAAGTCGTAACTACTGTTAGTAAGTAGGTAACTACTGGGTATCTAAAACTATAGATCAACAAAAAAGTTACCAAACCTAACTTTATAGTCCATGTTATGCAATAGACATGCTGGTCAATTCTGTAAACACCTTACCGTAAAACTTAGATGAAATGAGCTCAAAGTGAACTGTAATTCCATCAAGTACTTGGATCAAGGAGCCGTTAATCAAGGGATTGACAGCTCATTTCAAATTCACTCCACCTAAATTTTTACGATGAGTGTTTACATAATAGCTCAGCTGTACTACTGGTCCTTGTATATATAAGCATACTGCATTAAGTCAAGGACAATCGTTGCTTGGTTAGTGTCTATGCAAGTAGGCATTTTCTCTCTTGCACCTTTATGAGGTTCGGCATGGATATCTGTCTTCCGAGATAGAGCGAAAACATTTTAAATAAGAATATAGGTAATGTAATCGTTTGGTATTGTTGGCTAGGACAAAGCCTCTATATCATCCGTAGAGCAGAGTATTTTCGTCTGACAAAGAAGAAAATTTGTTAGATGTACCGCAAGGCGGACTTATAGGTCCATAAATGTTCTATGATACATCAATGATTTTCCCAAAGCTATCTGATATCACAATATAACTGATGAATGATGGCAGTTAAATTTAACAAGTTATTCTCCGCGGCTCCGCTTTCCCTATCCCACAGGAACCTTGAATTTTGCTCTATAAACTACTTATCATTAAAAAAAACTCGTTATTGGATTACTCGTTACAAAAATAAAATAAAATCAATTTTGAATTAAGACGGACAAGGTTTTGTTTTAGAGTACTAACTGATTAACCAATCTATCCACCTAGTCTATTGGTCCCAGGATTTTACATGGGCTGCCGACCTGACCTCAACAGCCCAGTAAATGGAACAGCAAGGCAAGACTGGTGTCAGATTTGGTTTCTAGTCTTTAATTCAGGTATGTAACGTTTGAAATAATAACAAAAGTTCTAACGATCATATAACCTAATTTTATTAAATATACTTTTTTTAAATATAACAATTAAATTATTGATAGAATTTTAGTTTACCTAATATTATATGATTTAATGAATATTTTCTATAATGCATATTTGAATTAATATTCATTTAATAGTATAATATTCAGTTACTATAATATTCAAAATCTATAAGCAACGTTTAATAAACTCGTAATTTAGAAATAGGTCTAATCTGTTCCAAAATTGAATTGGGGCACTCCGACTTCACGTATTCTTTTCACTGCTACTCCTAGATTGTATATAAAACACCGGAGGCGAGAACTACTGTAACAAAGCATATATTTTGTCTATCTTATGTTAAGTAAGGCCAAGAGGTTGCACTTTCCGCAGCGCCGGACACGATGCAAAAGCAACTTTAGTGTTATGACTTTTGAGGTTAAGTTACAATAATTTGTATTTCTCAAGAACCGTGCGTTACTTTAGAAAATTAGTAAATTTGAAAATTAGATCAAATGAACCTTATATAAAAAGAGCATTATAAAAATTGAAAATTATTATGAAATGTTAACGTTATATGAAATATAACATTAGAACACATGCAATTTGGTTATTTGGTTTTATAGCATATGTAAATTATTTTATGTGAACGTTATTTGAAGTGATATTATACTATCTGTTATTATACCATATAAGACACAGCCCATAATTTCAAGGTCATTTTTCGGATCGGATTTTGTTCCCTTAAGAAGAAGACCATACGTTGGAGTGTATCTGATAGCAAATCAGTAACCCGTTTAAAACTAATTAAATAAGTATAACTAAAACTCCCATTAACAGCAATCTTTTCAACATAGGCGCCACTGAGGAATCAGCCGCCCACCTCATTCTGGAATCTGTGGCCGTGGCTTTTCATCGTTCAGAAATCCTCGGAACAGTGAGAACACTCAGCGATACGTGAGATGCCCGCAGAGCCTATTGCACGGTTGATGGCAATTTTCTGGCGCCTTAATACATGGGATTTAAACATAACAAGTGAAATGTGGGTATGTTAAGAAGCGCTTCTGTTCTTAGATTTTATGTTATGATCAAAACAAGTTATATAACATCAAATCGAACTGCATTTATCTGGTACAATTGAAAAGGGATTAAAAAAATATAAGTATTGATAAGATTCATTGATGAAACGAGTGTCATATACAAATAATGAGTCATTTCAAGATTAAGAGTTGGATAATCTAAGATTATCTAAGGAAGGCAGCATTAGTTAAAGTATGTAACTTATTAACTCATAAGATAACAATTATAGTTTAGGTACTTGCTGCCGCCTGCGGCTCTGCCGCGTGGTATTAATCCTTCTCTATAGCCCATGTGTTATTCTGATGTACAAGCTATATTTCTGTAAAGTTTCTTCAAAATCTGTTCAGTAGTTTTTACATGAAAGAGTTACAAACACCCATCCATCCATCCACACAAACTTTCAAGTTTATAATTGTAGTAAGATTATAGATCTAGTCGGGTAGTAATAAAAGTTTCGGAAAAATAAATTAGCATAAAAAATATGAAGTTGACTGCTTTATGCTTAGGTTTTAAATTTGGTCGCATTATTTTATGTTTGTTACCACAGTACCCCGTCATTTAAAAACCGATTTGGAAAATTAAATTTTTATTTGAAACTAGCTGTTGCCCGCGACTTCGTCCGCGTCAAACTCTTACTTTTAAAGTTGCCCGCCGGAACTATGAATTTTCTCGTGATCAAACGTGTTACTCGTTATTACATCAGCTATCTACTAGTGAAAGTCCCGTCAAAATCGGTCCAGCCGTTTCGGTGATTACCCGGAACAAACAGACAGACAGAAAAATATCTTAAAAATTGCTTATTTGTTGTTAGTACCGTATATACTTTCACGTGCATTCAATAAAACGTTGTTATTTTGATATTGCATACAGACATCAATTTTATTTATTTGTATGTATAGATGAGCTTTTAATTCTAGATTTTAAATTACTTAAATGTAGATGCTGGAACCACAACGAAGGGCCCAGATCATAACAAGCTGGAAACCCAGATATGTTAAAAGGAGAAGAAGATGGCCTTTTAAAAGGTGGAAAGACGACATTGTCAAAACTACTGGAAACCTTTGGGCCAGGACAGCTAGACTTCGCGACGAATGGAAGTATTTGGAGGAGACTTTTACCTTACACTGAGATTGAGACAGACAACGGAAATACGTAATTTAAACCGATATTAGTCTATTCATGATACAAGTTCAAACCTGTAACAAGTGTTTATTTTACTTCCATATTGATTCCATTGTTTTCAAAATGCAGTTTTGATCAAGGGATCCATAAGTTTACAAAACGTGACACCGCTAGGTAATCTTAATCTGTGATAATGACTAAATCCTAAGTAAGATACGCAGATAAAAAGCAATATAAATACTACACAAATAAATAAATGAGACAAGTCGTCTCCGATACGCGTCTTATAAAGTAAGTACTGTGACATATAATTATATGTGTACACTGAATTTAATTTAGTTAAGGAAAATAAAACAATCTTTAATCATCAATTGCTAAAAGATCTTCCCAAAACTTCTTCTCTATAACATTACGTTCAATTTGCAGATACTGTCAAAATGAAATACTTCATCGCCATCGCCCTTATCGCCGCCGTGGCTTCGGCCGCCGTCGTCAGGCCTTTGAGATCTGAGATCGCTGAGATCCAGGAGATCATCGCCGCCATCCAGAGCCCCAGCACCGACCCCGCCACTGCCGCAGCCCTCGAACAGATGCTCCTCGATATCCTCGGAGCTGAGCCCGTTGCCGTCGGACCCGCCATCGTAAACCCCGTTGAAGGCATCTCTGTTGGACCCGCCATCATCAACCCTGTTGAGGGTATCGCCATCGGACCCGCCATCGTCAACCCCGTCGAGGGCATCTCTGTCGGACCCGCCATCATCCCCTTCCCCGTGCCCGAGGCTGCTCTCGCTGAGGAAGAGACCGCTATCGTCCCTACTCCCGTGACCGTCGTTGATGGCGTCTCCACCGAGCTTGCTTCCGGCACTCCTTTGGTCCAGATCATTCTGAACATCAACCAGGCGGCTGAGTCCAGCCCCGTCTCCGTCGGACCCGCCGTCATCCCCGAGATCCAGCCTGAGCCCGTCCACATTGTGGATTCCGCCGCTGAGCCCGTGCAGGTTGTTGAGGTCGCCCCTGAACCCGTCCAGGTCATCGAGGTCGCCCCTGAACCCGTCCAGGTCATCGAGGTCGCCCCAGTTCCCGCTGAGCCCGTCCAGATCGGAGTCCCCGTCATCCCTGAAGCAGCCGTCGTCCTCCCCGAGGCACTCAACTAAATAGTAATTAAACAATACACTACTGAAATATTACTTGGTATAGAACTACTGAAATATTACGTAAATGAATGAAGAAATGTTATATAAATTTCAAATTATATTTTGCTGATGTTCAAAAGAACTATGTCATGTATTTACCAACTAATAACTGAACAAATATATCAGATCTGAATGAATAATATGTATTTTGTTTAACTTGTGCAAAAAAATCTCTACGCCTCGAGAAACTTAACTAAGAAGTGAAGTGTTTGAAGAAGTTCCCAAACTCAGTTAAAGTATGATCTAGAAAATGTTCTTATATTTGTTACCATAAAAGAGATTTGCGAATCCATATGTATGTATAGAACAGACATGCTCTTGTTTTCACTAAGAGAAATAATTATGGTCTCCATAAAACATGGGTGCTGACTTTGTTGTGCTACAGTTAGATACCTGGGATCCTTTAAGGTCCTTCTCATCGTTCTCATCTCATGCTGTATGGCATATTGTCACAATCTTAATGCGTACAATATACCGTCCCAGTGTTTGGACACAGGCCTTATCTCTGTGAGAGAGAGGGAATGGGTCTTAATTCACCACGCGGGCCTAGTACGGATTGGTGGATGTGATTTTTTGTTTCTTGGACATGCCGGTTTCCTCACGATGTTTTCCTTCACCGTTTTTGAGCCGTGGTGATGAAATAATTTACACAAAATAAAGCGCCGTATTTTTGTTATAAAATGAGGAGCAAGGATAGCTGGAATGAAAACAGATCTTATTGAGAGACAGACTTTTATATAATCTCTAAGTCGTCGTCGTCGTCACGTCTTTAAGTCAAGAGTGAATAGGTTTCTTCTAGGTAAGCGTGCTTCACCGTAGACCGCATCACCGCTTAACATCAGGCGAGTTAGTGGTCAAACGCGAGCCTATAGATTATAAAAAAAAAAAAAAAAATTTCATCGGTGATATGTTTCAAGTTTCAAGTTATATAAGTTTCAAGTTATTTATTTCATAACAAAAATTACATTTGTGTCGAAATATTTGCACAGTAAGTACATAAAAAAGAAGCAACATAAACAATTATATTATAACAAAAGTAACCTCGTTCCTCACCCATCATTGAAGTTAGAACGTCTATCCAAATCAAAATATAAATAAAAATATACTAACTTTACAAACATTCATATTCTTATTAATAAAGAGCAAAGTCCCTCGCATAAAGCTACAAAAATACATTCAATGTCAAATATTAATTACAAAACAAACAAAAAAATAAAAAAGCACATATAACAAAGTCAGAAGAGATCCAAAAAACTAGTTTTTAGGTCTTTGTCATTACAAAATTCGTCAATGCTATAATAGGTTTTATTGATTAACAAAGTCCTGAGTTTATTTTTAAACATGTTCACATACTGAATATTGTTTAATTCCGCTGGTAATTTGTTAAACAGATTGACAGACTGCACGCGTGACGAGTGTTTGACAACATTAAGCTTTGCCTGCAGAATAGTAGGAAGATCTTTTCTGCGAGTATCTACTCTAGTTTTTCTTTCTTCGTCCAAAATATAAAGTACAAGAACCAAAATATAAAGACACGGCATCGTTAAAATTCTATGTTTACTAAAAATACTCCTTAAATGATTCTGTCTGGTTTAAACGAAGCATGGTCCTTAATGCTCGCTTTTGTATAGTAGAGGCTGCCTTAACATTATATTTATAGCTGTTTCCCCAAAATTTAATGCTGTATCTAAGTTTAGATTCAACTAGAGCAAAATAGACGGTACGAAGTTGGGCAATAGACAAAATATCCCTCAGTGATCTGATCGCATAACACGAACTGCTTATTGTATTTGTAATTGAATCTAGTTCTGGCTTCCAACTAAGCAAAGAATCTATTTGCACCCCCAAAACTTTTAGGCTTTCTACTGTATCAATTTTTCTGCCCATGGATTCTACGTTTATTAAAGCTTTGTTCCTAACTGTAGATCTAAATATCATACACTTTGTCTTACTTACATTTAATTTGAGGTTATTCATAGAAAACCAGTTTTCACAAGCAGCTATTAATACATTTAATTTACACTTTAAGGTCTCCATATTATCAGCAGCTATAACAGCACTCGTATCGTCAGCAAATATTATCAAGTCAGCATCTGGTAAAATGTTTTTAATATATTCAGTTAGATCGTTAAGAAATATTATAAATAAAAAAGTGCCTAACACCGAACCCTGCGAAACACCTCTAGTTACAGTAAATGATTTGGATTTAAATTCATTTACAATTTTTTTTTTTACAAATAAATTCATTTCTTCCACACCTTTGAGAAGTGATTTAATTTCGACGTACTGTTTCCTATTGGTCAAATAATTGGTCTAATTACTGCCTTTCTTTTAGCATTCCTAATCACCTTTTTATAAATTCTAAGATACTGTTCACGATATTTTCGATTTGTCACACTTGGCTTTATTTATGGAATTTAGTAATCTCTTCATTTTGCTAGATATCCTTATTCCTTTCGTAAGCCATTTAGAACGGCCAGTTCTTTTTGTTGATTTTAACTTTACTTTTTTAATACGTTAGAAACTTGTGCTATTGATTTTACGTATAAACGTGTTTGTACCTAAATTCCAGTCGTGTGCCAGAAGTTTCCGTCTGAATGCTTTATTATTCTTCTCGTTAAATAATCTTCTCTCTATGTATTTAAAACTAAAACATTGTGTATTAACTTTTTCTAAATATGCTGTACAGAAGAGGCCTGCATGCCCATCCGCTAATCGATTGTGATCAATGCCTGTACTGCCGATATTTCTATCACAGGTGTTGGTCAATATATTGTCTATACACGACTCGGAGTTATTTCGCACAAATGTAATTGAATCAAACGAATATCTAAAATTATAGCATTTTAACAGAGATGTAAACGAACTTCTTTTATTGTCCTGTTTTGACAAGTCAATATTAAAATCGTCGCAGATAAAGCACATTTTATTGAAAAAGTACTGCAATAATTGTTCCAATCTATCTAGAAAATCATCAAAGTTTTTATTTACGGGTGTTCTATAGCAACAGATTATGTAAGAGTTTGTCTCAATGTCCCTTACTCCACATACCTCAAAGCTATCTGTTTTATACAGCTTTTTACAAATGTCCAAGTCCTCAACTTATCTATTTTTATGTGTTAATACTAAAGTACTCTTGTTTTATTTAACCTTGTGTTGCAAGAGCTTACGATATAATTAGGAAAATCAAATTGTGCTACCATTACATCCCCCCTCTCCCCGCACCCTCGCTAGGAGATAGACGCGTTCCACTGTCGCTAAGCTTTTAATTTGTTTTTAATCACCAAAAGTTGTGTTATCCAAGTAAAATTAATTTCAAAATAACTAGTAAGTGTCAACTATCGCATTGTGCTAATAATTTCACCAAAAAATCCCTAATAGTGAACATTTTCTAAAAAAATATTCCAAAAACAAAGTGCCAAAAGTGAACAGATAGTGCTCATTATCATTGTTCATATTCAAAATACCCTCTTCTGGATAAAGTTTTGCGAGTAAAGTGCGGACGAAGACACGAGCTTCTGCTCGTTGATCAGTAAGACCAAGTTTTTCGACGAGTCTAATACGTGAGCTGTGGCTCTGTGGCTTTTGCCATACACTTCGGTGCATCGCGACGCGCGTTCGATCCCGAGGAACTGCAAAACTTTTAGTAAGTTTTAAAAACATCTTTAGCGAATATTTGTCTTCAATATGCCACTTAAAAGAACGACACAAGCATCGGCCAGTTCTGTACCTATTATGACGGAATCCGATGACAGTGCGTCGAATATGATATCTCGCTCCAAACGAACAACAAAACCACAACAAGAAGTACTGGATGCTATGGACAAAATGAAAGAAATGCTCTCAAAATCCATAGACGAGCACACCCAAAAATTAATATCCCTGCAAGAAACAGTTACAGAAATTAAAAATCAAAACGAGGAACTAAACAAGAGTGTTCAATTTATGTCTCAAAAATACGACGAAATAAAGGACAAGTTGCTGTCATTGGAAACGGAACGGAAGGAAAACCACATCTATATTAATCAGCTGGAAATCAAGCTAGAAGCACTTGAAAAAAATGCTCGTTCTGGAAGCTTGGAAGTGCGCAATATACCCAAAAAACCAGCTGAAACTAAAAGCGATCTTATAAAAGTGGTCGAAAGCTTAGGTAATTGCCTGAAATCACCTATTCCTCGGTCGGACATTAGAAACATTTTCCGTATTCATTCTAAAGGTCCGTCTAATAATACTATTATTGTTGAGTTATCCTCTGTACTTAAAAAGGAGGATTTAATGGGATCGCTGAAGGCATATAGGAAGGAACACGGGAAAACGCCAACGACAACAGATATTAAAGTTGACGGTCCCTCTCAACCAGTATATATCTCGGAGAATCTTACTACCAAAGGAAAGCGCCTGTTTGCATTGGCTCGAGATTTTAGTAAATCGAACGAGTACAAGTACTGCTGGACTTCTCATGGATGTGTCTATGTACGTAAAAAAGACGGTGACACCGCCATTCGAATCGACAATGAGGAAAGTTTAGCACTTTTGTTGAAACAGTTGTGACTGTCTTCGGTTATGGCTAGATTTTGTACGATCCCGATCAATAAGTGCCTGTTAATATCACTTAGTTGTGTGTTATCTTCTGTTGTTTCTTTCAATGTATGTTACCAGCTCGTTCTTTGCATAATTGTCAACCACTTTGATAAGATATTTCTCACAACTCGCCACTGCAGACACCCTTACTACATAATTCTCCTCACAACTCACCATATAACACAACCCTGCCCCACTTCAAATAAAACTACATCAAGTTATCTCTTGACTGGTCAGTCTAGCAGCCATAAGATTTCCTCCTACAATCTTACCCAACTGTCCAGACGTGTTTCGGAAGACAGGTTTTATCAAACGCCCGTGGCTGTTCTACGAGTTCCTATTTATAAAATTCAATTTTGAGAGTATCGAAATAGGTAACGAAATTGAGTCTAGCGGTGATATCGAGTGTACTGTTGTAGATGACGCCTCCACCTGTAAATTACTTCTTAATTCCTCAACATGCACATCTTCTTTGACGATCCTTGCGGTGAATATTCGTAGTGTTAGGAAAAATTTTGATGCCCTAATGTTATTTCTCTCTAATATTGGCATTGATGTTGACTGCATAGTGCTGACGGAATGCTGGGTTGATAGTGACTCGACTATTAATCACATCGATAACTACACTGCGTTTCAAACCACACGCAGTATCAACCAGAACGATGGTGTCATAGTATACGTCAGGGATTGCTTTGTAAACGTACAAGCTCAAGAGCCTGAAGTGACGGACGGTAACTGTCTTGTCATAAGCATAGACAAATTTACGCTCATTGCCTCTTATAGACCACCATGTTACTCCAATCCGTCCAACTACATCTATGCTCTTAACGAACTGCTCACTACCATTCACTCTGAAAACATAATTCTTGCTGGTGATATTAACATCAACATCCTTCCAGAAAAGACCACTGGCCATGCTGCCCAATACATCACTGTGCTGGCCGCCCATGGCCTAAGACAGGGGGTTGACAAGCCTACCAGACTAGGCAACTGTCTTGATCATTTCATGGTCAAAACACAAAAGCACGTCAAAACCTACATATTCGACCCTCTTACTGATCATAGTCCTATATTGCTGTACTTAAAAGACTCTAAGTTAGCAAAAAACACGACTGAGCACTATAAAGTAACTGTCAACTTTGAACAAATAGGGGCTGATTTGGACAACATCATTTGGGATTGTTTTTATGGCTCGCATAATGTTGATGAAATCGCTGAGTTCCTTGTCAATACGCTGCGTCAAATAATCAGTAAGAATACTTCAAAGTCTATATTGTCCAAAAAAAAGAAACCCCTTAAGCCATGGATCACGGCTAGCATAGTGAGGTGTATACGGAAAAGGGACAAAATGCATTCTAAACTTAAGAAATTCCCTTATGATGAGGATCTCCGAATTCAGTACACTAGATATAGAAATACCTGCAACGACTTGACAAATACTTTGAAGCGCTCTTACTACGAAACTCAATTAAACAAAAATGAGAACAACCTAAGAAGGACATGGAACGTTATTAAGGACATGTGCAACATTAAGAAAGGCCCGAACAAACCAACAGAGCTTCTTCAGACTCAATCTAACCCGGCAGACTCCCTCAATGAAGTAAATAGATACTTCACTTCTATTAGGAAGGATCTAGCAAATACAATTTTGAGAAAGCTCAGACAGGAAGAGGGCACTCTGGCAGCGAAAGCACGGAAATCGAAAGGCTTCCTTCATTCGATGGCTCTGTCTCCTACGGACGAGGGTGAAGTTATCCAGGTCATAGCTGGCCTTAAGAATGACAGTTCCCCTGGTTTAGATAATATTCCCGCTAACATCTTAAAAAAATTCAAATGCAAATTAGCTTCACCAATAAGCCATCTCTGTAATGTTAGTTTCTCCCACGGTGTTTTTCCCGCGACATTTAAAAAAGCTGCCGTTATTCCCATCTTTAAGGCTGGAGATAATCGGTCCACCAATGACGCTATCCTGAAGCTCACCGAAAACATCACTAATCACATAGATAAGGGAGAAAAATGTGTTGGTGTTTTCCTTGATCTACAGAAGGCATTCGACACAGTTTCGATCCCTATTTTAATCAGCAGATTAGACAATATCGGCATTAGAGGAGTGCCCCAGGACTGGTTATTGAGTTACCTTTCGGGAAGAAGTCAATGCGTTCGGCTCGGTGGCATGTCTAGTGATGACGCTATCTGTACTTACGGAGTGCCCCAGGGAAGTACAATTGCCCCCACACTATTCCTGGTGTACATAAATGAGCTTTGTGATGCAACAATTGACAAAGCAGAAGTCATGATGTTTGCTGATGACACGGTTCTATTGTTCCATGAAAGGTCGTGGTCTGGCCTGGAGGCCGTCTGTGAGGTGGGTCTTTCCCGTGTAAGAGCGTGGCTTGAGGACAGTCTGCTATCATTAAACGCCTCGAAAACGAAGTACCTGTGCTTCAGCAAAACGAAAGCGGGTAGCCCCCAAAACTTTAAAGTTACCATCCACACTTTCCCCTGCAATAGGAATGTCTCTAACCGTACCTCCTGCACTTGTCCCGAGCTAGTTAGATCAAATTGCATCAAGTATCTGGGAGTTACCGTTGACGAGAACCTCAAATGGACGCAACATGTCTCAGGCACAGCCAAAAGAGTTCGCAAGCTGATTCATATTTTTAAAACTCTGAGACTTGTTGCCAGCTCCAAACTTCTGTTGCAAACATATAAAGCCCTCTGTCACTGTATCCTGGGTTACGCTGTCTGCGCCTGGGGAGGCACTGGTAGTACCCATATGATTGAGGTGGAACGGGCGCAGCGTGCTGTCCTGAAGGTTCTTTTATCACTAGAATTCCGGACGCCCACCACTATAGTTTACGAAAACGCCAAAGTTCTTAGCGTTCGGAAGATCTTCATATTCGAATGTCTGCGCCGTTACCACCGATACGTGGTTCCTGGGTTGCCAATCTCGTCCGGGCGGAGGGACGGGTGCCCAGTTGAAAGGACTGAGAGCGTCTTCGCTGACAGACACTACTTATACCTTGCACCAAAACTATACAACAAAATCGGTAAAGATATGGGTATGAAACAACTTAAACACCTAACCAACTTCCAATTCAAGAAAAGGGTTACACAGTGGCTGTACGGTTTCAGTTATGAGGAAATAGAAAACCTAATTGGAAGCGTAACTTGAATTTCCAATCACATACACTACACAACACACTATACACGGTAACATTATACACTACTCACTACACACCCACTCACCTCCCACACCCACACCCCTCACATATACTTGGGGTGAGTGGCACACTCTGCCCTGTTAATTTAATTATTCTTATCTAGGCAATGTAAATTATGTAATGTATTAAATTCTAATAATTCTAATATAAGCAATGTCAAATTTTAATTTATTTAATGTTAATCTTTTTTAATTTTTTAATTAATGTTTTAATTTTAAGGATATCAATTTGCCGTTTTAATCTTATTTTGTATACCTAATAATGTGTGCATGCTATAACTGTCATATTATTATTATTGTATTTTATTTTATTTTATGTTTTCTGTCTATCTTGCTCCATTTGTATTATATTCCCTGTTTTTGGAGAGGTCTGGCTCTTGTGATACAGGACTTCCTAGTACAAGAGCCAGGGCTGCACTGATAATTGTTGAATAAAGTGTGTTAATAAATAAATAAATAAATAAATTATTTGGTTTAAAAAATGTTCACTGATACAAATAAAGCTTATTTCATTTGGCAATTCAGTTACATACACTTCGAGTTCATCCTTCTTATTGTTTATTCCGCATATGTTTTGGTGAAAAATAGTGACATGTGAGTGACTATCCTCAAATATAGCCAAGCCGTTTTAATCTCGAAAAAGCTGATTGTGTTGTTCAACTACCTCAAAAGCGGGATCTGAATATTCAGAATATGGGTCAATTTCTAATATTAGTTGCTGTATTTGATCAAATATACTAGATATACCTCTAATATTTACATTTCCATGTTTATTGTAAGACATGAAGTCATAAGTCAAGTTTAAGTTTGAGTCAATTAAATAGATATAATTATGAGTTAAATTGTCATTATAAAGTATATTATTAAATGCTTCTATTCTATATATATATATATATCTTTATGATAATGATTTTAAAAGTGGGTAAGCACATTATTATATTCGTATGCTTAATAGGCATTACTTTATCCCGTATTAGTTTTACCAGATTATTGTAGTCGCTTGTGGTCTTGAAATCTTCACCTCCAATTAGGATGACACAGTAATCCTGACAGGTTAATTCTCTTAGTTTATCCTCTAATCCGTATAATAATTGTTCTAAGCCACAATTAGTTTTTTCTGTAATGACATATTTGAAAGCTATCGCCAAATAATCTTTTAGAAATTGGTAGAATTTTGCTGGTTGAGTTGCTATTGAGGATCACAAGCTTCTTGTTCTCTACGTTTCCAAAATAATTATTATCTCTAACCTTCCCCTTCGCTCCACTGCTCTATACTATTCTCTCTTCTACCATATTGTGCCCGTCTGTGACCGCACATGCCTGAGCTCTGGCTCCGTCCACAGTATCCCGCTTCAGTTCATAACGAATGGCAGGTGCACAGACATTGCAATTACTTTGCATTAATACTGCAGAGTTTGATGACATGAGGTTACAATAATTTCAAGCGATCTCTTTGTTCAATAGTAAACGGACTTTTTGTATCTATTTCTTTATAAATTCCAAATATGATTTTTGGAATTTACGAAAAGTGATGTTTTTACTGGGATTTGAACTCACGACCACTCATGTGCAGCTAGATTAATTGCAAAAGTTGGCTATGTAAGCCTCCAAGCCAACCGAACATACTAGATACTGTACCAAATTTGTTGATCATTTGCTGCAAAAATATATTTTCTTCTTTGTTAAGTAAGCCCGTTAATGATTCGTGGCGGTTGAGCGGCGTGACTTTTGCACTTCGTCTTTGTTAGATTTGGCTTCTTTTTTGGTCGGTTTGATGAATTGAGTTTATTGTTCAAAGTATATTATGTATTTATTTCACAGTTTGTGTATGAAAACCGTGGATAACACTGTCACTTATGTATTTGGTGATATATGTCCTAGTTTTGGATATTTTTTTTGTTGTAACGAGATAATTCTTACTTGACTCATGGTAGGAAAATTTACAAAACCGGCCAAGTGCGAGTCGGACTCGCACACGAAGGGTTCCGTACCATTATCACAAAACACTGCATAAAAATCACGTTTGTTGTATGGGAGCCCCCCTTAATTTATTTTATTTTAATTTATTAATTATTATTTTTTGAAGTAAATTTACAACTAAACATTCTGTGAATATTTCAAGCGTCTACCTGTTGCCGTTATTAATATCGCAAAAAACGGCAAAAATATCACGTTTGTTGTATGGGAGCCCTCCTTTAATATTTACTTTATACTGTTTTTAGTATTTGTTGTTATAGCGGCAACAGAAATACATCATCTGTGAAAATTTCAACTGTCTAGCTATCACAGTTCATGAGACACAGCCTGGAGAAAGACGGACAGACAGACAGACAGACGGATCGCGAAGTCTTAGTAATAGGGTCCCGTTTTTACCCTTTGGGTACGGAACCCTAAAAATGAGAGGACATTACTTTAATGTGTTGGTATTCTTTACGTTTTAGGTTAGAAGTTTTATTTTATTTTCGTCAATCAAAGCCCTCAAGCTTCTGAAGGCCAAGCAAATGACATTCCTGCTATATAAGTTTATCAAAACGTTAATAGTAACAGTATATCGCCGAAGATTATCAAGCAACATAATCAGAGTTACTTTGTCAGGTACATACCATAACCTATAAATATGTGTAGCCTTTGCCCAGTTTTTTTTAGCGTTGTATATTTGGGCAATCAATGAACACCGGGGTTGGTATATCCTGGTACAGCACACAGAGGTATATATCGAGAAAGTTAATATTTACTGAATGATAGGTTATAAAATGTATGGATTTGCCAGCTTTCAATAGCCATAGCGACAATGCACCACCTATCGTGAAAAAATGGCAGTTCAAATCCCCATTGTGTCTGACGTAAAAATGTAAACAATAATTAAAAATAATGTGAAGGTGAAAAACAAAACATAAGAAAATAGTATTGGCTATTACCCGGTCCTTCAGTAAAATATCACTAAGGTGAAATCACTTTTGCACAGCAGCAGCACGTTTTAATCTTGCGGTCTTCATAGCAGCAGCGTTCGGAACAGAGGCGCGAAAGAACTGGCGCTTTGGGATCGCTCTGCTTCGGCTCACTGGGAAGTGTTCTACATCTGACTGCGAATATGTACAATCTGCACATTATATCTTATGGGAGTGTATTCTTTGGCAGAATGAACGCAATATTATGTTGAATAATGTACAGGCTGTATCAGGAGTTATTTACTATACGGACCTTGTGGAAACTAGAACTAATTTCCGTGCGTTCAGGCGTTTTTTCCATACCTATTATTGGAATCAAATATAACAGGCACACGCAATCACAATGCGTGGTGCTAGGCAACTGGGCTTATCCTAGTTGTAAACGACCCTTTGTGCCTATGGGCGTTGTTCTGTCTCCTGCTTAATATGGAGGCAAGTGGAATTTTTATTTTTTCCTGCTCCTCCATTATTATTTTATTATTAATTTCGTTGCGGGATCCAAGACAGTTAAATTTATTCTCCGGTACTTCGTCGAGCTTCATTGCCTCGGCGCTTTTCTTGTGGTCATCACTGTTGATTCTGGCTTCCAGGAGTTGCAGTGGTTTGGGAATAGTGCGGTGGGATTGTGCCAATAGGCTCGCTCCATATTACATGGGACTTAACGAATGTAAGTGTATCATTAGGTGAACCTCTGCTTAACCCTTCAATGAATACAGGCGTGATGTTTTGTTATATAATGTAAGATTATATATCTCCGGAAGGGAGCATTAGTGAAAATATGTATACTTATTGTATTTATTATCCTGAGATTAATATTTTTAACGTCAAACTTAATTCACTAGATTACAATTTTAATTGATATCTAGTCTATCTGGACAAATCATATCCTTTTATAATATCCGAAGGATTTTCTTTAAGTAGAGGTAAAATATTATCCGCCTTTGCATCACCATTGCGTAACACGTTTCTAATTCTTTACATTTACTCTTGATAAGTGACTTTGGCAATGTTCCGAACTACATGACAGCCATTCAAATATGTGTGTGTGAAAACTGACTAAAATCACACACTTTCTGTATGGTGCTTAGGACAGTACCTATATTTAATAGACTTCAAAATTGATGATTCAATTTGGTGGTATTTTTTATGTTTGTTACCTCAGAACCTTAACATCATTCATTTATAAACAGATTTAGTTTTTTTTTTTATTTCATATATTGCCAAACTGATATAATTTTTATCAAAATACAGTTCTGATGATGGGATCCACGAGTTTACAAAACGTGAGGCCGCTAGGTAATCCTAATCATTGATGATTACTAATCCCTGAGTAAGTTACACAGATAAAAGTCAATATAAATACTACAGTTATACTAAATGAAGCAAGTCGTCTTCGATACGCGTCTTATAAAGTAAGTGTGATATATAATTATTTGTGTTCACTGCAATTTATTCCAATTATGGCGAATTAGTCAGTTTTTAATCATCATCTGGCAAAAGATCTTCTCAAAATGTTTTCTTTATAACATTACTTTCAATTTGCAGATACTGTCAAAATGAAATACTTCATCGCCATCACCCTTATCGCCGCCGTGGCTTCGGCCGCCGTCGTCAGGCCTTTGAGATCTGAGATCGCCGAGATCCAGGAGATCATCGCCGCCATCCAGAGCCCCAGCACTGACCCCGCCACTGCCGCCGTCCTCGAACAGATGCTCCTCGATATCCTCGGAGCTGAGCCCATTGCCGTCGGACCCGCCATCGTAAACCCCGTCGACGGCATCTCTGTTGGACCCGCCATCATCAACCCTGTTGAGGGTATCGCCATCGGACCCGCCATCGTCAACCCCGTCGAGGGCATCTCTGTCGGACCCGCCATCGTCAACCCCGTCGAGGGCATCTCTGTCGGACCCGCCATCATCCCCTTCCCCGTGCCCGAGGCTGCTCTCGCTGAGGGAGAGACCGCTATCGTCCCTACTCCCGTGACCGTCGTTGATGGCGTCTCCACCGAGATTGCTTCCGGCACTCCCCTGGTTCAGATCATCCTGAACATCAACCAGGCAGCTGAGTCCAGCCCCGTCTCCGTCGGACCCGCCGTCATCCCCGAGATCCAGCCTGAGCCCGTCCACGTTGTGGATTCCGCCGCTGAGCCCGTGCAGGTTGTTGAGGCTGCCCCTGAACCCGTCCAGGTCATCGAGGTCGCCCCTGAACCCGTCCAGGTCGTCGAGGTTGCCTCCGTTCCCGCTGAGCCCGTCCAGATCGGAGTCCCCGTCATCCCTGAAGCAGCCGTCGTCCTCCCCGAGGAACTCAACTAAATAATAATTAAACAATACACCTCTGGTATAGAACTACTGAAATATTATGTAAATGAATGAAGAAATGTTATATAAATTTCAAATTATATTTTGCTGATGTTCAAAAGAACTATGTCATGTATTTACCAACTAATAACTGAACAAATATATCAGATCTGAACGAATAATATGTATTTTGTTTAACTTGTGCAAAAAAACCTCTCCTCCCCGTGAAACTAAACGATGAAGTGTTTGAAGAAGTTCTTAAACTCCGTTAAAGAATCTAGAAAATGTTGTTATGTTTGTTACAATATAAGAAATTTGCGAAAAAATACATTTTTCATTTTGATTAATATACATAAACATGTATATGATATACATGTTTATGTATATTAATCAAAATGTGTATGTGTATAAACATGTATATTAAAAAACATTAATATACATTTCAGTAAGGCAAAATAATTATTAAGATCTACATAATATTTGCCATTCTGCCGACTTTACTGTGCTTCAGTTAGATACCCTCTGTGGACCCAAGCTTTAAACAAGAAATAACAGTCTTATGACATTCAACGGTCTCATTTCATACTTTACGGTATATTATGTATCTTAAATAAAATATACTTTACTTTTAGTATATCTGGATCCTCTGTGCAATTTCGAATTGATATATTTTTTTATGCATGAATGTAATAATATTATGGACTACTGTGTCTGAAAACAAATGAATTATTATAATTATTTATTATAACCAAACAGCATCTAAATTGAGTTGCTTCAAGTTTGTAAAAATAGTACAACTTTATGGTTTTAGTCAAGCAAGTAATTGATTCATGACCCATTTGGCCGATTCGTTTGACACCTTCAAAACATTTCTTCGGTTTCTTGTTATACTCATGGTGCACTTAAGACGTTTAATGTAATTTACTAGCACTTCGCCCGCGTCTTCTTTCGCGTGATCCGTATTTTATCCTACAGATGACTTTTTAGTTTCACACCCTTAAAGGTTGAATTTCCAAAAATCCTTTCTTAGTGATCCCCTACATCATTAAAAGAAGCCCTGCACAGTAAAATTCTTCAAAAAAATGTAACACCCCCTAAATCGTCTATTACCCTCCTTCGGCAGTCTGGTAATAAGGCCACCAGGCAACAGGCAACCAACCTCTTTTTTTTAATGTTAATTTGTTTGTACCTCGGAAATGCATCAGGTACTTATGCACTTTCTAATTTTGTACCTTACTGTACATTGAACATAGGCGTCGGAGGAGTTGGAAAAGAGACGTAATACGGCTTTAGACTAATTGGGAAGCTGACTTCATGTACAAAGTGACGTATTAGTGAAAGTGACCTATTAAGGATAGCGACGAAATAGATTGTGTGCGTTGCGGTGCTGCTTGGTAACAGAGGCGACATCACAACTGAGGCGGGCCGTCACCGTCTGATGGTGGACGCGGTGGATCCGCAGGGGCGGTCCTATCGCCTGCCGCTGAAAAATAGGTGGCGGGGCCACTGAGCTGACCCGTCACAGGAGGATCAAGGGTGCCATACATGGGGTCGTCTGGCACCCATGTGCTGGTTTGGTCTCTGGAGCGGTCACGGTGTGCAATGTTAAAAATCTGCAACTTTGGCAACGTCGAGTGGAAGCTAAAATTACACAGCTTTTCTCAAGTAGGTACTCCTCAATGCTGGATGATACTCAAGAAACTGGAAATTTGTCTGTACACATTGGACGGTCTGGCTGCTGAATTTTGTTGATATTTTCCCGAAAACTTTTCTGTCTCTTTCAAATTAATAAGAAATCCATTTCTGATTGATATTGAACAACTGCCCGAAATATTGCAAGAAGAAGCTTTTTTGTTATCGCGAGCAGACGAATCAATTTTCACGTCCAACGTGAAAATTGATTCGTCTGCTCGCGATAACTTTAGCCACATTGATTTTAATTCTTATTCATTATTGCACAAAAAAACATATAATAAAGATACAAATACAATGGACAGCTTATGTACAAAGGCGAACTTAACCCATAATTGGGTTCTCTAACAGCAAACCTCAGTTGTTATAGGCAATTTGCGTATTAGGACAGTGATCCAAGTGCACAACAAAATTCCAAGTTAAAAAAGAAAAACGTTGAATATTTAAAATTATTTACTACTAAATAAACTAAACAGATACCTACGTGTAAACATATTACATACTATATAACAATAAAATACATAAATAAAATCTTACATTTATAAATACATATTTATGCGTCATGTTGATAGGAAATGTTCCTTTATTATTCTCTTGAAAACCTCCAACGAAACGCTATCCCGTATAGAATGTAGAAGAGTATTCCAGAGGCGAACAGCATGAACAGTTAATGATCCACCGTAACGAATTGAGGACTGGGGAGGAAAACAAAGGAGAATAGATGATGAGGAACGGCAAGGTTTTCCTCTCGGAACAAGATACACAAAGCGCTCTCGAAGATACGAAGGAGAGTTAGGATTGTGAAGAACAGAAAAGAGGAAAGATAGAGTGTGGATATCTCGGCGCCGTCGAATAGGCAGCCACTTCAACCGTTTCCGCAATTCCGACACATGGTTTTACTAAGTTTTAGATAAAATAATTATGAAATATAACTATCCTATAATTAAGTTACTATAATATAAAATCAGTTAGGTAACAGCGAACCGAGCTGCATAATTTATCTGATACAATTAATAAGGTAATAAAATTAAAAAGGTATTAAAATTAAAATGTATTTTTAAGATTCATTGGTTAAACGAGTGTCATTTTTGAATGACTAGCTTCTGCCAGCGGCTTCGCCCGCGTGAATGTCAAAAATTATTCCAAGGGCACATATTTTCATTTTATCTTTCAAACCTTCCAACTCCGGATCATTCCCCATTTATTTTTAGTCAATTCTCTGATTGTGTGATGTTAAGAAGAGCATAGTGTTAATTACTTCTAACGCGGTTGGCAGTGATTGTGTCAGTCGAAAAATGATACTCCCTGTCCTCGATGAAATCCTTCCTGTCCTTTGCTATATCCTTAACTACTCAATATCCCATGGGGTCTTTCCATCAGCTTGGAAAGAGGCCAAATTCACTCCTTTACCCAAAAAGGCGAATCCTACTTCCTTTTCCGAATACCGTCCTATCTCCGTCTTGCCCTTCCTCTCCAAAGTTCTGGAACGCCTTGTCCACAATCAGCTTAGTGCTTTTCTTTGTAAGAATAGTCTGCTGAATCCTTTTCAGTCCGGATTTCGTCCTGGTCACAGCACAGCTACTGCCTTAGTGAACGTTACTGATGACATACGGCTAGGCATGGAACGAGGACATCTGACGGTTCTTTGCTTGCTAGATTTTAGTAATGCATTTAATACTGTCGATTTCGATATCCTGCTTGGCATACTTCGCTCGCTTAACATATCTCCAACGGCGATTGACTGGATTCGTAGTTACCTGTATGGCCGCCGGCAACGTATATACATAGAAGAATCTAACTCTTGTTGGTGTTATACAACTGCCGGTGTACCTCAGGGTGGCGTTTTATCTCCTTTACTCTTCGCAATATTTATAAACGCTATCTTCAAAAAACTTCTCTCCTCCTTCCACCTTTATGCAGACGATTTACAAATCTACAAACAAGCCGCCCTTGCAGAGTTAGCTGATGCAATTAATGCAATAAATAAGGATTTGGCTACAATTTGTGAATGGAGTGAGGCAAATGGGCTTCAGGTAAATCCGTCAAAGACCCAGGTCATAGTTTTTGGCGGCTCTAGGATAATTCCAAAAGTAAATTGGACACAACTTCCTCTGGTACAATTTAACGGAACTAATATTCCAATATGTGAGAAGGTTAAGAACCTTGGGGTTTGGATCGACAGATATCTGTCTTGGGGTCCGCAGCTTCAGGACGTAAGCCGCAAAATTTTTGCTTCTGCCAGGTCTCTTAGACGATTGCGAAACTTTCTTCCGACTGCCACTAAAATTGCGCTTGCACAGTCCCTTCTGCTTCCTATCCTTGACTATGCTGATATCATTTATCTCGATCTCACCCAGGCACAACTAGATAAACTTGAGCGTCTTCAAAACCTTTGCATAAGATTTATATTTGGCCTTCGCAAATATGATCACATTTCTGAATTTCGGACAAAGCTCAAGTGGCTTCCCATACGTCTTCGCCGGGATTCTCATATTTTATTTCTACTTTACAGTATTCTATACAATCCTACAACCCCCTCTTATCTCAAAGAACGTTTTAAGTTCCTTCATGACACACATAATAGATATCTGAGATCATCGGAAAACTTGAGACTAGAGATGCCGATGCATTCCACCAGCTTTTACGACATATCTTTTACGGTTCAAGTGGTGCGGTTGTAGAATGCTTTGCCCGTGTCAATAAGGCGTGCTCAATCTCTGCCCACTTTTAAAACTATGATAAAAAATCACTACCTCTCTCTTTAATAGTTGTTTTTCTTGATTTCTATGCTTTTGTTCCATACCTATTACTGTATATATTTTTCTATATAATATATATATATATTTATTTATTTTATATATAAATAGTACACCAAAGACTACCTACAGTACTGTCTTTCCTTTTATTTTTAAAATCCATCCAAAGGTTGTCTTGAAAAGATCGCTTTTAGCGATAAGGCCGCCCAATGTGTCACCCAGTGTAATGTTTTCTTTTTCTACACTTTCTGTAACTTATATGGTGTACATAATAAAGAGTATTCTATTCTATTATATTCTATTCCGGGATAAAAAGTATCATATATGCTATTCCAGACTATAATCTATCTCTTTGTCAAATTTCATCCAGATCTGTTACGTAGTTTTGGAGTTAAAGACATAAACATAAAAGCCTGTTGTATGTTTGTTTTTATTTTAAGGTTTCCATATGTATTATTGTTTTTATCTTGGTGTACAATAAAGTATATATAAATAAATACATACACCCAAAAACTTTGGCCTTTATAATATTAGTGTGATATGATAGTGTGATTCATTTCAAGATTAGCAGTTGGCTAATCTAAGATTGTCTCGTTGGTCGCAAGCGCTTCAGTCAAACGGGGTGAAACAAAACTTTACAGGGAATAGATATTATATAAGGATATGTGTTCAGATGGACACATATCTTTATAAAATATCAGAAGAACTTTCTTTAAGTAAAGAAAAATATTGTCCCGCTTTGCATCAGCAGTGGCACCCATGATGCGTGAAACGGGGTGAATAGAAACAAAACTTTGCAGGGAATAGATATTATATAAGGATATGTGTCCAGATGGACACATATCCTTTTAAAATACCAGAAGGACTATCTTTAAGTAAAAGAAAAATATTGTCCCGCTTTGCATCAGCAGCACGATGCGTAATACATCAGTAATGCTTTACGTTTACTCTTAATTAGTGGTTTTTAAATAAGAGTCACTGGAATTTTAATTTTGACTTTGCATTGGCTGTCATCTAGGGGTTTAGATTCCATGATAACATACCTTTATATCAAGTGGCTTTATAGCTTTTTTAATCTGATATTATATGTAACTACTAGGTCTATCGGAATCACATGGATAAAAAAAAAAACTTATATTTTCTTGTATTTTATTATCTTACCTAAATATACTTCTTGTTCATTAATACTAAAGACATAAAATAAAAATTAAATAGTATGAAGCTCATTTAATCCAATTGTCCCAGTATTGCACACAACATATATTTCGTGGTAGAATGTATAGAACTAACAAAAATATTAACACCATACTATGTAAAACTACATTCTTACAAATAAATAAATTCTAATTCTAACAAATTTTTATTTCGCCGTAAAGAATTTCACCATCCCATATCTTCCCGTGGGTGTTGTAAGAGGCGACTAAGGGAAACACAAGAAAATGGGCAGCAGCGTTCTCTGTGCACTTTAAGAACCAACTGCGATCACCAACCCGCCTGCCAAGCGTGGCAAACTCCCCCAAACCGAAATGCACACGAAAAAAACGGCCCCGAATGCCCGGCAGCCCGTCTACCCTCGTCTACGGTAGCGGTCGAGGCGATGGCGTGGCAAGGGGTGCGCTGAATCCCCGGAGTGAACCCGGCTACCCCAATAAACACCAACGACTGGACCTGGCAACGTATAACACGCGAACACTCCAGACCGACGAGAATATAGCTGAACTCGAGGAAGAATTGAGCAGGTTACGATGGAGTATTATAGGGTTATCTCAAGTCCGTAGAGAGGGAGAGGACGCGATAATCCTCAAAGCCGGTAACCTGCTCTATTTCCGAGAGGGTGACCGCCCAGGGTGGTGTCGGGTTTATCGTCCACATGTCCCTTGTGAACAACTTGGTGAAGATCGAGAGTGTGTCGACCAGGGTGACGTACCTTATACTCAGAATATCCTCTAGATATTCTCTGAAGGTCATACAGGTCTACGCCCCAACCTCGGCACACCCCGACAACGAGGTAGATACCATGTATGAGGATATCTCTAGAGCCAAACACATAAAACAAACTCAAAACTCACTTCGCCGTTGTCATGGGGGACGCGAAACTGGGCAAACGAGACGAGGATGAGCTGCAAGTGGGGCAATTTGGAGTTGGACGCCGGAACCACCGGGGTCACCTACTGGCCAGTTTTATGGAGAAGGGGAGCCTCTATATAATGAACTCCTTCTTCAGTAAGCGTGAGCACAGGAAGTGGACATGGTAAAGCCCCGATGGTGCAACTAAAAACGAGATCGACTTCATCATGTCAACCAAGAAGCAAATGTTCAATGATGTCTCTGTGATCTCGTCGGTGAAAATTGGGAGCGATCACCGCATGGTAAGAGGCACATTGAACATTAATATCAAGCTTGAAAGGTCTCAACTGATGAAAACCACACTCCGTCCAGCACAGATCCAGATCCAAAACCCCGAGACCTTTCGGCTAAAACTCCAGAATCGTTTCGAGTGCCTAGGGAGCTCCGTGGACGAATACAGCGATGGGTTTGTGGAAGCTGTCCATACGGTCGGGTCTAAGTTTTAAGGCCCGTCGTACATATAGAAATAAAAAGCTCTCTGATCCTACTCTCGAGCTAATGAAGGAGACGCGTGAGATGATCCTGCAGTCTTCTGACGATGCGTTGCAATACCGGCAGCTAAATAGATGGATCTCAAAGTCCTTGAAAAGCGACCTCCGCCGCTATAATACCGAATGTATTAAAGACGCGATTGAGCGGAACATGGGCTCCAAGGTCTTTGCAAGAGATCTGCCTATTGGGCAGAGCCAGCTCATGAAGCTGAAGACTGATGATGGCAGGATTGTATCCGCCAAACCAGAGCTTCTGAGGGAGATCGAGAGAAAAACACACACACAGTTGTACACGTCAACCAGTAAACCCGTCGCGAATCTAATGATAAATGATAATGATAAATGAAAACCAGTACCAGCCCTTCAGAAGCTTTTTGATTCCGTCATACTTGAGGGGAAAACGCCACAGGCATGGTGCGGGGGTGTGGTAATACTCTTCCTTAAGAAGGTTGACAATGGCCAATGCCCTACTGAAGAATTATAGGCCCATCTCACTTCTTAGCCATGTCTACAAGCTGTTTTTAATAGTCATCACGAATCGACTCGCGCGCAGGTTGACGATTTCCAGCCACCTGAACATTAATATCAATTCTGTAAAGGCTTCAGCACCGTAGACCACATACATACGCTGCGGCAGGTTATACAGAAGACCGAGAGTACCTAGAGCCTGCCTCTCTGTTTAGCGTTTGTGGACTACTAGAAAGCCTTCGATTCGATCGAGACTTGGGCTGTAATGCAGTCTCTCCAACGGTGCCAAATCGACTACCGGTACATCGAAGTGTTTGTACACCACCATTTCAGTTTGACTTCAGTATCAGACCTAGGAACCCGTCCTTCTGCAGCGAGGTGTGACACAGGGAGACGTTATATCTCCGAAACTGTTCACCGCTGCACTGGAGAATGTCTTCAAGGTTCTGGACTGCAAGAGGCCTAGGCATCAACGTCAATGGCGAGTACATCACTCACATTCGGTTTGCCGACGATATAGTGGTTATGGCTGAGACCATGGACGACCTCAGTACAATGCTCGATGACCTCAGTAGAGCTTCAGAAAGAGTGAGTCTTAGGATGAACATGGACAAAACCAAGGTCATGTTGAATGCCCATGTTACACCCACTCCTATCAAGGTTGGAGACTTTACCCTCGAAGTTGTGGGCGACTATGTCTACCTGGGACATACGATCCAGTTCAAAGGCCACCTTCGAGAAAGAGGTCAACCGTCGAATCCGACTCGACTGGGCAGCGTTCGGGAAGTTAAGTCAAAGTCAAAACGTTTATTGCGAACTAAGTGTATAATGTTGGTGTTATGTTATGTTAGTACTTAAGACTTAGCAGCCTTTTACAAGCATTGCAATTATACCTAATTCTCCTGCCTTTAACATCCTAAATTAGCATGCATTAAACATTATTATTACTTAATTATTTTATTTAACATTACGTTGCACGGTAGTACGGTACGGTATGGTACGGTACGGGAGTTGCGCGGTATCTTCTCGTCCAACTTACCACAGTGTCTCAAGACGAAAGTCTATGACCAGTGTGTGTTGCCAGTAATGAGATATGGCTCTGAGACGTGGTCGCTTACAATGGGCCTCATCAGAAAGCTTACAGTCACCCAAAGGGAGAGGGCTATGCTCGGCGTTTCCTTGCTAGATCGAATCAGAAATGTAGAGATCCGCAAGAGAACCAGGGTTACCGGCACAGCCCGAAGAATTGCCAAACTTAAGTGGCAGTGGGCAGGGCACATTGCTCGCAGAACGGATGGCCGATGGGGCAGAAAAGTTCTGGAGTGGCGACCGCGTACCGGAAGACGTTGCGTTGGAAGGCCTCCCACCAGGTGGACCGATGACCTGGTGAAGATTGCGGGAATCCGCGGGTTGCGAGACGCACGGGACCGGTCAATGTGGCGACGCTTGTGGGAGGCCTATGTCCAGCAGTGGACGTCTTTCGGCTGATATGATGATGATAATGACGATGATTTGCCATGAGATTTCGGTAGACCTATAAGCGCCCCGCAGCGCAGCGGTCGGAGGAGTGTGTTATATTCTTTAAAACTACACGCTGTTCTGCAGGGTGCATAGGATAGCATCTATTTCTTAACTTCAAAAAAAATGGGTTTCAATTCGGTCGCATTTTTTATGTTTGTTACCTCAGAACCCCAGATATACTAATACTAATATACCTACTAATCTATATCTATAAAAATTAATGTTTGTCTGTATGTCTTTTATAGAATCGTAAACGGTTGGACCGATTTCACTAATTCTCACCAATTTTACTAACAGTAATTTATGTGAATGCTTTTCAATATAATTAACTGTTAGCTGTAATAGCTCGTTATTGCGACACGCTCCACTAATTCCTATGATCAGTACATCCTGTAATGAAAATATTACATAATTAATATGCATCATTTAACATTTACAGCATCTTTTACATATTGTAATAAATATTTTAACAGTATTGCTAAGCCAGACTATGATTCATTGCACCTCCAAAAATTTGTAGTAGCCAGTAAGTATCTTTATACATAACAGTCAACACACTAATTTTAATAACTAACAACATAGATTCATGGGTACCACATAGTTTAGCGGCAAGAAAATTGCAGTTAAATTGCTTCATTAAGAAATTTTTCTATGTTAAGGGCAGTGAAAATTTTGGACTTTTTAGCCTTATTTTACTTGTTTTATAACTGACATTCTTTTTAGAAAAGATACGAGTTTTGCGTATGTTTCAATATGTACGTTATGTTTTGTTTTTAAAGTATTAGCTTTCAACATTGAGTAAATACTCCACATTGTAGATGATCGCTTCGTCTGTGATAAATCTAAAAAATAAGATAGCAACTACAAAAACTGCTTGTGCCCTTTGTAAGTCTCCAATCATTGAAGACATGGTATGCTTTCAGATATTTCTTGCGAGACTTCTCAGGTAGGAAACTTAATTCTGCATTAATAAGTTATTGTTTTAACTCTTCCGGTGTTAAAATACTGTTCTCGTCGCTAGTTTCACTCATACTCATACCCAGCTTGATGCTCTAGAGTCGATCGAAAAACGGGCCAAGAGGCTCATCGGCAATGAGGCGATGGTCGAGTCAAACCTCCAGAGCCTTGAACATCGTCGTCGAGTTGCCAGCTTGTCGGTTTTTTATCGGTTGCATTTCGGAGAGTGTGCGATGGAATTGCATGATCTAATTCCGCCTAGCCCGTTTCATCATCGGACTACAAGACGTACGGCGATGCGCCATCGGTACATGGTGGACATCCCACCCATACGCACTAAACGTTTTGGAAATACTTTCATTATGCGTACAGCTAAGGAGTGGAATTCCCTGCCGGAGTCTGTGTTTCCAGATAGCTACAACCTCGGAGACTTTAAGTCAAGAGTGAATAGGTTACTTCTAGGCAAGCGTGTTACACCGTCGACCACATCATCGCTTACCATCAGGTGAGATAGTGGTCAAGCGCGAGCCTATGAATAATAAAAAATAAAAAATTTACGATTATTTTAATATTTTTACCCGACTGCCGAAGGAGGGTAATGTGTTTATCAATCTATGTATGTATGTATGTATGTAAGTATGTATGTATGTATGTATGTATGTATGTATGTATGTTCCTATGTGGCGTTCTAGAGACCAAACGCGTTGGCCGATTTTGATGATTCTTACGTCAATCGATTCGTCTTAATCCTGCGAGTGTCACTGGCTACATTAAAATTGGAATAAACAAAAATGGCGGATTTTGGGCGCCATTTTGTGGGGAAAAAAAAATATTTTTCTTTCAAACCCATCGTGTGGGGTATCAAAATAAAGGATTTTAAGAGGCGATTTCAAAAATATATAACACTTATATGTTTAAATGTACATAATTTAAAAAAAAAAAAAAAAAAAAAAAAAAGAAAATACCCGACTGCTTAAAAAGCAAACTAAAAAGACGTAAACAAGAAGCAAATCATGCTGTGCAGTCGGAGGATACATCTGGTTTTGGTCCGCCAGCTCGCGAATATGTATCCGCCGACTGCACAGCATGATTTGCTTCTTGTTTACGTCTTTTTAGTTTGCTTTTTAAGCAGTCGGGTATTTTGTTTTTTTTTTTTTTTTTTTTTTTAACTTATTCAACTCTTTTCAGGCTGGCGTAGCCACGAAATTTTATTCTCGCTCTTTTATTTAAATTAAGGCGTGTTCGGAAATAGCGCCCATGATATTTTATTATTCAAAATATATTACGTAACATTATTGAAACTAGAAATAAATATTTACAGGTTAAATATCAGTTTTATTTGCAGTAAATACTTATTTTCGTTTAAATTATAACTTATTGTTTTAATAAGTAAAAAAATTAATAAATTACATTAAAAGACATAATTATCTTTTTGCTAAATTTCTTTAATTAGTACGAAATTCCGAACGTGTTTGTCTTTGAGGTCGAATACAAAATCGGAACTTCGAAAGGGCTGGTCTTTGTCTCTCTCTCTTTCTAATGGTGGGAAAGAGATAGAGTGTGAATGTTTCGAATTGTATGATTAACCCAAGGCTGAATAAGATATTCGCGGCTAAAAATATTAAAATGTTACTTTGTCTCACTCAGTGAGCAAAATCGCATTTTGCTCACTGATTTCAGGCAGCAAATAGTATATTATGCAACTAGTGAATAAAGCACGGTTTTAAAGTGAGGGTCATAGATGAATCACGAGCATAGCGAGTGATTCAAGTGTAAGAACCATGAGTGATTTGAGTGATTCATGGCCTTCGATATAAATCCGTTTTATTCAAGAGTTGCATACTATATTTTATACCATGACTACGAGAAATAGAAAGATTTAAGCGACAAGCACAAGGAATATTACGAGTAATAAATATGGTAATATGGTTCGTTACCTTCAAAATTTACATAAAATGTGAAACCCTGACAGCTGAACTAGGTAACAGCACCTGTGTTTCAGGGGCCAGTGACCACCTCCGTTACGTTACATAATTATTATTAAGTAAACACCATTGCAATTAATATTAGAAATACAATCCAAATAAGTATTCAATAAATATCCTAGACTAAAATCAAAATCATTATTAAAATCCTTAATATAAACAAACTCAAAATTAAAATCGAAGAAGGAGTTTGAAATTCGAGTATTCTCTGCACAAGATGTTTGTATTGAGTATTTTTTGCGCAAGGAGGTTATATAGCATTGAGGCGGAGGTCCAATACATTGATGTGTTCCAAATTCAAACAACAAAACAGTGATTAAAAGAGCTTTTTATTCACTGTTTTCAGTGAACAAAAAAAGCTTTTTAGAGGGGGAGTGGTATAAACCTACATGTTTGAGCTACTGAAGTGGAAATTATTTTTTTATTTGAAAGGAGCTTTTACTTCCAAATTTAAGATTAATTAAATGGAGATGTGCAGAAACCACTACGATGGGCCCAGTTCATAATAAACTGGGGCCCCAGATCTATTAAAAGGAGAAAAGGCAGGCCTTTTAAAAGGTGGAAAGACAACATTGTCGAAACTACTGGAACCTTTCGGCCAGGACAGCTAGACTTCGCGAAGAATAGAAATATTTGAAGAAGGCTTTTACTGTCTCAGGCGGTCCTCACACTGAGATAGAGACCGACAACGGAAGACAGAAAACACACTAATCTAACAAATATTAAGTTAAGTTTTTTAAATATAGTTTTTACCGATGTTTGTCTAATTATGACACAAGTTCAAACCTGCAGTCAGAAATTAATAATATATTTTTTTATACTTCCTGATTGGTGCCATTTTAATCAAAATACAGTTCTGATGTTGTGTTTGAGACTCCATGAGTTTACAAAACGTGAAGCCGCTAGGTAATCCTAATCTTTGATAATTACTAAATCCTAAGTAAATTATACAGATAAAAGCCAATATAAATACTACTCGAAAACTAAATGAAGCAAGTCGTCTTCGATACGCGTCTTATAAAGTAAGTAAGTACTGTCATAAGTATATAATTATTTGTGTTCATGGCATTAGATACAAATAAACGAAAATTCAACAGTTTTAAATCATCAGGATCGTCTCAAAATTTCTTCTCTATAACATTACTTTCAATTTGCAGATACTGTCAAAATGAAATACTTCATCGCCATCACCCTTATCGCCGCCGTGGCTTCGGCCGCCGTCATCAGGCCTTTGAGATCTGAGATCGCTGAGATCCAGGAGATCATCGCCGCCATCCAGAGCCCCAGCACCGACCCCGCCACCGCCGCCGCCCTCGAAGAGATGCTCCTTGATGCCCTCGGCCTCACGCCTGAGCCCGTCGCCGTTGGCCCCGCCATTGTCAACCCCGTCGAAGGCATCTCTGTTGGACCCGCCATCATCAACCCTGTTGAGGGTATCGCTATCGGACCCGCCATCGTCAACCCCGTTGAGGGCATCTCTGTCGGACCCGCCATCATCCCCTTCCCCGTGCCCGAGGCTGCTCTCGCTGAGGAGGAGACCGCTATCGTCCCCACTCCCGTGACCGTCGTTGATGGCGTCTCCACCGAGGTCGCTTCCGGCACTCCCCTGGTCCAGATCATCCTGAACATCAACCAGGTAGCTGAGTCCAGCCCCGTCTCCGTCGGACCCGCCGTCATCCCCGAGATCCAGCCTGAGCCCGTCCACGTTGTGGATTCCGCCGCTGAGCCCGTGCAGGTTGTTGAGGCTGCCCCTGAACCTGTCCAGGTCATCGAGGTTGCCCCTGAACCCGTCCAGGTCGTCGAGGTCGCCCCCGTCCCCGCTGAGCCCGTCCAGATTGGAGTCCCCGTCATCCCTGAAGCCGCTGTCGTCCTCCCCGAGGAACTCAACTAAGATGTGAAGTGTTTTAATTTTGAAGTGGTTCTCATACTCAATTAAAGTATCTAGAATATGTTCTTACATGTGATACAATAAAAGAGATTTGCGAACAATTTTTTTATTTTTTTATTTTGGCTAATATAAATATGGACTAATTGTAGAAGATCTTTATTACATATTATTTTATACTATCTAATATTCCAAACACACAACCAAACACACACACACACATACTCAAACATAAACCACACACACACACCCACACATACACCCATTCGTTGCTTACATAAATGTTAATAAGTGTTAAGTACTTATAGTGAGTGATGAGTTTTGGTAAGCATAAACTTAAACTTAGTTTAAGTTTATGCTTACCAAAAATCCTACAAGGTGTAGCAAATTGTAAATGAACTGTAAGAGGAGGGCGCCTGTGTCTGTAACACAGTTTATACTAGCACACACACACAGACGCAGACGTTCATTCTCTGTGTGGAAATAGAAAACCAGTAGTCCGATAACAAGTGTAGATGTGAAAAAAGTGTCAAAATAAAATAAAAACCTGAAATAATTTATTTCAATTAATCTATTTTAAGGGATTTTTGAATTGTCGTGTTGTACATTCCCAAGCGAAGGAGATCTTTATAAAGAAGAACGTGTAACTAACTCCACGGACACTCTTTTCAGTCAGTAAATATTTTTACGAAGTATTTGGTTACATCATTTAAAACAATAAACAAAACTTCCAAGGTAGCGAAGTTATGACCAGTCTCAACTGATGGCGCCCGTTCACGAATATGACGCATGGATGAGCACCACTCAGCTCGCCATCATGAAGGTAACCGAATGATCCAACGTATGCGTCACCATCAGAGAGACATTTGAGTGAGCACACATTTGACACATTTTCATTCACAAAACATTACAAAAATGTTACAGAATTTGGATGCCACTGATGCTAAAATATTTTCCTTCTACTTAAAGAAAATCCTTCTGGTATTAAATAAGGGTGTGAAGACTCCAGATAGACTAGATATCAATAAAAATTGTAATCTAGTGAATTAATTTTGATGTGAAAATTAGTACCTAATCTCAACTTGATAAATAAATAAAACAAGTACGATACTTTCACTAATGCTCCCTAACTAAGATATAATCTTAGATTATACAACTAACTTTCTCACTTAATTGTACTAGATAAATGCAGTTCGGTTTGCTAGCCTAACTCATGTTTGTGATTATATCTATCAATATCATATCCAGTATGTATAATAGAGTATTCTATTATGTTTGAAAAAGTACTTCAAATTGTTGATTTCCTAATAAAAATCCACAAAAATTTAAATATATTTCGGCAAAATAAACACACTTTCTTACAATAAAACTACATTAAGATAAGATAAGATATTTATTCTTGTAAAACACGAGTATACAATAGATTTGCATGGTCTTAAAATAACATTTGGTAATAGAATCTACATGTTTTGCCTTTGAAATTTATACTTTTTTTATTCCCTCAAAAAGGATGTCTGCCATTTTGGTGACGTAATACTGGTATGTAAAAAATCGGCCAAGTGCGAGTCGGACTCGCGCACGATGGGTTCCGTACCATTATCGCAAAAAACGCCAAAAAAAAACACGTTTGTTGTATGGGAGCCCCCCTTAAATATTTATTTTATACTATTTTTTGAATTTATTGTTATAGCGGCAAAAGAAATACATCATCTGTGAAAATTTCAATTCTGCAGCTATCACGGTTCATGAGATACAGCCTGGTGACAGACAGACAGACAGACAGTGTTAAAAATGAAATGTCTTGCTATGGTTACTGGTTACTGGTTTTCTATTTCCACACAGAGTTCCAAACTGCTTCCCTTTGATTGCCAATAGGAAAACAATACCTGCTGAGATTTTAATCAATTCACACCGATAATTGTATTATATAAAATTCAATGTCAATATATGAACTTTGCCAAGATCATCCTATAGGCCTATTTATGATTATTATTAAATCCATCATTGGATCTAAGGGTACTTCACTACTGTTGATCCAGAGACACAGTCTGCAACGCCATACAATCTAGAAATGTAACCTTATAGACCCTTTTCTATATAACTTACAAAAACATTGAAAATATACCCAATAATCTAAATTGAAAGACAATTTCGGTATTTTCAAAACAGTAGTCCCTCCATCATTACAAATCTACCATTAATTACAAAAATAAAAGCATGACGCTTCACCGAATCGTTATCATAACACAATACACCGATAGCTGATGATAATACACACGGTAAATTTATTACCCTGTAATTTGCCGTCGCGATTAACTCCGGTTAATTCGGCAGGTATTAGAAGGGCTCATAAAACGATAAATTCAGATTAACATTTTGTCTACCGTGACGTCACGCCTGACAAACACGTGATAAAAGTCTTCTTCTTTGTAAATTTTTAGGTGTGCACAAAAATATGAAGAATCATGAAACAACGATCAAAGGTTAAGGTCTGTCTGTTCCAGCAGTCTAATGAGAGGCACAACCAAAGATAGCAGGAGAGCTTAGAGTGCCTCGAGCAGTGAAGATTGTCTCACTAAATGTAAACTCTATTTGAAGATTGTTACTAAGATAAAACTGCTCGCTTTTGTCCATTAGTTAGACTTTCCATATCATGCAAAGGAATGTTGAAATAGAAACAGAATCAAAAAAGGAAGGATAAAATAAAGGCTGATCCCGGGTATGATACGTGACTCCCGAATATCCATAAAAGATAAATAAAAACCGGCAAGTGCGAGGCTGACTCGCGCACAGAGTGTTCCGTATAAACAGCTACATTCACCAAAATAAATAGGTAACATTACTAACGTTCTTATACAATGAAAGCACCGAACATTGCTCTAACGAAGGGTTAAAATTAACTTTGCCGTTCGAAAACTGAAATACATCAATATACAATATATTGGTCGACTTTTCCTCGTAAAGTTGTAAAGCCTACTGAGCTGTGATAGTTTTCCTTTTAATTTCATTATATATTATACTATCATACGTATTTTATCAATATAAAATTATCTATTTCTCCAATTTAATACGTTAAACTAAACCTGGTTTTAATATTAAAAGTACTGTGTTGACTATTAAAGGACCGACTATGTTCGTGGATGGCACGACTAACCAATCAGACCGCATTGGTTGGAATATAGACAGAATGGTGGGGGTAAACATAGACTAATTGGGGGTAAACATCAGTTTTGTAGTCGTGCCAATACTGTGAGCTCAGTCGTAATAAGGACCTCAACTTGTGTACTTGTACGAAAAAATAGTGCTGGTTGTATGGTGTTATAGGTAGATGTATTTTTACGAAATGTAATACGTGAGTACATGAACAACTAAAACCTTTAAAAGAGTAAGTGCTATAGGTTTTTAGTATAACTGTATATTTGATATGAAAATACACACGGGCGAGTGCCCCCTTCTTAAGCATTTTTATTTACATCGCTACTCCTGCTAAAATACCCACACAAGGTTTTACTGGATTGTAGTCAAAGAAAAAAAATTAACATGTATATCCATGCCAAATTAAAGCTTTCTGGCACTAAGAGTCTCTGAGCTAAGCTGCAGATGGACGTACGGACAGACGGACATGGCGAAATTATAAGGGTGGCGGTGTTGAATACGGAACCCTAAAAACACGGTAAGACATTTTATCTATCGGTTAGGTAGGAGGTAGAGCCAGGCTTGTGTTGGGGAGGAATGGAAATGTCTTGAGTAGTTAACGTAATAAGTATGAATGTGGATGTTAATGTGTTTATAATAAACTAGCTGACCCCCACGGATTCGTCCCGTCAACCGGCTATCTACCTACCTACCACCTACCTATCTACCCTACCTACCAACCATACCTACCTACTAACCTACCCCATTGATCAACCTACCTACCCTACCCTATCCTACATACCCTACCACTATTTATTTGAATAAGAATCACATACTACAATACGAATGTAACCAACTTTTGTTTCTACCGGCGATCTAATTAAATTTTAGAACACAAAAGCTGCTATTGTGACATAACAATGATAGTGAGATATATTCTCTCGCAGTCTTTTTTGTAGTTAATAATGAGTACTATAATCATGTATTACATCATTTTTATGTATCATCAATAGTTTTCTCAGCGCAAACCAAATAGTGAATTTAATAGGCAAAAATTTGCTACTTTAGGTTACATTATTGCAGTTTACATAGGGATTACTAATTTATTTATTTTTTAATTATTGCCTTTATTAATCGGGAATAATGTAGCGTTCCATAGGTGATTTTTTTTTGCCGAAACTACTGGACCGATTTAAAAATAAATTAAAATCGGTCCAGTAGTTTCAGAGCCTATTCGGTACAAACAATCAAAAATATATTGCCTCTTTATAATATTGGTTTAGATTTAATAATATGTTTGATCTAGGTTATAATGTAATTGAAGATCAAGGAAGCGATGGATATAATATGTGAAAGAAGACATGGCTAGAAAGATACCAGGCAACTTTTGAGAACATATCAAATACAGATAAAAAGAAGCACCGACCCCAAATAACTTGGGACGATGGATATAATGTGTGAAAGAAGACATGGCTAGAAAGATAGTAGGCAACTTTTGAGAACATATCAAATACAGATGTACAGAAAAAGAAGCACCGACCCCAAATAACTTAGAATTCAGGACGATAATGTTGGATGTTGACCTACTAAAGAAGTGGAAATTGCATGTAGCTGAGCTGATGACGTAGATAACATGTATGCAGCATGCTTAGCACGGGAAGCGTTAGCCATGTTGGACGAGTAACGGTCAAATAGCGACAAATGCTTAAATCTTATTAAGGTTGCCCTAGTCGACGGCACGAACTATTTTGTGCGCGGGGTTAAAATGCATGCTATCTTTTTTTTTTTTTTTTTTTTTTTATCTATTATAGGCTCGCGCTTGACCACTATCTCACCTGATGGTAAGCGAAGATGTGGTCTACGATGGAGCACGCTTGCCTAGTAGTAACCTATTCACTCTTGATTTAAAGACCCCTAGATTGTAGCTATCGGGAAACACAGACTCCGGCAGGGAATTCCACTCCTTAGCTGTACGCATAATAAAAGTATTTTCAAAACGTTTAGTGCGTATGGGTGGGATGTCCACCATGTACCGATGGCGCTTCGCCGTACGTCTGGTAGTTCGATGATGAAACGGGCTGGGCGGAATTAGATCATGCAATTCCATCGCACACTCCCCGAAATGTAACCGATAAAAAACCGACAAGCTGGCAACTCGGCGACGATGTTCAAGGCTCTGGAGCTTTGACTTAACCAGTGCCTCATCGCTGATGAGCTTCTTGGCCCGCTTTTCAATCGACTCTAGTGCATCAAGCTGATATTTGGCTGATCCGTCCCAGAGATGAGAACAGTACTCCATGCATGATCGAACTTGCGCTTGATACAAACTGAGCAGCTGTTCTGGCGTGAAGTACCTTCTCACCTTTGCAAGGATCCCCAGCTTTTTGGCAGCCAGTTGAGCCTTTGTCTCAATGTACGGGCCAAAATTGAGCGTCGATGTCAACGTAACGCCAAGAAGCTCAAGATGGTCAGTTATTGGCACGGTAACATTTCGAAAAGTTGGAGCCGGGTGAAATTGGCTCTTTTTAGCGGAAAAAAGACACGCCTGAGTTTTAGCAGCATTAAACCTGACCAGATTGGCATCGCCCCATTCGGAGACTGCCTGCAAGGACAGGTTCAAGCGCTCCACCATGGCCTCACGGAGAGACTGGATCTGAGGCCCGGTAGCACGAGCGTTGGACACGTATCTCTCAGCAACTGTGCTGTCGTCTGCATACCCAAAGGTGCCGGGTTTTAGCAGATCGTTAATGTGCAGCAAGAACAAAGTTGCTGAGAGCACCGACCCCTGAGGGACCCCGGCATTAATATCCAAGCGGTCCGACGAGCAGCCATCGATAACCACTCGAATGGACCGATCTCTCAGGAAGTCTGCAATCCAATCACACAGACCACCGGGCAAACCGAATGAAGGAAGCTTACCAATAAGGCTTTCGTGCCAGACCCTATCAAAAGCCTTCGAGATGTCTAGGGAGACGGCAAGCGCTTCCCCGTGCCTCTCAATGGCCTCACTCCAGATGTGAATGGCATACGCTAGAAGATCCCCAGTAGACCGATTTCGGCGGAAGCCGTATTGGCGGTCACTTAGGATATCGTCTGCTTCTAGGTATGCCAGGAGTTTAATATTAAGTACACGTTCCATACTCTTACAGAGTATGGAGGTTACAGATATGGGTCTGTAGTTGGCCGGGTCAGCTCGACTTCCCTTCTTGGGCACGGGCTGTACGTTAGCCTGCTTCCAAGCATTCGGCACTTTTCCAGCCTCATACGAAAGGCGGAATAGGCGTGTCAAGATCGGAGACAGTTCAGGCGCACAGGTTCTAAGAACAATTGCTGGTATTCCGTCAGGGCCGCTAGCTTTGTTCACGTCGAGGTTGCGCAGCACCCTACGGACGTCCTTCTGATGGATACGAATTTCCGACATACTCGTCTCGCATCCATCAGAAGAAGGAGGGGGCCGCGCGTCACCAGGATTTAGACGTGAAGATTCCGCAAAAAGAGAGGCAAATAAATTTGCCTTCTCCTCAGCGGAGTGGGCCAGCGACCCGTCGGGTTTCAGCAGTGGTGGTAGTGAGGGACGGCAGAAGTTCGACTCGACTGACTTAGCCAGAGACCAAAACGCTTTACTACCTGATGGGTAAGAAGCAAGTTTGGTCCCTATACGGCCAATGTGGTCGAACCGAGCCCTTCGCAACACCATCTTGCAGGACTTGGCAGCCCTGTTGAAGGCCTTCTTCTTCTGACCCACGTCACCCGCCTTACGCGATCGAGCGTCGACCCAAGCCAGGTACGCCCCATGCTTAAGCGCGTCGGCGCGTTTACATTCGGCGCCAAACCATGGCCGGTCTTCGCTAGACATTGATACGTCAGAGAACGGAATGTAGTACTCCATTCCCTGACGCAACACATCCGTTACAGCGTCCGCGCACGACGATGGATCAGTCGAAGAAAAGCAAGTAGGCTGCCAAGGATAGCATGCGAAGAAAGATCGCATACCATCCCAATCTGCTGACTTGTACCGCCAAACCCGCCGGGTGCCTCTTGGGCTGGGATCGGGCGGGGAATAGACGGACACAGACTTCACCAGACAGTGGTCAGAACTACCTAAAGGTGAAGCTATCGACACAGAGTATCTGTCTGGATCTGTTGTCAGCAGAAGGTCCAAGCAATTCGCCGTGTGCGAATCAACGTCCGGTACCCTCGTTGCCCCCTGGACCAGCTGGGTGAGGTTTAGCGCTAGCGAAAGCTTACGCATCTCCCGTCCAGCATGGTCAGTGCACTGGTATGGGAAGAGCCACTCCTGGTGGTGGGCATTAAAGTCCCCCAGTAACACTAATTGGGCGGAAGGATACCGCTGCTGTGCCGCGTCAGCAGCCTCACTGAGGTACTCTGTGAGCCTGGTTGTCTCCTGATCTCCGCTATGCGAACGGTAGACACAGGCGTAGATAATTTTATCCAAACCTGTGTCCACTAAAGCCCACAGCGTTGAGAATCTGGAGTCCTCAAGGTTACGGAGACGCCGATAGCAAGTATCGTCACGGGCGTACATACACACACCCGCGCGCGGTTTAAAATTGTGCTCCAGGGTAAACCCTGGGTAAGACAAGTACGACACGTCTGACGGACTCGCTATCTGCGTCTCCGTAAGGAAAAACAGCGCTGGTTTCTCAGTCTCCAGGTGGAAGTGGACTGCAGAGAGATTTGAGTGCAGACCTCGAATGTTGGTGAGGTGCACTTGAAATCATCTATCTCATCCGACAACACGTGCGAAAGAGATAGATGCTGTGATGAGTAGTAAGAAGCTTCGCGTACGAATTAGCTCTTTTGCAAGTTTGTAGCGAAATGGATGATGATTTAGAACGAAAACGAGCGTGCGAAATTTTATAAACAGACCTTTGAGAGTCTAGATAAAATGAAAAAATGACTAAATGTATATTTTCGAAATAAAATTATTTGCATTGTTGAACTACTAATCTATCCCTGTATGGTGGCCGTTTTGCAATTTTCCTTCTTCTTATGGTTTTTATTTCAGCCCAAAGATGCGTTAAAATAAGTGTTGAAATGTGGAACTTTCGACGCTCATAACTTTCTAATATTTTTATTTTTTACTTTTTTGTTTCCATACAGGGCTAGATGATGAGACAAGTAATTGATATCATTTTTTTATTTTGAACGTACATCGTCAAACAGTGGAGTAGTCGCAACAAAAGACTACGTTTGTATGGAAGAATGATTGACTAGTATAACCTAAATTGTAGAAGAACACCAAAGTGACGACGATGACATTTTGAGGTTGGCTGTATATATAGGGTTGACCCCTGATGAGATGACGACAAATAAAGAATCGAAGAATGAGGACGATGATAATTTTGTGAAAAATACGCATTGCACAATGTTAGCATCACCATTATGTTTGTCATTATTATCAGCCTATGACTGTATTGTATACGCAATACCTATGGTTTATTGCTTTTGTATCGCTCATCAATCATTAATTTTACAGTGCATTTATTGCATTTTAATATCTATTTCTTTTGGAGCATAGTCCTTTGATAAAGGAATGGTATAAAATGGTCAAAATTCGAGTAAGTCAGTATATTTGTTGTCTGAACTAGAAAACAAACAGGTGTGTAAGTGGTATTTTTTTCTGTACCAAATTTTTTTTTTGACTAAATTTACTTTTTAATTTTGAGAGCGGATTAAAAGTGCTTATTAACGTGTGACTGATAAACATTAAAATGAACTCTATAAACCCAACTTACATAGTTATAATGCCAAACTGAAGCAGTTTGCTTAGCAAAAGACGTCTAACATCTTAAAATTAACTATAATTATTTTCCCACAGAAACAATGAAATTCCTGCTCCTCGCCGCCCTGGTAGCTGTGGCTACTGCCGCACCTGGACTAGTCCAGCCTGGCCCCGCCGGCCCTGCGCCTGCACCCAACCCTGAGGACTCATTCATCCCTATCGCCATCGGCCCCGCCATCATTGACTCCTTCGAGCCTGTTGCCATCGGACCCGCCATCGTTGAGGGCTTCGAGCCTATAGCCATCGGACCCGCCATCGTTGAGGGCTTCGAGCCTATTGCCGTTGGACCCGCTATAGTTGACACGCCCGCACCTGCTATTCCCTCTTCAACCAGTCCTCTTGTGCAAATCATCGTGAACGTCAACGCTGCCACCAGTGCAGTCGACAGCGCACCCGGAGTTGCACCTGTCAGGCCCGAACCTGTTCCAACTGTGCCTATTCAGGTAGTTGAAGAAGCCCCTGAGCCTGTTCAGGTAGTCGAGGTTGCTCCCGTGCCCGTTGAGCCTGTCCAGATTGGCACGCCCATCATTCCCGTCCAACCCATCAACATCCCCGAAGACCTGAACTAAACTAAGAACCTTCATCTTTGAAAAACACCAAAAATTTTAACTACCGAGCCGTTGAGGCGGAATTTGTACATATATTGATTAGGCCATTAAACACGCAAAATTATTACAGTATTTCATAGATTATATAATATTCAAGCTGGTACACTGTAATGGTGTAATGTGTTGCTTCAACGAATAAAGGATATTTTCAAGAAACATTTACTATATTATTATTTTCTTGTCAATCAATAGCATATGTATGGTATGGTAATGTATATAGTCTTCGTCTTGGCCCTATTGTTTACTAGGATACAGTTGTGCTTTAAAACTAAAGTTTGCCAAGTTTTGTCCTTCTGTTTGCCTCAAGAAAGATTTATGACTTCGTCACCTTTTATTGCCTATTTTGTTTGCCGCTATAATCTGAAAGGTATGAAGTGCTTACGTTAATCTTAATAACAAGTTGTAAAACGTAACGGATAACGATAATTCGCAATTGTTCATGTTTCCTTTGATATTTTGTTCAGAAGCTACTACCTAAACCTTGATGACTATACAATTTGGCTAAGGTCCACACGTCCACAGGGTTTGCGCACGAGTCTTAATAGACTATAACAAATACTGACTAATTGATTGATGACTAATAGCCAACAGCGCACCATCTGCACAACAATTAACCACGATTGGCTGCAAGGCATTGAAATACCCTTATATTAAAAATAAAAAGCCAAACAAAAAATGCGCAAAAAGTCCTGTTACGAAATATGAAGTGGCCAGTTATGAAAATAGCCAGCATTAACTATTGAAGATGACCAAGAATGGTCACTTCCTCATCCAATAATTCATTTTATTGCTGGCATAGGCAAGGCATAAATTATGATATAAAGATATAAAAATCGATGGAAAAACCATCTTTAAATTTTTATCAGGGCTAAGTACTACGATATTGATTCAATGTACATTGAAAGAATGTTTTTAGAAATTTCTTGTAATGTTATTTATAAAATTTTAATTCTTATGTAAAGTTTACTTCTCTCTGCCCTTGCGTCCGTCCCTAGGGCAAACAAAGTTCATCCTGTAACCGACGAAAGAAAGACGATGAGCGACAATTTAACCGTTTGACTGAGGCGGTGCGAATATTTATGAAGTTAGAATGATCTGAAGGCTGCTGTCCAAAAATCGCTAAACTCACACGACACATTGATATCCTTTTCTTACTGTCAGATATCCTAAAAGTTTGTGCATGGTCCTAACTGCCGCCACCTCAGTGACTGTCTAACCTTTTTCCACATCCTAAGTTATTCCGAAATTAGTTTGTACTGATATGAAAAGTATATTTTTTTTTTTTTTTTTTTTTTTTGTGTTCAATTTGATCTGCAATCGGCTATCAGCCATAATCAGATATTTTATGAGTTTAACTTGATAGAGCGCCATTCCATCGAATGGCACCGTAAATGAGGGTGGAAACTAATGTTATATTAGCTTAGTTTCTCTTGTCTAGGTCTAGTATTTGCCATCTTTTCAGGCGAGTAACATCATCTCGTGTAGTCAGCAGATCCTTAGCCAGTTCATTTGTGTGTTTATTCAACCTTTCCCTGTATCTCGTGCTGTTCTTGCGGACTACCTCCTTTACGGTCGGAATCTCCAGATATTCATGTATTTCCTTGTTTCTGACAAACCAGTGTGCACTTGCAATTGTTCTCAGTGCAACGTTTTAAAATCTCTGGAGGATTTCAATGTTGGAATTGCTAGCACAGCCCCAGAGTTCAATTCCATATGTCCAGGTCGGTTGTATGATGGCCTTGTAAACAAGCAATTTGTTACTGAGTGTCAGTCTGGATTGCCGCCCTAGGAGCCAAGATAGTTCTTTGAATTTCAAGGTGGCTTCTGTTTTCTTAGCTTTTATATGGTTAGCCCAGGTCAGTCTTCTATCCAGGTGGAGGCCGAGATATTTCACGCTGTTACTACTCGGTAACGGTTTGTCATCCATACGCACAGGCGGGCAATCGCCCTTTCGTAGTGTAAAGGTGACGTGGATGGATTTAGATATGCTGGGCTTAATTCTCCACTTCTGCAGCCACTCGTTAATTTTGTTGAGCTGATCTTGTAGTTTCAGTGATGCACTGTGTGGGTTCACATCGCTTGCAAGGCATGCAGTGTCATCCGCGTATGTTGCTGTTACAACATTTTCCGTTTCAGGTAGATCCGCTGTATATATTGAGTAAAGAACTGGACCAAGCACTGATCCCTGTGGAACTGAAGCAGTGACGTAATACAGCCTTGAAAGCTCTTCCTCAAACTTTACTTGGAATCTTCTTTGATCTAGGTAAGATTTTAGGATCATATAGAATGAGTTCGGTAGGAGGGTTTTCAGTTTGTACAACAACCCCTTGTGCCAGACTCTATCGAATGCCTGTTGTATATCTATGAATACTGCAGAGCAATACTCCTTCTTCTCTAGCGATTGTCTTATTTTGTGAACAACTCGATGTACTTGTTCTACAGTAGCATGTTTTTCCCGAAACCCAAATTGGTGGTCTGGTATAACTTTGTTTTGATCGAGAACTGGTTTTAGTCTCATCAGAAATGTTTTTTCGAAAACTTTGGATATTATGGGGAGAAGACTTATAGGCCTGTATGAGCTGGGTTCCGTTGGTGGTTTGCCGGGTTTTGCAATCATAATTATTTGCGATATCTTCCACAGCTTTGGGTAGTACTGTATTCTAAAGATGCCATTGAACAGCATTGTTAGAAATACTATCGCTTTTCTAGGCAGTTTCTTAAGAACTTCTCCCGTTATTAGGTCGAAGCCAGGAGCTTTTTTGTTTTCCAGGTAGCCAATTGTTCGAGTTAGTTCCCGCGGAGTAACAAGTTTTAGTGGTAATGATAACTGCTGGTCACTATTGATCATAATATCCACATCGTCCTCAAACTCTGTCATGGATGATTGGTTTGGTGTGAAAACTTCGCTTAGGTGTTTAGCGAAAAGTTCCGCCTTTTCATTATCGCTTCTAGCCCATGGATCGTTTGAGGATATCCTTATAGGTGGCGTATGGTTGTGTGGTCTTTTAAAGCTCTTAGTTATTTTCCAGAGTGAATAATTATCCTTCTTGTGAGCTGAGAGCGTGCGGAGCTTTTCTTGAAAGGTCGAGTTCTGATTTTCTTTGATTAGCTCTTTTAGCTCCCTAGATATTCTGTTGTATTCCGATCTGTCTACATTTGATCTGCTGGTGTGTAATCGCCTCCTTTGTCTCCGTTTCTCTGCCAGTTTATTGCGTATTTCTAGTGGTATGTTATCCACTTGATTGCGAGAGTTCAGCGTCGGGGTAGCACACCACGCAGCAACTTGTATGAGGTTTGTGATGTAGAATGTTGCCTCCTCTAAATCTTCTTCTGTTTTAAGCCTAACTTTTAAGTCAACCTCATCCTCCAAGTATTCGGCAAATGCGCCCCAGTCTGTTTTATGGTTGTATAGCGCTGGTCTCTGTGCTTTGTGTATGGCCGAAACGCTAAATGTAGCTATGACAGGGGTGTGGTCAGACTCACCATCAAGCGATGATGCCACGTCGAAATACACGTCGGACAGTCCCTTAACTACAAAGAAGTCGACTAGATCAGGTATTTTGTTGACATCAGTTGGCCAGTAAGTTGGTTTTCCTGTTCCTAGTGTTGTAAGGTTGTGTTCATCGACGCATTTTTTTAATTCACGTCCTTTACTGTTCGTCAATCTTGATCCCCAATGGGTGTGCTTACAGTTCCAGTCCCCACCACTTATATATCTGTTCCCCAAGCTCTGAAAGTAGCGGTCAAACATGTGTTGTTTCGGTTTATGCTTTGGTGGACAATATACAGCGCTAACATTGATGGGACCAATGCCTGCATTAATAGTGACGGTAGTGGCCTGCATCCAGTCTTCCCGAAATTCACTATGGAGGTGGTGTCTGATGTTGCTTTTTATAATGACTGCAGATCCTCCATGTGATGTGGTATCGGGGTGGTTGGTACAATATATGTTATAGTTGGCCATCTTAATACTTCTGCGATCATTGAGGTGGGTTTCAGATACTAGACAAATATCAACTTTGTTGACCTTTAGTAGTATTTCAAGTGCTTTTTGATTTGGCGCTAGGCCATTGATATTCCAGGTAGTAGTATGAAAAGTATATGAAAAGAAGATTGCAAATCAGCCTATAGTATCCGAAATGTATGGTCTGATTTTTTTTCTTGTTCTTTTAGTAGATGAAGGAGAAAATAGAGGGTAGTCAAAAGTAAAACAACAAAAAAATTTTCTCTGCATTTTAAATTAATATAAAAAATAGTAATATTTCATATTTTAATACATTAATGACAATTATTGTTGGTTAATAATCTGTCCCTGCCAGTGAGGTGTTATCAGCCCCAACACACAACTTTTATTTTCAAACCATGGAAGCATTCGACCGCACTATTGCTGAAATGAGCAATCTATTTGCTCAAAGAATATCGGCGTTTGAAAAAGAATTGCAGAAGACTCCATGCACCACAGCAATCACCACATCAACGTTGGCAGCAGAGTTTGCGTCTTTCCGGGCATTTGTTGTTCAGGCGCTCGGTACTCTGCAGCAGCAAGTTGCAATGTTGGCGCAGACCCAGGATAATATGAAGATGCGTGGGCGGCGAAAAATCCTGTTATTGCACGGTGTGTCGGAGGAGCAGGAGGAGGAGATTGCTCAGGTGGTGGCTAAAGTTGTCAAGCAGCGTCTCGACCTCGACTTGGCTACGTCGGGCATCAAGAAGTGTCACAGGATGGGGCGCAGTACATCTCACAAACCTCGACCAATCCTTATCAAACTGCATGATGTGACACTTGTGACACTCCGCGACAAGATCTGGTTTGGCAAAACCAAGCTGAAGGGGTCTGGTGTCACTGTGTCGGAGTTCCTAACGAAGACCAGGCACAATGTTTTCATGGCAGAGCGGGACAGATTTGGTGTGACCTAATGCTGGACGTCTGAATGCACTGTGTTCGTCCTGGATTCGAAGAGATTTCACCATAGAGTCACTTCCTCTGCCGACCTCAGTAAGATTGCGCAGCAGTCAGAGCTGATGGTCACCCAGCCGGAGCAGGTCTCTGGACAGCCGCAGCCGGGCGTCACTCAACGGGTCGCGGTGGGAAAGGTCTCCGCTGCAAAATCCAAACGTACTGTGGCCAGGAAGTAAAGTTCTTCGATGTGTTTTCCTATTGTTAGTCCAGGTATTTATTCCTATAAAATTCGACCTCCTAAGCATACGTTCAAAACTCTTCTGCTTCGCAATTTTGATGGTATGGACATTGATCATCTTCGAGAGGATGCCAGTAACATTGACTTGGACGCCGCTGGTCACATCCTCGTCCGTCGACGAACAAGTTGCAATCTTGACATCGTCCCTCATTCAGCTTTATGACTAACATGCACTTATTCGAGCTGTAAGAGTTTAGCATCTGCCGGCGCCTTGGTTGACTAGCGAGATTAAAGTATTATTAAGCAGAAAGGCAGTTGCGAAGTTTAAGCTTAAAATTCGGCCCAATGACGTCAACAGAGAAAATACGTCTCAATAAGAAACCACTGCAGCAAGGTGTGTAGAATCGCACAGCGCCGATATATCCATAATTCAGTTCAAAACGGTGATCCAGCCAAGGTCTGGAAATTTCTCAAATCATTAGGTATCGGAAAGAAGTCTCATGACACGATTCCTAAAGACTTGGACTTAAATTTACTTAACAGTAATTTTTTTTCTTCGCCCTTATTGGATAGGGCCACTAAAACTACTACGCTTAGTTATCTTTCAAATCTTCCGATACCTGATTATTCCCCTTTTGTCTTAAGTCAATTCACTGCTCGTGATGTTAAAAGGAATATTATTTCGATAACCACCATCGAAATAATACTCCTTTTAACATCACAATATTTCGATAACCCATCCTTGACAACATTTTTCCAGTCATCCTTTACATCCTCAACTTCTCTGTTTCCAGTGGTGTCTTCCCACAAGCCTGGAAAGATGCCGAAATTAAGCATTACCCAAAAAATCTCATCCTGCATCTTTTACTGTTTACCGTCCCATTTCTATTCTTCCTTTTCTATCCAAAGTCCTTGAAAAGCTTGTCCACAATCAACTCAGCACATTCCTTTCCAAACACAATCTGCTAAATCCTTTTCAATCTGGTTTTTGACGTGGACACAGCACTACCTCAGCACTTGTAAACATTACGGACGATATCAGGGCAGGCATGGAAATGGGAAAGTTAACAGTACTTGCTCTGCTTGATTTTAGCAATGCCTTCAATACGGTTGACTTCGATATTTTGCTTGGCGTCCTATGCTCTTTTAACATCTCCTCCGGTTATTGACTGTTTTCATAGTTACCTGTTTGGCCGAAGGCAGCGTATTTGCACTAATGAATCTTTCTCTTCTTGGTGTCATACTTCTGCCAGTGTGCCGCAGGATGGCGTTTTATCTCCTCTTCTCTTCGCACTCTTTATTAATGCTATCACTCAATGACTTTCTTCTTTCTACCACCTTTATGCTGATGATCTCCAAATTTATACCCGAGCCCCTCTTGGAGTGTTACCTGATGCCATTGAGGACCTGGCTCGAATAGGTGACTGGAGCACTGAATCTGGGCTGAAGAGCAACCCAACGAAGACTCAAGTGACTGTAGTTGGTAGTTCTTGGACTGTCTCTAAGATTGATTGGTCGACACTTCCCCAAGTTTTTTTTAACAACACCAGTAATCCTATAACTCACACTGTGAAGAACTTGGGGATTTATATCGACAGCACTCTTTCCTGGGCCAAAAAACTGCAGGAAGTCAGTCGTAAACTGTTTGCATCTGCGGGCTTCTTGAGACGACTTCGTAATTTCTTCCCATAACCACTAAAATTGCAATTGCACAATCTCTTCTTCTTCTTCCTATCCTGGACTTTGCTGATGCCAGCTTTCTTGATCTCACCTAAGACCAACTGGACAAGCTTGAGCGTCTTCAAAATCTCTGTATCAGGTTCATATTTGGCTAGCGCAAGTATGATCATGTTTCTGAGTTCCGTATTAAGCTCAAATGGCTTCCTATTCGCCTTCGCCGGAATGCCCAAATACTTTCTTTGCTAAGTTAATGGCTAATATTTATTTATACGTTTTACCATAATTGCATCAGCACTTTGATATTAATTGAAATCAACAGGACAAGTCATGAACTGATAATATTGAAGGGTGTCATAAATTAGCTTAAGTATCAAGAACTTCCGTGCGAAAAGATTAGTAAAGTTTGAGGATTTTGATCTGATAACAAATTCTTATAAAATGGCGTGAATTTTAATTGAAGAGCATACTTTGTATTTTGCAAGTAAACTAAACACAAGTAAGTAGGGTTTTTTTAAACTATCTAATTTAGATATTTCTTATGTCATATTTTATTCTATTTTTATTCTTACTCTAGAAAGACTTGCCATAAGTAGTTTGTTAACGGATTTACTCAAAGTAATATTTTGTTGTCAGAAATGAAATTCCTGCTGACTGTTGCTGCCGTCATCGCCGTGGCCGTTGCTGTGCCCACACAGCGCGGACTAGTGGCCCCCGGACCCGCCGGCCCCGCCCCCGCTCCTGAACCTGAAGACGCCTTCGTGCCAATTGCCATCGGACCCGCCATCATCGACGCCTTTGAGCCCGTCGCCATTGGACCCGCCATCGTTGACTCTTTCGAGCCCATCGCTATCGGACCCGCCATCGTCAACCCCGTTGAGGGTATCGCTGTTGGACCCGCTATTGTCAACCCCGTTGAAGGCATCTCTGTCGGACCCGCCATCATTCCCTTCCCCGTCGCTGAGGAACCCGCTATCGTCCCCTCTCCCGTGTCCGTCGTTGAAGGTGCCGCCCCTGAGGTCGCTGCCGGCTCTCCCTTGGTCCAGATCATCGTGAACGTCAACCAGGCGGCTGAGTCCAGCCCCGTCTCCGTTGGACCCGCTGTCATCCCCGAGATCCAGCCTGAGCCCGTCCACATTGTGGATGCCGCCCCTGAGCCCGTGCAGGTTGTTGAGGTCGCCCCTGAACCCGTCCAGGTCATCGAGGTCGCTCCCGTCCCCGTTGAGCCCGTCCAGATCGGCGTCCCCGTCATTCCTGAAGCCGCCGTCGTCCTCCCCGAGGAACTCAACTAAACTATAAATACAAGATGTTACTAAACTTAAAAAAATCGCCTGAAGTACATTGTTGACACTCTGCTGCCAACATGCGCTTGTACACTCTCTGATAGATTATAATAATATACGAATTGAATCATCAAAACATGTTATGCTTTTGTTCACTACATTTTCCTAATATCATTATAACTTCAATATATTATTTGACAGTAACTACTAGATATTATAATCTAAATTTGTACATATTTGCATTAGTTATTCAAACCATCAAAATTGCTGTTACTACTACTGGCAACTAACGTAATAGAACCAAAAACAAATGGGCCGACTATCTATGATAGCATTATTATGTTGAAAAACTGATTTTGCCTTCAATCATGGAATTTATACTACATTTCTCTTAATATTTTAAAATTTCACTTAATATAAAATACAATTTGAAAATACAAGAAACTTACCTAAAGAATACGTGGACATATTATAAGTTCCTCACCCAAAATTATATTTTCGGTAATTGCGTGCACCCCATGAAATTCTTTCCTTATTATTATTTTTAAGAGCTTATTTGTACAAATTTGGCCTAGATAACTGGGGTTGGAGGGATAGTATCCATGAGTGCGCTACATCTTACGTAAGCTTTTCACACTCCCACAGAAGATTTTTTGCAAAATACATTATCAGAAACAATAACAGGGTATTATTGATCATTGGCTAACTCCAGAATGCGTGTCATTGGCCTGGGATTTATAAAGGCCCAGACAGTTAAACTGCTGAGGATCGTAGATATAATCAGCAAGCAGTCTATCTAAGTAACCACTTCGTTCTAGGCGTTATCATTCATAGCTCACTATAATAATTTACAGATGTTTTCGCTCTAAAACGATTTAGCTCTTTATAGTGGTATTTATCTACTTGGAAATCTAAAGTACACACATATTTCATGGGGTACTGTGTTAAATTCTATAATATAATACCTTGTGATATATTAAAACAAATAAAAGAAAATTTTAAACTTTTATTAAAAGCGCACTTTGCACACAAGGTTAATACAAATTAAACTCCATTTGAAATAACATTAGACATGTTTCCAAATCTTTTTACAGTCCGTTCAAACGATTTTGAGTTCTATTCCGTAAACATAAGGATGACATAAAAAGCATAAACCTGTTACCAAAACCAACTGTTTGCTACAGCTACCATTTGTCGTATCACCAACGCAATAGAAGTCAAAATCGGTTGAAAGGGCTGTAAAATGGGCTAATTTAAACGTCTAATTGTTATCGCAAATGGAGTATAGACGATTATATTCAAGATAAGATTGCTTGTAAACATGCTGGTCATGCTCCATAGGGTAATCTTTAGTGTAGACAAAATCCAATTTGTTAATTTATATACCTATTCATAGTTATTGTATACCTTTTTGTTATTTATTTAAAAGAAAATTAACTCACACACTGTTACGTGTTATTGAATTAGGTATTTTACCTATGTTTGCAATATTTATCAGTATATGTGAGACGCACGGGACCGGTCAAAGTGGCGACGCTTAGGGGAGGCCTATGTCCAGTAGTGGACGTCTTTCGGCTGATATGATGATGATGATATGTGAGAACCATGTTCCTATTTATCAAATGAATGAATGCATTTAATACTTTATACCTTTACCTGTATTTAGTGCTATTCTGGGTGCATGGTCCTCAGTGTCCTCACATATGTGAATTAATGTATGTATATATACATTAACTCACAGACGTGTGTATAAATATTGTAAAAAAAAATAAAGAGTCAGTTTGGAGTTTCTTGTCCGTTCTTCTCCATAACAAGCTACTTTGCCGAATTAACGGTAAAATCAATTATTATTACTTGTAAATTTTAATTGTTACTATTTGTTCATGTATATTCTTTGTAATGAGCAATGCATCTTCAAAGTTAGCACAGCAGGCATTGCCTTTATTTCAGGTAAGTTCTTATCTAGATTTATATTGAGTACCTACTCACCATGATGATTCTGGCTGTCGTAGAAATGGAGGCCCGAACCACCATAGATCAGCCTTGTGTATGTATTGTGATTTGTGGGTCCACGCTGCGAGACGCGAGGTCAGCCGGATTTGCCGCGGTGCGAACATGACGCCATGCTGTGGTATCGGTGAGCTCAATTATAGCGACAAACCTAATAGCGACAAATGTTTTGGCTTTGTCGGGAGACTTGAGCTAACCTAGAACCACGTTGGAATAAGTCCAGTACAGCTAAGGCTTTAGTTTTCAACTTAGGGCCTTACTGCCAGCGGAAGTCACTTTTGCAACTAGTAAAGGACCGCAAAGTTCTAATCTAGGAATAATTTGACTTTTTATTGCAGCTACTCGTGCTTTAGCACACAATAAATGACATATATGTGTTCATCCTAATGATAAATATGTGTATGTAATATGTGTGTATCAATGATAAATATCTTTTGTAAATTTTAATTGTAGACGTTCAAAAGGGCCGCTTAATGGCCAAATTTAAATAAAAAAACTTAACTTTGACTTTTACTTTGAAGTAGTCAAGTTTAGTGGAGCAACTGTTTTCTACAAATGAAATGTATCTTTTGAGTATATTTAAAAATAAACTTTTGCCAGTGATGACCTAATCGCAATGAGACTCTACACTTCTATGGATTGTTTATCTTTCTCTTAATTGTTTGAAGATCGCAGAGTGTGACGAAATACGCAAGCACTCCAGTGCCTCGGCCAAAGGTAGCTTCAGAACACCGAGTGGTTTTACTCAGTTAAAATCTGATAGACCCCTTCGCTTGCTCAAGGACGGACGACATCCATTAGAATTTCCACATCCGTTTCCGTTATAAAAAGGCTATCCCTTTAAAACTTATACTGTCATATTTTGGCTTCAGCTGCTTTGAACTTATCTTCTTTGTAAGTGACACTAAGTACCCTTAGAAGACATCTAACTTAGAGACACGAGTTTTACCAAATGTAAATATTAATTAATAATAATAATAATTCTACCAATACACTCCGTACACACCACTGTTTGTTGGGCAAGAGCAAAGCTCACATATAGGGATAGTAAATGGATGATGGATTATGGGTCCAATGCTACACTGTTCACGAAGACAGGCAAAGTTTATCTCATAAGGCCAATAAATGAAGAAATCAACCTAAACTGATGAAGGAAAGAATCCGAGGACTAAGGCGGCAACAGTGTAATGGATACACACGGAACGAATATTGATGAGGGCATTCAGATTTGAAAGTGGATCTGGTCATAATTTTAACCTTTACAAACTTTAAACACTCGCAATTCTCGAGAACACTACGGATTACGGTCTGCTCCGAATGCGATTTATAGACCTCATGATTTCATGTCATGTCATGTGGAGCAGTGGTGGCCCAGTGGTATCGGCCGTGACTTACAAGTTGTAGGTCGTAGGTTAGAGCCCAGGCAGGCGCTTTACTTTGTGTAAATTATTTCATCACCACTGCTCTCAAAACGGTGAAGGAAAACATCGTGAGGAAACCGGCCCGTCCTAGAACCAAAAATTCGAAGACATGTGACATCCACCAACCCGCACTGGGCCCGCGTGGTGGATTACGGCCCATTCTCTCTCACATAGAGAGGAGGCCTGTGTCCCAGCAGTGGGAACATTAATAGGCTGATGATGATGTGATGATGATTTCATGAACAATATTGAAAGTTCAAGTACAATCCTGTTATCACTTTACTGAGCTAGGCTAACTAAGGTTTACGCCCTAAGCTATTCTTATGATATAAAATGGATAGATCGTACTGATTTGAGACAAACAAACCGAATGGTGGCTTTTGTATTGACTTGTTTTCTTAACTTTTTTCACCTCCGTGATTCTTGTTCTTGTGTTTATTTACCAGTTTTACCTAAATTGCATCATAATTTCATTTTTGGACAAGTGGGCATGACTCTTTTCATAATCGGTTCACAAGTGATGACCGATAATATTGAAAAGAGTCATAAATTAGCTTAATAATAAAGGACTTCCTTGTAATTAATTATCTCTAAGTTTAGTCGCAAATTATTATCTTCCAAGATTAAAAGAATTAAAAGTTTGGGTATTTCTATTTGATAACAGTTTCATATAAAATGGCGTGAATTCTAATCGAAGAGCATACTTTGTATTTTGCAACTTAACTAAACACAAGTAAGTAGGATTTAATTTTTATTAACTTATGATTTTCTTATTTGATTTGTTTTGTTTTTGTCTATTTTTAATTTCACTCCAGGAAAATAAGTACCCTTTAACAATGTGTTTGTGTACCGATTTACTCAAAGTTATGTTTTGCTGACAGAAATGAAATTCCTGCTGACTGTTGCTGCCGTCATCGCCGTAGCCGTTGCTGTGCCCACACAGCGCGGACTAGTGGCCCCCGGACCTGCTGGCCCCGCCCCCGCCCCTGAAGATGCCTTCGTGCCTATAGCCATCGGACCTGCCATCATCGACTCTTTTGAGCCCGTCGCTATTGGACCCGCCATCGTTGACTCTTTCGAGCCCATCGCTGTTGGACCCGCCATCGTCAACCCCGTTGAGGGCATCTCTGTTGGACCCGCCATAGTCAACCCCGTTGAGGGCATCGCTGTTGGACCCGCCATCATCAACCCTGTTGAGGGCATCTCTGTTGGACCCGCAATCATCCCCTTCCCCGTGCCTGAGGATGCCCTTGTTCAGGAGCCCATCTCCGTCGGACCCGCAGTTGTCGCCCCCACCCCCGCTGCCAACACTCCTCTGGTTCAGATCATCCTGAACATCAACCAGGTCGCTGAGTCCAGCCCCATCTCCGTCGGACCTGCTATCGTCCCCGAGCATGTTGAGATCCAGCCTGAGCCCGTCCAGATTGTGGAGGTCGCCCCTGAGCCCGTGCAGGTTGTTGAGGTCGCCCCCGTACCCTCCCCCATCAGCCCTCCTATTGCCGTGAACCCCATCGGTGTACTCCCCGCTGAGCCCGTCCAGATCGGCGTCCCCGTCATCCCCGAGGCTGCCGTCGTCCTCCCCGAGGAACTCAACTAAACTATAAATACTACTTAGATTAAACTTAAGAAGAATTACCGGAATCATTTTGTTGTCATTCTGGTGCTAAAATGAACCGCTTGTACTGAACACCCTTTGAGAGGGTAAATACACGATTTGAATTATTAAGTATGTTTTTGTTTCTTCTGTTTCCTATTAATATTATAACCTCTATAGATATTTTGTATTAAATTTATAATGATATATCTGTCGCAGCCAACTAGCTTAATCAGTCATGCAGTTAACAGCTTATCCTTGTTACCAAACGTTACTGTTCAACTTACGGCCTGAATGATATTCAGCTGATGCATCTAATACAACATTTTGTATTAACTTTTCGTTTGGATGACAAATGACAATGCACGGTAAGCTAATAAGCTAGAGCAAAAGAAAAATTGAAAAAGAAAATATAATTGTGTAATATTAATATGTTACTGTAAAAGGGTTAATAAGCAATATAGCTGTTTGCACGGAACCCTCGGTGCGCGAATCCAAGTCGCACTTTGCCCGTTTTTAGGGTTCCGTACCCAAAAGGTAAAAACGGGACCCTATTACTGAGACTTCGTGGTCCGTCTGTCTGTCTGTCACCAGGCTGTATCTCATAAACCTGATAGCTACACAGTTGAAATTTTCACAGATGATGTATTTCTGTTGCTGCTATAACAACAAATACTAAAAACAGAATAAAATAAATATTTAAGTAGGGCTCCAATATAACAAACGTGATTTTTTGCCGTTTTTTGCGATAATGGTACGGAACCCTTCGTGCGCGAGTCCGACTCGCACTTGGCCGGTTTTTATACTCTCTCATCATTTCTTATCGTAATTTTTCATAGACATAACATTTTTTTTATTTACGGGTCTCTGAGGGCAATCCTTAGACATACCGTGTAATTTCTGGCAAAAGCCTTGGTAAATCTTAGATTTTACTGTAATTCGGGTGAATTACGGTAAAATCTAAGATTTACCAGAGCTTACTGGTAAAAAACTGATACGGCCGTTGGTTTTTTCACAGCTTCAAGCCATTGCAGACTTGAGGTATACAATCTTAGTTTCAACTTGAGTCTTGACACATTTACACATTCCTGAGAAAAAGGCCTTGAAAAACGGAATACCGAATTTATTTTTAGTTAATTAGTTACTTTTACTTAGTAACAAAATTACGGCTTTCGGATTTTTCCTATACCTGTCCTGTAAGACTTTGCTTTTTGCCAAATTTCATGGTTCTAGGTCAACGGGAAGTACCCTGTTTTGATTCCCTTGCGATTCGTCAAATATGCGGCTTGTAAGGCCGTATCTTTTCATAACATTGATTTGGCAGTTTTATTTTTTCACAGCTCCAAGGAGTTGCAGACCTGAGTATTATTAATTTCAACTTGATACCTAAATGCGTTGCAGAGAAAAAGGTCTTGATACACGGACGGAAAGACAACGAAGTGATCCTATATGGGTTCCTTTCTTCCTTTTGAGGAACTGAACCCTAAAGTTCAAAGTGATTAAAGCAATAAATAAGTATTGATTGATTAGCTTCATCAAAGTTGGTATAATGTTTGTTAGATGATTTAACTTTTTGACAAAGTCGACTATTCGAATTATAATTCTTCCGTGGTAAAAGCTGGTAAAAGATCTAAATTTGTGATTATCATAGAATATTTCGGACATTTGGTAAATCTTAGGTATTACCGGTAAATCCAATGTGTTACCGTAGTTCGGGATTTTCCAGTAACAAATTTAAGTTGTGGTCTTAAGTAAGTAAGTAAGTAAATATTTATTTCTCAGTATATGGTACATTGAGATCTTACATTTAACATTGTTTCACAAATACTATACCATTGCTGGTGTAGAAATATTAAATAATAAGCTAGGTACATGCAAATCAAAACTAGGTACATTATAAGATTATTATATAAATTTAAGAAATTTTGTATAATGTCGATATATAAATCATAATATCAAAAAAAAAAAATCATAATGGCAAAAAAATAATCAAAAATGTCAATAATTAATCATCATGTCAAAATATAAATCGTAACGTCAAAAATAATAATAAAAAAATTAAAAATTAATTAGGTAAAATAAGTCACTCGGTCAAGAGCGAGCGACTTCAGCCTATCAGTTAATAGCCTTAGTTAGAGCCAAGGCTCGCTAGGCTAGAAACTAATAGCTTGTTTAAGCCAGTTGGCAGCGACATAATGCATACTTAACTGAAAAGTTTAGTAATTTCACCGGAAATACGTAGAAAGTCACCACAAAATTAATGTGACAAATTATGAAGCGCGAGTAAAAACTATGGTGTGTGGTAGTAGTTATGTTGCCTGAAGAGTCCGTAAAGGTCCCATGAGAATAAAAAAAACCGTTGGCTATCAAAGGCTCCAAAAATTTGGTATTAATTTTACTGCAATTTGTGCTAGTGGAAGTTTATTCTTTATTAAATTGTGCACAAATAAGTCCGACATAAGTTTCAGTATTGATATCGCTATAGCTACTTGGAGCAGCGCAACGCCAGTGTGGAGTGATCTCTCATTTCTGTCTATAAAGTAAAAAAAAGTCAAAGTCAAAAATGTCTCAAAGTCAAAAAAAAGTCAAAGCCAAAAAATATTTACTTCAACTAGGCCGTTAAGCGGCACTTTTGAACGTCAACAATTAAAATTTACACGTAATAAAAATTGATTCTATCGAATATTCGGAAAAGTAGCTTGCTAAGGAGAAGAACGCACAAAAAACTCTTTACTTACACTTTTAAAAATAATAAGTGGGATACAATATTTATTTACATAAGTACAGACATCAATAAATTCATAATAAATGTGAGGACGATGCACCCAGAATAGCATTACATACTATACTACGTATAGGTATAAAGTATTAAAAGCATTAATTTGATAAATAGGAACATGGTTCTCACATACTTACAAATATTGCAAACATAGGTAAAATACTTAATTCAATAACAACGGAACAGTGTGTGTGTGAGTCAATATATTAAACAAAAACAAAAAAAATAGAGTAACTATGAATAGGTATATAAATTAACACATCCAGACGATAAACAATAGGTAATGGTTGTTTTGTTTACATATTTTGTTCATTTTATCCATCTTTGGATTCTCGGTATTATGAATGTATCAAAACTACACTACCCAACACCTCTCACTACTCTACATTTACACAAAACCACACACAGGTACACATTTTTAGTATGGTTTGGTTTTAGAATAAATCAAGACATTGTATAATTTTATAGATACGTCTTTTTGCAAATCTATTGGGCTAAATTTAATAATCTATTTCGAGAGTCAGGCGCTGTATGCCGAGATACAGGACTCGTCCTAGTTCGGCTACAGATGCTCCCATGTTGCATAACTTGAAGTACTGGCCTGTAATACTTTATGTAATTTGTTGTATTACTTTTGGTGAAATAAATAAATAAAACATAAATAAATAAATTTGATTTTGTCTACACTAAAGATTGCCCTATGGAGCAGGAACAGCATGTTCCCAAGCATTCTTATCTTAAATATAATCATCTAATTTTTAATATGCTTGTTTACAAAATATGCTTTTAACTAAAGTTTTAAATTACTTTCATTAAGTTTTAATATACCACAAGTTATTTTATTATAGATTTTAAATGAAAGATGAGTTTACTTTAACTAATCTATAAGATGGTTGATCTAACTTATCTTTATTTCTCGTATTACAATTGCATCTATCACTGACTTTACTAATGAGATGTACATTTTTCCATACATACATAATATTTTCATAAATGAATTGACGAGAAACTGTCATTTTCTTTTTTTTAAATAATCACATCTATGGTCGGAAGCGAAAGATTATGGCAAGTATTGGCTGCCTTCGCTGAAGAGGTGATGGCAACGAAAGATGCTCCAGAGTGCTCACGCAAGAGGAGATATCCTCTACTCTGCTAATAGGCGTCGGACAGCCCGGGCGAAGGACAAAGGCTGACAATGCCCTCTTCTAACCACCGTAAACTGGCCTACGGGTGGCGGACTTGGGGAAGTCTGACGTCAAAGCATGTTCAAGCGTGCTGTGTCCATTAAGCGTGGTTTTGCCGCGCACCTCTCAAAATGAAGAAAGGGTTATGAGCAGCTCCTCCCCTTGACTAAAGATGGGATTGTCCCTCGCACCGCAGCAAGAAATGACAAAGAGAAACGTCGTGGTTTTAGTCAGTAGGAGTCTGATAGACCCCTCCGCCCGTCCCAAGGCGGAGGAAATCCATGGAGATTTCAACACAAAAAAGTCATATCGCTATCTAATGAAGAGAAAACAGAAATATCAACTAACTACATCTGATTTTGGGGTTAATAGCCTTTGTTACTGTAGTTACTAGCAATTATGAGTTCAAAACTTAATAGCAAATACTTTTTTGACATTTTGGATATCACTTATGATATTACTCACACCTTTCGCATTTTCGGCGTTTCTTTAGCTAATTTAATAAACAAGATAAAGTAATGGACCAAGCACACTTCCCTGGGAAACTCCTAATTATTTCCTACTTCTATTTTGTAGACAAACACCTGTTAATTGAGCAATGAGCTTATTTCTACTTTTAGTTTAAGGTAAGCTGATTAATCCAGTTATTAGCTATGCCTGTGATTCCGTGACAGAATTATAAGCAATTTATGGTTGACAAAGTTATACTTATTTAAGGAATTCATGATTGATATTGTAATTCATGCTAAATATTGTAACTAGACCAGTAGTATTTAAGTAAAAAATGGAATATATCATATATAGGAGATCACTTGTTCCTATTCATAATTGCCTGCACTATTACTTTAGATTTATTTCAACGCTGTAAATAAATCGGAAATATGTAAGTAAGTTTATCAACACATTGACTGCTACGATTACTACACTACACATATACCATATGTGCATATGCTTTTATGCCTTATTTGAAGGCCATTCAATATAAAAAGTTATACTTAGAAGGCAAGAAACAACATTTTTTTTTACATTTTAGATATTTTAATGTATTTCAATACTTTGGACATGCAAGCGTTTCAAGGTGTTGGTAGAAAGTCCAATAAATCTAAGTTCAAACAGTTTTAGATGTTAAATTGTCATGCGCAGTGGCTTCCTCGCGATAGTAGACGCTTAGTTGAGTTCCTCGGGGAGCACGACAGCGGCCTCGGGGATGACGGGGACTCCGATCTGGACGGGTTCAACGGGCACGGGAGCGACCTCGATGACCTGGACGGGCTCAGGGGCGACCTCGACGACCTGGACGGGCGCAGGGGCGACCTCAACAACCTGCACGGGCTCAGGGGCGGAATCCACAACTTGGACGGGTGTAGGCTGGATCTCGGGGATGACGGCGGGTCCAACGGAGATGGGGCTGGACGCAGCGGCAGCCTGGTTGATGTTCACGATGATCTGGACCAGGGGGGTGCCGGAAGCGACCTCGGTGGCGACGCCTTCAACGATGGACACGGGAGAGGGAGCGATGACGGATTCCTCAGCGACAGCACCACCGTCGGGGAGGGGGAAGTCAATGATGGCGGGTCCAACTGAGATAGGCTCCAAACCCTCGACGATAGCGGGTCCGACAGAGATACCCTCAATGGGGTTTATGACGGCGGGTCCGATAGCGACGGGTTCGAAGGAGTCGATGATGGCGGGTCCGATGGCAATGGGCTCAGGGGCGAAGGTTGGGCCAGCAGGCGCAACAGCCACCAGTCGCTGTGTGGGCACAGCGACGGCCACGGCGATGACGGCAGCAACAGACAGCAGGAATTTCATTTCTGGGAATGAAAAATGGTAGGTATTTTTAATTTACGTGAATGTATGAAAGATATAGTTAATAGTAAATAGTTTTAGATTTATTATCTGGTAAACAATAATAATGATGCTATGAAAATGTAAATGAAGCTGAAGACGTAATGGGCTTTTAATGGAAATTACAAAAATATTGTTTAAACCTTTCCATTTACATAGTGAACGATTTTATTTTTTTTACATGGTGGAATATGGTAAGATTATTAGAAACTTAGTAGATGTTGTAAAATGGAGTGCGGCTATTAAAATATATATTTGAGGTACTTACTTATGCTGCTTGTTTATAGCTGCGAGATACAAAGTATCTATAGATTTTCGACTAAAATTCACATCATTTATACTATTTTTTTATCAGGCTCGATGATAAAATGATTACGTTATATTGTTAGATACACGTTTTATGGTTGTTTATAGGGTAAGGGAGTGTGGGAGAACTGAGGATCACGTTTTAAGTACATACAATGCAGATAATAAGATGCTTGATTGACATTCATGATATCCAATCTCTATTTTAATTTCTATGATCATGTGTCCAGGGGGAGGCCTATGTTCGGCAGTGGACATCTTTCGGCAGAAATGATGATGATGATGATCATGTGTGTAACACTTTTTTATGTAGTACTAGTAGGGCTTGCAATCCGGATATCCGGATAACCGTATTATCCGGATATCCGCCGATTTTCAAATCCGGATTTTACTTGAATCACCATCCGGATTTTTCGGTTTTTACGGATACTTTTATTTCTCTTTTAAATCACACTAATATTGTAAAGGCAAAATTTTGTGAGTGAGTCTGTGTGTGTTTGTATGTTTGTTACTTCTTTACGCTTAAACATCTGGATGGATCTGGATGAAATTTGGCACAGAGATAGATATGAAAGAATAGCACAAAAAATACACATATGATACGCATTTTTATCCTGGGAATATGTTCCCTTGGGATAATTTTCGACATTAACGCGGGCGAAGCCGCTGGCAGAAGCTAATCCTTTAATATAATTGAAGCTACGGTAGAAGCCATCTGTGAAGAAGATGCAAACTTACTGACTGCTGACACAGCGTTAAGATTTCAGAAATTATCGCAAAAAGATAGCATAATCAGTAATGAACTTCTAGTAACAATCAAAAGAAGAATATAACAACGATTAGTTCCAGAAATAATCGGTACAATGACATATTTACACAAACCTCACAATTTTATGAAGAGCCAAGTATCCTGTCCGTTTGAAAATCCTTCAAATGAATCTGAGACTGACGATTTTTAAAATTATTTCTACATTATTTGACACACAACAACCAGATCAAACAGTCATAACTTCAGCGGACTATACACAAGATACAGAAGGTTGCTCTTCTTCAACTGTAAGCGTATCAATTAATACACAACTTTTATCAATACCACCGACCAGCGTTGAAGCTGAATCATTTATTTCCACGAAAGAAGATTCATTAGATAGTTCTAAGTTTTTTAAGATCTTATTACAAAAATTTTGATAAAAAATAATTTAACAATTACGTAATATTATATTATAAAATGTTATTCGATTTTTTAAAGATATTATGTTCATTATTGTTTTATTATATTTGATTTATACTATTGTTGTTTAATAATTGATCTGATTTGCCAGGGAAACTGATATTTTTATGTAATTATTATCTTTTAAATAGATTGATTTGATTGGGATATGGTGATTTGTGATAAATGTAAGATCTCATTTTAAATTAGAATTGTTTTTAGTATGAGAAGAATAGATTCAAATTATAATTATTATTGCGGGATAGGTGTTTTATTGTATAATTTTAGAAAGTGAACTGTATTTGTGTGATGTTACTTGAAATATTGGTATAGTCCCCGGCATGTAACTTGGCAAGGTTTTGGCATAGTGGGGGTAAGTTCGCGCATAGTGAGCGAACTGACCAACCACCGTATAGTACGAACGGAACGTGGAAGCAACGCGATTGCTCAGTCGATCCATGTGTCAACTGACTAACCAATCGCGCGCTCGGAACGGTGCTAAACGCTCCCCGCGTCCCGCTAGGTAACCAAAGAGACCTAAAAAATTACTTCTGCGCATCTAACGACTCTTGCCAAGTTACGTGCCGATAACTATATAGTTTATTATTTCTTGGTCATTTTGCTTGAGAGACTGTTTAAATCGTATTACAAAAGCTTATTAGTATTATTTATAACAAAATCTAAAAAAACATCCGTATTATCCGCATTATCCGGATACTCCGGATAGTAAAATTATAATAACCGTATTATCCGGATAGTAAAATCGAACGGATATTGCAAGCCCTAAGTACTAGCGACATGCCCCGTCTTCGCACGGGTGGTAGAGCATATTGTGCCTACATGTTTTTCTGTCGTAGGGTCACGTCATCGGTGTGAGACCCGCGATGAAATAAATTTTCGCACGCTTTACTTTTTATTTTGCGATAACTCCTAAGATGTTCATTTAAATTATTTGGCGTAAAGGATGATTATAATGTGCATGAAATGCCTAAGGTAACTAACGTATTTAATTTAATAAGGATTCATACTGTATCCGTCTAAATAACTTTCCAATTACCGCATTGCACGTGACGATTTTTTATGAAGTTAGTATGGAAGGTATCATTAAAAGATATGCCATCGCAGACTTATCTCTAGGCCTATAAAAGAGGAATATCTCACCAAACATTGTTTTGTTGTATCTCAAAGGGATTAGGCAGCGTTTTCGATGAAAGCTCTCAGGCGGCTTAACTTTTTCTGACATTTTCAACAATTATCGTCATATTTCAACCAATTTCAACACAAAACCTAGAAAAACCTCATGAATCAGTCTGACGCATGGGACTGGTGAATGTGGCAACACGTTTTATGGTTGTTTATAGGGTAAGGGAGTGTGGGAGAACTGAGGATCACGTTTTAAGTACATACAATGCAGATAATAAAATACTTGATTCATGATATCCTATCTCTATTTTAATTTCTATGATCATGTGTCCAGGGGTAGGCCTATGTTCAGCAGTGGACATCTTTCGGCTGAAATGATCATGATGATGACAACCGCATGAAAATCCGTTAGGAGTTTTTGAGTTTATCGCGAACAGACAGACAGATGTGGCGGTGGACTTTGCTTTATAATAAATTTAATGATAGTGATGCTAGAATCAGCATGATTATTTTTGTGTGAACTATGCAAATGTAACCTCTTTTCTTGTATTGTATGTACTGTTAAATCTATTTATTTATTCTTTCATATATTTATCAGATAGAAAATATGAATAGATTCCTCGTTATTCTCCTTCTATTTACATACCCAAATCTCTCTATGACACTAGGGTTTCCGGGTTAAGCTCGTCTTTGTATATGTATAAAGACGAGCTTAACCTATAATTGGGTTCTCATACGTATATACCAATACCGACGACCATCTGTCGAAGCTGTCATTGCGCGGTTGGATCAAGGGCCTGATACAGAAGGCAGTACTTCTCGATACGGCTCGCATTGTGAGGAGGTTCCTGTCTCTGGAGCCTTAACCACCGGTAGCTTGGACCCTGCTCCCGACACCGGTGGATAACCATTTTTTTATATTTTCAAATGTTTTTTTTTTATGATTTGTTTTTATAAAGAATATTAATAGACGCGCGACGACAGTTCGACTCCCCAGTACGACGAACAATCTGTGCCTTCTCTTCTTCTTATTCGTTGTCTTCATTCACACTGAAGGTCGTGCCCGGCTTGGAAAGCTTTCACGAAATCATTAACGAGCTACTTCCAAGCCACTCTGTCTTCGGTTATTCTCAGGGCAGTGGTCACCGTTAGTCCCTTAATCGCCCTGATCTGGTCTGACCACCAAGTGGGTGAGCGTCCGTGTGGCCTTTTCCCATCCACTTTACCTACAACAACCAGTTTTTCCAAGTTATCAGGCTGTCTGGCGATGTGACCAAAGTAATTTAGGACTCTTTGGTAGCAGATCGTGGAAAGTCTGGGTTTAATGTTTAACTGGTCGAGAATGGACTTATTTGTGCGTTTTGCTGTCCATGATATGCACAACATTCTCCTACAGCACCACATCTCGAAAGCCTCAATCTTCCTTCGATCCACCGAGCGAATTGCCCAAGATTCGCGTGCCTCCTACTACGTATTTAATTGACCGGGGCAAAAAGGTGGGATAGTTCGTCGTATAGTTCAGAAGCATCAGTTATCCTGTGAAAGTTTGAGAGCAGTGGTGGCCCAGTGGTAACGACAGCGACTTACAAGTTGTAGGTCGTGGGTTCGAACCCAGGCAGGCGCTTTACTTTGTGTAAATTATTTCATCACCACTGCTCTCAAAAACGGTGAAGGAAAACATCGTGAGGAAACCGACATGTCTTAGAACCAAAAATTCGAAGACATGTGACATCCACCAACCCGCACTGGGCCCGCGTGGTGGATTACGGCCCATTCCCTCTCACAGAGTGCCTGCACGTACAACGGACCAAATGCGAGTCTAAGTGCGGAAAAGGGGTCCATCTATCCTATCCTATCCTATCCTGTGAAAGTTTTTACACATAATTATGATTTGGTTATATTTCCTTTTAACCTTGACAGAATTGTAGTCTAATCGATTTTATCGTGCATGACGACATTATTACAACGCGCGGTAAGACACAACCACTCGGCGCGGCGCGGCGCGGCTCTATTGATCAAATAATTATGAGTCCATAGAAATAATTTCAGATAGGTAACTGCCATATCATCACATTACAACTGCGGAAGTCCGCTAGCTACTTGAATTTAACCCACTATAATTATAATCATTGGTGTAAATAAAATAAAATGATTAGGTTTGACTTTATTTAGAACTATTATAATGTAGAGTCACTGTTTTCATTTATTGAGCTTATTTCTACTTTTCTATGAGAAGGTAAATTACTATTAATCCAGTCCATAGCAATTCTTCTGAATCCATGGTGTATAAAGTGGTAGTAATGTATGATTGACAAATTCCAAAGCTTTTTTAATGAGTTCATGACTTGTTCATGGCTGTTTAAATAAAAGTAAAAAAATAGAATATGTTATAAACAGATAATAACTAGTTAATTTTTTACAGCCTTATCTATAAAACCTTGTTAACTATATGATTAGTTTAAACTTGGATAAATACGAGTATATTCTAAAATCGGAATTTCTATGGAGGTTTGGATGTAAGAATCAGTATTATGTTATAAATACCCAAAGTCCAGAGAGCTCATTATTTCCTACATTATTAATATATTAATATACTTAGAGCAGTACATACAGTAACTGTCTGATTTTATTCTGGCCATACTACTTATATCTATCTATATATATAAAAGAAGAAACTGACTGACTGATCGATCAACGCACAGCCAAAACCACTAGGCCTAGAAGCATGAAATTTGGCAGAAAGGTTCCTCGAGTGACGTAAGTGAGCACTAAGAAAGGATTTTTGGAAATTCCCCCCCTAAGGGGGTAAAAAGGGGGTTGAAAGTTTGTATGTAATTTCTATAATTTGTATGTTGGACACGTGAAATTTTAGATTTATACTCTTGGTTGATAAAAAGAATGAATGTGTTTATTGGTTTTTGGAAATTCGACCCCTAAGGGGGTAAAAAGGGGGTTGTAAGTTTGTATGAAATATTTACAGTTTGTAAGATGAAGACGTGAAATTTTAGATTTACGCTCTTGGTTGATAAAAAGAATTAATGTATTTATTCACATCATCACATCACATCATCAGCCTATTAATGTTCCCAGTGCTGGGACACAGGCCTCCTCTCTATGAGAGGGGATGGGCTGTAATCCACAACGCGGGCCCAGTGCGGATTTGTGGATGTCACATGTCTTCGAATTTTTGGTCCTAGGCCATCCCGGTTTCCTCACGATATTTTCCTTCACCGTTTTTGAGAGCAGTGGTGATGAAATAATTTACACAAAGTAAAGCGCCTGCCTGGGCTTGAACCCACAACCTACAACTTGTAAGTCGCGGCCGATACCACTGAGCCACCACTGCTCTGTATGCTATGTATTTATTGGTTTTTGGAAATTCCACCCCTAAGGGGTTACATAGGGGTTGAAACTTTATATGAAATTTCTTCGGTTTGGAAGGTAAAACATCTGAAATCGTAGGTTTACGCTCTTGATTAATAAAAATAACAATGAGTTTGTTGATTTTCGGCAATTTTACCCCTAAGGGGTTTAAAGGTGGCAATTTGTTGGGCTTATATATTTGAAACTTGGCATAAATACTAACAGCAAATAGTAAAGGTTGTCAGTACAAGTTTTTCAAAATTATGGTGTTAAAGTTTGTATGGAAAATTTTATTTCTTGGGTTAATAAACTTGAAGCTTGGCACAAATATTAATCTAAGTAAATAATAAAGGATCTCATTATTAGTTTTTTGAAACTACCCCTAAAAAAATATTTAGAGGGTGTTGAAGATCTTGGGTTAATAAACTTGAAATTTGGCACAAATACTAAAATTAATAAATAATGTAGGTTGTTATTAGTTTTTCAGAAATATCTCCAAAATAGTATTAAGGTGGTGATCCAGATTTTTATAGTATTTGACTGCTAATAGCTTCTTTTTATAATGTGAGGGACAAAGGAGGGATTTTCGGAAGTTCAACCTTTAAAGAGGTTAAAAGGGAGACATTTATTTGTATACAAATCTTATTTCTTGGTCAGAAATAAATTGCTATCATTAGTTTTTCAATATTACTCCCAGAAGATGATTTAGGGATGTCAACGTTTTTTGAAGAATCTTACGGTACTAAGACGACCTATACCTCGATTTGGAACTACCGAACTGGACCGTTTGTCTCGGGCCAAACAAACAAAAACAAAACACAACAAAAGTGGAAGGCCAAACAAACGTAGGTAGTTTTATGTGTTGTGGGTGACGTTTTAGTGTCGCGTAATTTTCGCAGCATTCGTTTTCATACTAAAGAAATTTTAGCTCCACCCGAAATTATGCGACTCAAAAATCGCGACCGGTCTTCGGATTCAGCAGACTCACGGCTCTCGCCAGGACATCAGTTAAAATTGTGCGAGGCCTTGCAATGTTGCATCTTCCAGTAACGACCTCGCCACTCCAGAACCTTTCAGTCCCTTAGGCCATCTGTTCAGCAAACAATCTGGTCTGCTAAAAAGTTTGGTCATTCTTGGGGCTATGTCGGTTACGTCAATTTTCCTGTCCGTGTTTCCGAGTCGGATTAAATGAATACCTTCTGTAAAGTCACCGATTTTCAAGAGAATGGGTAATACATGGGTATTTAAAATGACCTTAGTTTAATCCATATTTATCGTAAGTCTCGTGCGGAAGCTCCACGACACTGTCTTCTTCATAGAATTAGATGGGGAGTGGTGTACTCGCTATGGATCTTATTGTAAAGCCTCATGACTGAGGTTTTGATCGAATGACCGGTGTGACTGTTATTTACCCACGAGCCCTTTATTTACCTAAAACTTATCGGGCACGTCATTAAAGTTTCGTAAATCCTAACTTAAACAATAGCTTATTTTTAGTCGTCTTCACTAACTGCACATAATAAAGTCATTTGTACCTACTTAGTTCAATAAAATACGAAATCATGCGAACGAAGTCGCGGGCGGAGTGCTAGCAAATTTTATAAGAAGGCAAGAAACAAAACAAGATATTTACATTTTAGATCTTTTAATGTATTTCAATATTTTGGACATGCAAGCGTTTCAAGGTGTTGGTAGAAAGCCCAATAAATCTAAGTTCAAACAATTCTAGATGTTAAATTGTCATGCGCAGTGGCTTCCTCGCGATAGTAGACGCTTAGTTGAGTTCCTCGGGGAGGACGACAGCGGCCTCGGGGATGACGGGGACTCCGATCTGGACGGGCTCAACGGGGACGGGGGCGACCTCGATGACCTGAACGGGCTCAGGGGCGACCTCGATGACCTGGACGGGCTCAGGGGCGGCCTCAACAACCTGCACTGGCTCAGGGGCGGAATCCACAACGTGGACGGGCGTAGGCTGGATCTCGGGGATGACCGCGGGTCCGACGGAGATTGGGCTGGACACAGCGGCGGCCTGGTTGACGTTCACGATGATCTGGACCAGGGGAGTGCCGGAAGCGACCTCGGTGGCGACGCCTTCTACGATGGACACAGGAGAGGGAGCGATGACGGATTCCTCAGCGACAGCACCACCGTCGGGGAGGGGGAAGTCAATGATGGCGGGTCCAACAGAGATGGGCTCCAAACCCTCGACGATAGCGGGTCCGACAGAGATACCCTCAATGGGGTTTATGACGGCGGGTCCGATAGCGACGGGCTCGAAGGAGTCAATTATGGCGGGTCCGACGGCAATGGGCTCAGGGGCGAAGGTTGGGCCAGCAGGCGCAACAGCCACCAGTCGCTGTGTGGGCACAGCGACGGCCACGGCGATGACGGCAGCAACAGACAGCAGGAATTTCATTTCTGGAAGAGAAAATAGTATTCTTCAATTACGTGAATCTATGAACAGATGATATAGTTTAGTGAATGGTTTTAGTTTTTTTTTTTTATATTCACAGTAAACATTGAAAGGTGATTAGAAATTTATAGAAGTTGGAAAATGGACTGCAACTATTAAAATATTTTTGTATTTCAGGTACTTACTTATGCTGCTTGTTTATAGCTGCGAGATACAAAGTATCTATAGATTGTCAAACAAAACTCACGAAATTTATACCATTTTTTTATCACGCTAGATGATAAAATGATTACGTTTTATTGTTAGATACACGTTTTATGGTTGTTTATAGGGTAAGGGAGTGTGGGAGAACTGAGGATCACGTTTTAAGTACATACAATGCAGATAATAAAATACTTGATTGAAATTCATGATATCCTATCTCTATTTTAATTTCTATGATCATGTGTCTAATACTTTTTTATGTAGTACTAGCTACCTGCCCCGTCTTCGCACGGGTGGTAGAGCATATTACGCCTGTTTTTCTGTCGTAGGATCGCGCCATCAGAGTGAGACCCGCGCTTGAATATATTTTCGCTCGCGTTATTTTTAATTTGCGATAACTCCTAACATATTTATTTAAATTGAATATGGTGTAAAGGATTACTATAATGTGCATGAAATGCACTAACGTATTTAAGTTGATAAGGATTAAAACTGAATCAGACACAGAATGCTTTATTTGTAAATGTAGGTCAAATTACAACAGTGTGCCAGATGTTACAGATAGGTAGATCATCTATGTTTTGCACAGAGGCGTACAAACAAATTTAATTATCATTATCGAATTTAAAATACAATCAATTTCAATAAATGTCTAATGTCATTAATGCTAATGTCAAACAAAATTCAAAATCGTCAAAATAGGTGAGGTGATGCATTTTCTGTAGCAGTAAATAAAGAGTTGTGTTCCAAATATTCCTTTAGTGAACAATAGCATTTATTTATCAAAATTCTCAATAGTTTGGTTTTGAAATTGTCCCGATTTAACGTTTTTATTTTTTCAGGTAGTTTGTTGAATATTTTTTTGTCCATACAGAAGGTACTTTTATTCATTAGTGCAGTTTTGCCATTAAGTCACTTTGAGTTCTGACTTATTTTTATCGCGTAATTTTCTGTAGTTACCTTTAGTAGCTATTTTGTATAATGAAATGTTAGATTTGGTAAACATATTTGTTTCGTATATGTAAAGCGATGGCAAGGTAAGAATTTTTAGACGCATAAAGAAAGATTAACAACTGTTTGTGCTTTTAAGGCCACACATAGCTCTGACACATCTTTTTAAGACTCGAAATACGAGTTGTCTATCTACTGAATTTCCCTAGTATATTACGCAATATCTGAGTGTTGATGCAACATAGCCGTGATAGGCTGCTAGTACGGATTCTAGGCTCACTATTTTTGATAGTTTATAGAGAGCATTGGCAATTTTATTACGTTTTTTACATTTCGTTTGTCTGGGGTCTCCAAGTCAAATTGTTGTCTATATATTAATACCAAGAAATTTTGTAGCAGTAGTTAGTTCTATTTTTGTCCCTAAATAGCTAATGTCAAGGATCTTATTTGCGATCCTATGATAAAAATGCATAAATATAGGCTTTTCTAAGTTTATAATTAGAATATTGTTGTTAAACCATGATATAATTCTATTTAATGTCACATTTATTTCATTTTCATAAGTATTGGTATCTTCACACTTAATGATTACGGTGCTATCATCGGCCAATAGTACCATGGGGTGGTTTATTTGCCTCGGAAGGTCATTCATGTAGAGCAAAAAAAGGGGGTGTCCTAGCACGCTACCCTGAGAACGCCGTATTTAATTACTTCCCTTTCGGAACGATATTTTTTCTCGTAACTGGTAATTGAGTATATTCGTGTGATTTCTACAAATTGCTTTCTGTCCGTTAAGTATCAAGTATATTTCCCCTGATACCATAATTTTCAAGATTATGTATTAGTATAGGATAATCCACATAATCAAATTCCTTAGTTAGATCCATATAGATAGCACATACGGGATTTCTCTTATCTACATTTGACAAAATGGGGAGAAGCAGGACATGTATAGCCATATTAATTGTCTTCTGCTTACGAAATCCCTTTTGTTAATTTACTAATATGTTTGTTTTCTCAAGATAGTTGTACAAGGACTTATGTCTTTCTCAAATATTGTACTGTATCCGTTTAAATAGCTTTACAATTACCGCATTGTACGTGACCTTTTTTTTTAGAAATATGCCGTCGCGGACTTTTCTCTAGACCTATAAAAGAGAAATATCCCACCATACATTGTCTTGTTATATCTCAAAGGGATTAGGCAGCGTTTTTGATGAAAAGCGGCTTCACTTTTTGCCGACATTTTCAACAGTTATCGTCAAATTTCAACTAATTTACACAATACCTGCCTCATGAATCACTCTGTCTATTGGTGAAAACCGCATGAAAGTCCGTTCAGTAGTTTTTGAGTTTATCGCGATCAAAGACAGACAGACAGACGCGTCGGGGGACTTTGTTACCCGGCTGCAAGGTAAGGGTTATGTTTTTCGCGCGTATCTTGTATGTATGTAATATTATTTATTACCTCGTATCTTTCAAACCACTGCACGGGTTTTTTATAATTAAGACATCGTTAGACAGGTCTAGGCCTCCCAAGTGTTCATAGATAAATGCCTTAAAAAAAAGAAACATGGCGGATTTTGGGCGCCATATTGTAGGGGTTGCAATTTTTTTTTCTTCGAATCCCATCGAGTGGGGTATCAAAATGAAGGATTTTTAGAGGTGATTACAAAAATATATACCACTTATATGTTAAAAGTCATTCGACAAAAAAAGGTATAACTAAAAAGTTGGTTTTGGTCAGCCAGCTTCCGAATATGTATCCTCCGACTGCACAGCAAGATTTTCTTCTTATTTACATCTTTTTAGTTCGCTTTTTAAGCAGTCGGGATTTTTGATTTTATTAACTTTTTTTAATAATATGTAATAATAGTGATAGTGATGCTAGAACCAGCATCAATGCTACAATAGCATGATTTATTTTTTTGTGAACAATTGTAACCTCTTTTCTTGTATTATACAGTTTTTTTTTGTTTGTCCAGGTACTCGTATATCTAGTCAGATAGAAAATATGAATAGATTCCTTGTTATTCTCCTTCTATTTACATACCCAAATCTCTCTATGACACTGAAGTTTGTTGTAAGAGAACCCAATTACGGGTTAAGCTCGTCTTGGTACAGAAGCTGTCCTACTGTATTTGTCTATAAGTATGTTTTGTTTATAATAAAAAACATGAAGAACATGAATATGAACACAGTATTAATTACAGTAAAAATCTGTATTTTGGCAGTTCACAGTTTATGTGAACTGCCGAAATACAGATTTTTGTTAAATTTTTGTACATTATTGTACATTTATTTAATTTACTTTAACATAACATGGCCAAAGACCAATTACATTTGTTAAAGATATTTTTATTAACCATTAATAATAAAAATAAAAACACCATTATTAATATCTATAATTACACGGCAGTCATACGCTCATCTCACAATACTCCAGAAATACAGATAATATCTTCTTCCATTCGTCTGCAAATACGTCCCAATCGGGTTTAGCATCCAAGAGAGCGTTGAGCGCCAAAAGTGTACGAGGGATGAGAGAATGCATGGGCTCGAGCAACGGTTCGAATCCCCAGTAAATCTGAGCCTCCTACTACGTCTATAATTGACCGGACCAAAAAGTTTGGATAGTTTGTCGTGTAGTTCAGAAACATCAGTTTCTCCGTGAAAGAATTATATATTGATTTGGTTATTCTTGCTTTTAATCTCGACAGAATTGTAGCCTAAACGCCCTAAAAGAATTGGATAATATCCATCATTATCATCTTCCTGCCCTTATCCCATGTTACTTGAGGTCGGCGCAACACGTTTACTTCTTCCATACCGCCTGTCCCCTGTCACGCTATCACTAAATCCCTTTTATTTTATATCACTTCTCACACAGTCCATCCATATTTTCTTTGGATTTCCTCTCCTTCTCAATCATTCCACATTTATATTCATAACTCTTTTAGTAAATCGTTCTCGAGTTATAAAAGGAGTAACTAACACGACTTTGTTTTATATACAAAGACTAGCTTTTACCCGCGGCTTCGCTCACGTAAAACGTAGAAAATGAAACACAGAGTAGTAGTACAAAAATAGTGTATTTTGCGTTACATAAAATGCAGTAGGTACTAATTTGATTTTTGATTCTTATAAATATTGTTTTAGTCGTCAAAAGTGTGGAAATGGGTTGTGAGCACAGAGTTGTAATTTTTAATAACTTACTTTAACAAAGTCGTGTAAACAATATTTTTAGTTTTACCATCTTTTGCTAAAACATATTGATTATGTGGACTTGATACTCGAGAACACGCTACATACAGTTGCCCATGGGAAAATCGTTTTTTTCTAAATGCACTCCTGCATCTTTCAGTGTTTGCCCAAGAGCTTTATTTATGGTAATCGCGAATGTCGCTTTAAGGGGAAATTGCAACCTTTTAAATCGGAATGGCATATCAGTTGGGATTATCGGAATACGTGAAATCATTACATCTTCTCCCTTTGCTATTCCTGTCATAATTATTACCCTTACTATATTGCGTCCTAGGTGTGTTATTTGTAGTCGGGTGCCATTACATAATTTTGATGCGTCCTGATTTCTCATTAACAGGACTGGGACACCAACTTTCAGCCTCAACGTATGGGACGGTACCCCTGATAATTCTAAAGAGTTAAGAAACTCCGTAGAGTCTCACCGTAGAGTTTCAGTGTGAGTCACTCTGCTGCCACTTGCTTCCACTTGCTTCAAGCTTGCTTGGAAGCATGTATTATATTTTCTTATTCTGCTTAAAAAACGGTGCGATTCATCACTGTCATACAAAAGCAAAGACTTGAGTGGTTCTTCTGGCTCACCAAGCGAGCAACACATACCCGGTGTCTCATCATTCCACTTGAGTGCTTCACAATATCTACATTTTTTATCCATGTTCCCTATGAGAACTAATCGATGGCAAGTGTAATCAATCAATGGGTCATAATCAGACGCAGCGTTGTGCAACGACTCCCATGTATTTCTTGCAAACGTACGTCTTCTTTCAGACTACCGTTGAGCTCGTAAAATACGCTGTATTTGGGATTGTTCAGGCGTCTCAGCAGCTATCGATGACGCGTGACGTTAGGCATCTAAAATACGACGGGCCTGTGTTTGCTCAAAGGTCTCACCAGCCCTTTGAGTTGCGTGACGCTCAGCATCTGCGAGTTGGCGAGCCTGAGTCTGGTTGAAAATCGCAGCAGCCCTTTCAGTTGCGTGACGCTCAGCATCTGCGAGTTAGCGAGCCTGAGTCTGGTCGAAAGTCTCAGCAGATCTTTGAGTCTCGTGACGCTCAGCATCCGCGAGTTGGCGAGCCCGAGTCTGGTCGGAACTCTCAGCAGCTCTTTCAGTTGCATGTCGCTTACTATCTGCGAGTTGACGAACCTGAATCTGGTCTAAAGTCTCAGCAGCTCTTTCACTTGCGTGACGCACAGCATCTGCGAGTTGGCGAGCATGAATCTGATCGAAAGTCTCAGCAGCTCTTTGGGTTGCGTGACGCTCATCATCTAAAATTTGACGGATTGAGTCTGCTCCTCTGTTTCTTGGCTTCTAGCTACTCTTGCTGTTCGAGCTCTGCTAGAGCTACGGCTCAGATGAGATTTACGCTTGCGAGGCATATCCACAGCATAAAAATATCTCCCTAATAAAATTAAGCAGTATAATATTTTAAAGTTTTGTTTTTTTTTTTTTTTTTTTTTTTTATGTTTTTGGCTATGCCACTGGCTTGGTTACGAGACCTTTAAGCCAAGTCTTTAATAGAAAAGTCTTAATTTGAAGTTTTAAGAGTTTAAAAACTTGATTCGTACACTACACACTTCCACAACTGTTTTTAATAAATTTAAAAATTGGCACAAAACACTTTTTAGTTTTTAGAATATCGTTCAGGCGGCGGGAGGAATTATTTGGTAGGATATCACTCAGTTCACTGGCCAGTATCAGTCTTTCAATCGCAAAATTTTGACAATTCAAAATCAGGTGTTCAGCGTCTGCTTGCGGTGTGTTACAGAATTTACAAGAATCACTTGAAATTATGCCCAAACGGGATAAGTGGGCAGGTGTGGTGGTATGGCCAAAGCGGAGCCTGTTAATCGTGGTGATAAAGTGCCGGCTGGCTGACTCCAGGTCATTGTACCAGGGTTCTGTTGGTAAGTCTGTTTGGATACTTCCGTACCACTTTCCTTTCTGCTCTTGGTCTTTCTTCCACATTTCAACCCAGAGATTTTTCAGTTCTTCGTTTATGAAGCTATAATAATCTGTATGCGGTACACTAGCTACATATTGAACATCCAGTGAATTTATCCCCTTATTTGCAGTTCTATCTGCTACTTCATTTCCAGATATACCTTTATGCGAAGGGATCCACATAAAGGATATCTCAGTATCCTTACAATTTAACTTATATACTAAATCTTTAATTATGTACAAAATATAATTAGTTTTAAAACTAAATTTCAAATTTTTTAAAGCTTCCAAAACACTCAATGAATCGGTTAAAATTAAGAAGAATTTATAAGACTGGTGAATATGACTTATTAACTTTAATGCTTCTAGGATTGCATAGGCTTCTGCAGTAAATATTGAGCATGCATTGTCCAGAACAAAGCTTTGAGTGAACCTTGTTTGAGGATCATATAAAGCAGATCTCACATGGTCATCTCCCTTACTGCCGTCAGTGTATAGAGTATAATACTTATTATTTTCTGACAAAAATTCTAGCATGTCATTATTACTTGTAACTCTGTGTTCTAGAACATGAATCGGATAAGTTATACTAACATAGTTGTGGGCATAGCAAGGCCACTGTGACTGTTTTTTAATCCTTTTGCATTTATTATATATTTCCAGATATATCCGGCACAACTGTGGAGTTATGCCCCTTAACAGTTCATCTGCTGAGGACAATGGACCAGAGACATTAACCAGGTGAGGGACTATTCTGTTGATGACATCTTTATTAGATGATGACAAAAGTTTCACGCAATATCTTTCACATAGCAATATTCTCCTCAAAATAAGGGGCATGATTTTGGTTTCAACTTCCATGGCTCTTATGGGAGTTGAACACATTGCTCCAGAGATGATTCTCAAAGCCTTGTTCTGAATTATATCCAATCTATGTACATATGTACAATTAATATAAGCTAAAGTACTATAATCAAAGTGGCTTCTTACTATTGCTTTGTACAGTATTGACAATATTTTTGGATCAGCTCCCCAAGATATCCCAGCAAGGCATCTTAGAACATTTAGCCCTTTGTATGAATTTTTTGAAATAAATTTAATGTGCTCTTCGAATTTGAGTTTTTGGTCGATGACAATACCTAAGAACTTATGCTGGTTAACTCTTTGAATGCTTTCTGTAGCATAAATAACATCAGTAGTAGGATTGTCATCTCCAAAAATCATAACACTGCTTTTTGAAGCATTAATTTTAAGATGCAGCCTATTACTATAATAATCATAAAGTTTTCCTAGTGCTATATTTACAGTGTCAATAGCTGCACATAAATTAGAATTTGAACTATACAGAACTAAATCGTCAGCAAATTGCAGTATATTTACATTCTGAGTATTAACATATTTACATATTTCACAAGTGTATAAGTTATAGATCAAGGGTGACAGGGTTGCACCTTGCATTGTACCTTTACTGGCCCACTCTGGTCCATAAAGGATGTTATTATGTTTGACAAAGAGTTTTCTGTTACTCAAGAAATCATAAATCCATTTGGACACAAGTCCAGGTAAACCTAAACTACCAGTCAATATTTTGACAAGTATGCCAGGGTCAACATTGTCAAAAGCACCTTGTACATCCAAAAATACGCAAACGGTATGTAATTTGCCATTTTCTGCCCTTTTCAGGTCTGCTATTAAGGAAGTGAAACTGTCAGCACAGCTATGACCGCGCCTAAATCCATATTGCACTGGCGGAATAATGTTATTGGATTCAGAGTACCAGTCCAAACGATTCTTCAACATATTCTCAAAAATCTTTCCAAGACATGAGGATAACGAGATTGGACGATAGCTGCTAGCTAAATTTGGTGGTTTGTCGGGTTTTAATATGGGAATCACACACTGTGTTTTCCATGATTCTGGTATTATTTGCTTACACCAAAGATTGTTAAGAATTTTTAAGAATAAATGTTTTACATCATCATTAAGATTTTTAATCAGTATGTAAGGGAAATCATCTAAACCTGGGGTTGTATTTTTTCTAGATTGCAAACTCATTAAAAATTCAGTCCATGTAAAAGGATCCAATAAAAATTTTGTGTTTGGGTTGTCATTATTGAGATCAAAATAATGCTTATATTCACTACTATCTATAAGGTTACTATTATCAGATATTTTTGTCAAAAAAGGTTGAATAAATTCATCCCTGTATGATTTGTTACCAGATCTGATGCCTTTAAATCTCTTAATAAGGTTCCAAATTTTACTCAGTGGTGTAGTTCTATTAAAAGTGTTACAAAAGTTGTTCCAACCGATCTTCTTCTGTTCTGAAATTGTGCGTTTTTTTAACGCATCTAATCTCTTATAATTAATGTAATTATCTGTAGTTGGGTCACTTCTGTACAATTTCAGAGCAGTATAAGATGCAATTACACTTTGCTCACAAATAGAATTCCACCAAGGAGCTGGAATTCTACTTCTAAAATCACTAGTTTTAACCAACTTTGGAATCACCATTTCCTTCAAGGCATCAAGGCGAGTACAAAATTCGAGGTAAGTGGACATTGGATCCTCTTCAGCAATCTTCATATCATGGAAAACATTTTTGGATATTTCAAAAAACTTACTCCAATCAGTTTGATTGTACAAAAATCTGTCAACAGGTGGATTAATTTGATATTTGTCAGCACAGATTGCAAGTTTTGTAATAGTTGGGTAATGATAACTTCCCATTGTATCATCATGGACAGACCACTCACAAAGTGGCGCAAGATTTGGACTAACGAAAGTGACATCAATTGCCGATGGATTGCAATGAGGGCGATTGACTGTAGTAAAGTCACCATTATTAATTATACATAAGTCATTATCATCAATTAAATTATATAAATCTTGCCCCCTGCCTTTTGTGGACACACATCCGAAGGCAATATGATGGGCATTAAAATCACCACTAACGAATATAGGTTTAGGGAGGTCCCTGATAATATTCTGCAATCGATTTATTCTTATATGCCCAGATCTAGGGGGACAATATACACATAAAACTGTTATGTCGCCTATTTCTGTAAGTACAGAAATTGCAATAGTCTGAATATCTTCATAGAAACGGGTGTCTAAAACCTTATACTTTAGATATGGCTTTATTAAGATAGCTACTCCATTATGACTGTTAGCTGCATTTTTATGGTGGAAGTTATAGTCAGGTATTTTAAAACTCTGTTGGTCTTTTAGCCAAGTTTCATTTATTAGACAAATATCTATATTTTGATTTCGTAGGAAATTAATTAATAAAGGTTTTTTATTATTTAAACTTTGAGCATTATACTGTGCGATACATAAGGAAGTTACAATGTTGGAACACAAATCCATTAAGTTGATAGATTTTTGATGAGCATGTCTTTGATAGACGACGTGGTTATGGGCACATCGTCTGATTTGTTGCTTAGTTGTATTAATGTATGGACTAAGGCCATTAAGACATCATTATTGGCAATGATTTGGGCTTGGATGTTTGGTTTGGGTGCAGTTTTCTTATCAGGCTTGTTTTCTTTATTTAGGGGTGTGTTTTGTACACTATCCACATTGTATAATTTCATTTTGTTCTTATTTATTACTAGTTCTTTGTTTACATTATTTACATGTTCCTTAGTCTTGGAGCGGTCCGGCAAAGGAGGGAAGTCAGTTTCCTTCTTTGTATTGTTTGTATTAGCTATGTTAGCATAAGTTACTTTTTCTTTTTTTTCTAACATTTTCCTTATCTTAACCGGACAGGTCCTTGATATAGCCAAATGAGGTCCACTGCAGTTAATGCAGCAGAGCTCATTGGGCTTGTCACACTCTTTGTAAGAGTGTTCTCCAGCACAGCAGCTGCAGCGCTGTTTACCATTACATATATTGGCAGAGTGGTTGAATTTGAAGCAGCGATAGCACTGCAACAGGGGTTGAATATAGTCAAAAACTCTATATGAAAAAAGATCATACTGAATTGAGTCTGGTAATGAATTTGACAAGAATGTTATGCTGACTGTCTGAAGTGGTACCCTGTTCTGTCCCACTTTCTTTATAAATCTTCTGATTGCCACAATTTCGTAGACAGAAGAAAGCTTTGTGTATAACTCTTTATTGGAAATATTTGTTGGCACGTACTTGATGATGCCAACTCGTTCTATCTGGGCTGCGGGGATATATGCCCTCATCTTATGTTTTTCTAAGAAGGTAATGTTGTTAATAAAATTGTTGGCCGTGTTGTATTGCTTGAACACGACTACTATCTTATTCGCATTGACACGGCGTATCGCCACCACACCTTTAACGTCCGCTGCGAAAATGTGATTCAAGTAGATGGGGCTTTTATTGCCCAATCGCTCTTTATCCTGGCTTTCTACAAATACTTTAAACTCCGTGCTACCCGAATGCTCTGGATACAGTCTTTTATAGTTAGGTTTAAAGTAAGGCGCGTAATTAATAGAGTCACTTTCCTCACCGCCGCCGACATGGTCCTCAGCATCAGCGCCAAAAGTCCGCTTTCGAATCTTGGGATTCGGGGGATCAGCCCCGCTCCCCTCATTCCCGTCCATATTCAGGACGAGAACAAACTATTTACAGCAAATATATACAATTTACAATATTTAAATTCAATGAAAAACTTGGACAAAATTGAAAAAAGCGCGCTTTGGTTGAAATTCCCGCCAAGAATCTTTAAAGTTTTGCTTAAATTACCACCACAGAGAAAAATAAACTTTCACGGACACTGACATAAAGTTGACTTTTTCAAATTGACACTCAAATCTTTCATAAACAATTATATCATGCCTACAGCCGAATAAGAAGGACACCATAAAAGAAGTTCCATATAATTTTCATATTTTATAACTACTCCACCCCATTTCTCCCGCACCTTGTTTTATACAAAAAAGTAGGGTATGTCCATCCCAGGGTCTCATACTATCTGCATACCAAATTTCATCTAAATCGGTTCAGTGGTTTAAGCCATAATAAGAAGTTTCACACAAATCTAACCCACCCCCCTATTTATTCCCATTTGTGTTTTACGCAAAAAAGAAGTAGCCTAAGTCCTGCCCAGGGTCTCAAACTATCTTCACACCAAATTTCATCTTAATCGGTTCAGCGGCTTAAGCCATAATAAGAAGTTTCATTCAAAATTAACCCCCCTCCTAATGCCCCCCCTTCGCATTTTTTGCAAAATAAAGTAGCCTATGTCCGTTCCAAGGTCTCAAACTATCTTCCTACCAAATTTCATCTTAATCGGTTGAGTGGTTTAAGCGTGAAAAGGTAACAGACAGACAGACAGACAGACAGAGTTACTTTCGCATTTATAATATTAGGATGGATTGACAAATTCAAAAGCTTTTTTAATGAGTTTATGACTGATATTGTTATTCAGGTTCAAAACCGTTTTAATAAAAGTTAATAAATAGAATATGTTATAAGTCATATGTATGTTATATGTGATCACTCGTTGAAATTTTACAGCCTTATTTACTAAATCTTGTTAACCATATTCTCTGCATTTTTATGGAGATTCGGATGCAAGAATCTGCTGATCAGTATTTAAACTATCTATATATTAATGAATTTTTTGATAAAAATACTCAAAGTGTAGCTCATTAATGCCTACATTATTAATATATGATGTATGATTATATTAAGTGCAGTACACACAGCACCTGTCTGATTTTATTTTGCCTATTTGTAGGCCATTCAAATAATAATACTTATGTTATACATTTTATAAGAAGGCAAAAAACAAAACAAAATATTTACATTTTAGATTTTTTAATGTATTTCAATATTTTGGACATGCAAGCGTTTCAAGGTGATGGTAGAAAGTCCAATAAATCTAAGTTCAAACAATTTTAGATCTTAAATTGCCATGCGCAGTGGCTTCCTTGCGATAATAGACGCTTAGTTGAGTTCCTCGGGGAGGACGACAGCGGCCTCGGGGATGACGGGGACTCCGATCTGGACGGGCTCAACGGGGACGGGGGCGACCTCGATGACCTGAACGGGCTCAGGGGCGACCTCTATGACCTGGACGGGCTCAGGGGCGACCTCGATGACCTGGACAGGCTCAGGGGCGGCATCCACAACGTGGACGGGCGTAGGCTGGATCTCGGGGATGACGGCGGGTCCGACGGAGATGGGGCTGGGCTCAGCGGCGGCCTGGTTGACGTTCACGATGATCTGGACCAGGGGAGTGCCGGAAGCGACCTCGGTGGCGACGCCTTCTACGATGGACACGGGAGAGGGAGCGATGACGGATTCCTCAGCGACAGCACCACCGTCGGGAAGGGGGAAGTCAATGATGGCGGGTCCAACTGAGATGGGCTCCAAACCCTCGACGATAGCGGGTCCGACAGAGATACCCTCAATGGGGTTTATGACGGCGGGTCCGATAGCGACGGGTTCGAAGGAGTCAATGATGGCGGGTCCGACGGCAATGGGCTCAGGGGCGAAGGTTGGGCCAGCAGGCGCAACAGCCACCAGTCGCTGTGTGGGCACAGCGACGGCCACGGCGATGACGGCAGCAACAGACAGCAGGAATTTCATTTCTAAAAAGATGAAATTGTATTTTTAAGTTACGTGAATCTATGAACAGATATAGTATAGTGAATGGTTTTAAATTTCTTATCCGGTAAACAATATTAATGATATTGTGTTGAAAGACGTTATGGGTTTTTGATGGCAATCACAGAAAACATTGAAAACTGTTTTTTTATTACGTGTGATTTTTACGGAGCAAAATTTTGTAAGGTAATTAGAAACTTTAAAAAAGTTGAAAAATGGACTACAACTATTAAAATATGTTTGTAATTTTGGTACTTACTTATGCTGCTTGTTTATAGCTGCGAGATACAAAGTATCTATAGATTGTCAAACAAAATTCACGAAATATATACTATTTTTTTATCAGGCTAGATTATAAAATGATTACTTTTATTGTTAGATACAGGCTTTTATGGTTGTTTATTGGTATTGTAGTTATAAACATTTGGCTGAGTTGAATGATATCCTATCTTATTTTAATTTTATCATCATCTTTCTAATATTTTACTAAGTAGCTACGTCTGGTAGAATCAGTACCTACCAAGGTTATGAACGTCCAATTAATAAGTAGTCTTATACTATTGCCCTGAGTATCAGAGAATCGTCCTCCTGTCAGCATTTTCATTTTTTTTTGTTACGAAATGATATCCTGGCAATGCGTTTGACTTGAGTTACTTGTATTTATATTTTGCTTCTGAACATTTCTTCGGTTACCCTAGACTCCTAGATCGTTTTCTTTTTCTATTTACAAAACTTTTACTTTGTCAAGATACTCGTCGCTGTCAGGCAGCGTCTGACTTGTGTTGTGTTGGGTTGTTATGTTGAATTTTTTGCAATGTCCCTAAATTTGTGGTATTTAGCTCTACATACTTTATATACTTTTAAATATAAAATAAGTAAGATTAAGGATGTCTGTAAGAGATTGCCCTGTGCGATAAGACCGCCCATTGTACACTTGCTTTTATGTTTTTTTGTCCTGTGTATATATTTTTGTGGTGTACAATAAAAAATATAATAAATAAATGAATTAGTCATTTATTTTATATTTAAAACTATATACATATTGCTACGATTTAAGTACTAAGGAAGTTCGAGAGAACTTGGTACATAGTTATATCTCACGTCTTTTTCATATCATTACTATCCGCCAATATCTCTTAAGGTTACACTAGTCGACGGCACGAACTATTTTGTGCGCGGGGTTAAAATGCATGTAATATCAACCGACAACACGTGCAGAAAAGTTAGATGGTGTGATGAGCAGTAAGAAGCTAGTTCGCGTACGAATTAACTTTTGCAAGTTTATAGCGAAATGAATGATGATTTAGGACGAAAACGAGCGCGCGAAAATTTATAAACAGACCTTTGGGAGTCTGGATATCATGAAAAAACGACTGAATGTATCTGTTCAAAATAAAATGATTTGCATTGTTGAACTACTAATCTATCCCTGTATAGAGGCCGTTTTTCAATTTTCCTTCTTCTTATGGTACTTATTTGCGCCCAAAGATGCGCTAAAATTAGTGTTAAAATATGGAACTTTCGAAGCTCATAACTTACAAGTAATTTTTTTTTTTTAATTTTTGCTTCCATACAGGGCTAGATAATGATGAGACAAATTAATATAATTTTTTATTTTGAACGTACATCGTCAAACAGTGGAGTAAAAGCCAGACTACGTTTGTATGGAAGAATTTTTGACTAGTGTACCCGTTGTTATATTACATATATTGTTTAACTCACTACTTTTTACAACGAGTTGATTTTTTGGATTTATATCATACTAGCTTCTGGCAGCGGCTTCGCCCGCGTGAATGTCGCAAATGAGCCCAAGGGAATAAAGGATTGCCGGGATAAAAAGTATCCTATGTGCTATTCCAGGCTACAATCTATCTCTGTGTCAAATTTCATCCAGATCCGTCCAGCCACACACACACTCACAGACTTTCGCCTTTATAATATTAGTGTGATATATGGGCCCTATAACCTGTCATGGGCAGATTTCTGAATATAAATCTCGGCCAAGGTAGTTAAATAGAAAATTTAAGTTTTGCGATAGGACGCGCTAGGAAATCCTATCGCGTTTTCATAATACAGATACCCGATGAAAGCATAATTATATTGCTTGGTGATGCAACATTTCAAAAGATTAAGGGTTGCCGCACAATTTAGGGGCAGTAAATAACCAATCAAACGTAGTAAGTACACGTGCATACTATCGTCCGCTATCGCCACGGTGTACGATATCGATTCACAATCAGACGGTAATATATAGTGGCTGAATTATAAACCTTTCCGGCAGCCGCTTACTCCGATAGCTACAAATTGTATTTATGATCAGTGCGATCAAACTGATTAAGTTTAGGTACCAGCTGATTAAGTGTTATTTTTACCTGCAGCTTGGTTTGTAACTAGATATCATAATCTTCAAGAGTTACTCTGAAAATTTGGGGGTTGAGGCGAGGGTTACTCTCGCATCATTTAGCAGCTTCACTTGCGTGGACGTCGGAAATTACCCCATAGGAACATAGGTACTACCGGGATAAAAAAAACTATATGCCATTTCAGACTAATGTATCTGAATGGGCTCAATTGGGACTTTATAATAAAAGAGTGGAATGTATTAAAATAGGGGACAATATTATTTGATCCTCTAAAATCTAATTGATCTATTGTAAATGAGCACTTTTTAAAACAAATGATGTATTTTTCTATATTTAATCTTTATATTAATTATTTAAATCACCCCGCGCAGCAAATGCGCATTTTGTGATGCGCCAACATATTCCCCGGGTTGAAGGGAAGTCTTAAATTTTCGACTGGAAGGGGGCAAATGCAGTTGAAAACTCGTCGAATGAAGCCCTGCTTCGCCTTCAGTTCAGCCAAATTCGTGACCCTGTCTACGTTAGGATAGGTCTTCATGACTCGGCCCAGGGACCAGAGCAAAAGTGGCGTTGTTTTGTCCTTTATCAGGACTAAGGACCCCGGTTTCTCTGTACCGATTTTCATCCAGATCCGTTAAGCCGTTCTGCCGTGATTGAGTAACTAACAAACATACAAACATCCATCTAAACTTTCACATTTTTAATATTAGTAGGAAGCAGGATGGTGCCCGTGGTATTCGTAGTAATGATATTCAAAATGATGAACTTACGATAAGATACGATTGTGATCTTAAGCTCATCATTTTGAATACGTATCTCCGAAGGGATTTATTAGATAACCAAAATTCTCTTTATTGGACGCCAGCTGGCTTATTGTTTGTAAGCTTGGACCTTGGTAGATTGAATACTTAATTAGATACTTATGGAACCTCTCGGCTCTATCAGTACAGTAAAGCGCATAGAATAGAATATACTTTATTGTGCACCAAAATAGTTAGACATCTCTTGCACATATCAGTGATAATCTTTTGACATTAAAATAACAGTGATTTCCCCAGTACAAGTGGTACCACTACCGTTGATATGCAGTTGAGTAGCTGTACTACTACAACCTAACTAAGATTTACCCACCTAATAATAATCTTCAAGGATGCAAAGAATATACAAAAACGACATGAGATATTCTTGAAATTCAGCTGGAAAAATCGTTCAGTACCTACTTCAGACCCATAACGGGGAAAGAGTTGCTATTCGCTGCTACTCTAATACAGCCCGGAGTTTGGAAGTTTGGTTTTCACACCCCTGTGCCTTGGAACGCACGCCTACGCCTGATCTCTCTCTCGTATCTGATCGCCGTACCATCGAACTATGAGAGCGAGAAGGGAACAGAGAGTGCTCCTGTGTTTTATGGCTAGTCGCCACTGATATTGAACGCCATGGCCCTAATTCGTTCTGTATAATTAATAAGTGCCATTTCTACAAAATCTCTGCCGTTTGCAGACCAAGAACTAAGCAAAGTCAGTTTTGCCTAATTTGCACAGCTGAGGTGTTTCATACTTGTTAATTTGTTACCTACATATATTATGTTCCGATTTGTGTTAGGTTTTTCTTTGATAAATACATCTTTTATTTGTTATAAATTAAATTATTTATATTTAACATCAAATAGTACTAAAAAGTTGTTAAATTGATTATCCTAGAAAATATTCGAATGTCAAATGTCGTCACATCTAATGACGGTTGTCGATTGGAGGGGGATTGTTCGGCCACGAGGCGCGTGGAGTCAGTTCATCAGTCTAGGCTGGGCGGGTTTGGAAGCAAAGAGTAATATAATAATACTTGGAAGATTGTACTGTTGACCTAAGTGGATATATTGTATGGAGTTGATGGTAACTTAGTGTGAAATGGTAAATAAATAATAGTTCAAAGTCCAAACTGTGTGTTATTGCTGAATTACCAACTACACGTAAGTATTATCTATTCTTGAGTATTTTCTATCCTACTGACCTACCGCTACTAGATCTGTTGTCTATCTAGTGATCTATTACATTTGCACTTTGCAAAAAAAATATGAAAAAATATCTACCTCATTTATGCACATCAAAACTAACATATACAACTACCATACTTACAGATCACTACTTATAGCTAACCCAATTATGTATATTAAAAACTGCTTAATATCTATATATATATACTGTATTGTACACCATGATAAAACAATACAAAAAAAAAACATAAAAATTAAAACAAAAATACAACACGCGGCCTTATCGTGCTCTGCGATCTCTTCCAGGCAACCTTGAATGGATAGAGATAGCCTGGACACGACATGGGTTTTTTTTTCGTGGGTAGGTGTTGAAAAGCATAGACGTTAGATTTTTTGGAGATTTTATTTAAATTAAAATAAGTAGTTGTTGCTGAAAATATTGATAAGATTTTAATCAGTGATCGGAATCAGAATTTAGTGATCTATTACATTTCAGAAGCGGGATGTACGCGCCTATTACGAAATCAAGTGATTTTGATTACGATTTTATTAAATTAGTTTTAACTATATTTAATGTATTTTAAAAATATGAGGGTAGAACAAAAAATTGTGACTAAGTATCTTGTCCCTTAAGCGGGGTTTCTTAAAGGGTTGTGAAAATTTGATTATTATTTAGCTCAGACGCACGCTTCAGAGATATTTTCAAAATACCCTACATGGATTTTCAAATATATTTTGTGTACTTTAGTTATTCTTAAACCATTTCTATTTGTTTTATGTACATCATGCCTCGTAAGGCGCCAGCCCAAGGCGCACCAGTCCAGGACGTCACGGCCCAAGGTGACGCAGTCCAGGACGTCACGGCCCAAGGTGACGCAGTCCAGGACGCCACAGCCCAAGGTGACGCAGTTCAGGACGTCGAAGCCCAAGTCATATCAGTCCAGGACGTCGCAGCCCAAGGCGCAGCGGTCCAAGACATCACAACAAGAAGCTACTACAGCAGCAGCCTGGATGTTCATAGCTAAGTGATCGTTAATCTTTTACCGACTCTACTACTCAAATTTTCTATAGACTTATTCCATATTTCTGGCTTTGCTGAGGGAGAACCGTTTTCTTAGATGGGTATACTTCTCTACAAACTTGAGAGGGATGTCATTTACCTAGTGGATGACATGTGGTGATTATTTAGTCGTAACTTAATTTTTGCTGAGATTTTGCTGATATGGCTTCTTTATTGATAATACCCAATATCCACTGGATTACCTTTCGTACAACAGGATGATAACTGATTTCGGCACAACTTTTTCTTAATAGTACAGTCCTTGCAAAGGGCAATAGGCAATTTTGTCGCATCCCAGTAGCGATATGATATGTGTCGTTAGATGGATCTCTTCAGGGGGAATATTTCATGGAATATGGGTACTTGAGGAGCTAGAGAGCTTTAAATGTGAGTCATTTGAATTCCGGTATTTTGTCAACTAATTACTTTCATTAGTACTGTGCATTTCAATAATTGTTTTATAAATCTATAAGCGTTCACTTTAAAATATTGGCTTCTTACATGCCGATTTAGGAACAATGTTTTAAGAATCTGCTCGACTAGACCAAACGTTAAGCCTGTCCTTCGTCCCAGTAGCGCTGGGATATGTGTCTGATGAATCTTTTCAGTTTGAATATTCCTTATTATAACGACTTCTCTGGATAGTTGACACGTGAGGAGCTAAAAAGTTCTAAATGTGATCCATTAAGTAGATATCATTTAAATTCTGGTATATCGTCAATTGACTTACTTGGAATTTAGCTTGTTTTTTTGGGTTTTTGACGTACTCGCTAGCCGTGTTTCTGTGAATGTAGTGACTCTTAATTAAAAACTTTTGAGTTCGGTATTCGACTGATTTTCCTATTGGGGTCGTTAACTCTAAACGGACTAACTATTGACAATAGTTGTCTTGTAGCAAGGGTTCTTGAGTGGTTTCTTTTTCGGTGGCGTTTGTCTTGTGGCTGTTAGGTACCAAAAGAAAAGGTAGTAATTTTGGTGCCCAATTGCTTGCCTATTTAGGTAATAGAATCTGAATATTTTTGAATTAGCAAAAGGCAGTTTCATATCGAGTGTTCTTTTGAAAAGTTTTTTCTGTTTTGTATCTTATGGCAGTTGGACATCGAGCACAAGTCTTGGCTTTGATGTCTAATGAGTCGCCTGTTTGGGTCACTAACGCTGGACCGACTTATAATTGGCAATATTGGTTTTGTGGTAAAGATTCTTCTTGAGAGGCTCTTTTCGGTGGTGTACAGTCGTAGCTATTGGATGCCAATCCTTAACGTCGCTGCTCGATTTAAGTTACCCGTTTAGGTCAATAACTCTGAACGAGAACGGGCCTTGTAAGAAGCAAGTGTTTTTCATGATCGGTTGCATATATCGTGTGGCTGATGAGTTCTTGGGCAAATTTCCATAATTGGATTCCAGCCCATTCTCCTTACAATTGTTTATGAACCTGCCTGATATCTCTGATCGCTCTTCTCTGGTTTCATTTTCATTGATTGTTGTAGGGTTTCAGGTACGGGGGAGTAATTATTCCCCGCTTTGTTTAATCATACCAGTTTGTTGTAATGCATCTGGTTGGTTATATAGTTTGGCATAATAAACCGTAGCTATATTTATGATCTCCATTCAAAATTCACATTTGGTAGTGTATTAGAGATGGATACATTTCTTGACAGGTGCTATACAGAGGGTCATTCGATGTCAGCGGTGATGATACTAAAGTGTGGGGCTCAATTTTGTGATGCTACGATAGCACTTGACAATCTCATACATTTTTGTATTTTTTTATAGATATATTTGTACGCTATACGTGGTTGTTCTATAGGGAGCACCTCTTTATTTCTGTGTTGGTATTTTGTGAAGTTTTCTTTATCGTTTTTGTTCAGTTTTGGCTTATTTTGTCATTGGTTTCTTCCATTAACTGTGCGGTTTTTCTGATAAATTCTATATTATTCTTCTAGTAACTTTTAAACATTCCAGTATAGAGTGCACGATTTTTATGGTAATATGCATTAGGTTTTTGTATCATACTTTTCACGTGATGCTATAAGTCCTGGTAGATTATTTTTAGGATCTTTTATAACTTCTTACTCGTTAAACGATTTCATTGTTAATGGCGTGTCAAAGAAGTGCGTGGTATCGTATCGTGGTATTCTGTTGGATTGTAGCTCTCTGCATTATGTGGTCTTATCCAAACGAAACTGACGGCGATACTTCGTACTTTGAAAGTAATTGTGGGTTCTGTTTTCGTATGTTTATTTTGGAGAGATCGATTAAGTGTTAACATGAACATCTTGTTTATGATTTTGAGGTTTTACTCGTATGCGTATTGAATGAGTCTCACTCCACGAGTTCTGGTGGTTCCATAACCATTTTTTTCCAGCAAATAAATGCTAATGTTCCTTTCCGATACCCCGATCTGTTCATTGAAATCACCCATCGAGGTAATGTATTTTTCAAAACAGTTGTTACACATTGGGTACTTTCAGAGGCTATAATTATGATTCGAAAATTAAATCTTTTGCATAGGCATCTTTCTGTTACGCGGTCGAAACTTTTTTTTATGAGCTCGATAATTATTTTCGCAGTTGAGTTTTAAATGTATAAGTCAATTTAAAAAAGTTTAGTAGCAAGGAGTTTTCATACATAGAATAAAATGGGATAGATTTTATACGAGGAAAAATGAATGAGTATTTCCTAGTTTTTATAAAAAATTAATTAGTGACGAGGTTTCGGAGGTTGCATAAGCCTGTATAATTGCAAAAGGCAGGTTTTCTAGAACTATTTGTGGAACACAAACTCTTTCCGATATTTCGATGAAAGTTGAAATGTTTTACTTGTCTTTTGTCTTTACTAAGGGGATATTTTTGGTTTTCCTATGAAAAACGTGTAATCATAGTCTTCGATAATAGCTTCCTTTAGTAGATGGACTTCAGTCAATCCCAGTATGTCATGGGTAATATTTGTAGCACTGTTTTAGCTCAATATGTTTTGTTTTGATGATAGTCATTTAACACTGAAAGTGCGATGTTTAAATCACTTTTCGGTATTAGTGTCTTTGGAGGGTTTAATACTAATACTCCGCTGGCAGAACGCCGTAGAGGTCATATATGGAATTAGTATGAATTGCGATATTAACCCTATACTGAATGAGGTCTTGCTTGAAGAGTAGTAGAGTGCGGTCGAAATTGTAAAATTCAAATGTTGTTGGAAATGATTTGGTATGTTTGCCAAATTTTTTATGTCTGTGATTAAGGCGCGGGGCTTGCCTATAGGCGAATAAATAGCAAGAATTGCCCTCAGGCGAATAAAATCGCAGTACTATTAAATTTGAGAACAAGTTGTGGGCTTACCTACAGGCGAATAAATCGCTATATGCGAATAAGTCGCGGGTTTGCCTACAGGTGTATAAATCGAAGTATTATTAAATTTTCGAATAAGTCGCGGGCTTACCTATAGGCGAATAAATCGCAGGACTTGCCTACAGGCGAATAAATCGCAGGACTTGCCTACAGGCGAATAAATCGCAATATGCGAATAAGTCACGGGTTTGTTTATATGCGAATAAGTCGCGGGTTTGCCTACAGGCGAATAAATCGCAGTATGTAAATTTGAGAATAAGTCGCGGGTTTACCTACAGGCGAATAAATCGCGGGACTTACCCACAGGCGAATAAATCGCTATATGCGAATAAGTCGCGGGTTTGTCTATATGCGAATAAGTCGCGGGTTTGCCTACAGGCGAATACATCTCAGTACATATAACTTTTAGAATAAGTCGCGGGACTTGCCTACAGGTGAATAAATCGCAATATGCGAATAAGTCACGGGCTTGTCTATATGCGAATAAGTTACGGGTTTGCAAACTAGCGAACAAATAGCAGATGTAAGTATGTGAGTACCATGTTCCTATTTATCAAATGATTAAATTTAACTATTATTGCTTTGTACCTACTTAGTAAAACAGCGTATTATACTTTAGGAGGTACTCACGTACAGACGAAGTGGTCCAATTTCAATGACAGAATTGATATGGTTTGTTTGTTAAAAAAAACAAAAAAATAAGAATAAATGGTAATACTTATCAATTTGTGAATAAGTCGCGGGCTCGTCTCTATGATGAGTCACGGGTTTTGCCTACAGGCGAATAAATCGCAGATGTTGTAAGTATGTGAGTACCATGTTATTATTTATCAAATGAACAAATTTAACTGTTATTGCTTGTAACACTTTGTACCTGTGCATTGTACAGCAGTGTTATTCTACGTGAAGTATGCTTCAGAAAGTACTCACATTATAATTAGACGAAGTTGTCAAGTTTAATGTTAGAATTGTTTTGATTTGTTTGCTATTTTTGTAAGTCTATATACGAATTAGTCGCGAGTTTGCCTACATGCGAATAAATCAAAGATTTTGTAAGTATATGAGTACCATGTTCCTATGTATCAAATGGATAAATTTAACTGTTAATGCTTTGTACCTAAGCGTGGTACAACCGTGTTGTTCTTCATGAATCATGCTTTAAAAATTACTCACGTACTAGTATAATGTAACGAAGTAGCCAAATTTAAACGTTACAATTGATTAGATTTCTTTCCTAATTTTTGTAAGTCTATATGCGAGAAAGTCGCGAACTGATATATATGCGAATAAGTCACGGGTTTCTATACAGACGAATAAAATGCAGATTTTGTAAATATGTGAGTACCATGTTCATATTTATCAAATTAATCAATATTATTGAACAGCCGTTTTATTCTAGGTGAATCATACTTCATAAGGTACTCACATATAATTAATGAATTAATATAGAAAAAAAATTTAAAATAAGTTTTTTATAAAAAAAAAAGGGTTAAGTGTGGAGTTTCTTGTCAAAAGTGCCATTGAATGGTTTGACAGATTTGATTTTAGATTTTGAAAACTGACTCAACAGGCCGAGTGTTAGGTTATCACCGGATACGTGTATGGGGTCATACACGTTGTCAGGATGGTCGAGTGTTAGGTTTTTCTTTGATAAATACATCTTTTATTTGGTAAGAATTAAATTATTTATATTTAACATCAAATAGTACTAAAAAGTTGTTAAATTGATTATCCTAGAAAATATTCGAATGTCAAATGTCTTCACCATCTAATGACGGTTGTCGATTGGAGGGGGATTGTTCGGACACGAAGCGCGTGGAGTCAGTTCATCAGTCTAGGCTGGGCGGGTTTGGAAGCAAAGAGTAATATAATAATACTTGGAAGATTGTACTGTTGACCTAAGTGGATATATTGTATGGAGTTGATGGTAACTTAGTGTGAAATGGTAAATAAATAATAGTTCAAAGTCCAAACTGTGTGTTATTGCTGAATTACCAACTACACGTAAGTATTATCTATTCTTGAGTATTTTCTATCCTACTGACCTACCGCTTTATACTAGATCTGTTGTCTATCTAGTGATCTATTACATTTGCACTTTGCAAAAAAAATATGAAAAAATATCTACCTCATTTATGCACATCAAAACTAACATATACAACTACCATACTTACAGATCACTACTTATAGCTAACCCAATTATGTATATTAAAAACTGCTTAATATCTATATATATATACTGTATTGTACACCATGATAAAACAATACAAAAAAAAACATAAAAATTAAAACAAAAATACAACAGGCGGCCTTATCGTGCTCTGCGATCTCTTCCAGGCAACCTTGAATGGATAGAGATAGCCTGGACACGACATGGGGTTTTTTTTCGTGGGTAGGTGTTGAAAAGCATAGACGTTAGATTTTTTGGAGATTTTATTTAAATTAAAATAAGTAGTTGTTGCTGAAAATATTGATAACATTTTAATCAGTATTTAGCTTAGAAGTGCTAAAATACAAGTACCAACGTTTGTGGCACATTTATGTGACACAATCATAATAAACCGCCTGCCAGCTGATCACTGCACTGTCACTACACCATTAGTTGGCACTTACAACAGACTCAACATGTCTCAGTTTGCGGCAGTTCTTGCTGCTCAGAAGACCCTGGAGGAGAACTTTATGAAGAAGATGGCTGATCTCGAAGCGCAGATCCAGTGTGCCGGGCCTGCTAAGACAAACACAGTGGCGAAGATAGCCGATGAGTTTCGCACTTTCCGGGAGCTCGTTATCTCCATGTTTGGTCTGCTCCGAACTCAGATAGGCGAGTGCGAAAAGCAAATTGATGACGTGGAGACTAGGCACCGACAGAAGGCACTGGTTTTCCAGGGATTTCCTGAAGTGGAGAAGGAAGATACCAAAGCAGTAATCCTGGATGTGTTAAATACCAGGTTTGCCCTCACAAACGTATCAGTGTCGTCAATTAAAGCCTGTCAGAGACTCGGTGCCCCCAGCAATGAACATCACAGGCCTATTCTCGTTTGGTTCACCAGTGCCGAAATTAAGGCGACAGTTTGGAAAGCAAAGACAAGATTCAAAGGCTCCAAAATGTCTGTCAAGGAGTTCCTGACGAGGGCCAGACAAACTGTCTTCGGGAAGGCGCGCGAGCACTTTGGCATGCGGTCGTCTTGGTCCCAGGATGGTGTCGTCAACATAATGGCCCCTGACGGAAGTCGGCACAAATTGACTTCCATCGACGAGCTGAAGCCCCTGATAGCCAGGTACCCCAAGTCACCGGCCACGAGTGAGAGAAGTGCGGACGCAGCCGGGAACCTGAAAAACATAACACGTAAATAGCTCAATGAATGTTTACTAGCGTTGTGTTGTGATTGTTTCATTCTTCCTTAAATTCCATTGTTTTAAAATCTTTACTAACAGTTGTGTATTTTCCCCGTCTTATACTAATTCTTCTTATGTGTTGTGCCCTCACCGTATCCCATTAGTTCTACCGTAGAACTGTTCAGTAGTACTAGTGGGAACAAACGTTTGATTTTTCTGTGAGGTGTATTTGTTATTTAGATAACTTATTTGTCGGCACTTCTAAGATATCGTTCTGAAGAGCGCTATGGTTTCAAATGACTTTGACAGATGGCAACTTGACGTTAACAATTGACATTGGTTTATGGCGCGAACAAGAGGTGATGACAAAAAGATCGAGAGAGAAGATGGCGGGTTTGGTTTGAGTTGTGAATTCGTGATGAAAACCTAAGGAGAAATACAGTGAGAGTTACCGATTGTTCGTGTAGATCAAACCACGTGTTATAGTGGAATGTCGTTTAAGTTATTCGCCAATACATAACGTGATCAGTTACATTGTGAGCCTACATACAAGCAAAGAAGTTGGTTTGTTTAACATCTAGCCCGAAAGAACCCATGCAATAATGGCTTTTCCTGACAATTACACAGTCTTCCCTACATATTCGATGACCTGTTTGTTGTTTTGATGATACCCAGATACCACAGAGCATCGTATTATCCAGATACCTTCAATATTATTTGTTTGTCTGTCAAATCGACGGAATAAATTATTTTGACAGTTGTTTCGTTTGGAAATTGTGTCGGTCATGGATTTAGTGGATTTTGTGTATCGATTAAATAACAAATAACGTTTTTTGTGCCCATACGTGCTTCGGATTTGTATTTATTTTTCTTCTTAATTTTTAGGGGTGTATGACTGTTATATTATGTTTAATTTACGTTTTTTTTTTAATGTATTGTGTTTGTTTGGGAAATAGTTTTCAGTTTTTGGAGGAAGATTGATTTAATAATTGTGCTTATGTTTGAGAAAGTGCTGGGTTTCGTGTTTGCTTAAATACTTGTTTTCAGTGTTGGTGTTAGCTGGCGGGTGGTGCAGAGTGGCACCATAGTTGTTCTGTTTTTATGCAATTGTATGCTAATAATTAGATATATATATATATTTATTAATATATTTTAAACATATTATCTTCTTCTATTTATGTCAGATAATGAGCCTTATTTCTCTGCTAACGAATCTGCTGCCTCTTCAAGCGACGCGAGCTTTTGTTCCCTCGGTGGCACTCTTGGTGACTTTTTGGATCATAACTTCAATGATGAGTCTAGTCGGTTGGTGAATGTTTGTCATATTAACGCACAAAGCGTACCCAGTCACTATAGCGAGCTGTACGATGCGTTTAACAATAAAAATGTTCACGCTATCCTGATCTCCGAAACTTGGCTCAAACCGCATCTACTGTCCACAACTTACCCTCTCACCGGTTTCGTTCTTATACGGAATGATCGGATTGGTAAGGGAGGGGGTGGTGTGGCCATATACCTTCGCAGTGATTTTCCTTACAAAATACTGGCTACTTCCTCTTCAAATTATTCTGCCTCTGCTGAGTTTATCTTCCTAGAAGTTTGCGTCAAAGGAGCCAAAACCATTGTCGGTGTTGTCTACTGTCCCCCGTCTGTCGATTACTTTACTGAACTAGAGTCAGTTCTTGAAACTATGGGTTCAGAGTATGCGCACCACATCATCATGGGTGATTTCAACACAAACCTCCTTTCCCAAAACTTCCCTCGATCCCGTAAGCTTCTCCATATTATCGAGTCAGCTAGTCTGCACGTGTTGCCGCTCCAGGCTACCCACTATAATAAATCTGGCGAAAACACCTGGCTCGACCTTATCCTCACCTCGAATCCTTCCCTTGTCTCCTCCCATGGTCAACATGACGCTCCGGGCTTCTCTCATCACGACATGATTTTTCTGTCCTATATCCTCAAACCTCCTAAACCTAAGCCCAAAGTTCTGTACAGGCGTTGCTTTGCCAGGATGGACGTTGAGAAACTCAAGAAGGATGCGTCTGTGATCGATTGGGAGATTATGACGGAGGCTACTTCGGTTGACGATAAGGTGGCGATCTTCAATGATGTTGTGACCAACCTTTACAGCGTGAAGCTCCCATCAAAAAAATTGAAACTGAAACGTCCTCCTGCGCCTTGGATGACTAGAGGAATACAGATGGCTATGCGACGCAGGGACCGCGCGTTCCGAAAATATAAAAGGGATCGCACTGACGAGAACTGGGCGCTATTTAAGACTTCGAGGAATAGATGTAACCAGATGATACGCAACGCCAAACGCCACCACATTCTGGAAAATATTTCTTCTTCTTCTTCTGCCGATATTTGGAAGTCCCTTGGAACACTTGGTATCGGCAAACCGCGACATTTAGACCTTCCAAATTGCATTGACTTAAATGATCTCAACCGTCATTTCTCCACTGTACCTGCTATTGATCATCTAACCAAGCAACAAACTTTGTCTTTTATTTCTGGTCTAACGCGTCCTCACATTAATCCTTTTCGTTTCGTTCCTGTTGAGCCGGGAGAGACCAAAAAGATCATACTCTCCATCAAATCCAAAGCGGTGGGGTGTGATATTATCACTCGTGCTATGGTAATAACTATTCTGGATTACCTTCTACCTCCTATCACCAATATAGTAAATTATTCCTTGTTTTCCGGAGTGTTCCCCTCATTACGGCGTAAAGCCTATGTTCGTCCACTACCTAAAGTTTCCAATCCCACTCTTCCAACCCACTTTCGCGCCTGTGTATACAAACAATTTTCAAACTTTGTGCAGTACAATCCACTCATTAGCCCTCTACAATCTGGGTTCAGGCCCGGGCACAGCACAGTGTCTGCCCTTCTTAAAGTGACTGGCGATATAAGGGCAGGGTTGGAAGACACCAAACTCACTGTACTAGTGTTGGTCGATTTCTCGAACGCCTTCAATACCGTCAGTCACGACATCCTGTTAGCCATTCTGTCCTACTTGATGGTCTCTCACGATGCACTGGAATGGTTCACCTCCTACCTTCAGGAACGTCAGCAGTCGGTACACGTTGGGGATTCTTCCTCTCGCTGGTGTGATTTGGAAACTGGCGTTCCTCAAGGCGGCATTCTTTCTCCTCTTCTGTTTTCTATTTTTATTAATCTCATTACTTCCGAAATTTAGTGTGCGTATCATCTGTATGCAGATGACCTGCAGTTGTACTGTCAAGGGAGTGTCGACGAAATTTCAGACGTAATTGGCAAACTAAACAGGGACTTGATGTCTATAAAAACCTGGTCCGATAGATTTGGTGTTGCAGTAAACCCCAATAAGTGTCAGGCGATAGTCATTGGGAGTTCTCGAAGCATCGCTAAAGTGGATAGTGCAACTTTGCCACCTGTTTTCTTCGACGGTACTATTGTTCCATTCAGCAATGATGTAAAGGATCTAGGCCTGCTCATCGATAATACCTTTAACTGGCGTACTCAAGTCGCTAGTGTGAGTCAGAGGGTCACTGGAACGCTGCGGGCTCTGTATCGTTTGAAAAATTTATTACCATCGAACACGAAGGCAGTGCTTGTGCAGACCCTTATTTTTCCAATCATCGATTATGGTGACGTGTGCTACTATGACCTGAATGCAGATCTCCTCAACAAACTTGACCGTCTTTTAAATTACTGCAGTCGATTCGTTTTCAATTTGCGTAAATATGATCATGTCTCTGCGCATCGATCGCTTTTAAAGTGGTTGCCCATACGCCAACGCAGAGAGCAAAGGGCACTAACTATCTTGTTTTCATTTCTTACCTCTTCCAATTCCCCTAGTTATCTAGTCCCTCACTTTCAATATACTTGCGCCAACCACAGTAAAAATTTACGTTCATCACATAACCGCCTTCTTCAATGTCCCACTCACCGTACTGACTTCATTCACTGTTCTTTCTTCGTTCAGTCTATTTCTCTGTGGAATGCGCTCCCCCAGGAAATCAGGATGGCAACCAACCGATTTACCTTCAAAGTTAAAGTTCGCGAGCATATTCGTAAGAAGTTGGCAGTAGTATCGTCACAGCGCTAATGTTTTCAATTATTTATCTATTACTACTTATTGTTTAGGTATATTTAGTTTATTATTTGAGTATATATTGTATTTATAGTATAGGTATACGTTTTAAATAAATGCGATTTGCTTGACTCTAAATATTGCACCTACCACTATTTGTCTCTGCATCACCCAAAGGTCGACTGGTAGAAAATGCCTAAGGCATTAAGTCCGCCTCTGTACGTTTTTGTGCATAAAGTATTAAAGAAATAAATAAATGGGGTTGCACTTATGCATCTATGTGACCGACAACCTTTAACCAATGGTCGATTGAAGCTGCGTTACAAATACGGCAGTAAGAGAGAAAAACGATGATGATGGAAAAGATATTGAAGTGCTTATTTATTTTATTATCAGATTATATTAAGTACTAGCCAAATCCTCTGCTAACGATTACAAATATAAGGTAAGACTAATTTTTTTAAACTTACTTTGTACAATCGGGATTAAAACAGTTATCATTTTGTTAGATAAATAAATCATATAAAAGGTTTCGCATTAAATCAACAATCATAATTTGTGTATTCGACTACAAGAAATTACAAGTAAGTTCACTCAATTTTTTTATTCTGGAATTTCTAATTAAATATTATAATTAAGTATTTAATTCATTATAAAGATTCTTACTTGAGAATTTGAAGAGAATAACTTGTATTCTACTTGATTGTCAGAGTTTGACAGATTATCAGAATAATTTGACAAACAAATAACGTCAAATGCTTAATTCAGAACTCGGGGAATGGTTTATTTATTATTATAGCTATTCAAATCATCCCATGAACTATCAATTCTCTTAAAGCTTAGTGTGCCAGTTTAAGAATATAAAAGTGAACATAGGTTCCAAATCTGTTATTTCCTCCATTTATATGTTTAATACGCATTACATATGTACCTAAATAGTTACAGACCCCTAATCTAGTGTTAACATTTAAGAATCTAAAAATGAGACCTAATTATAATCATGCCGGTTCCAGAAATGAAATTCCTACTAACTGTTGCTGCCGTCATTGCCGTGGCCATCGCTGTGCCCACACAGCGCGGACTAGTGGCCCCCGGGCCCGCTGGCCCCGTCCTCGCCCCTGAAGACGCCTTCGTGCCAATTGCCATCGGACCTGCCGTCATCGATTCCTTCGAACCCGTCGCCATTGGACCCGCCATCGTTGACTCCTTCGAGCCCATCGCTGTTGGACCTGCCATCGTCAACCCCGTTGAGGGCATCGCTGTTGGACCCGCCATCGTAAACCCCGTTGAGGGAATCTCTGTCGGACCTGCCATCATCCCCTTCCCCATTGCTGAGGAGGCCGCTATCGTCCCCTCTCCCGTGACCGTTGTTGATGGTGTCTCCACCGAAATCGCTTCCGGCACTCCTCTGGTTCAGATCATCCTGAACATCAACCAGGCCGATGAATCCAGCCCTATCTCCGTCGGACCCGCCGTCATCCCCGAGATCCAGCCTGAGCCCGTCCACGTTGTGGATTCCGCCCCTGAGCCCGTGCAGGTTGTTGAGGTCGCCCCTGAGCCCGTCCAGGTCATCGAGGTCGCTCCTGAACCCGTGCAAGTCGTCGAGGTCGCCCCAATCCCCGCTGAGCCCGTTCAAATTGGAGTGCCCGTCATCCCTGAAGCCGCCGTCGTCCTCCCCGAGGAACTCAACTAAGTTATAATTAAATAATACGCCTCTGGTATAGAACTACTGAAATATTACGTAAATGAATTAAGAGATGTCATATAAATTTCAAATTATATTTTGCTAATGTTCATAAGAACTATGTCATGTATTTACCAACTAATAACTGAACAAATATATCAGATCTGAATGAATAATATTTTATTTTTGTTAGACTTGTAAAAAAATATCTCGTCTTTCCCTCGTAATAGGAAAAACCCTAAAAAAATCAAGTCATTAAGAAACTGCCCAAAAGTGCTGGCACTCGCAGTCGCTGTCTTTGGCTTTCACTGCTCAAGAATACTAGTATGTAGCGGAGCTTGGTCATAAGAACGGTGCAATTGAAAAATTAATGATAATTGGGGTAGGCCTATTTCCAGCCATGAATGTCTGTCTGGACTAATAACCTGGTGCAGATTGCGGGAATCCACTGGACCGGTAAATGTGGCCACAGTTAGGGGCGTATTTGTTCAGCAGTGGACGTCTTTCTGCTGAATGATGACGATAAAAGTAACCATCCACATTAATAACTAAGATCCGGGTGATACAATAAGATTTTAAGGTTGTAATTCCAATTCGATTTTGGATTTCTTCGCAGGGTGGCTGGATGAAAGTTGCCAAAGATCGAAGCAAACGGCGTGCACTTGGGATGTCTACGTCCAACAGTGGACTGCTATAGGCTGATGATGATGATGATGTATCGCGATTAGTAAACAGAAGCTGCGTACCTACTACCTACCTTCTTATCGTAGCGGGTCAACACTCATCATCATCTGCTGAGCATTTTTCAAATATCTATTACCAGAATTTTACATATTGCGACTCACAGACATAAATCTCTAAGATCCACAATCCAGTTACTGGGAAACATCCGACAATCCGAAACCGAAACGTAAGACATAACGACTGTAAAAGATTAAATAAGTAATGTAGGCTAGCTAACCTTAGTCTGATGGAATGGAAGTAACGAATATCTACTCTATCTCTAATAGCACAGTCAACTCTTCACTGCCTGCCAATATGTGTAGAGCAACATGCAACTACAGGTCGATAATGTCGATATCATTTTTAAGTTTTTAATCAAATATATACTTATAACATAAATGGCACTGAATTCAAATCAAATCAAATCTTTTTATTGTGGGCATAGGTTATACACAGATGTTAGGTAAATTACAGTTCCATTATGTCCTGCCTAGTAGGCATACAATAATTAAGTCAACATGCAAAATAATCATAGATATCACATATAAAGATCACATATCAAGAACGGTAGGTTATAAAAAATAAGGTAAAGGAATATATAAGTTTAAAAAAGAGGTATACAAAAATATAATAACAAATTGCTAGCTAAATCACTAGGAATTGGATTGTCTTTCAGTAAATTTGACGTTCAAAAAGTGCCGATCCTCAGCTTAAACTTAATAAATAAGTTTTAAGTTTCATTTTGAGTGGCGGCAAATTAAGAAATTCTGTAACTTATGTGTCAAAAGGGACATACTCTTCTTGCCAAGATTTTAAAAAGATTTTTGAACCCTAGAATGCAAAACTACCATTATCGTATTGCTTTATATAGAATATAGGCGCCTTTAACCGTTTAGCAACGAGATTTTTTAATTCCAGTTAACTACGAGTATCCTAAAAGAAAACATTATATGTCAATTTCGAATTTGTTTTACCTCATTAGTTTTGAATAGACACATTCCGTAACCTGCCCATGTCGATAACTATGGGGTTCGTTAAAAGAAGTCGTGAGGTGTACCGAAGGAATCGATTCTGGGGCCTCTCATGGGGTCTCAACGGATAACACAGTCTCGTCCTCTACGGTGTCGGTGTCATTTGTTACGCCACCGATGACTCTTTGGTGAATGCAAGACCTACCGGCAAATGAGTGTACTGACAGCAGCAATGCATAAGATAGCACATGATAGACATCCTTTCAGAATAGTTAGTGCTGGTCCATCCACTCATGTTCGTGAACACATTATTTCTTAACTATCTGGGTTTATCTTTAATATATATATAAATTTTAATATGGTCCTTATTTCGGAAACAAGAATAATCTAACCAGATTTTTTGTGTGAGTGAATTTTATATTAAATATCACTTCGCCCGCGACTTCGTTCGCGTGATCCGTGTTTTATCCTACAGATGACATTTTAATAAAAAGTTTCATACAAACTTTTAACCCCTATTTCACCCCCTTAGGGGTCGAATTTTGAAAAATCCTTCCATAAGAGGAATACGTGTGCGAAATTTTAAGTTTCTAGCCCTAAGGGTTTGGCCTGTGCGTTGATACATCAGTCAATCACTTTTGCCTTTTATATATGTCGCAGGGATATGATGAAAACAGGGAATTGATCAAATCTCTAAGCGATTTGATCAAATCACGGAGGATGTTAAAACGGACAGGTTAGGTTCGAAGGGGATGACGGGAGCTGAAGTGAGCGAGCAAAGCGAGCGAACTCAGCTCCCGTCATCTCCTTCGTGTTAGGTTACTTTAGACCCTGCATACAGAAATAGGAGCCCCGCGCAGCGGGGCTCCGTCGGCTCTATTTTAACATCCTCCGTGATTTGATCAATTCCCTGTTTTCATCATATCCCTGCGACATATATATGAACTGCACTAAAAACTGCACTTTTGTCCGCTGGTCGGTTATAAACAAGCGACCGGGATTTGGGCAGGCGTCGGTCGCCATGACGGACTGCCCTATTCTTTTCCCTTAGGCTTATAGTCACACGGTTTTTTACAGCTACCTGCTTTCTCACCGAATTTTGCGTGGTACCAACACAATGGGTATTTCCGGTAGTTGGACTGCGAGCGGCTCGAACGGGAATTGCTGCGATCACGACTTTCAGATCGGAATCTTCGGGACTTCGACCGTGACATTCTGTCCAACCTGGTTGTCAGCTTCTGCACCTGGCGTGTGAGTTCCGCTACTTGACAGCTTAACTCCGGGGCAGGCCCTGATGTTGTGGCTGCTGCTACTTGCGGGCTGGGGGCTGCGATGTCGTGGATGCGATCAGCCAGCTCTGCGACCTCGTCTAGAGTGGCCTTTGACTGCGAGGCTACGATGGCCTGGATATTATTCGGCAGGCGGCTGGACCACATGGTGCGTAGAAAGTCCTCCGGGACATCTGGCCCTGCCAGATGCTGGATATGGCGCAAGAACTGAGAGGGCTTTCGGTCGCCCAGCTCCTCACGCGTGACCAGCTGCAGGATCTTCTTCTCCTTGGACGCAGAGAGGCGCCTTATGAGCTCCGACTTCAGTCGCTCGTACTTATTGGGTGCCGGAGGGCCAGATATGATGTCCTCCACCTCCGATGCGTAAATGGGATCCAACTGCCCCAAAGCATGATGGAATTTGGTGGTATCGGCAGTTATGTTGGCCAGAAAAAATTGGCTTTCCAGCTGGTGAAACCACAAAGCCGGTTTCTCCGGGTAAAAAGGAGGTACTCGTATGCCAACTCGCTGGATGTCATGCGATGTTCTAGGTGGCACGTTGGCGACGCCATCTTGTGTGTCTTTCGGCTCGGTCAGCATATTTCGTGTTCGTCGGGGTCACCAATGAAGCGGTAAGGGTTGCAATAAATAAGCAAACACACAGCTTACGGAAAGGAAGAAATATATTGTCCAAATAGTTTATAAAGTTCACAGGACACAGATAACACAACAGAAGGTGAAATGAAAAGCACAGCAAGAAAGCGATAGGAAGAGTTACACACTATATGGCACGTCAAGATATGTGCCTTAAGAACTAAACCCTAGGTATCTAAGGCTGAACGTTTACCGAGTACCAGTGCGAGCGACGTGCGCATGCGACTACTGAAGATTCTCGACTGTTGGTCTCCCCGAGCGCCGCGAGTTAGAAAAGGATAGCTAGACAAAGCGCGCGCGCTCACTCTGGTAACCGGTTTGCATTCCACATAGCTACATAAAAAATACCTAATAACAAAATTATCTGTTTGTACGATGTCTTAATTTTTATTTTAATGCTTTACGAATCTTATATAATATTAGGTTATAATTAAGTTCTTAGGTGTATATATTAGATTGAAGTGTTTAAATCATATAGTTTTATAAGTAATGTATAAATTAATGTAAATACTACTATTTCTTTGTTTGTAATATAATACTAATTTAATATACTGAAAATAACTTATAAATAATATAAATTGAAGAAGTAGCTACGCTACATATATATATATATATATTGATTTTAAAGAAAATCACTCACAAACACACATAAAAAGGTCCCTTGACAACATAACATCCACGCTTATATTCCTCGAAAGGCAGAGAGAGAGAGAGAGCAGTACCTGGTACCTCATGTTCGGCAATGGCACATTTTTTTTTTTTTTTTGCCTGGAGAAATGCTCATGCATACTACGCTACCACGGGGAGATAGCGCAGTTATGTGGGACTCTAACCCACTAAAACTCCACGGTGTCCTACTTTGCCGCTTATGGCGGGAACACGGGAACGCAGAAGAAGCATACATCCGCGAACCCGCCGCGGCTGTCCGTCACCGGACCCTCCTTTGGGGAGTAACCCCCGTTACCGGCGTACGAGAACACGTTGTACGCCGTAACCACCCCAGGAACCAAACCGGCACATTTTTCGGCCACAGGAGATAGGGAGAGCGGCCAACGCTATACCGACACTCCTCCTCCCCTGCGGCCCCACCGCGTCCGCCATCAGACGGTGGCGACCCCGTGCAGGCCGCGGAGGGTAGGGCGAGCGGCGCACCGTAATACCGGCACTCCTCTCCCGCCGCGGCCTCCGACCCTCAGCCGCGATGCCTACCATACCACATCGCGGCCCACCTCAGTTGTGATGCCGCCCATACGGCACCGCAACCTACTTATTGGCCGCTACGTCGTCGGCTTGTCGGCAAAAGCCCTGACGAGCGGCCCCTCCTCGGGTTCCTCTTCGCTTCACCGTGGTTGTCCAAGCCACGGCTACTGAGCCCCCCCGCCTCGACAATGCGGGAACCCACCGGGGGGGTCGGCAATGGCACCTAGATCAACGTCGATCCAAACATCTCTTCGAAGTAAAACTCTAAAGACTTTGAGCAGGAAAAGGGACAAATGATTCGGTCATTGTCTCTGGTAGTCCAGCTTGTACTCTGTCGAGGCTGCTGGCTGGTTGTAACACATAATGTTGGGTAATTTATGGATTCCACAAACTAGTGCCTATTTAAATTATTTTTAAAATCTGTTGGAAGCTGGTGTAACTGTGTCGCAATGGGAATCTGCCATGAAACTAGTGCACAGTGGTATGACTATATGTTTCTTCCTATTGACTAGCTTCTTCTTCTTCTTCATCGTGTCGATTATTGCATTTTTAATTCAGATGTTGTGCTTCGACCAGGCCTAAGCCCTCAGGTACGTAGGTACCTACCACCACTACCACTAACTAAATAGTTGTTAGAGGTAGGTTGCTCAGGTTGAGCAACTTAATAAATAAAAACATAAAATATGATAACTTAAACTTTTATTAAGTATTTAGCACGTGCTAGGTCATCGGAAAGGTGTTACGTTTACTGCTCAGTAATCATGAACTTAGTTGAGCTCCTCGGGAAGGATGACGGCGGCTTCAGGGATGATGGGGACGCCGATCTGGACGGGCTCCACGGGGACGGGGGCGACCTCGACGACCTGAACGGGCTCAACGGGAATCTCAGCGATGGGCTCAGGCCTGCCGATGGGCTCGGGCCTGACGATGGGGTTGAAGGGCTCCTCAACGACAACGGGGGCGACGGGCACAGCTTCAGCGTTGGCCTTGTTTACGTTCACGATAATCTGGACCAGGGGAGAGGAACCGGCGGGGATATCGCCAATTACGACGGGAGAAGGAGCGACGACGACGGGGGAGGGAGCAACGGGGCCGACAACAGCGCCGAGGTCAGGCTTGGGGGGCAGGAGTGCGGGTCCAACGGCGATGGGTTCGGGGTTAATGACAACGGGTGTAGGGATGATAGCGGGTCCGACGGCGATGGGGTTGATGGCGGCAACGATCTCGGCGAGCTGCTCCTCCAGGAGGGCGGCGGTGGCGGGATCGGTGCTGGGGCTGTTGATGGCCGCGATGATGGCCTCGAGCTGGGCGATATCAGAGTCCACGGGTTTGATCAGAGGGACGGCGGCGGTCAGGGCCACGAGGGCAGCGAAGGCAACGAAGAATTTCATTTTGACGGGCTTTGGGGTCTGAAAAAAAATTACAAGCACTTATTACTCGGATCCAAAATATATATTTTTCTACACCAAACACAACTCAACGTTAAGATGTATCCTAGAAAACGATTCAGTGACAAAACATCACGCCTAATTCGCCTAAGGGTTACCTACTACCCAGGTAGGTTAGAATTTATACAAATAAAATGTCATAGTTAAAAATCCAGTAGTCCTTATGGAAAAAACCAAACTCAATAATAGTGATCGTCTCCGAAATCGAACCACAGAGACCAACACAAGAAGTCGTGATGCGACCACCAATTCAACGATGCAATCAAAGATTATATTTATAGACAAATCAATCAAATCAAAGAGTCAAAAGCAATGCACTACCAATTGCAATTACTGTTGTAAAATTATGAAATTATTTAAAATATATTAATAGAAACTTCAACTTACCTTTGTTGATTGCGTTGATCAAGTAGATGCTATTACAATCATGTCTTTCTGTTTTTAGACTTCACATTTTATACCAAAATGTTATCATATCAAAGGAACTAAAATTATTCGTTTATGGTCCAAATAAATTGATAAAGTGATGCGCCAATCAATTTTATTATGGTTATAATTGGTATCAATGAATGACTTTAACATTTACGTCAAAATATAAACATAGGTAGGTACTTCATAAATGGGATTACCCTATGGAAAGATTAGCAGCCTATAATAGTTCCTTTCACAGTTTCTCGCTACGGGTGTCTTTATGAGGGAGTGTATATCGGAATCCACCTCACGGGCCCATTATGGGCGCACGGTTGGCGCAATGGTTGAGTGATTGTCTACTGCGCCGATTGTCGCGGGTGCGATTACCGCACGGAACAAATATTTGTTTTACCTACATATAGTTGTTCCGGTTTTGGGTGTTTGATTGTGTGTGTTATATGTTTGTAAACGCACCCACGATACAGGAGAAATTCATTAACTCATCTTCCGTCTACTCTCTCTTGCTACCTAGACACGAGTCCCTCTGATTTCATGATAACTTTTTCTTAGGTCACGTTTCCATCTTCAAGTAACTCGCAAGGAAGTTGCATTACATTGAGGACTATTAAGGAATAATGTGATCAATCGCTCGATCAGGTCCCGCAATTTAATTAAACTTGCATGTTGCAGGCAACTCGCCAAACTGGCCTAACAAATTTTGAATGAGCCCGTGTTAAGTTACAGGTTATAGCTAGTACGAGTATCTATGTATTTTGAGGATATTCTCCACTCGGGGGAACAATAAAACATATTCGATGAATCGTTCAGTTGAAGTAGCGATTGGCGATAAAAGGTTTTTTAGCAATAAATTCCATTCTAACAATCGTTCAGTCGACTTTCGATTCATCGAACATTTGACTATCGCAGTTACGTTACGGACCTCGTCGCAGGAGCGTCAAGACGAAGTATTCCCATTTGAGCACCAATCAATATAATAGCTTGGTGCTCAATGGGGAACAATAAAAAATATTCTATTTTATTCCCTTTTGAGCACCTGCGGTAGCTTCTAGTGATGGGATATATCATAAAACATACCTATAATAATTGGCAATACTTTTATTATCATATTAATTTTAAAATATATAAGTAATATTTTTATCCTGTAGATACAGCATTCGTACAGGAGTCATTTTGAGGCAACCTGTGGAAGTCCGGCGTCGACGTCTCATTTAAAGCTGTATCCAATCATTAAGAGTGGGCAGAGCGGCTCCATACTGGACTCGCATATTCACAAGCGGATAAATAGAGCGCTATCCAGGCATTCACAGGACTTGAGGAGACTCCCCCATCTGGTGGAGGTTAGGCGGTGAATCAAGTTATTCCTTGAGTGCACCTTCCACTTGACAATCTCGCAGTTCTTTCTGTAGTTAAGGGACCTATCCATATTAAAGCCGCGCTATTTTGGGTAGGAACTATGGAGGATTGGCACCCCCTGTCATGAAATGTTAAGCGTTTGGCCCGCTTGCCTATTACGGAGGTGAGAGGCGCATGACTGTGTTTTCGATGGCTTTGGCTTTAGCGCGTTCGAAGAAGATTGTGCGTTAGCGCGTCCATAGCAAATATAGTCTCTAAATATTAGCTTAGGCCAGAATTCTGCCAAGGCAATACCAACCTTAAAGTCTTCATATGCACAGGTGACAAGAAAGGCCGCGCAAGACGAAAGGTGGACCATGGTCTGCGGGGAGACACCGCACAAACACTGAAGGTTGGAGCCATCCGAGAATCCGCACCTGTGGAGGTTGTCTTTGGTGCGGCCGACTTGCGTGCGGAGTCTATTAAGAGTTTTCCAGGTCGTCCATGGCAACGCGTGCCCAGGCGGGTGATTCTCTGTCGATAATCTCAAGCCTCCTGACAGAGATGGCTGTCAGGAAGCTTGAGCTTCTCCCGCCAAAGATCGCATCACTCCGAGGTGGCGTTGCCGTCAGATGGATTCACGCAGCCAAGGAAGCTTTTTCGGCTTTTCAGCCTTTGAGACACCGTGGGTCGTTGATAGCGCGTTAACGGTATTACTCTGGACAGGTCCCTTAACTACAGAAAGAACTGCGAGTATCAAGTGGAAGGTGCACTCAAGGAATAACTTGCTTCGCCGCGTAACCTCCACCAGATGGGGGAGTCTCCTCAAGTCCTGCAAATGCCTGGATGGCGCTCTATTTATCCGCTGGTGAATATGCGAGTCCAGTATGGAGCCGCTCTGCCCTCTCCAAATGATTTGATACAGCTCTAATTGAGACGTGTCGGACTTCCACAGGTTGCCTCAAAATGACTCCTGTACGAATGCTGTATCTACAGGATAAACTTATTACTTATTTATTTTAAAATTAATATGATAATAAAAGTATTGCCAATTTTTATCGATATGTTTTATGATATATCCCATCTCTAGAAGCTACCGCATGTGCTCAAAAGGGAATAACATTGAATATTTGTTATTGTTCCCCATTGAGCACCAAGCTATTATATTGATTGGTGCTCAAATGGGAATACCTTTGGTGCTCTAAAAATAGGTGCTCAAACGGGAATGCTTCGTCAAGACGGGGCTAAAAATTTCTGCATTGGAAGCAAATTACAAAAAATTAGCATACAACGGAAAAGGAAACTGGTAACTATACAATTAATGACAGACCCAAGAACTGCCCCATCATCATTTCCTAGTGGCTTGACGACTTTAATTTACCATCTTGCCAGCGTAATTAATTGCTGTTACCGTGCTTATGTGTACATTGTTTTGTAATGATAATATTGAACTTATTAAACATCAGTTATTAGACCTAAAAATGAATATTATTAGGTATTCGGTTTCTTTGTATAGAATAAATAAAAAATTGGGGGGTGGATGTGAAACTCTAATTTAAAAATGTGGGTTTGCAAACCCTACATAATTAATTCAGTTTAATGTATTGTTGTTAATCAGGAACTGTCAACATATAAATTATTTATGTTATATGTTAAAAGAGGCGATTTAGCCTACTTAATATTATTTTATGTATGTTAGTTTACATTTAGAATAAGATTTTTTTTGTTAACTTTTTATAACTTTATGTCAATAAAGACCTTTAAAAATCAAACAATCAATGACAGACCAGTATAGTTTTTTTTATTATTATTATTCCATTTATTCATTTTATATACATATTTTTACATTTTTAAATATTATTCTATAAAAAATAAAATAAAAAAACATTTAAAAATACAAAAATAGTAGCCCACCGGTATCGGGCACAGGGTCCAAGCTACCGGTGGTCAGGGCTCCTGAGAGAGGAACCTCCTGACTATACGCGCCGTGTCCAGTAGTACCGCTTTCTGGATCAAGCCCTTGATCCAGCTGTCTAACGAGAGCCTCCTCAGATGTTCGTCGAGGCTCTTGGCTATTATGCCATTGGCCGTCACGACTATCGGCACAATATATATATTATTATTATAGATAAGCTCCCGCTTGACCACTATCTCACCTGATGGTAAGCGATAATGATTGTGGTCGACGGTGTAGCACGCTTGCCAAAATGTAACCTGTTCACTCTAGACTCCTATGGGCGACAGACTGTCGGAGAGTACTGACTGCCAGTAAAGATGTGTAGAAGTTATGCTTAACTTCTTCATCCTAAGGCCAAGACAATACCTAAATCTAAAAATCGGTGTCAATAACGAAATAATAAACAATTTTTTTGTTAAAATGTTTTTTATCATCTCTTTTTAGTCTTGGTAAAGGTAGGTATATTACCGTGAAAATTATTTATAGCCAGCGGGCTTCCCATATCAATTTCAAAATTTGGTGAGTTCCCCCGATTTCCATGGGATTCCGTCATCAGATTTTGACCTGATGACCATGGGACCACCTGGGCAATCATCATCATCATCGTTTCAGCTGAAAGACATCCACTGCTGGGCATAGGCCTCCCCCAGGCGTCGCCACATTGACCGATCCCGTGCATCTCGCATCCAGCGCCTATCCGCAACGTTAACCAGGTCATCGGTCCACCTAGTGGGAGGCCTACCAACACATCGTCTTCTGGTTCAAGGTCGCCATTCCAGAACTTTTCGGCCCCATCGTACATCCGTTCTGCGAGCAATGTGCCCTGCCCACTGTCATTTAAGTTTCGCTATGTCGGTAACTTTAGTTCTCCTGCGGATATCCTCATTTCTGATGCGATCATGCAAGGACACTCCGAGCATAGCCCTCTCCATTGCCCTTTGGTTGACTTTAAGCTTTCTGATAAGGCCCATTGTGAGCGACCACGTCTCGGTCCCATAGTTGATCACTGGCAACACACACTGGTCATAGACTTTTGTCTTGAGACACTGCGGTAAATTGGACGAGAAGATACCGCGAAACTTCCCGCTCGCCGCCCAGCCGAGTCGGATTCGACGGTTGACCTCTTTCTCGAAGTTAGACCTACCCAACTGGATCGTTGGTCCCAGGTATACATAATCGTCTACAACATCGAGTGTAGAGTCTCCGATCTTGATAGGAGTGGGTGTTTCATGGGCATTCACCATGACCTTGGTTTTGTCCATGTTCATTTTAAGACCCACTTTTTCGGAAGCTCTACTGACGTCATCGAGCATTGTACTGAGGCTCTCCATGGTGTCAGCCATGACTACTATATCGTCGGCAAACCGAAGGTGATTGATGTACTCGCCATTAACGTTGATGCCTAGCTTCCTCCAGTCCAGAACCTTGAAAACATCCTCCAGCGCAGCAGTGAACAGTTTCGGAGAAATGACGTCTACCTGTCTCATGCCGCGCCGGAGAAGGGTTGGTTTCGAGGTCTGATCCTGAAAACGGACCGACATGGTGGCGTTTTTGTTCAAACTCTTCAACACCTCAATGTACCGGTAATCGATCTGGCACCGTTGGAGAGTCTGCAGTACAGCACAAGTCTCGATCGAATCGAAGGCTTTCTCGTAGTCCACAACCTCTAAACAGAGAGGCACACTCTTCGGTCTTTTGTATAACCTGCCGTAGCGTATGTATGTGGTCTATGGTGCTAAGCCTTTTCGGAATCTGGTATGTTCGAGAGGCTGGAAATCGTCAAACCAGCGCGCGAGACGATTCGTGATGACTCTTGAAAACAACTTGTAGACATGGCTAAGAAGTGAGATGGGCCTACAGTTCTTCAGCCGGGCATTATCGCCCTTCTTGAAGAAGAGTACCACCACACCCCTGCACCATGCCTGTGGCGTTTTGCCCTCGAGTATGACGAAATCAAAACGGGCAATATACTATTTCAAACAAAAGAAAAATATTCCAAATTGGTTCAGGCGTCTTTGAGTAATCGGGAAACATACATTTAAAAAAAATCCGACGAATTGCTAACCTCGTCCTTTTTTTAAGTCGGTTAAAAACTAAAAAAAATGCTTGTTATTCCAAAAATAGCCCCTGAATCCTAAAGATTATCGTAAAGTAAGACCAGGTGTTTATCTATTTATTCCTAATTACTGCATTGAATGTAATAAAATGATAATGGTGATAAGACATACAATTTTAATACGAGAGATGTCTGGTTTATATAACAGTTCCGGTGAGCTAAGCTGTCATGCTTTCCATCTGATGTGATCTTCTTTCAGATCTAAACTGACTCGTGATCGGGTTCCATGTATAATAGCTTAATCAGCCTATATTCTTCTCACAACTGGAACTCCGACCTCTTTTCTGTGTGGAGTGGGCCATGATCCAACACGCGGGCCCAGTGCGGGTTGGTAGATGTCACATGTCTTCGCATTTTTGTGGTTCTAGGACAGGTTTCTGACGATGTTTTTCTTCACCATTTTGAGAGCTGTGGTGATATAATTTATATAAAGCAGTAAAGCGGCTGCCTGGGTTCGACCGACGACATACAACTTGTTAGTCGCGGCTGTTACCACTGGGCCATCACTGCTTGGTGATCCGGATGTATACTTAGGTCAAATAAGTAACCTCTATTGGGTGACATAATATATGCCATTACAAAATAGATTATCATCATTTACCTAGCCTTTAATCCCAAATATTTAGGGGTCGTCTTCGGCTTCCAGTCAAGCTTAAAGCAGCTGATTAGGTGAATACTAGCATTTTACTATCTAAAGGGTCTTTCAACAAGGACGGGTCGATGTTAAAATTGAATAAAACAAGATGTGTGTGAGATATTAACGAAATTTATTTTTTATTTAAAAGGCCCATTTATGCCATTATGGATGGAATATGACATCGTTCAAATGTCCGCCGCGGCTTCGTATGGTGGCACGAATCCGAGAGGTCCAATTTTTTATGACTCTGCTGCATAGATCCGGCTGAATCCGAGCGATGCGCTACAGATCAATGATAAACAATTTCTTTTGGCTTGAATTGAACAATATGGACGTGAACGACATGTGGTTCCAGCAAGATGGCGCTACTTGCCACACAGCGAACGACACAATCGATATTCTGCATGAACGGTTTGAGGGTAGAGTTATCTCTCGCAGAGGTGACGTGAATTGGCCACCAAGATCGTGTGATTTGACTCCGCTAGACTTTTTTCTGACCGCTGACTTAGGTTCTATGCAGCAGAGTCATTAAAAATTGGACCTCTCGGATTCGTGCCACCATGTGTAGCCGCGGCGGACATTTGAACGATGTCATATTCCATCCATAATGGCATAAATGGGCCTTTTAAATAAAAAATACATTTCGTTAATATCTCACACACATCTTAGTTTTATTCAATTTTAACATCGACCCGTCCTTGTTGAAAGACCCTTTATTTCACCACCACTACTACAACCCGGTTTATAGGTAATCGCTTGGCTAATTAAGCGACTTGCGATTGCGACCTGCGATAATGATAAACTTGGTTATTAAAATCTATATTTCGATAAGTTCATCAATTAACATCTTATGCGCTGATCTACTTACATTTGTTGGGGTTACATTCCAGTCTTTCTCAAAACGGCTGCTGTAATTACCTCATGGAGCGATATAATTGCTACCTGACCTTCGTCACAATAACCCAATTAGGTTAACTTACAGCACGACATACTTACTATTTTTTATAAATACGTCTGGCGCAGCAATTTTTTTATACAGTAGCAATAAGTACGCAGAAAATAAAATTGTTTTGGAAAATTATAAACAGGAACAATAGAAATAACACTAATTATACGCTTGAGACTCCACATGGACAGAGAGAAACAAAAGAATTGCTCAACCATTTGTATTATTTTATCAGCATTCCAATTAAAACTACTAAAACATTAATTTCTTCGCCCTCGCTTGCTTATTAAACACGAACGTTTAGCCTGCCCGATTGAATTTAACTTTTCACTTAGAGGTCCCATAACAGTAAATATCTATCAAAGTTTGCACCTCCAATATTCAGACTATAGCGCCGTATTATTTATTTATTATATATACTTTATTGTACACTACTACACCGAACCCGCCGTACTTAGCTTTAGTTTTAGTAAAATCGATTTGTGTGTAGATCGAGGAGTCTTTCGGGATCAAATGAAATATAGTAAGGTTATACCTTTTTTCTGGGGACAGTAAAGACACAAATAACTATAGACCAGTATCAGTGTTTTCGGGTTTCAGCAACGAATTAGAAAAGATAATGCTAAATCTGAAAAAAAAGAAACTGCTCATTGATTTTACGAATAACATGTTGCATCAACGGACGTTGTACAACAGACGCTGCGCTGGTGTCATCTTATTAAAACACATTTTTGATGCGGGTGGAGAGGCACAAGATGCCATTGGTATATTCTGCGACCTATCGAAGGCGTTTGATTGCGTTAATACGAAACATTACTTCTGAAACTTGAGCATTACAGGCTAGGCCAATCAGCGTTAAATTTAGTAAAATCTTATTTGAATGATAGACAGCAATTAGTTCAAATAAACGGTGTCCAACGGTGTAAACCATACCCCCCCAGTCTAGCTGTTCTTGTTTGTTTTGAATGAATAGATATTATATTATTTTCAATATACGTAAAAAAATCTTCGAATATTCGAATATTTAGCTCTAGAAGTAATCATTTTATTCGAATAGTAAAATTAAACTAATAGTGCAAACCCTACTTGTAATTAAAACTTATTGATGGAAAAGAGTGTCCGTGTAATTTCTTGCACATTCTTCTCTATAGAGACCTATACTGACGCTTGCAAACTTGCAAATGTGCAACTACAATAGTGTTATTTTTGTTTTTTTGCTGACAATGCAACGCCATCGCTTATTGGTTTAGTTGAAATAAAATATTTTGATTTTGGAACATAACATAAAAATTTCAGTGATATTATTCGTCAAAAACACGAGCACTTCATAATGTATGCGTATTGATTAAAAAAACAAAACATCAGGATTGTTTCTTTTATGAGGCAGGCAGATTTTTACCTACAATACCTACATAAACCCACTTGTCACCTGATACCTATAAGACCAAGACCAAGACGAGCCAAGCGAAGCGCAAGGACGAAGGAATGTGGAAGGAGGGTGGCTTGGCCGTTTCGCTACCGTCACATGAAGTTGCCACTTATAGGTTTCACATATGCGCAACTCCTCGTCGCCATGTTTGGTTACTACAAGAACTATTGTTTATCGGAAAAGTAATGAACAGTGAATAAAAGTTTACCTTACGTCCATGTGACGGTAGCGAAACGAGCGAGCCACATATTTTTACTAAGGTCAAGTTTGTGAAGTTAGGGCTTGTAGAGTTAGGGCGTGTAGAGTTAGAAGCTTGGCTCTACATGAGATCTGATATTTTTTTGACAGTGCCATATGGTCTCGTCTTTAAAACATTTTACATGAAAATGTTTTTGGTGGAATTGCATTTACAGACCGAGGAACTGAGAGGAGAAAAAGGGATTGCCACTATTACCTATTACATTTTCTCGTAAAATTGTTACACTTTATGAGCACAACCAACGAGTGGAACTGTCTGCTAGCGTCTGTCTCCACCACCTACAAAGCAAGAATGAACCTGACAGGCACCTCCTGGGGTCACACGTTCATCGTGCCTAGACTTCATCCATCGCTCTGCATTAGACGCTTTGTTTGGCTCAACACGGAATAGATTTAAAAAAATTACTGGAAATTGATTTTTAATTGATGACACGTCTTACGATATTCATCATCATCATCATATCAGCCGAAAGACGTCCACTGCTGGACATAGGACTCCCACAAGCGTCGCCACACTGACCGGTCTCGTGCGTCTCGTAACCAGCCGATCCCCGCAACCTTCACCAGGCTTAACAAGCCGATTGTAGCCGGGGGCGTTCAGTAGTTTCTGCCATCGCCTATGGTGAAAAGGCTTGAGTTTATGTATGGCAGTATGATCACACTATAAACCTAATATAATTTAAAATAATATAATAATATTATAAAATAATATAATAAAATATAAAATAATGTAATATAATCACACTAATTTTATAAAGGCGAAAGTTTGTGAGTGTATGTGTGTGTTTGTAGGTGTTCGCGACGAAGCGACACATAGCATATAGTCTATATACTTGCCTATATACCGTTAAAATACTTAAGTTATTTAAGTAAGCAATGTATGTAATAGCATAGGTAAATAAAGAATTTAATTCTTTTCGATTAGGGGTCCCCTAAAAAGCGGGAGCGCAAGTAGCGCCGGGTGCGACATATTCACGCACCAATGTGTGTTATTTACCTTTACATACACTACACTGTTAGGAAACACAATCTAGGTGTTCTAACTTGGATGCCCTAAGGCTATGACTGAAAAATGATACCTAACAACAGTACATAGCCAGGGACTATAGAGTATCACCCTGAAACACTAGATACATACACATTTTGCTCAAGTAAGTGGTAAGATGAACTCGTTATAAGCGATTCAGCACTTCTAGGTAACCTAGATATCTGCCTAGGACATGTAAACAGATAGTACTCACATAGTTCTAGTACATAAAGGCCACTTGCTTGGGATGATGTGTCTGTATACATAGAACACAAGGGTTTTCGAGCGCTTGTCGGCGGCCCGCCCGCCTTCAGGTACCTTCTGAACCTGAAGGAATATAGATTTGCTTACTGAAGCAATACCCTCGGGGACGGGCAGGCAGGCGCTCGGATTCTCCCATAGGCCCCAGGTCCTCCGACCTTCGGGCATATCATAAAACCTGTTGGTTTCCCTGGGTCTGGCAAATATTTCCCTTTTCGGCCGCTTCCCGGCACCAAAACCACCAGAAGGGCTGGTGGTATACCCTAGTTACACACACCATTCGATTCCTTGTTTCTTGGCCTCCCTGATCACACTTTTGTAAGGAGCCCAGCTCTGGTGACCAGGGAGATAACCACCGAAATATATTGCCCGGCCCCGGGACATTCTCATTTTCGGACACTTCAGGGTGAATACTGACTCGAGGGTTGAACCCACGCCCACCAGAGTGGCACCATAGGGTGGCCTGTCATGATGGCCATCGATTAATGCCTGGTGGTCGTGGATTCCACGAATACCTTGAGTACAAACTAACTTTATGTTAGAAAATAACATCTTTCACTACTCACGCACACTTCCAGGCACCTACACGCCTGAAGGTTATAGATATAGCTATAGAAACACTGGATTCCTATAGCTTAGGGAAAGGGCTTTCGAACCCCCGCGATGAAAGTAGTGGAAAAATGTATACTTTAGCATGTAATAGCCATAAGTTCGAAAAACCAGCAGAATTTCCCTTCATCACTCGTTCTTCCTAGCAGAACTCCTCGGAGGAGATAGTCAGGGACCTGGACCAAGGTCCGTTGGATGGGCCATTTCAAGGCGCTTCCAACCATATAGGTCATGCCATGGTCATGACATCGGGAAGGGAGGTTCTGCTGATTTATAGCATAAGTTTATAATAAAAAATTAGGTAAATAAAAAACTTGTGCGACTAAAAAATCAGGGTCCTCGTGACGGTAAAGTTTGGTAGTACGATAGTGCGCATGCGCATCGAGCAATTCGGTAGCCAAATTTGTATTAGAAGAATCCACGCAACTTTATGTCACGAAGACCCTGTGAAAACATCGCAAAACACTAAGAAGAATAAAGTCTTTTATTTCCTGGACATCATATCTTCACCCGTGAACATCTGGCAGACCTCAAGCAGCTCACAGAGGCGAGAATTCTTGATGACAACTGAACTATAGGTGCAAGGGTGTCAACGCGCTGGTGCTGGAGCCTTACAACCTCCAGAAGCCCTATCCTCCGCCAGCGATCACGTCCACCCCGTACATTTACTGGTCCGTTCGAGCCGAATTTTCAAGAACCAAGCCGTTCCTGTGAACATATAAAAATAAATAAAAATAAAAAATAAAAAAAATAAAAATAAAAAAGCCTTATATTTCTTACAAAAAAAATACAAATATAAACTTATTTCTAATTATCTTCTACGAGTATTATGTTTAAACTTAAACCTTATATTTATAGATATATATTTTACTAATTATGTAAGAACCCCTCGTTCTCGAAGGTGAAGGCCTCCTCTAGAGATTTCCAAGCATCCCTGTTCTTCGCTGTCTCCATCCACTGTTTGCCAGCCGCTTGTATAATATCGTCAGTCCACCGGGCAGCTGGTCTACCTTTCTTTCTGGTGCCTGATGGGCCCTTCCAGGATGTTATCCTGGCAGTCCATCTGTTATCAGTTATTCTGGCTATGTGTCCAGCCCAACGCCACTTAAGCTTTTTGCATTGAATCAGAGCATCTGTAACTTTTGTTTTCTTTCGAATTATACTATGGGGTATTTTTTGAATTCTTTTGATTTTTAACATACTCCTTTCCATTCCTCTTTGACACGTCCTGATTTTTGATTTCGCCTGATGTGTGAACTTCCAAGTTTGGCTAGCGTATGTTAATGATGGCAGTATGCAAGTATCCATAACTTTTTGCTTAATTTTGATCGGCATGTCACTTTTCATAATTTCTTTTAAGCTCCAAAATCTTTTCCAAGCATTCGAAACTCTCCTTTCTATTTCTAGTTCATTTCTTTGCTTCTCGAACGATAATTGTTTACCTAAGTATACATAGGCGTCGACGTACTCCAGCGCTTCATTGTTTAAGAAAACAGGGGACTTCAGGCAGTTTGTCATAATATTGGTTTTGCTGCGGTTAATTTCCAGTCCTACCTGCTGACTTGCGGCGTGAAGATCGTTTAACATCGACTGCAGCTCCATTTTGTTCTCAGACAGCAACACGATGTCGTCGGCAAATCTCAAATGACTTATATATTTATTGTTTATATTTAGACCGACTCTTTCCCATTTTAGTTGTCCAATGACTCGTTGTAACACTGCAATAAATAAAGTGGGAGAGATGGGATCGCCCTGTCTTACTCCTCTTCTTATGAGTATTGAAGGTCCAGTCGACTCCAGTCTAATTCTACTACTACAGTTTTCATATAGATATTGTAATACCTTCAAATATCCTGTTTTAATATTTTGCGTTTCAAGAGACTCCCATATTGACCGATGATCCAAAGTATCAAAAGCTTTTCGATAATCGATAAATCCGATGTAGAGCGGCCTTTGAAACTCTTGATATTTGTCTATGATCATTTCAATAGAGTGGATATGATCCACAGTAGAGAATCCTCTTCTAAATCCTGCCTGCTCTACGGGCTGTTGGTTTTCTATGGTGACTCTAATTCTCTTTTCTAAAATTGATGAGAATAATTTGTATATTGAAGACAGTAGGCTTATTGGTCGGTAATTGTTTATATCATTTGGGTCTCCTTTTTTATACAATAAAATTATTTATTTATTTATTTATTTATTTATTTATTTATTTATTTATGTACACACAAAACACTTAACAGAGAAAAGAAATAATACATATAGAAGAGCACAAAGGTACTGCTTATTTCAAAAGAAATTTCTTCCAGCAGACCTGCGACAGGAAAGTTGGATGATATACGAAGACACAGTGTGTAGAAGGAAATAAGGAAACTTAAAATAGACTAACAACTATATAACTATTTATCTTAACTAATAATGTATAAATAACACATATACCTTAAATAAACATATAGAAGATAAAAATACATACATAATAATATATAATAATTACAATATGGTGGAGAGGTAATGATCTTTGACTGAATTATGTTCGACTCAGTCCATTGTTTTGGTGTAGTTGCCGTTTTCAGCACGAGGTTAAAGAGCAGTGTTAGAGGGCTCACCAAAGCTAAACCTCCTAGCTTCAGGGCTTCGTTAGATATTTTATCTGGTCCTGGGCTTTTTTCAGATTTCAATTTAGTTATTCCCTTCAACACTTCAGCCTCCTCTATGTCTAGGATATCGGACAATGTTTCATTTGACAGAGTTGAAACCGAAGCTGGCTCTCCACTATATTCACGACTGTACAGAGTTTTATAGAATTTTGTTGCAACTTGAAGTATTTCATTTCTATTACATGTAGTTTTATTTGAAGCTTTAAGTCCTTCTATCCAAGTTTTGTGAAGTCTAAGTTCTTTATTGGCTCTCTTTAAACTTCCAGACTGTAGTACATGTTTTTCAATGGTCTTCTTACGATGGATGCTGTAATCATGCCGTATGTATTTACTTATGAGTTTGTAGAGAGCTTTAAGCTCGTTTTTCATACTTCTAGTTTTTGGTTTTGTTTTTTGGAGAAGTTGCCGTCTAAACATTATTTTTTTTGTTTTGTCTGATAAAACAGAAGGCATGTTTGTGTGTTTTGAAGAGCTAAGTGCCTTTTTGAGACCATTTTCTATTGCAACAACGATTTTATCGTGAAGTTCTTGCGCTGTTTGAGTTTGTTGCCAGGTAGTACAGTTTTCAAAATTTTTATGAACTGATTCTATGTATATTTTTACTTCTGCTTCGTTTTTTAAGGTACTCTTTGTGTTGTTTTCGTAAGATTTTCTATTCTTTTTCAAATGTTGTAGCTTAAAAGTCGCCCTTATTAGTCTATGGTCGCTGGGATATTGTACGTTGATTACTTCTATATTGTGAGCATATTTTTGGAGATTTGTTAGAATGTAATCCACTTCATTTTTTACCTTGCCATTTGGTGATTTCCAGGTCCATCTTTTACTGTTATTCTTTTTAAAAAATGTGTTTAGAATTGAAAACTTGTTTTCCCTTGCAAATTGTATAAGCCTACTGCCTCTATTGTTTCTATTGCCATAACCATGTCTTTTCATTATCACGTTTTCTTCTTGTTTTGGTTGGCCAATTTTGGCGTTGAAGTCGCCGATAACCATTATATTTTTTCTAGACATTTTTAATGCATTATTTACAGTGGTATAAAACAGTTCAATATCTTCGTCGCTTGCTGTTGCTGTTGGAGCGTAACATTGTATTATGGTTATTTCAATGTTATCGATATTTAGCTCGAGTAGAGCCACCCGTTCTGATAATCCTTTAAAAGATACAATGTTTCTCTTAAGGCGCTTATTCACAATGAATCCTACTCCATATAATCCCGGTGTTTGTCCCATATAATACAGTATGAAGTTTTCATGTTCTTCTATAGAGTTACCTAGTCGTCTAGTTTCAGCTAAGCCTATGACGTCGTATTTGACATTTTTCAGGGATTCCTTTAGTTCCAAAAGATGAGAGTAAGATGATAGAGTTTTAACATTATATGTTGCCACATAAAGGTGGTTTTTCTCGAAATTGCTACCTGTATTTATTTTCTCTAGAGGGTTTCGGTCTACGTCTCCCACGGGGACCAGCCGTGTTGGGAGAGGTGGAGAGAGAGGGGTGTAGCTTAGTTTTTTGGAGTTTCTTTGTGCTCTAGACTTGTACAGGCTTTAGACGCGAGAGTCAGCTGTGAAGGACGCAAGAAGCTCGTTATATTTTGCGATTTATTTCTCTTGGGTACTTGCTTCGTCTGTTCTACATTATATGGCGGTTTTACGTTGCTTTTGCCTTCGGGAGACTCCGATAGAAATCTTTTACCAGATGTGGTCTCTTTGGGTACGTCGGGTTGACGCTCTTTATTTGACGGTTTATCGTTGTTTATAGCTTCGGGAGACTCTAATAGAAATATTTTACTTGATGAAGTTTTTCTGGGTAAATCGTTTTGTAGTTCTTTAGATTTGATCTTGACTATTTTATCATAGCGAAGCATTACCTTTTCTCCTGATGAACGTTTTCTTTGGAGCTCATCCTGGAGCTCTTTGCGTTTTTGTAGAACAGCTGGTGAATAATCTTCTTTTATATAAATGCCAGTATTTTCTAAAGATTTCTTCTTTTTTAAAAGTTGTAGTTTTCTACTTAACGTTGTACGTTGTTTCTTATTCTACGACGGGTCTTATTTTGTCTTTATTTTTCCCTAGCCTGATCGCTGCTTCAATTTCCCATTTTGAGCAAACTGTATTCATATTGTTGTTTATGATATCCAGAATACAGCTAAGCAAGTTTTCGTAATTTTTTTCTGATTCTGGGACACCAAAGAAAACCAAATTTTTCCTTCTCATCTGCTTATCCAAAAAATCTATAGATTTTTGTTGTTCTTCAATTTTTTCCTTAAGCTGTTTTGTTTTTGACTCAATACGGTCAAATTTTTCGTCGATATTTTTATTTATAGCCTCCTTAATATTCTCTTCCATATCTTTCATACCTTGCTTCTGTTGTGCTAAATCTTTTTGTATATTGTGTAGAGCTTTCAATACCTCTTCCATTGTTATTTACTATTAACGCCCTCTAGCGAGCTTCACTAGTAGTAATAAAGACGTAGTAACAACGTTGGGTTTGATTGGGATCACGAAGTTCAGCTACTCGTCCACAGATGGCGCTTTTATCAGTTTGTGCGCTGTTATGATTTTGCAGTTTTGATTTGATTTAGGTTATGTTTGTGCCAAATTTACAAATAATTGTTTTTGCTGATTCTTGCACTTATTGTAAACTCAGACTGACCTTCTGATTCCACTGTTGTATGATTTAACACCACACGATGTATGTAATTCGTTTTTTTTTGTGTCGATCTTTCGGTGATAATTTCCAAGTTTTCGTTGTAAGTTCGTAGATTTGGAGTTCAATAACAATCCTCTTGATGTTTTGCACTATACTTGACAAAACTACACAACTTTAGATGTATGACAAACGATATTTATATTTTTATTCACAAATTTACACTGAGTCGATGTCAACAGTGGCACACTAGCGCCCTCTCCTGTGAACATATAGGCCAATGAAAAGCCTGGTTCCGGTGAAGAAAGAAGTCTGATGTCCAGTTCCTGTGAACATATAGGCCAACGAAAAGCCTAGTTCCGGTGAAGTAAGAAGCCTGATGCCCTGTTCCTGTGAACAGTTCCTGTGAACAAAGAAGTCTGACGTCCAGTACACCTCGTCAACTGAGGGTACATTCTTGTTTCTTTAATACGTCAGATAATAGTCAAAACGTAACGTACCGTTCCTGAGAACAGTTCCTGTGAACAGAGAAGCCTGATGTCCAGTACACCTCGTCAACTGAGGGTACATTCCTATTTCTTTAACACGTCACATAATAGTCAAAACGTAACGTACCGTTCCTGAGAACAGTTCCTGTGAACAAAGAAATCCGATGCCCACGCCTGGGAACACTTCCTGAGAACCGTACCTGTGAACAAAGAAATCTGATGCCCACGCCTGGGAACATTTCCTGAGAACCTAGTGCCTGGGAAGAAAGAAACCTGACGTCCGTTTCCTGGGAACCATACCCCATAAACAAATTTGGTAAGAAATACATTCCCATACTTAAAGTACCGACTGGGGTACGAAACCATCACGTTCCCGTGAAGAGTTCCTGGGAATAAAGAAGCCTGACGTCCTACTCGTAAACCTTACAAGTGTCAAGGTTAAGATCATATTTCTTTAAAGATTAGTCAAAAACGTTACGTATCGTTCCTGTGAACACTTTCCAGGAAAGAAAGAAAGGAAGGTGGGATTTCCAGTATCGTATGATATCACGGCAGTCGACAACAGGATTCCGTCCTGCCACGCGTCCCGCTTGAATAGCAGACGACTACCGTCGCTAAGAGACGCACGTGGATTGAGCCCCACGTGTGCCAGTGACGTGTCACAGACGGTAAGAGACTCACACGTGGATTAGGCCCCACGTGTGAAACCCTTTTCCTGGGTGAAAAAACCCAGATACTGGGTGGAAACCGTGTTCCTGGGAGACAACCGCATTCCTGGGAAATTTTCGTTACGCCCCTGAAGCGAACCAGTGGCGTGAACCTGCGTTTTGGGGGGTTACCGTCGTCAAGAGACGTGAAACCAGCCGGTCTTCGTGACTACCCGTTCCTGGGAGACAGCTGCCGACCCTGGGCTGTGAACCTGAGAAGAAACTAGGAGATTACTGTCCTGGTAACCTAGTTGCTGAGGAAATAGCGCTAAGAGTTATCGCTAGAAAAACTTATAATAGAAGTTTTTATAGCGTGTTGAGAACTTGTTTCGGAGATAGAACATACATACGACGTACATCGAGTCCTGCAGAATATAGCTGAAGGACTATCACCAAAGCGCTATCCCTGAGAGAGCTATCGCTAGAAGAAGCTTATGATAGAAGTTTTTATAGCGTGTTGAGAGCTTGTTTCGGAGATAGAAAACACGTACGACGTTCATCGAGTCCTGCAGAATTATAGCTGAAGGATTATCACCGAGGCGCTATCCCTGAGAAAAAACATAGAAGTTTCGAACGTGTGAAGGCGAAGATTTGTTCTATGAGATAGAACGAAAACAAACACATACGAGGACAAACACATTACCCTCATTCGGCAGTCGGGTAATAAGAGTTAGTGTGGAAGAGAACCCGACCCTAATCAGGGACACTAACTCCTTCAGTCTGGATTTGACCATCAAGATTGGATATTTCGATTGAAACGTGTTATAGCCTGGAAGCTAACCTGGAGTTAAGAGGATCGGACTAACCCGGAGTTAAGAATTAACCCGGGGTTAAAATTTCGAAAATTGAAAAAGGAAGCGAATCCACTTCAAGCTGACGTCTGGGACCGAACTTAACCCAGAGTTAGGACTTAGCAGTTTTCAAGAAATTCTTTGAAGCTTGGACATAGCCGTTTGAAGACTTGAAAATAGACTTAACCGTTCGTGCTGGAGTCTAGAGTTGGACTTAACCTGTTCGAGCTGAAGTCTAGGGTTGGATTTAACCCTTTCGTGCTGAAGTCTAGGACTTAACCCGTTCCTGCTGAAGTTTTGGATTTGGACTTAACCCTTTCAAGCAGAAGTCTTGAATATAGTCAACCCGTTCCTGTTGAAGTTTGGATTTGGACTTAACCCGTTCCTGCTGAAGTCTAGAATTGGACTTAACCCTTTCGAGCTGAAGTCTAGAGTTGGACTTAACCCGTTCGAATTGAAGATTGAAACAGAAGTCAACATGCCGATGACCAGATCACAGGACAGGAAGGCTGAGGCGTGGACAGTAGGCATGGATCACCCAACAGGCCTACGTCATCAACTACCCCCACGCTCGCCTACGACGACCGAAGGGACGGGACAGTCTGCACCTACGTCACATATAGGTGACGACCCGCTCACACAGAGACTTACAGGAGATATAGATGATAAGGAACAAACAGATCGCCCCAGCACATGCAGGAAGGCACCCAGGAGGGAAGGATCTTCAGATAGAACACTGAAGCCTTCTGATAGAATACAAGGGATTCAAGATAAGACCTTTGATAGAGGCACTACCATGGCTACCCGGGGGGACGCCCGTAACGTCCAAAGCAGACCGCCGTCGACCAGGACGACCCGGTCACAAAAGAAAATTTCGAGGGCACGTGAAGACTTATTGAAGATTAAGTTGGAACTTGCCAAGTTAGCGCTTCAAAAGGCAGAAGAAGAAGTTTCTGAAGCCGAATATATGGATGACAGAGACTCTAATGAAGAGTACGTGCGTTCGTGGCTAGAAGAGGCACCAGAACCTGAGCCACTGAGGGAGGATGACGCCGCCGAAGGGGACAAAAGCAAACAGCAGCCCCCGCCTGCGACTGTCGACGTTATAGCGGACTCCCGGACGCACGATCCTACAGCGAAAGAAGTGAAGGCTAACACAGAGCCGTCAAGGCAAATAGAAGCGAAAGACTCACTCCGTCCCTTCCTAACGGAGCTGACATCCGCTATAGCGTCGCTAGCCGACAGGAAAATCGAGCCATGGACGCCCAACCCTTCGGCGTCGAAGGCTGTCATGACTCTACCGAACTTTGGTGGAGCTCATACCGAATGGCTATCTTTTCGAGCCATATATGAGGCAACTCGTGCCTACTTCAGCGACATAGAAAACACGGCAAGACTCAGAAGGAGCTTGCGTGGTCGCGCACTGGAGACAGTGAGCTCAGAACTCATCGGGAACGCAAAACCGGATGAGATCATGAGAGAATTGGAGCTACAATACGGACGTCCTGATTCAATCGCCCAGGCCGAGACAGATCGACTTAGAGGGCTGCCACGATGCAGCGAGTCGCCCAAGGACATCTGTACCTTTGCAAGTCGGGTCAGAAGCGGAGTGGTCACCCTGCGTGCACTCAAGAAGGATCATTACCTGATCAATGCTGAATTAATGCGATTATTAACCGAAAAGCTGCCCAATTCTCTACGTGTACAGTGGTACAGAACGTTCACGGAAAAGTATCAGTCGCTGCCAGACTTATCACTCTTCAGCGACTTTATAACGGAACAAGCTCACTTCTGCAGTGCATTCGCCCCGCCTGAGGCCATCAAGGAGACAGACACTCTGGTGGGGAAACGTGTCATACAACGGACACACATAGCTACCGACAAGCCGGTAAACAAATGTCGAGTCTGCGACAAGGAAGGTCACTACTCGTCTGACTGCCCCAGGTTCAGAGACGCAGCAAGTGACAAGAAATGGGAGCTAGCCAAGAAACATAGCTTGTGCTATCGCTGCCTGAGATTTCGTCGGGAAGGCCACACATGTACCAAGAGGAAGTGTGGCCTCAAGGGATGTACAGCCACGCACCATCGACTTCTTCATTTTAGTAAGAAGCCTCAGACAGATAGGTCTAAGAAAACCACTGCTCCAGAGGACCAGAAGAAGGAACCTAACGAAACGGTGGCTAGTTCGCGAACTAGTTCGAGTCATGCTTTCCTGAAAATGATACCGGTTCGAGTCATTGGACCGGCGGGAGAGGCAGACACTTATGCACTCCTTGACGACGGATCTACCGTTTCGCTGATAGATGAAGCCATCGCCCAGCGAGTGGGAGCAGTGGGACCTATAGACCCACTGAAGATCGGTGCCATTGGTGACACCATGATCGACACTCCCTCATCGAGACGAATAACAGTCGTTCTCAATAGTAAACAGAAAAATAGGGTGCCCTTCAAGGCGCGCACCATTCCGAAGCTCAACCTGTCACCACAGGCAGTCAGTCGAGAAGATGTAGCACGATGCAGACACCTTCAAGACCTGACGTCGCAGCTTACTTACCCCACTGGGGTGCCAAAGATCCTCGTCGGCCAAGATAACTGGCACCTGTTACTGGCCAGCGAGATCCGCAGAGGTCCGAGAAACCAACCCATCGCGTCGTTAACCATGATGGGTTGGACATTACACGGCGCGCACACCAGAACCCTGGGACGACGGGTGCACTATGTCAACAGATATCAAACTGTTGACAACATGCAAGATGCGGATCTGAACGAGCAGCTCCGTGAATTCTTCGCTATCGAATCATTGGTCATCAATCCAGGACGACCAGCTTCTGACCCAGAGAAGAAGGCAGAAGAGATCCTGAACCGTCACACAAGACAGTTAGGAAACGGGCACATAGAAACCGCCATGCTATGGCGAGATGAAAACATAGAAATGCCCGATAGTTATGAGACAGCCCTCAAAAGGCTAGTCTCTATCGAGAAGAAGCTGGATAAAAATCCCGCTCTTCGTGTGAAATACACACAACAGATGGACTCCCTTATAGAGAAGGGATATGCTGAGAAGGCTCCCAAGTCGAGTACTCCAGGAAGAACCTGGTACCTGCCTCATTTCGATGTCTTCAACCCAATGAAGCCAGAGAAACTTCGTATAGTTCATGATGCCGCTGCAAAATCGAGAGGAAAGTCCCTCAACGACTTCCTGCTCACTGGACCGGATCTGCTGCAGTCGCTGCCCGGCGTCATGATGAGATTTCGTAGACACAACATAGCCATCTCGGGAGATATAGCTGAGATGTTTATGCAAGTCAAGGTACGGAGTCAAGATAGAGACTCACTCCGCTACCTATGGAGAGGCAATAGAAGGGAAGGAGCCCCAGAAGAGTACCGTATGACGTCCATCATATTCGGCGCGGCCAGCTCACCGTGCACCGCCATTTTTGCGAAGAATTGGAACGCAAAAAGGCACATAGAGAAGCATCCAGTAGCAGTGAATGCAATAGTACAGAACCATTATATGGACGATTATCTGGACAGCTATAGAACAGTCGAAGAGGCGACAGAAGTCGCGACTATGGTGAAGAAAATACACCAACAGGCGAAGTTTGACCTGAGGAAAATGGGTATCAAACAGTTCGCAACTAATAGAGAATATAGATCCGTCGCAAACCTATACAGAGGTTGTGAACATCGGAGACACAGCAGGCACAGAGAAGATTCTCGGCCTGATTTGGAGACCTAGTGAGGACACGCTAGGTTTCAACCTAACGCTTGCAAGACTGCCGCAGGGAATCCTTGAAAAAGAGGCCCCGACAAAAAGAGAGGCGCTCAAGATCGTCATGTCATTATATGACCCGCTCGGACTCGCCTCACCTATAACGATTCGAGCTAAACAAATACTTCAAGAAGCTTGGAGGCGAGGGGTCGACTGGGACCAGATACTAGATGAAGATCTGGCAGTCCAGTGGAAGAACTGGACACAGCACCTGCGACAGCTCAAGGCGATCAGCATACCAAGATGTTACCCTGGTTATAGCGATGCCACAGAAATACAAATACATGTATTTACCGATGCAAGCGAGATGGCGTACGCAGCAGCTGTGTATTGGCGAGCCACCACAGCAGAAGGCACACAGCGTGTCAGCCTAGTCATGGCTAAAGCGAGAGTAGCCCCATTGAAGCTACAATCGATACCTCGCCTCGAGCTGCAAGCAGCGGTGATGGGAACCCGCGTAGCTACAGCTGTTATACGTGAGCACGACTGCAAACCGTCGTCGGTCACATATTGGTCAGACAGCAAAACTGTACTGACATGGATAAGAAAAGGAGCACGAACATATAAAGCTTTCGTAGCTCATCGAATAGCTGCCATAGAAGAGAGCAGCAAAGTAGAGGATTGGCGATGGATTCCTACAAAATTGAACATCGCCGACATCGCTACTCGTGACGTCCCACAGAAGTTCGACTCACAGCACGAGTGGTATTGTGGCCCCAGATTCCTGTATGAAGACCCTTCTTCATGGCCATCAGAGAAGCCTCTAATCGCTGAAGAGACAGGAGAAGAAAGAACTCTCACTGTCATAGAGAAAGCTTTCATAGAAAAAGCTGAAACAAATGTAAAGCTCACTGAAGCTATACCTAATCCCGCAAACTTTTCGAGATGGGAGCGGCTATTACGTGCGACTGCAAGCGTCCTACGTTTCATATATCTCTGTGAACAAAAAACAGAGAAAACGTTCTATAAGAGAACAAAGAAACTTGAAGACGACCCGGACTGGCGAAAGAAAAAGAAGACAGCGACTGCAGCAGCTAAACCAACTCTACATAGAGAGCCAGAAGCCCGGAAACAGACTATAGAAGCGAATTTTCTTCAAAAGGCTGAGAAAATACTCGTACAAGTCGCACAGCAGCAATCGTTCGCTCAAGAGATAGCTAGATTGCACGAACAAAAGGTAGTGGAGAAAAATAGCCCGCTACATTCGCTACAAACAGAAGTAGTAGATGGCCTACTACGTATTAGAAGTCGAATAGCCGCCACTGACGAGATTACAGAAGATGTGAGGCGCCCACCTATATTACATGGCGACCATCACATAACACAGCTCTACATAGACTGGACACATCGCAGCCTATTACACAGCGGGACGGAGCTCACTATCAATGAGGTGCGGCAGCATTATTGGGTCGTAAGGATGCGACCAACGACCAAGAAGGTACTATCAAGATGTCTTCAGTGTCGTATTCGTAAGGCACAAGCACCCGTGCCTGCGACCGGCGACCACCCAAGGACGCGCCTCGCTCATCATCAGAGGCCGTTCACATACACCGGGTTGGACTATTTCGGCCCGCTATCCGTCACCGTCGGTCGTCAGCATCAGAAGAGATACATAGCTCTATTCACGTGCCTCACAACTAGAGCTGTCCACCTCGAGATCGCCGCCAGCCTCAGCGCAGACTCCGCAGACGCCCGCAGAGGATGTCCTACAGAGATCCACTCTGACAACGGTACCAACATGCATGGTGCCGACCGAGAGCTCCGAGAGGCCTTCCGAGAGGAGGCCAGTCGCCGAGGCATCACATGGCGCTTCATCACCCCATCAGCGCCCTTCATGGGAGGCGCGTGGGAGCGCCTCGTTCGCTGCGTGAAAACCGCACTTTATACTGTACTTACAGAAAAACACCCACACGAAGAGGTGTTGTCCACACTGATTTGTGAGGCAGAGTACACAGTAAATAGCCGACCGTTGACTCATGTATCAGTCGACGGTGAAGACGACGAGTCCATCACGCCGAACCACTTCCTACTTGGTGGCTCGGCTAGACTCCCAACCCCCGGCGTGTTCACCGAGCAAGACGTCGATCACAAGAAGATGTGGCGCAGGTCACAAATCCTGGCCGACATGTTCTGGCGCCGCTGGGTGCGAGAATACCTGCCGGAGCTCCAAAACCGGCGGGAGCCCCACAGCAGCGGGCCTGGCCTGCAGGTGGGCGACCCCGTCCTCATAGCTGACGGCCAACTGCCTCGCAACACGTGGCCGCGAGGCCGCATCGAGGCCATCTACCCTGGCCCTGATGGTGAAGTCCGGACCGCTGAGGTGCGCACCACTGGCGGCACTCTAAAGCGTCCGGTGAAGAAGCTCATACCGCTACCTAAATGAGCGTAGCAGAGTTCCAGCGGCGAGAGCTGAGCGACGTGTCGCAGAGCGTCGTGGCTACGAGCGCTGCCGACGGTCGTCGCTCACCGGCGTGATGCAGTGCCGCGCCGACGTCGCTACGTGTCGTCACTGCACTGCACGGCGGGAGAGATGTTCGCGACGAAGCGACACATAGCATATAGTCTATATACTTGCCTATATACCGTTAAAATACTTAAGTTATTTAAGTAAGCAATGTATGTAATAGCATAGGTAAATAAAGAATTTAATTCTTTTCGATTAGGGGTCCCCTAAAAAGCGGGAGCGCAAGTAGCGCCGGGTGCGACATATTCACGCACCAATGTGTGTTATTTACCTTTACATACACTACACTGTTAGGAAACACAATCTAGGTGTTCTAACTTGGATGCCCTAAGGCTATGACTGAAAAATGATACCTAATAACAGTACATAGCCAGGGACTATAGAGTATCACCCTGAAACACTAGATACATACACATTTTGCTCAAGTAAGTGGTAAGATGAACTCGTTATAAGCGATTCAGCACTTCTAGGTAACCTAGATATCTGCCTAGGACATGTAAACAGATAGTACTCACATAGTTCTAGTACACAAAGGCCACTTGCTTGGGATGATGTGTCTGTATACATAGAACACAAGGGTTTTCGAGCGCTTGTCGGCGGCCCGCCCGCCTTCAGGTACCTTCTGAACCTGAAGGAATATAGATTTGCTTACTGAAGCAATACCCTCGGGGACGGGCAGGCAGGCGCTCGGATTCTCCCATAGGCCCCAGGTCCTCCGACCTTCGGGCATATCATAAAACCTGTTGGTTTCCCTGGGTCTGGCAAATATTTCCCTTTTCGGCCGCTTCCCGGCACCAAAACCACCAGAAGGGCTGGTGGTATACCCTAGTTACACACACCATTCGATTCCTTGTTTCTTGGCCTCCCTGATCACACTTTTGTAAGGAGCCCAGCTCTGGTGACCAGGGAGATAACCACCGAAATATATTGCCCGGCCCCGGGACATTCTCATTTTCGGACACTTCAGGGTGAATACTGACTCGAGGGTTGAACCCACGCCCACCAGAGTGGCACCATAGGGTGGCCTGTCATGATGGCCATCGATTAATGCCTGGTGGTCGTGGATTCCACGAATACCTTGAGTACAAACTAACTTTATGTTAGAAAATAACATCTTTCACTACTCACGCACACTTCCAGGCACCTACACGCCTGAAGGTTATAGATATAGCTATAGAAACACTGGATTCCTATAGCTTAGGGAAAGGGCTTTCGAACCCCCGCGATGAAAGTAGTGGAAAAATGTATACTTTAGCATGTAATAGCCATAAGTTCGAAAAACCAGCAGAATTTCCCTTCATCACTCGTTCTTCCTAGCAGAACTCCTCGGAGGAGATAGTCAGGGACCTGGACCAAGGTCCGTTGGATGGGCCATTTCAAGGCGCTTCCAACCATATAGGTCATGCCATGGTCATGACATCGGGAAGGGAGGTTCTGCTGATTTATAGCATAAGTTTATAATAAAAAATTAGGTAAATAAAAAACTTGTGCGACTAAAAAATCAGGGTCCTCGTGACGGTAAAGTTTGGTAGTACGATAGTGCGCATGCGCATCGAGCAATTCGGTAGCCAAATTTGTATTAGAAGAATCCACACAACTTTATGTCACGAAGACCCTGTGAAAACATCGCAAAACACTAAGAAGAATAAAGTCTTTTATTTCCTGGACATCATATCTTCACCCGTGAACATCTGGCAGACCTCAAGCAGCTCACAGAGGCGAGAATTTTTGATGACAACTGAACTATAGGTGCAAGGGTGTCAACGCGCTGGTGCTGGAGCCTTACAACCTCCAGAAGCCCTATCCTCCGCCAGCGATCACGTCCACCCCGTACAGTAGGTATGTTTGTGACTTCGCCACGCTCAAACGGCTGAACGGATTTGGATAAAATTTGGCATAGAGATAGATTATAGTCGAGAATAGTACATATAATTTATTATCCCGGGAATATGTTCCCTCGGGATAATTTTCGACAATCACGCGGGCGAAGCCGCTGGCAGAAATTATTATTATTATAAATAACACAATAGCTGGTTGGTTTATTTCATGCTTGTTATCATACCTAACCATTTACGAATATAATATAATCCAATAACGAACGAATACCTATTTGATTTTGATGACAACCAACATGCATATAATTTCAGGTAAATAAGTATATAATGGTCAGTATTATAGCTATTTTGTTGTGGTGAATTCACTTTATAAGTAAATAAGTGCAGGCAAGACGTATTTTTATTTAAACTACTTATTATTATCTATGTAACCACGTAGTCATCATCATGATCCTGAAACACGTACTTGAATACGTAACAATCATCATAGTACCAAGGGCGTCGCCAAGGTGGGGCCGGTAGGGGCAGTTGCACACCCTCTCCCCTACTTGGATTTAAAAAAAATAGGTTCTGAAAAGCATAGCCCTACGACGCACTGTTTCCGAATTATAGGCCTCCGAATCTTATTTTATTTTACATAAAACGCTCTCTCATATTTCCAAAATGGTATCTCGAAAACGGTATGTCCTATGACAAAAAATAACTAAAATTTAGCCCCTCCTTTGCTACCTCCATGCTAGCAGCATCCCAACATGAATTTATGAAAAGGTTTCTTTTTATTTTTGCATGGTTTTCGATTTGAACTACAAATTCTTAACAGAAATATGTGATGTCTTACAATTTGTCTTAAATGCTAGCACGGGACAACCATGTGACATAGTTTAAAGGTGCGACATGCCTTTCTTGTTTGCTGACTTCATAGTGCGACATAATCTGAATAGACGACCAAATAAAATAATACTTATAAAAGTGTACAGTTCATACAGATAAACAACTTTTTAATTTTGTTGGGAACCAATTAATATTTGACCCACGACCATGGACCAATGCACACTTTATTTTTCTTTGTTTGTTTGATAACATAGTAAGTGTTTGTTAGAAAAATATAACTATTGTGAAAATTATAATAATTGCTTAAAAAATATAATAGCTTGGCCCCTGTTCCCGATACCGGTGGACCCCTATTTTTTATATTTTAAATGTTTTTTGGGGGTTTTATTTAAGAAATATTAAAAAATATTGAAAGTAAGAAGAATATGATATAAAAGAAAATAATTACAAAAAAGTAATAATCAAAATAAAAATAATAATTAAAAATAAGAACAACAATAAAAAAATACAATTATAAAAAAAGTAATAATTTAGAATAAATAATAATCCTGTAACATTTCAATTAATTAATAAGCATTACTACACACACAAAATAAATTTATTGCCATTTGGTGCAGTAATTAGAAGGAAAATATTTGTTTTTTTCAACTATAAAATATTATCACCACCTCCGAACGAAAGTGATACATTTTTCTTAATTATCTGTCAAAATGTGACATTTGTGACAAAATGGGTGCGCCCGTGGTTTCCTTCTTAGTTGTCAGCGATGTCCAAGACAAACATAGAAAGTAGGTACGTACATATGAATTAAAAAAGTCACAATGGTAGGCACTTGTCCGGATTTGAACCCGACCTCAAACATGGGAGGCGATGTCTTTACCACAGGACCAGCAACTCAGTCAAAACCTGAATGCGTCTCGACGATCATAGATAAACAACTTAATCAAACAAAATAATTACTCCAAGATGGAAAACCAAAAACCTGACTCTTTTAAAATAAGGCTTGGAACTTTGGTCTTTGAGCACCTGGCTTGACCTTTGGTCAAACAATTATGTAGCATTGCCATGTAGCATGATAAAGCTGCCAATGAAAATTACATACATTAAGACGGTCGGTACCTATAAGTGACTACGTACAATATAGCCAGAGGCGTAACTAGGTAACCAAAGGCCATGATGCAAAAACAAATGGGGCCCTAACGGAACTGTTTAGTTTTGATCAAGTCAAAATATATCTATACCTATACAAAAATACTTTCTGCTGCAAAGCTATATCATCAGCTATTTTTGTGGGCACAGCAAAGTTACTTGATGAATGTATGCAACCCTGGATTTAGGGGGAGGGGGGGGGGGAACTGAGCATATTATTTATACAAATTGGCATAAGAGCGGTGCTTCCTCGTAGTCAAAGTATTTTGTCAAACTGATTTGACCAAGAGGAAAAAAATGCCATAAGAGAACGTTTACGTAAACGCGATCGAACATGAGTAAAAACTCGGAATAAGCCCACAGATTCTAGAAGTTTCTTTGTCGACCTTAGCTTTAAAGATTGAGAACAATAGCGAGCAAAGGTGCTCGAAAATGTATAGTACTCCGCCTCGATTAATTTGGATTTTCTTTTTACTGACAAATAGTTACGGGCGCCAGGCTAGGCAAGCTTAGCCTGTATAATCCATGTTGACGTACCTAAACATAAGATCAGAAATAACCGCAACTGGTAGGATCTACCGCATTGGACCATGGCCCTCTTGGCCTAAAGGTAAATGCGCTACTGTTTATGTGGTCGATTGCTTCGAATTGCGTGTGAGAGTATTCAGCGTTATAATAATAATAATTATAAAAGCGAAATCATAGAGTTGGACTACCGTAGTGGAAATAAGCGAATTAATAAACAGTTAAATTTGGGGTTTGCTGGTCAGGGTCCAAGGCCCCTCTGAGCTAGGGGGCCCCGGTGCACAGCACCGTCTAGCCTTGTAGCTACGCCTCTGAATATTAATGGGCAACAAGTGGTCGATCAGTAGACTGCTTGTAGATTTTTTTAAACTCATTACCATCGTATTACAAGATTGTCCTTGGAGAAGGTTCTTTTATAGTTGGCATAGCATGTCTTCTCATCTTTTTAACTTTTTAGGGTTCCGTACCCGAAGGGTCCAAATGGAGCCCAATTGTTGTCACTCATGTGTCTGTCTGTATGTTTATCTGTCTATCCGTCGTCTCACGTCACACAGGTTTTACAGCCAAACGGTTAGAGCTACAGTTTTCAAATTCTCACAGTATATGCATAGGTATTCTTGAACCAAAGTCATACAAATTGTCAAAAAATAGTTTTAAAATTACCCCATCCTATGGCTATTATTGTTTAGAACCCGTTGAGTAGATAAATGATGTATTTTTTGTTTTAAAAATATTGGAAAACAAAGGAATGAGAAGCCACCAAAGTCAGAAGAATTTGAAATTTGGTGATAATGTGTATTATTACGTATATTTTAATAACAAATACCAATATATTGATAAATCAGATTTTTTCTTTGAAATTCCCTAATTTTTCCTATTACAATCAGTTGGTTGATTGAAACAAGTTTTATTCTGCGGTTTGATATGGAACCTTTTTTTTTTATGGTAAATCTTCCAATGACTTCTCCCGCTCTGAGGTGAAGCGGTAGGCTTATTACGTATCTTTTGCAAGAGCAAAACGGTAGCGATCAAACGCTTTATGTCATAAAAGTCGGAATTACCTGCAATGTAGGTATGGTAGGTCCTACACAAACGTTTGCTAATCGCTCGCTGTTTGTCAAATCAACTTATTTAAAAAAAAAAACGCCAACAACTCTAAAACTTTTGTATGGAAGAGCAATTATTGCGCAAAAATCGCTATCGTTTTGCTCTTGCAAAAGATACGTAATAAGCCTGCCGAAGGGCTTGTCTGACTTTTACTGACTAAAACCCACCCGTGTTCCTTCAGTTGCTTGTGCCAGGCGGTAACTCTCTTTCAAATTTATCCGCGACCCTTGGTATGGAGAATAGAGGGAAATCCTATGAATGACCGTGTGATAGCTGGTAAAATCCAAAATTAGCAATTATCATAGATCATTTCGGACTTTTACCTGTAAGGCTTCGTATATCATAGTTGTACCGTAGTTCGGACGTTTACAGTAACATATGTTGTTTGTACACCCATTATAGCCATTGCTCGCAGTTCTGAAGTAGCCAACTACGGCTCGGTAATCACAAAAACTGGCCAAGTGCGAGTCGGACTCGCGCATGAAGGGCTCCGTACCACTATCGCAAAAAACGGCAAAAAATCACTTTTGTTGTATGGGAGCCCCACTTAAATATTTATTTTATTCTGTTTTTAGTATTTGTTATTATAGCGGCAACAGAAATACATCATCTGTGAAAATATCAACTGTCTAGCGGTTCATGAGATACAGCCTGGTGACAGACGGACAATCGCGGAGTCTTAGTAATAGGGTCCCGTTTTTACCCTTAGGGTACGGAACCCTAAAAACCGGCCAAGTGCGAGTCGGACTCGCACACGAAGGTTTACGTACCATTATCGCAAAAAACGGCAAAAAAATCACGTTTCTTATATGGGAGCCCCACTTAAATATTATTTTTTTCTGTTTTTAGTATTTGTTGTTATAGCGGCAACAGAAATACATCATCTGTGAAAATTTCAACTAACTAGCTATCACGGTTCATGAGATACAGCCTGGTGACAGACGGACAGACAGACAGACGGAGCGTGAAGTCTTAGTAATAGGATACCGTTTTTACCCTTTGGGTACGGAACCCTAAAAATTTAAAACAGTTTCTTATCCTCTAATATTGAAATCCTAATGCGCTGCAAAAGCCGCTGATACCATCTCAAAGACACAATAACTCTTGCGTCACAAACGAAAAGACAGGATATCCTGTTCTTATCGCAGATAAAGGACCTACGTCACGTCCTGTTTTCGCCCAACAATCTCCAGAAACGAATATAGCACAATAGGGAAGAATACTAAGCCGACTTATCTAGATAAATGGCTTTGTATTGTAAAGATTATCATCTTAGGTTCAACGGTAAGGCAATCGCGCTCGGTCATCGGAGTCATTTGACGACGCCGACGCAATACGGAGTTGTTGTCTACTTGTCTTTATTTATTTATGCCTCCTTTATTTAGCATACAATACCTATGCTTAATTTCTTCGGCATTTACATTTGTTTCCGATTTGCCGAACGTTAAAATGAAATGTTTTTTTAGGCAAATCAAGGGATTTATATCTGTGTTATATGTTTTCTAGGCAAGCGTGCTCCATCGTAGACCACATCTTCGCTTACCATCAGGTGAGATAGTGGTCAAGCGCGAGCCTATAATAGATAAAAAAAAAAAGAAAAAAATGTAATGTGTATGGTTTTCCGCAAGTGAAAAGAACACACTCCACACCTTGGTACGGGTGTCGTAAAAACTGGACAAGTGCGAGTCGGACTCGCGCACGAAGGGTTCCGTACCATTTTCACAAAAAACGGCAAAAAAATCACCTTAGTTGTATGGGAGCCCCACTTAAATATATAGTTATATTATTCTGTTTTTAGTATTTGTTGTATAGCGGCAACAGAAATACATCATCTGTGAAAATTCTACTGTCTAGCTATCAGTACGGTTCATGAGATACAGCCTGGTGACAGATAGAAAGACAGACAGACAAACGGATCGTGGAGTCTTCGTAATAGGGTCCCGTTTTTACCCTTTGGTTACGGAACCCTAAAAATGGAGTCTACGGTAGGTATAGATACCGGGTGAGTTTATCAAGTAGACGCGGATGGCCAAATCCGAAAGTATGCGGAATAGCGAAAATCACTCAAAGGAATCACGGGGCCGATTTTAAAGTTTCTCGATAGAGAAATTGATCCTAAAGGCGGAAGCATACCTACCTACTTATGTCGTGGCGTGGCGCGGTATCCACCAATCAAACGACTCCGTTCCAGCCTACGTCATAATACAAAGAGTTTTATAACCGTTCTACTGCGTCAGAAGGCGCAATGCCACGATACGTAAGTGTCTTGCCGCCATTATTAGCGACACTACCGGTACTGGTGTAATAGGAGATAATAATAACTACTGCGTATGTTTATTTCCAAAAATAACGGTTTCGATTCCTGTCTTGGAATTTCGACCTAAAGGGCAATAGGGAGGGCTATGCTTGGAGTTACTTTGCGTGATCGAATCAGAAATGTAGAGATCCGCAAGAGAACCAAAGTTACCGACATAGCCCGAAGAATTGCCCAATTAAATGACAGTGGGCAGGGCACATTGCTCGCAGAATGAATGGCCGTTGGGGTCGGCAGGTTCTGGAGTGGCGACCGCGTACCGGAAGATGCAGCGTTGGGAGGCCTATGTCCAGCAGTGGACGTCTTTTGGCTGACATGATGATGATGATAAAAACAATCGGCCCTGTGAATCCTTTGAGTGTTTTTCGCTATACCTCAAAGTTTTTGCCATCCACACGCATACCCACTTAGAAAACTCACCCTGTACCTTCCTACCTATATTGTTAAAGTGACAAGAGCACGGACAGACTTATTGTAATGGTTAAATCTATAAATCATTAACTTTATTAAAAGTTACCTATAGCTAAAGCCCGGGAAATTAATACTTACCTATGCACTAAATACCCATCTAAAATCCCATTATAATCGGTCTACTGGGGATCTTCTAGCGTATGCCATTCACATCTGGAGTGAGGCCATCGAGAGGCACGGGGAAGCGCTTGTCGTCTCCCTAGACATCTCGAAGGCTTTCGATAGGGTCTGGCACGAAAGCCTTATTGGTAAGCTTCCTTCATTCGGTTTGCCCGGTGGTCTGTGTGATTGGATTGCTGACTTCCTGAGAGATCGGCCCATTCGAGTGGTTATCGATGGCTGCTCGTCGGACCACTTGGATATTAATGCCGGTGTCCCTCAGGGGTCGGTACTCTCAGCAACTTTATTCTTGCTGCACATTAACGATCTGCTAAAACCTTTGGGTATGCAGACGACAGCACTGTTGCTGAGAGATACTTGTCCAACGCTCGTGCTACCGGGCCTCAGATCCAGTCTCTCCGGGAGGCCATGGTGGAGCGCTTGAACTTGTCCTTGCAGGCAGTCTCCGAATGGGGCGATGCCAATCTGGTCAAGTTTAATGCTGCTAAAACCCAGGCGTGTCTTTTTTCCGCTAAAAAGAGCCAATTTCACCCGGCGCCAACTTGCCGAGATGTAACCGTGCCAATAACTGACCATCTTGAGCTTCTTGGCGTTACATTGACATCGACTCTCAATCTTGGCCCGTACATTGAGGCAAAGGCTCAGCTGGCTGCCAAAAAGCTGGGAATCCTTGCAAAGGTGAGAAGGTACTTCATGTCAGAACAGCTGCTCAGCTTGTATCAAGCGCAAGTTCGATCATGCATGGAGTACTGTTCTCATCTCTGGGACGGATCTGCCAAATACCAGCTTGATGCACTAGAGTCGATCGAAAAGCGGGCCAAGAGGCTCATCGACGATGAGGCACTGGTTAAGTCAAAGCTCCAGAGTCTTGAACATCGTCGCCGAGTTGCCAGCTTGTCGGTTTTTTATCGTTTGCGTTCCGGGGAGTGTGCGATGGAATTGCATGATCTAATTCCGCCCAGCCCGTATCATCATCGGGCTACCAGACGTACGGCGATGCGCCATCGGTACATGGTGGACATCCCACCCATACGCACTAAACGTATTGAGAATACTTTAATTATGCGTACAGCTAAGGAGTGGAATTCTTTGTAAAAAAACAAGAGTGAATCTTTTTAGCGATACTACTATAAATTATTATTTGTCCACAGAAATAATAAGACCGCCATGACGTAACACTTCGCAGTGTGCACACTGCTAAAATTGTTTTGTTTTAGCTATAATATTTCTTTGTAGACATAACTTTTATGCATTGATGCGTAAAAGATGTGCATCCTTGGTGCGCAGGGTGCGGGCCAGCTCCAACGGCATCCTGGCCATGATTGCTGACAGGCTGGACTGTGTTCACATGAATCGTTGCTCCAGTATTTCATCTGGAATGCTGAAGCAATGATGATGTTATTGTGCTACTAACATAGGTATAAGTTTGTATTGTTACTAACTCCATGATAATGTATGTTTAGGTTTAAGTTATTTTATATGGGCCCTGTCGCCTTAAATAAATGGATTAATAATAATAATAATAACAATAGCCGTTACCAAGCCATAATCAATCTGTTGGCTGTCTAAGAGAATTAAAGGTTCTGGATAGTGGCCTATTGATAGCTGTCTAAGCCATTATACAGCCCATGTACAGCTCTAAGAATGATCGACAGCTGTTAACAAGCTACTATAATGCTCAGGGCTGGTTAATTTGGGGCTAAATCGAGCATTATAGGAGCTGTGTAGCGGGATATACAGCCGTTGTACAGAAAGTATAACAGCCTCGAGTTTTCAAAAATTCTTTTGGCTAATGACTATACAGCTATGTGTGCTGCTTGGGAAGGGTTGTGTATTGGTCGATTTTTAAATGGCCATTTGTATTATAAGGCTCTAAAAAGTAGGTAGGTACGGGTTGCAATGAAATTGCAATTTTGACATGAAGCAGATGAGACTCGGATCGCGGGCACTCAGGTTGAACTGTTCGCCCGGCCCGGAGTTGGGACAAATCCAGACTCCGAGCTCCGGGCGGAGTTTTTTTCTCGAGAAAAAAGTTTTTTCTATCTGGCATTTGTCAGTGCTACTGGCAAAACACTACAAAGTGAAAAATAACTTCAATTTCGAAATTCGGTGTTCCTGTTTGAAAATTTCTTAATTTTTTGACAAACGCCTGCTGAAATTTAAGTTATTTTCACTTTGTAGTGTTTTTATTTGGAAGTCCGATGTATATTTTTGTAAAAAAGTTTTTTTTATTTTTCACTTTTTAGTGGTATATAATGAACAAGTTCTATAGTAAGATTACCCAAATAACATGTAACTTGAACATAACCAGTGGAATGAGAGTACACATCTGCGCTGCGTACCCGTTTAGAGCATAGTATTGGTATTTTATGAAATTGTGTAAACAATAAGCAGACATGCGATTGCAGCAATCCTGAGAGATTTGCCGTCATTTATCGAAGAGTTCTGTTGTATATCTCCGAAGTTCTTCATCAGATCTTTACCAAATTTAAATGGGACCATTTCGGAATAAACTTCTTTCGAACAAAAACAGAATTTTGCAAATCTGTTTATATATGACGGAGTTATGCACGAACACAAAATAAAGAAAATATAGACATCCGAATTGAGAACCTCCTCCTTTTTGGGAAGTCGGTTAAAAACCCAATAACACTTTGCTCGAACCGGGCATCGAACCCAAGACCTGATGCTTACCATTATCACAGAATAAATAATACTACCAATACTCATCTACATGGGCGTACCCAGCATTCATGACACCCGCGACTGGCTCGGTCCAATATTGTCCATTATTCCCTGTAAAATCGCAATGTCAATGTGTGTGTGCAAAATGATGCTTTGTTCAGAGTGGCCTCTCTGTCTGCGGAGCGCCGCCGCTTACGTTGTGGTGACACTGGCAAAATGCACGGTGCAATTGTCAAAAAACCGCGCACGACGATGGCGCACGAAGATTACCGAATCTAGCCGAGCGTTGAACGCTCAGCTGTGTTCGGTAATCTGGTAATCTTCGGTAGCGAGTTGCGAGCTGAGGTTGCGAGCGACTAGCATTTGTTTGAAATAAATTATTTCATTTGACATTTTATTGTTTTGAAGGAGCTAAAACTAAATCAAACGTAGGTGATCAAAAAATATTCAGTTTAGAAATCTGTCTATATTAAAGTATAGAAATCTGTCTGATTGATATTGTGTTGTGATTGTGACACGCACATACATTCTGCTGAGCAATAATAAAGATAGATATGGACATTAGAAAATTTCACTATCTATAAAGCAGGATCATTTGCGGCTGTTTGCCCTACAACTACATATGTATACATGTTTCATGTAGGTGTGTTTGTGTAGTGTGTATGACAAAACACGATCCGACCTAAAAAACCTGACTTGCCCCCCCCTAGGTCAGAAGCTGGGTACGGCCATGCTCATCTATACTATCTATATCTATACTTCTATACTTATAATATTATAAAGAGGAAAGATTTTTTGTTTGTTTGTTTGTACCGAATAGACTCCGAAACTACTGGACCGATTTAAAAAATTCTTTCACCCAATAGTAAGCTACATTATTCCCGAGTGACATAGGCTATTTTTTATCCTGATAACGGGTCCTGTGAGTGGGTCCACGGGAGTGAAGCCGCGGGGAACAGCTAGTCTATACTATAATCTATACCAAGGGGAAAGATTTTTTTGTTTGTTTGTACCGAATAGGCTCCGAAACTACTGGACCGATTTCAAAAATTCTTTCACCAATAGAAAGCTACATTATTCCTGAGTGACATAGGCTATGTTTTTATCCCGATAATGGGTCCTGTGTGGTGGTCCACGGGAGCGAAGCCGCGGGGAACAGCTAGTAATAATAATAATAATATTATAAAGAGGAAAGATTTTTTTGTTTGTTTGTTTGTACCGAATAGGCTCCGAAACTACTGGACCGATTTAAAAAATTCTTTCACCAATAGAAAGCTACATTATTCCCGTGACATACTCGTAGGCTATTTTTTATCCTGATAACGGGTCCTGTGGGGTAGGCCAAAGGAGCAAAGCCGCGGGGAACAGCTAGTCATTTATAACTTAATAATCCTGAGATTTTTATAAAAAACCGGCCAAGTGCGAGTCGGACTCGCACTAGAAGGGTTCCGTACCATTATCGCAAAACACTGCATAAAAATCACGTTTGTTGTATGGGAGCCCCCCTTAATTTATTTTAATTTATTAATTATTATTTTTTGAAGTAAATATACAACTAAACATTCTGTGAATATTTCAAGCGTCTACCTGTTGCCGTTATTAATATCGAGCAAAAAACGGCAAAAATATCACGTTTGTTGTATGGGAGCCCCCCTTTAATATTTACTTTATACTGTTTTTAGTATTTGTTGTTATAGCGGCAACAAAAATACATCATCTGTGAAAATTTCAACTGTCTAGCTATCACGGTTCATGAGATACAGCCTGGAGACAGACGGACAGACAGACAGACAGACAGACAGATAGACAGACAGACAGACAGACAGACAGACGGATCGCGAAGTCTTAGTAATAGGGTCCCGTTTTTACCCTTTGGGTACGGAACCCTAAAAACGGCCTGTGTATCAATTTGATCAACAATTTATTTCATAATCATACCGTAGTAAGACTCTCCTAGAGGTTATCAAAGGTCTTAGATTATAGGTGAACTAGATTATTAAAGGAATTTGCCTACCGACCTACTGTGCCCGCGATACCGCATTTCTTCTTCGTCATCAGATTATACTAAAATCTACGTTTGTTTGTAGACCTGATTATTTGTGCATTAAGCAAAAGCATTATCCGCATTCATGCACAGTTTCAGATTCACGTAGGTACTTAGTTACCTGCGTATCTTGAGAAGAAAAATAATAATATTTAATGACGTACGGCAGGCATATTATGTATCTACTTAAGGGCAATACGATAGCGATTTTTGCGCTATAATTGCTCTTCATTCATACAGAAGTTTTAGAGCTATTGGCAGTTTTTTTTTAAATTATATGCATTTGACAAACAGCGAGGGATTAGCAAACAATTGTGTAGGACCTACCATACCTACACTGTAGTTATGCCGACTTTTATGGCATATAGCATTTGATCGCGCGATAATTGCTAATTGCTTTTTACGTACCTAATAAGCCTGCGGACTTGTAAATAAAATATACTTGTACATATTTATTGCGTGCGGGGATCAAACCTGTAAACCGTAGAGTTCAACCACTATGCTTATGTCATAATGTGATATAGATACCCATGAAAGTTAGTTAAATTATAGTCTTGATCATAGTTTTTTTTTGTTTTTTTTTTGGGACATGTCACGGCCGTCACGGGAGCGTAGCCGCGGGAAAAAACTATAATGTGATTTTTTATTTCGTGGACTAAACTGACATTTGGGGGGTTGTCACTTTATCGTTACATTAAAATAGTGTCGTACCCTAACTATCCTGAGTGATCGAAAGTTAATCGAAAATCGAAATATATCGAAAATGAAACTATTTCACGGCATAAAAAAATAATTTGTTTAGAAACTAGCGGCCCATATTTAGTTTCTACTCATTTATGTCAGACTTAAGTTTATCGATTGCATTTATTTTATTGTTGATTTCATATTTAATACAATTAAAGTTCATGTACTATGTGTATGAATACTGTTATATTTAAATATATTACGTTTATATTCATAAAACATTTATTTACACCAATTAGTGAAAATAAACTCAGGAGTCATATCACATCGATTCGATGAATCACTTATGATTGAGCCTTACCTACAACACTAAGCTCCGCGTTTGCAACATTTAAAAAATATAAGGTCATTAGCAGCTGTCAGTTTAGTCCACGAAATTAAAAATCACAGTATAGTTACTTTACTTTGGGCCAAATTCACCAATGAATCTAGAAACTAATTTTATTGCCATTAGTTCGACTAAAATCAGTTTATGCAAATTTATTATTCTGATCGTTAGTTTATCAGCGGCCTCGACCAATCAGAACGCTGTTTTTGTACAAACTGGGTTTAGTTGAACTAATCGCAATTAGCCTCATTGGTGAAATCGGCCCTTAGTTAGGTTCCTGTTCCTAGTTATAATAAGGGACTTCAACGTGTTTGACATAACACCCTCTCACAGAAAGGAGGCCTGTGTCGTAGCAGTGGGAACATTAATAGGCTGATCATGATGTTCATGACGTGTTTCCCAACCAACTGTTACTACGAGTATAAAGGTAGTCTGCGTCTTCCACACCACCACCTTCTTCGAACAATACATGCGCAATATTTATGTAGTTGCTTCTGTCGCTTCTGCTAGCGGCTTCCTTCCTTCCTCAGTGGTTGTGGTCATCATGTTGCAGTGAGACTTCGGTCTGCCGGCGGCTTAGCCCGCGTGAATGTCGGCACTCGGCAATTTTCCTAAGGGAACATACTCCCGCAATAAAAAGTCCTAAGTATTTCCTCCTCCGAGGTCCAATCTATACCTATTTCAAAATTCTTCAAAATTGGTTCAGCGGTTTAGACGTGAAAACGTACCAAACAAACAAACACAGTTTCGCATTAATAACATTTATATAAGTAGGTACTGTCTTACTGCCACTGTGTAACTCGATTCAGTCTACTTACAATTCGAAGTATTGAAATAAGTACAATCATACATACATACTTGCCACTAATCTATCTACTACTAAGACGTAATGGGGGCATAGTACGAGCATTTGTGGCGATAATTGGATTGATATTAGTAGTTGAATCATGCATGCCGTACGTAGGTACACGGGACGTAGCGTGCATTCCTAAGTAACTAAAATTAAAAGAAATAGGCAAGTATTCCCAATAATTGAGAGTACCTAAGTAACTACCAGCACAGGAACAGGTAAATTCAAACTTAATGGTGGCTCAGAAAGACCCCGCGAGTCACTGCCCTGTATCAAATAAGATGTAACTGCAGGGCTGAAGGGAGGGATGCCGCGGAGTGAATGCGCACCTAACAGCCGTAATAAAGTTTGAATAGACCTGTAGGTTTACTGACCTTTACCGTTCCTCAGAAGGCAAGTCAAGCTGTTGGACCCGGCTGTCATTTGAAGATGTTTGACAGTCGTTACGGGTAGTCAGAAGCTTGAAAACCTGACACCAATTTTACCAAGGGGGTATTGTGTCTCCCAGTTACTGAGTTGTGGAGGTCAAGTAGGCAGTCGCTCCATGTAAAACACTGGTTTTTAACTGCATCTGGTTATGACTGGATGCTGACCCCATATACATATACCTGGGAACACATACATAGCTGGGAAAAGCCTGAGCAGATTGAACAAGTTAGTAATTACTTGGACCTGCAAGATGGATGGATTGCGTGACGGTCCTTTCGCCCCCCTCCAGAGAGGAGGCCTGTATCCCAGCAGTGGGAACATTATGGGCTGTATGCTGGTGTCCACTCGGCGTAACAACCATCAAGATAATAGTTTCAGCCAAGTCTTTACTTGTGAGACATTTAGGCCGAGTTTCTCACCTCAAAATTATCGCAGAATTAATGTGACAAATTGTCAAGCACACGCTATCTGCTGTGATTAGCTGTTAAAGATTCATTTAACCAATCACAGCAGATAACGCGTGCTTGACAATTTGTCACATTAATTCTGTGATAATTTAGAGGTGAGGAACTCTGCCTTACATTTATCAAGTTATGTTGTTGTTACATTTAATAAAACAACTCTTTCAATTCTCAATAAGTTTATTGACAATATGCAGTATAAATATCCATTTCATGGAATCTAATTCATGATTTTTATGAATAATTAATATTTTATAATTGCACTAATATGAAATACCAACTTAATAAATAATTGCAGAAATAATTTATAAAAGACACATTTCTTATGGTAGGTTCTATAGCTTTGGTGTGATGCACTTGCAATTGTATGTATATTTGAGCTTTGCACATACTATATATAGGAAATAATTTATTGAAAGTGATAATTACATTACAAAATGGGAACATCAAGAACTTTAACACTCATAACTTAAACCTAATTGTTTCCTTTATCAGTTACCCCTCACATACCATTTAAATATAGCCATATAATAAATACAAACCCTCACAATTCATTTCTACATTATGTATTCAAAACACGTAATAAATGACTTAAGATACCGACACTGTAAATATACAAGTCATATATTTTATTGAATTTGTGTGCAAATGTACCGTACAAAGTACATTTGCTTCCTGAAGCGAAGTTGATGCCTTCTTATGAGGTGAACAGGTCACAATAATATAAACATTGCTAATTAACAGTTAGGAGCAAAATGTTTCAAAAACATAATAGCAAACTAGATAGATAACAGTCTCCATTTCTAATAAATGTACAAAATAACAAATTTTAAACCAACAACACCAAAAATCTCCTACACCAATTCACACAAAATTAAACTAATAATAAATAATTTAATTACTTCAAGCTTTCCTCGCGTAAAAACGTCTTCTTAATTCATCAATATCAATGAGGTAGTACGTACCCGGAAACAATATGTCTATCGAGCCCGATGGTTGATAAGGAGCTGTGTGGTAGTTCTTAGTTCTATTGTCCATGATTTCTGAAAATTTGCTAGGCTCCACACATTGTCTCTGATCTAGTAGAGAAACAGTATGATTCAAGGCATTTAATAATTTTGCCAATTTCGAACCAACACTCATGTCATTGCAAATATTTATTGAATACATTGTGGACGCAAGACCTGATCCATATGAGAAGAGACCAAACTTCTTACTAATCAGCTGTTCAGGAGATTTACTGATGAGGTATGATGCAAGGCCTCCATACAATGATGGGGTGTACATATTGCCTACATTCTTAGCGATGTACAATGAGGGCTTAGTCTTCTCATCAAATAAAGCTTGGCTGTATGTCATGAATGCTTTTTCAACGTCTCTGTCAAAGTATGTATCTTCCAATTTGTATGAACTGAATTTTGATAAACCTGGGAACTGCTTTTCACGTTGTTCTGGTGATGCATTCAAGAAATCATTGAAGCATACTCTGGCCAGAGACTTTTGTACTAGTTTACTGTAAGGACAGTGGAACAACATACCATCTAAACTTAATAAGCCCTTGAAGTCAGGATCAAGCTTCCTCATCTTCTTACAAAATAAGTTATAACAATTATCTAAAGCACTGAGGTAGCATTTGATAGAGAGCTTCCCGTCTACTAGCGGGAATTCCGATGACAAGTCTGGCTTGTAGAAATCATACGCATGCGTCATGTATGAAGCACGAACACCGCAGTCCAGCACTAGAGGAGCACCGGGCCCTATGAGCATGGCCACTGCTCCTGCACCACCTGTAGGCCTTGCTGGGCCTTTGCCGTACACTGCAATGTCTCCTGCCACCACTATTGCTTTCCTGCCATCCCAGGAAGATGACTCCACCCAGTTCACAGCATTAAACAGAGCTGCAGTACCACCATAACAAGCATTTGTTGTGTCTATACCTTCAATGTCAGTTGCTCCTTTCTCAGCAAATAAGGTCATGAGGAAAGTTTTTACACTTTTGCTTTTATCAATGATAGTCTCAGTACCAACCTCCAGGCGGCCAATATCATGAAGATTGATGTTGTTTTTCTCTATCAGTCTGTGTAAAGCTGTCATACAAATTGAGTTTATGTCTTCCCTGTCTGAGCAAAAGCCCATTTTGAGCTGCCCGAGGCCGACGGTGTACTTGCCGGTAGACACTTCGTCGAATTTTTCCAGTTCCGTTTGGTCTACGTATTGTGCAGGGAAGTACAGCTCCATGGCGAGTATGCCGACATTTTCTACTCTTCCGCCCATCTTTGATAGTAACTTTCACGCTCGAGATTAGTGTTCGTGGACCGTTAGTTCGTCGGTACGTGTTGCCCGAGCGGTGTAACCGGCGTAAACTGATGTCCGCGGGTCTGCGCTGCCGCGTCTCGTATGTGCCGACGTCAGCACTCAGCCTCACGTTACCGGCACGAATACACCATTGACCTAATACCAATAACCAGCTTTCTTTCGCTCTTACGCGAATGTCCGATAACAGTATTTACGTTGCGTCGTGCGAGGCACCGATCAGCACTCGTTTTTAGCAATGTCACGATCAACTTGTCCGTGTTGTGTTTACATAAGTTATGCGTAAATCTTTTGTTAATTTAACTTATAATTTATGCCGCATGCATTTTCTTCCGGATTTCTGAGATTTCTACTTTGACTTGACACAGTTTTGAACTTTTGACAGAGGAGAAGAGTCAATCATGTGGTTACGTCAGTCAAACAGATTACGTCACAAAATAGCAGCGTTCAGGAACTTATAAAAAATTATCTGCTTGAAAAATCATTAACATTACACTGAATATTTTTTTTCAATTCTAAATCATGTAAAGCTGGTTTACCTTAAATTTACGAAAATACAAACTTTCACTGAGAGTAACGGTAACCTAAAGCTTGAATGAACGATATACCTAGGAAAATTTGTTTTTTTTTAAATAATGGCGATGGCTATTTTTACTGTGATGGCTATGTAGGTACCCGCGTACTTAAAATTAACAAAGACAAGCTATCAAAATATTGTTCGATCATTGACCCGAATTCCGGCTAGACGGCCCAAATTCAGTACATTCTTATATCAATGATAACTACTCACTAATAAGAGAGATAAATGACTTGCAAAAATACCCGATAAAAACCAATCTAACAACTTAGTGGTTCTTGAATTAAGAAATCCTGTAACTAGTTTATAAAAGGATCAGATCAGTAGATAGGTTTCCTTCGTAGAAAGTAAATAAAATAATGTTCTCCGACTATTTCTTTACATGGCTACTACTCTTGATGCTGCGAAGTTGCGTCTATCACTATTTGTTTCAAACTGGTTTCATTTAGCCTTATTTCCAATCTCGCGCCTACATTCCATACCGGAAAACGAAAGTACAGCCCAAATCACTGCAGTATCTATTAAGGAGCCTTGTCCCAAATATTACCGATCCTAAAAACGCACAGCGAAATCACTATTTCTTGTCTCCAATTAGCCATAGACCTCAAATTAGCACTGAGGTCTGAGGACCGACACGGCTTGGTTATGTTTGTGTAACGTGTTGATTTTGTGTTTACAGTTTATAGTTTCGAGCAGAAGTTTTTAAGTATAGTTCTCAAATCTTTATTGCGTACCATAGTTTTAAAGAGATAAAAGATAACTTTTTAACATTTCCTTACGCAAAAATAAGAGCCGCTGATTGTGTTTACATTAGCAATCTTGTCTGAGAATGGAATAAAAACTATAAGTAATCATAAGCTTTGATAGCCTTAAAATTTCAGTGAGGCCAACGCAATGGCGACTTGCCCGATCCGGGAATCGAACCCAGGGAGAAAACAAACCTTCACTGTATTTAAAGAAAAAAACATTCACGAACCTAGTAAACCCTTTTACTTGCAAGTCGCTGCTAACACCATCTATCTATCACCGTGAAACAGAACCGAATGCGTTCGATGTACAAAAAATTGCCAGAATAAGCAGTCGAAAAACGCTAGTTACGTCGCCACGGTTTCTTTGTATGGGATGAGGCAAGGGCGGATTTAGGGGGGGGGGCACGGGGGCACGTGCCCCCCCCAGACGGCATATTGTGTACTGTGGAGATTCCATCACAGTATCTACATACTTAGAAGCAAATCAAATTACAGAGTTGCTAAAATATATGAATAAAATAACAGAAAGAAACTATTCACCACTGCACTGGAGGATGTCTTCAAGGTTCTAGACTGGAGAAACCGATTCGCCGATTATAAAGCTGTCATGGAGGACCCCAGTACAACGCTCGATGACCACAGTAGAGCTTCCGAAAGAATGGGTCCAAAAATGAACATGGACAAACCAAGGTGATGCGCTCATCTCGCACCCACTCCAATCAAGATCGGTGGCTCCACAGCCGAAGCCGTGGACGACCATGTCTACCTGGGACAAACGGTCCAGTTAGGCAGGTCCAATCTCGAGACCGGACGGCCGGCAGCATCGCTGTTCTTCGAAGGCCGCAGAGAGGGATGGCCGTCAGAGTCATTAGGGGGTATCGCACGATGGCCAGTGCACAAGCCGCCTCGGGAGGAGGTACGGCTCCCTGTCGTTTCGGGTGACGCAGGTGCTCTCGGGGCATGGTTGCTTCGGGATGTACCTGTGTCGCATAAACAGGGAGCCGGACACCCGGTGTCACCACTGCGTCGACTGCCGGGATACGCTGGCAGAGTGTGCCGCTTGGGAGGAGCCACGCCGTGCCCTCATCAGAAGTAGGCAGTGACCTGTCGCTACCGGCCGTAGTCGAGTCTATGGTCGGCAGCGAGGAGTCCTGGGACGCGGTGGTATCCTTCTGCGAAATAGTCGTCTCGCAGAAGGAGGCTGCGGAGAGGTAGAGGGAGATTTCATCCACTCACCCGATCCGTAGCAAACGCGCCGGGCTTCGGCGGAGGGCGGACAGCGCCCTCTTCCGGCCCCCCTAAATGGGTCCAAGGGCGACGGACTCGGGGACATCCGTCGCCCCCCACACATCTGGACTCGAGGTGGTGGCGCGTAGTGTTCCACGCGCGCCCCTCTTAGACGTCGCGGGGGGAGTCAAACACCTCACTTCCCCCCCAACCCGAGATTGAGGCCCGTATCGTTGTTCCGCGACCCCCGGCGTAGGTGTGAGATGGAACACCGGGGTGGTTTTTAGTCAGTAGGAGTCTGACAGACCCCTCCGCCCCCCCCCCCCCCAGGGCGGAGGACATTCAATGAGGATTTTCCACCCAGGAAAAAAAAAAGAAAAAAAGAAATGGTAACCGTCCTAGCGTGATTGAGAACCAGGGTTACCGACATAGGCCGAAGAATTGCCACACTTAAGTGACATTGCTCGCAGAACAGATGGCCGATGGGGCAGAAAAGTTTTGTAGTGGCGACCGCGAACCGGAAGACGTTGCGTTGTTGTGGACCAAAAGCCTGGTGAAGGTTGCGGGCATCCGCTGAATGGCCTATGTCCAGCAGTGGAAATCTTTCGGCTGATATGATGATGATGAACAGAAAGAACATGAGTGAAACTCTTGTCTTTCATAACACTTCCTGTACATACTTCAACTTGTAGAAATAAACATGAAGTATGATACTTCAAGTTTATTTCTGACAGTTATTGTTGATTTTTTTGCTGGTCCGCCCCTTGTGCCCCTCCCAGAAAAAAATCCTGGATCCGCCCTTGGGATGAGGTATCTGTATGCTAGTATTATATTATCTGTGCCCAGGGCATCAAGCTTGCCAGTAGCGCTTGCCACTACTAGACCAATTAGGCAGACTTACCTTGTTTTATGCAGTGCCCAGCCCTTCTCAAAATATATTATAAGGCCTGGTTTTAGTCCAATGAGATACAAACACAGACAAATCTAATTAGATGACGCAATTCGAGTATGTACTTCGCGTGTCAAAAAACAGAGTAAAATCAAGATCGTAATTTGAGCTTTTCGTTAGCATTATCGGCAGTAGAAATCTAGAAAAATGCCTTTTAGGGTTCCTAACCCAAAGGGAAAAACAGGACCCTATTACTGAGAGTCCTTCTGTCGGTCTATCCGTCTGTCAACAGGCTGTATCTCATGAACCGTGATAGCTTAGTATTTCTGTTGCCGCTATAACAACAAATACTAAAAACAGAATAAAATAAATATTTAAGTGGGGCTCCTATACAACAAACATGATTTTTTTGCCGTTTTTTGCTGTAAAGACTGTATAGAAAAAGTTGGTTTAGAAATATTTTCTTTCAATGGTAAGTAAATTTCTTTTTAAATTTTGTGTGAAAAAGTAGCACGCGGTTTTCATTAATTACGTGGTTTCCTTACTATCAACCGACAGTTTCAACCTAGATATCAATTGAATCAATCATTATGCGCAGGTACGAAGTAATTTGAAAACTCACATAGGTATTTAATTTGGTGCGTGACTGCGTGCGCTAACGCTGACCTTAGCACTTGGCAGTTCCAGAATTTGTATAGGATGACCCCTCTGTTGGAAAACAGTCAGTTTTTCGGTATTCGTGGCCACAGATTACTAAATCTAAGACCTAAGTCTACATTTGAAAAGTCTATTCCAATTCCTACCCACAAGCTGCTTTTCTGTTCTTTTTTTTAATGTTCGATCGTGCCTGATGAAAGGATGGATAGAACAAGCGAGCCCAAAAGATGCATGTTCATTTATAATTTGAAGCCTGAGAGGGTTAAAGGTGGTAGCGAATATCGATGCTGGCAGCTGCCACTAAAAACGCCTTTAAAGAAAGAAGGGGCAATGATTTTGGGTCTAACCAAAGTAATCCATATCTACTACAGGGCACCGACATGAAGAATCGAGCTTCAACAGTCGGCGTGTTTGAGGTTGAGTTACGCCAATGAATAAATTTAAAAATCAAAGTACTTGAAGACTACAATGGATCAAGAAAGGTTGCACGACCTAGCTTTGCTTAGTGTAGAGCGAGAAGAAAACGTTATCGTTATGTTTGTTTGCGTCGCAAAAAGGCAGGAAGGTGGAGTTATAAATGCAAAGGTTTTACGTAATTACTGTCATTATAAAAAATAAAATAAATACTTTTTGGAGGAGGCCTTTGTCCAATGGGACAAAATAGGCTAGAAAAAGTTTTTTTTTTAAATGTTTTATGAGTATTAACGGTCTGGCTTATACTAATAAAAAATGGCACCTAGGGCACACTTAATGTAAACACTAGATAGGTACACTAAATTAAACAATTATAAATCTTAGGTAGGTATATACCTACTACTATACTACCTATCTTTATTTAAGTGTTTAGCGCACAAATAGAGACAGTTACAAAAAACCCGACTGCTTAAAAAGCAAACTAAAAAGACGTAAACAAGAAGAAAATCATGCTGTGCAGTCGGAGGATACTTATTCGCGAGCTGGCGGACCAAAACCAGATGTATCCTCCGACTGCACAGCATGATTTTCTTCTTGTTTACGTCTTTTTAGTTTGCTTTTTAAGCAGTCGGGTTTTTTGATTTTTTTAATTAACTTTTTTTATTTACAACTTTTTAGTTATTTTTTTTTAGAATTAGGTACATTTAAACATATAAGTGTTATATATTTTTGAAATCGCCTTTTAAAACCCTTTATTTTGATACCTCACACGATGGGTTTGGAAGAAAAAAAAATATTTTTTTCCCACAAAATGGCGCACAAAATCCGCCATTATTGTTTTTTACAATTTTAATGTAGCCAGTGACACTCGCAGGATTAAGACGAATCGATTGACGTAAGAATCATCAAAATCGGTTAACGCGTTTGGTCTCTGGAACGCCACATAGGAACAAACATACATACATACATACATACATACATACATACATACTTACATACATACATAGACTGATAAACACATTACCCTCCTTCGGCAGTCGGGTAAAAACAACTACGTTGTAAAGTCATCGTATATAATTCGCCTAGGTTAACGTCATGTTGTAAAAATAATAGTGCCGGTATGAGTGCTAATTTTACTTTCAAATGTACAGTAAATTGTTTGCATACACTTAGCACATTACATTACCAGGCAATAGCCCAGAATCCAGAAGATTCGATCAACAAAGTTGGCGTGGTAACTTGATATAACTTAACGTAAAAATGTTAAAAATTCAATATTACTATGAGGATGCGAATGTAGGTACTTTGTCATGTGCATTGGTGCAATAGTTGTTAAGATTTTTCTGTATTTTTGTATACGTTATGGATCAAGTGATTAATACGGCATTATTCATACTGCCCGGGCAATTTGAAAAAAACCTAATATGCGTAAGTATGCAATATAATAATTAAAAAAAACCGGCTAAGTGCGTGTCGGGCCACGCGCAGTAATAGAGTTCCGAAGTTGTTTAAAATTAATGCGAACTCAGAAGAGGGTTTTGTTGTTGTTACATATACATTAAAACGGTTTTAACGGCACAACGTCTAAAAACGGGCACGCATAACGGGCATGTTTTTTTAAAATCTATATGCTCGCGTTTGACCACTATCTCGCCTGATGGTAAGCGATAATGTGGTCTACGGTGAAGCATGCTTGCCTAGAAGTAACCTATTCACTCTTGACTTAAACTAAATAAGGAGTAGGTAACTGGTAACTGAAGGAGTTATAAAATCCAAATTCGCAACAGAAGTTACAAAAATATTATCTATTTGATTATCACCGCGGGTGCGAATTGAGAAAGGAGCCGATACGAGCGCGCGGTAGAGCCACGGGGAATGTTATAGTTCGTTCCTGGATTTTTGCGCGCACGCTCATTTTTACCCGACTGCCGAAGGAGGGTAATGTGTTTATCAGTCTATGTATGTATGTATGTATGTATGTATGTTTGTTCCTATGTGGCGTTCTAGAGACCAAACGCGTTGGCCGATTTTGATGGTTCTTACGTCATTCGATTCTTCTTAATCCTGCGAGTGTCACTGGCTACATTAAAATTGGAAAAAAACAAAAATGGCGGATTTTGGGCGCCATTTTGTGGGGGAAAAAAAAATATTTTTCTTCCAAACCCATCGTTTCGGGGATCAAAATGAAGGATTTTAAGAGGCGATTTCAAAAATATATAACACTTATATGTTTAAATGTACCTAATTCTAAAAACAAGTAACTATAAAGTTATAAATAAAAAAAGTTAATTAAAAAAATCAAAAAACCCGACTGCTTAAAAAGCAAACTAAAAAGACGTCACATCACATCATCAGCCTATTAATGTTCCCACTGCTGGGACACAGGCCTCCTCTCTATGAGAGGGAATGGGCCGTAATCCACCACGCGGGCCCAGTGCGGATTGGTGGATGTCACATGTCTTCGAAGTTTTTGGTTCTAGGACATGCCGGTTTCCTCACGATGTTTTCCTTCACCGTTTTTGAGAGCAGTGGTGATGAAATAATTTACACAAAGTAAAGCGCCTGCCTGGGTTCGAACCCACGACCTACAACTTGTAAGTCGCGGCTGATACCACTGGGCCACTACTGCTCTCTAAAAGACGTAAACAAGAAGAAATTCATGCTGTGCAGTCGGAGGATACATCTGGTTTTGGTCCGCCAGCTCGCGAATATGTATCCTCCGACTGCACAGCATGATTTTCTTCTTGTTTACGTCTTTTTAGTTTGCTTTTTAAGCAGTCGGGTTTTTTGATTTTTTTAATTAATTTATTTCTTTTTTCAGAATTTGAAAAATTTCGTATGTATTTACCTCTAATCTGCGGTATTCAATATATCGTTCTGGAAAGTTTTACGCTACTAAATTAGTGATGTATGATGATGTATATGTCGGGTAGAATATTGACTTTATAGATGGATATCGACAAAAGTTTTTTTTTTTTTTTTCCCTTTTTGATCCGCGATCAGTTTTTAAGTTTTAGTGGATGAGGTAAAGGTAAACATTTGCGGGAAGAGCGTGACTCCAGGGAGCCATCTACCCCTTATTCGTGTTTACGTCCACACAGGTGTGGGTGGACTACACAATGTCTTTCCTTTGAGTCTTTTTCTGTAACCTCTTGTGTTCAGTGCGGCAGCCAGATTATTAGGGTGCCTTTCCAATCTTTCCTGGTATCTTTTTGTGATGTTCTTGATCTCGTCCATGACGGTACTCATTGATAACTCATTGTGTATTTCAGCGTTCGTCACAAACCAGGGAACGCCACTAATTGACCTCAAAATAGCATTCTGCATTCTCTGTATGATGCTAATGCTCGACTTACAGGCACTGCCCCAAAGTTGAATGCCATAAAGCCACACTGGCTTCAAGATCACTTTATATATTAAAAGTTTGTTGTCGGTACTCAGTTTGCTGTTTCGTCCCATGATCCAGTGTAAGTTCTTGTAACGGATATTAAGTTCGTGTCTCTTGGTCTTAAGATGTTTCTTCCACGTCAAACGTCGGTCGTGATGTAACCCTAGGTATTTTACACTGTCGTGGTGAGATAGTGTGACATTCTCGAGATGTACAGGTGGACAGTCACCTATTCGCAGCGTAAATGTGACGTGAACCGATTTGCTTGCGCTCGTCTTTATCCGCCACCTTTTTAGCCATGTGGTTATTTTGTCGAGACTCCCTTGCAGCATGTGAGATGCAATATATAATCTCATTTGACTTTAGATTACATAACGTCGAAAATACTTCTGCACTAACAAAAAATAGCCACCCCGCGTGCATTCACCGTATGGACTACGGCGCGCCGTAGTTGACAGCCGACGCCGAAAAAAAAAACGGCGAAAACGACTACGGCCACTCCAATGCGTTAATCGAGCTTAAACATTATTAATTTAGAAATCATTATTATTAAGGATGTTATGATTTTATTTTTGTATATATTTACATGGTTCATAAGCATATATTTACTATCTGTTTTACACAGCTAACAACGTTATTTAAGTAATTTTCCAAAGGCATTTGTACAAAAAATTTAATGTGCCAAGTTATGCTAGTATTATATTATCTGTGGCCAAGTACATTTTATAAGTTGGTCGACTATTACTCGTAAACTTGTGAAGTCTGTTATGATTTTATTTGTGTGTATTTTTACATGGTTCATTAGCATATATTTACTCTGTTTTACACAGCTAACAACGTTAGGTAATTTTTCAATGGCATTTGTACCACATTTTTACCGTTCCAAGTACATTTTATAAGTTGGTCGACTATTACTTGTAAACTTATAAAGCCTACTTATCTGTGATAGTTTTCCTTTTCATTTCGTTATATTTACTACTGCCGTGAATGTTTTCACATAGCCAAGAGCAACCATTTCAGGGGGGGGGAAACTTGACTCTAACATAAATTTGCAATTTAAAGCTTAATTTTACGCAAACGGATCTCTGAATCTAAAAATGGTGTTAACAAACCCATAATATTTTTGAACCTACTACCTTTGCCTATCCAACGATACCCCACACCATGGGATAGACAAGCAAAAAAAATACCCACTTTACGTCTATAGGAGGAACAAAAAAAAAATTTTTTCGTGATTTTATTTTACCACTTTGTCGGACACGGCCTCATCAGAAAGCTTACAGTCATTCAAAGGGCAATGGAGAGGGCTATGCTCGGAATTTCCTTGCGTGATCGAATCAGAAATGTAGAGATCCGCAAGAGAACCAAGGTTACCGACATAACCCGAAGAATTGCCAAACTTAAGTGGCAGTGGGCAGGGCACATTGCTCGCAGAACGGATGGCCGATGGGGCAGAAAGGTTCTGGAATGGCGACCGCGAACCGGAAGACGTTGCGTTGGAAGGCCTCCCACCAGGTGGACCGATGACCTGGTGAAGTTTGGGGGAATCCGCTGGTTGCGAGACGCACGGGACCGGTCAATGTGGCGACGCTTGGGGGAGGCCTATGTCCAGCAGTGGACGTCTTTCGGCAGATATGATGATGATGATGATGACTTTGTCGGAATTATTAATATGTATATCCATGCCAAATTATAGCTTTCTATTACTTAGATTATCTGAGCTAAGCTGCGGACGGACAGAGCGAAACAGGGTTCCTTGTTGACTTCGGAACCCTAAAAACTATAGAAATAATTAAATTGACCTGGCTTTCTGAATAATGCCCATCATTTATTAGGCCGGGTAATAAAACGATGTGATTTTTAAAATTATTTTTATGTTGACATTGGTTTTAATATAGAATAGGTAAGTACGACTCCTATTTAAGCAACAAAAGTCGACGGAGCCCCGCTGCGGTGCTCCTATTTCTGTCTGCTGGGTCCAAAGTAACCTAAAATGAAAGAGATGTCATCTCCTTCGAACCTAACCTATCCGTGTCGGGGTGCCCTAAGCTCCCGAGCTTCCTTCACTCGCTCTTTGACTAATTCACTGACCATAATTAACGAATTGTCCAACCGTTGCGTAGCAATATTCATAATGACCAAACAATGTGATAAATATAGAAGTTTGAATCATATTATTCACTAGCTGTTGCCCGCGACTTCGTCCGCGTCAAACTCGTAAAAAATATATTTTTATTTTTTTAGTTTCCCGCCGGTACTATGATTTTTTTCGTGATCAAACTTAGCCTATGTTACTCGTTATTACATCAGCTATCTACCAGTGAAAGTCCCGTCAAAATCGGTCCAGCCGTTTCGGGGATTATCCTGAACAAACAGACAGACAGACAGACAAAAATCTTAAAAATTGCTTATTTGTTGTTAGTACCGTATATACTTCTTTTTTTTTTTTTTATCGCGGAATGCGATAAGGCCGCCCATTGTATACTATAATATTGAGTTTCTTTTTTCTTGTTTATTATGGTGTACAATAAAGTGTATATAAATAAATAATAAATAAATACTTTCACGTGCATTCAATAAACCGTTGTTATTTTGATATTACATACAGACACTTCAATTTTATTTATTTGTATAGATGCATAAAGCCCGGGCATTATACATAGTGCCCTGATTAATCACTTGGTCCATGACAATTATATATGGCATGTGATATGGCTGTGCATTCTCATATAGGTAAATAAATAAAACAAAACGTATAGCATCAAAACTTATGCCCAATTTATTCGGGATTGGTTTAACGTGACTTCTGCTTCCATAATTTTCTATTAATTGTCCTCTAAGTAGTCACCATTTTCTAGCCATTTAAATTATTCATACAGTTCATTCCTCGTATATTTCCTCTTCCCCTATTCTTATAGCCATGAATATTGTTTTACATTCATACTCAGAACTTTCCTCGTGACATTATCCTCATTCTTCTTCATTTGGCATTCCCATAGCATGATAACCGATTTCTACATACTTCAGTCACCGGTAGCACTTTCAGAGTTTTTATTTTATTTTACTTCTTATTTACATGTTTACTCAAATATAATACTTAATTCATTGGCTTACTTCGCAAAATTACGTGTAGCGGTAGAACACAAAGTGTGGCACGCGCCACGCGTACGCACGTTTAGGTAGATATAGGTACTCATATTCTGTACAGTTATAGGTATCTATTTGCGAAACAAGGATAAGAAAACCATCACAAAAATATTTTAAACTTTCTTTAATATACTTATATATTACTTCACTAAAAATATCATCAACTTAAGAACTAACTCTGGTTCAGAACAATCTTCACGACTGGGTCTGACACTGAACTGCTGTCAGCCTTGGCTTCGAAAGTGGCGCTCGACGTCTTTGGAATGAACTTGTAGAATTTTACACCTGAAAAAGAATGATTAATTTAAATGACAACGGCATTGACTCGTTACTCTGACGAGTCAGTCAAAACTATCATGGTTCTACTGTGAGAAAGAGACGGAGCTATAGAGGACGAATAGTACTATCCCCTTTTCACAGAGGAATCATGATTGCAATGACACGTTGTAGTATGGTGGTGGTTGTTGTGGTACAATACAATACACATAAAATCTGTTAAGTAAGTACTAGTAGATACAAACCTGATGGATTAATCCTAACTTCAAAATCTTGCTCGGAGTTCCACTGCCGTACTCCTTCGTCTTTGTAAAGATCCTGTAAAGAATAAAAGTAGTTTGTAAGTAACTACTTCAATATGTGGTATTTTGGTCAAAAACTAGAATAAGTTACATTCATGAGATCCACGTTGAATGTCACCTTGCAAGTATTTACTAGTGAACCTGCAGAGTCTTTTCCCAAATAAGTCGGCTTAAATTCTGAATGCCTATATTTTTACCCCCGACAGAAAAAGAGGGCTGTTATAAATATGACGTGTGTACCTGTGTGTTAGTGTGTATGTCTGCGGCATCATAGGTCCTAAACGGATGAACCGATTTTGATTTAGTCTTTTTTGCTATGTTTGATGAAAAACGGTTCAAAGATTTAAAAGATATGCTATTTGAATCGGGGTATTTGAGCAAAATATCTTGTGATGGGTTTTAAATTTTACTTACAGGTAGACCTCCACAACCCAGTACTGGGTAACACTAATTAACACGATATCTCTTAGCAAAACTGGTACATTTGCTAGCAATATTGACCAACGCTATATATTGCTCGAAGAAATCCATAGGCACCTCAATATCTTACCATCCGTTTATTTGCTAACCCTTTAAATAAATAACTTACATGAACTTCATAATCGCCCTGCGCGATCTGCATTTCCTGGTAAGTGAAGTTGGCAGCGTATGGGATGCCGTCGTCACGTTGGCTAACGAAGGCCACCGCATGGGAGCCGTCATGGAGCTCGCGGTTCCAGATCTCCAGACGAGATCGCTGTAGAAAAGATCAAGTCAAGTCAGTAAGTCTGTAGTTAAGAGAACTCAGCAGTTCTAAACAGAACCATAATGCTACAAATAAGAAAGGCAGGTATAAAAAAAACGGGGAGAGAACTCTCGAAAGATTCTTCCGCATCGCTGATTCTTTGGCTGCACTTAAAGCAAGGTTATTTTGAGTGTGCGTAAGAGACAGACGTATATGACTTGTATACATCTGACCCTTTTTACCTGACTACGGCGAAGCTAAAAGGAAGGGTGTTGGTTTTAGCAGTCTGTGTTTGTATGTACCTCCGTAGCGCCTAAACTATTCTTCCGATTTCGATGATGAATGAATTTTGATGATTCAATCAATCGATTCGTTATTAAGGCTCGGCAAAAATGCTTAAAAAAAAGAAAACCCTAATTGGGTTATAGTTTTTACTAAACTTTTGTTCACAGTCGAACCATGATAGTTTTGACACATCTTGATGGTACGGGGGCAGCTCCCAGATAGGTACATATGTTGTACTGTATAGCATTTGCGTCGTTTCTAATGTCCCACTGTACGCTATATAGTCTATGTGCTATAGTCCTTCCTACCCTGTACTTCTGACTCATGGTAGAATGATCAACTGTGTGTTTTTGGTCATTAGGAGCCCAACAATACCTCCAGTATAATAATATTGTAGTAATTGGGGATTCTATACATGTCAACATTGACAAATTTTATAAACCATAAAATATAACTGGCTGGTTGGAATGATGATCATGAGGGTGAAGAAACCTCCAAGCTCTAGTCTACTTACAATTCCACGTTCCGTCTTCTTCCACACCCTCATCCCCTGTTTGCCCATGGGGTCCTGGTTGACCGCGATGATGTCCTTATTGAGCAGGATCTCCTTGAACTCCGGCCTAATGGTGGCCAGGTCTACGCTCATGAGGAGAGGAGCTGCCAGAATTGACCAGATTGCCATCTGGACGCGCGCCTGGTCTATCGTCAGGCCGAAATTACCTATCAGCAGCTGTTGATAAACCACCAATCTTGTTAAAAAAATATTTGTATGACCTACAGATAGTTGTTCCGGCTCTGGGTGTTATGTATGTGAGTTTATATGTTTGTAAACGCATCGACGATACGGGATGAAATACATAGTGAGGGGCAAGGTTTTAAAAAAAAAAAATATATACGGATATTCGGAACTATTACCTGTCCTCTCGTTCATAGCTCGGTCCTCGTCATAGTTATTATATTTAAATTTCTGTTTCATTTAAAATATGATATTTATTATAATATTTATTAGTCTATTGTTTTAGAAATTATTTATGTACTTTATTAGTTAGATAGTTTATTAATATACGACTTTAATTATTGTTATTTTTTTATGTTTTTTTTTTGTAATCCTACCACTGTTGTGTCCCTTTTAACCCAAAGGTTGACTGGTAGAGAATGCCTTGCTACATTAAGTCCGCCTATGTATCACCATTGTACATGAAGTTTAAATAAATAAAAAAACACCGGCAAAGTGCGAGTCGGACTCGCGCACGAAGGGTTCCGTACCATTATCGCCAAAAACGGCAAAAAAACACGTTTGTTGTATGGGAGCCCACCTTAAATATTTATTTTATTCTATTTTTAGTATTTGTTGTTATAGCGGCAACAGAAATACATCATCTGTGAAAATTTCAACTGCCTAGCTATCACGGTTCATGAGATACAGCCTGGTGACAGACAGACAGACAGACAGACAGACGGACAGCGGAGTCTCAGTAATAGGGTCCCGTTTTTACCCTTTGGGTACGGAACCCTAATAAAAAAGAAAGAGAAAAAAGAATATCATTATATATTCACCACGACGACTGACGATCTCGCTTGCTCGTAAGTTGTCAAATCGACGGTAGTAAAGACTGATAGTCACTGTATAAATGTATTAAATTACGTACTCAAGTAACACAAGTAAATTATATTGTACTATTTTAAAGTTACACCACAGAATAAATAATAGTAAAAACACAAAATAGGTCGCCGGGTCCGGATCCGGACCGCAGTCCGCCATTTGGTGAGCCCTGCGTTAGTGCATTATATGCTCTAAGATTAATAAGCGAGAAATATCGACTTATCGACGTCGATGTACTGCAATCTCTTAGTTGCACTGGTTGTCATATTCTACTACGTAGCTTGTTAGAACATGTTCCCCCAATCCCACCACCAGGTTTAAAGCTTTCTCACCATATCAGGATCGTTCCAGTGACCAGGGCCCGCATGCTGAGCCAGCCTCTCCTGGTTGTCTCCAAACCAGTCCATGATCTTGGTCATTGAAGCCCAGGAGTCCTCAATGTCATCCCAGTTGCGCCACATGTTGCAGTGTTCCGCTATGGATCCGTAGTCAGGCTGCAAAGTTCAGAATACATTTATATTTCCTTTAATGATTTTTATGAGTCTGTAAGGTTAGATGTCTGTATGATAACTCCTATTTTCTAAAGGTGAGTTTCTGAATTGAGAATTACGATTTGAGAAAGTGTCAAACTACTTCTTTAGTGCCAAATTTAGACAGATTTTACAAACCCGCCCGCGCTCTTGACTTTAATTGGAACATGTTTAGAGAAGGAATAGCACATTACTGCAGCGGCCAGCAAAATAGGCATTGATGGACATCATCAATTCCTAGTTGTGGCCAAGGCTTGTATAGTACTTTTCTCAAATAATGCGCGGAAATTAAAACTAAGTAGTACCTAGAACTCATTTTGTCAAAATCAATGACGAACAACAATAATTGTTCCCGCGTTAAAGTGTTTTTTTTCAATAAACAGCGTTCTATTTGCAAGCCAGTTCGAAATTTAAATAAAACCTTTGATAAGTTACCTCCTTGGTTGCCATGTTTCGGAGTAAAACATCGTTCCATTTTTAAACTACACGACAGATATGAGTTTACTATGGAATTTATTTGGCCGCTAGACACGACAGATATGGATTTTCATACAACTTTTGCCGGCCGATGCGCGCATGTATTTGACCAGTACAGCAATTTCGATTTATCTCGAAGAAGGTTGTCAAAATAATGATCACATTTCCAAGCATGTTTGAGAAAAAAATATATAATTGAAGAAAACACTGAAATTGAAGTACCCAGGCTTATGACACTTTATCCATCTAGTTCAGGGTGGGTTCACGTTGGAGCGCGAAAAGCATACCTCCACTGGCTCAGCAATGGTTCATTTTGGACCCTAGATTTACGTCATACGACCTCATAATTAATACGTAATTATTGATTAAATGACAAAGTGAACTGCCAGTTTGAGGGAGTCCGAGGTAGACAGATTGAGTCAAGTGGACGAAATGACTGTATCAGCTTTAATTTCCTGTTAAAAAGGAACAAACGTAAGGAAAAATCTAAAACAAAGTCGCAAAATGAGAAGCCAAGGCCTTGTGTTCAAACTTGTTCGTATTTTCTATGGACTTGAACGATGCAACTACAAGGAAAATCAGGTGTCACGCAGGCTACCCGAAGGTTAGACAAAGAACTGCGGGTAAAGAGAATTAAAGTTTGTTCTGATAGTTTTTACTATTTCACGTTTTCTTACAACATTAGTTTACAGTCCTCAATAAGTAGGAATATGAAAACAAATAGATTTAAAAACCCTACTGATTTAAATATCTACCCCAAAATACCTACTAATGTAAAAAAATCAGGCCGTTTCTACCAGAAGCAATGATAGGCCGCAGGCCTATTACGTATCTTTTGCAAGAGCAAAACGATAGCGATCAAACGCTTTATGTCATAAAAGTCGGCATTACCTACAGTGTAGGTATGGTAAGTCCTACACAATCGTTTGCTAATCGCTTGCTGTCTGTCAAATGCACATAATTTAAAAAAAACCACCAGCAACTCTAAAATTTCTGTATTGAAGAGCAATTATTGCGCAAAAATCACTATCGTTTTGCTCTTGCAAAAGATACGTAATAGGTCTGCGGGTCGTGATGAGGTGACGAGGTACTTACAAGAATTTTTGCGTCTTCCTGATAGGCGGGCCAACTGCATGAGTAGAGTATAGACCGACCAGTCTCATTCAAAAGCTTCCCGAAAGACGGATATCCTGAAACATAATAAGCATTTAATTTACAAAAATATCCAATTCAGACATTTTAGTTCAACCTTTCAATTGAATCCAAACCGACATTAATAACGCGAAAGTAACTATGTCTATCTGTTTGTTACGTTTCACGCCTACACCGCTCAACCATTTTTGATGAAACTTCGTCTAAAGATGGATTGGAGTCTGGAGAAAGAGTATACTTTTCATTAGGACTACGTTCCCTTGGAATAATTTACGAGTTACAGGTAAGTGAAGCAGCTGGTACAAATTAGTTTGACATGAAACTACATGAGGACATAAGAAACGTCAAAATCTTTTACATGGTATGGTTCAAATTGCTGGTTTCCTATGGAACGGAACCGGCATGAAACTCCATGGTTACTTTTTTTTTTCGTCTTTATAATTTTAAAACATCAATGGAAAGGGCAATGGAGAGGGCTGTGCTCGGAGTTCACTTGCGTGATCGCATCAATAATGAGAAATCCGCAGGGGGAACAATGTTACCGTCATACCCCGAAGAATTGTCATACTTAAACTCCATTTGCGATAACATTAGACGTTTAAATTAGCCTATTTTACAGCCCGTTCAACCGATTTTGACTTCTATTGCGTTAGTGATACGACATATGGTAGCTGTAGTAAACAGTTGGTGTTGGTAACAGGTTTATGCTTTTTATGTCCTCCTTATGTTTACGGGATAGAACTCAAAATCGGTTGAACGGACTGTAAAAAGATATGGAAACATGTCTAATGTTATTTCAAATGGAGTATAAGTGGCAGTGGGAAGGGCACATTGCACGCAGAACGTATGTTCGATGGGGCCGAAAAGTTCTGGAGTGGCGCTGTGTTGGAAGGAATTCCACTAGGTGGGCCGATCATGCCTTGGTTAAGGTTGCGGAAATCCGGTGGATGCGAGACGCAGGGGACCAGTCCTATATTCAGCAGTGGACGTCTTTCGGCCGAAATGATGATGATGTAGACATAATTTTTATAACACAACTGGTTGACACCTACCAGCATCCATCTCCTTAGGCTCAATATAGCACCCGTCCAGCTTGAGGTAGTCGATCTCCCAGTCGACGAAGGTCTGGATGTCCAGGCGCTCGTTACCGAGCACGCCAGGGTAACCAGCGCACGTCAGGTTGCCGTAGTCCTCGTACATGCCGAACTTCAGACCTTTCCCATGGATCTGAAAAGTTGAGATGGTAATTTTTGAACAAATAAGTAGGTAAAGGTAAAATGTTTTTAAAACGAACTTTAGATTTATTAAAAAGAACTAAAAATGGATAAAGCTTTCCAAGGAGCCCAAATACGATGGTGTTATCTTGTTTGTTTGAGGAATTCCTATGACGACCTCTTAGTACATTTTTACATTGTTGCCAAAATTACTTGTATATGCGACCCACGGATGCCCCTCAAGTTAAAGGGGAAAATCTACAAGTCCGTGATTAGACCTATCATACTGTATGGATCGGAATGTTGGGCTGTGAAAAAGATGGATGAAAGGAGATTGCATGTAGCAGAGATGAGAATGTTGAGATGGATGTGCGGCGTGACGAGATTGGATAAAGTGAGAAATGAGTATATTAGAGGCAGTTTGAAAGTGGCGCCAGTGGCAGAAAAGTTGAAAGGAAACCGTTTGTCCTGGTATGGTCATGTGATGAGGAGGGATGAAACGCATATTACTAAAAGAGTTATGAATATAAATGTGGATGGATGGAGAGGGAGAGGAAGGCCAAAGAAAAGATGGATGGACTGTGTGAGGAGTGATATGAAAGAAAAGGGAGTCAGTAATAACATGACGGGGGATAGAACGGTATGGAAGAAGCAAACGTGTTGCGCCGACCCCAAGTAACATGGGATAAGGGCAGGCAGATGATGATGACTTGTATATGAGCATCCCAATTTAAATCAAATAATTTATTTGCGAAATATGGGTAGTTTTCAGGGTGACATTTTTATATAAGTTCTTTAGACAATATCCTACCATGACAGGTGTGCAAAATATTATAATAAAATTAATAAAACTTACAATATCAATTAACAATTTCATCATAAATCTATACATTATATAATCATATTATTGAAACAATTAATCAACTAAATTATTACATTATTTTCTCATTAAAATAATCATTCACAGAATATTAAGCCTTTTGAATTAAGTACTTTTTCAATTGGTTTTTAAATAAATTGAAATTATTCGATTCTTTTATGTACTTAGGTAGTTTATTACATATTCTAGGGCCCATACAAAATGCACTCTTATCAAACATAGCTGTTCTATGTCTTATTCCACTGAGTGTACTGGCAAGTCTTGCACTTTTTAAGGTTTCATAATTACTTAGGTTTGTTCTTATGTCCAATGCTAGTTCATAAATGTACAATGATGGGAAAGTCAATATTTAAATGTGTGTTTAGTAAATGGATTACTAATTAGTAACCGGACTCACAATCGAACGAATCAATAACGTGAAAAGTTTGTAATCATAATTTAAATGATATTTTAAGATGCCGTTTTCGAATCGTTTTACACAGTTTTGAAGGAACCGACTTAGAATATGGGTGTTTGTACCCTACTCATCATGGACTCTATTGTGGCCGTAAGCAAGAATTGCTGCGAGTAGAGCTTCGTTGACAAAGGTATTGGATTTTTCTATCCAGAAATTCTCTTAATTATTTGAGCCGAAAGTACTATTTTATAAGCATAATTAAAATTATAATTTTGTATTATTGTAATTTTAGCATCCAATAAATTAAAGTGTAGATTTACTTGTAACTTTTAGCTGCAGGAGGAAGGCGCCGGTGTCTGTAACACAGTTTATACTAGTACAGACATCATCGTTCACTCTTATCTTTAAAAACAAAATATATTTATTAGTGACCCGCACAGGAGACATGAGAAAAAGCATAAAATTAAACAATAATAAAAAAAAACCCGTGCGGGACCAAAAAGGCTCCTATCTAAGCATATGCAGCGATATCCGAAAAAAAATAACGCTGCGAGATATTCTGATAGGTCCCACTGTTGATGCCACGGACACACTTACGGAGACGGAAAATACTTAAATAATAAAATAAAAAAGAGTATATAAATAACAAACAAAATAGAATAAACACAGAAGGTGGGTCAAAGTATGTATAATTATATGTAAGTATAATACAAATATATAAATAAAACATTAAAATGTAGGTATACCTGAGTAAAACCGACGTCCGCAATGCTCAATTCATAGATAAATTGTTATCTACCCATTTTTGAAAAAGTAAAATAATAATAGTAATATATATATATTTGAAAGTTATGAGCGTCACTAATTTTAACGCATCTTTGGGCGCAAATAAATACCATAAGAAGACGGAAAATTGCAAAACAGTCACCATACAGGGATATATTAGTAGTTCAACAATGCAAATCATTTTATTTTGAACAGAAATGTTTAGTCATTTTTTCATGATATCCAGACTCCCAAAGGTCTGTTTATAAAATTTCGCGCGCTCGGTTTTGTCCTAAATCATCATCCATTTCGCTACATATTTGCAAAAGTGTGTATTCGTACTCGAACTAGCTTCTTACTGCCCATCACAGCATCTATCTCTTTCGCACGTGTTGTCGGTTGATAGAGTCTGGCAAACGAAACTGACAAAGCGCGGAAAATTTAAAAAAATTCAGCAAAACCATAGCATAGAAATACCTGGAATAACCTAATTTGATACTTTAGAAATTTTTATTTTATTTCGTCTGAATAAAAATACAATAAGTAATTGAGGTAGGTAATATTTTAGATATTAAGTATCAATCTCAATAAAAAAACAACAGTATTCTGTAATAATTTTGGTTTATTCAACTTATTAGCGTCATAATAACATATGAAATCTAACACCACACGTAAAAAATCTTGTTTTTTTTTTAATCCGACGTCTTTCTCCTGATGTTTTTATTGATATTTAGACATCACGCGAAACGACATCCCCCGTAATCCACTTTTAATTGTTTTATTCATTTTTCACTTAATAAATGCTATTATCAAGACCACAATAAACCACCAAAAATTGATGTTGACATTAGTATAGCATTGCCATATAAAAAGTTTGCAAATAATTCGAGTGTCTACTTTCATTTGCCAGACTCTATAGCATGCATTTAAATCGATTCCGCCGCCGGCTGTGTTCGCGAACGCACGTCTCGCTCTGCGCTCCCCCCGCCGCCCGCACCCCGCTGTCCTGTGTCGTCGCGATCTACGCGACGCGTCCGCGGTTTGTGCTTCGCACACCGCCGTCATTGGTACTACTGAGTACCTTACAGTCCGGACCGGTCCTTCTAAGGATAGGGAACGACTAGATAGTTTCTTTAACAGATTTAGTCACGGTTATTGACCCCGTCTGGGTAAAAGCCACGGTCTTAGTGGTCCTCTGGTGGAAACCTAACGGTGACAACCGAAATCCGAGGGGGTGCAGACCCAACGCACCCGCCAAGCTCCTTCAGAGCACGGCAGTCAGTTGGATTCGGGAGCGAGGGTTTGGCCTTGGTGTCTTGCCTAGTCAACCCTTGACTCCGTTTCAGCTTCACCTGGCACGACTGGGAGTCTCCACCCCTACGTGCCAGACAAAGGTACACACGCACGGGTACCCACCTTCTGTGGGCTACCCAGTACCATAGGGCTCCTATCACCCATTAAGATTGGTGATAGGCACATCATAGCTTAGGGCTCACCTAGACACTCACCTCCCAGTCTAACCCGACTGGGAGGGTAAGGTCACACACCCCTGGGCGTACCTACCCAGGGCGTACGTAACTCTTAATTATAGTTAGGTAATTCTTATCATATGCGATAAAGACTTCCTTTTGTTTACATTCTTATCAGTTGTAGATAGTGACTGATAACGACTGTTTTTCCCTTTTATTCATAATAGTGACTTCTAATAGAGATGGAGTGGCCATCTTTATTACTGGACTTCTTCCAGGAAGTCTGTCTCAAGGACCAAGAGTTCAAGAAAAAGCACGGGGATGCTTTTAAAAAAATCCTCTCTAACATCCCGGCTAATAAAAGCCAAAATGCAATTTCTGACAACAATAGGGCTACTGCCCCTATTGTTATACTAGACTCCCCCCGCTCCCCATCTCCTCCGCCCGCTTCAGCCCCAAGGCCGTCCCCCAAGACCAGGGCCATTGATAACGACGAGCGTCCCATCTCGTCGCTCTCCCCTATGGAGGTACCCGATAACTCGGACGAGGAAGGCTCAGACCTCAACTCGGACGAGAACACCTCCTCCACCTCCTCCTCTGAAGACGGATTCACACCCGTCCCAGGCAATAAGAGGAAAGCTAAAAAAGCTAAGGCCTCAAAGGCCAAGAGGTCCCTGGCGTCGACACCCTTCTCATCCCCCATTGCCTCCCCCTGCCCCTCGCCCCTGCCGTCGACCCAATCCCCCCAACCCACCTCTGCCCCCTCTTCTCAGCGGCCAAGCCGCTCAGCTAGCCCTATGGTGCTAGCTAATGAGAAAAAACAGAAGCGCCCTCCCCCTGTCTTCTTGCAAGACAAGGCCAAGTGGAACAAGGTTTCCAACATATGCATTGATCGTAAGATCAATTTCACCTCCGCCACTTCATGCCAACAAGGCATCAAAATCCTTGTCCCGACCTCAAGTGACTTTAGGTCATTGACCCGTATGCTGAAAAGTGAAAACTTTTCATTCCATACGTACGCTCTCCCGGAGGACACGCCCACTCGTGTGGTTATCAAGCGTGTTCCCAAAGAGATCGCCACGGACGATATCCGTGACGACCTTCTGGCCCAAAACGTCCCAGTGATCTCGGTCCATCGCCTTCACAAAGCGAGAGGAGGTCAAGTATACGACATAGTGCTGGTTATCTGTAGCCACACTGAAGGTCACAATCCCATCTTCGGGATTAAATCAATCTGCTCCCTGTCAGGGATTTCGATAGAGAAACCCTATCGGACCTCCATAGTTGGCCAGTGCCACCGCTGCCAACTCTACGGCCACTCCCAGGCCAACTGCTTCGCCACCCCTAGATGCGTTAAATGCCTAGGGGAGCACAGTACCAAAGAGTGTACTAGACCTAAGGACCCATCCAAATGTGCAGAGCCTCCGAGCTGCGTACTTTGTGGGCAAGTAGGCCACCCAGCCAACTACAGAGGCTGCCCTAAGGCCCCCAAATTAGCGCCTAAAGTGGCCAAGCGTTTCGACGCTACACAACAGCGCGCCGCCCCCCTTACTACCGAGTCTTCCTCGCAATCTCAGCAGAGACTCGCCCCCCAGAGATCCTCCCCCTGGAACAAGCTCAACCATCAAAAAGCCTTCCCGGCTATGATGGAAAATCATGCCACCCCCCAGGCAATTCCAGCGCTCATGGACCTCAAAATCCCAGCGCCAATCACCACAATCCCAATGGGACCAACGACTCCCGTTGCCCTTAAGCCAGTGCAATTCAACCAAGTGGCTCCCACCACAGTAGTTGATGCACGCCCACCCCCGATAGCCCAATCCGGTCAGGAATCCTATCGGTGTGTCGCTGAGACTATACTCAACGCATACTCGATCTGGATGACCCCAGAAGCCCGAGCTCTTTACGCAGAACTCAGTAATCCGGCTAATGCCATTAACCCCATGTCTGGCCTTCAAATTTTCATGAGGTATCCTTCGATTACGAAGGAACTCGACTGCCTTACCTTTAAAAACGGAATATGGGTACGCAATTGAATAACAATTGCCTAAAACCCAGTTCCCTTAGAATAGGTTTCTTCAATGCCAATGGCATTAATACCCAGCGTGATGAGATTGCCACTTTTCTTCGCGACCATCAGCTGGACATCTTCCTCGTTCAAGAGACATTCCTAAAACCTCACCGGCGTGACCCTAAAATTGCCAACTATCGTTTAGTTCGTAACGATAGGACACGCTCACATGGTGGTGGCACCCTTATTTATTATAGGAAAGCGCTCCATTGCATTCCAATTACTCTGCCCGACCCCACTTCGTACCTAGAGTACTCCGCCTGTCGGCTAGGAATGACTGGTCATCAATCGATCACCATCATCTCCGCATACTGCCCCCCTCCCTCGGCGTCATCAAATGACAACCCTGTAGGCCTCAAAAAAGACCTTAATGCCCTCTTTGGCTTAAGTGATTCTATCATATTAGCGGGTGACCTCAATGCCAAACACCCAGCCTGGAACAGTACCGTTACCAACCCTAGAGGGAAGTTGGTACTGGATCTAAGTGCACATCTTCATTATGACGTCATCGCCCCGATGAGTCCTACTCATTTCCCAGGAATAACCTCGCATAATCCGGACATTCTCGATATAGCGTTACTTAAGAATGTAAACCTTAGGTTGAACTCTATAGAAACGCTTCACGAACTAGATTCCGATCACCGTCCCGTGATTATGCATTTGAATAGTCGCTCAGGCTTCCCAGACCAAGGACAGCCTATACCTACTAAAAAGGTCATTGACTGGAGGAAAGTAAGTGATAAACTGAAATCCACCAAGTCACCCCAATTAGACGCAATCCCCGACCACCTCGAAACAGTCGCTGACACGACAGCGGCGATCGACTCGCTTACAACACACGTACAATCTGTCCTGGACGAATGTTCAAGGGAGGTTCCAGTGCTGGACACCCAGCAAGGGAAACTCCCGGACGATGTACGGAGGTTGATAACCGAGAAGAACGCGGCTGTCCGTGCCTATAGTACCTTTCCCTGTGTCGCACACAAGGCTCACATGCGTAGACTGCAGCGTGCTGTATCGAAACGTATTGCTGAGCATCGTTCTGAGTCATGGGAAAAGATGCTAAGCGAATTTGAACCCGACCAACATGCTTACTGGCACCTTCAGAGGAAATTACGCTCCACTGAAGTGACAGATATCCCCCCTCTCAATCGCCCTGATAAGAGTGTAGCATTCGAAAACTCTGAGAAAGCCGAATGTCTGGCTGCCAGCCTCGAACTTCAATGCTCACCCAGCTCCCAACCAGTAGACCAAGCCCACATTGATATGGTGGATGCAGAAGTCGAACGTAGGACCTCCCTCCCCCCAGTGGAAGACCCAGATGACCCCCTACCTCCCGTCACTACAGACGAAGTAGAGGAAATCATCAAAAAGCTCCACCATCGTAAAGCCCCTGGCCTAGATGGCATCACCAATAAGGTGATTAAACTACTCCCCGCCCAAATCATTATTCTAATGACAGCCATCTTTAACGCTGCATTAAGTAATAATATCTTCCCACAAGTGTGGAAACAAGCCGCCGTAATAGGCATCCCTAAACCGGGTAAACCAAAAGCGGAGCCTACAAGCTATCGCCCCATAAGTTTGCTCAGTACCTTCAGTAAAGTCTATGAGAGGATTATTTATAAGCGTCTCAGAGACTTTGCTGAAAGAAAGGGCCTCATTCCTGATGAACAGTTCGGTTTCCGTTCTGAACATTCATGTGTCCAACAAGTCCACCGCATCGTAGAACATACCAGTGCTGGGTTCCAGCGTGGTCATATGACGGGTGCCGTGTTCTTCGACATAGCGAAAGCGTTCGACAAAGTTTGGCACAATGGCTTAGTATATAAGCTTTACAAACTCGGCGTTCCAGACCGCCTAGTGCTTATACTAAGAGACTGGATGTCGAACCGCACTTTCCGCTATAGAGTCGAGGGCGAACTCTCCGCCCCTCATCCAATACGAGCTGGAGTCCCTCAAGGCTCAGTATTATCCCCATTAAACTTCACACTGTACACCAGTGATATCCCGAAAAATAAAACAACACAGTTGGCATTATTCGCCGACGACACGGCCCTTTATTGCTCCGGCCGTGTACCAAAGTCCATCTCTCTAAAACTCCAAAGAGCTGTAAACGCACTGGGCAAGTGGTTCAGGCTCTGGAGGATAGAAGTAAACCCCGATAAAAGTCAGGCTGTCCTTTTCTCAAGACCTGACCGAAAATACAACTTTAATTTTAAAAACCCCATTCCCCCAAAACCTATCACCATGTATGGCAAGCCGATCCCTTGGGAGGAGCAAGCCAAATATCTAGGTGTCATACTAGATAACCACCTCACTTTCGCCAAGCACATACAGGCGGCACGCTCGCGGGCCGCCTTCGCTATGGGCAGACTCCACGGGATGGTGAACGCGCGCAGCAGATTGTCACTTAGGTGCAAACTGCGCACATTCACAGCGGTCATCCGTCCCATCATGACCTATGCCTGCGCTGTCTTCGCACATGCCAAACCCCACCACATTCACAGGCTACAGGTAATTCAAAACCGATTTCTCCGGAAAATCACGGGTGCTCCCTGGTTTGTCCGTAATCAAGAACTCCACGTGGACATGAAAATGCCCACGATACAGCAGTTCACGAAACGCCTTACCAAGCGATTCTTCGAAACTGCTGTTAAACATAAAAACCCCCTTATAAAAGAGGCCACCCGCTACGAACCCTCAAAAATTTCTAGAGTTCGCCGACCAAGGCACACTCTCACCACTCCCGATGACGCCACTACCCTACTCCAAGAGAGTCGTAGGGAAACTAGTACAATAAAAACGTATCATACAAAATCGTTCCATCCTCGCCGCCGAGGACCGTCGCGAAATCCCCGTAATACTGGCCCCGATGTAGTTCAATGCAGCCCGCGAATTGCTGAACAAAATCAAAATAGTGATAGTGGAGTTTCTTGTCAGTTCTTCTCCACAGTAGGTACCTTACGAACTGATGGTAGAATCAATATTAGAAATAATAATCAAGATCCAGCTTGTCCCCTTGCTGTCCCTTCCAGCGACGCCCTGAGCCGAGGTTCGACCCCACCTGGGGTAGCCCTCAGCGTAGTCGCTTAGGTTTAGAACTTTGTGCCTGGCTGGAGGCTTAGTTTAGTCTCCACAGGATAGCCCGGTTAAGCAGTAACCAATCATTTGGATTGTAAACTGCGAGACGTCACTTAAAAAAAAAAAAAAAAAAAAAAGCATGCATTTAAACCCCGCGCACAAAATAGTTCGTCGACTAGTGTATCCTTAACAGTAGCAATAGGTTCGCCCCTAATTACTTAGTACATTACTGATAAAATGCGTGTGTACCTACCTTAAATTATTCGGATGAGAATAAAGGCGTGTTCATACTTACATAATCGGCAACAGCCTTCATCCCGTTGGGGAACCGTTCCTTGTCGGGCACAATGCGTCCATCGGGACCTCTCTTCTTCTCCAACCAGCAGTCGTCTATGCCCAGGTACTCGTAGCCAGCATCCAGGTAACCTTCGTCGACCATCAGATCAGCTGTCCGCTTTATTAAGTTCTCACTGTGAAAATTTTAGAGGCAATCAAAACCATGAAGAAAATACAAAATATTTTTAACTTGAATTTGAATTCAGAAACTGTTAGTGAGTATTTAAACTAATCTACACCAGAAAGTACGTAAGCGGCGGCGATTATTTTGTGCCTAACGGGATCTTATTGCAAAGAAAGAAAAATTTTCTTACAGGTTCAAATAAATCTCACTAGATGGCGCAATATGCACCTATCTGTTATTGAATGTGATTGATTGATTGATTGATTGATTGTAAAATTAACCCAACGGTAAACTAGTCGCCAACTATAAATGCAACTATAAACAACTATTTAAAGGCTTTCCGACTATTCAACGACTAGTCAGTCCATCGATGTAAGCAATACAGTTGGAGAGAGATACCACTTAAGACGACGACTGTCGCCGACGAACTTGAGGGAACAAAACGCGTACTCGTTTCACAACCGCGCGACCTAAAATTCCGTAGTATTTTGTACTTTCCTTATTATTCCATGACTTAAAAAAAAAGCCTCAGATTGAAATGTGGATAATTAAATTGTCTTTGAGATGGTGTCAACTTCATTAAAATACGCTTGGCGGTTTTGGTGCAATTGTCATTTTTTTGTCCGCGTTAGATATAACTTCACAAATTAATTACACTATGTTATCCGACTAAAACTCGAAATTTTCTTAGATCAAATTGTTAGGAAAATGGTAGATCAAATTATGCCAAAAAATTACAACTGGTCGTTTAGACGGGGTATTTGCGCCTCAATTAACAAGATTATTTATAGAATTATTTTAGCGAACCTCCCTAAATTTGAAGAAAAGGAAAGAAAGAATAAGTATTTATATGTTACCCGCTCAGAAGAAACGAGAGATATAAAACTAAAAACAAATTTATTAAACATTTGTTAAAAACATAACCCTTTCCTTGCAGTCGGGTAAAAAGTACGTGACCAAAAAGGCTCATTTCTATGTACCTATTTGCTGTTCTCACCATTCTCCTTGCAAATGTACGGAATATAAATTATGCTAACGGCGCAAAAATTACAGATCATACATAAACATTTCACATCTAACTGTAGAGAGAATATAGGTATTGATTTTACATGACTTCAAGAGAATCTAAAATTCATTCAATCTCATTATAGTTCCAAATTGAGGATATTATGTTAGTTCGAAAATCTCCTATAATCTGATCTTTGCCCAGAGCCTAGAATTTACATGACGAACTTGCCCGCGGGCATGCCTGCGAGCTATGTCGGGCGGCCATGTCTAGGTCTGTCCCAAAGAACAGATAAAAGAAGTGTTCAGAGTGTAGCAAGCAAATATATAGTGTAGCGAAATCCAACGAACAAGGCAAGTCTACAAGCCTGCTATACTATTAAAAACGACTGCAAGTCCAGAAAGCCTGAATCAAGAGTGAGTTGGTGACTACCATATAAGCGAAGTTTCGGACAAACGATGTGACTGTCTTTTATCCTGCAACGAAATAAGTTTGAAAAGAACAGTAGAGGAGAAGAAAAATACATGTTCCACTTCACGCAACACCATAGCAAGATACAGAACAGAGCTTGGCCAGTAGGGGCAAAGGACAAGTCAATCTAGTGAACTATGAATGATTTTTTTCTACAGGGTGTAACGAAAGTGTTCCCTCTATCTGGCAGAATCTTGATGCCATATTTATTTGGCATAACCTTCTTTAAACGAATATTATAATGCATAAAAAGTATTTAACATAATTATTATTTGCCCGAATGTTCATACGTCCGAATTTAAAATGGCATAGTTTTAAGATGGCAGAATTTTATCTGGCATAATTTGACTTGGCATATTAGCATTGTTTTATGAGCACTGTGCCGCATGTAAACCAACTGTATTATGTAATTTGGAAGCGACCTGTCTCCTGAGATACAGGTTAACTACCTAGTTCAGGAGGCAGAGCTTTTATGTAACTGTAACACTTGTTTGCAACTAAATGAATTTATTTTTATTATTATATTATGAAGATGACAGAAAAACATTTGGAATAATTTTATGGGACAATATTAATTGATCTTCTAAAATCTAATTGATTTATTGTAAATGACCATTTAAAAAATAAATGATGTAGTTTACGGCGCAATTGGGCCTCAATCTGTCTTATTCTTTTTTAGGATTCCGTACCCTAAGGGTAAAAACGGGACCTATTACTAAGACTCCGCGGACCGTCTGTCTCCAGGCTGTATTTCTATTGCCGCTATAACAATAAATACTAAAAACAGAATAAAATAAATATTTGGGTGGGGCTCCCATACAACAAACGTGATCTTTTTGCCGTTTTTTGCGATAATGGTACGGAACCCTTCGTGTGCGAGTCCGACTCGCACTTGGCCGGTTTTTTTATGTATAATTTTGGTCAGCTGACGACAACTTTGTATGGAAAATCCAAACTTTTTTAGGAATAATTGCCTTCCTTGGACAACATTATTCGTAATATATATGAGCAGAAGCCGTTCTTAAAATATGATTGCATCTTACCGTTACACGGTGTTTACAACTTGATACTTGATTCAATGAATTAATTAACAATTTATTCTCACCTGATACACTCATTGGGATACTTCTTGCAGTCTGTGATGCACCGGAACCTTTCCCACGTGAGCCAGCCCATAGGAGGAGTCAGGGCCAGTCCGTTGTCCAGCGCCAGGGTGGAAGAGACCCCCACCAGCAATATGATCGTCACCAACATCTGGAGAAGGATTCGATATTTCGTCAGTGAAGTTTGTAAGTAATTTGAGTTGAGTTGAGTAAGTAATTTTTGGTTTGGTTTGGTTTTTGGGGTTTAGGCTGCTGCATCCTTTGATGCAGAAGCCTAAACCACCAAAACGACCAATCGCATAGACGAAAATAAACATCACGTCTTTCATCTCATATGTGTATGTGTGTGTGTAATCGATTGATGGCGGTCAAACCCTTTGCCTCCTGAATTGACTTGCGCAATTAGGCTGCAGGATTAAGTAAAGTCGCGTGATTCGTTTCAGCCAATCAGGAAGCAAAAAACCGGCCAAGTGCGAGCCGAACTCAAGCATCAAGGTTTCCGTACATACAGCTACATTCAGTGACAATATTACGGTGACAGTTCTGAAATTCATAAACAATGAAAGCATATTGCTGTATCGAGAAATTAAACTGAACGGAGGGTTGCAGCTTGCAGACCTGAGTAAATGATAATAATTTATGAGAAAAAGGTCTTGACATACATTTTTTTTCTTTTATGGAACGGAACCCTAAAAACAACTAAACTAAGTTTCTACAAAAACTGTATCTGCTAATGTTGCTTAATATAATTTCTTATATGTAGAATTGTAGATAGTAATTTTGCTCTCCTGAAGCTTCACGGCTTTGGACGAAATATGGCTCACGGGTAGACAATGGCCTGTATTAGGACATAGGATACCCCAGTCACAGATAATATAATACTAGCATACAGATACCTCATCCCATACAAAGAAACCGTGCCGATGTAACTATAGCGTTTTTCAACTGATTATACCGATTTTTTTGTGTAAATCGACCGCGTTCCGGAACCGAACGATAGATAGATTACCATCTATATCCGTGGAATGGAACCGAACACGATCGATGTACAAAAAATAATCAGTACAGAACGTCGGCACGGTATCTTTGTATGGGATGAGATACCACTGCCCCAGTTATACTTTTCTGTGATATAATTTGGCACATTTACACGGCTGAAGCGACTCGCAAAAGCTAGTAGACTATGGTAGTCAAGCGTTGAATAGCAACCATAGATTGAGACCAACTAGGCAATTATTCTTTGTAATGGTGTGGTGTAATAAGCAGTACTTATTTTAATAACCGAATTACCAAAAAGGAGGAGGTTCTATGTTCGACAATATGTATGTTTTTTTTTGTATGTTCACCGATATCTCCGTCAATTGTGGACCGATTTTGAAAATTCTATTTTGGTCCCATTTTAATTTGGTGAATATCTGATGAAGAACTTTGGAGATATAGAGATAACAGAACTCTTCAATAAATAACGGTAAATCTCTCGGGATTGCTGCAATCGCATGTCTGTTTATTGTTTACACCATTTCATAACATAACATCACGCCAGTACGCTCGAAAGTGGTATGCAGATCTCTCACCAATATTCAAGTTTCATGTTATTCGGGTAATCTATTCTGTCGTTATAGGTACTTACTTAACTACTTCCCTATTAGGTAGGTACAACTAAAAAGTGAAAAATAAAAAATAAAATTTACAAAATAATACTACCGACTCCCAAATAAGAAAACTAGAAAGTAAAAAATAACTTTATTTCTGGAAGTCGGTGTCCATAACTTAAACATTTGGTATCTACCAAAGACACCGACTTCCAAAAATAAAGTTATTTTTCACTTTCTAGTTTTCTTATTTGGAAGTCGGTAGTATTTTTTTGTAAAAAAAATATTTTTTTGTCTATTTTACGGCGGATTAGTAAAACATCTGTTACATTCGTATTAAATGGATTATAACAGATGTTTTACTAAAACATCTGTTACAATCCATTCAATACACTATCTGTCTAATCATCTACCAAGCTCACACAATAACAAACCGCGCTATCTATTTTGTACGGTACATCTGTCTGCTAGATAAACCACTATAGTTACTGAATCTATAAAGTCATTGACCCCACCGCTAAATTGGTCTATATGGACAGCTGTGTCAACCACCTCTCTCAAAAAAACGAAATAACCAGTATTATTACTCTACATATTTAAATAAAGAACGTTCGCTTTGCATAATACATCTTGGTGAACAAACATTCTCTGAACTGTTAATTTTGAAATATATTCATAGCATGTTCACAATACCATTTAGTAATCTGTGACATACGGGATCTTTTGTAGCCAAATCCGTAAGGTGTTTCAAGAATTTTAGCAATGTTTTATGTTGACCATTTGGGGCAAGAGTTCTCGCTTCTGCCCGCGGCTTCGCCCGCGTAAAAAGTATTTATCATCCCAAGGGAATACAAACTATCTCCATGCCAAATTTCATCTAAATCGGTTCAGTAGATCCAGAGATTATCCTCCCCAAACCTCACAAACTTTACCTCTTTATAATATTAGTATAGAACTATAGATATTATTCGTTCTACAGGACTAAATTAAAGAAAGAAAAAAAAACACATCCTCAAAGGCATACAACAATATTTCAGGACATGCAAACGAATGAAAAATAATATAGTGATAGATCCTTTTGATGCCTGCTTACGGGTATATTCGGTCAATGCTGTAGATTCTTGCTAACACACATACGATCAAAACGGTGAAGGAAAATATCGTGAGAAAACCGCCATGTCCTAGAACCAAAAATTCGTGGTGGATTACGTCTCGTTTCCTCTCACAGAGAGGAATCCTGTGTACCAGCAGTAGGAACATTAATAGGCTGATGATGGAATGTTCCATCTACCGTGTACGGTAGATGGAACATTCAGTATATCATATAAGGAGCTGTAAAGTAACGGTCAGTATATCATATAAGGTGATATACTGACCGTTACTTTTTATAATAATTTAATTATTGACAGTGATAATGTGCCTCATGCTATCTATTCACACGTTACAGCTCCTTATATGATATACTGACCGTTACTTTTTATAATAATTTAATTATTGACAGTGATAATGTGCCTCATGCTATCTATTCACACGTTACAGCTCCTTATATGATATACTGACCGTTACTTTTTATAATAATTTAATTATTGACAGTGATAATGTGCCTCATGCTATCTATTCACACGTTAGAGCTCCTTATATGATATACTGACCGTTACTTTTTATAATAATTTAATTATTGACAGTGATAATGTGCCTCATGCTATCTATTCACACGTTACAGCTCCTTATATGATATACTGACCGTTACTTTTTATAATAATTTAATTATTGACAGTGATAATGTGCCTCATGCTATCTATTCACACGTTACAGCTCCTTATATGATATACTGACCGTTACTTTTTATAATAATTTAATTATTGACAGTGATAATGTGCCTCATGCTATCTATTCACACGTTACAGCTCCTTATATGATATACTGACCGTTACTTTTTATAATAATTTAATTATTGACAGTGATAATGTGCCTCATGCTATCTATTCACACGTTACAGCTCCTTATATGATATACTGACCGTTACTTTTTATAATAATTTAATTATTGACAGTGATAATGTGCCTCATGCTATCTATTCACACGTTACAGCTCCTTATATGATATACTGACCGTTACTTTTTATAATAATTTAATTATTGACAGTGATAATGTGCCTCATGCTATCTATTCACACGTTACAGCTCCTTATATGATATACTGACCGTTACTTTTTATAATAATTTAATTATTGACAGTGATAATGTGCCTCATGCTATCTATTCACACGTTACAGCTCCTTATATGATATACTGACCGTTACTTTTTATAATAATTTAATTATTGACAGTGATAATGTGCCTCATGCTATCTATTCACACGTTAGAGCTCCTTATATGATATACTGACCGTTACTTTTTATAATAATTTAATTATTGACAGTGATAATGTGCCTCATGCTATCTATTCACACGTTACAGCTCCTTATATGATATACTGACCGTTACTTTTTATAATAATTTAATTATTGGCAGTGATAATGTGCCTCATGCTATCTATTTACACGTTACAGCTCCTTATATGATATACTGACCGTTACTTTTTATAATAATTTAATTATTGACAGTGATAATGTGCCTCTTGCTATCTATTCACACGTTACAGCTCCTTATATGATATACTGACCGTTACTTTTTATAATAATTTAATTATTGACAGTGATAATGTGCCTCATGCTATCTGTTCACACGTTACAGCTCCTTATATGATATACTGACCGTTACTTTTTATAATAATTTAATTATTGACAGTGATAATGTGCCTCATGCTATCTATTCACACGTTACAGCTCCTTATATGATATACTGACCGTTACTTTTTATAATAATTTAATTATTGACAGTGATAATGTGCCTCATGCTATCTATTCACACGTTACAGCTCCTTATATGATATACTGACCGTTACTTTTTATAATAATTTAATTATTGACAGTGATAATGTGCCTCATGCTATCTATTCACACGTTACAGCTCCTTATATGATATACTGACCGTTACTTTTTATAATAATTTAATTATTGACAGTGATAATGTGCCTCATGCTATCTATTCACACGTTACAGCTCCTTATATGATATACTGACCGTTACTTTTTATAATAATTTAATTATTGACAGTGATATTGTGCCTCATGCTATCTATTCACACGTTACAGCTCCTTATATGATATACTGACCGTTACTTTTTATAATAATTTAATTATTGACAGTGATAATGTGCCTCATGCTATCTATGCACACGTTACAGCTCCTTATATGATATACTGACCGTTACTTTTTATAATAATTTAATTATTGACAGTGATATTGTGCCTCATGCTATCTATTCACACGTTACAGCTCCTTATATGATATACTGACCGTTACTTTTTATAATAATTTAATTATTGACAGTGATAATGTGCCTCATGCTATCTATGCACACGTTACAGCTCCTTATATGATATACTGACCGTTACTTTTTATAATAATTTAATTATTGACAGTGATAATATGCCTCATGCTATCTATTCACACGTTACAGCTCCTTATATGATATACTGACCGTTACTTTTTATCGCCGGTACATCAATACCGATCAACACGATGGTCTGATAAAATAGTTTTGGTTGTATCTTGTCCCATTATTTGCGATCGCAACATAAAAGGTGAAACCAAAATTAAGTTAAGCATTAGAATATCTAATTGGTTTTTATAACTATAGATCGTTTGTGGCTTTGTTTGTGGTAAGGAGATTTCTGCCTGTTTTAATTTTGATATTGTTCTACTTAACTGCATACTATAAAAATCAATGGGACACTAACATTATACTCAATTGCTTCTGAACTCTTCACGTAACCAGAGAATCAGCATTGCTATTTAACGTGACAATGCTGCCAGCGTTCTGGGCCTTTTACTCATTGACATCGATGTGGACGAATTTTTTGATGCGCAATGAATCCTGTTACCTATCCCCATATATTTTATACGCATTTAAGGAACATAATTTATTATTCTTATTTTAAGTTGAATTCTGAAAAATAAACATGGAATACTTCTTCAATAAGCCACTAAAGCTATATTGGCTAGGAAAGTGATATTTCCTAACTTTTGGATTGTCTCACTCCCTGCTTGTGAGTCACTGAAAGTTTATGTGATTTTGACCCCATTGCCACAATATTACGCCCATTATTTTATTAAAATTGGGGACAATCCGGAATAAATCGTAGGTAGGTATTTACATCTGCTATATTTTTAGTATGACTAAAAGAGACCACAGCTGTTTATTCAAATGGCAGATAATATACACAAAAGGTAACATTTTAGGGTTGCGTACCCGAAGGGTTCAAACGGAGCCTTACTTACGAGTCCGTCTGTCCGTCCGTCGTCTGTCACAAAATTTTGTTCCGAATAATTTTTTAACTTCCCATTGACCTATGAACTTGAAATGTCGTAATCATGTTTATTATAACGTATATTTTACTAACACACAAAAAATCACAAACATTCGGTAATAAATTATTGATAAATCAGTTGAATATTCTACATTTGGTACGGAACCCTAAATAAGCGAAGTCCTACACGCACTTGGTCGGTTTTAACAATAGCGACGTTCCGATGTGAGGCTTAGTAGGCGTTTCGGCCGCTGAGTTTCGTCCGATCCGGTCGAAACAGGAATTTCATTATTATTAATATTTTTGAGTGGTGTTTCGGACGAAGCCTATTTTAGAGGCAAAGTAACGTCAGAAACAAAATCGGTAGAGAGTTTAATAACATGATAAAAAAATAACTTCCTCTTTTGCTTTTTTAGTTAGGTTGAACATTATAAGCATTTATACCCAAACTACCAGGAGGCCAGAATTATGAATAAGTCTTAATATTTGCTGGGCTGGTAAAGACTGAATCATTACCGGTAAAGACTAACTTATGTACCAGGAGATTACAATTATGAGTATTACCGAGGCTGGAATCATGAGATGTAAAAAGAGTACCGGGAGATTTTAGATTCTGACCTCCTGGTACTCCGTTAGTCTCTACCGCTTATGATTCTAGGCTCGCAAATACTTCTTCATGATTTTAGCCTCCTGGAAGTTTGTTTAAAAATGTTCAACATGTAACTAAAAAAGCAAAAGAGGAAGTTTTATTTTTATCATATTGTTATTAAACTCTCTACTGATTTTAATCGAATTATTGATTTTGAAATCCTAAAAAAATAAACGTCCCAACACTAGTACCTACTGATCCGTAGGTGTCAAATGTGAAATAAAATTTTAAATAATAAATTATTCCACTTATGGCACCTGCGAAAAACATCGATAGGTGCCGTATGTGAAATACTTGAGGGGCCATTTTCTACACTTTTTAATTGATGTATAAGACTGATTATTGCGATTTATCATGTTTACTATTGATTGTTGTAATGGTATATTAAGCTTTATCTTATCCAAAAATTGCCCGACTTTTACTTAACTAATGTCACCCTACCTAAGGTTTATCATTCCGACTGTACAAAATTTGCTTTAAAATAAAGTATAATCCGAAACACCACTCAAAAATATTAATAATAATGCGAATCGGGCGAAACTCATCGGCCGAAACGCCTACTAAGCCCGATGTGAGTTATTCTATTAATATACAGAGTAATTTTTCCAAATACCATGGCGTGGATGGCCAAGTTCAGAAACTATGAGCAATAGTGAAAAACACTCAAAGAGGCTGATTTTGATGGAAACAAAAACCGCATCATTTGAAAAATCTAGATTTCTAGTCAGAAACCGAACCCGTTTATTTTGAAAACAAAAACACACTGTATTATTACACCATACGGTAGTGTTATTAATAATGACTAAATTCTGGCCAGTGCCGCGGGTGACAGCTAGTAATTACTAATACAAAAGTGAGACGTGACGAGGTAAGTTATAAGTACCTACAAGTATTACTACAAAACACAATTTAATTGGATACAGTCGATTTCAGAACAACAAATTACACGTACAAATTTTGTGTCGAACTAAGAATAAGAAAGAAAAGCCTAAATATTGGAGACATGACTAATCTTGACCCCAAATCTTGACAATAGGGCCGGCTTCCAAACTGTAGCTAATTATTTTTGTTATGGTAATTAGTAATGATTGTTGAACTGTCGGTTCATATTGAACACAGTTTGTGCAAAGGTCTGGTACGGCATGATTCAAACATGACAAAGATGCACGTAATGGCAACAGCAGTGCGATTCTGTTATAGTCTCACTGTGAAACTTAGATGGAGTGAACATGGCGCCAGACCAACACGGGACCTTATCGGCCCTTACCACCCTCCGACTTATCATAACCGACTTTTTTACTAAATGGATCTGATTTATCAGTAAACTGATACAAAACGCATTTTCGCAAAACAAAAATCGCTAACAGCAAAAAATAAGTCCTCGATAAGGGCTCGTTTACAAATTCAAGTCTCGGATTCCTGATGCATGAGTGTCTCCCATTCGGAGGCCTTTACATTCCGGACAAGGCTTTAAAAATGCTGAAATTACCAGGCCGGAGGTAAGCAACCATACCTACAAGATACTTCGGTGTGGTATCAGCTGTTCATATAGTAAAAAAACCGGCCAAGTGCGAGTCGGACTCGCACACGAAGGGTTCCGTACCATTATCGCAAAACACTGCATAAAAATCACGTTTGTTGTATGGGAGCCCCACCTAAATATTTATTTTATTCTGTTTTTAGTATTTGTTGTTATAGCGACCACAGAAATACATCATATGTGAAAATTTCAACAGTCTAGATATCACGGTTCATGAGATACAGCCTGGTGACAGACAGACAGACAGACAGACGGACCGCGGAGTCTCAGTAATAGGGTCCCGTTTTTAACCTTTGGGTACGGAACCCTAAAAACCAATTTAAAGGCACTCGAAGGTTGACTGGTAGAAAAATTTTATGGCATCAATGCCGCAAATGTACAGAACATTTTGAGCGGAAAGCGTTAAATGAAATAGGTAGGTACAGTCAGTGACAAAAGTCGTCAACACCATAAGCTGTACCCTAAGCATCAACCAAAAGTCATCTATCAGCGATGGCTAATGATTATGAACATAAAAAAGAAGAAAACCTTCAAACCATTTATTTGATAAAGTTAATGTAATTAATTTTTAAAATTAAATTAATATTTCTAAAATGCATATTAATTCTAGTTCTAGGTAGTTCATAGATTTTATTGAATAACATTTTAAACAACTTGAAAAGATAAATAGGTATCGGAGTAGCAGCTATTTCGATATTTTTATTCTGATCTCGAGTAAATATTATTATCAATATTTAGTTCGAATTACCTATCCATGATCATTGTTTTCGATTGCTATTAGCGATAATTATTAAAAGTTTTAAAAGACTCTTTTACAAATTTTGTAACTCATTAAATAAACCGTTAAAAGGTTAAAAAAACAACGCAAAGATCTCAAAACATAATCAACCTACAAATTAATATAAAAAAAAATATCTATGAAAACTTACCGCACCAAATTATTTTTATTCGATCTTTAAATTTTTTACTTTTTTTATTTAACTAATAATTGTCACTCACTAAAAATAAATGTTGTGTATGGCACTAGTAAGACCTCTAACACAGTGAAGCGTGCACGCAGTATGGCGCACCCAGCAACGTGTACGTTTGGACGTCGAATGATAAGGATTAGTGTGTTGTCAATGCAATCAACACAGCTTATTCATTTGTCCGTGGAATTATAAGAATGTTCCTCAAATCCTCAAGTACACGATAAAGCATTCAACGTGAGATATTTTTCAATAACTAAGAAATAAACCTTGACTTAAAGGGTGATGACATACTTACCAAGAAAAAAATAAAATGGAAAGAAAATATAATAATTGTTTTTGTGTTTTGAAAAAAAAAGTTGTGTTTTCTTTTACCGTTACCGTTATTTTACTCGTACTTACGTGTAAAATGGAAGTATGGAAATCGAGTTTCCCAAAAAATTAAGTTCCGTAGATCTCCACGACGTTTTTTTCAAAAAAAAAACCATTTATTTTCATTGATTTTCATATAACTTTACAACGCTAGCTACGGAAGTAAATAACGGTTATATTTATAACCTACCTATAACTTACAAAATAAAAAAATCTTCGTAATAAAAAAACAGCATTTTCTTTATACCCTCATTTCTCAGATAAGTAATTGGGTAGAACTTGAATTTACGAAGGCACTCATTTTTTATTTATGCAGTTCAAGTGTACCTAAGTATGCCCCAAACAAGCCCAATGTATGCCCAAATTATGTGACTTGAAATCGGAAATCAATAAGTCAAGGTTTGTTGCCATTCATAAATTACCTTGACAATGCAAAAAAAAAACAAAAAACCCGACTGCTTAAAAAGCAAACTAAAAAGACATCTGGTTTTGGTCCGCCAGCTCGCGAATATGTATCCTCCGACTGCACAGCATGATTTTCTTCTTGTTTACGTCTTTTTAGTTTGCTTTTTAAGCAGTCGGGTTTTTTGATTTTTTTAATAAACTTTTTTTATTTACAACTTTTTGGTTATTTTTTGATACCCCACACGATGGGTTTGGAAGAAAAAAAATGTTTTTCCCCCCACAAAATGGCGCCCAAAATCCGCCACCAGCCGCCATTTTTGTTTTTTCCAATTTTAATGTAGCCAGTGACACTCGCAGGATTAAGACGAATCGATTAACGCAAGAACCATCATAATCGGCTAACGCGTTTGGTCTCTAGAATGCCACATAGGAACAAACATACATACATACATACATACATACCTACATACATACATACACAGATACATACATACATACCTGACTGATAAACACATTACCCTCCTTCGGCAGTCGGGTAAAAAGACAAAACTTTTTTACAAAAAATAAACTGACTTCAGAAGCAAAATCTAGAAAGTGCTATATAACTTCTGTTTTGGAAGTCGGTGTCTTTACTACCCCTTGTTCTTATCATTTACGACACCGACTTCCAAAACGAAAGTTATTTAGCACTTTCTAGTGTTTTGCTTTTGAAGTCGGTTTATTATTTTGATAAAAAGTTTTTATTTATTTCCTTTTAGTTTTGGTATACCATCACTAAAAAGTGAGCAACTTCTATAATAAGGTACTCGTACATAAAGGATTGAGAAAATACCCATAATAACACAATTTACACATTCGTGCTGTTTGTCGCTAAAGAATTCGGTTCTATGTTCCATAATATTATCTCGAAAACTGCTGAACCTATTTTGATGAACTTGCACAAGAGAGAGAGATACTTAATCCAATAAAAAATAATGAAACATACATACATACACTTATGAAATTTGGTTAACATATTTAGAAGCCCACATAGAGTAACATAATTATGTAAATATTGTGCAATTCCAACAACATTACATACATACTTATCGAATTAATAACCTCAACTTTTTTGAAGTCGGTAAAAACAATAACAGCATCCTTAACTAATACAATATCATAAATCAATAATACAATAACATCATCTTCCAGCTTCCTGTCCTTATTCCATGCTTCATGGGGTTAGCGAAAAACGTTTTCTTCTAACATTCTCCCCTGTCTACCGTCACGCTATCATTTAAGTATTAAATTTTCTTTTATTTTATCTTATCTATTTTACTTAACTTACTAAACTTTCTTAATATTTTTTTTTTTTTTTATTATCTATAGGCTCGCGTTTGCCCACTATCTCGCCTGATGTTAAGCGATGATGCGGTCTACGGTGAAGCACGCTTACCTAGAAGAAACCTATTCACTCTTGACTTAAAGACCCCAAGGTTGTAGCTATCAGGGAACAAAGACTCCGGAAGGGAGTTCCACTCCAACTCTCCACTCACTCAACACTCCAACTCCAGTTCTCATAATATTATAAATGCGAAAGTTTGGATGGATGAATGGATCTTTGTGTCTCTGAAATTAGCTCTGCGAACCATTGCGCAATAAACAGTTTGTCATCGAGTAAAACTTTCGCCAAACTTCTGGACCGCCCTGAAGTTGGTTTTCCGATGCGCAAGGCACGAAACGGTGCTGTTTTTACCCGACTGCCGAAGGAGAGTAATGTGTTTATCAGTCTATGTATGTATGTATGTATGTAAGTAAGTATGTATGTATGTATGTATGTATGTATGTTTGTTCCTATGTGGCGTTCCAGAGACCAAACGCGTTGGCCGATTTTGATGATTCATACGTCAATCGATTCGTCTTAACCTTGCGAGTGTCATACGTTAAAATTGGAAAATAGAAAAATGGCGGCTTTTGGGCGCCATATTGTGGGGGGCCAAATTATTTTTCTTCCAAAACCATCGTGTGGAGTATCAAAATAAAGGGTTTTAAGAGGTGATTTCAAAAATATATAACACTTAAATATTTAAATGTACCTAATTCGAAAAAAATGCTAACTAAAAAGTAATAAATAAAAAAGTTAATTAAAAAAATCAAAATACCCGACTGCTTAAAAAGCGAACTAAAAAGACGTAAACAAAAAGAAAATCATGCTGTGCAGTCGGAGGATACATCTGGTTTTGGTCAGCCAGCTTGCGAATATGTATCCTCCGACTGCACAGCATGATTTTCTTCTTGTTTACGTCTTTTTAGTTCGCTTTTTAAGCAGTCGGGTATTTTGATTTTTTTAATTAACTTTTTGTATGAGTTTTACTAGCCAACTTCAGGGCGGCCAAGAAGTTTGGCGATAACTATATACGTCATAGAGTAAGCGAGATAGGACGATGCGACAAACGTAAGCGAGTGAAAGAGCTACCTACAATGCTATCTTTTGCTTCAACATTGACACAAAAATAGCAATTGCAGGGTCTTGCAGCCAACTTCCGAGACACAAAGATCCGCTGTGACTACTATATGTTCGTTACTCAATCACGCCAGAGCGGCTGAATTATAATCTGGAATACCACATAGGGTATTATTTATGTATGGATTATGTTCTCTTGGGATAATAGCCGGCATTCACGCGGGCGAAGCCGCTGGCAGTAGCTATACTCCATTTGCTTTAGCATTAGACGTTTAAATAAGCCCATTTTACAGCCCGTTCAACCGATTTTGACTTCTATTGCGTTGGTGATACGACAAATGATAGCTGTAGCAAACAGTTGGTTTTGGTAACAGGTTTATGCTTTTTATGTCATCCTTATGTTTACAGAATAGAACTCAAAATCGGTTGAACGGACTGTAAAAAGATTTGGAAACATGTCTAATGTTATTTCAAATGGAGTTTAGTTCCTCATAATGACGTCAGCTTTTTTTTGCCCTTCCTCTCCCTCTCCATCCATCAACATTTATACTCGTCTGTCTTTTAGTCACGTGCATTTCGGTTTTCGCCCCTCCATGTTTCCATCTAAACAAATAATAATGAGAGGTAAAGTTATATGGTACTGTGAGCACTAATCAGATTTTTAACATTATGTACTGATAGAAGTTACGCTATCGCTATCGCTATCGCTTAGTGCCTCATTAAGTTATTTTGTCTCGGAAAAACATGTTCGATTCCAGTGGGATTGAGCACGGCAGTGAAATCTCATTATTATTTATTTGACCCACACTAGGAATTTCTTCCTGTATAAAACGGGTGCGTTTACAAACCTTTTTTTTCATTATATCATTATCATCATATCAGCCGAAAGACGTCCACTGCTGGACGTAGACCTCCCCCAAGCGTCTCAACATTGACCAGTCCCGAGCGCCTCGTTTCCTGTGGACTCCCGCCACCCTACCTCGGCTAGTTTTGATTTAATTGTTATGAACGTTTCACCATTTTGAGAGCAGTGGTGATGAAATAAATTACACAAAGTAATGCGCCTGCTCAGGTTCGAACCCACGACCACGGGGTCTCATTGCTAAGAAAGAAAATTTGGTTCAAATAAATCTCAATAGATGGCGCGATATGCACCTCCATCTGTTATGAAAATCATGGTTTAGCAGAATACGGTAAAATACTTGTTATAACAAGTAAACAAACTTGTTCGCACTATCAACATCGAAAAAGAAAGACATGGGGATAATATTTTTAACATTGGTTCTCCACTTAACCTAGATAAATAAAAGATATCTGTAATGTGTGTCGATACTTGACATCCATACAAATTATTTGGTAATCTTATCGTTTCTTCAAAACCTTTTTTCTTTGTTTAAACACTGTGGGTAGGTATCGAAATTTTACTTAGAAGTTAGGTAAGTACATAACAAAGATACCTGGTGCTTCGTTATAGGAGCTCATGTGTATGGTGTTTTTCAATGGGTTAGCGAACTTTCAATCAAGGGTTTCAGTAGTCAAGTCCAGTGTAAAAATCAAATAAAATATGTGTATCAGGGGTTTTCAGCTGACTAACAACCGGTATCTGGATGTCAAAAATGTATTCTTCAACTTCAACAGCAGCTAATGTTTGACAATTTGTCACATTAATTTTCGTTCCAAAGAAACCCAGGCCATAACCCGGCCCAGGCCATAGGCCTCGTCCCAATTGGCTAACGACGACCGTACGAGCAAATGATGCGATTTTGCCGCCCGATGAATACAATATGTAAGTGCCCGCGTTATGACTTGTTGCAAGCTTTAATTAGGAAACTCTAAAGCAGTGGTGGGCAAAGTACGGCCCGAGGGCCAGCTCCGGCCCGCGAAATCTTAATCCGGCCCATCGACATGAATAGTATATGGCTCGAACCTGCTTTCGAAAATATTATGGTAACTCAAAAGCAATCTCATATGTCTCACACGCCTACCATGGCAGGGCCTTCGAATAAAAGTTAAATTGTAATTTTTAACATTTGTGCAAGTGTGTAATGCTGTAATGTTTTTATATGATTAAAAGTTAAGAAAGTTAAGAAAGAAAGAAAGAAAGTTAAGAAAGAAAGAAAGAAAGTTAAGAAAGAAAGAAAGTAACCCCCATTAAGAAAGTTTGCCCACCACTGCTCTAAAGAAATGTGTATGTTTAACCTCTTGACTGCCGGAAACGCAGATCCACGCGAGACATAATGGCTTTTTAATTGTTTCAGTTAATTACGGCATTCATCCGATTGCGACGTCTTTCGACGGAATCGCATCGTTTGATGGTTGAGCTGAGTGGTGCCAATCCATGCGTCATGTTCGTGAACGGGCGCCATCAGTTGGGATTGGTCATAACTTAACTGCTTCAGCCTGCTTTTAATTACGTAATCATTTAATTTTGAATTGTTTGTTTTACTCTAGACGTCTTATAAGTGCACGTCATTTTACATCGTTTTTTTCACATAAGTTTTTTTTTCTACAAAAATGATGTAATTATGTAAATAAATAATAGTAATTAAAACTTATAGAATAGAAGAGTGTCGGTGGAGTTTCTTGCACATTCTTCTCCATAGAGATCTACTGACGCTAGCGAATGTGCAATTAAATTCATATTTTGTTTGGCAATTCAAAAGTATCTATAAGCTTTATTTGAAACTAGCGGACGCCTCGCGGTTTCACCCGCATAGTTCCCGTTCCCGTGGGAATACAGGGATAAAACGGAGCCTATGTCACCCGGGGATGGTGTAGCTTCTAAACGGTGAAAGATTTTTTGAAAGTTCCAGTAGTTTTTAAGTGTATTCGTTACATACAAAAATACAAATCTTTCCTCTTTATAATATTAGTATAGATGACTGAATTTTGATTTGATTTTTGCTCGGACGACCGTAGCCGATTAGGACGACACCATCCATAAGGTTCAGCGAGTACGTCTTTCATAAATTATAACTTCACAATTTTTGTATTTTATTTTTGAGTAGCTTTCTGCCAGCGGCTTTGCCCGCGTGAGTGTCGAAAATTGTTCCAAGGGAAAATTTTCCCGGGATAAAAAGTATCCTATGTACTAATCCAGACTAGGTATAATCTATCTCTTTGCCAAATTTCATCCAGGTCCATTCAGTAGTTTTTGCGCGATAGAGTAACGAACATACAAACACACTAATAAACTTGCGCCTTTATAATATTAGTATAATTTATCGTATATTTATGTAACATATTCCAAAATACCTACATTGTTATGTTTAATGATGTGTTTAGCTGTAAGAAATTCAGTCATTACTACAAAAAAATGGACACAAAGAATTTTGTTGCATACGCTTTTATAATTTGACATGCCTAAATTGGGATAACTCAACAGCTAGATTTAGGAAACTATTTTAATGAACACAGTAGGTTCATAATGTAAATAATAAAAGTTTATGCAATGGACGTATAATAGGTGTTATTAAAACACGAGCGTAGGTCTATCACATGAGGCGAAGCCGAATGTGATAATAATAGTATGCGAGTGTTTTAATACCTAATTATAAGCCGTTGCATACACTACTTTATCTTCACTCATAAAGTTGCAATAAAACCAAAGTGGTAACGGACAAAATATTTGGCAAAACGGGCAATTTAGATTCTCATTACACATGACTGCGCAGCGCGCGCCTCCTTAGACAATGACAGTACTTCAATGAGCCCATAAGCGTCAATAAATTAAAAAGTAAAAGTGTGCTATATAAATTAAAAAGTTATTTTATGATGCAGTTGTTTAAAAATCGAAGGAAAATGTTGCACTGTAATGGATTTTTTTTTTTAATTTTACCTATCCACGAATATAAAGTACGTGTTTATACAATATTTTTTGAATTCATATTTGGAACATTACGTTGTGAGTGTAGATAAAGTACATAACCATACCTACCTACTGTGTTCGGTGATAAAGATTTGACTTCAAAGCCAAAGTCGTACCGTAGACAAATCCCTGTATCTCAAATAACAAATCATAAATTTCCCTAGCCAATCAATGTTTCCAGGTAGATTAAAAAATAATTAAAATAACTGTTTCTGCTACCGTTCGTGGCCTGTTTAAGAAATCATTGCCGGGGCGTTAACCCCGACTGGTTTTCTGATTAGATTGGATTATTGATAAATTGGCTCCTGGGGCCTGACTCGTAACCGAGTGCCGGCCGATAGGAACTCAAAACTTGTTGTTTGTATTCAAAATACACTCATGGACACAAACTGTTTTATAAATGGAATGGTCAATAAATAAGTTGGAGACTATTTAGTTTTTTTTAATTTTTATATGAATCAGTATTTTTTTGTGTTCCATTCACTTCACGTCACTACACTTCAAATCTTTTGTTCGAAAGTTACCCTGTACTTTGATGCAGTTTCTGTGTCCGTCAGTGTACTTACTAATCAAGATATCATGAAAATCATGGGGAAAAAGTGTGAGGTTATTCGTCTCAAGACAAAAAAAAACTCTTTCACAAAAATTTAACATTACATGAAAAAAAAAACCTTTTTTTTAGTTACACTAACACTAAACAGTGACCAAGTTCTATAATAAGGTACCTAAAGGATTGACAAAATACCCACAATAACTCAATTTACACATTTGTGCCGTTTCTCTCTCGTATCTTGAAAACTACTGAACCGATTTTAAAGAAACTTGCACTACTCTCTAAGTTGATAGATACCTAATCCAATAAAAAAGATAGGGTCACGATCCGATACGCAGTTTCGGAGAAATGCGTGGACAAACATACATACATACAAATACACATTAATAAACATACATTTATAAAATTTAGCACACATGTTTAGAAGCCCAATTAGAGTAACAAATGTGAAAATTAGGCAATTCCAACAATATTACATACATACGTATCCAATCCCTCTTTTTTTTGAAGTCGGTAAAAAGAAACTATAACAAATTTGCACCTAAGTGCAGTTCATTTCATGCTTAACTTCATGTAAGACGTGAAATGAAGCTGGTCAAGTGATAGAAGGGTTTCGTATGTATCATTAAAAAAAAAAAATACGCATAATAATTTCATAATTCTAGTTCAACGGCAAGTAGATAGGTACCTTAATCATTTTTGCGAGTGCCGAAATATACGGTATTAAATATAACTTTATGGGTGCATGCGTCGTACTTGCACTTGACCGGTATTTGTTATTTGTTGTTACCTTGTTGGCACCTTCGATTTTAGTACTAACCTTCTTCTTCAATCGGTCCCTCATGACTGAGGATCGTGGTCACTGGACCCCTTTAAGCGGACAATCTGCCTCCATCGATTCCGGTCCAAAGTTGCCATCACCACCTGCTGAAATTTGCTTGAGGACGTAGCTTCTTTCACTTGGTCAAACCATCGTGTTGGCGACCGGCCTCGTGCTCTTTTCCCTTCGGTATTACCAACAATGACCAGTTTTTCCAGACTTCTATCTCCCCTTCGCATTACGTGACCGAAGTAGGTCAAAATTCGCTGTAGGCATACTGTAGACAATCTGGTCTTGATATCGAGTTGGGAAAGGATAGATACATTTGTGCGTTTGGCTGTTCATGGTATTCGGAGCATCCGCCTCCAGCACCACATTTCGAATGCGTCTACCCTCTGTCTTTCCTTTGCTCGGATTGTCCACGTCTCAGCTCCATAGAGGAAAATGGGGAAAATTAATGCCTTGACTAAACAGGCTTTGGTTTTATAACTTTGCCACGATTTTTCCAGATGTTCTCTAAGCGTGTCATAGCATCTTTACTACTAATAGTGGTACTAATAATAGTTAGTTAATTTTTAAGATATTTGTTTTCGATATTTTTAGTTTCTGCCGTGTTTTATTATCCCGAGGGAACATTATACCGCGATAAAAAGCCTATGTGCTTTCCAGACTATAATCTATTTGGAGTTCGGTTTTATGTTCCATATCTTAAAAACTGATTTTGATGATACTTGCACTATTTCCTAAGTTGAGAGATGCTTAATCCAATAAAAAAATATCACGATCCGATAAGTAATTTCGGCGAAATGCGTGGACAAACACACATACATACATACAAACAAACATACATACACCTATGAAATTTGGCACACATATTTAGAAGGCCAGAGTAAGTAATGGCAAAGTGTAGAACAGGAAAATGCTAGTTTGAAAGTTGCAAGGATCTGTGCTGGCTTGCTAGAGCTAGGAAGAAAAGGGCGAGAGATGTCTGTCAGATAAGATGTATAAAAGATGAGACTGGAATGATTCATTCTGATGATGAAAAAATTAAGGAAGGTGGAAGGAATACTTTGAGAAACTGATGAATGAAGAAAATAACTGGAGTGGTATGTTAGACAATAATCCTGTGAATGAGGGGTTAGTGAGAATGGTTAGTATGGAGGAAGTCGGTTTATTTTTTTGTGAAAATGTTTTCTTTTTTAAATCTTTTTAAAAAACCAGCCCTCTTACAGATATACGGATGGACAGCGTAGGTTTAATAATAGGTACCGGTTTTCATGCCATGGTTACGGAACCCTAAAAACTAACCACACCAGCAGACACCTATCAGTCGTATCACACGTGTAACATAATAATATGTAGCCCGCATAGCCGCATACAATGACGGGTACGAATAGATAGGAACACTTTGATTTATAGCCATTTTTTATAAAATTCTTTACTGCACTTGTTCGATTGCCTCGATAAGGAGCTCGTTGCTAAGTAATACTAATCACACACGGGTTGATCTTCAAAATTAAGCAAGTAAGCAACACTTGCCGAAATCAGTCTGTGGATGGGTGACCATCCATTAGGTGCATACAGAGAGTCCGCCATTGTACTTTTGTGCATGAGGTTTAAATAAATAAATAATAAATCCTCGATATCTCAGAAAGACGTTAAAGGTGAATACGCACAAATCTATATATATAAAAGAAAGTCGTGTTAGTTACACTATTTATAGCTCAAGAACGGCTGAACCGATTTAGCTGAAAATTGGTAGGGAGGTAGCTAAGAACCAGGAGAAGGACATAGGGAACAAGAACAAGGACATACTTTTTATACTTTTTATCCCGTTTAGGGTAGGGTAGGCTAAGTAGGGTAGGGTAGGTAGGGTAGGGTAGGTAGGATAGGGTAGGGTAGGTAGGGTAAGGGAGGGTAGGTAGGGTAGGTAGGGTAGGTAGGGTAGGTAGGGTAGGTAGGGTAGGTAGGGTAGGTAGGGTAGGTAGGGTAGGTAGGGTAGGTAGGGTAGGTAGGGTAGGTAGGGTAGGTAGGGTAGGTAGGGTAGGTAGGGTAGGTAGGGTAGGTAGGGTAGGTAGGGTAGGTAGGGTAGGTAGGGTAGGTAGGGTAGGTAGGGTAGGTAGGGTAGGTAGGGTAGGTAGGGTAGGTAGGGTAGGTAGGGTAGGTAGGGTAGGTAGGGTAGGTAGGGTAGGTAGGGTAGGTAGGGTAGGTAGGGTAGGTAGGGTAGGTAGGGTAGGTAGGGTAGGTAGGGTAGGTAGGGTAGGTAGGGTAGGTAGGGTAGGTAGGGTAGGTAGGGTAGGTAGGGTAGGTAGGGTAGGTAGGGTAGGTAGGGTAGGTAGGGTAGGTAGGGTAGGTAGGGTAGGTAGGGTAGGTAGGGTAGGTAGGGTAGGTAGGGTAGGTAGGGTAGGTAGGGTAGGTAGGGTAGGTAGGGTAGGTAGGGTAGGTAGGGTAGGTAGGGTAGGTAGGGTAGGTAGGGTAGGTAGGGTAGGTAGGGTAGGTAGGGTAGGTAGGGTAGGTAGGGTAGGTAGGGTAGGTAGGGTAGGTAGGGTAGGTAGGGTAGGTAGGGTAGGTAGGGTAGGTAGGGTAGGTAGGGTAGGTAGGGTAGGTAGGGTAGGTAGGGTAGGTAGGGTAGGTAGGGTAGGTAGGGTAGGTAGGGTAGGTAGGGTAGGTAGGGTAGGTAGGGTAGGTAGGGTAGGTAGGGTAGGTAGGGTAGGTAGGGTAGGTAGGGTAGGTAGGGTAGGTAGGGTAGGTAGGGTAGGTAGGGTAGGTAGGGTAGGTAGGGTAGGTAGGGTAGGTAGGGTAGGTAGGGTAGGTAGGGTAGGTAGGGTAGGTAGGGTAGGTAGGGTAGGTAGGGTAGGTAGGGTAGGTAGGGTAGGTAGGGTAGGTAGGGTAGGTAGGGTAGGTAGGGTAGGTAGGGTAGGTAGGGTAGGTAGGGTAGGTAGGGTAGGTAGGGTAGGTAGGGTAGGTAGGGTAGGTAGGGTAGGTAGGGTAGGTAGGGTAGGTAGGGTAGGTAGGGTAGGTAGGGTAGGTAGGGTAGGTAGGGTAGGTAGGGTAGGTAGGGTAGGTAGGGTAGGTAGGGTAGGTAGGGTAGGTAGGGTAGGTAGGGTAGGTAGGGTAGGTAGGGTAGGTAGGGTAGGTAGGGTAGGTAGGGTAGGTAGGGTAGGTAGGGTAGGTAGGGTAGGTAGGGTAGGTAGGGTAGGTAGGGTAGGTAGGGTAGGTAGGGTAGGTAGGGTAGGTAGGGTAGGTAGGGTAGGTAGGGTAGGTAGGGTAGGTAGGGTAGGTAGGGTAGGTAGGGTAGGTAGGGTAGGTAGGGTAGGTAGGGTAGGTAGGGTAGGTAGGGTAGGTAGGGTAGGTAGGGTAGGTAGGGTAGGTAGGGTAGGTAGGGTAGGTAGGGTAGGTAGGGTAGGTAGGGTAGGTAGGGTAGGTAGGGTAGGTAGGGTAGGTAGGGTAGGTAGGGTAGGTAGGGTAGGTAGGGTAGGTAGGGTAGGTAGGGTAGGTAGGGTAGGTAGGGTAGGTAGGGTAGGTAGGGTAGGTAGGGTAGGTAGGGTAGGTAGGGTAGGTAGGGTAGGTAGGGTAGGTAGGGTAGGTAGGGTAGGTAGGGTAGGTAGGGTAGGTAGGGTAGGTAGGGTAGGTAGGGTAGGTAGGGTAGGTAGGGTAGGTAGGGTAGGTAGGGTAGGTAGGGTAGGTAGGGTAGGTAGGGTAGGTAGGGTAGGTAGGGTAGGTAGGGTAGGTAGGGTAGGGTAGGGTCTGCGACAGCTGTCTGTATCAATACAGTAACAATAGCGCTTGACATCCTAATAATAACTTAACAATAACGTATATCTACATCAATTTGACAAACGTCGCAGAGATAAAGTTATCTTTTATGAAGTATAGACGCACCACAAGAGCCGCACGCGCCGCAGTCATCGCATTTTATAAATCTTTATATGAAATCGTATGCAGCCTCACGCACCTATCCGCGCCGCACGAGCCGCATTTCAGCAAAATGCTGTAGGTATACGGCAGGCTTATTACGTATCTTTTGCAAGAGCAAAACGATAGCGATTTTTGCGCAATAATAGCTCTTCTATACAAAAGTTTTAGAGTTGTTGGCGGTTTTTTTTTTTGCATAAGTGCTTTTGACAAACAGGGAGCAATTAGCAAACGATTGTGTAGGACCTAAAATACCTACACTGCAGTTAATGCCGACTTTTATGACAAAAAGCGTTTGATCGCTATCGTTTTGCTCTTGCAAAAGATACGTAATAAGCCTACGGATTCTACCACCGCGTGTGGATGACGTCATAAGATTCGGCACGTTAGATTCTTGCGGCGAGTTCGGTGCGGGTGTTGCGGAGACGTCATCCATATCTGTATAGAAAATATTAATATAATAAGATGTACACAAATGGATACTATGCGTGCGGCGCGTTCGACGCAGATTGCGCGGGGTCTTGAGAAAATGCGATGGCTGCGGCGCGTGCGGCTCCTGCGGTACGTCTAGGTACGCATTCACCTTAAGCCGAGCTCATGGCTATCACTTCGAAGACTTTTGACAGTTATGCTAGTAACTATATTAAATGAGGTATCTGTGACGTAGAAGTCAGACAATCAGACGCCAGTCTTGCCAAGGGGTCCAGTTAGACTGGACTGGAAGCCGACCGCATGACCCCAATATAGCTAGATAGATCGATCGTTCGAGTGCCACGTTGGAAACAGGGATAATCTCAATAGCAACCCGTAGGATACGTCCCCTCTAGATGGAATGTTAAAATACAGCCTATATTTCATTTTATTTTATTTTAAAAACAAACGACTACACAATACAGCAATACATAAAATTTGACCAAGAAGAAAAACAAATACACACGAATACAATAATAAGTACAATACTAATATCAATAATTAATGGTTGTGTAACAACACAACACTACAATATACTATTTACAGTTTCGTTTATTCAATTTCATTTTCACTGGAACGGTTATCTCCACATTCCGTTGGTACAAACTTGTAGAATTTTACTCCTGGAAAAGAAAAAAAAAATACTAAGGGTGCGTTTACACACTCAATCTTGCATGCGCAAACAATTTGTGCAAAAATTGCATCTTAACTAAATTACATATAACCTAAGTTTGTGCGGTGTACAGTCTTAACGCACATGCTTGCTTGCTTGTACAAACAAGAATTTGTGCAAATAAGATTGAGCGTGTAACCACACCCTTAATGTTATCTTTCCTTGCAGGTTTCTGATTTCAATAATTTGAGTTAAGTCGTTTCGGCTAAAATAAAGTTGGACAAATACTGAACCTCAAATTCTTAATAAAAAATCGGAGCTCTCTCCAGGAATGACAATAATGCAGAAAAGCACTGCAATAAGAACACACAAATTGCACACGTTGTGAATAACAAACCTGTAGAATTTATTTTCAATTTAAGATCTTCTCCAACTTTTAGAGTCCTTACTTCTTCTTCTTTGTAAAGATCCTGTACATAACAAAAAATACACTATAAAAGTAGTTTGTATTATACGCCCTCATCTCACCACATATTTTCAACCATTATCAACTACTGTGAAGCCCCGGCAAAATGACTCAACGGTCTTGAAGTGGATCCCGAAACCACAGATAATATGAATGAATATAATACTAGCGTACAGATGCCTTAACCCATACAAAGAAACCGTGCCTACGTAACTAGCGGTTATTTTTAAAACGGCACCATCTATTGGCATGAAATTTAAATGATCCGTTCAATCTTTGAAATGTGAATTAAGAACCCAACTTTCCTTAATTTTGTGCTTAGGAGAGTTGATTAGACAAGAAAATGCAATTGTTATGATCAATTCTAGAAAATGTTAATTTTACACACAATTCAATAACAAATCGATGCATATCGCGCCATCTAGTGACATTTATTTGAACCAAATTTTCTTAGTTAGCGCTGGGACCCCATGCCGAAACGAAATTGATGTTGATGCGCTTAACTACGAACAGCATTTAATTTTTATTTATACAGAGGAAGAACTGCACAGTGAGAAAATCCAATGTATTCATACCTGTACAAAATAGGTCTGTAATGGCAGCTTCATTTGTTCATACGTGTACGATGATTCTACTGCCGTGTCTTGAAGGTTCACGAACGCTAGCGCCCGCGTACCGTTTGATAATTCTCGGTTCCATATCTGATACGAACATTATTATAAACAGATAAATAAATAGTCTTCTTCGTAGATGGAGAAGAAAAGGAAGGACATAAGGTAGGGGTGTGTGAGAAATGACATGAAAGAAAATGGAGTAAATGATAGCATGGCCGTAGGGAAGAATGAAAGAAGAAAATGTGTGAACAAGTAACATGGAAAAGGCAAGAAGATGTTGAATTAAAGAGTCTTCTTAGTCAGTGACTACAGGCGAAATTCTAACTCGGAGTAGATAATAGGGTAGTTGACAAATAATATCTATTTAGTCCGTCAGTTAGATAACCTAAAAATATAACATTTTCCTTTAGCCATGTAGACAAAAAAATACGAAAATATACAGTACGTTGAAATATCGTGTGACGTCACGGTGTGCTACACTTTATACTGACAATGTGACGTCACAAGCCCCCACTCCTGAACAAAGTCAAAGTCAAAGTCAAAAGTCAAATATATTTATTTCAATTAGGCCAATAAGCGGCACTTTTGAACGTCAAGGCACTTTTGAACGTCAAAAATTAAATGTTAATAAAAAATGTACAAGTAATAAAAATTTACTCTACCGTGCATTCGGAAAGTAGCTTGTTATGGAGAAGAACGCACAAGAAACTCCATACTTACTCTTTTAAAAAAAAATATGTTTTACAATGTTTACTTATGTACATAAATTAATAAATTCATATATGTGAGGACGATGCACCCAAAAATAGCACTACCCACTATACAACGTACAGGTATAAAGTAATAAAAGCACTAACAGGTAAATTCATTAGTTTTATAAATAGGAACATGGTTCTCACATACTTACAAATATTGCAAACATAGGTAAAATACCTAATTCAACAACAACGGAACCTTGTGTGAGTCAAATTCTAGAAAAATATAAAAAATAACCTAAGAATACAAAAACTATGAATAGGAATACAAATTAGCAAATTTGATTTTGTCCACACCAAAGATTGCCCTACGGAGCGGGACCAACATGTTGCCAAGCATTCTTATCTTGAATATAATCATCTAATTTGTAATATGCTTGTTTACAAAGTGTGCTTTTAACTAAAGTTTTAAATTTACTTTCATTTAGTTTTAATATATCAAAAGGTATTTTGTTATAAAATTTAACACAGTACCCCATGAAAGATGAGTGTACTTTTGCTAGTCTATAAGATGGTTGATCTAACTTATCTTTATTTCTCGTATTACAATTGTGTCTATCACTGACCTTACTAAAGAGATGTATATTTTTCCTTACATACATGATATTTTCATAAATGAATTGGCAAGAAACTGTCATAATTAATATTTTTAAATAGCTCCCTAAGAGATTCTCTGTGACTTAAATTATATATGGCTCTGATAGCTCTCTTTTGCAATATAAATATGGATTCAATGTCAGCCGCTCGGCCCCACAATAAAATACCGTATGACATAATGCTGTGAAAGTAACTAAAATAAACCAAACGCGCGGTCTCCACATCCGTCAACTGTCTTATCTTTCTAACAGCATAAGCGGCCGAGCTCAGCCGACCCGCAAGAGATGTTATGTGAGAACTCCATTGCAATTTGTCGTCTAAAGTGATTCCCAGGAAAACTGTTTGATTTACAAAGTCCAGCTTTTCGCCATTCAATATGATGTCGCATTCGCTACTTCTAACATTCGGCAATGTGAATCTAATACATTTGGTTTTTTTTTCATTTAGTACCAAATTGTTTGCCGTGAACCAATTTTGGACCTGATGAATCGAGTTATTCACATCATCAAGATTTTGTGACCGCCGATCTATTTTAAATATCAAAGATTTTTTATTTATTTGATAAAGTAAAAAAACGGGGTTAATGTTATTGATAATCTCACTGACAGACTATATCGATAAATAATTCGATCTGAAAAGATAATTTTTCTACCCAGGAAACATCCCTATTCTGAACAACTTATACCATGCCCGGAAATCGCAAGATAAAAAAGCTGTAAGTTATGGGAACCATCTTTTTTGCAATTCAATTATTGGTCCCCCCCTTGAGTGTCCATCGCGCCAAATCGGATTAAAACAATGGTAATTTCTATTGTCTGCTAATTGACACTTGAATCATTATAATGATAAGTACTTTATGATAAAGGTTTGCAGTTACTTTAATTACCCCTTGTGTAAGTACTTATATTTTCTGTACTTGTCATGTCTCATACCTGTTCTTTATCAACGTCAGTCCAAACCCTCAGTCCTTGTTTGCCCAGTGGGTCCTGGTTCACGGCAATCACGTCCTTATTGAGGAGGATCTCCTTGAACTCGGGTTGCATGCTGGATAATTCCACGCTCATGATCAGAGGAGCTGCCAACACCGACCACACGGCCATCTGCACTCGTGCTTGGTCTACTGTTAGCCCGGAGTTGCCTATGACCAGCTAGAAATTGACGTAGTTATTAACCAAGTGGACATTCTGGGCTGAAGTTTTTTCATCATTAAATCATTATTTAAGGACAGCAGAACGTGGAAGAAAAAAAGAGGGTTTTATTTTATTTACAAAGATACAAGTATATACACTGTATAAAATACTTAATTAACTAAGACTACAAACATAAACACTTAAACCAAAAACTACTCACTTACCTAATCTAAAATATGGCGTCAAAAAACTCCTCCACATCGTTGTCCACTGGTAATGTGCCCAAAAGACTGGCAGCATTGCCACGTTGTATGGCAATGCTTATTCTCTGACCGAGATAAAAGCCAGCCCTTGGGTCACGCGAAGTGTCAACTAAGCGTTTGGAAAGATCTTTAAACAAAACGTGAGCACTCGGACCCCACGGACCAAGAGTTTCAACCCCAAACGGCTCGAAAATATAACTACCGATGAGGTTATTATATTTCCGCCGCTTGAGGTTCTCTGCAGCCGCAGCGGCAGCGCCAGCACAGCACGACGAGCTAGGAAGATGGGATGGCGCAAGAGTATCAACACAAGTAGCGTCCCACACTAAAGGCCTACCCAACTTCCATGGAAACAAAGACATCCCGTCCGGTCTTTTGCCATCGTCACGTGCCAGGCCATGGGGTTCCAATACGGCCGGAACGCCGACGGTGACGAGAGCACGTCGGATGATGTCGTTTAAGTTTCCGTGACGCGCTATTCGACCCGCACTTCGGCTGCATGATAGACCGTGGTGACCGAGGCTGTTGACAACTTCGCCACAGTGACAACGATGAGGAGTACAGCAGGGAGCGCCAAGACGTAGGGAAGCAGCGAGGCGGAAAGTAGTGTCGTCAAACAAGGTGCCTATGTTCGACGACGGTAGTGCGTGAAGCCAGAGGCCCGACTCCCACTCACCCACAGCCAGCAGGCGAGCGCGCTCGGCAGGAGTGGCAGAAGTGGCAATTTGGTGCTCCTGAACTGCTCTGCATAGCGGCTCATCCCACTGTCTCTGGGATGATGGGTAGTCGGGGATATTACAATTCGGGCAAGCGAGTCTCCAAGCATCAATAGCCTCGGTGAAGCACGGCACATCAAAATTAATCAGTATGGGTGCTAGGATATTCCTGATTAATTTCTCAGTACCGTGGACCGAGGATATACATAAACCGGTAAACTAATACTAGAAATTTTGCGGACGCCGAGGCCCCCCATACGGATGGGAAGAGTAGCTTGAGCCCAAGCTCGGTCGTCCATGGCCACATTTAAAATTGAAGTAAGTGTATGACGGATAATTTGGTCCATTTTTTCTAAAAGATGAGGGTGCTTCCAAAGATGGGAAGCACGAAGGAAATATGTTAATTTGGGGCCAAAACAACAAAAGCGGATTATGGTGATAGCCGAATGCATGTTAATTTGGAGCAATCTTTCCGAAATGTTGTGAAAATTTTGAATTTTTTCCTCAATAAAATTGGGAAAGGAATCATCGAAGACTGGGGATCCAAGGAGACGAAGAGAGCTTTTTTCAATAATTTTAATTTCGGGGGCTATTTTATTGAATTTTGAAAGTGTCACTTGTCTGTCGGTACTGTCAGATAAAAATAACTCACATTTATAAGAAAAATTTAGATCCAGTCCTATAGAATGTAGATGCGTAAGAAAAAAATATATATTTTCACGGATATATAATAACGATAATTGAAAATAAGAAAGTAAGGGCGCGATCACATCGAGAGCTTATTTTTTTTTTTTTTTTTTGTTTATGATGGGTTTGCTCTTGACTCTGGTCTAGGTCGGTGACAGAGACAGAGTCGACGATGGAGTGAGCTTACCCAGAAGAAGCCTGTTCACTCTAACTTTGAAGAGATTCGGGTTGTATGCGTTCGGAAACACAGACGCAGGCAATGAGTTCCACTCTTTTGCTGTGCGCATTATGAAGGATGTTTGGAAGCGCTTGGTGCGAATTGGTGGAATGGCAACGAGGTGAGGATGATAACTTGCAGTGCGTCTAGATGTCCGATGGTAGAAGGGGGCCGGTGGGATGAGGTCGTGGAGTTCATGAGCACACTCGCCGAAGTGCAGTCTATAGAAGACCGACAAGCAGGCAACCTTACGGCGATGAGCCAAGCTTTGAAGCTTCGCATCCACCAGTTTGACGTCGCCAATTAGTCTCTTAGCTCTGCGTTCCACTGAGTCAAGCGCGGCAAGTTGATATTTAGCTGAGCCATCCCAGAGGTGGCTGCAATACTCCATGCAGGATCGGACTTGCGCCTTGTAAAGAGTTAAAAGCTGTCCAGGCGTAAAGTATCGCTTCACTCTGTTTAGGATGCCCAGTTTTTTTGCCGCAATTTGGGCTTTGTACTCAATGGAGGCGCCGAAGTTGAGACTGGATGTCAACTCCATGCCAAGAAGCTCGAGCCGATCAGTCACAGGAACAGACGCACCCCGAAAAGTAGGCGTTTGGATGAAACGAGTTCTCTTTGCGGTAAAAAATATTATAACTAAAAAATATTATATTATAATTATAACCTAGTTTACTATACCTGCAAACTAGTGACGTAGTTTAACCTTATTGTTCTAATTGCAGTGTAGCAGGCAGTAGCAGCTACACTGCAATGGGGGCTACCGCGTATGAATTCGCCGCTAGAGGCGCTAGTGTAGCGTAAGGTCTCTGATATGTCAAACTCCACTGTTTGTTTTGTGAGTGGATGGGTTTCTTCCTAATTATATTATTGTTGTGAATATTTTGCAATATCTTAGATTAGTTATGGCAAATATGAGTTACGGGTTAATGAATGTCTGAGCTTTAAGGTATTAAATATGATTTAAATGTAAACTTGGTTTTCATGCCCGTAGTAAGTATGTAACAAAGTTTGACTGCTATACTTCTGGACCTTAGTCAACGTTCCAAGTTACGTTAAACTGGCTTTAATTAGTTCATCCTAATTAGAACAATAAGGATAGACTTGCTCTCCTTATACCACAAAACGACTACTTAATGCTCTCAATGGGACCGAACCCTAAGGTAGAATTTAAACAAAATCATCCCCCGAAAGGGTAAAAATTAGTCTGTAAGTTCGTCATTTTTACCGATGGGTAATACCAACGGACACACGGTTTTGCACTGTAGTCTGTTTCGAAAAGAAAGGAACAAAAAAATATCTGCCAAATAATATTACCATATCAGGATCATTAAAATTCCCTGGTCCGGCGATCTGAGCAAATTGGTCCTGGTTGTCTCCGAACCAAGTCATGATATTGACCACAGAACTCCAGTAGTTATCAATATCGCCGTAGTTCCTCCAGATGTTGCAGGCGTTTGCTATTGCAGAGTAATTGTTCTGAAAATACAACAATTAATCAATAGTGTTGTTAAAAGAATTGTCAAAACGGTGAAGGAAAACATCGTGAGGAAACCGGCATGTCCTAGAACCAAAAATTCGAAGACATGTGACATCTACCAACCCGCACTGGGCCCGCGTGGTGGATTACGGCCCATCCCCTCTCACAGAGAAGAAGCCTGTGTGAACATTAATAGCAGCAGTGGGAACATTAATAGGCTGATGATGTGATGTGATGTGTGTGATGTTGTTAAAAGTATTTCAGAAATATTTAATTTTGCATCGAAGTCTGAACAGGTGTAAGGGGTTTAGGGGGTAAGACCCAAGTATAAAAAAGAGCTTCAAGCATGCACGTATTTTTAATAGAATACATGCACCCGTGTAGCATACTATTATTATAATAATAATAGTATGTTACACGGGTGCATCTAAGGAACATACTATAAGCGTAATCAAGATGAATAATGAAATCAAAACTCACTTCACTTTGATAGGCTGGCCAACTGCAAGAGTATATCATTGGACGACCGGTCTCATTGAGAAGTTTGCCGAACATTGGATAACCTAAATAAAAGAAAATAGAAGTAGTGACATCAAGTTAGGAATATTATAACCAAATAATGATTGTTAAATGTTATCTACACTTTAACAATATGTGTAAATATGAAAGTAACTCTGTCACAAAACTAATTTTGAAGAATTTTAGTATAGAGACAGATTGTACCAAAGACATAGGCTAATCGAAGTGACTATTCTAAGCAGACGAAGTCGCGGGCACCAGCTCGTTGATTTATAATTCACAAATCAAATTATCATTTTGATTCTTGACGTGACCAGAGGGCTGGGCTTTTCCTCGGCCAGTGAATCAGCATTGCTTTCCAACGTGGCAATGCTGCCAGCGTTCTAGGTACGTTTTCCGTCGACATCGATGTGGACAAATTTTTGACGCCCAATGTGCCCTCTCTTTTTTATATTTTATATATATATATATGTATAAGTATGTTATGTTTTAGTTTATAATTATCATAATAAAATTAGTACAAATCTTTCGGACCTATATCCGGGTCAGGAGCACCACAACCATCCAGCTTCAAGTAGTCCACCTCCCACTCAGCAAACGTGGCCACGTCTGTGGCCTCATGGCCCAGAACTCCTGGGTAACCAGCGCATGTGAGATTGCCGTAGTCCTCGTAGATGCCGAACTTCAAACCTTTGCTTTGGACCTGAAACAATAAAATCCAAAGTTTTCAGCGATCGAGATTAACAGTTATTTTAAATTATTTTTTGGAATAAGGCCGCCATAATATATTCCATATATATTATTCGCAACTACTGCAACTCCTGAAAGCCATCAACGGTGACCTCCAGAAAAGCACCGATTCTAAGCAATGAAGCTCGACGGGCCCCGGAGATATCAATGAGTTATTTGATTCGGTCGTTATGATGATGGGGGTGTTACGGGCATAGCAAGACCAAAAATACGATGTACGGATTCTATGAAATTTGGGTAGAAAAGGAGGTAAGTATTGAGATGACGGCACTTAAGGTGTTACTCCGCTTTAGTGTCGTAAAACGGTTACTTTCTAAATCATGCTCCTTAGTAACGGCTTGGTTAAAAGGTTTGAAACAAATGTATATTTGTTATTGATTCATGTACATTATTTGTGAAACATGGTTTTTTCGTATGACTAATACTTTTGCTTTAAAAAAATAATTAACAACACGAAATTTTTTCGATTCTTTTGCATACTCCTCCAAAACGACTTGGATGTTTTAAAATATTTTTACACAAAAAAATTGATGGTTAGAATTTCTTCTTAACCTACATAAGATATGTAAATCAAAAAATATTTTGCAAACAAAACTGTTCAAAAGGAGATCCAATATTGATATTCTGGCACTGACCGGGCGCACGACCAGTACCGCATTTACATTGGGGAATATATACCTACGCCTTAACAAATACCTACGTACATAACGAGAGAGTGCCAAAATGCCACTGGGGAAGCGAGCGCGGTCAGGCACGAGACGGCCATCAGAACCACGCTCCATCTCCGGCCAGCAATCGTCTATGGTCACGTACTGGTATCCTGCCTCCAGGAATCCCTCACTGGCCATCGCATCCGCTGTCCTTTTTATCAAGTTTTCACTGCAGAAATTAACGGAGTTTATTTTAGTTTTGGGTTATGATGGGGCAAGCAATCTTGCAGCCCACCTGATGGTGAGTAACATCGTTGCTATTCCAGAGACCGCATCCTTCACTTCGAACATTATCTACAGCAACGCTGCTTGGCGGCAGAACTGGTTCTCCTATTCAAGATACCTAGGGTTCATTTTATGAACTTTGTAATAGGGTTCTACTTCAAATACTTTCATTGTGCGTATAGCTAAGGAGTGGAATTCCCTGCCGGAATCTTTTTCCCCAATAGTTACAATCAAGGGGTCTTAGAACAAGGGGTCTTTAAGTCAAGAGTGAGTCGACCACATCGTCGCTTACCATCAGGTTAGATAGTGGTCAAGCGCGACCCTATTAATAACAAATAAAAAAAAAGTTAATTAAAAAAATCAAAAAACCCGCCTGCTTAAAAAGTTCGCTTTTTAAGCAGGCGGGTTTTTTGTTTTTTTTTATTAACTTTTTTTATTTATAACTTTTTAGTTAACATATTTTTTCAAATTAGGTACATTTAAACATATAAGTGTCATATATTTTTGAAATCTCCTCTAAAACCCTTCATTTTGATACCCCACTCGATGGGTATGGAACAAAAAAAAAATTGCAACCCCCACAATATGGCGCTCAAAATCCGCCATGTTCCTTTTTTTTTAAAGGCACTTAGCTAAGAACACTTGGGTGGTCAAGACCTATCTAACGATGTCTTAATTATAAAAATCCGCCAAATATTTTGAAAGATATGAGGTAATAAAGAATATTACATACATACAAACATACAAGATACGCGCGAAAAACATAACCCTTTCCTTGCAGCCGGGTAAAAACAAGATCATATCGAAAAAGTATCAGTTAATCAGAAGGTTCACAACTTACCTGATACATTCAGTCGGGTATTTTTCACAGTCGATAGTGCAGTTGTATCTAAGCCACGTCATCCAACCCATGGGTGGAGTCAACCCAATCCCATTGTCCAGAGCCAGGCTGGACCATACCAACCCACAGAAGACGAACAGTGAAGGTATGAACATCTATAATATTAAGGTTGTAGAAACAATTCTGGTGATAGATATCGACCAATGTTTTTTTAACAATATGGTGCCCAACACTCGAAATTTTTCATATATTGTGGTGCTTTCACAAACATTTAAACTTGCTTGCACAAACAGCCAGACCCGGAAAAACTATATATGTAGGCCATTCAAATATTTGTGGAAATCGAAACCACGGCACGTAACGCAGCAGCCAATCGCTCAGCCACTGCGCCAACCATTTAGACGAATTTTGATATTGTAGTCAATCAGATATTCGTGATAATGATACAGACATATGTGGAACAGGGTGCGAAGTTCCAATTCATCCATTGAAAAGGTAGGATCCTCGACCAGATTTCATCTGCCTAGCCTTTTTCCCAATTATTGTTGGGGTCGGCTTCCAGTCTTTCCGGATTCAGCTGAGTACCAGTGTTTTACATGGAGTGACTGCCTATCCACAACCCAGTAACTGGGTAACACGATACCCCTTGGCAAGACTGGTGTCAGATCTCAAGCTTCTGACTACCCCTAACGACTGTCAAAGATCTTCAAATGACAGCCGGGACCAACAGCTTAACGTGCTTTCCGAGGCACGGAGGAAACTCGGTATGTTGTAATGGTCACCCATCCACGGACCGACCTCGTCAAGCGTTGCTTAACCTTGAAGATCGACCCGTGCGGCTGTTATTATTTAGCCACGAGCTCCTCGACCTATCTATCCTCGAGTGCGTATTATTGTGGATCCGGATGTCATGTATAAAAATTATAATCATCCGTTTAGTCAATTCTGAGATCCAGCAATCGTGCAAACGTTACCACAGCAGGATTTTAAATATCTTCGCAACCATAGCAAATATACATACAAATTAAGTTGTACCATTTATTTCAAATTGATATCTAATTATTTAGATAACATTTATTACAACATACCCGTTAGAAAACAAAAGATCTGGCTGCGGTAACGTTACTCCAGCCGGAACTGTTTTTATCAAATAATTAAAAAACTATCAGCTTACCAAATTAATAAATCTGCTTACCAATTACAGAAGCTGTATATCTAATTATCTATTGTACTTAGAAGACGATTTTTGACATTATCCGGCTGTAGTAACGCACTCTCTATCCTCGACCAGACAGGTGGTAAAAAAATAAAAAGAACAAATTACCTTAATTTATCACAGAATGATTTCTGTATTTTATGATAGTCTGTATTTTTTACTATCAAGAAAGAAAATAGTATGGCGTTTTATACTACCTTTAATGCTGGAATGTGGAATATTTGAGTCAAGTTCACGATAGTACAGGAATGCTAGATGTGATTGATTTATTTAAACCATGCGTCAATGATAACAATTATTTACATAATATGTAGGTGTTTAAAAACGTTTACACGAGTAGTCGATAATTTATTGTTTTTTCTACACGCAACGTACCTATAGTTATTGTTTTTTTTTTCTTTATATATAAATTAGACGACTCAAAATATATTTTTCTCAAACATGCTTGGAAATTTGAGCATTATTTTGACAACTTTCTTCGAGATAAATCGTAATTGCTGTACTGGCCGAGCAGCTGCCGGCAAAAGTTGTATGAAAATCCATATCTGTCGTGTCTAGCGGCCAAATAAATTACATAGTAAACTCATATCTGTCCTGTTATTTAAAAATGGAACGATCTTTTACTCCGAAACATGGCGACCAACGAGGCAACTTATCAAAGATTTTATTTAAATTTCGAACTGGCTTGCAAATAGAACGCTGTTTATTGAAAAAAAATACAAAAGAATACTAACGCGGGAACAATTGTTGTTGTTCGTCATTGATTTTGACAAAATGAGTTCTAGGTAGGTACTACTTAGTTTTAATTACCGCGCATTATTTGAGAAAAGTACTATACAAGCCTTGGCCACAACTAGGCATTGATGGACTTACGTATGTGTGTCTCGGCTTCGCCTCGGCCCACATTTACACGTTCGTCCATCAATGCCTCTTTTGCTGGCCGCTGCAGTAATGTACTATTTCAGACCTTTGCTTTCTCCGAAAAGGCACTTAGGCACAGGCTTCCTGTCCGATTTGTGCAGTTTCGTTAAAAACGTTATTTTAATAAACTGCCGAGCAATGAAAAATTTCCACCCAGAAAATGCCGACAAACACCTTAATTTAATTTTTTCACATTTAATTTAAAATTTGAACACAATATTTACGTTTTTAATTGGTAATATTCTGATGCGCTGTTAAATGTACTTCAATATTGCACACGGCGTCATTAAGCTAGCCCTGCCCGTTTAGGAGTAATTTGGTGCTATGTCACTGGAACTTTTTCATCGCTCGTAGATGCAAGCCTACTGCAATTACGCCACCTCAACGATCTTTTATAATATATTATAATAGGCATATATTGTAATAGGCATTACGATTAGAGCCCCAATAATCCTAACTAGATTCGTTTTGGTTATTTATGATGTATGTAATCATATATCTCAATGGGACATATTCCTGTGTGCTATTCCTGACTCAAATCTATCTCTGTGGCAAACATCCAAATCCGTCCAGCTGTTTAAGCGCGAAGAAGTAACAAACATACAAACACACACACAGAAAAACTTTCGCCTTTATAATATTAGTGTGAAAGTATGGATGACTAGTTGTCTATGGGTGGCAGAGGCCGATGGCCGACGTGAAATAGTCTCAAAGTATGCATACATAACGTAGAGGTTCGACATCATATGAATTTGGAAGTGATGTTAAAAAACGTTGTGTTTTCAAAATGTGAATGTGGAGTTGTGGACATACGGTATCGTTATTGCTAATAAACTATTCCTAAATGAGAATATTTAAATAAAATAAGCTTCAAGTTACAGCAATAAATTCCCAGATACATCTTTCCCACTGGGCACTCTGGGCACGTTGCCCATGGCCCCGTGATCGGCAGGCTAGTAGTTCCTGTCAGATCACCACACCGTAACCGATATTTATGGGTATTGGACGATTCGCACGAATTTAATTCGCCCGAAAAGTGCGAATCGACCCCTTTTAAAAATATAAATTTTTCTATGGCAATTCGCCCGTAGTTAATTTATCGGTGTGCGAATCGACCACTCCAAAATTATGTAGTAGGCGATTCGCACACACATTGTGTTTTATGCAATACCGTTAAGATAAAGTACACTCAAGTCAAAATGGATATGAAATGAGACACAAATTAATCAAATATGTCTTTATTAAAATAACTACTATATGATTTGAGCACGTATTCTACGTTGGGCACCCACTTAAATGGAAACTGATTGAATGGCACCTGAGGTATGCCACGCCACATACGGCACCTATCGATATTTTTCCCAATTTTCCTCTACAAAATTAAATGGCACCTACGGATCAGTAGGTACTTACTAGTCTTGGGACGTTTATTTTTTAGACGTCAAAATCAAAGATTCAATTAAATTCAGTAAAGAGTTAATACAAAATTTTAACGATGTCTCGGAAAGACTTTTCAAAATTAACATGCATTCGGCCTACACACTTATCCGATATTGTTGCTTTGGACCAAAATTTAATTAAAGCCTTCGCTCCTCTCATTTATGGAAACACCCACAACTTTTAGAAAAAGTAGACCAAATTATAAAGAACACACTTTCAGCTATCCTAAATGTGGCCTTGGACGACCGAGCTTGGCAACAAGCCACGCTTCCCATTCGCTTGGGCGGCCTCGGCGTCCGCAAAATTTCAAGTATAAGTTTACCAGCCTTCCTCTCCTCGGTCTACGGTACTGATAAATTAACCAGGAACATCTTATCTTCCTCACTGGTTAATTTTGAGGTACCGTGTTTGACCGATGCGTTGAACGCTTGGAAAATGGCTTGTCCCAATACGGATCTACCCGACAACCTGTCCTCCCAGAGACGATCGGATGTGCCGCTCTGCAGTATTATACAGAATAATCTTATAAATACATCGTCTAGTACTGCTGAGCGTGCGCGTCTGCTGGCTGTGGGGGAATGGGAGTCGGGTTTGTGGCTTCAAGCACTCCCGTCATCCACCATAGGCACTATGATGGATGACTCTTCGTTTCGGCTCGCAACCTGTCTACGCTTAGGCGCACCTTGTGTTGCTCCACATCGGTGCCAAGTGGTGAAGCTGTCGGCAGCCTTGGGCACCATGGCCTGTCTTGTTGCAAGAGCGCAGGACGCATAGCACGACACGCCAGCATCAATGACATTATTCGTCGAGCCCTTATCACCGCCAGCGTACCAGCTGTATTAGAACCTAACGGTTTGGTACGTGACGATGGGAAGAGACCAGATGGCATGACGTTGGTGCCGTGGAAGGTGGGTAGGCCTCTGGTGTGGGACGCAACCTGTGTCGACACCCTTGCGCCATCTCATTTTCCTAGTTCGGCGGGCTGTGCTGGCGCTGCTGCTGCGGCTGCTGAGGCCCTCAAGCGGCGCAAATACTGTTACCTAATTGGTAATTACAGTTTTGAGCCGTTTGGGGTTGAAACGCTTGGGACATGGGGCCCGAGTGCACGTCTGCTTTTTAAAGAGATCTCTCGCCGACTGATCGACGCTGTGCGTGACCGGAGGGCTGGATCTTTCTTTGCGCAGAGAATCAGCATTGCCATTCAACGTGGTAATGCTGCCAGTCTTCTGGGCACGTTCCCGGATGACAGCGATGTGGAGGAGTACTTCGACGCCTAAGTGTACCTTTCTTTTGTATATAGTATAAGTAGTTAGTTTAAGTATAATTTTGTATAGTTTACTTTTGTTTATGGTATAAGTATGTAAAGAGTTTAATGACATGATTAAAATATAACTTCCTCTCTTAATTTTTAAGGTAGATGTTGGCATTATAAGCATTTATACCCATACTACCAGGAGGCCAAAATCATGAAGAAGTATTTTTAATCATAAGCGGTAGAGACTAACGCAGTACTAGGACTTCAGAATCAAAAATCGCCCGGTACTCTTTTTACCGCTCATGATTCCAGCCTAGATGATTAAGCCTCATGATTATAATCTCCTGGTACATAAATTAGTCTTTATCGGTACCGGAATGACCTGATAGCGTATAGAGCTTAAGCATAAATATGTATTTATGAATGTAAGATTTTAGTTATGTATTTTATTGTTATATAGTATGTATTATGTTTACACATAGGTATCTGTTTAGTTTATTTAGTATGTAAGAATTTTAAATATTCAACGATTTTTAATTTTTTTTTTACTTGTAATTTTGTTGTGCACTTGGATCACTGTCCTCATACGCAAATTTCCAATAACAACTGAGGTTTGCTGTTAGAGAACCCAATTATGGGTTAAGCTCGCCTTTGTACATAAACTGTCCATTGTATTTGTATCTTTATTTTATGTTTTTTGTGCAATAAAGAATAAGAATAAGAGCTTTCTCTTTATTTTTTTTGTAGCTAATATTGCTCTCTCCTTCTTACTGTTTTGTTGCCAGTCTTTCTTATCTAACTGACATATCTCCACGTTTTATGTTTAATTACTTATTGAATGCATTTCTATCCTAGTTTCTAGTAAAATATCTATAAACTTCGATTAATTCTTCATATTATTTCCGAGACGGGTGAGCACGACTGTACTTTTTTTATTTTTTGATCTCTAAGATAAAATTTAGGCGAATTGCCTACTACATAATTTTGGAATGGTTAATTCGCACACCGATAAATTAACTTCGGGCGAATCGCCACAGAAAAATTAATATTTTTAAAAGTTGTCGATTTGCACTTTTGGGTGAGTTATATTCGTGCGAATCGTCCAATGACCCATATTTATTACCGAAATAATTAAAAAAATAACAAAGGACCAATTATTACGACTGACTACAATACCTACTTGCTTATTAGCTTTTGCATGCGCGAAGCTACTCTACTCTCGTCCGAAAATTAGGCTTACCGATGTCACCATAAGTACTTACTTTAAATAAATTTAAATATAATCTCGGCGTCACTAAAATCGCAACATTTTCTCCTAATCTTCTTCAAAATAATTTAAACCCTACTAAGCAATGACTATGACTATAGAAGGTATTATGGTGAACCATTTAAAAGACAATTGATTCAGCTCTCAGAACAAGTCAAGGGTTTTTGGTTTTATGAACCAAGGCATGAATTAAAACGGTTAACTGAATGCAAGAAAAATCAGTTTAGGTTTGTTTTTCTTGCTGGAAATTATACAACATAATTGTGTGCCGTTTTATACCCTTCTCCTCTTTACGTCGATTCCCCAATGCTGGGGGTCGTGACCACATCATGCTTTTAAAACCTTCTCCCTGATTATGTTTCTCCACATGCTCCCACTTTCAGGAACATGCACGGCTTCTAAAGTTTTCAAGTTCGAGGAGGTGCGGATCTGGTCTGACCAGCGTAAAGGAATTTTTCCTCTAGATCGTTTTACCTCGACTTTGCCAGTGACAAATATCTTTAAAAGGTTAATTGTCATCAGGTTTGGGGGGGGGGGGGTTTATAATTATGAGGCCTTCGCTTGACCAATATCCGTGAAGCACGCTTGCCTAGAAGTAACCTTTTCACTCTTGACTTAAAGAATCCTAGTTTGTAGTTATTGGAAAATACCGACACTGGCAGGGAATTCCACTCCTTAGCTGTACGCACAATGAAAATATTAACAAAACGTTTAATGCGTATGGGTGGGATGTCCACCATTTACCGATGGCGCATCACTATCTTGTTGTCCGATTCTCCAAAATTGGATTGGTGGGGAGGGGTGGGGCGCTCCTTCAGCAGTTGCTTCATGTCAGCACTGTTAATGCTCAACGCTGCCGGTACACCGAAATACTTGTAAGTTTCGGTCGAGGAGAGGTGTCTAAAGTGTATGGAATCAGAGAGTTGAATTCCCTTGGCTTCCATAATCTCCCCTCGCTTTACATGCATGACTTTACTTTTGTTCACACGAAATGCCATTCTGATGGAATCACTGAAGTTTTCAGTTACCTTCATTATAGCTCCGTCAGTTGGATTTTTTTAGGGGTAAAGAGTTTCAGATCATCCAAGTAAAGGAGGTGAGATATGACCTGACCACGTTTTCTCAACCGATAGCCTAGACCTGAATCCTCCAGGAGGGTATTTAAAGGATTCAGGGCTAAGCAGAACCAAAGTGGACTCAAACTGTGGCCCTGAAATATCCCACACCTAATCCATATAGGCTCATCATCCTCCTGAACTGTTGACATCTCGGATATCGACGGACCGTCTTTCATCGTCAAGCCATGTATAGGGATACATGACTCAAGGAAGGTGCGTAGAGTTGTTTTGTACTACTCCAGCACCCTTATGATGTGGCACTCAGTCATAGGCCTTCTTGTAGTCTATCCAACATGTCGCCAGATCCTTTCGGGAACGGCGAACCTGCTAGCTAATGGCAATGTCTATAAGGAGCAGCTCCTCAGTATTGTGGGACCCGTTCCTACATCCATTCTGAGAAGCAGACATGATTGAATTCGTATCATATTGATACGAATTGATTAATTAATTTTAGCTCTCAGAATGGATGTGCAGACCGTCGGTAAACATGTTATCGGTCTATATTTTTTAGGCTCCGCGGTAATACCTGATTTCTGGAGCAGGTGGTTTATTCTTGTCGTTAGGAACTGGGGCAGCGATCCTGACTCTAAGGCAGAGTGGAACTGAGTCGCCAAATGAGCTTGCGACCTTTGGAAACATTTAATCCAAAAGTTGTGCAGTCCGTCCGGCCCTGGCGATTTCCAGTTAGGCAACGGACGGACTGCACGAGCTACATCTTTGGGGCTGAAGGTATTATTTTTTTTTTTTCTTTTCCCCACACTAGGAATTTCTCCCTGTATCGTGGGTGCGTTTACAAACATATAAACTCACATATACAACACCCAGAGCCAAATCTGTAGGTCATCCAAATATTTGTTCCGTGCGGGAATCGAACCCGCGACACACAGCGCAGCAGTCAATCGCTCAACTACTGCGCCAACCGCGCGCCCAATTGTGGTATCGAAACGCACGCTTGCTCGACTTCCCGAGTCCAGTCACCCTCGGTGTGACTGACAGGCACCGACAAGTTATTGCGCCAGAACGAATACCTACATGGCATCACTTTGGAATGTGCGATTCTGGGTGCCATACACGGGGTCGTCTGGCGCCAGTTTTGGTCCCTGGGGTGGTCACGCCATACAGTGTGTTCTGATGCACCGGTGATGGGGGATAATCCCCCGGGAAGGGTCCGGTGACGAACAGCCGCGGAGGGTTCGCGGTGTGTGCTAATGCGTGCCCGTGTTCCCGCCATAAGCGGCACAGGAGGACACCGTGGAGTTTTAGTAGGTTGGAGTCCCACATAATTGCGCTATCTATGATGCGCGCATGTAGCGCAATATGCATGACATTTCTCAAGGATAAAAAAAATATCTGTTGTTGTTTATTTTAATCTTCTTCTTTTCGTGTGAGATGTGGCCACCTCTGGTGTCAGAGTTAGTTAATTAAGTTTTAGTTAGTTTATTTTAATGAAAAAGAAACATAACGCTTGTGCAAAGTACCCAGAGAGACAACCAAATCTCTAAATCTATATACAACAACTGATCTTATTACACTGAAATGACCTTATCAAAATGTTCAGTAGAACTACAGTCTCACTAACAAGGTATCTCTCATAGTTATGGGTACTACACTTAACGTGGTTAACACTCAGTTTAAATATCTCTCATTAAAGTAAAATTGTGGGAATTTATACTCGTACCTCTTTGGCCGAGTTTCTCACCTCTAAATTATCGCAGAATTAATGTGACAAATTGTCAAGCACGCGTTATCTGCTGTGATTGGCTGTTGAAAATTCATTCAACCAATTACAGCAGATAACGCGTCCTTGACAATTTGTCACATTAATTCTGCGATCATTTAGAGGTGAGCAACTCGGCCTTTGTTAATTAATTTTGTATGCCTAATTAACATTGAAATTATAATTATGCATAACCCAATCTAGAAACAACGCCATCTCTGTGAAACTACGGAGCACTAGAGCTGCATCCCCAATAGATGTCGCTTAAGGCGTCATTTTGCAACGTCAAACATAAAAAAACGCCGGGCGACCCCATTTGAGTGGGGGGCTTTCCACTCTTTTCCCATCCCCTCATACCGACAACCTACATACTCCTACCCACAACCATCCCCACCCAAATTTTACCAACACCTTCCTACCTCATCCTCTCCCCGAACCCACTCCAAGATCCACTCCTAACCGCGACTCTCCTGTGACTGAGTGGTCGCGGGCTCGGCTGTCACTAAAGTTTGCTGATGACGAGTAGGAGAGAATGGTCACCTGCGCTAGGACCTGCGCAGTTGAGCGCCGTAAGCAGGGATGAAGGAGTCCTGGGGGGTTGAGTCGATCGGCTCCGGTGGTAGTGAGTCCGTGAGGCAACACGCCCCCTTTGGTCTGGATTTCAGGCGAAACGGTAGCCCAACTCTCTAGCCAAGGGTAGGGAAATGGTCATGGTGTCCCGTCAGAGGGCCACAGGCGAGGTACGTGGGGTCCGCTGAGGTCGTCCTTGGATGGCCGAAGCGGTGGTGAAGGTCACGCTGACGGTGTAAGGGAGGGCTGCTCTTTCAAGCCAGCCCAAACGAGCACCCGATGTCGCACTGTAAGCCAGCCCTGCGTACCTATATCTCAAAGGTAGTCCTAACGTCCCACTTTAAGTAGTGGTGACGTTCCCAGATGCGGGCTCGATGGAGGGTGGGAGCCGGAGAGATGAAATTTTTTGCACTTATTCATGGATTTTATAGCAGATTTGAATACCTTAAGGGTGGAGTCGGCGAAAGCTGACAAAACTCTTGCCCCGGGACCGGCGGTTAACTCCGCTGACTCCTGCGCGGGCGCCCCCCAGGCTGCGGTGAAAACCGCAGCCGCCCCTCCGGCCGCGGTGAAAACCGTAGCCAAGAAAAAAGCACAGTCCCTTGGGAAAACTGCGGCGAAAGCTGCAGGACCCAGAACGGGTATCGTCACCAAGCGGGGTGTACCTAACACCCCGCATGTCCCTGGACCTGCGGTTAACTCTGCTAAGTCCAGTGTATTGACTGATCAAAGTGGTGACACTTGGGGGAGGTTTATGTCCTGCAGTGGACGTCGTTTGTCTGAAATGATGATGATAATGACGTACATTTTTCCGGGTCTTTAAATATTTGTAAGGCATCCACGATTCAGGAGAAATTCCTAGTGCTATTTAACATCCCTTCTTAATATCTGACGCGCTCGAATAATTTTTTTTTTTCCGCTTTTTACCCCGCCTCACCATGCAAACCGGCAGATTAACATTCCTCCGTTATCACAAACACATGGAGCGAATACACTATTAATATCTGAAACGCCCAAGTATTTAATTGTGAGATTTTTATTTTATATTTTTGAAAACCTGTACACGCTCCTCCTACCAGTGAAACATACATATTATTATATACATCATTTATAAACTTTTTTTAGGGTTCCGTACCCAAAGGGTAAAAACGGTACCTTATTATTAAGACTCCGCGGTCCGTCTGTCACCAGGCTGTATCTCATCAACCGTGATAGCTAGACAGTTGAAATTTTCACAGATGATGTATTTCTGTTGCCCAAATACTTAAAATAGAATAAAATTAATATTTAAGGGGGGGCTCCCATACAACAAACGGAATTTTTATGCCGTTTTTTTGCGATAATGGTACGAAACCCTTCGTGCGCGAGTCCGACTCGCACTTGGCCGGTTTTTTTCTTTTTAGCTATCTTATCTTCACAATCCAATAGGTCCCAAGCGCGAATTTAACACTATAAATTGATTTTCAGACTTTCACAGATAGTCCCCAAAGATTCTTATTCTTGATTGTACACAAAACGTACAAAACAATAGGAAGGTTTATATACAAAGGCGAGCTTAACCCATAGTTGGGTTCTCTAACAGCAACCCTCAGTTGCGTAGAGAAATATGCATTTAAGGATAGTACAAAAAACTGCAGAGAAACTTCACCCCCTAGAATGTATAAAAAGCGACATCTATGGGCAGGAGGATATACTACGACTTTTACGTGCCCCACGTGCGCGCCATCTCTGTGACCACAAAAAAGTTACTTTTCTGTAGTTATTGACATCAATTCCATAAGTAAGCGTGCAAGATACCCATTAACAATAATTGTTTATGTTATTGATACAAAATTGACATGCGCTAACCAACATCAGCATATTTAGGTAGTACTGGCTATAGAGGGGTGTTGCGGGTTATGGGGAAGTAGGTATAATAAAAATAGAAATGATTAGGTATATACTAATATTAATTTAAACCGCGTAATATTATAGTGTGATTATTAGTAAGATTGTCTCTGCATGATATAGGCACCATATTTACCTATATCAGATAGCGTTATTTAAAATACATCTGTTTCATTATGAACAGCTCTGTCTCATAAGTACAGGGCGTTCAATCTTAGTACAAAAAACTGGGGACAGCAATGGGTACAATGATACAAAATCACGAAGCATATGTAGTCACTGTACAAAATAACTCATAATGTGTTTTTTAATTTTGTTGGATTACAATCGTGATTTTTTTACCAACTTGTTAAACTAGATGGCGCTAAACAAAATCATAATTTGTCAATATTGACTAGTAGGTAGCATATTACTACTAAAATAGTATATTTTTAACCAACTTCTGTGATATAAAAAATATTTTATGTTATGAATAATTTTTACTGGTTTTAATTACATTTATCGCACAGTGTGACATTTTATTATTTTTTGATTAATTAAAACATATAGCAATAACTTTTACAATCATTTTGCAAATTTTCATTAGGGTGGTAAATTTCCCTTGGTGGTTTTATGCACCATAAACTGGTTACCCCAATTTACAAATGTCTGCTAATATCTGACGCTTGCGCCCGGTATTTTGCGATATTTTGTTTATTTTTGTGATCTTTCTGTGTCATGATTATCACAGGTTATGATCACAGACGACTTAGAGATACTACGTATGTTATGATGTGCATTACAGTTAACGAACATTACAGTTTTATAGAATAAAATTAAACCCTTACATACACACACACACCTAAGCACACTCGCACACGCACACACACAGCTATATCAAAGGTTTAGTTCTAACTATATAGGTCAGATGGCGCTAGTTTCTTCAAGAACGCAAATGACGCGTTCCACGGAACGAGATTGGTCTCTATTTCAGTATATTAAAATGTACTCTGTGCATAAGTAGCACGCTAAGGTTATCATACTGTTACGCACTGTTATTCAGTTTATATTTAGCAAATATAGCAGAACAAACTATCACAACAAATAATTGTAAAATTCCTATTATTTCAACAGAATTTAAATTTTCATGGTACCAAAATATAAAAATCGCTTTTGGTAAAATCGTTGGTACCCTTTTATTAAATAGAAAAACATTTTTGCAGAAGTTTAAAGATACTAAATTGACTCCCAATTTTTTTTTGGTAAACTATCTTTTTTATTTAGAGATATGTTGATATCATCACTGTGTGTCCTTGTGGCTGGGCTGCTGTCTCCAACCGAAACCCTGGACAATGGGCTGGCCCTCACTCCGCCGATGGGCTGGCTCTCTTGGCTTCGGTTTGGGTGCACCATCGATTGCGAGGCCAAGCCTAAAGAATGCATAAGGTAAGTTACTGTTGAACATCGGGTTCATTTTAGATCACTCGATTTTTTGAATGACTTGCAAGTACATGAAGGCTATGCGATGCACTTGAAATTTTCTTAGAGCATGCGTGCGTGATACCGCGAACAGCAGCCTTATTGCAAGTAAGAGTATGAAAAATCAACCAATCACAGAGACGAAAATCCACATCGCGTCTTTCATCTCGCATGTGATTGGTAGATTTTGCATACTCTTTGACCTTTGCCTTGCCGAATTCATTACGCAATAAGGCTGCAGCATTCCCCAATGTTAACGGGTTATTGGACGAATCGGGATACATTTTTCTGGGTCGATTCGCCCGAAGTTAATTTATCGGTGGGCGAATCGACCACTCCAAAATTTTATTTTAGAGAACAATAAATAAAAAAGTACAGTCGTGCTCACCCGTCTCGGAAATAATATGAAGAATTAATCGAAGTTAATAGATATTTTACTAGAAACTAGGCAAGCAATTAATTATATAAATAATTACCACTTAAAACGTGGAGATATGCCTGTTAGATAAGACATTTATACCCAAACTACCAGGAGGCCAGAATCATGAAGAAGTATTTGCAGGGCTAGAATCATTAGTGGTAGAGACTAATGGAGTACTAGGACTTTAGAATCGAAAATCGCTCGGTACTCTTTTTACCGTTCATGCACGCAGAGGGATGTGTCAATACTACCAATAAAACAATGTGGGCATTAAGCCAGTTATTTTTCAAGTTCCATGGAATGCAAACATTAAATCAACGCGGTCACACATAAAGACTGTTCTGCTACTGAAGAATCCCATAGTAAAAAATAAAACCGGCCAAGTGCGAGTCGGACTCGCGCACGAAGGGTTTCGTACCATTATCGCAAATAAGGGCAAAAAAAAATAAAAAAATATTCTGTTTTTTGTATTTGTTATTATAGCGGCAACAGAAATACATCATCTGTGAAAATTTCAACTGTCTAGATATCACGGTTCATGAGATACAGCCTGGTGACAGACAGACTGACAGACGGACCAGTCTTGTAATACGGGACCCCCGTTTTTACCTTTTGGGTACGGAACCCTAAACAACTACTCACAATAACACTTTACCTAACCCGAATCGAACCTAGCAGAGTTACAACGAAGGGCTTAATCTTTAGGCCTAGCTCTGCCTACATCTTCGGGAATCGGGATAATGAATATGACGTTTTACAAAAACTGATGTATTTTTTAGTGAAAACTTAATAAAGAGAACTGCAGATCTGATGGTGAGCGAAGGATACCGGGATGCAGGATACCAGTATATCACGATAGACGACTGCTGGCTGGAGAAGACACGAGACCCTGAAGGTCGCCTCATGGCCGATAGGAAGCGGTTCCCGAACGGAATGAAGGCACTTTCTGACTACGTAAGTAAATAAAGTCAAATAATAAAAGTCAAGTAAATAGTCTAAGGAACTCATGGATAAGTTTGTAATTATTTTATGTTTACTTGTTATATTTGTACGCCGTTGAGGCAAAACAAGACAGTGATAAATTTAATGTAACATCTTGCATGCCATGTGTGTGTATACTCATGTTTTAAACAAATAAATGATATTATCTTATCTCAATGTCAGTATGAAAGATCAACAGGACATGCGACATCTCCTTTCCTGCTCATCATGCACAACAACCTGCTCCTTCCATGATTTAAACGATGCCAATGCCAAAGCTATCCATCAGCCTTATTGCGTAATGAATTCAGCAAGGCATTGGGTAAAGAGTATGAACAATCTACCAATCACATGGCGAGATGAAAGACGCGATGTGGATTTCCATCTATTCGATTGGTCGATTGTTTATACTCTTTGCGCTTAGCCTCATCGAATTCATTACGCAATAAGGCTGCCGGTGGCTACATACCTACAGGTCGGATAAATAAAAGAAGAAGCAGGAAATGTGAATTTTCGGTTATCAAAGAGTTATTTTAAAAAAATTACTACTGGAGACAGAGGTCTCTTCAATCGCACGTTACGCCATTTAAATTGTACCAGCTAAATACCAGTAAATTGTAGCTGCTACCAGTCACCCTGTGAATATCGTAGCTCCGTAATCTAAGTCATCTTACCTTATTATTTGCTGATACGCGGGCGTTAGTCATGTTACTTACAGAATGGATAACCGTTGAGGTTACCAACACGTACGTTCTTATAGCACTACCGCCCAACTTCGCCCAATGGTGAGCATAGCCTCCCCTTGTCTTGTGCCAAACCCCACGCTCCTATGTCAGCCTCATCCAGGTACTACCCAACTCACGTCATCACTGTAAATATAACAAATTTTTACTTTATCGAGCAATAAATCTTCTCAGGTGCACAGCAAAGGCTTGCAGTTCGGATTGTATGAAGACTACGGTAGTAAAACCTGCGAAGGGTACCCTGGCATCCAAGGACATGGGCTTTATGACGCTGATACCCTGGCCAGCTGGGGAACTGACTATCTCAAGCTGGATGGGTGTTTTGCTGACATTCATGGAATGGGTGTAGGTACTGATTGATTCCTTAACAATAGAAGTAAGCGATATACTGGAAGAATTTGTAGTGGATGTGGAGCATCTATTTAGGTATTTGCCCTTGTCATGCGATCTTCTTCGTCGAGATTTTACTAAAACAATACTTTGCCACTTCCACGCCATCATCGGTGGCAACGCATAAGTTCCTCTAACTGGTTTTGAAGCACAGATGTCAGGAAAGTAGATGTGAATAAACTGTCACGCGTCAATTTGTGTTGTTTATCCCATTCCAGGATATCCTGCATTCGGGTGGCTGCTGAATTTGACTGGCCGTCCCATTCTGTATGGATGCAGCTGGCCCATGTTTCAAGAAGTCAACGGGGTCCACGTAAGTAAACTGTCAGGGGCGGCTTTACCTATAGTGCAGGGTGTGCGAGGCACACGGGCGCAGCGCCCATGGGGGCGCCAAGCGCCACTCGCCGCGAGCGCCCTCCGGCCACGTCACTTTCAATGACCTACGTAAAAAGGGCTCCGGTTTGCATACATTTTATATAGTATCTGGAGCTATTCTTCGTCAAATTAAAGCAAAGCAAGGCGCACCACGGGCGGCTTTTACAATAGTAACTTTTATTTCAACATGAAATAAACCTAAAAACAGATTATATTGGTGTAGTAGTGAGTGTCGCATCGCTACTAAAAGCACCTGTTTTGATTCGTTTGAAAACACACCCACAATTATATTGCGAAGCCCGAATTCAGCTGTTTAGAATTTAAAATAAAGTTCAAATTGCCATGGACGAAAGTCACGCGCTCGACAATACTCCATAGCGTGTGTACGAGTGGCGCGTGCCGCACTTTGTGTTCTACTGCTACACGTAATTTTTCGAAATAAGCCTTGACGCATTGGATTAAATACCTATTATATTTGTCGGCTTTTCTTTTGATTAAAATATACCTATTAAGTAAGATTTGTTATTAACTGCCACAACTGTTGCGACTTTCACCGGGGCCAGAGCTTTGAAATAACCACAAAGTTGTATTTTGTTATTCTTGTCACTCCTTCCTACAATGAAATACCTACTTTTTACTCGTGTACAGTGGGCCTCGCATTAAGCTTCTCAAATCTGTCAAATGTTTTCAATTAATATTTTAAGTTTAAAATAAAATAAAATCTGAGAAATTGTAAAATAAAATTTGTTTCTCCATACAAAATGACCTATCAGGTGATTGAGTTAATATGAAAAGTCGTATTTTTTTTTTATAATATCCATTTTTTGACATTGATATAACTTCTATATAGACTTGTTAACATAGGTACGTTTTGGCTTGTATGGTAAACACACTGTATAATTCTAAAAACAGTCAACTGAACGTCATGGCATCCAAATATGTCAAATTTCTTCAATCGATTTTCAATTTAATATCCAAACAGTAGAGTTTATTATCTATTGGGGTAATTTGACAGTTTGGCGGTAATGAGATGTTATTTGTACCCATTCCATTTTGACTGCGCGCTTACTAGAGGGCGCTAGGGTAATGATTGCACACGGGCGCTACATGGGCTAAAGACGCCACTGTAAACTGTAGTTTAAATTAAAAACCATTTACGAGTATTATGATATATGGCGCCCAAAATCGGCCATTTTTCTATTTTCCAGTTTTAATGTAGCTATAGTGACACACGCAAGGTTAAGACGAATCTTTTGACGTAAGAATCATCAAAATCAGCCAATGCGTTTGGTCACTAGAACGCCACATAGGAACAAACATACATACATAGACTGATAAACACATTACCCTCCTTCGGCTGTCGGGTAAAAATTTGTAGTACATTTAGGTACTTTGACTGTCGTTATGGGTAAATGGAAATAAGAATATCTTATACCTGACTAAAGGTATGATTCCGAACCACGCTGCACGCAGCAGTGCTGCCGCGACACTACTTGTCCCCATACAATTTCATTACATTGCTGTCGCGACATTGCTGCCTAGCTCAGAATATAATCTCATATAAGCTTATAGAAATTGTATGAGGACCAGAGTGTCGTGGCAGCACTGCTGCGTGGTTCGGTATCATAACTTTACCATGGAGTATCGTGTTAACCAATTATTGACTTCATAGTGTCAGAAAGTCTGTCGCTCAATGAAAAAATACTGGTATTCAGATCCATCTGGTTAGACCCAATCTAACGTAGTTGTTAAAACACCAATATTATGGAGCCTTGACTCAGCCACGGCACATCACATTGAAGATGGTTGGACGAGCAGGAAAAAACCAACAAACAAAATTTCCACATTAGTCCTGGACAGAAATAACTGAGGTCTGAAGCCAGCACTGAGACGTTGCAGGACTTGCAGGCTAACAGTCAAACTTGTTTCATGTGTAGTTTTTAGGGTTCCGTACCCAAAGGGTAAAAACGGGACCCTATTACTAAGACTCCGCGATCCGTCTATCTGTCTGTCTGTCTGTCCGTCTGTCACCAGGCTGTATCTCATGATCCGTGATAGCTAGACAGTTAAAATTTTCACAGGTGATGTATTTCTGTTGCCGCTATAACAACAAATACTAAAAACAGAATAAAATAAATATTTAAGTGGGGCTCCCATACAACAAACGAGATTTTTTTTGCCATATTTTGCGATTATGGTACGGAACCCTCCGTGCGCGAGTCCGACTCGCACTTGGCCGGTTTTTAGACTTCATATCACCAAAATCCGATATGTAAAAATATTATGACATCTCTTTTGTCCTATATATTTACTGATCTTGAACAGTCCAACTACAGTGCGGTGGCGGAGAGCTGCAACACCTGGCGCAACTGGGTGGACATCAGGAATTCCTGGCCTTCCGTTCTTAGCGTGATGCAGTGGATCGGTGACCACCAGGACAGACTTGCCCCTTTCGCTGGTCCTGGGCATTGGAACGACCCTGATATGGTAAGGCTTTCTGTGTAGAAAGATGAAGTAGATGAAGTGACGGAGTGGAAAGTGGATGAAGTATCATGTGATTTTGTACCATGTGAGTACTAACTCTAAGTTTAAACTGGCGGTGGTAGTGTCACAAGTGTTGCCTGCCCCGCAGATCTCCTGCCCAGGGTGGCATTCCAGCGTATTTCCATTTTGAATACGGAACAGATGTATACAAGCCCTATATACATCTGTCCCTTACGCACAATGGAAATAACCGTACTCTAAGAGCTCATGGTAGGGCTCCTAAAAATGATTAAAGTTGGACCCAGAACTTTGTTGTTCTGTACAACTCGATTTTTTTAGGTTACCTTATTTTTCGAGTAAGGATTAGTAGCAGTGTGGAACGACGTTGCGTTTTCTTGCTGTATATTTGTCGTAGGCTTTAAAAAAATCCCTTGCCTACTAGACTAGACTAACAAAAAGTATTTAGCAGCAATTTTATGCTGACAAAAATTTTCTTTTTGTTAGTCTAATAATTTATTTTTAGTCTGTAATACTGTATATTTACTGTGAGCGCCACAAAATATTTTTTTTTCTTCTAATTTAAAATATTTTTCATTCCAGCTGGTAGTAGGTAACTCCGGGCTGACATTAGACCAAGCTCAAGTTCAAATGGCGGTCTGGGCGATCCTGGCAGCTCCTCTGATGATGAGCGTGGACCTAGCTGAAATCCAGCCGGAGTTTAAGCAGATCCTGCTGAACCGAGACGTCATTGCAGTGAATCAGGACAAGTTGGGCAAGCAAGGATTGAGGGTTTGGAGAAGTAGGCTTATTAGTCGGGTAAGATAATGAATACCTATGCGTATTTGGAATCGTGAATTTTGGCACGCATTTTGAATTATCACGGCTTACCTTAAATTAAAAGCAGACCAATATGCTAAACGATAAACTCTTTCAGTAGTTAGTCACAGTGGATCTTTGTGTCTCTGAAGTTAGGCTCTGCTTACCATTGCGCAAGAAACAGTTTGTCATCTAGTATAATGCATAGAGAAAGCGAGGTAGGACGATGCGACAAACGTTAGTGAGTGAAAGAGGCAGTTATTCAATGCTAGAGTCTGGCCAACGAAAGCGTGATCTAAAAAACGCGTCAAATTCAAAAAATCTTAATGTGGTATCACCAACTATACATCTAGTTAAATGTTTTGATACTTGTTTTATTTGTATTTATTATAATTTATTTTTTGATTTTATTGGCTCCGTTTGGTGAAGTGTGACGGAGCCGTGACTGTCATGGATGTGAGTTAAAAAACGAGTGTGTAGGTATATCTATAGTATGTAAATAATATTAACCGACTTAACATTTAATTTATTAATTACTTAATCATCATACTCAAAATCAGAGTCCAAAAATTCAACCTCTAAGGATTCATCTGTATCTGCATCATCATCTACACATATATTATAATTTTTTCCATTACTTCTTCTGTTATATACTTCTCTTTGTTTATATTTATTTTCCACATTTATTACATGGTCCGTCAATTTTTCCAGTCTTTTGCAGTTATTCGGCTAAATGAGGAACATTGAAACATAAACATAAGAAAAGGTATCATCATATCGTAAATATATAACAATCAGCCAACATGGATCAAGATTACCAAGTCATACTAACACAGACTTTGACGTACCTTTGACAGCTTAATAATGTTGCCATATTAAAACTTTGAAAATACCCCAGATCACGCTTACGTTGGCCAGACTCTATCTTCACCTTCAACGTTGACACAAAAATAGCAATTACGCAGGGCTTAATTGTAGCCAACTTCAGAGACACAAAGATCCGCTGTGACTACTGTAGGTACTAAGTCCACAATACCCTCTGTTCTTTTGCGGGATTGTTTATTCTGGCCACTGGCTTTTACCAGCGGCTTCGTCCGCGTGAAAAATGTTTTATCATCCAAAGGGAACATTATACCGAGTTAAAAAAAAGTAGCCTATGTGCTAATACAGACTGTCATCTATCACTGAGTCTAATTTCATCCAGATCCGTTCAGCCGTTCTGGCGTGATTGAGTAATAAACAAGCATCTTGCCAAACTTTCGCATTTATAATATTAGGAAGATAAGATTTCTTGTTCCTCCTCAAAGCCTGCGCCAATCCTCAAATTTCCGAATCAGGGCCAGCCAATGTTCCGAGAGGGACGGTACCTAATAAAAATGCTTGCACACATTTAAGATGAACTAGGTATACCTACCAATATTTCATACGAAATCACCAAAAACGCAGTCAGTACCCCGGAGCATGCTCTGGAGAACACACAACCCTGATGGGACTCTGACCTGCAGCCTAATTGCGTAAGTGAATTCTGCAAAGCAAACAAGTTGGAACCTTCCCAAAAACGACTTTTCGTATTGCATATTACAATCTGAAACGGAAAGGTTATGCTCCTTTCATGACCAAAATTTTGACGTAGAATTGATTGCAAAAGAATGAATGAAAGCGGAAGAATCGAGATAAAACTTCACTATTGGTATTGTGTAATGCAAATGTCATATATCTTCAACTCCGTAGTATCTCTAAGTAGTCTGCGTTCAACTCAAAGGAGGATTTGGAAAGCTAACGCTAGCTTTCCAAATTAGTTTCGCAATACCGAAAAAGTTGAAAGAAATGATTCTGATTCTTTGAAAGAATCGACTTGTTTCCTTTGCAGAATTCACTTACGCAATAAGGCTGCTGGCTACTAGGTAGCGCCATATACCTGTTGATTACATAGGCTACATTTGAGTCTAAAACAAAGTCCGTCTAACCAACAGCATCCACACCAGGAGATTTGGCATCGTGAGTTGTCAGACGCATCGCGCGCGCTGGCGTTCGTAAACGGCCTCGCACACTCTGTGACAGTCACCAACACCCACGAACAAATGAAGCTGCCTCAACTTGACTATGACATACAGGTATTCTAGAACTGCCCCCGTACCATGACGTGTCAAAACTATCATGGTTTGACTGAGAAAAAGTAACAAGGGGGTGACCATAAGCTCTTAGAGTAAGGTTATTTTGAGATCGCGTAAGTGACAGATGTATACAAGTCATATACATCTGTCCCTTACACACACTCAAAATAATCTTACTCTAAGAGCTAATGATCACCCCCCTGATGTGTACCTACAACTCTTATACATCTGTCCCTTACGCACACTCAAAGTAATCTTGCACTAATAGCTTATGGTCACCCCTCTGGTGTCAAGATTCATATAGGATATTGGGCCTATGGACCCCTGAATGTTTCGTAGCTTTATTCGAAATCCTTTTATAAATGTTTGTTCCAGGATATGTACAACGGCAACATGGGGATTTCGAACAACCAATCCTTAAAGCCACACAAAACATTAACGCTTCATATCAACCCTACAGGTTTGTACTTATATTTTTTTTAATTAGTAATCAATGGTCGAACTTGAATGAAAATTTTTACATTGTATTGACAATGTAAAAATTTTACAGATAATATAATACTAGCATAATAGTATCACGTAGGTACTTAACTGAATAAAATGATTTTTTAATTATGTGTTTTTATTGTTCCCATTGACTAAAACTATTATTTACAAATTAAATTTTAGTTAAATTATTTTTATCAAACCACCAATCAAGAGAGATACTTAGGGTCGACTTTTCAATAATCTGATTACTTTTAACTGAGGAATAAAAATGAACGTTTGACATATTTTCTATACAAAAGCTGTCAAACCGCAATTATTATTCCTCAGTTAAAAGTTATTAGACTATTGAAAATCGGCCCTTATATAGATAATTTACAGTTTGGCATTTGCTAGTCGGGACATCACACGTAAACGTAGAGTATGAGAGCTACATATCAGTAATCTGTGTATGAGAGTACATTTGACATATACGAGGCCCCGAGACGCCCCGGAGATTTGTCTACAAACGGACACCTGAGAAGATTTATGCATCTGTGGTCTGGCCCAATGGCCCATCCACACCCATCCATGACAACTTTTGACGACCACAGGTGCCATCTGTGTTCCATTGTGCTAACCACTAACAAGCATCATAAGAAAAACAAATGCCTGAATATCTTACGTTTTGATAATAACAGCTACTAATGAAACTTGCTCATTACTTAATTAAAATAGATAATGAAATTCTTTCTCATATAAATAAAGATAAATTATTTCTAAAACACAGTTTATTTCAAAACGGAACGTATAATCTCGCATAACTCTGTTCGTGAAACGAAACGTCAACCAAACGTAAACAAAATATTCCCGAGTTAACTTGACGTTAATTTAAATAAATTCAGAAAACAAAAATACTGAAGCTTAATGAGTGTTTTAACCTCGGTGGTACGATAATATGAAGAGGATAATCGTTATCGCTTAGTTTTTGATAAATGTTTTCAATGCCAATCTATTATAACTTGTTACGTAGGCCAGGCAGGAAACACCAAAGGAAATGAATACAAGTTAGGAAGTCGATGACTAATACACAGTTTACTTTCAAAAATCATGGGCACGGCTTACAAGGAGCTTTTCAAGCTATACGATATAATTCAGAATGGGACTGAAAGGTATGTAAAACTGGATTTTGAAACTTTTTTCAAAGGTGCTTCTTGCACCAATTAGAGAGCGAACACCTGCCGCAAAACCAGATTTTTGGGCTGAGTTTCATTGCCCCTTTGTGTTATCAAACATCTGCCTGTAACAACGAATAACTTTTTTACTTTTTAATCATTGTTTCATTCAAGTATTTGCAAGATCTTGGTTTATTAATATTTTTTGCTACCCCCCACAGAGGTAAAAATTGCATCACAATTTTAATTTTGGTTGCAATTTTTTAATATTACATCTTTTACATGATATTTCATAATACTCTTACCTAAATTGATCGTGAAAGTCTTGGTACATACAATAAAATAATGAAACAAAATCTGATTTTGTAAAGTATTTTTTATTAATTTTTCAAGCAATGTGCAGAAATGTACAGTGCAAAGTACAAGTACAATCATTTAATAATCTAATAAGTTGATTGCTGCACCCTAACAGGGTACTGTACTCTTTAAGTTAGGCACTGTCTAACTGTGTTTACATTGTCTGCAATATTAATAAATAAATAATCTTGTAAGCTCACTTCAGTTAATGTATTAGTTTCAACAATTTATTATTGTTTCCAGTTCTATGGAAAGTTTCATAAAAGAAACCCAAATAGAGATCAACCAAATTATACCATGCAAGGCTATCGGAGTCCTCCACCTGGCTGTGGGCATAGAACCAGAGGAGAAGTCCAAGAAATGCACCGAGTTACTCCTGAAGAATGGAGGAGATCCTAATTTATGGTAACTTTGACTTTGCGTCTATAAGATCCAGTTAAAATTAAATTTTTAGAATTTGTCTTTAAAGACTGCCAGAAATATTGTAAAACATTATCATCATGAGGTATGTCCTGAGACCATAGAATTCTTTCACCATGCTTGATCTAGTGATATCTCTCTCACAATTGGTTCAGTTTTTTTCTCTACAAATATGTCTGTAACCTAGCAATCTGGGAAAGACCCAAAAGGCCTATTGTGCTGTCTTCCAGATAATTAAAGGGTTTCTTTGTTGTTAGGCAAAATTGTTGAGGAAAAAGATAAAGCCTCTGAAAATTATTACTATGCCTACTTTCTGTACTAAACAACAAAAATTCTCTATTTAATTTTACAGCAATGACGATGGAGTAACTCCAGTCCACATAGCTGCCATATGGGGCCGTTTGGAGAACCTGAAGCTGCTGATCGGGTGTGGAGGCGATCCCTCTCAGCGGGACTTGGACGGACACTCCGCTTTTGACTACGCTACCAGAGAGGAACAGTGGGAGGTGTTTGACTACCTACACAATGTTGTAGATGTAACTGATGAAGGTCCTGCTAACAAGTGTGCTTATACTTTGGATTTAGGTAAGCCGTACATATTTTTACATACCATATAATATAATTTTGGTGCCTTAGTTAAGTTAAAATATTGGTTAGTCTTGTAAACAAACCATTTGTTAACGAGGTAGGTAGTTAACAAATGGTTTGGTATTAATGATACATAATGAGTGCATTTAGAGGTCTAATCACAAAGGTTTAAGCAAAATAATTGATAATTCATTACTGCACAGCAGTAATTTTAATGATTTTGGGTTGATTAATATGACGCAACTCAAGTTCCAAGTAATAAATTTTCAGAGCGAGTATTATTGACAACAGACCAAATCATTGCTGAATATGGACCTATAGTTGAGGAAAACGCACAAGAAGCCGCTCCAACTGTCCGGAAATCAGAATTAATCAACGAATGGTGCGAAAAGAACAGCTTAACTATAAACAAACTTTACCCCACAATAATAGGCGACACATATCTTATAGATAATGAATCAGCTCCATGGAAGAGTACCTATTTAGATTTTACAGAGAACATTACACTAGATCTCACTAAAGATAGGATATCCAGTGATGGACACACTAGCTTTAAGTCCTGCATATCAAACAAATTATCAGATGTGCAAATAAGTGGTATACAGCCGTTAGAGTGCACCTCAGATGAGACTAGACAGACGGAACCTTCAAATGTTATGAACCAGCGGATAAGTGTGTATGAAAACTTTTCGTTACCGGGCTCACCAAGTAATATAACTCATATTAACTATAATACAAAGAGTAGTTTGAAGAAACAAAGGAGTAAACATAAACATACCAAAAGTAATACAAATACAAGTAGTTTGATCTCGAGCGATTGTTCACAAGAGTTGGACAGAGTTTTGGCTGTGGTACAGAATAAGACAAATGAGTGGTTGTGTACGACTAAGGGCGATGACGGTGGGAATACCAGGAGATCATCCGCTAGTAGTGGAGTGAGTAGTAACTACTCAGGTGGGAGTATCGTGATAGCGAATGTACATGAAGAGTACAAGTATGAGGATAAGGAGGAAGATGTGGTGCTTATTGAGAAGAGGCTGCTTGTCTCGCCAGTTGTGTAAGTACTTATATAAATACAAATTTTTAATTTTCTGTTTTAAAAATTATAAGTCCAAAAAATTACTAGCTATAGGTTGATTCAAACATAATGACGTCGAAGTTCGCTTTACGCTGCGCAGACCAGTACCCCACCCCCACTGTTGCATAGTCGCTTTAAACTAAAATCTGAGATGACTTAGTACTGAAATTATGACTCTGTTTTCGTACATTTTTAGTTCCGACACAAAAACTAGAAAATTTTTGTTGTCTTAGGTACTTTACCCAATTCTAAAGCAATTTTATTCCAAAATGTATAATATTTTTAGCACAGAATCATGAGAGCTAAGTGGATAAGAACTTTTGAAATTCTATAATATATATACCTCTGTATTTTTATCCTTGACTGACAGTATATATCTAGACTTGGGTCCGGCCTACGAATATATTTAGCATAGAATCATGATAGCTAAGTGGATAAGAAGTTTTGAAATTCTATCAAATATATACTTTTATATTTTTATCCTTGAACCAGACTTGGGTCTGGCCTAAGACCTTCTTATCAGTTGTCTGACGTCACATCACTATCAATACCTAAAAACATCTGATACCTACCACCACTATCTCTAATCTGACCATAGATTACGGAGACAATTAGTTGATTACATTATCGCCAGTTTGCGCCTTTACAGAACACGAGAAAACCATTCTAAAAACAGTTTATACCCGTAGAGGGACTGACCCAAGTTTATAATAAACAACCAAGTCCCCTATAACTTTATAGGGGAATTTCTGTAAATTTTTTGGATTCAATCTGCAATATAATTTTGCTGAGCCAAGTTAGACAGGCGTCGAAGGCTTAACTTAGCAATAAGGTCCTGTATTCACCCTTTTTAACCCCCGACGGAAAAAGAGAGGTGTTATAAGTTTGACATGTGTTGCTGTGTATTTGTGTCTGTCTGTGACATCATAGCGCCTAAATGGATGAACAGATTTTGATTTAATTTTTTTTTTGTTTGAAAGGTGACTTTGTTGAGAGTGTTCTTAGCATTTTAGTCTTTGAATCTGGATTTTTTCGGAAGATAATGTGTCATTATTACGTGTTTCCTAGGTATATTATATGTAGTTTAAAAAGCATGAAATAGAAATTAAAATCGGGGGTTTTTTTAAATTGTAATTATATCTTGTAAATAATATAATAATGTACCGCTACCGATTTCGCAGACTTCCCGTGGATGAGGACGCAGATGTATTCACTCCAGACCAGACTATTGTCTCCGTGGCCTCCTCCCTGCCTGCCTCTGTTCAGTACGATGACAAAACTCTCAGAGCTGAACTGCTACGGCTAGGTTTCACTCCAGGACCTATACAGGATACCACAAGGAATTTGTATCTGAAGAAATTGCAGGCTTTGAAGAAAAGACCTAGAGACGATGTGGATGTACTGAGCAGTAATCTACAGGGTCTTGCTATTAATAAGCAAAAGAAAAGTGAGTATTTTTTTAATATAGTTTTATGCCCACTAGGTAAAAGTTTTTTCCATCCCATAATATATATTTTTTGTTTATTTATGTATAGTAGTCACAGCGAATCGTAGTGTCTCTGAAGTTGGCTGCAAGACCCCCCGCAGTTGATATTTTTGTGTCAATGTTGAAGTAATAGATAGCATTGTAAAACTGTCTCTTTCACTCGCTTACGTTTGTCGCATCATTCTATCTCGCTTACTGGATGCAGTATACTCGATGGCAAACTGTTTCTTTCGCAATGGTCCGCAGTGCCAGTGGTATCTCATCCCATACAAAGAAACCGTGCCGACGTTCTGTACTGATTATTCTGATTATTTTTTGTAAATCGATCGCGTTCGGTTCCTTTCCGCGGATATAGATGGTGATCTATCTATCGCCGTGGAACGGAACCGAACGCGATCGATTTACAAAAAATCATCTGATTGATGAAAAACGCTAGTTACGTTGGCACGGTTTCGTTGTATGGGATGAGGCATCTGTATGCTAGTATTATATTATCTGTGGCAGAGCCTAACTTTAGAGACACAAAGATCCGCTGTGACACACAGTTAAACAAATAAGAAAGATGGATAAGTTTCTTTTAGAACCTTAGCACAGACTATTTATGATATTCAGATGTAGAAACTCATTAAATAAAAGCTTTTTAACAAAAAAATAAAGACTGACAGACACTTATCATGTCAATCAATTTATTAGGATCACAAAATTTTTTATGTGTTTGTGTTTTTTTTATGTTCTAATTTATTTTTACAATGGTTATAAAACTAAAATTACCAAGTAAAGATGGAGTTAAATTATTTCTGAACAAAGGTTATAAGTACTTCAGTTTTTGCGTCGTAATAACTTTGGTTTTATCTTTGTTATTTGGTGCAACTTTATTGCATTTGTACATTAAACTCAAACATATTTTCGCTCAATAGCACAACTACATAAGACAATCTTAAGAAGACCCTTTGTCCCTATAATCTCTCTTGAGTGACATTCAGAAATCATTTTGCGATTCCAAACGGCTGTCTCACCCTGGATAACTAGTACTCGGTAACGCACAGTCTATATAACTTATCCTTTCACCTCGATAAACTCAAACTTAAACTCAATATCTTTGCGCAAAAAACATTATGTACTCAATGTGGAAGTCCCGACATCTTTACTCGCCCCATTTTGCAGTAAATAATTTGAGATCGGCTTTCAATTAACAAAATTTTCAATACTGTGCTGATATTATTATAATTATTACATCGACACAGCTGCTATTTGACCTCTGAGACCCACCTACTGGGAAATATTGTTATCTGAATGTCACTAAGGTCAGACTTCAAGCTTTCCGAAACAACTAGGTATTTATAAGACCCTATCAGTTATAATGATGTTAGCGAACGCAGATGCTTGTATTTTTAGCCATACAACATTTCACAAAAATAGTACTTACAAAAATTGGTCACAGTTATATTGTAACTTCAAAAATGTTTTTAGAAAATTAAAACTTTGTCTTTCTTATTTATTTTGATAAAACGGCTATCCGCCAATTATATTCGTACACATATCTCACAGTTCCAGACATATTGACATGTTCATCTTTCATTCTCCACGAACACATCACAGGCAGGTTTATTTTTTGTCTAATATTAGCTGCTATGATTTTAATAACTAAAAAACATCTTTAACTTCCAGCATACAGTATAGAAATAGAAAAATCCCTTCGTAACAAGGACTGGGTAAACGATCTCACAATTTATATGGATTTAGAGAACAAGGCTCGGGCCAATTTCAGCGATACTACTAAAAAATGGCGCGAAGGCACCGCGAAGACTTCCTTCACATACTTGTTACTGGATCCCCGACTGACCGATAATATGCCTGTGAAGGCCGGGAAACAGGATAGACATGTGTCTTGGGTTACTTTTGTTAACTCAATATTTTATGTCGGAAAAGGTAATTGTTTTATGTAAATACAATTAAGGTTAGATCCTGTTAGGATAGGTGAAGCTTATTTGTAGGATGACTCGGTAACAGCTGCATGAGAGTAGCTAGTGTGTTATTTTTAGGGTTCCGTACCCAAAGGGTAAAAACGGGACCCTATTACTAAGACTTCGCAGTCCGTCTGTCTGTCTGTCACCAGGCTGTATCTCATGAACCGTGATAGCTAGACAGTTGCAATTTTCACAGATGATGTGTTTCTGTTGCCGCTATAACAAAACAACAAATACTAATAACAGAATAAAATAAATATTTAAGGGGGGCTCCCATACGACAAACGTGATTTTTTTGCCGCTTTTTGCGATTATGGTACGGAACCCTTCGTGCGCGAGTCCGAGTCGCACTTGGCCGGATTTTTTATATAATCTATATGCTCGCGGTGTGTTGATCGAAGAGGTCTGTCTCTGTCGAGCAGAGTACTGCCGCCATAAGCAAAATGGAAAAATGTGACCAACGCAGAAAATGAAGAAAATAAATAGTGGAAAACTATAAAAAATATTACTCAATTTTACCTTAAAGTCAGAATAGGCTGATTAGTGTCTGATTTAGCTAAGAGATATTTTCTGTTCCCAAATCTTGGGCTATCTGATTCGATCTATGAACTCGTCTTTCACTCTCGTTTGTCCAATTATCAGGATCTCATATTAGTATCTCAACACCAATGATATCACAATAACTCATGTTCCCTTTCAGGAAAGCGCTCGCGACCGTACTCACATTTATACCAAGCGCTCACATTATGGAAGAAAGATTTCAAAACGTCCAAAGACAAGAAAGTACAGCACATCCTCGACATTTGGTCTGACAAAGTAGGTGTAGTGTGTCTCCATATATTTCAGAACGTTATTCCAGCCGAGGCTTATACTTACGAAGCTTCCATGATAGACGCTTTAGGGTTGACGGCCTTGAAGAACCTTAAAGTTGGAAATTACTATGGCGTAGTTGCCTCCTGGCCGCTCAAAGAGAGGCGCATGCTCGGGTTATACCTCCTCTACAAAGCAATGCTCATCTTCCTTAGCGAAGGAGAGAGGCAACTAAGACCTGATGACCTAGACTGAAGTAGGATTACCCCCTACTATTTTTTTACATTGGTTGTGAAATTCTTGCGTTAAATTAAATGAACTTAAACATTATTTATTTTTTCGAAGTTGGCTAAATTGATAAAATGTTGTATATTTAAGTGTACTGTAGTGTATATTAAGCTTTAATGTATTATTTTAGTATTTCATTTTACCACAGTTTAGTATTACTGTCACGAACCGGAGGCCAAAGAATTTTATAAGAATAGGATGGAGCTGCCGGTAGTTGCTATGCGGAAATCATTATATTCTTGACGAATTTATTTAAAAACTTGAGGTACCTAATAAACAAAGTATCCCAAAAAATACTTAGTGACCTTATTATTATAATGTGGAGAAATCAAACGTTCACGAGAGATTCTAAGCTTTAATATTTAATGTAGCCAATTAATAAGTATTTATTGTACATGACAAAATAATAAATAACAATAACTCCGCATTCCTGTTAGCTCCACCTTACACCAACAAAACAATTGTAATACCTAATGTAGTTTGCTATAACTCAACGAGTTAGCGCTGACGTTTTTATGGGTCCACATAAATTATTATACACACATTTCGCATAATTTTAGATTTACATTAGTAATCAGTATTTTGAATAATTTATTCGACATTATAAGTTATGTAGCTTTAACTTATTTAAAACTTGTGCATATATTTTAAGTTACCACACTGCACTTTCCATGTATCTCGCACCGTTTTATTTGAAATTAAGATGCTTTTTATATTGCCTAATAGTAGTACCTGTATTCATAAGTAAAATGTAAGTATTTTCGACCTTCTTTATAAAAAAACTGAGCCGTTTAGCAACTTATTAGTAAATTCTTTATTCAAATTCTCTATAGAAAATTTGAATATAGAATGTAGTAATATAGCAGTTGCTAGCCAGTGCTGAGTATTTTATAAAAATGGTTGTTTGTTCTGCACTGTTCCTAGTCATTAATACAATAACATGTAAGCATAATGTATTAATCATGACAATAAGCTCTTATAACGTTATTTTTACTAACATTTTAAGCAGGAAATAAAACACATTTTTAAGAAATAATTTTATCTTTATTATTCCTTTTTTCAACGTCTCGAATTCTTTTCTAAGTTAAATCAAACTTGGCTTTAGTTACATCAAAAAAATACACAAATGTTCATTTATATATTGATACATTATAAATACAATGATCAAGTTTTGTACCAAGTCGCAACTGGTACAAATTGATTGAAAGCGTAATTAATGTCCGTGGTCGAACGGGGTTAGAAACTAAAGATCGATCAGTCTATGCGTCGACAATGCACCGAGCGCTGGGCGAATGAGATCACGTGAGCTCCTGCCTGAGCCTGCTCTCCTGGTAGTGACGAGCTACACGCGCGAGCTGAGCGCAATACGCGGTGCGGTACGACGCATGTCTCATCACACATCAACTAATACAATGCTACGCATCCTGACGGCACGCGATGCATCGCATGCCCGCCCAATTTACTAAACGATCGCATATTATCTAAATCAATCCCATTTGTCAAACCGTATCGCGAGATACCGCATACTGCAGCAAAGCCCTGACTGAATACTCGAGCGGTGCCAGTGATTGCAAGAGCCTCCGCACGCAACATAACGCCCTGGTAGATACCACTATGATAGGTTCTCCAAAATTGCGTTAATCACAGCTGATTATCACGATGTTTTTATGATTGCTTTTAAAGTGCTCGTAAGCAGGTACACTTCAGAACACCTAATGCTCGTTTACAGTTTTTTTGTATAGCTTACACATTCTCTCTTTAATGAATCATCGTCTAATTAAGTTTCAAGTTACAATTTTTTTCGTGACTACATAGCATTTATCGGAAAATAACAATATTCATATCTATAAATCACCATAATGTCAGTTTCCTAAAGATATTCAACAACAGACCGTATTAGATGGTTGATTATGATTTTCAAATTAAACCAAGGTGTATTTTCTGTATGTTTTCTGATCTATAGTCAAGTCTTAATTGTAATGGCTCCTTCGTCGTTTTGCAAACTAATATATGTCATTATAAATCACCAATGTGCAATCAATTCAACATGAATAAATTAACAATGAATCACAATCAACTGACTAATAGTCTTGTATTGATTTATGCAATTAAAATTATAAACAGTTAAGTAGCTATCAGCTTCGTAAATAACAAGATATTGAAAGTCACTGGTTTCCCCAAATTCTTTGTCACTGATTTGATTCCCTTACATCATATAAACTTAGGTATTTAGGCCCCGCATTTTCTACAAAATATTGTATTTTTTTGTTAATTCAATATGAAACAGGTACGCGCGTACATTGACTAAAATGTCATGAAAATAATACACTACAAATATTTTATGTAATTCTCTAAAATGTGTTTATAAATGTTTTCTCTACAAAGTTGAAATGCAACCGACATGACCTCTCCGTCAGCGGAGTCCTCACAGCACACGCCACACGCAGGTGGCCAGTTACAAATTAAACAACAAACATACCATCAGTTAATATTAAATACAAAATAGATGCACCAACACAATAAGATTCCCCACGTTAACCAATTGGAAGACTACTTGACGAAACAATAGATTACATTCCCGTTCAGATAATCTAATAGGAAGTCAATGGTATTTTAAATGCATGGAAATTATAGTCGTCGTCAAACAGGAGAATGCCACTCTTATCTAAGTGCAGTACAGAAACCCTAATCCCTTGTATTGAGACATATCGGACTATGAGATTTTTATAGTTATGATTAAAAGCCTGACATACATACACGCACAGCGATGTTCAAACACTCGACGAATCTATAGGATGCTCTCTAAGTTATATATAATAAGTCATTGTTCACTATATCGAGACAGAGTACGATTTGTGCACGCTACGACTCATATTGTAATGATCACATTGACGCCTTTTAAACTTACTCTATATTACTTAAAAGTTAACTAATATTATACTTTAAAACTAGATACGCTCGCTTTCGTTTTGTGGAATGCAGATATCATCATAAATAAAGATCTTACTAGGCTGTATTCGCAATGATATAATTTTAGAGACGGGGCTTCAAACATCAGTACAATGCCCAGAGGGAGAATCGGAAAATTCGATGTTTATATTACATAACCCTTATGGAACACTAACAATCGTAGGGTAGGTACTTTACACATAACACTAATATGTACAAAACTAGTTTGTGCTTCCACTAGTAACATATAAAACAAGGTCGACAGTGTGGGCGCGCAGGTCCACGCGCGCTCGCACAACGTTCACTACATCCATCGAGGAGTCTTCACAACACAACACTCGCAACTATAAAAGGTAACTATCGGTCCGGACACATTCTATAACATTCAAAGCGCACATCACATACACATTTTGTGGGTTACGCGAGATCACAGTGTTTAAATTATGGCTACTGGCATAGAGATAAAGTTTTCGATCGCAGTTCGATCGTCACGGAGTCACAGTCTGTCCGCGCGCGTACGGGGCGCGGGGCGCGGTCCGCGGGTCGCGCGGTCTCGGGTCGGGCGCGGGCGCGGACGCTCCGCGCGGGTCACGGTCGGCTCACTACACGTCATGGCGTCTCTCTCACTTGGGCGGCGTCGGGAACGAGTTGACTACGGCCTGCGTGCTGGCCAGCACGGCCGCCGCTGCAAAACACAATCTTCCATTACTGTCTCTACGACATGGTACCGGCCTCGACTATCGTCTCTCTACGATAGCTACGGCCGGGCGGGGCTGTCCCGCGCCGTCGCGTGCTATCGCGCCCCTGCAACCAAGCATATCACATTATTAGCGACCACAAGCGGTCGCTAGGCCGAGGGGTGTAGAGTGGACGTAATCGAAATTCGGCTCAAGCAAACACACAACAAATTCAAGGAAATGTTAGGAGTCTAAAAACAAATGGCGTTATTATTAGCATGCTCCACGGAGTAATAAGCGAATGAAGATAACATGCAACTGCTTAAAGTTTATTTAAACCAATTCTCATCTGCCTACTTCTCCGTGTCTCTTGCATAAGACTCGAAACAAACGGGCCTTTTTTACGGGATTAGAACCTTAGTTAATACAAGCCTCGCTTACGAGTTCTCACGCGCTAACTCTTCTATACCCAACATAAGGCTAGGTGCACTCTGCACACGGTCCGGCTACTCACCCGGGTAGGGCGGCGGGTAGAGCGGGTAGCCGAGCCCCACGTGCGTGTGGTGGTGCGTGTGCACGTGGCGCTGCGGCGGCGGCGAGCGCGGGGAGCGCGGCGCCGGCGCCGGCTCCTTGCTGGGGGCGTCGGCGCGCGGCTTGGCGGCCGGGGACTTCGCGTGCTCCTGGAAGAGATTGTGCTGTTGAACTATGTGCTAAGAAAAAATAATGACATTAAAAAATCATGTATCGTCCGTCCACCATATCCTACAACAATTCTGTTCATAGTCCAAGGACTGATCGCAGAAGACAAAATAGAAAAATAAAGTATTAAAATTAGTTTGGGATTCAACACTTTTTGAATAGCAGAATAAGACGATCCCAATGAGACCCTTCACCCATATTTAGCAGTTTAGTTGAGACTAAAACTGGGGTCCTGCCTGACTGATTAAAATAATTAATAAACTTATAGCTCGGGCAGTGGTTTGTCTGAACTGTGTTTTTTGCTCTGGGTGGTTTTTCCTTGACATTTTTCCTGCAGTTAGTACATTAGGAGAAGACCATTCAATAAAAAAATCTCTGTGAAAGCCTGGAGTAACTAAGTACATTTTTGTTTCATCTGACCACTAAGATATCTCTTTATCCATTCATGTAACCAAGCCCATCACAATAACCAACCTGCAACTCGTGTATTTTGTGCGGAGCGCCGCCATAGGCGAAGTTTGGGCCGTGTCCACCTCCAGGTCCGCCTACTCCAGGCATGAGGTCCAGCTTCCCCGCGCCCCCGGGCCGGGACAGATCCTCGGGCGCGTGGTACCGCGGCACGGTCCAGCCGCCCCCGAAGCCGCCCACCAGCATGGGGCTGAGGGGTGCACGGTACACCGGGTCGAAGGGCAGAGCCCCGTAGTGCGACGGCTGCATGTACGGAGGTAAGTAGTACTGCGATGTAGGAGGCGGTGGAGGACCCTGAGTCTCCGTTGTCGGCTTCTGGCCTTCTTGTTTCACCTGCAAAGGAAAACATTAGTTAATACCAGTCACTAGACACCTACCGTATACCTACTGGGGCGCGTTAAGACGTAAAGAACGTGATCCACAAGCAAACCTTACTAAATTTGCCGATATCTCGTCGACAGCTGACCGCGAGACAGCACTATTGGTGTTCCAAATATGAACAGTAATATTTACAGCAAGCTTACGATGCGCTCATCAATTCGGAGCTTCATTTCAACAGGTCGAGGCTACCGTGCAAGTCGATCAAACTACGAAGTTAAGGTTACACTAGTCGACGGCACGAACTATTTTGTGCGCGGGGTTAAAATGCGTGCTATATCAACCGACAACACGTGCGGATCAGATAGATGCTGTTATGAGCAGTAGCTAGTACGCGTACGAATACAAACTTTTGCAAATTTTTAGCGTAATGGATGATGATTTAGAACGAAAACCAGCGCGCGAAATTTTATAAACGGACCTTTGGGAGTCTGGATATCATGAAAAAACGACTGAATGTATATGTTCAAAATAAAATTATTTGCATTGTCAAACTACTAATCTATGGATCCCTGTATGGAGGCCGTTTTTCAATTTTCCTTCCTCTTATGGTACTTATTTGCGCCCAAAGATGCGTTAAAATTAGTGTTAAAATATGGAACTTTCGAAGCTCATAACTTTCAAGTAATTTTTCTTTTTACTTTTTTGCTTGCATACTGGACTAGATAATGATGAGACAAATTGATATAATTTTTTATTTTGAACGTACATCGTCAAACAGTGGAGTAAAAGCCAGACGTTTGTATGGAAGAATTTTCGACTAGTGTACCCTTAAGTAACGGTTGCGGAGGTCGAATTTCGGATCGGTAACCATTTAAGCTATAGCGGCGCATGCAAGGTGCATCTAAAATTCTAAATGTCACGCCATGCGCCGCTAACTCGGTTCACCCGACCTTTCAGTTAAGAGATCGTCGTCACGCAATGTCTAAAAGTGGTGGTATCTGGTATTGGTATCTAACCTTAGGGTATCGGTTTCTGCCATAGAGTGGGTAGTGCTGATCAGGCGTCTGTGGCTCCGTCTAAAATTAGGTTAGGTTAGCAGGCAGCCGGAGCCAACGACGTTGGGGAGAGGCTAGCCTGAAGGTGTTATCTCACAGTATGAGATACTAGGTTGTCAGAAAAGATGATGCAGACCTTCATATTAAAAGAACTCGTCATATAATTGTACATTTCTTTTTGTTTCTGCCAACCTGGTATTCATAGTTCGTAGTTAATAGTTACCTTGACCTCCTCTTTGGGCTTATCGTCCTTGTCTTTGGAGGGCTGCTTGTGTGCAGGCTGCGGAGGGGGGCGAGATCCCGGGCCTCCCGGGGGTCCGCTGGCCCCCGGTGGCATTCCAGGGGGCTTGGAATCGCCGCCCCCCTCTTTTCTTCTCTGGTCTAAACTCATGTAATATCTGAAAACAAATGTAGTAAGATATTTAGTGTTTTGTAGATATTCAATTATTTAGATAAGTCCCAAGACGCCGTTTAAAATCATTTAACATTTTTCTTTTTAAACATCAGGATAATTTTCTATCTTCTAGTTTTAGATGTTGAAAGTGATTTGTAATTTTTTTGACCATGTAATATTCGTTATGTTCATAGTGTCTACAAAAATGGCACATACCTCCTCAACTCCTCTTCTCTCGCATGTGGTGGTCGCTGAAAAGCGTAGGGTCCCATCTGCGCCTTCATTTCAATGCTCTCCTTCAATATCTGATGGTTGTCATTGGGTCGTGCGGGGTTCTCCTTGCCTTCCGGTGGACGCTGCTGCTTGCTCTTGTCCAGAGGGCTGGGGGTCGTCTTCGAGCGGTCACTGTCCTTACTCTTGTCTTCTAAGGGAGGTCCTGGAGGAGGCCCCCCTGGTTCCACGTTGTAAGGGAAATTTGGAACGTAATTGTAGGGGTAGAAGTGTTGTGGTAACACTTTTTGAGGTCCGTTATCGGGTTTGCCGTCCTGGAAAAGATGGATATAGATTTATTTTAAGAAAGGTAGCGATAGCCATGATTTAAATAAATTTTTGAAGAACTCTATAGTGCAAAATAACTTTCGTTTCGGAAGTCGGTGTTGCAAAACGATAAAAATATGAGGTACGAAAGATGTTGTTGTCTAATGTTTTTATCATCATGACTTCCGAAATTTTGCACTTTTTAGCGTTTTGTTTTTGAAGCCAGGTTAATTTTTTTGCGAAAATGTTTCTATTTTTCTGTTTTTAGTTATGGTTCACTATCACTACAAATTGAGCAAATTCCATAGTAAGGTACCTAAAGGATTGACAAAATACCCATAATAACTCAATTTACACATTCGTGCTGTTTGTCGCTAAATAGTTCGGTTGTATGCTCCTTATCTTGAAAACTGCCTAACCGATTTTGATGAAACTTGCAAACTGAGAACCTCATTGTTTTTTTGAGTTTAAGTCGGTAAAAAAAACATCTCATATGTCGGCGAATCTCAATGGCATTATGTAGATCGAGATCTCTGGTTTTTTTTAACTTTAGATCATTTCAGTGTATTGGAATGTAAAGCTATTTTATTATTGTGTTGGGCTATAATTTGTCCCGGAAATTCATTTCAAGGTTTCCAATTGCTGAGCCCATGGTACAAAATCCCATGACACTTCACGTTTTCGACTAATATTGTCCTGATATAAGAGTGTTTGGTAATCTCAAAGTACTTACTTTCATGTCGCCTTTGGGATCTCCTTTGGAGAGATCCTCCTTGCCTTTGTCGGACGACTGAGGAGGCACAGGAGGGGGGTGCGAAGGCGGCATGTAGGATGGCTGACCGTAGAACTGAAATAACAACAATAAATGCGATATTAGTCAAATTTTTCTAAGATTCTATTGTTTTGAAATAACAAATGTCTGTATAATCGTTTACGTCTACCAGTCTAATCGTTTCGACAGTAAAAAAATTACGAGCGACGTACTGTCCTGCCTGGGCACTCTTTTTTTCTTATTAATCAACTTCCTGCCTGTACCAAAATTACTTGGGGTCGACAGCACATTATCTCTTTCCATTCAGTCTCTCTTACTTATTACAAGCTTGAAGAAAGCGAAGAGAAGTGGCCTGTTCTTCCGAAAAATACAAGCAGGAGACAGATAGATGACACTTTATACAAAGTGGACAAGCCAAGGAGCAGATTGAAGAGTCGGAAAAGCTTTCTAGAGGTTAACCAAACCAATTAATGACAGCAGGTATAGTGAGGAAAAGAAGAGACTGTGGCTCCTCAAACATCCACCTCCGACTACGTTGAGCCTATAGAAAAGCTCCCTGCAAGCAACCAACTTCAATGGCCAGTTGGCCACCTAGAAATCCTGAGATTTCCAGGTGGGCATTAAAGTTGGTTGCCTCCGAAGCCAAGTGGCAGGCACAACTTAGTTAGATGGGGGTACTCCAATGATCCGCAGTGCGATTACGGAGCTACGTCCCAAACAATGCCTCCCCTCCTATCGTGCTCTCTGTACAACAACACCTGCACCCTGAAGGACCATTGTGAGGCAAATGAAAACGCTATTGACGTGGCTGAATTCTGGTCGAAACGTATATAATTGAGGAATCATCGATACGACGAAGAAGATTACAAGCTTTACATCCGTACCTGATGATAAACCGGGAAGGGCCTATGCGCAGGGTCATCCGGCGGCGCGTCCGGTGGCGCAGCGTCGTCCGATATGTCGGAGTAGGCCGGAGACCGGACTCCCGGCGTCGGAGACCGTCGCGCCCGCCGCTTGCCCGGGGACTCTTCTGCAGGAGATTCCGTTGACTTTCGCTCTTCTGCCATTAGTGCTGATCGAGGCTTTACCTGCACAACAAAACAGATTATCATATTGATTGGTTCGTGTTTGACCAAAATCTTACTTGATGGTAAACGGCATGAAACTACATGTCGACGATAGCGCGTTTGCCTAGAAGTAATCTACATATTTATTTAAAGATCCCTGGTTCCAGCAATCAAAACAGAATCTGGCAGGGCATTCAACAGTGTTTATTACTTGTGCATAAAGTTTTTATCACACTTCACACTAATATTGAGAGACTATGAATGACTGTGAGTGAGTATGTTTGTTACTTCTTCACGCCAGAACGGAAATATGTTCCCTCGGGATAAATTTCGACATTCACGCGGGCGAAGCCGCTGGCAGAAGCTAGTAAATGAATAAATATAAATATTCCCAAAACTAGCTTTGAAAGGGTTTACCGCGACGCTCAGACGACTGCTAGATGGCACTCCTTAGTTATCCATTGTCGTCGTATTTACGTCAACCCCTTCAACCCCGGCAATCTTGTTTGTAAAAAGGATTTAGAAGTTTACCTTAAACTGTGTAGGTTGTAGCGTAGGCAATGCATCAGGCGGCGTGGCTGGCGGGGCCGGCGGCGTCTGCGGTCGGTCCACAGCCGGGGGCGGTTCCGACGCGGTGATGAACTCCTCGGCGAACCGGGGCTGTTCCAGGCGAGGCGACTCCGCTTCCACGTCAGGCTTCTCCGGAGACTTCTCCGGTGACTTGTCGACTTTCGCTTCAGGGGATTTGACCGGCGTTGGCGACTTGACTGGAGTAGCAGGTGTCGCCGGCGCAGAAGGCGGTCTGGCTGGAGACGCGGGCTCTGTCGCCGGCTCCTCTTGCTCAGAACTAGACCCGTCCTTGTCATCATCGTCAGGCGAACCGTGTGCATGTGATCGATGATACTTCAGCCCATTCGCGTGTTTGTACTTCTTGGAACAGTTCGGCTCTGGACACTCTAGGAGGACGGGATCGGGGGGAGGGGAAGACGGTGTGGGAGGCGGACGTTTAGCCTTCGGCGTCGGAGGCCGCTCCTCCGCGTCAGAAGTGCGTTTTCTTTTCGAGTCAGGTCTGGGAGGCGTGAAGGGTGTAGGAGAAGGCAGTGCTCTTCTTCCTTTAGCGCCACCATTTCGTAACTTGCTATGTACCGAAGACCGCGTCTCGGTGAAGTTTGTCATGTCGGTCGGCGCAGCGCCGCGGCCGCGCTTCGCCCCTCGTCCCTTGGGCGTCCGCGCATCCAACTCCTCCGTTGGGGAGTCGCAAAACCTTTGGAAATATAATATGAAACTTTAGGGAATAAATATAATGACCACCAAAAAAAACTTTGTGACGATAACCCCTAACCACCAAATCTAGTAATATACTGACAAAAATAGTAAATGATCACCAAATTTAGTAAATTGATCACCAAATTTTAATAGCAAATTATTGCGCTATTTAATGTTGTAAAATAGGTTAGGTTAGGTTAGAACTGTGACCAACCGCGCGCGAGCCGAGCGAGCAAAGCGAGCGGTGCCGCGGCAGCGGCCGGCGAGCGCTACTTCCAAGTTGCTCCCAGAAATTTTATAATCTTTTTGGTCATTGGTTTAATTTTGGTGATCATTTACTACTTTTGGTGATCATTTACTACTTTTGGTTATAATTTTACAATAAGATGCGGGTTTAATTTTGGTGATCATTTACTATTTTTGTCTGTTATGTTACTATATCTGGTGGTAAGTTAAACATAAGCCGAAACTTTATATGACATTTAACCTTACGACGACCGAATAGGAAAACTCGTGGAAACCCATGAATATCAATGGCATCATTATTTACGAAAAGATATTCCTGCTGCTTCTTTATTCAGGAATTTCTGCTCACGTTTTTGCGACTCATTTTAGATATACGTGACTGAGCACGTCCATTACCCAGTGTTTGTAACAGATTGAGCCACTCTTGCGAGCTACGCGTTATTCCCGACGGCATTAGTATGCCCCGGTCGTGTACATTAGAGTTTGAGCGCACAGGCGCATAAATACTAACCGCGGAGGCGCCCAGTCGTGTCGCGTGCAGTCCAGTAAGGTGCCTACGTAAGTCTTCCCTCGCCACGTCACATTCACTACTAGTACACCTGTAACAATATCACGGAACGATAAATATATGGCTTCTTGTATACGTGTCCTGTCGATCGTGTAATGGGATTAGTTTTAAACTGTGTAAGAAGATACGGCTTTAACGAAATTGGTGCAGTGAAGTTATCGGCGGCGACGGCAGCCTCGGATCCAATTTGTCACGCGGGAGCACTCATTTGCATATTGGGGATGCAGGAGACGCGCGCGGACGTGACTCCGCCGCACGCTCGTTCGCCCGCGCCCGCAGGCCTCGCCTGCCGCACCCCGCGCCGCCTTACCTCGCCCGCTTATCGCGCTGGCGTGCCAACTTATGCAAATTTAATTAATCAATTTCACCCCTCTATTCGCGACTCTTTTTCACCTCTAAAGGACATTCCGCTATCACAATTTTACTATTCAAACCAAAGGCTCATTGTGAATTTATAATGTCACCGCGGTTTAGGACCTTATTGTAATTCAGAGCGATTTAATCTTCTCTTTGTCCTCAAAATGTTTTTCGTAAACAAGAGTAACAAATTGAGATAAAAGTGAGAGCCCCGGACAATCCCTTTTTAATCCCTGGCGAGCTTTTTCGTTGACTCGATTTTATGTAGCGGTCTCGTTGAATTGTAAATAAGGACTGTATATGTTTTAAAACGACATAGTACGATAAGATTAGTTGGTTGCATGCAGACGTTCACAAATTCACATGCTGTATTAAGTTTTATATCGTAAAATAGGTTCCATAAGAGCGGTGCGCCATATTTCTCGGGTGCCAACAACAATTTCGAAGAGCGCAGTATCCGCACCCGCACATCGCGTCTCATAAGTTATGATCTCACATACTACTAACATTGTTTGCAGCATATTAATACATTTTTATAGCTTGGCCGCGATGCTGCACGAATTTATGATGTACACTGAACAAGTTTACATTACTCTACTGACAAAGACACATGACAAACAGACACAACTACTAACGATAGTAAACAAATATCACACGACATCCGTCGCTCGCTTTCAATACATTTGGGTGAGGACTTACGTATATACACACACGCAAGCGCCATTTTGAGTATTTGCTTTTGTGGCAAATATTTTAATTTGTGAAGCGTACAATCCCATTGTTACTAAATGACTGTGAAATCTGAATTACGGTTGTGGCTGTGACTCTCTGGTAGACTGTTTCGAGCTAAATGCGCCACATACGCAATTGCGGCTGACCCAAAGCGGCCATTTTTGTGTAGAATTACGTGTTACAAATTGGCCGCACATGGCCGTAGCGATTACAGCCACGATCCGTGCGTTGGTCATCGCGTAGTGCGTGTATTGTGAAGCCCAAAATAGTTTATAGCCTCAATTAAAATTAGCTGAGTACTTTACAGAGGAAAAGTGGATCAAAAAGAAAGATTTATGAGCAAAGTCGCTTCATTAAAATGTCGAAAATAAACAATGGCATAAATACAGATTCACGCTATTTGAATTCGAGCTTTATTATAATAAGAATCGGTCCATTAACTTTCAGAAACATTATCCCAAATAAATTGATAGCGAGCTTCAAAAATAAAGTTGTTTCGTGGAAAAACAAAATGTAAATGTTTAACAAGATTGATAAGTGACCCGTATAATGTGGGTACAAGTCCTCCATAGCTCGCAGTTATTATTTATTGTTCCACAAAACAATGAACACATAAAGCATTTCTCTATAAGCCATTAGCATAAAATGGTGGAGTTATTGTAACAAGGAGACGGGCTCGGTGACTAATGAGACAATGGACGCGATCATTAGTTTATTATTGAACAACCGCTATGCTACCACTTTGTCTACGGTTATTTATGTTTCAAATCTCGTGTTTGCTTTCTATTGTGTACGCGTAAATCATTTATAACGTTCACACGCTACGTGTACGATAAATTCTTGTGTATAAAACCCGCAATGTGTTGTGTGAATATAAAAATGCGAGCCATAAAGAAATAACAAATACGGAAACCATCGTACGAGGCCGCCTAATAAAACGAAATACCAGGTTGTCAGAAATATTTAAAAAGTAGCTCGGAGCAGATGGCGCGCAACTTCCTAAAGGAAATCGTTGGGCGAGCTCGGCGCTTTTATTATATAGGGGTGAAATCCCCTTGTAAATTGTTAATACGGGCGGCCGGTCACGGAAAAGTTAAATTAGAGATGTCGGTCCACTGTTTGCCTGCGTGTAATCGCTTCGATTTGTTGGAACGTCACTAATGGCTCGACCGCGTGCGCGCCGCCGCGCCGTGTGGCCGTGTCTACCTACTTGTTTGTTACAGTTTGTTAACGACAGGGGGTCGTCCAAATAGCTTGTACATCAATATTTGTGTCATACATACGCGAAAGTAACGTTTTTGAACACGCGATGACGATCGTTTTGTTACTAAATTGTCTATTATGTCAGCCTGAGCCATACACAATTGATCAATATTATATCCCTCCCTAATCCGATGTTTGAATGTGTCCGGAAATAGCTTGTTCGCTCTTATATGTTTATTTTTATAGTTTGAAATTAAAACGATTTAATTAAGTAGAATAGAAAGAATTCTGCCCACAATGACTTTTTTGCAAAAATATATCTAGCTACACCTAAATTAACCTATTTGGTGCTGACAAAAATACACATTAGACATTCTGTAAGTAATTGTTACGAAAAACTTATTTGGTCGGCTTAGTAAAATCCTATTCATAAAGATTCACAGCATCCGTAATTTCAGTTTACATTAAGTCGCTGATCATTTTACCAGGAAAGCAGCGAGCGAAATAGGTTCATTTAGGTGGTGCTAATTACACCTCGGCCGCGGTAATCAACGGCCTAATAGTTGTCGTGCCCTCGCCCCCACTTTGCCCCTGCCCGCCGCCGCGCTTGCCCGCTTTGTTCCCGACACCCCTCCAACTTCGTCGCTCACAAATCTCTACCTACGTCAATATTTGTATAAGTCGCACTCCACAAAGTTAATCTTAAACTTGGAGATTAAACTCTATACCTTGTGATTTAAGCACGCAATATTTAATACCGCGTGGCATGTAAAAACAGAAAATTCAAACTTGATTGTTTTGTTTTTTCTACCTCTAGCATTCTTTTGTTGACTAAATCGATTGAGTTAATAACACAAAATAGTGGAGTGGGCGTCGGGCACGCGGCACGAGGGCTGTGTCGGGCAGCGAGCGACGCGTTGGTCCGCACTCCGAGCTCGGCACTAATCAGACTCGCCCTTTGTTTCCCACACCGAGACAAACAAAGTTCCAACGATTTCATTTACATCCATTCAATGGTGCCGACCAACTGGTAAAGTAAACTTTTCTTACTTAAAATGGTAGGTCGTCCAACAACCACATTTGGAACGATGAAACCCGTTTAACATGTTCTTCAAACAAAAAAACTTGTGGATTATTATGTGTCAGATACAAAATGCTCCTTAATAAGCTTCATAAAAGAGACATAAACCGAAACTCGAAAACGGAGCATAAATATTAAAATACGTCCACTAATTAGTGGAATGGAATGCAACGCGGCGTGTACTGTAGCCTCCGCTTAATTGTTAGCACGTACACAGCGCAGAGGACTGTGGTGTGGTGCAGCGAGCCTCGTAAACCTGTCTCTGAGGACATTTTTTGAGTGGTAGCCGAGCACCAGATGCCGCTCGATATGCCCGGACTTTTAGACTTACGGAGAATTTATTCCGAGCCGAGAGAGCGGTACAGCCCGCGCCGCGTAAGTAAATGAGGAAACTTCGTAACTCGATTATTTTACACGTGAGCCTGTAATAAAATTATAACGCGGTCGGAGTCGCACAGTAAACAGTATTTAATTTCCGTAAGCTCCTCGGCGCCATTAGCCGAAAATAAATAAGCTTGAAGAGGAAGGGCGTGAATTGCCTCCCCCGCGGCCCGCTACCCGCGAGCGTCCATCGCCCGGATAAATTTGGAAAGTGGCAACAGAAGCGAGCAGATGGTGATTTATTATCGTGTTTTATAATAATTACGAGCGGCTACGGGGGAGCGGCATTGTGTTGCGTGCTCTGGCCCTCTAATGGCGTTCGGGACGTGTGCTCTCGTATTACATTGTCTGGTTTATTTTCATCTTAATGATGGACGACCACATCTTATGGATAAGCATTAAACTGATCCTATAATAATGTTGTAAATAAAATAAATCATGCAAACGAATTATACGATTAATAAAATGCCCGCGATTTCAATATTGGATCTTATTCTGTGAGAACAATCGAATTGCTCCGACTTGAAATTAAATGTCTGAATACCGAAAATAAAATAAGTAATAAATAAAGGTTCGCAGTGAGAATTGATTTCATCGCAAACATAATACTAATTTATGTAAATGAGATTACCGGCCATTTTGGAATTTATTTACTTACCCTAAAGAGTTGCGGGGCATTTTATTACCAGGCGAGCATAAAAGGTGTAAAGACTCGTATCGGTTCGGCGGGTTATTAAATATTCCGCGATGCTATCTACGGCTAATAAGCGCCCAGTAATTATGTAGGGAAGTCTCATTGACTCCACTGTTTTATGTACGCCATGAATATTTTAATATTAATAGCCAGTTCGGGTTTGTGAGGTATAAATAAACATAAAACACTGAGAAAGGACGAGATGATTATGGCCGTCGTGAAAATTAAAATACGAATGACGAGCGACAAAAAACTGTGGACATACAATTGGTAATCATAATCACCGAGCCAGGTGTCGTAAATAAATTAATATTGCTTCTGTAAGTGGACTTCTTAATTATATATTGCTTTATGGTGGCTTTTATTATTCCTATATTGACGTTAATGCCTCACATTTTATGTGAATTTTAAAGAGCTCCAAGGTTTACTCTCGAATTTATTTTACAAGCTTTTTCATGTGTCATTTCTCAGAAAACTGTAAGTAGATTCTTTAAATATTTTACAAGAAAAATAGCGAACGTTTTATCAAAATTGAATTTGACATGAAATAATCGTTCGTTATACATTATAACAGGAAACACATAAATATTTACTGCCGGCCGAAATATTCGACGATATTTATTGCCGAACCCTATTTCTGCGAATTCATTATGGCTTTGCCCGCACAATAATCCATGTTGGTTCCCCATTCATTGCTCCTTTCATAGAAGTCGTTTATAATTGCCCATCAATGGACTTTTTAAGCCAACGTATTGTTTTTATTTTATTGAAATGCCTTTTTGTACTTTTTTCTGAGTTATGCTTATGATGTTACTGTGGCAATTTTCGTGGATTTAAAATCTTTCTAAAATATTATTCAACGTCTAATTAATTAAATAAATTAGCATTCCATTAGGTTCGAGTGAAAACAAGACTCTTTCTAACATCCTTCCACTAACACTAGGCGGCACTTAGAGATTTTTAAAAAAACCCGCACTGTTGGATTTGCAACACTCGGTTCAGGGCCGAGAGTACAAAATCTAGTTCGAAATACACAGGTATATTTGTGTGTAAATACACACAAATAGACCTGTGTGTGCCTAATTAGGCATTCAATATAAGCCTGTGTTAATGAAAACGGGCATTAGTGTCTGTGTTGGTAAAAGCGCATTACATTACATTTATGTGTCGCCTTAAACGAGCATTTTTGGATAAATTTTTTAGGTAGGTAGTTTCTAAAAACATACGCTCGAAAACATAACCCTCCTTCGGTAATCGCGTAAAAATAGTAAAACCTTAATAAGTTTTCAAAGTGTTAACTAAACTTTACAAAGGTATACATGGCATTAGTTTAGGGTTAATTTATTGAAGCTATTAATTTTTACAATGCATGTCCTCGAAAAGAGCGTTTTCCAAGCAGTCAAACTGTGTGGAAAGTGTCACTTTTTTCACTAGTGCTTTTTACTTTTCTGTATTTTTTTAATTTTTAACGCCAACGTCAGCCCGACGCGTAGAGCTTTTATTATTTGAGAAAAGTTTTACAAATTAGTTAAGTACAGATTATCATTCATATAAAAGGTAAAATAAAACTAATACTTCATTAAAGGCGTTTTTAATTACTCTAGATTGATCAATAAATTGATTTTAAATATTCATTAAATATGTTTGGCAGAACGTATATTTTGCTCGTACCTTTTTGCATTACGTGACAGCTATTTGCACATGTGCAGTAGCCCGAAGAACTATTAGTTAATCTGTGGATATGCTGAGCGCGCTTGAATAAGCCCGCCATTTTGTTAATTTTTGCTTGGTTCAGATATGTTTTTATTTCCTCGCACAGTGCATAGTAAAATGTTGTATGATACACGGACGTAAAATGATTTCCGATTCGCCACTCATCGGAAATCACCTACCTTCCGAACTTGTAGCACTAAACTTTTTCATTAAAGGCTTCGTTTTAATTTAGGAATTTATAAATTCGGTGTGAAAATGACAATAGCATGAAAATAACGATGGTGATGATGAATCGCAAAGCATGAACATGTACCAGGCGTGCAGAAGCGTGCGGAGTGTATGGGATGAGCGCGCTACGGTGCATTGCGTTCGTGCGCTAGTAACAACTCACCACCTTCCGTTTCGTGCCACACGATGCCCTCCAGGGTTACCGAAGTACCAGGCTCGCAGGGTCCGAGGCAGTCCGGCTCCGTAATGGTGCCCACAGAGGTGCCGACGCATACTTCTGCGGTTTCCTGCAGACAAACATATAATCTATTAGTATTTTGAAGTATTTTCTTTCATTCACACATTTTATTATTTCCCTCTCTACATTCATGTTTGAGTCAACGTGTTAAACAAACCATGGTTTAAAAGTCACGTTTTATGTGTTTCTATGTTTACAGCTCTATTGTGCTAACAAAAGAACTCGACTGCATTTATAATCAATTTATCAACTTCAATTTATTTGAGTGCAATTTATTAGTGCTCGTCCATACGGCAACAATATGATACAGTGAGAACAATTCACACTGACAGAGCACACAAAGCATGAAATGTAATTATAAAACATTAATTACGAACGTATGTACTCGAAATAATAAATAATAATGCTACCGCAAACATGTTAACATGTTTAAAAACGTTAATTTATTGGATGTACACACATTTCACGTTGCTGTGCAAAATATACCGGAATGGGGTGAAATATCCAATTGTTGGTCGACCGCATTTAATTAAACAGGATAATGAGAGAAATTGGAAGCCTTTGGTTATTAACAGTAAGTATTCATCTGAATTACAGTTAAAATCTGTTATAACGAAATGGAAGGGACTACTCATATTTGGTCGTAAAAACCGATAGTCGTAACAACCGGTGATATTTTTGAGATACAATACAAGTAATTTTTTTTTAAGTACATAAAACGTATAACATGAAAGAACATGGTAATTTATCTGTATTCATCAAATCTGTAATTTTAGTCTGTTTAGAACACTTCTGTTGTGCCTACGAATTTTTTAGTTCTAATTAGTGTATCGTCATAATTTCCCTGGATGTGAAACTGTTAATTAAAAACAACTTTATTTCGTAATGTACTAACAGCATTGAGACCATAATTAAAACTCGGCATTGTAAATTGTTCTTCAGTTTCTTCCTGTCCGTCATTTTCCCCTCGAATTTATATATCATATGCCGTAGCGGGTGCACAAATTGCAATAGAGTTGTCTACATCAATAAACTCCTCTGCTTCAGTAGTAGACAAAGCAGGTCGTAAATTTTGGACTAATTGAGCCAAAGAAATATTGTCCTCTTCATCATCTGGTCCGTAGCCTTCGTATAACGTAGGACACTTCTGCGAAGAATGGATTCTTCTACAACACCATTATCAACACTGGCAGCTTCACCACTCATTTTCCCGCCGACGACGCGGATACCGTGCCGAACCCGGCAACAACTTGAATACAACTAGACGAGCATGTATGAATGTGAGTGAAGCAAAAGAAGTATGTAAGGATCGTAGCAGGTGGCGTTCTGTAGTTTCTGCCTACCCCCATGGGAAAAAGGCGTGAGTTTATGTATGTATGAGCAAAATAATTTGCTTTTTTTGAAGAATTGTTCCATTTATTAGCACATTATTTATCCTTTGTGTTTAAAACTTTAACAAAACTTCCTCAATCTTCGTATGATTCATTGTTCTTGCTCGTTTAATTTTCAAAAAATTGCAAATTCCGTTTTAATTGTCGAGTGTGTTAGTTACACCATATTCCTTTGCCAAGTCTTTGTTTGGCATTCCACTCTTTAGCTTTGATATAATATTTTACTTCGCGACATGTTAAAAGTTTCACAATTAACTCAACAATATGCTTTGGTGCGTCTTGTTTACAAATAAGTAACAAAATGACTGAATAGATATGAGAAAGCGGGCTTTGATTATACTGCTGGCACGTGTATTTTGTTTCTGAGAATTACAAAAGACCTTAAACTCGTCACGTTTTTGTTTATTAGGGTTCCGTAGCCAAATGGCAAAAACGGAACCCTTATGGATTCGTCATGTCTGTCTGTCTGTCCATCCGTATGTCACAGCCACTTTTTTCCGAAACTATAAGAACTATGCGGTTGAAACTTGGTAAGTAGATGTATTCTATGAACCGCATTAAGATTTTCACACAAAAATAGAAAAAAAAAAAAAAAAATTTTGGGGTTCCCCATACTTAGAACTGAAACTCAATTTTTTTTTTCATCGTACCCTTTCTTGTGGGGTATCTATGGATAGGTCTTCAAAAATGATATTGAGGTTTCTAATATAATTTTTTTCTAAACTGAATAGTTTGCGCGAGAGACACTTCCAAAGTGGTAAAATGTGTGTCCTCCCCCCTGTAACTTCTAAAACAAGAGAATGATAAACCTAAAAAAGATATATGTTGTACATTACCATGTAAACTTCCACCAAAAATTGGTTTGAACGAGATCTAGTATGTAGTTTTTTTAAATACGTCATAAATCGTAAACCGCAACCGTCGTTACCAAGTACGGAACCTTTTGTGCGAGAGTCCGACTCGCACTTGGCCGGTTTTTTGTTTACTTTTGCGATATTATTAGCCACTAGCTGACCCCGGGGGCTTCGCTCCCGTCAATTGGCTACCTACCTACCTACCCACCATACCTACTCTACCCATCTACCCTTCCTTACCTACCCTACCCTACCTACCCTACCCTAATTTTGATGTATCATCAATAGTTTTCTCATTGCACGCCAAAAGAATGAATTTTATATGCAACATTTTGCTACTTTGGGTTACATTATTGCAATTTTCATAAGGACCTCATTTTTTTTTAATATATTATCCACTTAGGAATAATGTAGCTTTTTACTAGTGAAAGAATTTTTAAAATAGGTTCAGTAGATCCAGAGATTACCCCCTACAACGTCACAAACTCACAATTCACAAACTTTATCTCTTTATAATATTAGTATAGATTGACCATTATATTATACCATGCCAGATGTGGGTCCTGGGACCTATTAAAAATTTTTTTAACTGGTCGTTCTAACTGATACAAATCTCCGAAAATATTAATTAAATAAATTCACTTATGAGGTATGTCGTAATAACTTAATAAGTAATGTCGTAAAAAGCAGTGCCGGGACCTATGATTTTGGTCGATATAACTGCTATGTTATTCTAAAGTCGTCGTTGTCGTAAACGGTTTGAACTGAATTATTATGTTCTGTGTAACTACAAAACAATTACAATAACGGTTATTTTATGACTGCATATTTCTGTCGATATTTTCTTCATTAAAAATGGAGTTCTCCATGTCATAGATTATGTGGATAGATATAAAGAATCACTGGATAGCATAATTCTATATTGTACACCGATATTACAACAAAGGTCATAATGATCATGGATGGGTGCATTTACATACACAAATTTGACATATATAAACATCCATACCATACCACACAAACAGTTATCTGTATATCACACATATTTAATAAGTATATTGTAAACCACAGAACACATAGATGCCTCAGTGGCCATGCTAGAGACAGCACTGTCAAAACTTTCCATACGAACCAAGCGTGGCTGCGAGTGTCCCGTTTACTAATAAAAAATATGACTGTGGGTGTGGACAGCTGAAAATTGTACTTAGCGCTATTTTGTCGTCCAAAGAAAAAAGCGACACATCTACACTTTCAGGCAAAATTTATTTTTAAATTTTCGGTATAGTTGTTTATTTATTAAAACTTCATGCAACATACAGGTACATAGGCGGACTTAATGCCTGAGCTGAACCCCTGCCCTGCTGAACTTGTTGTTCTACCTCACAAAAGCGGGTTACTACGTAACTTTTATAACGTCGAAATAAGTCATTTTGTTACTTTACATCCGCCTTCGTAAGATAGAACAACTAAGTATATCAGGCAAACAAGGCAACAAGTAGTATTTCTTATATTTTCTATGATCAACATTTCAGTTTCTTTTTTCTGTGGTGGTTTTGATCATAATTTTAATCATTTGCGCCCTATACAGGGTGTCCCAGAAATCGACGTCAAGCCGTAAATGGGTGATAGACCAAGTTATAACAGTTCTCAGAAAAATACGAAAAAAAATCTATCTCATGTTTTTAAAAATTTATGGTCACTTTAAAAATTTACTAAAAAAATCAATCCCTGTAATGGTTCTTTAACTCCAATTGCTACAAATCCCATAATTTATCTAATTTTTTTATTATTATGTAATCTTGAATAATGCTTGTGTAGATTTTTGCCTAAAATTCAAAGCCAACTCCTCCTACTTGGAAGAAAATTAAACTTTTTCAAAACCAAATTATTCAGATTTACTATTTCGCCCAACTTTAACTGACTGTACTGAAAAAAAAATGTACTACGCTAGTTTGGCAAGTAACATGAAAAATTGGCGCATTTAATAAGGATTCAAAAATGGTGTAACACTTGCTAGATTACGTTTTCAATAATTGGTCAAGTTTTTTTTTGTAAATAGTCTCAGTTTTTACACAAAATGTCCATACTTCCTTAAAATGACTTTAGCTTACCTAAATTTTACGAAGTGTGAGCGAGACAGAGAGTGACGCCACCTTTATCAGTGACACAACCTTTATCATGAAACGGAGATACAATTTACCGATGAGTGCGAATGAGACAGCAGTAGTTATTGTTCTGTTTTGTAAGCGCAGACGCACACACAATTACAAATCAGTACGTTACGCTGCTTTGTTTACTGCGTATCTCCGTATTCGTTCATGTTGATTCCGTACTTACCACTTTTTGCGTTGTTTTCTGGACTTAATTGCTTGTGATTTGGACTGTTTAATTCGTCTTTCTGACGACCTGTGCTTTACTCTGGACTGTTGCTGATCCTGTGATTGTGTAGTACTACCATGGCTGTGTACACTGCATTGGAATATGCGAACATGCACCTCGTTTATGGGGAATGCAGATGCAATGCCAATGCAGCCGCTAGACTTTATCGTGAGAGGTACCCGAACAATCGTCACCCAGATCATCGAGTTTTTATTAATGTGCACCGTTCACTATCAGAGGGACGATTCCCTAACCAAGTACATGGTAAAGGAAGACATCGTAATCCGTACGAAGACGTCGTACTACAAGCAGTCCAAGAAGACCCAAGTGCTTCTGTACGTGGAATCGAAACAAGCACAGGTGTATCTAAGAGTACCGCCCACCGAATCTTAAAAAAGAACGAGTTCCACCCGTATCATGTACAGCGAGTACAATCATTACTGCCACGGGATTACGCTCCCAGAGTTGCGTTTTGCCAAAGGATGCTAGAAAAGCACAGAGAAGACCCTCGATTCTTAGAGAAGATTTTATGGACTGATGAGTCAACATTTAAAAAAGATGGCTACATGAATTTGCACAATTTGCACGAGTGGCATGTAGAAAATCCAAATTTGATGAGGCAAGATAAGTCACAGTATCGATTTAAAGTAAACATGTGGACCGGGATACTAAATGGCAAAATAATTGGACCTTTTGAGCTGCCAGAGATTTTGAATGGCGCAGTTTATTTGGATTTTCTTCAAAATACTTTACCAGGTTTATTAGAAGACGTGCCACTGAACGTTTACAGGGAAATGTGGTTCCAGCAAGATGGCTGCCCAGCGCATTATGCCCGTTTAGTAAGAGAACATCTGGATGAAGAATACCCGCTCAGGTGGATAGGGCGCGGTGGGACAATCTTGTGGCCACCCCGTTCGCCTGATTTAAATCCCCTAGATTTTTTTTTACTGGCGAGCGGTAAAAGAGAAAGTGTACTCAAAAACAATAGAGAATTTAGCCGAGCTGCGGGAAAGAATAACGGAAGCCGTTGTCTTTGTAAATAGGGGAAGATTTGCCCGGAAAATAACCAGATCTTTTTTAAGAAGATGTCGTGCTTGCATTACCGTCGAAGGAAGGCAGAACATTTATTGTAATAAAAAAAAAAAAATTCTGATAATTTGTTTTTTTTTTCTAAGATGAGAAAACTGGTCCTGACTTAAAGTAAAAAGGTTGAGTCACTATCATAACTTTGCTCTTAAATTACGTAAAATTTCGATTTCTTATCTCGCTCACACTTCGTAAAATGACTCTCTCCGTCTCTATCGAACTAGAAACGGAGTTTAGCAAAGCTTTAGGTAAGCTAAAGTCATTTTAAGGAAGTATGGACATTTTGGGTAAAAACCGATACTATTTACAAAAAAAAATTTGACCAATTATTGAAAACGTAATCTAGCAAGTGTTACACCATTTTTGAATCCTTATTAAATGCGCCAATTTTTCATGTTACTTGCCAAACTAGCGTAGTACATTTTTTTTTCAGTACAGTCAGTTAAAGTTGGGCGAAACAGTAAATTTGAATAATTTGGTTTTGAAAAAGTTTAATTTTCTTCTAAGTAGGAGGAGTAGGCTTTAAATTTTAGGCAAAAATCTACACAAGCATTATTCAAGATTACATAATAATAAAAAAAAATTATAAATTATGGGATTTGTAGCAATTGGAGTTAAAGAACCATTACAGGGATTGATTTTTTTAGTAAATTTTTAAAGTGAACATAATTTTTTTAAAACATGAGATAGATTTTTTTTCGTATTTTTCTGAGAACTGTTATAACTTGGTCTATCACCCATTTACGGCTTGACGTCGATTTCTGGGACACCCTGTATGTAATATGACGGGCGGCAATAATAGGGCGAAGGCTGACGTATTTCTTTGCTTTAAAATTATCGAAAATAAAAGCTTTGATAAAGCTTTTATAGAGTTGTAGTTTCCCCGGATCGCTACGTAAGTCATACCTTTGTATAAAATGTACGCGTAACGTCATGCAAAATTTCGACTCATACTGGCATAAAAAAAAAGACTTATCCAATATTTAATTTACTTATCTACCTGACGAACAAAATTTTTTTTAGTAATCCCTATTTGCGCGGCCACGAATGTCAATCGCGAATCCAGTAACTGCCGGCACTGCGCTTTCCGAGCTCTTTGCTGCAAACTATAGCTCAGTAATTACCATTCACGATCCGGCTGGTTCCCGAGATATCGGCTTGTTCCGACAACGTATTAAAACAGCAGTTCAATTAATTGATTCATCAAATTGAATGCAATGCGCCGTAAAATATGAAAGCCGATGTAAATTACTTTCATTGGCAACACTGGGCAATAATTTGAAGCCATATAAATGCGTTTTTATTAGATGAAATGTTAATTTAATTTATGTTTTTACCCGATTGCGGGAGGGTAATGTTTTTCGAGCGTATGTATGTACGTCCATTTCTATAGCACGCTTTACAGCCCAAACGGCTTGACTGATCATAACATAACATATTCCGTATATATGAGGTGTCGTTGGATTCGGCTCCATTGTGGAAGTGATATACGCTATATATTTTTTATAAATAGCACCCCTCCTAAAAAAAGAAATAATTTTTTTTTTCGTTAACTTTTTAATATGGGTATCAAATAAAAACGCTACTAAATAGGCCATTCCAAAAACATATTGTATCACTTTTTAGGGTTCCGTACCCAAAGGGTAAAAACGGGACCCTATTACTAAGACTTCGCGATCCGTCTGTCTGTCTGTCCGTCTGTCTCCAGGCTGTATCTCATGAACCGTGATAGCTAGACAGTTTAAATTTTCACAGATGATGTATTTCTGTTGCCGCTATAAAAACAAATACTAAAAACAGTATAAAATAAATATTAAAGGGGGGCTCCCATACAACAAACGTGATATTTTTACCGTTTTTTGCTCGATATTAATAACGGCAACAGGTAGACGCTTGAAATATTTACAGAATGTTTAGTTGTATATTTTCTTCAAAAAATAATAATTATTAAATTAAAATAAAATAAATTAAGGGGGGCTCCCATACAACGAACGTGATTTTTTGCAGTGTTTTGCGATAATGGTACGGAACCCTTCGTGTGCGAGTCCGACTCGCACTTGGCCGGTTTTTTTGTTCCTATTTTGGCACAAATTCAAGATAAGAATACCTTTGATAGCAAAATAAATAATCTTTTACCACATAACTTATTTGGAGTACTCGTTCATTACTAAAACTAAAAAGTCTGAAATAAAACTAATTATTATTAAAACAAAAAACCCGACTGCTAAAAATTAATTAACTGAAAAGAGAAAAACAAGTACAAGTAACAAGTCAGTTAATTAATTTTTTGTAGTCGGGTTTTATGTTTTTTATAATAATTTGTTTTATTATAGACATAAAATATAAAGTATTATGGTAGGTTTTCTAAGTAAAGTACTTACCTGACCACAGATAATATAATACTAGCATACAGACGCCTCATCCCATACAACGAAACGTGCCGACTTAATGAATTAGCATTTTCATCTGATTATACCGATTAATTTGTGTAAATCGATCGCGTTCGGTTCCGTTCCACGGCGATAGATAGATCACCATCTATATCCGTGGAACGGAACCGAACGCGATCGATGAACAAAAAAATATCAGTATAATCAGTACAGTACGTCGGCACGGTTTCTTTATATGGGACTAGCTGATCCCCGCGGCTTCGCTCCCGTCAAAATTAAAGCCTATGTTACTCGGGAATAATGTAGCTCACCATAGGTGAAAGAATTTTTTAAATCGCTCCAGTAGTTTCGGAGCCTATTCGGTACAAACAAATAAACCTTTCCTTTTTAGGGTTCCGTACCCAAAGGGTAAAAACGGGACCCTATTACTGAGACTTCGCGATCCGTCTGTCTGTCACCAGTCTGTATCTCATGAACCGTGATAGATACACAGTTGAAATTTTCACAGATGATGTATTTCTATTGCTACCGCTATAACAACAAATACTCTAAACAGAATAAAATAAATATTTAAGTAGGGCTCCCATACAACAAACGTTTGTTTTTTTGCCGTTTTTTGCGAAAATAGTACGGAACCCTTCGTTCGCGAGTCCGACTTGCACTTGACCGGTTTTTATAATAATGGTCTAGATGAGACACCACTGACCTGACATAACAGAGTGATTGAATAATCCTCCAGAAGGTTAGGCCTACTTGTTCATATCAACACATTTTCCCACTGGATTCCCAATGATGTGAAAAAGGCCACTGTAAAAAGTAACCAGACAATTTGCAAATCCTATAGAAGTAAACAAATATCTCTAAAACTATTCCAAAAGGGCCTCAACATTCCCCCAATCGTTCGACGAACGGTAATGAATGGTGACCGAATGAGTGAATGGTGAACGGTAAATGTAAAGTGAACGACTGAACGTAGCCTTAATAGAAGGCTATTGATTCTGACAGTTTTGTTGTATCCTATTCCGTGTTTCTACAATGAATCAAAACTTGTTAATAGTTTTAATTTGATTTTGTTGAAGGCTCTGACGCAACGTTTGTAGGTTATTTAATTAATAGTGAAATGTAGAAAGAAAATGTATGATTTAGGGCCGATTTTTCAATAACCTGATATCTTTTAACTGAGGAATAATAAAAACCGGCCAAGTGCGAGTCGGACTCGCGCACGAAGTGTTCCGTATCATAATCGCAAAAAACGACAAAAAAGAACACGTTTGTTGTATAGGAGCCCCACTTAAATATTTATTTTATTCTGTTTTTATTATTTGTTGTTATAGCGGCAACAGAAATACATCTACTACACTACTACAGCTGTCTAGCTATCACGGTTCATGAGATACAGCCTGGTGACAGACAGATGGACCGCGAAGACTTAGAATAGGGTCGCTTTTTTACCCGTTGGGTACGGAACCCTAAAAATGGCGGTTTGAACGTTTTTGGATAGAAAATATGTCGAACCACCATTTTTATTCCTCAGATAAAAGTTATCAGACTATTAAAACATCGGCCCTTAGTTAGCTAACGGACTAAAAAAACTTTCAAGACAAGGGTAGTAATAATTTCGAGGAGACCTATTTTATTATCCTACTTTTCAATGTTGTTTAGCCCTTACGGTCCCACAGCTGGTCAAAAGTCCCCTATTATTTTGCTTAGGTACCTTATTATACGAAACTTTACATAAATAAATAAAACGATGAATAATTTATAAAAATAAAGTAACAAAAAAACTGTTAATGCAATTGCAGTACCTATTTGTAACGAGATACGTATCCATCTGAATAAATAAGTTACCAAGCTGATCTTGCACCTACATGTACAAAAAGCAAACATTACAAAGGTTAGTAGATACAATATATCATTCTAAAGGTTACAAGTATATCCAATCTGTATGAGATAATCACATGGTAACTGTGCCGTATTAATTAATCAATTTGATATCGAATAGCAAAGCTTCGCTCCACACCGCTCGGCAGCACACCCAACTGTTATTAATTAAAACTTATTGTTCCCATTATATTAATATGATATTGTTCGCACAAATTACTTCACAAATGTTACTATTGAGGTAAATACGATGTAATTAAAATGTTAATGGCTTGTTTGCACGAGTTATGGCGGTATGCACAAATTAACTGTGTAGTTTGTATTGCAATTATTGCACTTTGTCTTTTAATGCATTTTATAGTATTTCATTTAAAATGAAAACTATAATTTTAATAAAAATGCTAAATAACCTAATGTGCCCACAATTTTTGGATTTTCGTGGATATTCCTAACCCAAATGCTTCGCATTGTAGATTGTAGTAAAGTAATTCGATAAATACAAAAAGCGAAAATACAAACCATCGAAATGCGAGTCGCCTGAATATTATAATTTTTCTCACAGACCTCTCCGGAAAATCGTAACGTTTGTCGAGTCGACCGCGGTACAGCGGTACCAAGTCGCCGGGATTGCATAAATTCAAAGAGCGTTTACGGCGTAGAACATAATCAAATGAAGCCATTTACATTCAGCGCCCGATATGAGAACGGTGCGACACCATCGCCCCTCTCGCTCACGCACACGGTTAATGGCATCACAAATTGCGAACTAAAGCACTCCAGCGTTGAATCCGAGATCCGAGAGATGTCGTTCCGAAGAGTACATTTGGAAAAATAACAAAATTTTATGTGAATTGACAGTTATTATAGTCTAGCAATAATCTTTTCACGTTTCAGTTTCTAACAATGACGAAGTGGATTGAATCAATACGCTCCAATAACGATACTATGATTATAATCTGGAATGCTCTCAGTTTCATGCCTTTGTATAACGTATTAATGTTTGTACCTGACGTTTACTTTGTAAATCGAACTTGCAATATAAATTATATTATCTGTTTTAATAACTTGTCAATTATCAAGTGCCGCGACTAATTCCTGCTAAAATATAATCAGATCTTCTACGATGAAGTCATAACGTCTGAATATCTCAACTGCGATAACAGCAAATAATCGATTAAATCATGCCCACGCGACGCCTATAAATAAAATTAAACGCTTTATTGTTAGTCGAATGACAAATGTGCGATAGTCTTCCGCCCACCGAGCGCGCTCTCGAGACTCGAGTGACTCGAGTTCACTCGACCGCAGTACGCGACCGCTACGCACGCCCGGAGACAACAATAGACAATACTAGTTTAGAACGATAATGCCACAAACATATTAATATTTCGACACACCGTATCGCCATCAAATCCTTTATGTGACGGCGAGAACGTTACAAGTTGAGCCAGTCGAGAGGGAGGCATTGTGCGCGACTCGAAGGGGTCGCCAGCCGAAGTTATGAACGCTGGCTCAATGCTCTCCCGCTAGTTGACTGCAAACAAGAGGGGTCGGGCCCGACCAGCTGCCGTTTTATCTTGACAAACGAACTCGACTCACGAGCAGAAACTTGGAAAAAAACTTTATTACGGGACTCGGAATTTTACATTTCAATAAAAGCGAGGTGAAGTGCACGCCAACGGGCATTTCGAGCACAAACAACAGTCTAGAGGTGTAGCGGCGGCATGCATTGCGGCGTGGTGTGATGCGGCGTCGGTACTGTGTCGGTGCCGCATGTCAGTGCAGCCGCAACACAATTGCGAGTAAATCAATTCAGAACCGACAGGAACAAAAGAGCGTTCCGAGCGTAGAGTGTAATGAGCGCGTCGGCATGCGAGTTGTTTGAAGATCTTCTATTGCGGCTTCGCAGGAACTAATTTGTAGTCGCACCGCCGACAAATTCCGAAAAAGGAAAGCGTTTCGTCGAGCGACACCATCCTACATGCCTAATGACTTGAAACAATGTCCCCTTTGCCCGCACACTGACTCATAACAGTATCGTTTCCAAAACTTGTAACAATTTAGTTTCCGCGCGGTCGACCGTGACAAATCACGGCTAAACCTCACAAACTGGTGAATATTTGGCAACGGATACGTCCACTGGAGCACGGGAAGCGATTCTCAACAGTGTAACCGAATTACAATCCACTAAACCGAGGGAACATACGTCATTAAAATAATTTAGGGAAATAGCACGTTTTAGTGCTCGCGTTTATGGCAGCTTGGTGGATGGGCCGCTCGCGGCGTGCCAGAAGCAATAAATACCGGGGCGGAGCCACCCACCATCTTGTTTATACACCACCTACCCGAGACGGAACATTAATTTTCTGCTATGCGGAATAAGTGGCGACAAAGAGTGTTCGTGTCAACTAATGGGCTAGAACACATCAGTATTACGACTTATAAGAACTTTGCCAAGAAAAGAGGCTAAGGAAATTACGGATAAGGCTAATTGTACCGAGAATTGCGAGGAAATCTGCAGCGCCTTAACCCTCTTAGTAAAGGAAATTATCATTTAAATGAACTTTCAAAGGTAAAGAAAGCGCTCCGTGAGCACTGGAAATAATTATCATGCCGTCTTTCTCGTGTTCTCCTTTGAAGCTTCGTGTTTTCAATAAATTATGTAAATCAAAGAGTAAAATATTTATGAGACAAATTACTTGAATAACCTCGGTGGTAATGTGCTTGTTATTATATTGGATTCATAAACAAAATATTACTTGTTTATGTTTAACGCACAGTTTCACAACCAAAATATGAGTAGGGATTAAGAACTGTGAACAATGGTAGTGTATTAGCATAAAAATATTATTTATTTACTTTTTATGGGATTACGTGTTATAAAATGTACTCATACATAGTTCCAGTAGCGTACCAAAAGCGGTAACGAGTTATAAATAATTATTAAGCAACACGTAAAGGCACGGGCCGGACGGACTGTCCACGCTAGGCGGAGGGTCATGGGCACCCTACTCAGGGTTGACACCACGTAATTAACTTTGTACAATTCGATTTGATGCGCAACTGTTTCAATATTCGTTCAACCCTCGACGTTCTGCGAACTTTTTTAATTTATTCATTATTTTTGGTACTAAAAAAATTCAAAAGTGCACGTCAACTACGTTTTTAAAACGACATTCTGTAAATAAAACAACTTCGTGAATGAAAAATGAGAAACGGTGAAACTAATTTACTGAATCGTTAAAAGGGTTTCTAAAATAAATTCATTTTAAAGAGCTCTGTTTTCACAAAGAAAATACATTAGTAGCGTTCTTTAAGTAAATTATTTTGCTAGAACAAAGGAAGAGGTACACAACACACCTACCAACTAAATTGTAAGAGATACAACAAACAAAATGTTATAATATTTGTCTAGTCAGACGGGTTAATGCATCTCATGTACAAAAATAAACGTACTATTGTTTATGAGCCGCAGACATTAGTACAACTATATTTATCCACGATAATTAATCCTAATATCCGACTCACGAAGAAGATGATTTATAGATAACAATCATAAGTAATCATAGCATTTCTGAGATATTGTAATTAATTACCTAATTTAATAGAAAAAAATGCTAGCATTTCCCGCGGCTTCGCTCCCCTGGGCCTTCCTTCTCCAAAGGTACCGTGTATTTTTTGCTGAATAAAAATATATCCAATGATATTGTAATTAATTACCTAATTTAATAGAAAAAAATGCTAGCATTTCCCGCGGCTTCGCTCCCCTGGGCCTTCCTTCTCCAAAGGTACCGTGTATTTTTTGCTGAATAAAAATATATCCAATGATACTGAGCGACAATAATCTCAGTGAAAGATTATTTTAAATCGGATGAGCATTGTTAAAACAATATTCTGTTACTTCGAAATGGGGGTTACGGCGTATGAATTCAACGCTAGAGGCGCTGGTGTAACATAAGGTCTCCGATATGTCAAACTCCACTTTTTGTATTGTGATTGGGCGGGTTTTTTCTTATATTATTGTTGTGGATATTTTGCGATACCTCAGATTAGTTATGGCAAATACTTATGAGTAACGAATGTCAGAGCTTTAAGGTAATAAACATGATTTAAATGTAGACTTGGTTTTTCAAGCCCGTAGCAAGTACGTAACAAACTTTTACAGCTATACTTTTGGACTTTAGTCAACGTTCCATGTTTAAACTGACGACGTTAATTAGTTCATCCTCATACAGAAAAGTGAAATCGGTCTTTTGAGCCCAGAAGGTTCTTAAAAAAGAGTTTGCATCGAGTGTCTTGAACGTTCTTCTTTATATAGAGCTACGCTTTGGAATGAGCCAATACCGTAATATATTTCTAAAGTTGACAGGTTTTCATTCTAAAGTAACGTTTGACAAATAAAGTACCTACCTATTAAATTTCCATTTATTTGTTTAGAAATTAGGAATAAATCTGTGAGTTCGGCATTCCGGGAAGTAGAACCGGTCTTTTGAGCCCCGAGGCTCCTTTAAAAAAGTTCAGTTAAGGGCCTTCCACCGCTTTAGTGCCCTATAACGTTTACTTTCAAAAGCGTACTCCTTAGTAACGGCTAGGTTTGATAAATAAAATATTTTTACTATCGATTCATGTCCATTGTTTGTGAAACATGGTATTTTCGTGTAACTAATAGTTTTGTTTAAATAATATATTAACTTTTGGATAGGTACTTAAAATATTTTATACAGAAAAACGGATGGCTAGCATTTCTTCATAACTGAAATAGCATATGAAAATCAAAGAATATTATGCAAACAAAACTATATTGTCAGTCACTTATAAAATTACGTCAGCTTTTATTTAGACAAAAGTTGGGCATATTTGTCACGTACACAAACGATAAAAGAGAAATAAAATAAAACTGGGGTGTATGTATTGTACAGTTTTATATTCCAGTATACGGTTCAATAAAAATAGGGTTATACTCGTAAGTTCGACCTTTTCACAACTTATCGTGATAATTCCAAAAGGCTTCAATTTATTTCTTTCATCCGAATTCCGATCGAAAATAAAACGGCCACTATCGCAAAAAACGTTAAAATAAAAATCACGTTTGTTGTATGGCAGCCCGACTTAAATATTTATTTTATTCTGGTTTTAGTATTTGTTGTTACAACGGCAATAGAAATACATCATCTGTGAAAATTTCAACTGTCTAGCTATCACGGTACATGAGATACAGCCCGGTGACAGACAGACAGACGGAGCGCAAAGTCTTAGTAATAGGGTCCCGTTTTTACCCTTTGGGAACGGAACCATAAAAACAATGATACTTCTTGCCGTACCCGGGCATCATGAATCAAAGACAAGTCACAATACTTCAGCTCACAAGACCTATAATTCTATCAACACAAAAACAAAGGCGGAATTTAAAAATCGAAGTGGTATAGAAAAACAATCAAATGCCCTTCCACACAGGCGCGCTCTCACTCGGAAATTCGAACGAGATTAATTAAAAATAAAATCTCCCAGTCAACCCCGACACTGTAATTAAAACTGGATTAAATGAAAAACGAAATTCAAGTTTCAGTTACAATTAAGGTTGGAAAGATGGGTTTTATAAAAGTTTTAATGTTCTTTCGTGGTGGTAGGTTAAAACATCATGAATCCAGGTTTATTGCTTAACATACAATCTATAGCAATGCCTTTAAGAGGAACCGCGGGCAGAAAGCGCCGACTAAAATTCCTAAGAATAAGGCATAATTCGAGGTTTGGCTCTCGCCTATTTCCTCGTCCAGTATTGGACAAATTTAAAAGATATTCCATAAATTGAATAAAAAAGATATATGTTGAGCTTCTATGTTTTTCTTTTTTCATTTATTGTTGTCAAATTTGTACTTTAGGACTCTGTTGACAGCGCAATTTTGAGCATGTTTTTGGTTGGTGGCTTATATTGGAGAAGGAAATAGGCGAGAGCTTTACTTAGGATATTCAGCCGAATGTCTACGACCGCATTTCCTCTTAATTTACTTACAGATTATTTATTTATCAAATGTATGACGCAATGAATTAGGAGTTTACTTCAAAAGCCATCAGATTGTGATGACGATTTTAACTAGTGGTTCTCGCTCTCTTGATCGGTCCCTCATGTCTGAGGATCGTGGTCAGCTTCAGGTTTACATCTGGAGCGGACGATCTGCCTCCACCGGTTTCTGTCAAGCGCGTCCCTTACGACCGTTCCCGTGTGTGTGTGTGAACTAGTGATGAACAAGAGTTTTATTTTATTTTTACTATAAACATTCCTTTCATTTTATCGCAATCACAATACAGTGCATTTGTTATCGCGTTTTTTTCAGTAATTTAACTTATTAATTATTGGTATAAAGTATAAACTTTGATCTTTTGACCTGTGAACCTCGATAATCTGAAACGGAGTTTGTTTATTTAAAAGCCAAAGGTCACAATATTATTATGCCAACAACTCAAATAAAGATAAACAAGATTTTCACAAAGCATTTCATTCCTCCTACATAATAATAAAAGTGGTCCTTGAAAATGAAAAATTACAGAACAAAAGCGCACCTATAGCTAGCTCGTAAATAAATAAACTTTGAACAAAGAAAATGCAAGGAAAATATTTTTTAATATACCGGGCGGGCGCTTTGAAACGCTCTCTTTTATTCAAGGGGGAACTTCCTACCTAAATAGGAATATAAAAGGAGCCATAGATTTTATGAAATAGGAAGGCAGCCGCTCCGGCCGTAAATAGAGTATTTACAGAACCGGTTCAGCACCCCACCTCGCTTATATCGACACCCATATCAATAACATCCACGGCTTTATGACAACCTAATACACGACATCATAAATCAACAATATCATCACTATTATTAGATCTCTTGACGCCACAAAAACAAAAATGACTACCATTAAGACCAAAAGATTTCATAAATTACATTTTTATGAGATAAATTTAAGTGCAATGAAAATTAAATGCTAATCGAGCCGAGCTCGCTTCTCTCCTTCTCTCAAAACAAAGAGTTTATTCATTTCAAAAGACTCAGTACAAACCTAAGTAGGGTTGTGCAGCGATTCTTGTCGAGAACTGCCACGACTAAAAGAATGCAACTTTGTTCCAAGGCGGCCTTTGTAAATGAGAAGCGAAACGCGTAAAGCCCAGCCTCGCCTTGCCGGCTTCTGGCTGGCGGAAGCGCACGATGTGACACGGAATACCGACACTGACACACGACGAAATTGCATTGAATCTGGAACGCCTTTATCGCTGCCAAAGGTACTTTTATATTTCCAACCTCCTAGCGTGCATGGGTTCCTGGTATGTAAGGAAATGAAACTCACTCGAATTTAACGCGCTCGCTCTTTGATACATATGATGTTATGGACGATAAACGCACTTTAAAATCCGTGACCGAATAAATAACTGAATGTTGAATAAAACATGGTGTTAACATATTTGTTCATAAGAAATCTCTTGAATAATTTACATGTTACGGAAGCGACTAATGAGTTCATAAAACACTAATGTCGATATATTATCGTCTCAAAGTATAATCATTTAACACGATAGGAATTAACATTTAAACATAGACATACATCAAAGATTTAATTCAATATTAAATCAGCGCTCAGTGAATAATACGACCGGTTCTCAAAAAGCAATCAAATAAAATATCACGAGAAATAAAGCGATAAAAAAGAAGGGATCGTGATTTGAACGCCGTTTATATTTGGAGGTTAATGGTTTATTAAATAATCTGCAAACGAGTGGCTCAGTTGTGTGTATGAAACTAATTGTAGCTGGGATCCAATTATATGTTGAAGAGTTCCGATACAATAGATAACAAATAGATAATTGAATTCATCTTTCAATATTATCATAGCGTATAACGCAGGCCCGGGCTCTCGCTCGCCACAGCGCACACATTTGTATACCTCCAACAGGTTTATTTCTATGATGGTCTCGAAAATAAGAAGACGATAAAACAAGAATTGATGGTTAACAATCTGTGTTTACACAATTTGAATTTTATTACTTATGGTTCGCATTTGAGGAAACACTTCAGCGTTTTATTGCAAGAGAAAATAATAAATTATACATGTTACTTATAGAACTCGTATCTTGTGAATGAATCGTGCAATTTTGAACAAAATTTACACAAAAATTTGTCTGGCATCTGCATGTTATTTAGCACCGATATTTCGTGAATTTCCACAGACGGATGAACAACAAAATAAAAGCGTTTGGAAAACATCGTAATTTTCGTTCAAAGCCATTTAATTCAAGCACAGTGGGCTGCTCGGGAGAATAATCTGATTTATATCTGTAGGCCGTATTTCTTCTTTATTCGCTCTTTCACACTAGCCGACGTAATTTGTTGAAAAACACGCAAATTCAGTTAAGTGCTTCATTCTATTTGCGATGGATGTTTTATAGCTGGCAGCTATTTTATTTATAAACTTTACTCTGATAAAGTGGTTAATTTTGCATACCATTTACATTTTTTAAATATTAACATTTACATTTCATTTCAAATCACTTTTGATTTATTTTGAAAGAATCATTTTAAATCTTAGGTTTTGAACACTATTGTTTGATTCCATTGTTGTCCTTTCAAATGTCTACCCCCAAATGTTGTTATCTATCTGACTGCATAATTCGAGTAAGAGAGCAAACAAAAGGATACACACCATAAGCTCTAGTATGTTACGTGTAGTTTGTACATGTCCGGGGTGGGACGCAAATGTTTGTGTTGTACCTCCTCTTCCCTCGGGGGATGTAGTGAGTTCCGAGCGGTATAGATGACAACCCTGGCAAATGATATCCCTATTATTATTCTTCCGAATAAAAAATCGACATGGACCCTCGGCAACATACCCCTCCAAATTAAAACAGTCTCCAAAATGCCTGTTTTTTAGGGTTCCGAAGTCAACAAGGAACCCTTATAGTTTCGCTCTGTCCGTCTGTCCGTCCGCAGCTTAGCTCAGAGAATCTAAGTACTAGAAAGCTATAATTTGGCATGTATATTATATAGTATAAAATAATGATAAATATTTTATTTTCGGGTACCTCCCATAGATGTAAAGTGGGGATGTTTTTTTTTTCTCATCTATCCCATGGTGTGGGGTATCGTTGGATAGGCCATTCAAAAATATTATGGGTTTGTTCCAACCATTTTTCGATTCAGAGTTTCGTTTGCGTAAAATTAAGCATTAAGTTGCAAATATATGTTAGAGTCAAGCCCCCCCCCCCCTGCCAGCGAAATGGTTGCTCTTGGCTATGTGAAAAAATTCACGGCAGTAGTAAATATAACGAAATTTAAAGGAAAATTATCACGGATAACAAGGCTTTACAAGTTTACGAGTAATAGTCGACCAACTTATAAAATGTACTTGGCACAGTAAAATTTTAGTTCAAATGCCATTAAATAATTACTTAAATAACGTTGTTAGCTCTGTAAAACAGATAGTAAATATATGCTTATGAACCATGTAAAAATATACAAAAATAAAATCGTAACATAATAATTCAACATGAATCTTAATAATAATGATTTCTAAATTAATAATGTTTAAGCTCGAATAACGCATTGGAGTGGCCGGTGTCGTTGGCAGTACCAAAACGTAGTCCATACGGTGGAGTCTATTTTGTGTTAGTGCAGAATTATTATCGACGTTTTGTAATTAAAACGTAAAAGTAAAGCCAAATTAGATTCGATTTCCAAGCAAATTACTTATTTTCTTTTGTCGATATCCTTCTATAAAGTCAATATTCGACCCGACTTCATCACTAATTGAGTAGCGTAAAACTTTCCAGAATGAAATAGTGAATACCGCAGATTAGACCACTCACCTCTAATCTGCGGTATTAGAGGAGATTAGAGGTGAATACATACGATTTTTTTTCTAATTCCGAAAGAGAAATAAACAAGGAGCGTGCACGCAAGGATCCAGGAACGAACTATACCATTCCCCGTGGCTCTAACGCGCGCTCGTATCGGCTCCTTTCGCAATTCGCACCTGCGGTGGTACTCAAATAGATAATATTTTTCTAACTTCAGTTGCGAAGTTGGATTTTATAACTCCTTCTTCAGTTACCAGTTAGTCCTTATTTAGTTTAAGTCTAGAGTGAATAGATTACATCTAGGTAAGCGTGCTTCACCGTAGACCACATCATCGCTTACCATCAGGCGAGATATTGTTCAAAAGCGAGAATATAGATAAAAAAAAAACATCATCCTATGTGGGCCAGTTTTTAGACTTTGTGAGCCGCTGAAACCGGTCTAATGTTCATGTAAAAACAACAAAACCCTCTTTTTAGTCCGCATTATTATAACATAACTTCGGAACCCTATTACTGCGCGTGGCCCGACACGCACATGGCCGGTTTTTTTTATTTAAAATAGATATCAACTATCATTACAAAACACGATGGTTCCACAAAAAGTGTACCAAGAGCGCAGTAACGAGTGGAGTTCGCATCGCAAGTAACCCGCGCTCGGCTCCACTCGGCGCGGTACAGTCGGCACACGGCCCGTCGCCCGACGACGTGTTATTTATCCCCGTCCAAACGCCCTTTACGAGCACAATATCGACGCTCGATTTTCATCCCGCCTCGGGGAGAGATAAAAGAAGCTTAACGTCCGACGGCTTTGTGTGCGTGTATCTCACCCGCCGCAAATAAAACTATTAAATTAAATAACGTTACGCAGCCACTCCGCTGAGTAATCCTTGTATTTTATTAACAGCGAGAGAACCTCTGTCAAAATTTGCTCTTTTTAAAACCGTGGCCGCAGTGTAAATAACTAAATATTCATGATCCGCGACTCATATTAATATTACTCGACACTCGGCACGTTAATGAAACAAGATGCTAACTCCGTGGGGTGGGGCTGGAGCTTAAATTATTCCAGCCGCGTCTCGCTCTTGTCTTTGTACCGTTGCCGTTGCTATTATTTCAAATTATTTTTAATTGAGTAAAAGCAAACGAAAAACACAATAACAACCCTCCGAGTTAATTGCCCTCCCGACAAAGCGTTCTAAAAGCTTTTCGAGACGCTACACTGTAATACAAACGTTAAACTGCATGAAAAAATGTTTGTGCTTTAGCAATTCTTAAAAATAAAATGGAACGTGAAAATCATAACGCAACAATGGACCGTAATGAAATCTCTTTTTTACGGCTCACGGCTATGTCGGGGCCGAGCAATTTTAACCTCGTTTTCATTGAAATTCACATTTCATCCGAGCAACAAAAGGGTTGGCTCTTTGCGAAATGTCAATTGTGAGGAGGGTAGCGAGCGGCTCGCTACCGCCGATGTTATCCTGGTACTAGCGGACACATGTACGCGGCCGTGACAAACACACAACATCATACGGATGCGTGTGTATACCCCCACCGGCTGTTCTGAATAATGCATGAGAAGCCAACGAATGCTTTAAAAAGTTAACAAGGTTTTCCGAGCTTTCCTTTGTTCCGCTGTTTACTGTACAAAATCAAATTGCTTCCACTGGAAATCAGTGAAAAATTTGATTTATCTTGATGCTTCTTTACCTTTTAAGTAATAAGCAAAAGGATGTGTGGAACACACAGAACTAGAGACGTCTACTTACATTGTACTACAAGTTCTGCAGTAAAACAATAAAACCAAAGAAAGAGCTAGAAGTTTCAGCCAGAAAATTAAAGTGTGCTAACAAACAACTAACCATGTGCTTACTTACTACAAAGAAGAACAATCAAGTGTAGGTATACGGGGATGAGAGAGAAGCTGTGGCTGGTAAAAGTTGTAGTGTCGACCACGGCCCCGGCCCGAGTTACGGATACCTAGCCGATAACAGGATTAACGCGCCCTCCCGTGTTGTTACCGGCTAATTCGCACGCAAACTTCCCACACGCCACACTTTCGACACGATAATGTTCTCCTAGTAGTTCGCCTGATATTCACTTATTACTTTCACCGTTCGCGTTAATATACTACTCATGCCATTTAATTAATTAGATTTTCTGATAGCATACCTACATTACGCTGAGTTATTAACATAGCTTATGTTTGGAATAATGTGTGCTCTATCTAAACACACATGTGGATTGTGGACAGAACGTGATAATTTGGTCAGTTTGGTTACCGGATTATTGCCGACTAAATACTGTTGAAATTAGTTCAGTTCGATCGAACACAGTCTGATAAACAATCCATTTCGATTTATATTATCAATAAGAGACCCATTATATATCTCTCGGGTGAAAGTTAATATGCGTCTTTGTTTATAGCATGTAAACACGAGCGATTAGATAAAAAAATAACTCACATAAAGTTAGAGCTATTTTTACGATCTCTCTACGGATTATTGACCATTTGATATTAAACTCGGCTACTCAAATATAATTTTTCGTTTATCTTTTCCAATCTAAAGTTAATTGAACGCTCGATCAAATCACAACACTACTCAGTTTTAATATTCTCGAAATCTTTATTCGGTAACTTTAAAACTGGCCGAGTCGATTGAGAATTTTAATTTTGTAATTATGGCAAATAAACTTTTAACAGTTGACGGCAGTCATGAAACGTTTACGACAATATAAAATCGTAATGGATTAACTTGATCGCCACAGTCGGCGTTTAACGACCGACCTGGGTAACTTCCTCAATAAAATTATTCTCTGTCATCTCCTATATCTTGAGTTTGACGATAAAAACTACGTATTTGAGAAGAACACAATACAAAACCTGAAGTCTTTAATAAAAGACCGTCTAGCTTTATTACCCGACTGCAAGGAAAGATTTTTCGCGCGTATCTTGTATGTTTGTATGTATGTAATATTCTTTATTACCTCATATCTCGCAAACCACTAGACGGATTTACATAATTAAGACATCGTTAGTTACGTCTTGACCGCCCAAGTGTTCTTAGATAAGTGAAGGTAAAATAAACAAACATGGCGGATTTTGGGCGTCATATTGTGCGAGCCACAATTATATGTTTAAAAGTAATACGAAAAAAAAATATAACTATTTTTTTAAAAATAAAACAAATAAATTTAAAAATCAAAAACCCGACTGCTTAAGAAGCGAACTAAAAAGCTGTAAACAAGAAAAAAACATGCACAGACTGCACAGCATGATTTTTTCTTGTTTACTAGTTTTTAGTTTTTTAGTTCGCTTCTTAAGCAGTCGGGTTTTTGTTTTTTAAATTAACTTTTTTTATTTACGCTAGAATATCGTAACATTTCTTCTTCACTTCTAAATTGTGTTGATAGTCTCCTAAATTCAGTTTTTATTTGTCTCGAATATCGAATGAAGCGACAGACCTTGTACGACAGATTGAAGTGACATCAAACGGTTGTCCTTTCTCTAAAACAGCATTATTATTGAATGAGGTCAAACAAGGACAACAAATGTAACGAAATAGGGTTCCAATCTCATTTTCTTTCTCATATGTGAGAGAATCAAGTTATTTCCAAATGTTTTGGGGAATAAAATAAATATCCCAGCAAATAGGCAAGGGTGTTGAGAATGTCAGCGAAATTGCCAAGTTCTGAAATGAGAATAAAAAAGCTTTGAATGATAATGAATACGGGGTGACGTGACGTAGGAACGTACTTATAATAAAAATAACTTGTCGAGTTTTATGTTGTAATGACACGAACACAATAGTTCGCTTCGAACTAGGCAAGGGTCATTGACGGTTTTTTGGTTAATATAATTTAACTGTTAATCATTAATGGTTAATTAATACATAAGATAATTTTATATACATTCAATTCATTCAATATTTATTGTTTTTTTGTTGTTTACTTTACACTAAATAAAAAAATCTTAACATTATTAACACAATTGACCTTTCTTGTCTCACTCACACGTACGAGTTACGAGTGAGGTCCACCACGTTCGATGCAACGACGCGACGAAGTTTCGCAAACTAGTTGATTCTCAGAAATTAATAAAATTACAGTGACTTAATCCATTGAGCCGTTGACGTAAATTAACAGTTTCAATTTTGAAACCTGTTTTTTTTGGAACTGTTTAAAATAATGCGTTTTGTGCGTTGACGTAAATTAACAGCTTATAATTTCAACCTGTTATTTCTTTAATGATTAACAGTTAACTCGTTGACGAATGAAAAGTCGTTAAAAAAAACAGTTTATTGATTCAACGACCACCTCTACTTCGAACTTTTTACCTTGTAATCATTTTAAATCGTATACGCTGAGGAAAATGAGGTTTACATTTCTTTGCGAAAACAGAAATCTATTTTCAATTTAGCCAACGGGTAATTTGACAGAGAGTGCGAAAGGTGAAAAGCTGCTACTTCAACAGCGAGTCAAACTCAAAAGTCAATAAGTAAGTTCTTATAACCCTCTTATTAATAAATAAACAAGGAATAAAGTTATACCAGGAATAACCATACATTTTCATAGGTTTAAACTTGGTATAACTTTATTCTGTGTTTATTAGTAAGAGTGTAACTAATATTATAAAGAAGAAAGATTTGTATTTTTGTATGTAACAAACTTAAAAACTACTGGACCGATTTCAAAAATTCTTTCACCGTTGGGAAGCTACACTATCCCCGGGTGACATAGGCTACTTTTTATCCATGTATTCCCACGGGAACGGGAACTACACGGGTGAAACCGCGCGGCGTCCGCTAGTAAGTAATAATTTAATTTTGCAAAAGGATAAACCTAGGTTACATCAGTGTTTACATTAGAAAAATGGACATGGCTGTCCTTCAAACTAGAAAAATATATCTTAAAGACAAATTAATACTTTGATTGATTCAAAATTTTAACAATAGCACGTCCTCTAGACAGAGAGAACAGAGATTAAAAGGTACATTTATAATCAATTAATCACCTCATCTAATTATTTATTAAACGCAATAACATTCGTAACGTCACATTAAAGGAAACTTATTAATTATTACAAATAAAACTTGGTCGAGTCGTAATTAAGAGTCCATTTTGTGACAGCCTCTTAAAATTCACTCCACGAGCGCCGAGGGAGGCTCAAAGGCAAAATAATTAAAGCGGAGGGTATAAGAAAATGTCGGGGAGGGAGATCAAAGGAGAAAATTTACCCTCGGGTAAATAATATAGCAGTCTCGCGCCGGATTTGGGTATTTGCTAAGGTTACAATATACCTGTTGGTACCGCTAGTGGTATTGACATGGTTTACCTCAATCCAAATTAATTATTTAATGAACGGGACTAGAGGAGGAGTCGGCAATGGAGACAATTACGGAGCAATAACTCGGGACGTAGACCCTTGGGAGTCAGTGAGCTATGGATTCCGAGCAATGTCGGCTTTTAGACGTGTGACCTATCTTACTGGTTTATTTGTTTTTGATCGCCTTGTGTAGTTTATGAGGACGTTTGGAGTACAGTGGCTTTGTTAACGTTCCATTTACGATTCCTGACAGCTTGATTGGCGTTTATTTGGCTGCTAAACCCGTGTATTCCTTGGTTCACTAAAAATGAGTGAGGGACACTTTTATTATGCGTACAGCTAAGGAGTGGAATTCCCTGCCGGAGTCTGTTTCCCGATAGCTACAATCTAAGGGTCTTTAAGTCAAGAGTGAATGTTTTTTTTTCTAGGCAAGCGTGCTTCACCGTCGACCACATCATCGCTTACCATCAGGTGAGATAGTGGTCAAGCGCAAGCCTACAGACAATAAAAAATAAAATAAAAAGTGGTATGAAATTCCCTGCTGGAGTCTGTGTTTCCCGACAGCTACAATCTAGGAGTCTTTAAGTCAAGAGTGAATAGGTTATTTCTAGGCAATTCACCGTCGAGCACATCATCGCTTACCATCAGGTGAGATAGTTGTCAAGCGCCAGCCTATCAAATATATTAAAAAACAAAAATTTTATAAAAAGTTTTTTTCTGGTGTCTAAACATTAAGTTGGAGCAGAATAATTCCATAAAAACGGCACGGGTATTACACAACTTACAAAAAAAAAACTCCAAAATCTTATTTACTTTTTTAGATGTTACGATATGTTTAAGCTTTTTGTATTTGTTAGCAAAATTGTGATAAGTTCAAAGAAAGGTATCTACTAAGGAAAATCGCGTGACAATCCTTGAACGTTTCACCTTGGACAAAAAATACCAGAGCCGAATGAAATTTCTAAGTAGGTAGGTTGCTTGCTAACATTCTCACGTAAAATTGTAACCTGCAGATTATCTATGGAATATGGATATAATAACGTGTCTATGACATATTCTTCACACACTCGCTTAATGATGCTTGATGGCAGCAAGGCACATAATCCATCATTTTGCATAATGACTCGAAGCCTTCACTTTCAAAGGTTACTGAAAACTTTTAATTATGCAAAGCCAACCAATTCTCTTAATGTCTTTATGAATATTAATGAGTATCTTCAAATATTTTATTTATATCTCTACCATTTTTTAGGGTTCCGTACCCAAAGGGTAAAAAAGGGACCCTATTACTAAGACTTCGCGATCCGTCTGTCCGTCTGTCTCCAGGCTGTATCTCATGAACCGTGATAGCTAGACAGTTGAAAATTTCACAGATGATGTATTTCTGTTGCCGCTATAACAACAAATACTAAAAACAGTATAAAGTAAATATGAAAGGGGGGCTCCCATACAACAAACGTGATATTTTTGCCGTTTTTTGCTCGATATTAATAACGGCAACAGGTAGACGCTTGAAATATTCACAGAATGTTTAGTTGTATATTTACTTCAAAAATAATAATTAATAAATTAAAATAAAATAAATTAAGGGGGGCTCCCATACAACAAACGTGATTTTTATGCAGTGTTTTGCGATAATGGTACGGAACCCTTCGTGTGCGAGTCCGACTCGCACTTGGCCGGTTTTTTTGCACTTACCTGTACGTGGGGTGATTTACCCATGATCGAAAGGACCTCTGTTTGGAACCCGCAAACTTACCTGCAAAGAATAAAATACTACAATAAAACGTAATTCATGTTCAGTAATTGATAAATAAGATATTTGTATTCACAAAAGGAATATTGGTTTAGGGTTTCATTCGGCGAATTCTTGTTTTATATCTTTCGGTAAAATACGTTTACAAGACTGGATTTGAGACTGCCATTAATTCACAGTACACGGGTGCTTTACAAAATACTATAATCGTAAAACGGCATTACAATGGCAACCTTTACAGATGGCATTAGAGTGCAAATCTGAAATGAATGAGCTACAGACGGATATTACGAATTCACCAGACGCGCCTCAACTCATAACAAAGTCACTAAACAGTCTTAAATTGTTAAAAATTAACATTCAAATTGGGGGAGCGCTGTTAGTGGAATTAGTATGACTTTTACTCATAAATCGTCTGGAGAGGGTGGCGAGAACGAGAACGCCGGTTTATTGGCTCCACGTCGACATTCGCCTGCTAATAAATGAAGCAGAAAAATTCTACTTATGTAGTGTGCTGTTTGTCGAGGGCGGAAGACATCACCCGCCAACTTATCTCACCGAAAACTGTGTCTACACACAGCGTCGTAGAGCTCAAACTTCGACGGGAACACTTTTATAACTCTGCCTCTCCTGCTCCCTCACCAGGAGTGCGAGAGGGATGCAGCGACCGCATTATGGGTTTATGAAATGAGCTCCGTTGCCTCATGTTACCCCGGTGAAGAAAATGAAATTATGACCGTAGCCGCGCAAAGAAAGCGGCCATGACATGTCTAATTTTTTCTTGTGCAGCTTTTACGAGCGAACGAGATTCGGAGCAAAATGCTCGGATGAAATTGGAAAATATTTTTGAAATAACACCATTTTATTATTTACGTGTATAATAAAATACTGAAATTATACGTTTGCTTAGATAGCTTCTACGTATAACTTAACAACATTATGAACGGCGCACTTCAACTTGAAGAGGCATTAGTGTTTATGAGTTATAATCGTATCTCAAACATCAGACAAGGTAATTAGGTTCGCTGCGATCGCACACAAAGCTCATTAAGCATCAATTCCAATCTAATCAAATTGAGATTTAATCCAGAGTACCCTTTGATGTCACGGGCGTTGAGCGTCGATGGCGCGCGGCGGAATTACTGGCATTATGTTCACGATGCCCGAAGCTACCCCATACATAATTTGTATTGCTTCCCCAATTTGGGGTGTTTGTTCATAAGTATTTTAAATCAGAGCTAGCATTGAAATGCTGACACTGCTGACAGTTTCGGTTGGTTTATAAATTAAGCTTGTTTATTTAATATGTTGGTATTGCTGGTGCATTGTTGTTTTGAATATGCAGAGGATTATATTAGGATTACAATTTTGTGTGTCGGAAACTGTTGCATCGAAAATAATAATTCGATCAATAGTATTGTTTAATAATTAGATACAATAAACACGTACCTAAATGAATCACATTCAATTATAAACATCCAACAACAGCATGAGAATTCTAGATAGATAATCTGAGTTAATTATCTAATTGATTCATTCACAGTAACTGTACTATTTCTACTGGTAATTCATGGAATTCAGTGAGATCTGTAAACGATACCAATGCAACGAAACAGTCGGTAATTAAACGTCCATTATAAACTCAGCAGGAGACTACAGATTGCTCCTTTAACCGCTGGCATCCTGGTAGATCGTCGTAGAAATTGATGTAACAAAGTAATAAGTTTATTATTATAACGCTATATTAAACTAGCTAGAAGATATTAAGTCTAAATAAGGATACACTAACACCTATTTCTACTATGTACTTATGTTGTTATTTGAAATCTATATGATATGAAATGGCGTGCGATGTAGGTTTATATCATAATAAAATTAATTACGGGATTTCCACATTGCAAAATTATTTTGGAAGCATCCGCTATATTGATTTGCGCCAATAAAAACAAACGTATTTTGAAGTTATTGGTTGCATAATGTCATGATCGAAAATCACTTCTCGTATAAAAATAATTTTAGAAGTAGAAGGAAAGCCATTTTCCTTGAAGAAGTTAAAACAGAAGACTACTAAAATATGACTAAATTAGAGAAGCTCCCATTCTAAATGTAAATGTTTATAAGATCTCTAATCTCTGACAAACAAGTTTTTTGAACAAATATTAGTACAAAGTTCTTGTGATAATATTTCTTTCAATCGACTCGCGCACGAAGTACTCAATAAACAAAACGAAACTTGTCAGTGTCCCACATTGACTTACAAAAAAAACCTTCACGAGGTGATAGTATCTCATAAACTAGTGCCACTACTCCACTAGTGCTCAAAGTTAATGTTTATTTTATCAATTACCACACATTATGTCACGTATAGTCTTGAACACTCCACTTATCAGTTTAATTCATCTTGTCCTTTATTTTAAAACACGCGACGCTCCTAATGCTCACGTAAGAGTGGGATGGACTGTCTGGAATAACAAGTGTGAGCGAGATGGAGGGGCCAGCGGTTCTCAACATGTCGCGTTTAGCGGTGTTAAGGTTAATAGCGCTATTTGTATAGCGAGAGGAGATGTTATCGGCGGAGGCTGCGGCTGCGAGACCGACACGGACATTTTATTGTCTACATCGACACAGAATAATTCCAAACGATTTGAATGCACTTCGCTTTTAACATGTGTCGTTTCTTCCGTGTTTACTAATGTTCGTGTGCTGTTTGTTTTAGCAGTGTTTGTACACAAACGTTTTACTTACAATGTGTTGTCTTTTGTTAATGTTCTGTACAGTTTTCTAACTGTAATTTTAGTTAAATCAAACAAATGGCAATGCAAATGGCTTTTGCCATTTGTGCGAAAAAGCTCGACCGAAATAAAATTTAATATTTATAAGTCCAATGTGATGCGAACGAAACAATGCCAGACGGAATGTGAAAAACCACATTACAATGTAATTGAAAGTCAATCGAGCTGTCCCTCGCCTTGTCATTAAAGCGACGTTGATAATAATTCCAGCAAACGTAGCGATTTGTCGCATCGCCGTGAATAAATAATAAACCTTTTAGAGGCAATATATAGTGGCAGTTACAAACAATTTATACATACATACACAAGTAAAACAAGAATTCGAACTTGTTTACATAAAGAAGAGATCTGAGCATCATTCATCTTTACAATGTTAACAGATGTTTATAAAATACACTGCACACTGCAAGCTCCTGTAAACACGAGTTTTAAATAAATTGGACACGAGAAAACACGACGTAACCATCCAACTGTTAATTTCGGAATAAAAGTATGTCGGCATTTCTATGATTTCGTTCTGACGAGAGCTATGGGTTCCAATGTTTTTGACAGATGTCAACTTGACGTAACACTAAGCACTAGTTTCTGGCGCGAACAAGTGGGACTGGACAAGAGATCGAAAACCTAAGGAGAAATACAGTGAGAGTTACTGATTGCTCGTGTAGATCAAACTACGTGCTTAGTGGAATGTCATTTCGCCAATACATAACGTGATTAGTTACAATGTGACCCTACATATATGCAAAGGAGGTTTGTTTAACATCTAGCCCGAAAGAACCCATGCAAATAATGGCCTTTCCTGATAATTACTCGTTCTTCCCTACAAGCAGTTAAAACATAAATTAATACCATTATGAGCAACGGTAAGTTTCTATGTTAATACAACAAGTTGCTTAAAAGGTAATGACACCACTAAAAGGTAATGACACCACAATTAGGTACTCAAGAAGTGTTATTATCATCGCTCGAACAAGATGAGCTCCGAGGCAAAAAATATCTCTCGACTGAATGATGATTGACATTTTTGATGCCACATACAGAAAACCTGTTTGCAGCCTCAAAAGCTTTTTGATTGTGGTACAATACACAAACATATATAATTAATAACACAGCGTTGAACACACATTCTACTACGTTTCTCATTAGCAAGGAAATTGTGAAAAAAGTTTTTAAAACATTTTGAGGATAGATAGACAGAAAAGAAGAAGAAGAAAGTAAGAAAAAGTATTTCATTGCCACAAAACGAAATACAAACGTTAAATTACAACAACAAGAACAGTGGTAGTTGACTTTACGTTATTGTTAGTAGTTCTTAAACTATGTTAAAAAAGTGAGTATACATAAAGGCAGCATGCATGTCGTGGTTGTGGCAAGAAGGCTTCCACTCAGCACAATGCTGTGCCGTGGGGGACCCACAGCACGGCGCTGATTTTCAGTGGTCGCCTAAGACAAGAATGAAAGACAGTCATCTTAAAACAGCATTGTAAATTAAATATCTGTCTCATTTTATTGTATCAGGAGCAAATCGAACAAGTGTACGTTATTCGAAGCGCCCAGGGGATCTTAGAGGCTGTGTAAGTACCATTAAGCCGTCTGTAATACACCAAGTAAGTATTTGCATGAAAACGACAAGATATTTGCATATGCAAATTACGTTCCGCCTTTATTTGGGCCGCGGACGTTCACTCTACGTCCTTATGTAAATGAGAGGCCCCGAGCTTTCCTGATAGCCATATCTTAAAACTTCTATTGTTTAAATAGCCCTTTTAAATCAGTTACCGTGTCAATTTTTTTTATAACTACTCCACAAAATAATTAACTTTAATGTCTACTTGTCTACGAACCGGACAAAAAGTAGACATGAATAGAGCGTTAACAAGGCAAAAACTGTAGTCTATTACAGCGTTTAATAATGCCATTATAATGGAACCGAACCGGCTTCAAGAAATCGTTCGAAACGGCAGTACAAGACAAGAGCCGAGTGAACAATAACGACGGCACCGCTCATTTTTGTAGTTCCAAAGGAAAACAATAAAACAAAGAGAGCGCAAAAACGACACCGTACACGCAAGCGGGCTCTCGAAAAATAGCAGCGGCAGTCGGCACACACGCGACGCGCCGCGATGCCATCCTCGCCCCACGACCATTATAAAGCTGCCACACATGCACGAATAAAAAACAGCCAACCGCACACGAGCACAACAGCGTGTAGCTCGAGTCGAGTCGGCCGCTCAGCTTACCCTCGCACTCGGCGAGGCATTCGTGCGTGAACCCAACCCAACGACTCGCTGTGTACATACATGGCTACGTACTTATTACCGGTACGTGTGTTGCGGACTGCGGTATCCATTACGCCGAGGAAAAAGCGCGCGAACCAACGGTGTGTGTAATTGATTAACAGTTTGAGAACCTGTTGACGAGCAGTGACGGACGCGCTCAAACATACCCCTCGCCGGAAAGCCTCGTTGAGCGATTTAAAATCTTCATTTGAATAATATGCATGTCATTTCACTTCCACTTAGAATAACCTCATAATAAACGATGCGAAGCGAAGTTTACATTACATTCCCTCGCCACATAACTGTTATTTTAATAATGGACTTTAATTACACGTTTATTGAATGTTTTGTGCGTTTTATTGTTCAATGGAAACAACTTTGAAGTCAGATTTTAATACACGTTTTATACCTCTGTTGGCAAGATTTCAATTAAGTGTTTTATAGCTAGGATAAAAATTCTTATACATTACAATTATTTACGTGTAAATCAGCACAAAAAGAAATAACGGCGTAGGTATTCAATGTGATGAGGGGCAATAAAATCAGCGAATTGTGTGATGTAGTAATAAAAGTGGTCGGAAAGAATAAGAATAATTTATAACAATAAAATGGTGTGCGGAGATGTCGCTTTTGGCCGCGTCTGCCTGCCTCGCTGCTCCACCCTACATCAATAATTCATGCGACATCGCGCCATTGAGAAAGTGCTCTGTGATCGCCATACTAATTCAACCATTGAATCACTAAAACATTTTTGTGATACTCGATTCAATACAATACATACACACAATGACAAACAATCTAGCTATAACATTGTTTGGATTTGTTGGTAAAACGATAGATCATAAGTCCACTATCCCTAGCGATCAAAAATAACAGAATTATAAAAATTAATCCACCTATTTTATACTGGAATTTCTGAAGCACTGACACCAATTCCTGAAATAGTAAACAAGAAACATTCACGATTCAACTCCCAACAATGAAAACATTTTCATTATTAGGAAATAGTATTGAACTTGTACCATAGTAGAAATAGTAGTCCCGCAGAAAGGATTCAAAACGTATTATAGATATAGGTATGTACTTAGATTTAATCCTAAAAAAAAAAACAGCTGTTTGAAGCGATCTCGTAAGAAAAATATCATGCGAAGATGGGATCTGTAAACACATTCATCCCGAGGGAAGGCGAAGTTTCCCGACTGGATTAATTCGTGTAATTTAAACTCCGATACCAGGAGAATACGAAACTGAACAGATATTCGGCTCGCCTAACATGCAGCCAGCAATACAGACGAGTAACTCCGTAACAGACTATCAGCGGGAAATAAAGACGGAATGCAACAGGAAAGCGGATGAAAAACATGTAGCAAAAATAAACTCAAATATTTACTGCTAACACGTGGAAAAGCCGAAAAGTTTGTGAATTAAGCAGAAAAATATATCCGTTTCATTTATTTGTTTTTACTATTCCAATGAAAATCTGTGTACGAGATGTGAATTTTCAAGTGGCAAGATGACGCTGCGTTTATGATGCTCGTGTGCACGAGCCCTGAGGGTGGCGGAGGGAGACAGCACTCCCGGGAAGACGGGAGGTGTGAGGGAGAGGTGGATATTTCATCGAGTCCGGGTACAAGATGGCAGACGTTTGCGGTTGATAGTTTATAGTTATTGCGAGCGAGTGCGACGTGTCCGGAGCCGCTTTATCACATTGTTAGCGTTGTTATCCGCGTACACCGGATTAAGTGGAGATCACACTCGAGCCCTGACTCACCACTCGGACAATGGCTTCCGGTAATGGCTTTTAACATTTACACCATCGTTTATGTGTTTACCTTTCTGATTTATTACGATGCACGATGGTTCGTTAGCTAAACATTATTTTCTTGGTAATTATCATTTCTGTTCCGAACATAATAAAGTATTAAACTTTATGGCGTTTTAATTAAAAACAACGACGGAGCGCGGTAAGAATTTATTCCCCCCATCTAACAACTTCAAAGGGCGTAGAGGTGTCGCGCGTGAATATAAATCTCCCGCCGGGATAAAAGTGGGAAAGCTCGGGACGGATCTATATAAATTTTGCAATTCGTGCGAGTTGCTGTGATCGATTGCTTTTACTATCGTCGCACTATTTCAAGTACAAGACATCTCATTTATTCCTGTCATATTCAAAGCGTTTTTATTTTGATCGAGGAATTCGCTGCGATAAAAATATAGGTGTGTTTTTATAAGCGGACGTGAAGTATTATAAACATCAGCGCTGTTTATTTTATCTCTCGAGTCGAATGTGAGTTTATTGAAATATAAAATGCAATGCAACGTAAACAGAGATTGTAATTTTACTGTCGGCCGCCACCGCCGCCGCGCACGGTGCGGTTCACAGATGCGCACCAGTACCAGTAGTACCAGGGGAGCATAAAGCTACGGAAGATACACGAGCGAGGTGTCGAGCCTTCCGCCATAAATCCGCCGGAGCAAAGAAAGCGTTAACTCTGATTTACCGACGTTCGCGTCACTCGTGAAGGGATTCAATGCGCTGCTAACTTGCTTTATTACCTACAGCGCCTTTAATAACTAATTCTATTGTGTTAAATAATATCAACGCGAATACAACAAACAATAAAATTATTCCAAGAAATGACGGTAGCTTTGCTGTGATAGCAAGGAATCATCGGCTAAATGTCTGAGCTGAGATAGCAATCGTGACGGGTCGCAAAGCTCCGAGAATTTTAGTCACACAGCAAAGACATTGTGGACAAGTGACGAAACCGACAGACAAAACAGCTATCAAAAAGAAGACACTATTGTTATGAATTAAACGATAAGTAATGCTTTCTATAAAGTGCCAAAACATATCTGAGTTGACATCTACCGAAAATTGCTTTTCAACAGATTCAATTAAAACTTTATTAATTTCACAAAGAATCTTCGAAGAAACTTCAATTTGTAGAAACGGTTACGTTGTCAAAGTTAAGAAAATTTAACTAATACAATTTATACAGAGATAAAACTTCAAAGTCGGCCTGCCCCGATTCAGAGTATTCAGACGAGAATGCTGGTAAAAACAAAAGATTCAGTTTTAATCCACTTAGTAAAACAGACAAAGTAATTGACGTTTTAAATAATAAAATATGTTGTGTAGCAGTGAATGAACCGTGGGTTAGTCGTTATGTATGTGGTAATTGAAAATAAAGCGAGCGATTTGTAGCCACTAGCGAGTTATTAGTTAAAAGTAGGGCTGTGTAATTAGAAGCACATTTGGCGTGGCCGCGGGCTGGCCGAGCGGCCATGTGGCGGGCTCGCCGTCGACCCGCCTTCATTAAATAATTAAAACGTGCTACTCATGTGCACTCAAGCTAATAGCCGTTTTACCGTGGAACAGTAGAAAAAGTCATGGAAAACAAACACCTGGCTGGTAGCCTGGTAGGTGGGCAAAGTGAATTACATCACTCCGCTACAATAAGTCCGTGCTACAATACTAGGACAGCATGAACGGTTCGCAGCTCGCAAATTACAATATTAAAAATTTAAAGCCACTATTATAAATGCTTTAGCTGTTGTACATTGTTGTTTTAGTGCTGGGCTGACGGCCAGATCATAAAACATTTACTATGCACATTCTATCCTGGGAGCAGACAGTAAAAAACTTTGTATAGGTTCTACGCGACTGAAAAAATATAGGTAGGAGAACGTCCTAAGGTGTCCTAAGTCCCTAGTAGCGTATTCTATACAAATCTACCTATGAATAGCGACGACTGAAGATTGTATAATACCACACGAATCGTGAGAACTTGAAAAGATAATAGACGAAGAAATAAAACATAATAAGTCAATAAAATTATCTATGGTCACATTTTGACACTATTGACCTTGCAAACATACACATGATACTGACATTCATGACCTAGTTAACAAATAGTGGTAATCAGAACATTGTTATGCAAATATTTAGCGTTAATTGCAGTGATAATATGATAATTGTGATTAGTAACAAAAACGTAGACGTAACAATCGTTATCAATGTGAATTGTATTACGTAATTTGCTTTTTGCCGCGGCTTCGCTATAGCTTTTTTGCAGTTAAAAAGTCTATGGTTTATTTAGCGATAATGTAGTTTTCTGATAATGAAATAATTTCCATCATAGGATTAGTATAAGTCAAAAATTACTTGCTACAAAGAAACAATATTTTTTTAACAATAATTAAATGTTCAACACAATCCAATGACGTGCATCTATGATCAATACAAAGTAAATACCACAGAGATAAATCTAACTAGATGAAGCAAGTTCCCCCTCCATCTATATGAAAACCAAGCGTTCCACTTTTTCACAAACAATTTAAAAACAAATTTACTTACCAATGAAAGAAAACATTGCCAATGCCTCAGCCAATTTTTTCTATACAGTTATTACAGCTCAATCTGGCGTAATTAGAAATTTTTCTAAATTTCCGGTGCCGACAATGCTAAAGGAAAAGCTCAAGTACGATCATTGATCGTAATTTTACTCCGTTTTTTGACACGCGAAGTACTTCGTATTCGCGTCATCTAGTTAGATTTACATCTGTGGTAAATACCATATAATTATGTCCGTGGTAAATACTGTAATTTTCTTTTCATAGTCTCTCTGTATTTTACTGTTACAGCTCTCCAAATAGAACATAATGTTGCGGTATATAGAAAACAAAAGCGAAACGGAATGTAGTAGAATAATGATTTGATTTATTTTTCCGTTCGCCCGGCGGACCACCGCTAAGATAAAACACGAATTCAAGAAATAACTCCAGTCACTCTTGAAGGCTCGCAACGAGATAATTTCATGAGATAACTCCAAACTAATAGATCAGATGGATGTTATCTGTTCGGATTTAACTAATTGCGTTTTGTAACTATGTTTTCATTCATGACATTATTGTTGGGGTTAATAAGGTGGACACCGAAGAAAAGAAAGGTTTTAAGGGTTCGAATAATAACTATTTATACTCCGTTTGCGATAACATTAGACGTTTAAATTAGCTCATTTTACCGCCCGTTCAACCGATTTTGACTTCTATTGCGTTGGTGATGCGAAAAATGGTAGTTGTAGTAAACAGTTGGTTTTGGTAACAGGTTAATGCTTTTTATGTCATCCTTATGTTTACGGGATAGAACTCAAAATCGGTTGAACGGACTGTAAAAAGATTTGGAAACATGTCTAATGTTATTTCAAATGGAGTTTAATTACCCTTTGTTTTATATACATCGGAAAGGTGTGAGTAGCACATGTTGCTCCTACTAAGGTTGACGGAATACAGTACCGTGACCAGCTAACATTTCAGTTTCAAGTGTTGACAAAGGCTCAAATAATAAACTTTATAATTAATGGTTATAGAGAGTGTTGAATAGTATTGATTTATTTTTGATAAACTCCAACAGTTATCGTGTTTTATCGCGTATTCCGTAATTACAGTTTTGCAGAATTGTTGTATTTGCTGACAGCTACATTATGTAATGCTCAGCCTCGTTCATTACTTTTTAGGGTTCCGTACCCAAAGGGTAAAAACGGGACCCTATTACTAAGACTTCGCGATCCGTCTGTCTGTCTGTCCGTCTGTCTCCAGGCTGTATCTCATGAACCGTGATAACTAGACAGTTGAAATTTTCACAGATGATGTATTTCTGTTGCCGCTATAACAACAAATACTAAAAACAGTATAAAGTAAATATTAAAGGGGGGCTCCCATACAACAAACCTGATATTTTTGCCGTTTTTTTGCTCGATATTTATAACGGCAACAGGTAGACGCTTGAAATATTCACAGAATGTTTAGTTGTATATTTACTTCAAAAAATAATAATTAATAAATTAAATTAAGGGGGGCTCCCATACAACAAACGTGATTTTTATGCAATGTTTTGCGATAATGGTACGGAACACTTCGTGTGCGAGTCCGACTCGCACTTGGCCGGTTTTTTGTTTATAATGCAATGGTTTGCGCAATAAATTAGTATAAGTGCGACGTTAATGAAGGTCCCGTAGGATGGAAGTGGGCAGTTACCGTCACGGTAGCTGATAATCAGAGAGTACTTAATACACGGCGAGTAGGCACGCGGCTCCAATAGCAATTTCCTGGACGAGCTGCAATGCAAATGGCCGACTTCTCTCTAACCAAATTACCTCCTCGTATTTATTTTAGTACCTCGTTTAATCAAACTGCACTGCAGACTCGTTTCTCAGAAATATTATCATCGCAGCAAATTGAAATATTTATCTTCACAAAAAAAAGACGATAAATTAAACTTTTATCACTCGAATAAAGCGATACATCTACCACAAAAATACTTTATTTTAAATTAGACCAATAAATATTGCAAAAGCCATTAGACGAGTAAACGTAGTCTGGCGGCGCGTATAGCCGACCTCTTTATATCCTCGACGAGACAATAAAATCTTGGGCAATAAACCCTGTCGCCTCACAACGTGACTTTATCTACACTAAAATGAATCAATCAGCTATCAACGGTTTACTTTCGGTTTATCGCCTCGTGTTCGTACTGGGACGATGAAATCACAGATTGTATCTGCCATCATTACGCACCCAGCGCTGGAGCGGAGTGTCTCCACGTCCTCGCACTCGCAGCCAGCACACTTACAAACAATTGGTGTCGGCTATTAGCCGCGTCGAATAGGTCAAAGCGGCAATAAACTACGAGATAAGGATGATGACTTGATGTATCTCACGTCGCCCAGTGCCGGCTGTAATTTAATGTCGTTCAAAATAGCAGCAATAAATAGTAATTCGCCTCAGCCGGCCGTTATTGTTATGAGTGCTAATGCGCTAAGTCAGCGTTAATGCTGGCCTAATGCGCGCCTGTGTTCAGCTGAATGGAGCTGATGTAAGTCGTTTAGCGAGCCACGGCGCGCGACAATGGCGCGGACATTAAAGTTCACACGCATCGTCGACTCCGCAAACAATGAGACGGTATAACTTTTTTACACCACAGCTCGTAATTTATAATAAATTTACTGCCGCGGAACCGTTGCTCAAGCGTGTAAATTTGCTTTGCGATAACATAAGTACTTGTGTAAATAAGTATGTCGCTTGTCGCATGCTCATGAACACTACATTTTTGTGTTGTTTTTATAACTGTTAGCGAGTGTTTCTAGCTCATCAAACAAGCGCGTCTAGTTTACTGTATTTCTATGATTTTCGTGTCGTTTCAGCGAGGATGGCGAGTTGCGGCGAATGGCGGAATGTGGTCGGCCCGCGCGTCGTTTGTCCGAGGACAATAAAGGCGGCCATAATAAAGTTCACACATGTCGCCCGCGAACCGCAAAGAGAATAAAACTCTCACCTGCCCGGCCAGTTCTGTCTTACCTGCAACAGATAAAATAATACAGTTAGTGAATGTTGCTGGTAGCGTGAAATGTTTTAAAACATGTGCTAAAATGCACCCGCAATGTGGCTTTGTTATCGTTTGATTAATCATTGTAATTTTCTACATCAATAAGAAAACTCGTGCTATGTTTACATTTATTTTGAACGCAAATAATTGCACACAACTTCATCAGTTCTGATGTCAATGACTTGTATAAAAAAGATATACACCTGTAAGTACCAAACTCATTTGATATCCTATTAGGTTAATTGAATGACCCCCTGGCGCAGTAAAAAGTTAAATCCGAATTTATAAACCATTGAAAACAAAAGCAGTTTGTACCAGGCGAGCATAAAAACGAGCAGCACGCGGTAGTTGGGCCGCCATTTGCATGGCGTCCAGGATATTGCGATCGGGCACAGCGTTGCTCTGAGCAGCAGAAATAAAGGCGCCTTCCGTGCATGCCGACAAATGGACCGCCGTTAGTGCAGTGCTTTTGTCACCCGGCACGACTCGCCCGCGCTCGACGCTCGTGCCACTATTAAACATCTTTCGGAAAATTACTACCAAACCAACGAGAGCACTGGAACCATTATTTTAAACTCCGCTCAACAGTTTAAGATGAAACCAGCCAGTTTTATTTCAGCCAGCACTGAATATTTCGATACGTTGTATCATGCATGCATGACGTCATCTAAATAGATTTGACGGTCGTTGGAGCCATTCCAACTGAATAAAAACACAAATATATCTGTTTTAGGACTCTTATTTGCGTTTTATATTCAACTGTCGTTCTTATTTTTTAGCCTGAACAAATGTAATCACAAAATACGTTGTGTTTATCTCGATTTATTGTAATGGTCGTTGTCGTGAAATAGGTAGGTACTTCACTGTAATACATACGTTAGTGCGTAGTACAGTGAAGTCTTTGTAACTCGGTGTGAACTGTGAATACGTATTGAAGAGCCAAGTTAGCAGCTGTCACTTTGAAAACGGAAGATTTATCGGCACTTATACTAGGCGTGTTGTTCGTTTTACGTCTGGGTTCCGTACATTAGTTTCCAACTCGGTTTACGAGGCAAACGTGACACAAATGAAACGTCGCTTCAGAAACAACAAGGATATGAAACACTAATATTTTCGCCGACGGCATTACATACAACATGTCTACCACTTAACGAATATCGATAAACCCACTCGATGTATCATGTATCTGTATTCTGTATCTAATAAATAAACAATCAATCACTCATCATCAACCTTTAGATATTGTCTTCATTAGCGTTATTTACAGAGAATAAAATTAATTGCGAAGCAAATAAACAGATACACGCTATTTATAAAACAAAGTTCTCTCTCTCGTAAAAAATCAATTAATTAACATTCATACATGATAAAAGGTATATTTTTCTCAAAGTAATAACTGTTTAACAACTCATAAATTAAGTCCCACACATTTTATTTATGTGGCGAAATTTTTTTTGTAATAAAACCTCTTTGTGTAGAAAGAATGTTTTAAAATGTCTGTGCTTGCTGTTGTGTAAAGCTTAGTTGCGATAGTCTATGAATTGTTAAAGAAAGTTGGCGTCTTTTCATGTGTAATTTATGGTCGTCTGTCAACGTCACTCATTGTGTGAGAAAGCATGTTAATGACACTAGCATTCAAGTCACACTCGACCCGTTCAAGTTATACTACACAGATGACTAAAGTGACCTATTATAGACTTTCAGAAAAATACATTATTTATTGAATATTTCAATGGAGAACCACGTTTAGTAATGTCAAATGTATAATGTATGTTATGGTAATACTAACGATAGCCCGTGACTGATCGCGAAAATGTTGTAAATATAAAACACTACAATGTTGCTATTGATGAGTACATTGGATGCATACTTAGTTAATTTAAGAGGAAATGCTGTTCCAGAACTTCGACAAAAATAAAGATATATATATGTCGGAGGAAGGTATATCGCTTGTAAACTTATTACTTCAGGTTTGTTTAATTGGTAACATTTAGCTTCTGATCAATTCTCAGTTCGATTTTATTCGATTGACAACACTTTATTTTTCTTATGTCAAAATACTCGATTTGGATTGGATAATACAAGCAGTAATTTGCCGGAAGAGATTCTCTTAGCCAATAAAAAGCAGGAGTGTCATAGAGGCACTCTGAGTGGGTTCTTCCGCCATATTGGGTCGTGAAGTTAGAAAAAGATACGCGCGGACGCGCGTTTTGGGAGTTAAAAAGGAGTTGAGAGAAAAAGAGTTGAGAAGTAGCCTAAAGTGGCGTGTGTGAACTTGAACAAGTGTGTTTTAGTTGGGAAAAAGCGAAACGATTGATGGCCGAATCCGCTGCTTTGATAAAATTGGAACAAGAACTATCTCTAAAACGGCATAAGTTACCTGCTTTGTGCATTGCATACCCACGATATGCCCACAGACCGAGGGTATTATTGAAGATAGCCCTCCTATCTCCGATATCGGAAGTGAAAACAATGCACGCACAAAGCGATGATGGACCAAATGAGACGAGTAATGGTTGGCGCGCTCTGGTGCGCGAAAATTAGCATGGAAGTACCTACCTACCTACCTAATGGAGATGTTTGCCGGCTACTAAAGACAGAAATATCATGTTGCCCGAGTTCAACCGTATAGTGTGGCCTATCCTAGACAATATGCGAAGTCGGGTTGCAGATAATGATGAAGTTAACGATAACATCGACGCAAACGAATCGACGGAACAATCCTGACTAGATACTTGGGAAACGCAACTGTGGTGGTGATGTTCAGGGAAGTATAAACTTAAGTATTCCGACAATAATAAGTACCAATCTAATGCCTTATGAAGTTTAGCCACAATATTGTTTTTCTTGGTTTATAGTGGCTAAAATTTAAAATAAATTGTTATTTTCGTTATGATGCTAAATGAAACTCAGCCAGATTCATACTGCCAGCGGAATCCGCAAGAGATTAAGACCACTTGTGCAAATACAGTGCAAGAGAGCAAACATCCTAAGCTACAACTTGATTCAATAAAACTTTATGCTTGTGGAAATCTTGCTCATAGACATGAATTTTTCAGCCATTCACACAATATGCAACAAATAGCACGGACGTCTGAGCCCTTCAACATGGCTGTGGATACCACAAGACCTGTTGTGACCGGCTGCGTGTAGTGCTACAAGATAAGTGTGGAGCTCAGGTTCCATTTCAAGAGGCAACATACAACCTGCAGTTTACAGCGCTATGAAAGAGGAAATTTAGTGGTTTTATACATGCCGCTGCGGTGATCAATCAATTTAATATTTTCTGATAGCACCTAGGAGTCTGGACATGTGCATGGTTGGCACTGCTGCCTGACCTTTCCGGGAGTACAGGCTTAAAGGTATGTTACTTTGATCTGCATTCAACTATCTGTGCATTGGCATACATTTGTGGCAGCCGAAGTATGTATTGGATTTGGAAGTACCTAAGTTTTATAATTAATTGTTGCATTAATTGCAATTTATAACTATTGCATTATGTTGTTTAATGGAAATGTTTAATGTAAGTTACATGAAAAGATAGAAAAATCAAACAGCGCCATCTATGTAATGGTATTGATACTGTATGTTTCTTTCAATAATCATCGAAATTGGATTCGGGACCCCATTATGCCGTGATTTACTGCTTGGGGGAGCTTATTGAATACGAGCATGTTGTTTTTTCGTGATCAATTTAAAAACAAACAAATAATTTTTGCATAGACAGAATGAGAAGTCCGTGCATGTCACGCCATCTTTTAAATCTTTGACGCCATCTTTGAAATATTTTGTTTCAAGTATTGGATCGTTTTTATTCACCAACAAAATAAACAATGAAACGATTTTCGCAATTTCATCTTTCTAATGTACTTAGAGCATTGGAATGTGAGAACAAAACGGAAAGAAATTAGATTTCATTACATTATTTTATGTTGCATGATGTTAGAACAATATACGGTTTTGTGACCACTAGTGCTGTCACAAGAGTACACACATTTATGAATAGGTTGTTAGTTTACTCACTACTGATAATCGAGAAGTAAAGATACTAGGCATTTTAGCCATGCATTCTTTATTAATAGGTGTCACTTCAGATTGCCCGTAAATATTATTACCACTGAGTTTGTTGTTGATTTGATCTTCAAGGAAATTTGTGAATATGCTTTTCTTGAAAATAACGTACATTTTAACTATTCGCGTTAGTATTTTTAATGCAAGTGTGAATCCAGTTATGGAAAGTAAAAAGAAAAATCGTAATAATAGTGTATCTTTTCACATCTTTGGCTGATTGGGATTGTTTTTACAACTAAATTAAAGTATCAGGTAAAAGGGAAAGAAATTTATTTTGTTAACGTTGAATTCAAATATCTTTGTGTAATACATTCGACTATTTTTAAAAAATATTTTGGTTCATATCAAAACAGAAAAATCGAATCTCGATATTCTAGGGCGAAATATCGATACGCTGGATCGATTCAGTACTGGATATCGATTGAAAAATTGTTTGTTTATTTTTTGCCTTTAAATCGATTCGTCGATTAATTGATAACAGATCGCCATCCCTTACTCATCTCTATTAGACAGTGACATGAAGGTGTCAACATTCGAAAAAGTTCGAAAAAAGTCGGACAAGACAAAACATAAACAAATAACTTTTAACTGTGATATGATTTTTAACTTATAAATTACTGGATAAAGACTAGATTATAAATAAGTTGTTACAAAGTGTGAGTCACTGTGAGGATTAGACTTTTAACTTTTGCTTTGTTGCAAAAACATGCAATAACTTTCAGTTAAGAGTTATGTGATCAAGATTATTTTCAAACCCGTGTTAAAGTTTAGTTAAATAGTTTGTTGGTCGACTCGATTTGCAATCTTACAACCTGCAGACATCACGAGGATTAACGTTAGTATAGCCAATACAGTTGGCGTTTAGTTTTGTTGCTACCAACGGTTGAATAAAGGTAAAGTTAATGTCTGTAGTTGTTATATATCGCATTGTAGAGAATGAACCAGCTGATTACATGTCATTCTAACGATACCTACCTACAAATAAAAATTATTTAAGTGGACTATGGCAAATGAAAAGTGCAACTAGACATGTAGATGGTGTCTAGAAGACGTATTCAGGTATTATGGGATGCCCGAGGGCCAATTACTGTTTGAAGTTGTGGCTGAAGATGAGATAGATGTTCAATTGGCAACATTTTAATTTACATAGAACAGTTTTTCAGTTTCATGGGTCAGAGAGATGACGGAGTCAAGAGTTGATTCGGCATTTAAGTTGAAAGTGTATTCTGTGTAGCAAATGTATTTGCTAAGTTATTGTTGATTGTGGACCATGAATGGGACACTTGGTTTCTATTTGATTTACTTGGTTCATGAGTTTTTGTTTTTTGGAGAAAACTAGGAATGGTTTCCTTGTTCTGTGTTGTTCAACGATGCTTGGCCTCGGTAATCTTGAACATTATTCAGAAGTTTTAATAATTGTAACATCTCTTTAAAGAAAGGTGTGAATTTGTGAATTGTGTGATTGTGTGGTGTCATGTAAGCTAGTACCTACCTTGAATAATAAATGTGGAATTTAAAGTATACTGTCAGTAATGGTTGTGGTGTTCTAACTTGTTGAATGTTCTGTGCTGGTCATTGTGAACATACCTAACGTAATTTTGTTTTATTTGCTATCTGAGCAAGTTGGATAAGATAATGTTAACGCAGATGTAAACTCGGTGACATGCGGTGCATGATTTCATTTTCAATTTTAGTTTGCAAAATTGGTAATGTTTGATGTTGCTAGTTATTATACCTATCGCACTGAGGGTTTGGTATGAAATCATGAACATAAAATGAAGTTCTTGAATATGCTTTTGGCAGGGTTAGAAATCCTGAATATGAGGTTGCCTTTGTATTCAGTACTGAGAATGAAGATTGAAATAACAAATTTGATTTTTGTTTAAATGTGCTGTTTATGGTTATTGGAGTTCTGAATGGTGGCAGCTATGTGTTGAATTAAAGGCTTTGGTTCATGATGAGTTAGAGGAAAGCTGAAAGATCAAGTACCCATTGAAGTAACTGAATGTACTGTGTTGAAGACTGATTCAAATCAATCTAGCAATGGTGAGGTCGTGTGTATGGTCAAAGGACTGACTGTACGGTGATGAGTAGTCGCTGCGGTGACTGCTGTAACCGAGGTGGGTTACGAGGTGAGTGGTCAGAGATGACTGCTGTAACCAAGGTGGGTTACGAGGTGAGTGGTCAGAGATGACTGCTGTAACCAAGGTGGGTTACGAGGTGAGTGGTCAGTAAGATGACTGCTGTAACCGAGGTGGGTTACGAGGTGAGTGGTCAAAGATGACTGCTGTAACCGAGGTGGGTTACGAGGTGAGTGGTCAGTAAGATGACTGCTGTAACCGTGGTGGGTTACGAGGCCTGGTCAGGATGACTATGGTTGCAGGGTGGTCACTGGGTTGACCATCAGGAGCTACAGCGATTGCTGTGGGACCAAGAAACATTGCTGGATTTGTCAGGGGGGAACCTGGTCCCTCTGGGGCTTTGGAGTCCTGTTATCTGTCTGGGGAAGCCTGGTCCCTCTGGGGCTTCGGTGACCTGTTGTTTAGTGTATGTGGCATGGGTATCTGGCAGTCTTGTTGCTTCGAGAGGACCGGTTGTCTGGGGAAGCCTGGTCCCTCTGGGGCTTTGGTGACCTGTTGTTTTGTGTATGTGGCATGGGTATCTGGCAGTCTTGTTGCCTCGAGAGGACCGGTTGTCTGGGGGAGCCTGGTCCCTCTGGGGCTTCGGTGACCTGTTGTCTGGGGGGAGCCTAGTCCCTCTGGGGCTTCGGTGACCTGTTGTATGTCTGGGGGAGCCTGGTCCCTCTGGGGCCTCGGTGACCTGTTGTTTGGTGTATGTGACATGGTATGTTGTGTTGGGCGTTTGGGTGGTTTCTGGCACACTTAGTGCTTCGAGACCGACTTGGCGTTTGTTGGGAACCTGGTACCTCTGGTGCTTCGGTAACCATTTAGAATGTGTTAATATGGTTGTCTAAATGGTGAGGTGGCTGGTTCGATAGTACGACGATGGTTGTGTACGGTGTATGGTGTGGAGACCTAGATTTACATGGAGAAAACAAATGAACAGTGTGAAAGCTATGAGAATTCAGTTTTCTTGAGTAAAGATGTACTTGAGTTTTGTTGTAGGCTGGTAATATAAGGTGTTGATTGAAGGTTTCATGTGGAAGATGTTACGACCACGTTATTTTTTTTATTTGGTCAGGAGCGGCCGAACTTAACCTATTACCTATTTTTTTATCTCTTGGTTTTTGTTTTTTTTTTTATTGAGTAACGATGTTGCTCGTCGCTTTACATCAAACGTGGGACCGTTTGAATGTCAAGATGGCCGTGTCGGAGGAAGGTATATCGCTTGTAAACTTATTACTTCAGGTTTGTTTAATTGGTAACATTTAGCTTCTGATCAATTCTCAGTTCGATTTTATTCGATTGACAACACTTTATTTTTCTTATGTCAAAATACTCGATTTGGATTGGATAATACAAGCAGTAATTTGCCGGAAGAGATTCTCTTAGCCAATAAAAAGCAGGAGTGTCATAGAGGCACTCTGAGTGGGTTCTTCCGCCATATTGGGTCGTGAAGTTAGAAAAAGATACGCGCGGACGCGCGTTTTGGGAGTTAAAAAGGAGTTGAGAGAAAAAGAGTTGAGAAGTAGCCTAAAGTGGCGTGTGTGAACTTGAACAAGTGTGTTTTAGTTGGGAAAAAGCGAAACGATTGATGGCCGAATCCGCTGCTTTGATAAAATTGGAACAAGAACTATCTCTAAAACGGCATAAGTTACCTGCTTTGTGCATTGCATACCCACGATATGCCCACAGACCGAGGGTATTATTGAAGATAGCCCTCCTATCTCCGATATATACTATGCCCCTATGTTTTCTTTTTTTCATTTATAGTTGTAAAATTTGTACACTAGGCCTCTGTTGACAGCGCAGTTTTATATCTATACATATCCATACAAATAAATAAAATTGAAGTGTATATATGTAATATCACTTACACACGATAGCTGATGAGGAACATAAGCTACGTTTGATCACGAGAAAATTCATAGTTCCGGCGGGAAACTAAAAAAATAAAAATATATTTTTAACGAGTTTGACGAGGACGAAGTCGCGGGCAACAGCTAGTAATATTATAAAGAGGAATTTTTTTTTGCTTGTCTGTTTGTACCGAATAGGCTCCGAAACTACTGGACCTATTTAAAAAATTATTTCACCAATAGAAAGCTACATACTACCTAAGTGGCATAAGCTATTTCTTTATCCCGATAACGGGTCCTGTGGGGTGGTCCACGGGAGCGAAGCCGCGGGGAACAGCTAGTATCTTTAATTATAAATGTAACTTTGTACTTTTTCGTGTTAACTTTTTTACCATGGTTGATATTATTGTTGGTGTCAATTATTATTTTAATTATAGATATCAAAATCATACTTTATGGTAATTCTGATAATATTTTGTAAGATAAAAGTTTTAATAACATAAAAATCATACCTTGAAACGAGCAATGAAACATGAATTCGTGTAGGGTTCAGTCAACGATGGTGAAAATTAATTTTTGCTAGTAAACAATTTTTTCGCTGTGAAGCCATTGAGAAACATTTATTTATACAGTGTCTGTTAAATATTCCGTACTATCGATATCGGATATAATTTATACAACACTCATAAGCAAATGAGCCATAGAGCCATTGTTATGGAAATTCCGTTATTTTCAACGCTTGTAGTAATTTGTTTATAACAGTTACAAAAATATGAATGCTTATTTATGTTACGAATATCTACAATTTATAAACCGAAAATAAAAAATACGAATAATTTGTCAAGTGTCGAAGATGTCGCACCTTAGGGCATTTTTTGACCATTTTGGCACTTCTGACTTCTTTTAATTTTTACTTGTTGGATTCTTCCAACAAGTAAAAATTAAAAACTTCAAAAAAAAAATATGTACACACATTATACATAATTTATCTAGTAATAGACACGCTTCGATCAAAAATCTATCGAACACGTAATTATGACACGATCTCTTGCGAAAATACTCCGTTTCAAACAAAAAACAGCCCATAACTTTTGAACGACTAAACCGATTTTCACCAAACATAGCTAAGAACACTCTCGACAAAGTCCCCTTTCGAACAAAATCGGTTCATCCGTATAGGCGCTATAATGCCACAGACAGACACACAGATACACAGCAACACAGCCCTCTTTTTCCGTCGAGGGTTAAAAAAATATGAAGTGGTTATCCAGTCTAGCATAGCTGTGCTATTATTGCTGAATGTGGCAAACCAAAATCAGTCAATCGTTTAGACTAGCGCAGCAGAAGAGCATAGCCATTAGTGTCGAAACTGTGCAGTACCAGGGGTCCATCAAACAGAGAGGCAATCTAGTCGGACGCACGGCGGCCGCGGGGCCGCGGTCACCGAGCCAATTACTGCGGCGCGTCAACGCTGATTTATGGTATAATAGCCAATCGCGGACTCGACGCCGACGCCTACATTGTTTAAATGCCCCGGGACGGCTCCATGGTTGACTAATGAGTATTTTATTAACGCTCCCCCTACACAAATAAATATATCGGAGGAAGGTATATGATTAATAATCAGGAACAAAGAAATATCGCTTGTGAACTTATTAATTCAGTTTTGTTTAATTGGCAACATTTAGCTTATGATTAAAATCTCAGTTCGATTTTATTCGATGGACAACACTTTATTTTTCTTATGTCAAAAAATACTTGATTTGGATTGGATGTTACTCGTATAACCGATAATTGGTCGGATGAGTGCTTAAAATAATGAAAAAGCAGGGGCGTCTATACTGGCGCTCTGAGTGGAGTCGCCCGTGTTTTGTTGAGAGAAAACGAAACAGTTGGTGACCGAATCCGCTGCTTTGTTATTGGACCAAGGACTATCTCTAAAACGGCATAAGTTACCTGTTTTCATACCCACAGAAAGCCCACAAGAACGAGGGTATATCGAAGATAGCCCTCCTGTTTCCGATAAATATAATATTCACAACGGATCTCTGAATTGGCCGCAAGACCCTGCCTATTTTTGTGTCGATGTTGAAGATAGCATTGTGTAACTGTCTCTTTCACTCGCTTACGTTTGTCCCATCGTCCTATCTCGCTCACTGCATGCAGTATACTCGATGACAAACTGTTTCTTGCGCAATGGTTGGCAGAGCTAACTTCAGAGACACAAAGACACAGAATAAATATACAAACAGTATGGAAACTACCCACAAACGCTCGAAACGGCACACGCGCATTAAAGAGACCCCTAAGCGGCTCGCACTACTGACAGCACCGCAGAAGTGCCCGAGTGGTCTCATCGGTGCGTATGTTAGCGTGAGTGTGCCGTTTAGAGCTTTTGTAGGTAGTTTCTATACTGTTTGTATATTTTTACTGTGACGTGACTACTGATTGCAAAAAAACGATTCTCTAACATTTGTTAGCATCTTAGCATCTAATTACCTACATTACGTAACCTGTTGATGTCTCAATACATTAGTATTGCTCATATTCAATCAATCAATCAATAAACGCATTATAATGATTAAATCTGACATTAGACGGGTTATCTTGACGTTACGTAAGCTGATATTCGATCATTGATATCGTGGGATACAACGGATTCCATTGACTGCTTTATACAGTAATTTAAGCTAAATTATGTATAATTATCAATACAACTGCCTGCTATTACTTTTTATCCGAGCGACCGCGGGCGTAAATGACCAACTAGATATAATTAAGTGTTCAATTTATAAATTAACGGACCAAACAGGTTTTTTAAACGAAAACGAGTCGAATGTGTACGAGTACGAGGAGACTCACAGCACAGTAAAAATATACAAACAGTATGGAAATTACCTACAAACGCTCAAAACGGCACACTCACACAAACATACATGACCACTCGTCGCGTCGCGGAGCTCACTGCTCAGTACTGACAGCACCGCAGAAGTGCCCGAGTGGTCTCCTCGGTGCTTATGTTTGTGTGAGTGCGCCGTTTCGAACGTTTCTAGGTAGTTTCCATACTGTTTGTATATTTTTACTGTGCTCACAGGAAATAAATAAACGTGCTGCCCAGTAAACTGTTCATAATTATTGCTGTACGTAACTGTAAATAAAGTTACGTCGTTTATCGATTTATGCGCCATGCACACCATAAGTTAGATATCAGTTTATGATAAGAATACGCGATAAGGGGAAGAACATTCGAAACACATAAAATTATATGATTTATTCATAAATCGGCCATAAATACTGCGAGACGGGAAGATTCGAGATTTACATACAATTATGGAGTTGTGCCAGCCGTTATTATTACATAAATAGATGGATAGGATACGGTTAGATAAGGGGCCGTCTTTTAATCACGGGATGTTTTTTTAGCATTTTTAACCCTCCCCCCCCCTCCCCCTTTGGTGATACGTGGTGAGGTTTAAGACTAACCCCAAATCACGTGTATTTTTAGTTCCTACAAATATTCTAAAATTTTTAAGAATATTATTTTTATTTTTGAAATTAAGGACCATGACAAAAATGTCTAAACAGAAAGGTTGCAGGTTGTTTGTGACAGGCATAAAAATAATATTACACGCGCAATAACACTAAACGCCGCTTTTCAGTTTAGAAATCGCGCGTTTGACGAAAATCTTACTACACCCTCTCCCGCCTTGTGATATTTTGTGATTTTTGCTAAAACTCCCTCCGCCCCCTTTCAAGCCTCACGTGATTAATGGACGGTCCCTAAAATTGGATTATCAAATACATTTACTTAAGTAATTACGCTTGCAAAGATATAATCTGTTTTTGAAGAACAAATAACACAATCAGTTTAATAAAATGCAAAGCGCCGCCACTGATTACAATTTGGTCAACGATTTAACTATCGATTTTATCGCGCCCTAGTACTATTTAATCATTTAACACCACGATGCGAAGATAAGATATCAGCGAATTTTTAGTCCCACACCGCATTCTATAACATTTGAAGCAGCGGTTGATTAAATGTAGGTTTATGACTCATAATCGCATAATTCGCATAACACCAGGCCAAAATCAAACTATAATTTATATCATCATATCAGCCGAAAGACGTCCTTTGCTGGACATAGGCCTCCCCCAAGCGTCGCCACTTTGACCGGTCCCGTGAGTCTCGCAACCAGCGGTTCCCCGTCATCTTCACCAGGTCATCGGTCCACATGGTGGGAGGCATTCCAACGCAACGTCTTCCGGTTCGCGGTCGCCACTCCAGAACCTTTCTGCCCCATCGGCCATCCGTTCTGCGAGCAATGTGCCCTGCCCACTGCCACATAAGTTTGGCAATTCTTCGGGCTATGTCGGTAACCCTGGTTCTCTTACGGATCTCTACATTTCTGATTAGATCACGCAAGGAAACGCCGAGCATAGCCCTCTCCATTGCCCTTTGAGTGACTGTAAGCTTTCTGATGAGGCCCATTGTAAGCGACCACATCTCAGAGCCATATGTCATCACTGGCAACACTCACTGGTCATAGACTTTCGTCTTGAGACACTGTGGTAAGTTAGACGAGAAGATACCGCGCAACTTCGCGAACGCTGCCCAGCCGATAATTTATATGTAAATGAGTGAATAGTTTAAAAGTTTTATCATAATCACCGCAGCATAAATAATGAGAATTGTTTTGAATAATAAAATTGTAACATAATAATTAAGATGAGCATAGATAAGGTCGGACTAGACGTTTTAGCACCTACCTAACATTAAATTGAATAAACCGGTTTCTCAAATCGATTTGTGTAAAAAAACTTAGCTCTGTTTTGCTTGGTTTGGCGATAAAATCTCTGATTACTGGCGTAACTAAATTCTTTCTTCGACTAATTAGCGACTACAAGTCTTTCATTGGGTTTCTGAGTTTGAATTTAAAGTTGAGAAAATTAATTGAACTTTAGCATTAAAGTAGAGTTTGACAAAACCTCAACTTCAAATGAAATTCTCAATTCAGAAAACGTGGTCACGATTTTTTATTGACCTATTGAAAAAATAATTGTGTATAAGAGAATAAACCAACATATTGCCTGAGTATGTATATAACAAGTTATTTCTAGTTTATTTCTTATCGAATAGTTTTTTGTACTTAGTTGATAAAAACTTCATGAAACATTGTATTAATCTCTTTTCGATTTGATTTTGTCGGCTATTAAATTGTGTTTCTTTTTGTGTCGTTTTAATCTCGTGTTGTATAGACTCCATTGAACCGTCATAAATTGCCAGTAATCTGAGGAGTCGGTATTCAAGTCCTGTTTTGCAATCTGGCATAACATTTTGTAGTACTGCAAAGCTGTAAACAAGAAGAAAATCATGCTGTGCAGTCGGAGGATACATATTCGCGAGCTAGCTGACCAAAACTATAAATATTCACACATCTTTGCAGTCGGGTTTTTTGATTTTATTTAAAAAAATTTAGTCATACTTTTTTTTTCGAATGACTTTTAAACATATAAGTGATATATATTTTTGTAATCACCTCTCAAAACCCCTTCATTTTAATACCCCACTCGATGGGTTTCGACGAAAAAAAATTGCAACCATCACAATATGGCGCCCAAAATCCGCCATGTTTCTTTTTTTAACGGCACTTATCCAAGAATGTCTTAATTATAAAAATCCGTCAAGTGGTTTGAAAGATACGAGGTAATAAAGAATATTACATACATACAAGATACGCGCGAAATATATAACCCTTCCTTGCAGCCGGGTAAATATACCTTCCCGTTTACGTTTATTTCCTTTCGACTTAACGACCGGCGACCGTGCCATTTATATCGAGTTGGATATTTTTATGGAAAACTTCCTAACCGATCGGTTCCGAGAAGCACATGTCATGTTTCGATAACTTATTTATTTTTTGTGTAGTTGATCGGTTGCACGCGATCTGACGTGTCGGGCAGTTGGTGTTGCTGCATCTTAGCCGATTATTCACGCGATTTCAATTATCTATACGCCAATCTTTATAATTATTACGGACGTGTTATAAATAGCTAACTCCTAACCCTCTTACAAATAAACGCGGTATAAAGTTATACCAAGTATAAACCTATGAAAATGTATGGTTATACCTTTGTTATACCTGGTATAACTTTATACCGCGTTTATTTGTAAGAGGGTTAGAGTTTATGTTCGCCTAGTCGCTCTGGAGTCATGAGAACCGTCTGCTGTTGCGGAATTACGCATATTAGCTGGGTTGGGGCTGCCGTTTTAATTACCTTGTGTTTGTGAACCTACCCGTAAACCGAAAATCTGCCAGCTTTAACTTTTGTCTCTTTTTAACAATAATACGTTAATCAAAAACATTTTTTTTGCTAACCGTAAGATGGCACGATTATAATCACCTGGATTGCAATGATAAAACATGCATCCTTACGTTTATTAAACAATTACATACTTTGTATCGCAAACCTACTTATTGTCAGTGGCAAGATAAAAACAAAACATGAATTGCATTTTAACGATGTTTTTGTGTTTCGTAAAAAAAAATATATGAACGACTTCGTTGTGTTGTATTCTTTATAGCTGGAATATTTCTTGACAAGATATAAATGGACCGTGAACTGTATAAATATTGTCATAACAAGTAACAGCTCGGATATTATTATGTAAGTACATTGTTGAAGAGTTGAAACAATATATCTGTAACCATACCGATATCATTAGGCTTTTAACTTTAGTATTCCAGTCACAAAGCCGAACCTTTTTTGCGCTGGGTTATTTTAATACAATAGCAATTTATTACGCATCCGTTAGCAAAAAATAGCAGCATGCAATATCCTTTTACAGCGTTATAAATGCGAGCTGCACCTACGTTGAACAGACTTTTGTTTATCTAAATTCGTATTGTGGTTTTAACAGAAATATAATTGCAGTGTTTCCTGAAGTCATAAAGAGCGGAAATAATCCTCAAAGGATAGCCTCAAGCACACAGTTATGCTTATGCAACTCAACAATGTCTGAATTTGAGCTATTCCAATTTGCACGTCTACAAAGCCAGATTCTCGTAAATAGTGAAATGACAACCCTGTTCACTGGTATATTCATTAAAGAAGCCGTCTCATTAAAGACGTGCCATTCGGCTGAGCCCCTGGTGGCAATTAACGCGGTACAAAACTTTATTCAGTTGTCGCTTCGCCGCGAGTCGTGATGGCTGAGGAAATTATTCTCAGCCAAGCCGCGTATTGCGGGCCATTTGACTAACGTCTCGCACTCTCGCCTCGCTGTAACCCTGGTACCTATTACGCTGTTGTATGACTTTTTTGCAGTTCTGTTTATAAAGGAAACAGGACATTTCGTTTTCTTGTATCTAGCTTAGAGGTTTATGCCTTCGTGGTCTAGCTTAGAGGTTTATGCCTTCGTGGTCTAGCTTAGAGGTTTATGCCTTTTCTGGCATTATTCTTATGAAAACTTCATTGTTACAACCTATTCGAATAAAACACATAATTTCATAATCATTGATGCATCAACTAAAAATAAAAGAGTACCTAACATTAAATTATGAATTGCCGGGTAGTCTAGGTAAATACTGTTACCTAGAGTACGTTTTAGCGAATACAGTTTTACAAGACCTTTTAATAAATAACGTACAAAAGAACTAAATAATTCTTCAGACTCAGTATTATTGTAAGAGAGTGCTTCAGTCACTCAATCATATAAAATTAAAGAGACAAGACATACAAGAATCCTCACTCCAGACTGAAATGTTTTTGAATAATAAAAGATAATGAAATATACCCCCCCCCCCCCCCTCTCTACGAAGTCTCGTTTCAATGAGGTAGTTATTCCAATTACTTCAATAATTGTAATATCACCTTCTCGAATCCCAATCCCCCCCTCTGATTTACCGTAGGTATTTAAATCTTCACAAGCTTTTTTATAAAAGCCCATTTTGGTCAATCTTTATAAAAAATCCTTTTGTGTGAACATAAATACCGAGATTGAGCTACCTATGCAAAAAACATCCTGTTTTTAGAATTGAGAATTTGAAGCGGAGAACTTGTTCTGAAATTACATTTCATGGGTATAATGTTATTTCGTGGAAATACGACCATTTCCTTGAAATGTCATTTCGAGAGCTTTATTACTTTTTCAAATGTTAAGTATAATCATTTGATAAAATTGTAAAAAATTGTAATTATTTCATCACATTTGGCATGTTTTCTCATAAATTCATAATTTTGATGATTCATGAATATTAATGATACAAAGTAAAACAGCACGGCAATATACAAAAAAAAAAAAGTAATTGCTAGGAGCAACATTGAAGGCCTTGATTGAAGGAATCATCATTCTCAAAGGAATTACTCTCGATTTAATGGCAGAGTCAAATAGAAAATAAAATATATAAGAAAATAATTAATTATGTTCTAAAAACGTCTGACAACTCGCGCGGTACGTCATTGACTTAATTTTCTCCGTCGCAAAGCTGTTATATTTCATGTATTTATCAGATAGCCCGTCACATTTTGCTTGCAGCTTGATAAAAATAAAATACCGGTTTATTTTATCCATGGACGTAATATGAACGGCACTGTTACATACTAGGTACACAAGTACGACGGTACAGAGACGTATTTATTTCAACAAAAAACCTAGTATTAAAATTCTGTGTCATCCGAAACGGTAATTGAAAAGAATGATGTTGGCAGCAAATATTATTATTGTTTTCACATATTGTGAGAAAACTTTAGCTTCGTGCATCTCAACTTTGCAAAGCGTATTATGTTACTTGTTACGTACTTAAGTCGTGCAAGTATACTTAAGTTTTAAACAAATTCTCAAGTGCCGCCAACATATTCTGACGATGTCTTAATAAGGCATCTACTTCAGAATCCTAGATAACGTTATTATTGTGCTAGATTTTCCGATTTCTATACTAATGTCCGATCTATGTACGAGCCACTAGATACGATAGATTATCGTGTTATCTCAATTAGCCTCTAAATGTTACATCAATGTCATTTATTGTTAGCGACGCAAGTGGGGCGGACGTCAAGCGGCGTACGGTTTTAGAAACGCAATCACTCGTTCACTCGTATCGATGTGATCGCCCGTCGCCGTACCAACTAACGACCGCTGAAAAATCTAAATGGATCGCATATTTCAATGTTGGCATACAGTTTTCATGTCAACAAAATACTCTAGTTTTCAACCAAATGATACTTATTGCGATACAAATAGAAATCAAAGTCGCACCTCTTTCTGCAGTGTAGAAATAGACGTCGGCTGTTGCGTGGGCGACCATCACATCTAAATATTATGGATACAAACATTCCAAATTAGCCACAGAGATTAAGTGGAATTTGTACTTTAATAATATATTTTCTCTTAATACTCTAGCTGTCAGCGTGTCGTTTTGTTTACGATAATTATGTAAACACGACGCCCGAAGTATAAATCAACAACATTTCAATTGAAATGTTTTCTACAATGTAAATTGACACACTCAAATATTTACCCACGCTCCTAGACCACAACTGGCACGTTATACGTAGGCATCAAATAAATCCCTTCCAACTAGGGCTGCCTTTTAATACATTCTACCACAATTAAAAGTTGAAACCTTTTTATTAGATAATGTTACATGTTTTGAATACAATTATTAAAATTAGAATTAAATTAACATCACAAGTAAGAGAAGAGAGGTGCTCATGAATAATTTACGACGTGAAGCATAAAAAAAGTTTTAATTTTTATAGCTTTTACGCGATGAAAAGGGCGGGTGGACCAGTGTATAGGGCTTATTACACTACACGGTATTCAGGGCCCTGAATACCGGGTCCCTAAATCATTCCGAAGCAATAAGGTCGATATTATGAGAACCCTAATTCCCTAACAGCTATTACACTACCCTAAATTAGCGTTTAGGGCCCTGAATACCGTGTAGTGTAATAAGCCCTTATATTTAAAGTTTCCCCGGTGGCTATAAAACTGCGCATCTGACGGGCAGATTAGTTTCGGTAACCCTAGTATCCGTGTCAACTGATAGCCCGGCTTTGCGGCACACCGAGCGAACGAGCCGAGAATCCGTGCTCACTAATACAGAATACTAGGGGAACAGAGCGCGCCGAAAGTATGGAGTGCACATCACGAACACACACAGCGGAACAAAGCAGAGAATCGATACAGGAGCCGCCACCCCGCGTCCCATCGAGGGGATGAATTTAAATTATTCACAGCGGGTATAACTGCGTGCCGTCTTTAACAAACAAATTACGTATGCGCACCTAATAACGCGATACACGAGGCTCCGGCTTCTGGGCCACCAAGCTTTCAATTATAACTTGGCAGGATAAGCGACGCGGGTTGGATTTGTAATTACCTCCGACCGATGGCTGCTCCGCGCTCGGAATTCACTAATTAGTTCAACTATGTCGTAATTACGAGCTCTGTGAAATCGTAAACGGTATTAAAAGCTTTTAGCCCACTACGTTTATTGTTGGATTTTCTTAATTAGTGTTTAAGAGTGCCTATAATTTATTAGCGAATTCATCGTCGTGATCATTATGTGTGAAGGATGGTTCTGCTCATTAATTTAATAATTCAAGATGGAAGCAAAGTTCAAGGGTAACTAATTGATTTAAATGCTCAGCTAGACGAGCTACTGCTTAATAAAAACGTTTGTGATGATAAATTGCTTTTAAAGAGTAATAAAATCTCGATAAAACAAATGTCGTGACAACATCTGCTCAATAATTACTGACAAGTCTCAAGCAATTTTCTCTTTGAACAATAAAGTAGAATCAAAACATCAATCGGTAATAAAGTCTCTTCAAGTATTCAAACAAAAATTAACGAGTCACGTTTAAGAAGGCACAATGCGAAATGAAATACCAGACATCGATTAAAGGAAAGGGAAATGCTCGCTTCAATCCCAATCATCTGCGCTAAACGCCGACACAAAGTAAGAAAGTAGGGAGCGTATAAAACGTCAAAAGAGATTGAATATCGATTGTCGAGTCGACAGCAATCTCGAGCCCTCGACTAGGAGACGAGAGACGCGAGGAGGCGCGAGGAATGCGGCCCGGCGCGGAGGGAGAGCGGCCACTTCCGACCACCCGTGACAATTTATGTTATTGGCACCGCGTTGCCCGCCGGCCGCGCGCCGGTGATACCGACCCTCACATGTAATTGTTAGTTGGATACCGCAGGATATTGGGGAATTAAACGAGAGCATTGATTGATTAACCACCGATAACGATTACGGATATTGCTGCGGCTAAATGAAAAATGAAGGGAGAAAAGGGGCGCCTCGCTCGGTTTAATAACGCAGAATCGGTTTAAAAAACAAACGTTGACATCGAATTGAAAGTGAATCGGAATGGCCGTAATCGGCGCTCACCGAACAAAAAAAAACGACGCGCATGCATGCGGCACTCGTCCGTTTACAGATTAAGCCGAAAAATCAACAAATATATATATTTTAATCCAAGCCAACAGCATTCTCGCATTTCCGGCGGCAAAAACTCGCTCACCACGACACATGGCGAGAAAAAACTCGAGTTATTATCTTAAGTCGAACCCAACAGAAACCATTAGTAAACAACACGGCACAAAAGAGGGCAAAATAGCGGCTTATAAAAAAAAAGTAACAAAAAATCGGCTTTTGATCCCAAGCTCCCCTTATATTTTGTTTGTGAAGGTTTTATTAGTCGACGAACTAGTCGAGCGATCCGATTTGTTCTCCCGGCTCCGAAATCGTGTAGTTTTATTGGGTTCTATCAAATGGTTTTTTATCGTTTCATTCTGACTGACGCACAGCCGCAGATTACAGCGTCAACTGTAAAATTATTTAAGAGTTGTCTGCTGAAAGCTTTGTAGGATTAACATTATAGTCATAATGAGTTTCTCCATTCACAGTCCACTTCTTAAGTAGATTCAAAGATTTCAACAAGACAAATTCTAAATCGTTATTGTACACGTTCGAAAACGATGTATAGTGCGACAGATCTGTCGGCCGTGTCGTCGACTGTCGCAGTGAAACTCAACAGAACAAAGAGACGCGCAGGTAAACGCCAGCTGCGGATTACTGCCGTGCCCGACAAAACAATCGACTCGATCCCGGATCCAGTCGACTAAATATGAAACGACTCCACAGTCGACCCAACTGGCTCCTACAACCAGAATGCCGTATAAACTAACTTAAATGGGTTTATGACAACTAAGACGGGGGAATTTATAACCAGCGAACGCAACCTAATGCGTTATTCTAGTGATGACAGATTGAGTTTTGTGTTAATTGAAGTAATAATAGGGGACGTTCGACGGAACTCAATACGGCAGCTGTCAATTGGCCAGCAAACAATTCAAGTGGAATAATATTCAGTTACTCAGCCAAATTGCAAAACCGTTAAATAAGTAACTGTAAACATAAACTGCACGCCGAGAACGGAGTGGAAGCGAGCGGAGCGTGAATCGTGATAACTTACAGATCACTGCAATTAATGTTGAATCAATTTGCTTTGCAGAAGCGAATATTTATTATCGTTTCAATTGTTCATGACATAATAAACGAGGACGTAACAAACCGCAGCCGAGTATAATGCGAAGCGGAAATAATAATGGCGTTTGTTAGAGTGGAGCGCTGTCGGCGCCCGCGGGCCTTGCCCGGCCGGCCTCACATCCTAATTACGCCAATAATAATTACACAGTAGCGGCCGGCAGCTGGCAACTACCTCCTCGCACCCGTTGCTGTCTTGATCAATAGCTAATGAACTTGCAATCCAATACAGAAAAACACTATTGTCTAATTCACATTCATGTCGGGCATTAATTTATTAACAACACATTTCAACTTTATAATGACGGCTTACGTATGCCTCGTAAATGAGATTAAAAAGATTTACAGGTGTCTAGTCTAGTATGAAGAAGATATTATAAAGTATAAAGCTTTATAACATAGCTAGCTTTCCAGTGCATATCCTGCCTGCCGACACGATCACTGTAAACGAGTAAAATAATGACGATGGTGCGTTTATAGTAATTATTGCGATTGGTTCCGCGCGCCGCGGTCCTACGAGGGAGTTATGGCGGGGCCCGATAGCCCATTTATTTTATCGCATCAATCAATTACTCCGTGTATAGGTTATTAAAATTTTAATTCACGGCATGTAGTCATGGAGTTTGGCTGAAGCAATAACGCTTTTTTTAAATGAATGATGATGCCCGGGGCAGGTAAAGCGATACGTACGTTCGACGTATCAATAAAGTTGTTGAAGCGCAAAATTCATTGGAATTTATCACTCATGTCAGAGATGGTTCAATTTTACAAATTCTGCTTGATACATTATCGTGGCTCACTGTTCTTTTGGATATTTACATACCGCCGGCAGATTAATTATATGGCACTCGGACGTTATAGCTCGATGAATGTCTGGGTTAATAACATGACAGGTAGAGATACCGGTCGATGGTAGCGGTATAAGTACAGCATCAACTCGAGCAATCAGTGGCACAACACAGAAATTGATTTTACAATTGGCGTGACTTGCGGCACAAGCTCCAACATATTTATTTAATGTAAGCGGTGAGCTTGGCAGCCAGTTAGCAGTTAGTTTAGTGAGAACACTGATCAGCCGGCAATCAACATGGAAATTTATTCAGAGCGATCGGTATCATCGAGCGCTGCGGTGCTATTAACCTCATTTGTGACGACATATACATGTTAAATATCATGCTCCCCTGGTCACTTTGATAGAAATTATATTAATTTATCGAGTCTGCCATGGCTATAAATTAGTCCTTCTGATCTCTTTTTTATTGTGCGTAATCATAGCTTTTTAAAATTGATATTAAAGATCTCATAGATCGAATAAAAATGACACTGACATATTGATTAATTTGGACTAGTCTGAGGTATTATTATTATTTAGTCTAAAGTATAATAATTAATAATATACGAGCTGTATCTTGTCTTTGTCTAGACCATCATCAAATAAGCTCTCGAAATCATATTTCATGGAAGTAAGACTAGCCGCGATTTTTGAATTGAGAATTTGAAGTTGAGAACTTGAGAATGACAGTAGTTGAAATTAGAAATGTTTTGTGAAAATATGAAGATGCCCAAATATAATTTGATGATTTTAAGGAGGTATATTGATGTTTTACATAATTATAATTTAGTTATTATTTTATCACAATTGCCGCGTATTGAATTTTGATCAACATTCAACATAAAACAGCGCTCTAATTTAACAAAACAGAATAAAAATAAAAGGTGAATTAAACATGTTCTCAAATCCGAATTCTCAATTCAAAAAAAAAATTTCAGTATGACATAATATTTTTTCCTTTTATCCAGAACTTGATGGTACAACAGTTTGCAATAAATGAATATATTTTTTTGTATACATTTATATTTCACCTCATTAACCGTCAACAATCAACAGATCATCAATAGGGAAAATGCTATCAAATTCGTTTTGTCAGATTAAAAGGGACATTACTGCAGCGAGCGCGTTTGAACGAACGAATTGAAAATCATTGACGAGGGTATCACCCCTCATTCGACGCTTTGGTCATAATACTAGTGTATTATACGACAGTTTAAGTGCCGCGGGAGCAGACAATGGTCAGGGGCACACAGATACTGTACCGTAAGCAAATAAAGAGGACTGACTGAATGCAACCGGCTGCACATCAAGGAATTAATAATATTATCGTGTGAAACGAATTGAGGAAGCCAACAATTAAATATCAGTTTTTTTTTTTATAGTACAATAAGTTGATGAGAGCCTTGGAAAACCATTCAAAGTACCCAACGCGAAGAAAGAAAATTTGGTTCAAATAAATTACACTAGATGGCGTGCGTGATAAGCTTGGATTTGTTATTGAGTTTTGTGAAATATTAAGATTTTCTAGAGACGATGTGTTTAATTAACTGTCCTAAGCACGAAATTAAGGAATATTGGGCTCTTAATTCACATTTCAAAGATTATTTGAATTTATCATTTGAAAATGATTCCAATAGATGGCGCGATTTTAAATTACTGGGGCAACCACTCGATCTTTTAAATTTGGTTTGTAACATATTTTGATACAACGAAACTGTAAAAACGTGCAAAATATATACTAAGTATAAACCAAATAGTCGCTGAATTGAAAAAAAAAAACACCCTAATAAACCCTTTTACTTGCAAGTCGCTGCTAATACCGTCTATATCCGTGGAGCGGAACCGAACGCGACCGAAGTTATTCATAAAAATAATCAGTTTAATCAGACGAAAAACGCTAGTTACGTCGGCACGGTTTCTTTGTATGGGATGAGGCATTTGTATGCTAGTATTATAGTATCTGTGGTAATATCAAAAACATTTCGAAGCTATTAAAATTGTTTGCAAAAGAAATCCGACGCCGCTTTAAAAACACGTTTATATTTTACGCTATCATATTTTAATAGGACTAAGTGGATTAAATCTTTGAACATTGTTAAACTAAGAGTAAAGACTTCAAAATTGATATCTCGTCTTTAATTATCACGCTCACAAACTTTCCAAGTTAGGGGGCGAACGTTAAATTGATTCCACAGGCACTTCAGAAATTTTTAGAGCCCCCGACAGTGATTAATGAATGGAATTTGGGAGACTGCGATGTGTTCGCAACCCTCCAGCGAATAATAACAAGAAAAGCGAAAGGGAGCGACTCCCTTCATCTTAGATCCACCCCACTATACATTCATGCGGCGCTGTAATCTTGCTTGTGCCATAAAATATTGCGGGCGCGGATTGCTCAAGCAGCTGTCGTTGATAAAACTTTAATGTAACAAACTAACCATTTGATGTGGTTGATCGTGATGAGTTCATACGAGACGCGGTTTGCATAAACCTTTGGCAATAGCTCGGAGTCACGTCTCTCCGTGATTAATGATGCGTGTCGTGCATTCGCTTAAGCATTGTGAAAGATGTTCATTGCATGCAGGTGCGCAAGCCGACGAGGATTCTTCACTGGAGGTATTTTATTAACGGAGTAACTTTACTATTTTATAGATGGCAGGGAAAGCGGTCGGTGATTACCTAGAGTTAACGAGCCGATCTCCATTACTTATACTGTTCTCTATGTGAATCGTGCATAACAACTTGCAACAACATTAAATCTATACAAATAAATAAAATTGAAGTGTCTGTATGTAATATCAAAATAACAACGTTTTATTGAATGCATGTGAAAGTATATACGGTACTAACAACAAATAAGCAATTTTATAAGATTTTTGTCTGTCTGTCTATCTGTCTGTCTGTTTGTTCCGGGTAATCTCCGAAACGGCTGGACCGATTTTGACGGGACTTTCACTGGTAGATAGCTGATGTAATAACGAGTAACATAGGCTACGTTTGATCACGAGAAAATTCATTGTTGCGGCGGGAAACTAAAAAAATAAAAATATATTTTTTACCAGTTTGACGCGGACGAAGTCGCGGGCAAAAGCTAGTCTATACTAATATTATAAAGCTGAAGAGTTTGTTTTTTTGTTTGAACGCGCTAATCTCAGGAACTACTGATTGGGATTGGAAATTTTTTGTGTTGGATAGTCCATTTATCGAGGAAGGTTATAGGCTATATAACATCACGCTACGACCAATAAGAGCGGAGCATAAATGAAAAATGTTGCAAAAACGGGAATAAATCTTCCATTATGAGAGCTTCCGTTGCGTGCGCAACATTCATGTATGTAGGGTAATTAGGTAGCCAGTTGACGAGAGCGAAGCCGCGTGGGACAGCTAGTTCTCAATATACGGACTGAGAACAGCTTTGCATTTGTATGTGATCACTTTCTAGTCTCAATTATTCATTTTGATGAAGAAAATGGAAATAAAGAGGGGAATTAATCAGATTTAACAGTTAACAATTTCTATTTAAGTACCAATTCTTGAATGAAAGATCAAATTATAGAACAATGCTCGACTGTGAATGTTGATGACTGCCAATTGTTGGTAGCTTTGTTCTGTATAGTTTGGCTTTAGCTATTCTGCATCGAAGATACACAGCCTTATTTGCCACGGAGGCCACAATCGCATTAATTTGTGGAGTGCAGCGGGTATTGTGACGTCGCAGGGGAGAGGAGAGGCGTAGGAGGGGCGGGAGCGGCCCGCTGGGGTGATTTAATGAACCGATGCGGCAGGCGACAGCCCCGGATTACACCCCACGACCGTTTGCACTCAATCAAGCTCGCAAACAGCCCTAAGCCTGGACAATTAAATACACTGTTCCGAAACAATCGGATACACACGCGATAAGAGCAATCGGTCGATTAGCGCGCGATTATCGTTATCAGCACCGATTGGGTGATGGATAGATTGCAGACAGTGACTTCACTTCACTATCTTGTTGCTCTTATCATCCCGTCAACTCTTAAATCCATTACGTAAGAGGTAGAAAAGATTTACCGGGTGGATAAGGTAGAAGACAGTCCGATTTTCCGTTGCCGTAAGTGTGTCCGTGGCATCAACAGTGGACCGGAATATCAGCGCAGCGTTATTTCCTTTTTGGATATCGTTGCACATGCTGGGATAGGACTAGGAGCCTTTTTGGTCTCGCACGGGGGGTTATTTTAGTTATTGTTTAATTTTTGCTTATTTCTCGTGTCTCCTGTTTGGATCATAAATAAATATTTTTTCTTTCTATAAAATACAAAAATCTCTACAGTTGGCGAGCTTCAAGTCTCCTCGTTATCTTGTTTGTTTCTGAATAAGAAGCAGTCGAAATGATTTCGAGAAAAAGTCTAGTTGCCATCCAACATGGCTTTCAGACTTGCCAATCTAAAGGCTAAGCGCTGAGAATGTCTGTAGAACGATTGATGGCTGCTGACGCGACGCTTAGACATGTCATTGAAACCGCTTGGGCCTGATTTGGTGACGAGGAGAGGAGATTGCCCACCTAGACAACTAATACACGTTGGGTTTTTGTTCACTCGATTCAAAGCTTTAACGGAAAATTATTGGTTGCTTGCATTGTCCTTTCCTTCCGACCATATCGCCGCTTTTGTGAAAACCGGTACTTGGCGTCGCAGACAAATGTCTCCAAAACTATTACAAATCCTGCAGAAGAGTAGACAAGCGTGTGCTTAGGTGGACTGAACTTTTTCTAGTTGAAAACCAGTGTTAAATACTTAACGCAGAATTCATATGTACCCTATTTTTGATACACATTCGGTTTCTGAATTGAGAATTCATAACTTCAAATTCAGAAAGCGAATAGATGGAGCACGAGCAACAAATTCCGGTCAAACAATATACAACATTGCGTTTGACTTGTCCTGGCTACCCACGTCATGAGCTAAGCCATGACCATGGCTTACGTCATAAGCCTTGGCCATGACCATGGCTTGGTATAACAAATTACTTCAAATCAATTAAAAGATCAATAAGTACCTTATTAGATTCTGTTTTTTGTTTCTTGGCTGGCGGCTGCGAACTGTTCGTTTCTTGCCGTGAGTCGTCAGGTTCAGGTTTTGAAGGTGTGGAAGATGCATGCGTTGCATGCGGGGTGTGGTGCCCGTGCGGCGGGACCTGCGCGGGCGCCGGCGCCGGAGGGGGCGCGGGCGCGGGCGCGGGTGCCGTGGGCGCAGGAGCCGTCGGCGCGGGGGGCTTATTGTCTACAAGTCGCGGCGCGGGCGCGGGACGCGGCTCCGGCTTGCTGGCGGGCGCGGCGTGCGGCGCGTGGGGAGCGTGCGGCGCGTGCGGCGCGGGCGCAGGCGGGTGCGCGGGCGCGATTGCGGGCGGGCCGGGCGCGTTGGGCGGCGGCGGCACGCGGGCCACGCCGTTGACGTCGTGCGGCGGGTGCGGGTGGTGGTGCTTGTCCCGCGCCTTGTCTCTCCGGTGCCCCCCAGAGCCGCGCTTGGCGGCGGCGGGCGGCGCAGCTTGCGCGGGCACTGACGCCTTAGGTTCGCCGTTCATCTCGTTCGACTTGACGATCTCGTGTTTGGCTTCAGAGCTCTTGGTACCAGGCTTCGTGCGCTTGATCTTCATCTTGAGCGCGGTGCGCTGTGCGTCAGGTTCGGCGCGTGCCGCCATGCCGCCCGCCTCGTCTGTCTTCTCTATGTCGGCATCGAGGTCTATGATAAGGTCGCCGATGCCGATGTCCCACTCGTTGTCATCGTACTCGAAGTTGGCGGGGTGCGCGTGGGGCGCGGGGCGAGCTCCGCCGGCCGGCGCGCCCTCCCTCATTGGCGCCGCCATGCGCGCCGACTGCCCGCGCCCGCCCCCCGCTGCCCCGCACTAGCACACACCATTGTAGCCCTGCAACAATAACAATCATCTCATCCACTCTTCGGCAACAAGAACAAACACAAATAATCGTCAGATAATAAAAAAAAGTCGTGAGTGAATTTTCTAAATTTACCTCAAATCAATAAAACAAATATTAAAGGCAATAAATGACTAAATACCACCTTCATAAAGATAAGCCAAGGATTAATAAAGATACCGGGAAATCTAAAATTATCGACGTATGATTCGCAAAATCGCGACGGACTAACGATTGATCGAGGCATCAAATCGACAACTAATTAAATTCTATCGACGTATATGGCCTCAGTCCGGAGGCTGCGATAGAAGATGAAATTTAAATAACAGCATGGCGAGCTCACCGGGCCTGGAGCTATAAAAATTAATACAGCGCCGTAAAAACCACTTAAATGAACATGTCCATTTAAAATTATTCCTTTATAGAAATTTCATATCGTACGAAGTTATAACCAATTCGAAGGGGCAATAATCGTAAAATAGTCATAAAACAGCGTAGATAAGCCCGGTTACTCTCACAAAGCGTAACATAAACCCGGGCTAGGCGTACTTAGTGCCACAGCTATGCGTATTTATTGCAATTTACAACTGTGAACATTAGATTAATAGAAGATGCAAACTGCCAAGGGATTAGCGTTTGCACCGCGCTTATGACTAATACATTTCAAATTTACGCAAAGCTTTGCTGCTTAAGAGGAAATAAGGGAATTTGCTTAGTAAAAAGTCATAATTCGAGGTTTGGCTCTCGCCTGTTTCCTCCTCCAATATTGGACCAATTTAAAAGTTATTCCATAAACTGGTAAAGTAAGATATATACTATGTCACTATGTTTTCCTTTTTCCATTTATATTTGTCAAAGGAGAATGCTCATGGATGTATGGAATCCCGTACCATGCTGCATCAAAATAAAACTTTGTTTTTTATAGACTATACTGATCATATTAACTCCTACAAAAGTTTGTTTTGAAAACTGAACCCGGGTTTCGTAGTTATTTTATCAAATCGAAAATAACCTAAAAACTATTTATATTTTGTTCGACGCTACCAACGACGTATTTTATATAGAAACGTTATACACTGACGTTATAGTTATTTACTACACAAAAGAAACGATTACTGGCTACTAGATTAATTAAAAATCGATTCTACTGCATTCTAAATATTTATGACCGGCTGTGCACGACCAATTAACCAAAGACAAAATAATGATAATCTTCTAAATAAAGATTCTAATTTTTTTTAAATTAATTTTGAACCGGCGAAGAATTACTTTTTTACAGTGATCATGACACTTACATAAAGCAAGGTTCAAATCATAATATTATCATTTGAAAAGGAACGTCATTTATAGAGAGTAAAACAATATACATACTTTTAAACTCAAAATTAAATTCCCTATTCAAAAATCAAATCCCCGACGCGTAATGTCATAAAAAATTATGAAACTAATTACTATAAAATTTTGGTCTTGATGCGTGAGACTTTTTGGTACCACTATTGGTCATTCTCCTTTGTGCACTAAGCCTCTGTTGACAGCGCAATTTTGAGCATTTTTTGAGGGTTCTAGTGCTTCTAAAGATGATGTATTATCAAAAAGAAAAACATAGAGGCTTAGTATATATTTTTAATTTTCAGTTTATGGAATATCTTTCAAATTGATTCAATATTGGAGGAAGAAATAGACGAGAGCCAAACCTCGAATTATGACTTTTTACTAAGTCAATTCAGTCGGCGCGCTTTGCCCCCGTTTCCTCTTAACCCAATAGTTTACGACGAGAATTTTAAAAGCGAAACGAAATGTACATTTCGTGCCAGAGTGCCATTTAGAAATCCATTATCGTGTTATCTATAGGACTGGGACTGTTTTATTTTATCACACACCCTTCCAACACCCGAACTTAAAATTTTATGGTGAGCCATGACAAATACACGAAACGACATAGACCATAACGACGTACAATTTATGTTATTTATGAACGGGGTGACGACATTACCCAAATGTCTTATTTAGCTAAATTTAGAATTACTAGCTGTTGACCGCGACTTCGTCTGCGTAGCATTAGTACTTTGATAGCCTATTTTTAGCCCAAAGGGTAAAAACGGGACCCTATTACTAAGACCCCGCGGTCCGTCTGTCTGTCTGTCACCAGGCTGTATCTCATGAACCGTGATAGCTAGACAGTTGAAATTTTCACCGATGATGTATGTTCTGTTGCCGCTATAACAACAAATACATTTATATTAGTATTTGTTATAGCGACAACAAATACTAAAAACAAAATAAGATAAATATTTAAGTGGGGCTCCCATACAACAAACGTGTTTTTTTGCCGTTTTTTACCATAATGGTAGGTACGGAACCCTTAGTGCGTGAGTCCGACTCGCACCTGGCCGGTTTTTTTATATCGCGCCATAATAATAAAGATGTGTGGGCCCCCTTAGTTGAGAAATCATTAGTTCACCATACAAACTTCTACCCCCCTGTCAACCCCCTAAAGGATGATTGCCGGGATAAAAACTACCCTATGTCCTTCCCAGCATATCAAACTATCTCGATACCAAATTTCATCTAAATCGGTTCAGCAGTTTAAGCATGAAAATGACAGACAGACAGAGATACTTTCGCATTTGTAATATTAGTATGGATTATTTAGTCAAACATCGTGTATTTCCCTTCACAATTAATTTGTTCTATAGATCTTCTATCTAATTGTTCACTTACTGATTGCTACTATTCAGTAAAGTGCACTTTGATAATTGCAATAAATTAAGATGTCCTCGTAAACAACGTCTTTGATTAACTGTTTACATTAATGTTAGGCAAATAATTTAAATAGCTTTAAACATGGCTCGCTTTATGTCTGAATGGAGCAGTTTCTAATTTAATAGGGAAACAGCGCAACAGGGATAAATATTATTCCAGGGTTGACAATTTTATCCATACTACTAGCTGACCCGGCAAACTTTGTTTTGCCATAAAAACACCAAACATTAATCTACCCTCCCTACCCTACCCTAACAACCCTACACTACCTACCCTACCCTACCTACTTACCCTACCCACTTAGGGGTATGAAAAATAGATGTTAGCCGATTCTCAGACCTACTCAATATGCTCACAAAATTTCATGAGAATCGGTCAAGCCGTTTCGGAGGAGTACGGGAACGAACATTGTGACACGAGAATTTTATATATAGGAAGATAATATAATATTATAAAGAGGAAAGATTTGTATTATTGTATGTAACGAAAAAACTTAAAAACTACTGGATTGATTTCAAAAATTCTTTCAACGTTCGGAAGCTACACCATCCCCGGGTGACATAGGCTACTGTTTATCCTTGTATTCCCACGGGAACGGGAACTACGCGGGTGAAACCGCGTGGCGTCCGCTAGTCAAGTATAAGAAGTTAAAATTGATTTGTTTGATAAAATGTTGACTACTGTGGCATACTTAACCCATTTACTGTATTTTCATTCAAAACGACGAACGGAAACGATGAGCGACTATTAATATCCCTAAGAATCAATAAAAAAAATAAGTTTAAATATTTTGAATAAATAAATAATTGCAATATACTATTATAATATTTCTTGTATTTTCGATTACAATATCATAACCTTAATTCGCATGAAAACTTCGAATAAATAATAAGTACAGATAGCAACATTTCCTTCCTAACATTTTTTCTCAAACGGTATCGCTATGTCCCCAAGCACTTTTCGAAACTTCTAAGTAGTGTGGAAAACTTTGTATATGGCTGGCAACCCTACATAGAGCGGGCAGTTTATAGCGACGGCGACGATGCCGGCTTTACTGCGCCCTTTTGATAACTCCTCGTAACTTTTTTATGACGCGCGTGCTTATGCGAGCCTGGTACAAACGTTTCAGCATTTACTCGAGAAGTACTCTTGCAGTACATGAAAAACATGCTTAGAAATATCTTAGCATTTTGTTTCAAAATACATGCCAGTTAAGTTTAATGAAATAAGGCATTTGAAGTTCTTAGAAGTTTAAGACTACTAAACGTTGGAACATCAATCACTTCACAATCGTACTTTTGCCGTTAAAATTCCTCTTTTACAATGTAAAATAAAACAAAATAGGTACGAGTTCTTTGTCTACACAGCTAAAACCTAATGACTCACGAGGCCCGGCGGGATTGGATGCCAATTAAAGAGTCGTTGTCAATTCAAGTCCCAATATTATTCAACTATTATTTATTGTGGACACAGCCATTAGCTTCAAGCAAGTTTAAATTAGTTGGAGAGGTTAGCAAGAATATTAGTTACGAGACCCTCATTCACCTCTTACGAGTTACAACGTCCGCGGGGAGTAATGGGGCGAACTCTGATTTAAGATCTTGTGATTTACGGCGGGCTTCCCGAACAAATTCCGTACACAACAAATACAAGTCAAGTTTACATAGACGACATCATTTATATCTCTGAAATGACACGAGTACTCGAAACTAAAGTGTGTTTCACAGAATTCGCAGTTGTTACTCAGTATTATGTTTTCATTAACACATAAACTATGTGAAATAACAAGGCGTTCAGCAAAAAAGGATTATCATCATCTTCACGATTCTCAGTACCAAATACTTCTCATCCCGTTTTAAACATTAATAACGAATTGAATGTAAGAAATAAGCAGTTTAATCGTTACTATCGCAATTAAAACACGTTTTTAAAAGAACCAGAGACATTACGGCGAAGCAAATTGTGTAGCAAGTAACGCTTGCAATTTACTTAATACCCGAACCAATTACAGTGGCACATAATTAGCGGTTCCAGACGTAAACTTTTAATACATTGTATTTGTCTTTCTTGGAATTGAAAAAAAGGACCCCTGTGTACTTGTATGATGGCTTGAATGGATAAAGAGTGTTATCTTACACATTAAATGTAACTGTGTTGGCTATTAATTGGAAAACGTACGAGTGGTGTGTAAATTTTAATGTTGCAGATAAGTTTTTGAAAATAGAACCGATACTTTTATTACAGGACTTTTTCACGCAAACAAATATGACAAAATTAAAACGATGCAAGCATTAAGCGCTATATTTATAGTATATCCTTCCAATTTAAGGTGCCTCCCCGAGCAAAACGCCGCGCTAGCAGTTTTTGTGCAGTTTTTAAGAACTATCTACTCGTTATTTAAAAAGAAATATCAATTAATAAAAATACGTTAAATTTTACATAAAATTGATTCTAAAATGGTAGTATACTTTTTTTTTAAAGAAGTATATGTTTCACTAATCTCCTTCCAACACTACTATAACAAATGAGAAATAATGATTGATAGCATGCATCTCCTCGTAAAGTGTTCATTAATTAATTTTTGTACTAACACTAATGGATAGACAATTTTTTTTTTCAGATGACCAATATTCGATTTTATAAAGATTTTATTCTAAAATCTGGTCGTATTCACTACTGTAATTCATGCGCTACCAGTGTGACTCTAGGGCACTAGAAATGCTCAAGATTTTTTGGTCAGGGTACGGCCTTAAGCGCTTTATTTATCGTATTTCCTTCCAATTATAGCGCTTTTAAGATGCCAGTCGCGGGAGGGACTCTCGACAAGCTTCCCCTCGTTCATAAGCGTTGAAAAGAGCTCGATTCGTGGGGAAATTTGAACCCTGCATACCTTCCGACGAAACGTTCCGCCATAGCCAGCGATATTGTGCGATGGGGTTGAATAAAGAATTTTACGATCCAAATTGAATACAAATAATCCGCTTATGCTTTCCCATGCTTGTTGTTATTATGATTTCGAATAATAATCTCTGTTGAATTATCTGTTTTCAAAGTAATATTGTTTATTTTCATCATAAATTCTAAATATGATTGGGAAAGAACGCGATTAACTGGGCCTTGAAAGATGTTTCAAAGTTATAACCTTAAAATAATAAACTTATAAACTAGTTTCAATTCAAATATAGCTTTTTAATACATTTAGAATGGATTATAACATGATTTTAATAGATCTAGTCTGATATGAAACCTGTCAGAGAGCTATTCTTTAATGGCTTATAGAAAATTTGAAACACACGTTTTAATTTATTGAGTAAGATTGAAATTAATCAAAATTGAATGCTATTCATATCTTCTAATTATGCATAACAGTATGCTGATATCTGTAATTATATTCTTACAATAATTGCAATGAAATGGAAACTTTTGAAAGACGAAACGAATGCTGTATTTATATCTTTTTGATTTAGTTTTCATTACACTTTTGGTAGGCAATTGGGCATTTGATAAATAAAGCAAATAAGATTTAAGTCTTTGAAGTATAATGTCTACAAGACTTATGTTTTGGGTTAATTTATAACATGTTGTCTGAGATATCGAATTTAATTTGTTATTTACTGCTGTAGTTCAATAAACAGTGTCACCTTTCCACTACAAGCAGTCACGGTCTTTTGCAGAACATAATTATTATTAAAAGCAATTAAATGATCAGTTCTTGGGATGAGTTGAGAAACTAAATTAATTAACTTAAGGTTTATTCATGTTTTTAACAAAAAAGTCTTGACCTTTTCGCTGATTGAGTATGATAAGTGTTCAACATGAGTCTATCACGAAGAAGAAACTATTACAGTAAAATAAAGTAGGTATCTTTTACAGCTGTATATTGTTTAATTAGGCACTTAACCTTTAATAGACAGTTATAATATTATTAATTAAACTAACAATAAGAACGATTGCTCATTCTATTGAAGTACCAGGATTTCATAATGTAGTTGTAGTGTCATGTTGGAAGTGGAACTTAGTCGATTGCTGACAGTCCGGTTTTTGAATAGAGAACATGCCAAACTCTACTTACTTCAATGGTAAAGTTTGAAAAGTTCTCATGCAAACAATATCGTCAATTTCTCATCTTTTGGGAGACTGGAGATTTAGAGAACGAAATTGTGACCGATGACGGGACAGCTGCCCGTCATCGGTCACAGTCATCGATTATCAGTATTTTGTTCGTAATTTTTTGTAGAAATTTGTCTTCAGAACTTCATGCAGTATTATGTAAGTAAGTAATGCTAAACAATGAATGACCAACCAAACCAATTTACCACGTTTTTTGTCTGAAGATAATCTTAATTGTAACTATTGTAAGGTATGACACCGAAACAGTACGATCTAATTTATAACTATTAAAAGCATTTTGTTATTCTCTGATTGCTCACAGTTTGTAAAGGTGGGCAGAACAATAATAGACTTCTAAAACAGCAAGACTAAACAGAAATCGTCTAAAGCGATAAACAACTAAAATGAAAAAGAGTTGAATTGAAAGAATTTCAAACAATAATCACTCTGTAACGGATTAGAACTCATAAATAAAACTATTTTAGTATAATTATACACGTCAACTTGAATTAAGAGAACGTTTTTAAAGAAAAGAGACGGATTGCTCAGCGGTAGATAAATCGCGACGGATTCCATTATACTCCAGCCGTATGTTTGTCAATAGGGCGGCTGATTGGGAGCTCCTCGACGCGCTGCGAGCCTGGTACGCGCGGGTGATTTACCGACCCGCCGCGCTACTTGGCGCGCTGCCCGAGCATCGAACCCGGACCAGAGGTGCACTTTACCCGGAGAAAAATTGCTTGTTGGGCGGAAATACGCTGCAATATACCCGGCATTAGTTTATTTGTGTTGAAATAAAAAATGTTAGCAGTCAAAAGAGTTAAGGTTCATCGGTGTTACGCGTACAGTAATCCAGGAAAAAAAAAGTTTATCTAAGGTTCAATATAAGGAAAATGAATGAATAATAAAACGATCTCGTGTTTCCAACAATAAAAGGCCACTGTATCCTAAGGATCGTCAGTACCTAGCAATAATGTGTGTAACTGCCAAAACGTCAAGTTCACAACCATGAATATGAACATTTACTTTTTTAGTTTAGACGAAATAAAAAATGCAAATTTTAGTTTAAGGCCAAATGAGTGTCAAGAAGTGGAGGGGGTGAATTTACAAATAAAATTGAAAAAATGCTCATTAATTCAACAGTAAATAAGTTTTAACTAATTCTAGTACCTTTTTATTAAGCATCAAAAACGAAAAACATTCTGAGACACCCTTTACTTTTACTGGAGTTGAAAACGAATCAATCCCAAAATGAAAACTCGCCATGACGAGGCAGAATTTGACCCTAAACTCATTTGACAAGAGTTATTCTTACCACCGGGTTATTATTAATTAAAGTAATAGGTGACTACAGACCTAGTTACTGGTAACATTAATCTAACATGCAAATAAGTAATTTGTAGTTTGAATTTAATCTACATTCATGAATAATAACACACCGCTTGATCATAATTACCTTTTAGCTTATAGATTAAAGATGTAAATTCGCCACTGGAATAATATCAATGGCGCTAATGTAGCTCTATGAGTTATTACTTTATTATCTATGCTTGCTACTAACTGCACATAATTGCTACTCAATTTACGGAATAATAAACATAAAATCCGCTCACGTGTCATAAGCCCATTTACAGAAGACAAGGGCGACATTCTTGCACACATAAAATATAAACGAAGGGAATATAAATACCGCATTAAAACATCGTAACTTCGAATTCTTGAAAAATAATGGAAAAATATTACATTCGTATTACAACCAAGCACTCCTAGTAAAACTTATAAATTGCTATTTTATTATTAGTGAAACATAAACTTGGTTATTGCTTATTGCTACAAAACACCATTTTTTTAATCTTACGGAGGATTAGGAACAAAATGAGAACATGATTTCTTGGCAACGAGCTCGATGTTCATTCACCGAATTAATAACCATAAATCTATGCGACAAAATGGAGTAGTTCTTATAAATTTAAAAGTGACAGCATCCCCAGTGTTACCACATGACGTGAAATAACAGAACTCGAGTTAATCCGACATGAATCACGATGTGTAACGTTAATATCGCTCAAGTAGGGTTACCTCAACCCACAAATCACGATTGAGACCAACTTACAGAAGTCGATTGCTAAGATTCCACTTTGGCACCAAATGTGACTGAAAATCTGAATGAGTTATCATTCAGATTTCAGATTAGTGAATGAATAGTGCCGTCACTCAAGTTTTCTTTTGAATTTTCACATTTTTATTCAACAAAAACAGATATTACAAAACCTATATCTACTCCATTCTGATTAAACTTGATATTTTAATGGTTATTTTCAGTAAGCGTTTTACAAAGTTCAAATGCAATAGAACTAAAAAAACCGCTTAGAATCCTGTAAAAAGTTAAATGAAAAATTAGTTTTACTCCGATCAAGCAGTTAGTTCTAGCATTAGGATTATTAATATAGCAGAATTCAACTTCATATCTAAGTGTTTTCGAGAAAAGAAAAGCTCTTTTAAAAAAGAGACTAAAATTAAATTAGAACTTGAAAGATCGCTCAACAATTTAATTTGTAGACTTAGTTCCAAGTTTCCAAGAGGTTTAGCAGCCCTATCCCCAAGATAATCTCACGAGCAAGCCATAATGGCGTAACTATTCGTATACAAGTAAAATTGTTGCGCGTCTAAATTGCAGTGGTTTATACATAGTAATAATGAGTGGTGGTAATGGTCCCTTGTGCATCATCGTGTTAAGCATTTTGAGAGGTAATGATATTATTAAAGTACTCCTACGTAGCCATGTTGCCCGCGTACCACATTTGACAGAACACGACAGAACTCGAAATAATTTACTGAACGAAGATCTTAAAGATAGCCAGACGTAAATTGTAGACGATCCAATTTATTATCATCGCCTTGAATCATCGAAATATTCCAACAGATGTATTTAAATTCAATGAATAACTGAATCGTGAATCTATTTAGCTTATGCATTGAAAACCGCTGAACTAACAACATTCATATTTAAAACTCGCTAAACGCTATAAGAATACTTCGGTCGTGTTTAATTAATAAAGACAGGCATTCAATTTGTCTAGCTGACTATTAATAATGAATTTATAATTAGTATTTCGTTTAGAACCGATTATCCAATTACGGCGTCGGGCATGACATCACGCTTCTAAAGAACTTATTAAGAGGTACGTCATTCATTACGCTGTAGGTAACAATACCGGAGTGGCTTTTACAGAAAATGACAATATCAAGCCGGAAAAGAAATAACTTTCTAAAGAGCCAATTAAAGAAATATCTATTGAACATTCAACAAAAACCGTGTTTACAAAATAAATCTTGGACTATGCCAAAAACTAAAATGAGAGACATAATAACAAAACAATCGGCTATTAGATTACGTACAATGTTGCCAGTTACATAAATAAACAAACTTTCTACGACCACAAGAAAGATTACAGGTTTCAAGGAAAAAAATGTCTCCGACTGCGACCATTAACATAACCGTTGATATTCGTACTAATTATGTTTTCCTGTTAGCTTTGTAATTGAAACGTGTTTTTTGCACTTCTATTTACAGCGTTATTATTTTAACCACATATTTAATTAAAGCGTCTCAAATATTTGACAATTTGGTTGAGCAAGGCCGTTCTTCAACAAAGCAAAGGTAATAGACTATTCTTGTAAAGAATTTGGTTGTCAACATGATCCTTTGTTTGCCAATTTTAATGACAACTTGTGAGAAAAATGTTGCTAGGTGATAAATTAGAGTTGACACTTCAAATCATCTCACGGTTTGTTACAAGATATTTTTAGTTTCAACATGCTTGGTAATTTGATTTAAATTAAAAATTAAATAACCCCCGACACAAAAACTCTAAAAAGCAGAAAACAACCCTGTACTCGCGTCGGGAAACCGCCCACATGTACTGCAGTTTATTTTATTTACTTAGCGGTTCCCTTTTTAAACTACATATAATATACCTGGTATTAAACCCGTTTCAATCGACAATCTATCAAAACAAGTAGGTAATTATGACACGATATCTAGCTAAAAACCCAGATTCAAAGATTAAAATGCGGATAACTTTTGAATGGCTGAACCGATTTTAATCAAACATAGCTAAGAATACTCTCGACAAAGTCACCTTTCAAACAAAAAAATCGGTTCATCCGTTTAGGAGCTATGATGCCACAGATATACACACAGATACAGCATAGCGACACACGTCAAACTTATAAGATCCCTCTTTTTCCGTCGGGGTTTAAAAAAGACTTCGTCTGTAGACGAAACACGCGAATTAATGGGCTAGCTAGACTAACTTTAAACTATGATAAATGTAGCTAGCTTATTTAGATCCAAGATCGTTTATCTAACTTCTTACGTATCGTCAAATCTCGTATAATACTAGCACATAAATACTGTAGACTGCAACAATTCGTATGCGCATGCGCTTGCCTGGATTGTTATCACCACATAACATTCAAAGAGAAAACATAAAAACGCCCGTTCCTTAATTAAATAATATTTATTTTTTACTATTTTATAGTATTTATTACTGTATTATAATTACACAGGTATTTTTGCACGGACAGTTTCATAGCTGGGTTAATTGATTCGGCATTCGTGTTGAAGCAATTAATGCTTATGTTTTCTTCTATCCTGGTACTCTGCCTGTAGCTTGTGTGGGAATATTCAAAATAATTGAAATACGTGCTTAGTTTCAGTTCATTTTAGCAATTCCAACGGGAAAAGTAACGATTATTAGTACCTACATGTGAAGAGCGAGATAAAATATCAGAAGGAAATACAATACATGGTCCTATTTATATACTCGAAGCTACGAGTGCTTAATAAAAAAATGTGTTTGTTCTTATCACGTTATCGCATCATTATTTACAAAAAGTACTTAACACACAACAAAACAAACAGAGTGACACGGCTCAGATTACAAAATGAATGATGAGCACATAATCCAAACATAAGCACCTCAGGATTATCAGACATATTGAAAAGTCTATTCATATAAGGTTTTTGTACAGAAAGCAGTCGAATCTAAAAGGCGTACCTAATAAATTATGCCTATCCCTTTCATTTCACACACTTTTCACGAGAATAAAAGAGTAAGGGCTAAGAGATAACGCCCGTATTCTGGTTGAGTATTTTCTTCTAAAGGTGAACCGTGAACGTAAATTGATTCAGATGGATTGGATCCGTCACCTTGTAAGCCGATGCTAATAATAAATCAAACATTCTTACAACCCAAAATATAAATAAAAGAGCTTAACAACTTTTAAAATATCGCCTTAATGTCAGGTATTAGGTAGGTCTTAATCTCTTTATTTATAACGCTCATATTTAACTGAAAATATAACTGTCAACCGCTATTTCAAATACTAACGATAATAGCCTACAGGAAAATATTGAAATAATAATAAGTTGAATGGAGTACGATAATAGAAACAAAAAATAACGTTAACCTTCCGACGTTTTACGTTCTAGATAACGGTTACTACAATGGAAAAAAGTAGAAATAAAACGAGTTATTACTTTATGACAAGTGGATTATAAATCATTGCTTCATCGGGTCCTTCCCACATAACAGTGAGCGTAACTGTACCCAGAAGCCGCGGAGACACCACTAATGTTCTATTGTCATTTAGAAGATATTTATGAACAATCAAATCAGTTATACCACTACCGACCGAGCCCATTCGATTTATTATCGAATCCATTAACCAATAATTGATTAAAACACTCATAAAACTTGATATCTTTCGAGCTTGATTATAAAATATAAAACATTTTAAGTCGTATAAGAGATTCGGAGCCACCAAGAGAACATAAATCGTTGGAGTGTAGCGTTTTTTTGGTCGAGCCGATTAGATCAGTCGAATGGCTGAACTCGAATGGTTCTCAATCAAGTCTCTGTAGAATAGAATAGACGTAGCGAATTACTTTAGTAAGGGCACGTTGTGCGGAGGTTATCTCAAGTTTACAGACAAATAAAAAAAACATTTTGTACTACAAAGTATTTTCTTAGTCTTACACGTGTTGAAGATTTCGTAGAAGTTCGAATATTTGATGGCATCACTTAATATTCATGTTTTTTTGTTAACAAATTAGAGGTAATGACTAGGTTGTTTATGCTTTTGTCTAAAATATGTACATTAAGTTGGTTCAACGAGAGAATTTGAGTTTATTTATGGTAATTATTACCGTATATTGCAGACAACTTCGTCTTGTAAAGAGAAAGATAAATACTCAATAAAAAAAGATAATTAAAAAAATCAAAAACCCGACTGCTTAAAAAGCAAACTAAAAAGACGTAAATAAGAAGAAAATCATGCTGTGCAGTCGGAGGATACATATTAGCGAGCTGGCGGACCAAAACCAGATGTATCCTCCGACTGCACAGCATGATTTTCTTCTTATTTACGTCTTTTTAGTTTGCTTTTTAAGCAGTCGAGTTTTTAATTTTTTTAATTATCTTTTTTTATTTACAACTTTTTAGTTATTTTTTTTTAGAATTAGGTACATTTAAACATATAAGTGTTATATATTTTTGAAATTGCCTCTTAAAATCCTTTATTTTGTTACCCCACACGATGGGTTTGGAAGAAAAAAAAAAGAAAAATTCCCACAAAATGGCGCCCAAAATCCGCCATTTTTGTTTTTTTCCAATTTTAATGTAGCCAGTGACACTCGCAGGATTAAGACGAATCGATTGACGTAAGAATCATCAAAATCGGCCAACGCGTTTGGTCTCTAGAACGCCACATAGGAACAAACATACATACATACATAGACTGATAAACACATTACCCTCCTTCGGCAGTCGGGTAAATAATGGTGATTCTATGGAAGTGAGTTTGCGAACACGAAGCAGTTGTCTAGTGTAATTTGAGAGGTATGCCCAGCCACCATTGCATTCACAATGAACACACAATTGTGTAACAGCTCCTCCGCCTTCCACCATTGCTGGAACGGAATATTTCCGTTTGCAAAACGAAATTTCATGAATTCGCTTGCGGTAACCGACGATCAGTCTATTAGTAATACTTGTCGTACTAATATATTATGATTATTTTTTATGCTTAATTGCTTCTTTTTATTTTCGTAAGCAAGTTAAGTGGCACACGAACACAATGAACTGAGAATGAATGTGAACGCTGTGCTGCTTGAAAGAATGCTTGCTCACGTATTATTAGTAATTAACTACTTCGTACTTCAAATTAGGTACTTATAGGTAATTTTGTTTATTATCGCATATAATAGTTTTTAGGGTTCCGTACCCAAAGGGTAAAAACGGGATCCTATTACTCCACTCATACACTCCACGATCCGTCTGTCTGTCTATCTGTCCGTCTGTCACCAGGCTGTATCTCGTGAACCGTGATAGCTAGACAGTTGAAATTTTCACAGATGATGTATTTCTGTTGCCGCTATAACAACATATACTAAAACTAGAATAAAATAAATATTTAAGTAGGGCCCCCATACAAAAAACGTGATTTTAATGCCGTTTTTTGCGATAATGGTACGGAACCCTTCGTGCGCGAGTCCGACTCGCACTTGGCCGATTTTTTTATTGACGTCTCCCAATTCAATCAGAGTGATTAGCTACTGCTTAACCGGGTGATCCTGTGGAGACTGGATTAGAACCTTCAGCCAAGCACAAAAAGCTAAACATAAGCGACCACGCTGAGTGCTACCCCCTGTGGGTTCGGACCTTGGCTCAGGGCGTCGCTGGGGGGACATCTACGGCTGGAAATCGCATAATTAAGGCGCAGATTCCCTTGAGTAGCTGATTTTAAAATGAGAATCACGTCTAAACGGCTAATGGTAATTTTTTGGAAAAAATATATTGTTATATTAGACCATTATCTTAATAATTTGATCTAAGCACATTTTGAGTTTTATTCGTTTATCTCAGTGTAATTAATTAGTAAAGTTATGTCTAAAACGGACGACAATCGCACCAAAACCGCTGGGCGTATTTTAACGAAATCGTCACCATCTCAAAGACAATTTAATTATTTACATTTTGATCTGAAGCTTTTTTTTCTAAAGTCTACTATCTACTACTATAAGGAAAGTACAAAAATTTAGTAGACGCAGGCGGTAAGAGCTGCCGTTTTGTTCCCTCAAGGTCGTTGGCGTTAGTCGTCGTCTTAAACAAATTAGGGTCGATTTTCAATATATGCTCGGTTAGTAATCAGTATAGTTGCTATACCTACTCAGTACGTAATTCTCCGTAAAATGCAAGTGTATGTTTTTCTCAACTTTTACACAAATGTTTACGTGTAGGTAAGTGTACGTACATATTTCAATTCAAGAATAGAACATATACATCGTGTTTCGAACAGCGTTCAGCTACATAAATACTTAGTTTTGTAAAAAATTGGCCTAATGCGTGTTTAGCGAACATTATACTGGTATTCCGTAGTTATGAAACTGAATAAGTTTTTATTATTTATAGGTTTTCCAAAACTAGTGGTTGTAAAATATAATTTAAGTAGTAGGTAGGGTGTAATGAATATTTAGGTACTTTTAAATAAATAAAAAAACCGGCCAAGTGCGAGTCGGACTAGCACACGAAGGGTTCCGTACCATTATCGCAAAACACTGCATAAAAATCACGTTTGTTGTATGGGAGCCCCTCTTAAGTATTTATTATATTCTGTTTTTAGTAATTCCCCCCTTAATTTATTTTATTTTAATTTATTAATTATTATTTTTTGAAGTAAATATACAACTAAACATTCTGTGAATATTTCAAGCGTCTACCTGTTGCCGTTATTAATATCGAGCAAAAAACGGCAAAAATATCACGTTTGTTGTATGGGAGCCCCCCTTTCATATTTACTTTATACTGTTTTTAGTATTTTTTGTTATAGCGGCAACAGAAATATATCATCTGTGAAAATTTCAACTGTCTAGCTATCACGGTTCATGAGATACAGCCTGGAGACAGACGGACAGACAGACAGACAGACAGACGGATCGCGAAGTCTTAGGCTTCCGTACCCAAAGGGTAAAAACGGGACCCTATTACTAAGACTCCGCGGTCCGTCTGTCTGTCCTTCTGTCACCAGGTTGTATCTCATGAACCGTGATAGCTAGACAGTTTCACAGATGATGTATTTCTGTTGCCACTAAAACAACAAATACTAAAAATAGAATAAAATAAATATTTAAATGGGGCTCCTATACAATAAACGTGATTTTTTTGCCGTTTTTCGTTTACTACACCAGTTGTTAAACCCCTTCTTATTTCATTCGCCGCATCGATTATTCTCTGTCTAGGCTAAACACTAATCATCTTAATAGGTGGATCGGAAGAGGTGGACCCATACCTTTGCCTGCTAGAAGTCCAGACCTGACCCCTCTAGCTTTTTATATGTATGGGAAACATGAAGAGATTGGTTTACACCAATCCAATCACTTCTGTTGATGTTTTGAGACACAGAATAATCGATGCGAGATTGTTTTCTGACCCAAGTGATGAATGTACCGTTATTTTTTACTACAACTACCTGGGATCCTTTCAACAAAGTTTTTTTCTAATAATGTGATAAATACCCTAGCTTGTTATACCTTTTTGGATAGCTAATGAACCGCAGATATTTTTAAACACATCTGCAGCATGACTCATAGTATTTGTTTATAATATTAATAAAAGATTAAAAAAAATATACGATTTTATTTCGTTTTATAACTATCAATCGTCTACTACGACCCAATTCGTTCAATAAACTGCAATTTTAGTGTTGCGAATAATAAAGCAACTTAGCTACTACATAAAAATCGCAAAAACACATAAATTAGAAGCAAAAACCCAAAAAAATTGGTTAATAGACAAAAAAAAAACGGCAATTTAAAAAAAAGATCCTCTATGTCCAATATCTTGAAAACGGTTAAGTTTGGGGTATAATGTATCATAGTCAAATCAGTTAGGAATGATGAAAACTACAATCCCTTAAAGGATCTAGGACGACTTAACCTGTAGCACAGTATAGCAATAGAAACGGCATTTAAAAAACTGATTTCAAAAGCTTGTATTCATTTTAAAATTGGACTTGGTATGTTTGTAAAAGTTGAAGTATCATAAAAATGCTAATCCAATTAATACTATCAATAAATCGATGAATATCAAGAACAAATTAATTAATTTGTCTTCAAACAAGTTCTCTAAACTAGGTAGGTATATTCAAAGTTTTCGTAACGCAATGAAAGAAATCCTAATCCGAACAAATTGGTGTAGCGTAGCCACAGATTAAAAAAGTTGTCGGTCCGACAAGTCTTAATAAGACCAATTTAGTCTATGGTCGTGGTACTTTGCCTTTTCAATAAGCTATACGGCCCTTTCACGTCGGCATACACTAAACCATAATGGGTTCCGAGTCCGACCCTCCTTGATGTCTCAAAATAAACAAAAGGGTCCGTTCATCCGTTGTTGACGTTCCGGCGACGAAAAAGTTTTTATAAGTAAGCCTTTTACTTTATACGCAAGTTTTATTAGCTCCCGGGTTTAAAACACCTACCGGAGATTGTCAAATATTAGTATTGTCATGTGTTTTTTATGTGGATGTCTTAATTTTAATGTTGGGTCGGGTCGAGATAAATGGCAGTTTTAAAAGAACTTTTGCAATACTTATTTTGACAGCTCACTCAAAATAAAATCATTGTGATTAAAAATGAATGCTCTGTCTTCTTGAATGTTTGTTTATGGTTTTGATAGGTAGAACTTCATTCAAATGAAGAACAAAGTTTAATCTGTTCACGCATGTCAAAAATGCGCTCTCGGCGTTAGCGTCACAGAGTAGTACATTGAAATGGCGTCATTCGGCCATTGTATTGTATGCTTTGGTGATAAAACAAGGGGACATTTTTTGTTAGACATTTGAGATTCCCTTTTTTCCAATATTCTTTAATACAGGCATATTATTACAAAAGTATCTCGTAATATAATAACGACGATAAATAAAGCTGCCTACTTATGAGCAGTCAAGCGCGCATTCATATTCCATATTCACAATTTGACTTCGACGAGCAACTTTATTTCGTTGCAGTAAGGTTGGATTTCGTAGTTCAAGACTTACTTTTGGTATGGTAGTAGCAAGTACTGACATTTGGTTCAACTTTTTTCTTCATAGTACTTTATGGTTTGTTGAAATAGTTAATGCTAGTTAATCCAATTATGATGGCAGAATATTCCAGTGAGGATTTCTTACTCCTCACTGTGCAGTCTGGTAAGAGCAAATTAAAAACGGTAAAGTTTTAATTTTAATCCTCTACAGCTATTTAGATGTCAATAGTAAATCGTTTGTGTATCTAGGTACTAACTAGTTTAGTACTAGTGTACCTAATCTCATTAAATTAGGGTAAAGGCTTGTACAGGGTACCTTTGGACTAAGTACACATCCAGTTCGGGCCTAAATTGTATTTTGATGGACGTTAACTCGCTGAAAACTCGTTTAGGGCTTGTAATAAGGTGCGCTCCTACTGTGAGACGGGCACTCAACGGTTCCAAAGAAGCTTTACCGCCACGGAAATAGGTTACACAGGGCTTATCGACAACACTGATATAACTTTGTAACTAAATATCACCGTTTATTGAAGATAACAAGCAGGATGTATTGATAAATATCTTCTTACCATTTGTGTAGGTATTTAATAGCTATTAGCGTTAAAGGAAGACATTAATTATACCTTACAACAGGTACAAAATGATCAACGTTGATAAGTCAAGACCAATATCTACTTGCTTGTTTTAGAAGCCTACAGGTATTATTACCATGCTACAGGTAAGCGATATCTAATATGAACGAATTTATTTACCCAAGCATTTCAAAGATTTTATTAAAATCTACATAACTATGCAAGAGCTGATACATTACCTAAGCAAACAAAACAATTATAATACATTAACTCCTAAATAAATAAACTAATTAAACATAATTTTATTATAAGTACACGGAGCGTGTTATCGCGCTGTTATCTGAACAAATAAAGATGTCATAATGGAATCTCTCACCGTTCCCGAGTAGGTCTATCGATGACTCTCGATGGCAATCCAAAAGAGACACAATCCATTCAACACTGTGATGCACTATAGTTACACTACACTAAGGTACCGGCACGATCTCACACTAGCACTAGACACGCTGGCATCCCGGTAGCGATCCCCGCAGCTCGTGCTCGACACACCTACGGAGAGACAAAGGAAGCTATCAGCACACCACAAACACCAAAACATGAATTTTGTAGCCACTCGATACACGGCAGTGTGTACAAGCGACGGTATCACGTCAGACGACAAACAGACGGCCGTCGTAACCGCACGCTGCACGAATACTGACTACTACTTGGCTAGTGACTTGGGCTTGGGCAGCAACGAGTTCGAGCAACGAGCGACCGCGCGCTCGACTGCGGAATTCAAATCGTGATGTTCAACGCGAGGCAACAATCATTTCACACCTCACTAAGTGCAAGAGTAAAGTGTAAAATCACACGCAAATACTAACATGTATTCACGCCCTTACAGATGACAACATTTTCCAATTTTAATCACTTTGTGACTCGTGGTAATACTTTTCACTGCAATACGGAGCTATCGAATTGGAATTCAAGTGCGAGGAACACGCTCGTAAAGTTTCCTTATAAAGAATGTGATGAACCGGGCGTCACTCACAGCGCACCGTGTTCACAAAACTAAAGTTAGAAAGAGAAATATGAACCCGTGCAATGCAACGCCAACGTGGCACGGGAGGCGAGGGGCGAAGGGGCGACGTTGGAACACCGCTTCCAAAATATTACAAAAACATTTATGCATGAAGGGATAACAAAATACCGGCGCTATAATGCCGCTCTGATTTATACATACCTACTGTATTATAATGATGGATCACGTCGACCACTGACGGCCTTAATGGACAAATTATTGAACACCATGTAATGAGACCGCGTCGTTCTCGTGCGCGCGGTAGGTGGTGATAAAACATTTTTTTTCCCGTGTGTGCGTTGAAGAAAACATGTGAGATAATAAAAAGTTATGTTTAAACGCTGGAATCGTAAAGTTTATTTGTGTAATACATTCTTTAAACAAACGGATAATTACAAAGCGTTTTATGGCGAGTTACAGCGCTCGTTGGAACGAATAATTTATTTCAATGAATTGCCCCTAAATAATGAAAATTTAGATGGCCACGCTGTCGTTACGGCTTTCCTCGGAATTAATTTGTGGTTACAACGAATTAAACGACACTCGATGCCTAAGGCCAATGAAGAACTGTTCATGAACAGAACAGAGAAAATACAATAATTATAGGTTCCATTTTCAAACGTTCAAACTCATTTGACAACTTAAACAAATTCATTCTAAAGTTTTTGAAGCATCTCCCGTTTAATATAACAAAAGACTAGAGTAACTCAAGACATATAAAAAAGAAAGATACAACGAAGCATATTTTACGAGAAAAACAATCTTTAAAGTACAATTCAGCGTAATAAGTCGAAAAAGTCTCTGTAAGACAGAGGGCTCTTTAAAATAAATTATCCTGCCGTAGACGAGTGCTTTTGTGTCGCAATAGAAGTTACTGACAACAAAGAGACCTACGGAGCGGAAGAAATTTAATCAGAGCATCTGCGACTTAAATTATAAATGGGTTCCGTCTATCTTCAAACTAAACACACGACAAACTAGTCAGCAAACTTTCCATAAAACCCCATGAGAGTCAAGAAACAGTATTATTTAGATATGGCTCGAATATCAACAAATACATTCATGCCTTTGATAAAATACAGATTTTAACTGGGTATTCGAGAGAAATATTTTCCAATATAACCGAAGTAGTGATGCGGTTCGGATTGTAGAGGCGCAGATATTTCTCATATTCTTTTGTTAGGATCTCTCCAGCCGGCTCTTTGTTGTTTGAGTTATAGGAAGACTTACTGAATAAGAAAAACTGAAGCATTATTCAAAAGTCGCTCTCACAAACTGGAATACTTTGAGATTCTTAACTACGGAACTTTGAACCGGTATAAAATATGATGGAGGGATTTGTTAAGACAAATTTATAGATTCGCAAATTAATATTATATTTGAATGGATGATACCTAAAATTGATATTTTGTAGACGTTTTTTTAAAACGAAGCACATTAGTCATAAAGTCAGAGGGGATGAATTCCATTAGAATAAGTGCATTCCTGTGAAATATCATCAGCATGAGGCACAAAATTTCGTAGACATTAGTATTGTCTAAGAGAATTGCTAACTAAGTACTCGTTATCTCAAGAATGTTGTTTAAAAAGACGCAAGTTCCCAACCAAGCGAGCGATTCAATAGCCGAAACGTCTATTGACATTGTAATCTTAACCCGGCGAGACAGGGAGCGTTGGGAACGACACGCCAGCTGGCTTTCCGAGAACCAACCTTATAGCCGTCGAGCGGCAGAGGAAGCCGGGCTTTCACAGCCCCGGCCGACAACAATACACACAATGGAACGTAAGAGATACCGGAAACTATAATCGATATGGGCTTACTTTTAAACGCGGTATTGTCACATCCTTTAACTCCACTTGTAAACCTGTCCACACTACTAACGCGATCGTTATTATCAACTTCTATTCGAGTACCTCCGCTCTGATTGGTTACGGGCTGAGCTCGGATTGTGCGATTCGATTTTGTTTCACGATGTATAATTCTTTACGCGTTATTGTTACATACACCGGGTATTATGTTCGCCTCCCCGCAAGCATTCCACTTTATTCATACAGTTGTGTGATTGTTGAAAACTATTTTGATTTTTATTCATTCGTGTTTACGTACATTGTTAATCAGTGGAGCGACAGCAATTTGTAGCCGATAACCACAACTGCAACGCGACACCCGTACAGGCCAGCCCACTCACTCCAAAGTGATTGATGGCGCGGTGTCAATTTCATGTTATCGCTGGCATCCCGAACCCGCCCGATGAGATTGTTGCATAAATTTTCACGGGAGATAACACTACGGGCCTTAGTTAATAACTTGTACAAACATTGCACCGCGCTCGCAACGAGCTGCGGGAATCACTCGCTATTTCTTCTCCATTCTTTGTGATGTAAAATGTTGAAACTTCTTTGAATTCAATGTCTTTGTCTTCATTATTTATAACAACGGCAGTGCATCATTCTGGCATGTTTATAATATCACTTAGCTAATATTTATCTACTTGTTTTTTAATATGTTCTTTAAACATTTTCTATAAGCCATTAGCTTCGGTGGATCGATATTCATATTCGATAAGATCGGAGCGATAAGTAGGCTACAAGAAATAATCCGAGCGCGTGGGATAATCGATTCAATGAACAAAAGCGAGAACTCTGATTAGGATCATGTTTGTGTCTTATTTTATATTTGTAACGCTGCGCATTTTGCATATTATGTTGACCAATTAAAGTCCTTTAGCGATACATATTGATGTATAAGATTATCTTTTTAGGGTTCCGTACCCAAAGGGTAAAAACGGGACCCTATTACTAAGACGCCGCGGTCCGTCTGTATGTCTGTATGTCCGTCTGTCACCAGGCTGTATCTCATGATCCGTGATAGCTAGACAGTTGTAATTTTCCCAGATGATGTATTTATGTTGCCGCTATAACAACATATACTAAAAACAGAATAAAATAATTATTTAAGTGGGGCTCCCATACAACAAACGTGATTTTTTGACGTTTTTTGCGATAATGGTACGGAACCCTTCGTGCGCGAGTCCGACTCGCACTTGGACGTTTTTTTTGCTTTTCTTATAGACAAATATACGAATTTAGTGTATTTATTTCTTGACAAGTAGGACGTGAAACTATTACGTATTTAAATATAGTCTAATTCTAACTTATTCAAATCTCAAACCATTCATAACATTATTTCAGTATTGCTTGAAAATAAAACGCCAGTTCTTCGTGAAACCCTTCAATTCTTTTATAACAATCATGGATACTCAGAACTGAATGTTAGTACAAGACAAGGTAAATAACAAACACATATTTGGCCTAGAATTTGAAGACGGAGCCTCGAGTGGTACAATGTTTTCCCCAGTCTCGGCACAAAACAAATACTAAAACTAAGTAAAAGCTTTGCTGGCTTTAACACATGGCCTTTTGAGCTCCTCGTGTAGAACTTAATCAATATAATCGCTTTCACAATGTTTATTCTCTTTGTTATATGACCACGATATTATATTTCAATTTATTGTTTGCTCACTGGTATTTCTACTTCGTTTCGGTGACAGGCTTTTGTTTTGAGATTTTTATATTCAAACTCGTTGGATTGATTCCATTAAGACGACCACTAATGCCAAAGGGAACAAAACGCGCACTTGTTTCACACCCGCGTGACCTAAAATTTAGTAGCTTTTCGTACTCTCCTTATTATTCTATGACTTAAAAAAAAACTCAGATCAAAATGTAGATAATTAAATTGTCTTTGAGATGGTGTCGATTTCATTAAAATACACCAAGCCGTTTTGGTGCGATTGTCGTGATTTTGTCCGTTTTAGACATATCTTTACAAATTAATTACACCATGTTATACGAATAAAATTAAAATTTTTATAAGATCAAATTATTCAGAAAATGGTCTAATGTAACATATATTTTTTCCAAAACATTACGACTTGCCGTTTGGACGTGATTCTCATTTTAAAATCAGCTACTCAAACCAGATAGGTACAGCAGCGAAAACAAATGACAAAATGTCACCTGCACTATTATAATTCTTATGCTACCCTGGTACCGCTAAAGTGTTCGTGAGTACATGCGTGCACATTGCATGTAACTCGCTCGTTATTTCATTTATTACCGCGTAAAAAATAACGATGTTTCGTACACACATAAACATTCCCCTCTTTTGATTATTTGAAATGACTCGGTACGTAACTACGTAGACGTACCAACCTACACGACTGTTATAATACTCACGTTCATAATCATTTACGCCCGCCTCGAAAAGATCCGGCTCAATTATTTTTATGAAAATAACGCTAACGTTCTCATATCGTAGAATCTATTACGTGTTTTTTTTACGAGTTTCGGTATAAATACCTAGTATTCTTTGTAGTTTACAAAGAATACTAGGTACTTACTTTATACTAGTTCTATTAAAAATATTATCTTTGTTATAAGTAAAGGCATCAAACACATTTTATTATGAGAATACGTAGATATTGCCATAATCTAGTCACTGCCAACACTTTTAACGACGGGTGTTTGCCTTAATCATGTCAGTAAACTTATAACAGTCGTAATAATGTCAACAACGTCCGCTCATGTTAATTTGTTTAAAAAAAAAAAACAATTTACAACAAATATGACAGCGGAGACGTAAAAGCTCCCACGCGCGGGCGTCGTAAAACGTATTACCTATATCTGAATTCTGTATTCATGTTAGATTACAATATTTCCGACGCGGCGCTATATCGTATAAGTCAACTCATAACATCAATGCGGGGACTCGATAAAAATCCCTCACCGGTCCCTGTCCCCCCTACTCACTCCTTCGAGCTGTTCGCGGTCGTTCGCTCTCATATTCGCGAACACTTTTGATCTTTCTTTTGATATAATATAAATATTTTTTGCCTCTGAGGCTGAATCCATTTTGAGTGAAATGAAATACGAGAGCGAGTTAGAAGCCCTTTATCCGAGACGGTCGGTGGTCCCGCTCGGCAACCGAACTTGAATAATCACGAATTCGCCTCAACTTAATCTATATTATTTATGTGAGTGGCTCTTTAGTTTTTATAGCACGTATTTCATACCATGCTTACTTTCATAGCAGGTTATCCGATCCGTGGGAAAATTCTGTTAAAAGTATAATTTCGCACTTCGTAAGTAACAGATACCGTTTATCAACTAAAATAAAAGAATATAGGTACCTACAACTACAACAAGAACACCATTATTATTACAAACTGTCTGCAGCACTACTATACGGGACGAACATTACATTAACGTTTTATTTCCTTTGACCCCGTCTACAAAATGAAACATTTTGTTATTTTAAAAAGACTCAAGTTTCCAATACATTCCCAGTCTAAATATTGAGAAAGAAAGCGATCCTTTGACAGCAATATGTACGCTGCAGAGTATTAAGCCAAATCGTTCTCCTCATTTTTATGTTCGCCTAGTACCCAACTAATAGATGCGACAGCGGCACAAAGATAAAACACATAAATATTGTCTATCTCGACACAGATAAAATAAGAAACGAGCTCGCATGTTTGATATACCGTAACCTTGTTTCTTTTTCTATTTCAATAAGATTAGATACGCAGCTTTATAAAGGATAAACTTATCTGAGATTGCATGTTTTGCAGATAGAGCTCATAAAAGGGATAATGACATAAGCACCTATCATTATTAAATACAAAATCATTGTGTAATATTGTTATTATCACCGGTATCATAAATTGCACTGGTATTATTGTAGTATTGATCTCCTTCCTTATTGGTCTATTGAAAGCAAACACAGCTGTTCTATGAACTAGGGGCCCGAAACCCCGAACCATCGGATTACGAAGACTGGTAAGGGAAACACTATTGAATTTTTTTGTTACAATCCTCCGCTATGGCAGGGGATTGGATTCGGGTAAATAGCAATAGGTTCGCACCTCATCGCAAGGGATGGCCCCGTCCTAATACCGGGCATTGGCGAACAGTGGGTAATACGCTGATGATACCTTTACTTGACCCTTCTGGGATTACAGGCGATTTAGAGTTGGTAATCTTTATACGGTGTCGAAACTATTCGAAACCAAGGATCTAATACTCGTATGTGTTCCGATGTACTACGTTAAGGAATATACCTACTCCTACCTACTATAAATTTTGTACAAAAATATTAACAATCCACGTCTTTCTGAGGGACAATGAAAAATATGATAGCTATCTTTCTTTCTATTAGCCTTTTAGTTCATCTATACTTACTAATAATATTAAATAAAGAAAAGATTTGTATTTTTGTATGTAACGAATAAACTTAAAAACTACTGGACCGATTTCAAAAATTCTTTCACCATTGAGAAGCTACACTATCCCCGGGTGACATAGGCTACTTTTTATCTGTGTATTTCCACGGGAACGGGCAATACGCGGGTGAAACAGCTAGACGTCCGCTAGTAATAAATATTTTAGTAAATATACCACCAACCTAAGTATGTACTTCAAATACAAGATCTTATTCAGCTGCAATGAAAAGTTAAGTATCTGCCTACTCATTAATTAATTCAAGAGTCGTACTTGCAATACCTATCTATAATTCTACAAGTACCTATCCGCTTCTTTCAGCAGTAGCTATCACTTACAAAGAAAACTTCAGGGCGCGTCGCCTTCGTAACACTTAACGCCACTAGAAAAGGTAAAAGTTACAAGTAATTAACGGAGAGAAGTTGTTCATTGTGAGTCCATCAGCAGCGAACCACAATAAGAGGGCTATAATTCTAGCAGGTTCCATCACAGCACGTTCCCGCCGAACAAAAGCAATTTGTGTCCGCACGAAGTGGCTTTGTACGTGCGTAGCGTCGTAGGTGTATATTAGCGCCCTCTAGCTATGTTAATGTGGACGTGTACCGTGCACACGGCCTGCCCGCTGCCGGCTCCACAGCACCCCGCGACCCTCACAGGTCACTCGATATTGGTTCACTGTCACACGTGCTCCCACGAGTCACAATTACGATTTATGACCCAATTACAACTTTCTAATCTAAATTTCACTTTCCAAGCAACATTAATTCGATTTACATAATTACTCGTACCATTGTTATTTTAACATGATCTGCCTCGCAAGCTTGGCTAAGATACCGAAACCATATTTCGATTAAGGCAGTTATGAATACTTGGATAGTTGGATACAAAGTAACTTTGGCGGAAATCCAACGTCATTTACAATTCTGATTTAGTGTACTGCATGAAGAATTTAAAAAGTTATTCCAAGTTTTGCGGTATGCGAACGAATCTCTATTTTATTTAACAACACAAGTGAATAAATGGTGGTTTGTTTGACAACGGTATAAGGTAGGTAATAAATGAAGCAGAAGTGAATCACCTCGAGCCGCGTAAAAACGTTTTCTTTAGAGAATGTTTGTGGAAGTGTCTGTAACAGAACTGGCGTCGATCCAAGAACACGCTCATCACAATCACGCAACACGCCGACATCATTTAACGACAAATTTACTGTGTCAAAGAACTACCCGCGTCGTGATAGCTATTCACTATTCGTAATGAGCCAATGATGTCGTATTTTATCATAAAATACTGAACGTTCCACGTTCCGCTCCTATTCACGCCGACTTGTATTAATAAAAGTGCGTGTGGCTCTCGCAATACTCGCAACCGGCCACGTTCACTGACAATTTTAACGATTGACGAAATACAGCAAATAAAAACCGCCGAAGAGCTCCGTCGGTTTTGATAAATATCCTTTCAGCGCTTTCCCATTATTCGGGGAGAGACAAATGTCCCGTTCGGTTTACTCGAGTCGGCATCACGGCATTCCCTCATTAAAATATCCCCGAGCGAGTGCTGTCCCCTCGCGCGAGCGATTTGATAATCGATTTTATTGTTATTCGCTATAAAATCTCTCAATCTCAACGTATTTATTTTAGTTCTGTCACACATTCCACGTCGCGAATCAATCACTGTACTATTTAAATAGCGAGTTATTCATTACGGACGGTTAAGTGAATAACAGCTCTAATTAGCTGGCAATACGAGCGAGAGCTGGTGGCATCGAGGTCTGATTGTTGTGTGAAGCGGAACCAATCGACGTCGGGACTGCAGCCATTGGATTGAAATAGAATTTTGTTTATGTTCAGAAGGTTGTTGATCCTTTTTTTCCAGAAGTTATACTTATTACAATCGTTATTCCATTACATTTGCCTTTTATATGCGCTCTTCCGAGAATAAAGATTAGGCAATTATTGGCAATTGACACCTTTTGTCAGTCACGATGGATAGATTGAAACGTGATTTGCGAAGATTTTATTGCCGAAATTGCAGTGACGATTAGAATGTTTTTTTAACTGCTTGTATTTGTGAGGCTACACTTGTACCTAATAAATAAATGAACAGTGCGCGGCACGTAAGTTGACCCAAAATGTTCTAATGTTTTATTGAAATTAAACGATTTTAACCGAAATTAATTACTTTTATACGACCTAAACGTTGATAATTTGTATATTTCGGTTTAAATGGTTTAATTTCAATAAAACCTTACCACGATTTGGGTCAACTTACGTGCCGCGCACTATAGGTACTAAATAAATTTTAGATTGAACGGACTTGCACAAATCTTCAGCTTTAATTAATAAAAAGGCAGCTAAGGATGTTCAATTATCAAATAGCGATCCATATCGTTCGATCAAATCGTGCTAAATCACCCGCCAACATCATCGTAACGTGTAGTAGGTACCAATTTGCAAACAAGCTATTATAGGGGGCCGCAGTCAAAAGCGCGCCAATAGAATTAAAATACTATTACGGCAATACAAAGTTGATTCAGTGGAGGCGAGCGCGGCCGGCGCTCGCTCTCTCCGCTCCGCTCAGCGCTCACCGCTCGCTCGCCTGCTCGTGCTCCTGTAATTTGATTTGGAGTGGAGCGGGGCAGCGCGGGGCGCCGGGATCGATACCGCGCGGGAGGCAGGCGGGGGAGGACTACCACCAGGCGCGTGTTGTTATGGAAACCGTAGCTACCCTCGCGCCTCCAGATTTTGTCGGTTGTACCGGTAAATTAAACAAAGGAGGATCACCTATATTATTTTCAGGTACTCTCCGCATTTTATAATGGATCAGATTTATGTTAACTTTTTATTAAATTATAACAGGCCTGTATTTTGTATATCTTATCTCTGCTTTGATATATTTAAGAGGTTATTAGGAGTTAGAGCCACATACTTTATTACCGAGTTCTATGGCTTCGTCGTCGTAAAAATAGTTATGGGTACGTAAAGTATTCAATTTTAATGTCTGAGCAAGTCTTAATAAGTACAAGTGGGTAAGTAACGTAGATGTTTTAAACACATAAGTGGGTAAGTTATATAGAACCGAACGTACCGCGCCTTTGTTATGTAAGTACAAATAAATAAGCATCAGTGACATGTGTACAATTACTTTGTAAACATATTACATCAGTACCTATTCTACAAAATAAAGCGGTATTTTCTTTCTTCGAAGTGTAAAATAATAAGCGTTTAGAATTCCTTACGTAACATGAGCCATGTCGCATTCAGGCGGACAATTTACGATAACTACGAATCTGGGAAGATACTACGACGACAAAGTTTTCTTTCACACAATAGAAAATATAGTCGTAGTTATTTGATATTGAACCAAGATGCTTTAGCATAGAGTTTATAATCTATTATGTAAAGTTTAGCTATGTAACACCTTCTGTAATAGGTCAGTAACAAAACGGTCGTTTGCGATCTGACATAATGATTCCCGCCCTCGCATCTGTTCCAATTTTAAATGATAGGTAGTTAACCTACTAATTGGTTTACGGGCCGTTTAAAAAGTACAAAGTCGAACACAAGGGAAGCCAACTGCGGTTACCCAAGTACAATAGTATTATTGTACCTAGTATAGTTGTAAAGTGGCAACTAACTTCAAGTATTGTTGTGGAGAGCCATTATCTCGTTAAATGTTATGAAGCACGTAGACTCACTAAATAGTAGTAAATAGCCAGCTATTATTATTGTAGTTTTATCTTTAATATAAACAATTTCACACTTAGTAAAAGAACTCAAATAATTTTCTTTGGAATAGTTGTTTTATTTAATAAAAACGTGAAATTGGTTTACATAGGTATGTATGTATCTACATGTAAGCAAATAAAAACTAGGTATTGAACGCTTAGGTATTTAATGTATCGAATTTATCAGTGTATGTGACTACGACTACGTTACGGCAACGCTACGACGATGCTACGAAGACGCTACGACGCCGACCGCTGCCGCTACGGGAATGCTACGGCGAGGTTACCTTCTTTAGTATAATTTAATGATAAATTGACTAATAATGAGGACTATTCGATTTAATAACTATTCGATAAAAAAGTGCGACTCTTTAAAAAATCGATCAATAGTTGTCGCATAGTAAAACAATTGATCCATAGGCAAATCCTAGCTAAGTAATAAAAAACACCAAGATTGTAAATCGTAGATTAGATTAAGTACTATTTCATTTCTAGTTTTCGATAAAGCTGAATCTATTCGCCATCAAATAAAAAGAAATACGCTTTTGTTTTCCTTTCGCCAATTTAATGAGCCATAAAAAATAGGGTGATAAACCTCCCGCAGTAGGCTCACTCACGATACAATTCAATAGGCCCATTTAGATCGCCTAGACCAGGAGATAAGCAGACATGAAAGGGCGGGCGATGATGCTAATACAGTGCACTTAACCTGGCCCGCGGCACCTTGCGGCCGCGTCCAGCTAAACTGGTTTCAACTTCAACGTCGACCTTCGTGTCGTCTCGCTCTGCGCGCCTATGCTGCCTTGGTACCGCCGATCGCTGTGCTTGATTGATTTTGATTCGATTTTATTACAATTCGATCGGAAACTTATCGCTAGGTATTAAAGGTTTTAACCTACCGATACATTGGAAAGATTGGTGGATTAAAAAATTGGTTATTGTTGTACTTTTTTTCTCAAGTTGCTTTTTTTGTAAAATTCCGAATTTTGAGAGGTCAATTACAAAAGAGACTTTGTTTTGCAGGATGTCATTGAAATAATTGATCGTTTTGTTACTTAGATTCGATTTTTTTTTTGTTTAATTATGCTAATAATTTAACTGTTTATAATTTCATATTAGCATTTTATTTTAAAAATATTGTTTTGAACTCGACTCATACTTCATACTCATATTATTTCAATGACAATTTCAATGTAGTCTTTTGTTTTGCAGCAGTACCTAGATTCGTAGAACAAAAAATATTTTGAAAAAAAGTAAAAGTTTTCGTCGCTAAACTCGCAACGACGAATATTTTCCAAGCGTAAAACGGTCCGTCGAGAGTTAAATCGAACTGAAATGACAATCAATTTGTATTCACGATAAGCAAGCGTGTTATCGCGGCAATCTCTGGACAAGCCCTTGTTTGTGTTACTGTACTTATGTAACTTGAACTACAATGTAGTCAGCGACCCTGGTATTCAATTAGACATTTGGTTACCTACTGAAACGAGTTTACAGTTTATTTATTGTTTTCAACAACTTCTGAGTTTCTGAGATGAAAGAGGCGCAATATTTTTCGCGTAATTGTACATTTGTAACTTACCGAAGCCAGCACTCGTAATGCGAGTCGACGATTAAATTCATCCACGCCCGTGGTAATTAAGCTTTCGAACATGGAAATGGCATGGCAATTCATGGCATGCTAATGAAAGAGGCGTCTCTCTCAAAATGGCGGGGTTATCCGTAAATCGCGACAGTATAATCGCGTGAAGACTATAATTGGGTTTAATCAAGCGAGATGGCGTGCACCGCAGTGCTGTGTTCGACCAATTGTATCGGTAATAATATGTTTTAAGTAGGTGCTTTGTATTTCATTTCCAATACCTAATAATATGCGGACAGCTGTCATGTAATTTTATATGTATGAACATTCAACATAACTCAATGGATTTTAGAAAACGTCAAACGGACATTAACAAATCACCGCGCTGCGCCGTTGTTTCCGCGAAAGTTAACCGCTGACGGAGATCACAAATCTCTGAATACTTGATGTGTTTTGTATAAAAGAATAAAGCATCACGAACTTTATGAAAATGTAAGAATACTAGGAATTCGCGTGCGGCCGGGGTAATTGCTCGTTACGTCATACGCCGCGCGGTAATGTCGCTAAGAAATTTCTCTGGGGAAATGGGAAAACAAATGAGAGAGCTCTTATCTACGCATTACCGCCGCGTTCAGTGATTTACGATCCGGCTACCTACTCCACACATGCGAGCCTCACTCCGACTTACATTATACCGGTTTTACCGAGCGAAAAGACATAACCTGGTTGAGAAACAGACGTGAATTGAGTGTTAAACATGCCAGTTGAGACGTTGCATAAATGGTTAAACATAAACAAGATTGTCGGTTGATCGGCTGTCATACGAAATGGCGCGCAATCGTGATTATAATAAACGCTGAGTGCTTGTCGATATTATCTGTTTCTTAACGTGAATACCAAAAACCTTTCGATCCTTTTGAAATCAATTTGCCATACATTAATATGCAGTAGACAAATCGGAAGTTCGACGTTGTTCGTTGAAATAACTGCGATAGAAACGCTATTCATACAAAACTACGTCACAAACAATGACTTTGTCAATGGAATGTATGACTAGTAGGAGCGGTGTTTCCGGGAAGATCCATTATAGTATTTAGTTGCCGCAGGTAGGTTCACCGAAATCAAAGGCACCGTGTGTGGTTGTGGTACTCACCACATCACGACTGCACGAGTCACGAATATTATCGTTCACATACTAAAAGGTGTCACGATAAAATAAGGTAAACTTTATCATTACTTTGATGAACATCTTGAACAGCATGTCAAGCAAGAGCAGCAATTAAAATGCCGCAACAATAAAATAATCAACTTTAACGTTAAGTCTATCGCTTTAATAATGAAACTAATCACCTAATAAAGTTGCTGCCACAGACGTCTCATTGAAAATTTGAAATTACCCGTGGGCCGTGATCAAATGGAGCCCCATTACATTAGCATAGCGTTTAGTTTGAGAACATGTCTTACAGCTCGCTGCGAGACCGTGAGTGCGGCTGCGGCGCGCCGCGGGCAGACGGCAAATTGCCAGTGGGCGGCGGCGCGCCGTGATCCCGCGACCCCGGCGATAAATATTCTATCTATCGTGTAAGATCGTTCCACCACGAAAAAATAATACCAACCACTTTAGAGCATATTTGACGAGTTGATAACATTCCAACATAAAATATTCAAAGGAAATAAAAAGCGCAAATATTGGAAGACGTCTTTGAATTAAAATTAATCCACCCGGAAAACAGAAGGATATGAAAAATCCAACAAAAGGGACAAAGGAAAAAATACGAAAACGAATCGGACGGGAGATGAAAGTACAAAAAAAAAGAAATAAGACGTCGTCGGAGCGTTCTCGTTCGGCGGCCGGGGTTTGTGTTGTGCAGCGTGTACCAGGCGTGCATACCACGGCTGGAGTGTTCAATTAAACCGCGCTGAGATCTAATCAAGTGTGATTTTAATAGAGTGCTGCTCTGATCGAGCAGGCAGCAGCCCGCGCCCCGCCACGATTGACTACAGCATAGATAACGGTTTAGTTAACAATTTATTAAATTAATACCTACACAGGCCGTAGCCGATATCATTATCGAATCTCGTCAAAGACTGTTACAACTGATAAACGCCGATGATAATATTGGTTATAATAGAGCCAAAGAAATAAAGATTGCGTAGTCAGCTATAATTTTAGCAGATAGGAGTGTTAAACAGGCGAACAATAATAAAGGCATGTTGGAATAGCTTACGGGCGATTGCAATTCTATTCCTGAACAACATTCGTGCCACAAAGCGCAAGGCAATAAGTACGGTGTACAATAACCAATGCCATGAAAGGAAACAACGTAGTTCGTGCACAAAGCGAGCAGTGTTTCGCAGACCGCCCGCAGCGGATCCCGCGGCGCTGCAAGCATCCAAAAAACTTACAAATTGGACGCGAAGAGCATGCCACGAACACCACTAACGAGCGACAATGTTTAAAACATTTGCTCAACTTACCACTTGCCTCGTCTTGAATAGCTCATTGTTCCAAATCATTTGTTACAACCGTGGAAATGAGACTGTTGAGACTGTTGAGTTTCACCTATTCTAATAACTTTACATTTTGGCGTGTGAAAAATCGATTTTGTGATATTTTTCGCATTACGTAGTACCTACCAAGCGAACGTTGTGTTTGTTGGCAAACATTGACGACCAAGTTATTTTATACAATTGATACCGTACTCTACAGTAGTATAGATTTGGTAGATTAACATGTAAATTAGTACCTTGTTGTTTAAAATAACAGTAACTTATCTTGATACTACAGTATACCTAGCAGTTTTTGATATTCTTGTTAAAGTTTCAAAGAGAAATTGTAAGGGCGTGTTCAGTTACTCAACGCTATGCATTGCCCTTACGTCGAGTCGGCAAACACAGATAGTGGTATTATGGTCATAATAAATCCGGTTTTCTATTAGCATTAGCAAGCACGCGCGCGACTTGGTAAAACACGCTTTTGAGAAGCAATTTGTCATTAGTTTTGTTTGATCGTAAACGATACTGAAATGTTGAGCCGAGTTTATCGGCTTTAAACGAAAATTACATTGAAATATTGATGTACCTAAATAACTAATTGATTGCCAAGTTTGATTGTTGTGTTTATTGGTTCTTTGTGATTCAGGTTTTTGAGTTCGAAATAAACATCGGATGTCGAGTTATTGATGCCTAAGTGCTCCGGTGAAGCCTGCTTAATGTAAAAGGAAATGAGAAAACTGTAGTTAAGTATGCGAGCCGCGTATAGCATGCCGTGTGTCCGGTACGCCGGTCAGCCTGTCGTCAACGGCACACCCTCGCAACTTAACCCCATCGAGTGGGGTGGAAACACGTAAATGTCTTTGTTTACATAAATCTGTTTTGGTCCATCTTTCAAGAAGGTAGGTGGTGGGTGTTTACTTATCATTCTTAAGTGCCATTGAGCTCGACAACGTAGTTTAGGGCCCTCGAGGCACTTCAATGTTCCTTTGTGAATCGTCGCTTTAATGTTTTATAGAGATTTTGTGTGGTGCCTTGTTGCCTTCAAGTTGTTTAGGAAAATGTATTAATTTTGTTGCGAAGTTTGGTTGTAGTTTTCAGATTTTTCACTTGTTCTTGGAGCAGATTTACCTACCTTAGCAAATATGTGTCGTCAGTAAAATTCATCCACGGGGAAGGATGTTATTTTACTTGTGTAGGAGGTAAAAGGAAAGTACATGACACAGAACTAAAAGCACACGAATGAGCCCGCATGTCCCTTGTCGCCTTACAAGTCTAAGCCATTTGTGATTGTCGAAGCTCGCCTTATCGGCACCCTCGCCAGTGCGTCTAAATGGGAAAGCAAACAGTCGGATGGCTCTATGGGTGTTGACATGGCGCGGCGCAATTCGGCCGCTTTATAAATATTTCGAATTTCGAACGCGGCGAGCAGTGGCCTGCCATTATCCCATTAGGGAAGGGCATTACTCACTGAGAATGTAAAGCTATTAGGCGCTGTACACATCGGCGGGCCTACCTATACGACAAATGGATCAATTGCAGTCGGTTGCCATTGATAACGAATCTGTTGACATAGTGTATAATAGTTATAGTATTGGATGCGACAATATATTTCTAGCTATGTATTTGATTTGACTAAACACAACTATCTATATTGTACAAATAGTGAAACTAAGTCGTTTTTTGTGTCTGGCTGTGCGTCTGTGTAGGTACGGATTTTGATGGGGTATTCACCATACCTATTTAAGGTTTGTTTTTATTATCCGTATTTTAGACTTAGTGAATATGCACCGGATCCTGAGGATATTATGTATGACATGGGTAACATTAACAAAGAAATCATCATGAAAGTACCATGCAAAGCAGGGGTGGGTCGTATCTACTTAGTAATTTGATTTTGTCAAACTTTTTTAAATCTTGGTACTGAATAGGATTGAACTATTGAGGATTGATTGAAACTGGCCGTAAAAAGACGTATTTATGCAAATTAGTAAGAATATTTTAAGTGGTACAGTCCCGCACGCCAGTAGTATATGTAGATTTACAAAAACCGCCCTTACTGCTACGAAATAAAGGTTATGACGGCGCATTATTGCTACCACGGACGTGCAAGAAGCGTTTCAGAATGTAAAGCTACATGTACTTACCTATCAAGGATTCAACTCAATAGAAAGAAAGCGTATGTACAGTCAACCGCACAAGTTTATGATAACAACTTGACATTGACAGCGCCTTTATGTCATACAAGAAAAGGCGATTTCGTAGTGCATGCGGTTAACCGTACCTACTAACTATTAGTGATGTCAATAAACTGTTTTGACATAGGTGTTATCTCATTTATTCAGTCGACAATGATAAATAGATACCTACGTACCTTTTCTCAAGCCAAATCTTTGATTTTAACACTAAAATGCCGAATCTCTCACAAAGCTTTAAAGCACGTGCTTGTTATCAAAGGGAATCTTATTAACGCCTCGTTCAGATTATACTTAGGTAAGTAGATAACTTAATGACAGTTCTTTATATTATGTATAACTCACAGTTCTTGTTATTAAGAAAGTTGGCTGCCCAAGGGTTATTTACTCATGTAAAATCTGGTGGTTAGTTTACGGGTTATAGCTAGTCTGTGGCTCGCAGTCGGCTGTGCCGTCGCATCCTCGCGCCGACAGTCTACGTTAACTTACATGGCCAGTCCGAACCATTGCCACAACGAAACGAAAACACTTATCATCACTCACCTATCGCTGCACCGGTCTCCTCCACGCCACAATAACAATCCACCGCTTTGTCTTTCAATATACGATCGATAAGCACCGACCCTCAACACCGTAAAAGCAAAGTAAATTACTTTTAATCACCATTCAGCACATAAACGAACACGGCCGACCCGTTTCACAATAGTATTCGCTTCGGCTCTCACACTAACACGTAGAGTACACTACACTGCTAACGGCAGATCCAGTGAGCGATGTGGTTCAATCCATGGGCTATGTTATAAAATATAAACAAATAACACTGGTGATTTCACAGTAGAAACACAAAATTTTTGTAAGAGCGTAACGCACGTCAGCGCCGCTAAGAGTCGGCGGACGACCGCGGAACTGGGTTCGAGCGAGCAAAGCTACGTGTCCCCCCGAGCGAGGTGTGCGAGCGAGCGAGACGCAAAGCGCGGCCGCGTGCCGGTGCGAGAGGGAGGGCGCAGTTTATGAGGCGGGCGGCATAAAAATGCGAGAAGGGCGCGTACAGAACAGACCGAGTGCGGTCGGCGTCGCCACAGACTACTGCTATCTTGGATTGATCCACCGAGTGAAAAGATAATGATTGTTGCTGCAGCGTTTGAGGCGGCATCAGCACAGCCGCCCATTCATTACAATAATTATCCGACAATTAAACATTGCGACGGAGGTCGTTGCCGTTTAGGTATGTTACTGTGCCTCGGTTATTGCCGCCGCACTAGTAAACTCGGCTTAAATAGATTCATACTACTTTTTCTATTGTTTTACAACTTCCTGTATTCGGATTTAATTTTATGATTGAAGCTTTGATATAAAGGTTAGATAATAATTATTACTTCATAGATCGGTAATTGTAGATGATTGTTGTCTGTTGGTATTTTATGATTATAAATAGTGGAAAAGATCAGGTGTGAATAATATACTATTAAAATGCAGTAGGACAATATTTACATTTATTAATTTATTGAATGACAATATCTTATCCTAACATTCTTAAATTTGTATTGAAGTCTGCATGTCGAAGCCAGCAATATCGACAACCACTTCAATATTATAATACAAGTACACATTAAACTACACCTTAGTTACAAATAAATTAGAACATGCTCCAAGTCAACTTACATAAATTAATATTATTCGGCAGCAGTCTAAGCAAGGTGATTAAAAGTTCGAATACTTATATAGATCATATGAGCAAAGATTTATTTAAGCCCATAAACAGATTATTTAAAGAAACATCACTCTTGGCGACAAATAATAGTAATATAGAGCTGGTTGTAAAATGGGTTTTAATTTATTACCAATTTACAGATAAACAAGTTACGAGCATTTAAGTCTAACAAGAAGATCAAGTACATATACTAAATTTGTAGCAAAAATATTAATTTTTATAATCAACAAGTTACATCAATAACGGAATTTTAGAACAGTTTCTAAGTGATTCCATATCTCGGCAACTCAGTCAACAATAAGTTTTATTCACTAAAAGGATAATTAAATTAGAAATTTGGTTTGACATAAGTACTATTTACATTGTTTTCAACTGTTGAGAACAGTTGAGGTGTAGAATAAAATAATTTGGTAAACATTTCAATCCAGTTTCGATGACAACGGCTAGTGCAAATCGAATAAGAATAATAGTTGATATTAATCTCATGTTTAGATAAGTGACACCAAAAAATTTAAGTAAATTAATTGATGCACATTATTGGATTCGCTACAGTCTACCTTGGTCAGTCATACTGTCCACAACACATAGTTATCGCAGGTACACTTCTCCAATGAAATGATTTTGATTTAACATACATTTGTGTGTTGTTAGCACAATTTGTATTCATTCACATTCTGTCTTACTACAAAATGGCTTTACATACTACATCTAGTTTGACAACCCTTGTTAAGACCGAAATAAATTACAGATTAATATTTTTTTGTGGATATCTAAAATAAAGGCTTGTTGACATAGTTGAGTAATTAATATGTATTTTAGTGTGACATGAGTGTGCAAAGCAACAGATAATTCATTATTTTAATTAACAAAACGGATAGTCGTTACACGACATTCACTACCTAAAAAAATACAAAATTACGAAATACTTGCGCATTCAGAAGTTTGTATCCTAAGGCCTTCTATTAATTTTCATAACTATTTTACAACTGATCTCATTCACACATCAAAATCACAACATATTCATACTTGTACAACTCATTGAGTCATATACAGATCATTTAATACAAATACTTTAAAACTATAGTTTGTTAAATTGATTCTATAATACACTATGCTCTTCGGAAATTTTAACAATTTTGATATTTATCATGACAGGTCTACACTACAGTGAATCTAGTAAAATCCAAGGTCCTTACAGACTAACATATTTGATCTCACTAGCTTATTCTGCAATAATCAGGGATTTATTCAACAGATTTACCTATATATTTGGTGAACAAAATGCATGTTAGCCACAATAGTTGATGTGGTAGTTCAATGTTCACATGGAACACGGAGGGTCTATGTAGTGGGGTTTGAGCAGAAAGTCAAGTGGAATGTGACTACTGCGGTAATTCTAGGGTACTTTATGTACAGTGTGTGTAGCAGCCTGCTTGTGGACCACTGGAAGATCTGCTTTGGCAGGGGATCGAGGAGGCCGCCGGTATCGCTGATGTGCGGGCTTCCACGTTCCGCGGTGTGCAAGCGTGTGCTGTGGGCTGCGGCGCGCTAGGGCGGCGGCAACAGCGGCACCTCGGGGTAATCCGCCTCCGGCTCCTCCTCTGAAGAATGGTCGCTGTATGAAGGGCGACCACTCTTCTCCCTCAGTCAGTATCTGGATAGAAACAACATTTTGTTATTTATTTATTATAATTAAGATTTAAATGTAAAATCAAAGACATATTGTATTACAATCGAGGTATTACTCAATCAAGCTGTACAGTAGACAGCAAATCTTTGTGTTTCTGAAGTTAGGCTCTGCGAACCAGTGCATAAGAAACAGTTTGTCATCGAGTATATTACATACAGTGAGATAGTACGATGCGACAAAGGTAGAATGCAAACATTTTGTCAATAAATAAATAAATAAAAAAATGGGCGGTAAGCTGTTATTTTTACAGCTCCATATATTTCACACGAAAATCAAACAACTATATAGTACTTAGTTCTGAATTCGAATTAACATACAATGATAAGTCTAATAATTGATGGACATGGAAATTGGCATTCGCAAACGAACACACACAAACACAAATAAAAAAAATAAAAAATCGGAAATGCGATGATTGCCGAGGGACATTAAGAATTTATAGTTGTACTGTATGCGAGTGACAGAGGCAGTTATACAATGCTATCTTCACCTTTAACATTGATACAAAAATAGCAAGTGCGCAGGGTCCTGCTGCCAACTTCAGAGACACAAAGATCCGCTGTGACTACTGTACTTAACTCTATTTTACTCATGATTTTGAAGGTAAATTCGAGTTCGTCTTTAAACAGTAGAACTTGGTTAAGTGGGACCTGGATAAGTGAGAAACCTCCATAGATGGAACTCATGCGTCCCGACACTTCAGCACTAAATTATTTCTTTTAGTGGGACACAACAAACCTCTATATTTGGGATTAGTTCTTTCGATTTTATAATTTTTATTTGTGTAGCGCAGTAAAAGGATTACTCCTTTTACTAAGACTATATTTCAAAGATTTTTTTTTCAAAAGTTGTTATTTGGCTGATCCGTCCCAGAAGAGAGAGCAGAACTCCATGCATGTCCGAACACTCCGAACTTGCGCTTTATACAAGTTGAACAGCTGTTCAGGCGTGAAGTACCGTCTCACCTTTGCAAGGATCCCCAACTTTTTTGCAGCCAACTGATCCTTTACCTCAATGAATGGACCAAAATTGAGGGTCGATGTTAATGTAACACCAAGAAGGTCGAGTTGGTCCATTATCGGCACAGTTACACCTCGGAAATATGGAGCCGGGTGGAATAGGCTCTTTTTTTGCAGGAAAAAGACACGCCTGGGTCTTAGCAGCATTGAAACTGACTAGATTGGCTTCACCCCCTTTCGGAGACTACCTCCAAAGACAGGTTCAAGCACTCAACCATGGCCTCCCGGACCCGGAGGGACCGGCTCTCAGGTCCAGTAGCCCGTGCGCCGGACGCTTGAGCATTTTTTGATGGTTCTAGTGCTTCTAAAGATAATGTATCATCAAAAAGGAAAACATAGGGGCATAGTATATGTTTTTAGTTTTCAGTTTATGGAATATCTTTTAAATTGGTATTGGAGGAGGAAATAGGCGAGAGCCAAACCTCGAATTATGACTTTTTACTAAGTAAATTCAGTCGGCGCTGTCTGCCCCTATTTCCTCTATCTCTCAGCAACCGTGCTGTCATTAATGTGCAGCAAAAACAGTGTAGCCGAGAGCACCGACCCCTGAGGGACTCCGGCGTAAATACCTAACTGACCGGACGAGCAGCCATCGATAACCACTCGGATGGACCGATCCCTCAAGAAGTCAGCAATCCAGTCCCACAGACCACTAGGCAGACCGAAGGAAGGAAGCTTATCAATAAGGCTCTCATGCCAGACCCTGTGACCCATGTCAAGGGAGACAGCAAGTGCTTCCCCGTGCATCTCGAGAGTCTCACTCCAGACGCGAATGGCATACGCTGGAAGATACATAGTTGACCGATTTCGGCGGTAGCCGTATTGTCGGTCACTGAGGATGTCGTTCGTTGTCTTCTAGGTATGCCAGGAGCTTATTGTTCAGCACACGTTCGATACTCTTACAGAGGATGGACGTTACCGAGATGGGTCTGTAGTTGGCCGGATCAGCTCGACTGCCCTTCTTGGGCACGGGCTGTACGTTAGCTTGCTTCCAGGCCTTCGGCATCTATCCAGTCACTAAATAAAGGCGATATAGGCGTGTCAGAATCGGAGACAATTCAGGCGCACAAGTTTTTAGCACAATTGCCGGTATCCCGTATAAATGTCCCAGTTATCCAGGTTTGTATTACTTGAACTTTCTTTGTGTACTTATATGATTGCAGCATTCAAGAGTGGTGCCTCGAAATCATCAATAGATGTAGATAGCGTTGTAACCCATAGGTTAAATTACGTAACTAAAGAAATTCAATTCTTGATATTTTCTAATGTCTGACATTTTCGCGTCAAGTTCTTATCTCGCGTGCGCAGTCTTGATCTTAACTGATACTGCACTGCGAATTTATAGCGCGGCAGGAAACTACAATCCGTCCAACGGATTATTTTTTGACAGTTGCATCTAGTGGCTCAAGATCCCAGAGCCCCCAGACATTGCAGATTCTTTCTACACAAAATGTGTGGGATTGAGTACTACCCTTAGCACCTGGCACCTTTAAATTGGCCGTCAGCCTATTTTAGCAAATATGCGTATGTTCAAAGTACATACTAACACTACTCAATCCCACATTCTTGAAGAAAGAAAACAGAAGCAATGTGTAATACTCACTTCCTAAAGTTATCGTCCCTGTCAGAGTCAGCGTAGGGCGCCCAGTGCGCCGGCGTCGCTTCGGCGTCGTCGCGCTCAGCGCCCGTGCTCGAGCCTGAACAGCACATTAAGTTGGTGAGTTTCATACTCAATCATTACAAAATAAATCAATGTGTGGGGCTGCTTTGTTCTTCTAAACTTCGCGACGGCATTGACGATTACTTCGAGTAGGTATTCCGGAAAGTTCATAGGTCTAGTGTAGTATATTAAACTTAAATACAATGCAATCGTTGACCACATCATCTTTTACCATCAGATGAGATAGTGGTCAAGCGCAAGCCTATCGATAATAATAAAATAATAAAGTATTATTGATTTTTTTGAGTCGTTAAATATTTGCATAGTAGAGACACGACTCTAAATAAAAAATACGATACCAAAGAAACAGTTTACCAGTTAAATTGCCCACTACAGGATATAGACCTCATTTATACAGTTGACAGCAGGAAATGATAGGCATGTCTTGAGAAGGCAGAGTAAGCTTTGGGGAATGTATAGTATTTATTTTGGATTACATTCCAATGAGAACATCTTTGGTAAAAACTGCTTATTAACAGAGCCCGCAATTAATTGTTGAGCATACAATAGTGTAGTAGCTGAATAGTTGTATTCTTGCTAATCAGATATGACCACTTTTCAGTCTTGATTCAGAGAAGTTACAATCGATCTGTATAATTGGTGTATGATAGAAAGAAAAATAGTAAAATTATATATAAATGAGTAATTTTACTAATGTTGCCAACGAAGAGAGCAAAACTTTAATTATTGGTAATTTATGTTAGTTGCTGTTTGTATATTAATGGGTGGGTTATGATCATGATCATATTTACCAATATGATGCGCCGACGAAGCAGTAGTCGTAACAGGTGTGATAGAGAGGTGTGGCCCTTCCGTCGCGACTTCGTGTTGAGCTGCATCATCCAGTCGGGAAGCGTCAAGGGGCAGAACATAGCAAGGTCAGTTAAGAGTCAGCAGGTGGAACTTTAAAGCCAGGGCACCATCACACAGGGTTAGTATATAAGGGGTGGTTTAGCTTTTGGGTCTAGAGATAAAGTGCTGTTAAATTAACTATGGTTCAAGGTCATTAAGGGTAAGTATTCTTTTGGTATTGTACTTTTGAAGGTACCCCTGACCGATTTAGGCCAATATGCGGCAGAGTAGCCATCGATGCGGGATATACTGCAAACGGGTGTGCACAGGCAGCTGCACCCTCACTTCCTTCAGTTTCATTCAGCATTCCTACACGACCAGAGATGTTTCTGTGGGTACGGACTACGAAGAACGTGGTACTCTCATGTACGCTATCGTACTTGTTGTCCTTATAGTAGAAGAGTACGTGGGGTTACGTCGTGTGGCCGATCCTTTTGTCACGATACTTCCAAGGTAAATACGATATCATATTCATTATTCGATACGTATTTCATCTATTTTAGTATAATAACTACTAGCTTTTTATTATTAAACTATGCACCTGCCATGTTGTCTCTCCACCACCCTTGGTTGACTGGTAGAGAATGCCTTAGGCATTAAGTCCGCCTTTGTACCTTTGTGCATGAAGTCTAAATAAATAAATAAATATCACTGTTTTATGTGCCGGTGCTCAATGATGTTGATATACTGTAGTCCAGTGACGTAGATGTCGTGGTTGACGAGGTAATACTAACGCAGGGGAAATAAGCATGCAAGGGTTGAATGCAGACTTTCTAGGACATTTTGATGTTCAGCTATGTAGTTTGTTGCCCAATTGAAGATGGTTCCTTTGATGTGAGCGTCTCTACATGTAAACTGCTGGGCAGTTAGTTTCTTCTAAATGTGTGTTACAGCGTCTTTTGATGAGAGTATTTAGTGATAATAGCAGAAATTCTGAGTATTTCTTCACGGACGACCAAGATTCTTGATGACATTCACCGCTAATGTTGGTGACTCGTCCGACAAATTTTCTTTGATTAAATTATTCTAATTACGAGGATATCTGCATCCAGTCTTGACGTCTTCATATAGGTGACCAAGAATTTAAACATCAGAAAGTATTACGGGATATTTTCACCCGCCTTTTCTCAATTAATTCCGAGACGTTTTTAGCTGTATTAAGAAACCATAAAATAAAAATCTTTTCATTCAATCACATTTAAAAAATTAAGATAATTGTGTAACGTCAGTTTGATGTAGATAAGTAACCTGCACGTATTGAACTAATAAAATACATATTTATGGAAAAAAAAACAATTCTACTACCACCACCATAAAACACACAAAATTATGGCTAAAAAACTCTTTTTTTTTTTTAAATTATACCTTAATCACAAAACTGATGAGCAAAAAATAATTCACAACATAAAATCTCTGATTGATATCTACTAGAAGTGAACCTTACATGCAAATTTACAGCAACCTATTTATTATTTATAAAATCTTACTTATTGTTAATTTAATTGTGTTGTTTGTTAGCACAAAAATACATACACTTACATAGCATGGAAGAATAATAATATGAACTTTGAAAGTGCTAAATTTTTTTATCTCCTAGACCCCACACCAGGATTCCCTGTGATGGGTAGTTTTACTAATTACACAGAGATAAAACTTAATTGTAATGTAGGTAATTGAGCCAATGAAACTGCCAGTAACGAGGACCCCGTCAGTGAAAAGTCTGACATGAAAACTAATGAATGCAGCTAGGTATGGAGCTGTTCCACTCTCCATTATACAATAAAAAGATGTTATTTTTACCGACGAAAAAAAGGAGGTTCTCAATTCGACTTTTTTTTTATGGCTGCGCCGCGCATAACTGTTTTCAGAGTGGTCCGTTTTCAAAAAACGTTTTTGTTGTTTTACAAAATGTCTAGATAATTCACTTTCACTATCATCCAACCTTGACTAATTACCCAACCAATTAATATCACCTACGGCTAGTAGGTGTGTTAACACATTGTGTCCCACTGCTGTGCAAAACCACCACTAACACCGCAAAAAATACATTAAACAATATGTAGCGATTGCTGTTCAGAATGACTTGCGCCTGAGGTTGCTGAGCTAGACGGGTTAGACCAGGGATTTGCTGAAGTCAATGTTACTGCTGATGCAGGCTCTAAATATCCTATAATTTTGCCGGCTATGGTAGCTAGGGTTTCAAGAGCCGAGTCAGTGTTCCCAGTTAGGTAGCCGGTTTAAACATATCACGTTGAGCGAAAGATGCTTGCGGCTAAGACCGCGCATCTTGCGAATTAGTTGGCTAGGCTTCTGCTGGTCATCAAGCTCTAAGCGACTAAGCAGCTTTTATAACTGACTAACTTCCGATTCTTGAAAGGTGTTGTCTGCAGCGTGTTTTTAGAGTTTGGTATTTGCCTCTGGAAGCTGAGTGCAGTATGATGTTGCTGATCTGTTCCAGATCGTGGTCGCCGAGTAACAAGATAATAAGATTGAACATCACCTCACCTCCACATTTGTACCAATTTTTCTGTCAACTTGTCTGTTTATTATTTGAGAACGGCTGAAACAATTCGGCAAACTTTTTTTTTTTGGAAAGGTCGTAAGTAAAACCACATTTTTTCCCCATCCTAGCTGTCAACTCTAGGAATGACGATCTGACGTAGATTCATCGACGAATCGACTTTTTGGGGGCACAAAGATAGATATAAAGTAAAGAGATAAAATTATTTGTTTGTTTGTAAAACGTATTATCAGAAACAAATAGTCTGTCGCTCCCGTGTCATAGGCAACTTTTTATCCAGAAAACACTTCCTAAGCGTAAGCGGAGTTGCGGGGAAAAGTTAGTAACTGTTGAACTAAATAAACTTTTGTTCATCCTCTATTTTACTGGCCGCGATAATGTTTTCAAAATGGTAGAACCATAGCCGCACAAGCTTTTGTGGCAAAATGATGGCAGGAGGGCCTGTAGTGGCATTGTGGCCATGTCAGCTTTTACCGTTGTGATCACATCACAGTAATCTTCGGTTTCATCTGTCAAAATGGATATATAGATTTGTATTCATCACAAGTCCTTTTTCTTCGTCTTGAAATTGGTTACTTCTTTTTCTTGCTTTTCGTTCTTCGGCAGATGATGGTGCTTCTTCATAGAATGGTCTTGACTTTTGTTAGAGGTGTTTTGTGGTAATTATGGTGAAATAATATTATTCTACGAGTAAGTAAAGCAAGCGGTTAGTAAGGTATTATTTTGTATATAGATAGATGATCTTGTTTAAAACTGCGTACCCTGACACTACATAGACTAGTAAATGAAATAGTTAAAAAAAAAAAACATTTGCAGGGGAGAGGTGCACAATTATAAACTAGAGAAACTATTGTAGATACTAAGTGCTTAAAGTTTACCGTAGTACTGCGGCGAGGTTGTAGGTGGCGTTACCAGCGAGACGGACATGTGCGGCATCTTCGTCAGCATATCTGAAAGGGTGTGAGCGTCGACGGGCTTGTGTATTCATGTTTATGATGTGGTTATGACAGTTTCAGTGATTTACCTGTTTCTGGAGCTGTTATGAGACGGCGATGTTTGTAGTCACCAGGTCACTTTAGCCCTACGGTTTATACCTGTTATCTGGTCCGAGTCAGCGAGTCCGGCAGGGAGTCTCGAGTATGTATAGTATCTAAGCCGGTAATATTGCACATGCGAGTTTTTTTTGGTCGAATTGTCTACGTCACTGTCAAGCCGCCGTTATAAAGCCGCTAGAAAATCGCTGGTTGCAGGATTTTACTTGATAGCATTTTTTTAAATTTAGTGCGGCACGCTACGCAAACTATAAGACTGCTTCATTTGCTACTCAAGTTTAAAATCTCGCAATTGACCGCAGACTGATGGATCAGCGACTTGAGTCACACTCCCAACTCGATGTGTCATATTACCTGGCAGATGTTATCTTTATTGTACGTACCTATATGGTGCGGCGTGGTGGCAGGCGGCGCCACGGGCGTGATGGACAGGTGGGGTCGCTCCTGCCGCTCCGCTCGCTCAGGCTCGGGCGGCGGGCTGCTGGGCGCGGGCGGCGAGGGCGAGTCCAGCGAGATAACGCCGCACGCCGCGCCCGGCACGCCCGGCGAGCGGTAGCCGCTCGACGATACTGCTTCTGCCGCTAAACACATTAACATTTTCATCATCATTTTCTTGTTCATATCGCGATTTTAGGGACGCTGCGGCATGACTTCTTTTTACATAAATCCCGACTTGCTGTTGTTGGGAAACGAACCCAGCGTAGAATATGCAACGTCATCTACATGACACTGTGTGTGGTTGCGCGGCGTGACGCAAACAACGTGCCCGACCGATATTCGCTTCGCCGGACTCAACCGCGACAGTCGACTCCTCTCAATCTTACTAATATTATAAATACGAAAGTTTGGATGTATGTATGTTTGTTACTCAATCACGACTAAACGGCTCAACGGATCTGGATGACATTTGGCACAGAGATAGATTATAGTCTGGAATAGAACAAAGGCTTTTTATCCCGGTATGATGTGCCCTAGGTATGATAAAACATTTATCACGCAGGCGAAGCCGCTGGTAGAAACTAGTACAGTATAAGAAGCACGTGAGACAATAACTTCAGCTTTATGATTTATGAGATCCATAGGTAACCACGCTTCACATGAGTCGGGTTGTTAGCCATCCAAATTCAAAAAGAAAATAAAAATATGTTTTCCACAGGAGACACAGACAAGACAAAAAGAACCTTTGCGAGACCAAAAAAGTCCATATCTCAGTCACAAAGTGATATTTAAAAAAAAAACGCCGCGCTAGTATTCTGATAGGGCCTGCTGTTGATACGAGGGACACATTCACGGAACATAGATTAAATAAAATAATATCTGCTTCGTCTCTACATTATGCGAGGTCGACTCTCCTTATTTCATGCCGCCAAGATGTTCTGCCGAGGGTTGTATTGTAACAACAAACAAAAAAGTATAAACGAAAAAAATTATGGTACTGACCGCTCGACGAGGAGTAGTTGTCATCGCTCTTGATGCTGGACTCGGAGATGGGCGGCGTGGGCTTGGGCTGCGGCACCTTGCGCTTGAGCGGCGCGTCGTCGTCCGAGTCCGACGTCAGGTCCACCATCACGTCGGCGCAGCGCGGCGCGCGGGCCTCGCCCACGGCCGCGCGCTTGCTGGAGCCGCTGTCCACCGGGATCACTTCTGTGGCAAGCGAGTGGCTAGGTAACGCGTGCTTACAGATAATATAATACTAGCATACAGGTGCCTCATACCATACAAAGAAACCGTGCCGACGTACGTAACTAGGGTTATTCGTCTGATTAACTGATTATTTTTTGTTCAACGATCGCGTTAGGTTCCGTTCCACGGCTATAAATAGATGGTGTTAGCTGCGACTTGCAAGTAAAAGGCTTTACTCGGTTCGTGAATATTTTTTTCTTTAAATACAGTGAATTTTACATACAAATCGATGCATATCGCGCCATCTAGTGATATTTATTTGCGCTGGGACCCCGTGTCACACAACACAACATCACTTTTGTGTTTCCCGTTTCACGAATAATGTTTAAGTCCAATTTAACAGGGAACGAACTTAATGCCATCAAACAGGCTCGAATCCAGATCCAAATGGGTCATTTAAAATTAACGGTCGCTCTTCATATCCCATATCCGAGATTTTAGCCTATCTATTGCGTAGTTGAGTGATTTTATAATAAAAAGAGAAGGAAAGATTAGACGATTCGTCTGTTCTGATCATGCTGCCAACGATTCTATTAAAAGTGCAGTGTATTGAAAGTTGCAGGAACCACTGAATACCAATAGCAAGAGCTATGCTTTGTGATGATAATGCTTAAAATCTGCTTATGATTGGTTAATTTATCCTCGCATTGTATTACTACACAACAATTACACCAACCAATGACATTCAGCAGAGGACGCCTTTCGGCTTATGATTACAGGAATGATACTGACCGAGATCATCAGAGATAAGGGTGACAGGCTCGGCAGTGGGCTGCGCCTGCTGCGGGGCGCGCGCGGGGGGCGCGTGTGCCGACCAGTTGCCGTCCGAGTGCAGCTGGATCTCGTTGCAGTCGCTCGACAGCCGCGCCGACGTCAGCACCTCTTGGAAGTACCTGGACAAAAGTGAATTTGTTGAACAGAGCACTACTGTTACCTAACCCACTAACACAAAGAGATGGGTCTCTCTCGCCAAAAATCTCACGCCTTTCCATCCAGCTGCGATTGGAACCATCAAACTTTTTACAGCTCTGAACTAAAGTGCAATACTTGCTGCAAGACCTCACCTTGAACGCGATCTAGCGTGAGACAAAACTCGAACTAAGTGAGATAGTGGTCAAACGCGAGCCTATCAATCATAAAAAATGCTTGTTCTTGTTTTCGATTTAATGGAAACTCTTCAAATAGTTTGGGCCCAGTAGCCAGTGGTCAAGACTGATCACCTGGTCACGCCAATCCCAACATCAGTGGCATTCATAAGGTCCTATAAAGTGCAGGTGTATGGACACTGGAGGTACTCCTAGCATGTGTGTTTTATTCTGCACAAGAAAATGCTGAAAATATCTCTTTCTTACCCGTCAACTACCAGGGAATCATAAAGCGCGGGGCGGTAGCACACGGGGCAGAGCCAGGTGGGTTTGTGCTCGTTCATCTGCAGGAAGAGCGACGTGTCGAAGCACTGCAGGTGCGGGCAGGTGGCGGGCCGGCACGGACACGACATGCGCATCTTGTACAGCGGATACATGAGCGACACTTACCCATCAACTACCAGGGAGTCATAAGGCGCGGGGCGGTCGCACACAGGGCACAGCCAGGTGGGCTTGCGCTCGTTCATCTGCACGAACAGTGACGCGTCGAAGAACTGCAGATGTGGGCAGTTGGCGGGGCGGCACGGACACGACATGCGCATCTTGTACAGCAGATACATGAGCGACACTTACCCATCAACTACCAGGGAGTCATAAGGCGCGGGGCGGTCGCACACAGGGCACAGCCAGGTGGGCTTGCGCTCGTTCATCTGCAGGAACAGTGACGCGTCGAAGCACTGCAGATGTGGGCAGTTGGCGGGCCGGCACGGACACGACATGCGCATCTTGCCCAACGGACACATGAGCGACACACGGAGGGAGGTGGTCGCGATCTCGTTGTCGTAGTCTTCCGACAGCTTTTCTTTTACTGTTGAGTAATGGTTGTATTAGTCGTATTATACTTATGTTTAAGTTTAAGTGCCTTTCATTTCCAGAAAGCTTTAGTAAAAAGTAGGTCATCAAGGCAAATGCAGATACAGTTTTTAACAGTATAGAACAGCTAGTTACATTATAAATAATTTTTTAGAAGCTGCCATGGAGACATGACTGTGACACAGTTGATAAACTGTGCAGTTTCTAGACAATAGAAGTGCATTCCTAGTACACACTGTAAATTCCTAGTTATAATGAAGTTCTTATCCGTCCGCCTTGATACGTAGTTAGAAGAATTTTTCAATCTTCTCTTTCGTAGCACTGGCGGCACAGTAATTTAGATTTTCCAGCCCAAAACTTTGCTACTCCTACGCCATCTACAGCCAAAACAGCTTAGATGGCGTAGAAGTGGTTCAAGAATTTCAATACAATTTCATTTATCAGAAAAATCTGCAAGATCAACTTACTGAGTGACCGCGTATAGTCCGGATTCTTGGTGCCTTTATTCTTCAGCCGCTGCAGCAGCTCAGCCGACGTCAGCTTGCGCACCATGAACACGCTGAGCACGTAGGCGCGCGTGAAGTCGGCGGCCCACGTCACCTGTATCGTGTTCGCGACCGTGGGCGACAGCTTCACTAGCGAGGATATGTTCACAGGGCGCGGTGGCCGCTTCGGCTCTGGTGTGGGTTTGTTCGTTGGTATGGGGTTCTAGAGATAGATGGAATGCTTTTTATTGCACACGAAGGACAAGGAGTCGGTGATGTACAAATTTAATGACAACCGGAACTAACAGCTTAACGCGCTTTCCGAGGCACTGAGAAGTCTCCGTATGTTAAGATCGTCACCCATCCATGGACGGAACTCTGCAAGCGTGGCGTGCTTAACCTTAAAGATCGCCCAGTGATGCAATTCAAAGGACAAATGATATTTATTTCGCTAATAGGTAATAAAATAACTCTTTTACAAGTCAAAAAAAAAACAAAAATGTTGATATCTATACTAATATTATAAAGATGTAAAGTTTGTGAGATTGTGAGTTTGTGACGTTGTAGTAGGTGGTAATCTCTGGATCTACGGAACCGATTTTGAAAATTCTTTCACTAGTAGAAAGCTACATTATTCCTGAGTGTCATAGGCCTTAATATATTAGCAAAAAAAATAGAGATCCCTATGAAAATTGCAATAAGGTAACCCAAAGTAGCAATGTGTTGCATATAAAATTCATTCTTTAGCTTGCGCTGAGAAAACTATTGATGATACTTAAAAATTATGTACTACATGATTAAAGTACTTATTATTACCTACAAAAAAGGCTGCGAAAGAATATATCTAACTATCATAGTTAAGTCACAATAGAAGCTTTTATGTTCTAAATTTTAATTAGATCGCCGATAGAAAAAAAAGTTGGTTACATTCGTATTGTAGGTAGTATAATTCTTAATCAAAAAATTAGTAGGTAGGTAGGTAGGGTAGGGTAGGTAGGGTAGGGTAGGGTAGGGTAGGGTAGGGTAGGGTAGGGTAGGTTAGGTAGGGTAGGATAGGTATGGTAGTAGGGTAGGTTAGGTATGGTAGTAGGGTAGGGTAGGGTAGGTTGTAAGGGTAGGTGGGTAGAGTAGGCAGGTAGCCAATTGACGGGAGCGAAGCCGCGGGGGTCAGCTAGTAAGTAATAAGTGGTCTTAATGCAATGAATGATATCTGTGAGACATTAGTTTTTTAGTAGAAAAAAAATGCTGTTTTCTTCAATAGTATGGAACTTGTTGATCATTTTCAGATAGTGTGGAACTCTAAATTCCTGATCAAATGGAAGTTCTTTGTAATGCAAAATTGGAAAAAGGAAAAAGGAATAAGGAAAATTGAAATTGGAATAAGGATTTATTTTCTAAAATAATGAGTAATTATAAGACCTTTCCCTATTTATGGATCATCAAAAATGTCACAAAAATTATACAAAAGATATTGGTTGAGCGTTCAGCTGCTGCGCTGCGTGTCGTGGCTTCAATTCCCGCACGGAATGTATGGCATGGCCTACAGATAATTGTTCCGGTTCTGGGTGTCTTGTGTATGAGAGTTTAAATGTTTGTAAACGCACCCACGATAAGGGAAGGAAGGCATTTCCAATGTGGGATAAAATTTAAAAAAAAAACAAAAAAAAACATACATATTTCTTTCTACTAATAACTTATTCTATTTCAAAAGGTACTAAGCTGTAAATAGATTCTAGTTGAATTGACTTCTACTATTATCTATCTACCATAGCCATAGGAATACGATTAACGAGTAAGATACTGCAGAGTTGTTTTGTGATTAATAAAAAAAAATGCCTGCTCTTGACCTGGATTTCGCCTCTTACGATAAAACAGAACTCGATCGCCTGCACTACAACGAGTTCATTGATTATTTTCTACTATAATGACATTTGTCAATTTATGATATGTAGGTTTAGAATTTATGAGGAAACTGATGAATGTTCATACATACAAACTGGTTAAAATCATAAACCCTTCTTTTGGCTTCGCCATAGTCGGGTAAACACAGAAGAAATAAGACAGACATTCATAATACATGGAATCAAAGATCATGGTCAAGGTTTTGATTTTAACCTTGTATTGATTTATTATTTAGTAAACATACTTACTGGCAGTGGACACATTTTGTTGTTAACTTTGACATTAACGCTAGGCGGGAAATGGTCTTCTTGTTCACATGAAGTTTCTAGCAGACAAAACCGGAGTTGTGCCTGGAAACAAAGTTTATATTCTACATTTTGACTGGCTCAAAGTGTTTTTGCGTCCTTCCATCAGGCATTTCTCAGTAATAGGATGAAGTCTGGATTTGTGATCAGTAAGTAGCTGATAAAATGTAACACACACCTCTGACTACCATTTTGGCATTAATTTAAATAAACACATCATATATAAGGCAAGTTTGTGGTTAATGAGAACCATTAAAAATAATACAGAATGAAAAGAAAAAGATTATGGAGATAATAATCTTGGGGTTTCTTTGTTGAAAACCAAGCAAAATGGCGTACCACCTACATAGGCTACATTACCTGTATGACATAGTCAAGTTTATTGCTGGTGCCGACGAGGTCCTTTCCTGACGCGATCTCTGTGGCTTGCTGTGGCGTGAGGTGGAACACATAGGTGCCCTCCTGCATGCGGCCAGCTTGCATCGGCATCATTGTGGAAGGTTTCATTAGTTCCGCTAATACGTCGTAGAACGGTAGTCTGTGGGAGAAAACCACTTTATAACAAAGCTGTACGCCATGGAAACGCTGGGGTGTCGACTTCAAGGCGTCTACGAGAGATTAGACGGTGAACGCAATTCACCACAAGGAAAGAATGGAATGTTATTGGAGAGCAATTTGCCCAGCAGTGCGACTATAAGGTGACAAAATGGTTATCACAGTTCGAGCAACCCAAGCAGCAGAGGGCTTAGACTGGTTTTTGATATAGGACGTAATTCTTCTGCTTTACATGTCGTAGACTCATGTTTTTTCCGACCGAAATGTGACCACAAAGATGAGCTCGGACGGACGTTGGCCGTAGTTCATGAGTCATCATCATAATCAGCCTTTTTAATTTTCCCACTGCTGGGCAACAAGCCTCCTCTCTATAAGAGGGAATGGGCCGTAATCCACACGCGGATCCAATGCGTGTTGGTGGATATCACATGTATTCGAATTTTTGTTTCTAGGACATGCCGATTTCCGCACGATGTTTTCCTTCACCGTTTTGAGAGCAGTGGTGGTGAAATAATTTACACAAAGTAAAGCGCCTGCCTGGGTTTGAACCCACAACCTACAACTTATAAGTCGCGGCCAATACACTAAGCCACCACTGCACTTCACTTGTTCATAAATGGTTTTACTTAAATGTACGATCGGTGGATCCTGTGAGCAGTAAGCCCCTTCTGGCTGCTTAATCAGCCCATAACATCCCACTGCTGCGGATCTTTCACTGTGCCAGTGAGAGGAAACGGCCGTAATTTCGCGGTCCATGGTCCTGGTTGGTAATGTCACACGTTCTGCAGTTATTACTGCGTACAATAAAAAAATATCTTAAAGAGTACTCACTTCCTAAATTTAACGTCTGGGTGTACCGGGAAGGGCGCTAGCGGCGCCGTGGGCGATGGCGAAGGCATCGGGGCGAGGGTCCCGCCGCCGCCACCGCCGTAGCCGTGGTACATACTGCTCGGGTATATGGGGTTCTGACGTGCCTGGAAGTATCTCAATTAATCAGTCTCCGGTCTTGTTACAAAACCAAGTTCTTCTTTAGATATGGCTTTAAACCACTGAGCAAGAACTTTACTATGTCTAAATTAATGAAAGCTTGGTTTAAGCCTGGAGTCTCAAGAAAAATATATTGCCTGTTTTCAGTAAAGCTTGGTGCAACCTAAATGAATGCCTAAGTAAAAGCATATTGTTGAAAATGTCTTGACTAAACTCAGAACATGAATCAAAGCTTTAGTTTAGAGCCCATAACCGTATTAAATTCGCGACTCGTAAAATTACATTTAGGCATGTATTAATTGTGGGTTAGCCAGCTTAGTATTACTTGAAAGAATATATTTTGGAAACATTCTCACGCTAGATGATAGCATACACAGTATTTAGGGCTCTCTGCAATTCAGATCAAACAGTAACTTTGTATCAAGAACAATTTGATAATTTTTTTTTACCTAGGCACTTTGACTAGGCATTTTAAGTTTCCAAATTCCTAAAGATGCATAATGCATTACAGTAACTTTTCAAAGTAGTGCACATTTTTGAAGCGGTTATGCTATAAAATTACCGTTACAGGCATATTTTGTCCCCGTGAGTCCTGAGTGTTGTAGCCACTGACGGCGGGGTGCTGGTAGAGCGCGCGAGAGCCGGGCAGTGCGGGCGCCAGGGGATCCTTGCCCTGCGACCCACTGCCCGGGCCCACGCCACCCGACGACAGCGACGGATTGTTCCTACAAAACCATAAACACTTACACTTCTCATCCTTATTATCAATACTAATCAAACAATTACATCTGGACATTTATTCAGGGATTGAACAACATGCAACAATGACCGCACATTAGTCATTAACATTCAGTTGAATCACTATCAATTATCTGTTTAGAACAAGACCCATCACCCAAGCCCTCATGCTTCAACTGTCTCCGGCTCTCCACAATTTATGACTGCAGTAGCAAACAGAAACGACAATGGTGACTGTTGGACAGAAGTGGGAATCATGCTAACAGCTATGGTTGAGCCAAACGCGACAGGAACTGGAACTTGCCTAGATTGATTGTAGGGCCTTTGCGAGCGGTGACCGTTCTCAGTGGTTTTGAGCCGCGTTCTAAGTTCGGAAGAAGTTCCATTTTCGGCGGGCGCACTGGGGGCCGCGCTTCCTACCCTCGCTGAAGATCGTGTTTTAACCATTGTTGACGAACGACCATCTCATGTCAACTGAAATTCACGAGTCCAAAAATGGACAAACTAACATCAATTATCTATATAAAATTGAAGAGATTTCTGGAAAATTTCTTCATTGTAATGAATGAAAGGGCACCACGCGGACTTTACCTTATTTCTCTTACATAAAAGACTGGAAACTGACAGGGAAAGGGGGCAAGAACTACTGAACATCTGCAATTGAATAATTATCCATTTTAGTCATCAATGGTTAAAACATGTCTTACAGCTTTATTTTAATAACTAGATAAACCATAAAGTACTTAAACTAAGAAATTGTTTTAAAACAATTTGTTGGTGATCCTTTAGTTTTAGATAATTTGAGAAATTATTCCACTGCAGCTGTGAATGTGCATCGCTAAGGAGAGAAAAGTACATTAACAATTTGTTAACATGAGAACCCGAAACAGGTATTGAGAAAATATGAACTGGTTGGTAAGAGAAATAAGGGGTGTCCCGTTTAAGAAATTTTCCAGAAAATTGACAACAAATATTATTAATAAATAATATAGAAAACAGAGGAAACAGGACCACTCCATCATACTCATTAAAGAAATAATGCATCATAATAGCTGCAAAAATACCATTAAAATAAACTAGAGCTGTATCTACTAAAATAGGTATTTTTGAGACTTAGCTATTGTCTACATAGAATAATGTTGAATATTTCTTTTATTTTTGTTAGAATAATGCATTATGTATGTGTATACTTGCATTTTAAATACTTATTAAGTAAAAGTAAGTGTGGCACATACATGGATTTAATCAGACAGTTTTTTATTTGAAGGGACTTGCAACAAATTTTAACTGTTAGTGGATAAAATGCTGATGTGTTTATCAACAAACCAAAACACAACAAGATGTCTGGATTTTTCAAGTTGTAAAAAAAATCATATTTTGGAATTTATCCTTATTGAGTAGGTATCCACCCGGGTTCCGGGAGCTTTAGTAGGTAGGTACCTATCCTTAAAAATCGATAATAGCCTACGCATTCAATACATTAGTGGGATTAACAATTGTTACAATTTATCTAAATTATACGGTCAATGACAATAATGCCAATTCTTCCATTGATTTATACAGGCCAAAGACAGATTCAGAAAATTCAACTATTTAAAGTTTACGGCAAAAAACCACGTTAAAAACGTAGGTTGTAAACTCGGGTAAATTTAAACATCCCTGTTATTAACAGAACAATAAGTTAAAGCCAAAAGTATTCATTACGCATTGGTATAATGAATTTTTGACATATTTGGTTAAATTGATAAATAACGACATTATTAGGTCCTAAAAGAAAAACGTATACAAAATCTCAAACAATATGGTTGTCACCACTAAAAATCTAAGTTTACTCACCATGATATCGAGTTAGGGTAATCGTAATATCTACTCATATTAATTCTAATTTATAAAAGCTACACTGACATTTAATTACAATTTATATTATTTACGTGTTTTTCACTAAACGCCATAACTTGACGCTTACAACTACACGGCCGCCACGTTGACCATAGACTAAATTTAGTTTACTGACATGTGTTTAAACCTTTACATAATTACAACGTTTCATTTATCAAAATTCTCGAAAAACATGATTTATTTTGGTTAATTCTCATATTATTCTTATTTAATAGATATTAGTCACTAATGAAATGCAAAAATATATTGAAAATATAATAAGTTAAAACAGATGCCCTCCGACAAACTTATTACGAGAAATTGTAAAGCTGAGTACACACTAGTGAAATCATTCCTCGTGTAACGCAATTTCCGTTTCCTAGTTTGTTGTGCTGGGCAATTTTTTTTGGATTTTCTTTGATCGATTTCGACCAGTGACTTAAATGGTGTAAATAATTTATAGCTGATTATATCTATCTCAAATTCTCAAGGAATCTTATATTTTACAGTTTTAATCTTTATAAATTGGGCTCTGCTTAAATATTTCATTGGCATATCCTGCAGGAAAAATTATTTTTTCCTGGATTAAAGTAGGTACCTATATGCCATTCAGTAAGTGTAACCTTCTATCAGTAAAAGAACTTTCGTAATCGGATTTGTACTTTCAGAGATTCTCTTTAACAAACATTTAAGCAAACAAATAAACAATTTTACAACTACACAACTAGTACTTCTTTGTAATATTAGTATAGAATTACATACGTACCTAAGATTCTACAAGCTGCTTTTCCTCATTTTTATGTAATTCTTATTAGCTAAAGAAGAGGCAATATGAACTATAATGTATAAGTACATCTGTGGACGTTGCTACTGTACCGGTTATAAATTGGCATGCATTTGCTATACACTACGACCCTTGCTTTGCTTCCGGTGTTACCGGCCGGCCTTTGAACTCTTAGAAGTTTTACGTAGTTTTCATAAGAAATAAGGAGGTACGCACGTTGAAAAAAGAGACCATAGACAGCAATAGTTAAGACGGGCTGGTGTCCGCAACTCTACGTCTAAGCGCGTATTTTGCGTACAGACAGCAATAATGGAATGTTGGCTTTTACCAGCGACTTCGCCTTTTTGAAAGTCGGGATAATCCCAAGGGCACGAATGACCAGTATTAGAAGTATTCTGTGTCCATAACTTTATTGAAAGGTCAAGCGGACTCACGATATTAAATTCATTGGTTCGTATGTTTAATAATTCGTTACATCACATAAAACACAAAAAATAAAAATAAAACGCAATTCATAGAGTACAACTGATGAGTGGTGATCTTAAGTTAGCGCCACAGATCATAGAAACAACAGTTGTTTTAATGATCTGTGGTTAGCGCCAAGTGGTTGCGCATAGCATACTTTACATAAAAAGTATTTATTCCTTAGATAAAGTACCTATAGATTAAGCCGTGGCGTGGCCGCACATGAGACAGCAATAGTTAGTTCTGGTGTTACAACAAGAACAAGAACACTACAACCCACCATCGCACTGACACTTATTATCTATAAATAACCCAAATTCCTTGTCTCAATTAACACTTGTTACCACGAAATCACAGAAAATTAAACAAAACCGAGTTTGTTTGTCAAACCTGCCATTATATTAGAGTTTGACAAACAACAGAAACCGGCCATGGTGACAAGGACAAAAAATAATCTTTTGTCCTTATTATTTACATGGAGCTGCCAATTAGCCATCTCGCTCTATCAATCAAGCTCATTTTAAGACTTAATCTATAGGTACTTAATCTAGAGCAGTGGAGAGCAGTGGTGGCCCAGTGGTATCAGCCGCGACTTACAAGTTGTAGGTCGTGGGTTCGAGCCCAGGCATGCACTTTACTTTGCGTAAATTATTTCATCACCACTGCTCTCAAAACGGTGAAGGAAAACATCGTGAGGAAACCGGCATGTCCTAGAACCAAAAATTTGAAGACATGTGACATCCACCAACCCGCACTGGGCCCGCGTGGTGGATTACGGCCCATTCCCTCTCACAGAGAGGAGGCCTGTGTCCCAGCAGTGGGAACATTAATAGGCTGATGATGTGATGTGATGTGACTTAATCTAAGCTTTATTCAGACCAGCCACATGACTCGGTCGGTCGTACTTTACTTCTTCTTTCTTTCTTCTTTTGAATTGTCAAAATTAAAGTGTGCACGCGTGTTTTGAGCTTTTAATAAAGTTAGGTACGCAATTAGGGTGTAGGTCATGTCTACCGTTTGTCAAATTTCATCCAAATCCGTTCAGCTATTGAGGCATGATTGATTAACAAACATCCTAACCTATAGAGTATCACTTAATGGGTAATTGTTATAATTTAATTATTTATATACGAAAACATAACTTGAGAAGTGTTAAACAGAGATTCACCAAGCTGTTGTGAAATGTATCCGAACGTGAACCGTTCAGATACTTTATAAACTAAGTTTTTCAATATGATGATTGTAATTTTATGAAAAGTGCCTTAATTTTTAATTATTTATAACTTATTATTTATTTATTACTTATATAATTACAGTAAACTACTTCTGACTAAAAACAGGTAATATTTAACAGCACCGTTATATTTTTTTGAATGAGCCAGTTTTTAGTTTCAGAACGCACGTTAAGTGGAAGCTTCTTGGAAACGGAAATATTTTGTTTGTGATTGTTTCCGTTTCCTAATTCTTTAAGATGTACTAAAACTTAATTTATCGATATATCATCTTTATCGATGCTTTATTTGCTTTAAACGATGTGTCATGTGCGGAAACCCTACCTCACTCAAGCCTCTAGAACTGCACAGTAACATAGCTATATACAGGCCTTTAAGTGTGATTTTAGATTATTAGGTAACTAATTTATTATAATATGTAAGACAATAAGTTAATTTATAAAAATTTAATAAAGCTAGGTATTAAATTATAAATTACAAAAAGTTCTAAAAAAAATTACAAACGCTGTTTTGCATTTTTGTTTTCTTTGGTTTTCATGATAAGAATTTGTGGACAGACTGAATTTTTATGCAAAACAAATTCTAACGTAAGATTTTTGAGCGTGATTTAATCAATGTAAAATTGAGGTGAAGATGAGCGGAGTGAAGACGGATTCAATAGAAAAGTCACAATAGTTGAAATTCACAGCACTTCAAGCAGAGTAGCGCGGAGGTGAGAACGGTGTTGTGGTGCCTTAGAGGAACGGGCACAGATTTAGATATAGGTAGGTACTCGTCTCTCTCTACTTCATAGGAGCACCCATCTGTACCCCTGAGCCCCGCTCCGTAGGCTCAGCACATTTCCGCTTGACCAATCACGTCAATAGCAACGCACCATAAGGCCAGGAGGAAGATTGATAACTTCATACGTCCACATAGAAATGAGTTAGATTTATCTCAGGTTTTGGATGCTATGTAGGTATAATAGTTAGCCTCAACCGAAATTCCATAAATAAGTAGGCAGACAAATAAAATTAGTTTTTGAAGAATTCTTCAAAGAACGATAAAATCTATAACCCAGTTCAATAGTTAAATTCGGACTTTTCCGTCGGGTGGTTAAAAAATATCATATTAATAATCCGGTCAATGAATCTAGCCGCAGGTAAGTGTATTTTGTGTGCACCACATAGACCATATCGGAGAAGGCTGAAACCCGCGTGCGATGAGTCGGGAGCGGTGGACATCGAGACGTGCGTGCACGGGCCGCGTAGCGCCAGCCGGCTGGTCCGTCCATAGCCGCTCCGCCAGTGCCGCCGCCCGCGGCCACGCCCGCGCCATCAAGCCTCCTTCACTAAGCAACTCCGACCAAATCGTAGCCTCGCCACCTTCTATGATTCCAGAGGCAAGTTTAACCCATGGACGATGTTCGTACACTCGTTGCCACGAATTGTACGGCGCACCGCCATGCTCATCATGCCATGCTCCGGATCCTGTATTCAAGTCCCATGCATTCTCATGAGACATAATTGTTCGAATACCACTGACATAAGTTTGAGCCCACGCAATGTTTCGAACCTGAATGCCAATATGATGAATGTAATCTCTTAAATCTGATTTAAACCGTTCACCGAGGTGAGACATCCAAAAAATTATAAGTTTGGGTAATTTTCCTGTTCGCTTTTGTAGACGTGATAGTAAAGTGCGCGTAAAATGCAGCCAGGCGGCCATGGTGTCATTTTTGGTGTTCTTAAATTTTTCATTCCAGCATGGCATGGAAATATCATTACCTCCGAGATGAACAATGTCCTCGACCCCGGTTAGACGCAGGATGACAAAGAAAAGCCGTTCAAACACGTCGTATACATGAGTATTAAATGGGTTTAACTGTCCACATGGTGGCTCGCTGCAATATTGAGTCCAATTGGCGACATCAAGGCAAAATGCTAATTCACCTAGGTGCGCGGCAGGCCCCCAGCTCCAGGCGTGGCCCACGTGCGCCGGCGCGTCTATCTCCATCAGCACTCGGATGCCCCGTAGCCTCGCGCGCCGGACCAGTGCTCGCACGTCTTCAGGAGTGTACACGTCTCCGGGAGTGTGCGCCCCATAATTTGCTAATTCCGGATCACTGATCGTATGCAGCGGAAATGCTTGTGTGTCGCTAATGTGCCAATGAAATGTATTCATTTTAGAAGCTGCCATGGCATCTATATTCATCATCAACTCTGAAATAGGGAAATAATTATGTGCTGTATCTACAAGTAACCCTCGATACCGAAACTTCGGCTCATCGTCAATCCTTGCTGCTTCTAAAATCAAAAGAGTTCCCATGTACGGGTCCAGCCATATTAGTTGCGACAGCGTTTCCAAAGCATGCCTTGCTCCACAGAATGAGCGTGCAGCAATATCTGCCATTAGACCACCGGCGCCGACGGTTTCGTCCCCTGGTCGTAAGGACAGACTGTAACTTTCATCAGTATTAAGAAGCAAGCGCGGGTCTCCGCTGCTATTGACGACTATGCGCAAAGATAGACTACGCCATTCTTCGAAACCCCGCACTTTATGTTCCAATAGACGCAAATCTTCGCGGAACAAAACAAATACATCTTGAAGATGCTCATGAACAGTCCTTGAAGGAGCCTGGACCATTTCCAGCTGCACCATATCTGCGCGCAGTGGCACTGCGGTGGTGGACAGACTAACCGCCCCAGTTGGTTGTGGCCAGATCTGCATCGATGAGCAGAGCATATTGCATGTTTCCAGGGACTGCAACTTTGATATGTGCGTTGTTCTCAAAGGCAAACATTTCTGATCAATACATTCCCAATTCCATAGCGGTAACGAAGTGCTGAAACAAAAAAAAAATACTCACCTTTTTATTTCTACACATTTTAAATAAGATCCACAATAGTAATAAATAAATGAAAGAACCTGCATGCTTACTTAGTTGTCCGGCAAACGGTTATTTCTAAAGCTAATAGCCACATTAATACGAGTAGAATATTGTCAGGAAAACCTTGGATAACCAGCCACATTACTTCTTAATTTATGTTTTGCTCCGAGACAGCTACGAGTACACTTCTAAAACATTTCTAAAATCCAATAATTCGCTCTATTGCTTTTGACTTGTTTTGACGGTTTTGTGTTGACTGACATGACATTTTACTATGAAACATTCCTCTACACATGCTCTACACTACCGAAGATCCGGCTTTTCGTCAGGACTTTTTTTTCGAAACAGTAACTCTATACACCTGTCAGGGGCGGAGGCTTCGGGCGAGCGGCATAATTATATTTGCGAAGCCCTTGGCTTTTTTGCAATGTTATTTTTTTTTAATTATCTATAGGCTCGCGTTTGACCACTATCTCGCCTGATGTTAAGCGATGATGCGGTCTACGGTGAAGCACGCTTACATAGAAGAAACCTATTCACTCTTGACTTAAAGACCCCAAGGTTGTAGCTGTCAGGGAACAAAGACTCCGGAAGGGAGTTCCACTCCTTAGCTGTGCGCACAATGAAAGTATTAGCAAAACGCTTTGTGCGTATGGGAGGGATGTCCACCATGTACCTATGGCGCATGGCCGTACGTCTTGTAGTCCGATGATGGAAAGGGCTAGGTGGAATCAAATTGTGCCGTTCCGTCGCACACTCCCCGAAATGAATGTACGTGTAATGTAATGTATGTGATAAAGTGATGATAGACGAGAATTGCAAAACTTGTACTTTATCTACTATGAAATAATTTACCAACTTTTGCCCGCTCGCCACCCCATAAGGCCACCACTGACACTAGTAGAACGCTTTTTGCCATAATTTGTCATGTTTGTGCATGCCATATACTCAGAGGATAGTAGGTAACTCCATTTTTTCGAAATATGATTTTTACATATTCATTAATTTAGAATCGCAGGCAGGCAACATCGTGATTGCACACGATGTTGCATCGTGATTTAAAGAATAATATGTTATAGTATAAATTATAAATCCCACGACATGTATTTTAAAAGCTAGCTAATGATCTTACTAATCCTATCCTACTACCTATTATCACACTATAATATATAATTATATCACACTTACTTAATATTATAAAGGCGAAAGTTTGGGAGTGTGTGTATGTTTGTTTGTTACTTCTTCGCGCTCAAACGGCTGGGCAGATCTGGATGAAATTTGGCACAGAGATGGAATATAATCTGGAATAGCGCATAGGATACTTTTTATCCCGGGCATATGTTCCCTTGGGATAATTTTCGACATTCACGCGGATGAAGCCGCTGGCAGAAGCTAGTTTAATTATAAACGGGAAAGTGTGGAGGATAGATGGATGGTTTTTTTGTTTTTTGTTTCTCTTTCACGCAAAATCTACTGAACGGATTTATTTGAAACTTTACAGAAATCTATACTAATATTTAAAGAGGAAAGATTTTTTTGTTTGTTTGTTTGTTTGTACCGAATAGGCTCCGAAACTACTGGACCGATTTAAAAAATTCTTTCACCAATAGAAAGCTACATTATTCCTGAGTGACATAGGCTATTTTTTAATTCCGAAAACGGGTCCTGTGGGGTGGTCCACGGGAGCGCAGCCGCGGGCAACAGCTAGTAATTTATAAATATATATGGGTGAAGTACTTATACCACGCGGTTGGAGCCGCGGGCGGCTGCTAGTAGCTTATATATAACAATAACACATAGGCTATAATTTTAAAAAGATATTGGGAGAAGAACTAATGCCACGCGGGCAGAGCCGCGGGCGGCAGCTGGTATCACGGCCGGGCAGTCGGGCAGAATACACAGTATGGTTTTGGCTGCCGAAGGAGGGTAATGATGTGTTTATCAGTCTATGTACCTATAGATGTTTGTTTCTATGTGGCGTTCTAAAGAACAAATGCGCTGGGTGATTTTGATGATTCTCACGTCAATTGATTCGTCATAACCTTGCGAGTGTCACTGGCGACATTAAAATTGGAAAAGATAAAAATGGCGGATTGTTGGCGCCATATTGTGAGAGCTCGATTTTTTCCTTCTTCCAAACCCATCTTGTGGGGTATCAAAATAAAGGGTTTTAAGATGATTGAAATATATACCTGAAAAGAGAAAAATAAGTACTAGAAATAATTTATTAAGTTCTAACCCTCTTACAAATAAACGCGGCATAAACTTATACCAGGTATAACAAAGGAATAACCATACATTTTCATAGGTTTATACTCGGTATAACTTTATTTCGCGTTTATTTGTAAGAGGGTTAGACGCTACAGGTGCTAGACTAGACTCCGTTGCTAGTATTATATTAACTGTGACTCCGTCTAGCGCCTGCAGCGTTTATATTTATAATTTGTAGCGTCTATAGTCTTATTTGATGCAAAGATTACTATTATGATTTGATGTAGTCATGGAAGCGCGAGAAGAACATTTGCAAAATCAGGCATACTTTGGTACTTGGTACATAACAAATTTGAACTTGTGTAATTGTGTATGTCTGAAATAAAAGGAATGATTTATTATAAAAAAAAAAATCTCTTTTCAGTTATTTTTATTTCTTTAGCAGTCGGTTTTTTTTTATTTTATACTTTCACTTTTTTTTACTCAGTATTAATAAGTTTTTACTCAGTAGTAATATGTTTCACTTCATTTGATTCAACGTTTGTTTGTATTTTTGTGTACAATAAAATGAGGCGTTTTTGTTAGTTGAAATAGCGACATCTATCGGTTCAGAATAGCAGTGCACAATACTCTGCTAATTTTAGAAGAATTGTCCCAGCCCATCATAGACCACTTTATTTTGGTAGGATTATAGTAAGAAATTATTATTTCTCTCTTCACTGTAATACCAGACTACTTTATTATACTGGGGCAGTAAATACTCTCTGTTTAATAAGTGTATAGTCTATGGTAAATACTGTCCTAGTTGCCAAGCTGCACTCAATCTTAATGTTATAAATATAAGTGCGATTTTCACTAAAACATAGTCTCCTATCACCATCGATATCGGCCATCTTGTATTTTGTAAGTGATGGTTTGATTGTTTACAAAAAATATGGAGCGTATATTTATCGAATGTGTTAAAAAGCACCCGTGTTTATGGCAAACGGACTTAGAAGATTATAAGATATCTGAAAAGAAGGATAAAGTATGGACAAAAGTAATAGAAGAGAGCAAAGTATCAGAAAATGGTATTAAAACTGGTAAGTTTTTATCAAACTGAAGCTAGGTAAGGTTAAGGTGGAATGAAAGAGTCAAAATGTAGTTGTTTGTTTTGCTCTTTGACTGTCAAAGTTTGAGTTTGACAGCAAAGTACAGTGCGCCAAGTATATTAAAACAAAAATTTAAAAATGTTGAGTACATAATTAACTTTATGTACCTAATATATCCATGACATATTTGTTGTTTTACCGAGTGCGTTACTCCAGCCAGATAATGTCCAAAATCGTCATCTAAGCGCAATAGATAATTAGATATACAGCTTCTGTAATTGGTAAGCAGATTTTTTTATTTGGTAAGCTGATAGTTTTTAATTATTTGATAAAAACAGTTCCGGCTGGAGTAACGTACCGCATCCAGATCTTTTGTTTTCTAACGGGTATGTTGAAATAAATGTTATCTAAATAATTAGAAATAGAAATATGCTTTAATAGGTCCTAGCACTTCCAATAAGCGGCCCAAAGACAAACTTGAAACGTTATTATATTGGTAATGACTGCATATAAATGGTACTGAAATTTCATTAGTATCCTATAAGTAATTAAAAAGTTATGATGAAACTAATTTGTTCCGGCCACGGCGCGCAGCTGAGTTATTTGAAGACCGATTAACCGAGTTTCCTGTAGTTGTGGTTGTGGTTGCTAAGGCATACTCCTCAGCAACGGCAACTTTAGAAAATAAACGGTTTACGGCATTAAAGTTCCGTCTGGGACGGGAACCCGGCAATGTGTGGACAGCGCTTTAAACGTTGTTATTACGCGCACGGAAGCAAAGTTTGAATTTAAAATAATTTCTGAAGCCTTATAAGTGCGATTAAATATAACACATCGAGTATGCCGCAGTTTTGCGCAGCCCGTATTCTTAGAAAAAAAAGGAAAATAAAATTATACCAAATATAAAACTCTATTAAAGCAGTGGTTGGTAAAACCCGTATCTATTTTAATCCATAATTCATCAGTCATATTTGGAAAATATATACATCAAAATAAAAAGTAAATAAACGCGCGCTAAAAGCCAATAAACGGTGATATTTTGAAGACCTCACTCTACACCAGGGTGAGCGTCCCTAGTGACAAATTCAAACGACTGATTCCATTTTTTTATGAATTTTATGGCGCATGGCCAAAATCGGAACTGATGTTGCCATCTTCCATTAGGGCTCGTTCACAGTGGCACAAACGTATGCATCCCCGAATTTGCAGCATCTTGCGGCTCGTTCACACAGTCATCGATAAATTTGTTTGAACCATAGATGTAAATCTATGGAAGTTTTAAGTACTATCTACTTATTGCATAACATTCCAGAGATTCTACCTGTAAAAGTAGAATTATGAACATTGTGGCTTCGAAACCGCTTTGCTCGGCACCACTCGAAAGTGCACCTCTAAGAACACATTATATTTCTATTTTTATTTTCGTGAGACAGTAGATACTAGAGACACCTTATTAGTCTAACTTAGCTCCTACCTTCCCTATATTGGTATACTTATAGAATTATCAGCTACTGTTACAAAGATCTCCTCTCTGTGAGATGTCCGTGACTACCGCAGGACCCCGACGCCAATCGCTTCCATATTTGGTAAATAATTACTACTCAATTGGTACCAATTAGTACTCGAACAATAAAATTGGAACCTTAGTAGTTTTCGAGAAAATCAACTTTGAAGGTGGTCCTGCGGTAGTCACGCTCTATTTAGCAGGACCACCATGAGCGCCGTAAACGGGGACATATTACAGCTATTCTAAGTATAGAAATAATTACTACCTATAAATGTGATTCATTTCGTAAAAAAACAGAACTGAAACATTTGTATTTACCGAGAAATCAACGATGATAACTTGCGCTCGCTCGTTAAGCAGGACCATGACTTTGAATGTTGATCCCAAGTTTGAACAGCCTGCCGCTTTTCTCAAACCTACATAGAAAATTACTACCCTGCAAGACAAAATTCACAACTCGTACTCCATTAGTTTACGAGATATACCATACCATTGGTGGGGTCACGGTGTTAAATTTTCATTTTAAGATTTCCCTATTAAAAACTCAGTGATTTCTTCCCAAATTTATACAAAAAATACTACTCCTATAGAAGTTATAGCGATCAAACATTCAGATACCTGTGTTGTATTTTAAGAGATTATTTCGTTCATTACTTTTCCATACTAAATCTCCGCGTATAACCCGACCAAATGAAGTTGTCAATGGTCTAGATGTACACTCGTGTACATAAATTTATGGATGTCGGAATAGTAATAACAACAGTTCACTATCTATATTGTTAATACAAACTGTGTACTTAGGTACAGAATAAGAAAAAAAGTAACTTATCGTGAAAATTATAGATAGTCTTCTTTTTAGCGTGTCGATGACAAACGGACTCTTTTTAGTTAAATGCCTTGCCTGGCCCAGAATTCAGCCACGGCAACGCCCTCCGCCGACGCAGTCATAAGGTCCTCACGTGAACAGACAACAGGACATGCGGCACAAGACGTAAGGTGGGCCATGGTCTGCGGGGAGACGCCGCACAAGCACCGAAGATCGGAACCATCAGAGAACCCCCACCTATGGAGATTGTCTTTGCTGCGGCCGACCTGAGTGCGGAGTCTGTTCAGAGTTTTCCAGGTCGGCCAAGGCAATGTGTGCCCAGGTGAAAGGGTCTCCGATGGCTCCAGAAATGATCAGGGAGTTCAAATTTCTTTCGCCAAAGATCGCATCTTTCCGTGGTGGTGTTGCCGGTAGATGGACTCACGCAACCAAGAAAACTTTTTCGACTTTTAAGCCTCTGGGGCACCGAGGTGTAGTTGTGCATTCGATGGCGCGAGTCAGTTTCTTGCTTTGCCCTTTCTATACGGCTTCCCATAGTCCTGCGCACATCCGGGGGCGCGATGCCGATTAGTGGATACAGCAATCGTACCGGAGTCGGTTTAAGGCAGCCAGTGGATATTCGGCATGTCTCGTTTAGTGCTGTATCCACTAGGCCGGAGTGGGCGGAGCGGCTCCACACTGGACAGGCATATTCGCCAGCGGAGAAACAGAGCGCCATTCCAGTAGTTCGCAAGACTTGTGGAGATGCTCCCCATCTAGTGGATGTAAAGCGGCGTAGCAGGCTGTTCCTGGCATGCACCTTTCGCTTAACTATCTCACAATTTTTCCTGTAGTTGAGGGACCTATCCAAAGTGACGCCAAGGTATTTTGGATGGGGACTGTGGATGATTGGTAGCCCCTGCCATGAGATGTTGAGTGTTCGACCCGCTTGTCTGTTACGGAGGTGGAAGGCGCACGACTGTGTTTTTGAGGGGTTTGGTTTTAAGGCATTTTCTGCATAATAGTGGCTGAGGTCTGAAAGTGCGATGGAAAGGCTGGTTTCAATCTCCTCAAAATTTGTGGCTTGGCAAGTTAATGCCAGGTCGTCTGCATACAGAAAGCGGGTCGTGTTCGGACTCACCGGTTGGTCGTTGGTGTAAATGTTAAACAGCAATGGAGCCAGTACACTGCCTTGGGGTAATCCATTCTTCTGGGTCCGCCACCTACTTTTATCATCGAGAAGGTTGACTTGAAATCGTCCGTCCATCCATTTTTCCTGGCGTTGTTCGCATATACGTGACAGCAGCTTTTCACCGGCTTCAACGGTTTCAGCTGAGAAGGGGTCATCGTCGTATAGTTCTTCGTACGTCTTTAGAAGTTCGCAAGATTCCTGGGAAATGCCGGATACGTAAGATGTGCGACACCCTCGCGGGATATATTTTCGAGATGTTTCTGCGACTACGCTTACGAATTTGTCGTAATTTTGCGGGGTAGGCGGAATGTAAAGCAATTCGTCATCTACGGTCATCGAAAATTGTTCCCAGTCAGCTTTTAAATAATTAAAGCGGCGTTTGAAAGGCATAGTCACTGGGAGTACAGCGGACTGGATATTGCACATTATAGGTCTATGTTGGGTACGGGGGATTGGTGGACAAACGATCTTCTTGCTTTGGCTGCTGATATTTGAGCTGACAAATACGAGGTCAGGATTGTACCCACGCTTCCATCGTCCACTATCAAAAGACGCAGGTTGTTTTGGATCATGGATTAGGTTCAGATCGTTAGCCTCTGCCCATTCTTCAACAGTTTGACCGTCCGAGTTCGTCGAGCGATAGCCCCAGCTGGTGCTATGGCTATTGAAGTCACCAATCACAACTTTTGTCCGCAGTGTGTTGAAATTACCCAAATTGAATTCAAACGGGGTGCCTGGGGGTTTATATACTGATGATACAGTGCAGTTACCGAGGTCTACTGTGATAATTTCGATGTTATTATGGTTGGAACACTTTGTGGAAATAATTCTTACGCCGGGAGCAGCAAACACTGCGTTACCGTGCTTCGGATGACAGATCTCGGCGATAAGTGTCAGTCCAGGAATGGAAGGCCTGCCCTGCGTGGAGTCCCGATGGGTCTCTTGGACACATAGGATGTCACAGTGTACCTTGCGAGCTAATTCGGAAAGAATCTCTGCTTTGTCGCGAGAGAATCCTTCGATGTTGATTGAGACTACACACAAGGCTGGTTTTGTTAGTGGACTGCTTGGCCCCGATAAGGGCCGATTGGAGTTTAGGTTTGCCATCGTGGTGAAAGGATTGGCCAATCGACAATGTCGATTGCCCAGGGTGCGCCGGACGTGACAGATGGTTGGATGGTACGTCGCTCGGGGAGGCTCCTTTCATGCACCCCAACTAGATAGTGAACTGTTGTTATTACTATTCCGACATACATAAACTTATGTGCACGAGTATACATCTATACATGGAGATTTAGTATAGAAAAGTAATGAAAGCCAATTTCTCTTAAAATACAATATTTATTTATTATTATTATTTATTATATACTTTATTGTACACCACAAAAATATGTACAGGACAAACATTGACAAAAACAAGTGTACAATACTTAGGTATCTGCATTTTTGGTCGTTATATCTTCTTGAGGAGTAGTAATTTTTGTATAAATTTGGGAAGAAATCAGTGAGTTTTATAGGGAAATCTTTAAATGAAAATTTAACACCGTGACTACCGCCACCCCACCAATGGCATGGTATATCTCGTAAACTACTGGAGTACGAGTTGTGAATTTTGAGTATCAATTTTATCTTGCTATCTACAACTATAAAATAGTAAATGGAGATCATCTGAGAGTTATGGTCCAGACAAGTGAAGAGTACAAAGAGGTCATCGATCTTATTCGAAAGAATGGACTTATAGGACATACATTCACTCAGAAAGACAAAAGGTGGTGCAGAATCGTAATTAAAAATCTGCACCACACAACACCCAAAGAAGCCATTGTAGAGGAAATAGAAAAAACCGGGAACAAAGTTTGAGGTGACATCATATGTGCACTCTCAAGAAGAAACAAGAAACCTCTCAATATTTTCTTCGTGAATGTAGAACCTGGCCCAAATAACCCCGAACTTAAGCGTATAGAAGTTATATACAGCACAAAAGTTAGGAAAGAAGATCCCAGAAAACCAAACGAAATCCCTCAGTTTGCTAGATGTCAACAATATGGGCACACTAAAAATAACTGCATGCGCCCCTTCCGATGTGTTAAATTCGCAGAAGGATACAGAACTATTGACTGTCCAAAAAAAGACAAAAATACCCCAGCCACCTGCACCTTATGCCTAGGAGACCACCCTGCTAACTAAAAGGGCTGCCAAGTGTACAAGGAGATTCGCGCAAGAAAAACTGTTGAGACAAATCACATGAAAGTAACTGCACCAAATATAAAGAATGCCAGAAATGACACAGTCCCATTTAAAATAGAAGACTTTCCACCATTGCCTCCGGGTAGACCTGCAACACAAACACCAAACCCATCAATTTCCCAAAAAGACTGCACACTGGAACAAAAACTCAGAGAACAAACAATCTCAGTCCTCAAGTTCTTTGGAACAAATAATTTCAAAGCAATCAGAGAAAATAGATATTCTCATACAACAAATAGGTACCCTAATGGGACTCCTAACGACTCTAGTTGCCCAATATAACAAATGAAATTCCTACGAATTGCAGCATGGAACATAAATGGCCTGCCTCCTAATACTGCCTCAGAAGCTGGAGTACCCCAGGGGTCAGTACTGGGTTCTGTCCTGTATACGGTTTACACTGCTGACCTACCAACCTAAAAGCAAATTGTTACCGCAACATATGCTGACGACACTGCAGTACTATCCTGTGATAAAGAACCTATCAGAGCATCCACAAAACTCCAAGAACACCTGGATGTGATTGGATCATGGTTGAAAAAATGGAAAATCAGGGCCAGTGCTGCTAAGTCTGTCCACATTACCTTTGCTCTAAGAAGAGGGGAGTGCCCAACAGTTACACTTGATGGAAATGCCCTTCCACAGAAATGTACGGTCAAATACAGAAGACAGAAGACTTACCTGGCGCGATCACATTAAGGCCAAAAGGGATCAAGCAAACAGAAAACTTGGAGACGTCTACTGGCTTTTGGGCAGGCAGTCATCTCTTAGTTTGGAAAACAAATTGTTGATCTACAAATGCGTCATGAGACCCATATGCCGAACCCCAGAGTTCTATACCATATGTCCATATGGTATAGAACTCTGGGGTTCGGCAAGCCACTCAAACATGGAGATACACAACGCTGCCAAAACAAAACATTAAAAATCTTGAGCTGCGCTCCTTGGTTCACAAAGAACATAGAAGTACATGATTACTTACAAATCGCCACTATTAAAGAAGTTGTAGAGAACTCCTGCAAGTCTTATAAGCAAAGACTCCAGCAACACAAAAATGAACTCGCTGTGACACTACTACTCGCTTTTGTGAGTCCTCGAACTCTACTTATAGACTTAAAAGAAAACGAATAGCGTCAATCTAATATCAATGATGCAAAACGAGATGACGCATCGCAGGATGTGAAGAATCTCAAACTGTTAAATGAACAAACAACCAATCTGATTAAAGCCCAAAGGCTGATTGCAGACGTAAAAGAAAAAAAAAAAAATGGAAAAAAATATCTTACAGGGTAGTAATTTTCTATGTAGGTTTGAGGAAAGCGGCAGGCTGCTTAAACTTGGGATCAACATTCAAAGTCGTGGTCTTGCTAAACGAGCGAGCGAAAGTAATTATTGTTGATTTCTCGGTAAATACAAATGTTTCAGTTCTGTTTTTTTTACGAAATAAATCACATTTATGGGTAGTAATTATTTGTGTACTTAGAATAGCTGTAGCATGCCCCCGTTTTCGGCGCTCATGGTGGTCCTGCTGAATGGAGCGTGACTACCGCAGGACCACTTTCAAAGTCGATTTTCTCGAAAACTACTATGGTACCAATTTTGTTGTTCGAGTACTAATTGGTACCGACTGAGTAGTAATTATTTACCAAATATGAAAGGGATTGGCGTCGGGGTCCTGCGGTAGTCACGAACATCTCTGTGAGAGAGGGAATGGGCCTTAATTCACCACGCGGGCCCAGTGCGACTTTTTGGTTTTAGGACACACCGGTTTGCTCACGTTTTCCTTCACTTTACAGCATTTTTTTCACACACACAATTTACATTTTACACAAAGCAACCGCCTGTCTGGGTTCGAACCCACGACCTATGACGTAAGTTGGGGGCGTTACCACTGGGCCACCAACGCTCTATGAAGTATTTCCAGTCGATGCCAAACAAACACTCAAGAAAACTAATTAAAAACGTTAAGTTTTGATAGTAGTGTATATGAGTGTAAGAGCTTAGTTATATTAAAATGTTCCTTTTTTATTTTTCTCTTTTCATTTATTTTTTCAGTAATATGTAAAATAATGCCATTAGCGGTGTTGTGCGCCTTGAAAAACGTGCCTTTTGTTTAGGAGTGTTGCTATGTTTTTCAAAAATATACTTTATAAAAAAATTACATTTTAGTCAAAGAAGCGAAATACTTGTGGAAGAAACTACGAGATGTGCATCGACAATCGTTATCCAAACAACGAAAAATTGCGGGCACAAAAAAATGGAAACACCAAGACCAAATGGAATTTTTATTGCCTTACTTAAAAAACAAAGATGAAAGTAGAAATTCTACTGCAGACTCAGATCTTTTAAAAGATGAAGTTGAAAACGATTTCAATGATGATGCAAGCGGCAGTACGACTCCAAAACAGCCTCGAAAGATGGAAAATATATTTGTAAGCGTATTAAGCAGAGAAGATAGCGATAGTAATAATGTTGGCAGAAGTCAAGCTTTTGGTGAAAGACGAGTGGTAGAAGCAGGTGAACCACAAAGACCAGCTCTGGAGAGTTTCTTCGCCAGTATGTGTGAGATGACGAGTGCCTTACCGGAATACATACAAATAAGAATCGAAAGAAAAATATTTGATGTAGTCATGGAAGCGCGAGAAGAACATTTGCAAAATCAGGCATACTTTGGTACATAACAAATATGAACTTGTGTAATTGTGGACTATGTCTGAACTTAAATGAATGATTTATTATTATAAAACCTTGACAGTAAACAAAAAATTTAATTGCGGCAAACTGTACACAGCTACAGTTTGCCGCAATTCAGTTGTGATTCTTGGATCTTGAATTGTAGCCTTATTGCGTAACCGTAATGAATTCGGAAAGCGATGTAGCTTTCCGTCTATGTGAACGATTTTTCATTCTCTTGGCCCTTTGCTCTTTCCGAATTCATTACGAAATAAGGCTGCTGGCTAAGCGTTGTAAGGAGTTAGAAGAAAACAAGGAAACCTTACCTTATGTATGTATATGATTTGTTACGCGTGGCCTGTATTTATTTTGTACCTTATTAGAAACCCATAATTATACTAAGTATTTAAGTGTTGTCGTATGGTGTAGTACTGTAGTTCACTTTCAAAAAATAATTATAAATAGGTACCAAATTGTAAATAATTATTTCGCTAAAAATAAGTAGTTACAGAGCTGCATATCAGTCATCTTCTTCCTGCCTTTGTCCCATGAGTCCTGGGCCAGCTCAGGGTCAAAGTGTTGCCATCGATGTGTAATTTTACTGTACATAACAATAACGGTGAAGACTGCATCATCCATCCACTAAAAGCGACTTTCTTAGGTCGATTTGAACCACTGAACCTACACACATGTTTTTTTGTCATATTAACTATCAGTTTCTTGGCCATGCCTAGACACAGTCATCAGAGTTGTATGGATCACTGTGATAACTTGTGAACACTGAGACAAGAAAAAAAAAAAAAAAGTCAACATTTACAGGCTTTATTATATTAGGTACTACAGGGCTGGACTTTTCTTAGGCCATAATATCAGCATTGATATTCAACGTGCCAATGCTGCCAGTGTTCTGAGGCCTTAGTGCGAGTTTTAAACGACAATTTGTATTAAAACTGTATAAGCGCCGTCTGGTGACGGTAAAGAGAAACCTCTTTTTTAGGGTTCCGTACCCAAAGGGTAAAAACGGGACCCTATTACTGAGACTTCGCGATCCGTCTGTCTGTCTGTCTGTCTTTCCGTCTGTCTCCAGGCTGTATCTCATGAACCGTGATAGCTAGACAGTTGAAATTTTCACAGATGATGTATTTCTGTTGCCGCTATAACAACAAATACTAAAAACAGTATAAAGTAAATATTAAAGGGGGGCTTCCATACAACAAACGTGATATTTTTGCCGTTTTTTGCTCGATATTAATAACAGCAACAGTTAGACGCTTGAAATATTCACAGAATGTTTAGTTGTATATTTACTTCAAAAAATAATAATTAATAAATTAAAATAAAATAAATTAAGGGGGGCTCCCATACAACAAACGTGATTTTTATGCAGTGTTTTGCGATAAAGGTACGGAACCCTTCGTGTGCGAGTCCGACTCGCATTTGGCCGGTTTTTTTGTATACATTTTGACATAAGAGATCGTTTACGTTATCACGAATGAGCAAGTTAAAAAACTCGCACTAAGGCCTCTGGGCACTTTTCCTAATGACAACTACGTTGACGATCTTTTTTATGCCCAATGAGTTCTTCTCCGCTCCCACTTTTATATTTACATAATTATTATTAAATGTTTGTATATAGTTAGATACGTTAAATGTACTGTTTTATTAAAATATACTTAAGTATAACAAAGAAAGGCACTTTTTATTTCGATAACAAATCACAATAGGTACTCATAATTTTATACAAATATAAAAAATACTTCAAACAAATCCACCGTTGTTCGGAGAATTCTTTGACATAATTCGTATATAGCCGCAGGTATATACACTAGTAGCAAAACAGGTTAATCCAAGGCTTATGATGGGAATGTCTTTGAACCTGTGGATATTTTCTATGCCATAGTAATGAGGGTATCTCAGGCTGAGATCCATTAAAGTTGGGGAGACCTGTTATAACATGGTGGTACATAGATTTCTCACAAAACATACGGTCCTTGGAACGGTACGATGTAGCAAAGAACAACAGAAATGTAATAAAATTTGTTGAAAGTTAAACGCATCGAGTTTCGAAAAGAGACTTCCCGTGAGCAGAATAATAATTGGTCCCAGACAGACCAATGCCCATCTGACTTGTAGTAAGAGGCATCCCCAGCATACCCGCACCGCAACTCAATCGCAAAAAGTTGATAAGCCATCCGAGCCTGCACATTTCAAGAAAACAATATAACAGGCCCGATCGCATGACTTACTTACTTGATACAAGATACAAGGGTGGATCCAGGTATATAATTTATTTCTGGCATAGGAAGGCCAAGTGCCGTGGCGTCAGTATCGACGGAGTCGCTCTGCTTGGAAAATCCATATTATTATCCATATATTTAACCGACTTTCCAAAAAGCAGGTGGTTCTATGTTCGACTGCAGGTAAGTTTATTTTATTAAATAATTATGTCCACCGATTACTCCGACAATTATGGACCGATTCTGAAAATTATTTTTTTGTTGGAAATGGTCATCGACCACACAGTCACTGGGGCCTGTGTGGTCACTGGAAAGGGTATACTTCCGAGGTAGTCCCATTATCACAAGGTCAAGATCTGATCAGGGGATCCCATGGAAATCGAGGCAACGCCTCAAATTTTATAGGCATACCTGTAGCGATTTTGGTAATTTCATCAATATTGCTACGAGCTGGGGCTCAGGGATAAATTATTTAAAAAGCAGACTTCAATTAATCATACTGTATTACCAAACTATTTTTTCGCACTATTTTCCTTTTCTGATCATTCTGTGTCGCTTCGAAATCGAAACTGACTTACGATGTTTTGTTTTTGTTTCACTCGTCCCGCAGACTATCTCTCGCAGTTCAATCAGAGTGATCGCCTACTGCTTAACCGGGCGATCCAGTGGATACTAAGCTATATAGACTCCAGCCAGGCAGAGACTCAGGATGAACCCGACCGCTCTTTTTATAGCACGGAAGATGTTTCTATAACGTTCCATACTGTTCTAGATAATTCGAGAATCTTCCAGAACATTCGACTTTCGAACTCACTGTTCCCGTAGCGACTAGAAATTTATTGAGTTGAGTCCATTCGACAAGAGAAGATTAGTTCCGCTATTCGATACTATATCTATAATATGCCTGTATCTTGTAACAATATCTATAATATCATGGCAAGCATTTGTATTTAGAAAGTATCATTTGGTGAAGTGGAACTGATAAGGAAGATCACAGATGGCCATTGGAACTTCTCAATGAGAAGTAAGTTTTGGGTATAAGATATCTCGAATAGTTAAACAACTGTGATGAAACAAATTTGAATAAAAGGTTCTAATGAAATTGGTTCTAATGAACTGATCTGGGTGATGAAGCCAGACATTTAGGCACCGGAGCTCTGAATAAAATAATATATCCCAGTGGTGTTTAGGTTTATTAGAATTGTTATAAGAAACCCTTTGACTATAATGATTTTCATGGTATCTAATTTATGGAATCAAAACTAAAAATAGTAAAATAAAATAAAACCGACTTCCAAAACAAAACGCTACAAAGCGAAAAATAAATTTATATTCGGAGTGTTTAGGTTTAAAAGTGCTAGCGAAATACTCGAGAGAAAATATTGGGACATTAGTATCGACTGTTGCCAAGAGATGGCGTTGTTAGTTGAGCGACGGTTTCTGAATCACGGTGTTAAGAATTTCCGTCGTTCAACTAGGTCAAGGATACAATTTTTTGGTTGTGTGAGCAGCAAGCACTGTGGTACTTATATTAAACGCGCTTAATTATAAAGTCCAGTGTTTTATTATTCACCCTCTCCAAGTCGACCTTGTTCATGGTCCTTCGAGAGCCGGGTGTGGTCGGGAGTGTTTTGGTGGTTTCCGGTGGTGGTAGAAATTACCACTAGTGGTGGTTAATATAACGTAAAGCAACTTAAAGCAGCGTGCTTATTAAACATAGCATAAAGCAAACGCTATCGTGGCACTCACTTGGCGCTATTTTCTGAATTCGTTATAACGAAGATTCGTTATAACGAAGTACCGCGCGCAACGCAAAAACGTATATAAAGCAAGAAGCGGGCGCCGGGCGGGCGCGACGGCGCGGCGGTCGCCGGCCAGTCGTTGCATGCTAGTGATAGCGATCGGTCGCACGCGTAATTTGCGATCCCGCGCGGCTCACGTAATATATCTACGGTAATTCGCTTTGTGCTTTTAAGCGTAAGCAGTGATAGGACACATAACGTAATATTGACTAAGTAAAATAGTGAAGGACGATTGATTGAACTTTTAAATACGCCTATAATTGCTTAACATACTAACATACTTTATTGCATAATAACACTTAAACTATAATTATACACAGTCCTAAGCCTGGAAAGTATGAAGGAAAGTTCATTGTTTATTTTATACTGCTCCATTTTATCGTAATAAATTCATAAACGCGATGTAATATTTTTAAGCATGCTGTCTGTCCAACGATTCCAACGCTAGGGTAGGAGCTGCGAGTTAACAGTCAGCGCGCTTGCGTTATTCGTGCCCGCCCCGCGCTCGTGCGTTATAAAAAAACTCGTTATAAAAAAACTCGTTATAATAAAGCGTATAAAATAACGACTTAAAATATAAAGCTTATAGCACTAAGCAAGTTATTGACATATAGCTACTTTGAACACTACTAATTACCACCCTTCGCTTCGTTACTGGGCAGTGGATCGCTGTCCAGAGCATCCCTTCAGTGGGTACCAGGTGAGAGGTGCCAGGAGCTGAAGGTGGAAGACCGGTTGGCGCAGGGAGCAACCAGTGGAGCGTGGTGCAGCACTACTGGTGGCAGCAGCAGCCGGAGGGACGAGGCAAGGGAGGAGCAGAAGCTCAACAGTTCGGGGTCAAGCAGGCAGGGGGCGCCACTTGTGTGTGGTGCAGTACAGCGCGACGTGACGTCGCCGTCATCAGTGTCAGTGAGTGTATCTGGTGAAACAATCGTGAGTACTTTCAACCTTATTAAATCAGGAAGAATCTAATAGAAAAAGTGCATTAGAATTTGAACTTTATACTCATTTAACACGTTGACTGCCAGCCCGGTCACCGGTGACCGGACCCCGTCTTGTATCCACGCGCCGTGTTGGTCACCGGTGACCTCAACACAGACCTGTTTTTGGGCAGAATTATTACGCCGGTGGCCACGTTTATCGTACATTTAGTGTATGCAAGTGACCGGAGCGGCGCTGTAGACTGTTACTACAGCGTGGTTTCGGCGTGTTTATGAAATTGTGTGAAATGTGGGACAAAAATGAAGAAAGTGAGTGAAAAAACATAACCGTCATAAAAATCAAGGATTTATTTTTCTCAATGTTTGAAATATAAGTAAAACACAAGTAATTAGGCATTCTAAAATACAAATTAAACGAAGCGATGGAACTTATTGAAACAAGTTAAACAAAAATATGGTTCATTTGGACATTCTTTACAAAACGTTGCTACTTTCTTTGTTTTATTTTTGGCTGATTTTGAACCGTACATTGCCACACAGTTTTTGTAACATTCTGAACAAAATCGTCTAGTGTTTCTTACGTTACCCTCCTTTTTCAATAATTGATGTTTCAGTCTTTTTGGTCTATCTATTCTTTCAGGTTCTGCGTCCTTTCCTGCATCAACTAAATACTCCACTAACTCTCTTCTAAACTGTACTATACTTTCACTTTTTTTTTTTTTTTCGTTATACATAATCCATGCATTAACAATAGCTGTATTCAATATAAGTTCTATTCCTAATTTTTTATACCATTTAACCGTTTTACGTAGTGGCGAGGAATATGCGGCCATTTGATCGCTCATATCATTGCGCTTTTTGTTTTGTTGTAGGCTAAAACCATTCTTGGTTTGCGAATTACTTTACCCTTTTTAGTTATTTTAGAAAATCCTTTAGAATGTTTCGTGGATAACATCAGCACATCTCTTTTGTCCTTCCACTTTAATACGCATATTCCTCGTTCATTCTCCCTAGCTATTACTTCGCCAGGTTTTAATTTGGAGTCTACTACCGCTTTTGGCAAACCTCTTCTATTTTTCCTCAGAGTACCCACCAAATGGGTGTCCTTATCAAGTAGTTCATTGGCCAGCTCCAAGCTTGTATACCAATTGTCTGTTGCAAGTGTGTGACCACAGCCCAGTATGTGCTCACAAAGAGACATTACCACTCTTGTGGGTGTGGTATTCACTACTTCATTATTTTTGCCAGCGTATAGTTCCAATTTGCATGTATATCCTGGTAATGTACAGAGTTTGAATAACTTCATACCATATTTGTGCCTCTTGCTTTTGTTATATTGTCTAAAAATTATGCGACCTCTGAAAGGCACTTGGCTTTCATCAATACAGATATCTTCCTTAGGTGCATATATATTTTTAAAAGTTTTGTTTAAACTATCTAAAAGAGGTCGTATTTTGTAAATTCTGTCAGACACATCAGCCGTATCATTATTCGTAAAGTGCAGTTTCTGCAATAGTAATTCAAATCTGTTTCGGCTCATAACAGATGCAGCAAAGGTTTGCCCAAAAACCCTGTCGGTGCTCCAATAAAGGTTTATTTTAGGTAGTTTAACTAGTCCCATATACAAGATTAATCCGAAGAACCGTTTTATCTCAACTTTTGTGGTTGGTTTCCAGTTATTTGAGCGAGACGAAGGCTTTGCACTAGGTCCTTGTTGCTCTGCAAACAAATTGGTTTGAATAGCAATTTCTTCGAAAATTTCATCCGGTACCATCAAGCTAAAATATTCTCCTGGAGCAGCATTTCGAAGTTGCGAAGCAAATGGTTGTCTCATACCTGAAAATGAAACAAAGATACACCTTATCATACGATTTAACATACAAATATTAATATAGAAACTTTACCGACCGACCGAACAACCCGACCGATTTATATGTATAAAATATACAAATACAAAAAATAACCTAGGAATCAAACCCGGTAGCGCTCATAGATCTGTATAGCGTCTATTACTATTTTAAAATCGTAAAAGGCAAAACTTTGTTACTAACATCTTGAAAATGGTTGAACGGATTTTGATGTTTGACACAGCAATATGTTACCTATAGTCTAAAGTAGAACAAACAAAAAACAAAACAAAACAAACAATAAAATAATATAATATTATACCTGTTAGTTCTGTAAACGCTATAACAGATGGTTGATGTCCTTTTGGTTGAAGCCATTTTTGTGACGTACTCGCTGATAATCTATCAATATTTTCATTAACAAATTTTTCCACGTCATCAATTTCACTCTCAGATTCACTAGGAATAACCATACGTTTGCGTTTTCGGTTTTTTGGAGGATAGATATTATAATCTTCAATCTCTGATTCTTCATTTTCACTCAACACATTTTTTCTAGCAATTTCATCAAAAATACTAGCTTCCAGTAAGTCAATGTCGCGCAAATCATCTAATGAAATATCTATAAAATTCACATCGAAATCTTTACTATTCTCCATGTTGTAATCACCCAATTTTACAAATTAAAAAGCACGAGCGTCCGTCACGGGTGAACCGTCCAAGCGCTAACAGACGACTGCGGGGTGCGGGTGACCGGAGAAGTGCCCGCCCCGGCGCCCCGTAACGGAAATTCACATTTTTACTATCAAGGCGCCACGTAGGTCACCGGTGGCCTCATGCGGTTTTTTCGAAATAATTATGAAACGCAGCTTCTGATCGAATCCAAAATTAGATATATTTTAAAATATTGATATTGCCCACCTATTTTCATCAAAAAGTTTTTTACTGATTTTTCTCATTTACACTACGGCAGTCAACGTGTTAAAAAATTAACTTTGCTGTTTGTGTGTGATTTCGGACTTGTAAATTTTTTCAAGAAAAGTGGTAGCAAACGGGGAACCTATGCCCGATTTGCCATAGAAAATAAACGTTAAAAAGACTTGTAAAATTTTCGTTGTGTTTACGAGTGCAAGAAGATTGTCTTTAGTGAACATTAAGTTAAGAATTATATTCTTCCTCTCTTTATTGTTTAAAGTTGTTTGTTAATTGTGCTGTAGATAGAAATTTATTATTGATTTGTGTGTTTACGTATAATTCGTGTTTTCAAAATGGATTCATTTATCAATATCCAAGAAGATGTGAAAACAAAAATCGAAAAGTCTTGGATTAACTTAAAAAAATGCCCAAAGGATAGGCTTACAGTGTCGTATATTGAAACACGTTTAGAAGGGTTAGAACAACAATGGCAACTTTTTTATAATACGCATGTTAGAATAATCAGCGAAGTTAAAAAATCCGAATTACATAGTTCCAATTACCATAAAGATTGTTTTTATGACGAGGTTGAAGAATTATATATTCAGTTAAAAAGTACTTTAAAAGAGCTACTAAGGAAAGATAAAATTGTATCTAGTGGAGAGAATAGTAGTAGCCCGGGACTTAGCGGTAACAAAGATTTCCATAACTTTCGGTTACCAGAAGTTAAAATACCAATGTTTTCTGGTAAATATCACGAGTGGGTAACCTTTAGAGATTTGTTTATTGGTTTAATACACAAAAATAGTAGCCTAGAGGATGCACAAAAATTGTACTATTTAAAAGGGTATTTAACCGGGGAAGCAGAACAGTTATTAAAAAAACCGGCCAAGTGCGAGTCGGACTCGCACACGAAGGGTTCCGTACCATTATCGCAAAACACTGCATAAAAATCACGTTTGTTGTATGGGAGCCCCCTTTAATTTATTTTATTTTAATTTATTAATTATTATTTTTTGAAGTAAATATACAACTAAACATTCTGTGAATATTTCAAGCGTCTACCTGTTGCCGTTATAAATATCGAGCAAAAAACGGCAAAAATATCACGTTTGTTGTATGGGAGCCCCCCTTTAATATTTACTTTATACTGTTTTTAGTATTTGTTGTTATAGCGGCAACAGAAATACATCATCTGTGAAAATTTCAACTGTCTAGCTATCACGGTTCATGAGACACAGCCTGGAGACAGACGGACAGACAGACAGACAGACAGACGGATCGCGAAGTCTTAGTAATAGGGTCCCGTTTTTACCCTTTGGGTACGGAACCCTAAAAATGTAAAAGTGACATCGGAAAATTATAGTACAAGTTGGAAAAAATTAGACTCTATGTATAATAATAAAAGATTCTTAGCAAATGGTATTGTAAAATTTTTATTTAATCAAAGAACATTAACAGGAGAATCCGCATCGGAAATTAAAAAACTTTTAAGTACAACTACCGATTGCCTAGAGTCAATAAAATATTTAGATCTTGCATCATTTTTAATTGTTCATATTGTAACCGAAAAACTGGATAAGGCCACTAGAAGGGATTGGGAATTAAAGGTAGCATCAGATCCAAGCGATGATCTTCCTACCTTTGATCAACTAAAAGATTTTTTGATTAATCGATTTAGGGGGTTAGAAAATTTAGATACTAAGATAGAAAGGGTCCAAAGGACGACACAGGCACTACACGTAATGAAAGATGGAAAGGGATCTTGTGCATTTTGTGCAGGTGAACACAAAATAAGTGCATGTAAAAAATTCATTAACGAAAGTATTGACAATCGGAGAGACTTTGTTCTCAAGAAAAAATTATGTTTCGTTTGCTTGCTTAGTAACCACTCTGTTAGGTTTTGCAAAAACACTCTCAGGTGCCAGGTGTGCAAACGCCGCCACCATTCATTGCTACACCCACCGGGTGGTGTAGGGTCGGAAGTTGGTGAGGGCAGTAGTGCTGCTCGCTCGGAAACCTCATCGAATGGGGAAAATACAGCCGCTAATCAAGTAGAGGGGTCCAATACGCCGGTAATCTCATGTCTTGCGAAAGGGAGTAGGAAAACGGTATTACTAACGACGGCGTTAGTTAATGCGGAATCAAAGAATGGAACTTACCACGTGGTTAGGGCATTGCTGGATCAGGGATCACAGGGTTCCTTTGTTACGGAATCCCTGGTTCAGTATCTGGGGTTAAAGAAAAGAGCTTCAAAGAATACGGTGCTCGGTGTGGGAGAAAAAGGTACAACGTCGACGGCTATAGTGGTTATAAATCTTCGGTCAAGAGTAAATCCTTCTTTTAAAATAAAGGTGAATGCCTATGTTTTGAAGTCAGTAACGTCTCTTCTCCCATCCTCTAAAGTAGCTAGAGTAGAATGGGTAGAATTGAACGAAAATGATTTGGCTGATCCGGATTACTTCAGACCTAATAAAATTGATATTTTATTGGGCGCTGAAGTATACAGTCAGGTCATTCAGCACGGTGTTAAGAAGAATGCAAACGGGACTCTGCTGGCGCAAGAAACCACATTAGGATGGGTATTGTCGGGTGCGTTTGAAGTTGACCAAGGCATAAATTCTCCCTCAAAAATAACTGTGATGCATACCAGCGTCCAGGATGATGAATTATTGAGAAAATTCTGGGAACTGGAAGAAACATCTGGAACAAAAAGGATGCTTACAGAAGAGGAAATGGAATGCGAAGAATTGTTTAAAACTACAACGACAAGAAATAAAGACGGCAGGTATGTAGTAAGATTGCCAGTACGGGATACAAACCTGGTTGTTAATGGCGGTGAATCCAAAGGGATAGCTGAAAAAAGACTTAAAGGGTTAGAAACAAGGTTAGCAAAAAATGATAAATTAAAGGCCGACTACGCTAAGGTCATACAGGAATATTTAAGCCTTAACCACATGGTAGAAATAAAAGAAATGGATAAGGATAATAAAAAGGGTGTTTACTTACCTCATCACGCTGTCGTCCGGGAGGATAAAGATACAACCAAAGTGCGTGTTGTGTTCGATGCGTCCTGCAAGCGCAGTAACGGGAGGTCACTTAACGATGACCTAATGGTGGGTCCGTCTTTGCAAGACGAACTTCGTCATATTATTATGCGTTGGAGGGCGCATAAGATTTGTATAGTGGCTGATATTATAAAAATGTACCGGCAAGTTTTAGTGAATAGGCAAGATACTCCAATGCAACGAATCCTTTGGCGGGATAGTCCTGAAAGGGAAATAAAGGAGTACGAATTGATAACCGTTACATTCGGGACAGCCTCGGCACCATACTTAGCTGTACGGGCTCTTCAACAGCTTGCAGTTGACGAATGCGGGGATAATGTCGATATAGCTAAAATAATCGTAAATGATTTTTATATGGACGATTTAATGTCAGGAGCTGAAACTAAAGAAGATGCGTTAAAAATCTATACGGAAATAACAAAGGTGCTAGCTAAGGGCGGATTTCAACTACAAAAATGGAAAAGCAATAGCGAAGACTTATTAAAAAGCATTAAGGAGAGGAATGATGAAGCATTACAGATAAAAATAGACGATGTAACAAAAATCTTAGGACTTACCTGGAATTCGCGCGACGATTGCTTCCAATACTCTCTGGTACTTCCGCAGATAACTGGACCTATAACAAAAAGAAAAATTATATCCGATATTGCAAGATTATTCGATCCATTGGGGTGGCTAGCACCAAGCATAATTATAGCAAAGGTGTTGATACAAAGGCTGTGGTTGGCAGGTTTAGAATGGGACCAAGAGGTTCCGAATAATTTAGTAAATGAATGGGCGACTTACCGTTGCAACTTATCTTCTTTGGTGGAGGTTAGAATCCCACGATGGCTGCATACTGCTACTAACGTAAAGAAGGAACTGCATGGCTTTTCGGATGCTTCCAAAATGGCGTATGCGGCTGTCATTTATCTCAGAGTTCTGGATCACGAAGGAAATATTCACATTTCCTTAGTCGCGTCAAAGACGAAGGTGGCACCCATTAGACAAGTGTCTATACCTAGACTAGAACTTTGTGGGGCTGTTCTTTTAGCCAAACTGATGGCTGAAGTAGGAGAAATAATGGGTGTCCAGAAGATGGATTGGCATGCATGGACAGATAGTGAGGTGGTACTAGCTTGGCTCAATTGTCATCCTAGTCGCTGGAAAACTTTTGTAGCCAATAGAGTTTCGGATATTTTAAACACCTTGGATACATACCACTGGTCCCATGTATCGTCTAAGCAAAATCCCGCAGATTGTGCTTCCCGAGGTGTGTGCCCAACTGTATTGAAATCTACGGCTATGTGGTGGAATGGTCCGGACTTGTTGCGACAAAAGATAATTGACTATAAAAGGCCAAAGCATCTTGGAACACATTTGGAAGAAGTCAAGGCGCACACGACTGCGGTCGACACAGTTACCATCTGGAATAAGTTTTCCAGGTTGTCAAAATTAATAAGAGTGGTCGCTTACTGCCGGCGTTTTTTGAATTTAAGAAAACAGGCAACAACACAACATTGTTCGCGGGAATTAACGAAACAGGAGCTTGACGAGGCCACAGACACATGCATAAAGAAATGCCAAGAGGAGTTTTCAGAAGAAATGAAGGAATTAAAAAATAGTACGATAGTAAAGAAAAAGGGGAGTCTTAATTCGTTAAATGCCTTTATTGACTCAAAAGGAATCATAAGAGTTGGAGGAAGACTTGAAATGTCTCAATTGGATTATAATCGCGTGCACCCAATCCTCTTGCCAAGGGAATCTTTTTTGACCGAACTTGTGATTGCTGACGCTCATTCAAAAACCATGCATGGTGGCCCGCAGCTTATGGTTACATATGTACGATCCAAATATTGGATCATAGGGATTAAATTGCTTGCCAAAAAATATGTAAGAAACTGCGTTAAATGCATTAGGTATTCAGCCAAAACTCGACCCCAACTTATGGGCCAACTACCATCGGCACGTGTGACGCAAAATAAACCCTTTCTGTGCACAGGAGTGGATTATGCAGGACCCATAAACATACGGGTGTCCAAGGGGCGCGGGAACAAGTCGTATAAGGGTTATATTGCACTCTTTATATGCATGTCCACTCGAGCAGTGCACATAGAGGCGGTTAGTGAGTTGAGTACCAAAGGTTTCCTGGCTGCGTACAAAAGATTTGTGGCAAGGCGTGGTCGCTGCGCCGAATTGTACAGCGACAATGGGGCTAATTTTGTAGGGGCTGCACGGGAATTGCTTCATTTATATAATGAAGAAAAATCAAACTTTAATACGGAATTAGCAGAATATCTCGCTACAAGTGGCACGGAGTGGAACTTTATTCCTCCTCATGCGCCAAATTTTGGGGGACTTTGGGAGGCAGGGATTAAGTCTACCAAGTACCATTTAAAGAGGGTCATAGGAAACACTACTCTGACATACGAAGAGATGGCTACTGTACTAGCTCAAATTGAAGCGTGCCTCAATTCGAGGCCGCTATCGTATGTGGAGGATCAAGACAAATTAACCATCCTAACTCCAGGGCATTTTCTGGTAGGGGAGCCATTAGTTTTATCTCCCGATTTAAATTTCGAAAGAACAAATGTTAGTATGTTAAAACGATGGCACCTGCAGCAGAGAATGATGCAAGATTTCTGGCGACGCTGGTCTCATGACTATCTTCACCAATTCTTGCAACGATATAAGTGGCAATATAAAATGCCGGAACCATCTGTCGGGGATGTAGTTTTGGTTAAAGAGGATGATATGCCTCCTGGCAAGTGGTTGCTAGGCAAGATCGAACAAAAACATCCCGGGTCGGACGGTCTTACTCGTGTCGTCACACTACGCACAAAATCGTCTACGATAAAAAGACCGACTTCTAAATTATGTTTACTGCCTGTGTCCAATTGAAACTGGAATAATTGTTAGATGTAAGCAAATGTTGAACTCATTGTTTTAACTGTTTGTCAAGTAGTTTTAGTTTTAATTTTAATATTCATAGAGAGGTAAATTGTAACCAAACATGTCAAGGGTTAAAAGAAATGTATGGAATTGCTTCTCAGCAAGGATGTACTAAGAGTTAAGTTCAGGACATGCGAGATATATTTACCTTATTGAGCAATGTGGCCATGTTAAAAGACATTCTGCAATAATGTCCTTGGTGGGCGGTATGTTTAGGTTTAAAAGTGCTAGCGAAATACTCGAGAGAAAATATTGGGACATTAGTATCGACTGTTGCCAAGAGATGGCGTTGTTAGTTGAGCGACGGTTTCTGAATCACGGTGTTAAGAATTTCCGTCGTTCAACTAGGTCAAGGATACAATTTTTTGGTTGTGTGAGCAGCAAGCACTGTGGTACTTATATTAAACGCGCTTAATTATAAAGTCCAGTGTTTTATTATTCACCCTCTCCAGAATTTGGTGAAGTGGAACTGATAAGGAAGATCACAGATGGCCACTGCAACTTCTCAATGAGAAGTATGTTTTGGGTATAAGATATCTCGAAGAGTTAAACGACTGTGATGAAGCAAATTTTTATAAATGGTTCTAATGAAATTGGTTCTAATGAACTGATCTGGGTGATGAAGCCGGAAAGTTAGGCACCGGAGCTCTGAATAAAATAATATTATATCCCAGTGGTATTTAGGTTTGTTAGAATTGTTATAAGAAACCCTTTGACTATAATGATTTTCATGGTATCTAATTTATGGAACCAAAACTAAAAATAGTAAAATAAAATTAAAAATAAAACCGTCTTCCAAAACAAAACACTACAAAGCGAAAAATAAATTTATATTCGGAGGTCGGTGTCAAAAAAGAAAAAAATAGGTAAGTAAGTACCAAAGACACCGACTTCCGAAAAGAAAGATTTTTTTGCTATGTAGTGTTTTGTTTGGGAAGTCGGTTTATTTTAATTTTTTACTATGATCTGAATCAAACTAAAAAGGCTATATGTGCCTACGCATGAGCCAGACCCAGCATCATGTACAATTTTTTTTTTTTTTTTTTTTTTTTTTATTTGTTGTCCCTTTCGGGTACGATGCCATTTAACCGAGTACTTCTTAAGTCAATCAACATTCCTGATTTGTTAGTATGGTGCATTCTGCTGACTTAATTGCTCCCTGTAATAAATAATGTGAGGGTCGAAGCTCAGGGAGCTACAAATTAAATGCAGAATTTACTTTTTTATAATATATTTTAGCAACAACGTGCCTGTCTTCAGGCGGCTTCTATTCGTTGCCAGTCTTATTATAGGCAAAGAGTTTGCCTCTAAATAAGCAGTGTCCTCACATGAGCTACGCCCCTACGAATAGATGCGCAGAATCATATGAAGTGCTTCTATTCTAAGTTTTGAAAGTTTACATCAATCCTACCCTAACCTAACCCGAACATTTACCTAACGGAGGAGTCAAATCTACAATTGAGGTACAACCCTTAGAAGGGGAAGGCTTAAGTCATGATAAACGAATTATCGGATACTCCAATAGGTACTTAAATTTCAGTTGACGTGCGTATATGCAAATACAAAATACAAATAAACACCGTCACGCTTGAACCTCCTTGGTCAAAACCTCCGATAAAGAAACAAGGCGCACAATACCACTTATTATATCATCAAAATTTTTGTCATATTCATCATCTGCCTGTCCTTAAATTGTCCCATGTTATTTTAGGTCGGTGAATTTTAGTCACATTAAAATAATTAATTATGATAAGCTGTTATGTCAAGGGTCAGCAGCATTAAAATTTAGCATTCACCATGGTCTCTATCAAGTTGCTAAGAATCAAGATAAATTAATGGTGTGCGATTGGAGAAACATTAGGCAGTGGACTGCTATAGGTTGATGATGAATAAAATTGATGATGATGATAGAATCCATGCCTAGCTAACTACTCATGTACGGTGCAGGTAGCGTAATCAGTCCTGCTGCCACCTTGCTATGAGTTATTCTGATTTTGATCTTGTCGATATTTACATAAATACATCTTCTATCTATACAAATAAATAAAATTGAAGTGTCTGTAACTCTGTATGTAATATCAATTGTAACGTTTTATTGAATGCATGTGAAAGTATATATACGGTACTAACAACAAATACCTACGCAATGTTTAAGATTTGTGTCTGTCTGTCTGTTTGTTCCGGGTAATCTCCGAAACGGCTGGACCGATTTTGAAAGGACTCACTGGCAGATCCTATGTCACTAACCTTATAACATCAGTGTTAAAGGTTAGTGACATAGCATACTTTTTATCGCGGCAAAATTCACAGTTGCTGTGGGAAAATAAAAATGGGGAATCAGCTAGTTATGATATAAGAAGTAATAAGAACTACGCCGCGACCGATGTTTTTATATGAATCTCAAGAGATATGTTGTAATCATACATTTTGGGATTTTTGGGTTAGTTTCTGGGTCTGTGTGATCAACTTAAAATGCTATTCGCAATGCTATCATTGATAGAATTCACATTGAAATTAACATTACATTTTTTCTATATTATTAGTTGATATAAAAATAATGATAAAAACAGGTGATCTGATCACCGATCAACAATAAATAAAATTATACTATAGACTTGATGACACCCATGTGGACATAGTAGTCTATAGTTTATTCAATTTCAAATTTCAGTTCAAACCAGTATATTAAAATGTACTCTGTGGTTCAAATTTCAAATTCAGTCAATTTAAGTCTATGCGTGTCTGTCTATGTCTACACGTTTTGATGAAGAATTGAAGTTTTTATTTTTGAGGGGCGTCTCGCAGTTCAATCAAAGTGATTGGCTACTGCTTAACCGGATTTTCCCTGTGGAGACTAAGCTAGAGCCTGCCAGGCACAAAAACTTAACCTTTAGGAATTGAAGACTGCTTATATAATGTTATCTATGATAGACTGCTGGGCGCTAGCTTTGCTGCTGCCACCAACGACGGTTTTTGGCGAGAACGTGATGGTGGCTATGTTGCTTCTCTGTTTTATTTTCCTAAAATTGTGTTAAATTGAATATTAATAGTGTAAAAATGGTGTTTTTAGGGTTCCGTACCCAAAGGGTAAAAACGGGACCCTATTACTGAGACTTCGCGGTCCGTCTGTCTGTCTGTCTGTCACCAGGCTGTATCTCATGAACCGTGGTAGGTAGACAGTTGAAATTTTCACAGATGGTGTATTTCTGTTGTCGCTATAACAACAAATACTAAAAACAGAATAAAATAAATATTTAAGTGGGGCTCCCGTACAAAAATCATGTTTTTTTGCCGTTTTTTGCGATAATGGTAAGCAACACTTCGTGCGCGAGTCCGACTCGCACTTGGCCGGTTTTTATTCTAATAATATTAGTGAACGTGCACGAGTGTGGGCATGTAAAAGTGTAAAACACAGCGGTAGCACATGAGTTTGTACATGTTGTCGACAAAACTCCGTAGAAGCTTCCAATAAAGTTACCGTCATTTTAGTCGGGCCTAAGGACATTGGACTAAAATCTAAAGAGACTAGAACTTCTATTCTAAACGTGACACTGGCTTAATGCACAAACCGTACGAAGACAACTCATAAAAACAAAAAACCCCCAACGACAACCATTTTTCATTCAAGACCATGTTCAAAACTTCCCGCCAAGACGCCGCCATGTATTTTCATCACAGTTTCAGGTCTAAAAAAAAAAAATTATTTACTTTTCGTCAAAATTTGTGTTCGTCCACAGTCCACACTACATTAAAACATAATGATTATACTGATTTAATAAGGCAAAAGGATACTACTTCTAACTCGATTACGTAAGGCAACTTTCATTTGGTAGACATCTTACTTTTTTACAAACGATCTTCGTAAATATGTAGGTTGTTGACATGTTGACAGTTGGTACAAAAACTCTACCTTGTCTATTATTAAAAATGACAGCAGCTAGAGGAGATTGATAAAAGGTGGAATCGTTGCTGTTTCGTTAAATTATTTCATGGTCTTTTATTTTAGATCATTCAACTTAAGTCTGGACTATGATGTCAACGACTGAAGGGGAGTTGGATGTTGAAGTTCCCCTTGAAAGGGAAGAAGGCGAGGTTAGTAGAATGAACTTTTATTTGAACATTTTCATTTTAATTACATAGCAGTTTTTCAATGAAGCCTTGCCATAATTAACAAAAAAAACATCTTTGAGTAGGGTCATTTGCATGTAATTCTAATATGTATGTGTTTTGCCGTTATTAATACGAGAAAAAGACTTATGACGTCTTAGGGCGTACTTGTTAACCGGAGATTTTATTGCGTTGCAGTTGGAAGATTCAGATGTGGAAGAGGGTGCGTATATTCCCTTGGCGCGGCCCGAAGCGTTCAACCCTCCGTCGTTAGTGAATATGCAGATACAGGACGAGCAGAGCGATGAGGATTCAGTGCAGGAGTCGTCGGGATCGGAGTCTGAAGACGAGCCGCGGCGCCGTGCCAAGCGCACCAAGCTGCGCCCGCGCAGACCACTCCCGCAGCCTCAAAAGAAGGACAAGTACAACATCTGGTGCAAAGCCTTACAGGTTACTATTTTTAAAATTGCTGTTTGGCATGCTTTTGTATACTAATTTATTTTTATATGTATATATGTATATTTTCTCCTCTCTGTAATTACAATGTCAATTTACTAAATGACTAAACCTGTATAGTTAAAACACGTCTTGGTTCTTCTTGATCTCTAGAGATTGCCATAATAAAATGTATTTTTTATCATCTATTTCAGGAAGACTTGTTAACAGAGGATATGGTCACTTGTGATGTAACAAAGAAAAGCAGATATGGTGTTGAATCTTATGATTATACTATTAAGTATAGATTAGATGATGATTACGTATCTAAGAAGAAAATTTTTACTCCTAAGGAAGATTACAATGATAGTGAACGTTTGTCTAATAAGCGGAGACATGAAGACCGGACAAATGTGAAATTAAGGTTGGGGAAAAGAGAAGATAATCACCATTATAATAATAAGCTAAAGCCCAGGAACCTCCGTGGTCTGATAGTCACTGCTGCGGACACTGTAGAAAATGTAGCAGATGATATTGCAGAAGGTCTATTTGAAGATAAGAAGGACTTAATTGGTATGTCATTTTTGTAAACCCGTGTGTTCATTGGGTTTACGGGTCAGTTGCTCATACAGCGATTATATAATTGTTAATATTAATACACATTTCTTTAGTAAAGTTATAATGTGAAGACATTACTTAGAAGTAACGTTTGCATGTTTGGTTCTGGAAGTATTGATCGAAATACAATTTATTCACTGTGGGATAAACTGCTGGTAAAAGTATTATGTTCAATAAAACACGAATTAGTTAATTCACTGTTTATTTTCGAGGATAGCATAAGCCCTAGGTAGTCTTACACTGAAGTGACATATTTCACATGTGAGGTACTTGTACAAAATATTATTTATCAATAAGATTTCCAAGTACCTACATTTCAGATACACAACAAAAAGGTACCTTTTTATAAAATGTTTTGTTTTCAGGTCGGATTGTACAAGCTGTTGGTGCTAACAAAGCTATAGAAATATACAGAGAAACACAAAGGGTAGAAGAAGAAGGAGGTATGCTTGTCATGGTAAGTGAAACCAAAACCACAGATAATATAATACTAGCATACAGATACCTCATCCCATACAAAGAAACCGTGCCGACGTAAGTAGCGTTTTTCGACTGCTTATTCTGGCAATTTTTTGTACATCGAACGCATTCGGTTCTGTTTCACGGTGATAGATAGATGGTGTCAGCAGCGACTTGCAAGTAAAAGGGTTTACTAGGTTTGTGAATATTTTTTCTTTATATACAGTAAAGGTTTGTTTTCTAGTATTTATTTGCACGTTTTTACAGTTTTTTTTGCATCAAAATGTGTTAAAATGCAAACTTTTACAATCAAGTGGAATGCCTCAGAAATTTAAAAATGCGCCATCTATTGGCTTCAATATTAAATGATCCGTCTAATAATCTTTGAAATGTGAATTATGAGCCCAATATTCCATAATTTTGTACTTAGGAGAGTTGATTAAACAAGAACATACAATTTTTGTGTTCAATTCCAGAAAATGTTAATTTTACACACATTCAATAACAGATTGAGGTGCATATCGCGCCATCTAGTGAGATTTATTTGAACCAAATTTTCTTTCTTAGCAATGAGACCCCGTGCCAAAACTATATTTATGTTTCTGGCTTATAACATTGTTCAAGATTTTAGTCAGAATAGGAGCCAGTTCTTCTAGTGTTCTTTTTAGCCACTCATTTGTAATTTTGGGCCTGGTGCTTTATCTGATTTTTGGCTTAGTTAGTATTGCTTTTCTGACTTTGCTGGGTAAGATTTCAGGACTGAAGTGCATGGGTTAGGTCTAGGGATTTCATAATTGCCCTGATTGGTGTTATCTTGGTTGGATTATGGTAGAATTTTGTGTCTGTTTTATTTATTTATTTTCGGTTTGTGATATTACAGTGGTTATTTTTCAGGTTTGGTATCCATGGATTTGACTCCCGTAGTTCCTTAAGAGCTTTTCTTGTTCCTCCAGTAGCTAAAATATCGCCAAATATATAAAATATATAGGCCAAAGTTCCCCAGTACATATTCATCTTTGTTTTGCTTGGTCCCTACTTTTGCCTTGGCCAAAGTTCCCCAGTACATATTCATCTTTGTTTTGCTTGGTCCCTACATTTGCCTTGGCCAAAGTTCCCCAGTACATATTCATCTTTGTTTTGCTTGGTCCCTACTTTAGCATTAAAATCCCCCATAAGAACAATTTTTTTTTTTTAATATTTGTATATAATTTGGGATAGGTTGTTGTAGAAGGTGATGTGTTATGTTTTGACAGCTTGTTCGTACACAAATATATACTTTTATATGTTTAGAAGTAATTCGAAAAAAACAACATCGTCTGATTTAATCAGTAAGAGTCTGACAGAAGCTTTGCCCATTCCAGTCCGGCGGAAATATATGTGAATACACAAAAAAGCCCGAAGCCGCCTTAAGACCCCTACATTACCTAAAAATTTGCGTCGTTTGTCCCCATTCACATGCGTTTAACTATACATCCGAACACCATAGTCTTTCCATTCGGTGGTTTTATATAGATATGTTAACTTTCAGAATGGCACGCGTCGTCGGACCCCGGGCGGTGTGTACTTCTTCCTGCTGAAGCGCGACGGTGACTTGTCCGTGGAGGTGGTGAACCAGATCTTCGTAGAAGACCGCAAGGAGACTCAGCGCAAGGTCAAGCGAGCGCGCGCCAAGAGCCGCCAGACCGTCATGGAACAGCTCAAGCAGAGTCTCACAGGTTTGTCAAACGTCTTTTGAGCTATAAAATCAAAACCTGGCAAGCTTTTTCAAATTATATTTTGTATTGTCCAATACAGTAAAGCAGTTATGTGAATGCGCAGTTCACTGTGTTCTACTAATTTAGGCATGCAAAATTATTATTAAATCATTTATTTACACACACACAAGTTACAACAAAGAAACAATTTACACAACGGGATGTAATAAACTTGACACATTTCAAGTCGCAATGGGCCCCAAACTAGGCACAGCCTGTATCTTGGAGTTCGTTCAGTGTGACACAGCACAAAGTTACTAATTGTACATTAAAAACATTAGAATATAAAAAAAAAATTGAAATGTTAATAATATAATTAAAATAATAAGATGAGATAAGAAAGATGCAGTAAGATGCTTGGCCCATTAATTGAGTGTGCCATTCACCCCCTGCCATTTTATAGCCGTGTAGTTCAACAGTGGTCAGGCAGGGGCCAGTAGTCCTCCTAAAGTTTTAGGCAATTGATCCACTAAACCTACCAAACCCATGGCCCAATGCATTTTTCTCCATATTTTGCAATAGGTCTGCACCAACCGGGGATTGCCCTTGGGTGCACTTGCGCAGTGCATACAGGGATAATCGTCGGTTAGTGTCAACCGGGGATTACCCTTGGGTGCACTTGCGCAGTGCATACAGGGATAATCGTCGGTTGGTGTCAATTTTCCTGATACATGCCTAACAAGGCCTCTGCGAGTTGGCTTCGGCCCCTCGCACGCCTTTCAAAGGACCGGGTTCCCAAGGTCCCGAGATTGTCAAAGTAAAATTCAAATAATTATAAAAAGCAAAACCAAAAGTTACATTAAAAGTAACAAAAATAAACACAAAACATTAAGATAAATAACATAAATACATATACAATGTCGTAAATAAAAATTTAATAAGTAATGTCTTCCCCCAAATATGTTGAGTCGTTGCTATCATTTGAAGGTCTTCGACAGTAGTTACAGGAATCAGAAGCCATAAAATCTAATACTGGTCTCATAAGGAGCATCGTGCTACCCAGTTATGGGTTGTTGAGGTCGGATACTCAGTGTTCGCGACGAAGCGACACATAGCATATAGTCTATATACTTGCCTATATACCGTTAAAATACTTAAGTTATTTAAGTAAGCAATGTATGTAATAGCATAGGTAAATAAAGAATTTAATTCTTTTCGATTAGGGGTCCCCTAAAAAGCGGGAGCGCAAGTAGCGCCGGGTGCGACATCTTCACGCACCAATGTGTGTTATTTACCTTTACATACACTACACTGTTAGGAAACACAATCTAGGTGTTCTAACTTGGATGCCCTAAGGCTATGACTGAAAAATGATATCTAACAACAGTACATAGCCAGGGACTATAGAGTATCACCCTGAAACACTAGATACATACACATTTCGCTCAAGTAAGTGGTAAGATGAACTCGTTATAAGCGATTCAGCACTTCTAGGTAACCTAGATATCTGCCTAGGACATGTAAACAGATAGTACTCACATAGTTCTAGTACATAAAGGCCACTTGCTTGGGATAATGTGTCTGTATACATAGAACACAAGGGTTTTCGAGCGCTTGTCGGCGGCCCGCCCGCCTTCAGGTACCTTCTGAGCCTGAAGGAATATAGATTTGCTTACTGAAGCAATACCATCGGGGACTGGCAGGCAGGCGCTCGGATTCTCCCATGGGCCCCAGGTCCTCTGACCTTCGGGCATATCATAAAACCTGATTGTTTCCCTGGGTCTGGCAAATATTTCCCTTTTCGGCCGCTTCCCGGCACCAAAACCACCAGAAGGGCTGGTGGTATACCCTAGTTACACACACCATTCGATTCCTTGTTTCATGGCCTCCCTGATCACACTTTTGTAAGGAGCCCAGCTCTGGTGACCAGGGAGATAACCACCGAAATATATTGCCCGGCCCCGGGACATTCTCATTTTCGGACACTTCAGGGTGAATACTGACTCGAGGGTTGAACCCACGCCCACCAGAGTGGCACCATAGGGTGGCCTGTCGTGATGGCCACCGATTAATGCCTGGTGGTCGTGGATTCCACGGGTACCTTGAGTACAAACTAACTTTATGTTAGAAAATAACATCTTTCACTACTCACGCACACTTACAGGCACCTACACGCCTGAAGGTTATAGATATAGCTATAGAAACACTGGATTCCTATAGCTTAGGGAAAGGGCTTTCGAACCCCCGCGATGAAAGTAGTGGAAAAATGTATACTTTAGCATGTAATAGCCATAAGTTCGAAAAACCAGCAGAATTTCCCTTCATCACTCGTTCTTCCTAGCAGAACTCCTCGGCGGAGATAGTTAGGGACCTGGACCAAGGTCCGTTGGATGGGCCATTTCAAGGCGCTTCCAACCATATAGGTCATGCCATGGTCATGACATCGGGAAGGGAGGTTCTGCTGATTTATAGCATAAGTTTATAATAAAAAATTAGGTAAATAAAAAACTTGTGCGACTAAAAAATCAGGGTCCTCGTGACGGTAAAGTTTGGTAGTACGATAGTGCGCATGCGCATCGAGCAATTCGGTAGCCAAATTTGTATTAGAAGAATCCACGCAACTTTATGTCACGAAGACCCTGTGAAAACATCGCAAAACACTAAGAAGAATAAAGTCTTTTATTTCCTGGACATCATATCTTCATCCGTGAACATCTGGCAGACCTCAAGCAGCTCACAGAGGCGAGAATTCTTGATGACAACTGAACTATAGGTGCAAGGGTGTCAACGCGCTGGTGCTGGAGCCTTACAACCTCCAGAAGCCCTATCCTCCGCCAGCGATCACGTCCACCCCGTACATTTACTGGTCCGTTCGAGCCGAATTTTCAAGAACCAAGCCGTTCCTGTGAACATATAGGCCAATGAAAAGCCTGGTTCCGGTGAAGAAAGAAGTCTGACGTCCAGTTCCTGTGAACATATAGGCCAACGAAAAGCCTAGTTCCGGTGAAGTAAGAAGCCTGATGCCCTGTTCCTGTGAACAGTTCCTGTGAACAAAGAAGTCTGACGTCCAGTACACCTCGTCAACTGAGGGTACATTCTTGTTTCTTTAATACGTCAGATAATAGTCAAAACGTAACGTACCGTTCCTGAGAACAGTTCCTGTGAACAGAGAAGCCTGATGTCCAGTACACCTCGTCAACTGAGGGTACATTCCTATTTCTTTAACACGTCACATAATAGTCAAAACGTAACGTACCGTTCCTGAGAACCGTACCTGTGAACAAAGAAATCTGATGCCCACGCCTGGGAACATTTCCTGAGAACCTAGTGCCTGGGAAGAAAGAAACCTGACGTCCGTTTCCTGGGAACCATACCCCATAAACAAATTTGGTAAGAAATATATTCCCATACTTAAAGTACCGACTGGAGTACGAAACCATCACGTTCCCGTGAAGAGTTCCTGGGAATAAAGAAGCCTGACGTCCCACTCGTAAACCTTACAAGTGTCAAGGTTAAGATCATATTTCTTTAAAGATTAGTCAAAAACGTTACGTATCGTTCCTGTGAACACTTTCCAGGAAAGAAAGAAAGGAAGGTGGGATTTCCAGTATCGTATGACATCAGGGCAGTCGACAACAGGATTCCGTCCTGCCACGCGTCCCGCTTGAATAGCAGACGACTACCGTCGCTAAGAGACGCACGTGGATTGAGCCCCACGTGTGCCAGTGACGTGTCACAGACGGTAAGAGACTCACACGTGGATTAGGCCCCACGTGTGAAACCCTTTTCCTGGGTGAAAAAACCCAGATACTGGGTGGAAACCGTGTTCCTGGGAGACAACCGCATTCCTGGGAAATTTTCGTTACGCCCCTGAAGCGATCCAGTGGCGTGAACCTGCGTTTTGGAGGGTTACCGTCGTCAAGAGACGTGAAACCAGCCGGTCTTCGTGACTACCCGTTCCTGGGAGACAGCTGCCGACCCTGGGCTGTGAACCTGAGAAGAAACTAGGAGATTACTGTCCTGGTAACCTAGTTGCTGAGGAAATAGCGTTAAGAGTTATCGCTAGAAAAAACTTATAATAGAAGTTTTTATAGCGTGCTGAGAACTTGTTTCGGAGATAGAACATACATACGACGTACATCGAGTCCTGCAGAATATAGCTGAAGGACTATCACCAAAGCGCTATCCCTGAGAGAGCTATCGCTAGAAGAAACTTATGATAGAAGTTTTTATAGCGTGCTGAGAGCTTGTTTCGGAGATAGAACACACGTACGACGTTCATCGAGTCCTGCAGAATTATAGCTGAAGGATTATCACCGAGGCGCTATCCCTAAGAAAAAATATAGAAGTTTCGAACGTGTGAAGGCGAAGATTTGTTCTATGAGATAGAACGAAAACAAACACATACGAGGACAAACACATTACCCTCATTCGGCAGTCGGGTAATAAGAGTTAGTGTGGAAGAGAACCCGACCCTAATCAGGGACACTAACTCCTTCAGTCTGGATTTGACCATCAAGATTGGATTTTTCGATTGAAACGTGTTATAGCCTGGAAGCTAACCTGGAGTTAAGAGGATCGGACTAACCCGGAGTTAAGAATTAACCCGGGGTTAAAATTTCGAAAAATTGAAAAGGGAAGCGAATCCACTTCAAGCTGACGTCTGGGACCGAACTTAACCCAGAGTTGGGACTTAGCAGTTTTCAAGAAATTCTTTGAAGCTTGGACTTAACCTGTTCGAGCTGAAGTCTAGGGTTGGACTTAACCCTTTCGTGCTGAAGTCTAGGACTTAACCCGTTCCTGCTGAAGTCTAGAATTGGACTTAACCCTTTCGTGCTGAAGTCTAGGACTTAACCCGTTCCTGCTGAAGTTTTGGATTTGGACTTAACCCGTTCCTGCTGAAGTCTAGAATTGGACTTAACCCTTTCGTGCTGAAGTCCAGGACTTAACCCGTTCCTGCTGAAGTTTGGATTTGGACTTAACCCGTTCCTGCTGAAGTCTAGAATTGGACTTAACCCTTTCGAGCTGAAGTCTAGAGTTGGACTTAACCCGTTCGAATTGAAGTATTGAAACAGAAGTCAACATGCCGATGACCAGATCACAGGACAGGAAGGCTGAGGCGTGGACAGTAGGCATGGATCACCCAACAGGCCTACGTCATCAACTGCCCCCACGCTCGCCTACGACGACCGAAGGGACGGGACAGTCTGCACCGACGTCACATATAGGTGACGACCCGCTCACACAGAGACTTACAGGAGATATAGATGATAAGGAACAAACAGATCGCCCCAGCACATGCAGGAAGGCACCCAGGAGGGAAGGATCTTCAGATAGAACACTGAAGCCTTCTGATAGAATACAAGGGATTCAAGATAAGACCTTTGATAGAGGCACTACCATGGCTACCCGGGGGGACGCCCGTAACGTCCAAAGCAGACCGCCGTCGACCAGGACGACCCGGTCACAAAAGAAAATTTCGAGGGCACGTGAAGACTTATTGAAGATTAAGTTGGAACTTGCCAAGTTAGCACTTCAAAAGGCAGAAGAAGAAGTTTCTGAAGCCGAATATATGGATGACAGAGACTCTAATGAAGAGTACGTGCGTTCTTGGCTGGAAGAGGCACCAGAACCTGAGCCACTGAGGGAGGATGACGCCGCCGAAGGGGACAAAAGCAAACAGCAGCCCCCGCCTGCGACTGTCGACGTTATAGCGGACTCCCGGACGCACGATCCTACAGCAAAAGAAGTGAAGGCTAACACAGAGCCGTCAAGGCAAATAGAAGCGAAAGACTCACTCCGTCCCTTCCTAACGGAGCTGACATCCGCTATAGCGTCGCTAGCCGACAGGAAAATCGAGCCATGGACGCCCAACCCTTCGGCGTCGAAGGCTGTCATGACTCTACCAAACTTTGGTGGAGCTCATACCGAATGGCTATCTTTTCGAGCCATATATGAGGCAACTCGTGCCTACTTCAGCGACATAGAAAACACGGCAAGACTCAGAAGGAGCTTGCGTGGTCGCGCACTGGAGACAGTGAGCTCAGAACTCATCGGGAACGCAAAACCGGATGAGATCATGAGAGAATTGGAGCTACAATACGGACGTCCTGATTCAATCGCCCAGGCCGAGACAGATCGACTTAGAGGGCTGCCACGATGCAGCGAGTCGCCCAAGGACATCTGTACCTTTGCAAGTCGGGTCAGAAGCGGAGTGGTCACCCTGCGTGCACTCAAGAAGGATCATTACCTGATCAATGCTGAATTAATGCGATTATTAACCGAAAAGCTACCCAATTCTCTACGTGTACAGTGGTACAGAACGTTCACGGAAAAGTATCAGTCGCTGCCAGACTTATCACTCTTCAGCGACTTTATAACGGAACAAGCTCACTTCTGCAGTGCATTCGCCCCGCCTGAGGCCATCAAGGAGACAGACACTCTGGTGGGGAAACGTGTCATACAACGGACACACATAGCTACCGACAAGCCGGTAAACAAATGTCGAGTCTGCGACAAGGAAGGTCACTACTCGTCTGACTGCCCCAGGTTCAGAGACGCAGCAAGTGACAAGAAATGGGAGCTAGCCAAGAAACATAGCTTGTGCTATCGCTGCCTGAGATTTCGTCGGGAAGGCCACACATGTACCAAGAGGAAGTGTGGCCTCAAGGGATGTACAGCCACGCACCATCGACTTCTTCATTATAGTAAGAAGCCTCAGACAGATAGGTCTAAGAAAACCACTGCTCCAGAGGACCAGAAGAAGGAACCTAACGAAACGGTGGCTAGTTCGCGAACTAGTTCGAGTCATGCTTTCCTGAAAATGATACCGGTTCGAGTCATCGGACCGGCGGGAGAGGCAGACACTTATGCACTCCTTGACGACGGATCTACCGTTTCGCTGATAGATGAAGCCATCGCCCAGCGAGTGGGAGCAGTGGGACCTATAGACCCACTGAAGATCGGTGCCATTGGTGACACCATGATCGACACTCCCTCATCGAGACGAATAACAGTCGTTCTCAATAGTAAACAGAAAAATAGGGTGCCCTTCAAGGCGCGCACCATTCCGAAGCTCAACCTGTCACCACAGGCAGTCAGTCGAGAAGATGTAGCACGATGCAGACACCTTCAAGACCTGACGTCGCAGCTTACTTACCCCACTGGAGTGCCAAAGATCCTCGTCGGCCAAGATAACTGGCACCTGTTACTGGCCAGCGAGATCCGCAGAGGTCCGAGAAACCAACCCATCGCGTCGTTAACCATGATGGGTTGGACATTACACGGCGCGCACACCAGAACCCTGGGACAACGGGTGCACTATGTCAACAGATATCAGACTGTTGACAACAAGCAAGATGCGGATCTGAACGAGCAGCTCCGTGAATTCTTCGCTATCGAATCATTGGTCATCAATCCAGGACGACCAGCTTCTGACCCAGAGAAGAAGGCAGAAGAGATCCTGAACCGTCACACAAGACAGTTAGGAAACGGGCACATAGAAACCGCCATGCTATGGCGAGATGAAAACATAGAAATGCCCGATAGTTATGAGACAGCCCTCAAAAGGCTAGTCTCTATCGAGAAGAAGCTGGATAAAAATCCCGCTCTTCGTGTGAAATACACACAACAGATGGACTCCCTTATAGAAAAGGGATATGCTGAGAAGGCTCCCAAGTCGAGTACTCCAGGAAGAACCTGGTACCTGCCTCATTTCGATGTCTTCAACCCAATGAAGCCAGAGAAACTTCGTATAGTTCATGATGCCGCTGCAAAATCGAGAGGAAAGTCCCTCAACGACTTCCTGCTCACTGGACCGGACCTGCTGCAGTCGCTGCCCGGCGTCATGATGAGATTTCGTAGACACAACATAGCCATCTCGGGAGATATAGCTGAGATGTTTATGCAAGTCAAGGTACGGAGTCAAGATAGAGACTCACTCCGCTACCTATGGAGAGGCAATAGAAGGGAAGGAGCCCCAGAAGAGTACCGTATGACGTCCATCATATTCGGCGCGGCCAGCTCACCGTGCACCGCCATTTTTGCGAAGAATTGGAACGCAAAAAGGCACATAGAGAAGCATCCAGTAGCAGTGAATGCAATAGTACAGAACCATTATATGGACGATTATCTGGACAGCTATAGAACAGTCGAAGAGGCGACAGAAGTCGCGACTATGGTGAAGAAAATACACCAACAGGCGAAGTTTGACCTGAGGAAATGGGTATCAAACAGTTCGCAACTAATAGAGAATATAGATCCGTCGCAAACCTATACAGAGGTTGTGAACATCGGAGACACAGCAGGCACAGAGAAGATTCTCGGCCTGATTTGGAGACTTAGTGAGGACACGCTAGGTTTCAACCTAACGCTTGCAAGACTGCCGCAGGGAATCCTTGAAAAAGAGGCCCCGACAAAAAGAGAGGCCCTCAAGATCGTCATGTCATTATATGACCCGCTCGGACTCGCCTCACCTATAACGATTCGAGCTAAGCAAATACTTCAAGAAGCTTGGAGGCGAGGGGTCGACTGGGACCAGATACTAGATGAAGATCTGGCAGTCCAGTGGAAGAACTGGACACAGCACCTGCGACAGCTCAAGGCGATCAGCATACCAAGATGTTACCCTGGTTATAGCGATGCCACAGAAATACAAATACATGTATTTACCGATGCAAGCGAGATGGCGTACGCAGCAGCTGTGTATTGGCGAGCCACCACAGCAGAAGGCACACAGCGTGTCAGCCTAGTCATGGCTAAAGCGAGAGTAGCCCCATTGAAGCTACAATCGATACCTCGCCTCGAGCTGCAAGCAGCGGTGATGGGAACCCGCGTAGCTACAGCTGTTATACGTGAGCACGACTGCAAACCGTCGTCGGTCACATATTGGTCAGACAGCAAAACTGTACTGACATGGATAAGGAAAGGAGCACGAACATATAAAGCTTTCGTAGCTCATCGAATAGCTGCCATAGAAGAGAGCAGCAAAGTAGAGGATTGGCGATGGATTCCTACAAAATTGAACATCGCCGACATAGCTACTCGTGACGTCCCACAGAAGTTCGACTCACAGCACGAGTGGTATAGTGGCCCCAGATTCCTGTATGAAGACCCTTCTTCATGGCCATCAGAGAAGCCTCTAATCGCTGAGGAGACAGGAGAAGAAAGAACTCTCACTGTCACAGAGAAAGCTCTCACAGAGAAAGCTTTCATAGAAAAGGCTGAAACAAATGTAAAGCTCACTGAAGCTATACCTAATCCCGCAAACTTTTCGAGATGGGAGCGGCTATTACGTGCGACTGCAAGCGTCCTACGTTTCATATATCTCTGTAAACAAAAAACAGAGAAAACGTTCTATAAGAGAACAAAGAAACTTGAAGACGACCCGGACTGGCGAAAGAAAAAGAAGACAGCGACTGCAGCAGCTAAACCAACTCTACACAGAGAGCCAGAAGCCCGGAAACAGACTATAGAAGCGAATTTTCTTCAAAAGGCTGAGAAAATACTCGTACAAGTCGCACAGCAGCAATCGTTCGCTCAAGAGATAGCTAGATTGCACGAACAAAAGGTAGTGGAGAAAAATAGCCCGCTACATTCGCTACAAACAGAAGTAGTAGATGGCCTACTACGTATTAGAAGTCGAATAGCCGCCACCGACGAAATTACAGAAGATGTGAGGCGCCCACCTATATTACATGGCGACCATCACATAACACAGCTCGACATAGACTGGACGCATCGCAGTCTATTACACAGCGGGACGGAGCTCACTATCAATGAGGTGCGGCAGCATTATTGGGTCGTAAGGATGCGACCAACGACCAAGAAGGTACTATCAAGATGTCTTCAGTGTCGTATTCGTAAGGCACAAGCACCCGTGCCTGCGACCGGCGACCACCCAAGGACGCGCCTCGCTCATCATCAGAGGCCGTTCACATACACCGGGTTGGACTATTTCGGCCCGCTATCCGTCACCGTCGGTCGTCAGCATCAGAAGAGATACATAGCTCTATTCACGTGCCTCACAACTAGAGCTGTCCACCTCGAGATCGCCGCCAGCCTCAGCGCAGACTCCGCTATACTAGCGCTGCGCCGATTCGCCGCCCGCAGAGGATGTCCTACAGAGATCCACTCTGACAACGGTACCAACATGCATGGTGCCGACCGAGAGCTCCGAGAGGCCTTCCGAGAGGAGGCCAGTCGCCGAGGCATCACATGGCGCTTCATTACCCCATCAGCGCCCTTCATGGGAGGCGCGTGGGAGCGCCTCGTTCGCTGCGTGAAAACCGCACTTTATACTGTGCTCACAGAAAAACACCCACACGAAGAGGTGTTGTCCACACTGATTTGTGAGGCAGAGTACACAGTAAATAGCCGACCGTTGACTCATGTGTCAGTCGACGGTGAAGACGACGAGTCCATCACGCCGAACCACTTCCTACTTGGTGGCTCGGCTAGACTCCCAACCCCCGGCGTGTTCACCGAGCAAGACGTCGATCACAAGAAGATGTGGCGCAGGTCACAAATCCTGGCCGACATGTTCTGGCGCCGCTGGGTGCGAGAGTACCTGCCGGAGCTTCAAAACCGGCGGGAGCCCCACAGCAGCGGGCCTGGCCTGCAGGTGGGCGACCCCGTCCTCATAGCCGACGGCCAACTGCCTCGCAACACGTGGCCGCGAGGCCGCATCGAGGCCATCTACCCTGGCCCTGATGGTGAAGTCCGGACCGCTGAGGTGCGCACCACTGGCGGCACTCTAAAGCGTCCGGTGAAGAAGCTCATACCGCTACCTAAATGAGCGTAGCAGAGTTCCAGCGGCGAGAGCTGAGCGACGTGTCGCAGAGCGTCGTGGCTACGAGCGCTGCCGACGGTCGTCGCTCACCGGCGTGATGCAGCGCCGCGCCGACGTCGCTACGTGTCGTCACTGCACTGCACGGCGGGAGAGATGTTCGCGACGAAGCGACACATAGCATATAGTCTATATACTTGCCTATATACCGTTAAAATACTTAAGTTATTTAAGTAAGCAATGTATGTAATAGCATAGGTAAATAAAGAATTTAATTCTTTTCGATTAGGGGTCCCCTAAAAAGCGGGAGCGCAAGTAGCGCCGGGTGCGACATCTTCACGCACCAATGTGTGTTATTTACCTTTACATACACTACACTGTTAGGAAACACAATCTAGGTGTTCTAACTTGGATGCCCTAAGGCTATGACTGAAAAATGATATCTAACAACAGTACATAGCCAGGGACTATAGAGTATCACCCTGAAACACTAGATACATACACATTTCGCTCAAGTAAGTGGTAAGATGAACTCGTTATAAGCGATTCAGCACTTCTAGGTAACCTAGATATCTGCCTAGGACATGTAAACAGATAGTACTCACATAGTTCTAGTACATAAAGGCCACTTGCTTGGGATAATGTGTCTGTATACATAGAACACAAGGGTTTTCGAGCGCTTGTCGGCGGCCCGCCCGCCTTCAGGTACCTTCTGAGCCTGAAGGAATATAGATTTGCTTACTGAAGCAATACCATCGGGGACTGGCAGGCAGGCGCTCGGATTCTCCCATGGGCCCCAGGTCCTCTGACCTTCGGGCATATCATAAAACCTGATTGTTTCCCTGGGTCTGGCAAATATTTCCCTTTTCGGCCGCTTCCCGGCACCAAAACCACCAGAAGGGCTGGTGGTATACCCTAGTTACACACACCATTCGATTCCTTGTTTCATGGCCTCCCTGATCACACTTTTGTAAGGAGCCCAGCTCTGGTGACCAGGGAGATAACCACCGAAATATATTGCCCGGCCCCGGGACATTCTCATTTTCGGACACTTCAGGGTGAATACTGACTCGAGGGTTGAACCCACGCCCACCAGAGTGGCACCATAGGGTGGCCTGTCGTGATGGCCACCGATTAATGCCTGGTGGTCGTGGATTCCACGGGTACCTTGAGTACAAACTAACTTTATGTTAGAAAATAACATCTTTCACTACTCACGCACACTTACAGGCACCTACACGCCTGAAGGTTATAGATATAGCTATAGAAACACTGGATTCCTATAGCTTAGGGAAAGGGCTTTCGAACCCCCGCGATGAAAGTAGTGGAAAAATGTATACTTTAGCATGTAATAGCCATAAGTTCGAAAAACCAGCAGAATTTCCCTTCATCACTCGTTCTTCCTATCAGAACTCCTCGGCGGAGATAGTTAGGGACCTGGACCAAGGTCCGTTGGATGGGCCATTTCAAGGCGCTTCCAACCATATAGGTCATGCCATGGTCATGACATCGGGAAGGGAGGTTCTGCTGATTTATAGCATAAGTTTATAATAAAAAATTAGGTAAATAAAAAACTTGTGCGACTAAAAAATCAGGGTCCTCGTGACGGTAAAGTTTGGTAGTACGATAGTGCGCATGCGCATCGAGCAATTCGGTAGCCAAATTTGTATTAGAAGAATCCACGCAACTTTATGTCACGAAGACCCTGTGAAAACATCGCAAAACACTAAGAAGAATAAAGTCTTTTATTTCCTGGACATCATATCTTCATCCGTGAACATCTGGCAGACCTCAAGCAGCTCACAGAGGCGAGAATTCTTGATGACAACTGAACTATAGGTGCAAGGGTGTCAACGCGCTGGTGCTGGAGCCTTACAACCTCCAGAAGCCCTATCCTCCGCCAGCGATCACGTCCACCCCGTACACTCAGCTTAATTCGGTTATACTGGAAGCCGACCCAAATAACAGTTTGGAAAAGGCTAGATAGAGAGCAGCGCTGGCCTAGTGGTATCGGCCGCGAATTAAAAGTTGTAGGTCGTGTGGTTGTGTAGATTATTGTATTACCAACTGGACCCACGTGGAGGATTACAACCCATTCCTTCTCACAGAGAGGAGGCCTGCACGCTCAACGGACCAAATTGGAGTCTTAAGTGCGGAAAAGGCGGTCCATCTATCCTATGGCTAGGAAGATTGTTGAGGTGGCATTCCAGTCTGTCTGGAAGTACCTGAATACTAATATCTTGCATGTAGCGACTACCTTTCTGACCTCCACCACCCAGTAACTCCTCTGGAAGTCCCCCATAAGGAGGTGACTCGAGCGGTCACGGAACTCTGTTCCCTGCTCGCGGGGGCAGCACCGGGTCTCGTAACAGCGACCCCATGCCTGGGCCCATGTAACTCAGGAACACGCCACTTCTTGCCAAGACTCGATGTTAGATTTTTTCTGGCTTCTCACTACTTGTACATATGTAGTTGCAGAAACCGTAACGGACATCATACGTTACGGTCTCCAAAGACAACAGAAGTACTCGACCGGCCGTCGGTTCGGAAAGATACCTAAGGCCCCTCCATTACCACTTCAACTTGCTAAGGCCGAGTTTCTCACCATTAAATTATCGCAGAATTAATGTGACAAATTGTAAAGCACGCGTTATCTGCTGTGATTGGCTGTTTATAAATTCATTCAACCAATCACAGCAGATAACGCGTGCTTGACAATTTGTCACATTCATTCTGCGATAATTTAGAGGTGAGAAACTCGGGGTATGAGTTTAGCAAGACCTCCATAAAAAAAATCCGGAAGAACCTAAACAAAATTAACATCACGACTGTTAGATAAACATGCAAAAATCTAAATGTAGATTTCAGTGATACCACCTGTACCTAGTACATCCACTACAAAATATAAAAAAATAATATTATTTTTTCCAGATTCGGAGCTACCGTCGCTGCTATCACGCGGCGAGGCGACAGCGACGTCGGAGCACGGCTCCAACCCGCCGCCGTCCCCCGCGACCGACGCGCGCGACTGCTCCAGCGACACGGACGCGCACACCGACGTGCCCGCCTCCCCCGCGCGCCCGCGCTCCCCGCTGCCCGACCGGACGGACGACCCGCGCGGCCCGCACGACCCGCACAACCTGCGCGATCCGCGCCGCCTGCACGACTATGAGGACGACGACTTCCTCGAAGTCATGTGCAACGATGATATGGACCTGTTCTAGACACCACGTTGTACTGATCAAAGACACGCGTTACTTTCAGCGAACTGCCAATTTTCGGTTAAGGTCGCCGGTCAATCCAAAGTTCTGTACTCGAATAAGCGCTTACTCGGTGAGGTCCGCTGTGGCCTGTTTGTCTCTGGCTGAGACACACACTGGTGCTCGTCTTCTTGTCCCATCTGAACATCCTTGTTTTATCCCTAAGGGCGAGTGAATAGGTATGTAAGTCGTATAAAGAGTTAATGTAGTTGTACTGCAAGAACGACAAATTTAACGTTGTTTCGGTGAATCCTACACATAGCAATTCTAATATCAACACAGGGAGTATGTAATCACAATTAGTAATATATCGTCGTCGAAATATAATAATATCTATATGAATTTAAGAGCTAATTGATCTAGATTTGCACTTTGTCAACATTACTGACACGCCAGTTGAGGAAAATCTTGTTTCTTTAAGGCTCGGGTCTCACTGGTAATGCGATGTAAAAATGGTAAGCTACAAACTCCGCCAGATAACAAAAATATTAAAGTCATTGATCCGACTTGTACCAAAATAGTACATTTCTTGTTGAGCATAAAAAGTCGAGATTTTAACATGAGAGTTGAGAGACTACATGCGAGAGCCTTTTTATGCGAGACACGAACGAATATTTTTCTACTACCTGATGAGCTTACTCAATTAAATGCTTATAAGTTCCAACAACAATTTATTAGAAACGTTCACACTAAAAACCACAGACTATAAACACAATCAACGCGCGCTTTTTCGAGAGGTAACAGGTTCAGTATCATTCTGCCAGTTACATAATGATCCATACAAAAGTCATTTCGTAACTGAAGTTATTATGTAATTTTGTGTATTTTTTATTTTATTATCTAGTGTCTAAATGTTCATATTTCGAAACGAATTTCTTAGGCAATGTGTTACATAATAGACAAGGTAGTGGAAAAAGTATAATTACATAACTTGAAAACATGATTTTTTGTTTATGGAGATATTTTGATAATTTTGTTCTGAAATGAAAGGTATAGGTAGCACTATTTAATTCGTTATAATCGTGTAAATCGGTCCACGCGTTTATGAGATATTAACTCATCACTGAATGCAAAGGGTCAAGGACGCCCCGTACCGCGATACGTTTGTTTGATCCATCGACCACATAGCCACTAGACGCCTAATGCTTGATCTAATACATCAAAACAATTCTGTCAACTAGCTGAGGTATGAGGCACGGGGGTACTGCTCTCTGATTGGTCCCTTACCAAGGTCATACGCCTCATTAAGGGTGGGACAGGTTAAAAAAAAACCAGCAAGGTATCGATATTTTTATAAACAGTATTTGTAGTTACTTTTTTTTATTAATATTACCTTTTTTCGTTTATTATTTATAATTATTCGGCGTTTTAACATTTTAGTAATAAAATAAAATGTTAAAACTAAAAAAGAAATATCAAAATTCTAAAGGTAACATACTTATTTCGGTTGTTGGTTCTTAAATATAGTAATATTAAATATTAGTAAAAAACGTAATCAAAAAATCGTTTCACAATTAATAAACTATTCAATTTAATGTATTTATTTGTAAGGTTTCTAGTTCTATCGATAACTGATTTGGTCATAGGATATGGTGCATCACTAGTTCTATTTACGAAATTATAGAGGAAAAGAGATAGCGAAAAAATCACTTTAAAAAGAAAGAGACGCAAATATGCGGTGGGCGTTTTCACCTACAAACTTGACCAGTATAATATGAACTCCGACAAATAATATCATAAAACAAATCTAATTATGTTTATATAACTATTAACTTATCAATGAAATGTTATGGCATTTTTCCGGAAACTCGAAGTGTGACTGTTGTTACCATACCAACGTATTGTTCAAGAGGCCATTATAATATTTATTTCATCATTTTTTTGTTGAGGGACGCGGTATTGTTTACGGTTCACAGAAGTGGTCGCTACTAATTCGAATTTGTCGAGAGGCGACCTGTATTATCTGTATATGATCTTTTAGTCATATGAGTTGACAGACATCGCTCGCCTGATATTAGGCGTCTAGGGGCTATGTGGTCGCTGGTTTGATCGTATTAGCGACACAGCCGTTACATTTTTTTTCGTATCGTTTTGAAATATTGGAATACATTGGTAGACAGGTGTTAACGAATATTATTTTTTTGTTAACTGGCGGTGACTATAGTGTCAGTAATTAATGCAACTTATGCTGCAATATTTCCTTTATTAACTGAGGACCATGATGAATATTTCTGTATTCGTCTACGCTGGCTACACGATTGCATATTCGCACTTTACCAGTGTGACATCGGGCTAAAAGATAATAAAAGAAAGACCTATGTGTCAGCTATGCCTGCATGGTGCAGACGGTATGGCTGCTGTTAACTACAAACTTTTGTATTAGCCGTAAGTACGTAAAACTGCCAATTTTTAAAGATAATATTGTACTACTTTACTCTGAGAGCTCAAGAGTTTGTTATATCTAATGGTGCGGAGAAAACATTAGGAAAGTTAAGTTCCTCGGTACTGAATGCTTACTAGGTGTTCGGATGTAATGCTTTAAGATTTTTTAAGAGAATCGGCGCGTAGTATTACTAAGATACGAAATTTCAAATTCCCTCATGATAGGTCAGTATTATGGTTGTACCAACTTACAATTCCGAGTGACACAGTTCACCACTGTGGCCCGAAGACGGCCACTTAATTAACCAGTTCGTAGCTTTTTGAATAAGAAAAGGAAATGGGATTTTTTGGCAGTCATGTCAACTTAAGGTGGAATCAGACACTTGTTTACACGGGTTGATGCACATGCAAGATGAATGACGAGGTGTGGATTTTTTTCGAGATGTCTGTGTGATTGATCTCTTTGCGTTGCCGTTTTCACTTGCGCAATACGGCTGCCGATTTTTCAACACTCGATTATCGGGCTGTTAACGTAATCGACGAATAATCGCCTGTTATCTGCTGTGATTGGCTGTTAAAAATTCATTCAACCAATCACAGACAACGCGTGCTTGACAATTTGTCACATTCATTCTGCAATAGTTCAGCGGTGAAGCCGGCCTTAGCTAGAATAATGAAGAAAAGAAAATTCATCTCACCTGACGTCGTTCTGCTTCAGGAGTCGAGGGAAAATGGCCGTATCGAGTGAACAAACGGCAGCCGAATTGCGCAAGTGGTCGATTGATAGCGGTCAAATCTTTGCGTTGCCGTATTCACTTACGCATTAAGGCAGCGGTTCATTATTGAATTCATTCCGCACACTTGTTTCATTTTGTGTTCAAACGTTTCATTTCGAGTGAAAAGTGCCGAATGAAAGACGAAAATGAACGAAAAATGAACTGTCTGATTCCACCTTTTGTATTGTTTTCATGACGCACTTCATGCGTGACACTCAAGCGTGTTTACAGTTTAAATATTATTGTTATTAGTTTTAAAGTGTGGATTATAGATACCTCTTCAAATAGCAGCGTGGTCCCAAACACAAAACTGCGAATTGACGCGATGCGAATTCGCAACAACTAAGCAACAAGCTCGTAGATTTTTACAGTTTTGTGTTTGGGCCCTAAATCATCAACACCGTGGTTTATTCATATGTACTCTCCATTTACCTTCAAAATTTTTGGTGAAGCTAAATTCATAACTTTTAGCCCCATTAGGCAAGTCAATTGATGGACGATTTAAAAAAAAAATATTATTACAAGAATGTATTAGAAACTAGTTGCTGCCCGAATGAAATTAGCACCTAATTCTACAAATATTATGAATGGGAAAGTTCTAGCTTTCGCCCGCGACTTCGTCTGCGTGGGCTTCAGGTGTCTCACCTTGACTTGGTGAACTTGAAGTGAGTAGTCGTTCTAACCGATAAGTCATTTACATGGATAAAAAGTATCCTTTGTTTGAATCTAGGTTATAAACTATCAGTGTACAACATCTCATCCAAAATCGTCAAGCCGTTTTTGCGTGATTGAAACACAAACATTTAAATTTTCGCATTTATAATATTACTAGCTGTTCCCGCGGATTCTCTCCCTTCAACTGCCTACCCTACCCCACCTATCTACCCTACCTTACCTTACCTACTCTACCCTACCTACCCACCTACCCTACCCTAACTACAATTTTTTTTCTATCTAAGAACCTTCTAACAATAACAAACACATCAAAAAAACAATTAGCGAAATCGGTAAAGCCGTTATATAATTATAGCATGACCAGGAGAAATAGGGGTTAATTTTTATATATTAATTAAAATTCAGATTGTAATCTTACTTCTTACTAATATTATGAATGCGAAAGTTTGGATGGATGTGTGTATGTTTGTTACTCAATCACGCCAGAACGGCTGAACGGATCTGAATGAATATTGGCCCAAAGATTATAGTCTAGAACAGCAAATAGGTTCATTTTTATCCCGGTTTAATTTTCCCTAGGGATGATAAAACACTTCTTTTTTTTTCTTTTTTTTTGTTATTTTACACGCGGGCGAGGCCTCTGGTAGAAGCTAGTGATTTTTATAAAGAAACCATTGTTTTTTGTAAAGCCTTGGTCAAGTGAATATTTAAAACACAAACAAATGACTAAGTGAAAGAAAATAAAGGATTTAAAAGTAATAAATCTTCAATTACATTTCTTGGCAAGCTTTTTCTTGTATGTTGGCAGGTTTTCGTAATTTCGTAGGGTATTTTGAACTTTCAAAATTGAATATATTTGACAAGTATTTAAAATGGGGTTTGTTATGTGATAATTAAATGCATGCATTTGTGTGAAAAGCGCCTAAATAGGCAGACAGTTGCCTTTTTTTATTCCTTTTTTTCTATATAAAATATTTATTAAGTATAGTTGCTTTTTCTTTGATCTCAAAAACTGAGGAGGAATTGGTTATTATTATGTAAAAAACTATACTTAGCAGAATTAAAACTTAGAGGAGCTTGTTAACAATTCGATACTATAAAACGATGTGTAAATAAATAAATATAAAACTTGGGCATTATGGTGTTCATATCCGCCTATAAAAATATTTTTGTTACTAAACTGATTGTCTCTGGTTCAATAAATAGGCTGTATAATAGCTGTAGAAGTAGACAATAAATAGCATACTTTTTGTTTAAGGCAATCAACTCCAAGAGTGGCAATACTGTATTGCTGGACTTCTTGGACATGCCTCTTTTGCCTCGACACGCAAGTACACAGAATAAATATACAAAAAGTATGGCCCTAGTGGTCTCGTCGGTGCGTATGTTTGTGTGAGTGTACCGTTTCGAGCGTTTGTAGGTAGTTTCCATACTGTTTGTATATTTTTACTGTGCCTTCTGTCTGTTACAAGTTGACCACAAGTGTTATGTCAATTGAATAAAGTTGGGCATAATCTTAGCAGGTCAATACGAAGAATATGCATGTATAGTTAACCTGGAGTTTTAATTTGACCCTGGCTATTAGCAATAGGCTCGCTCCTAAAACATAGATTCAGGCGTAATGTTATTTTATTGTCGTTGGTCTAACTATTGTGTATATGATTATCATAGATTGTTATGTTAAATATCAATTAATATGTATGTATCGCCAAAATATTAATTGAAAAGGTCTGTGTGATTGAAACTTGGTAGGTACTGACTGTCTTTTATACGATGGAGATGCTTTGAAGTGTTGTGATGTTGAAAAATGTACAGTTATCTGAATGTTACTGATAGACGGACTCTCAGAAATAATTTGTATAATAAAATTGATAAAAAAATTACATTGTATCATTTAAAACACACCTTGCCAACATCAGTGTTTCTATTAGGTACTTGGGTAAGAGCACGTGACCCAGTGGTAACGGCCGTTGTACAAGTTGTAGGTCGTGGGTTCGAACCCAGGCAGGCTTTATGTAAATTTTTTCATCACCATTGCTCTCAAAACGGTGAAGTGAGGAAACCGGCATGTCTTAGAACCAAAAACTTGAAGACATGTGATATCCTGCGGAGCGAGCATGGGCGTACCCAAGACATTTGTGACAAGACATGATAAATTATGTCATGTCTTACAATTTGTCTTAAATGCTAGCCGGGTCAAACATGTGACTTATTTTAAAGGCGCGACATGCCTTTCTTGTTGCTTCCCGGCGACCACGGCCTACTGTGACATGGCTTGAGTCACACATTTCATCACAGTTTTGACGATAAAGCCATTTTGTCTTAATTATTAGTACCGGCGGCGTGAGCAAATTTCCTGACGTTTATTTGGGACTCATCGGGTGTTAGTTGCTAATACGGGCGCACCCATTTTGTCACAAATTTCACATTTTGACAGATGATTAAGAAAAATTTATCACTTTCGTTCGGAGGTGGTGCTAAAATTTTATAGTTGAAAAATAAAATATTTTTCTTTTAATTACTGCACCAAATGGCAATAAATTTATTTTGTGTGTGTGGTGATTAATGCTTATTAATTAATTGGAATGTTACAGGATTATTAATTAATTATATTTTATTACTTTTTTATAATTGTTATTTTTTATTGTTATTCCTATTTTTAATTATTATTTTTTATTGTTATTCCTATTTTTAATTATTATTTTTTATTGTTATTCCTATTTTTAATTATTATTTTTATTTTGATCATTACTTTTTTATAATTATTTTCTTATATTCCATATTCTTCTTACTTTCTACATTTTAAATTATTTCTTAAATAAAACCCCCAAAAAACAACTAAAATAAAAAAATAGGGGCTCACCGGTATCGGGAACTGGGTCCAAGCTATTATATTTTTTAAGTAATTATTAAAATTTTCAAAATAATTATATCTTTCTAACAAACACTTAATATGTTAACAAACGAACAAAGAAAAATAAAGTGTGCATAAGCCTATGGTCGTGGGTCAAATATTAATTTGTTCCTTAGATAAAGTACCTATAGATTAAGCCTTAAAATTACCTTGATTGATAGAGCGAGATGGCTAATTGGCAGCTCCATGTAAATAATAAGGACAAAAGATTATTTTTTATCTTTGTCACCGTAGCCGGTTTCTGTTGTTTGTCAAACTCTAATACAATGGCAGGTTTGACAAACAAACTCGGTTTTGTTTGATTTTCTGTGATTTCGTGGTAATAAGTGTTAATTGAGATAAGGAATTTGGGTGATTTATAGATAATAAGTGTCAGTGCGATGGTGGGTTGTAGTGTTCTTGTTCTTGTTGTAACACCAGAACTAACTATTGTTGTCTCATGTGCGGCCACGCCAGTGCTTAATCTATAGGTAGGTACTTTATCTAAGATTTGTTCCCAACAAAATTTCACAAAAAATATTTTTTTTTTCATGAATTCATGTTGGGATGCTGCTAGCATGGGGGCACCAAAGGGGGGGGCTAAATTTTGGTTATTTTTTGCCTAGGACATACCGTTTTCGAGATATAGAGCGTTTTATGTAAAATAAAATAAAATTCGGAGGCCCATAATTCGGAAATAGTGCGTCGTAGGACTATGCTTCTCTGAACCTATAAATGGTTTTTATAGCCAAGGTTAAACCGAAACTGCCATAAAATTTGCAAATTTCCGAAAAAGAAAACAAATAAATGTCAAGAAGTTATGCCACAAATCAAGAAAATATCTCACGCCGCCCTGCTAGCATTTAAGACAAAATGGCTTTATCGCCCAAACTGTGATAAAAAGTGTGACTTAGGCCATGTCACAGTAGGCCGTGCTCGCCGGGCTGGTAACCACACTGGACCCGCGTAGTAGATTTCCCATTCCCTCAAAGAGATTTAAACTGCACGCACAACGTACCAAATGGGAGTCTAAGGGCGTTTTTAGTATCACGCGGATTTGCTCATGCACGCGGAATCGGTCCATGCGTAACAAACAAAGAACATTTCAAGTATTATTTATTGTAAAGCCCGCGTGATACTAAAAACACCCTAAATGCGGCAAAGGGAGTCAATCTATCCTATCCTAGATACTTTAGTATCTACCTAATTTATCTGAAGTACAAATTCTAAACTAAACCAATATAAAATAAGTGTGTGTTGTGTTGTTTATCTTTGCAAAAGGTAATTTCTGGTAGATCTGATTTTTATAGGTCATAGAAAGCTACCTACCTACACTGTTGCTGTCACAGGCTACTTACAAAAATGGCGGTTTGACAGCTTTTGCATGTAAAATAAATATTTCGAATGGCCATTTTTATTCCTCAATTATAAGATAACAGTCTATTAAAATATTAGCACTTACACAAGTAACATTTAACAACACACGACACATTTTTATTTCATGCAACATAATTTATGTAGTAGTACACACGCTTCGATCGACAATCTATTGAAAACGTAATTATGACACATCATCTTGCGAAAACCGCCCAATACAAACAGTAAAACGCCTATAACTTGAACGGCTGAACAGATTTTCATCAAACTTAGGGTCAGTGGGGTCGTCTTGTCGGCGGCGTTTTAAGAGTTGGAGTACAGGCATATGATCAGCAAAGAAATCTTGGGCAGTCAATTTTACGTACTTTTTTTTCGAAATTTGCAAAATTTTATTGCAGTTAAATGCAGTTTCAGGTTAACCTTGACCATAGAAACTTATTTAGGTTTTGAGAAACATGGTTCTAAAACACCGTTTCTGAATAGGCATTCGATTTTTTTTATTAGCTTTTATCGCGGGCTTTGAGCGCGGCGACCGATTGAGCGCGGCGACCGAATCAAGAAATTCCGTAACGAAAAAAAACCTGACACCCCGAGCTGCTCCGAAATCGGACGATGGATTCCGAGTGTGTGAGCGGGTGAGGGGGGAGGGGCAGAGGGGTGTGTTGCGCGATTTTATAGAAGTTTCATTTTGATATTTTTAGACTGACGCAAAAAATTTTTTGCGGAGGGGAAGGTAAAGAGTTAACGGGGGGGAGGGGGGGGGTTATGCTATCTTGTTCTCCGGCCTGAAGGGACGGCGGGCAGGGGAGCAAATTTTTTCTTAGAATTGAGCTAGCTCCAGCCGTTTCCAAGATATGGGACTTTTTAGTTTTTATGATTTGGTCGCCGGTTCGTTCTTGGTGGCGGCTCGAGGTCGGTTCTAGAAAAGTGTCGGCTCGGGTCGTCCTGTGATGGAGGATTTTGTACGTCTGGCGTTTAATAATATTGGTATTCAAAGAAAACGACCTTATGCCCCTAAGAATACGGGTCACTTTTCCGTGGAAATTAAAAGTGGCTTTAAGCCAGTGGTAATAAGGGTCACTCAGAATTTGGTGCCGCGTTTTCCAGTTCGGAGGTTCGGTTCCGCTTGACAAAGAAGTTTTTATTCTTGTTGACTGTATGATAATGTATAATTATGCTCGAATTAAAATTAAATGGGGGGCATCTGGAGGTGTCCTGGGGCCTCGGCACATACAATAGCATGAATGTAAACTAGTGTACGTAGGTCGGCCTCAAAATCGGGCTATCTCGCTCCGTTTCCGAGTTATTTGTGTTTTTAATTTGGAGGTAGAATTTCGCATGGCAAAAGAAGTTTTTACAACTGATGGGTGAACATTTTTTTAATGAGATTTAGAATATATAAATAAATAATTATAATTGCATAAGTTGATAAAAAATACTATGCAATAGCTTTACCGCGGCAGCCCCCGAGTGCCACACGTCTTTTTATATTTCTAAAACTTTTTCTTCAAGCGCAAACAAAAATAAAATATAATAAAAATATGTTTTTTTTTGCTTTGCTATCTCATAGTTTACGGCTAGAGCAATGATTTCTTTCCCGAAAAGTTTTTCGCCTGAGCTACCGTTTCAGAAATAAAAATAGTTTTAGAAAAAAATGTTGTAGGCCCATGTCTCAAAAACGGTGCTTCTCAGATCTAAAATGATTTTTATGGTCAAGGTCAACCCGATACTACAATAAAAATGTGAAACTTGCGAAAAAAAAATTAACAAATATAGCTAAGAACACTCCATAAAGTCACCTTTCAAACAAAAAAAAACAAAATCAAAATCGGTACATCCGTTTAGAAGCTATGATACCACAGACAGAAACACAAACACACATCAAACTTATAAGATCCCTTTTTTTTCCGTTGGGGGTTACAAATAGAAATAAAATACATTTGTTAGGTTAAAATACACTTTATTGCTTTCATCAATTCAACAACCCAATAATTTGAACAACAGCATTATTAAACTTTGTTCCTAATTTATAATTTATACATCTAGTGAACAATTTGGAAGAAATATTAAAAAATATAGTCTTTATTTGAAATGCATGAAGCTAATACTTAGGGAGGTAGGAATGGACAAAGCTGCTCTTAGCATAGCAAACAAGGTACACAAATTAACACTTGTACTATAATAATGAGTTTCCGAGTACATGATCTTCATAAATAATAATAGAGCTCCAAAATGTTGTTTATGGAAAGTCCAGCATCTGTAAAAAAATAAAATCATATTCAGTTCTTCCTGTCACTAATATAACGCTATACAACAAGGTTTACATTCATTAACATGTACATGTTATTATGGTACATTAACATGTTTAAAGATTATTGATTATTTTTTGAGTTATGATAATACAATATTTTTTAAAGTAATCTTTATAAAAAAATATTAACTAATAATTTCATATTGTTGAACAATATAAATATTTTTGAAATATTAGTATAAAAAAATTTAAAGAAGTCCTCCACCTCTCTAATAGTTTGTTCAAGCAAATAATAGTTATTTTTTAATTTATAAAACTCTTATTTTTGAGCTTATTTTAAATGAACATAACATATTTATTTAAAGGAGATAAGCCTAGTAGGAACCCACACAGATTGCATCAGAGGTGTTTTAAGACCACAGAAGTGGAGGTGTTTGATCACTTGGGACATAGGTACCAAGAGATGAGACGATTCTTTTAAAACTTTGGACTGATTTTAACAGACAGCTGTGCTGGCTTGGTTGTTAACAAGTATGCTTACCAGCTGTGGCAGGCACTTCTCAATATGTTCGATATCGACCCTGTCGCAACTCTCTCGCAGCGCGTGGCTGGAGGCGCGCAGGCAGGTCTCCGTCACCAGGCACTTGGCCACCTCCACAACCAGCGACAATGCATCATTGCCCAGCTTTGTTTTATTGTCTTGGAAAGAACCGTGCAGAAGCTCTTTGATAACATCCTGAAAATGTTCAAATACAAGTTTGTTTATTTATTTACATTTTTATTTTATCTTATACCAACTTATTTTAAACTTGAATATTGATGTTCATGAATAAGCACTTAAGCAGTTAACTCTGAACATAGGTACCAATTATTCTGGATATTAACAACGAAGGCAGGTACTTGAATTTCAGACCTTCGCGATCAATTAGAACAATATTCGATTAGGGCTAATTAATGCGTAATACCTACTTGTTTTAGAGTGTTCTTCACATTCGATGTAACAGACGCAGGGTCAATATTGTCCTCATCATTCTCATTACTATTACGAGCCATTTTCAACGATTTTTCACTTATAAAATGTAGGTAATTAATTATAAATAAATAAAGGCAAACTTCACTCTGCAAAATAATTGACCCGCCTTTAGAAATAGTCCATTACCAAAACATGTTGTAATCCTTAGCATAGTCCTTTCCAAATTAATTCGACATGCGGCCGGTTTCTTACCGGTGTAAAAGAAATAGAAAGAATGCATACATGCTTTATCTACTTCTAAGGATCTGGAACGCGACACGAAAATTTGACATTTTGACATCTCTCGATCATCAGTTCAGTTCAGAAATCAAGTTGTTATTTCCGTCTTTCATTACATACATACATACATAAACTCACGCCTTTTTGCCATGGGGATAGGCAGAAACTACAAAACGCCACCTGCTACGATCCTTACATACTTCTTTTGCTTCACTCACATTCATACATCTAGTCATACACACACGCCGGTTATGAGTACTGCGCACCTGGCCTTTCTGAAGAACATCACCTATAAGGTCTATGTATGTCTTTCTAGGGCGTCCCCTCCCGGCGTTTCCATTCACGTCTGCCATGTAAATACCTTTCGTTAGTCGCCTTTCATTCATTCTCTCAACATGACCAAACCATCTTATGATACTCTTTTCAATTTTAGTCACTACATCTTTTTTTAAACCACAACGTTGTCCTATTACCCCATTCCTCAATCTATCATTTAAAGTTACACCACACACACATACTTCGCAAAGAACGCATTTCTACTGCATTAATCCTACTTTCATGTCTTTTTTGCCATACCCAACCTTCACTTCCATACATAAGTGTAGGCACCAGCACACTGTTGTGAACGGCGAGTCGAGCTTCCGGAGACATCGATTTGCTGGTCACAACCGCATGTATAGCACCATTCACTTTATGCCCTGCATTCACTCTCCTTTCCACACCCTTTTCAATCTTTCCATCCCTTGTAAACATACTTCCCAGATATACAAACTCGTTCACTTGCTCCACACTCTTATCATTTATTTTCACTTCACACTCCAATACATCGTCTTCACCTTAGTCTTGTTCACATTTATACACATACCTTTTAACTTAAATGCTTCATTCATCACAGTCACCATGTCTTGCAACTGTTCTGCTGACGATGCAAGTAGAACTTGATCATCTGCATAAAGAAGGTATTTGACAGACAACTCATTCTGGCATAATTATACCTTTTTAATTATATTTTTATTTCATTTCTTACGCACCTGGGCAAAACCCTCCCCCATTCCTTTTAATGAATTCGTTTGTAGCAGAGCATTAGATAGAGGCCAACCAGGCACCGTTATCGGGAACAGGATTTAAGTCAAGCTAATCCAGAACTCCAGTGAAGAAAGAACCACCGCACGGAACAATGCGAGCTGTGTCCAGATGTACCTACTGCCACAGAGAAAATAAAACTACGTTATAACTACTGCTTTCTGAATCAAGCTCTTCTTTACCCAGCCGCATACCAAGAGTCTCCTAAGATGTTGGTCGATGTCTCTGTTGGTTAGTAGGTAGGTTACCAAGTTTGAAAGATTTACCCCGAGTTTCTCAGCTTAAAATTATTGCAGAATTAACCTTTTGAGCGCCACGGTCATAGAAGACAATCATTTCCGTGCCCTCCACGCCACGTCTTTATTAGAAGACCATAATCATAACGTTTATTACATTAAAATACATGAACAAATGCTTTGAGCGTATTTATAATATTACCTAAAATCCTAAACTTAAATTTTTATTCCAATAGGGGTCTTAGTTTATATTAAAAACAGAAAAAAATACTAGCTAAAAAATAAATTTTTGTAGTGCCCCAGGCGCCGTAGTCTTTATAGGAAGACGTCTAGTGCTGAGGTTATGTGATTAAGTTTCAAAAGTGTCGATATACAAAAAAGTTAAAAAAATAAAAACACTTTTATTTCGACTCGAAATGTCGAGTTTTGAAAAAAACGTGATCCTTAAAAGGAATTTACGTAACTTTGCTAGCCCTTACACATGTATTTACTCGAATCTTTTAATACTCACAAAGTGCCGTATTTAAGTTAATACTGATATCGATATTGAAAGATCGCGTCACTACTAAACTAATAAATATCGGTGTCTCGTGCGCCATGGACATCAATAGAAGACAACCTGTGACGTCATAGACATAAGTGCATCAAGGTCTGTGTGAGATAGTCCAGCCCTGTTGTGGATTGTTATCGTAACAAAAAATGCATAAATGAGTGAAGCTGATGAAATAAGTTCTGAAGAACTTTTAAAAATCCTATAAGGTGTGGATTAGGAAGCTGAAAAATCCGATAAATACGAGAGTACATCAGACGAAGATTTTGAGTTTAGTGTAAATTATTTTACGGTAAGAAAAAATAAAATTAATATTTGCGTTCATTAACCTAATTAGATTGGCGTAATAATGATATCTCAGAATACCTACAGAACATAACAAAAATTGGATGATTGAATGCATTTTGGATGCTATACGCCCTATCCAGAAAAGAAGCGCGTAATGTGGCCAAGCAAAATCGATAATAATAATATTAATGTGTGTTTAGCATAAACGTGGAATAAACAAAAAAAAAAAGAATAAAATTGAACCATACACATCCCGTATAACAATTGAAATTTTACGTGCTACGGGCGCCACGGTTTTGATAAGAAGACAACTGGATTACGACAAAAGATAATAGGGATGTAGCCAACTTCATAAGACTGAATTATGTACCTTTTTTGTCATTATCTATAGTGTAGTCTGCTTTTTCTTATCAAAACCAAAACTATTGTTAATAAAACAAGATATCGAAATAATTATGTCATTATTTTTATTTATCTAGATATCGAAATACGTCGTTGTTTTATTTATCAGATATATTTATAAAAACATAACATATAAGTAACATTATTATCGATAATCCAATTACCCTCATCACAACGCGTTCGGTACCGCTAGGCGCTCAAAAGGTTAAGGTACCCTCACAAAAAAAAGGAGACTTCGCTCGCTTCGCTCCTATCCGGAATTATACGAAACTTTTATATCGGATTCGGTTATGGATAGATTTCTATTTCGGATATCCGATAGTTTCGGTTACGGAGCTCCTTAACATCCCTGGTATAAATACAGACTATGGCCAGCAACTGAGAAATTCCAAATAGAAAAGCCCAATAACACTTTCCCCGTCCCGGGAATCGAATTCAAGACCTCATTCTCAGAAGTAGCGCTTGTGTCAACAGATCAACAAGGCAGCCTTTTGGTTATGGCTCTGCCATATTTGAGTCACATTCTGTTATGCAAGTTCAAAGGGAAAAAAAAACAAACTGAGCTCAAATAAATACCTATATTTATTAAATCACAATGATAACATCACAAACGGTGGGTTCGCACAAGCGACCTTAGCTGTAACATCGCCAACTTATATTAAAAGAGAAGTAGGTAATGTTTTATCAAATGAAATAATTGCAATAATAAATTAGATCAGAGTGCTAGCGTTAATTTATTATGCACCTTTAGCACGTTATTCAAGTAAAATAAAATAATTGACTACGATTTTTCCAACATAATATTCACAATAAGATAAATAAACAAAATCACAGCTTTTATTTATTACACCTACAACATTTATCATTGTTCGACAAATAACGTTATATTCAGCTGTTCCTGGCTCCCTCCGATCCCAAGAGACTGTCGCAGGGCTAACCTAAGCCTAGACCTTAACCTAACTGAAACCTAAACTTTATTTATTTATTTATTAACACGTACATTTACGTACACAACTTATATCTAAATGCAGGCAAACGAATTTAACTTATACAAAATTTTCACTCACACTGTTATACACACTCACGCACGCATACACTCACACTTTTACACACACACTCAAAACCCACTGGCACAAATGGCACAAGCCCGCTTCTTTTTAGGGTTCCGTTAGTACCCAAAGGGTAAAAACGGGACCCTATTACTAATAGGACTCCACGATCCGTCTGTCTGTCCGTCTGTCACTAGGTTGTATCTCATGAACCGTGATAGCCAGACGGTTTAAATTTTCACACATGATGTATTTCTATTGCCGCTATAACAAAAAATACATAACACAGAATAACCTAAAAACAGAATAAAATAAATATTTAAGTGGGGCTCCCATACAACAAATATGTTTTTTGTTGCCGTTTTTGAGATAATGGTACGGAACCCTTCGTGCGCGAGTCCGACTCGCACTTGGCCAGTTTTGTATTTTCTTTTATTTCTTTATTATTTTGTTATTCTGTTTACAATTGCATACACTGTCTATTGTTACGTGTAAGAGCGGAGTCACCTAACACAAGCATCTTCTTGCTTAAAAGTTGATCTCCATATCACGTATGTTAATATTTTATGTAATTGAAATAAACATTTTTTTTATTATTCTGTTCCGTACACGCGTGACCCGAGAACAACTTAACATAATTTTAGCCATGTATTCACTGACAAACAATGTTTCGAAAATTCTGCCGTCCATCTGTTGTTTACAATATGTCGCCCGAGGATGTATTTTTGTTGGGTGCTGTGTATTTGCAGGCGATGTCTAATCCAGGGGTTCCCAAACTGTGCGTCGCGACGCCCCAGGGCATCGTAGTGCTCTCACGGGGGTCGTAAACGAGAAAAAATAGGTGTTGGAACTATGAGATATGTATAATTATGTAATACGAGCTTCAACTACCAAATACTACTCGATAAATACTAATAGGTACTAATCGATAAATATAATGTAATCAAAGAACAATGGCAGGTGCCCATGCATTGTTTTAGCTGGGATTAAAATCCTACGTCATTAAATAAAAATATCTGGTTTAACTCAGGGTGATGTTCTGAATTATTTTGTGCAAGAATTTTTGTTCGAAAATGTCGAGAATAATAATCATGTCATATTCAGTCATGAACTTTTGTAGGTTATGTCTGGGTAACTTTTAATAATGCGTTTAATAGGTAATATTATTCAATTTTGTGAAAGTAAAAGGGCAATATCGCATTACTATTTCCCTTACCTAGTTATTTCAGCATGAAATGTATATCTTATTGGAAAGAGTATATTTTTTTAAACTAAGCGACTTTTACGTGTATCAAAAGGCAGTCGTCAACAACCAAGCTAGATTTTTTTGAATACTAGTTTTTTTGCCAATCATTAATTGAAAGTAATTCATTTATTTCTACTACACTACAATATTCTTACCTACCTGCAAGGAACATCTACACTTAGACAAACTGTATTGTTAACTCATTTACTGCAATAAATACAATAATGATATTATTACTTCATATAGTTACTACTTGTCACTTAGAAGATAAAATATATAATGGCAACACTATTACAAAGCTATGGAAAATATATATATGGTTTCTTTAGCTTACTAAAGAAATTAACTACTAAATCAAATAGCTTTTTATTTATTATGTTTTTTTAAATCTATTTTGGACCAGGCCTAATTACACTTTAAAAAACATAGACAATTAATAGAATTTCTTTCGTATATACACTCTTTCAGACGCTCAAATTTAAGTCAGCTAAGATTTCGCCATTGTTCTTTTAGAGTAATGAATCCCAAGACTATCCAATTCTGGATACTATGCTATACTTTACAGAAGATTCTTAGTACCGCTTGATACGTCGTGTCGCACCTACTGCAGAAATTAAGTCGTAGTACAGATTACACGCCAGCAGTGGACTAATAAAGGCTGATGATGATAACGAAGACAGATTACATATTAATTGAGAAACTGAAAGGAGAGTAACTGTTTCCAACTATAGCTCTGATTTGAAATTTATTCTTAGAAAAACGACCTTATTAACTACTGATGTACAGCTTGGCCAGAAAGAGTAGAAAAAAATTGAGGTCGCCACTATCGTTTATATGGCATCATTTATACTATAACATAAATGAATTTGATACTTCAAGTATTTTTAAAGATAAATCAGAATGGGGAAAATTGTTAAATCAGGTGCAAATTGCAAACTGTTAAATAAAAAGCCTAGGAGAGTAAAAACATCTTTATTATAGTAACAATATATTTTCTAATCACTATCTAAATATTCTACACCCGACTCTATGCTTGGCTGTTGTTGCAAATTTGCCTTCGTTTTTATTGCCTCCGTTTATTTTGCGTCGAACAGTGCTTTCTGAGTTTCCTGTAATCAAAATAAAACATTAATGTAGAATGATGTGCGTGACTATCAAAAATTGCAGTCGCTCTATACAAAGTCACTGTGTCAAAGTACTTTCCCTATGTAAACATAACCTCTAAAATTAAATTAAATCCAAAAATACTTCGATGATGTGGTATATTTTAAAGACCAAACCGATTTTAACTGTAACTTAGATCATGAACTATGTATATTTATATAAAATTAGATTGAATAAATACCTGACATATCAGCAACTCGTTTGTAAAGGTTATCCAATTCTCTTAGAAGTTTTCCGGCATGATATTCCTCCAAACACCTCTTAAAAATATTGTAAATAACTTCTCTGGCACCACTTTTTATCGTCTTTCCCATTTTCAATAACAATTCACCGACTAATACGTTTAATATCTACCAAAAATCACATTAATTCACGATAAACTTTTACTGTTTTGGTAGTTTGACTGATGTTTGACTTTTCTTTCATGTTGCCATGTGTAGAAAAAATTAGTTCACTTTTATTTAATTTCTACTCTTTCTGGCCAAGCCATATTTCCTAATAATCGGCGCGGAGCTCGTGGCTAAATAATAACAGCCGCACGGGTCGATCTTCAAGGTTAAGCAACACTTGACGAGGTCGGTCCGTGGATGGGTGACCATTTCATCATACCGAGTTTCCTCCGTGCCTCGGAAAGCACGTTAAGCCGTTGGTCCCGGCTGTCATTTGACGATCTTTGACAGTCGTTACGGGTAGTCAGAAGATTGAGATCTGACACCAGTCTAGCCAAGGCGTACCGTGTTACCCAGTTATAGTCTGCGCCAAACATCTTGGCCGCCCTGAAGTTGGTTTACCGGATGCGCAAGGCACGAAACAGTTCTGTTTTTGTATGAGATTTTATACTGCGCAGCCATTGTAGCCAACTTCAGGACGGCCAAGAAGTTTGGCGAGAACTATACTGGGTTGTGGAGGTCAGATAGGCAGTCGCTACATGTATAACACTGGTACTTGGCTGAATCCGGTTAGACTGGAAGCCGACCCCAATAAAGTTGGGAAAAGTCTAGGCAGATTGATTGTATTTCCTAATAATCAATATTTTTTCAAGCAACTAGAAAAATCAGTTAATAATCAATACGCTGCAATTTGCGACGCTCTCGTACCTTATACAAGGGCGTCGCATAAAAAAACACTACTTAAAGGAAGTCACAGTATCTATAAAAAAGATTGGGACGCCCTGGTTTAGTCGCATGGTTTGGAAATAAAATGATCTTTTTCAGAAATACAAATCTTTTGTTTCTGAAACAGTGTTTACAAACAATTGTTTCTCAGTGAATACATGGCCTAATAAATACAAAATGCGTGCCCTGATTTCCTCTTCCGACTTATCCGGCAAACTGTCAGCGACCAAACCTAAAAAATGTTTGTCCTCGACAATTTCTATTAGAGTTGTGCCCTGACGTTCTTCAGGTGTAAGCTGCTCCTTAAATATTTCAAGTATCCGTTTGTCTTCATTTCTGCTCCATTCGGGCTGTTCAATCTTGACTATTTCGTCTTCGAGCATTATCTGCATGGATGAGTTGGAACAATCGCTGACATCGTCTTCGGTCTTGCTTACTGTTACCACTGTATGGAGCGACACACTTTCAGATGTTGGTGTTACGTCTTCCGCTATGATTTCCTGTAATAAAGCAATAATTATATAAGATAATGATATCTGCCAGTGAGACCAGTGAGAGCAGTGGTGGCCCAGTGGTATCGGCCGCGACTTACAAGTTGTAGGTCGTGGGTTCGAGCCCAGGCAGGCGCTTTACTTTGCGTAAATTATTTCATCACCACTGCTCTCAAAACGGTGAGGGAAAACATCGTGAGGAAACCGGCATGTCATAGAACCAAAAATTCGAAGACTTGTGACATCCACCAACCCGCACTGGGCCCGCGTGGTGGATTACGGCCCATTCCCTCTCACAGAGAGGAGGCCTGTGTCCCAGCAGTGGGAACATTAATAGGCTGATGATGTGATGATATCTGCCTAGCCTGACGAATATGTATCCTCCGAGTGCAGAGCATGATTTTCTTCTTGTTTACATCTTTTTAATTAGCTTTAGCATTCGGGTTTTTTGATATTATTAATGTATGTTTCGTAGTGTAATAAAAAACGAGAAATTTCGTTATAATTCATACCTCTTTAATGGGTCGATGAACTCCTTGATTGATCTCCAAATTAGAATGGCTTGTACTTCCACTGGTGTCTTCTTCCTCACTGCAATAATAGAAAAAAAAAGTATGGATTTTATCAGTTTGCAATGAATCATAATTTTTTTTACAGCCTGTTTGCTGGTATATGCGAGGCCTACAATGTATCAAACATATATAAATTGACATCGTCAATTGTATATCTTCGGAAATACCGCGACAATCATATATGACTGATCCAGTAGCCAGTACCTGTAATGCTGCTTCTACTTATCGATACCAGAAGTATCAATTAATGTAAGAGACAAACCACCGGTTTTTCAGGAAAGCCAAAAAACTATATTATTTTTTTAAATCTGTCTATATCTTTTTACTGTCGGCTCCAATTTTAATTGTGTCTAGAGCGAAGTTTCTTAGAATTTCCTCTTCGTTCATGTTATAAACGAAATATTTAGGAATGCCCAGTGGTTTCAAATTTAAAAAGGTGTTTATTTTTGCCTTACGTTACTAATATTTTTTGTGTAAACTGTCGAGCATGGTGTAAGCAGCAAGAGAAATAGAAAATTATACGTAATTCTATTGTACAGGACTTTTATCTACTCTCATATCGTAATATTAGAATTATAAACTTTAAAACGAGTTTATATTGACATACTTTATAAATACAATACCGAAATTTAAACATAGAATCTTATTATAACAGTTTTTCTCTAACAAAATAATGCTATAATAGTTATTTATGCTACAAGTGCGGAAGGTAGGTGATTTCCGATGAGTGACATTTTTATTCACGAGCGAGCGAAGCGAGTAAGTGGACTGACCTCATAGACATGTCAGCTTCATAGTTCGCGATAGGTTCCTCTACCACAGTACTGTCGTCATAGTTAGTCTTATCACAGTTAGTCCCGTCACAGTTGGTCTTCTCACAGTTAGTCCCGTCACAGTTGGTCTTATCACAGTCAGTCCCATCATAGTTGGTCTTATCACAATTAGTCCCGTCACAATTGGTCTTATCACTAATATTCTCATTTGAAGGCTTCTCAGTCGACAGCTCTGGAGCCTCGGGTGTCGGTTCCGCCACTGGAGCTTCTTCACTGATTTTTTCCAAGCTGTAACATAAAAAAGGTGCTAGAATGAATTTGAGAAGGGAACGTCAGCGCGCATCGTAAGTAATACAAGAAATTAAAGCGACTGTTCTATATATTAAAGATCATATTTGCATGTGTTTGTTTGAGTTTCTAGGAATATCCATAATTAATTTTATGTGGAATGATGGACTCTTGGTTCTGCCGCAGTTCGCAGATGAGTATTGTACAATAGGAATGATACAAGACCCATTTTCAAAGATGCGTGTTTTACAAGTTTGAAGCGATACCTACATTGCCACATATGACCTAATAAAATTATTAATTAAAATTTTTCATATAACAAACTTTTTTTCAGCATTTGATACCAATATCATGACACTGCTCCAAAAATAACAATTCCGCCATCTTGGGCCGTCCGCCATATTGGATTCAGACTTAGCTAACCATGCATTGTCATCCAAACTAAACGTGAATGCAAAATTTCATCTTAATCGGTTGAAGATAACTGCTTTAAAATTCAGTTGCAAGATTTCACCCGAACACACTTTGTGCAGGATCAGGGTTTGTTTGTCCAAAATGAAGCAACTTGAAGATTTTTCGATTAGTTTTATATTGTTTAAAATATTCGTTACAATGTTAGCCGTGGCTGTTTGGTTGTTCGCAAAGGAAGAGTGAAGACAAAAACATTTTGAATGACGACGGCGCGAGTGAGCGAGAGACCGAGGTTGAGTGGTGAGCGACCGAAGGAACGATATCCTCTTCATCTCTTCAGTGATAGATGGCGTAGACATACTTACATACATACATTGCAAGTTAAATAAAAGCTTGTAAAAATCAGTCCTGACGTCACACAAATTCTGAATTGGGCAAGCAAACTTATCCGCGCGATTTGCATATAGCACAGTCTCACAACAGTCATCAGACAGTTGTCCACCAGAAAAACCTGTCTTGTCAGTGAAAGCACTATTTTTAATAGAGGAGGCGGAACACCACCGGGGAGCTTTCCGTCCTGTTTGCGTCCTCTACCTATGAAATTGTCGTTCTACAGTACTGGGCATTTCAAATCAAAATATTTTTTGTTTGGCTAAGAATTCTAATTTCAAATTAATTTTATTTAAAGAACATGGATATCAATTTTTAAAAGTAGTAATTAGTTTATAGGTATCGGTATCCCGCCTATCCGGATACCGGATAATCGCTTGTTCGCTTTTACTCTGCAGTAAAAAACATCGATAATATTCATAAACAAGAAGCCTTAGACAATTGGCATTCTATCAACGAAAGCGTAGCGATAGCGATTGGGAAAATGTATAGGAATGTGAAACGCTATCAAAATGTCATGTGATCAATCTCTTACATTTTGGCATTTCGACCATTGCCATTGTTGATATTGAATGTCACTTTTCTAGAGCCTAAGGCCACCTTCAGAAATCGTTAAAAACGTTAAATCTTTTCAGAATTAATGGAATCAATATATCACGGGAATTTAACGCGATGATTTAGATTATTTATTTACCTATTTAACCCGACGCACGTTTCGGCCGTGTTGCAACGACCATGGTTCCGGGTAGACTGGTGTCTCGGTGCACTGGCTCCGTTGGGGCAGAAAATTTTTCCTCTACCCTCACATTTCTGCACACAACACTGACCGTGTCCTTATTCTGTAAGTACATCGACCGCACAAAGCGAGATAATGTTTTTTGAATCACTGGATTCCACGCCGCGGATAATTTGTAACCGTCTTCCCGATTGAATGTTTTGTGTTTTTTAATTTCCATTGGTTTCACGCACAATTCTAGAATAGAAGTGGCGTTCCGTGGAGAGGGGTGGACGATGAAATACGACCCAGTGATTGCTGCCACATTCTCTAATAGGTGTTCTGCAATCGCAGACTTATTGAAGTGCCGGTTTTTCGGGTTAAATGGGTAAATAAATAATCTAAATCATCGCGTTAAATTCCCGTGATATATTGTTTTACATTATGAAACGCGAAAGTTTTAAAGTTAATATTCTTTTCAGAATTATACAAATGCCTTAATTAACAAATGCGTGTATTTTGATAACATGACGATCGCGTTTGCAATCAATTCAACACGTCAATGAAAATACCCGAATTCGACTGATTCTGCCACAAGAAGGATCTTGTGCCACCTACGCAAGCTCGCTTCTTGTGGTGCACTAAAACGGTAATGTTCTGCCGGATATCCGAATCCGAATATCCAGTATCCGGCCATTCTACTATCAGTTTCATCCCTACTAAGAACTTACCTTTTCTGCTTCCTATGCGGGAACAGAGAATGCACATATTGTGCAAGAGCGGGATACCCATCCAGACTGCGCAGTATATCTGTGCAGATCTCACAGCCCGTCGTGTAGTTCTTTGAGAATACTTTGCGAAGCTGCATAAAGATTATCTGCCGTTTCTGTAAGTCTACCACTTGCTCCTGAAAATTGAGGTAGTATTATTATTGATTGAATTTAAAGATAGGTGCGTAGTACTCATAACCGGCTTGTGTGTTTGACTAAAGTCGTGACAATCTAAGATGTCGGATTTGACAGCTATAAAAAACGTTATATAAGTTAAACTTAATGTTTACGAACGATACTCGTTGTTATTGTGTATGGGCAACACAGTAATTAAATAGAATAATGAATTTGGAGCTCGTGGCTAAATAATAACTCGATCTTCAAGGTTAAGCAACGCTTGACGAGGTCGGTCTGTGGATGGGTGACCATTTCAACATACCGAGTTTCCTCCGTGCCTCGGAAAGCACGTTAAGCCGTTGGTCCCGGCTGTCATTTGAAGATCTTTGACAGTCGTTACGGGTAGTCAGAAGCCTGAGATCAGACTTGCCAAGGGGTATCGTGTTACCCAGTTACTGGGTTGTGGAGGTCAGATAGGCAGTCGCTCCATGTAAAACACTAGTACTCAGCTGAATCCGGTAAGACTGGAAGCCGACCCCAACAATAATTGGGCAAAAGGCTAGGCAGCTGAATGAATTTGATATGTCATGTAAAATGAGATACGTCATCCGACTTCTTAGATTGTTACGATTATAGATTTATGAACTTAAATGAAGCAAACGGAGCATGTAAGGATTGTAGGAGATGGCGTTCAGTTTCCTCCTATCCCATGGAAAAAAGGCCTGAGTTTACGTAAGTATGTATTTTCATTATACTCAATATCTTGCGTATCATTTACTTTTTATAAAAATATTAGCAACATTTCGCTTGTAAATAATGAACTTCATGATAGTAAAAATCTTACTGTTATTAAAAATGTGAAAATTTGGATTGATTTATATTTGTTACTCAATCACGTCAGAACTACTGAACGGATCTAGATGAAATAGGACACAGATATAGATTATTTTCACCACTAACTTGTCTATTATGTAACACATAGCCTAAGAAATTCGTTTCAAAATATGAACATCAAGATTATAAAAAATAAATAAAAAAAAACAAAATTACATAATAACATTTAAGAAATGACTTTTGTGTAGATCATTAACCCCTTGTATGCCCTTGTGCATTCGAGACACCAATTAAAAGCCAGTGTCTCGCGTAGATCTGCGTTCCGGCAACAGCACACGCATACAACGCACCTTGTGCGGCATACAAGTAACTGGCAGAATGATACTGAACCTGTTACCTCTCGAAAAAGCCCGCGTTGATTTTGTGTATATAGTCTGTGGTTTTTAGACTGAACGTTTCTAATAAATTGTTGTTGGAACTTATTTGCATTTAATTAAGTAAGCTCATCAGGTAGTGGAAAAAGAATCGTTCGTGTCTCGCATAAAAAGGCTTTATTTTAACACACACACACACGCTACATTCATATTGGCTACATCGCTCGTGTTAAAATCTCGACTTTTAATGCTCGACACGAAATGCTATTCACGCGGGCGAAGCCGCTGGCAGAAGCTTGTAGGTTATATTTTGTATTTGCTAAAAGACGCCACCATTTGGAAAATTAGGTGTGCGAGAACACAAAAACGGTTGATATGCCGACGCTTGGGAGTGGCCTATGACTAAGGTCTCCGCCAAATAACAAAAAAATTAAAGTCATTTATCCGACATGTACCCTTACGACGTAACTTGAAAACATTGTTTTTTGAGATTTTTTTATAATTTTGGCCTCAAACGAAAGGCAATAGGCGTAGAACCATTTTACCCTTTTAAATCATGTAAATCGGACCACGCGTTTATGAGATATTAACTCATTACTGAATGCGTGAAAGGGTCAAAGTCGCCCCTTACCGCGATACGATTTTTTTTATCGTATTAGCGACACTGCCTTTACAATGTTTTTCGTATCGTTTCGCAATATTGGAATACATTGGTAGACAGGTGTTAACGATTTTTATTTTTTTGTTAATAGACTTTAGCTGTGGACTTTTGCAGGATGAAATTAAGATGGTACTGGATTATTGAAAAACTTACTTCAACTTTCTTAATCAAATCCAAGACACAATTTCTTCTAAAATAATCCTTGTAGGCATTGATTTTATCCACTTGTTCCGGTGTGAGGAAACATAAAAACTCTTTGTATAGATCTTCAAGCCTCGGCCCGCATATCTTCTCAACTTGTTTCGCTAGTGTCAACGGATCATGATCAAGATTGAAATTTTTAAACAGGTGGAAAAATGTTCTCTTGTCTGTCGAGTAAGTCTTCGTGAAGAGTTTCTGGTGAAAATTTGTAACATACACTGAAATGAGAGAAGGAATTGGTTATTTGTGGATGATATTCATTGACTCACAATTATCAACCTAACGTTTCTTGAAATAAATTACAAAATCAACTAACAATAGTCTGGGGCAGTATTAACGCGGACTGAGTTATGTGTTTAGGCCGAGTTTCTAACCTTAATTTAGAGATTAGAAACTCGGCCTAAACACGTAAACTGCTTACAAATTGTCAAGCACGCGTTATCTGCTGTGATTGGCTGTTAAAAATTCATTCAACCAGATAACGCGTGCTGGCAATTTGTCACGTTAATTTTGCGATAATTTAGAGGTGAGAAACTCGGCCTTAGAATTTTTGAAACTTAAAAACAAGTGCCTTAGTTTTAATAGTTATGTGCAACCTTGTTAGCAAGTGCTAAACGCATGATGCGCAAACGGTTTGCACAGAAGTTTTCGCACAAAACATTTGCGGTGGCCACAAACAAAAAAAATTGTGCAAAAATAATTTAATAAAAACAAAGACTTACCAACATCATCTAAATCAATATCATTACTTTGACTAGCATAAGTTTCATTCAATCCTAAAAGTTCAATCTTCGTGTCCAATTCTTGCAGGGCGCGTTTATAATTATACTTACAATTATTGACTAATAACCTTAATCTATTCGATACCCTTGGGTATCTTTTTTCTTTACAACTACAAGCCTTTTCATTTTTTGTACCGAAGTACTCAGTGATGGCCGTTTGTCTTTGTTTGCATATTTTTCTTAGTTGAATACAGCAAGTGCAGTGTTCCGATTGTTTTTCGGAATTTTGCTGAGTTTGTGTTGTTTCTGGTAGGTTGTTAGGAATGATAATAGGGTTAACTTCTGCTGAGTTAGCGTTAACTGTCATGGCGACGTTAGTATAAGGTAGCAGGTATGCTCCGGTGCTAGTTTCGACGAATTTGTAGCAGTTGGTTGGAGTTTCTTGTATTTGTGAGTTATCTTTTATGTGTATGTCGAACTTGTGTGTAGGGCTCTGTGCCACGCCGCCGCCGGGCTTGATGAAGTCTATGGGCAGCGGCGGCTTGCTGGGCGCGCTGATGGCGGCGCCCAGCTGCACGTCTACGCTAAGTCGCGCCGGCACGCCCGTGGTGTTATGACGTCGTCTCAAGAAATTCTGTAAAGAGTAATATCGTGTTATTATTAGTATCTTGCTTTCTCATTTACAGTTGCTAATAGAAATATGCCGACTAGCCGATTAGTCGGTTGTAAAGAGGCCAACTAATCGGCCAAGCCGATCAAAGTTTCGGGAGTATTCGGCAATCTCGTTACCGAATCGGGCCTGCGAGCGTGTCCGAACACGTTTTGTTTACTTGGCATTGTTTCTTGATTTTTGCTTTTGCACGGGTAAGAGCGGTGTTTTTGTGTAAAAAAAATAAAGACAATACTGTTATTGTTCATTTGTCCTGAAGGTAAAACATATCCTATAAATGCAAATTAAAATTTAATCGAGTCAAAAAGAAAGTCTTGTGTATGGGTTTATTTTCCTCTTATATTATTGAGAAATATATACAAAATAAAAAGCGGGATAGCCGAATCGTCGCAGACAACGAAAGTATAGATAGTCGGCTTTACCGACTAATCGGCGACTAGTCGGAACATCCCTAGTAATTTTTTTTTCTCTTTGCTAGCTGGATTGGTTGCGAATGGATTTTTACTCAACTTTTTACAAATTTTATTAATTTTAGACCCACCCATACACTGACACATAATGGCAGCACACAAGTTATGCTATTAGTGAACCTAATCAATAAATAGAAGAATAAATAACCTGAATTAAGATAAAATGTACTTTTTTATCGTAGCATCGGATTATTATTTATTTATTCAATACTTCATGCACACAAACGTACAGAGGCGGACTTAATGCCTTAGGCATTTTCTACCAGTCAACCTTTGGGTGATGCAGAGACAACTAGTGGTAGGTGCAATATTGACAATTAACCGACTCAGGTTTAAGAAAAAAAAACAATATAAACTATAAATAATAATAAAAATATAATTGTCATCTTTCAGAAGAACGAAGACTTAATAAAAACCGATTATAAAAGTAGATATTTCATAGCCTTACTTTGAACCGGTCGCTAGTCTTGGCGAGGTAGCGTGTGTATATCCTGGGCACCTCGTCTTCCGGGTGCTCGTACAGCGACATCTTGGGGTTGTACGGCAGCAGCTTGTGCTTCACAGGCGGCGGCGCCGCGCGGGTGCTCATGAATACCTAAAAAAGGGAATATGCATGAAAACATTATTTCCTATCTATCCAGTTTATCGATACACTAGCTGTTCCCCGCGGCTTGGCTCCCGTGGGCCACCCCCACAGGACCCGTTTTCGGGATAAAAAATAGCATATGTCACTCAGGAATAATGTAGCTTTCTATTAGTGAAAGAATTTTTTAAATCGGTCCGGTAGTTTAGGAGCCTATTCGATACAAACAAACAAACAAAAAAATCTTTCCTCTTTATAATATTATTATTAATTATTATAGTATAGATAAACAAAAATAAAATACTAACAGTGAAAACCGATTCAAAATTGATTGAAAATCCAACGACATATAACAATTTAAACAAATTTTCATATCTACTCCTTTCTACGAAAACACTGTTTTTTATGGTTATACACGAGCGTCGCACTGTGGATCGAAAAACGGCTCTAGAAGACATAGGAACTTAAATTTAAAAGTGTCGGTTTTTTTTATTGAAATGGGTTCTAATAGCCAATATCATACTTATATATTTCATAGGACGCAATCTGGTAGGCAAAAGGGCAAGTTTTATTTTTTTTGCAAAAAAAATGTATGGAGATGATATAAAAAATGCATAAATCTCCGGAACCGCAAGACTAACCGTAATATCCATGCACACGGTTATAGAACTATTTATTTATGATTTTTTGACATACTTCGTATGACGAGAAAGACTGCGTTTTTTTTTTTAAAAATCCTCAACTTTTTTAACTAATATATGCTATAAATAGAAATAGACGTGTTATGTGATGTGTCTATCTAACTTAAAAAAATTATAAAAGATATTTTGATGTTTATTAACCGACTTCAAAAACGGAGGAGATTCTTAATTTGTTTGAATTTTTGTGTATGTTTATTCAGAGATATCTTCGCCAATTAATAACCGATCTTGATAATTTGTTTTTTATTTGAAAGAGTATGGTCCCGGATTGGTTCCAGTTAAATTTGGTAAAGACATGTTGAATAACTTCGGAGATATTCAATGGAACTCTTCAATAAATGACGGTAAACCACCATAGATTGCTGCAATCGCATGTCTGCATATTGTTAACACCATTTCATAACGTAACATCACACCAGTAGACTCTGAAGGAGTACGCAGATGTGTACAGTTCACCCTTCTACACTCTCATTTCATCAGTTATGTCCAAGTTCCCTGTTATTGGGGTTATCTATTTGGGCATAGCATTTTTGTTTATTAACCGATCTAGATGATTCGTTTTTTGTTTGAAAGAGTATGGTCCCGGATTGGTCCCAGTTAAATTTGGTAAAGATCTGTTAAATAACTTCGGAGATATTCAATGAAACTCTTCAATAAATGACGGTAACCCATCATAGATTGCTGCAATCGCATGTCTGTATATTGTTTACACCATTTCATAACATAACATCGCACCAGTAGACTCTGAAGGGGTACGCAGATGTGTACAGTTCACCCTTCTACACTCTCATTTCATCAGTTATGTTCAAGTTCCCTGTTATTGGGATTAGATATATGGGCATATCATTTTTGTTTGAAAGTGTATTGTCCCGGATCGGTCCCAGTTAAATTTGGTAAAGATTTGATAAAGAACTTCGGAGAAATTCAATGGAACTCTTCAATAAATGACGGTAAATCATCATAACTTTAATTGCCAATATACAACACTTATCTCCCAAACTCTGAATTATAATCAATATACAGACATGCGGTTAAAACCATTTTGGGTGTTTTGCCGTTATTTATTGAAGAGTACTATTGGATATCTCCGCAGTTATTTATCAGATCTTTACCAAATTTAACTGGGACCGATCCGGGACCATACTCTTTCAAACAAAAATGATATTCTCAAATATCTAATCCCAATAACAGGGAACTTGAACATAACTGATGAAATGAGAGTGTAGAAGGGTGAACTGTACACATCTGCGTACCCCTTCAAAGTCTACTGGTGCGATGTTATGTTATGAAATCGTGTAAACAATATACAGATATGATATTGCAGCAATCTATGGTGGTTTACCGTCATTTATTGAAGAGTTCCATTGAATATCTCCGAAGTTATTTAACAGATCTTTACCAAATTTAACTGGAACCAATCCGGGACCATACTCTTTCAAACAAAAAACGAATCATCTAGATCGGTTAATAAACAAAAATGCTATGCCCAAATAGATAACCCCAATAACAGGGAACTTGAACATAACTGATGAAAATAGAGTGTAGAAGGGTGAACTGTACACATCTGCGTACCCCTTCAGAGTCTACTGGTGCGATGTTATGTTATGAAATGGTGTTAACAATATACAGACATGCGATTGCAGCAATCTATGGTGGTTTACCGTCATTTATTGAAGAGTTCCATTGAATATCTCCGAAGTTATTCAGCAGGTCTTTACCAAATTTAACTGGAACCAATCCGGGACCATACTCTTTCAAACAAAAAACAAATTATCAAGATCGGTTAATAATTGGCGAAGATATCTCTGAATAAACATACACAAAAATTCAAACAAATTAAGAACCTCCTCCGTTTTTGATGTCGGTTAATAAACATCAAAATATCTTTAATAATTTTAAATATTTTTTTTAAGATAGATAGACACATCACATAACACGTCTATTTCTATTTATAGCATATACTAGGTAAAAAAAGTTGAGGATTTTTTAAAAAAAAAACGCAGTCTTTCTCGTTATACGAAGTATGTCAAAAAATCATAAATAAATAGTTCTATAACCGGGTGCAAGGATATTACGGTTAGTCTTGCGGTTCCGGAGATTTATGCATTTTTTATATCAGCTCCATACATTTTTTTAGAAAAAAAAATAAAACTTGCCCTTTTGCCTACCAGATTGCGTCTTATGAAATATATAAGTATGATATTGGCTATTAGAACCCATTTCAATCAAAAAAAACCGACACTTTTAAATTTAAGTTCCTATGTCTTCTAGAGCCGTTTTTCGATCCACAGTGCGTCGTGGAATTTGACGTCCGATACTTCTCTTTCTAATTATCATATTGACATCATATAATAAACAAACACTCATATACACACACTCATTCCATACACACACTCACACACATCTGTTAAACAAATATAAAATAAAAAATTTGATTGTAGAATAAGAACTACCGAAAGTTATCCTAAAATATGTAAGCCTACTGCAGCGACATTCAAACTAAACTTATTCGTATTTTATTATGTGATACTTCCTGCGGCTGAATCCCTGTTTCCCAAAATACAAGCTCAGGCTTAGCTTGGGAGTCAGTAGCAGTAACTTTTGTGTTATACACTAATACGAAGCATATGTTAGTTTAAGATAAGATAGATAACTGTATTAGCTGACGACAATAAAGTTTTTTTTTTTTTATAATTTTGCGATCTTTCTGCCAAAGAATACACTCCCATAAGATATGATGTGCAGATTGTACATATTCGCAGTCAGATGTAGAACACTGAAATAAAGGCGAGGGAATGAGCTTGAAGGAAAATAATTTACTTTTAAAGTTACCATGCCCTGTGAGAAATTAAGAAAGCGTCTCGGTATATAATACCGACCTACAATGAGAACCAACTGTGGGAAAAACCTCACCCACCACCACCCGACTTCTTAAAACCCCACGAACACCAGCCGACTGGGCATGAACTGCAGTGGCCTATATGGAACGCACTCAATCGGTTGCGCGCCCTGGTAGGTCGCTGCAAATATAAATTGGCAATATAGGGTTTTACGGACCCGTCTGATACAAAATATGAGTGTGGTGATGGGTCCAAAGGAGGACCCTCTTGTTAGAGGCCTACACTTTGGAGGACTAGATGCACGCCACTAGTATAAACGTGGCCACCTACTGGGCTAAATTTGTCTAAAGCTACGGTCACACACAGCGAATACTCGCTGCGATTGGGCACTCGCAGCAAGAACTTGCTGTGTGCGACAGGCTATTCGATGTGAATAGATCATCGACCATACAGCCTCTAGACGCCTAACAACAGACGAGCGATGTCTGTCAACACATATGACTAAAATGTCATATACTGGTAATATAGGTCGCTACTCGACAATTTCGAATTAGTAGCGACCACTTCTGTGAGCCGTAAACACTTCCAATGGCCCCTTGTACAGTACGTTGGTGTGGTAACAACAGCCAGAACTCGAGTTTCCCGAAAAATGGCATAACATTTCATCGGTAAGTTAATAGTAACATAATCATAATCAGATTTATTTTCTGTTATTATTTATCGGAGTTCATTTTGTACTGGTTATTATTGTAGGTGAAAACTGCAACAGCACAAATTTTGTCGCACTCGTTGATGTCTTTGATGTTTCGTCTCTTTCTTTTTAAAGTATTTTTTTCTCTATCTCTTTTCCTCTATAATTTGTTACACAAAACTAGTGATGCACCATATTCCATGACAAAATATGTTATCAACAAAAATAGAAGCCTCCATAATATTTAAAAAAAAGAGACATTAAATTAAGTTTTTTATTATTTTTAAAATTAATTGTGAAACGAATATTGATTGTTGGTACGTAATATTTAATATTATGAACCAACCGCAGAAAAAATATGTTCTTTAGAATTTGGTTTTTAGTTTTTTCATTTTATGTTATTACTGTATAATTAATAATAAAAGTAACTAACATTAATAAATAAAAATATTAAGTACACTAACAATTTAAAAAATATCGATACCTTCGTGGTTTTATTTAAACCTGTACCATCCCTAGTTCAGCGAAATGACGTTGGTAAGGACCAATCAGAGCGCACAGTGTTTTATAGACCCAAAAAAAGTGCCATCGGCTTTTTATTGGCTATTTCTACCTAATAGTTTATAACAAATGCACGAGTAGAACTCCCATGTGCCAATTTTGAATACCTGATTTTTTTAAAAATCGCAAAGTTTTCGTGACCTTTAGGGTCAAAAATATACAATTTTTTTTGGTCTTTTGGGCTTCAAGGTTACGAAAACTTTAAGATTTTTTTAAAAATCAAGTACACAAAATTGACACATGGGAGTTCTACTCGTGCATTTGTTATAAACTATTAAGTAGAAATATCCAATAAAAAGCCGATATCACTTTTTTTGGGTCTATAAAACACTGTGGAGCGCAGTACCCCGTGCCTCATACCTCAGCTAGTTGACAGAATGGTTTTGATGTATTCGATCAAGCATTAGGCGTCTAGAGGCTGTATGGTCGATGGAATAGATTCATTCGCCGCGATTAGAATTGAGCATTTGCGAAAGCGACTTTATGCGACTCGCCGCAAGTATTCGCTGTGAGTGACAGGGTACTCGCTGCAAGTATTCACTGTGAGTGACAGGGTACTCGCTGCAAGTATTCGCTGTGAGTGACAGGGTACGCGCTGCAAGTAGGCATTCTGCTCAGCGCGACGCTCCAAACTACACGCCCGTGGTACTGCACTATTATTAGCAGCGAATATTCTCGCAGCGAGTAATCGCTGTGCTTTAGGGTTTAATCACCATCGACTCGAAAAGAAGAAGAATTATTAGACAAAAAGACAGACTCACATTGATGGGGTTCTGCTTGTCCCGGAACTTGCGCACGACCTTCACGTGGCTGAGCAGCCCGTTGACGGTGAGCACGGGCACTATGGGCAGCATGTGCTTCACCAGGAGATGCAGCACCAGCTCCAGCCGCCCCCGGCCCCCGCGCCTGCCCGCCGGCGGAATGTCTATGTCCGGGTTGTCGTTCACGTACTGATAGAACTGCTCCATTCCCAGCGCTATCAGACTGCGGACATACTAAGGTTCACATCGGTATGTATGTATAAGACTAAGTAAAAAATAAAATATTAGTATGGATACATAACGCTACTCACTGATCCTCAGAGGGTAGGTAGCGGTAGCAGCGCGGGGTTTCGCCGCGTTACGGGATGGCCGGCAGTAGGTACCACCTCCATGAGCGTCTATCTTTATATATATAATTCTACTGTACGTGTTATGTCATTGAACTCCTCCTAAACGGCTGGACCGATTTGAATGAAATGTTTTGTATTCGTTTGGGTGGCGCCCCGGATGGTTTAGATTCACAATAGGGTAGGGTAGGGTAAGATAAGCAGGGTAGGATAGGTAGGGTAGGATAAGTAGAGTAGGTAAGGTTAGGTAGGGTAGGTGGGTAGATGAATGTTTGGTGTTTTTATGGCAAAACAAAGTTTGTCGGGTCAGCTAGTATTGTATATATACATAACGCTACTCACTGGTCCTCAGAGGGTAGGTAGCAGAAGCGGCGCGGGGTGTCGCCTCGGTACGGCATGGCCGGCAGCAGGTACGGGTACAGGAACACGGGGCTGTTCGCCACCACCTTCAGGAAAGTCTCGTGGAACTCGCCCACGTACAGGGTTTTGTTGAAGCCACGACGCAAGCTGGAAATTTCAGGCAGATATTAATATATTGCTTTAAAAACAAAGCAAAGGACAATTTGATCCCTGTGGTCATGAAAATGTTGCTCAAAATAACTGCTGCATGTTGTGCCACATTTTCATGGTCACGGGGTTCAATGATATTGCTATTATTGTTACTCTTCGATCAATAATACACTAGATGACCGGTAAGCGCTTCAAAAACGGGCCTTCGCTAACATCAACTGGCTACCCTGCCTTCCCTACCCTACCTACCTAATATTTTTTATTTATCATCAATAGTTTTCTCAGTGCACGCCAAAGAATGAATTTTATATGCAGCGTTTTGCTACTTTGGGTTACATTATTGCAATTTTCATAAGGATCTCTATTTTTTGAAAATATATTATAGCCTAAGACACTCAGGAATAATGTAGCTTTCTACTGGTGAAAGAATTTTCAAAATCGGTTCAGTGGTCCAGAGATTACCACCTACTACAACGTCACAAAACTCACAATTCACAAACTTTATATCTTTACAATATTAGTATAGATTAGTATGGTCCAATCATAGCCAACATTAAGACGTCAAAATGCCGCAGTGTGCCTTGAAATATTGTGCAAATAATCACCGTAGCACCGAAATTTTGAAAGGAATATCTTATTTTCGGTAAGTTTATATAATTAAGTGTTTTTCATAAAGTAAAAACTGAATTAAATAGTAAATTTGAATAAATTACTAAATTTCATGATTGTTTGACCAACATTTGCGTGCACAACGCAGCAACTATTGTAATAAACATCGAATGTTCTGGAACTTTGTAATTTAGACTTTAAAACATGCGTGTAAGATTAAAATTTGTTTTGATGTTGAGCAGCGAAGAAAGGTCATAAATTGCTTCTTGCTTTTTGTACAAGTTTAGTGAATGCAACTTTAAGCATTAGATTTTAAGTTGAGTTTGCATTAATGTATATCTATTTCAACTAGAATTCTTAGAATTACGTAAACATAATTGGCGACAGTTTTAAATAGAAGTTTTGTATATCTAGTGTATTATTGATCGAATGTGTTACTCGCAAAATGTTTCTAAGGGAATTATTTTCAAAGAGGCTTCTGCACGCATATAGCATAACAATAAATATTTTAGAAAAGTTGAATAAACATCACTTAGTTTTTTGCGCTTTGACTTACCATCGATCGCTTTCGTTTTTGATAAATCTGTAAGAAAAGACAAGAAATTACTAAGTTATCTAAAAGCAGTATGATGGCCCGGAAAAACATAAATGACCTTCCGAGGCAAATAAACCACCCCATGGTACTATTTGCCGATGATAGCACCGTAATCATTAAGTGTGATGATCCCAATAATTATGAAAATGAAATAAATATGACATTAAATAGAATTATATCATGGTTTGACAACAATAATCTAATTATAAACTTGGAAAAGACTAAAATCATGCATTTTTATCAAAGGATCCCAAATAAAATCCTTGACATTAGCTACTTAGGGACAAAAATAGAACCAACTACTGCTACTAAATTTCTTGGTATTAATATAGACAACAATTTGACATGGAGACCCCAGACAGACGAAATATGTAAAAAACTTAATAAATTTGCCTATGCTCTCTATAAGCTATCAAAAATAGTGAGCCTAGAATCCGTACTTACAGCCTATCACGGCTATGTTGCATCAACACTTAGATATGGCGTAATATACTGGGGCAATTCAGTAGATAGACAACTCGTATTTAGAGCCCAAAAAAGATGTGTCAGAGCTATGTGTGGCCTTAAAAGCACAGACAGTTGTCAACCTTCCTTTATGCGTCTAAAAATTCTTACCTTGCCATCGCTTTACATATACGAAACAAGTATGTTTGTCAAATCTAACATTTCATTATACAAAATTGCTACTAAAAGTAACTACAGAAAATTACGCGATAAAAATAAGTCAGAACTTGAAGTGACTTATGGAAAAACTGCACTAATGAATAAAAGTACTTTCTGTATGGCCACAAAAATATTCAACAAACTACCTGAAAGAATAAAAACGTTAAATCGGGACAATTTCAAAACAGAACTATTAAGAATTTTGATAAATAAATGCTATTACTCACTACAGGAATATTTGGACGACAATTCTATAATTACTGCTTCAGACAATTGTGCATCACCTCACCTATTTTGACGATTTTGAATTTTGTTTGACAATAGCATTAATATCACATGTAACGTAATATATTTCACATTTCTATATTCAATAATTCAATTGACTGTATTCTTAAACTCGACAATGTTAATTAAAATATTTTTGTACACTTTGATTGATTTTGAATTTTGTTTGACAATAGCATTAATATGACATGTAACGTAATCTATTTGACATTTATATATAATTTTATTTGAAATTGATTGTATTTTAAACTCGACAATGTCAATTAAAAATATTTGTACGCCCTGATTGATTTAGAATTTTGTTTGACAATAGCATTAATATGACATGTACAATAATCTATTTGACATTTATATAAAATTTAATTTGAAATCGATTGTATTCTGAACTCGACAATGTTTATTAAAATATATTTGTACGCCTCTGTGCAAAACATAGAGGATCTACCTATCTGTAACATCTCGCACTCTGTTGTAATTTGACCTATGTTTACAAATAAAGCATTCTAATTCTGATTCTGAAAAAAACAGGCTGTCCCAATATTGTTTTCAGGTAAAATATAGTTGCATTAAAAGTCAGATTTTTGGAGGCGCTCGTGGCTAAATAATTACTGCCACACCCATCGTTCCTCAAGGTTAAGCAAAGCTACCGAGGTCGGTCCGTGGATGGGTGACCATCTTCACATAGCGAGTTTCCTCCGTGCCCCAGAAAGCACTTTTAGGGCCGGCGCTCACTGACGGCATGGTACGGCACTTTTCAGCATACCAAATCATTCTGACGCGGCATTTGTGTAGAAATAAAGGAATTTCAACGCTAAAGTAATTAAAATAAGGATGAAAATCATATGTCTACGAAAAATCCTTTGCCATGCCATGCCGTCATTGAGCGCCGGCCCTAAGCCGTTGGTCCCGGCTGTCATTTGAAGATCTTTGACAGTCATTACGGTTAGTCAGAAGCCTGAGATCTGACACCAGTCTAGCCAAGAGGTATCCGATAAGACTGGAAGCCGACCCCAACATAGTTGGGAAAAGGTTAGGCAGACTGATTAAGAAGATAGATTTTTCGTCGTCCCTGTGAGTGAAACGGACGAGCTCAAGTGCGAGGGAGGGGGGCCTACCTTGCACTTTCTTCGCCCTCGGAATTACTCCTGTATTTTGGGTGCGTTTACGAACATATAAACTCACACAAATAGCCAGACCCGGAACAACATTATTTGTTTGTAGGCCATACAAATAGTTGTTTTTTTTTATTAATAAAAATTAACACGCGACACATCCATGTCATCAATCTCTCCGCGCTAAACACTCACTGGAACGCGAAAGCTGACTTTCATTTCTCTCCATCTGTGAACACATGTTCGCAGACGAATGGAAGACAATCATGTCAATAGTCTGGACTTCTGTGAGACGAGAGTATGAATTTTGCCAAAATTGTCCTAATCTAATAATTGGCGAACAGCCGTTTTTGTTAAAGATACAAATAAATGGGCTTTAGAAAATGTATAGGTAACCTGCAGCCGAATTGCGCAAGTGATTTCGGCAAGGCGAAGGGTTTGACCGCTATCAAATCGTCCAATCACATGCAAGATGAATGACGCGATGTGGATTTCCGTCTGTGTGATTGGTCGATTGATAGCGGTCAAACCCTTTGCGTTGCCGTATTCACTTACGCAATACGGCTGCAGGTATTCTCAGTTTCTCCAAGGATGTGCCCTATCAGGTGTTGCACAGAGGGGGTTCCGGGGTGGTCTTTTAAGAGTTCACAGGCCCCTACCATGTGCTGATGGTGATCACCGGGGTGGTTTTAGTAAGGTAAATATCCCACACAGGGAGTGTCTTCGCCCCCAAAAGTCCAGGCGCCTTTTGAAGGTCTCCCACCGATAACAAAAACAAAGGTAACTAGGTATGCATGACTCACTGGACCATCTCTTGATTCTCTGGTGTGTTCTCCGACACGGTCTTCTCCCAGGTGGTGATCAGCTCCATGGCCGGTTTCAGGTTGCAAACGTTCGCTATGGAATTCGGGTTCTTATCGGTCAGCTCAGTAAACGCTTCCTGTATGAAAAGTCGGGTAAAAAGATTAGTTATGCTGACAACATTAATCAATCTCGCGCCGACTTATCTTGCGCGCTGTCTATTAAACTATCATATTGTCAAAGTGAAAATTGAATGATAATCTCGGACAGCATACAGGTGAAACGGAAAGTTGTAATCATATTTTAAAAACAGTTTTATGAACAACTTTCTTCAAGGAAGTCATAAGTACACATCCACCAAACGGCACGCATCGCATCGGATTGGATACGAACGGATACGGCGACATCCGATCACGTCCGGCAGAATATCGACGTATACGAACGGGTCGGCTACGTACGGCATCCGTCGCTTGCAGTCGTATCCATATACGCCTCCGTCTGTGCCTGTATGTTCAATTTTGGTAGTGGTATGCTTTTGCACCAAACAAATCAGTTTTCTGCTAAATCCATGATTGCAAGAGTGAAATCAAGTGACAGTGCACTCTCGAGATTGGGTGGTGCCGCCGCCCACCGCCCGGCCACAGCTACGAGCGCACGCGACGGCAGCCGAAAAGATTCGATCGGATACGACGGCACCCGAAAGGAGCCGATAGCGCGTCGCAACATGCTATTGGCTCCGAACGCGTGTCGCGGATTGCCCGAAGACGCCCGCGGTCAATCTGCTGTGCGCGGCTTGGTAATAAAGACTTTATATACTACTGTGTACACGATTTAATTTCGTTTAAAGATTGTAAAATCCGTTTCCATCCGATGCGATGCGAGCCGTTTGGTGGCAATTGTAACATAGGAAAATCAAAAAAAAAATGTATCTCCAATACAAATTTTATTCAGATGACGACAAATTTGTTTATACAGGTTGAAACGAATCCATATTACTTATTTTTCCGTCGGTGACTAAGACAACCTGTATAAAAGCTTGTAAAAAAGAAATGGTGGCTTACCAAGTATTCCTTGAACTTGGGCGCATAGCTCCAGTGTACGGGGTGCACGTACAGCTGCAGGAACGAGGACGTCGCCAGCTGCACGTGCATGCGCAGCTGCTGCTGCAGGATCGCTACTTGTTCGGGCAGCAACTGCACAGATATCACACGTATTTTCAAAGACTATTGAGCTTCTAGACATAAACAATCTGCCTAGCCTTTTCCCAACTAAGTATGATGGGGTCGGCTTCAGTGCTGCCAACTCCTATAAATTAATTCAATTCCCTATATCAAAAGTCGCTAATACTGATTCAAACTCTAAACAAGAGTTTTGCATTCAAATGTTATACAAAAACCTCCTCCTTTTTTGAAGTCGGTTAATAATAGTTTGTAGGGTTCCGTAACCAGAGGGTAAAAATCAAGGCCGTCTTAAACTATGCCGCGGCCCTTGGGCACACAACAATTTGGAGACCTTTTGGAAAGTAAAGAAAGCGAATTATACAAACATTTTTCTACTATGATCTTCTATGTTTTATGGGTAATCAAATATTATAATATGATATTAGAATGGTGCTGGTTTTTTGTTTACGATTACGATAGTGGTTTCTTTCGGGATTTCTGTTGAGCAAAATCTTCTATTATATCCTCATAGAAGAGTAAATTTTTTGAAGGATGTCACTTTCTATGCACCGAATTGACAAATTACTGAGTCGTTCTTGTAACATTGTTGTTCGAAATTCATTTTTAGGGAACCCTAAAAAAATAACGCTTTTTATTCTCTTAGGCTGCGAAAATGTACGCTCTCCACTACAATTGGTAACCATTAGGCAAAGGAATATTCTTGTAACAACTTCAACGTTTGGAAAAGTTTCTTCTAATTTATCTGACTTAATTAAGTTATGTAAGGTTGAGATATTTAAATACGCTGAAAATAAATATGAATATTGGCTTAAATGAAAACATTCTGTTTTGAGATCACATGCATTAATATCTTCATGATAAAATTCTGCAAATTCTTTGCATTTTTTTATCAACTCGCCAGATTCCAAGCTAATTTTAGGCTTGAATGTGACTTTTTTGTCATAAATCGAAATGTTATGGAAATTTGAAACTTCTAAAAGAAAAAAGGCAAAGTGTGACTTGATTTTGCCTTATTTTGGATAAATAAAATCGTTATAATTTTGACTTAAATTTTAAGACAAAAGTAAGTTCTTTTTTCGAAGTTTTTTTTTTTTGAGAATAAATGTGAAATAAATTGTCGGTCATTCGGGGCGCCCTGGGCACGGGCCCCGTGTGAGGGCGTATGGTAAACACGGTACTGGTAAAAACGGGGCCCTATTACTAAGACGCGGTGCGTTTGTCTGTCACCAGGCTGTATCTCATGAACCGTGATAGCTAGACAGTTGAAATTTTCACAGATGATGTATTTCTGTTGCCGCTATAACAAGCTCCGCTATACAGGAACGCGACGTGATTGGTCAGTCGATCTTTGTGTCAACTGACCAACCAATCGCGCGCTCGGAACGGTTTCTAAAAGTTCCTCGCGTCCCGCTTGGTAACCAAAGAGCCCTAAAAACGAATTGTGCGCATCTAACGACACTTGCCAAGTTACGTGCCGACAACTATACAATAAAGATCTTATGTATACATTTTAGTCGAGCTCTATATCCTACCAATTAAATTGGTGTACAAATATATTTTTTATATATTATTATGAAGTTTGACATAAATGATTTGAAATTAAATAAGGACGGCTAGTTTCTTAACAAATGTAGTTTATTTTGCCGTGAAATAGATCCATTTTCATAGATCTACTTCGCTTTTCGATCAACTTTCGTTCACTCAGGATACGATACTATTTTTAGGGTTCCGTACCCAAAGGGTAAACACGGTACCCTATTACTAAGACTTCGCGGTCTGTCTGTCTGTCTGTCACCAGGCTGTATCTCATGAACCGTGATAGCTAGACAGTTGAAATTTTCACAGATGGTGTATTTCCATTGCCGCTATAACAACAAATACTAAAAACAGATTAAAATTAATATTTAAGTGGGGCTCCCATACAACAAACGTGATTTTTTTTGCTGTTTTTTGCGATAATGGTACGGAACCCTTCGTGCGCGAGTCCGACTCGCACTTGGCCGGTTTTTATCTATACTATAATACCTCTATCTATACTAGCCACCTAATAGGCTCCGAAATAACTGGACCGATTTAAAAAAATCTTTCACCAATAGAAAGCTACATTATTCCTGAGTGACATAGGCTATTTTTTTTATCCAGAAAACGGGTCCTGTGGGGTGGTGCCCACGGGAGCGAAGCCGCGGGCAACAGCTAGTGTAACAATAAAGTGGCGAACACCCAAATGTAATTTTTGTCTAAGAAATAAAACATCAGAAATCAAATAGATGTGAACTTACTTCGCAATGGTTGACTTGTATGTAGACGACCTCTGTGGTGCGCGTCGCGAGTTTCCTGAGGCCCTCTTTCAACAATGGCGGCGCCTTCTCTATGGTCGCTTCTTCCTCCTCCTGCACATGCTTGCTTACCCTCACCATCGTGCTCGTCTTTCTAGTAACAAATACCACACATGACGGTCTGGATTCTTCAATAGTTAAGCAGGGGCACAGATAATATAATACTAGCATATAGATTCCTCATCACATACAAATAAACTGTGCCGATGTAACAAGCGTTTTTCGACGGACTATACGGACTATTTACTAAAAGTACATCGATTGCGTTCGGTTTCGTTCCACGGCTATAGATGGTGTTAGCAGGGACTTGCACGTAAAAGGGTTTAGTCGGTTCGTGACTATTTTTACCCGACTGTCGAAGGAGGGTAATGTGTTTATCAGTCTATGTATGTATGTATGTATGTATGTATGTATGTTTGTTTGTTCCTATGTGGCGTTACAGAGACCAAACGCGTTGACCGATTTTGATGATTCATACGTCAATCGATTCGTCTTAACCTTGCGAGTGTCATAGGCTACATTAAAATTGGAAAATAGAAAAACGGCGGCTTTTGGGCGCCATATTGTGGGGGGGAAATTTTATTTTTTCTTCCAAACCCATCGTGTGGGGTATCAAAATAAAGGGTTTCAAGAGGTGATTTCAAAAATATATAACACTTATATATTTAAATGTACCTAACTCGAAAAAAATGTTAACTTAAAAGTTATAAATAAAAAAGTTAATTAAAAAAATCAAAATACCCGACTGCTTAAAAAGTGAACTAAAAAGACGTAAACAAGAAGAAAATCATGCTGTGCAGTCGGAGGATACATCTGGTTTTGGTCAGCCAGCTCGAGAATATGTATCCTCCGACTGCACAGCATGATTTTCTTCTTGTTTACGTCTTTTTAGTTCACTTTTTAAGCAGTCGGGTATTTTGATTTTTTTAATTAACTTTTTTTTCTTTAAATACAGTGACGATTAGTTTAAAGTATGTTTTGCACGTTTCTATAGTTTCATTGTACAATACAAATTGTGTTACAATCTTACAATACAAATTTTAAAAAAATCGAGTGGCATGCCTCATGATCCGTTCAAATAATCTTTTCAATGTGAATTAGGAGCCCAATATACCATAATTTTGTTCTTGGGCGAGGTGATTAAACAAGAACATACATTTTTTGATAAATTCTAGAAAATGATAATTTTCACACAATTCAATAACAAATCGATGCATATCGGGCCATCTAGTGATATTTATATGAACTAAGTTTATTTTCTTAGCGCAGGCTGTCACAGTCTTATTCTTAGCAAGTTGCAGTAATTTAAAGTAAAAAACTAAAGAATAAAACATGTTTGATATTTGGAACTGCCAGTAGATAGCGCTAGTAGTATTCATTACTCTATTAACCTTTACGGCGCTGAATTGCAGTTCTGCATCATACCATTTGAACTAACAAATTCGTTCAAAGAAACGAATGAAATATCTTTTAACGCAGCAAATATCTACATCAAACCATTCTATCGAATTAGTTACCACATTTATCGCTAGATGGCGTTATTTGTATTTTATGGCCACTCGAAGTGACGAATCCGTCAGAACCTGTTTTTGTAGTTCGCACGCGATTTCAATTGCTTTTTTTTAAATAGTTACTGAAAATATCGACGTGAAATTGCTTTGGACTAACGGTAAGATATTGTATATGATAATGAAATATACTACAATTATTTACTTATATACTTTAAATTTTGTACTTATTTATATTTTCTGAAACTAAATTTTCCCTCTTTCATTAATTTGATATCCTACTCGGTACGATGTCAAGTAGTAGATTTACTAATGCCCTTAACCATGCAAAATCCAGGCTCCAATGCTACTGAATGAAAACACCCAATATCACTTCAACAAATCGGAAATCGAACGCAGAATAGTCAGTCATCAGTACAGCTAGCCAAGGATGAAGTTTTAACTTTAGACCTAGGCTCAAACTATGGAGCCAGTTTTTCATTTCGTACTTTATTCCGGAAACGTTAAAGTTTCAATTACAAAAACTTGTTTCAAAACGGAGCCTAAGGTGTCTATAATGTAACAAGAACTTTAGCTTGGTTGAAATAAAATTCGAAATTGAAAAATCCTCAATGGTTTAACTAAACATGGATAAAATTGAAATTCGTTTTGAAATTAGAAGGATGAAGTCTTACGCATTATTCCGAGGTGACGCTTTCCTTTTTTCTGGCTTCTTCTTTCCTTTACTGGCATTATTTTTGGGTATTGCTGTCTCATTCTCTCTTGTTGCCTCTTCATCCTGTGGCTCACTCTTTCCTTGAGAGAGTCTCGAGTAACTCGTCTTCTCAAATGTGATTCTGTCAGATAAATTTTGCCTGTTTCCATTTTCATCGTCTGAAGTCGGTTCTTGTTTGCCTTCCCAATGAGTGGACACCTGCATCGAGACAATATATTAATTACTATACACGTAATACATATTTTAAATAATATATTATTATTATGTCCTTTATTTAAGGGCCTACATGCGCTTTAGTGCCGTAAAACGGTTACTTTCTAAAGCATACTCCTTAGTAACGGCTAGGTTAAAAGGTTTGAAAAAAATATATATTTATTATTGATTCATATACATTATTTGGAACACAAGGTTTTTTCGTGTAACTTATAGTTTTGCTTTAAAAAAATAATTAACAACACGATATTTTTTCGCAACTTTTTGAAACTCCTCCAAAACGAGTTGTATGTTTAAAAATATTTTTAGATAGACAGATTGGTATTTAGAGTTTCTTTAGATGATACTTTGCTTATTTAAATCAATCAATATTTAATAAAGAAAGTCTTGCAAAGTAAGGTCCAATGTATATATTCTGGCTCTCTACGGGGGCGAAACCAGTAGCGCGTAGCATTGGCACGGGAAGGCTGTGTCGCTCGCTGCTCCGCCGCGCTTCGTCCGACTAAGCGCATTCGCACGTGTTAGTGCAAATATTTACTTAGATTGTGTATTAGTGTGCGTTCACAGACTAGCTCGCTCGCCGCAGAGGACCCTACGTAAACGTGCGCGTGGATGCTTTATTTTTATTTATTTGTGGACTACTTTTTTATGTTAATTTGTACATACTTTTTATTTATATTGTGCATTGTGTAAATAAATCATAATGCTAACTTCTAAACCACGCAACGGATTATAATATATATAACGGATATTTTTTACGTTTAGTACTCTTCCTGTAAAACACTTTCACAAAGTTTCATATTGCTTAACCTCAGTTTTCGAGATTTGAGAGAGAGAGAGAACAAAACCGTACAAGAGTATTAAAATTTACAGTTTTTTAGAATAACATTTGTAACCTTATATAGAGAGTATTGAGTAATAAACTGTTACCACTAACGTTGCTAAAACTGGGTAAAATACGACACAACTTATATGTCACTTATGTGTGCTAAAACTCACTTAGAAATATGGAAACATTATAGGTAATCATTTTAATTATGGGATCCAAAAAAACATCACATGATGAATCCAAGAAAAATGCACATAAGCATGGGGGTATTTATCATTAGAACCCATTATTTAAAATAGGTTTATACGGAACCCACAGTGCGTGATTCCGGCTCGCACTGTGCCGGTTTTTATGTAAGTCAGTAATTACAGTCTATACAAATGATTAAAATGAAATAATTTCTAAAATTGTGAGTACGGGGTAAGAATGTTACTCTGAAAAGCTGAATCGATCTTGGTTAAATTTGAAAGAGGCTAGGGCCAAGTTTCTCACCGCATGGATGAATTTTCAACAGCGAATCACAGCAGGTAACGCGTGCTTGACAATTTGTCATATTAATTCTGCGATAATTTAGAGATGTGAAACTCGGCCTAAGTAACTGGAAATTATGACTTTATGCTGTATTATTATTTATAGTTATATATCATTCCAGATTGAGTTTTTTTAACGTAATTATTTTAAATTACCTACTTAGTATTTTTAAAGTAAAAAAAAAGTTAATTAAAAAAATCAAAAACCTTTGGTGGTTTTGGTCAGCCAGCTCGCGAATATGTATCCTCCGACTGCACAGCATAATTTTCTTTCTTGTTTACGTCTTTTTAGTTCGCTTCTTAAGCAGTCGGGTTTTTGATTTTTTTAATTAACTTTTTTTTATTTATAACTTTTTAGTTACTTTTTTTCAAATTTGGTACATAGAAATACATAAGTATTATATATTTTTGAAATTGCCTCGTAAAATCCTTTATTTTGATACCCCACACGATGAGATAGGAAGAAAAAAAAAATTTGGGCGCCCCACATTAGGGCGCCTAAAATCCGCCATTTTTCTATCTTACAATTTTAATATAGCCAGTGACACTCGCAGGGTTCAGACGAATCGATTGTCGTAAGAATCATTGAAATCGGCGAACGGCGTTTGGTCTCTGGAACACCACATAGGAACAAACATACATACATATACTGATAAACACATTACCCTCCTTCGGCAGTCGGGTAAAAAGGGAAAATTTACAAGTCCGCGATTAGACCTGTCACACTGTCAGTGGCTTAGCTAGCATGGGTGGCACCCGGTGCGCATAATTGTGGTTTGTGGTGTCACCCAAGAATGAAATACGTTAAAATGAATAAACGTATAGTATGTTTTTATTTAATTATTACAAATAAGTCTTTCATAATTACAATAAAAAATTTGATAATAATAGTTACTAATTACTTATACCTACATTTGTTGATACTAATCTAAGTACAAGCACTAAAATCTCTTTTTTCTAGCTTTAACAGCTGTAAACTCGGCAATAATATCATCAAATTTTATATTTTGTGTTACCTCATGTTCTATTGTTAATATGCCAAGATTGTTAAGTCTGTTTTCGGTCATTGTTGCCCGCAAGTAATTTTTAATTAATTTTAGTTTGCTGAAACTCCTCCCACTGGTACGCAAATTGTCATAAATAACTTTAGTGCGACCATAAGATTCAGAAGAGATTCTGTAAAGTCCCATTCCACGATGAATTTCAAAAAGTCTAGAGTCACCCAGCTAGAAACTGCCAATGTTTTTGGCCGCTTTTAAATGTCTTCTCAACCTCGGTATCTCTAAAAGGAGTTCTGTTTCTGATATCTCATCATAAAAACCAGTAAATTTCGATACAGCTAATTTCAACTCTTCAGTGTTTGCCAAAAGCAAAGTATTTGACTGCACAACCCCACTACACTGGAAAAAAGTCATGGTCTAATGAGTGGTCAGAGTAAATAATTTCTTGTTAACATTTATTTCAAATAATACGTGCATTTTTATATAATCTCAATTGATAAATTAAATTATTTTGTTGGGATAACTTGATTAAAATAACTTCAAACCTAAATTATTTATCATTAAAAAACGTGTCACCCCGGAACCGGTGACACCCGGTGCGTATTTTTAAACGAATATAATAACTTAAAACATCAGGAGCCGACCGTAAGCTCAGAGCCAGTTTATTTTGACTGTGCTAACTCAGCCGGCATAATTACAGACACAATAGAAAAACAATAAAACGGGTGCGATCGCAGTCCGCGCTCGCTATGTATGCGTGAGCCGTGCCTGTGTGTGAGTTTAGCTTCGCCGGGATGCCTCAAGGCCATTGGGCCATACTTGCGCCTTAATTATCTTTCTTATTAGTTACATTTTTAAATATTTTTACAAAACACGTACAAAAAGGAAAAACATTTAAAAATATAAAAAATAGAGGCCCACCGGTATCGGGAACAGGGTCCAAGCTACCGGCGGTCAGGGCTCCAGAGAGAGGAACCTCCTAACAATACGAGCCGTGTCCAGCAGTACTGCTTTCTGGATCAGGCTCTTGACCCAGCCGCCTAACGAGAGCCTCCTAAGGTGTTGGTCGAGGCTCGTGGCAATATATTATTATTTTATTATATTATTTTATTATATTATTTTATTATATTATTATTATATGTTATTTTATATTATTATATGCTGAAGAAACGCTATAGCTTCTTAGCGACACGACTCAAAGAATAGCAAAAAAGCAATGTGAGCTGTATATGGTTATATATACGGGTCATTTTATAGTAGTAAGTCTAATTCTCTTCAATAAAGAAATCGTTACTGTACGTAACACAAAATAAAGCTCACATTTCAATGCTTTATTTAATTAGATGGATGCCTGTTGTAACTGGCTTATCAAAATAATGTACTCTATACTTTTGTTTCCTTCAAAATATACTATTTTCAACGTAACATTTTTTTTTCTTTTCATATTCGAGATAATTTCAATCCACCGCTACCAACTCAAGTATCGACTTGTTGAGCGTTGTATATTTTAAGTTGATTTTAAGTGGTTATTAGAATTAAATAGGCCCTAAAAAGTATGGATTGCAATGGAAATTTGAACTTTGACGTGTAAGACATAGGTATAGCTTGTTTTTCCAAAAACAATTATTATCTAGAATTCTGAATTCAAATAAACAGAGTTTTTTATAAAACACTAATAACCTTTCAGGTGGTAAAAGCACTCACAATTATAAATACCTTTTACTTTAGATACTCTGAAATATAAAAACAATAATCAGCTGTTTCATACACAATGCAATATTTTCTCGGTGACAATGTATGAAACAGTTGATATATAAATCTTTAAATTTTTCATGGTTGGTCTCATAATGAAAGTTGTTTATTATTATGAGTACTTTCAAGCAGGCGCTTTACTTTGTGTAAGTTATTACATTACCATTGCTCTCAAAAATAGTGAAGGAAAACATAGTGAGGAAACCATCGTGAGGAAACCGGCATGTCTAAGAACCAAAAATTCGAAGACATGTGACAGCCACCAACATGCACTGGGCCCGCGTGGTGGATTAAGGCCCATTCCCTCTCACAGAGAGGAGGCCTGCGTCCCAGCAGTCCAAATGGACCAAATGCGAGTCTAAACTCCATTTACGATAACATTAGACGTTTAAATTGGCCCATTTTACAGCGCGTTCAACCGATTTTGACTTCTATTGCGTTGGTGATACGACATATGGTAGCTGTAGTAAACAGTTGGTTTTGGTAACAAGTTTATGCTTTTTATGTCCTCCTTATGTTTACGGGATAGAACTCAAAATCGGTTAAACCGACTGTAAAAAGATTTGGAAACATGTCTAATGTTATTTCAAATGGAGTATAAGTGCGAAAAAGGGATCCGGATTCAGGTGATTAAGGGAGGGAAGTTCTATCCTATCCTATGATTACTTTCAACCTCTGAAAGTTTGTAAGTGTTTTACAAATAATCTTTTATATTTACATCAACATTACAATAATACTGACCTCTGCTTGACTATGTTCGGTGAGCACGCTGTTCGCCAGGTTATTCGCCATTAGTTCGTCCTCAGTTGTCGTCTCCGGAATTATATTGAACAGCTCCGTCACCAGGTCATTGAGCTCCTTTTTAGATATCTTTATGATACTATTGCCTAATGATTCTTCATCTTCATCGTCTACAAAATAATAAAATACAGACAGGGTTTTAAAACTGAGATTCCTGTTACATAGGCAATCGGTTTTTCTACGATTTTAAAATTATCAAAGAATTTATAGTCGATTCTTACTAAATTGAACCTTTACTGAAGAGGAAAAAATATAAGAAAAAATGTTTACATGGGGCCAGTATCTTGCCAGCGCTGGCGTCTCAGCAGGACTGGCGTCAGCAACTGGATACTTCTGAATCCTTCATAATTTAGACTGATAGAACATGACTAAGGCATTAAGCCCGCCGTTGTACAGTGTATTTTACGGTTGTACGTTGTTTTATAGAGTTTTATAGAATTTCGTTTCACATAAAAAAATACTTTAGATAAATTTAAATAATTGATTTTTGTTTCAAAGAAAATTTATTATTTAAATATTCATATCATAGAATAACAAATCAACTATTCTTTATCCTCATATTGTTTATTTAATATAAAACTTATTACAAAAAAAAAAAACATTTAATCGAGTGACAGTTTCTAAACATTTTAATTCATACCTCAAAATACTTTAAAGCTTCTGCATCTTTTCCTGCGTTGCGGGAAGTGCAACCCCTTTGCCCTTACGTAACAAAGCATAGGCACCCATGCTCATCTTCGCAGCTTCGGCTTGCTGGTCACCTCCAGCGACCAGCCTCAGCCACTAAGGCTCGCACGGTTGCATATGCTTTGTTTTAGCTGGCGGGGGTTGCTCTTCCTTCGCGCCTTCGGTTTTTATATACACTCTAGGGGTAGCAGCCAAAAAACTAAGTGAGTCGCGAGCGTGAAGTCAGGGCACCCTGACTTCTCTCTCGCGACTCATATTTCGGTTTTGGAACAGATTCGATCTATTTTGACCATGAAGCTCTAAGAGGAACGGAATGGCGGCAAGTGTTCGTTTCAGTATCGTACAAATAATAATAATTATTAAAATACACCAATTAAACAATATTCGTTAAAAAAATCTATTGTTTGAAAAGTTTGTTACATAAAAAAAAAAAATGTGTGTGTGTACCAGAGTACACAGGTAAGAAGTGAAACTTCTTTACGACATATCATTTTTCTACTATTTGCAACTTCACGAAAATGGGGTAGATAAGGCTTAAGCCTTAAGAAAAACAATTTTTTCCGTATTAAATTAAAGCTATTTTATTATTATAGACATGCATACAATTAATGAGTAATTTATTTTATCATTGTTCTTATTATAATATCATTGCTATTGTTGTATTTCATCAATAATGATAGCATCATTATTACTATTGTTGTAAAAAAAAAAAAATATAAAAAAAAAAAAAAAAAAAATTATAAATATTAAAATCATACTCATACGTGTTGAATTTATAAAACGAAATATATAAAGTCTTTTTACTAAACTTTGATAAAAAAAAAGTTAATTAAAAAAATCAAAAAACCCGACTGTTTGAAAAGCAAACTAAAAAGACGTAAACAAGAAGAAAATCATGCTGTGCAGTCGGAGGATACTTATTCGCGGACCCAAACCCAGATGTATCCTCCGACTGCACAGCATGATTTTCTTCTTGTTTACGTCTTTTTAGTTTGCTTTTCAAACAGTCGGGTTTTTTGATTTTTTTAATTAACTTTTTTTATTTACAACTTTTTAGTTATTTTTTTTAGAATTAGGTACATTTAAACATATAAGTGTTATATATTTTTGAAATCGCCTTTTAAAACCCTTTATTTTGATACCCCACACGATGGGCTTGGAAGAAAAAAAAAAAAATTCCCCCACAAAATGGCGCCCAAAATCCGCGATTTTTGTTTTTTCCAATTTTAATGTAGCCAGTGACACTCGCAGGATTAAGACGAATCGATTGACGTAAGAATCATCAAAATCGGCCAACGCGTTTGGTCTCTAGAACGCCACATAGGAACAAACATACATACATACATACATACATACATACATACATACATACATATATACATACATACATACATACATACATAGACTGATAAACACATTACCCTCCTTCGGCAGTCGGGTAAAAAGCAACATGGCGCGTAACCGGAAAACGTGACGATACGTACAAAATTTCTCCCATACGTCGATAAAGAAGTTTCACTTCAAAAAGTGAAATGTGATAAACAAATATATATGCAACAGTTTCTGCAAAACGAAATTATATGCAATTTCTGTCTGTGAAACAAGGGGGCACCGTCTTTTAGTTGTGCACGTTAAGATTTAATTTAACGTGTCGTAGCGTTTCATGTTGCGTTCCGTGGTAATTAATAGTGTACACTAATGCCCGTGTTGGACGCTTTAGCATATTTCTGCAATATATAGGATTATTTCTAATCAATAAGGGTCATCTCACACTGAGACGCCACGCGACGACGCGTCCAGAAGCCAGTTGTATCTCTCTAAGCATCACGCGAAAAGCATTGTATCGCCGCGAGACGGATCGCAAAACCGTAGTTGATATTCAAATTGGCGAGGTGTAGCACGGGTGCCAAATCGCTGCTTCATACTGCGTCGTGCTGCGCTGCGGGGTGTTTTCTTTGTTTTAATTATATCATGGTATAAAGAGCTTTGTACGACACAATTTGAAACATGGCCTATCATACTTATCACACTAATATTATAAAGGCGTAAGTTTGTAACTGTGTGTGTGTTTGTATGTTTGTTACTTTTTCACGCTCAAACGGCTGGACGAATCTGGATGAAATTTGGCACTGAGATAGATTATAGTCAGGAATAATACATAGGATACTTTTTATACCGGGAATATGTTCCCTAGGTACTTTCGACATTCACGCGGGCGAAGCCACTGGCAGAAGCTAGTAAACACATTTTATATTATAAAGGCGAAAGATTTTGAGTGTGTAAGTGTGTTTGTATGTTTTTTACTCTTTTACGCAAAAACTACTGAACAGATCTAGATTAAATTTGGCACAGAGATAGATTTTTAATCTGGAATAATATTATGATACTTTTTGTTAGAAATATATAGTGTAGGTAAACCAACCAATTTACAAAGTTGAGTCAAGAAGACTCTTTATATGAACCTATTATTTTTGGTTGGGTTACCCTTTTTAAACTCTATTGTTTTGTACTGTTCGATGATGTCTGTCTTTGTAAAACGTTCTCTTGTGAAGCATATCTTTTTACTACTTATTAAAACTGCTATACTAAAGTACTTCATAACCTTTCATTTACGTATCAACATTTTTATACCGGGAATATGTGCCCTCGGGATAATTTTCGACAATCACGCCGGATAAGCCGCTGGCAGAAGCTAGTTTCAGGTATTAAACTGATTGCCCTCCTGTTTTACTTCGGTCCTCCTTTTCCTCCTATCTAATCCTCCTTCATTAATGACTTTCAGGCCGTATCATCCCACTGCTGAACAAAGGATTTCCATTCAGGAATTCAAAGGTTTCATGACTAGTATGGACCATTGATTATTACTTTTGTCTAGTTCCTAGGTGATGATACAAACAAAATTTACGAGCCTATGGGTACGTAAGAAAAAACTCGCGGTATATTTATGATAAGTTTTATTACTAATTAAAATAAACCAAGGTAGTTTTATAATATTCATGACGTACTACGATGTATTCATACTGGTCAAAAATCATTCATATTATACGAATCAACTACAACGAAATATGTAATAATATTTTATAATCTTAAGTTAGTTTGAAAATCAACCATCTGTAGTTTGACAATCTTAAATATTTGAAAACAATGCCCAGAAAATTGTAAACTGCAGTGTGTTTGAGACTATCTATTACATAGGCATTATAATATATCATGTCAAATTATGCCGTGCAAGTGACATTAACCTTTTGACAAACAATAAATTTCTCTGAGTGTACATACAGCAGCAGAGAATCGTCACCCCTAGAAATGTATCAAAAGCGACATCTACAATACAGGATAGGATACACTACGGTGTATACGTGCGCGCCATCTGATATCAATGATACTGCTAAGATATTCTAAATAGAAATAAAAAAACTGAAGGCGCTAATGCATGCGACTGCTTGGTAATATCAATCGCATCCTACCTATTGATATATTTAAACTTCCAAATGTATTTAACAGGCATTACTTTTTTACAGATTTCTTAAAACCCACAAATGAATTTTTTTTTTTTATAAAATCGTTAGGCCGAAGCAAGATTCGAACCTGGACCTGCACTCACTAGTCAAGCTACTATACCGCTCCGCCATTCTGAAACTTATCATAGCTTTGAAATTCATCGATATGTTTATCATCCATTACATTATTCATGTCGGCCGAGACGTTTATAAAATAATATAAAAAATTGATTATGAAGAAGATTGAGGTTAAGCTTATGATTTTGTTAAGTAAAACATGACATAGCATCATAGCATAATTTAGTCGTCTGCTTGTGTTGTTCGAATAACGAAATATAATTACAATAAAAAGTTACTCAATCGAGACATCATGTATGTCTCGATTGAGTAACTTTTTTAAAGTGAAAATAATCGTCCTTTTGGAACTAAATCAAAGTTTAAAGAGTACTGCTCGATAATTAAATGTCGACGTAGGTGTAATCTAAACTAGAAACAATTTATATTTCAACTTTTCGCCATTAGAAACACAGTTCGTTTATGGGTGCCACGGTATCAAGAAACTGGTGAAGTAAAGTGTAACAGTCAAGGGCCACGTCCGATTTATTACACAAATCATTCCAGCCGTCATGGTGATATTGTAAATAGCCAATCCACGGATTATTTTACAACCACCCGATCTGGTGCTATAAGACATGGCATTTCGCTTATCACTGTCCGAAGACATTTACATGCAAATGGGATCTATAATTATAAACCTGCCAAAAAAAATAACTAACCGAAGCTCATCGTCAACCCAGGATAAGATTTGCAACCATTGCAATTTGTTTTAATAATGTGGTAAATGGAATGAGATTAAGATTAGAAATTATAGAAAATAAAGGTTAAGGTTTAATTGATAATAGTATATACCCATTATTATTTTTTTATTATTCCTACTTCCCCTCAACCCGCAACACCCCTCTATAGCCATAAAGTGCTGCCAAAATATGCTGATGTTGGTTAGCGCTTGACAATTTTGTGTCAATAACATTAAATGTGTATTAAATGGGTATCTTGCTCGCTTACTTGTGGAATCGATGTCAATAACTACAGAAAACTAAATTAATTGTGGTCACAGAGATGGCGCGCACGCGGCGCACGTAAAAGTCGTAGTATATCCTACTGCCCAAAGATGTCCTTCTTTATATATACACTTTTATGCAAGGGTGAGGTTTCTCTGCAGCTGTATGTACAATGGCAGGTCAGGATTTCTTCGTGTGTACGTACTATGATAATTGTATTCACGAAAATATAAAATTAATTAATCACAATCAAAGTTTTGGTGACAGTACAAATTGCCAATAGCACCATACCTTTTTCGCATCTGGAAGCATTCCGTCCCGTTGCAAAGGATTCCCATTTTAGATCCATCGAGGATTGTTCAATTCCCAATTTTATTTAAACTAAGCTAAAGTTCTTAATACAATATTGACACCTAAGGCTCCGTTTTAAAGCATTTTTTTGTAATTGAAACTTTAACGTTGCCGGAATAAATTTTGAAATAAAAAAATGGCTCCATAGTTTGAACCTGGGTCTTAAGCTAGAATTTGAATTGTAATAAGATAAGACCGATTATTTTGGTGAGATAGGAATGTAGGCTGGCGATGTAGGGATGTACGTCGGTGACCTGGGGGTGTACGTCGGTGACTTGGGGGAGTGCGTCGGTGACTTGGGGGCGTACATCGGTGATTTGGGGATATATGTCGGTGATGTTGGGTCGTATGATGGTGATTTGGGGATATATGTCGGTGATGTTGGGTTGTATGATGGTGATTTGGGGATATATGACGGTGATGCTGGGTTGTTTGATGGTGACGTGGGCATGTATATTGGTGACCTCTGGGTGTATTTTGGTGATAGGGCGTGTCTAGGTGTCTGGTTGTGTGTCGGTGATGTAAGATACGAAGTCGGTGATGTAAGATACGAAGTCGGTGATTTGGTAGCGTATATTGGTGATGTAGGCATGTAAATTGGTGATAAGGGCATGCTTATTGGTGATGTTTGGGTGTATTTTGGTGATGGGGCGAGTCTAGGTGTCTGGTTGTGTGTCGGTGATGTACGATACGACGTCGGTGATTTGGTGGCGTATATTGGTGATGTGGGCATGTACATTCGTGATGAGGGCATGTTTATTTGTGTTGCCGAGTTGGAAGTTGGTGATGTCTGGGTGTATTTGGATAATGTATTTTGAATTTGGAAGCGTGTCGGTGATGTAGTCACGGATATCGATGATGATGTGCTATAATATGGTGATGTGGTGACATATGTTGGCGACTTTATAGCGTATGTCGATGATGATGATGGCGAACGTATATTGCATGTATTCGTGCACGATTGAACGAATGCGACTGTGTGTGAATGACTGAGTGATGTCACAGCCAATTGATTTTGTGAAACCGCATCAGATGTGATAACATTTGTTGGAGTTTTCACAATTTCCTCTCTATGGTACTGTCGTATTTCTGCTTCATAAATAGCTTTATGCAAGTCGAATTTTATTTTTATTTGCTCTAGTATTGGCAATTTTTTTAGAGTTCTGGCGAAGCCTAAAAAGAGCAAATCAATGCTGTCGAAGTTATCTATATAGTTTTGTTTGTGGCGACTTAAGTTGTATAGTATCGAATCGTACAAATCTTGTAGCTCGCGTTTGTTAGTCTGTTCATTTGACGACCTCTGTGGTCTATGAGATTCATTACTGCTGGTGGACCTAGGGCTTGCTGAAGTCCTCTCGCCCCGTGTTTCTTGCGGAGATTCCGGCGGGAGCACTACGTTAGATCTAGAAGGAACAAGATAGCCGACGTTCTCTTCAATTTTACAAGGACCAAGTTTTCTCGCGACTCGTCCTCTTATCTTGAGTTTTCTCTGTCTTAAAGCACGATTTCTTAGTCTTGTTCTGTCATTTTTGCATTTATTGACTGAAACAATGGAAAGAATTACTTCTTTCTTCTTTTGATTGCATTGTACACTACCCAATAAAAAAATATTTACAATTGCCGTACCTTAATATTTCTGCAACATCTTTCCAAGCAGCGTTGCTAGTCGATTGGTCTTTATAATCTTATTTTTTTTAAATATGCTGTAATACCTACCTTACCTTGGGTTGCGAAGTTCAGTATGCTCGTCAGCCATTTTCGCGCTACAATACGTGGCGCTCAATTTGCCACAAAACTAGAGTGGCCCGGTTTGAACAACGACATATTTGAATTCAGAATCTGAGATAACTATTAAAATTTTGAAACATTCTCAATGACAACAAATTCCATTTTAAGGATGGTTTTCTCAGTTATTCAAAATAAAAATTAAAGACCAAACACTAAAGTAGGATAAGGTAGAATATATCACGGGAATTTAACGCGATGATTTCGATTATTTATTTAACTATTTCACGTATTTAACGTTCAATCGGGATGACGGTTACAAATTATCCGCGGCGTGGAATCCAGTGATTCAAAAAACTTTACCTCGCTTTGTGCAGTCGGCGAACTTACAGAATAAGGACACGGTCAGTGTTGTGTGTAGAAATGTGAGGGTAGAGGAAGAATTTTCTGCCCCAACGGAGCCAGTACACCCATAGACTAATATATATAGATTGAGTACACCGAGACACCAGTCTACCCGGGACCACGGTCGTTGACTTGCAATGCAACACGGCCGAAACGTCGGGTGAAATAGGTAAATAAATAATCGAAATCATCGCGTTAAATTCCCGTGTTATATTGTTTTGTTTTTCAATTATGGAACGCAAAAGTTTTAAAGTTAATATAGGATAAAGTACAATGACGGACTTAATGCCTTAGGCATTCTCTATCAGTCAACCAAGGATGGTGAAGAGACAAAACATCGGATGCATTGTTTAAAAAGTTAAATGTGAAATATTTGAATTAACAAAGCCCAACGAGCCACGCAAACTTTGGGAGACATCTGCCACCACCGCTATGGCGCGATCGGAGGCAGTCGGTGACACGACAAATGCACTACAACAAGGGCGGATCCAGGGGGAGGCGCAGTGGCACGTTCTAACCCAGAATCCGATCAAGGATCCGATGCAATACCGCTTTGATAAAAAATATTTTGTACTTATGTACAAATTTAAAAAAAACTTGAAAACTTAATGTCATTAATTAATCCCCAAAACATAGTGCAATTTCTAGGGGGCACACTCCTTAATCGTCTGGACTTTACGCCGCCATAGAAATAAGTCCTGGACCTGCCTTTGCATCACGACACGGTAAAGTGAACGATACGATATGTTGCGACCTGCCACGACACGTTGGCTTTCAGATAACTTATTCAAAAGTAAATAAAAGATTTTGAATCCAAAGAAAATCGACATTTGTCGTTAAGAATCTCCGTATAAGATGAGACCTTTACCCTGCGGTGGTACTATTAACCGATGTATTCAAAATATATATATTGGTAGATACAGAAATTCGGCTCCATATAACGAGCGAGAACACACGCACACATAATTAGTGGTAACTTTTGCTTTAAAACTATCGGTCATACTGCTACGACATAAGCGCTGTTATGCTAAATTAATATTACCAATATGAGGTTGACGCGGCAGGTATTCGTTTGATATTAGGGATGTTATCGAAGTGATGCTGATGATATCGAAACCGAAGTCGGAATCGGAGGTATTAAATTTGGTTTATCGGAATTGGAACGGAAGCGGAGGCTGAAGAAAGATGTGTTCAGAGAAAGCAGGTTTAATAAAATAATACATATCTACATTGTTAATCAGCCTTTTTCATTTCAGCTCAAACACAATACCCGTAACTAGGCGTTGAAAAAAAACAAGTTTTTTAAAATCGCTATCAGTATTACCTATATAAACAAGTTTGCACGCGTTGACTGAGGCCACGTGCCGCCGCCGCTGCGCAACAACCTCCGATAACCTCCGATTTAAAAGTTTCGGAACCGAAATCGGAGATTTAATAACAATTGCAACTTGAAATTTTTCGGAATCGGTATTGAACCTCCGTAACATCCCTATTCGAAATATAACCGTACGGACGCGTCTATGTGTGCGTGCGGCTGTTTACAAAGTTTAGTAAAAGATAATATCGCTCAGCAATAGAGCAGCTATCTATAAGTGAAGGAATTTTCATGATCACATCAGTAATACCAAATAGATTTTAGAAACATAAATATGATACTAGTCAGGGAGAGCAGTGGTGGCCTAGTGGTGACGGCCGCGACTTCCAAGTTATAGGTCGTGGGTTCGAACCCTTTGCGCTTCACTTTGTGTAAATTATTTCATCACCAAAGCTCTCAAAACGGTGAAGGAAAACATCGTGAGGAAACCGGCATGTCTTAGAACCAAAAATTCGAAGACGTGGGTCCGCATGGTGGATTACGGCCCAACCCCTTTCAGAGAGGAAGCCTGCACCCACAACGGACCAAATGGGTGTCTAAGTGCGGCAAAAGGGGTCTATCTATCCTGATACTAGTCAGATTAAATTTGGTAAGCAGAAACCAGTAGGCTTGGTGCGAGTTTTTACATTCACCCGACCGCGCTAACGTAAACGGTTGCTTATGTCAATTTGTTTTCGAAAAAGGAAGCTTACCATTGTTGTCACCAAGCGGCGCTTATCCAACTTCTAAATTGACGTTTACGCGATCGAATACGTTTAAAAATCGCATTAAGCCCATAAAATCAATCAACTCACGCGCATCCGGGTCGGCAGCTACATTATACTCTGGATCAGTTTCATCATCATCTTCATTCTTCGAAGTAGACGCTGGGTTCAGGCACTCATTCAAGAACTGGTTCCAAAGATCATCGACCGCTGGCATAGGGATATCGTCGGGAGGAACGAAGGTACTCTCAATGTGTTCTATAGATGTTGCTGATAGACTCAGCTTGGATCGAGTGCGGAGGGCTATTGTCGCCTCTTCTTCAAGGTCCAGTTTTCTCCTCGTGGGAGTTGATAAGTTCTGTCAGACAATAATGAAAATATAATTATATGAATCTATATAACGTTGATAGAGCAGTGGTGGCTAAGTGGTAACGGCCCCGACTAACGTGTCGTAGGTCGTGGATTCGCACCAAGGCTGGTGCTTTAGTTTGTGTAAGTTATTTCATCATCACCATCTAAAAACGGTCAAGTATAAAAACATCGTTAGGAAACGGCATGTATTAGAACCAGATATTAGGCAGATATTAGGGATTGCAATCCGGATTCTTCGAAATTCGAAAACAACTGAAGAATCCGGATTTTCGTAAATTTTTTAACTAATCCGGTTTTTTGATTTATTTCAATACTAATTTTAAAGGATAATATTTGTATTTGTAGGCTTAGGTTTTATTTTTATTCTATAGATAAACTGAATGACCGAAAGAGCTTTTTATTCTGCTGGCATGTTCTGTAACAAAATAAGACCGCGCCTTAACAATGAGACACTTGACGCGATCATTTGGGAAGCGCTTGCCGTCTCCCTGGACATCTTGAAGGTTTTTGACAGGGTCTGGTATGAAAGCCTTATTGGTAAGCTTCCTTCATTCGGTCTGCGCAGTGGTCTGCGCGATTGGATTGTAGACTTCCTGAGGGACAGGTCCATCCGAGTGGTTATTGATGGCCGCTCGTCTGACCAACCGGATATTAATGCCGGGGTTCCTCAGGGGTCGGTACCCTCAGCAACATTGTTCTTGCTTCACATAAACGATCTGCTAAAACCATGGCACCTTTTGGTATGCGGACGACAGCACTGTTGCTGAGAGATACGTGTCCGACGCGCGCGCTACTTAGCCCTAGATCCGGTCTCTCCGAGAGGCCATGGTTAGGCGTTTGAATCTGTCCTTGAAGGCATTCTCCGAATGGGGCGATGCCAATCTGGTCAGGTTCAATGCTGCTGTTCAATGCTGACCCAGGCGTTTCTTTTTTGCCGCTAAAAGGAGCCAGTTCGACCCGGATCCTTCTTTCCGAGGTGTGACCGTGCCGATAACGGACCGACTTGAGCTTCTTGGCGTTACGTTGAATCGACCCTCAATTTTGGTCCATTCATTGAGCCAAAAAGTTTCAGCTCACAGCTGCACTTGACCACTATCTCACCTGATGTTAAACGATGATGTGGTCGACGGTGAACATTCTTTTATTCGGTCATGCGTCGAAATTGAGCGAATAAAATATGCACATTTTAAATAATTTGTGCTATTTTATTTCAGTTTTATCGAATCTATTAAAACACTTAAACTTAGATAGTAGTCAAGCGCGAGCATATAAATAAAATAAAAAAAAACTCCAAAACCGGATAATCCGGATTTCAATCGGACGAGAAAACGGACATCCGGATTTAAAAAAAACCGGATTTTGCAATCCCTATGTGATATCCACCAACCCGCATTAGGCCCGCGTAATGCATTAAGGCCCATTCCTTCTCTCACAGAGAGGAGGCCTGTGTCCCAGCAGTGGGAATATTAAAAAGATTGATGATGGTGATATAATGTTATATGGCTAAGGGTTTTGGTATGTATTTTAATTTTTATTAGCTAGTAATTTTTTTGTTTCTATTACTACGATGATAAACCATAATAAAATTAATCTACAAACCTGATTCTTTTGACTTATAACATAAAATATTCCAATTTAAAAATAAACCTTTTTTTAAACAAGCCTTTTAATTTACCGTGCATTGTCATAAAAATAAAATAAAAAAACAATAAAAATTGCAAAATTTCAGCTCAAATGGTTGGGCTGCTTTCAGTTGTAAGTTTTGATTTGAAAAGCTTGTAAAAAGTGACACATTATGAATCTTAAAGATGCTCTTGGTGAAACATAATAAACGCTAATAATCTTAACTGTCTTGCTGTAAATCTTAGCTGTCTGTTCATACCCTTAGGCTGATGAGCTTACCTGAGGTACTTTGAACGGTCCATCTTTGATGACCTTTGGACTAGTAGCGTGTTGGCTGTGAGGCGTAGCCGGAGTCCTAGGCTGGGAGTCCAAGTCACTGCATGACTCCAGGCCTTGGTCGTCATCACTCTGTGCGTGGACAGGGAATGGATTAGCTTAGAAAACTGGTGCAGAAGCATAGGGTGCTTTTAGGTGCACGGGAATGCATTTGGAATTTGAGCACGGGGCAAATGCGTTACCTGCTTGGGGCCTTTACTGGCCACTTTGGAATCAACAACATGCTCATGAAGATGGGTCTAACCAAACCGCGGTACCCATGTTGGGCGGAGAACATACGGAACGCATGGAGTAGCGATAACCGTTATGTGTAGTATGACAAAAAATCATAAATAATTAGTACTATTAAACATTCGCCTTTTTGTGATTAGTAATCAATTCTTCATATCGATGTTCTTAACATTGACACTAAAAGGAACCGTTTCATAATTATGTAAAACTAAATAAAATATTTTAAAGATAAAAAAAATCGGCAGCGGTAACCGTTATTTTATTTTATTTATTCAAGGAAAAACAAATAGCAGCACAATAAGAAACAGTCATACTATCTTAAATATTACATTTGTATAATTATGCTACCCACTACGTTCTCCACAGATTACTATTTAAAGTATTTAAAACTAGCTAGTAACCCAGATACAATACACAACGGTTGCTGTCCTAGAACTAAGCCTAAAACTCATATCTGTATTTTTTAATAATATATAAAAGAAAAAAGGAAAAAGTAAATTTAAAATTTGTGTGCGTATATTATTAATTAAACATTACGTTATAATATATTAAGGTTAAGGTTGCGGGAAGGCGCTGGATGCGAGACGCACGGGATCGGTCAATGTGGCGACGCCTGGGGGAGGCCTATGTCCAGCAGTGGACGTCTTTCGGCTGAAATGATGATGATGATATTTATTTGCTGATCCTTTAGGGTTGCTCGGATTTGCTTTTTAAATGCATTTTTATTAAGAAAAAGAATGTCGATTGAACAAAATTCATTGTTATACGTCTCAACCAAACGATGTAGTGGTGAACGCGAGCCAGCGTTGGATTTACAGGGGCTAGTAGCAAATAGATGTCGAGTACGTACCTCACGTACACGAACTGTTCAAGGAACCAGGTAACTAAGACTCCTAACTAGGTCCGGACAATCAAAATAATTGCGGCACACATTGAACAGAGTCTTAACTTCCAGAAGTCTCCGTCTTGACTTTAAGGTCAGAAGATCATACTTTTAAGAAGCAAGTGGTATGACATTTTATTCCGATAACATCTAAAATTCATAGCACGAAGGTATTTACGTTGTACTAATTCTAAATAGGCACGGGCAAATAGGCACTGGAAACTCTAACTGTGGACTAATTATTGATTTGTATCGCAAGTGCAAAAAGGTGGAAGGTCGACGAAAATCCCTGGAAGATCTCATAACAAAACCAAACATTTGGTAGGCCTTGTTAACAATTTTTTCTATATGAGTATCCAGATGGAGTTTTGAATCTAGCAGAACACCAAGATCGCGGAGAAAACTACTTTACTAATTGGCGTATTGGCAAGACGATAGTCGAACTCAGTAATATTTTTCTTTTTAATGAATGTTATAACATGACACTTTGGAAGACTAAGGTAAAGCTTATTGGAGGAGCAGTAGTTAGAGAAACGGTCTAAATCCTGCTGGAAGTTAAAACAATCGACTTTATCAGAAATAATTTTATAGACCTTTAAATCGTCCGCGTAGAGAAGAAATTTTGAATTTTGAAAACAGTGTTTTATGTCATTGATGTACAAAATAAATAATAAAGGGCCTAAAATGGAACCTTGTCGTACACCGGAGGTGACCCGAAAGGAGCCAGATTCAAAGCCATTAACAACCACCTTTTTGTGTTCTGTTAGTTATAATGTAAGATATAAACCACCGTAAAAGGTCCCCTCTGATTCCAATGTAAGCAATTTTATTAAGTAGTAGTGTGTGATCAAGTTTATCGAAAGCCTTCTGAAAATCTGTGTAAAACGCATCAATCTGCTGTCTATTATCGAGACTATCAAACAGTTGGGACGTGAAAATAAGGAGATTGCTAATGCTAGATCTGTCTTTAACAAAGCCATGTTGTTCTTTTATTAAAACAGTGCGAATAGCAGGATATAATTCATTATGTACCAGTCTCTCAAATAACTTGGAAAAAGCAGATAGTAAAGAGATAGGTCGATAGGTCTCTACGTCATGCTTGGAGCCACTCTTATGAACTGGTACAATATTTGCATGTTTCCAAACTTCAGGGAAAATACCACATGATAAACATTTATTATATAATATAAGTAAAGGATATCATAATGTATCACACGTGTTTTTCAGAAAAACCGAAGGAATCCCATCAGGACCAGGACCCTTGGTTGAATCAAGTGATTTTAATTCTTTATGTATTTCATCAAGAGACAGTTGCAGTTTGCATAGGAAGACATCGTGGTCAGCATTTCTAGATGGTGGTTCCCAAGAGTTATAGTCAAATGTTGAGTGTTCATAAGCAGACTGGAAAAATGTAGCAAACAAGTTGCAAGTAGTAATAGGATCATTGGATGAAATTTGATTGTAATGAACCGTGGATGGGATTTTATTTATTGTTTTACGGTTAGCAACGTACGTCCAAAATGTCTTAGTATTGGTAGCAACACTGTCTTCAATTGCATTAATATATTTACTATAGCAAATGTCAGCTACTTTTTTGAATTTTTTCCTGTTACTCGAGAAAACCTCATAGTCACATAAATTCCCATACTTCTTCCACCTAACCCAGGCTTGAGTTTTCTTTTTGAAGGTATGTATGAGTGATTTGGAAAACCAATTGGGGAAATTAACATTTTTTGGTCGACAAGTGGGTGTGTGTGATTTTATAATTTCATAATGTTTTTCATAAAACGTAGAAACACATTCATTAGGTGCTAAGTTATCCAGTAAAACATTCCAATCAACGTCACTTATATCAGTATTTATTTTTTTATAGTTAGATTTATTTTGTTATAAGGAGTATGACAAAAATCATAAATAATTAATTCTATAACCACCTGTAAGGATATTACGGTTATACTTGCCGTTTAAGAGATAATTAGATTTGTCATACTAGCTTCATACAAATTTTTTGTGCAGAATTAACTCAGGTGTAATTTTTGTATAGTAATAACTAATAGAAGCGATATTCGGCAAAAAAATCCGGGACTTGCAAATTGAAATTCCTAAGTCTATGAAAGCCGATTTTCGGCCCACCGTGCGTCAATAGGTCATCTAAGGTACAGGTAAACGGACACTTGGGGCATTCCAGCAAATAGGACATATTCTGATTTCTGATCAGGAGCACCACACTTCCAAAGGATGTTTGATGGATCAACCAAATTATATTTGCAGCAGTCTACTTGGGTACGCAATCGGTTCAGTGCTTTCAATATAAGACACTGCAATTTATGACGGAGAGGCACGTACCCTTTAGGCTTAACAAAGTTTTGAGGTAGATCCACCACCACTCTTCCCATTACCACAATTATGCAGTCGTTTGACTGTCCCACTGTGAAGACGACGACTGTGTGTGTGTGTGTGCGTCTGTGTGTGTGTTTAGGTGAAAATAAAATGTATTTAGACAAGTCTAGTTTTGTTGAGTTCCATATGGTGTCGGACGTAAATAATTTCATCATCCCATATCTTCTCGTGGGTGTCGTAAGAGGCGACTAAGAGTCACACCAGATAATGGGCAGCGGCGTTCTCTGTGCACTTTAACAACAAACTGCGATCACCAAACCGCCTGCCAAGCGTGGCGATTACGGCAAACCTCGACAAACCAAAATCAATAGCACAACGAAAAAACAACCCCGAGTGCCCGGCAGCCCGTCTACCCTCTACTACTGCAACGGTCGAGGCTATGGCGTGGCAAGGGGTTCGAAGAATCCCCGGCGTGAACCTGGCTTCCCCAATAAACACCGACGACTGGATCTGGCAACTAATAACACGCGATACTCCGGACCGACGAGAAGATAGCCGAACTCGAGGAAGAATTAAGCAGGGTCCAGGGATGGAGTATTATAGGGATATCTGAAGTCCAAAGAGAGGAGGAGGACTCGATAATCCTCAAAACCGGTAATCTGCTCTGTTTCCGAGAGGGTGACCAGGAGTCTCAGGGTGGTGTTCAACGCGAAACGGGGCAAACGAGACGAGAATGAGCTGCAAGTGGGGCAATTTGGAGTTGGACGTCGGAACCACCGGGGTCACGTACTGGCCAGTTTTATGGAGAAGGGGGGCATCTATATGATGAACTCCTTCTGCAGAAAGCGTGAGCACAAGAAGTGGGCATGGCAAAGCCCCGATGGTGCAACTAAAAACGACATCGACTCCATCATGTCAACCAAGAAGCAAATGTCTCCGTGATCAATTCGGTGAAAACCGGGAGCGATCACCGCATGGTAAGAGGCACATTGAACATTAATACCAAGCTTGAAAGGTCTCGACTGATGAAGTCTACGCTCCGTCCAGCACAGCTCCAGATCCAAAACCGAGACCTTTCAGCTCGAACTCCAGAATCGTTTCGAGTGCCTAGGGAGCTCCGTGAAAGAAAAAGCTCTCTGATCCTACTCTTAAGCTAATGAAGGAGAGGCGTTATATGATCCTGCAGTCTTCAGACGATGCGTTGAAATACCGGCAGCTAAATTGGCAGATCTCAAAGTTCTTGAAAAGCGACCTCCGCCGCTTTAATACCGAAAGTATTAAAGAAGCGATTGAGCGGAATAAGGGCTCCAAAGTATTTGCAAGAGATCTGTCTTTTAGGCAGAGCCAGCTCACGAAACTGAAGACCGATGATGGCAGGATCGTATCCGCCAAACCAAGCTTCTGAGAGAGATCGAGAGATTCTATTGACTGTTGTACATGTCAACCAGTAGTCGCGAATCTAACAAATGACCTTAGAGCTAGATTGATCCGACACTATACCGAAGACCGAAGAGTACATACTGCCTCTCTGCTTAGCGTTTGTGGATTACAAGAAAGCCTTCTATTCGATCGAGACTTGGGCTGTACTGCAGTCTCTCCAACGGTGCCAATTCGACTACCGGTACATCGAAGTGTTTGTACAAAAACGCCACCATGTCAGTTCGACTTTAGGATCAGACCTCGGAAACTATCCTTCTGCCTAAACTAAGCTATCCTTATCTCCGAAACTGTTCACCGCTGCACTGGAGGATGTCTTCAAGTTTCTGGACTGGAAAAGTAATCAAAAAAAAAAATGCAATAAATTTAATTTGTCAATGGCGGGTACATCACTCACTTTCGGTTTACCGACGATACTCGTATAATGGTCATGGCTGAGGCCATGGAGGACCTCAGTACAATGCTCGATGACCTCAGTAGAATTTCCAAAAGAGTGGGTTTTAAGATGAACTTGGATAAAACCAAGGTGATGTTGAATGCCCATGATACATCTACTCCTGTCAAGGTCGGACACTCTACACTCGAAGTTGTGCACGTCTATGTCTACCTGAGACAAACGATCTAGTTGGATAGCGCCAACTCCGAGAAAGAGGTCAACCGTCAAAGCCGACTTGGCTGGGCAGCGTTCAGGAAGTTGCGCGGTATCTCTAGACGAAAATCTATGACCAGTGTTTGTTGCCAGTGATGACCTATGGCTCTCGAGACGTGGTTGCTCACAATGGGCCTCATCAGAAAGCTTAGCTTGGAGAGGGCTATGCTTGAGTTTCCTTGCGTGATCGTATCAGAAATGAAGAGATCCGCAAGAGAACCAGGTTTACAGACATAGCCCGAAGAATTGCCAAACTTAGGTGGCAGTGAGCACATTGCTCGCAGAACGGATGGCCGATGAGGCAGAAAAATTCTGGAGTGGCGACTGCGAACCGGAAGATGTTGCGTTAGGAGGCCTCCCACTAGGTGGGCCGATGACCTGGTGAAGGTTGCGGGGATCGGCTGGATGCGAGACGCACGAGATCGGCCAATGTGGCGACGCTTGGGGGAGGCCTATGTCCAGCGGTGGACGTCTTTCGGCTGATATGATGAGACAAGTCTAGTCTGAATAGGTATCGCGGTATTATTAAAGGCTCATAAGACATGGCATTGACTATAAAATGGCGAAGCATTTACAATGCCTCTGGTACTGCTAATGCAGATGTCCAAAGATGGCAAGCAATGGCTATTCCCTATTGGAAAGAGAAGTCCAATGTGGCATCTTTATTATATTAGTTAAAATACTACATTTAAACTACTTACAGGCACATCATCATGAGTGGGCTCATACTCCTCATCATCCTCGTCTTCCTGCAACTCCTGTGCGATGAGAGCCTTCACTTCAGGCCTGGTCTTCACGGGAATGTGCTTAATAGGAGTCAGCTCCAAGTTCTCCAAGTTCCAAGCTGTCGTTGAATGCGTGTTTGGAGACACTTTCCTTAGCTCCCTGAAAAATATTAAAAATAAAAAAAGGGTGGCCTAGTTGCTAAGACATTGTCTCTCGTGAGTTCCAATCCGGGCAAGTACCAATGTGATTTTTCCAATTCATATGTACTTTCAAAGTTTATCCTAGACATCTGTGGCAACGGTGAAAGCAAACTTCGTGAAGAAACCTGGACTTATAGTTAATATAATTCAGACCTTGAACCTTCAGAAATATGGTGATTAATGCTTGTGCTTTCTATTCTATGTATAAAAAATAACGAATTAATAAGGAATGAACTAGTGGATATTTTGAGCTTGCATTTTTTTTATTTGAGTGACAAACAAACATATTAATCCTTGTGGGAAAACCATTGCCCAGCTGTGGGTCCCAACTCTTTCAACCCAGAGTTAACGTGAACTGTGAAAGTATTCATATACTTTATTGTTAACAAAACAAACATAGACAAATAAAAAAAACCTGCCAAGTGCGAGTCGGACTCGCGCATGAAGGGTTCCGTACCATTATCGTAAAAAACTGCAAAAAAAAAACACATTTTTTGTATGGGAGCCCCCCTTAAATATTTATTTCATTCTGTTTTTAGTATTTGTTGTTATAGCGGCAACAGAAATACATCATCTGTGAAAATTTCAACTGTCTAACTATCACGGTTCATGAGATACAGCCTGGTGACAGACAGACAGACAGACGGACCGCGAAGTCTCAGTAATAGGGTCCCGTTTTTACGCTTTGGGTACGGAACCCTAAAAAGGACAATCTATGTAAACAAGCAACATACGTAAAAAATTATGTGTATGCGGATAAAGTCACAGGTAGCCGCTAGTTTTAAAGAATATTTATAAGCACACAAGACTCTATAACATATTTATCTCATAGTTTACATACTTGACTTTAGCCCTCGTAAGTTTGGGCCGAAGATTGTCTTCCTCCGGGCCGGAGTCTTCATCTTCTCGCATCTTGACAAGCGCCAGTACACGGTCATTTGTCACCACTTTCTGGTGACACATAATTGATGTAACACAGGACGACTTGATACAATAGTAATTTTTAAGTGGTTACAAAAGATAGAATTTTAATTTGAGTAGGCTGTAACCCGTTAATTTTATGTATTTATTTAAAACTTCATGCACAATGGTACAACGGCGGACTTAGGCCTTAGGTATTCTCTACCGGTCAACCAAGTGTGCATGGCAGGTGCAATTTTTTAAACGTAGAATGCCAAAAAAATTGACGAAAGATAATAATGAAATGCTTAAAATTTACATACATATATACACATATATTTATTTAATTTCCATTAATATAAAAAATCGGCCAAGTGCGAGTTGGACTCGCGCACGAAGGGTTCCGTACCATTATCGCAAAATACGGCAAAAAAATCATGTTTGTTGTATGGCAGCCCCACTTAAATATTTATTTTATTCTGTTTTTAGTATTTGTTATTAAAACGGCAACATCTGTGAAAAGGGGATTGCCCATACACAGGCCCTTATGAGATATTGTGTCTGCGATTTCAATGTTATCCAAAAATAGGATTTATATTTTGTGTTTTTTTTTCATCTGTGTCCTTTACTTTATATGTACAGACAACAACAGGTCAGGTTACATCACTTGGACATTTGTATGTACTAATAAGGTACATACAAATGTCATTTTAGTAAGGTTTGTAATAAGGGTTCATTTCAAGAACAGAAACATCCTTATATCTCGTGAACCCCGCAAAATAAATAAAAATGTTTTCTAATTATGAATATAACGTGTTTTTTCTACAATATACAACCAAATTCGTCAACATACAACCAATTTTTCAAAGGGGCCCAAGTTCCCTTACAAAATGGGCATTCTCCTTTCAACTGTGTAGCTATCACGGTTCATGAGATACAGCATGGTGTCGGATGGACAGACAGCAGACAGACGGATCATGGAGTCTTAGTAATAGGATCCCATTTTTACCCTTCGGGTACGGAACCCTGAAAAGAAAATTAAGGATGGTATATGAAAGAACAAAACGTGGGAAAAGAGCAGAAAGATGATGATGATGATACAAAAGAAAATTTCAGGAATTGTTCAGATGATGGTAAATTCTGTTTCTATAATTTTAGTACATAATTATATCGCCACTATATTTGTTATGTATGAACACCTAAAAACGAATTATTTTGTGCCATTATCCAGCAGTGCTCCTGGAGGTCAATGTAACATCTTTAAATGCATACCTTTATAATTTTCCTGACACTAGTTTCATCTAAATTATTTTTAATGGCGGACGCATGGAGGCTTCTGTCCACCTCCACAGAGTTTTCAGCAAGTACATCTTCATATTCACTGCTACTCTCACTGTTGCAACTGAAAAGAACAGATCTTGAATAGTGACATTCATTATATGGTTTGATGTTTAGTGCCCTTAAGCATTATATGCTGCACCTAAGAAGACCTTATATATTTGTACCTACATCAAATAATGCTGATTATTGTTAAGTAGGTATGTAACCTACTTGTATTTGTCTATGGTGTGAAGAAAATATTATAAGTAGATGAAAGGTGTCAAGGAATTTCTATAGATGTAAAATAAATATTGTAAACCTAAAACAATTGTTTCTCTAGCAGTATGCTATCAGCAATAACATAAAATAGGGCCGCATATTTGTGCTGATATAAAGAAGAAAAATGGTATAAAAGAAAATATTTAAATAAGAAGAAAATTTTGAGCTGTCAGAGAAAAACAAAAGTATAAAAATGGAAATGAGAAAATATGAAGCGATGCCATTTTTTTGGCATTTTAAAAGAGTAAGTAAATTTTCAAACATGGAAATTTCGAATTCATTTACTGTTGGAGGTAAAAGGAATTGTAGAAGCGATAAAAAGTGAGAAACCAACTAAGGAAATTGATATTACAGCAAGGTCAATAATCGTACAATGTGTATCAGATAAGTACATATCATATATAAAGAAGTGTACAACATCATTAGACATGATGAGATGTTTAGAAGCTATATTTGAACGAAAATCTGTTCTACTCTGATAAAGTGTTATTAACACTGCCAGATAGTTGTGAAAATGTAATAACATCACTAGAAACAATGTCAACAGAAAAGGAAATCACAATTGAATTTGTGAAAGCTAGATTATGAGCTAAAAATTAAAAGTTTCGGGGGCCGAGTCACCCACGTCCGTAGGAGTGTACCCTCTGATTCCCTACACGTGGTCCCCGGGTGGTGCAAATCAGGTGACAATAACTGGTGGTAGGTTTCGGCCGAAGGCTTGCGACCACCCACCGGGCAAAGACGTACCCGCCAAGCGGCCTAGCCGTGTTCCGGTTACGATGCTCGGTGTAGCCAACTAGAGGAGTTGGGTCGAGACAGCTGTTCTATTGCTGGCAGACCAGCCTGACGCGCGCTGTTATAGACGTATCGGGAGACTAGTCACGGAGGGTAGCGGGATCCGAGGCACGGTGCGCCGCTGGCCGACCGCAGGTAGTTGGGGGCCCAAGTAGTGTGCCAGCCACACATGAAAGGCTGCCCCGCCAACTGTCGAAAAATCCCAGAATGCATCATCGTGCTGGTTGGCGACCAGATGGGGAGGGCCCGATGGTCATTCCGGGGGGGCTCGGGCGTCCCCGCAGTCTCCGGACTAGTTCCCCATTGATGTCGTCTTTTCAGTGCGTGTCTGAAGGTTAGCAGCGTAGAACCTCGTCTCACTTCCTTCTCCTCTACTCCTTTCACTCTTATATAAAATCTTATGAAAAAGAAAAATAATACTGGAGTTAAACAGCGGCTGCACCCCCTCCCCCACAAAGTGCACCTCACCAACATTCGTGGTCTGCACTCAAATCTCTCTGCAGTCCACTTCCACCTGGAGACTGAGAAACCAGCGCTGTTTTTCCTTACGGAGACGCAGATAGCGAGTCCGTCAGACGTGTCGTACTTGTCTTACCCAGGGTTTACCCTGGAGCACAATTTTAAACCGCGCGCGGGTGTGTGTATGTACGCCCGTGACGATACTTGCTATCGGCGTCTCCGTAACCTTGAGGACTCCAGATTCTCGCTGTGGGATTTAGTGGACACAGGTTTGGATAAAATTATCTACGCCTGTGTCTACCGTTCGCATAGCGGAGATCAGGAGACAACCAGGCTCACAGAGTACCTCAGTGAGGCTGCTGACGCGGCACAGCAGCGGTATCCTTCCGCCCAATTAGTGTTACTGGGGGACTTTAATGCCCACCACCAGGAGTGGCTCTTCCCATACCAGTGCACTGACCATGCTGGACGGGAGATGCGTAAGCTTTCGCTAGCGCTAAACCTCACCCAGCTGGTCCAGGGGGCAACGAGGGTACCGGACGTTGATTCGCACACGGCGAATTGCTTGGACCTTCTGCTGACAACAGATCCAGACAGATACTCTGTGTCGATAGCTTCACCTTTAGGTAGTTCTGACCACTGTCTGGTGAAGTCTGTGTCCGTCTATTCCCCGCCCGATCCCAGCCCAAGAGGCACACGGCGGGTTTGGCGGTACAAGTCAGCAGATTGGGATGGTATGCGATCTTTCTTCGCATGCTATCCTTGGCAGCCTACTTGCTTTTCTTCGACTGATCCATCGTCGTGCGCGGACGCTGTAACGGATGTGTTGCGTCAGGGAATGGAGTACTACATTCCGTTCTCTGACGTATCAATGTCTAGCGAAGACCGGCCATGGTTTGGCGCCGAATGTAAACGCGCCGACGCGCTTAAGCATGGGGCGTACCTGGCTTGGGTCGACGCTCGATCGCGTAAGGCGGGTGACGTGGGTCAGAAGAAGAAGGCCTTCAACAGGGCTGCCAAGTCCTGCAAGATGGTGTTGCGAAGGGCTCGGTTCGACCACATTGGCCGTATAGGGACCAAACTTGCTTCTTACCCATCAGGTAGTAAAGCGTTTTGGTCTCTGGCTAAGTCAGTCGAGTCGAACTTCTGCCGTCCCTCACTACCACCACTGCTGAAACCCGACGGGTCGCTGGCCCACTCCGCTGAGGAGAAGGCAAATTTATTTGCCTCTCTTTTTGCGGAATCTTCACGTCTAAATCCTGGTGACGCGCGGCCCCCTCCTTCTTCTGATGGATGCGAGACGAGTATGTCGGAAATTCGTATCCATCAGAAGGACGTCCGTAGGGTGCTGCGCAACCTCGACGTGAACAAAGCTAGCGGCCCTGACGGAATACCAGCAATTGTTCTTAGAACCTGTGCGCCTGAACTGTCTCCGATCTTGACACGCCTATTCCGCCTTTCGTATGAGGCCGGAAAAGTGCCGAATGCTTGGAAGCAGGCTAACGTACAGCCCGTGCCCAAGAAGGGAAGTCGAGCTGACCCGGCCAACTACAGACCCATATCTGTAACCTCCATACTCTGTAAAAGTATGGAACGTGTACTTAATATTAAGCTCCTGGCATACCTAGAAGCAAAAGATATCCTAAGTGACCGCCAATACGGCTTCCGCCGAAATCGGTCTACTGGGGATCTTCTAGCGTATGCCATTCACATCTGGAGTGAGGCCATTGAGAGGCACGGGGAAGCGCTTGCCGTCTCCCTAGACATCTCGAAGGCTTTTGATAGGGTCTGGCACGAAAGCCTTATTGGTAAGCTTCCTTCATTCGGTTTGCCCGGTGGTCTGTGTGATTGGATTGCAGACTTCCTGAGAGATCGGTCCATTCGAGTGGTTATCGATGGCTGCTCGTCGGACCACTTGGATATTAATGCCGGGGTCCCTCAGGGGTCGGTGCTCTCAGCAACTTTGTTCTTGCTGCACATTAACGATCTGCTAAAACCCGGCACCTTTGGGTATGCAGACGACAGCACAGTTGCTGAGAGATACGTGTCCAACGCTCGTGCTACCGGGCCTCAGATCCAGTCTCTCCGTGAGGCCATGGTGGAGCGCTTGAACCTGTCCTTGCAGGCAGTCTCCGAATGGGGCGATGCCAATCTGGTCAGGTTTAATGCTGCTAAAACTCAGGCGTGTCTTTTTTCCGCTAAAAAGAGCCAATTTCACCCGGCTCCAACTTTCCGAAATGTTACCGTGCCAATAACTGACCATCTTGAGCTTCTTGGCGTTACGTTGACATCGACGCTCAATTTTGGCCCGTACATTGAGGCAAAGGCTCAACTGGCTGCCAAAAAGCTGGGGATCCTTGCAAAGGTGAGAAGGTACTTCATGCCAGAACAGCTGCTCAGTTTGTATCAAGCGCAAGTTCGATCATGCATGGAGTACTGTTCTCATCTCTGGGACGGATCAGCCAAATATCAGCTTGATGCACTAGAGTCGATTGAAAAGCGGACCAAGAAGCTCATCAGCGATGAGGCACTGGTTAAGTCAAAGCTCCAGAGCCTTGAACATCGTCGCCGAGTTGCCAGCTTGTCGGTTTTTTATCGGTTACATTTCGGGGAGTGTGCGATGGAATTGCATGATCTAATTCCGCCCAGCCCGTTTCATCATCGAACTACCAGACGTACGGCGAAGCGCCATCGGTACATGGTGGACATCCCACCCATACGCACTAAACGTTTTGAGAATACTTTTATTATGCGTACAGCTAAGGAGTGGAATTCCCTGCCGGAGTCTGTGTTTCCCGATAGCTACAATCTAGGGGTCTTTAAGTCAAGAGTGAATAGGTTACTACTACGCAAGCGTGCTCCATCGTAGATCTTCGCTTACCATCAGGTGAGATAGTGGTCAAGCGCGAGCCTATAATAGATAAAAAAAAAAAAAAAAAAAACTTTTTTTATTTACAACTTTTTAGTAATTTAATTGTCCCTACAAAATGGCGCCCAAAATCCACTGTTTTTTATTTTCCAATTTTTATGTAGCCAGTGACACTCGCAGGATTAAGACGAATCAATTGACGTAAGAATCATCAAAATCGGCCAACGCGTTTGGTCTCTAGAACGCCACATAGGAACAAACATACATAGACTGATAAACACATTACCCGCCTTCGGCAGTCGGGTAAAAAGGACACAAAGCATATCAATGCAGGAGTAATCAAAGAGGTAGATACTTTAGAGGAAATATTTTTGGCAGAGGCAGAAGAAATGATAGAGGTAGAGATGGAAAAGCAAACATTACAAAACATATGTTCACGGCGTATGATGAAACAATACATATAACAAATGAGTACATTGAGTCAAACGTAATTGAGTTTATAATAGACTTAGGAGCTTCAGACAACATGGTACAGATACATAATTTTTGTATTTAACAAAAATTATATGATAAAAAATCAAACATTGAAGGAACCAGTAAAAATAAAAGTAGCGAATGGCGAGTATTTAAAAGCAAATAAAAGAGGAATGTTAAAAACAGAAGTATAAGGCAGATGCATAGATATTGAAGCCCTAATTGTGCCTAATTTAACGCAATACTTACTTTCAGTAAGTAAAGTAGTTGAGAAGGTCATGTAATATTTCAAGGAAATGTTGTAAAAATGATACAAAATGACTTGAGAGTGTATTTTTTCTTTTTTTTTTTCCCTTTTCTTCTGCAATCAGTCCTAGGACTATGAGCAGAATTGTTGTGATATTGTGGTGCAGAGTGGTTTCTCCAGCGAGATTTCCCTCTTTATACTCATGACATCATACATTCCGATGTCCTACTTTGCAAGGTCCATTATAGCCAACCTTTTCAGCCGCCTTTTGTGATCCGGCTTTGTAAGAGCCTTCGCCAAGGGATTTGGATGATTCTCCAAGAGTGTTCTGTAGCGTTCTGCCCAGATTTTCGCCTCCTGGTGCACTGTGTTTACGCTAAGGTATTCATGAACCTCGCAGTTTCTTATAGACCACGGTGCGTTTGTGATGTTTTTAAGGATAACATTTTGGAACCTCTGGAGCATATTGATGTTGGAGACACAAGCAGTACCCCATAGTTGGATACCGTAAGTCCAAATTGGCTTTAAAATTGTGTTGTATACCAATAACTTGTTGTCCACCGACAGGACAGAATTTCTTCCAAGGAGCCAGTATAGGTTCCTGTACTTTATGTTCAGTTGGTCTCTCTTGGCTTGTATATGTTTCCGCCATGTAAGCCTGCGGTCTAGATGCATGCCCAAGTACTTCACCGACTCATTATGTGGTAGTACATGCTCGCCTAGTTTTACAGGTGGGCATATTCCTTGTCTTAAGCTGAAAGTGACCTGGGTTGATTTTGAGGCACTTGCTTTTATGCGCCACGTCTTTAGCCATTTGTCAATGTCATCTAGACTGCCCTGAAGTTTTTGAGAAGCAATTTCGGTCTTTGTGGCTAGCCAGAACTGCTGTATCATCTGCATATGTTGCCGACGTAATGTCTGGAGAGGTGGTGGTGGTGGTGTACAACACTGGTCCCAGTACAGAGCCCTGGGGCACTCCTGCGGTTATCTTGTGGAAATCCGGGGTGGCCTCTCCTTCCTTGACTTGAAAAATTCTGTCAGAGAGGTAAGATGCCAGCAGTTCGTAGTAGGTGTGGGGTAAGGACGCCTTGATCTTATAGAGTAACCCGCGGTGCCAAACCCTATCAAAGGCTTGTTGGATATCTAAAAATGCAGCCGAGCAGTATTCCTTATCTTCCAGAGACTTCCTAATTTTGTCATAGATCCTGTGGACTTGTTCTGTCGTAGCGTGTTTCTGCCGAAAACCAAATTGGTGGTCAGGTATGACGGACCTTTGAAGTAATTGTGGCATCATTCATTTTAACAAAAGCTTTTCGAATAGCTTAGATGTTACGGGGAGCAAACTGATGGGTCTGTATGACGATACCACATGCTCTGGTTTGCCTTGTTTATGGATCATCACTATTTGAGAAACTTTCTACTAACTTGCATGTATTATAATGATAAATGTTGGATTATAGTTTTCGTAGACGATATTTTAGTAACAGGATGTAAAGGGTTAACTTACGTAAAAGAAAAGTTAAAGAAAGAATATCAAGCAAAAGATTTTGGTGAAGTTGAAAATTTTCTTGGAATGGAAATACAGAGAAATGGAGAAATTCTAAAGATAACACAGGAAAAACAAATAGATAAAATGTTGGAAAAATTTTGTATGACTGAGGCGAATGGAACAAAGTGTCCAATGACGAAAGGTTTTTAACACAGATAATATAATACTAGCATAGTTTTCAAGCAGATTCAGATAGTAAGTGTGTTGATGTTCCTTACAGACAATTGATTGGAGGTTTAATATTTTTAGCGATGGTATCAAGACCTGATATTGCCTTTAATACAACATTTCTGAGTCAATACTTAGATAAGCCTACTTTAAATCTGTGGACACAAGCAAAACGAGTTCTACGTTATTTGAAAGAAACAAAGACAAGTGGTTTGACCTATGTCAAGAATAACAAGAAGTATGTTATTGAAACCTACTCTGATGCAGATTGGGGAGGTAATCACATTGACAGAAAGAGTATCAGTGGATCTGTTACTTTGTTAAATGGTCATGTGGTAGCACACGGTGGTTCTCGAGGAAGCAGAACTGTGTAGCTTTGTCAACAGCAAAAGCTGAGTATGTCGCTAGAGCCACTAATGCATGCAATTGGTAAATATAAAGGGACTATGCAAGAATACCAACAAAAGCCCAGATGTGCAGTGGATTCTCTATGTGGACAATAAAGGTGCTATTGATATGACTAAAACTTTTGAAAATAGTAAAAGAACGAAACATATTGATATCTATATCTATACTAATATTATAAAGAGGAAAGATTTTTTTGTTTGTTTGTTTGTACCGAATAGGCTCCGAAACTACTGGACCGATTTAAAAAATTCTTTCACCAGTAGAAAGCTACATTATTCCTGAGTAACATAGGCTATTTTTTTATCCCGAAAACGGGTCCTGTGGGGTGGTCCACGGGAGCGAAGCCGCGGGCAACAGCTAGTAAAATATAAAATTATATATTGTTTAATTTGTTTAATTAATTAAACAAATTAAACAAAATATCATTTTATAAAGGATTTAATATTCAAAAAGGAGCTAGTAATTGAATATGTGAATACTGTTGAAAATTTAGCAGATATTTTTACAAAGACTTTAGGAGTTGATAGATTCAAAGAAATGTGTGAGAAGTTAAATATATGCTAAAATAAATAAAATTGTATTCTCATGTGGTAGGGTGACCATTATATTATTATTATTATCGGGTAATTAGTGTCACCAAAAGTTTTTTGTTATTGGGATATGTAGAATATTTTGATTTGAATTAAGCGTTGTTGTTCTAAGGGATTAAGAGTTGTTGATTTTCAATAAAACGCTATTAATCAAGGTGGGGTGTTAAGTAGGTATGTACTTGTACTTGTCTGTGGTGTGAAGAAAATATTATAAGTAGATGAAAGGTGTCAAGGAATTTCTGTAGATGATGGCTCTTGTAAAATAAATATTGTAAACCTAAAATAATTGTTTCTCTAGCAGTATGCTATCAGCAATAACATAAAAATTATATTAATGTTTCATGCTGGATTATATTCGATCACAATGTGAATTGTTACTGAATAAATTGAATTGAAAAAACTTTACCCATTGACCAATTTTTATAGGTATACTTATAACTGTTGTAAACACAACTTTGAAATGTGCGTGGCAAAAAACCATACATGTGACGCGTGTGGCATTGAGGGACATTTTGAATCATGCTGCATTAAGAGCGGTAGAGCTTTCATCACGGGACCAAAGAAGAATACCAACGACAGGAGAAGCAAAGTAAAACTACAGAAAATAAGGAACAATCATATGGCATCACAATCATCACTCTCAACTAGCGATGACAGCGACAACGAAATTATATGTGCTATTAAAGGCAGCAAAGATTGTAAGAAAATAGATGTATACATCAACGGACGTAGATGTACCATGGACTGGGACCCAGGCTCAACTTATTCCATTATTAGCACAACATTATGGAAAAAGATTGGAACACCGACCCTAACAGAAGCTCCAAAACTGACAGCCTACGGCAATAATAAACTTAAACCTAAAGGTATTACAGACGTGACAGTGGAAGTTGGAGACAGAAAAATCCTACTTCCCGTTGTGGTGATGAGAGATGCTGACCCGATGCTTTTTGGATTACGTTGGAGTGAGATGTTTGACATGACCTTCCCAAAGCCAGTCTACTCAATCAGAACAGGACCGACTACAATTAAACAGGTTTTAGACTCACATACTTCTCTTTTCGACGGAAAACTGGGGAAAGTAAAGGACTATCTAGTGAACATACACATTAAAGTGGGGGCAGAACCAGTACACATGCCAGCTAGACCCATCAAGTTCAATATGAGAAAAAACATTGAACAAGAATTAGAACGCCTAATCTCAGAAGGCATAATTCACCCTATTGACCCTAACATAACGCCTATCGAATGGGCTACACCTACAGTGAATATAGTCAAACCAACCGGACAAATACGGATATGTGGTGACTATCGTAGTACCATAAACTCGGTACTCATTAAACATTTACACCCAGTTCCCATCTTCGACCAGTTGCGACAACATCTGTCAAACGGCAAAATGTTTTCAAAAATAGATCTCAAGGATGCATACTTACAGTTCGAAATAGCACCAGATTCAAAAAAATACTTGACGTTGGCCACACACAAAGGATATTTTCAATATAACAGAATGCCTTTTGGAATTGCAACAGCACCCTCAATTTTCCAATATTACCTGGACAAACTTCTGGGTGATTTACCTAACGTAGCAGTATACTTCGATGACATAGCAGTAGCGGGCAAGAACCTACAAGAACACTTACAACTTCTTTCCACAGTGTTTGACCGATTGGAGAAAGCAGGACTCAAGGTTAACCTAAAGAAGTGCTCATTCCTTCAGAAGGAAATAGAGTACCTTGGTCATACTATTGATTCAAACGGAATACGCCCAACGAAAACTAAAATTGAAGCTATAACAAATGCTGTTCAGCCCACGTCCATGAAGGAACTACGTTCGTTTCTCGGACTAGTAAATTTCTATGAACGTTTCATTCCACACTTGCACAGCATCTGTGCAGATCTTCATACATTAACGGGCAATAAACAACCATGGCAGTGGTCAGAACATGAGAACCAAATTTTCGAGAAGACTAAACAGTGTATTGCAGCATCGAAACCCCTGATAGCATTTGATGAAAGGCGTCAACTCTACTTGGCTTGCGATGCCTCTGAAAAAGGGGTCGGCGCAGTATTATTCCACAAAGACAAAAATGTTGAACAACCCATCGCATTTGCGTCCAGAAAACTGCGCTCTGCAGAAAGCAATTATTCGGTAATCGACCGAGAAGCATTAGCTATTCTATTTGGTATCACAAAATTTGATCAATACCTACGAGGAACTAAATTTAAATTAGTAACGGACCACAAACCGTTGATACATATCTTGGGGCCACAGCGGAATTTACCTAAATTAGTTAATAACCGCCTAATAAGATGGGCCTTGATAATAGGTAGTTACGATTATGAAATCTACCACCGGAAGGGGGAAAATAACATAATCGCTGACTGCTTGTCGAGACTTCCTAACGCCCGAGAAAAACCGTCCCCCACCGAATGTGCTGTCCATAAAATAACTGTGCGTGGGCAGAACATCAAAATCACAGATCTTGCGTTGACGGAAGAAATAATTAAAGGGGAAACATCAAAAGACCCTGTCCTCTCTCAAGTCCGACAATATTTGAAAACGGGATGGCGTAATATTCAATACGACAATCTCCTGAATCCATTCTTCCGCAAGCGAAATGAATTATCGATCGAAAATAAAATAGTTATGTGGCAGGGCAGGATAATAATACCGGAAACCTTACGTCATTCAACACTTACCTATCTTCATCGAGGTCACCCTGGCATATCAGCGATGAGGGCACTCTCACGTTTCTACGTATGGTGGCCAGCTCTAGATGAAGATATCGATGCATTCGTCAAGAGATGTCGTAAATGTCAAGAAAACAGACCGTGCAACCCAGAACTGCCAGTTTACTCATGGTCTATTCCGGAAAGAGTTTGGGAAAGGTTGCATATTGATTTTGCGGGGCCCTTTGAAGGAACATATTGGTTAGTTCTTTGCGATGCTCTGTCAAAATGGATCGAAGTTAAGCCCATGAAACATATCACAACAAGGAACCTATGTTATGTTCTGGATGAAGTTTTTTCCACATTTGGTCTCCCTGAAATGATTGTTTCAGACAACGGCCCACAATTCACAGCCCATGAGTTCAAACAGTACTGTAGAAACCATGGAATCGTAAATGTCACGTCAGCACCATACCACCCGAGGACAAATGGCTTGGCGGAACGCCTTGTGAGGACATTCAAGACGAGAATGCTATCCAGTGAAGGAATTGCTAAAAATCGACTTAATGAATTTGCGAGGTGGCATGCCTAAACGCTTGCTGCGACGGGGTTGCAGCGGCATGGTACTGGTATCTGTTACAGCAAGATTAGCAGATGTTGGTGGTGTTTGGAAAGTAGGCTCAACTGGCAGTTCAGCAATCGGTGGTTCAACTATCGATGGTGTTTGAAATGAGGATCCAACTGGTAAATCATCTGGTTCGATATCATTGTCTCTAGGTGGTGAATTTCCTGGCAGCTCAGGTGTGGGTGAGAGAACTAATACGCGAGGCCGTATATGATCCGCATGCCGACGCTTTTCCTCCCCACTGGGTGTAGTAACGACATAGGAATATCGGTGAGTGCGTGCTGAAATAGTAGCAGGCTGCCAAATCTTATCTAAGCGAGTTTTGATGAAAACTCTCTCTCCCGGACGATAGTTGGGTGAAGTTGACGCAATATTGCCTTGTACTTGTTTAAATTGTAGCTCTCTCCTATTGTTGGGCCGGATGTTTGAGAGAAGACAGTTCAATTGCCGACCAAACATCATTTGTGATGGAGACTTCCCTGTGGTACTATGAGGGGTATTCCGGTAAGAAAAAAGAAATTCATTAAGTCGATTTTTAGCAATTCCTTCGCGTTATATCAATAACCATAATAATATGACTGAACCAATGTCAGTATGAATTAAAATACGTTTTTACAGAAAAAGCCGGTACGAGTGACAATTCAAATCGAAGAAAACATTACGTTCATTGCAGGTTTTATACCATAGGTAGGATCTACTAAACGTCCTCATTGTAGCGTACTTAAGTAACATAGGAAAACAAAAAAAAAATCGGTCAGCAATTTGGTAGGTACATATTATAGACAATCCGAGTAAAATCACAAATTTGTTGAAAAAATACCGTTTTCGTTTCTTCCCGCGACTTTTTCCTTTACTATTTACAGAAGTACTTTCTTTGCTAGAAACAACACTTTCAGTGGATGAAGATTTACCATCCTCTTCGTTTTTATTCATCTTATCATCGAACTAAACAACATGGAACACTTGAAACTATAAAATCCTTCAACAGAATTTCGAGAGTAAGAAATAAAATAACTGCAACGGCCAACAATAAATGAATAAACAATTAAACAGTCAACAACGCGTGCCGGTCCGTGTCCGATCTCCGACTGCAAATGTCACTAATGTCACTTTTTGTTTGACATTGACACTGATTTCTTTGGGAATTTAATGACCTAGCTATTATGGCTTTTAAGTACCATCTTTATTTATTATTATTATTTATTATATACTTTATTACTTTACTTTTTTTCCTCCATGTACCATCTTTAAATATATTTTTTTCGTTTAAGTACCATCTTTAGTTTTTATAAAAAAAATATTTGGCTTCTGCAATGCTGCCATTACTAACAGCTCAAAATAGTGAGATCTTGAATGAATCATGAACCTAGACGGGCTTGCCGTTCTTCATGTCAATGCCACGCACGAATAAAAAAAAAATACTCAAACCTACTCCCTGAAAGTCATGAAACTATAGGGCTTATTACACTACACGGTATTCAGGGCCCTGAATACCGGGTCACTAAATCATTCCGAAGCAATAAGGTCGATATTATGATAACCCTAACTTCCTAACAGTTATTACACTACCCAGAATTAGAGTTTCGGGCCCTGAATACCGTGTAGTGTAATAAGCCCTTATGATTGACCCACAAGGCCACAAAAATAATCTAAACCTCTTTATTTGGGCAAGTTATTATGTACAACCTACTGATTTATAACAACCTATCATGATTCACACTTCCAAGGCGGGATAAACACTTTTCGTAGTTTTCGATCGGTTTTGCGAAATGATAACATAGAGGTCAAGGTCATGCTTACAGTGTCACCTAATGGGTGGCGCCGCACCCAGTTACGCAATCGTTACGCAAATTAGATCATTCTTTGACAATTTGCGATACAATCTAACGAACTGGAATCCATTTACTAAAATTATTGCGACGGTAATGTTACGTGTCGGCTGTGTCGGTATGTAGTTAGGTAGGTAGATAATCACATCTGTAACATATGAATTTTCGCACTAGTCTTACGAACTTATTTTATCCAAGGACGTGAACTATCCAAACGTTGTATCTTGAAGAGTTCCAGCCGACCAAATGTAGGTAGTGACTCGAGATCCTCGCCATGTAGGTACCCGCCTAGCCTGTTCACGATACACACACATAATAAATTATACCCAATCTAGCGTACCTAGTGAGATAAACATAGATAAACATATGTTTGTGATTGTGAGCGTGTAATATAATGAGGCGCGTAATTAAGCCTAGTTCACCACAACAGAGTCAGTTCACTCTTGGGCGTCATTTCGTTTGTTATTAATTTAACGTGAGGATTCAATGGACTTTTAATAATTAATAATAGGGAGCTTGGAGCTTTATTAGTGTTATAGAATTGTTTGGTAGGTAAGCATTCTGACCACCTAATTATTAATACAGGATTTCATATAATTTAGGCCCGTTACTTTAATTGAATGTTCAATTTATAACGCAGGAAGCAACAACATCCAAGATGCATGACCAACCAAATATAGCAGTAATTGGAGGAGGAGTGGTGGGCATAACAGTGGCAAAACTGTTCCAAGACCAGCTCAAGAACGCAAAGGTAACAGTCTTCGCTGAAAAATACACAGAAGATACCACCAGCCACATAGCAGCTGGTATCTTTAGGCCCGGAACCAGTTTCAAAGGACCGACTAAGGAAATTACAAAGAAATGGCTGAACGAGTCTTGGCAGTTCTGGCAAGATATACTCAGGACACCTGACGCTGAACGAATAGGTGTCATGACCTTAGGAGCCTACATATTTTCTAAAGAGAACTACCATGTCACAAGAAATCATCTTATTGAAGATCTAGTGCCAATCTACCGACCCGTCACTGATGAGGAATTAAAGCTCGGTCCTATAGGCACAAAATTTGGATCCTACTTTTCAACACTGAAAGTTGAATGCGAGCGCTATTTGCCGTGGATGGGAAAAATAATAGTTGAAAGAGGCGGCGAATTGATCAACAAGAAAGTGGAAAGCTTCGCATCCTTATCAAATTACGACTTAGTTTTCAACTGTGCCGGTTTGGGTGCTAGGTATTTATGCAATGATTATGATATGGTGCCCATAAGAGGTCAAGTGATTAAAGTGAAGGCTCCATGGGTGAAATCAGCGTTTTATGGGGATTATGATACGTATATCATACCGGGGCTTAATGGGGTGGTTACGTTGGGGGGCTGTAGAGGATATGACAGTTACAATATGGATTATTGCAAGTATGATGCAGCTTCTATATTGGAGCGTTGTTGTGAATTTCTCCCGAACTTGAAAAATGCGGAGGTCATCGCTCATAAGGTTGGACTGCGTCCTCACAGAATGCCGGTACGTGTGGAGCCGGAGTTGGTTGACGGGGTAAAGGTCGTACATTGTTATGGGCACGGCGGCTATGGAGTGATGACTGCCCCCGGCACGGCCATCGATGCGGTCGAAATGGGTCTTAATTTCTTACGTAGCAACGTTAAAAATAAATTGTAAACATATTATGTATTCAAAACAATTCTATATTGTACATTCTACAATTAGTGTAATACGTCCATGATAAATAATCATTACTTAATTTTAAGACAGACATCATCCTTTCATAAAAAACTCGACCAACATGACTCATGAAAAACATTAAACATTTACTAATAATCTGTCTACTTTTATTTATTGCTTCGATAATATAGACTTAGGGCCGATTTCACCAATTATATTAATTTGGTAATTTCTCAGCGGTGTCAACCAATCAGACCGCTGTATTTGCGTAAACTGAGTTTAGCTGAACTAATCGCGTTTAATATAATTGGTGAAATCGGCCCTAAACCATTTGTATGACGGCAATACGCTGATAAAACAAACACCCGATTAGAAAGTACCTATCCACTTAAAATCAATCGTATATACCTAACTACTCGAATGTAAAGTCAAGGTTACCTGCTGTATAAATATTATCTGGAGTAGTAGTCTGGAGCTCAGATCAGAGAAAAGAAAGTCTGGAACGAATTATTCTCACTCACACATCACTATATAATTTTTTTATAAACTAAAGATATGCCGACGAATTGAGAATCTCTTTCTTTTTTGAAGTCGGTTAAAAATAGTTGATCCACGTATTATTTTCATGCTTGGCGGAAAAAAAAAAAGATACGCGTGGTTTTATATTGTGGTCATAACTTTAGAAGAGAGTTATAATGATGATTTTAACGATATTATAATTATTCTATAAACCCATACCAATTCAAGAGAGCGAGATTTTGATAAAAAAAAAAAAAAAACTTAAACTTCGTGTTTAAAAAATTGCGGTAAATGACTTATATTTGCCAAGTATGGCGTCCGGCTTGGCTAAAAAAGCCAGACCGGAAACATGAAGTTATGTAACTTGGCCGGAAATGCAGTAGTTTTTTTTATCAAAATACCGACATCACATGCGTCCTACAAACGAAATTTATAAAAAGTTAATAGAAGACATAATATATGAACTTATTTTCGTCTTTCGTGAGCGTAGGCGCCTCCGAACCTATTTTCTTTGTCCTACAGACTATTAACTAGGTAGATTCAAAATCAACGACCAACGACCTTGAGGGAACAAAATTTTGGGTCGCGCGGGTATGAAACGGGTGCCAAAAGAACAATGGCAGGTCCCCATACATTGTTTTAGCTGAGATTAAATTTAAAAGTCTTTAAACGAAAAATATCTGGTTTAACTCAGGGTGATGTTCTGAATTAGTTTGTGCAAGAATTTTTGTTCAAGAATGTAGAAAATAATAGATATTCAGTCATAAACTTTTGTAGGTTATGTCTGGGTAACTTTTAATAATATGTTTAATAGGTAATATTATTCAATTTCGTGGAAGTAAAAGGAGAATATCGCATTAGTATTTCCCTTACCTAGTTATTTTAGCATGAAATGTGTAGTCTACTCTTTGGAAAGAGTATATTTATTTAAACTAAGTGACTTTGACGTGTATCAAAAGGTTGTCGTCAACAACCAAGCTATATTTTTTTTAGACTTGGGTACTAGTCTTTTTGCCAATCATTAATTGAAAGTAATTCATTTATTTCTACTACACTAAAATATTCTTACCTACATGCAAGGAACATCTACACTTAGATATAAACTGTATTGTTAACTCATTTACTGCAATGAATACAATAATGATATTATTACTTAATATAGTTACTAATTGTCACTTAGCAGATAAAATATATAATGGCAACACTATGCTAAAGAAATGAACTAAAAAATCAAATACCTTTTTATTTATTATGTTTTTTTTAATCTATTTTGGACCAGGCCTTACACTTAAAAAACATAGACAATTAATAGAATGTCTTTCGTATATAACTCACTTTCAGACGCTCAAATTTAAGTTAGCTAAAATTTCGCCATTGTTCTTTAGTAGTTTTTTGTACTTTCCTTATTATTTAAGACTAAAAAAAAAAGCCTCAGAACAAAATGTAGATAATTAAATTGTCTTTGAGATGGTGTCGATTTCATTAAAATAAACCCAGCGGTTTTGGTGCGATTGTCGTGTTTTTAGACATATCTTTATAAATTGTTAATCAGGGGTATCTTCGCCTTAAAGGGGCGCAGATTCCCTTGAGTAGCTGATTTTAAAATGAGAATCACGTCTAAACGGCTAGTCGTAATTTTTTGGAAAAATTATATATTACATTAGACCATTTTCTTAATAATTTGATCTGAGAAAATTTTGGGTTTTATTCGTATAACATAGTGTAATTAATTTGTAAAGTTATGTCTAAAACGGACAAAAACACGACAATCGCACCAAAACCACTGGGCTTATTTTATTGATATTGACACCATCTCAAAGAAAAATTAATTATCTACATTTTGATCTGAAGTTTTTTTTAGTCACTGATTATTAATGAAAGTACAAAATTTAGAGTCGCGCGGGCGTGAAACGAGTGCGCGATTTTTCCCTTCAAGGTCGTTGGCGTTAGTCGTCGTCTTAAATGAAAGGTACCATATCCTACCACGGCACTGTATGTCGTGTAAAGGGCTTATTACATTACACGGTATTCAGGGCCCTGAAAACCGGGTCACTACACCATTCCGTGTCAATAAGGTCGATAATTTGAGAACCCTAACTCCGTAACAGTTATTACACTACCCTGAATTAGGGTTTAGGGCCTTGAAAACCATGTAGTGTAATAAGCCCTTAAGTTGATAGAGAGGATTATAATAAAATGTAGGTAAGTAGGTCTTCAAGAGAGGTCCCACTAAGAGTAGGATAGCCATACGTCCTGGTTTCCCCGGATTTGTCCTAGTTTAGAAGGCGTGCAGGGAGCGTCCGGGCGGGGTATTATTTGTAGTCCGGGTTTAATGGCAAAATGTATTTCTGTACCATACAGTATACTCTGCCCCTTCAGGGAATACAGATAGACATGCCAAAAAATAACCGGCCAAGTGCGTGTCGGAGTTCGCACTTTTAGGGTTCCGTACACCATCCAGCAAAATTAATTTGGTTGTAATACGAAAACTGAGAGTATTTCTTGAAAAAATCGGATTTATCAATATGCCGCTATTTGATAGTAAAAATACGTAATAATATACAGTATCACAAAATTTCAAGTTCATATGTCAATGGCTGGTTAAAAAATTCTTAGGAACCGGCCAAGTGTGAGTCGGACTCGCGCACGAAGGGTTCCGTACCATAATCGCAAAAAATTACAAAAAAATCACGTTTGTTGTATGGGAGCCCTACTTAAATATTAATTTATTTCTGTTTTTAGTATTTGTTGTTATAGCGGCAACAGAAATACATCATCTGTGAAAATTTCAACTGTCTAGCTATCACGGTTCATGAGATACAGCCTGGTGACAGACGGACAGACAGACAGATAGACAGACGGATCGCGGAGTCTTAGTAATAGGGTCCCGTTTTTACCCTTTGGGTATGGAACCCTAAAAAGCAGTATTTATCTACTCAATGAGCTCTAAACAACGATAGCACTCCATTCAATGGGGTAGGAAAATATATGAGAGCCCCTTTTAAAAATATTTTTTGACAATTTGTATGGCTTTGGATCAACAAGATTCTTAAACTGTGAAAATTTTAAGACTAGCTCCAACCCTTTGGCTGTAAAACGCGTGTGACAGACGACGGACACGTTAGTGACAGCAATAGGGTTCTGTTTGGACCCTTTGGGTTTGAACCCTAAAAATGTAAAAAATATAAGGTCAACAAACAAGCTTAAGTTATTTATTTAACAACGATCATCCATACATACTATTGCTAATATTTTTCACAGCAGTTACTCAAAAAGTCAAAACATTTGCTTTCTCATTGAACTCTAACAAAAGTTGTTTCATGTCATCATATCCAGATATTTCTTGTGCTTCTTTCAATGGTAGCCATTTCAGATCTTGATGCTCATCAGACAATAGAACCTTTGTCTCTGGATTTCTTAATTTTGCCAGCCAGTACACAACCACTTTTGGTTTACCTTTAACTTTGTAGTTCAATACTTTGGAAACATCTTTGTAAACCTAAAACAAATGTTTGAATTTAGAAAGCTTTTGAGACTCATAAATAAATAATACATACTTTTGGACTTACTTCTAAATCATCTTCAGATAGACCAGCTTCTTCCTTGGTCTCCCTTAGAGCTGTTACCCAGTCCGACTCACCAGGATCAACATGACCTGGATAAAAAAAAAAGAAGATTTATGATTGGTACCTACCAAACTATTTGGCAGGTAGTTTGTTTACCATTAATGAAATCCAATTAAAATGACTTAGATGGCGTACCAACTTGAGAGAATAGAATAGAGTTACAGATAAAACATTTACCCTTTGGTGGAGTCCAGTGATGTTCTCCGTAAGAAGTTTGTAACATCAAAAACTGGATCGCTTGATTCGTATTCCTAAAGATAACCAGCCCAGCAGCACGCTTAGCAGCCATTATATATAAACACTTTTATTTACAGTTTTATTACATTAAAGTACAGAAAAGTACCCAGTAATTATAGATAATTAAATTAAAAAGGCCTTTTTTATTTTTACTGTTTGTTAGGACATTTTCATCTGTTCTGTTTTGACTTTGACAGTGACACTGCCAAAAAAAACAGTTTTCGTTCAGAAAAATAAATTACTACTATAATATTTTCTGATATAAATTCTTAATTTACATTTCACTTTCCCTAACTAAATATTATATAAATTAATTTTCATCAAATATTTTTTGATTTTTACTTATTCTTAGTTTTTCCATGTATCACGCCGCTTGATTCCGAAGAAAATTGGTTTGACATTGACATTTCGAAACCAACGGTGACGGTGAAAAAAAAATTGGAATTCAAACTGCAACGGCAACTAACAACATTTTATTATTTTCATTGTATGAAACGACAGTTACGAAATTGTTTGTTTATTAGTGTTTTCGTTGCCATCACATGAGATTTACAACAGAGTTTCAAAAAAATAAAAAAAGTGGTGAAAATAATATAGTTTGTGTACCGTCCAAGCATCCATAGTACCATGTTACAAAAATGGAAACAAATTATTAGAAACTGGGTAAGTATAAAGCAGATGTTTTTCAAACTTCTATTTTGTAGCTAATAAGACTGATTGTTTTCTTGTCTATTTTAGATAAACTGTTATTTCAATGAAAGCAACCAAGATGAGCGTTCCGTTAACATAGAGTCATTACTAAACATAATATCTCATTTACATGAGAATCTGAACTTGGATGAATCCAAGTCTTCTATACTAGAAGCGCATACAGTAGAGGAGTTTGTTTTGGAGAAGTATCCAGAATTTAAATATGAAAATGAAACAGTTGAGGCATCAAATGAAGACGAGATATATCTTGTGGCATCATTGCTACTGTTCTTTGTGTGCGTGAATTCTAAGGAGGTGGACATAAAGAGTGCTATGTGTAGCATGCTGAGTAGCGATGACCAGGAGACCATACTAAAGTTCAGTAAGAGCCTGCTGGAATGTTCCCCCATTACTCGCAGGGATGTTCAGGCAGCTATAACAGGTACCTAACCATCAATTATTATTATTAAATTTCAAAGGATTCCTAACACCTCTTCCCAGGGGTCAAGCAACTTGTAGTTGAGTATTATTATCACATTGCTATAGCAATTTTCACACTAAATGTGTCTGCTATTTTTTATGTAAATGTTGCAACAGCTGTCTGCTTAAAAGGAGCAGCTGTTATAAAGGGGAGGGCCACATGTGCTACTCCTACTCATGGGGCAACAAAGGAAGTTTGCTTATAAATTTGGCCAGTCTCTATTTAGTATTTGGACAATATTCTATTTTTAAATGACATCTCTCTTATTATCAATCAATGATATGAAAATAATATAAAAATATTTACAAGATTTGAATCATTTAGATATGCAGATTAAATCAGTATTTAATTGATCTTTGGAACTTTATGATATTTGCTAATCATGTTACGAAATAACATTTTTTTTGGTAAAATGTGGAAAAAAGAAATGGAAAATGTCAAAGGTATGGACTATAAATCAATGCAAATAATTTTATGAAGTTCTGCATGTTTATTAAATACTTCATTAATGATTAAAATCTAAAGAAATATTATGTTTAAAATCATTTAGTTGCATATCCTAGGCCAAAATGAGCCATGTTATTTTGAATAAATGTCATCGTTTTACAGAGGCTTGTGGTTTAGAAATGGCTTCTGGACATAAAGAAAGACAGAAAGTGGCGGAGACGCCCCCAGCACTGCGCTCATTGCATGGAGAAGTGCGGAGGCTTCAAGCCACTCTTGATGCGGAACGCTTTGACCGTAATTACCTACAGGAAGAACTGGCTAGGACAAACTTGAAGATGGATAAATTGTGTAAGTATATTTTTGTTTATGTACATTGACTATTTATTATAAATTTATGTATGTATTGATAACAACATTAAATAAAAAGAGTTAGACATACGGGCCTAATTAATTATTGATTCACTTGTCATGAGTATTTAATATATTTTATTAACAGGCAGAGTCTAAAAATCATTAGGACCTATTATTTTAATTTAACTGCAAAAGTGCAGGACAAAACTCCATTTCGAGTTAAGCTTGCCTTTTTTCTTGAATATTCTTTTCTTTCTTTGTGTAAATGTATTGTTTTGGTGTACAATAAAGAGTTAAAGAATCTCCTTCTTTTGTTCACCGAACATTATTAAGAAATTCAATTTTCAATAAATTTTAATATTCATCTCAGAACTTAGTATAATAACATCATTACATCAACAAAACAATGAATGTGTTGAGAACCTGAAACTGCATGAAGTGAAGGCAAAACAAAAACTAGGATGTTATTGATTCCATTACAAAGGTTTATTATACTTGCAACTTGAGTCCTTTGTCAAGGTTAAATAGAGTAGGAAAACTTTGTGTTTTTATACCAGACATGAATTTTAATAGCTTTCGTAACATAGCACAAAAAATATTTATGTAAGTTCCTACTGTACAGTTAAATAAGATCACTTGATTGGTCAATAAAATTCATGTCTCGTCATTACCTTCGGTTGCGCGACGATACATTGATGACCTATTTCATTGACTCATTGTTTTGTTGATGGTACAATACAAGGACAAAATTTGTTAAGAGGCAGTCCGTAGGCATTATGTTGTGTTGCCTCATCGCAACGATTTAGCTGAATTGTGTGCCGATGGGCGGTGCTGGGGCACCACAACCTAGCTACGGCGCCACAGCGGTGACTCATGGGTTGCAGAGATGGCATCTAGTAGAGAGAGAGTGAAAGCAGTCTTGAATGCTTTTTTTCCCCTCTCCATCTCTTTACTCAAAACGCAATATCCTTTAGGGCAGTACGAGTTCTTAATAAAAATTACATTTATGTTTACAGCAAAAGACAAGGAAGAATACAAGCTAGAGATAGTGAATCTGAAGGCGAAGATATCGATGTGTTGCGGGCAGGAGCACGACTCGCGCGGGGCGGAGACCGAGGCGGAGTCTTCGGGCAAGCTGCTGCGTCAGCTGCAGGAAATGGAAGAACGTCTCGTGCGTACGCAGGAGATGCTCGACGACGCTGCCTACGAGAGAGACACTTACAAAGCTAAGGTATGTATGGAGGTAAGCGGAACAGGGTGGAAAGACCCGCATCCTCGATTGAAAAGAGAATATTGTCTGCCCAGATTTTTTCCTGATATAAATGTTAAACACATTTTTCCTTGGTGTTAGTAGAAACTACAGATATCCACATGCTGCAAATACAACAATCCTTACTTTCAACTATTGTCAATATAAATGGATACCATCTATATTTTTTTAAACTTTTCCTAGACTACGAATATATACTGTATTGTGGGTGCGTTAACAAAGATTTAAATTCGAATACACTAACAGCCAAACCCAGAGCAGCTACTGGCCAGAGTAACTTTAGGCCATAGAAATATTTGTTCCGTCTGAAAAACTTCTAATCATGCAGGTGGAGGAGCTAAAGCAGGACCGCGACAAGTGGGTGTCGCTGTCGCAGCAGGAGAGCGTGCGTGCCAGTCAGCTGGCAGAGGAGCTGGACGTGGAGCGGCGCCAGCTGCACTCGCTGAAGGAGCTAGTGGCCGAGCTGCGCCAGCACAACCACCGCAACGGACTGGACTCCAGCCAGCTCGAGTGCGACGACCCCGACGCCAGCATACAGTCCTTGCAACATAATTTATGTATGTAACTCAATCTACCTAGCCTTATTCCCTTTTATATTGGGTTCGGCTTCCTGTCTTACCGGATTTCAGTAACTCGGTAATGGAATGTAACTTAGATGTTAAAGTAACATTATATATTTATATTTATCACACAGTCATAAGCTCAGCCCCTGTGAATGTTCAAAGTTATCCCTCAGGATCATAGTACCAGGATAAAAAACGCAAACCATGGTCATTGCATTCAAAATTCAATCAGCTGTTGAGGCTTGATTAATTAACACAATTATAATACAGTCAAAACCGATTAAAACGACGTTGAAGGGACAGTTCAAATGCTATCGTTCTAACCGACAGCCGTTATAAACGTATATAATTGCACATAGGTCCTAGAACGAGATCTTTATATTCCGTCGTAATATCTAGTAGGTATGTCGTTTTAAGCGAAGTCGCTATAGACGGTTTTCGGTGTATTTGTTTTGTTTCAACAATTAAGATGTGGATTACGTCGTGGGTTACACCTAGGTTACTTTTTATTACTTGTCTTTTTCAGTATCCTTTTTTGTGTAACTGTTTGTTTGTCCCAAATAAATAAATAAATAGTTAGAACTCACTCACAACATAATATCACGCCGAATTTCCCTGAAAAGGTGTACATATCTATTGTGAGATAGTAGAATTATTATTCAACTGCAATTTTATTTATGCTGTATTTCGTGTTGCAGCTGTTTGTAGCGAGGCCTGTGCTAATGTTGTGGAGGTTCAGCTGTCAGAAGAAAAAGCTAAGGTTGAAGCTCTTAAACAGCAACTGGAAAGAATACAGGTAAGTCTCCAATTTATTTTGTAGGGAGTAGTTCAACATATTTCAGACCTGAATGTTGTATGTATTAACACCATTTGTACTCAACACCCTGAACTCACTATCATAATTTTCTTGTAGAGTGACATGAATAAAATGACTCAGAAATATAAAAACGACAAACTAAACCTTGATAGTGCGCTGTCAGAGCGAGAAAATGAAAATCTAAATCTCAAACACCGCATAAATGAGGAAATTGAAGAGAAAAATAATTTGAAATCTTATTACAATGATGAAATTAGCAAATTAAATAATGAAATAAATGAACTTGAACAAAAGATTAAAGAAAACAATGACCACTCACGAATTATAATTGAAAACAAATTGCAAGAAATTAAAACACTACAGGAAGAGAAGTTCTCTCTTCTGCAAAGTCTTGCCAATGAGACTACTAAGTTAGAAAACATAATAACAGGGCTCAAAGCTGAAATAGCAAATGAGAAGCAGGCAAGGATAAACATGAGAGATGGTTATGAAAACCAAATGATGAAGTTGAATGAAAAGGTATTGAATAGAAATAATGAATTAGTTGAGCTACAAAATAACATTTTTGAAAAGGGTGAGATGATTGAAACTCTTCAAATGGATTTGAGAAATGAGAAAGAGGTCTCAAACAAATATCAAAAGAATGTGTGCCAACTGCAAGAACAGAAACGCGAAGTTGAGAACAAATTACAAGATAAGAATGAAGAAATGACTGCAATGCAACTAAGCCTGGAACAAAATATTGCATCTGTATTGAAAGAAATTGAACATTTTAAGCTTTTAGTACGTAGCTTGCAAGATCATTGTAGGGATTTAGAACAAAACAAAGCTCTGTTGGAGATTGAAATGAACAGCCAAACTACTAAATTTGAAGAACTACTTAAAGAGGCCGAAAACTTAAAAAATTCTTACAGCAAAGAGTTGGAAAAACTTAGATTTGATTTGGATGAGAAAAACGCAATTATAAATACATTGCAGACACATTTACAGGACGAAATAAATCATAAAATAGGATATCAAGAGGAACTGCAGAAACTGCAGGCGAACAAACTGCACATGTCTGAAGAGTTAAATAAACTCACTGTCGAGTTTTCTAAACAAAAAATAGAGTTGACCGGCAAGGAGAAGTCCATTGAGTCACTGGAAATGTGCTTGAAGGAAGCCAAAGATTCAGTCTCAAAGCTGCAAGCAGATAATGATAAACTAAATCTAGAAGTGTTGAAACTGTCTAATGAGATGGACCTCAAAAATAAAAATATAGAATTACTCAGCAATACTCTGGAAACCACTAAAACGTCTTTGGAGATTGAGCTTAAAGATAACACTACAACTATCGAGAATTGTAATAAAAAACTTGCTAATGTCACCGCAAAGAAGCAAGCCTTGCAAAGCAAAGTAGATTTAATGGTCGCAGAAAAGACAAAACTAGAATTTGAAGTTGTCGAAAAATCTAAGCAAATATCGCAGTTGCAGACAAATTGTGAAAAAATGGCAAAAACCATAGATGAGAACAAAAAAGGTATATGTATAAACATAGTTTTGTTCTTTCTTTTAATTTCAATTAGAATTAGATTAAGGCGTAATGGAGTCCGTTAGCCTAGTTATTTCTAATTTTATTCGTTGTGTTTCAGCAATCAGAAGTTTGGATCAGAACATGACTAAAGAAAAACATAAGTATGTTACACTTGAGAAATCATTTGACTCAGAAATGTCTAAGCTAATGAGTAAACTAAACGAAACTGAAAAGACCATAAAAGAACTAAGCTGTAGTTCTAAGAAAACTATTAAAAGCAAAGACCATCAAATTCATTCACTTAATACCGAAATTGAAAACCTTAAAAAAGCTTTAGATATTGATAAAGAAAACATTAGTTTAGTGCACAAGGAAAAAGAGTTGTTGACCCAAAAGTTGAGTGAAGAAATTTCTTTTAAGAACAAAATCGAAAAAGAATATCAGAATCAGTGCTTGCTTCTAGAAAATATCACTTGTAAACTGAATGAGGAAATATCTACCAAGAATGATGAAACTATAGCATTAAAAATGGAACTTGAATTAGCCATGAAAACTATTGAAGCAAAATGTAAAGGTCAGTATTGTGTCGTTAAGTTAATAAACATGAGGGCAAACTATTATTCAAATAGAACTTACAATTACATTATTTTGTTTTAGAAATCCGAACATTAGGAGAGAGATTGTCCAAAGAAGATCAATTAATCAGAGATTTGGCTCACCAGAAAACTGTTGAGACCAAAGATTTACAAAAAAGAATTAGTAATTTGCATTCATTAAATAGTGAACTCGAACAAGAAGTCAAAAGGGAGTACGACTGTAAGAAACAAGCAATAGAAGCATTGCAGAAAGAAAATGAGCAGTTACACTTTGCCATTGAAGAGGATAATAGTAGCCATGAAGTGATACTGAAAGAAAAAGACTGCATCATTGATAGATTAGAAGGGCAGCTAAAGGTGCAAACGGAGCAATTAGAATCCATCAGGAAAGATTACGAAAATATTACTTTAACTTGGGAAATATACAAGGTGGAGACTAAAGAAAATATTGAAGCAAAAGAAGAGCAAATCAAAAAACTAACTCAGGAAGTTGTCTCGTTACAGCATAATCTTTCTGAAGTTAAAAACGAAAGAGATGAACTGATTAAAAGACTTGAAGTAATGACTCAAGAAATTAAAGATGCAGAAATAAAGAATAGACATGAGGTAGAAAAACTTGTAGAAGCAATAGCTCACGAAGAAATGAAAAGTGCTGTTATTTTAAAGGAAAAAGAAGATTTACAATACCAGCTAATAGAAGATAAGGTGGCTAGAGACAGTTTGCAAACAGAAAATAAACAGCAGAGTGAAGACATTAAAGTTCTTGCGGCAGAAAAAAACAAGCTTCTAAATGAAAAGATTCAACTAACACAGCACCTTACAGACGAAAAAACTGTCAAAAAGATTTTTGAAGAAGAAAGGAATGCACTTTTATCAGAAAATGCAACATTTGAGAGAAAACTATTGGAACAAGTGGCAGTGACGGAAACTCTACTAGAAGATAAAGAATGTCTTACGCAACAGCTTGTCGAAGAGAAATCGGTGCGAGAACTAGCGGAGAAAGAAAAGGAGAACCTTTTGTTGGAGAAACAACTTATAGAGCAGAAGGTTATAGAAGTCGAAAATAATAAAGAAGAAATGAGTAAAAAAATAGAGCAACTGATTGAAAAGCATTCTTTATTGGACGAACAGTGTATGAAAGAGAGAACTACTAACGAGATTTTGGAAGCAGAAAAGGAACAGTTGCTTCAAAAGATCACAGCACAACAGACTTCTGATGAGGTGCTTCTTAAAGAAAATGAGATTCAAATTGCATATCTTAATATTGAAATCGAATCTCTACAGCAGAAGGTTATAGAATTCGAAAATAATAAAGAAGAAATGAGTAAAAAAATAGAGCAACTGATTGAAAAGCATTCTTTATTGGACGAACAGTGTATGAAAGAGAGAACTACTAACGAGATTTTGGAAGCAGAAAAGGAACAGTTGCTTCAAAAGATCACAGCACAACAGACTTCTGATGAGGTGCTTCTTAAAGAAAATGAGATTCAAATTGCATATCTTAATATTGAAATCGAATCTCTGCAACAAGAGCTCAGTGTTCAAAACACTATTCAAGATGCTCTTGTAACTGACAAAGAATTGTTAGTTTCTGAAAAAGAAGAACTGTTGAAAAGTTTAGGTGATGAAAAATCGGCACATGATGAAAAGGAAACAGAGAAAGATCAAATGATTACAAAATTGTGTGAATTGAATGAAACTTATTCATCTAAAGCTAACAATGTACAAGCAGACCTTGAAAAAGTAACTCAGAATATTAATAGTTTACAAATGGATATTAAAAGTAAGTTGTATATCATATTTAATCATTATTTTTTATCCCCATTAATTTACATATTGTTGATTATGAACTTATTTCAGATCAAGAAGAATTGAACAGCCAAATAATGACAACACTAACTGTGGGACTTGATAACCTTGTACAAAGACTTAAAGAGAAAGCAATTACTAATGAAGTATTACAAAAAGTATTGCAATCACACACAACAAATAGCCAAGACAAAACAAATAGCCAAGCCACAGACAAGTGCGCAATGTTAATAAACATTGCTAATACAATATTCATGGAAATGGAGATGAGACAGAATGTGGAGAAGGCACTTGAACATAGCAATAGCTCACTGGAAGAGCAGAAGAATAGTCTGAAGCACAAAGAGACGCAATTGTTTGAGCTACAAAGTGAAATCAAACGACTCCAACAACTTGTTAATGAGAATAAGATTGGTGAGTAGTAATGAATTTAAATCTATCCCAAGTAGATATTTAGCTGCAATGCCCCGTTTGGGTAGTATAAAGTATAAACACGTTGCAGTTAATCAAAATAAAAGTTATTATCGAATTTGACCTTAGACTGTTTCTCTCTGAATCTTATAGAGATAAGATATTATGTGCAATCACTCGCCTCTTACATTCCTGTCTGCTAAATATCTGTATGTAGTAATTCTTTGTGAACTTTGCAGCGCTCATACTTGATGGGGAGCCTCGTGAGAACTGTGTTCTCAAACATTTATATGTTCTCGTTTAACTAACCATCGTGACTCAGATAGCAGAAACTTTTAACTGGATACTAAACATTCTTCAAACTATCAACTACCTATAACTATCCTTTCCCTAGTCTTCTCCCTGCCTGTAACTTGGGTCAGCTTTGTTAAATCGACTATTTTGCTAAAAATTTTAGAGCTTATCTTCTTCATAATATAAGAATTATATTTATTTGTAGAATTATCAAAACTAAATGAGAATTTCAACACGACGTTAGCTAACAAAGTAAGAGAAATGCATGTTATCCAAGAAGAGAATCAATCTCTTACTAATGATCTGAACGATGTCAAACTACAGTTAGAGCTCAAGGTCCATTCCCTAAAGGAAAAACTGATTGACAACGAGAATTTGACGGATAAACTGAAAAGCACTTATGAATGTCAGATAGATAACTTGAATGTTATGATCACTAAGCTGACGAATTATTTGAAAGATAAAACTGCAGAGTTAGAAGCGGCAAGAAAGGAGAAAGAAAGGTTTATGCATAACCTTGAAGAAAATAGTCAAGGTAAACATTTTTAGTTACTTTTTTAAAAGAAAAGAAACGAAATTTAACTGATTTCATTTATAAATTTATCTTAGGCATTTGATTGTGTCGGCAACAAGATGAAGTCCGAAACATATATACAGCATTATACAACTTTAAATAAAATTAGAATTGTATTTAGAAACCATTTAACAAAATGTTTCTGTTTATTGTATGGAATCTGTTTGTGAATATGTTTGTTTGAATAAATTTTTGGTAGGGTTCTTCAGGGTTCCATACTTGGACCAGTATTATTGAACCTCTGTATTCATTTGATTGATTGAAACTACTTTTGAGTGAGTTCATTTACGAAAACATGTGTACAACATATTTTGTAAGGGATTTTAATTCACAGCTATAAAGGCGTTGGAAGAAACGGTCAAAAATGAAATACAAAAGCAACAAAAATTGATCACAGATTTTGACTCTGAAAGACAGGTACTTAAAAACATGGTGACGGTGACAGAATCTATAATGGAAGACCAGAAAGTAACTCTAAATAACATCATATCGGAACATGTGCGAGCTAATGAGTTATTACAAAAAGAGAATAAAACTATAACGGAAGAATTCGAGAAAGAAAGGAAAGATTTTGAAGCAAAACTTCAGGAAAAAGAAACTTCCTTGGAGACGCTTTTTAAAGAAATGTCAGAGATAAGACTTGAAAAAGATAGTTACGAAAAAGAAATAAAGGCCCACAAAGATACGTCCGAAAAACAAACAAAGAAATTAGAAGCAAAATTACAAGAAAAAGAATCTGAATTAGATTCAGTATTTAAAGAAATATATGACAAAGGCATAAGACCCAAGTCAGTGAATATAGCGGCAGACATAAATAAACTTAAATCTGAGTTGCAAACTAAAGAAGTTGAATCTAAGAAATTGCAAGAGGAGAACACAAATCTGATAACTACGATACAAGAAATTAAAAATGGTAAGTAGATAATAATTATGTTCTAGGATCCAGTACCACGCTTCAAATGATAACAAAAATGTATTAATAGAAAAGTGACGAATAAGCAACAACCCTATTAAAATAAATATGTAAGTATCATCTAAGAAATTTATGTAATTTTCTTTATTCCAGATATGCTTTCAATGGAAAATCGAAACAAAGAGCTTGTCGCCACTGAAATACAATTACGAACCGAAATTGATGAATTAAAAAAATCATTACAAGAAATTACAGATGGGAACAAGGATTTACAATCTACCCTCAAAGAAAAAACCGAAAATATTAAAGAAATGGAAGAAAAAGCCAAGTTACTACAAGATCTAATAAAAAAGACGGAAGAAGATAAAATATTATTGGAAGAACAGAAAAATGCTTTGATACTAAAAAATAAAGAAACTGAATCTAATGTTTGTTCTTTGCAAAAAAATATTACTTTGTATGGTGAAGAAGTTGCTAAATTGAATATTGAAAATATAAATTTAGTAAAAACCATTGAAGATAACACAAATGGTACATGAAATTGACTTATTATTATTAAATACTTTATTGTACACCACAGAAAAATAAATACAGGACAAACATTACTTACTTACTATTTGCTGTTGACTTATTTGCTATATACAGAGATAAATGCCTAACAAATCGGAATTCTTTGGACAACACTAATTTTATCATTTTGCTTTTCAGTGATATCGAACCTGGAACAACTCCTCAAAGAGGCTCAGCAGCAAGAAATGGAAACAAAGAAACTGTATGATGAAATCAACATCGACAAACTAAACCTTGTCAACAATTGCGCCATCCTACAGGAGTATCACGATAAGGCGGAGGTAGAGCTCGAAGAACGACGAAAAGAAATTATATCTACACAGAAAGAACTGAATACCTTGAAGTGTAAAGTGGAGTTATGTGAGGAAGAGTCGAGGGCCAAAGACGCAATCGTATCCAAAATAAGTAAAGAGAAAGATGCTATCATTGCTTCTATAAGCAAGGAGCTACTAGACGCAAAGGCTGTTAAGGAACAATGCGAGAAAGAAATACAAGAAAAGATAGCAGCTATTCAAGAATTGAAACGGAATTTAGACGATATTAATAATGAGAGAGAAGCATTGCACATTCTGAGAAAGGAAAACGAAGAGCTTATCAAGGCAGTTGGACAGAGAGAGACATGTATGTAGAACTACCATTTATAAATATAGCTGTTTCATACAATCAGTAAAAATATTTATGTGTTTGTGGTTATTCAGAAATCATATTTTTGTATTCCTAAAATTCTGGTTTAATAAAATATATTTTGAACGTATATCTTTTGCAGTTGCAGCCGCACAAAGTCAAGAAAGATTATTGAGCCAGAAACAGTCGGATCAAGCGGACGCCGAGCTGCGCGACCTCCAGCATCAGGTAGATAACACAACTTCAGATATGTCACACACATCTACGGAGAGCCTTAAGACCATCTCAGACTTAGAAAAGATCATCCTCGACAAGAACCGCACGATCACGACGCTGCAAAGCGACGTCACCTACCTCAAGACGTTGCTGGCCGAGTCCGAGACCAAGCTCCTAGACGTCTCCAAAGAGCTCGAGCTGAGCAAGGAGAACTGTCACCAACTGTCCACTCAGCTCAAGAAAATTGTACACCAGAAGAACGAGGAGCTCGCGGACCTCAAGAGACAAGTGAGCAAAATGAGCGTCACCGAGAACAGAGCCACACAGATCATCAAGGTGTCCGCCAAGTACCAGGCGATCATCCTCAAGAGGATCGCCGAAATAAAGAACAACACTGTCCTTAAAGAATTGACCAACTTCGGCAACTCGAACACTTACGATACCGAAGTGAAACGCAGCCTGAGCGCTGGAACCGTCACCATGGAGGACTTAGAGAACTTCCTGGAGACCACAGATAGACATCTGAGAAAGTGCTCAGAGAAACAATCCGCTCTACAGAAGGAGCGAGACAGACTCACGGAAGTGAATAGGATCCACGAGACGGAGATCCTGAACATGAAGAAGATTTTGAGCGAGCAGTCTACCAGCTTCAAAGCGTTGGGCTCCGCACGGGAGGCGTACGTGCAGAAACTGAGCGGCGTGACGTCGCTGCAGCGCACGGCGCGGCGCGAGATCCTGCGCCTGGAGAGCGCTGTGGGTGCCGCCGCGCTGGCCGGCCTGGAGCGCGCGCACGCCGCCGCGCTGCAGGACCTGGCGGAGTGCGCGCTGGCGCTGGAGCGCTGGCACGAGCGAGCCGTGCGCCGCGCGCTGGGGCCCGACCGGCGCGAGGCGGGCGCCAGTGACGCGGCGCTGGACGTGCAGCTGGACGAGCTGGCGCAGAGCTTCGCGCGCCTGCTGCAGCAGCTGGAGGCGGCGGCTCGCACGCGGGCGCCCGGGGACGCACGCGACGCCGTGGCCGAGGTGCGCGCCGAGTACGAGGACAAACTCGACCGCATGAAGAGCAAAATGGTCAGTATCCTCCCCGTACTGTTGTTGATATTGCTATACCAGCTGGTGTGGTGGTGCTACCTTCTCATGGATCACTGAGTGTGGCTTGTGAAGTCTATAATTTATTTACTTTGTTGTTTTCAATAAATTGTTTTAATGAATGCTATTGTTTTATTTCTTGTATGTTTTCGCTAGAGTGTTCATTAAAGCGTTGGTTTAGTAGATTGCCGAGTTTTTCGCAAGGTAATATGTTTGTATATATTTATGTATGCATGGCCTGTTGCACGCGTTGAATTGGATGCATGGTGTTGGGAACCGGGACTCGTGCTGACCTATGTGCTCGTTTGCAGAAACAACTGTACACGGAGCAGATCGCGGTGTTCAAGGAGAAGCAGCGCGCGGAACTGGCTGGGCTGGAGCGCGAGCTAGCCCGCGCGCGCGACAAGCTGGCGGAGTCGTCGCGCGCCTACGAGGAGCACATCCGCGGGCTGACGGCGGAGCTGTGGAGTGTGGGCGAGAAGTTCCTCATCAAGAAGGACGAGGCGGAGTGGCTGCGCCGCAAGCAGCGCTCCGGCAGCCTCATGTCGCTGCAGCACGTGCACTCCGTACGTATAGACTACCAGGCATACTCGGGTGTATGCTTAATATTATTATGATCTACACGACGTTACTTTTTACTTCGAAGCATCTAAAGTAATTACTCGTTATTATCGTATACGATTTCGTTCCTTCATTTATCAGTAATAAATAATATGGTGCCCAATTTAAAGACATATTTTTTTCAAGCAATGTGCTGTACCTATGTAGCTCTTTTTATTAACTTATAACATTTGACACTATCTTCAAGATGATATTTCGTAATTGATCCAGTCCACCCGCCACCGCATATTGTATTGTCGGGCAATGTGATGAAGTTGTGTTTCGTTTGCAGTCCGGTCTCGTGCCGTTCCAAGAAGAGCCGGCCCGTCCGTCCGACACTCAGTCGCTCCGATCTCTCCCCGTCAACAACAACGGGACCAGACGAGGTAACGCTAGTAACCAAATGTTTACAATGTTTTAAATTTTATATTAAAAAAGCTGTAATGTAAAAATTGCATTCTTTCAATTATTTTATGTCTTATCTTCTCAAAATATTTCTTCTAAAGGGTCTTTCAACAAGGACGGGTCGATGTTAAAATTGAATAAAACAAGATGTGTGTGAGATATTAACGAAATTTATTTTTTATTTAAAAGGCCCATTTATGCCATTATGGATGGAATATGACATCGTTCAAATGTCCGCCGTGGCTTCGTATGGTAGCACGAATCCGAGAGGTCCAATTTTTAATGACTCTGCTGCATAGATCCGGCTGAATCCGAGCGATGGCCTGCGTTATGTTGGCTTTCAGGGCAACGGTCGAATGTGGTTTATTGGGATAGACCTGCGACTTCAGAAAACCCCACAAGAAAAAGTCTAGCGGAACTCTAACTCTACCCTCAAACCGTTCATGCAGAATGTCGATTGTGTCGTTCGCTGTGTGGCAAGTAGCGCCATCTTGCTGGAACCACATGTCGTTCACGTCCATATTGTTCAATTCAAGCCAAAATAAATTGTTTATCATTGATCTGTAGCGCTCGCTCGAACTATGCAGCAGAGTCATTAAAAATTGGACCTCTCGGATTCGTGCCACCATACGAAGCCGCGGCGGACATTTGAACGATGTCATATTCCATCCATAATGGCATAAATGGGCCTTTTAAATAAAAAATAAATTTCGTTAATATCTCACACACATCTTGTTTTATTCAATTTTAACATCGACCCGTCCTTGTTGAAACACCCTTTATAAAGTCTCTTTTCGTGTCATTCTATAAAGTCTACAAACATTTTGATTTGAATTTATATCCTTTTATAAATATTCACTGACAGACTATGAGCCTAAACATGTTTTTTTGCAAAAGAGTTGCTTAAGGTTGTCCTAGACGACGACACGAACTATTTTGTGCGCGGGGTTAAAATGTATGCTATCTCATCCGACAACACCTGCGAAAGAGATAGATGCTGTGATGAGCAGTAAGAAGCTAGTTCGCGTACGAATTAGCACTTTTGCAAATTTGTAGCGAAATGGATGATAATTTAGGAAGAAAACGAGCGCGCGAAATTTTATAAAGACCTTTAGGAGTATGGATATCATGAAAAATCTACTAAATGTATATTTTCAAAATAAAATTATTTGCATTGTTGAACTACTAATCTATACCTGGTTGGTGACTGTTTTGCAATTTTCGTTCTTATTTGTATTTATTTCCTCTCAAAGATGCGTTAAAATTAGTTTTGAAATATGGAACTATCGACGTTCATAACTTTTTTATTTTTTACCTTTTTATTTTCATACAGGGCTAATTAACGATGAGACAAATTTATATATTATTTTATTTTGAACGTACATCGTCAAACAGTGGATTAATCGCCACTTTGTATGGAAGAATGATCGACTAGGGCTACATTAAACAACGTTTAACAGACTGAGCGCAAAACCTGTAAAGAAAACAACTGCATAACTCGACAGAACTGAGCAGCTGTTTTCTTTTCCGCGATTGCAGTGTTGGTCCCATAGTAAAATTTGTTTACAATGATGAGTAGGTACAATGGCACTTTTTCAGGAACTGCGTTTACTTTACTCTGTTACACGTTGTATAAAGAATTTGAGAAACCTCTTTCGGCTTGTTTATTCAGATATCTCGCAAGACTTTTGCAGTATCTTTTTTACCTATCTTATTTTGGGTGTATGTCGTCAGAGGGTCGCGCAATGCACATGTCTGACGAGGAGGGCGAGGTGTTCGACAACCGCTGGCTGAAGGAGCTGTCCGCCACGCCGCGCCGCGAGTCCGGGGTTCCCGGGCCACGCGAGTCAGGGGCCCTGGGCCCCCGCGAGTCAGGGCCCCCTGGCCTGCGGCTGTCGGAGCTGCGCTGGCGCAACTCACTGTGTCCGCCGCACCTCAAGAGCTCCTACCCCGCCGAGACGCAGTTCACGCCTGCCATTGACGAGGAAGATATCAAGGTAGGCTTTCGATTTAATTAAGGGCGAATTACACACGCTTGTAACTTGCATAAAAGTGTGCAAGTAGTTTGCCTGCCATCGTGACATTCACCAATACGTGTTATTGGTGAATGTCACGATGGCAGGCAAATTCTTATTTTTTGCTGGCCTGTATTGTCCCACTCTTGGGCAAAGGCCTCCCCCAATAAGACGTAAGGGCGAAAATTGGTATTACTTTTGCATGATACATGCAAGTGATGTTATATATATAAACTCAATTTATTTTAGTATTATATAACTGCACAGCACATATGTGAGTACTATGTACCAACTGTAAATCTACCATTTACCGTACCTATATGTCGTTTGTTGACTAGTGTGCCCTGGCAGTTAATAGTGTGTCATGCTCTCTCTAATTTCTCTCTGATGGTGGCACGTATGTTGGATCATTCGGTTCCCTTCATGATGGTTGATCTGAGTGGTGCCGATCTATGTGTCATGTTCGTGAACGGGCGCCGTCAGTTGGGATTGGTCATAACTTAGCTGCCTCGGCCTGTTTTTAATTGCCTATGTATTGATATAATTTTTTTTTTTTAATTATTTGTTTTGCTCTAGACGCTTTTACGTGCACGTCTTTTTACATCGTTCTCACATATATTTATTATTTTCTAACAAGAAATGATGTAACCAAATACTTGTAAAACACTTTTTATTTTAAAAGAGTAAATGTGGAGTTTCTTGTCCATTCTTCTCCACAACAAACTACATTTCCGAATGGACGGTAGAATCAATTATTGTTACTTTTAAAATAATTTTTTTTGACGTTCAAAAGTGCCGCCTAATGGCTTAATTGAATAAAGAAATTTTGATTTTGATTTTGATAAAACGTTTATTTTCTCTTCACAAAGTTTCTTACATTCTATGCCTTGCAGTTTAAACCAGGGTATAACTTTGTGAGAGACTGGTGCCTGTGATAGGTTTCAATAAGAACTGTATAACAGGTCACCAGGTTCCCCCTGCGGCTAGAAGCCCATTATAAAATAAAGCACGCAGAGTTAAATAGTATTTAACTCTGCGCGTTACTATTTCGCAGTGACGTTGAAAGTGGCGTCCTCTTGCGACATTTTCCTATATCTGTGCTAAATAGCTGTCGCGAATGTTGCAGTTTGTCGGACCTGTCGGGGCGAAGCCTCAGCGCAAGGAGGTCGGCATCACCGCCTACAAGAAGCCAGGTCCCCCCACACCCAGCAAGCAGGCCGGGAGACTATCCGCTACCGTGAGTTTTATCATTTAAACAGTCAACAAAGTCTTATGTGACAATCTGCTTCTGAATAGTTCCCTCTTCAATTTGCGCTTCAACACACGGTTCTGAGGCTTTGGAAAAGTGCCATTTGATGTGGCGATGGTGCTGGTAAAAATGGCAAAATGTATTGATCACGTGACATTTCGATAACGTTTGACATTCCATACATTTTTGACATTTTTACCCGACTGCCGAAGGAGGGTAATGTGTTTATCGGTCTATGTATGTATGTAATTATGTATGTATGTATGTTAGTTCCTATGTGGCGTTCTAAAGACCAAACGCGGAAGCTGATTTTGATGATTCATACGTCAATCGATTCGTCTTAACCCTGCGAGTGTTACTGGCTACATTAAACTTGGAAAATAGAAAAATCGCGGATTTAGGGCGCTAGTGAAGGATAAATTTTGTTTTTTCTTCATAACCCATCATGTGGGTTATCAAGGTTTAGTTACTTGGTTAAGTTTATATCATTAAGTGGTTTTCTAAAAAAATATAAACAGAATTAAATAGTAAATATAAATCAATTACCAAATATTGTAACAATCATTTACTGTCTGAACTGACTTTGTATTTTAGAGTTTAAAACATGCCTGTAAGGTTGAATTTGTTTTTATGTATGTTGACCAGCGAGTAAAGGTCGTAAAAATTTATTGCTTTTTGTACATAGCTTTGTGAATACAAATATAAGCATTGCATTTAAGTTTGAATTTACATCTATCTAATATATAAAATTCTCGTGTCACAGTTTTCGTTGCCATACTCCTCCGAAACGGCTTGACCGATTTTGATGAAATTTTGTGAGCATATTGAGTAGGTCTGAGAATAGGCTAACATCTATTTTTCATACCCCTAAGTGGGTAGGGTAGGTAGGGTAGGGTAGGGTAGGGTAGGTAGGGTAGGGTAGGTAGGGTAGGGTAGGTAGTTAGGGTAGGGTAGGTAGGGTAGGTTAGGGTAGGGTAGGGTAGGTAATTAGGGTAGGGTAGGTAGTGTAGGGATGTTAGGGTAGGGTAGGTAGTGTAGGGTTGTTAGGGTAGGGTAGGTAGGGTAGATGAATGTTTGGTGTTTTTATGGCAAAACAAAGTTTGCCGGGTCAGCTAGTCTATATATATAAGAATGAATCTCTATTTCCCTTGGTCACGGAATCACGCGTGAACGGCTGGACCGATTTCGCTTATTCTTTTTTTGTTGTGTTTGTTATTGCTAGGAGAAGGGACTTACGAAAAAAAAATTAAGAAAAAAAATTGGGTAGGGTAGATGAATGTTTGGTGTTTTTATGGCAAAACAAAGTTTGCCGGGTCAGCTAGTTGATGTGTATTTATTTCAATTAAAATTACATAAACATTATTGGCGACAGATTTAAGAGAACTTTTGTATGGTATTGTGTATATAGTGCATTATTGATCGAAGTTTGTCATAATAAACTTTTAAGCTAGATGGACCGACGGCCTTAATATTTTTAGAAGCACTTATTTTAACTTATATTGTTAGTTGGTTAGTATGTATGGATCGATTCTTAAAACCGAGTTTTGAAGCAGTTATGTTTTGATTATTAATAGCGATTAAGCTGTAATTTTGGATACAGACCGGCTAGCAAGGCCTACTGTGATAGGCCTGAGTCATACAGTTTTATGTTTTACAGTTTGGGAACAAAAACCGTGATAAAATGCGTGACTCAAGCTTATCACAGAGGCCGTGACGCCGGTCAGGGGGGTGACCATAAGCTCTTAGAGTAAGGTTATTTTGTGATCGCTTAAGTGATAGATGTATACATGTCATATACATCTGTCCCTTACACACACTCAAAATAACCTTACTCTAAGAGCTTATGGTCACCCCCCTGGTTTGGTTTGGATGACAATGTACGATCAGCTAAAAGCTTGTTTTAAATGAATAATTTATTTATTTTAATACTAGTTTCTGCGAGCGGTTTCGCCTTCGCGCTTTATAACGGGATAAAAACCATAGCCTGTGAGCTATTCCAGACTATAATCTATCACTGTGCGAAATTTCATCCAGATCCGTTCAGTCGATCTGGGGTGATTGAGTAACAAACATACATTCATCCATCCAAACTTTCGCATTTATAACATTAAGTAAGATTCGCCGTGGAGTTGTACAGAGATGCCAAATGTGGATCTCTGCACTCGACAAGTGTTTCATTGATGTAACCGTTGTCCTCAGGACTCGGAGCTGCGCGAGTCGCTGCGAGTGGAGGCCGAGCCACATCCGTCCCGCAAGACTAGCACGCCGTCCCGGATCCGCGCGCTGTTCCGATCCAACAAGAACGATACCGCCGAAGTGAGTAACCCTATTAAAAATAACTGTGCACACGAAATGTCAAACGATTCCTCCTGCCGTTTTTGAGTTATGGATACTAGAATAAAGAGAATTTAATTTTTATTAACAAAAGATAAAATCAGAAACGAAAACTGCTGAGGAGGAAGTTGAACATAGAGCAAAAGCATACAAACACCGTATAATAGCTCATACTAACACCCTAGCAACAGCACTATGTGTAACTATAAATGACAGAAGGCTCAAGCAAGGTCCCATAATATGAGTTGTCTACATAATATGCGACTTTGTTCACTATTAAATCCTAAGTTAATAAGAGACAGCTTCCTCACTTGAGGAACAGTTCTTTCCTGTCAATAAACTCCCACTACAAAAGGGGATGCCTTATATAAATAGCAATAATCTAACCTCCCCTTGTTTATGACCTCTGTAGGAAATCTTTATTGTTAACAAGTATTATAATAAAGTAAAATTTCATTGTATGTAATCTTTAAATGTACAGGTCTAATTGCAAAATTTTTATTTTTCTACTACCTTGTCTATTATACAATGTTATCTAAGAAATTCATTTTGAAATATGAACATTTAGATATAAAATAAAAATTAAAAAAACAAAATTACTTAAAACAGTTACGAAATGACTTTTGTATGGAGTTTTGATATCATTATGTAACTAGCAGAATGATACTGAACCTGTTACGTCTCGAAAAAGCGCGCGATCATTATGTGTATATAGTCTGAACGTTGTTGAAACGTGGATTTTAGTCTGAACGTTTCTAATAAATTGTTGTTGGAACTTATTTGCATTTAATTAAGTAAGCTCATCAGGTAGTGGATAAAGAATCGTTCGTGTCTCGCATAAAAAGTCGAGATTTTAACACGAGCGATGTAGCCAATTTCGACATGAGCGGAAGGCGAACGTCGAAAGCTACATGCGAGTGTTATAATAAACCGCGACACGAAATGTACTGTTATACTATTTTTTTATTTTTTATTGATTATATTATTTTACTCAAGATTTAGTGTACTAAATGCTTTTGATCCCGGAAATATAGCTCAGTCAAGATAACTGAGCACCCGAATACCAGTCTAAAATACCTCCAAGCGGGAGGGGTGTCGACCCGCGCGGCGCCCCGCCCGAGCCTCTTGAGCCAATAGCGAGAGTCGAACGTCAGTGATATTGACATTGCGGGTGCTCACTTATCTTTACCGAGCTTTATGCACAGTTTCTGCAGGATATGCTTCGGGCGCGTAGACACGAGAAAAGCTAGATGTTTATAAATATGTATAAGAAATTAATGATGATATACGCGTATTTTCAATGATGGGTTATTTGTCTAATGAGTAATTTCTTCTCGTTCCAGGGTACCCCACGAAGCAGAAGACTGAGTAACATTTTTAGAAAGAAATAGTATTATTTTTTACGAAATTTGACATGTCAACGGAATTGTTAATAAATAAATTAATTTATTGCTATTTGAGTGCCTGTTTTATTCAAATAATCGAATAATATCCTACTATCTATACTAATATTATAAAGAGGAAAGATTTTTATGTGTGTTTGTACCGAATAGGCTCCAAAACTACTGGACCGATTTAAAAAAAAAAATCACCAATAGAAAGCTACATTATTCCTGAGTGGCATAGGCTATTTTTTAATACCGAGAACAGGTCCTATAGGGTGGTCCACGGGAGCGAAGCCGCGGGGAACAGCTAGTAACATATATATGGCATTGCTGTTAGACGAAGGTATAACAGTCAAACCAAAATTCAATTCATGTTTTCTTTCATTCATAGTAGTATACCACGAAAATCACACGGAAGTTTATTCAGCCTTGCAGCGTCACTTTGGCGACAAATAACATGGGTTCCTCATAAAACGATCAACTGCCTCGAACCTGGTATTGTTCAGCGAATTAACCACTGGGATGGAAGAACGATGTCAGGTTGATGTTATTCACACGGACTACAGCAAGTGTTTCGACCGAATAGATCACCGTTTGCTTCTTCAGATGATATCATTTGCAGGAATGCACGGGGATTTATTCCGATGGTTTAAGTCATATAGGTATGACGGACGCAAGCTGTGCGTGCGTATTGCGTGGATACACGTCCGGGTGGAAAACCGTCCCATCAGGAGTGCCCCAAGGCTCGATTATAGGACCGTTATTGTTTACCATATTTATCTCGGACATAAAAAACTGCTTTATAAATTCAAATATTTTGCAATACGCAGATGACCTTAAGTCTGTACGTACAGTATCTTATACCGAGTTACTTCAGTTAGACCTTGACAAATTCGTAGCATACTGCAAAACCAATAAGTTACAACTAAACGTGTCTAAATGTTTTCATGTAGTATTTACTCGTCTGAAAACAACTATTGGTTCAGGATATATATTAGCATTAATACCGGTGGTTTCTAAGGTCTATGAAAGAGTTATTTATGTCAGGTTAAATGATTATTTTGACAATTTCGATTTATTTGCCAAGGAGCAGATAGGTTTTAGGAAAAATAAAGCCATTAATATGGCCGTCTTTGATTTTCTGAGCACAGTTATGAGTAGCTTAGACGGTAAAATTCCGGCGTGCGCATTGTATATGGATCTAAATAAGGCGTTTGATTACGTGGATCACCAAATTCTGTTAAATAAATTATATAGTTATGGAATTCGGGGTACTACATTAGAGTTGATAGCTTCGTATCTTACCAACAGAAAGCAGTCCACATTAGTTACTCGAGTATGCACCAAAACCAGAAAAGAAATTAACTACACATCGAAATACAGAGAAATCAAACAAGGCGTCCCTCAAGGAAGTGTTTTGGGCCCATTGCTATTCATCATTTATATAAATGACCTTCCAAAAGTAATCAATCATCCCTCAATACTTTTTGCTGATGATAGTACTGTCGTTTTTACAAGTAAGAATAAGGTATCTCTAGAACAAGATATAAACAGCACTCTAAGTGATATTATAAAATGGCTAACTAATAACAATTTGAAAATGAACTTTGACAAAACTAAAATTATGTTATTTCGCAATTGTAAAGCCCAATTTACTGACATTAATATACAATATACAGGGAACAAAGTAAATGAGATACCAACTACAAAATTCTTAGGCATGTCAATTGATCATAATTTGAATTGGAAGACACATATTGATACTTTAAATCAAAAATTAAATAAGCAATCATACGCCCTACATATGCTGGCAAAAACGGTAAACACCTCTGCTGTACTTGCAGCATACCATGGCTACGTGGGATCCTTGATAGAGTATGGTATTATATTCTGGGGTCATTACACTAATAAGGATATGGCATTCAAGGCGCAAAAGCGGTGTATTAGGGGTATGTTTAATATCAACCAAGCATGATATATTAACATTGCCGTCTGTCTACATATATGAGATTGCTAGCTTTGCAAGAACTAACAAGCATCTTTTTGATAGGTACAGAAGTAGGCGGCATAGTGATAAAATTTGTTGTAAATCATACAAGACAGCATTATATGCCAAAAGTATTTTCAGTATGGCGCCGCGTGTATACAATCACTTGCCAAAGTCCATAATAGAAACTCCATCCATCGATGAATTCAAAAAGAAATTAAAAAGATTCTTGCTATGTAAATGTTATTATAGTATTCAGGATTACTTAAGAGAGGAAACGGGTTGTAAGGGCATATTGTTGATGTGACTAGTGCACTAATTTTATTTATTATTATTATTAATATTATTACTTTGATTTTACTTTGACATTTAAAAGAAATATATCTTGACATTCTCATATAATACATGACATTTAATTTTTGATTAATCTAGTGACATTACTATTTTGTTTCATGATTGTTGTTTCATTGTTAATTGCTGTGGTGACATTGCCAAATAATGTACAAATTTAATACATATTATTATCATGAAATTTTCATTTAATATATGACATTTTAAATTTAATTCTTCTAGTGACATTATTGATAGCTTCATTTGTTATGTTTCATTGTTATTTGCCACGCGGTGAAATTGACAAAACAATTGTGTTGTAAATTATAAATTATTTTTGCAAGTAAATGTGTTATCAAGCTTGTGATTTGCATGCCTTAAGTTGTAATATGGTTGGACTGTGCTATATTTTTAACAACTTTTTGTAATTACCCATATTAGCAAATAAATGATTATGAATTATGAATGAATGAATTATGAATATACGCTAGACGGTACGTACATAAGTAAGGCAAATAAAATCAGGGATCTTGGTGTAGTCATGACAGCAAATTACTTTTTGATGATCACATAGAAATCATTGTCAAGGAAGCCCCGAAGAAAGCTTTGACTTTGTGTTTTATTATTAGACCTTGTTCTAGCTTTCGGACCCTTAAACCAGTAAAAGTGATATACTGTTCCCTCGTGCGCAGTCACCTCGAGTACGTTTCTCAAGTCTGCAACCCTCAATACGAGATCTACAAATCTCGTAACGAGTCCGTCCAGAGTAAGTTTTTGCGATACTTAGATCAAGGGCGGATTTAGGGGGGGGCACGGGGGCACGTGCCCCCCCCAGACCGTATTTTGTGTACTGTGGAGATTCCATCACAGTACATACTTAGAAGCAAATCAAATTACAGAGTTGTTAAAATATATGAATAAAATAACAGAAAGAAACTATTCACCACTGCACTGGAGGATGTCTTCAAGGTTCTAGACTGGAGAGGCCGATTAGCCGATGATAAAGCTGTCATGGAGGACCCCAGTACAACGCTCGATGATCTCAGAAGAGCTTCCGAAAGAATGGGTCCAAAAATGAACATGGACAAACCAAGATGATGTTGAGCGCTTATGTCGCACCCACTCTTATCAAGATCGGTGGCTCCACAGCCGAAGCCGTGGACGACCATGTCTACCTGGGACAAACGGTCCAGTTAGGCAGGTCCAATCTCGAGAAAGAGGTCAACCGTCGAATCCTACTCGGCGGGGCAGCATTCGGGAAGCTGCGCGGTTTCTTATCGTCCAACTTACCACAGTGTCTCAAGACGAACCTATGGCTCTGAGACATGGTCGCTCACAATGGGCCTCATCAGAAAGCTTACCTGTCACCCAAAGGGCAATGGAGAGGGCCAGGCTCGAGGTGTCCTTGCGGGGAACCGATCACTTATCCGAATATTTTTTGATCAAATTTCATTTTACCGAAAACTATTGACCGAAGTCTTTTTTGCTATATGCATTATTTGACATATTTTCAGATAGGAGGAGCTCGTGGCTAAATAATAACAGCCGCACGGGTCGATCTTCAAGGTTAAGCAATGCTTGACGAGGTCGGTCCGTGGATGGGTGACCATTTTCAACATACCGATTTTCCTCCGTGCCTCGGAAAACACGTTAAGCCGTTGGTCCCGGCTGTCATTTGAAGATCTTTGACAGTCGTTACGTGTAGTCAGAAGCCTGAGATCTGACACTAGTCTTGACAAGGGGTATCGTGTTACCCAGTTACTGGGCTGTGGAGGTCAGATAGGCAGTCGCTCCATGTAAAACACTGATACTCAGCTGAATCCGGTAAGACTGGAAGCCGACCCCAACAATAATTGGGAAAAAGGCTAGGCAGATGATGACATATTTTCAGATCATCGAAGTATCATGTATTATTTTACCAAACTACATTTGGCCGATTTACAAAATAACTTTTTGCTTTTGGCCGAAGCCTCTTTTTAACTTTTTTTTGCCATATTTTCACCAAACCGAAACTTCATGTTAGGGAATATTATTTAGTCACAAATATATAGCCGGTTACTTGGTAGCACTTTCAATTTAAAATTGAAATAGTGTCATAAAAGTAATATGTTGTGCTACAAAATTTAGTGACAAAAACGAATCGCTGCAAAATCGACTTCACGCAGTCTTGTCTGTGTTTTTTCATGCAAATGATTTATTAATAGCTGTCATGCATTAGACATTTTCATTAATTAATTATTTCAAATTTGAAAAAATTTGTCCAAGAGCGAGCGAAGCGAGCTCGGGAATTTAGGGCACCCCGACACGGATAGGTTAGGTTCGAAGGGGATGACGGGCGGTGAAGTGAGCGAGCAAAGCGAGCGAACTTAGCTCCCGTCATCTCCTTCGTGTTAGGTTACTTTAGACCCTGCAGAAAGAAATAGTATGAATGATAATATGATAGAAAAATGTCGACATTTTTTTTTTCAGCTCGCTGTTTTATACGTTTGTTTTCGCCCACTGTTTCTCTCTCACTTATTATTTTGATATGCGTTTAAATATAAATATTTCGGACAAATGTTATTTCGGCTAAGTGTAACTTCGGTAAAAAGTTTTGCGACCAAGTAAAACGTTGGAGTAACGAAAAAAATCGAATTGATAATAGGTCAACTGAGACAGTGGCAGACGTGACTTCGATGAAGTAAAAAAAAAACGAAACGATAATAGTTGAAAAGTTTTGGGTGAAATTAAATTCGGTCAAATGTTGTTCGAACTTATGATAGGTAACCGTCCTTGCGTGATTAAATCAGAAATGTAGAGATCTGCAAGAGAACCAGGGTTACCGACATAGCCTGAAGAATTGCCACACTTAAGTGGCAGTGGGCAGGGCACATTGCTCGCAGAACAGATGGCCGATGGGCAGAATAGTTTTGGAGTGGCGACCACGAACTGGAAGACGTTGCGTTGGAAGGCCTTCCACCAGGTGGACCAAAAACCTGGTGAAGGTTGCGGGCATCCGCTGGATGCGGGACGCACGGGACCGATCAATGTGGCGAGCTTGGGGGAGGCCTATGTCCGGCAATGGAAATCTTTCGGCTGATATGATGATGATGAACAGAAAGAACATTAGTGAAACTCTTGTCTTTCATAACCCTTCCTGTTCATACTTGAACTTGTAGAAATAAACATGAAGTATGATACTTCAAGTTTATTTCTGACAGTTATTGTTGACTTTTTTGCCTGTCCGCCCCTTGTGCCCCTCCCAGAAAAAAATCCTGGATCCGCCCTTGACTTAGATTTTAAGGCGAAGCAATTCTCAGTAGACTACGAACACCGGTGTAAGCAATACCATTTTTTACCGTTGCAACACCGTTACCGTTGACGTGAAAATAATGACATGATGTGTGTTTTGGCAAAAATAGCAAACGGCTCGGTAGATTGTCTCGGACTACTCAGCAAAATACTTCTTCGCACTAACCAAGGCAGCCTACGAACACGGCCTTTGCTGCAGACACCATGCGCATCGTCAAATTACAGGCGTAACGCCTTCTGTATACGTAATGTTGCAGATTTCAATACCTTACCAACACACTTTAAAGTCGATCTCTTTTGCACAAGCGCACATAAGATTCGAAAGACCATAAGCAGAGAATATTTTGGCGGCAGTCGGAAATGAGTTCAAAATAGTTTTTGTTTCTTTGATGTAAATGTTATGCTTCATAATTGTATCTGTTTGATGTTGCACGACTCGACATATTTCATTATTTTTATTTTAATATTTGTCTACCTAATATTATTCTTTTATTCTACGTATCGCTGTACATGTATGATATGTCAACGCAAATGATTTGTAGCGCGATGTACCTATACATGTGGAAGCTTGTAATTAGCCATTTTGCTTACCTACGATTTTTTTATATGTTTGTCATTAGTCTGTAATATTTCCTTAAAATAAATAAATAAATTAGGTACTTTGTATATAACAGCAGATTGGTAGCTGCTCTTAGCGGAAAGACCACGACAAAAATATATTTGAATAGACTATAACCACAAAAGTTTACAGTTGCCAGTTGTTGTTGGAAGTTGTCAGTTCCTATGTATGTAATAAATGACTAATTAAGGTTAATTACAAATTATCACTAAGTTAAATCAATGCATAATGTTGAATTCATTAATTTTATGTCTCCACACACTATGGTCCATAATAAAATAAAATAAATTATAATCTTGAAGGATCTTTCATTAATGGAAAGATATGGGTAAATTTGTAATTTTACTAGCACTACGAAAACTTGATCTAAATAACCTACACCCGCTTCCCCACGAAAAGCACCATTTTATTTGAGAAATCCTAAAACAATGTATAAAACTGATCAATTCCGCTTATTCAAACGCACTGTGCCATAGGCCTTAACAAACAAGTCACTCACACAATACACAATCTCCACTAATATTTTTAACATCTACCCTACTAAAAACGCTAATCGGTTATTTTGTTAACTTATTATTCTATTTTCTCTGTAAGTGAATAATGTAATCTTTTGAGAAAATAAATCTCTTATACCATAATTATCATGCCTTCCGATCAATAACGTGCTTAGAATCTTGTTAGTATTGACCTTCACGCTATAAACTATTGGTTTTGATTGTCAAAGTAACTTCACTTGTGGTTCACAGACAGACATCTGAGAAAGCTGTGGAGAAAGTGCTCAGTGAAACAATCCGCTCTACAGAAACAGAAGGAGCGAGACAGACTCACGTAAGTGAATAGGATGCACGAGACGCTGCTCCTGAATAGGATGCACGAGACGCAGATTCTGAATAGGATGCACGAGACGCAGATCCTGAATAGGATGCACGAGACGCAGATCCTGAATAGGATGTACGAGACGGAGATCCTGAACATGAAGAAGCTTTTGAGCGAGCAGACTGCCAGCTTCAAAGCGTTGGGCTCCGCACGGGAGGCATACGTGCAGAAACTGAGCGGCGTGACGTCGCTGCAGCGCACGGCGCGGCGCGAGATCCTGCGCCTGGAGAGCGCTGTGGGTGCCGCCGCGCTGGCCGGCCTGGAGCGCGCGCACGCCGCCGCGCTGCAGGACCTGGCGGAGTGCGCGTTGGCGCTGGAGCGCTGGCACGAGCGAGCCGTGCGCCGCGCGCTGGGGCCCGACCGGCGCGAGGCGGGCGCCAGTGACGCGGCGCTGGACGTGCAGCTGGACGAGCTGGCGCAGAGCTTCGCGCGCCTGCTGCAGCAGTTGGAGGCGGCGGCTCGCACGCGGGCGCCCGGGGACGCACGCGACGCCGTGGCTGAGGTGCGCGCCGAGCACGATTTCAGTATTCTCCCCGTACTGTTCTTGATATTGCTCCAGCTGGTGTGGTGGTGCTATCTTCTCATAGGTCACCACTGAGTGTGGCTTGTGAAGTCGATAATTTATTTACTTTGTTGTTTTAATTTTATATTAAAAAAGCTTTAATACAAAAATTGCATTCTTGCAATAATTTTGTCATATCTTCTCAAAATATTTCTTCAATAAAGTCTCTTTTTGTGTCATTCTGTATAGTTTAAAAACCTTTGTTTTGAATTTATATCTTAATTTATATATAAATCTCGTGTCACAATGTTTGTCCTCAATGGACTCCTAAACCACTTAACCGATTATAATAAAATTCGCACACCATGTGCAGTTCGATCCAACTTGAGAGATAGGGTAGGGTAGGGTAGGGTAGGGTAGGGTAGATAGGGTAGGGTAGGGTAGGTAGGGTAGGGTAGGTAGGGTAGGGTAGGGTAGGGTAGGGTAGGGTAGGGTAGGGTAGGGTAGGGTAGGGTAGGGTAGGTAGGGTAGGTAGGGTAGGTAGGGTAGGTAGGGTAGGTAGGGTAGGTAGGGTAGGTAGGGTAGGGTAGGGTAGGTAGTTAGGGTAGGTAGGGTAGATGAATGTTTGGTGTTTTTATGGCAAAACAAAGTTTGCCGGGTCAGCTAGTACTTTTATAAATCTTTAATTTATTCTCTGACAGACTATGTACAGCAGTAATATATTATCTGTGGTACAGCCTAAACTAAACATTTTTTTTTGCAAAAGAGTGTAACAGACTGAGCGAGCGCAAAACCTATATAGAAAACAACTGCATAACTCGACAAAACTGAGCAGCTGTTTTCTTTTCCGCGATTGCAGTGTTGGTCCCATAGTAAAATTTGTTTACAATGATGAGTAGGTACAATGGCACTTTTTCAGGAACTGCGTTTATTCTGTTACACGTTGTATAAAGAATTTGAGAAACCTCTCTCGGCTTGTTTATTCAGATATCTCGTAAGATTTTTGCAGTATTTTTTTTACAGTAGCTCACATGTTCTTTCTTAAAATGCAAGCGGCCTAAGGGTGCACTTGTGGCCTTAAATTCAGAATAAAGCTGAATGAAAATCCATAAAAATGCTTAATTGCAGCTTACAGTACTATTGATTGTTATGTATCTTATTTTGGGTGTATGTCGTCAGAGGGTCGCGCAATGCACATGTCTGACGAGGAGGGCGAGGTGTTCGACAACCGCTGGCTGAGGGAGCTGTCCTGGGCCCTGGGCCCCCTGTGCTGGCGCAACTCGCTGTGTCCGCCGCACATCATGAGCTCCTACCCCACCGAGACGCAGTTCACGCCTGCCATCGACGACAACATACATAATATGTGTTGTCTACATATTATGGGACTTTGTTCACTAACAAATCCTGAGTTAATAAGAGACAGCTTCCTCACTGGAGGAACAGTTCTTGCCTGTCAATAAACTCCCACTATCTTAGATAAAGTACATATAGATTAAGCCTTAAAATGAGCTTGATTGATAGAGCGAGATGGCTAGTTGGCAGCTCCATGTAAATAATAAGGACAAAAGATTATTTTTTGTCTTTGTCACCGTGGCCGGTTTCTGTTGTTTGTCAAACTCTAATACAATAGCAGGTTTGACAAACAAACTCGGTTTTGTTTGATTTTCTGTGATTTCGTGGTATTATGTGTTAATTGAGACAAGGAATTTGGGTTATTTATAGATAATAAGTGTCAGTGCGATGGTGGGTTGTAGTGTTCTTGTCCTTGTTGTAACACCAGAACTAACTATTGTTGTCTCATGTGCGGCCACGCCAGTGCTTAATCTATAGGTACTTTATCTAAGCCCACTATAAATCTGTTAAGGGCTTTTGAAGCCGAAGGCAACAAGTTATTAAAAGCAAAATATTAAAAAAGGGGGTGCCTTATATAAATAGCATTAATCTAACATCCCTTTGTTTGTCCCCTTTAGGAAATCATCTTTATTATTAACAAATTTTATAATGAAGTAAAATTGTATTGTATGCTTGTAAAGAGTAATCTTTAAATGTACAGGTCTGATTACAAAATAATATTTCACTGATGAGCTACACAGGCTTTTGATCCCGGAAATATAGCTCAGACAAGATAACTGAGCATCCGAAATATCAAACGACACCCCTCCCGCCTACCCGCGCGGCGCCCTACCTGAGCTTCGTGAGCCAATAGCGAGAGTTGAACGTCAGAGTGATATTGAAATTGCGGGTGCTCACATATCTTGACCGAGCTATATGCACAGTTTCTGTAGGAACCACGGGCGCGAAGACGCGAGAAAAGCTAGTTGTGTATAAATATGTATAAGAAATTAATGATGCTATACGCGTATTCTGAATGATGGGTTAGTTGTCTAACGAGTAATTTCTTCTCATTCCAGGGTACCCCACCATACCGCACGAAGCAGAAGGCTGAGTAACATTTTTAGAAAGAAATAGTATTATTTTTTACGAAATTTGACATGTTAACGGAATTGTTAATAAATTAATTAATTTATTGCTATTTGAGTGCTTGTTTAATTCAAGTAATAGCCTACTATAACAAATATAAAGAAGTGTTGTATGACGAAGGGATAAGAGTCAAAACAAGATTCAATTCATATTTTCTTTAATTCATAGAAGTACACCACGAAAATCACTATAGCACCAAACATTACATACAAAATGTACAAAATTGTGCCAGTTTACTCATCACATTTATCGGGGGAATGACTTCTAGCTCATTAACACAATGCGTTCTCGTATTAAAAGATACTTTCCAATAAAAGGGAAATGTCTAGCAGACTTACTTTATTTTGAAATGACTGATTGTTTATTTAATATAGGTGAGGCCGCGGTATTGCGACCGCGGGGCTTTTGTCCATGAGAGTCAGGTACTCCCAACTAGGCTTTGACAGGTCATTACTACAAGGCTGTGAAGCTTACGCCCGGTTTCTCGAGCAAAAATAAATATAACAGTGTGATTAGTTGAATGAATAGGGTAGTTTACTGATTTTTTTTTCCTTCAAGTAGATTAATAAAAAATATTGTGACGACCATAGTACACTTTATACAGCCTTAGTGACGTCACAAGCCCCAACTCCTGAACTTTAATGCGTAAGTTTTTATACAATTTTTATTGATTTGGTAAAGCAAAAAATAGGTGTCCAATATTATTTGATAATCTCACTGACGGACTAAATAGAATTATAATTTGTCTACCCAGGAAACATCCCTATTGTCAACAGTCAATCACACTGCACAGCACTTTATGCGCTTGACAATTTGTGACATTAGTTTTGCGATAACTTTTGATCCTGAAACAGGAGTTTGCTAGCTTTTTGACATTGGGTCATGCGACACTAGCGCCGCGGCCGCATACGCAGCTCTTCACACACGCACGAGGTGAACGGGCCAGTCGGAACACAGATTCATAATTGAATATCAATTTCTATTAAGACGATGAACTAAACTTAAACTACACAATAAATAAAACCATAAAATATCATCGTAATATACAAAATAATCGATTTATTTACAAAAAAATCTCAATAGTAAATTAAAATTATGTATGATGTTTCAAAATTAAATAGAAAAATAATTATTGTGTAAATGTATAAATATTGTTGATTTCTGATTAGTTTGAGCATTACTTTGTATGAACAGCAGATTGGTAGGTGCTCTTAGCGGAAAGACCACGACAAAAATATATTTGTAAATTGAATATAATCACAAAAGTTTACAGAGTTCATAAGTATGTAATAAATTATTAATTAAAATTAATTATTAATTGTCACTAAGTTGAATCAATTGATAATGTTGAATTTATTAACTTTATGTCTCCACATACTATGGTCCATAATAAAATAAATGATCATGCCTTCCGATCAATAACGTGCTTAGAATCTTGTTAGTATTGACCTTCACGCTATAAACTATTGGTTCGATTGTCAAAGTAACTTCAGTTGTGTTTAAGTCGGCCTTATTGTTATGAATGAGGTTGACAAAAAGACTGAAGAACTTTTTCATGTAAAAGCGTCGAGCCACTTTAGTGGCCTTTGAAAAATACCCTCAAACGTACGCTTTAGTGGCCCTCTGGAGTAGTTCGAAAAAAGTCGATTAAACAGTACCGTAACTGTAGGAAAGTTTAAAAATAAAAATTCTAGATGGCGCGGCATTAAATTTTTCGATTTTATTTTTCGAATTTGATTTGGACGCTTGAGTGGCTGTCACATCATGTAAAATGCTACGGTATGCGGTGCTGGAACCATAATTCTCAACACTTTTTCGTTTTTTATAAGATAATGTTTCCAGCACCTCAGCGTTGTGCGCTCCGATCAAGAGACCAAAGCTTAAGTACAACCAAATTCAATGTCAGTTAGATTTAGTACCTTCTTTTATTTAGATGGTGTGTCTCAAAATTGACACTTTAATTTCTCATTCTAAGAGCATATTTACGCACTTCATCCGATTCGACTCAGGGAAAAGTGGTACTAATTCAAAAAAATCCAAGTTCCATACGAATTTAAATAAAACTCGCGTCCAAATCGGAAGTTCTGCGGCACTAAATGTTTTTCATAGCGGTTTTATATATTAGTTCATTTTCGTCGTGGGTTTTCGGTCTCGAACATTAACTTAGCGTTTTCCTACGTACTAAAATAGATAATCTCCAGTTAGTATATAAACGCACACAGATAACGCGAACATCCAAAGTAAGTATTCCATTTTCTATGCATCTATTAATATACATAATTATTAAACAATTCAATACTAATAATTGTTAACATACAGCTGCGTTTACATAATTAGATTGTTATAGACCAACTTCTTCAACATTGCTATAATGTGATTTTTAATTTCCTGGACTAAACTGACATTTGGGGGGTTGTCACTTTATCGTCCCATAAAAATAGTGTCGTACCCTAACTATCCTGAGTGATCGAAAGCTAATCGAAAATCGAAGTAGGTCGAAAATGAAACTACTTCACGGCAAAAAAAATAAATTTGTTTTGAAACTAGCAGCTCTTATTTAGTTTTTACTCATTTATGTCAGACTTCATTTTATCGATCGCATTTATTTTATTGTTGATTTCATATTTAACACAATAAAAGTTCATGTACTATGTGTATGAATACTGTTATATTTAAATATATTACATTTATATTCATAAAACATTTATTTACACCAATTAGTAAAAATAAATTGAGGAGTCATGTCACATCGATTCGATGAATCACTTATGATTGAGCCTTACCTACAACACTATGCTCCGCGCTTGCAACATTTAAAAAAAATAAGGCCATTGGCAGCTGTCAGTTTGGTCCACGAAATTAAAAATCACAGTATAGAAGCTTTGCAAACCAGAAGCGCGATACAAAAACATTTCGTTACAGTGCGAGACAACAACATGACAACAAGAAATATTAATATATACAGTCCTTCCCAATCTTCTTAGCTGCTCTGAAGTTGGCTACAATGGCTGCGCAGTAGTAATCTACTAAGGCTTAGCACACACTGCGGTTTTTACTCACGCGATTTTTTTCCGCCCATTCTGCGACCTATGGAATTGTATGAAGCTGCACGCATTGTGGTAAAAAGTCATTATTTTGTCACAGAATCTACCGCACCGCGGCGCGGATTAAATTCGCGCGAATATTTTGAGCTCTATGAACAGGTAGAAAGATACAAAAATCGCGCGGCATTTTATCCGCAGTGCGTGCTAGTTAAATTCAGTACGCGGACAAAAATACGCGCCATTAAAATCCGCGCGGCTGAAAATAGCAATGCGTGTTAAGCCTAAAACAGCAGCGCGCAGTGCCTTGCGCATCGGAAAGCCTTTTTTCAGACCAGCCATTTAGATTGGAGAGTACTGTAAACTAAAGCTGGCGACACACTACACAGTACATTGCGTGTACTGCGTGCAATATGCGCAATATGAACCCCCAGTTCCTAAATTAAGAACATGAAGTTTTATAGTCGTCTAACTCTACGTTAGCCTGAAATCCTGTTAAACTTTAGATTACATTTGCTATGTGAACTCCAAATACTGAATTCAGAAACGGGCCCATAGCGTTATAAAACAAAAGTTATGTAGAATGGTTTTGAGAGGTAAAGATTGACCATAGGACAAAAGTGAGCACAATAATTTGAATTAAGTAATTAGCTCTAATAAAAAAAAAAAAAACTCAATATTATAATATTATTTCTGTGCATTAACTTCGTTTAAGTGGTTAAGATTCAAGCATGCAAGAACTTTAACGTATAAAAATATCCCTGGTATGTTACATTACACTTGAAGTATATACAGCTGCGACACATAGACCAAACAAACATTTAAAACTTATCAGTAATTTCAGTTAGTAACTTTCAATAGTAGATCTTAAGGTATAAAGACAAATCTCAAAATTTTATTAAAACAACAATTGATTACAGAAACAAAGCAACTTCTATAGATTCGTTATTATTAAAAGAGAAAGCTCAACACGTTATAAAATGCGATTTAATTTAAATGAGTGATTCTTTTTCTTCAGCAGTCTGCAGAAACAGATCTTTCATCTCGCGAGCACTCGTTTCTATTTTCGCCTTAATAAATACATTTTAATAAGTTATAGTCTCTTATCACAAACATCATCAGCCTAGCTATGTAACACGTTTCATTATGTAACTACTTATACAAAGTACGAATATGAGTGGTCGAGCACTCGACTCGTCGGCAGTAACTCGTCGCCGTGAACACAACAGCCCCAGACACGCAGACACGCCCCTGCGCGCGGCGCTCGGGCGCGCGAGCTAACTCATCGAAACGATAACAAAGCGCTGTACAATTACTAGCTAGTCGTGTACACTAAGGGTGGCCGCTAGTCGCTAGCGCTACATGTAGACTGTAGGGGGCGGCTACAGGCAGGCGTGCGGGTTGTGGCTGCACCAGCGCGGCCACAGCGGCGCCGCCCGCACGCCGCGCGCCACCAGCCGCGCGCGCTGCGTGTCCAGGCGCAGGTACACGTCCGCGCCCGCGCCCTCCGCGCGGTCCGCCCACAGGCGCTCCGCCAGCGCCGCCGTGCGCGGCCACACGCGCGCGTCCAGCCCGCCCGGCGCCAGCTGCTCCGTCCACTGGCACGCGGCGCCGCCCTCCACGCGCCACGCCGCCGGCGCCCCGCCCGCCGCGCCCCCGCCCGCCGCCTCCTCCGTCCACGGTCGGTGCTCGTACATCTGCTGCCACGAGCGGTAGGGCCCGCAGTGGCCGTCCGAGGAGTCGCGCCACGAGCCAAAGCCGCAATCCAGGTACCAGGCGTCCACGTGCGACAGCACGGAACGGAAGCCGGCGTCCAGCACGGCACGCGACTCGGGCCAGCGCGACGAGCCCCACACCTGCACGCCCACGTGCGCCGCGTCCAGCCGCTCCAGGTAGGGCGAGCGCGTGAGGCGTGACGACCACAGCAGCACCAGGGAGGGCGTGCGGCCGCCGTTGGCGCGCTCCAGCGCCGAGAGTGCGCGCCGCGTGAACTCCAGCCACAGCTCCATGGGGTCGGTGTCGTTGAAGTGCTGCGCCCAGCAGCGCTCCGACACCTCGTCGCCGCCCAGGTGGAACAGGTCATCCACCTCGGTGAGCTGGATGATCTCGGCGTAGATGCGCTGCAGCAGGTCGTACACGTGCGGGTTGCGCGGGTTGAGCTGTCCGCAGGGCGGCTCGCCGCAGTAGGCGGCCCAGGGCTCCGTTTCCACGCAGTGCGCCAGCGCGCCCAGGCCGGCGGCCGGGCCCCAGCTCCAGGCGCGGCCCACGTGCGCCGGCGCGTCCACCTCCAGCAGCACTCGCACGCCGCGCAGACGCGCGTGGCGCACGATGGCGCGCACGTCGTCGGGCGAGTACACGGCGCCGGGCCCGTAGGCGCCGTGCTGCGCCAGCTGCGGCGCGCTGTCCAGGCGCAGCGGGAACGACTGCGAGTCGCTGACGTGCCAGTGGAACGTGTTCATCTTGCAGGCGGCCATCGCGTCTATCGTCCGTAATATTTCACGCGTCGGGAAGAAGTTGCGCGCAGTGTCGAGCAGCAGGCCGCGGTAAGAGAACCGGGGCGCGTCCACCACAGTGGCCGCCTTCAGTATGAGCAAGGAGCCGGCGTAGGGATCCATCCACACTATCTGCGACAGAGTCTCGAAGCCGTGGCGCGCGCCACAGAAGGAGTGCGCGGTGATGTCGGCCACCAGCGAGCTGCGCGCGGGCCGCAGCGACAGCTTGTAGCTCTCGTCAGTGTCGAGGCGCATGCGCGGGTCGGCGCTGCCGTTGACGGCGACGCGCACGACTACCTCACGCGGCGCGCCGTAGTCGGCGGAGCGGCGGTCGGGCTCGGCGCTGCGCTCCAGCACGCGCATGTCCTCCTTCATGAGCTCGAAGGCCTCCGCGAGGTGATCGGACACGTCTCGCGAGGGGGAGGCCAGCACCTGCAGCGTGAAACCGTCGGCGCGCACGGGCTGCACGGCCGTGGCGAGGCTGACGGGCCCGGTGGGCTGCGGCCACAGCTGCGTGGAGTCGCACAACATGTTGCACGTGGCCAGCGACTGCAGCGTGGACGTCTCCGAGGCCAGCAGGCGCTCGCAGCGCAGGTTGCGACACACCCAGCTCCATTGCGGCTCCACACCCCTGTAAAAGTTATAAAAATAGTAAATAAATTAAATGTTTGTTTTGTTTAATACTTTTGGTTGTGTATATTATTCTTGATTTTACAGTATTCTGCACTTCAGTGGCAGGGCCCGATTTAGTTATTTAGTCGCTTCTGGCAAATAAAATATTTGCCGTCCTTTACAATAACACCCTATATGGGGCCAAGGTCTCTGGGATTATTGAAAAATGTTTAGATTTTCAGATTGGATAAGACTGTTTTTTTTTTTTTTAAAATATCGGACGAAAGTAAGCTCGATTGTTTTTTGGGTTATGATATATGCTTTATTTTCAAAGTTATTTCAAGGTTGTTTCACAAAAAGGAGCAATTACATGCGAGAACGAGCGTAGCGATCTTGAAAATTTAAGTATTAAACAAAAAGAGCTGTTAGTTCACAAATATAAGATAGATAAAAATCGGGTTCTCGATTATGCCGGGCCCTGGTCAATAATAACACCTTGACCTTAAGATGGCCTATTGCAGTTCGGAGTTTCAATTTATTGCGGGGCAACTTTAAATTAGTGGCTTTGTTCTCACTGAATTTTGGCCACTCCCCAACTACCTTCACACTCAAGAATTTAATTGAGGCAAATGATAGAGACTTCCAAGTCGTGTTAACTATGTGCCAGATGGACAAGAGCTATTGAGAAGACAGGACAGGAAATTCTCCAGCCTATCGTCACGGGTGTCATTTTCGTTGTATACGGGGTCTCTGATAACGAATATGAGGTCAATCAATATCTAATAAGGTGGCGGCGTAATTCTCCACCTTATCGTCATGGGTGTAATTTACATGGTTTCCGGGGTCACTAATAACCAATATGGCTTCGAAATTGAAATCCAAGATGGCCCCGATAAAAATTGGCTAAAATTCGTCATTAGTGTCATTTTCATGGTTTTCGGATCCGCCTTTAACGAATATATGTAGTACACACTGGTAGAGAGCCAGCGGGCGGCGCGAGGCGTCGAAGGTCTGCTGGCGCCAGTACAGAAGCGCGGCTGCCGTGCACGCCGCCGCCGCCAGCAGCAGCAGCGCCCGCCGCATGCGCGCCACACGCGACAGTTGCGCCGACGCAGAGCGCCCCACGCCCTCGCCCCACCATTTCATCGCGATGCCTAGCTGTGCACCTGAAACATACATATCAATCAATTATATAACATAAAATTCGTAAGAAATATGAAGGGATGCTGGCATTGCTGCCTGAGTTATTGATCAAACATATTTAGGGCGAAATGTTGAGTGGGTTCGGCTTGCTAAGAGAACGCCGAGATTACCTGAAAAGATTCAGAAAGATTGCCAAAAAGGAAGTGCAAGGCGGTTCGTTTTCATTTGTTTGGGTGCGGCCTGACGCAAAATGACATAAATAGGCAAAACTGAGAACGAAATTGTGGGCTTGTCCAAAATCAGATGATTGACTGCAATCAATATTTTGGTATACCTCTTCTAACCATTCGGAGAATACATGCGTTCTTATGAAAATCGTATAGAAGTCTCTAATCAATTGGATGAAAACATGCATAAACAAATACTTTGCAATCGTAATCACAAATAGTAATCAGACAGGGCCAACTTGACTATAACACGACATTACGAGGCATTTTGAGGTGACACATGATGAGGTCAATCAACGTAACTGTAGTGTAAAAAAACCTGTCATACCAGGCAGGTAACCAGCGAGCTAGACCGTAACTTTTGTCAATACCATTTTATTTGAACAAAACGTTTTGTTGTATGTAACATGGCCGCCTACCGTTATCCCACTTCTGTTCCGATCTTAGATTACGGCACCTTTTTTAATCGTTGCTAAAAAGCGGCAAGGGATTATGCGGGATCCCTTCCGTTTTTATTTGTCTGTTACTGATAAGTTTTCTAGAACAATGTTTTAGGAAATAAAATTCCGTGAAAATATTATTTTGGAATACTTTGGTATTTATGAGGAGTTGAGGACACACACTGACACCTTATAAGTATATCAAATTATAATTTAAAGAAAAGTATCAGTAGGGATTCTTCCTTCTACCTAGTACGTAGAAAGGACGATTACTGTTTGAAATTAAGTAAGTACATAGTGTTAAAATCAGACTCATCTTGGATAAGCACTACGGCATTATTGAGCCGACAAAGCGCAAAACATAAATAAACAAATATATATTATGCTGAAAGTTAAGGGTCAAAGCACAATGAGACAAAGTCTAAGCGAAGCGACGCGTCAAATCTCAATAGGTGCACCAACACGCGCGTCTTCGCGCGCAGTTGCGCGTATGTAAGTAGTAGTGAGCGTGGTGGATTACGGCCCATTGTCTCTCACAAAGAGGAGGCCTGTATCCCAGCAGTGAGAACATTAGGCTGATGATGGTGATGTAGTGACGGTTTTGCATTTAACTGCTGACTTTTTCCCGCTTTGGTTTGCAACTGCGAAACAAAGACGCGCACATTCGGCCGAATACGCACGTCTTTTGTTTATCTTGATAGACATGTGTTTAATAGAAACATTTTTAGACCGACGCGTCGCTTCACTTCGACTACCGTGTGTACTTGGACCTTAGGTAATAAAAGTTAAGATTTCCCATCCTTTACATTCGTCTGGATTAAATACTGCATGTTTAAAACTTCTCTGTTTAATCCATAAGAAGAATAACAATAGCAGCCGTAAAACTAGTTGATGCAGTTAAAACAATCCTCTCAAATCAGATAAAGAACTACGTTCTATTTAATCCCGAACGATTTCAAGTAGCTTCTTCAGAAAACGAATTCAGGCTATTTCTTGTTTATATGCAAGCTGTTTCAGAAATAGATGACCTGAAATATCACAAATAGTAGTCCATTCTTAACTTGTCTAATCCTAGATTAAGATGACTATTAAATTCAGGATCTTTAAATCTGTTGGCGCATCTTACGGTCATGTTATGAAAGTATAGTTACTTAAATTAAATCATTTTATTTTAAACTAGCTGTTCCCTGCGGCTTCGCTCCCGTGGGCCACCCCACAGGACCCGTTTTCGGGATTAAAAAATAGCCTATGTTACTCAGGAATAACGTAGCTTTCTATTATTGAAAGAATTTTTTAAATCGGTCCTGTAGTTTCGGAGCCTATTCGGTACAAACAAACAAACAAAAAAATCTTTCCTCTTTATAATATTAGTATAGATTATTAGTATCGATTATATACTGATAAAATTGCTTGAAAGTCTAGACTAGAGTCTGACTCTAATAAAAATCTTTTTTGCAAGGAAATACTACCGACTTCCAAATAAAAAACTACAAAGTGAAAAATAACTTTATTTTTGGAAGTCGGTGTCGATAACGCAAAAAAGTAGCTACGAAAGACACCGACTTTCAAAAATAAAGTTATTTTTCACTTTGTAGTTTTTTACTTGGAAGTCGGTGGTATTTTCTTGCAAAAAGATTTTTTATTAGACTGACGCGTCGCTTCACTTCGACTAACGTGTGTACTTGGACCTTAGGTAATAAAAGTTAAGATTTCCCATCCTTTACATTCGTCTGGATTAAATACTGCATGTTTAAAACTGCTCTGTTTAATCCATAAGAAGAAAAACAATAGCAGCCGTAAAACTAGTTGATGCAGTTAAAACAATCCTCTCCGGCATCGGCATTCGTTTTATGAGACAGCTACTCGCTAGGTGTCTATTTCGAAAGCGAGGCGAGTTAAAAGGCGGCAGACGTTCGCTTTTAGGTCACTTCACTCTGGGGTCGTGTACGGCCCTGTTTCTTACTTCTGTTTACTGATGATATGTTTGTTCTACGTAGACTAGTCGTAGACGTTTGTGTTATGCTGTAGAATCGGCTTTGAGTGTATGACTGATTGAACTACATACTTTTACCGTGGGACTGACTTGGCTTGACATCGCCGAAAAAACAGCTGCTCCCAAGATTTTTTCGAGTTCCATCCATAAAATTGTGCTGAACAGATTAAATTTGCGATTTCGGAGTTGGTCCCATACTAAAAGTTGCGAGTAGGCACTACATAAGAAATAGTCAATGAAATATGTAGTAATGTATAGTGCGCGGCACGTAAGTTGAATAAAAATGTACAATCGTTTTAAAGAAATTAAACGATTCAAACCGAAATTAATCCCTTATATAAAAGAAAGTCGTGTTAGTTACACTATTTATAATTCAAGAACGGCTGAACCGATTTGGCTGAAAATTGGTAGGGAGGTAGCTAAGAACCAGGAGAAGGCCATAGGATTTTATCCCATTTAGGGTAGGGTAGGTATGTAGGTAGGGTAGGTAGGGTAGGGTAGGTATGTAGGTAGGGTAGGGTAGCTAGGGTAGGTAGGGTAGGGTAGGGTAGGGTAGGTAGGGTAGGTAGTGTAGGGTAGTTGGGGTAGGGTAGGTAGGGTAGGGTAGGTAGTGTAGGGTTGTTAGGGTAGTGTAGGTAGGGTAGGGTAGGTAGTGTAGGGTTGTTAGGGTAGTGTAGGTAGGGTAGATGAATGTTTGGTGTTTTTATGGCAAAACAAAGTTGGCCGGGTCAGCTAGTAGAAGTATAAAAAGAAGAAAAGTCGGTTCAAATCGTTTAATTTCAATAAAAAGTTAGTACATTTATGTTCAATTTACCTACGTGCCGCGCAATATGCTGTGTGTTGTGGGCATTAACTTTAACACTGTAGATTTCGGTTGCAACTGTTTTTCATCTGGTTTGCGTCAGCCAGCTCGCGAATATGTATCCTCCGACTGCACAGCATGATTTTCTCCTTGTTTACGTATTTTTAGTTCGCTTTTCAAGCAGTCGGGCTTTTTGATTTTTTGTTGTGCCTTCATTGTCATCATTGCCAAGCATATCAATGTACAGGAAGTAATCCCTGTACATTGATGGGCTTGATGTTGATAGCTTCAAAAAAATTTGATAAAGAACTACGTTCTATTTAGTCCCGAACGATTTGAAGTAGTTTCTTCAGAAAACGAATTCAAGTTACTTCTATTCTATATGCAAGCTATTTCAGAAATAGATGACCTGAAATATCGCAAATAGTAGTCCATTTCCATTCTTAACTTGTCTATATAAAATAAACATATAAGTGGTATATATTTTTGTAATCACCACTAAAATCTCTTCATTTTGATACCCCACTCGACGAGTTTCGAACTTACTCTCCCTACCTTCCGCGGCCTGGATGGGGTCGCCACCGTCTGATGGCGGACGCGGTGGGGCCGCAGGGGAGGAGGAATGTCGGTATAGCGTTGGCCGCTCTCCCTATCCCCTGCGGCCGATACATGGTAGGTGGCGGGGCCATTGACCTTGACCCGTCACAAGGGGACCAAGGGTGCCATACACGGGGTCGTCTGGCACCCATGTACTGGTTTGGTCCCTGGGGTGGTCACGGCGCATAGTGTGTTCTGGTGCGCCGGTGATGGGGGGTAATCCCCAGAGGAGAGTCCGGTGACGGACAGCCGCGGCGGGTTCGCGGTTAGTGCTAACGCGTGCCCGTGTTCCCGCCATAAGTGGCACAGGAGGACACCGTGGGTTAGAGTCCCACATAACTGCGCTATCTCCCCGTGGTAGCGCAGTATGCATGAGCATTTCTCCAAGCAAAAAATAAAAAAAATAAAGATGATGTCTATAAAAATTGAGGATCTACAAATCTGTTGGCGCATCTTACGGTCATGTTATGAAAGTATAGTGACTTCTTAGATTGTCACGACGATAAAGACAACCTTGCTTATTGAGTAAAAAACTTTTTTACAAAAAAATACTACCGAATTCCAAATAAGAAAACTACAAAGTGAAAAATAACTTTATTTTTGGAAGTCGGTGTCTTTGGTAGGTACCAATTTTTTACGTTATGGCATATATAGCATTGAAGGCTGAAAGTCATGGGTGGTAGGGAGCAAAGATGCTGCCACAGAGTGCCCCATTTCAATGGCTATGCGCAATACAATTCCCATCGATATCTAAACTCAAGGGCCTTACTCTAATGTGTCAAAACTGTAGTGGTTCCACTGTGAGAGAGAGACGGAGCTATACAGGACGAATAACACTATCCCTTTTCACTGCGGAATCGTGATGGCGTTGCTCGTTATAGTACGGCCCCTGTACCGATGAAGTATCGCTTATTGTTCTGCCTGAACTTTAATATCACAGAATTGGTGATCTTGGTGATACATGTCACACAAATTAATATTTTGAGTTATTAGACGTAAAAACAAAAAACCGCGAAACAATAAAAATCGATGCTGTCTATCGACTATAAATCATGTGCCCGGTTTCTGTTGTCAAAAATAGATCCAACTAAGCACTCGAATAGGTGCAATCATAATTTAAATGAATTTACTTAATCTTATCAAATAATTGGTTTGTAAACTTAGCAATTTTGAGCGTTTTAATTTTTTATTCGGAATCTTTTGACAGTATATAAATATAGAGGTCGATAGATTTTTTTTTTACTGATTATGTAGGTATTAAAGAGTTAAAAAATAAAACCGACTTCTAAAGCAAAACACTACAAGGCAAAAAATAACTATTTTTCCGAAGTCGGTATCTTTGGTACCTACAGAATTTTTTAGACACCCACAAACGGCCAAATCTCAGATAGGGACACTTTAGTTATACTCGTATGACAGCAGCATTGTACTTTTTTCTTTCAGTCGTTTATCTTCGAGCTCAAAAAATAAAAAAAAATTGTTGTTGGTCACCATAAGCCCTTAGAGTAAGGTTATTTTGAGATCGCGTAAGTGACTGATGTATACAAGTCATATACATCTGTCCCTTACACACACTAAAAATAACCTTACAAAATCAAAAAATCACTAAGAGCTTATGGTCTACCCCCAGTTAGAAACATGTGTAACGTTATAGTTACGTGGTATCACGGAATTACGGTGCGTAATTATACCACACTTTGCTGTGGTTAATTTCCCTCTGTGCGGTTTAAGAGTGCATGTTAAATGCTTTTCATTCCCGCTGGTGACTGCGCAGGGTTTTGTCGACGTGAAAAAGTTTTAAATAAGTTTTAAGATACGTTGTTAACTATTTTAATACAGTCTAGCTGTGCCCTCAGCTTCGCTCCCGTCAATTGACTGCCTTCCCCACCCATCTACCTTCCTACCTACCCTACTTACCTTCCTGCCTACCCTACCTACCTAACTATTCAGAAAATGACTTCAAATGCACAACGCCATCTATCGAATAACTCAACGGAGTTCAACTGTCCGAGTAGGTATCTGAATTGAGAGTGTTGTGATAATTTGACTTCTTGAACACTTTAAATTCATCTAACTTTTGATAGTATGAACCGATTGCGATGAAACAAAACCTAAGTAAGTTAAATAATTAAAAAACCTAATAATTAAAAAAAAAATATTAATTAGAAATAAAAAATAAAAAAATATTATATCAAAAAGCCCGACTGCTTAAGAAGCGAACTAAAAAGAAGTAAACAAGAAGAAAGTCATACTGTGGAGTCGGAGGATACATATTCACGAGCTGGCTGACCAAAACCAGATGTAAACTCCGACTGCATAGCATGGTTTTTTCTTGTTTACGTCTTTACAGTTCGCTTCTTAAGCAGTCGGGCTTATTGATTTTTTGAATTATCTTTTTTTATTTATAACTATTCAGTTAACATTTTTTTTTCGAATTATGTACATTTAAACGTATAAGTGTTACTTTTATTCTGATGCCCACACAATATGGGACCCAAAATCCACAATTTTTCATTTACCAATTTTAGTATAGCCAGTGACACACGCAAGGTTAAAACTCTAAGACGAATCGATTGACGTTAGAAGCATCAAAATCGGCCAACGCGTTTGGTCTCTAGAACGCCACATAGACTGATAAACACATTACCCTCCTTCGGCAGTCGGGTAATAAATGAAGTTCGAAACTCAAACACAAACATGATTAACTTTTTACGAAATAATAGCAAGCAAAGCAATCAATTTAAATCTCCCAAGGATACCAGCAGTGAGCAGAGACAGTCGTACCGAGTTCTCTAAAGTACCTTTATCTAAGGAGTTTTCTATCTTTAATACACAATACGGCTGGGCAGCGTTCGGGAAGTTGCGCAGTATCTTCTCGTCCAACTTACCACAGTGTCTCAGGACGAAAGTCTATGACCAGTGTGTGTTGCCAGTGATGACATATGGCTCTGAGACGTGGTCGCTTACAATGGGCCTCATCAGAAAACTTACAGTCACTCAAAGGGCAATGGAGAGGGCTATGCTCGGAATTTCCTTGCGTGATCGAATCAGAAATGTAGAGATCCGCAAGAGAACCAAGGTTACCGACATAGCCCGAAGAATTGCCAAACTTGAGTGGCAGTGGGCAGGGCACATTGCTCGCAGAACGGATGGCCGATGGGGCAGAAAGGTTCTGGAGTGGCGACCGCGAACCGGAAGACGTTGCGTTGGAAGGCCTCCCACCAGGTGGACCGATGACCTGGTGAAGGTTGCGGGAATCCGCTGGTTGCGAGACGCACGGGACCGGTCAATGTGGCGACGCTTGGGGGAGGCCTATGTCCAGCAGTGGACGTCTTTCGGCTGATATGATGATGATGATGAATACACAATTTCATCATTACATTCGATGAAACTTTTCATGATACAGTTCACTGTCTTGGAAACATGTTATATTAACTAGTCTTCAGAACATATTGCTCCAACTATTACAACTTTCGGGAACGTTGCAACATTTGCAATTGCTATAAGTGGTCTGGGAGAGTCTACGAAGTTGCATATTTGATATCCGAATTCACTGACCCCGGCCGAGCGGTCCGCTCTGCTAACTTACAAGCATCAACTGCGCAACGAAACATCAACCTTATCCCATCGTGACAAGGATCATTGCATCCAGCCGCCATACGTTTGCAGCACTTAATTCAATTTCCTGTAATAGGGAAATAATCTGTACGAAATTATATACAGAATGGACATTATTAAGTTTGTTCGTGAACTCTGCTATTTTCGTTATCATTTGGGTAGGCATATTTTATTCAGTCATAATTCGTCAGTTATAAAATTAGGGGCATTCTAAAACCCTGACAAGCATCTCGCCTTCTAAATATTAAAAGTATGCCTTTGAAAGTGTATATTACTTTTACTTGCTATTTTTTGGTAACTCGGGGACTGAAGACTCTTTTAAGTTAAACTTTCCATGAATACATCAACCCCTTTTCATTCCCTATTATAATGGGGTATTCATAGGTTTTCGTGAGAAAGTTGCCAGGCGCGGTACATTAAATATGCAACGGTAGCAAGAAGGTAAGTTCCACGAGGATGTAGAAGTGTGTGTAGCTTATAAAATGTACGATAATACACTGGGTTCTAAATCTGCAAATACAATTTAACACTGACATTTATGTACAACTAGCTGACCCGGCAAACTTCATCTACCCTACCTACCCTACCCTATCCTACCTACCCTACCTACATACCTACCCTACTTACCCTACCCTAAACGGGATAAAAAGCCATTTTTACCAATTTTCAGCCAAATCGGTTCAGCCGTTCTTGAGTTATAAAAAGTGTAACTAACACGACTTTCTTTTATATATATAGATATAAGTTTTACAATGTTATTAAGAGTAATAAGTATGATAGAGACGAGATAGGCAAAAGAAGGAAAGGAAGACCCCGATATAGATGGGAGGACGAAATAAAATGCACAGCGGCTTCAAATTGTTGATCTCAGCAAAATCCAGAGAAGACTGGCTCACTTTGGAGGAGGCCTTTACCTTTAGAGGCTAGACTAGTTATACAATCAAAGAAAACATACTAACACTAAATTAAGAAATAATTACACTTCTATGTTTTATTTTACTAACACCACTATTCTGTAACTTTGATTCTGTAAGAAATATAGGCTTTTTTATTTATTATTATATTAATGAGTATAAATACAGCCATGTTTCCATTTAACGGTGAGTATGCACTAGAGTATTTTCGCGAGCATTACAATGTAATGTAATGTAACGTTCTTACGAATGGTACAATACATACAAATGGTCAGTTTCGTAAAGCATTACCATGTAATGTAACGTTCGACGAATGAACGTGAATGTTCGACGCAATGTTCACAGCGACAGAGCATTTACCTGTAACATTTCTTTGTACCTTGCGTTGATTATTGACCTCACTCCACGTCACCCGCGCTCGTGCCTATGCTCGATAAAATGTTACACCAAAACGCTCGTTGGTTTTTAAAATCACGTTGTAACAAAACATCGAGCGTCATGTTCGAAGTGTGGTTCGAGTAAATTTAAAAACAGCGAATTTAATGCTCGTTGTTCTGTTAAATGCTCTAGTCTATACTCATCTTTAGCTTGGAATTTTGGCACATGAATCTATTAAAGAATGACTAGGGTTTAAAAAAATCAGTAAGTTGTTTTTCTTTTATTTTACAAATACAGTCTTGAGTACAGTTTCATTTATATATTTACTATTATACCTGCATAGGTTTGTGTTTGTACTCACAAACTTACTATTGATAACAATGCCAGGACAAGAAAAGAGATGTCAGCAAAAGTGACGGGGCTCGCCAGGGCCGATGCCTGTCTGGGTCGCGGATAAATTTGAAAGAGAGTTACCGCGGCCCTGGCACAAGCAACTGAAGGAACACGGGTGGGTTTTACTCAGTAGAAGTCTGACACGCCCTCCCGCTTCACCCAGAGCGGGAGAAGTCATTGGATGAATACCCACCCCAAAAAAAAAGGACAACAAAAAGGTATGGAAGCACGCTGCTGCCTAGTCACGTTGTCTATTTTATTTATACGAGTCAACGTATGACGCAGGGAGCCCAGCCTGCCAACTCTCTAGGGAACCACCACCTGTGTTGCCATTCAATATATTCAAACGGTTGTTTAGCTGACAGATAGGGAATACAAGTTTGGCAATATGCTCAAACTATCATACGAACAACTGAATTAAACACAAGTTTTCAGAGAATTTTCGGTCGATGACATTAAGGCCGGTATTCCAGATGCTTATGCTCAACTCAACTCAAACTGGCAATGGACAGTTGTGATTGGTTGGCCTGTCTTTTATATTAACGTGCTCAAGTCCAAGATCCTAAACGTTACCAACTCTTTTAACACAATATCAGTGGAATTGAGTAGTGTTAGCATGTATTTGGAACGTCCTCGTACTTGCTAACGGGACGGGACTACTAATACTCCACTGTCCGTCTGTCGATCTGTCTATCACTAGGCTGTATCTCATGAACCGTGATAGGTAGACAGTTGAAATTTTCACAGATGATGTATTACTATTGCCGCTATTACAACAAACGTGTTTTTTTTGCCGTTTTTGCGATACGGAGTGCGCGAGTCCGACTCGCACTTGGCCGGTTTTTATTTCATTTCAACAATCGCCATCGCTGAATGATTGATTCCTGTCTAGATCCGCTGCTGTTCTTCAGAACCTTTTCCCCTAGAACTAAGAAATTTAAGACCCACTTCCACGAAAAACTTAATTTACAGTTAGTTGCTATCACGAGATTAAATTGACAATATTGTATGACAATTTGTCAATCTAACCTCGTCATCATCAACATCAGCCATTTAATATACCCACTGCTGGAACACAGGCCTCCTATCTGCTATGAGAGAGGGAATGGGCCTTAATCCACTACGCGGGCCCATTGCAGTTTGGTGGATGTCACATCTCTTCGAATTTTTGGCTCTAAGACATGCCAGTTTCCTCACAATGATGTTTTCTTTCACCATTTTAAGAGCAATGGTGATGAAATAATTTACATAAAGTAAAGCGCCTGCCTGAGTTCGAACCCATGACCTTACATGTAAGTCGGGGCCGTTACCACTAGGCTGTCACTGCTCCTCCTGATCTAACCTCGTGTTAGCAAATAACTCTGAGTTTAGTTTTTCGTGCAAGTGGGCCTATGTGAACCGTCAAGAGTGAAAAGGCATTTCTAGGCTCCCTCGTTTCATTGTAGACCTCATCCATCGTTTACCATCAGGTGAGATATAGGTCAAGATTTGTTCTTGATTTCAAGAGTAAATTAAAAGAAGTGGTAGAAAACTAAAGCTTGTAATCATTTATAAAGTATTTTTCAATTAGAATTTCGTGGTAGTTCCTGACAGGCTATCAAATCGGTTTCTTTCCGCCAATCGCGTGCCACGACGACTCGTTGGCCACGTCAGTAGAACGTGGCCCAACGGGCTTCATCGCGGGCTCTTCTATAATTCAATGAAATCGATCAAGTGACAAGACTTTATTACTATTGTTACGTCATACACATTCGCTGATTTGTTTTACGGTTTAGACTTCTCGATTTTTAAACAATACAAAACATCACGCCTGTACTACTCCAAAGGTTATGCAGAGGTGTCCCTGCATCTACATTCCGCGAACTGGCGAGCTGATTGATTGAGGGCAAAAATCCAGACTTCGGGCTGCCCACCACTTAGACTAAAGTTAGCATTGGCAGTTAGAGAATTATTTAATACTAGCTGTGCCCACGGCTTCGCTCCCGTCAACTGCCTACGCTACTACCCTGCTTACCTTCCAGTGGAAGGTAAGAACGGTAAAAAAAAGGTAGGTAGGGAAGGTGGAAGGCTTCCACCTATCCTAAATACCTTTTTTCTACGGTCATTCTTTCGCGGAGAATCTAAACATCACCATTCAGAAAATGACGTCAAATGTACAACGCCTATGTAATGATGTATTTAATCTGGCAATAAACTATAGTTTAAATAAATTAAATTAAACCTCAGTACACAATATAGGGTGCAGTAGACTGTTCAGTTGTTGACGGTAAAACAGCTAAGTTGTGGCTTGTCTAGTCCAGGAGATTACACGTTAAACACACAACTTACGGACTTCACGGAGACACGTGCAAAAACTAATATAGCTAGTGTACATTGAAAGCTACGAACGAGGTCATGCTTGTGCGCAAACAGCTTTGAAGGCTAAAGAGGATTGCAGATCAGAACACTACATGGTTTTTAGTTATGTCGTTTGACGGTTTATACTAATCTTGAATTTATAATTCGAGATAATTTCAATTCATCACCACTAGTTCAACTATCGACTTAAGCGTTGTGTATTTAAAGTTGATGTTAAGTTACCATTTTACCCCCGACGGAAAAAGAGAGATGTTATAGGTTTGACATGTGTACCTGTGTCTTTGTGTATCTGTCTGTGGCATCATAGCTCCTAAACGGATGAACCGATTTTGATTTTCATTTTTTGTTTAATAGGTGACTTTATCGAGTGTTCTTAGCTATGTTTGATGAAAATCGGTTCAGCCGTTCGTAAGTTAAGGGCGTTTTACTGTTTGGATCCCACCACATTCCCTCTATTTCCTGAAGACACGGGGGCGAAAAGATAAAGATTTTCTTAAAGATTTTTCTTCATAATATTAAAAAGCTTTTTACAAAAAAATACTACCGACTTCCAAATAAAAAGACTACAAAGAGAAAAATAACTTTATTTTTGGAAATCGGCGTCTTTCGTAGGTACCAATTTTTTGCGTTATAGACACCGATTTCCAAAAATAAAGTTATTTTTCACTTTGTAGTTTTTTTATTTGGAAGTCGGTTTTTTTTTGTATAAATCTTTTTATGTTTCACTTTTTAATTGTACATACCTAATAGGCAAGTTGTTTAGTAAGGTACCGATAACGCCAGAATAGATTACCCGAATATCATGAAACTAGAGCATTACCGGTAAAAAAAAAAGTACTTATAACTAAAAAGTTGAGGAGGACACATATTCGCGAGCTGGCTGACCAAAACCAGATGTATCCTCCGACTGCACAGCAAGATATTCTTCTTGTTTACATCTTTTTAGTTTGCTTTTTAAGCAGTCGGGTTTTTTGATTTTATTAACATTTTTTTACATACTTTTATTTAACTTGCAATGTATTCGTGTGTTCGGGTCAAATTTTGCAACTGAATTTTAAAGCAGTTATCATATCATCCTCCGATTAAGATGAAATTTTGCCATGCCATGACAATGCATAGTTAGCTAAGTGACGTCATTCTAAATCCAATATGGCGGTATAGTTATTTTTGTGCACTGCCGTGATATGGTTATCAAATGAAAGGATTTGCTAAGAAAAATACGAAAAAAGATTGTTTTAAAAAAAAAAAAAAAAAATATAGTTTATAATTTTATTGACGATTTGTTTATGTTTGGCCAATATCTGACGTGATGGTAAGCGATGATGTGGTCGACGATAAAGCACGCTTGCCTAGAAGTAACCTATTCACTCTTGACTTAAAGACCTTCAGGTTGTAGGCATCAGGATAAACAGAATCCGGCAGACAAATTCTTTTAACTCTTTCACACAAAAACTTATGTACAGATTTTGTTGAAACTTTACTGTAGTAGCTTATGCATCCGTATATATACAAATACAAGTAGTAATTCCACGGGTCGGGGTCCGCGAACGGCAGCTAGTCTAACATAACACTGTCATAGGGTTACGTCAAAGGAAGTTTAGTAGGTCCGTATGACGTATGTACCCTACTTCCACCCCTTTTTATCGTTACGTCTCGTTAAGGGCCCTATTACGGGGCTTCCGGCACTTCTGAGTTATTTTAGGCCATATAGAAACCTTTGAAGTTCTACAAAATCTTTCTATCTAAGGGACAAAGGGGGTTTTGATGGCGGCATCGTTATTTTTCTTTAGATTGTCAAACATAAATGCTAAATGTTATAGAGAGAAAAACTTTTTACACAAAATAAACCGACTTCCTAATCCAGCCAGATAAACCTAATCCATTAAAAAATAATGGTCACGATCCGATAAGTAGTTTCGGAGAAATGTTTGGGCAAACATACACTTATGAAATTGGCACAAATGTTTAGAAGCCCAATTAGAATAACATATTCACATATTGGGAAATGCCAAGAATATTACATTCACACGTGTCGAATTGATTACCTCCTTTTTTTTTTAAATCGGTGATAAAGGATTGTTACGGGTACACTAGATAAATACGAAAAACTTTATTCCGTCAGTCACAAATACGAATTTCAAAATACCGATTTTCATAATTCCGAATGGTTCAAAATTCGGAATATAAAAACTCCCACTTATCATTTTTATAATTACACTCCTATTTTTATAATTCCTAAATTTCAATATTCCTAACGTTTATAATTACTATTCTCAAAATACCGAGTGTCAATAGATCGAATAACAAAAAGTTCGACTTAATGATAATTCGAAGCATCAAAAATACGAATTCCAATTATTAAAATACCGATTAATCTCCTATTTCTGTATGCAGGGTCTAAAGTAACCTAACATTTATCATTTTAATGTTGAAATTGGTTTTAATATAGAATTGGCGCAAGTACGATTAGTATTTATGCAATAGAGTTGATGGAGCCCCGCTGCGCAGGGCTCCTATTTCTGTATGCAGGGTCTAAAGTAACCTAACACGAAGGAGATGACGGGAGCTGAAGTGAGCGAGCAAAGCGAGCGAACTCATCTCATCATCTCCTTCGAAACTTACCTGTCCGTGTCGGGGTGCCCAAAACTCCCGAGCTCGCTTCGCTCGCTCTTGCCCACCCCTCCGCGGGCTTAAATTACACTCTAGGGTAGGGCAGACATCAACCGTGAAGTCGGTTTTGCAGCGATTCGTTTCTGTCACTAAATTTTTTAGCACAACATGTTGACTTTTAGTTTATTCGAAGTATTGAAAATCGGAATGTAATTTTTCGGACCGAGAACCCTTCGAGCATTTGATTCTTCGAACGTATGAAAATCGACTTTCGGTAAAATAAATTTCGTGATTTTGAATAATAGACATTATAATTCTTAGGTATAATGAAATTCGACCTTTTGAAAATCGGAACATACAAATTCGGAATAAAATATTTCGGAGTATTTGGGTGTTCCCGGATTGTCACCCACACGGAGTGTCGCAAAAATAACCGAGTTCTCAGCAACTGAGGGAGTTGGCTTCCAGTCGAACCGGGTGTAGTTGAATAAAACATTACACATGGAACGGCTGCACATCTTACTTCCACAAGCCAATTACTGTGTATCACGATACCCACTCTTTCGTAAGTCTGGTTGTTAACTTTCGAACATCTGACAACCCTGTAAAGAATGGTTGCTAGATCTACAATAATTGTGAAAGGTTTGAATTTTGTAGTGGACGACTCCTATACTTCATAAAAGATAGCTTGTTCTCTGCGACATATGTCAAACTGACGTATACGTTAGCCTGTCAAGCGCTATTGTTACTGTATTGACACTGACAGCTGTCGCAGAGATCAAGCTATCTTTTGTGAAGTATAGTGGTTTGATTGGATTCTGTAATTTCGCTGACAGCCGCAGTCGCAGTCTTCCATTTCATGTGTGATACCTACATGTATTGTATCTCCATGTCCCATATTGAGTGATGGTAATCAATTTACAAATTAGATTAACAAGTTTCAAATTATGTCTTCAAATACTCGCGATTTCAATCACGAGTACGAATAGATTAGTGTATATCCATTTGCGGTAATTATGTGTTAGTTCTATAGTATTGTGAACGACTAGTCGTGTTAGATCTGTGATAAACTCGTGAATGTGTAATGAATCCGCCGCCATAGGGCTGGTACAAGTCAATCTGTATTGCATGTATATTTTAATAACCTCTATGAAGGCGCAGACACCCCTCAGCAGCTGATTTTAAAATAAGAAACACGTCTAAACGGCTAGTCGTAATTGTGTGGAAAAAACATGTTACATTAGACTATTTTTTTGATAATCAAATCTAAGATTTTTTTAAATTTTATTCGTATAACATAGTGTAATTAATTTGTAAAGTTATGCCTAACAAGGACATAAAAACAACAATCGCACCAAAACTGCCGGGCGTATTTTAATGAAATTGTCACCATCTTAAAGTCATTTTAATTATCTACATTTTGATCTGGGCTTTTTTTACAAAAAGCTACTGAATTTTGGGTCGCGCGGGTGTGAAACGAGTGTATGTTTTGTTACCTCAAGGTCGTTGGCGACATTGTCTTAAGTATTTATTAATCGACTCGACTCAATTAAATTGATAGTCATAATAGTTGTTTACTGACTTTGATCGAGGGTTTTTTTTGTAGATTGGAGTGGAGGTTTTCTGCAAGAGAACTTAGATTACAAGCCCTAAAGTTATAAACATTGTATAGGTCTACTCAGTAATTTGGAAATGTTTGTTTGGTGCTACGATTCTATAAAATAGACACAAACATAGTGTGCTCATCACTCAAAACAATAAAAGAAAACATCGTGAGTGTCTAGCGTATTCGCGAGCTGTCAGAACAAAAATAGATGTATCCTCCGACTGCCCATCATGATTTTCTTCTTGTTTACGTCTTTTTAGTTTGCTTCTAAGCAGTCGGATTTTTTTAATTAACTTTTTTATTTTTTCATTCAATTTATGCTCAAACATGCCGCAGCAGTCCGACACCAAACGTCTAAATTTGAAAGAGCCCTTATCCACCACGTGGAACCACCACGCAAGATACTCACGATGTTTGACACTCACATTGTGTGACAATCGCAAGGTTAAGACGAATCGAAAGACGTAAGAACCATCAAATTCGGCCAAGGCGTTAGGACTCTAGAACGCCACAAAGGAATAAAAAATACATAGACTGATAAACATATTGCCCTCCTTCGGCAGTCGGGTAAAACCAAACGGTCGTGCGCAGTACAACATCCGCACCGCTGTGGCGCCGTGCGACAAACGTCTAAATTGAAAGAGCCCTAAAGGCTCACTCCTACACATAGTGTGGAGGCCTGTGACCCAGCAGCAAAAGTTGATTATGCTTTGAACCCGATCTACGAAGACATACTGCATTTGCGCTGCACATGTAAAAAACCAGATGTATCCTCCGACTGCACAGCATGATTTTCTTCTTGTTTACGTCTTTTTATTTCGCTTCTTAAGCAGTCGGGTATTTTGAATTTTTTTATTAACTTTTTTTTATTTATAACTTTTTAGTTACTTTTTTTCGAATTTGGTACATAGAAATATATAAGTATTATATATTTTTGAAATCGCCTCGTAAAACCCTTTATTTTGATATCCCACACGATGGTATAGGAAGAAAAAAAAATTTGGGCCCCTACAATATGGCGCCTTAAAGCCGCCAATTTTCTATTTTCCAATTTTAATGTAGCCAGTGACACTCGCAGGGTTAAGACGAATCGATAGACGTTATCAAAATCGGCCAACGCGTTTGGTCTCTGGAACGCCACATAGGAACAAACATATATACATACATACATAGACTGAAAAGAACATCACCTTTTCTATTCCTTGTCCTGTCCTTTATTTGCATGCTGCAATAGCAATATCCATTTTACAGTGTTACAAAGGCATTTTCACCCGTTATCTATACTATATAATCTATAAAAATAAATAAAATTGAAGTGTCTGTATGTAATATCAAAATAACAACGTTTTATTGAATGCACGTGAAAGTATATACGGTACTAACAACAAATAAGCAATTTTTAAGTTTTTTGTCTGTCTGTCTATCTGTCTGTCTGTTTGTTCCGGGTAATCTCCGAAACGGCTGGACCGATTTTGACGGGACTTTCACTGGTAGATAGCTGATGTAATAACGAATAACATAGGCTACGTTTGATCACGAGAAAATTCATAGTTCCGGCGGGAAACTAAAAAAAGTTTGACGCGGACGAAGTCGCGGGCAACAGCTAGTCTATACTAATATTATAAAGAGGAAAGATTTTTTTGTTTGTTTGTACCGAATAGGCTCCGAAACTACTGGACCGATTAAAAAAATTCTTTCACCAATAGAAAGCTACGTTATTCCTGAGTAACATAGGCTATTTTTTAATCCTGAAAACGAGTCCTGTGGGGTGGGCCACGGGAGCGAAGTCGCGGGGAACAGCTAGTTTAATATACATGTGTTTGTCGTGACAACCCTGCATGAACCTTAGCAAATTGCCTCGTGTGACGCACGGTGTCGTCGCCCTGTGTCGGTGACATGCATTTTACCATATATAATGTACTTATCATATATGCTATTGTTATTTTTGTCCCTCAAACCGGTGTTCTTTATATTTATACACTGATTAGCATAAGTAACTGTGTCAAATGTTGGAATAATGGGGAACAAAAGAGTGTCATTGGAGTCAATGACAACCGCAAGGGTCGAACTTGCAGGTTTAGCAACGCTTGCCAAACTTCTTCCGAAGATAGTTGACCATCTAAACAAAACGAGATTCATCTGTGTCTCGGACAGCATGTTAAGCTGTTTGTCCCGGCAATCATTGGTAGATTTTTGAAAGTCGTTACCAATAGTCAGACAGAAGTACGAAAAAAACCAGCCAAGTGCGAGTCGGACTCGCACACGAAGGGTTCCGTACCATTATCGCAAAACACGGCAAAAATATCACGTTTGTTGTATGGGTGCCCCCCTTAATTTATTTTATTTTAATTTAATAATTATTATTTTTTGAAGAGAATATACAACTAAACATTCTGTGAATATTTCAAGCGTCTACCTGTTGCCGTTATAAATATCGAGCAAGAAACGGTAAAAATATCACGTTTGTTGTATGGGAGCCCCCCTTTAATATTTACTTTATACTGTTTTTAGTATTTGTTGTTATAGCGGCAACAGAAATACATCATCTGTGAAAATTTCAACTGTCTAGCTATCACGGTTCATGAGATACAGCCTGGAGACAGACGGACAGACAGACAGACAGACAGACAGACAGACAGACAGACGGATCGTGAAGTCTTAGTAATAGGGTCCCGTTTTTTACCCTTTGGGTACGGAACCCTAAAAAGCGTGTTAATGACACCAATCTTACCAAGTGGGTGCAATTGTTCCACGGGCAATACTGGTACCCAAAGAGGATGAACTAATTAACGTCAGTTTAAACTTAGAACGTTGACTAAGGTCCAGAAGTATAGCTGTCAAAGTTTGTTACGTACCTACTACGAGCGAAAACCTAGTTTACATTTTAAATCATGTTTAATACCTTAAAGCACTTACATTAATTTATCCGAGGAGTCATATCTGAGGTAATCTAACGAATATAATTAGGAATAAACCGGCCAACTCACAACATAAACAGTGGAGTTTGACATATCAAAGACCTTACGCTACACAAGCGCCTCTGGCGGCGAATTCGTACGCCGTTATATTGCAACCGGTTATACTGGCAGTCGACCCCAAAATAATCAGGAAAAGGTTATGTAGATTGTTTGAAAATAGAATCATCGGAAAATGGCGCCATCAAGCAGTTATTTTAAGACGATTGTGTACGTAAATACCATTCTGCAAACATGTCTGGCGTCTAATGTAACTTTACACGATCAAAAGGTAGGGCGAGGTAATTAGGTTAATTCTCTGCCGTCTACCCATTCACTCCCAAATACTCAAAGAAACTTGACTAGACAAAACATTAGATGACTTGATGATGATGAGATGTTGCCGAATGTTGTTGTTATTTGAAGTTAAGAACAAAAAAAAAATAGGATGTTTGTTATTCAATCAAGCATTAAAACCGGCCAAGTGATTCCGACACAGAAGGTTCCGTATAAATAGCTACATTCACCAAAATAGATAACGTTACTAACGTCACGGGGTCTCATTGCTAAGAAAGAAAATTTGGTTCAAATAAATCTCACTAAATGGCGCGATATGCACCTCGATCTGTTATTGAATGTGTGTAAAATTAACATTTTCTGGAATTGAACACAAAAATTGTATGTTCTTGTTTAATCAACTCTCCTAAGTACAAAATTATGGAATATTGGGCTCTTAATTCACATTTCAAAGATTATTAGACGGATCATTTAAAATTGATGCCAATAGATGGCGCAATTTTAAATGTCTGAGGCATTCCACTCGATTGTTAAAGTTTGCATTTTAACACATTTTGGTGCAAAAAAAACTGTAAAAACGTGCAAATAAATACAAGAAAACAAACCTTCACTGTATTTAAAGAAAAAAATATTCACGAACCTAGTAAACCCTTTTACTTGCAAGTCGCTGCTAACACCATCTATCTATCACCGTGAAACAGAACCGAATGCGTTCGATGTACAAAAAATTGCCAGAATAAGCAGTCGAAAAACACTAGTTACGTCGGCACGGTTTCGTTGTATGGGATGAGGTATCTGTATGCTAGTATTATATTATCTGTGCTAACGTTCATAAACAATGAAAGCACCGAACATTGCTCTAACGAAGGGACAAAATTAAGTTTGTCGTTCGAAAACTGTTGTCCCCATACATCAATATACATTTTTTTTTACTCTTCCAAGTACATTTTATAAGTTGGTAGACTATTACTCGTAACTTGTAAAGCCTACTTCGCTGTGATAGTTTTCCTTTTAATTTCGTTACTACCACCGCTACTGCCGTGATTTTTTTCACATATCCAATAGCAACCTAAATGGTTGCTGGCAGGGGGGAGAGACATTTGACATTGATACACAGATATTTTATAACCTGTATTGAAACATATAATACTTTTTATTCCGGTAGTGGATTCTTTTGGGATAATTTTCGACATCCACGCAGGCAAAACCGCTGGCTAGCTAGTAGCCGCTATACCTAAATTAAAAATTGTATCAGACACCGTAGGAATTGGAGGGAAATATGGCAAATAGTTTAGAAGTGAAGTACCTAGACACAATGTCACCTAAAATCCTGGTTAGCACCGGGTTTAATCCTGTCATTACGTTATCTCAGCCTCGATTGCGGGTAGTACGAGATTTATGTAGTCACTTCAGCGCCCAGCCTTTGTGTTCAGTATCGTTACATAAAACATTATAAGGGTGCGCCCTACACTATTATGACACTAAATAAATAGGTTATAGAAGGTCTACTAAAAGCAAACGAAAGGTAATTATTAGTTGATGGTTGATAAGACTTTTTAGCAGGCTTCAAAAAAAGGAGGAGATTCTCAATTCGTCGGAATCTTTTTTTTACTGTTATAGCTGCATCCAGTTAGACTAAAAAACAAAGCCGGCGCAACAAAGATGGAAGAAGGTGAAGCAGATTGATTGGATCTATCTAAATGTTAAAAGTACACTTTGCAGGGCTGGAAGAACGTTCTGAGAATTTGATTCAAGAATTTGAGTCAATCTAATTTAATAATTTAATGTGTTTCGTTGATGTATGGTTTTATTTTATTTTAATTTTACTGAAATAAATAGATAATAAGGGTGTGAACCTAGGACATGACAGATGACGTCACAGATGAGTTTCGCTGGAATTTTGGCTACAATGCTGCAGAGCCAGGTTGATAAATAGACCTTCATTGTTCAGAAGTGTCATAAGAACTTCTGTGAAGGAATCAAGTGGAAAGTTACGGCATATTTCGCCATTTATTCCTTTCATTGGTTTTCTTTTTATTTTACAAATTTAATAAAACTTAGCATGTCGAATTGATTCGTATATTATTATCAACATTAGATTGTGTTTTGTGTGCAAATGGTGTAGTGATTGCATTATTGTGAATTTAGTCTGCTGCACTTTATTTTAACGCGTTAGTTATACACAAAACTGCAGCAAATTGTATGCTAACGCGAAATTAAAACAGCACATAAACAGATTCACGTACATTTTAATGTTAAACATCAGTTTCAAGCTAACGTTGCATTTCTGTACGACATTAACCCCGAGTTTCTCAGCTCAAAATTATCGCAGAATTAATGTGACAAATTGTCAAGCACGCGTTATCTGCTATGATTGGTTGAATGAATTTCAACAGCCAATCACAGCAGATAACATGTAATTCTGCGATTATTTTGAGCTGAAAAACTTAGGGTAAATCTCCTAAAGACAGGCACTGACAATGCGACAACGCTCTAGGATGATTTTGAACAGAAATAGTTCTATCTATGCATGTAGACGTAGGATAGTTCAATAACAGTGTTTTAGCGATAATTCTACAACTTTTACGAGATACCGGATTATTGGAAAAATCTTAGGATATTCACGAAAAAACAATTAGATATTTATAATATCCTGCTGCGACATTTGACTGTCGTATCGTCGCGTCGCGCTTGCCAGTGGGAGCCTTTATAAAAGCCAAGGTATTGGAGGCGTTATTACGAAGGTAATACGTACTCCTGTGTGTCCGTAGTTATCTTTTGGGTCTTAATGAATGTGTTGAGGTTTTACGTTTCAATTAATATAAGCCTGATCAGCTCAGAGCTCTCCAGAGCCAACACTGGTGACTGAATAGGTGCCTGTTTGTTGCCGCGATATGTTCAGGTTCACTAGAATATAGAGAATAAACTTGTGTTCGCAGATGCACGATATTCTAATAGTGTAATAATACAGGGTGTTTCGGAAAGGTGTGATCATAATTTTGGTCAGCTGACGACAACTTTGTATGGCAAACACGACATCTTATGAGTTGTTCATTTACATTTTTAAAGCAAGCAAGCAATTTTTAAAATATGTTTTACAACTTTCTGTTACACCATGTATAATTGTTGACTCTTTGCATGTGTTGGTTTAAGCCACAGACATAAATATAACAAGATAACGCATGTCCCTCCATCTTTATGAAGACAAAAAATTTTACACACAATTTAAAAACAAATTTACTTACCAATGAAAGAAAACATTTCTAAAGATCTATCCACACATATCAGGGCCGTGCCCGGGACGTGGACAGACCGTGCCCCGTCAGGGGCTCAAAAAAATGTCAGTGGGAACATTTTATATGATATCGTTCACACACGTCCGTGCCGCCACTGATATGTGTGGATAGATCTTAATGCGGCCAACTTTTTCTTTTTTTTTTTCTATACAATTTTTACAGCTCAACATGGCAATATTAGGCATTTTTTGGGTTCCGTACCCAAAGGGTAAAAACGGGAACCTATTACTAAGACTCCGCGATCCGTCTGTCTGTCTGTCCGTCTGTCACCAGGCTGTATCTCAGGAACCGTGATAGCTAGGCAGTTGAAAATTTCACAGATGATGTATTTCTGTTGCCGCTATAACAACAAATACTAAAACAGAATAAAATAAATATTTAAGTGGGGCTCCCATACAACAAACGTGATTTTTTTGCCGCTTTTTGCGATGGTGGTACGGAACACTTCGTGCGTGAGTCCGAGTCGCATTTGGCCGGTTTTTTCTAGATTTCGATGGATTTCCGGTGCCGACAATGCTAAATGAAAAGCCCAATGTACGATCTTGGATCGTATTTTTACTCCGTTTTTTGACACGCGAAGTACATACAATTAATACAATCGCGTCATTTAGTTAGATTTATATTTATGGTTTAAGCTGTTAGTGCAGACATTAATTGCAATAAATAAATAAAAAACTGCTTATTGCGTACTTTATGACAAGCGGAATGTTTGTTAACATTAACATTAACATTAGAAACGGGATATTTACCATGTTTACTGTTTGTTGTTGTTTTGTTGTGTGTGTTTTGGAATGTTTGTTATACACACTTTTTGAAACTACATGCCAGTGGTATACGTCGGTCACCTGCATTCCAACAGACAAGACAAAATACAAATACATGCTTTAAAACTTTAAACAATCATTAAGTTTATATTCAAAGATACAGGGAAAAAAACAACTTTATGTTTCTGTGTCCCACCCTTTTAACTTTTTACTCTTTTTATCCCAAGTCTAGGATAGAGACATATAGGCTTAGATACATAATATAATATATAGGACTTGTATATGATTCCGCTTGCGTGGATCTAAGGTTTCGTTACATCTCCTGGGACTCATGCTGCCCTAGTAACCGCGAGACGGAGCCCGCAAAATGAGTTACGTGAAAAATTTCAGCCTCATCCGTCAATCCCCGATAAGTGAATAAATAATATTTTAAGAATACATCTACAAAACACGTAAAATTGAAGGGACGAAGAATCCAACCTTCGATACAAGAATTACTTGACGTAAGACACACACAAAACACTAACGCAACAAAAATTATATACAGATAGAAAAGCTTAAAGGTAAGGCTTTTATGGAGGTCGGCACGTACAGACTGCATTGTGCATATTTGCTGAATACAAACAGACCTGGCACTAAAAAAATAAAAACAAGCATATTATATACACACATATAACTTCTTCTTCTGCCTGCCCCCTTCCCAATTTATTTGGGGTCGGGCCTCCTTGTGCGTCTACGCCATCCTGGGTCTATCCTCCATCCAAATTTTTCTCCCTAAGGTCTCTCTCAACAGTGGTCCACTAAGAGGCTGGCGGTCTGCCCCTTGTTCGTTGCTTGGTGTTGATTTAGAGCATTGTCATGACGGAGTAGCTATCTTCACGTCTCATAATGTGCCCATACCATCTAAGTCTGCTCTCTCTGATCTTGTCGGCGATTGGTGCTACCTTGAAAGATCCTCTTACGTATTCGTTCCGCACTTTATCCAAGCGCGTCCCACCCCCTGCCCAGCGGAGCATTTTCATCTCCGCTGTGTGTATCTGTTGTTCGTGCTTCTTCAAGGCTGCCCAACATTCAGCGCCGTACAGCATAGTAGGTCTAACGGCTGTTTTATAGACTTTCCCTTTTGTTTTGATCGGCATTTTAGAGTCACATAGAACGCCCGATAGAGATCTCCATTTCGTCCATGCCACATTAATTCGATGGGTCACATCTTCATCTATACGAGCGTCAGTAGTCAAGACAACAACGACGATAATCGCCAAAGACCTTGAGGAAACAAAACGCGCACGCGTTACACACGCGCGATCTAAGTTCAGTAGTTTTTTGTACTTTCCTTGTTATTGTATGATGTTATTTTATAAAAAAAAGCCTCTGATCAAAATGTAGATTATAAAATTGTCTTTGAGATGGTGACAATTTCATTAAATAATATACGGCCAGTGGTTTTGGGTTGCGATTATCGTTTTTTTGTCTGTGTAAGACATAACTTTACAAATGAATTACTAGACTAAGCTATACGAATAAAACTCAAAATTTTCTTAGATCGAATTGTTAAGAAAATGGTCTAATGTAATTATTTTTTTTTTCTTTTAATAACGACTAGCCGTTTAAACGGGATTCTCATTTTAAAATCAGCTACTGGTTACACTAGTCGATCATTCTTCATACAAACGTAGTCTGGCGATTACTCCACTGTTTGACGATGTACGTTCAAAATAAAAAATGATATCAATTTGTCTCATCATTATCAAGCCCTGTATGGAAACAAAAAAGTAAAAAAAAATACATTTGTTAGTTATGAGCGTCGAAAGTTACATATTTCAACACTAATTTTAACGCATCTTTGGGCGGAAATAAATACCATAAGAATAAGAAAAATTGGAAAACGGCCTCCATACAGGGATAAATTAGTAGATCAACAATGCAAATAATTTTATTTTGAAAATATACATTTAGTCGTTTTTCATGAAATCTAGACTCCCAAAGGTCTGTTTATAAAATTTCGCGCGTTTGTTTTTGTACTAAATCATCATCCATTTCGGTACAAACTTGCAATAGTGCTAATTCGTACGCGAACTAGCTTCTTACTGCTTATCACAGCATCTATCTCATTCGCACGTGTTGTCGGATGAGGTAGTATGCATTTTAACCCCGCGCGCAAAATAGTTCGTGCCGTCGACAAGGGGAACCTTAAGAGCGTCCGCGCTTCCTCCGAAAATTGTCGATCCGAAGTAGCCGTAGTAAGTGCTACTTGAAGTAGGGGTTGCGCACGAGATTCGACCTCTGTCCATCCAAACTTCCAACAATATTCTGTCAACATTTTCAATTCGGATAAAACTCGGAACTACAATGATTTGAGTTGGATGCAATGATTTCGAAAGTAAGGATACGCCCATCTGAACATTTTATAGAAACCTTCTTATGACAAGCAAATACTTCCTCACTCCCGCCACAGATAACTATATACTCTTAGATAAAGTACCTATAGATTAAGCCTTAAAATGAGCTTGATTGATAGAGCGAGATGGCTAATTGGCAGCTCCATGTAAATAATAAGGACAAAAGATTATTTTTTGTCTTTGTCACCGTGGCCGGTTTCTGTTGTTTGTCAAACTCTAATACAATGGCAGGTTTGACAAACAAACTCGGTTTTGTTTGGTTTTCTATGATTTCGTGGTATTATGTGTTAATTGAGACAAGGAATTTGGGTTAGTTATAGATAATAAGTGTCAGTCCGATGGTGGGTTGTAGTGTTCTTGTTGTAACACCAGAACTAACTATTGCTGTCTCATGTGCGGCCACGCCAGTGCTTAATCTATAGGTACTTTATCTAAGTATATACTAGTCAGAGACACGCACACGGACCACTGTCAACTGAGTCGCGTTGGTCCTAAACTGCAACTTTATTACCAGCGCGCTGGTGCCATTTAGTCGCGCGGTTGGCCTGTTATTTACGCAAGTAATATATATGTCAATGGTTGGATGCAATTCGGAACCGCACTAACGCTTAACACAGGTGATATATTATGTAATCGATATATTCGTACGTCACGTTTACGAAGTTTTGTTTTGAATATGCCCCGATATGTACAGCATTTTTATATAAAAAAAAACATCATCATCAATTACCATTTAAGTAAGAGTTTTATCCACGCTAAGTAATTAAACAAACTCTAAAGTAAGCTAATTATACTCGAAACTAACTAGAAAATAAATGAAAAGCAGATTATTAAAACGCATTGTAAAAGAGACATAGTGACATTATAGGTATCCATTGATCGTCTTATGTCCGACATAATTCCTATAAAAATCAATAAACGCGATTGTCGCAGCGGTGCTAACATACGGTTTTATCTTTATTAAGTTGTCCGGTAAAATGACTAACGTAAGTTTCAATAAACTCGGTTAACTGAAAGAATAAAGGTTCTCCTTTTTTGAAGTTGATTGTATTGACCGGTTTTATAACTCATTTTCAGAAAATTAAAAGGAAATTGTGGTTTTCTATGACACTTTCTAAGATATTATGAGCCTTATTAATATACATGTACTTCAATATACTGAGACATATCTACTCAATCAATTAATCATTCTAAATTCAGAAATCGTCCTGATGCAATACATCGATCATAATTAAATATCTATTACGGTTCATGACATTTCGCTTCCCGCGCAAAAGTACAGATAAAAAATAAACAATACAAAAAAATTAAATGTCAACGAGTAGCCTTCCAAAATGGAAGACATACCTTCAGCATAAGGTATAAATTCGCGTGACAAGTAATAATAAATGAAGTTGGTACGAACCTGTTGGCGGCGTGACGGGACGAACACGGCCGAGGGAGTGACGGGAAAGACCCAATATTGGCCCGCTAATGTCATTAATGTTGGCTCCAAAGTTGGGCTTGATTGGCATTTGGATTGTTTTTGTTTTAACATGTTTCGTCGCGTTTAATAAATGTAAGTACCGTACAAGTTTAGTTTACAAAACCTAAGTGTTATCGTTATCGTATGAGCCGGGCACGTGTATTGAAGTTTTATTGAGAAGAATTAATGCAAATATATATTTCCTTGTAAAAGAAACATATACTTTATTGAAGATTAGGACGATGTGTAATTTTTTTATAGTAGAAGCTATACGCAGTAAATTGTCTTAATTTTATTAAATAAAGTACAAAATTTCACGTAACGATTTAACAAATAACCTACCTGAAGATATCTCAAAACTATTAAAAGCTTTCAAGAAGTATATATCAAAAAATAATATAGCACAGCACCGAACTCGCCCTTTCCACGACAAGCAAACCTCACACAGATGTAGTTGGAAAACCGATAATAACAGTTGGGGGAAGTTTGGTGCCAAGTTTGGCTGGCGGGGGCTGGTGTGCTGGCTGTGTGTGGCCAATGTTGGGTCTGGGGCGGGTAATAGAGCCTCCCTTCAGTGCACGAGCTGAAGTCGGGGGCTCGCGTCGTGTTCCGCCCGGCCGGGACAAACTTATCTCGCGATCGATGTATGTACGTTGTGCTCAAACTTAATTATTGTAAACTAAACTGCAGTGAAATTTATAAACCACACTAGTGACGATATCGTTGATGGTTAGAGCAAGTTTTAAGTACTTTGTAAGGTATGTTCGCATTTGATTTGTTGAGGATGTGCTAAGTTTAGATTTAATACGCAGATAGTTTTTCAAGTTCTGTTTTATGATTGAATGTTTACTAAATATGTAGTTTAAAAATCTTTTTCTTTTTATTCATAAAATGATCAAAAGTTTTCAAAGTTGAAATGTACTATGAGAATCAGCTGATTTTCTACGTTGAGTAAAAAAAAATACAGAATGGTAAGACGTATTTTGAACCATTTTAAGGCATAACAATAATGACTGAATTTTTATAACTCTTGTTGACAAAATCTTAAATATAAACTGTGTCTTTTAAATTTTAAAATATTTATTAAGACAAATAGACATGAAACATGGAATTAGGTATGTCTAATTATTAACAGTTACTAGTTACTTACTAGATTTAGGAAAACACATACGTTGTTCGATATATCACAGGCTGTTTAAGACGACGACTAACGCCAACGACCTTGAGGGAACAAAACGCGCACTCGTTTCACACCCGCGCGACCCAAAATTTAGTAGTTTTTACTTTCCTTATTATTCTATAACTTAAAAAAAAGCCTCAGCTCAAAATGTAGATAATTAAATTGTCTTTGAGATGGTGTCGATTTCATTAATATACGCCCAGCGATTTTGGTGCGATTGTCGTGTTTTTGTCCGTTTTTGACATAACTTTACTAATTAATTACACTGTGTTATACGAATAAAACTCAAAATGTGCTTAGATCAAATTATTAAAAAAAATGGTCAAATGTAACATATATTTAAAAAAAAAAATTACGACGAGCAAAGCGTCGTAATTTTTTTTTTGGACGTGATTCTCATTTTAAAATCAGCTACTCAAGGGAATCTGCGCCTTAAATATTTCTGACATGTCTTCGTGCTACGGCGCTAAGCCGTTTTGCTACGGTGCTACGCCGCGTAGTCCGTAGCCATGTCTGTCTACGATCGTCACAAGGAATTAACTTCGAAATTAACTATTCAACTGACGGAAGTTAAAAGAAAACCGGCGTTTCTTTGTTCCATACCCATTTTTTAACCCCTGACGGAAAAAAGAGGTGTGTTATAAGTTTGACGTGTGTACCTGTGTGTATTTGTATATGGCATCATAGCTCCTAAATGAATGAATCGATTTTGAATGAGATTTTTTGTTTGAAAGGTGACGTTATCGGAAGTGATATAGCTGTTTGATGAAAATTGGTTCGTACCAATAATCAATCAAAAGATATGGGCGCTGTTTGAATCGGGGTATTTGTGCAAGATATCGTGTCGGGGGTTTTTAAAATGTTTAAATTTTACTTGTTAAAGTTAGAAATGGTTTCTAAGTTCTAATATAAATATAGAATGAAAATGTAATTAAATATTGTATTTTCCCACAAGTATGTTCACGAAAAGAAAAATCTATTTACTTAGTCAAGAGTTTTTGGAGTGTAACGTGGATACGCGAAAACTCAGTACGTAAAACTTTTCTCCACTGCGAGCAAACTCAATTCGGCTCAGAAATAAGTTCCTACGTGGTAGTAAGAAAAATGTTAAACCAATTAAAATAACTTACCAGTTTTTTCACGGTTCTTTAACAAATTAAATGGAACTACAAAACACACGTATTGTTTCAGATGTGCGACGGCCACTTGTATCTCAAAAATATGCCCAGCTGATAAAATACTTGTCAACTCAATGAACACTGGCTGAAGATATTATGGTGAAAGCCGTCTATTAACGGCAGGAAAAAAGTGAAAAAAAGAATTGAATAAAAGTTTGAATTAAGAACGCACAAAATTCGTAGCGGCAGTCGCTAGGGCGGCGCCGCGTGGTGCGGTGGTGGCTCGCTGGCGCCGCTGGTGGCTGGTGGCGGGCGCGGCGGCCGCTAGCGCTCAGCGCAGCCCGCTCGGCTGGGCCATGGGTAGCTCGCAGCGCCTCGCCGCGGTGGCGGCCGTCTCACACGCCAGGCACTACTACAATCACACACAGCCCGAGGTACAGCACACGGAAGCCTCCTCGTACAATATCAACATATTCTTCGTCAGGTACGTTTGTCTTACCACACTGAAATGTTATCAGCTAAGGTAATTTCAGACGCTAATGGAGTACACGCGACCTGCTTAATACATTATCGCAGAGAATATTTAGATGATAATTAACGATGTCAAGTAGAAACACGGCATGGTAATAAACTGTTCCAATATCAAACCTTATATAAGAGGGAGTTGGAATAACATTCTGTTATAAATTCTAAGCTCATAAAAGCTCGCTTCTACACTCATCACGATTGAACCGTAATTTAAACTATAACGTATATATGAGTAGTAAAGCCAGGGTTGAGAGTACGTCGTAACTAGTTTATGGTGATAACGAGACTTCACCACCATTTTTCAATCTCTGATAACGACTGGTCATCAGTTTCATGGATGCACTAGAGGTTATGGTTCCATACATGGAATAGTTTTTATGATTTAAGTTTACATTCATTTTTATAATATTATTGCCAGCCTGTTACCACAGTAAAAATATACATACAGTATGGAACCTACCTACTAACGCTCGTAACGGCACACTCACACAAACATACGTGACCACTCGTCGCGTCGCGGTGCTCTGTACGGACAGCACTGCGACTGCTGCGTAAGGGCGCAGTAAAAATATACAAACAGTATGGAACCTACCTACAAACGCTCGAAAAGGCATACTCACACAAACATACGCACCGACGAGACCCTTACCACAGAATAAATATACAAACAGTATGGAAACTACCAACAAACGCTCAAAACGGCACACTCACACAAACATACGCACCGACGAGACCACTCGGGCACTTCTGCAGTGCTGTCAGTAGTGCGAGCCGCTTAGGGGCGCTTCGAGCGTTTGTAGGTAGTTTCCATACTGTTTGTATATTTTTACTGTGCTGTTACTGCCCCACTGCAGGGCAAAGACCTCTTCTCATAAAGAGAAGACACGAGCATTAATAACCACGGTTGCTCAAGGCAGGCAGTCGATTTTAAACTTACATTAACTATTCCAGGTTTCCTCACAATGTTTTTCTTAACCGATGTCAAAGATAAACATAGAAACTAAGTTCAAATATGTATAAATTGTACTTTAAATACATAAGTTTTTATTAACTTAAAATAAACAGTCATTATTATAAGTTCAGCGAACTTTCTCAACTGTAATTCAGGATTTATGAAAGGCTCAAGCGAAAGGGTAAGTGGGGATAATTCTGTATCATTTTCATGTTACCGACCAGGTGGGCGATGCGACCTTTTACAATTACAAGTACATTTATTACAAGTGTATTTTTTTGGATTAAGTTGAGTTTTCCATGACTCATACCAGGCATATTGAAGCACTTACTTGATTATTTAGTGTTGGAAGTTTTTTTTACGAATTGGTTTGGTTACCAGCGCGAAGAGACTGATTGAATGATCGAAGCATAACATATAACATACATAAACTCACGCCTTTTTCCCATGGGGGTAGGCAGAAACTACAGAACGCTACCTGCTACGATCCTTACATACTTCTTTTGCTTCACTCACATTCATACATCTAGTCATACACACACGCCGGTTATGAGTACTGCGCACCTGGCCTTTCTGAAGAACATCACCTATAAGGTATATGGTATGACTTTCTAGGGCGTCCCCTCCCGGCGTTTCCAGCATAACATATGAATTAAGCACATTTTGGGAATACTTTCATTGTGTGTACAGCTAAAGAGTCTGTGCTTCCCGATAGCTACAATTTAGGGGACTTTCAAGTCAAGAGTGAATTGGTTACTTCTCTAGGTAAGCGTGCTTCAACGTCGACCACATCATCGCTTACCCTCAGGTTAGAGAGATAGTGATCAAACGCGATCCTATCAATATTAAAATATAAAAACCGGAAAAAGCAAAAAATAAGCCTCTTACTCGCGTCGGGGGACCGCCAACGTTTACAGCAGTTTATTTTATTTACTTAGCGGTACCTCGACGCGAGTAAGAATGTTAATTTAATTTTAATTTCATAGTTTTAAACTACATATAATATACCTAGTAGACACGCTTCAATCGACAATTTATATCTTAATATCTTGCGAAAACACCTCGATTCAAACAGTAAAATGGCCATAACTGTTGAACGGCTGACCCGATTTTCATCAAACAGATAGGCACACTCTCGTTAAAAATCACCTTTTAAACAAAAAATACGAAATCAAAATCGGTACATCTGCTTAGGAACTATGATGCCAGAGACAGATACACAAACACACAGGTATACACTTCAAACTTATAACATCCCTTTTTCCGTTGGGGAAAACAGGGGCACAGCATATATCTTCTAAATTGGTCCAATATTGGAGGAGGAAGTAGATTAGAACCAAACCTCAAATTATGCCTTTTTAACCCCCGACGGAAAAACAGGGATGTTATAAGTTTGACGTGTGTTGCTGTGTATCTGTGTGTCTGTCTGTGGCATCATAGCGCCTAAACGGATGAACCGATTTTGATTTTTTTTTTGTTTGAAAGGTGCCGTTGTCGAGAGTGTTCTAGCTATGTTTGAATAAAATCGGTTTAGCCGTTCAAAAGTTATTCGCATTTTACTCTTTGAATCTGGATTTCTTCGTAATATATCGTGTCATTATTACGTGTTTCGATAGATTGTCGATAGAAGCGTGTCTGCTACTAGGTATACTATAAGTAGTTTAAAAAGCATGAAATAAAAATTAAAATCGGGGATTTTTTAAATTTGTAATTTTATCTTGTTACTTAGGAAATTCAGTCTGATGTCTGCGACCGCATTTCCCCTTAACAAGATCTTAAAAGAAATAATTCATGTAAACTCGAGGACTCATTCGTTTATAGAAGAGTAACTTTACATAATGTAATTTACAGTCTATACGAGTAGCAACAGTCCCAAGTATCGTTCCCGATGTGTCGCCGAAGGGATTACCTCTCAAACTTAGTTTCAGTTCGATATCCGACGGTACCTTCTAATTTGACAAGTGATATCTAACATGTGGACACTTTAGCCAATAGAAAGCGACTTGATTTGATATCAGCCGATAGCAAATCTTGTTACCAGGATACCTTCATCAAATGAACTGATACAAACATGATTAAAATTGCAAAAAAGATTGAATTGTGAGGCACAGTTGCGTCACCCTGAGTTGTCTTACTAACTTGTGAGTTAGTAGCTAACACGGACCCGTTATGTATACAGTATTGTAATGTAACCTGGTTGTATGGGCAGGCGCAAATGGGCTTTACACTTCAATCCAATTATAACTGTGTAGATGAACCCAGTGTTTCCTAGTTGACTATTCTGAAAAGAAACACCGAAACAAACCCAGAAGTCAGTGACTGAACTGATAATGATTTATTTATCTATCTATCAAATACCTTTAAACGAGCAATTCTTGTATATTTGTAGCTATATATATAATCTGAATCTCGGAAACGGCTCCAAAGATTTTCATGAAATTTAGTATGCACGGGGTTTCGGGGCGATAAAACGATCTAGCTAGGTTTAATTTTTAGAAAACGTCGTTTTCTCTATTTTCACCCGAGCAGAGGTCGGTCGCCCAGGTGCTATGTATATGTAACTAGATATAATTTAATTCCACGCCGCTCTTTATTATGGGTGAATTTGGATCGAGACGCGATAATCGGATTTTAATTGGTTTCTTAATTTACGAAAAACGATCGGTTCGTTAACGCTCGTAAGCCAGAGAAAAATTTAATCATTAATAGAGATAATTTTTATCGCTTGACCCAATTGTGACCTAATTTGAGGTAAGTGCCGTAAAAGCTGTTCTAGGATGTGGAAAAATAAAGTTTAATAAAGAAGTTATATATAAAAATACCGGCCAAGTGCGAGTCGGACTCGTACACGAAGGGTTCCGTACCATTATCGCAAAACACTGCATAAAAATCACGTTTGTTGTATGGGAGCCCCCCTTAATTTATTTTATTTTAATTAATTAATTATTATTTTTTGAAGTAAATATACAACTAAACATTCTGTGAATATTTCAAGCGTCTACCTGTTGCCGTTATTAATATCGAGCAAAAAACGGCAAAAATATCACGTTTGTTGTATGGGAACCCCACAAAAATATTTATTTTATTCTGTTTTTAGTATTTTTTGTTATAGCGGCAACAGAAATACATCATCTGTGAAAATTTCAACTGTCTAGCTATCACGGTTCATGAGATACAGCCTGGAGACAGACGGACAGACAGACAGACAGAAAGACAGACAGACAGACGGATCGCGAAGTCTTAGTAATAGGGTCCCGTTTTTACCCTTTGGGTACGGAACCCTAAAAATGGAAACAACTATATCATTTGTGCCGGAATAAATATTAAAATATAAGATCAATATAATAATTTGATAAGTATTCCCAGGACACATATAGAGCCCTTACCGCCGACTGCTAAAAGCATTTTTTAACCTTAGCTCTTATAGTTTAATATATAAAAAGGCTTTTCGAAAAAATGTCGCTTACGTTAAATTCCGTCAATTTAAGGATTCGAATTATTGCGTAGTCACAGCGAATCTTTGTGTCTCTGAATTGGCTCTGCGAACCATTGCGCAAGGATCAGTTTGTCATCGAGTATACTGCATACAGTAAGCGAGTAAAAGAGGCAGTTATTAATGCTATCTTCTACTTCAACATTGACACAAAAATAGCAACTGCGTAGGATCTTGCAGCCAACTTCAGAGACACAAAGATCCACTATGACTACTATACTGTAACATAGTAGTGTTTGGCCAGAGGCTTCGCCCACGTCAAATTAGGAAATTACTCCCGGGATAAAAAATATCCTAATCTAGAACATAGTCAGCCCGTGAATTAAGTTTCTTCCAGAAACATAAAATCGCCCAACTGCGAGTCGGACTGGCGCACGAAGGGTTCCGTACCATTTATCGCAAAAACGGCAAAATATCACGTTTGTTGAATGAGAGCCCCACAAAAATATTTATTTTATTCTGTTTATAGTATTTGTTGTTATAGCGGCAACAGAAATACATCATCTGTGAAAATTTCAAGTGTCTAGCTATCACGGTTCATGAGATACAGCCTGGTGACAGGCAGAAAGACGGACAGTGGAGTCTTAGTAATAGGGTTCCGTTTTTGCCCTTTGGGTACGGAGCCCTAAAAACAAACAAACTGACAGACAGAGCTACTTTCGCATTTGTAATATTAGTATGGATAAGCAAAACGTCAAAAATATATAACGTGTACTTTTAATTTTTGCGTAAACGGCCATAAAAGCAATAAGGATCTATGTACGCTGTATGCTAAAAGGATACATTTGCCGCCCGGCTTGGGATGCGAAGCGCAAGAATTTATTAGAGGCGTTATGGGGATAAGTCTTGCAATTAATTTGTACAATTTAATGTAATGAAACGAAAGGATGGTGTGCATTAGTACTGTTGTTTACGTTTGTATTGTTGAGATTACAACAGCTTTGCAGGAAAATGACACTAGATTTAACAAAAAATACAGATCTGGTGAAAAATCCTTAAATATTAATACGTGAAGGGGAAACTTTTTCTAAGCATATTGTGCGAGTTTAAGATTTGGCATAGTTAAAATTTAAAAGGACGAGGAGTGACGAAAGCTATTCTTTTTTAAATAATCCAGGTCGAATAACAACCACTGGGCGACCAACACTTAAAAAAACCGGACAAGTGCGAGTCGGAGTCGCGCACGATGGGTTCCGTACCATTATCGCAAAAACGGCAAAATATCACGTTTGTTGTACGGGAGCCCCACTTAAATATTTATTTTATTATGTTTTTAGTATTTATTGTTATAGCGGCAAAAGAAATACATCATCTGTGAAAATTTCAAGTAGTAATTGGGATCCCTTTGGGCACGGAACCCTAAAAAAACATAAAAGCAAGCGAAACTCAAGTTCATCATCTGCCTAGCCTTTTCCCAACTATATTGGGGTCGGCTTCCAGTCCTACCGGATTCAGCTGAGTACCAGTGTTTAACATGGACCGACTGCCTATCTGACCTCCACAGCCCAGTAACTGGGTAGCACGGTACCCCTTGGCAAAGACTGGTGTCAGATCTCAAGCTTCTGACTACCCGTAACGACTGTCAAAGATCTTTAAATGACAGCCGGGACCAACGGCTTAACGTGCTTTCCGAGGCACGGAGAAAACTCGGTATGTTGAAATAGTCACCCATCCACGGACCGACCTCGTCAAGTATTGCTTAACCTTGATGATCGACCCGTGCGGCTGTTATTATTTAGCCACGAGCTCCTCAACAAGCAAGCGAAACTCAAGTTAATGTAATATTTTTTTTTTTCTTCTAAGTTTTCAGTACGTAACAGATATGAACCAACGAAACAAAGTGTGCCAAACCAAAAGTTATTTCAGGCCTCAAGGCATGTTTTCAAAATGAAATACCTTCTAGTTTGTACATTGTTTCCAGTTTAGGTTAATTATAACTAATAAGTTCATGAAACTATTTTGCCTGTTAACACATAATTTGGAATATATAACATGGTTTTAGTAGTTATGATGAATTTTTTAACTCTACTTCGGTGGTTTAGGGTGAAAACGCGAAATGAAATTTATTTATTTGCAAGAATATAGGTTCGTTCAGCTTTTGCTCAACGTCAATATGTTATACAATCCACCTACATCTATAATAAATTAAATCTTAAGTGTCAAATATATCCCATGCTGTTATATGATTGTAAAAAAAACAATAAGTGATTGGTTAAAATCTATAACATATGAAGAAACAGAAAACATTCTGGTCAGGGTAAGCTAACATGCTGGATACCCAACACATACATATACACACACAAACAAAAACGCATGCACAAAACACACACCTACGCACATACAAATACATGCACTCCTCATACACCGAGAGCTATTTAATTATTAAAAGATAATATATATTTTATTTTCATTAGCTTCATTAATTTCATTGTTAAGGTACCACTTAAAGGAAGACGGAGACAGCTCCGACACAAGTACTATTGTAACTTACTGGGGCTGCCTCAGTTTGTGTATGACACATAATAGTTTGAGATGAAATTTTTTATTTTTTTTATATTATTTTAGTCTCACTTTATTCGACTTTTCAGTCGTGCAATTATTTCTAGTACATGCATAATAAAATAATATCATGAAATTAGTCATACACACCATAATCATAATGAAATTAACAGCCTTGCTTGATTAATATTAATTAGGCACATTTATAAAATATATTAAATTAGTTTATTAGACATATTTACAGTTAAGACAGTTCATTACAGTTTATCAATTAATTTATTATATTTATAAGTAACTAGCTGACCCGCGCGGCTTCGCTCCCGTCAACTTGCTACCTAACTACCTACCGTATACTACCTGCCTACCCTGCCTTCCCTGCCATCCCTGCCTAGCCTGCCTACCCTACCTACCTACAAATTTGTATCTATCGTCAATAGTTTTCTCAGCGCACCCAAAGAATGAATTTTATAGGCAACATTTTGCTACCTTGTTTTACATTATTGCAATTTTCATAAGGTTCTCTAATTTTTTTTAAATATATATATATACTAGTGAAAGAACTTTCAAAATCTGTTCAGTAGATCCAGAGATACAACGTCACAAACTTACAAACTTTATCTGTTTATAATATTAGTATAGATTATTTTTTCTTATTTTCCGGTAGTTTATTAAATAAATATACCGCCATGGTGTAGCAGTTTCTGTCACATAACTTTAATCTGCTTCGAGGTACCACCAGAGGTTTTTGTACTATTTACCTTTTAAATTGGGCCTTATCATCCTGATCAAAAAAAAAAAAATTATATTTGGTTTCTAACGAATATACACATTGTGGGCGTTATCGAAAAGTTTTCTATAGCTTCCTGCATTAAGTCCGCCTTTGTACCTTTTGTGCATGAAGTCTAAAAAAAAAAAGAAAAACCTGCTCAAAAAGAGATGTATTTATTTGTTTATCCTCGCACTGAAACGCCTTGCATTGCTGCAAGCTTAGCAACAATGCAAAGCAATCTTACACCAATTGAGTACGAACTTACAAATACTAACTATCACTCCAGGTTTCCGCACGATGTTTTCCTTCACCGTTGTCAGCGATTTCCATGATAAACTAAAAGTACATATGAATTGAAAAAATCACATTGGTACTTGCCCGGATTTCAACCCACGACCTCAAGCACGAGAGGCGAGGTCTTAGCCACTGGGCCACCAGGGCATTATAGAGATAGGTGGTTTGTAACGAATATAAACATTGTGGGCGTTATCGAAAAGTTTTCGCTAAATATGAAGGAGTTTACTCAAAACTCAGAAGTGCCATGTAATGGAAGGCCAGCCTATTTCCATAAAACAGGCATAAGTCCTGAGAAATATCAGATGCAAAAGCCAATAACACTTTGGTCGACCCCGGCATCCAACCCAGGACCCCAGGCTCATCAGTAGCCCTTGCGACTACTTGACCAACAATCAATCTGCCTAGCCTTTTCCCAACTATAATGGGGTCGGATTCCATTCTTACCGGATTCAGCTGAGTACCAGTGTTTTACATGGAGCGACTGCCTATCTGACCTCCACAACCCAGTAACTGGGTAACACGGCACCCCTTGGCAAGACTGGTGTCAGATCTCAAGCTTCTGACTACCCGTAACGACTGTCAAAGATCTTCAAATGACAGCAGGGACCAACGGTTTTACGTGCTTTCCGAGGCACGGAGGAAACTCGTTATGTTGAAATGGTCACCCATCCAAGGACCGACCTCGTCAAGCGTTGCTTAACCTTGATGATCGACCAGTGCGGCTGTTATTATTTAGCCACGAGCTCCACCAACGAGACTGTTTAAAATCAAATTATAAATTGTATGCCTCAGGATGTATTAAATCTCTAAAAGAACCTACTGATCTGTCAGCAATAAAAACCTAAACGACCAGCGTGTCAGTGTCAGCTACATTATAATGCCGAAAAATTACACAGTTTCTGTTGAATAGGCCACGGAAGCAAAGTCGTGGGAAAGAGCTAGTTTTTCATAAGAGTTAATCAAAACTTGAATAACTAAATATTTATTCAGAAAGTATGAAAAACTTAGGTTGTTTTCATTTCATAGGGATGTTTCCTGGACAGCAAAATTATTTATATATTATATTAAGTCCGTCAGTGAGATAACCAAATAATATTAAACCCGTATTTTTTGCTTTATCAAATAATTAAAAATTGACAATGATAGAGCGCATCAAAGTTCAAGATTCCGCTTGTGACGTCACTTTGTCAGTACAAAGCGTAGCACACCGTGACGTCCCACGATGTTTCAACGTATTGTATCGTCGTATTTTTGTTTACGTGGCAAAAGAAACATTCCATTTTTAGGTAATCTAACTGACGGACTAAATCTTTTTTTTTTGTCTATTACCCTATTGTAAATATATTCACATATCCTTATCTTATCACCCTCCTTATCGGGGCAACAATTAACAGTTCGATTTAAATCTGTAAGCTAAGAAATAAAATGCTGTATAATTAATTTAATCCTGGCTCCTGTAACACAGGTTGCTACCTAGCACAGGAGCCAGGGCTTCAAATAAGTATGTTACACCTGTATTTTGTATCAATAAACAATTTTATTTATTATTATTAATTAAGGAAAAAATCATATAACTTCCTTGTAAGCAAATAAGTCCGATAAATTTAAATAAAAAAAAAAAAAAAAAAAAATATTAATATTATGTTAATTAAATTTTTTTTTATTTTTTTATTTAAGTTTTACAGTTAGGCAATATGGTGAATTCTTGAAATATTTATAGCAACAATCTGCGCAACGGTTTTATTGTTCAAGGGTGAATAACTGCATACACAATTAATGCATTAAACTATTGTAAGTGCTATGTAGGTCTAGGTTGTATTGAGCCAACTGCAATCAAAATAATTAGTAGAAATAACTTCATTAAGCTGTTAGACACCAACATTAAAATAACTATAATTAAATTACGCAGAGCTATGAACACATAGGTTTCATAACATCACGCCTGAAGGGTTTGACAGTTATCCTTCCATGTGTTTAAGGGTACATTAGTCGAAAATTCTTCCATACAAACGTAGTCTGTCTTTACTCCACTGTTTGACGATGTACGTTCAAAATAAAAATGATATCAATTTGTCTCATCATTATCTAGCCCTGTATGGAAGCAAAAAAGTAAAAGAAATATTTACTTGAAAGTTATGAGCTTCGAAAGTTCCATATTTCAACACTAATTTTAACGCATCTTTGGGCGCAGATAAGTACCATATGAAGAAGGAAAATTGAAAAAAGGCCTCCATACAGGGATAGATTAGTAGTTCAACAATGCAAATAATTTTATTTTGAACAGATACATTAAGTCGTTTTTTCATGATATCCAGACTCCCAAAGGTCTGTTTATAAAATTTCGCGCGCTCGTTTTCTTTCTAAATCATCATCGATTTCGCTACAAATTTTCAAAAATGTGTATTCGTACGCGAACTAGCTTCTTACTGCTCATAACAGCATCTATCTGTTCTGCACGTGTTGTCGGTTGATATAGCATGCATTTTAACCCCGCGCACAAAATAGTTCGTGCCGTCGCGTCGACTAGTGTACCCTTAAGACGTGGATCCACGCGAGACACAATGTCTTTTCTATTGTTTCGGTAATTACAGCCACCCATCAAGTCCCATGTACTTAATAGGGAGCTTTACAAATGCTAACAAACGGACATTTATCCATACTTCCGAGTTGTTACTGAGTAGTACCATATGTATAAACACAATGACAGTGCCCGACATGAGAATCGAACCTATCAACAAGTCACAGTACATTAATAACACTATTGACATACTGATTAAATGGGTAAATAAAAATAATTTGTTATTAAAGGTCTATCCACACATATCAGGGCCGTGCCAGGGACGTGGACGGACCGTGCCCCGTCAGGGGCTCAAAAAAATATCGGTGTGTACATTTTATATGAGCTCGTTCACACACGTCCGTGCACGGGCTCGGCCCTGTCACGTCCCTGATATGTGTGGATAGACTTTAAATCTTGGAGTCATGTTCATATAATATGTTACAGTTAAAACCAGTTTTTAGATAGAAAGCGTTTTCCCAAGTTAGAACTAGTTTTTACTAAATGCCTTTGATAAACTAGAATTAACTCATGCTCAAAATTTAATATCAGTTAAATGCCCAATATGAGTAGACAATGTGATAAAAACTATTATAATTATTATTCGTTTATTCATCTTTTTTCATATTTTTTGACATTTTTAAATATTTTTACAAAACACACACAAAAAAGAAAACATTTAAAAATATAAAAAATAGAGGCCCACCGGTATCGGGAACAGGGTCCAAGCTACTGGCGGTCAGGGCTCCAGAGAGAGGAACCTCCTAACAATACGAGCCGTGTCCAGCAATACTGCTTTCTGGATCAGGACCTTGACCCAGCCGCCTAACGAGAGCCTCCTAAGGTGTTGATCGAGGCTCGTGGCTATTAAGCCATTGGCTGACACGAATATCGGTACAATGATCGCTGTGTCCACATCCCACATGTCGACAACCTCGCGAGCCAAGTCAAGATACTTGATTTGCTTATCTTTCTCGGATTTCACGAGGTTCCCGTCATGCGGGACGGTAATGTCAACAATCATTGCACGACTCTCGATTCGGTCCACCACACAGAACAGATAAAGAGGTTTATCTGTTCTGTGGTCCACCACCACTATATCAGGCTTATTAGCGATAATAGTCCTGTCAGTGATGATGGACCGATCCCAGTACAATGTGATATTGCCATTCTCGAGAACTGGGTCGGGCACATACCTGTAGTACGACATCTCCGATGCCACAAGAGTGTATTTCAGAGCAAGTTGCTGATGGATAATCCTGGCTACAAGGTTATGCCTATGCAAGTACTCTTCGTTAGCTAGACGAGAACAACCAGAGCTAATGTGGATGGATTCACCCGGGCGGTGACATGCCCGACAGATGTCAACCGTGCCATCCTTAATTATTATTATTTCAACCTTATCACATAAAATCTTTACAGGATTACACCCAATACGATAAATGCGCTTATCCTAAGTTACTTTACATCCGTAACTACAGTAAATCTAATCTATAACATAACAGTATTTAACTATAACAAATTTTAAACAATGCACTCCTTGTGAAGTCACCCAGAATACAGCAGAATAGGTCCGTCTCAATAGCCACGAGGTTGAGCGTGCGGAGTGCACGCTCAACCTCGATGCTCAATGTTATATTTTAATGTTTACATTGGTTTTAATATAGAATTGGTAAGAACGATTACTATGCCCGTTCCATCATCGGACAAACAGACGCACGGCGATGCGTCATCGGTACATGGTGGACATCTCACCCAGACACGCAATTTTTTTTGAGAATACTTTCATTATGCATACAGCAAGGAGTGGAATGCCCTGCCTAAGTCTGTTTTTCCTGATACCTACCTACCTCTTTAAGTCAAGGGTGAATAGGTTACTTCTAGGCAAGCGTGCTACACCGTCGACCAAAACATCACTTTCCATCAGATGTGATAGTGGTCAAAAACGAGCCTATCTTCAAAAATCTTTTTTTACAAAAATTACAACCGACTTCCAAACAAAAAACACTACAAAGGCAAAAATAACTTCAATTTCAGAAGTCGGTGTTCCTGTTTTCATTTCTTCGTTTTTAGACACCGACTTCCGAAATTGAAGTTATTTTTGACTTATCGCGCTTAAAAGTAATGAGCAGTGACGAAGATCATAAACCAGAAGTGAGAGGGTATGATAACTTACAAAATATTTTATCTGTGACCTAGTTTAGACAATACCTTCAAATTCTTGGAAGGAATTCCGAGTTCAAGCCATGATAAGTTTCGCTGGAGGCAAGACATATTTTATTCTTACCGGTCTTTTGTATCGGGTCTACCGGTGCGATACTTTAGATGGTATCCGGAATATTCTAAACCCTTTTCTATGAAGACACTGCGAGTGAATGAATTGTTTTAAAACCATCTAGTCAGCATGTTTTCTTGTTTATTTTGTACTAGCTGTTGCCTGCGACTTCGTCCACCAAAGACCCGTAAAATTAAAAATTAAGATATTTTTACGCGGAGCCATAATGCTATTTCCAAAATATAAGTAACTACTTATAACAACAGCTATCTGCCAGTGAAAGTCCCTTCAAAACGGACCAGACGTTACGGAGATTACCCCAAAGAAACAGACAGAAAATTTTTATTTTTTCGTACCGTATTTTTTATATAAGAATTTAGTAACAAAATCTGTTATTTTGACATTACAAACAGACATTTCAATTTAATTTATTTTTATATATGTATATATAGTCTTGCAGCTTGCTATCAAATGCACTGAGTAGGTACTTATCTTAATTTTTAAATCTGCACTTTTCTGTAAACAAAATTATATAAGACAGCTTTTCAGTATTAAGCTGCGTGATCAAACTTTAAGGGTACACTAGTCGAAAATTCTTCCATACAAACGTAGTCTGGCTTTTACTCCACTGTTTGACGATGTACGTTCAAAATAAAAAATGATATCAATTTGTCTCATCATTATCTAGACCTGTGTGGAAGCAAAAAAGTGAAAATAAAAATTACTAGAAAGGTATGAGCTTCGAAAGTTCCATATTTTAACGCATCTTTGGGCGCAAATAAGTACCATAAGAAGAAGAAAAATTTAAAAACGCCCTCCATACAGGGATAGATTAGTAGTTCAACAATGCAAATAATTTTATTTTGAACAGACATTCAGTCGTTTTTTCATGATATCCAGACTTCCAAAGGTCTGTTTATAAAATTTCGCGCGCTCGTTTTCGTTCTAAATCATCATGCATTTCGCTACAAATTTGCAAAAGAGTGTATTCGTACGCGTACTAGCTTCTTACTGCTCATAACAGCATCTATCTGTTCCGCACGTATTGTCGGTTGATATAGCACGCATTTTAACCCCTCGCACAAAATAGTTCGTGCCGTCAACTAGTGTACCCTTAAGACGCCTTAGCGCAACACATTCTAAATCCTTACAGACTTGTCTTCGACAGTGTAAAGCTGTGCGGAAATCAGCACTTTTTAAAGTAGAAGTTTTAAAAAGTAACTCCCAAAATGCTCACTCTTCTCTACATCTAGTGTTCAAGCTTTAATGACGAAACAACGCATAAAACTGTTATCAAACACGTCTCCGTTTATCTTATGTTATAAAACAGTATAACTGTGTTTGTGTGTAATGGTGATCTCTTGAAGAGATACCTCTTACTGTCCATTGCTGGGATACAAGACTCCCCGTCTTGTGTCCCAGCAATGGGAAGTTTAAATGGCTGATGGTGATGATCAATCTCTTGAAGTAATTATCCGAATTATATTAATTATATAATTACTTATCCACCTTTTGTCGACGTTTTACAAGTGCCCATGTAGGCCTATGTGAAATAAAACAAAACCGGCCAAGTGCGAGTCGGACTCGCGCACGAAGGGTTCCGTACCATTATCGCAAAAATCGGCAAAATAAAACACGTTTGTTGTATGGGAGCCCTTAAATACTTATTTGCACTTAAATATTTATTTTATTCTGTTTTTGTTGTTATAGCGGCAATAGAAATACATCATCTGTGAAAATTTCAACTGTCTAGCTATCACGGTTCATGAGATACAGCCTGGTGACAGACAGACAGACGGACCGCGAAGTCATAGTAAGAGGGTCCCGTTTTTACCCTTTGGGTACGGAACCCTAAAATTATGTATTTTTTAATGTTTTTTTACGAACGTTCTTTCACTGAAAGTTATACTAGCTGAGTATCAGAGGCTACTTTTTATGTTGAATAAATGCACTGCTTCTGCGGGGTTGGCCACGGGAGCAAAGCCGCGAGAAAAAGCTAGTTAATTATGTATTTTGTTGTAAACCACATAATAAAACCAAAAAATTATAAAACAGGTGTTTAATAGATGATCTTATAAAATAGAGCGATCTTTTAGAGTCTAGACGGGTTGCATTTAAAACGCATCATCATAATCATCAAAAGCCTTTTTAATGTTCCCACTGCTGGGACAAAGGCCTCCTCTCTGTGAGAGGCCGTAATCTACCACGCGGGCCCAGTGCGGGTTGGTGGATGTCACATATCTACATATCTTCGAATTTTTGGTTCTGGGACATGCCGGTTTCCTCACGATGTTTTCCTTCACCGTTTTGAGAGCAGTGGTAATGAAATAATTTACACAAAGTAAAGCGCCTGCCTGGGTTCGTACCCACGATCTACAACGTTTAAGTCGCGGCCGTTACCACTGTGCCATCAGTGCTCCCTGGGCCACCACTTCTCTTAACTAAACTGCATGTCAGCTGCAAAATTGCAATTTGGATGCAGTTTATATGCAGTTGACAAACATAACACATCTGAAAAACTGCATCGAAACTGCTGACTGCGGAATCCTGATTGGATAGTTATGCAGTCTGTCTGTCTAGCCTTAGGGACCCTGATGGCGCGACGTAATTTAAATTGCGACGACAGACGATTACGCGCACGTATTTTTCACGACAATTTTAAGTGAAAATCGGTCGAATCGCATCGCATTGCGTCCATGTGAACGTATTACTAATTTGCTTATTGGTTTGATATAAATCGAATTGCGTCCAGCCATCAGAAAGGTCGCTGAAATACTTGGATGGGCCTATTTGCTTAGCTTTAAGACCAATTGTGATGTAATACTCCTATATCCTAACAGTATTTTTCTTCTTCAGTGTAACACTATGCGGTGTTCTGGTGGCTGTCTGTGCCGCTTGCTGGCGAAGGTCACCAGCGAGAGACAAGCCTGAGGACAGCACCGAATGCCGAGGGGTATACACCGTCAGCGCTGACTCCAGGCTGCACCAGGTAAGTGACTGTGGTGGAATTATAGCACTGATATTATCGTCTGTTTCGTACGATATTAAAACCTTGATGATGGGAGCAAGGGATTAATAAATAAGTATTTAGATAGCCCTTTTTACAAACTTCGTTAGTCAATATATTCAGTATGTATAGGTACCGCAAATGTTGCAACTGTTTGAAAACAGTTAGCCCCAACGGATTCATCTCAAATGACAATTGAACCAACCAACCTCAACCTTGCATTCTCAATCCAAACGTTTAGTTTGAATGACAATACAAGTTTAGCTAAATGACGGACAGCCAAAGATGGCGGACCAACTAATTTTTTGTACATCGCCATGATATTGTTGTCAAATGAAAGTTTTTGCTGAGAGGAAAACGAAAAATGCTTGTATTTATATAGTGTTTTTTTCTAAATTAATATTTTTATGAATAATATAATATAAATATGTACAGTTAGAAATTACTAAAATTTGCATACCTAAGTACTGTTAAATACAATTTTAATGGCGCTAGCGAATTAGATAACCACCACAGGTGCTATTTACCTTGACTTGTTGTTTATATAACTTTCGTCAGTAATCTAGACTACAAACAACTTCTTTCCGCTCCGTAAGTTCTAAACCGCTTTAAGACTGTAAAACAAACTTCTTTTAAACTCCTTTAAAATTAAGTTCTAACACCTTAACGTGACGTGTTAGTTAATAGGGCAAAGTTAGCAATACGTTAATTTATTTCTATATTCTAGGTCAGTCCCCCCACTCGACTCAGTCTCCTTCAATCAAATTCACATTAATAACTTATAATTTATTAAATCGAGTGGAGTGGAGGAAATTATCTTTTTAAGGACTCATAACAAAACACAGATGTAATATATTTCAAGACGATTTCATGCGAAGTCAATATCCAGTGGAAACAAATAAATGTTTTTTTTATTAACTAATAGAGGCAAAGGAAATTGTACAGCGTGAATGTTTAATAGCTTCCGCGGACTTGTGTTCTACTTCGAAGAAAATATTATAGGCCATTTTGCACTTTAGATTAAACAAATTGAAATTACTATTATGGTAGAAAATTCAGAGAAACGACTGAACTGAATAACTAAAATATAAACATTGATAATGAAACTTCATGGAAACTATTTTATCTACAGACCGCTACTCTACTGCACCTTACAAACCTAAACGTGATAAATAATTCATAGTTATTTCTTCTTCACTGAATAAAGTGGTTATATTTATAATAAATAATAGGAACGTGATCACGTTTAACTCTCAATATTGCTGCCACTATTTGTCTCTGCACCACCCAAAGGTTAACTGGAGAAATTACCTAAGGCATTAAGGCCCGGTATCCACCAAAGCGGAGAGGACTAGAGTAGATGTGAGCTGTGCGTAGCAGTGACGCTTTCTGGTGTGCGAGGCGCAAGGAGAATGCAGCGGGGAAAGGGGCGCGCGAGCGTGGACGCCGCCCGCCCGGCCGCCCGACTGCACACATCATGCCGCTCTGCCGCGCCACTTGCTTGCTCGCGGCACAAAATAGCATAGAAAAATTAAACATCTCCTCTCCTCTCCGCTTGATCCATTTCTACCGAAACAAGCGGTGAGGAGATGTAGAAATAACGAAATCTGATTGGTTATTCAAAACACGTCTCCTCTCCTCTCCGCTTTGGTAGATACCAGGCCTAAGTCTGCCTCTTTCTCTCTAAATTTGTGTTCATGAGGTATTAAATAAATAAATACCAAACAACAAAACATCAAAATTATTTAAAACATCACACTAATATTAAAAAGGCGTAATATTGTGAGTGTGTGTGTGTGTGTTTGTATGTTTGTTACTTCTTCACGCTCAAACGGCTGGACGGATCTGGATGAAATTTGGCACAGAGATAGATAATAGTCTGGAATAGAACATAGGGATACTTTTTATCACGGGAATATGTTCCCTTGGGTCCCTTGGGATAATGTTCGACATTCACGCGGGCGAAGCTGCTGGCAGAAGCTAGTATTGAAATAAATTTTAATATCGTTTGAACGTCAAACATCGAACATAGGTGGCTTCCCCTATTATATCAGTTCCCTGCCATTCCTTTGTGATCGGCATAGATTGAAGAGCACCTCGAAGCCAATACATTCGCAGTCGGATGCCGTGGATGTATGCGAGATTAACACAACAATGCATTCTGACAACTCAATGTACAATGTAGGTACACTTGGATAACTAGCGTTTGGACGCAAACAGCTTTGTGGATAGTAATTGTCCGAAGATACTGTTATGAGTTAAGAGCGCCTTATATTCAAGAAACCTGAACCAATTTGCTAAAATAGAAGTCTTAGAAGATTTTCGCCGCAATGAAAAATTATGCTGTGCAGTCGGAGTATACATATGACACCGACTGCACAGCATGATTTTCTTATTGTTTACGTCTTTTTAGTTCGCTTTTTAAGCTGTCGGGTTTTTTGTTATTTTTAAATTTCTTTTTTATTTACAACTTTTTAATTATTATTTTTTTAGAATTATGTACATTTAAACATATAAGTGTTATATATTTGTGTAACCACCTCTTAAAACCCTTTATTTTCAAGAGAATATTGCCGAGACAAATATATGCATCATCTTTCAAGTCGGGAGTAACTAAGTGCTTAAAAATACATATTCTATCCAAGGGGTGCCATTCAGCTTTATAATTGGCATTTCAATAATTTTTCTGTGCCCTCCCTGAAAGACCATACACTGACTCTTTTTTACAGGACGCATTCAAAAAGCCTAACTTTAACGCTTTGTCTGAAACCATGGAACTCTACTCGTTAGAAAACCGTAAAGTTTACGATTTTATGGCATGCGAGCCATGTGCACTAGTTTATCGCATTGTTATGTCACGAAGAACCATTATGTAGTTAACTACTTAAGATAACCTTAATTTTGGTGTCTACAGTTACAACGATAACGCATTTGGTTTAGTGATTATTTTATTTTATTTATTTGGGACAAAAAACAGTTATACAATACAGCATATAGAAATAGTAGTTTATGCAATGGCCATATAATAGGGGTTATTAAAACACGAGCGTAGGTTTATCAAATGAGGCGAAGCCGAATTTGATAATAATATTACGCGAGTGTTTTAATACCTAATTATATGCCGTTGCATACACTATTTTATCTTCACTCACACAGTTGAAATAAAAAAAAAGTGGAAAGGGAAAAATATTTGGTATGGCGGGCAATTTAGATTCTCATTGCGCAGCGCGCGCATCCACAGACAATGAAACTTCTTTACTACAGCCCATACGCACCAGAAAATTAAAAAGTAAAAGTGTGCTATAAAAATTAAAAAGTTATTTTATGATGCAGTTGTTTGAAAATCGAAGGAAAATGTTGAACTGTAATGGTTTTTTTTTTAATTTTACCTATCCACGAATATAAAGTACGTGTTTATACAATATTTTTTGAATTCGTATTTGGAACATTACGTTGTGAGTGTAGATAAAAGTAGTTACATTATTGTCGAGAAAACGTATAACCCACACTATTGTCCACGAAGTGACATCGGAGTATGATAACGAACGTGTTAAATGAGAAAAACAAAATAAAATAATGATATTTAGCAGAGAAAACACTGCATACACGAATCGAAGGAAGCGGATGGCAAGAGCCTACCATCTTAAGGGCGACTTGCAAGAAATTGAGACACCATTAGTTTAAATTTAGATAGCGACAGCGCGAAAATGTCAAAATCAGTAAATTGTGAGTATCAATGTGGTTTGTACGCTACCACACTGGTGTCTGTTTGTTGCACCATTTCTTCTTCCTAGCTAAATACTAGGACGTGGTAACCGTGATTGGGGACAGTCTTTTTGTAATTTTGACGTTCCAAAAGTGCTGATTCCCAACCTGATATTGACTAGTAACTATTTAAGTAATGTTTGTGTTAAGGGTTTTTCCGGATTTGTTATAAGAACTACTCTACTGGGAGGCTGATGTCCAGCATTGACCATCTTTAGGCTGAAATGATAATGATGATGAAAAATAAGTGAGTTATAGGTGGGTTATTCCTCTCTCGACAAAACTAAAACAAAAACAATATATCACGAGAATTTAACGCGATGATTTAGATTATTTATTTACCTATTTAACCCGACGTTTCGACCGTGTTGCAAAGACCGTGGTCCCGGGTAGACTGGTTGCTCGGTGTACTGGCTATCCGCGGCGTGGAATCCAGTGATTCAAAAAACATTACCTCGCTTTGTGCAGTCGGTGAACTTACAGAATAAGGACACGGTCAGTGTTGTGTGTAGAAATGTGAGGGTAGAGAAAGAATTTTCTGCCCCAACGGAGCCAGTACACCGAGACACCAGTCAACCCGGGACCGCGGTCGTTGCAACACGGCCGAAACGTCGGGTGAAATAGGTAAATAAATAATCTAAATCATCGCGTTAAATTCCCGTGATATATTGTTTTCCATTATGAAACGCGAAAGTTTTAAAGTAAATAAAACTAAAACAATGTTAAAAAGCCCGCCAAGTGCGTGTCGGACTTCGCACATTTAAGGTTCCGTACCAAACCGCAAAACAAGTTGGTTTTAATAGGAAATTTCAAAGAAACATCTGATTTATCAATATATTTGTTAGTAAAATATACGTAATAATAAACATTATCAACAAATTTATAATTCATAAGTCAATGAGAAGTTAGCAAAATCTTCATCACAACATTTTGTAAAAAATGTTGCCGTTGGTGGCTTCTCTTTCCTTTGTTTTCCAATATTTTTCTTCATCTACTCAACGAGCTCTAAACACCGACTCGATGGGACAGGTAATTTTTTTTTCGCTCTCCCTTATTTTTTTTTTGACAGTTTGTATGGCTTTGGGACATCAAGAAAAAACTGTGAAAATTTGAAGACTGTAGCTTTAACCATTTGGCTGTAAAACCTGTGTGAACTCCGTTCGGACCCTTCGGGTACGGAACCCTAAAAACGTTGTCTACATTGTCATGTCACTCTGTACAGTTCGGGAAGTAATACAAGTCTCGCATCGTGAATGGGGAGCTTTAGACAAATGTACAGTGAATGGCAAGACGCGGTGCGGCACATAATGCGTTTAGCTGGCAACCGGCAGCCGGCGACGGTTCCGGCACGGGATTGTTGTTCCGGTTCCTATTCCGGCCCCCGCCACTCTGTCAATAGGTTCCATTAAACGCTTTTTTATCGCATTTCGAGTTAAGCGTGTTGATTTGTACGAAGTGTTTTATTTATACGATTTCCTTGAAGTCCATGTGGCATTTGATTTTCTTACGATTTAATAAATGTTCAGTCAGGACATTCTTTTTAAAGTTGTGCTGAGGTGTTCCTGTAGTATAATAACATCTCGCCAGAGGTGTTTAAGTAACTTATTGTGGGATCGAGCCTATTGCCTTCAACCAGATACAACTCCAAGTTCCCGGCTGTATACTGAGCAAATGTCTGTTATTGTTTTCCTGATCGAATTACTTAATATCAGGCCATTTGTTTTTCACTAGTCTGCTCAGTCTTTCTCTTGGGCAAATACCTCCACTGCTTTCACCTTTCGCTAGCCCGCGCATTCTCCTAATGGCGACTAATCACATAGATGGAAATCCCCATCGCGTCTTTCATCTCGCATGTGATTGGTCGATTCATCTTCCTGCCCTTGTCCCATGTTACTTAGGGTCAGCGCAACAAGTTTTCTTCTTCCATACCGTTCTCTCCCCCGTCACACCATCACTGACTCCCTTTCCTTTCATATCACTCCGTCCTCTCCTTCTCCGTCCATCCACATTTATATTCATAACTCTTTTAGTAACATGTGTTTCATCCCTCCTCATCACATGACCATACCAGGACAAACGGTTTCCTTTCACCTTTTCTGTCACTGGCGCCACTTTCAAACTTCCTCTAATATACTCATTTCTCACTTTATCCATTCTCATCACTCCGCACATCCATCTCAACATTCTCGTCTCTGCTACATGCAAACTCTTTTCATGGTCGATTGATGGCTTCAAAACACCTTGTCGAATTCACTTACGCAATTTCGCAGATCTTGCGAAATCTGTCTAGTTCGTCCCGCCATTACCTTCCTCATTATTTATTACAACATAGGTTTAGGTAGAGCTTCTTATCAGCACCACATTCTTTAATATGATTTGTAACTCGCTACACGACATAACAATGCGACTAATCTACAATTAGGTACGCTGTTGACGCACTGGGTCGCAATAAAGAGATTTTGTAGGCGTTCAGCAAATTAGCATGGCTTTAATTAGTTGACACCCATTTTATTAACCCTGGCCGGTCGCTAACACACCGTTCATTATGAGTATCGCTTTATACAAGCGTATGTAGCTCTGAGTCATAGAACACGAAGACGCCTCGTCGGACACTGCTAGATCACGTCGCGATCACCAGCCAGTCGACTTAGTGAAAAAAAAACACCGTGAAAACTGGCCAAGTAAGTTGTGATGCCTATTGATGCTAGGTTTTGACAGCTCGCTTAAGGGTTCTTCTTCTAAGTTATCATGGCGAGATAGAAATAGTGTCCTTATTCCGAGTTTTTTAATGCATCATGATAACTTAAACGATCTCTTATGTCAATTTGTATACAAAAAAAAAGAGGTTTCTTCTTACTGACCAGACGGCGCTTATCCATTTTCAATACAAATTGACGTTTACGTTACTGCGAATTAGCATGAGTAAAAACTCACACTAAGCCCTCAAAATAACACTAAAGAGAGCGGAACAGGGTATGTCCGCAACCTTCATTGAAAAAGAAAAATCCTGCCAAGACAGGTGTCGTGTTTAATGGGCAACTGCCTGATGATTGTTGTCAGGCCGTTGTACAATTGTGCATAATCAAATCACGTGGAGAATTTTGATTGTGCGATGTAGGATTTGTTTGACGGTCAGGTCTTTTTACCCGACTGCCAAAGGAGGGTAATGTGTTTATCAGTATATGTATGTTTGTATTTTGATGATTCTTACGTCAATCGATTCGTCTTAACCTTGCAAGTGTCACTGGCTACATTAACATAGGAAAATGCCGTCTTTTGGGCGCCATATTGTGGGGGCCCTATTTTTTTTTCTTCTGGTCCCATCGTGTGGGGTATCAAAATAAAGGGTTTTAAGAGGTGACTTTAAACATATTAAACACATATGTTTAAATGTACCGAATACGAAAAAAAATATTTAAAAGACTAAAAAGACATAAATTAAATAATTTATAAAATCAAAAAACCCGACTGCTTAAGAGCGAACTAAAAAGACGTAAACAAGAAGAAAATCATGCTGTACAGTCGGAGGATACATACCTATTCGCGAGCAGGCTGACCAAAACCAGATGATGAGCATGATTTTCTTCTTGTTTACGTCTTTTTAGTTTGCTGTTTATGCAATCGAGTTTTTTTTTAATTTTTGTTTTTTTTTTATTTGTAATTTGGTCATGGCGGCATAGAATAGATGCCGCTAGAAAACCAAGCGTCTCAGTGAGTGTGTCCGTTTACTCAAAGAAATTGACGGCCCGTATCGATTCTGACTATGGCTTGGGCCCAGCGAAACTGCGCGGCCATGAATTTGTTTAGCACTCACCGACACGCTTGGTTGGTGAAGTCACTGCCAGTGCGGACGTTCCATGGTCTGTGCTGTGAACGTTTTCTAAAACGTCAAATTATGGGTGACGTGACCACAACCCGCAATGTATTATCAACAAAATAATTGCAGTGTATTTGAATGTATTGTGAAACGGTTAGCCGAACACAATGCTGATTTTATCGAGAACATTGCATGTTGTTGATAATATTGTATATTAAAATACCTTGCTAGGGTTTTTTTGCGCGAGTTTCAGTTTTTCTCGTTTTCTGATAATATGATAAGAATATTATAAATGAAAAAGTCTGTTGTCTGTATTTTGGATGTTTGTGTACCAATAACGTAACCTGAACAGATTTAGACGAAATTTGGCGCACGGGTACACCACAGTCTGGATTAGGATGTCGTTACATCGGACATTACCCCTATTAACCTTTTGAGCCCTTATTACTTAAACTTGATTTAAAGTATTTTTATCCCAGAAACTATAGAATAGAATACTCTTTATTATGTACACCATATAAGTAACAGAAATTATATACGAAGAAAATATTACACTGGGTGACACAATGGGCGGCCTATTTTCTATTTATACCCCAAAGTGTCAGTAAAGACGCGTTACAATTCAGTTTGGAGGCTCGTTTATTATTAACTTTACGGCTAGTAATAGGAATTGTGCTATTCCACACGACAGTGGCCACTCCTAATGAGGCCTTCTACGAGTATTTGTATTGATTACCAGCAAAACTATATTTATCAAGGAGTAGCGTGAGTAGTTCATAGTTTATATATATATAGTGCTGTTTTGTCTTACCTCTGGCTTTGCGAGTTTTTTTTCTTAAGAGGACTGATTAAATGACTTGGACGTATTTGTATTGAAAAACGTGTCACACTTTACTTTACTGCGAAATCTTGACAGATTTTGTGTTGGATTGAGTATCTTTCAACTTAGGAATAGTTTAAATTGAAACAAAATCGGTCCAGCAGTTTTCAAGATATGGAGCATACAACCGAACTCCTTACGTCCACGAACTATTTGGTCGGTGTCTTTGGTACCTCTTCTTTTTATAATTGTTTGACACCGACTGCCGAAACGACAGTTATTTTACGCTTTTTAGTGTTTTTCTTTTGAAGACTGTTTTTTTTTAAAACGTTTCAATATAGAGCCTCTGTTAATATTATGACAGCATTCAACTATTCGACAGCGAACTCCTGTTCCAAAAAAGCCTACTCAAGTTCTTGTTAGTAATCAATACTAGAATTAAGCTAAGTACTCAACATGGGGCAGTATTAACGAGCAATGAAGACGTATCTTCGAAAGCGAGTCGTTATTCGTAAGCGACAATAACAATATATTCCAGTTGACGATTTATAGTTGGATGAGAATGAGGCCCCATTGCAGTAGTTTGGTGATCACTTAAAGAAGTATGTTGCGTATCCATACTTATATTATAAATTCGAAAGAAACTCGGCACTTACAATATCAAAACAAAAAGCATTTTGTTACTTATTGCGAACAACTTACTGCAGAACATATTTTTATCGACAGAGATGAACTAATAAAGAAGATTGTGCAAGAGGAATGTTATGAAGAACTAGCTGACCCGGCAAACTTTGTTTTGCCATAAAAACACCAAACATTCATCTACCCTACCTACCCTACCCTAACAACCCTACACTACCTACCCTACCCTAACTACCTACCCTACCTACTTACCCTACCCTACCCACTTAGGGGTATGAAAAATAGATGTTAGCCGATTCTCAGACTTACTCAATATGCTCACAAAATTTCATGAGAATCGGTCAATCCGTTTCGGAGGAGTACGGGAACGAACATTGTGACACGAGAATTTTATATATAAGATAATGTACTTACAACGCAGTACCAATTTGGTTGATCTCCTGTCTTAAGCATTTTACTCCAGGAAAGCTAACATTTTGTTTTGTATTATCATAATGATATCAATAAAGACTTCTGTAACTCCAAGCAGGTACCTATTCGCATGTTTTGAGGCACTTACTCACGTGTCGTGACAGTTGTGTGAGGTCACTACCGTCACGCCATCATTTCCTACACTACCTGCGGGTCTGTGATGGACGCTGAACACAATGTCTGACGACTCTAATTGTTTTTTTGGAAGTAATAGCTATATTGGTCAGTTAAAATTATCCGAACATAAGTTAAGAAGACGATGCGTTGGAAGGCCTCCCACTAGGTGGAGTGATGACCTGGTTAAGGTTGCGGGAAGGCGCTGGATGCGAGACGCACAGGATCGGTCAATGTGGCGACGCCTGGAGGAGGCCTAAGTCCAGCTGTGGATGTCTTTCGGCTGAAATGATGATGATGAAGTTAAAAAGCCAATTCCTAATTTAAAGGTTTTCGGGCTTGCTTCATCATCAAGCGTGAACATGATTCGTGATATCATCATCTGCCTAGCCTTTACCCAACTACATATATTTGGGTCGGCTTCCAGTCCAACCGGATTTAAATGAGTACCAGTGTTTAACATGGATCGACTGCCTATCTGACCTCCACAATCCAGTAACTGGGTAACACGATAACTCTTGGATAGACTGGTATCAGATCTCAGGCTTCTGACTACCTGTAACGACTGTCAAAGATCTTCAAATGACAGCCGGGACTAACGGCTTAACGTGCTTTCCAAGGCATGGAAGAAACTCACTATGTAAAGATGGTCACCCATCCACGGACCGACCTCGTCAAGCGTTGCTTAACCTTTGAACATCGACCCGTGCGGCTGTTTTTATTTAGCCACGAGCTGTCACATGATTCGTGATAATGAACATAAAAAGGTAAATAAAGTAATTTAATTTGTGGCCAATCCGCAATGATCCAAATTGCCATTTTTATATCGAGCCCACTTAACGACTGTCATTTAATTTCTCATCTGTTGATCTTTCTCGACATAAAAGTAGATTATTTTCATGTTCGTACGTTTAGTGTGTTTGCGATACAATAAAGAGTGGTCGTAAAGTGCGTGACCGAACAACCCGCGAGCGCCCGACTAATCGCAGCCGGGCCAATTAAGGCTAATGCGATTTTTATCAGCGATTCTGCGCAGATGATCGCATCTCGCGGGACTGCCGGCGCGAGTTATCGTCTAGATGGGTAATCTTACACGATAGTTATTGGAGCAGCGATACCGGCACAGAATAGCAATGAGACTCGACCTGAGACGCATAAGGTCGAATGTCGAGATTGGAGCAATAGAAATTCTATTCCTTCAATCTCGACATCCGACCTTATGCGTCTCAGGTCGAGTATATCTTGTTGTTTTAAGCGATGTGTGTAATCTCGCTTGCTGACGTGTAGTTTTACAACCATAAATTTACAATTGGACGTCCAGAAATATTCTCCTTCTAGAAACAGGGAAAAAGCGAAGATGTAATTAAAATCAAAAAGTTTATAAAAGCTGTTATTTGAATTAAACTGTGTCGAATTATCTAGAAACGGAACAATGAATTGTTACAATCGCGACGAAAGTTCGTAATTGAAGTACATCGTTACAATAATTCGCTTCGCCAATTTACATACGATAAGATTGTACTGAGTTTCGAGGACAGCAGACATTTTGTTTACTTTTAATGCAATATTTTCTTGAAAACTGAAAGATAAACTGGTAACTTGTTGTTCTAATTGGTTTAAATAATAATGCCAATTTACTTACGATAAGATTGAAATGCCATCAGACATTTCGTTTTTTTTTAATGCTCTATTTTCGAAAACTCAACGATAAACTGTTGACTTGTTCTTGTATTCGTTTAAATAAATAAACTGTTTTTGAAACCTGTCTTCTAATCTTAGAAAACCACTTAAATTATGCAAGCAGTTATGTAGTCGTAGTAGTTGCAAAATTTTAATGTAATGAACTTATTTATCTTTTAATTAGTCTTTTCAGGAATAATGTGTTTCTTTAATGGGAAATTTAATTAAAGTACAATAACAAGGTATTCGTGTTCAGTGGCCTTGATGGAACTTGGAATTTTAATGAGATGGAATTGGAATTGAGACTACTCATGACACTCGTGTGTTATTCGACTTAGGTTTTTATATTTTAACTTTATATTATACTAGCTGTTGCCCGCGGCTTCGCTCTCGTGACCCACCCCACACGTTTTCGGGATAAAAAAATAGCCTATGTCACTAAGGAATAATGTAGCTTTCTATTGGTGAAATAATTTTTTAAATCGGTCCTGTAGTTTCGGAGCCTATTCGGTACAGACACACAAACTAACAAAAAATTCTTTCCTCTATATAATATTGGTATAGAATATAGATGTCGCGGTGGCTCAGTGGCTAAGACCTCAACTGTCGGGCTTGAGGTCGTGGTCGTGAACTTCAAATACTTCCTAAGTTTATCTTGGAGATAAACGCTCACAACGGTGAAAAAAAAACATCGTGAGGAAACCATCACCCTAATTGCGTACTTTTTATGACAGCACTAAGGACACTCCTTCCTTTCATTTTGGTAACTCAACAATATTCGTTGCGTGATTTACGCTGTCGCGTAGACGGAATTTTTGAACATATGACGCAATAAATGCAAGGAAAGCATACCGTGCGCTATTCTTTGAACTTACACAATTAAGGTACTTCTGGTTTTGGTCAGCCAGCTCGCGAATATGTATCCTCCGACTGCAAAGCATGGTTTTCTTCTTGTTGGAGTGTTTTAAGTTCGCTCCTTAAGCAGTCGGGTTTTTTGAATAAACTTTTTATCAGTTATATATTTTTCCTAATCGGATAAATTATTTTATAATGTGGTCATCTTTTGACACAGCCGAGACTGGTCTGGACTGGTCCCAAAATATATAAAGAGTTTTCCATCGACTCGAAATGAAGAAGCCATGAGGCAAACTTTCTTTCATATTTTTATATTTTTTTAAAACGTAAATATTTCCTTCATTTTCAACCGACTCCAAAAAGGAGGAGGTTCTCAATTCGACTGTATTTTTTTGTATGTATGTTATTCGATTACTCAGCCAAATAAAAACCGATTTTGATGATTCTTTTTTTATTTGAAAGAAGGCTCATGTGGTCCCATTTAAATTTGATCAAGTTCTGACGAGTAGTTTTAAGGTTATTTATAACAGGTTAATTGTCCACACAACAGACACAATAGTTAAACAATCACGTAAGTCATATATGACTCACTGGACTGGGAAGTTGTTAATAATCCGTATTTTCATGGTAATATAAGGTACTAAAACTAAAAAAAGAAAAATAAAAACCGTATTAACAAAAAAAAAAAAACAATTTATTTTTGTTCTTTTTTTTATAATGTAATTTTTTTTATTGCTTTTTTATTTTATTTTGTTTACCCAACAACTTGTTGTGCCTTTAAGTTTGTGTTTCTTTAGTTCTTTCAGATAACCTCACACAAACAAATAGTTTTGCATTTACATAATTTTAGTTTAGATAAAATACAGGCTTCTCAAATCCTATTCTGTTCAAATGATGTTAGGAAGAGTACAAACAAAAGTAAATACCTCGTTTATTTATAAACCGTATTATTTCGCCCACTTACAACGTTTACGGATCTCGTAACCTTGACCTTCACTTGGTACACGTCGGCCAAGGTTGAAAGGCCCTTTTGTTTACTGATTTAGACATTATTTCTTTTCTTACAAGTTGATTTCTACTATTCTCAATCAATCTTTCTCATCTACGGTACTCAGCTGCATCCGAAGTCGGAGTCGACTTCCTGTCTAATCGGACGCAGCTGAGTACCAGTATTTTTAACCGACTTCTCAAGGAGGTGGTTCTCAATTCGGAATGAACATCCTATACATATTATTCTGGCTGTATTTTATTATATGTAGGCTCGCACTTAACCACTATCTCACCTAATGGTAAGCAAGTATGTGGTCGACGGTATGGCACGCTTGCCTAGAAGTACCTTTTTTTTTGGTGACAGGTGGATCCTTCAAGATGCGTCTGGACTTTTGGGAAAAAGACCAGGAATTTTGGGCTTTTTACCTCAATAAAACCACCCCGGTGATTACCATTAGCACTTGGAAGGGGCATCTTTATCTCTTAAAAGACCACCCGGAACCCTCTCTGTAGACCTATTCACTCTTGACTTAAAGACCCCGAGGTTGTAGCTATCGGGATTTCGGGAAGCACAGAATCGGAGAATTCCACTCCTTACCTGTACGCATAATGAAAGTATGTCCAAAACGTAACTATCCGTAATTACCGTCAAAGGTCAACAAAAGAACGACGGGACCAACGACATGAACTGCCTTTCGAGGGACGGTAGGTATGTAGTGTTGTCACCGCACCACGGACCAACCTCGGGAAGTATTACTTAACCTCGAAGATCGAACTCATCATCATCATATCAGCCGAAAGACGTCCACTGCTGGACATATGCCGCCCTCAAGCGACCCTCGCCACATTGACCGGTTCCGTGACTCTTGCATCCAGCGGATCTCCACAACCTCCACCAGGTCACCTCGATCGAACTGTGTGGCTGTTATTATTGATCCACCTTTTATCATAATTCTTATGATCTGAATTGTGTTTTTAATTTTATTATATTTTCTTAATGTTATTATCTTATTATAACTTTTAGTGTAATTTTTGGTTTGCTTATTATAATTATTTTAATTTTATTATTATTTCAATTTATTAGTTGTTTAATAATCAACCACGTGCCATGTTATACATGCAAACTGCCACGAACGAAATTTGGACCTGGATTTGGATATAGGATAGTATCATTCACTGGTATGATTTCAGAAATTCACGCAGGCGAAGTCGCTGACAAATGCTAGTTTACAGCCGAAAGGAGGGAGTTTTATACCTACTATATCTATAAATAGAATTTTCATAACATTCGTTATTCGGAAGCAATAAGCACATATTTTCAGAAGGGCTAAATCTCGCGAGCGATAAATATTTCCTATCTACGTGCCTCGTATGATAACTCCCCTTCATATAATACGAAGGATCTATATTAGTGCTAATAAATTACCATACATTATTGCACCCTATATAATATAAAATGTTCCGATGTTTATTGAGAATGCATGAATTGAATAGTCTTCATGTAGTCTTAATGTCCCGTCGCAAACTTCGTGTTACGTCAGTCGTCAGATTTTATAAAATAACTAGCTGACCCGACAAACTTTATTTTGCCATAAAAACACCAAACACTAATCTACCCTACCCAATAAGGTAGAGTAGCTACCTTATTGTGAATCCAAACCATCCGGGGCGCCACCCAAACGCATACAAAAAAATTCATTTAAATCGGTCCAGCCGTCTAGGAGTACAGTGACATAACACGTACAGTAGAATTATATATATAAAGATGTAATTTATTAAAAAATGGGCGTTAAGCTGCTAAAGGAAAATAGTTTTACAGCTCTGTATAGTTCACACGGAAATCAAAATAAAACAACAATATAGTACTTAGTTCTGAATTCAAATTATTATACACGACAAATTTAATAATTGATGGACATGGAAATTAGCACTCGTTTGTATTCGGAAATGCGATGATAGCCGAGGGACATTAAGAAAATAGTTGTTCTGTATATACTTTCGAATATTTTGCGGGTATTTCGTAGCCCGTAGCAATTCCGTAGCAGCGTAGGCGTAGCCCGTAGCCCGGTGCCTACGCTTTGTGTCGACTTTTCTCTTGACCATGCAATTTCGTAGCATTGAAAATATTTCTGACGTAATAAACTTACCGGTACATTTCGGAATAGCTCGATGCATTATGCACGGAGTTTTAAATTATTTATAAGAATAAAAAAGTTAATTAAAAAAATCAAAATACCCGACTGCTTAAAAAGCGAACTAAAAAGACGTAAACAAGAAGAAAATCATGCTGTGCAGTCGGAGGCTACATATTCGCGAGCTGGCTGACCAAAACCAGATGTATCCTCCGACTGCACAGCATGATTTTGTTCTTGTTTACGTCTTTTTAGTTCGCTTTTTAAGCAGTCGGGTATTTTGATTTTTTTACTTAACTTTTTTATTTATATCTTTTTAGTTAACATTTTTTTCGAATTACGTACATTTAAATATATAAGTGTTATATATTTTTGAAATCACCTCTTAAAATCCTTTATTTTGATACCCCACACGATGGGTTTGGAAGAAAAAATAAAATTGGCCCCCCAAAATATGGCGCCCAAAAGCCGCCATTTTTCTATTTTCCAATTTTAATGTAGCCTATGACACTCGCAAGGTTAAGACGAATCGATTGACGTATGAATCATCAAAATCGGCCAACGCGTTCGGTCTCTGGAACGCCACATAGGAACAAACATACATACATACATACATAGACTGATAAACACATTACCCTCCTTCGGCAGTCGGATAAAAAATTACGTACCATGACCGTTTATTAAATTTTAAAAGGTCATCAAAAAGTGCTGAATATAATTATTCATAAGTCCCACCATTTAGAGTACACCACAAAAAATTACATCAATTAAGTTATGCATAACGGCAGAATTTTTAAAACGTCTTCTTTCGTATTCCGATTTCAGTTTTGTTCGCAGCCACTTGCCACAGTAGCCACCCCGGAATGCCCATGAGTGCAATTATGTAAATAACCCCTCTTTACCCCCCTCTGACATCTCTCTCGGGACGTCAGCTGTCGTGGTGGACTCTAGCCGTCCAGGAATGAAACTTAACAATTTACCTATTAACAGTATTACGGGAAAGCATGAAGTAGATAAACGTGAGAACAAAATATTTAGGATTAAACGTCGCTTTTATAATTTAAAAAGTATGCCTTACCATACTTTTTTATATTATAAAAGTGACGTTTAATCCTAAACGTTTTCTTTTTTCTTACAGCTATGTTACGGTTACGACAGTAGCGAAACGGCCAAGCTTTATATTTTGACTAAGGTGTAGAGTTTATGAAGTTAGGGCTTGAAGAGTTACAAGCTTGGCTCTTCATGAATGAGATCTGATAACTTTTTGAAAGCGCGAGCCATATGGTCTCGTCTTTAAATGAGACGTCGACGCCGGACTTCCACAGGTTGCCTCAAAATGACTCCTGTACGAATGCTGTATCTACAGGATAAAAATATTATATATTTTAAAATTAATATGTTGCCAATTTTTATCGATATGTTTTATGATATATCCCATCACTAGAAGCTACCGCACCGTAGGTGCTCAAAAGGGAATAAAATTGAATATTTTTATTCCCTTACCAAGCTGTTATATTGATTGGTGCTCAAATGGGAATTCCTTTGGTGCTCTAAGAATAGGTGCTCAAACGGGAATACTTCGTCTTAGCAACATATTACATGAACATGTTTTTGTTGGGGTTTCACTTGTTTTTGTGTGTTGCTTATGACAATTAATTTTTATTTTTTCTATTCCCAAATTTAAAGAGTGAGCGGCTCGCACTACTGACAGTATCACGTCATAACTGCTTAGGGGTCTCGTAGATGCGCATGTTTGTGTGTCTGTGCCGTTTTGAGTGTCTGTAGATAGTTTCCATACTGTTCGTCCATATTTATACTGTGCCGTTGTCCCTGTCCAAGAGTCCATTTACTCCGTAACTTAGGTATTGTATTAACTCTCGGTCTGAACTGGCATGTTATCCGGCGAGTTCAAGTTGTCCCGCAAAGGCTATAACTCAGTCAGAACGCTCACAATTCTGGCAGTGCTAATCCGTTTACGTATTTACGTCGGCTAGCCCATCGGATTGCAACTTGGCATCACCTGCTGGAAGTTTCACTGCACTATTATATTCAATGACGGGCTTCGGTTAGGGTTGTTTAGTTGTTTATACATTTGCGAGTGTTTTATGTGGTTTAAATGAATCTGTAAAGGTCGGATGGTACTGTATTTATCAGTAGGCTATACTTTTTCAGCATTGGTTTTTGAATCTACTTTGTCTTTAGGCCGGTCGACGGTCGGACAAAGGTAGAATAAGTTTCACAATATTCGCATAGCCCGAATTTACCATTTCGTTTTTTAATATTCGTCATATTTCCAGGGACTTTTTGCCGGATTAATCATTAGAGATTTGAAAGGAGAAAGGGCTCTTGCTTAGCACTGACACGCCATTAGGGCTAGCAGAAAAGAATTACGTAGATAGCAGTGTAGACCTTAGTGTCTGCTCTATCCGGGGGCAGCCTGCTCGCGAATATGTATCCTCCGACTGCACAGCATGATTTTTCTTGTTTACAGCTTTTTAGTTCGCTTCTAATGCAGTGGGGTTTTTGATTTAATAAATAACAATTTTTTATCAAAGACACTAAGGCCTTACACTGCTATCTAAATATTTTTTTTTTCTAGGCCTAATGGCGTCCCTATTTTTCAAAATTTTTTAGTTTACAAGTTAAGTTGATTTATTTTCGATGGATCCCACTTTTGAATCCCATTTTAATATTTCAATTTTTATTACATGTAAATTTTAAATGTTTTAACGTTCAAAAGTGTTGCATAATGGCCTAGTTGAAATAAATACATTTGACTTTGACTTTACAACTTTTTAGTTATCCTTGTCTTCGAATTACTTTTAAATAAATAAATGGTATATATTTTTCGGAGGGATTGGATGAAAAAAAAATTGGGGCCCGCACAACATGGCACCCAAAATCCACCATGTTTGTTTTTTTGCACTTTACCTATTTAAGAACACTTGGGTGGTCAAGACGTACCTAGCGAGGTCTTAATTATATAAATCTGTCTAGCGGTTCGTAAGATACGAGATAATAAAAAATATTACATACATACTTACATATAAGATACGCGCAAAAAACATAACCCTTTCCTTGCAGTCAGGTAATAAGTAGGCATTACTCTGTATGAGAACAGTACACTGTACAGTGGGCCAGGCTAGTATTACTATTACTTGTTTCTATTACAACCTTACAAAGCCTCTAATATTACAACGAGATCAGCAGCAAGTGATAATATCGGTAATTAAATCGCTTGCGTATCTATTCCCACGTGCAAAAGGAAGCAGCTGATTCACGCTCGTAGGTTAACAATCAAAGACATTGCGTAATCAGTATCACACTAATCACGACTTCGCTGCGTCTAGTTTTACCTTACTGGGACATTAGATACGCCTACATGTCCCTGGGCTGTGAATTATAAATAGTTAGTGCTGTTTTTTACCCGACTGCCGAAGGAGGGTAATGTGTTTATCAGTGTATGTATGTTAGTTCCTATGTGGCGTTTTAGAGACCATATTGTGGGGACACAATTTTTTTTCTGTACCCATGGGTATCAAAGTGAAGGGCTTTTAGTGGTAATTTCAAAAATAAATCACACTTATGTGTTTAAATGTACCTAAGTCGAAAAAAAAAGTAACTAAAAAAAAAACAAAAAACCCGACTGCTTGAAATTTAACTAAAAAGCAGTCGGAGGATACATATTCGCGAGCTGGCTGACCTAAACCAGATGTATCCTCCGACTGCACAGCATGATTTTTCTTGTTTACAGCTTTTTAGTAAAATTTAAAGCAGTCGGGTTTTTGATTTTTTTAATAATATTTTTTACTTGGATTACAATACTGGCACTACTTTCTAAGTTGTATATCTATACTAATATTATAAAGAGGAAAGATTTTTTTGTTTGTTTGTACCGAATAGGCTCCGAAACTACTGGACCGATTTAAAAAATTCTTTCACCAGTAGAAAGCTACATTATTCCTGAGTAACATAGGCTATTTGTTTATCCAGAAAACGGGTCCTGTGGGGTGGTCCACGGGAGCGAAGCCGCGGGCAACAGCTAGTTTATTATACAAATGGACTTTGTTTTTTTGGTTTTTATGGGATTCCAATGCTCATACGACACTCTCTCACAAAGAGTGTAGTCCCTATGTCCTATCTGATTATACTTATACTAAAAATCTGTATATATTTCCGGACGCAAAGTTGATTGTACAGTGTAGTTTTTCTACCTATATTGATGTTTCTGTTCAACAGATCCTTTCATGTTGCAGGCTTGCAGCCAATATTCAATGAAGTGTATAGTTTTCGCCAAACTTCTTGACCGCCCTGAAGTTGGGTACAATGGCTGCGCAGTAGTAAATGTCATACAAAAACAGCACCGTTTCGTATCTCGCGCATGCGGAAAGCCAACTTCAGGGCGGCCCAGAAGTTTGGCGAGAGCTATAGATAACTAGAGGTGCACGTACACTTCTGCAGAGGCAGAAGTGTACGTGCACCTCTAGCTATCAGATAGAGATCTGTGGTGTAGTATTGGTTATTTTCCGTATAAGGTGCAGATACCCCTGAGTAGCTATTTTAAAATGAGAATCACGTCTAAACGGCTAGTCGTAATATTTTGGCAAAAATATATGTTACATTAGCCTTTTTACTAAGTAATTTTATCTAGGCACATTTTATTCGTATAACATAGTATAATTAATTTGTAAAGTTATGTCTAACACAGACAAACATAAAAAGCTTTTTACAAAAAAATACTACCGACTTCCGGTGAAATGAGAGATCTGCGTACCCCCAAGAGCGTACTGGCGTGATGTTATGTTATGAAATGGTATAAACAATAAACAGACATGCGATTGCAGCAATCCCGAGAGATTTGCCGTAATTTATTGAAGTGTTCTGTTGTATATCTTCGAAGTTCTTGATCAGATCTTCGCCAAATTAAAATGGGACCAATTTCGAAACATACTTTTTCCAACAAAAAAGAATTTTCAAAATCGGTCCAAAATTGACGGAGATATGAGTGAAAAAAAAAAAAAAAAAAAAAAACTTAATGTCGAACAGAGAACCTCCTCCTTTTTGGTAAGTCGATTAAAAACGACAATCGCACCAAAATCTCCGGGCGTATTTTTTTCATAAAATTTTCACCATCCCATACACAATTTAATCATCTACATTTTGATCAAAGGCTTTTTTTAAAAGTCATAGAATAACAAGGAAAGTACAAAAACTACTGAATTTTGAGTCGCGCGGGTGTGGAACGAGTGCGCGTTTTGTTCCCTCAAGATCGTTGGCGACTGTCGTCGTCTTAAGGCGCTATATGCGCCCCAATGCTAACGCAGTACTGGCCGTGCGCCCGCTCGATACCAAAATATCAATATTGAACCTCCTTTTGAACAGTTTTGTTTGCAAAATATTATTTGATTTATATATGCTCTGTTAGTTATGAAGAAATTCCAACCATAATTTTTTCTGTGTAAAAATATTTTTAAACATCCAAGTCGTTTTGGAGGAGTTTCCAAAAGTTGCGAAAAAATATCGTGTTGTTAATTATTTTTTTAAAGCAAAACTATTAGTTACACGAAAAAGCCTTGTGTTCAAAATAATGTTTATGAATCAGTAATAAATATATATATTTTTTAAACCTTCTTACCTAGCCGTTACTAAGGAATGTATGCTTTAGAAAGTTACCGTTTTACGGCACTAAAGCGTATGTAGACCCTTAAGGATAATTACTGTGCTTATCAACTCAACGAGTCTCAATTCGAAGAAATGTCATAAAGTATTTGTGGTAACACGTGGTTTACATAACACGACTTGGTACATTTAATTCCTCGAATATAATATAGTATGACGATATATTTTTGTTATCTGTTTCCTTGTAAAGTCAATTACGATGATTACTCCTTCGTATAGGTACATACAGGGATGTAGTTGTCGATTGAACTAGTTTTTTTTAATGAGACCGCACAATTGGATTCTTTGGGTAGCCTTCAATTCGTCGCACATGGGACTAAAACATAACTGATATTTGAAAGAGAATTGAGAGTATATTGTCAAGGTTTGCGCTTTTCCTGCCTGCTTTTTGACATTTTGACATAATTTCCTTTATGTTTTATGAAGTGTCACGTGAATGCTGCACGCGCATTTGTTTTTCTCTCATGGGAAACTCCGAGAATTTGCCCAAATATAGGAAGAAGCCTTTTTGGTCTCGCACGGGGTTCTTGTTTTATTACTGTTTAATTTTTAACCGACTTACCAAAAAGGAGGAGGTTCTATGTTCAACTTTATATATGTTTTTTTTTATCTCTCGTGTCTCCCGTGCGGATCACAAATAAACATTTTTCATTCTTTTTTCCAAAATACGTGTCACTTCAGAATACTGTAAAATTCACATCTATTCCGTGCTAGAACCAGCCATTTCGTGAAATGACGAAGCTATATTTCGGAGCCAGTGTGGCAGTTAAACTGTCAGCCGTTTAAGCGTCTGCAAATAAACAGTGTACCAATACCAATCGGATGGTCACACCGAAAGCGTTTTAACTTACTGCTATTTGTCTTTTGACTCGAATTTAAATTTGAACTTACAGTTTGAAGAATCACGACAGTTTTCAGCTGTAGAGCAGTCGAGAATTTTCGGTTTAAATTGAGGATACGTACATATATTTATTTTACTGCACGTATGTTAGTTTTTCAGGAAGCAAGATAGAATCAACATCTGATTAAAATCAGATAATTACATTGTCTGTTCATGTTTTTTTCGTAACGAGTCCATGTGTATGATTGTACAATAACATAAAAAGAGTGTACACAGTCGGCTTTAATGAAAAATAAAAACAACCCGTTTTCCGCAACTCGGAGGAAAGTTACAAAGTTATCCGAACTTTTCCGGAAAAAGCCGCGCGGCATGCACTTGCAAATATGTTTTTGCACAAGTTTTTAATAGAAAATAAGTGAAGTCAGCGGGCATAGTACAGTTCCTTTAGTAAACAATAAAAACCGGCCAAGTGCGAGTCGAACTCGCGCACGAAGGTTTCTGTAAAACTATCGCAAAAAACGGCAAAAAAATCACGTTTGTTGTTTTCCGGAGCCCCACTTAAATATTTATTTTACTCTGTTTTTAGTATTGGTTGTTATAGCGGCAACAGAAATACATCATCTGTGACAAATTTCAACTGTCTAGCTATCACGGTTCATGAGATACAGCCTGGTGATACAGACAGAAAGACGACGCATCGTGGAGTCTTAGTAATAGCGTCCCGTTTTAACCCTTTGTGTACGGAACCCTAAAAAAGCCTCTTTGGTCGTAAGAGCTACTTTTGGGCATGAGCTCCTGGATTCGATTCCCGGTTCTCAATTTACGCATTCGTGCAGTTTGTCGCTAAGGAGTTCGGTTGTATGATCCATATATTGAAAACTGCTAAACCGATTTGGATGACACTTGCACTATTCCCTAAACCCAATCCTATTTAAAGAATGGTCACGATCAGATAAGTAGTTTCGGCGAAATGCGTGGACAAACATACATACTTATGAAATTTAGCAAACATGTTTAGAAGCCCAATTAGAGTAACATATATGAATATTGGGCAATTCCAACAATATAACATACATACCTATGTGTTGAATTGATTACTTCCTTTTTTTTGAAGACGGTAAAAAGACTGCGAATTCATTCACCCTGTATTATCATTATTTATCATACATGTCCAGTTTCCATTTATGCATGATCTCCGTTCCCGCCAACACCAATCAGTGTCTGTTTCCGTAATCCTTCTTTTAGTACTAGACGTGATCTAAGTCGACATTGTCCTATCTGAGAGGGCGTTACAACTAAATTGTACCTGAAATATTTTACCGGACTATACCAAGAAGCTCTTAGTGAATTTGATATTGCCTAGGTGAAACTATCGAGCATTACCTGTGGACTTTTTGTCGCATTCATACTAATATTATACATGCCAAAGTAGCTCTGTCAGTTTGTCGGTTATGTTTGTTACCTTTTATGAAACTTGTGGCACGGGAGAACCATGTCCTAGGTACTAGGATTTTTGTTCCGGGACATACTAACTTGGGATTATTTTACGCAGGCGAAGCCGCTGACCTAGTAAGTGATATTTCTCTCACTGATGACTATAAATAACGCCAGAAATCACATCACATCGATATGTCTTATTTTGTTTTGGCCAATCACAATTTGGCTGTCGAAGAGCGCTCCCACGGGACTAAAGATTCGTTCTCACCGGATTTAATGGCCAACGTCGACTGGCTAGAAATAAAAATCGCATTTGCGATAATTGGTTTCGGGCCGGCGAGCCGAACTGAGCGCGGTTTTACATGCTCGACTAGCTAAATGAGCGATCGTATCCGATTTTCTAGTCGCTAGATCTTTTTTTTATAATTTTTTCGGTGTTGACGGGGAAAATAATTATTTATTCGAAGGCCTTGACTTTTGGCCTTACATTCGAGGATTTACGCGTCACCTCAGTTATTCTAACCCTTTTATAATTCTTTAATATGTTTTCCTTTGCATCAATGCATAAATCTAAGTCTTGGCTTTGTCTAGTTAATGGAGACATATGAAGCATCTATTGATTACACTGAATGCAAGTTGCAAAACAGGCTTACGACGACAGCAATCAAGATATGCTCAATTAACTGCAAATACAGCTCGTTTTCCAATCCCGCAGTCTAACGTAGTGCGAATAATTAGAACCTACAGCTTACATGCTGTTGAGAGTCTTGAGCTAGTTCCAACGAATACCGAGCTGCATTCGATTACGACGAGCCATGCGACTCGAGTTCTGCTTCAGTTGTCAGAATTAACTATACACATCGATATTGACGAGAGAAAATCATATATCCTGTCGTTTTTCACAAAATTCTGTTATGTCGAGACACATTCAGTCATATGCAAGTGCATAAATAAGCATACATAATATTACTAATATTATAAAAGCGATAGTTATACAGATGTATGTTTGTTACTCAATCACGCCAGAACGGCTGAAGGGTTCTGGATGACATTTGACACTGAGACAGATTATAGTCTAGAATAGGACATAGGCTACTTTTTATCTCGAAAAAACGTAGGGTTCCCTTGGAACAACTTCCGACTTTCACGCGAGCGGAGCCGCTGGCGGAAGCTACAAAATGCCACTTGCTACGAGCCCTGCATGCTCTTTTACCGTCGTGTACGTTCATACATCTAGGCCAGTGGTGGGCAAACTTTCTTAATGGGGGGCCAGAAAGTTTACGAAATTTCAGAGGAGGGCCAGAATTTGTTTTTAAACATATTTCTTTGACCAGATAATTTTTTTTAGGTTTTATTTTCTGCGTCATTCATCAAAGCATATTTGGTTTTAGCATGCTTGGTGTTAAAATGGCGTGCGAGGTTAAAACCTTTAAATACCGCCACTGCTTCTTGATTACATATAAGAAAAGGCTTAACGTTGTATTCTGCGCTACCTTTACGTATGCGTCTATTATTCTACTAAGTAGAATCTACTTTATACTTCTGGACCGTCAAAATATAATTATCGCGGGTCATATACTATTCATGTCGAAGGACCGGCGGCGGGGCGTATTCAATGCTTTCGCGGGCCGGAGCTGGCCCGCGGGCCGTACTTTGCCCATCACTGATCTAAGCAAACACGCACCTGACCTTTCGCAAGTTAGTACTGCCGAAGATATTCAATTTTGTAGCAAATCATCAATAACTTCACCACAAATTTTCATCTGACTAGCTACACACAAAGCACATTAACGAAATTAATCATATCATCAATGACTGTCACAGGCAGACACTCCATTACTCGAAAACGTCGGACCACAAAATTAGGAATATTTCACGACCCACCGAACATTAACGTGTACACAAATAACTTCTCTATATCAGATTCCAATTGTATTAACTGCGTCATCGTCGATCATACTGTCCCCTTTATTGGACATATATATTTAAAAGCGTGGCAGTCTATTTGTGAACAAAATGTCTACTCTACCGTGAAATTATTAGAGTGTGAACTCGCTATATTTAGCATGAACTTTTAGAGTTATCCCACGATATATTGCGATGTGACGTCATTGCTCGTCTAAAGGCAGAATTTTGAGTATTAAGATCAATAATATATTTAGCACTCGCGAAGTGTGTATTAACTGGTTTCCTGCCATATCTCTTAGGTTCGATTTTTCGTACAAATGTTGCTACGGTTTGAAATATTTTCCTTACAAAAGCAGTTAAACTGCAATTCTATTACTTTGATATCTATATACATAAAAGGCAAAAGTGATTGACTGATGTATCAACGCACAGGCCAAACCCTTAGGGCTAGAAACTGAAAATTTCGCACACGTATTCCTCTTATGACGTAAGCGTCCACTAAGGAAGGATTTTTCAAAATTCAACCCCTAAGGGGGTGAAATGGGGGATAAAAGTTTGTATGAAACTTTTTATTAAAAATTCATCTGTAGGATCAAACACGGATCACGCGAACGAAGTCGCGGGCGGAGTGCTAGTAAGTTATATGAAGATTGAGAAATCGGCCCTTGAACAATTTAATGAAACTGTAGTAGGCAAACAGAACTTGACTATGTTATACGGGAGTTATCAGGGCTTTTGGAAGTGAATATTCTTTAACCGCGTCACAGATAATATAATACTAGCATACAGATACCTCACCCCATACAAAGAAACCGTGCCGACGTAACTAGCGTTTTTCGACTGCTTATTCTGGCAATTTTTGTACATCGAACGCATTCGGTTCTGTTTCACGGTGATAGATAGATGGTGTTAGCAGCGACTTGCAAGTAAAAGGGTTTACTAGGTTCGTGAATGTTTTTTTCTTTAAATACAGTGAAAGTTTGTTTTCTAGTATTTATTTGCACGTTTTTACAGTTTTTTTTTGCACCAAAATGTGTTAAAATGCAAACTTTAACAATCGAGTGGAATGCCTCAGAAATTAAAAAATGCGCCATCTATTGGTATCAATTTTAAATGATCCGTCTAATAATCTTTGAAATGTGAATTAAGAGCCCAATATTCCATAATTTTGATCTTAGGAGAGTTGATTAAACAAGAACATACAATTTTTGTGTTAAATTCCAGAAAATGTTAATTTTACGCACATTCAATAACATGTGGATACCGAGGTGCATATCGCGCCATCTAGTGAGATTTATTTGAACCAAATTTTCTTTCTTAGCAATGAGACCCCGTGACCGCGTTGAGTAATTTTTAATAGGCGCAAAACGTATAGGTTCGCGTCGACATGTGACGTCGTTTTCAAAGTTTTCACTTCTGTCGGCAGTTACTTTGACTGCCTATTTCATTTTTAGGGTTCCGTACCCAAAGGGTAAAAACGGGACCCTATTACTAAGACTCCGCGGTCCGTCTGTCTGTCTGTCTGTCACCAGGCTGTATCTCATGAACCGTGGTACCTAGAAAGTTGAAATTTTCACAGATGATGTATTTCTGTTGCCGCTATAACAACAAATACTAAAAACAGAATAAAATAAATTTTTACGTGGGGCTCCCATACAAAGAACGTGAATTGTTTGCCGTTTTTTTGCGATAATGGTACGGAACCCTTCGTGCGTGAGTCCGACTCGCACTTGGCCAATTTTAAATTAATGCTTGCTTAAGTTTTAACCTCATTCATATAATCACAGTTCACATATTCAAATAATTCGCTGTGACAGGATATTTATGATGGGTAGCTATGAAGTTGACTGCTATGCACAGTATTGACTGTTTGTTCTATGATAATATTTTACAGTGCAGCATACTTTAGAAAATACGTCCACAATGTCACATTGTTTATAATACACTTACCATTACTTGTATAGCATACAACGTCAATGAGGCCTGGTGACAGTCTTCACATTTGCTTGAGCATCTGAAATAGAAAAACTTCTTTTAAAATTTTATTGGGATTTTGCATCTCGTATTTCTGGATTTGTTCCCGGTTGCTGTCAATAGCCTCGCTCCTTATAATATTCGATTCAAACATAGCTTCTCTGGTATTTCTCAGTTGTAGCCTGGAGTCTGAACCTGTACCCACATCACACATCATCAGCCTATTAATGTTCCCACTGCTGGGACACAGGCCTCCTCTCTGTGAGAGGGAATGGGCCGTTATCCACCACGCGGGCCCAGTGCGGGTTGGTGGATGTCACATGTCTTCGAATTTTTTCTTCTAGAACATGCCGGTTTCCTCACGATGTTTTCCTTCACCGTTTTGAGAGCAGTGGTGATGAAATAATTTACACAAAGTAATGCGCCTGCCTGGGCTCGAAGTCGAACCCACGACCTACAACTGTAAGTCGCGGCCGATACCACTGGTCCATCACCTGGGAACCAACCTGTACCTAGTTGATGGCATTACCACAGTATAAATATGGAAGAACAGTACGGCAACTATCTACAGACGCTCGAAACAGCACACTCACAAAAACATGCGCATCGACGAGATCCCTAAGCGGCTCACACTACTGTCAGCATCGCGAAAACTGCTAATAGGTCTCGTGATACGCATGTTTGTGTGAGTTTGCCGTTTCGAGCGTTTGTAGGTAGTTTCCATACTGTTTGTTCATATTTATACTGTGACAATACGCTGGCTCGCCAGCTGTTAAATGGGCCTTAACCATAACTGACGAATTTTGACAAAGAAAAGCCTTCCAACGGCTGGAAAACTGTTGTAAGGTAGACATAAATATATCCGGTATCTTTCAAGTTTTCAATATATTGAATAGTCCAGCCGTGCGCTATTTAAAAACTTTAAGAATACTGAATGTAAACTTGTCGATGAAGGGTCGGGCAATCGGTAAAGCTTCCTAATAAAGGTTAGTCTTGACGTTTCTGTTTTAATGAAGATCCATGGCATTAATAAGTAGTCTAAGTAAGTCCGTGATAGAAACAGATAAAGTAACTCTAACATCAGTCAAAATAGACCTAATTAAATATTTGTATTTTTCTTAAGTTTTTTTCGTATGCTGATACATGGCATATGTGGGACAAAATAAAACAACACCTGTTATTAGAAATTAATTTCCCAGTAGCCATGGTAACGCTACGGCGTCGGCATAGAAACACAGGGGCTTATTTATAAAGCAGCTTTTTAATCATATCATTAGTTTATGTACTTATTAGTATATTCTATTTTTGTTCTTTTTACCCGAATGCCAAAGGAGGGTAACGTGTTTATCAGTCTATGTATGTATGTTTGTTCCTATGTGGCTACATTAAAATTGGAAATGAAAAAAATGGCAGATTTTGGGCGCCATTTTGTGGGGGAAACAATTTTTTTTCTTCCGAACCCGTTGTGTGGGGTATCAAAATAAAGGGTTTTAAGAGGTGATTTCATAAATATATGATACGTATATGTTTAAATGTACCTAATTCTAACAAAAAATAACTAAAAAGTTGTAAATAATAAAAGTTAATTTAAAAAAAAACAAAAACCCGACTGCTTTAAAAGCGAACTAGAAAGACTTAAACAAGAAGATAATCATGCTGTGCAGTCGGAGGATACATCTGTTTTTGGTCCGCCAGCTCGCGAATATGTATCCTCCGACTGTCATGATTTTCTTCTTGTTGACGTCTTTTTAATTCGCTTTTTAAGCAGTCGGGATTTTTGATATTTCTTAATTAACTTTTTATATTAATGGAGAACAAGCGATGTTCCCACGGGTAGTTTTATTTTCTTAAAATAAGTACCTATCTACCAGACGCAAAACAAAAATGTGCCCTTGAAATTTGGCTATGTAAAACGGAACCTTCCAACAACACCCAAAAACAAAACAAATACAATGACATATATGCCTCCGGTCATCACGTAATTGCAAAAATGGTAAAACTATAAACATTCGCTTTAAAAGTACTGATTATTATAGGCATATGCGCGCGTTATCGTTCGGCTTATCGAGTTCCGTCATCGGTTTGTGACCCGCGCTTGAATTTATTTTCGCGCGCGTTAATTTTTATTTTGCGATTCATCATCTGCCTAGCCTTTTTCCCAATTATTGTTGAGGTCGGCTTCCAGTCTTACCCGATTCAGCTGAGTATCAGTGTTTTACATGGAGCGACTGCCTATCTGACCTCCACAACCCAGTAACTGGGTAACACGATACCCCTTGGCAAGACTGGTGTCAGATCTCAGGCTTCTGACTACCCGTAACGACTGTCAAAGATCTTCAAATGACAGCCGGGACCAACGGCTTAACGTGCTTTCCGAGGCACGGAGGAAACTCGGTATGTTGAAATGGTCACCCATCCACGGACCAACCTCGTCAAGCGTTGCTTAACCTTGAAGATCGACCCGTACTTCTAAGATATTAATTTAAATTATATGGTTTATAAGATTATCATAATGTTCATGAAATGTTAAAGGTAACTAACGTATTTAAGTTGATAAGGATTAATACTGTATCCGTCTAAATAGCTTTGCAATTACCGCATTGTACGTTACCATTTTTTTAGAAGTTAGTATGGTATAGTTAGTTATCCATTATAGATAGATATATGCCATCGCGGACTTTTTTATAGACCTATAAAAGAGGAACATCCCATCATACATTAATTTGTCATATCTTAGGAAGCGTTTTCTATGAAAGCGCCCATTGGCTTGACTTTTTCCAAAATGTTCATCAATTATCGTCATATTTCAACCAATTTACACAAAACCTTAACAAATTATACACCTAAACCTTCTTCATAATCTCTCTGGATATTGGTGACAACCGCATGAAAATCCGTTTAGTAGTTTGTGAGTTTATCGCGATTTTTTTTTTGTGGTGTACAATAAAGTATATAATAAATAAATAATAAATAATGATTTGAATTTAGAATTATCTAATCAGTTTTTACACTAATCATGAATTTAGATTTTTTTTTAAACTTATCACCATATGATTAGTTTAAAAACTGATTCGCAGATTATATATATATATAATAAAAAGATTTTATAAATACGGCCTAAAGTGTTCTTGCTACATTTAGAATGTCTGTAAACTAAACTCACAACTTGTCGGGTAGCCCAAGGCGTTCAATTAGTCTAACTATTGTTTTAGGCCTGTTAACCTTGTATTTTGATAACGTAATTAATTCTCATGTTTGTGTCAACTTAGAATTTATATGGGTTTCTTCTGTTGTGTATTCGTTGAGTTTAGTTTAGCTTCCGTACTTTTTTAGGGTTCCGTACCCAAAGGGTCCAATCACGTATCCGTCTGTCTATCGTCTATCACACAGGTTTTACAGCCAAACGGTTGGAGTTACAGTCTTAAAATTTTCACAGTATAAGTATATTGTTGACCCAAAGCCATACAAATTGCCAAAAAAAAAAAAAAATTGGCCTATCCTATGGAGCGGGGTATTGTTGTTTAGAACTCGTTGAGTAGATAAATACTGTGTTTTTGTTTGAGCTATGAACTTATACCCTCTTACAAATAAACGCGGAATAAAGTTATACCAGGTATAACAAAGGAATAACCATACATTTTCATAGGTTTATACTTGGTATAACTTTATGCCGCGTTTATTTGTAAGAGGGATAATGTTTATCATCTGTACTAATGTCATAAAAAGGTAAAGTTTGTGAGGTTGTGGGGAGTAATCTCTGGATCTACTGAACCGATTTAGATGAAATTTGTCATGGAGATAGTTTGAGACTCTGGGAAGGGCATAAGATAGTTTGTATTCCATTGGGATGATAAAACACTTTTTACGCGGGCAAAGCCGCGGGCAGATGCTAGTTACGTATATTTTACTAACAAATACCAATATGTTGCTAAATCCAATTTTTTTTAATAGAATAGAATAGAATATACTTTATTGTACACCATAAAATTATACACATTTACAAGAAAAACTTATTTATACGGGTACAAAGGCGGTCTTATCGCTGACAGCGATATCTACCAGACAACCTTTGGATGGACTGAAGAAACAGAATAAAAAAGGGGGTAGTCTGCGGTGTACATAGTGCTATTAGATTAAAACATAAATATATACAAGATAATATTACTATAATAAATACTATACATAAACCTATATATAAACATACATACGCAATATGACATGAAATTTATAGAAAGAGAGAGAGAGGAAAAATAAAAAATAAAAAAAAATATTGTCTAAATAATGATGACAGAGATTAGATCAGAATAGAAAAACGTTAGAGAGAAAGGAAATGGTTTTTAACCAGGTTTTTAAAAGAAACCAGTGACTGGGCTTGTCTAACTGACAACGGCAACTCATTCCACAATCGCACAGCCTGGACTGTAAACGATTTGTCGTAAAACTTAGTGGAATGAGCAGGCATCAAAAGTTTAATTCCCTCATTTTTACCTCAAAATTAAGAACCCTAAAGGTGCGAAGTCTGACATGCACTTGGCCGATTTTGCATGTAATTTTCTAAGTTTATGTTGGCCACCGCTGACAAAAGTGAAAAAAAACACCGTCGACTGATTAGCACGCATGCCTTTAAGTAACCTAATCACTCTTGACTTAAAGACCCCAAGTTGTAAGTATCAGGCAACACAGACAAAAAACCTCAATCTTTACCTGCCGAAGCAGGGAACTTCACTAATACTGTTTAAGATTGAGGTTTTGTAAACCTATATTACCTTTTATATAAATAAGAGAGAGAAGAACTGTGTGAAACAAGATATAGCTATATAGGGCGACTACTCGACTAATTGAGAAGTATTGTGGAAGAAGACATAAGGTGCCGACCCCAATTAAATTGGGATAAGGGCAGGAGAGCGATAATGAAGTAATTAATTGAATAGTGCATTAACAACTATCGTCTTATTTTATTCAATGTGAAAGAAGATAAACGTGTGCGCTCGGGAGACTCTCGCCAGGAACGAAGTTCCTCACGCAGAATTCTAATGCAAAATTATACTTGACTTAAGGCGCAGATACTCCTCAATAGCTGGTTTTAAAATAAGAATCACGTCTAAACGGCTTGTCATAATTTTTTGGAAAAACTGTATGTTACATTATAGACCATTTTCTTAATAAATTGATCTGCGAAAATTGAGAGTTTTATTCGTATATCATACTGTAATTAATGTGTAAAGTTATGTCTAACAAAGGCAAAAAAACGATAATCGCACAAAACCCGCCGGGCGTATTTTGATGAAATTTTCACCATCTCAAAGACAATTTAATTATCTACATTTTCATACAGGGCTTTTTTTTAAGTCATAGTATAATAAGGAAAGTACAAAAAACTACCGAATTTTGGATCGCGCGGTTGTGAAACAAGGGCGCGTTTTTTTCCTTCAAGGTCGTTGGCAACTGTTGTCGTCTTAAAGATTTCAGTAGCCAGGTAACACACGATGTAAACAAGTATGGCAAACAGAACTACGCCGGACGGAACCGAACGTCACGAGAGGCGCTTATTCGTTTCGTGACGATTTTGTACCTACCGCGAGCCGCGTCAAGGAACACCGTTCCGAAAGAAAAGACAGAAATATAGTTATAAGTGAGCTATGTCGGTTGGTAACGTAACTTAAAAGAAGTAAAACTTAAAATTTCCAAAAACCCCGACAATATTTTTTTATTCATTCTTTTTAAGCTACATAATTTATCTAGTACTAGTAGACACGCTTCGATCAACAATCTATTGAACACTTAATTATGATACGATATCGACTTCATCAAACATAGCTAAGAACACGCCCGATAATGTCACCTTTCAAACGAAAACAACTAAATCAAAATCGGTTCATCTGTTTAGGAACTATGATGCTACAGATAGATACACAAATACACAGGTACACACTTCAAACTTATAACACCCCTCTTTTTCCGTCGGGGTTTAATAAGTCGGGCTGTTTCCAAAGATTGCGTTTGTCCGCATCAATATTAAATGAATGATTTGATTTCGAGATGCTGCTACGAAGCAATTGAGGTTTAGCTATTTGGAAATTAGGTCAACATAAACTTATGAATCTTAAAAAATTGGTCTTAAAGAATGAGTATATACGTATTGTTACATAAAAAAAGAAAAGCGTAAAAAATATGTAATAGACAATTCTGGTGGATTCGGTTGTGAGTTGGGTATTTCCATCAATCAGAAATTTAATCCTGTGTTAATCTATTAATTATTTCCTGTGAGTAGGCAGGCATTGTAGGTATGCTTTGCTACTTCAGTTTTAATTGTTATCTGAATTTTTGAATTGAGAATCTGTGGATACGATTTTGTCAAACTTTATTTTACTGACAAGATTTCATGTTAAAGGAATACCAACTCGAGTGAGCCTAAAACTGGGGAGCTCTGAGCTCCGACTATCAATCTAGTGTCAATTTCATCATCAAACGTATTTTTTTTGTACACAGGAGCAGGTGGAGATCCCAGGACCACCACCAGCCTACGAAACTGTTGTCGAAGGACCCCCGAATATTAAGGACTGTCAAACACTAGAGGTGAGTTCGATTGATGTATTATTGACATGGTTTTTTTTAAGGATACAAATGAAACTATAAAATGCCATCGTTGAAAATATCTACCTGTGATATGTACAGTTATAAACCGATTCCAAGTATAACGTGTAACAGAAAATCGAACGAATAGAATGCATTCGATCAATCCATGTAAAGGTAGCGCGCCAAAACCGCTAATGGCAGTCCATCAAACCTGAAATAGATGAAGACAGAGGAATAGAGCTGAAAATGGCAATTTGTTGTGTTCTCGATCAATGTTTTATTTTTAGTATATTTTCTATTTACAAATCCAAATCGGAGTTTCAAGTAAAGGGGTGTTAGAACTCTGACGTCTGTAAGTGGATATTGGAGGTCAAACGTCGTTCTAAAACCGGTTTGTGCTGGTCACGGAAAAGCCTGTAACTATAAGTAATATTACGTGGCATTTTCATTTGGTAAAGTTCTTTATTCATGGCAGACCCTGACCCAATTATCGATCACGATATCTTTCACGTTGGAAAATATAACTTTTAGTTCTTGCCGTCAAAATATTATTGTTTGCTCTTTTTATAAGCGATCTAACGAAGGGATTGAGTTACTGCGACCTATATTCACTCGGTGGAGTTCAGAAGTCGAAGTCTTGGCACCATTAATTAATTTTCATTGAAACTACAGTTTTAGACGATGATATAACAAGGAGCGTTGTGCTCATTGTTGGCAAGTAGTGAATGAATATCATCGTAACGACATGCATAGTATTGCATATGATAATTTGTGTTTATTATAATGATTGTATTAAAACACTCGCCTTAGAGAGCAAGGATATTGTATTACTTGTTTTACAACCTCGTTCACAACTCAGTGCGTTTTATAACTTGCATATACAACGGCTGTTATGCATTTTCATTTCCCTCGTATTTACATTTTCTAGTAAAGTTCAACTAGGAAACGTTGCTGGGTCAAATGTGAATGATGCTGTTCATTGAACTAGATTTCTGTCTATTTATTTGCAGATGGTAGTGCGTCTTTCTCCCTGGGTTCTCCATCAGCCATCATATTCGTATCAGTATGATCTCCTTCTGATATGACATAATCAAATTCTGCCACAGTCATGTAACATAATTTACTCATCCCTTTCTTGGTCTTCCATTCTATCATAAGCATTTCTTGTAAAATCCCTACTCACAGACAAATCGTCAGTAGCGCTTTATTTCAAGTAAATCATATAGGTACTTTTGAATCGTCAAACAAAAAATTAATAAAAAGATGACTCTAGTTGCAAATTCGCAAGCGTCTGTATGTCTCAATGGAGAAGAATTTGCAAGAAACTCCACGGACACTCTTTTCAATCAGTTTTAATTACAAGTTCTTGGTTACATCATTCTTGTTAAAAATACATATATGTGAGAACGACGTAAAAAGACGTGTACGTAAAAGCGTCTAGAGTAACAAACAATTAAAAAAAAACTACTTTAACAGGCCGAGACAGCTAAGTTAGGACCAAACCCAACTGATGGCGCCCGTTTACGAACATGACGCATGGATCGGCACCACTCAGCTCAACCATCATGAAGGGAACCGAATGATCCAACCGAATGTGCCACCATTAGAGAGAAATTAGAGAGAGCATGACACACTCAACTGCCATATACTGGCACTTACTCGAAGCCTATCCCAACATAGTTTTGAAAAGGCTAGGCTTCTCTCAATCCGCCCCATGTTTAGTTCTTCTAATTTCTGAGACTTTGTTGCTTGAACAAATCGTGTTATTTTTTCCAGGATGTGGTATCGGAGCCGTGTGCCCGATGCCAGAGCGACACGCGCGGCAATGGAGGCCTGCCCTCTTACGAGGCGGCCGTTCTCCTGCGAGATACCAAGTTATAATGCCTCGAGGAATCACCGGGACCACCAACTGATATGGCCTTTATGAAGCACCAAGTTAAGCCTTGAGGATCTTGAGACCTCTTCTTTGTTATTTTATTATCCCACTGAAATTGTTATTTTAAAGAGTCAGGGTCAAGTCTCCTACAATTGCAATAGAGATGATGACTGGGTACGAAACAGTATAGTCATCGGCACGTAACTTGGCAATAGTCGTTAGATGCGTAGAAATCGTTTTTTAGTATAAATTTTATTTAGTCCGCAGATTAAATTATCAAAACATATTGCGCACGTATTTTTTGTTTATTCAAATTAATAAAAATTCACCAAGATAAACCGCATCAAAGTTAGGGAGTGGGGGCTTGTGACGTAACTTCTATATAAAAAGTGTACCAAGGCATGACGTCATGCGATATTTTAATGCACTGTATCGTCATCAATTTTTTGTTAACATGACAAAAGACAAAATACGTGTCCAATATTTTTTGGAAATCTAACTGACGGACTATAAATATTTTTTTTAGTCATAATCCCTATTCCTATTATTGCGTTTTTCTTCAGCTGTTGTTTTCTGATACATTTCGTAGAGAGATCAAAGACAATGAAATCATTCACCGGGACTCCTCGTCCGCGAGCATTTATGCCTCGGCGCTTTACTGGTCACTGTCGATTCTGGCTTTTAACAGTTGCGCTGGTTAGGAATAGTGTGGCAGGCGTATCCCATAAAGAAGACGCTCTATGAAGCTGATGCAGTTTATAGGAGACTTTACCCTCGACCAGCAGACCTAACGAGCATCTCTGTATATATATAAGTTATATTTATAGATAAAAATACATCACACCATGTCGCACGCTTGTGTTACGCGTAAATTTGTATTGTTTAAACATATTGATTAAAGATTAAAGTGTTTAATCCAGATGCATCAATTGGTATCCAATCGTGTCATACCAATTAACCTAATTAATTTTGAATTGAAAATTAGTTTTCGATAGTTATCGTAATATTTGATTATGTACCGTTTGATCGAGCTCTATTTGTTATTACTAATGTCCTGAACAATTCGGTTATGCAATGAGACTTGAAAGGCCTTACGATGTTTTCAATGATAGGTTTGAAATTGAGTATCAGTATTAGAACGTAAATCTGTTTCCTCTTATCAACATATAAAAACATAAAAACGTTATCTGAAATTGAATTCTTCACAAAATGGCATTAGAATCTCAAACCAGTTAGCACTTTAATAGCATGAAAGAGATCTGACGTTCTGAGCTCAAATAATGCTCTCACAGCTTCGTCGGCTCTTGCTCAAAGGCTCCAACTTCCTGCGTGAACGGCTAATGCGAACCGATAAAAAATCACAAGGAACAGTCAGTAATTTCAACGACGTATTTGTCCAATAATGTCTTTATTATTGAGAAGATGAGGATATTTATGTTGTGAAGAAGACTCTTTTTTTTATTTGGTAAATCGTCCAATGACTTGTCCCTCTCTGGGTAAAGCGGCAGAGCGTGTCAGACTTTTACTGACTGAAACCCACCCGTGTTCCTTCAGTTGATTGTGCCTGGGCCGCGGTAACTCTCTTTTATAAAGAGAAATTCTTTCAGCCATAAAGATGGTTGTCATAAATAACACAATTTAAACTTTTCCAAAGAAACTCAACAATGAAAACTAATGAAAATACCGATCAGTTGATCGGTTTTCTATAGTACCAGCCTGTTACTCCCACTGCAGGACTTGACTTAATGTCCTGTTCCCCTGGATGGGGTAGACGGTGTCTACCGTAGTCCTCCATCGCGATCGGTCTGGAGATTCAGCTCGCTCCACTTCAATCCAATGCCCGTCGCTTCTGCTAACACGGTGCGACGCCAGGTTTGACAGGGACGGTCACGCTTTCTTTTGCCTTGGGGAACCAATGCCTGCTGGGTATATGATCAGAATCCCTTCGCAGCGTGTGGCCAATCCAAATACACTTGCGTCGATCGGGCTCTCGTGGCATTTCTCCAGCTCTACGTTGGTGATGGTCTCGGGCCACTTGATTCCGAGAATGCAGCGAAGACAGCGGTTGATGAAGACTTGGATCTGGCGTGAGATGCCTTTTGTGACCTTGCACGTTAAGCACCCGCAAATCAGCACGGATTTGATATTGCAGGGCAAAAGCCTTTTCTCAGACAGAGGTCTTGCCTTCTGTCTTCTCGCAGTACTTAGGTGGAAATATGGGTAGAGAGCGCCGACTGAATTTACTAAGTAAAAAGTCATAATTCGAGGTTTGGCTCTCGTCTCTTTCCTCCTCCAATATTGGACCATTTTAAAAGATATTGGTAAAGTAAGATATATATTATGCCCCTATGTTTTCCTTTTTTCATTTATATTTGTCAAATTTGTACACTAAGACTCTGTTGACAGCGCAATTTTGAGCGTTTTTTGAGGGTTCTAGTGCTTCTAGATATAATGTATCATCAAAAAAGAAAACATAGGGGCATAGTATATGTCTTTAGTTTTCAGTTTATGGAATATCTTTTAAATTGGTCTAATATTGGAGGAGGAAATAGACGAGAGCCAAACCTCGAATTATGACTTTTTACTAAGGACAATCAGTCGGCGCTCACTGCCCCCGTTTCCTCTTAATCATCACGCTAGCTAAAGGCGGGTTGGCGATTTCAGACTTGTATTATCTATAAGTCCAGATTTCTTCATGACATTAAAAAAAGATTGCCTTTAACTTTTCTTTATGTCTAAGCATCGCACAGCGTTGTCACGCAGGACGGTGAAGCTATTTTTCAGCGTCAGACTTATCCTTCTTTGTCAGCCAGTGAATGCTATTCAACAAAAGTGTAGGATTGAGTCTATTGCATGCTTCCACTCCTAATATTCTTTATTTGACAAATGACTTATGTTGGAACGTTTCGCTTCGCGTTGGAGCTTTAATTTAATTAATAAATTAAAATAACTACGATCAAAGATGAAGGCCAGTGATTTAACGAGACATACGAATTGTTCAGATTGTAAAATGCTATTATTTCTGCAATCACGCATGATTGGACGTTTGTTAAAAACATTACTATACCTATTTCACTTTGTTATTTTTATATTTCAATTGTTATGAAAAATTATAATACAAAGCAATAGTTGTAACCATAATAATTTTATGTGTTGTTTAAATAAACACATGCTGTAGTTAATGGCCGTTCTACATAAATGCTCTTTTGTGGACAGTCACGGACGAAACTTTAGTGTCATTTAGTAATAATCTCACCGTGAAAATTTTGTTGGAGTTGGCTTGAAATGAGCTGTAAAGGTCATTGGGCATAATCTGACCCGCTTTGCGAAGAGTGGTGGACATTAACCAAAATAGTTTTAAACTAAAGAGAAAAATGTGATCTTTCATTTAATTGCATATATTTTATTTGATTCAAAATTGATGGCGAAAAATGTACCGCATCGTATAAAAAAATTAAAAATCAAACGAATTCAGAGGACTTAAATTTTCGTCTGTACATTTTTGTTAAAAATTAGATATTAGATCCTTATTAGCGACACTGTCGGATCGTCTAATAATCAGCGTGTTTATTATTTCAAAATCAACGGGTTCGATACCTGACTAAGTATAATCAAAAATCCCATAATGCAGTTTTAGTTTTCATCAAAACGGTCTCGAGACTCCTTTCAGTGTTTGTAGCGTTTCCTCATAGTTTCGAATTTGGCCCACTTGAAAAACCAACCTGTATACGATAATTTTATATTTTTTCGACATTAACGTTGACATTAACGTGATTAATGCCGTAGTAAATCAGAGCCATATATCAATTCATTCTGCTATATTTCGATTGTGTACGCCTTAGATACGGTATTCACACTAAGATGCCCAATGACCATTTTTACATTAGGTGGAATAACAGTTCACTGTACTACACGGTTAAAATATCTGTGTGCATGGAGCTGTCAATGTCACTCTGACATTCGAGTCTCCCTATGCACGATGCGAACGCGGGCCGCCGCGTGTTTGCGGCGGGAAAACGAAATGCTCAGATATTATTTTGACCGTGTAGTAAGTATATATATATCTTCTCTGATTTTTGACGTTTTATGAATAATTTACGCGATTGTTGTTCGAAAGTTAAATGTTTTGCACGATTTTTTTTTATAGATTAGACGCATGTCATGTGTTCTGTAAGATCACGGTCTAAATATAAGCCTTATTGTACCAGTATGTGTCATGTTCAGACGGGGTCTTATGACTAGAATAAGCATAATGCATAGTAAAATAATTGTGTATACAGAATAGTTTAATAAAAGTATTGGATAGTTGTAATGCTTGTCGAGATCTGTCGACGTTTTTTGTTTTGATGTTTTTTTTTATGGGTAACCCTAATGCCGCCTGTACAGTGTACACTCCCGTAGAAGTGCCCGCGAGGATGATAGTACATTGCTCTCAGTACTGAGTTTAATCATGAAGTATTTTGTTTAAATCTCAATGTACAATGCTTCCTCGGGCTCTCGAGGTACGATCCTTACATATTTCTTTTGCTTTACTCACATTCATACATCTAGTCATACACACACGCCGGTTATGAGCACTGCGCACCTAGCCTTTCTGAAGAATACATAGACCTTATAGGTAACATAAGGTCTATGTATGTCTTTCTAGGGTGTCCCCTCCCGGCTTTTCCATTCACGTCTGCCTTGTAACGTATTCGCTTTAAACACTATGTTATTTTAATATGTAATTCACTGAGTAAGAGAATATATCAATAGACGCAATTAGTACATATACACTGTGTGGTGAAAATATAGGGTGTTGTAATTGTTATAGAATCATAATAAGACCAATGACAGCATTATTGTAGTACTTATTTTTCTATTTTCTTGATTTTATTCACACTTTAATTATGCTTTAAAAGTTCTAAGTAATACGTAAATTAAGAATATTTTATACAGCACGTATACCTATGTAAAAAAATAAATAACATTAAAAATAAGAACACGAATTTTGTAGTTGGAGTATTTAATGCAACCTTAAATGTAATTAGAGGTAGGTATTTAATAAATAAATATGAAAACACTCTTTATCTTATATTTAGTTTCTGATTATTGCAATTGTTAATTATTTACTTTTTTCCCTTTTTATTTGTTTATTAATTGAGCAAAGCCAATTTGTTTTTATGCTTATAATTAATTGCTCACATTGAAGTACTTAATTACTGTTTCTTGAAATTGCTATGTACCTATGTGTATTGAATAAATAATTGACAAATAATTTTTTTTCTTGTTATGAAAAACCAATCTTTAGAACGTATCATTTAAATTTCATTGCATTGCAGAATTCATAAGGTTTTTTATATCTACTAAGTAACTACGTGACTAGTGTTTTTCGACTGCTTAATCTGGCAATTTTTTGTACATCGAACATATTCGGTTCTGTTTCACGATTATAGATAGATGGTGTTAGCAGCGACTTGCAAGTAAAAGGGTTTATTAGGTTCGTGAATATTTTTTTCTTTAAATACAGTGAAGGTTTGTTTTCTAGTATTTATTTGCACGTTATTACAGATTTTTTTGCACCAAAATGTGTTAAAATGCAAACTTTAACAATCGAGTGGAATGCCTCAGAAATTAAAAAATGCGCCATCTATTGGCATCAATTTTAAATGATCCGTCTAATAATCTTTGAAATGTGAATTAAGAGCCCAATATTCCATAATTTTGTACTTAGGAGAGTTGATTAAACAAGAACATACAATTATTGTGTTCAATTCCAGAAAATTATAATTTTACACACATTCAATAACATCATGGAGGTGCATATCGCGCCATCTAGTGAGATTTATTTGAACCAAATTTTCTTTCTTAGCAATGAGGCCCCGTGCCGCGGCCCTGGCACAAGCAACTGATGGAACACGGGTGGGTTTTAGTCAGTAAAAGCACAAAGTACATAAGCGGCGGGTAAAAGTCTGGCACGCCCTCCCGCTTCACCCAGAGCGGGAGAAGTCATTGGATGATTTCCCACCCAAAAAAAAAGGTAATCTTAGTGTGTCAACAATTACATAAAAAGAAATAAGTATTTACTATTGGCTGATAAACGGCAGCCATAATAATTATATTATAATAATAATAATAAATAATAAAGCCTTTATTTCTCACTGATTACAAATATACATTTATAACATTAATATTAAATTTAACACAATAATAGGACATTCATACTTAATTAGGTTATTTTACAAACAGATATTAATTAAATTAGTCAGATAAAAATTGGTTAAAATGACATATTACGTAATTATTATATTAATATTTAATTAAGTAATTTGAATTATATTAAATTTATTTTGAAATTAATAATATTATAGGATTAAATTTTTATTTAATATTAATTATAATAATTTTAATTTAATTTTCTATTATTAGATGAGGTACCCATTTTTGGGCATAGGCCTCCTCCAACCTCTTCCAATTATCTCTATCTTTGGCATGACGGGTCCAAGCTGGTCCAGCTATCTGAGCGATGTCATCGGCCCACCGGCGATAAGGTCGTCCGCGTGGTCGCGTCGCTTCTCGCGGGTACCAATGCAGAATCCTCTCGGTCCATCGATTGTCGGTAATTCTTGCCACATGTCCGGCCCATCTCCACTTCAGTCTACACATAAGTTCCACGGCGTCTACTACTTTAGTTACTTTTCTTATATCTTTATTCCTTCTTCTTTCCTTTCTTGTGATGTTCAGCATGCTTCTTTCCGTAGCTCTCTGGAACACGTTTATTTTTTGTGCGATAGCTTTGGTTAGCGTCCAAGTTTGGCCTCCATATAGTAAAGTTGGGAGAACAATTGAGTCCATTGCCTTTCTTTTTAGTTTTATGGGGAGTTTAGACTTGAAAATATCTTTCAGAGACCAGTATTTACTCCACGCTTTCTTTATCCTTCGTTCAACTTCTCCCATTGTTGGATCGTTAAAATATATATTTTTACCTAGGTATACATACTCATCTACGTAAGCTATTGTGTGGAATTCCGTTGTAATAAGTAGTTTTTTACTATTTGTCATTGCAAAGGTTTTTTGCGTGTTCATTCGTAACCCACACTTCCTGCTCTCTATGTCCAGAGTAGTTAGCATGTATACCAGGTCTTTGTGATTTTCTGCTACAAGCACTATGTCGTCAGCAAAACGTAGATTATTAAGGTACTCGCCGTTTATATTTATTCCCAAATTCTCCCAATTTAATTTTCTAAAAATGTGTTCCAACAGAGCGGTAAACAAGTTCGGGGAAATAGGGTCACCTTGCTTCACGCCTCTTTGTATATCAAATGGCTCTCCCTTATTCTCCAACCTAACGATCGCCTTGCTATTCCTGTATATTTCTCGAAGAATTTGTAAGTATGTGGTTTCTACTCCTTGTTCCCGCAGTGCCAACCATAAGTTTTCATGTCTTATGGAGTCAAACGCCTTGGAATAGTCCACGAAAGCAAGGTAGAGTTCTTGTCTATATTCCGTGCATTTTTCGATAAGCTGTGTTAATGTAAATATATGGTCAATGGTTGAATAATTTCGCCGGAAGCCAGCTTGTTCTCTGGGTTGATTATTGTCTAGTTGTTTGGAAACTCATTTTAACAGAACTGTTGCAAAAACTTTATAAATCGTTTGTTGAAGACTGATTGGTCTATAGTTTTCAAGGCTCAGAGGATCACCTTTTTTATACAAAAGGGTTATTATAGATGTTCCCCACTCTTGTGGTATTTTCAGATTTTCTAATATATTATTGAAGAGCTTAGTTAATACTGGCGTAAGGGGGTCTATAATTGCTTTTAAGATGTCGTTAGTTATCCCATCATCGCCTGGGCTTTTTGTTGTTTTAAGCTGCTGAATAGCGTGTCTTGTTTCGCTCTCCAGGAATGAAGGGACGTTGACACAATCCTCGTCTTCGTAAATGTTACAGGATAGGTCGTCGTTTTGGTAGAGTTCTTTGAAAAAATCTGAAGCTGCACTATGTAACTGTCTTCTGTCTGTCACGTTTTTATTTTTATATTATACCTAGTAATAATTACATCATTGATAATAATCTGCATGGCGAGAACTTAACACAGGGCGTTATTCTGCGGTATTTGGTTGCTCACGCATGGTTCGGCAATTAAGCTGATTATGCTTGAGAATCTAATTAGCCATGTATAATACTACCTATATAATAGAATACCTTCAGCTTCACTAAGCAGGTACGGTTTATCTATAGTTTTATTCATGTAAATAAAACAAACTAAACAGACTAGACACTCTCCAAATAAAAGTGAAAAGATAAAAGCAATAGTTTTCTTCAAAACCTCCTTCTTTTGTCTTATTATTTCGATAAAGTTCCAACGGTACACATAAAATGTATAAAAACCTTTGTATGTATGTGTGTCTTTTTATAAACCGTTCTTCCTACAGACACTGACATTTTAAGAGTTTGAATCATGACTCATCGAAAACACGGTGCCAATGTGGAGCCCATCATAGGATATGCACCAACACCTTTACTGCCCAGCATGTAAAACCACCTGCACCTTGAAAGAGCAAAAAGAGACCAACGACGGAGCTATGCAGGCGGGCGAGCACGGCCTACTGTGACAGGCTTGAGACACACATTTTTATCACAGTTTGGGAGCAAAAACCGTAATAAAATGCGTGTCAAGCCTGGTGGCCATATTTTGGTCGGACAAAATTTGAGTCGTATCGATCAACACGTAAAGAAGAGACAGTCCTACTCCTTCAGGGATTACAGACGCGGCTGCATAATGAAACTGCGCTACGATTTGTATATGATTGTTAAGACGAGCGCACTTCGATGGTAGCTCAATATTGAGTAACCTGCGTTGAATAATTATTTATCTACAGAGCCTTTACTAAACACTGAAAAACACTATCATTTCTATAGGTAAGTCTCTGGCAGACAGTCTGCCTTCAGGGATTACGGACGGGGATGCATAATGAAACTGCGCTACGATTTGTATATATATTGTTAAGACGAGCGCACTTCGATGGTAGCTCAATATTGAGTAACCTGTGTTGAATAATTATTTATCTACAGAGCCATTACTAAACACTGCAAAACATTATCATTTCTATAGGTAAGTCTCTGGCAGACAGTCCGCCTTCAGGGATTACAGACGGGGATGCATAATGAAACTGCGCTACGATTTGTATATGATTGTTAAGACGAGCGCACTTCGATGGTTGCTCAATATTGAGTAAGCTGCGTTGAATAATTATTTATCTACAGAGCCATTACTAAACACTGCAAAACACTATCATTTCTATAGGTAAGTCTCTGGCAGACAGTCCGCCTTTAGGGATTACAGACGGGGATGCATAATGAAACTGCGCTACGATTTGTATATGATTGTTAAGACGAGCATATTTCGATGTTAGCACAATATTGAGTGAGCTGCGTTTAATTTACTAATGCGTGCCCTTATGTGCTCCAATGCGGTTAACGTTTGTTCACCACTCCCGCCACTCGATGCACTCACCTTTTTTTCAATTATAAAATAAATATTTGTGTTTTTACACGGTTCTCGGTAAATAAAATGGCGTTTTTATGTTAAAAAGTTTGTTTTTAAAACATCCTGTATGTAGTGTGTTGAAAGTATCTCCATGAAAAAAACTTAAATTCATTCAATTTTTGAGACAGCGCTCAGCCTAACTCAGCCAGGGTCTAAAATAATTAAATTTTGTGTAAGAGTTAAGGAACATTAAGGAAGCATTTTTTAACATTTATCCTCTTAAGGTATTAAAAGATCACTACTGATCTTTAAAAGACTGGTAAAGGAGCACTACCTGTCACTGTGATCTTGTTGGAGCTGTATTGTTTTCTTGCCTGTATATTTATATGTATGTATGTATTTATGTATCTATTTTAGTATTTTATATTTAGTGCTTTCTATGTTTGTAACTTATTATTTAATTTTAAAATTGCACCAAGTGCATGTCGTGTCCAGGCTATCTCTCTCTATTCTGGGTTGCCTGGAAGAGATCGCAGAACGCGATAAGGCCGCCTGTTTGATGTTCGTTGTTACTTTAAGGTTTCCGTATGTAATGTTTTTACTTTATTGTAAAGTATATATAAATAAAAGGTAATATAGAAGTTGATCATTATTTCCGATGGTAATCCCACCAGGCACATGGCTTTTTTTACAGACAAATTCTAAACAAAAAGTTTTAGTTTTCAACATTTAATTATGCACAAAACTGTGGTCAAAATAGTAAAATTCGTATGCTAACATGTTAACGCTTTAAGTCATCAATTCACAGGTTGTGTAAATATATTTTGCGGCTATCCGCCAAGTTTACATCAATTAGTATGTGAAAATATATGAGCCATGCTTGATAACGGTATCGGTTGAATAAGCAACTGACGGTAACAAACAGTTGTACCTATTTTGTTGTTGCTAAGAAGCTTATGCAAATAATACACGGGTAACACGATATATCTTGGCATGACTGGTGTATAAAGCAGAATGCACTTAACGCGAGCCTATTCGATTATATATATAATAAAAAACTTTTTTACAAAAAAATACTACCGACTTCCAAATAAGAAAACTAGAAAGTGAAAAATAACTTTATTTTTGGAAGTCGGTGTCTTTGATAGGTACCAAATTTTTAAGTTATGGTCACCGACTTCCAAAAATAAAGTTATTTTTCACTTTCTAGTTTTCTTATTTGGAAGTCGGTAGTATTTTTTTGTAAAAAAGTTTTTTATTTTTCCCTTTTTAGTTGTACCTACCCATTAGGGAAGTAGTTAAGTAAGTACCTATAACGACAGAATAGATTACCCGAATAAAATGAAACTTGAATATAACCGGTGAAATGAGAGATCTACATACCCCTTTCGAGCGTACTGGCGTGATGTTATGAAATGATATAAACAATAAACAGACATGCGATTGCAGTAATCCCGAGAGATTTGCCGTTATTTATTAAAGAGTTCTGTGGTATAACACCGAAGTTCTTCATCAGATGTTTACCAAATGAAAATGGGACCAATTTTTGAATATACCCTTTCAAACAAAAAAAGAATTATCAAAATCGGTCCACAACTGACGGAGATAACGGTGAACATACATAAAAAAAATCCTACATAATGTCGAACATAGAACCTCCTCCTTTTTTGGTAAGTCGGTTAAAAAAAGTAGCATGCACACTTCAACCAAAGGTCACTGAAAGAAGCCACGGCGAAGGAAACCAGGCATCGAACAATCCAACCAATACTTTCGCGTTGTCCATGGTTCGACAAGGTAAACATGAGTCGAGCAGAAATCGTTGTGGCTCTTCGGCTTCGATCGGGACACATACTAATGAACAGTTTTGCCTATCTTATGGATAAGGTTGCTTCACCAAATTGTCCGGAATGTAGTATAGTGGAAGACACTTACCATATACTGATGGAATGCGTCCAGAACGAGGCCGAAAGAATTTTAATTTTATCAAGTCACTAGATGTTGGAAGATGGAACAGTATTCTTGCGTCACCTTTATAAAAGGAGGCAACAGCCTTGTATAAACTAGTCAAAACAGCATTTAGAACTTAAGGAATAACTGCTATTTTTAAATTAATTTGGAATCTTAGATATTACTTACTTATATTTACTTTATATACCTACGAGGCTGGCATAATCGCTTCGCGATTAAAGTCTTTTTACCCGACTGCCGAAGGAGGGTAATGTGTTTATCAGTCTATGTATGTATGTATGTATGTAAGTATGTATGTATGTATGTATGTAAGTATGTAAGTATGTATGTATGTTTGTTCCTATGTGGCGTTCTAGAGACCAAACGCGTGGGCCGATTTTGACGGTTCTTACGTCAATCGATTTGTCTTAACCCCGCGAGTGTCACTGCCTACATTAAAATTGTAAAATAGGAAAATGGCGGTTCTTGGGCGCCATATTGTGGGGGCCCAAATTTTTTTTCTTCCAAACCTATCGTGTGGGGTATCAAAATAAAGGGTTTTAAGAGGTGATTTCAAAAATGTATAACACTTATATGTTTAAATGTACCTAATTCGAAAAAAAGTAACTAAAAAGTTAATTAAAAATATAAAAAAAACCCGACTGCTTGCAAAGCGAACTAAAAAGTCGTAAACAAGGAGAAAATCATGCTGTCCAGTCGGAGGATACATCTGGTTTTTATCAGCCAGCTCGCGAATATGTATCCTGCGACTGCACAGCATGATTTTCTCCTTGTTTACGTCTTTTTAGTTCGCTTTGCAAGCAGTCGGGTTTTTTTTTATATTTTTAATTAACTTTTTTTATTTCTATACTAATATTATAAAGAGGTAAAGTTTGTGATGTTGTGAGTTTGTGACGTTGTAGGGGGTAATCTCTGGATCTACTAAACCGATTTTGAAAATTCCTTCACCAGTAGAAAGCTACATTATTCCTGAGTGTCATAGGCTATAATATATTTTCAAAAAAATTAGAGATCCTTATGCAAATTTCAATAATGTAACCCAAAGTAGCAAAATGTTGACTGTAAAATTCATTCTTTTGCGTGCGCTGAGAAAACTATTGATGATACATAAAGCAAGCGGTAAGCAGGGAAGGCAGGACTGGCAAGGTAGGCAGGGTAGGTAGGGTAGGCAGGGTAGGTAGGGTAGGCAGGGTTGGCAGGGTGGGCAGGCTAGGCAGGGTAGTCAGTTGACGGGAGCGAAGCCCCGGGGGTCACCTAGTTTCAAATAAAAAAGAAAAAAAATACTGGTACGATTTACCTCGCTTCTGGCTATCCGTAACCTCTGTCAAGATTTACAAATGACAGTCTGGGTCAACGATTGGCTATTCAACCAGTTAAACGAACACCCCTTATAATATCACTCTGTATATTCCAATTAATAGAATCGATAAAAATATTAATTGTCCCACATGTGGCATGTCGTAACTTTCCACATGCGTGTGCGTGGTTATAAAACTTTAAAACATTGTTTTTATGAAAACGTATAGCAATTTGTAAATTGAATATTTTAAAACCGCCATTTCAACTTTCAATGCTTTCATGTAAATACTGAATGGAGTATTGACAGGTTGGAAAATATTCGAGGTATCTATTTTTATTTTCCATAAAGTCTAATAAAGCTGAAATGTTATTTTTTTTAACCGACTGCCCAATAAGGAGTAGGTTTCTCAATTCGAACGTATATATATATATATTGTGTGTTTGTGGATAATTTCGTCGTTTCTGAACAGATTTTGATGATTCTTTTTTTTGTTGGAAAGGAGATGGCCTAAGGGTGGTACCATGATGGTGGAATCCAGGATTCTAGAGAAATCCAGGGCATCTTCAAATATCATAGGCATACCATCAAGCGATTTTGGTATTTTCATCAATAATGCAGTCATTTGCACTCAGAAACTATCATTTGCTGAAGTGGAACTGATGAAGAAGACCACAATGGCCACTGGAACTCCGAAATAAAACAATGTATCCTAGTCGTGTTTGGTCATATTGGAATTGTCATGAGATGTACTTTGGCTACAAACGATGTTCGTGTTCATTGGAGGTACCTACCAAAATTAAAAAGAGGAAAATAAAAAACTTAAAAAAAAAACAAACCGACTTCCAAAACAAAACACTACAAAGCGAAAACTTCGACTCTTAGGAGCCGAGCAAAAAGAAAAAAATCGGAAAGAATACACGAAGTCATAACGCAAGCTGGTAAAACGGGCACAGCTAGTCAATAAACCGGCCTGATACTAAACATATTATTTTACAATGCCATTACTACAGTACTTAAAAGTTACGATTAGAACGTTATCAAATGATTAAATATGTAATGTATGATTGTGTACCTATTTCTTACTTCTTTACACTGAAGTACAGGATCCTTGACACCTTAATATTCTTGTTCTCTTCGCATGTATGGTATTCGTCAATTCTATTGTCGTAAGTAATCTAAAGTTCTGGAATGGCGACCGCGAACCGGCAGACGATATGTTGGAAGGCCTACCACTAGGTGGACCGATGACCTGGTTAAGGTTGCGGGAAGGCGATCGGTCAATGTGGCGACGCCTGGGGGAGGCCTATGTCCAGCAGTGGACGTCTTTCGGCTGAAATGATGATGATGATGATGAAGTAATCTAAATTAGCCTTCGAAGGACGCTGTTAAACTTGAATTTTTCTTCTTCTGCGTCCTGCCTTTGTCCCGTGTTAGTTAGTCACGCTATCAGTGACTCCCTTTTCTTTCATATCACTCCTCACACAGTCCATCTATCTTTTCTTTGGCCATCCTCTTCCTCTCCATCCATCCACATTTACATTAAACTAAAATTAAAGGAATGAGGACACCGGCATGTCCTAGAACCAAAAATTCGAAGATATAATGATATCCACCAATCCACACTGGGCTAGCGTGGTGGATTACGGCCCATCCCCTCTCACAGAGAGGAGGCTTGTGTCCCAGCAGTGGAGACATTAAGAGGCTGATGATCATGATGATGAAAATTAAAGACCATCAAGGATGGCGAGTGGAGATGGACTGACCAGATGTTCCAAAGGGCGATCAAATGCCCCAAGAGGTTTTAGATAGATATCTCCAAGGAAAAAGAAAGCATGGCCGTCTCTGTCACACCTGGCGTCGCACCGTGTTGGCAGAAGCGGTGAGCATAGGAATGACGTGGAGAATGAAAGAAAGAAAAACAAGAAAGAAAAATATTTATTTGTGACCCGCACAGGAGACACGAGAAATAAGCATAAAAATTACACAATAGTCAAAATAAAAAACCCCGTGCGAGACCAAAAAGGCTCCTATCTCAGCATGTGCAGCGATATCCAAAAAGGAAATAACCCTGCGCTGATATTCTGATAGGGCCCACTGTTCATGCCACGGACACACTTACGGAAACGGAAAATACAATAAAAAAATAAATAAAATAGTATATATAAATAACAAAAGAAATATAATAAACACAGAAAGTGGGTCAAAATATGTGTAAGTATATAAATAAAACATATTAAATGTAGGTAGACCTATTATAGATTATTTGTCGATATCATAGACAAACGAAGCGCGAACCAAAGAGTAAGTAATTTATTAAATATGGAAGAAATGAGAATGAATGAATGTGAATGAGATGGAGCGAGATGAAGCGTGAGGCTCAAAACAGATCGCGATGGAGGACTTCTGTGGAAGCCCTCAGCCCCATCTCGGGGACATAGGACATTAAGTCAAGTATGTCAGAAATTGCCTTTTTCGAGGTAAGAAGGAATCTCACAATATAAAGATGATCACCCATCCACGAACCGACCTCGGCAAGCGTTGTTTAACCTTGAAGATCAACCCGTGCGGCTGATGTTATTTAGCCACGAGCTCCTCAAGTGAGTCAAGAATTAAAGACTAGAAATAAAAGTAGTCACAAAGTGTGCTAGGCACGTTCCAATCGCTTAGAATGGACCACTTTAGGAGTGGACCGTGCGTACTAATCAACTGTTGTCGGTTGTGCCATTATTTATGGGTGAAGACTGCTCTTGCCAATTGTTTATTTTACTCTAAAATAGGTAACAGTTAAAGTTAATTATCATTATAATTGAAATACCATCTGTATATGCAAGAAGAAATCATCTTTTTAATTGTTTGTTAATCAAAGATAACCTTCCTTCGGCAGTCGGGTAAAAATTGAGGAGCTCGTGGCTAAATAATAACAGCCGCACGGGTCAAGGATAAGCAACGCTTGACGAGGTCGGTCCGTGGATGGGTGACCATTTCAACATACCGAGTTGCCTCCGTGCCTCGGAAAGCACGTTAAGCCGTTGGTCCCGGCTGTCATTTGAAGATCTTCGACAGTCGTTACGAGTAGTCAGAAGCTTGAGATCTGACACCAGTCTAGGCAAGGGGTACCGTGTTACCCAGTTACTGGGTTGTGGAGGTCAGATAGGCAGTCGCTCTATGTAAAACACTGGTACTCAGCTAAATCCGGTTAGACTGGAAGCCGACCCCAATAAAGTTGGGAAAAGGCTAGGCATATTGAAACAAAGACATCTCAACGGCAGAACGCATTTGAATGACACTTCGAACTGGGTAGATCATAGCCTAGATTGTTCTCTTGGGATAGTTTCCGACTTTCACGTGAAAGAATTCGCAGGCAGAAGCTAGTGTTTTATATTTGTATAAGGAAACTGTATTATTTTACTTCAATAAGATAGAGAACACGCTTCCAGTTTATGAACCCTAAAAAAAATTGGTATTTTAGTATACTATACTTATAATATACTAGCGGAAGCCTCGCGGTTTCACCCGCGTAGTTCCCGTTCCCAAAATCAAAAAATCTAAATTCATTTATTTGCATAAATAAGGTACAGAAGGTTGGTAAAATGTACAAAATTGTTCTCTTATTCTGCCTTTAATTTCGGCGTGCAAATATAAAATAGAGTTACAATATTAGTAAAAATTGTTATTGATCATAATCATGCAGTCACAGAACACATAAACCCATTTAAATTGTATTATTGAATTAAATAAATGTCAATATGATATGAAAAAATAATAAAGATAATCATAAGCGTCAATAATAATAATGTCAATAATGGGAGATATTCACCACACAATAATAATAACCATACACAAAATAATAACAATCATAATTTAAAAAATAATAATAATAAATATAATAATCATGTCAAAATTCGCCACACAATAATAAGAACCAATGACAAAATAACAATCATAATTTAAAATTACCGTGCAATTTACAAAAAACTTACAATTTATAATCCAAAAACTCATGTAGGGTAAACGGTATAGTTATTGGCCAGTTAAGCTACCTCAAGACGCTATTTATAATATAAAAAAATATAAAACGGATAAACGCACGGTTGGCGCAGTGGTTGAGCGATTGACTGCTGCGCTGCGTGTCGCGGGTTCGATTCCCGCACGGAACAAATATTTGTATGACCTACATATAGTTGTTCCGGCTCTGGGTGTTGTGTATGTGAGTTTATATGTTTGTAAACGCACCCACGATACAGGAAGAAATTCCTAGTGTGGGGCAACGTTTAAAAAAAAAAAAAAAAAAATGTAAAGGAAATAATTTTTAAAATATACAACATTAAAGTATTTATTCAATGGTATGGCTTGCATACTCCTTTTTCATACACTTTTATTAATAAAATCTACATAAAGATACAAATATTGAAATAACAGTTATTGGCCACCATAATCACAGTAATTGGCCATGTTGGTCATGTTGATGTGAGTAATTGGCAGTGATTGGCCATAGAAAACAAAATAATTATAAATATTCAAAAACAAAAACAACTAATTAAAAATGTTGTAATCATCAGAAGGCTCGGCATCATCGTTAATTACGTAACGTTTGTGGCATATAAAATCAACAAATTCGTCCAAATCCGGGATATTTTCTCGATGATTATTGGGTATGCAGTGATTAGCCATTCCTTGAGATTATTGAGTAGCGATTCCTTGATGGAATCTTCTTTTTTATGAGTCAAATACGGCGTCGGTCCAAAGGCCGATTTAAAGTGGAATTTTTAAGTTTAAATTGAAAAGTTGCCCTGGTAATATTATATTTTTTCGCAACTGCTCTCAAATATTTTTTTTTATTCTGATTTTTATCTAACACCTCATCTAGGGCTTCTTTGGTGTACTAAGGTGTAAAAAGATCTTTTGGCATGATTATTTTTGTTTAACCTGATAGAACAGAAAAATAAGCATGAGTGATCTTGTCCAAAATAAGAATATTATGGTTATTGGCCTCCTTTTTTGTATTGAAAATTATTCCAGACTTCATAGTACTTGGCCTAGGCCAATAACTGTTTACACAGCCCTAAAATTAGTGACAAACTAATATGATGCTTATTATAACAAACGGTAAAGATTTAATTCATTATAAACGTATATAGTTTTGGATCAAATGAATATAGTTATGGCATAGGTGGCCAATTACTGTAATGTTATTTAAATTATTCGTGCAGTAATTGGCCACTACATTTTTAAAGTTTATGTTATGATTTTGTCATTTTACCCTTCAAATACGCGTATTCTCGCATTCGCAATCGCATTTCACTCTATATATTTTACAGATTTTTAATGACTGCACTATGTAAATTTACTTCAAAATATCACATCCTAAAATTGTATGGACTTGACATTTTTTAAACAAACTTACCCGTTTTCGATACCGCTACGAAAAAATCACAGGCTACAAAAGAACGAATACATCTAGCGGTGTTTTGACGAAACTTTTAGACAGTCAACAATTGTGTTGCCTTAATGCATTTTAATATTTACCATTTAGTAATGTGGGTTGCTAGTTTTTCAATACCGCTGGAGAAATGGCTAATAACTATAAAGGGGCCAATAACTATACTGTTTCCCCTATACTATAAAAGCATTTTTCAATTAGAAACCTCGTAAAATTATTATACAGAGTAAAATACAAGTAGTCTGGAACAAATTGTATTTTACTCTGTGTTGTTTTTCGGGCGCTGATAGCTGCGCCACAGTTTGTACTTCTGTAGCTATCATCGTTCCATTGTACTTTGTGTAATTCCTAAATGGTTCCAAATAAACGTTTATTATTATTATTATTATTATTTTTAAATCTAGAAAATGGTAGCGTTTTTATGGCATTAGGTATTTTGTTATACAATTTTATGCACATAATGTAGCTGTTGTTACCTGTTAATGTGAGATTCGTCCTCGGTTGAAATAACTTATTAGTATACATAGATCGAGGGGCATAGTAGTTCGTCGCCTGCTGAAAAAGTCTCTTATGTTTGAAAACAAATATACAGGATTCTAATATATAAATACATGGAAGAGTTAGTATTTTATATTTTCTAAAGAATGGACGACATGACTCTATTTGCTTCAACCCAAATATAGCTCTCAGATACTTTTTCTGCATTACGAATGCTTGGTCAATCTCCACACAACGACCCCACAGGACAATACCATACCTTAGAGTGGAGGTTATATAGCCATGGAAAGCCGCTATTGCGGCACTTCTAGATACCTCGCAGCTAATACGCCTCAAAGGATATATGAATTTATTTATTTTACCACAAATGTCATTAATATGATTTTTCCATGAGCAAAATTTATCTAAATTTAGAAACTTTAAGAAACTTAACAGTGTCAGTTTCTGTCAGGGCAACCCCTTTATAAGATATATTTAGGTCCAGCGGTTTTGATCGATAAGTGTGAAATTGCATAAATTTTGTTTTATTAATATTAACTTTTAAATTATTAGACTCTAGCCACTCTATAGTTTTTTGAAGAGCAATATTTATTTCTTGTTCGTACGAACTTTTATCATGTCCTTTGATTATGATTGTAGTATCGTCGGCAAACAGTACACATTTATGATTTATAATTTTAGGGAAATCGTTTATGTAGAGCAAAAACATTGGCGGTCCCAAAATACTGCCCTGTGGCACGCCATATCTATTAAACATAAACGAAGAGTCACCCGGGGATAGCGTAGCCTTCCAACGGTGAAAGTATTTTTGCAATCGGTCCAGTAGTTTTTAAGTTTATTCGTTACATACAAAAATATATCAATACAAATCATTCCTCTTTATAACATTAGTATAGATAGTATAAATTTATTTTATTATACTCAGTTTTTCCCTAGCTATATCTATATGAAGGTATGTGAGGATAGGTACCAGTGAGTGGCAGACCTCGATCCCTCTCGATCCACTCCAGCTTCAAGCACGTGCCAACAATGGGAAGCATTCGACACATGGCGTATGGAAGACTTAAAGCGTCTTCACTTTTAAAACTCCTATTTTAACCGACTAAAAAAAAGAAGGAAGTAATCAATTCGAAACGTATGTATGTAATATTGTTGGAACTGCACAATTTATAATTATTCTATGTGGGCTTCTTCTAAACACGTGTGCATATATGTTAAATTTCATAAGTGTATATATGTTTGTTTGTATGTATGTATGTTTGTCCACGCATTTATCCGATACCACTAATCGGATCGTGATTATTCTGTTTGTGTTGGATTGAGTATCTCTCAACTTAGGGAATAGTGCAAGTTTCTTCAAAATGGGTCCAGCAGTTTTCAAGATATGGAGCATACATCCGAACTCCTTAGCAACAAACAGCACGAATGTGAAAATTGAGTTATTATGGGTGTTTTGTCAATCCTTGTCGGTGTCGAAAAATTATAAAAATAAGAGGTACCAAAGACACCTTGCCTTTTCGTGAGTACCGTTTCCGAATTAGTGAACATACACACAAATATTTTAGTGATATTCCCATCTTTTAAGCTCCTTACATCATGTTATTTGTTATGGTGTAGAAATAAAAGCTATGGAAATAAACCAAACAGTTCTTCATGCGATTCGATTTATATCACACACTTATGAGATTTTAATTTAGCGAAATAGCTTTAATAAAGCTTATCGACGCAATTTAAATTGCGTCACGTCAACAGGATGTTCAGAGCTCTATAGTTTGATTATTACTCTTCGAACTTGACACCTTTCTTTGTTTCCTTATAATTAATGAGGTACATTCTATGCTTTTCAGGACATTGGGTTTTAAAATATATTTTTAATGTGGCAGTTGGTAGGTTTATCACCGGCTCGGTGTATAAATAGTTAACCGAAATATGTGTGGTAAACGGTTATTTTAATGTGACTGTGTGGTTTATTGCTATTGATATGAGTCTTTCATACTTGAAACCTACATACCTACATTACTTATTTATTTATAAAGAAAAATACAAAATAACACCTACTTATATTCTCATTTATTACCGACAGTCGACTCAAACTCGAAAAAAACAAGTTTCATTGTCATTAATCGTGTATATTTTTACCTCTGATCATGGCGTCTGCGTCGACTAGAATGGGGGCAATTTTCTTCCTATATAAACTTAAGAAAATGTATGGTTATTCCTTTGTTATTCCTGGTATAACTTTATTCCGCGTTTATTTGTAAGAGGGTAAGAATATAGGCCAGGCTCCAGCGTACGGTGTCCGTCAAATACGAGTAACAGACATTTCTATCAACACCAAAATGGCTTCACATCAAAAACGGGAGGAAAAGAAAATACAGCGCGTTCCCATTTGGCAGTACATGGGTGCTAATCCGAATGGAGCCTGCCTCGAGCTTGCAACGCTGTTAGGAGCTACACAATACCGGACACCGGCTGTAGGGCTGATCCGCTCTGTGGTGTCATGGCCGCCAAGCTACCCAGCTCGATACACACAACACGGTTTAGGAAGACATGGGACGTTTGGGATATTTATACTGTGGTTTGGGTATGTTAAGCTGATATAGGTAACAAAAGGTTTATACACTACTAGCAAGAAAAAAAATGTGAGTAATGATTCCGGAAGTATGATTCGATCCTCCTTGGATTGTCGAATTGTTCTATTCAACTTTCGCTATGCATATCGATGGCCAGTGACTAGTGACCAATTGACCACGTAAATAGGCTCTATTTTACAAGTTATTTATTTTTAACTTGCAGTGTATGTAAGTGTGTTCGTGTATAATCTTGCAACTAAATTTAAAAACAGTTATCCTCCACCGATTAAGATGATTTTTGCATACACCTTTATTTTGGATGACATGCATGGTTAGCTTAGTGACGTCATTCTAAATACAAAACGGCGGACGGCCCAAGTTGGCGGACTAGTAATTTTTTGTGCACTGCCATGATATGGGTATCAAATGAAAGGGTTTCTTGAGAATACGAAAAAAGCTTTTTTTTTTCAATTTTAATGAATAATTTTATAATTCGGACCGTTAGATTTAGCAAGGTGTTGCAGCCCCTTGTTTGTTATAGGTATAGTACATAGGTCCATTCTGTTAAATCGCGCCGTGTAAATATAGGTGAAGTGAATTTGAAGCGAGGTGTAATTTTCTGCTGCAAGTCGTGGCACTTCATAAAATTTTTCAGGATGATATGTTTGGAGAATTGACTGATAAATTTATGTATTTTATTTACCTATTTATACGTCGGCACCATATCTAGTTGTACCTCATGTGTGTACAGTGATGTCATCAATATTTAGTTAAACTTCATGTACTAAATTACAATGGCGGACTTAATGCCTTAGGGATTCTCTACCAGTCAACCAAGAGTGGTAAAGAGACAACAAGCAAAGTGCATTGTTTAAAAATTGGCAACAAAAATAGATAAAAAAATTGCTTAAAATACACATATATGTTTATATAATACATACCTATATAAATATTTAATAAACTAATAAAAATAAGTTATCGAGATGATAATAAAACCGCAATTTCCACTTGAAAGCATACCGACCGGTGGCCGTCCTGATTTCGAGAGGAAGCGCGTTAGGTAACAGTTAAAGTTAATTATCATTATAATTGAAATACCATCTGTATATGCAAGAAGAAATCATCTTTTTAATTGTTTGTTAATCAAAGATAACCTTCCTTCGGCAGTCGGGTAAAAATTGAGGAGCTCGTGGCTAAATAATAACAGCCGCACGGGTCAAGGATAAGCAACGCTTGACGAGGTCGGTCCGTGGATGGGTGACCATTTCAACATACCGAGTTGCCTCCGTGCCTCGGAAAGCACGTTAAGCCGTTGGTCCCGGCTGTCATTTGAAGATCTTCGACAGTCGTTACGAGTAGTCAGAAGCTTGAGATCTGACACCAGTCTAGGCAAGGGGTACCGTGTTACCCAGTTACTGGGTTGTGGAGGTCAGATAGGCAGTCGCTCTATGTAAAACACTGGTACTCAGCTAAATCCGGTTAGACTGGAAGCCGACCCCAATAAAGTTGGGAAAAGGCTAGGCATATTGAAACAAAGACATCTCAACGGCAGAACGCATTTGAATGACACTTCGAACTGGGTAGATCATAGCCTAGATTGTTCTCTTGGGATAGTTTCCGACTTTCACGTGAAAGAATTCGCAGGCAGAAGCTAGTGTTTTATATTTGTATAAGGAAACTGTATTATTTTACTTCAATAAGATAGAGAACACGCTTCCAGTTTATGAACCCTAAAAAAAATTGGTATTTTAGTATACTATACTTATAATATACTAGCGGAAGCCTCGCGGTTTCACCCGCGTAGTTCCCGTTCCCAAAATCAAAAAATCTAAATTCATTTATTTGCATAAATAAGGTACAGAAGGTTGGTAAAATGTACAAAATTGTTCTCTTATTCTGCCTTTAATTTCGGCGTGCAAATATAAAATAGAGTTACAATATTAGTAAAAATTGTTATTGATCATAATCATGCAGTCACAGAACACATAAACCCATTTAAATTGTATTATTGAATTAAATAAATGTCAATATGATATGAAAAAATAATAAAGATAATCATAAGCGTCAATAATAATAATGTCAATAATGGGAGATATTCACCACACAATAATAATAACCATACACAAAATAATAACAATCATAATTTAAAAAATAATAATAATAAATATAATAATCATGTCAAAATTCGCCACACAATAATAAGAACCAATGACAAAATAACAATCATAATTTAAAATTACCGTGCAATTTACAAAAAACTTACAATTTATAATCCAAAAACTCATGTAGGGTAAACGGTATAGTTATTGGCCAGTTAAGCTACCTCAAGACGCTATTTATAATATAAAAAAATATAAAACGGATAAACGCACGGTTGGCGCAGTGGTTGAGCGATTGACTGCTGCGCTGCGTGTCGCGGGTTCGATTCCCGCACGGAACAAATATTTGTATGACCTACATATAGTTGTTCCGGCTCTGGGTGTTGTGTATGTGAGTTTATATGTTTGTAAACGCACCCACGATACAGGAAGAAATTCCTAGTGTGGGGCAACGTTTAAAAAAAAAAAAAAAAAATATGTAAAGGAAATAATTTTTAAAATATACAACATTAAAGTATTTATTCAATGGTATGGCTTGCATACTCCTTTTTCATACACTTTTATTAATAAAATCTACATAAAGATACAAATATTGAAATAACAGTTATTGGCCACCATAATCACAGTAATTGGCCATGTTGGTCATGTTGATGTGAGTAATTGGCAGTGATTGGCCATAGAAAACAAAATAATTATAAATATTCAAAAACAAAAACAACTAATTAAAAATGTTGTAATCATCAGAAGGCTCGGCATCATCGTTAATTACGTAACGTTTGTGGCATATAAAATCAACAAATTCGTCCAAATCCGGGATATTTTCTCGATGATTATTGGGTATGCAGTGATTAGCCATTCCTTGAGATTATTGAGTAGCGATTCCTTGATGGAATCTTCTTTTTTATGAGTCAAATACGGCGTCGGTCCAAAGGCCGATTTAAAGTGGAATTTTTAAGTTTAAATTGAAAAGTTGCCCTGGTAATATTATATTTTTTCGCAACTGCTCTCAAATATTTTTTTTTATTCTGATTTTTATCTAACACCTCATCTAGGGCTTCTTTGGTGTACTAAGGTGTAAAAAGATCTTTTGGCATGATTATTTTTGTTTAACCTGATAGAACAGAAAAATAAGCATGAGTGATCTTGTCCAAAATAAGAATATTATGGTTATTGGCCTCCTTTTTTGTATTGAAAATTATTCCAGACTTCATAGTACTTGGCCTAGGCCAATAACTGTTTACACAGCCCTAAAATTAGTGACAAACTAATATGATGCTTATTATAACAAACGGTAAAGATTTAATTCATTATAAACGTATATAGTTTTGGATCAAATGAATATAGTTATGGCATAGGTGGCCAATTACTGTAATGTTATTTAAATTATTCGTGCAGTAATTGGCCACTACATTTTTAAAGTTTATGTTATGATTTTGTCATTTTACCCTTCAAATACGCGTATTCTCGCATTCGCAATCGCATTTCACTCTATATATTTTACAGATTTTTAATGACTGCACTATGTAAATTTACTTCAAAATATCACATCCTAAAATTGTATGGACTTGACATTTTTTAAACAAACTTACCCGTTTTCGATACCGCTACGAAAAAATCACAGGCTACAAAAGAACGAATACATCTAGCGGTGTTTTGACGAAACTTTTAGACAGTCAACAATTGTGTTGCCTTAATGCATTTTAATATTTACCATTTAGTAATGTGGGTTGCTAGTTTTTCAATACCGCTGGAGAAATGGCTAATAACTATAAAGGGGCCAATAACTATACTGTTTCCCCTATACTATAAAAGCATTTTTCAATTAGAAACCTCGTAAAATTATTATACAGAGTAAAATACAAGTAGTCTGGAACAAATTGTATTTTACTCTGTGTTGTTTTTCGGGCGCTGATAGCTGCGCCACAGTTTGTACTTCTGTAGCTATCATCGTTCCATTGTACTTTGTGTAATTCCTAAATGGTTCCAAATAAACGTTTATTATTATTATTATTATTATTTTTAAATCTAGAAAATGGTAGCGTTTTTATGGCATTAGGTATTTTGTTATACAATTTTATGCACATAATGTAGCTGTTGTTACCTGTTAATGTGAGATTCGTCCTCGGTTGAAATAACTTATTAGTATACATAGATCGAGGGGCATAGTAGTTCGTCGCCTGCTGAAAAAGTCTCTTATGTTTGAAAACAAATATACAGGATTCTAATATATAAATACATGGAAGAGTTAGTATTTTATATTTTCTAAAGAATGGACGACATGACTCTATTTGCTTCAACCCAAATATAGCTCTCAGATACTTTTTCTGCATTACGAATGCTTGGTCAATCTCCACACAACGACCCCACAGGACAATACCATACCTTAGAGTGGAGGTTATATAGCCATGGAAAGCCGCTATTGCGGCACTTCTAGATACCTCGCAGCTAATACGCCTCAAAGGATATATGAATTTATTTATTTTACCACAAATGTCATTAATATGATTTTTCCATGAGCAAAATTTATCTATATTTAGAAACTTTAAGAAACTTAACAGTGTCAGTTTCTGTCAGGGCAACCCCTTTATAAGATATATTTAGGTCCAGCGGTTTTGATCGATAAGTGTGAAATTGCATAAATTTTGTTTTATTAATATTAACTTTTAAATTATTAGACTCTAGCCACTCTATAGTTTTTTGAAGAGCAATATTTATTTCTTGTTCGTACGAACTTTTATCATGTCCTTTGATTATGATTGTAGTATCGTCGGCAAACAGTACACATTTATGATTTATAATTTTAGGGAAATCGTTTATGTAGAGCAAAAACATTGGCGGTCCCAAAATACTGCCCTGTGGCACGCCATATCTATTAAACATAAACGAAGAGTCACCCGGGGATAGCGTAGCCTTCCAACGGTGAAAGTATTTTTGCAATCGGTCCAGTAGTTTTTAAGTTTATTCGTTACATACAAAAATATATCAATACAAATCATTCCTCTTTATAACATTAGTATAGATAGTATAAATTTATTTTATTATACTCAGTTTTTCCCTAGCTATATCTATATGAAGGTATGTGAGGATAGGTACCAGTGAGTGGCAGACCTCGATCCCTCTCGATCCACTCCAGCTTCAAGCACGTGCCAACAATGGGAAGCATTCGACACATGGCGTATGGAAGACTTAAAGCGTCTTCACTTTTAAAACTCCTATTTTAACCGACTAAAAAAAAGAAGGAAGTAATCAATTCGAAACGTATGTATGTAATATTGTTGGAACTGCACAATTTATAATTATTCTATGTGGGCTTCTTCTAAACACGTGTGCATATATGTTAAATTTCATAAGTGTATATATGTTTGTTTGTATGTATGTATGTTTGTCCACGCATTTATCCGATACCACTAATCGGATCGTGATTATTCTGTTTGTGTTGGATTGAGTATCTCTCAACTTAGGGAATAGTGCAAGTTTCTTCAAAATGGGTCCAGCAGTTTTCAAGATATGGAGCATACATCCGAACTCCTTAGCAACAAACAGCACGAATGTGAAAATTGAGTTATTATGGGTGTTTTGTCAATCCTTGTCGGTGTCGAAAAATTATAAAAATAAGAGGTACCAAAGACACCTTGCCTTTTCGTGAGTACCGTTTCCGAATTAGTGAACATACACACAAATATTTTAGTGATATTCCCATCTTTTAAGCTCCTTACATCATGTTATTTGTTATGGTGTAGAAATAAAAGCTATGGAAATAAACCAAACAGTTCTTCATGCGATTCGATTTATATCACACACTTATGAGATTTTAATTTAGCGAAATAGCTTTAATAAAGCTTATCGACGCAATTTAAATTGCGTCACGTCAACAGGATGTTCAGAGCTCTATAGTTTGATTATTACTCTTCGAACTTGACACCTTTCTTTGTTTCCTTATAATTAATGAGGTACATTCTATGCTTTTCAGGACATTGGGTTTTAAAATATATTTTTAATGTGGCAGTTGGTAGGTTTATCACCGGCTCGGTGTATAAATAGTTAACCGAAATATGTGTGGTAAACGGTTATTTTAATGTGACTGTGTGGTTTATTGCTATTGATATGAGTCTTTCATACTTGAAACCTACATACCTACATTACTTATTTATTTATAAAGAAAAATACAAAATAACACCTACTTATATTCTCATTTATTACCGACAGTCGACTCAAACTCGAAAAAAACAAGTTTCATTGTCATTAATCGTGTATATTTTTACCTCTGATCATGGCGTCTGCGTCGACTAGAATGGGGGCAATTTTCTTCCTATATAAACTTAAGAAAATGTATGGTTATTCCTTTGTTATTCCTGGTATAACTTTATTCCGCGTTTATTTGTAAGAGGGTAAGAATATAGGCCAGGCTCCAGCGTACGGTGTCCGTCAAATACGAGTAACAGACATTTCTATCAACACCAAAATGGCTTCACATCAAAAACGGGAGGAAAAGAAAATACAGCGCGTTCCCATTTGGCAGTACATGGGTGCTAATCCGAATGGAGCCTGCCTCGAGCTTGCAACGCTGTTAGGAGCTACACAATACCGGACACCGGCTGTAGGGCTGATCCGCTCTGTGGTGTCATGGCCGCCAAGCTACCCAGCTCGATACACACAACACGGTTTAGGAAGACATGGGACGTTTGGGATATTTATACTGTGGTTTGGGTATGTTAAGCTGATATAGGTAACAAAAGGTTTATACACTACTAGCAAGAAAAAAAATGTGAGTAATGATTCCGGAAGTATGATTCGATCCTCCTTGGATTGTCGAATTGTTCTATTCAACTTTCGCTATGCATATCGATGGCCAGTGACTAGTGACCAATTGACCACGTAAATAGGCTCTATTTTACAAGTTATTTATTTTTAACTTGCAGTGTATGTAAGTGTGTTCGTGTATAATCTTGCAACTAAATTTAAAAACAGTTATCCTCCACCGATTAAGATGATTTTTGCATACACCTTTATTTTGGATGACATGCATGGTTAGCTTAGTGACGTCATTCTAAATACAAAACGGCGGACGGCCCAAGTTGGCGGACTAGTAATTTTTTGTGCACTGCCATGATATGGGTATCAAATGAAAGGGTTTCTTGAGAATACGAAAAAAGCTTTTTTTTTTCAATTTTAATGAATAATTTTATAATTCGGACCGTTAGATTTAGCAAGGTGTTGCAGCCCCTTGTTTGTTATAGGTATAGTACATAGGTCCATTCTGTTAAATCGCGCCGTGTAAATATAGGTGAAGTGAATTTGAAGCGAGGTGTAATTTTCTGCTGCAAGTCGTGGCACTTCATAAAATTTTTCAGGATGATATGTTTGGAGAATTGACTGATAAATTTATGTATTTTATTTACCTATTTATACGTCGGCACCATATCTAGTTGTACCTCATGTGTGTACAGTGATGTCATCAATATTTAGTTAAACTTCATGTACTAAATTACAATGGCGGACTTAATGCCTTAGGGATTCTCTACCAGTCAACCAAGAGTGGTAAAGAGACAACAAGCAAAGTGCATTGTTTAAAAATTGGCAACAAAAATAGATAAAAAAATTGCTTAAAATACACATATATGTTTATATAATACATACCTATATAAATATTTAATAAACTAATAAAAATAAGTTATCGAGATGATAATAAAACCGCAATTTCCACTTGAAAGCATACCGACCGGTGGCCGTCCTGATTTCGAGAGGAAGCGCGTTCCAAAGAAGAAGTCTGAATATGAAAGGAAGAATGAACAAAATGAGTAGTATGAGAAGGACAAGATTGTTGGCAGAACGCAAGATTCTAGTGTGAGAAGCACTTAAATATTGAAAGTGAGATATACGGTAAGAAGAGGGAGAGTTGAGTAGGGAGAAAAGAGTGGATAGAGCATGCAAACATTTCTGGCGAATGGGCATCCATTTGGGCTCAGACCATTATCAACTATTAAAATATCAAACTTAACTTATCCGACAAACATTACATTTTCAATTGCGGTTACTCAGCTTCATAACTGATACATTGGACCGTCATACATAAATATCATAATTTAATACATATTCCAGCAAAATTATTAAATTAACTAGTAGTACATGTGGCTTCCGTCCGCATATTGTGTTACAAACTACTCGTATTATCAGTATCTGTGTTGCCAGTGAATGTGGTAATTCGGTTAATAATCTAAGTGATATCAAAATACACTAAATGGTTATGATGCAACAAACTACATTAAATAATTATCTGGTATTATATTTCAGTATAATATTGCCCATGATTATGTAATACTGAACATTTTGCCAAATGGGCGCACTGAATGGGGGCTACTGCGTTCGAATTTTCCGCTAGGGGCGCTGGTGTAGACTGAGAACGGTACGGAACCCTAAAAACTATGAAATTTGACATTTGTCAAATTTTATAGTTTTTAGGGTTCCGCACCCAAAGGGTAAAACGGGACCCTATTACTAAGACTCTGCGATCCCTCTGTCTGTCTGTCTGTCCGTCTGTCACCAGGCTGTATCTCATGAACCGTGATAGCTAGACAGTTGAAACTTTCACATATATGTATTTCTGTTGCCGCTATAACAATAAATACTAAAAACAGAATAAAAAATGAACAATACAACAAACGTGATTTTTTTGTCGTTTTTTGCGATATTGGTACGGAACCCTTCGTGCGCGAGTCCGACTCACACTTTCGATTACGTGATAATGATATCACGCGATCGATTTTTTTGGTTTTAAGCGCGAATTTATTTACAATATTTTTCCGATATGGCAGATTAGGATATGTCCACTTCTTTAAAAGAGTTTTGTTTCGGAATATGTTATCCTCCTTTTTTATCAAAAAAAAGGGTCTGCGCAAAACTACGGCATACTCGATTTTATATTTAATCGCACTTTTACGGCATTGGAAATTATTTTAATTCTAACTTTGCTTCCGTGCGCGTACGAACAAGTCTAACAACGTTTAACCGGACCTTACTCGGGAGTGGCGCCAACTGGTGAGCACAAAAACGGTAGCCCCCATTGCGATGCGATATACTATCACGCCTGTAATCCCCGAAGGGCAGTGCAGAGGTGCTCCAGTACACCCGCATTTCAGTTCCCAGTTGTGTTTAAGTAAGAAAAAACCCTATCCTCCCCAAAATGCAGGCTTATTGAAATTCATATCTCTGCCAACACCTGACTCGATACATATTTGAGAGGTTCTCGATTATATCAGAGTATCGATTGGATGGTTGGCTTCACTGCATTCCACTCGGATTGGCGCAAAGTGCTCAAGAATCGCCGAACCTTGCGAAACATTCAAGGGTTTACTTGATGTAATAATCTTTTATGTCGAATCTTTTTTAGGATCGCGTTTCGCACTATCTCACCTGATGTAAGAGATGGTATGGTCGACGATATAGCACGCTTGCCTCGTAGTAATAGTAAGCTATTTACTCTTGACTTAACTAATTTCAGGTTATAACTAGCCAAAATAATGAAAACATTTCCAAAACGATTTTGGAGTCTGTGGCCCTTTGTCCCGACCAATTCATTATTCCTGATGAGCCTCTCGGTCCATTTTTAGGATTTCGTACTCGAAGGGTCCGAACGGAGCACTATAGCTGTCACTCACGTCGTGTCTGTTTGTCCGTCTGTCTGTCTGCCCGACATGTGTCACAGAGGTTTTACAGCCAAACGGTTGGAGCTTAAAGTCTTCAAATTTTTACAGTATAAGCATCTTGTTGACACAACGCCATAAAAATTGTTTTTTTTTTTGTTTTTAGGGCGGCTTGTTCCCATACGGTTAAAGACCGGAGCAGAAAAAAAACTAAAATTTGACTTAACTCATCGAGGGGGTATCGCTAGGTAGATACATACTGTATTTTTTGTTATAAAAATAACGGAAAATAAAGGAATGAGAAGTCACCAAAGTCAGCTTTTTTTACCAAATTTTGTTCCGAAGACTTTTTTAACTTTCCATTGATCTATGAACTTCAAATTTGGTGATAATGTTTATTATTACGTATATTTTACCAACAAATACCAATAAATTGATAAATCAGATTTTTTCTTTGAAATGACCTCATTTTTTCCTATTACAACAAACTTAATTAAGCGGTTTGGTACGGAATCCTAAATGTGCGAAGTCCGACACGCACTTGGCCGGTGTTTTTATTTTTGATCTGTCTTCAAAATATCGAGAAGGTTCTAAATTCAGCTGAAGGTTTTTTCAATCCGGAGCATCAAACTGGTATTCGGCAGATCCGTCCCAGAGTTAGGAGCAGTATTCCATATGGATGGCTCTGACGTCATGCAAGGCTGTTTGGGTGTCATTCGATACCGTTACTTCAAGTTGTTCAGTAGGGGTCATACAGTTATTTTAAAGACATTACTTTAACGGCAATACAAAACGGAATAACCTTAATCCCACTTATCTTTTTTTAAATAAGCTAAACAGGTACTCAATTATGGTCGCGGATAAATTTGAATCAAAATTTGAAAAAGAGTTACCGCGGACCTTGCTAAAGCAACTGAAGGAACACGGGTGGGTTTTAAATCAGTAAAAGTCTGACAGCTAACACCCGTCTGACTCCCGCTTCACCTTGAGCGGGATAAGTCATTGGATGATTGCTCACATAAAAAAAAAAAAAACAAAAAACCTACTCAATGATAGATAATAATTTTATTAATTTCCTGTTTTTAGGGTTCCGTACCCAAAGGGTAAAAACGGGACTCTATTACTGAGACTTCGCTGTCCGTCTGTCTGTCTGTCACCAGGCTGTATCTCATGAACCGTGATAGTTAGACAGTTGAAACTTTCACAGATGATGTATTCCTGTTGCCGCTATAACAACAAATACTAAAAACAGTATAAAATTAATATTTAAGGGGGGCTCCCATACAACAAACGTGATATTTTTGCTGTTTTTTGCTCGATATTAATAACGGCAACAGGTAGACGCATGAAATATTCACAGAATATTTAGTTGTATATTCTCTTCAAAAAATAATAATTATTAAATTAAAATAAAATAAATTAAGGGGGGCTCCCATACAACAAACGTGACTTTTTTGCAGTGTTTTGCGATAATGGTACGGAACCCTTCGTGTGCGAGTCCGACTCGCACTTGGCCGGTTTTTTAATTTAGCTTATGGATAGGAATTTATATCAGTGGGGAAACCCATTTCTAGATTGATATTATATCTAAGTAGGCATTTATGGGAGTTCTACTGATGATATGTAGTAACAAGCTATGAGTAGGTAGTTGAATTAATAAAGCGAGATCATTTCAACACATCGCCGCCAACACAAGTCCTTCGACTTTAGCATTATGTATTTTAAGTTTATTTTAAGTGAGCATTTCTTTAAAAGTCCTTAAAAACAAATGGGTTGCAATGGATTTTGAACTTTGTCATGTATGAACTTAGCGTTTGTTGTGCCAAAATTAGATAATTACCTAGAATTCTGAGAAATTGGGTTCAAAGTTGCATCAACATGGCAGTCTGAGAAAAAAAAACAGCTGCGATAACAAAGTATTTGGTATTACTCCATTATTAGAAAACAGCGATACCCATCATTAAGCCGTCTGAATTTTTATTTGTGCGGTCAAACTTTTTAAGAGTGGACTCGCTTCAGTCGGATTTTCCCGCGTACTCGTAAGGCTAGGATTTTTTGTGAAGTTACTATGTTAACTAGCATTTCATAAGTGGTGCTTTGAAACCCCTTAGGAAACCATAGCTAATAATTAACATTTGACTGAGTAACTATCTAGTATTACGAAACTAATCAGCTATTATAATACCCACTCCTACCAAGATCGGAGATTCTACAATCGAACGACGAATATGTCTACCTGGGACAAACGTTCCAGTTAGGTAGGTCTAACTTCGAGAAAGAGAAGAGCTCAACCGTCGAATCCGACTCGGCTGGGCAACGTTCGGGAAGGTCGGTATCTTCACTTCCAACTTACCGCAGTGTCTCAAGACGAAAGTCTATGACCAGTGTGTGTTGCCAGTGATTACATATGAAACCTAAACGTGGTCGTTCACAATGGGCCTCATCAGAAGGCTTACAGTCAACCAAAGGGAGTGAGGCTCGGCGTTTCCTTACGTGATCGAATTAGAAATGAAGACATCCGATAGAACCAGAGTTACCGACATAGCCCGAAGAATTGCCTAACTTAAATGGCAGTGGGCAGGGCACATTGCTCGCAGAACTTATGGCCGATGGGGCCGAAAAGTTCTGTAGTGGCGACCGCGTACCGGAAGACATAGCGTTGGCAGGCCTCCCCTAGGTGGAGCAATGACCAGGTCAAGGGTGCGGGAATCCGGTGGATACGCAACGCAAAGGACCGAGCAGTGTGGCGACGCTTCGGGAAAGCATATCCAGCAGTGGACTGCATATTTTGGTTAAAATAATGATGATGATGATAATAATGCAAGCACAATTCGCAAGCCCCAATAATTTCGTAACCAGCAATAAAAACGTTGGTACTTAACCGTTGTTAACCAGTGTATTCAGTATATAACATTTATTTTCGCATTTCACATAATAGATCCTGTTTAAAGGAACTTTTATATGTTTAATATAATTCCTTGTCTATAAAACCGTTGCAAAACAAAAGCACCCTTCTCACGCGAGGTAGAAAAGGCTCAAGTTGCTCGGACATAAAGAGTAGTTAGCATTTTGAGCATGTCCAGTGTCGAGGACTTTCTGCCAGCTGTAATTAGCTACAGTGAAGGATAACGATGGGTCACAAACGACTTATATGAATATTCATCTTCTGGTGATCGAATTTTGGAACATTTTCTACTTTCTACCTTCATTTTGGTGGAGCCTTGTGTTTGCGATCACTGTTTTTATTTATGCATAGGGTGGAGTCATGCAGGTCACTTTTTTCATAAATTGTATATTTACTAGACCCAAAATCTGCGGGCCAAATTTCAAATCCGTGCTGTTTTACGGGTGCGAAACGTGGAAGGTCACAAAAGGCATCTCGCGCCAGATCCAAGTCTTCGTCAACCGCTGTTTTCGTCGCATTCTCGGGAATCAACTGGCCCGAGACCATCACCAACGTAGAGCTGCTGGAGAAATGCCACGAGATCCCAGTGGACCGCCAGATCAAGCGTTGCAAGTGGAGTTGGATTGGCCACACACTGCAAAGGGATTTTGGTTAGAAACTAAGGCAAGCGTTGAATTGAAATCCTCAAGGTAAAAGAAACCGTGGCCGTCACCTTCAAACCTGGCTTCGCATCGTGTTGGCAGAAGCGAAGAACAACGGAATGACGTGGAGCGAGGTGAAGCGTGAAGCTAAATATCGGTTACGATAGAGAACTACTGAACTGTGGACGCCCTCTGCCCAATCCAGGGGACATAGGATATTGAGTCAAGTAAGTCATGTTTACTAATATCCTATTATTAGGTACTTTATGGAAATTTACACATTATTTTATTACATAGTAAATAGCGGACCCTACACCGTTTTGTTTTACATGACGACATGACGGTGTAATTTTGCAATCCTCATAACAGTGACCTACGCTACGTGCTCTTAAACATGTCTAGATACGAGTATTATTATTAGTCTGGGTTTCCTCAAGATGTTTTCTTATTTTTTAGTGATGCCTAAGATAAACCTAAAAAGAATACGTGCGCTCTTAGCTAATTATAGATCGGAACATAGTAATTTTAATACACAGACTATTTTTTGCTACGGGAAAGATACACATGTATATGTTAAAAACATGTAAATTAAGCTGCTTTAAGTAGCGCAGTTTTGGGCTTTTCGTTGAGCTGAGCTTGAAGAGGACTTCAAACTTACAACTGCTAGCCGCTAAGGGTGGTGTTAATTTGCATCTGAGCGAGTTGTAAACATACATATACTACGTCTGCATGTTCCTTCAGGTTTTTTACTAAAGGTTTTAAGCACAGCTGCGGTAAATTGTCTGATCTTTTGAAAAAGGAGTGAAGTAATACTTAGGAATACCACATAGAACTGTACTATTATTTATTCTGTGATAGAACTAAGTATTCATATAGCGGAGTTTGTGGCCAAATAATAACAGCCACACGATTCAATCTTCATGGCTAAGCAACGTTTGCTGAGGTCGGACCCTGGATGGGTGATCTTTACACAACGAGATTCGTCCGTGCCTCGGAAAGCAAGTTAAGCCGTTGGTCCCGGCAGTCATTTCTAGATACAAATTTGAGTTTGTGTTACGGATAGTCAGAGCCAGGAAATCTGACACCAGTCTTGCCAAGGATTACCGTGTTACCCAGTTACTGGGTTGTGGAGGTCAGATAGGCAGTCGCTCTATGTCATATACTGGTACTCTGCTGAATCCGGTTGGCTGGAAGCCTACCCAATATAGATAGGAAAAGGCTAGGCTGATTTATAGAATTTTTTTCTTCTTTTGGAATTGTTGGAATACTCTTTATATATTTTGGGCCCATTAGGTGGCCACACCGAATGCAGTGTCAGTGGCTAGCATAAGGTCTTCCAAAGTGCAGGCATATTGGCACTTGGGACCCTCCATCATGTGTGCCATATTCTGCAGAGGGGCAAAACACACACACTGGGTATCAGACGGTCTATAGATACATACATATATATACGGTCTATATACACCATATTTCAAATTTGTGTTTGCAGCGGCCTACTTGGGTACGCAAACGATTGAGTGCTTTCCTTTTAGGCCACTGCAGTTCACGTCCATTTACAGAATTAATCAAAGAGATAGGTACAACTTTATCCCAAATAATAATATGGTAATGATAACACCACGCGTGTATTCTTCGATATTTTAGGCTGAGTTGTAACTAAGTGACTACATCCACATGCCGCCATCATCGATCATAGATCACAGGCGCTCATCTGTGGCGATGTCAGATTTAGAGGACGACGGTCTATTTTATTTTTTACCCGACTGCCGAAGGAGGGTTATGTGTTTATCAGTCTATGTATGTATGTATGTTTGTTCCTATGTGGCGTTCCAGAGACCAAACGCGTTGACCGATTTTGATGATTCATACGTCAATCGATTCGTCTTAACCTTGCGAGTGTCATAGGCTACATTAAAATTGGAAAATAGAAAAATGGCGGCATTTGGGCACCATATTGTGGGGGGGCAATTTTATTTTTTCTTCCTAACCCATCGTGTGGGGTATCAAAATAAAGGGTTTTAAGAGGTGATTTCAAAAATATATAACACTTATATATTTAAATGTACCTAATTCGAAAAAAATGTTAACTAAAAAGTTATAAATAAAAAAATTAATAAAAAAAATCAAAATACCCGACTGCTTAAAAAGCGAACTAAAAAGACGTAAACAAGAAGAAAATCATGCTGTGCAGTCGGAGGATACATATTCTCGAGCTGGCTGATCAAAACCAGATGTATCCTCCGACTGCACAGCATGATTTTCTTCTTGTTTACGTCTTTTTAGTTCGCTTTTTAAGCAGTCGGGTATTTTGATTTTTTTAATTATTTTTTTTTTATAATCTAAAGACTCGCGTTTGACCACTATCTCACCTGATGCTAAGCGATGATGACGGTGAAGTACGCTTGCCTAGAAGAAACCTATTCACTCCTGACTTAAAGACCCCAAGGTTGTAGCTATCAGGGAACAAAGACTTCGGAAGGGAGTTCCACTTCTTAGCTTTGCGCACAATAATAGCATTAGCAAAACGCTTTGAGCGTATGGGAGGGATGTCCACGTCCACCATGTACCGATGGCGCATGGCCGTACGTCTTGTAGTTCGATGGTGGAAAGGGCATCTCGGCGATGATTGTTTTCCTAATAACAACAGATGAAGGTATGTTAACATACCAGTCAATTAAGTGTATTGTATGTATCTACTTACTATGTTAAATGTAACAGAAATTGCTTGTTGATGTTCATCTCAACGATATACCTGAAATAAAACAAAAAAAAAATAAACTACAAATCTTTCTACAATTTTAAAATAACAACGTTTCCTGCTACCATCTTCATCTCAAAGAAAAAATAACAGAAATAACGTTACTAAAAGAGTATTCATTTTAAATTGCATCTCGTTTCTCAATTCACGAACATAAAGTAGACTCCATCAAATTGTATACTATTCTTATACGAGGAGATATAACTTGAGTCTGAGTGCGACATTTATTATTAAATACAATAACAATAAATGTCGCATGTATCTACTGAATTCACAAGTCATGTGTGGCAACATTCGTTGAGAACTGAGAAGATAATAAAAAGGTATTGCACAGATTGTTAACGCTACTGTTGAACATGAGGTGCTTGTTCGATTCCCGGGTCGGGCATGTGTTGTTGAGATTTTCCATCTTGAATTTAAAAAATAAATAAAAAAAATCCTTCTATAATTCAATTAGGCCATTAAATCAGCCGGCGTAATTACAGACACAATATAATAGTAGTTTATGAAACTGTTGCATAATAAGGGGTATTAAAACATGAGTGTGTGTTTAAAAAACGAGCCGTAGGCGAAGTTTTTAATAGTATTCACACGAATGTTTTAATACCTAGTAGTTATATGCAGTTTCATACTTGTACACTACTTTATCTACACTCATACATTGGGATTGTACCTACTAAAACCTTTTATGCATTTTCCATGCCATAAAGTAGTGATAGCATTTATCATATAATTTTCTCGTTTTTGCTGGTAATAGATTATGAGTAATTTCCTTTGTCGCATCTAAAATATCGGGCGAAGTCATATTTTCTTCACATTCACTGATATCAGAAATTTTTAAGCTAGAAATTAAAAAACTCATGAAATTCAATACAGCAAAACCTGCAAAACGTATGAATGGCGCCAAAACCCAGCACATCACCGCATTATCCGCGCATGCGCTAAGGTTTAGCACGCACTGCGATTTTTATTCGCGCGAATTTTTTCGCCCATTCTGCGACCTATGGAATTGTATGAAGCTGCTCGCATTGCGGTAAAAAAATCGTGCAGAAATAATACCGCAAGAAATCCGTGTTTTTTCAAAGAATCCACCGCACCGCGGCGCGCATAGAAATATAAAATACAGTTTAATATATCTATGGCGGCGCGAATCTAATTCGCGCGAATATTTTGAGCTCTATGAACAGGTAGAAAGAAACAAAATTCGCGCGAATAAAAGTCGCAGGGCGTGTTAAGCCTAAAGCGGGCATTGTCATAGACAAGTAAAAATTGGAATCAAATCTTTTTAAATAGGTACTATAAAAATGGCATTACAAAAAAAATATTGATGAAAACTCCTTAGTGATTAACTTCTTGGATTTGTCCTGAATCGTAATAGAAAATAAAAATTACTATAGCATTATTTTGTTAGAGAAAAAGTGTTATAATAAGATTCTATTTTTAAATTTTGGTAAGTATTATGTTTATAAAGTATGTCAATATAAACTCATTTTGAAGTTTATAATTCGAATATTACGATATGAGAGTAGATAATAGTAGTTTATGCAATGGTCATATAATAGGGGTTATTAAAACACGAGCGTAGGTTTATCAAATGAGGCGAAGCCGAATTTGATAATAATATTACGCGAGTGTTTTAATACCTAATTATATGCTATTGCATACACTACTTTATCTTCACTCATACAGTTGCAATAAAACAAAAGTAGAAACGGAAAAATATTTGGTATGGCGGGCAATTTAGATTCTCATTGCGCATGAAAGCGCAGCGCGCGCCTCCTTAGACAATGACAGTACTTCAATGAGCCCATAAGCGCCAATAAATTAAAAAGTAAAAGTGTGCTATAAAAATTAAAAACTTATTTTATGATGCAGTTGTTTGAAAATCGAAGGAAAATGTTGAACTATAATGGTTTTTTTTTTAAATTTTACCTATCCACGAACATAAAGTACGTGTTTATACAAAATTTTTCGAATTCGTATTTGGAACATTACGTTGTGAGTGTAGATAATAGTAGTTTATGAAACTGTTGCATAGTTTATGAAACTGTTTTTAAACACACACTCATGTTTTAATACCTAGTTATGTGCTGTTTCATACACTACTTTATCTACACTCATACATTGGGATTGAACCTACTAAATACCTTTTTTGCATTTTCCATGCCATAAAGTCGTGATAGCATTTATCATATAATTTTCTCGACTTTGCTGGTAATAAATTATGAGTAATTTCCTTCGCCGCATCTAAAATATCGGGCGAAGTCAAATTTTCTTCAAATTCACTGATATCAGACATTTTTAAGCAAGAATTAAAAAAACTCATGAAATTCAATACAACTAAACCTGCAAAATACGAATGGCGCCAAAACCCAGCACATCACCGCATTGCGCATGCGCTAAGGTTTAGCACGCACTGCGATTTTTATTCGTGCGAATTTTTTTCGCCTATTCTGCGACCTATGGAATTGTATGAAGTTGCTCGCATTGCGGTAAAAAATCGTGCAGAAATAATACTGCAAGAAATCCGTGTTTTGCCACAGAATCCACCGCACCGCGGCGCGAATTTAATTCGCGCGAATATTTTGAGCTCTATGAACATGTAGGAAGAGACAAAATTCGCGCGAATAAAAATCGCAGTGCGTGCTAAGCCTGAAGCGGGCATTGTCATAGACAAGTAAAAATTGAAATCAAATCTTTTTAAATAGGCACTATAAAAATGGCATTACAAAAAATAATTGATGAAAACTCCTTGTGATTAACTTCTTGGATTTGTCCTGTATCGTAATAGAAAAAAAATTGTATTATAGCATTATTTTGTTAGAGAAAAAGTGTTATAATAAGATTCTATTTTTAAATTTCGGTATTGTGTTTATAAAGTATGTCAATATAAACTCGTTTTGAAGTTTATAATTCGAATATTACGATATGAGAGTAGATAAAATGTATTATAGCATTATTTTGTTAGAGAAAAAGTGTTATAATAAGATTCTATTTTAAAATTTTGGTATTGTGTTTATAAAGTATGTCAATATAAACTCGTTTTGAAGTTTATAATTCGAATATTACGATATGAGAGTAGATAAAAACAATTAAACAGGCGCCATAAATGGTCCCTTGCCGGTCGAAGGCCAAGCGGCACATTTGAACGTCTAAAAATTAAATTTAAAAGTAATAATAATTGATTATACCGTCCTTTCGGAAAAGTAACTTTTTATGGAGAAGAACGGGCAGGATAGGATAGGTAGGATTATTATTGATTAGACTTATAGGATAAGTAGAGATGCTTCTATGAGAGGACAAGCGAAATTTTTGCGAAATGTCAATGAATGCGAAATTTTACCGAGTTTGATACACCATTATAGTCGCAGAGACATTATTCAAGTAATTCTATTGTATTCTTTATTGCATTACCTACAGCTACACTCAAAGAATTTTTCCCACAAAAATATTGCATCAATTTATATTCTTGACAGTGGTCACAAAAGAAGACTTTTGGAATGGCAAGAATAAAAATTATTACGTCCCTTTGTGGACAAGCCCATTCACAGGTAATTTTATTTATTATTATTTTTTTATTTGAGTGTAATGTTTTATTTTATAACTGAAGACTTTTCTTCGTTATAAATCTTTATAATTAGCAGTATTGTACTCAGTGTACACCTATTTTCAACCAACTTCAAAAAAAGGAAGAGGTTTTCAATTCGTCAGCATCTTTTTGAAAACAATATTTGTATGTCCAACAAGGCAACACATAGTAGAACAATATTTTTGTAAGTAACACCATGTACAATAACATTTAGGTCTTGTGTGTTACAATCACAAATAAATAAATTTGGAATATTTTCAATGGGATTTCCACAATAAAAATCCATTCGCTTTAGGTCTTTATTTAGTATGTCTCCGACTGTATAGTATTTAGGGCTTTATTGACTTTTTTTTATTAATTGGGGAGAGATGGCCAGTAAGACTATCTCACCGATTCTGTGGTCGACGATTATAATTTAGGTACGACGATTATAAATTGACTTTAAATACCATCTTCTTATCTTTTATAAATTATCTTGAGATGAGCGCTACTTAGCAAGGCGTCTAAAACATCCACCTCCCGGAAGCTTGGCGAAGTTGCTTCAAGAATTCGTTTGGCATCAAAGACTTAACTGCAAATAACCAGTTTGAGCTGGTATAAACCGGTTATGTTAGTGGACCGAGATTTCTAAGTAAATGGCCACTGAGAGGGTTTATTTCGGAATATAACTATATTTAGAGAGGCTAAGATTATATGCAGTCTGTTCAAATTAATGCAAATGAGACCAAAATTCAGACAACTTGTCTCGCAAAGAAGCATCGTGTTACCCAGTTACTGGGTTATGGAGGCCAGCCCCCGTACCTTGACTTGTCAAAACTATCATAGTTCGACTTTAAAAAAGGGACAGATTTATACAAGTCATATACATGCGTCCCTTACGCACACTCAAAATAACCTTACTCTAGCCCTCTTACAAATAAACGCGGAATAAAGTTATACCAGGTATAACAAAGGAATAATTATACATTTTCATAGGTTTATACTTGGTATAACTTTATTCCGCGTTTATTTGTAAGAGCGTAAGAGCTTATGGTCACCTCCCAAATAGCCACCTTGTAAAATACTGGTACCCAGTTACATCCGGTTACACAAGAAGCCGGCCCTAACACCGTGATTTAGCAGAGAGTGAAAATCTTGCATATCTGTTAGATAAGAAAATTATTGCGGGAATGAGAAAAATGCTTAATCATAACAATGTTCATACTAATACTAATAATCTAATCTTACTAATCACACTACCACTATCACATCAAACTAATATTATAAAGGCGAAAGTTTGAGAGTGTGTGAGTGTGTTTGTATGTTTCTTACTTCTTCACGGTCAAACGGCTGGACGGATCTGAATGAAATTTGGCACAGAGATAGATTATAGTCTACAAAAACACATAGATGATAAAACACTTTACACGTGGGCGAGGCCTCTGGCAGACGCTAGTGTATTATAAATGCGAAAAAACTCTGTCTTTTACCTTTTCACGCTTAAACCGCTGAACCGATTTAGATGAAATTTGGGAAAGTTTTTATTCCGGCAATCATCCTTACGGGGGGTGGAACGGGGGCGTGGAAGTTTGTATTGTGAACTTAACACCTACAATACAATTACGCGATACAAAAATAGACTATTCGAAGTACTATACTATGCAGACGAAGTATCGCGCAACAGCTACTGAAATAATATAACAAACCAAAGGACAAAATAATTAAAGCCATACAAATAAACCACGAAAACAATAAACAACTTTGAAAGTCGAATAAGAATAATTTGTTCTGCGACTTTCATGCCACATTTGTCTGTGTATACTGATACAATATGTATAAATATTCCGCACAGGGTATGCTTGTTATCAATGTTTGTTATCGGGTATACCTACATAATGTAAAACATTACCCGCGTCTAGTCCCAGTTAACGGCAGGATATAACATTTGTTATAAATTTGTTACGATGTTTAACACACACTGTTATTTTTTTTAATATAAGGAAACATTGCCCATTTTTAGGGTTTAGTAACCGAAGGGTCCATCGGATCCCTATTGCTGTCACTCACGTGTCCGTCTGTCTGTCCGTCGGCTATAACACGGGTTTTACAACCAAACGGCCTACCGTTTGAAACTGTAACTCTTAAAGTCTTCAAATTGTCCAAAATCATTTATTTTTATTTTTAATGGGGGCTCCCATACAGCTAAAGAGTGGCGTGAAAAATATTGTTCACCTACCCCATCGAGTGGGGTATCTTTGTTTAGATCTTTTTGAGTAGATAAATACTGTTTTTTTTTAATATTGGAAATATTCAAAAATAAGGATTGAGAAGCCACCAAAGTCAGCTTTTTAGGGTTCCGTACCCAACGGGTAAAAACGAGCCCCTATTACTAAAACTCCGCGGTCTGTCACCAGGCTGTGTCTCATGAACCGTGATAGCTAGACAGATGATGTATTTCTGTTGCCGCTATAACAACTAATACTAAAAACAGAATAAAATTAATATTTAAGTGGGGCTCACATACAACAAACATGATATTTTGCCGTTTTTGCGATAATGGTACGGAACCCTTCGAGCGCGAGTCCGACTCGCACTTGGACGGTTTTTAGTACAAAATGTTGTACCGCAGAATTTTTTAATATCCCAATGACCAATGAACTTGAAATTTGGTGATAATGTTTATTATTATAAATACCAATAATTATATTGATAGATCAGGTTTTTTTCTTTGAAATTACCTAATATGTCTTATTACAACCAACTTAATTATGTAGTTTGTTACGGAACCCTAAATGTGCGAAGTCCGACACGCAGTTGGCCGGTTTTTTTAATTAATGACGCACTCGTCTTTCACCATTATCTCATTTGATGGTCATCGCTTATCATTATGAACTATTATATAGGAACAGATACTGTAAAGAAATTATAAATTGTATAATAAATAGGTAAAATAAAAAAATTAAAAATACCCCCGACTCATTTTTTAGGGTTCCGTACCCAAAGGGTAAAAACGGGACTCTATTACTAAGACTTCGCGATCCGTCTGTCTGTCTGTCTGTCTGTCCGTCTGTCTCCAGGCTGTATCTCATGAACCGTGATAGCTAGACAGTTGAAATTTTCACAGATGATGTATTTCTGTTGCCGCTATAACAACAAATACTAAAAATAGTATAAAATAAATATTTAAGGGAGGCTCCCATACAACAAACGTGATATTTTTGACGTTTTTTGCTCGATATTAATTACGGCAACAGGTAGACGCTTGGAATATTCACAGAATGTTTAGTTGTATATTTAATTCAAAAAATAATAAATAATAAATTAAAATAAAATAAATTAAGGGGGGCTCCCATACAACAAACGTGATTTTTATGCAGTGTTTTGCGATAATGGTACGGAACCCTTCGTGTGCGAGTCCGACTCGCACTTGGCCGGTTTTATTTCATGCTACATAATTTATCAAGTAGTAGACACGCTTCGATCGACAATTGTCCACGTTATTATGACACGATATCTTGCGAAAACACCCCGATTCCAACAGTAACCCATAACTTTAGAACGGCTGAGAACACTCTCGATAAAGTCACCTTTCAAACAAAAAAAAACTAAATGTAAATCGGTTCATTCGTTTAGGAGCTATGATGCCACAGACAGAAACACAAATACACATAAACAAAAACACACAAGTACACACTTCAAACTTATAACACTCTTTTTCCGTCGGGAGTTAAAAATACAGATAAACCATTCTTATCAAAATACTTTATTGATTACAGCATTTTTAACGTTTTCCTTGTAGTAAATTGGTATTACCAGAGTTAAATATTCACCCGCTCGTGTATGGAGAAGGTTATTTTATAAATAGACATGCAAGGTTTCCTCAATTCCGCAAACTCCCCTGGAAGCGATTCCGTAGTCCGGAAACTATGAGGATATAAGCAATTTGCAAGTTTATCAAATTAAATGTTATCAGGATTCGCGTGATTGAATCTATCCGTAGGAAATTGTCTTGTTGGGAAATCTACATACATACAACACTCACAATTTTTTTCCATGGCGGCAGGCAGAAGTACAGAATGCCACCTGCTACATTCTTATTTTTACCCGACTGCCGAAAGAAAATCATGCTGTGCAGTCGGAAGATAGATCTGGTTTTGGTCAGCCAGCTCGCAAATATGTATCCTCCGACTGCAGAGCATGATTTTCTTCTTGTTTACGTCGTTTTAGTTCGCTTCTTAAGCAGTCGGGTTTTTTGATTTTTTTAATAAACTTTTTTTTATATATTTAACCGACTTCGAAAATGAGGAGGTTCTTCATTCAACTGTTTTTTTTAAAGTGTTTTACCCCAGAACTTACTAGGTGAACCGATTTTGATGACTCTCCCATTTAAATTTGATCAATATCTGACAAATAGTTTTTTAATTATCCTTAATAATTCGTATTTTCATGGTAATAAAGGTAGGTAATTACCAAAAAAAAAGAAAAACATTTTAAACAAAAAAATTAAAACGTCTTGGCAGGTACCTACAAAAAACACCGACTTCCGAAAAGAAAGTAATTTTTCGCTTTGTAGTGTTTTGTTTTGGAAGTCGGTTTAATTTTTTTGTTAAAAATTATTGTGATTGGTGCTCAAATGGGAATACCTTTGGTGCTCAAAGCATAGGTGCTCAAACGGGAATACTTCGTTTTTTTATTTGTTATAAGCTCGCGTTTGACCACTATCTCACCTGATGGTAAGCGATGATGTTGGTGACGGTGAAGCACGCTTGCCTAGAAGTAACCTATTCACTCTTGATTTAAAGACCCCTCTAGGTTGTAGCTATAAAGAAACAAAGACTCCGGCAGGGAATTCCACTCCTTAGCTGCACGCACAATGAAAGAATTCGCAAAACGCTTTGTGCGTATGGGTGGAATATCTACCATGTACCGTATTGCCGTACGACTTGTAGTCCGATGATGGAAAGGGCCAGGAGGTATCAAATTGTGCAGTTTCATCGCACACTCCCTGAAATGTAACCGATAACAAACGGACAGGCTGGCAATTCGACGTCGATGTTCAAGGCTCTGGAGCTTTGAGTCGACCAGTGCATCGTTGCCGATAGCAGCCTCTTGGCCCGTTTGTCAATCGACTCAAGTGCATCAAGTGGGTATTTGGCAGATTCGTCCCAAAGGTAAATGCGGTACTCCATGCATGAGCGAATTTGCGCTTTATACACGTTGAGCAGCTGTTCAGACATGAAGTGCTCATCTTTGCAAGGATCTCCAAGATTTTTACAGCCAAATGAAGCAAATCAGTAAGGATGAGGCAAAGGCTCTGGAGAGATTTGCTTCATTTTCATTCATTACTATTATTACTACTTAAAAAGTAGATATATTTTAAGAAAATTTTTGTATATATCGTGAACAGGTCGTAGCTCATTTACACGAACCCGCTCCAACACAGCTCCCGCACAACACCGCCTGGAGATGACTGCTCGCTGTCCACGCGCCGACAGCTAGCAGGCAACCAGCTGTCCACGCGCTTACAGCTAGCAGTCAACTAGCTGTCCCCGCGCCGACCGCTTTTGCCATACCTTTTTCGACAAGCTAGCAACGTGCTTCAAGCGAGCAATCTGCGTGCGTATAGCGCGCGAACCGCCCGCTTGAAGCGCGTGGTAAACGTGCGGTAAGCGAGACGTCAGCTGTCGAGTGGTACGAAGGCGGTAAGGTCGCATACAGCGAGCTGTCTGCTAATTTGTGTTGTCAAAGTAAAGTATGTCTACAGAGGACGCCCTTAAACATTATTTTGCCGGGTGAGAGCGGTGTCGTATAAGTCGGCTATAACCTTTAGACATCCCCTTAAACAGCTGGTCATACACGAATGCCGGTGGCAACTCGGTAAGTACTAAGGCACTCGACCTTTCTGAAGAACATATAAAATATATTCGCCGACGTATTTTAATGATATCTAGGTAAACAAACATTCTTCAAACTTAATTTATTTTGCAGTAGAAGAAAATATGTGTGTTCGATTATATCATAATTAATAACCTATTTCACAAACTATTAAGGAGCTTTTAACTAAGTTTAACTAGCCACGAATACCTTTTAAAGTCGTGTTTATGAAGCGTTAAATGAAAAAAGTTAATTAAAAAAATCAAAATACCCGACTGCTTAAAAAGCGAACTAAAAAGACGTAAACAAGAAGAAGATCATGCTGTGCAGTCGGAGGATACATATTCGGGAGCTGGCTGACCAAAACCAGATGTATCCTCCGACTGCACAGCTTTTTTCTCCCAAACTATGGAAAAATATGATTTAATAGAATATATATAAAAATTTTAAAGTCGCCAACACTGCATATTTTTCAATATATAATTGAAGTAGTTTTTAAGAAAATTACTAAATTATACCCCGTTTTGCCGGTATTGCTATTTGCCGGTATTTCTTTTCTATTTATCAAACAATCCATACAAGAAGTAACTATGCAAACACTTTCATCGAATGACATAAACATCTGTGATCATTATGTACGCCTAGATTGTCTCATAGCGTAACAAAACAATAGATGGATACAAATTACAACACAACGTCATCGGCTCCCAGTCTAGACAAACATCAAAAGGAAGGAATCAACAGATGACATAAGAAAATTATTAATAAAAACATTCATGACGCCAAACATAGCGTAATAAACTTTTTGTTTACACAATATAAAAGCTGATCTCAATTTTCGATCCGATGTCCGCTGTCCAGTATCTCCGGTGCATCGATATAGAAAATTGGCAATAAGCGTCTGAACCGAGACTAGTGCATACAATACCGGTCTTACAAATTCCAAATTTAAAAAGTTCCTGTAAAAAAATATAGTCAGATAAAAAAAATTGCTTCGAAATTTGAATGCGACTCACGGCTGGCGTACTGGCGTAGTTTATGAGTTCGGCAGAGTACGAATGACTGCTAACGATGGTGGTCATGATTAACGAGGTTTTCTTGAATCGGATCGATAAGTGACAGCACATTTTATACTAGAATTGGTACCGTTTTCATTTTTTTTTTATAATCTTTATCTATGTATAGAACATGCAGATCTGTAATATGTGAGTGTCAGATCATGCACAGTCTATGGTTCCATAATCGGCATGACTATACGCACATACACACTACTGATTTTAACGACAATGAAAAAACTAGGTTTTGTATTTCATGGCAGTTTTTAACCCCTGAAGGAAAAAGCGGGTTGTTATATTTTCACGTTTGTACCTGTGTGTTTGTTTATTTGTGTATCTATCTGTGCCATCATAGCTCCTAAACGGACGAACTGATTTTGATATAGTTTGTTTTGTTTGATAGGTGACATTATCGGGAGTGTATGTTTCATGAAAATTGGTTCAGCTGTTCAAAGTATATAGGCGTTTTACTGATTGAATCGCGGTATTTGCGCAAGATATCGTGTCATGGGTTTTTAAATATTACTTACTTGTGTACAAAACATATTCAGTGGTTGTTACCAACAATATACCATTTCTCAAAAAGTACATTTCTTCAAAACATTTCCATCTTAATTAAAGGGTTATTTGTCTTACTTTTATTTATCACTGTTGTATTTAGCTGTAAGTCTTCCATAGTCTTTAAATAAATAAATAAATTTAAGTTTCTACCAACTTCAATTTTTTTCAGAATTTAGCACCGTAGCTGAAACGTCATAAGGAGCTTTTATTTGCGACCTATACGCTCATCTCACCAAAAAGACTCACTTAGGTTTTACTAAACAGAACTCTATTAGATTGCCTATGTTTTAGTTTCGAAATCCTAAAAAGTTTACAGTTTTGCTATGTCCTATTAATTCTTGAGTATTTCATAGAAAACAGCACACAATAGAGAGATTGTACGCTTATTGTTCATTATTTGAAAAGGCTATTATTTCCGTTAGGTGACATTCACTGGTGCGAGAAGGTCAGTAACCGATACTAGAAATTTTATCTTCCATCACGGAATAATAAGAATCATCATCATCTTCCTGCCCTTGTCCCATGTTACTGGCAACATGTTTTCTTCGTCCATATCATCCTGTCCACTGTCAGCTATCACTGACACCATATTTTCCTTCATATCACTCACACGAAATAATACCATCCTGTCCACCGTCAGCTATAACTGACACCATATTTTCCTTCATATCACTCACACGAAATAATACCATCCTGTCCACCGTCAGCTATCACTGACACCATATTTTCCTTCATATCAATCACACGAAATAATACCATCCAGTCCACCGTCAGCTAACACTGACACCATATTTTCCTTCATATCACTCACACGAAATAATACCATCCTGTCCACCGTCAGCTATCACTGACACCATATTTTCCTTCATATCACTCACACGAAATAATACCATCCTGTCCACCGTCAGCTAACACCGTCACCATATTTTCCTTCATATCACTCACACGAAATAATACCATCCGATCCTGTCCACCGTCAGCTATCACTGACACCATATTTTCCTTCATTTTCCTTCATATCACTCACACGAAATAATACCATCCTGTCCACCGTCAGCTATCACTGACACCATATCTTCCTTCATATCACTCACACGAAATAATACCATCCTGTCCACCGTCAGCTAACACTGTCACCATATTTTCCTTCATATCACTCACACGAAATAATACCATCCTGTCCACCGTCAGCTATCACTGACACCATATTTTCCTTCATATCACTCACACGAAATAATACCGTCCTGTCCACCGTCAGCTATCACTGATACCATATTTTCCTTCATATCACTCACACGAAATAATACCATCCTGTCCACCGTCAGCTATCACTGACTCCATATTATCCTTCATATCACTTACAAGAAATAATACCATCCTGTCCACCGTCAACTATCACTGACTCCATAATATTATCCTTCATATCACTCACACGAAATAATACCATCCTGTCCACCGTCAGCTATCACTGACTCCATATTATCCTTCATATCACTCACACGAAATAATACCATCCTGTCCACCGTCAGCTATCACTGACTCCATATTTTCCTTCATATCACTCATACGAAATAATGAAAACATCGAGATTCATCGATAAAAGCGCAGTTTGTTGGTGCAACATTATGCCCCAATCTGAAAAGCAAACTAACTGGATCTTCGTGCGGGTAATGCCCGTAGTATGCCCCGGGGCAGCCCTTGGGCATGACATTGTGTGTTTTAACTTTAAGCATCCGTATTTACAGGCAGACGCGACTGCTCTCGCTCGGAACATAAGTACCGCTTTTCATGCCGTACACGTGCAATTTTTTTTTGTTTACTGCATTTACTTTTACTTTGTTTATTTTACAGAATGTTGGGCTATGAAAAATATGGATGGAAAAAGATTGCATGGAGTAGAGATGAGAATGTTGAGATGGATGTGCGGAGTGGCGAGAATGGATAAAGTAAGAAATGAGTATAATAGAGGTAGTTAGAAAGTGGCGCCTGTCACAGAAAAGTCGAAAGGAAACCGTTTGTCCTGGTATAGTCATGTGATGAGGAGGGATGAAACTCATGTTACTGAAAGAGTTATGAATATAAATGTGGATGGATAAAGAGGGAGGGGAAGGCCAAAGAAAAGGATGGATGGACTGTGTGAGGAGTGATATAAAATAAATCGGAGTCACTGAAAGCATGACGGGGGACAGAACGGTATGGAAGAAGAAAGCGTGTTGCACCGACCCGAAGTAACACAAGGACAGGAAGAAGAAGAAGGTATAAAATTAGCAACACATTCCACAACAAATCTTGTTGCACATCAAATAACATAACATTAGTATCATGTCTTTATTGTCTGAAGGGTTGAACAGATGGCCAGACCTATTGAAAATTATTATTCCATTTATATACATGTTATGTACACTTTTATATTTTTAAATATGATTCTAAAAAAAATAAAGTAGCCCACCGGTATCGGGAACAGGATTCAAGCTACCGGCGGTCAGGGCTCCAGAGAGAGGAACCTCCTAACAATAGCCGTGTCCAGTAATACTGCTTTCTGGATCAGGCCCTTGACCCAGCCGCCTAACGAGAGCCTCCTAACACTCCTAAGGTGTTGGTCGAGGCTCGTTGCTATTAAGCCATTGACCGAAACGACTATTATTATTATTATAAATTATTGGAATCGAACCTATTGACATGAACTCAATCCGAGGTGCTACTGAGAAATTCTAGGTCCAAAAACCCAATAAACCAGGACCTCAAGAAGCCGTGGATAAGTGACATTCTATCATCATAGATATTTTGACATTTCGACTATTGGCTTCACTGTCATCGAATGCCACTTGTCCAGAGTCTAAGCTCAGCAGTAACTTTTCCGATAACTAAAGCGACAAGGCAAATATAAAATATGTACCAATTAATCCCAGAATGCTAGATCCTTGTTAACTTCAGCCCATCTGAGAGCATCCTCGTAATGACCTCCGTCTAATTAAAATAGCTGTGTAATGGAGCCACGATGCAAAGCTATTTGACTTAGAATGCATTCCGGATATTAAGGGTACACTAGTCGAAAATTCTTCCATACAAACGTAGTCTGGCTTACTCTACTGTTTGACGATGTACGTTCAAAATAAAAAATTATATCAATTTGTCTCATCATTATCTAGCCCTGTATGGAAGCAAAAAAGTAAAAAAAAAAATTACTTGAAAGTTATGAGCTTCGCAAGTTCCATATTTTAACACTAATTTTAACGCATCTTTGGGCGCAAATAAGTACCATGAGAAGAAGGAAAATTGAAAAACGGCCTCCATACAGGGACAGATTAGTAGTTCAACAATGCAAATAATTTTATTTTGAACAGATACATTCAGTCGTTTTTTCATGATATCCAGACTCCCAAAGGTCTGTTTATAAAATTTCGCGCGCTCGTTTTCTTTCTAAATCATCATCCATTTCGCTACAAATTTGCAAAAGTGTGTATTCGTACGCGAACTAGCTTCTTACTGCTCATAACAGCATCTATCTGTTCCGCACGGGTTGTCGGTTGATATAGCACGTATTCTAACCCCGCGCACAAAATAGTTCGTGCCGTCGACTAGTGTAACCTTAAGTTACTGTAGTTGTTGATAAGTATAACCGGTGGAACTATATTTTGCATATCAATAAAACATCTTTGAGAGATGATACATTTTTGTACAAAAATGATTATCTAAAAGTGAGAAAATGAAGATAGGACAAATAATACTTTATTTTGTTAGTCCGACTTTAATACTTCAACTACAGCTAATAAAAAACTTTTTAACAAAATAAACTGACTTCCAAAACAAAACAAAACACTACAAAGCGAAAAAAACGTTATTTTTCGAAGTTGGTATCTTTGATACCTATTGTTTTCCGTTTTTCGACACCGACTTTGGAAAAGAAAGATTTTTAGCATCAAAAAAAACCGACTACAATACAATGTTTTGTTTTGGAAGTCGGTCTGTTTTTGTTAAAAAGTGTTTTTATTTATCTCTTTTTAGTTTTGGTATATCTCCAATTATCATCAATATAATTTATAGCCAAAGTAAATCTCATGACGATTCTAATAAGCCCAAACACGACTAGGATACCTACAATGTTTTATTTCGGAGTAAAAGTGCCTACCTTCAGCTTCATCAGATCAGTTCGATGGTAAGTACCATTTTCATCAGTACTATATATTTATAAGAATTTGCCACATCTGTCCAGGCGTCTTTGAGTAATCGGGAAACATACAAAAAATAGAACTCCTTTTTTGAAGACTGTTAAAAAAAAAATAGGATATCATTTGAGTTCAAAGTTAAATTAGAATTACATTACATAAGTTTATTGATAAGGAATTTAAATTCAAGATATCTGACAAAAACACTTACCTAAGTAATTCTTACAAATAAAATAAGTGTATTCTGTAACATTCTAAATAAAACCCACTACTGTTCCAACTTTATTGAATTTTAATCATTAACCCGACAAATACTAGTCTCTACCCTGGTAACCAACTCCCGAATCTCAAGATTCAGACTGTCTAGTTTGGGACTCAATGGCAAAGTGGCAATTAAGGTACTCTCACTCTCAAGCTACTCTGACAACTCAACTTGTTTATAACTGTGTACCACCTACTAGATAATTAACGATTTCTATTTCTAGATAAAAACGCAATCATCAGACAATTTCACGGCAGCAGCATTATTTCCACTGCACAGTTCTTTTCTGTCGACTACAGAGCATGACAGAACGACTCTGATGTTGATTACAACACAAATAACAATTCTGGGAACTAATTAATGTTCTAACAGCACGTTTTTGTACGTCATAAGGTTACTGTGTTTCTTGCGCAAGTCCACACAAAAACTGCCATCGAGTACTCCCTTTTTTGGCTCATTGTTAACACAACATACATAATAACTCGTGCGATAATGGTTTAGATTGCCTTTCAGTTAGCTTTATGGCTTGTTGGTTAATAAAATAACGAAGACTACAAATTGGTTAAAGATTGCACGAGACAGATAAAGTAGGGACTAACCTGATCAAGGCAGTTTTACAAAAAAGTCGAAAATAGCTGTTTACTATAGCCCCACCCCAATGCACCTTCACATACATTATCCAGTTTTGGTTCATGAGCTCAATGACCTCTGCATTATTATGTTTGCGTATTAGGAAGTGCCAACGCCCTGCTTCGGTGAGGCAGGAACTGGAGTTAAGTAGGTGGACAACTACAATTATCTAAGCAAACAACGAGTTTTATTGGTTTGTTTACTCATAAATGTGCACTAGTAGGGAATAACTACGGGGAGCATTATTCCTCATATTGGTTTGTTTAAGCCAATGAAGATGGGCACATTTGTTGCAGATAGAATTTTAAATGATTGGGAGTTATTCATTAAATACTCTGATAAATATGGTCGCTGGTTGTCTAGTACGATAAAATCTCTGATGATCTTAACTGTGTGCATGATGTAGGTAAATACCTCGTAGATGAGTCAGTGCAGGGTAAACACACTGTAAATAAGTATCGCCAGTTTGTTTTAAAAGTCTCTGTATCACCCTCGTCTCGGCTTCTTATCTACATCATATTACAAAGTTTGTGAGGCAACGCCATCTTTCTTTTAAAAGTATCTGAATCTAAAAAAAGTATCAGTCCCGAGTCCCGCCGTCGTCGAGCTCGATACGATGGAAGATGCAACCGAACTTGTAAGTTTAATCTGATAAGCAATTCATTGAGCAAGGTTGTGAACTTACGACTCGACTCCTGTAAGTGCAGAACTGAAGTAGGTACGTATTATACAGAACATTTTTTATATGAATATTAAAAATGGAAAGAGTAATTATGCTGCTCTAAATCCATTCAATATTCTATGTATTTCATAGATAGCTGAAGCATATCTCCAAACAAATCACAAATGCCAGCAAATAAATGTGGAAGGTTGTATGAATAAATAGCTATAGAGGCCCAGGGCATCCGACCGTGGGCTCTTCACAGCCCATTCGCAAATCAAGCGGCAGAACGGTGAAGGACCATTGCCATGAGTTGAAAAAAAAAGTATATTCAATTCAAGTGCGGCATTCGCCGACGAGCGAAACCGAAGTAGATTGTAAATTAAGCAAATATCATTATTCCCGCTGTTTAAGAACGTTTCATTTAGGTTTGCTGATCAGATAATAGTTTGCTTTCATTGTATGATATAAATGTCTGATGTTCGTCAAGATTTACTATTTCTTTTTTTTAATTAATGAACCGTTGGGATGTCTGGCTGGATGAGTTATTCATAAATTGAATGAGGAAAATTGATGCCTGAAGTCGGTGCCATTTCATTTAGATAATGTAGTATTTAATTAACTTGATTGTAAATTAGTATTTCATACCTTCATGGCCTGATATGTACAATATTATAATTGTTATATTATGCGCAGTTGTGTAGGTAAGTATATGCCAATTAGCGAACAACTCACCCAAGCTGATAATATAAGTGGCAGAATACTTTCTGCCCTTAAATTATCGAGTTTTCTGCGAAAACAAGTATTTGTAGGTACTTAAATATTCATAGAAGACCCGAATGAAGTTGCAGATTAATTTTCGACACCAATCTGTGTCTTGTAAACACAGCTTCCTCATTTAGGTAGGCACCTATAGCGTTTCTACCCAGAAAAGTTTAATTATCCAAGAGTCTCCAAGTTTTGCGCAGTTTATCATGAAGCAGTAAAATATCATTAAAAATAGGAAATGGGATGTCACACTTGGTACGTAAAGCGCTGAAAGCTGATTGCTGGTTAGTTATCCAGTTAATTAGCCATTAAAAGTTTTAACCGTCGTTCGCAGTTGGCCTGATTGCCGCGTCGCGATGCCGACGCCAGCCTAATAAATGTACGTCGTGGTAATTTCCCTGAGCAATCACGTTAGGAGTGCCTACATGATCATTAATTGATACGTAATTGGATATCATTTTGTTCTATTATAATAGGGAATGATTCCTGGGTAAAACGATAATAATGGTATTAAGTCAGTCCAATATTTTTAATTAATCTACCTGACGACGAAAAAATTCTCTCTCCATCTCCAGATTTTAAATGGTGAGAGCATAATTCAACCAGCCATTACCGACGAATGGTATTTTCTGAACAATCTCTAATTAGCTGAGAACTTGGAAAAACAAATCGTGAATTTCATACAGATAATAAAAAAATTGTGCGGTCTTATTAGCCGACGCCGTGAGGCGGAAGGGTCACCCTGTTGTATGAAATATGGCGCGAACCAGACTACCGTGCGAAGAGAACTCGCATTTATCTTTCGCAATGTCATATATTTATACAAATTGAAACAAGGGCGATTTGTTACCTGTGGCTATACATCGGGTCAAATGACATTAAATCTACGAAAGGGTCGCGTAGCGATTAGAAAATTCCGACTTCCAAAAAAAAACACTACAATGCGAAAAATAACTTTCTTTTCCGAAGTCGGTGTCTTTAGTACCTATTATTATTGTTTTTCGTTTTTCGACACCGACTTCGGAAAAGAAAGTTGTTTTTCGCTTTGTAGTTTTTTTTTGGAAATCGGTTTATATTTTTTGTTAAAATGTTTTATATTTAACTCTTTTTAATTTTGGACTTGGTACCTCAAATTTCCATGAAAATCATTTACAGCCAAAGTACATCTCATGACTATTCCAATAAGCCCAAACACGACTAGAACACATTGTTTTATTTTGGAGTTCCAGTGCCTACCTACCTTTTCCGAATTCCAGTGGCTTCATCATGGTACCATTTATTTATAAGTGTTTGCTTCATCATAGTTGGTTAAGAATTCGAAATAACTTATACCCGTGGCATGGGAACCGATCACTTTTCAGAATCTTTTGTGTTCGAATTTAATTTGGGAAATAATAAGTCTAGCCACAAAATTATTTATTGGACACGTGATTAAACTTCTAATTTTATAACTAAGCAACGGGAAAATGACATAGCCTCTAATAAACTAATTCGTCTTTTTTGCAACGCCAACTAAATATTCTACAGAAAGCGTCAAGTAAAGATCATCAATTATTGTGACTTGTCCTTCTTATTATACATTGCCACGTAATTTACTAACTCGGCCACGGATTTTATATCTTGTCACCATTTTACGTTTTACAGCTTCAACGCAATATCCTCAAAAAATATAATTCAAGCTTCTATCGAAGAAAGAAAGAAAGCATAATTTATTTAACTTAGCATGTAAAACAATACATCATATTCTTTTATCGTGAAAATAGCCACTGCATGATTTGGCGCGAGTACGCGAGACGACAGCGACCGGCCATTTGCACCAATCAGAGAGCGCCATTCGATTCATGTGACGACGAGTTGAGTTGATCACATGTAATTGTTTATTGTCGTTCGTGCGTTCGTATTGCAATTGTTTTCGCTGTAATTAAATTAAAGTTTTCGATGAGTAATAATTAGTTATGACGTTTAAAAGTGAAAATGAAGTACCACTGTACTGTTCTGACGAGGAATTTTAAATAATATATTATATTTAAAATAATAAATGACGGTCAATGAATAAGTCCAAGAGCGAGCGTAGCGAGCTCGGGAGCTTAGGGCACCCCGACACGGACAGGTTAGGTTCGAAGGAGATGACGGGAGCTGAAGTGAGCGAGCAAAGCGAGCGAACTCAGCTCCCGTCATCTCCTTCGTGTTAGGTTACTTTAAACCCTGCATACAGAAATAGGAGCCCCGCGCAGCGGGGCTCCGTCGACTCTGTCGCATAAATACTAATCCAACTTGCACCTATTCTATATTAAAACCAAAAAATATAGTCTTTTATTTTGTCTCTCCTCAATAGCTTCTGGTAATATTAGTGGCCAATATACTATTTGATGAAATGTTTTTGCAATTTTTTTACGATCAATTAATATGGCATGAGTTACATTTTAAACGTACTGAGTTAAAAAATTAGAAGCTAAATAAATATATTTTTTGATGTCATTTAATAGTATTTTAGAAATTTACTGTTAGAATGCATGTTAAAAATTTTGATGCCAAATAATAACCATCATGCTGAGTTGTATTTAGAGTGGTTTACATAGAAGATAACTAGTGGCTAACATAGTATTATTTAGATGCTCGTTAATTGTGGCTGACTTAGTAATTTAGAAGGCAACATACATTTTTGGGGGCGAATAATGATATTAAAAAGAAGCCTGTTTAATTAGCACCCATTTAATTTTACCGAAAATTATTAACCGACGTCTTTTTTGCTATATGCATTATTTGACATAATTTCAGATCATCGAAGTATCAATTGCCATCGGTATTATTTTACCGAACTACATTTCGCCGATTTACAAAATAACTTTTTGCTTTTGGCCGAAGCCACTTTTGAACTTTTTTCATTTGCCATATTTTCACCAAACCGAAACAAAATTTTTGGGAATATTATTTAGTCACAAATATATAGCCGGTAACTTGGCAGCATTTTCAATTCAAAATTGCAATAGTGTAATAAAAAGTCAATATGTTGCGCTACAAAATTTAATGACAGAAACGAATCGCTGCAAAATCGACTTCACGCAGTCTTGTCTATGTTTACGTATTTATTTTGATTTTTTTTGCAAATGATTTATTAATAGCTGTCATACATTAGACATTTTTATTAATTAATTATTTCAAAGAATTTGTCCAAGAGCGAGCAAAGCGAGCTCGGGAATTTAGGGCACCCCGACACGGATAGGTTAGGAGGTTCGAAGGGGATGACGGGAGTTGAAGTGAGCGAGCAAAGCGAGCGAACTGAGCTCCCGTCATCTCCTTCGTGTTAGGTTACTTTAGACCCTGCAGACAGAAATAGGAACCAACAATTTTTTTTTTCAAATCGGTGTTTTAAACATTTGTATTCGCCCACTGTTTTTCCCTCACTTAGTATTTTGATATGCGTTTAAAATAAGTATTTCGAACAAATGTAATTTCGGCTAATTGTAACTTTGGTAAAAAGTTTTTCGACCAAGTGAAACATCGGAGAAAAGAAAAAAAAATTGATAATAGGTCAACTGAGACAGTGGCAGACGTGACTTCGATGAAGTAAAAAAAAACGAAACGATAATAGTTGAAAAGTTTTAGGTGAAATGAAATTCGGTCAAATGTTTTTCGAACTTTTGATAGGTAACCCCGTGGCATACTTATCTTTAAGGAGTTCTAGTGGCCATCTGTGGTATTATTCATCAGTTCTACTTCACCAAATGATATTTTCTGATTGAAAATGATAGCATCGTTGATGAAAATACCAAAATCTACTATGATATTTGAGGAGTTACCTCGATTTCCACGAGATCCCATCATCAGATTCTGACTTGGTGACAATGGGGCCACCTCGGGACTTTTCACACATAAAAAGAATTTTCAAAATCAGTCCACAATTGACGGAGAAATCGATGAAAATACATTTGAAAAAAAATACAAACAGTAGAACATAGAATCTCCTTATTTTTGGGAAGTCGGTTAAAAAGTAAAAACAGTGTGGGAATGCCATGCACTATCGAAATTTCACGTGATGAATCCCTTACGCCTGCCTGGGTCCCACTGGGCCACCACTGCTCTCGACTATAACACATCTTCCATAACGGCCCTGATTTCCATAATATACCTTCCCATTAAAACTTTCATTACTTCTCTAATTTTCACGATACGACCTTTGCTACATTAGCCGTAGAACCGATGAACATTGGAGTCGCCGTGTTCCTGAGTGAATACCACGATTGGGTAATTGTAATGTGGGACGCTCTCAGGCTAGGTGTAGCGAGGATCTTTGCAGGGTGGCTGGTAGCCGCTGGATGGATGGATGTGTCCCGATTTTCGACAGCTCTCATGGAGAATATCGTGACACATGGCGTGCGATTGGATAGGACTGCTATCTAGGATGATGATTAAGATGTCCTATGCGAAGCAAATATTACAGAATTATTTTTATAGCGTCAGGCACGTTGTTGGCTCCTGGAGAATTTTTTTACCAATGTTCTGGGAGAGTTGACGGCAGTGAAAGTGTTAATTAATTGTATCGTTGTTTGTCGTGTTTGTCGAAAAGATATTTTAAAATGCATGTCCTTGAAAAGAGCGTTTTCCAAGCAGCCAAACTGTGCGGAAAGTGTCACTTTTTTTCACTATGCTATTTAATTTTCAGTTTTTTTAAAATTTTTAATTTTCCAAGCAGCCAAACTGTGCGGAAAGTGTCACTTTTTTTCACTATGCTATTTAATTTTCAGTTTTTTTTTTAATTTTAACTCCAAAGTCAGCCCGTCGCATAGAGTTTTTATTATTTGAGAAAAGTTTAAAAAATTAGTTAAGTACAGATTATCATTCATATAAAAGGTAAAATAAAACTAATACTTCATTAAAGGTGTTTTTAATTACTCTAAATTTAGATTTTGATCAATAAATTATTAATTTTAAATATGAATTCATTACATATGTTTGGCAGAACGTATATTTTACTCGAGCCTTTTTGCGTTACGACGTGATAGCTATTTGCAGTAGATATGCCCGAGGAACTTTTAGTTAATCTGTGGTTAAGCTGAGCGCGCTTGAATAAGCCCGCCATTTTATTAATTTTTGCATGATTCAGATATATTTTTTTATTTCCTCGGACAATGCATAGTAAAATGTTATATGATACACGTACGTTATATGATTTCCGACACGAACGAACGACGAAATCACCTACCTTCCGCACTTGTAGCATAAATAACTATTATAACCTTTAGATTTTACGTTACAATAATTGATGTTATGGTTCAATCAAGAGTGGTAAAGACTCAAAAATTACCAGGAGACCGGAATCATGACAAAGTATTTCCAGGAGCCGATCAATGAACTCGTCGTCTATGTTCAACATTGTATCAAATGGCGGAAACAACTTCGATAACATTTATTGTCCTTCAGTATTTAGTGGAAATGGACGTTAACCCTGCTCAGCATCTTTAGAAACTAATTAACTTTAAATTAAGTGTCATCTTTATCTATATATAAGAGGATTAATGTAACTACAAAAATTTCATTCAGCACAGTATTTCAGCCCCTAAGCTGACAAGGCAGACACACTCTGGAAACGCAGCCTAAATGCCTTTGCAACAAACATGACTTGCTAGGTCACGAAGGGAAGGATAATGTATAAAACAATCGTTTGATGTTCAAAGCACAGATTAGAATCTAGACAAGCGGTATTCTATCAACAGATGATAGCGATTGGTAAAATGTCAAAAATGCCCCTTCTTCTTTTTACCCGACTGCCGAAGGAGGTTAATGTGTTTATCAGTCTATGTATGTATGTTTGTTCATATGTGGCGTTCTAGAGACCAAAAGCGTTGGCCGATTTTGATGGTTCTTACGTCAATCGATTCATCTTAACCCAACGAGTGTCACTGGCTACATTAAAATTGAAAAATAAAAACATGGCGGATTTTGGGCGCCATATTGTGGGGCACCAATTTTTTTTTTCTTCCAAACCCATCGTGTGGGGTATCTAAATAAAGGGTTTTAAGAAGTGATTTTTAAGGTCAAAAACATATAACACTTATATGTTTAAATGTACCTAATTAAAAAAAATAACTAAACTAAAAAAACGTAAAATCTCAACTAAACTATAAACTCAAACTAAAAAAACGTAACGTAAAATCTCAAAGTTATAAATATTTAATAAAAAAAGGTAATTAATAAAATCAAAAATTAAATGAAAAATGCTGTGCGGTCGGAGGATACATGTTCGCGAGCTGGATGACCAAAAACAGATGTATCCTCCGACTATGCATGATTTTCTTCTTGTTTACGTCTTTTTAGCTCGCTTTTTAAGCAGTCGGGTTTTTGATTTTTTTATTAACTTTTTTTTGAAGTATAAACTTCTTTAGCTGCGATGAGCGATTTTTGGTAGGGGCAAAACTTATAGGTTCGTGTCAGCGACATGGTAATGTGACAGAGTCATCGACATGTTAATCTGACGTGTGACGGAAATTACTGTGTTTTTCCAAAGTTTTTTGTTTTCACTTCTGTAGGCTGCCTTTTTTAAGTACTTTTAAATCCATCTTCATGTTTCAAGCTACCTTTTACGATAGCATACTTCACATTTAGTAATATTATTGTATCTACGGCTATGGGTTTTCCACATGGGTTATTGCTGAGGCCGTTAAAGATATTATTTACGTCACGCGAGCAGATGGCATATTTTATTGTACTTATTTGTACAGCCATATTTACTATCGAGAGCAACCGGATATTACGAGCAGTAATAAAAGCGGGAAATTAATCTTCTTATATCCTTCATACATAGGACTTCTTCAATATTTATCTACTTTTTATAAGGTGAGTAAAACTTAACTTAAATAATAAAGTAATAGTGGCTGCGCTGTAGTAAATCTCATACAAAAACATTTCGTGCCTTGCAAATATGAAAGCCGCCCTTGCGGCGGTCCGGGGGTTTGGCGAGCACCCATAATGCATACTGTGTACGATTTTATTGTTTCTTTCCTTGGGGATCGGCACTGTACTCCTTAACACAGGTTATCTATTAACCTAGCTAGGAATGCAGCACCACACCCTCCATTTTATTGTAGTACACTATAAAGTAAACGATTACTATAAACTGTCAGCATGAACTACAATGTTTTATGTGAATAAATATTACTATTACTAAATAATTTTAGCCAAAATGTCCCTTACGTTAATTGATACTTATGGTATCGTTATATTACTGGTGCCTAGCTGAAGTAGAGTTTGGCAAATACTCAACTTCAAATGCTTATCAAAGTCAGAAATAGAGTTTCAGTTGGAAAATGCGTCACATTTTACAAACACGGACGTATTATTCATTTCAAAAGTAATTATAATCTCTTTTCTTCCAGGTCCGCGTTAAGAACTAAGCATGTACTAGTTCTAAAATAGGCAGCATAGGCTGGGTAGGCAGGGTAGCCAGTTGACGGGAGCGAAGCCCCGAGGTCAGCTAGTATTTCATAAAGTAGGATGGAAGATTTATCTAGTTTTCGCCAGTAAACAAAAAAAAAACAATGCCACCTCGTTTCCTCTGTAAAATTAGGATAATAGTTAGACTCATAAGTAAGTTCTTGAGAGTTTTAAATAGCTGACATGACTTAGGTGTATAATTTAATTTTCATGATAAAGATTTACTTCAGCGCTTTCTAGGTACTGCAACAAAAAGTTACCATGAATCTTGCTTTGCTGCAGTGCATTTTAATTATGAAGAATAAAATAATTAATTTATTAAGCTCTGTTTACTCATTGCGGGATTAAAGAGTGACAACGTATCAAAAAGTCCTATTCACAAAACGACATAATATTATGAGCGTAGCGATAGCGACATATGTTGAGACCGTACTATTCTCAAAAGTACCTATAATGTGATTTTTAATTTCGTGGACTAAACTGACATTTGGGGGGTTGTCACTTTATCGTCCCATAAAAATAGTGTCGTACCCAAACTATCCGATTTATTTTCGTTGGATCCCACTTTTAGATCCCATTTTTTAGGTATTGGCGATGGGTCCCAATTGCTATTCCCATTGAATCCCATGTTATAACAACATGTGTACTTGTCAAAAGAAAAGTGATTTACCTCTAGCAAACATAAAAAGCAGCGTGTGTTTTCGGCCCACCGACTATTAAATGATTAAATGAATGAAAGACAGAACAATGAAACATGAATGAATTCATACATTATTTGCACACAAATCATGCACTTTAGTGTTAAAAGGTCAGGTCACGTTTTTACACTAAAGTACCTGGGTGACCGACCTATGCTCGGGTGAAAATAAAGAAAAATAGAGAGAAAAATAAATAAATAGAGAAAACGACGTTTTCTAAAAATTCAACCTAGCTAGATCGATTTACGCCCCAGAAACCTCCTGCATACTAAAGGACAATGGCAGAAGCTCATAACTACATTGTTTTAGCTGAGATTAAATTCCTACGTCATTAAATGAAAAATATCTGGTTTATCTTCGAGTCATGTTCTGAGTTAGTTTGTGCAAAAATTTTTGCTCGGGAACGTCGAGATTAATAGATATTCAGTCATGAACTTTTGTAGGTTATTTGTGGTTACTCTTTGGATAGAGTATTTATTAATGCGACTTTGATGTGTATTGTATCAAAAGGTTGTTGTTGTTGGTTGATTTTATTTTACCACTTTGTCGGAATTATTAATATTTATATCCATACCAAATTATAGCTTTCTAGTACTAAGAGTCTCTGAGCTAATCTGCGGATGGACATACCGAAACTATAAGGGTTTCTTGTTGACTTCGGAACCCTAAAAACGAGTAAAAACTCATAAATATATAAAGAGGTCGCAAAACCTACTGGATTTTGGCATTCCAGTACGGCTAACTTTCTATCGGGCCCCTTCAGCGTTCGGCCTTTAGTGACAACGTCAGTAACAGCCAAATTACGATAACCGTCTGCTTGCTGCCTCTTTGTCTTGAGAAGGTAAGTATTCCTTGAACCACCTGCTCCAATATATCTCAGAGAGGCTAAGAGCTTTTTTCACACTTTTCTTAATGAAAAAACTCCATCGTCCAGAGAGGTAGATAACTGCTGATTTGATGAGCTGTCTATTAGAAAATGAAAAGGTTTGAGGCTTTCATATTCATTATTAGCAATTAAAAATTGATTTGGCTTCTAATAGAAGCGTGTGTAACAGCTCTTCTCGTGAGGCTTTTTCTCTTAAAGTATCCTGAAAGGCTGTCTTCATGAAGTCTTTCCCACACACACAGTCACCCATAAAGCACGACGCAGGTGGAATGAAGCTCCATTCGATTTGCAATTTATTCGCAAAAATAACAGCTTTACATAACTGATGGTTTGTCCCAATAAAAGCGGTGCCGTTATCTGACAGTATTTTTCTTGGAACACCTGAACGGGCCATAAACCGACGTAAGCAGGAGATGGCAGAGTCTGTAAAAAGATTTGCTGGTCACGTAGCAGAAGTTGCTTTTCCCTTTCTAGCGAACTTCCAGTTAAAAGTGCCTCTGCGGTCAATTTACTTGCCTTGATAGTGGCTGATGACCGTGAAGAACGTAACACACTAGATCTAGAACTTGATTTAGAAGGTTCAGTGCTAATAGTGGGGTTTTGGCGTGATGCTACGGAGACCGGATCGACGTTCGCGGGTGTATTGGTAGCTTCGATCGAAAAGCGGTCCAATTCTGGGGACCAACCGAGCCCACCCACGACGGGCACATCCGACTCTGAATGCTTTTCGTCAGTATACCGGAGCTGTGCCAGCTGCTTCGTTTTGGATCTCGTGTATGTAGGCAAAATGTGGACTTTAATGTGGACAGTCAATATAATCTCATTGTATTATAAACAATTTTGTTGTTGAAAGTACCCGCATTCAGATTTTTTTAAGCATTTGGGATCCAACGGAAATAGTTTTTGGGATTCAACGACAATAAAACGTAATTTTCTTGCATTTTTAAAATTCGGGATCCAACGGAAATACATAATAATGTTTTGTGGGATCCAACGCCAAAAATATTAAAATGGGATTCAAAAGTGGGATCCATCGAAAATAAATCAACTATCCTGAGTGATCGAAAGTTAATCGAAAATCGAAGTAGATCGAAAATGAAACTACTTCACGGCAAAAAAATTAAATTTATTTTGAAACTAGCGGCCCTTATTTAGTTTCTAGTCATTTATGTCAGACATCATTTTATCGATCGCATTTATTTTATTGTTGATTTCATATTTAACACAATCAAAGTTTATGTACTATGTGTATGAATATTTAAATATATTACGTTTATATTCATAAAACATTTATTTACACCAATTATTAAAAATAAATTGAGGTGTCATGTCACATCGATTCGATGAATCAATTATGATTGAGCCTTACCTACAACACTATGCTCCGCGCTTGCAACATTAAAAAAAAGGTCATTAGCAGCTGTCAGTTTGGTCCACGAAATTAAAAATCACAGTTATAGTAGCAAAACGTCGTAAAATCAAAAGAATGGTACAATCATATCACAAAATTAACAGTAAAGGATAACCGTGGTCGTATGCCACTATGCAGAATGTACCTACTTATTGTTTTGTTACGGCAGGTGGCATACGGCCACGGTTATCCTCTACGCAATAGTTAGTACATAACGAATTCAGATAAGAATATTTTATTGTTTCATACTTTTTAGAGCGGGATTTTTCTGTAGTCTGGTTTTAGTTTTTGAACTTATATTTTTGACTAGCTGACCCGGCAAACTTTGTTTTGCTATAAAAATACCAAACATTCATCTACCCTACCTTACCTCCCCTACCTACCCTACCTTACCTGCCCTACCTACTCTACCTTACCTACCCAACCCTACCTACACTACCCTACCTACCCTACCCTACCTACCCTACCCTATCCTACCTACCCTAGCTATGTAGGTAAAGTACCATTTTTTTTCATAAGACCCTTCTCCTAACAATAACAAACACAACAAAAACAGAATAAGCGAAATCGGTCCAGCCGTTCACACGTGATGCCGTGACCAAGGGAAATAGGGGTTCATTTTTATATATATAGATTACTAGCTGACCCGGCAAACTTTGTTTTGCCATAAAAACACCAAACATTCATCTACCCTACCTACCCTACCTAACCTAACTACCTACCCTACCCTACCTACCCTACCTACCCTACCCTAACTACCTACCCTACCCTACCCTACCCTATCTCTCAAGTTGGACCAGACTGCTCACGGTGTGCCAATTTAATTTAAAATCGGTTATGTAGTTTAGGAATCCATCGCGGACAAACATCGTGACAGGAGATTTATATATATTAGATATGACGTTCTGCTCATAGGTCGTTTTGCGAATAGGACGTTTTGACACGGAGTTACCGATTAATGCAACTTTACCATATTCTGGCCATTTTATTACAAAATTAATTCCAGAAAAATGTGGACATCTTCTGAAAGCATTTGCATACGGGTTTCTAATATTAAGCACATTGCTGATAGACAAAATATAACCAAACACAGTAATTACCTTAGTTCAATAAAAATAACTTTATTGTATTACTTTTGGAAATTATTTAATCGCCTTTGCTTTAAGCGTGGGCCAAGTTTCGAATAATCATGCCGTGGTTAAATGTTGAACGACGTATTTAATATAAGCTGTGGCGGGCAAAGGAAAATGAATATCACTACCTGTACCTACCCACTACATAAAGTGTTCTCTAAAACTGTTTACTAAGCAGATGTGAAATTGCGAATTTTGATGCAGAATTCTGTTTAGCATCATGTGTAGCGCCGAGCTTTAGCGCGCGTTTTAGTGCCTGCTATAAATTCATAATATCCAACTCGTTCAACCTACGTACAGTACAAGCATTTTCTTAGTGTCCCTCGGCAAACTTCGTGTTTCGGCAGTCGTCGGATTCCGATCAGTGGCCCTTTGCACATGGTGCAGACCGGACACTCTCAATCAACTTGAAAGAACATAAAGTCTTCTTCTTCTTTGTCCAACCCTCTTCCCAGTTCAGCAAACACACTCACACACACACACTTTTAACATAATGTAATTTATTTTAAAAGTGGGCGTGAAGCTGCTATTTTTACAGCTCTATATATTTCGCATGGAAATCAAAACAAAACAACAATAAAGTACTTAGTTGAAGGGCTGCCATGGCCCACGTACAAAGGTCCATTTGAGGGACTAACTGCCGCATTCAGAGATATTTAACGGTTACTTAAGGCGCTCCTTAGTATAGATTTTGTTCTAAAAATCTATACAAAGGAGAGTTTTAAGTAACCGTTAACGTCTCTGAGTGTCACAGTAAGTGCGAAACCAAACCCCCCTAACATAGAACATAGATAGAAGTACTTAGTTGTGAATTCAAATTATTATACACGACTAGCTGACCCGGCAAACTTTGTTTTGCCATAAAAACACCAAACATTCATCTACCTTACCTACCCTAACAACCCTACACTACCTACCCTACCCTAACTACCCTACACTACCTACCCTACCCTACCCACCCTACCCTACACTACCTACCCTACCCTTCCCTATCTACCCTACCCTACCTACCTACCTACCCTACCCTACCCTACCTACCCTACCCTACCTACCCTACCTACCCTAAAAATTAAAAAAAAAATAGATGTTAGCCGATTCTCAGACCTACTCAATATGCTCACAAAATTTCATGAGAATCGGTCAAGCCGTTTCGGAGGAGTACGGGAACGAACATTGTGACACGAGAATTTTATATTTAAGATGTATCTAATAATTGATGGACATGGAAATAAGCATTCATTTGTATTCGGCAATGCGATGATTGCCGAGGTACTTACATTAAGATAATAAGTTGTACTGTATTTGGGCACCAATTGTATCTAAGATTTAGCAATGCGTGAGAAAACTGTTTATGCACGTAACAAAAGAAGACCTGACTTCGAAACCGACTTCGCAGTGAACTTGAACCCATTGTCTGCAAGTGGCGCCTCATTTAATTAAAATTCAATGCAGCCTTGTAGTATACAATGGTCACTTTCCAATTGACACTGTCAAACTGAACCGCTGAGGATTGTCGAAACTGGGCACAAAACAAGTTTTTTTTAATTTGCGGTCTACTTTTAGTTCAGACACGCTAGATGGCAACTGTCCGCAGTTCTCATTAAACGCCACAACAACGTGGAAACGCTGTTAAAGTTAAATTAGAAAATGGAACATAGTTAATACTACCTATAAAAAGAACATGAGTGGGTTCATTTTGGTCGCTTCAAATTAGTTGTGAGCTGACTCACTCGATACTGAACAAATAGTGTTCTCTTCATCTGACCGGTACGGTATATTCATAATTATTATAGTAACGCTTTATTTTCTTCTCTATTTGTTTAAAAATTTGACTCGCACACTGTTCCGTTGTTGTTGAATTAGGTAATTTACCTATGTTTACAATATTTGTAAGTATGTGAGAACCATGTCCCTATTTATCAAGTGAAGGAATTTACCTGTTAGTGCTTGTAATACTTTATACTTAGTACTTGCTTTTATATTTAGTATAGTAGTGCTGGGTGCATATTTATGTTAATATTGTAAAAAGCCTTTATTTTTTTAAAAGAGTAAGTATGGAGTTTCTTGTGCATTCTTCTCCATATCAACCTACTTTTCCGAATGCACGGTAGAATCAATTTTTTATAACATGTAAATTTTTTAACGTTCAAAAGTGCCGCATAATGGCCTAGTTGAAATAAATACATTTGATTTGATTTGACAACAAAAGTTTCGGGCCTGTTACAAAAATAAATAAATCTAGCATTATTGGCAACATCGTCCAAACGGTCAAGGGATATGATTACGACAAGCATTAAAAAAAAGAACTAGATTTTGAACAGAAAAGTACATATTACCAACTCGTAAAAGTCGTACAAAGCTTGTTATTCGAAGAGAAGCTCTGCCAAGTTGCGCTTCAGAAATAAATACGCGCCTACACTTATAAATAATATTACAAAGAAAAAAAAATAGAAGTCGGTTTATTGTTAGTAAAAATGTTTTTATTTTTCTCTTATTAGTTTTAATGTACCTAAAGTATTGACAAAATACCCATAATAACTCAATTTACACATTCGTGCTGTTTGTCGCTAAGGAGTTCGGTTGTAAAAGATCTTTCAACAAGGACGGGTCGATGTTAAAATTGAATAAAACAAGATGTGTGTGAGATATTAACGAAATTTTTTTTTTATTTAAAAGGCCCATTTATGCCATTATGGATGGAATATGACATCGTTCAAATGTCCGCCACGGCTTCGTATGGTGGCACGAATCCGAGAGGTCCAATTTTTAATGACTTAGTTTATTTTCCCCCTTTGAGTGTCCATCGTCCCGGATCGGCTTAAAACAATGGTAATTTCTGATGTGTCTGCTAATTGACACTTGAATCAATATTTTGAAAACTGCTGAACCGATTTGGATGAAACTTGCACTATTCCCTAAGATGAAAGATACCTAATCCTATAAAAAAGAATGGTCACGATCCGATAAGCAGTTTCGGAGAAATGCGTGGACAAACATACATACATACACTTGTGAAATTTGGCACACATGTTTACAACAAAATATGTGAATATTGGGCGATTCCAACAATATTACATAAATACGTGTCGAATTTGATTACCTCCTTTTTTTTAAGTCGGTAAAAACCACAAAAAAAGTAAGTTTGCATGTAGGAGGTACCTAATCTCGGATATGATCCATCCGATTTCAAAAATTCTTCACACAAAGTTTTTCATCATAGTTACACTATAGCTGAGTTATTCATAGGATACTTTTTATTCCAAAAAATCCACGGTTCCTGGGAAATACAGCTATGGAGCGAAGCCGTGGGAAAAAGCATGTCTAAAAGTAAATGCTAACTTTCGTTAAACTGGTAGCGCCCTCCAGTGACGTCAGCCAAAAGCTTTTACTCATGGACATAAACTAAAGTTGAAGCTTTGGGGCGGTTTCACAACGCTACCCCTCATCTGCCCGCCCTTCAGAGGTAGTATTCTTTTGAGTCGAATACAGATGGCGCTGTAGAATAACTTTACCGAAATAGGGTTACCTGTAGGTTTCTTATCCTTTTTTTAAATCATAGGATTTTAAGACAAAAAAAAAACAAGATACCAAACGCCCATAATAGATAGATAGACAGAATATAGGTACTTTATTATATAAACAAATTGTAACACAGCTCTCATGACTTCAGGAAAGAAGATTTCGTTGAGGGTTACCTACTGTTCGTTCATATTTTTTTTACCGACTTCTAAAAAACCGGTCAAGTGCTAGTCGGCCTCGCGCACGAAGGGTTCCGTACTATTATCGCAAGAAAACGGCAAAAAAAATCATGTTTGTTGTATGGGAGCCTCCCTTAAATATTTATTTTATTCTGTTTTTAGTGTTTGTTGTTATAGCGGCAACAGAAATACATCATTTCTCCGAAACTACTTATCGGATCGTGATTAATATTTTTTGTGTTGGATTGAGCATCTTTCAACTTAGAGAATAGTGCAAGTTTGATCAAAATCGGTCCAGAAGTTTTCAAGATATGGAGCATACAACCGAACTCCTTAGCGACAAACAGCGCGAATGTGTAAATTGAGTTTTATGTATATTTTGACAGTCCTTTAGGTACCTTACTATAGAAATTGCAAATTTTTAGTGATAGTGTACTAAAACTAAGGTTAGGTTAGGTTAAAACGGGCTGGTTTCCGCAACTCCAGGACCAAGCGCGTATTTTGCGTACTAAAACTAAAAAGAGATACTTAAATAAAACTTTTTCACAATAAAATAAACCGACTTCAAAAACAAAACACCAAAAAAGGCAAAATAACTTTCCTTTCGGAAGTCGGTGTCGAAAAATGATAAAAACAAGACGTACCAAAGACACCGACTGCCAAAACGAATCACCTTTAGTTATCCCTTCTCTTTTAAAAGCATATGATGTTCACTGCCCAAAAAGATAACGATGATTGATTAGCTAAAGATAATACAGCGTCTAGAACGGCTAGTCTTGCAAAATCTCGTGCGTGCCCAAGTGACGTAGGCTATTCTTAGATAAAAGCGACACGGTATACATAAGAGTCACTCGTGTGACGGCCGCGGGAGTTAATCACATAGTAAATGATAGCTGCCAATTAACGACCGTTCGTGCATTCAATTGCTGATAATTATCTGTGGGACTCGAAACATCGGTGTGTAGATGACCCACGTCGCTACTGTGCTGATAAGCCACTTAAATAACGTAAACGATTTCATTTTTAGGGTTCCGTACCTGAAACGTCCAAACAGAGCCCTGTTGTTATCACTCACGTGTCTTTCTGTCTGTCCGTCGTCTGTCACACAGGTTTTACAGCCAAACGTTTGGAGTTACAGTCTTAAATTTTTCACAGTATAAGCAATTGTCACATATATTGACCCAAAGCCAAACAAATTGTCTAAAAATATTTTAAATGTTTTTAAGGTGGGGCTCCCCTACAGATAAAAAAATTGTCCTACCTCATCGAGTGGGATATCGTTGTTTAGATCTTGTTGAGTAGATAAATACTGTATTTTTTGTTGAAAAAAATATTGATAAACAAAGGTATGAGAAGCCACCAAAATCAGCTTTTTTTTCAAATTTTGTGCCGAATAATTTTCAACTTCCCATTGACCTATGATCTTCAAATTTGTTGATAATGTTTATTTTTACGTATATTTTACAAACAATTACCAATATAAAACAGATTTTTTATTTGAAATTGCCTCATATTGTCTACTACAACCAACTTTGTTTTGCGTATTGGTACGGAATCCAAAATGTGCGAAGTCCGACACGCACTTGGCCGGTTTTTTCAAATATGTAGGTAGATAACAGTTGGTTTGGTCGCGGATTTGGGATGAGATCATTTATAATTTTACATAGCCGTCATCAAATTGTTCCGATCCAGTTAACCGTGCTTGGTACAAAAATGCGATTCAAGTGAATTGAGGCCATATAATATACCTTTTGATTTTGTACCAGTAGAACTTTTGGTGATAGAATTGGTGATTTAATTTGCACTGTTAAAAATAGAAACTTAAATATATAAAAGGCTTTTACTGTACCACTCTCATTTTGCAAATAACAAATAATTATATTAGAGTGCTAAAACTTGATACGTACGGTACGACAAACTAATATCTAGATCGACCTAGACCTATATTAGTAGACATTGAATTAAACTTGAACATACCCGCGATAACGGGAGTCGCACTAGCGCATCTATCGATCGACGAACAACCAATGGAGACACATTTATCAACCTTGAGTCACACCTAATGAACTGAAGCTTATCACGCGATTATGCCCGTTTTACACACTAGGCGACGACACTTCAATATAATCATTAGTTACCAGATTATAGGCATTTGCAAATCAGAACGGCAGACATAGGCCGAAGATTGCCAAACTTAATTGGCATTGGGCATTGGGCAGGGCACATTGCTCGCAGAACGGATGGCCGATGGGGCCGAAAAATTTAGGAGTGGCGATCGCAAACCGATAAATTGCGTTGGAAGGCCTCCCACTAGGACCACTTGGACCGATAACCTGTTGAAGGTTGCGGGGATCCGCTGGATGCGAGACCAACGGGACTGGTCAATGTGGCAACACTTGGGGTAGGCCTATATCTAGCAATGGACATCTTTCGGCATCGCATATTTCGACGTAGATCAGTTTCTTTCAATAGATTCAGTGGCATAAAAGGACCACTTTCCTTTCTGCTACTAATGTTTTGAGCGATCAAAGTACAATGTTACCTATAAAGGCTTTCGATCTTATCTTATCTTGTGGAGGAGCCGAGACACTTCGATCCCTTGAGATATTTTGTGGTCCCCTAGATAACTTACTCCTCCCCAATCCCGTTGCAAATCTTTTTCATGAGTTTTACAACGAGATTAGGAGATTAGAGCCTATAGTCATCTAGTCTTAGATATCCTACCACTAGGGGACTCATTCGCTTACTAGCCAGTGCATCGATACATCCGCCTAGAGTTAGTGAAATGTGTATAACAGTACCATCAAGTACGTACTTGCGTAGGTACTGTCGACTGACGTCATAATGACGCAAAGCACACAATTTTCGTTAAATTAATAGGTTTTATAAATGAACTCAAATAATGTCTAAATAGCGTGCAGTTTTAATAACTTTTGCACAATTAAAAAAGAACCATAGTAATTTTCTACTATTGTTTACCTTGGGATAATGCAATAAACTTGGTAGTTTCTTTTTAGTATCATTTCTGCTTGAACAGCAGATGGCACTAGTTTTTCACGGCCGCGGCGTGTGTAACGTTTGAAATAATAACAAAAGTTCTAATGATCATAATTATATTATTATGACCTAATTTCATTTAACCTAATTTTATGTGGTGGAATTTTTTCTATAAATAATGCACATTTGAATTAATATTCAATTAGTATAATATTTAGTTAGGTACTATAATATGCAAAGTCTATGTAGTAACGTTTAATATACCTAATTTAGAAACGTCTATTTTGTTTTGTATATTTTTGCGAAAACTGATTAGATTTATTAGTCTAAGAGCGAGCGAAGCGAGCTCGGAAGCTCGGAATCGAGTTAGGTTACTTTAGACCCTGCAGACAGAAATAGGAGCCCCGTCCCATCGGGACTTATACCTACTATATGTTATGTTGTAGCTGTTATTATGCCATATATTACACACCCTTTCCACGACACCTGTCTGCGGGTTATGGATTATTTCTTTAGGAATAAGGCATATCGGCTTATAAATAACCACAGACAGTTCTACCTTTACCGTGGTTCTACTCAGTACCATGGTTTTCAGTTTCACTTCTTTAGGTATCCCATTTGTCTTGTAGGGAGAGCAAAAAAAAGATTTATACTAAACTAATATGATAAATGCGAAAGACTGTAAGTAACGGTGTCTGTCTGTTTAATTGTTATCTTATCAAGTCTTAATGGATTTGGATGATGGAATGGACCATGTCCTGGATAGACGATGTTCTGAATACATCAAGTCCTGGATAGAACATGTCCTAGATAGACCATGTCCTAGATAGTCCATGTCCTGGATAGACCATATCCTGGATAGGCAATGACCTAGATAGACAATGTCCTGGGTAGACAATGTCCTAGATAGACCAAGACCTGGATAGACCATGTCCTGGATAGACCATGTCCTGGATAAACCATGTCCTGGATAGACCATGTCCTGGATAGACCATGTTCTGGATTAGGACATAGGGTACTTTGTATCCCGGAATGTTTGTTCCCTTGGGATGATTGCCAACTTTCACGCGGGTGAAGCCGTTGGCAGAAGCTAGTTACTAATAAATTGTAACTTTGGTTCGCTTAAATAAATATACATCAGGGGCCAAAGGTCCATAGCCTTGTTATTATATCTAAGTCCATAGCACTGGCACTTAAATGGTCAAGTGCGCGGTTTAATGGTCGCATCCAAGCACTACCATAATAGCCAGTGACTCAAACATAATACAATCGTTCATCTTCACGACAGACGCCCAAGTGCAGACATACAGGAAATAAACTGATACCTAGTTAGCGTTTTCGAGTTTTATTTACAATGTTGTTGTTAGTGAAAAGAGCAACTAATCCTTTTTCAAAAATTAGGAAAAAGCCGGAGAAATATTCCAACGCTTGGGGATCCAGAATCGTGTACTGAATCCATGGTACTCCATTTCACGTCGGTGTCAAAGACATCCTGTATTGTTCTACTTCGTGTCGATGATTTCTTCACTAAATTTTCTTGGACCGGAAAACAATAGTACATTGTGATACAAGGGTGGAAAGTAGGTTATTGCAAACGAGCTGTCATTAACAAGCCCGAGCCGAAGGCGAGGGTTTTTAATGACACGAGTTTGCAATAACCTACACGCCCGTGTATCACACGATATTTTTCAATACAGTTGTGAGAAATAGTAAAAACAAATCAAAGAATTAGATTTGTTAATTCACAACTGGACATATTTTTTTTACAACGAAAACAGCCTACACAGCCTATTCGATTTTTGACAAATGTTGATGTGAAAATAATTAAATTGAAACTGGTAATTAAATATAATATTAAACAACCATTTAAAATACTTTTAAGAATTAAATGCTAAAACGTACGGAATCATTCACTTTTCCTCGTATAAAATCTATTCCATTTTATTCTATGTATGAAAACTCTTTACTACTTAACTTTTTAAATTGACTTATAACTAAAGGCGCGTTTTTGCAACTGGACATTTTTTACAACGAAAACAGTATATACAGCCTATTTGATTTTAGACAAATGTTGATGTGAAAATAATTAAATTAAAAGTGGTAATTAAATATATTAATCAACCATTTAAAAGACTTTTGAGAGTTCAATGCTAAAACGTACGGAATCATTCATTTTTCCTCGTATAAAATCTACCCCATTTTATTCTATGTATGAAAACTCTTTACTACTAAACTTTTTAAATTGACTTATAAATTTAAAACTAAACTGCAAAACTAATGATCGAGCTCGTAAACAAATGTCACGACCGCGTAACAGAAAGATGCCTTTGCATAAGATTTAATTTTCGAATCATAATTATAGCCTCTGAAAGTACGCCATGTTTAACAACTGTACTGAAAAATTTTTTTTCATTCACATTCCATATTGCCATGATAATAACCCAGCTATTCCTCATTTCAATAGGCATGTTTCTTGGGTAGAAAAATAATAATTCTATTTAGTCCGTCAGTGAGATTATCAAATAATATTGGATCCGTATATTTTGCTTTATCAAATAAATAAAACCGGCCAAGTGCGAGTTGGACTCGCGCACGAAGGGTTCCGTACCATTATCGCAAAAAACGGCAAAATAATCACGTTTGTTTTATGGGAGCCCAACTATAATATTTATTTTATTTGTGTTTTTAGTATTTGTTGTTATAGCGGCAGCAGAAATACATCATCTGTGAAAATTTCAACTTTCTAGCTATAACGGTTCATGAGATACAGCCTGGTGACAGACGGATAGACAGACAGATAGACGGACCGCGGAGTCTTAGTAATAGGGTCCCGTTTTTACCCTTTGGGTAACCCGGAAAACTGACAAAGATAAAGCGCATTAAAGTTCAGGAGTGGGGGTTTGTGACGTCACTTTGTCAGTATAAAGTGTAGCACACCGTGACGTCAAACGACGACAAACGATAACTGACGGACTAAATAGATATTTTTTGTCAACTACCCTATTACAACTGAGTCTTTGGCATCATATTCATCGTTTTCAAACAACACATTGCTTGCCTACAGCTAGAATGTTCTCATGGAAATTCCCAGTAACAACATCTATTCTGAGTTGTCAGTAAATGTAATTTACCCGTAAGTATTTAAACATATCGAATTTGGTGTCGTATAACTTCAACAAATGGAGTTGCGTACGTGTGAAGCAGGAAGCCAGCCGCTTCGCGCGTATCACTATGCGTTGCTTGAATAGGACACACGAGATATCAGACATCCTGCGAGGACCACGGAAACACATTAACAAATAAAGTTAAAATAGGTAGTTTAAACTACAGTGTCATTTTGAAATCAGCCAATTTTCGCACATATTTCGTAATTTTGTAAAAAATATCTCTGCAACCTAAAAACCTATCCTAGCCTTTCCTATCGATATCTTAGTATTTAGCCCTTACCTAAAACCCTTTATTTTAAATCTTGAGTTCGATCTTGTTTGACCTTTGACTGAAGTCGTGTCTTTGAACTTGAGTCTTATTTTGGTATTTCGTCTGACTCCTGTTCCAAGTTTTGAACTGGAGTTCTTTTTTTTTGTCCAAATCGTTTCTTTGACTTGATATTTATCTTTGAACTCCAGTAGTCCAGTTCTACTTTGTTTGGCCTATGACTTAAGTCGTATCTTTGAACTTGATTCGGTATTTCCTCGGACTCTCGTTCCATACCTTTTCGAACTGTAAACTGGAGTCGAGTATAAGACTTAAGATTTTTTTTACTCAGGGCCGATGTCGCATTGTTTTGACTAAGGATAGTTTTCTGTCTGGTGTCGAATTTCTGGCCAAAGTGTTTCTTTGTCCGAAGGGTGACGTTTAATTAGAAGTTATTTTTTTGACGCTTGGGGGAGGCCTATGTCCAGCAGTGGACGTCTTTCGGCTGATATGATGATGATGAATTTTTTTATCGTAATTTTTCTTGATCAGTTGCACTTCGTTGTTGTTGAATAGATTTATTTAGATTGTCCACTAGGGTTTAAGATATTTTGCTAGGTATTGAGTTAGGCTTAAATAGGTAGATGAAAATAATGAAGTTAGGCTAGGTAGCCTAACTTCATTATTTTCATCTACCTATTTTACCTCTTGATTGTCACTCTCAGCTAGAGTTGTCACACCTTTCCAGGGTTGCCACATCAATTGTTATTTTTTTGCATTGTAGGTGTATTTGTAGCAAATAGCAACAAGACAAAGTCGTTCTCAAGTTATAGGGTGACCAAGGGAATTAGGGACTCTTTTTTTTTTAATAATAATAATATAATAACCTAATCATTTTTATATACCTCTAAAGATTTGAACTCAATGTTTGCATATCACAATAATTATGTTTTAATGTTATGTTTTATTCATGCTACCGTTAAGAAACAAATTTATCTGTTTTATCTTCATTGATAGGCCCGCATTTTATTCCTACCATCTTACCTGAAGGCAAGTGAAGATGCGGTTGGATGCTTGCCTAGACATAACCTATTCCCTCTAGACTTCAAGACTCACAGGTTATACCTATCAGGAAACTTGGACTAAGGCAGAGAATTCATTACTGTAGGAATTATATCAGCAGTTTCAAATCGCCAATCAGTCTTGAGCAAGGGTGGTGATCAATGATCGTGCCTTCTCTAAATCAGAAGAGGACTTTGCCCTGCAGTGAGATAGCTACAGGCTGGTATTAATATTATATATGATTATTATATGAGTAAGAACAACATTATCAGTAAGTTTTAAACAATAACAGGCTACAATATTCTCATTACTTTTAAAACATATAAGCCGGGTGCCTCTTTGGCCTTGATCTTGCAAAAGGGCCATTGTCTTGTATGCATTTACAAGCTACATAAGTAGTAAAGATAACATGGTGTTGCCACGTAAAGATTATAAGTACTATGTAATATGTTGCCAATATAACAGTATACCTATCTGGTTCACATCGTTGATCAGTCTACCTACAGGAAATAATATTTTATTTACCATTTAAAGTAGGTAGTTTGGTATTTATAAAATTGATCTCTGTGTTTTGCAATTATCCAAATACCTATTTGAAACAATTTTCTATTTTTGTTGGCAAGTGCAAACATTTAAATAGCAGTCTTTATGACATCAGTTTTTTAATATTGATGTTTTTAGGGTTCAGTAGCCAAAAACAGGAAACCTTTAGATTTATTTATGTCTGTCCTGAATTATACTGGATTGTGGAGGTCAGATCTATATATGCAGTTGCTTCATGTAAAACTCTGGTTCTCAGCTGAATCCAGTTAGACTGAACGCCAACCCCAACACAGTTGGGAAAAAAGGTAGGCAGATTGATTGGCTAGGTACATTTTTGCTTAAAACCACAGACGCAATTTACTTTTTTAGTTTCTCTATTAATTACAAACTTATTTTTGCTATATACCTAGATAAAAACTATATTGTGCGTGGAACTCTTTGCTACTTGTGGATCAACATAAATCTTTTTATTAGTTTATTAATAAAGTACTTGCGTTGTCGCTTAGACTATTTTAACCTACCTAGCAAAAAACATTAGATTAGTGACAATTGTTTGTAGTGTAATTATATGAAGGTTCTTTTATAGTTTCAAGTTCAAGTAAGCTTACAATCCGGCAGGACTTAAGAGACATTGACCTGTGTATTTACCCGACTGCAAGGAAAGTGTTATGTTTTTCGCGAATATCTTGTATGTATGTAATATTCTTTATTACCTCATATCTTTCAAAACGCTAGACGGATTAATTTAATTAAGACATCGTTAGATACGTCTTGACCAGTGTTCTTAGATATGTGAAGTTAAAAAAACAAACATGGCGAATTTTAGGACGCAATTTTTTTTTTTTTTCATACTCATTGTTTGGTGTATCAAAATGAAGGGTTTCAAGAGGTGATTACAAAAATATATGGGTACCAGTTAAATGTAAAAAAATAAAATAACTAAAAAATTTTAAATAAAAAATAAATAATTAATAAATCAAAAACCAGACTGCTTAAGGAGCGAACTAAAAACTTGTAAACAAGAAAAAATCATGCTTTGCAGTCGGAGGATGAGGTGGTCAGCCAGTTCGTGAATGATTCTATGCTCCGACAGTACAGCATGATTTTTTATTGTTTACAGCTTTTTAGTTTGCTTCTTAAGCAGTCGGGTTTTTGATTTTTAATTTAACATTTTTTCCTCATGTTTTTGACGGATTGGCCGGAGAAGGCAAAATTTAAAGTGCGATGGATGGCTATGGAGGAGATCTTTTCCCAGCAGAGGGACAATATAGGTTAGAAGAAAAAAAATCTCTCAGAGTTAGCCTGATAGGAAACCAGCCTTAACTCTAATTCACAAGTAAAGTCTTCCAATGTATTAACCAACATATAGTTCTCTCCAAACTTCTTGGCTGCTCTGAAGTTACAATGGCTGCTTAGTAGTAAATCTCATACAAAAACAGCACCAATCTGAGCTATGCACATCGGAAAGCCAACTTCAGAGCTTCTAGACTTTTTATATTAACTTACAAAATAAATACCATGAATTAACAATTAGTTGTTATAAATATTTTATTTAAATGATAGGTATCTATTTAACACCATTTGTTCTCTATATAACAATCTTTTGTGGGTACTTTGGTAGGTAAAACATAAAAATGATAATACATTCAAACAGGAAAAATTTTAAGGAAACTAGGCTCTAAACCAATTTGATATATGATTTAATGTAACCACAAAACATACTAAACTACTATAAATACTATCATGTATAAAATAAACATGAAAGTTTGTAAGGATGGATGTATGTTTGTTCTTCTTTCATGCAAAAACTACTGAACAGGGAATTTGGTACACAGATAATTTATAACCTGGATTATCATGTATAATGCTTTTTATCAGGTTACACACATTTTTAAAATAATTGTGAGCTTTCCTCAATTCAGATCCAATTTTCCTCTAAGGTAAGCACTGATTGAATATGTGAGTCTCTTCATGAGTTGCTCTATTTGTTTTACAATTTAGAAATCCTTACATAAATTTATTAAACAAATTGTACCTCACAAACTAGGATGGATGGTGATCCCCAAACTAGGCATTAGCCTGTATCGGGTAGGGGTCAGAATGAGTCTAATAAATAAACACAAGACAAGTACTAGAGTACTAGTTTATGGTTTCTATTCATTCTGGTTTGCACTGACAAGGTATAAATCTTTAAAAAAAGACACTACTTAAAAACCGGTTTTAAGTTTATTAAATTGTTGCTTCCAACTTCTTAAGGTTATTGTTTTCATTTAATACAAAACAAAATAATTAATATACTTACTATTGTTGTTTGTGTTAATAAGCATCTTGTTTTTAAAATGGATTTTTAAGAATTGTTTACTAGAAATTTAAAAAAAAAGTCAGTATGTACACAGTTTTTTAAGACAGAATAATGTCACCGAAAGGCGAAATGACAGTGAGGGAACTACCAAATGTTTGCAGTTTTGGGGTTTTTAGGAACATTTATGTAAAATGTCATTGATACAAACTAGTCATCGGTTTATGATACTAAGATCTTCAAGCATTATCTTCATCTTCTGTTGGAATTAATGAAAATAAGCCTTTATTTACCTAAATAATGAAACTATTATAGGAATATTCTTCAAGTAGGTGGGTGTCTGTCAAGGGTTTTGCTCAGTGTTGTGCCTCCTTGTATGTGTTTATTTACTTTGTAGGATAATGCCCTTGCTACAAATCGTACCCAGTATGTACGTAATGTGAACGATTAAAATCGTAGATTATATTTTATTCATACCAACATTAATTATAATCATTGCTAAAAGTACTAAGCCACACAGTGATCTTATTAGGTAAAATATATTTTCAACTTACCATTAGATAATAAAATCCAATAAACGCGTTTGAGATATAACGATCACAGACACTTAAATCTCCACACCTACACAAGTAAATAGTTAAAATAAAAGAAACAGAAGACAGACGAAACACTGAATTTTAAAAACTGCAGAATTATCTCAGAACTCGGCGTTAATTCATTTTGCACCAATTTTCACATATTATATTTTTCGTTTTGCACCACATTATTTTCATAAATAAATATTATTTATTGAATTACAAATCAAAATAAAAATCACGACTGCACACGATCGAAAACAACAAAAATAGGTTTTGACATTTGACAGAGAGGATCCAACTGTAGAATAAAATTACGATACGGACAAAACGTTGGAAAAGTGAAAGTATTTTTTTATTTTAAAATAACAATTTCAAATAAAAATACAATAAGAACACAGCTGCTTTTTGTAAAAAAACAACAATTTCTAAACCGATAAATAAAATAAGATTGCAAGTAAGCACCTATTACGCGCACGCGAGCGAAATCGGCACAAGTTATTATTTTTCGCTAGAGTGTGGGAGCGAAAACGAGACACGGAGACAGATAAACACGCACGCCCGCGACCGCGCGATGCCGTCAGATGTCCTGCTGCTACTGGTAGTTATAAACACAATACGGATTGTTATTCTTTATCATACTAGTAAAATTACACAACAGTTGCAGATAACGTGACGGTAAAAAATAACTTACTGGTAACGGTAGTACCGTTACCAGTAAGTTATTTTGAAGGATCATATCTACTTAAACTATTCAGATTATTCTAGTTCAAACAACGAAAGCTGGAAGCGCTTCCGTCTTCAGTTGTATCAGAATTTCCTTCCGATAAAAACTTCCTTCAATGCCTGCAACAATTATTTTTTCTCTTTGAAAGCCACCTCACTGGTTCAGGATGCCAGTTGTACACAGGAAGCACTCTCCCCTTCTACTTCATGTAGGAATCTCGTTCACGCCATATCCTTCATGACCGCAACAACACCTCTGTCTCAAGGCGTTTTGACCCACAAACTTTAGATCACAATTTACCCAAAAAATACCAAAGACCAGTCTTACTGTAATTTCCATCAGGAAGATAAGTCGTTTAAGAGGTAATATATACCCACCAAATCGTGTCCAGTCCGTGGCCTTCCGGTTTTATTTCAGTACCTACTTAGCATAATATCAATGATAAAACTGTTCAGTTTAAATAATGGACTATATATAGTAATAAGTAAATTATGTAAGTATTATGTACACTTCAGAGATAAGCTTTATCGCAGTAACTGCACAAATTACAGGCCGTATCATGAAAATTATATCTATCCAAGCTTGGGTATTCGGTTTATCAAAATTAAGTTGGATTTGGTAAAAACCCGTTTTTTTTATGAAAAGCACAGATGTAATTTCGTCGACTATTCTCGACTGGACGCCGAACACACATTAGCCAGTCTCCAGGTCCAGGCTACTCAGGCTAGTACCGAAAAACGCTTAATGGTGAAAACATCCAATAATGTCAGGTACACACGTATGATTTAAGTCGTCAGTGATACGCTGGTGAGTGGTGATTTAAAAATCCCACGTACAACGTATTTTTCTTGTTGTACACACAACAGATTTGTCGCTACCAATTTCAATTTAAATCGCCGGCAACTTAAGTCGCTGTGGTCAAAATCTCGCCCTATCTAAACAAATTAATTTTCCATACAAAAAATAAAGAAAGTAATAAACATTTCTCAAGCAAAATGTTTTTTTTTGAGAATTGTTTAGGACTTTCTTGGAGAAAGTGCGATAACGCTGCTGGCTGTCAACGAATTTTAATTTTGCAGCTATTCAGTCGCCGTATCGCCAGCGCCACACCTCACCGTAGTTTAATAAAATTGTAGATGTAGAATAATGCAATAACAAAACGTGTTCAGATTATTTGTGTATTGACATCATAGATATATTTTGACATGTGTCAAAATCTGACCAATCGAAACAGAGAGACTAAATGTCGACTGACTGACATATAACTAAATCTGTCCATTGAGATGAGTTAGGAAAAACATGTAGGCGCCGCGCCCGCCGCGATGTTCTATACATACTAATATGAGTGAAATCGTTTTGTTCCATTCTTTTGAAGTTATCGTATTGTTATATAGAGAGTTGCTGTAAGACTAACCGCGTCTATGATATCTTTATCTGTCACTGGCACGTCATTTGTCACAGGGTTACCAGCCCTAAATAATGTTTTAGTGTTGTAAGCTCAATATTGTCAGTAGTAGTACAAGCGGTTTTTCAAAGGTTTTAACCACTCTGCTCGACAAGGTTTTGACACATGACATATAGGTCTACCGGAATCTCATGGCAAAAAGTGAAATAAAAATTTGTTGTGTGCAATAATGGGGAAATTGGATTAAACGATCTTGATATTGTTTAATTTTTATTTATGTCTTTAGTATTAATGAACATGAAGTACCTATAATAAAGTAGTCACAGTGGATCTTTATGTCTCTTAAGTTGCCAACCATTGCGCAAGAAACAGCTTGTCATCGAGTATACTGCATAGATTAAGCGAGATTGGACGATGCGACTTACCTAAGCAAGTGAAAGAGACAGTTACAATGGTATCCTCACCTTCAATATTGACACAAGAATAGCTACTGTCCAGGGTCTTGCAGCCAATTCAGAGATACAAAGATCCGATGTGAGTATTATAGGTATGTGTAAGAAGAATGTTTTTAAATATCAGGTTCTTAACATAGGAAAATATGTCATGAAAAATAAATTATTGTACTAATTTATTACATATCGTTTAAATCCTACTATAACTAGAAAAATATTCCAAGAACTCCACTTGCATTTCAAAAACTTGTATCTTTGTAGTTTTATGTCATCTCTCTCCATTAAAATGATTCTTTTGATTGACATTTAACGTATTCAAAACTAATCTCCTTAAGTATAAGTCTGTAAAAATAATAAAATTTATCATGTTACTCAAATGCTAGTTTATTAACATTCATTATCATCATCATCAGTCTATATACGTCCCACTGCAGGGCACAGATTTTTACTTAATATTTTTCTGCCCACAAAGATTCTCAAACTCCGTTAAAATCAATATCTTGTCGAAGAATTTGTAACAGTTATACTACTATTGGCATTTCCTTCTAACTATCATTCGATGTGCCCTCACCTACGATTCACCGTATAGTAGTACTGTATAGAAGCTACAAAAAGTAAAAAGAAAGATACGACAAAATAAATAAAATAAACTGAAAGTACCAAGACAACTCAGTCCAACTTACCGGTCCATTCTACTGTGCGCTTAAAAATCATAGATTGAGTTTGATTTACGCCTTATTCTTCCCTTATTACAAATTGAAAACAATATGTCTCACTTGAGCGGCTTTTTCGACATTTTCACAAAAATAACAAATTTTCAAGAAGATATCACAAAATCTCAGCAGCGGTTGACAGATTTCGTAATTTGATTTGATAGGTGACAATTGACATTGCCATATGAAAAACAAATATTTTAAAAATAAAAAAATGCCATGAGATTCCGGTTGACCTATACCAGCTGAGTCGACGGAGTAAACAAAAATTACGTTACGGAATTCAGGAATTTATATGAACTTTCACCTTCGAATTTGTTCAGATAAATAAGTTTACCCAGCTGTTTTATACAGTAAATTTGTAAAAAATATCTTTATTCACATGTTGACGTCGGTACCTACCGCGTCAGTCTACTGCAAAATGTGTAGAAAATACGAATTACTACACCTCTCCAAACGGTAGACAACATTTTTTTGTTTTTTTTTCTATACTAATTCCACCACGAATTTGCTGCCTATTTTATATCTATTCCTCATCCTTATTAGTTCCCGCTTATCATTCCTCTTGCACTTTCATGCATCTTATTGTATCTTTCTTATATCCTTCACCTTTTATCCTGTGAGCGGGACTCCCACTTATGAGCTACTTGCTATTCTATCTATCTAATATTTTATTTACTTTATTTATTTAACTCTGGGGAAATAATTTTTTCAGGTTCACTTTTTATTTTACAGGAAAATTCCTCAACCAATAATAAACATAATTTCGATCAACTAAATACAATATTACTATAGGTACTTTTATTTCATATATCTACTTACTACATACATTAAACTTGTTCTTAACCTACTGCTTACTCTATTTACAATTTATGTGCTTATTTCCCATGTTTACATACTTATATATAATAGAAAACATAGTATTAAAATCATGTTTTGTTTCTACTTATGACTTTTTCGGCTATATTAACACAGTAGGCTATTAAAATGTTCCTGTTTTTGCCCGACATAATTTTTGGTACGCTCTCTCTTGGCAGTACAACACCTAGCTCCTGTTCCAAATTGTATCGCTCCTTGGCGTACACCGGACAATCCAGAACTATGTGCGGCACCTATTACGCTACGTTGGGAGCGCAACCCACCGTGCCCTGTTAGAACTTGCGTGAGCACGCCTGTTGGCGTTACCCTTTGTACAATACGGTAGGCAGCCACAGCGTCCGGAAGAAAAATTTTCGTCACCGAGGCCGTCTCGCCCGACACATATCTCCGATTCCATTCAGCAAGCGAATCCAAACGGATGTGACGCTTGATGAATGAGACCGGACACTGGTCGTAGTCTGGCTTCCTCCGTGACGACAATGCCGCTTTCTTGGCCAGCTCGTCGGCGGGTTCATTCCCAGGCAGGCTCGCGTGGACTCTGACCCAGAAGAAAGACACAACTTTATCTTGGCCCACAGCCAGAGTCAAATTGGCTCGCGCGCGTACCTCCAGGGGGTGGAGAGAGCCAAGCGTCTGCAATGCTGACATTGAGTCGCTGAACAGACCATAGCTCGTCTCTTTGCGCTTGAGGATTACGTCCGTTGCTTTGCAAATGGCTAGTAGTTCCGCCTGGTAGACAGTGCAGTACGCGGCGAGGCTAAGTTTGAGGTTCTGGACTTCACCTTCATTATTCTACAGGGATAATGCGGCTCCGCCCTTCCTCTCAATCTTACTGCCGTCAGTGAAAATTCGCACTGCCTGCACGTTTTGACTGTCCACAAGCTGTTGGACCGCCAGGCACATAAACTCCAATGCCATTTGTTTGGCAGGGTGAGACGTCTCTGCAAACCTGACCATACTCTCAATCGCCCGGTCTCCTGGCAAATACTGGGACGACCCTCTCCTTGCCTCATACAGGGCAGCTGCCTCTTGTATGCGGAGATCCAGAGGTGGTATCCCAGCCAGCACCAGTGCCGAGTTTAGTGAGACTGTACGGTAAGATTTACAGAGCTTCTGGACGAATCCTCGTTGGACAGAGCCCTCGTTGGATAGAGCCTAAATAAATAAAATTGAAGTGTCTGTATGTAATATCAAAATAACAACGTTTTATTGAATGCATGTGAAAGTATATACGGTACTAACAACAAATAAGCAATTTTTAAGATTTTTGTCTGTCTGTCTGTTTGTTCCGGGTAATCTCCGAAACGGCTGGACCGATTTTGACGGGACTTTCACTGGTAGATAGCTGATGTAATAACGAGTAACGTAATGTAGTGGACTGTATTGGTGTTGTTTGTTGGGGTCTTGTTGGAGGAATGAAAATACTGTCTTGATTCGTATCTTCAATTTTATTCATTACTTGTTACCCCTTGTAGAGCAGGAGACCGACTGTGTCTCAGCCCCCAAGCGGTCCGGCTTTTATACAAAAACCGCTAGCCGCAAAAAATAGCGCCCCTCTCCCTCAACGGTATTCGGGCCCGGCATCGCAGAAATGCCGACTTTATTAAACTTATCTTACTTAAATCTACACAAATTATACATTTCCTTAATCTACATACTTAATTCTACCTAGGAAAAAAAAAAAAAAACGTGTAAAAGGTCTTATCTAACCTACTCCCTACTTATGAGCTATGAATACATACATAATCTTGTCTAATTAGCTACCTTTTCTCTAGTTCTTATATATGTTACAAGTGTGGTCTAAAACTCACATGGCACCTATGTCAATCCTATTTTAAATATCCACGTGTAACACAAAGAAGAGAGAGCTACGAGACAATGCAAACGGGATTTATCCTTTTTCTCACGCCGAGTTAATGTGCAAGGGATCGTTCAAGGCAGCCCCGCTAGTCATTAGTTTAATGAGGGTTCGTTTACAGTTCCGAAGACAATAAGTATTGACTTTAACTTATTTTTATATTACGGTTAAATGCCGACAACAGATCTTTATGTTCGCGTAATTCATAGACCGTTGGAAGGCCCAAACATGTGTGCAGGCCTTAAAAAACAGTTAGCCAATTTAGCGTGAGAAATGTCCCTATGCTAAAATAACACGCGAGGCGTCTTGTCTTTTACAGGCGTTTCGCTCAAAATATGTGCATAAACAACCTTTTCGCTTGCTGACTAGGAGTAAAAGGGCAAAATAAAGATATAATATTTCTATTTGCGTTCTTAGTTTTGTAATTTTTTATGCTTACCAATGTTCCTAAAAAAACGCGAATAAATATTGCAAAAATTTACTCTAAACCACCGAATAATGCTACAGTAGTTCACAGCTAACTACAGTAGCTCTAAACAGTCGGGTAATTATTTATTTATTTAATTACTAGCTGTTGCCCGCGACTTCGTCCGCGTCAAACTCGTAAAAAAAAAATATTATTTTTTTTCCCCCGCCGGATCTATGAATTTTCTCGTGATTACAATTTTTACATTTTAAAATTCAATTTACAAGTTAAAAAAAACATAATCATTATAAAAATTGCATAAATTACAGATTATTGACCTCTGGCACCCAAGCTAAGATTACTCGTTATTACATCAGCTATCTACCAGTGAAAGTCCCGTCAAAATCGGTCCAGCCGTTTCGGAGATTACCTGGAACAAACAGACAGATAGACAGACAGACAAAAATCTTAAAAATTGTTTATTTGTTGTTAGTACCGTATATACTTTCACGTGCATTCAATAAAACATTGTTATTTTGATATTACATACAGACACTTCAATTTCATTTATTTGTATGTATAGATGTCGCAATGTGACATTTCTTTGTTAGTCTAGTCAACAAGTGCTTTTTAGATCAAAATTTTTTCACCTTCTCCGAAAATTATGATTGAGGTGTCATTCGATTCGGAATGGCATGTAGGTAGTTTTTGAGAAAATGCTAAGGCCGCTCGCAAAAATTGCAATAGTTATAAAAAATTTAGTGAAAAAAAAGAGGGTTTGATTTTTCGTCAATATCTCAAAAACTATTCAAGATAATTCAAATTTGAAAAAAGATCCAAAAAGAAGAGAACATTTACTAAAAAAAAAGTTGTGACTCCCAGAACTGTAGGACCAATATTTATAATTTTTACAGAGGGTTGAAATACGCCTGAAAACGGGTACTCCAGCTTGCGCAAGTCATGGCCCCTTCGGACCTTTAATGAATAAATATTATTTCAACTTATTAAATATGAAAATTGGAAAAATCAGGCGCCTGCAGGATAGATTAATAAACAATAATCCGAGGTCAAAAATTATTTATCGCGATTTTTCAATAAGTTATCCATTAATTAATTGACATTTTTTTGTAGTACGAATGCAATTAACATTGCAAGTGCGATAATTTTTAAACTATTTATCTGAGAATTTTTTCCTTTCGTGGAGCTATTTTTCAAAGGTCTTAGAATAGATTCCCGTTGGAAAAATTAAAAAAAATATAATTTTTGTTATAATTTACTAAAGTATCGTTGGGTCCTGCGACCCCCGGCGTAGGTGTGAGATGGAACACCGGGGTGGTTTTTAGTCAGTAAGAGTCTGTCAGACCCCTCCCCCCAGGGCGGAGGACATACGATGAGGATTTTCCAAACCGGCAAAAAAAAAAAAAAAAAATTGGGAGGATCTGGTACTCTTGCCCGAATCCTTACGAAGCCAGCTGTTATGGCATGGTTGTCAATCGAGAAAGGGCTGAGAATTAAAATCCAAGATGGCGACAATACAATTTATCGTAATGGAAGTCATTAACATGATTTTCGTGGGTGGTGATACAGAAAAAGGAGGAGGCATGAGGAACGGACGTCAAAATAAATCAAAAGCACTCTCCTGGCGGCAAATCAAGAGCAACTCCACATTGGCGCGCTTTTTCTAACCACTTGCGTGGTGCTATTGTTTGTGATAAATAGAAAGAAAGAAAGAAAAACGTTTATATGCGCCAGGCACGACGCATACCATAAAAAACAAAAGGAAAACATAAATACCAAATACAGAGTATGCCTGACTACCACGTATGTGTCGTATATGTTACTGTAAAAATCACCTACGATTCAACCTACTACTAACTAACCTACTAGTCAACTACGATGAAACCTATTATTTACCGGTAAAACCTAAGATTTACTAAGTCTTAAGGTCTATCCACACATATCAGGGCCGTGCCCGGGACATGACAGGGCCAGGCACAGGCATTGAAGCTCTTTCGCTGGCCCGTGCACGTCCCGGGCACGGCCCTGATATGTGTGAATAGACCTATACTGGCGAAAATCATCATCATCATTTTTAGGGTTCCGTACCCAAAGGGTAAAAACGGAACCCTAAACGGGTCTTTTGGTTGAAACAATGATGATAGCACAGAGAAACTTATATATACGGACACATGATGGTCTATTTCTCACGAATTTGACACATTTTTTTTTATGGCTTTGCACGGTTTGTGCATTTAGCAAGTGTCATTTTAGAAGTTCTAGTTCCTATAGTTTTTTGTCCATTATCCTAGTTGGGAGCATAGACTAATATATATAGATTGAGAGTTGGGAGTTTTGTCGACAACATGAACAAACTCATGTTCTACCGCTGTTTTACTTGCCCACAATCGTGTACGTTCACTAATATTATTAGAATAAAAACCACCACGTTTACAGTTTTACACTACTAATATTCAATTTAACACAATTTTAGGGTAATAAAACCACAGAACATTTTTACGCGAGAATAAAACAGAGAAGCAACATAGACGCCATCACGTTACCGCCAAAACTCCTTGACACATTTTGGTCAGTTCTAGGTGCCATAACTATGTTAGAAAGAAACGTTATTTTGAAATAAATGTTTTTTTCCTTCTATTGTTTTTACATGAACGAAGAAGTTTAAAAATTGTATTCGACCTCACCCATATTTAAAATATTTTTTTAATTCAAATTGAGATAAAGTTAGTTTTATTTTCAAAGAGGTTTAAATACTTTTTAGTAATGGACTTATTAAAGTATCTAAACTGAACGACATGAGTCGTTTTTAATACAACAAAATTAAAGATGCTATTGGCAGCGGTAGTGCCAGAGTATAAAAAGAATACCTGAGACTTTGACAATATTCCTTGTGCTTTCGTTAGTTCCAGTTATAGTCACCAGGCTTGATCTGGCTGCATTATACATTGGTTTAATACTTAGTATAATACATGGTATAATAACACAATATTGACAAAAACTGTAACTGGAAATCTCATATTGATGATCTATGTAAGAAGATAGATAGATTTGTTTTCGTTTTATATAGATTAACACGTGTGGCTAGTGTTAATGCGGCACTGTGTGCATACCATGGCTATGTCTCATCAGTTTTGCGTTATGGCATTATAATATGGGGTAATTCTAGACCTTAATAGAGTGTTTCGAGCTCAGAAAAAATGTATACGCTCAATTTTTGGAGCGCACCCACTGGACAGTTGTGTACCACTATTTAAAAAACTCAAAATACTGCCACTTCCGGCTCTATATATTTTTGAAATTTGTATATTTGTACACCAAAACAGAAATGAATTTGACTTGCATAACGATGTTGTATCCAGACCCAGCCGGAAAGTGCGTATGCTTAATGTTCCTAGGCGTAGAATTAAGTTGTTTTCTAATGGTGTATACTGCATGTCCATTACTGTTTATAACAAATTACCTGATGGCTTCAAAACTCTCAGCCTCAGAACATTTAAATTTAAATTATTTAACTTTCTTTTAAGCAAATGTTATTACTCAACTGAAGATTTTATGAATGAAAAATTTACCTAAATATTTGACTTTAAATCATATTTTATCTCCTTGACTTCATTGAATTTTGACTTATATAATTAATCTCTTTTACAACTATATTATTGTTCAATTTATTAAAATTATTTGTAATTCTAATTCTAATGACTTAATTTTAATGTAATGATGCCCCATAATTTTACAAACCATATTTGTACGCCGGAAACGGCAGAATATTATGATCATAATATATAATTTTCAATACAGTTGTTAAACATGGCGTACTTTCAGAGGCTATAATTATGATTCGAAAATTAAATCTTATGCACAGGCATCTTTCTATTACGCGGTCGTGACTTTTGTTTACGAGCTCGATCATTAGTTTTGCAGTTTAGTTTTAAAGGACATGGCTAAATAAAGTATGGACGACTGCCCTAGCAATGAATAAACATTTTAACTAGTATTATGTAATTCTGAATAGCTGAATATGAGTATTACGTATGAAAAAAGTTACAGACACTTTTAATATCGTCACAATCCTGAAAATAAAATCGTAGAAACGCCTACATTAATAGGTATACAAACTTGTAAAAGAATAAGATTTTGCTATGATACTTTATTAAGGCGTTCAGAGGTGCTCGTGGCTTAATAATAACAGACGCACAGGTCGATCTTCAAGGTTAAGCAACGCTAGCCGAGGTCATTCCGTGGTGCCATTGTGTACCATCTTTACATAACAAGTTTCCTTCGTGTCTTGGAAAGCTAGTTAAGCCGTTGGTCCCGGCTGTCATTTGAAGATCTTTCATTTGTTGCTACACCACAGTTTATGCATATCATGATGAATTAATACGCAATTGAAACTTAAGACCATATTAGTTGGCTCTGTATTAATACATAATACCCGGCGAAAGGTACTTCGTTCAAAGTGAGTTCCCATGACACCCTCAAAATGTTTCTTTTTTATTTGGTTATAATCGAATCGAACTTTTTAGTGTCAGCACTATTTAAGCGCCGTTGCTTTCCAGATTTTGCCAATGATTTCTAGAAATCAGATAATCTCTAAGGTTTTGAGATTAAATGCGAAAGGTACAAAAATAAAGGGTAGGTTTATTGACTACAATTTTTCGTAGAACGGAATCTTATGTTCTTCTTGTCAAACAAAAACATGAAAAATCTTTTAATTATTTGATTAATTCACGAAAGTTCTAGAAGAATAATAAAACTATTATAATTCATTAATGAATATTTGAGATGTACTGCGATAGGTTCAATATTAAATAATAATGAATACTGTTCGTTTCGACTTACGCAAATGTATTTAAAAGTAGGTTTATTGACTACAATTTTTTGTAGAACGGAATCTTATGTTCTTCTTGTCAAACAAACACGTGAAAAAACTTTTAATTATTTGATTAATACACGAAAGTCCTAGAATAATAATAAAACTGTAATAATTCATTAATGAATATTTGAATGTTACGAGCTAGTGAGAAATTTCTAGACGTGCTTAGGGCAGTTGTTTAGCCATGTCCTTTATAAGTCAATTTAAAAAGTTTTGTAGCAAAGAGTTTTCATACATAGAATAAAATGGGATAGATTTTATACGAGGAAAAATTAATGATTCCCTACGTTTTAGCATTGAACTCTCAAAAGTCTTTTTAATGGTTGTTTAATATATTTAATTACCAGTTTTAATTTAATTATTTTCACATCAACATTTGTCTAAAATCGAATAGGCTGTATAGACTGTTTTCGTTGTAAAAATGTCCAGTTGCAAAAACGCGCCTTTAGTTATAAGTCGATTTAAAAAAGTTTAGTAGCAAGGAGTTCTCATATATAGAATAAAATGGAATAGATTTTATACGAGGAAAAATGAATGAATCCGAACATTTTAGCATTTAATTCTCAAAAGTCTTTTAAATGGTTGTTTAATATATTTAATTACCAGTTTCAATTTAATTATTTTCACATCAACATTTGTCAAAAATCGAATAGGCTGTGTAGGCTGTTTTCGTTGTAAAAAAAATATGTCCAGTTGCAAAAACGCGCGAAAATTTTATTTTTTTGTGTATTAACAAATTTAATTCTTTGATTTGTTTTTACTATTTCCCACAACTGTATTGAAAAATATCGTGTGATACACGGGCGTGTAGGTTATTGCAAACTCGTGCCATTAAAAACCCTCACCTTCGGCTCGGGCTTGTTAATGACAGCTCGTTTGCAATAACCTACTTTCCACCCTTGTATCACAATGTACTATCTCATAACAGCTTTGTACAATATTCTGACAAATAAATGCATTCTATTCTATTCTATTCTAATATTCTTCCCGTGACAGATGGGTTTTAGTGGGGTAAAAGATAAAAATAACACAGTAGGTACTCAATGTATATTTTTTTAAATTAATCGACATATTTGATACTTTTTGTATTTTTTTACTTTGCTTCTTTTTTAATTGATTACATATTATGGTTTTATTTAGTTCCCTTACTCGTAGATAGGTTCTCGTTCGAACTAAACAGAGTACTACCTCATAATGAATTTTAGGATACAAGTCATTTGACCATGAACTTCATCATGAACAATCCGAGTCTAATTTGTGAAAATGAATTTTTCATTGTGCAACATTTGACCGTGGTATTTATTATATTTTTTCTCCATTATATCAGCAACCCTGATCAATTCTTTGCAAGGGTAAAACACTTTTCCCCTCGACACAAAAAAAATACTAATCACAGGCACCGCTACCTTTTTATTTTATTTTTTAGCCTGGGGAAATGCTCATGCATGCTATGCTACCACGGGGAGATAGAGCAGTTATGTGGGACTCTAACGGCGGTCTCTTAGGCCTCTGCCTAGGATCTTGCGGGCAGCTGGGCTGCGGCGTCGGCGGCGCGGGAGCGGGGCGGGCAACGCAGACCCGTTCTCGAAACCAGCGGGCAGATCGCGCGGCACTATAGCGGCGTAGTGTTGTGTTCGTGGTTGTGTCGTCGAGATATTTGTTTTTATTCGTGAACGAAATGTCTAAACACCGGTGACAACATTTTTTTGATTCAAATTTATTCCTAACGCTCGATTTATTGTGGGCAAAAGAAGAAGTGAATCCCCACTATAGGGCAAGGAAAAGAAAAGGAGAGTTTTATCGAAATTATGAAGAACAGACACAATGTCCTGACAAATTCTACGACTACACCAGAATGAGTGTAAAATCTTTTGACTATATTCTTGTTAATTAAACTGGTTAATTACTCTTCTATTTTTATGGTTCACATCTTTGCTGTTCCATATCGGTGTCCTCTCAAAAATTGCTGAAATAATTTGCTCTAGCACGGCCGAGGACATTTCGACACGTCACAAAAATTACCCGACTGCCGAAGGAGGGTAATTTGTTTATCAGTCTATGTATGTATGTAAGTATGTATGTATGTTAGTATGTATGTATGTATGTATGTATGAATGTATGTATGTTTGTTCCTATGTGGCGTTCTAGAGACCAAACGCGTTGGCCGATTTTGATGATTCATACGTCAATCGATTCGTCTTAACCCCGCGAATGTCACTGGCTACATTAAAATTGGAAAATAGAAAAATGGCGGATTTTGGGCGCCATATTGCGGAGGAAAAAAATGTTTTTTTTCTTCCATACCCATCGTGTGGGGTATCAAAATAAAGGGTTTTAAGAGGTGATTTCAAAAATATATAATACTTATATGTTTAAATGTACCGAAATCTAAAAAAAAATAACTAAAAAGTTATAAATAAAAAAGTTAATAAAAAAATAAAAAAACCCGATTGCTTGAAAAGCGAACTAAAAAGACGTAAACAACGAGAAAATCATGTTATGCAGTCGGAGGATACGTCTGGTTTTGGTCAGCCAGCTCGCGAAGATGTATCTCTTTGGGGAGAGAAGCTAGGGTATGTTTTGGTGGGAATCGCTGTTGGTGAGAACAGCATTACCTACAAAATGCCAAAAATACCTTCTGCTGTACTTGTGGCGGAGTACCTTATAAAGCAGAGCCCTAGCCAGTCCGAGTCATCCACGTTCCCGTCGTTCTCCCTGGGAACTGCTGCAACCGCGCCGCCGCGCGTCCGCCACCCCGAGTTGCAGCTGAGCTAACGGATGCAGGGCGAAGGGCGAATGTTCTGCGCCTTAAAACAGAATCGTCTCACTAGGGAGGACACCCGAAATAAAACCGAGCACATCCGAAGGTTCTAAGGCGGCAGCCCCGCTATCGGATTAAGGCACAGTGGGATAATCACCCGCTTGCCCGACAATTTATAATGATTCCTGAAACCGAAATAGATAGAAATCAGACCGATCTTTTACCGATGACTTTTGGAATGAAAAAACGGACACGAATTGCTTATTAGAACGTACGCACGCTTAGCGATGACAGCCGACTAGCCCAAGTAGAAGCAGTAATGCTTAGCTACAACCTACAGATATTAGGAGGTGAGCTGAGAACGTCCGGGGGGCTTGACTTTACTGTATTCAGGTAAAGAAAGTGAGGAAGATGTGCGCGAGTATGGCGTGGGGCTCCACCTTTCAAATGCAGCTAAGAATAGCCTCTTGGATTGGAAACCGATCTCAGACCGGATCATGTGTGCCCGTTTCAACTCAAGAGCCCGGAAGATCTCCATATATCCAGTGCTACGCCCCATCCAATGCATCAACAGAGGATACGAAGGACGATTTCTACAATGCCCCCAACGCCACCCTTAGGAGCATTAAAAAGCAAGACATCGTCATCGTCATGGGGGACCTGAATGCAAAGGTTGGGAGTGTTAACACTAACCGCGAGCGGCATATGGGAACACAGGGACTTGTAGTGTGCAACGAGAATGGGGAGCGATTTATTGAGTTTTGCCAGAACCACGACCTTACCATCGGAGGAACTTTATTCATTCATGGCGACCACCATAAGTACACGTGGAACTCACCCAATGCGGTCACCAAGAACCAAATTGACCACCTCGCCATTAGTTCCAAATGGCGGTCTTCACTGCTCGATGTCCGCAACCGCAGGGGCGCCGATATTGATAGCGACCACCATCTGGTAGTTGCTGAAGTCCAGCTCAAGATTGCAGTAGCCCGTGCGGCTCGAGGACCTGGCAAGATAGGAAGAAGGTTCGAGGTGAGCAAATTGCAGGACTCAGAGACGCGTAAAACTTTCCAGCTGGAATTGCGCAATCGCTTTTCGTTACTTGATGCCGCTACGGACTCATTAGACGAGGAGTGGAACCGCATCAAAGTGGCCTATACAGAGACCAGCTCCGTCGTTCTAGGGCACAAATCGACTCATTCTCGGGAGGACTGGATGTCACAATGCACGTGGAGCTTGATCGAAGGTAGAAGGAATCTTCATCTAAGACTGCTTGAGACCCATAACGACGCCATACCAGCAGTCCTTAAAACGCAATACCGTCAGAAACGCAAGGAAATCTATCGCAGTACCCGCAGAGATAGGAGACGGTGGGCATTACCATTAGGTATTGCTGATCGTGCTCAACAAGCTGCAAACTCAGGTAACTTGAAAGAGTTGTACAAAGCTACCAAAATCTTGGCAGGTAACAGCAAGTCGAAGAAGAAGCCGCTGAAGTCCAAGGATGGTCAGCTCATTGTGACGTCAGAAGGGCAGCTAATTCGCTGGCGTCAGCACTTTGAAGAGGTCTTCCGTTTGTCAGCTACATCAACGCCTGACGCGCTGCAAGTCAGTTCCCCACCATCCCGGCTTCTTGACATTAACACAGAACCACCGTCAGCCTCTGAAGTTGCGGAGGCAGTCCGCTCTTTGAAGACAGGCAAAGCACCAGGACTCGACCTGATAACTGCGGAAATGCTACAAGCCGACTTAACCACCGCCGTCGACGTCCTGACGCCGCTCATTGAAAAGATCTGGATCGCCGAAAAACTCCCAGACGAATGGAACAAAGGTCTTCTAATAACTGTTCCTAAGAAAGGTGGTCTTAGCCAGTGCGATAACTGGAGAGGTATAACTTTGCTCTCGATTCCCTCTAAGGTTTTTTGCAGGATCATCTTGGATAGACTGTCGAAGGCCGTGGACCCTCTTCTACGCAAGGAGCAGGCTGGGTCCCGCTCGAGCCGCTCCTGTACGGACCAGATCAACACTCTCCGTATTATACTGGAACAGGCATCAGAATGGCAGAGGGAGATTTATCTAACCTTTGTAGACTTTGAAAAGGCCTTTGATACGCTGAAGTGGTCTAGTATCTGGTCCCGCCTACTGGACATTGAAGTGCCGCCGAAAATAGTCCGTCTGTTGCAGAGTATTTACAAGAAATACTCCTGTAAGGTTACTCATGACGGCCTCATATCGGATGACGTTGCAGTACACGCGGGTGTCCGCCAAGGCTTCCTTCTGTCGCCGCTCCTCTTCCTAGTCGTTCTTGACGGTATTTTGCTTCGCATCTATGATAACAGGCGCCGTGGCATAGAGTGGGGATTATGCAACTTCTTGGAAGACTTGGATTACGCCGATGACCTATGCCTGCTGAGTCATACCCACGCAGATATGCAAGTAAAGCTTAACGATCTACGTCAGGAGGCGGCAAAAACGGGGCTCAAAATAAACATACGGAAGACCCAGGAAATGAGAACTGGTGTGAAGAACCACTCACCGTTGCTGATTGGCACAGAGGCAGTGGAACGCGTCCAAAAATTTACGTGCCTCGGGAGTGTCGTGTCAGAGACTGGGGGTAGTGAAGAGGACATCGCTTCACGGATCGCCAAAGCCCGAGCTACCTTCACGCAGCTGAGACCTGTTTGGCAATCGCGGAAACTGACCCGAAGGATTAAACTCAAAATCTTCGGGTCCAATGTCAAATCCGTGCTGTTCTACGGGTGCAAAACGTGGAAGGTCACAAAGGACTTCTCACGCCAAATACAAGTCTTCGTCAACCGCTGTCTCCGTCGCATTCTCGGAATTTACTGGCCCGAGACCATCTCCAACGTAATCATAGTCAGGCCAGGATTTTTTACTTTTCATCCATTAAACAGATGGGTGTAGGTCGTTTCTGGTACGGCTCCTCAACTATACCTATGCTTCTGAAGTACGGCTCCTGGAGCAGTGCAAAGGCCATATTTCTTTTGTTCGCCTCAAGCATTAATTCGTTAGTTGCCAGTGCCTTTCTTTGCAAATATTCTTGGCCTACTACGTATGGCTACGTATGGCGTATGGTCTGAGTCAGATATTCCGCCGGTGACCACCTTAACAATACGCCGTCGTGCTTCGGGCATTGCATCCCATTTCCTTCTTATGGGGCACTCTTCGCTAAGAGCTCCTAAGGTTAGGTTAGCTCAAAAAGTTAAAACTGTAAACTATAAACTGTATGCTATATGCTGTATGCTGTATGCTATATGCTATATGCTATATGCTATATGCTATATGCTATATGCTATATGCTATATGCTATATGCTATATGCTATATGCTATATGCTATATGCTATATGCTATATGCTATATGCTATATGCTATATGCTATATGCTATATGCTATATGCTATATGCTATATGCTATATGCTATATGCTATATGCTATATGCTATATGCTATATGCTATATGCTATATGCTATATGCTATATGCTATATGCTATATGCTATATGCTATATGCTATATGCTATATGCTATATGCTATATGCTATATGCTATATGCTATATGCTATATGCTATATGCTATATGCTATATGCTATATGCTATATGCTATATGCTATATGCTATATGCTATATGCTATATGCTATATGCTATATGCTATATGCTATATGCTATATGCTATATGCTATATGCTATATGCTATATGCTATATGCTATATGCTATATGCTATATGCTATATGCTATATGCTATATGCTATATGCTATATGCTATATGCTATATGCTATATGCTATATGCTATATGCTATATGCTATATGCTATATGCTATATGCTATATGCTATATGCTATATGCTATATGCTATATGCTATATGCTATATGCATATTGTTGTTGTTGGCTGAGAGGTCATAAGGTTAGGTTAGCTAAAAAGTTAGGTTAGGTTAGCTCAAAAAGTTTAAACTTTACAGTTTACAACTACACACAGCAGCACACAAAGTTAGGTTAGGTTAGCTCAAAAAGTTTAAACTTTAATCTATAAACTGTATGTTATTATGCTTAGCATAGCATGGCATTGCATCCCATTTCCTTCTTATGGGGCACTCTTGGCTGAGAGCTCATAAGGTTAGGTTAGCTCACAAAGTTTAAACTGTATGCTATATGCTATATGCTATATGCTATATGCTATATGCTATATGCTATATGCTATATGCTATATGCCATAAGCATACTAATTCTTTCTTGCATTCATCATCTTATATTCTGTGGGTAGGACGCCCACTTTTATTTAATCTATTCTATGGGCATGATTTATTTCTTATAAAAATAATTAAAATACAATAAAACAGTGTGGTATATTACATCTGAGCAAATGGTGCTGTTATCACATTGAGCAAAAAGTGCTATTATAACAATTGAGCAAACAGTGCTGTTTATCACAGGTATACAGTGAGCGGTATATCACAGAAATTATGTATACAATATCATATTATAATTAGGAATAAAAACACAAGCACAGTTATCAAAATTATCACAGTAATATGACACAGTTTATAAACTTAGGTACTAACATGAAATACTGCCGGTTACACATGTCCAGGCTGCATTCCGTGCTTGCATTTAAATATCATACATAATACTAATGAAGCACGGTGCGCCTCAGGTTTTATTTCGATGTATAACCGCAGTGGCTACTCTAATACAGTATTCCAAGAATCTTTCCCTATGTTTCTTGTCCATGAGCCCATGCAGGCTCTCCCTCGTTATTTTCCTGTCCAGCTCACATTCAAGTTGGTAGCGCTCCCTGATAAATAACGGGCATTCTACAAGTATGTGCTGGACAGTCTCTGCCACGCCTGGATCGCAGACGGACGATGGTCTATCCTTATACTTGAAGCGATTCAAGTATTCAGAGAACCCACCGTGCCCCGTCAAAACTTGCGTGAGAACGCCTTCGGGCCGCACCTGTTGTACGATACGGAAAGCCGCTATTGCATCCGGAAGAAACATTTTCGTCACCGAAGCAGTCTCGCCCGACACATATCTTCGATTCCATTCATCAAGCGATTCCAAACGGATCTGTCGCTTGATAAATGAAATCGGACACTGATCGTAGTCCGGCTTCCTCCGTAACGACAATGCTGCTTCCTTAGCCAACTCGTCCGCTCGCTCATTCCCCGGCAGACCCGCGTGGGCCTTGATCCAGAACAAAGTCACAGCTTTGTTCTGGCACAGGGCGTGAGCCAGGATTGCGCGCGCGCGAACTGTCAGGGGATGGAGCGAGCCATGGCTTGCAAGCGTCTGCAATGCGGACATTGAGTCGCTGTACAAACCATAGCTCGCCTCTTGCCGCGCGAGGATCACTTCTGTCGCCTTGCAAATGGCCAGGAGTTCCGCCTGGTAGACTGTACAGTACGCGGCAAGGCTAAGCTTGAGGTTCCGGATTTCGCCCTCATTATCCCAAATGGATAATGCGGCACCGACCTTCCCCTCAATCTTGCTGTTGTCGGTGAATATTTGCACCGCCTGCACATTGTTACTGTCTAGTAACTCTTGGTCTGCCAGGCACATGAACTCCAGGGGCGTTTGTGTAGCTGGATGAGGGGCTTCTGCAAACCTTACCGCACTCTCGATCTCCCTATCTCCTGGCACAAACCGGGATGACCCTCTCCTCGCTTTATACAGGTCAGCTGCCTCTTGTATGCGCAGGTCTAGAGGTAGTATCCCAGACAGTGCTAGTGCCGAGTTCAGAGAGACAGTACGGTAAGATTTGCAGAGCTTCTGAGCGAATCCTCGTTGAACAGAGCCTAACTTCTGCCGTATACCCAACTTCTTTGCAGCGGGTGCCCAGGCGGCGGCTGCGTATGTCACTATGGGCTCAATCGTTGCCGTGTAAATTGTGTGTATTACTTGTGTGTTTAATCCCCAGCTCACCTTTGCCGCTCGGGACAGCCGCTTGTATACGTCAGCTGCCCTCTTGCAGACGTTCGCGGTATGCTCATTAAAAGTGAGCTTATCGTCTATGGTTAGACCCAGCAACTTCATTTTCTTAACCATACCGATGCCGACCCCGGCCATGCTCAGTATTGGAGTGTCGTACTTAAGCTTATTGGTTATGGTCATCGCACAGGTTTTGTGCGGTGCAAACCTCAGCTTATTTCGGACGCCCCAATCATGAACATGGGCGAGGGCTGCATTGGCAGATCTTGAGACTTCAGTCGCCGTGTCCCCATCCACGACCAAGACGATATCATCCGCGAACGCCTGCACGAAAACTCCACGCTGCTCTAGGTCCTGCAGTAGTGGGTCGAGTACGAGGTTCCACAGGATTGGGCCTCCGATCGACCCCTGAACGCAGCCCTTGCTTGTCTCTCGAGAGCATTCCTCCCCGGCATACCGAACCCTGACCTTCCTACCATCGAGATAGCTGTCTACCAGCCTTCTGATGTTGACCGGGCACTTTTCCTCAGCCAGTCTGACCTTTATGGCAGGCCACCAGGCGCTATCGAAGGCGCCCTCTATATCCAATGACACCAGGACAATTAGCTTCTTCAGCCTCAACTTGTCCTGTACTTGTACGCTAATGGAAGCGTATAGAGGGCGTCCTCGGTGCTCCTCTGGGGCATGAAGCCAAACTGACGAGTACTAAAACGCGGTACAAGCTGATATTTTAGACGCGCTACGACCATCCTCTCCAGGACCTTCCCCAGAACAGGCAACAGACCAATTGGTCTATATGCCTTGGGGGTGGTATAGCTGTCCTTGCCCGGCTTTCTGAGGACTACGACTGTAGCCTCCTTCCAGGTGGTAGGGAAGTGTGCCAATTTAAGGCACTTGTTGTATAGGGCAAGGAAAGCGTCCGGGTCCTGGTAGATCGCTCGACTGCAGATATCAGAAGTCAGTCCATCCCCTCCTGGTGCCTTTTTGGGATTGAAACCCGCCACAGCGGACTTCAGCTCCAGCGTCGTAAATGGGGGATCATGATGTTCATCATGAGCCCATTCATTTACTCGGCTGGCTGCTTCTCTTATTCGCTTGTGGTCAGCGTTGTCCTGGTCTACTCTGTCTTCGGGGTAGAACGTATCCACCAGTAGGGCGGCCGATTCACTCGGATTGAGGAATGCGCCATCGCTGCATAGGGTCAGTTCTTCTTGCCTTTTAGTGGTCCTACGAATGATCCTGTAGAAACTCTCCCAAACTCCCTCACGATCCTGCCTCCGGCAAAACTCCTTCCAACTGGCGATTTGGGCATTCTTTGCCTGCATCTCATACTCTTCTTTTGCTTTCAGGTACTCGCCAACGACCCTTGCTCGCCGGACCGGCGCGGCATTGCGGATGCGGTTCTTCTTTGTCATCACTTCTCTCTTTTTCACAGTGAGCTCCTCGGACCACCACGGACAGGTAATTCTGGTTTTGATGCTAACACCTTTTTCCCTTTTCGTATTTATATTAAAAAATATCGTGTTGTGGTCCGAGGATGTCGCGCCCGTGTCGACCCGCCAGCCGTCCACCAGGTCAAAAAGGTCGAGCGAACATGCCGTGACGTCCACGTGGCTTCTATACGCTCTACCACCTCTGATGGTGTCAAAGGTGGGAGCGTCACCAGTGTTTAGTACCTGAAGCTCGAGTTCGTCCAGGGTAGCGGACATTTCCTCTCCCCTGGAATCTTCTTTGATGCTGCCCCACCAGGCACTTTTCGCATTTGCGTCGCCACCTATCAGCAACCTACCGTTGGCCACTTCCGCGTTGATCCGGGTCATCTGGTCCAGGTATATGGGTTGGTCTGGCTCGAAGTAGTAAGAAACTACTGCGATTTCCCAGGCTTTGGTTCGGATCCCCACCACAACGATGTTATTTGTGGTGAGTTTCGGGTAGGGTATGACGTCCAAGTCGTGATCAAAGACGGCTATCGCCGCTTTAACCCTCCCACTACCATCGACCTCGCACTGGTAGATTCTCGCTCCACGGTAGCTCTTCATACTTCGTGCCCCCCCCACATACGGCTCCTGAATAAGTGCCCACGAGATCTTTCGCTCGCTGGCCTCTAAAAAGAGTTCGGTGGTAGCCAGTTCCTTCCGCTGTAAGTTTGCTTGGGCCACACGGTATGGTCTTGCTGTTTGTTGGGCAGGAGTCCCCGGGGCGCCCTTAGCAATACGCTACGGATGAGCGAGCTATAGCGTCCCATCTTCTTCTGACTGTGCACTCTGAGCTGAAGGCGTGATGGTGCGTGTTGTCGATTTTGGCACGTGTGCAGTTGCAGCAGGTTGGTGGCAGACCAGCACTCCAGTCCGCGCACTCTGTCTTCATGTGAGGTCCGCCACAGTGGCTGCACTTTGGCACGGTCTCTGTGCAAGTGCGTCGGCTATGCCCATACCCGAGGCAGAGCGAGCACTGGACTAGCGGGGACTGGACTTCGACCCTAACCCGATTAAGGTCCACGTGCACCGATCCGACCTCGAGCATGCGCCGCCAGACCTCTGTGGCGACCCTCAACACTAGGTGGCACATGTGCGGGTTCCTGTGACGTTTCTTGTACAGAACCTCCACTATCTTCTGTTCTTCACCCAGGTCTTTGAAGATGTGGCGGTTCTGGTTTTTGAGGGCTTTTACCGTGTCTTCATTGCTGCTCAACTGCACAACGTCCCTTAACACAACTTGAGGATTCTTGTTTTTTATGTCCTCTGTCCTCAACTCAGGTGCTTTGCTCAATCTTTCCCGCAATTTTCGCCTTTCTTCCTCCGTGCGACAGTTTAAACCACACGACTACTCCACATCATGTTATTTTCAGAATGCAATGTCCTAACTGTTAGGAAATCGTATATCTTAAGATCCATCCTCTACAAGCACTCTATGGTTCCCATTGTCAGTCAGAGGCGTCGTGGCTTTCCTTTATGTCTAACTGTCTCTTGTATGACTGCCTTTGCAAGTCGACAGTTTATTAGCCTAACTGCTAGGCTCTATAATGAAGCCCACAAACCATTTAATATCTAGATCTTGACTACGCGTGTGGTAAAATACAAGATTAATTCTTGGCTACTGACATTGACATATAGTGATACCGAGGACCTTCTAACCACTGTACATTAAGGCTTCAAAACAAACAAACATACTCACTCTTATCTCATAGACACAAACTCATGCACCTGCACGCATGCACCATCACATACTTACGCAAATTTTTATTTTGTTTTTTTATCTTAAGTTTTGCTTATCCACTGTACGTACCAATATTTTGTAACCGCAATAAGACTCATTATGTATGGATACTCTTTCCTAAGATACAGAGAGGTTTCCTGCCTAGTTTAGGAAAGAGAGTCCTAAGACTCATTTTATATTTTTTGTACTGATTTTTGATTATAACATTTAAGTATATAAGACAACTCTGTATGTCATGTACAAACTACTAATTGAATCAATAAATTATAATTAATTAATTATTATTAACTATAAAGTCAATATCCGACCCGACTACATCACTAATTGAGTAGCGTAGAACTTTACAAAACTTACTTTACTTTTAATAGAGAATACATTAAAAAAAAAACAAATTCCGAAAGAGAAAGAAACAAGGAGCGTGCTTGCGTGCATCCAGGAACGAACCATACAATTCCCCGTGGCTCTAACGCAACACGCGTTAGAGCCTCGGCTCGGCCTATCGGCTCCTTTCGCAATAGACGTCCTTCATATATATTATTATTTATTGCACCTTATTTACGTTGGTTGTTTGTTCCTATCTTTGAATAATTTGATTTTACTCTTTGGTAGTTGAGTAAGTTGTTTGAAAATACTCATACTAAAATATTTGTTTTCGGTTTGTAAATATTTGGAGATGTTAACGAAAATTAAGACTATCTCCATAACTACAATACTGCAGTATTCAAATTATTAAGTGACACTGGTTATAAATCTTTATTACAAAAGCTTGCATCTACCCGCGGTGGTACTCTAATAGATAATTTTTTTCTAACTTCACTTGTGAAGTTGAATTTTATAACTCCTTCTTCAGTTACCACCGTCCTATGTGGGCCCGTTTTTTGACGTTGTGAGCCGCTGTAACCGTTTTAATGTTAATCTTGCTACAAAAAACCCTCTTCTTAGTCCGCATTATTATGCAACTACGGAGCCTTATCACTGCGCGTGGTCCGACACGCACTAGGCCGGTTTTTATTTATTTAGTCAAATATATCTTTGAAATTTTTCCAATACTGGAGGCGGTAATAGGTGGGAACAAAACCTCGAATTATAACATTTTACGAAGGCAATTCAGGCGGAGCAGGGCGCGTTTATACAGGCTGTTGTGACAAGGTATAATCATATTCAAAAACTGTCTTTGGAAGTTGTTCATTTACATGGACAGAAGCAGTTTTTAAAATGTGATCACACTTTTCCGTTACAGCCTGTATAAGACGAATTTGTTGTCTTCAGCAAAGCACGCTGGCATGTCGATGGATAAGTAGGGAAAATTAGGGCTACCATGTATTTCTTGCCTCTAGCTGCTCATAATTGTCGTTAACATGACAGTTTTATCTATGGTAACGGTATAAAAATAAAAATAAACAACTATCTTAATATTTTTTATTAACAATAACATCATTTAATTATTAGTACACACTTTTTTAGGTAGGCATTCAAGATTTCTGTAGACAAAGCGACTGTGCTGCCACGAATCAGGTATTCTTTTCTGCCGTGGCACTGCAAGCCTGTGACCAATCAGAATTCTAGACAAAGCCAACAACCGACTATGAGTCGTCCGGTGTAATTACATATACAATAGAAAAACAATTATATAGACACCTTATAAGGTCTCGCGTCGGATGAGGGTAGGCCAATTGTTTCGTCATCCTTAAAGTACGAGTTCGTAGCCGACTGCAGACAGCAGCAGCAGACGGCGTGTTGCTGCGACACTACTGGTTTCTATGTATTTCTATGAAATATCTTCCGAAGCTAGCGACACGCCCGACTACTCGTCGCACGATCGCAGACGACATATTGCCCGACCGCAGATCAGTAGTGAGTGAGTGTAGTCAGACATCTTGCCTCACGGAACACTCAGAACCAATAGGAATACACCGCTGCCGTCTGCAGTCGGGGTTGTAATTATGACTGCAGCGACATGACGCCAGGACGTGACATAAATGACACGTCGCCTGTTGCTGCTGTCTGCAGTCGGCTACAAACTTGTACCGGACACTTTTCTGACGATATTCGCTTCCCAACCAGATAAGGAAACGCGGATCCTCTATGTCTATGGTTCTATCCTTATAGATATCCAAGAGTCTGGATGACCCTGACCCGGATTTATGAACAGTTTGTCATTTGAACAACCAATAAGATTTAATTATTTATTTGTTTGTTTATCCTCGCAGTGGAACGCCTTGCAGCAATTACACCAATTGAGTACAAACTTACAAATACTAACTAAAAGTCCAGGTTTAATCACGATACACGTCCACTGCTAATGACAACTTTTCAAAAAGCCGTGTCAGTGAGTGACACTAGGTGGTATTACACTATCATATACCTAGGACACAGAACAGAAAAAACGTCTTCTACAGATCTAGGATCATACATAGGAACCTATCTCTTATCCTAAATATGTGACATCTCGAGTCATATCTGTGTATTAAATTAACATAGTTCTTTGATCCTGTGTGGCTTCGCCAGTGTGTACAGTAGTGTTCCCAACAATAATTTTAGAATGCCATTTAGAATTGTGTCGACTTGCGAAGGCAGTCCTTTTTTTTTTTTTTTGGTGTGAAATCATCCAATGACTTCTCCCGCTCTGGGTGAAGCGGGAGGGCGTGTCAGACTTTTACTGACTAAAACCCACCCGTGTTCCTTCAGTTGCTTGTGCCAGGGCCGCGGTAACTCTCTTTCAAATTTATCCGCGACCCTGACAGTGCGAAAGCAGTCCTACAAGAGACAGTTAGACATAAAGGGAAGCCACGACACAGTACGTACAGAGTCAGGTAAACCATTCGGAGAGTGTCTTTATCCGCTGAAAACCTAAGATTTTTGGATATATATATAAGTCTTCTAGTGTGAGAAGTTAAAGACTCCAGTTGAGTGGTACAGTCTAGTTTCTCGTCAACGAACACTCCGAGATATTTTATGGATTCTACTCTTGTCAACGACAGTCAAGTACATGCTTCAGTGTTTTGCGAACAGTTATGGGATTTTAGATTTCCGGTTTCTTCAGCTGGTTTTGATGTATGTGGTAGAATAACGAAAAGAAATTTGATCTTTTTACCATTTAAGGTTAATAGATTACTTGCTAACCAATGCATTACTCTCCGTAATGCGTTTTCCAAATGCATTTTAGCGTCATCCCAACACTAGTGGAGGGTCATCTGCGTAAGTAAAAATATCACAGTTGAAGAGAAGCAGATTACAAAGGTCGTTGATATAGATTAGGAAGAGAGTTGGACCCAAGATACTTCCCTGGGGAACTCCGAAGGTTATTTGTTCCTCTGTGCTAATTATACTGTCTATCTTGACAGATTGTCAGCGGTCAGAAAGATAATCTTTAAAGATGTTAAGAGCTAGACCACGTATACCCACATTTTTCATTCTCTCTATCAATTTGGAAATACAGACGAATGCTTTACTGAGATCTAGGAAAATGCCATAGCATTTCAGTTTCTACTCGTGTTTCTATGATCTTATCTTACAACAAATGTCAAAAATCTTTTATCAAAGACGATAGTGATTCATATCTTTATTACATATGAATGGTAAGTGATGATGTGGTCGACGATGTAGCACGCTTACCTAGAAGAAAGAAACCTATTCACTCTTGACTTAAAGACTCCCAGGTTGTAGCTATCAGGAAATACAGACGCATAATGAAAGTATTCCCAAAACGTTTGGTGCGTATGGGTGGGATGTCCACCATGTACCGATGACGCATCGCCGTACGCTTTGTAGTCCGATGATGGAACGGGCTAGGAGGAATTAGTTCATGCAATTCCTAAAAAAAATTCCTTGCCGAATGTCAAAAGTACTGATTGTGACATTATATTAAACAAGGAGAAGCTAGAATTCGTCGATAAAACGGTTTTCCTGGGGATCACGCTAGACTCAAGGTTGCAATGGGGTCCTCATATAAATATGACTCATAGATCTATGATTCTATCTCATATATCTATATGATAGTGTAATTAATACCTTGAACATATAACATGGAAATTTGCAGCCCGTGATAATTCTGACTATGGATATAACAGTAAAAATTGTCAATTTCAATCAACGTATTTGAATGAGTAAAAATATTATAAGTGACTAGCTGTTACCCGCTACATTGTCCATGTTAAATCGTAAAATAAAATAAAATAAGGGCTTTATTTTTTTACGCGGTACCCTATTTTTTCCTAAATAGAGTAGCCTAAGTTACTCATTATAACATTGCAGCCTTTTTGGAAATTAGCCAGAACAGATATAACAAACAGACAATTAGATTTTAAGTATTTGTATGGATGAAATAGCGTGTCTAGTCGCTGTCGACGTTCTGTGCTCTGTGTGCAATTATACTCTCAAATAAACAACTTTCATAAAGACAGTTTATTCGTCTATTTGTACTTCCATGGGCTTTATGTTAAGTCTCTTGGCGAGTGCGGCAGAGGATTCGATCTGCTGCTTGACATACGTCACATATCCTCTAGCGTCGGTTTCCGCGGCCGACTGCTTCTCCTTATCTCCTGGAGCCAACACAGGCAGTTTGGGGTCCGTCTGTAAAGAGAGATTCTGTATTGTATTAGGTGCTAACGATGGCTGATCTTCGCTGTCAGCTGCGAGATACTGAATCGTGCATTCGAATGCACAAAACATTGCCTGCTACTAAGGCCTTGTCAGTGTGCTTTTCGTTTTTTTTTGTAGTTAAAGTTTCCATTGATTGGCCAGCGGTTCTGCACATAAAGCAATCAATTGGGCTGTTTTGCTCTTTTGATCAAAAGCGTCGTCCAAAATATCCATAGACCACAGTGCAAAACCCAGCAACAGAATATAGCCCTTAAAGCCCACTTGCACGAAAAACTTAACTGAAATTAAATTGACAGTTTGTCACAAAATATTGTTTAGTTTAACCTCGTTTTAGCAACTAACTCTGAGTTAAGTTTTTCGTGTAAGTGGGCCTATGTAAGACTGCTTGTCAGAATTCTTACTATGTAGTTGTAACGATCTAAAAATGTCTGCCGGGTTCAACAGCTTCATCTCAGTGTGTCAGTATTGGTGGAGGCCTCCGTGGTGGATGATGGTGTATAGATTTGGTTCGGCCACTAGGGCTCGTGGTTAAGTAATTCTGCCATATGCATACAGAGGCCAGTCTATGGATGGGCCTAATGTATACTGACTCAGTATACATTACCGACCGGCCGAACCAAATCTATACACCATTATACACCACGGAGGCCTCCACCAGTGCGGGTTGGTAGATGTCACATGTCTTCGAATTTTTGGTTCTAGGACATGTCGGTTTCCTCGCGATGTTTTCCTTCACCTTTTTTTGAGCAGTGGTCATGAAATAATTTACACAAAGTAAAGCGTCTGCCTGGGTTCAAACCCACGACTATGACACTCAAGTCGAGGCCATTACCACTGGGCCACCACTACTCTTATAGTTACTTGATTTATGAATACAGAATAATGTAACTCACTGCTTCCATCTGCCGCCAATGTGTGATGCTGTCAGCTAGGCGATCTCCGAAGGCAGGCGCGAAGCACTCGGGGTTTACCGCTACGAAGCAGTGGCCCAAGTTGGCTGGCCCTCCCGCTCCACTGTGTGACCAGGAGCGCACGTGGTGGCCGTAGTTGGCTCCTGTGCGGCAGGTGAAAGTATAAGTTAAAAAGATCCAAGCCAAGTTCTTAATGCATATTTATGGGCCAAAACCCACGAAACGTTTCTCTTTGTAGCCCGTTGCGATACTATTGGTCGTAAAAAATTCATGAATATATCGCTATTATTTAAGATGTTTCTGGCAATTTACACGACACGACGTCGCAACACTCGCACGTTACACTCGACGTCATATCGTATGTGTTTTTTGGAGACGTCCAAATAGATTGCACAGTCTGGCTACCGCCGTTTTGTGATAAGCGTCGCACTTATACTATTATTTTTAGGCATCGCCTGCTGAGTGTCCTTGATGGACCAGGCGGCCAAGCCATTTTATGTTATCTCCCTACGTCTGTATAATAGCAATTCGTGTTGGGCAAGGCCTTCTAACATCGAGGGAGAATACGATAGCTTGATAAGTGCTAAACGCCCAATATTCCACAGAACAGCTCCACCATGGCTGCTAGTCCAAACCCTTTGTATCCTGATGTCAGCTCTCCACCACCCAGGGGCATCAGACAACTGGTTTTGAATGCCTGAAAACAAATTCAATATTACTGATGGCCGTTTCTGTATTATCTTTTATGAATTTAAAGGCCATGATAAAAATTAAGTGGGTGAAGTAAAATAAGTATTGGAGGATCATCGTTTCTGCTTTCTCTCATGGAAAATGGGGCCTCAATATTGTAAGGTTAGTGTCGTCCTTTTAGTCTGAATTCTGGTCATAGATTTCAGCGGAGATAAAACATCATTGCGACATTATATATTGCAGAAATTAATGTGTGCGCAAATACAAGTGCATTCTCCCGTCCCTACTATTATAGTCCGATGTAACGGCGATCCAACACCACCGAAGAGAGAGTCGGCACAGTACGGCTTTACACGCTTGCCGAGGTACGGGACCATCACAGCACCAGATACAAGGGCTGCCACTGATAACTTTGCTCAAACTGAAAACCGATTCCAGGAATCCACGACCGCTACAAAAAGGGCGTAAGGCTAGAAGGATGCTAGACAGGCACATGACTTGTCAATGCGTAGCGCAAGTGTGGCGAGGCCTCATAGTATTAAGTGAATATAAGCAAGTAGAACATATGATAAAAAAATATGGACACACCAGTTCAGCATCTTTAGTTTCATTTCCATCGGGTCCTTGCGCCCAGCCGGCCGGCAGGGGCTCCCCTTTTCGACGCTGCATTTCAATCTGGAAAATAATACAAAAGGAATTATGAACGTTATATGAACAGCTCGCACTGCGTGTAGGGAAATCAGATAATCTGGCTACTCAACAGAGCACGCTGCGGAAGCTGCAACTACAGACACGATTATCTATTAATAATGTTCATTCGCGTTCATTGTTTTAGCTGTCGCACAGGGGGGTGACCATAAGCTCTAGAGTAAGATTATTTTGAGATCGCGTAAGTGACAGATGTATACAAGTCATATACATCTGTCCCTTACACACACTCAAAATAACCTTACTCTAAGAGCTTATAGTCACCCCCCTGGTCCTCAGGTTATTGAAATTGACAGTGACACTTTAAAGTGAAGTGCTGCGGCCACCGAGCAACTCTAACTGAACAAGCGACTGTCCACACGGGGAAGGCTTCCCAGAAGGGATCGGCCGCAAAACAGCATTCACAGTGCAATTTTGTTTCAAAACTTACAAGGTCACAATCACAAATATGCGCTTTTATCCTTAACTGAGTTGTGGAGATCAGATAGACAGTCACACTTAGATATAAAATACTGGTATTCATTTGTATCTGTTAGACTAAAAGCCTACATGATGCTGATGATATCCTTAAAAGTTCACCAGAAAACATTTGGCCAATTTAAAAAATAGCTTAGTTTGTGCCACTGTAGCAGTATATCAGATGTTCGTCTAATTACCTTTCCAACAGAGACAGTAGTAGTAGCCATGTCTAGGTAGAAGGATTCATTCTGCGAAGCTGGAGCAACGCATGCAATGGGGTTAGTGCCCAACGCCGCCTGGAAACACAGGAAAGGACGCATATTAGGTATTCTTATAGGTATATGTTAGTTCTATTATAATTCCTATAAAAAGGTAAATACAATAATTTCAACTAAATAATTACAGTGCAACTTACACCCATTTATGGAGTCCTCAGAGAGCACCTCAGTAAAATAAATTAAAAATTTCATGTACCTACATAAGTTAAAACACACATTTAAGAGCTGCGTAGAAGAATACCCTGCAGCCTAATTGATTAAGTGAATTCGACAAGGCAAAGGGTTTGGCTGCTGGTCTCTATGAGACAGGAGTTCGGTCAGTCATCACAGCCCAGTGTAGGATGGTGAAGTACGTGTTTGTTTCGTATTAAATTATAACATAACAGACCAGACTAGCTTAGTGCCGATTAGGTATATTGCCCATACATATACATTTCGGTAATCCATAGTAAGATCCTGACCAAAGATCTCATGACATTCAAAAGTTGTTCTTATATCTATGTGGACTCACCTCTTTACTCCTGGTAGGTGCTAGCAGAGGTGAAGTGTTGGTATAAGCCATGCCTATCAGGCCTTGGTCTGCTGCCTTCTGCGCCCAGAACCCAGCCATGCCAAAGTGATTAGAACCTGGAACATTTTGTAATATCGGTAAATCCATTTTGTCTTACTTTGGTAACCCTTTTAAACAGTCAGGAAAATATAAATATTTAATCATCTTCCTCAAGTTGTTTTCCTTATTATTGAGGGTTTTGGTACCACCATGGAATCCTTTAATCCGCAAGGGCCTTGCGCAACGATGAGTCCTGTTTTTTATATAATATCTATATACATGAGTCCGTCTCTGACGCTTCGTTGTGTATGATTTCCAGAGAGAACATCATCACATCACATCATCACATCATCATCATCATCATCATCATTTCAGCCGAAAGACGTCCACTGCTGGACATAGGCCTCCCCCAGGCGTCGCCACATTGACCGATCCCGTGCGTCTCGCATCCAGCGCCTTCCCGCAACCTTAACCAGGTCATCGGTCCACCTAGTGGGAGGCCTTCCAACATATCGTCTTCCGGTTCGCGGTCGCCATTCCAGAACTTTTCGGCCCCAACGGCCATCCGTTCTGCGAGCAATGTGCCCTGCCCACTGCCACTTAAGTTTGGCAATTCTTCGGGCTATGTCGGTAACTTTGGTTCTCCTGCGGATATCATCATTTCTGACGTGATCACGCAAGGAAATTCCGAGCATAGCCCTCTCCATTGCCCTTTGGGTGACTTTAAGCTTTCTGATAAGGCCCATTGTGAGCGACCACGTCTCGGTCCCATAGGTGATCACTGGCAACACACACTGGTCATAGACTTTTGCTATCAGCCATCAGCCTATTAATGTTCCCACTGCTGGGACACAGGCCTCCTCTCTGTGAGAGGGAATGGGCCGTTATCCACCACGCGGGCCCAGTGCGGGTTGGTCGGTTGTCACAGTGTGGAGAGAACATCGTGTGTATAAAATAGGGCCTTGTACATAGATATAAAAAGAGAAGATACTGTCATCCGAACGTTTGCTCATACCCGTTTAACATACAAGAAACACGGCAAATTGAATGTCTTGCGCACGCGACCGCTCCCGAAGATAGCCGAGCGCGCGGTGGCTAGTGAGTTCGGTTCGATCTACTGTGACCAAATGAGGCGTCAGAAAAACTAATATAAGTTAATGGCTGTATAAGGCTATATTTTCTTTTTTTTACCTTTAACTGAGACCCATCCTACGCCGGTCTTCTGTGCTTTCTTGATGGCTAGGTCCATGCCAAAGTGGCTGGCAGTAGCTCCCAGCACGTTGTTGGCGTCGACCCAAGCTGTGGCTTCTGTTTCTTTCAGGACCTTCGGCTCGTTGTTAGGCTCGCATGCACCGCTTTTAATGTCGTTCACGTACATTTCTGAAAATTATTAAACTTTCTTAGAGGAAGAATGTAAGCAACGCCAAGGTCACACTGGAAGTCCGAGCATAATTGGTGCCTTCTATCGGCTAGAAGAGACGACTACACAGGTAATGTGTGTGTAAGCACATCAATCTGATGAAGACGAAAGCAACGGGAAGGAAACATACTCATTATTATGTAAGAAATACAAATAGCTTAGCAAATAGGAAGGTTATGAAGGATATTTTAGTGTCGAAGAAACAAATAATTATTTCTTCGATACTAAAATATCCTTTTTATCATTATCATCAAGCTGAAAGAGATTTTAAGAGATCGAACACCATAACGGCCGGTAATGTAATATTCTCATCTAGCAAATTCCCACGACCTTCATCGGGTCACGGGTCCACCTTGTACGGGGCTTGCTTACCTTGGCTGCACCTTTTGGTACGTGGTCGCCGCTTCAGAACTTCTTGGACCCGTCAACCATCCGGTCTGCAAGCGATGAGCCCACCCAGTCACCAGCCTTTTAATTTAACGAGCAAACTTTTTTACACTGCATCTTTCTACTATCCGTTTATTTCCAACAGTCTATACAAAAAATAATCAGGTAGGTAGAAACTACAGGAAGCCACCTGCTTCGATCCTTACATGGCGGACCGATACCAGGTGGGAGTGCGTTGTGTTTCGGGCCTCCTGCTCATGGTAGTGGTAGGAACTGTAGGGTTTTAGTTGGTTAGAGTCTAACATAGCCCCCCGTTCCAAGACGGAAGGTATGTAAGGACTTCCCCACAAAAAATATATTTTCTACTCACCTAATCTATTAAGTCCATGACTAGGGTGTCCAAACCTGTCCGCCTGGATCAGCAGTTCAGCTTGTTGCTCAGCCGCCTTGCTTGCAGTACCGACGGCCTTTAGACAGTCCACCATGAACCGCTGAGCCTCCGCTGTTACTACTCTGCCCATCATTAGTTGAACTGTTACTGAAACGAAGATAGCAATACTATATAATCCTAGAACATTTCATCATCATTATCGTCAGCCTACTGCAGTCCCCTGAAGAATATTGATCTCTCCAATCACGCACCATTTATGTCGATTCTTGGCATTTCTCATATATCAACCTTTTCTGCTGTCGGCCCTACGAAGACATTACTTTTACGGACTCGCTGTCCGCACTCAAGAAAACTATCCGGCTGATTATGGACCGGCCATTGCCACTTCAGCTTGAATTGTTCATACCACGACACAAAATGGCTGTCTTTTCAGCAGTCGTGACATTACTGCTGTGTTCAGCGTTTTATGGTGCAGAGAACAACGTCATCAAGCTTTGGTTTCAAACTATAGTATAATTATAAGTATGTATATGTCAGAGGTTAAAAAAATACCATTAAAAGATCAGTTATATTATGTTATCGGCTTGTTTATACGAGTATTTGCCAGATAAAGTGTTATTAATCCAGAAATCAACTATCATAAGAGAGAGACGGCGCTATTTGTCTTGTATAGCTTCGTCTCTCTCTCTCTCTCAGTGGAACCATGATCATGGTAAGGGGATTTGTTTAATTTTGCTATTCTACTTTTTACTAAAGTGTCTCTAAAGTAAGCATGGTGACATCATGGCGTGTGGCGGTCATAAAGCAATTAAGAAAAATAGGTCACCCGGTGGTAGGTATTGATAGCAATAATATAATCATAATCTATACTAATGTTATAAAGAGGAAAGATTTTTTTGTTTGTTTTTTTGAACCGAATAGGCTCCGAAACTACTGGACCGATTAAAAAAATTCTTTCACCAATAGAAAGCTACATTATTCCTGAGTAACGTAGGCTATTTTTTAATCCCGAAAACGGGTCCTGTGGGGTGGCCCACGGGAGCGAAGCCGCGGGGAGCAGCTAGTGTATTTGTAAAGAGCGTTTCTAGATTATCGAGTTTTGCTGTTTTAAGACAGGCACAACCTAGAATAGCCTTTTAAATTTATTTAAAATTAGCTTCTGCCAGCGTGACACTAAAAAAAGTATCCTATGTGCTATTCCTAACTATAATCTATCTCTGTGCCAAATTTCATCTAGGTCTGTTCAGCCGTTCTGGCGTGATTGAGTAACAAATATACATACATCCTAGCTTTCGCATATAAAGATTTTCTTTTATCTTGCGATCGGCTTTTCAAGCCATTAGCAGATGCGTTCTGTGCAAATTGGCGCTTCGAGTACGGTCCTCCAGTGAGAGCCGACCCTCTACTTGCTACTTGACTAAATCAGGATATGTCTCATACGTGCTGTCTTTTCAGTCGATGGCGACGGTGTTCCAGAGAGTTGGTCAATACAGAAGCCAGACAGCTGACGTGGCCTTCAATACGAACCTTATAAAGTTTATTTCTGTGCTCAATCTCTTCTCTAATGGTATTAATTTTGATGTAGTCATGTGATTCAGTTATTTTGGTAAACCATGGAGCATTTGATACGGTTTTCAGTACCTTGTTTTGGAACCTTTGCAGGATCTCCACATTGGAGTTTTTGGTTGTTCCCCATAGTTAAATTCCGTAGGCACATACGGGCTTTAATAAGGTTTTCTATTAAGTATCTTGTTGTCTAGAGATACTTGTGAATGTCTACCTAGCCACTTCAGTGTTTGCAGGCGTTTGTTCAGGTCATCTCGCTTTTTCTCAATGTGTTGTTTCCAGGTCTGTTTTCTTTCCAGATGCATACTGAGATATTTGGCAGTGTCATGTTGTGGTAATACATCATTTCCAAGTTTTACAGTTGCATAATTCCCTTTTCGAAGAGTGAACGTTACGTGTACTGATTTAGTAGCACTCGCCTTATTACGCCATTTCTCCATCCAAGTATTAATCCTATCAAGGTGCACTTGTCGCATATATAGTATTATTTAAGTAAGAAGATTAAAATAAAAACTTTGGAATAACTGAAGTGCAAATTTTAGCCGCATGCAGCGATTTTTGGTAAGGGCAAAACTTATGAGTTCGCATTAACGACATGCTAAAGTAACAGCGTTATAGACATGCTAGGGTAACCTGTGACGGAATAAATGCGTTTTAGTGTAATTTCACTTCTGTCGACAGTCCCCATTTATGCCTATTTTTTATTTGGCAAGTACTGTAGGTATCTAATTACCTACAGACTATATCTCAGACGCTAAATGAGGATATTGTTTTTAAAACTGAAATCCATTGGTTGAAAATAATGACAGGCAAACCGCAAAAGGAAAACTTGACAACAAAATGATACTTCAGTCTAAATAATATCCACAAATGGGGAAAAAGTACCCAGAAACAAAATTTTTGTACAAAATAACGTACTCTTTTTTTTGCATGTTTTTTATCTTGTATCTTTACGTGCGTATTTTTTATTTATTAAAGCTGCCAGGTGCGAGGCAACTTAACGCGTTTTATAGAAATTGTTCAACCGATAGAAAAGTAAATTGTTCTACAGATGGAACAATACCTTTGCGCTTAAACTTTATATTGTCGTAATTAAATAAAAATTGATTCTACAGATAGAACAATTTGTTCTACTGATAGAACAGTACTTTTGCTCTCAAACGTTATATTGTCGTAATTTAATAAACAATTGGTTCTAAAGATAGAAACCATTCTACAATATCATTGTATGCAATTTGTTAAGCAGATTGGATAATTTGTTCTACTTATAGAAGAATTGCCATGTATTTTCTTTCGGTTTTTTGTTTTGCGACTCTTATATATGCTGATGCTGAGATAGGTATGCTTTAGTATTTTTACAGTCTATCCATCTAATTAGCAAGCAATCGAAATGACCTCTGTGTGGCCATGAGCGATCATGGGGTTATTGCCATCAACAGTTTTGGAAGTATGAAGTCAGATTTATTTTAATACCGTTGGATAGAATCAACAGATGCCAAGCATGGAAAATATTTACAATGCCTTTTTAGGGTTCCGTACCCGAAGGGTCCAAACGGAGCCCTATTGCTGTCAATCACGTGTCTGTCTGTCCTTCTGTCTGTCTTTCCGTCGTCTGTCACACAATTTGGTTCCGAAGAATTTTTAACTTCCCATTGACCTATGATCTTGAAATTTGGTGATAATGTTTATTATTACGTATATTTTACAAAAAAAACGAATATATTGAAAAATCTATTTTTTCTTTGATGCGGAACGCTAAATGTGCGAAGTCCGACACACACTTGGCCGGTTTTTGTATACCGTACATTCACACAACCTTGCTAAAGAACATTTTAAAGTTACCAGTAATAAATAAGTATCGATTATGGTAATAGTACCTAACCGTCTTGTCATAATATACCTAGGGCAATGTTATAACTAATTTGGCTCTATTTGTTTATTAATCATACTTATCACTTACAATAGGTACATTGATATAACAAGGACGTTCAGCCATAACAAAAATGCAACACAACTGCATAAGTAGTATCATTACGTTACCGGTTCGAGACAAAACAAACTCAAGGTAACATGTCATTATAGGTAGTACAGTCCGCAGAAAAATCAATACAACACCGTATCATCCGACAATAAAACATAAAAATCAAATCGAACACTTAATTACATTGATATGTGTCCAATATCAACTAAGAATCACGTAATACCAATGATAACACATATATAACAGTATATATAAGCATTATTTACTAACAAAACATGCCATTGTAATCTATTTGTCAGTTAAAAGCATTTTATTAGCATACTTACATAACTAAAGTGTTCTGTCTTCGTAATAAACCTGTTTTTGTGTTAATATTTGGTTTTTAATTAGTTTCTTTTATTTGAACTGTTTTATCGCCAGCATCACAGATTGAACGTGTACTCGCGTCGACGTGAGCCGATATACTAAATAATAAACAGTGTTTGCCGAGTTTGGTTTCGTTGCCGGTCAGATAGTAATGTTTGCAGGAGAATTTATAGCACTAATAATAAAATTGGTCTACGTTTAAGCGTGCATGCACGGACCAAAGTATTCCTGGAAATCGTGCCTACGTTTTTGTAGGTAGATAAGTCTAATTTATCCTGCTCTATTGAGGTAAAAGTATGTTGTACAAAATAGTCTAGAGACAAAGTTGGGCTTAATTAGCTGATAGATAAATACAAGAATGAAATATAATTTGAATATGGTGATTTTTCAGGTCAGAAATTTGACTTACGTGGGACAGATTTTAGTTATTCAGGGAAACGATACATTCTAATTCTCTTATATCCCAAATGTGACACCATTCTTGCGAAGGTGATAACCAGTTATGGACTTGAGGAGGCCAGATAGGCAGACGCTCCATATCATCATCATCATAAGAGTCAAAAGACATCCACTGCTGGACATAGGCCTCCCCAAAGCGTCGCCACACTGGTCGGTCCAGTGCGTTTCGCATCCACCAGATTCTCTCAGCCTTGACCAGGTCGTTGTTCCACCTAGAGGGAGGCCTTCCAAAGCAGAGTGTGCCGGTTTGCCGTTGCCACTCTAGAAATTTTCGGCCCCATCGACCATCTGTTCTGCGAGAAATGTACCCTGCTCACTGCTACTTAAGTTTGGTAATTCTTCAGGCTATGTCGGTAACCCTGGTTTTCTTACGGATGTCTTCGTTTCTGATTCGGTCATGCAAGGAACCTCCGAGCATAGCTCTCTTCATATAAGACACTGTATTAAACTGCATCTCGTTAGACTGGAAGCCAACATAGTTTGGAAAAGGCTTGTCAGACAGACAGACATTCTAATCCTCCTAAATTATTAACATCACAAGGGAACACCTAAATTAATGCAAAAATAAAAGCGAGTTGTTGGATTCCCATGTCTCGGCACAGTGCCGTGAGTTGAAAATCCAACAGAAGACGTCACTGGTGCAATAATATTTAGAGACATTCACTTACGTATTGCCTGGCGTTAGCCATCATATCAGCCGAAAGACGTCCACTGCTGGACATAGGCCTTCCCCAAGCGTCGCCACATTGACTGTTCCCGTGCGTCTCGCATCCAGCGGATTCCCGCCACCCTCACCAGGTCATCTGTGCACCTAGTGGCAGGCCTTCCAACGCAGCGTCTGCCGGTTTGCGGTCGCCACTCCAGAACTTTTCAGACCCATCAACCATCCGTTCTCCGAGCAATGTGCCCTGCCTTTTAAGTTTGGCAATTCTTCAGGCTATGTCGGTAACCATAGTTCTCATGCGGATCTCTACATTTCAGATTTGATCATGCAAGGAAACGCGGCCATGTCTCAGTGCCATAGGTCATCACTGGCAACACACACTGGTCATAGACTTTTGTCTTGAGACACTGTGGTAAGTTTGACGAGAAGATACCGCGGAACTTCGACAACGCTGCCCAGTTAAGTCGGTTTGGACGGTTGACCTCTTTTTCAAAGTTAGATCTACCTTACTGGACCGTTTGTCCCAGATAGACATAATTGTCTACAACTTCGAGAGTAGAGGTTACAATCTTGATGAGTGGGTGTTACATGGGCATTCAACATGCCCTTGGCTTTTCCTTGTTAATTTTTAGACCCACTGTTTCGGAAGCTCTACTAAAGTCATCGAGCATTGCACTGTGGTCCTCCATAGTCTCAGCCATGATTGCTATTATCATCAGCAGCTCGAAGGTAAGTGGCGAGTAACGTTGATGCCTAGCCCTCTCCAGTCCAGAACCTTGAAGACATCCTCCAGTGCAGCGGTCTCCCTGTTTGTCACCTCGCTGCAGAAGGATAGGTATTGCTATAACAGCCATTTAATTCGCAAAGTATATAGATAGCCTTGGTCATCACCAAACTGTCAATCTAGTCGCCAATTTCTTGAAACAAGTTGTTTGAATAGGTGAGTCGAACGCAAACACCACATTATTTGTTACTGATAAAATCGTTCGTAGTTTGGAACGAGCCGTAATCGGCAATGCTACAAAATGCCTTAATCATTAATGACAACTATTTACTTGTTAGACTGACTTGTCTTCTTACCGTAATGTGGTTGTCAATTAAATAAATGATTGTCTGTTTATACCGCTGTAAACAGTTATATTATTTAATCAACTAGGAAATACCAGAGAGGAATATTTACCAAGCAAACTTTCTGACAATAATGTACAAGTACCTAGTCTACAATGTAATAGGTGCCTTAACGGCTTTAACTATTGTTTAATTGACACTCTAACCAATGGGTATGACCGTATGAACATAGATATAGTGTTACCCAGTAGCTGGGTTGTGAATTACAGATATACAGTCACTCCGTAAAAGTTACTGATATTCAGCTGCATACCGTAACATTAGATTGGAAGCTGACCGCAACATGGTTGAAAGATAAGCCTCGACAGTTTGATCGATTGTATACATTGATAAAACGTGCCGCTTATTAGCCTAGTTGAAATAAGTATATTTGACTTTGACTTTGATCATTTATTGGATTTATTTTCTAGTATTGGCCTTCCTTCCTATAACTGACGAAATCTGAATCTAATACAATGTCTATTACATCTGCGTACCCCTATCCGGCAAACAGCAACCCAATTTTGCGTTTTCCGACGGAAAAAAGGGGTGTTATAAGTTTGAAGTGTGTACCTGTGTGTTCGTATATCTGTTTGTGGCATCATAGCTCCTATACGGATGAACCGATTTTGATTTAGTTTTTTTGTTTGAAAGGTGACATTATCGTGATTGTTCTTAGCTATGTTTGATGCTAAGTTTAGGGCGTTTTACTGTGGGTATTTTCGCAAGATATCGTGTCATAACTACGTGTTCGATTGTTGATCGAAGGGTGTCTACTACTAGATAAATTATGTAGTTTAAAATGCATGAAATTAAAAAAAAATGTCGGGGTTTCTGGAATTTTTTAATTTTCAACCGCAAAAAGCACACGCCTTTCCTTTAATTTTGGTAACTCAACAATATTCATTGCATGTTTACGCTATCCAGTAGACGGATTTTTGAACTTATGAAGCAATTTATGCTAGGGCAACAATCCGTACCCTACTCTTTGAACTTACACAATAAGGACGGCTACAGCGGATGTAATGGATCCGATCCGTGCCCATGATTTGAGTTCCGAGTTCAAAATGTTCTGAATTATGACGGATGGAGTTCGGATGTAGTGTGTAAGCTTCCCTACAAGAAGTAGGTACTACAGCTACTTCGGATCCGAAATTTCACGTATACGGATCGAATGTGCGTAAACGCAGGTAGGGTGTTGATGTAATAAGGTTTTATTTCAGCCATGACAAGGAGTTTCAAAATTGATTAAAAGTAAAACATAATCGTAATAAAATAACTGACGCGTATAATTCGCTCATAAAGGACTCATAATCTACTAACACCTCACAAATGCAACTCATGATGGAAACAGTACCGAAGACGATGACGGTGTCAATAATGACGATATCGTCATTGTCATTGCTAAAAATTAATCTTGCAATATGTCATGCCTGACGAATAAAGATAGGGTCTAATTATAGACCCTATCTTTATTACTAAGCCTTATTTATATCCATCAGTTAATATAATTATATATTGATTGATGTTACCATTGCAATTGGCAAACGTGATTGCAATCTCATTAAATAACATAATATCACGCCTGTGATCCCTGAAGGATTAGGCAGAGGTGTTATCTATGTATAAAGAGTAGGTATTATTGCTTTTCGCCAATCGTGTGTCACGTGATCGGAGGCGAGCCAGCAGCAAACAATTCCACCGCACTATTCCTAAACCACTGCAACTCCTGAAAACCTGAATCAACAGTGGCGACTACCAGAAAAGCACCGAGGCAATGAAACTCGACGAAGTCCCGGAGAATGAATTTAACTGTCTTGGATCCCGCAACGAAATTAATCAGAAAAGAGTAGGAAAATAATATAAATTTCTACTTCCCTCCATATCAAGCAGGAGACAGAACAAACAAGGCCAATAGGCACAAAGGGTCGTTTGCAATTGGGATAAGCCCAGTTGTCTAGCACCACGGATAAAAATTAGGATTAATATTAATGGGTCCTGTTATATTTGATTCTTTCCTCAAAAGACCATTTCAGACATCAGAGTACATGGTCTTCACATGATCTAACCAAGATTTTGTCTGGACTTTAAAAGAGACTGTGACCTCTGAGTTTGTTTCGGTCTTTCTTCTCAGAGTAGTCAGACAGGAAACGCCGACCTTATCTAGTTTTAAAAAATATGATCGACATGTAAAAGTGTTTGTACAAACCAACTTACAGAAATAAAATCATTTATCATTTATCATAAGACCCCGCTATCGCATTAGGTATACCTGTAATGATAGTTGTAATTTAAATTTTATAAATAAATAAACTCTAGGTACATAGGATTCAATGCCACAAGGCATCCTCGAGTCATCCTTTGGGTTCAAAAGATAGTATTGTGATAGATTTAAAAACAGAGAAGCGTCAGTGATTTCTGGGGCCCTACAAATCATATACATCCGTTCCATACGCCCAATGGAAATAATAAAATAACCTTGCTCTAAGAACTTATGGTAGGGCCTATGAGGTGAGAATTTTAAGTTGAATAGTGTCAAATTGAAACATTTTATCAGTTCGCAACTTCCAATTCAGAAATGTTGAATATTATTTTGTAATTTGGGGCAATCTTAGTAGTGAGCTAATATCTATCGGTAGATGAGTCCACTGTCACGTAGTATTTTAACGTTATGCGCACAAATAGTATCGACATTCACCTTGAGACCGTCAAGGTCTACTCCGCTCCATTGAGACTGAACTTGATTGTACAACACTGGACTATCTTGTTTATTGAATTTTAAAGACAGATAAAATTTTCCAGTAAAGGGTCAGAAGATGTTGCCGCCCGACTTGTTAATAAGAGACTTGGTCAGTGGGTCATCTTACCTTTTAAATGTCACAAGAACCTTAAAATATGTAGAAAGCTGGTAACGCTACCGCATGTTAACCACTGAGTTAAACACAGTTGCACATGTGTAATTAGGGTAATGAATTGTTAATTCAAATTAACTCATCACGTATTGAACACTGGCAAAGTAAATGTGAGGATCTCTGGGTAACCATTGATATATCACCATCTCAAAAATCTCATAAAATGGCTCTATGTGCGATTCACCTTCCTCCACCTGTGAGTCCAGCAACTCTTGAACATTTTATCGAGCACTGCAATAGAGTTGTTGAGTCAACAAATATTCCTACTTGTATTGTAGGAGACTTTAACCTAGCTAAAATCAATTGGGACCTAAATTCAATAAATGATTCTTTGCCTAAAGCTAGCCAAATTCTTGTGGATTTCGTAAATGTAAGTCAGCTAGTACAGTGTAATTACGTTAAAAACTATTCTGGGCGTATATTGGACCTGGTATTGTCTTCAGTGCCCTCATGTTCAGTAAACGAATCCAACTCTTCTCTAACGGTTGTCGATAAACTCCACCCCCCCCTAGACATAACTCTGGCATTAGTAAAGAATCATAATCTGCCATATCACAACTCAAGTTGTAGACCTAACTTTTATAAAGCAAACTATAAAGAAATTAATAATTATCTTAATGAGCAAGACTGGAATGGACTTTTTAAAAATTGCGATAACGTAAATAGCATGCTAACAATACTGTACAAACATTTATATGAAGCAATTAAAAAATTTGTGCCAGAAATAAAACAAAAGAACTCGCGTTTTCCACCATGGTTTAACAAAACCATAATTAAATCCTTAAAAGAAAAAAATAAGTTGAGAATACGCTATAAAAAATATAATAATCCTATGGATAAAATTGAATTGAATTTGATTTCCAAGCGATGTGAAAAATTAGCCATGAATTTATATAATGATTATCTTAAGAATTTAGAACAAGGCATTAAAGAGAATCCTAAGCTATTTTGGAGTTATATAAAAGCTAAACGAGGTGGATCTAGTGCTTACCCACAGACTATGACTGACGGACAGGTTGTAACATCTAATGGTTCTGAAATCTGCAATCTTTTCGCCAATTACTTCTCGTCCGTATACACATCTGACAGTAATAAAGAAATAAATTGCAAGACAAAGTTTCTAGAATCTCTACTTAGTAATAGTCAGTGTTTGAATACCCCGGTAATCGATCGCGACTGTTTGCTTAAGAAACTTAAATCTATTAATATTACCAAGGGACCAGGACCTGATGGCATCCCACCTACATTCATTTCTTCCTGCGCAACAGCCCTGGTTTCTCCTTTACTGATTATTTTTAATACGTCGCTAGCCACAGGGACTTTTCCGCTAGAATGGAAAAAAGCGAAAGTGGTTCCAGTGTACAAGTCAGATAGCAAAGATGCCATTTCCAACTACAGGCCTATTTCAATACTATCCGCATTCGCAAAGATTTTTGAATCTATTATTTGTCCATACATCCAGCATCATTTTAAGATCTACCTAAGCGACCACCAACATGGTTTTGTAACGGCGAGATCTACAGCTACGAACTTAGCAACTTTCACGGAGTCACTAATTCAGGCAGTAGATAAAAATAAACAATTTGTCGTGATATATACGGACTTCAGTAAGGCATTCGACAAAATGTCACATGCCATACTAATCTACAAACTTGCAGCTTACGGTATTTCAGGGTCTTTGCTGGAATGGTTCAAATCATATCTATTCGAACGCGAATTCTATGTCGTTGTGAACGGATTTAAATCTTCAGAACATATAATAACCTCTGGCGCTCCTCAAGGATCGCATTTAGCTCCGATATTGTTTAATATATTTATTAATGACCTTCCCCAATGCTTCCTTTATTCAGAACCTTTTTTGTATGCCGATGATTTGAAGTTTGCACGCATGATTGAATCCCCAAAAGATAACGAGCTTCTACAGAACGACCTTAACAGAGTAATTGAATGGTGTAAAAATAATAGAATGCAACTGAACTCTAAAAAATGTTATCACGTTAAATTTACGAGAAAAAATAATTACATAAGTACGGAATACTCCATAAACCAAGTTAAGGTAAAAGAACTCGAAATAATCAAGGACCTAGGAGTACTCTTGGATAGGAAAGTAAGCTTTTTACCTCACATTGAAGACATTATCAATAAATCTTCTAAAATTTTAGGCTTCTTGCTTCGTAATGCTAGGGGTTTTCGTAAAAGCAACACCAAAATAATGTTGTACAACAGTCTCGTGCGAAGCATCTTGGAGTATTGCAGCGTTGTATGGAGACCTCACTATGCCACTCATATGCTGCGGTTAGAACGAGTGCAGAAACGTTTTGTTTGGCACCTAGCTTTTTGTGAAATGAAATCTAAGCAGCTACCCTCCTACAAAACCCACCTGCGTCATTTCAGAATGCATACTCTATCCACACGCAGACATGTCACCGACGCCATATTTTTGTACAAATTATTAAGAAATCGAATTGATTGCTCGAAACTATTAAGTCTTATTAGATTTCATGCTCCATCAAGATATCCGAGAAATATCATTACACCACTATGCCCACCACTACGAAGGACTGTACTTGGCACAAACTCACCTATACCAAGATTATGTAAAATATTCAATAGCTGCAGTGATTTAGTGGATATACACCAGGACAGTATTAATAAAATTATTAAAGTAATTGTAAATGATTCACTCACAAAAACTTAATTCATCCAGCACAATGTTATATTTAAGTTTATTTTTTTTTATTTATTATACCAAACATTTTAATTAATTAAACAATATGTACCTGCTAGAATTAATTAATTGTACATTTTTTTTTAGTTTTAATGTGATGATTTTAATTAATGTTTATTCTTTTTTATTATAATTTAAATTATTGGCACTTTTATTATTCGGGAATTGAATTGAATTTAGAATTGAATTTAGAATTCAATTTATGATTGTATTTTTCATGTAGATATGTTTTTGGAGAATTCGAATGTTATACTAGAACTAACCTAATCTTAAGAACAAAACTAACCTAAATGTTGAAAAAATAATTTATTTTATATATTTAATCCGTTTACTGTACATGCGGTGTTAGCCTGTAACTGATTGTTACACTTGCAAATGTATTTCTGTCAATTACAATGTATTTTTTAACCGACTACCAAAAAAGGAGGAGGTTCTATGTTCGATATTATGTATGTTTTTTTTTTTTTTTTTTTTTTTTTTTTTTTATGTATGTTCACCGATATCTCCGTCAATTGTGGACCGATTTTGAAAATTCTTTTTTTGTTTGAAAGATTATATTCCGAAATTGGTCCCATTTTAATTTGGTGAAGATCTGATAAAGAACTTCGGAGATATACAACAGAACTCTTCAATAAATAACGGCATATGTCTCGGGATTGCTGCAAACGCATGTCTGTTTATTGTTTATACTATTTCATAACATAACATCACGCCAGTATGCTCGAAAGGGGTATGCAGATCTCTCATTTCACCGGTTATATTCATTTTTCATGTTATTCGGGTAATCTATTCTGTCGTTATAGGTACTTACTTAACTACTTCCCTATTAGGTAGGTACAACTAAAAAGTGAAAAATAAAAAGCTTTTTCACAAAAAAATACTACCGACTTCCAAATAAGAAAACTAGAAAGTGAAAAATAACTTTATTTTTGGAAGTCGGTGTCCATAACTTAAAAATTTGGTACCTACCAAAGACACCGACTTCCAAAAATAAAGTTATTTTTCACTTTCTAGTTTTCTTATTTGGAAGTCGGTAGTATTTTTTTGTGAAAAAGCTTTTATGTGTAAACAATTGTTGGTTAACCTAATAAATAAATATATAAATAAAATTAATCACTTTAAGGTTGAATGGCACTTGCACGCCATAAAATCTTGGCACAAAATATAAAGTTTACAGAAGGATCACGACCACTCCCGTCATCCTCAAAAATTGTTACCTAAACATGACAGATTCACTTGGGTTGCTACTAGATTGATTCTGAATTTAAAAAAAGGATTAGCTAATATAAGCTTACAAACACAAACACATCGCTTCGTCTAAACATACATCATATCATGCTTACATTCCTTAGAGGGACAGAGCATCAAATATCCATTAAGGATCCTGACGCCACATACGGTGAAGATTGGAGGGTAGCAAGACGTAACAATGCTGTAATAATGATCTCAACAAAAACTAAAAAATGTGAAAAGGAACCAAGCTCGACAAAAACATTAAATGTGAAAAAGGCGCCAAGTTCGACGAAGAAGAGTTGAGATCTAGAAGGGTGATAAGTCTCAAAGCCTTTCCTTAAACAAAGCTACAGAGTTAATATAATTTATTATTTTCTTAGATAATAAATGTTTTACTTGTAATCTTGATTTCTTTTAACCTTTATAACTTAAGAACTACGTACTATCGTAAGTACGTAAACTACGTAAGTATCTTTATGTAATTTCAGGCTTCATTATATTGGCTGTACCTACATCGCTCACTGATTAGATTATGCTGTCCACCCCTAATGCATATTCAATTTAATGTGACGTCACATAACCTACAACCAGCGGAAAAACAAGACGCATCCAACGACACCTCATTTGTCAAATTATGATAAGATGTTTAGAAGTTATGAAGGAACGGATGAACATACATACATACTTATTTATTATAATTAAGTATTAAAACACTCGTGTGATAAACCCACACTCGTGTTTTAATAACCCCTATTATATGTACGTTGCATAAACTACTATTCTATGTTAGTCTGGGTGTTGTCAAAATTGATAAAATTGAATTTGTCTGACCTAAGCATGCAATATTCGCCCAATTTACAAAACCCCCAGTTTTTTTATTAGTGTATTTTAACTTATCTAAACTACACTTAACTAGAAAATTGTCACTTATAGAAATGATTCAATTTGTTAAAACAACATAGTGCTCACATACTTACAAATATTGCAACCGTAGGTTATCATTAAACTTTGGCTCTGATTTGAAAATATATGCGCAAAAACGCACGCCAATTTTTTTCTAATAAGCAAAATTTTTCAATCAACAAGAAAAACACAGTTAGTTTAAAAAATTGGGTGTCGCAAAAATATACACTATGTAAAGGAAGTCACAATGTAAAAAAGTTTGGGAAGCCCTGGCCTATATGATGTATATTCAACACATATTTCATTTTTGTTTTATTTATGTTACGGAACCATTTACCGATCCGCTTCTATTTTCATCCGCCGTTTCGTTGTTGTTGAAATGATTATCAGTTGATTATTAAGTTTATATCGCGATTTTGCGCGTATATTTTCAAATCAGAGCCAAAGTTTTGAAATAGTTACTCTCCTATATTCTTAATTTTTGCAACTGCAGAATAGCCAGTTTCGCATAAGAAAGTACAACGCCGATGTATCAAACGGTACTATTATCTTCAGTACTCAGAGTTGATAATCTTGGGCTACTTACTGTAAAATTTATTCATCGAATATTTCCTGTTAGTATTTATCGAGTTGCATGTTGCTTCAGGCTCGTATCACATATTTCATAGTTTCAGCAACTGTTCTTTCTCATTTGCGACTCCGATGAGAGAGCACCGCGACGCCCCGGGGAGTCGCGACGCACAGTTTGGGAACCCCTGATATAGGCTACATTGCACTATTACTTAGTGCAATGTTACTTCAGTTTATAAATTCGAGATAATTTCAATGCATCGCCACCTAAACAAAATTGATAAGCTGGTGCTAGGCAAGATTTTGAGGAGTGGCCCGGAATGGGCGATAAATAACGTATCGAGTCCGCCTAAAATTAATAATAACCAGATTCAGCTGTTCCTACCTAACCAATATATAATGTTTATGTGAATTAATGTACAGAGTGATAACATTGAGATAAACGTAATATGATGTAACATAATTATAGATAATGACAGTTATACCTTCACACCATGTAAACTTATAGATTCGAGAATTAACGTGACCTACTCTATGGCGCGATGTTCGTGCGAATTCGTTATCATGAAGATTACCGAAGCGCATAATTTTTCCCGACTACCGAAGGAGGGTAAGGTGTTTATCAGTCTATGTATGTATGTATGTTTGTTCCTATGTGGCGTTCTAGAGGCCAAACGAGTTGGCCGATTTTGATTATTCTTACATCAATCAATTCGTCTTAACCTGTGAGTGTCACTGGCTACATTAAAATAGGAAAATAAAAACATGGCGGATTTTGGGTGCCATATTGTGAGGCATCAAATATTTATTTTCTCCCGAACCCATCGTGTGGTTTATCAAAATAAAGGATTTAAAGAGGTGAATTCAAAAATATATAACACATATATGTTTAATAGGTACCTAATTAAAAAAAAGTAACTAAAAAATTATAAATAATACAAGTTAATTAAAAAATCTGCAAACCCGACTGCTTAAAAAGCGAACTAAACAAGAAGAAAATTATGCTGTGCAGTCGGAGGATACATCTAGTTTTGGTCAGCCAGCTCGCAAACATGTATCCTCCGACTGCACAGCATGATTTTGTCCTTGTTTACGTCTTTTTAATTCGCTTTTTAAGCAGTCGGGTTTTTTGATTTTTTAACTTACTTTTTCTGGTTTAACTGATAACTTCTACTTTATTATCTTGTTACACTGGCGGAACGGAAAAAATGTAGTATCTGAAACGGCAATAAATAAATAAAGGCAATAAATAAGTATTGCACCCCTATAAATAAATATTGGCTAATAGCAGCTTTCATGAGCTATCGCAAGGAAATTTTGTCAACATCTAAAGGTGGGAGGAGCTCGCGCCGTTACAACGACTGGAGATCGAGACTGGAGACCCGTGACACTATTTCTTATAGGCTTTGCCAAGTATAGGAGTCAGTTCGCGAGTGAGACCGAGACAAGAGACAGCGTGTTTTGCTCCCGAACAAGTAATGTCTCGCATCTCGCTCGAAAAGCCTAAACGTATTATCATCAAACAATAAACTAGTTATTGTTTTATATGTATATTGACAACGATCCTTATTGGCTTCTAGTTGTATATTATTCGTTGTTACGCAATATTTATTCTTATTCTTTATTGTACACAAAAACATACATTTATCAAATATAGTAGGACAGCTTATGTACAAAGGCGAGCTTAACCCATAATTGGGTTCTCTTGTAAGAGAACCCAATTATGTCAAAAATTATGTAAACCTCAGTGTCAAAGAGATTTATAAAAATAACATATGTATTACCAATGCATCGTATTCTTCTTCCTCCTATTATTGGAGGTAATTTCAATTTGATAACTAAGCTTTCCATTAAAAAATATTTAACCAAAAAAAACAAACCGACTTCCAAAAAAAAAACATAAAAAGTGAAAAATTACTTTCTTTTCCGAAGTCGGTGTCTTTGGTACCTATTGTTTTCCTTGTTTCGACACCGACTTCGGAAAAGAAAGTTATTATTCACTTTGTAGTGATATATAATAAGTTTTTCAATTTATCTCTTTTTAGTTTTGATAGGTACCTCCAATTTATATAAAAATCTTATATAGCCAAAGTACATCTCATGACGATTCCAATAAGCCCAAATACGACTAAGATACATTGTTTTATTTCGGAGTTCCAGTGCCTACCTACCGGCTTCATCATCAGATCAGTTCGATGGTACCATTATTTATTTAAATATAAGTATTTGCTTCATCATAGTCGTTTAACTCGAGATATCGTAGACCCGTGACATACTTAGGATTAAGGAGTTCCATTGGCAATCTGTGGTCTCCTTCACCAGTTACACTTTACCAAATGTTACTTCACTAAATGTAAGGTCTGAGTGCAAATGATTACATTGTTGATGTAAATGCTAAAATCGCTATATGTCTGCCTACAATATTTGAGGAGTTCCCTTGATTTCTCCAAGATCCCATCATCAGATCCTGACTTGATGACTATGGGACCAAATGGAAAGTATACCCTTTCAAAAAAAAGAAGAATTTTACAAATCAGTGCAGGCGTCTTTGAGTAATTGGTGTAATATATAAAAAAAAACAAAATACCAATCAAATTGAGAACCTCCTCCTTTTTGAGAAATCGGTTAAAAAGTGAAATAAGGTTGGGTCGTTTATTTTGGCTCAATGTGTAACAATTTTTATGACAACCGGAGTCGGTTGTACAATTATAATTTATATTACGTAAATAACTGTTACAAACATAATAAATGTTTACAAACATAATGATATAAATTATGTATATTCTTTAATGATGGTTCAGTTAATTGTTGGTTTATGTGTGTTGTGCTCATCTCATTCTCAACCGTTTGTTCGTCAGTTGCTATACGGATATTAATTACACGATTGTGTACTTTAAAAAAAGGGTAAGTACTAAGTACTGCTAGGAACGCCTGTCATTCTGACGTTCGACACTCGCTATTGCCACACTAGGCGAATGCGGTGGTGGTGCCATGGTGCTCGGCCAAAATCAGAACTTAATGCCACCATCTTGTTTTTTAATACATCTTCCACAGATAATTTTACAAATGTTAACCAACAGCGCCCCCTGGCAATATCATTCAAGCGTTAAATAAACCTTAATAGAATAATATTTTTTTCTTTTAGAAACTTGTTCGATTGTATGCGTAACGCAGACGCCGCGTAGAAGCGGCGTAGACTTGCTACACCGCTACTACGCATTATCTACGCTTTACAGTTTTCTGCCACATTTCGTTTCTTGTTGTTCTACTAGGGCCCGCTAGCGCTGCCCTATGTTATCTTACTTAACCCCGAGTTAGTAGCTAACCGCAAGTTATTTATGACATTTATGTATTAATTTCGTGTTAGCAATTAACTCTTGAGTAAAGTTTATGGCGCAATTGGGCCTCAATCTGTCTTATTCTTTTTTAGGGTCCCAAAGGGTAAAGACGGGACCTATTACTAAGACTCCGCGGTCCGTCTGTCACCAGGCTGTATCTCATGAAGCGTGATAGCTAGACAGTTGAAATTTTCACAGATGTATTTCTGTTGCCGCTATAACAACAAATACTAAAAACTGAATAAAATAAATATTTAAGTGGGGCTCCAACAAATGTGATATTTTTCCCGTTTTTTTGCGATAACCGTACGGAACCCTTTGTCCGCGAGTGGACTCGCACTTGACTGGTTTTTTATAAGAGGCTTGACTTCAGTCTAGTGAGTTCTTTTTAAGTATTTTCTTTCTCCACTCCAATGCATCTATCTTTTCCGAGTTTGAACGATTTCCTCGCTTTTCTCAAAACTAATGTGACAAGGTCAGAGCCTAATACTCGTAGAAATCAATTATTTTCCAAACAATGTAATTAGTTTTTGGCAGTCTGCCTTATTGCCGGTTGACCGCAGAAATCTCATATTTTTTCCGTATTCCTTGATACGTTATATAAAACGGTTGTTTTTCCTGGTGATAGTTCAGTATCTTAGTGTCTCATGTTACTGCTCCTTGGTTGGCTGTAATTTGAGCATCGACACACATAAGTGTATACAGAGTGTACACTGAGAATCAATTTAATAAGTGTTTATTTTTCTATATGAATATGTAATTCGGTTCTATTCAATCATTGATTGACACGCGATGTCATTTAAGTTTCGTGTAACCACCTAAATTGTACCAGAAGCTTTCGACAAGTGGCATTTGATGTCAGCGAAAGGTGATAGTCGAAATGTCAAAATGTAAAGGTGGATACAGACATTGCGAGTCATGCGCAGCGCTCGGCGCTCATCGCATGCTTCGCAATGTGTGGACTATAGGTGTGGACGTTCATATTTGTGGTGAGGCACGTGCTACGACAACTCAAATCAAAGCAAAATGCGTGCATTGCGAGCAAAAGGCGAGCGTTGCGAGGCGTGAGCGGCGCATGCCTCGCAATGTCTGTATCCGCCTTAAGGGATTGATCACGTTATTTTTCGATATCGCTTGTCAATACCATACAATTTTTTCGGAGATAGCTAAGAAGGTAACAAGAATGGCAGTTATCTAGGGACTCTGGTATATGTATAGTTTAGGGAGTTCCACGAAACTACGAACGAACTAAATGTTTAGGACTTCGAAGTTTAGGACAACTAGCAACTGGAAAATCTTTTTAAACATAACACTTTAATGAAGTTTCTTTAATACCGGCAGGCACTTATGAATGAATATAGATAAAAGTATATACAGAGTATAAAATACTTAACAGCTTTAACCACACGTCGCGTTGATGTAGATGCTTGCGTCGCCGAACTTGAGCGAACCGATTTTTCATGTGTTTTTGATTGCAATGATGTTGATTATGCTGCAGCAAAATTAGTCTCTATGATCGCTACTAAGGTCAATAATAATACTTGCGTTGCTGTAATCCCTAGCAAAAACCGAATTATTAAACCGTGGATAACGCCTGGGCTTTTGAGGTGCATCCGTAACCGGGATGCAATGTTCCGTAGATCAAAAAGAAATCCCGAAAACAATACATTTAAAGTGACTTATACGCGTTATAGAAATTTCTGTAACAACCTACTGAAAAACCTAAAGCGTCAATTTGAAAGGAACGAATTTGAGAAGCATCGTAGGAATCCGAAGGCTACCTGGAATCTCATTAAAACAATTTCCAATCTTACAAAAAGCAAATCTTCTGCCAGTGAGTTGATGACCACCAGACCCAACACAATCGCTTGACTCTGTCAACGATTATTTCGCAACTGTGGGAGCAAAACTAGCATCTAAAATCATGAACTAAAATTATACCTCTAGCATCGCTTCTTACTCTAAGACTCTTGGAGTCCACCCTGATTCGATGGCCATTTTGGGCACGGACAATGGAGAAATAGAACGTCTTATCTGTGGCCTTTGACGGAACAGTGCCATGGGTTGGGACGGTATCCCCGCAACTGTGATCTACAGTGGTAGAAAAACTCTTGTCCCAGTTATCTGCCACGTATTCAACCTCGCTCTTACCTTCACAAGAGTGGAGATAGAGACAGTGTCAACAACTATAGACCAATATCTGTTCTATCTATACTGTCTAAGCTCCTCAAAAAAATACTGAACAAACGTCTGCTGGATTATCTAAGCTCCCAAAATATACTTGCTAATAATCAATATGGGTTCAGATCTGGAAAAAACACAGAGGATGCGGTATAAGAATTAATAGGATCAGTAGCTCAAAATCTGAACAAAAAAGATAAGGTTATAGCTATATTCCTTGATCTTTCTAAAGCTTTCGACACTGTCTCTGCCCCCCTCCTCATAAGCAAACTAGAGAGAATTGGTATAAGGGGCCTGCCGCTTAATATCTTTAGGAGTTATCTTAGCGATCGTTCCCAAATCGTCAGAATCGGTAACAATATTAGTAGGGAAGCATTTCTCACTTACGGAGTTCCACAGGGTAGCGTCTTAGGACCTACCCTTTTCCTCATTTACATAAACGAGCTTTGTAAACTTGACCTTACAAACTCCAAAGTGATGGCCTACGCTGACGATACTGTTATCCTGGTTCATGGTGGTGACTGGAACGAGGCTCGCCTGAATGCAGAGTCAGCCTTACAGGCTACTAAGAGATGGCTCACCCAGAATCTGCTCACCCTTAACTTGGATAAAACTAGATTTATGACATTTAGTCCTAGAAAAGCTTCCCAGCCGGCCCTATCCTTCGGTCTGACAGCCCATATATGCCGTACAATGAGGGGTGCCAATAGTGGCTGTACTGAAATTATGCGCACGCACTCCATAAATTATCTTGTAGTCTGGGTTGACAGCACGTTGACGTGGAGTAAACAAATAGATAAGCTTGTCTCTAGGGTAAGAAATTTAATCTTTGTTTTTAAAAATCTCTGAGAACTGTTTACTCTGCTCTTGCTCATTCCATTATAACATACTGTATCTCGGCCTGGGGAGGTGCTGGTAAGGGTTTACTGCTACGTTTGGAGAGGGCGCAGAGGGCTGTCTTGAAGGTCATGGCTTTCAGACCCATTTGATTTCCTACCAATGACTTGTATGCGCTGTGGAAACTACCCACGGTGAGACACTGTTTCGTTGTGAGTACGGTGTTGAGGAAACACTCTAAATTGGTGTTTGACCCTAATTTAGGTAAACGTAAGCGTAGAACTGACAGAGTCTGCCCGACAACTGTGGCTAAATTGGAGGTGGTCCGTCGGCAGTTCGCTGACTGGTAGTCCCGTCATCTACAATAGAGTGAATAAAGTACTTAATATTTATCCCTGTACTTACCGGGTATGCAAAAAGCTCATGGATGAATGGCTCCAAACCCTCGCTTACGAAGAATTGGAGAATTTAGTCAAACCTTAAAACTTCCTTCCGTAAACATGCACATTGCACATCACACACACACACCCTTACACATTGCATGGAGTGGGGTTGTGTGGAGGTTCCACGCAAGCAAACTCTATAGTTTCACCATACATGCACTATACACAAACCACCCCCTCAGCACAACAGTATGCAGTCAGCATTTTAATTACTCGACTGCCGAAGGAGGGTAGTGTGTTTATTCTCTTTTTATATTTGTTTTTAATAGTATGCAATCACTTATTTTTATTTTTTTGTATTGTAATTAAAATAATGTAATAAAAATTATTTTGTTTTTAGTTATTTTTTGACAGAAATTTTAAATGTGAATTGTAATTCTGATTTTAATTTTAAATAATATTTTAATTTTTTTGTTCAATATCTTTATCATGTTGGAACACTGTCGTCTCCAACCTGGAGGTGGGCGTTAATGGCTGCGACACAGTTTATAACTTATGCAGTGATTTCCGTACACTAAATTTGTAAATCGTTTCTGTTCCAAAATAAGTGATTATTATTATTATAATTAAATTAACTAAGACTACAAACATATACACTTACTTTCTTATTTTAATTTTGAATTGATATTCATTTATTATTTTTATTTTCAATGTAATGCATGAATGTAATAAGATTATGGACTACTATAAAATATGGCATTGCAAAGATAAGATATTTTAAATACTGATAACAGATTCTTAATGGCCTATCCCAATGGCATAAATTACCCATAGACAATTTATTTGTATAAATAACCTGCCTGTACCACAGAGTATCAACTATACCACTATTTGACAGTCTCGTCCACAACTCGGCAATGCGCCCCACTGGATTGACTCTCACTTTCTTTATAGGTTGCATACTATAACCATCTCTTTCGGTGCGTTTGTCTATAAACCAACGTTAGCTTCTAATCTCTTCAGAAGCATCTTCACCTTCATGGAACATTAGGTGCACAGTTCGTGTAGAATTGATATTTTAATTAATATACCTAATTAACTGTGACCACTTTAAAAATGTTAGTTAATTTATCCTCTGTTGATCATTAGATATCTTGATCAATAGATTCTTGTGCCTATTCTCTTCTTCTCTCGCGTGCCAGCCTCTTCTGTCCAGCACTTCTGCATTCATAGGTACAATGGCAAAGTTAAAGTTGGCGCACGGTTGGCGCAGTGGTTGAGCAATTGACTGCTGTGCTACGTGTCACGGGTTCGATTCCCGCACGGAACAAATATTTGTATGACCTACAGATAGTTGTGCCGGCTCTGGGTGTTGTGTATGTGAGTTTATATGTTTGTAAACGCACCCACGATACAGGAAGAAATTCCTAGTGTGGAGCAAAGATTTAAAAAAAAAAAAACAACTCGAACCTTAGCCATTCTCATTCCACAAAGTCCGTGAACACTGCTGTGGTCATTCATAAACAATAATCCACTCGTTTTTAATTGGGTTCTTATCGTGGACTCTTGTGCTGCGTTTAGGTTAGGCCAACCGGGCACGAGCGGACCACAAATTTGTGTAGCGTAGACTCAAAGCCTCGGACTCGAAGACTCGAAGCCTTGAAGAGTACGCTACACCGCCCGTACGACTTCGTTTGTGCTTCGGTCGTTCTCCACTCGCCTGAGCAGCGTTACATTTTGTGATGTTTTGAACAGAAATGCCGGAGATACAGCTAGAGGAAGTGCGGAGGTTCATGGAGGACTGTCTGAAGGCTGTCGGGACTCCAGTGTCTGAAGCACAAGCCCATGCTGATTTGCTGATGTATGCGGACACCGTGGGCCATTATAGCCATGGATTGAACCGACTTGGTGAGTACGGGAGATATTTAAAGGGCGCACCGTATTACAAAGACACGTATGACGTAACTTTATACATTTTACTTTATAATTTACAAGTGGCCTGTGCCGGCTTTTCTTGGGTCATAATAATTTGAAGCCTATATACTCGTACAATCTGGAACAAGGTATGTTTCGGTGAAAGATTTTTACAAATAGGTAGGAGTGGTTCCAGAGATTACCCTGCTCGTTTGAACAAATGCCCAAAATTGGGGTCTTTTTTATAATATTAATTAAAATTCGTTGAAGCTTCCGTAAACTGTAGCGTCACGACAATGCGAAAACGTAAATACAATTCAACAACTAACAACAACAAACAGGGGTTTGTTAAATTACGGTACGGACTCTGTATAACCATTTCTTTACTTTACAGAGATTTACATAAACGACATCCAGAATGGAGCCTGTGATCCTGTAAGTAAGCCAGAGATCCTGAAGGACTTAGGAGCGACCGCCTGGGTGGATGGCCACAACGTTCTCGGCGCAACAGTTGGCAATTTCTGCATGAACCTCGCCATCCAGAAAGCCAAGGAGTATGGTGTTGGATGGGTGGCGGCGAAACGTGAGTTTGTTTTATTAACTTCTTCGTCGGTACGCTCTTGGCAGAGTGGTGTTGCAGTGAGACTTCGGGCTGCCGTAATTCGCCCAACGATTCGACGCACTCATGCAATGGGCAGACTTAATCTGGTCGGTCCATCGCATGGGTGACCTTCCGCGTGCTCTTGTTTCGTTGCGGGATCCAAGACAGTTAAATTCATTCTCCGGGACTTCGTCGAGCTTCATTGCCTCGGCGCTTTTCTGGTGGTTGCCACTGTTGATTCTGGCTTTCAGGAATTGCAATGGTTTGGGAATAGTGCGGTGGGTTTGTGCTCTTGTTCCTTCCACTCTACCCTGGACCACAAGTCTCTCAATAGAATTCGTGTCTCATCTGGACACGTGACCAAAGAACTGGAGTACTCAAGCTTGTTCTATAGCTGGTAGACGCTCGCTGCTTGACGCTAAGTTCTTGGATAATGGATAATTATGTTGGTGCGAAACTCAGTCCACGATACTCCAAGCTTTTTCTGCAGCACCACATTTCCAGAGCTATTATTGTTTTACTAGTTATTTCCCGTGGTTTGATCCTGTGGCCGATTTATTTAAATTTCTATCCTAACACACCATCTATCTATCTATATATATATATTATATATATCTATAAAAGCGAAAGGTGACTGACTGACTGACTCACTGACTGATCAATCAGCAAAACTGCAAAGCCTAGAAGCATGAAATTTGGCAGAAAAGTTCCTCAAGTGACGTAGGTGTGCACTAAGAAAGGATTTTTGGAAATTCCACCCCTAAGGGGGTAAAAAGGGGGTTGAAAGTTTGTATGAAAAATCTAATTCCTGCGACCAAAATTCTTGAAACTTAGCGCAAAAAATATTCTAAGTAAATGATAAAGGTTGACACTATTAGTTTTTTGAAACTACCCCCAAATGATAATTTAGGGGTTGTTCAAGTTTGTATGGAAAAATATGATTTTTTGGGTCAATAAACTTGAAACTTGACATAAATACCAATTTTAATAAACAATAAAGGTTTTCATTATAAGTTTTTCAAAACTACCCCCAACAGATGATGAAGTATCTTATATTTTGGGTTAATTAACATGAAACTTGACATGAATATCAACCTCAATAAAGGTTATCATCATTAGTCTTTTGAAACAACCACCAAAGTCGATTTAGGGGGTGTTGAAGTTTGTATGGAAATATCTGATTTTTGGGTCAAAAAACTTGAAACTTGCCACAAATACTAAAGTAAATGAATAATAAAAGTAGTTATTATTATTTTTTGAAACTACCCCCGAAAGACGATTTAGGGGTGTTAAAGTGTTTTTGAAGAATCTTATTTCTCGGGTTAATAAATTTGAAACTTGGCACAAATACCAACCTAAGGAAACAATAAAGGTGTTTAAATCCGGGTATAGCAAAGAAGCCAATAATTATAGGCCAGTGTCAATACTGCAGGTTCTCAGTAAGTTCTTCGAAAATTTAATGCTCAACCAATTGTTGCGTCATTTTAACAAACATTCTATCTTTTATGATCAACAGTACGGTTTTTCCAAAGGGCGTTGCACAACTGACGCCGGTGTCACCCTATTAAAGAACATCTTTAACGCCTGGGAGGAAGCACAAGACGCCATTGGAATCTTTTGCGACCTCTCGAAAGCGTTCGATTGCGTTAACCTTGAGACACTATTGTTGAAGCTCTAGCACTATGGAATTAGACATACAGCCCTTGGGTTACTTAAATCATATTTAAAAGCCAGACAAGTTAAAGTTCAGGTAAACAGCGTAAACTCACTAGGGTCTGAAATAAAGGTGTTCCTCAAGGCTCGATATTGGGTCCATTCCTCTTTTTAGTTTATATTAACGATTTACCCCAATTACTACAAAATCAACCGAAAATGGTGTTGTTTGCTGATGACACGTCTTTGATATTTAAAATAGATCAGCGGTCACAAAATCTTGATGGTTCACGGCAAACAATTTGGTACTAAATGATAAAAAAACCAAATGTATTAGATTCACATTGCCGAATGTTAGAAGTAGCGAATGCGACATCATATTGAATGGCGAAAAGCTGGACTTTGTAAATCAAACAGTTTTCCTAGGAATCACTCTAGACGACAAATTGCAATGGAGTTCTCACATAACATCTCTTGCGGGTCGGCTGAGCTCGGCCGCTTATGCTGTTAGAAAGATAAGACAGTTGATAGATGTGGAGACCGCGCGTTTGGTCTATTTTAGTTACTTTCACAGCATTATGTCATACGTTATTTTACTGTGGAGCCGAGCGGCTGACATTGAATCCATATTTATATTGCAAAAGAGAGCTATCAGAGCCATATATAATTTAAGTCACCGAGAATCTTTTAGGGAGCTATTTAAAAATATTAATATTATGACAGTTTCTTGCCAATTCATTTATGAAAAAAAAAGGTAAATTAAAAAAATCAAAAGACCCGACTGCTTAAAAGGCGAACTAAAAAGACGTAAACAAGAAGCGAGCTGGCTGACCAAAACCGGATGTATCCTCCGACATACATACATCCATACATACTTATATACATACATACATACTTACATACATACATACATAGACTGATAAACACATTACCCTTCTTCGGCAGTCGGGTAAATACTGGTCGCCTTATTTTTTTTTTTGTGGGTGATCATCCAATGAGTTCTCCCGCTCTGGGTGAGGCGGGAGGGCGTGTCAGACTTTTACTGACTAAAACCCACCCGTGTTCCTTCAGTTGCTTGAGCCAGGGCCGCGGTAACTCTTTTTCAAATTTATACCCAGACAGGCATCGGCCCTCGCGGACCCCGTCAGTTCTGCTGACATCTCTTTGAGGCGCGCGTGGAACACAACGCGCCGTCGACTCGGGCCTGGTCCTTATCGGACGGCGAGCTACCTATTACTCGCCATCCGCAGGCCCGCGCCTACGGTGACCGGGAATCGGCTTGCGACTCCCGACGCCTAGGGCGTCTCCTGCGGTGGCTAGGGGCGTGAGGGCGTCTCCGTTGCATCTCCCTCACGCGTTCCGCCTCCTCCTTTGCGAGCATTACTGCTTCGCAGCAGGAGGAGACAGCTGAGGACCTGCGTCAGGCGGAAGGTGAGGGCGCCATGGCGCCTCTCAAACCACTCCTCAAAGAGGGGCCTTTTCGCCGCAATTGTGGCGTGCCCAGCGCTGGGTTGCAACAGTCGCTCTCTCCATGTCGGCCACGGAGTTTCGCCCCGGCGTTTCGCCTCCTCGCGCCATTCCCATATGTGCGCGAGGACTTTTGTCTCCAGATCCCATGGCGGTAATCCGGCAAGGACTGGTCTAGATACCTAATTAAAATGATAGACCTCTTTCTGATCCGAAATACAGGTGTGATTTTATGTCGTCTTTCAGGAAGCAATCATTATGGCATGGCGGGGTACTGGGCTCTGCTGGCAGAGCGCGAGGGTCTCATCGGTCTGTCTTTTACCAACACATCCCCTATCATGGTGCCTACCAGGTCCAAGCAAGTAAGTGGATTGGCTACGTATTTAGTAGATTGAACCAACAACCAAACGTGCAGCAGCCTACAATTGCGTTAAATTATTGAAGGATGAAAAATGCGCGCACGCTGTCATTTTGAAGTTTAACATTGCGAGTTTTACGCTGTCGAGTAAATGATTGATTGCATACGAAGCAATGAATGCAAGCAAATAACAGGCGCGTTGTTTGAGCTATCAAAAAGTTATTCAATTAGGGAACAGAAGTCGCGCTTGAGATTGCGATCATTGACAATTGTTAACTGCCCCCCTTGGTCTCTTACCAATGGGGGCAGTTAACAATTGTCATAAAATAAAAATAGGACTAAAATTATGTAATTTTCATTACATATTTCGTACTAGCTACCACCCACCGCCCCGCTATTCTTTATAAATAACAGTATATGTGTTATTCTGATATTAGCTACATTATTGTAAAGTTTCATAAATATCCGTTCAGTAGTTCATGCGTGATTGGCTGACAAACATTGATCTATCTAAACTTTCGCATTTATAGTATTTTCAACGATTTTTTTTTTTAAGTAACCCTTTGTCCCGTTTGTTTCAGAGAGCCATGGGTACTAACCCCATAGGCATGGCTGCACCTGCGATTGGTGGTGATAAACTGGTGGTCGATATGGCTACCACCAGTGTCGCCATGGGAAAGGTAAATAAAATAAACGTGGCTTTTGGCTGTTTTATACATGTGTGTGGCTACCGCGTACACCCCAGCGGTTAAAGAAAGGTATTAACAGTTGGGGTGTAGAGGTACGATCTAAGTTACTTCAAAGTCAGCGTTTAGGTTTGACATTCTTATGCAAAGCATACATGACGGTTAGTACTGAGGCGTTACCACTTGCTGGCGTACTTCCGGTCGACCTTGAAGTGCAGCGAGGTGCTACAATGAACTATGCCGCACGAGAGACCATGGACGCGGACTTTTTAACGCGGAGTGACCTTGACAAAAACTCTTGATTATTTAAACCACCTATTGACGTCGGGATCTTTTATCCGAATGGCAATGTAGGTGGGATAATTCCATCAAGGGCCGACACCGCCACCAATTCTTTGCATCCGTTTGCGTGCGGCTGGCCAGGACGTGGCTGTGTTGCCCAATTTCTCACGGGGTATGGTAACTTTAAAAGTAAATTATTTTCCTTAAAGCTGGTTGCCTCGCCTTATGTTAGTGTTCTACATCTAACTGCGAATAAATACAATCTGCTCATCATATCTTATGGGAGTGTATACTTTGGCAGAATTAATGCAATATTATGTTAAATAATGTACAGGCTGCATCAGGATTTGTTTACTATACGGACCTTGAAGAAACTAGAACAAATTTCCGTGCGTTCAAGCGTTTTTACCATACCTATTATTGGAATCAAATATAACAGCTCATTTAAAACTGGGCTTATCTCAGTTGTAAATGACCTTTTGTGCCTATTGGCCTTGTTTGTTCTGTCTCTAACTTGAAAAGCTAATTCTCAATATTGATTAATGATTCTGTTATTTTGATTCAAATTTTAATTAACAATTGTGATTTGAACTGTAATTTCAATTTTAACACTAAATGTGACCTAAATTGTGTTTTTTTTTAATCTTAATAATAATTGTGATTTTAACTTTTATACTAATTTTGATTTTGAACTTGAATTTATTTTATACATTGTTTGACTTCATATTATAATTTTTAATTACATTTTTGTTTTCGGTGGTTGTTTGTCATATTAGTATTATTTCTTTTATTTTTAATTGTTTAATTTCAAATGTTATTTTTGTACAATCTGCAGCACTGTGCTGTGTCACGAAGAACATTACAGCATTTTCTGATACCTGCGCCACCAAGATACAGGCTGTGCCTAGTTTGGGGCCCATGGAAGCTTCCATTGTGATATCTAGTTCATTTAGTCCATTGTGCAAAATGTTTCTCGAGGTTTTTGCTGTTGACGATAGGTTCGTCTGAAGTCACGGCATTAAGCTGAGCAATGACCTATTCTTGCACAGATGCGACGCACAGCCTATTTGTTTCAAAGATGGATAATTTTCCACTCAGTAATCGGCATTTCGTTTAATTTGTGATTGTTTTGTTTGTTTTCATTTGGTAATGTCGAAACATATTACGCAAGTAAATTGTCTTTGGCCTCTCACCCCAGATAACTGTGTATTGCTCTCATCAAGCAATAGACAAAATTGACAAACTTTTATAATTTTTCGTTTTTAAATACGAGGCTTTTGGTTTATTTGTATTTTTATTGAATGCCACTCTTTATTTTGTATTGTGCGTTTAGTTTGTGCAGAATAAACAATTTTTCTTTCTTTTCTTTCTGTGTTTAACTTGTGTGTGTGTCAATAAAAGAGTAACCCGGGAGTTTCTTGCCGGTTTTTCTCCATAGGAAACGACCAAACCGAGCCGTGCGCCTTTTGTGGACGTTTTATAAGTGCCCATTTAGGCTTATGTAAAATAAAAATAAAATAATTTTGATTTTTTTTTGAATAAATAAATTATTATTATTAAAATTATTATTAAATTATAAGTGGAAATTTATAATTTATACTTCTCCTACTCCTCCGTTATTCTTTTCTGATTAATTTCGTTGCGGTATTCAAGACAGTTAAATACATTCTCCGGGACTTCGTCGAGCTTCATTGCCTCGGCGCTTTTCTGGTGGTCGCCACTGTTGATTCTGGCTTTCAGGAGTTCCAAAAAAAAAGTTGGTGTGTAGATAAACTAATTTTCAAATATAAATGTACCTACTAAGTGATGAAACAAGTTTTATTTTTCCAGATTGAAGTCCAGATCCACAAGCAAGAGCCACTGCCTGAAGGTTGGGCTCTGGGACATGATGCGAAGCCCACCACGGACGCCAAGGAAGTGTGTATCTTTAACGCTCTTTTTTTTTTGAGGGAGAAAACCTTCAAAAGTTGGCTGGAATTTTGAGGAGCAATCATCGACCAATCACGAAAGACGCGTTGTGGATTTCCGTCAATGTGATTGGTCGATAGAATGGGACAAATCCTTCGCCTTGCCGAATTCACTTACGCTATTAGGCAGGGAATGTGGGATTACTACCACACTCAATTCATCCCGGTGGTCACCTAAGCACATGGAAACAGTCCGAATCAAACTGCCTAGCCTTTTCTGGTCAGCTTCCAGTCTAACCGGATTAAGCTGAGTACCAGTGTTTTACACGGAGCGACTGCCTATCGGACCTTCACAACCCAGTAACACTATAAAAGATATATGAAAAGAGCCTGTGGCCTCTTTGACGGCCAACCCGAAAAACCATCTATGCATTCCTGTTAGGGAACAAGGCACGCCTTTGGGGAAACAACGTATTACTAACGCCTTCACCAATGATGATAGCAACTACACTGTTTGAGACACTTTGCTAAGATTTGTTGTCTTGTTGTTATTATTTTGTGTACATCGTCATCATTTTGGAAAATAACCCGTACCATTCCTCTTTAGTAATTAGTTATTACTTACTCCCGGTTAAACTACTAATTACTAAGACAAGGCGAAAGCTCGAATGCTTTGTCAACTGCTGCTGCAAAGCCCTGTTGGATTTTTTATTTTCAGTGCTGTACCGAGCATTGAAAATCCAACTCCTGTCTGATCTCTCTGTCCTGAAAATGTCGCACAATATCTGCAGCTGGGAAACACCAGGATCCAAAGGACCACCGAACTTGGGACAATGCTTCGCAGTTATTAACCCGAACTTCTTCGCGCCGGGCTTCCAAGACAGAGCCGCTGATTGTCTCAACACCTGGAGGAACTTAGAACCTGTAAGTTTAAAAGTATTACTAGCCCATTGTCTAGACTTAGCTGAATGGTCTGAGGACAGCGCGGTGGTTTACCAAATTATTTTAAAACTGGTCAATCAGGTCAGACAGAAAAGGAAGTGTTTTGCTATTTTGTGCCTTGTGTATGTCATCTGTTATAATAATAATAACAAAAAATAATTACATATTAATATTATCAAATCAATAACCGATTTATAAATGGAACAAGAAACGAGAAAAATGAAGACGACGACGTCATGTTAACGAGAGCTGCCGCCGCAAGACAAGCATGCCTATCACCTCCGGCCTCGTCGCCCAGCTCCGCCTCGCCGCCGCCGGAAACCAGCCCTCCTGTGAGTGCTGTGACACCGCCGTGGCAGTTGCCAGACCGCGTACCGTGTCCGGATGCTCTCTTTGTTTCAGGTGCTTGAGCCAGCCGTCAACGTTTCGGCCCAACGACTTTCGGATCAGGTGCGGGTCATCCAGCGTAATCGTATGTTGGATGATACTGTACTTGATCGCCTCCGAACGGAAATGGGTAACCGTGTCACTGCCCCACCGTCGCAGGCTGTGGTGCCACCACAGTCCAACCACGCTGACGAGGAGATTAGTGACAGGGTTACAAACGTAAATACCCACTGCAATGTGGAATTGAGGAGTGCTTTGGAGTGTGCTATTCGGGAAAATCGCTACATGGCACCCGAACTTAGGCCACGATTACCTCGTTTGCCCATGCATAAAAAAAATAGGGCGCTGGTGGCTGTTCTGGATTCGCAGTTATCAAATTATTTTGAAGACTGCGAAGACCTCACTGACACACATTCGATCATGTACTGCGCGGCTGTAGCGGCATGTCGTGTGGCCCACGTCAAATTTGCAGATGACAGAGCTACACGACCGAAACCAGCCGTACCAGCTTGGCAGTGCAGGATCGAACATCGTATTGGTGGGGCCAGAGCATTCATCGGCAAACTAATTTGTTTCAGGGAAGGCAATAATCGCCCTAGAGTGATGCGCTTTGTGAGACGGGCGTTATCGGGGACTGATGGACGCCCCCGAGACTATATTTCCCATGTCACAGAGCGCATCGGCTTCCTGAAGTAAAAAGTGTTTGCATGTGCAAACCAATACGGTTTAGGTACAGGCGGAGAGTTGAGCGATACACCCAGAATCGTACATTCAAAAGTAATGAAAGGTGGGTTTATCGGGCTTGGGAGTGACCCGACCAAGGTGTGACTGATACGCGCCTGCCGGATGATGACGCTATATGTTCATTCTGGCGCAGCATCTGGTTGGTGCCTGTTAGTTACACCGAAGGTGAATGGACTCGGGAGGTTGAACGAGCGTGCGATCTAATAGAAGAAATGGGGGCTATCACGATCAGCCCCCAAGATGTAGACCGTGCAGTCCGTCCGTTGCCGAACTGGAAATCTCCAGGGCCGGACGAGCTGCACAACTTCTGGATAAAATGGCTACAAAGGTCGCACGCTCGTTTGGCAACTCAGTACCAGGCAGCCTTAGAGTCTGTTTCGCTACCCAAGTTCCTTACAACAGGAATTACCCTCTAGCTCCACAAGGCTGGTAGCACTGCGGAACCTAAAAATTATAGACCGACGGTCTATTAGGTTCTTACATCAGTTTTGAGAGTTAAAATTAGTAAACACGTCGACAATAACTCCATCATGTCGGCCTCTCAGAATGCATGTAGGAACGGGTCCCGTGGTACTAAGGAACTACTCCTTATTGATATGGCCATTAGACAACAGGTTCAGCGTTCCCGAAAGGATGTGTCGACATGTTGGATAGATCTTCTTCTTAGCGTGTCGATGACAAACGGACTCTTTTTAGTTAAATGCCTTGCCTGGCCCAGAATTCAGCCACGGCAACGCCCTCCGCCGACGCAGTCATAAGGTCCTCACGTGAACAGACAACAGGACATGCGGCACAAGACGTAAGGTGGGCCATGGTCTGCGGGGAGACGCCGCACAAGCACCGAAGATCGGAACCATCAGAGAACCCCCACCTATGGAGATTGTCTTTGCTGCGGCCGACCTGAGTGCGGAGTCTGTTCAGAGTTTTCCAGGTCGGCCAAGGCAATGTGTGCCCAGGTGAAAGGGTCTCCGATGGCTCCAGAAAATGATCAGGGAGTTCAAATTTCTTTCGCCAAAGATCGCATCTTTCCGTGGTGGTGTTGCCGGTAGATGGACTCACGCAACCAAGAAAACTTTTTCGACTTTTAAGCCTCTGGGGCACAGAGGTGTAGTTGTGCATTGGGTGGCGCGAGTCAGTTTCATGCTTTGCCCTTTCTATACGGCTTCCCATAGTCCTGCGCACATCCGGGGGCGCGATGCCGATTAGTGGATACAGCAATCGTACCGGAGTCGGTTTAAGGCAGCCAGTGGATATTCGGCATGTCTCGTTTAGTGCTGTATCCACTAGGCCGGAGTGGGCGGAGCGGCTCCACACTGGACAGGCATATTCGCCAGCGGAGAAACAGAGCGCCATTCCAGTAGTTCGCAAGACTTGTGGAGATGCTCCCCATCTAGTGGATGTAAGGCGGCGTAGCAGGCTGTTCCTGGCATGCACCTTTCGCTTAACTATCTCACAATTTTTCCTGTAGTTGAGGGACCTATCCAAAGTGACGCCAAGGTATTTTGGATGGGGACTGTGGATGATTGGTAGCCCCTGCTATGAGATGTTGAGTGTTCGACCCGCTTGTCTGTTACGGAGGTGGAAGGCGCACGACTGTGTTTTTGAGGGGTTTGGTTTTAATGCATTTTCTGCATAATAGTGATAACCAATACATAAACTAATAGTGATAACTAATATTTCTACATAATAGGTCTGAAAGTGCGATGGAAAGGCTGGTTTCAATCTCCTCAAAATTTGTGGCTTGGCAAGTTAATGCCAGGTCGTCTGCATACAGAAAGCGGGTCGTGTTCGGACTCACCGGTTGGTCGTTGGTGTAAATGTTAAACAGCAATGGAGCCAGTACACTGCCTTGGGTAATCCATTCTTCTGGGTCCGCCACCTACTTTTATCATCGAGAAGGTTGACTTGAAATCGTCGGTTACTGAGGAGCTCTCTAAGAATTCGAACAAACTTTGGGTCCTCTGTTAGGTTTGTAACCTTCTATAACAAGCGCCTAATGTTAACAGTGTCGTAGCACCCGTCACTTTCCTGGTTTCGAACCCGTCCTCAATATGTTGCGTGAGGTTAAGGACCTGCGCGCAGCAAGACTTCCCAGGTCAAAATCCTGATTGCTCTGGTATAAGTTTCGGGTCGACAAGCTTTGAGAGACGGGCTAACAGTAGTCTTTCGAAAAGTTTGTAAGTGTGGCAGAGGAGCGATATAGGGCGGAAGTTTTTGGGATCGTCGTGTGGTTTCCCAGGTTTGGGGATAGCAATGACTTTAGACCTCCTCCAAAGACTAGGTATATTCGCAGACTCCAGACAGCGGTTAAAAAGTTTTAGCAACCATGACACCGATACTGGGCCGAGGTGCTTAATTTGCTCAACTAAGACCCCGTCCACACCAGAGGCCTTACCAAAGCTCAGTCTTTGAATGGCTAGGACGATGTCTGCTAGTTGGAATGGGTCGCACACTGATTCACTGGAAGATGCCAGGTTGCCAATTTTAGGAGTTCTGCCTAGGCGTTGTGGTGGTTTGCCATTAAGCAGGAGTTGGTGGGCAACTTGGTTAGCCGTTACTGCACTGGGTGTATGAGGAGGTGGTGACTCGCTCGTGAGTCTGCGGATAGTGGTCCAAGCTTTTTTGCTATTATGTGTCAAGTCAATTTTAGTAACCGTGTCCATCCATTTTTCCTGGCGTTGTTCGCATATACGTGACAGCAGATTTTCACCGGCTTCAACGGTTTTAGCTGAGAAGGGGTCATCGTCGTATAGTTCTTCGTACGTCTTTAGCAGTTCGCAAGATTCCTGGGAAATGCCGGGGATGTAAGATGTGCGACACCCTCGCGGGATATATTTTCGAGATGTTTCTGCGACTACGCTTACGAATTTGTCGTAATTTTGTGGGGTAGGCGGAATGTAAAGCAATTCGTCATCTACGGTCATCGAAAATTGTTCCCAGTCAGCTTTTAAATAATTAAAGCGGCGTTTGAAAGGCATAGTCACTGGGAGGATAGATTATAAGAAGGCATATGACTCAGTGCGTCATACATGGCTCATGAGGGTGCTAGAATTGTATAAAATATATCTCTACGCACCTTCTTGATGTCGTGTATGTGGCAATGGAGCACAGTCCTTCGCTATCCAGGATGTCGAAATATCCAGAGGAATAGCGAACCTGTAAGGATTGAGTGAGGAATATTCCAAGGCGATACTTTGAGTCCACTTTGGTTTTGTCTAGCCCTGAATCCTCTAAGCATGCTGCTGGAGAATTCAGGGTTTGGTTGAAGAGAGGTGGTCAGGTTATATCTCATCTCCTTTACATGGATGACCTGAAGCTCTTTGCCCCCAGTAATCTTTAACTGATGGAGCTACTAAAGGCTACTGAAACTTTTAGTAGCGCCATCAGAATGGAGTTTGGTGTGGACAAATGTGCGGTCATGCATGTAAAGCGAGGGGAGATTGTGGAATCTGTAGGAATTCAACTCGCAGATTCCATAAACCTGAGATCCCTCTCTCCAAACGAAACCTATAAGTATTTGGGTATGTCGGAAGCTTTAGGTATCAGCACTACTGACATGAAGCAATCGTTGAAGGAACGCTTCTTTGGCCGCCTGAAGAAGGTATTCAATAGCCTTCTTTCGGGCGGAAACAAGGTGCGCGCCTTCAACGGTTGGATCGTATTGATGTACTCTTTTGGCATACTCAAATTGACTCAAACGGAACTTGACGCCCTGGATAGGCGGGTGCGTACACTGCTGACTGCATATCGAATGCATCACCCACGATCGTCGGTCATGAGTTTGTATATACCGCGAAAGTGTGGGGGCCGAGGCTTTTTAAATGCCAAAAGCCTCCATAACCGCGAGATATGCAATCTCAGGGAATATTTTCTAAACACCGACGCGGGTATGCATCGAGATGTAGTAGCAGTGGACAAGGGACTCTACCCGCTCTCCTTGGCGAATGAGAACTGACGCAAGCCTGTAGTGCTTGACACTAACGACCGCAAGGAGGTATGGCAGAGTAAGGAGCTTCACGGACGCTTTTTCCGGGCCCTACATGGTTGTTCTCGTCTAGCTAACGAAGAGTACTTGCATAGGCACAACCCCGTAGCCAGGATTATCCATCAGCAACTTGCTCTGAAATACGCTCTTGTGGCATCGGAGGTGCCGTACTACAGGTATGTGCCCGACCCAATTCTCGAGAATGGCAATATCACATTGTACTGGGATCGGTCCATCATTACTGACAGGACTATTATCGCTAATAAGCCTGATATAGTGGTGGTGGACCGAATCGAGAGGCGTACAATGATTGTTGACATAACTATCCCGCATGACGGGAACCTCGTGAAAGCCGAGAAAGATAAGCAAATCAAGTATCTTGACTTGGCTCGCGAGGTTGTCGACATGTGGGATGTGGATACAGCGATCATAGTACCGATAGTCGTGTCAGCCAATGGCTTAATAGCCACGAGCCTCGACCAACCTCGGCTGGGTCTATTTTTTACATTTTCAAATGTTTTTCTTTTTTGTGTGTTTTATAAAAATATTTAAAAATGTAAAATAATAAGAAAAAGATAGAGGATAGAACAAAGCATGCAAAATTTCAAAGTCAGGCAAACAGGTAAGGAGGCATCAACAACGAACTATTTGAAACATCAACATTTTTTATCTATACATTCTTTTATACTATTGCTAGGCAGTTATTATTGTACTTAGCTAGCCTAGGCAAATCATTCAACTCTAATCTATAGGGATCTCGTCTGCTCCGAGGATTCACATCATTTGCAGTCTTATTATTATTATTTTTTTCATTGCAAACATACATACTTCGTAAATGTATAGTGCCGGTAACAGTAACAAACCAAGTTTCCTAAATATTGGCCGACATGAGTCATCAGGTTTAAGTCTAGAAATTGATCTCATGCACTTTTTTTGAGCGATGAATGCTCTACAGAAGTCGGTGCTGTTACCCCACATTACAAGCCCATAACGTAGTACCGGGCCGATTCGACATATGCGTGGTATGATATCACAGCAGTTTTTATGTTAGTTACATTTTTAACCTGTTTAAGTGCATATACAAATTTATTAATTTTAGTGCTAACATTGTCTATGTGTTCTTTAAAATTGATATCTTTTTCTATTACAACACCCAGGAATCTAACATGAGTTACTTCTTTTATTTTTTTAATATTGAGTTTACTGCCAGTTTCCCAGCTCTCAATTATCGGGTTGTTAACGTAATCGAGGATTAATCGCCTGTTAATTCTACTTTCAGTTTCTCAACATCCAAGTGTGACAAGCGGCTGACAATTTGTCACATTTGAGAATAATCTCGAATTAACCACATGTTACTGCAGTTTTGGGTTTCTGAGCACCTTTTTCAATGTTAATCTATTGTCAACGAGCCTAATTTATAATTGTTGGAAATTGGTCGATTATTCGCGGATTAAAATTAATATTATGCTTTTAAAGGCTTATATTACGATAAAAAGATAATAGGGGTCCGCGAAAACTATGGTATGGGTAGAGTTATAAAACAAAAGTTAATTTATATCAATTATTTAATTACCAAGATTTAAAAAAATTAGGATATTACAAACTTTTAAATTAATTACATTATAAAAACTTGACACAATTATCAAAAATAGTTATTTTGTATTTATGTAAATAAAAAAAAAATAAAAAAAACTGTTACTGACCTGGGAATCGAACCTGCCTCACGCTAGTGCGCGTGAGGAAGGTTCGATCCCCAGGTCAGTGTTGACTGTACCCTGTACTTAGTACTTACCAAGGTCAGCTTCTGGACAGGTTTGTGTTTAACTTGAAGCGGCTGGGTTGGTGACCGCGCCAGGGTAAGCAACCAAGGTCAAGGTCAAGGACTTACCAAGGTCAGTCTTGGGATGGGTGACCACTTTTTTTTTGATCGCTTGTTTATGGATAGGTGACTCCACCAGGGTAAGCAACACTAACCAAGGTCAGTCTTTGGATGGGTGACCACTTTTTTTTGGATCGCTTGTTTATGGATAGGTGACTCCGCCAGGGTAAGCAACACTAACCAAGGTCAGTCTGGATGGGTGACCATCACCACAAAATTTTGATCACCCATCCTAAAGTCACCCCGCTAGGTTAAACAACATGTAACAAGGTCACCCATCCACGAACCCAAAAAAAGTGGTCACCCATCCAAACAGTGACCTTGGTAAGTGTTGCTTACCCTGGCAGGGTCACCCATCCAAAAACAAGCGAACCAAAAAATAGTGGTCACCCATCCCAAGATTGACCTTGGTAATTGTTGCTTACCCTGGCGGGGTCAGCCATCTAAAACAAACGAACCAAAAAAAAGCGGTCACCCATCCAAAGAATAACCTTGGTAAGTGTTGCTTAACCTGTGTGGAGTCACCTATCCAAAAACAAGTAAACCAAAAAAAAAGTGGTTACCCATCCAAAAATCGACCTTGGTAAGGTTTGCTTAACTTGGCGGCTACACCTACCCAGCCTCTCAAGATAAAAGTTACTGATTACGTTATAGTAGCGAATGAAGTGAATGAATACCAGCTAGGGTAGCCAACCGAAATAAATTAATGTCGATTATTTAATGTAACAAGCGATTACGTAATTTCTCGATGATGAAGTGTTGAGAAACTCACTGACAACTGACGGCTGGTTAATTTGTGACAAATTGTCAGCTGATTTGAGATGTGACGTCGACCTCAGAAACTGGCCCTTAATGTCATTTTTATAATTATATAGATCGATTAAATTGGATGTAAATGGATTTATCTAAAGGACATGGCTAAATAAAGTATGGACGACTGCCCTAGCAAGGTATAAACGTTTTAACAAGTAATATGTAATGCTGATTAGCTGAATATTAGTATTTCGTATGAAAAAAGGTACAGGAAAATCGTAGAAACTCCTACATTAATAGATATGCAAACTTGTAAAAGAATAAGATTTTGCTATGATACTTTATTAAGGCGTTTAGAGGAGCTCGTGGCTTAATAATAACAGCCACACAGGTTCAAGGTTAAGCAACGCTAGCCGAGATCATTCCGTGGTTCACCATGGAACCACGGACTGATCAGTAATAGCTATCTTTACATAGCGAGTTTCCTTCGTGCCTTGGAAAGCTAGTTAAGCCGTTGGTCCCGGCGACAGCCGACAATTTGAAGATCTGTCATTTGTGGCTACACCACAGTTTATGCATCTCTTGATAAATCAATACGCATTTGAAACTTAAGACCATGCTAGTTGTCTCTGTATTATACCCGGCGAAAGGAACTTCGTTCAAAGCGAGTTCCCACGACACCCCCAACAAGTCTTTTTTTAATTAGGTTCTAATCGAATCGAGTGTAATCTAGAAGAAACGATTGTAACTTTTTATTGTCAGCCAGATTTTGCCAAAAATTTCTAGAAATCAGATAAATGCAATTAAAGAAATCAACATCTAAGGTTCTATCTCTAAGGTTTTGAGATGTATTGCGAGAGGTACAAAAATAAATAATAATGAATACTGTTCATTTCGACTTACGCAAATGTCTTTAAAAGTAGATTTTGTTACAGTTATTGACTAAAATTTTTCGCAGAACGGAATCTTATGTTCTTCTTGTCAAACAAAAACATGTAAAAACTTTTAATTATTTGATTAATTCACGAAAGTTCTAGAAGAATAATAAAATTGTAATAATTAATTAATGAATATTTTAATGTTACGAGATAGTGAGAAATTTCTATGCATGTCATTTCATGTCCATCTTTAAACGGTTAATGTCAAGCCAGTGCAGTAATTTGTCAATTGTATTAATTTTTTTTTTTTTTTTTTTTTTTATTTGAGATGGGTTTGCTCTTGACTCTAGTCTAGGTCAGAGGTGACAGAGACAGAGTCGACGATGGAGTGAGTTTACCCAGAAGAAGCCTGTTCACTCTAACTTTGAAGAGATTCGGGTTGAAGGCGTTCGGAAACACGGACGCAGGTAGTGAGTTCCATTCATTCGCTGTGCGCATTATGAAGGATGTCTGGAAGCGCTTGGTGCGAATTGGTGGAATGGCAACAAGGTAAGGATGGTAACTTGCAGTGCGTCTAGATGTCCGATGGTAGAAGGGGGCTGGTGGGATGAGGTCGTGGAGTTCTTGAGCACACTCACCGAAGTACAGTCTGTAGAAGACCGACAAGCAGGCAACTTTGCGGCGATGAGCCAAGCTATGTAGCTTGGCATCCGCCAGTTCAACGTCGCCGATGAGCCTCTTGGCTCTGCGTTCCACTGAGTCAAGCGCGGCAAGCTGATACTTAGCTGAGCCATCCCAAAGGTGGCTGCAATACTCCATGCAGGATCGGACTTGCGCTTTGTAAAGGGTTAAAAGCTGTCCAGGCGTAAAGTATCGCTTCACTCTATTCAGGATGCCCAGTTTTTTGGCCGCAATTTGGGCTTTGTACTCAATGGAGGCGCCGAAGTTGAGATTGGATGTCAACTCCATGCCTAGGAGCTCGAGCCGATCAGTCACAGGAACAGATGTACCCCGAAAAGTAGGAGTATGATCGAAAAGACTCCTTTTAGCGGTAAAAAGACACGCCTGTGTTTTGGTGGCGTTAAAGGAGACCAGATTGTCATCACCCCACTGGGAGACAAGGCTTAAGGTCAAATCTGTCCGCTCCACCATAGCCTCTCTCAAGGAACGAACTTCATCCACGCTGGTTTTTGCGCTGGACAGGTATCTCTCTGAAACAGTACTGTCATCTGCGTACCCAACAATACCAGGCAGAAGTAGGTCATTGATGTGCAGCAGGAAAAGAGTTGCAGAGAGAACAGACCCCTGAGGAACTCCGGCGTCAATAGCCATAAGGTCAGAGGAGCAGCCGTCAATGACTACTCGGATCGACCGTTTGCTGAGGAAGTCTGATATCCAGCTACAAAAACCAGCGGGGATGCCATACGCAGGAAGCTTACTGAGTAGACTCGCGTGCCAGACCCTGTCAAAGGCCTTCGAGATATCAAGCGACACAGCAAGTGCTTCGCCGTGTCTCTCGATGGCCTCGCCCCAGCAGTGCGTGACATACACAAGAAGATCACCAGTTGACCGTCCCCGGCGAAAGCCATACTGACGGTCACTGAGGAGATTATTGTCTTCAAGGTACGTCAGCAACTTACTGTTGAGTACCCTTTCCATAACTTTGGACAAAATGGAGGTAATGGCGATTGGACGGTAATGAGCAGGGTCTGCACGGTTGCCTTTTTTGGGCACTGGTTGCACATTTGCAAGCTTCCAGGATTTCGGCACCATTCTTTTTACAAGAGAGAGGCGGAACAAGCGTGTCAATACAGGAGACAGTTCAGGCGCACACTGCCTCAGCACTCTCGCCGGAATGCCGTCAGGGCCGCTGGCCTTGTTCACGTCTAGACTGCACAATACTCTCCGGACCTCTCTAGTGTGCACAGCGATCTCCGGCATCGAAGAGTCACAATGAGGTACAGTAGGTGGTTGCTTGGAGCCAGCGTCCAGACGTGAATTGCTAGCAAAGAGAGATGCAAATAAATTTGCTTTCTCACTCGCAGAGTGAGCCAGCGACCCATCAGGTTTCAGCATTGGAGGTAATGTGGGACGACAGAAATTCGTTTCAACCGCTTTAGACAGGGACCAAAACTGTTTACTACCCGGAGGGTGTGATGCCAGCTTGGCCCCAATACGCCCAATATGGTCAAAACGTGCCCGACGCAGAACCCGCTTGCAGAACTTGGCGGCAGAATTAAAGGCTCTTTTCCTCGCGCGAACCCTACGTGCTCTAAGTTTGCGGTCGCGGGCCCCGACCCAGGCTTTATAGGCAGACTCTTTTCGGGCCTCTGCGTGGGCGCATTCTGCATTATACCAAGGTCGGGATTTGTGACCGAGCGGTATGTCGGAGAATGGAATGAAATAATCCATTCCCTGTCGAATCACATCCCCAACCGCGTCCGCACAGCTCGAGGGGTCACCCGAGGAGAAGCACACATGCCGCCAAGGATAAGACGCAAAAAAGTGCCGCATCTCGTCCCAGTCTGCTGACTCGTATCGCCATACTCGTCTCGTGCCTCTAGGACTGTCATCTGGAGGAGAGCAAGTCGACACGGATTTCACCAGACAGTGGTCAGACGTTCCCAGCGGGGCTGAGACCGACACCGAATGACTGTCCGGATCAGTTGTCAGCAGAAGGTCTAAGCAATTGGGTGTATGGCCGTCAACATCCGGTACCCGCGTTGCCACATTCACCAGCTGGGTTAGATCTAGCGATAGAGAAAACTTGCGCGCCTCCAACCCGGCATGGTCAGTTTTCCGGTACGGGTACAACCACTCTTTATGATGGGCGTTAAAGTCCCCCAGAAAATTAAGCTTCGCTGTTGGGTACCGTTGCTGGGCCATGTCAGCCGACTCCACGAGGAAATTAAAAAGCGCTGTCGTCTCCTGGTCACCGGTGTGGGATCGATAGACGCCGATGTAGAGAGACTTCTCCACGCCAGTGTCCACAAGTAGCCATATGGCAGAAAACCCCGATTTCTCAAAGCAACGGAGACGACGACAACAAATGTCATCGCGGACGTACACACAGACCCCTGCTTGCTTCTTGAACTTGTGTTCAAGAGAGTAACCCGGGTAGTTGAGGTACGCCACGTCCGACGGGGTTGTTATCTTCGTCTCCGTTAGGAAAAAACAGGTGCGGCTTCTCGGTCTCAAGGTGGTGGTGGACCGGATCGAGATTAGAGTGCAGCCCCCTGATGTTAGTGAGGTGCACTTTTAGTGGGAGGAAGTGCAGCCGTTGTTTCACCATATTCTTCTTTGCTTTCTTCATATTAAAGTTAAAGAGTTTGCTGGGGAAGAAGTCGAACTGTCAACTGTCAATAATGTCAAGCTCATGATCTAAAATGGTATTATGTTTTTTGTTTGATGTCACTATAATAGATTTGTCGTCGGCAAATAATATGCATTTATGATTAGTTATTTCAATTATGTCATTTATGTAAATGAGGAACAATATTGGGCCCAGAACGCTTCTTTGTGGAACGCCATATTTATTATGACTATATTCCGATGAGTAGGATATTTTTTCATTATTATATTTATTTTATTTATGATGACACGTTGTTTTCTATTGCTTAAATAGGACGATAGCCACTGGAGTACCGGACCTCTAATCCCAACAGCCTCTAACTTTAAGAGAAGAGTTTATTTACGTCAGGCATGGCGCAAACCATTAAAAATTTATCGAAAAATCAAAGGTTTATATACAAATATGGCAAGTACGCGCCAAATCCGCGCAAAACGGCCATAGCGCAGCATAATGCTGAGACTCGCGTGGGAGACAGAGCCACAGCGCTGCTTTTCAGAGATTTTTGTTCAAATTGATTGCTCTCTGACAAAGCTCTCTCTATGCCTAGCTAGGTTTACTTGAAAGACCACGCGACTGGAGCTGCGGAACATATTAAAACTCCAACAATTCTACTTACTTTGCAGGTAGATTCATCACTGCCAGTCCTGGCTCCCGGTGACAAGAATCACAAGATCGGCGAGGCAACTTTGGCAAAGGGAACCGTCAACTACACGCCAAGACAAATCGAAGCTATGAATGTCCTGGCCAAGAGGCTCGGTGTTAAACCTTTACAACCTAAGTTATGAGTTCAGAGATTTAGTGTCCCACGGAATCTTTTTTGTCGTTTTGCCGAGTTACCGAACTTATACTAATAATTTATTAGTATTAATAAAGAATCTATTTTATTTATAGGTTCAATAATTGTGTGTGTGCCTGTAAAGTGGGAACATTGTTAAATATAAAAACCTAAATATAAATTTTATTCGCCTTTCTTTTGAAGTGAAGTTCTGTTTGGGGTACCTTATATGAGGTGATTATTGGGGTAGTAAGAGCTTACTTAGGCCTTAGGTTTTGGAGGACCTTAACCCGTGACTTAGTTACAGGATAACGTTCTAACTCACACAAAATTGCATTTTGAGATGTCGTAACGTAAATTAAGCAAAAGGACTGCGTAAGAATCTAAGGATCGAAGCAGGTGGCATTCTGTAGTTCTTGCCTACTGCCTCGGGCATGGCTCGGAAAAAGGCATAAGTTTATGTATGTACTATTATAAGTGGTACATTAATGTGTCTTGTCTTTAAATTTCACTTTTACAAAGAATGCAGTTTGTTACAGAAACGAAAAATCGATCCTTCAAACATTCCGGCTCGTTACGAGTCCCATTCTCTCTACCTATGGATATAATTTCTCGTAAATTACACATTTTTGCTAAGTCTCTAGTTTGCAAGTTTGCTGGGATGATAAAGCACGAAATCAGGTATACTTAAGCGATTGTGGCCGTTCCGACCTCATAGGTCTCCGGCTAACATACTCGAGTATTATGGCGGCCCGCCCCGACTTCGTACAGGACAAATTATATACACAAAGCTTATCGCTCTTTGTATTAGTAAAACCGTATCACAAGCCGTTGAATCGATCATAAGACGTAACTGGAGAAACAGACAGAAGCACAGATTCTAGTTTATGCCTCAGACTTCACAAAAAAATATTATAAAAATAAAGTGCATTTTTCGACCAAAATTACTATTACATCCTCATCCGTACCTATGGGAGGCCTCCTGCAAAACTTCTAGTATTTGTTTACTGGCATTTATATCCTCGGCCAATGGCACTTAGCAGGAATATCCTAGCCCCCATACTGATTGATTTTGATGTGAAATGCTTCACTGAGGTCATTGATGCCTGGAGACTCGCTTGCCCGAATTCTAATACCCTCAAAAACCCATCATCCCAGAGACGGTGGGATGAGCCGCTCTGCAGAGCGGTTCAGAAACATCAAATTGCCACTTCTACAACTCCGTGCGTGCGCGCTTGCTGGCTGCTGGTGAGTGGGAGTCGGGTCTTTGGCTGCACGCACTACCACCGTTTGGCGACACTACTTTCCGCCTCGCTGCTTCCCTACGTTTAGGCGCTCCCGGTATTTTTTATTTTTTTTAAACTTTATTTAAATAGCTTTTTTCGCTAATGCGAATATGACGCTCTGTATGGTATACATAATAAAGTACAATGTTTATTCTTAGCTTACGCAGCAATAAAAAAATGATTAAAACAAGTAAAATTTCAAAATTTAAAAACCCCTGGCACATTTTTCTTTTTCCTTCGGGGGTTAACTAGGTTCTGGGTCTGTTCTTCAAGGCGAACTTAACCATATTTATTACTTGTCGAATTTTGTTTGATAAAGGTATGGATACATTTATGTTTTGAGCTCCAATTTGTGACCCTAAAAATTGATTCCGGACACATCTCATTAAAATATGATATGTGTCCTCATATTTATTACACATGCTGCAAAAAGGTGATGGTATTATTTACATTAAAAATCCGAATTTGTTGAGAGGCATATGTCCAGAACGAAGTCTTTATATTATGGTTAAGTCAGCCCTGCATACAGAACACTTATCAATCCAAGGTGGAATATGAGGGTTGTGAATGGATTGTTTTATACCAAATGCCTTTTTCCCTGGAACGCAGATCAAAGTAGTCTTTCGAATTTTCTAAACAAATATTTTTAAGGACTGGAATAAAGTCCGTGCAATGTGGAATTGCTACGAAATCGGTGCCATCTGAACATGCTTGTTTTGCAAGATAATCTGCCTTATCATTACCGTCTATACCTATATGAGACGGGATCCACTGAATAACAATTAGCTTATTCTGAGATTTTAGTTTTAAAATCGTTCTAATTATTGTATAGGCTATCGGTTTACCTCAAAAAGTCGAGGTACAACGAGCCAAGTGTTGAACTGAACTCTTTGAATCTGTGTAAATGACATATATGCCTTGGTCTAGATTCAATAAATTATAAGGCTTCAGAAATAGCAATGAGTTCAATATACATGATAGACACATTAGTGGAAATTTTGAATTTCATAAAACTCTCAGATTGTTCGTCATAGAATGCGCATCCTGCATGATCTCCATCCTTTGACCCATCCGTATAAATTTTATAAAAATCTGTATATTAATGTTGCCTCTTTTAGTTTAGAACTATTTAACCTATTTTTGGTTTTATTTATAAAATCTATATTTGTTTTTAAGACGCTGGACAAATCAATGTCAGCCATCCATGTGTCAAGAGAAAACATTTCTAGCTGGTTACATGAGCTGATTGAAAATTCCTTTATTTCATTATGAATTAAAACGAGCAGAGGAACTTTTTTGTTTCTTTCATCAAAGTACACGTCACTTAACTTTTCTAAAGTTGGCGTTACTGTATTTAATTCATAAGAGTTTATTTTCAACCAAAATTTACCTGCCAAATACCATCGTCTAACCTCCAATGGTGGCAAACTAAGCTCGCATTCCATGACATGTGTAGGTGTAGTCCTAATAAATCCTCCAATTACTCTCATACACTGACCCCGGTGGTTCCGGCGTCCAACTCCAAAATGCCCCACTTGCAGCTCATCCACGTCTCGTTTGCCCAGTTTCGCATTGAAGTCCCCCATGACAACGGTGAAGTGAGTTTTGAAACCATGCATGGCTCTAGAGACCTGTATAACCTTCGGCGAATATCTTGCGGATATTCTGAGTATAAGGTACGCCACCCTGGTCGACACACTCTCGATCTTCACCACGTTGTTCACAAGGGAATTGTGGACGATAAACCCGACACCACCCTGGGACTGACGGTCACCCTCTTGGAAATAGAGCAGATTACCGGATTTGAGGATTATCGAGTCCTCCCCCTCTCTTCGGACTTCAGATAACCCTATAAAAGGGCGGATCCAGGATATTTTTCTGGGAGGGGCACAAGGGGCGGTCAGGCAAAAAAATCAACAATAACTGTCAGAAATAAACTTGAAGTATCATACTTCATGTTTATTTCTACAAGTTCAAGTATGTACAGGAAGGCTTATGAAAGACAGAAAACAGTTTCACTCATGTTCTTTCTGTTCATCATCATCATATCAGCCGAAAGATTTCCACTGCTGGACATAGGCCTCCCCCAAAGCGTCGCTTCATTGATCGGTCCCGTGCGTCCCGCATCCAGCAGATGCCCGCAACCTTCACCAGGTTTTTGGTCCACCAGGTGGGAGGCCTTCCAATGCAACGTCTTCCGGTTCGCGGTCGCCACACCAAAACTTTTCTGCTCCATCGGCCATCTGTTCTGCGAGCAATGTGCCCTGCCCACTGCCACTTAAGTGTGGCAATTCTTCGGGCTATGTCGGTAACCCTGATTCTCTTGCAGATCTCTACATTTCTGATTCAATCACGCAAGGACGGTTACCTATCATAATTTCGAACAACATTTGACCGAATTTAATTTCACCTAAAACTTTTCAACTATTATCGTTTCGTTTTTTTTTTACTTAATCGAAGTCATGTCTGCCACTGTCTCAGTTGACCTATTATCAATTCGATTTTTATCGTTACTCCAACGTTTTACTTGGTCGATTTTTTTTTACCGAAGTTACACTTACCGAAATAACATTTGTCCGAAATATTTATATTTAAACGCATATCAAAATAATAAGTGAGAGAGAAACAGTGGGCGAATACAAATGAGCGAGCTGAAAAAAATAATGTCGACGTAGGCTCCTATTTCTGTCTGCAGGGTCTAAAGTAACCTAACACGAAGGAGATGACGTGAGCTAAGTTCGCTCGCTTTGCTCGCTCACCTCCCGTCATCCCCTTCGAACCTAACCTATCCGTGTCGGGGTGCCCTAAATTCCCGAGCTCGCTTCGCTCGCTCTTGGACAAATTCTTTGGAATAATGAATTAATAAAAATGTCTAATGCATGACAGCTATTAATAAAGCATTTGCATGAAAATACGCAACCACAGACAAGACTGCGTGAAGTCGATTTTGCAGCGATTCGTTTTTGTCACTAAATTTTGTAGCACAACATATTGACTTTTATGACACTATTTCAATTTTAAATTGAAAATGCTACCAAGTAACCGGCTATATATTTGTGACTAATTAATATTCCCTAACATATTGTTTCGGTTTGGTGAAAATATGGCAAATGAAAAAAGTTCAAAAGAGGCTTCGGCCAAAATCACAAAGTTATTTTGTAAATCGGCGAAATGTAGTTCGGTAAAATAATACATATGCCACATGATACTTCGATGATAAAAAAAAAGACTTCGGTCAATAGTTTTCGGTAAAATGAAATTCTAACAAAAAATATTCAGAAAAGAGATCGGTTCCCCGCAAAGACATCTCGAGCCTGGCCCTCTCCATTGCCCTTTGGGTGACTGTAAGCTTTCTGATGAGGCCCATTGTGAGCGACCACGTCTCAGAGCCATAAGTTCGTCTTGAGACACTGTGGTAAGTTGGACGATAAGAAACCGCGCAGCTTCCCGAATGCTGCCCCGCCGAGTAGGATTCGACGGTTGACCTCTTTCTCGAGATTGGACCTGCCTAACTGGACCGTTTGTCCCAGGTAGACATGGTCGTCCACGGCTTCGGCTGTGGAGCCACCGATCTTGATAGGAGTGGGTGCGACATGAGCGCTCAACATCACCTTGGTTTGTCCATGTTCATTTTTGGACCCATTCTTTAGGAAGCTCTACTGAGGTCATCGAGCGTAATGAACAACTCTGTAATTTGATTTGCTTCTAAGTATGTACTGTGATGGAATCTCCACAGTACACAAAATACCGTCTGGGGGGGGGGGGAATAAAAAGCACTTTTAATCACTGATTTGGTGTCTGAATTTGGAACACACCAATGTATTGGACCTCCGTCTCAATGCTATATAACCTCCTTGCGCAAAAAATACTCTATACAAACTTCTTGTGCAGAGAATACTCGATTTTCAAACTCCTTCTTCGATTTTAATTTTGAGTTTGTTTATATTTAGGATTTTAAAAATGATTTTGATTTTAGTCTATGATTATATCTTTTTCTCGTAGTCATGGTATAAAATATAGTATGCAACTCTTGAATAAATCGGATTTGTATCGAGGGCCATGAGTAACTCGCGTCACTCATGATTCTAACACTTGAATCACTCGCTATGCTCGTGATTCAATCATCATAAATCCCTACTCCCTGCGGTCGTGATTCAGTCGTTAGAATCCTTCACTTTCTCGTGATTCATCTATGGCCCTCACTTTAAATCCGTCCTTTATTCACTAGTTGCATAATATACTATTTTATCCCTCTATTTATGTTTTATTTCCTCTTTAGAGCGGTTTGGCAACTCTTTAAATAAGCCCCCAATGCCTTGTAAATATACTCTTTAGAGCGGTTTGGCAACTCCTTAAATAAGCCCCTAATGCCTTGTAAATATGTTCTTCCCTCTTAAACTTGAGTTCCCTCTCAAACTTGAGGTCCCTCTCAAACTTAGGTCCCTCTTAGACATGAGCTCCTTCTTAGACTCGAGTTCACTCTTAGACTTGAGTTCCTCTTAGACTTCAGTACCTCTTTAACTTGAATTCCTCTTGTACTCCCAACTCTTAGAGCTACAGTTGCTCTAGTTTTGGCAAATTTTTAAATAAGCCCCCAATGCCTTGTAACTATTTTCTTAACGGTTATCAAACAGGTGCAGGTTACGACACCTAAGTATAAAAATAAGCCTTAGTAATCTTAATAAATATTTCCTTGTGGAGTATGCGTCATCGAATGTGAACCATATCCCCTACGTGTGATTGAATAAAAGTGTGTGACGAAAGTATGAAAGATGTTGTGTGTTAGAGCAAGGATTATATTTAAACTTCAAAATTTTCATCTAGTTGAAATTTTTTCTTGAGTCATCGGGGAAATGTGGCATTCATTCCACATCTTTTAGTCTACTTACGTTTTATAACACACTATACAAACCACACCTTCATATCTATTGAAGTATCAACTGTTGTAACAAATTTTTATGTATTTTTAGTATTGTTATCTCCTGAAAAGCATACTTTTAGTTATCTCTGATTGTTTTAATATCTACAACTTAAATTATATTGCTAATTTGTAAAATCTTGGAATATTTTATACTGTGACATTTTCATCTGATATGACGTCTGTCTGTCTATTTTATTTTCTTAAACCATAGATCGTAGCCAGATAAGCCCGTTGTCAAGTAGAACAGGAAGACAAGTCTGTCGCTGCCCTTATAATAATGTACAACTAGCTTAAGGAAGGTCTAGGTAGTCCATGGTACCTATGTTATGTCTATGGCTTAGAAAATAAAATAGACATATATCAGATAAAAATGTCAGAGTATAAAATATTCTATGATTTTTACAAATTAGCAGTAAAAATAAGTTGTCGATGCTAAAACAGCCAGAGATAACTAAAAGTATGCTTTTCAGGTGCAAACAGTACAAAGAATACATAAGAATGAGTAACATGAGTTGACACAATTTCAAAAGTTATGAAGGTGTTTGTAAAGTGTGTTATAAAACGTAAGTAAACTAAGAGATGTGGAATGAATACCACAATAGGGGTGGGTGTTATATGGGCATTCAACATGACCTTGAATTTGTCGATGTTCATTTTAATACCCACTCTTTCGGAAACTACTGAGGTCATCGAGCATTGTACTGAGGTCTTCCATGCTCTCAGCTCATGACCACTATATCGTCGGAAAACCAAAGATGAGTCATGTGCTCGCTTTTGACGTTGATGCCTAGCCCTCTCCAGTCCAGAACCTTGAAGACATCCTTCAGTGCAGCAGAGAATAGTTTCGGCGATATGACGTCTCCCTGTCTCACACATCGCTGCAGAAGGGTAGGTTCCGAGGTCTGATTCCGACGTCAAACTGATATGGTGGCGTTTTTGTAAAAATACTTCAACGCCTCGATGTACCGGTCGCTTTGACACCTTTGGAGAGACTGCAGTACAGGCCAAGACTCGATCGAATCGAAGGGTTTCTCTTAGTCCACAAACGCTGAACTGAGTGGCATGTAGTACTCTTCGGTCTTCTGTATAACTTGCCGCAGCGTATGTATGTGGTCTACGGTGCTAAAGCTTTCTCGGAATCTGACTTGTTTGGGAGGCTGAAAATCGTCAAACCTGCGCGCGGGACTATTCGTTTTGACTCTTGAACACAAGTTGTAGATATGGCTTAGAAGTGAGATGGACCTATAATTCTTCAGCCGAGCATTGTCGCCCTTCTTGAAGAAGAGTACCACCACACCTTGCACCTGCCTGTGGCGTTTATAAACGTTGGTAATTTAGTGCGACAAGATTAAAACTAAAATAAAAATATTTTGTAAATCAAGTATGCGTCAAATCTGCGCGTGAGACAATTCGTGATGATTCATGAAAACAGCTTGTAGAAATGGCTAAGAAGCGAGAAGGGCCTGTAATTCTTAAGGCGGGCATTATCGAAGTAAAATAATTAAAGTATATAATAAATCCTCGAAAGTTCGTAAGGATGGATGTATGTATGTTTGTTACTTTTTCACGCAAAAACTAATAAACGGATCTGGATGAAATTTGACACAGAGATAGATTATAGTCTGAAATAGCACATAGGATACTTTTTATCCTGGGATTATGTTCCCTTTGGATAATTTCGACATTCAAGCGGGCGAAGCCGCTGACAGAAGCTTGTAAATAACAATAATATCACCCTTCTTAAAAAAAATATTCAAATAATCAAAAAACCCGACTGCTTAAAAAGCGAACAAAACAAAAACAAACAAGAAAATAATCATGATGTGCAGTCGGAGGACACATATTCGCGAGCTTGCTGACTAATACCAGATGTATCCTCCGACTGCACTGCATGATTTTTTTCTCGTTTACGTCTTTTTTGTTCGCTTTTTAAGCAGTCGGGTTTTTTTATTTTTTATTTAACACTTGTAAGTTAACATTCTTTTCGAACTAGGTACATTTAAACATATAAGTGTTATGTATTTTTGAAATCGCCTCTTAAAACCCTTTATTTTTTTGAGTATGAGTTGTGACCCTACACGATGGTATAGGAGGAAAAAATAAAATTGGGCCCCCACAATATGGCGCCCAAGAGCCGTTATTTTTCTGACTTCCAATTTTAATGTAGCCAGTGATAATCGCAAGATTAAGACGAATCGATTGACATTGACGTATGAATTATCAAAATCGAACAACGCGTTTGGTCTCTGGAACGCCACATAGGAACAAACATACATACATACATGCATACATACATACATACATAGACTGATAAACACATTACCCTCCTTCGGCAGTCGGGTAAAAAAGAGTACCACCACACCCCTGCACCACGCTTGCGGCATTTTCCTCTAGAATATGACCCTCCTCATCCAATCCCCTCACCTACTTCTTCGTCCCAGTGCACCGAGGTCGGGCCGTAGACCTGTGTGACCTTCAATGAATATCTTGAAAATATTCTGAATACAGGGAGCGCCACCCTGATCGACCCACTCTCGATCTTCACTGCGTTGATCACGAGGGACTTATGGACGATAAACCCGACACCACCCTAGGACTGCCGGCAACCCAACCAAAAATAGAACAGTTTACCGGATTTAAGGATTATCAAGTCCTCACCCTCTCTTCAAACTTCAGATAACCCTATGATCTCCATCGTAAACCGCTCAATTTTGCCTCAAGTTCGGTGATCTTCACGTCGGTCCGGAGTAAACGCGTGTTATATGTTGCCAGAGCCTGTCGTTGGCTTGAATTTAGGTAGCCTGCTCTCGTCCGGGGATTCTTCGCACCCCTTGCCACGAAGAACTGCTACCATGGTCGATGGAAGGCAGGCTGCCGGGTACTAGGGGCCATTTTCTTGTCGCACTATTCATGTTTGGGGAGGGTTTGCCATATTCACCATGCCTGACAGGCGGTTTGGCGATCGCAGTTTGTTGTTACAGTGCCAGTGCCCAGAGCATGCTGCTGCCCATTCTCTGGTAAGGCCCTTAGTCGCCTCTTACGACACCAACGGTATGTAGGTATGGGATGGTACTAACTATTCTTTATGTTGACACCATACGGTTAATCGTTCTATCAAGGCACTCTCACTTATATAATTTGAACGCAACGGGGACAACGGGCATAATTTGAAAAGTATATACTACAAGAAATTAACGGGGACAGCGTACGGGGACAACGGGAAGTAATTTAAATTATTTTATTAAATTCTCTTTGTCCCCATTAACGGGGACATTGCCAACGGGAATACACCGATAAAAATACCAAAATCGCTATATGTATGTATAACTATAATATTTGAGGAGTTCCCTAGATTTCTCTGGGATGATATTATGGTAAGTAGTTTCAACTTTAGATACATGAAGGAGACGGGCATGCCGAAGAAATGCACACGGTACACGCAGTCCAACCATGCCCACCAGCTTAGGAACGTCAGATCCAGAACGTCAGATCAGTTCATAATACTAAAAAGATACCTCTTGCAAAAAAGAGCAAGATCTGCAATTTTTTGCAAGAGGCAGAATGTGAATTATTTTACACCGACTTAAATCATTAGGGAGATAGGTTTTCGACCGATATTGTGTGAACCTCATAAATCGTCGCTGTATGCTTTCAATACGATTAACATATACATTATAAATTGGATTCCAAATTTGAGAAGCATATTCAAGTTGGCTACGGACGAACGCACAGTAAAGAATCTTCATAGTTTTAACATTCTTGAAATCAGAAGATATCCTATATATAAAACCCAAAGCTTTAAAAGCCTTGTTGACTATGTTATTTATATGCACGTCAAACAAAAGCTTCGAGTCAAAAGTTACCCCAAGATCCCTGATAACGCTGACTCTTGCTAGTAAGGTGCTCGATGTCTTGTAATTGTAGTTAACAGGGTTTGGCTTACGGGTAAAGGTACATACATAAGATTTGGACACTTTTAAGTCCAGCTTATTTCTAGCGCAATAGTCGTGAAACCGGTCCAGATCATCCTGTAAACGACATTCGTCCTTCATCGGTTGATACTTGATCCAGGATCTTCATGTCATCCACAAACAATAAAATTTTCGAATCGAGGAAACAAGAGGCAATGTCATTAATAAATATATTAAATAAACGTGGTCCTAACACGGATCCTTGGGGAACACCCGATGGTGTGTATATCGCCCTCGACGTGTAACCGTTGAGAACCACCGGTTCACACCTATTTTCCACGTACGATGAGAACCATCTCAACAAATTGTATCTCCTAACTTACTCGTACTTATTTACGAGTACCTTCTTCGTAAGTAATTCTTATATTTAGTTTTATGATTACCTTGTATTTCTCATATTAAGTGAATTGTATTCTTTTTGAGAAATAAATGTCTTAAACCGTAAATTACCCGTCACACCAACCAATGACAGTTTGCGCAAAAGAAGCGCGTGATCAATTCGATCAAAACACTTGCTGTAGTCAGTGTATATAACGTCGTGACCTTCTGGACATATGCTCCGTTAGATAGTCACTACAGACCACAAGATTGGATGTGGTGGAACGACCTTTTAAAAATCCATGTTGATGTTCTGAGAAACTTAGCTTAAGTGATGACGAAAGTTGTCTGTGTATAATTTTCTCCATGATTTTAGCGAACACGCAAAGCTTAGAAATCGGTCTGTAGTTGTCTATACTGTCCTTAGGTCCTTTCTTTGTGAATCGGCATTATATACGCTGACTTCTAGATTAGTGGCATCACTTCTAACTCCAATGATCGCTTAAATAATATTGTCAACGGAACGGATAGACTCCTAGCGCATTTGGATATAAAAAATTGAGGAATGTTGTCAGGGCCTGCGGATTTATTATTATTAACGTCCACTTGTTTAAGTAACCGAAATACTACCTCCTCCCGGACATCAATAGAACACAAGTTTGGTACGTAGCCAGCCGATTGACCACCAGGTGCATCCACTGCAGTGGTAAAGAACTCATCATCCTCGCTTCGTTCTTGGAAATTAGAAAAAAAGTAGTCGCCGAACATATTGCAAATTTCCTCCCCGTTATTCGATGAAGTTTCACCCAATTTAAGAACAGCCGGGTAGCAGTTGGTTTGTTGTTTATATTTTACATATGCCCAAAAAGCTCTAGGATTTCGAGAAATGGCATATTCGATGTTTGAGATATAATTATCAAACATTTTCTTCTCCAGATCTTTGGCTCACTAACGTAAAGTAAGGAATGATTGATGATCAGTAAGATTTCCATACCTTTTAAATCTTGAATGAAATTTAGACTTTTCTCTAATAATTTTAAGAGAGGGCTTTTATACCACGGAGGATACTTGCCTCGTGTGACAACAGTTTTAATAGGAATATATTTATCGTGAAGCGAGGTGATTGTGTCGTAAAAAAACTTTACAGCTTCCTCGAGAGCAGCTTAATTCCAATGACCAATCCCTTGCCACAATTTCATCCGTTAAGGCGTCATAATTCGCGAGAGCATACAAAAATTTAACTCGAGGCCGAGAATGCAGCTGATGTAGTTGAACGAATTCTGCAGAGATACAGAGTGCTTTGTGGTGTGAGTCCTCTTCCACTAAAAGATCCCGGCTGCAAGCGACAGAAACTTCGTTGTTCGACAGCACGAGGTCAAGAATCTTGTCATTCCCGTTACGATGAGGATTGTACTGTAACAAACTGCAAGCGGCAAGAGTATCGCAAAAGCTGTAAGTCTGAATGGGGCTGTGCAGGTTATTAGGTAACAGGTAATCACCATCCGCCGCCACTTGCCTGCAGTTAATATTCGGCTGATTAAAGTCGCCAAGAATTAAGAACTTATCTGCAGGATGTTTAAGAACAGTATCAGCCAAGTTACTAAAGAAGTTATGTAGTTGCACCATCAAAGAGTTGCCAGACTGCTGACACGGTAAAGATATCTAACAGTATTCTATCTTCATACAAACGGCCGGAACGCGAGGCATGCCTACGTGACTCGAGCTCAGTACACACTCGATATACGCGCCGCAGTGACGAACGAGCGGTGTGATGGTTTTATAAGCGGTATAATCTTTACCGTGCAGTAAGCGTGCGATTTGTGAATAATTGTTTAAAATAAGTACAAGTATTTAATTATTATGGCAAAGAGCAGAATTACAGAAAATATTGTGCTGTTTTTGGTTGCTTGAATTCTTCAATAACGCACGACGACTATTAAAAAGAAATATATACCTACTAGTATGTAATTTGTTTTTTTTTTTTTATTTAGTTTTTTCGTTTTTCCACCGAGTATAATACCTGGATTAATAAATAAATAAGTGGATAGGGTGAAAAAAGTATGTTAGATCGCGATAAACAAATTAATAGTCTAGGCTATCTACCTTTTTTAGTGCTTAGCTACTTACATTTATTATAAAAATGTACTACATGATTAAAGTACTCATTATTAACTACAAAAAATTCTGCGAGAGAATTTATCTCACTATCATAGTTAGTCTCAATAGCAGCTTTTGTGATCTAAAATTTAACTAGATCGCTGGTAGAAACAAAAGTTGGCTACAATCGTTTTTCAAAACTATTTTTAATTAAACTTTTTATCCGAATTCGGCTTTTTTATACAATAAAATTTAACAATAAAGCTTTTCGTACGTCTCAGTCGAGGCGCAAATATTTTTCAGTCGTAAATTTATACTTAAGGATCTTTTTTATTAAATCAACTATTCAAATAACACATGTATTTTTATTGAACACTTCCTATTTTTTTTTAATAAAAAATTTCATATTGGCAATCACAAAACTAGAAAGAAACTCAAGTAGGTAGATGAAATTAAAATACTGTAGGCGAGCAGCCCTATAGAGTGTTTACGTACCGTGCAGCTGTAGGTAAGTATTTCAAGGTCAGGGCCGAGTCACAATACTGTTAGATATCTTTACCGTGCTGCTGATTACATATGTAAACAACACAAAAGTGCAATTTATAGGTTACTTTAGGTTTCAATTGGTGTAACGTTAAGGTGACCCACAAATCTTCGGCGGACGAACGCCTTTCGTCGCGGACATTGGCAACAAGCTCTCGACGAACGGCTATCAAGACCACCCATGGTTTGGTTAGTGTGCGAGTAATTTCGATCACGTCTCCATACAAAATAACGGTCATCAAACAATTCACTATCAGATATATGTCATGTTTCAGTCAAACAAACGACATCAAACGAATTAATACATACATTCCTATAGAAAACTGATGTTTTCGTCCGTTGATAATAGATGCTAATAGGTGCCATGATAAATCAAAAGTAACACTAGAATTGTAATTGGTAAGGTATAAGGTACAGTTACATTATGTCTCAAGTAAAAATTATAACAAATAAAGGTCGGCGTAAATAAATCTAGGCAAAACAAAGCGGTAGGAGTTATAACTAAAATATACTCCACAAAAAATGCGCAATAACTTGTGTTGAAGTTGTAGCGTTACGTATAGGTCGGTCGAGCTAAACGTAAGCCACGTTAATAAAAGTAAAAGTAATTATAAATTAAAACTAAGAAAAAGGATATAGATAATAAAATTTAGGTCCGGCTTCGCACGACGTGGGCAGCTAACCAGGCAGCAGGTCGGGCAGGAAGACGTGGTGTGCCCTAGATAGGCAGATGAGCAGGCAATTCGATAGGTAGGCTGTAGAGTAAGCAGCAGGACGTATAGGCAGACACACAGATGGATGGTCAAGGGAGCTGAACTAATAGTCAGGCTAACGGGCAGGTAGGCAGTAGAGTAAGCAGCAGGACGGATAGGCAGGCATACAGATAGATGGTCAAGGCAGCTGAACTAATATTCAGGCTAACGGGCAGGTAGGCATTAGCACAGGTGCAGGCACAGGCAGCAAGGAGCGTGGCGGTCGGGCTGTGGCTTCATACGCCGATCAAACGAGCCCTTTAAATTGAAGCGGTGACCGACGAGGTTAATGAACCAGTAAAAAATCTCACATTTAAGTTCCACACTTAGTAAATTATATTTATTGCACTTCAATGATTTGATAACATTCACAGGCCGTATATATTATAGTTTAAAGAGTTTTCAGATACAATAGTACACTTGATAGTATTAAGTAGAAAAACCGACTTGCCGCGTTCAACCCAGATTGAAAAAAAAAAATGTCGCCCGTTTTTTCCTCGTTCTGACATCCGTTCTTAATTTCAAATTCAAATCTCAATTAAAAAATCAAGACCAGAACGAATAAAAAACGGTTCACAGAGGAGTGGCAGTCTGTCGCTGCCCTTATAATAATGTACAACTAGCTTAAGGGAGGTCTAGGTAGTCCATGGTACCTATGTTATGTCTATAGCTTAAGAAAATAAAACAGACATAATTATGCCATCTATCTATCTATATATATAAAAAGGCAAAAGAGGTTTAATTTTGAAAAATCCTTCCTTAGTGATGCTTACGTCATAAGAGGAATACGTCTGCGAAATTTTAAGTTTCTAGCTCTAAGGGTTTGCATGGCCTGTGCGTTTTTTTAAAACTTTCGTCCCCTATTTTATCCTCTTAGGGGTAAAATTTTGGAAAACGCTGAAATACGTATCTCATTATTTTTACCGTACTAAATTCGTACGAAATTTCATGCAAATATCTCCAAGGAGTAAAAAGTTTCATACAAACTTTTATTCCCTATTTCACCCCCTTGGGGTTTGAATTTTGAAAAATCCTTCCTCATTGGATGCCTACGTCGTAAGAGAAATACGTGTGTGAAATTTTAAGTTTCTAGCACTAAGGGTTTGGCCTGTGCGTTGATACATCAGTCAATCACTTTTGCCTTTTATATAAATGACGTTTGAGAAATCTTTATTCACCTATGAATACAATAATTCACTTACATGTGAATATTAAAAATAACAGTAGGTAGATTAATTATTGTTGGGCGTAAATACAGAGGCAGGTCAGTAGAGGTAATTAATTAAATTTTGAGGGAATACAAAAAATACAACAATATTTTGGCTCGATACTGGTTCAAACATTGAAGTAAACAAGTCACCGTCAGTTACAATTACAACACGGACAAGCGCAACTGGATGTGGCTCGAAACTATTTCAAGGAAAGTGTGTTTTTTAATATTAATTGTTTGATTAGCTTTTTAAACATAGTCGTGGATTTGGATTCCTTGAGGTCTCTTGGTAATTTATTAAATAATTTCGATCCTTCATATAAAATAGATTTTCTGCCGTAGTTTGTTCGGGTTGAGTGTAGTTGTAAGAAGTCTTGTTCACGTCTTAGTGTCATTTTGTGTTTTTTTTTTTAGTTTTGGTGAAGGTAATGTTTGTGTGTATATTTTATTAAGTATTTTTCTAATCAGTATGCATGTATTGTAAATGTATGTTTGTGTGATGTTCATTAGTTTGGTTTGTTTATAAAGAGTGTCTGTTGGAGTTAAGTAGTCAAAAAATCAAAATCATTTTTTTTAATTTTACATAGGCCTACATGGGAACTTATAAAACGTCGACAAAAGGCGCACGGTTCGGGTTGGTCGTTTCCTATGGAGAAGAACCGGCAAGAAACTCCATGCTTCACAAAGAGTAACTTTTAAAAATATGGTTTGTTTTTACAATATTTCCATGTTACAGCATTACTTAGATATGGGAGGTCAACGTAGGCCCGACAATAAAACGTTAGAAACTAAAAATAAAAAGTGAAACGAGATAAAAAGTTATCAAATGTTATCAAGCATCTAGAAATCTAGAAGGCCTACAATGTTCACACATTCACAAAACAATCGGTAAAAGCATCTATACAAAGGTAAAAAAATAAAAAAAAATATATAACAAGACTAAATTTAACATGTGGAACAAATGTAGTTATCAGTGCTGTATCTATTCTTAGCAAAGGGTTATTAAGATGATTGAAAACCATTGTAAAAAAAAGTCCAATTAAAAGAAGAGAAAAATAAAAAAAAAATTTGATTGAGAATAGTTAGAGACATCCACATATTTGTACCGTTTATGAGTTACCAGGGAAGCCGCATGCTCAGAAGGAGCTAAAATTTTTATCTTCAACGTAGTCCTTGATTTTATAATATGCTTTTTTAATAAGGACACGTTTGATGAAGTTTTTGAACTTTCCATCGGTCAGTTCTATAACTGACTTTGGCAACTTGTTATAGAAGCGTATACTATTTATAAGAAAAGACTTGCTAGTTTTCGTTAATCTGATTTTGGGTATTACAATTTCGTGCTTACTGCGTGTATTTAAATTATGGAAGTTTAAGCTTCTAGTTTTGAAAAGCCCTCGATTTTTGCGTACGTACAAAATACATTCCAAAATATAAAGTGAAGTTAGAGTCAGTATATCGATCTCTTTAAATTTTTCTCTGAGGGACTCGCGAGGACCCATGTTATAGATTGCGCGGATTGCCCTCTTTTGTAAGACGAAAATTGAGTCAACGTCCGCTGCTGATCCCCACAGCAGAATGCCATAAGACATAATACTGTGGAAGTAAGCATAGTATACTAGCCTAGCCGTAGCTACATCGGTTAACTGCCTTATCTTCCTTACTGCATAAGCAGCCGAACTTAACCTACCCGAAAGAGTTCTAATGTGCGCACCCCACTGCAATTTAGAATCTATTGTAATCCCCAAGAATACAGTTTCCGTTATAATTTCAAGATTTTTGCCGTCAAGATTTAAATTTAGGTCATGTTGAGGTACATTTGGTAAGGAGAACTTTAGACATTTTGTTTTTTTCGCATTCAGTAAAAGATTGTTAGCTGCGAACCATTTTGAGAGAACAATTAGACTTTCGTTGACATGTAAGACATCCGTATGTTTCCTATCTATTTTAAAAATTAGCGAAGTATCATCAGCAAATAAAATTATATCCGATAATTTGGCCATCATAAAAGGGAGATCATTAATGTAAACAAGAAAAAGGAAAGGGCCGAGAATTGAACCTTGGGGCACGCCTATCTTGACTAGAGACCCTGAGGACGTCGCCCCATTTACATTTACTTTTTGCTGTCTGTTTGATAAATATGAAAGCACAAGATCAGCAGCTTGTCCTCGAATTCCGTAGTGTTGTAATTTACAGATCAGTGTGTTGTGATCGACGCAGTAGAACGCTTTTGAGAGATCACAGAAAATGCCAATTGCATTCTGGCACTTCTCCCAAGATTCCAAGATGTGGCTAGTCATAATGTAGTCATAATTAAACAATGTTTTTAGTAGTTTATTTTGAGTAGTTTGCAGAAGGTTTGTATGTGACCTAGCAGGGCGCTCCATATTTCAACTAGGTAGTCAATGTGTGGTTTAACGAGTGAGAAGTAGATTGAATAGCGAACTTGTCTGGGTAAGCAGCGAACAATACCTCGTAGGGTACCAGTCAGCGATTGTAATTTGTTTTTCGTATATAAAGTTAAGAGAGATAAGGTATTTTTCAAGGCGATTGAACAGGACCCTTTCAAATATTTTTGATAACACGGGCAGAACCGAGATGGGACGGTAATAGTTACCCGGCTCTGATTTAACTCCGGTCTTATAAATTGGTGTAACTTTTGCAACCTTAAGGCTATCCGGAAAATATATATATATAATCTATATATATATAGATAGATGTTAGTATCTCTGGTTTTTGATTCCATTGTGATCTCAGGTAGGTACCGTAACGTCAGGATTGAGGAGCCAAATAAAAAAATCATTCAGTTTTACTACTTTGCCGAAGCGCCGACGGTCCAAGAGCACGTCGGATGATGTCGTTTATGTTCGAGTGCCGCGCTATGCGACCCGCACTTCGGCTGCATGACAGGCCGTGTTGACCGAGGCTGTTGACAACTTCGCCACAATGGCAAAGATGCGAAGAAAACAGGGAACGCTTAAACGTAGGGAAGCAGCGAGGCAGAAAGCAGTGTCGCCAAACGATGGTAGTGCGTGCAGCCAAAAACCCGACTCCCACTCACCAACAGCCAGTAAGCGCGCACGCACGGAGTTGCAGAAGTGGCAATTTGATGTATCTGAACCGCTCTGCAGAGCGGCTCATCCCACCGTCTCTGGGATGATGGGTTGTTGAGGGGATTAGAATTCGGGTAAGCGAGTCTCCAGGTATCAATGACCTCAGTGAAGCATGTCACATCAAAATCAATCAGTATGGGTGCTAGGATAGTCCTGCTTAGTGCCATTGACCTAGGATATAAATGCCAGTAAACCAATACTAGAAATTTTGCGGGAGGCCTCCCATAGGTACGGATGGTGATGTAATAATAATTTTGATCGAAAAATACACTTTATTTTTATAATATGTTTTTTGTGAAGTCTGAGGCATAGACTAAAATCTCACTTCCGTCTGTTTTTCCAGTTACTTCTTATAAACGACGCAACGGCTTTTGATACGGTTTCACTAATATGGAGAGCGATAAGGTTTGTGTATATAATTTGTTCTGTGCGAAATCGGTGATCATAATATACTAGTATGTTAGCCGGAGACCTATGAGGTCGGAACGGTCACCATCGCTTAACTTTGCCTGATTTCATGCTTTAATATCGCAGCAAACTTGCATCAGACATTTAACAAAAATGTGTAATTTACCAGAATTTATAACCATAGGTAGAGAGAATGGGACTCATACCGAGTCGGAATGTTTGAAGGACGTTTCGTTTCTGCAACAAACTGCATTCTTTGTAAAAGTGAAAAATAAAGACAAGACACATTAATGTACCACATATATGTGGTACATTAATGTGTAATGTACCACATATATGTGGTACATTAATGTGTATAGTACATACATAAACTTACACCTTTTTCCGTGCCATGCCCGAGGGAGTAGGCATGAACTACAGAATGCCACCTGCTTCGATCCTTAGATTCTTACGCAGTCCTTTTGCTTCATTTACGTTACGACATCTCAAAATGCAATTTTGTGTGAGTTAGAACGTTATCCTGTAACTAAGTCACGGTTAAGGTCCTCCAAAACCTAAGGCCTAAACTCTTACTACACCATCGGACAAAGGGATAAGGTACCCACAAACAGAACTTCAATTCAAAAGAAAGACGAACAAAATAATCTTAGGTTTTTATATATAAAGTTCCCACTCTACAGGCACACACACAATTATTAAACCTATAAATAAAATAGATTCTTTACTAATACTAATAAGTTAATAGCATTATAATAAGTTCGGCGACTCGGAATACGACAAAAAAGATTCCGTGGAACACTAAAGTTCTGAACACATAACTTAGGGCCTGGCAGTTTGTAAAGGTTTAACACCGAGCCTCTTGGCCAGGATATTCATAGCTTCGATTTGTCTTGGCGGGTAGTTGACGGTTCCCTTTGCCAAGGTTGCCTTGGCGATCTTGTGCTCCTTGTCACCGGGAGCCAGGACTGGCAGTGATGAATCTACCTGCAAAGTAAGTAGAAATGTTGGAGCTTGAATATGTTCCGCAGCTTCAGTCGCGTGGTCTTTCAAGTAAACCTAGCTAGGCATAGAGAGAGCTTTGTCAGAGAGTAATCAATTTGAACAAAAATCTCTGAAAAGCAGCGCTGTGGCTCTGTCTCCTACGAAAGTCTCAGCATTATGCTGCGCTATGATTTTTTTGCGCGGATTTGGCGCGTACTTGCCCTATTTGTATATAAATCTTTGATTCTTCGATTATTTTTTAATGGTTTGCGCCATGCCTGACGCAAATAAACTTATTTTCTTTATTTCTTAATCTTTTGGGCAGTTGATGTGAGGACAGGTCACCGAGATACTAAATAGTTGACGCACACAAGGCACAAAATCGCATAACCCTTTTCTGTCTGACCTGATTGACCAGTTCTAAAATAATTTGGTAAACCACCGCGCTGTCCTCAGCCCATTCAGCTAAGTCTAGACACTGGGCTAGTAATACTTTTAAACTTACAGGTTCTAAGTTCCTCCAGGTGTTGAGACAATCAGCGGCTCTGTCTTGGAAGCCCGGCGCGAAGAAGTTCGGGTTAATAGCTGCGAAGCACTGCCCCAAGTTCGGTGGGCCCTGGTAACCTGGTGTTTCCCAGCTGCGGATATTGTGCGTCATTTTCGACCCTGTAACATTGGATTTTGATTCATGAAACTTATGGATATCTCTGAATCTGAACTAAGACAACATACAAAAAGCTATTGCTCGGCCGTAAAGAGAGTAATTAGATGGAGTTTTAGAAAGAGTTCGACTTTGGAAAGTTTTCATCATCATCATCATCATCATCAGCCTATAACAGTCCACTGCTGGATATAGGCTTCTCCAATTGCACGTCATTTGCATCGATCTTCGGCAAATCTTATCCAGCTGCTACTACCAGCCACCCTGCGAAGGTCGTCGCTCCACCTAGCCTGAGGGCGTCCTACCTTTCGTTTGCCTGTTCATGGTCTCCACTCAAGAACACGTCTACCCCAACGGTCATCAGTTCTACGGCTAATATGGCCGGCCCATTGCCACTTCAGCTTGCTTACTCTCTGAGCTATGTCGACAACTTTGGTTCTCAGCCAAAATACCTTTCTGGATTCGATCCCTCAGAGAGTCTCTTAGCATAGCCCTCTGAGTGACTTTAAGCTGATGGACCAGCCGTACCGTGAGTGTCCACGTCTCGGCCCCGTAGGTCATAACAGGTAGGACGCACTGATTAAAGACTCTGTTCTTTAGGCTCTGTGGGACATGCCACGAGAAGACTCGACGATGTTTCCCAAACGCAGCCCAGCCCAGCTGTATGCTTCTGCTAGCTTCCCTCTTAAGTTGTTTTTACCAAACTGCAGAGTTTGCCCAAGGTAAACATATTCTTGAACAACCTTGACAACAATCGGTCCCAGAGTGGCGTATAAGTTGAACATAATCTGAGTTTTGTCGAAGCTCATATTGGTGTAGGCATGTAAAATCATCAAATCAATGTATAAAATCATACCAGTATGGCAGTTTTATCTTTCTATAACTTGATTGTAACACATTAGTCTCTAAGTTCTCCATGTTTCCCTTATAATATACTACCTTATAAATAAATTTAATCTATACCAGTATTAGAAAGTAGTAGGTATAGCCATTTGACGGGAGCGAAGCCGCGGGGATCAGCTAGTTTAAAATATGTGGGTATTTCATCCAGGGAGAGCAGTGGTGGCCCAGTGGTGGCCGGGCCGCGACTTATCTTAGTTTCGAACCCAGGCAGGCACTTTACTTTGTGTAAATTATTTCATCACCACTGCTCTCAAAAACGGTAAAGGAAAACATCGTGAGGAAACTGTCATGTCCTAGAACCATAAATTCCAAGACATGCGACATCCGCCAAACCGCACTGGGCTCGCGTGGTGGATTGCTGCCCATCCCCTCTCACAGAGAGGAGGCCTGTGTCCCAGCAGTGGAAACATTAATAGGCTGATGATGAATGATGAGGAAGGTATCTAATATTCTGAAATACTACATCCGGTTAAACTGCAGGAAGCCGAACCCAACATACTTGGTTAAGAAGGCTAGGCAGGTTGATTGAAAGATCTTGTGTTCTGACCTGATAGTCCACTGCAGAACATTTCCACCATGGCAGCGAGGGCATATCCTTTGTGTCCGCTTGTCTTCTCTTCTCCTCCCAAAGGCATCAGCTTGCCTGCCTCGAACGCCTGAGATAAGAAGAATGTTAACTTTAAAACTTTCGCGTTTCATAATGGAAACAATATATCACGGGAATTTAACGCGATGATTTAGATTATTTATTTACCTATTTAACCCGACGTTTCGACCGTGTTGCAACGATCGTGGTCCCGGGTAAATTCCCGTGATATATTGTTTCCAAGAAGAATGTTATTTATCAGTTATCAGGAACATTCAAACATAATTCATCTTTACGCCTATTTCTTCCGAAGAAGTAGGGTAACTGCCGAGGATGCACTGGACTAACGTCTAGCATCGTCAGTCGTGTGGACCCTTTTATTGTGTCTAATAACCACTTTAGGGATTGGATTTTCAATGCTCGGTTAAGCACCGAAATTAAAAAATCCAACAAGGCTTTACAGCAGTTGACAAAGCATTCGAGCTTTCGCCTTGTCTTAGTTAAACCAGAAGTAAGTAATAACTAATTACTAACGAAGAATGGTACGGGATATTTTCCAAAATGATGACGAACACAAAATAATAACAACAGGACAACAAATCTTAGAAAAGTGTCTCAAACAGTGTAATTGCTATCATCATTGGTGAAGGCGTTAGTAATACGTAGTTTCCCCAAAGGCGTGCCCAGCCACAGATGGTGTTTCGGGATGGCTGTCAAAGAGGCCACAGGCTCTTTTCATGTATCTTTTTATAGTGTTACTGGGTTGTGGTGGTCCGATGGCAGTCGCTCCATGTAAAACACTGGTACTCAGCTTAAGCCGGTTAGACTGGAAGCTGACCAGAAAAGGCTAGGCAGTTTGATTCGGACTGTATCCATGTGCTGAGGTGACTCCCGGGATGAATTGAGTGTGGTAGTAATCCCACACTCCCTGCCTAATGGCGTAAGTAAATTCAGCAAGCCGAAGGATTTGTCCCTTTCTATCGACCAATCACATAGACGGAAATCCACAACGCGTCTTTCGTGATTGGTCGATGATTGCTCCCCAAAATTCCAGCCACCTTTTGAAGGTTATCCCCCCTCAAACAAAAAAGAGCGATATAGATACATACTTCCTTGGCGTCCGTGGTGGGCTTCGCATCATGTCCCAGAGCCCAACCTTCAGGCAGTGGCTCTTGCTTGTGGATCTGGACTTCAATCTGTAAAAATAAAACTTGTTTCATCACTTAGTTGGTACATTTATATAGATAATTATAAATTTTTAAGAAAATTAGTTAATCCACACCCCAACTGTTAATATCTTTTATTAACTGTTGGGGTGTACGCGGTAGCCACACAGACACGTATAAAGTAGCCAAAAGCGCAGTTCATTGGCCAAAAGCCAGGTCGATTTCTTCCTGTTCACGTTTATTTTATTTACCTTTCCCATGGCGACACTGGTGGTAGCCATATCGACCACCAGTTTGTCACCACCAGTCGCAGGAGCAGCCATGCCTATGGGGTTCGTGCCCGTAGCTCTCTGAAACAAATTGGGCAACAGGTTACTTAAGACAATAAAATCGTTAAATATGTATGTCAGTCAATCACGCAAAAACTACTAAACGGATTCTGATGAAACTTTACAGTAATGTAGCATATACATCAGAATAACTTATAGGCTAATATTTATAAATATTGCGGGGTGGCGGGCGGTAGCGAGTATCAAATATGTAATGAAAATTACATAATTTTGGTCCTATTTTTATTTTATGACAATTGTTAACTGCCCCCATTGGCCTCTTGATAGCAATCTCAAGCACGACTTCTGTACCCTGATTGAGTAACTTTTTGATGGCCCAAAGAACGCGCGTGTTATTTGCTTGCATTCATTGCTTCGTATTCGTATGCCAATCCATCTATTCGACAGCGTAAAACACAAACTTCAAAATGACTGCGCGCGTTTTCTTATTTCAATAATGTAACTCAATTATAGGGTGCTGCACGTATAGATGTCGGTTCGAGCTACTAAATACGTAGCCAATCCACTTACTTGCTTGGATCTGGTAGGCACCATGATAGGGGATGTGTTGGTAAAAGACAGGCCGATGAGACCCTCGCGCTCCGCCAGCAGAGCCCAGTACCCCGCCATGCCATAATGATTGCTTCCTGAAAAAGGAAATGAAGTCATACCTGTATTCCGGTTCAGAAAGAGGTCTATCATTTTAATTAGGTATTTATACCAGTACTTCGTAAGATAAGTCGATGGCCCTGGTCATTTAGGAGGCGTTCGCGGATAAATTTGTAAAAGAGTTACCTGCGGCCCTGGCTCAAGCAACTGAAGGAACACGGGTGGGTTTTAGTCAGTAAAAGTCTGACACACCTTCCCGGCTCACCCAGAGCGGGAGAAGCCATTGGATGATTACCAAACAAAAAAAAAAAAAATGGTCATTTAGGAGGCAAAAATCCGAACTTCAGACTACTTCTAAGAAATGCTTAATGAAAAATACTAATTACAAATTGGTACTTTTCCTGATTGAGTCAAAGATCCCATTGTAGGACACAACTTTCAAATACTAAGGTTATAAAGAGGAATAAATAAATTGTACGAGATAATTTCGGGAAGTCTTGATACTAATACTATTATTTTGCCGAGTCGCATCAAAATCAAAATCAATCAAAAATCATCGGACTTCCATACCGGATAATGCACAGTTCCTGTAAGGTAGTCGTGTGAGAATAGAAGTTTTAATAAATCGGTAAATAACTAGTAACTACAAAATAAATGCTCTGAAAAGCTTGGAGTATCGTGGACTGAGTTTAGCACCAACATATTCATTATCCAAGAACTCAGCATCAAATAGCGTCTATCTCAATCTGAATAATCCAGTTCTCTGGTCACGTGTCCCCCGAAGCGGCAACGACTCAATTGAGCGACTTGTGGTGGTCCAGGGTAGAGTGGAAGGAACGAGAGCGCGCGGCAGGTCACCCATGCGATGGACCGACCAGATTAAGTCTGTAGTAGGCGGCCCATTGCATGAGCGCACACAAGTAACAGCCAACAGATGGGGATGGCGTCGCATCGTAGGGCGAATTATGGCAGCCCGAACTCTCACTGCAACACCACTGTGCCAAGAGCGTACCGACGAAGGAGTAAATAAAATAAAACAAACTCACGTTTCGCCACCACCCATCCAACGCCATACTCCTTAGCTTTCTGGATGGCGAGGTTCATGCAGAAATTGCCAACTGTTGCACCGAGAACGTTGTGGCCATCCACCCAGGCGGTCGCTCCTAAGTCCTTCAGGATCTCTGGCTTACTTACAGGATCGCAGGCTCCATTCTGGATGTCGTTTATGTAAAACACTGTAAAGTATAGAAATGGTTATACAGAGTCCGTACCGTAGTCGATAGCAAAATGGTTTAAATTCATTACACGACAATTAAACAACGGTTTTTGATAGAAATTGTTGTTCTTAGTGTCTAGGAAAGGCTAGGCAGTGTAATGTATGTATCTAGTAATAAGTTATTGTGGGTAAGTTGATATTATTATTAATTAGCATTGTAGGTAGTCCGATTATTATACTTGTGCCTCAAAGTTGCTACGTATTTTATTTGTTCCCGCATCCAGAGTGCTTCCAACCTAAGAATTCTTCAGTGGCCACGAGGATAAACTAAACAGATAAGGTGTTAAATCGTTAAGAAAAAAGACGTGTGGCACTCGGGGACTGCCGCGGTAAAGCTATTGCATAGCATTTTGTATCAACTTATGCAATTATAGTTCTCGAAAATGGCTTTATCACATTGTACTGGAATCGGTCCATCATCACTGACAGGACTATTGTAGCCAATAAGCCTGATATTGTGGTGGTGGACCGAATCGAGAGGCGTACAATGATTGTTGACATTACCGTCCCGCATGACGGGAACCTCGTGAAAGCCGAGAAAGATAAGCAAATCAAGTATCTTGACTAGCCAGGAGGTTCCTCTCTCAGGAGCCCTGACCACCGGTAGCTTGGACCCTGTTCCCGATACCGGTGGGCTACTATTTTTGTATTTTTAAATGTTTTTTTTTTTTTTTATATAGAATAATATTTAAAAATGTTAAAATATGTAAATAAAATAAATAAATGGAATAATAATAATAATTATTATTAATTATTATAATTATTAATAATTATTATTTATAATAATAATATTGTTATTATTTATATTATTTATTTATTTATTTTATTTAACCATTAATGTACACACACATAATAAATAGACAAGAATAAGGAACAGAAAATAGGTACAAAGGTATGCTTATTTCTAACGAAATCTCTTCCAGCATACCTGCGAGAGGAGAGTTGCAAAAAAAAGATATGTAGACACCGTGTGTAGAAAGATAAAAAGAAAAAAGACGTGTGGCACTCGGGGACTGCCGCGGTAAAGCTATTGCATAGCATTTTGTATCAACTTATGCAATTATAGTTCTCGAAAATGGCTTTATCACATTGTACTGGAATCGGTCCATCATCACTGACAGGACTATTGTAGCCAATAAGCCTGATATTGTGGTGGTGGACCGAATCGAGAGGCGTACAATGATTGTTGACATTACCGTCCCGCATGACGGGAACCTCGTGAAAGCCGAGAAAGATAAGCAAATCAAGTATCTTGACTAGCCAGGAGGTTCCTCTCTCAGGAGCCCTGACCACCGGTAGCTTGGACCCTGTTCCCGATACCGGTGGGCTACTATTTTTGTATTTTTAAATGTTTTTTTTTTTTTTTTTATATAGAATAATATTTAAAAATGTTAAAATATGTAAATAAAATAAATAAATGGAATAATAATAATAATTATTATTAATTATTATAATTATTAATAATTATTATTTATAATAATAATATTGTTATTATTTATATTATTTATTTATTTATTTTATTTAACCATTAATGTACACACACATAATAAATAGACAAGAATAAGGAACAGAAAATAGGTACAAAGGTATGCTTATTTCTAACGAAATCTCTTCCAGCATACCTGCGAGAGGAGAGTTGCAAAAAAAAGATATGTAGACACCGTGTGTAGAAAGATAAAAAGAAAAATATATTAAACAATTCACAATAAAGAAGAATACTGTATAGATAATTAATATATACTCTTATATACATGCATATTATTAAATTAAATATTACAATAATAAATACTAAGTAATATCATAAATACTTAAATAATAATACATATTAATATGCAACTAAGACGGAATGGAAAGATAATGCTCTTTCACTCTCTTTTTAAAAACTGCAAGAGTTTGGCAGTCCCTAATATCAGGCGGTAACGAGTTCCACAACCGCACCGCGTGCACAGTAAAGGAGTAGGAGTAAAAGTCGGTAGTGTGGGAAGGTATTTCAAGGAGATGCTTAAGATGCGACCTGCAAAGTGCATCGGAAGGACGGGAGTAGGAGAAGCGTTCGCGGAGGTAAGAAGGCATTTTAGGGTTGTGAAGGACTTTAAATAGCAAACACAAAATCCGAGAGTTCCTGCGAAGTCGAATAGGGAGCCACTTGAGCATTTTGCGAAAGCCTGAAACATGGTCATACTTTTTGAGATTGAAAACAAAACGAATACATATATTTTGCAAACGCTCAAGTTTATTTAAAAGCTCCTCGGTGGCATCCAAATAACAGGCGTCGGCGTAGTCAATGATGGGCTGAATAAGAGTTTGGGCAAGGGAAATTTTGGTGTTCAAGGGCAAAAAGCTCTGGAGGCACTTCAGCGAGTGGAAAGTGTAGTGCACCTTGCGACTGACTTCAGCGACGTGGGCAGTCCATGATAAATAAGAGTCCATGATCACCCCCAAGTTTTTAGCTGTCCTAGCGTATTCAATTTGAACTCCATTCAAACTGAGAGAAGACAGCACCGCAACATCCAGCCTGTTTCGCATATGCCTACCGCCGATAACCATGGCCTGAGACTTCTTAGGGTTGATTTGCAGCCCAAAGGACCGTGACCACTCCCCAATTAATTCCAGGTCACTGTTAATGGCGGTCACTGCGGCTTCTGCATCTTGAATAGGAAAATGATGGTAAAGCTGCAAGTCGTCAGCATAGAGATGGAAGTTACACGAGATTACTCTAGTGACAGAGTTAATAAAAATAGAAAAGAGAAGAGGAGAGAGAACGCCACCCTGTGGCACACCCGCAGTAAGAGAGCACCAATCCGAAGAACTCTCGTCGAGGTGTACCCGCTGCGAGCGGCCTCCAAGATAGGAGTTGAACCAATCAATAGTGGAAGAGGAGAAATTGAAAGATTTAAGGATCCCAAGAAGGATATCGAAGTCAACAGAGCTGAAAGCGCTGCTGAAATCGAGAAGTACAAGTAAAGTAAGAGATTTGTGGTCCATAGCCCGGCGGATATCGTCAGTAACCTTTAAAAGAGCTGTAACAGTGCTGTGACCGGGCCGGAAACCAGATTGAAAAGGACTAAGAAGATCATTATTAGAGAGAAACAGAGACAATTGCTGATGGACAATGTGCTCAAGAACTTTGGAAAGATAAGGAAGTATGGAAATGGGTCTGAAATCGGTCAGTGTGACCGGGTTAGGGATTTAGGGTAGTGGAATAATATGGGCTAGCTTCCAAGCATCGGGAACAGTGCAAGAAAACAAGGAGAAGTTAAAAATGTGGGTCAAAACGGGAAGTAATGTGGAGAGGAGAAATCATTCTTGAGCAAAGCCCGCCATTCCCAACAGCGGAGGAGGAGATAGCACAAATAGATTTTTTGATATCACTTTCACTCACAGGACTGAAATCGAAAGACGAACACCGCGGCACTGGCAAAACGGCAAGTTTATTTAATGTCGATAATTTGACGTGTGGATCCAACGTCACGGGTGAAAGTGAAAAATGTTTGTTTAGAGCACACACGTCAATGCCTTTGCTAGAAGCGGCAGGAGACTTACCAATGCCGACAGTTTTCAAAAACTTCCAGACTTCAGAGGAGTTCCGGTTGTCAAGAGAATTATGGAAGTAGCGTCTCTTTGCATCTCTACACATACGACTACAGCGATTACGCATCTCTCTACACGAACTCAGGTTGTGCTCGGAAGGACGGCGCTTTAACCTCCTTTTAGCTCGGTCTCTAACTGCCATTGTTGAAAATGTGAAACTCAACTAATAAAACCACCTGCACGCTGTTGTTGGAAGAGATTTACAAAATATTAAAGATAAAAAAAGCAATCGAGAATATCAGTCATCACAACAAACTAAAATAAACGCACAGTGTAACGAAACGTAAAACAGGAATTATGAAATTGACAGATGTCAAATGTCAAGATTGTCAACTGTCAAGTAAAATATAAAGGTAAACAAATAAAAATAAAACAACTACCGGCAGACATTCAGAGTGAAAAGTAAATAAAATAGATGTTACAGCAAAGATTGTAAGGTTAGAATAATAGAAGAAAAAACAAGTCCAAAAGTGTACCGACATGACTTGTTACGTCATTACTAAGTGGCCGAATTAAAATATGTACGGGGATCAAACAAATGAAACCGTAGACTCAGCGACGGGTCTTCCTCATAATCTTCGCTCTAGGCGTAGCGGTTTTAGGCAAAGTGGCAGCGGCAGCAGGCCCAGGATCGTTGGATGAACCAGCACTGGCTGCAGTGGGAAATAGCGCGATTAATTACTGAAGCTCACCCATTGATGCAATCTTCCGGCGAGACTTGTCAGGAGTTTATGATTAGGATTATTATTATTATTATTATTATACATATATATTTATATTTAGTTTCGTAGAGTCGTACAATACGTCTTATCGCACACAACGCCGTGTCGAAGACTGCCGAACTGAAACGACGTTAGACGATGCACGGCCTTCAAGCCACACCTCCTTGCCCGTCGGGTGGGGAGCGTGAGGTTTTTTTCGTTACGGAATTTCTGGATTCGGTCCCCGCGCTCAAGGCCCGCGATAGAAGCTATGCAATAGCTTAAAAAAAAAAATGTCACTCGGTAAAATTAACGAGTTCGACATACATAAGGACGATTGGAGGTTATACGTCGAACGGCTTGAGCAGTACTTTATAGTAAATAAGGTATCGAGCGAATTACAAGTGCCGACGTTAATCACCGTTATGGGTGCAGCTAGCTACGAGTTGTTGGTGAATTTATGTACTCCGGCGAAACCGAAGACAAAAACATTTGAACAGATAACGGTTATTACGGAGAAACATCTTCAGCCGAAACCGAGTGAGTTGGCTGAGCGCTATAAATTTCGTAATCACAAACAACTTACCAGTATATCGGATTATGTAGCGGTTTTAAAAAAAAAATCAAAAACATGTGAGTTCGGAACGTGGTTCGAAGAAAGTTTAAAAGACCAGTTGGTTTGCGGGATTAAAAGCGAGATAATTAGACAAAGACTGTTTGAAGAACCTAAGTTATATTTTATGAAGGCATATAATCTGGCCGTAAGCATCCATGCTTACACCTTTGCACCTCCAGGTGGCAGAGAAAGATGCAGCAGCAGTGGTGGAAGGGTCTGTTAGTGCAGCAAGTGAGGCGAAGGTGGACTGTCAGCGGATGATGAGTTACATGCGGCGGAGCGGCGCCGGCGGATCGGGCAGAGGCCGCTCGTCGGTAGGCGCGCATGAACACGTTTTTTGTGTCATTAGAGGTTCAAGGGAAAATAATAAAGTTTGAGTGCGATACTGGTAGTGCTATATCATGTATAAACGAACGCACATATAATGAGTTATTTAGTAACTTAATAATTGTTAAAAGTAATATTGTTTTCAGGTATTACGAGTAGACGGGAGAAACCACAAAACCACTGGGGGTTATTAAACCTCTGGTCAAATATAAAGACAAATGTATGCCGTTAGACTTGTACGTGATAAAAAATGGTAAAACAATGTTACTCGGGAGACAATGGATGGCAGCGTTATCAATACAATTGCCGGTATTACATTATGATGCATATGTAAACAACAATCATATTTTGAATGGAGCAAATTTTGATGTAAACGTATTTAGTTTCAGATACTCTAAAGTGTTCGCGGATGGTTTGGGGCGATTCACTGGTGGTAAGGTGGGCATACACTTGCGGCCAGGCGCACGGCCTGTGTTCATGCGTGCGCGCCCGCTTGCGTTTGCGCTGCGCGAGCCGGTGGAACGCACGCTGGACCAGTTGGTGCGGGACAACATTCTCACTCCGGTCGAGCGTTCTGACTGGGCGACGCCCATAGTTCCCGTCGTAAAGAAGGACGGCAGCATAAGGATTTGTGCCGATTATAAGCTCACATTAAATAAGGTAATAGAAATCGATCGCTCCACTACCTAGGGTTGAAGACTTACTAGTTCGGTTAAACGGTGGGGAACATTACAGTAAGATAGACCTTTTCCAAGCTTATGCGCAATTTGAACTAAACGATTCAAGTAAGTACACGGTTATTAATACGCACAAAGGTTTGTTCCGATATAATAGATTAGTGTATGGATTTGCATCTAGCCCGGCCATATTCCAGAGACGACTGGAACAGATGTTTGTAGATTTACCGCAGATAGGCGTATTCCTTGATGACGTCATCATAACGGGGCGCACAGTGTCCGAACACATGGCTAATTTATGCAAAGTTTTTGATCGATTAGAACAGTATGGTTTGCGAGTGAGGAGGGACAAATGTTCATTCTTTGCTAAGTCTGTTGTTTACTTGGGGCATGTTATTAGTAAAGATGGTGTACATACTTGCTCGGATAAGGTCAAGGCGATTATAAACACGCTGGCACCGTCGAACACATCGGAGCCGAGGGCATTTATAGGCATGGTTATGTATTATGCTAAGTTTATAAAGAATGTCAGTACAATTTTAGCCCCAATGTACAATTTATTGAGATTAGGAGTGAAATATGATTGGAGTGATGAATGTAAACATGCGTTTGGTAAAGTTAAAGCGTTGTTAGCTAGTAGTGACGTACTAAACACACTACTCGGTCGAGTTGCCACTCGTGCTGACTACCGACGCGAGCAGCGTTGGGGTCGGCGCCGTACTGTCCCATATCACGCCGAGCGGCGAGCGGCCGATAGCTTACGCCTCGCGGTCAGTTAGTGTAGCTGAGCGATCATATTCACAGATTGATCGGGAAACGCTGGCGATAGTTTTCGGAGTCAGGAAATATCATCAGTATTTATACGGTCGTAAGTTTGTGCTGAAAACGGACCATAAACCATTGAAGCAAGGGAAGCCCATTGCCATCAGTCGAGACCTTTCGAGCTTGACATTATTGTTCAATGTGCCTCTTACCATGCAGTGATCGCTCCCGGTTTTCACCGAATTGATCACAGGGACATCATTGAACATTTGCTTCTTGGTTGACATGATGAAGTCGATCTCGTATTTAGTTGCACCATCAGGGCTTTGCCAGGTCCACTTCCTGTGCTCACGCTTTTTGAAGAAGGAGTTCATCATGTAGAGGCCCTCCTTCTCCATAAAACTGGCCAGTAGGTGACCCCGGTGGTTCCGACGTCCAGCTCCAAATTGCCCCACTTGCAGCTCATCCTCGTCTCGTTTGCCCAGTTTCGCATTGAAGTCCCCCATGACAACGGTGAAGTAAGTTTTGAAACCATGCATGGCTATAGAGATATCCTCATACATGGCCTCTACCTCGTCGTCGGGGTGTACCGAGGTCAGGGCGTAGACCTGTATGACCTTCAGCGAATATCTTGCGTATATTCTGAGTATTAGGTACGCCACCCTGGTCGACACACTCTCGATCTTCACTACGTTGTTCACAAGGGACTCGTGGACGATAAACCCGACACCACCTTGAGACTGCTGGTCACCCTCTCGGAAATAGAGCAGGTTACCGGATTTGAGGATTATCGAGTCCTCCCCCTCTCTTCGGACTTCCGATAACCCTATAATACTCCATCGTAACCTGCTCAATTCTTCCTCGAGTTCGGCTATCTTCACGTCGGTCCGGAGTGTTCGCGTGTTATATGTTCCCAGGTCCAGTCGTCGGTGTTTATTGGGGTAGCCGGGTCCACTCCGGGGATTCTTAGCCCCCCTTGCCACGCCATCGCCTCGACCGCTACCGTAGCCGAGGGTAGACGGGCTGCTGGGCACTTGGGGCTGTTTTTTATTTGTGCTATTAATTTGGTTTGCGGGTTTGCCATAATCGCCACGCTTGGCAGGCGGGTTGGCGATCGCAGTTAGTTGTTAAAGTGCACAGAGAACGCTGCTGCCAATTCTTCACAATTAAGAAATCTTGTTTTAAAACAGTTACAGAGTGGGCATTTGGGTATCGTGAAGATGAAAGGGCTAGCTCGAAGTTACGTCTGGTGGCCCAACGTAGATGCGGATATAGAAGCAATGTGTAAGCAGTGCGAGACATGCGCCGCGGAGGCTCACGCACCACCACGGGCGCCGCCGCAGCCGTGGCCTTATACCGCGCAACCGTGGACTAGATTGCATATTGATTTCCTAGGGCCATATCAGGGTACAAAATTTTTTGTGTTGGTTGATTCTAGTTCAAAGTGGATAGAATTTTTTGAAATGAAACAAATGCTTTAAGCGTAATTAAGGTCTTAAGAGCCACATTTGCTAGATTCGGTTTACCCGAGGAGTTAGTTTCAGATCAAGGACCGCCGTTCACTAGCGCAGAGTTATGTTCATTCCTAAAAAATAATGGCATACGTCAAAACATCTTACCTGCCTACCACCCGGCATCGAATGGTGCGGCAGAAAACGCGGTCAAACTTTGCAAGCGGGCCATTAAAAAGGCGTATGGGGATAGTGTTGATCTGGATACTGCTTTACAAACATTCCTGTTAGCGTACCGTAATTCAGTGCACAGCACTACAGGCGAGACACTTGCGTCAATGCTACAAAGGCGCTCCCTTCGTCCTCGGCTTGATTTGTTACGGGGGCAGCGGTCAATAGAAAATAAGGTACGGGAGATACAGGGGCGCCAAACAGATAGTGAGGGGCTTAAGTCACGAACTCTGTGCGAAGGTGATACGGTTTGGGCGAGACAGTACGGTTCGTCAGACAAGTGGGTGAAAGGAACTGTGAGAGAGGTAGAAGGTACTCGTAGGTACGTAGTGGAGAGCGGTGATGGTCGACTTCTCAAAAGACACATCGTCCAAATCAGGCGCCGTTCTCGGCTGTCAGATGTTCCTTGTCAAGGAAATGAAGCTAACAAGGAAACAGGCGACCGAAGTGAGACTGTTGTGCCGTTACAAACTGATGGATTGGAAGAGGCATCGGAGTCGAGACATTTGTTGAAAGACCAGTTAGGATTAGAGAAGAGGATGGTATGGAAGGCAAAGGAAGTAGTGATCCAAAAATTAATATTGTGTCTCCGATACCTCCGGCCATCGATCCACCTAGTTGTGATACTGAGCCGACGGCGACGCCACCAGGGACGCGCTCCAAACGAATACGCAGACCGGTCGTGCGATTTGAAATAGATTAATTGTATAAGTACCTAGCTAATAAGTTATTTCATTTTATTTATTCTAAGAATAAGAAGAGAGGTGTAATGTATGTATCTAGTAATAAGTTATTGTGGGTAAGTTGATATTATTATTAATTAGCATTGTAGGTAGTCCGATGAATGTAACTTTTCATCGGTCATTATACTTGTGCCTCAAAGTTGCTACGTATTTTATTTGTTCCCGCATCCAGAGTGCTCCCAACCTAAGAATTCTTCAGTTAGTAGTTGAATTGTATTTAAGTTTTCTCACTGTCGTGATGCAACAGTTTACGGAAGCTTCAAAGAATTTTAATTAATATTATAAAAAAGGGAGCCCAAATTTTAGGAATTTGTTCAAACATGTAGGGTAATCTCTGGGTCCACTCCACCTATTTGAAAAAAAATTACTATGACCCAGGAAAAGCCGATACAGACCACTTGTAAATTATAAAGTAAAATGTATAAAGTTACGTGTCTTTGTAATACGGTGCACGTTTTAAATATCTCCCGTACTCACCAAGCCGGTTCAATCCATGGCTGTAATGCCCCACGGTGTCCGCATGCGTCAGCAAGTCAGCATGGGCCTGTGCTTCAGACTCCGGAGTCCCGACGGCCTTCAGGCAGTCTTCCATGAACCTCCGCACCTCATCTAGCTGTATCTCCGGCATTTCTGTTCAAAACATCAGAAAATGTAAAACTGCATAGGCGAGGCGAGTGCAGAACGACCGAAGCACAAACGAATTCGTACGGGCGGTATAGCGTTTTCTTCAAGGCTTCGAGTCTTCGAGCCAAGGCTTTGTCTCTACGCTACACGAATTCCTGGGTCGCTCGTGCCCGGCTGGCCTAACTTATACGCAGCATAATAATCCACGTTAAGAACCCAATTAAAAACGAGTGGATTATTGTTTATGAATGACCACAGTAGTGTTGACGTTCTTCGCGGAATGAGAATGGCTAAGGTTCGAGTTGTTTATCATTGTACCTAGAAAGTCCAGTGCATCTGGCAAGGCACGGTGATGATAGGTAGATTGAGGCTGTGACCAAATGGCGTCCAAGGACTGGCAGAGCTGGCAAGTGCTGGAGAGCCGGGATGAGGCTGGCACAGGAGAGAAGAAGAGAATAGGCACAAGAAAAGATACCTAATGATTAACAGTGGATAAATTAACTAACATTTTTAAATTGGTCACAGTTAATTAGGTATATTAATTAAAATATCAATTTTACACGAACTGTGCACTTAATGTTCCACGAAGGTGAAGATGCTTCTGAAGAGATTAGAAGCTAACGTTGGTTTATAGACAAACGCACCGAAAGAGATGGTTATAGTATGCAACCTATAAAGAAAGTGGGAGTCGATCCAGTGGGGCGCATTGCCGAGTTTATACGAGGTTGTCAGAAAGTGGAAGTTGATACTCTGTGGTGACTCTGTTGAGACTCTGTGATACAGGCAGGCTTATTTATCTATCTAATACAAAGGTATTAGACCAGTAATAGGTATTGGAAGGTATATATTCTTGTATATATGTGTTATATATAATCTGAATCTCGGCAACGGCTCCAACGATTTTCATGAAATTTAGTATGCTGGGGGATTCAGGCGATAAATCGATCTAGCTAGGTTAAATTTTTGGAAAACGTCGTTTTCTCTATTTTCAACCGAGCAGAGCTCGGTCGCCCAGGTACTATAAATAAATTTTCTATGGGTAATGTCCATTAAGAATCTGCTATCAGTATTTAAATTATCTTATCTTTTCGACGCCATATTTTAGAATACTTGTTTTGTAGTCTTAGTTAATTAAGTATTTTATAGTCTGAATATACTTTTATCTATATTCATAAGTGCCTTCCGGTATTTTAATAACTTCATTAGTCTTACGTTTAAAAAGATTTGATAATTATGAGTCTTTGAATTTGTCACATTATTAAGAGTAGAGATTGTTACAATGTACCTATGTCTACTCTTGCCAGTTGTCCTAAACTTCTAAGTCCGAAACATTTAGTCCGTTCGTAGTTTCGTGGGACGCTCTAAACTATGTACCAGAGGCCCTAGACAACTGCTATTCTATCATCGAAAGCGTTGGGAAAGCGATTGTCAAAAAGGCAAAATTGACAAGCGATATCGAAAAATCACGTGATCAATCCCTTGCATTTTGACATTTTGACTATCGCCTTTCGCTGACATCGAATGCCACTTGTTGAGCCTCTGGAACAGTTTAGGGGGTGACAGTTACAGGGGTAATACGAAACTTAAATGACATCGTGTGCACAGAACCGAATTACGTATTCATACGAAGAAAAATAAACACTTACTTTAATTGATTCTCTTAACACCCTGTATACACTTATATGAATCGATGCTCAAATTACAGCCAACCAAAGAGCAGTAACATGAGACACTAAGATACTGAACTATCACCAGGAAAAACAACCGTTTTATATTACGTATCAAGGGATACGAAAAAAATATGAGATTTCGGCGCTCAACCGGAAAAAAGGCAGACTGGCAAAAACTTAAGTAGTCATTGTTTGGAAAATAATTGATTTCTATTAGGCTCTGACCTTGTCACATTAGTTTTGAGAAAAGCGAGGAAATCGTTCAAACTCGGAAAAGATAGATGCATTGGAGTGTAGAAAGAAAATACTTAAAAAAATCTCACTAGACTGAAGTCAATCCTCTTGTAAAAAAACAGCCAAGTGCGAGTCCACTCGCGCACGAAGGTTTCCGTACCGTTATCGCAAAAAACGGCAAATAAATCACGTTTGTTGTATGGGAGCCCCACTTAAATGTTTATTTTATTCAGTGTTTAGTATTTGTTGTTATAGCGGCAACAGAAATACATCATCTATGAAAATTTCAACTGTCTAGCTATCATGCTTCATGAGATACAGCCTGGTGACAGACGGACCTTAGTAATACGACGGAGTCTTAGTAATAGGTCCCGTTTTTACCCTTTGGGTACGGAACCCTAAAAAAGAATAAGACAGATTGAGGCCCAATTGCGCCATAAACTTTACTCAGAGTTAATTGCTAACACGAAATTAATACATAAATGTCATAAATAACTTGCGGTTAGCTACTAACTCGGGGTTAAGTAAGATAACATAGGGCAGCGCAAGCGGGCCCTAGTAGAACAACAAGAAACGAAATGTGGCAAAACGTGCGCGTCTTTGAAATTTCACTATCAATTGTAACACAGGAATTTTCTAGAATGGGGGACCAATTGTATCCTAAGTTAAGTCTCATCTGTAATTCATAACTTTTTGTCAAATAAATTATCACTATTATTATTTTGACTTTGACAATCTCGGGACCCCGGGGTCCCGGGGTCCTTTGAAAGGCGTGCATAGGGCCGAAGCCAACTCGCAGAAGTCTTGTTAGGCATGTATCAGGAAATGTGACACCAACCGACGATTATCCCTGTATGCACTGCGTAAGTACACCCAAGGATAATCCCCGGCTGGTGCAGGCCTATTGCAAAATATGGCATTTACTGCATTGGGCTATGGGTTTGGTACACAGGTTTGGTAGGTTTAGTGGATCGATTGCCTAAAACTATAGCTGGCCCCTGCCTGACCACTGTTGAACTACACGGCTATAAAATGGCAGGGGGTGACTGGCACACTCAATTAGGTAATGGGCCCCCATAAAGGGTCGCTTGCACTTTAGTGACGAAACGCCAAAGAGGCAACATATCCGGAGGTGCTTGAGGAGTAGAGAGGTATACCACGGCTATCAGGACAATCACGAAAGTATGGTCAAGATACCTACCAGCATCTTACTGGGTTAACTTCCTTCCTCCGAGCACGTCTGTTCTTGCGAATCTCCTGTTATTATTACTATTACTATAATTCTCGCCCAATTTATCGTATCGCCGCGCGTTTCTCTTCAAAGTTTTCCATGACTAATCAGGCATGTGAATGTATAGGACTCAAAACGTCCTAATCGCAAAATGACCTAAGAGCAGAACGTCATATTCTCAAAATGACCAATTAGCAAATCATCCTATTATCAGAACGTCCTACTGTCAAAATACAGTTTTACTGAAAAATTTGTATCGATTTTTCGTCATCAAGCCATGTCGAAAAATCTTTAGTTATATAATTCATTTTAAAAGTAAAATTTAAACAAAAAGAAGAATCAAAACATGATTGCATTATGGTGAGTCAACCGTCTGATGATGCTGTTAAAAATAATTCCGGTCTGATGAACTACAAGGCTGAAGACTGGCGTAGCAAGTCTAAGCCGCTACTACGCGGCGTCTGCGTTACGCATACAATCGAACAAGTTTCAAAATATCAAAATGCACTTGAACCTAGCTGGATTGCGACCCCACCCCCGCCTACCCGCGCGGCGCTCCGCATTCGCCTAGTGCGGCAATAGCGAGAGTCGAACGTCAGAGTGACAGGCGTTCCTAGCAGTACTTAGTACTTACCCTTTTTTAAAGTACAGCAATCGTGTAATTAATATCCGTATAGCAACTGACGAACGAACGGTAGAGAATGAGACGAGCACAACACACATAAACCAACAATTAACTGAACCATCATTAAAGAATATACATAGTTTATATCACATAGACTATCATTATGTTTGTAAACATTTAAACAGTTGGTTACGTAATATAAATTATAATGAGTGGGATGTCATAAAATTGTTACATATTGAGCCACAATAAAAGACCCAACCTTAATTCACTTTTTAACCGTCTTCCCAAAAAGGATGAGGTTCTCAATTCGATTAGTATTTTCTTTTTAACCGACTTACCAAAAAAGGAGGAGGTTCTATGTTCGACATTATGTATGCTCACCGATTTCACCGTCAATTGTGGACCGATTTTTAAAATTATTTTTTTGTTTGAATGAGTATATTCCGAAATTGGTCCCATTTTAATTTGGTGAAGATCTGATGAAGAACTTTGGAGATATACAACAGAACTCTTCAATAAATAACGGCAAATCTCTCGGGACTGCTGCAATCGCATGTCTGTTTATTGTTTATACCATTTCATAACATAACATCACGCCAGTACGCTCGAAAGGGGTATGCAGATCTCTCATTTCACCGGTTATATTTAAGTTTCATGTTATTCGGGTAATCTATTCTGTCGTTATAGGTACTTACTTAACTACTTCCCTATTAGGTAGGTACAACAAAAAAGTGAAAAATAAAAGACTTTTTACAAAAAAATACTACCGACTTCCAAATAAGAAAACCAGTCGGAAGTCGGTGTCCATAACTTTTAAATTTGGTACCTACCAATGACACCGACTTCCAAAAATAAAGTTATTTTTCACTTTCTAGTTTTCTTATTTGGAAGTCGGTAGTATTTTTTTGTAAAAAGTTTTTTTTTTATGTACACCAATTACTCTCTTGTTTGAAAGGGTATATATACTTCCCATTTGGTCCCATAGTCATCAGGGCAGGATCTGATGATGGGATCTTGGAGAAATTGAAGGAACTCCTCAAATATTATTGGCAGACATACAGTTATTTTGGCATTTTCATCAGCAATGCTGCATTTGGACTCAGAAAGTAACATTTGGTAAAGTGGAACTGGTGAATAAGACCACAGATTTCCAATGGAACTCCTTAATGCTAAGTATGTCACGGGTCTACGATATCTCGAATAGTTAAACGACTATGATGAAGCAAATACTCGTAAATAAATAATGGTACCATCGAATTGATCTGATGATGAAGCCGGCAGGTAGGCACTGGCACTCCGAAATAAAACAATGTATCTTAGTCGTGTTTGGGCTTATTGGAATCGTCATGAGATGTACTTTGGTTATATATGATTTTTATGACAATTGGAGGTACCTATCAAAACTAGAAAGAGATAAATAAAAACATTTTAACAAAAAAAAACAATTCGTCTTACCTCCAATAATAGGAGGAAGAAGAATACGATGCGTTGGTGATATGTTATTTTTATAAAACTAAATAAATATTGCGTAACAACGAATAATATACAACTAGAGGCCAATAAGGATCGTTTTCAATATATATACAAATAATAACTGGTTTATTGTTTGATAGGTACCTCCTATGATAATACGTTTAGGCTTTTCGAGCGAGATGCGAAACCCGCTGTCTCTTGTCTCGGTCTCACTCGCGAACTGACTCCCATACTTGACAAAGCCTAATGAGAAATAGTGTCACGGGTCTCCAGTCTCGATCTCCAGTCGCCGTCACGGCGCGAGCTCCACACCTTTAGATGTTGACAAAATTTCCTCCCGATAGCTCATGAAAGCTGCTATTAGCCAATATTTATTTATAGAGGGTGCAATACTTATTGATTGCCTTTATTTATTTACTGCCATTTCAGATACTACATTTTTCCGTTCCGCCAGTGTAACAACATAATAAATTAGAAGGTAAACCAGAAAAAGTTAGATAAAAAATCAAAAAATCCGACTGCTTAAAAAGGACAAAATCATGCTGTACAGTCGGAGGATACAGGTTTGCGAGCTGGCTGACCAAAACCAGATGTATCCTCCGACTGCACAACATGTTTTTCTTCTTGTTTAGTTCGCTTTTTAAGCGAAAAAAATCTACAAAACCGACGGTTTGTAGATTTTTTATTAACTTTATTTATTTATAACTTTTTAGTTACTTTTTTTTAATTAGGTTCATTTAAACATATAAGTTTTTGAATTCACCTCTTAAAATCCTTTATTTTGATGATAAAAATTTGGTGCCCCACAATATGGCGCCCAAAATCCACCACGTTTTTATTTTCCAATTTTAATGTAGCCAGTGACACTCGCAGGGTTAAGACAAATTGATTGACGTAAGAATCATCAAAATCGGCCAACTCGTTTGGTCTATAGAACGCCACATAGGAACAAACATACCTACATATTTGGTGGAACAGGGTGTAAAGTCCCACAAACCTCCATAGAAAAGGGAGTATCCTCCGACCAGACGGATGTTGTGTCTGGTCCGGGCAACTAACTGCCCAACGGTTGTTGTCGGACTGTTGTATGTGTTCTAATCGGATCGAAAACTTTGCTTGCGAGATGCAGGATTGTGTGACGTCATGTCATTAGTTCGTAAGTGGCGGCGTCGATGCCGCTACACATCATACATAGACAGATAAACACATTACTCTCCTTCGGCAGTCGTGTAATAAGTATGCGCTTCGGTAATCTTCGTCTTTCCGAATTCGCACGAACGCCGCGCCTCAGAGTAGGCACGGTAAAGTTAGATATCTTTACCGTGGAGTAGGTAACGTTAATTCTCGAATCTATAAGTTTACATGGTGTGATGGTGTAACTGTCCTTATCTATAATTATGTTACGTCACATTACGGTTATCTCAATGTTATCACTCTGTACATTAATTCACATAAACATCGTATTTTTGTTTAGGTAGGAACAGCTGAATCTGGTTTTTATTAATTTAAGGCGGACTCGATATATTATTTTTCGCGCACTCCGGCCTCTCCTCAAAATATTGCCTAGCACCAGCTTATCAATTTTGAGTAGGTAGCGATGCATTGAAATTATCACGAATTTATAAATTGAAGTAGCAGTAAGTAATAGTGCAATGTCGCCTGTATGATGTATATTCAACACGTATTGCATTATTTGTTTTATTTAAGTTACGTAACCATTTTCCGATCCGCCTCTATTTTTAACCGACTACCAAAAAAGGAGGAGGTTCTATGTTCGACATTATGTATGTTTTTTTTTTTTTTTTTTTTTTTTTTTTTATGTATGTTCACCGATATCTCCGTCAATTGTGGTCCGATTTTGAAAATTCTTTTTTTGTTTAAAAGATTATATTCCGAAATTGGTCCCATTTTAATTTGGTGAAGATTTGATAAAGAACTTCGGAGATATACAACAGAACTCTTCAATAAATAACGGCAAATCTCTCGGGATTGCTGCAAACGCATGTCTGTTTATTGTTTATACTATTTCATAACATAACATCACGCCAGTATGCTCGAAAGGGGTATGCAGATCTCTCATTTCACCGGTTATATTCATTTTTCATGTTATTCGGGTAATCTATTCTGTCGTTATAGGTACTTACTTAACTACTTCCCTATTAGGTAGGTACAACTAAAAAGTGAAAAATAAAAAGCTTTTTTACAAAAAAATACTACCGACTTCCAAATAAGAAAACTAGAAAGTGAAAAATAACTTTTTTTTTGGAAGTCGGTGTCCATTATTTAAAAATTTGGTACCTACCAAAGACACCGACTTCCAAAAAAAAAGTTATTTTTCACTTTCTAGTTTTCTTATTTGGAAGTCGGTAGTATTTTTTTGTAAAAAAGCTTTTTTCATCCGCCGTTTCTTTGTTGTTGAAATGATAACCTACGGTTGCAATATTTGTAAGTATGTGAGCACTATGTTGTTTCAGCAAATTGAATCATTTCTATAAGTGGCAATTTTCTAGATAAGTGTAGTTTAGATGAGTTAAAATACACTAATAAAAGAACTGGAGGTTTTGTAAATTAAGAGAATATTGTATGCTTAGGTCAGACAAATTCAATTTTACCAATTTTGACAACACCCAGACTAAGATAGAAGAGTAGTTTATGCAACGGTCATATATATAATAGGGGTTATTAAAACACGAGTGTAGGTTTATCACACGAGTGTTTTAATACCTAATTAAAATAAATAAGTATGTATGTATGTTCATCTGTCCCCTAATAACTTCCAAACTCCTTATCATAATTTGGCAAATGAGGTGTCGTTGGATGCGTCTTGTTTGTCCGCTGGTTGTAGGCTATGTGACGTCACATTAAATTGAATATGCATTAGGGGTGGACAGCATAATCTAATTAGTTAGCGATGTAGGTACATCCAGTGTAATAAAGCCTGAAAATACATAAAGATACTTAGGGGAAATGTAGGCAATGGGAGTCAGTTGGCAATGGTGATCACCTCAAAATAACAAAAACCGAACGCAACCAAACGATGCTAACATAACTACACGCTAGCATTACGTCATTCCCGTGCGCGGCCGTTGATTGGCTCAGTTCGCGCGACGCGTCGGAGAGTAACAGGTGTGTGAAGGTTTCGCGCCATTTTCATCTAATTTTTCGAGTTGATAAATCCGAAGGTAAATCACAAAATACCAAATATTTATTACTGTACTTGTAATGTGTAATAGTCGTAGCATTTTAGTGTGCAATTCAACAGCTTTATTGTTATTATAACCTATAATTTCTCCTCAGGATTTTTTTTTCCGTCAGTTTGCCCATGTAGGTAATCGGAGTCAGGTGATCCCAATTACCTACATACTGATCCCCATTGCCCACACAACCTCATCTCGGTAAAACAGTATTATGCACTTGCACTTCTGTGCGGTGCACTTCTTGTGGGCTATGGGCTCATGCCGACTGTACTGGATGGGACTCTGCGTACAATTATGTGTGCGATATGTGTTGATCACCATTGTCCACATGCTGATCACCATTGCCAACCGATGTTGACAATCGTGATCAAACTTATTTTTTTTTAATTTTTTTATTGAACCAAAGTTTATAAACCAAAGTGATTAAAGTTGATCTCAATTGATAGTTAAGAAAGTAAAGTTTATAATAAGAACACAGCAATAAATAGTTGATACATAGATTTGCTTTTTTTTTCATTCTCGCTTAAGTGATCCCCATTACCTACATTTCCCCTACGTTCTTAAGTTAAAAAGGTCTAAAGAAATCAAGATAACAAGTAAAACATTAAATATCTAAGAAAATAATAAATTACGACGAACTTGTATAATGTAGCTTTCTTGAAGGAAAGGCTTTGAGACTTATCACCCTTCTAGATCTCAACTCTTCTTCGTCAAACTTGTCGCCTTTTTCACATTTTATGTTTTTGTCGAGCTTGGTACCTTTTCACATTTTTAAGTTTTTGGTGAGATCATTATTACACCATTGTTACGTCTTGCTACCTTCCAATCTTCACCGTATGTGGCGTCAGGATCCTTAATGGATATTTGATGCTCTGTCCCTCTAAGACATGTAAGCATGATATGATGTATGTTTAGACAATGCGATGTGTTTGTGTTTGTAAGCTTAAGTTGAATAATACTTTTTTAAATTCAGAATCAATCTAGTAGCAACCCAAGTGAATCTGTCATGTTTAGGTAACAATTTTCGAGGATGACGAGAGTGGTCGTGGTCTTTCCGTAAATTTTATTTTTTGTGCCATGATTTTATGACGTGCAAGTGCTTTCAATATAAAGTGATTAACAATTCATTACCCTAATTAGACATGTGTGCAACTGTGTTTGACTCAGTGGTTAACATGCAGTAGCGTCACCAGCTCTCTATCTGTTTTGAGGTTCTTGTGACATTTAACAGGTGACGACCCACTGACCAAGTATCTTATTAACGAGTCGGACAGCAAAATCTTCTGACACTTTACTGGAAATTTTCGTCTATCTTTAAAATTCAATAAACAAGATAGTCCAGTGTTGCACAATCAAGTTCAGTCTCAATGGGGTGGAGTAGACCTTGACGGTGTCAAGGTGAATGTCGATACTATTTGTGCGCATAAAGTTACAATACTACGTGACAGTGGACTCATCTACCGATAGATATTAGCCCACTACTATGATTACCCCTAATTACATAATAATATTCTACATTTCTGAATTGGAAGTTGCAAACTGCTAAAATATATACCAATATTAAAAAGAGGAAAGATTTTTTTGTTTGTTTGTTTATTTATTTGTTTGTTAGTACCGAATAGGCTCCGAAACTACTGGACCAATTTAAAAAATTCTTTCACCTATTAAAGCTACATTATTCCCGAGTAACATAGGCTATAATTTTGACGGGAGCGAAGCCGCGGGGGTCAGCTAGTGTTTCATAATTTGTCAGTTTTACAACTATGCAACTTAAATTACTCAGCTCAGAGGCCCTACTATGAACTCTTAGACCAAGGTTATTTCCATTAAGCGTAAGGGACAGATGTATATGATTTATAGGGTCCCAGAAATCAGCGACACTTCTCTGTTTATATATCTATCACAATACTATTTTTTGAACCCAAAGGATGACTTGGGGATGCCTTGAAGCGTTGAATCCGCCTGTGTACCTAGAGTTTATAAACAAAAAATAATAAGTCACCTTATGACGACCCATGTGGTCCCTAATTCTATTTTATGGAATTTTATTCGCACCACTGCTATAAAATGGTGAAAATAGTGAGAAAAATGATTTGACTAAAAGTTTGAGGACAGGTATTGTTTTACCAACATTAGCATTTGCTCGTGCTGCGGTTTATGACCGAGGAGGCTGAGTCCCAGCTGTGGGAATAGTATAGTATAGGCTGATCGTTCTGTAAGAGTAAACAGGTATTTAATAATACTTGAATGCCTCCTTGCTTAGAAGATGTAGTGACTAAAATTGAAAAGAGTATGTTAAGATGGTTTGGTCATTTATTTATTTATTTATTTATATACACTTTATTGTACACCTTAATAAACAAGAAAAAAAGAAACTTAATACTATAATATACAATGGGCGGCCTTATCGCATTCCGCGATCTCTTCCAGGCAACCTGGAATGGACAGAAATACCTGGACATGACATGGGGTTGTCAGTGGTGCGACAATAGCAACAATAAACATAAAATAGATACTCACTAGAAACAAAAATACATACATATGTTAAATAATAGATACATAAATACATACATACTTAATATATAAGCACATTATGTCAAAAACCAAGAGCACAATCACAGCGATAGGTAATGTTCTTTGATGAGTTTTTTAAATACAGGCAACGACTGAGCACGTTTTATTGAGTCAGGCAATGCATTCCACAGACGAGCAGCCTGGACAGTAAAAGATTTATCCATGAAAGTTGTGGAATGCATTGGCATTTTAAGTCGCAAGTTATCTGATGACCTTAGAGATTTCGTGTGAGAATCGCAGATAAACTGAAAACGATCCTTGAGGTAAAGAGGGGTGCAAGGAGTAAAGAGCACTTTAAACAAAAGAGAAAGAATATGAGCATTCCGGCGAAGGCGAATTGGCAACCACTTGAGCTTTACACGAAATTCGGAAACATGGTCATATTTGCGCAAACCAAATATGAACCTTATACAAAAATTTTGAAGCCGCTCAAGTTTATCGAGTTGTTCTTGAGTAAGGTCAAGATAGCTGGCATCAGCATAATCAAGGATGGGAAGAAGAAGAGATTGTGCAAGCGCAATCTTAGTGGCAGTTGGAAGAAAATTACGCAGTCTCCTCAAAGTTGCAGCAGATGAAAACAACTTGCGGCTAACTTCTTGCAGTTGAGCAGTCCAAGATAAGCTCTTGTCGATGAGGTCATGTTGAGGGAATGAATGAAAGGCGACTAACGAAAGGTATTTACATGGCAGACTTGAATGGAAACGCCGGGAGGGGACGCCCTAGGAAGACATACATAGACCTTATAGGTGATGTTCTTCAGAAAGGCCAGGTGCGCAGTACTCATAACCGGTGTGTGTGTATGACTAGATGTATTTATGTGAGTGAAGCAAAAGAAGTATGTAAGGATCGTAGCAAGTGGCGTTCTGTAGTTTCTGCCTACCCCCATGGGAAAAAGGCGTGAGTTTATGTATGTATGTATGAATGCCGCGTTGATCTAGTGGTCACAAACGCTACCGCTGATCTGTCCTGGGTTCGATTCTCGGATTTTATTTGGTTTTTCCTTTAGGAAGTTGTCAGTAGCAGCCCGGACTCTGGATTTGTACTACCTACTGTCCGACCCTAAGCCCCGCTCTACCCTCCTCCCCCCTACTCTCCCTCCATCTCCCTACTTACTGTCTGTTGCTGGCTCGCCTCCGATCACGTGGGACTTAGACACGATTCACGAAAAGCAAATGTACCTACTATTTATAGGTAGATAACACCTCTGCTTTATCTTCGGGGATCACAAGCATGATAATATTTTATATAATGACATTAAATGACAATCCTGTTTGCCAATTGCAGTGGTAACATCAATCAATATTTATTTATATTAATTGATGGATATATGGCTTAGTAATAAAGATAGGGTCTATAATTAGATCCTTTTTATTCGTCAGGAATGACATAATACAAGACTAATTTTTAGCAATGACAATGACGATATCGTCATTATTGGCACCGTCATCGTCTTCGGTAGTGTTTCCATCAAGAGTTGCATTTCTGAGGTGTTAGTAGATTATCAGGAGTCCTTTATGAGCGAATTATACGCGTCTATTATTTTATTATACTATGATTATGTTTTTCTTTTAATCAATTTTAAATCTCCTTGTCACGGCTGAAATAAAACCTCATTACATCAACACCCTAGGGCGGTTACACACTACATTCGATCCTTATCCGTGTAATTTAGGTTCCGAAGTAGCCGTAGTACCTACTTCTTGTAGGGAAGCTTACACACTACATCGGAATTTGGAACTGAAATCATGGACACGGATCGGATTCAATACATCCGCCGTAGCCGCCCTTATTGTGTAAGTTCAAAGAGTAGGGTACGGCTTTTTTCCCTAGCATTCATTGCTTCATATGTTCAAAAATCCGTCTACTCGACAGTATACACGCAATGAATATTGTTGAGTTAACAAAATGAAAGGAAAGGAGTGTATTTTGTGCTATAGAAAATTCAAAATTTCCAAAAACCCCGACAATATTTTTTTATTTGATACATTTTAAACTACATATTTTTTTTTTAATTTAGTTTGGGCCTTACGAGGATAAGTAGACACGCTTCGATCAACAATATAACGAACATGTAGTTATGACACAATATATTGCGAAAATCGGGGTACGATTCAAACAGTAAAACACCCAAAACTTTTGAAAGGCTGAACCGATTTTCGTCAAACATAGCTAAGAACAATCCTGATAATGTCATCTTTCAAACAAAAAAAAAAACTAAATTAAAGTTGCTTCATCCGTTTTGGAGCTATGATGCCACAGACAGATACACAAATACACAATCACACTTCATAACACACATCTTTTTCCGTCGGGGGTTAAAAACAGATACGCAAAATTAGAATGCTGTTTACCGGATAGGGGTACACAGATGTAACAGATATTGTATTAAACTCAGATTTCGTCAGTTATAGGAAGGAAAGCCAATCCTAGAAAATAATTCCAATAAATTATCTATGTATACAATCGATCAAACTGTCGGGGCGTCTTTCAACCATGTTGGGGTCAGCTTCCAATCTAATGTTACGGGATGCTGCTGAATATCAATAACTTTTATGGAGTGACTGCCTATCTGTCCTCCACAACCCAGTAACTGGGTAACACCATAAGTTCATACGGACATACTCATTGGTTGGACTGTCAATTAAACAATAGTTAAGGCACCTATTACATTGTCGACTAGGTACTTGTAGGTACATTATTGCCTGAAAGTTTTCTTGGTACGGTAAATATTGCTCTCTGGTATTTCCTAGTTAAGTAAATAATATAACTGTTTACAGCGGTAAACACAGCCAATTATATTTTTAATACAGTTGTTAAACATGGCGTACTTTCAGAGGCTATAATTTTGATTCGAAAATTAAATCTTTTGCTTAGGCATCTTTCTGTTCGTGACTTTTGTTTACGAGCTCGATCATTACTTTTGCAGTTGCGTTTAAAATTTATAAGTCAATTTAAAAAAGTTTAGTAGCAAGGAGCTTTCATACGTAGAATAAAATGGGATAGATTTTATACGAGGAAAAATGAATGATTCCGTACGTTTTAGCATTGAATTCTCAAAAGTCTTATAAATGGTTGTTTAATATATTTAATTACCAGTTTTAATTTAATTATTTTCACATCAACATTTGTCTGTACCTACCTTTAGATTTGCTGAGACTATGGAGGACCATAGTGCAATGCTCGATGACCTCAGTAGAGCTTCCGAAAGAGTGGGTATAAAAATGAACAAGGAAAAGCCAAGGGCATATTGAATGCCCATGTAACACCCACTCCTATCAAGATTGGAACCTCTACTCTCGAATTTGTAGACAATTGTGTCTACCTGGGACAAACGGTCCAGTTAGGTAGTTCTAACTTTGAAAAAGAGGTCAACCGTCAAAACCGACTCAGCTGGGCAGCGTTGGGGAAGTTGCGCGGTATCTTTTCGTCCAACTTACCATAGTGTCTTAAGTTAAAAGTCTATGACCAGTGTGTGTTGCAAGTGATGACCTAAGACACTGTGACGTGGTCGCTCACAATGGGCCTCATCAGAAGGCTTAAAGTCACCCAAAATTGTCCTTTGGGTCTCCAATGACTGGCTATGCTCGGAGTTTCCCTGCATGATCAAATCAGAAATGTAGAGATCCGCAAGAGAACTAGGGTTACCGACATAGCCTGAAGAATAGCCAAGGGCAGAGCACATTGCTCGCAGAACGTATGGTCAATGGGTCCGAAAAGTTCTGGAGTGGCAACCCAGAGATCCAGATTTGCAGACGCTAATTTAGAAGGCCTCCCACTAGGTGGACAGATGATCTGGTGAGGGTGGTGGGAATCCGCTGGATGAGAGAAGCAGTGGACGTCTTTCGGCTGATATGATGACTAACGCCAGGCAACACGTAAGTGAATGTCTCTAAATTATTATTGCACCAGTGACGTCTTCTGTTGGAATTTCAACTCTCGGCACTGTGCCGAGCGATGGGAATCAAACAATTCGCTTTTATGATTGCATTTATTTAGATGTTGCCTTGTGATGTTAATAATTTAGGATGATTAGAATGTCTGTCTGTCTGTCTAGACTTTTCCAAACTATGTTGGCTTGCAGTCTAACCAGAGGCAGCTGAATACAGTGTCTTATATGGAGAGAGCTATGCTCGGAGTTTCCTTGCGTGATCGAATCAGAAATGAAGACATCCGTAAGAGAAACAGGGTTACCGACATAGCCTGAAAAATTGCCTAACTTAAGTAGCAGTGAGCAAGGCACATTGCTTGCAGGACGGATGGTCGATGGGTCTGAAAAGTTCCGCAGCCGTATTGCGTAAGTGCGCAAAGAAGGTTGGATAGAGTTTAACTTCTTTGCGCACTTACGCAATAAGGCTGCCGGAGTGGCGACTGCAAACCGGCAGACGCAATGTAATGTTTCCCTTATATAGCTAAAATCTGTCCCAAGTAAGTCGAATTTCAGACCTGAAAAATCACTATATTCAAATAATATTTTATTCTTGTATTTATCTATCAGCTAATTAAGCCCAACTTTGTCTCTAGACAATTTTGTATAACATACTTTTACCTCACTAGAGCAGGATAAATTAGACATACCTACCTACAAAAACGTAGTCACGATTTACAGGAATACTTTGGGCCGTGCATGCACGCTTAAACGTAGACCAATGTTATTATTAGTGCTATAAATTCTCCTGCAAACATTACTATCTGACCGGCAACGAAACCAAACTCGGCAAACACTGTTTATTATTTAGTATACCGGCACCGGCTCACGTTGACGCGAGTACACCTTCAGTCTGTGACGCTGACGATTAAACAATTCAAATAAAATAAACTAATTAAAAACCAAATATTTACACAAAAACAGGTTTATTACGAAAACAGAACACTTTAGTTATGTAAGTATGCTAATAAAATGCTTTCAACTGACAAATAGGTTACAAGGGCATGTTTTGTTAGTAAACAATGCATATTATGTACTGTTATGTATGTGTTATCATTGGTATTACGTGATTCTTAGTTGATATTGGGCACATATCAATGTAATTAGGTATTCGATTTGATTTTTATGTATTATTGTCAGATGTTACGGTGTTGTATTGATTTTTCTGCGGACTGTACTATCTTTAATGACTGTTACCTTGAGTTTGTTTTGTCTCGAACCGGTAACGTAATAACTTATACAGTTGTGTTGCAGTTTTGTTATGGCTGAACGTCCTTGATATACCAATGAACCTGTTGTTAGTGATTAGTAAACAATTAGAACCAAATTACCTATAACATTGCCCTATTTATATTATGACACGATGGACGCTATCTACTACATCACTAAATAATTTTTTTTAGTTATTTATTGCTTTTTTCTTTTTAAAATGTTCGTTATCAAGGTTGTGTAAATGTATTGTAGTTCTTCTACAAAAAAGGCATTGTACATATTCTCCATACTTGAAATCTGTTGATTCTATCCTACGGTATTAAAATAAATCTGAATTCATACTTCCAAAAGTGTTGATGACAATAACCCCATGATCGCTCTTGAGAGGACACCCACACAGAGGTCATTTCGAGTGCTTGCTAATTAGATGGCTAGTCTGTTAAAATACTAACCCTGTTACTAATAAACGCGGCATAAAGTTATACCAGGTATAACAAAGGAATAACCATACATTTTCATAGGTTTATACTTGGTATAACTTTATTCCGCGTTTATTAGTAAGAGGGTAAAGCTATTGTGACTGTTTTATAAGAGTCGCAATACAAATATCTCGGTATGCATCTGGAAAGAAAACAGACCTGGAGACAACACATTGAGAAAAAGCGAGATGAGCTGAACCAACGCCTGCAAACACTCAAGTGGCAACTAGGTAAACATTCACAAATATCTTTAGAGAACTAGATACTTTATATATATAAAACCATATTTAAGCCCGTATACGGCATTGAGCTACGGGGAACAGCCAAAAACTCCAATGTGGAGATCCTGCAAAGGTTCCAAAACAAGGCGCTGAAAACCGTATCAACTGCTCCATGTTTTACCAAAATAACTGAATTACATGACTACATCAAAATTAACACCATTAAAGAAGAGATTGAGCACAGAAAAAATCATTATGAGGTTCGCATTAAATACTACGTCAGCGGTCTGGGCTTCTGTACTGACCAACCCCCTGGAACACCGTCGACTGAAAAGACAGCACGTATGGGACATACCCTGATTTAGTCAAGTAGCAAGTAGAGGGTCGGCTCTCACTGGAGGACCGTACTCGAAGCGCCAATTTGCACAGAACGCATCTGCTAATGGCTTGAAAAGCCGATCGAAAGATAAAAATAAAAAATATATGCGAAAGTTTGGATGGATGTATGTTTGTTACTCAATCACGCCAGAACGGCTGAATAGGTCTGGATGAAATTTGGCACAAAAATAGAATATAGTTAGGAATAGCACATAGGATACTTTTTTCCCGGGAATATGTTCACGCTGGCAGAAGCTAGTTTTAAATAAATTTAATAGGCCATTGTAGGCCTGTCTTAAAACAGCAAAGCTCGATTATTTAGAAACGCCTTTAACTATACATTATGATTATATTATTGCTATAAATGCCTACCACCGGGTGACCTATTTTTCTTAATTACTTTATGAACGCCACAAGCCATGTTGTCACCATGCTTACTTTAGAGACACTTTTCCAAATACCTACATGTAAATTAAAAAATATTGTGATTTTGTGTGTTGTGCTGTGTCTTTTGTGTGCACTGAATAAAGAGTTTATCTATCTATCTATCTACTTTTGTAAAATGTAGAATAGCAAAATTAAACAAATCAGGGACCTTTTATTTATTTATTATATGGTATACCAACAGCATTACATACAAATCATTTTGTAGTTAAAAGGAAACATAAAGGTGCTGGTATGTATTATAGGTATACGCAGCTTACACCATATGGTCAGTAACACAAAATTATTTAAAATTTCAAAATATAAATATTAAATATTTACATTGCCATGATCATGGTAGACCTTGCCATGATCATGGTTCCACTGTGAGCGGCACAGACCTTGTCAATCTTGTCTTGTTGTGGCCAGGTCCTTAACCTTACACAATATATTGAGGATGCGTTTGAAACAAGGAAAGTGACGGGTGCAGTATTTGTAGATTTGTCGGCAGCCTACGACACCGTTAATATTCAACGCTTGCTGTGGAAGGTTACCAATCTAACAGAGGACCCAAAGTTGACTCGTATCCTCAGAGAACTCCTCAGTAACCGACGATTCCAAGTGCACCTTCTTGATGATAGGAGCAGGTGGCGAGCCCAAAAGAATGGCCTGCCTCAAGGTAGCGTTCTGGCGCCACTACTGTTCAACATCTACACAGATGACCAACCAGTGAGCCCTTTTTTTTTTTTTTGCTTTGAGTAATGCGTATGCATACTGCACTACCACGGGGAGATAGTGCAGTTATGTGGGACTCTAACCCACTAAAACTCCACGGTGTCCTCCTGTGCCGCTTATGGCGGGAGCACGGGTACGCGTTAGCACTCACCGCGAACCCGCTGCGGATGTCCGTCACCGGACCCTCCTCGGGGGAGTCCCCCCATCACCGGCGCACCAGAACACACTGCACGCCGTGACTACCCCAGGGACCAATCAGCACATGGGCGCCAGACGACCCCGTGTATGGCACCCTTGGTCCCCCTGTGACGGGTCAAGGTCAATAGCCCCGCCACCTACCATTTTTCGGCCGCAGGGGATAGGGAGAGCGGCTAACGCAATACCGACACTCCTCCTCCCCTGCGGCCCCACCGCATCCGCCATCAGACGGTGGCGACCCCGTCCGGGCCGCGGAAGGTAGGGAGAGCGGCGCACCGCAATACCGGCACTCCTCTCCCACCGCGGCCTCCAACCCTCAGCTGCGACATCGTATGGGACCTGGGAATCTCCATAAGACATCGCGGCCCGCCTCAGTTGCGATGTCGCCTTTACCAAGCGGCACCGCAACCTACTAGTTGGCCGCTACGTCGTCGGCTTAATCGGCAAAAGCCCTGACGAGCGGCCCCTCCTCGGGTTCCTCTTCGCTTCACCGTGGGTTCCAAGCCACGGTTACTGAGCTCCCCCGCATCGACAAAGCGGGAACCCACCGGGGGTGAGCGGGAACCCACCGGGGAGGAACCGGTGAGCCCTAACACAACCCGCTTTCTTTACGCCGACGATCTGGCTGGGCAAGCGGCTGATTTTGAGGAGATTGAGGCCAAACTTTTTACCGCCCTTTGTGAGCTCAGCCGTTACTATGCTAACAACGCGCTGAAGCCAAATCCCTCAAAAACACAGTCGTGCGTCTTTCATCTCCGTAATAGACATGGCAGGGGGTGCCAGTCACCCACAGTTCACATTATATTTTATTTTATTAATCTTAGGAAAACTTACAGCAAATACAATGGGCAATATACCAAATCAGCATTAAGCTAGTCTGGTCTGTTATGTTCATAATTTAATGCGACACGCACACATACTTCACCAACCTACACTGGGCCGTGATGACTGACGAACTCCTCTCTCATAGATACCAGCAGTCAAACCCTTTGCCTTGTCGAATTCACTTAATCAATTAGGCTGCAGGCTACTCTGCTATGCAGCTCTTAAATGTGTGTTTCAACTTGTGTAGGTACATGAAGTTTTTAATTTCTTTTACTGAAGTGCTCTCTGAGGGCTCCATAAATGGGTGTAAGTTGCACTATAATTATTTAGTTGAAATTATTGTACTTACATTTTTATAGGAATTATAGAACTACATATATATCTATAAGAATACCTAATATGCGTCCTTTCCTCTGTTTCCAGGCGGCGTTGGGCACTAACCCCATTGCATGCGTTGCTCCAGCTTCGCAGAATGAATCCTTCTACCTAGACATGGCTACTACTACTGTCTCTGTTGGAAAGACGACTGCTACAGTGGCCCAAACCAAACTATTTATTAAACTGGCCAAATGTTTTCTCGTGAACTTTTAAGGATATCATCAGCATCATACAGGCTTTAAGTCTAACCGATACAACTGAATACCAGTATTTTACATGTAAGAGTGACTGTCCATCTGATCTCCACAACTCAGTCACGGATAAAAGCGCATATTTGTGATTGTGACCTTGTAAGTTTTGAAACTAAATTGCACAGTGAATGCTGTTTTTAGGCTGATCCCTTCTAGGAACTCCTCCCCATGTGGACAGTCGCTTGTCATTCAGTTCGCATTTAAGCATTTAGAGTCAGGTACCCACAGACGACAGCGACGCTGCTCGGTGGCCACAGCTAACACTTAAAAGTGTCACCGACAACTCCTATACCCTGAAGACCTGTGCGACAGCTAAAACAGTGAACGTGAATGAACATTATTAGTAGATAACCGTGTCTCTAGTTGCAGCTTCCGCAGCGACTCCGTGCTCTGTTGAGTAGCCTGATTATCTGATCTCCCTACACGCAGTGCGAGCTGTTCATATGGAAACTGTGTAGATCTTATTCCTTTTTTATTATTTTCCAGATTGAAATGCAGCGTCGAAAAGGGGAGTCCCTGCCGGCCGGCTGGGTGCAAGAAGCCGATGGAAGTGAAACTAAAGATGCTGAATTGGTGTGTCCATCATGTTTTATCATATGTTCTACTAGCTTATATTCACTCAAAACTATGAGGCCTCGCCTCACTTGCACTTCGCATTGAAAAGTCATGTGCCAGTCTAGCATCCCTAGTATAGCCTCACGCCCTTTTTCTAGCGGTCGAGGATTCCTGGAATCTGTTTTCAGTTTGAGCAAAGTTCTCAGTGGCAGTCCAGATATTGGTGGCTGGTGCTGTGATGGTCCTGTACCTCGGTAACCACTGTGCCGACTCTTTCTTCGGCGGTGTCGGATCTCCATTACATCGGACTGTGATAGTAGGGAAGGGAGAATGCACCTGTATTTGCGCACACATTAATTTCTGCAATATAATGTCTCAATGATGTTTTGTCTCCGCTAAAATCCATGACCAATTCAGTCAAAAAGGATGACACTAGCCATACAATATTGAGGCCCTATTTTCCATGGGAGAAAGCAAAAACGATGATCCTCCAATACTTCTTTTACTTCACCCACTTAATTTTTATCATAACCTTTAAATCCATAAAGAATTTGTTTTCAGGCATTCAAAACCAGTTGTCTGATGCGCCTGGGTGGTGGAGAGCTGACATCGGGATCGGGTTTGGACTAGCAGACATGGTGGAGCTGTTCTGTTGAATATTGGGCGGTTAGCACTTATCAGGCTATCGTATTCGTCCTCGATGTTAGAAGGGCTTTCCCAACACGAATTTGTATTATACAGACGTAGGTAGATAACAAAAAATGGCTTGGCCGGCTTGTCCATTATGGACACTGAGCTGGCGATGCCTAAAAATAATAGTGCATGTGCGAAGCTAATCAAAAAACAGCGGTGGCCAAACTGTGCAAACTATTTGGACGTCTCCAAAAACAAATATCGTGAGTTCGTGACACGTAGCGAGTGTTGCGACGTCGTATCTAGTAAATTCCGAGAAACATCGTAAAGAACATCGATATATTCATGAATTTTTTACGATCAATAGTATCGCAACTTTGTCGCCACGGGCTACAATGAGAAACGTTTCGTGGGTTTTGGTCCTTAAACATGCATTGAGAGCTTGGCTTGGATCTTTTTAACTTTTACCTTTCGCCTTCCGCACAGGAGCCAACTACAGCCACCACGTGCGCTCCTGGTCACACAGTGGCGCAGGGGGGCCAGCCAACTTGGGCCACTGCTTCGTGGCAGTCAACCCCAAGTGCTTTGCGCCGGGCTTCTGAGATCGCCTCGCTGACAGCATCACACATTGGCGGCAGATGGAAGCAGTGAGTTACATTATTCTGTATTCATAACTTAAATAACTATAAGAGCAGTGGTAGCCCAGTGGTAACGGCCTCAACTTGAGTGTCATAGTCGTGGGTTCGACCCAGGCAGACGCTTTGCTTTGTGTAAATTATTTCATGACTACTGCTCAAAAAACGGTGAAGGAAAACATCGTGAAGAAACCGGTATGTCCTAGAACCAAAAATTCGAAAACATTGACATCTACCAACCCGCACCACCCCGTGGTGGAGGCCCATTCCCTCTCACACAGAGAAGAGGCCTGTGTCCCAACAGTGGGAAAATTAAAAGGCTGATGATGATGGTAAATAGATTTGATTCAGCCACTAGGGCTCGTGGCTAAGTAATTCTGCCATATGCATGCAGAGACCAGTCTATGGAAGGGTCTAATGTATACTGACACACTGAGATGAAGCCGTTGAACCCGGCAGACATTTTAAGATCGTTACAACTACATAGTAAGAAGTCTGACAAGCAGTCTTACTTAGGCCCACTAACACGAAAAACTTAACTTGCTAAAACGAGTTTAAACTAACCAATATTTTGTGACAAACTGTCAATCTAATGTCAGTTTAAGGGCTATATTCTGTTGCTGGATTTTGCAAGCATGACCGGACGATGCTTTTCATCAAAAGAGCAAAAAAGGACAATGGATGCTTAATCAATTTCAATTGCTTTATGTACAAAACCGCTGGGCAGTCAATGGATACTTTAACTACAAAAAAGAAACGCAAAGCATCGCCCGCACGATTTAACATTGACATGGCCTTAGTAGCAGGCAATGTTTTGAGCATTCGAATGCACGATTCAGTATCTCGCAACTGACGGCGAAGATCGTCGTTAGCACCAGATACTACACAGAATCTCTCTTTTCAGACGGACCCCAAACTGCCTGTGTTGGCTCCAGGAGATAAGGAGAAGCAGTCGGCCGCGGAAACCGACGCTAGAGGATATGTGACATATAATTTCAAGCAGAAGATCGCATCCTCTGCCGCACTCGCCAAGAGACTCATCATAAAGCCCATGGAAGTACAAATAGACGAATAAAAATAATGTCCTTATGAAAGTCGTTTATTTAAGGGTATAATTGCACACAGAGTACAGAACGTTGACAGCGACTAGACATGCCATTTTATCCATACAAATAAATAAAATTGAATTTTCTGTTTGTTTTATCTGCTCCGGCTAATCTTCGAAAAGGCTGCAATGTTATAATGAGAAACTTAGGCTATTCTTATTTATGAAAAAAAACCTGCCAAGTGCGAGTCGGACTCGCGCACGAAGGGTTCCGTACCATTATCGCATTAAATAGGCAAAAAAATCACGTTTGTTGTATGGGAGACCCACTTAAATGTTTATTTTATTCTGTTTTTTGTATTTGTTGCTAAAGCGGCAACAGAAATATATCATCTGTGAAAATTTCAACTGTCTAGCTATCACGGTTCATGAGATACAGCCTGGTGACAGACAGACAGACAGACACAGACAGACAGACAGACAGACAGACAGACAGACCGCGGAGTCTTAGTAATAGGGTCCCGTTTTTACCCTTTGGGTACGGTACCCTAAAAATAGGGTACCGCTTAAAAAAAAAATACTTTATTTAATTTTACGATTTTAACATGGACAATGTAGCGGGTAACAGCTAGTCACTTATATTTTTTATTTTATTTATTTCAATATTCTACCGCGGACATGTGGCAGTCCGCGCTCTTTTTTTATCGTGTTGTTTGTTTGATTTTTTTCATAAAAGTTACAATTGTCTGACTCCTACGTCGGACATTATTTTTAGGCTTACTTAACTAACTTACGTCTACGTGAGTTCATCCCTCACTAAATACTATATATATATTACACACTGGCATTACAATTATATGTTTCTATTTACTACTTATCTTTTTGTTGTTAACTATTTTGTTACTTATTTCTATTGATACACTGCATAAGTTATTTACTATTTTGTTTAATGATTTTTAACTACCCATATTTAACATCAACGTGTAAAATCTACGAAGAAACCAAAATAATGAACATTAAACAGTTATATATTTACAATACATGTATTTTTATCCATAAAGCACTCAACAAAAGTATACAGACTAACTTATCGTTTATTAAAGTAAAACAAGTAACCCAACGTAGCAGTCGCCGAGCTAGTTTTCTGATTTTACCGAAGATGAGAACTAAGTTTGGCAAAAAATGTTAACTTTTGAAGGAGCACAATTATATAACAAAATACCCTCATGTATAAAAAGGTTGCACTCATGCATTCAAAACTCAATTAGCTGCATATTTAATCACAACTAACACCATTTCTTAAAGCTGAATGCATTGGATGGGTGCATCATAATTGCTGCCGTGACGTCTGTGACGAATTTTATATAATTTACTTTAAGCCTTGTTCTCATGTAAGTGACTTTGTGTCTTTTTTGAGAATAAATATCTTTAAACCTGTTTACTTATATCTATTTATTAGTACACTTTCGTGGAAGATGCATGGCAGTGCGAGCAGATCAGTCCCGGCCGACGGTTCCGGTTATAGAACCCCGTCGTTAGGACGTTAAGGTGAGTATGACTGACTCGCTCCACCATGCAGCTTTACATATATATATATATATATTTATTTTGCTTTACAGGGTTTAGACTGGGTGATGGTTTGGGTATATGTTTGGGTTGGAGTTTTTGGATGGGACTTGTTAGGTGGTGTTTTGGTGATGTCTGCTGACCAGGGACTTCGCTAGCGTGAGCAAGGCCTCTATGATGACTACATCTCGATGCTGCATGGCCGTCTTAAGATAGGTTTTTTTTTTGCGTGGGATATCATCCAATAACTTTTCCCGCTCTGGGTGAAGCGGGAGGGCGTGTCATTTTTTTTATTGGGACAAACCCACCGCACTATTCCCAAAACACTACAACTCCTGAAAGCCGGAATCAACAGTGGCAACCACCGAGCGCCGAGGCAATGAAGCTCGACGAAGTCCCGGCGAATGAATTTAACTGTCTTGGATCCCGCAACTAAATTAATGAGAAAAGAATAACGGAGGAGTAGGAAAAAATATAAATTTCCATTTCCCTCCATATCAAGCACGAGACAGAACAAACAAGGCCAATAGGCACAAAGGGTCGTTTACAACTGGTATAAGACCAGTTGCCTAGCATCACGGATTAGGATTAATATTAATGGGTCCTAGCATTGTGAGCTGTTATATTTGATTCCAATAATAGGTATGGCAAAAACGCTTGAGCGCACGGAAATTTGTTCTAGTTTCCACAAGGTCCGTATAGTAAACAACTCCTGATGCAGCCTGTACATTATTCAACATAATATTGCGTTCATTCTGCCAAAGAATACACTCCCATAAGATATGATGTGCAGATTGTACATATTCGCAGTCAGATGTAGAACACTGACATAAAGGCGAGGCAACAAGCTTGAAGGAAAATAATTTACTTTTAAAGTTACCATTCCCCGAGAGAAATTGGGCAAGTGATCCACCTCCAGCCAAGTCCTGGCCAGCCGCACGCGAACATCACACATCACATCATCAGCCTATTAATGTTCCCACTGCTGGGACACAGGCCTCCTCTCTCTGAGAGGGAATGGGCCGTAATCCACCACGCGGGCCCAGTGCGGGTTGGTGGATGTCACATGTCTTCGAATTTTTGGTTCTAGGACATGCCGGTTTCCTCACGATGTTTTCCTTCACCGTTTTGAGAGCAGTGGTGATGAAATAATTAACACAAAGTAAAGCGCCTACCTGGGCACGAACCCACGACCTACAACTTGTAAGTCGCGGCCGATACCACTGGGCCACCACTGCTCAAGCGCACGGATGGAAAGAATTGGTGGAGGTGTAGCCTTTGATGGAATTATCCCACCTACATTGCCATTCGGCTAAAAGTTCTTCCCAGACGTCAATATGCGGTTTAAATAATCTAGAGATTTTCTCACGGTCACTCCGCGTTAAAAAGTCCGCGTCCATGGTCTCTTGTGCGGAATAGTACATTGCAGCACGTCGCTGCACTTCAAAGTCGACTGGAAGTACGCCAGCAAGTACTGATAAGGCCTCAGTACTAACCGTCCTGTATGCTTTGCATAAGAATATCAAAGCCAAACGCTGACTCTAGTAATTTACGTCGTACCACCCCTATTGTGGCCCTATCAGCCCAAACAGGTGCCCCATAGCAGATACAACCCAAGTAAGTAGCCCCATAAATAGTTCTTAAAGTCAAAAAAGACATGTGCATCTGGACCGAGGGCCCATTTTTTTAATCCTTGCGAAATGAAATAAGACTTAAAGGGAAATTAGTTAAAAATAGTAAAAACATAAAGCAATGGGCCAAGAATTTCTTAAACGTGAATTAAAACAGTTATGCTTAAATTACTTGGGCCCTCAATCCAGACGCGTGAATAAACTGGCATAGCCTACATCTCAGAAAATACTATCTCTGGGTAAATCATTTTTATTTAGGAATTTAGTTAAGAATTTCTTAAATATTTTAAGAAATTCCCAAATCTGTAGAATATGACATTACAGATTTTTGGCGGTTTAGCTTGGGCCCTCAATCCTTTAATGTCTCTACTGAGGAATCTGCAAAACATGAATTTATCTGAAGATATATATTAATAGGACTGTAATATATTTTGCTTAGATACCTCTGTAAATTAGTTAAAAAGAAATAATGACACAAAAGTGAATTGTTATAAAGTAAATGAGAATCGAATTTTACTATAACGTCTGGACTGAGAGCCCAATATTTTCGGCTTTATTGACTAGGTTCAACCACATAGATTAAGTCAAATTAACATATTTTTTTTTACTATTTTTTAATTAAAATGTTACTTATCGTCCGTTCTTCTAAATGCAATACTTTAAGAGAAAATACATTTTTAATTTTTCATAGGAGAAAGTTTTGTAGGGTACATATGATTTTGTTACTTTTTTGGACTGATCAGTATGTATCCTCATACAAGCTATTTTTAAGCGTCTAAAGTAAATATTTACTGCTTGTACTGTCGGAAGCGACTGTTTTTTTGATGCATTATTTTGAAGGGAAGACAGGTCAATTGTCAGGAAAAGTCATTATTACATGGGTCCTTTTCGGGCGAGGATAAAACAAATCTTTCTTGGTAATGTACTTTTACAAAGTAACTAATTGCACAATGTAATGGAGAATAACGTAAACGACATTTCACTAGGCACGTATTTTTATCTAAACTTACAATCGGGAAATATAACGACTGTATTTCTCTTCAAGTTTTATCATGTTTACTACTGATCAAACTCGCAATCTTTCTTTCTCGATCTCCTTGTGATCTTCTCTTGTTCGCGCCATAAACTAGTGTTATGTCAAGTTAACATCTGTCAGTCATTCGAAACCAAATCTCTCTTCAGAAGGAAATCTTTAACATTGCTGACAAATTTAATAGTGCAGTAAATATTATTATTATCAGTGTTTCTGTTTTGTGATATCGAAGTAAGTTGGTAGGTACCCAGATCGCTTTAATATTGCTTATTTAATTTGAAGAATAATATGCATTTTTCCTGTGTTAATTCATCGTCATCGAGAATTTCTGATTATTGTGTTTTAATTAAGGCATATTTTATTATATCTTGAACACTTTATTGCATTAACACATACTTGGGAACTGGTATGTAAATAAAAAAATATAAATAATAAAATATAATAATAATATAAAATAATAAAATATAATAATAATATATAATATAATATATATAATAAAATATTTTAAAATATTAGGTGTTATTGAATTTGTCCCCCCGTTGAAACCGGCTGATCTTGGTCACTACAAGGGGCATGGTTTCGTAAACGGCCGCATGGTCTGTTATGATGATTTAATGCTTAGATATTACAATAGTAGAGAAGAAACACCTATTTATTTACACATTGTGACATATGGTTTGGCTGATCCTAATTTTGAAGAGTAAAGATAAAAAATATTAAAAATACATGACTGCGCTGCTAAAATCACGAACTACAGTTGGGAGACTGTTCTATGGAACACTATTTAACGTCTAAGAGGTCATCCGACTGCAATTCGTGTTTTTGGTAGCGCAGTCGTGTTTTTTTATATTTTTATTATTATTTATTTTTCTTTAATACATTTTAGTGACAAGTTTAATTTTAAAACAACATGTAGATAGGTAGGTACTCATCTGGACTTTAAATTTCATATCCATGTTGTTATAATCGACGACAAAATCTGATTTCATCTTCGAAAATAGGGGCATATAGTTAGCCGCTATTTTTGCATAAAAATTATAACACTAAAAAATAACATTATTATTTAGCGTTCATAACTAAAAATCAGCATACAAACTTCGCTCACTCGCTTCTTTGAACAAATTTATTGATAATTTAAACTGTTTATTAGAAAATTTGTTACAAAAAGTTTGTAAGTAGGTAAATTTTATTTTACAACTAGTTGACCCGGCAAACTTTGTTTTGCCATACAAACACCAAACATTCATCTACCCTACCTACCCTACCCTAACAACCCTACACTACCTACCCTACCTACTCTACCTACCCTACCTACCCTACCCTACCCTACCTACCCTACCCTACCCTACCCACTTAGGGGTATGAAAAATAGATGTTAGCCTATTCTCAGACCTACTCAATATGCTCACAAAGTTTCATGAGAATCGGTCAAGCCGTTTCGGAGGAGTACGGGAACGAAAACTGTGACACGAGAATTTTATATATTAGATATCAGACTATTTTTAGGTTACATTTATGTGAAGTAAATAGTTTTCTTATATTTATACCGATCGTAACCGTTTATTTGAATTGTTGTTACAAATAGTTTGTAATTAAATTGATGTTACGATATCAAAGTATTTTTAGATTATATAATATAAGTGAAGTAAATAGTTTTCATAAATTTATACCAATTGTGTTTTATTCATCGAAATGATTTTGATTGCGACGTCTCTGGTGCTACATATCCTGTATTTAGAAACAATGACATACGATTTTCCGTCCCAAAAAGTAACAAAATCATATGTACCCTACAAAACTTTCTCCTATGAAAAATTAAAAATGTAATTTCTCTTAAAGTATTGCATTTAGAAGAACGGACGATAAGTAACATTTTAATTAAAAAATAGTAAAAAAAAATATGTTAATTTGACTTAATCTATGTGGTTGAACCTAGTCAATAAAGCCGAAAATATTGGGCTCTCAGTCCAGACGTTATAGTAAAATTCGATTCTCATTTACTTTATAACAATTCACTTTTGTGTCATTATTTCTTTTTAACTAATTTACAGAGGTATCTAAGCAAAATATATTACAGTCCTATTAATATATATCTTCAGATAAATTCATGTTTTGCAGATTCCTCAGTAGAGACATTAAAGGATTGAGGGCCCAAGCTAAACCGCCAAAAATCTGTAATGTCATATTCTACAGATTTGGGAATTTCTTAAAATATTTAAGAAATTCTTAACTAAATTCCTAAATAAAAATGATTTACCCAGAGATAGTATTTTCTGAGATGTAGGCTATGCCAGTTTATTCACGCGTCTGGATTGAGGGCCCAAGTAATTTAAGCATAACTGTTTTAATTCACGTTTAAGAAATTCTTGGCCCATTGCTTTATGTTTTTACTATTTTTAACTAATTTCCCTTTAAGTCTTATTTCATTTCGCAAGGATTTAAAAAATGGGCCCTCGGTCCAGATGCACATAAAAAAGACAGACCCCACGTAGATTTAGATATTCTCGTTAAGGCATAGAAGTTCTTTCTTGCTTTTTTACCGACTATTTTATAACTAGCACTCCGCCCGCGACTTCGTTCGCATGATTTCGTATTTTATTGAACTAAGTAGGTACAAATGACTTTAATATTTGCGGTTAGTGAAGGCGACCAAAAATGAGCTATTGTTAAATCTATATATATAAAAGAAGAAACTGACTGACTGATCGATCAACGCACAGCCAAAACCACTAGGCCTAGAAGCATGAAATTTGGCAGAAAGGTTCCTCAAGTGATGTAAGTGAGCACTAAGAAAGGATTTTTGGAAATTCCCCCCCTAAGGGGGTAAAAAGGGGGTTGAAAGTTTGTATGTAATTTCTATAGTTTGTAAGTTGGACACGTGAAATTTTAGATTTACACTCTTGGTTGATAAAAAGAATGAATGTTTTTATTGGTTTTTGTAAATTCGACCCCTAAGGGGGTAAAAAGAGGGTTGAAAGTTTGTATGAAATATATACAGTTTGTAAGTTGGACACGTGAAATTTTAGATTTATGCTCATGGTTGAAAATAGAATTAATGTATTTATTGGTTTTTGGAAATTCTACCCCTAAGGGGGTAAAAAGGGGGTTGAAAGTTTGTATGTAATTTCTACAGTTTGTAAGTTGGACACGTGAAAATTTAGATTCATGCTCTTGGTTGATGATTCTACTCCTAAGGGGATAAAATAGGGGTTGAAACTATATAAAGGGTCTTTCAACAAGGACGGGTCGATGTTAAAATTGAATAAAACAAGATGTGTGTGAGATATTAACGAAATTTATTTTTTATTTAAAAGGCCCATTTATGCCAATTATGGATGGAATATGACATCGTTCAAATGTCCGCCGCGGCTTCGTATGGTGGCACGAATCCGAGAGGTCCAATTTTTAATGACTCTGCTGCATTGCTCTTGGTTGATAAGAAAAATTAATGTATTTATTGGTATTTGGAAATTCCACCCCTAAGGGGGTACACAGGGGTTGAAACTTTATATGAAATTTCTTCGGTTTGGAAGGTAAGACATCGGAAATAATTAATGTATTTATTGATTTCCGGAATTCTACCCCTAAGGGGGTTAAAGGTGGCAATTTGTTGGGCATATATATTTGAAACTTGGCATAAATACTAACAGAAAATAGTAAAGGTTGTCATTACAAGTTTTTCAAAACTACTCCTAAAATACGATTTAGGGAGTGTTAAAGATTTTTGAAGAATTTTACTGTACAAGGCTTCTTTTTATGATGCAGGGGAGCAAACGAGAGATATTTGTTTGAATGAAATGTCTAATTCCTTGGGAAAATAAAAAAGGTACCATTAGTTTTTCGGAACTACCCCCAAAATTCGATTTAAGGGATGTTAAAGTTTGTATGAAAAATTAATTTCTTGTGTTAATAAACTGGAAACTTGGCACAAATATTAACCTGAGTAAATAACAAAGGATGTCATTATTAGTTTATTGAAACTACCTCTAAAAGATGATTTGGGGGGTGTAGAAGATCTTGGCTTAATAAACTTCAAATTTGGCACAAATACTAACCTTAATAAATAATGTAGGTTGTTATTAGTTTTTCGGAACTATCCCCAAAATACTATTAAGGGGATGATCAAGGTTTTTGCAGTATTTTACTGCACATAGCTTCTTTTTATGATGTGGGGTGCACAAAGGAGTTTTTTTTGGAAATTCAACCTTTAAAGATGTTAAAAGGGAGACATTTATTTGTATACAAATCTTATTCCTTGGTCAGAAATAAATTGCTACCATTAGTTTTTCAAAATTACCCAGAAGATGATTTAGGGGTTTCAACGGTTTTTTGAATAATCTTACGGTACTAAGACGATCTCTACCTCGATTTGGAACAACCGAACTAGACCGTTTGTCTCGGGCCAAACAAACAAAACACAACAAAAGTCTACAAAAAGTGTAAGGCCAAACAAACGTAGGTAATTTAATGAGTTGTGGGTGACGTTTTAGTGTCGCGTAATTTACGTAGCATTTGTTTTTACCCGGCTGCAAGGGAAGGTTTTCACCCGAAATTATGCGTCTGAAAAATCGCGACCAGTCTTCTGCTCTTCGGATTCAGCAGAATCGCGGCTCTCGCCAAGACATCAGTTCAAATTATGCGAGGCCTTGCAATGTTGTATCTTCCAGTAACGACTCGCCACTCCAGAACCTTTCAGTACTTTAGGCCATCTGTTCAGCAAACAATCTGGTCTGCTAAATGCAACCAAAGTTTGGTCATTCTTGGGGCTATGTCGGTTATGTCAGTTTTCCTGTCCGTGTTTTCGAGTCGGATCCTTCTGTAAAGTCACCGATTTTCATGAGAATGGGTGATACATGGGTATTTAAAATGACCTTAGTTTAATCCATATTTATCGTAAGTCTTGTGCGGAAGTTCCACGACATTGTCTTGGGGAGTGGTGTACTCGCTATGGATCTTATTGTAAAGCCTCATGACTGAGGTTTTGATCGAATGACCGGTGTGACTGTTATTTACCCACGAGCCCTTTATTTAGCTAAAACTTATCGGACACGTCATTAAAGTTTCGTAAATCCTAACTTAAACCGTAGATATCTAACCCATTTATTATTGATTTAACAATAGCTCATTTTTGGTCGCCTTCACTAACCGCAAATATTAAAGTCATTTGAACAATTTGAACGAAGTCGCGGGCGGAGTTAGTCCGCCCGCGACTTCGTTCGCATGATTTCAGTAGAAATTACATACAAACTTTCAACCCCCTTTTTACCCCTTTAGGGGTAGAATTTCCAAAAACCAATAAATAAATTAATTCTTTTTATAAACCAAGAGCATAAATCTTAAATTTCACGTGTCCAACTTACAAACTGTAGAAATTACATACAAACTTTCAACCCCCTTTTTACCCCCATAGGGATGGCATTACCAAAAACCAATAAATACATTAATTATTTTTCAACCATGAGCATAAGCCTAAAGTTTCACGTGTCGAACTTACCAACTGTAAATATTTCATACAAACTTTCAACCCCCTTTTTAACCCCTTAGGGGTCGAATTTCCAAAAACCAATAAACACATTAATTATTTTTATCAACCAAGAGTGTAAATCTAAAATTTCACGTGTCCAACTTACAAACTATAGAAATTACATACAAACTTTCAACACCCTTTTTACCCCCTTAGGGGGGGAATTTCCAAAAATCCTTTCTTAGTGCTCACTTACGTCACTCGAGGAACCTTTCTGCCAAATTTCATGCTTTTAGGCCTAGTGGTTTTGGCTGTGCGTTGATCGATCAGTCAGTCAGTTTCTTCTTTTATATATATAGATAGATTAATATGATCTATAAATGCAAAATTCCTCTCTAACACTAGACCAAGATAGCACTAGGAGGGCGTGTCAGACTTTTACTAACTAAAACCCACCCGTGTTCCTGCAGTTGCTTGTGCCAGGTAACTCTCTTTCAAATTTATCCGCGACCCAGACAGGCAGCGGCGCTATCGGACCCCGTCACTTTGCTGACACCTCTTTGAGGCGCGCGTGTAACACTACGCGCCATAAACTCGGGCTTGGTCCTTATCGGACGGCGAGCTAACCATTACTTTCCGTCCGCGCCTACGGTGGCCGGGAATCGGCTTGCGACTCCCGACGCCCGGGGCGTCTCCTGCGGTGGCTAGGGGCGTGAGGGCGTCTCCTTTGCGTCTCCCTCACGCGTTCCGCCTCCTTTGCGAGCATTACTGCTTGGCAGAAGGAGGAGACGGCTTTCCATGCCCTCTCGCTCCGTACCATGGCCTGCACCAGGACCTTTATGTTGACACCATACGGTTAATCGTTCTATCAAGGCACTCTCACTTATATAATTTGAGCGCAACGGGGACAACGGGCATAATTTGAGAAGTATATACTACAAGAAATTAACGGGGACAGCATACGGGGACAACGGGAAGTAATTTAAATTATTTGATTAAATTCTCTTTGTCCCCATTAACGGGGACATGGCCTACGGGAAAATGGGAATACACCGATAAAAATGCCAAAATCGCTATATGTATGCCTATAATATTTGAGGAGTTCCCCCGATTTCTTTGAGATGCCATCATCAGATCCTGATCTCCTTATTATGGTACCACCCTGGGGATATATCCTTTCCAAAGAAAAAATAAACACCAAAATCGGTTTATAAACAAACAAAAACAAATATGTACGGTCGATGTGAGAAACTCCTCCTTTATTTGAAGTCGGTTAAAAAATGAAATAAATACGTAAAAAATATTTTTACAATGCATGTCCTCGAAAAGAGCGTTTTCCAAGCAGCCAAACTGTGCGGAAAGTGTAATTTTTTTTCACTAGTGCTTTTTACCTTTCAGTTTTTTTTTTAACTTTTAACTCCAACGTCAGCCTGTCGTATAGAGTTTTTGTTATTTGAGTTTTTTTTTAAATTAGTTATGTACAGATTATCATTCATATAAAAGGTAAAATAAAACTAAAACTTCATTAATGGCGTTTTTAATTACTCTAGATTTAGATTTTGATCAATAGATTTATAGATCAATTTTAAATATTCATTAAATAAGTTTGGCAGCACGTATATTTTACTCGTGCCTTTTTGCGTTACGACGTGACAGCTATTTGCACATGAGCAGTAGATATGCCCGAGGAACTTTTAGTTAATCTGTGGTTATCCATTCTAGTGTCAATTAGCAGACACAATAGAAATTACCATTGTTTTAAGCCGATTTGGCTCAAGGGGTTATGCTGAGCGCGCTTGAATAAGCCCGCCATTTTATTAATTTTTGCTTGGTTCAGATATATTTTTTGATTTCCTAGCACAATGCATAGTAAAATGTTGTATGATACACGTACGTAAGATGATTTCCGACTCGTGAGAAACTGCTCGTCATAAAAACGTAAATAATGTATCCTACCAACATCATACCTACTTTTTGAACCCACTTAACATATATCTCATATAACTTCTCACCCTCTCAACACCACAAACACAAACTCACATATACACACACTGACTTTCATATGATACCCATATCATGGCAGTGCACAAAAAGTAACTAGTCGGCCATCTTGGGCCGTCCGCCATATTGGATTTAGAATGATGTCACTTAGCTAACCATGCAAACTAAACGTGTATGCAAAATGTCATCTTAATCAGTGGAGGATAACTGCTTCAAAATTCAGTTGCAAGATTTGACCCGAACACATTTACATACATACATACACTGCAAGTTAAATAAAAGCTTGTAAAAAGTTAAATTAAGTCGGACAGGCTGAAACGTTAGCATTTAATAAACCAGAAGCGAGCAGACACTTTAAACTAACCGAAGGTTTTAATGCAATATAAACAAAGCAGTTTGTGACTCAAACGCAATAATTTCTAAATGCTAAATATTGTTAATTGTACCGTACAAAACTTAATTATCGTCTACTTGCAAAATAATGTAATTGCACTTCGAAACTAATTATAATTATATTTTTATAAAAAAAAAGTTAATAAAAAAATCTAAAAACCCGACTGCATGAAAAGCGAACTAAAAAGACGTAAACAAGGAGAAAATCATGCTGTGCTGTCAAAATCAAAATCAAAAATCAAAATCATTTATTTGCTTCAATAAGGTACAGAAAGTTCTTAGGCAATAAATACAGATCTCTTATTGTCGGAGGATACATAGTCGCGAGCTGGCTGACCAAAACCAGACGTATCCTCCGACTGCACAGCATGATTTTCTCCTTGTTTACGTCTTTTTAGTTCGCTTTTCATGCAGTCGGGATTTTTTGATTTTTTTAATTAACTTTTTTTATTTATAACTTTTTAGTTATTTTTTTTTCGAATTAGGTACATTTAAACATATAAGTGTTTTATATTTTTAAAATCACCTCTTAAAATCCTTTATTTTGATACCCCACACGATAGGTTTGGAAGAAAAATAAATATTTGGGTCCCCACAATATGGCGCCCAAAAACCGCCAAATTCCTATTTTCCAATTTTCATGTAGCCAGTGACACTCGCGGGGTTAAGACGAATCGATTGACGTAAGAACCATCAAAATCGGCCCACGCGTTTGGTCTCTAGAACGCCACATAGGAACAAACATACATACATACATACATTTATACATACATACATACTTACATACATACATACATAGACTGATAAACACATTACCCTCCTTCGGCAGTCGGGTAAAAAGAAGAGATGTGGTATATACGTGCCAGCACTTAATATAATCTGGTTGTTTTACTATAAACCCCAAACCCTAACCAGTATAACTAGTGATACTAGTGAACACCACAGGTACCAAAGATAGCGACTTCGGAAAAGAAAGTTATTTTTCGCTTTGTAGTGTTTAGTTTTGAAGTCGGTTTATTTTTTTTGTTAATTACTTTAATGTTGCCACAGCTGTCAACACATATCAGACAACGTCAATTTGCTGTAAATGGCTCTCTTGAGCATAAAAACATAACTTAACTAGACTACCATACCATACGCTCAGATTTAGTTTAAAAAAAAACACAAATATAATTTGCCTCATATCTGGAAAACCAATGATCATTAGTGTATCATATGCATGACTTTTTTATGCACAAGGAAGAAACTTGCTGTGAGCACAAAATGCAGTAAACGCAAAACTTTTCGAGAACTAAGCAACAAACTGATTTTAGTGACTGTGATGTGATTTTTATGGACTTTTCAAGCAACACATTACTACTACCATAATGAACATAATTCCGGTAAAATTATTTTTTCGCAGCAAATGTATGACAACTTATCTACAATCTATGGAACATGTAAAATAAAACATAAAATATACAGTTTTTTATTATATAAAAAACAGTTCCAGTACATTTAATAAAATATTAAAAATAATAATAATAAAAAAGTAAAACCAATTTATTTAACCTACATTTTTTTAGTTCAATATATCATTAAAAATAAAAATAAATATTTTTTTACAAAATTTATAAAAAAAATCCAAATATTGTATGTAAATTAGAATAATAAATTTTATAAAATATAACGTAAGTCGTATTTCATAAATAATAGTACCTAAGGATTCTACCAGTTAAAAGGGTTATTTTTTACAGACTTCAAAAAAAGGAAGTATTTATGTAAAGGAGCGTCCTCACTGGGAGCATTCGTTCGTGAGCATTTGTAAACAAGCAATCGTAGGCGAGCAAAAATGCTTACCTGCGAGCCCAGCATACGCGTTCGAGCAAAACTAAAAACTTTCGAGTCAAACATTCCCTTGCGAGCTTGGAGCATTCGCATACGATCTCGTTAAATGTCATTCATTTCAAAATGTCGGATAGAGCGGTTGTTGGATTTTTGTTATTTTTATTGACCTCGAAGGTCACAAACACTTAAGATCAAGAAACTGTTCCTTGCTTTACAAGTGGCCAGTAATATTCCTACATACATACTCACTCATTTCATCATCTGAGTACTCGCTTTCGAGCGTTTTATTTGCGTAAACATTCGAATGAGAGCCGTTTCCGCGAAAATCGTAGCGACGGACGTCCACATTAAATGAGAATGACATTTAACGAGATCGTATTCGAATACTCCAAGCTCGCAAAGGAATGTTCGACTCGAACGTTCATAGTTTTACTCGAAAGTGAATGCTGGGCTCGCTGGGAAGCATTTTTTGCTCGTCTACGATTGCTTGTTTACAAATGCTCACGAAAGAATGCTCCCAGTGAGGACGCTCCTTAATATTGTTGGAAATGCCCAATATTCACATATGTTACTCTAATTGGGCTTCTAAATATGTGTGCTAAATTTCACAAGTGTATGTTTGTTTGTATGTATGTTTGCAAAACTACTCATCGGATCGTGACTTTTATTTTTAATGGATTAGGTATCTCTCAACTTAGGGAACAGCGTAAGTTTCATCCAAATCGGTACCGCAGTTTTCAAAATATGGAACATACAACCGAACTCCTTAGCGACAAATAGCACGAATGTGTAAATTGCGTTATTATGGGTATTTTGTTAATCCTTTAGGTACATTACTATAGATCTTGCTCACTTTTTAGTGACAGTGTAAAAAAAAAAATATGAAAAAAAAAAAACAAAAAAATTTAAGCAAAACACTAAAACAGTGCAAAATAATGAACCAACGAAAGGAAAGTTATTTTGCACTTTTGAAAGGTGTTTTGCTTTTGAAGACGGTTTATTGTTTTGTGAAAATGTTTTTGTTTTTTAATTGTTTGCACCAAGCAAACAATTTTACCTAGGTAGCTACTACGTATTAAATTATGTTTTACTAAGAGCCGATAATTCAGTCATCAAATAACTCGAGAATAAATATGAGAGTTTGACAGTATTTTGTACTAAATATTTCAACTAATTAAAAGTGAACGTTGAAATATTTCTTCATATTATGTAGTCAAGCTTGCTAATAGATAGAAGAGCACGTGACGTTTCTTCCGTGTAAGCAACACCTTTATAGCTGGAGGAGGGAATGATGTGAAACTACCTCATCTTCGGTGCCCATAAAATTACATATTTAGGTCTTTAAATCCGATGTAACTTTGAGGGTTTTCTGAAATTATGTGCATTAAGTGGAAGCAATGAAACGTCAAGTCCAGGTATAGTGCTCGTCAAACTTCTGGGCCGCCCTTAGGTTGGCTTTCCGATGCGCAAGGCACGAAACGGTGAGAGAGGTGGTCAAGAGGTCTTTAACTTGAAGACCTCTTGTCAAAGCGGTGACAACTGGAGGCGAGGATTTTCTAGAAAACCCTCAGATTCTTCTTGAAAAGTTCTGGCCTAGGCTGTTCGTTTCTCATTTCCTATCTGGAACAATAATTTTCGTTATAAATGACAAAATCGAAATCTTTCCTTAGAATTTGACGCCTGAGTTGGTTGCCGGAATCTAAATGAAAATTGGTGAAAATGATACGGACGGAAAAAGGAAAGATACGGAGTCTTACATGTCAACGAAAGTCTAATTATTCTCTCAAAATGGTTCGCAGCTAAAAAAAAAAATGTCTAAAGTTTTCTTTACTAAATGTAGAGGAGACCTAAATTTAAATCTTGACGGCAAAAGTCTTGAAGTTATAACGGAAACTGTATTCTTAGGGATTACTACCGATTCAAAATTGCAGTGGGGCGCGCACATTAGAACTCTGTCGGGTAGGTAAAGGAAATAGGAATAGGAAAATAAGGCAGTTAACCGATGTAGCCACAGCTAGGTTAGTATACTATGCTTATTTCCACAGTATTATGTCTTATGGCATTCTGCTGTGGGGATCAGCAGCAGACATTGACTCAATTTTCATCCTTCCAAAAGTGGGCAATCTACGCGATCTATAAAATGGGTCCACGCGAGGCCCTCAGAGAATAATTTAAAGAGATCGATATTCTGACTCTACCTTTACTTTATTTTTTGGAATGTATTTTTGTATGTCCGCAAAAATCGAGGGCTTTTTAAAACTAGAAGCGATTTAAATACACGCAGTAAGCACGAAATTGTAATACCCAAATTCAGATTAACGAAAACTAGCAAGTCTTTTCTTATAAACAGTATAATATAGTCTAGTCAACAAGTGCTTTTAAGGTCAACATTTTTTCGCCTTCTCTGAAAATTATGATTAAGGTGTCTTTTTATTCGGAATGGCATGTAGATAGTTTTTGAGAAAATGCTAAAACCGCTCGCAAAAATTGCAATAGTTATAAACAAGGAGGTTTGATTTTTCGTCAATATCTCAAAATCTATTAAAGATAATTCAAATTTAAAAAAGATCCAAAAAGAAAAAGGAAATTCCTAAAAAAAAGTCCTAACTTTTGCAACTGTAGGACCAATATTTATAATTTTAAGAAAGAAAGTAAGAAAAGAAAACGGGTACTCCGGCTTGCGCAAGCCACGCCCCCATCGGACCTTTAATGAATAAATATTATTTAAACTTATTAAATATGAAAATTAAAAATTGAAAATATTCAGGCGCCTGCAGGATAGATCAATGAACTATAATTTTTTTTTATCGCGATTTTTCAATAAGTTAGCCATTAATTAATTAACGATTTTTGTAGTACGAACATTAACATTGCAAGTGCGATAATTGTTAAACTATTAATCTGAGAATTTTTTCCTTTCGTGGAGCTATTTTTCAAAGGTCTTAGAATAGATACCCGTTGAAAAAATTAAAAATTGTTGATTTTCGTTTTGTTATTAACAATTTACTGAAGTGAAAACTATAAAGCTTTATTAAACATAGTATTTCTTTTTTTCTTATTTATTATTATTGATCCGTTTTCTTATGATCAGAAGCTACTTAAAAATGATTTTTAATAATTTTTATCTCCTATTGTTTAAAAAATTGTTATAAACAATTGCGTTGTTTATGAGATAATTTAATTTTTTTTTTTCAATAATGATTTCAATAATCTTTATAGCCCTTTGCTAAGAATAGTTATAGCACTAATAACAACATTTTTGTGCCACATATTAAATTTAGTCTTGCTATATTTTTTTTACCTTTGTATAGATAGATTATTTTACCGATTGTTTGTGAATGTGTGAACATTGTAGGCCTTCTAGATTTCTAGATGCTTTTTAGGGTTCCGTACCCAAAGGGTAAAAACGGAACCCTATTACTGAGACTTCGCTGTCCGTCTGTCTGTCTGTCTGTCTGTCTGTCACCAGGCTGTATCTCATGAACCGTGATAGCTACACAGTGGAAATTTTCACAGATGATGTATTTCTGTTGCCGCTATAACAACAAATACTAAAAACAGAATAAAATAAAGATTTAAGTAGGGCTAGCTCCCATACAACAAACGTGATTTTTTTGCCGTTTTCTGCGATAATGGTACGGAACCCTTCGTGCGCGAGTCCGACTCGCACTTGGCCGGTTTTTTTTAATTGGGACAATCCTACCACTCTATTCCCAAACCACTGCAACTCCTGCAAGCCAAAATCAACAGTGGTGACCACCAGAAAAGCGCCGAGGCAATGAAGCTCGACGAAGTCCCGGAGAATGAATTTAACTGTCTTGGATCCCGCAACGATATTAATCAGAAAAGAATAACGGAGACGTAAGAAAAAACATAAATTAGAGAATAAATTAGAATTCTAGATGCTTGTTAACATTTGTTAAAAAAAGAGTAACCGTGGAGTTTCTTATTTATTTATTTATTTAAACTTCATGTACAATGGTAATACATAGGCGGACTTAATGCAGCAAGGCATCCTCAACCAGTCAATCTTTGTGTTAAAAAGAACACAACAGTGCAACAGTGAACATAAATAAAATTTAAGTGTCTGTATGTAATATCAAAATAACAACGTTTTATTGAACGCACGTGAAAGTATATACGGTACTAACAACAAATAAGCAATTTTTAAGATTTTTGTCTGTCTGTCTATCTGTCTGTCTGTCTGTTCTGTGTTTTTGACCGATGTTGACGGGACTTTCACTGGTAGATAGGTGATGTAATAACGAGTAACATAGGCTACGTTTGATCACGAGAAAATTCATAGTTCCGGGGGGAAACTAAAAAAATAAAAATATATTTTTTACGAGTTCGGGCAACAGCTAGTCTATATTAATATTATAAAGAGGAAAGATGTATTTGCTTGTTTGTACCGAATAGGCTCCGAAACTGGACCGATTTGCAAAATTCTTTCGCCAATAGAAAGCTATATTATTCCTGAGTGACATAGGCTATTTTTTAATCCCGAAAACGGGTCCTGTGGAGTGGACAACGGGAGCGAAGCCGCGGGCAACAGCTAGTAAACTATATAACTAATAAAATACATAAATATTTTCTAAAACAATAGACTAATAATATATTATAATAAATATCATATTTTAAATTAAACAGAAATCCATTTTTTTTATTTTTATTTTTTTATTTATGATGGGTTTGCTCTTGACTCTGGTCTAGGTCGGTGACAGAGACAGAGTCGACGATGGAGTGAGCTTACCCAGAAGAAGCCTGTTCACTCTAACTTTGAAGAGATTTGGGTTGTATGCGTTCGGAAACACAGACGCAGGCAATGAGTTCCACTCTTTTGCTGTGCGCATTATGAAGGATGTTTGGAAGCGCTTGGTGCGAATTGGTGGAATGGCAACGAGGTGAGGATGATAACTTGCAGTGCGTCTAGATGTCCGATGGTAGAAGGGGGCCGGTGGGATGAGGTCGTGGAGTTCATGAGCACACTCGCCGAAGTACAGTCTATAGAAGACCGACAAGCAGGCAACCTTACGGCGATGAGCCAAGCTTTGAAGCTTCGCATCCACCAGTTTGACGTCGCCAATTAGTCTCTTAGCTCTGCGTTCCACTGAGTCAAGCGCGGCAAGTTGATATTTAGCTGAGCCATCCCAGAGGTGGCTGCAATACTCCATGCAGGATCGGACTTGCGCCTTGTAAAGAGTTAAAAGCTGTCCAGGCGTAAAGTATCGCTTCACTCTGTTTAGGATGCCCAGTTTTTTTGCCGCAATTTGGGCTTTGTACTCAATGGAGGCGCCGAAGTTGAGACTGGATGTCAACTCCATGCCAAGAAGCTCGAGCCGATCAGTCACAGGAACAGACGCACCCCGAAAAGTAGGCGTTTGGATGAAACGAGTTCTCTTTGCGGTAAAAAGACATGCCTGTGTTTTGGTGGCGTTAAAACAGACCAGATTGTCATCACCCCACCGGGAGACAAGGCTTAAGGTCAAATCTGTCCGCTCCACCATAGCCTCTCTCAAGGAACGAACTTCATCCCCGCTGGTTTTTGCGCTGGACAAGTATCTCTCTGAAACAGTACTATCATCTGCGTACCCAACAATACCAGGCAGAAGTAGGTCATTGATGTGCAGCAGGAAAAGAGTAGCAGAGAGAACAGACCCCTGAGGAACTCCGGCATTAATAGCCATAAGGTCAGAGGAGCAGCCGTCAACGACTACTCGGATCGACCGTTCGCTAAGGAAGTCTGATATCCAGCCTGTCTGTATACTAATATTATACATATTATAAATGCGAAAGTAACTCTGTCTGTCTGTCTGTCTGTCTGTTACCTTTTCACGTTTAAACCGCTCAACCGATTTAGATGAAATTTGGTAAGAAGATAGTTTGAGACCTTGGAACGGACATAGGCTACTTTTTTTTGCAAAAAATGCGAAGGGGGAGAAATGGGAGGGGGTTTAATTTTGAATGAAACTTCTTATTATGGCTTAAGCCGTTGAACCGATTAAGATGAAATTTGGTGTGAAGATAGTTTGAGATCCAGGGCAGGACTTAGGCTACTTTTTTTTGCAATAAACACAAAGGGGAAGAAATAGGGGGGTGGGTTAGATTTATATGAAACTTCTTATTATGGCTTAAACCACTGAACCGATTTAGATGAAATTTGGTATGCAGATAGTATGAGATCCTGGGATGGATATAGGCTACTTTTTTGTATAAAACAAAGTGCGGGAGAAATGGGGTGGAGTAGTTATAAAATATGAAAATAATATGAAACTTCTTTTTATGGCGTCCTTCTTATTCGGCTGTAGGCAAGATATAATTGTTTATGAAAGATTTGAGTGTCAATTTGTAAAAGTCAACTTAATGTCAGTGTCCGTGAAAGTGGTAATTACCCTATATATTATTTTTCTCTGTGGTGGTAATTTAAGCAAAACTTTAAAATATTCTACTGGATATTTTTATTAGGGGGATATTTTTATGCTGTGGATATGCCTCGCAAGCGTAAATCTCCTCTGAGCCGTAGCTCTAGCAGAGCTCGAACAGCAAGTCTAGCTAGAAGCTAAGAAACCGAGGAGCAGACTCAATCCGTCTAATTTTAGATGCTGAGCGTCACGCAACCCAAAGAGCTGCTGAGACTTTCGATCAGATTCAGGCTCGCCAACTCGCAAATGCGGAACGTCACGCAACTGAAAGAGCTGCTGAGAGTTTAGACCAGACTCAGGTTCGCTAACTCGCAGATGCTAAGCGTCACGCAACTGAAAGGACTGCTGCGACTTTCAACCAGACTCAAGCTCGCCAACTCACAGATGCTGAGCGTCACGCAACTCAAAGGGCTGGTGAGACTTTAGAGCAAACACAGGCCTTTCGGATTTTAGATGCCGAACGTCACGCGTCATCAATAGCTGCTGAGACGCCTGAACAATCCCAAATACGACGTGTTTTACGAGCTCAACGGCAGTCTGAAAGGAGACGTACGTTTGCAAGAAATACATGGGAGTCGTTCCACAACGCTGCGTCTGATTATGACCCATTGATTGATTACACTAACCATCGATTAGTTCTCATAGGGAACATGGATAAAAAATGTAGATATTGTGAAGCACTCAAGTGGAATGATGAGACACCGGGTATGTGTTGCTCTGGTGGAAAAGTTTCAGCTCCAACGCTTGGTGAGCCAGAAGAACCACTCAAGTCTTTGCTTTTGTATGACAGTGATGAATCGCGCCGTTTTTTAAGCAGAATAAGAAAATATAATACATCCTTCCAAGCAAGCTTGAAGCAAGTGGCAGCAGAGTGACTAACCCTGAAACTCTACAGGGTGAGAAACTCTACCCTGTAGAGTTTCTTTACTCTTTAGAATTATCAGGGGTGCCGTCCCATACGTTGAGGCTGAAAGTTGGTGTACCAGTCCTGTTAATGAGAAAGCTGAACGCACCAAAATTATGTAATGGCACCCGACTACAAATAACACACCTAGGACGCAATATAGTAAGCGCAACAATTATGACAGGAATAGCAAAAGGAGAAGATGTAATGATTTCACGTATTCCGATAATCCCAACCAATATGCCATTCCAATTTAAAAGGTTGCAATTTACCCTTAAAGTGACATTCGCGATTACCATAAATAAAGCTCAAGGGCAAACACTGAAAGTTGCAGGAGTGAATTTAGAAAAAATCTGATTTTCTCATGGGCAACTGTATGTAGCGTGTTCACGAGTATCAAGTCCACATAATCAATATGTTTTAGCAAAAGATATTAAAACTAAAATATTGTTTACACGACTGTGTTAAAGTAAGTAATTAAAAATAACAACTCTGTGGTCACAACCTATTTCCACACTTTTGACGACCTTAACAATATTTATAAGAATCAAAAATCAAATTAGTACCTACTGCATTTCATGTTACGCACAATACACTATTTTTGTACTACTACTCTGTGTTTCCTTTTCTACGTTTTACGCGAGCGAAGCCGCGGGTAAAAGCTAGTTTACATATAATAACTATGACGAAGACCGAGCTATGTAAGAGAGGACAGGTAATAGTTCCGTATTCTACGCTTAAATGAAAATTTTCTCTCAGCTTTTTTATGTCAAGGGGAAGGACGTTCCAGAGTTTTATAGTAGAGACAGTGTAAGAATTAGATAGAAACCCAGTGCGGTGAGAAGAAATTTGGAGAAGTAAGTTTTTAGAAGCTCGAAGGTTAAGATCGTGGGAACTGCCCAACACTTTAAAACTCACATTGTTTTAAATAATCAGGAGTACAAGGATCGTTCATGATGTTGAAGAGCATGCAGAGGGATCTTAGGGATCTGACGGATAGGCAGCCATTTAAGCTGAGAACGGAAGGAAGAAATGTGAACATATTTACGAAGCCTGAAAATAAAGCGAATACAGTTGTTAAGAAGTCGATCCATTTTGTTAAGAAGTTCTTGGGATAGATCAGAGTAACAAACATCAGCACCGAAGAAACCCCAGTTTGAGACAGGATGGCCAGGAGAATGTCATGATCAACGGTAGTAGATGCATTCGAGAAATATATTAAAACCAACACCGTCAATCTCGAACTCTCCAAGCCGGTCCTGACGACTTCAGTAACTTTATGCAAGGCTGTGGCTGTAATATGGCCGGGCCGAAAGCCAGATTGGAAAGGGGACAAAGGGTTATGCCAGGACACGAATAAGAATATTTAGTTTAGAGCAACTGCTTCCAGGATCTTAAATAGGAAAGGGAGAATGGTCTGTAGTGATTAGATAAGGCGGGGTTGGAAGAAGGATAATGAATGCCTTACGCCAGCTTGTAGTAAACTCACCACCAGCCTGCAGAGAGAAGTTGATGATGTGTGTGATAATGGGAAGGATACTTTTAAAAATAAGGGGATAACATGGATCTGCTCACTCCATCACAGCCGACAGCCTTGGACTTAATTGCATTGAACGATTTGAGGATCTCAGCGTCGGTCACCGGGGAAAAAGAAAAAGATTCGGGACGTACAATTGGCATGGAAGTAATATCACGTATAGTATTATTCTTAACAACAGCCGTGAGCATGGTTGACGATGAAAAGTGATTATTAAAATCATTCAGAGACATATGAGATGATAGTTTCTAATAGTTTGTCACCGGTTCTTCTCCATAGGAAACGACCAACCCGAACCGTGCACCTTTTGTCGACCTTTTATAAGTGCCCATGCAGATCTAATAAAAATAAAAAGATTTTGGTGCCAGATTTAGGATGCTGAAACATTTGAAAACTTAAATTTTGTCAATTTTTCAAAGTGCAAGATTTTAGATTTATGGAAAGGCCATAATTTAATTTATTTATACTTCATGCACAAAGGTACTTAATGCCTTAGGCATTTTCTGCCAGTCAACCAAGGGTGGTGAAGAGAAAACATGGCAGGTGCATTGTTTAAATCGTGGCAACAAAAAAAAATCCAAAGATAATAATAATAAGTTACTCAAAATACACATACTGTAAAAAAATAAACTTAGAAAAAGGATATTGATAATTAAAATACTATGGGCTGGCTTCACACGACGTGGGTGGCTTGAGTAAGGCAGCTAACCAGGCAGCAGGACGGGCAGGAAGACGTGGTATGCCTGAGGTAGGCAGGTGGAAGGACAGCAGTCGTGGTATGCTCGACAGAGACAGATGAGCAGGCACCACGACGGTCTAGCAGGCACACGGATTGGTATGCAGTTATGTAGGCAAACGGTAGGCAGGAAGGCAGGCAGCAAGGAGTGGAACGGCTGGTAGCCAGATACGCAGGTATACGGTAGTCAGAAAGGGAGGCAGCAAGGAGTGAAACGGCTGGTAGCCAGATACGTTTGTAAATCATACACAGTATAACACTCACAATATATATTTTAAATAGTACACTTCAGATATTATAACTCGTACACAAGCTGGATAATCAATTAAGAAATTAAGACCAGAACGAATAAAAAACGGTTTTAGAGAGGGAGCAGTCTGCCGCTGCCCTTATAATGAAAATTATAATGTACAATGAGCTTAAAAAAGGTCTACTCTATGTTATGTCTATGGCTTAAGAAAATAAAATAGACAGATGTCAAATCAGATGAAAATGTCAGAGTTTTATACTCTGACATTTCATATCAGAGTTAACTAAAAGTATGCTTTTCAGGTGATAGCAGTCTCAAAGAATACAAAAATGAGTAACATGAGTTGATTCAATTTCAAAAGATATCGGTTTGTATATTGTAATAAAACTTAAGTAGACTAAAAGATGTGGAATGAATACCACAACACATACATATTTTATATGATACATACCTAAATATATGTCACTTTCATTCACTTACTTTCACTCACTTACTTGGCGATAGCCAAGTTTGTAATTTGGCGACAAACTGCAACCGATCAATTGCCAATGAACGGTCCTGCAAGTGTTATTTTTGGAAGTCTGGTCAGCTATCAACTTTTCGCCCTGAATATGCTTGCTCACAACTCTGCGTTTTTACAACACTGCGTTTTTACTAAATGGCGCCGTTCAACTAGCTAATTAATTGAATGGCTGAGCAACATATCATATCAACCGAAAGATGTTCACTGCTGGATATAGGTCTCCCCCAAGTGGCGAAACATTGGCCGGTCCCGTGCGTCTCGCAACCAGCGGATAATTTTCGGCACCATCGGCCATCCGTTCTGCGAGCAATGTGCCCTGCCCACTGCCACTTTAGTTTGGCAATTCTTCGGAATAACCTCGATTCTCTTGTGGATATCTTAATTTCTGATTCGATCGCACAAGCAAACGCCGAGCAGAAATTAAATTAAATTAAATAAACTTTATTTCAGAATCACTTTTAAACAATTCCATATTTGTTAGTAACAATGTAAACTTATAAAAAAGTGATAGTAACATTTATTCTAAACTGTGCGAGACACGCCGATCCCGGGGAATGTTTGTTTGAGTGCGTGCAGACGTATCCATCGCCCCAAGATTGGAGAGTCCCACCTATCAGCTAACGCTCTAAGAATGGTATTGGGGCTGGCGCGAACACGGCGTAGCAGAGATGCGCATCTCTTGCGCATGATGGCCGCAAAACTATCAACGTCCGCGTCGGCAAACATGACGGACGCGCTACAAAAATGCGCATAGCCTCCTCCTTTGCCCTTAGGGTCTTTAAGCCTTTATGCCTTCTGATGAGATCCATTCCTAACTGACAATACATCACTAAGTTTGTAAAGGTTCTCTGTAGAATATCTCCTTTTTTTAAATACATTATTATGAGCAAGCCTCGTTGTGCTCGCTCCAATTGAATGAATTTAGATTTTGTTGCGACACCCCAACCAGGAATACAGTATATCAGTATTGATTGCGCAAGGGAAATATAAATTTGCGTGAGCACATCTCTAGCAATCTTACCGCTTCTCTGTATAGCCTTAGGCAGCACGTGACGCAGGGTCTTAAAGATCCAATTTAGTTTGCGGACTCTATTTGCAGCTTGCTCAAGATGGGGGTACCAGCAAAATCTCTGATCCAGCGTTACCCCTAGATATTTTGTGCTAGAAACTTTGCCAATACTAGAACAGTTATATTTATTATAAGTTATATTTTATTATATTTTATTATAAGTTATATTAGTACCATCACAACTGTGATTAGCGATACGAAAATCGCCATTTGGTTGTGTACGATTGCAGATACTGAAACTTATAAAGTTTGTTTTGGAGGTATTTAAAAAGCAGTACAGCAGTAAAGCAGTACAGCCCAAGACTCGATCGAATCGAAGGTTTTCTCTTAGTCCACAAACGCTAAACTGAGTGGCAGGTTGTATTCTTCGGTCTTCTGTATAACCTGCCGCAGCGTATGAATGTGGTCTACGGTACTAAATCCTTCTCGGAATCCGACTTGTTTGGGAGGCTAAAAATCTTCAAACCTGCGCGTGGGACTATTCGTTTTGACTCTTGAAAACAAGTTGTAGACATGGCTTAGAAGTCAGATTGACCTATAATTCTTCTGCCGAGCATTGTCACCCTTCTTGAAGAAGAGTACCACCACACCGTGCACCAGTGGAGATTTACCTCGCGTATTACGCAATCATACAGCTTCTGAAGGGCCTTGGGTATCAGTTTTCCACCCAATTTCGGCTAAAGTTCGGCCGAATTCCGTCATCACTCGGTGCCTTGCTGTTTCAGAGCCATCCTAATCTCGTACAGGCTGACGTCCGGGATGTCTTCGGTATAGTGTCGGGTCAGTCTAGCTCTTGGGTCGTTTGCTAGATTCACAACGGGTTTACTGGTTGACGTGTAAAATTGCCCATAGAATCTCTCGATCTCCCTCAAAGCTCCGGTTAGGCGGATACGATCATGCTATTGTTGGTATTCAGTTTCGTGAGCTGGCTCTGCCCAATAGCCAGATCTCTTGCAAATACTTTGGAGCCCTTATGCCGCTCAATCGCGTCTTTAACACGCTTGGTATTAAAGCGGTGAAGCTCACTCTTCAAGGATTTAAAGATCCATGTAAATAACGCCACCGTCTTATGAAGGACGCGGTGGAGCCGCAGGGGAGGTCCCTATCCTGCGGCTGAAAAATGGTAGGCGGCGGGGCCACTGACCTGACCCGTCACAGGGGGACCAAGGATGCCATACACTGGGTCGTCTGGCACTTATGTGCTGGTTTGGTCTCTGGGGTGGTCACGGCGTGCAATGTGTTCTATTGCGCCGATTATAAGGGGTTATCTCCAGAGGAAGGTCCGGTGACGGACAGCCATGGCACGAGTGCTAACGCATGCCCGTGTTCCCACCATAAGCGGTAGAAGAGGACACCGTGGAGTTTTAGTGTTTTGGAGTCCCACATAACTGCGCTATGGCCCCGTGGTAGCGCAATAAGCATGACCTTTTCACCAAGCTTAAAAAAGGTCCTCTTCCTGTGCTCACGCTTTCAGAAGAAGGCTTTCATTATTTAGGAGGCCCTCTTTCTACGTTAATAAAAATAAGAGTAATTATAAATTAAAACTAAGAAAAAGGATATATAAATAAAAACTAAGGGCCAGCTTCGCACGACGTGGGTTGCTTGAGTTAGGCAGTTAACCAGGCAGCAGGACGGGCAGGAAGACGTGGTATGCCCGAGGTAGGCAGATGAGCAGGCACCACGATGGACAAGCAGGCAATCAGGCAGGTAGGTAGTAGAGTAGGCAGCAGGTCAGTTAGGCAGGCAGCTGGATGGACAGGAACTCTTCAAAAGTCGTGGTATTCTCGAGAGAGACAGATGAGCAGGCACCACGACGGTCTAGCAGGCACACGGATTGGTATGCAGTTATGTAGGCATACGGTAGGCAGCAAGGTGTGGAACGGCTGGTTGCCAGATACGAAGGTAAATCAATACACAGTATAACACTCACAATATATATTTTAACCAGTACACTTCAGATATTATAACTCGTACACAAGCTGAATTTTAAGGTTTAGAGAGGTTTTCAGATAAATTAGTACACTTCGTAATACTAAGTAGAAAAACCGACTTCCAGCGTTCACTACCAAAGAAGACAAGAATCAAAAAAACTGACGCCCGTTTTTTCCTCGTTCTGTCATATCTTCTAAATTTCAAATTCAAATCTCAATTAAGAAATCAAGACCAGAACGAATAAAAAACGGTTTTACAGAGGGGGCAGTCTGCCGCTGCCCTTATTATGAAAATTATAATGTACATCGAGCTTAAAGAAGATCTAGTCCATCGTATGTTATGTTAATGGCTTAAGAAAATAAAATAGACAGATGTCAAATCAGATGAAAATGTCAGAGAATAAAATATTCTACAATTTTACGAATTAGCAGTAAAATAAGTTTTGGATGTTAAAATAAATCGGAGATAACTAAAAGCATGCTTTTCAGGTGTTAACAGTATCAAAAAATACATAAAAGTGAGTCACATGAGTTGACACAATTCCTTCTATATTATATAGTCCTTGCTGATGATAAAGTAGCTTTACACCTTTAAAGTATTTATATATAATTATGTTTTGAATTGATCAAACCTTAACAGTTCAGCTAGAGCCCCAGTTTTTTTTTGCACCAAAGCCTTTTTGTTACCTAGCTACGTTTCTGCGTGTCCGCCTCTGTTTCGCGCACATACTCTCATTCTGTATCTTAGTCCACTTTTTACTACACCAGTTCACCAGTTGTTAAACCCCTTCTTATATCAGTTGCCGCATCGATTATTCTCAGTCTCCAAACATCAACAGATGTGATTGGATCAGGTTCATTGTAAACCAAACTCTTTATGTGTTCAGGTCTGGACTTCTAGCTGGCTAAAGTATGGGTCCACATCTACCGATCCACTTATTAGTATAATTGGTGTCTAGCCATTCACTTCTGTTGATGTTTTGAGACAGATAATAATTAATGCGAGAAATGAAATAAGAAGGGGTGTAACTGGTGTAGTAAAAAAGTGGTTTAAGACAGAGAATGAGAGTATGTGTACGAAACAGAGGCGGACACGTGGACCATGAATTGTAATTGCGGACTTTCTGTAAAAATAGTAATAAATGTTTTGTACCTATTTCGATTATTATATTTTGTTCTGACCCATGTGATAACTTTGACGCTTAAGTACCGTAATTTTTTACTACTACCTGGCCCAGATTAACGAAACGGCCAACGATGAACGGCCCAGATTTAGATGGAAACAGATGGAAGGAGGCCTTCACCCAGAAATGGATGACCTAAGGGGTCTTATTCTCTAATAGGCTAAATTAAAAAAAAAATGTATACAATTGTAAATTATAGGGAAATAAAGGCAGTTTTTTAAATTTTTTTACCTAAGTGCCTTTCATCAAAGGTTTTTTTCTAATAATTATGATAAAACCCTAGCTAGTTACACCTTGTTGGATAGCTAGATATTTTAAGCACATCTGTAGCATGACTGTGATAGATAATTTTTAAATATTTCTGGCAGAAAATATTTTGTACGAATTTATTTAATTTTATAACTATCAATCGTCTACTACGAGTTGGTTCAGTTACCTGCAATTTTAGTATTGAGAGTAATAAATAAATTTATTTAATACAAAAATCGCAAATTCAAATAAATTAGAGGCAAAACCCCAAAAAAGTAGGCCAATAGACAAAAATAGATATTAGACAAAAAAAAAATCCTTTTCCAATATTTTGATACGAGTAACAGTTAAGTTTGGCGTACGGTGTTTCATAGTCAAACCAGTCAGAAATTATGGAAACTATAACCTCTTAAAGGATCGACTTTATCTGATGCCCTGTATACTTGAATTTATAATTTCAGATAATTTTAATCCATCGTTGCCTACTCAAGTGTCGACTTAAGCATAGTATATTTTAAAATGATCTTTAAGCGACAAGTTGTTGTTATAAAATTTTTCAATCTCGAATTCTGAATACAAATATTATTAGCTTTACTCACCTTCATCCTTTGCATGGGTTTGACTTTTAACAATTTAGCTAGTCTGTCGCAAGATTCGAGAGTTGTCACTAGATAATCAATTATGCCTGTGCACTCCGCTTCGGATAGCGACCTCTTCTCCAAGTCTCCTGGCGCAAGCACGGGGAGCTTTGGATCTGACTGGAAAGTTCATAAAAAATGTTTATGAATAATAATCTTCTACTCATGTAAATTCCAATAGAATTCCAACAGATAAAGCATACCAAAACTGTACCACCGAGTCAAGAAACATGAAAGAACTATTCCATGAACCAGGGAGAAAACAGCAAAGACTACAGCCCTAGGTTTTAAAAAACACAAGTTTTAATGGAGGTAGGATACCTGTAAAGTAGTAGAACGGGGCAGTTGCAACGTCAGTCTAGCAGTTTTCCGTGAAAAAGTGTTTCATAAATAACGGTGAGCATTAAGGAAAGATTTTTCAAACCCTAAGGCCCACTAGCACGAAAAATTTAACTCTCGATTTAATTGCTAAAACGAGGTTTGATTGACTGTATTGTAAGTATGACATATTGTCAGTTTGTCTGCCTACGGGGTTAAGTAAGTGAAAGTTTGTACAGAACTTGCCTTTGCCTTTTTGGTCTCGCAAGGGGTTTTTATTTTAATTATTGTTTAATTTTATGCTTTTTCTCGTGTCTCCTATGCGGGTCACAAATAAATATTTTTTCTTTCTTTTTCTTTCTAACTTCATAAGGCTTGCTTTTCCCGACGAAGTAGGTATTTAACGCGCCATTGTTATCGCAAAGCGACTGCACGCTCGCGTGAGCCGAACGCCGAGTGAAGAGTACAGTGCACTCTACAGAAGGCCCATGTATTTTTTTTTATTATCTATAGGCTTGCGCTTGACCACTATCTCACCTGATGATTTCGAGTAATAAAATAAATGTTGATGCCGTAACAGTTAAGAAAGTTAAAGTAAAAGTCCAATATCAAATATCTTAACTTAACTTATAATATTTTATTCAAATATTTGATATTTTATTTCTTATCAAATTACTAAGACTGTAACCAATATAGTTGTATCTAATAATGGACAGACTAAATATGCAGATTCTTGTATTTCTACTGGGGCTTGCAAATATTCGATTATTTTAGTTTTTTTTTTAAATAAAAATCTAAGATGGACCGACATTTTTGTCATGGGTGTCATTTTCATGGTTTAAGGGTTCGCTAAACAATATGAACGTCAAGATGACGGGACCCCACCAGGTTTTTCGAATATCAAGTGAATAGCATTTAATAAGCATTGCCATACAACGTGGCAACGCTGCCATTATTTTGGGCACATTACCAGTGGACAACGATGTGGAGGAGTTTTTCGACGCCATATTTTAGTTAAGTACCTTTTTTTTAGGTTTAATTAGTGAGTCGTTTTTATTTTAAGACTACAAACATATACGTTTGTAGTCTTAGTTAATTAAGTATTTTATACACTGTATATACTTTTATCTATGTAAATAAAAGATATAGCAAAATAAAAAATAAAAATCTACTATTTCATACTTTCATCGTAAAATTCTGTTCGTCACCATAAGCTAGCATAAGAATGTAGAATAGAATAGAATAGAATAGAATATACTTTATTGTACACCAAAAAATAAGTTACACATCTCTTTTACAATAATACTTATTTCTACGGGTACAAAGGCGGCCTTATCGCTGACACCGATATCTACCAGACAACCTTTGGATGGACCTAAAGAACTTAAAATAAAACAGGGGGTAGTCTGTGGTGTAATGCTAAATAAAAATTTAAATACATACATACAAAATTATATTACTATATATATATATATATACAAACATACATATATAATATTACGTGTTACACATATTCATAGATGGAAAAAAAAAGGGTTGAACAATGATAGAAAAAGTTATAGAGAAAGGAAATGGTTTTTAACCAGGTTCTTAAAAGCAGCCAGTGACTGGGCTTGTCTTACTGACAAGGGCAACTCATTCCACAATCGCACAGCCTGGACCGTAAACGATTTGTCGTAAAACTTAGTGGAATGAGTAGGCATCGAAAGTCTCAAATTTTCCGATGATCTCAAGTTTCTTGAATGTGTGTCATGAAGGAACTTAAAGCGTTCTTTGAGATAAATGGGGGTTGTAGGTATAAACAGAATACTGTAAAGTAATGATAAAATATGGGCATTCCGGCGAAGGCGGATTGGCAACCACTTGAGCTTAATACGAAAATCAGAAACATGGTCATATTTGCGTAAACCAAATATGAACCTTATGCAAAAGTTTTGGAGTCGCTCAAGCTTATCTAGCTGCACTTCAGTTAGGTCTAAATAACTGACATCAGCATAATCGAGGATTGGGAGAAGAAGGGATTGGGCAAGCGCAGTTTTAGTGGCAGTAGGAAGGAAATTGCGCAGTCTGCGTAAAGACCCCGCAGACGCAAACAGCTTGCGACTAACTTCTTGCAGCTGAGGACCCCACGAAAAGTCTTTGTCAACTAAAATACCCAGGTCTTTCACCGAGTCGCTGTATGGAATAGCTAAGCCATCAAAAACAATCCGGGGGAGCTGCAACCAGTTAATTCTTGAGCGCAACCTAGGACTGCCGACAACAATGACTTGAGTCTTCATTGGATTAACCTGCAGACCATGAGCCGAACTCCACTCAGAAATACGAGCTAAATCTTGATTGACTATGTTAACGGCCTCAGACAATTCATCTACTGGAGCTTGAGAAAATATTTGCAGATCGTCAGCGTAAAGGTGGTAGGACGAGAGAAGTTCATTGGAAATAGAATTAATAAAAATAGCGAAGAGAAGAGGAGATAGAACGCCCCCCTGTGGTACGCCTGCAGAAGTATTGCACCATGACGAGGAAGAACCTTCAATGCAAATACGTTGTCGGCGGCCACACAGGTAACTACGAAACCAATCAATTGCCGTTGGAGATATGTTAAGAGAGCTGAGTATGCCAAGTAAGATGTCAAAATCGACGGTGTTAAACGCATTGCTGAAGTCTAATAAGGAAATGACCGTCAGATTTCCATTTTCCATACCAAGTCTAATATCGTCAGTAATGCTAACAAGAGCTGTTGTAGTACTATGTCCTGGACGAAACCCGGATTGGAAAAAATTAAGGAGGTGATTCTTGCATAGGAATGTACTGAGTTGGTTATGGATAAGGCGTTCAAGGACTTTGGATAGAAATGGTAATATGGATATAGGACGGAATTCAGAGAAGGAGACAGGATTGCGCTTCTTAGGAAGAGGGGTAATTTGGGCTTCTTTCCATGAGGAGGGAAAAACATCGCTAGATACGGAATGATTGAGGATATGTGAGATGACAGGAAGGATTTCGTCAAGGATAGGGAGTATCATCTTGCGACTAATACAGTCACTACCAACAGCATTAGACGAGATAGATTCTATGCTCTTCTTAACATCACAATCGGAGAACTGATTAAAGACAAAAGGTGAATAATCGGGAGTGGGAATAGATGAAAGATCATTTAACGTTTTTGCTTTGATGGTACCATTGAAGTTAGAAGATGTGGAAAAATGTTGATTAAGCAATTCAAGATCTATATCTTTAGGAATAGAATCTTGGCGCGATTTTCCCACTCCCATTGATCTTAGAAATTTCCAGACTTTAGCTGGGTCACCGTTATCAACGGACTTATGAATGTGGCGGCGTTGGGCATCCCTACACACCAAATTGCTACGATTGCGGATCGCAACATATTTCTTACGAGTTAGAGAATTTGGTCTGCTTTTAAATCTAGACTTTGCTGCTGCTTTCCTCTTCAATAAGTCTTTTAAATCGTCTGTCAGCCACGGGGCCGGCAGGTGCTTCATTTTTACGGGCCGCACAGGTGCATGGACGTCGTATAGCTGAAGAAGCTTGGTATTGAGTAAACTGATTTTACCATCAATCGACTCAGCGGCAATGACATCAGACCAGTCAATGCTGCCAGCATCCTCACGCAGGTTCTCAAGGTTCATACCACCAAAAATGTATTAGGTTAAGTAAAAATAAAAATCATATCAGCGAGACCCATGAAATAAAAAGGGCTCAGGTAGTGAGTAGGGCGTTCTATTGACGCGGCAGTGTTAAATATTTATTTCCCGATTTATTTTGTTAGAAAACACAAACTAGGTGGTCTATGTTATTTACCCTAAGTCTTTATTGACTGATAGAACATAACTGACAGTACATAATAACAGTAAATAGCGAAAGCTAATAAAATTTCACCCTAGAACGGTTAATAAAGACACATTTTCCTCAATTAAGTGGTCTATAATCATGTTATTGTTGTTTGAGTGCTGCCAGGTAACCTAGACCGAGACTTAGGCCCTTTATTTAGATAAAAGTCATGTAGTTCTAGTATGTAAAGACAACTTAGTTGAGATAATGCGTCTGTACGAACCAGAACAGAGGTTTCTTTATGCGTTTTAGCCATTGACATATATATTACTTGCTTAAGGACCAGGCCAACCGCACGACTAAATGGCACCAGCGCGCTGGCCCTAAAATTGCAGTTTAGGGCCAACACGACTCGGTTCACAGTGGTCTGTGTGCAGGATTGTAAGTTATTTTTAGAGAATTGAATTTTAAATTATTTATATTATAAATAATTATCTAATATGAACTTAGGACACTTAACTTAGGAGTTGTGTCCTAAGTTAATTTTAGATAATTATTTATAATATAAATAAATTATATTGATGTATAATTTTATATTTGCCTTTGTAATTTTGAATTTAATGAGCATAAATAATTTAAATCCTTCGTTTATTTATACCCACTAAATAAAGGAGTTAATCAGATGACTACTCACTGGTTTCATTTGCCGCCAATATGTAATGCAGTCAGAGACGCGTTCTTCAAAACCGGGGGCAAAGCATTTGTGGTCCAGAGCAACAAAGGTTTGGCCGATGTCCGCCTTGATTGTACCATCCGGTGTCCACCTGGGAACGTGGTGGCCGTAGCGAGCACCTGTGTGGAATTAAACAACCATGTTCTATTTAAAGATATCTGGGTAGATATTTATGTCACCCTTTGTTCTTTTTGGAGGATTGGAGGGAAGAAAGGGAGGCCTTTGCCATGCAGTGGGACAGAATAGGCTGTAAATAATAATGACAAATAATAAATAATTGTCCTTTTTGCAATGTATGTGACGAAATTATGATAGACGAGAAATGCAAAACTTGGCACTTATTGTCACATGAAATAGGTTCTTAAATACATTGCTTTTATTTTGCTAAAGCAAAGAGGAAAAGGTGCAATTGTAAGCTTTTCGGGATGTCGCGTGAGGCCTCTGCAAGGCGAGGTCTCTGCGATTGCCCTGCTTGCCATCCCCTAAAGCCGCCACTGTCTGGATATGTAACTACTGGTCTAATGGACATAATGGGTCGGTTTCTGAATTGAGGTTTTGGAGGAACAGAACGTATTTGAAATAATTTGACAGGTTTTCAGGTGTACGATAACCCAGCAAGAAAGTGGCGCCTAGAGTGATATGAGTGGACAGTATAATTTGTTCGTAATCTGCCGTAAATGCGCGCAAAATAAAAAAATTGTGCATGTTGTCGTTTTGAAAATAGAAACGCCAGAAAGAATTCCTGCTGGAGTAACATTGTTCCAGCAGAAAATATCTAAACGAATAATCGGAGAGAGGAATTGTGCATGGGCAGAGAGCTTATATATGTGCATACATGTGCGCTAAAAATATATTTATATAACTCTTCATATATTTTTTGAGATATTGCATTTCCTGCTGGAGAAACGTTTTGCAGAATCGTGTATCTCTAAAACCATTGTATGTGCGCCTGTAGAATAAACATTCACGAGTAGCTCTTTATTTGTGCGTATTTGTGCCAGAATTGGAGAGGGTAGACGACGAAGCTTGCGCGCTTATCGCTCTGTGTAAAATATATTAAAATAAAATACTAGTTGTCTGCAAAAGTAAATAAAATTAATTCAAAAGATAGAACAGTTACTAATGAAGTAGTGACAGTGTTATCACAAGTTTCATACACAAACTGTAAAGATAATAACAAAATACATATGATAACATGAAAAATAATGTTTGTTTGACACAATAAATAGAAATCAAGTGAAGCGACATCTAAAACAGTAACATTCAATAAAAAGTGCAAATGACATGTATATACAAACAAACAAAAAAGTGCATAAATAGTGTAAAAACATGACGGCGTTTACCTCAAACATCAGGTTGACAGGACCGTCGATGTCAACCTAGCTAAGCGTCATTGTCGATGGTAGTGAGGGCGGCCATCTTCAACTCACTTTAGAATGAGATGGCGCCCGCGCACCACGCTTGTGACGAATCGCTCAGAATCTTCGCCATCACGCTATTTCTTGATTTAATTAAGTCGATTTCGTATAGTAGTAATCGCTAATTACCTAATTACATCGTGATTCCTGTGAATACTGATTAAAATACGTCGATTGTGATCGGACGCCATTAATTAAACACACACATACATACACACACACACACACACATACACACAATGCATTCACTTTCTTTCTTTATTAATTAATAAATTAAAACAGTAGCACGTAATGTTTTAGGTTATAAAATAACGAAGTTGTCAGCTGAGGGCTATCTTCTGAGATACAGGCCTCGCCTAGTTCAGAAGATAGAGTCAATACTAGTAAACCTCACTTTACCACCACAAATTCTGCTGGATTATAATTATATAATATGCATGATATGATACTTACTTAGTTTTAATTACTTTTACTATGTAATACTTGTTGCTATGTTAATGAGAAATAAACAACTTTTTTTTTATTTTATTTTTTATTGCTTTTTCCGCGCCTACCCACATAATTAGAAGAAGATGAGTTCTGGTGAAGGGCCTCCAGGCCGTCCTGGCTCTACATCAGAAGTGGGATTCAGTCGTGCTAATCACACGTAAAAACAATGCTAGTGAAAATAAAGCGGTTACATTCTTGCAAAAAATATTGCGGTGTCAGTTGAAGTGAAATCGGTTGTGGTTCGCTTTGGAAATGCATCAAATGCATTCGATAAGTAATGCACTAGCTAAGTACTGCTGTTTAATTCCACCCCGAAAAACTAGAGTTCGATGCGCGAAAGGTGGCACACTACACCGTCAGCGTCGTGTTGTTTTGATCCCACCAAAACTGAATGCAGTAGATGTAAGTAGCTTCGCGTCTACAAGGCAGGAACAATGTGGGACAAATTTTAGGAGTCGTCAAGCTTTCTGCGACTACCCTCAGAATATTGAAAAAAAAGCCAGTCCGGAACGGAGCAGTAAGGAGGCTAGCAACAACTAAGGAGTTGGACAGGTCAAGAAGAAGCGTATGGACGTGTGGAAAGATCCATACACACTGATCTTTATGCCAATCTGGTGAGTCGTTTTCAATTTGTTGTGACTGTTGGAATCCCAACACTAAGATTTAGTAAGCATGCGCACAACACTAACGCGTAGGTATAAAACGCGGATCGCGGCGCCCGCAAAAAGCAGTAGCAATAAAGTCGTAGCAGCAGTAACTATCTATTGTTGGTACGTTACAAGCGGGTCACAGTGACAAAAGGATCAATAAACCTCATGTGTGTAGATTTAATTAACCTAATAACGTTATTGTGAGTCCGCCATTTCCATGTAAACGCAGATCTTTATTAAAGTGTTCATTGAATACGTGCGTTTATCTACTCTTCCCAACAGTGACTATGGAAAAGTGTGTGAAGTGTGAATTCTGGATTTTAAAGGTATAGCCCGTGTCAGGTCATAATCTCACGTTAGTAATAGCTGGTCAAGTTATAGTGTTGCTGATGAGTTATTATCTTAATATCACTGGTAATTGTACTAAACTGACTATTATTGTTCGGACTTTAGAGCGATGTAGTGTAGTGTAGCATTGCCGTACCGAACACATAATTCTGACAATTATGATGCTACCAAATGAAATATTTTGATTAGTTTAGATAATGTGATAGTTTTATGCAGTGAAGTTATTCTTCTTTTCGAGTCAGAGAGCCAAACTATCTGGAACGTAGCAAACCCTACCAGGCCTCTTTAATTGCGACTTAAAATGCCACTGACGCTATATTCATTGGATTCTTTAAAGCCCATATACCTACCTGGGCGCTTGGGACACTGTAATGTGTGGTTCATGCTTTGAACAGGGGCTCTGCACTTAGATTCGGTGTCCATAATACTACATTTTGCCGTACCGGTTTAGGTTACTACCCCGCTGCACCAATTATTTTTTATCAAAGCTGTGTATGGTTAAGATTACCTTGTTAACATTTACTCTCGTAGTGTTTTTATGTTTCAGATACCATATTGTGTCGCAGTAGAGCCTCTGCTGCAGGCTAGCAGTTCAGATGCTGTATGCGAAGGCTGACGTGTCAACACCTGAGAGGTTAAAAGGAATGGCAGGCTAGCAGTTTGCAGGTGGTAGCCGACCATTAAGACAACAGCTGTGGGTTCATGTGCGCGCAAGTTTGGATTGGAATACTCGGTGAGTCGCTTCCATTTTATTTTGATAGTGAGATCGAATGCTCTTTCTTTTTTTTTTATCTAATATAGGCTCGCGCTTGACCACTATCTCACCTGGTGGTAAGCGATGATGTGGTCGACGATGGAGCCCGCTTGCCTAGTCATCATCATCTGCCTAGCCTTTTTCCCAATTATTGTTGGGGTCGGCTTCCAGTCTTACCAAATTCAGCTGAGTACTAGTGTTTTACATGGAGCGACTGCCTATCTGACCTCCACAACCCAGTAACTGGGTAACACGATACCCCTTGGCAAGACTAGTGTCAGATCTCAGGCTTCTGACTACCCGTAACGACTGTCAAAGATCTTCAAATGACAGCCGGGACCAACGGCTTAACGTGCTTTCCGAGGCACGGAAGAAACTCGGTATGTTGAAATGGTCACCCATCCACGGACCGACCTCGTAGTAACCTATTTACTCTTGACTTAAAGACCCCAGGATTGTAGCTATCGGGAAACACAGACTCCGGCAGGGAATTCCACTCCTTAGCTGTACGTATAATAAAAGTATTCTCAAAACGTTTAGTGCGTATGGGTGGGATGTCCACCATGTACCGATGACGCATCGCCGTACGTCTTGTATTCCGATGATGCAACGGGCTAGGAGGAATTAGTTCATGCAATTCCATCGCACACTCCCCGAAATGTAACCGATAAAAAACCGACAGACTGGCAACTTGGCGCCGATGTTCAAGGCTCTGGAGCCTAGACTCGACCAGTATCCCATTGCAGATGAGTCTCTTGGCCCGTTTTTCGATCGACTCCAGTGCATCCAGCTGGTACTTGGCAGATTCGTCCCAGAGATGAAAGCAGTACTTAATGCATGACCGAACTTGCGCTTGGTATAAGTTGAGCAACTGTTCTGGCGTAAAGTACCATCTCACCTTTGCAAGGATCCCCAACTTTTTGGCAGCCAGTTGAGTTTTTGCCTCAATGAATGGACCAAAATTGGGGGTCGATGTCAACGTAACGCCAAGAAGCTCGAGATGGTCCGTTATCGGCACAGTCACACCACGGAAAGAAGGAGCCGGGTGGAATTGGCTCCTTTTAGCGGAAAAAAGACACGCCTGGGTCTTAGCAGCATTGAACCTGACCAGATTGTCATCGCCCGACTCGGAGACTGCCTTCAAGGACAGATTCAAGCGCCCAACCATGGCCTCCCGGAGAGACCGGATCTGAGGCCCAGTAGTGCGTGGGACACGTATCTCTCAGCAACAGTGCTGTCGTCTGCATACCCAAAGGTATTTTTTTTTTATTACCCAAAGGTTTTAGCAGATCATTTATGTGCAACAAGAACAATGATGCTGAGAGTACCGACCTCTGTGGGACCCCGTATGTATGTATGGAGTTGTATGTATGGAGTATGTATGGAGTTTCTTGTGCATCATTCTACACAGACTACAGGATCATCTCACTTCTTATCCATGTCTACAAGCTATTTTAAAGAGTCATCACGAATAGTCTCGCGCGCAAATCGTTTCCAGCCTCTCGAAAAAGCCGGTTTCCGTAAAAGCTTTAACACTGTAGACCTAACATACATACGCTGTGGCAGGGTACACAAAAGACATACACGAATAGTAAAACCTGCCTCTCTGCTTAGCCTGTGTGGACTACGAGAAACCTTTCGATTCGATCGAGACTTGGGCGGTGCTGCAGTCTCTCCAACAGTACCAAATTGACTACCAGTACATCGAGATGTTGAAGTGTTTCTACAAAAACGTCACCATGTCAGTTTGACTTCAGGATCAGATCTCGGAACTTGTCCTTCTGCAGCGAGGTGTGAGACAGGGAGACGTCATATCTCCAAAACTGTTCACAGCTGTAATGGCGAGTACATCACTCACCTTCGGTTTGTCGACGATATAGTGGTCATGGCTGAGACCATGGAGAGCCTCAGTAAATGCTCACATGAAAAAACCCAAATTGATGTTGAATGCTCATGTTACACCCACTCTTATCAAGGTCGGAGACTCTACACTGAAAGCTGTGGACGACTATTTCTACCTGGGACATACGATCCAGTTGGGTAGGGCCAACTTACAAAAAGAGGTCAACCGTCGAATCCCACTCGGCTAGGCAGCGTTCGGGAAATTGCGCGGTATCTTCTCGTCCAACTTACCACAGTGTCTCAAGACGAAAGTCTTTTTTTTTTTTTTTGGGACAAACCCACCGCACTATTCCCAAACCACTGCAACTCCTGAAAGCCAGAATCAACAGTGGCGACCACCAGAAAAGCGCCGAGGCAATGAAGCTCGACGAAGTCCCGGAGAATGAATTTAACTGTCTTGGATCCCGCAACGAAATTAATCAGAAAAGAATAACGGAGGAGTAGGAAAAAACATAAATTTCCACTTCCCTCCATATCAAGCAGGAGACAGAACAAACAAGGCCACTAGGCACAAAGGGTCGTTTACAACTGGGATAAGCCCAGTTGCCTAGCACCACGGATAAAAATAAGAATTAATAATTAATGGGTCCTAACATTGTGAGCTGCTATGTTTGATTCCATTAATAGGTATGGCAAAAACGCTTGAACGCACGGAAATTTGTTCTAGTTTCCACAAGGTCCGTATAGTAAACAACTCCTGAGGTAGCCTCTACATTATTCAACATAATATTACGTTCATTCTGCCAAAGAAAACACTCCCATAAGATATGATGTGCAGATTGTACATATTCGCAGTCAGATGTAGAACACTGACATAAAGGCGAGGCAACGAGCTTGAAGGAAAACAATTTACTTTTAAAGTTACCATGCCCTGTGAGAAATTGGGCAACACAGTGATCCACCTCCAGCCACGTCCTGGCCAGCCGAACGCGAACGGATGGAAAGAATTGGTGGAGATGTCGGCCCTTGATAGAATTATCCCACCTACATTGCCATTCGGATAAAAGTTCCTCCCAGACGTCAATAGGTGGTTTAAATAATCTAGAGATTTTCTCACGGTCACTCCGCGTTAAAAAGTTCGCGTCCGTGGTCTCTCGTGCGGAATAGTACATTGCAGCACGTCGCTGCACTTCAAGGTCGACCGGAAGTACGCCAGCAAGTACCGGTAAGGCCTCAGTACTAACCGTCCTGTACGCTTTGCATAAGAATATCAAAGCCAAACGCTGACTCTGAAGCAACTTACGTCGCACCGCCCCTATGGTGGCCCTATCAGCCCAAACTGGCGCCCCGTAGCAAATACAACCCAAGTAAGTAGCCCCATAAATAGTTTTTAAAGTTAAAAAAGACAGACCCCACGTAGATTTAGATATTCTCGTTAAGGCATAGAAATTTTTTTTTGCTTTTTCACCGACTATTTTAATATGATCTATAAATGCAAAATTCCTCTCTAACACGAGACCAAGATAGCACACGGACTGCTTCCTTTTTACGGGAACGTTATTAAATTTAATAGTAGGACACGATTTAAGATTACCCTTCAAAATGAGTTGATAAGTTTTGTGCGGAGCAAAGGTCAGGCGGTTTCGATCGCCCCACTGAGATACCAATCGTAGGCAAGTGTCAGCCAAGTTCTCGAGTCCAGCTCGAGTACTTGATTGAATGAGCAGAAGAGCGTCGTCCGCGTAACCGGTTAATGAACAGCCGCTTGGAAGAGGAATCGCGAGGAAATCATCAAAGCCTAAATTCCATAAAGGCGGACCAATAACCGAACCCTGAGGACATCCCATGGTGAGAGACTTCGACATGGAATGATGGCCGAGTTTGAGCTTCGCGGAACCATTCAAAAAGTAAGAGTAAACTAGATTATATATATTTCTATAGCAGCCCCGAATTTTCATTTTAAGTAGTAGCATTGGCCACCATGCGTTATCAAAAGCCCCAGAAATATCTAGAAAAATCCCAATTACGTACTTATGTTCAGATGTATTAACTAAACTGTACTAACTAAGACGAAAGTCTGTGACCAGTGTGTGTTGCCAGTTATTACCTATGGCTCTGAGACGTGGTCGCTCACAATGGGCCTCATCAGAAAGCTTACAGTCACCCAAAGGGCAATGGAGAGGGCCATGCTCGGAGTGTCCTTGCGTGATCGAATCAGAAATATCCGCAAGTGAACCAGGGTTACAGACATAGTCCGAAGAATTGCCAAACTTAAGTGGCAGTTGGCAGGGCACATTGCTCGCAGAACGGTTGGCCGATGGGGCAGAAAAGTTCTGGAATGGCGACCGCGAACCGGAAGATGTTGCGTTGGCAGGCTTCTCACCAGGTGGACCGATGATCTGGTGAAGGTTGCGAGGATCCGCTGGATGCGGGATGCATGGAAGCGATCAATGTGGCGACGCTTGGGGGAGGCCTATGTCCAGCAGTGGACGTCTTTTGGCTGTTATGATGATATGATGATGATGACTTCAAAATTATAAATATTTTCCTAAATTTAATTCTGTCACAAATACACACAAATAAAGAGCTACTCGTATATGTTTATTCTACATGTGCACATACAATGGTTTTAGAGATACACTATTCTGTAAAACGTTAGTCCAGCAGGAAATGCAATATCTCGAAGACCTGAAGACGCACTTATAAGCTCTCGGCCTATGCACAATATTTCTCTCTCCAGTCATTCGAATTCGAAGAATTTACCTGCTGGAACAACGTTACTCCAGCAGGAATCATTTTTTTCCGTTTTTTTTCCAAAACGACAATACGCAAGTTTTTTTTTTATGTGGCGCACATTCACAGCAGATTACGCACTAAGTATACGTTCCACTCATATCACTCTAGGCGCCAATCTCTTGCTGGAGTAACGTATACGATTTTCAGGCTTAAGAGAGTCTCAAAAATAACTCGACTTCAAATTCCCAATCCAAAAATCGGTGGTTAGGAAATGAATAGCTTGCAAAGAATCTTGCGCAAGCATATTTTATGATTGGTTTCTGAAGAAACTAGATATTCTTAAGTTTCTTCAGAAACCATTTTTATTTCAAACATCGAATCTCTAATCTTGGCTTATCTACAGCATTTTTATCTTGTCGTATGCTGCTGTTGCAATTTCTTGGTTTTTAGGGTTCCGTATCCAAAGGGTAAAAATGGGACCCTATTACTAAGGCTCCGCGGTCAGTCTGTCTGTCACCAGGCTGAATCTCATGAACCGTGATAGCTAGACAGTTGAAATTTTCACAGATGGTGATTTCAGTTGCCGCTATAACAACAAATACTAAAAACAGAATAAAATAAATATTTGAAGGCTCTCATATAAAAAACGTGATTTTTTTGCGATAATGGTACGGAACCCTTCGTGCGCGAGTCTGACACGCACTTGGCCGGTTTTTCATTTTGTGTTTCCCCAAAACTATCGAGTTATAGATATAGTTCGATTTAAACTTAATGGCAGCTTGGAACAGGAGGTGAGTCGCTGCACAGTAGCTAATTCATGTGGCTGCGATTTATTGCGGAGCAAGTGGTGCTCTTCGCACTGAATCGAACTAAGTATACCAGAGAAGATGCATTGGTAAAAACCTTCGCCACAACGTGGTGCTGTTATAGATAAAAATTTGACTGTGCTCACCTGCCAGTATTCCAGAAAGCAAATCGATAAGAGCCGCTAGCCCGAACCCTTTGTGCCCAGACGTCTTCTCACCGCCGCCCAAAGGCGTCAGGCTACCGTGTTTTATCACCTGAAAATGGACAACAGGGACTGGATTGTGAATAAGGACCTTGCAGAGATTTTGAATAAGAATAATTATTTAAGGAGAAAAGTTGATAGCTGAGTTAATTAGTTGATAGCTGAGAGAGAAATGAAAGTTGATAGCTGCAGCTTATTGAGAAAAAGAAACCGAAAAAAAATCAGATAGGTGCTCTTTGGCCAGGGGCCACTATTAGATTTCCAAAAGGACGCTTAAAGTGCAGGGCCGTTCAATTTCATTTGAATCGGGTGCTGCCTGACGCAAAACGACATAAATAGGCACATCTGACGAAGAGATTATTGGCATCAATTTTAATTAAATCTGAAATTTGTAAACTTCGGATCGGACAATTAAAAAAAAATATATACGGAAAACCCAAAAGGGCCCGTAACTGAGCTAGCAGTTTTTACAATACATAATATTTAAAAAACTGCTAGCTAGCGCTAGCTAAATCACATGTTTTCGTTACACTCTGTAGCTGCTGCTGGAAAGGCACGTTGTATAACGAGCGTTTATTTAGCGTCCTGTCGCCTGAGATACAGGTTAACTACCTAGTTCAGGAGGCAGAGCTTTTATGTAACTGTGATACTTGTTTGCAAATAAATGAATTTATTATTATGATTATTATTTGATTTGCATTTAGTTGTGGCAATTATTTGATTTGTATTTGTATTTAATCGGACAGAAAGACGCTGGAGAAGTATTCTGCAAACGCATTGGCAGCATCAACACCAGATATGATAGCGCTTTCGAGTTTTATTTACATTGCTGTTTTTTTGTGAAAAAAGGCAATAAAGAAGAGTTTTAATAAGATCTTTTTCAAAAGCCATGGTCGTCAACGTCCGAGCTTGTATAGGACGCGGACGCCGCACGGTATAGCATAAACAGAATCATATAAAATTGTCGTGAAGTTTTGAGTCCGTGCCTCGCACGGGGCTCGGCTCGCGTCCGCCTCGTTCATAATTCATCCTTTAGCCAACGAAAAACATGTTAGGGAACCAGAATCATTTACTGAATCCATGGTATTCCTTTTCGCGACATGTCAAAGTGGGTGTCTTTGACACCGAAGCGTGTATACTCATGTAGGTACCTACCAGTTCTGGATCCAGTGTTTCTTTTCCATCGGGTCCTAACGCCCATCCTGGCTCCAATTTGATACCTCTTCGCCGACATATTTCTATCTGAAAATTCATTCAGACTGTACAGAACAATAATTTCCGATTCACACTTGACTGAGCTGTGAAGCCCGCAGAAGAACACCAAATGTTTTGTTGGAATGTGTTACGTGTTCGCAAGAATAGATAAACAATCTCTTTGACGGGGTTAATGAAGCCTCTTTTCTGAGGAAGGAATTATTATAGTAGGTACCCGCGTTAATATTGCACAACTAGTAATATAAGAATGAAATATAAGAATGCGTACCTTTGTTTAAAAGTCGATACGCCATGTGCCATAATGAAAGGACGCGAACCTTACTTAGGCAGATGCAATATTACGCGGGGGCCGTGCGGTCCATGGCCCTTTATGGGGCACCGGTATGGGCGCGTTCCCTGAGGCGGCGACCAGCACGCCGGTTGAACGCGTCCCAAAGGGTCATGGCCATCCGGCTGGTCCGGGGATACCGCACGGTCTCCGGCGAGGCGGAGGCCCGAGTCGACGGCGCGTAGTGTTCCACGCGTGCCTCAAAGAGATGTCAGCAAATTGACGGGGTCCGCTAGGGCCGATGCCTGCCTGGGTCGCGGATAAATTTGAAAAAGAGTTACCGCGGCCCTGGCTCAAGCAACTGAAGGAACACGGGTGGGTTTTAGTCAGTAAAAGTCATTGGATGACAACCCACCAAAAAAAAAAAAAAAAAAAAAAAAAAAAAAAAAAAAAAAAAAAAAAAAAAAAAAAAGGCATATGCAATATTGTGTAGGGCGGACAGTATGGCCTCATGCCAGTTATTGTACTATTGAGGGATGCGAAACAGGTGTAAAGTTCCGCATCCTCCATTCATAGAAAGAATCTTCCGAACAAACGATTGTTGTGTCCGGTGGCGGTGGGCTATTGCCCGATAGTTGTTGTCGGGCTGTTTTAAATACATAGGTATTTACAACAGACCGACAACAACTAGTTACACGGATAACTTTGATTAGTCGATGCAGGTTTTGTGTGTTTTAAAGTTTGTGTATGGTGGAATAGATGTTGTTACAGTACCTTTCCTAGCGCCACGGTAGCAGTAGCAATGTCGAGGTAAAATGGTCCAGTTTCTTTTAAACCCGGGGCTACTACTGCCAGGGGATTAGAGCCTAACGCAGCCTGCAATTAGACAAATAATAAATAAATGGGGGATTATAGATCCATTCAATGCGGATGCGGTGTTTCTGATCAAACAATTGCCCATTTGCTCGTGTCCTAAATGTCCGTTCATCGCACCCATCATGATATTAAGATAGCTTCTATTGGGCCCCAACAGCATTCCTATAATGGATATACCGTCGATACGAAAAGAAGTTTGCTAGTGGACTGACCTTCGTACTCCTTGTGGGTGCTACTAGAGGTGAAGTGTTGGTAAAAGTCATGCCTATCATCCCGGCATTTGCGACTTTTTTGGCCCAGTAGCCACCTATGCCATAGTGATTGGACCCTGAATGATGATAGAAATATGAGTAGGATAGGAATATATCAATATCATGCAAAAGAAGTGATGAAAATACTGTTATAACAACAACTAGCTTTATCCCGTGGCTTCACTACTGCCGCCTAACCCACAAGAATCGTGCATTTTCCCGGGATAAATCGGATAAATAGCAACTTTCCAAGATTACCTCCTACAATTATGATAAAGCAGAAAGGATAGGCAGGTTTTCCTTCCAATGCTTTCCATCGAATGTTCCGAAAGGGAGTAACTTTCGCGCGCCAATTTTTTTCGACTTAGCAACTTACAAGCAAGAACGTCATACGCTTTTTGGAATAATTTCATTGTGCTTACAGCTAAGGAGTGGAATTATCTGCCGGAGTCTGAGTTTCCTGATGCCTTCAACTTGGGGGTGTTTAAGTCATGAGTGAGCGGCTGCAATCCCCCCCCCCCTACATAGTGCACTTTACCAAAATTAGAGGCCTTCACTCAAATCTCTCTGCAGTCCACTACCACCTGGAGGCTGAGAAACCAGCGCTGTTTTTCCTTACGGAGGTGCAGATAGCGAGTCCATCAGACGTGTCGTACTTATCTTAACCAGGGTTTACCCTGGAGCAAAATTATAAACCGCACGCGGGTGTGTGTATGTACGCCCGTGACGACACTTACTAACGGCATCTCCGTAACCTTGAGGACGCCAGATTCTCAACGCTATGGGCTCCGGTGGACACAGGTCTGGATAAAATTATCTACGCCTGTGTCTACCGTTTGCACAGCGGAGATCAGGAGACCACTAGGCTCACAGAGTACTTCTGTGAGGCGGCTGATGCGGCACAGCAGTACCCTTTCGCCCAAATAGTGTTACTGGGGGACTTTAATGACTGGTCAGTGCACTGGTATGGGAAGAATGGCTCTTCCCATACCAGTGCACTGACCATGCTGGACGGGAGATGCGTAAGCTTTGCTCTAAACCTTGCCCGGCTGGTCCAGGGGGCAACGATGGTGCCAAATGTTGATTCGCACAAGGCCAATTGCTTAGACTTTCTGCTGACAACAGATCCAGACCGATACTCTGTGTCAATAACTTCACCTTTGGGTAGTTCCGCTTTCAGCCATTGTCTGGTGAAGTCTATCTCCGTCTACTCTCCGCCCGATGCCAGCCCAAGAGGCACCCGACACGTAAAATTAAATTAATTGCGCTAATTTGGGCCTAGTGCCTGATCTCGTAGATGATACCTCTGACTGCGATCCATCCGACTCCTGTCTTTTTTGCCTTCTGTATCGCCATGTCTACGCTGAAGTGGCTAGCAGTGGCACCCAGCACATTGTTAGCATTAATCCATGCTGTCGACGCGGTCTCTTTCATAACCTTCGGCGTGTTGTTTGGATTGCACCTCCCGGTCTGAATGTCCTTTATGTAGCGACCTTGGCAACAACATTTACTAAGTCATTATAAGGGTAGCTCTGGGAAATCACGACTAACTTTAGACTAGCTTTGCGCTTTTGTTAGCTAAATTACAAAGGAAATTTGCTGAAGAAACAAATGCCGCCACAGATCAATACAATATCGACCTGATGGCAAGGCAGAAGTCCTTGGAGAGGAGACGGCTGAGAATCAGGAGACAAAAGACTGAATACATGTGTTAAATCTTTTTCGGAGCATAACACAACAAAATTTGAGTGTCATACAATGTCAATCCATCGAAAATAGACCGCCTATGAAATAAAAAACTTTTTTACAAAAAAATACTACCGACATTTTAGTTGTACCTACCTAATAGGGAAGTTGTTAAGTAAGTACCTATAACGACAGAATAGACTACCCAAATAACATGACACTTGAATATAACCGGTGAAATGAGAGATCTGCATACCCCTTTCGAGCGTACTGGCTTGATGTTATGTTGTGAAATGGTATAAACAATAAACAGACATGCGATTGCAGCAATCCCGAGAGATTTTCCGTTATTTATTGAAGAATTCTGTTGTATATCTCCGAAGTTCTTCATCAGATCTTCACCAAATTAAAACTGGACCAATTTCGGAATATACTTGTTCAAACAAAAAAAGAATTTTCAAAATCGGTCCACAATTGGCGGAGATATCGGTGAACATACATTAAAAAAAAACAAAAAACATACATAATGTCGAACATAGAACCTCCTCCTTTTTTGGTAAGTCGGTTAAAAAGAGACATGAACCAAAAGATCCATGAAGTCTGGCTAAAATAGTGATCGTTGTCTGGTATTCTATGCTACTCCCTTATTAAAGGATGAAGGGATGCTTACCTAACCTGTTCAGTCCATGACTGCGATGGCCGACTTTGTCAGCATCCACCAGCAGGTCCGCGACTTGCTCGGCCGCTTGGCGCGGGCTGCCGACGGCCTCCAAACAGTCGGCCATGAAGCGCTGCGCCTCCTTCGTATACACCTTGGCCCTGTTCGACATGATGACTTCCAAAAGTGTGTAGTAGCTACCGAACGTATATTCGAAATTTGGAGTTTAGAGCACCTAAGTAGGTAGACAAAAATAGCTATGCTTAATAACTGCTTGCACCTTTTACTAATAAAGAATTTAAAACGATGCACGTCCAGTGCGGCGAGCACGGCCTACACACAGCACACACATGCAAAGCACACACACGCACAACGCACACACCACACACACACACACAGCACAGCACACAGCACACACACACAGTTGGTTAGCAGATTGGAAGCAAAAACCGTTATAAAATGCGTGACTCAAGCCTATGACAGAGGCCGTGCTCGCCGCGCAGCATTGAACTGCTGAGGTAGTGTCTAGAAGGTGTGTGCTCAATATTAATATTTTAGCATTTATTCAGTTCCACGATGAACCATTTCTCGAATGATTAAAGTAGTTTTAATATAATCGCTCCTCACATCGCAGCAATACATAAAACATACAATAAATTGTGCCGTTCTATCTTTATAAAAGTGTTTGTGTGTTCATAAATAAATAAATAAAATAGTGGTTCTACAATCAGCAATATTTTCGGCAAAGCTTTACATCCTATGCTACGAAAAGGTGATTATTTCGAACGATTAAATTAGATTAAATTAATGTAATATTATAGAAAAGCACATTTTTTTAGCATGGGCGTCTGAGCTTTGCTCGGGTGAAAATAGAGAAAACGACTATTTCTAAAAATGAAACCTAGCTAGATCGATTTATCGCCCCAGAAACCCAAATAAAATTTAAAAAAGCATAAAAATCGTTGGAGCCGTTTCCGAGATTCAGATTATAGAAATATATACATATATACAAGAATAGCTCGTTTAAAGGTATTAGATTAGAACGGTTGTAGAGTAGCAGCTCAAGTCTTTGTGATGTCAACACGAAGTCAACGCTTATGTGTTAGATACCTATATCTGCAAAGATATAAAAACCACTTCTCACGAGAAATCACTTCAACACCTAATTTAGAGTTCTGACGACAAGCAAGAACGAGAAGTTGGGAGAAGAACGAGGGTTCAGAGCCGTATATATAAGTTTTTCTGTGGTTCAGAGGTTCAGTACCTTTCAGCTTGTCTTCTGTGCTGTCACTCATGGCTGTCACAGTGTTTTTTAAATTTGGTGTTATATATTAGCGGCCACGTTCTGTAGGAAACTTGGCAGGCTGAGCCCTATTCAACCTGCATGGTAGATTAGATTTTATTATGATGAAACAAACGTGAATTATATAATACGAGTAGTACTACTACACGGCAAACGAATTAGAAGAGCAAACAAAAAAAATCTGGCCATACATCACCACCAGCCAGTTTTCAGGATTGTCAATTTTTCATCAGTGACATTTTCATGGTTGTTATATTTTTTATATACAGGATCTCAACGAAAACGCGTTCCTGCACGGGATTCTGGCATCCTACGCCGCCGTTAAGATCGCATTACAGTTTGAATGACGCCTTAACATGCCAAACAAAAAACTGCGGTGCGACGTCGCATCGTAAGAATCTACGAGCTTTTTGATTGTTACGGCTTAGCTGTTGTCTGTGTTGCAGATTTTACATCGCGTCAATTCGCAGTTTTGTGTTTGGGCCCTTAAAGGGCGCGTTTTTAAATGGTTTAAGATCGTTTGTTCGCAAGGCACCGCATGATGTCAATAATGCTTATCGCATGTACGGCCTTGTGATGAGATCATCCACGGAGTTTAAGCACCCTAGTACATATTTATATCTCTATCGATCACTAATTAGGTCTCATTTGGAATATGTGGTACCTGTGTTGAATCCCTTCTACAATAAATATATTGAGTGTATAGAAAGCATACAACGTACATTTTTAAAGTCTATGCATTATCCTTCCAAAAATTGAAATTCTTGTAGAAAATCTTGTAGTTGTAATAAAATATTTTAGTTATAGTTTACATATAAGCACTATTTATACCATTGTTTTAGAAATAATACTACTGCACCTAATGTACATTTTTGTGAATATACTTACTTTTTAATAAATTATTCTTATTCTTATTATCTATGCTTAAAAAGTTGTTATCTCTCTTATAGTGAGATACTTAAGAAATATAATCTGCTTTCTTTGAGTTCAAGGCGTACTTTTCTTGAAACTACATTTTTGTATGATTTATGCAATAACTCGTATGATTGTTTAGAAATTGGTAACAAGTTGTGTTATATAGTTCCCAGAACATTTTATTTTAGTTAGTTTTTAATCATGGTCTGGCAGTTTGAGTATTTATGCGGCCTACCCGAATGTCCTTTTTTTGGTTTTGTTCGTCGTTGTCGTTGAGCTCCTTAAATTCTGAGTTGAGCTGCACGGTTATTGACAAATGCGTGCACTGACTGGACAGGTCCACTCAATCTGGCTGGTTCTTTCCTCAAAAGACCATTTCAGACATCAGTCTACATGATCTTCACATGATCTAACCAAGATTTTGTCTGGACTTTAAAAGAGACTGTGACTTCTGAGTTTGTTACTGCCTTTCTTCTCAGAGTAGTCAGACAGGAAACGCCGACCTCATCTAGTTTAAAAAAATATGATCGACATGTAAAAGTGTTTGTACAAACCAACTTTGAACTTACAGAAATAAATCGCCACTACTTCCAGTCGCACTAATCGCTTGCGTGCGCCTCTTCGTCGCCTTACGAGCAATTTGCAGTTTGGATCTGTTTGCTTTACCACATGGAAAGTTTAGACTCACGTTACTTAACATATTGAGGAACTAATGTGACAGTGTTGTTCCACTTATGCGGCACTTATGTTGGCTTTATGTTTTGTTTTGTTGATACTTTACTATTAATATTCCTCTTTTTTATTTATTGTTTAGCACGCTAGTCTTTAAATTTACCAAATTGTCTCATTGTTATCTGTGGTGAACGTGGTTGATTTCACATTTGTATAATTTCTGTATCCTATATTTTTGGAATTCTTAATGTGGAATTGTTTGTTTCCCCGAATAAATAAAATAAAAATAAAATGACACAATTTACGATCACGATTTTTAACACAAGACATACTGCAGACAGTCTGTCGTCCGTTCGTTTGTACAATAGACCCGATTCTGCAACGACACTGCACGCGCTTGTACTATTCTTTAAGCTAGTGAGTGACGAACCACGCGTGGGCCGTGCGGTGCGGTGTGTCGTGTCGTCAACAAGCTCATACTTGTTTTGTACAGCCGCTAAATCGTCACTGTAAAAAAGTTGCGGCGACATAGCGGCATCGACTACATAGCTGAAAAACCGTTTGTAAATCGTGTCACATGTGGTGCGGTATCGTGCAATGAACAAACAGTCCATACAAATTTATGGAACTCTGAAACGTCACCACATTTTGACGTGTCGTGTGTCGCGTCGTGAACAAACCGCCTAACGGTAAGGTATAATTTGGTTTGTTTGGGGAAAGTTGTTTATTTACATGGGCAAAAGCAGTTAATAAAACGTGATCACACCTTTCCGCGACACCCTTTATAAGACGAATAATAACTCCGTCCAGCCTGTTATTTTACTTTTAACAGCTCAAAAATTAATGATTTAGTGATGAAATAATGCGGTACCGCTTCGATTTCTAATAACAATGAAATTTTAATCGATTTAAAATACGATAACACATGAACATGATTTTATTCAAGTGAAAATTCCAGTTTATATAGAGAAGAATCCAACGGTTCATCGTAATAATATCGCAATATTTTATTTGCTGTTTTTTCTAAATTTACATATCAAATATTACTTTTTTCAAAATTTTATCTTCATTGGAAGGGTAAATGTTAATTGCAAGTCTTATTTATGATTACATTATTATCATATAACAAATATTCAATTTACAATGCGATATTTACTGCTACATAAATTCGATTTAACTGTGTATTTTAAATAATTGGAATAACGGAGCGAAAAAGCTCGTCGCTTCACTAATGTAAACATCGATGAAGTATTGCATATGTCGCATCAAGGCTGGCCGATAGATGTAAACCATCGGGAAGTCAGGATGTATTCCCTTAGGTTAAGACATAGTGTGTGAGCAGGTCGATGGGTAGTCGTGAAAATGAAATCACACAAATTATTCGATACACTGAGTATATTCAAATAGACACAAGTTACATTCTTGCTTACTAATATTACGGATCGACACTGATTCTACGACGTGTTAGCTCTACGGCTGTCAGTACTCAACTGCCAGTACATTTTAGCTCAACTGCTACATTCTATTATCCCCACCACGCAAGTGGTTAGAGAAAGCGCGCCAAAGCGTAGTTGTTCTTGCTTTGCCGCCAGATGGCGTGCTTGCGATTTGTTTTGACGTCCGTACTATTGACTAAACCCGACACGGCCATCCTGCGAGACAGGCGTCCTCGTCTGTTCTTTATTGTCAGGTTTTAACAGTGTATCGAATCATGTGGAAATCCTCAATGGATGTCCTCAGCCCTTGGGGAAAGCTGAGGGGTCTGTCAGACTCCTACTGACTAAAACCACATGGTGTTCTCTAGGCCGTAGTTTCTCTTGAGAGGCGAGCGTGGAACACACACGTCGCCTTCTCGGGCCTCTCTCAGGTGACAGATCCCCAAATCTATCACCCGCAGGCTTCATCATCTTGTCCTTGCTCCATGCAGTCTCATGTCGCGTTGCGCCACACGTCCTCTTAGTCTACTCCGACCCGCCAGTCTCCCATCATACAAGGGATGTTTTTCTGAAACACAAAATTTCCAAACAGTATTCACTCGTCCAATCCTGACGCATACTCTATGTAAGTGAGGAAACGTTTTCTGGTCAATGTCTTCTTTCACCTTTGCAAGGAAAGAGTAATTCTATTTCCAATTTAAAGAAAATAGTAACTCAATCATCGATTTGGTACCTAAAAGCACCCAATCTTCGTGATTACAAAGTCCAAGTACCACTGATAGTCAATAATCTCAAATTAAATCCAGCAAAAGAAACCACCAGGTATCTTATTCACGACATTTAGCTAACTCATAGCTCTCTTAGCAATCACAATTGCTCTACTCTAACATCTCCACGATGTCGAGTCAACTCAACTCTCTGAACTCGGAAACTGTTCACACAGATTTAGTCTGTCCTATGTTACGTCAAATCATTATCTACTATCTCAATTGGTACTTGAGCTTCGTGTGTCTTACTAACACTATCTACGCAAAGTAATCAAAATTAGAAAACCAAAATTATTTCAATTTTCGTAATGAGGGCTTGACGATTCGAACGTCATCAAAATTATCATGGTGACCTCACCAAACGCATGGCTGCGAGTTACTTTCTTTTAACCTCATGACTGTAAGGTTCCTAACACAAACATGAATTTTCCCACCAGACATAGTGTCACACAGGCTTACCGCCAGCCATACAGGCCACACAGACCTACCGTTGCCATACAGGCCTAACGTTGCCACACAGGCCAACAGTTGCCACACAGGCCAACAGTTGCCACACAGGCCAACAGTTACCACACAAGCTCGCAGTTGCCACACAACGCTCGGCTATTCCTGACCAAACTAGATTATTGGGTTCGTGAAAATAAAGATTTTAGAACCCTACTCTTTAACTAAACCGTTACCCTGGGCCATGTACCACAGTCATTCCAAACAAACTTTAAAACTTATCCTGCAGCAAAAACTGCCAAGCTTACAGAAACTCTCTAGTAAAACCTCTAACGCCACGGCTCTATAGCCGACTAGCAATTATATTGCTCTCACACAACGGTCTCTCTAGACCCCGACCTTCGCCAGAATCCACTGGTACGGTCAAACATAATACGGCTGATAGACTCAATTACTCGACAACTTAAGCTTGCTCATTATCATCAAAATCCTTTTGACATCAACATCGACTGGTACATAACCCGCTGGTATCTTCCCTGACCTACCATGTGCATACTTGTAGGTTCTAAGCGTACCTATTTAAAGTTTTCGGTGTATAACGATCACTGTCAATAATTATCACCTATCGCGAACTTAATACAGGGCCTATTTAGTTTTCGTATTAGAGTTTCCCACACAACACTATTCATTAGAAATGTCCAACGATCAAAAAGTTCAACAACTAAACAAAGTAATTGTATCAATTCTGTTAATCTTTACCATAATTCAAAGACAATGCATACTCAACTCATAAAACTTCTTCGTTGACCCATCGCCACATGTTACTCATGAGGTGCGGTCCAAAGTTTCTAGTATGAGTAGACATGTCAATCATATTTGGTTTCACTACCACTGTCATCATTATTGACATCTAATTCTCAAGGAACTTGGTGATCGGGAATGTTTCCCACAAGATTCGCGCTTTTTACCCAAAGATTTTGGAACATACTGACTATTAATAAAAGGGAAACAACCAACCCTGATAATATTAAGAAGCTTCACGAATTAACTCCGATCAATATCGTTAAAATCAGATTATCAACAGTTACCCTTTACTATCGCTCACTAACTCAGTTTTCAAGCAAGGAAAACTATCACGAGATCTACTCTGCTATCATAATATTACTTTGAAAGTAAGCAAGTGAATTCAGATCTGAAGACGGCTGGGTAAGTCGTAACGCAACAATATCTTTTCTGAGTACAGGTAAATGACCAGTACCGTTACTAACTCAATACAACTTCGTTACCCCACGACATTACCGACTCGCTTTGCCACTGAAAATTACTAGTTATTCAGTCATTTTGGATATCTCAACTCCTTCAAATGGGATATCTCATCCTAAGGTTCGTACTAAACCTAATATTGAAACTAGGAAAGTACTAACTAGCCAATAGGAAACTCATTAGCTACTTGCTTTTTACTAAGTGTGTCTTAATTACCTAGTGATAGTGCTAGATATCACCACGACCAACTCAGTGGTCAAACATGAACACTCTTAAAGCTCTAACTAGCATCTCTTCACTAGAGGACCGTCGACCTCACTATCGAAATAACATGGAAGCGACTCACCGAGTATTCCATTCCAAACTTGCGCACGCTCGTAAGTTCGGCAACCACCTGTGAACTGCTAGCCTGCAGTTCCTCTTAACCTCAGGTGTTAACACGTCAGCCTTCGCATACAGCAACTGAACCGCTAGACTGCAGCAGAGGCTCCACTGCGACACAATATGGTATCTGAAACATGAAAAGTACTACGAGATTACATGTTCACAACTCAACTTTGATGGAAATTTAACCAGTGCACCGGTGTAGTAACCTAAACCAATCAATCTGCCCAGCATTTTCCCAACTACGCTGGAGTCAGCTTCCAGTCCCACCGGATTCAGCTGAGTACCAGTGTTATACATGGAGTGACTGCCTATCTGACCTCCACAACTCAGTAACTGGATAACACGGTACCCCTTGGCAAGACTGGTGTCAGATCTCAGGCTTCTGACTACCCGTAACGACTGTCAAAGATCCTCAAATGACAGCCGGGACCAACTGCTTAACGTGCTCTCCGAGGCACGGAGGAAATCCGGTATGTTGAAATGGTCACCCATCCACGGACCGACCTCGTCCTCGTCAAGCGTTGCTTAAGCTTGATGATCGACCAGTGTGGCTGTTATTATTAAGCCACGAGCTTCTAGTAGTAGTTGTTACCTAAACCGGCATGGCCAGATAGGTTATTATGGACACCGAATGTGAGTGCAGAGTTCCTGTCCTGTTGTGGGATTAGTTTTCAAAACATGAAACATACATTACAGTGTCCCAAGTGCCCAGGAAGTATATGGGCCTTAGATAATCCAATGAATGTCATAGCGTCAGTTGTATTTTAAGTGACAATTAACGAGGTCTGGTAGGGTTTACCACCTTTTAGATAGTTTGGCCCTTCGACCACAAAAGAAGAATACTATGCTTCTTCTCAAACTTGGTCAACTCTCACTACATAAAACTGTCACACTACAAAACGAATCAAAATATTTCATTTAGAATTATAATATTTTCCAGACTGAAGTGTAAGATAGATACGTTATCTTCCAGACTGAAGTGTGTAGGCACCATATCGTTCTAAGGCCAAGGCCAGTTAAGGGTCATTGCCAGTGTTAGCAGAATAATAACTCTTCAATAACACCAAAACTTGACCAGCGATAACTAACATGAGAGTATGGACCCGAACACGGGCCACCTCGACAATCTACTGGCCGCCATACCGTACACAAAACCAGAATTTTGAATAACGAACACTTGGCAATAGTCATAACAAAATGAAAACGACTCACCAGATTGACATAAAGATCAGTGTGTATGGATCTTTCCACACGTCCACACGCTCCTCCTTGACCTGTCCAGCTCCTTGGTTGTTGCTAGTTTTCTTGCAGCTCCGCTCCGGACTGGTTTTTGATGAATCAAGACTGAGGGTAGTCGCAGAAACGAACTACAACTGTTTCTGACACCGCAATTTTTTTGCAAGAATGTAACCGCCACTTTCACTAGCATTGTTTTTACGTGTGATCTCATTAGCACGACCGAATCCCAATTCTGATGTCGCATCAAGGCTGGCCGATAGATGTAAACCATCGGGAAGTCAGGATGTATTCCCTTAGGTTAAGACATAGTGTGTGAGCAGGTCGATGGGTAGTCGTGAAAATGAAATCACACAAATTATTCGATACACTGAGTATATTCAAATAGACACAAGTTACATTCTTGCTTACTAATATTACGGATCGACACTGATTCTACGACGTGTTAGCTCTACGGCTGTCAGTACTCAACTGCCAGTACATTTTAGCTCAACTGCTACATTCTATTATCCCCACCACGCAAGTGGTTAGAGAAAGCGCGCCAAAGCGTAGTTGTTCTTGCTTTGCCGCCAGATGGCGTGCTTGCGATTTGTTTTGACGTCCGTACTATTGACTAAACCCGACACATATATTGTCTATGGTTGCCTATTAATAATTATGAAATTTCATAGGCTAGGAGCATGTATTTCTTGCCTCTTCCTAATCATTGTTTTCGCTAACATGACAGTTTTCTTTATGGTAACGGTATAAAAATAAAAATGAACAACTATCTTAATATTTTTATTAACAATAGTATCATTTAATTAGTAGGCACACACTTTTTTAGGTAGACATTCAAGATTTCTGTAGAAAGAGACAGAGCGACTGTGCCGCCAATACCTGACTTTTTCATTCGTTCCACTACGATACCCTAGGGGATTATATAAAACTCTTATTTCTTTTTGGATCGCCTAAATCCTTATTATTGAATTGAAACCATAGACTGAAATCTATTTTTAAAGGTTAATTATATTTTTACGAAATCAAGGAAGAATTTAGGAAATTATTGTGAATACTTCATGGAGAAGATAAAAAATAAATGGAATTACTAGATAGTTCTAAACCTAAAAAACTAGTAGATGTTTAAAATGAGTTAAAAAAAAGAGCGCCTCCCAATGGGTAAACAACGAAGACCAGTCGATGTTCTCAAAAATCAGTGGTTTCAAGAGTCACAATTGAAATTGCTGAATGGACAAATATCAGTCGGTAATTTTCTAGAAATGATGAAGTAAATAAATATTCAGGGATAAACAACTTGCAATTTTTAAGTTAATTAAGTAGAATTACTAACTTAAATTTTTAAGTAGTTTTTTTTAAATATATTTGTGAGAATCCACTCCTAAATAAAAAATATACTTAAAAATAACTATACGTAATATATAATTAAAAATCTGAATCTGATCCGGTATAACAATGACGTAATTTAACTTTTCTAAAATAAGTTAGAAGTTGAAAAAAAGTACCAAAGGCGTTGAAAAATGTCCCAGGTTCGAGCAGTGCAGCGTCTCGGCGGCGTGTTGGTATCGCGTTTACCTAGATAGCGAAAGACGTGGGTTCGAGTCCCACGGCGTTCGATGATATATGTAATAAATAAATGAAATGATAAATATAATAAATAAATGGAATAACAAATGCAATACCACAGAGCACCGATAAGCCTTGGTGGACACTGCTAATGACGGCATTGACAAAACTTTTCAAAAGCAAACGTGTCAGTGAGTGATACTGGGGGGTATAACACTATCATATATCTAGGATCATATATAGGACCCTATCTCTTATCCTAAATATATGACATCTAGTCATATCTATGTATTAAATTATCATAGTTCTTTGATCCTGTGTGGCCTCGGCATTGCACCCAACAATAATTTTAGAATTGTGAACTTACGCCAAAAAACCGTTACAATAATGAATTGCCTTAGAATTTAGAATATGGCAGTAGGAAAACTGAAAAGGCAAAATCACATAATTTTATGGATAACTTTTTATCAGGAAATTATGGAAATAAATTGATTATTCATTAAAGCAAGTTTAGATATGGCAAGACCAGGATCCTTATACCACGACTTGTTAAAGCTATCATAGTGCGACAGTGAAAAAAGGACAGAGCTATTCGCCTTGTTTTGCCCCGTCTCCTACTCCTATTTCTATTATATATCTAACAACAAATGTCTTAAACAATTTTTTATCAAAGACGATATGATTCATAATATATGTATATATTACATTATCATAAATATGACTGCAATGATAGATCTATGATCCTATCTCATATATACCAAATACCCTTAGGCATTAGAGACTCAATGAGCAGTAAAAATGTGAAGCGCAAGCTTAAACAACACTACATCGACTTGATTACACCTTAATTTACTAATAGAGCGTTGATCAAATTCCAGACCATGGCATGCTAAGACAGACTCCAGGGGTCTAATGGTGTTCTTTGTGAAATCTTAAGGACAACTTGTTTTTATAAATAAATAATATCTATATGATAGTGTAATACCTAGAATATATAACATGGAAATTGACAGCTCATGATAATGCTTACTATAGCTATAGAGATAAAAATGTTTTGTTTTAGATGTTTTCCATAATATGCATGCAAGATGTTGACTTAATTTGTAGCACATACATGTTTTGCTTAACGAGGCGTACAAATATAAATTTTACAAACATGTTTATATTAATTAAATTTAAGGCGATGATAGCTCAGTGGTAGTGACGTCGGATACCGAGACGAAGGTCGCGGGTTCGAATCCTACAATGAGCTTGAGCTTTCGGTGAAGGAAAACATCGTGAGGAAACCATAGCACGGTGGTAGGGTACTTTGTAGTACCTGCCTGGCTGGCAACCACCCTCAAGTTGAAAATCTGTCGCCAAGCACCTTCCGGTGTGTTCCGACAGCAGCACTTGAGAGCCAGTTCCCTTCTAGGCTTTGTGTGCTTACCACCATCGGCCACATCATCACTGACCACGGTGAGATTGTGGTCAAACACAGGCCTATACATAGTAAAAAAAAAAAAAAAAAAAAAAAATCGATTGTAAGAACATTTAAATTATACATTTTCAACAAAAAATAATAAATTTATAGTAAGTTATTGTCAGAAAAATCAAAAAAATAACAATAGATCGTCATTTTAATCAAGTCATAAAATATCATAAATAAACAAAAATTAAATAAAAAGGAATTAAAAATGGCAGAGAGGAATAAAAGTCAAAAATTGTTTAACTGTTACCCGCTACATCGTCCACGTTAAACTCTTAAAATAAAATAAAATAAGTGCTTTATTTTTTTACGTGGAACCCTGTTTTTTCCCAAAATAAGAGTAGCGTAATTTACTAATTATAACATTGCAGCCTTTTCGGAGATTAGCCGAAACAGATATAACAAACAGACAATAAGATTTAATGTATTTGTATGCATGGGATGGCGTGTCTAGTCGCTGTCTACGTTCTGTGCTCTGTTTGCAATTATACCCTTAAATAAACAACTTTCATAAAGACAGGTTATTCGCCCATTTGTACTTCCATGGGCTTTATGTTGAGTATCTTGGCGAGTGCGGCAGAGGATTCGATCTGCTGCTTGACATACGTCACATATCCTCTAGCGTCGGTTTCCGCGGCCGACTGCTTCTCCTTATCTCCTGGAGCCAACACAGGCAGTTTGGGGTCCGTCTGAAAAGAGAGATTCTGTATAGTATCTGGTGCTAGCGATGGCTGATCTTCGCCGTCAGCTGCGAGATACTGAATCGTGCATTCAAATGCACAAAGCATTGTCTGCTACTAAGGCCTTGTCAATGTAAAAGTTTCCATTGATTGGCCAGCGGTTCTGTACATAAAGCAATCATAATTTATTAAGCATCCATAGTGCTTTTTTGCTCTTTTGATCAAAAGCATCGTCCAAAATAGCCATAGACCAAAACCCAGCAACAGAATATAGCCCGTAAAGCCCACTTGCACGAATAACTTAACTGACTTTAAATTGACATTTTGCCACAAAATATTGTTTAATTTAACCTGGTTTTAGCAACTAACTCTGAGTTAAGTTTTTCGTGCAAGTGGGCCTAAGTAAGATTGATGATTCTAAAAATGTCTGCCGGGATCAACGGCTTCATTTGCCGAATCACAGAGGGATCTCAGTGTGTCAATATACAATAGACCCATCCATAGACTAGCCTCTGCAAGCATATAGCCGAATTACTTAGCCATGAGACCCGCCGAACCAAATCTATTCATCATCAGCCTTTTAATGTACCCACTGTTGGGACATAGGCCTCCTCTCAGTGTGACGAATGGGCCTCCACCACGCGTGCCTGGTGCGGATTGGTAGGTGTCACATGTCTTCGAATTTTTGGTTTTAGGACATGCCGGTTTCCTCACAATGTTGTCAGTGGTCATGATATAATTTACACAAAGTAAAGCGTCGCGTTGAACCCAGGCTCAACTCGCTCACAGCTCGAACACACGACTACGACACGTAAGTCGAGGCAGTTACCACCGCTCCGCCCACTGCTCTTATAGTTACTCGAGTTAGGAATACGGAATATTGTAACTCACTGCTTCCATCTGCCGCCAATGTGTGATGCAGTCAGTGAGGCGATCGCCGAAGGCAGGCGCGAAGCACTCGGGGTTGACCGCCACGAAGCAGTGGCCCAAGTTGGCTGTTGCTCCCGTGCCTCTGTGTGACCGTGAGAGCACGTGGTGGCCGTAGTTGGCTCCTGTGCGGAAGGCGAAAGGTAAAAGTTAAATAGATCCTGGTCGTAATTAAGTACCGAAAATATCGTTATTCTTTACGATGTTTTTCGCAATTTACACGACACGACGTCGCAACACTCGCAACGATTCTAGATGCGGCGTCATATCGTGTGTGTTTTTTGGAGACGTATAAATAGATTGCACAGTCTGGCCACCGCCGTTTTGTGATAAGCTTCGCACTTATACTATGATTTTTAGGCTTCGCCTGCTGAGTGTCCTTGATGGACCAGGCGGCCAAGCCATTTTTTGTTATCTCCCTACGTCTGTATAATAGCAATTCGTGTTGGGCAAGCCACGACAATGACAATAACATCGAGGGTGAATACGATAGCTTGATAAGTACTAACCACCCAATATTCCACAGAACAGCTCCACCATGGCTGCTAGTCCAAACCCTTTGTATCCTGATGTCAGCTCTCCACCACCCAGGGGCATCAGACATCTGGTTTTAAATGCCTGAAAACAAATTCAATATTCACGATGGGCGTTTCTGTATATCTTTTATGAATTTAAAGGTCATGATAAAAATTAAATGAATGAAGTAAAAGAAGTATTGGAGGATCATCGTTTCTGCTGCCTCCTAAGGAAAATGGGGCCTCAATATTGTAAGGCTAGTGTCGTTATTTTTGACGGGTCATGGATTTCAGCGGAGACAAAACATCATTGAGACATTATATTGCAGAAACTAATGTGTGCGCAAATACAGGTGCATTCTCCCTTCCCTTCTATCATAGTCCGATGTAACGGCAATCCGACACCAGCGAAGAGAGAGTCGGCACAGTACGGCTTTACGTGCTTGCCGAGGTACGGGACCATTACAGCACCAGCCACCAAAATCTGGTCTGCCACTGAAAACTTTGCTCAAACTGGAAACCGACCACTAGAAAAAGGGCATAAGGTTACAAGGCTGCTAGACTGGCACATGACTTTTCAATGCGAAGCGCTAGTGAGGCGAGGCCTCATAGTTTATAGTTATATAGTTTTGAGTGAATAGGTATAAGCTACATATGATAAAAAATGATGGACACACCAGTTCAGCATCTTTAGTTTCATTTCCATCGGGTCCTTGCGCCCAGCCGGCCGGCAGAGGCTCCCCTTTTCGACGCTGCAATTCAATCTGAAAAATAATACAAAATAAATTAGATCTACACAGTTTCCATATGAACAGTTTGCACTGCGTGTAGGGAGATCAGGTAATCTGGCTACTCAACAGAGCACGCTGTGGAAGCTGCAACTAGAGACACGATTATCTACTAATAATATTCATTCGCATTCATTGTTTTAGCTGTCGTACAGGTCCTCAGGTTATGGGAGTTGTCGGTGACACTTTAAAGTGCTAGCTGCGGCCACCGAGCAGCGTCGCTGTCGTCTGTGGGTACCTAACTCTAAAATATTCTCAGAAGGTATCAACTGCAAAACAGCATTCACAGCGCAATTTTGTTTCAAAACTTACAAGGTCACAATCATAAATATACGCTTTTATCCCAGTAGCTGACTGAGTTGTGGAGACCAGATGGACAGTTACTCTTAGATGTAAAATACTGGTACCTATTCAGTTGCATCGGTTAGATTAAAAACCTGCATGATACTGATGATATCCTTAAAAGTTCATGATAAAACAAATTTGGCCAGTTTAAAAAAATAGCTTAGTTTGTGCCACTGTAGCAGTCTAGCAGATGTTCATATAAGTACCTTTCCAACAGAGACAGTAGTAGTAGCCATGTCTAGGTAGAAGGATTCATTCTGCGAAGCTGGAGCAACGCATGCAATGGGGTTAGTTCCCAACCCCGCCTGGAAACAGAGATTCTTCTTAGTATATGTACAGATAATACAATACTAGCATACAGATTATAGAAACCGTGCCGACGTAAACTAGCGTTTTTCGTCTGATGAAGATGATTATTTTTATAAGTACTTCGATCGCGTTCTGTTCCGTTCCACGGTTATAAACCCTTTTACTTGCAAGTCACTGCTAAGACCAGCAGCGACTTGCAAGTAAAAGGGGTTTTCTCGGTTCGTGACTATATTTTTCTTTAAATACAGTGACGATTTGTTTTATAGTAGGTATCTTTTTTGCACGTTTGAGTGGCATGCCTCAAAAAAATAAAACCACGCCATCTATTGGAATCAATTTAAATGTTCCGTTCAAATAATCTTTGAAATGTGAATTAAGAGCCCAATATTCCATAATTTTATGCTTAGGAGAGTTGATTAAAAAAGAACAGACAATTTTTAAGATCAAGTCTAGAAAATGTTAATTTTACACACAATTTAATAACAAAAAGATGCATAATATCGCGCCATTTAGTGACATTTATTAGAACCAAATTTTCTTTTTTAGCTCTGGGACCCCGTGGTGTATGTGAGCTTTATTATTATTCCAATAAAAAGGTTTGGAACAATAATTGCAATTAAATAATTACAGTACAATTTACACCCATTTATGGAGCCCTCAGAAAGCACTTCAGTAAAAGAAATTAAAAACACAACACAAGTTGTTACTCACATTTAAGAGCTGCAGAGAAGGGCAGCCTTTAGCCTAATTGCGTAAGTGAATTCGACAAGGCAAAGATTTTGATCCATCAATAGACCAATCACATGCGAGATGAATGACGCGATGTGGATTTCCGTCTGTGTGATTGGTCGATTGATGGCGGTCAAACCTGCTTTACCGAATTTACTTACGCAAGTAGGCTCAATGAAAGAGGAGTTCGTCAGTCATCACAGGGGCCCAGTGTAGGTAGGGTGGTGAAGTATATATGAGTTAATTCGTATTAAATTATTAACATAACAGACCACACTAGCTTAGTGCCGATTAGGTATATTGCCAATATTTTCGGTATTCCATAGTAAGACCCTGACCAAAGATCTCATGATATGACAAGTAGTTCTTATATTTATGAGGACTCACCTCTTTACTCCTGGTAGGTGCCAGCAGAGGTGAAGTGTTGGTATAAGCCATGCCTATCAGGCCTTTGTCTGCTGCCTTCTGAGCCCAAAACCCAGCCATGCCAAAGTGATTGGAACCTGCAACATTTTGTATGTATCGGTAAATTCATTTTGTAGGAGCTCGTGGCTAAATAATAACAGCCGCACTGGTCGATCATCAAGGTTAAGCAACGCTTGACGAGGTCGGTCCGTGGATGTCCATTTCAACATTCTGAGTTTCCTCCGTGCCTCGGCAAGAACGTTAAGCCGTTGGTCCCGGCTGTCATTTGAAGATCTTTGACAGTCGTTACGAGTAGTCAGAAGCTTGAGATCTGACACCAGTCTTGCCAAGGGGTATCGTGTTACTCAGTAACTGGGTTGTGGAGGTCAAATAGGCAGTCGCTCCATGTAAAATACTGGTAAATCAGCTGAATCCGGTAAGACTGGCAGCCGACCCCAACATAGTTGGGAAAAGGCTAGGCAGATAGATAGGTAAATTCATTTTGTCTTACTTTGGTAGCCATTTGAAACAGTAAGAAAAATATAAATATTTAATCATCTTCCTCAAGTTGATTTACTCATTATTGGGGTTTTGGTGCCACCATGGAATTGTTTTCTCCCCAACGACCTTGCGTATCGATGAGTCCTGTCTTAATTATAATATCTATGGTTGAGTTCGTGTCTGACGCTTCGTTGTGTTTGGTCTCCAGAGAGAACATCGTATGTGTAAAATAGGCCCTTGTCCATAGGTATAAAAAGCAAAGATACTGCCGTCCGAACGTTTGCTCTTACCCGTTCAACATACATACAAGAAACACGGCATTTTTAATGTCTTGCGCACGCGACCGCTCGCGAAGATAGCCGAGCGCGTGGTGGCCAGTGGTTTTGGTTCGGTCTAGTATGAACTATTGAGGCATCAGAAAAACTAATATAAGTAAGTAAGGCTAAATCGCTTCTAGGGGTGTTTTTTTTTGACATTTGTCTACTAAAGTATCGAATGAAACCGAGAACTAACGAGAATATCCGACCTCCGTCCATACATTCGCATAAACTTGCACCTACTTAAATATTTACGATTCGGATTGATGAGCGAAATGGGGTCCAAATGACGTTTTCCGATTCGGATGGAAGGACGGTCCAGGAGAAGGCTATCTTTTGTGTTTTTTACCTTTAACTGAGACCCATCCCACGCCGGTCTTCTGTGCCTTCTTGATGGCTAGGTCCATGCCAAAGTGGCCGGCAGTAGCTCCTAGCCCGTTGTTAGCGTCGACCCAAGCTGTGGCTTCTGTTTCTTTCAGGACCTTCGGCTCGTTGTTAGGCTCGCATGCGCCGCTTTTAATGTCGTTCACATACATTTCTGAAAATAATTAAACTTACTTATAGGAACATTGCAAGCAATGCCGAGGTCACTCTGGAATGCCGAACATTAATGTTGCCTTCTATCGGCCGGAAGAGACGACCGCACAGGTATATGTGGACGAAAGCAACGGGAAGGGAACGTACTCATTAGTATGTCAGAAATACAAATCGCTTGCAAGTCTTTATTTCTTCGATAGTAAAATATCCTTTTTATTATTTTCATCAAGCAAGAGATCGAACACCATAACGGCGGATAATGTAATAAGGCCATATAAAAAAAAATACTTACGGATATGAAACAGATAAGAAAATTATTTTGTTGTAATAGAAAAGTAACAGAAAGGAATTGTTAGGACCAGTTTATAATCACATACTATTACAAGAAAATTAGAAGTAATAATAAAAAGTAAAATATTATTCGTAACAAGTATGCTTATAAATAACAACAATATTTTTAATTATGCTTATAAATAAGGACAATGTTTCTAACATTCCTACTTCTCATGGAAATTTGGGAAAATAAATTTAAAGTTTGACATTAATATTCATCATCATCATCATCATTTCAGCCGAAAGACGTCCACTGCTGGACATAGGCCTCCCCCAGGCGTCGCCACATTGACCGATCCCGATACATTAATATTAAAAAGAAAAAAAAACAACAGTTTTGAAGTTTTTGCTTATCTCTTGTCTCAAGTTGTAGGTATGATTAAAATATTTTTTTATTAGTGTACAATGTGAACAAACCCTAATCATTCATATCTGTTACGTCACAGAAAAAAGTAACCGACATGATAACATATATCAATGCATTGCTTGTGTCTAACCTAAAAAAATCTCTTTTGAATTACCAATTTTTACTCTCTTACAAATCTGTTATTTTATAGCAATTGTACCAATACCATTACTAATAAAAAAAAAAATACCATATTTTAAACTGTGTTATAAAACAATAAAAGTACCCACCGATGCTTTAAAAGCCTCACAGTAAAATGTAACTGTCAATTGTCGAATAATCATTGCACCACAATAATCTAGTCACCGTATGATCAACAAAATGGCTGAATGTTTTTGATTCGTCAGTTAGTATGACAGTTCAGCGGCTAACTAATAACAAACGGATTACAAATATAACATAACAAAAAGTAATAACAGAAATTAGTCAAATCAGGACACGCATTAATTAATTAATTATAAATAACACGTTTAGTTGTTCATTATATATTTAGCGAACTCATTGGGCTTGAACATTGCTACTTACTAAAGAATTTTTAAAATTACATGCAAGGCAGCTAAGGCCATTAGCAATAAGGTTAAATTAGCCGAAAATAAAATCAAGACGGTTTGGAAAATTACAAACAATGAAACCAATGGGAATAAAAGAAATAATACTGATTACACGCTTGAGACCGCACACGGACTTATTAGAGATAACAAAAAAGTTGCGCAAGAATTTGTAAATTGCTTTACCAACATCCCAATTAAAACTACTGAAACCTTAAATTCTTCACCCTCACTTGCTTTTGGATAATTAAACGCGAACGTTTCAGCCTGCCCGAATGTATTTAACTTTTCACATATAAACCCCATGACTTACTTGACTTAATGTCCTATAACCTCTAGATGGGGCAGAGGGCGTCCACAGATGTCCTCCATCGCGATCGGTTCACGCTTGAGCTTGAGCTTCACGCTTCACTTCGCTCCATTTCATTCCAATGCTTGTCGCTTCTGCCAACACGGTGCTACACCAGATTTGACGGGGACGGCCACGCTTTCTTTTCCCTTGGGGATTCCAGTCCAAAGCTTGCTTGGGTATGTAATCGGGACCACTTCGGAGCGTATGGCCAATCCATCTCCACTTGCGACGCTTGATCTGGCGTTCGATCAGTCTCTTGTGGCATGTCTCCAACAGCTCTACGTTGGAGATGGTCTCGGGCCAGTAAATTCCGAAAATGCAACGAAGACAGCGGTTGACAAAGACTTGTATTTGGCGTGAAATGTCCTTTGTGACCTTCCACGTTTCGCACCCGTAGAGCAGCATGGCAGATTTTGAGTTTAATCCTTCGGGTCAGTTTCCGCAATTGCCCTAGCTGCGCTAGGGTTGCTCGGGCTTTGGCGATCCGTGAAGCGATGTCCTCTTCACTACCCCCAGTCTCTGACACGACGCTCCCGAGGTATGTAAATTTGTGGACGCGTTCCACTGTCTCTGTGCCAATCAGCAACGGTGAGTGGTTCTTCACACCAGTTCTCATTTCCTGGGTCTTCCGGATGTTTATTTTGAGCCCCGTTTTTGCCGCTTCCTGACGTAGATCCTTTAGCTTTGCTTGCATATCGGCGTGGATATGACTTAAAAGGAATAGGTCATCGGCGTAATCCAAGTCTTCTAAGTCGTTGGATAATCCCCACTCTATGCCGCGGCGCTTGTTATCATTTTTTTTTTTTTTTTTTTTTTTTTCATTATGTTGTAACCGAATGGTTACCTCATAACAATTACAATCTAGCCTTGAGGCTAATAAGTAATTTAAATTTAACTTAATTTCCTAGTAAATGTATAGGTACTAAAGAATGTGTCCATTGGCACTTTTCTTATTGTCTCTATTATGAGGGAAAGACACTTAGTTCTTGTGTTTTTAAAAGGTAGCACTCACTGCACTCCGTAACAATCACTAAACTAATTCAAAAGGCTTAGTCCTTTTCAGTCTCCTTACTATGTCCGTGGTGTCAAGGAGCTGAATAGCCTCGACATTCACATGTTTATGAAGTCTTTGTTCATGAGCTTCGGCGTATGTTTTTATGACTTTAGCGACAAGGTCCACTCCTAAGTCCCGGTGGATGTCCTCGTTTCTAATGTACCAGGGAGCGTTTACTATACTCCGAAGTACCTTATTTTGAAATCTTTGAATTATTTCAATATTGGTACGTTTTGTACAGCCCCAAAGCTGTATACCGTATGCCCATATAGGCATAAGTACTTGTTTGTACAGAAGTACTTTGTTGTATACTGACAATGATGAATGTCTGCCAAGTAGCCAGTACATATTCCTGTAGCGTAGGTCTAACTCCAGGCGTTTCTTTTTGACATGAGCCTTCCAGCGAAGTTTTGCGTCAAGCGTCATACCTAGGTATTTGGCTGTATTTTCGTAAGGTATTACGCAACCGTTAATGTATACCGGTGTATAATTAGGTCTTCGGTTTGTGAAGTCTATATGAGTCGATTTGGACTCATTTAACTTAATTCGCCATTTTTTTGTCCAGTTGGTGATGGAGTTGACAGCAATTTGTACTTTATTTACAGCTTCTTTGTGAGTGACACCTATAGCCATGATGGCTGTGTCATCAGCGAAGGTTGCAATGAAGTTGTTTTCCATTTCTGGGATATCACAGGTGTACAATAGGTACAAGATTGGGCCAAGAACACTTCCTTGTGGTACACCAGCTTTTATTTGCTTGAGATCGGAATAAGCATCTTCATGTCTGACTCTAAACGTCCTCTCTGTTAGGTAGGATTCCAAAATGTCTGCAAATTGTTTTGGCAGCATTTTCCTTACCTTATAAATAAGACCCTTATGCCAAACCTTATCAAATGCCTGTGCTACATCTAGAAATACTGTAGAACAGACTTTTTTTTCTTCTAGAGTTTTTTCTATAATGTTGGTAATTCTATGTACTTGGTCTATCGTGGAGTGTTTTTCTCTGAAGCCGAATTGGTAATTTGGAATCAGTTTTCTGTCTTCTATTATAGGTTTTAAGCGTCTTACGAGTAGTTTTTCAAATAGTTTTGAAATGATTGGTAAAAGTGATATAGGTTTTGGGATCATTATGACTTCAGCAACTTTCCAGATATCAGGCACGTGTTTCAACCTGAATGTTGCATTTATAAGGGTTGTAAGTTTTACTATGGCTTTTCGTGGCAGATTTTGAAGGAGTTCACCAGTGATAAGGTCGTATCCAGGCGATTTCTTTTTGGCTAAGTTTTTTATCATACTTTTTACCTCTTTTGGCGTAACCAGTTTTATATTGAGGTCGTCATGGTGAGTGACATCCAGTGTTATGTTTTCAGAGCTTTCCTCACCACTGGTTTGAAAAGTTTGTTCTAAATGTTCTGCAAATATATTTGCTTTCTATTCATTACTCATGGCCCATTTGCCATCTAATTTGTTAATGGGTGAAGCATGGACGATGGGTTTATTTAAACGTTTATATGTTTTCCATAGTGAGTGTTCTGATTTTCCACTACTTGTTAATTTGCTAAGGCAATCTTTTGTTGCATCATCATGATAGTTCTGTATTGCTTTGCTTAATCTTCTTGTAAGCCTATTCAGCATTGTTTTGTCAAGTGGATATCTTGATTGTTGCCACTTTTGTCTCTGAGCTCTCTTTATGGCTATGAGGTTTCTTATTTCTAACGGATATCTATGACTTGCGACTTTTCTTTTCAAAAGAGGTGTATTTCCCCAAGCACAGCTTTGAATGTTTGTCACAAATTTTGTTATTTCTTCATCCAACTGCTGAATGTTTTTGAGTGGTACTTTAAGGTCAATGATGTTGTCTAGGTCGAGTTTGAAGCTATCCCAATCCGTGTTCTTATTAACTAAAATTGCATTGCTTACTTTCTGAATTATGGTCTCACTTAAGGTTAAGATAATGGGGGAATGATCAGAGTTCATATCAAATCCCTCCTCTATGTGAAGATATGTAGCTGACAGATTCTTATAAATGAAAAAGTCAATCAGATCTGGAATTCTTTGAGCATCAGTAGGCCAGTAAGTAGGTTTTCCTGTTGATATTGCATTGCACTTGATTTCTCACATAGCACTAAGCAATTCCTTTCCTTTAGTGTTGGTTAGCCTAGATCCCCAACGTATGTTTTTTGCATTGAAGTCACCTCCCAATATAAACGTGTTGCCAAGAAGTTTTAGTAGGTTTCTGTACTGCTCTATTTTCAGAGCATGCTTTGGTGGGCAGTATATAGCTGCTACTGTAATGTGATGAAGTTTAGTTTTGACCCTAACGGCTACAGTTTGTATGAACTCTTCTTCATATTTAAATTCGAGGTAATGGTAGATGTTTTCTCTTATTATAAGGGTACTTCCTCCTCTCGCATTATTCACAGGGTGCAGTGCATGATAGATTTTATACCCGTTAAGGTGAATATACGATTCTCTTGTGAAATGAGACTCCGATATGAGGCACACATCAATTTCTTCTGTTGCAAGGACCACCTCTAGCTCGTTTTGATGCTTTAGGAGTCCATTTGCATTCCACGCCATTATTTTAAGAGTGTTCTTCATTTTTGAGTTATATGGTGTAGCTGTGTAGCACTACTTTCTAGATTTTTCAACCTTAATTCAAATGAGGTTAAAATATTTAAAATTTTGTTTATATTTTCATTTGTATCGGCGTCTATTGACTTGGAGGGTTGTGGACCGTGTACTGTTGGTTGTGATTCACGAGGTTTCGTTGCTTGCGCATAAGACACATTATTTGATACCCTTTGATACTCTTTGAGATTCTTCTTAGCACTAGGAGCCTGAGTGACAGGTGTAGTAACCTTTTTCTTTAAGGCTTTGTTTTTTAGCTGTTGCAGTTCTTTGGCTACCATACATCCTCTGTAGTTGGCTGGGTGTGGCTCACCACAGTGAACACATTTGGGTTTGTCTGCTATCGATTTTGTGCAATCTTTAGTAAGGTGTTTACCAGTGCACTTTACACATCTAGGTTCCTTGGAGCAATATTTCTGTGTATGGCCATATGCTTGGCATCTCTTACACTGTGGGATAAGCTTGGATGTTTTTAAAGGCTGCACTTCTACTTTACAACCTAATATGGTCTTAATACCATAGATATTATTTATGTCTTCCTCTTTTTGAAAGGCAAGCATAAACATGTTTAGAGGTTCCTTAGTCCTCCAACTTAATTTGTTTACCGCTTCCTGGATTTTAAAGCCGTTAGCAGTTAGTTCTTCAACTATTCTGCTTGGCAAACATGTTGAGTGTAAATTTTTGGCTATAACCCTAATTGGTCTATCTTGCTTGTTCTCATAAGAGTGCCAGAGACAATTATTCTGTAACAAGAGTTTAGTAATCGCTCTGTAGGAGTCTTCATCCCTGGCGTTTACTTTGACAGTATCTCCGTTCATCATTTTGACCATGAAGGAAACTTTATTTGAGCAAGTCAAGAGGAGATCATAAAACTTTTGGTAGTTTCTGATATTTTCTACTATGACTGGGGGAGGTGGGGGCTGTTTTTTTATTTTCGGTTGCTCAGCCTTTTTAACAGCCTGAGATTCAATGGGGCTTGCTCCTTGTGATACTGGAGACAGTGACGCATTTAGCTTTCTTTTCTTTCTACTTTTTTGTCGTACCCATTCTGTTTCTCTGGCAAGGTCCTCTTCATCAGTCTTATATTCGACTGTTGACTGAGGCCTTTCATTCGTCGGATGTTCCTTCTCGGGAGTAACATTCTTTTGTTACATTACTTGTTATCATAGATTCGAAGCATAATTCCATCAAGAACGACTAGGAAGAGGAGCGGCAACAGGAGGCAGCCTTGACGGACACCCGCGTGCACTGTTACGTCATCCGATATGAGGCCATTATGAGTAACCTTACATGAATATTTCTTGTAAATACTCTGCAAGAGACGGACTATTTTAGGCGGGACCAGATACAAGACCACTTCAGCGTATCAAAGGCCTTTTCGAAGTCTACAAAGGTTAGATAAATCTCCCGGGAACCGATCACTTTTCTGAATATTTTTTGGTCGAATTTTTTGCTATATGCATTATTTGACATATTTTCAGATCATCGAAGGTATCATGTGGCATATGTATTATTTTACCGAACTACATTTCGCCGATTTACAAAATAACTTTTTGCTTTTGGCCGAAGCTTCTTTAAATTTTTTTTCATTTGCCTTTTCCTTACCAAACCGAAACAACATTTTAGGGAATATTATTTAGTCACAAATATATAGCCTGTTACTTGGTAGCATTTTCAATTTAAAATTTAAATAGTGTCATAAAAAGTCAATATGTTGCGCTACAAAATTTAGTGACAGAAACGAATCCCTGCAAAATCGACTCCATACTGTCAAGAGTCTGTATTTACGTATTTTCATGCAAATGATTTATTAATAGCTGTATGGCATTAGACATTTTTATTAATTAATTATTTCATAGATTTTGTCCAAGAGCGAGCGTAGCGAGCTCGGGAATTAATGGCACCCAGACACGGCTAGGTTACAGACAGATCCTGCAGACAGAAATAGAAGCCCCGCGGAGCGGGGCTCCGTCGACATTTTCTTTTTCAAGTTGCTGTTTTAAACATTTGTATTCGTCCACTGTTTCTCTCTCACTTAGTATTTTGATATGCGTTTAAAAATAAATATTTCGAACAAATGTTATTTCGTGTGTAACTTCGGTAAAAAGTTTTTTGACCAAGTGAAACGTCGGAGTAACGATAAAATCGAATTGATAATAGGTCAACTGAGACAATGGCAGACGTGACTTCAATGAAGTAATAAAAACGAAACGATAATAGTTGAAAAGTTTTAGGTCAACTGTTGTTCGAACTTATGATAGGTAACCAAATCTCCCTCTGCCATTCTGATGCCTGATCCAGTATGATACGGAGTGTTGATCTGGTCCGTACAGGAGTTGCGGGTACTGCGATAGATTTCCTTTCGTTTCTGACGGTATTGTGTGTCAAGGTCTGCTCGTATGGTGGCATTATGGGTCTCAAGCAGTCTCAGATGAAGATTCCTTCTATCTTCGATCAGATTCCAGGTGCGTTGTGATATCCAGTCCTCCCGAGAATGAGTCGATTTGTACCCTAAACGACGGAGCTGGTCTCTGTATAGGCCACTTTAATGCGGTTCCACTCCTCGTCTATTGAGTCCGTAGCATCATCGAGTACAGAAAAGCGATTGCGAAATTCCAACTGAAAAGTTTTACGCGTGTCTGAGTCTTGCATTTTGCTCACATCGAACCTTCTTCCAATCTTGCCAGGTCCTCCAGCCGCACGGGCTACTGCAACTTTGAGCCTGACTTCAGCAACTACCAGATGGTGGTCGCTATCAATATCGGCGCCCCTGCGGTCACGAACATCGAGCAGTGAATACCAACAAACAAATAATAACATTTGGAAGTAATGGCGAGGTGGTCAATTTAGTTCTTGGTGACCCCATCGGGTGAGTTCCACGCGTACTTATGGTGGTCGCCATGAATTAATAATGTTCCTCCGATGGTAAGGTCGTGGTTCTGACAAAACTCGATAAATCGCTCCCCATTCTCGTTGCACACTCCAAGTCCCTGTGTACCCATGTGCCGCTCGCGGTTAGTGTTAACACTCCCAACCTTTGCATTCAGGTCTTCCATGACGATGACGATGTCTTGCTTTTTTATGCCCCTAAGGGTGGCGTTGAGGGCATTGTAGAAGTCGTCCTTGGTATCCTCTGTTGATGCATTGGTTGGGGCGTAGCACTGGATAATGGAGATCTGCCGGGCTCATGAGTTGAAACGGGCGCACATGATTCGGTCTGAGATCGGTTTCCAGTCCAAGAGGCTATTCTTAGCTACATTAGAAAGGAGGAGCCCCACGCCATACTCGCGCACATCTTCCTCACTTTCTTTACCTGAATACAGCAAAGTCAAGCCCCCTGACGTTCTCAGCTCACCAAAACTATTTCTCCTTACTTCGCTTAGACCGAGTATCTGAAGGTTGTAGCTAAGCATTACTGCTTCTGCTTGGGCTAGTCGGCTGTCATCGCTAAGCGTGCGTACGTTCCAATAAGCAATTCGTGTCCGTTTTTTCATGCCAAAAGTCGTCGGTAAAAGATCGGTCTGGTTTCTATCTGTTTCGGTTTTAGGAATCAATTATTGTCGGGCAACCGGGTGATAAGCCCACTGTGCATTAATCCGATAGCGGAGCTGCCGCCTTAGAGCCTTCGGATCTGCTTAGTTTTATTTCCTAGTGCAACGATTTTGTTTTAAGGCGCAGAATATACGCCCTTCGCTCTGCATCCGTTAGCTCAGCTGTAACTCTGGGTGGCGGACGCGCGGCGGCGTGGTTGCAGCAGGTCCCAGGGATTGATGGATTGGGATCTGCTTTATATGGTACTCCCCCACGAGTACAGCAGAAGGTATTTATGGCATTTTATAGGTAGTGCTGTTCTCACCAACAGCGATTCCCACCATAATATACCCTAGCTACTCTCCCCACCGACTGAAGATCTGTGGGGAATGTCCATCATAGTTTGTACCTCCATTATTCAGACTATAGCGCCGTACTTGGCTTTGATTTTCAATTTGTGTGTGGATCAAAGAGTCTTTCCGGATCTAATGAAATATAGTAAGATTATACCTCTTTTGAAATCCGGGGACAGTAAAGACACAAATAATTAAATACCAGTATCCGGTTTTCAGCAAGGTATTTGAAAAGATAATGCTGAATCAAATGCTCATTCATTTTATTACGAATAACATCTTGCATGATAAACATTATGGTTTCACCAGAGGACATTGTACAACAGACGCTGGTATCACCCTATTAAAACATATTTTTAATGCGTGGAAAGAGTCACAAAATGCCATAGGTATCTTCTGCGACCTGTCGAAGGCGTTTGATTGCGTTAATCATGAAACATTACTTCTGACACTTGAGCATTACGGGCTAGGTCAATCAGCGTTAAGTTTGGTTAAATCTTATTTGAATGATAGACAGCAATTAGTTCAAATAAACGGTGTGAATTCATCGGTGTTAAACGTGAAAATGGGGGTACACCAGGGCAATAATTAAATTAAAAAAAAAATCGGTCCTTTCTTATTTTTAATAAACGATTTTTTATACATAAACGATTTACCCCGTTTATTGGAAAACTAAATATGGTGTTATTTGCTGATGACACATCGTCAGGTTGACGACGTAAATAACGCGCTATGGCAGGTTCAGGATTGGTCCACTGCCAATAATTTAGTTTTAAATGGTAAAAAAACGAAGTGCGTAAAATTTGCCTTGCCGAATGTCAAAAGTACTGATTATGACATTATACAAGGAGAAACTAGAATTCGTCGATAAAACGGTTTTCCTGGGGATCACGCTAGACTCAAGGTTACAATGGGGTCCTCATTTAATATCACTTGCATGGCGGCTAAGTTCGGCAGCTTATCCTGTTAGAAAAATCGTAAATTTACTGATGTAGATACCGCGAGGCTGCTCTATTTTAGTTACTTTCATAGTATAATGTCTTACGGTATCTTACAATGGGGAAGGGCTGCAGACATTGAGTAATTTTTATTCTGCAAAAACGAGCCATCAGAGCGATATACAATCTCCGCCGGTGCGATTCTCAAAGGGAACTGTTTAAGGACATTAACATCATGACGGTTCCTTGTCAATATATTTATGAAAACATCATGTACGTGAGAAAGAATTTACATCTTTATAGTAAAAACGGAGACACACATACACATTATATTACTAGAAATAGTGACCAATTAATTCAACCAGGTTTCAGACTGGCTAAAGTAGCCTCATCTTTCATAGGGTAATGTACAAAATTTTACAATGAAATTCCTCCCCACATTCTAGAACTGAATGAGACGAAATTTTAAACCTGATAAAACGCACACTATGCAGGCAGGCATATTATAAGTTGGGGGATTACATCACTGATAAAAGTGCTTGGCTCAATGCTAATCCTGCTCCACAACCACTAGGGCGCAAAAACAAGTGATTTGCAGAACATTATTGTTTTGAAGTATTGTTGGACCTGCTGAAGCAAAGAAAAGAAAGAAAGAAAACACATTTATTTGACACAAGCTAGAGCACACAAAATAAAAGACTGTATGAATACATTTGTATTATATTAACTCAATTTCTTTTAGTATTATATAACTGCACAGCACGTGTGTGAGTACTATGTACCCAACTGTAAATCTACCATTTGCTGTAGCTTTGTGTCCTTCGTTGACTTGTGTGTGCCCTGGCAGTTGAGTGTGTCATGCTCTCTCAAATGTCTCTCTGATGGTGGCGCGTGTGTTGGATCATTCGGTTCCCCTCATGATGGTTGAGCTGGGTGGTGCCGATTCATGCATCATGTTTTTGAACGGGCGCCATCAGTTGGGATTGGTCATAACTTAACTGCTTCGGATGTTAATGTTTTTCGAGTACTTTTAATACTTATAGTGTGTAGCGATTCTGGGTGCATTGTCGTCACATATATGAATTTATTAATGTGTATTTATTAATTTATATTATATGTACTTTTGTACCAAAATATTGTAAAAATAATATTTTTATAAAAGAGTAAGTATGGAGTTTCTTGTGCGTTCTTCTCCATAACAAGCTACTTTCCGAATGCACGGTATAATAAATTTTTATTCCTTGTTAATTTTAATGTAACGTTCAAAAGTGCCGCTTGGTGGCCTAGTTAAAATAAAATATCTTTGTCTTGTCTTTGTCTTAAAGAACCATGCTCTGTTATGAAATAAATTATTTTATTTTTATTATTTTATGGATTGTAACACTAATATTGAATTATAAAATATTTTTAAAAGTACCGCCAAGAAATTGGAAACAGATGAAACAAAATCTACCCTTTGGCAGACTTGATTTGAAAAACCGGCCAAGTGCGAGTCGGACTCGCACACGAAGGATTCCGTACCATTATCGCAAAACACTGCAAAAAAATCACGTTTGTTGTATGGGAGCCCCCCTTAATTTATTTTATTTTAATTTAATAATTATTAGCTTTTGAAGAGAATATACAACTAAATATTCTGTAAATATTTCAAGCGTCTACCTGTTGCCGTTATTAATATCGAGCAAAAAACGGCAAAAATATCACGTTGTTGTATGGGAGCCCCCCTTAAATATTAATTTTATACTGTTTATTTGTTGTTATAGCGGCAACAGGAATACATCATCTGTGAAAATTTCAACTGTCTAACTATCACGGTTCATGAGATACAGCCTGGTGACAGACAGACAGACAGACAGACAGACAGACAGACAGACAGACAGACGGACAGACGGACAGCGAAGTCTCAGTAATAGGGTCCCGTTTTTACCCTTTGGGTACGGCACCCTAAAAACTATAAATTTATTAAGATTTATGGAGGATTACATTGTTTTTACGTTATTTAAACAAGTATACGATTTTTATTACAGTATTCATGAGTAGTTATGGCTTGTTATAAAAATACTATTTTGGACGTTAAAGAGTACAATATTTTAGAGTCTTAACAAAAAATAAACACACCTTTTCCCATGGATGTTGGCAGAAACTATAGCAAGCCACCTGCTGGTTGACAAGGATCGACCTTACATGGCGGGCCAATACCAGGTGGAGTGCGTGTCTCGGGCCTCCTTCTCATGGTAGTTGTAGGGACTGTGTGCTTTTAGTCGGTTAGAGTCCAACATAGCCCTCTGTTCCCCAGATGGAAGGTATCCATGAGGATTGCCCCACAAACAAAGTTATTTTCTACTCACCTAATCTATTAAGTCCATGACTAGGGTGTCCGAACCTGTCGGCCTGGATCAGCAGTTCAGCTTGTTGCTCAGCCGCCTTGTTTGCAGTACCAACGGCCTTCAGACAGTCCACCATGAACCGCTGAGCCTCCGCTGTTTCTACTCTGCCCATCATTAGTTGAACTGCTACTGAAACGAAGATAGCAATACTATATAAGCCTGGAGCATTTCATCATCATCATCGTCAGCCTACTGCAGTCCCCTGAAGGATATTGACCTCTCCAATCACGCACAATTTATTTCACACGCATTTCTAATACAGCTGCTACTAGCCTATTCTGCTGCCGAAGTTCTTACTTTTACGGACACGCTGTCCACACTGAATAAAACGTCTATCCGATTCATTATGGCCGGTCCATTGCCACTTCAGCTTAAACTCATATACCGACACAAAATGGCTTTCTTCTCAGCAGTCGTGACATTACTGCTGTGTTCAGCATGTTATGATGCAGGGAAGGGATCTACATCATCAAACTTTGGCTTCAAACTGATTATATGTTAGAGGTTAAAAAAATACCATTGAAAGATCAGACAGACATATTATGTTATCGGCTTGATTATATTTTTCAGATAAAGTGTTATTAATCCAGAAATCAAAGAACATTCAGCTGTTTTTAATAACTTTGAGTACACTCACTGCTTGTAATAATAAGGCATAGCATCTTCTGAGGCCTTACCATGGCGTGTCAAAACTATCATGGCTCCACTGTAAGGGAGAGACGGCACTATTTGTCTTGTATAGCTCCGTCTCTCTCTCACAGTGGAACTACGATCATGGTAAGGTCCCCGATTTGTTTAAATTTGCTATTATACTTTTTACAAAAGTGTGCTTAAATAGCAAACACCTACGGCATTTCGGACCGGTCAATGTGGCGACGCTTGGGAGAGGCCTATGTCCAGCAGTGGACGTCTTTCGGCTGATATGATGATGATGATGATGATGATGGCATTTCGGCAAAATGTTTTCTCAGAATAGTTTAGGATTCTTCTCTAAAGTAAGCATGGTGACATCATGGCATAATAATATGGTGGTCTTAAAGTAATTAAGAGAAATAGGTTATCCGGTGGTAGGCAGTGATAGTAATAAGATCATAATGTATAGTTAAGAGCGCTTCTAAATCATCGAGTTTTGCTCTTTTAAGACAGATCTAGAATGGCCTATTAAATTTATTTAAAAGTAGCTTTTGCCAGCTTGAGAGTCAACAATTATCCCGTGGGAACGTATGCCCGGGATAAAAAGTATCCTATATACTGGCTGGCTGGCCAGGCTATAATCCTATATAGATTTCCTTTCGTTTCTGACGGTATTGTGTGTCAAGGTCTGCTCGTATGGTGGCATTATGGGTCTCAAGCAGTCTCAGATGAAGATTCCTTCTATCTTCGATCAGATTCCAGGTGCGTTGTGATATCCAGTCCTCCCGAGAATGAGTCGATTTGTACCCTAAACGACGGAGCTGGTCTCTGTATAGGCCACTTTAATGCGGTTCCACTCCTCGTCTATTGAGTCCGTAGCATCATCGAGTACAGAAAAGCGATTGCGAAATTCCAACTGAAAAGTTTTACGCGTGTCTGAGTCTTGCATTTTGCTCACATCGAACCTTCTTCCAATCTTGCCAGGTCCTCCAGCCGCACGGGCTACTGCAACTTTGAGCCTGACTTCAGCAACTACCAGATGGTGGTCGCTATCAATATCGGCGCCCCTGCGGTCACGAACATCGAGCAGTGAATACCAACAAACAAATAATAACATTTGGAAGTAATGGCGAGGTGGTCAATTTAGTTCTTGGTGACCCCATCGGGTGAGTTCCACGCGTACTTATGGTGGTCGCCATGAATTAATAATGTTCCTCCGATGGTAAGGTCGTGGTTCTGACAAAACTCGATAAATCGCTCCCCATTCTCGTTGCACACTCCAAGTCCCTGTGTACCCATGTGCCGCTCGCGGTTAGTGTTAACACTCCCAACCTTTGCATTCAGGTCTTCCATGACGATGACGATGTCTTGCTTTTTTATGCCCCTAAGGGTGGCGTTGAGGGCATTGTAGAAGTCGTCCTTGGTATCCTCTGTTGATGCATTGGTTGGGGCGTAGCACTGGATAATGGAGATCTGCCGGGCTCATGAGTTGAAACGGGCGCACATGATTCGGTCTGAGATCGGTTTCCAGTCCAAGAGGCTATTCTTAGCTACATTAGAAAGGAGGAGCCCCACGCCATACTCGCGCACATCTTCCTCACTTTCTTTACCTGAATACAGCAAAGTCAAGCCCCCTGACGTTCTCAGCTCACCAAAACTATTTCTCCTTACTTCGCTTAGACCGAGTATCTGAAGGTTGTAGCTAAGCATTACTGCTTCTGCTTGGGCTAGTCGGCTGTCATCGCTAAGCGTGCGTACGTTCCAATAAGCAATTCGTGTCCGTTTTTTCATGCCAAAAGTCGTCGGTAAAAGATCGGTCTGGTTTCTATCTGTTTCGGTTTTAGGAATCAATTATTGTCGGGCAACCGGGTGATAAGCCCACTGTGCATTAATCCGATAGCGGAGCTGCCGCCTTAGAGCCTTCGGATCTGCTTAGTTTTATTTCCTAGTGCAACGATTTTGTTTTAAGGCGCAGAATATACGCCCTTCGCTCTGCATCCGTTAGCTCAGCTGTAACTCTGGGTGGCGGACGCGCGGCGGCGTGGTTGCAGCAGGTCCCAGGGATTGATGGATTGGGATCTGCTTTATATGGTACTCCCCCACGAGTACAGCAGAAGGTATTTATGGCATTTTATAGGTAGTGCTGTTCTCACCAACAGCGATTCCCACCATAATATACCCTAGCTACTCTCCCCACCGACTGAAGATCTGTGGGGAATGTCCATCATAGTTTGTACCTCCATTATTCAGACTATAGCGCCGTACTTGGCTTTGATTTTCAATTTGTGTGTGGATCAAAGAGTCTTTCCGGATCTAATGAAATATAGTAAGATTATACCTCTTTTGAAATCCGGGGACAGTAAAGACACAAATAATTAAATACCAGTATCCGGTTTTCAGCAAGGTATTTGAAAAGATAATGCTGAATCAAATGCTCATTCATTTTATTACGAATAACATCTTGCATGATAAACATTATGGTTTCACCAGAGGACATTGTACAACAGACGCTGGTATCACCCTATTAAAACATATTTTTAATGCGTGGAAAGAGTCACAAAATGCCATAGGTATCTTCTGCGACCTGTCGAAGGCGTTTGATTGCGTTAATCATGAAACATTACTTCTGACACTTGAGCATTACGGGCTAGGTCAATCAGCGTTAAGTTTGGTTAAATCTTATTTGAATGATAGACAGCAATTAGTTCAAATAAACGGTGTGAATTCATCGGTGTTAAACGTGAAAATGGGGGTACACCAGGGCAATAATTAAATTAAAAAAAAAATCGGTCCTTTCTTATTTTTAATAAACGATTTTTTATACATAAACGATTTACCCCGTTTATTGGAAAACTAAATATGGTGTTATTTGCTGATGACACATCGTCAGGTTGACGACGTAAATAACGCGCTATGGCAGGTTCAGGATTGGTCCACTGCCAATAATTTAGTTTTAAATGGTAAAAAAACGAAGTGCGTAAAATTTGCCTTGCCGAATGTCAAAAGTACTGATTATGACATTATACAAGGAGAAACTAGAATTCGTCGATAAAACGGTTTTCCTGGGGATCACGCTAGACTCAAGGTTACAATGGGGTCCTCATTTAATATCACTTGCATGGCGGCTAAGTTCGGCAGCTTATCCTGTTAGAAAAATCGTAAATTTACTGATGTAGATACCGCGAGGCTGCTCTATTTTAGTTACTTTCATAGTATAATGTCTTACGGTATCTTACAATGGGGAAGGGCTGCAGACATTGAGTAATTTTTATTCTGCAAAAACGAGCCATCAGAGCGATATACAATCTCCGCCGGTGCGATTCTCAAAGGGAACTGTTTAAGGACATTAACATCATGACGGTTCCTTGTCAATATATTTATGAAAACATCATGTACGTGAGAAAGAATTTACATCTTTATAGTAAAAACGGAGACACACATACACATTATATTACTAGAAATAGTGACCAATTAATTCAACCAGGTTTCAGACTGGCTAAAGTAGCCTCATCTTTCATAGGGTAATGTACAAAATTTTACAATGAAATTCCTCCCCACATTCTAGAACTGAATGAGACGAAATTTTAAACCTGATAAAACGCACACTATGCAGGCAGGCATATTATAAGTTGGGGGATTACATCACTGATAAAAGTGCTTGGCTCAATGCTAATCCTGCTCCACAACCACTAGGGCGCAAAAACAAGTGATTTGCAGAACATTATTGTTTTGAAGTATTGTTGGACCTGCTGAAGCAAAGAAAAGAAAGAAAGAAAACACATTTATTTGACACAAGCTAGAGCACACAAAATAAAAGACTGTATGAATACATTTGTATTATATTAACTCAATTTCTTTTAGTATTATATAACTGCACAGCACGTGTGTGAGTACTATGTACCCAACTGTAAATCTACCATTTGCTGTAGCTTTGTGTCCTTCGTTGACTTGTGTGTGCCCTGGCAGTTGAGTGTGTCATGCTCTCTCAAATGTCTCTCTGATGGTGGCGCGTGTGTTGGATCATTCGGTTCCCCTCATGATGGTTGAGCTGGGTGGTGCCGATTCATGCATCATGTTTTTGAACGGGCGCCATCAGTTGGGATTGGTCATAACTTAACTGCTTCGGATGTTAATGTTTTTCGAGTACTTTTAATACTTATAGTGTGTAGCGATTCTGGGTGCATTGTCGTCACATATATGAATTTATTAATGTGTATTTATTAATTTATATTATATGTACTTTTGTACCAAAATATTGTAAAAATAATATTTTTATAAAAGAGTAAGTATGGAGTTTCTTGTGCGTTCTTCTCCATAACAAGCTACTTTCCGAATGCACGGTATAATAAATTTTTATTCCTTGTTAATTTTAATGTAACGTTCAAAAGTGCCGCTTGGTGGCCTAGTTAAAATAAAATATCTTTGTCTTGTCTTTGTCTTAAAGAACCATGCTCTGTTATGAAATAAATTATTTTATTTTTATTATTTTATGGATTGTAACACTAATATTGAATTATAAAATATTTTTAAAAGTACCGCCAAGAAATTGGAAACAGATGAAACAAAATCTACCCTTTGGCAGACTTGATTTGAAAAACCGGCCAAGTGCGAGTCGGACTCGCACACGAAGGATTCCGTACCATTATCGCAAAACACTGCAAAAAAATCACGTTTGTTGTATGGGAGCCCCCCTTAATTTATTTTATTTTAATTTAATAATTATTAGCTTTTGAAGAGAATATACAACTAAATATTCTGTAAATATTTCAAGTGTCTACCTGTTGCCGTTATTAATATCGAGCAAAAAACGGCAAAAATATCACGTTGTTGTATGGGAGCCCCCCTTAAATATTAATTTTATACTGTTTATTTGTTGTTATAGCGGCAACAGGAATACATCATCTGTGAAAATTTCAACTGTCTAACTATCACGGTTCATGAGATACAGCCTGGTGACAGACAGACAGACAGACAGACAGACAGACAGACAGACAGACAGACGGACAGACGGACAGCGAAGTCTCAGTAATAGGGTCCCGTTTTTACCCTTTGGGTACGGCACCCTAAAAACTATAAATTTATTAAGATTTATGGAGGATTACATTGTTTTTACGTTATTTAAACAAGTATACGATTTTTATTACAGTATTCATGAGTAGTTATGGCTTGTTATAAAAATACTATTTTGGACGTTAAAGAGTACAATATTTTAGAGTCTTAACAAAAAATAAACACACCTTTTCCCATGGATGTTGGCAGAAACTATAGCAAGCCACCTGCTGGTTGACAAGGATCGACCTTACATGGCGGGCCAATACCAGGTGGAGTGCGTGTCTCGGGCCTCCTTCTCATGGTAGTTGTAGGGACTGTGTGCTTTTAGTCGGTTAGAGTCCAACATAGCCCTCTGTTCCCCAGATGGAAGGTATCCATGAGGATTGCCCCACAAACAAAGTTATTTTCTACTCACCTAATCTATTAAGTCCATGACTAGGGTGTCCGAACCTGTCGGCCTGGATCAGCAGTTCAGCTTGTTGCTCAGCCGCCTTGTTTGCAGTACCAACGGCCTTCAGACAGTCCACCATGAACCGCTGAGCCTCCGCTGTTTCTACTCTGCCCATCATTAGTTGAACTGCTACTGAAACGAAGATAGCAATACTATATAAGCCTGGAGCATTTCATCATCATCATCGTCAGCCTACTGCAGTCCCCTGAAGGATATTGACCTCTCCAATCACGCACAATTTATTTCACACGCATTTCTAATACAGCTGCTACTAGCCTATTCTGCTGCCGAAGTTCTTACTTTTACGGACACGCTGTCCACACTGAATAAAACGTCTATCCGATTCATTATGGCCGGTCCATTGCCACTTCAGCTTAAACTCATATACCGACACAAAATGGCTTTCTTCTCAGCAGTCGTGACATTACTGCTGTGTTCAGCATGTTATGATGCAGGGAAGGGATCTACATCATCAAACTTTGGCTTCAAACTGATTATATGTTAGAGGTTAAAAAAATACCATTGAAAGATCAGACAGACATATTATGTTATCGGCTTGATTATATTTTTCAGATAAAGTGTTATTAATCCAGAAATCAAAGAACATTCAGCTGTTTTTAATAACTTTGAGTACACTCACTGCTTGTAATAATAAGGCATAGCATCTTCTGAGGCCTTACCATGGCGTGTCAAAACTATCATGGCTCCACTGTAAGGGAGAGACGGCACTATTTGTCTTGTATAGCTCCGTCTCTCTCTCACAGTGGAACTACGATCATGGTAAGGTCCACGATTTGTTTAAATTTGCTATTATACTTTTTACAAAAGTGTGCTTAAATAGCAAACACCTACGGCATTTCGGACCGGTCAATGTGGCGACGCTTGGGAGAGGCCTATGTCCAGCAGTGGACGTCTTTCGGCTGATATGATGATGATGATGATGATGATGGCATTTCGGCAAAATGTTTTCTCAGAATAGTTTAGGATTCTTCTCTAAAGTAAGCATGGTGACATCATGGCATAATAATATGGTGGTCTTAAAGTAATTAAGAGAAATAGGTTATCCGGTGGTAGGCAGTGATAGTAATAAGATCATAATGTATAGTTAAGAGCGCTTCTAAATCATCGAGTTTTGCTCTTTTAAGACAGATCTAGAATGGCCTATTAAATTTATTTAAAAGTAGCTTTTGCCAGCTTGAGAGTCAACAATTATCCCGTGGGAACGTATGCCCGGGATAAAAAGTATCCTATATACTGGCTGGCTGGCCAGGCTATAATCTATCTCTGTGCAAAATTTCATCCAAATCCGTCCAGCTGTTTAAGCGTGAAGAAGTAACAATCATCCAAACACACTCACAAACTTTCGGCTTTACAATACTCGTATTAGAGTGATATATATAGTAATACTAAAATAAAACTTTAGAATAACTGTGTCTTTGAAGTGAAAACCTCTTTAACAAGTACCTACATATCTCAGACTTTTACCTACGCTGCTAAATGAGGATATCGTTTATAAACCTGAAATCCATTGGTTAAAAATAATGGCAGGCAAACCGTAAAAGGAAAACTTGATAACAAAATGATACTTCAGTCTAAATAATACCCACAAATAATAAGGCCATTTGAAAGAGAAGAAGTAAAAAAGGCGGGCAAGGACAACCGCCGCATTTGGAAATTAATAAATAAAGTCTCAAATAGATCAAGATCTAAGTCATCACCTATTGAGTGAATAAGCCCACAGGCTTCACCTGTCCATTCCTTAAATAAAATAAACCAATTTTTGCCATTATTGGGTCAACCTAAGCTAGTAAAATAACCGCCCAACAGCAGGGTCATGATTGCCCCCCTACTAGTACCCAACTACCTACCTTTTCCCATACCATTGTTATCCTGCCCACTGAGGAGGACGAGGTAGCTGCCATTGTTTTCTCTCTCAAGCGTGACTGTGCCGTGGGCTGCGACAACATTTCTTCAAAGCTTCTCATTGCACATAAGAATCTTTTAGTACTATCCATTACTCACGTCTGCAATTTGGCGATAGAATCTGGTACCTTTCCACTTGCGTTTAAAAAGGCACTATGACAAACTTTATTGTATCAAACATGGATGATGAAAAAAAGTCCTTAGCCATCTTTTTAGACCTAGCCAAAGTCTTTGATGCAGTGGCGGTTCCAATCTTGCTACGTAAGCTTGAAAACCACGGCATATGTGGAAATCAGTTGTCACTCTTCAAAGATTACCTAGCTAACCAAACGCAATTTCTTAATATTGAAAACCACTTACTAACACCCTTTCCGTAGCCTTTGGAGACTCTCAGGGAAGCATCCTTTGGCCCACGTTATTTCTGGTCTATATTAACGAACTCTGCAATCTCTCTCTTCAAAACGGACGCATTATTACATTTGCGAATGACACTGTGCTTCTTTTCGGTGCTGATTTAGAGGAAGAGGTATATAACTACGCCTAAGTCAGATTTAATACTGTAAATGATTGACTGAGAATTCGTCAGCTTTTTATTCTCCATGTTGCATTGAAACAACGTTATCTTATTCCTTTTAAAAATACCCATCATAATACTGATATGAGAAGAAGAAGGAATATATGCCAACCTATATCAGTTAAAGCCAAATTTGCCTGAAATTACTTTTCCCTGTTTTGGCCCATTTCTATACAACAAACTGAATAATCTACTCGACGAAAGGAAGGGGCACGATAGATAGGGATACATGGTGGTGGTCAGCTGAAATACAAAATCTGTTAAAGAAAAAGAAGAAAAAATTCAAGGAATGGCAAGGTGTAGACCAGGAAAACGCTAGTTTGAAAGCTGAAAGAAAGAGAGAGTATGATGCTGTGAAGATAAAAGCCAAGAAAACCGTGGCTATAGCGAGAGCAAAAGCTCTCGATAAAATATACGACACGCTGGATAGTCCAACAGGCCAAAAAGACCTGTACCGGCTTGCTAGGGCTAGGGAGAAAAAGGCGAGAGATGTTTGTCAGATACGATGTATAAAAGATGAGGTTGGAATGATTCTTTCTGATGATGCAAAAATTAAGGATAGATGGAAGGACTACTTTGAAAAACTGATGAATGAGGAAAATGACTGGAGTGGTGTGTTAGAAAGTAAACCTGTGAATGAGGGGTTAGTGAGAATGGTTAGTATGGATGAAGTAAGAATAGCAGTAAATGGAATGAAGAATGGTAAGGCAGTTGGTCCGGACGGAATACCAGTTGAAGTGTGGAAGTTATTGCGCGTAGATGGATGGACGTGGTTAGCTTTATTCTTCAATAAGTTGCTGCGGGAAGAGGCCATACCTGATGAATGGTGCAATAGTTCTCTGGTGCCCATCTTTAAAAACAAAGGCGATGTCCTGGAGTGCAACAACTATAGAGGGATAAAGCTAATGTCACATAGTATGAAAGCTTGGGAGAAAGTTATTGAAAGGCGGCTGAGAGAAGAGAGTGAAATATCGCAGAACCAATTCGGTTTTATGCCTGGTCGGGGTACAGCGGATGCCATTTTCGCAATCCGCCAGTTGTGTGAGAAATATAGAAGTGCACATAAAAACTTGCACATGGTGTTCGTTGACCTCGAAAAGGCATACGACCGGGTTCCTCGTGAGGTTTTGTGGTGGGCCCTTAAGAAGAAAGGAGTGCCTGGAAAGTATGTAGAGTTGATTCGAGCGATGTACAGTCGATGCAGTACACAAGTTAGGTCTACAGTGGGCAATACTGGCAGCTTCAGTGTGGCAGTCGGCTTGCACCAAGGGTCGGCTCTCAGTCCCTATCTCTTCTTGTTGATAATGGACGCTCTTACGTCGGACATACAGGAAGAGGCACCCTGGTGTATGCTGTTTGCCGATGATATTGTGCTGGTTGCCGAGAGTGGCCTAGAGGTCCAGAGCAGATTGGAGGTGTGGTGGCACAGACTGGAGAGTGTTGGCCTGAAATTGAGCAGAAGCAAAACTGAATACTTGTTTTGCGATTTCGGCGGTCTCTCCAGTTCCGTGCCCATAGCTCTCGCTGGAACACCCATACCAATCTGCTCCGACTTTCGGTACCTAGGGTCGCTTGTCCAAGGAAATGGCGAGGTAGACCGAGACGTAACGCACCGGATCAACTCAGGATGGATGAAATGGCGACAGGTCACTGGAACAACTTGCGACCCACGGATGCCCCTCAAGTTAAAGGGGAAAATCTACAAGTCCGTGATTAGACCTGTCATACTGTATGGATCGGAATGTTGGGCTGTGAAAAAGATGGATGAAAGGAGATTGCATGTAGCAGAGATGAGAATGTTGAGATGGATGTGCGGCGTGACGAGATTGGATAAAGTGAGAAATGAGTATGTTAGAGGCAGTTTGAAAGTGGCGCCAGTGGCAGAAAAGTTGAAAGGAAACCGTTTATCCTGGTATGGTCATGTGATGAGGAGGGATGAAACGCATATTACTAAAAGAGTTATGAATATAAATGTGGATGGATGGAAAGGGAGAGGAAGGCCAAAGAAAAGATGGATGGACTGTGTGAGGAGTGATATGAAAGAAAAGGGAGTCAGTAATAACATGACGGGGGATAGAACGGTATGGAAGAAGCAAACGTGTTGCGCCGACCCCAAGTAACATGGGATAAGGGCAGGCAGATGATGAAACTGAATAATCTACTCTCAATTCCAGCCCTAAATAAAACAACTTTTAAAAGAAATAAATGACTGGCTTATCACTTTAGATTATGCCCAAATTGAAGATCTTTAGAAACCCATCACCTAACAAAATGTTCCCGTACAATGTACACACAATATTATCCCGTCTCCATGCACACTCACTCAACATCACACACACTCATCCCGCACACGACATACATTCACATACTTGCATTCATCCTTAATAAATTACTTTATTTCACTATCTTTATTCTTATTTTTGTTTTTGTAAATTGAATTTTATGAGCGAAAGCAATGTTGTAATGCATGAGGTTTTTATTTGCATATTATATGTGATGTTTCACGTATAATTTTCGTCTCCAGTTGACGTGAGGAGGGGTATGGGAGGAATGATGTAGCGCCCCTGCTGAAGTGATAAGATTGTTTATTTACATTAACGCAGGCGCTACATTACTTAAGACGTCGGCACAGAACGTCAGTCGTTCGTCAGCACTCATACTGTTAAGTTAGGTCATAGAATAGTTTAGAGTACAAAATTAATTAGTATTTGTTGTAAGTATTATGTGAGAACAATATAGTACGGTTTTATTTGATCGGGAATTGTTATTTCATTTGACCACCAGCCTACACGCAACATAGTATCCTAAATTGGTAATCCCGACGTGATTGTTTTTTGGGTCACAGTGTACTAACTTTTGTGACTATTTGGGCGCGATCAGTGACTTTTAAATTCGGTGATAATGACCACTGGTGTTCCGGACGTACCCCATATTCCATCTACGGACATTATGGCAGTAACACTGTCGTCGCGAATTCCCGAATTTTGGGTAGACCAACCGCGCGTATGGTTTATTCGCGTCGAGGCAATTCTCACTCCACAGAAGATGAGCGATGATGCTAGATTTGATTTAGTTGTTGCGAATTTGCCTAAGGATGTCATTGTGGAAGTATCCGAATTTCTGGCCAAACCTACAGAGTCGGGCAAATTTCAAGCATTAAAGAAGAAAATGTTGACGCTGTTCGAGGATTATAAAAATAGACAGATAGAAAAACTCACATGTGAAATGGAGTTGGGCGATCAAAAGCCCTTACAACTACTCCACCGGATGAGGGACTTGGCGCGTGACAAAATCCCTGACGATACATTGAGAGTGCTATGGCAAGGTCATCTACCAACAACCGTACGAGCGGTATTGGCCGTTTCAGAACCCAAAGCAATTGATAATTTAGCGATGATTGCGGATAATGTCGTGGAGGCTACCCGCGTCCCACAAGTTTCGGAAGTGTCGCAGAAATCGGTATCGACAGGTGAATCGTCCAAGGTTGCAGCAGATATCGAGCAATTGACAGCTGAGATTGCGAAGATCAATGCAACGTTGACAAACATGCAACGTGGTAGGTCAATATCAAGAAGTAACAACCGTTATCCGAGGCGCTATTCAAGGTCGTCATCAAGAAATTGCACACCGGATTCCCCAGACTGGCTATGCAGTTATCACTTTCGGTACCGCCATAGAGCCAATCGCTACGTACCTCCTTGTGCGTGGAAGTCAAGGGATAACAGCAAAAAGGAAAATGCCAGATCTTCACAGTCGGAAAACTAATAAGCGCGGGGCAGTCGTCGGCGGAGGTCTGCGCTGTGGTGCCCTGCAGCCGCCTATCAGTCATGGACTACAACTCAGGTTTGCGTTTTCTCGTCGATACAGGCGCGAACGTATCTATCTTACCGGTAACGAAGAGAATTTTTAAAAACTTAAGGTGTTCTGACTATAAATTATATGCTGCCAACGGTACCGAAATTGCTACTTATGGCGTTAAGTCGCTTATTCTAAACCTAAAGTTACGTAGACCGTACCGTTGGGAGTTTATTATAGCTGATGTTAAGTAGCCTATTCTGGGCGCAGATTTTTTGTCCTATCATTAAATATTAGTAGATATGAGTCAGCGAAAACTTATAGATCAGACTACAAACTTAAATGTATCAGCCGCAATTTTAAAGATGCAACAGTCTTCCGTTAATTCTATTATTGAGAGTTGTCCATATTATGATTTATTGTGTATGTATCCCGAAATCACAAAATCAGCGTCATTCGGGGAATCTCCTCCGCATAATGTGTTGCATTATATCAACACGACGGGACCACCCGTTCATGCTCGCGCTCGTCCTTTAGCGCCAGACAGATATAACAAAGTTAAGGAAGAGTTTAGAATTATGCAGGAATTAGGTATCTGTAGGCCATCTAAAAGTGCTTGGGCCAGTCCACTTCACGTTGTTCCGAAGAAAAACGGTGAATTGAGACCATGTGGCGACTATCGTCGCTTAAACGCGATAACAAAGCCGGACAGGTACCCAATTCCTCGTTTGCATGATTTCACATACGTGTTGGCGAATAAAATAATATTTTCAAAATTAGACATAAATAGAGCCTATCATTGCATAAGTATAGCACCGGAAGATATAGAGAAGACAGCCATAATAACCCCATTTGATCTATATGAATTTCCCCGCATGACGTTCGGTTTGCGAAACGCAGCACAGACATTTCAGCGTTTCATGAATAATACTGTTTTACAGGGTGTTGATTTTTTATATATTTACTTGGATGACGTTATCATTGCTAGTGAAAATAGCACCCTCCATAAGGAACATTTAAGGTTGGTTTTTGAACGCTTCAATACTTACGGCATTACGATAAACTTAAGCAAGTGTTGTTTTGGACAGTCGCGCATAGAGTTTTTAGGGCATGAAGTTAGTGTAGATGGTATCAGACCACTCGATGAGAAAGTACAGGCAATTGTGAATTTTCCTAAGCCCGAAAATGTAGCCGAATTGAGACGATTTGTAGGCATGCTAAATTTTTATAGGCCACATTTACCAAATTTGGCTTCGTATCAGTGTGAGCTTAATAAGTATTTAATTAACGCGAAGAAAAACGACAAGACCAAAATTCTTTGGACAGATGTTGCTGAGAACGCGTTTGTGCAATGTAAGACGGGTCTGCAGAAGGCCGTTACACTGTCACATCCTCGTCAAGATGTTCCACTTGCGTTAATGACCGATGCTTCTAATATATCTATGGATTCAGTTTTGCAACAAAAGGTAGACGGTGTTTGGAAACCGTTAGGCTTTTTTCAAAGAAATTAACCCCTACGGAACAAAAATATTCCACCTATGATAGGGAGCTGCTAGCCATTTACAGATCGATTAAATATTTTCGCAAATTATTCGAAGATCGCCCTCTGACTGTGTATACAGACCACAAACCTTTATGTACTGCTTTTTCAAAATTAAGTAAAGATGACAATGAAATACCAACAAGGACACGTCAACTACTTTTTATTAGCGAGTTCACGGACGATATTCGCCACATTAAGGGTACTGATAATATAGTGGCGGATACATTGTCGCGAGTAGAAACAATTCTCTGTCCGACTGTACTCGACTACAGTGCACTCGCTGACGCGCAAATGAAAGACGAGTATTTATTGCGCATATTAAAGATTGCGGACAGCGATAGTAATATCAAGTATAAACAAATGTTATTACCTGAATGTAATAAGCCAATTTATTGTGAAATTTCTGGAAACGTTATTAGACCATATTTAACAGACCATTTTAGAAAAATTGCTTTTGATAGTGTGCATAGTTTGAGCCCTCCCGGAGAACAACAACGAGAAAGATGGTTTCTAAGTATTTTGTTTGGCCTAGTATGAATAGAGATGTGGGTTTGTGGGTTAAACCTGTCTGCAATGTCAGAGGTCGAAGGTCAGTCGTCACGTAATGTCGGGCATAGGATATTTCACAATGTCTGGTCGTTTTGAGCATATCCACGAGGATATTGGTCCCTTACCAACATCTTAATTTAATTTAATTGTATTCTTCTTTAAACTTAAATTTCGATTTTGTAATGAGTACACACACAAATTATTTCATGATTTATGTAAAATGGGTGATCTGTAACACAGGGCCTTACCTATCTCAGACACCCTTCTCCATACAAGGTTACGTATTATGATTAGTCACTGTATTTTGATGTCGAGATAAATAAAGAATTTTTATTATTTATATTATTATTATTCCATTTATTCATTTTATATACATATTTTTACATTTTTAAATATTATTCTATAAAAAATAAAATAAAAAAACATTAAAAAATACAAAAATAGTAGCCCACCGGTATCGGGAACAGAGTCCAAGCTACCGGTGGTCAGGGCTCCTGAGAGAGGAACCTCCTGACTATACGCGCCATGTCCAGTAGTACCGCTTTCTGGATCAAGCCCTTGATCCAGCTGCCTAACGAGAGCCTCCTCAGATGTTCGTCGAGGCTCTTGGCTATTATGCCATTGGCCGTCACGACTATCGGCACAATGATTGCTGTATTCACATACCACATGTCGACAACCTCGCGCGCTAGATCAAGATACTTGCTTTTCTTATCTCTCTCAGCCTTCACGAGGTTCTCGTCATGGGGGACCGCTATATCAACAATCATTGCGCGACGCACTAGTTGGTCTATCACCACTATGTCAGGCTTATTGGCAACAATAGTCCTGTCAGTGATGATAGACCGATCCCAATACAATGTGACATTGCCATTTTCGAGAACTGGGTCGGGCACATACTTATAGTAAGGCACTTCCGATTCCACAAGATTGTATTTAAGAGCAAGTTGCTGATGGATAATCCTGGCTACAAGGTTGTGTCTATGCAAATAGTCTCCGTTAGCCAGACTAGAACAACCGGAGATAATGTGACGGATAGATTCACCCGGCCGGTGACATGCCCGACAGATGTCAACTGTGCCATCCTTCACAATGTATTTCCGGTAGTTGTTCGTCATCATAACTTCGTCCATAATCGCAAAGACAAAACCTTCGGTTTCCCCGAAAAGGTCACCAAATCGCAGCCAGGCCACGGACGCTAAAAGATCTACATCGGGCCCATGTAGGACCCGGTAGAAACGTCCGTGAAGCTCCTTGCTCTGCCATACCTCCCTGCCTTCATTAGTATCTAATACTATAGGTTTGCGCCAGCCAGCCTACACCCTCACGTACAACCCTCCAGCAGTGTACTGAGAGGGTTCAGGGTTAAACAAAACCACAGAGGACTCAGACTGTCGCCCCGAAATATTCCGCGCTCAATCCACCTATAAGGATTGATCGCTGTTTTCCTGAATCTGTCGACATCCTGGATAGTGAAGGACCGTCCTCCACTGCCCCATACATGACGTCAGGAAGGCGCGCAGTGTTGCATCAATTTTATACAACTCCAGCACCCTCATGAGCCATGTATGTGGCACTGAGTCATAGGCCTTCTTGTAATCTATCCAACATGTCGCCAGATCCTTGCGGGAACGGCGAACCTGTTGGCTAATAGCAATGTCTATGAGGAGCAGCTCCTTATTATAATTATTATTATCTCCACAAGGATTTAGATATTTAGTCACTATTATAGATAGGTGTACGCGTTGGCCAGAGGCTTTCCCCGTTCAGGAAATAACTGCAGAGGTAGTTGCGAAATGTATATACGAGGGATGGATAGTTAGATACGGTTGCCCGATTAGGATAACGACCGATCATGGTCGGCTATTTGAATCGTACCTTTTCAAAAATTTAATGAGTTTTCTAGGAATTCATAAAATTAGAACCACGCCATACCATCCCCAGAGCAACGGCGCTGTGGAAAGGTGGCATCGTTCATTGAAAGCCGCCCTCATGGCACGTTTGCACGAAAATACCAATTGGTTAGAGTAACTGCCCAATGTGTTGTTCGGCATGCGGGCTGCCAATCGCACGGATAGTGGGGTCAGTGCCGTGCAGTTAGCATTCGGTAGATCTTTACGTTTACCTGACGAGTTTTATGAACGATCCAATGATAGTCATAACAACGACCCATAAAGTTTAATTAAAATATTCGGGAAACTATTAGTTCTTATAGTTCTACTAGAAATAAGCTTAGTTCTAAGAAGACATAAATCCCGATTTACAAAATACAGAATTCGTATTTGTTCGGGACGATGCCGTTCACAAATCACTTAAACCACCTTATGACGGTCCCTTTAAGGTCCTTGAACGTGATTCTAAAGTTTTTAAAATTCAATTGCCCGATCGCGATCGCTCGTATCTCAATCGATCGATTGAAACTAGCTTTCACGAATAACGAACAAAATTCTCCTGTCTATGACAAATTGTAAGTTAAGGATGACAATATTCCCACAACGCAACTGCCTGATACGCAGAAAAGTACGCAACATGAGCCGCAAGTATTGCGGAGCGGTAGGGTAATACGACGACTTGTAAGGTTTGCGGACTAGGTATTCGCACACCGTAAAGTGTAAAATAAGGTAGAATTATGTCGTAGTTTACGATTTGAATATCGTTGGATAGTAAGAACAATATGCAATTGTTAATCTGTTAATTAAGAAATTACTTATTAGATTAGAATTATAAACCCTATTACATACGGAATAAGGTTTTATATATAGGTGCGTTTTTTGCGTTGGGATACTATACACAAATAGAACATAATATTAGTTTACTATTAAATTGTATAAGTTTACTTATAAGTTAGAATTATTGAATCTATGAATGCGTTAGCTTATAACAAATTATAACACATAGATACATATTGTTTCATTTTTTTTATTAATTCTTGTTGATTCATTTTTAATTAGGGGAGAGGATTTTGAAGGGACATACATACATGCATACTATGTAAGTGCACGTGCTTAGCTATATATGTGTAAAGTGTCATCTTCACAATTCTCATCCATTTTATTCATTGTTTAAAGTAGTCCAGTTTAACATTTTGAACCGTAAAAAGCCTAAATTTGTATATCTAGAGTGTCTAGTAATAGTGGAATATTGTAACCCTGAAACACAGCAGTACGAATAGTTTTCTAATAAGCGTCGTATTAAGTGCAACAGTTTATAAGTAGTAAAGGGAAATATAAATTATGTGTAATAAATATTACGTGCTGAGTGCTCTATAAATAATACAGTCTAACTTATTGAAACACAGAGTTTTAATATTGTGTGATGTCGTCATTGTATAAAAAAATAATTCGAAAGTGTTTGAAATATTTTTTACTTACTTAGAAGTATATTTCTAAGTACTACTTGAGCGCACAACGCGCTAGCCATATCAACTTATGAAGTATCCAGATAAGAGAATATTTATGTTAACCATAAGTGCCGCGTTAGCATAATTATAAATGAACAACAGAGATGCTTGAAATTTTTTATTGTTATTGATAATTCGAGTACCGCAACTTTTGCTTATATTAGAATTGTTTCAACTTATATTTTTTTGACAACTTACGTAAGAAATTATAGAGAATAAGTCCCGGAGATTTGTGAATCGTAATATAAGTTAACTGTTATATTTTTGGTTTATATCGTAGTTTACTTGTTTTCATTTATTTTTTGGGGAGAAAAGATGTAGCGCCCCTGCTGAAGTGATAAGATTGTTTATTTACATTAACGCAGGCGCTACATTACTTAAGACGTCGGCACAGAACGTCAGTCGTTCGTCAGCACTCATACTGTTAAGTTAGGTCATAGAATAGTTTAGAGTACAAAATTAATTAGTATTTGTTGTAAGTATTATGTGAGAACAATATAGTACGGTTTTATTTTATCGTGAATTGTTATTTCATTTGACCACCAGCCTACAAGCAACATAGTATCCTAAACAATTATAATGTAATACTTTGTTTGACCTAATATACAGTTTTTGTAAAAAACTTAGTTTAGGCACCAGTCTTCGACAAATTAATCTATCATCTGACAATAATACATAAAAAAAATCAAATCGAACACTTAATTACATTGATTACATTGTGCCCAATATCAACTAAGAATCACGTTATACCAATGATATAATCAATGTTTTATTACTTGTAAATTTTAATTAACGTTCAAAAGTAAAGCTTGGTGGCCTGGTTGAAATAAATATATTTGACTTTGACTTTGATAACACATACATAACAATACATATTAAACACTATTTCCTGACAAAACCTGCCTTTGTAACCTATTTGTCAGTTGAAAGCATTTTATTAGCATACTTACATAACTCCTGTTCTGTCTTCGTAATAAACCTGTTTCTGCGTTAATATTTGGTTTTCAATTACTATGTTTTTATTTGAACTTTTTTATCGTCAGCGTAACAGATATAGACGTGTGCTCGCATCGACTTTAGCTGGTATACTAAATTCAGCAAGACAAAGGGTTTGATCCCATGAAAGAGTATGACAAATTCTCTTTAAACGATTAGGTATTGCGAAAAATTATTGGACGCTTGCATTGTTGAAGATACTTTTTTCGAAAGAGTTCAATAATTTGCAATTGCAATGATAACTAATAATAATAACCCCACCGGTGGGGTTTGCGTGTTCCAATGAACCCTAGGTCGGTGCCGGTAGATTCTTCTTTGCCCCAACATGTCTAGGGTGAGGGGCCAGACTAAGAGAGATACAATCCGCAAGGAAACTTTGTGGCAAGATGGTGGGCAGTGGCGACCCACGGACCTGGTCTCCAGGGAGAAGTCTTGTCCCTCGTCTTCGGCTTGCCTTTATTGGCCGGTCGAAGTGAACACTGACGGGGAACAGAGTTCCCACCTCTCTATTGTCTTAATTGGCTGGCTTCAGTAGAGATTCGCAAGAGCAAACGTGGTCGGAGGAAGGAAGTTAAACTAGTAAGATTTTGTTAGGGATCTTGACCTCTCCATTAATTGAGTGTGCAAGTCATCCCCTGCCATTTTATAACCGTATAAATCAACAGTGGTTAGGCAGGGGCCAATAATCCTTCTATAGTTTTAGATAATCGATCCACGAAACCTCCCAAACCCATAGTCCAATGTGTTTTGTCTCCATATTCAATATTGACAATAGTCCTGTACCAGCCGGGGATGGTCCTTGGGTGCTCTTGCGTTGTGACTAGTAACGTGACTGTGAGGTAGTAAAAACTACAATAGTAACTAAATAAACCTATAAAAATAACAACATGAAAAATGATTTAACAAGCTGAGATGATAAAATATGTTTACAAGAAGTCTGGCCCTCGCAGCCGCCGGGACCTCCTACAACCATGAGTAAGCGATCCCAGACGCTGCACTTGCGTCGAGCTCGAGCGGAGAATACTTCTCTCCCCCGACGATACCCTATCTATTTTTTCCTACTCCTCCGTTATCTTTTCTGATTAATTTTGTTGCAGACAAGACAGTTAAATTCATTCTCCAGCACATCGTCGAGCTCCATTGTCTCGGCGCTTTTCTGGAGGGTCGCCACTGTTGATTCTGGCTTTCAGAAAGAAAAGTTAGGATTCAAGCCTGCTTGGTCGTAAACCACAAGACGGGCTAATGCTGGTTGAAAACGGTACCGGTCCTCAAACTTTAAGGTGTATCATATATTATATTTTTCTCACGATCTTTGCCATTTTATAGCAGTGGCGACAATAAATTTGCACAAAATAAAATTAGGAACCGCTTGGGTTCGAACCCAAGGCCAATGGGATGACCATTTATTAATTCTTTATTTATAAACAAAATGTATAAAGTGGGTACATAGGCATACTTACATGTCACAAAGCATCCACTATGTGTCAACCTTTGGGTTAAAAAATATAGTATTTGGATAGGTGTAAAAGTATCAATGATTTCTGAATTAAGAATTTTAAGTTGCGCAAAATGTCGATCAGCCAAATTATATTTTACGAGCACCAGCAGCTAAGACAATGTTTTTCCCTACACGTTTAAATCCATCACATCCATACACATCAAAATTCCATTCCTTCATTACTTTTAACGACGCTAATATAAAGCAGATGAACAAGTTTAAATATCTGGGCCATATACTTGTCGACGACCTTCAGGACGATGATGACGTGGAGAGGGAGGACATGGCGTTGGCGGTCGGCGGGGACATGTTGGCACGCAGATTTTTTCGTTGTACCGATCAGGTCAAAATAACCTTGTTTAAAGCGTAGATATTATCAAGGCCTGTACACGGGAAGTCTGTAGTTCAGCTGTTCGCGGGGGATGCTCAGTGCCTTGCGCGTCCAATATAATAATGTTTTCAGGATGATGTTGAAACTCCCTCGTTTCTGTAGTACCTCGGGGATGTTTGCCCAGTCATCATTTGGTTTCCATTCTATCATCCTGTGCATCTCATTCGGAATCATTGTCCGCATGAGATGCCTCGAAAGTACATGACTCACTAAGTTGTCTACTGTTATTAAATTTGTTACTAATCCTAGTGTGTAAGTTGTAGTATCTAAGGTTACTAAAAAAAATGGTTCCTATGTTGTCTCAAATAAAAACAATATTTATTCTATTATTTATTTTATTTAAAGCTGAAAAATGTTTATTCAATATTTTTGTGCATTGATATGACCTGTTTACTCTCGCCATAGATACGAGCGAGGTGCCACATAAACTTCACCCAGATGAGTTCGTTAGATTCTCAATAAAAGTTTGACATGTTCATGTGCCATTTGACATGTGCCTCGTCGACCACATCATCACTTACCATCAAGTGAGATAGTGGTCAAACCCTATCAATAATATAAAAAATAAATGTTCGCAATTTCCGATTCAGAATGTAGAATCCTATTTATGTAAGTTAGGGGAAATGTAGTAGTGGGCTAATATCTATCGGTAGATGAGTCCACTGTCATGTAATATTTTAACGTTATGCGCATATCGACATTCACCTTGAGTACCGCCAAGGTCTGCTCCGCTCCATTGAGACTGAACTTGATCGTACAATACTGGAATATCTTGTTTATTGAATTTTAAAGACAGACAAAGAATTTCCAGTAAAGATTCAGAAGATGTTCTCGCCCCATTCGTTAATAAGGGACTTGTTAAATGTCACAAAAACCTGAAAACTGTTAAACACAGTTGCAAGAGTACAGCCTAGGAAATTAATTGTTTATCAATTTAAGTTTGAATGTCACTGCACCTCATAAAACAAAGTCTGGGTAATGTGAAAATTTGTATGTAACATTCTGTGGTGACATTTATATTGTCTTTTAGTCGGTTTCTGAATTAAGTATTTGAGGTTAAGAACATGTCAAACCCTACTTTAGTGCCAAATTTTGACAATTAACGTACAGAGTGATAACATTGAGATAACCGTAATGTGATGTGTCATCAATAAAGATATACCATCACACCGTGTAAACTATAATCTTCGTGAATTAACGTTAACTACTCTATGGCACGAGTTTCGTGATAATTCGGGAGCACGTTAATTACCGAAGCGCATACGTTTTCTGGTCTAACTGTCACCTATCTACTTAATATGTTGTTACACTGGTGGAACGGAAAATAGTAGTATCCGAAAAGTTAATAAATAAATAAGCATTACACCCCCATTGTTAGTAAGTTATTGCACCTCCTATATATAAATATTGACTTACTAGTTGTTGCCCGCGGCTTCGCTCCCGTGGACCACCCCAAAGGACCCGTTGTCTGGATAAAAAAATAGCCTATGTCACTCAGGAATAATGTAGCTTTCTATTGGTGAAAGAATTTTTCAAATCGGTCCAGTAGTTTCGGAGCCTAATCGGTAAAAACAAACAAACAAACAAAAACATCTTTCCTCTTTATAATATTAGTGTAGATAAGGCAGCTATCATGAGCTATCGCGAACAAATTTTGCCAACATCTAAAGGTGGGAGCTCGCGCGGTGTCAGCGACTGGAGATGCGTGACACTGTTTCTCATTAGGCTTTGCCAAGAATGAGAGCCAGTTCGCGAGTGAGACCGAGCAGAGACAGAGACGGTTTTGCTCCCGGACAAGTATCCAGTGTCGCGAATCGCGCTTGAAAAGCCTGGACGTATTGTCATCAAAAAACAAATAAACCATTTATTGTTTGACATCTATAATGAAAATTAATTATCCTTATTGGCCCTTTAGTTGTATATTAAGATTTAAGATTTTTGTCTGTCTGTCTGTATGTTTGTTCCGGGTAATCTCCGAAACGGCTGGACCGATTTTGACGGGAATTTCACTGGTAGATAGCTGATGTAATAACGAGTAACATCGGCTTGATCACGAGAAAATTCATAGTTCCGGCGGGCAACTAAAAAAAATAAAAATATATTTTTTACGAGTTTGACGCGGACGAAGTCGCGGGCAACAGCTAGCATATTATAAAGATGGAAGATTTTTTTGTTTGTACCGAATAGGCTCCGAAACTACTGGACCGATTTAAAAAATGCTTCACCAATAGAAAGCTAAATTATTCCTAATTGACATAGGCTATTTTTTTATCCCAAAAACGGGTCCTGTGGGGAGGCCCACGGGAGCGAAGCCGCGGGGTACAGCTAGTTTAGTTATATAAAAATAACAAACAATTTTCTTCATCCTCCATTAGTAACTTCAACTTGATAACTACGCTTTCAATCAAAATGTGAATAAATATAATTTTCATCTATACTATAACTGATTTTAACGACTTAATCGTCAAGGGTTGGTAGTATCGGTCTCGGCCCACAGTACCACCAGTGGAGACCGAGAAATGTGTCGCGGTCTCATGTCTCAATCTCAGGTCCGCTAACGAGTGTGTAACTTTTGAAATAATAACAAAAGTTCTAATAATCATATGACCTGATTTCATGTTACATACTTCTTTTTAATATAACAATCAAATGATGTAATGAGTTGTTGATATAATTTCATTTTACCTTATTTTATATGGTTTAATGAACATCTTATATAATGCACATTTGAAATAATATTCAATTACTATAATATTCAACATCTATAAGTGACGTTCAATATAATATAGGAACGTCTACTTTGTTTTGTACATTTTTGCAAAAACTGATTAGATTTTAAATGCCTGCCGTTTTCGTGCTAGCAAAAACAAGCACGACATAAAGTTTGCTTTATGCGTGTGGACGGATTACTTTTATTTTTCTCTCGTCGAATCTGTTCCAAAAGCGAATCGGGGCACTCCGACTTTACGTATTCTTTTGGCTGCTAACCCTAGAGTGTATATAAGAACCGGATGTGCGAATCTAGAGCAAGTCCCGCCCACTGTAACAAAACATAGGCTCCCGTGCGAGCCGTAGCGGATGAGGCCGGGCGGCGGAGGCAACCAGCAAGCCGATGCAATATCGCAAGGTTCTCAATTCCGGAATAGAGTTCGAATTTATAATTTATAATAATATTTATAATTAAACATATTTGGTAAACTTTCTCCCTTATTACTCTAATTAAACATTTCAAACCATAAAATCAACAAGGCTTATATTTTTGTCGCTGGCACGACAGTCTTTCAAATTTGTTTGGCCCAAAACTTAGCCACCTCCACGACATCATTTGAGGCAGCACATAGATCACCCTGGTTGCATTTTTTGGGGCACAGAGGACAGGACAGGAGTCGCAAACCATGCTCTCCGCATGGTATGCGACTCAGCACCACATGCACACTCTGCCGCTGTTCCATCGAGGTAACCATTTTGCGAGATTGGAGTTACACCTTCTTACCTTTGTTCTGAGTCGGTTCATGGACTTCCATTTAGAGCTAGCTAGAGCAAGAAAGCTATAGCTAGAGTTAGTGTGGCTAGAGCTATTTAGCTAGAGTACGGTAGCTTGAGCAAGTTAGCTAGAGCGAGGTAACTAGAGTACGGTAGCTAGAGTAATGAGCTAGCAAGTTAGAGCAAGATAGCTAAAGTTAGAGCAAGATAGCTAGAGTTAGAGCCAGGCAACTAGAGCTGTAGTTACGTGGCTAGAGATAGAGTGAGGTAGCTAGTGTTTTTTACCTAGATCTATCTAGCTAGAGCTACAGCTGGGTCACTAGAGCTGTAGTTACGTAGCTAGAACTAGAGTGAGGTAGCTAGTGCTTAATACCTAGATCTACCTAGCTAGAGCTAGAGCTTAATACTTAGATCTACCTAGCTAGAGCTAGAGCAAGGTTGCTAGGGCTGTATATCTACATCTGGTTAGCTAGAGCAAGGCAGCTAGAGCTGGGTAGCTAGACCAAGGTAGCTAGAGCAAGGTGGCTAGAGCAAGGTAGCTAGAGAAAGGTAGCTAGACCAAGGTAGCTAGAGCAAGGTAGCTAGACCAAGGTAGCTAGAGCAAGGTGGCTAGAGCAAGGTAGCTAGAGCAAGGTAGCTAGACCAAAAACTAGACTAGAGCAAGGCAACTAGAGAACGGTAGCTAGAGTTACAGCCAGGTATCTAGAAGTAGAGCCAGGTATCAAAATCAAGGTGGCTAGAGCAAGGTAGCTAGAGCAAGGTAGCTAGAGCAAGGTAGCTATGAGCTCAGCTCTATAGCAGGATGACGGTAGCTGATTCAAGTGTCAATTAGGAGACACAATAGAAATTACCATTGTTTTAAGCCGATTCGGCACGATGGACACGTAGTAAAATTTTTCGAAATTAACATAAGAACGCCAAGTTATGCGGTCACAGACATTCGGCTGAATTTCCTAAGTAAAAAGATATAATTCGAGGTTTGTCTTTCGCCTATTTCCTCTTCCAATACTGGACCAACTTAAAAAATATTCTATAAACTGAAAAAGAAAAATATATACTGTGCCCCATGTTTTCCTTTTTTCATTTATGGTTGTAAAATTTGTACACTCGGCCTCTATTGACAGCGCAATTTCGAGCATCTTTGAGGGTTCTAGTCTCACTATATATATTAGTCTATGGTCTTACTCTCACAAGAGTCAAAATGTTCTGTGCGCTAGTGTTTCTAAAGATAATGTATCATAGAAAAAAAACATAGGGGCACAGTATATTATCTTTGTTTTTCAGATTATGGAATATCTTTTAAATTGATACAATATTGTAGAAGGAAATATTATTTAGAAATTTAAATTATGAGTTTTTACTTAGGAAAATCAGCTGGATGTCTTTGAGAAGATTGAGTTTGAGTCATCGTGGTGAGAGGATTAGTCAGCTAGAGTAGAATAGAATAGAATAGAATACTCTTTATTATGTACACCATATAAGTTACAGAAATACCCATATCAGCTAGACCCTGCGTTACCGGGTGCTAGCTGTCCAGGGTGCGCCGGGCGTTTGGAATCGTAATAAGATATATTTTACGCCGCTCGGGGAGGCTCCTTTCATGGACATGCCCGACCACCTGCACCTTGCGGGATTTGAACGTAGCAAATTAAAGAGCTGTCCGAGTAGCTACATACTGGTCGGACAAAATCTGAATGGTTGTATAGTTTGAGTTAATCGACACGAAAGAAGAAGAAGAAGCTGGATGTCTGCGATCGCATTTCCTCTTAATCGGTTGCCAGGAAGTGCTTGAAAAGTCTATTACTAGTTGCCGGACACACGAAATCATGGTAATATAATGCTGGAAATGAAGACATAACAAAAATAGCATCCTCTTAAGGTGGTCAGTAAGTATATGGAATGGAACCAGTGTAGGTTGGCGTTTGCCTTGGTGCGCCGGATTATACCGGCTAGATTCCGTGCAAATTAATGCACCTCGCCGCGGCCACAGATAATATAATACTAGCATATAGATGCCTCATCCCATTCTAAGAAACACCGCGCCGACGTAACTAGCGTTTTTCGTCTGATTAAACCGATTATTTTTTGTACATCGTTGGCGTTCGGTTCCGGTCCTTGGCAATAGATAGATAGATGGTGTTAGCAGCGACTTGCAAGTAAAACGGTTTACTCGGTGTATGCATATTTTTTCCTTTAAATACAGTAAAGATTTGTTTTATAGTATTTTTTTTGCACGTTTTTACAGTTTTATTGCACCAAAATGTGTTACAATACAAATTTAAACAATCGGGTGGAACGCCTTAGACATTAATTAAAACCGCGCCATCTATTGGCATCAATTTTAAATGATCCGTTCAATTATTCTATGAAATGTGAATTTAGAGCTCAATATTCCATAATTTTGTTCTTAGAAGATTTGATTAAATAAGAACTTACAATTTTTATTATCATTTCTAGAAAATTGTAATTTAACACACAATTCAGTAATAACTCGGTGCATAACGCGCCATCTAGTGAGATTTAATTGAACCAAATTTTCTTTCTTAGCACTGCGACCCCGTGCCGCGGCATAGAGCTACTGACAAACAGACTCGATACTGGGCATAGTGAGCAGGTCATCCCGAAGCGGCCACCACATGCGAACTAATGACCTGACGTCGTGACATCTGTGACGCCACATATGAACTATCCTGCATTGCACAAGAAGAGTTTTTGGCACGAGTTTTCGAAAAGGGTTTTTGAACACATACAACAGTCCGACGACAACTGGGCCAGACACAACACCCGTTTGGTCGGAGAATCCTCACATTTCAATGTAGGTTGCGAATACACCATGTTCCGCATACCTCCAAAAATTACTAAAGTTGACTACCATTTAGGCCGGTTGCGCACTACACGTCCGTGTGTTCGTGATTTGGGTTCTAAGTTCAAAAATTCAAAATGTTCTGAGTTATGACGGATTATGACGGATAGTGTTCGGATGCAGTGCGTAACCGCCCTAATTTATTAACTTACAAACATTTATTACTTGATAAACTATTATTTAGGTTACTATCACATACATCACATCACATCATCAGCCTATTAATGTTCCCACTGCTGGGACACAGGCCCTTACTATGTTTGCATCTAATTAGCCTTTCCCCATCGATGTTGGGGACTGGCAGTTGTACTGAATGCAGCTGAATACCAGTATTTTACATGGGCGACTGCTTATACGCCAATCTGACCTTTACAACCCAGTCAGTCGATGTCTCAATACCCCTCGGTAAAACAAAACTGGATGCCAGTCTTTTGTGTTTCTGAGTAGCCATAACGAATGGCAAACATCTACGAATGATAGCTGGAAGTCCGGAACCAACGTGCTCTCCATAGTCTAAGGGGTTCGGAGTTTCGGACTTTGGTAATAAACGAATAATTATATTCTGTAGTAAAACCAGGCTTATTGTTTAGTGTAAGGGAAAAAAACTCGAAGGTAACCGCGTCAGTGAATTCATTAAACCTTTATGTTTTGTATTCGAAGGTCACGTGCCCTGAGAGTTGGTGATCGAAGGCGCAATACACTATTGATGTTAAATTGACCTTTGCTTACCAAACCAAAAACAATAGAGTTATTATTAGTATAGATTTTTTTGCTTTTTCGCTTCCTCGGGCAAAATGTTTGGAAAACGTTGATTCAATTTCTTAATTATGATTTATGATAGCATTATTTTACCTGAAATCATAAAAACATGTGACTATACGACCTGAAAAATCCTGCAGTCGTACACGACTTTTGAGCGATATGCGTCAAACGACACGTATGCGCGAGTCCATGCTAGGAGACCAAAGTTGTGCTAGTAAGCTGCTAGCAAATTAGTCACTCTCTGGCATCGTGTATACAGAATTATTCTCAGTTTTCAATACTCAATACATTTATTGCTTCCACATGTTTTTCATTTTGTAAATTGTAAATTGAATAAAAAAATAAATTCATTTTGTAAATTGTACGTATTAAACTAGGGATATAACTTACCTATAGTGTTCGACCGAAGGACGATGTTTTGCCGAAAACAAAGCAGGAGCCGAATTTCTTTTTAACTAATAACCCAAGAAAAAGGTAGGGTAGATGAATGTTTGGTGTTTTTATGGGATAACAAAGTTTGCCGGGTCAGCTAGTATCAACATAAAATCAATAAACTATTTAAAAATAAACAAAAAACGACTGCTTTAGAAGCGAACTAAAAAACGAAAATCTTGCTGTGCAGTCAAAAATGATATATCATTTTTGACTGCACAGCAAGATTTTCGTTTTTTGTCCGATAGGTTGTTTGTGGCTGATGCTATTTATTGCCTTCGTTATTTAGGTAATTCTTACACCCAAAACAAATCATTCGGCGAAACCCATTATTATAATTGGACGAGGAAAACGAAGTACCTACCTAAGTGTTATTGAAATGAAGATGGGAAAATCCGCGCATTACCAGGTTCAATAAATGGAATAGGTTTCTTGTAGTGCTTATCTAAAGACGATGTGTTGACATTTGTGAAATGATATAAACATTTGAATAAATGTTATTCAAATGTTCAAATCAAATCAAATCAAATCAAAAATGTTTATTTGCCAGAAAAATACATTGTTTACAAGGGAAGATCTTAAAGCCCAAAGGTCACACTAAAAAACAAACAAACAAACAAACAACTCAAACTAAAAAAAAACTAAACAAACAAACTAAAAAAAACAAACTATGAGTTTATGAGCAGCGACCACACAGGGTCGCTGTTTATGGGTTTTCCTAGATCATAATGAATTTAAAGTGTAGAGATTTTCACGGCATATAATGAGATGAGGTAAATTAAATTATAGATAAGAAGCTTTGCCATTTAAATGGATCGGTAAGCTTGCCGAGGTAGGTCGGGGTCCATCCTTTACATATTGAGAATCTTCCGTGCCTTGGAAAATACATTAAGTCGGTGTTCCTGGCTGTCACACGTAGACAATCTTTATGGATAGTCAAAAGCCCATAAAGAACAATGGCGAAATTTCAGCAGACTTAAATTTGAGCGTCTGAAAGTGAGTTATATACGAAAGACATTCTATTAGTTGTCTATGTTTTTTAAAGTATAATTAGGCCCGGTCCAAAACAGATAAAAAAAACATAATAAATAAAAAGTTACTTATTTGATTTTTTAGTTCATTTCTTTAGCATAGTGTTGCCATTATATATTTGATCTGCTAAGTGACAAGTAGTAACTATATTAAGTAATAATATCATTATTGTATTTATTGCAGTAAATGAGTTAATAATACAGTTTATGTCTAAGTGTAGATGTTCTACCTTGCAGGTAGGGAAGAATATTGTAGTGTAGTAGAAATAAATGAATTACTTTCAATTAATGATTTGCTAAAAGACTAGTACCCAAGTCTAAAAAAAATATAGCTTGGTTGTTGACGACAACCTTTTGATACACGTCAAAGTCACTTAGTTTAAATAAATATACTCTTTCCAAAGAGTTATACTACACATTTCATGCTAAAATAACTATTTAAGGGAAATACTAATGCGATATTCCCCTTTTACTTCCACGAAATTGAATAATATTACCTATTAACACATTATTAAAAGTTACCCAGACGTAACCTACAAAAGTTTATGACTGAATATCTATTATTCTCTACATTCTCGAACAAAAATTCTTGCACAAATTAATTCAGAACATCACCCTGAGTTAAACCAAATATTTTTTATTTAATGACTTTCGAATTTAATCTCAGCTAAAACAATGTATGGGCACCTGCCATTGTTCTTTGAAACCAGCCTTGCCCGAGCGTATCGTGTTACCCAGTCGGGTTAAGGACGTCAAATAGGCAGCCGCTCAACGTAAAATACTGTTGTTCAGTTGCATCCGATAAGTCTTTCTTTTTTTTGTGCTGGGAAATCATCCAATGACTTCTCCCGCTCTGGGCAAAGCGGGTGTCAGACTTTCACTGAATAAAATTCACCCGTGTTCCTTTAGTTGCTTGTGCCAGGGCCGCGGTAACTCTTTTTAAAATTTATCCGCGATCCAAACACGAATCGGCCCTAGCGGACCCCGTCAGTTTTTGCTGACATTTCTTAGAGGCGCGCGTGGAACACTACGCGCCGTCGACTCGGGCCTTATCGGACAACGAGATACCCATTACTCGCTGTCCGCAAGCCCGCGCCTACGGTGGCCGGGAATCGGCTGGCGACTCCCAACGCCCAGGGCGTCTGCTGCGGTGATCCGATAAGTCTGTAAGCCCCTTGTTAGGAAAAGGATGAGCTGATTTATTGGTACCAAATTAAGCGGGGAATTCACTTGAACAGACGAACTTGCCTCCGGATATTCCTGTGGGCCATGTTTGCCGATCTTTGCTGCCTTTGGCTGTTTAGTTAAGTGTGTGACCGTCGCAGACAGACAGACGTACGGACAGAATACCTAGCCCTGTACAATATGGTAGCGAGGTCCGGAGTCCTAAGTCCGTCTAGTGAATCAACTGCTTTAGACCAGAGGTATCTATCTGACTTTTAGTAGGTAAACACGAAGTTTTAATCTTTTGTACCATCATTAGTTCGTATTAAACTTTTTGCATTTGTTAATTCAATCTGATTTTGTATTACAGCTATAAAATTTTATTATCCCTACATAATTGAAGCTGGCTTGATAACTACCAGCAGTGATATGATCTGAAGACTTAGTTGAGTCTAGAATATTCTTTTAATACAAAGTTTGAGTGTTATTAATCATAAATAAGAACTATATTATGTTTTAGACATGTAAGTATCACATAATATATCTGCATGCATTTTTTTTTACGAATTTGAACCTTTGAGACCTACCTAATGGTGCTACGTAATTTAAATTGCTATATCGTATAAAATCCCAAGACCAGTATGTGTACTTCTTCTCTGCCGTTTCGCTCTTGGCAGAGTGGTCGTAGTCACGGCAAGGCGTCCACTTCGGCGGTAGATGCGGACACAGCTCTCCACACGATCTCCAGCCATCTCTCCCTGTTGGCGGACTGTTTGACGCAGTCAGATAAGCGGCCAGTATGTGTTGCCAGGGATGATTTATGGCACCGAAACGTGGTCACTCACAATGGGCCTCATCAGAATTCTTAATGTCACCCAAAGAGCAATGAAGAGAGCTATGCTCGGAGTTTCCTTTGCGTGATAGAATCTGAAACGAAGACATCCACCAGAGAACCAAGGTTACCGCCATAGCCCGAAGGATTTTCAAACTTAAGAGAGGACTCAAGTCCCCAGGAATGTATGAATGGTATATGGTCCCCGCAGCGGCCACCATATACCATTCATACCACCGGCTCGCTTTTTACTTTACGAAAAAAATTGAAACAGACAATGAATTTTCGTGAAATGTCGAACCAAAATTAGATATTTTATCTTTGAATGTCTTCTGCCAGAAATAATCAATGATCGCATGCCACGAAATTTTAGATGTACCAACGTTTTATAATTGATTCAACAGCTTATTATAGCAGGAAGCATATCAGCATACCAGGATTTCGTTTTGTCGAACGCGATATCTTCAATGATTAACCATGTCTCCGAATTCATGTTTTTTTTGGTTGGTATACATTTGCCTACTTTACACGGGCGTGTACACAAAAATAAGAAAGATAAGTCAGATGTATTTATAGACCCTTTAGCCTAATCTGCCAGCTAAAAATCTTCATTACAATTATAGAAAATCGTATCGCCGGAGAACTAGATAAGCAGCATCCTCCTGAACAGGCAGGCTTTCGTCCCGGGCTTTCTACTACCGATCTCTTGCATACCATCAACCAATAATAATTGAAAAACATTTTGAATTTAATATCCCGATTTATATTGCATTTATCGATCACTCTAAAGCCTTTGACATCCTACTAGTCTTACTAGTCCTACTAGTCCTATCCTACTAGTCCTATCCTACTAGTCATACTAGTAGTATTATAAATGCGAAAGTTTGTGAGGATGGATGTATGTATGTTTGTTATTCTTTCACGCAAAAACTACTAAACGGATTTGGATGAAACTTTACAGTAATATAGGTTATACATCAGAATAACACATAGGCTACAATTTATAATGATTTTTTTTTAATTAGGTCATAATATAACGATATATATCAAGTAAGTCGGAAAAAAATCTGCCCTCTGAGAGCTATCTTCGCGTACGCTGCCTAAACCGTTGCAGATTCACAAATATAATGTAGCGTAGGATTGTTTATCTTAAATAGTTCTTAATAAAAGTCCGCGACAGCATATAACTACCTTTTATGTGGAAGCCAATATGACCAAAATAGTAAACCTTAAATACAATTAAATTGTAGGTATACTTTTTTACAATGCACATTTTAGAATATTTATCAAACTCTTATCAAAATCGACACATTTGTCGCTTTGAATATTTAATGTAGATAAACTTTGTCTTTTATACTAAGTATTTTTGAACGCATAGTTTAAAAGTTATCACGATAAGATTAACTTGAATGGAGCTCGAGCGACATAAATACGCGCGGCGGGTAAAGTGGAGGAGCGGGGGGAGGGGCGATGTGACCCAGCAATGACGCGTATATATTTTCGCTGAAAGTAAATCTAGTAACATAGTTCACAGGAGTATAATGCGGTAGGTAGGACCGCCAAAACTAAAATCACATTGATACATTACCTACCTTATATTATAAATTAATTCAATAAATTCACATACTAATCCTTGACTGACACGAACAGTAAACGAAAGTAACCTTTGTTGGTCCCGTTTGTTAACCAGTGTCATTGTATGTTTCATGGCTGTGCTGATCTGTTTGTGATGAAATTTGATATGGATAATCTCAAACCTGGGGAAGAACATAGGCTACTTTTTATCAACACACCACACAGGCGAAGTTTATAATAAAACTGTAACATGATTGACTAACACACCCAGCGGTCGACGCACAACCTAAGCACTAAGAAAGGAATTTCGATAATTCCACCTCCAAGGGTTGCCCCCTTATTGGTGGGTTCAAAGATTGTATGGAATCCATCAGTTTTGAAGTTAGACATCTGAAATTTCGGATACGAGTACAACATACAGTAAAAAAAAATGTTTTGTCACGAAACTTTATGTGGCAGACCAAATTCCACGCGAGCGAAGCCGCGGGCAAAAGCTAGTCCGACATATTTTGCCATATTTGACGCACATAGAAAACATAATGTGTTAATTAAAAACGCCTTTAATGAAGTACAGGATGTCTGGCGGCAAATTTATATTTTCAAAGTTAAATAAAAAAAATACTATTTGACATATCGTTTTAATTAAAATATTGAACGACAGAATAATAATGCGGAATTCATTTTTTGAAGATTAAATCATCCAAATGTTTTCCATCGAGTTGCACACACTGTTCGAAACGGAGCCTCGTGTTCTGCGCCACACGCTGCAATAAACTTGGTTCAATTGTGCTTATTTCTCGACGAATATTTTCTTTAAGGTTTACAAGAGTTAATGTAAACTCTTTCTTTAAGGTAGCCCCATAAAAAAAATCCATTGGGGTTAAATCCGGGGACCTCGGTGGCCATGGGATGTCCCCAAAGCGACTAATCAGTTTTTGAGGGAAAGCTTACCGAAGCAAATTCATCGAAGCTCTGGCCATGTGTGCAGTCGCACCATCCTGCTGGAACCACGTGTGCGATGAGAACGATGGGTGAGCTCGAAGGTCCGGCAAAAAGAAATCCGTAATGATGCGTTGATAATTCTCACTATTGACATTTGTCGCCTGGCCCCGAGCATTTTCGAAAAAAAATGGTCCAATTATTCCATTCGTGGATAAGGCGCACCAAACAGTTACCCTGGGGCAATGCAATGGTTTTTGGTGTTTCAGTCGAGGGTTATGGGTTCTTGGAGACCAGTAACGGCAATTTTGCTTGTTGACATGCCCGTTTAAATGGAAATGAGCCTCCTCACTCCAAAAAATGCGATTCACAGTTCGAAAACGCTCCAACATCGTTTCACAAAATGTTTTGCGTAAAACAAAGTCACTTTAAGTTCTTGAACGATTTGAATTTTAAATGGATGGAACTTTAGATCCTTTTTTAAAATTTCATGAATAATCTCTTGGAAGTCCCAGTGAGGCTGCCCGTTTCCGTATCGAAAGTCGTGGATTTTCACGTAAACTCTCTTCAACCAGTTCAATGTTTCCGAGAGTCCTTGAAGATCGACTGGGCCCTGGCCGTGGGGTGTTCATAGCCTAAGCAGTTGTGCGGAACTTCTGCACCCAGGACCGAATTAAATTCACACTCGGCCCATCACTTATCCGTCGAATATCGAAGTGTGAACAAAATTGTCGACGAGCAATTACGTACGAATCGTTACTCTTGAAAAATGCCTCGATGGCGAACGCGCGATGCTTATTTGACCACTGCGACATCGTGATTGAGAAACCCGCATGATCACCGATTCCAATGACACCACCCTCCCCCCGCACCGTTTGTTACTTTTTGAAATATTCGAATTTCAAAATATAAATCTGCCACCAGACACCCTGTATTAGTTATATTTTACCTTTTAAATGATTGATAATCTGTACTTAACTAATTTGTAAAACTATTCTCAAATAATAAAAACTCTATGCGTCGGGCTGACATTGGAGTTAAAAATTAAAAAGATACAGAAAAGTAAAAAGCACTGGTTAAAAAAGTGACACTTTCCGCACAGTTTGGCTTCTTGGAAAACGCTCTTTTCGAGGACATGCATTGTAATAGTTATTTATGCTACAAGTGCGGAAGGTAGGTGATTTCCAATGAGTGGATAAATCGACACGAGTCGGAAATCATCTTACGTAGGTACGTGTATCATACAACATTTTACTATGCACTGTGCAAGAAAATAAAAAAATATATCTGAACCAAGCAAGAAATTAATAAAATGGCGCGCTTATTCCAGCGCCCTCAGCATACCACAGAATAACTATAATAGTTCCTCGGGCTTATCTACTGCGCATGTTCAAATAGCTGTCACGTCGTAACGCAAAAAGGCAAGAGCAAAATATACGTTCTGCCAAACATATTTAATGAATATTTAAAATTAATTTATGGTTCAAAATCTAAATCTAGAGTAATTAAAAACGCCTTTATTTTACCTTTTATATGAATGATAATCTATACTTAACTAATTTGTAAAACAATTCTCAAATAATAAAAACTCTATGCGTCGGGCTGACGTTTAAATTTTTTTAGAGTAGTTCGACCATACAGCAAAAGAGGGCCGCATAAAAAAAATGTTTACCTATCGAGTGCTGTACGGAATCTTAAATCATTAACATGAAACATTATTATATACTAGGATCATAAACAACATTGCTGTTGTATGTTATGTTATTCATATAATTATAAATTAAATTAATTAATAGTTAGGATAACAACCATTCAGCTGTTATTGGAAAAACAACTAACAGGAAACTTCCAGTTCACATTTTATGGTAGATATCGTAACATCGTTATAGGTAAGAAACTAACACAAGGATTTATAGTTTTGATAAATTTCCTATAGCGATCAAAGTCAAAGTCAAATATATTTATTTCAACTAGGCCAATAAGCGGCACTTTTGAACGTCAAACATTAAATCTAAATTAAAAATGTACAAGTAATAAAAATTGACTCTACCGTGAATTCGGAAAGTAGCTTGTTATGGAGAAGAACGCACAAGAAACTCCATAAATCGGCTCTTGTGATACTGATTTTTCTAGCAGGTACAAGAACCAGCTGGGCTGCACTGATATTTGTGACATAAAGTGTGTTAATATAACTATATTGCATTTAATCAAATATATTAACATATATACAATGCAATATAAGTTAATAAATAAAAACAAACCTATAAAAGGAGAGAGGAAAAAGGCGTTACTACTTACTAATATTATAAATGTGTAAGTTCGGATAGATGTGGATGTATGTTTGTTACTCAATCACGCTAAAACAGCTTAACGTATCTGTATGAAATTTGGCACAGAGTAGATTATAGACTGGAATGTTCCCTTGAGATAAGAAAACACTATTCACTCGGGTGAAGCCGCTGGCAGAAGCAAGTAAACAAATAAATCTAATTAGAATTGTATAACCTATATACTTAGTAAATGACTCAGACGAAAACAGTCCAATACTGCCGGTCTATTCTGTAGAAACTTCACCGTGAGAAATTGGGTGGAGTGAACTGTTCGCTTCAGTGGAGTGGAGGAGTGACATGAGTCACTTCATGTTGAATTCACCTAAGTTTTCACGATGCCGATGACAAGTTTACAGAATAGACCGGCTGGTACTACCCCAAGATCGGGAGGGCTGGAAAATAGGTCCTTCCGAAAGGACTGCGCTCTAATTGCTTTCCGCACAATCAATCACTATGCTTGAAAAAAATCGTCTGTCCAACCAAGTAAATGAGGCAATTAATATTGTTAAATAAAATTGTTTTGAAAGGCATTGTCATTAATTGTGAATTGAAAGTGCATTGAAAAACCATTTAGGTAGGTAGTAGAACTGACTTGGTGAAGGTCGCAGGATGCGAGGACCACACGACCTTATCTTGTAGCCGTCTTTTCAGAGGACGTCTTTGGTCTGAATGTCATGATTATGATAGCAATAATTGAAATAAAAAGCAAATGGCTGCAATGGGTAGACAAAATAAGTCTCTCTAAAATACTGGTACCTATCTATTAAGCTAGATCTGAATAGACTGGAACCCAACGAGACCCCGACATTGCCGGGCAAGGGCTAAGCAGATTGGTTTTCGGTACACAAAAAAAGATGTAAATAGGCTATAAAAAAGTAGGTATAATAAGAACTATAAACAATGTGATTTGTTTAACAATAAATTAACCTTTACAAAAACAAACAACGTCCAAACAGTACATGGGAGTAACAGATTAAACGGATTAAACAGCAAATGGGAGGATTTTTAAATAGGTCGACCTTGGTAACGTCAACAGGTTTATATTTAAAACATGAGTAGATCCGTCTAAAGAAGGATATGATCTGATAAAAATAAAAAACTAAGAAGTCTTTAATGTGCAGTGATTTATTATGAGAATAAATTAAAGATTATAAAAATAGTCTGCACAAACCGCGAGTCTGTACGTACCAAGCCATATATCATAAAATAAGTACCTATATCTAGAACTTTTTTATTTAGTTTTAAATTACATAGTGATGGATATCGATTAGGTTGCTGCTGTTATTATTAGAGGTCGAAATGCCAGGTTTTTTTAATTACAAATTTCGCATTGCACCTATGTAGTTGTTATGGACCAAGTGAATAATAAGGCATTGTTCATAATGCCCAGACAATTTGAAATTATCCAATATGAGTAGGCAATATGCTAAAACTAAGAAAAAAATAAATTAACCGGGCTTTCGGAATAATGCCCATCACTTATTGGGCCGGGTAATAAAAAGATATGTTTTTTTTTATTATTTTAATGTTGACATTGATTTTAATATTGAGTAGGTAAGTATGATTACTATTTCAATTACAAAGTGGACGGAGCCGGGGCTCCTATTTCTGTTCTCGCTGCAGGGTCTTAGGTAACCTAACGTGATAGAGATAACGGGAGCTATTATATGAGCTATTATATATTGATATTTTCCTATTTACACCTATTTATCTAGACTAGTAAATAACACAGTTAAAACTCTTCCTTTGTATTACGGTTAAAACAGATAATTACAGCCCTATGACAGACAAACATACAGACGGCATGGGATCTTACCTGTTGCAACTCTTTTTTAGGGTTCCGTACCCAAAGGGTAAAAACGGGACCCTATTACTGAGACTTCGCTGTCCGTCTGTCTGTCTGTCTGTCTGTCTCCAGGCTGTATCTCATGAACCGTGATAGTTAGACAGTTGAAATTTTCACAGATGATGTATTTCTGTTGCCGCTATAACAACAAATACTAAAAACAGTATAAAATTAATATTTAAGGGGGGCTCTCATACAACAAACGTGATATTTTTGCCGTCGTTTGCTCGATATTAATAACGGCAACAGGTAGACGCTTGAAATATTCACAGAATATTTAGTTGTATATTCTCTTCAAAAAATAATAATTATTAAATTAAAATAAAATAAATTAAGGGGGGCTCCCGTACAACAAACGTGATTTTTTGCAGTGGTTTGCGATAATGGTACGGAACCCTTCGTGTGTGAGTCCGACTCGCACTTGGCCGGTTTTATTTTATTAAACAAATGTAACAAAATACCGCGTAAAAATAACAGTGAAATGTTTTAAAATATTACTGGCCGAATTTAAGAAAACAATCATGACCTGGCCATTCGTCGGAAAGAAAAAAATACAGAAAAAGACAACATGAATGGCATCTCGTTATTTTTTTGACCAAAAAGAGCCAGTGTAGAGCAGTGTTATTTATTTATGACTTAAAAGTTTCTATTCAATTTATAATCAGAATGTTGGAGAAAAAAAAGGAATGAATGAAAGACAAATAGCAGAGATGCGAATGCTAAGAGAGAAGAGTGATGGTGAGGGTGACACCCAAATGGGTAGCATAAGATATGAGTTCCTAAAAGAAGAAGTCTGAAAGTGGCACCGGTGATTAAAAAGTGTGGTAATCGGTTGTCATGGACATATGGTAGTGGTGTGTGCATGTGATGCGAGAAATGCTAAGGATCGCCAATCATCGTGAGGAAAAAGTAAATAGAAATTAGAAAGATGTATAGAAGAGACGATGGATGGACTGCGTGATGGATGATATGCCTTGAAAGAGATTGACTGTAGGGACAACAACTAAAGTATGTGTGCAGGAGGTGGTCAATCGTCGTGATGAGAATGTTTATACTGATTGAAACGCGATTTTAAAGAACGCTTACATTAAATTTTTTAAATTTATAATGGTTTTTAGTGTGAAGTACTTGGTATTCGTGAGTGTAATGTAATAACCGGTAGATAGAAGTAAGGTCGGCGCTTGCGCCGTTCCCTTCTCCGCTCCGCCACGTCGCTGTTGCCCTTGATGTCCGCTTGGTGGCGCTAATTATTCTTAAACAGTTTGGAAGAAGAGATTTTACGCTAACCCTAAAAAATTGGCATATGTCATAAGGGCAGAGCTGATAGCAAGTAAACTCTTAAAAGATGGTTTACGAACGGAGTACCTTGTCGCATGTTACAGTTCTGATTTGTTTGCAGGCTGAGGGACTAAAAAAAGTGTAAAAAAAAGTGTAACAATGAAAAAACGACACCAAAAACAGACAACTTTTTGCAGTGATTTTTGAGGCACATGCCGATTATTGCCGATCACGAAGGAAAAAGAAACTGTTTTTCAATCCATTCAGGTTGCCGTCAATTTTGAGAATATGATGAAATATTTTTATAATTTTAACGTTTGAATAACCTTTTTTATTAATATAAATATACATAAATAATATCTTTTTGCTTCATAAATTGTGCGAGGCACAGCGTGCTGCACGCAAGGCGAAGATCCGCACAAAAGGGAGACGCCAAAGAGAGAGCCGGAGGCGCACGAAGAAAACCGAAAACGTATGAGCGCGCGCTGACTAGACACTTAGTACCTATGCTAGCAGCTGCTATTGTGTGTTTACACTGAGCATCAGCTGTGTTGTTCCTATTTCAGTTTCGTCATATTTTACGAAACTGAAAGACTGTTAATTTAATGAATCGAATGCCGTTCCACCCGGGTGTCCATAAAACAAAATCATCTTTTTTATCAAGTTTAATTTTCATAACTCCAATCCTAACCCAAACTTACTTCAGGGAAGACTAGGTACAGGCTAATTTTATGTAGTACGTAATATAAAAATATTAGATACCTACTTAGGTATTTATATCGTGTGTTGCCATCGCACACCAACTAAGTAATTCATAAGGAAACTGATTATGAAATCTAATTTAAAAGTAGATAGGTTCCTACTCGCATAATTAGCACGTTACAAATGCGCATCTTCTCGATGTCCTGTACTGTTTTATTAAAAACTAGTATTCCGCCGAGAGCAGTGGTGGCCCAGTTAGAGCAGTGGTGGCCCAGTGGTATCGGCCGCGACTTACAAGTTGTAGGTCGTGGGTTCGAGCCCAGGCAGGCGCTTTACTTTGTGTAAATTATTTCATCACCACTGCTCTCAAACCGGTGAAGGAAAACATCGTGAGGAAACCGGCATGATCTAGAACCAAAAATTCGAAGACATGTGACATCCACCAACCCGCACTGGGCCCGCGTGGTGGATTACGTCCCATTCCCTCACAGAGAGGAGGCCTGTATCCCAGCTGTGGGAACATTCATAGGCTGATGATGATGATTCCGCCCGCAGCTTCGCCTGCGTGGACTACATGATTTTGGCTGATTCGTTTTTTGCAGTTCTGGCGGGATATTGACAATTACTATCCAAACATAGCATTCCGCCCGCGTCTTTGTTCGTGTAGGCTACGAAAATTGCTCTTTTAATTTTATCGAATTTTAAAAATTACCTGTAAATTGATATAAAATGAGTATAAACTGAACTGCCGTCGTGTTCTAATAGCTAGAGCGTTGAACTTTCATTCTGGAGATCTCTTGGGATCGATTGTCACGGGAAGGTACAAATAGTGAAACACCACTTTGCTTTCAATTTCTGAATCACCGACACGATAGAAAATTAATACAGGGTGGCGCAAAAGTTATCACCCGTCACCCAATGTTCTTTTGCTGTATTTTTTTTATGAATGAAGTACTTTGGTTTTGGGTAATTTTTATTTGGTGTCTTAATTTATTTTCCCATTTAGTCGAGAAAATGATACAATCGCGCCGTCGCCAGAACTGATAAACATTCGGTAATTTTGATGATAAACAATTTATTTTTCTTACAAACTTCAACACCCCGTTTTAACTGCCAAGAAATGAAATTTAAAAAAAAATCTTAAACAACTATTTCTATAATTGTATTGAACAGTAGAAATACTAAGTTTCAAGTAATTTGATGATAAACAATTTATTTACAAACTTTAACACCCAGTTTTAACCCTTTAAGGAAATAAATAAAAAAAAACTTAAAATACTATCTTTTTATTTTATATTTAGAGGCGAAATGCCATATTTCATTCATTTCAAATTAAAAATGACAGAGTTTCATACAAACTTTCAACCCCTATTTAACACTCTTAGGGGTTGAATTTCCAAAAACTCTTCCTTATTCTTTGTCTACATTATAAAGGGATCCTCTGTGCAAAATTTCAGCTTTCTAGGTCCAAGGATTTGGGCTGGGCGTTGATGAGTCAGTCAGGACTGTTCTTTTTATTAATATAGATTAATAGATTAACTGTATTGAAGAGCAGACATACTAAGTTTCAAGTAATTTTGATGATAAACTATTAATTTTTCTTACAAACTTTAACACCCCTTTTTACCCCTTTAAGGGATGAAATTCGAAAAACCCTTAAAACAGTATTTTTTATTTTATATTTAGAGGCTAAATATATCAAAACATATATCATTCATTTCAAATGAAAAATGACAGTGTTTCATACAAACTTTCATCCTCTATTTAACCCCCTTAGGGGTTGAATTTCGAAAAATCCTTCCTTATTCCTTGTCTACATTATAAAGGGACCCTCTGTGCAAAATTTCAGCTTTCTAGGTCCAAGGATTTGGGCTGGGCGTTGATGAGTCAGTCAGTCAGTCAGGAATTTTCTTTTTATTAATAAGATAACTCCAATATTTCTATCGGAGGTGCATAATAAGTACTTAATAGCGCATGTCAATGAGTAATTTTATTATTAGTATTATTGTCGCAGATCTAGGGCTAGCTCACACCGAGACATGACGCGGTGCTGCACAAACTTTTTAAAATGGCAATGACACAAAATGTACCTATACATTTCAGCGAGAGAATTCGAACACACCCCGCGAAACTTAAAATTGGAATTTATAGTGTTGAGCAATTATTGAGAGCTATTAAAAATATTTGTGTACTTCAAGAAGAGCTACACTACTATTAGAGCTACAAGGTTAGACAGGAATGGTAATAGCATCACTAGTATGGCAGAAGAGAAAAATAGATAAATCGCTCTCGATGGGTTCGCTACCTAAAGCTAAAACATGCGCCAGAGGTTTCTTGTCTAAATACTACAATAATCTATTCAATCTACAATAACTAAAATTTATTGTTTATCTTGTTGGTAAAAAATATTTATTTAAGTATACATGTATAACTTTACAGGTCACACCTAAGGCGTTATACAAAACAAAAACTGAAACTATTAATAATGAGTCTATTTAAATAAGCACGTAACTGTGTAATACTAGTTGTGGATAATAATAGTTTAATAAGAGCAAAAAGTGGTAAATTCACGGTTAGTTAAGTCAGACATACAATATAAACACTAATTACTAAGGTTATTTCTTGGTTGGCAACAAAAAGAGGAAATCTATAATTCTAGGCTCCCACGAGATTCTATTTAAACCAACTTACGTAACAGTAGGTACAATCCGACTAAGGAAATGTAATACGAAATGCCATGTATCTGAGGCCCTAGAAAAGTGACAATTTTGTCATACTTGATAGAATGTCAGGGTTTTCGAAATGTCACGAGATTAATTCCTTACGTTTTGACATTTCAACATCACCCTCGCTGATATAATGTCACGTCTAGAGCCTGTAATTATCCACTCCTTTAATATCTGCATGAGATAAATGACGTACCTAGTGAAAATATTTTGACAGTTGCTAATTCTTATCATCGTAGTTCTTATTCCTTCCAAAAAGTCTTCCGTCTAGACAAACTGATATACTATCAGCGGTAACGATTGTGCAAAAAGCCAAAAACTATATGGGTTTGACTTGTAGTACCATAAATTGTATGGGATTGACTTGTGGTACCAAAAATTGTATGTGATTGACTTGTGGTACCAAAAATTGTATGAGATTGACTCGTGGTCCCAAAAATTGTATGGGTACTTGTGGTACCAAAAAATCTATGGGATTGACTTGTGGACTGTGGTACCAAAAACACCAAACAATTTGAACATTTGACAATCGCCATCGCTAACAGGCTCTCTAAACCTTAGGCTTTAGACAAAGTACCATTCTAACAAAGAAAGCGTCGCGATAGCTACTGGAAAATTTCAAAAATGCCATGCGCTACCGAAATGTCACGTGATCAATCCCTGCAATGGGGGTTCTACCGCGTTTGAATTTGCCGCTATGGGCGCTGGTGTAGAGTGAGATCATCAAAATGTCAAATTTCATATATTTTATCCGTTTTAGCGCGAGTTTATTATCATATTTTTTATTATTGTGAATATTTGCCAAATATGACAGATTAAGATATTAGGTACGTAACTTAAGGCGCTGTTCTAATACAAAGCGACCATCGCGCGAGCACTCGAGTCTTCCTTAAATGTTCGCGTTGTATTAGAACAGTGCCTTATGTTTCACAAAAATGTAAACCGCTTATCAATCACAAAAATTTGTCTGCGCAAAACTGTGGGATACTCGTCAACGTTTAACAGCTATATTTAAGGATCTTACTCGCCAGTGGCGCCAACTGGTGGCCAAAAAATGGTCATTATGACATGACAACTATCATCTTCGCCATTCGCAGAAAGAATGACACCATATAGAGCCTCTTTAGGCAGTGTCAGAGACTGACCACGTGACATTTCTATTCGCAGCGTGTAGAGAGGACGACCTAATAGTACGATTCCACCAAAATAGTGTGCAGCACATTTTTTAACAAACATTTTGTGTAAAACTCCAGTAGTGCACATTCTAAACTGGTATCACGTTTAGCCTCTGTCTCCACCGACAAGGCTGTGTCTAAAGATGCGATTCTGCCAGTGTGCTGAACCGTGCGGCACTGTAATGCACAGTGTACGACACAAATGTTTATTCTGGTCGACTGATTCAATCAAACATTAACAAATTGTGCGCGAACATTCTGAAAATATTCGTGCACTTTTGGGCAGTGGACTCGCGTCGACTCGTACACACTTGTTGTTAGCGAACTCAGTATTGCTTCCGCTACCGGAATGAAAACATTTATTTGTACCCGCACATTTTCTCTTCAATTCCCATGTCCAAGTTAATAAACATGTTTTTGGATTTGGAGGATTCAATGAATGTACCATAGTGTACTTGTATGCACGGTATGCGTACACTTCGTCGTAGATCGAAACAGACGGTCCCGCTTGAGTGCGCACTTGTCTCTGTACTTTCACTGCTGATGTTTACATTGCCAATTTCGTTAAAACCTTTATTTTGGCTTAAGGAAGGCCTTCTCTTGATTCAGTACTTGAGTAAATCTGCAATTCTCTAAATAGGCTATGAAGCCAGGTGGACCGCTGTGGGTATAAACTGGTCAGAGGCATCTTGGGATACTCCGATCAGCCACAACGCGACTGTGGAACTACACTATGAACGATGGCCCATCGGTTGCCCGGAAGACATGCACCATGAGAGACTATTACAAGGCCAGGGCTAGGGCTGTTGACCTGACTGTCGTGACGGGAAAACAACTTGTTGTTTGCAGATACGTGTTAGTTCCTCGCATAAAGAAGTAAATGAATGGGACCCATTGTGTGCACTGCTCATGGACCATTATTACCCATGACTAATACGATAAAAACTGTCAAGTAAAAATCGTTTTTTCAGAGGTACCAAGTCTTAATCATTGCTATTTTTGAACGAACTTAATTAAATGGTTTTTATTGTGTTACACAATGATGTTTTATGCAATGTTCATATAATTATAGTAGGTATACATTTGTTTTGTTTAGTGACCTTCATTGTTTTTAAAACCACAGAGCACGGAGACTAGCGCATTTACCCGGTTCTTTCAATGTATGTGCAGAGCCGGTTCCGGAAGGAGTGAACCCGGTTCTTTAAAAAAAAAACAAAAGTGTTCGCATTATTTCTTCGATTCAAAATACGCATTATAGTCCAGGCAATAAAGGCATTTGCTGCGGAAAAAATCCTAGTTAGGTACTTTCTTCAGAATTACGTTCATTATGGTAGCAGTAAAGTTGCCTAAAAGGTTTTTAAAACCGGTTCCGTACCCAAAGGGTAAAAACGAGACCCTATTACTAAGACTCTGCGGTCCGTCTGTCTGTCTGTCCATCTGTCAATAGGCTGTATCTCATGAACCGTGATAGCTAGACAGTTGAATTTTTCACAGATGATGTATTTCTGTTGCCACTATAACAACAAATACTAAAAATAGAATAAAATAAATATTTAAGTGGGGCTCCTATACAACAAACGTGTTTTTTTTGGCCGTTTTTTGCGATTATGGTACGGAACCCTTCGTGCGTGATTCCGACTCGCACTTGGCCGGTTTTTATATTACAATATAAGAAGCAATAGCGGCTGCACGATGCACGAGCAACTGGCATTTTGGGAATGAAAAACTCGGACACAATTTCTGTACACTTAGTAAGTAAGAGTATGTGTTGCCCGATAGCTACAATCCAGGGGTCTTTAAGTTAAGAGTGAATAGGTTACTTCTAGGCAAGCGTGCTCCATCGTCGACCACATCATCGCTTACCATCAGAGATGAGATGGTGGTCAAGCGCGAGCCTACATCAAGTAAAAAAAAAAATAAGACACTACTCGCATACAAAAATTTATGTCTGAAATTTATATCGACCTTGACCTTAGACTTGCATTTGTCTGAGCAGTGGGTAGATTTTGTGGAAGCAAAGAAAAGTAATTATTAACGAACAAGATATTCAATATGATGGCAAATATTGTGTCATAGCCTGGGTAACTAACATTATCGTTAGGAAGGTTTTGCATCAAGTGTTTGCAACCATCGTGTGAAGCTAAATATTCCCATATTGCTCACAATTATTTCGTAATATTTGGCAAAGTCGTTTCTATCATAGACGAAAAAAGATGTTTATCTAAACAAGATTGCGCGGTGACAAAGATTTATTTACCTACAACATACAATATAGTTTATGTTTATGCCACTAGGTAAAAGAAAACGTGTTATGAAATGGTTTTAGATGTAGAGAGAGATAATAATACTATGATGTTATTTGACGTCATAACCATATAGGTAGTTTATGTGGAAATGGTGTACGTAGTAGGAAAAGGTTAATGATCTAGGCTCATAAGCGGAAAGTCTGGTCATACTTCGTAGTCATACAAGATAATAGGGTTGCATAAGCGAGATAGTGGTCAAACGGGAGATAATAAACAGTGTGTAGTGTTGGTACCTACGGGTCAAAATAGAGGAGTGCCAGTAAACCATTTTTCTTGAATTAGATACTAGTAGTCTAGTAACTATTTCATGATAAATGGACTTAATTGACATTGACTATATATAATAAGGCACTGTTCTCACGATAGTTACTTAATCAATCTTTTTCTGATACACTCCAAAGTTCCTATACTTCGTCTAGCTAAAATATATTGCTTTATATTATAACTAGTTTTTAGCCCTGGCTTTGCCTCTGGGCTATCCTAAAACATCTGTGCATTTTCCACGATTAAAAGTAGCTAAAGGCACTGAGCTTATTGCAGCTTTCTACAAGTGAAATAATTTTCATAACCGGATTAATACTTCTAGACCTTTCCAAGCATCATTAGAAAGAAACAAAAATATCCGCTTTAATATTTAGGTATTAGTAAATAATAAAAATTTCTTTATTCAGGTAACTTTTCAAAACCCATTTTACATTAAATATCATAAACATCATAATAAAAATAATATCAGATAAATAACGGTCAAAACAAAAAGTAATGTCAAATCAAGTCACAAGTAAAGTCAAAGCAAAATAAAGTAAATTAATGTCAAATCAAAATTACATTAAATACAAAAATAAAATTAAAATAAAATAATTTAAAAAACATTAGAACCTTCTCTTTAGACACAGTGTTGGCACAGTGACATATCTGTCAAAACAATGCCGGATGAAAGGGCAATCCCACCTTTCCGCGATCATCGCCAGGACGGTGTTGGAACTGTTTAGGTATTGGTTTAGTTACTTAAAGCAGATTCTATAACAAATTTAATTAATCAGCTAACAGGCATAGGTTACCGTTACTCATGGATATTCATTTAGAAAAGGAATTTGTAGAACATTCTCTATGCCGTGCTTACGTGACTGAACTCAGGAAACCTAGACAAGAACTAAATGGCGAGGTAAGGAAGGTACTGACTTGATGATTCAATGTTATTATGTTTTATAGTTAGGCACGAAGTATATTAAAGTAACAATAATGGTTATTTATTCGTTTATAAAATGCAGGTGTTCGGAATTTAAATTACTAGATTTTTGTCATGGCCTCGCTTACGTTGTATAACCCACAAGATCCGTTGCGGGTTAAAAATGTAGCCAGATTACAATCCGCGAGAGATTAGCTTTCTGTCAGTGAAATATGTCCAGGAAACGCATCGTGGCACCGAAAGTCTAATGCCACACACCCTAGCTGGCATGAACCTTACATTAAACATTTTTACTAAGCCCTGTGTAACTGTTTAGTCTGCAACCTGGACAAATTAGAGCTCTATAGAAATTCTTACAATGGATTTGGGCACTTGCTCAATCACATCTTTCTATAAGCCTCCTAGCCTCTTTGGCTATCTAAGTTAGGTGGCTTATGGCACTCAAACGGCAGGTCGTTTGAGTTCCATAAGCCACCTAACTTAGATAGCCAACAGACTACGAGAAAAACTTGACATCATCACGATACATTTCGACAGTTATGTTTAAGTACTTATCATAGGAGACCACTGAAAATCAGTGCCATGCTGTGGGTCCGCCACGGCACAGCATTATGCTGAGTGGGAGCCTCCTTGCCACAACCACGACATGCATCTGCTTTTATTTATACTCCCATTAATTTTTATGTCTTTTTTTAAATTTTTTAACATAATTTAAGAACTACTAAAATTATAGTTAAGAGTTTCGTTTTTAAAATCTACTGCCACTGTTCTTGTTTTTGTAATGAAATGTTTATAGGTCGTTTTGTGGCAATTAAATACTTTTTCTTTTTTTCTATTAAATTTGTGACGAGCTTATTGTCATCAACCAGGCAAAAAGCCAGATTCAGGATTGCTAAGCTACTTCAGAAGAAATCCTTTTGAAAAATCCAATAACAATTTTCTCAACCCGAATCGAACGCAGAAACTCAAGCACAGCGCTTGCGACCGACGAGGTAGAACTCATTCAGTCAGTCAATCACGGAAGAAACAGTGACATAATTAGTTATAAACTTAATAATTTAAATTGTTTATTGCAATGGTTGCTGGTTTCTGAATCTAAGAATAATGAAACAATTGTTTGCTAAGCTAGGTACTTATAATTCTCCACGATTGTTGAATAACTTTTATAGTTCTACAAATAGCCACACGTACCTACTTAGTTATTAAAACCATAATTAAAATACCAGTGTCATACCAGGAAACCTCCTAATTGTTTCTAACTTCCTATAATCATATTGGTACCAAGAGTACAAATAGATGAAGAGAATAAAGTACATAATTATGGAAAAGACACAATCGACTAACGATTTGCCTGCACGCGATATTACCTAACCTACCACAGATTATACGCATTTAATGAAAAACAACGGTTAAAGACGCGCGCGAATTTATCCGAACAGTTTTAAAATACGAAGTATCTATGGTTTGCCATAATTTTTTTATTAGTTCCAAAATTGTTGCTTATAAAATACCGTAAATAGTTGAAATAATCCAAAATGAATCTATTTTTTCTTCATCGTCAAATAAATCCATTGTGTATACCGGTTTTTCAGTGCCCGTAAATTAAAATTCAAAACTTTATTGGTCGTAAGTATAGACATTTTAATTTTTGCTGCAATTTAAAAAGGTAATTTGATTACCGACGCGTAGTAATAAAAAAACTGACAGCATGTTGTTATGTTTGCAACAAGTTTTGGTAATATTTTGAAGCTAAAATTCGCATAACATAAAGACAATCAAGGTCAAGTAACTGGACTTGGTGGGGCCAATAATCGGATAAATATTCGAACACAATAAATGTCGAATTTTAATCCTGAGATTTATTTCTTTACTTCATAAAAGATAGCTTGATCTCTGCGACATATGTCAAACTCACATATACGTTATTGATAAGTTATTGTTAGCCTGTCAAGCGCTATTGTTACTGTATTGATACTGACAGCTGTCACAGAGATCAAGCTATCTTTTATAGCCAGACCGAATTCAAGAGATGTCATTGTTATTATTGCTTGGGGATCAATCACTGATATCTCTTGAACTCGGTAGGTTCAGAGGAGATGTCCTGATCGCGTTATTGGTGAAATTCGCACTTAAGACTCTCATTTTAGCTAAAATAATGAATTTTATAAATCTCGATTTCTCTCAGTGCCGCTGGAATTGAAGGTAATCCAAGCCGTCCGTAGTTTGGTCACGTTCTAACCTAAAGTTTACAGCGATAAGCTTTTAGGTTTCTGGGTCAAGTGTCAATGTGTGGATACATGCTTATCTACTCTTGAAAATGAAAATGGACTACAATAAAACACTATTTTATGCCTGACTAATCTACAATTAGTTCTACCACTATATCTCTTGGCTAGCCTTTGCACTTTTTGGTGCCGCGATAAAAACAAACAAATGTTTTATCAAAATGTTTAATTTCAGCCTAAAACACACAAGCTGTTAATATAATATCTTCTGTTATTCATAGATACAGCTAAGTATAGTCCCCGGCATAACTTAATAAGGTTTTGACGTAGTGGAACGGAACGTGGACGCGACGCACGGTGGCCAATTTCAAGTAATTAGCCGTATGAAAATCATAATTCTCAAGTTGACGGTAGATTAAAAAAATACTTTAATGTGTCTATCTACTACACAATACATATTGACAAAAAAGTCATTAAGCCAATATTTTGTGTGTTACCACATCCAAGGTACCACATCCAAGTTAACAGTTGAGCAAATAATTTAACTATCTTTCTTTATTTATTTTTATTATTATTTATTTTATTCTTTAATAGTCGATCCTTGTGTCAACTCACCATCCAGTCGCACGCTCGGAACCGACGGTACTCCATGGACCAATTGAAATCTGTCCAATTGGTCTATGGGGAAAATACGATGCTAAACGTTCGCGTTTCTCGCGTCCCGCTTGCTAACCAAAGAGACCTAAAAAACAATTTGTGCGCATCTAATGACTCATGCCAAGTTACGTGCCGAGAACTATACGTACATCATTAGCCCCGCAAGATATTAAGGCACTGCACCTTCCTAATAATTTAACTGTCATGTAATATTGACAAGTAATATCAAGATTAATTGAAAAGTTACACAAAATATAATATGATTTCCGTATATTATAAAACGTAGAAAGTGGAAATGTTGTCAGTTAGGTATGGAGTCGTGTTCCTGACCAGGGACCAGTTTTCCTTTGCTAAATTGTAAACTTCTACGTAGATAATTAAGTAGGTATCATATTACATATTAGCCGCTAGCTCATTACTCAATCACGGACAGTATGATGTACCTATTTTTACATAAGCGAATAGTTAGCTATTATGAAATAGGTATGCAATTAATATTACTTGCTTTTATTAGTTTCATGCGTGTTTTGCCTGGATAATTACATACATACATACATAAACTCACGCCTTTTTCCCATGGGGGTAGGCAGAAACTACAGAACGCCACCTGCTTCGATCCTTTCTTTTGCTTCACTCACATTCATACATCTAGTCATACACACACGCCGGTTATGAGTACTGCGCGCCTGGCCTTTCTGAAGAACATCACCTATGAGGTCTATTTATGTATTTCTAGGGCGTCCCCTCTCGGCGTTTCCATTCACGTCTGCCTTGTAAATACCTTCGTTAGTCGCCTTTCATTCATCCTCTCAACATGGCCTCTTAACCGTCTGGATAATAGATACGAAAATAAAAGTTAATTAATAATATCAAAAAACCCGACTGCTTAAAAAGCGAACTAAAAATATGTAAACAAGAAGAAAATCATGCTGTGCAGTAGGAGGATACATGTTCGCGAGCTGGGTGACCAAAACCAGATGTATCCGCTGTGTGTAAAAAAAAATTGGGCCCCCACAATATGTCGCCCAAAATCCGCCATTTTCGAATTAAAACAATGGTAATTTCTATTGTGTCTGCTAATTATTGACAGAACTATTCCCCGGGTAACTAAACACAGAGTTAATTGTTTCAAAAGTCTGGTACACGGACCTAGTGAGGACATCATTAAACAAACGGAACTTGAATATCATGGACCAATAACCAAGCATAACCCCGTTTCCATCAAAAACATATTTCTTTTGCATCAACACAAATACTATAAGAACTACCTATTATACGGATATAAGTTAGATAATCTCGAAGATAGCGGATAATTACGTCACGAGTAGTCACAACGGACACCCGAACCGGAGAAAGTTTCGCATAAGTTCACTAGTTCTAAGTCCATCTTGTAGATGGGGTGGGTTTCCATTGATAAACAGCGGCGGCTTTTTATTATGTCACTATCATTCGGGTGCAAGAAGTCGACCAATGGCAGACGAGATTAAATACGCCATGTTTATTTCAACCATAGACACAAATAATAGACTATGCCTTCCACGCTGGAACCGCTGTAGACGTGAGGCATAAAGTGATTACAGAATAAAAAGTTTGAGTGACATAAAACGATCTTGCGGCCAGTAGTTGCTAGAAATCTGATAAGGCCACATCATCAGGCTTGCAGAAGCGGATAACTTCTGTGCAGAGACATAGATTATTTGAAAATGGACAGGCTGCACAAGTCGCTTTATTTCTTATTACAGAGTGGTCAATTGGGTATTGTTAATTTGCTAGATGCGAGGACACATTTTAGATTTGACGATTCTCACGTTCAGTTTCAATGGAAACGCACCCATGGTGCCTTCAGCGGCATAAATTACGTCACAATTCGCGTTGTGTTCGGCGAATTTTTTGCTAAATCACCGCTTATTGGTTACGTTAGGAAGGTCAGTAGGGCGCTAGTCCGATAGATTAATGTCTTTGTGGTTTATCAGTGAGGTCATCGAGGCTTCGAGGGACACTTTTCTTCTTTATTTCATAATTTTCGCTGAGATTGTGATTCTATAATGGTAGATTTATCTATTACCGGCTTTTAAATCTAAACAAATACATAAGATTGTTTATTTGTAGAAGGAATTAAGTGCTACAAAAATGCTTTCACTGATACAACGCTGCATATCAATCAGTATTATATTAAGCTATGTACTTCAAATTACGGGAAACCTTTTGGCTGACATTCGTTACCTCTTTGCGCCAGTCAAGGTAAGTCTCGGTGAGCAGACCAAGATCCTTAACCTCGGAGGTAAACGGAATTGGTACGTTGTCGAAGATTATGGGTGGAACAGTTAAGCCATCGAGCTTTCTCAAGCTGTGGGGGCTCCCAAGTATGATAGCTTGACACTTTGCACGGTTAACCGCCACACCAAATTGGTCTGACCAGCATATAATCATAATTAAAGCCCCGTTCAGCCCCTCGATCGCATCCGATAAGTTGTCTACACCTGCCTGCTTACATCATCAGCGTAGAGATGATACGCACACTGAAGCTCGGTGGTTATAAGATTTATGAAAATGGAGAACAGATGAGGAGATAAAATACCAAGTATATAGGATAGGATAGGATAGTTGGACCCCTTTTCCGCACTTAGACTCGCTTTGGTCCTTTGTACGTGCAGGCCTCCTTTCTGTGGGAGGGAATAGGCCGTAATCCACCAAGCGGGCCCAGTGCATGTTGGTGGATGTCACATGTCTTTGAATTTTTGGTTCTACGATATGCGATATATGATGTTTTCCTTCACCGTTTTTAAGAGCAGTGGTGATGTAATAATTTACACAAAGTAAAGCGCCTGCCTGGGTTCGAACCCACGACCTACAACTTGTAAGTCACGGCCGTTACCACTGGGCCACCACTGCACTCATACCGAGTATATATAAAAAAAAAAAGTTTAAGTTGTTTTTTTTTATACCGAGTATATATAAAAACTAATTAGTGTTTTGCTTTGGAAGTCGGTTTATTTTTTGTGGTTTTAAAAAAACATTTTTTTTAACGACCAAAATTTAACGGAGTAAAATCCTTGATAGCAAATCTTTGTTTATTTAAATAATAATATAATATCATAGCATCTTCTAATCACATCACATCATATCACACTACACACTAATATTGTAAAGGCGTTTAGATTATAGTCTGGAATAGCACATATGATACTTTTTATCCCGGGAATATGTTCCCTTGGGATAATTTTCGACATTCATGCGGGCGAAGCCGCTGGCAGAAGCTAGTAATAATATAATATCTATCTATCATAGTATTCTTCTTCCTCTAATAGTAACTTATTAGCATGGCTTTCCATTACAATATGGAATAATAATTTTCAACAATATAACTAACTGTAACTAATAAAATCGACAAGATTTTGTGTGCGATACCTGTCGCGGTCTCGCGGCCCCAGGGACCGCGACGTGGTCGCGCAGTGAACTCGCACCAATGAATTGTGCTACGATTATGAAAAGAGTTATCACACCGTTAAAATTGTCGCATTGTGTCTTCCTGCGGAAGCCTTTAAATAAAAGTGAAATTAAAATCTATTCTAAATGTATGCAAATAAAATAGATACCTATGTAAATAAATATTGATACTAAATTATACTTGCATAGCTTGGATAACAAGGACCATAAAATGAGCATTTCTAACAAAACATAGAAACGGTAAAGGCTATTTTAAGTTCGTAACTTTCACTAAAGCTTGACAAACATCTTGGTGCCCCTAATCTGTCTGTACAAATGTATGACTGTACGTATTGTCAAGATGTCATGCATCGTATTCAAAAGATAGATTATTATGCTTTCTTATTTATGACTAGCTTATTCTATTCCCTCGGTTTCCCTTCCGTGGCCTGTATCACACGAACCGCGCATATTCCCGGGATTAAAGTAGGTAGGAACTTCCTTTTACAAGCATCCCTCCATAGATTCAAATAACGAATGACCTGAGGCCCTACACAAGTGATATTCTATCATCGAAAACGTGGAGATAGTGATTTGAAAAAAATTAAATTAAAAATTTAAGAAACCCCCGAAACAAAACCTCTAACAAGCAAAAAATAACCCTCGTACTCGCGTCGGGTAACCGCCAACATGTACAGCAGTTTATTTCATTTACTTAGCGGTTCCCCGACGCGAGTACGAGGGTTATTTTTTTGCTTTTTAGAGGTTTTGTGTCGGGGGTTTAATAATTTTTTATTAAATTTTTATTTCTAGGTTTTTAAACTAAATATAATATACCTAGTGATCTTGCTAAAAAACCCAGATTCAAAGAGTAAAATGCGGATAACTTTTGAACACTCTCGACAGTCACGTTTCAAACTAAATCGGTTCATCCGTTTATAATCTATGATGCCACAGACAGACACACAGCAGCACACGTCAAACTTATAAATAATAATAATAATAATAAAGCCTTTTATTCGGACAAAAGATATACAATTATGTTTCTTAAACTACTGCACTGTTATAAATATAAATTTTACATAATTAAAATTGTTCGCGTATTTGCTGCTTTTTTACTTTCTGTAAGTCCGTTTGCCAGTTGGCAAAGGCCTCCTCCAACCTACTCCATTCTGATCTCTCTCTGGCCACTCTATTCCATGTTATGCCGGCAACCTGCCTGATATCATCGTCCCATCTTTTTTGTTGTCTACCTCTTTTCCTTTTACCTTCCCTTGGGTACCATTGTGTAACTATTTTGCTCCACTTGTCCTTTCCTCTGATCATGTGTCCCGACCACTTCCATTTAAGCCTTTTTATTTTTAGGGTTACGTCCTGTATCTTAGTCTTTTTCCTAATGTTGGTGTTTCTTATTCTATCGCAAACTTATAACACCCCTCTTTTTCCGTCGAGGGTTAAAAATGTCAAAAATGTATGGAAATGTCAAATGTCACGTGATCAATCCCTTACATTTTGGCAATTTCGACCATCGCCATTACTGACGTGATATGACACTTGTATAGAGCCCCAGGGATCACCAATTACTTTCATTTGGGGTCCGTTTCTTTAAATAATTTGGCCGTCGCGATCAGCAAGGTATGAAGCCCTCCCCGGTCTTTAAATCACCACGTGTATTTACTTTGTTAAATTGAAATAACACACTTAAATATGTGAATCATCATCATCTGCCTAGCCTTTTTCCCAACTATATTGGGGTCGGCTTCTAGTCTTACCGGATTCAGCTGAGTACCAGTGTTTTACATGGAGCGACTGCCTATCTGACCTCCACAACCCAGTAACTGGGTAACACGGTACCCCTTGGCAAGACTGGTGTTAGATCTCAAGCTTCTGACTACCCGTAACGACTGTCAAAGATCTTTTAAATTACAGCCGGGACCAACGGCTTAACGTGCTTTCCGAGGCACGAAGGAAACTCGGTATGTTGAAATGGTCACCCATCCACGGACCGACCTCGTCAAGCGTTGCTTAACCTTGATGATCGACCCGTGCGGCTGTTATTATTTAGCCACGAGTTCCTCTACTTAAACTTAAAAATGTGAATATAAATACAATATTAATGAAGATTTTGATGAGATGATTCGTTCGTTGTCGAATAGACGGCAGTAAAGACAAAGCGCGGGCTAAATGATTAAATTACGTACTTAAGTAACGTATTATACTGTTTACTTACGGTCCACACGAAATAGATCGGCGGTCCCTGATCCGGATCGCGGTACGCCATTTGATGACCCGTTGTACCCGTGGTCTACTAGAGCTTCGATCCTTGACTCAAAGTTCTTGCATTTTGCTGGAATGAGACAAATGCAACAAACGGAAAGAGAGCGAAATAGCATTCAGTCGCTCTCTGCAATCTCAGTACCTACACCTAAAAATATATTACATACAAAAAATCGATTTGGAAGAGTAAACCTATATTTATTTTAAATCTATTTTAATGATTACAAGCTCTTGTACCAGCACATAGTATATACTATGTTTTAAAAAATAAAAAATAATATTTAGAGCAGGTTGTGGATTCGAACCCAGGGTGGGGCTGGTGCTTTACTTTGTGTAAATTATTTCATCACCACTGCTCTTAAAATTGTAAAGGAAAACATTGTGAGGAAACCGGCATGTCCTAGAACCAATAATTCGAAGACATGTGACATCCACCAACCCGCACAAGGCCTGCGTCACAGTAAAAATATACAAACAGTATGGAAACTACCTCCAAACAACAATCAATACTCAGCGAACGTACAAAAGGTCTAATAAAGAAACGTACAGAACTAATACACACAAAAACCAAAAATGTAGAAATGAAAAAGGAACATACGAATATTTTTAAAACAACCAATAAATCTATCAAAACTGATTACTGCAAGCACCCAAGGGAACTAATAATATCAAGAAATTTGAATAATTTTAGAAGTACTAAAAGAGCCTACAAGGAATTAACCCTAGACAAAAAATGGACACAAAAACTGGAAAATAGCTTGGCAGAGACGGAGACTAGGAAAGTTGTTATAAACCTTGCCACTACATTCTACAAAGAACTATGTAAGAAGAGAGAACAGATTAACATACCACGGGTTGAACAAATTGAGGATCGGCCAGGAGAAAATATAGTTGTACCAGTACAAGAAGTACATACACAAATAAAAATGCTGAAAAATGAAAAAAGTCCTGGACCAGATGGTTTGACAAACAAATTGTCGACGTTTTATAAGTGCCCATGTAGGCCTATGTGAAATAAAATAAAACATTTGAATTGACCAATTGACACACCTGTTCAATATGGTTCTAGACACCGGAACAGCGCCGAGACAATGGTGTGCATCTGACATAATATTACTTTACAAAAACGGGGAACCCATTACATATAGGAAACTACAGACCCATCAGTTTACTGGTAAGTACATTTTACTAAAACGAATTCCTGGAAACATCGATAACTGTCAGCCAGTGGAACAGGCTGGTTTTCGCTCAGGATTCAGCACAACTGACCATATCCAAATAGTAGAACAGTTGATAGAAAAATACAATGAGTTTAATAGACCTTTATATATTGTTTTTATTGACTACAGTCAAGCATTCGACACTATTAGTCACAGTTCTATCAGGAATGCACTGAAAACATCAAATGTAGATGATAAATACATAAACATCTTAAAGTACATATATTCAAACAGTACAAGCACCGTCAAGCTCGAGCAAGAGATGACCCAATCAAAATTGAAAGAGCTGTTAGACAGGGAGATTCTCTGTCTCCAAAACTTTTTATTGCTGTACTGGAAAATATATTCAAAAACGTGAACTGGAACAATTATGGGATCAATATCTATGGGCATCGCCTAAATCATCTTAGGTTTGCAGATGATATTGTAATATTTACAGAGTCATCCAAAGAAATCAAAATTATGCTTTACTCACTCGACCAAGAATGCACAGAAGTTGGACTAGAAATGAACATAGAAAAGACTAAAATAATGACTAATCGCCACAATATACACATCAATATAAAAGGAAACGACGTAGCATAATATGTTAACTCCTATGTTTATCTGGGTAAACAAATATCATTTACAACAACTAATAACAATGATGAAGTAGAAAGAAGGAAAACCATCACATGGAGAAAGTTTTGGTCACTAAAAGAAATCCTAAATGGTAAATACAGTATATTTCTAAAGAAAATCGGAATGGGTGGAAGAACCTGTCTCCTACCTAGTCTACTTACTGTATGGTTGCCAAACATGGACCTGCACAAACAGAGTAAAACAAAAAATAAACACAACACAGAAAAGAAGCATATTGAAAATAAAAAAGAAACACAAAATAAAAAACCACATAATAAGACAGAGAACAAAAAATACAGATGCGCTAACACATGCTTTAAGATTGAAGTGGACATGGGCTGGACACATCTCGCAACCCAGATAATAGGTGGACAAAAATAACTACACAATGGAAGGGTCCAACATCAGGTAAAAGGAAAGTTGGAAGACCTAATAAACGGTGGGCTTATGATTTAATACAAAGTGCAGGGAAAGACTGGATAAGCAAAAGCAAAGATAGAGAGCTATGGACAGAGCTGGAGGAGGCCTTTACTCAAAACGAGATTCATATCGTGTAAAATACATAACTAACTTTACTAACGAAAATTAATATAAGTTAAAGTTACTAATATTACTAACAACATATGCAATGTAAATAAGATATGAAATAAAGAAGGCTTTATTATTATTATTCCTTTTCTTATTTACTACATTTTTAAATATTTTTATAAAATAAATTACAAAAAAACATTTAAAAATATAAAAAATAGAGGCCAACCGGTATCGAGAGCAGGGTCCAAGCTACCGGTGGTTAGGGCTCCAGAGACAGGAACCTCCTCACAACGCGAGCCGTATCGAGGAGTACTACCTACTGTATCAGATCCTTGATCCAACCGCTCAATGACAGCCTCGACAGATGGTCGTCGAGGCTCTTGGCCATCAGGCCGTTGGCCGTAACGACAATCGGCACAATGATCGCCGAGTCCACATTCCACAGGTCGACTACCTCGTGTGCTAAGTACTACGAGATACTTGATTTGTTTCTCTTTCTCAGCTTTCTCTAGGTCCTCGGGATGCGGGATTGTGATATCGATTATCATTGTGCGGCGCGCTAATCGGTCTATCACCACTATATCCAGCTTATTGGCAACAATAGTCCTATCTTAGTAATGATAGACCGATCCCAGTACAAAGTGACATGGCCATTTTCAAGACTGCACATACTTGTAATACGGTACCTCCGATTAAACTAGATTGTACTTCAAAGCAAGTTGCTGGTATTCTCTGAGGCTGCACACCTCGCGGTTGTAAAGAGTCTTGGCGTTTAAAAAGTCTCGACCCCCACACTTCCGCGGGATGTACAGTCTCATCACCGATGATCGTGGGTGATGCATCCGGTTTGCGGTCAGCAGTGTCCGTACCCTCCTGTCGAGGTCGTCGAGCTCGGTCTGAGTAAATTTGAGTATGCCGAAAGAGTACATCAAAACCGACATGACCCAACTGTTGAAGGCGCGCACCTCATTTCCGCCTGACAAAAGGCTATTTAATACCTTCTCTGACTATGCCAGAAAGAGAAAATTGTCCGCTATCCGCCATATTTATTTTCTAGTCATATTGTCTCATTGTTTTCGCTCGTCAATTGATACGAGTACTTATCGATATTTTTCAATCGATACCGAGTATATAAGTATCGTTACTTTACGACCGATACTGAATAGAGTAAAAGTATTAACAGATACCTCAGTATTATCGTTTCATCCGTAGTACCTACCTAGTATCGTACATTGATTTCATGTAGTATTTGTAACGGGATATAAACGTTGTGTCATTTATTATTTCAATAAACGGTATGTAACGCATGAAGTTCTTATTCATTTAAACCTGTAAATCCTGTAATGTAGGTTGAATCCATCAATTTAACCGATACAGTTATTCGTTGGTATATTGGGAAGTAAGTACCTGCCCGATAGTTTTAATTTTTTATCTTATATTATGGGTTTTTTTTTTAAATAACAGTTATAATTTACTGTTTGAACAAATAAAATATTATGATAAAATTATCAACTTTCCAATATCATGATAAGTAGGTAACTGTTTTATTAGTTATCTGATGATAATAACAGAGCATTAAATATTAATAAGGTATTGACCTAATTAATATTAAATGCTCTAAATAAACTCATCCCTATATTAAAAAACTTAACTAGGAACATAAATTAGTTAAGTAGCAATCTAATTGCGTAAGTGAATTCGGCAAGGCAAAGGGTTTGACCGCCATCAATCGACCAACACATAGACGGAAATCCACATTGCGTATTTTATCTGGCATGTGATTGGCCGATTGATGACGACAAAACGCTATGCTTTGCCGAATTCACTTACACAGTTAGGGTGCAGGTTTGCATTGAAAATTTAATCCTTATAAAAAAAAATGTAATCATCGGGCATGATAAAACGTATAGTCAACGAGTCACTGACCATTTAAAAACTACTGCATGGACTGGTTGTTGGTTCTTAAAAACAATTTGAAAATATAATTTAATAGGCTACGAGTTTCAAACAAAATACTTCTAAATTCAAAAATAGAATAGTATAAACATATCTGAAACTTGAACCAGTCCTTAGCATGGTGCTGAACTATTGGCACAGACAGAATTATCAACAGATTATTTTGCTACAATGTGTAGCCTGTCCAGGGGGGTGACCATAAGCCCTTAGAATAAGGTTATTTTGAGATCGCGTAAGTGACAGATGTATACAAGTCATATAAATCTGTCGCTTACACACACTCAAAATAACATTACTCTAAGAGCTTATGGTCACCCCCCTGCGCCCTACAATGACGAGTCAGAACTATCATGTTGCGACTATGAAAAAGGGACAGTTTGCTCCGTCTCTCTCTCTCACAGTGGAACCATGAGTTTTGCACGACACGGTAAGGCCCCTGGCTCGCATACTTTCCCGAAGATGTCCACTAACCTCATTGCCTGATATAACGGCAAATAGGTACCAATCGTTGTCTGAATTATCCCCGTTTTATAGTTTTGTTGTACAGTTCTTACCTTAATATTCAGTCCTGTGCGTTTTCAATGTATCTTTCTTAATATTTTACTTTTCATCATCATCATCACCAGCCTATTAATGTTGCCACTGCTGCGACACAGGCCTCCTCTCTGGAGAGAGCGGGCCCAGTGCGGGTTGGATGTTGTTTGCCTATTTTTCTTTTATTCAATAGGTAATAAGTAGACAACTTTAATAATAACGTTAAAGATTGATTTTCCTAGATAACAGGAAGTTAAATTGAAAAGAGGGCTTTCCTGTAATGAAATAGTACATTGTGATACAAGGGTGGAAAATAGGTTATTGCAAACAAGCTGTCATTAACAAGCCCGAGCCGAAGGTAAGGCTTTTCAATGGCACGAGTTTGCAATAACCTACACACCCGTGTATCACAAGACGTTTTTCAATACAGTTGTGTGAAATAGTAAAAACAAATCAAAGAATTAGATTTGTTCATTCACAAAAAAAAACAGAAAATAGCGCGTTTTTGCAACTTGACATATTTTTTTACAACGAAAACAACCTATACAAACTTTTCGATTTTTGACAAATGTTGATATGAAAATAATTAAATTAAAACTGGTAATTAAACATATCAAACAACCATTTAAAAGACTTTTGAGAATTCAATGCTAAAACGTACCGAATCATTCATTTTTCCTCGTATAAAATCTATCCCATTTTATTCTATGTATGAAAACTTTTTAAATTGACTTATAAATTTAAAACTAAACTGCAAACGTAATGATCGAGCTCGTAAACAAAAGTCACGACCGCGTAACAGAAAGATGCCTATGCATAAGATTTAATTTTCGTATCATAATTATATAACTGTATTGAAAAATAATTTAATTGCGGTAACGGTGACGCCATAAAAAAATGAAAAACAAACTATAAATAAGAAAAACTGCACGATGATAGAGAAAATGATATGCCCTTCACCTCGTATGCCAAAATGATTGGTGATGAAATACACTGCTATTCTTACTTCAGATACTATTAAACATAGCACATTAGCCAACAGTCTTACAAATAAGGTTCCTACATAATTCTAGATTACCAAGTCATAACGTCATAGAACCAGTTAATTGCAGAGTAAATTGCCGGGCAACACTGACAGCTGACGTTTGCGTCGAGATTATAGTTAACAAATCACCGCTTCCGTCCATCTCGCTTGAGTAAACATTAACTGTTTCAAGTTCAAGATAGTTCAGTATCTTTGCAGATTTGCTATGTAAAATCTTGATAGTTTTTTGCTGTTGACAGGTTGTTACTATAGAAACAGCAATCGATTTAGTAATCGATCCCCAGATTTTCCTGCAGCTAGTCATAGACTCTACAAGTACCGCGCATTTTCTGGCATTAAAAGATAGTGCCGCTTTCCATGTATTTGTGAAAGAATATTCATATTCTGGTCATTGCCGCTATAGATTTCCTGTTACAAATAAACAATTTTACTCCTTCTTTATATCTTCTATACTTCTATACTAATATTATAAAGAGGAAAGATTTGTTTATTTGTTTGTACCGAATAGGCTCCGAAACTACGGGACCGATTTAAAAAATTATTTCACCAATAGAAAGCCACGTTATTCCTGAGTAACATTGGCTATTTTTTAATCCCGAAAACGGGTCCTGTGGGGTGGCCCACGGGAGCGAAGCCGCGGGGAACAGCTTGTTAGTTTATATAGCTTAGATAAAAAGGATTTTCGGGAAATGGTTCTCGTCTATATATTACTTTGCCACAAAGTTGGTGCTAAATTATTGATCCAAATTTTATTTAGTCTGAATACTTCTTCCATGGAGTTGGAAAAGCCTTAAGAGTACACTAGTCGACGGCACGAACTATTTTGTGCGCGGGGTTAAAATGCGTGCTATATCAACCAACAACACGTGCGGAACAGATAGATGCTGTTATGAGCAGTAAGAAGCTAGTTCGCGTACGAATACACACTTTTGCAAATTTGTAGCGAAATGGATGATGATTTAGAACGAAAACGAGCGCGCGAAATTTTATAAACAGTCCTTTGGGAGTCTGGATATCATGAAAAAACTACTGAATGTATCCGTTCAAAATAAAATTATTTGCATTGTTGAACTACTAATCTATCCTTGTATGGAGGCCGTTTTTCAATTTTCCTTCTTCTTATGGTACTTATTTGCACCCAAAGATGCGTAAAAATTTGTGTTAAAATAAGTAACTTTCGAAGCTCATAACTTTCAAGTAAATTTTTTTAACTTTTTTGCTTCCATACAGGGCTAGATAATGATGAGACAAATTGATATAATTTTTTATTTTGAACGTAATAATAATAAAAAAAATATAATAAAAATAGTTTATTTGGTAATCATATTTGTACAATAAAATTTGAGATTGAAGCCTCCTTTTAAGCAACAGATGCCTGTATTAGGAGACTCCGCCCCTTCATAAGCAAAACGTTTCCATTAAACTATACTAATACGAGTACATAATCAAAAACAAGGTGATTTGAGTGAAAGTGTGAGTGTGAGTGTGTGTGTATAAGTATGTGCAGTATTTATGTTAGTATATCTGCTGTAGAACGTACATCGTCAAACAGTGAAATAAAAGCCAGACTACGTTTGTATGGAAGAATTTTCGACTAGTGTACCCTTAACCTAAGTAGTCCAGACCCTTTTTTACAAGCTTTTATTTAACTTGCAATGTAGGTATGTATGTATGTATGTAAGTGTGTGCGGGTCAAATCTTGCAACTAAATTTTAAAGCAGTTATCCTCCACCGATTAAGATGATATTTTGCATATAACTACGTTTATTTTGGGAAACAATGCATGGTTTGCTAAGTGATGTCATGACATCATTCTAAATCCAACATGTTGGACGGCCCAAAAGGCGGACTAGTTATTTTTTGTGCAATGCCATGATATGGGTATCAAATGAAAGGGTTTGCTGAGAAATATACGAAAATTGTTTGTTTTGAAACAATATTTAAAAAAATTAACTTTATTATTTTTAATCTGTTTCTAAACTAAAAAAGTTACTTATATAATTTGAAACGCATTAAACTCTATGGTGCTTCCCGCACCGAAGCATGTGAAAGATTCTTATTCTAAAGACAATGTAAGTTTGTACTTTGTAATATCCACTAACGCGATCTAGAAACAAGATTTAAAAACCGGCCAAGTGCGTGTCGGGCCACGCGCAGTAATAGGGTTCCGAAGTTGCATAATAATGTGGACTATAAAGAGAGTTTTGTTGTTGTTACATAAACATTAGAACGGTTTCAGCGGCTCACAAAGTCTAAAAACGGGCCTGCATAGTATTTTTTAATCTATATACTCGCGTTTGACCACTATCTCGCCTGATGGTAAGCGATGATGTGGTCTACGGTGAAGCACGCTTGCCTAAATGTAATCTATTCACTCTTGACTTAAACTAAATAAGGACTAACTGGTAACTGAACAAGGAGTTATAAAATCCAACTTCGCAACTGAAGTTAGAAAAATATTACCTATTTGAGTACCACAACGGGTGCGAATTGCGAAAGGAGCCGATACTAGCGCGTGTTAGAGCCACGGGGAATGGTATAGTTCGTTCTTGGATCCTTGCGTGCACGCTCCTTGTTCATTTCTTTTTCGGAATTAGAAAAAAGTCGAATGTATTCACCTCAAATCTCCTCTAATACCGCAGATTACAGGTGAATCCTCTAATCTGTGGTATTCACTATTTCATTCTGGAAAGTTTTACGCTACTCAATTAGTGATGAAGTCGGGTCGAATATTAACTTTATTGAAGGATATCGACAAAAGAAAATAAGTAATTTGCTTGGAAATCGAATCTAATTTGACTTTATTTTTACGTTTTAATTACAAAACGTCGAAAATACTTCTGCACTAACACAAAATAGAGTCCACCGCGCGCATGCGCCGTATGGACTACGTTCTGGTACTGCCAACGACTCCGGCCACTCCAATGCGTTATTCGAGCTTAAACATTATTAATTTAGAAATCATTATTATTAAGAATGTTAAGATTTTATTTTTGTATATTTTTACATGGTTCATAAGCATTAATTTACTATCTGTTTTACACAGCTAACAACGATATTTAAGTAATTTTTCAATGGCAAATGTACAAAAATTTTACAGTGCCAAGTACATTTTATAAGTTGGTCGACTATTACTCGTAAACTTGTAAAGCCTTTTATGATTTCATTTTTGTATATTTTTACATAGTTCGTAAGCATTATATTTACTCTATTTTACACAGCTATCAACTTTGTTTTAGTAATTTTTCAATGACATTTGTACAAAATTTTTACTGTTCCAAGTACATTTTATAAGTTGGTCGACTATTACTCGTAAACTTGTAAAGCCTTGTTATCCGTGATAATTTTCCTTTTAATTTCGTTATATTTACTACTGCCGTAAATTTTTTCACATAGCCTAAAGCAACCATTTCGCTGGCAGGGGGGGGGGGGGACACTTGACTCTAACATAAATTTGCAACTTAAAGCTTAATTTTACGCAAACGAATCTCTGAATCGAAAAATGGTTTTAACAAACCCGTAATATTTTTGAATGGCCTATCCAACGATACCCCACACCATGGGATAGATGAGAAAAAAAAATACATCCCCACTTTACGTCTATGGGAGGTACCCGAAAAAAATATATTTTTCATGATTTTGTTGTACCACTTTGTCGGAATTATTAATATGTATATACATGCCAAATTATAGCTTTCTAGTACTTAGATTCTCTGAGCTAAGCTGCGGACGGACAGACGGACAGAGCGAAACTATAAGGGTTCCTTGTTGACTTCGGAACCCTAAAAAATGGTTTTCATTTCCATATCGTGTATCTATCTAATATCGAGCTAGCGATGGAAATGGTAACGTTTTCGTAAATACCTTTGTTGCGTGTAAGTATGTAAACGCAAACTATGCGCGTTTCACGTTAAGATCGAAGTTATCGAGCTGTAAAGATGTTTATCTAAAGCGAATTCAAATTGAAATACGCTCACAACGGATCTTTGTATCTCTGAATTGGCTGCAAGACCATGCGCAGTAGCTATTTTTGTGTCAATATTGAAAGTGTAGATAGCATTGTATAACTGTCTCTTTCACTCGCTTACTTTTGTCGCATCGTTCTATCTCGCTTACTCTATGCAGCATACTCTATGACCAACTGATTCTTGCGCAACGGTTGGCAGAGCCAACTTCAGAGAAACAAAGATCCGTTGCGACTAATATACCAGTTCGATTTCCAAATTTACAAAAAAAAAAAACGAAATCTAAACTAATTTATTAAATTTATTATTATTTTTTTCTTTTTTTTTTAGTTTGTAAATATTGTACATATAAAATACTAAATAAATAAATATATCTATTTATTAAAGAGATAACATTTTTTGTTCGTTTGTAGGGGTCATAAGTTTGAAAAACATTTGACCCAATTTCATTTCACGTAAAACTTTTCAACTATATTCGATTTTTTTCGTTACTCCGACGTTTCATTTGGTCGAAAAACTTTTTACCGAAGTTACACTTAGCCGAAATACAATTTGTTCGAAGTATTATGTCCCCGAACATTCAGAGCAGAAACAGTGGGCGAATGCAAATATATAAACAGCGATTTGAAAAAATAATTGCTATTGCTATTTCTGTCTGCAAGGTCTAAAGTAAACTAACACAAAGGAGATGAGGGGAGCTGAGTTCACTCACTTTGCTCGCTCACTTTAGCTCCCATCGTCCCCTCCGAACCTAACCTATCCGTATCGGGGTGCCCTTAAAATATTTCGGAAAAGTGATCGGTTCCCGTTTGTAGGAGATGATCTCTGGAATTGCTGATTCGATTATGCAAATTCTTTCACTGATAGAAGGCCACACCAAACTATCTTTTAATACCGGAAAATGTACGGTTTCTGCACGGTGTAGGTCACGAAATCGAAGCCGTGGGAAAGAGTTGTATTTTATAAAAAAAAAAAAAATCTAATGGGTCATTTTGGATGGATGGATGTATGTTTCTTACTCAATCACGCCAGAACGGATCTAGATAAAATTTGGTACAGAGATAGATTATATTATAGTCTGGAATAGCATATATGCTTGATGCCGGTATAATGTTCCCTTAGGATTATAAAACACTATTCCCGTGGGGCCGCGGGTGAAGCCAATGTCAGAAGCTAGTAATGTGATAAATTAATAGTAGGTACCTCACAACATAAATGATTATTTCCTTCAAATTGGGCTCAAAAATGCATTGTTAAGCTTTTTGTACACATTAATGAATTGTATGTAGTTCTTCATTAAAATGCCTGACATCTTGAACAATGACAATCCTTTTCTATTATTTCAAAATACTATGGCATGCTATTGTAAATCATTACAATGGATATATATAATATCTTGCTGTGAATATGCTGTAATATATGTATTTATTGTATACTTTATTGTACACCACTTAAATAATTACAGGACAAAACATTTATAAATATAAGTGTACAATGGGCGGTCTTATCGCACAGGGCAATCTCTAGTATAGAGTAGTATAATGTAATGTAGTGGATACAGTATTTCATTTAGTCTTTGATTACAAACATTTTGATCAATATCATACTGAGAACGATTAGTAACGCTTACTGGTTCATTACAAACAATTAAATACACCAACAGTTACAAATGACCACAGTTAAAGAAGAAATTCTATTAACTTTGGCGACATACAAGCAGCGACTGTCTCTTCACCCAAATGAACTAGCAGTCCAATTAATGTGCCAAAATTACTCCAATCGCCTCAAGAGGCATGATATAATGAAGCAGCACAACAGATGGTAGCTATGTTGTACTGAAGAAGAGTAGCTGTCCTCACTGGAGGAAGCACTCTACACATCTGAACACATCTGATTATAGTCTATGAAGACAGATGGCAGTAAAAAAAACATATAAAAAAGTAGTGAGATCGAAAGCTACTTGATTTTTCTTTTACATAAGGGGTCGACGTTTATGTGTTCTTCTAATGTAAAACCAAGTCGATTTATGTGTTTGTTTGTTACCTAATTATTAAAGTTCTTACCGAATAAATTATCCGACATGGTCTTACATTCGATCTCACTACTTTTTATCCGACTGCCGAACGAGGCAGGCGAGGTGGTGGCGTTGGTTGTTTATCAGTCTATGTATGTTTATTGTGGCGTTCTATAGACCAAACGCGTTGGGTGATTTGTCAATCGATTCGGCTTTACCTTGCAAGTGTCACTGGCTACATAACAACTTAATAAAAAAAAACCGGCCAAGTGCGAGTCGGACTCGCGCACGAAGGTTTCCATACCATTATCGCAAAAAACGGCAAAAAAATCACGTTTGTTGTATGGGAGCCCAACTTAAATATTTATTTTATTCTGTTTTTAGTATTTGTTGTTATAGCGGCAACAGAAATACATCATCTCTGAAAATTTCAACTGTGTAACTATCACGGTTCATGAGATACAGCCTGGTGACAGACAGACAGACAGACTGACAGACGGACCGCGAAGTCTCAGTAATAGGGTCCCGTTTTTACCCTTTGGGTACGGAACCCTAAAAAGGAAACCGACGAATTGAGAACCTCCTGCTTTTTGAAGCTTTCTTGAAGTTTCCAAACCCATCGTGTGGGGTATCAAAATAAAGGTTTTGAGGTTATTTCAAAAATATATAACATTTATATGTAATTCCATTGTTTTATGGCAAATTGGCGCGATGGACACTTGGCGGAGGGGTTAAATGTAATTAATTAGAAAAAAAATGTTAACTAAAAGTTATAAATGAAAAAAAGATAATTCATAAAATCTAAAAACCTGGGTGCTGACACTACCATACATCCAGATAGGCTTAAGAACAGTTTTATAGATAAATAGTTTATTATCTGTAGACAATTTACTGTTTCGACCAAGCAGCCAGTGTAGGAGTCGAAACCGAATGTTGAGTTCCTCTCGTTTACACTTGATATGATTTTTCCACGTCAAGCGGCGGTCCAAATGCATACCCAGTTACCTGACACTGTCCTTGTGCGGTAGAGTGGTGCCTCCCAGTTTTACAGGTGGGCAGTTACCCCTTCTCAGTGTAAAGGTGACTTACACAGACTTAGATGTACTCGCTTTGATTTTCCAAGTTTGAAGCCACTTTAACCACATTAATCTTATAAAATCCCTGCTGTAAGGTATTTGATGCGGCAGCTGGATCATTGTTACAGGCCAGGATGGCGGTGTCGTCAGCGTATATAGCTGTGGTTAAGCCTGATAATGTTGGAAGATCTGCCGTATATAGGGTATACAGTATGGGCCCAAAGATGGATCCTTGTGGTACGCCAGCTATTATGTTGTAGAAACAAAAAGTCGCATACACCTCCTTCACTTGGTATATTCTGTCTGAGAGATATGATCTCATCAAACATGTGAAACCTTTGTGGTATGCTATTCTTAATGTTGTAAAGCAGACCATCGTGCCATATTTTGTCAAATGCCTGTTGGATATCCAGGAATACAGATGAGCAATATTCTATCTATTCTAGGGCTTAAAACTCACTACGCGAGACTTGTTTTTTATATGTTGAGTTTTTGATGGATTATTTGATAATTATTAAGGCGATATATACGCCCCAATGTTAACTGTACTGCACTGGCCGTGCGCCGTTCAATGCCAAAATATCAATATTAAACCTCCTTTTGAATAGTTTTGTTTACAAAATATAATTTGATATACATATGCTATTATAGTTATGAAGACATTCCAGCCATAAATTTTTAAACATCCAAGTTGTTTTAGAGGAGTATCCAAAAGTTGCGAAAAAATATTGTGTTGTTAATTATTTTCTTAAAGTGAAACTATTAGTTACACGAAAAAACCTTGTTTAAAAAATAATGTTCATGAATCAATAATAAATAATATATATTTTTTTCAAACCTTTTAAACTAGCCGTTACTTAGGAGTATGCTTTAGAAAGTTATCGTTTTACGGCACTAAAGCGGTTGTAGGCCCCTATGAGAAAAACTAAAATTTGCAGTTGCAAAACTGTTGTCCAGATATCGCGGTCAATAATAATAATAATAATATAGTCATATACATAATTTATATACATAGTATACTTATTATAAAAAAGTATACTTTTTCTTTTTGAGAAACGGAACCCTGAAATTAAAGTAAATGACAATTATTTTGTACAAGATCCAATCAACGTTCACCAAATGAAACTGTTGATAAATTTTTAATGCAAATTCAAGTAACATGCAGGTTTGCAGGTCAACGACTCATATAAAGAAAAGCGAAGCTCGTAAAAGGCAAACATCCTTTTACGATGTGCATTCTTCGGATGTTCGTTATTTGAATGTTTTTAGCGACACTTAACAACTTTCCTCCCATTATGCTTTTGTATTAAAATCAATATGTGAGCTTTTAGCACCATGGCACAGAGCAATGATACATCTTGGCATTCACTGACAGAGATGGTATTGCCAACATCCAACCAACCGTGTCAGGGAGTGTCACAATTTACTCAAAAAAATTGGACTATAATAAAATAATAATAATAAAATATTTTTATAGAAACAAAAAAAAAATCATTTCGGCGTCTGACTCTGTGCTAGGTGAGATCTGCGTTACAGGATTCAGTGTTCTCATACTATGGCTATGACATCCAAAACTTGTGCTCAGGTAGAGGAGTACGTGTTTATACAATATTTTTTAGGGTTTCGAAATCAACAAGGAACCCTTATAGTTTCGCTCTGTCCGTCTGTCCGTCCGCAGCATAGCTCAGAGAATCTAAGTACTAGAAAGCTATAATTTGGCATGTTTATACATATTAATAATTCCGACAAAGTGGTAACATAAAATCATGAAAAATATTTTTTTTTCGGGTACCTCCCATAGACGTAAAGTGGGGATGATTTTTTTTTTCTCATCTATCCCATGGTGTGGGGTATCGTTGGAAAGGCCATTCAAAAATATTATGGGTTTGTTAAAACCATCTTTCGATTCAGAGATCCGTTTGCGTAAAATTAAGCTTTAAGTTGAAAATTTATGTTAGAGTCAAGTGTCCCCCCCCCCCCAACCAGCGAAATGGTTGCTCTTGGCTATGTGAAAAAATTCACGGCAGTAGTAAATATAACGAAATTAAAAGGAAAATTATCACGGATAACAAGGCTTTACAAGTTTACGAGTAATAGTCGACCAACTTATAAAATGTACTTGGAACAGTAAAAATTTTGTACAAATGCCATTGAAAAATTACTAAAATGAAGTTGATAGCTGTGTAAAACAGTGTAAATATAATGCTTACGAACTATGTAAAAATATACAAAAATGAAATCATAACAGGCTTTACAAGTTTACGAGTAATAGTCGACCAACTTATAAAATGTACTTGGCACAGTAAAATTTTTGTACAAATGCCATTGAAAAATTACTTACATATCGTTGTTAGCTGTGTAAAACAGATAGTAAATATATGCTTATAAACCATGTAAAAATATACAAAAATAAAATCATAACATCCTTAATAATAATGATTTCTAAATTAATAAATAAATAACGCATTGGAGTGGCCGGAGTTGTTGGCAGTACCAGAACGTAGTAAATACGGCGCATGCGCGCGGTGGAGTCTATTTTGTGTTAGTGCAGAAGTATTTTCGACGTTTTGTAATTAAAACATAAAAGTAAAGTCAAATTAGATTCGATTTCCAAGCAAATTACTTATTTTCTTTTGTCGATATCCTTCTATAAAGTTAATATTCGACCCGACTTCATCACTAATTGAGTAGCGTAAAACTTTCCAGAATGAAATAGTGAATACCGCAGATTAGAGGATTCACCTCCAATCTGCGGTATTAGAGGAGATTAGAGGTGAATACATACGATTTTTTTCTAATTCCGAAAGAGAAATAAACAAGGAGCGTGCACGCAAGGATCCAGTACCGAACTATACCATTCCCCGTGGCTCTAACGCGCGCTCGTATCGGCTTCTTTCGCAATTCGCGATGGTACTCAAATAGATAATATTTTTCTAACTTCAGTTGCGAAGTAGGATAACTCCTTCTTCAGTTACCAGTTAGTCCTTATTTAGTTTAAGTCAAGAGTGAATAGATTACATCTAGGCAAGCGTGCTTCACCGTAGACCACACCATCGCTTACCATCAGGCGAGATAGTGGTCAAACGCGAGAATATAGATTAAAAAATCCTATGTGGGCCCGTTTTTAGACTTTGTGAGCCGCTGAAACCGTTCTAATGTTCATGTAACAACAACAAAACCCTCTTTTTAGTCCGCATTTTTATGCAACTTCGGAACCCTATTACTGCGCGTGGCCCGACACGCACTTGGCCGGTTTTTATTGAATTCTTATTTGGAACATTACGTTGTGAGGGCAGAAAAACAACTTTTAGGTGCTATGGGAACAACTCAGATATAATTATGAAAAATAACAGGTTTCCAGCATTTATGAACTTTCGCATTTTAATCTCGACAAAATGTAGGGAATATCTGATCTTTTTCGTGATTCATGGTTTTTCCCATAGTGAAAGCCGTACTTATGCATGAGTACTTTCACATTTTGAAACATTGCCAACGAATTAAAAGTCACCCAGGGTATCATGGTGACTTTGAAAACAAAAACATGAGAGAATCAGCACTAATAATGTAAATGTAGGTATTTAATCAATAAAATCACTATCACTATTTTGTTATAAAACAAAGTTCCCCGCGATAAACTCAAAAACTTCTGAACGGATTTTCATGCGGTTGTCACACTAACTGCCGTACTCAGAGACATTTAACGGTTACTTAAGGCGCTCCTTAGTGTAGATTTTGTACTAAAAATCTATACTAAGGAGAGCTTTAAGTATCCGTTAACGTCTCTGAGTGCGGCAGTAAGAGTGAGAACCGAGCAACATTTTTAGGGTTCCATACCCAAATGGTAAAAACGGGACCCTATTACTAAGACTTCGCGATCCGTCTGTCTGTCTGTCCGTCTGTCTCCAGGCTGTATCTCATGAACCGTAATAGCTAGACAGTTGAAATTTTCACAGATGATGTATTTCTGTTGCCGCTATAACAAAAAATACTAAAAACAGAATAAAATAAATATTTAAGGGGGCTCCCATACAACAAACGTGATATTTTTGCTGTTTTTTGCTCGATATTTGTATATTTAATTCAAGAAATAATAATTATTAAATTAAAATAAAATGAATTAAGGGGGCTGCCATACAAAAAACGTGATTTTTTTGCAGTGTTTTGCGATAATGGTACGGAACCCTTCGTGTGCGAGTCCGACTCGCACTTGGCCGGTTTTTATTGTATATAATTTGTCACGGGCGAATCCTGAGTGGGTCACTAGTAACATACATGAAGGTATTACTAATATAAAAAACCGGAGGGATAACCGGAGGTTTTTTAAATTGTTTTTTTTTTACCTGACTGCACCGCGTGATTTTCTTCTTGTTTACGGCTTTTAGTTCGCTTTTTAAGCAGACGGGTTATTTGATTTTTTGAATTAACTTTTTTGATAAGTTGACCTTTTATTAGGTTCTTGTAAAAATGGGTAAATTTAAATTTAGTCTGACTGCCCAGATTTATTAAGTACCGAAATTAATTTATTTGAAGACAGTTTAAAGATTTGTTATGACGGGTATCTAAAGGTGTGAAAATGCTGTTTTATTTAAGCCAGAATTCGCAATGTGAGAATTAATATAAAATATTTCTTTGTTCTTGGCAACATGTTTTGCCCTTTATTACTGCCGTGCCATACTTTTTGCAAACCATTTTTTTTTAGACCCGAGAAATCAAAAGGTCACTGACTAAACTGAATTGAATATTAAATTACTAGCTTTTGCCAGTGGATTCGCCCGCGTGAAAAGTGTTTTAGCATCCCAAGGGAACATTATACCGGTATAAAAAAGGAGCCTATATGCGATTCCAGACTATAATCTATCTCTGTGCCAAATTTAATCCAGATCTGTTCAGCCGATCTAGCGTGATTGATTAATAAACATCCATCCATCGAAACTTTGCATTTATAATATTAGTGAGAAGGTAAGCATTTTAAATCCACATTTTTTTAATGGATAGCCTGTTTCCATAAATTTACTTACATAATTTTGATTAGGTAAGTAGTAAAAAACCGGCCAAGTGCGAGTCGGACTCGCGCACGAAGGGTTCCGTACCATTATCGCAAAAATACGGCAAAAAAACACGTTTGTTGTATGGGAGCCCCACTTAAATATTTATTTTATTCTGTTTTTAGTATTTGTTGTTATAGCGGCAACAGAAATACATCTTTTGTGAAAATTTCAACTGTCTAGCTATAACGGGTCATGAGATACAGCTTGGTGACAGACAGACAGACAGACGGACCGCGGAGTCTCAGTAATAGGGTCCCGTTTTTACCCTTTGGGTACGGAACCCTAAAAATAACATGCAATGAGAAACACTAATATGTATAGGTATGTACTTATTTACCATAGTACCTAGGCATAATAATGGCTCATAAATACTAAGGGGGCGTCCATAAACTACGTGAGGTGTTTTTTTAAATTTTCTGTCCCTCCCTCCCCCCCTGGTGAGATGTCGTGAGATTTTATTCAACACCCTCCCCCATCCCCCAATCTCACGTGAGATTTTTCAAAATGTGGGTTTCTTATGTAAACGCGTTGGATTGTTATTGTAAAAAGAAAAACAAATTTACTTCGTACTTTTATTTACGACTAGTAATCAATATTGCTGATAAAAATTTAACAATAGAATACTTAAATCGTGACTACTGTGATTAAAAAAAAGAATATCTACTCTAATTCAGTCCATGGAGAATCATGCGCGGTCTCAAGATAGACTATTGGAACCAACATGTCCATCTGATTTTCAGTAAAATCATCTGCTCCTTCAACTTCGTTTTGATCTAGCCACTCTAAGCCGTTGGCGCTTGCGCACAGTAACTCATTAGCTCGTCTTGTGACAATCTGTGAGGGTCGGACTTTGCGGAACATACGCGCTTGCTTAGCTGGTGCAATGTGGGCTGCTCGCCTGTGCTCTGCAGCTCTTGTGATAGATGCAAAATAAATACCGCATGCACTGCAGCATCTTTTCTCTAAATCATCACGTACACTTGGGCAATAGAGATCATAAGGCGTGCTGATGAAAGCATTCAGCGGTTGAATGGGTAGGCAGTGGCGTAATAGAAATGGAGCAAATGACTTTCCGTCATGCTCTTTATTGTTCGGAATTGTCATATGTCCATCAACCTGAGTGATAGGGTATGGAGGTGGCAGGAAACGGTCGTGAAGAATCATATGCAGATCACTCCGGCGTGGGCTGCAGCACTTCTGCACACTTCAACGAATTAGTGAATGATCTTAATCGTATTGCGATATACGCTTAAGATTAATTCTTAAGCATGTATAATCTGGATTAAATGGACCAAAAAGTTTTTTTTTTTTTTTTTTTCAATCAGAAAATTAATTGCGTGATATTTGCCGAGACCCCCCCTCTCTCCAACGTAAGATTAGATGAGATTTGACTCGACCCCCTCCCCCCCTTAAACATCTCACGTAATTTATGGACGCCCCCTAATAATGAATATTAATTGTTTCAATCAAAATCAATTTAGAGCAATCTATTGAGAAACACAATAGGTATTATTAGCCCATGTACCCTATGTATGTATGTGCCCTATCCCTATTTACAGGAATTAGTGCTGGTTCACACAGAGGTCCGTTTTACAGGTCCGCTTTACCGTATACGTTTTTATTCGGCGCTGAAGTATGTAGTTGCACAAGCGAGTTCACGCACATGACAGTATTCCGAATCTAGTTAAAAAATACCGATCCGACAAAATATACAGCTGTCCATTTTACGGGTCCGCTTTATCGTACACGTTTTTATTCGGCAATGGCATAGACAGTTGTATGAGTGATTTCACCACTCAACAGTATTAAAGTACTGATCCGTTTTATCGGACGTCCATCCTTGTAGAAAGTTGGCTGGTGTGAACAATACCGCCAGTAACGACGGACCCGTTAAAACGGTACTGTAAATGCAGTTGTGACCATCACCTCTAGTAGCGATTGATCCGTTGATAAGCATCCTGGAAATACGGATGTTCTGTGTGAACGTACCCTAAGATAAATGATATGTAAATAAAAAGTTTCAAAGAAGGTAACCTTACTAAAAAGTTTTTTATATCGCATTTAATAAATTTAAATACTGGCCAAATTAGGCGCGAAAAATAAAACAGAAGCCATATAATTATCATTAAATAAAACACATAATTTTTTTTTCAACTTCTAATAGCCAGTGTTACTTTAAAATTTTAGCTATGGCTGTCTAGAAAGTTTGTATTTCACCAAACTTATAAAATAAGCGATTTTAATGAAAAATAATACGATCAGAGAGAAACGCAGGCTTTTTAGGCTACACTTTTCAACTTATTATCAATGCCGACTCATTGCGTTTCTGGATTTGCAAGTCGAAAACGAGTTCGCCATAAATATTTTGGTAAACAAGCCTTTCTTGTTGGGTGTCGCCAACTTTCTAAAGAACGGAATTCTTCATTTACGACCAAGTGCTAATAACATTGTCGGCGCCGGCTTACCATGTTGAATAACTCAAGAAAATGTCAAGTGCGAATCCTACATCCGATGCAAAGGATGCCGATTTTTCGTACCTACCTTATTAGACCCAAGATGGGAACTTTATGAACAGAGAACTTTTTGAATCTGTGAAGGTCATGATTAATTAATCAATCAATTAATTAATCAATTTAATCATTATTATGTTTTTTTTTTTATAAAAGTAGGTTCTCTGCTCTGTACATTTATTATGGAATTTAATCCTTTATATTATAACTGAATAATTTATTAATTGCGTTTAATATTACGTAAAGCGATTAGTTAACTATTTACCTATGTAAGTTAGTGTAAAAGATGATTTTTAACAGTTAATTCAAATAGTATTGACCTGACCTGAACAAAAAATAACTTTGTTTGTTTGTTTTACATACTGGACCTTGTTTATCATATCTATGTACTGGATGTTTTCGATTTCCAGTCAAACTAGATTTGGCGGTTTATGCCTAATACCTACCTACTATTAATCATTTACCTAAGGATTAAATCTGTTCGCAGCTACGTAAAAAACAAAATTACTCGGATTTTGAGGAAAATATTAGAAAACCCAGACGTCATACAGATTTAATAACCGGTGTTGTAAGCAAATAAAAAACGATTACCGAAAACATGGTTTATCGGTAACGTTATGCAATACAGTACCTATGTTACAAAATACTTGGCTTAAATAAAGGCCTCAGAAGCCAGATCATTAAATAAAAAACATATTTATTTTTATTTACATTTGCTTCCTGTACTAACAGTTAGCAACAAAGCGGCAAGCTAACATAACACTTATTAATTAAAAACTAGACAATTTTGCACCTAGGTACCTACATATTATGTACATAATATGTTGTACATAGGTATCTACATACTATACACAACAGTTGAAAGGGTAATATGTAACATAAGCTGTCATGTCATGATCAAGACACGAACAATTAATTTGTCTCTTGTATAAGTGATATCATATGTCAAAACCAACTGAGATAAATTGAGACAAATATTTATTGAGATCATTTGGCTGGAGAATCAGTAAACTCATACCAGGAATATCAGCAGTTAGAAAATTAAATAGCAATAGACCAATACCAGGAATCCAGGATTATAATAAATTGAATAAAAGCATTGCCGCAGCTTCTACGGATCCGTGCGGATCTCTGATAATGTTTATATGCTCGTTTCTCAGTGAAAGTAAGCACTTAATTCTACAAATTTTATCACTTATCAGGACCATTAATCGAACTGACACGCTTTGTCAATTTGTTGTATTTAATTTATTAATTATTAGTAAGTAGGTACTTCTATTCATTGATTTCATCATCTTCATCCACAGCCCAACTTCTCCGATAGTCGCTAGATCGCCAAACGCGTTGGACGATTTTGATGATTCATACGTCAATCGATTCGTCTTAACCCTGCGAGTGTCACTGGCTACATTAAACCTGGAAAATAGAAAAATGGCGGCTTTTGGGCGTCATATTGTGGAGACAAAATAGTTTTTTACTTCCAAACCCATCGTGTGGGGTATCAAAATAAAGGGTTTTAAGAGGTAATTTCAAAAATATATAATAATAAAAATTACCGACATATTAAAGAATTGAAAAGAAAAATATTTTTAGCATTTTGTGTTGGCGCCAAATTAACATGCAAATTAATTACCTAAAGAGTAGAATGATTGTAGCTAGGTTGATCTTCAGTAACCTAACATGAAGGAGATGACGGGAGCTGAGTTCGTTCGCTATGCTCGCTCAATTCAGCTTCCGACATCCCTTTAGAACCTAACCTATCCGTGCCGTGGTGCCCTAAGTGCCCGAGCTCGCTTCGCTCGCTCTTGGACTAAATCGCTGAAAATAGCGGCACCACTTACAAATATTATTGTATGCTAACCGATTCTATAGTTGCCTATAAAATACCCGTCGCGGGCCGACCGGTAGGTAGTTATTTTCATTAAAATTTATAGTTACAAAAGTTATTTTATAACAAAGAGTAGAAGCTGGTTTCTAAAGAGCTAAAACTATTATTTTAGCAGAACATAGGTTTTCGGAAAACTTTGTTTTTTTTTCGGCAGTTTAGTAGGTATTTCTTTTGGTTTAGTTTATTAATTCAAAGTAAAGATTATTTTCGTAGAATTGTAATTTGAATAAGCTCATTTTTGTTTGTTAAATACAACATATTTTGTAGGTTAACAAAATATGTTGTATTTATCAAACATTTTGTAAAAAACAATTGGTATTCATAGTTGCCAGTTTTATTATTTCCCTTTAGAAAGGAACTTTATTACGGCACTAAAGCGGAATAAGTAGTTAGTAAGGACGAGACGCGCGGACGGTATTTACTTGGAATATAATTATTAAAACAGTTATATTAATGACAGTGAGAACTAACAAAATGGAGATCTAACAGCTCCATGAAAGATGATGGATGATATTCCAATATTAAAATGATGGTATTGATTTAAGGCACACTAATACAATTGCGCTCACTTTCAATATGAAACATTTCTACAAAGTAAGGGAATTGACCTATTTTAAAACAAAATACGACAGCCAAGGCAAAAGACGTAACTCTTTAGTCTTACGAAAGCCACTGCAATGGGATGCTCCCATTTCCATGTACCAGACCACCTTACAATGTGGGGAGGACCTGTCGAAACGTCCATACTAGTCTAATTTATGTAAATACATGCGGGTTCCGTACCGTTGGCCGCGGACAATAGGCTTCCTCGTCTAAGTGTTTGTGTTTGTGTGTTTGCGCAAACGCAACAGTGATTTAACGATAGATAATCAGCTGAGATTGGCTCGGGACAATCTTTTTTGATGTGCCGTCGTTAGATATGTTGGTACTCTATCTAGTATTTGTATGGATGGAGCACACCGCACTGTGTTTTAATCGTTATACCTACTATTTCATAAAAGATAGCTTGATCTCTGCGACATATGTCAAACTGACGTATACGTTATTATATTACGTTATTGTTAACATGTCTAGCGCTATTGTTACTGTATTGATACTGACAGCTGTCGCAGAGATCAAGCTATCTTTTATGAAGTATAGTTGAAGTATTTTACTAGTGTCAGTTAGTAGTATATTATTGGGCATTCTATACCACTATCGGCAAGTTGCTCGGCGAGTGCGCCTCGCTGCCGATAGTGGTATAGAATGCCCAATAATTGATAATCTACTCGCCTCTCCACTCGACCGAGACAGTACATTGTACTGAGAACTTGATTTGGAACGATAATTCGAGCAAATCGATACTCGACTCGCCACTCAACTCGACCGATACACTCGAACGAGACAGTTCATTTTGTCGCGTACTGGATGAGCTTTACTCGACCATTGACTAGTAACTTACTCCTTACCACTATATTCCATACGTCTGACCAGTATGCGGCGTTTCGGAGAACGATGAACTGTCAACTATCAACTCGACTCTCCGTTTACTTACTGCACTCGACCGATCACTCGAGTTTGTATTCGCTGTTAACAGAATGTCGAGCGAGAGTGATGGTGGCCGATGATTGTAACAAACCAAAGCTTGTGACTAAAGCGTTAACGGGTTGTTACTGTAAATAATAAACAACTGTAACTTAGGTACTTGGTTTAATTATCATAAAATGTTGGTTTGTCTGGAAACAAAATATCAGCCGCACGCACGAGCTCTTGTAGTTTTCGCCACTGAGGAGAGTCCGCGTCGGTCTGGAACTTGATTCGGACGAGCGCTTTCTTCCACAGCTCGGCGGAGTCGGTGAGGCGAGCGTCGTCAGCCTTGTACACCTTGCAGTCGATGTAGTACTCTCCGTCGGTGCTCGTTGCTCGGCGCTCACAGCCGCTGGCTACGCGGTTCACAAAGAATGAAGTTAGGTGATCCGATGAATGTTCTTTGTGTGGGATGTCGCGGTTTTTACTGATGCCGAATATGTCCATGCCAGTGTTGGTTTTTTTACTGAAATAATAACGAAAACTGTTATTAGTTAATGTTTACAACGAGAGATGCAGGGGCAAACAAAAAATAACAACGGTGTGTAAGCAGCGCACACAATCGCATAATATTTTATGAACGACACCACAGATATTTCTGTAGAAAATATTACAAGTGACTAATCAGCGAATGGAATACTTATGCAAATTGCACTATTATAATTCAATTAGTGGAAACGTACTACTTTACTATTTTAATTTAATCAGAACTAGGAGATAATAAATTCAAAATATTATTCACCTGCTACGAGTTACGGTTGTTGTTTGTGACTGCATCTTGCGTTTCCCATTGCTGTCTGCAGACGGATTGCGACTGGCCTTCACTTTGTGTCCAGTGATCGATGCTTGCGAGTAATCACACTCAGAGTCTGACCTGAAATAAAGATAGAGGAAATGTAGTCACACAATTATTATTAATTAATCCAATGGAGTAATGTCCATTGCGCTGGGCATACTATAGGACACAAGTGTTCGGGCAAACACTGGTTCTCTAATATTTAAATGGGATAGCACTGAGACTGAGCTAACTATGTACAGATCGGGTGATCTGTGAAGTAACGCGCTCACAAACAAATATATGTAGTTATAAATGACAGGCTAATCACAAGTGTGATCCATGAAAACGAACAGACTATTTTATCAGACTTACATTATTTTCCGATCAGAAGTTCCACTCGGTTTGATGACTTGGCTGGTGATGACAGCAGCGGATGGCTATCGACAATGCCGTCACTGATATTGTAGGCGACACGGAGTGTTTGTAGACCGATTATACAAGAGCACTTCGTTGCACTTGCAGACTGCGAAAACTTTGTACCGAACAGAAAAACTTGTGGCTTATAAGTTAAAATCGAATTATAAGTTAGGAATGTTAAATCCACTACAATCAATCCGGTATTGCTTTGTTAAAGTAACTTTTTCTATAGTCGTATTATACGCGTTGGTAAAATGAAGACGAAGGAAAATTTTATACTGTATCGAATGTCGATGCAGCGAAATAAGCTAGGGCTGACCAAACGATAGCGTGAACGGAATCGCCACAAACCAGATAGATTTTATTATTTTAAAGAAGTAAATAAATGTTTCCAAGGTAATTATTTCATCATCTACATTTAGGTTTCGTGTAGAAAAAATGAACTTACTGCCGTCTACCGCGTACTTCTCTAGATTTCCTAAAATAAATAGATAATATAATTCTTGTAACTACGGTAACGGGCATGACGAAACCATGAACGTTATATGATATCGTCATCGTCATGTCGTCTATCGACATACTATGATATATTTTAATCGATTAAGTGCATTGTGTGAAATTTGTATATTTGAATGCCTACCAAGTTGTTACCAACCCTAACCAAAATAGCTGATTATTGTGATTGCGAAATAAATAATTATGTTTAGCACACGTGTAACAATTAGGCAATAACAACTTTTATGATGAAATATTTTTCTGCTTTGTAGACAAAAAAGAAAACAAAAAAGAAATCCCTAAAATATTATTTATTACCTCAAAGTCTCTCGGAGCGAGCACCTTTCTAAACTGTTACAGTACAATCAAGTTAATTATTATAAATAAATATTTAATTGATCTCACACCAGAAACAACAACAATTTCAGCTACTGGAGCAACTGTGTTCGTTATATCGGGGTGCTGAAATATACATACATATTTGGATCACGCAAATACATAATCTTATGTATGAATCATTTCATATTGTGCAGGTAATTATCAAATATAACACAACAATAATACGATAACTATTTAGAACATTACAATAATTATGACTATTTTTCATTCTAGAATTTACAGCTTTTTACCTAATTCTTCATCGGTACCAATAAACCATTTTTTTTTTAGTTTCAGATACATTCTGCCTAAACATAATATTAATTACTGACTTGCCTGTGAAGAATTATTAAATTACTTGAAGTATAACTACATATTTGGACCACGCAGATACACGTACTCTTATGTATACATAGTTTCATATTTTGCAGGTAATTATGAAATATATTTTTCTTCCCAGAATATACCATTATCTTACCTAATCAGATTATGTACCTAATGCATCCATTTTTTTTTTTTTTCAGATACATCCTGCCTAAACATAATTACCGACTTGCCTGTGAAAAATTACACAAGGATCTTGAAATCAGCGTAAAATTGTCCTGACCAAGTTGTACTAATTATATAAAATATTTTGTCTGGTATACCTAAGACGGTGAATATTAGTTGTAAGTATTATCTAATCCAAATTTATTGAACTAATAATTTCAAGTGTTCTTTGATTTCAAACAATAATATAATGCCTCACTGCTCTGATTGTAAAGTATTTGTAGACAATCGTCGATGGTCTGGTCATTTACGTAGCAATGTACATAAAAACAATAGTTCTATCCCTATGTATGATAATGTTGCAATTATTAATTCTTCTTTTAAAGAACGAATCAAAAGTTACAAAATCATAGCGACAGGTGAACAAATACATAGTTTTCCTGAGGTGTTTCTCAAAAGTATTAGTACACAAGTCAAACATTTAATAGACAATTCAATAGAGAAACACACCTCTGTCAAAATAAATTTTGAACTGTTTGCTTCGTTTCTTATGTATAAAAATGATCAACAAGAAATAAAATCATTCCGTACAAACAACATTATTACACATTTTAATTACGATTTTGATTCTATTTATAAACTAACTATTGATTTACTACTAAAAAAAATTGAAGAATTTGAGGAAAGGGATAGTGGTTGGACTTTTTTATGCAATTCACATTTAGAATTAAATATTAATAAATATCAACCTCTCAGCGGATCTAAATTTTTAACTTTGCCGAAATTCATAAAAAGTAAAAGAGCTTGTTTGAATATTCGGAACAATGATGAGTATTGCTTTTTGTGGTGTGTTGTGGCGGCATTGTACCCCACAAATAGACATCCCGATAGGATTTCGTCTTATCCCCGCTTTCAGGATGTTTTGAATGTTAATAATTTGACATTTCCAATCACATTTTCGGACATAGCTATCTTTGAGAAAAATAATCCTTCTGTTAATATATATGTGTATGGTTTAAAAAACGAGAAGACAATTATTGGACCGCTTTATAAAACGTTGAATAATAAGTCTAATAAAAGTATCCATCTACTGTTTATAGAAAACAATAATAATTCTCATTACTGTCTTATCAAAGATTTATCTCGTTTAGTTAGAAATCAGATGACCAAACATCATGGTAAACTATATTTCTGTGAAACTTGTTTATTGTTTTTTCCAACGCTTAGTCAAATTGAATCCCACTTGTGTGGGGGGATCGTCACAGTTTTACCAGAACAAGGTTCATTTTTAAAATTTAAAAATTATGATAGGAAACAAAACATTCCATTCGTCATATACGCTGATTTCGAAACGTTACTTGAACCCATTTCCGGCGATGATTTCAACACCGCTAATACGTCATACTCTAAACGCCACGTGCCGGCTGCATTCGCTTACAATGTCGTGTCATCAAATAAAAATGATAGCGTTGAAGGCTATAGAAGTTATCGCGGCAATGATTGTGTTTCAAAATTTATAAATTTTCTTACTGAGGATGTAAAACAAATACATCAGATTATATCCAAAAGCGAGCCTATGATATTCACTGATGACAATTCTCTAGAGTTCAAACGTGCCGTTAGGTGTCATATTTGCGACAATTTACTCTTGACCGATAAAGTAAGAGATCATTGTCATATTACAGGCCTGTATCGAGGTGCAGCACATCGACACTGTAATTTGCAACATAAAGTACCAAAATTTATACCAATATTTTTTCACAATTTATCCGGGTACGATTGTCATTTATTTATAAAAAAGTTAGGCGAAATTCCAGGCCCAATTAAAATAATCCCTAAGACTAAAGAAAAATACGTCGCATTTACCAAATTTATTCCTATTGCTGATAATGAGTTTATTTGTATAAGATTTTTAGATTCATTCAACTTTTTAGGGACAAGTTTAGACAAGCTCGCTAAAACATTGCAGGTGGAAGATTTTGTTAATCTTCGATTTCATTTTTCTAAAGACAGACAGTTTAATTTATTGACAAGAAAAGGTATATATCCTTATGATTACATGACCAATTGGAAATGTTACGATCAAAAATCATTGCCGTCTAAGGGTAATTTTTATAATTATTTGAATAACGAAGACATTACAGATGAGGATTATAATCACGCACAGGCTGTTTGGGCTGAATTCAATATTAATAACCTCGGCGAGTATACGGATCTATACTTAAAAACGGATGTGCTTTTGTTAACAGACATATTTCAAAATTTTCGGAAAACCTGTAAACAATATTACAGTCTTGACCCAGCGTTTTACATTACTGCACCTAGTTTATCTTTCGATGCAATGTTGCTAAAAACGGGCGTTCAGTTAGAACTCGTGTCGGACTTAGCTATCATCAGAATGATACAAAGCGGTATACGCGGCGGTTTGTGCATGTGTTCCCATCGGCATGCTAGAGCCAATCACAAATACATGCCTGAATATAATCCATCACAACCTGAGAGTTTCATAGTATATTTAGATTGTAATAATCTTTACGGTTTTAGCATGTGTCAGTATTTACCATACTCTAGTTTCAGATTTTTAAGTGATAACGAATTAGCAAATTTTAATGTTACCACTATAGAGGATAACGCAAACTGGGGCTTCATATTAGAAGTCGATCTATTGTATCCCGAGCATTTACATAATGACCATAATGACTTACCATTTTGTCCCGAAAAATGTGTACCCCCGGGAGGTAAAACAAAGAAATTAATAGCAAATTTGTATAATAAGTACAACTACGTGATTCACTACGTTCATTTAAAAAAATGTTTAGAACATGGTTTAATATTACGTAAAATTCATAGAGCAATTACTTTTAGACAGAGTCCGTATTTAAAACAGTACATAGAGTTAAATACTCAATTAAGACAGAAAGCAAAAAGTTCCTTCGAACAAGACTTTTTTAAGTTATTAAATAACAGTGTTTTTGGAAAAACATTAGAAAATACTGAAAATAGAGTAACCGTACATTTAGTTAATCAATGGTGCGATCAGTCCAATCGAACTAAGAAATTTATATCCGCTGAGAAACTTATAGCCAACCCCTATTTCCACAGCGCATCTATTTTATCAGAAAATTTAGTTGCAATACAAATGAAACCTGATCAAATTATTTTAGATAAACCTATATACATAGGTTTCACTGTATTAGAACTTTCAAAAGCTCACATGTATTACTTTCATTACAATATTGTAAAGCCTTTTTATAAAGATCGAGTGCAGCTATGTTACACAGATACCGATTCCTTTGTCTATAAAATATACACCAACGATTTTTACAATGATTTGAAATATAATTTTTTACAATATTTTGACAGCAGTAACTATGAAATCACAAATGATTTACAGATACCGCTAAAAAATAAAAAGGTTCCCGGTCTCTTTAAAGATGAAATGGGAGGAAAATATATTACTGATTTTGTTGGTTTGAGATCGAAACTTTACTCTATAAGAACCCCTAATAGTATCATTAAAAAAGCAAAAGGAGTAAAATCATGCGTGGTCAGGGATTTAAACTTATCAGACTATGAAACCATTTTATTTAATGGTGGAGTAATCCGGAGAAAAAATAATATGTTTAAATCAATAAAGCACGAAATATTTACTCGGACTGTCAACAAAGTTGCTTTATCTAGAAATGATGACAAACGATCGATATCTGTGGATCAAATATCAACCCGAGCCTGGGGGCATGCATTTATTTTTAAGAATGAATTACTTTGATCATAATTTTAAGTTAAGTGTTACCTACTCATAGTTTAGTTTTAGGAAATAATAAATGTTAATATTATACAAAAAATGAAATAAAGTGTGAATTATTATAATTATTGACTTGTTTTATTTCTGAAATCCTGTTTATTTCAAAATATCATTACACTTTTTAGTTAACACTGATTGCAGTTATCTCACTATGCACCTAAAATACCATGCATCATAAGGTTGATTTTCGAATAACTAACGTTTTACGATTAAGTAACATGCTTACAAGGCGTTGTTTGTCATTGTATAAGTGTTACCTACGTTGCAGTTCATTGGCCTTAGTCTTGAGACACAAACGCTTAGTTGACAATATTAGTATGACTTGTAATTATTTAGTTATTTTGTCATCATTTACGAAATATTATTCGGCGCGAACACCTGTTTAATATTTTTTTAACTTCCATCAAAAGTTATCATGTCGGTGAGTAAAATATTTTTAATTCGTTTTTTTTAATGATTGTTTTATAATTAGAGATTGTGTTCGCAGCTGTGTTGTGTTGCATTTTTCCAGAGCCTTTTGTCACTAATCTAAAGTAAATCTAGACTTTCTCGATTGAAAACCCAATTAAAACGCTATACTAGCGGAATAGTGGTATAAATTGTGTTTATATTTTGTTCCAGAATTCTGACACCGAGATTGTATTCAGCCAGTATGCTCAGGATCCTTACGAGGGATTCTCCGAGATGTTTCGCAGTGAACCCGGGCAAAGCAAACAAGTCACGAAAGGTAAAAAACCAAAACAACGGTGCAGGGAAAAATCGATAAAGCAAAATCCTACAAAATCCTTCGTTATGAGTCGACTACATCGAAAAGGGATTAAGTTAATAAAAATTTCAGTGGTAGATCTGTGTAACAACAATCCTCAAACCATAGACAGTGATAGTGACAGTGAAAACGTTATTATAAACGCTCAATATATTGTTCAAGATCCCATCGACAGTGTTATGGACGAAACTGAGTCTTTAGTTAAGAAAATATCAAAATCTTTAATAGGTACTGACTTTTATTAACCGTTTTTGTAAAGTAGTTAATATTTGTATTTTCATTATGATGTTTTTATTTAATTTTGTATTAGGTTGTGTTATTTGTGGAGTAGCGTGGGGGTGTTTAACAAAATAAAAGCAAATTTACATTATTTTGATTTTTATTTAAAAACCTTAAAACCAATAATCTAAATACATTACACATATGAGTACATACATTTATACCCATTCTAAATATTTCCTTAAACAAAGCACATTTTTAAGAGCACATTGCTTTAGATGTTTATTACAATTAAAATTAGATCTTCCTTCACAGTATTTTTTATGCAAAACAGAGAAACTAAGACATTGTTCTGTACCAAGGTCTGATACTTTACAATTCACACACAGTTCCTTTATCCAATTCACCTTCTCCAAACCATTTACAATAATTTCCTTATTTTCTAGATATGGAACGATTATACGCCGAAATTCTCTATAGTCAATATATCCTTCATTCCAATAAATACCTCTATTTCTTTCCAACCATTTAACTTGTCTCTTTTCGTCACTTGTTAAGTATTTAAACAAGTATGGCGGTTTTATTAAAAATGTTTGCGTATAATCACGACTTGCAAAAGCTAATTCTTTTATTATAAAATTATTGTTCAGGTCTTTAAACCCTTGAACATCTAAAATAATAGTATTCGGATTCATGATATTTTTCTCACAGTATTACTCAATGGCTTGTACTCAATTATGCAGTCGTTCAATATAAGACAGTATGCAGAAGTTTGATCTGGTATATCGGAATCACTCTCAATTTCCACTCTTACATCCACAATAGGACCTGTCTTTACATTATCAGCTTGTCTAGAGCAATCTATGACAAATAGCGGCGCCAAATCTTTGAATTGTTTCTCACTTAATAAGGGTTCCGAGCGACGTCCGTAATAAGACTGTTGAAATCTGATGTATTGCTCGTATAATAAAGCGATTCTGTTATTCGCGAAGCTGACATTTAGGTTTTCATACGGGAAGTAAGTTGAGTTTAAGTATACTCTAACGTCACGAACATGACAGTGATCGAACTGGGACATATCAGAACTTGAATTGTTTTTTCTATTTGTTTGTAGACCCATAATTATGTATCTTGGTTTCTCTATTTGTGAGGAAGTTTTGATAGACCAGGTATGTTTTGTAGTTTTAGGTAAAGCTGGATATTCGTACAGATCCCAATTTCTGAATATCATCTGGAGTGGTCGATCTTTTTCTAACAGTTTTAGCAAACTTATTTTTTCTTTGTCGGACACTTTAACATGCGGTACACGCCAGATGATTTTATTTATCTGAACGTCGTCTACAAATTCCCCGGTGTTAAGTTTCACAGCATTCAGATTAGTGTTACTTCGTAGCAATATCAGTTCGTGCCTACTATTTATCACGACTTTCTTGAAATCTTCTGCAAAACCGATAATGTTACAGAGGGGTATAGAAGCAGAAAAACTACCCCCATTAATATTTTTTATTCCATCGATATTCCAGCCCCATGCATTGGCTATCTTTGATTCACCTTCACTCATTGATATTAACGATTTCATGGTGGTAGTTATGCCAGCGTTTTTTATTCTATCAATTTCCACTCCATTCAGCTCATATCTTATATCTTGGAATAAGTAGAGTAGAGCATTATTCGTAAAATTAACACTAGTGGCTTTCTCTTTCATATCCTTTTTACTTACGACAACAGTTCCTTCCAAATACAAGGTACTAGCTGAGGGAAGTATATACAAGTCCTGTTGGTTAATAGGTATGCGGATTTCATCGTTTCTATTGAAACTAGTTACGTAGGGCTTGTAAGAATGAAATTCGATTCCTTCAACAGTGTTGTCATAAGTCGGAGCAGATAAAACGTCTAAGATATTCATTTTAGCAAACCGATCGCTTTGAGAAATGCCTTGTTTTCTTTAGTTAATTTAATTTTCTTCTTAGAGCGAGCTCTTATTTGGTTGGAAGCTTGAGCGGAACTAATATTTTTGATTTGTTGATGCATATATTTATTGTAGTCAATCATTTTTTTCTTCTGAGATGCAAATACAGCTGCACTTCTTCACCGCGCAAATTGATTAAGCGGTTATTTATATCTAACAGCCTGATATGTATACAGCTAATGTTGTTTTGGTTAATTGGAAAGTATATCGCGTTTTTCGGGATTTCTATAATTCTATATCCGGGAGGCACGTTGAGAGCAAATTCGTGGATAATGTGACTGGGTTCTCCGTTTGTGTACGAGCCGCTTACAATATCACATTCGATCCTGATCACTGTTGTAGGTAAAATGTTGACTGGAAAGTGCGATACATGCCATTTATTTGCTTTTAAGATCTGCTTATTAAACCCTAACAAATTCCTAAACGTACCTTCTTTATTAAAATTTATGTCTTTTGTACAATATACAGCAGCTTTTAAAGTATTGTTATTGCACTGTAGTTTGATTGATGCATCTTTCATTTCAGATTTTAAATAATCATTAATATCTTGCAATTCATAGGTGCCGTCAGGTATTTCAATAACTTCGTTAGAACCATAATAGAACTTATTATTCGTTTTGTCAATGTTTGGAATAGAATTAAATGTTGCGAAATGCAATAAGGCACACTCATACTGTTCATATAGTTGCAACGTGTTAGGATAGTAAGTAGATAAAGTTGACGAGTTTCCAGTTATCGATAATGTGAGTGACATCTTGCAAATGATTCAAATAAAAGAAAAGCATAAGTTTTATACGTTTTATTTCCAAAAATTCCATAGATATTCTAAACATAAGTGTCCACAATTTACAGTGTTGAATTTCTGATATCTTGTATAATTATAAAAAACATTACAATTCTTAAAATATCGCATTAATTCCATTGGAGGTTTTAAATCTCCAAAGCTATCAAAATATTCACAATAATTGCATACTTTTACATAAGCTACCCAATGCGTGCCTTCGTTCTTAGAGTCGTCCAAGTTAACGACACCACATTCAACCCGTTTTGGCGTCCTTGGTAACTGATCCTTCATGTATACTCCTCGAAAGTGAGGGATGTTGCGTGCATACCTTTGGATGTCTATATTAGTGAGAGGACGATTAGGTAGCTTATTTTTCAGTTTTTTGAAGACTTAATGAATAAACCATTACCATTTTTATGTGACTTAATGTACAAGCCCTGACCTAACTTTAAAGACTCCATAGCCTTATTATGTCGTTGTGTTTCTCGCAAATTTTGCTGACCTGCTTTGTAATCGTTAACAGTTTTTGCAATACCAGCCGCACCACCAGCTAAAGTTCCTAAAGCTGATAAACCCGCAAAAATTGGGATTAAAGGTAGAATACCTCCAGTCTTTGGTAAGGGTATCACTCGCGGCACTCGAATTTTCTGAATGCATGGGATTATTTTTTTTGCTGCTGAGTAAGCAGCGTTAATTAAAGCTTTACTGTCCTTTGGATTCAGTTTCTTTATTTTTGCTTTTATTTTTGACACGAAACTTTTAAACGTTTTAATGCCAGAACCAGATTTCAGTTTGGCTTTCATAACTTTGCTCACTAACCATGAACTAAGTTTTTCACCTTTCCCAGCATCGCTCGATTTAAGTCTTTGTTTAGCCATATTTAGTAGTTGCAAATCAGCTTTGTGGCGATTGGGTAAGTCTGTATGGTTTGCATATGCAATGTCGTGATGCATACAAGCTTCGTCTAGCTTATTTACACCTCGGTCACCTCGTAATAAACGTTTCTGCAATTTAGTTCCGGGACCGCAATAATTGTAGCCGGGTAAATGAAGTTCGAACGGTAGATTATTAATTAAGGTATTAACAAGTTCACCTCCTTGCATTGTCTAATGTGTAATGAGAGAAATGATGCAAAAGTAATCGTTATATAATTATTTTAATCCACTATTGCAGTTTTCTCGATCCAACTATTTTCTTCGTTGTTTAGACCCAACCATTTCACAAACATTTTTGATCCTTTTCTTTTTAAAACCCTTTCTATCAAATAAATACCAGGATAGTAAGATTTCTGAAGTTCTTGCTCGTAAAAGGTTCCCATTATGGCCTGCTTTCGCTGATCTTGTATATGATATGTTACTGGTATGGTATGGTTAATTTTTTTTATAGTAAATATTTCAGTTGACCAATTAGGTGTATAACCTTTTTCAAAATGGTGTTTGTATTTACTGATACGAACAAAGTCACCTACTTTGAACTTAGGTTTTCTACGGACGGTTACATGATTTAAGGCTTTTTTAATATTTTCTTTTATAACAGACTCGCAAGATTTATTTACTTCAATTGGTTTAAATTTAATGGTACGATGTTTTGTGTTGTTATATATCTTTAACGTAACCTCTAACGGTATACCTAACCACATATAGTTTCCGTTCAGACTAAAATATTTATATATTTTATTTTTAAGAGTTTTAATCAGTCGCTCTACGATCGAAGCTTTTTTGGTAGAAAACGTTGAGTAATGGTTAACATTGTAAGTCTTCATAAGCGTTTGAAATGAGTTGTTATAAAATTCTGTTCCCATATCAGTTTGTAAATTAACCGGTTTGCGATTGCTGTTAATCAGTATTCGTTTAAATGCATGAGTAACATCAAGTTTATTTTTTGATTTTAATGGCTCTGCCCAAGCGTACTTTGAGAAGCAGTCAATCACCACTAAAATGTAATTATGACCTTTATTATATTTTCTTAAATTTTGCATGTCCATCAGATCAGCTTGCCACAAGTCATCGATCCCCTTTAGAATGACAGGACGTCTAACGAAATTTCTTCGTGCTGCTTTATGTATTTCATTAACAATTTGCTGTTTTGCCATTACGGAGTTTTTTGTAGTAATTTATCTACCTCTGCTTTGGTATAAAACTTATCTTCCAAATGAGTTGAAATCTCAGGTATCTTTGCTTTTAAAGTAGCCTGAACTGTATCCTTTGTGTCTTTTATGATTTGAGAGCGCAATGAACCAATCATGTTATTAAATTCTTTTAACATATTAGCATTCAATCGATCTACATAATCCTTGTTCACGGTCAGGTTATTTAATTCTTTTAACATGTTAGCATTCAATCGATCTACATAATCCTTGTTCACAGCATCGCCTGCTTCTACTGGAGATCGGACTCCTCTTAATCTTGATGTTTTTAAATCAAAATCTCCGTTTTCTAATTTTAACAATGCGTTCTCATTAAACTCAAATAACTCTGATAAACGCATTCTTTTGTGAATGTAGTGTCCGAATTTGTCTACGTTCATATTTAAGGTGTATTGTATCGAGAAGCTGATAATAAAATAAACACATTTTAAAATATTTATTTATTTATAACTTTACTTTCACGCAATTCTTCAATGATAGATATAATTTCATTATCTAATCCTGTGTTACCAGCATCTCGAGATGCAATTAGTAATTTTAACCTATCTACCAATTCATTTGGATCGTCCCAATAAACAAAATCAACATTTTTCTTCCACATTTTTGTAAAGGGTAGTCCTTTTCCTTTCGTTTGGTGGTCCTGAATTGTACTTCGTAGTTGGAATAGAGGCTTAATAATTTGCAAATATTTTTGTCCTTTATTACTTTTGATTGGTTTACTGGGCTCATAGTCCCGTCGATGTGCGTTTGTGTCAAGTAGCATCGACTTATAATGTTTCATATCACTCTCTGTAACCAAGCTTAAATCGGCATTCTTTTTCAACAGCAACTGTTTTAAACCAGGCGTATTTCGGTATTTGCGTCCAGCTACGATGATATACTCATCACTGATCGTTATACGAGCAGAACCTAACATCAATTTTCCGTCCTCTTTTCTGACACCAAACGGAATATCGGTCAGAGCTTCTGAGGACACTGACCAGGATGACGAATCAATACCTTGGTTGTTTTCAACTAATGATTTGTACGAAGAGTCACTTTCGATATCAGATTCATATTCGTCTTCATTGTCGTTATTATCATTGGTTCCTTTACTAATTGTGGGTTCTTTTTGCAAAGTTTTATCGATAAACGGAACTTCGGTTTCTTCATTTTCTATATTATGCGGAACACAAGCCTGCTTACTGACATTAGCAATTTGGTTGAGTGGTTCTGTTACCGGCTTGAAAACTGATTCCAGTACTTGCTGATTGTTAAGCTCAGCATCTCTCATCTTTCGCACCTTCTTCTTAACAGCATCTGCAGCCTCAACAATTTGTCTTTTCAGTGATTTTTCCATAGTAACAAAAAGTTCGTGATTGATTAAGCGATGTCTGAAGAATAATAATATCGCGAGGGTAACACTCTTAAATATAAATATTTTTAATCAAAGACAACAAAAGTGTCAAATTTATTTCTATAACATCCTTTATTTTTGGAGCAATCCTTATTAATCACTACATAATTGAAAGGTTCACTCCATATTTTCGAACACATTTCACGAAATTCAATCCATGTCATATCAGTGTTGACATGTTCTTCATAAATATGCCGTAAATTAATTTCATCTTGTTTAAAAAGTATGATTAAGTTCGCATTATCTCTTACTAACTGCTTGGGGATTTTACTATATGTTTGGTTCAGATAAAAACAATCTATGCATTTGTGTCTTCCCATTGCAAAATAATCACGCATGTTATTTTGATTTTCACAAGCAACATCATCAAAAATAATCACGGAGTTGGGTTTTGCGTCCTGAACGCTTAGTACTTCCTCATTTCCCTGATATTTCTGGAGGGAAATACCGGGAACCCGTTGCAAAACTCTTTCTAAGAAAATGTACTTAGGTTGGTGCAGAGTTTTTGAATAAACATAAACATTTTCAAATCTTAATCCATTTTCGTGTATAAGAAGGCCAATTAATAAATTGGTTTTTCCACAATTGGATGGACCACAAATGATACATCGTACTGAGTTAGGTAATAATTCCCCATGACGAAAACTAGTCTTACAAATATCATCGCAGACTGTATCAACATGCAGCGATTGCGGTTGTTTTACAAATTTCATGATTACTGTTGGAAATGAACCGATTAAAAATGAGTGAATGTATATAGTACGTTAACATTTATAAACTTACCACAACCTCTTTTGCGTTACTGGTCATTGATCGAGTGGATTGTTCATTACTAAGCATTCTGTACCACCCTTCAGAGCGATAGCAAACTCGCATGATCATTGGTTGTATACAGTTATACACTAGAGAGTAAGTAAACGGAGAGTTGATGGATGATCATCGTTGCTCATCAAGTACGCAGCAAAATGTACTGTCTCGGTCGAGTTTATCGGTCGAGTGGAAAGGCGAGTCGATTATCAATTATTGGGCATTCTATACCACTATCGGCAGCGAGGCGCACTCGCCGAGCAACTTGCCGATAGTGGTATAGAATGCCCAATAATATACTACTTCAGTTTTATTGCTATAAGTATGTTTTTTTTTTAGGGTTCCGTACCCAAAGAGTAAAAACGGGACCCTATTACTAAGACTCCGCGGTCCGTCTGTCTGTCTGTCCGTCTGTCACCAGGCTGTATCTCATTAACTGTGATAGCTAGACAGTTGTAATTTTCACAGATGATTTATTTCTGTTGCCGCTACAACAACAAATACTAAAAACAGAATAAAATAAATATTTAAGTGGGGCTTTTTTTTTCGATAATGAAACGGAACCCTTCGTGCGCGAGACCGACTCGCACTTGACCAGTTTTTTTTTTGGTGGCACCTTGTTTTTATATACGTAAATTGAAATAATTTCATTGTAATTTTGTATGTTGTGCTGTGTCATTTGTGTGTACTAAATAATTGTTTTATCTATCTACCTAGGCTCGAAGTACTCCTCCACATCGCTGTCATCCGGGATCGTGCCCAGAATACTGGCAGCATTGCTACGTTGAATGGCAATACTGATTCTTTGTGCAAAGAACGAGCCAGCCCTCTGGTCACGCAGTGTCGATCAGTCTGCGAGAGATCTCCGTGCACTCGGTCCCATGACCCAAGCGTTTCGACCCCAAACGGCTCAAAACTGTAATTACCAATTAGGTTATTCTATTTGCGCCGCTTGAGGGCCTCAGCTGCCGCTTTAAAACTTAAGAGGAAAAGTCCTAATTTGAGGTTTGGCACTCGCCTATTTCCTCCAATTAACCAATTGGAACAATTTAAAAGATATTCCATAAACTGAAAACCTGCGCCCCTATGTATTCCTTTTAATGATATATTATCTTAGAAGCACTAGAACCCACAAAAATGCTCAAAATTGCGGTGTCAACATAGGCCTTTTTTAGGGTTCCGTACCCAAAGACTAAAAACGGGACCCTATTACTAAGACTTCGCGATCCGTCAGTCTGTCTGTCTGTCCGTCTGTCACCAGGCTGTATCTCATGAACCGTAATAGCTAGACAGTTGAAATTTTCACAGATGATGTATTTCTGTTGCCGCTATAACAACAAATACTAAAAACAGTTTAAAATAAATATTTAAGGGGGGCTCCCATACAACAAACGTGATTTTTTGGCCGTTTTTGCTCGATATTAATAATGGCAACAGGTAGACGCTTGAAATATTCACAGAATGTTTAGTTGTATATTCACTTCAAAAAATAATAATTATTAAATGAAAATAAAATAAATTAAGGGGGGCTCCCATACAACAAACGTGATTTTTTTGCAGTGTTTTGCGATAATGGTACGGAACCCTTCGTGTTCGAGTCCGACTCGCACTTGGCCGGTTTTTAATTTTTGAGTTTTGTAATCAGCCAATGACATGCCCCACTCTGGGTGAAGCGGGAGGTAGTGTCAGACTTTTACTGACTAAAACCCACCCGTGTGCTTCAGTGCTTGTTGTGTACAAATTTGACAACTACAAATGAAAAACATAGAAGCACAACATATATCTTTTTATTCAATTTATGGAATATCTTTTAATTTTTTCCAATAGTGGAGGAGAAAATAGGGAGAGCCAAACCTCGAATTATGAATTTTTACTAAGAAAATTCAGTCTGAGTTTCCTGCCCACATATCCTTTTAATTTGAAAAGTCGCTTCATGTAAATACTTACATGGTATTCACATATGTCTGATAAGACTGGTAGCAGACTCTGACATTTATGTTGTTAGGTTGGACCACGATTTCTATATTTATCCAGGATGGAAAATTAAAATATTTGGATCACTCTGGCTTTTACCCAATTCCATGTTTCTCCTCCACCTAGCAACCGATAGGAAGATCTCACAGCCCACCCACCACACGTCAGCCAAAGTCACAAATTCGGTAAACTACCATCAACTTCCTGCCTTTGTCCCATGTTACTTGGGGTCGGCGCAGGTGAACTACCAAACAGTGGAAAAAATTAAATTGGTTTCTGTGAATCAGCATCATTACATCTCAAATCTTACCATATTGTACGAAAGATTTCTTGCGTAAAAGATTCGGAAAGGAAATAACAAATTAACGGATCATTTAATAAGAAAAATTGAGGGTATTTACGTACAGAATAAACATTTCTCAAAACTGATCCCCCATATATGAGGACAATGGACACTGATTTGGAATAAATTGTCAAAAAGATGTGAATTTTTTTAACATTTTTTATGTGCTATTTCCGCCGGAAATGATTTCTGAAGTTCCATTACCCAGAAAAAGAAGAAATCTTTATTTATTGACCTTTTTATTTGGTATTGAAATAATTGGAAAACGAAAATTAGTCAGCGTTTTTTTTGAATTCGTGTAACCAGCAATTTATTTTTGGCAAAGAGTCGTTCATTTATAATTTTAATTAGTTTCTTCATTTCAATACGATAAACAGGGTGGCGCAAAAGTCATTACCCTATCGAAAGATGCTATATTTTTTTTGCAAATGGCGGCAAATATTAATTCTACCTTAATAATTGTGAAGTAAACTAACCCAAAATATAGCTCGCGATCGCCAGGCTTGCGTAACGTCAATCCATCCTGAATCTCGACCACGAGGGAGACAACATTTCATCGAAACTCTTCATTATTAACGAGGCCCATTTCCATCTCTGTGGATATGTGAATAAGCAAAATTATCGCTTCTGGGACACCGAAAAGCTGCGTATAACCCACGAAGAGCCATTTCACCTGCTCAAAGTACCTAACTGTATGATGTGCTGTTTACGCTGGAGTTACCTACAGCGAGCCGCCAAAAGACTACTGTGATCAGCAAGGTCCACAGAGCCATGCTCAACGGCTTCTCTTTCCTTAATTGGAGGACTTGAGACTGGAGAACATTTGGTTCCAACAGGATAGAGCAACGGCGCGTACTGCACGAGCTACAAGTGCTACAACCGAAATTCTGAGGGCTACATTACGTATACTTGCACTGGCCGGCTAGATCGCCTGATTTATTCGTTTAAAATTTTTTTTTGTGGGGTTTTCGAAGTTAAGAGTCTATGTCAATAAGCCTCAGACTCTTGAAGCCCTCAGCATCCGCCGGAAGTTCAGCCCAGTGTTATGAAAAATGCCATAAATTGGGTCCGAATGTTTATCAAATCTGGCGGCCACCACTTAGCTGATATCATTTAGATATCGACTTAAAGCGCAGATACCCCTCAGTAGCTGATTTTAAAGTGAGAATAACTGCTAAACCGCTAGTCGTAATTTTTTGGAAAAATATGTGTTATATTAGACCATTTTCTTAATAATTTGATCTATGTAAATTTTGAATTTTATTCGTATATAGCATAGTGTAATTACTTTGTAAAGTTATGTCTAACACGGACGGAAAACGACAATCGCACCAAAACCGCCAGGCATATTATAATGAAATTTTCACCGTCTCAATGACAATTTAATTATTTACATTTTGATCTACGGCTTTTTTTAAAGCCATAGTATAATAAGGAAAGTACAAAAATCTACAGAATTTTAGGTCACGCGGGTGATAAACGAGTACCTACGCGCTTCGTTCCCTCAAGCCAAAGACAATCGGTTAATAACTTTTGTGCCAACCCGTATACAGGTATAAATATAGCATTTTTGCTATGCCCATGCATATATGCAAACAGTATGTTTTTTTAAAAGGCTGCTTAACTTAAGGCCTGCGGACTTAAATTTTATCACCAGGCTTATTCCAAACTTGTTACAGTTCATGTCATTAAATTAAACATGCTGGTGGGTTCAGCAGCTTATTGCTTTGCTATCATCCACTTAACGATTTACCTATATCAAACGAGTGAGAGATGGGATGACCTATTTTTCACTAGAAAAAAGAGACAAATTATATCTCGGCTCAGCATGGAAATAAGAAAAGGCCCAGAAATCAATTTCATTTACACGAATTTACTACGATGTTCTTTAAAAAAAAAAAAAACAAAAATAACCCGTTTGTTCCAGAAGTGCACCAAAGCCAAAGAAAGTGTCTTGATAACCGCATGCGCAGCTTTACCTTATAACAACTGCGATTCTCTCGCGCGGATCACAACAACACGGCCGCCACTCGCGCGCGCACGCCTCCCCACACGATTGAGATTCGCGCCATTTTCCTCCGACATTTGACATGTGAATGAGTTTTATTGTTGTTTTTTGTCTATGGTAAATTTACTTTTAAAAATGCGTGCAGTGTTGTTTATGTGTGTTTTTGTGTATGGTGTGGTGGGACAAGATGTTAATGACATGAGTAACATGCCTAAATACGACGCAAGGTATGATTATTTGGACGTTGACGCGATTTTCACTAATAAGAGACTAGTAAGGGCCTATGTGGATTGTTTGATCAATTCTGTTCGGTGCACGCCTGAAGGAAAAGCGCTGAAAAGTAAGTAGACATTTTTGTATTTAAAAATTATGAGTTAAGTAGATGATTTGTAGTTTCTTAATTTAGACAAGAAACATTGTTTTGTAAGTAAAAAATAATTTGCAGTTGTACTTACTGATTTTAATTAAAGTTAATGATCCTGTCATGCAAGCTGTCATGTATAGCATGACATTTACATTTACTTTTGAAAAAAAATGTGCGTCTACTCCAGTAAAAGTAAGTGAGTGATTCACCTTAACATTTTACGAAAGGTCGATCAAATGAATTTATAGTCAGAACTATTAATTTAGTAATTACAAGGTGAAATTCGCAATTTTAGTGCGAAACGAACAAAACGAGAAAAACGATGTTCTTAGGAAATAACTAGAAGGTTGAAGTTTGATTCATATGATTTAAATTGCTCTAATTTATTTTTAGATAAAAAAAAATTAAAGCTATTAAAATTGCTGTTTGCTGTATTTGTTCAGTTTCCACTTTTAACTGTCCCACGGGGATATAGCATTTCGAGATTATTTACTTAAAAACAACAAGACTTAATTAATCTTCCAAAAAATATAACTATTTGCCGCATTTTCGGTCCCATGGTATATATATCCCGTAAGAACTATAACTTTCACTCAGCGGTCAGACAAATATTTTTCATTATTTCACTCAGCGGTCAGAGAAAATTATTCGTTATCGGGTCAGTAATTAAGTACCTACTTCCTTATTTTTTACAAATATTTATAAAACAAACAAAACATTTTACCTATTTACAAAATTAATTAAGGCAGGTATTTCAGTAATACTTATAATAAACTCCCTGTTATCAAAAATCACGCCGGTTTTTACGTCATAGAGCTTGACCTCCGATTATATCATAAGATACAAGAAACTGATGGTAGGTAACAGGGCTCTTTATTGTGTTAACCTATGTATCTACACGCTAATGAGCAATTAGAATATATTATAGAACAAAGAACAGTATTAAACGTATCATTGTAGGTATATCTGACTTCAACAAGGTACATAGTAGTTTTTCTTTATTGTGTACGGGTCATTGTCCTTTATTATGAAGAACTTTATTAGTGGTAGTAGTTTGATAGTGGTACCTGTAAGTATTTAGATAAAAAGAAAAACATGTAAGACAAAAGTTTTTCACGAGCTTTTCCGCCCTTTTTTCAACTCTTATACATTGCACACAATGCATTTCCAGATATTAAACCGATACACCTGCTTATTTTTTAGTTATATCATTAACACTGATTTGCAAGAAAAGAAATAATATTCGGTTGTTGTCAAACTGAAGACCTCAAAGTGATTACGCCAGCGTAGGAGCTGCCCTTCCGACGTCACTTGAGCTGACCGTCTATAGACTTGAGTGGCTTCTTCTTATACTTGCTGTTACCTGCCAAGGTTTTGGTAGCTATATACAATTCCTTCAGGTTACTGGTGTTTACAGCTTGTTGAGCACGATACCATTAGCCCACTGCCCTGTTATCTTTGCGGGTTCTGCGAAAGATTTATTTGCGTTTTTGACGGTATTGCATTTTAAGTTCAGCTTGCATGACATTATTACGGGTCTCAGGCAGTCTCAGATGATGGTTTCTTCTGTCTTCGATCAAGCAAGTCCTTCTCTACCCCCAACAACTTTTACACTTGGTGGTAGGTGCGGAACGCATAGAAATCTTCGAAGGACCATAGCTTGGTCCCGATTGGATTTATAGAGCTGCGGTTTGGTTTAAATTGTAGCAAATTTTATTAACTTTAAAAAGTTCGTACATTTTGCTTGTCGAAAAATGCATAGTTTACGACTTTTATAGTAAATACTGAAAAAACACCTAACTGGTCCATATAACATACTAAAATCCAGCAGCCTAATTGCGTAAGTGCCTACCCTTTGCCTTGCCGAATTCACTTACGCAATTAGGCTGCAGAACTATATCAAGCTTTGTGATTTTAATCTTTTTAGGGTTCCGTACCCAAAGGGTAAAAACGGGACCCTATTACTAAGACTTCGCGATCCGTCTGTCTGTCCGTCTGTCTCCAGGCTGTATCTCATGAACCGTGATAGCTAGACAGTTGAAATTTTCACAGATGATGTATTTCTGTTGCCGCTATAACAACAAATACTAAAAACAGTATAAAGTAAATATTAAAGGGGGGCTCCCATACAACAAACGTGATATTTTTGCCGTTTTTTGCTCGATATTAATAACGGCAACAGGTAGACGCTTGAAATATTCACAGAATGTTTAGTTGTATATTTGCTTTAAAAAATAATAATTAATTAATTAAAATAAAATAAATTAAGGGGGCCTCCCATACAACAAACGTAATTTTTAAGCAGTGTTTTGCGATAATGGTACGGAACCCTTCGTGTGCGAGTCCGACTCGCACTTGGCCGGTTTTTTAGTTTCGATTTCTACTGGGCGTCTCAGCATCTGCTACGATCCTCTCATACTTACTCTTTTAGTTTCATCCACATTCATACGTCTAGTTGCACACGCCGGTTATGAGTACTCGCACCTGGCCTTTCTAAAGAACCTCAGCAACTAGCGCGTCACCAAGAGCATATGATTAGTCCACAAACATTTAACCTCCACAAATCCATAATTCATTCACTCAAATACTTAAAATACCTATGAAGTGGAGCATAAGTACCGGGTACCGGGTTACTAGTTCATCGGTGACAACGATTCTTGAGTGTAATCCATTTCTATTGGCTTTAGCAATGTGCGTGGGAAGGTTACTGTCTAAACATAATAATCTACTTTTCTTAGTTCTCTATGGTATAGGTATGTCACCATGTTTGTTGTAAGTAACGGTTTCAACACCAAAATACTCATTGTACCGTTGTTGGCCCAGTAGTTACGGTCTTAACTTATGAGTTGTAGGTGGATTCGAACCCACAAAGGCATGTCATCATCATCACCACTGTTTTTAAAATGGAGAAGAAAAACATCGTGAAAATTGGCATGTCTTAAGGCCAAAAATCCGAAGACATGTATGTCCACCAACCCGCAGTATGCAATGTGGGCCCATTGCGCACTGTGGGGTATGCAAGGTGGATTACGACCTATCCTCTCATAGAGAGGAAGCCTGTGTCACAGGCCCAGCAATGAGAATGTCATAGGCGAGCTTATAGGTATTATTTATACGTATGAAACATTTTTGTGACTGGTTAAAAAATGAAGGACGTTTGGTCAAAGTCTTTGACATGAATAGGTCCTTTCAAGGTGTCTTATTCCTTCCTCAAAATACCATGTCAGACACAAATCTGCATGATCCTCATTTGATCGATTTGACCAAGATATCGTCTATACATACTTTTAAAGACACTGATTTGTTCTTGTATTATTTCTTATAAAAAAAATAAAAATACATCACCGATATCATCTAGTATTTGAACAGAAATGAATCATTAATAGAACATCTTTAAATAAATCATGAAATAAAAAACAAAAACCTACCTGGGTCTAATAGAAAGTATATAAGTTTATTTAGCACATAGTAAGTAATAGGTAAGTGTACAATAGTTAAAATACTTATACCTTTTATTTACCTAAAAAAAATACTATTGGTATTTCTTATTATATCATCTTACCTCTACTTTTAGCAGTCATTACGTAACATAATATTCTCACAGCACACTGTCACTTCTCTGCCAGATAATGAGATAACAGTGAAAGTTTCACACAAATCTGTCCAGCACTTTAAAACTGCACGTGCGAAACTGTCAACCAGTTTTTTTTACCGTTATTGGCATTATACAAAAAGATGAAAAGAAAAGCTTTGAATGGTGAATAGTTTCAATAATAATATTAAGTTGTCATCAACTATTCATAAGTTTGAAGCATATTGCACGCACGGTGGAATGTGGAATATGTGTCATAGTATTTAATGTTTATGTGGAGAAAACTAAAATTACCGTAGAGTAAAAACCTTGCGTGCATTCGCATTTTGCATTTCACTTTGCATGTTACTGTACAGTGATTTTAAATTAGCTGTCTCCATATACTTAAAAATTAAGTTCTATGAACACATTCCACCGCGCGTGCAATGCATGGACGGTGGAATGTACGCACGTACGTCCTCCGTTGCATCTCTCATCTCTACGACCAGAGATGTTATAGATGATTACACACACAGAGTCCTCCGAATTTTTTCTGAGTCCTTGGTGAGGAATCTAATCATGGCTGTATTTCTGCAATCAAATAAAAATCTCTTAAGAATTTTGTGACGATATGTTTTTGCACCAAAGTCTTTTGTATTTACTTTTCTTGCAATTTCTTTGTTTTAATAAATATAATATGATTTTATAATAAAATAAGTAAGTAAGCTATTTCAAGTCTTCCTAAGACACTGTTTATAATTTTTATCGCAAAGGGCGTTTTTTCTAGGTAATACGGAAAACAAAGATCCTATCGAGGCAGACAGTATTAGGCTCAACGCGATCAACATAGTTTATAAGAATTTGTTACGTATACAATAACATATGCGTTACAATAAAGTTTCCACTATTAATTGGCAGTTATTATAAATACTAATCAGGTTCAGTGATACACTTAATATGCACCTGCTAGGCTGCTACATAATATATGTACATATGGCTCTTACGCATATTTGATCCATGATATCTTACTGAAAGAAGGGTAGCTGTAGGTAGAGCATTCTTTGGGCATCAGAGCTATTAGTATAATTGTCGAGCAAAAGAGTGTTAATATTAGGAAATCATAAATCAATATTTTAGAAGACAGCCTCGTTGGTTTTACAATTAGTGTTACAAGCCTGAGGTCTAGGTTCGATTGCTGGTCGGGAAAAGCGGGGGCTACAGAAAAAAAATTGTTTGATTGCCATCCGATGATTTCTTCCGCTCTGGGAGAAAGAGGGCGAGTCAGACTTATACTGACTGAAACTCTCCTCTGTTCCGTTAGTTGCCTGTGCCAGGGCCGCGGTGACTCTTTCAAATTTATCTGCGACTCTGTAGTACCCCTAGATTTTTAATTTTTTTACCCGACTGCCGAAGGAGGGTAATGTGTTTATCAGTCTATGTATGTATGTATGTATATATGTATGTATGTATGTATGTTTGTTCCTATGTGGCGTTCTAGAGACCAAACGCGTTGGCCGATTTTGATGATTCTTACGTCAATCGATTCGTCTTAATCCTGCGAGTGTCACTGGCTACATTAAAATTGGAAAAAAATAAATGGCGGATTTTGGGCGCCATTTTGTGGGGAAAAAAAAAAATTTTCTTCCAAACCCATTGTGTGGGGTATCAAAATAAAGGATTTTAAGAGGCAATTTCAAAAATATATAACACTACGTCTTATATGTTTAAATGTACCTAATTCTAAAAAAAAATAACTAAAAAGTTGTAAATAAAAAAAGTTAATTAAAAAATCAAAAAACCCGACTGCTTGAAAAGCAAACTAAAAAGACGTAAACAAGAAGAAAATCATGCTGTGCAGTCGGAGGATACATCTGGTTTTGGTCCGCCAGCTCGCGAATATGTATCCTCCGACTGCACAGCATGATTTTCTTCTTGTTTATGTCTTTTTAGTTTGCTTTTCAAGCAGTCGGGTTTTTGATTTTTTAATTAACTTTTTTTATTTGAGGGTGTGAATTCATCCAATGACTGCTCGCGGGAGAGCGGGAGAGCGTGTCAGCGTGTCAGACTTTGCCTGACTAAAATCCACCACTGTTCCTTCAGTTGCTTGTGCTAGGGCTGCGGTAAGTCTTTTTCAAGTTTATCTGCAACCCTCTGTAGCACCCCTGAGTCTGGGTTTGTGATAAAAATAACTGGCGAAATGTGGCCTTATATGGTAGAGAAGTCGTTTTTGTACATCTATACGAGTACATACAAATAAATAAAATTGAAGTGTCTGTATGTAATATCAAAATAACAACGTTTTATTGAATGCACTTGATCACGAGAAAATTCATAGTTCCGGCGGGATACTAAAAAATAAAACTGTATTTTTACGAGTTTGACGCGGACGAAGTCGCGGGCAAAAGCTAGTCGATAATATAAAAAACAAATAGCCAGGGTGTTAAAGGATAACCAACAAAACCCATTTCCAGCAGTTTTGGCATTTTTGTCGGTTTGTCTGTTTATCTGTTTAGTTGTGCACGCATCACGTAAAATGTATGAAACCAATGTTGATAACTTTTATATATAAAAGTTGTGCCTAATTTGAAGTGTTACTTAGTTTTTGTTTCATCTCAATCAGTTCACTCTATCAAAAGTTAGATGAAATTAAATTGGTCAAGACGTTAAATATTAACAACGAACGCAATTCAGATACTCAGACAGTTGAACTCCATATTCGATAGATGGCGTTGTGCATTTGAAGTCATTTTCTGAGTGGCGGTGTTAAGATTCCCCGCTAAAGAATGACCCTAGAAAAAAAATTGGTAGGTAGGTAAGTAGAGTAGAGTAGGCAGTTGATGGGAGCGGAGCCGCGGGCACAGCTAGTCATACATTATTATTATGTTGAGATACTTTGTGTATAATCCTCATCAATTTATATGATTTTATAGCAATATGTGCATAAATAAATAACCTACACATGCAATTCAACGCAGGTGTTATCATCGCAAATGCATATATTTAGCATAAGCAGTACATAAGTATTTATTACATTAATTGCGTGAGTTTTGCATAAATTAGTATTGAATCATCAATATTTAGATATAATATCTATTACTTTTTTTATATTCAGTAAGCTCGCGCTTGACCACTATCTCACCTGATGGTAAGCGATGATGTGGAATTTGTAGAAAATTATTTTTTGTACATATTTCCAGAAAACATTGCCAGCGTGTTAGAGCATAACCAATAAATAAACCATATCCAGCATTTTTGGATTTTTTGTCTGTTTGTTTTTTTAGTTGTGCACGCATCACTTAAAATGTACGAGACCAATGAAGATAACTTATACACATAAAAATATGCGTAACTTGAAGTACTACTTAGTTTTTAGGGTTCCGTACCCAAAGGGTAAAAACGGGACCCTATTACTGAGACTTCGCTGTCCGTCTGTCTGTCTGTCTGTCACCAGGCTGTATCTCATGAACCGTGATAGTTAGACAGTTGAAATTTTCACAGATGATGTATTCCTGTTGCCGCTATAACAACAAATACTAAAAACAGTATAAAATTAATATTTAAGGGGGGCTCCCATACAACAAACGTGTTTTTTTTGCGGTTTTTTGCGATAATGGTACGGAACCCTTCGTGCGCGAGTCCGACTCGCACTTGTTATTTCATCGCAATCGGTTTATTATATCGAAACTTAGATGAATTTATAGTGTTCAAGAAGTAAAACATAAAAACACACGCAATTCAGATACTCGGACAGTTGAGATGGTGTTGTGCTTTTGACGTCGTTTTCTGAATGGCGGTGTTGAGATTCGCCGCGGAAGAATGAAATAAATAAAATTGTAGGTAGCTGGTAGGGTAGGTAGGTAAGTCTAAGTAGGGTAGTAGGTAAATAGAGTAGGCAGTTGACGGGAGCGTAGCCGCGAGCGCAGCTAGTTTATAATATTAGTACGGATTGCTGGTTGGTTTATTTAGATAAATGTCATTGTCAGTGCACGGTTTGCATTGATTTTTGTTTATTTCGGAGATGAGAAAGACACTTCCTTATAGAATTAGCTGACGTCATTAAACTTTGTCTATTGCGTCACAAGGAATCGTTCTACACGGAAGTAAATAACTTTAAGTTGGGCAATTTTCTGAAATTGTTCTTTTTTGATGAAAGGTAAAGTTAATTTGTCAAAGGTGAACAATTTCTCCTTCAATTACATATACTTTAGAACCCTTTAAAATTTAAATTATATGTTATGAGTTATCTCCTAAAGGACTAAAGCTAATATGGAACCATATAATTTCAATTCAGCAACTGATATTCATCATCAGTGACAGTCTCTATCATCCGCTCAGGGCAAAAGTCACCATTCTACAACCTCCCATTCATATTTTCTCCTTGCTTTAAATTGAGTAAAATTCGCCATAAGTATCACGATCCACCATAATTCCTCGACAATAGCTTTACTCTCTAGTGCGACCTCTTGGCGGTATGTGTGCAATTTTCTGACATGTGAGTATATATAACGGTCGTAGTAGGTATACTAGGTATATTTAGGTACTAGGTACGAGTATCAAAGGCCCGGTACCACACGGCCGAGACCCTGTTACTTAGTTTCCCTTCACTGGGTATAATCCTATTGCAAAACTAGCTTTTGCCAGTGGCGTAGCCTGAGTGAAAGGCGTAAATTATCCTACATAACTTAGGTACTACTGGAATAAAGTTATTTAATTTAATAAAGAAAGGAAGCGAAATATTTTATTGGGACCCGCACAGCAGACACGAGAGATAACCAAAAACAAAAAAAAACCGTGCGAGACCAAAAAGCATGTGCACCGAAGGCAGCGATATATCAAAAGAAAATAACGCTATACAGGCATGGTATTCCACATTTAAATCCGTTTAGCCGTTGAGGCGTTTATACCTGAATTAATAGGTAACTTCAAAATACAAAATGCATTTATAATAAATTACCAGATGTCATAAAAAATTTGAATGTCACACTTTTCAAAAAAAGATTAAAACTGTTACTAATTGAAAAATGTTATTATACGACTGATGAATTTCTGAATGATAAATTAATGTAGACCTATCTATTTATTTGACTGGAGAAACAATCTTTAACTGAATATTTTGACTAATTGTAATTTATGATTATTATTTACTCCATATTGTGACATTCATAATTTTGTTGTTATATACATAATATATTCTATTATTTTGGAAATACCTACCAAATAATTTGTGTTTACCTCTCGAATGATTATTATATTATATTTTTTTATTTTTTTATGACTGTAGAAATTACTCCATATTGTGACATTTATAATTTTGTTGTTATTTATTTGACATAGTTCTATTAATTTTGACATACCTACCAAATAATTTGTTATTACCTCTCGCATGCTTAATATTTTTATTTTTCTTCGTATTTCGCATGTAACCATAATATTTGTACGCTTCTTGGCATAACATAGCGACCTAGAAACTTTAATTTAAGAACTGTATTTACTACCTATGTTACACAAATAAAATTGATTTTGATTTTGATTTTTTTGATTTACATACAGACTTTCACATAGGCATCTAATACAAGTAACTAAGTAGGTTAAACTACACAGATAATATAATTTCTGTCTGGCTATAGTCTTGTATGTATAGAATTTTGATTGGGTAGGAAAATAACTGAATGTACGGTAATTGCTTGTTATGATTTGCATTCCAAGGTCTTCTTAATTCAGATAAGTTGTAATTAAGTTTTAACGCCAATTAAAATGAGTTTTTGTTAAGTAATGTTAGGTTTTGTATTCTAGAATGATACAAGTTAAATATTGCTCATCAAGCATCATTTTCAAGACTTAATACATAAACTTGGTTTAAGAATCTGTGATAGGTTTCTAATACAGAAGATTTAGAAAACTAGTAAGTAATAGTCAAAGAAAACACACGGAGAAACTTTTTTAAGAACCTGAATAACAAGAAAAACGGTTTAAAATGACTAAAAAACAAATAAAAGTCTATACTTAGCATAATAGAATTATAAGTACCTATTAAGAAGTCTGAAAGCTAATTAGCGTTTTATTTATATCGCCAAACATCCAGTTTCGTAGACTTTAGGTAACCAGTTCTAAATAAAATGTTTTTGACGAATTCAGTTTTTACCATAGAGAATAAAAAACAAACCGACTGCTAAAACAAAATACTACAAAGCGATAAATAACTTTCTTTTCCGAAGTCGGTGTCTTCTGCCTATTGTTTTCCGTTTTTCGACACCGACTTCGGAAAAAAAAGTTATTTATCACTTTGTAGTATTTTGTTTTGGAAGTCGGTTTGTTTTATTTTTGTTAAAAAGATATTTATTTATCTCTTTTTAGTTTTGGTAGGTACCTCCAAATACACTGAAAATCTTTTTTAGCCAATGTAAATCTCATGATGATTCCAATAAGCCCAAACACGAATAGGATCCATTGTTTATTTCGGTGTTCCAGTGCCTACCTTCCGGCTTCATCATCAGATCAGTTCGATGTTCAAAGTTCAAGATCAGTTGTTGCTTCATCATAGTCATAGTTCATAAGTCGGTTAGCTATTCGATATATCTTATACCCGTGACATACTTAGCATTAAGGAGTCCCAGTGGCTATCTGTGGTTTTCTTCATCAGTTCCATTTCACCAAATGACTTTTTCGGAGTGTAAATGATTGCACTGTTGATATAAATACCAAAATCGCTATATGTATGCATATAATATTTGAGGAGTTCCCTCGATTTCTCTGGGATGCCATCATCAGATCCTGATTTCCATATCATGGTTTCACCTTTGGGATATCTTCTTTCCTACAAAAAAAGAATCATCAAAATCGGTTCATAAACGACGAAGTTATCCGCGAACACACATAAAAAAAAACATATATACGGTCGAATTGAGAAACCTCCTCCTTTTTGGGAAGTCGGTTAAAAAATAAATGAAAAAAAATTACAGATATTTTACTTTTTTAATGCACCATAGAGAATACGAATTCTCTTCTGTTTTGTTTGTGAACGAACGGCAACACGGTCGTTTAGGTATTAGCACTTGCACACCGCTTGATAAGTTAATGATAGACTTCCTATAATACGACGTAATGGTTGTCTATGATAATTTGCTAGATACGCTATAAATAGTCAGGTACATGGCTGATTTTAATGGAGGCTTTATAGCAATGCAATGGGAAATATTCTAGTTTTTAATTACTCTATGGGTTATGCAAACAGAACTGGCCCATATTATTTGTTAACAATAACCCTTTATTTCATTCTTCAAAACTATCCGTTAATTATGTAAAACTTACTGGCGACTGCTAGGAATGTAACAGAAATGTGAAATATTCAAATGAGTTCCATGTATTGTGGTTTGTTCATTAATAGGTAATGTTTGTGGTAAAAAATAATAATCATTGTTCATAGACAAAAGACTGTATGTTTGTTGGTGCCCGCCCCTCGTTAATAGATTGCCACAAAAAGATGCCACCTTGGCATTATGTGGTTAATTCCTTGTGAAGACAAAATATTTTAAATCATTTTTTTGCGCATTGACATTCTTAGTGGAATATATTATAATATCTAGAGTTCACATTCCACAAAATTTGTCTGGCCTACAAAAAATAGCGGATGCAAGGAATCTATGTCACTAGACCTAGGCTTGTAGTTATAAATATAGTCTAACTATACCAGTAACCCACATTTAATTTTATTTTGATGACAAAAGGATCTCCCACGAGCCTATAGTAAAACTTTAACAATATGATAATTGTTCTTTTAAAAAACCCCAATCAAACAAATGATGGAAGAACTTTTGAAAACTTAAAAAAATATGGTATTAATGCAGATATCTGTAGAAACCACATACATGAAGTAAACAACTTTTTGCAAAGACACTTAACTAGACCTAATGAACACAGGGAATTAGCGATTAGACACACTAGAAGAAAATTACGAATCCTGCGAAACGTAACGTCTTCGTACGATTGCAACGGAAGAAGACATTATATATCATGTCTATTTGCATGACACTGAGTCCGAATGAAGTAAACAAAATATAATACTAGAACTGCAGATTACCTACATAAATGAATCACTACTCATTTTCCAGCACTTGTCAATGTTACTTGATGTCGGATCGGCGCAACACGGTTCCTTCTTTCATTATTCTCAGTCAACCGTCATTCACTAACAAAGTAATCTAAATACTAGTTTTTTTTTATTAGAAGCATTATAGGCCATCCTGTACTCTATGTATAGGGCAGTGGCAGGTTATAAAGAGGCGTGTTCACGTCTCATTTTCGCTCTATCTAAACAGACCCTTAAGGCGCAGATACCCCTGAGTAGCTGATTTTAAAATGAGAATCACGTCTAAACGACTAGTCGTATTTTTTTGGTAAGAATATATGTTACTTTAGACAATTGCTTTAATAATTTGATCTAAGAAAATTTTGAGTTTTATTCATATAACATAGTATAATTAATTTTTAAAGTTATATCGAACACGGACAAAAAACGACAATCGTACCAAAACCGCCGGGCGTATTTTAATGAAATTGACACCATCTTAAAGACTTAAATAACTACATTTTGATCTAAGGCTTTTTTTAAGTCGTTGCGGGTTTTGTTCCCTCAAGGTCGTTGGCAACTGTCGTCGTCTTAAAGATGTCAGAGACCCTTATTTTATAAGTAGTTTCTAATCTGTTCTATCAATTCATTAATAACCCTACAAAATTCGTAGAGCTTTAAAGAACCAAAAAGATAAAGAAAATTTTGTTCAGCCTTTCTATTTTGCAAGTATGTATTAGATATCGTTATCAATCTATTAGATAATGAGTAAATTCCTAAGTTCTTATATTTCAGACATCAAAATAGAATACGTTGCCGTTGCGAAAGGCTTATACTGTGGACCGTAGCTACCTCATAAGTATTCCATTGTTGAAAAGTATTTATATTTTAGTTGGCATCGTGACCACGAGATAGCTTTGGACAATGGGTCTCTTTAATGAGATAAAACCAACTATTTATGTCCCAATCTCAGATTAGAGGAATCTCTAATCTGAAGTCCCAATTAAGATAAATTATAGTGAAGCACTATGGACCGGTCAATGTGACTACACTTGGGGGAGGCATTTACTCAGCAGTATACGTCAGCTGAAATGATGATGTTGACAAAATAATGCCACGATTTTGTAATTTACATGATTTTTCGGGTTATTGGACGATTCGCCCGAATTTAAATCGCCCGAAAAGTGCGAATCGACCACTTTTAAAAAATATCAAATTTTCTGTGGCGATTCGCCCGAAGTTAATTTATCGGTGGGCGAATCGACCACTCCAAAATTATCTAATAGGCAATTCGCCCAAATTTTATTTTAGAGAACAAGAAATAAAAATTACAATCGAGTTAAAATAACTTCGAGCGAATCGCCACAGAAAAAATGATATTTTAAAAAGTGGTCGATTCGCACTTTTCGGGGGAGTTAAATTCGGGCGAATCGTCCAATAATCTGATTTTTCGTATTGGTCAGTGCATACGTAAACGTATCTTCCGAACATAATATTATGGGAAGTGAATATGAAATTAATATCAAGGTAGTTAGACTGAGGCCACTTAATTACCTATATTCTACTTTTGGAGTTGCTACAAAAAATACTAATGTAGTGTCAGTTCAGTAGGCATTAGGATAAAAAATAATTTGTTCTTAATTTAAAAAAATTCAAATATGCTTGATATTTTTTTACAAGATTTCAATGACCTGTCTTAGGCCAACTTTTTGCCAGTTACAGTTCTACAACATGTTGGTATCGACCTTGATAATTAACAAAGTGATAACCGTGTTCAAATTAAAAACTAAAATTGGGATCGTAAATTCGTAACTACCAAATTAAACTAACGCCTACATCATCGAATAATTATAGAATTAAAAGTCTAAAAATACCTTCAAAAGTGCCCATTTCAAGATTAAAAACAATAAAAAAACGTAAAACCGGTATTGAATATTCGCGGGCCACACAGTGTGGTCCTACGTGACAGACATTGTAAGGATGTTCTAAATTCAAAACAATAACTTTTAAAGTGACAGACAAGTTAAAGGACGAAGGCATGGCATTATTACGTAGGTCTATAACTCTATACCCACTGTAAGGCAAGGTCTTTATGTCATCTTAGTTGTCAAAATTAAAAAGAAACTCGATTCTTGTCTATGATATCTACTTAGCAGCCAAGCTTTTGATAAAATTGTGTTTAAAAATAATAGCTACATATTCGTAATTACCTAATGTGGAAATATAGCTGTTGTGGTGGGAAGATTACAATCTCCACTAAAAAAGATTTGTAATTAATTTACAAGAAACACGTTGTTTCACACAGTTTTTACCAACAATATGTTATTAATAATTCATTAATAGATCGCCGGGTAGGAAGATAGTTATAAGTTGGTACCTACCTATTTAATAACAATTTTACTATTAACAAATAAAACAAAATAATTAGTAAAAATATAAACAAAAAAAAACTAAAACTTATTATAATAAACAAACACATTAATAAACATTAACATTATTGACAGCCCGTATTTTTATAAATATGTAACTATTGATAATAAATGCAAATGTTGGTAGCCAGTTAATAGTGTTGATAAAAGTAAATACATTTTTTAAAAATCCCATATCCGATATTACCCGCACGCGAACAACAACACATTTCACAACACACAAAAAAGTGGGTTAGAATTGAATTTTTAATACTGGTATCATATACCTACCTCTGGAAAGCCCAGTATTTTTTCCGGAGCTATAATTAAGCTTTTTATTGATATATTTTTTGCAGATTCAATGATTTTACGAAGATAAATTTTAATGATGCAGTTAAAGTTTCCCAAGAACCTAGTCATATAATAGGTTTTATATAAGATTCATGAAAATAACATTACGCATAACACCACGTCTGTTTGACCTGTACCTCTGTTTAAGCTAATAGTAGTAGGTACACTTCGGATGTTAGGATTAAGTTTTAAGTAATTATGCATTTTATAGAAGCCGAATATTTTTTTTTGGGGCAATCTCACCGCACTATTCCACAACCACTGCAACTCCTGCAAGCCAGAATCAATAGTGGCGACTACCAGAAAAGCGCCGAGGCAATGAAGCTCGACGAGGTCCCGGAATATGAATTTAACTGTCTTATAAATCCCGCAACGAAATTAATCAGAAAAGAATAACGGAGGAGTAGGAAAAATACAAATTTCCACTTCCCTCCATACCAAGCAGGAGATAGAACAAACAAGGCCAATAGGCACAAAATGTCGTTTACAACTGGGATAAGCCCAGTTGCTTAGCACCACGGATAACAATTATCATTAATATTAATGGGTCCTAACATTGTGAGCTGTTTGTTATATTTTGATTCCAATAATAGTTATGCCAAAGCCAAGCTGAGCGTATTGCCAGTAACCGGGCATAAATTAGAGGGCAGGGTGGCTCAACGGTAATGGCACCGACTTAAGTGTCGTAGGTTTAAACCCAGGCAGGCTCTTTATTTTGTGTTAATTATTTCACCACTGCTGTAAAAACGGTGAAGGAAAACATCGTGAGGAAACCGGCATGTCCCAACAATTTGAAGACATGTGACATTCACCAACGCGCACTGGGCGGATTAGCGGCTTTAGGCCCATTCTTTCTCTCACAGAGAAGAGGCCTGTGTCCCAGCAGTGGGAACATTAAAAGGCTGATGATTATGCGCATAAATCCAGACTCCGGATTACCCTAACAATCCTAATATTAATTAATACTTTACCCGATCTGGAAATTGGCACTCATACTCCACTAGATAGACTATTTTTACAACCTCTTTTGGGTTGTAAAAATAAATAAAAATATTATTTTGCGTCATCACTGACCATCAGGTGTTAAAGTGGTCAAAAGCTGCCCTATCAATAATAATAGTTAAAAAGAAACATATAAAATAGATTCTTAATCCATTGAAAGGAAAATTCCAACAAAAATTGATAAAAAATGTTAGGATAAAGCAAAATTGAATAAAACCTGTCTGATTTATCACTTAGGCATTATTATTTTAATGGATCATCGTTAAAAAAATAACATAACAAAGCTACGGTTAAATTTGTCTGCTCGTCTATATTTAAAACAGCAGTTACAATTTTATTAAGCTTGGAATAAAAACTCCAGCAAAAAGTGGTCGTCTTCGGGCGATTGCGAGTATTTTGATTGATGGTAAACTGCTTCCTGTGTATATCTGTTATTTAATAATACACTACGTATTATGTCATTAAACCAGATAAAAAAAGAACAAAAAAAAACTTTTTTCGTCCAGAAATATGCCAGCTGCACTCTGCAGACTAACATCTAAGCTAAGAGCGCGGTCCTATCGAGAGCTTATTAGCTACTTTTCCCTACTTCCAAACTAGTGAACTATTTTATTACCATTTTTAACCGACTTCAAGTCTAACCTTGTAGACCTATTTGTAGTGTAGCTGTTATGGACCACGTGTTTAATACAGCATTATTTATAATGCCTAGACAATTTGAAAAATGAGTAGTCTAGTTCTAAATACTATTGAAATAATTAAATTGACCGGACTTTCTGAATAATGCCCGTAATTTATTGAGACGGGTAATAAAAAGAAGTGTTTTTTTTTTATTATTTTAATGTTGAAATTGATTTTAATATAGAATAGGTAAGTTCGATTACTATTTAAGCAACAAAGTCGACGGAGACCCGCTGAGCGGGGCTCCTATTTCTGTCTCTATGTAACTTAACATGGAGGAGATAACGGGTGCTAAGTTCGTTCGCTCTGCTCGCTCACCCTCTCTTCAGCTCCCGTCATCCCCTTCGAACCCATCCGTGTTGGGGTGCCCTAGATTTACGAGCTCGCTTCGCTCGCTCTTGGGCCATAATTATCGAATTGCCCAACCGTTACATAGCAATATTCATAATGACCAGAAAATTTGATAAATATCGAAGTTTAAATCAGTATTCATTACACATTACATTGATTGATGATCGATGAGACTTGACTTGTTTCATAATAGCCGGGCATTACACATAGTACACTGCTGAATTAGTAGTGTAGTGTACCTGCACATACTGCACTTGGTGTATGACATAGCTATTCTTTGAACTACAAAATAACTAGTTAATAGCTCTCAATGGGACCGCCCTGCATTAGTTTAGCTTAGTACGTATAGCTGAGATAAGTATTCATACTTACACAGCTTAGTTAATTGGCAGCCTGCACGCAAGAATGAAAAATATCCTCAGCTCCTGAGAGCTAAAAGCTAAACTAACTTACGAGTATCTTAGTTCTAAGTAACTGGCTTGAGGGTTGAGACCCTTGAAACAAAGCGACACAAAAGTATTTAATTAATACTTCAACAAAAGGTTTCTAAGTAAATGTTTACTTGAAATATTATCCAGTGGTCAAGGTTTACAAAACACAAAGTGCACACTAAACATAGCATTTAAAGCACCACAACATCCTTGTGGTTTGCAACTGAATTCTTAATTTATGATTTCCTTAATGTAGTAGACATTAGTCGTTAAAACAGTCTACAAGACGCAGAAGATTGAAAGGCTACACAAGACTAAACAATAATAAACGAACGGAACCGGATTGCGAAAGCAAGAAATGCGAAATTCGAAAATCAAACAATGACATACCATAGACACATACGCACCTAATTTTGAGCAAGTATGCTGCCAAGCATGTGTGACCTGCGGATTTCGGCAAAGTGAAATTAGGCCATCCGATGAAGCACCTTTTTCGCAAGCTACCGCTCTCCTTGTTTTTTTTTCCGCTAAGTATAAATACCGTAGGAGACGTGACTGAGACAATTCATCAAACAAATACGTAAGTAGATATAAACTTTTAAATGTTTGTTAAGATATACTTTGGGCGCACGGTTGGCACAGTGGTTCAGTGATTAACTGCTGCGCTGCGTGTCGCGGGTTCGTTTCCCGCACGGAAAAAATATTTGTATGACCTACATATAGCTGTTCCGGCTCTGGGTGTTGTGTATGTGAGTTTATATGTTTGTAAACGCACCCACGATACAGGAAAAAATCCTAGTGTGAGCCAAAACTTAAAAAAAAAATACCGGCTTGTGAGACACTAACTAGTTGACTTCTCACAAGCTATTTGCTCTACTATTATGTCAAAATTTTCTGTGGGATGGCAAATGTCACTTGGAGATGCAGTTTGTAATTATTTCTGACATAAGCACATCATGGCATGACATGGCATAAGAGAAATCATTGGTAAGGTATCTAATTAACATTGCTAATTCGCTAAAGTGGTTGATGAATTACCGCATAGTTGTAGTAAACCATAACTGTTTGTCTCATACGGAAGTTTATTCCACTCCTTTTTCTCCCCAACTTTACCACAAAGAAGGAGTGAAGATACGATTTTGAGGCTGTTTCTTATCGATATGTTAGAAAAACACAGACAATATAAACTAACATCTCATCCTCATTCGATTATTACGGAAATTCTTAATCTCTCTCTGTCTTTTTCTTTATCTCTCTCTCTTATCTCTTATTTATCTTCTTTTTTTTAGTCATCTAAATTCTTCATCTTATCTTCTTTCTTTTCTTTTTCTTAATTATTTTTTTTTCTTGTATGGTGTACATAATAAAGAGTATTATATTCTATTCTTAAAGTCACACATTGTCTTAGACTTCTTTTTGTCTCGAAAAAACCTTGAGTTCATGTGGGTTAGATTACGTAAGCGACGCCACGTGAAAAAGCTTTTTTAGAAAATATAATATGACTAGCTTCTGCCAGCGGCTTCGCCCGCGTGAAAGTTGAAAATTATCCCGAGGGAACATATTCCCGGGATAGAAAGTATCCTATGTGCTATTCCTGACTATAATCTATCTCAGTGCCAAATTGCATCCAGATCCGTCCAGCCGTTTGAGCATCATGAAGTAACAAACATACAAACACACTCACAAACTTTCGCCTTTATAATATTAACTATGATATGATGTGATTCGAGTTAAAGAAGATTTTAGACAACATCACATTCCATAGCGACTATCTCGTCCAAATAATCCTTTGTTTACATTTCCACCGATCATAAAGTGACCGTTGCATGACACACTTGTGCGTAAGGTCGCCAGACTGTTACGCATGCGCGTCACGCCGGCCGAACATTGGAGCCGATCAATGATCGCAGGCGCAAGTAAAATGTGTCATTAGATTAGTGCTGCTATAGGCTAAGGATGTGCTGGTTGTGTAAAAGCTGTTTATGGTAATTGTTTCCGTGACATTAGTTTCACTTTCTGTGGAGGAATTTCGTGATTTATGATTTGTTTATTTTTGAGAGAGGCTTTATAAAAGACAATCTTCTTCATGTCGATGTTACAGTTACTTGTTAGGCCAATACTTCGCCACTTCCACGACATTGCCGGTAGCAGCTCATATTATGTCACCTTGACTGCATGTTTTGGGGCACAGAGCAGCACAGGGCAGGAAAGTAGGTGAGTCAAGCAGTAGGTAGGTAGTCGAAGCAGTTCCGTATGTTGAGAGTGTTTGTTATAATTCTCGCCAGACTTCTTGGCCGCCCTCAAGTTGGCTACAATGGCTGCGCAGTGGTAAATCTCATACAAAAACAGCACCGATCCGTGCCTTGCTCATGGGAAAGTCAACTTCAGGGCGGCCAAGAAGTTTGGCGAGAACTATAGTTACTTATTTGCAATTTAAAAATGGTCAATTTATTGAACCACTCATGATTTGCCATGATTCAAATGAATAACCTACATACAACCTCGGGGTATAGTATAGTAACCTATTCACTCTTTAAGTCAAGAGTGAATAGGTTACTTCTAGGCAAGCGTGTTACACCGTCGACCACATCATCGCTTATCATCAGGTGAGATAGTGGTCAAGCGCGAGCCTATCTATAAAAAAAAAAAAGTTCTACCGGGTCATGTCAATATAAGAACAAGAGCATTCTCAATCGGCATAATAATCCAGTCAACCTAGAGTGGTCTCATGAACCAAGAATGCGCTAACAAGGTCGTATTTATAACTGTTGAGTGGAATAGCGAGATATTTTAATTAGGTGCCTATTCATAATTACCGTAAAAGAGGTGTGTCTTGCGACGAATGCAGAATTCCTAGGTATTTAAAAAAGACAAACAAATCAAAAAAAAAAAACTTTATTTTTCTTCCACAAGTAAGTAACACTTATCAACTAAAAACTCAAAAAAGGAAAAATAATAATAGCGATATGCCACATAGTTATTTGCTGGAGACTGGTGCCTGAGCTAAGCCGTAACCTGTATTTCAGGACACCAGAGACTCCCCCCTACAGGAAAAAAGATAATAATAATAATTATACATATCATCAAAAACTACTACTATAGATAGATCATTCTTAGCAAAGTATTTTTTTTTTATGTTACAAGTGCAAACACTTAATAATCACAGGCCAAGTGCGAGTCGGACTCGCGCACCGACGGTTCCGTATAAACAGCTACATTCAACAAAATAATTAGGCAACATTACTGACGTTCTTATACAATGACAGAACCGAAAATTGCTCTAACGAAGGGACAAAATTAACTTTTCCGTTCGTAAACTATTGTCCCCATACATCAATATAGATCGCGGTCAGTTTACCAACTACAAAAAGTATTTTTTTTATGTAAGTACATTTTACAGTTTTCAAATTTTTCCTTTACTTGTGCTGTAAGACTTCTTGCCAAATTTAATGATTCTAGGTCAACGGGAAGTACCCTTGGCTTTAATTCCCTTACGATTCCTCAAATATATGATATAAACGACTATATCTTTTGATAGCGGTGATTTAGAAATTTTTTCACAGCTCCAAGGGATTGCAGACCTGAGTATATGATATTGATTTCAACTTGATACCTCCAGGGGTTCCAGAGAAAAAGGTCTTGACACACGGACAGAAAATGAAGTGATCCTATAAGGGTTCCCTTTTTTTCCTTTTGAGAACCGGAACCCTAAAAATTAACTTACTCGTTTCTAATGCTTTCTGACCACAGATATAAATCTAACTAGATGACGCGATTGTATCAATTGTATGTACTTCGCGTGCCAACAAACGGAGTAAAGTTACGATCAATGATCGTTAAGAAAGCAATTGATAAAATGTCATAAATGTATGAGGCTTTCAAGCGAAATGTCCCGTGATCAATCCCTTACATTTTAACATTTCGTCAATCGCCTCATCGCCAGTGGAATGACTCTTTGTATCATCATCATCATCATCATCATTTCAGCCGAAAGACGTCCACTGCTGGACATAGGCCTCCCCCAGGCGTCGCCACATTGACCGATCCCGTGCGTCTCGCATCCAGCGCCTTCCCGCAACCTTAACCAGGTCATCGGTCCACCTAGTGGGAGGCCTTCCAACATATCGTCTTCCGGATCGCGGTCGCCATTCCAGAACTTTTCGGCCCCAACGGCCATAACGGCACGGCTTTGTATAGAGCGCGATTAATTTATTGCAAAACTACCTTGTGAAATAAAACTTCTTCAAACTCAGACTTTCCAAAACTACAAAACAGACAAATTTCAATGGGCACGCACCTCTTAGGCATGTCTGGCAGAACTTGAGAAAATTTGTTTTATAATTTTTAGACAATATTGTTTTAAATAAGTCCAGGCAGTTTCACTATAACTTATGGCGCAGATACCCTTGAGTAGCTGATTTTAAAATGAGAATCATGTCTAAACGGCTGGGCGTAATTTTTTGAGAAAAATATATGTTACATTAGACCGTATTATTAAATTTTTGATATAAGAAAATTTTGAGTTTTAATCGTATAACATAGTGCAATTAATTTGTAAAGTTATGTCTAAAACGGACAAAAACATGACAATCGCACCAAAACCTCTGGGCGTAATTTAATTAAATCGACAAAATAAAAAAAAATAAAAAAACTACATTTTGATATGAAGCTTTTATTTTAAAAGTCATAGAATAATAAGGAAAACTACTAAATTTTGGGTGGCGCGGGTGTGAAACGAGTGCGCGTTTTGTTCCCTCAAGGTCGTTGGCGTTAGTCGTCGTAACTTTTTTTTTATATTTTTCGTTAGATACGTTTTTTTCGTATTTCTTTATAAATAAACTAGCTTTTCCCCGCGGCTTCGCTCCCGTGGGCCACCCCACAGGACCCGTTTTCAGGATTAAAAAATAGCCTATGTTACTCAGGAATAACGTAGCTTTCTATTGGTGAAAGAATTTTTGAAATCGGTCCAGTAGTTTCGGAGCCTATTCGGTACAAACAAACAAACAAAAAAATCTTTCCTTTTTATAATATTATTATAGTATATTATAGTATAGATGAGTGTAAAACACTTAATAAACTATGACTACAAACATATACACGTAAATCAAAAACTACTAACTAAGCCTAAACTACTAATTTTATTTAAAACATGGCTTCGAAAATCTCCTCCACATCAAAGTCAAAGTCAAAGCCATTTATTTGCATTAAATGCGGTACTTAAGATGGTATAAATAAATTATTAGCACAATGACACATTTCGCCATAAGTTGGCATGCAAATATTAAGAAATGATGAGTTAAGGTGCTAACAATAAGCAGATCTCTAATAATCTAATAACACATTATTTTTATTAGGTACTTTACTTACTAAAGTAGACTATGAAATTATATGAAAAAAACAACACAAAAAAAAATAAACTATATTATAAAAGGCACTAGGTAGGAATTACAATAACTAATAACAAGATGATCTACAATGCATTCCTGTAATGATAAGATTGACATGGACATCGTTTGTTAGATAGGTTGAAACTTACTTTAATAGTTGTGTTCAGAGTTAGTACTAAAGTTAGTACTAAAGTTAAGCTATAAAAATGAAAGTGACACAAACGTGCTAGGAAACTGAATTTTCCAACAAGGTAAATGAGACAGTGGAAAGTGGATCCTGTTGGCAATCCACCAAGTCTCACGAACGTTAGATGTTGACATAGGATTTTACCCGGATTTCTCCACTAATAAAGTATAATGTTGTTTTGCTAGTGTTGTTCCACATTCACAGTACTTATCTAATAAAGAACTGCATGCAGGTAGCTGGTACAAAAAACTTGTTTTTAGTATAAATACAGGGTTAAATTAAAGTAGGTCTAATGACAAAAAAAACTTATGAGTTTTTTTTTTTATATATTTGTAGGAAATAAAGAAAGAAAGAAAAATTATTTATTTGCCACAAAACGACATACAAATATGAAAAGATTTTGCCCAAAATATACCCTTAACCTATTACATCTGCGTAATTAATCTGACAAATATTTGACACTGCGTTTTGCAATTTATGTAATCATAATTTTTATGAAAAATAATTTGCCAACCCTAATTATTATTTTTAATTTGGTGTATTTTCTAGTCTTGTAACTTGTTTTATCTAAGTTAGTAAACGAAGCCTTTTCTTTTCCTATCTATAACTTTTTACCGAACTATAATAATATGCCAATTAGCACCAGTTAATGAGCTTTTCAAATTAACATAATGTTTTATTTTTTTAAACAATGACGCTTTAGTAAAATGTTAACTATTACGATAACAAAAACCGGTTTAAAAAATATTAAATTTAAAAAAAAATTCACACTAGGCATTCTTTTGTGTCCAATGCCACTTTTTTGTCGTCCAAAATTTTTTTATCATTGCAAAATAATGAAGAATCGCAAAAAATATTAACTGTCTATAGAACGATTAAAATAAAAATAATAAGTTTAAAAATTAGACACCGGTAGAAAAAATTGTCATAGAATTGTTTTAATGATTTTGCCAACCCTGCTTACAACTGTCACATTTTGACAGTTCATCTTGCCTAAATTGTCGAGTGAGTCATTCGGACGATGCCCTCCACCCATGGGATCAGTAGATACTAGATATGTTGGGCAAGGTAATGGTATCGACAAAAACAATGACTAGATACATTATTAATTTTAAGTATTTAAATTAAATTGGTTAGCGACACACACGTGATGGCCATCGATATTTAATGACAATAAAAAAACTGAACTCATTATTTCAAGTAACTTGGTACCTTGGTACACTGCCAGCGGCCGTTGACCCCGTAACATAAGCAACATGAACCACAGTAAAAATATACAAATTTTACTGTGCATGAACTGACTAGATCTATTGAGATAAGATCCTGTTTAGTGTCATAGACCAGAAAAATATATACTTAATCGAGATTGTGCGCACAGCAAAAGAACATTATTGAGCCAAGGTCGCCGGATTTTGTTCTAGTCAAGTTGACATTGTTGTTCTGTAAAAGGAAAAGTTTAAAATGATGTAATGACGTGATACTTAAATCTACGCGTTAAAAATCTTTAGATACTTAGATACTAGCTTCTGCCTGCGGCTTCGCCTGCGTAAAAAAGTGTTTTAATATCCCAAGCGAACATTATCCAGGATGATAAGTATTCTATGTTGTAGCCAGCTTATGAACTATATGTGTGCAAAATTGAATACAATGCTAAACCATTTTTGGGTGATTGAAACAAAAACATACAAATTTTCACATTTATAAACATTAGTAGGATTTATTTTGGTTGTCGCTATAGTTCATCGGTCTCTCACCTTGATATGGGTTGGTTTTTTGTTCAAATTAATTATTTAAATTATTTATTATTGAAGTTTTCGTACTAAAAGATACTAAGTAATTAGTACAGGATAATTAAATTACAAAACACTAATTAAGTTACCGAAAAAGGTTTCAAAACATTTAACATTAACTAAGAAAAAAAAAAAATTGTTTTTGTTAAAATTGATTTATTAGATTTTTTACTATTTTGATAATTAGAATAAATTAAAATTCACAAATAAAATACTTATCACGTATTCAAAGGGTGCATTAACAACACCTAAATTATGTAGACGCCAGTCGACACCTCTTCCTAAAACCTCATTGTTTGTCCGGGACAGTTTAAATTTGTAAATTATAACGGCAATAAACCATTCGTCTAAAAATACAGTCCACTCATTTTCATCCACGAGCTAACATTGGTCCTTCGAGCCGGACGGCGCGATCCGGCCGCCCGAAGTGTTGGGTAGAATTCCCAACAAAAAACAAACATCATCCGCCATTCGCCGCCAACGCCGTACACATCGATGAAAGAGCCATGGACCAAAGTGAACAGTGAAACCCCTAGGTACCTATTAAAGGTACCTAAAAATACCTTTGGTATTTTACGTCCTACTTAAAAGTAATGTCTACATAAAACTCTGTATTTACAACATAATTGGTGCAAGGATAACATTACTTGCAATGTTATTTTCCTAGAAAATTACAGGGGACCAAGATTTACTTGATGATTTGAATAATATGATAATTTGCAAACATTTCAAACGTGTCGTAATCAGGTCAATGAGTAGGTCGGCAAATCTTCTCTAAAAATGTTTATTTCTAAAACATGAAGTTTATTTTTGCATAAAATAACGTTTGTGCCAGTGCTTCCAACTTAGCGCTTTCAGCGCCAGATCTAGCGCTTTTTGAAATTATATTATGATATGCACATCTACTATTATTTATTATGTGATATGCGTAACACGGAAATAACAACTAACTTTTTTAGAACAAGGAACTCTTAAATACTGCTATGTTTCCTAAGTTGGTCTTACTTTAGGCAGCACTGATTCCTCGGTAACTATTTTGTAATTTGTAGCTAAATTAGTTTCACGTTCTATTATTCCACAGTAGTTTATAACTATCCGTCAGTTATTTCGAGTCAGTTTTACGACCATAACAAAATTTGTTTGAATTTCGAGCCGAATACAGGATTTTTTGACAGCTACCATTTAGCGCTTTCTAGCGCTTTTTTAAAGAGCTAACAGGGGGTTTTGCTTAGACGAGTTGGCAGCACTGGTTTGTGCCTTCTATGGATTTACCTCCAACGCTGGTCGTGGTCATCCACTATTTCGTTCACATTTTAAAGTCATAGATGCATCTGTGATCCCGTTGCCCAGTTACAGGGTTGTGGAGATCTGATATGCAGTCTCTCCAAGTACATTATTCAGCAGCATGCAGTGGGACTGAAAACCAGGCAGACAATAGGATGTTTCATGGATAGAAAAATGATAATCCTATTTAGTCCGTCAGTGAGATTATCAAAAAATATTGGACACGTATTTTTTGTTTTACCAAATCAATAAAAAATTACAAAGTTATAGCGCATCAAAGTTCAGGACCCACTCCTGACCTTGGATGCGCTATAACTTTGTAAATTGCTTGTGACGTTACTTAGGCATTATAAAGTGTACTAACGGCGTGACGTCACACGATATTTCAACGCATTACGTCTTCGTCACTTTATATTTACGTGTCATAAGAAAAAATACGTGTCAAATATTGTTTATTAATCTATCTGACGGACAAAAAACTAATTTTCAGTTAACTACCCCATTATGATGGCACGCATCCACGTCGCATTCGTACAAGAATTTAAATTAAATAAACAATTTTTTTCTCTTTCCTCTAAATTCCAGGTAAATCGTTTGTAAATAGATGAAGGACATGCAGGGAAAAACACAAATTATCATAAAAATTTATTGCTAATTATAACTAATAAAAAAGGTATGTTGGTACCTATTAGTTAGGCAAATAATTATGTGGGATGTGGGTTATTAACCGGAGATACCACTACTATTAGGAAAATGTATGCAAATATTTATATAACAGTTATTTAACAAACAACATATATAATTATCACAGTTGAATGTAGGCGTCCTTGAAACAAATTAGGAAGGAACTTAACTCTTCAATAACTGAATTCGTGACCATTATTTAAATAAGCCCTATAAACTTTAAAGCATAGACATAGAGAATGGACTGAGTATCAATTGGTAAATTCTATGAAGGTATTACTTACATTATCCTCATAAAATTAACCACTATATAGCTCGAAAAGAGAGAAAGATAAATATACCTTTAAGTGACCACACTGCGATTGTATTCCAACAATTAAGAATATTGCAAAAGTGTTACAATTTAGTGTATTTACAATCAATAAAGTTTACCTACTATTCGTTATATTTATCAAAACAACAGCGCGGTCTATACCCGTGTCTGCCCACATTTCTATGTCTATGTGCAGAACGCATCCGTTCCTGCAAGCCTAGCCTGTAACGTGGCCCAATCAGAATAAAATTCTAGATAAAGACAACTACTGACCGCACTATCTCTTTATCTCTTTTTCACTTGCCATGCCTGAATAGCTATCGCTCACTCTATTATCTAAGTCTATGGTTTAAAGGCCCTATTTATCCTGTGTAAAACAACCACTTATATACTTAGCTAAATGTCAACGATTAAGCACAATCAAATCCCAGGACTTGATTCGCTGCTTATCTGTATAATTTGTTTTATATACTTTACCTAGATACGAGTATATGTAAGTATAATTATGTTGTCATTCAATGAATCAAAGTTTTTCAATAAATACACACAAAAAGCGTTTTAGCCTAAACAGATCTAGAAGTCCATCGAGAGCTAAGTAAAAAACTAGACGAATGCACAACCTCCTACTACTTTAAAAGTCAGTTATAAAAATCTATTTTTTTTGTTCTCAGTTTTGATTTAACTTTAAGTTCAACGAACTGCTATATAAGCTACAATAAAATATATTAATTTGTAAACTTATAATTATTTCAATGTTTTATGATGATTGTCATTTATAACAGGTCTCATGATCTAATTTACAGATACGTTAATTAAAACATAATAAAATATATTATTATATACCCAATAAATAATAATGGCGCCTATGAGGCTGTGTTTAACATAATTTATTATGTTTTCACCGTATTAAATTTAACGGGAAATAAAACAGGTAAAAGAATTTACTAGTGGATGTTTTTAAGCAGATTTGATTAATTAGCTAAAGGAAAATAAGATACATTCAGAGGTTAGGTATTTTGATCAAGAATCGATTAAATTTTGCAATCAAGGATACCTATAACTATTAATTAAGTAGGTAATAGGTATCTTTATGTGAATGTCCGAAGACGAAACAGAGTTCTGTGAATCTGTAGACTTTTTAACCCCCGACGTAATAAGAGGGGTGCTTTAAGTTTGACGTGTGTTGGTGTGTATCTGTGTGTTTATCTGTGGCATCATAGCGCCTAAACGGATGAACCGATTTTGATTTAGTTGTTTTTGTTTGAAAGGTGACTTTTTCGAGAGTGTTCTTAGCTTAGTTCTTATGTTAGAATAAAATCGGTTTAGCCGTGCAAATGTTATTCGTATTTTACTCGTTGAATCTGGATTTTTCCGCAGGATATCGTGTCATTACTAAGTGTTTCGATAGATTGTCGATTGAAGCGTGTCTGCTACTATGTATATTATATGTAGTTTAAAAAGCATGAAATAAAAATTAAAATCACGAGTTTTTAAATTTGTTATTTTATCTGTTCTGTAATTAGTTGGATACAAAACAAATACGTCACTTCTATTAAGAACTCTTCAGTGGCAGCCCTGAGTTTCGAAGTTGGCGGTGTGATAAAACAACACTGATGTCTGTTCACTCGTTTCGGATTGTAATACCATTATACTATGAGATCGAGGGCAGAGAGAGCGGCGGGAGGGCGGTATGGGGTATGGGCTTGCTGACACTGGATTTACCTGTTAGTCGAATAATATCATGAGACACTCCAAAAGGGTGGTTACGCACTACACGTCCGTGTCCGTGATCCGTGTCTGGACCGAAATTTCACGGACACGGTTCGGATGTAGTTACCGTTGGCCGTTACGTACTACATCCGATCCGTATCCGTGAAATTTCGGTGCCGAAGTAGCCATAGTACTTCTTGTAGGAAAGCTTACGCAATACATCCGAACTCTATTCATCATAATCTGTCATAACTCGGAACATTTTGAACTCGGAACTCATATCACGGACACGGAAGTGTAGCGCCTAACCACCCTAAGAATTTGGATTATTAGGTGCCCAAAGAAGCCAGCGTATTTGTCAGCAAGTTATTTTCGCAGTCCCCTCACAACGCTGGCCGGAAACTCTAAATACTTGTTTATTAGGTCACACTGTAGATTGACGTTAGCTGACTGAATCATACCGCCATAATGTGGCTAAGAAATTCCGTAGAGCTAGCCATGCTATGAATACAAACACATTTCATTTTCTATGGAATTTTTCTTCAATCTACTTGTGGTGCTTCGCAATTAGGCTTATTCCAGAATAATCTTCCCTTTTTGCTAATTGACCTAGCTCTATCCTGTCTCAAGCTTGTTGTTTTCTGATAATTTTTATCAGGTTCCACGAGTTTTGAATCGTTTCTCCGAGACTCGTCGACCTTTATTGGCTCTCCGTTTTTCCGCCCTGATATCGAAACAATCGGAGTGGCGACCGCCACTCCGATTGTTTTCTTTTTCTTTTATTTATTGATATTTATATAATAAATTAGATTTGCTTGCCTTACTTAATTGATCTCAACCAAGTGAAAGTATTGACAAACGAGAAGCAACGAGAATTTTTCAGCAGGCATAAATTGTTTAAGGCGTAAAAATTTTCCCCATGGCCGTGGCCCACCCAGAGCCAGAATATCAATATTGAACCTCTTTTTGTATAATTTTGTTTGCAAAATATTCTTTGATTTACATATGCTATTTCAGTTATGAAGAAGTTGTAGTCATTAATTTTACTGTATAAATATGTTTTTAAACATACAAGTCGTATTGAGGAGTATTCAAAAGTAGCGAAAATATATCGTGTTGTTTATTATTTTTTATAGCAAAACTATGAGTAACTAATGTACATGAATCAATAATAAATAAATCTTTTTTCAAACCTTACCTAGCCGTTACTAAGGAGAATTCTTTAGAAAGTAACCGTTTTATTTTTAAGACACTAAAGCGGTGGAAGGCCCTTAATTGTTTATTTGTAATGTTTCTGAATATTTTCTTAAAGTACCTTTTAAAACAATTAATCAATATTCTTAAATAACAATTAGGATTTGATAGAAATTTTCGACACACAATTAAATTGTTTTGTACGTATTAGGTACAGTTGTAGATAAACACCATATTTAAGTATAATAATGACCGATTAGTTTTTCTCTATGTAGCTAAACATATAAACAAGAGTGAGTCATCAGTCAACACTAGCTGGACAAAGATAGATGACTCACTATTGTATTATTTTTGTGACTTTGTACCGTGAACGTAGTTTTTGTAGTAAGTTGTCCCCATTTCCTAGTCTGTACAATGAAACAGCTTTTTAGCGTGACTTGTAAACATTCATATTCATTCATTCTTGTTAGTTTCGATTATTTTAAATACAAAGTTATGTACACCAAAATAATATTATTTCAGTAAATGTTCTTTTTCAATCATGTAGAGTCCGATTACTAATAATTCCTAATATCAATTACAAAAGTATTAAACTCTTTTTAATTCGCTTTCATTGAGTTCGATGTTACCTTGCTGACAACTCTTAGAAGAAATACCAAAACATACTCAGAGATCAAAGCTTTTTTTAAAGTCCATACAATATGTGAGAACCATGTCAAAGTCAAAGTCAAAGTCAAAACGTTTATTGCGTTCCTATGTTAATGTCAATGTCCGAGTTGGTCTCTTGATAAGGCATATACAAAGGCAACATAAGATTCCAAATCCTTTCCTTTGTTTGTAAGGATCAACAACAAAAGTTTCGACTGCTTAAATAAATATTTACTCATTATCGATTCTTCCACCGTATTCACTTATGTATCGGGCAGTTCCCATGCAAACAGTGTCGGAAGTTCAGTAGTCCTAATAAGGAAAAACAAGGTGATAATACTAATCTAGAAGTATGCATGTCAGGCATACAGTACATGGTTATGACACATAAAGACGTCAATAGATTGATTAACAATAAAGGATGGGTAAATAGAATTTTATGTAATAAAGAATAAAGGGTGATTGATGCAAGACGCACGAGGAAGAAAGAAAAATACGGCAATTGTTCGTTACACATGTTACAAGAGCGTGTTATAGTGCGCGACACGTAAGTTGGACAAAAATGTACTAACGTTTTATTGAAATTAAACGATTTAAAAGGACTTTACTTCTTTTTATACGATATAACAGTGTTGGTAATTTGCATATTGTCAACTGTTAGGTCATTTATAAGGGACTAGTTTTCCGCCCGCAGCTTCGTCTGCTTGGACTACACGATTTTGGCTGTTTCGTTTTTTGCTGTTCTGGCGGGATATTGCAAATTATTATCCAAACATAGCTTTCCTGCCGCGTCTATGCCGCGTCTATGTTTGCCTAGACTACAAAATTTGCTCAACTTTATTATTCAATCAGATTAAAAAAATTACATGTAAATTGATATAAAATGAGCATAAACTGAACTGCCGTCGTGTTTGTGTGCTAGATCGTTGGACTTTCATGCTCGAGGTCTCGTGGGATCGATTACCACGGTAAGGTACAAATAGTGAAAGACCACTTTGCTTTCAATTTCTGAATCCTACCACCGACGAACACAGGGTGGCACAAAAGTTATCACCCGATGTTCTTTGGCTGTATTTTTTTTTATGAATGAAATGTTTTTGGAGGCTTTTGGATAATGTTTATTTGGTTTCCCAAATGTTTATTTGGGAAACCAAATTAACCAACATTATCCAAAAGCCTCCGGCCTTCGTTCGCGCCCGATTTATGGCCGTTCTTACCGGCCAGAGCATGTCTACATAATGCAGCCCTAATAATTTCGGTTGTGCTTCGTAGTCGTGGTTTAGAATGGCTTGACGTAGCGTAGGTTACACGCGCTTGTAGGTTACCAGCTATATTTTGTATCTGTTTACTTCACAAATGTCAAAGCGTAATTTTCGAAGAAAATATTATAGCATCTTCCAATAGAGTGATGAGTTTTGCACCATTATGTACAATCTAGATATGGGTACTCCAATAAGTTTGCGCTAACAAAGTCTTCATCAGACAGTCAGAATTTAATTATGCATTTCTTTATATACCACATTGGTGGTTTTTCTCTCTGATGCCAAAATGACCAGGCTGCTAATACTGACTCTGGAACAGGCAACGTAAAAACTGCCCCTGAAATTTATTTATGGTCATTGCAAAGCACACCTTAAGGGGGAAATGTAATCGTTAAAACTCAATGACATAATTATAGAGTATTAGTGGTATTCGAGGTATGAAAACTGACTCCCCCGAGCACATCCAGTAGGTAATCATTCATACAAACTTTAACACCCCTTATATCCGTTTAATGATGAATTTCAAAAAATGCTTAGGTACGTTTTTCTTTAATTATATTGAATATCAATGTACTATGTTCCAAGTAATTTTGATAATAAAAAATATTTTTTTCTTACAATCTTAGCACATCTCTTTAAGGGATGAAATTCCATAAAACCTTAAACACGTGTTTCTTTAATTGTATTGAAGAGCAGAAATAATAAGGTTCATGTAATTTTGATGATACACAATTTATTTTTCTTACAAACTTTGACGCCCATTTTAACCATTTAAGGGACGAAATTCAAAAAATCCTTTTTTTTATATTTAGGGACTAAATCCTATATTTCATTCATTTCAAATTAAACATGACAGAGTTTCATACAAACTTCCAACCCCTATTTAACTCCCTTAGGGGTTGAATTTCAAAAAATCCTTCCTTGTTCCTTGTCTAAAGGGAACCTCTGTGCAAAATTTCAGGTTTCTAGGTCCTAGGAAGGAGTCCTCCTAAGGATTAGGGCTGGGCGTTGATGAGTCAGTCAGTCAGTCAGGACTTGTCTTTTTATTTATATAATAATATATATAGAAGAGAGAATTAATTTCGATTTAAATCGTTTAATTTCAATAAAACGTTAGTACATTTTTGTTCGACTTATCTACGTGCCGCGCACTATAGGTACGCACATTTTTTGTAGTTATAGCGGCGTCGTACGCTGGCACCGTAGCATGAAAATGCTGATTCTTCTTCATTTATTTAAAAGTGTATATTTATGGCTCGTACTCCAATGCCATTTCGGACCAGATTCGGGCTACAAAATGACGGCGAAGCGGCGACCCGTTTTCATAGAATTTTTTCGAAAATGGCTTAAAAGAAAGCAGGATTACTATGAAATCGCATCGTTTTCGCGATAATGCGAAAAAGATTCAACGACGCGTAAAAGATGCGAAGATAGCTTTAATTAAATAATTAAAAAGGGAGTTAATATTGTCACCAACCAGCTGTCATAGCCTCATTGCAAAAGAAACAAAATAAAATGCTTGGTTTAGTAAAAGTCTACCGCCAGCTGATAGTAACAATGCAAACTGTTCATTAGTACCTTGTGGTATACCACAAAGATACCGATAGCTGTAGGGTATCGCAGGGTGATGTCAGTTATTTAATCAACCGTAACTTTCTCAACAACTCCTACTTTCTTAACCGGTGCACTATTACTTTCCGTTGCGCACACCAACCTTCGTAGCGCGTCGTTTGCTTTACCAAATAAATAAAAAAATACATAGTTAAAGTGCATCAAAGTTCAGGAGTGGGGGCTTGTGACGTCACTAAGGCAGTATAAAGAGGACTAGTGGCGTGACGTTACACGATATTTCAACGCATTATATCGTCGACACTGTATGTTTACGTGCCAAAAGAAAAATACGTGTCCAATATTTTTTATTAATCTACCTGACAAACAAATACCTAATTTTCAGTAAAATACCCTATTAAGCACACAGCCAGTATGTTCTATAGTATCCTAAGGTTTTGTGTTCCCAAATATGGCCACGATGTTAATACAGTCAGGGCAATTATCACTAAGACTTGTTTGAAAAAAAGTAAAAAATATAACTGTCCATCACATACACTACTCCGAAACACCACAAAAATAAACAATAAACTAAGTTTTTATTAATCGAACTTCACTTATTTTATTTTTAGAATCATAAACAAGAAACTTAACATCGCTCGTTTTTTGTGAAATAACTAAGTCGGTAAAGTAAATGATTTAAATTACATACGTATCTGTATCATACAAAAAGAACATATGAATAATTAAAAAAAATATATATAAACCAATACCCGGACTGACCTTAAGAATGTAGGTGTAATAATAAAATGTTAAATCATAATAAATGTTAATTTGCGGTAAAGCCAGACGTCGAAATAATTACATAATTATTATTAAATCATAATCTAATTTTACAGATCGAGATTTGGGGGTTTTACCGTAATTAAGCACCTTTTATAAGACAAGATGTTTTAAATTATGCAATCAGTGATCATAAAGTTAATTCTTCTTTTTTTATCTGAATGTAATCTATTCTAAGAAGAACACAAAATAAGAAATAATAAACAAGGAAGTAGTTATGTGTTCGTTTTTGAGGTGTGGGGTGTGATTTTTAATGGTCTATGATGTATTTTTGAATGTAAAAAAATTTCTAGTAGGTACCATAAGCCACATCATGGGCTGAAAATCACCCAAAAGGTAATGGAGAAGTACCTTAAGCCACATCATGGGCTGAAAATCACCCATAAGGTAATGGGGAAGTACCATAAGCCACATCATGGGCTGAAAATCACCCATAAGGTAATGGAGAAGTACCTTAAGCCACATCATGGGCTGAAAATCACCCATAAGGTAATGGGGAAGTACCATAAGCCACATCATGGGCTGAAAATCACCCAAAAGGTAATGGGGAAGCCTCTCCTTGAAGCTTCCAAACGGGACCTAATCAAAGCTGCGGAGATCCAAGGAAAACCAAGTAACCTATATAGCCCGGAGAATTGGTAGTCTTAAGTGGCAGGCACATTACTCGCAGAACGAATGGTCGATAAGTCCAAAAGGTTCTAGAGTGGCTTCCGCGTACCTACAGGAATGCGTAACGTTCAAAGGCGTCCCAAAGATTGACCGATGACCTGGTGAAGGTCACAGGTATCCGCTGGATGCGAGTAGCATAGGTCCGGTTAGTTGCTTGTGCCAGGGCCGCGGTAACTCTCTTTCAAATTTATCCGGGACCTAGACAGGCATCGGCCCTAGCTGGTCTCGTCACTTTTGCTGAAATCTCTTTGAGGTGCGCGTGGAACACTACGCGCCGTAAACTCGGGCTTGGTCCTTATCGGACGGCGAGCTACATATTACTTGCCGTCCGCAAATTTGCGAGCATTACTGCACCGTAGGAGGACACCGTATGCTCCACCGTGTCCTCCGGGCGGTCCACACAAGAAGTCTTCCTGCTGAATCGATTATGATGACCTAGTTTCCAATTGGACTTCTTTACAGCCATTTCAGTCAACTTATTTAGTAGTTAGTTTATCAGAGATAATTACTTCCCAGATCATGACATCAATCAGTTCAATAACAAATACGAATAAATCACAATTACTATGATGATTGACGCGGTTTCATCACTGTACATACCTACTTAATTTATTGTATGTGGCAACATTATTGATCTGGTTAGCGATTAGCGATGCGCATTCTGTGGTCACACTAAGTATAAATAGTCTGTGGTCGGCTGTCAACATTATTTATGTCTGATAGTCTTCTTAATTTCATGAACATAATATTATGAGGCATGCAATATAATGGGTCTTTGAAAATGCGGACTCATTTGAGATCATATAGTTTCAAATTATCTATTCAGCCCTCAATTAATGAGTATGTACCTTCAAACACAACCTACCCTTGTAATCGCCATAGATTGATATTATCCTAAATAATAAGTATTGCGACTTTTTTAAGCTTTTCATTCAGTATGTAAAGCTTTTTCCCAAAGTAAAAACCACAAAATGTCATTGAAGCACTACTCGCGTAATGTGTACTTTGTTACATGTCTTCAAAGCACGGGCGTTTGCCTCCAAAAGCTCTATTCCAAGTAGGTAAATAGTTAAATACAAAAAGACCTACCTTTTTTAGGGTTCCGTACCCAAAGGGTAAAAACGGGACCCTATTACTGAGACTTCGCGGTCCGTCTGTCTGTCTGTCTGTCTGTCTGTCACCAGGCTGTATCTCATGAACCGTGATAGCTACACAGTTGAAATTTTCACAGATGATGTATTTCTGTTGCCGCTATAACAACAAATATAAAAACAGAATAAAATAAATATTTAAGTAGGGCTCCCATACAACGAACGTGTATTTTTGCCGTTTTTTGCGATAATGGTACGGAACGTTCGTGCGCGAGTCCAACTCGCACTTGGCCGGTTTTTAATAACCATAGATACCTACTTCTTCTTCTTCGTCGTATCGATGATTCCAAAATTAAATATATTTTGACCAGAATTCAGCCACGCCAATAGCGTTGTCATTTGCCTCACAAAGCTCTTTTAAGGTGCAGGTGTTGTTGCACAGAGAGCACGACAAAAGGTGAGGCATTGTTTGGGACGTGACTCCGCAATCACACTGTGGGTCATTGAAGTACCCCCATCTAACTAGGTTGTGCCTGCAGCGACCCACCTGGCTTCGTAGTCGGTTTAGAGATTTCCAGTTGGGCCTTCTAAGCCTTCCCTATCCTACAAGGTACTCCTAAGGACTCAAAATACCTAATTATTGAACAAAAAACAAAAAACATAAATCTACAACTTTTATACAATATTGAACCTGAGGAGCTCGTGGCTAAATAATAACAGCCACACGGGTTCATCTTCAAGGTTAAGCAACGCTTGCCGAGGTCGATCAATGGATGGGTGACCATCTTAGCGAGTTTCTTCCGTGCCTCAAAAAGCATGTTAAGCCGTTGATCCTGGCTGTTATTTCAAGATCTTTGACAGTCGTTACGGGTAGTCAAAAGCCTGATATCGGACACCAGTCTGGCCGAGAGATATCGTGGTACCCAGTTACTGGATTGTGGAGGTCAGATAGGCAGTCGCTGTAAAATACTGCTAAAGCCGATTAGACTGGCCGATCCATACTTGGGAAATAGCTAAGCAGATTGACTATAATCACAGAACACAGAACAGTTAAAAGAGGTCCTTTAATAAATCTACAACAATAGATATACTGCAATTATCGAAGAATACATTAGTACTTATTTGACCCTACAATAAGCAATCTGTAGTTTCCTTAGGTTAAATTTGCGATATAGTATCTATCTAAAGGTGCTCCCACACTGCTGTTAAAAATGTTTGCAAACATTATTAAACATTTGATCACAATTTTAAGAAAATATTTTCATGTTAGGTAATGTTAGTAAACACAAAATTGTTAGTTAACAAATTGTAACAAGCATGCAGTTAGAGCACTTTTCTTTTGTAAATATTTTCCACCAGTGTAGGAGCACTCAAAACATCTAACAATTCCTTACAAAATGTAACAAATCCTAACATTTGTTAGTATTAGGGTTAGAAAATGTTTGTAAACATTTTCTAGCAGTGTGGGAGCACCATAAGGTTTTAATAACACGCAAATATAATTCGCAATATAATTTCCATTGGTAATAAATAATATTGTTGCCAGTACTATCAATACCTACATTTACCAAATATCTTACTCACAAGTGATTTTAATAGCGGAAAACACTGTCCGACTGAGCTAATAAATAATCTATATAAAGTACGTCCATTGCGAAAGGAGTCGATACGAGCGTGCGTAAGAGCCACGGGGAATGGTATGGTTCGTTCCTGGATCCTCGCACGCACGCTCCTTATTTCAATGCAATATAATTATTCCATTAGAAATAAATAATATTTTTGCCAGTACATCAGTACCTACATTTACCAGATATCTTACCCACAAGTGATTTTAACAGCAGAAAACACTATTCCTTTTTGGCTCATCAGCCAAAATATATCCACCACGTATCGGAATACGGATCGTTGGAAGGCCTCCCTCTAAGTGAAAGGATGACCTAGTTCAGGCTGAATCCGCTGGGTGCGAGAAACACAGCACCGATTGATGTGGAGAGCGTGGCGACACTTGTGGGAGGCCTAAATCTAGCAGTGGACGTATTTCGTCTAAAATGATTATACTGATCCATCCCTTGGCTTACCTAACGCTCTCCAAGCCTCTCCATCCTGTGCTTCTCGCAACCAACGATTTCCTGTGATTTTAATTCAGAATATTTTTAACCCCCGACGGAAAAAGCGGGGTTTTATAAGTTTGACGTGTGTCTGTGGCATCATAGCTCCTAAACGGAATAACCAATTTTGATTTAGTTTTTTTTGTTTGAAAAGTGACATTATCGGAAGTGTTCTTGGCTATGTTTGATGACAATCGGTTCAGCCGTTCAAAAGATATGGTCGTTTTACTATTTTAATCGGGGTATTTGCGCAAGATATCATGCCGGGGGTATTATTTTTTTAAATTTTACTTATTTCCTATGCTATTTCTTTTAACATATCCTTACACACGGTCCTCTGTTGGAAGACCTCTGTTGGCCTTGTCACCTATTAGGCCCAATATATTTAAAGAGTTTCCATCGACCTCCAGAAGCCGATGTCAAACTGAAGACCACAGTCTGAAAATGTCATCGAAACAATTCGTTTTAATAAACTACTCATCCATTCTAAAGAAAGAAAGAAAGAAAAATTGTTTATTCTGCACAAACTAAACGCACAATACAAAATAAAGAGTGGCATTCACCAAATTCACAAATTAGCCAAAAGCCTCGTATTTAAAACAAAAAATCCACAATTAATTCTACAATTTCTTATGGCAATTAAGTACTAATTATAGGCAAAGACTGGTTGAAATCCAGTATTTAAACTTGTTTTCCAATTGTTGATTAGTTTCAAAGCGTAAAAACAGACACAACTTTATTTTTTAAGAATGAACAATTAAAATTAAAAAAAAAACCCCGAAACATTTTTATATCATGCTACAAAATTTAGCGTTTTTTTCATAATTTATCTATAAATAGACACGCTTCGATCAACAATCAATTGAACACGTAATTATGATACGATATCTTGCAAAAACACCCCGATTCAAACAGTAAAACGCCGATAACTTTTGAACGACTGAACCGATTCTCATCAAACATAGTAGAAAACTCTCGATAAAGTCGAATCACCTTCCAAACAAAAAAAAAACGAAACTAAAATCGGTTCATCCGTTTAGGAGTCTTGATGCCACAGATAGATAAACAAGTACACATACACACGTCAAACTTATAACACCCCTCTTTTCTCTTGGGGTACAACTAACTAATCCCGAATCTCATAATATTTTGCCATTATTTTCTTGAAAAAAAAAATGCGTTTGATTTTCAAAAACAACATTTGTCATATTAACATTGCGGGAATATTTTGCTTTTAGTCTTCCACACAATGTAAACCTCAAAGTTGAATCAAAATAATTTAACCTATATAGGTCGGAAGGTGATCAACAAAATTAAACAAATACCTATACCAAACACTTTGTGCCACTACTTTTTTACTTATTAAAGTAAAAAAATAAGCATAACTTAACATTGGTCAATAAAAACGTCGTCGGTAAATGATCTCCACACAACAATGGGCGTTTTCGCGACGTTGCTAATTTTAATACAATGCTTTCTCGCTGATTGTTTCATGGCTAATGCCGCCATTAAATACAGAGATTGTGCCGTGCGTAGTTCAGCCATTACATAAGCATCTATGATTTATTGCCTTTTTTGTAGATAGTATTTAAAAATAGATCACGATGCGTTTAGCTCGTGTAGTCTTAACTAAGCTTGGATTGCGATGACAGTTTGCAATTATGTGATTTCAATGAAATATGTGTTTAAGTAATAATATAATATTGTATCGAATCAGAAATGTAGAGAGCCAGGGTTACCGACATAGTCCGAAGAATTGCCAAACTTAAATGGCAATGGGCAAGGGCACAGTGCACGCAGAACGGATGGCCGATGGGGCAGAAACGTTCTGGAGTGGCGACCGCGAACTGGAAGACGTTGCGTTGGAAGGCCTCTCACCAGGTAGATCGATGACCTGGTGAAGGTTGCGGGGATCCGCTGGTTGCGAGACGCACGGGACTGGTCAATATGGCGACGCTTGGGGGAGCCTTATGTCCAGCAGTGGACGTCTCTCGGCTGATATGATGATGATGATGATAAGATGAATGAAATATGACAGGGAATCGCGCCTCAATTGGAGTTGGGCTGGACATCTACTTACCTAGATGTGGAGATTTTCGATGGAGTTAAAGTTTTGACCGAATGGTGGCCAAAAAATCCAGAGTCGTCCAAAAGACGGATTGACGATATCGCCAAAGTCATGGGAGACATCTGAATGAGGGACTGAGAATCCTGTAGCAGGAGTAAGGGGAGTTAATAGGTCCCTTAATCCTGCCAAATACTACTAATGAAGAAGTTTCTTCAGGTTTTTACATCTATGTACAACCTAGCGTGAGCTATATAAGTAATTACATATATAATTATCATATCAGCCGAAAGACGCCCACTGCTGCCCCAAGTGGCGTCGCCACAGTGACCGGTCCCGTGCGTCCCGTATCCTAGTGGGAGGCCTTCCAACACAACGTCTTCCAATTCGCGGTCGCCACCCCAGAACTTTTCTGCCCCATCGGCCATCCGTTCTGCGAGCAATGTGCCCTGCCCGCTGCATCTTATGTTTGGCAATTCTTCGGGCTATGTCGGTAAGCCTGGTCTTATCTATATACTTTATTCAGAATTCGCATTTTCTTTGTTGTCCAGATCCGCTTGACTTATATTTTGTTTTATGTATATTTACAAGCATTCTAGGAGCTCTACAATAATTGCCTTTTAACCAGTTCAGTCATTAAAATTCTTTACTCCATTTATTTGTGTCTGACTTCATTACCGTCTTGATCAGACTGGATATTTAAAAAAAAAAAAACCGGCCAAGTGCGTGTCGGATTTCGACATTTAGGGTTCCGTACCATACCGTAAAATCAAGTTGGATGTAGTAGGAATTTCAAAGAAAAAATGATTTATCAATATATTGGTATTTTTAGTAATATATACGTAATAATAAACATTATCACTAAATTGCAATTTCATAGGTCAATGGGATGTTAAAAAAATGTTCGGAACAAAAATTTGTAAAAAAGTTGATTTTGGTGGCTTCTAATTCCTTTGTTTTCCAATATTTTTTAAAACAAAAATACAGTATTTATTTACTAAACGAGCTCTACACAACGATACTTAACTCGATGGGATAGGTATTTTTTTATTTTCACCGCTTCAGTCACCGCTTTGTCTGTATCGGAGCCCCACTTAAAAACATTTAAAATAATTTTTGTCAATTTTTATGGCTTTGGGTCAACAAGATGCTTATACTGTGAAAATTTGAAGATTGTAGCTCTAACCGATTGGCTGTAAAATCCGTGTGACAGACGACGGACAGACGAGGGTGCGGAACCCTAAAAACGTGGATAAAAAGAAATAAGATTAAGTACTTAATACCATTTCTGTTTTTTTTTAAGTTATAAAAAGCTATAATTTATTATTAATCTACGGTTATTTTATATTACTTTTCGAAGCCAACGTATGTTTTTATCGAATATGTAACCTTTTTAATGGCATTGCTCGGTTAAGGTTGTTTAAGGTCAACGCACTCGTTTGCGTGTTCCAAATCTGGGTTACTATGTGGGTAACTTAACGCAACCTTTGTGTATCTTGAAGGGGTAAGCAGAGGTGTTTGTACCTAATAATACTTCCTCCACACATCTAAGAAAAAAAAGAGTGTTGGAAAGAGTGAAAGTCGGTATCCCTTATAGCTGTGTTAAAGCTGATTGCAGACCGGACCAGGATCTAAGCATAAGCTAAGTTGGTCGCATAGCTGAAGTACTTCGTGTCATCATCATCATCATCTTAACTTGCTGGATATAGGCCAAGCGTCGCCACTTTGACCGATTCCGTGCGTCTCGCAACTAGCAGATCCCCGCAACCTTCACCAGGTCATCGGTCCACCTGGTGGGACGCCTTCCAACGCAACGTCTTCCTGTTCGCAGTCGCCACTCCAGAACCTTTCTGCCACATCGGCCATCCGTTCTGCTAGCAATGTGCCCTGCCCACTGCCACTTAAGTTTGGCAATTCTTCGGGCTATTTCGGTTACCCTGGTTCTCTTACGGATCTCTACATTTCTTTCTGATTCGATCACGCAAGGAAACGCTGAGCATAGCCCTCTCCATTGCCCTTTGAGCGACTGTAAACTTTCTGATGAGGCCCATTGTAAGCGACCACGCGTACTAAGTGTGTAGACCCTAAACTATGTAACAAGCACTTATGAAAAAAAACTGTGCTATGCGAACTAAGCTAAACTAACTCAACTTCAACTGGGGTAAATACCTATGTATCTGATAGCTAACAAAAGCAGACAGATAATTCTGGAAAACACCATACAACTTTCGCCGGTTCTAAGAATCGATTCAAAGACCAACGTATAGATTTTAAATTCGGTATCTTCGAACAGTATTGTCTGTTACGCAAGTACAGAACTAATGTAGTTATAATTTGTTGGAAAACTGTTACGTACGATCTAGTTAGAACTAAGTGGTAACTTACATCATTGTGCTCGTACAAATTCGCTAAACAAGTAGATAATAGTGAAATTGTGAATTATTTGTCTCGTTATACAACTTTTTGTAACAATTTTCTTTGTAAGCCGTGCGTGAGCCTCTACAGTGTTTAATTTTTCCTCAGACCAAATAAAATGGGAATTATCCAAAGGGCAAATATATTATAGAAAAATATGTCCATGGCATTAACTTCACCTCTACATTTATTTTACATGAAGTTTATTTTCAAAACAAAGTGACTGCAGAATCAAGTCTAAATAAAAAAATCACTATAAAAAACATTGCAATTCCACACAATTCCAATCCTAGTTGGATTACCAACAGATTTAAATATTGCTGTGGCATTTGAACATTCTTAACAAAAATAAATAATGAAACCGACTCATATATTATTTTATTTTATTTTTCTAGCCATCACGATAAAAAGGGCAAGGACATTATAAAACTCGATACTTACTACTAAAGAAAACAAAAAAGCTCAAGTTAACTCAACTGGCGTCAATACTCTTTTATTTACCATAAACAAGGAAATAATCAGCGCATACCGTCATCGAGCGAACGTGATGATCGACTGAATATAGACTCGAATACAAATCGTTAATTAAGTTTCAAATTCTTTATTATCTATGGTAGATCTGCGACGTATTTTTATTCTACACACTGGTAAAATTATGCAAGCATGCGGAAATCACGTTTTTTTTTTTTAAAAATCGTTTAGTAAACATAATTCGCGTTCGTAACATACCTATATTACGTACCACAGATTGGTTGCCATGGATTGGTGATTTAGAGCAGTTTAAAGTGTTCTAATTATCCATTTAAAACTGCAACCCAATTATCCCTAGAATAAAATGATAGAGTCGAGTATTTTTTTTCGGTAGGAATTTTATTATCTATGCTAATTCAAACTGCACCTTATACCCAATTGAATATAATTTAGGTTTCGTTTTACTCAAAATATACATTTGATTATAGTGGACCTCTAAAATAATGATCACTCCTATCACATTTTTCAAGTGTTCAAATCTATATTTAGGTTTTATAAAGTGCCTGCACATGTAATTAAGCACACGGATATAACATATGAGATTACAAGAAGGTTAGAATTAGCTCAAGTAAAAAATGTACCTGCTCTAAAACTCAGCTCAAAGATTTTCGCCTTTTTATGAGTTATAAATAGGATGTAAGATAAAAGTGAACGAAAAAAATTGGCTTCACTTACGAGTTACTACTTGAGCACACATAAAATCGTTTTAATAATACTGGACAGTGGTTGATGTATTGCAACAGATTTTTATATCAACTAAAAGACTTTTTCGTTTTAATGAAAAACGAGATCTTTCTAAACCTGCACTTGTTTTTATTTTTAAGTTAGTTTTTGCTTTAGACTAAATCATTTAAATATTTACAATATTAGGCTCCTAGATAATTTGAGTAAGTACATAATGTTTTTTATTTTCAAAACGACGTTTGGTCCTTTACCCGAATAACAATAATAAATAACGGATAAATAAATAAGTAGGTACAGTTAACAAGGTTAATTGACAGCCAGTACCTGTATATGCAGTTGACAGCCCCGTTTTTAAAAGCAGGGGTAAACTATGTAGGTTAACTTGCAGCTAACGGGTTTTTAAGGTGAAAGGGGCCCTTCATAAATTAAATACAATGTCAACTGCTATTCTGCTGTCACTTCTCAAAGATAAATGCTAACTCAAAGACTAGCTATTCTAAAAACATATAAAATCCACTTAAAATTGAGCATTAAACCAACCGGTTAGTGACCTGCAGGTCAAAGACCCCTTCATCGTAAAAATAAAGTAATGTATCTCCTGTACCATAAATAATCATTTGAAGGCAGAGTAATTAAAGCGTCTTGTACCGCATATGTGTTTCAAAATCAATGAACGCTCCAGATGGCTTTTCATTATTTGTCCTCCCTACCTGAGTGAACCTTCACAGATCACCACGCTTCCTGACATCATATTAGCAATCTCAGATAACAAAAACTCTTGAATTGACCTAGAGGTTATTCTAATAGAAATGTACAAACTCATATTAAAGTAAACTTCTCTTCTTGACAGGAATACTTCCAGAAGCATTAAGAACAAAATGCGTCCGCTGCTCAGATAAACAGAAGAGAACAGCAGTCAAAGTGATCAAACGGCTGAAGTACGAGTATCCGGACGAGTGGGCCAAACTCTCCTCCCGTTGGGACCCCACCGGAGATTTCACCCGATACTTCGAAGAGTTCCTCGCTAAAGAAAACTTTAACAGTATCCCTGGATCAGGTAAATAACACGACGTATTTCTTTTTCTTTTTGCGTCTTGCCAGAATCTTATCTTTAAGTTTAGACGAATGTCATAAAGCTACAGAAGAAAAATGCCGTTGATAAAATAGTGTTAGTATTTGTAAGTTTGTGCTCTATTGGTGTAATTGCTTCAAGGCGTTCCAATGCGAGGTTAAACAAATAAATAAATATGTAATATTATGTTGCTAAAACGATTGTACGATTATGTCATTTGCCAAACCGTCGAAACTTTAATCGCTAATAATAATTTTATTTTTTACTTTTTAGGTTTTTTTCTTTTTAGGTTTCTTATTAGGTGAGACTTCTTGTGCGATGATTTACTTAGGTCCAGTTTTTTAATCCGTAGTTAACTCAATCAATGGATAGACATGCTAACTAATGGTTTAATGTATTTCGGTAAAATGGGCTTTTTGATCAATTGTTAGCCTCGCAAATGGTTAAATAAGTTGAAGAGTTAATTATTTGACCATTTTTTAGACTAAGAATTGATGAATAAACGCGTTTTTACCAAAAATTGAAACCATTGGTTAACGTATTTAACTATTCGTTGAGTTAATTACGGATCAAAAAACTGTGCCTTAGTAGTATCGAATTTCATATCAAGACATTATATCACGTAGTTAGTATTTAATTCATTAAACTGACAACATTTTTATCTTGCAATAATTTTACTAATAACTTGATTGAATAATCAAGATAGGTTACGTTTTTTCTTTTGTTTAATTATTATATATATGTTCGCGCTTGACCATTATCTAAGTTAATTAAACTTATGAGTAATTATCATTAAACTGATTTTCATGAAATTGGTACTAGTTAAAACTTTACCGAGACAGAAATCAGTAGCACTGATGGAACATAGGCAGGCAAGGTTAATAGCTTAAATAATGATATTAACGAAACGACTGTTCATTCTGAAATACTTAACAAACCAAAAATAAATCTAAGAAAAACAATAACGACACCAAAAAAATAATAAAAAACGATCTCCTAAAACTAAGTACACAAAAACAGAAAGATCTAACCGTAGATATTCAGAAACCAGTCTCAAAAGGATTTGACAAAGTTTTTTGTTTCGTCTTCTTCCTAATGACCAGCTGAGAAATATGTGTTTCTTTTAATTTAAATGAAGACTATTCATTCTATGAATAGATAAGAGTTGCAACCATGGCACAAGATCTGTCAAATAGAGCTATATTGTTGTATAGAACTGTCGTGGTTACCCTTGAGGAAGCTTGAGCAACCTGTATTGGAGTATAAACAACTATTGTGCACGAGTTGCGACTTGCATTGATCTTTATGTCCTTTGTTAAAGGCTTAAGCTTAGTTAAAGCTTAGAGGTCAGTAGTAACATTCGGTTTTGCATTCCTGCAAGGCAACAATTCTCGGATACTTAAATCAGAAGAATTAAGCTGTATTATAAAATTATTGTGACGCGTTGAAAAGGAATGTGAGGTCATTTCGTATAAGGCGTAATTTTTCAAGTTGATCTTCTTCCTTAGATGAATTTCGGTTTAGAATATAAAGGTAGTTCCCTTATATCAAGAAATCATATATCATCGAAGACCAGCTTCTGCATTTTTTCAGCTTTCTTTACCTACTGCACTTTTCTTTGCAGCACTCTTGACTATACTTGCATTTTACTCCGCCTATTTTGATACTTAGATTATCTATTTTGATTTTCACAGGAAGCGCGATACCCACATCATCGCCTCTGGTTCCGCCTCGTCCAGTCCCCACGATGCCCCCAACTATCGCCAGCCCGGTTCCAGGACCCACGGAGCCCACACCACCAAGACCTATTGTACTTAACAGGTAAGCTATAAACAGTTTCCCCTTGGATCTAACATCGTATCGGTCAGCCGGGCCTTGTGATTTGATGGATTTTGATTAAATACATGTGACTAAAGAAAATATGAATATAAATCTTGGTGGAAAGAAAGAGATAGGTAAGCTTACAAAAGAAGATGGATTGTGTGAATGAAAATGGAGTCCGCGATGGCGTAACGGTTATTGAAGGAATGGCATAAGAAAATATGTTGTGCCAACCCCAAGTAATATGGGTCAAGAACAGAAAGATGATGATGATTTTCAAGGTTACATCAACAAGAGTCAGACTCTTCTCTACAATCCGAATAAACGAATGAGTCTACTGGGCAAAGAAGGTTGACTAGGCTATACACCTGGAAAAGGCTGATCAAAAGTAGGCTCGAAGAAATTACCAAAGAATTTGACGCCATTCATGAACTAGATCACAAAAATAACTACCCATGTAACACATTACTTGTAAGGCAAAAATAAAACAAAGATAATGTAATAAATCGATAAACGTAAGCTAGATTGCGTGTGGCCAATTTTATTGTTAACGTAACAATACGAATGTAATATATGGTTTACGGCATATAACAAGTCCGTGAATAGACTAGTTAAGAGCGATATAGTAGCTATCATATCCATACTCAGTTATTTGGAACATTCTAATGAGTCCCATAATCATTATCCAAAGTTAAAAGTCGACTTACGAAAAATAATAATTAATTAACACTGATGCAGAAGCAAAGCAATTTTGGCGGATAATAAGCTCTTTGAAAAATGTATTATTAGAATAAAAGGGAATTAAAGTAGTCTGAGATTTCCCCTTTATTTTATATGCCGGCCAGAAATTTTGGGCCTTACGTATGAGAAAAAAACTATAAAATCTAAGCAATGACAACAAAGTTATTGTGCCAAATTACATCACAAGCTACCATCATTAAATCTCTGGGTTTGCATGTTCATACAAATAATATAATCGGTGTTTCGTTAACTCTAAACACGGTTTCCGACGGACTGGTTCAGTGTGAGACCTGATTGCAGACTTAATTGCTCGGTAACAATCGGTAACATGTGTTGCAACGATTTATGGTAATCGATCCACCACGGCTTGGTCGAGTGAAATTTTATAATTGAAAAAAATTACTAAAAATGATCGATATGTTGATAGAACGCTAAAAAAGACATGAGAAAGACTTGGTAAAGAATTCCGAAATAAAGATGAACTTTGGAAATATTGTAAGATATAAGAAAAGTGAGAGATGGTAATAAATAAATAAATCTAGAACACGTGTTCATGTATGGTTTTGGTCTCTGTACCGCAGTATCTCTACGTTGACGTCGTGGTAGGGCTTGTGCGCTTCAATAATCCTTAGGTTTGTGCCGGTAGATTCTAATTTGTCGCAACATGCCTAGGGTGAGGGACCAGACTAATAGAGATACTATTCGCAGAGCAGCTTTGTGGCGAGCTGGTGGGCAGTGGTGACTCTTTATCTATATCTATTCTCATCCCTGGCTAGCCTTTATTGGCCGCTCGGAGTGAACACTGACGGGGAACAGAGCTCCCACCTCTCTCTTGCCTTAATTGGCTGGCTTGAGTGGAGATCCGCAAGAGCAAACGTGCTTGGAGGAAGGCAGTTAACCCAGTAAGATGCTGATAGGGATCAGCAAACATTTTTACTTAAAACTAATTCCGATGACGATAGAGTCGATAAAAATTTTAAAATTAACTTTTTTTCCTTCTTGAAAATAAAACACTGAATTTCTATTACTAACATTGTTGAGCACATAATTATTGACTTGTCATATACCTAATGAATACCAACACTAGCTGATCGAATTAAAGAAAACGCGAAACAGGCGACTTTTATCGCCATCTTGTCGCATGAGCCCAATTATGTTCCGAGTAATCCTTGACTATGCATATTTCTAAGACTCTGATCTATAACAATACACATAGCAACAACCACTTTCCCATGTATACGGATTATGATTATCTTGTTAGATTAAGTGGCGAGATTTTGCATTTTTTACGTTGCCTATAAAACTGGCAACAGTCTTACGAAGGGCTGTGGTCCCCCGTTACTAAAATACTGGTACTCAGCTGAATCCAGTTAGACTGGAAGCCAACCCCAACATATTTTGCAGTTAGGAAAAGGCTAGCCAGATTGATTGCTTTATAAGTAGATATATAGTTATCGCCAAACTTCTTGGCCGCCCTCGAGTTCGCTACAATGGCCGCGCAGTAGCAAATCTCATACAAAACAGCACCGCACCGTGCTTTGCGCATAGGAAATCCAACTTCATGGCGGCCAAGAAGTTTGGCGAGAACTATACCTATTTCTTTCCAGCAGTACCAACTGATGCAATAATTATGTCTCCTTCTCCGTAAACGAGAATTAAATAGACAGTTTGTGTTATAACATTTTCAAATAATTGGCGTTAGATCAAACTGGCTTTGCACTTTTTCCTCTCAACAGTCGATCTTTACATAATAATATTTATCCGTTAGCAGAACCAAGCACCTTGAAATCCTAATCCCAAGTCTTTCAATAAATACAAACTGGTCAAGCCCATTATAGGCTAGACTCCTAATTCGTAACGGCATTTGAGCTAATATGCGTAAACCATTGAGAAAGGCGTCCACACGGTCATGCCTTCGTGTGCTTTAGGTCATAAGGTTATTTGCCATTTTAGAATTACCTATTACTGGTAGGTGTCTACCGTTTTTGTGCTCACCAGTTAGCGCCACTGGCGAGTAAGATCCTTAAATATAGCTGTTAAACGTTGGTATTACGCGCACGGAAGCAAATTTTGAGTTAATCGAATATGCCGTAGTTTTGAGCAGCTTTTTTAGCTCAAGTTATAAAATTTTCCAAAACATAAAACTCTATTAAAACAGTGGTTGATAAATCCCGTACCTAACTTAATGTCCTTATTGGCAAATATTCATAAAAATTAAAACATTGTAAATAAACTTGCGCTAAAAGCCAAAAACATACGAAATTTGGCATATCGGAGACCTCACGCCACACCAGCACCTCTAGTGGCGCATTCATACGCGTTAGACCTCATTGGATGCTGGGACTCTGGGACACAGGCCTCCTCTCTGTGAAAGGGAATGGGCCGTAATCCACCACGCGGGCGCAGTGCGGGATGGTGGATGTCACATGTCTTCGAATTTTTGGTTCTAGGACATGCCGGTTTCCTCACGATGTTTTCCTTCACCGTTTTAAGAGCAGTGGTGATGAAATAATTTACACAAAGTAAAGCACCGTATGTTAAATGCTCAACGTAATTTAACTTTATATGGTGGATGTCACATGTCTTCGAATATTTGGTTCTAGGACATGCCGGTTTCCTCACGATGTTTTCCTTCACCGTTTAATTTAACTTTAGTTGTTTGGGCCACACAGTGTATAAAGGCGGTCATATTTACAGTTGTCATACTATCATGTCCGTTATTTTCGTATTAAAGACAATGTTGAAGAAAGTATCACATTTGGAAGAGAGGCACTTAAGTGGCCTTCTCAATTACACTGTTTACTTAATGCTACTTATGTGAATACTTTTTGGTAACATCATTATCTGAAGAAATAGAAAACTTCTGTCTTAGCGTTTAATGGGTACTTGACATCATGCACCAGTTACTTAAATACCCGTTTTCCATTGCGACCTTATTTCTTTCTTTGAAGCTTAAATAAACTTGTGATTGAATTGTTTGAATCTTTGGTATCTACTTTTTCGTGCAGAAATATGGCATTAGAGTTATGAGATGGTAACACAGGCTCTTTTGCGACGTTTATGTTCAATCAACCCATGTGCTGAACTTAGCCGGTGCTTGCGTTGCGTGTAGGTACACTAGTACGGTCAAATTAAATAATGACTATAAAGCAAAATTAAGGAACTTCTCTACCGGTGGTCTTAACCGTGTCATCAGCTGCAGTTACTTAAAATGAAGAGTTTGATATAAAATCGAATATGCCGCAGTTTTGAGCAGCTTTTTAGGCTCAAGTTATATCTTTTCCAAAACATTATACTCTATTAAAGCAATCTCTATTAATCTGTCACTATCTGGCCCTTTTTTTTTGTGAATATTTGAAAATATTCCCAAAAAATAAAAAAATACACTCGCGCTAAAAGCCATAAAACTGCGAAATTTGACATATCGGAGACCTCACGCTACACCAGCGCTTCTAGCGGCGCATGCTTGCGTTGCGTGTAGGTACACTAGTACGGTCAAATTAAACAATGACTATAAAGCAAAATTAAGGAACTTCTCTACCGGTGGTCTTAACCGTGTCATCAGCTGCAGTTACTTGAAATGAAGAGTTTAATTATTGTTTTGTTTTATCGTCATTAGATAAAGTTATGCCCTCATCACTTCTGCGGACTTGAGGCAGTCACAGAATTTTTCGCCACACTTTCCACTAAACCCCTTTACTTTACATTCCAGGTTCGGAGATGACGGTGAGTTGATGCAGGGCAGTCCATCGTCAGCGGGCATCACGCCCAAGCCGATGACGCAGGCCACTACCAGGCCTACGACCACAATGAAGACAGTCAACACGAGGCCTGTACCACCCAGGTAAACATATTTTTTAGCTATAGGACGCAAGGCTTCCTCTGTATGAGATACAGTAGGCCGTGGAGTCATTTATGTCAAGAATGAATAGGTTACTTCAAAGCAAGCGTACTTCATCGTCGACCATATCATCACTTACCATCAGGTGAGATAGTGGTCAAACACCAGCCTATAAATCTTAATAATAAAAATAATATTGAGCCGTAATCCACCATGCGGCGAGCTCAAGCTGTTTCGATTGCAGAACACTGGATTTAAAATCCTATTTGCTATGTTGTTTTTATTTTAATCTTATGCAGCTGACACACGTACATGTCGTGGCGTGGCGTGGCGCGGGATACACCAATCATACGAATCTATTCAAGTAGTGTCCGACCGAATGTTCGGTTTCGGTTTCGTTATCGGTCGAGTTTCGGTTTCGGCGGGAAACCTGCCGAAACTACGACCGAAACCGAAACTGCATTCGGAAGTTCTCGCGATGAGATCAGTCATGTTCGGCGTGTTAAATTCCATCAAAGCGAGTTAGCAACGAAGACATTTTGCCGCGTCCACGTACCTAATCATGTCGTGACTGGCTTGTGTTTCCAGTTCGTTTTGTTTGTTGTGAGTTATTATTTTGAAATCAGTATGTAATAAACGTGATATATCATAAGAGTAGATAGTAAACATCAAAAAAATTTCAAAGACTGAATAGTATGATTTAAAGATAAAAAAATTAAGACTGATTGATTATATTAACGTTTCTTTATTTTTCCCTCAAAACATTATCCTTGTAAGGAAGTTTCGGTTTCGACCGAAACTGAGACTGTTGCCGAAATTCGGTTTCGGTTTCGGTCGTAAAAACCAGTTTCGGTCGGGCCCTAGTATAATATATACATACATATATATATACATATAAGTCTTGTAGCCAATCAAATGCTTAATATTAAGGCGCCACGCCACGCCATGACACGTAAGTATGTTTCCACCTTTAGGTAGGTGTACTGTATATTCTATAAACAGGTTGATCTGCTGGCATTCAAGTCATAATTAAAGTAAAACACCAACAAATAAGCAATTTTATATCATATTGAAAGTAATGTATATTATTGACGACCTCGGCTCAAGTTAATTGGAGCAAGGTGTTTTAATGATTAATTTTTAGATATGAGTTAAATCCAAGAATATAAGTGTATCTACTTATAATGCCTTCTATGTGCAAAACGGTTTGGTGTAGCTAACCGCATAGTAACGATGGTCCAGTTTGAAAGGTTGACTTACAATTCAGAGGCACCTAGGATTTTTGCCTCTTTGGCAAGCCACGGATCGAAGTTGTGAAATGTTGAGGTTTTGAGCTAAATAAGTATAGAGCATAAAGACATTGAGGGCATTAAACCCTCCAAACAAACTGTACACTGCAAATGAAATTAGCCTAATGAAACAGAGATTACCTAGATATAGAAATAATGTGTCGGTTCCTACCATTGTTAAAAAAGAACGTTGCCCCACACTAGGAATTTCTTCCTGTATCGTGGGTGCGTTTACAAACATATAAACTCACATACACAAACACCCAGAGCCGGAAAAACTATCTGTAGGTCATACAAATCTAGGTCCTATTAGGTGATAGAAGCCGACTATTTACACCCACACTAGGTTAACCTACCAATAATATAATAATAGCGTGGTGTTCTACGTTAAATTTTCTACAAATCGATGTTAGCAATAGTTAGGTATCAGGTACAGGTCTAGGTCTTATGTAAAATTTGCATTTACTCACGGTAAAGTTGAAATCACGAAATCCAAAATAACGAAATGTTAAAAATACCTATATGTATTTATGACTATAAAATCTCTATCAATCAATAGGTCAAAGGTTTCATTACCGACACACAACTATTTCTCAATGACAAAGCTATCTCAAACTTGATAGATAATTGAACAAAATTGTAGCATCGTTAGCTAAATGAGGCGAATCTCGACGGCTGTGTTAGCCCATTCATTTAACGATTAATTAATATTATTACGTCATAATAAATGAAAAGTGATTTATGAATTATGACATTTAAGATTTGTATAATGCTCCTTTGTTTATGGCTTCTGTATGCTGAAAATAAATGGTGAAGTTGACAGATAAATTATAGTTCAGATTTTTTTTTGTGGCAATCCATAATGCCAAGTGTACAAAGATACCTTCATACCTACCAATGGCAAACAAGAGCGATCGAACATTAAGGGCTAGTCCACATTGAATGACGTGCTTGAGTGCTATAGGAAACTAGAAAAATATTTCAATAAAAAATAAAAATATAGAATAGATTGCTAAAGTCGTGACAATCTAAGACGTCAGATTCGACAGCTATTCCAGCGATGCTATGTTTTTTAATGATTATTTAACTTGATGCTTACCTACGATTACGAATGATACTCGTTGGTAAAGTGCATGGGTAACTTAGTAATTATAATTAATTTTTCAATGTCTTACCTACAAAGTTATCGCGGCATGTAAAATGAGAAACCACATCGGACTTTTTAGATTCAAGTTGGGTCGCAAGTTTGTCAGTTTGTTACAACAACACGTTACCATTGCTTGTCGCGTTCTGCTTCAAGCTGCTTTCAGTGTATCTACTCTAGCTTTAAAGCTCCTACTGACTTTTACTCAGAAATGTATCCATAGAACAAATAATATGGCCGCGGCAGGTATAATTCGTAAAAAACAGCATCCAGCAATCATCGCGCGATCAAAAGTTTTATGTCATAAAAGTGAGAATAACCTACAGTGTAGGTATGGTAGGTCCTGCAGAATCGTTGGCTAATCGCTCGCTGATTGCCAAATTTAAAAAAAAACTGCTAAAAGCTCTAAAACTTTTGTATTGATAAGCAATTATTGCGCAAAAATCGCTATCGTTTTGCTCTTTCAAGATACGAGCCTGCCGATCTTGCTAGCTACAACGTGCTGCCTAGATACGACGTGCTGTATATTGCTGCGGTCTGCTGCAGATACGACAAATTTTCGTGTCTATGTCCGACAAAATTCTCTTAGTGTATACTATACTCCATTTGCGATAACATTAGACATTTAAATTAGCCCATGTAACAGCCTGTTCAACCGATTTTGACTTCTATTGCGTTGATGATACGAAAAATGGTAGCTGTAGCAAACAGTTGGATTTGGTAACATGTTTATGCTTTTTATGTCGTCCTTATATTTACGGAATAGAACTCAAAATCGGTTGAACGGACTTTAAAAATATTTGGAAACATGTTTAATGTTATTGCAAAAGTGTTGTTGTTTAGTTTTAGGAGTTTGTTTGTTTAGTTTGTGGGTGTTTTGCTTGTTTAGGTGTTTTTTCGCATTTTCGCGTCGCATGTCTGAAGGAGCTTTTAAACCACTGATCTACTTCTGCTAAATTACTGTAGGCGGTACCATGACTATGTGACAGAGTTATTATTTATTATCTGTGCTAGGCCTGTCATACATAAGGCCGTGATTAATGGTGTATGTAATGATGCTGTTTGCAAGATAACGGTGAGCGAGGAACCGAAATTATGTGGTCATTATTTAGGCATCAACACGATAATTTTAGGCTGGTAACAAATATGAATATGTAACCTCTGTATGTAACGGTGAATTTCATTAGCCACTCTGGTGCCCCACTAGACCCCACCCCCTCCCGGCTCTAGTTTCCAGGGAGCGGCTTACGTCATAGCCACAAAAGTGGCCTGCCAAGTATACCTTAGGTGCATAAATGAGAATAGGCCAGAAAGATGACGTATAGACCTTAACTTATTTCAAACCAAGAGTATGAAATAGACTTGTTTTGAACACTTCGATTATCTGATAGTTCTGATACTTATATGGAAGTAGAGTACCGCTCTATCGACAAGTAGGTAATGTAGGTATTTGTGGTTAGAGAGGTAGGCTAAATCTCTATTACAAGTATTTCATAGCCAGGCGAATAGATTGTAGCCGGTTTAGGGCTAAGTGCTTAGATAACAACTAAAGTCACCGCCAGATAAACAAAAAATAAAAGTCCTTAACACCTGTCTACCAATGTATTGCAATAGTTCAAACTATACGAAAAAAGTGTACAGGCAGTGTCACTAATTCGAATAAAACAAAGATATCGCGGTAAGGGGCGTCCTTGACCCTTTCACTTGGCATGAGTTACAAAACTTTTGATCAAAACCATGTTCAGTCGTATTTATTTAGATAGGTACATACTAGTATAATGAAACTCATAGCTATAAGTACCAAATTATAACCTTTATTGAATAATTAGGTATTTTCAGTAATGAATTAATATCTCATAAACGCGTAGACCGATTTATATGATTTAAACGGATAAAATGGTTCTACGCCTACACCTTTTATTTAAGATTAAAATTATCAAAATATCTGCATAAACAAAAAAGCATGTGGTATGGAACGGTGACGGTATGGAAGAAGAAACGTGTTGCGCCGATCCCAAGTAACATGGGACAAGGGCAGGAAGATGATGATGGAACAAAAATTATGTTTTCAAGTTACGTAGGTAATTATACTTATTGGTACAAGTCGGAACAGTTACTTAATTTTTAATGTTATCTGGCGGATACTTTAGGTATATTTTCATTTAACAGACTAAGCTCGCCTATCTGTCGCTAGGTAGGTAGGCTAGCTCTAGGCCGATAACAAGTAGGTATTTAATCGGTAGGTGCACAGTTTGCAGCCAATACAGGTTTAGAGCTAAGTTCTTAGATAAAAACATTTAATGTTTCATAACAGACCCAAGCTGTTGATTAGACATCCAATAGGACTGCTGTATCTAACATATTATGTAGATATTTATGTTGTGGAGCCGGTTACCTCTTGTCGCGTAAACAATAAATTATATCTCCTTAAATGAATGCGTCAAATGATCGCAGCTAATTGCAATAAAATGCAGATAAGACTTATTATACCGCCATGTTACATTATTCAACTCTTTTTTATAAATGCACAATGCAATGGCGTATAAAATATAGTCACCTTTATTATGTGATGTATGATGCGCTGGGACTGCTGATATTTATCTTTTTATGCATTAAATTAAGTTGATTCACGTGCCTAGAGTTGCGCAATAGATAACTACATTGTAGAGGAATAATGAATATGACAATTTAATTTGAGAAATACCTATATGCTGCTTGCTAAAAAATTAAAATAAATTTACTTGAATCAAGATCCATAAAGATTATACTGTAGGTATTTTTTTGTCTCCAAGCCGATTCATGCAGGAGACAGTTTTGTAGAAGTCAGCGGAATATGACGGTTCCATCCATACGTAACTGTATGGATGGAACCGTCATAAAAAGCTGGCTAAAATGATGCTTCTTGGCAAAAGACAAAAACCGGCCAAGTGCGAGTCGGACTCGCACACGAAGGGTTCCGTACCATTATCGCAAAACACTGCAAAAAAATCACGTTTGTTGTATGGGAGCCCCCCTTAATTTATTTTATTTTAATTTAATAATTATTATTTTTTGAAGAGAATATACAACTAAATATTCTGTGAATATTTCAAGCGTCGACCTTCTGCCGTTATTAATATCGAGCAAAAAACGGCAAAAATATCACGTTTGTTGTATGGGAGCCCCCCTTAAATATTAATTTTATACTGTTTTTAGTATTTGTTGTTATAGCGGCAACAGGAATACATCATCTGTGAAAATTTCAACTGTCTAGCTATCACGGTTCATGAGATACAGCCTGGAGACAGACGGACAGACAGACAGACAGACAGACAGATAGACAGATGGATCGCGAAGTCTTAGTAATAGGGACCCGTGTTTACCCTTTGGGTACGGAACCCTAAACAGCAGCAACAAAATTGTGCATGAAATACCTAGGTACCTACATAGTTTATCCCTCTATAGACGGTACCCATCCCTACCATTTAATCATCTATATTACCACTCTAAACTCCATTTTCTCTCATTCCAGGCCAACCATGATGACATGGACAGGAGCAGCCTCTAACACACAGCCGACGCGTTTTCCACTACGTCCCGTGTCAGACCTGCCGTCCCCATCCACCACAGCCATAACACTCATAGACCAGATCGGGTACAAGATCATAAGGACCACAGAACTCGTCACTGACTTACTAAGGAACACAGTGAGGGCTGTCGTCGGCCGATAGAACACTGGAAAACTACATTTTGTTAAAAATTTACGCGACTTTGATTACCAGTTATATAGTGACTGTTTCGAATCAGAATTCGATATCTCAATGTGGAATTTACGACGTGAATTTTATCAAAAGGCTGTACATATCTGCTAAATGCTTAGGTATAGTTATAAAAATAATTTCCAGTGATAAATTGGGACTTGGTCATACAAAAAGTAGCAATTAACGCAATCTTGCTGCCATAGCATTTGTGCGTAGCGTGCCAGCGTTTAATAAAATTGTTTATGTACATATTGGAATGTTAAAAAATACAATACAAAAGTGTCATGGTAATATTACGACTATAATGAGTTGGCTGTTAACTTATTAAAATCTTATTAGATCGTTATAATACAGCGGTCGAAACTTCGTAGTGGAAATACAACCGACCTTTGGCGTCAAAAATTATTTCACCTACTTCTAACAGCTTTTTTTACTGTGAGATTATGTTAAATAAGAAATATACCACATAAGTATAACGTATGTAAGTAGTAGTTACTTAGGCGTAGCCTACTGTAATTTTGTCATTAATTTTAAGTGTTAAATTATTTATATTTAGGTCGTAGAATAAGTGATTAAGCTAATTACATATTGTGATTATGCCTTAAGCTTTTATACTGTAAGTCAAACTTTGGCTGAATAAATGCTTTTTATTTATAATTGTTTTGTTTCACTTCTAATCCTTTACCAGAAACGTCGGACACGTTAACACATTGACATCAAATAATCTATATAAATAAAAAGAAAAGTCCTGACTGACTCATCAACGCCCAGCTTAAATTCTTGGACCTAGAAAGCTGAAATTTTGCACAGAGATTCCCTTTATAATGTAGACAAGGAAGGATTTTTCGAAATTCAACCCCTAAGGGAGATAAATAGGGGATGAAAGTTTGTATGAAACCCTACCATTTTTAATATAAATGAATGAAATATGGCATTTAGCTTCTAAATCACACAGTTTGTGAGTGTGTTGGTATGTTTGTTACTTCTTCACGCCAGAACAGCTGAAGGGATATTAATGAAATTTGGCACAGAGATAGATTATAGTCAGGAATAGCACATAGGATACTTTTTATCCCGGGAATATGTTCCCTCGGGGTAATTTTCGACTTTCACGCGGGCGAAGCCGCTGGCAGAGGCTAGTATCAAATAAAGTAAAGATACCACGTCTGTGTTGCAGAAGGGTTATGCATTGAACACTCATTTAGCCATAAAAAATGAAACTAAATAAATCATTGACTGACTCCTGAAAATGACAAGCAAAAAAAAAAAAAAAAATCACCGACGCATTTTATTTCATGCTACATAATTTATCTCTAGTAGACACGCTTCGATCGACAACCTATTGGTGTAACAAGATATCTTGTGAAAAAACCCCAATTCAAACAGTAAGACGCCCAGAACTTTAGAACGGCTGAACCGATTTTATCAAACATAGCTAAGAACACTCTCGTTAAAGCCACCATTCAAACAAAAAATACGAAAACAAAATCGGTTTATCCGTTTAGAAGCTATGATGCCATATACAGATACAACAATATCACTATCTGTATATGGCATCATAGCTGTATGTGGCAGTACATTCGTCTAACTTTAAACACCCTTATTTTTCCGGCGGGGGTTAAAAAGCACCGTCAAGCGTAAGTAAACTATATACCATTCAGCGGCGCCTGCGTGATAGCTAATAGCAATACAGCGAATGAATGACGCGACGCGAAGATCACCGCTATACTTTGCTTCAGGCCCTCTTACGTTTAATTTGCATACCTACATACATAAACTGATTAACACATTATAAGTTCTCGCCAAACTTCTTGGCCGCCCTTCAGCAGTCAGGTTAAAACGTCTACTTTGTTATTATTTAAGTATTAATACTATTTTTTTGTGTTTTCTTCCGAGTCGGGTACCATCTACTGTTATTGAATCGTTTAGGTAAGAACAGTCGCCATTAACCGCAGATCGCCTCTATTGTTGGTGAATCTCCGCTCGTCAGCATCATAGCTGGATGTGCCAGTACATACGTCTAACTTTAAATACCCCTATTTTTCCGGCGGGGGTTAAAAAGCACCGTCAAGCGTAAGTAAACTATACCATTCAGCGGCGCCTGCGTGATAGCTAATAGCAATACAGCGAATGAATGACGCGAAGATCACCGCTATACTTTGTTTCAGGCCCGCTTACGTTTAATTTGGTTTAAAATACTTCAAAAGTTTGTAATGCGTCGATGTATGTACTTTAGCTTTATCCGATTCGACATTTTGTTCCATTCACATCATCAGCCTATTAATGTTCCCACTGCTGGGACACAGGCCTCCTCCCTGTAAGAGGGAATGGGCCGTTATCCACCACGCGAGCCCAGTGCGAGTTGGTGGATGTCAGACATGTGACATTCGAATTTTTGGTTCTCATGCCGGTTTCCTCACGATGTTTTCCTTCACCGTTTTGAGAGCAGTGGTGATGAAATAATTTACACAAAGTAGAGCGCCTGCCTGGGCTCGAACCCACGACCTACAACTTGTAAGTCGCTGCCGATACCACTGGGCCACCACTGCTCCAATAAATACACTAATATTATTATTAATCTTTAAAAAAAGGCGCTTTATTTTACCTACATACAAAATGATTCGGCGTATATCGTACCTATACGTAACCTACCATAACCTACGTTTATCTTCCTACAGGCTAATTAATCTAATATTTGGCGACGACATGACGCCGACAGTCGGGGACGTAAACGGAAATTTCGAATTCATTGCTAATCTTGACCAGCAGGCGCTCGCAAACACTAAGCCCGATCAATGGGTACACTACCTTAAATACGAAAAGCTTTATTCCGTCAGTCACAATTACGAATTTCAAAATACCGATAACAACTCCGATTTATCTTTCATCCTATTTTTATAATTCCATTCGATTCGATTCGTGTCAAGGCCCCGTCACCTACCATTTGTCGGCCGCACAATGCTATACCGACAAGGAGGAGTGCCCTTGCGGCCCCACCGCGTCCGCCATCAGACGGTGGCGACCCCATCCAGGCCGCGGAAGGGAGGGAGAGTGGTGCACCGCAATACCGGCAATCCTCTCCCGCCGCGGCATCCAACCTTCAGCCGCTATATCGTATGGGTTTGGGAGGCCCCATACGACATCGCGGCCCACCTCAGTTGCGATGTCGCCCAGGCAGCACCGCAACCTACATGTTGGCCGCTACATCGTCGTCGGCTTGTCGGCAAAAGCCCTGACGAGCGGAGGCGGTAGAAAATAGAGGCGATCTGCCGTTAATGGCGACTGTTCTTACCTAAACGATTCAATAACAGTAGATGGTACCCGACTCGGAAGAAAACTCAAAAAAAATGTATTAATATTTAAATAATAACAAAGTAGACGTTTTAACCTGACTGCTGAAGGGCGGCCAAGAAGTTTGGCGAGAACTTATAATGTGTTAATCAGTTTATGTATGAAGGTATGTTTGTTCCTATGTGGCGAGACCAAAAGCGTTGGCCGATTTTGATGATTCTTACGTCAATCAATTCGTCTTAACCTTGCAAGTGTCACTTTATGCGGATTTTGGGCGCCATCCCAATTTCTTCAACTTCTGTAAAGCAAAGGGTTTGACCGTTATCAATCGACCAATTACACTAACGCATCTGGTTTTGGTCAGCCAGCTCGCGAATATGTATCCTCCGACTGCACAGCATGATTTTCTCCTTGTTTACGTCTTTTTAGTTCGCTTTTGAAGCCGTCGGGTTTTTTGATATTTTTAATTAACTTTTTTTTATATCAATAATAATATAATAATATTTTTTATCATCATCAGCCTTTTTAACGACGTTCCCACTGCTGGGACACAGGCCTCCTTTCTGTGAGAGAGGGTATGGGCCATAATCTACCACGCGGGCTCAGTCCGGGTAGGTGGATGTCATATATCTTCGAATTTTTGGTTCTAGGACATACCGGTCCGGCTTTTTAGAGCAGTGGTGATGATATAATTTACACAAAGTGAAGCCTGGGTTCGAACCCACAACCTACAACTTGTAAGTCGCGGCCGATACCACTGGGCCACCACTGCTCTGTATATATATTGTATAATATTTTTTATAATAATTGTTTTTTAAGTATTTTAGTTACTGTATTCCTTCCTTTTTACCCGACTGCCAAAGGAAGGTAATGTGTTTATCAGTCTATGTATGTATGTTTGTTCCTATGTGGCGTTCTAGAGACCAAACGCGTTGGCCGATTTTGATGATTCTTACGTCAATCGATTCGTCTTAATCCTGCGAGTGTCACTGGCTACATTAAATTTGGAAAAAAATGGCGGCTTTTAGGCGACATTTTGTGGAGAAAAAAAAAAATTTTTCTTCCAGACTCATCGTGTGGGGTATCAAAATAAAGGGTTTTAAGAGGCAATTTCAAAAATATATAACACTTATATGTTTAAATGTACCTAATTCTAAAAAAAATAACTAAAAATATCTAAATAAAGAAAGTTTATTATTAAAATTTAAAAACCCGACTGCTTAAAAAGCAAACTAAAAAGACGTAAACAAGAAGAAAATCATGCTGTGCAGTCGGAGGATACATATTCGCGAGCTGGCGGACCAAAACCAGATGTATCCTCAGCCTCAGACTGCTCAGCATGATTTTCTTCTTGTTTACGTCTTTTTAGTTTGCTTTTTAAGCAGTCGTGTTTTTTTATTTTTTTAATAAACTTTATTTTTCTTGCCCTTTACCAAAGGTCAATATTTGTAAATAAATTGAATAATAATCGAAATTATGTGGAGGGGAGGTCTGGTAATCTGTGTTCCCACAAACGATTTATCAAATAATGTTGCACTTTTATGTAACAGTTTGTAAGACATCTTTGTGTCTACGAAATAAATATTTATGATAAGTTATTGTTACTCATACGAGTAGGTACGATTTAGAATATTTAGGTTTCAATACAACTTTAAATACGGGCATTATCTATTCGCCAATACCTGACATAGCAGCAAAATTCCTAGTAAATCTAACCTATTGTATCTACAGTCGACCGCACGTCGATGGTAACACTCGAGCAAACAGAAAAGAAAAAAAACGCCTCTGTGGTCGAGCAGATCTAGCGTAAGTACAGGTAGAATCGAACCTAATTGCGGCCCGGAACACTTTACAAACCGCTGCTCAGTAGCAATAACAAATTAATGTGACAGCGGGGTTGAAGAGTGGGGTACCTACTGCAGCCTTATTGCGTAAATTAATACGGCAACACAAAGGGTTTGACCGTTATCAATCGACCAATTACACAAACGGAAATTCACAACGCGTCATTCATCTCGCATGTGATTGGTCGATTTGATAGCGGTCAAACGCTTCGCCTTGTCGAATTCACTTGCGCAATTCGGCTGCTGCTTAGCGAAACGCGAACTTCACTGACGTAATTAAGAATGAATCGATCTATCGGTCTTTTAACAGAAAAAAAGAGGCCATCACTGATTTTATTACCACGGACGTGCAATCGAACGTACTTACTTGAGAGGCATTTTTCTGATTCACCAACAACTGTAATGTTGCTGTGATAAGATCGAGCTAGGTAGGCATGTTACTTTCAAATGAGCTGTTCAGTGAAAGTGATTTTAAATTGTTTCGCAATAGGTACCTACGTCAACTAAAACTGGATCTGTAACACTATTTCAACCTAAATTATTTTTACGTAACAATAAACACTTTACATAATATTCGTCAACGCTTGCGTAGGTACCTACCTAGACCTACTTATCTGTAGCTACTACTGCTATACTTTTTAGGGTTCCGTACCCAAAGGGTAAAAACGGGACCCTATTACTGAGACTTCGCGGTCCGTCTGTCTGTCTGTCTGTCACCAGGCTATATCTCATGAACCGTGATAGTTAGACAGTTGAAATTTTCACAGATGATGTATTTCTGTTGCCGTTGTAACAACAAATACTAAAAACAGAATAAAAATTTATGTGGGGCTCCCATTCAACAAACGTGTTTTTTTGCTGTTTTTTGCGATAATGGTACGGAACCCTTCGTGCGCGAGTCCGACTCGCACTTGGCCGGTATTTTTTATTTCATATTGGGACAAGCACACTATTCCCAAAACACTATAAATTCCTGAATGACAGAATTAACAGTAACGAACACTAAAAAGCGCCGAGACAACGAAGCTTGACGATCGTTCCAAATTAAACGATTTAACTGTACTGGTTCTTGCAACGAAATTAATCAAAACAGAAGAGTAGCAACATACTTTAAGTTAGTTAAACAAATATTTAAAATACCTACTTAAAAAAAAGGCAATGTTCTTCACAAAACTCAACATTCACAAAAACCACCTGTTGGTATTTGTTTACAACCTAAGAACAGGAAAAACATGCCTGCTTGGGAACTTAGTGCATTGGGAAATACCACTAAGAGTGAAGTGATTCATTGAAATAATCCTAATTCTGTGTAGTGTGGGTTTTACCTTACTCAGGTATTTTTAGTTAGCCAAAGTTGGTTCACTTAATACTGTTAAATGTTGATCTGATATGAGTACAGGTACCTAATATTAGGTCAATAGATTTAATATTGGTTCAGTAAAACACTAGTGTTGTTAAAGTATTTTCCAAGATTATACAGAATTAACAGATACTTATTCCCACAGCATCTTATACCATAATTATGAAAAATCATCAAACATAAATTTTGATGAAGCCATAATAACTTAATAAAAATTTAAATGAATGACTTATTCCTATCATAAAACAGTATTTATATCCAAGATAGGTACTTGTTGCATGTTGATATTTTACAATGCTCATTCATTATAATCAATAAAGTACAAAGATATGATTGTGTAAGTATTTATCAAGTTCCAAATGACCTCCACAATCAGTAATGAACCATTACATCAGACGTTAATTAAAAAACAAGTTCAATGCTTCCACATTTAATAAAGGTATATTTTTAAATATCACATAGATTACATTCTGATACATTTTACATGTTAAACATGACATTACTACTACATACACTTTGAGATTACTGTCTTTATTGTCTTAAATAACTCAGTATTTAAGTAAATAAGTGGAAGAAAAATATTTTTAAATGCTTAAAACATGCTTAACTAGAAACAAAAATTCTTAATTCACTGATTTTCTTGAATAAAATGCAGCGTAACAAAACAAATTATGATAATAATGCACATTAAGTACTTTTTGAAACAAAAAGATTTTCACAACAGAAAATAATTTAACAATTCACTCATCTACTACATATTTGAGACAACATTCACTTATTTCTAAGTTGGCAAGTTTAGTGGACAATCAGCTCAGTGACACTGTCCTTAGTGACGAGGGCCACCAAGCTGCCGCTAGCAGGGCGCTCGTCACCCTTGATCCACTTGTCAAACAACTGGGCCACATAAGTCAGCGGGGTCCAAGTGCCAAAGTCAGCTTTAGGCATCCATTTACGGTTCATTTCTGTATCCAATGTCACAGGAAGAATGGCAACAGCCAGTGAGTTCTCTGGCAGACCAGAATCTTTGGCACCAAGAGACTTTGTGAGTTGGTGAACTGCAGCTTTGGCCATACCATAACCAATCATGCCAGGTGTTCCTTCCAAAGCAGCATTAGCACCAGTCAGAGCCAGCAGTCCTCCTGCGGAGAGGTACTTAGAAGCAACAGTGGCTGCAATAGAGGAGCTCCACACTGATTGGCGCCACATTAGATCCGCCTGCTTGCTGAGGTCCTTCGCGGCGTTTCCACCGGCCCAGCCGCCGGCCACACAAATAACAGCATTCACTTTCTGACCTTGCAGGGCGCTGGCTAGTTCGTTTACGACGTGTTCCTCTTGCTGGACCCACGAAGCGTCTTTAGGAACGGTGATGTTGAAATCAGCTTTATCATTAGGGTTGAGGTCGATGTTGGCGACCCACCAGTTCGCCGACTTGAAGTGGTTGACGCACGCAGCACCCAGAGCGCCTCGCCCGCCGTACACAACGATTCTTCCGCTAGCCATTATTATCACGTCTAACTACTATCGAGTCGCAAACTCAACTGAATGAATGACTCCGGGGATACTGGTGCGTAAAAGTAAAGCTAGCTAGCTATAACTTGCGCGGCGCGGTAACCTCGACCGACTCTCACTTTTTGTCGTACAGTTATCCACGAGACAATTAATGAAGGACAATGTTTTCTGGGTTAGTATTTACGTTAAGCACTGGTACTGCTTGGCTGCGTCGCTTAAATTACCTTTTTATAAATTACTACCAAGAAAAATTGTATACCCTGCAATCAAAATATGTTTTAAGTTATGATAAATTGTATTTAGAGCCTGAGCCGATTTTGTTTGACGGTTTGACGCTTGACGCAATGTTTGACAGTGACTTTGAGTTTTGAGTTTTTGACAGAACGTTGACAAGACAGGAGACAGCTGACATTAATCTGAGACTGACACTGAGTGACACTGAAACAGTGTGCTCAGGATATTTGGGAACCTTACTGCCAATTTCGTATAGAATAGACTAATTAAATAGAGGATATGCATTTGACATTAAAATACACAAAACGATCTGCGATTTGTTGTGAGAAAATCCCATATTTCTACAATCTACTGGTAACTGTTGGACTCCCGGAGGGCCGCCGCGCGGACCTGTCGGTGCCTAAAATAAAAATGTTTATTACTGTTTATTATATAATATACCTTTATCTATTGAGTAAAGAAATACGAAAAATTAACTACAGTCACAGATAATATAATACTAGCATACAGATGTTCCGCTTCAATATGGTTTTGTTCTTTGAGTTATTTAACCCAGAATTGGGAATGTTGTCAAACATTTATACAAGGTTTCTATCACATTGACTGTAGCAGTGGTGTCTCCACAGACTACTTAGAGATACTTACGTGGTGTCTCATACCATACAAAGAAACCGTGCCGACGTAACTAGCGTTTTTAATCTGATTATACCGATTATTTTTTGTAATTCGATCGCGTTCTGTTCCGTTCCACGGCGATAGATAGATCACCATCTATATCTGTGGAACGGAACGGAACGGACTGCTACAGTCAATGTGATAGAGAGCTTGTATAAATGTTTGACAACATTCCCAATTCTGGGTCAAATAACTCAAAGAACAAAACCAGATTGAAGCGGAACACGGACCATTTGATTAAATTAAATATGTTTTATTAACATTAATCGCGGGGTGCTAAGATTATTGACCTGGTTCAAAAGTATCCTCTTCAGTAAGAAGCACTTGCGTGACATAATTTTTTGTGACAAGCTCAACTAAGGAACCGTTTGGTGGACGCTCATCCTCGTTCTCGATCCATTTTTGTAACAACTGAGCCACGAAAATCGGCGGTGTCCATGAGCTGAAGTCAGCTTTAGACATTCGTTTTCGGTTCGCCTCTGTATCTAATACCATAGGAAGTATCGCAACAGCCAGTGAGTTTTTTGGCAAACCAGAATTTTCTACACCAAGGGACTTCGCGAGATGGTGAACGGCTGCTTTTGCCATACCATAACCAATCATGCTTGGTGTGCGTTCTAAAGCTATTTGGGCACCAGTTAGTGCCAGGAGTCCTCCAGGAGCCATGAATTTGGAAGCAATAGTGGCTGCGATACAGGAACTCCACACAGACTGGCGCCACATTAGGTCAGCCCTTTTGCTGAGGTTATTTGCAGCGTTCCCGCCGGTCCAGCCACCGGCTACACATACACCTGCATTTAATTTTTCTCCAACCAGAGCTCCGTCCATCTGAGTCACAGCGTGCTTCTCTTGCTCTACCCATGAATTGTTATCGGATAGAGTGATATTGTAATTAGCTTGTTTATTAGGCTTTAGATCAACGTTTACGATCCACCAGTCTTCTGACCTGAAGTGATTGACGCACGCAGAACCGAGGGCGCCTTGCCCGCCGTACACAGCAATCTTCTTTGCAATAGACATTATAATAAAAAAATAAATGTTATCAGAGAACAATATTATGGTATCTCCATCGCATCGATATATTCACTATATAGACCAATTGAATATTTGTTTAAGTGTCTCTTAATTTGCCGAACCCATTACTTTTGCAACAATTTTAAACAATAAATCAAATTGTTATTTAATGTAAGCGATTTGAAGGCAATATTAAACACTTTTTGACACTTGAATCGCTTCTTTGTTTTTGCTCTCGATGGTTTATTTTTGTCAAAGACCATGGTTATTATATAGTACCTAATAAAACAATGAAATAAATAAAATCCTTACTATTTGAAAATATTTTGTAGAATTAAATCGACTATTCTATGATAACATCAGACGATACTTATCTCAACATCAATGTTGCCAGTTTACTCGTAAGTTATGTTCTGCTGTGGTTATTACAATAGAAGCTACGGCGCAAAGTTAAAATTCCACAAAACGCTTTATTAAACGAGCTTTTACTGAAAAACTGCAAAATCAAAACTACCTAAACATAAAACAACACGAACACATAAGATATTATAAAAGCTTGAGGCGGGATTTTCACACCAAAAGGTGTCTGTAAAAGTTTTTTTGTCAATTTCTTGCTGCAATTGTATAGCCACCAAGTTGCCATTTAAATCGCTCAACACAGTGCAGCAATTGCTGCAATCTTGCAGTGTAGCCTGGCGATATTGCCAAGACATTTCAAAGTAGTCGCAAGTATTCAATGTATAGCCGGCTAGATTGCAAATGGTTTACCCCGCTGTGACTTTACTGCAATATCGCCGTATACCGTCTTTGCTCCGATGTACCTATAGGTGCATCGCTTTTCCCTCGCTCGCCTCTCCCAGCCTCGTCCTGTCGCTGGCTCGCTGCCTGATTAGTGAAGTTGTTTTGTATCCGTTGTCGATTTTATTATTTTCGTCAAGGCCGAGTGGTCAACCGAAAGCATTTTGAACTATATCAACGAAATCTATGTACGTTCTGAATTATGGGATGTAGAAACTAGTGCGTATAAAGATCTTAACCTTAAGAAGGCTGCTTGGGCCGTAATTGCCGCGAAGTTTCATGTAACGACTAAAGAGGCATACGTAAAAATCGTCATTAACTGCTGCCTCAAAAATTGCTCCGCGTGTACGAATAAAATGCCTCGGTAATCCAGTTGCAGAATCTTATAATGTATTTCACAATGAAATTGTAGCAAGGGTATAAATTGCAAATATAGGTACTCTAGCTTTATTGGTCAACAAAATTGCCAACAAAATGCAATTTTTGTAGCCCGTTTACATATCCCTTTACAGAAAGCTTTTTAGAAATATTATGGAAATACTAAGTTTTATATCTATTTAAGTAAGTTAGCCTAGACGCCACGGGGCTATCGTTTTAATTTGAATTGAAGACTTTCTGTGTCTTCCAGTTCCAGAAACATACTAGACTTCCACTAAGAACGTAGTTAACAACTGTTCTATTTGTCAAGAAAGACAAATCTAACGAGCAAACGCAACGGGCCTATCTTGCTTGTTGAGTATCTCTTATGTCGACCTTGTATTATGATACTGTTGTCCGGCTCCACCTGTAGACCATGGACCTTGATCTAATGTAGATTTGTCAGATTATTAGATAAATCCAGTAGGCTCAAACACAAGGGGCTGAGTTAAGTAGTTATCTTAGCCTGAAACCCGAAGAATTGCCAAACTTAAGTGGCAGTAGGCAGGGAACATTGCTCGCAGAACGCCCATGCCGTTGGGGCTGAAAAGTTCATGAGTGGCGATCGCGAAACGGAAGACGTTGCGTTGGAAGGCCTCCCTCTAGGTGGAGTGACGATCCGGCCATGGCTGCGGGAGTCCAGTGGTTGCGAAACGCAAAGGACCGATCAATATTGCGACGCTTGGGGGATGCCTATGTCCAACAGTGGACGTCTTTGGCTAAAATTATGAGGATGATGTTGATGACCTTTCAACTACATCATTGGGGGACATTGGGCTAATGTACAGACTTGTGAATAACAAATTCAAATAGCAAGAACACAACGAGGCTGTTAGGCAGTTGAGGAGTTCCTATAGCCACCTTATATCAAAGCCAAAGTCAAAGTTTTATTTGCAGATAAATATGGTTAAAAGTTTTTAGAATAGTAAGTAGCTTAACATATGTAGTCATAGCATAATGAGATGCATTTTTTGGTCAGAAATTTAAACTGAAGGAATTATTTTATAGTATAGAAGGAATTCTCTATTAACCACCTACGTAAAGCCCTTCCGATGCGGACCATTAGAAGTTCTTTAATTTGATTAGGAATCTTGCATAAATCTGAATACACATAGGATAGCAACTTCGCCTATATAGTTCCGTTTTCATTCTAGGAATAATTAATCTATTAGTATATCTAGTTCTGAACTTACGTTTATCTTCCAGTTTTTCAAACATCTCAGGTTGAGATTTGGTAAATTTACATATTACAATATAAATACCCATCAATGTCAGTATTCTAAGTTTCCTTAGCAGTGGTTTACAGAAGGTAAGTGGGTCTACATTACAAATCGCACGTATACACCTCTTCTGCACGATGAAAGCTCTTTCGAGATGCATTGAGTTTCTCCATACCAGTATAGCATAACGCAGTATTGAATCATCTGCATGATAAGCCTATAATGTGGGTTGTCTACTTATTAGGTTAGATATACGCCATAGAATATAAGCAAACTTTCTGAGTTTGCCACATATCTTATCAATATGATTAATCCATGAACACCTCTCGTCTAGATCTATCCCAAGAAAAGTCATACTATCTGATTTCAATATTTGTTTCTCTTTATAAGTGATGTTTAAATCGATTTTATTCCAGTTTATGTTACGAAATTGTGCATATTTGGTTTTATCTATTTTAAGTTTTAAGGTTATTCTTTTCCATCCTAATTATTATTTTACTTACGGTACTATTTATTTCCTCATTATAGTTTTCTTTATTTTTAGGAATAATACAGCCACATCGTCTGCAAAAAATATGCAGGGATGATCAGTTACTTCTGTCAGGTCATTGATATACATCATGAAAAGTGGTGGGCCTAAAATACTGCCCTGTGGAACGCCTGTGCAATTTTATTGTAGCCTAATTTGAATTTAAATGTCAGTTCATCGTTTTGATTTGGTTTATCTACAATATTTTTCACAAATTGCAAGGTATCTTTTTAACTATGTACTGAAGGAACACGGGTGGGTCAGTAAAAGTCAGTCTGACATCCCTCCCGCTTCAACCAAAGCGGGAGAAGTCATTGGATGATAACCCACCCAAAAAAATAACAAGATCCAGACCCATGACTCCCTTGGGCTTTGCCGGCATTTTGGTAGGTAGAATATAAGTATAAATTATTATTGCTTGTAGGCGGAATATCATGCTACTACTTCCTATTATATAATCACACTAATATTATAAAGGCAAAAGTCTGTGAGTGTGTGCGTTTGTATGTTTGTTACTTCTTCACGCTCAAACGACCGCACAGATCTGCATGAAATTTTGCACAGAGATAGATTATAGTCTGGAATAGCACATATGACACTATTTTTATCCCGGGAATATCTTCCCTTAGGATAATTTTCGACATTCACGCGGGCGAAGCGGCTGGTAGAAGCTACCTATAAACGTGAAAGGTTGTGAGGATGGATGGATGGATCTTTGTTACTCTGTCACGCAAAAACTACTGAACGGAGTTTGATGAAACTTTACAGAAATATAGCTTGTAGATCAGAATAACAGACATAGGCTTTATTATATAAAGAAACAAGCTTCTGCCAGCGGCTTCGCCCGCTTGAATGCCGAAAATTATCCCAAAGGAACATATACCCGGAATAAAAAGTATCCTATGTGCTATTCCTGACTATAATCTATCTCTGCGCCAAATTTCATATAGATCCATTCAGCCGTTTGAGCGTGAAGAAGTAACAAATATACACAATCACAAATTTTCACCTTTATAATATTAGTGTGATATTATTATGATAGGAAAGGAGAAAAAAATAGGCAGGTATTTTTTTAGATTTTATTTTATTTAGAAATAGAGAACGTAATTTACAAAATAATTTCCTAGCCTATTCTACCTAAAAAAAATAAGGTCTGAACAGCGCTTCAATTTTATTTTAGTAAAATAAACTGCCGAGCAATGAAAAAGTTCCACCCACAAAATGCCGACAAACACCTTAATTATATTTTTTCTCATTTAATTTAAAATTTGAATGCAATATTTACGTTTTTAGTTGGTAATATTCTGATGCGCTGTTAAATGTACTTCAATATTGCAGACGGCGTCATTAAGCTAGCCTTTCCCGTTTAGTAGTAATTTGGTGCTATGTCATTGGAACTTTTTCATTGCTCGCGAGTGTATTGATATCTACCTACCTCATTGCCAGAAACCAATGCTTACAAAAATTGCTTATGTTCATTAGAACATAAGCAATAATATTCACTATACCTAATATTAGAATCTATATACCGTGCCTAATACACTAATCATCTAACTACACTACACTAATACCTAAAAAAATCATGCATTCCATCTTGATCTAAAATTATTACTTAAGTACTAATAATTAGTATAAATAAATAACTATAGATCAAAAATAAACAAGTATAAAAATATATATTAGCCACACGAAAATATTGAGATTCTAAAAGTTCAAATTAAATAATAATAGCAATTAAAATTGAGTTTTATACTAAGGCCCAGTTTCTGAAGCGAGAATTATCGCAAAATTAATGTGTCAAACTAACAAACACGCGTTTGATGATGTGATTGGTTAAATCGCATCTGTGACGCGACGATAATAATTATTCCTTTCCAGAAACCGGGCGTAAAACAGATGGTAAAAAAAAACAATTTTACGGTGTGGGTAAGCGTGCATCCATATCAATTTGCATTGAGTAAAATATGCTGATAATGATGTTGACAGTAATACTGAAGACTTTGAAGATCAAACTGATGTTGTTCAATACTTCGGCTTTCCGATGGTCGGGCTGATGGTTTATGTTGAAAATAAAGCTGAGAACTACTGCCACTACTGCTGATATCACCTATGGATGAAAAACGACAAACAAAGGTAAATACAAACAAACGAAAAGCAAATAAAAATGACATGCATAAAACTACTCGTGCAGATTCGACTAAGGAGAAAAATACGTAGGTACGATTTATACTAAAATCTTTTTTACATGCAGACAGACAGCATACATAAATAATTTAATAAGAAAGACCACAAAAGAAAATGCAAAAGACGAGGCACAAAATGGAATATTTTTATTTAAACACGCATTTATAGAATAGATCGACCGTCCTCAGATCTAAAAGAAGGTGACCTTTCAAGCATTTTATTTTGGGTCTAGTGCGTATCCAAAAATAAACTTAGATTGACTGGCGAAAATACACAGATGAAAACTTTTTTTTATTTTACTCCTTTGGCTTCGCAAGATGAACACTTATTTGTAACATCCATTAAATGAACATAAACAAGAATGAAAAACTATATTCAAACAAACTTTTTAGCTTGCAGTGCATTGTCATCTAAACCAAAAGTGTAAGCAAAATTTCAGCTCTATTGAATGGGGATAAGGCTTAGCAATTAACACGCACTGCAATTTTTATTTTTCCGCCCGTTCTGCTACCTATGGAATTGTATGAAGCTGCACGCATTGCGGAAAAAAAATCGCGCGGAAATAATACCGCAAGAAATCCATGTTTTGCCACAGAATCCACCGCACCGCGGCGCGAATTAAATTCGCGCGAATATTTTGAACATAAGAGTTTAAAATATTCGCGCGAACTTAATAAGGAGGAAGGAGGAATAAGGCGAACACGTAGAAGGAGACAAAAATCGCGCAGAATTTTATCCGCGCCGCGGATTTTCGCCGCGAAATTCAGTACGCAGAAAAATTCGCTTGAATAAAAATAGCAAGGCGTGCTAAGCCTGTCTTAAAATTCAGTTGCATGTTTTGACCCAAACAAGGCAAGTTATATAAAAGCTTGTAAAAATAGCTAAGCTACAAACAGCTTTATTGCCGTTTTATTTATTTATTTTATTATTAATGTACACACAGAAAATACATACAGAAAACACATCATGACAAAGGAGTACAAAGGTTATTTCTTGAGAAATTTCTACCAGCAGACCCGCGGAAAGGAGAAATGTAGACAAATAGTGTGCGAGAACAGGAAGAGAAGAAAAGTGAACGACTAACCTAAGATATAAATACATATAAACATACACATATAGTGAAAGTGATATACATATACTTAAATAAATACATAACTCTAAAATATATAGAACGTTTTATATTACGAGTATTTTTTTAAAAGTAATTCCTACTTGGTTACAATTTTCCTTTAAATAGTGATACCTACGAATACATTGATTTATCATAGCATAATCTAAATCTAATTCAAAGTTCGTATGGCACTTGACTGACTGATTCTAGGTAGACGGTACCTAGCTACTTACTTAGGGTAGGTTCTGTCGTGTGACCCTACTTATGAGTATCATTGCCGACCCTAAAGAACGTGTCATACAAACTCGAAGACTTATTCCCAAGATAGTCTTGCAGAGAAAGCGCGGGGTCGAGGCCAAAAGTCATTTTGATGACGTCACAGAACACTACCCCGGTCATCATACCGACTGACGTGTGGTACAGCCAATCAGCGATCTTCTTATGTCTGTGGTTGGCTTCACCGTCCAGAGAGGAAATTATTAGGGCCAGGACGCCCGCGCTTGCCTGCGTAAGTAAAGATTGGAGTTAGCAATTCGTCAAAATATCAGCAGCTTAGTTATGGAACTCTAGAGACCGGCTAGTATATTATTTAGAAGGTATTCTTCTCAAATAGCATTCTATACATACATTAGCTTATATAAATATGAGTGAAATACGATACAGAATGTGAAACATAGTTTTGTTTCATTCTTTCTAATGCATCTTAGATAAAGTACCTATAGATTAAGCCTTAAATTGACCTTGATTGATATAGCGAGATGGCTAATTGGCAGCTCCATGTAAATGATAAGGACAAAAGATTATTTTTTGTCTTTGTCACCGTGGCCGGTTTCTGTTGTTTGTCAAACTCTAATACAATGGCAGGTTTGACAAACAAACTCGGTTTTGTTTGATTTTCTATGATTTCGTGGTATTATGTGTTAATTGAGACAAGGAATTTGGGTTATTTATAGATAATAAGTGTCAGTGCGATGGTGGGTTGTAGTGTTCTTGTTCTTGTTGTAACACCAGAACTAACTATTGCTGTCTCATGTGCGGCCACGCCAGTGCTTAATCTATAGGTACTTTATCTAAGTAATGTATTAATCATATTTGATAAAAGAGACAACAATATTTCAGTTGTTGCTCTTATTGGCAATTTTTTTTGTGACGTAATGACTGTAGTAGGTAAGTTCCATATTCGCCTTACTAGATGACGAATTTTGTGGTTGTGTTCGTGGTAGTCCTGCTGTCAAATGGTTGTTTACTTTTTGTATTATTTAATTTTGTGAGTGTGTGTATGTTCCGTGATTGAAACAACTATAGCATCGGCAGTCATTTTAAGTGAAATTTTAAGATTTCGCTTTTTTGTTGGTATTGCCAGTTCATATGAGGACTATTCGTACTATATACCTATTATTCAGTCAAATAACTGTGCACCTGGCGCTGTGTCGTCACTCTGACGCTCGAGTCTCGTTATTGATGCACGTGGGAAGGCGGCAATGAGGTGTCATTCCAGCGAGGTGCATTGCTATTTTGGCCAAGTAGTATTTTATAAGTTATTGTTATCTATTTAAAAGTTTAATAGGGGCAGAAAAAAGATAATTATATTTAGTCCTTCAGTGGAATAAAATAATATTGGACCCATATTTTTTTCATTATCAAATAAATAAAAATTGACGAAGTTATAACGCATCTAAATTCAGGAGTGGGGGCTTGTGACGTCACTATGTCAGTATAAAGTATACTATCGGCGTAACGTCACACGATATTTCAACGCGCTGTATCGTCGTAATTATTTGTTTTCGTGGTAAAAGAAAAAATAAGTGTCCTTTAATTTTAATAATCTACCTGACGGACAAAAAACAAATTTTCAGTCACCTACCCTATTGGTAATTAAAAGTATGTTAAAGTATTACACTGATTACACAAAGCTATACAAAAGCTATAAAATGTAGGACTAGGTTATCAGCCTTTAAGTCGTAACTCGGTAATATTCTCTGGCAATGCAACCCACTTACTTAATATATATAGTTTTCTAAAACATAGCAAAAGAGGTCCATTTAATTTTAATAAGGAAATGGCTCAATGTCGGTACAACTATTTAGTTTTACTTCCTAATTACTTTACTTATTAATACTTCCCGCAATGTTAATTCTGTTTAGGTATCAACTTGTTTCAACTATTTTATAATTAATCTAATGTAAGATTATACAATATCCGGATTTGTAGTAATAAAACTTTAAGCCCGTAAATTAAAGTTATTACCCCACATAAGCGGTAAAATCACTACAGCCTCAATGATAGAGCAATTTTAGCACCTGACTTACCAACTTATTACGATATCCACATAGTCTAACAACCATAACTTTGGACCTTTTTTTTTTTTTTTTTTTTTTTTTTTTTTTTTTTTTTTTTTTTTTTTTTTTTTTTTTAGGTCTCAAAGAGACGTTGGTACATTACATTTAATGTTTTTTTTACGGCCATGTACCTACAGAGAATTAAAAAAAAAAATTCACTCAAAAGATAAAAGACAAATTATAAACGTAATTTCACAAGATTATATTGCATTTCCTAAAATTTTGAGGGACTAACACATGTCTGATATTATGGAATTTTTATAGTCATCACAGCTCTAAGTCAATTAGTTTTAATTTTATCATTGCCTAAAAAGAACCCCTGCACATTTTTGCCTTACATATTTTGCTGAATTTTAGGAAATTCAATAAACAATTGCGGGGATTAACCTAGGTGGAGTGTTTTTATCGATAAAAATAAGTGTATATTTTACGGCCGTAAAGTTTTTATACTACAAGTCCGCACACATTGTAGATATATGAATAAAATACGTAAATGTCTTGCATTTTTTTGCTATTGGCAATCCTCTTTGCTAACTATCCTTGCCCTCAGTTTCTAGAAAGAAATTATCGATGAGTCACAAACGAAAAGCTAGGATGCGATTGGCGGTATAAAATAAATTAATTCAACAAATTGAACATTTAACTATATTATTCCAATTAATTTCACTATAACTGTCGTTCCAGAAACTGGGCCTTATTGTTTTCTTGCGACTTCGGATTATAGAACAAGTAGGTACCTAAGTACCTATGTACCTGTAGTCAAGTTACCTTTTCTTATATACTGATCATTAACATAATTTAGTCGTTCTAATACTAAGGGGTTATTTGAGTACTCTATGCCAAAAGCGGAATTGATTATATTGATGACGGAAATGACGAATATAAATATAACAATGACGTCATTGAGTATCAATGCTGACGGTTGGTCATCATGATCGTTCAGGTCCAAGCCACCGATTACCACGAATAGCAATCCAACGAGAAGCTAAAACAAAAATACTAAATTTACTTTTTTTTGGATTAAAAACTTAATGCAGAAGGCATAATATCAGACTTAACTTAATAAAAAGGCAAAATATTAGACTTAATCACCAAATCATTTCAAGCCTCTACTCCCAGTTTTTCGAACAAAAATTATAGCAATGTGTAATATTGGCTATTAAAAAATCATTCAACCAATGACAGCAGCTAACGCGCGTTTGAAAATTTGTAACATTAAGGCCCTGCCACCGCTTCAGTGCCGTAAAACGGTTACTTTCTAAAGCATACTCCTCAGTAACGGCTAGATTAAAAGGTTTGAAAAAAAAAATATTATTGATTCATGTATATTAGTTTTGAAACAAGGATTTTTCGTGTAACTAATAGTTTTGCTTTAAAAAAATAATTAACAACACGAAATTTTTTCGCAACTTTTGGATACTCCTCCAAAACGACTTGGATATTTAAAAATATTTTTACACAGGAAAATTTATGGCTGGTATTTCTTCATAACTGAAATAGCATATGTAAATCAAATAATATATAGCAAACAAAACTGTTCAAAAGGAGGTTCAATATTGATATTTTGGCATCGAGCGGGCGCACGGCCAGTACTGCGTTAACATTGGGATATTATCGCCTTAATTTTGGGATTATTTTCCTTCGAGAAACTGGGCCTAAGTATATCTTACAATAAGTACCTATATACAAGAAAAAGTAGATATTTAATTAGGTTGATTCTTGAACCTGAGTAATAAAAGGCCTTTTGGCCTTGTTACAATGACTAATAAATTTGGCTCTTTTATTTCATGCGTATGTACAAAAGGGCCGACAACGTTATTATTCAAACTACCATACGTCTGTTGTTACAGGTAGGTAAACATGAGGTTTCCGTTAAAAAATTGGCTGGACTGAAGGTAATTCGGAGCTCCTTCCGTACCAAAACCTTGTTGCTTTTAACGTTGATAGGCAATAGATACTTATTTATTGTTAAATGGTTTCAAATATATTGAAACTTGGTCATCTATGAAACAAACTGTCAAATAACTTATCAAACTTAACTATGCGGGTTAGAATCGGGGACAAGGGAATGGTGGATATGGCCACTATTTTAATTATGGCCTAATTAGCTAATTGCCTAATTATTTGGCGATAGGCTAATCGAGCTTCTTAAGCTTGGTAATATCCTAATCTCGAATAAACACATCCTAATCCATCTTAATCTAGGACATCTTGATATCTAGCAAGCGAGGAGTCGAAGGCAGACACGAGGACGTTCAGCACTGTGACGATGAAGGCAGTTCCGGTGGTCCCGTAGTTGATGTTAAGGGCCGAGGTTCGGTGGCGAGGCCGGTGGAACCAGCAGTCGTGCCACAGGTTCAAGGAGAGGAGCACGAAACCCATCGCCACCTAGGAGCCTGGATGTTGCTTGAAGAGTTTAAGGAACAGGGTGGTGATGGAAATGCTAATACTATAAACTTTAAGATAAATCTGGGTCCATCTACAACGGGTACAGGATGCAGAAAATAGTCGCTGACTTTTATTTTTTGTTGGTAGCGCTACTTGCCTCACGTCACGCACTGCCCAATTTCAATCTAGTTATGGTTCAGCGCAACCAGCCCCACAGAACATAACAATCCCTTTTACACTAAACCTCCTTACTTCAAGTGTAAAGTAAGGTGAACCTCAGTAGTAACACTTCCAGCTGACACACTGACTTCCAGCTGGTGAGCTGGCCAAGCGTAGTTCGGCATTTCAATAGAAGGCGAGGCCAGCTTACGCCTTTTTGTTACAATCTGATGGGTGACCTATATGTAACCAAGACCAATTTCAATCCTCACCTGAAGAACAATAGATATGGAGATAAGCACGACTAGCAGCGTGTAGAACTCGTGTTTGGGCCCGACCTGCAAGACGTACTTCAGCTGGGAAGCGTTGGACGTCAGCAGGGCGATGTCCAGCATGCCCTGGGCCACCGTCTTCTTCGTCGCATAGCGGTTCGCGTCCAGGCCTTTGAGCTGGGGAAAGTGAAACAAAAATATTTGAATATAGAATCATTCATACTCTTGCCTATATCTAACTGTAATTATAATAAACAACCGATTTATGGTACCTGTTTGATTTAGTTTTTCACACCGACTTACTAAAAGAAATATATACTTATTTTCGTTTTGTAGTGTTTTGTTTTGGAAGTCGGTTAATATTTTTTGTTAAAAAGTTTTTAATTTTATCTTTTTAGTTTTGGTACAATAGATTACCATGCAATACGTGTTATTGAGGGTATCTAACTTAAGGACTTATCGTCAGATTTGATCAAAAATGCGACCAAATGAGAAGCTTTTAAATAAAACAATAATCATCAAAATCGGTTCAGAATTGGCTGAGTAATCGCGTAAGAAACATACAGTCGAATTGATAACCTCCTGTTTTTTGAAGTCGGTTGAAGAATTCATTTTATTGTCTAGAAGGTAATTTCTGCTGATCCGGTTACGAATATGCATTCACTAATATGAAGCTACTACTAGTTGAGTGCCATTATGCTACATTTATAACCCGGAAAAACGACGGTTCCTGTTAGGCAATTGTTTGGAGGAAAGGAAAGAATCGTTTGCCGACTTGCTACAGTAACATGACTTCTTCCAGGACTAAATTTTACTAGGTACAAGAAAAAAATAAAAATATTAAAACCTGCACCGATACGATATCTTGCGCAAGTACCCCGATTCAAAAAGTAAAACGCCCATATCTTTTGAACGGCTGAACCAATTGTCATAAAACTTATAATGTCACGTTTCAAACAAAAACCCAAGTGCGAGTCGGGTTCGTGCACGAAGGGTTCCGTACCATAATCGTAAAAAACGGCAATAATATCACTTTTGTTGTATGGGCGCTCCACTTAAATATTTATTTTATTCTGTTTTTATTATTTGTTCTTATAGCGGCAACTTATATACATCATCTGTGAAAATTTTATAGATTATGAATTTATGTTGCCACTATAATTATTTTTATTACTGACAGACAGACAGAAAGACAGACAAACTTATAACACCCCTTATTTTTTCCGTCAGGGCTTAACGAGGATCATGTGGGCGGGTTTCTGAATTGAGTATTTAGAGTTATGAACGTGTCAAACTGAAACCCTATTAAAATATACCCTATTTTTATTTATTTTGACAGGTTTTCAGGCTAAAGTGGAGGTTGACAATTAGTACCTACCTATTTACTCAACTTTAAAAACTTAATGAAATCGGGGGTTACTTTCGTGAAAATGGAGAAAATGTCTAAGAATCCACTGGCAGTACCTACCTACCTATACCGGAATAGCCTAACTTACGTACATATTTTTTTTCCTAAAAACCTCGTAGACATCAAAAGTGATTATAATCAAACTCTTTATTATTAAAACAGACCGTATCGTAATTAAATCATTATAAAAATATTGTACATAAGTAAATTAATTAGCTGCTATGACCTTCGCGTAAATGGGTGATTTTGTGTGAAATGCTATTTGTAGATCAGCTCGTAATTAAGCTAGCAATATCTATTGTTTAAAAACACCAGCTAAACGGTTAACTTTTAATAAGTGTTTATTTTGGCTACATTTAAATGTTATAAAAAAATGTGTACGTAGGTATACATATATGACAGTTTAGTTTAAGTATTTGTAATCAATGTTTTTTATTACTTAGTTATGAATCGTTTAGTGTTTATTATTTTTCCACTCTGCACACTATTTCTACATCTCTTTTTACCCGACTGCCGAAGGAGGGTAATGTGTTAATCAGTCTATGTATGTATGTTTGTTCCTATGTGGCGTTCTAGAGACCAAACGCGTTGGCCGATTTTGATGATTCTTACGTCAATCGATACGTCTTAACCCTGCGAGTGTCAATACATTAAACATTGAAAAGTAAAAAATTGCGGATTTTGGGCGCCATTTTGTGGGGGTTTATTTTTTCCTTCCAACCCATCGTATGAGGTATCAAAAAAAGTGTTTTAAAAGGTAATTTCAAAAATATATAAAACGTAAATGTTTAAAATGTACCTAATTGTAACAAAAAAATAACTAAAAATTTGTAAATAAAAAAATATCATTAAAAAGTCAAAAACCCGACTGCTTAAAAAGCGAATTAAAAAGACGTAAACAAGAAGAAATTCATACAGCATGAATTTCTTCTGGTTTACGTCATTTTAGTTCGCGTTTTTTGTTTTTTTTTTTAATCTTTCCTTTCGCAGGTATGCTGGAAGAAAATTCTATAGAAATAAGCATCACCTATGTACCTATTTTTCTGTTCCTTCTTCTTGTCTGTATATTATGTGTATTTGCATAAATAGTTAAATTAATAAATTTTAGGTCCAGTTCTGAAACGAAAATTATTGCAAAGTTAATGTGACAAATTTTCAACCACGCGGTAACTGCTGTAGTGCTATGATTGGTTTAATAAGTATTAGTACCTGGGCGAACGAGCTCTGCTCGGGTTAAAATAGAAAAAAACGACGTTTTCTAAAAATGAAACCTAGCTAAAACGATTTATCGCCCCCGAAACCCCCTGCATACAAAATTTTATGAAAATCGTTGGAGCCGTTTCCAAGATTCAGATTATATATGTATATCGAAAATAAGAGGGCTATCTTCGATAATACCCTCGGTCTGTGGGCATATCGTGGGTATGCGATGCACAAAGCAGGTAACTTATGCCGTTTTAGAGATAGTTCTTGTTCCAATTTTATCAAAGCAGCGGATTCGGCCACCAATCGTTTCGCTTTTTCCCAACTTAAACACAATTGTTCAAGTTCACACACGCCACCTTAGGCTACTTCTCAACTCTTTTTCTCTCAACTCTTTTTAACTCCCAAAACAGCGCGTCCGCGCGTATCTTTTCTAACTTCACGACACAATATGGCGAGAGAACCCACTCAGAGTGCCTCTATGACACTCCTGCTTTTTATTGGCTAAGAGAACCTCATCCGGCAAATTACTGCTTGTATCCAATCCAAATCGAGTATTTTGACATAAGAAAAATAAAGTGTAAATCGAATAAAATCGAACTGAGAATTGATCAGAAGCTAAATGTTGCCAATTAAACAAACCTGAATTAATAAGTTTACAAGCGATATTTCTTTGTTCCTAATTATTAATCATTTACCTTCCTCCGATATGTACATATATACAAGAATGGTATTAGATTAGATAATTCCGTTCAATTTGGTCGTTAGTCGAAGTCGATTTACAGTTAAAGATATTAATATTTACGTCATCGCACACGATGTCAGTCGGGGCATCCTGTTCCTTAGTCACAATCTCTTCACCGTTCGAGTGATCACTCTGATCACTTCCTTTCTCCATTCTCTCTTTGGTTCCCTCCTCCATTTTATTTATCAGAAAATAACTGAACACGAACCGATCAATTTTGAAGTGTTACTAAGATCGCGTGCGGATGGCTACTGGTTGAATGCAACGATTGTAAGAAACCGTAGATTATTTGGTATTTCCTTCGGACAAGGCCAGAAGAATAATATTTGATCAATAACGTGTGGAGTCTCCTTAGAAACGCACTGAAGAGATATTAAAATAATTGTATTTGCCAGAGGATATCGGCCATCTATCAGAGTTTGTAATTGATCAGTTCTGTGAAAACGATTATAAAATATTGCTCTTTGTAAGATTTCTGAATTTCGAATTCTTGGAGGAGTAGTAGGCAGACCTACGTTTATTTTTAAAATTGATTTAAACTTTGAAAGGTTGCCAATCGATGCCTAATAACAGTTTCCAACTCATTATCTATTAATGTTGGACACACCAACAACCCAGGCCACAAGGCTTTCAGTTTCAAAACTTAAAACAGCATCTTACTCTAAGTAAGTACTTACTATTTGAAAACTATGTGGCCATGGCCAATATAGCCACATCTCCCACATCAATATTTCTAACAGTTCTAAAATTAAATTTGAACAGGCGCGAGTTTTTGAGACATAAACAATTTTTTTTTCTTTCTCTACCGGCAACTTTCTGCCACTATAAAAAATCCCAATCATTTTAGATTCATAATTTTTAGTTCGCTTTGGCGAATCATTAACAAAACTGAAAACCGAGGTAGGTAGGTATTTAATAGGTTCTGGGTCCTTGAGGCTTTATTCATAACAAAGCAATTGTTTAGGTTCAATGAATTTATTCAGGAGTGTCCAAAGTCCTAAGGTATGGGAACCAAACGAAATACATTGGAACAAAGTAACCAGATTGTTGGCCGAAGAGTAAGTAAGTACTAACGGAAACTACTCGTTTCTGCGCATCCGTGATACAAGGCTATGAAGACCTAACCATTTTATAAACATACCTAATTAAATCATAAACATGTAAGGTGCCTACTTAATCAAGCAGATAATTATTCATTTTACTTAATATACTTAATTCATATACCTAAATATTAGACACATAAACAACTAATAATAATATATCTCGGAAACACTTAAAATGGCTTGATAACTGCAGGATAATTCACTCTAGAGTCAGATTTTTTTAGTCTAAGCCTGGTTTTTCTTTATAATCAAAGTTCTACATACTTAATACACAAAGAGAATGCACAAAGAAATATAACATTGCATAAAAAAGAGCTCACCCCATTTCTCAATCCAGTGGGCAGAATCGCAGTCATAATTTAAAAAAAACTCTTGCGTTGCACGAGGTATCAACTTCTGAAAACCATAACTTTATTTAAAAATCAAATTCCACTTTCCACAAATTCTTTTTTCGAGCTGTGTATGCTACCGTGCTCAGCTAAAGAATAATAAAATCGATGGCGTTACCTGACGACGGATAACACAACAAGTATTGTCTATAGTATCAGCAACAATGACCAATGACGTATTTACTTGGAAAATGAAAGTCTGCTGACACACCGAGTTAGTTTTGAAGGTCTGAAATACTACGAGTTTACGACGTGGTGTTGAAACGATAAAACAACGATGATACGATCTCCACGCCACTTTTATTTACCGTAATACATTCGTAGAACTTAGTAATTAAGTAAGAGGTACTAACGTTATTTTTCACAAAAGTGTGTGACGATACGGGGTCAGTAGTAACAACATGAACACGGCATAAGACTCTACCTATGTAGAGGGACAAACTTTACTTCTGCCGGAAGGACAGGCCCGCAAAACCCGCAATGGCAGAGGTAAGACTTCCGTAGAAAAGGAATAGGGATGAAAATTTCCGAATGAGTCCGAAACTTACCAGGAAAGTTTCCAATGTCGCCGGAAAGTTGGCAAATTTGCCAGATTACATAGGGTTTTTCAAATGCCATTTTTAATGTTTATGCGCTCACGAGGTTTTATCTAATGGTGTAATTATATGTATTACTAGTAGGCCTGTATTATTAATTGTTCATTATAATTAATTTATAATTATCCATGCAAATATGTGAAGACAAAGTTAAACTATGACACTGTGACACTGGTAACTACATGGTACATGACCATATTTTTTTAAGAATCTTACCTATAAATTTTATAAAAAAAAGAAAGAGGGTATTAATACCGAATGAAATAAATATTAAGACAAAGACAAAGATATTTTATTTCAACTAGGCCACCAAGCGGCACTTTTGAACGTTACATAAAAAATATTCGGAATGTTCGTGCATTCGGAAAGTAGCTTGTTATGCAGAAGAATGCACAAGATCCTCTTTAAAAAAAAAAAAATTTACAATATTTAGGAACATAGGTACATACATTATTAAATTCTTACATGTGAGGACAATGCAACCAGAATAGCACTACACACTATACCACCTACAGGCATAAAGTATTAAAAGTACTCACACATGTACTGTGTAGTTATATAATAGATACTAGAAAAATATTAACATCCGAAACAGTTAAGTTATGACCAATCCCAACTGACGGCGTCCGTTCACGAACATGACGCATGAATTGGCACCACCCAGCTCAACCATCATGAAGGGTGCCGGATGATCCAACACACGCGCCACCATCATAGAGACATTTGAGAGATCATGACACACTCAACAGCCAGGGCACACACAAGTCAACGAACGACACATAGGTACAGTAAATGGTAGATTTATAGTTGGGTACATTGTACTCACACACGTGCTGTGCAGTTATATAATACTAAGGAAATTGAGTTTATACAATACAAATATATTCATACAGTCTTCAGCAGGTCCAACAATACTTCAGAACTTTTATGCATGTCACTTGTTTTTGTGCCCTAGTGGTTGTGGAGCAGGACTAGCGTTGAGCCAAGCATTTTTATCAGCGATGTAATCCCGCAACTAATAATATGCCTGCCTGCATAGTGTGTGTTTTATACAAGTTTTAAATTTCGCCTCATTCAGTTCTAGAATGTGGGGAGGTATTTTATTGTATCATTTTATACAGTACCCCATAAAAGATGACGCTGCTTTAGCCAGCCTGAAACCTGGTTGAATTAATTGGGCCCTATTTCTAGTAACATAATTATGTCTGTCGCTGTTTTTACTAAAAAGATGTAAATTCTTTATAACGTACTTGATGTTTTCGTAAACATATTGACAAGGTACCGTCACGATGTTAATGTCCTTAAACAGTTAATAATAATAATAATAAATAATAAATATCTTTATTTCCCAAAAATACAGATTATTGTAGGTACTTTAAGTTTACAATTTTTTAATATAGCTATGGTAGAAAAACATTTATATTAAACATTTTGATGCTGTAGAAATCTGTACACAATAGCTTAAACTCTGTCTCCTAAACTAGGGTACCCTGTATCTTAAGAGACAGGAGAGGAGTTCCCTTAGAGAATCGCACTGGCGAAGATTGTATATCGCTCTGATGGCTCGTTTTTGCACAATAAAAAATGACTCCATGTCTGCAGCCCTTCGCCGTAGTAATATACTGTAAGACATTATACTATGAAAGTAACTAAAATAGTCCAGCCTCGCAGTAAGTCCCGTGTTTACCCTTTGGGTACGGAACCCTAAAAAATAAGAAAATACCTAAAATTGAGCCTTGGGGTACCCCCATTTTCAAGTTTAACCCCGACGAATTGACACCGATTATTTGAACTAATTGCTGTCTATCATTCAAATAGGATTTTACTAAACTTAATGCGGAATGGCCTAGCCCATAATGTTTAAGTTTCAAAAGCAATGGTCCATGATTAACGCAATCAAACGCCTTCGACAGGTCGTAGAAGATACTTATGGCATCTTGTCCTTCCTCCAACGCATCAAAGATCAGTTTTAATAAGCCTTAATAAGGTGACACCAGCGTCGGTTGTACAACATCCTTTGGTGAAACCGTACTGTTTATCGTGTAGGGTGTTATTCGTATTAAATTGAATAAGCATTTGATTTAGCATTATCTTTTCAAACACCTTTCTGAAAACCGGCAACACGGATACGGGACTATAATAATTTGTGTATTTACTGTCCCCGGATTAAAAGTGGTATAACCTTACTATGTTTCATTAGATCCGAAAAGACTCCTTGATCTACACACAAATTAAAAATTAAAGCTAAGTACGGAGCTATAGTCTGAATAATGTAGGTAAAAACTTTGATGATCAGTCCCCACAGATCTTCGGTCAGTTTGGTCTTGATTTGCGTAAAAGCTTTTATTATTGTTATTGGGTTTATATGTGAAAAGTTAAATTCAGTTGGCAGGCTGAAACGTTAGCGTTTAATAAACCAGAAGCGAGTGAGGGTGAAGAATTTAAGGTTTCAGTAGTTTTAATTGGGATGTTGGTAAAGAAATTTACAAATTCTTGAGCAAGTTTTTTGTTATCTCCAATAATTCCAAGTGTAGTTTAACTTTTACTTTAAGCGTGTAATTAGTATTTTTCTTTTGTTCCTGTTCGTTTCATTGTTTATACTTTTCCAAACCGTCTTAATTTTATTTTCTGCGAATTTAACCTTATTGCTAATGTATAAACTTAAGTAATGAGAATTCTATCGGTACTAATCAGTAGTCTTTCAGAACACCTACTAAATTGAATTAACAAATAATTAAATATAAGCACTAAAAACTTTTTAACAAAAAAGCAAACCGACTTCCACAAAATCACTGCAAAACGAAAAATAACTTTCTTTTCCGAAGTCGGTGTCGAAACACGGAAAACATTAGGTACCAAAGACAGTGATTTTTTGGAAGTCGGTTTGCTTTTTTGTGTAAAAGTTTTTTATTTATCTCTTTTTAGTTTTGATAGGTACTTCCAATTACCATAAAATTCATTTATAGCCAAAGTACCTACATCTCATGACGATTCCAATAAGCCCATACACGACTAGGATACATTGTTTTATTTCGGAGTACCAGTGCCTACCTGCCGGCTTCATCATCAGATCAGTTCGATGGTACCATTGTCATCCGCACTATGTATTTATAAGTATTTGCTTCATCATAGTCGTTAAACTATTCGAGATATCTTATAACCCATGACATACTTAGCATTAAGGAATTCTATTGGCCATCTGTGGTCTTCTTCACCAGTTCCACTTCACCAAATGTTACTTTCTGAGTGCAGATGATTGCATTGTTGATAAAAATACCAAAATCGCTATATGTATGCCTATAATATTTGAGGAGTTCCCTCGATTTCTGCTAAATCCCATCATCAGATCCTGACCTGGTGACTATGGGACCTACTGGGAAGTATACCCTTTCAAACAAAAGAAGAATTTTCCAAATCGGTCCAGGTGTCTTTGAGTAATCGGGGAACATACATAAAAAAAAAAAGATTCCGACGAATTGAGAACCTCCTCCTTTTTTTGAAGTCGGTTAAAAATAGTGATTCAATCACATAGGTTGAATCACTATTTTTAGCGTAATATACACGTAGATAAACATGAATTTTCTGTGAAATCTATCACGTATTTGGTAAAAAAATTAACGCACCTCTTGAAATTGGAATATTTAAATATTATAGTTAGCAACTTGTTTATCAAATTATACAAGACAGCTGTCAGTTTCGCGGTTGGCATTTCGAAGTGCGTTTTAGTGCTTTAAAAGGGACACACAGGTTTTATAACGGCATGTGTTAAAACCAAAGAACTGCCATGTTCTTACCAAATTAAATATGCAGCAATATTGATATTGACTCTTATAAGAGCCCATTATATCGGCCGGCAGATGTTCGCTTATAAGTCTAAGTAACTGGAGTTATTACTCCTCAGTGTAATATACTCCTGGTTTTGGTTCTTATAAGAGTCATAAGATTATAATGACCCGCAGATGTTCTGTTATAAGCGCTTATAATTCTAAGTAACCGGACGTTACTCCTACGTGCAATTACTCTTGGTGTATGCTTTTACAAGTCTTGATCCTATAATGGCCAGGAAATATGTTCTCGTAAACGTATACTAGGTAAAGTTATAGTAGTAAATGTACTTAAGTTAAAACAGCATTTCGCCGGTTTAATTCAAAAACCAACTAACTACCTACTTTATGATTTTGTGCTAGGGCGTTTATAAAGTTTGTATAAAAGAAAATCATGTACTATCTTGGATAATGTTATTATGAGAAACAGCATCTGATTTATAATAAAATCACGTATGCGTTGATTTATAGCAGTTCATAGATAAGTAACAGGGTTGCACAGAATATTGCATTTTGTGCCCTAAACCCCCTTATTTATTTGCTTTTACCTCCCTACAAAATAAAGGCATTATTTTCAAAATTAAGCGCTACTGTAGAATCTCAGGCAGTCACTGGCCATTAATTCAAATATATACATCGAACAATAATGTATTATTCTTGTAAATTTTGTTAGTTTCGACAATAATGCAAAAAAATAAAATTTTAGTCGCTTTTACCACCCGATATTTGTTGAAATTTTGAACTAACCTATGTAACCGTGTCCCTTAACAAAGCGTTTTCATCATAAAAACTTTCTAAGAGTTAAAAATGGTTTAATAAATTGAAAATAGATTAATTAAAAACACACCAGAGTTGAAAAAAAAAATATTTTTAAGAAAAACGAGCACAAAGGCATGGCAAACTTATAAATGAATACTCTTCATAAGAAGTCAATTAGATACAGTAGCATCCGGTTCAAGGCCAAATTTAGTTTCATTCATCGGTCGCTAAATTTTCATTCCACGCATGGTATTCTTCGGGGACCTACTCCATTTTTGCACAATTTCAGCAAGTCGATGGCATTTGTAGTTGCAGCTGGTAAATTCGCTACTGCCTTTTTTGTCTGGTTCCATAGTGGCGAGCGGGAATGTCAAGACCAGCAGTAGAAGTAGCTTCCACGTTTGTTTCCTGATTTTCAAGATCTACAACCAAAGAATCCCCAGACGTGTTATAGTTAGGCAAAATTTTAATTTGACTCTTTCATATTTCATTCTACTCTGTCTCCTATGCTTTTATTTTTGTTTTTCACTATGATGGCTGCCAAAGATTTTAAATTTAAGTCGTATATAAATTAATTTTTGACACTGAATTATGGGTTATCATCATCTTGCCCTTTTCCCATGTTACTTGGAGTCGGCACAACACGTTTTCTTCATCCGTACCATCCTGCTCCCGTCACTCCATCACTGACGCCCTTTTATTTCATATCACTCCTCACACAGTCCATCCATCTTTTCTTTGGCCGTCCCCTCCCTCTCCATCCATCCATATCTATCATCACACTGAATTATGGGTAAATGCACTAAATAAGTGTTTTTAGGGTTCCGTACCCAAAGGGTAAAAACGGGACCCTATTACTGAGACTTCGCTGTCCGTCTGTCTGTCTGTCTGTCTGTCTGTCTGTCTGTCTGTCTGTCACCAGGCTGTATCTCATGAACCGTGATAGTTAGAGAGTTGAAATTTTCACAGATGATGTATTCCTGTTGCCGCTATAGCAACAAATACTAAAAACAGAATAAAATTAATATTTAAGGGGGGCTCCCATACAACAAACGTGATATTTTTGCAGTGTTTTGCGATAATGGTACGGAACCCTTCGTGTGCGAGTCCGACTCGCACTTGGCCGGTTTTTTATATATATGTGTGGCTTCCCATGCGACCAGTGCTCCATTTCGAAGTTGGTTGAGTTTCTGGCGGGTTGGAGGTGGACTTGGTATTTCTTTTAAGCAAGTTCCAGAGCATGTATATTAGGTTTAGGTCCGGACTACGAACTGGCCACTGCAATTTTGAAATATCGACGTTTTGAAGATGAGTACTCATTACTACTCATCAACACAATGTGCAACGTATGGGCGTAGATTATAGTGCATTAGGAGGAACTCGTCGTGCCCAATGAAAAACGAATATGGCAAAACATGTTCTTGAAGGACCTCCTCGATGTATCGGGTTGCAGTTAACTAGTTATCAACAATAACCAGCTCCGTACGAGCATCGGAACATATTCGTCCCCAAACCATAAAAGAACCTCCATGAAATCTTCCAGTTTGTAATTATTAGAAACCTCTCTCCTATTCTTCTCCACACTTGCACCTGACCAACTGGTGTGACGCAATTCGACACTCATTTGTGAACAGAACTCGAACCCATTGTTCGTGGGTCCAGCTGGCGTGTTCACGTGCGAATTGAAGTCGAGATACTCGGTGATGTCTAAGAAATTCTGGACCGCGTGCTGGTCTACGGGCTTTTACTTCGACCATTCGTCTTCTCAAGGATCGACGCATGCGCGTTCAGAAATTGCAGAATTTAAACCAACTACCCGCGGTTAATTGGTTTTACTTCTCAATATTATGTTGAGATCATGATCAAAATTCTCAAAATTATAGAAGTAAAACCTACTAAACCTATTTACTAACAATTACTTCTTGATTTTGTGTCAAGAATGAATGAATAATCAACAAGTAATAGCTATTATCCTTCAATAACTGCTATTGTCATTGAATATTTACGCTATTTCCTGTTTTTTCTAAGTACTAAAACCATATATTTGCATGTGATCGATTTTCTTTCCAAAAAATCCGTATATTTTGCAGGTTTTTTTTATTTTGAAAACTGATTAAATTTAAGTATCTTGTTTGACTTCGATAAAAAACATAATTTTGCTGATTAACAAGGAATATTTGTTTTGCATATAAACGGTATGGTTAGATAGTTGGTTTCACCATTCAGTATATCTGAAACTAACCATCGCACGGTTTAGTATGTTTTACCAGTAGAAAGAGAATAAAATTTCGAATCGGTGGGTATATTTAACTCAAAAGCCCAAAATCACCGAGTTAGTTGGTTTTTGAATTAACCCGGCGATTTATTTGTGCTGTTAAAACGCAGTAGCAAATATTGATGCCATAATTGGTGCTTTATAAATCAAAATAGCCTTAGAAAGCACGCGTCCAGCAATTGTTAGTGTCCGATCGGCACATTAATAATGCACACGCAGGTTGCAACGCCCTCATAGCCATTTTGCAGCGAGAATTTTGGATTTTGTCGGCCAGACGCACTATTCGTGGCATCATTTTTAAATGCATACATTTAAAAATGATGCCACGAATAGTGCTATCGTTTGAAGGCTACTCCCACTATAATTTTGCTAGTTGGGTGCTGATTGCTGTTTCTTCAGACTAAAAACTATGTCTGTGCCAAATTTTATCCAGATCCGTTCAGCCATTCTGGCGTGATTGAGTAAAAAACATCCATATATCCAAACTTTCGGTTTAACTAGCTTCTGCCCGCGGCTTCGCTCGCGTTTTGTTCGGAAATTTATAACCTATATATTATTCTATATACGATATATTACTGTGAAGTATCATCAAAATCCGTTCAGTAGTTTTTGCTTGAAAGAGTAACAAACATTCATCCATCCATCCTCACAAACTTGCACGTATTTAATAGTATAGTAGGATATATATAATTATAATATATATTATATGTTTTATAATATTAGTAAGAAGTAAGAATGGGCCTCATCAGCCTTTTAATGTTCCAACTGCTGGGACACAGGCCTCCTCTCTGTGAGAGGGAATGGGCCGTAATCCAACACGCGAACCCAGTGCGTGTTGGTGGATGTCACGATAGGCACGCCACAATTGCGGCGGTAAGGCCCCTCTTTGAGCAGTGGCTCGAGAGGCGTCACGGCGTCCTCACCTTCCGTCTGACGCAGGTCCTCACCGGACACGGACGTTTCGGGAGGTTCCTGTTCAGAATAAGGCGGGAGGAAACGCCCGGGTGTCACCATTGTGTGGACCGCCCGGAGGACACGGTGGAGCATACGGTGGAGGTCTGCTCCGCTTGGGCGGAGCACCGCCGTGTCCTCCTGGAGGAGATCGGCGGTGGCGACCTCTCGCATCGGGGCCTGGTTCAGGCCATGGTACGGAGCGAAAGGAGGAGGCGGAACGCGTGAGTTAGAAAAAAAAAAAGAAAAAAAAAAGTACATACCGGTTTCCTCACGATGTTTTGATGAAATAATTTACACAAAGTAAAGCGCCTGCCTGGGTTCGAACCCACGAACCTTATGACCTACATACCAAAAAAATATAATAGCACTACGTCAATGAACTCCAGTTGATAACACTATCTCAAAAAAACAGATCAGACACTCACAGGACAGTGTCTACACACACAGTGGAAGGCTGGTATTGGATTTAGGTAGGTACATATTTCTACCTTCCATAGGGACCAATAGTAGCTCTATCTACCTACCTACCAACCCAAGTAACACAAAAGTGCTGTATAGTAGCTGAATCACTGTCCACAATAGAATCCTAAGCTGAACAAGCCTTCTGAATAAGAGCATTAAAGGCGCTGTTTCAGCTGATATAACTCTGGTTTGGGCACAAATTAAACAGCTGTTAGCTGAATAACTGTAACTATTTGCATTATATAAGCATTATTTGAGCATTATTAAAGGTAACAGTCATCCCAAGAGCTGAATATTGACTGATTATTAGAGTATTTGTTACCTTTTATATAGCACAATGGCCGATTAATAGAGTTATGGTTACCTATTTTTCAGCACAAGGTACACACCAGAATATTTATAAAGCTTCTTTAGAATTGAAAATTCACAAGTGGCAAAATTGTGAATAGTTTTCACCCTACTCCTTATTATTTTGATATGTTGTTTCTGTCAAACATTTTGTGGTGAAATAGACAAATATTATTTCCGTAACAAAAACTTTGCTTTTTCCTCCTGTGCGTGAAATTCGAAGGGGAAAGAGAGTTTATTGTCAAATAGTATATGAATATAGGTGAAAATTTTCACGCGCTCTTAATATATCACTGTTTACTTGAAAGTTATAGTATAAAATAAGTTGATGATATATTATAAAAAATAAATAATTTTATTTTGCATTTGTAATTTGACAATAAGCTGTTTGCGTATAAAATCATTAGATTTTCTATTGAAATCCAGTTGTTATTTTCGTTATTTAACAAAGAAAAAATGTTAATATATTATTTTACATAGGTTAGAATCTAAAAAATGGCAGACAAGCAATGTGCACTGCATTAAACACAATTAAGCGGTATGTGCTGTTTAAGTATCCACTATTGGTACATAAATCAGCAACGAGCTGATACGAGTAGTTCTTGTGTGAATCAAGTCAGCCACAGATTCCTGTAAAGCTTGATATTGGGTAACATGTACGCAAATATTGTTGGTAATCATCAGTGAACCACTAAAGTCTTAGCAGGAATTCTAGGGATCCATGGATTTATTTTACAAAATAATACGTCTGTTGTGTCAATCCTTTTATGTTATTTGGTTACCTACATCATCCCAAGAAACACTCCTCCGATTTTCGTTATATTTTTTTGCAAACTGGGGTGCTGAAAAGATAAGTCTACAAGATCTTATTTAACTGTATTAGTAGATTAATTGCCGACGCTAGTACACGTATTCAGCTCTAACCGGGATCATAGGTAACGTGTGAGCTAATTTATAGCAGTTTGCTGTAATTTAGCATCATATAAGTTCACCCATAGTGATCATGTGGGCTATAAGTGCTATTATAAGATTGCGTGTAACAAGCTGATTAACACTACTAAAGTTCAACTATGTGCAGCAAGACGCATTATATCATTGTTAATTGAAGTCACAGACTAACTGATTGCATTATAGTAGCTCACATGTTCTTACTTAAAATGCAAGCGGTCTAAGGGTACACTTGTGGCCTTCAATTCAGAATATTGCTGAGTTAAAGTCCATAAAAATGCTTCATTGCAGCTTACAGTACTAATACTGTACCGGACGGGCGGTCTCGTGTTGGGTGAAAACTATGGCGAAGTCCAAGCTGAGCCGCTGGCGTCCTGCACCTATAGGTTCCGGGTGCTGCTTCAGTTGTGTGAAGTATGGTGGGATGGAAGTTACTGTTCTATTTGTTTGTGGGCGGAGAAGGTGGAGATAAATAAAAGATTCTTTGACTATTATGACGACTGGCGAACAATACTATGTGAACGTAACGAATTCTGGACTCGAACTGTCTTCAGCGACGACTAAAACTGAACTGTGAACTGTCTATAGGAATGCTAGATCCGAACTGTCCTCAGCTACTAGTAAAAGTGAACTATCTTCAGCGACGAGTAAAGCTCAACTGTCTTCAGCGACGACTAAAACGCAACTGTCTTCAGCGACGACTAAAACTGAACTGCCTGAATGGCGAGCGCGGTGCTCTTTTATACTACTCCATGAGTCTACATAATATTCTAGAAACTTGCCGACAAAGTCGGCCCGCGGCGGAAGATAGCATTGTTCGCTTATCGTGATTTATTACAAATATTTACATTAAAGAGATGCCGACATCAACAAAAAGTATACAACAAACTATTCTAGGCGGTCGGCATACGGTCGAAATTCTAACAATAATACAGTCAAGACGATTCGAGATTCCGCGGTCGGCGCGGCTTCTTTGACCTATTGTATTCACACGTGTCGGCTAGTTTAAAGAGTGTAGGTACCGGTAGCGGCTCTTTTGGCTTACCGATAACATTGTATCCACACGTGCGTCGCGGTGTCGGTGCGTACAAAGGATATAGGTACAGTCGGCGGCCGCTTTGAGCAATTAGAAGGTTCGCGATACCGCCGTCGCGGCGCGGCGCCTTTCAACTGTTATCTACTCACAACAGTAACGTGTTTTTTCCCGATCATTCCTATTAATTCCCTATTCTAAATAACTATTCTAAACACTATTGTCTTTTAAATCTTAACTAACACAATGTCATTACACTATTGAATACTATTTACACTACCACTGAACATTCTGTCGCGAACAAATACTGAACTGCATACCTATATTAACGCTTGCAGCATTACAGTGTTGTCTCCGTGACGCATAAAAGCATTATTATACAGACGAAAGCGTAATTTTCAGCTATTGCAGTTCGAGTGTACTGTAATAAGTCTTCATAAATGCTAAAGTTACCGATGTTACCCTTTGTGACATCCTATAATGCAGTTTTGTGCTACTTGGGAAACTATCAAGTTTATTGATTTAGTCTGTAACTGCTAAGGAATGATTAAATCAGCTATTTTCTTTAATATTTGACGACTATCGTGGGAGCTGTAACAACTGAATATGCATAATTTATAGATCTACCCACAAATATGATCGAAGAAGACTTGTACCACTGAAATGTTTAAAAACAGGCTGTGTTTTTGGTCTCTGGCAGCATCTCATGGCGACATGGAGAGAGCGACTGTCGCAAATTCGCAACTCAGTGCTGGGCACGCCAATATTGCGGCGGTAAGGTCCCTCATTGAGGAGTGTCTTGAGAGGCGCCACGCCGTCCTCACCTTCTGCCTGACGCAGGTCCTCATTGGACACGGCTGTTTCGGGCGGTTTCTGTTCAGGATATGGCGGGAGGAAAATCCCGGGTGTTACCATTGTGTGGATCGCCCGGAGGACACGGTGGAGCATAAGGTGGAGGTCTGCCCCGCTTGGTTGGAGCATCACCGTGATTTCGTGGAGGTGATCGGCGGTAGCGACCACGCGTTCGGCCCTGGTCTAGGCCTTGGTATTGACCGAGAGGGCATGGGAAGCCGTCGCCTCCTTCTGCGAAGCAGTAATGCTCGCGAAGGAGGCGGAACGCGTGAGGGAGACGCAACGGAGACGCCCTCACGCCCCTAGCCGCCCCAGGATACGACCTGGGTGCACTGGGCCGATTCCCGGCCACCGTAGGTACGCGCTTGCGGATGGCGAGTAATGGGTAGCTCGCCGTCCGATAAGGACCGTGCCCGAGTCAACGGCGCGTAGTGTTCCACGTGCGCCTCAAAGAGATGTCAGCAGAACCTGACGGCGTCCACTAGGGCCGATGCCTGTCTGGGTCGCGGATACATTTGAAAGAGAGTTACCGCGGCCATGACACAAGCAACTGCCTTCAGTTTGCCTTTCAACTTTTACTGCCTAAAACCCACCCCTGCTCCTTAACAGGGGTGGGTTTTGTTAGTAAAAATCTGACACGAAGAGCGGGAGAAGTGATTGGATGATATACCTCTAAAAAAAACTGTGTTCCAAGTACTTTATCATCCTCCTACTTGCCTATGTTCATACTAACCACCATTATCATCGGAATATTTGGACCAGCCACTACGTATAGTTTTGCAAAACTTTACAACGCTTCACTCAAAATGTTTCACTGAACATGACTGATCTTCTGCTGCCCTTAGAACTAGTCTCTATCGACTCACTTGTCTCTATTTTATTTTATTATTTAAGTATTTTCTTTCTCCGTAAGTATGTCCGTGGCATCAACAGTAGGTCCTATCAGAATATCAGCGCAGCGTTATTTCTTTTTCGGATATCGCTGCATATGCTGAGATAGGAGCCTTTTTGGTCTCGCAAGGGGTTTTTATTTTAATTAATGTTTAATTTTATGCTTTTTCTCGTGTCTCCTGTGCGGGTCACAAATATTTTTTTTTTCTTTCTTTCTTCCTTATAGTTAAGTGGGATCAAAATGGTAAATCTTGCAGAGATCATTGAAGGGAGTGAAGCAAAAGAAGTACCTATGTAAGGATCGTAGCAGGTGGCGTTCTATTGATTCTGCCTACCTCAATGGGAAAAGGCGTGATTTTATGTATGTATGAATCATTCCTATTCTTTGGCTCACTTTCACCTGTTGCAGTTTACTTAAAATTCTGAAACACACAATTTATAGGCAGACTCATTTACTAGATATACACTCGCGAGCAATTAACTGGAATCACCTCATCACGCGTTGCTCAGAACATTTTCTATGCAATGATTGTGGTATGGTGCAATGTTAGCTTTCAACCTCTTTCACTGTCATTCACCTTATGTCATGGACGGTAAAAATAAAAGACATCAATTGTTAAAACGAAACACCATATTGTTTGGTAGGTAGTCCTGAAACCCTATAAAAAGTGGGCGTTTATGAAAATTTATCATCAGTCCATTGTTGGTCCACTCTAGGAAAACTAAAGCTAAAATAAAATAGAAACCACACCTATTGAAGCCACTCAAGTCGTCATCCTAATCCAGCAAGGGTTGTCTCTGTGTACTATCGCTCGACAGCTTCATCTGAGCCAGTCTTTGTGTCTCAAAGATAAACAAGAGGTTCAGTGTGACTGGAAACTTAGTCCGGAAACCAGAATCTGGACGACAGCGATGCACTTCGGTGAGAGATGACAGATATATTATCAACTCTTCTCTCCGAAATCGACACCTGACCGACGTTAACGTCCAGCAGCAGAAGTTCGGGGGAGGGTCAGCGAGTGAACAGTGAGGCGAAGACTCAAGCGACCTTTACCCCAAAAAGGCCAGCCACGTGACCCAAATTGTCTCCAGCCCACCGACAAACCCGGCTTCAGTGCATGGTAGCGATCGTCGACGCGACGATTGAAAGCTAACAAAATTACCTTTCAAATGATAACAATCCATAGTTAATTGCATAGAAATTGTAAATAATATTTTGAGCAAGTCGCGATGAAGTGATTCCAGATTATTGCTCGCAAGTGTAAGTAGATTTTTTATGCTTATCCAACTACAAAATACTTCCACCAAACAGAAAAGAAATTCACCTCAACCTTTTCTGATTGCCTTAGTGCATCGGTATAATTTATTACCTATTTATCTATAGGTAATTGAATTAACTCCTGGATTCTGGAAAGAAATTATCGAGGAGTCACGAATTAAGCGTAATTCAAATTATCCAAACAATCGACAACAAAAATGGTTTGGTCTTTCCGCTCCACAACGAAATCTACGAGGAAATTTCATCCAGGCCAATCAACAAATTAATTATTCTGAAAATATTTTAGATGCGAAGTGTCTAATAAATATTAGGTACGCCTATGCATGGTACCTATCCTACATTGGTAGGTCGGTATTCAATTTTAAATTCATATCGACTACAGAAAAATAAATCCTAAAAAAAATCTAAAAAACTTACCTATAGGTCTTTATCGAAGTAAAATAAGTCTTAGGTAATTCGTATGAAGTTGAATTTATTTATTTTATAAATTCCTAATGCTAATTTTTTTTTCCTATATTAAATCGTAGGTTTCATGAGTAGAAATTGGTCTCGAAATCAATACTGAGAAGAGTAAACTCGTAATTTTGCAGTGCGGTGAGTTGCAAACTGCGAGCGGAACTTCAGAAACAACTATCGCGCGTTGACTGCCTTAAAAAAACTTTCTGCGCTCAAGATTGTTTTCTTTTAGAGATTCATAATTTTAGTTTGATTGGAAAAATGAATAGATATATTCCAATAACTGTAATGGATATAATTTTAATGATTTTTACCCAAAAATAGAGAAAATTGTATTTATAAAGTTTGTTACGAATTTCATAAAATGAAACGTGCGCGCGCTCCGCCCGCCCGATTTCGCGTCCTCGATCTGTCAAAAATGTTTCCATTCTTTCGATGGCTTGTGTTGTTTGGATAAATTCAAAACAATAATGTATCATACATCAGATAATTCTTAAATTCTTTTAGTTTATAGTGTAAAGTTCATATCGTCTTTTTAATGTGTTTAGTTTGTGTGTTATTATCATGTAAATGTAAAGGATCTGCGTAACCGTGATACTGTGCTGTTGGGATTTCGTGGCGCGAGGAGATCGTAATTCTTACAGATGCTGCCTTCTATGCCCATCTTGTTCTCAAGGGAGAGTCAGGATGCTTTCGGGAACAAAATTGAACCAAGCACAAGCTTTTTCAATCCAAATTCTTTCCCAAAACCTGTTATCAATCCAAAGGTGAGTCAAAGAACGTTGATGATGATTTAATGCAATTCATGTCAGATATCGTAAGTTGTACATATAAATAAATATTTTGAATAGTTTTTAGAAAGTCCGCATGCAATATTCTTGTGATTGATCCTCAGGTTTATCATTATTAAGAAGTGAAATAACTGCATGAAAGGATACATAAAAATGTGTCGCCATGTTTCTAAGAGAGTTGATCTATTTACATGACTTTATGATGTTGTTGTTTCAGCCGCCAGCACAAAAGGTTGCGCAGGAGGCTACGAAAGTAGCACAGAAGGAGACCAAGAGTAAACCAAGTGCTAAGAAAAAAGTTGATCCGCCTAAAATAGATGACAATGTTTTAGAGACAGGTAAACACTGCAGTGGGTGACAGTCTATTTAGCAGCATTTCCTCTTATGTAATCTAGATTTTTTTTGTGGTATTTTTGGACAGCAATTAGGTCAGTAAACTAGTTGTAGATAAGCCCATTCAGTGTGTCATCAGAGAATTTGTTTTAAAAGATATTTTGAATAATTAATTTTAATCTGGGCTCGATCTACTTTCATAATATTATCAAGATCCACATTGGAGGTTCCAACTCATCATAGTTATTTTGATTATCAATGACACATGCTTCATGCACAATACCACTTTGCATTTTTATTATGATCTGTCTGTAATACCATATATGATGTGGCATTGTATAAAATTTGGTAGAAACTCCATATTTCATTGAGTTAACATGGCAAGGCTTTTTCCATCAGTATTCAATCTACAGGTTTTCATATTTCTGTATTCTCTAAAGAGAAGTGTGAATTAAATATAATGTTGTGTGGATAAAACATCTACTATATAGGAGATAGGCAACCACGAACCAGAAGACGTTGTGTTGGAAGGCCGCCCACCAAGTAGACCGATGACCTGGTGAAGGTTGCGGGGATCCACTGGATGCGAAACCACGGGACCGCTCAATGAGGCAACGCTTGGGGAAGGCCTATGTCCAGCAGTGTATGTCTTTCGGCTGATATGATGATGATGATGATATAGGAAATATTTTTCTCTTGCAGCTCTAGTTAGATCCTACTATACGAAAGTACAATCAAGATTTTCTTCCAACACATCGGTGCCTACCAACAAATTTGTTCAGTTCCAAAGTATTTTGAAGTCCTTCGATCCCACAAAAGAGACACCTGTTGATTTATATAGGAAGATAGAGAAGGTATTCGGTGAGGAGCACAAGGATATTGTGGAAGAGTTCCTCTTGTTCTTGAAGCCGGGACAGGCGGTAGAGGTTGGACGATTCATGGACCATTTCATGTTAGTGCAAATGACTGGTTTCATAGAACTGTTGCAAGTAAGTAAATGAACGTTATTATGATGCTATGCAAATAGTTTGTATGTTGGTTTCCCCTTTTTTTATTGGCTGTATTTTATTTAGTTGAATTTAATTTGTTGTGGAGCTTTCATCTGAATGTAGTCATGTAGTATTTTACTTTTCCTGTTGGCTATAATTATCATATAACCTAAATGCAGCTGGTTTATTTGTGGTACTGTTAAGTAATCTGTATTAAAATTGAATGTATTTCAATCATAGTAGTAATTTAATAGCATTTTGTAAATAAAAAAACTACCATTTTATAGTAGTATTTTAAAATCCTACTTTTTCATTTAGTAAATTGTCTATGATTGTGTAAAGTGGTCATAGATAATAGTTACTTTTCTGAGTAAATATCATTTGGTCAGTTTGGGTAGGAGCCAAATTATTTTAATGCAATACCAATAAGCAACAACCACTTTCATTACGTTTTTAAATTGATAATGCATTGAAATAGTACATTTCGTATCGAGCATAAAAAGTCGAGCTTTTAACACGAGCGATGTAGCCAATTAAAAAAGTGTTAAAATAAAGCCTTTTTATGCGAGACACGAACGATTATTTTTCCACTACCTGATGAGATTACTTAATTAAATGCAAATAAGTTCCAACAACAATTTATTCGAAACGATCAGACTTAAAACCACAGGCTATATACACACAATCAACGCGCGCTTTTTCGAGAGGTAACAGATTCAGTATCATTCTGCCAGTTACATAATGATATCAAAACTCCATACAAAAGTCATTTCTTTTTTTAATTTTTATTTTATCATCTTGTGTCTAAATGTTCATATTTCGAAACGAATTTCTTAGGCAATGTGCTACATAATAGACAAGGTAGTGGAAAAACTAACATATCTAACACATTGCTTGCGGAAAACGCATCAACGGACAAGAAAGAAAGGGCGGAGAACTACCATAGCTTATGGGCCAAGACATTTACACGATTCAAGATTGGATCATGGTAATATGCGATGGTCACGTTCATTTGTATGGAAACGCGTAACGCGTCATTACGGCGGTGGAGGGCGCTTTCTAATTTTGTCATACATTTGTTGCGGTCGCGTATTCACTCGTTAGTTGTTTTCTGTTAGTACGACTTCTACACGATACAACATCGCATTGCAATATACGTGTGTGTTTTAGTCCTAAGGGGGACCTATTCAGCCAAGTTGATCTAAAATAAGCATTTTTTTTCGCAGAACTCACTGTCCCGCAAGCCAACAGTCTTACGTAAGGTGTTGCGCGCGATCACTAATGGAATTAACAGCGGCAGCAGCAATGAAATGCGGACGCGTGTCTTGCCGCATCTCCGTTCCAACCCGCGTCTGGCCACCATGTTCAAGTCGCTATTCCCTGATGAAAGACCGCCTGACAGGTGTGGGAAAAGTTTATTTATTTTTTATTTACGACAGATACACAAGAAATAAGAATGGAAAAACAAGGCAGTTAAATTCTTTTTGCTGAAGGAAACAAGCGGCTGAATAAAGTGTGCGTAATTCCGTTGCTGGCTTTTTTACAACGGAATGACACTCAGGAAAATCGTGTGTATCTGAAACCGCGCGCGGTAACGCGCTTGCGGAAAATATTAGTTGGCGAATTGCATTCTCATCACTTGTGTTCTCATGCGAAACAAATTGCCCAGTCTGGACAACTCCTAAAATAGACATTTGCCCATCCTAAATCATCATCCAGATTTGTTCTATTAATATTGTTTTTTTATCGTGGTGAAGTTCTCATCCATAAAAATTCGCCTTCCGTCCCGTGACTGGCAGAGGAGTCTGTCAGACTCTTACTGACTAAAACCACACGGATGTTCTGCAGCTACCTTCGGTCGGGGCGCTGGAGTGCTTGCGCATTTCGTCACGCACCCCCGGCCCAGTATTGATCCCCATGAATTCATGCGGACCCCGTCACCCTCTACGGCCGCTTACGACGACAATTCCTCTAGATAAACGCATGCGGAACACGGCGCGCCGCGAGTTCCTCTAGCTAACCGTGTCTCGGGCCTTTAACTATTCAAGCAACAGACTCACCAAGTCTGATACCAGCACGCCATACCCTATGGATGGCGGTCAGAGATCTTACCAATTCTAATTGGCGATTATCCTCGACAGTGTGTACGAGACGGGCACTGACATCATAGACGAGAGCTTCCTCACCAGCGACAAAGGGTTCGACGTGTGGGAGTTCGAGGAGGAGAACGACAACAAGCGGAAACTTGAAGCCAAGGAGAGTCTAGATACTGTGGTGAGTCTTTTAGAATGTATCTCCAAAGCGATACGCAACCAAAAACAAGTATTATCAAGTTATTATTTATCAAGTTTGTCTTCATGATAGCTGAACAGCATCAGGTTTAAAAGCACATCCATTCATATTTCATTCTCTCCGAAAAGAATATACAATTTATTCATTTGTGGACATAGTTTGAAGAACTAAGCTTAAAGTGCACTCTTCTGACTATATAAAATACTAGCTTCTGCCAGCGGCTTCGCCCAAGTAAAAAGCGTTTTTTTAATCCCAAGGGAAAATTATACCGGGATAAAAGGTAGTACCTATATGTGCTATTCCAGACTATAATCTATCTCTATGCCAAATTTCATCCAGATCCGTTCAGCCGTTGTGGCGTGATTGAATAACAAACATACATCAATCCAAACTTTCGCATTTTTAATATTAGTAAGATTTTGGGTTTTCCCGCCATCGTCCCCTGTTAGCAGTATAACAAATAGAAATGAAAACGGAGAAATATTTTCAAAGCATGGATGATAAATCCTGCATGATAAGATAACTGATAAGTTAATTACCATCAAACGAAGGTTGTGAGTAAAACGGCGTTCCTTCCGCAGTTCGTGCACGGGCGCGTGTTCGTTCAGCACGGGCGACTGCTGCGCGGCGCCAGCGTGTCCTACCCCTACAGCAAGGAGCCCTACCGGGTGCACGCGCGCCGCCTGGCGCCCGCGCACTCCCACCTCTCCCCGCCCGACTCTGACGACGAACGAGCCTCCCCCAAACGAAACGCCAAGAACAACCCCAAAATAGTAGCGAAAAAAGCTAAAAAACAACTCAAGTCCCCCACGAAAACCGTCAAAGACGTCAACGACAATACTAAACATAAAGACGCAGTTAACCTCATGAGCCCGAAAGCAACCAAAAAGTCGCAAGCTAACAGTAAAGGTAAGACGTGCAAGAAAGAGCTGGAGAACAAACCGGACAATTTGCAGAAAAGAGAGAGGAAGGACAGTAAGTCACACACGATACAGAAAAAAGATGAAGGTTCGAAAGCAAAGCAGCCGAAGATTGAAACCGTTGTGAGTATAGAACCGAAAAAAGTGGAGAAAAAGGCTCGGAGTGACAGTTGGACGAGAGAAGAAGACAAGACTATGTTGCAAGTGTTGAAAGGCGAGCCGGGCTCGGAGCTGGTGCTGGGCCGCATCCGCGAGCTGCTGCCGCACCGCTCTGCCGCAGAGATCAGGGAGCGCTTCTGTCACGTCATGACGCTCTTACAACAGATGGCTGTTGGAGAAGTTACCTAGTTGTAAGAAGAACTGAATTTAATAATTAAGCTAAATAAAGTATTTATAATTTTTGTATAAATATAAAACATATTTTTGATTGGTATTTCTTTTTTTTATTGCTTTTGCACGGCATGCTTGAGCGCATCGAATCCTTGTATTTTCAATTGAGGCCCCTTAGGGGAACCGAAAAAAATTAAAAACCAATATTATTATGCCTGTTCAGTGGATTTTAATCTAGGTAACTCTGAGGGTCAAGGCACACTGACACAGAGTCGAAGCGCAAAGAAGCGTCCATCTAAACGTTTAGCACCACAACATAATGCATAATCAGCCAATTATACAATGTTCCCACTGCTGAGTAACAGGCCTCCTCACACATTCAGAGAGGAGACATTCTAACACTCCATAGGCTGAGAGGGAATGGGCCGTAATCCACCACGCGAGCCCAGTGCGGGTTGGTAGATGTCACATGTCTCCATATTTTTGGTTCTAGGACATGCCGGTTTCCTCACTATGTTTTGCTTCAGCGTTTTGGAGCAGTGGTGATAAAATAATTTACTAAATGTAAAGCACCTTACTGTTTTAAGTACATTTGTTAGAATGCGTTTACGTTGTGTACAAAACTCGAATGTTTACAAAAAATACTTGTTTCGATTAGCACATCTTAGGTTTTTACCTATGCTAGTTTACAACCGTAACTAGCATAGGTAAAAACCTAATCTCCGTGGTTACAATAACTTGCCTAACGAGGTAGTATAGAATGAAAAGTTTAAGAATGTAAAGTTCAAATGTAGGAACTTGTGTTTTGTGGATCTTGACGATCACCATATGTGACAAGAATAAAGCAGTAGTTATTTAATGTTAGTGTGGTTTTATTTATAGTAAAAATACGTAAGACAATTAGTATACATCTTTAATTGACATATAAATTTTCCTAACAGAAATATATCCATGGTAACCAAACCATAGAGATAGTTCACCATACTTCACATCCTCGGTAGTTTTAAGAATTTAAAGATAAATTCTTCAGTCCCATTCTGAAACTTAAATCTGATAGTCTGGGCCCGAACATAGGCTTTGTAAGCATATCAGCTAATTGAATCTCAGACGGAACTTGATTGACATCAAAATCTCCATTGGCGACACATTCCCGAACGAAGAAGTGTTTCAGTTTAATATGCTTCGTACGCTTGTGGTATTCGTACTTAGGGTTGTGTGCGAGATAAACGGCTGACTTATTGTCTAAGTTTAAGACAGGTTTCTCTGTTTTGGTTAGATCATTGAATAATCGATTCAGCCATAAAATTTCCTGAGCCGATTCACTCGCTGCTATTATCTCCGCTTCAGTTGAAGATATCGACACTGTAGGTTGGATCTGGCTTCTCCAGCTTATAGCGCCACCAGAGAATATACACACTATACCGGATGTTGATCTTCCAGTTGTCTGGTCTCCTCCATGATCTGCGTCGCTGTAGCAGACCAAATGTGATGGTGAGTTCTTCGAGAATGTCAGGCCCTTATCTAACGTTCCTTTTAAATAGCGGAAGACGCGCTTGACAAGCATGACGTCCTCCTTAGTAGGTGCTGCTAGGTTTCTGGATGCGACTCCAACAGCGTATGTGATGTCAGGTCTCGTACCTACTGATAGGTAAGCCAAAGCACCCACTGCTTGTCTGTAAGGGAAGTTCGTCGTTATACTTTCATTTACTCCTGTTTCATTTTCTTTAATGATGGGTGACGGTGCAGGCTTGCACTTCGACATTCCATATTTTTCTAGGACTTTCTTTGTGTATGCTTTTTGGTACAAGGATATAGTACTATCCTTTCGCATGTTTATCTCCATCCCAAGGAAGTACGACGCAGGTTTGGTAGTAATTTTGAACCTTGCTCTAAGTTCATTCAAAAACTCTGCGCCTGCTGTTGTCGAGTTGTGCGCTACAAGCCCATCGTCTACGTAGAGAGCTACAATGACTTTTGATCGGTCTTTCGTTCGGACAAATAAACACGGATCTGCGTCGCTCTGTTTAAATTCAGATTTTAACAGGAACTCTGCGATGCATGTGTTCCAGCAGCGTGGTGCCTGCTTCAGGCCATACAGACTGCGTTTTAATTTACAAACCCGTTTCGTCCCATCTCGATAGCCCTCGGGCTGTTTCATGTAGATTTCTTCTTTTACTTCGCCGTTAAGGAAGGCGGTGGTTACGTCGAACTGAGTCAGTTTTAGATTTTCGCGAACAGCCACTGCTAGTAGCGACCGCACAGTGCTCAGTCGAACCACTGGACTGAACGTTCTGTCATAGTCCACTCCTGGTATCTGGGAATAACCCTTAATGACCATTCTGGCCTTGTATCTTTCGACGGTACCATCAGGGTTCATTTTTATTTTGAACACCCACTTGCTTGGTAGGGCTTTGCGTCCTGTAGGTAGATCGACTAGGTCCCAGGTGTGATTGTCCTTTAATGACGTAATCTCGTTTTTCATGGCTTCCTGCCACTTGTGTTTATCAGGAGATTCCATCGCTTCTTTGTAAGTGTCAGGTTCTATGGGCTTGTGCAGGTTTTCAATCTCTTCAGCAGCTGCCATGATAAACTCATCATATCGCTTAGGAGCTGAGATTGTTGACCTGTCTCTCAAAGTTCGTGTTATGGTTTCCTCAGCATCAATATTGACAGGTTCGTCATCATCGACAAGGTTGGAACTGGAAACGGATTCGTAGTCGCTTTCGTTGTTTACGTGTTCCAGTTGATCCGCTACTTCAACATCTTCAGTGCTGTTGACCAAATTTTGTTGCAACGTAGTGTCAAGATTTTCATTGTCAGTTTCGCTAATGCTGTCAAGTAGGCCGTCTCCATTTTCAATATCGTCAAAGTGTATTGTTACTTGCTTACGTTCTGGTTTTGACGTTTTCAAAAGTTTTGGAGGTTCATCGTTGAAGAGATCGGTGATATCATGTTTATTACTTTCGTCGTAAAACATGGATTTCATCACGCGGATATCTTTTGATGTGACCACTTTATTTTTGGAAGGTAGTAGAATTTTGAACGCTTTTGAGGTTTCAGAGTATCCAATAAACATGCCGGGAATTGCTTTTGGTGCGAATTTATGACCACTAGTGCCTTTGATAAGAACAAACGTTTTGGAGCCGAATATATAAAGGTGATTAATGCACGGCTTTCTACCAACCCATGCTTCATATGGTGTTTTGTTCTGGATGGCACTATTCAGACTCCTGTTAGATAGGTAGTTTGCAGTCATGACAGCTTCGCCCCAGCATTTTAAAGGTGCTTTCGCATCGATGAGTAAGGCTCTTGCTTTCTCGATTAGAGTGCGGTTTTTCCTTTCAGCTACTCCGTTCTGGTGCGAGGTATAAGGCGCACTAAGCCTTCGTTGTATCCCGCAGCGTTTCAGGTAAGCGTCGAATTCTTTGTTAACATATTCGGTGCCATTATCCGATTGTACGGCTTTTATTTTCTTCCCTGTGTGAGTTTCCGCTATCTGTTTGAACTCCTTGAATTTCTCTAAGACTTCGCTCTTGTTTTTCAGCATGTACACACGACTGTAGCGACTATAGTCATCAATAAAGGTAACGAAGTATTTGTTACCGCTTAATGTGGGCGTTCGGATAGGTCCACAGACGTCGGTGTGAACGATTTCTATGAGTTCAGATGTACGTTGTGTTGTTTTCGCACGGGGAGCTGGTATTCTGTGCATTTTAGCTAGAATGCAGGTTTCACATTCCGGTAATGTTTCTGATGCATTGAAGTTCAAACCGAGTAGAGTTCGATTTTGGAGTGCATGTTTTAAATCGTTGGCGTTCATGTGCCCAAGTTTTCTGTGCCAGTCATAGATTTTCATGTTTGACGAGTCCGTTTTCTTTGAGGATGTCGGAGCTATGTCATCTTTTTCATTGGCCAGGTTGTTGCACTCATACTTGTTTGGTTTGATGTGGTAGAGACCATCTTTTTCTTTGTGAGCAGTGAGAGTTATTCCAGCTTTTGGGTTGCTGACTGTCGCTTTGTTCTTTGTAAAGATGACAGAACAGCCGGCATCTGTGATCTTGCTAACTGACAGTAGGTTAGTGCACAGGCTAGGTACGTATAGCGTGTCCTTCAGGTGAGTGAGAGCTTCACCGTCTCCATTTTTTGAAATGAAAGAGACTGTACCTTTCCCTTCAATCTCTGCAGTGCAATCTTCAGTTGCAAAATTAAGTTTTCTGGATGTTTTCTCGATATTTTTGAATAGGTCTCGTCGAAATGTCATATGTGATGTGCAGCCGCTGTCAAGGATCCAAATATTGTTCTCAGGCTTCTTGTTGCGTGTAAGAAGGCACTGTGTAGCATAGTTGTTCCGATGAGAGTCAGTGTTTTGTTTCTTAGACCTCTCGTTGTTTTTCTTCCAGCAGTTTGTACATACTTTGTGATTTTTGCGTTTGAAAATGTTACCTCTTCGTTTGCAAATTCGGCAGGACGCGTATAATGCTTCTTCTACATATGAGGATTCAGGTTCGTTGGTATTGGTCACGTTTAGATTGTGACGAGCTTCAAATTCTTCAAATATTTTGGTTTTAAGCTCTTCTGGCTTTGGAAGACTGTCGCGCGATTCAATAGCAACTCTGAAGTTTTCATAATCAGGAGAGAGACTGTATAACATCATGATAGTTAATAAGTCGTCGTTGATGTTAACGTCCATGTCGGCTAGTTTGTCCACTGTATCCATAAACTTGTTCAGGTGACTGCGTACGTCGTGTCCTTCTAGTTTCGTAAGGATCAGTTGTTTTAGGAGAGACGCCTTTCGTGCAGGTCCCTTACTGGCATAGGTATTTTTCAATTTGTCCCAAACATCTTTGGCAGTGCCGCAGTTTTTAATTTGTTTAAGCTCAGATGGAGCGATAATAAGGATCAGTTCAGATTTAGCTAATCTGTCCTTATCTACGTCGTCGGCGGTTGCGTTCGAGGACAAGGGTGTCTCAACGTATTTCCAAAGTTTTTGTCTCACTAGGACGGCTTCTGCTTGTATCACCCATGTATCATAGTTGTCTTTCGTGAGAGCGTCTATTTTTGCACTCGACATTTTGTATGGGTACTTACATTTGGTGTTCTTGTAACATCTTAAGCTCTGCTACCATGTAAAGTTCAAATGTAGGAACTTGTGTTTTGTGGATCTTGACGATCACCATATGTGACAAGAATAAAGCAGTAGTTATTTAATGTTAGTGTGGTTTTATTTATAGTAAAAATACGTAAGACAATTAGTATACATCTTTAATTGACATATAAATTTTCCTAACAGAAATATATCCATGGTAACCAAACCATAGAGATAGTTCACCATACTTCACAAAGAATATTTTCATTGTCCGTATATATGTTTCTCTGTAATTATTATCTGTGATTATCATTGATGACATATTTCAGTCACGTCATGTTTCAAGGAATAATTTTGTTTTTTGATACGTTTAACTGAATTTAGTTAACGTTGAAAACGAATAAACACATAAGTACAATGTGCAACTTAAGCGAGAACTACCACCTAAGGAAATGCTTCTTGCAACGGGAACAGGTACCCACTCAAAGCATGATTAGAGAAAAAATGTCACCGGCTCTGGCTGCCAACTACTTTGACTCGATGACTCCCAAACTTAAAGTAATTGCGGGTCTAGAACCTAAGCTTAAAGGTGGTGGAAACATCTGGTACACGCCGCCAGAGGAATTACTTAAAGGCCGATCGGTTTTGATACCAGTTAGAAAAAAGGTAATCTCCCAATTGAAAAGTGTCGGTATCGAAAACATTGGACAAAAATTGTTCCTGGAGCATCGCAAAGTAGTAGTATCTAGAAGTGCTTGCTCTATTTCTAGATCCATCTAGAAATAGAGCAAGCACTTCTAGATTCTGATGACAATTGGAGACATAATATCACAGTTAAGAATCGTCAACTTTGGGATGACCTTGTCGCAGCAGCGATCAAAAAGAATACGGGACAGATACAAAAAGATTTTGATAATTTCAGTTACTTATATATGCGGTCCATAGATAAAATTGAAATATTATTTCATGAATCGGCCGTAGCAGAAATAAAAAATACGAGGGAAAATGCAATACAGGAAATGCAAAATAAATATAAAACTGTATTAAAACACCAAGCGACTTCGCTCTACGACGAATACGAGAAGAAGCTTAAGGATGAAATAACTAGACTAAAAATAGATTTCATGGACAATTTAGGAATTAATCGCACTGCTATGACCGATAAAATTCATGATCTAAACGTTGATAAACATATGGCTATAGAAAGCTTAAGACAATGTCTCCAATGTCAAAATCTAGCTTGTGGAGTTTATGTTGCTCTAAAAGAGCGAGAAGAGTGCTCAAAAGAAACAGAAATGTTAGAACGAAAACACAAGAAAACAGTTGACATTATAACGGACACAATAATAATGAAGGACTTTGAAATCCATCTTGTGAAAGAGAACGAAAAGAAGCGACAAGAATTCAGCAATATTTGGCGAAAGAAAGTCTGTCATATTGTGAAATCATTTCAAGTGTTTGTGTCGTATTGTTTAAAAATGCTTCCGGAACATGCCGAGTTTTTTATAAACATGGAGAAGTTGATGCTATTACAATTGGACGAAGCCATTGACGACCCGGATGCTGCCAGTATCTTTGAAGTAGAAAGGGAAGAGTTCCATACCCCTGTTCCACGACCTAACCCTTTCTATCTGTTCTGCGACAAAGGTTACAAAGCTAAAGTGGAACAAGATTTATGTCCAAAACATAGTGGTACTTCTAGTGCTTCGGGATTACCAGTGATTATTGTTAACAAGCGATGCCTGTACGCCGCCTGTGACAATTTCCAACAGTTTAGTAACATGATTAAGGCCTTCATCCACGGTAATCGTGGAGACGATGCTGATTTCAAAGATGACCAAGTCTATGAGCATTTTTTGCCAGTAAAGTATGGACCGTCCCAACAAATAGTGGAAATAAAGTTACAAAGTTCTTTACTACAAGTATTGCAACAAGAGTTGGCAAACATGCAAATAGAGGAGAATAAAGTTCCTGTTAAGTGTGAGTACTGCGCGTTGCCTTGGTGCATTCCGCGTGACGATGACGCTAAGAAAATCAAACAAGCATCCTCGACAATAATATCTGCCCGGGTATCACAGACATTGCAACCAGTTAGCAGACGTATAGAATTGGATCACGAGAGAGAACCTAAATGGAAGAGTTTCTGTAGGTACGTCGAGCCCAAAAAGTGCAGTTGTGCTAAAATAGCCAAGAAGCATTTAAAAGAAAATTTACCCGTGTATATGCAACACATGAACTATGGGCAACCTGAGATACCAGGCTATAAAAAGTGCTCGATCAACGAACTTAAGGCCTTGGTTAAAGAAGCGAGAAAAATCCATCCTCCAGCACCATTAGCAGTGCCATCACGCTCGATGACCAAAGATATGAGCACTCAATATTACGACCCGTTATTTGAAGAGATGTGCACATGTTACTCTGATGATGAATTAACTAGATTTATTAACGAAGTAAAAACTATTGTTGGTCCAAAAATAGAATTTGATGACATAGCGCCCAAGAATAATGTTGATTTTCCCTCTTTCATGACAAGACGAGTAAGTTCATTCGCTACATCCAGAGCACAATCTTTGAGAAATCTCGTGAAGGATTTTTCGGAACTGCAATATATATTTGAGAGGGACGATTGCAATTTTGAATAGGTATAGAATAGACGTACTTATTTTTTATAAGTTTACTTATGATAAGATTTTAGCTTAATAGGGCAGTTAATAGGTTCTTGTTTTCTTGTAATATTAACTATATTTTGTAATAAGTTTAGGTACGGTAGTTTTATACCCGGTGCATTAAAGGTATTTCTTCTAATTTTAATTTTAATCTAATACAATTTTAATATAAACAATAGTTTGTGCTGTTCATTATTGTTAGAGCCTTTATGGTTTTTGTTAGTAAGTCATCCAAAGAGGACACAAGTACAGCTATGCAATCGTTTGAACAAAATACATCCACAGGAGTCATCATCGTGAACGATCATCATTGTTGTATTTATAATATGGCTGATTCAATTATCAGTTACAAGGCCCTACGGTTGTTCCAGAATTCGATGGAAATTAGAACGTATTAACTCGACTCATAAAATTATTGATCAACTAGTACAACAGTTTATAGGAAAATAACCAAAAATCAGTTAGATAACTGATTTTTGGTTATTTTTTTATTTGGCATTATTGAACGAAATTTTAAATAGGATTGTGGGACCCGCATGCGTACGATTATTCGAATGGTATCCTCGAAAATTGGGTGGGAATTAGGAGCGCCGTAGTTATTAATTTAGTAGGTAGTAGAACTTCTCTTCCACTACCTATAAAAAATAGTAATGGATTCAGAAATATTACCATGTCTAAATTACGGGTGCCTGACTCGGACATTCGACCGTAAGACCAGAAACAAAATCCAGAGATCACAAAGAAGAATAGAGAGAAGTTGCCTAGGCATAAAGCTGAAAGAAGGTGAGGAATGTAGAAATTCGCAAGAGAACCAATGTAACTGATGCTCTAACCTTCTTGCTCCAAAGAAAATAAAAGTGGGCAGATCACGTAGTCAGGCTCAAAGATGATAGATGGACGGCGAGACCAGTAAAATGGACTGGTCCACGAGGAACAGAGGCAGGCCTAACGCTAGATGGGCAGTCGAGATAGAGGAAATGGCGGGTCAAAACTGAATACACGCTGCCAGCAACAAAAGCTGAACAAAGCCCACTGGCACTCCTTGGAGGAGGCCCGAAGGAGGTTTTACCCGAAGTACAAATTACTTAAGGGTTACGTGTTTCTAAAAAATCTTAGTTATATTCTTTTAATAGATTGTAATTTTGGCATAAATAGAAAAAAATATAATAGAATTTTGATATTAGGGGAAAGTGGTCATCACCCTACGTACGAAGGGCACATTCATATAGTGAGACATATAGACTAAATGGCACACAAATACGCCTTTGCTTGTATGCATAGACATACCCGCCACCATGCCCACCATGTTGCTAGCGGAACTTCGGGCCCGTCGCGCCACGGTGTGTGAGCTAACAAGACGTAGAAATAAATAAATAGAATTTTTTGTTTTTGTGATGAAAAAAATAGTGATGATGAAATTAAAGTTAAAACTGTTTATTTTGAGCTTTAATTGTAATGTTTCTCTATTTTTTTGGAAATGCTCCAAGAAATGCCTCTGGCTGCCGAGGACGAGTCCCAGGTACTTTATCGTCGACCCGACGCCGATGTGAACCCCTCCTACAGTTATTTGGGAACACGGCGGTCGGCCAGCGGTGCCGTGTTCCGAGGACCATGAAAACACATGGCCTCGAACTTGTGCAGAGCCACCTCGAGTCTCAATTGCCGGATTCTCTCGACGACAGTCGCAACCCCGCGTGTCGCTATTCCGAGACCCAAAGAAAAAGTGGACATGATGATTTGAAAAAACTGTTCATGAATGTAAGATTGTTTTCAAGCGCCATTTTAATCATCTTTTCTCCATTTTTACTTATTCTACCAAAACCGAATTTGCCTATTTCATTGTCTTCGCCAGTAAGTTTTTGTGTGTGTCTTGTAGAACTGACGACAGTTGGTCATACAAGAGGTCTCATCAAGGGCGGATTTAGGGGAGGGGGGGGGGTGCACGGGGGCACGTGCCCCCCAGACGGTATTTTGTGTACTGTGGAGATTCCATCACAGTACATACTTAGAAGCAAATCTTACAGAGTTGTTAAAATATATGAATAAAATAATAGAAACAAACTATTCACCACTGCACTGGAGGATGTCTTCAAGGTTCTAGACTGGAGAGGCCAATTCGCCGATGATAAAGCTGTCATGGAGAACCCCAGTACAAAGCTCGATGACCTCAGTAGAGCTTCCGAAAGAATGGGTCCAAAAATGAACATGGACAAACCAAGGTGATGTTGAACGCTCATGTCGCACCCACTCCCATCAAGATCGGTGGCTCCACAGCCGAAGCCGTGGACGACCATGTCTACCTAGAACAAACGGTCCAGTTAGGCAGGTCCAATCTCGAGAAAGAGGTCAACCGTCGAATCCTACTCGGCGGGGCAGCATTCGGGAAGCTGCGCAGTTTCTTATCGTCCAACTTACCACAGTGTCTCAAGACGAACTTATGGTTCTGAGACGTGGTCGCTCACAATGGGCCTCATCAGAAAGCTTACTATCACCCAAAGGGCAATGGAGAGGGCCAGGCTCGAGGTGTCCTTGCGTGGAACCGTTCACTTTTCCGAATATTTTTTGGTGGAATTTCATTTCACCGAAAACTATTGACCGAAGTCTTTTTTGCTATATGCATTATTTGACATATTTTCAGATCATCGAAGTATCATGTGGCATATGCATTATTTTACCGAACTACATTTCGCCGATTTAGAAAATAACTTTTTGCTTTTGGCTGAAGCCTCTTTTGAACTTTTTTCATTTGCCATATTTTCACTAAACCGAAACAATGTTAGGGAATATTATTTAGTCACAAATATATAGCATTTTCAATTTAAAATAGTTTCATAAAAGTCAATATGTTGTGCTACAAAATTTAGTGACAAAAACGAATCACTGCAAAATCGACTTCACGCAGTCTTGTCTGTGTTTACGTATTTTCAAGCAAATGATTTATTAATAGCTGTCATGCATTAGACATTTTTATTAAATAATTATTTCAAAGAATTTGTCCAAGAGCGAGCGAAGCGAGCTCGGGAATTTAGGGCACCCCGACATGGATAGGTTAGGTTCGAAGGGGATGACGGAAGGTGAAGTGAGCGAGCAATGCGAGCGAACTTAGCTCCCGTCATCTCCTTCGTGTTAGGTTACTTTTTTTCAGGTCGCTGTTTTAAACATTTGTATTCGCCTGCTGTTTCTCTCTGACTTATTATTTTGATATGCGTTTAAATATAAATATTTCCGACAAATGTTATTTCGGCTAAGTGTAACTTCGGTAAAAAGTTTTTCGACCAAGTAAAACGTTGGAGTAACAAACAAAAAACATCGAATTGATAATAGGTCAACTGAGACAGTGGCAGACGTGGCTTCGATGAAGTAAAAAAAAAACGAAACATTAATAGTTGAAAAGTTTTAGGTGAAATGAAATTCGGTCAAATGTTGTTCGAACTTATGATAGATAACCGTCCTTGCGTGATTGAATCAGAAATGTAGATCTGCAAGAAACCAGGATTACCGACATAGGCCGAAGAATTGCCACACTTAAGTGGCAGTGGGCAAGGCACATTGCTCGCAGAACAGATGGCCGATGGGGCAGAAAAGTTTTGGAGTAGCGACCGCGAACCGGAAGACGTTGCGTTGGAAGGCCTCCCACCAGGTGGACCAAAAACCTGGTGAAGTTGGGGGACGCTTGGGGGAGGCCTATGTCCAGCAGTGGAAATCTTTCGGCTGATATGATGATGATGAACAGAAAGAACATGAGTGAAACTCTTGTCTTTCATAACCCTTCCTGTACATACTTGAACTTGTAGAAATAAACATGAAGTATGATACTTCAAGTTTATTTCTGATAGTTATTGTTGATTTTTTTGCCTGTCCGCCTCTTGTGCCCCTCCCAGAAAAAAATCCTGGATCCGCCCTTGGGTCTCATGCTGTTCAGTGGGAGCATACTCTTGAATAATCAACCTTTTGTGTTTGTAACCTTTTTTTTTTTTTTTTTTTTTGCGTGGAGAAATGCTCATGCATACTGCACTACCACGGGGAGATAGTGCAGTTATGTGGGACTCTAACCCACTAAAACTCCACGGTGTCCTCCTGTGCCGCTTATGGCGGGAGCACGGGTACGCGTTAGCACTCACCGCGAACCCGCCGCGGCTGTCCGTCACTGGACCCTCCTCGGGGGAGTCCCCCCATCACCGGCGCACCAGAACACACTGCACGCCGTGACCACCCTAGGGACCAATCAGCACATGGGCGCCAGACGACCCCGTGTATGGCACCCTTGGTCCCCCTGTGACGGGTCAAGGTCAATGGCCCCGCCACCTACCATTGTTCGGCCGCAGGGGATAGGGAGAGCGGCTAACGCAATACCGACACTCCTCCTCCCCTGCGGCCCCACCGCGTCCGCCATCAGACGGTGGCGACCCCGTCCGGGCCGCGGAAGGTAGGGAGAGCGGCGCACCGCAATACCGGCACTCCTCTCCCACCGCGGCCTCCAACCCTCAGCCGCGACATCGTATGGGACCTGGGAATCTCCATAAGACATCGCGGCCCGCCTCAGTTGCGATGTCGCCTGTTACCAAGCGGCACCGCAACCTACTAGTTGGCCGCTACGTCGTCGGCTTAATCGGCAAAAGCCCTGACGAGCGGCCCCTCCTCGGGTTCCTCTTCGCTTCACCGTGGGTGACCAAGCCACGGTTACTGAGCCCCCCCGCATCGACAAAGCGGGAACCCACCGGGGGGGTTGTGTTTGTAACCTGGCAGGTGGATGTTAAGTACAGTTATTCATTCTGATATAGCCTTGCAAGGGCGGATTTAGGGGGGGGCACGGGGGCACGTGCCCCCCCCAGACGGTATTTTGTGTACTGTGGAGATTCCATCACAGTGCATACTTAGAAGCAAATTAAATTACAGAGTTGTTAAAATATATGAATAAAATAACAGAAAGAAACTATTCACCACTGCACTGGAGGATGTCTTCAAGTTTCTAGACTGGAGAGGCCGATTCACCGAAGATAAAGCTGTCATGGAGGACCCCAGTACAACGCTAGATGACATCAGTAGAGCTTCCGAAAGAATGGGTCCAAAAATGAACATGGACAAACCAAGGTGATGTTGAGCGCTCATGTCGCACCCACTCCTATCAAGATCGGTGGCTCCACAGCTGAAGCCGTGGACGACCATGTCTACCTGGGACAAACGGTCCAAATAGGCAGGTCCAATCTCGAGAAAGAGGTCAACCGTCGGATCCTACTCGGCGGGCAGCATTCGGGAAGCTTCGCGGTTTCTTATCGTCCAACTTACCACAGTATCTCAAGACGAACTTATGGCTCTGAGACGTGGTCGCTCACAATGGGCCTCATCAGAAAGCTTACAGTCACCCAAAGGGCAATGGACAGGGCCAGGCTCGAGGTGTCCTTGCGGGGAACCGATTACTATTCCGAATATGTTTTGGTCGAATTTAATTTTACCGATATCTATTGACCGAAGTCTTTTGCTATATGCATTATTTGACATATTTTCAGATCATCGAAGTATCATGTGGCATATGTATTATTTTACCGAACTACATTTCGCCGATTTAGAAAATAACTTTTTGCTTTTGGCCGATGCCTCTTTTGAACCTAAACAACATGTTATTTAATATTAGGTATTTAGTCAAAAATATATCGCCGGTTACTTGGTAGCATTTTCAATTTAAAATTGAAATAGTGTCATAAAACTCATTATGTTGTGCCACAAAATTTAGTGACAATAACGAATCGCTGCAAAATCGACTTCACGCAGTCTTGTCTGTGTTTACGTATTTTCATGCAAATGATTTATTAATAGCTGTCATGCATTAGACATTTTTATTTATTAATTATTTCAAAGAATTTGTCCAAGAGCGAGAGAAGCGAACTCGGGAATTTAGGGCACCCCGACTCGGATAGGTTAGGTTCGAAGGGGATGACGGGAGGTGAAGTGAGCGAGCAAAGCGAGCGAACTTAGCGCCCGTCATCTCATAAACATCATAACGGCGGGACCAACTCTTGTAATTAAAAGATTCTACCACGTATATTTAGCACCCATTTAGTACTATTTTGTACCTATCCTGAAATTTTTGTACGTCACACGGCATAAGCGGCATTTCACGATAACATTGGTCCCGCCATTATGATGCGTCATAATGACGAGACCATGCCTGTACTGCAAAACTACAAAGAATTACATAATTCTGATTAAACCAGTATCTATTACCTGATTTAGTACCTCCAAAAATCAACAGTGGTTGACGGAAATCCTAGTCGTTTCTTTGCAAAATATTTTTTTTTAATTTTTTGACACTTTATACGTCTGAATATATAAACGATCAAAAGTACTTCAAGTAAAAAGTTGCAGCCACATTCTTACAGGCGCTTCATTGATTTTTTGTCTAAAACCATCTTGGCATTTTTATTGCCTTTCTAATGAAACCGGTTTGGGGCACATCGGTTGGATGGTTTCAAAGTCTTTACAAGACATAGATAGGGAGAAACATTTAAATTATATTAAGATTTATATTGCAGACAGGCCCTCGCGTAAAAAGGTAGTTATACATATTTAATAAGTAGGATGTACAGATTATTTTTAGTAATACCTTTATAAAATATGTTAAATAACGTATAATAATAATTTACCTGCCTTGGCCTAACCGTTATCTAATAACATAATGTTTCACAACAATATAATAAATAATAAAGCGTCTGTCTGCACGAAATGTAGCTGCAACTTTTTACTTGGAGTATTTTTGCTCGTCAAATTAATCAGGCGTAGAAAATGTCAAAAATGAAAAAAACATTTTGCAAAGAAACTAATTGGATTTCCGTCAACCACTGTTGACTTTTGGAGGTACTAAATCAGGTACTAGATACTGGTTTAATTAGAATTATGTAATTATTTGTAGTTTTGGAGTACAGGCATGGTCTCGTCATTATGACGCATCATAATGGCGGGACCAGTGTTATCGTGAAACGCCGCTTATGCCGTGTGACGTACAAAAATTTCAGGATAGGTACAAAATAGTACTAAATGGGTGCTAAATATACGTGTTAGAATCTTTCAATTACAAGAGTTGGTCCCGCCATTATGATGTTAATCATCTCATAAACATCATAACGGCGGGACCTCGAGCCTCGGCCGACATTTTTATTTCAGGTCACTGTTTTAAACATTTGTATTCGCCCACTGTTTCTCTCTCACTTATTATTTTGATATGCGTTTAAATATAAATATTTCGGACAAATGTTATTTCAGCTAAGTGTAACTTCGGTAAAAAGTTTTTCGACCAAGTAAAAACGTTGGAGTAACGAAAAAAATAGAATTGATAATAGGTCAACTGAGAGGGGCAGACGCGACTTTGAAGAAATAAAAAAAAAAACGAAACGATAATAGTTGAAAAGTTTTAGGTGAAATGAAATTCGGTCAAATGTTGTTCGAACTTATGATAGGTAACCGTCCTTGCGTGATTGAATCAGAAATGTAGAGATCTGCAAGAGAACCAGGGTTACCGACATAGCCCGAAGAATTGCCACACTTAAGTGGCAGTGGGCAGGGCACATTGCTCGCAGAACAGATGGCCGATGGGGCAGAAAAGTTTTGGAGTGGCGACCGCGAACCGGAAGACGTTGCGTTGGAAGGCCTCCCACCAGGTGAACCAAAAACCTGGTGAAGGTTGCGGGCATCCGCTGGATGCGGGACGCACGAGAACGATCAATGTGGCGACGCTTGGGGGAGGCCTATGTCCAGCAGTGGAAATCTTTCGGCTCATATGATGATGATGAACAGAAAGAACATGAGTGAAACTCTTGTCTTTCATAACCCTTCCTGTACATACTTGAACTTGTAGAAATAAACATGAAGTATGATACTTCAAGTTTATTTCTGACAGTTATTGTTGATTTTTTTGCCTGTCCGTCGCTTGTGCCCCTCCCAGAAAAAAATCCTGGATCCGCCCTTGTAGCCTTGAATTCCTCTATGTTTCTTTCTAAATGTTTTCTGACCATGAAGCCAACATCGTAGCTTCCTTTGTAAGTTTGTAGGTAATAAAGAATGCATTATTTTTGTGATTTTATGCTTTCGCCCAATCTACTTACTTTACTCAAGCCTATATTCAACTTTATTTTTGAAAGTGCTAACTCTAACTCGGTGAGTCTCTCCTGAGTGCTCAGTGTCAGGCAGTTCAAAGTGGAAATATATAGTTTCTTATTTTTCTTTTTAGTTATTTTCTCTTATTGGAGCTGGAAGGGATTAGTTGATATCCGCCACGGTGACCAGCCGGTTATGGGGAGGTATAATCGTTTTGGCCATATTGTTAAAAAGGTTTTCTTTAGTTTTTCTAATCTTCCGGTTTCCGATGTGTATTATTTGCTATTATTTATGTCTGATGTTAAGTGAGATCTGTTCCTGTACATTGGTTCGAAGGCATTTATTTTATTATTTTTTGGCCGGGCGTTTCCAGTGTCATTAATAGGGTAGTTGACAAGAAAGATCTATTTAGTCCGTCAGTTAGATTACCTAAAAATATTGGACACGTATAGTTTATTTTACTTTACTTTAACGTAAACAAAAATTACGACCTTATAGTGCGTTGAAATATCGTGTGACATCACGATGTGATACACTTTATACAGACAAGTGACGTCACAAGCCCCCACTCCTGAACTTTAATGCACTTTATCTTTGTCAGTTTTTATTTATTTTATAAAGAAAAAAATTCGAATCCAATGTTATTTTCCTCCCCAGGAAACATCCCTATTGTCTTTGGTGAGGCAAATTTTTCTCTCGTCCTTTTATCTCATACTCCACCTGTTTGACTTTTACGACCAGGTTTTTATTTCTTATAAATGCTATACGCCCCTTTCTTCTTACTTCTGTTAGCTGAGGTATGAGTTTTTTTCCCTTTTCTAAAACTTCTTTTCTAATGTCTTCCTAACATAGATGTGTTATTTTTGGCAGCTTTTTTTGTTTCGCAAAATTTCATCTCTGCCATGCGTTATTAACGTAGTTGCGTATTAACTGAAACCGGGCGTACTGTTTCTTTTTAACCAACTTCCCAAAAAGGAGGAGGTTCTTAATTCGATTGTTTTTTTTAATGTATGTGAAACGGATAAATATCATGGTGACCAAAGTCATCATGAAACTCTGAAGCTCCTACCAGTCTACTCCCGTTTAGGGTTTTTCTATAAAGCCTCTCGTCAACAATCAAGTAATTGCTTATTGTGTATGGATCGGCGGTGTTGGTTTTAGCCGGTTAATTAGTGAACTAAGCTTGTCGTCCTGGCATTGTAACGTATAGAACCAATTAGCGACTTAGAGACGATTTTTTTAAATTCATGTAACGACTCGAGGCTAAAATTTCCATTATGGGCCGTTGATTTGGAAGTTTATTTAATTTTTTGTAGGTAGTACTCATAAATAGAAAGCTTTTTACAAATTTTCAAGACTCGGAAATTTTATGTTTTTTTGTATGTGTTTCGTGAGGTAAAAAAAATTGAATTAGTCCAAGAGCGAGCGAAGCGAGCTCGGGAGTATAGGGCACCCCGACACGGATAGGTTAGGTTCGAAGGAGATGACGGGAGCTGAAGTGAGCGGGCAAAGCGAGCGAACTCAGCTCCCGTCCCTGCACACAGAAATAGGACCCCCGCGCAGCGGGGCTCCGTCGACTTTGTTGCTTAAATAGTTATCTTAAACTTTAACCATGGATATCTCCATAACCATGGGGTTCCGTGGGGTGGGGTTGGTACAGTGAGGTAGCCCCTCTCCTCCCCTTTCCCTCCCCCCTCCGCGCCCCTTAAATCGATGGACATTTATGGTTTTATTCTAACCTGAAAACTTTAACCATGGATATCTTCATAACCATGGGGCTCCGAGTAGTGGGGATGGTACTGGGGGGAAGCCAAACCTCTCCCCCTCCCCCCGCCACCCTCCCCGCGCCAAAAATCGACGGCCCATAATCGAAATTTTAACCCTCATAATAATGGTCCATGCTATTCTCACTTGTAACACGACTGATAGCAATGAATTTTATTTGCAGTTTGTTTTTGTATCAATATACTGGCGACACCTAACTTACACGCATCCGTATGTACTTCTGTAGGAAGCGCGGGGTCATACAAAGCGAACACAGGCTTAAAACACGAAACATTTTGCAATTTTTCAAAACTAAAAAAACTAAATTTGGACTAAACTTCTTAAAATAACTGCATAATCCGATAAATTGACGTACTCACTTGATTCACATTGCTAAGCAAATGAAACTTGAAACTGCCAACACTGATGTAAGCCACTGGTGGCAATTTTACCTGACCATTTACGAGTAAGCGATTTGTTTTTTCAAAACTAGTTTATTTACGAGTATTCATATTTAACTTTCGGTATTAAGTCCTTTTTTGTTAGACATTTTATAAAATTATAACGCCAGAATTTAAATCAGTTGAGGGTATAAGTAAATATTCTAAAAAAATGCCAATAGGTACCTACTTCGTTTTGGGTATCGACAGATCTACCGACAGATTATGCTACTATATTAATAAATCTCACACTGAAGGTCTCTTTTCTAAACTAAATGGAACCCCGGTATAGGTACTTATGCTACTACCTTTGCTAGTTCTAAAATCTGTTTTATGAGTGTCGCGCCGTGGCACCGTCAAACGTTTGTATTCGGACAACGGTACTGTAGTGTATTTAGATATCAATAAATCACGCTACAAGCCGATAACAGTATTGTAACGCTGCCTCGTGCGCTTACGTCGCTCGGTTATAAATACCGGTCCGAGTGGTGGGGCTAGAGATGGGTCGTCGACGTAATTTTCGTCAACGAAACTAGACAGTCCATTTCCGTTGATCGACGAGTCGATCAACTAGTTGAATTTATGGACTAGTTCATAACGTAAACTTTGTTAAGTTGTCGTTCACTATAAACTTTGCGACGACGTGATGCGCGGCGTCTACGGACGGACGGCTTGACAACAACTTTCAACTTGCCGGTTGAACGTCAACAAGTTTACCTCGCATCGTTCGATCGGTCAATCGCTTTGTTCTTTTGCACACGTGAAACTATTGGCGTCCTTTTCTTCTTAACACAATGCATTTTTACTCCAAAATCTCATTCGGCTCATAGAACTCATATCAACTCTTTATATTTAGAGTTAGAGTTCAAATTATTTTGCTCGATGTTCGTCCGTTGTTGTTATATTTTCGGACGTATGAACTTGTACTACCCAACTAAGTTCTCGCGTCGGTCGTCGCGTTACAAGTCGACATGAACATAGTCGAGTCTCAGTTCAGCCGTCAACTAGTATGTTGATTATCGGTGAACCGTCGAATCGTTAATAAAATTGTACGTCGATGGTCGAATTAACTAGTTCGTTCATTCAACGCCCATCGCTAGGTGGGGCGATCAGTCGTTATCGGACTGTCGGCCTGTGCGGTGGTGCGTTGTTGAGTCAACTATTAATATTGCAATATAAATGTGCATATTTTACATTGGCGATGAGGAGAAAACCGTAGAGTGAGATAAAGTTGTTTTTCACAAAAAAAAAACATGAAGACTTTGTTAAAATATCAATAAAAAAAAAGTGTGTTGCAGTTAAAATCAGTGGCGGTTCGTTTTGAAGTGCATCAAATGTATACGATAAGTAGTGCACTTGCTGAGCAGTGCTGTGGAATTGAACCTCGTAAAACAAACACTGTGCACACTGGTGGCACACTACACCGTCGGTGTCGTATTGTTTTGGTCCCACCAAAACTGAATGCAGTAGAAGTAAGTCCTTCAGCTTCGCGTCTACATGGCAGGAACAATGTGGGACTAATTTAAGGAGTCGTCGAGTTTTATGCGACTACCCTCAGAATCTCGAAACACGAATCTTTATGTCAATCTGGTGAGTCGTTTTCATTTTGTTATGGCTCAGGACAAGTGTTTATTGTTCAAACTTCTGGTTTTGTAAACAGTATGGTTGTTGAAGAATATCACTGTTGGCCATTAGCTAGCCTTAGCTGATTATTTGTTTTGGTCGTTAGAGCGATATAGTAACAATGCCGTACTTCATTCAAGAAAAAATGTTAATTCCAAATAAAATGATAAGTTTTGAGTTAATTGTGTTTGATCATTGAATTGGTTGTGTTTATACCTAGCACTACTTGTACAAATAGACATATCTAGTACAAAGCCAGTACGTAATGAATTTATTATTGACGGTAATAGTTTCAAATGTTGTTCAGTAAGGATGAGCGTGTAAAGGACTGCACAACTGTCATTTTGTGTGTCTGAGCGAGTTAGTATTGTAGCTGCTTTAACCAATACTGGCCTTTGGTCAAGTACATTTGTTCAGAACAGATCTTATGTCTCGGGACGATTTACAACAATCTCGATCGATCGATCGATTTTCATCTTCAGATCTTAATTCACTTGCTTAGTTTCAAAGTAAAATTATGATAGTATTAGATCCCGCGATCGCTAGCTTTTGAAATCTTTAAATAGTGTTAGAACAAATAAGTACTCTCACGAGACATACAAAGGATGCCTCTAAGTGGTGCTCCTTCTTGAAGTTTGGTTTTCAATAACAAGGCTTGTATTCTTAAATAAACTTAGTTATTTATTATAAATCATTTTTCAATATACATTATGACAAGTAAAATTTTCACACAGTGACAGAACTTATTCTTCTTTCTGCCACAAACAATCCCTCAGACTAAATAAAACCTCAACACTCCTCCTCAAATTTAACTTTACGAAACAAAACTTAAAATTGAAATTTGCTACTTAGAACTTCTCATTAATAGTAGCATAAATAAAGACAATGTTTACTGACTTAAAAATGATTATCAAATAACATTATTCCTTAGTACACAATAAAAATAAAAACAAATAACATTAATAAAACTTCTCCTGAATCACTATAATGGTATTCACGCTAACACAAGAATTGATTAACAAAATTATTAAATTTCTCTTTACATAAACTCTTTGTCATCAAATCTGCTAAATTATCACTTGAGTTTACATACTCAATGCTGATGATGTTCTTTTCAACAAGATCTTTTAAATAATGAGCTCTAATGTCAATATACTTAGTTCGTTTTGAATTTTCGTAACTCTTTGACATGGAGATGGCACTTACATTATCAACAAATAATATTGTATCACTATTAATTCTTAGATGTTCGCATAACCCTTTTATATTTACTAGCTCGCGTGCTGTGGCAGCAGCTGCTATGTACTCTGACTCAGCTGTTGACAAAGCCACACAAGACTGTTTCTTTGAGAACCAGTTTATAGGGTTTACTCCATGTAAGATAATGCCACCACTCACACTTTTTCTATCGTTTTTATCTCCAGCCCAATCTGCGTCAGAATATCCATATAAGTTAGAGTCGTTGTTTTTTCTAAATACAAGTCCCTTATCTTTTGTTTCTTTGAGATAGCGAATCACCCTCTTACCAGCTTTCCAGAGTTGTTCGTTTGGCTTATCCAAATATCGACTAAGGTAAGACACAACAAACGTCAAATCAGGTCTTGAAGTCATTGTTAGATAAATCAAACTTCCAACTAACTCTCGATAAGGCACGTCTAGTATTTGCTCATCATTCATCTGTATATTATAGTTAATTTCCATAGGCGTTTTCGTTCCTTTACATTCAGTCATGTTAAATTTCTTCAGTATTTTCTCTATCAATGTAGTTTGTTTCATTATAAAACCATTTTGGTTTCTTTCTATCTCCATACCTAAAAATCTTTGTATTTCTCCTAGGTCCTTTGCATTAAACTGCTTTTTAAGTGCTTTGATAGTATCATCTGCTCCATTACCAATAATCAAAATGTCATCGACATATACCAGTATCCAAGTATCTTGCTTGTGATACATGCAAAAATCATATTCCGATCTTTGAAATCCTTTACTTTTAATAAATAGTTCAATAGTTTCATTCCAGCATCTAGGGGATTCTGTTAATCCGTATAGTGCTCTTCTTAACTTTAAAACTGTGTTTGGATTCTTTGTCTTATATCCTTTAGGTACTTTAATGTATACTTCAGATTTCAGTTTGCCATTTAAAAATGCTGTTGGTATGTCAAGTTGTGCAATTTTAATATCTTCGTTAATTGCCTTTGATAAGAACATTCTTACTGTTGAATGTCTAGCAACCGGTGAATAATTGTTTTCAAAGAAATCATCCTTCTTTTGTTGGAATCCTCTAGCTACTAATCTCGCCTTTTTTGTTCCTTCCTCTTTTACTTTAAAAATCCATTTAGTATCTATGGTTTTTTTTTCTTTTGGTAATTCTACTTCTTCCCATGTCTCTAATTTTTCTAGTGCTTGTAGTTCTTTATCAATAGCTTCCATCTAATCTGTTTGACTTGCAGCTTCTTCAAATGAGCTTGGTTCATTTGCACTCAAGCAAACAACTGTGTTATAAGTTTCATATTCATCGAGATATATGGGACGTTTGACGTTTCTTCCTGATCTAGTACGATTTCCTTGTTCTAATATATCTTCAGTGGCTTGAATTTCGCAATTGTGTCTCTCTGTTTCTTCTTCTTCATTTTCATTTTCTATGTTCGGTTCTGTTACTTTTTCCATCTCAGTATGTTTTCTTTCTTTATTTTCCTCTTCTTCTTCAATATATTTAATTTCACTACTTTTATCTTCTACTTCTTCTTTATATTGTATATCAGTCTCATCAAATCTCACATCTCTGGATTTTATAATAGAATTGTCTTCTGGATTCCACAATCTGTAACCTACTACTCCATATCCAACCATTCTTGTTGATCTGCCTCTGTTGCTCAATTTATCCTGTCTTGATTTAATAGTGGACCATGCTTTAGAACCAAAAATTCTCAATCTAGACAAATCTGTCTGTCCAAATCTCATATAGCAGGGTGTCTCGAAATTAATTGCCCATGAAGGAGATCTATTTAATTGAAAAGCTGCACATTGAATAGCTTCACACCACAGAAACTTAGGGAGCTTAGTTTCGGCGAATAGAGTCCTCGTTTTATCACACAACGTTCGGTTTAATCTATCTGCACATCCATTTTCTTGAGGACTATAAGGTAAACAATACTCTAAACGTATCCCTTTCCTTCTGCAAAAATCTTTAACTTTATTGGCGGTATACTCTGCGCCATTATCACAGCGAATCCTTTTTACTTTATTTCCAGTTTCATTTTCAAGTTGTACTATATAGTTTATAAGCTTCTCTGTTGCCTGTGATTTTCTAACTAGTGGATATACTACACAAAAATGAGAATAATCATCTAGTATTGTCATAAAATACTTCTCACCATTTAATCTACAATCCTTGATTGGCCCAGCAATATCTGTATGTAACATTTCTGCCACTTGCCTTGATTTCGGTCTTGGTGTCTGTTTAAAGGGTCCTCTTGTAGCTTTCCCTTCCATGCATGCACTGCAAACTTTATTAGATATTGGTAAATTCATCATTCCTAAAGATTTTCTATTTAATTGTCCTAACCTCTTGTGCCAAAGATCATCATCACATTGAACTTTACTAATATTACAAGAATCATTACAAATATTAGCATACAATTTATACAGCTTGCTCTCTGATGTTCCCTCAAGATAAGAATTGTTACTTTTAATGGTTACTTTATGTTTATTAAATTGCACATTATGTCCAGCCTCAGTAATTTTGTAGACTGATAGTAAGTTATACGATATATCTTTAACAATTAATGCCTCAATGTTTATCTTTAAATTGTCACATTTTATTTTTAGATTACCTTTTTTGTTTGTAAGAGATATTGACCATTAGCAACCAGTATTTTGACACTCTTGTCTAATATTATTACATCTGTCATGTATTTTTCAAACTTACTACTACAATAACTAACTACTTACAATATGTTGAGTACAACCAGAATCCACTATAAAAGAAATATCATAGTCTCTGTCCTTTTCACTCCTTACGCTTAAAGCATTTTCACATGCAATAAATCCAATTTCGACATCCGTGATCATTGATGTTGCTCCTTGTCCCTGAAATCCTCGTCCTCTGTATTCTTGTCCTTGAAAAACTCTTCCACGAAGTCCGCGACCACGTCCTCGACGACTCAGACTATAAACTCGTCCTTGGCCTCTTGCCTTTGATGTTCCTCTGTCATTTGCATAGCTACTGTTTATTTGACACTCGTATGACTTATGGCCATTCTTTCCACATCTATAGCAGGAAATATTGAAGGCATTCTCTTCGCTGTACTGTGTTCCTTCTATTTTAATCTTAGTTTCAGCATCTAACAACCTTGCCTTAACAAAATCGAAGGTCAACTTTTTCTCCGCAGCCATTGTTTCAATCGAAGTGATAACATGATCATACTCTTTAGGTAGTGAGGATAACAGATAGCAAATCTGGTCTTCATCTTCCACTTTTACATCTATAGCCTGCAGTTGACTGATAATAGAACTAAATTTAATTAAATATGACTGTAACAGCTCTTCACATTTCATAGATATTAATTTTCGCTTAAGGTAGAAACGATTGTATACACTCTTTTTTTCAAAGATACTTTCAAGTAGCTTTATCATATCTGCGGCAGTTTCCCCATCTTTTAACAATTCTACATATTTGTCCGACAGGCTTTGTGCGATAATCGACCTTGCTTTCGCGTCATCTTTCTTCCATTGTGGTTTCTCGACATCTTTTGACGTTAAAACATATGCGACTTGTCTCTCTTCCAAGATTAGTTTAACACGGAATTTCCACGTGCAAAATTTTTTGTTTTCAGTCAAACACGGTAACAACGACACCGCAGCGCTCGTCATTTTTGTTCGTTTTATTTAAATATTATATTATTTTTTATCCATTAACAAGTTTTTACAACTTAACCAGAAAAAAGCTCTGCTACCATCTTGAAGTTTGGTTTTCAATAACAAGGCTTGTATTCTTAAATAAACTTAGTTATTTATTATAAATCATTTTTCAATATACATTATGACAAGTAAAATTTTCACACAGTGACAGAACTTATTCTTCTTTCTGCCACAAACAATCCCTCAGACTAAATAAAACCTCAACACTCCTAACGAGTTAAACGTAGAAAAAAATGAGGAGAGTTCCTCCACCAAGCAGGAGAGCACATACCTGGTGGCACTGTAATCTTACCTGCAATTCACTTGTGAGTTGTTCAGGGGGCGATGGACAGCTAGTGATGTAGCCGGGACACGGGTCTCAAAGGAGACTATCGTTGTATTGGTTTTGTAATAACCTAGAAGTCGTAGAGTCTATGTGAAGTGACACACATCGTGTTGGTCCATCACTTGAGGTAATGACGATATGAGTGGCATGAGTTTCACTAGCTGCTGCGGCAGTCGTGCCATGAGCGTTGTATATTATTTAAGCTGATACGGGTTCTGATCAATTACTGCCAAGGCTTAGAGGAACCTTTCGCTATCGGTGATCGTTATACACTGAAAGCGTTAAATAGGTACGCTTAGAACTTAGAAGTATACACACGATAGGTTTAAGAAGATGATCGTGGGTCACGTACTCACGTTCCAGATTATTTCGATAATAATGATTGATGAGCAAGCTGTAGAAGGTTAGGTAATTCAGTCTATCGGCCGTAGTGTGTGTTTGACCGTACCAGTGGTTAAGCGTAGTCGTGGCTGTAAATCGGTATATTTTGAGGCAACACAAGTAGTCCGTAGGTGCGCAATATTGCGTTTAGCTCTGTCGGAGGTCTGGGTCTAGATAGACCGTTGAGTAAGGGCAATGCGATTTATGGTAGGCTAGAGAGCCGAGGCGTTAGAAGCTTTACTCGAGGGTTCCTGTTGGCTTGGCAGTTTTGATGCAGTAGAGTTTTAAAGTTTCTTTGGTACGATTGTGGTTAAAGTTAGTTAAAACGTAAGATTTGGTTGGAATATAACTAAAATTCTAAAATTGCCCTATTTTCACGAACCCAATAATCTAGTTTGGTTAAGAGTAGCCTAGTTGGCCTTTGTGGCAACTGTGAGCCTAGGTGGCAAACATAACATAACATCACGCATATGGTGTATTATTGGGAGATTCCTGATGGAGAAACAAGAGTGACACTGCCCGAACTAGGAGTCGAACCCGTGACCTCATGATTAGTTATTTATTTATTTATTTATTTATTAAAACTTCATGTACAATGGTCATACATAGGCGGACTTAATGCAGCAAGGCATTCTCTACCAGTCAACCTTTGGCTTAAAAAGGACACAATAGTGGTAGGAGTACAAAAAATAAATAAAAAATGAACAATAATTAAATTTCGGATATTAATACACTATCTAACTAATAAAATACATAAATAATTTCTAAAACAATAGACTAATAAATATTATAATAAATATCATATTCTAAATAAAACAGAAATTTAAATATAATAACTATGACAATCGAACTATGATGATCGTTTCCGCCAAACCAGAGCTTCTGAGGGAGATCGAGAGATTCTATGGGCAGCTGTACACGTCAACCAGTAAACCCGTCGCGAATCTAGCGAATGACCCTAGAGCTAGATTGACCCGACACTATACCGAAGACATTCCGGACGTCAGCCTGTATGAGATTAGGATGGCTCTGAAACAGCTTAAGAACAACAAGGCACCGGGTGACGACGGAATCACGGCTGAACTCCTGAAGGCGGGTGGAAAACCGGTTCTTAAGACCCTTCAGAAGCTGTTTGATTCCGTCATATTCGAGGGCAAAACGCCACAGGCATGGTGCAGGGGTGTGGTGGTACTCTTCTTCAAGAAGGGCGACAATGCCCGGCTGAAGAACTATAGGCCCATCACACTTCTTAGCCATGTCTACAAGCTGTTTTCAAGAGTCATCACGAATCGTCTCGCGCGCAGGTTTGACGATTTCCAGCCTCCCGAACAAGCCGGATTCCGTAAGGGCTTCAGCACCGTAGACCACATACATACGCTGCGCCAGGTTATACAGAAGACCGAAGAGTACAACCTGCCTCTCTGTTTAGCGTTTGTGGACTACGAGAAAGCCTTCGATTCGATCGAGACTTGGGCTGTATTGCAGTCTCTCCAACGGTGCCAAATTGACTACCGGTACATCGAAGTGTTGAAGTGTTTATACAAAAACGCCACTATGTCAGTTCGACTTCAGGATCAGACTTCGGAACCAGTCCTTCTGCAGCGAGGTGTGAGACAAGGAGACGTCATATCTCCGAAACTGTTTACTGCTGCACTGGAGGATGTCTTCAAGGTTCTGGACTGGAGAGGGCTAGGCATCAACGTCAATGGCGAGTACATCACTCACCTTCGGTTTGCCGACGATATAGTGGTTATGGCTGAGACCATGGAGGACCTCAGTACAATGCTCGATGATCTCAGTAGAGCTTCCGAAAGAGTGGGTCTTAGGATGAACATGGACAAAACCAAGGTGATGTTGAATGCCCATGTTACACCCACTCCTATCAAGGTCGGAGACTCTACACTCGAAGTTGTGGGCGACTATGTCTACCTTGGACAAACGATCCAATTGGGTAGGGCCAACTTCGAGAAAGAGGTCAACCGTCGAATCCGACTCGGCTGGGCAGCGTTCGGGAAGTTGCGCGGTATCTTCTCGTCCAACTTACCACAGTGTCTCAAGACGAAAGTCTATGACCAGTGTGTGTTGCCAGTGATGACATATGGCTCTGAGACGTGGTCGCTTACAATGGGCCTCATCAGAAAGCTTACAGTCACTCAAAGGGCAATGGAGAGGGCTATGCTCGGAGTTTCCTTGCATGATCGAATCAGAAATGTAGAGATCCGCAAGAGAACCAGGGTTACCGACATAGCCCGAAGAATTGCCAAACTCAAGTGGCAGTGGGCAGGGCACATTGCTCGCAGAACGGATGGCCGATGGGGCAGAAAGGTTCTGGAGTGGCGACCGCGAACCGGAAGACGTTGCGTTGGAAGGCCTCCCACTAGGTGGACCGATGACCTGGTGAAGGTTGCGGGGATCCGCTGGTTGCGAGACGCACGGGACCGGTCAATGTGGCGACGCTTGGGGGAGGCCTATGTCCAGCAGTGGACGTCTTTCGGCTGATATGATGATGATATGATGAACTATGACAAAGATCGCTATGTAAGAGAGGACAGGTAATAGTTCCGTATTTTACGCTTAAATAAAAATTTACTCTCAGCTTTTTTTATGTCAAGGGGAAGGACGTTCCAGAGTTTTATAGTAGAGACAGTGTAAGATTTAGATAGAAACCCAGTGCGGTGAGAAGGAATATGGAGAAGTAAGTTTTTGGAAGCTCGAAGGTTAAGATCGTGAGAACCGCCCAACACTTTAAAATATTGTTTTAAATAATCAGGAGTACAAGGATCGTTCATGATGTTGAAGAGCATGCAGAGGGATCTAAGGGATCTCCTCTGACGGATAGGCAGCCATTTAAGCTGAGAACGGTAGGAAGAAATGTGATCATATTTACGAAGCCCGAAAATAAAGCGAATACAGTTGTTAAGAAGTCGATCCATTTTGTTAAGAAGTTCTTGGGATAGATCAGAGTAACAAACATCAGCATAGTCGATTATAGGCAATACAAGAGCTTGAACCAAGGTGGTTTTAGTGCTAGACGGAAGAAAATGTTTGAATCTATAGAGAGACCGCAGTGAGAATGTGACTCTCTGGCTAATCTGAGCGACCTGCTTATTCCAGCTTAACTTGTCATCAATGTATAGGCCTAAGTCTTTAACGTGAGGCGAGAGAGGGATAACAGTATTGCCGAAAATAAGCGGCAATAGAAGGCTAGTGTCCAGGGTTCGTAGAAAATACGAACTACCAATAAGGATAGCCTGACATTTACTGACATTGACAGTAACCCCAAATCTGCTAGACCAGTCAGCGATTGCTTGAAGGTCAGCATTCAACAGTGAGATGCAACTATCCAGATTGTGAACGTTAGATTGCGCGTAGAGCTGCAGGTCATCAGCATACAGATGGTAGGAGCATTTGAGGATAGTAGTAATAGAGTTAATAAATAAAGAAAATAAGAGTGGAGAGAGTATACCGCCTTGTGGAACGCCTGTTTCCAGAGCGCACCAATCAGAGAATTTCTGATCAGCACGTACCGCCTGCTGGCGACCACGAAGATATGAAGAAAACCAATCCCGGGCCAACGAAGAAACCCCAATTTGAGACAGGATGGCCAGGAGAATGTCGTGATCGACGGTATTAAATGCATTGGAGAAATCTATTAAAACCAACACCGTCAACCTCGAACTCTCCAAGCCGGTCCTGACGTCTTCAGTTACTTTAAGCAAGGCTGTGGCTGTACTATGGCCGGGCCGAAAACCAGATTGGAAAGGGGACAATAAGTTATTCCGGGACACGAAGGAGGATATTTGGTTCAGAGCAACTGCTTCCAGGATCTTAGATAGGAAAGGGAGAATGGAGATTGGTCTGTAGTGATTAGATAAGGTGGGGTTTGAAATTTTAGGAAGAGGATGATGTGTGTGATAATGGGAAGGATACTTTTAAAAATGAGGGATAACATGGATCTGCTCACTCCATCACAGCCGACAGCCTTGGACTTAATTGCATTGAACGTTTTGAGGATTTCAGCGTCAGTCACCAGGGAAAAAGAAAAAGAATCGGTAGGTACAATTGGCATGGAAGTAATATCACGTATAGTATTATTCTTAACAACAGCCGTGAGCATAGTTGACGATGAAAAGTGATTATTCAAATCATTCAGAGACATATGAGATGATACAGTATGAGAGGATGATTGCGTGATTCCAATTGATTTGAGAAACTTCCATATGTCAGCCGGATTTGATTATTTGATTTGTGCTACATGATTAGTTCTAAAATAATAAATCAAAGACAAACACAAATGCAGTAGAATATACCTACTGGTCATTAAATTGACAGGCAGTAGAATATATCTACTGGTCATTAAATTGACAGTCATCAGGGAATGACAGAAATAGCAGTAGATTATGCCTACTGGTCATTAAATTGACAGTTATCAAAGAAAAAAAGAAAAAAGTCAGCAGTAGTGGTACTTTTTATGTACATACTGTTCACACCCGGAAGACTCAAGAGATGAGATCTGGTGTGAAGAATACTTCACCGTTGCTGATTGGCAGAGAGGCAGTGGAACGCGTCCACAAATTCACTTACCTCGGGAGCGTCATGTCAGAAACTGGAGGTAGTGATGAGGACATCGCATCAAGGATCGCTAAAGCACGATCAGCTACCTTCGCGCAGCTGAGACCTGTTTGGCAATCGCGGAAACTGACCCGATGGATTAAACTCAAAATCTTCTCAACTCAAATCCGTGCTGCTTTACGGGTGCTAAACGTAGAAGATCACAAAAGACATCTCACGCCAGATCCAAGTCGTCGTCAACCGCTGTCTTTGTCACATACTCGGCCCGAGACCATCACCAACGTAGAGCTGTTGGAGCAATGCCACGAGAGCCCGATCGACCGCCAGATCAAGCGTGGCAAATGGAGTTGGATTGGCCACACGCTGCGAAGGGATTCTGATCATATACCGAAGCAAGCGCTGGATTGGAATCCCCAAGGTAAAAGAAAGCGTGGCCGTCCCCGTCAAACCTGGACGAGAGGATGCCGCGCAGCTTCCCGGACGCTGCCTGGCCGAGTGAGATTCGACGGTTGACTTCTCTTGAGGTTGGACCTGCCTAGCTGGACTATTCGTCCCAGGTAGGCATGGTCGTCCACGGCTGCGGGTGTGTAGTCACCGATGTTGACGGGAGTGGGCGCGACATAGGCGTTTAACATCACTTTGGTTTATACATATTAATTTTTGGACCCACTCTTTCGGAAGCTCAACTGAGGTAATCGAGCGTTGTACTGGGGACCTTCATGGTTTCAGCCATGACAGCTATATCATCCGCGAACCGAAGATGAGTGATGTTCTTGCCGTTGACGTCGATGCCTGGCCCTCTCCGGACCGGAGCCTTGAAGGCGTCCTCCAGTGCAGCGGTGGACGGTTTCGGAGGTGGCGTCTCCCTGTCCCACACCTCGCTGTGGAGGGATAGGTTCCGGAGCCAGGTCGCAAGGCCGGACTAGCGAAATGGCGTTTTTGTGCACGCGCTTCGGCACCTCGATGTACCGGTGGTCGATTTGGCACCGTTGAAGGGACTGCAGTCAGCCCAAGTCTCGATCAAGTCGAGGACTTTCACGTGGTCCACATACGCTGAGCGGAAAGGCAGGTTGTACTCTTCGGTCCTCTGTATAGCCTGCCAAAGCGTACGCGTGTGGCTTACAGTGCTGGAGCCTGTTCGGAGGCCGGCTTATTCGGGAGGTTCGAAGTCGTAGGGCTTGCGCGCGAGACGATTCGTGTATTAATTTATTGGTTCCAGGTAACTAATTAATAACATGAGTTCTCAACTAACGTTAGAGAAATTGGATGGGGCGGGGGAACCTTCATCAGTAGGCCCGAGATGGGAATCAGTAAATGGAATAGAAGAAGAGGAAGGGTAAAAGGAAATACTAAATTAAACCGGTGAATGATTTTTAAATATTATTGTGCTATCAGTTTTGTTATGCCAAAGATGCCAATTAATTATTAATAAAAATAAGAATATGCTAAATGTCTTATTAATAATTCTGGTTACATCCAACTGTTTAAACAAGGAAGGGAATGTAGTGTATGTAGATATCAATAAATCACGCTAAAACCGATAACAGTATTGTAACGCTGCCTCGTGCGCATACGTCGCTCGGTTATAAATACCGGTCAGAGTGGTGGAGCGATCAGTCGTTATCGGACTGTCGGACTGTCGGCCTGTGCGGTGGTGCGTTGGCGAGTCAACTATTATATATTGATAAATGTGCATATTTTACAGGTACTAATTACGTTGCAGCTCGCCGAAGTATCTCGGAGTTACACGCATTCTTGAGGTCAAAGTATTATCAACGTGAATTCGCTCATGTTTTGGCCAGAAATCGTATTGAATGGCCTTTTAATACGCCCACTGCTAGTCACTTTGGTGGTAATTGGGAGGCTAATATTAAGAGCCTCAAGTCACATCTGTTCCACGTTGCAGGCGTACAGATTCTCTCTTATGAGGAGCTTACTGTACTCGCTCAGATAGAGGCAGTAATGAATACTCGTCCACTGTGTCGAACTCTATCTAGTGACCCGTCGGAGTCTTTAGCTTTAACGCCGGCTCATTTCTTAAACACGACTCCTCTTAAGTATTTACCCGCTATGGATGTTGATGAAGACAGACTGCATCTCCTAAAGCGTCACGCTCTTTTGGATAGATTAGTTCAATCATTTTGGAGGCGTTGAAGAACAGATTATTTGCATACGCTGCAGTCGCGTCAAAAGTGGAATACTCCATCGAATCCAGTCACCGTTGATACTGTGGTAGTTTTAATGACCGAGAGTGCGCCCCCTCTTCACGTGCCGTGTAGTGAAGGAAGTTTTCCCTGATTCAAAGGGAGTAACGCATATAGTAAGAATTAAAACCGCAACCGGTTCGTATTTACGTCCGCTTATTCGCCTCTGTCCTCTGCCTAATCAGCAGCAGGTTTCAACTTAGTTTAGTAGTTATAGTAATGCTTTATACATTCGCTTACTGAATTCAATAGTGTCACAAGACAAAATTTAACAATTTGAGTAATCGCGCAATTAAATGTTCGTTAACAAGTGCGCGCGCACATTCTAGCTCGTATTGGGTGTACTTTAAGGAATAAATAGTTGATGTTTAGTTTTTATACATCTACGTTAATTTTTCAGTCTTCAGCAGTAATAATTTTGATGGAACTTTTGTTATTTTGATTAATATGAGGCCAAGAAGATGGTGACTTCGATTAGTGACAGTATTGCATTTTTAATTTTTTACTTTTTGGATATATGCCAGAAATAATCTAATGAAAGTTAGGAAATAAGAAGAAAATTTCGTAAAAAACAAGCTTGGTAATCCAAAACTAGACGTGATTATCAATGAAATTATTAAATCTTAAATAAAACTTCCATCGTTTGCTTAATAAGTTAATATTTATTACCATAAGTTTTGAGTCTTTGCAATGAAAAGTCTGTGAATAGGCAAACAACTACTAACAATGAATTCCTATAAGCAATCAACTACTATAAATGAAATAGTTCTACTTTTTAGTAAAGTAGAACTATTTCATATATACTATAGGGTTCCGAAGTCAACAAGGAACCCTTATAGTTTCGCTCTGTCCGTCTGTCCGTCCGCAGAATAGCTCAGAGAATCTAAGTACTAGAAAGCTATAATTTGGCATGGATATACATATTAATAATTCCGACAAAGTGGTAAAATAAAATCATGAGAAATATTTTTTTTTCGGGTACCTCCCATAGACGTAAAGTGGGGATGTATTTCTTTTTTCTCATCTATCCCATGGTGTGGGGTATCGTTGGATAGGCCATTCAAAAATATTATGGGTTTGTTATAACCATTTTTCGATTCAGAGATTCGTTTGCGTAAAATTAAGCTTTAAGTTGCAAATTTATGTTAGAGTCAAGTGTCCCCCCCCCCTGCCAGCGAAATGGTTGCTCTTGGCTATGTGAAAAAAATCACGGCAGTAGTAAATATAACGAAATTAAAAGGAAAATTATCACGAATAACAAGGCTTTACAAGTTTACGAGTAATAGTCGACCAACTTATAAAATGTACTTGGAACAGTAAAAATATTATACAAATGCCTTTGAAAAATTACTTAAATAAAGTTGATAGCTGTGTAAAACAGAGTAAATATAATGTTTACGAACCATGTAAAAATATACAAAAATGAAATCATAACAGGCTTTACAAGTTTACGAATAATAGTCGACCAACTTATAAAATGTACTTGGCACAATTAAATTTTTGTACAAATGCCAACTTTATTTAAGTAATTTTTATTACTTAAATAAAGTTGTTAGCTGTGTAAAACAGATAGTAAATATATGCTTATGAACCATGTAAAAATATACCAAAATAAAATGATAACATCCTTAATAATAATGATTTCAAAATTAATAAAGTTTAAGCTCGAATAACGCATTGGAGTGGCCGGAGTCGTTGGCAGTACCAGTCCGTAGTCTATACGGCGCATGCGCGCGGAGGAGTCTATTTTGTGTTAGTGCAGAAGTATTTTCGACGTTTTGTAATTAAAACGTAAAAGTAAAGTCAAATTAGATTCGATTTCCAAGCAAATTACTTATTTTCTTTTGTCGATGTCCTTCTATAAAGTCAATATTCGACCCGACTTCATCACTAATTGCGTAGCGTAAAACTTTCCAGAATTAAATAGTGAATACAGCAGATTAGAGGATTCACCTCTAATCTGCGGTATTAGAGGAGATTAGAGGTGAATACACATACGATTTTTGTCTAATTCCGAAAGAGAAATAAACAAGGAGCGTGCACGCAAGGATCCAGGAACGAACTATACCATTCCCCGTGGCTCTAACGCGCGCTCGTATCGGCTCCTTTCGCAATTCGCACCCGCGGTGGTACTCAAATAGATAATATTTTTCTAACTTCAGTTGCGAAGTTGGATTTTATAACTCCTTCTTCAGTTACCAGTTACAGTTAGTCCTTATTTAGATTAAGTCAAGAGTGAATAGATTACATCTAGGCAAGCGTGCTTCACCGTAGACCACATCATCGCTTACGTGTACGTAGTCGCAGCGGAAAAACGTCGAATTTATTAATTTCAGATAAGCAGATAATTAGTGTATGACGTCGTGTAATTGTGTATAGTAAGTACAAATTTGTGTATCCAACCATTGGGGAGCTATTCAACAAAAACTGTTTCCGCTGGAACTACATCATCCTAGCGGCACCTTTTTTTCTATGCACGTAGATAAAAAAAATACATTCAATAATTAGTTTGAAACGAGAGGTAAATGTGTATGCTTAAATGAAATTTGTGTGACATAAAACTGCGAAGATAATCAAGTTTCCGCTGCGCTGACGTTTGGCTTTTTGATGAAAATCATATAAAACGGCTTAGTGCAGTGTTGTTTTTTTTACGCACGTTACTTTGAATTTGTGTGTAATGATTGTGAAAACAGAATTTGAAAAAATCATACCGTTCAGAAGATATACACGTAAAAGTAAAATAAGGTTATTAGGTCCAAGTACTTAAATAAAATAGGAACAATAGAGCCTAACTTATAACGTTTATTTGTATCTTGTAAGGGTCTACAAAGTCCTGCCAAGTTTCATGTATGTGTTCTTAGTAATTAATGAGCAGTCTCATAATTTACTACGACTGGACAACTATATTGTATGACAACCGATTTTAGGACTTTTTATTGGAAATGCAACGTAAAACATATGGCGATAGTTAGTGTATTAATGCAACTATTCACATGTAAAATTACAGCTCATTACACTAAATAATTAAAGAGATATTATAAAAATACCAGAACAACCGCAATTCATGGATAAACCGACCAAGTTTGAATGACTACAAAAAAGCGGCCGTGCAGTATATAGAGCTAACGTTCTAAAATTTCCAGTGTCGTACCATTATCAAATAGCCAACTTTGAAGATGCCGTCGATAAACCTACGCCTGAGGAACAACAGGTCACAGAATCAGTGGAACCTGTTACTGTACCTGCACTGCACGTGCCATCACCACGTCGATTGTCACGTGAGAGACGAGCTCCTGCTTATCTGAGTGACTACGCCTGTGATACATACTTTAGTTAATTCTAAAGGAGGGGTGAATGTAGTGTAACTCTTTACGCATAATCTCGTTGCTATATATTGTCTACTTGTTTATAAATAGACAAAATATACGTTATTGACACTTGTCATTACATATTAATTTGTATTCCAAGCAGAATAAAGCCTATATTTTGGTTTAGTCGATCTTTTAATATGTAACACTGACACAGAATTCGAAAACAAAAACAATAGTCTGAAAGAGTTTGAATGTTGAATACATAATAAAATTGACCAAAGAGATTGTTCATGATTTAAACACAATCTTCTTTAACACTTAGCACATCTCACGGTAACTAGCATAGGTAAAAACCTAATCTCCGTGGTTACAGTAACTTGAAAACGATGTAGGATAGGACGAAAAGTTTAAGTATATTTTCACTGTCCGTATTAAGTTTCTCTGTGATTTTCATTGATGACATGACATTTCAGTCACGTCATGTTTCAAGGAAAATTTTTGCTTTTTTAATATGTTTTTAACTCTGTTTAACTGAATTTATTTATCATTGTAACCGAATAAACACATAGGTACAATGTTCAACTTAAGCGAGAACTACCACCTAAGGAAATGCTTCTTGCAACGGGAACAGGTACCCACTCAAAGCATGATTAGAGAAAAAATGTCACCGGCTCTGGCTGCCATCTACTTTGACTCGATGACTCCCAAACTTAAAGTAATTGCGGGTCTAGAACCTAAGCTTAAAGGTGGTGGAAACATGTGGTACACGCCGCCAGAGGAATCACTTAAAGGCCGAGCGGTATTGAAACCAGTTAGAAAAAATATACTTTCCCAATGGAACAGTGTCGGTATCGAAATCATTGGTCAAAAATTGTTCCTGGAGCATCGCAGAGTAATGGATCTAGAAATAGAGCAGGCACTTCTAGATTCTGATGACAATTGGAGACATAATATCACAGCTAAGAATCGTCAACTTTGGGATGACCTTGTCGCAGCAGCGATCAAAAAGAATACGGAACAAATACTAAAAGATTTTGATAATTTCAGTTACTTATACAGGCGGTCCATAGGTAAAATTGAATTATTATTTCATGAATCGGCCGTAGCAGAAATAAAAAATACGAGGGAAAATGCAATACAGGAAATGCAAAATAAATACAAAACTGTATTAAAACACCAAGCGACTTCGTTCTACGACGAATACGAGAAGAAGCTTAAGGATGAAATAACTAGACTAAAAATTGATTTCATGGAAAATTTAGGAGTTAATCGCACTGCTATGACCGATAAAATTCATGATCTAAACGTTGATAAACATATGGCTATAGAAAGCTTAAGACAATGTCTCCAATGTCAAAATCTAGCTTGTAGAGTTTATGTTGCTCTAAAAGAGCGAGAAGAGTGCTCAAAAGAAACAGAAATGTTAGAACGAAAACACAAAAAAACAGTTGACATTATAACGGACACAATAATAATGAAGGACTTTGAAATCCATCTTGCGAAAGAGAACGAAAAGAAGCGACGAGAATTCAGCAATATTTGGCGGAAGAAAGTCTGTCATATTGTGAAATCATTTCAAGAGTTTGTGTTGTATTGTTTAAAAACGCTTCCGGAACTTGCCGAGTTTTTTATAAACATGGAGAAGTTGATGCTATTACAATTGGACGAAGCCATTGACGACCCGGATGCTGCCAGTATCTTTGAAGTAGAAAGGGAAGAGTTCCATACCCCTGTTCCACGACCTAACCCTTTCTATCTGTTCTGCGGTAAAGGTTATAAAGCTAAAGTGGAACGTGATTTATGTCCCAAACATAGTGGTACTTCTAGTGCTTCGGGATTACCAGTGATTATTGTTAACAAGCGATGCCTGTACGCCGCCTGTGACAATTTCCAACAGTTTAGTAACATGATTAAGGCCTTTATCCACGGTAATCGTGGAGACGATGCTGATTTCAAAGATGACCAAGTCTATGAGCATTGTTTTCCAGTAAAGTATGGATCATCCCAACAAACAGTAGAAATAAAGTTACAAAGTTCTTTACTACAAGTATTGCAACAAGAGTTGGCAAACATGCAAATAGAGGATAATGAAGTTCCTGTTAAGTGTGAGTACTGCGCGTTGCCTTGGTGCCTTCCGTGTCCACCTTCGCGTGTGCCCTTTACATGGGTTGATGAGGCTAATAAAATCAAACAAGCATCTTCGTCAATAACATCTGCCCGGGTATCACAAAAATTGCAACCAGTTAGCAAACGTATAGAATCGGATCACGAGAGAGAACCTAAATGGAAGAGTTTCTGTAGGTACGTCGAGCCCAAAAAGTGCAGTTGTGCTAAAATAGCCAAGAAGCATTTAACAGAAAATTTACCCGTATATATGCAACACATGAACTATGGGCAACCTGAGATACCAGGCTATAAAAAGTGCTCGATCAACGAACTTAAGGCCTTGGTTAAAGAAGCGAGAAAAGAAATCCATCCTTCTGCACCTTTAGCAGTGCCATCGAGCTCGATGACCAAAGATATGAGCACTCAATATTTCGACCCGTTATTTGAAGAGATGTGCACATGTTACTCTGATGATGAATTAACTAGATTTATTAACGAAGTAAAAACTATTGTTGGTCCAAAAATAGAATTTGACGACATAGCGCCCAAGAATAATGTTGATTTGCCCTCGTTCATGACAAGACGAGTAAGTTCATTCGCTACATCCAGAGCACAATCTTTGAGAAATCTCGTGAAGGATTTTTCGGAACTGCAATATATATTTGAGAAGGACGATTGCAATTTTGAATAGGTATTGAATAGACATACATTTTTTTTAATAAGTTTATTTATGATAAGATTTTAGCTTATTAGGGCAGTTAATAGGTTCCTGTTTTCTTGTAATATTAACTATATTTTGTAATAATTTTAGGTACGGTAGTTTTATACACGGTGCATTAAAGGTATTACTTCTAATTTTATTTTAATAATAAAACAATTTCAATATAAACAATAGTTTGTGCTATTTATTATAGTTAGAGCCTTTATGGTGTACCGTAGTAAGTCATCCAAAGAGGACACAAGTACAGCTATGCAATCGTTTTAACAAAATACATCCACAGGAGTCATCATCGCGATCGATCATGAGCTTCACGCTTCAGCTCGGTCCACGTCATTTCGGTGTTCGTCGCTGCCAACACGGTGTGACGCCAGGTTTGACGGAGACAGCCACTTCCCTTTTATCTTTTATTCTTTCCCTCCAAGATCAACCAACCACCATCCAAGATTTTCCATCCACGGCAATCTCAGTTTATTTATAATATAGCTGATTCAATGGATCAGTTACAAGGCCCTACGGTTGTTCCAGAATTCGATGGAAATTAGAACGTATTAACTCGACACAAGTACAGCTATGCAATCGTTTTAACAAAATACATCCACAGGAGTCATCATCGCGATCGATCATGAGCTTCACGCTTTAGCTCGGTCCACGTCATTTCGGTGTTCGTCGCTGCCAACACGGTGTGACGCCAGGTTTGACGGAGACAGCCACTTCCCTTTTATCTTTTATTCTTTCCCTCCAAGATCAACCAACCACCATCCAAGATTTTCCATCCACGGCAATCTCAGTTTATTTATAATATAGCTGATTCAATGGATCAGTTACAAGGCCCTACGGTTGTTCCAGAATTCGATGGAAATTAGAACGTATTAACTCGACTCATAAAATTATTAATCAACTAGTACAACAGTTTATAGGAAAATAACCAAAAATCTGTTAACTAATTTGGCATTATTGAACGAAATTTTAAATAGGATTGTGGGACCTGCATCGCGTACGATTATTTCCAACGGTATCCTCGTAAATTGGGTGGGCATTAGGAGCGCCTTAGTTATTAATTGAGCAGGTAGTGGAACTTTTCTGGAACTCTTCCACTACCTAAAAATAAAAAGTTATGGATTCGGAAATAGGTATTGCCATGTCTAACTTACGGGTGCCAAACTTGGACATTCGACCGTAAGACCAAAAAAAAATCCAGACATCACCAAGAAGAATGGAGAGAAGTTGCCTAGGCATAATAGCTAAAAGAAGGTGAGGAATGTAGAAATTCGCAAGAGAACCAATGTAACTGATGCTCTAAACTTCTCGCTCCAAAGAAAATGGAAGTGGGAAGATTACGTGGCCAGGCTCGAAAGATGATAGATGGTCGGCGATAGCAGTAAAATGGACTGGCCCACGAGGAACTAGGAGCAGAGGCAGGCCTAACGCTAGATGGGCAGTCGAGATAGAGGAGATGGCGGGTCAAAGCTGGCTACACGCTGCCAGCAACAAAGCCCTGGCACTCCTTTGGAGGTTTTACCTGAAGAGGGTCCGTTCAAATTACTTAAAAGTTACGTGTTTCTAAATAATCTTAGTTAGATTATTCTAAAAGATTGTAATTTGCATGGAATAAATAGCTTTATTATTAGGGGAAAGTGGTCATCACCCTACGTACGCGGGGCACATTCATACAGTGAGAGTACAGTATAGCAGAAAAACTAAATGGGACACGCCAAAAAATAAAAGCGCGCGCGCCAAATACGCCTTTGCTTGTATGCATAGACATACCAGCCACCACGCCCATCAATCATACTTCCTTTTTTCTCCCTTTGTAATAAATAATGTATTCTTTTCGTTATTTTATGCTCTCGCCCAATCTACTTACTTCACTCAAGCCTATATTCAACTTTATTTTTGAAAGTGCTAACTCTAACTCGGTGAGGCTCTCCTGAGTGCTCAGTGTCAGGCAGTTCAAAGTGGAAATATATAGTTTCCTATTTTCTTTTTAGTTATTTTCTCTTATTGGAGCTGGAAGGGATTAGTCGATATCCGCCACGGTGACCAGCCGGCTTGGGGAAGGTATAATCGTTTTGGCCATATTGTTAAAAACGTTTTCTTTGGTTTTTCTAATCTTCCGGTTTCCGATGTGTATTAATTGCTATTATTTATATCTGATGTTAATTGAGATCTGTTCCTGTACATTCGTTCGAAGGCATTTTTTTATACATTTTTGGCCGGGCGATTCCAGTGTCATTAATAAGGTAGTTGACAAGAAAGATCTATTTAGTCCGTCCGTTAGATAACCTAAAAATATTGGACGCATATTGTTTCTTTTGTTATTTTACTTTAAAGTAAACAAAAAATTACGACCTTATAGTGCGTTTAAATATCGTGTTACGTCACGATATGCTACACCTTTATACTAACAAAATGACGTCACAAGCCCCCACTCCTGAACTTTGATGCGCTTTATCTTTGTCAATTTTTAATTATTTGATAAAGCCAAAAATACGAGTCCAATATTATTTTCCTACCCAGGAAACATACCTATTGTCTTTGGTGTGGTAGATTTTTCTATCTTCCTTTTATCTCGTACTCCTACCTGTTTGACTTTTACCACCAATTTTTTTTTATATCTTATAAATGCTATACGCCCCTTTCTTCATACTTCTATTAGCTGAGGTATAAATTTTCTTCCCTTTTCTAAAACTTCTTGTCTGATGTCTTTCTTAACATAGATGGTTTTTGGTAGCTTTTCTTGTTTCGCAAAATTTAATCTCTCTGCCATACATTGAGCATATTAACTGAAACCGGGCGTGCTGTTTCTTTTTAACCGACTTCCCAAAAAGGAGGAGGTTCTCAATTCGATTGGTATTTTTTTTTAATGTATGTACACCGATTACTCAAAGACGCCTGGGCCGATTTGGAAAAATTTTCTTTTGTTTGAAAGGGTATACTGTATATATAAGGGTATATATACTTCCCATTTGGTCCCATACTCATCAGTCAGGATCTGATGATGAGATCTTGGAGAAATAGAGGGAACTCCTCAAATATTTATTATAGGCATACATATAGCGATTTTGGCATTTTCATCAACAATCAATCATTTGCAATCAGAAAGTAACATTTGGTGAAGTGGAACTGGTGAAGAAGACCACAGATGGCTAATGGAACTCCTTAATTTATGTATGTCACGGGTCTAAAAAAGAAAAATCTTTTTAACAAAAAATAACCGACTTCCAAAAATAACACTACCAAGTGAAAAATAACTTTCTTGCCGAAGTCGGTGTCGAAACACGGAAAACAACAGGTACCAAAGACACCGAATTCGGAAAAGTGTTTTTTTATGAAAGTCGGTTTGTTTTTTTGTTAAAAAGTTTTTTCTTTGCCATTTCTAAACGCTTTGTAAAGAAAGGAAAAATATATATATCTTCTTTATATTAGTTTTGATACCAGAATCAGAAAGTTTTCGACACCATTCCTGCAATGTTAGTATTTTCGGTTGACTCCTCGAAGCAATAAAATCACAAATTGTTCTCCTTTTTCCTTTCTTTCACACTTCTTATTAAAATTCTCCGCTTTAATATTGTCAATGCATGTTTTTTGTCGTTTTGGTTCATTTATATGCGCTTTCAAGTTATAATTATATAGAATATTATCATAAATTCATCTTTGGTTTTACTATTACATAAAACATCTATATTGAAAACTCCACACAGTCGGTATATTATTATATCTGCCTTCGATACATGACCTAACGAACAAGAAGCAATTTTCGGAAAAATACATTCAAGTACCTACACTAATGTACTTATCTTGTCGAGGTGGTAGTCAGTGGTGTACCTATCAGTCACTAAGTGGTCACTAAGCCCAGCCGTATGTTTAGTCTCTTTATTTTTAATTAATTTATTTCGTTGTTTATAGATCCTCAGAAACAGACCTTTTTGCTTAAGGTTGACTCTAGTTGGCTCCGAATCTCAACCTGCTTCAACCAGACCAAGACGAGCATAGAGTATATACCCACAAACAACGTAACCCATATAATAAAAGTACTCTGTGAACCACAGCGAAACTTATATACATATACGGCATAACGTAATATAAGCAAATCTACCAAGTGCGTTGGTAAACATTATTTTGGTGCTGAAATAATAACGACAATTTATACAGTTTATTTTATTTACCTGAGTTTTGAAAACACAAACAATTATTTGCAATGTATAGTTACAGTGATATCAGCTATTAAGATATTGTCTAATATTACTTGCAAGAACAACAGGTACCTACGCAAAGTGTGATAAAGCGAAAAATTACATCAAATCTGGCAGCTGTTTTGTTCAAGTCTCTCAATCCTAAGCTTAAAGTTCTCGCGGGCTTAGAATCTTCACTAAAAGGAGGAGGAAGAGACTGGTACGTTTGTCCAAAGGAAATTCTTGTCAAAACAGAGCAGTTTTGAGACCGTTGGACCATAAAATTTTGACTAAAATCAACCATTTGGTATTGAACACTTAGAATGCAAATTGCTCATCGCTCATCACAATAATATTAAGAAAGAGAAAACAGATATGCTGCGAAAATCTGATAATATCTGGAAAAATACAGTTGAAAGATTTAATCAAGAACAATGGAATGAAAATGCAAAACTGCAAATAAAAAGTAATACTGAATACGTTAGGTATGTTTTTTATTTATATTCTGCTATGTACCGAAAGTCTTTACATAACATAGAGCTGGTTTTGTACGATGGGCTCATAAATTATATAAAAATGTTTCAAGAAGAAACTCGTCGTAGAATGAAGAATCGCTGTGAAATGCTTTGCAAATCTCAAGCAATTTTAATTATTCATAGGGTTATAGTAAAACTTATACAGGAAAAGGCAAAAATAAAAGTTTATAGACTTCGTTATATAAATGTTGACAAACATGTAGATTTTTTTTTATTTTTTTTTTATTTGATATAGGCTGAACAAAAATTAAGAACATTTCTCGAAAATCAAAAGCTAGCGTGTCAAATGTATGTTTACCTAAAAGAAAAAGAAGAATGTTTGAAAGAAATAGAAGTGACAAAACAGACACACAAAAAATATGTAAAGCATTTGACAGAAGACAGTGCATTACTAAACGTTGAAGCACAGCGTTGAAGCTAGCTTCGCAGAACAGAACGAAAAGATACGAAAGCAGAGCAATGCGATTTGGTTAAAAAAAATAGGCCATGTCGTGAGGAATTTTTAGATGTTTGTGTCGTACAGTCTTCATATGCTACCGAATCATGCTGAGTTTTTCATAAAAATGGAAAAATTAATGCTGTTGCAGGTTAATGAAACTCTTGAAGACCCTACCGCTAAAAGTATTAATGCAGTAGAAGAGGAACAATTCCATACACCAGTTCCGCGACCTAACCCTTTCTATCTGTTCTGCGACAAAGGTTATAAAGCTAAGGTGGAACAAGATTTATGTCCAAAACATAGTGTTACTTCTAGTGCTTCGGAATTACCAGTGATTATTGTTAACAAGCGATGCCTGTACGCTGCCTGTGACAATTTCGGACAGTTCAGTAACAAGATTAAGGAGTTCATCCACGGTAATCGTGGGGACGATACTGATTTCAATGATGACCTTGTTTATGAGTATTTTGTGCCGGTGAAGTACACAACCTCGCAACAGTCGTCAGACATAAAGATTGAAAGTTCTTTACTACAAGTTTTGCAACAAGATAATATATCCAATATCTTTAAAATGTCTCTCACTGATCGCGATACGCCTTATTATCTCGGTACATCCGTTGAGAATGCCAAAAAGACGATGAAAATAAGTGAGAAAAGCACAGAGCAAGGGGTACCCTTGGTCCCGTCACAGTTAACAAACAAAGCAGATCCTTCTGCTAATACAATCCTATTGGAGCACGTAAGAGAACCTAAATTAGAGAAATACATGAGATATAGTGAGCCTAAAACTTGTGTATGTGCCAAGAGCTGCAAGAAACAATTAGCTGAAAATTTGCCTGTGTACATGAGAAATATGTCGACGTATGATGCTCTGGAAATACCGAACTATGAAACGTGTTCGATCACGGCTTTAAAAAAACTGGTGAAACAGGTGAGAGCACAAAAGATTCCTTCTCCAATAGTCCAAATATCATCCAAGACGAAGGACATGAGCACCCAATGTTCAGATGAACAATTTAACTTTCTGTGCAAGTGTTTCTCGCATAGTAATATATCATTTGAGCCAGTTAGAACAGAAAATCAATTCAGCTTACAAAATGTTTCACCTTCCTTCATGACAGCTACGCAGAGTTCATTTGCAGTTGACAGAGCACATTCTTTGAGACAATTGATCGAAGACGCACCGGAACTTAAAGAACTATTCAATAAAAAAAGTGATTCCTAATTAACTTACGATGAATTGGTTGTTTTCTACACAGATCGTCTTTTTAGATCATTTTTATTAAACGAATTTATTTACCAGATTATAGTACCTATAATTTTAATTTCTCCAGCAGCTACCTACTTTAACAACTTCAGAACCTCTCGCCTATCTATAAGTATTAATCTATAATTATTAGAAAACAAAGACGCCAGTGATAGTTGAACAGGCCAGTCGCTGGAACCGTTTGAGTCTGGTGATGGTGGTCGAAATTTCCATCCTCCTTCACCAAACCAGAGCGCCATAGGTCAAATTCAAATTCAAAATGTTTATTTGCAAGAAAATACATAGTTTACAAGGGAAGATCTTACAGCCTTAAAGTCATTGCCTGCAAGGTGCAAATTATTTATGTTTAAATGTCATCATTATGCAGAAATATTATAATATTATAAGTACATTATTATTACATTATTCTCACATTATTATTACATACTAATGTCATCAATTTATTTACAACTAGCTTCTGCCAGCGGCTTCGCCCGCGTGAATGTCGAAAATGATCCCAAGGGAACACATTCCCGGGATAAAAAGTATCCTATGTGCTATTCCAGTCTAGAATCTATCTCTGTGCCAAATTTTATCCAGATCCGTCCAGCCGTTTCAGCGTGAAGAAGTAACAAACATACAAATTCACAGACTCGCTTTTATAATATAAGCGTGATAGTGTGATGTGATAATTGTTGTAATTCCTAGATCTTCCCACGGGAACACAATTTTTTCGTAGTTAAAAGTAGTATATTGTATTAATCCTTCCTGTTAGGTATTTTCATACTAAATTTCATCCAGATCCGTCCCGCCGTTTGAGCGTGAAGAAGTAACAAACATACACACTCACAGACTTTCGCTTTTATAATATTAATTTATATATAATATAGTGTGAAGTGTGATACATTAATTTTATTAATACTCTGAACAAATATTTTTATGTTCCATAAATTCCTTAATGCAGTAGAAACACTTTTTTGTAACCACTCTGACAATTTTGTTTTAAAAAAATTACCCTGCAACAATTTAAATTCGTTTGGTATCCTATTATAAATTAATATACACATATTGAATATATATAAATATCTTTATGTCCAGCTGGCTGATATAATAGGTTGCGAATTTTTGTCAACATTGGCCCACCGCTGTGTTTAATCAATCACAGAGTAGTCTTCAGAGAGAGAGCCCCATGTTTTTCCTATTTTATTTTTGCATTGGTGGAGTGAGACTGTGTTTTTGTTAAGTTTGTAGTCAAGATGCTTGTTCCAGAGCAGTTTGCTATCAAGGATAACCCCCAAATTCTTGATAGCTTCATTAAGTGTTAGTTCTGTGTTGAATAGTTTTCGAAGCCTATGGGGTCCAAGGATTCGTTGTTAGTGAACATCGATCATTTCTGTTTTTCAGGGGTTAGCCGATAATTCGTGCTTTGTGCACCAACTTTCGGTTATTATGAAGGCCCTTCTCATGAGTTCGCATAAGATACCCTCAAATTTCCCCGAAATTATTGCGATATCGTCTTTTATACCACCCAGTACCTACCACGTTCCGAAAGGTTTATGTGTGTAGGTATTACATTTTTTATTTCGCATGGTATTATATGGGGGTAGCCAAAAGCAGTTAAATTAAAGAGTCAAATTACTTTGATACGTTTGCCGGTTTTTATAGAACTGACAAGAAAAACTACACGCACGCAAGCACGTTAAGCCGTTGGTCCCGGCTGTCATTTGAAGATCTTTGACAGTCGTTACGGGTAGTCAGAAGCCTGAGATCTGACACCAGTCTTGCCAAGGGGTATCGTGTTACCCAGTTACTGGGTTATGGAGGTCAGATAGGCAGTCACTCCATGTAAAACACTGATACTCAGCTGAATCCGGTTAGAATGGAAGCCGACCCCAACAATAATTGGAAAAAAGGCTAGGCAGATGATGATGATGATATAACTTCGCATTATTTCACTTTCGTTCACCCTGTATCGCTTCCAAATCGAAACCACAGAGAAAATAAAACTATCGAAACTATCCCATGACGAACCCGACCGCCCTCTAAATAGCACGGGAGACGTTTCTGGAACAAGGCATAAATCAGATAAAATCAAATACTTTATTCGCATAATACATGTTACATGTTGGGTTCTGGAGTGGTGACCGCGAACCGGAAGACGTTGCGTTGGAAGGCCACCCACCAGGTGGACCGATGACCTGGTGAAGGTTGCGGGGATCCGCTGGTTGCGAGACGCACGGGACCGGTCAATGTGGCGACGCTTGGGGGAGGCCTATGTCCAGCCGTGGACGTCTTTCGGCTGATATGATGATGATGATGACATTTTAAAAAGATGTTCCAGATATAAAAGGTTTTTGACATGACAACGTCTAATAAATCGATAAACGCCGGCTGCATGCACGAAAAAGTGTCCCGTTACGCTCATCGTCCCGTTACGCTGATCGTCCCGTTACTCTGACAGTCCCGTTGCGCTCATTGTGCCGTTACTCTGACAGTCCCGTTACGCGCATCGTCCCGTTGCGCTCATTGTACCGTTAAGCTCATTGTCCCGTAAGCTCATTGTCCCGTTACGCTCATTGTCCCGTAAGGTCATTGTCCCGTAACGCTTCATTGTCTCGTTGCGCGCATTGTAACGCTACGCTCCTTCGTCCTTTGCCCTTCGCCATTCGCAATTTATTAATTAATAAACATGCAAATATGGTCTGAAATTTCGTAACTATGAAATTTCGTAGTATCGAAATGCATGCCCTAATCATGCGTTGTCACGTTAAACTATCATCCGTAAACCGACTTTACAGACAACCAATTTTTTTTCAATCAATAGCTTTATATTTGCAAGCCAAGCAAATTGACACCCATAAATTCGAAATTTCTAAACTGGGTTTAATTTAAATATTATATTATTTTTTCATACAATTATGAAATTTATTATTGATACCAAAAGAGGATAATCTGAAAATGAGTCTGAGTACGAATCCAATTAGACCGTTGCGTGGAAAAAAAATAGAAGAGTGAAAGAAGCTCGGTCATTTAAAAGAACAGGCAGTGTGGTATTTTTACCTCAGCAAAACCAAACCGGTGATCACCATCAGCACTTCTTAAAATACCACATCCTTGGGGTGACTTAGGAGTCTCCCTTGAGCCTCACTGTGTACGGTGATCGATTTGCCTGAGGTCACTCAGTGGACGGACAGAGTCTCCACTCCGAGCGCCCGAAACCCCGAAGTTCCACCTGCTTTAAATGAGGCTGGGTTTCGGCGTGTCTACATCGAGGAAGTTGCCTCCATAATGCCTTCTTCTCCGAGTGGGTTTGGCCTTCTCACGATTAATCTCGGTGGCTATTTCACTCTAGTTTTCTGTCTCCGCTACCATATTCCTCACTAATACTGGCAGAAACAGGTCTCGCCCGATCCTGGCGGCTAAGACCCAGCGCTTAAAGGCCCAAGAAAGCACTCATTAAGCGTGTGCTGTGCAGAATCCAAGTTGCCTCTACAATGATGGCAATTTACCGTGGCCTCTTACCCAATCCTAATCAGGTACTCACGGAAGGAACCGTGCCCGATCTGTAGGTACCTGAATGTCCCTGTAGGAGATGCGCGCTGCTCTTTTCTGCCAGCCACGTCCTATTCAAATAACCATTTTCCGCTGCCGCTGTTGATTTTAGTCCTGCAGCGTCAAACATCTGATAGTCTATTTCTGCCTCCGAGATTGGGCTCGCTCCGATCGTAACGGGACTATGAGCGCAACGGGACGATGCGCTAACGGGACGATCAGCGTAACGGGACACTTTTTCGTGCATGCAGCCGGCGTTTATCGATTTATTAGACTTTGTCACGTCAAAAAAAATTAACACTTTAGTTGACAAAATGACTTCTGGGTTTTAATTTCTGCGCATTATTTGAGAAAAGTACTATACAAGCCTTGGCCTCAACTAGGCATTGATGGACTTACGTATGTGTGCCTCGGCTTCGCCTCGGCCCATATTTACACGTGTGTCCGTCAATGCCCAAAGGCGAATGGCGAAGGGCAAAGGACAAAGGAGCGTAGCGTTACAATGCGCGCAACGAGACAATGATCGTAATGAGACAACGAAGCGTTACGGGACAATGACCTTACGGGACAATGAGCGTAACGGTACAATGAGCGCAACGGGACAACGAGCGTTACGGGACACTTTTCCGTGCATGCAGCCGGCGTTCATCGATTTATTAGACGTAGTCACGTCAAAAAGCAATATATATAATAAATCTGTAGAAAAGTCGTTTTTGTACATCGAAAATATTTCCAAAAAATATAGTTAGGGTGTTAAAGGATAACCAACAGAACCCATTTCCATTTACATTTTTCTGTCAGTCTGTTTGTCAAAAAAAGCGAAAAGTATTTACACCAAGTTCGTATTTAGCGATTGGGTGACTTCAGGCATTCGTAAAAGCAGGGAAAAGCTATATGAACTTTATGGCCTAAAGCAACATATGAATAATACACGTTTTGATATGTTGCGAAATATTCAAAAACCTTTAAAATTGCATGCAAAATAGCTAACCCAACTAACATTTAGGTGATAAGAATAAGTGCTACATGAGCTATATAAGAGAATTTAAAGAACCTATAGCCCTATAAAGGCTCTAACATTTGGTGATATAGCGCGTTTTAACTTTCTTATAACCCTGATTTGGGCCCACGATTTTAGAGCTTAAAGTGACTTAATAGTTATAGGGTAGTGATAAATGAGTGACAATAAAGAGCTACAATAGTGCTATTGAAGCAGTGTTTACCACATTAAGTGTATTATAAGCTATACAAAGGTTACAACTGCAAGCTAAAGTATTAATATAGTTATGAAATCCACCCTAATAACTTTTTTAGTGACATATTAGTGCTTCCTCGACACAATATATACCTTAAGAATATATTGTAGGTTTTAATAGCAATAAGCATCACTCAAAGCGCCAACATATGTATCTTTTTTCATAGTTTTTGTGATTTGTTAACGTCAATAGTGTTAAAATATTTAGCATTATTCATCCACGATACAGTGATACTTTAGTGTTTGAGAGCGACTTTATGCTTAAAAGGTAAGTCAATTAATATATTTTAGATTATTGCAATGGTGTTATAATCATTAAAATTCACTGCCATGGTAAGTTTTCTGTAACAGTATGTGTATTTTTTCATCTCAATTTTGAAACGCCTTAGAAATAAACTGCATTTGATGATAATATGTAGAAAAAATATACTGCCTCAGTTATTTTTTCATTTCAATTATTATGAATAATAGTTCCTGGTACTGTCAATAGATATTTTAATGGAAAACTAACAATAATATAATAAATAAGTGGGACAATAATGACTAGAAAAAGTTTTTTCTTTTAAAATTTTTATAGGTTAACTATTTATTTAATGGCGACAATTCTAAATTACTTACGGATGCTGATAACTCTTTTATCCCTAACATAGTGCTTAAAGAACGATTGTTAGGACTTATATGCCACTTGCAGTTCTACAATATGGTTCTGAAAGTGAAAAGACAAAAATGTTATAGGTTCAGTTTGCATAATGGTTCTATGTGAACCTGTAAGCTGAACATTTTCAGGTTTCTCTTATTGTTTGAAAAAAACCTTACATACCACGTACTTGACTGAATAAATCAATGAATTCAATATTCTATTATTTATAATAATTATGAAAACAAAAGCCAGTACGAACGTAACCTAAGCTAATATATTTTGAATTAAAAGTTGTCTTTTACTATATTACAAAACTGTTTTATTGTTTTTTGTAAACTAACTTTTAGAAGATTAACTTGTATGTATTTTTACATTATTAATAAACAAATCTGTTGTTTCAGTAACTATTCCCATATCTTAGTGGAGGTGCCTACCTACTCGACACCGCGCCCAGTTCCAGTCACACACAAGACTCGCCAACATATTTCGGCCTTGCTGTAAATAAACATCTCGCTTGTTCACCGTAACAAGTTCGATTTAAGGGCTTTTAACCGAATATGGTACAAATGATCATGCAAAAAGGGCTCAGTAGAATTAGAAATGTTGAAGAATTATGCTCAAACTTTGACTGATTAAGTTATTTCCTTTGTAATACTACTAATACTAAATATATTTTGAATAAAACCACATTTTTTAAAAGAATAATATGTTTTATTTTTACACTGTATGTAAAAGAGATAAGAAGTACAGAAAATCACTGTTGTTAATACAAACTAATTTGCATTTTACATCTTCAGGATATAATATAATTTCTTTCGACGATAATATGCCTGTTGTACGGAACCCTGTTGTATATTTGTTGCTAATGTTTGTAGCGCTTGATACAGGTCCCGTCACGTAAAAAGAACGCTGAGCGACAGTGGAGGGGATGTGTCTGCGCATGGGTACTGTCGCGTTCTAAAGTACTAGGATATTGTTTTATAATATAAGAGTAATTGTTTTATTGTAGAATCATAATAGGTACTTTCTAGCTACTTAGTACTTTAGAAGAGGTTGGATTTAAATTAGATAATGTTTACTTGAGCATTATTTTTTATTTCGATCTTATTATTATAAATATCTTATCATTATAAATTATCAACTGCTCCTTTCTCAACTTCTTTCTTCATATAATAATAGATACTATCATCAATAATAAATAAAATCAAAAAATCAATTAATAATTTTTCATTCCTTCATTTTTTAAAACAATCGTCGTGCAAAGAAAGTTGTGTGTGCGACTGTATTTTGGCAGCGGACGAAGCGTGATCTCTGCGCGGGAAGCATGGGTCAACTGACGAACCAATAGCGTGCGCACACAGAAACACTGGCGGAGCATTCCCCCGTCGCGCCCCCTTCATACCACCAGTTTGATCGATAAATCGCTCACTGCGCAGATTCAAGGCTAGCGTTCTTTTTACGTGACGGGACCTGTACATATCGGTACCAAGACTCTGGGATTGTAATTGTATCTTATATTGACATGGGGACGGTTCCGTGGAATTACATCATAATCTATTGTAGGACTTTGATTTACGAAACACTGTTTCTCCACTACAAGTAATTCTTCTCTTGGCACAATGTCATCCTTTTTTTCTTCAATTAATGACATTTTATTGTGGTTGTTTTGCGATGATCCAATTTTATTCTTGAATTCTTTGGAAGCTTTTCTCTTAACTCCACCGGTTCTTTTTTTAACTTTCCATGGTTGCATGGTAGAAACAAAAATATTACCGAATAAACCCGTTGCACAGCGTAAACTTATATTGTAACAAAACATAATTTTTGAGGTTAGGTTATATTAAGATGCATTTAGGTGATATCAAATTCTATAACTCAACTTAAAGTGATAATTAAGAGTAATAATGTTTGCACATATTGTTTATGGCCGTATAGAAGTATTTTTAAAACCACTGTATTACCTAAGGTTGACCGAGTAACCCCATTATACAAACATTAATGGTTTAAAGGTGGTTTCCGATTCTTGCAGCATCCGGCTCTATAAGATTTATAATTAACACTATTATGCTACTAATAGCTTTCTTGCTAACTCTTCGGTTTCGATTGAACTCGTTAAGTGGTACAAAGTATTTTCTAACTCTCTTTAAGGACCTCAGCTGTTAGTAAGTGTTAGCAGACACCTTACAATTACTTATAGTGTTTTACGCTCCTTAAAGCTATTACACTAAGCCTTAAGGTGTTACGAAGCATCTAATTAACTCTGTTTAAAGACATGAGTCGTTAGTAAGTGTTAGTAGACACCTTATAATTGCTTACAATTTTTTATACTTCTAATAGTTATAAGAGTGAGCTATATAATGGTTCCTACCAACTCTATGCTACCACCTTAAGTAATACAATTTTTCTTTGTAACTGTTATTCCTCTTGAAGGTTTAATTATTTATCCTTAACACCATAGTAGAATCGAGTGTTATTATCGGAGCTCTTATATATCATTTATAATACTATAAGAGCTAAAAAAGATTGCCCTTAGCGCCAAAATGTTTGTTGGGAAAGCGCTGTATATTAGCAATAAAATAAAATCAGCAGGCGATAAAATAAAAACAGCAGACGATAAAATAAAAACTACCTGGAAAATAATAAATAATGAAACAGGTAGAAAAATACAGCGTAATACTGAATTTAATTTAGCGACTGCACATGGCCCCATATCCTCAGATATAGAGGTAGCTCAGGAATTTGAAAACTTTTTTGTTAATATTCCTCTTAAAACTACAGCAGCCTTAAACTCCTCACCCACACTCTCTGCTGCCTTACTAAGAAAGAACGTAAATGCGTGCCCATCAGAGTTCAAGTTTCAACATACAAATCCTCAGGCTATTTTAAAAACTTTTAAAGATCTTAAAATTAAATCAACAGAAGATCTTTGGGGACTATCTGTAAAAGTGTGTAAACCAATCATTGAAACTGTTGCACCCTATTTAGCTTTCATATTTAATACTAGTGTCGATCAAGGAGTTTTTCCGGACCTCATGTAACAAAGTAAAGTAGTTCCATTGTTTAAATCCGGGGATAGCAAAGAAGCCAATAATTATAGGCCAGTGTCAATACTGCCGGTTCTCAGTAAGGTCTTCGAAAAGTTAATGCTCAACCAATTGTTGCGTCATTTTAAAAAACATTCTATCTTTTATGATCAACAGTACGGTTTTACCAAAGGGCGTTGGACAATTGACGCCGGTGTCACCCTAATAAAGAACATCTTTAACGCCTGGGAGGAAGCACAAGACGCCATTGGAATCTTTTGCGACCTCTCGATGGCGTTCGATTGCGTAAACCATGAGACACTATTGTTGAAGCTCGATTACTATGGAATTAGACATACAGCCCTTGGGTTACTTAGATCATATTTAAAAGCCAGACAAGTTAAAATTCAGGTAAACGGCGTAAACTCACTAGGGTCTGAAATGACAATAGGTGTTCCTCAAGGCTCGATATTGGGTCCATTCCTCTTTTTAACCGACTTACCAAAAAGGAGGAGGTTCTATGTTCGACATTATGTTTGTTTTTTTTTTTTTTTTGTATGTTCACGCATATCTCCGTCAATTTTGGACCGATTTTGAAAATTCTTTTTTTGTGTGAAAAAATATGTTTCGAAATTGGTCCCATTTTAATTTGGTGACGATCTGATGAAGAACTTCGAAGATATTCTCTCAGGATTGCTGCAATCGCATGTCTGTTTATTGTTTATATCATTTCATAACATAACATCACGCCAGTACGCTCTTAAGTTGTACGCAGATCTCTCATTTCACCGGTTTTGTTCAAGTTTCATGATATTCGGGTAATCCATTCTTGCGTTATTGGTACCTTAACCAACATGCCTATTAGGTAGGTACAACTAAAAAGTGAAAAATAAAAAGCTTTTTTACAAAAAAATACTACCGACTTCCAAATAAAAAATCTACAAAGTGAAAAATAACTTTATTTTTGGAAGTCGGTGTCCATAACGCATAAAATGGTACCTACCAAAGACACCGACTTCCAAAAATAAAGTTATTTTTCACTTTGTAGATTTTTTTAGTTTATATTAACGATTTACGCCAAGTACTACAAAATCAATCAAAAATGGTGTTGTTTGCTGATGACACATCTTTGATATTTAAAATAGATAGGCGGTCAGAAAATCTTGATGATGTGAATAACTCGATTCATCAGGTCCAAAATTGGTTCACGGCAAACAATTTTGTACTTAATGAAAAAAAAAAACAAATGTATTAGATTCACATTGCCGAATGTTAGAAGTAGCGAATGCGACATCATATTGTATGGCGAAAAGCTGGACTTTGTAAATCAAACAGCTTTCCTAGGAATCACTCTAGACGACAAATTGCAATGGAGTTCTCACATAACATCCCTTGCGGGTCGGCTGAGCTCGGCCGCTTATGCTGTTAGAAAGATAAGACAGTTAACGGATGTGGAGACCGTGCGTTTGGTCTATTTTAGTTACTTTCACAGCATTATGTCATACGATATTTTACTGTGGGGCCGAGCGGCTGACATTGAATCCATATTTATATTGCAATAGAGAGCTATCAGAGCCATATATAATTTAAGTCACCGAGAATAATCTCTTAGGGGTTATTTAAAAATATTAATATTATGACAGTTTCTTGCCAATTCATTTATGAAAATATTATGTATGTATGGAAAAATTTACATCTCTTTAGTAAGGTCATTGATAGACAAAATTGTACTTCTTATTCTTTATTGTACACAAAAAAACATAAAGCCACAGATACAATAGGACAGCTTATGTACAAAGGCGAGCTTAACCCATAAATGGGTTATCTTACAGCAAACCTCAGTTGCATTAAGAAATTTGCATATGAGGACAGTACATCCAAATGCACAACAAAATTTATAAAAACATTTAATATTTAAAATTCTTACATACTAAATAAACTTATACAAATACGTGTACAACACACAATGTATAAACTAATACATATATACTAAATAATACAACCAAAATCTTACATTTATAGATACATATCTCTGCGTCATGTTGACAGGAAATGACACCTTATTCTTCTCCTGAAAACCTCTTACGAAGGGCTATCCCGTAGAGAGTGAGAAAGAGTATTCCAAAGGCGGACAGCACGAACAGTAAATGATCCACCGTAACGACTTGATGAATGGGGAGGAACACGAAGGAGAAGAGATGATGACAAACGACAAGGTTTTCCTCTCGATACAAGGTACTCAAAGCGCTCCCGAAGATACAAAGGAGAGGCAGGATTATGAAGAACAGAAAAGAGTAAAGAAAGAATGTGCGTATCTCGGCGCTGCCGAATAGGCAGCCACTTCAACCGCTCTCGAAAGTCCGACACATGGTCGTACTTTCGGAAGCGAAAAATGAAGCGGATGCACAAATTCTACAAACGTTCGAGCTTATCAAGGAGTTCCTCAGTCGCATCAAGGAAGCAGACATCAGCATAGTCAAGAAGTGGAAGAATGAGAGACTGAGCAAGAGTAACTTTAGTCGAGAAAGGCAGGAACTTCTGGAGACGTTTCAGAGACCAAAACGAGCAAAACACACTCCTACTTACTTCTGCAATGTGAACCTGCCAAGATAGGTTGCAGTCTAGGAAAACACCTAAGTTTTTAACTTTATTGGAGTAGGCTATTGGGACGGCATCGTACAGAATAGGAGGGAGAGACTGGTTACTCAACAAATTGACGAAATATCTGCCCCCAATAATAAGAGCTTGTGATTGTGTTGGGTTTACTAAAAGTTCAAAACTTTTAGCCCACTGATAGATCGTTTTAAGATCATTATTGATGGCATCGATAGCTCCAGTAAGCACTTCAAGTTTGAAGTGGCGATAAAGCTGCAAGTCATCTGCATAGAGATGATAGTGTGAAGATAAGACCTTAGTAATAGCGTTTATAAAAACATAGAAAAGAAGAGGAGAAAAGACGCCACCCTGAGGAACACCCGCAGAAAGGTCGCACCAGTCAGAGGAAGCCTCCTTTGAGCGAACCGATTGCGAATGACCTCGAAGATAAGAGTTAAACCACGCGATCACAGAAGGACAAAAAAGAACGAAGAAAACCAGAGAAGAGAGGATAGGATACCTAAGAGGATGTCAAAATCAACTGAATTAAAAGCACTGCTAAAATCCAGTAAAATCAACGCTGTAAGTTGGCTGTTTTCCATAGCTAGTCGGATGTCGTCTGTTATTTTAACCAGGGCCGATACAGTGCTGTGGCCAGGACGGAATCCAGATTGAAAGGGACTTAGCAGGTTATTAGAGGAGAGGTAATGGGACAGCTGATTATTAACAACACTCTCAAGGACTTTAGATAGGATTGGAAGAATGAAAATTGGACGGAACTGGGAAACTGAAGAGGGTTTAGGAATTTTGGGTAAAGGCAGAACATGCGTTTTCTTCCATGCTGAAGGAAAGCAGCCAGAAAAGAGGGAGTAGTTGATAATTTGGAGGATGACAGGAGCAAGTTCATTTAGGATAGGAAGGAGCATTTGTAGTTGTAGACCATCATCACCCATCGCCTTCGTGGATATAGATTTGATGGCCCGCTTTATATCGCCTTCTGTAACTGGGTGAAAGGGGAATGAAGTACACAATGACCGAGGAAGTTTAGAGAGATTGTTTAAAGTGGAAGCCTTCACGTTGTCGTCAAGAGAGACAGGTGATTTCGAGAAATGTTAGTTAATAGCGTTAAGGTCAACATCAGGCGTGCTGTCATCAACAGCTTTGCCGATACCAAGGGATTTGAGAAATTGCCATACTTGTGCTGTGTTGAAGTTTTGAATAGAGTTATGGATGTATTGCCTTTTAGCATCCCTACACATACGACCGCACCGATTACGCAGCTTCTTGTATAGAGACCAGTTCTCATCAGTGGGATCCCTTCTGTGCCGCCTCTTAGCCTTATCCCTTTGCCCCTTTAATGCTGTCAGACAGGCGCTGGGAGATGCTTCACTCTCACCCTTTTAAGCGGAGCATGTTCATCAAAGAGTTGCAACACTATCTTGGCAAACTCGGCTACCTTATTGTCCAAGTCATTGCTATCATAAACAGGAGACCAGTCAATACGAGAAATAAAGATAAGTTAGATCAACCATCTTATAGACTAGCAAAAGTACACTCATCTTTGGGGTACTGTGTTAAATTCTATAACAAAATACCTTGTGATATATTAAAACTAAATTAAAGTAAATTTAAAACTTTAGTTAAAAGCACACTTTGTAAACAAGCATATTACAAATTAGATGATTATATTCAAGATAAGAATGCTTGGCAACATGTTGGTCCCGCTCCATAGGGAAAGAACAATGGCGAAATTTTAGCTGACTTATATTTGAGCGTCTGAAAGTGAGTTATATACGAAAGACATTCTATTAAATGTCTATATTTTTTAAAGTATAATTAGGCCTGGTCCAAAATAGATTAAAAAAAAACATAATAAATAAAAAGTAATTTGATTTTCTGGTTCATTTCTTTAGCTTAGTGTTGCCATTATATATTTTATCTGCTAAGTGACAAGTAGTAACTATATTAAGTAATAATATCATAATTGTATTTATTGCAGTAAATGAGTTAACAATACAGTTGATGTCTAAGTGTAGATGTTCCTTGCAGGTAGGTAAGAATATTGTAGTGTAGTAGAAATAAATGAATTACTTTCAATTGATGATTGGCAAAAAGACTAGTACCCAAGTCTAAAAAAAGTATAACTTGGTTGTTGACGACAACCTTTTGATACACGTCAAAGTCACTTAGTTTAAATAAAAAGGGTATACTACACATTTCATGCTAAAATAACTAGGTAACGGAAATACTAATGCGATATTCCCCTTTTACTTCCACGAAATTGAATAATATTACCTATTAAACACATTATTAAAAGTTACCCAGACATAACCTACAAAAGTTTATGACTGAATATCTATTATTCTCTACATTTTCGAACAAAAATTCTTGCACAAACTAATTCAGAACATCACCTTGAGTTAAACCAGATATTTTTCATTTAAAGACTTTCGAATTTAATCTCAGCTAAAACAATGTATGTATAACCTGCCATTATTCTTTGCTCATTTATATTCCTATTCATAGTTATTGTATTCTTATGTTATTTTTTATATTTTTCAGTATTTGACTCAGACACTGTTCCGTTGTTGTTGAATTAGGTATTTTACCTATGTTTGCAATATTTGTAAGTATGTGAGAACCATGTTCCTATTTATCAAATTAATGAATTTACCTGTTAGTGCTTTTATTACTTTATACTTGTACGTAGTATAGTGTGTAGTGCTATTTTTGGGTGCATCGTCCTCACATATATGAATTTATTAATGTATGTACATAAGTAAACATTGTAAAACACCTATTTTTAAAAAAAGAGTAAGTATGAAGTTTCTTGTGCGTTCTTCTCCATAACATGCTACTTTTCCGAATGCACGGTAGAATCAATTTTTATTACTTGTACATTTTTGATTTAGATTTATTATTGTTTGACGTTCAAAAGTGCCGCTTATTGGCCTAGTTGAAATAAATATATTTGACTTTGACTTTGTTACTAGAAATAATTAAAGAAAAACAAAATGTTTATTTATTCATTAATAAATTAATTCAATTTCTATTAATTATATTATAATGTAAATGGCAAATTTTAAATTTAACTAATATTAACTAAATGCTATTATAATGTTAATGAATATTTAAATGACAAATTTTCAATTTAACTAATTGCAATCTGTACCATTTTTTAGTTTTAAGGTTTTTCTATAGATTATTTATATCCGACTGCATGACAGCAGGATAAATAATAGTTTAGTGTTAATTATATAAATTCAAACTGTTAATATGACTAAATACAATATTTTGTACGCCCTGAAAGGCAAAACATGTAGATCCTATTACCAAATGTAATTTTAAGACCATGCAAATCTATTGTACACTCTTGTTTTACAAAAATATATATCTTATCTTAAATAAATAAATACTTAGTTAAATAAAAAACTAGTAGTGCCCGACACAATGCTAAATTTGTAAACTACCATCTAAGTTCACATGTGGAAGCGATGAATGTATCGAGTATTAAGTATTGAGAAGGAAATCCACATCGCATCGATATCTTGCATGTGATTGGGTGATTGATGGCGTCAAAACGCCTTAATTCACTTACGCAATTAGGCTGGAACTTCCATTGTAATAGAACTGACGGACACATTAAATTTAGGTACGATTATTTGTAGATGACACTGGTCACCGCGAGTATTCTCCCATTTCCGACACAGAACTCCATCCTGGATAACTAAGCTTTCCTACTGTGCCCAATAACTATTAGTGATACAAATCATTGCTGCAACATCACTCAACCGAGGTCTCGAAGCTCCTGATTTCTTCCATTCGAGGATAGGTTTTGTCTCTATCATCTTCCTGAGCCTCTGCTAGATTTCCTTCCACTCATCGCTAAGATCCGTTCTCAACATTCTCGCAAATGTTGCCTGCTCAACCTCTTGCCTGGCACAGGGCTTACATTTATCGGTACACGGTCCACGCGAGAGAGCATCTGCATTACCGTGTGGTGTTCTGTTAATTTTGCCTTCGATATCAGGCTGATCCCTTCACTCGATTGTGAATTCGAGTTCCTTGGGACTCTTTCATCGATAGTCGATAGTAGTAGTAAAGGTGGTTGACCTTCTTAGTCCTGGCATGTACTGGTTTCCCTGCTGCTGATGACTGACTCCCATGATGGGAACTTCTTCTCTTCTTCTACGTCATCTCAACGAGATGTGGCCTCATCTAGTAACAGTATTATTTGGATCGAACAGTGACGCTTGGGGGAGGCCTATGTCCAGCTGTGGACGTATTTCGGCTGAAATACTGGTAATGGCGACATTGTGAGTAGGTACAGTTTTATTTTTACGACCTAGGTAGGCTGCGTTCGACTTGGTGGGGGGTCTTTTTACACTCTACTGGCATGACTCCTCCCGTTTATAACCTGCATAACTTGGGTTCTGCGATTGCATGAGTTTGTGTTTGTCGTGAGTGAGTTTGTGGCAGTCGCCGCTAAATTGCACCTTTATTCTCGTATCTTTGGTACAAATCGTACTTGTTTTGTTTTATGAATACTTTATGATGACATTTGGTTGATTTATGTAAAAAAAAGTTTTGAGGGTGTGTTGTATTGTTAAGAATTTGATAACATTTTATAGAAATTTGTAAAAATATTAGTCTTATAATCAATTTATTAGCTACTATGGACGACCTGATGAGTGATAATTATCGTTTAAGGAAATACTTCTTGAGCACACAAGATGTTCCTTCTCAGAGCTTGATAAAGGAAAAGATGTCTAAGCCGCTTGCAGCTCTATATTTCAAGACCATGCCTCCGAGGATTAAGGTATTGGCAGGATTAGAACCTCCAATGAAAGGTGGCGGCGCCGACTGGTACGTCCCACCTCAAGACCTTTTAGAAGGAAGAACGGTGCTAAAACCTTTACAAAAAAAGTATTTGTCTAAATTAAATTGTTATAGTATCGACGAAATTTGTACAAAAATAGTAGAAAACCGTCGCAAACGCATGATATTGGAGAAGAACAAAAGTATTTCTGAAAGCGAAAAGAAATGGAGAAGATTAATTGAAGAAAAATGCGAACAACTCTTTAGAGACTGTTCTGAGAAAGAGGCACACAAGAACACCGAAAAAGTCCGTAAAGACCTTAAAGAATTTTCAGGTTTATACGCTTTAACTATTACTAATATTGAGAGCGTAGTTTATAATGCTGCATCTAGTGAAATTAGTAGAATACAAAACGAGACACTTACAAAAATGCAGGACAAATACAATATCTTAGTAAAACATCAAGCAACTGCACTGTATGATACATTCACAAATAGACTGGAGGCAGAAAAGTTAACACTAAGGGGTGAATTTGTTGAGACGTTAGCAAGTTATCACACCGAATTGGGCGAACAACTACATGATATCAATGTAGAAAAACATCTAAATATCGAGAAGTGTAGAAAATTTTTGGAGTGCCAACGCCTGGCTTGTCAAGTTTATGTTGCTTTGAAAGAGCATGAAGAGTGTGAACAAGAAATTTATCTTTCTGATCACATACACAAGAAACAAGTGAAAATTTTGACAGACGAAATAGCAAACAAAGATTATGAAATTACGGGCTTAGGACTTAAAGAGAAAATGCAAAAAGAGTTCGAAACAATATGGCATAAAAAAGTTCGGACAATCCTAAAATTTTTCCAAAAGTATGTGTCCTATTGTCTTCGTTTGCTACCACAACATGCAGATTTCTTTATAAATATGGAAAGGTTGATGCTTCTACAGATGGACCAAGTTATCAGTAATCCAAGCGTTGAAAGTATATTCATAGAACCGAAACGTTATAAAGATCCTATTGCTGACCCACATCCTTTTTATCTTTTCTGCGATAAAATTCACCAAAAAGATGTACCCCTTGATAAAGATCTTTGTCCAAAACATTGCACGTCTAGTTCATCTCATATGCCAGTGATTGTTGTAAATAAGCGGTGTATGTACGCAGCCTGTGATAATTTCGAACAGTTCACCAACAAAATTAAGCATTATATACACGGCGAACGTGGAGATGATACGGATTTCATAGACGACCACGTGTATGAATATGATGTGCCCTTGAAGTATACAACATCACAACAACTGTCAGAACTTAAGTTAGAAAGTTCTTTGTTACAAATATTGCGTCAAGAATTAGCAAACACAAGAGAACCTCTCGTATGTGTTGTCTGCAAAGTGCCGTATTGCCTATGCACCAATCAATCCGCAAAACCAAAAAGTGACACAAAAGAAAAAGAATCCGTGACTAAACAAAAGGTTTTATTGTCGATGCCAGCTGTAAATATCAGCAAAGCAATCTGCGAAGATAATACAACAGAACCCACAGTCGAGACTTACTTGGAGTCCATTAAGCCTAAAAGGTGTTCATGTAGTAAAACTGCTAAAAAACATTTAGAGGAACATTTACCGGTTTATATGAGAAGACTGTCAGTCTTTGACGCAGATAATATTCCCAGCTACGAAACATGTTCGCTAACTACTCTAAAGAAAATGATAAGAGAGGCTAGAGGAAGCGTTACTTTGCCTATAGAAACCGACTCAGCCAAGACCAGAGACGCGGCCACTCAATATAAAGATGAGGAATATGACGCCCTATGTACTTGTTTTTCTGATGAAAACATTATTTATGATTTGATAAAACATCAGCCACCAGACTTATCTAAATATTACCGTCCAACAGCAACGGCCCCTGATTTCGATTATCTAGATTTTTCCAGTTCATCTTCAACAGACATGGATTCCAGTTTCGATATATTGCCTATACGAAATAGAGCACAAGAAAAAGCACGTATGTTGGCAGCTTCGTTTAGTGCTGTACCTGAACTTGGAGAATTATTTAAGGTTATATGTAGCGCTAAGTCGGTTGCGTACCGACTACTCCCGAAAAGGTTAATGTCTAAAAAAAGTTTTCTAATACATAATTAAAATCCAATACATAAAAATAAGCAATGCATGCCCAGTTCAGTCCAGTTCGCGGCTTGGAGCAGATTTGTAGACCTCGATCAATACATAAAAATATTTAATGATATTGACCAATCGTCGCCCAAAAGCGAATCTCATAATTCAGAATGGCATGATTTTCAAAATTTTCTGTATTCTTATAATTATGTATTTTTTTAAACCGAAATTGTACCGATTGCTAGTCGGTCCAATTGTAAGTAGAAAATAAGATTTTTATATTAACTATTTATACATCGCTTCCCGAAACTCAACATCAAACGGGTACTGGGCGATGGAGTAGGTTTTTCCGTTTTAGCAAAAATAAGAAAAAAGATCAGTATCTACTTTTTAAGTGATAATAGGAATATAATGAAAATGTAAAAAATGGACGTCCTAGAGTAGGTACTTAACCAGGTGACACAGATTTATTTCAGAACTAATATCCCATCACCCCGCATCCGCTTGACGTTGAGTTTCAGGACACGCTTATACAACTTATTTAACATTTGCTAATAGTTATATTTAATTTTTAAAACATATACAAATGTTTAATTATCTAACTATAGGTACTACGATTTTAAAATTACTTTGTTTTAGCTATATTTTATGCTTTGTATGTGTATGTAGTCAGCTAACCAATCAACGGATTTACCCACGTAATAGTATCTCAAGAGAACGTACACCCAGGATAAAAGAATCCTATGTCCATTTGCAAGGACAAATCTATCTCTCGGTATATAAAAATTGGTTCAGCGGTTTAGGCGTGGAAAGTTGGACACGTGAGAAATAGACAGAAAGACTTATTTTCGCAATTTTAATATTAGTATGAATTGTTTATAAATTGTATTTATTTTGTCTAATAAATTTTACTTTTGTTATTTTGTTTCCTTTTTTTAATCTGGATATAAAGACTCCGCTCCGATCTAAATGCCAGCGCACGCCAGGTACGGCAGGGCAGGCAATTTGGCCAATTTTCAGCGAAAACTGATCGGTCTATTACATGCCGTGGCATCCCGGCAGCTGTATCTAATAGGCCACGGATGCCACGGTATCTAATAGGCCTCTGACTAATCTAAGGCCAGCGTACACCAGGCCGGCTCTGACGGGCCTTCAGATAGGAGCGGAGTTACGGTGTACGTCCGCGAACTCCACAACGGAAGGCGTATGGTACGCAAATAACTATCAACCTTAGTGGAAATAGCAAATCATGAAGAATCGGAGTTATACGGTCGAGATAGTTTGTATTTCATAGTTTGTCAAAATAAATGTTTGGGGTTGAAATTTATGTGGAAAAAAATGTAAAGAACAAACTTTATTACAACTTATTATGAAACCTGTTGGCACTGTGGTTATTATTGGGAATTGGAAATTCTAAACGAAGTTATATTTGTACAGAAGACAGTAGGTAGGTGCATTTGTATACAAATGCCCTGGCAAGTCACTGAAAATTGTAAATGCAACTCGACAGCGCACAGAATTTTCGTAGGTTCATTGCCGCAACGCAAGAACGCACCAAGTGGCATATGTATCACTGCGGTTTAAAATGTACTCTTGTACAGTCCGTTCAGTTTTTAGGGTTCCGTAGTTAACAAGGAACGCTTACAGTTTCGCCATATTCGTCTGTCTGTCCGCAGCTTAGCTCAGACTCAGTATCTACTTGAAAGCTATAATTTGGCATGGTTATACAATATTAATCACGCGGACAAGTGGTAAAACAAAATCAAGAAAAAAATACAAATTAGGTTAAGTAGGTACACGTAAAGTGGGGATGTTTTTTTTTCGCGTGTATCCCATGTTGTGGGGTATCGTTGGATAGGCCATTCAATAATATTACGGATCTGTGAATACCATTTTTCGATTCAGGGATACATGGCAAGAAAAAGAATACTGGAGTTCAGCAGTGGCTGCACACCTTCCCCCACAAAGAGCACCTCACTAACACTCACTCTTCCTCGCTCTATTCTTCCTTTCGGAGAAGCAGATAGGGAGTCCGTCAGACGTGTCGTACTTATCTTACCCAGGGTTTACCCGGGAACACAATTGTAAATGTATGTTTGCCGGAGACGTCATTTGGTATCGGCTTCTCCGTAACCTTGAGGACTCCAGATTCACAAGGTCCCTCTAAATAATTAGGTATAGTCAAAAAATATTGGACTCTTGGGCGCGAACCGGAAGACGATACGTTGGAAGGCGTCCCACTAGGTGGACCGATGACCTGGTCACAGATAATATAATACTAGCGTAAAGATGCCTCATCCCATACAAAGAAACCGTGCCGACGTAACTAGCGTTTTTCATCTGATTAATCTTGTTATTTTTGTAAGTACATCAATCGCGTTCGATCCCGTTTCAAGGCAATAGATGGCGTTAGCAGCGACTTGCAAGTAAAAGGGCTTACTGGGTTTGTGAATATTTTTTCTTTAAATACAGTGACGGTTCGTTTTATAGTGTTTTTTTGCACGTTTTAACAGTTTTTTTGCACCAAAATGTGTTACAATGCAAATTTTAACAATCGAGTGGAATGCCTCAGAAATTAAAAAAATGCGCCATCTATTGGCATCAATTTTAAATGATCCGTTCAAATAATCTTTCAAATGTGAATTAAGAGCCCAATATTCCATAATTTTGTACTTAGGAGAGTTGATTAAACAAGAACATACAATTTGTATGTTCAATTCCAGAAAATGTTAATTTTACACACATTTCTATTGAATTGTGTGTACATGTCGCGCCATCTGGTAGGATTTATTTGAACCAAATTTTCTTTGTTAGTAATGAGACCCCGTGACCTGGGTAAGGTTGCGGGAAGGCGCTGGATTAGGGACGCACGGGATCGGTCAATGTGACACCTGGGGGAGGCCTATGTCCAGCAGTGGACGTCTTTAGGCTGAAATGATGATGACTGGATTCTTTAGAAAAGAGCTAGTATTATATTATCTGTGGAAAAGAGTATCTTCACCAATTAAAGAGAATTTGTCGTACTCTTTCATGCAGACACACCCTTTGCCAAGCCGAATTCCAATTACAGGCTCATATCTGTACTTAATATTAAGCTCCTGGCATACATAGAAGCTAACGACATCCTAACTGACCGCCAATACGGCTTCCACCGATTTCGGTCGACTGTGGGGATCTTCTAGCGTGCCTTATGCCATTTACATTTGCCGTATCCCTCGACATCTCGAAGGTTTTCGATAGGGTCTGGTACGAAAGTATTATTGGTAAGCTTCCTACATTCTTACTGCCCGGTGGTCTGTGTGATTGGACTTCCTGAGGGATCGGTCCATTCATGTCCGTGGCTACCGCTGGTATCAACTTTGAAGGTGGCGGTACTCACGCTCCCTTCAGCAGGACCACCATGTGCGTGGAAAAACGGGGCATGCTACAGCTATTCTAATTTCTAAGTACATACAATAATTAGTAGGTACCCATATATGTGATTCATTTCAACTAGCGGCAAGCTATTCAAACTTGGAATCACTTGCACGCGCTCGTTCAGCAGACCCAAGTCTTTTGAACGAGCGCGTGCAAGTTATTATCGTTGATTTCGCGGTAAATACAAATGTTTCAGTTCTTTTTTTTAACGAAATGACTCACATATAATGGGTACTTATTATTTGTGTTGTAGCATGGCCCCTTTCTCGGCGGTCATGGACCATGGTGGTCCTGCAATAGGAAGCGTGACCTCCTTCAAAGTCGATTTTCTCAAAAACTACTAAGGTGTCAATTTTGTTGATCTCTACTGGAGTACTAAAATGTGAATTTTGGGTACTAATTTTATCTTGCAGGGTAGTAATTTTCTATGTAGGTTTGAGGAAAGAGACAGGCTCCTCAAACTTGGAATCAACATTCAAAGTCGAGGTCCTGCTGAACGAGCGAGCGAAAGTTATTATCGTTGATTTCTCGGTAAATACAAATGTTTCAGTTCTGTTTTTTTACGAAATGAACCACATTTATGGGTAGTAATTATTTGAATAGTGGTCCTGCTGAATGGACAGGACCACCGTGACTACCGCAGGACCACCTTCAAAGTCGATTTTCTCGAAAACTACTTAGGTACCAATTTTGTTGTTAGAGTACCTACTAATTGGAACCAATTGAGTAGTAGGTAATTATTTACCAAATATGGAAGCGATTGACGTCGGGGTCCGGTAGTCACGAACTTGGGCGAGAACTATATTGTTCTCATCTCTGGGAGGGATCTGCCAAATACTAGCTCGATGCACTAGAGTCGATCGAAAACAGGCCAAGCTCATGAGGCCGAGCCACTGGTCGAATCAAACATCTGTTGCCAACCTTTTATCGGTTGCATTTCGGGGTGTGCGATGGCATTACTCATTCAACCTAGTCCGTTCCTTCATCGGACTACAAAACAGACGATGACATCCCACGCACTAAACGTTGCGGGAAAACTTTAATTGTGCTTACAGCTAAGGAGTGGAATTCCCTGCCGAAACCTGTGTTTCGCGATAGCTACAATCTAGGGGGTCTTTTAAATAGTGTGAATAGGTTACTTTTAGGGGTCTATTTCCTATCTGTCCCCTTCGACCCACCCCGGGCTGGTGGCTGGCACTAACTAGTGGCGTTTACTACCCCGGTGGTCAATGGCACTTATTTAGTGTCATCTGCCCCTTCATAATTATAGTGAGGTGGTCGATTTTCTTAACCGCAAAACGGGGTGTAGGTACAGTGCGGGGTGAATAATAGCGACTGGAAAAGTGCCGAAGGTTTGGAAGCAAGCTAACTTTCAACCCGTGCCCAAGAGGGGTAGTTGAGCTGACCCGACCAATTACAAACCAGTAACGACCATCCTCTGTAAGAGTATGGAACGTGTATTGAATAATAAGCTCCTGGCATACCTAGAAGACAACGGCATCCTTAGTGCATTTCAATGCTGCTGACCCAGGCGTGTATTTTTGCCGCAAAAAAGAACCAATTCCACCCGCCTCCATCTTTCCGTGGTGTAACTGTGCCGATAACTGACCATCTTGACCTTCTTAGTATTACGTTGTCATCAACCCTCAATTTTGGTCCATTCATTGAAGCAAAGGCTCAGTTGGCTGCCCACCACTGGTGTGGTAAACGCCACTAGTCGGTGCCAGCCACAATCCCGGTGGCAAGCTCAAAGGGGCAGATTGGAATAGGCTTCTAGGAAAGCTTGCTTCACCGTCGATCATCGCTTACCATGAGGTGAGATAGAGGTCAACCGCAAGTCAATCAATAAAAAAAAAACATTTTAATAAATAAAACCAGAAGTCTAGTCTATAAAAATCTTTTATTAAAAAATCACTGTAATATTGTGTTAAGCCGACGCGGCTGCCTAGGCATCCGCGCCGACACCGCCTACGCACAGGATCTGGCAAATACAGTAAAATTAACAATTACTCTATATCATATTATGATCTTACATACTCGCCGCTGGGGCGAGCGGTACATACACAAACATTATTATTTATTCAATTACAGCTAAACATAAGCAAATCGGAACAGAAACAAATGCTATCGAATGATTCAATTATAAAATAAATACATTTACATATTATTAGACACAGATTGGTAGAAATTTAATCGACCGCGACGCGCAGATGCGCCGTTTTTTAATATATTTGTAGACTCTCGAATGCGAGAGAGGCTGCCTTCGGAACCATTCGGTCGCTCCCGAGCCATCAACACAAACACCCATCCGTATTACTGAACCGATAAATCTTAAGTAGTAAGGTCAGTCCTAGAGACCAGCCAGACCGCCAGCTGCTTAGCTGTACAGGTCGTCGTCGCCGCCTTCCTCCTGGAACGTGGGCTGGTCGCCGCCCGACGTGCCCGTGCCGCCCGCCGCGCCGCCGCTCGCGGGGAACCTGCGGAGTGCGAGTACAACGACTGTTCACTCGGTCCCTTGCATTCGCGAGCTCGTCACGATATAATATATATAGACATTTTAGTCAAATGTCGTCTTCTACAAGACAGGTCTCGTCGCCACATGGACCGATGCTTCTAGCATCCAGACTCGCAATTTTCGACCGGCCATCGGTCTCAATATGCACCGTTGCTGCTTCAAAGAGAGCACTGAGCACGGAGAGTGTACGAGGGATAGGAGATTGGCCTTGATCCATGATTCAATTCCCAGGTAAGGTAAATAATCTGTGCTTCCTATTAACTAAAACCGTTTAGGCAAACGACTTCATAGAAGCAAAAAAGTAGTTGATGATTGATTGGTAGTCGTATATTTCAGGAGCACCAGTTCGCATTGTTCTGTTTTTGTCATCGGATTATTGAAGACACCATAAGTTTGTTACTATTAATCTTGCGAGATTATAAATTTTCGATATACATATTGTGAAGATCATTTCAAATATAATAAATCCCATCTGTATCCGATAGATCAAAATATACTCGTGTAGATAATAGGAAGAAAGTTTACAATCTCACGCGATTTATTATAAACTTACAGTATTTGCAATAATTCGGTGATATTGTCATTATAATTTGTATCACAATTTCAGTCCCCGTCAGCCCACGTCATCGTGGAATGCGAGGCCGTGGCTTCTCAGTGAGGTCGCTCCATGAAGCCCCCAGGAAATTTCTGTGCTTTTAGCTAAGCTGGCTATGTTAGCTAGAACCTCCACGCACAACGGACCAAATGAGAGTCAAAGTCAAATCAAGTCTAAGTGCAGAAAAGGCAGTCCTACTATGTATCTACCTAGTATCACAATTACCTGAAGTTGGTCCCGAAGCCCCGGCTCTGCTGCAGCGTCTGCGCGAACATCTCGTACTTGCGGATGTCGTTGTCGGACACCGAGCGGCGCGCGAACTTCATCGCCTCCTCGAAGTGCGCGCGGATGATCTCCGGCACCGGGTCCTCCTCGTCCATCTGGCACAATCGAATATATTCTTATAAAACACATGTTTATTCGGATTCGATATTTACAGGAAGCCTAAAAAACCTCACAAGATAAATAGTATTTCAGGTCAGAAAATTATCATATCTACGTGACTGTATAAAATTTTACCTCTCATTTTTCGTGAGACTGTTATTTGACAGTCACTGTCAAACTCAATGATCCTTATTTTGTTGAAATAAGGTTCAATATAGTTAGCCTATTGCCACTTCAGCTGGCTTATTCTACTTATTGATATGAGTATTAGTAACACTTACGTCCATGACAGCGGCAGCAGGCTGCTGCTGACGTGTGCGCTCGCGTGTGATCTCCGCCTCGATGGCCTGGCGGATGGCAAGCTTGCACGCGCGTTGGCAGATCTCTGTCAAGTCAGCACCACTGAAGCCTTGTGTCACCTGGAATATCAATAGAACAATGTTATCAGGAATGGACGTCAAATGACATAGGCCCCCCCCAAGTGTCACCAGATTGACCGGTCTTGTGCGTCTCACATCCAGCGGATTCCCGCAACCTTTACCAGATCATCGGTCTACCTAGTGGGAGGCCTTCCAACGCAACGTCCTCCGGTTCGCGGACGCCACTCCAGAACTTTTCGGCCCCATCAAAAATCATTGCTGCAATCAATGTGGCCTGGCCACTGCCACTTAAGTTTGGCAAGTCTTTGGGCTATGATGAATATATTATCATTAAAGTTGAAAAAGACCGCCAAAAATACTTCTTGCGGTATAGACCTGTGACATTATAACTAACACAGAATTATGTTGCATAACAGCTAAAATATTCATGTAAGTTGACTTGAACACTATTGAATCACTCTGTACTATAGTGATTCAATAGTATTCAAGTCCTAGACACTTTTTCACCCATCACGCCCTAGACAACGTTCGTTACAGATAATTTTATAACATCCCTTTCGCACTGAAGTGAGAGAGACTAGGATATGTTCAGTGGCATAGCTAGTGGTTTATAATATTATATAGTTTTTTATGCACCTGCCATGCTATCTCTTCACCGCTCTTGGTGGACTGGTGGAGAATGCCTCAGGCTTTAAGTCCGCCTATGTGCTTTTATGTTGCATGAAGATTTAATTAATAAATAAATAGCTACCATAGGGCTAGGCGAGGCATACCTAGTAGCAAATAGCTTTGCTTTATATTGGGCGATAAGGAGCTGACGATGAAGTTTGCACATTTAAAGTTACGAGTTACTTTAATAGGGCTCGAATCACACTTTCGCCCCGGAGCCAGCTAGCTTATATAACTAAGCCACTGGATATTTTCAACAAGAGTGAATGATATACATAATGCCGGAGATCAAAGTCCATGTCTAGTTCCGAGGCGACACGATGACATGATATTTCGACAGGTTTGTCACAGCTAATTGATAAGTTAAGTTACCTTAGCGATGTAAGTGAGGTCGACGTCCTTAGCGATGGGCGACTTGCGCAGGTTGGCGCGCAGGATGGCCTCGCGGGACTTCTCGTCGGGCAGCGGGATGTAGATCAGCTGGTCCAGGCGCCCGGGCCGCAGGATGGCCGGGTCGATGATGTCGGGACGATTTGTCGCACCTACACACAGAATAAGAGATTTTAATTCACATTTTAAAGTTTTGAGCATTTCATTCAGTAACAAAAGCTATAAAAAAAACAATTTGAAATGATTTTATTGATGCCATTAAAACGAAAATTGGTTTTAAAATTATATCTCAGTCCAGCAGAATAGTATCTTAAGTTTTTTACGTTTCTTTTCAGTCAGCAGAATACTAATTCTATCTTGAGTTCAATAATGTCGTGATTCCTATATATATTTAACCTAGATATAGTTATATTTTTTGATGATGATCTCTACCAAATTACGTCCTGCTGGTCGACAGAACTTTGCCAAGTCCCAAGCGTCACCGCAACGATAGATCAGGCGCAGGCAGGGCCTGATCTAGCTTCATTGCCATATTACATCTTTAGGTACGCCGTACAGTATATCTGTCTTAGATAAAGTACCTATAGATGAAGCCCTGGCGTGGCCGCACATGAGACAACAATAGTTAGTTCTGGTGTTACAACAAGAACAAGAACACTACAACCCACCATCGCACTGACACTTATTATCTATAAATAACCCAAATTCCTTGTCTCAATTAATACATATAACCACGAAATCACAGAAAATCAAACAAAACCGAGTTTGTATGTCAAACCTGCCATTATATTAGAGTTTGACAAACAACAGAAACCGACCATGGTGACATAGACAAAAAATAATCTTTTGTCCTTATTATTTACATGGAGCTGCCAGTTAGCTATCTCGCTCTATCAATCAAGCTCATTTTAAGGCTTAATCTATAGGTATTTTATCTAAGATATCTGTATTTCGTACGACCTTAGACACGTCAACCTTCAAAGCTAGAGTGAACAGGCATCTTCTAGGCTCATACTCAACTTGAGGCGAGATCGAGATCAAGAGTGGATATAAAAATCCTTCAAATATTATAAGTGTGAAAGTTTGTGAATGTGGATAGATAAATGGAAGGATGTTTGTTACTCTTTCTCCTAAAAACTAATGAACGGATTTGGATGCAATTTGACACACAGATAGGCTTAAAACTGGATTAAATAGCAAATCTTTTTGGCCAGTCTGAAGTTGGCTACAATGGCTGCGCAGGAATAAATAGCATACTAAAACAGCAGCACGCTATGCCATGCCCTTCGTCGTGTCATGTTCATACTTTTTATACAGGTAGAAGGCTCTGTTAGAAAATTTCGAACATTTCAACGCAACAGCAGGTAATCGAGAATAAAAAAGAGTATAAAGTTTATGTTTCCGAAACTCACCAATGATGAAGACGTTCTTCTTGGCGCCCATGCCGTCCATCTCAGTAAGGATCTGGTTGATGACGCGGTCGGCAGCACCGCCGGCGTCGGACACGGAGCCTCCGCGCGACTTCGCGATCGAGTCCAGCTCGTCGAAGAACAGCACGCACGGGGACGCTGACCGAGCCTGGGAGAATGTACCAACGTTACCAACGTTAAACATATTCTAAGGCTCCCTTTCCCGTTTCTAGGATCCCTAATAAGACCGGTCATATTGTGGCAAGTCTTAGTAGATAGTTTCTTATACTTGTGTGACATCTCATTTACTCTAAAACCATTCTCAAAATTGGCAATTCATAATGATTGAAGGTTATGCTAATTTAGAGAAATGTTTGTACGATCTTAATGAATATACTTCGGTAAGCACATATTTGTTAAGATGGCGAATAACTTTTTAATTTTCAAAGTAATAATGACCTGCAAATTGTAAAAAAAAACCTTTTGGAAAACTGAATTTCTAGTTTTGATGTAATAGGCCATAAATATTACGATACGACAAATCAAGTTTTATTAAAGAAAAGTACGACTTTGTACAAACAGCTTGATCTCTGCAACTTCTACAGACTGCGACAGTTTCTTATTATCTCACTCTGTTTTGCTTTATTGTACACAAACACATAAAGACATACAAGTACATACCATAGGAGAGCTTATGTATAAGGGCGAACTTAGCCCACAATTGGGTACTCTTAAGGGTACACTAGTCGAAAATTCTTCCATACAAACGTAGTCTGGCTTTTACTCCACTGTTTGACGATTTACGTTCAAAATAAAAAATGATATCAATTTGTCTCATCATTATCTAGCCCTGTATGGAAGCAAAAAAGTAAGAATAAAATTTACTTGAAAGTTATGAGCTTCGAAAGTTCCTTATTTTAACACTAATTTTTACGCATCTTTGGGCGCAAATAAATACCATAAGAAGAAGGAAAATTGAAAAACGGCCTCCATACAGGGTTAGATAAGTAGGTCAACAATGCAAATAATTGTATTTTGAACAGATACATTAATTCGTTTTTTCATGATATCCAGACTCCCAAAGGTCTGTTTATAAAATTTCGCGCGCTCGTTTTCGTTCTAAATCATCATCCATTTCGCTACACATTTGCAAAAGTGTGTATTCGTACGCGAACTAGTTTCTTACTGCTCATAACAGCATCTATCTGTTCCGCACGTGTTGTCGGTTGATATAGCACGCATTTTAACCCCGCGCACAAAATAGTTCGTGCCGTCGACTAGTGTACCCTTAACAGCAAACCTCAGTCAGTCAAGAACTTCAATGTTCTTTCTGAAACTGTCATATTAAAACCTGGAGAGCTGCTCCAAGTGATAACGTACCTTGTCGAAGATATCTCGCACGTTGGCCTCGGACTCTCCGAACCACATGGTGAGCAGCTCAGGGCCCTTCACAGAGATGAAGTTGGCCTGGCACTCGTTGGCGATGGCCTTGGCCAACAGAGTTTTACCTGCACATGGGAGAAATGTTTGGTTAAAGAAGAGGATCATTATGCGGGAAAAGGAGTGGTATGTTTAACTTATTTAGATAGACTAAATATAAACTTTATAAAGCAGCAATGAATTATGTTGAATATTCGTCTATAAATTACTAAAAATAAATCAAGTAATTAAAAATATGTCTGCCTATTTAGTAAACTTTGCCACATTGTTATGCCTCAAAAAATGACTACAAAAATATCTCTTCATGAATCGACAATATAATCCCCGGCACGTAAGTTAGCAAGAGTCGTTAGATGCGCAGAAGTCGTTTTTTAGTTCTCTTTAGTAGTGAAGCGGGGCGCGCGTAACGTTTAGGACAGTTCCGAGCGCGCGATTGGTTGGCCAGTTGACACAAGGATCGACTGACCAATCGTGTCGCGTCCACGTTCTGTTCGCTCTATTTGGTGGTTGGTCAGTTCGCGGAATATGCACGAACTTACCCCCACTACGCCATAACCTTGCCAACTTACGTGCCAGGTACTAATAGATCTGTTAACGCCACTTAAGCAATACTAGAGGCATTTCCACCCCAGACACAAAGCTGTAGTCTCATGTGCCTATAATTACACCGGCACCCATGTCTTTCAAACCGGAACATGATAACACTGCTAGGCGACAAATATATACTTCAAGCTCCTTCACAAAGACCTCTACCTTTTTTTTTGTTTATCTAATCTATCTAATATCTTTAAACAAGCAATTCTTGTATATATGTATATAAATAATCTGAATCTCGGAAATGGCTCCAACGATTTTAATGAAGTTTAGTATACAGGGGGTTTCCGGGGCGATAAATCAATCTAGCTTGGTTTAATTTTTAGAAAACGTCGTTTTGTCTATTCGCCGCGGTACTAGATCTCTTATATAACGAATGCAGTACATACCGCAACCGGGCGGTCCATAGAACAGCACTCCCCTTGAGGGCTGCATGCCGAACTTGAGGAACTTGTCGGGGTGCTCCACGGGGTACTGCACCAGCTCTTGCAGCTCGCGCTTGACGTTCTGTAGGCCGCCGATGTCGCCCCAGGTCACATTGGGCACCTCCACCACGGTCTCACGCAGGGCCGACGGCGACGATTTCGTCATGGCGTACTGAGGAAGGTAATTTATGTTTAAATAAAGACAAGAACCTATTGTCATCAAATGGGTACAAACCCAGCCCCGGGCTGTTACTGAGATTCCCGATGGATAAATCCGTTATCACTGAACAAAATGTGAATTACGAGCCCAATATTACATAATTCTGTGCTTAGAAGTGTTGATTAAACAAGAAAATACATTCCAACTTTTAAATATATCATAGGACAGCTAAAATTTTGCAAAAAATCACATCGATTTGTTGCTGTGTGAAAGTACAAACTAGCATTTATCACATTAGTAAGATATCAAGAACACTGTTATTTAAGATGCTAAGTACTTTGAAAGTAATTTCTGTTTATCACACTATTAGCAAATAGGTATTGCATTTCACGATAACACATAATGCATGACATAGAATTTACACTTACATTATTACTTAGATATACACGTAATTTGTTGATGCATTCTTGCCAAGAGTTTTTCAAACATATTTATGTAATTTTCTTTTACAACCAAAGTCACCATCATCATCTTCCTGCCTTTGTCCCATATTATTTGGGGTCGGTACAACACTTTTTCGTCTTCCATACCGTCCTGTCTCCCGTCACGCTATCACTGACTCCCTTTTCTTTTATATCACTCCTCACACAGTCCATTCATATTTTATTTGGCCTTCCTCTCCCTGTCCAGCCATCCACATACAACCAAAGTATACAAATGTATCTTACCCTGAAGTTGTCCATAGACACGGCGAGCGAGTTGAGCACTTCCGCGTCAATCTGGTCGTCATCGAGATCGATGAGGTCCATCTTCTCACGGATTTGTTGCAGAGCCGCCTCCGAGCACAGCGAAGCCAAGTCAGCGCCCACGTGGCCGTGAGATTCTGCAGCGATCTAATAAACGAGATGATTATTTTAGTGTCATATTTCGACAACAGCTACAATAGCTAGCTAAATCATGAAAGTTTTTAAAAAAGGTTGTTTTAATAGTATGATGGAAGAACTTCCAAGTGCACCCTGGATATTCTGGACTGAACTTGCTGATGTAGTAAAATGTATAGCAGTCAGCACGATTTATAAAACTACTCTAGTACAGCTAGTATCAACAGGAAATCAATTAAACATCACGACAAAATTGGTAAGTGCAGAACCTACAGACAATATAATACTTGTCTTGCAAAAAGAAAAAAGGTCATGTATTAAATTTTATCTTTCATGGGAATACAAGTTGATCCAATTAAATATTTATGTCAAAGAAAAAGGAAGAATTATTATTAACAAATGGTGTGCTAAAATCAGGTTGTGCCTCAAAGCTGCGCCAAAAAATGAACTGTCTTCACCTGTTCTAGATCGACATCATCACCCAGCTTCATGTTCTTGGTGTGGATGCGCAAGATCTCCAGCCTGCCGGTGGCATCGGGAATGCCGATGTCAATCTCCCGGTCAAAGCGTCCGAACCGACGCAGGGCGGGGTCGATCGAGTTGGGACGGTTGGTGGCCGCCATGACAATCACGTGGGATGACTTCTTCATACCTGATGGAAAAGATAACGTTTAAGAACCCTGCTGCTAATGCTTCTTCTATTTTTTTTATCAACCATAGGTTCGCGATTGACCACTATCTCACCTGATGGTAAGCGATGATATGGTCGACGGTAAAGCACGCTTGCCTAGAAAAAAGACTGGCCAGGTGCGAGTCGGACTCGCACACGGAGGGTTCCGTACCATTATCGCAAATACTGCAAAAAAATCACGTTTGTTGTATGGGAGCCCCCCTTACTTTATTTTGTTTTAATTTAATCATTATTATTTTTTGAAGAGAATATTATACTAAGCATTCTGTGAATATTTCAAGCGTCTACCTGTTGCCGTTATTAATATCGAGCAAAAAACGGCAAAAATATCACGTTTGTTGTATGGGAGCCCTCCTTAAATATTTATTTTATACTGTTTTTAGTATTTGTTGTTATAGCAGCAACAGAAATACATCATCTGTGAAAATTACAACTGTCTAGCTATCACGGTTAATGAGATACAGCCTGGTGACAGACGGACAGACATCGCGAAGTCTTAGTAATAGGGTCCCGTTTTTACCCTTTGGGTACGGAACCCTAAAAAAGCTATTCACTCTTGACTTAAAGACCCCTAGCTTATAGCTATCAGGAAACAAACGAAATGGCAAAACATGATAATCTCTACCATGCCCTTGGAGGAAAACAGCCTACAGGCGAGCTGTTATGTTCCTATGTGATCAAACATTGAACGGCGATCAGTGTTCGATAAGATACTTATCTATTATACTGCACGTCGTCGATCTTTTGGCTCAACAAAGATTTTTCGTCAAAATTGAACCGCCAAATTGGTTAGTTGCTTGCCTACGACCGGTCCTTGTTAGTGGACTGTACAAGTTATTTATAGCTTAGCCTACATGTCAAAACGATCAATATTCGACGTTATTGGGCTAATGGTCAATCACTTTACAAGGACGAAGTTGTCGCGGACCGAACAGTAATGATTGCTACGGATTTATGTATCGGGAAGTCCCCGAAACTCTGAAGAGACTAGGCCGTAAAATGACGTCATAGAGATATGTGTTGTAAGTTAATAAGATATATGTGAGAGAGAGAAAGAGCTACATAATGCATGTGCTGACAACGGTGAAAGGAAACCTGTACTTATAGTAGATTGTGCTCTATTGATGTAATTGTTGCAACGCATTCCAGTGCGAGGATAAACTAATAAATTAATATACAAGACGACTGACGAATAGCACTACTTTTCACAACGGTCTCAAGATGGCATTGTTACGTCACAGTACATCTCCAGGTCTAAACTAATAGTAGGTTTTTCTAAGCTTTGAGAGCTTAGGAAGCCATTGCTGTATTAATGTAATGACATCAATTAATAGCGGCTTTGCCTGGGTCATAAATTACATAATAAATATACATGTCCATCTGTATTAATGTATGTTTCAAATTAAATAGGTGCAATGGTTCGGATACATCGCACTCTATATTTAAATATTATTACAGATATAATGATGGCAAACAATTGTAGCTTTGTGTCAGGTTTATTATAAAGTTATACAACTTTGCATAAGTTGAACTATGGCTGTGTTATCGACATACGCCCACCTATTCATAAAACTAGAACATAAACAATTCATGTGTACAGAACACATTAATCTTATCAGTCACAGCATTGTTCTTTTAGGAGACAAAAAGTTATCAAAACACTTACACTCTCCATATTCTTATAATATCATGTAATACATATTATTAAAAGTCCTAAAACTGAAGACCCAAGATGATGATTGAATTTTTTTATTTTAGTTTTACTTGGTATTTTAACATTCCTGTAAAGAAATAAAATATACCACAAGACTAGCAATTTAAATTGTTGCATGGCACATCGAGATGTTCTTGTCACTCAAAGGCAACAAGTCTCTAAAGCCCCATATGCTATTAGACCAGGCACTGGGGGAAGTTGAGAATGCAAAATGTGAGAATAGTTCAAAGATTAAATTATAATTCGATTTTTTTTTATTCACAGGGAGTGAATAAAAAAAAATTCTTACCAATGAAATAAATTGATTGGTCCTCATATTTTTCATACTCACTTACATCCAGTGTTTTGTGTACATATTTGTTAATTGGTAATAATTACTTACCATCCATAAGTGTCAACAGCTGGGAGACGATCCTGCGCTCCACCTCTCCGTGAGTCTTCTCTCTCTTGGGCGCGATGGCATCCAGCTCATCAATGAAGATGATAGCAGGAGAGTTCTTGTCGGCCTCCTCGAACGCCTTACGCAAGTTGGACTCGGATTCACCAGCCAGCTTAGACATGATCTCAGGTCCGTTGATCAAGAAGAAGAAAGCACCTGTTGAGAAATAATAGTATTTATTATACTTGACAATGTAGCTGAGACATACCACCAGGATGTAATGTGTCTTTACTGATATTGAACACAAAATAACTTGAAAGGCCGAATTGAAGATTTACGGCTACAATATCTGGAAACCCTTAACTGAAGTATGATTTTCTATTATAAATTGTAAGCGGCCGCAAACACACCTACATTTCGTCGCTAGTCGCTATGCTATCATTATCAAAATGGTGTTTTGCAGCAAATTAACCGTTTCAGGACTTAAAGCATTGATATTTAGGTACCTATACATCAGGGTTGATATGATTTGAATCACTTGATTTAAATCAGTGATTTAAATCGCGATTAAAATCAAATGATTTTTTAAAAAAAATCAGTGATTTAAATCAATAATCTTTTACTGCGACCAAATCAGCCAAAAATTACGACTTTGGTGCACAGGAAAATAAGAAATAGATTAGGCACCGAGAAAGCAGCCAAATTAGTCTTCCTTTAAAAAAAACTAAATTCGAAGAAAATATAAGGCTAATAAAAATATCTATCCGGTAAAACCCAAATGGCTGTATGTCCTTATTAATTTAAAGTCTATTTTATTTTCATTGTCCATATTTAATAAATATGTCAAAAAATTGTGTGATAAAAAAAATATTGGATTTGAGAACATTTTTATAATTTCATAACATTTTTTTAAAGTAATACTTATGTTTTTTGTTAATTTTATTAATAAGTAAAATAACCAAATATTATGTTGTGTTTTTTTTTAATAAATAACTGACTTCCAAATTAAAAAAGATCAGAAAGTAAAAAAATCAAAAAAATCCGATTTAAATCAAATAAATCCGATTTAAATCAAATAAATCCGATTTTTTTGATTTTTTTATATAAATCGTGATTTTTATCAACCCTGCTATACATTATTCTTTAAACTTGTTATAGAGGTAAGCGGAACAGGATGGATTGCCTGCATCATTTCATAGGGAGGATCCTCCGACCAGATGAGTATTGTGTCTGGTGGTCATCTGCCCGGTTGTTGTATATATTTAAATCTCATGGAGAACTATGATAGCACAATCTAGGATGTGTGACGTCAGGTCTTTTGTAATTCATGTGTGGTGACATGGTTGCTGCTGTAAACAACAAACTTACCAGTCTCATTAGCCACAGCACGAGCGATGAGCGTCTTGCCGGTACCAGGGGGCCCGTACATGAGGATACCACGCGGGGGCTTCACGCCGATGGCCTTGAACAGCGACGGGTGGCGCAGGGGCAGCTCCACCATCTCCTTGATCTGAGCGAGCTGCTTGCGGCAGCCACCGATGTCGTCGTAGCCGACGGCGTTCAGAGCCTCTTCTTCCTCCTGTTAGATGGAGATTGGTGGTTAATTGGATAAACTATACTAAAGTTTGATTTGCTAAGAAGTTATAATTTTTAATTATGGTTAGAATCGCGGTTGACCACTATCTCACCTGATGGTAAGTGATGATGTGGTCGACGGTGAAGCTAGACGCTTGTCCAGAAGTATAGTTCTCGCCAAACTTCTTGGCCGCCGTGAAGTTGGCTACAATGGCTGCGCATTAGTAAATCTCATACAAAAACAGCACTGTTTCGTGCCTCGCATCCGGTAAACCAACTTCAGGGCAGCCAAGAAGTTTGCCGAGGACTATAACCATTCAATACTGGCCAAGATTAGTGTCATGTCATCATCTTGTTTCGTAAATATGCATTATGTACCAGTTAATGGCAGTCCGGTAAAAAGAAGACAGAATTTACATGAAATAATTTGGCCAAAACAAGCCAATTTGATGAGAAATAGTTGAAATCCAGTTTTGAACCAAATTCAAAAAAAGGAATGATTCGCAATTCATTTTTTTTTATAAATAACTTATCGTAATTATGCTAGTTTTGATAAAACTCACCAACGGGGATTGTGCCTATTCCTATTTTGCATATGCCACTTTACATTACACGGTTACAAACAGAGGTTTTAAACCATGTCGATAGTGGTTTTAAACCAAATTTTATACGTATGCACTTGGTAGAGGCGTGCGTTGTTAAGTTTAGAGTTAGTCTTAACCGTGTAGTCGGCATCGCCCCAACCGCTTCAAACCAAGGTGACCTTGGTTCTTAACTTGGTTTTAAACCGTGTAGCCCGGGCTTAATACCAGAACACAAACTACATACATGTTGTATGTGCATTGAGAACTCATATATATTTATATATTTGGCTAACACTATACTAATTGTAGTAACAAAAACATTTTACGTGAATTTTATATACAAGTAAAAATCCTATTGGCCGTTCTGCAGTAACTTGAATATATCGTCGAATACACTCACAGTATCAAGCTACACTGAGATTAAAGAACTGTGTTAGGCCCTGATAAGGAGAAACACATTGTGTTTGTGGACAACTTTTTGCTCTATCTTTCTTGACACATTCGTTTAATAGTGCTATTACTGCTTAGACCGACATTGTATGTTCAAAGGGAATTTTAATTATTGAAATTTGAATGTAAATAACTTGGTATGTTATCGATAAATACCCTAAGTCGTTCATAGAAATAACCACAATGAATTTAAGCTTTTTATTATCTACAGTAGTTAATACATAACTGGACAAAGTATCAGGTATTTGTAGATGAATATGGTTTTCTCTGCAATGCAGCAATGATACCAAGGAATTTCAAACTGGTATTCCTACCAGTTTGACGTTCCTTGGTATCATTGTAACATGAACAAGTTTAACGAGGCAAAAAATATACAATAATCATGAGTTTCGGTAGCAATAGCCACAAGCATGATGCAAGAACACTATTAAATAACGAACATCAAAAAACGCAAGCAGTCGCGCTTTCTGGACTATATTTTTGTTTATAAACCATTGAATAAGGAAGTTAAAAAATGGCGGATTTTGGGCGCCATTTTGTGGGGGAAATTTTTTTTTTCTTCCATACCCATCATGTGGGGTACTTATCAAGATAAAGGGTTTTAAGAGGTAATTTCACTTATATGTTTAAATGTATCTAATTAAAAAAAAAAATACTATAAATTTGTAAATAAAAAAGTTAATTGAAAATATCAAAAAAACCGACTGCTTATAAAGCGAACTAAAAAGACGTAAACAACATGCTGTGCAGTCGGAGGATACATCTGGTTTTGGTCAGCTAGCTCGCGAATATGTATCCTTCGATACACACAGCATGATTTTCTTCTTGTTTACGTCTTTTTAGTTCGCTTTTTAAGCAGTCGAGTTTTTTGATAATTTCAATTAACTTTTTTATTTACAAAATTTGTAATTTTTTTTTAACAAGCTTTTATTAGCTTGGTATGTATATGTATGTATCTATGTAATGGAATCTTTGAACGTGATTTGCACCCCCTTCAAAACGTCGGATTAATTTGAAACTTTGCACACTTATCAAGGAACAATGACAATGCAATAATTTAAATAATTTGGTTTCCTAATAAAGCATGTTTTTTAGTATTTTTTTTAACTATTATTCTCTCTGGTATTGGGATAAAGATAGAAACGACTACAGGTCAAAGTCAGTCAAACACAGTCAGGCCAGCAGTAGTAAATTTTTGGCCAATATTATGACGATGGCTGCAACAACTCACCTCACGCTTAATCGGGTCTCCTTCGCAGTGTATGACGGTATCAGGCGCGACGATGCAGTAGGGCGAGGGGTCAGTCTCCACCACCTTGAACTCAACGGCGCGCATGCCTCCGCGTACCATGAAGGTGTCATCACGGTGAATAGGCCGGTAGGCCTCCATGAAGTAGGGCTTCAGATATACCTCGAACAGGTTTCTGTGGACAAAGATGACAACAACATTAAATTGACAGGTGTAAAACAGGTTTTGCCTAAAATAAAGTATATAATTGAATTGCTAACTGTTTTTACATAAATTTATAAACATTAATTCATAAATTAGTCATAAAGTTCATAGAACTTTAACATTTTCAATTTTTGTGTACCTAAAAGAACATTATTACATACAATTAATAATGTATTTTCTGATAGATTGTAAATTCGATCAGAAAATATTCAGTGCCTGAATAGACTAGTCTAAAAAAAAACACCACAGCAAAATAATCTGTTCTTATGAAGGGACTCCGCTGAGCTGAGCTAAGCTGTATGTAGTTCCTAGCTAAGTCTTTTTCTTGTTCCAACTTAAACTTACCCAGTCAATCCTTCAACGGAGTCATCAATGGGCAATATATGCACACGTTTGCCGTATTTAACGGAGGGGCAGGGCGCGATGGACACAATATCGGACAGTCGCACCCGCAGGTTGTTGCGCACCACACGGTTCATGCGGATCTTCTCGTCGGGGCAGTTGTCATCTGAGAGCACTATGCAGACCGTCTCCTTGCGACGCTTGCCCTTCAGGAGAACGGTGTCTCCACGGAACAGTTGCAGCTGCTCCATTTTTGCCTGTAGAGAAGGAGTGTTGGTTTGATAACAGATCATTTAAGTTATAAGTCTGTTTGATCCTAAGGATGAAATAATATGGAGAGCCCGTACGCGAAATATGCACTTAGAAATGGAGCTGCGGACACCAGCCTGTCTCAACTAATAATATGAAGTGTTGTTTCCCCATTCAACATTCCCAGTCACCATGGATATACAGACATAGACTGAATGCTTACCAGGTCATGAAATGAATATAGTCAGAAAAGTGTTAGAGACAAAGCAATTAATTATACAGCCAGTAGTAATCTTTTTCTGGAATTCTGATAACTCCACATCACAGGATACTACAGTATCACCTTCATCACATAAATATTCATCAGAATAAAACAGATTATTGGCAACACAGCTGCTTCATCTCTTCCTACAGTGAGTCAAAAAAATAAATAATAAAATTGTATTGCTCAGTTCATTCCTCTGTTTATATTCATTACAATAGGTGTGTGACTTGCTTGTTGTTTATTTAGTAATAAAAAGATGTATTTTGGATGGTGTGGCAAGTGCAGGCAGTTATTATAAACGGCCTTGCCCAGGGCTTGTCCTGTTTTGGAATTTGACAACAAATGACGTGTTACAATAGTATAGCTAGCTAAGAGTCTGCCAGGCTAGATCAAGCGCTAGCTAGCATCTTGTCATATTTTGAATGTAACTTCACAAAACATTCCCAAAAATGTATTTGATTGTTGATCAAGATTCAAACCCAATAAAAATTGTGCAATTCTTGTATATGAATCAGCATTTTTTGATGTTGACACTGATTTGTCTAACAATTTTTTTTTTGTAATTAGATGATTCACTTTAAGTTTGCTACTTGTTTCAATAAGCTGAAAATCAGTTTTAATTAATAACTTAATTAGTAATTGCATTTCATACATAGATTTTCTAATAAGAATTTAGATTTAATAAAATATTGCTTTTTTACAATATTTCTCAACTAGTGTTCATGGTAGAAAATAATGTTTGTTTTTATCTATCTAAATAGTGTTCATGGTAGAAAATAATGTTAATTTTTATGTCTTTCTTATATAGACAAAGGAATGAACATAATATGGAGGGAGATATTAATTGCGTTATATTATGAATTAGATACTTATGGAGTGCATTAATGCACTTCTTTAAATATTTTTAGGAAATGTAATTAGTTTGATGATAGATTTATGCAATACATTTTGTTTATCATATTACTAACCAAAATGATTTGTACTATTTACACATTTGACATTACCAGTTTTATTAGACAAAGGTCATTGAACTATAAGTACAATGTGAATTGCCAAAACATGATTGTTTTTTTTTTTATAAATGATTAATTTTAAAAATGTAGATGATTTCTATGTAAAGCAAAAATAAAGCATTTGATAGAGACTTGGTGAAGAGTAAATTGCTTCCTGATAAACTGCTTCCTGTTTCAAGAAGTTTCCCTATCATAATAATGACCATAGATGCTAACAAAGTGTCATCAGATAAATTGTTGGCATTTACATGAAATCAAATATGCATGATGGTGACAAAGCATTTTTATGGTCACCATGAAATCAATGGAAAAAAAATACGCCATCTGTGCAGTGGTAAGACAAAGAGTTCAGACCTGTGAAAGGGCCACCACGGAGTTGTCATCGCTGACCGCCTCTTCCACGATGAGACGGTTGGGCCTGTCCTTGCGGCGCAGGATCGCGGTCGATAAATCATCAGGATTACTGCCGAACAAGAAAAATGTCAGTCACCCTAAGAAATAACCAAAGCAAACAGTTCTAAGGGACTAATTAACATCAAAGCGACATCGTCATACAAAATAACTATACAATTAAGTTCTATTTGTAAAAACAAAAACCTATTCCATTGTGAACTTGCAAAATTCGATTTCTGTGAGTCGGTTTGTAACTCACGACATGATGACAAGCCAATTTTTGAAGATTCATTTGCAGTATAGCGCATCGATTACTTTCGAAACAATACATTTAATTATGCCTTCTACTAGTATTATAGATTATTATTTACTCACCCTTTACTATCTGCCATTTTTAGTAAAAAAATAAGATTACAATTTGTAAATTTACTACTTTTTCAGAACGCCGAATGAACAATCACTCTACCACTTCAGTACTTACTTGCGTGACGTTGCCGTATTTCATTTGTTCATCGATGATCGCAGTGTTGCCAGTATATTGTTATTGTTTATGGAAAAGTAGTTCGTTTTCCTTTACTTTCGGTAATTTACGGTTATTTAATTTTATCTTCAAAACTTCTTATTTGAATAACCTGTCCAATTTCTTAAATGTGGAATTGATTAGAAACGTTATTCTAAGTAAAGAATGGACAGTATGATCACTTGATGCAGTCGCCATTTTGTCAAACAAAATTCCGCCCACGGAATATTATGCTTTATAGCTGCACTTTAGTATTTTGTTACTCACGGATACTGCGAGACCGCGAAATAATTATTTTTGTTAAAAAAAAACAGAAACAGAAACATCAGTCGCAGCAGAAAATCGCTTCTAAGTTTGATTATTATTGCATTGTTTTCCTTAGGTAGTTAGGTCACATGTTTTACGGCAAGAAACCACGCAAACGAAGCTGCGATGCGGCCTAGCGAGAAAACAAAAATATATTCTGTATATTGGTCATTTAGCCATTTTATCGATTCTTTATTTTCTTATTTTGTTAAGAATTCGGGTGATCATGTAGGCTGGCGTGGGGTGTTTCAAGAAGTGGAGGCCTGCTCCCCAGTGGTGTATTTAAAGATTTGACGCCTGGTAATAAATAAATAAAAATCGCTTGGGTGAAGTGAGGCCAAATTTAAGAATTGCGAGAGAGAGCGAAGAGAGCTTGAAAAATCATCACAAACAAGGAGAGAAAAGTCCGTGAAGCGAGCACGGTACCCAGCTTCGGATGAATTAAATTTTCTTTTGACAGGAAGTTAGGGGGGGGGGCGGCTGGCTATAAGAGCATATTAATACTTGTCTCGAGATTAAACCGCACGCTGGTAGGAGACCTAACGCCCTTGAGTATTATTGTTCTGTGCTAACGCCGGCTCTCACATGCAGCCACTCCGGACCATGGCCCTCTTGGCCTAGCATAAATACGCCACTGCTGCTCCCATATCTACCATTATTAGTAAAATCCGTAAAAGGACAAGCAGAAACATTAATAAATTTCTATTCTTTTCAAGTAAAGAGTAACTTTTATAGAAACTTGAAGCTTATTTCAATGACTAGTCTACCAGTTTACTTACCCTCATTTCTAACAGTATTGGGTCTTGTATTATGGTGCAGCTGTTTGTACCATCCGTGGGTGTGTTGGTAAACACTTTGGGAAATTATTGTAAATATGTGGAAAGTGAGCTTTTTGTAAAACCAAGATGGCAACAATATTTCTAATTCTGATTTTAGCCACGCGCCAAAAACATAATAAAAAAGTTAATTAAAAAAATCAAAATACCCGACTGCTTAAAAAGCGAACTAAAAAGACGTAAACAAGAAGAAAATCATGCTGTGCAGTCGGAGGATACATATTCGCGAGCTGGCTGACCAAAACCAGATGTATCCTCCGACTGCACAGCATGATTTTCTTCTTGTTTACGTCTTTTTAGTTCGCTTTTTAAGCAGTCGGGTATTTTGATTTTTTTAATTAACTTTTTTATTTATAACTTTTTAGTTAACATTTTTTTGGAATTAGGTACATTTAAATATATAAGTGTTATATATTTTTGAAATCGCCTCTAAAAACCCTTTATTTTGATACCCCACACACACGATGGGTTTGGAAGAAGAAATAAAATTGGCCCCCCACAATATGGCGCCCAAAAGCCGCCATTTTTCTATTTTCCAATTTTAATGTAGCCTATGACACTCGCAAGGTTAAGACGAATCGATTGACGTATGAATCATCAAAATCGGTCAACGCGTTTGGTCTCTGGAACGCCATATAGGAACAAACATACATACATACATACATACATACATACATACATACATACATACATACATACATAGACTGATAAACACATTACCCTCCTTCGGCAGTCGGGTAAAAAGGACATATAAAATTTTATATTTCCGGGTAGTATTTAGCCAGACTATGCTTCCCATAAGTACGAATAAGGATTTAGCTGTGATGACTAGATAATTTGGAGAAGGGGGTACAAAATCTGGGCCTCACTAATATCGTAAACCTACCGAGTTTGGACCTGTAGCATTAGTCTAGATAAGTAGTTAATCGTTTAATAGTCAACATAGCGTGGCAACTCTGACCCAAGGAGAACAACAACCTGGTTGTTGTTGTTGTGCTCCGTGCTCTGACCTGATGCTTCAGCCAGCAGGGATAAAATTTCCATTAAGGGCCGTTGATTTGGAAGTTAATTTTTTTGTAGGTGGTAATAGATACAAAGCTTTTTACAAAATTTTAAGACTCGAAAATTTTATTAAATTTTATGTTTTTCGTAAGGTAAAAAATGTGAATTATTCCAAGAGCGAGCGAAGCGAGCTCGGCAGGGGAGCTGAAGTGAGCGAGCAAAGCCAGTGAACTCAGCTCCCGTCATCTCCTTCATGTTAGGTTACTTTAGACCCTGCAGACAGAAATAGGAGCCGAGCAGCGTGGCTTTGTAACTTTGTTGCTTAAATAGTAATCGTAAAAACTTTAACCATGGATATCTCCATAACCATGGGGCTCCGAGTGGTGGGGATGGTACTGGGGGGTAGCCAAACCTCCTCCCTTCCCCCTACACGATCCTCGTGCCAAAAATCAACGGCCTTTATTCGAACTTTTAACCAAAGTCTGCCTCCTCGCCAACTCCATACCTCCACTCATTCGAAAACCTGTGGTTTTCACTATCGTTATTGGTAAATTAAATGGTACCTATTTACGTAACATTAAGTTGGTTGGGCCCGGGGGTTTTCCGAATATGCAGTTTAACAACTTGCGTGGGTAGGTATGCATTGCGATCATTGCCATCGCTGATAAATGACAGTTTGTCTAGGGTCTCTGGTCTCTTCAAGCATCGCCTCGGTGTAATCTAATCAGCGATTATTTCGCAAACGAATACACCGTTTCACATGGGCGTATCCAGTATTTGCTTAAGTGTGGGGCAACAGTAAGGAAACTCGAAAAATAATAGTAATTTCAGAGGCGGACCAAGACGTTTTAAAAAAAAAAAAGCGCCCCTCGAACCGGTAGAAAACATAAAATGTCAAATGAAATGGCGATTCGCTCGCGTAATCAAAATTTTCTGTACCCATCTAGTAGTTTTTTCTCACTTTTAGTTATGAGTGAGAGAGAGTGAACGGTGGGGTAGGCTGCCCCATCTGCCCCACCGTTACGTCCAAGCCGTTTCATTTTAATCGTCTTACAAAAGCTACATCTTCTGCCCATGTATATGAATAATTTTCTCCATGGAAGTCAAAGTCAATTCTCAAAAAAAAATGTAAATCCCATACAAATTTTGATCAGCTGACGACAACATTTTATGAAGAAAAAAAAACATGGTTTTGCCTGTCTTCCATAGATAAATTATTGTTCATACACATGGGCAGAAAAGTGGGCTGCTTTTGTTAGGTGATTAAAATGCCACGGTGTATAATTATCCATTTGCGAATAGTGCTTCTTACTTCACGACGACTAAGACGTGATAAGGCCTCTTACACACGGCGTTTTTTTCAGGCGCCGCACACTAATCCATTATTAAAAGTTAGCGGTCCATAATTATTTTTGGTCAATGTGTCGGTAGTTCGAAAAATCATTTTATTAAGACTTGAAGGTAAGTTGTTTACATTATACTAAAACGTCACAGTTAAGCAGACAGTAGTTAATATGCCATTTCAAAGTTGAAAAATTTCCATTTCAAACAAGACTGATTTATAGTTGTTTTGCGTTGTGTACATTGAAAAAAATGGTGTACATTAAGGAAGGTCTGTACTTTTATTGGTATATAAACAACATAGAATCGATCAACCAAATAATAAAAAAATTAAAAAATGTTCTTATATTTATTAACTTTTTTGAGTTTGAACTGTGTTACGTTTAAAAGTACATATTAGTACATTATCATTTTGATTCCATTAAATAGCAGAGACTATTGGTTATACAAATATATACATATTTTTCCGATGATTACCGGTTTCTATAGTAAAAAGTGTTTTTTTTTAGGTAATGGTGCCTCAATAAAAAATATTGATTTATTCAATATTTTGTCATTACTTCGACCAGTGAAGCCACTATCAGTGGACAATAAAGATAAACTACTTAGCTATATTGTGGAGACATTAGATTTATCGGAACTGCCTACTAAAAGCAGGGACAGTCTTCAAAATGTTATTAAAACTTTTACTGAAGCAACTTCAAGATTTTGGAAAAGAAAAATGGCTTGATCAAATAATAATCACCTCAGGCGGGCAAGAAAATGGACCCTCTACGTCTACGTCTAGAGAAGCAGGACGTTCAAAAAAGAGCTTTTGTTATGAGTCTGTTACATGTGTCGTATAAAATGCCAATACAAAATAAGCAAGCACGTGGTGAAGAAAATAAACGAGAAAAAAACGCACACAAACCGAATTTCGAGACCAACTAGGGTTATTGGTTGATATCCCTCAACCTGGATTTGGAAATACCAATGACAGCAATACGGCCAGACGCTTCTTTGCAAACCCCGAGATTAGATTATTATATAGATAAAACTTTAATAGAAACATTTAGCGTAATTTTAAAAACATTGAATTGTCCGTACAACATTAATAATAACGAATTTGCAGAATATGCGACAGACACTGCTAGGCTTTATATTGAATTGTACAGGTGGTATCCTATGACACCAACAGTCCATAAGGTTCTCATACACGGCAAGGATATCATCGAAGACTTTTTGTCGCCAATTGGTATGCTTGGAAAAGACGCACAGAAAACTCGCCACAAAGATGTCAGATAATAAAGAAAGCATAACACCAGGAAGATGACCAGGAACAAACTTATTAACATCTAATGAAAATTTTGCTCATATCTTCAGATCCTGTAATATCTAACATCAGAAAAAAAAAAAAAAAAAAAAAAAAAACAACATCAACACCTGTAAAACAAAAACATATAATGCCAATTAAGTTACTTAGTCTTTTACAAGAACCAGAAGTCGTGTTAGATGAGGAGTGATGTAACAAAGCACATAAAATATTATTTACCAAGTTAAATTATGTGAAAACGATTTTTCGATACCATTTAATGTTGTAAATATACCTTTATATCACGATTTCAGTATTTAATAATATCGTCCCCCTAAATTTTGGAAATTGATCAGGGTGCGCCGTCGACACGCGTTCCGCTATCGCGCGTTGTCAGCGCTGCGTTGAAATAGGCAGATTACTTGCGATTGCATCGCAGCAAACTCACGAGAAACTCGCTACAGACGCGCGTGAGCAATTCTCCTTGCAAAGTAAACGCGCGTAGCACGCGCGCTAACGAGCGTGTATCGCGCTGGGAACGTGTGTGTGCTGTGTGACCGCCATGTAATTTCCTTTCGCTGGTAAATGGATGTATCTATATATTATTACGTTTCTTTTTTAAAAAAAGTACTAAGGCAAGTGTAAGAAGTGTTGCCTCGATTGATGCCATAGTAATACTGTCGGCAAGTATCCGATTAAAACTCGCTCTACGTGTGTGTATGCAGCTAAAGAAACGCGCTGTAACAGCGTGTCTCATATGTATCGATATAACTCCGGGCTAGTAGCGGGTAGCCTCGCTCGCTGCGCTCGCAGCTCGCGAAAAAGTAGTCGTCTGCATACTACAATTTTATGAACGTGTGAATGGGTAAATTGGTTGCGATAACATCGCGTTTGCAGCGCGTTATAGTTGCGAGAGACGCGCGTCGACGGCGCCTGAAAAAAATGTGGAGAGTATGAGCTCTAAGGTTTTGGTTTCTATAAAAGTGCCTACTTAAATAATTACATCAATTTTGTTCACTAAATATTTTATTAACTTAAAATATTCTAGCATGGCTAGGAAACAGATCAGTAAGTACAAGACCTATGCATAGAAATTACTCATATGTTCTTTAGTGGCCTCTTTCATTGTCTTCTCCACAACCTTTTGTGTTTTAGTGCCCAACTTGCTAACACAATCCACAATCATATCCAACAGTTTTCTGGTATCTTCTTGGAGAGTCACGAATAACAAATCCCCTTTGCCGAATGCCAGCAAATCGTGTAGGTAATCATTAAATTTCAACCTGTGTTGTAAATTAAAGGCTTCATCAATTGCTAAGAAAAAATCCTGTCGCTTCGGCAATTTCACATTGTATTCCCTCCTGTATTTCGCTACTTCATCGACGATATCATCACGGTGCAATTTCGACAAGTGTTTATAATGTCTCGCTAATCGTTGTGTGTGTGAAAACTCCATTTTTTCCAATTCTTTCCTCATCATTCTACAATATCTTATCAGCTCTTTACCTGTAAACGCTGTCGATAATATGTCCAGGTAATTTTCGATAAACTTTTCGAATATACCTTGACTCGTGTCAGCGGCTTTGTTTGTTGGGTCCAAATCATCACCTGTACTTAAACAGTTTCCTAAACACATCGAACATGTCACGAATATAACAATCGTATTTAACGAACACATGTTACCAACAATGCTGTGTAATCTACTGCGACTTCTGACGAAAAGTCATAAAATATAAAAGCCAATTTCACGGTCGGCTTAATGTGAAATTAAACAGGTGACCCAATGTGAAATTAAGAGCAGTACCATTTAATCTTTCCTCCCAGTATTCTAAAACTGCTGATTTGAATTTTAATTCGATATCACTTTTAACATCTTCAGACTGTCGATGATATCTACCGAATACTATACGCTCGAATACACGTCTGGTGTTATCTCCAATGTGCTTCAAAACTCCTTTCCCGTATTGTTTGAGCAAATAAACATATTCGTCCATTTTCATATCATCCACTACTGTATATATGGCGTCCATTGCCTTGAAGTATTCAGTCTTTTTAGGTTTACCATCAGATATAAACACCAAAAAATCATTAACTTTCGATTTTATAATATTTTTATTATATATGGAGTATTTTTTCAATCGCTTTCGAAATCTCTCTATCCACATTTTCTGTAAGAAGTCTATCCCGAGGCCTTTAAGGCTGTTGCTGACTATTGATAAATATTTGCCGAGGTGTTTAGCTGCATATTTTGGTGACAAGAGGGCATTGCAAATGTTGCTAAGGAAACCGAAGAATGAAGGCAATGCTCGAGGAGCTTTTGTCGTAACCAACGAAGCATAATCTGTCGTACTTGTAATCCATAATTCCTCTACACTTATAGAATCTTTTGATTCTTCACTTTCACTTAGATCGCCCGAGATTCCACTGATATCTTCGATTTGACTTCTTTCTATTTTTCTAGGAAGCACTACAATATCGCACAATATTGCATAAACTAAAACACAATACAATAGAATATGCTTCATAGCAATTGGTAGTCGCTTGTGTTTCCATTTGTCCTTATTAAATTTCGATTTCTGTTTTTTCTCTTTGATTTCTATTTCCAAACCATCTTCTTACTTGCATCATTATCTGAAAATTGTGAAATGATTCAATTATTTGTGTGTGCGTGATAACTGGCTGTTCCTGCCGTGATTAATCGTAGGTTGATTGGGACAGTGGTCGAAACAAATCGACAGATTAAGGCAATTAAAATTTTGGACACACTAAATGAAAAATAGCAAACTACGGGTAATATAAAACTGTTCCAAAAAATTTGATAGATGACGCGAGGTTTCAAATTCAAACAATGGATCTTACCTACCTATAAAGTTATATTGTTTTAATAGGAAAGTATCTGAAGGGCAAACTAGAAGTCTGAAAACTGGCAAGGCCATACCTTGGAACAGGCCTAGGTAGGTGTTCTTTTGGTTGTCGAACCAAAAGAACACCTACCTAGGCCTGTTCTCTCTACCTAGGCAAGCTCAAATCCAATGCGTCGGCATTGGATTTGAGCTTGTGGAATTTCCCACTAGATTCTGTCTTGTTTACCTACCTACTGGCTTAAACTGTGTTTGCTTACTCAGAATCAGATTTATTTATGGTATACCTAAGTAGGTTCCTGTTTTACTTTATATAAATTGGTGTTTCTTACATCTCTCATTTATTAGTTTTGATTGTATTGCAATCAATAAATAATTTTAACAAGCAATTAAAGTTTATTATTATTGGTAAGCAAGGTATATATATATAAATGTACTATGCCTACCGAATCTCTGTGTATGATGTTCTTTATTAATCAGTTTTTTTCTTTCACAGATATAATAATGCCTGCATTCCTTGAGGGTAGACCTCTATCTGTCAGAAAGGTAACAGTTCTATGGGACCCCCAGTTTTGTATTTTTTTATGTATTGCGATATTTATAAGAGCGACTCATGATTCATGAAGATGCACAATATATCAGAACCAAGACATTGCCTATCTTGAGGACCAATACTGTCAGATGTCGTTCACGTTCAGAAATTGCGAGATAATTATGTTTTTTTGTTTTTTACTTTTCCCTACACTAGGAATTTCTTCCTGTATCGTGGGTGCGTTTACAAACATATAAACTCACATACACAACACCCAGATCCGGAACAACTATCTGTAGGTCATACAAATATTTGTTCCGTGCGGGAATCGAACCCGCGACACGCAGCGCAGCAGTCAATCGCTGAACCACTGCGCCAACAGTGCGGCAAATAATAGGTATATGTGATCCGCGAGATTAGTATCCACCGGTATCCACTCTACCTAAGAGTACGTTTACACAGAACATCCGTATTTCTAAGATCGTTTTTAACGGATCTATCGTTACTGGTGGTAATGTTCACACCGCATTTACAGTACCGTTTTAACGGATCCGTCGCTTCTGGGGGCACTTTGGTGAATGTCACATATCTTAGAGTTTATTTTCCCTCATAATGTTTTCCTTCGCGGTTTCCCGATGAAATAATTCATCGTTGCTCTCACCTGCCATGCTAGAAGAGTAGCCAGTGCAGCCACCAGGGAGTCGTCTGTTGCAATCAACACGCAACCGAAGAGCATTGCGTCAAATGTTGATAAGCTCCACTCTTCTCCCCACCTTAGAAAAGAACACAAATTCAAAATAATAGAAAACACTGTTGTTTAACATTTATCAACATTCCTGCTGCAAGATGTCTAAAGCTGGACGTAGGCCATCCTAAAAGCATCGCTACATCAACCGGTCTTGTGCATCGCGCATCCAGCTTCACCATGTCTTTGGTCCTTGTAGGAGAGTTTCCAACGTTGCGTCTTCTGGGACGCGGTCACAGTCAACATGCTTTGGAGTCAAAATTTATTTTATTTTATTTTAAATATGCCTACATGGGCACTTATAACGTCGACAAAAGGCGCACGGTTCGGGTTGGTCGTTTCCTATGGAGAAGAACCGGCAAGAAACTCCACGGCTAGGTACTCATTTAAAAATATAGTTTGGTTTTACAATATTTCCATGTTACAGCATTACTTAGATATGGGGGGACAACGTAGGCCCGACAATAAGACGTTAGAAACTAAAAAAAAAGAAAAACGAGATAAAAAGTTATTGAATGTTATCAAGCATCTAGAAATCTACAATGCCTACAATGTTCACACATTCACAAAACAATCGGTAAAATATTCTATACAAAGGTAAAAAAAATAAAAATAAATGTATAACAAGACTAAATTTAACATGTGGCACAAATGTTGTTATCAGTGCTGTAAAAGGAAAAATGATATTGAGAATAGTTAGAGACATCCACATATTTGTGCCGTTTATGAGTTACCAGGGTAGCCGCATGCGCAGAAGAAGCTAAAGCCAAAAATTTTATCTTCAACGTATTCCTTGATTTTATAATATGTTTTTTTAATAAGGACACGTTTGATGTAGTATTTGAACTTCCCATCAGTCAGTTCTATAACTGACTTTGGCAACTTGTTAAAGAAGCGTATACTGTTTATAAGAAAAGACTTGCTAGTTTTCGTTAATCTGATTTTGGATATTACAAGTTCGTGCTTACTGCGTGTATTTAAATTATGGAAGTCGCTTCTAGTTATGAAAAGCCCTCGATTATTGCGGACATACAAAATACATTCCAAAATATAAAGTGAAGGTCAGTATATAGATCTCTTTAAATTTTTCTCTGAGGGACTCGCGAGGATCCATTTTATAGATCGCGCGGATTGCCCTCTTTTGTAAGATAAAAATTGAATCAACGTCCGCTGCTGATCCCCACAGCAGAATGCCATAAGACATAATACTGTGGAAATAAGCATAGTTTACTAGCCTAGCTGTGGCTACATCGGTTAACTGCCTTATTTTTCTTACTGCATATGCAGCCGAACTTAACCTACCCGAAAGAGTTCTAATGAGCGCGCCCCACTGCAATTTTGAATCGATTGTAATCCCCAAGAATACAGTTTCCGTTACAACTTCAAGATTTTTGCCGTTAAGATTTAAATTTAAGTCACGTTAAGGTACATTTGGTAAAGAGAACTTTAGACATTTGGAGTGCCAAAGCATGTTGGGTTCATCGACCATCCGAGCAAGGTGCGCGAGTATTAAACCAATGCCCCCGAGACAAATAACAAGATAAGAGGAAGACCAATGTTTATTCGCTCAAACATACACACTTAAAAGACAGCTACATGCATGCAAGATAACAAAAAAAAAACAACTGGGTCAGACATGTTTGCCACATGCTATGGCGTACGAATATTATGTAAGTAAAACAATGATTCTGAATACAATAATTATAAATATCAATAGTAAAAAAGTGAAAATCATTGGCAATATAAAAATATCAAGCAAATGTCAAATAATAATAATGTAAACACTCAAATGTCAAATAGCAATTATTTAATCCAAATTTATGCACTATTAACAATCAAATCACAAAAAATATTTGACATGCATTAAATGTCAAATCAATGTAAAAAATAACAAATGTCAAATAGCAATAAAGTCTATGTCAAAAGAAATGAATCTTTCATAAATTCGCTAATAGTATAGCACAGGGGTCACCAATTACTTTAATTTATGGGTCCGTTTCTTAAAAATAATATGCTAGTCGCGGTTTACTGAACACCACCCCCCGGTCTTATTAAACAATAAAATAATGTTATCAATAAAAGTAAGACCAAGACTTTTTCAAATATTACACGGAAGGCCTATGTTCAGCAGTAGAAGTCTTTAGGCTGAAATCATGATGATAGAATCTATCGTGGATAGGACACAAAATAGGCCGGCGGTCCGCCATGTGGTGGACACCTGTTATAGCATCTACTACTCGGTCTAAATAAGTGAACACACAAAATGTCAAACAACCAACACTCCCACCTACCTGCGCAGAGCCCCGCGTTCGCCTCTTGCGCCAATATGAGATTCTGAGTGACTTTGACAGCTCAAACTGCCCAGGTAGTTTGACCGTGCAGTACAAGTAACATCTTATACCTAAGACTTACCAAGCGACGGAGAAGCATGAAGGCGTGTTATCTTCAGGGTCGTACAGCAGCGTGCTGGTATTGCCAGCCTCTCTGGTATTCAGTTCCACGTTCATCAGACGTTCAAGTACAGTGCGCTCGCTGGCAACCCAGCTGAGACCGTCTAGAGCCTATTAAAACATCATTGTTGTGGAAATATTATGTATTTATGTTAAAGAATCTGAGTAGAGCTAACGTCTGAAAATATGTATGGAAGCCACTGAGCCCGGGCAACCTGGGCACAACCCAGGTTCCTCATAGCCAAAAAACGTCCGCTACTGTCCGTAATTTATGAAATTGCAGCTATATTAAACTGTGCCATTTGAACTGTAAAAGCTAGTAATTTCATTGGTAAGGTCCATTGGGTCCATGTATAATGTGCTCAGCAGCTGACATCTCTCGCCACAACTACCGGTCCATTGCCCCCTTTCAGCGGGTCCCCACGTCCTTCAATGGATCTGTTGTTCATTTTATGGCATAGAGGTTAGCCTCCCTACTTCACATAAAATGAGAATCTTACCCTTTCAAAGAAAGCAGCCAAAAACCGCGACAGTAAAGATTGACGAGTTTCTGTTTCTCCTAAACCTAAAAAAAATTATTCATAAAATAATCATTAAATTTGAATCAACATACGGGTACCTAGGTACCTTCCAATAAAAAATGGTTTGTTTTCTTTTAATTAAGCTCTCAGTCTAGCCAGAGTAATTAAAAGAAAACAACCAATTTTATAATTAGTTGCAATGTTAAAAAAGCACACTCGATGTAGTACCTACGTTAAAAACATATCTACCTGGTATAGACAGAGATAGCTGTTTATACACGACCCTGAAAAACATTTAAAATATTAGAATTACTAAAAATAAAATACACGTTCAAATTACCATTAACTATCTTTTTTCCTGCTGCTTTTTACTATCCTACAGGAACCGTCCGTTTTATCAGGCGTAAAAAGTAGCCTGTTTTTCTTTTTAGTAGTAAAAAAAAAATTATTCTCAGATCAGGACCAAGAACTACTAAGTAAACAGATTACCTTTAACAAACATATAGACAAGCAACTAATGTTTCATCTTTATAATAAAATAGATATTAATTAAGTTAGACAGAACTGGATAAAACGGTCTATGACGTACCTCAGTTGCGGAGCGCAAACCACACGGCATGTTGCTAGAGGCCCCGCCATTGATCGCAAGTCTTTGGAATCATCGTTTCTAAACAAAAGATAAATTTCATCTGTTTTTCAGATAAAGGAAAGAAAAAGGTAAGGTATTGACAAGGCAGACGCGAATGGAAACGCCGGGAGGGGACGTCCTAGAAAGACACACATAGACCTTATTGGTGATGTTCTTCAGAAAGGCCAGGTGCGCAGTACTCATAACCGGCGTGTGTGTATGACTAGATGTATGAATGTGAGTGAAGCAAAAGAAGTATGTATGGATCGTAGCAGGTGGCGTTTTTATATGTATACTTTTTGGCGTACTGCAGTTTTTGCCTACCCCTTATGGAAAAAAGGCGTAAGTTTATATGTATGAATGTTTTTCAGATGTTTGTAAGAATTCCCAAAAATGCTAAAACAAAGAACCTATTCATTAATGTATCTGAAACAGTTTAACTATTGTAATTTGCGGATTTCAGGAGACAATTTTTCTCTTTTTATATTCCTTAGGCCCCAAGACTCGCTACAGATTTTTCGACACTATCGATCAAGAGATGGCCTTAATTTTTATCGGATTGCGGGGGAGCCCAAAATAAGAGCATTTTTTATTACTGGATTGTACGACTAATTGGATCATGAACAGATATTTAGGTACCTACATTCAGTGGCGGCTTTAGGGGAGGCGAGCAGGACAATTGCCCGGGGCCTCACGCGACAACTCGAAAACTTACAATTTAAGCTTTTTATTTTATCGTTATCCAACAGTTATTCGTAATCGTAACAAAATATAAAGTTGGTTAAGTATTTCATAGTAAAGTACTAATAATAATAAATGCCAAGGTTTGGATTATTCTCGTCTATTATCACTTCATCACATACATTGCAAAAAGGATCAGGAGCAAGTATAAGCCGCCCACCAGGAGCTTCGCAGCGGTTAAGGCCGCCCCTGCCTACATTAGATAAAATAAAATCGCATCCAGATACGTACATACCTAACATATAAATAAATAGACATACCGTCCATGCACATAATGAGCATAGTAATCTTCCTCGAAGACCAACAGCGACAGTCCTACACTGGTACAAATCTTCGGTAGAGTTGTGGTGGGTGACCCTCGCAGTCTGTCAGCTACCCATCGTGTTGAGAGCAGCGTGATGTATGAGGACCACCAGGCGATGGTGGCTACTGCCCATCTGTAGCCTTGGCTCGGAGGGAGGTAGGTTTGCCAAGGAGACATGAACTAATAGAAAAGTAGAAATTGATTTAAATGTTGTTTCTAGGTTTCTAATAATTATGGTGCTTTATTATCTTAGTAATATTATAAATGTGAAAGTTTGGATGGATGTGTGTGGATGATGTTTGTTACTCAATCACGCCGAATGGCTGAACAGATCTAGATGAAATACAGAGATAGATTATAGTCTGAAATAGCACATAGGCTACTTTTATCCCGGTATAATGTTCCCTTGGGATTATAAAACACTTTTCACGCAAGCGAAGCCGCTGGCAGAAGCTAGTATTGCATATTTGTATTGTAATGTAACCGAAAATAATTAGGCTTAACACGCATTGCGATTTTTATACGCGCGAATTTTTTAGTACTTTTTGAGCGCGATTTTTTTTCCGCAATGCAGCTTCACACATTTCCATAGGTCACAGAATGGACGGAAGAAAAAATCACAGTGCGTGCTATGCCTTAAACGTAAATATGCAACATCGTGAGGAAACCTGGACTTATAGCAGTTAGTTTATTATAAGTTTATACTCTATTGGTGCTGGATGTGGGATGAACGGGACCGGTTAATGTGGGACGCACGGGACCGGTCAATGTGGGACGCACGGGACCGGTCATTGTGGGACGCACGGGACCGGTCATTGTGGGACGCACGGGACCGGTCAATGTGGGACGCACGGGATCGGTCAATGTGGCGACGCTTGGAAGAGGTCTATGTCCAGCAGTGGACGTCTTTCGGCTGATATAATGATGATGACTCTATTGGTGTTATTGCTACAAGGCGTTTTAAAGCGAGAATAAACGAATAAATAAAGGCGTCGCCCTACAAAACTAAACTTTTTTTAAACATTGATTTTAAGAAACCGTTCAAATTATAGGGCGTCGCCATATTATTGGCAGCGAGATATATGCCATTATTATAGGTTAGTCAGATTGATACCGAAAACGGTGTTTCCAAAAGCTCCTGTCAAATCCTTAACCCTATGTCAACCAAATTAATATTAACGTTATTTATTGGTATTTTCGTCTCTACATCAGCTGATAAAGCTGTCATCAGATTTGACAGGGTTTGAATTGACTAGCCCTATGAGGGCTCAGTGTGGTCTATTGGAAATCGAGGCTTATAACTTGTAAATAATTCATATTCAACTATATTTAAAAGACGTTTGAAAATTGTTACTCCAGCAAACTTCAGGCTGACTTTTAATTCGATAAATTTTTAGGGTCGAAGGAACCCAAGAGTGTAAACAACTTTTAATATGGGATTAAGATCGATTTCACATTGTATCCGATCTGAGTCCGGATTTAAGTTCCGAGTTCTATCCGAATTGAAAATGTTCTGAATTCGGTCGGACGAAGTTCGGATCTAGTGCGTAAGGGCCGTTCCGCAATGGATCCGATCCGAATCAGAGAAATGAGAAATGTCGGTCCGAAGTAGTCGTAGTAATACTTGTAGAAGGGGTTGCGCACTAGATCCGAAGTCTATATACGTCATAATACAGAACATTTCTAATTCGGACAGAACTCGGCACTAAAAATGTGGATTCAGAACAGATGCAGTGGGGAACCGCACTAACACCTCTTACAAGTAGCACTACAACAACTTCGGACCGAAATTTCTCGAAATTTTTCGAAGACTCGGATCGGATGCAGTGCGAAACCGCTCTAACGGTGACATAAATATTAAAAAAAATGTTACTCAGCACATTTATGTCTTCTAATCATAAGTATAGTACCTTACATATATAGGTACCTTTTTTAATACCTTTTCTATGCGAGTTTTACATTATGCATAACGAGCATAAAAAAAGTATTAAAAAGTAATAGTAGCTTGACTTTGTGCAATAATAGCTTCTGATTGGCGAATGTCTTAAATTACAGACCTGTGTATTTTCGCCCTAGCTATGCAAAGATTTCAATCAACACTTGATACATCATCATCTGCCTAGCCTTTTTCCCAATTATTGTTAGGGTCGGCTTCCAGTCTTTCCGGATTCAGCTAAGTACCAGTGTTTTACATGGAGCGACTGCCTATCTGACCTCCACAACCCAGTAACTGGGTAAAACGGTACCCCTTGGCAATACTGGTGTCAGATCTCAAGCTTCTGACTACCCGTAACGACTGTCAAAGATCTTCAAATGACAGCCGGGACCAACGGCTTAACGTGCTTTCCGAGGCACGGAGGAAACTCGGTATGTTGAAATGGTCACCCATCCACGGACCAACCTCGTCAAGCGTTGCTTAACCTTGAAGATCGACCCGTGCGGCTGTTATTATTTAGCCACGAGCTCCTGATACATTACAAATAATACTTACATGTAGTACAAGCAGAGCCAGAGTGACAGTATACCCGGGAGAGACTCTCCTCATCGTCTGCATTCCACTCCATTCCCTGGCCAAGGTAGAGGCTCTCCAGCAGTTGTACTTGTCTGACGGTGTTGCCCCTACGAAAGTTTTAATCATATTGTTTGAATAAAGAACATACATTTACTTCAAGGTTTTATTTTACCGCCAAATTTTTAAACTTCGTAGGAATCCATTGGATGCGGGAGATATAGGAACGGTTGTTGTAGTGATGCTTGCATGCCAAGATCCAGGAGCGGACGTATTGTGATCCTTAATATATTACATTTACTGTACAATTTTGCTTCAGTAATGTTAAAAGGTTTTAATACCATTGCATATTTAAGTATTGTGATTAACGATTTTCATAAACGAGTAAAGAAATTGAAAATCCCCTTCGTTATTGAAGAGACGATGAAAGGCTCCAAAAATTTGGGCAGAAAAAAGTTTTGATTTGTTTACATACCTTTGAACGGTGCATTATACTCTGACCAGTCCAAAAAGAACACGTCACATCGACATTGATTGAAATTGATCCACGCTATCTTTACAGCCTGAAAAAAGATAACATGCTAACTTTTTATCTTAGAACTTTAATTTAAAGACTGAAATATATCCGATCCTAGATTTAAGTTTATATTTTGTTTTATACGCTGGCTACTTGAAGGTTTTAGGAGTTTGTACCAGCAACATAATAGACAGAAAAAAATTGTCTCTTAAACATTGTGTGTTGGATTAAAACATAATTAATTCAACTATAAAGTGAGTTTTAATTTAAAACAATTTTACTTTTATGTTCACGATACGAACAGACTACACCATTTTCAGCGTAGATAAAGTTTAGTGGTATTAAATAATGGATAGAAGATTCTTGGAGCAGGTAGGTAATCGTTTTTTAGGTATGAAGAAATAAAGTTTCGTTACTTCCTAGTAGTTCCAGCTTAAATTACATGCCTAGTTTTAATATTACCCAATACCAAAACTTTCCTAATTTCCTAGAAAATAAGTGGGAAAAAAAACCAAGGCACACGTCTGGGACGAATAGATCGCGGCGCGTAAGTTGAACCAAAATTTATTAATAGGGTTATTTTGTGTTTGGTTAGGTCGTATAGAAGGGATTAATTTCAGGTAATTTCAATAATACATTAGTTGGTACATTTTGGTTGAACTTACGTGCCGCGATCTATAGGTACATTAATTGTCAAACGCGAGACAGATGCTGTGATTGTTAAAATTAATTTTCTGCAGTGAATCGCAATCGACTTGGGTTTAATTTGTGACTTGCAATATTTTTTTCCAGAAATGGGAGGGTTAGTAATTTAAATCATACTCATAATAAAGTACTCCAGTAATTATCACCAACCTTCAATGAAACAGCTGTATAAATAAAAGCCTTGATGATCCGTTCCTCTCCCTGAGACAATGGGAGGGTTAACCCGAGTGTACCGGCTTCCGCTGCCAAAGCATGGAGGGTAGAGAACCATGCCGACTGTAACAAATTAATAATAATGTACGTACGCATTAAACAAAGAAAACTAAATAACTAGTGTCATTGTATAAGTACAATGTAAACGTTGTTGTTTACTTCACCAAAAACGTTTAGGACCTATTAATTATTTAATCGTGGAACTCTGTAATCTAGGTAGGTATACATACTCGTATAAAATAACTTTATTTAACTAATTTTCGGCCAGCCAGAAGGTTACACTTACACCCAATTAGGAAACACACTAACAGAATACAAACTAGGTATATGATGTTTCCCGATGTCCAAAACTTGGTTGGCCACCACTGAGATTGAGAAAAAACTTTTAAAACATATTCTCGCTCTCCACCACTGGAGACAGCGTCACAACTTTCTAAATTATTGCATATCTTATTTATTTATACAAAATAGATGATACTGTTGTATAAGCATTTATACCCAAAGTACCAGGTGACCAGAAACATGAGAAAGTATTTGCGGGGCTGGAATCATGAGCGGTAACTCATAAACTACCAGGAAAAAAAATCACAAATAATTAAAATTTCATTACCTGTCTAATTATTAAGCTTTACGTCAATTGAATCAATCGCCCACAATACTCACAAAATACAAGGTGTCAGCAATGGCCCCATTCAGCAACGGTAGCACAGAGGCATACAGACCTCCTCTGCGGACCACTCCTCGCCACTGCACCATCGCGTACAAAGTCAGGAGGCAACCCAGCACTCCGCCCCATATCTGGAATTACTACTATGTTGAATATGTTATTTTAAGACCTGATTTTAAGTAAAAATCTTCTTTTAAAAGAAAATGTGTCACACAGGACCTACCCATGCAAGAATAATGTTATGTCGTACTTGGTATAGATAGTTCAACTCATCTGTGCGCGTGGCGCCATGTGTGTGTGCGCTTGTAATTATACATTATGCATTTGTGTGGCAGTAACGCGCCAGTCGTCGTCCGAGCAAATAACCACCCACACATGCTTACTCACATATAACGCCGCGCGCAAAGATGAGTTGAACTATTATTTATTTATTTATTTATTTATATACACTTTATTGTACACCATAATAAACAAGAAAAAATAAACTTCATACTATAATATACAATGGGCGGCCTTATCGCATTACCTATTTAACCCCTATATGAGAGACACTGATGACGCTGAACCTTCTCCGTCTTCTTCCACCTCACCACTTCCCGTTACTCGGGGTTGGCTTTTCTAGTCCTGAGCGAAACTTGTTCCGCTGAAAAGCATCGTCAGTAGATAGACCCCACTTCTTCATGGCCTTCTGAACACTCGTCATCCAAGATGTCAGCGGTATTCCTCTTTTATGTCGTCATGCAACGGCACTTTTACACTCGTTTTACATTGCCGAACTTTTATTAAGCTTCGCAAATCCTGTACAATGAATATAGATCCCGCAACCCAAAAGTAAAAGAAAACATTCTGACACTTTCAACAACTGAGTCCAAAAAATAAAAATCCTTTTAGACCCTTTTTTTTTAAATCAAGCCATTTAAATATAAACTGAATACTGTTTTATGTCAGCATTACTTTTATTTACAAAACCAACGTTACGGGCGAGTGTTATTGCCTAAATTTTCATTTCTGGCTTTGGGTTGTTGCCGAGACGGTGCAATAAATCATCTTGCTATCACCTGAAGGGCCGCAAAATATTTTTATATGTACCTGTAGATATAAAGTGCCTAACCATTTCACTAAAATAAGGATAAGGATTGATATAGATATTTGGTATATAGGTATTTGGTTTGTGTTTGTTTTTTTTTTTATTAATATAGATATATTTATAGGTATGTTTTTTTTACTTTATCCAGTCTCGACACACCCCCAGACCACCTCAGCATCTTCATCTCGGCAGTGTGAAGCAACACGGGAAATCTTCTTTTCTTTTAAAATTGCCCGATCCGATAACCCAGGACAGATTGTCCTGGCGCCAGAAAATTAGAAGAGCCGGCCCCACCTAAAGTGGGATAGTGCTAGGAAGAAGACGATATTTATAGGTATGTACTATATAACATATATATGTATGTGTATTTTAAACTACTTATTGTTACAGTTTCTTGTTTATTTTTTTGTTTTCCTAGCTTTAATAATGCATCTGCCATGTTTTCTCTTCACCACCCTTGGTTGACTGGTAGAGGATGACTAAGACAAGAAGTCCGCCATTGTAGCTTTGTGCATGAAGTTTTAAATAAATAGATTGAAATAATAACTTTATGAAGGATAACAATTGAAAAACATTACAAATATTTTTTTAAGATTGTAGCACAAAGTTGGTTTCTTCCTACCCCTTTAGACTCAAACAACGTGATATTTATTTATGCTGCAAGGTGAATAATTATTTAATTTTAATCTTTTTCTTAGTCCTATGAGACGATCTTATCATATTGTATCTCTTGGCGGAGTTGTCGTGGTTTTCGATGTTGGTTGCGGCTTTTGCGAGACTTCTCCATTTCACTTCATATAGGGTTTAATAAAATAATAATAATTAAAAGTGATTAAAACGTACCTCTAGACCACGATGGACACCAGCCTCAGGCATAACATGTACTACTTTCAAAGTCATGACAACTGACTCGGAGAGAGGCGACTTCGTGGCATAGTTTGCTTCTACCGATATGTGCACTCGTAGTGAGCTTGGACTGCTTTTGTCTCGTTCTATCCTGGATAAAATAAAAATGAATCCCTATTTCCCTTGGTCACGGCATCACGCGTGAACGGCTGGACCGATTTCGCTTATTCTTTTTTTGTTGTGTTTGTTATTGTTAGGAGAAGGTTCTTATGAAAAAAAAAAAACAAATTTGGTACCTTACCTACATAGGTAGGGTAGGGTAGGTAGGGTTGGGTAGGTAGGGTAGGGTACGGTAGGGTAGGTAGGGAAGGTAGGGTAGAGTAGGTAGGGTAGGGTAGGTAGGGTAGAGTAGGTAGGGTAGGTAGGGTAGGGTAGGGTAGGGTAGGGTAAGGTAGGTAGGGTAGGGTAGGTAGGGTAGGGTAGGTAGGGTAGGGTAGGGTAGGGTAGGTAGGGTAGGGTAGGTAGGGTAGATGAATGTTTGGTGCTTTTATGGCAAAACAAAGTTTGCCGGGTCAGCTAGTACTGGATAAAAATTACCATTATGTCATATGAAAAATAAACTTAAATATTATCATGATCATCATTTAAAAGGCTTACCACAAGGATTTCAGAATTAAGAATTTGATGATAAGTATTTTTCAAACTCTACTTTAGCTTATAAACCTAGGTATGAATCAAATTTTCAGAAATTAGCTCTTATTGGGCAAAAACTAGTTATTGAAGAATGATCAATAGGGAAAGGTTCCTGAATTTTGTATTTGGAGCTAAAAGTGTTTTAAAGTAGGGTAACTTTAATGCCAATGACATAATAAGCTGAATAATTTTCATTATATGGCTGATTGGGAAACCAATACTTAAATTGTTTTTCAGCATAGGAAAAACTGCTCATGTTTTTAAGCTTGTTAGGTAGGCCCAAGGGGACTATTATTTTGCAGGAACGGTACTATATAAAATACTTGAAGTAATAGAGGTTCCGAAATGTTTTTAAATGGGCAATAGTTTACTTACTGTAGTCGTATCACCATTGTTCTGAGGTAGACTGTGTTGGTGATATTTGCGATAGTTGACAGAAAGTTATCCATTAAGAAGAAACGCTTAAATTTGCCAGATAGCCATGTGCCCCTCTGTAAGAATGAATTGATAGTTAAAAGTAAATAAATTAATTATTGATATGTTCATCATCATCATCATAATCTAAAGCTTTGTTCCACCAATCACCACAAAGAATATTAGTGGTGTCTCATCCCATACAAAGAAACCGTGCCAACGTACTGTACTGATTATGGAGTTTCTTGTGCATTCTTCTCCATAACAAGCTACTTTCCGAATGCACGGTAGAATCATTTTTATGTAACGTTCAAAAGTGCCGCTTGGTGGCCTAGTTGAAATAAAATATCTTTGTCTTTGTCTTTGATTATACTGATTATTTTTTGTACATCGATTGCGTTCGGTTCCATTCCACGGATATAGATGGTGATCTATCTATTGCCATGGAACGGAACCGAACGCGATCGTGTTACAAAAAATAATCGTTATAATCAGATAAAAAACGCTAGTTGCGTCGGCACGGTTTCTTGGTATGGGACGAATGAGGCTATATGCTAGTATTATATTATATGTGGTATAGGCATCTACTCTTGTGTGCCAATTATGTCAGGGAAACCTACATATCTTGGAAGAAAAAGCAACCGATAATAATAAAATTAGCGCTACTATACACGATTACATTTTGATCATTTTAATCCCGCAGCGAAATGATTTTGTCTTGGTAATACAATCGATTTATGAAATAATAGTACATTACTGCAGCGGCCAGCAAAATAGGCATTGATGGACGAACGTGTAAATGTGGGCCGAGGCGAAGCCGAGGTCCATCAATGCCTAGTTGTGGCCAAGGCTTGTATAGTACTTTTCTCAAATAATGCGCGGAAATTAAAACTAAGTAGTACCTAGAACTCATTTTGTCAAAATCAATGACGCACAACAATAATTGTTCCCGCGTTAAAGTGTTCCTTTGTTTTTTTTTCAATAAACAGCGTTCTATTTGCAAGCCAGTTCGAAATTTAAATAAAACCTTTGATAAGTTACCTCCTTGGTTGCCATGTTTTGGAGCAAAACATCGTTCCATTTTTAAACTACACGACAGATATGAGTTTACTATGGAATTTATTTGGCCGCTAGACACGACAGATATGGATTTTCATACAACTTTTGCCGGCCGCTGCGCGCATGTATTTGACCAGTACAGCAATTTCGATTTATCTCGAAGAAGGTTGTCAAAATAATGATCACATTTCCAAGCATGTTTGAGAAAATAAACATTGTAAGTATCAACAATTGGCAGATTAACAATTGTGAAAAACAAAACTCGAAAGCGACTTCGAACCAATAATAACCCGCGATAGTTAACCGGCGAAGCAATAGCAGTGCGAGCCGGGTGGGCCGACGCGAGCTGCGCAGTCGTTACCGGGCGCGTGCGGTTCATTCAATACCTACGTTACGTCTAGAGAGTTTACTATTGGTTCTCACGCTTTTGAGTTGATGAATACTTTTGTAATTATTTTAAAACATAAACATTTTTATTTTATCTTTATAAATCGATACTGTTTCATGCACCAGGATCGAGCCTCCACGGGATAAAAACAATCAAAATGTATTCATTTATCATTCATTATCCCTAGATTCCCTAACAGCAGAGATTATGTTAAAATCTTACCATGAAAACTTATGTGAAGTACAGTAAGGAGTCAATCCACATTAGATGAAATGAGTGTTTACTTAAGGCACTGGGTCCCAAAGAAAATATGGTTCAAATAAATCTCATTAGATTTTTTTTTTTTTTCCTTTTTTCTCCCCACACGAGGAATTTCTTCCTGTATCGTGGGTGCGTTTACAAACATATAAACTCACATACACAAACACCCAGAGCCGGAACAATTATCTGTAGGTGTATACAAATATTTGTTTCGTGCGGGAATCGAACCCGCGACACGCAGCGCAGCAGTCAATCGCTCAACCACTGCGCTAACCGTGCGCCCAAAGATGGCGGGATATGCACCGTTTTATTTTTCAATTGTGTGTAAAATTAACATTTTCTGGTATTGAACATAGAAAATGTATGTTCTCGTTTAATAAACTATCCTAAGCAATAAATACTCAATGCTCTTAGGCAATTCACATTTCAAAGATCATTTGAACGGATCATTTAAAATTGATGCCAATAGATGGCGCGTTTTTAAATTTCTGAGGCATTCCACTAGATTGTTTAAATTTGTATTGTAACACATTTTGGTGCAATGAAACTGTAAAAACGTGCAAAAATACTATAAAACAAATCGTCACTGTATTTAAAGAAAAAAATATTCACGAACCGAGTAAACCTTTTTATTTGCAAGTCGCTGCTAACACCATCTATCTATCACCATGGGACAGAACTGAAAGCGTTCGATGTAAAAAAATATATCAGTTTAATCCGACGAATCGATACGTCGGCACGATTTCGTATGGGATGAGGTATCTGTCTGCTAGTATTATATTATCTGTGTTTAAGGCTTATTTCTTCACTTAAGTTTTCACGGTGAGATGTTTACAGAATAGACCGGCTTAAAATGATTATGGATATAATCCCCCAATAATATATAAAGCCCCTTTTAACACTATTGTACGCCATGCAATACTTCAGTTTAAAAGTATAAAGGTCTATCCACATTATCAGGAGCGTGCCCGGGACGTGACAGGGCCGGGTCCCGTCAGAGGCTCAAAAAAATATCGGTGGGAACATTTTATATGAACTCATTCACACACGTCCGTGCACGGGACGTGCCCGGGCCCGTGCACGGACGTGTGTGAACGATGTGTTTTGAGCCCCTGTCGGCACACGGTCTGTCCACGTCCCGGGCACGGCCCTGATATGTGTGGATAGACCTTAAAGCTGCTTATACCTGTACAGTATATCCGTTGGGTTTCCTCGGGTAGACCGGTATTTGTACCAGCTTCCCGTCTGCATACAAATAGGGGGCAATTGTCTCGTTCACAACGTCGGTAAGCTTCGATACATTCATAATGCAGTCGTGGCTGAAATGGTAGTAAAGAGATAGATGAAAACACCCATAAATAACATTACCTAAAGAACGGAGATGTTTACCTCACAGCTCAAACAAACAAACATAACAAAACTTCTTTATTTCAATTAGGCCATTATGCTGCAATTTTGAATGTTAATAATAATAATTTAAATACTAATTGATTATACCGTCCATTCGACAAAGTAGCTTGTAAACAGTTTCCTATCTATCACTTGGTTACTGTGAGAACTCCTTGCCTATATTAAGACTGGCAACCGATAAACAGTCTTGAAAGGTAATTGAATTTCGATCATAATAGTAGTTTATGCAATGGCCATATAATAGGGGTTATTAAAACACGAGCGTAGGTTTATCAAATGAGGCGAAGCCGAATTTGATAATAATATTACGCGAGTGTTTTAATACCTAATTATATGCCGTTGCATACACTACTTTATCTTCACTCATACAGTTGAAATAAAACAAAAGTGGAAAGGGAAAAATATTTGGTATGGCGGGCAATTAAGATTCTCAATGCGCAGCGTGCGCATCCACAGAAAATGAAACTTCTTTGCTACAGCCCATACGCGCCAGAAAATTAAAAAGTAAAAGTGTGCTATAAAAATTAAAAAGTTATTTTATGATGCAGTTGTTTGAAAATCGAAGGAAAATGTTGAACTGTAATGGTTTTTTTTTTTTAATTTTACCTATCCACGAATATAAAGTACGTGTTTATACAATATTTTTTGAATTCGTGTTTGGAACATTACGTTGTGAGTGTAGATAAAATAAATTAAGATGTTTTTGCTTGACTTTTTCCATGTATATAAAGACACCCCTGTGCTTTGATGGATTCCGATAGAAGCCGCCCATGAGGCAGGCACGCTGCTTCACAATATATAAGTTAAAAGCAAATTAATTTGTCTTTCATTACGTAGCGCCCTGGCTACGTCCCCTACATAACCTAACATTAAATAGCATAAGTGCGTAACGTACCCACTGCTAAGATACAGGCCTCTCCTTAAAGGAGGTCTGACAAGGTGAACGCGCACCTAGCCGCACCGCAGGAGCCGCACGCGCCGCAGTCATCGCATTTTATAAATCTTTATATGAAATCGTATGCAGCCTCGCGCACCTGTCCGCGCCGCACGCGCCGCATTTCAGCAAAATGCTGTAGGTATACGGATTCCACCAGCGCGTGCTGATGACGTCATCAGATTCGGCGCGTACGATGCTTGCGGCGAGTGCGGTGCGGGCGGCGCGGAGACATCATGCGTACAGTGATGCCAACTTAGCTACTTTATAGCTAAATCAAGCTATTTTTCAGCTTCTATTTGATAAAACTGGTAGCTAATTTTTTAACTATAATTTCTAGCATTTTTTATAAGACATGAATGCTTTCGAGATTGTAGTGGGACACCGGATCTTAATTTAAATTATCTCAAGTCAGGAAATAATGTGCGATACTCTCCAACTGTACCCATTTTAAGTTAATGTCATGAACCCATATTTTTTTCTTTCATTCCACCTCTTCTACCGCAAAACCGACAATAACAGGATCAAGTGCCATAGTACACTACGTACGTTCGTTCTATACAGAAAATATTCATCAAATCAAATGTATTTATTTCAACTAGGCCATTATGCGGCACTTTTGAACGTTCAAAAAATTTACATGTTATAAAATATTGATTCTACCGTGCATTCGGAAATGTAGGTAGATATGGAGAAGAATGCACAAGAAACTCCATACTTACTCTTTTAAAAAAATAAAGGCATTTTTACAATATTAACATAAATAGTACATACATTAATAAATTCTTATACGTGAGAATATATTAATGTATGTATACGTATTTTGTTATAGAATTTAACACATAATAATAAGATATACAGAAGTGAATATGATTCTGACAACACTGTGCATGCGGCGCTTTCGGCCATTCGGCGCGTTCGGCGCGTACGGCGCGTTCGGCGCGTTCGGCGCGGATAGCGCGGGGCCTTGAGAAAATGCGATGACTGCGGCGCGTGCGGCTCCTGCGGCGCGGATAGGTGCGCGTTCACCTTAAAACCCACCCGTGTTCATTCAGTTGCTTGTGCAAGCCGACCGAAGATCGATCGTTTGCAAGAAATGGTTATCTCTCCATTTTACTTTTATCTAAAGTTACATGATAGGCTCTTAAGGCGAATTAAACGAAATTGTTTCAAAAACTTCTGTAAAACTTGATAAAAGTGTATTACAGAATTTTATCCCAAATTTTTCTATGACGACCTTATTTTAACAAGCAAAAAAGAAAAAAAAATCTAAAGAAAAAGTTATCTAGTCGAAGTATCTATGAGTTATTTTATATTACCACATAAATTCTGACTAAAACCTACCTAGAACCGAGGACGTAGGTACATATTTCAGTTACCAAAGCCTTTCGTTTGTTAATAAATTCTGTATGAAATTCCTCGGATGAAGGTCTAATGTAGGTAAGTATGCTATTAAGTCTAGTTTACGCCCCCACGTGAGCAGTTTCTATCCGTATACTTGTCATAAATATTGTGCCTTGAACTGTAAACAAGTATTTATTTCTACTGCTGCTATTTTGTTTTTTATCTCGTGAGGGCACGAGCTATGAGAAGATGGGGACTTAAATTATGTACTAATGGAGATGAGAACTGCAGAAATCAAGATAAGAATGAATGTGTACGTGATTATTGAGAGGTAGAAGAATATAAATAAAAAAATACTATTTATTTCAGATTTACGGAATCCATAGAATGTTAGTACAGTAAACAAAACAAACAAATAGGGTTAGTAACTAAAATAAACTAAAAATAGAAAGACATTTATTTCAACATGTGGGCCCTGACCCAGTGTTGGACTATTAGGAGCATAGGTTGCTATCCAGTTTGCTGTTTCTTTTTCGGATGCGGTCACAATGGCAACGAAAAAAGCCCTAGATTAATCTCTATAAATATCAAGCTAAAACAGACAATTTGGTGATTCGAGGTAAAGTCGAGTTGGTGGATATGATTTGGAATATAAAGGTTAGCACTCATGAATAAATTTCGATCATGTCGGCCAATCTCAGCCGAGACTATAGCCATCGACGCATGAGATATTATAATTTGCCACATATACTACATGAAGGGTTTAATAATGGTATGGACGTCAAAAGAAATCAATAGTTCGCATCTCGGCCCACCCTGATACATTATAATTAGTGTGGCAAACTGAGGTCTTAACTCTCTCCTTCCTACCTATATATTGGCAATTTATATGTAAAGTCACCTATTTCAAAAAAGCACCTGAAAATATCTTCAATAGCCGGGCTGATCGGATATGTTTTTATTAGACAAAAAACAAGGGTGGTTGAATTGGACAGGCGTTAACGATACGATTATTCACCTGACTGTACACTTATTTTTTGCAAAAAAACTGAGTGGGTCCAATTGGTGAAAATATAAAAGTGATTTAATTTAAGTTTCACTATCTGGACACGCGTAAAAACCTAACCTGTCCAGATGACGAAATATTAAGTGATACTCATTTTAAGTTTCACCAACTGGACACACATGTGTCCAATCTATCGTGTCGAGTTGGTGAATAACCCGTTTACACAAAGAGATTTTCTTGTTTAAAAAAATATGAACAGCATAAAATACCAGAGTGGTGGTGACTGCTCGCACCTTTTTCGTATGAGAAGAGGCATTTGTTCTGTGGTGAGTCAGTTACAGCATGGTATTGCATTGAAAAAATATGGTATGGTATTAAAAAAAAAAATACATTCGATACATACAATCTTCGTTGATAAACATATTTTGTCAGATTTATATGAGAAGTTCGAACTTTTCTTACTTATGCAGCCTTAGTAATGGTGGATATCGATGTTTGATCGTGTTTTTTTTAAACGTATGTGGACATAAAATATAAGCATTGGGTTTCTAGGAGCATTCGAACATTTTTGTTGGCTTTTATGCTATTGAAAGATGGATATGTTACTGAAAAAAGACAGTGTAAATATATTTGTATTTATTTTTAATAATCTGTAGGCTCGCGCTTGACCTATGGTATGGTAACCTCCACTCTAAGGTATGGTATTATCCTGTGGGGTCGTTGTGTGGAAATTGATCAAGTTGTAACAAATAGAGTCATGTCGTCCATTCTTTAGGAAATATAAAATACTAACTCTCCCATGTATTTATATATTAGAATCCTGTATATTTGTTTTCAAACATAAGACTTTTTGGTTCGTTGTCACTAGTACCATTAACAGTTCCATGATGGAACTATTGAGGTTTTTTGTAATCACTAGTTCCATTTTAGAAGAACCTGAAAATAATGGAACTAATGTTGAATTTATTATCACTAGTTTGTCACTAGTACCATTAACAGTTCCATGATGGAACTATTGATGTTTTTTTTAATCACTAGTTCCATTTTAGAAGAACCTGAAAATAATGGAACTAATGTTGAATTTGTTATCACTAGTTCCACATTATTATTTTAGGCACTGGTGAATTTTTTTAAGGGTGTAAAAACGAGGTAAAAACAAGGAGAAATAAAAAAAAAACAAATAGAAATAAAAAATTCAATAAAATCAACAAATATTTATTTTTTCATTTATCATTCGGCTTCGGTATGGATTTCAAATAATCATATTTGAAAGAAGGATGGGGAAGTAAATGCCAGGATGCCCGATATCTCAGATGGGATAGCGTTTGGACCCAGTTCAAATACTTCTTGGGAGGCGAATTGTTTACCATCCCCCCATTGTCTTTGAATTCATCTCTATTCATTACAGCACGCGCTCAAAGTAATTTATCAAAAAAAAAATCTCACAGATATTTCGCCTGTTCATAATTTCATTTGGGTTTCAATGATCAAGTCATTTCTGTCTTGGTAAATTCTGCGTCGTTTAGGTTGTTGTTTCTATTCGATCACTATCACTAAATACTATAATCAAAATAAAGTAAGACAAAATTTATTATGTTGTTTTTTTTTACCTCTAGTGTTTTTACACCCTTAAAAAATTTCACTAGGGCCAAAAATAATAATGTGGAACTAGTGATAAAAAAAATCAACATTAGTTCCATTATTTTCAGGTTCTTCTAAAATGGAACTAGTGATTACAAAAAACCTCAATAGTTCCATCATGGAACTGTTAATGGTACTAGTGACAACGAACCGACTTTTTCAGTAGGCGACGAACTACTATGCCCCTCGATCTATGTATACTAATAAGTTATTTCAACCGAGGACGAATCTCACATTAACAGGTAACAACAGCTACATTATGTGCATAAAATTGTATAACAAATTACCAAATTCCATAAAAACGCTACCATTTTCTAGATTTAAAAATAATTTGACTAGGCTTCTAATTGAAAAATGCTTTTATAGTGTACATGAGTTTTTGGATTATAAATTGTAAGTTTTTATTTTTTTTTGTAAATAGCAATGTAATTTTAAATTACGATTGTTATTATTTTGTCATTGGTTTTTATTATTGTGTGGCGAATATCGCTATTGACATGATTATTATCGACACATATGATTGTTATCTTTATTATTATTATTTTTAAATTATGATTATTATTTTGTGTTTGGTTTTTATTATTGTGTGGTGAATCTTTCCTATTATTGACATTACTATTGTTTTTGTCATTGGTTTTTATTATTGTGTGGCGAATTTCGCCCAGTATTGACATGATTATTATTGACACATATGATTGTTATCTTTATTATTATTACTTATTAAATTATGATTATTATTTTGTGTTCGGTTATTATTATTGTGTGGTGAATCTCTCCTATTATTGACATTATTATTATTGATACTTATGATTATTATCTTTATTATTTTTTCATATTATATTGACATTTATTTAATTTAATAATACAATTTGAAGGGGCTTATATGTTTAGTGACTACATGATTTTGATCAATAACAATTTTAACTATTTGTAACTTTATTTTATATTTGCACGCCGAAATTAAAGGCAGGATAAGAGAACAATTTTGTACATTTTACCAACCTTCTGTACCTTATTTATGCAAATAAATGAATTTTGTTTTTTTTTTGATTTTTTGATGGACATGTATGGTACATACCTTATTTACAGTAAAATAGCAACATTATTTCAAAGCATTTTCAATTGCTTTTATATTTTAGATCACGCATCTAGGTATATTTTAGATCTTGTAACAAAATATGTGAACTATTTTAGTGAAGATAATTAATCAGTCCTTAATTGTTTTCATCATTTTCCACTTAGTGTTAAAGAAAAATTTTAATTTTTCTACATTTACCAGTGTCCGAGATAAATCTTAAGATTTCCTTTGTAATTGCTGATAGAAGCCCGAAATTTTCAATTACCATAGATCATATTGGTCTTATACCAGTAAAACTTGGTTTTTAGGTTTTATCAGTAAATCCTCGGTTTTACCGTAGTTCGAACTTTTACAGCAACAGATATAATATACTTACTGTTGTTTGTTTTCAAACAGTATTTAAACGCATTTGCTAATTTGAAGATTTTCTTTCAGTTTTTTCTTCAAATTCAGTAAACAATTTTGTTAAAGGCTATGTAGGTGACATATAAATAATTAAGGACACCTTAATACTGTTTTTCTAACGAGCTAAAGGATTGTTTTTGCATCTCAACCAGCTTGACGAGTTGATGTCTAAAATTCGCCTGTACTTCATAAAATATAGCTTGATCTCTGCGACAGCTGTCAGTATCAATAAAGTAACAATAGCGCTTGACATGCTAATAATAATGTATACGTCAGTTTGACATATGTCGCAGAGATCAAGCTATCTTTTATGAAGTATAGTGTTGACTGAACTATATGGACTAAACGTTTGTATCATGAGATGTGATTTATAAACTATGTTTCTGTCATGGGAAATCACCCCATATTATCCTTCTATGAACCCTCAAGGGTTGGAGTGGAACACGCTAACATTTACTCACTCACACACGCAAACATTCACTCACTAACTAACTCACACGCTAACATTCACTTTATCTACCTTCACATTTTGTTAAAGACATCAAATCTACGAAGAATTTATTTCTCCGTCTCTACAATTCAGAGAATTATTTATTTTCCTGGTGACCTAATTTTTTTAAATGAAGCACTAGAGAATAGAATAAAAGGTAAGCTTTATCTTTTTCTTTGATCCTTACTTTCGATAATGTTGGAATCTTTTCCATTTCATAGAGTACAATTGTATTGACGTTGAAAATAATCTTTCATCATGTTTCAGATTCTGGGAGTTCGACCCTTGCTCTATTAAAAGATAGCAATTTCGACTTGTTCGTGGAAAAACCTTAAATCACTCTCGCTCTCTTTGTCTAATTAAAATCGGTTTATTAATTACTAAGATTTTGGCATTGATGGTCCGTATAAAATATCGTGCCGCGTAAACACTCTTCTCATACTGCTCAACTGCACTTTTACAAAGCCTTAAAGGTTTTTGCTTTTTATCCAGGTGGCTACATACTGGTCGGTCAAAATTTTAATAAAATCTATGAAACATCAAAATAGATATGAATCAAAGATATTCTAGACCTGAATAAAAAAAATAACCATGTCAATTATATCCTTACAGGAGTAATCATTATAGATTATGTTGTTATTAGTTGTTGCACAGATATAGTACATTACTGCAGCGGCCAGCAAAATAGGCATTGATGGACGAACGTGTAAATGTGGGCCGAGGCGAAGCCGAGGCACACATACGTAAGTCCATCAATGCCTAGTTGTGGCCAAGGCTTGTATAGTACTTTTCTCAAATAATGCGCGGAAATTAAAACTAAGTAGTACCTAGAACTAAGTAGTACCTAGAACTCGTTTTGTCAAAATCAATGACGAACAACAATAATTGTTTCCGCTTTAGTGTTCATTTGTTTTTTTTTCAATAAACAGCGTTCTATTTGCAAGCCAGTTCGAAATTTAAATAAAACCTTTGATAAGTTACCTACCTCCTTGGTTGCCATGTTTCGGAGTAAAACATCGTTCCATTTTTAAACTACACGACAGATATGAGTTTACTATGGAATTTATTTGGCCGCTAGACACGACAGATATGGATTTTCATACAACTTTTGCCGGCCGCTGCGAGCATGTATTTGACCAGTACAGCAATTTCGATTTATCTCGAAGAAGGTTGTCAAAATAATGATCACATTTCCAAGCATGTTTGAGAAAATATAATTCTAGCCTTTTATGTTATTATTTGTTTTATATTTTATGTGTTGTTAATCATATAACTTCATAGTCTATTTTAGTAAGTTGTTAAATTAAGTTTAGTGATAAGTTTATTAAAGTGTTGACTAATAGGTTGAATATCTAATAAAAATAGCGTGTTATTCTTGTACTATAGAGATTATTATAGATCTGCTTATTATTGTTAGCCTTACTCATATCTTAATAATTACATGCCAAGTTATGGCGAAATGTGCCATTGTGCTAATAATTTATTTATACCATCTTTTGTACCGGATTTAATGCAAATAAATGGGTATGACTTTGACTTGACATTACCACGGGGTCTCATTGCTAAGAAAGAAAATTTGTTTCAAATAAATCTCACTAGATGGCGCGATATGCACCTGAATCGCTTTCAGCATAACTACGAGAGGAGAGTTGCAAAAAAAGATAAGTAGACACCGTGTGTAGAGAAAGAAAGAAAGAAAAATTGTTTATTTGCGCCAGGCACGACGCATACCATAAAAAAAACAAAAAAAAAACTTAAACACAATCATTACAAAGTATGCGTCACAACTACGCAAAACGGTCATCGTTCAGCATAATGCTGGGACTCGTGTGCGAGACAGAGCCACAGCGCTGGTTTTCAGCGATAGAGGTATTAAACAATTCACAATAAAAAAGTATAAAGCAAGCATAATAGCAGTATAAGCAATATTACTGTAAAGTTTCATCAAAATCCGTCCAAAAATGTTTGCTTTATAGAGTAATATCCATCCATCTATCTTCACAAATTTTCGCGTTTATAATATCGAGGATACACACAATCTAAGACACAACATCACAGAAGAATTAATATTCAGACATTCTAGGAAACTCTAGTGTTATATTTAATTTCTTGTTTAGCCTAACAAATAAGTACTTACGAGAAATCTCTGCCTATTCTTATCTGAACGGGCAGACGACACGGATAGTCCTGCTCATATATGTCTTTGATAAACTTAAATCCTCCACCAGACGCGAACACGGCTGCCGCAATTAGTAAAAAGTCCTGCTGAAAATAATAAATATGGTGTTGAGATTGAGATTTTTCTTATAACGATAGAAATATTATCCTCTTCTGAGAAGAAACCCTTAACGAATATTTTATTTGTTGTCTTCATTGCTGAAGTTCGTGCGATCTTGGAAAACTTTGACAGAGACATTGACGAGCTGCTTCCAAGCCACTCTGTCTTCGGCTCTTCTCAGGGGTCACTGTGAGCCGTGTGATTAATCGCCTTGATCAGAGGCCTTAGTGCGAGTTTTTACTCACGCCAGTGGTGTCTCATCCCATACAAAGAAACCATGCCGACGTTCTATACTGATTATTCTGATTATTTTTTGTACATCGATCGCGTTCGATTCCGTTCCGTTCCGTTCCGTTCCACGGATATAGATGGTGATCTATCTATCGCCATGGAACGGAACAGAACGCGATCGATTTACAAAAAATAATCGGTATAATCAGATGAAAAACGCTAGTTACGTCGGCACGGTTTCTTTGTATGGGATGAGGCATCTGTATGCTAGTATTATATTATCTGTGCTCACGCTCAATCGCGTTAACGTAAACGTCAATTTGTATTGAAACTGGATAAGCGCCGCCTGTGGACGGTAAAGAGAAACCTCTTTTTTTTGTATACATTTTAAAATAAGAGATCGCTTAAGTTATCACTAGTGAGGAGTAGGTGAGCGTCCACGTGGCCTTTTTCCAACCACTTGGCCACTACAACCACTTTTGCAGGGTTATTTGGTTGTCTCCGGGCGATGTGATCAAAGTAAATTAAGAATCATTGTTAACAGATCGTGGAGAGTCTGGTTTTGATGCTCAACTGGTCGAGAATTAACTTATAAATGCGTTTTGCTGTCCATAGTATGCGCAACATTCTTCTAAAGCACCACATCTCAAAAGCCTCAATCTTTCTGCCAAGAAATATTATATCTCTATAAATCTATTTTTAATATGTCTCAAAATCGTACCTTTTTGCGCGCTAAGTATGTCTCTCCCGGATTTTTGTCCTCTAAAGTTGATTCTACTGTAAGACGAGGTAAACCTGGAATTGAATACTCACATTTATGGTCGGTTCCTGAATAAAGAATTTGAAGTTGAGTACGTATTTCTCAAACTCTACTTTGTTGCTGAATTCCATTCAGGCACAGTTTGACAGATTTTCTGGGGCTAAAGTTAAAATATACAAAGACTCGGCTTCAAATTCAAAAATCAGGACTGACCAGACCTGAAATCCGTTGACACGTAATTCTCAATTCAGAAACTAGCCATACTTAGGTTATTAACTTTTCCTAAATAATTGTAAATTACCACGCCAGTCAAAATAATTTAAGCAATGGTATCAGTAAATATTGCACAGTATTTTTAGGGTTCCGTACCCAAAGGGTAGAAACAGGACCCTATTACTAAGACTGCACTGTCCGTCTGTCTGTCGCCAGGATGTATCTCATGAACCGTGATAGCTAGACAGTTGAAAAGACAATTTGCCCAGATGATGTATTTCTGTTGCCGCTATAACAACAAATACTAAAAACAGACTAAGTGGGGCTCCCATACAACAAACGTGAATTTTTTGTCGTTTTGCGATAATGGTACGGAACCCTTCATGCGCGAGTCCGACTCGCACTTGGCCGGTTTTTTTAATTATGCAAGAAAATAACGCTGGTTACCATAATTCCTCCATAAGTCCTATAATTATGACATTATAAATTAAACACAAGATGCTCGGCTTTTCTTACAGTTTGCAGTAAAAAGGACTTTCTAATTAGCGTTCTCCGTTTTCCGGGTCAAGAGAATCTATAATTTATAGCTAATTAATTGGGGTCAAGACGCTGTCTCTTGACTCCAAATTTTTAATTCTAAACATACTTTAATGCCAATCTTTGAGGTTTTCAGGCAAAGAAGGAGTTTGAAAAATACTCATCTTCAAATTCTTAATCCAAATATCGGGATAAATAGGAATACATGACGTATTTTTAAAGCATTAGCATTGAAATTTCATTTTATATGACCATGTGTGTAATGTGTATTATCGACATCTCAGAATTGCGTATTTACGAATGTCGAATAAGTATTTAGAAACGATGATTGATTACTCAAAGTACCCTACATTTTCATCAAAATAAGCCCGCGAATTTGTATGCTTTTATACACACATGAACTCTAAATCTAAAGCAGAACCGAATTTAACGAAATCGAATTTAAATACGACCGTCCACTTTAGCCTTAAGGGCCCAAAAACAAAAAAAATGTACGAGCTTGTTGCTGTTCAGCTGTTTTCTGCGTTGCGAATTCGCATCGCGTCATTTCACAGTTTTGTGTTTGGGCCCTAAGAATTGTTTACCTTTTGGTGTGGCCAAGTTTGATTGTATCCATAGTCTGCAGGGTCCAGCTGGGTCCGTTGAGTAGAAATTCTTAACACATTCATTGGCCAGAGTGCGACAAGCTCGAAGATCATTTTGCTGTAAAATAAAAAGCTAGTTGCAATAAACTATGACATTATCCTACAGATATATCACACTAAATTTATAAAGGTGAAAGTTTGTGAGTGTGTATGTTTGTTACTTCTTCACGCTCAAATGGCTAAACGGACCTGAATGTAATTTGTAACAGAGTTAGATTATAGTCAGGCATAGCACATAGGATACTTTTTACCTCGGGAATATGATCCTACGGGATAATTTTCAACTTTCACGCGGGTGAAGCCGCTGGCAGAAGCAAGTATTGTAAATGCGAAAGTAACTATCTATTGGTGATATTTTCACGCCTGCCCCTGTACCCTGACGTGTCAAATCTATCATAGTTCGACTGTAAAAAAGGGACAGATTTAAACAAGTCATATACATCTGACCCTAACGCACACACATAATAACCTTGCTCTAAGAGCTTATGGTCACCCTCCTGAACATGAAAAACAGACCGTACTTTGTAAAAGACATAATAATAATAATATTAAAAATTATCCATCAGCAACTTGCTCTTAAATACAATCTTGTGGAATCGGAAGTGTCTTATTATAAGTATGTGCTCGACCCAGTTCTCGAAAATAGCAATGTCACGCTGTATTGGGATCGGTCTATCATCACCGACAGGACTATTGTTGCCAATAAGCCTGACATAGTGGTGATAGACCGACTAGAGCGTCGCGCAATGATTGTTGATATAGCGGTCCCCCATGACGAGAACCTCGTGAAGGCTGAGAGAGATAAGAAAAGCCAGTATCTTGATCTAGCTCGGGAGGTTGTCGACATGTGGGATGTGAATACAGCAGTCATTGTGCCGATAGTCGTGACGGCCAATGGTATAATAGCAAAGAGCCTCAACGAACATCTGAGGAGGCTCTCGTTGGGCAGCTGGATCAAGGGCTTGATCCAGAAAGCGGTACTCCTGGACGCGGCGTGTATCGTTAGGAGGTTCCTCCCTCAGGAGCCGTGACCACCGGTAGCTTGGACCCTTGTTCCCGATACCGGTGGGCTACTATTTTTGTATTTTTAAATGATTTTTTTATAGAATAATATTCAAAAATGTAAAGATATGTAAATAAAATAAATAAATGTAATAATAATTATCCTGAGGCCGCAATTAATATATATGTCAATGCCTGAGGCTCTAGAGAAGTGCCATTCGATGACACGATGGCGATCATCGAAAAGCCAAAATATAATGTATTGATCACGTGACATTTTGGTAGCGCTTGGCAGTCTCTTTTCCAATCGCTACCGCGCCGCTTTGGCTATTTTAATCGTCATTCCAAAAAAGAGCAGGTTCTATTTTTTGTATGTTCACCGAAAGAAGAAGACACCGTCAATTATGGACCGTCTTTTTTTTGTTAATATATTTGGGGTTGATATGAGCTACCGAATAATTTGACAAAAACTATTTTTAAATTGTAATGCAGGTATTTTGACAAAAACTATTTTCAGATTCCGCAACCGTTCTCCTAAGACCGATTTGCCATTGGACTGTTCGTCAACAGGATGATTAATTTATTTCCGTTTCCACAGCAGAGTCTTTCACTATACGGACAATTCGCCGACAGAACCTTTCATTTACGTCACTTTCGACGACAGGCCTTGCCAGCTATATGATGACACTTTGTCTAATCATTTGCTACGTACTCGTAGCACTGTCGCTACGCCGTAGCGTCGTAGCAGACCAACATATTATAAAGGAGCGTCCTCACTGAGAGCATTCACTTGTAATGAACATTCGACGTCGAATATTCGAATGGTGTGGACGTTGAGCCGAGCGTTACAAAGCTTACACGCAAGTGGAGACATTTTTATGGTATCGGAAGTACTGCTTTTCAGGAATGTAAGAGACGGGTATATGAATGGTTCTGTGTACAGAGCTACGACGAAACAGAAAGTCTCATAAAGTTGTCATTCCTATAATACACAACCTATACACGAATTCTCCCCTATACACAAACTCACAGAATCACAACTCCACATTCAATACGCTTACACACATGAGAAGGCTATGGTTTATTTTGTCTCATCACTTCTCTAACTTCTGACCTTGTTTATTATATCTATGCTTCTGACAACACAAGTGTGAGGATCCTGGTACCCATAACACAAGTTAAATCTTTCTTTGGGTGCCAGAATTCATTACAAATGCTACTGACATACATTGTTACTCGTTAATGTGAATTTGTTATTTTTGCATAATGTTGTTCATAAGTGTTTGATTGTACAAATTTAGTTTCAATAAACAATTTATTATTATTATTTAAGCGCGAACTTCGCCCGGTGTGGACGTCGCAACGATTTTCGCGGCAACGGCTCGCATTCGAATGTTCACGCAAATAAAACGCTCGAAAGTGAGTACTCAGATGATGAAATGAATGAGTATGTATGTAGGAATATTACTGGCCACTTGTAAAAACAAGGAACCGTTTCTTGATCTTAAGTGTTTGTAACCTTCGAGGTCAATAAAAAAAAAACTAAAATGTTGCAGCCACAACCGCTCTATCCGACATTTTGAAATTAATGACATTTAACGAGATCGAATTCGAATGCTCCAAGCTCGCAAGGGAATGTTCGACGCGAACGTTCATAGGTTTGCTCGAACGCGAATGCTGTTGGGCTCGCTGGGAAGCATTTGTTGCTCGTCTACGATTGCTTGTTTACAAATGCTCACGAACGAATGCTCCCAGTGAGGACGCTCCTTTATGAATGCAGGAACTGGTATAGTATAGGTATTCATGACTAAGTTACTGAATGAATGAATGAAATTGTTTATTTGCTAAATGTAGGTATTGGTGTAGGTGTGTCACACCCACTCTGCTTGACATCATGCACCATTATTTATAAGTATAGTCATTATCATCATCATTATCATCAACCTTTTAATGTTTCCACTGCTGGGACACAGGCCTTCTCTCTGTGAGAGGGAATGGCCCGTAATCCACCACGCGGGCCCAGTGCGGGTTGGTGAATGTCACAATTTCGAATTTTTGGTTCTAGAACATTTTTAGTTTCCTCACGATGTTTTCCTTCACCGTTTTGAGAGCAGTGGTGATGAAATAATTAACACAAAGTAAAGTGCCTGCCTGGGCTCGAACTCACGACCTACAACTTGTAAGTCGCGGCCGTTACCACTGGACCACTACTGCTCCCTAAGCATAAGTATAGTGTAGTAGTATTATTATTTATCGTGCACCAAACTATATAATATGATTATGAAGTAAGGAAATAAAAATATATTAAATGGTGTTACAAGTTATATTTTATTTTAGCAACTTTTCATGTCCTTTATATAAAATATGAATGTTATCTCTGATCTACAAATGTTTAATTCAAAGCCTTTAGACGCTTTCCAATCTCCGGAATGTATAATCAGAAGATCTTCCGACCACATTGCCGACGCAACCTTAACCAATCTTTAATAAAAGATTTATTCTAAGTATTTTTTTTCTTTATATTCTTGTATTGTGTGAAAACAGTCAATAAGATTAGAATAGTGGTGGACTCAGAGCTTTGAAATGGCAACATAGTTTTTAGTGTTGTTATTTATGAACGTTTTTTATTTTAATTTCTTTTCGAAAAAGGTACATCTAAGGGCGCTTTTTAACCCCCAACGGATAAAGACCCTGTTATAAGTTTGACGTGTGTTGCTGTGTATCTGTGTATATGTGTGTCTGTCTGTGGCATCGTAGTGTCCAAACGGGTGAACTGATTTTGATTTAGTTTTTTTTTTGTTAGAAAGGTGATTTTGTCGAGAGTGTTCTTAGCTATGTTTGAATAAATTCAGCCGTTCAAAAGTTATGGGCGTTTCACTGTTTGAATTGGGGTGTTTACGCTAGATATCGTGTCATAATTACGTGTTCAATAGATTACCGATCGAAGCGTATCTACTATGTACTAGATAAATGTAACCATGGGTAATGAACCCTGCCACCCTAGTTTGAGAGGCAGGGTTCATTACCCATGGTTACAATGTAGTTCCTACAATATAGCTGTACGTATACTTTGTGAACAATTATGATTGTAACCTTCTTTTTGTACCAATAAACATTTTATTATTTATATTATTATAAATTATGTAGAATGAAATAAAAATGTGCCGGGGGTTTTTTAAATTTTAAAATTTTAAGTGTGTTTAAGTGTCAAAAGAAAAAATAATTGTCCAATATTTTTTATTAATCTACCTGACATGGAAAAACAAATTTTTAGTTAACTGCCCTATTGTCAGTACATACGCCATGCCAGAACATAACACAAGTACTTTAACTCACACATACGAAACATGCATCCATACTTACTAACTTATACTTATCACTAAATATTATTAATAAAGTCCCCCGCAGCGTCTGTTCACGATAAACTCAAAAATTACTGAACGGATTTTCATGCAGTTTTCACCAATAGAAAGAGTGAGAAACGAGGAAAGTTTTTGTGTATAATTTGTCACGGGTGAAGCCGGGGCGGGTCGCTAGTAATATTATAAATGTGAATGTAACTCTGTCTGTCTGTTACCGTTTCATGCTTAAACCGCTGAACCGATTTAGATGAAATTTGGTATGGAGATAGTTTGAGACCATGGAAAGGACATAATATCATTTTAAACCCGAAAATAATTCTCAAGGAGAGGCGGGTGAAAGTTTGTATAGTGAACCAATTTTTTTTTTTTTTCGGAGTGCTGCTACGCAGACGAAGTCGCGGGCCAAAGCTAGTATCTTATAAATGCAAACCAAATCAACTTACCATACACAAATACTCATGTTTCACCACATCCAACAGCGCCAGAGGATGCAGACTATTCTCCTCATACTTGGGCCTGGAGTTCACATAGCTCTTCGGTACACAGATGCCCCTGACAATGATCTGTGCCTTAGTGCATGTGCACGACTCGCATCTCGTGCACACGTTGTTCTGTGCTTTGAAGCCGCGCGCGCACTTGGCGCATTGTACTTCTTTGAGAGGGGAGCCGTCGATGTTTTGGGTTACTGGGTAGAATAAATGCTTTTTAAAAGTAAGTTAGGGTTAGTCTGGGCGTTGTAATGGTCTAGTAGTCGTAAGAGCGATTGTTGAGTATAGGTTCCAATTGACTATTAAAGTGTTTGGTTGATTAAATCAGAAATTACTTAATATCAACGCGTGATCTGGACTTATGACCTGAGTAGGAATACATCTCAGCTCATATTGGATGGGTATTAAATTTCTGACTAAATGTGAATGTGCTAAGCCTTTTCACTGAGGTTTTTATAAGTAAAATAATATAGCAATTACAAATTCAGATCAACTTAATAATCTGTAACATTTAAAACTATGTCTAGAATTAGATTGTTGTTTATTTTCTGCAGATGTGAGCACCTCTAACTGTGAATAAAGGAGGGAAGTTGTATGTAAATTAAGTTTTTGTTTGTGTCCTCAACAGACAAACGACGAGGTGACATCATGTCATATTGATGTATGTGGCTTCCTTTGATGCAAATAAAGACTTGTTTTCTTTACTTCTTGGAGGAGCTCGTATTTATATAATAACAGCCGCAAACGTCAATATTCAAGGTTAAGAATAGAATAAAATAGAATGCATTTATTTGTCAAAATTTTGTTCAAAGCGATCGAACGATCATAATATTCTGCCCTTTCCGGCGTACAAATAGAATAGAATAGGTACTCTTTATAATGTACACCATATAAGTTACAGAACGTGTAAAAAAGAAAACATTACACTGGGTGACACAATGGGTGGCCTTATCGCTAAAAGCGATCTTTTCAAGACAACCAAGGGTCAACAAATAAGGGCCATCATTACATTAAAATTTAATTATTAATCATTAGAGTTACAAATAAATAAGCAACGTTTGCTGAGGTTGGTCCAAAACTCTTTCCTGTCTCGGAGAGCATGATAAGCCGTTGATCCCGACTGTATTTTTTACAAGTTTTACTGACTTTACGGTAATCAGAAGCCAAAAAACAGACTTCAGTCTAGCCAAGAGGTATCGTGTTACCCAGTTACTGGGTTTTGGAGGTCAGATAGTAGCTCCACATGAAATAATGGTACTCAGCTAAAATGCGTGAAATACTGGCATTCAGTTAAAGACGACACAAACATTGTTGGAAACAAGGTTGGCAGATTGGTTCTATGCTTCTAAGAGCAAATCATACCTGTGATATAGTCCCCCGGACACTTCCTGCAGGCGATCCTGCCAGAAACATTCTGACAGCGGCGCGATATACACGCGGTACCGTCAGCAGACACAACTTCAGTGGCGTTGCACGGTCTGCAGCGATCTATACCAGCCGGCACGCTGTGCTCAGCACAGGAGCAACCGAAACCTGGGCGATGGAACATTTTTTACTTACCTATTGAAGCTATCTCAGTCAAATACTGGAGATGGTCTTTCATAAAGATTCATTTTGCAAAGATATAATTGGCTGAAACACAGACTAAATGAAGAACTAGTTTCGCGTTGAATCGACCAAACGTGACCAAACTATAGCGTTGTATCAGCGGGTCGTGTACAACTTTTTTAGGGCAACGTTATAAATAATTATCAACATCTTCTTGCCCTTGTCGCATTTGTCTGCATTTGTATTATACCCGATCTTGTGAGAGAATAACAATAATTCAGTCTTAGAGCGTATTTATTTTATCACCAATCTCAATGGAGATATAGTACATCAAGTCTATGGAAGCCAAAGAAAAAATGTTCGAAATACATGTTAGTTCACTTACCATCTACGGCAGTGACCATAGAAGCATTAGCAGGACAGGTCAAGCAGCTGAGAGTACTAGGTTCATAATAGTGTCCCAACTGACATGTACCCGGCATTTCAAGATCCTTTGCAATCACATATATTACCATTGCCAACCAATACGAAATGTAATGACGTAATTCCTTCATTTTCATAATTTTGTAGACTAAAATAATTCTAGAATAAATTTAAAATATCTGATTTACTTTCAAGATCATACAGAATGTAATATTGACCTAAATCACTGGTATAATAATAACACTTCTCAAAATAAATGGACCTATTAAAATTAATTGTGACGAATCGTTGACCGAACTTTCTAATGACTTCATGTGTGACGTAAACGTTTTGTCACTTGATCTTGGCTTTAATAATTAGGTTAATTGGAAGAAACACAGTTTGGCGATGCTGTTTTGTTGACAGTTATGTTGTTACGAGCGTTGTCATGGCAACAAAGGGTCACAGGCGTGCGCAATGGTGCAGAAAGTTGTAACTGTCTCGAGTCAACGGCATCCTGCCTGCTGGCACGATTCACGATGGGTAGATAAATTAATTGGCTTCATTGGTACTTTTCTATTTTAATCACCTATGGATTCATTCTCTCTCTCTCTCTTCAGTCGGTTCCTCATTACTGAGGATCGTGGTCACTGGACCCATTTAAGCGGACTATCTGCCTCCATCGACTCCGGTCCAAAGTTGCCATCACCACCTGCTGGAATTTGCTTGAGGACGTAGCTTCCATCACTTGGTCAGACCATCGTGTTGGCGACCGGCCTCGTGCTCTCTTTCCTTCGGTATTGCCAACAATGACCAGCTTTTCAAGGCTGCTATCTCCTCTTCGCATTATGTGGCCAAAGTAAGTCAAAATACGCTGTAAGCAAACCGTAGACAATCGGGTCTTGATATTGAGTTGTGAAAGGACAGACACATTCGTGCGTTTGGCTGTCCATGGGTTTCGGAGCATCCGCCTCCAGCACCACATTTCGAATGCGTCTATCCTCTGTCTTTGTCTTGCTTGGATTGTCCACGTCTCAACTCCATAGAGGAAAATCGGGAAAACCAGTGCTCTGACCAAACGCGCTTTGGTTTTGAAACTTACACCACGATTATATTTCCAGATGTTCTGGAGACGCGTCATAGCATCTTTAGCCATGGCTATCCGTCGCTTTATTTCCGGGACGCAGATCGATTCATTACCTAAGGATTATTTAGCAAAAATAAATGCTAACCCTGGTTTCTGAATATGGAGTTTAAAATTGAGTATCTATTTGTCTAAGTCTACTTACTTTAGCTTGAAAACCTGTCAAACTTTAGCCTAAATCGAGTTTGAAATGTGCTCGACTCCAAGTTTCTGGGTGTTAATTGAAAACTTGGGGTACTGAATTGAAAAATTGCTTTAAATTAACATCTAAAGCGATTTTAATTTAAAAAAATCTAAAGCCATTTGTATTTTCGAGTAAACAATATTGATGCTTCTTATCAACGGTTACGTACTTACTGTGACCTAGCTCAGGGAGCTCAAATAATAATCAAAATTACTATTAACTTGTTTGAATCAACAACGTGCCTGCCCTAAGGTGGCTTTTACAGAAGTGACAAGCAAAGCTAAACAAAAACATCTTCAAATATTTTCTTAGAATTCTGATTTAAATCACCTTAAGAAATTAAATAGCCAGTTTTAAAATAATTGTAATTGTAAAAAATCAAAAAAAAAAAAAAAAAAAAAAAAAATTGTATTGTAATTGTTGTTTGTTTTTTTGTTTTAGTTTAATTGCCAGTTTTATAATAGGCAAGGAGGTGACCTCTAAACAGGTGAGGAGTCCTCACATTACTTAACGAGTACTACGTCGTAGTAAAAGTCAGTCGAAAGACGTCTACTACTAGACAAAGTTCTCCCCCAAGCATCGAAAAAGACATTTCGACACATTCATTATAAACTGTATTCATAAAACTATGTGATGAGACTATTTATTTACAGAACGCCATTATCCAAATAGCGTCTTAAACATACATTAACGTTTTTTTGCAGATTAAGCCCATTATACTAACAATCTTTATGCGACTACCCATTGAATGATCGAACGCCATTCCAAAGTCAATTTATCACGATTTACAAATCCTTTCATATATTTTTTACATAATAACTGCATTAGTAACATGCATCGATCAAAATCAGATCAGAAGATGTCTGCACCGAAGGACGACGCAGCATTTAAAACAAAAGATGATTTATTGACTTTGATCGTCTATCAGAATCATTCGCAGTTCATCAACTTTACACCAAAGAAAGAAACGGCACTTTTTAACAAATCTCCGTTGAAAATAGTCCTTTTTCAACATGGTCTGCGATTATCTCAAAATCATAGTTTTTGCTACCGTTTATATCAAAGTCGTTACGTGTTTGGAAAAACCAGACGATGTCGTAAGTTGTGCTTTAGGAGTGGCGAATTACAATTTTAATTATCGACAGTCAACTGTTATTCTGTATCAAGATGTTGATGATAAACTTGTTTCTGATTTCTTGAAAGGATATAAAGGAACTGTGATGATTGAAAGTAGGGGAGCTGATCCTGCGAAGCAAGTTGTAATCATTGTGGATAACTACCAGTCTTTCATGAGGTTACTGAACAGGTTGAAGCCAGATCTTCGAGGAAGAAACCTTTTCAACGGTGGAGCCAAATTCCTCATAATCATAAACTCAAATCGCAAGAAATTGGTCCACATCATCAGCATTTTGTGGAGTTACTACGTAACCGATGTGGTCTTCATCACTAAAGACAAGAAGAACAAGATTGTTATGTACACCTACTATCCCTACAAAAACCATTTGAATTGTCAAAATACTGAACCTATCCTGATCAACTATTGGAAAGCAGACATGTCTTTCTATAATATGTACCCGGATAAGATGAGCAACATGCACGAGTGCCCTCTATACATATCCACGAACAAAATCTACCAACAGGGAGGAATTGATAAGAAAATTCCACTTCAAATCATAAAGAAAGCTATAGTGAGACTACTCCGAGATATAATGAATTTTACACCTATCATCTCTGCTAGAGATTACATAAGCATAGATTCAGATCGAGCTAAGAACTGGTCTGACTCTTTGAATGATGTTATTTCAGGTTTTGCAAATATTTCGACGTGTTCTATACCTTTAGGCGTCGATAGATTGGGTCTCCTAGATTACTCGATGCCGTATTTTAGGATTCGTATAGCATGGTTGGCGCCCCCAGTTGCTCCAGGTCCGATGTGGTGGCGACTCTTATCACCTCTAAACGGGTATTTGTGGCTCATCCTCTTAGTCGTAACATTTTTGGTAATTTCACTACCTTTTGTCTTGAAATTTAAACGCACAAGGCGGTTTTGCAACCGTTATTTTAAAAACTTTGATAAAGTACAAGGTGCTGCTTTTAGGGTATGGGGAGCTATGCTAGGTCAGACGATTAGAGTAGCCCCGAGACGGTTCAGAGATTTCTACATAGTAGGACTGTGGTTGTGGTTCACTTTTGTCGTCAGGAATGCTTATCAAAGCGTTCTTATTGGGGCTTTGAAGACAGACACTCTGACTGGCAATTTCGCAAACTTGAAAGAGACTTTAGACAATGGGTACAAGTTTGGTGGTCGGGCTGGCATTTACGCTCATTTTGAATTCGATGACCTAATCAAGGATGGATTTGAAATAATCCCTGAAGTCAAATTCGATGACGTGTTCCTTGATATATTGGATGGCAAGAAGAAGTTTGTGTTAGCTACCTCTTTGGAGTTTGCTTTTGCATATTGTGCTGCACAAGGAAAGAAAGAAAACGAATGTGGTCATGTGCTTCCCGACTCGATTTTAACTGTACCCTTGGTGGTATGGATGAGGATATACTCTCCGTTTGTGAGGCCTCTTATAACCTGGATGCCAAGAATGATTGAAAGTGGTTTGTTGGAGAGAGAAGCTGTCATGAAGACGACCTACGTTCCAACGATAACCTCTGATCCATCGCCGTTGACGCAGCACCAGACGCTCAGTTGTTTTCTCTGCCTCGTATTTGGATGTGTGATTTCCTTGATCATATTTTTGTTGGAGATTCTGAGGAAGAAGTCTTCAAACTATACAATTGTGAAGAAGAGTAAGTTAGATGCGTTGGAGCTGGAGAGTGAATTTGTATTAGATTATAAAGAGTAATCCATTCCTTTTTAGGGTTCCGTACCCAAAAACGGGACCCTATTACTGAGACTTCGCTGTCCGTCTGTTTGTCTGTCTGTCTGTGTGTCACCAGGCTGTATCTCATGAACCGTGATAATTAGACAGTTGAAATTTTCACAGATGATGTATTCCTGTTGCCGCTATAACAACAAATACTGAATGTGCTTACGTCCAACCAAGGACGTGGCTTGAGGTAATTTTTCCTACAAAAACAGGCTAAAGGATATAATGAGGTATTAAGGTACTTACAGGATACTTGGAACACTGCCTGGAGTCGGGTGATCACCACACTTGTCCACTTAATCCTATTTCACGATAGTTTTTCTTCGCGCACGCGAATTTGAGCCGGCCGGCATTGCAATCGAGTTTTTAACTGAATGGTTCTGTTGCCCGCCGTAAGATGGCGGGGTGGATAGATTGTCTTTGCTGCACTCAGAGATGAATGAGTGCGTTTTGGCGGCGAATTTGAATTTTGTAGATAAAGGAAAGGATGGGTCTAGGAAATTCATCCCAAAGCCTGTTCATATCCCCCCCTTTGAAATCGACCAGGGATTTCATAAGATAAGATAGATAAAGTTCGAGACTTACAGCCTATGCGGATTCATAAGTCACTATGCTGACAAGATATATTCTAAAGTTATGGTTAAGTTAAGGACTTAAGAACTAAATAAGTTTGTGAATGTAATATATAAATGTGAAATGAATATATATAACTGTTAAGATATAAGTAGATAATTAATTATTTAGTTCGATTGGAAGTGGGCAAACTTTGACGACAGGTCTCACAAGTAAGCCTTTAGATGTGTTGACTGTCACAACACGAATAATATTATCCTTACCCGGATGGAGCTGTACAACGCGACCTAGTCTCCATTCGTTAGCGGGTAAGTTAGGTTCAAAAATGGTCACAAGATCGTTCAGTTTTGGCTGACGGTTGCCGTGTTTGAACCACTTCATTCGCTGTTGCAATGTATGCAAATAGTCCCTTTGCCAGGTGCGCCAGAAGCCTTGTGACAGGCGCTGTAATAGCTGCCAACGAGTACGTAAAGTCTCGTTTTCAGCAAAAACCGGTTCAGGTAGAGAGATTAAAGGTCGACCGATGAGGAAGTGACCAGCTGTAAGAGCGTCAACCTCGCCGGGATCAGAAGATAATTCCACTAACGGTCTAGAATTTAACATGGCTTCCACCTTTGTTAGAATAGTATAAAATTCTTCAAAAGTAAGAATCTGCGATCCGATGACACGCTTGAGATGGTATTTTGTTGATTTTATACCGCTTTCGAAGATGCCTCCGAAGTGAGGACCGGACGGAGGATTAAGCTTCCACGTGATACCTCGAGAAGCGAGCTGTCTGGAAATGCTATCGCTGTCACGGTTGAGCATTTCGCTAACTTCCGACAAATAACGCTTGGCACCCACGAAGTTAGTACTACCATCTGTCACTATGGAGTGCATAATTAAAGATTGGAGTAGGCGAGGCCCACAGTGAAGATAAGTTGAGTGAAAGTGGTCAATGAGAAGGGTACTCAATCGAGAAGTTTTAGGAAAGAGATATGGATGTTTGACGCGACATGGTAACGACGCGTGCTTTAAACGTCCCCCCACTCGCAAGATTCCGCGAGTGTCAAGATAGGGAGAGAGTTTAGATAAATGTTTGGGTAAAGGTTTATTGGAAGTTATTAAAGATATGACATCAATAAAATTTTGATGTTGAACATATTTTGTTAAATGATCTAAAGATTGGCTTAATTCAGTGGCTGTCAGGTAAGGTAATAAATTACGCTCTGAACATTTAGCTTTCGCGTTTTTAATGAAACGGGTGATCCATGCAACCACTCTTTTCACTTGAAAAAGAGTGGAGTGGCGTTCCATGAGGGATTCAAGCACGTCAGCTTCGGGTGTCACACTAGCATGACACGCGCGTGAAGTTGGCTTGAGTTCGGGAACGTTATCTGACACTTCTACTGCTGAAACAGGCCAGTTGAAGAGGTCGGTAGACAACCACTGAGGACCAGACCACCAGATTTTGGAGGAAGATAAAGATAAGCAAGATAAGCCACGACTACAGATGTCGGCTGGATTGTCATGGGTGGACACATGTCGCCACTCAATGGGCACAGAACTGTCGCTGATTAGGAACAGTCTGTGCACAATAAATGACATAAGTGTATATGGCTTTGTATTCAACCACGACAAAACAGTCGAGCTGTCCGTGAATAAGATAGATTTATTTAAGATGAGTTTTGAACTAAGCAAGGAGTGAATGCGATTTATTACTTTGGATAGTAATACAGCATTGCACAGTTCTAAAAGGTTAACTGTCACTTTTAGAGGTGCTACCTTGGACTTAGCAAATAAAAGATAAAAACGCCATAAATCTTGAAGGAGCAATTTGGCTTTTAAGATACAAGGTGTAAGCCACCCAAGAGGGTCGAAAATACTAGCGATGCTGGATAAGATGGAACGCTTGGTAAATTCGTCGTCCTCGATTGGGGACTGTGAGTAACTGAGATTGTCACTCACAGCATCATATTGGACTCCTAAGATATTTAACGTTGATTTATCATTTTCTTCGGAGAAAAGTTTAATGTTTTGACAATGATCTACTGGCAAAGTTTTAAGAAAGGATTGTGAGTTGCTACTCCTTTTTCGGAGCTCAAGTTGAGCACAACCTAACAAGTGAATAAGTTGATCTTTTAGTTCCATGGCTTCACGTACAGAGGGCGCCCCTGTCGTAATGTCGTCGACATATGTCTCGTGAGGAAGCGCTTCAGCTGCGCGTGGATACGCGGTACCATGATCAGCAGCTAATTGGTGGAGGGTGCGGATAGCCAGATAAGGTGAGCTACTAACCCCGTAGGTGACAGTCGCAAGTTCGTACTCTTTAACTGGATCACTAGGAGATTCTCGCCATAGAATATGTTGAAAGCTCCGATCATCCGGCCTAATCAAGATTCCTCTATACATTTTTGAGATATCACACGTCAGAACTACTTTATGTAGTCTGAAGCCGGTTATGATATCTATAATATCCACCTGAAGCTTAGGGCCAGTAAATACAATATTGTTTAACGATAGACCGTTAGTGGTTTTAGAACTGGCATCGAATACCACTCTCAATTTAGTGGTCGTGCTCTCCGGGCGAACGACGCAACTATGAGGGATAAGGTAACGATTGAGAATAGGTACGACGCGGTTAGGTACGGTATACATGTGATTTAAATTCTCGTACTCACGCATAAAATTAATATAATCGGATTTAAGTTCAGTCTGACGATTAATTTTCTTTTCAAGATGAGTCAAACGCGACAAAGTACTATTATAAGATTCACCTAAAGAACAATCGCCATCCTTTAAGAGGATAGGTACGACGTATCGTCCGTTAGGTTCACGATAGGTTAAATCGGTGTACATGCGTTCGCAGATATCATTCTCAGGGACAGTGATATCCACGCGCGGTGGTTCCTCCACTTCCCAAATTTTTTTAATTTGTTCATCTAACGTGAATGTGGTGGCCACTAAAGAGCACGCGGTGTTTAAAGGCACAGAGTATGCGTTTACTGTCCCGGTGAGAATCCACCCGAAAACACTACGCAGAGCGGTAGGTAAACCGGGCCCCAGATTGATACGTTGACCGTCATAGATTTCGGGGAATAACTCCGCCCCTATTAATAAATCGATTTTCGCGGGTACATCGTAGTCGCGATCAGCTAACACTAGATGGTTGCAACATTCTCGAACGACTGATGGTACCTTAACGTTAGGTATTAGAGCAGTAATGTTATCTAATACGACTGGCCTTATATTAAAATTCGGAGCTTCACCGTGTACGGGTCGTATAGTGCATTCCGTCACCCCCCTTACTTGAGTGACTGAGTTTTGTCCTAGTCCGGCTATACTAAGCTTACACCGGCGGATTTTTAACCCGAGCGACCGCGCGCACGCCGAAGTGATAAAACAATCCTGCGCCCCACTATCTACGAGTGCACGGACGGTACATTGAGTGCCGGCGGCAGTATTGAACGCGCGCGCCTGACATGTGCCTAGTAGTACCATATCGCAGTGGGGAACAGCGGCGTGCGCATGAGCAGTAACGTTCGCTCCAGTGGTCGCGCTGGCGCTGGATAGCGCTGGGTCAATATGCAATAGGGTATGGTGACGTAATCCACATAACGTGCAAGCCATTTTAGATAGGCATTTATCTATGACGTGATTTGTACGCAAACAATTTGTACACATATTATTTTTACCTTGTACTAACGCGAGTCTAGCACGAGAATCTAATGATTGAAAGGTAGGGCACCGATAAATCGAGTGCGCATCACTGCAATGAGCACAAGTCACATTTGCAGGTGGGTTTGATTTTGCGAGATAAGATGAGCGTTTGGATCCGCTGCTATTTTGCCTGCTAGCCGCAGGCGGAGATTTTTTCCCCTCAAGATTACGAGGGTTAGATATAAAAGATTTAGAAGATAACTGACTAGTTTCTAAGACTTTTACGTAGTCTTGAAGAAACTTTAACAATTCACAAAAAGTGGGTATTTGTGAAATGTTTTGAGATTCGAACCGATTACGCGTATCCGAGTCTAGCATGCGCGAAGTTAAACAAAATAAAATAAAATCACCCAAATTTTCAATGTTCAAAGTTTGGAGTGCATGGTATGCCTCATAAATTACGTTTGTTAAAATTTGTAAATCTTGGAAGTTACCCGATTTTAAAGCTGGCTGATCTAAAAATTTATCTAGATATGTTAAAGCTATAATACGCTTGTTTTGATAACGTTCGATCAAACTATTAAAAACAACTTCGTAATTATCCGCGGTCATCGGGACCCCTTTGACAATAGACAAAGCCGGGCCTTGTAAACAAGACGCTAAATAGTGATATTTTTCTATTTGAGAAATCGAATCGTTATCATGAATCAAGGTTTTATAAATATCATAAAACGTTTGCCAATTTTCGATTTTACTATCAAATTTAGGTAACTCAAGTTTAGGAAGCCGTGCGTTACGTCCCGTTTGTGCGAAGTTGTGGGCACCCGCAAGCGCGGGCGTCTCCCGCGAGGCCGCGGCGACGTTCTCGCTCCTATCAGTAATCTGCAACTCAGCCGCTGCACTGATTACGGCATAGTACAAATCATCAAACGAACTCAAAGACTCTTGGCACACCCGGGCATCGGGTTTCATGGCTAACTCCAAAGTCTGTATTTTACCACATATCAAAACAAATTCTTCGCGAATTGAATGTATTCGAGTATATCTCGCCTTGAACGACGATACCTTTGAACGATCTTGAATCATAGTTTTTGATAAGTCATAAAGGATTTGGATATCACGGTAAACATATTCGCGTTGAGATTGAAGAAGTTTAAGTTTGCCTTCCTCCATTTTGTTTTGTGTGTGAAAAATAGGTATGAAAATACGAACCTAAGTTGAGATTTTACTAGGTGTTTTTCGATACCTTTAGGTGAAATAGTTGTGAAATAATGTATATAAGTTAATAAATACCTCAAATAGTTATATATAATAAGATTACTTACAATAAATTACGTAAAATACATAAATTATTGCAATATAATACGGATAAAATTAAGATGACCTCTGAATCCGTATAGGTTACATGGAAAGTATGACCAACGTAATTTTTGTAGGATAATACTTGCAAAATGCAAATATCTAGCAAATCTCAGAGTTTTTTATTGAAATTGAACCTGAGAATGCCTGAAAAAACTGTAATCTACAGGTATCCGGCTCGAAGGACCAAAAATATGAATGTGCTTACGTCCAACCAAGGACGTGGCTTGAGGTAATTTTTCCTACAAAAACAGGCTAAAGGATATAATGAGGTATTAAGGTACTTACAGGATACTTGGAACACTGCCTGGAGTCGGGTGATCACCACACTTGTCCACTTAATCCTATTTCACGATAGTTTTTCTTCGCGCACGCGAATTTGAGCCGGCCGGCATTGCAATCGAGTTTTTAACTGAATGGTTCTGTTGCCCGCCGTAAGATGGCGGGGTGGATAGATTGTCTTTGCTGCACTCAGAGATGAATGAGTGCGTTTTGGCGGCGAATTTGAATTTTGTAGATAAAGGAAAGGATGGGTCTAGGAAATTCATCCCAAAGCCTGTTTAAAAACAGTATAAAATTTATATATAATATTCACAGAATATTGAGTTGTATATTTTCTTTAAAAAATAATAATTATTAAATTAAAATAAAATAAATTAAGGGGGGCTGCCATACAACAAACGTGATTTTTTTGCAGTGTTTTGCGATAATGGTACGGAACCCTTCGTGTGCGAGTCCGACTCGAACTTGGCCGGTTTATTTATTTATTATTGTGTAGCTGCCGTTAAATTATTTCACGTAATTGTATTATGAGGATTATTAAGAGCACTGCTTGTAGAAGTGTTATTCTAAGGCTTAACTGCTAAGGTTATGGTTATTTACTTGTCTAGGTTGTCTGCCCCATTTGTAAGTTCTTCAACACAAACAAGCTCGTTTGTCCTTTGTTTATATAACGTAGAACCTAGATTCACTTAGTTTTGGATAACAAGAAATAAAACCATAATAAAATTTTCATCTATTATTTTATCACCAAACATAGAAAATAATTGTCATTTTTCACAGTTAATTGACGTAAAATAAATAAAAGCTTCTATATTTTTTGTCTTCAACATTCATATAAAAATAGACATTTAGGAACAACGATATAGAGTCTATATTACGATACTAGGATATTATTTATGGAATTATACAATACCAATTTGGTGTACAAGTAAAGAACTATGCAATTTGGCACTATTGATGCCCGGTTTCTATACCAAAGAACGGGTGGTTATGTTAACTATTCGTTATTATGACTAGTGGTTCTTTCAAAATATTTTGCAACTAATCTTAAATGTAATGTTTTTAAGCTATGAATGGATCTTACACGCTAAGTTATATATACTACTTAGGCTATGGGATTGAAACAAGAAATGTATTTAAAAAAAAAAATATAATCGAACATTAACATCAAATGTACACCTTCTAATCTATCTCCAAAAAAAAACAATTTTGTAGAAATATCAAATTGTTTGTAAGAAAATATTATAACTATTATTATACCTCTACAGACCAATTTGTCTAGACAAAAGATTGGAAGGCGTGAGATCAATTATATGAAAAATATCTTACAGTTCTCTTAATACAATAAACATTAGCTTATAGCTTAACTTTATTTAATATTTATATAATACACAAAAACTACAAATTTACTAATACGATAATTAAAATATATGATAAAACACATGTTAACTACTAAGGTCCGGTATCTGAATCAAGTATTTGGAGTTAAAAACTTGTCAAACCCAAAGATGCCAAAGATTGAGGTTTTCAGGATAGTAGAGTTTGACAAATACTTGACATCTAATTCTTAATTCAGAAAACGGTGGAATAATTTAGATATTTCGACAATACTTAAAATGTATGTATGATAAAACACATGTGTATAAATTAATCTACAACTACTTGACATTCATATTAATTATTCAAAGACTCCCAATAGGCCGCTGTAAGTTTTCTGCAAATATCGACAAGTTGTGTGTCGTTAGGGATTCCTAGTAGGTGGATAGCAGTTACTTCTGTCTACTGAAAGTACAGAAACTATCGATAATAGACATGCTGGAGGAAAGTTTAGCTGAAAAATGAAGAATTAGATTTTTTCACAAAAACAAACTACGGACTTACCTATTTTTTTTTTATTTTGGTTGATTACTTAAAAAATAATAACTCCATAGTTTTCTTTATTCATAATACCTATGTTGATCAAATATATAATTACTTTAATGAACCCCCAGTAGTCGGGAAATATAAGAAGAATTAAAAAATGCCATACATTTATTTTACATAGCGTAAAAACCTCTTAAATGTGTCTACTCAGTAAGGAAGCACATAATTTAAACATATTCCTTCATTTGTCAGACTGTACAGCCATAGGGTGTGTAATCTTCCATGGAAAATGTTCCACGCTCCCGGGGGAAGGCATGAAGCGAATTACAGCAAATTTACTGCTCGTTTAAAAGAAAGGGGACGATTTCTACTGAATAAAGAAATTGGAATATTTTATTTTCAATTGTATTTTCGCAATATTTTGTATAGTGGGCACGTGTTTATTTTGTGCAAAATTTGCGTGTAAAGCATGTGTATTTTCTGGTTTAATTCTATTACTCAGCAAAATATTGCCTACAGGCTGTGTTAGGTCATATTTTAGCAATACATACAATGAGTCGTGCGGAAATATCTTTCGGCCTAAGCCAAATTCGTAAGTGATTAATTCCTGAGCTCAGCCTGAAGGTTGGTTGGGTTTAGGTACCTGACCTAAATATTTGACCAATTTTTATTTGTATTTGGTTGAACTTTCGCCAGGACAAGTTTTTATGAATTAAACTTCCATTAAGTAATTCTTTTTGAAGTGGTACTATGAACTGCTTTGATACAGAGTAAGTTTAAATTTAGAATATAGAAAAACTCTACACGTGGTCAGAGATTTTTTTTCAATGTCAGTGCATATATCGCTATGATTTTAATGCGAGAGCTATTCTAAATGCATCTCAATAATTTGCTATGCGTAAACAAACATGTCATATGATGATATAGTTCTAACTTTTATCCCCAGCGACGCTAAAATGCAATTCAGATGCATCTGTTCGTAATAAATGCCCATCGCTTGTGTAGTCCAGATGCAAATCATCTCGTTAAACCCATTGTGATGAGCCAGTAAAATGTAAATGTTATCACCTTATCACTGTCAAGTCATTAACTAGTGTACGCGGATAAAATACTCATAAAATTAGCATTGGAGTTACGAAGCTGTTATTTCTAGTTTCACCCTCATATTTTATGTTTTATGGAGCTCTGTTTTATATAAATTGTTGGCATTTGTCTTTGATATTGTTTTTTAGGCTTGTGTTTGACAGCAGGTTTATGGCGTGTGGTAATTTAAGGCGTTGTTAGGGTTTATTATAAAATTCAAATGACTCTATTCTCTCATAAATATAATTTTAGGTGAAGTTTTCTAACTAAAATAACATTTTTTTTGGATACAAAGTTTAACGGAGATATTATTTTTAGAATACTAAATCTACTAACGAAACTTTTTAACGAACCAAATACGACTAATTCTTAAAGTAGGAAGCCCAAATGTTTGTAATAAAGACACAACTAATACATCTAGATGATAATTATCATTATTCTTTATTAGCCAAAAGAACATTATAGTAAGCTTCAAGGAATTTTCATCAGGGGTGTCGCTACACACCTGATGAAAATTCCTCTTGTTCGGCATGGAGTGGCATATGCAACTTTTCGTCACTTTTCTGGCTTGAAGGTGAGCAGAAACGCCTTCACGACATCTTCCAAATTCAAATCCAAACACAAACAAATCTGACTCTTCAAGCAGCTAACGTCGGTGGCTCAACCACCAGATAAGGAACTTGTAAAGACAATGCAGGCTGTGGTAACGCAGGGAACAGTATAGGGTACTGCGGCGGTGGCTGAATTCCTTGTGAGGGTGGCCTGGCTTCTGGCTCGGAGCAGTGTAGCAGCCAATGTGTTAGCATCCGACCGCGGCCCTTGAGTTCCACCTCGCCTCGACGGTCGACCACAAAGGTGCCCCATTGGTCCAGTAATGCTCGTGTGTTATCGCTTAAATGGATGCGTAGTGCTGGAAGGGTTAAAAGATGTTAGTTTTTGGTTATAACAGTCTACTACAGTAATCTGTGAACTGACAAAAAAATGCTTCACGTGTCAGGAAGAAACAGGTCAGGAAGCTTGTCGAAATTAGTAAATCTTCCGTCATTATGCTGGCCAGCATGATTTTTGAATAAAATTATACTCTTTAATCAATAACTGTATATATTATAAAGCTGAAGAGTTTGTTTGCTTGAATAATCGCGCTAATCTCAGAAACTACTGGTTGGAATTGAAAAAATATTTTTGTGTTGGATAGTCCTGTTATTGAGGAAGGTTACAGGCTATATAACATCACGCAACGACCAATAGGAGCGGAGCATAAATGAAAAATGTTGCAAAAACTGCCGTATTCCTTTTTGAGAGCTTCCGATGCATGCGCTGCGTAATCAATTTAAATTACGCAACAATCACGTATGTACGGTAGGTAGGGTAAATGGATAGGTAGGTAGCCAGTTGACGTGAGCGAAGCCGCGTGGGACAGCTAGTAACTGTATATAAGATCAGGCAACTGAATAGCCTTCCAGCCATTGAGCTCTCTAGCCCTTGGTTATCTAAATTAATAATCTCAACATGAGAATTTCGAATACTGGCTTTCTATGTGGGCTTAAAAACCGTTTTTTGATATTTAATGTAAGACCACTAAAAGAAGCAGATACTTGTTCATAAAATAAAAGGAAATGCGCAGCTTCTGGTGACAGAACAGTTATGTTTATATTGCAAATAAAACCCAAAGAAATAAAACCTTACTCTGACCGAGCTTTATAACAGTACTTAACTTCGTCACAAAGTTCGTAATTAACAAATCTGGCTGTCAAAGTACTTCTTGTTACATAAATCTGTCTTATCCCGCCAAGTAAACCGTGGTTTCATCTTATTTTATGATCTTGCGTAAATAAACTCAGTTATGACCGCAAAAGGCCTGATAAACCCGCACATGTATAGTAAATACTATACATGTGCGGGTTTATCAGGCCAGTGAAATATTCAGTCACGAAATGAGCATTAGGTATTTTTAGCTAAATTTTACTTTGTATGTGTTCCTTACTTTCACTTGTTTGATAGCTAACTCCTGCCAGCAACTTCTCCCGCGTGAAAAGTGTTCTCTTATCCCAAGGGAATATTATACCGGGATGAAGTGCTATTCCAGACTATAATCTAAATCTGCCAAATTTCATCCAGATAAGTTCAGCCGTTCTGGCGTGATTGAGTAACATCCATCCATCCAAACTTTCGCATTTTTAATATTAGTAAGATAAGATTAGCAGGTAACATAAACCCGCTGGCAGAGATGAACTAAAATAGCGACATTTAAAAACAAAAAACGAATGAAGGATAAAACTAACACATCTACACTTCACCTCTTCCCGATGGCACGATGCGATTCGATTTATATCATACCAAGAAGAGATTTTTACTTAGTGAAATTGAAAGTACGTTCACATGGACGCAAAGCGATGCAATTCAGATCCGCTCCCACTCGACCCGCTTAGACTTGACCCGAAGAATAATACTAGATGTTTTACTATTAATTCAGTGCCATTTACAAAGTGATATTTTAATTTTAAATAACTTGATATACATAGAATATTTTGTTCTGATACATAATTTATCCTGGTAGTCAGTGCTTTCGTTTAAATAATTTAGCTTTTTGAATACATATTTTTTATGTTTTAGATGTTTGTCCCTACCTAAATACTTGTTAACCTATTGAAGCTATCTCAGTCGAATACTGGAGATGGTCTTTCATAAAGATTCATTTTGCAAAGATATAAACAACAGACTAAATGAAGAACTAGATTCGCGATGAATCTACCAAACTATAGCGTTGTACGTCCAGTGCTTTAATACGTCTAAGAATCAGCGGCTCGTGCACTACTTTTTTAGGGCAACGTTATAAATAATTATCAACATCTTCCTGCCCTTGTCGCATTTGCCTGCATTTGTATTATACCCGATCTTGTGAGAGAATAACAATAATTCAGTCTTAGAGCGTAAGTATTTATTTTATCACCTCTGAATTATGATAAGGGTAATCTCAATGGATATAGTACATCAAGTCTATGGAAGCCAAAGAAAAAATGTTCGAAATACATGTTAGTTCACTTACCATCTACGGCAGTGACCATAGAAGCATTAGCAGGACAGGTCAAGCAGCTGAGAGTACTAGGTTCATAATAGTGCCCCAACTGACAGGTACCCGGCATTTCAAGATCCTTTGCTATCACTGTTACCACATATATTACCATTGTCAACCAGTACCCAATGTAATGACGTAACTCCTTCATTTTCATAATTTGGAGACTAAAATAATTCTAGAATAAATTTAAAATATCTGATTTACTTTCAAGATCATACAGAATGTAAAATTGACCTAAATCACTGGTATAATAATAACACTTCTCAAAATAAATGGACCTATTAAAATTAATTGTGACGAATCGTTGACCGAACTTTCTAATGACGTCATGTGTGACGTAAACGTTTTGTCACTTGATCTTAGCTTTAATAATTAGGTTAATTGGAAGAAACACAGTTTGGCGATGCTGTTTTGTTTACAGTTATGTTGTTACGAGCGTTGTCATGGCAACAAAGGGTCACAGGCGTGCGCAATGGTGCAGAAAGTTGTAACTGTCTCGAGTCAACGGCATCCTGCCTGCTGGCACGATTCACGATGGGTAGATAAATTAATTGGATTCATTAGTACTTTTGTATTTTAATCACCTATCGATTCATTACCTATTCATTATTTATTCATTTATTAAGCAAAAATAAATGCTAACCCTGGTTTCTGAATATGGAGTTTGAAATTGAGTATCTATTTGTCTAAGTCTACTTTAGCTTGAAAACCTGTCAAACTTTAGCCTAAATCGAGTTTGAAATATTCTTAACTTCCAGTTTTTCAAAAATTTATCGATTTTAATTTAAAAAATTCTAAAGCCATTTGTATTTTCAAGTAAACAATATTGATGCTTCTTATCAACGGTTACGTACTTACTGTGAGGACCCTAGCTCAGCGAGCTCAAATAATAATCGAAATTACTATTAACTTGTTTGAATCAACAACGTGCCTGCCCTAAGGCGGCTTTTACAGAAGTGACAAGCAAAGCTAAACAAAAACATCTTCAAATATTTTCTTAGAATTCTGATTTAAATCACCTTAAGAAATTAAATAGTTATCTGTTGCCAGTTTTATAATAGGCAAGGAGGTGACCTCTAAATAGGTGAGGAGTCCTCACATTACTTAACGAGTACTACGTCGTAGTAAAAGTCAGTCGAAAGACGTCTACTACTAGACAAAGGTCTCCCCCATTCATCGAAAAAGACATTTCGACACATTCATTATAAACTGTATTCATAAAACTATGTGATGGGACTATTTATTTACAGAACGCCATTATCCAAATAGCGTCTTAAACATACATTAACGTTTTTTGCAGATTAAGCCCATTATACTAACAATCTTTATGCGACTACCCATTGAATGATCGAACGCCATTCCAAAGTCAATTTATCACGATTTATAAATCCTTTCATATATTTTTTACATAAGAACTGCATTAGTAACATGCATCGATCAAAATCAGATCAGAAGATGTCTGCACCGAAGGACGACGCAGCATTTAAAACAAAAGATGATTTATTGCCTTTGATCGTCTATCAGAATCATTCGCAGTCCATCAACTTTACACCAAAGAAAGAAACGACACTTTTTAACAAATCTCCGTTGAAAATAGTCCTTTTTCAACATGGTCTGCGATTGTCTCAAAATCATAGTTTTTGTGACAGTTTATAACAATGTCGTAACGTGTTTGGAAAAACCAGACGATGTCGTTAGTTGTGCTTTAGGAGTGGCGAATTACAATTTTAATTATCGACAGTCAACTGTTATTCTGGATCAAGATGTTGATGATAAACTTGTTTCTGATTTCTTGAAAGCATATAATGGAACTGTGATGATTGAAAGTAGAGGAGCTGATCCTGCGAAGCAAGTTGTAATCATTGTGGATAACTACCAGGCTTTTATGAGGTTACTGAATAGGTTGAAGCCAGATCTTCGAGGAAAAAACCTTTTCAACGGTGGAGCAAAATTCCTCATAATCATAAACTCAAATCGCAAGAAATTGGACCACATCATCAGCATTTTGTGGAGTTACTACGTAACAGATGTGGTCTTCATCACTAAAGACATGAAGAACAAGGTTGTTATGTACACCTACTATCCCTACAAAAACCATTTGAATTGTCAAAATACTGAACCTGTCTTGATCAACTATTGGAAAGCAGACATGTCTTTCTATAATATGTACCCGGATAAGATGAGCAACATGCACGAGTGCCCTCTATACATATCCACGAACAAAATCTACCAACAGGGAGGAATTGATAAGAAAATTCCACTTCAAATCATAAAGAAAGCTATAGTGAGACTACTCCGAGATATAATGAATTTTACACCTATCATCTCTGCTAGAGATTACATAAGCATCGATTCAGACAGAGCTAAGAACTGGTCTGACTCTTTGAATGATGTTATTTCAGGTTTTGCAAATATTTCGACGTGTTCTATACCTTTAGGCGTCGATAGATTGGGTCTCCTAGATTACTCGATGCCGTATTTTAGGATTCGTATAGCATGGTTGGCGCCCCCAGTTGCTCCAGGTCCGATGTGGTGGCGACTCTTATCACCTCTAAACGGGTATTTGTGGCTCATCCTCTTAGTCGTGACATTTTTGGTAATTTCACTTCCTTTTATCTTGAAATTTAAACGCACAAGGCGGTTTTGCAACCGGTATTTTAAAAACTTCGATAAAGTACAAGGTGCTGCTTTTAGGGTATGGGGAGCTATGCTAGGTCAGACGATTAGAGTAGCCCCGAGACGGTTCAGAGATTTCTACATAGTAGGACTGTGGTTATGGTTCACCTTTGTCGTCAGAAATGCGTATCAAAGCGTTCTTATTGGGGCTTTGAAGACAGACACTCTGACTGGCAATTTCGCAAACTTGAAAGAGACTTAAGACAATGGGTACAAGTTTGGTGGTCGGGCTGGCATTTACGCTCATTTTGAATTCGATGACCTAATCAAGGATGGATTTGAAATAATCCCTGAAGTCAAATTCGATGACGTGTTCCTTGATATATTGGATGGCAAGAAGAAGTTTGTGTTAGCTACCTCTTTGGAGTTTGCTTTTGCATATTGTGCTGCACAAGGAAAGAAAGAAAACGAATGTGGTCATGTGCTTCCCGACTCGATTTTAACTGCACCCTTGGTGGTATGGATGAGGATATACTCTCCGTTTGTGAGGCCTCTTATAACCTGGATGCCAAGAATGATTGAAAGTGGTTTGTTGGAGAGAGAAGCTGTCATGAAGACGACCTACGTCCCCACGATAACCTCTGATCCATCGCCGTTGACGCAGCACCAGACGCTCAGTTGTTTCCTCTGCCTCGTATTTGGATGTGTGATTTCCTTGATCATATTTTTGTTGGAGATACTGAGGAAGAAGTCTTCAAACTATACAATTGTGAAAAAGAGTAAGTTAGATGCGTTGGAGCTGGAGAGTGAGTTTGTGTTGGATTATAAAGAGTAATCCATTATTTTTAGGGTTCCGTACCCAAAGGGTAAAAACGGGACCCTATTACTAAGACTTCGCGATCCGTCTATCTGTGTCTGTCTGTCTGTCTGTCCGTCTGTCACCAGGCTGTATCTTTTGAACCGTGATAGCTAGACAGTTGATTTGACAGTTGAGAATTTTCACAGATGATGTATTTCTGTTGCCGCTATAACAACAAATACTAAAAACAGTATAAAATAAATATTTAAGGGGGACTCCCATACAACAAACGTGATATTTTTGCTGTTTTTTAGCTCGATATTAATAACGGCAACAGGTAGACGCTTGAAATATTCAAAGAATGTTTAGTTGTGTATTTACTTCAAAAAATAATAATTATTAAATTAAAATAAAATAAATTAAGGGGGGCTCCCATACAACAAACGTGATTTTTTTACAGTGTTTTGCAATATGGTACGGAACCCTTCGTGTGCTTGTCCGACTCGCACTTGGCCGGTTTTTTATTTATTATTGTGTAGCTGCCGTTGAATTATTTCACGTAATTGTATTATGAGGATTATTAAGATCACTGCTTGTAGAAGTGTTATTCTAAGGCTTAACTGCTAAGGTCATTTACTTGTCTAGGTTGTCTGCCCCATTTTCGAGTTTTTCAACACAAACAAGTTCGTTTGTCCTTTGTTTATATAACGTAGAACCTAGATTCACTTAGTTTTGGATAACAAGAAATAAAACCAGAATTAAATTTTCATCTTTTATTTTATCACCAAACATAGAAAATAATTGTCATTTTTCACAGTTAATTGACGTGAAATAAATAAAAGCTTCTATAATTTTTGTCTTCAACATTCATATAAAAATAGACATTTAGGAACAACGATATAGAGTCTATATTACGATACTAGGATATTATTTATGGAACTATACAATACCAATCTGGTGTACAAGTAAAAAACTATGCAATTTGGCACTATTGATGCCCGGTTCTTATACCAAAGAACGGGTGGTTATGTTAACTATTCGTTATTATGACTAGTGGTTCTTTCAAAATATTTTGCAGCTAATCTTAAATGAAATGTTTTTAAGCTATGAATGGATCTTACACGCTAAGTTATATATAATACTTAGGCTATGGGATCGAAACAAGAAAAGTATTTTTTAACAAATATAATCGAACAATAACATGAAATATTCACCTACCGCCAAAAAAAAAAAAAACAAATTGTTTGTAAGAAAATATTATAACTATTATTATACCTCTACAGACCAATTTGTCTAGACAAAAGATTGAATGGCGTGAGATCAATTATATGAAAAATATCTTACAGTTCTCTTAACACAATAGACATTAGCTTATGTCAACTTTAATATTTATATAATACACAAAAACTACAAATTTACTAATACGATAATTAAAATAGGCTTATGTTTAACTTACCACCAGATATAGTAACATATAACAGACAAAAATAGTAAATGATCACCAAAATTAAACCCGCATCTTATTGTAAAATTATAACCAAAGTTTTAACATCTCGCTATCCTGTTTAGGCAAAATGACTCCAAATAAATCATTGTTAACCCAAAAGTAGTAAATGATCACCAAAAGTAGTAAATGATCACCAAAATTAAACCAATGACCAAAAAGATTATAAAATTTCTGGGAGCAACTTGGAAGTAGCGCTCGCCGGCCGCTGCCGCGGCACCGCTCGCTTTGCTCGCTCGGCTCTCGCGCGGTTGGTCACAGTTCTAACCTAACCTATTTTACAACATTAAATAGCGCAATAATTTGCTATTAAAATTTGGTGATCAATTTACTAAATTTGGTGATCATTTACTATTTTTGTCAGTATATTACTAGATTTGGTGGTTAGGGGTTATCGTCACAAAGTTTTTTTTGGTGGTCATTATATTTATTCCCATTAAAATATATGATAAAACACATGTTAACTACTAAGGTCCGGTATCTGAATCAAGTATTTGGAGTAAAAAACTTGTCAAACCCAAAGATGCCAAAGATTGAGGTTTTCAGGATAGTAGAGTTTGACAAATACTCGACATCAAATTCAAAATTCAGAAATCGGTGGAATAATTTAAATATTTCGACGATACTTAAAATGTAGGTATGATAAAACACATGTGTATAACTTAATCTATAACTACTTGAACATTCATATTAATTATTCAAAGGCTCCCAATAGGCCGCTGTAAGTTTTCTGCAAATATCGACTAGTTGTGTGTCGTTAGGGATGTCTAGTAGGTGGATAGGCGTTACTTCTGTCTACTGAAAGTATAGAAACTATCGATAATAGACATGCTGGAGGAAAATTTAGTTGAAAAATGAAGAAGTAGACTTTTCACAAAAAACAAACTACGAACTTACCTATTTTTTATTTTATTTTGGTAAGTTACATAAAAAATAATAACTCCATAGTTTTCTTTATTCATAATACCTATGTTGATCAAATATATCATTACTTTAATTAACCTTTTCCCAGCAGTCGGGGAATATAAGAAGAATTAAAAAATGCCATACATTTATTTTACTTAGCGTAAAAACCTCTTAAATGTCAAACTCAGTAAGGAAGCTCATAATTTAAACATATGCCTTCATTTGTCAGACTGTACAGCCATAGGGTGTGTAATCTTCCATAGAAAATGTTCCACGCTCCCGGGGGAAGGCATGAAGCGAATTACAGCAAATTTACTGCTCGTTTAAAAGAAAGGGGACAATTTCTACTGAATAAAGAAATTGGAATATTTTATTTTCAATTGTATTTTCGCAATATTTTGTATAGTGGGCACGTGTTTATTGTGCGCAAAATTTGTGTGTAAAGCATGAGTATTTTATGAGGTTAATTCCATTAGGGAATAAATATAATGACCACCAAAAAAAACTTTGTGACGATAACCCCTAACCACCAAATCTAGTAATATACTGACAAAAATAGTAAATGATCACCAAATTTAGTAAATTGATCACCAAATTTTAATAGCAAATTATTGCGCTATTTAATGTTGTAAAATAGGTTAGGTTAGGTTAGAACTGTGACCAACCGCGCGCGAGCCGAGCGAGCAAAGCGAGCGGTGCCGCGGCAGCGGCCGGCGAGCGCTACTTCCAAGTTGCTCCCAGAAATTTTATAATCTTTTTGGTCATTGGTTTAATTTTGGTGATCATTTACTACTTTTGGTGATCATTTACTACTTTTGGGTTAACAATGATTTATTTGGAGTCATTTTGCCTAAACAGGATAGCGAGATGTTAAAACTTTGGTTATAATTTTACAATAAGATGCGGGTTTAATTTTGGTGATCATTTACTATTTTTGTCTGTTATATGTTACTATATCTGGTGGTAAGTTAAACATAAGCCATTCTATTACTCAGCAAAATATTGCCTACAGGAGGTCATATTTTTGCAATCCATACAATGAGTCGTGCGGAAATATCTTTCGGCCTAAGCCAAATTCGTAAGTGATTAATTCCTGAGCTCAGCCTGAAGGATGGTTGGGTTTAGGTACCTGACCTAAATATTTGACCATTTTTTTTTGTGTTTGATTGAACTTTCGCCAGGACAAGTTTTTATGAATTAAACTTCCATTAAGTAATCCTTTTTGAAGTGGTACTATGAACTGCTTTGATACAGAGTAAGATTAAATTTAGAATATAGAAAAACTCTACACGTGGGCAGAGAATTTTTCAATGTCACTGCATATATCTCTATGATTTTAATGCGAGAGCTATTCTAAATTCATCTCAATAATTTGCTATGCGTAAACAAACATGCCATATGATGATAAAGTTCTAACTTTCATCCCCAGCGACGCTAAAATGCAATTCAGATGCATCTGTACGTAACAAATGCCCATCGCTTGTGTAGTCCAGATGCAAATCATCTCGTTAAACCCATTGTGATGAGCCAGTAAAATGTAAATGTTATCACCTTATCACTGTCAAGTCATTAACTAGTGTACGCGGATAAAATACTCATAAAATTAGCATTGGCGTTACGAAGCTGTTATTTCTAGTTTCACTCTCATATTTTATGTTTTATGGAGCTCTGTTTTATATAAATTGTTGGCATTTATCTTTGATATTGTTTTTTAGGCTTGTGTCTGACAGCAGGTTTACGGCGTGTGGTAATTTAAGGCGTTGTTAGGGTTTATTATAAAATTCAAATGACTCTATTCTCTCATAAATATAATTTTAGGTGAAGTTTTCTAACTGAAATAACACTTATTTTTGAATACAAAGTTTAACGTAGATATTATTTTTAGAATACCAAAATCTACTAACGAAACCTTTTAACGAACCAAATACGACAAATTCTTAAAATAGGAAGCCCAAATGTTTGTGATAAAGACACAACTAATACATCTAGATGATAATTATCATTATTTTTTATTAGCTAAAAGAACATTATAGTAAGCTTTAGGGAATTTTCATCAAGGGTGTCGCTACACACCTGATGAAAATTCCTCTTGTTCGGCATGGAGTGACATATGCGACTTTTCAGCACTTTTCTGACTTGAAGGTGAGCAGAAAAGCCTTCACGACATCTTCCAAATTCAAATCCAAACACAAACAAATCTGACTCTTCAAGCAGCTAACGTCGGTGGCTCAACCACCAGATAAGGAACTTGTAAAGACAATGCAGGCTGTGGTAACGCAGGGAACAGTATAGGGTACTGCGGCGGTGGCTGAATTCCTTGTGAGGGTGGCCTGGCTTCTGGCTCGGAGCAGTGTAGCAGCCAATGTGTTAGCATCCGACCGCGGCCCTTGAGTTCCACCTCGCCTCGACGGTCGACCACGAAGGTGCCCCATTGATCCAGTAATGCTCGTGTGTTATCGCTTAAGTGGATCCGTAGTGCTGGAAGGGTTAAAAGATGTTAGTTTTTGGTTATAACAGTCTACTACAGTAATCTTTGAACTGACAAAAAAATGCTTCACGTGTTAGGAAGGAGCAGGTCAGGAAGCTCGTCGAAATTAGTAAATCTTCCATCATTATGCTGGCCAGCAAGATTTTTGGCTAAAATTATAATATTTAATCAATAACTGTAGATATTATAAAGCTGAAGAGTTTGTTTGCTTGAATAATCACGCTAATCTCAGGAACTACTGGTTGGAATTGAAAAAATATTTTTGTATTGGATAGTCCTGTTATTGAGGAAGGTTACAGGCTATATAACATCACGCAACGACCAATAGCAGCGGAGCATAAATGAAAAATGTTGCAAAAACGGCCGTATTCCTTTTTGAGAGCTTCCGATGCATGCGCTGCGTAATCGGTTTAAGTTACGCAACTATCACGTATGTACGGTAGGTGGGGTAGATGGATAGGTAGGTAGCCAGTTGACGAGAGCGAAGCCGCGTGGGTCAGCTAATAACTGTTTATAAGATCAGGTAATTGAATAGGCTTCCAGACATTGAGCTCTCTAGCCCTTGGTAATCTAAATTAATAATCTCAACATGAGTATTTTATTTGAATACTGGTTTTCTATGTGGGCTTAAAAACCGTTTTTTGATATTTAATGTAAGACCACTAAAAGAAGGAAATACTTGTTTATAAAATAAAAGGAAATGCGCAGCTTCTGGTGACAGAACAGTTATGTTTATATTGCAAATAAAACCCAAAGAAATAAAACCTTGAATCCTCTGACCGAGCTTTATAACAGTACTTAACTTCGTCACAAAGTTCGTAATTAACAAATCTGGCTGTCAAAGTACTTCTTGTTACATAAATCTGTCTTATCCCGCCACGTAAACCGTGGTTTCATCTTATTTTATGATCTTGCGTAAATAAACTCAGTTATGACCGCAAAAGCCCTGATAAACCCGCACATGTATAGTCATTTCTGTGAAATATTCAGTCGCGAAATGAGCATTAGGTATTTTTAGCAAAATTCTACTTTGTATGTCTTCGTTACTCTGCCTAACTCCTGCCAGCAACTTCTCCCGCGTGAAAAGTGTTTTCTTATCCCAAGGGAATATTATACCGGGATGAAGTGCTATTCCAGACTATAATCTAACTCTGCCAAATTTCATCCAGATAAGTTCGGCCGTTCTGGCGTGATAGAGTAACAAACATCCATCCATCCAAACTTTCGCATTTTTAATATTAGTAAGATAAGATGCCGGCAGGTAACATAAACCCGCTGGCAGAAATGAACTAAAATAGCGACATTTAAAAACAAAAAACGAATTAAGGGTAAAACTAACACATCTACACTTCACCTCTTCCCGAGATGGCACGACGCGATTCGATTTTTATCATACCAAGCAGAGATTTTTACTTAGCGAAATTGAAAGTACGTTCACATGGACGCAAAGCGATGCAATTCAGGTCCGCTCCCACTCGACCCGCTTAGACTTGACCCGAAGAATAATACCAGATGTTTTACTATTAATTCAGTGCCATTTGCAAAGTGATATTTTAATTCTAAATAACTTGATATACATAGAATATTTTGTTCTGATACATAATTTATCCTGGTAGTCAGCTTTCGTTTAAATTATTTAGCTTTTTTAATACATGTTTTTTTATGTTTTAGATGTTTGTCCCTACCTACTTGTTAACCTATTGAAGCTATCTCAGTCGAATACTGGAGATGGTCTTTCATAAAGATTCATTTTGCAAAGATATAAACAACAGACTAAATGAAGAACTAGATTCGCGATGAATCTACCAAACTATAGCGTTGTACGTCCAGTGCTTTAATACGTCTAAGAATCAGCGGCTCGTGTACTACTTTTTTAGGGCAACGTTATAAATAATTATCAACATCTTCCTGCCCTTGTCGCATTTGCCTGCATTTGTATTATACCCGATCTTGTGAGAGAATAACAATAATTCAGTCTTAGAGCGTAAGTATTTATTTTAACACCTCTGGAATATGATTAGGGCAATCTCTATGGAGTTATAGTACATCAAGTCTATGGAAGCCAAAGAAATAATGTTCGAAATACATGTTAGTTCACTTACCATCTACGGCAGTGACCATAGAAGCATTAGCAGGACAGGTCAAGCAGCTGAGAGTACTAGGTTCATAATAGTGTCCCAACTGACAGGTACCCGGCATTTCAAGATCCTTTGCTATCACTGTTACCACATATATTACCATTGTCAACCAGTACCAAATGTAATGACGTAACTCCTTCATTTTCATAATCTGGAGACTAAAATAATTCTAGAATAAATTTAAAATATCTGATTTACTTTCAAGATCATACAGAATGTAATATTGACCTAAATCACTGGTATAATAATAACACTTCTCAAAATAAATGGACCTATTAAAATTAATTGTGACGAATCGTTGACCGAACTTTCTAATGACGTCATGTGTGACGTAAACGTTTTGTCATTTGATCTTGGCTTTAATAATTAGGTTAATTAGAAGAAACACAGATTGGCGATGCTGTTTTGTTTACAGTTATGTTGTTACGAGCGTTGTCATGGCAACAAAGGGTCACAGGCGTGCGCAATGGTGCAGAAAGTTGTAACTGTCTCGAGTCAACGGCATACTGCCTGCTGGCACGATTCACGATGGGTAGATAAATTAATTGGCTTCTTTGGTACTTTTCTATTTAAATCACCTATCGATTCATTCTCTCTCTCTCTCTTCAGTCGGTCCCTCATTACTGAGGATCGTGGTCACTGGACCCATTTAAGCGGACTATCTGCCTCCATCGACTCCGGTCTAAAGTTGCCATCACCACCTGCTGGAATTCACTTGAGGACGTAGCTTCCATCACTTGGTCAGACCATCGTATTGGCGACCGGCCTCGTGCTCTCTTTCCTTCGGTATTGCCAACAATGACCAGCTTTTCAAGGCTGCTATCTCCTCTTCGCATTATGTGGCCAAAGTAAGTCAAAATACGCTGTAAGCAAACCGTAGACAATCGGGTCTTGATATTGAGTTGTGAAAGGACAGACACATTCGTGCGTTTGGCTGTCCATGGGATTCGGAGCATCCGCCTCCAGCACCACATTTCGAATGCGTCTATCCTCTGTCTTTCTCTTGCTCGGATTGTCCACGTCTCAACTCCATAGAGGAAAATCGGGAAAACCAGTGCTCTGACCAAACGCGCTTTGGTTTTGAAACTTACACTACGATTTTTCCAGATGTTCTGGAGACGCGTCATAGCATCTTTAGCCATGGCTATCCGTCGCTTTATTTCCGGGACGCCGATCGATTCATTACCTAAGGATTATTTAGTAAAAATAAATGCTAACCCTGGTTTCTGAATATGGAGTTTAAAATTGAGTATCTATTTGTCTAAGTCTACTTTAGCTTGAAAACCTGTCAAACTTTAGCCTAAATCGAGTTTGAAATGTGCTCGACTCCAAGTTTCTGGGTGTTAATTGAAAACTTGGGGTACTGAATTGAAAAATTGCTTTAGATTAACATCTAAAGCGATTTTAATTAAAAAAATTCTAAAGCCATTTGTATTTTCGAGTAAACAATGTTGATGCTTCTTATCAACGGTTACGTACTTACTGTGACCTAGCTCAGGGAGCTCAAATAATAATCAAAATTACTATTAACTTGTTTGAATCAACAACGTGCCTGCCCTAAGGCGGCTTTTACAGAAGTGACAAGCAAAGCTAAACAAAAACATCTTCAAATATTTTCTTAGAATTCTGATTTAAATCACCTTAAGAAATTAAATAGTTATCTGTTACCAGTTTTATAATAGGCAAGGAGGTGACCTCTAAATAGGTGAGGAGTCCTCACATTACTTAACGAGTACTACGTCGTAGTAAAAGTCAGTCGAAAGACGTCTACTACTAGACAAAGGTCTCCCCCAAGCATCTAAAAAGACATTTCGACACACTCATTATAAACTGTATTCATAAAACTATGTGATGAGACTATTTATTTACAGAACGCCATTATCCAAATAGCGTCTTAAACATACATTCATGTTTTTTTGCAGATGAAGCCCATTATACTAACAATCTTTATGCGACTACCCATTGAATGATCGAACGCCATTCCAAAGTCAATTTATCACGATTTATAAATCCTTTCATATATTTTTTACATAATAACTGCATTAGTAACATGCATCGATCAAAATCAGATCAGAAGATGTCTGCACCGAAGGACGACGCAGCATTTAAAACAAAAGATGATTTATTGCCTTTGATCGTCTATCAGAATCATTCGCAGTCCAACTTTACACCAAAGAAAGAAACGGCACTTTTTAACAAATCTCCGTTGAAAATAGTCCTTTTTCAACATGGTCTGCGATTATCTCAAAATCATAGTTTTTGCTACAGTTTACATCAAAGTCGTAACGTGTTTGGAAAAACCAGACGATGTCGTAAGTTGTGCTTTAGGAGTGGCGAATTACAATTTTAATTATCGACAGTCAACTGTTATTCTGTATCAAGATGTTGATGATAAACTTGTTTCCGATTTCTTGAAAGCATATAATGGAACTGTGATGATTGAAAGTAGAGGAGCTGATCCTGCGAAGCAAGTTGTAATCATTGTGGATAACTACCAGTCTTTCATGAGGTTACTGAACAGGTTGAAGCCAGATCTTCGAGGAAGAAACCTTTTCAACGGTGGAGCCAAATTCCTCATAATCATAAATTCAAATCGCAAGAAATTGGTCCACATCATCAGCATTTTGTGGAGTTACTACGTAACAGATGTGGTCTTCATCACTAAAGACAAGAAGAAAAAGGTTGTTATGTACACCTACTATCCCTACAAAAACCATTTGAATTGTCAAAATACTGAACCTATTCTGATCAACTATTGGAAAGCAGACATGTCTTTCTATAATATGTATCCGGATAAGATGAGCAACATGCACGAGTGCCCTCTATACATATCCACGAACAAAATCTACCAACAGGGAGGAATTGATAAGAAAATTCCACTTCAAATCATAAAGAAAGCTATAGTGAGACTACTCCGAGATATAATGAATTTTACACCTATCATCTCTGCTAGAGATTACATAAGCATAGATTCAGACAGAGCTAAGAACTGGTCTGACTCTTTGAATGATGTTATTTCAGGTTTTGCAAATATTTCGACGTGTTCTATACCTTTAGGAGTCGATAGATTGGGTCTACTAGATTACTCGATGCCGTATTTTAGGATTCGTATAGCATGGCTGGCGCCCCCAGTTGCTCCAGGTCCGATGTGGTGGCGACTCTTATCACCTCTAAACGGGTATTTGTGGCTCATCCTCTTAGTCGTAACATTTTTGGTAATTTCACTTCCTTTTGTCTTGAAATTTAAACGCACAAGGCGGTTTTGCAACCGTTATTTTAAAAACTTCGATAAAGTACAAGGTGCTGCTTTTAGGGTATGGGGAGCTATGCTAGGTCAGACGATTAGAGTAGCCCCGAGACGGTTCAGAGATTTCTACATAGTAGGACTGTGGTTGTGGTTCACTTTTGTCGTCAGGAATGCTTATCAAAGCGTTCTTATTGGGGCTTTGAAGACAGACACTCTGACTGGCAATTTCGCAAACTTGAAAGAGACTTTAGACAATGGGTACAAGTTTGGTGGTCGGGCTGGCATTTACGCTCATTTTGAATTCGATGACCTAATCAAGGATGGATTTGAAATAATCCCTGAAGTCAAATTCGATGACGTGTTCCTTGATATATTGGATGGCAAGAAGAAGTTTGTGTTAGCTACCTCTCTGGAGTTTGCTTTTGCATATTGTGCTGCACAAGGAAAGAAAGAAAACGAATGTGGTCATGTGCTTCCCGACTCGATTTTAACTGTACCCTTGGTGGTATGGATGAGGATATACTCTCCGTTTGTGAGGCCTCTTATAACCTGGATGCCAAGAATGATTGAAAGTGGTTTGTTGGAGAGAGAAGCTGTCATGAAGACGACCTACGTTCCAACGATAACCTCTGATCCATCGCCGTTGACGCAGCACCAGACGCTCAGTTGTTTCCTCTGCCTCGTATTTGGATGTGTGATTTCCTTGATCATATTTTTGTTGGAGATTCTGAGGAAGAAGTCTTCAAACTATACAATTGTGAAAAAGAGTAAGTTAGATGCGTTGGAGCTGGAGAGTGAGTTTGTGTTGGATTATAAAGAGTAATCCATTATTTCTAGGGTTCCGTACCCAAAGGGTAAAAACGGGACCATATTACTAAGATTCCGCGATCCGTCTATCTGTGTCTGTCTGTCTGTCTGTCCGTCTGTCACCAGGCTGTATCTTTTGAACCGTGATAGCTAGACAGTTGATTTGACAGTTGAGAATTTTCACAGATGATGTATTTCTGTTGCCGCTATAACAACAAATACTAAAAACAGTATAAAATAAATATTTAAGGGGGACTCCCATACAACAAACGTGATATTTTTGCTGAATTTTGCTCGATATTAATAACGGCAACAGGTAGACGCTTGAAATGTTCACAGAATGTTTAGTTGTGTATTTACTTCAAAAAATAATAATTATTAAATTAAAATAAAATAAATTAAGGGGGGCTCCCATACAACAAACGTGATTTTTTTACAGTGTTTTGCAATATGGTACGGAACCCTTCGTGTGCTTGTCCGACTCGCACTTGGCCGGTTTTTTATTTATTATTGTGTAGCTGCCGTTGAATTATTTCACGTAATTGTATTATGAGGATTATTAAGATCACTGCTTGTAGAAGTGTTATTCTAAGGCTTAACTGCTAAGGTCATTTACTTGTCTAGGTTGTCTGCCCCATTTTCGAGTTTTTCAACACAAACAAGCTCGTTTGTCCTTTGTTTATATAACGTAGAACCTAGATTCACTTAGTTTTGGATAACAAGAAATAAAACCACAATTAAATTTTCATCTTTTATTTTATCACCAAACATAGAAAATAATTGTCATTTTTCACAGTTAATTGACGTGAAATAAATAAAAGCTTCTATAATTTTTGTCTTCAACATTCATATAAAAATAGACATTTAGGAACAACGATATAGAGTCTATATTACGATACTAGGATATTATTTATGGAATTATACAATACCAATTTGGTGTACAAGTAAAAAACTATGCAATTTGGCACTATTGATGCCCGGTTCTTATACCAAAGAACGGGTGGTTATTTTAACTATTCGTTATTATGACTAGTGGTTCTTTCAAAATATTTTGCAGCTAATCTTAAATTAAATGTTTTAAGCTATGAATGGATCTTACACGCTAAGTTATATATACTACTTAGGCTATGGGATCGAAACAAGAACAGTATTTTTTAACAAATATAATCGAACACTAACATGAAATGTTCACCTATCTCCAAAAAAAAAAGAACAATTTTGTAGAAATATCAAATTGTTTGTAAGAAAATATTATAACTATTATTATACCTCTACAGTCCAATTAGTCTAGACAAAAGATTGAAAGGCGTGAGATCAATTACATGAAAAATATCTTACAGTTCTCTTAACACAATAAACATTAGCTTATACCAACTTTAATATTTATATAATACTCAAAAACTACAAATTTACTAATACGATAATTAAAATATATGATAAAACACATGTTAACTACTAAGGTCCGGTATCTGAATCAAGTATTTGGAGTTAAAAACTTGTCAAACCCAAAGATGCCAAAGATTGAGGTTTTCAGGATAGTAGAGTTTGACAAATACTCGACATCAAATTCTTAATTCAGAAAACGGTGGAATAATTTAGATATTTCGACGATACTTAAAATGTATGTATGATAAAACACATGTGTATAAATTAATTTACAACTACTTGACATTCATATTAATTATTCAAAGACTCCCAATAGGCCGCTGTAAGTTTTCTGCAAATATCGACTAGTTGTGTGTCGTTAGGGATGCCTAGTAGGTGGATAGGTGTTATTTCTGTCTACGGAAAGTACAGAAACTATCGATAATAGACATGCTGGAGGAAAGTTTAGTTGATAAATGAAGAAGTAGATTTTTTCACAAAAAACAAACTACGGACTTACCTATTTTTTATTTTATTTTGGTTGGTTACTTAAAAAAAATATAATACCTATGTTGATCAAATATATAATTACTTTAATGAACCTTTTCCCAGCAGTCGGGGAATATAAGAAGAATTAAAAAATGCCATACATTTATTTTACATAGCGTAAAAACCTCTTAAATGTGTCTACTCAGTAAGGAAGCGCATAATTTAAACATATGCCTTCATTTGTCAGACTGTACAGCCATAGGGTGTGTAATCTTCCATGGAAAATGTTCCATGCTCCCGGGGGAAGGCATGAAGCGAATTACAGCAAATTTACTGCTCGTTTAAAACAAGGGGAAAATTTCTACTGAATAAAGAAATTGGAATATTTTATTTTCAATTGTATTTTCGCAATATTTTGTATAGTAGGCACGTGTTTATTGTGCGCAAAATTTGTGTGTAAAGCATGAGTATTTTCTGGGTTAATTCTATTACTCAGCAAAATATTGCCTACAGGCTGTGTTAGGTCATATTTTCGCAATACATACAATGAGTCGTGCGGAAATATCTTTCGGTCTAAGCCAAATTCGTAAGTGATTAATTCCTGAGCTCAGCATGAAGGTTGGTTGGGTTTAGGTACCTGACCTAAATATTTGACAATTTTTTGTGTTTGGTTTAACTTTCGCCAGGACAAGTTTTTATGAATTAAACTTCCATTAAGTAATCTTTTTTGAAGTGTTACTATGAACTGCTTTGATACAGAGTAAGATTAAATTTAGAATATAGAAAAACTCTACACGTGGGCAAAGTTTTGTTTTTCAATGTCAGTGCATATATCGCTATGATTTTAATGCGAGAGCTATTCTAAATTCATCTCAATAATTTGCTATGCGTAAACAAACATGTCATATGATGATAAAGTTCTAACTTTCATCCCCAGCGACGCTAAAATGCAATTCAGATGCATCTGTTCGTAACAAATGCCCATCGCTTGTGTAGTCCAGATGCAAATCATCTCGTTAAACCCATTGTGATGAGCCAGTAAAATGTAAATGTTATCACCTTATCACTGTCAAGCCATTAACTAGTGTACGCGGATAAAATGTTCATAAAATTAGCATTGGAGTTACGAAGCTGGTATTTCTAGTTTCACCCTCATATTTTATGTTTTATGGAGCTCTGTTTTATATAAATTGTTGGTATTAATTGTTGGTTGTGGGTATTATCTTTGATATTGTTTTTTTTAGGCTTGTGTTTGACAGCTGGCTTGTAAGTGGTAATTAAAGGCGTTGTTCGGGTTCATTATAAAATTTTAAAAATGATTATATTAATATAATTTTGGGTGAGTTTTCTAAATAAAATAACAAAGGATCTTTAACAATGATTTATTATTTTTAGAATACCAAAATCTACTAACGAAACTTTTTAACGAACCAAATACGACTAATTCTTAAAGTAGGAAGCCCAAATGTTTGTGATAAAGACACAACTAATACATCTAGATGATAATTATTTAATGAGATAATATTTTTTATTAGCCAAAAGAACATTATAGTAAGCTTTGAGGAATTTTCATCAGGGGTGTCGCTACACACCTGATGAAAATTCCTCTTGTTCGGCATGGAGTGGCATATGCAACTTTTCGTCACTTTTCTGGTTTGAAGGTGAGCAGAAACGCCTTCACGACATCTTCCAAATTCAAATCCAAACACAAACAAATCTGACTCTTCAAGCAGCTAACGTCGGTGGCTCAACCACCAGATAAGGAACTTGTAAAGACAATGCAGGCTGTGGTAACGCAGGGAAAAGTATAGGGTACTGCGGCGGTGGCTGAATTCCTTGTGAGGGTGGCCTGGCTTCTGGCTCGGAGCAGTGTAGCAGCCAATGGGTTAGCATCCGACCGCGGCCCTTGAGTTCCACCTCGCCTCGACGGTCGACCACGAAGGTGCCCCATTGGTCCAGTAATGCTCGTGTGTTATCGCTTAAGTGGATGCGTAGTGCTGGAAGGGTTGAAAGATGTTAGTTTTTGCTTATAACAGTCTACTACAGTAATGTGTGAACAGACAAAGAAATGCTTCACGTGTCAGGAAGGAACAGGTCAGGAAGCTCGAGGAAATCAGTAAATATTGCATCAAAACTCATGCTGGCTAGCATGATTTTTACTAAAATAATAATATTATATAACTAGTCCCTTGGTTATCTAAATTAATAATCTCAATATAAGTATTTCATTTGAATACTGGTCTTCTATGTGGACTTAAAACGGTACTTATTGGTAGATATTTAATGTAAGACCATTAAAAGTAGCAGATATTAAGACTTGTTCATAAAATAAAAGGAAATGCGCAGCTTCTGGTGACAGAACAGTTATGTTTATATTGCAAATAAAACCCAAAGAAATAAAACCTTGAATCCTCTGACCGAGCTTTATAACAGTACTTAACTTCGTCACAAAGTTCGTAATTAACAAATCTGGCTGTCAAAGTACTTCTTGTTACATAAATCTGTCTTATCCCGCCACGTAAACCGTGGTTTCATCTTATTTTATGATCTTGCGTAAATAAACTCAGTTATGACAGCAAAAGGCCTGATAAACCCGCACATGTATAGTATTTCAGTGAAATATTCAGTCGCGAAATGAGAATTTTTAGCTAAATTTTACTTTGTATGTGTTCGTTACTTTCACTTGTTTGATAGCTAACTCCTGCCAATAACTTCTCCCGCAAGAAAAGTGTATTCTTATCCCAAGGGAATATTATACCGGGATGTAGTGCTATTCCAGACTATAATCTAACTCTGCCAAATTTCATCCAGATAAGTTCAGCCGTTCTGGCGTGATAGAGTAACAAACATCCATCCATCCAAACTTTCGCATTTTTAATATTAGTAAGATAAGATTCCAGCAGGTAACATAAACCCGCTGGCAGAGATGAACTAAAATAGCGACATTTAAAAACGAAAAACGAATTAAGGGTAAAACTAACACATCTACACTTCACCTCTTCCCGATGGCACGACGCGATTTGATTTATATCATACCAAGAAGAGATTTTTACTTAGCGAAATTGAAAGTACGTTCACATGGACGCAAAGCGACGCAATTCAGATCCGCTCCCACTCGACCCGCTTATACTTGACCCGAAGAATAATACCAGATGTTTTACTATTAATTCAGTGCCATTTGCTAAGTGATATTATAATTCTAAATAACTTGATATACATAGAATATTTTGTTCTGATACATAATTTATCCTGGTAGTCAGTGTTTTCGTTTAAATAATTTAGCTTTTTGAATACATGTTTTTTATGTTTTAGATGTTTGTCCCTATCTACTTGTTAACCTATTGAAGCTATCTCAGTCAATTACTGCAGATGGTCTTTCATACAGATTCATTTTGCAAAGATATAATTAACTGAAACACAGACTAAATGAAGAACTAGATTCGCATTGAATCTACCAAACTATAGCGTTGTACGTTCAGTGCTTTAATACGTCTAAGAATCAGCGGCTCGTGTACAACTTTTTTAGGGCAACGTTATAAATAATTATCAACATCTTCTTGCCCTTGTCGCATTTGCCTGCATTTGTATTATACCCGATCTTGTGAGAGAATAACAATAATTCAGTCTTAGAGCGTATTTATTTTATCACCAATCTCAATGGAGATATAGTACATCAAGTCTATGGAAGCCAAAGAAAAAATGTTCGAAATACATGTTAGTTCACTTACCATCTACGGCAGTGACCATAGAAGCATTAGCAGGACAGGTCAAGCAGCTGAGAGTACTAGGTTCATAATAGTGTCCCAACTGACAGGTACCCGGCAGTTCAAGATCCTTTGCTATCACTGTTACCACATATATTACCATTGTCAACCAGTACCAAATGTAATGACGTAACTCCTTCATTTTCATAATTTTGTAGACTAAAATAATTCTAGAATAAATTTAAAATATCTGATTTACTTTCAAGATCATACAGAATTGAAAATTGACCTTAATCACTGGTATAATAATAACACTTCTCATAATAAATGGACCTATTAAAATTAATTGTGACGAATCGTTGACCGAACTTTCTAATGACGTCATGTGTGACGTAAACGTTTTGTCATTTGATCTTGGCTTTAATAATTAGGTTAATTAGAAGAAACACAGTTTGACGATGCTGTTTTGTTTACAGTTATGTTGTTACGAGCGTTGTCATGGCAACAAAGGGTCACAGGCGTGCGCAATGGTGCAGAAAGTTGTAACTGTCTCGAGTCAACGGCATCCTGCCTGCTGGCACGATTCACGATGGGTAGATAAATTAATTGGCTTCATTGGTACTTTTCTATTTAAATCACCTATCGATTCATTCTCTCTCTCTCTCTTCAGTCGGTCCCTCATTACTGAGGATCGTGGTCACTGGACCCATTTAAGCGGACTATCTGCCTCCATCGACTCTGGTCTAAAGTTGCCATCACCACCTGCTGGAATTCGCTTGAGGACGTAGCTTCCATCACTTGGTCAGACCATCGTGTTGGCGACCGGCCTCGTGCTCTCTTTCCTTCGGTATTGCCAACAATGACCAGCTTTTCAAGGCTGCTATCTCCTCTTCGCATTATGTGGCCAAAGTAAGTCAAAATACGCTGTAAGCAAACCGTAGACAATCGGGTCTTGATATTGAGTTGTGAAAGGACAGACACATTCATGCGTTTGGCTTTCCATGGGATTCGGAGCATCCGCCTCCAGCACCACATTTCGAATGCGTCTATCCTCTGTCTTTCTCTTGCTCGGATTGTCCACGTCTCAACTCCATAGAGGAAAATCGGGAAAACCAGTGCTCTGACCAAACGCGCTTTGGTTTTGAAACTTACACCACGATTATATTTCCAGATGTTCTGGAGACGCGTCATAGCATCTTTAGCCATGGCTATCCGTCGCTTTATTTCCGGGACGCAGATCGATTCATTAATAAATTCAGTTATAGATTCAGCAAAAATAAATGCTAACCCTGGTTTCTGAATATGGAGTTTAAAATTGAGTATCTATTTGTCTAAGTCTACTTTAGCTTGAAAACCTGTCAAACTTTAGCCTAAATCGAGTTTGAAATGTGCTCGACTCCAAGTTTCTGGGTGTTAATTGAAAACTTGGGGTACTGAATTGAAAAATTGCTTTAGATTAACATCTAAAGCGATTTTAATTAAAAAAATTCTAAAGCCATTTGTATTTTCGAGTAAACAATATTGATGCTTCTTATCAACGGTTACGTACTTACTGTGACCTAGCTCAGGGAGCTCAAATAATAATCAAAATTACTATTAATTTGTTTGAATCAACAACGTGCCTACGGCGGCTTTTACAGAAGTGACAAGCAAAGCTAAACAAAAACATCTTCAAATATTTTCTTAGAATTCTGATTTAAATCACCTTAAGAAATTAAATAGTTATCTGTTGCCAGTTTTATAATAGGCAAGGAGGTGCCTCTAAACAGGTGAGGAGTCCTCACATTACTTAACGAGTACTACGTCGTAGTAAAAGTCAGTCGAAAGACGTCTACTACTAGACAAAGGTCTCCCCCAAGCATCTAAAAAGACATTTCGACACACTCATTATAAACTGTATTCATAAAACTATGTGATGAGACTATTTATTTACAGAACGCCATTATCCAAATAGCGTCTTAAACATACATTAACGTTTTTTTGCAGATTAAGCCCATTATACTAACAATCTTTATGCGACTACCCGTTGAATGATCGAACGCCATTCCAAAGTCAATTTATCACGATTTACAAATCCTTTCATATATTTTTTACATAATAACTGCATTAGTAACATGCATCGATCAAAATCAGATCAGAAGATGTCTGCACCGAAGGACGACGCAGCATTTAAAACAAAAGATGATTTATTGACTTTGATCGTCTATCAGAATCATTCGCAGTCCATCAACTTTACACCAAAGAAAGAAACGGCACTTTTTAACAAATCTCCGTTGAAAATAGTCCTTTTTCAACATGGTCTGCGATTATCTCAAAATCATAGTTTTTGCTACAGTTTATATCAAAGTCGTAACGTGTTTGGAGAAACGAAACGATGTCGTAAGTTGTGCTTTAGGAGTGGCGAATTACAATTTTAATTATCGACAGTCAACTGTTATTCTTTATCAAGATGTTGATGATAAACTTGTTTCTGATTTCTTGAAAGCATATAATGGAACTGTGATGATTGAAAGTAGAGGAGCTGATCCTGCGAAGCAAGTTGTAATCATTGTGGATAACTACCAGTCTTTCATGAGGTTACTGAACAGGTTGAAGCCAGATCTTCGAGGAAGAAACCTTTTCAACGGTGGAGCCAAATTCCTCATAATCATAAATTCAAATCGCAAGAAATTGGTCCACATCATCAGCATTTTGTGGAGTTACTACGTAACAGATGTGGTCTTCATCACTAAAGACAAGAAGAAAAAGGTTGTTATATACACCTACTATCCCTACAAAAACCATTTGAATTGTCAAAATACTGAACCTATCCTGATCAACTATTGGAAAGCAGACATGTCTTTCTATAATATGTATCCGGATAAGATGAGCAACATGCACGAGTGCCCTCTATACATATCCACGAACAAAATCTACCAACAGGGAGGAATTGATAAGAAAATTCCACTTCAAATCATAAAGAAAGCTATAGTGAGACTACTCCGAGATATAATGAATTTTACACCTATCATCTCTGCTAGAGATTACATAAGCATCGATTCAGACAGAGCTAAGAACTGGTCTGACTCTTTAAATGATGTTATTTCAGGTTTTGCAAATATTTCGACGTGTTCTATACCTCTAGGAGTCGATAGATTGGGTCTACTAGATTACTCGATGCCGTATTTTAGGATTCGTATAGCATGGCTAGCGCCCCCAGTTGCTCCAGGTCCGATGTGGTGGCGACTCTTATCACCTCTAAACGGGTATTTGTGGCTCATCCTCTTAGTCGTAACATTTTTGGTAATTTCACTTCCTTTTGTCTTGAAATTTAAACACACAAGGCGGTTTTGCAACCGTTATTTTAAAAACTTCGATAAAGTACAAGGTGCTGCTTTTAGGGTATGGGGAGCTATGCTAGGTCAGACGATTAGAGTAGCCCCGAGACGGTTCAGAGATTTCTACATAGTAGGACTGTGGTTATGGTTCACCTTTGTCGTCAGAAATGCGTATCAAAGCGTTCTTATTGGGGCTTTGAAGACAGACACTCTGACTGGCAATTTCGCAAACTTGAAAGAGACTTTAGACAATGGATACAAGTTTGGTGGTCGGGCTGGCATTTACGCTCATTTTGAATTCGATGACCTAATCAAGGATGGATTTGAAATAATCCCTGAAGTCAAATTCGATGACGTGTTCCTTGATATATTGGATGGCAAGAAGAAGTTTGTGTTAGCTACCTCTTTGGAGTTTGCTTTTGCATATTGTGCTGCACAAGGAAAGAAAGAAAACGAATGTGGTCATGTGCTTCCCGACTCGATTTTAACTGTACCCTTGGTGGTATGGATGAGGATATACTCTCCGTTTGTGAGGCCTCTTATAACCTGGATGCCAAGAATGATTGAAAGTGGTTTGTTGGAGAGAGAAGCTGTCATGAAGACGACCTACGTTCCAACGATAACCTCTGATCCATCGCCGTTGACGCAGCACCAGACGCTCAGTTGTTTCCTCTGCCTCGTATTTGGATGTGTGATTTCCTTGATCATATTTTTGTTTGAGATTCTGAGGAAGAAGTCTTCAAACTATACAATTGTGAAGAAGAGTAAGTTAGATGCGTTGGAGCTGGAGAGTGAGTTTGTGTTAGATTATAAAGAGTAATCCATTCTTTTTAGGGTTCCGTACCTCGAAAGGAAAAAACGGAACCCTTATAGGATCACTTTGTTGTCCGTCCGTCCGTCCGTCTGTACGTCTGTCTGTCTGTCAAGACCCTTCTTCTCAGGAATGCGTCGCGGTATCAAGCTGAAATTTATATCAAATACTTAAGTCTACTGCCCCTTAAAGCTGCGACCTTTTTAGCCAACGCAATCAAAAAATACAGCCGTTTATGCCGCAAATATCCACATTTTTTCGACACTCGCAAGGGAATCAAAACCCGGGTACTTCCCGTGAACTCAGAATCTTGAAATTTGGTACGAAGCAACGTTTATAGCTCAGATAAAGGAAAAATTACGAAAACCGTAATTTTTTTGTTACATCATAACATATAATAAAAATATTTTTTATAATTTTAAACTTACTACCCCTTTCCCCATGAACGCGTAGAGGTATTAAATTGAAATTAATATCAAATACTCAGGTCTATAATACCTTTAAGCTGAGGTTTGTACGGAACCCTCGGTGCGCGAATCCGACTCGAACTTGGCCGGTTTATTTATTTATTATTGTGTAGCTGCCGTTAAATTATTTCACGTAATTGTATTATGAGGATTATTAAGAGCACTGCTTGTAGAAGTGTTATTCTAAGGCTTAACTGCTAAGGTTATGGTTATTTACTTGTCTAGGTTGTCTGCCCCATTTGTAAGTTCTTCAACACAAACAAGCTCGTTTGTCCTTTGTTTATATAACGTAGAACCTAAATTCACTTAGTTTTAGATAACAAGAAATAAAACCACAATTAAATTTTCATCTTTTATTTTATCACCAAACATAGAAAATAATTGTCATTTTTCACAGTTAATTGACGTGAAATAAATAAAAGCTTCTATAATTTTTGTCTTCAACATTCATATAAAAATAGACATTTAGGAACAACGATATAGAGTCTATATTACGATACTAGGATATTATTTATGGAATTATACAATACCAATTTGGTGTACAAGTAAAAAACTATGCAATTTGGCACTATTGATGCCCGGTTCTTATACCAAAGAACGGGTGGTTATGTTAACTATTCGTTATTATGACTAGTGGTTCTTTCAAAATATTTTGCAGCCAATCTTAAATGTAATGTTTTTAAACTATGAATGGATCTTACACGCTAAGTTATATATACTACTTAGGCTTTGGGATCGAAACAAGAAAAGTATTTTTTAACAAATATAATCGAACACTAACATCAAATGTACACCTTCTAATCTATCTCCAAAAAAAACAATTTTGTAGAAATATCAAATTGTTTGTAAGAAAATATTATAACTATTATTATACCTCTACAGACCAATTTGTCTAGACAAAAGATTGAAATGGCGTGAGATCAATTATATGAAAAATATCTTACAGTTCTCCTAATACAATAAACATTAGCTAATGTTTATTGTATTAGGAGAACTGTAAGATAGCTTAAGCTTATAGTCAACTTTAATATTTATATAATACACAAAAAGTACAAATTTACTTATACGATAATTAAAATATATGATAAAACACATGTTAACTACTATGGTCCGGTATCTGAATCAAGTAATTGGAGTTAAGAACTTGTCAAACCCAAAGATGCCAAAGATTGAGGTTTTCAGGATAGGAGAGTTTGACAAATACTCGACATCAATTTCTTAATTCAGAAATCGGTGGAATAATTTAGATATTTCGACGATACTTAAAATGTATGATAAAACACATGTGTATAACTTAATCTACAACTACTTGAACATTCATATTAATTATTGAAAGACTCCCAATAGGCCGCTGTAAGTTTTCTGCAAATATCAACTAGTTGTGTGTCGTTAGGGATGCCTAGTAGGTGGATAGGCGTTACTTCTGTCTACTGAAAGTATAGAAACTATCGATAATAGACATGCTGGAGGAAAATTTAGTTGAAAAATGAAGAAGTAGATTTTTTCACAAAAAACAAACTACGAACTTACCTATTTTTTATTTTATTTTGGTTAGTTAATAAAAATAAAAAATCATAGTTTTCTTTATTCATAATACCTATGTTGATCAGATATATCATTACTTTCATGTATGTAAGAAGAATAAAAAATGCCATACATTTATATTACATAGCGTAAAAACCTCTTAAATGTGTCTACTCAGTAAGGAAGCACATAATTTAAACATATGCCTTCATTTGTCAGATTATACAGCCATAGGGTGTGTAATCTTCCATGGAAAATGTTCCACGCTCCCGGGAGAAGGCATGAAGCGAATTACAGCAAATTTACTGCTCGTTTAAAAGAAAGGGGACAATTTCTACTGAATAAAGAAATTGGAATATTTTATTTTCAATTGTATTTTCGCAATATTTTGTATAGTGGGCACGTGTTTATTTTGTGCAAAATTTGTGTGTAAAGCATGTGTATTTTCTGGTTTAATTCTATTACTCAGCAAAATATTGCCTACAGGCTGTGTTAGGTCATATTTTAGCAATACATACAATGAGTCGTGCGGTAAATATTTCGGCCTAAGCGAAGCTGAAGGTTGAGCTCAGCCAAAAGCCAAAGGTTGGTTGGGTTTAGGTACCTGACCTAAATATTTGACCAATTTTTTTTGTGTTTGGTTGAACTTTCGCCAGGACAAGTTTTTATGAATTAAACTTCCATTAAGTAATCCTTTTTGAAGTGGTACTATGAACTGCTTTGATACAGAGTAAGATTAAATTTAGAATATAGAAAAACTCTACACGTGGACAGAGATTTTTTTTCAATGTCAGTGCATATATCTCTATGATTTTAATGCGAAAGCATTCCAAATTCATCTCAATAATTTGCTATGCGTAAACAAACATGCCATATTATGATAAAGTTCCAACTTTCATCCCCAGCGACGCTAAAATGCAATTCAGATGCATCTGTACGTAACAAATGCCCCTCGCTTGTGTAGTCCAGATGCAAATCATCTCGTTAAACCCATTGTGATGAGCCAGTAAAATGTAAATGTTATCACCTTATTACTGTCAAGTCATTAACTAGTGTACGCGGATAAAATACTCATAAAATTAGCATTGGAGTTACGAAGCTGTTATTTCTAGTTTCACCCTCATATTTATGGAGCTCTGTTTTATATAAATTGTTGGCATTTATCTTTGATATTGTTTTTTTAGGCTTGTGTTTGACAGCAGGTTTGTATGCGGTAATTTAAGGCGTTGTTAGGGTTTATTATAAAATTCAAATGACTCTATTCTCTCATAAATATAATTTTAGATGAAGTTTTCTAACTGAAATAACACTTATTTTTGAATACAAAGTTTAACAAAGAAAAAAAAACTGCTAACTTATGAAGGAGCACAACTCTATAATAAGCTACCGTCCTGTATAAAAAATCTGCACTCTTTCAATGCATTCAAGACTCAACTAAGCCAGCATATAATTGCGGATCGATCACTTTTGGAGAAATGAATGCATTGGATGGGTAACTATTAAATTGTAATACTGATGACGAACTTTTTGTTATCTATTGTATATTTTTAGTATTGTTCTCAAGTAAGTGACATATGTCTTTATTGGGCATAAAGTTTCTTTAAACCGAAACCGAACGTAGATATTATTTTTAGAATACCAAAATCTACTAACGAAACCTTTTAACGAACCAAATACGACTAATTCTTAAAGTAGGAAGCCCAAATGTTTGTGATAAAGACACAACTAATACATCTAGATGATAATTATAATTATATTTTATTAGCCAAAAGAACATTATAGTAAGCTTTAAGGAATTTTCATCAGGTGTGTCGCTACACACCTGTTGAAAATTCCTCTTGTTCGGCATGGAGTGGCATAAGCAACTTTTCGTCACTTTTCTGACTAGAAGGTGAGCAGAAACGCCTTCACGACATTTTCCAAATTCAAATCCAAACACAAACAAATCTGACTCTTCAAGCAGCTAACGTCGGTGGCTCAACCACCAGATAAGGAACTTGTAAAGACAATGCAGGCTGTGGTAACGCAGGGAACAGTATAGGGTACTGCGGCGGTGGCTGAATTCCTTGTGAGGGTGGCCTGGCTTCTGGCTCGGAGCAGTGTAGCAGCCAATGTGTTAGCATCCGACCGCGGCCCTTGAGTTCCACCTCGCCTCGACGGTCGACCACGAAGGTGCCCCATTGATCCAGTAATGCTCGTGTGTTATCGCTTAAGTGGATCCGTAGTGCTGGAAGGGTTAAAAGATGTTAGTTTTTGGTTATAACAGTCTACTACAGTAATCTATGAACTGACAAAAAAATGCTTCACGTGTTAGGAAGGAGCAGGTCAGGAAGCTCGTCGAAATTAGTAAATCTTCCGTCATTATGTTGGCCAGCATGATTTTTGGCTAAAATTATAAAATTTAATCAATAACTGTATCTATTATAAAGCTGAAGAGTTTGTTTGCTTGAATAATCACGCTAATCTCAGGAACTACTGGTCGGAATTGAAAATTATTTTTGTGTTGGATAGTCCTGTTATTGAGGAAGGTTACAGGCTATATAACATCACGCAACGACCAATAGGAGCGGAGCATAAATAAAAATGTTGCAAAAACGGCCGTATTCCTTTTTGAGAGCTTCCGATGCATGCGCTGCGTAATCGGTCTAAGTTACGCAACTATCACGTATGTACGGTAGGTGGGATAGATGGATAGGTAGGTACCCAGTTGACGAGAGCGAAGCCGCGTGGGACAGCTAGTAACTGTATATAAGATGAGGCAATTGAATAGGCTTCCAGACATTGAGCTCTCTAGCCCTTGGTTATCTAAATTAATAATCTCAACATGAGTATTTTATTTGAATACTGGTTTTGTATGTGGGCTTAAAAACCATTTTTTGATATTTAATGTAAGACCACTAAAAGAAGCAGATACTTGTTCATAAAATTAAAAGAAATGCGCAGCTTCTGGTGACAGAACAGTTATGTTTATATTGCAAATAAAACCCAAAGAAATAAAACCTTGAATCCTCTGACCGCGCTTTATTTAACTAACTAACAGTACTTAACTTCGTCACAAAGTTCGTAATTAACAAATCTGGCTGTCAAAGTACTTCTTGTTACATAAATCTGTCTTATCCCGCCACGTAAACCGTGGTTTCATCTTATTTTATGATCTTGCGTAAATAAACTCAGTTATGACCGCAAAAGGCCTGATAAACCCGCACATGTATAGTATTTCAGTGAAATATTCAGTCGCGAAATGAGAATTTTTAGCTAAATTTTACTTTGTATGTGTTCGTTACTTTCACTTGTTTGATAGCTAACTTGTTAAGTACGGATCCCTAACCAATAGCGCTGACATGCAAATTCCTTCGTGTTTACGCCAAGCGCATGGAAACTGCACCGATGACGTCAATCCACGCCACGAGCCGCCGACGCAGCAAAATTGGACATTAGCGTTAAGTTATTTTTATATGTAAATGGTCATTCCATATTCTTACATCGAATAGGTTTCACTAATTATATTGTAATTATTTCTTATTAATTAAATTAGTTTAAAATCATTTTGGTTTTTTTTCGATCCTCCGTCTGCAGGTTACGTAATTGGCGCAGTCGGTAGGATACTCGCGGGCCGGTTCGCGAATCGCGTTAGAATCAGTTCATCACGATCGCGAGTCATCCGGGTGACTATCCAGTCCCATCACGAGTATCCTGAATCTACGGGAAGCTGCGGAGCCGTGTGGAGAATCCAGCCATCGATTCACGAAGCAAGACCAGATATGAAATACATGTGAGTGCACCAGAATCTTTCTCGTGTTGCTTCCTATCTATTCCTAGTTACTTTTATGTCCAAGATTTTTCATCACGAAACATCTCATCCTCGGGAACCTGCATCACGACAGGCACGCCGATTTGTAGTAGATATTAACAGAGACTTAGATAGCGAATTAGATTTAAATTTAGACAGTTTATTTGAAGTTAAAATTATGCCTAATGACCCTGATGTAATTTTCAAGGCCTTACGCCTTGTGCCCGATTTTGGCGGGAACCCTAATATCTTAACCAGGTTCATTAACATCTGTGATCGAATAGTAACGCAATATGCCAGCCCCGAGCCAGGCAGTGAGCTAGGGAATTTATGTCTTTTAAATGGCATCCTAAATAAGATCACAGGGACTGCCGCATCCACCATCAACTCAAATGGAATTCCTGAAACTTGGGCAGGTATTAGATCCGCTCTCATAAACAACTTTTCAGATCAGAGGGACGAGACAGCCTTATACAACGACCTCTCATTGGCAACACAAGGTAACAAGACCCCGCAGGAGTTTTATGACAAATGTCAAACGTTATTCAGTACCATAATGACATATGTGACTTTACATGAGACTGTACCAACGACTGTTGAGGCGAAACGGGCTCTTTACAAGAAAGTCACTATGCAGGCTTTCGTACGCGGGCTAAAAGAACCTTTAGGCTCACGTATAAGGTGCATGCGTCCAGAAACTATAGAGAAAGCTCTAGAGTTCGTGCAGGAAGAACTAAATATAATGTACCTGCAGCAGCGTAACGATGTCCCCAAGGCTCAAACTGCTCAGAACGCACCTAAAGTTCTATATAAACCTTCTGCTATGCCGTTTAACGCGTTTAATGTTCCGCGACCCCCAGTACCTAATTGGCCTGCCCCAGTAGGACAGCGCGGGTATCAACCTCAGCCTCAGGCTTTCAAATTCAATACGCCTGACCAGCATCAGAACCGTATGCCTACTCGAACTCAACAAATGTTCCGTGCACCATTACCTCAAAGTAACGTTTTTAAGATGCAACCTAGGCATAATCCACCACAGAATCTAGGTCCGAGGCCTATGAGCGGTGTTCAACACTTTGTCCCAAGATCATTACCTTTGATGCCAGGACATGACTGGCAGCGAAACGGGAATCCACCCCCGAATAACTACTTTAAAACGCGCGAATTAAATTTGAGTGAACTTGCTTTGCCTGATAGTTCCTATTACCCTGCTGACTGTTACTATGAGCCAGTATACGATTATTACACAGACGGTAATGACTGTTATGTTCTCTATGACTACGATTTTAACACCAATATGACTGACACTGACTGTAGCTTAACTGCCGGTAATCAAATTGCAGGTGTGGCAGAGCCACAGCCAGGCCCTAGCTGCGCTGATCAGAAACAGGACCAAAATTTTCAATTGGACCAGAGGTCCAAAGAGCAAAGATAGACGTTAATTTACAGACCCAAAGACAGTTACCCTATATAGAAATTTCCTGCCCTCCTCTAAAATTTCTGATCGACACTGGCGCTAACCAGTCTTTCATAAGCCCCGAGGCTGTACAAAAGTTCTTCTACGACTATCCTCTCAACTATGACCCTTTCGAAGTCACCAACGTACACGGTGTTAGCAGAAACGAGTACTCTATAACACTACCGTGCTTCGACGAATTCAATGAAGCCGACGGTATAAAATTATTCATTTACCGATTTCACGAATACTTTGATGGCCTAATAGGATTAGACTTATTATCAAAATGGGAGGCTAAGATAGATCTAAAAGACTTTCAATTAGTAACTCGGACTGCTACGAACCAAATTAAAGTATATAATTCACGCAACGTCAATCTATATGAAAATATTATCCCTGCGAATAGTTCTAAATTAGTCAGACTACCTATTAACGCCCCGGATGGCGATGTCTTAATAAACGAACAAGTTCTCTGCAATTGTATCATCCATGAGTGCCTTACCACTGTTAATAATAGTCGTGGGTACGTTGAGTTAGAAAATCCAACTCCTAACGATATTATATTCTCGTTAGATCAGCCAACTCGTGCAGAACTGTTCAATGCAGAGTGCACACAGCTGAATCAATCGAATCGTGTAGATGACGTACTATCGCGTTTGCGTACGGACCACCTTAATGCAGAGGAAAAAGCTAACCTTTTAACACTCTGCTCCCGCTACGCAGATGTATTCTATCTTGATGGAGAACCATTGACATTCACCAACAAAATCAAACATCGCATAAGAACAACAGATGAAATTCCCGCCTATACCAAGAGCTATAGATACCCTTTCGTTCATCGGGAAGAAGTTAGGAACCAAATCACCAAAATGCTAGACCAAGGCATAATAAGACCTTCTGACTCTGCATGGAGCTCACCCATTTGGGTTGTGCCCAAAAAAACTGACGCTTCAGGGAAACAAAAATGGCGTATCGTAGTCGATTTTAGGAAGTTGAATGAAAAAACGATAGACGACAAATACCCCATACCAAATATTAGTGATGTCCTCGACAAATTAGGCAAATGCCAATACTTTACGACCTTAGATTTGGCAAGTGGTTTTTACCAAGTGGAAATGGATCCTCAAGACATTCCTAAAACCGCATTTAATGTCGAACACGGGCATTTTGAGTTCCTTCGAATGCCCATGGGACTTAAAAACTCACCGTCCACCTTCCAACGAGTCATGGACAATGTTCTAAGAGGCCTTCAAAACAACATCTGCCTTGTCTATCTCGACGATATCATAGTCTATAGCACCTCTCTTCAAGAGCATATGAATAATTTGGAAAAGGTCTTCCAAAGACTTAGGGAGTCCAACTTCAAAATCCAAATGGACAAGTCAGAATTTCTAAAACTAGAAACCGCTTACCTAGGACACATTATTAGTAGAGACGGCATAAAGCCGAACCCCGACAAAATTTCTGCAGTTCAAAAGTATCCAATCCCAAAAACCCCTAAAGAAATCAAACAATTTTTAGGACTTTTAGGTTATTACCGGAAATTTATCCCCGACTTTGCTCGTATCACTAAACCGCTTACTCTATGCCTAAAGAAAGGTAGTAAGATTACTCTTAGCCCCGAATATGTTCATGCCTTTGAAACTTGTAAAACCTTATTAACTAATGACCCTATTTTACAATACCCAGACTTCAAAAGGGAGTTCAATCTCACAACAGACGCTTCGAATGTCGCTATTGGAGCCGTGTTATCTCAGGGACCTATAGGTTCTGACAAACCCGTCTGTTACGCTTCTCGTACACTTAATGACAGTGAGCTAAATTATAGCACCATTGAGAAGGAGTTGCTAGCCATAGTTTGGGCTACCAAGTACTTTAGACCTTATCTGTTTGGTAGAAAATTTAAAGTACTGACTGACCACAAACCCCTCCAATGGATGATGAACTTGAGAGAGCCCAACTCACGACTGACCAGATGGCGACTCAGACTAAGTGAATATGACTTTACTGTAGTGTACAAGAAAGGTAAATTTAATACAAACGCTGATGCTCTCTCTCGCGTAGAAATACATAATGAGGAAACAGATGAGATAAGCTCAGTAATTGAAAATATTAAAAATCTCAGATCAATGATTAACAACCCATCGGAGGCATCACCTCCACCAATAGACCCCTTGACTAACACCAACTCATTGATCAAAAGTACTGAGGATCTCAGATCTATGATTAATAACCCATCAGAGGCACCACTTCCACCAACGAACTCCTCGACTGACACTGTTCACACCAGTAACGAACACCCTATACTGGAAGTCCCCATTACAGATGAACCCCTCAATAAATTTCATCGCCAGATTACCTTCACTATAGTAGGCGACATAAAACGCCGACCTACAGTAACTAAACCTTTTGAAAATCATACGCGAATCGCAGTCCAAATTTCAGAATCTAACCTAGAGAGTGATACTATTAATGCTATCAAAGAATACGTAAACCCTAAAGTCAAAACGGCTATCCTAATAAATCCACCATTAGCCATGTACAAAATAATACCCATTATACAAGACAAATTTAGAAGTTCCTCAATCAACTTAGTACTAGCCAAGACAGAACTCGAGAATGTTAAAGAGTACCTCCGACAACAAGACATTATCCGACATTACCATGACGGGAAGACGAACCACCGTGGTATAAATGAATGTCACCTAGCCCTTTCACGAAAATACTACTGGCCAAAGATGAAAGAACAAATCACCAAGTTTATTAACGAGTGTACCATCTGCGGTCAAGCTAAATACGACAGGAATCCCATTAAACCTCAATTCAACATAGTACCTCCGGCTACCAAACCACTTGAAATTATCCACATGGACCTCTTTACAGTTCAGAACGAAAAATACATAACGTTCATGGACGTTTTCACGAAATATGCCCAAGCATATCATTTGCGAGACGGAACCGCCATTAGCATTATTCACGCATTGTTACGTTTCTGTACCCATCATGGTCTACCTATGACTATCATCACTGATAATGGAACCGAATTCACGAACCAACTTTTCTCTGAATTTATACGGTTGCACAAGATAACGCACCACAAAATTCTACCTCATAGTCCAAAGGACAATGGTAACATCGAACGTTTCCACTCAACTTTATTGGAGCATATTAGAATTCTTAAATTACAAAATAAAGACGAACCAATAGTTAACCTCATGCCATACGCCATTATAGCATACAACAGTTCTATCCATAGCTTCACCAAGTGCAGACCGTTTGACCTATTGACCGGACATTTTGACCCTAGAGACCCAATCGACATAGACCTGACTGAACACATATTACAGCAATATGCGCAGAATCATAGACAACAGATGAAGCAAGTTTATGAGATCATTAACGAGTCATCTCTTCCAAATCGTACAGCCTTAATTAACAGTAGAAACAAAACTCGGGAGCCCGAAGTAGAATATACCCCTCAGCAACAAATCTTTATTAAAAACCCCTTTGCCAGTCGCCAAAAAGCTGCACCACGCTATACGCAGGATACAGTACTCGCTGACCTGCCTATACATATATACACCTCTAAAAAACGTGGCCCAGTAGCCAAGTCGCGGCTGAAACGTGTCCCTAAATCAAGCCAATTGTTACAGAATCCTGATACTACTGACAGTCCAAGCGACACATCCTCAAGAGATAAGACTTGAGACATTAGACGATGGACCGGGACTCCTACCATACAGATTAGGACCGACCAGACTAACTACTCATTATCACTCATTCATACAGTACATTCAATTAACCGACATCGAAGATAAAATTAATTCCGTACAGACGCAACTAAAGACTTTCAGAACTAAGCTCACTAACGAGACTTATATGATTTATGAATATCAGATCGAATATCTTACAGACAAACTAAGTAAGGTACTACAACAAGTAAAATCTTTGGAACCTGTTAGAGTCAAAAGAGGTCTTGTAGATAGCCTTGGGTCCGTAATAAAAAGTGTTACGGGCAACTTAGATTATCTAGATGCCCTGAAGTATGATGAGGCTATTAAAACTCTACAAAATAATGAGAATAAAATAATATCTGAATTCAACAACCACATTAGCCTTAGTAAAGAATGGATGTCCCAACATGGTACCATCCTGGACCAAATAACAAAAAATCAAGATAAAATTAATTCAACGTTGGAACTACTTCTTGAGAAGAGTGCTTATACAGATTACAGCTTAATAAAATTTGCGAAGTTTGCCCAAATTTTAGGAATTATAACCAATAATGTAGAAGATTTAATGTTAGAGGTAATTAGGTTAGAAAATATAATGGCTTTTATACGGGCTTCTAGTACCCATCATTCCATGATTGATATAGAAGTGTTAAGATCTATGATAGATAGGCTCAAATCCATATATAATCAGGATCAAATCTTAAATTTAGAGTTAAGAGAATATTATAATCTAATAAAACCAGGTTCCTACTTTATTGAGAAGAGAATAGTAATAATATACAGTTTTCCTATTGTCTCTAAAGACCTTTATGATTTATACAGACTATCCATTGTACCCAATAAGAAACAACTTGCCCTTATTCCTTCCTCTCCCTATATAGCAACAAACGAGAAATCATTCGTGTACATAGAGGCTGAATGCCCGAAGTACAGCAACATTCATCTCTGTGAAAAGAAGACAAGTCATCAGATCCGGACGAAGCCTGATTGCATCCAAGAGCTCATTATCAACCAAGGCCTAAGGGACACCTGCCAATTCACCAAGATCTCGCTCTCCAAGCAAGCAGTAGAAAAGCTGGATGATCAACACTACGTTGTCTCTCTGCCTCAACCTACCAAAGTACAGCTAGCCTGCAGCAGAAAAGACTTCAACATTCTACAAGGAAGTTACCTCGTCACCATACCCATGAACTGCTATCTGGAAACACCAGAACTCACTATCATTAACGACAACAACGAGATAAAAGGACAGCCACTCAAGTTATCAAAAATCCCATACAACGACATGAACCAGACAGCTGATGCCACTCACATCATCGGCTTCAAGTCAGTCAACTTAGAAGAACTTCACAGCATCCAGAACAAAGTATTGATGGAAAGCCCCATCCAGATTGATAAGACTCAGCCGGTTGTCCTATATCATACAACCATACCGTTCTACATCATCGTACTATGCGCAACCATACTTATCATCTTGGTTATAAGCCGCAGATACAAATGCTGGAACCTTGGAGCTGACAATATTCAGAAGAAACCAACTCTTAAGACACACACATATGAAGATTTTACCAGAGAAACCAGAAAACGGGATGAAGTCCCAGCAACATTTGCACTCAACATGATCAAATAGTTGCTGATCTGCGGGTGGAGGTGTTAAGTACGGATCCCTAACCAATAGCGCTGACATGCAAATTCCTTCGTGTTTACGCCAAGCGCATGGAAACTGCACCGATGACGTCAATCCACGCCACGAGCCGCCGACGCAGCAAAATTGGACATTAGCGTTAAGTTATTTTTATATGTAAATGGTCATTCCATATTCTTACATCGAATAGGTTTCACTAATTATATTGTAATTATTTCTTATTAATTAAATTAGTTTAAAATCATTTTGGTTTTTTTTCGATCCTCCGTCTGCAGGTTACGTAATTAACTCCTGCCAATAACTTCTCCCGCAAGAAAAGTGTATTCTTATCCCAAGGGAATATTATACCGGGATGTAGTGCTATTCCAGACTATAATCTAACTCTGCCAAATTTCATCCAGATAAGTTCAGCCGTTCTGGCGTGATTGAGTAACAAACATCCATCCATCCAAACTTTCGCATTTTTAATATTAGTAAGATAAGATTCCAGCAGGTAACATAAACCCGCTGGCAGAGATGAACTAAAATAGCGACATTTAAAAACGAAAAACGAATTAAGGGTAAAACTAACACATCTACACTTCACCTCTTCCCGATGGCACGACGCGATTTGATTTATATCATACCAAGAAGAGATTTTTACTTAGCGAAATTGAAAGTACGTTCACATGGACGCAAAGCGACGCAATTCAGATCCGCTCCCACTCGACCCGCTTATACTTGACCCGAAGAATAATACCAGATGTTTTACTATTAATTCAGTGCCATTTGCTAAGTGATATTATAATTCTAAATAACTTGATATACATAGAATATTTTGTTCTGATACATAATTTATCCTGGTAGTCAGTGTTTTCGTTTAAATAATTTAGCTTTTTGAATACATGTTTTTTATGTTTTAGATGTTTGTCCCTACCTACTTGTTAACCTATTGAAGCTATCTCAGTCAATTACTGCAGATGGTCTTTCATACAGATTCATTTTGCAAAGATATAATTAACTGAAACACAGACTAAATGAAGAACTAGATTCGCATTGAATCTACCAAACTATAGCGTTGTACGTTCAGTGCTTTAATACGTCTAAGAATCAGCGGCTCGTGTACAACTTTTTTAGGGCAACGTTATAAATAATTATCAACATCTTCTTGCCCTTGTCGCATTTGCCTGCATTTGTATTATACCCGATCTTGTGAGAGAATAACAATAATTCAGTCTTAGAGCGTATTTATTTTATCACCAATCTCAATGGAGATATAGTACATCAAGTCTATGGAAGCCAAAGAAAAAATGTTCGAAATACATGTTAGTTCACTTACCATCTACGGCAGTGACCATAGAAGCATTAGCAGGACAGGTCAAGCAGCTGAGAGTACTAGGTTCATAATAGTGTCCCAACTGACAGGTACCCGGCAGTTCAAGATCCTTTGCTATCACTGTTACCACATATATTACCATTGTCAACCAGTACCAAATGTAATGACGTAACTCCTTCATTTTCATAATTTTGTAGACTAAAATAATTCTAGAATAAATTTAAAATATCTGATTTACTTTCAAGATCATACAGAATTGAAAATTGACCTTAATCACTGGTATAATAATAACACTTCTCATAATAAATGGACCTATTAAAATTAATTGTGACGAATCGTTGACCGAACTTTCTAATGACGTCATGTGTGACGTAAACGTTTTGTCATTTGATCTTGGCTTTAATAATTAGGTTAATTAGAAGAAACACAGTTTGACGATGCTGTTTTGTTTACAGTTATGTTGTTACGAGCGTTGTCATGGCAACAAAGGGTCACAGGCGTGCGCAATGGTGCAGAAAGTTGTAACTGTCTCGAGTCAACGGCATCCTGCCTGCTGGCACGATTCACGATGGGTAGATAAATTAATTGGCTTCATTGGTACTTTTCTATTTAAATCACCTATCGATTCATTCTCTCTCTCTCTCTTCAGTCGGTCCCTCATTACTGAGGATCGTGGTCACTGGACCCATTTAAGCGGACTATCTGCCTCCATCGACTCTGGTCTAAAGTTGCCATCACCACCTGCTGGAATTCGCTTGAGGACGTAGCTTCCATCACTTGGTCAGACCATCGTGTTGGCGACCGGCCTCGTGCTCTCTTTCCTTCGGTATTGCCAACAATGACCAGCTTTTCAAGGCTGCTATCTCCTCTTCGCATTATGTGGCCAAAGTAAGTCAAAATACGCTGTAAGCAAACCGTAGACAATCGGGTCTTGATATTGAGTTGTGAAAGGACAGACACATTCATGCGTTTGGCTTTCCATGGGATTCGGAGCATCCGCCTCCAGCACCACATTTCGAATGCGTCTATCCTCTGTCTTTCTCTTGCTCGGATTGTCCACGTCTCAACTCCATAGAGGAAAATCGGGAAAACCAGTGCTCTGACCAAACGCGCTTTGGTTTTGAAACTTACACCACGATTATATTTCCAGATGTTCTGGAGACGCGTCATAGCATCTTTAGCCATGGCTATCCGTCGCTTTATTTCCGGGACGCAGATCGATTCATTAATAAATTCAGTTATAGATTCAGCAAAAATAAATGCTAACCCTGGTTTCTGAATATGGAGTTTAAAATTGAGTATCTATTTGTCTAAGTCTACTTTAGCTTGAAAACCTGTCAAACTTTAGCCTAAATCGAGTTTGAAATGTGCTCGACTCCAAGTTTCTGGGTGTTAATTGAAAACTTGGGGTACTGAATTGAAAAATTGCTTTAGATTAACATCTAAAGCGATTTTAATTAAAAAAATTCTAAAGCCATTTGTATTTTCGAGTAAACAATATTGATGCTTCTTATCAACGGTTACGTACTTACTGTGACCTAGCTCAGGGAGCTCAAATAATAATCAAAATTACTATTAACTTGTTTGAATCAACAACATGCCTACGGCGGCTTTTACAGAAGTGACAAGCAAAGCTAAACAAAAACATCTTCAAATATTTTCTTAGAATTCTGATTTAAATCACCTTAAGAAATTAAATAGTTATCTGTTGCCAGTTTTATAATAGGCAAGGAGGTGCCTCTAAACAGGTGAGGAGTCCTCACATTACTTAACGAGTACTACGTCGTAGTAAAAGTCAGTCGAAAGACGTCTACTACTAGACAAAGGTCTCCCCCATTCATCGAAAAAGACATTTCGACACATTCATTATAAACTGTATTCATAAAACTATGTGATTAGACTATTTATTTACAGAACGCCATTATCCAAATAGCGTCTTAAACATACATTCATGTTTTTTTGCAGATGAAGCCCATTATACTAACAATCTTTATGCGACTACCCATTGAATGATCGAACGCCATTCCAAAGTCAATTTATCACGATTTACAAATCCTTTCATATATTTTTTACATAATAACTGCATTAGTAACATGCATCGATCAAAATCAGATCAGAAGATGTCTGCACCGAAGGACGACGCAGCATTTAAAACAAAAGATGATTTATTGCCTTTAATCGTCTATCAGAATCATTCGCAGTCCATCAACTTTACACCAAAGAAAGAAACTGCACTTTTTAACAAATCTCCGTTGAAAATAGTCCTTTTTCAACATGGTCTGCGATTATCTCAAAATCATAGTTTTTGCTACAGTTTACATCAAAGTCGTAACGTGTTTGGAAAAACCAGACGATGTCGTAAGTTGTGCTTTAGGAGTGGCGAATTACAATTTTAATTATCGACAGTCAACTGTTATTCTGTATCAAGATGTTGATGATAAACTTGTTTCTGATTTCTTGAAAGCATATAATGGAACTGTGATGATTGAAAGTAGAGGAGCAGATCCTGCGAAGCAAGTTGTAATCATTGTGGATAACTACCAGTCTTTCATGAGGTTACTGAACAGGTTGAAGCCAGATCTTCGAGGAAGAAACCTTTTCAACGGTGGAGCCAAATTCCTCATAATCATAAATTCAAATCGCAAGAAATTGGTCCACATCATCAGCATTTTGTGGAGTTACTACGTAACAGATGTGGTCTTCATCACTAAAGACAAGAAGAAAAAGGTTGTTATGTACACTTACTATCCCTATAAAAACCATTTGAATTGTCAAAATACTGAACCTATCCTGATCAACTATTGGAAAGCAGACATGTCTTTCTATAATATGTATCCGGATAAGATGAGCAACATGCACGAGTGCCCTCTATACATATCCACGAACAAAATCTACCAACAGGGAGGAATTGATAAGAAAATTCCACTTCAAATCATAAAGAAAGCTATAGTGAGACTACTCCGAGATATAATGAATTTTACACCTATCATATCTGCTAGAGATTACATAAGCATAGATTCAGATAGAGCTAAGAACTGGTCTGACTCTTTGAATGATGTTATTTCAGGTTTTGCAAATATTTCGACGTGTTCTATACCTTTAGGCGTCGATAGATTGGGTCTCCTAGATTACTCGATGCCGTATTTTAGGATTCGTATAGCATGGTTGGCGCCCCCAGTTGCTCAAGGTCCGATGTGGTGGCGACTCTTATCACCTCTAAACGGGTATTTGTGGCTCATCCTCTTAGTCGTAACATTTTTGGTAATTTCACTACCTTTTGTCTTAAAATTTAAACGCACAAGGCGGTTTTGCAACCGTTATTTTAAAAACTTCGATAAAGTACAAGGTGCTGCTTTTAGGGTATGGGGAGCTATGCTAGGTCAGACGATTAGAGTAGCCCCGAGACGGTTCAGAGATTTCTACATAGTAGGACTGTGGTTGTGGTTCACTTTTGTCGTCAGAAATGCGTATCAAAGCGTTCTTATTGGGGCTTTGAAGACAGACACTCTGACTGGCAATTTCGCAAACTTGAAAGAGACTTTAGACAATGGGTACAAGTTTGGTGGTCGGGCTGGCATTTACGCTCATTTTGAATTCGATGACCTAATCAAGGATGGATTTGAAATAATCCCTGAAGTCAAATTCGATGACGTGTTCCTTGATATATTGGATGGCAAGAAGAAGTTTGTGTTAGCTACCTCTTTAGAGTTTGCTTTTGCATATTGTGCTGCACAAGGAAAGAAAGAAAACGAATGTGGTCATGTGCTTCCCGACTCGATTCTGACTGTACCCTTAGTGGTATGGATGAGGATATACTCTCCGTTTGTGAGGCCTCTTATAACCTGGATGCCAAGAATGATTGAAAGTGGTTTGTTGGAGAGAGAAGCTGTCATGAAGACGACCTACGTTCCAACGATAACCTCTGATCCATCGCCGTTGACGCAGCACCAGACGCTCAGTTGTTTCCTCTGCCTCGTATTTGGATGTGTGATTTCTTTGATCATATTTTTGTTGGAGATACTGAGGAAGAAGTCTTCAAACTATACAATTGTGAAGAAGAGTAAGTTAGATGCGTTGGAGCTGGAGAGTGAGTTTGTGTTGGATTATAAAGAGTAATCCATTCTTTTTTATTTATTATTGTGTAGCTGCCGTTAAATTATTTAACGTAATTGTATTATGAGGATTATTAAGATCACTGCTTGTAGAAGTGTTATTCTAAGACTTAACTGCTAAGGTCATTTACTTGTCTAGGTTGTCTGCCCCATTTGCAAGTTTTTCAACACAAACAAGCTCGTTTGTCCTTTGTTTATATAACGTAGAACCTAGATTCACTTAGTTTTAGATAAAAATAAATAAAACCACAATAAAATTTTCATCTTTTATTTTATCACCAAACATAGAAAATAATTGTCATTTTTCACAGTTAATTGACGTGAAATAAATAAAAGCTTCTATAATTTTTGTCTTCAACATTCATATAAAAATAGACATTTAGGAACAACGATATAGAGTCTATATTACAATACTAGGATATTATTTATGGAATTATAGAATACCAATTTGGTGTACAAGTAAAAACTATGCAATTTGGCACTATTGATGCCCGGTTCTTATACCAAAGAACGGGTGGTTACCTATATAACTATTCGTTATTATGACTAGTGGTTCTTTCAAAATATTTTGCAGCTAATCTTAAATGAAATGTTTTTAAGCTATGAATGGATCTTACACGCTAAGTTATATATACTACTTAGGCTATGGGATCGAAACAAGAAAAGTATTTTTTAACAAATATAATCGAACACTAACATGAAATGTGGTGAACAAATAGATGAAAAAAAATTTTTTTTAGAAAATTCTATTTGTTTGTAAGAAAATATTTTAACTATTATTATACCTCTACAGACCAATTTGTCTAGACAAAAGATTGAATGGCGTGAGATCAATTATATGAAAAATATCTTACAGTTCTCCTAATACAATAAACATTAGCTTATAGTCAACTTTAATATTTATTTATTACACAAAAACTACAAATTTACTAATACGATAATTAAAATATATGATAAAACACATGTTAACTACTAAGGTCCGGTATCTGAATGAATTATTTGAAGTTAAGAACGTGTCAAACCCAAAGATTGAGGTTTTCAGGATAGTAGTTTGACAAATACTCGACATCAAATTCTTAATTCAGAAATCGGTGGAATAATTTAGATACTTCGACGATACTTAAAATGTATGATAAAATACATGTGTATAACTTAATCTATAAGTACTTGAACATTCATATTAATTATTCAAACACTCCCAATAGGCCGCTGTAAGGTTTCTGCAAATATCAACTAGTTGTGTGTCGTTAGGAATGCCTAGTAGGTGGATAGGCGTTACTTCTGTCTACTGAAAGTACAGAAACTATCGATAATAGACATGCTGGAGGAAAGATTAGTTGAAAAATGAAGAATTAGATTTTTTTACAAAAAACAAACTACGGACTTGCCTATTTTTTATTTTATTTTGGTTAGTTACTTAAAAAAAAATAACTCCATAGTTTTCTTTATTCATAATACCTATGTTGATCAAATATATCATTACTTCAATGAAACCCCAGTAGTCGGGAAATATAAGAAGAATTAAAAAATGCCATACATTTATTTTACATAGCGTAAAAACCTCTTAAATGTATCTACTCAGTAAGGAAGCACATAATTTAAACACATGCCTTCATTTGTCAGACTGTACAGCCATAGGGTGTGTAATTTTCCATGGAAAATGTTCCACGCTCCCGGGGGAAGGCATGAAGCGAATTACAGCAAATTTACTGCTCGTTTAAAAGAAAGGGGAAAATTTCTACTGAATAAAGAAATTGGAATATTTTATTTTCAATTGTATTTTCGCAATATTTTGTATAGTAGGCACGTGTTTATTTTGCGCAAAATTTGTGTGTAAAGCATGTGTATTTTCTGGGTTAATTCTATTACTCGGCAAAATATTGCCTACAGGAGGTCATATTTTTGCAATCCATACAATGAGTAGTGCGGAAAAATCTTTCGGCATATACCAAATTCGTAAGTGATTAATTCCTGAGCTCAGCCTGAAGGTTGGTTGGGTTTAGGTACCTGACCTAAATATTTGACCAATTTGTTTTTGTGTTTGGTTGAATTTTCGCCAGGACAAGTTTTTATGAATTAAACTTCCATTAAGTAATCCTTTTTGAAGTGGTACTATGAACTGCTTTGATAAAGAGTAAGATTAAATTTAGAATATAGAAAAACTCTACACGTGGGCAGAGATTTTTTTTCAATGTCAGTGCATATATCGCTATGATTTTAATGCGAGAGCTATTCTAAATTCATCTCAATAATTTGCTATGCGTAAACAAACATGCCATATGATGATAAAGTTCTAACTTTCATCCCCAGCGACGCTAAAATGCAATTCAGATGCATCTGTTCGTAACAAATGCCCATCGCTTGTGTAGTCCAGATGCAAATCATCTCGTTAAACCCATTGTGATGAGCCAGTAAAATGTAAATGTTATCACCTTATCACTGTCAAGTCATTAACTAGTGTACGCGGATAAAATACTCATAAAATTAGCATTGGAGTTACGAAGCTGTTATTTCTAGTTTCACCCTCATATTTTATGTTTTATGGAGCTCTGTTTTATATAAATTGTTGGCATTTATCTTTGATATTGTTTTTTCAGGCTTGTGTTTGACAGCAGGTTTATGGCGTGTGGTAATTTAAGGCGTTGTTAGGGTTTATTATAAAATTCAAATGACTCTATTCTCTCATAAATATAATTTAAGGTGAAGTTTTCTAACTGAAATAACACTTATTTTTGAATACAAAATTTAACGTAGATATTATTTTTAGAATACCAAAATCTACTAACGAAACCTTTTAACGAACCAAATACGACTAATTCTTAAAGTAGGAAGCCCAAATGTTTGTGATAAAGACACAACTAATACATCTAGACGATATTTATGTTTTATGGAGCTCTGTTTTATATAAATTGTTGATATTAATTGTTGGTTGTGGGTATTATCTTTGATATTTATTTTTTTTAGGCTTCTCTTTGACAGCTGGTTTGTAAGTGGTAATTAAAGGCGTTGTTCGGGTTTATTATAAAATTTAAAAAATGATTCTATTAATATAATTTTGGGTGAGTTTTTTTTTAAATAAAATAACAAAGGAACTATAACGATGATATTACTTTTAGAATACCAAAATCTACTAACGGTGGTTTTTAACTAACCAAATACGACTAATTCTTAAAGTAGGAAGCCCAAATGTTTGTGATAAAGACACAACTAATACATCTAGATGATAATTATCATAATTTTTTATGAGCCAAAAGAACATTATAGTAAGCTTTAAGGAATTTTCATCAGGGGTGTCGCTACACACCTGATAAAAATTCCTCTTGTTCGGCATGGAGTGGCATATGCAACTTTTCGTCACTTTTCTGGCTTGAAGGTAAGCAGAAACGCCTTCACGACATCTTCCAAATTCAAATCCAAACACAAACAAATCTGACTCTTCAAGCAGCTAACGTCGGTGGCTCAACCACCAGATAAGGAACTTGTAAAGACAATGCAGGCTGTGGTAACGCAGGGAAAAGTATAGGGTACTGCGGCGGTGGCTGAATTCCTTGTGAGGGTGGCCTGGCTTCTGGCTCGGAGCAGTGTAGCAGCCAATGTGTTAGCATCCGACCGCGGCCCTTGAGTTCCACCTCGCCTCGACGGTCGACCACGAAGGTGCCCCATTGGTCCAATAATGCTCGTGTGTTATCGCTTAAGTGGATGCGTAGTGCTGGAAGGGTTAAAAGATGTTAGTTTTTAGTTATAACAGTCTACTACAGTAATCTGTGAACTGACAAAAAAATGCTTCACGTGTCAGGAAGGAACAGGTCAGGAAGCTCGTCGAAATTAGTAAATCTGCAGTCATTATGCTGGCCAGCATGATTTTTGACTAAAATTATAATATTTAATCAATAACTATATATTATAAAGCTGAAGAGTTTGTTTGCTAGAATAATCTCGCTAATCTCAGGAACTACTGATTGCAATTGAAAAAATATTTTTGTGTTGGATAGTCCTGTTATTGAGGAAGGTTACAGGCTATATAACATCACGCAACGAGCAATAGGAGCGGAGCATAAATGAAAAATGTTGCAAAAACGGCGGTATTCCTTTTTGAGAGCTTCCGTTGCATGCGCTGCGTAATCAGTTTAAATTACGCAACAATCACGTATGTACGGTAGGTGGGATAGATGGATAGGTAGGTACCCAGTTGACGAGAGCGAAGCCGCGTGGGACAGCTAGTAACTGTATATAAGATCAGGCAATTGAATAGGCTGCCAGACATTGAGCTCTCTAGCCCTTGGTTATCTAAATTAATAATCTCAACATGAGTATTTTATTTGAATACTTGCTATGAATGTGGGCTTAAAAACCGTTTATTGATATTTAATGTAAGACCACTAAAAGTAGCAGATACTTGTTCATAAAATAAAAGGAAATGCGCAGCTTCTGGTGACAGAACAGTTATGTTTATATTGCAAATAAAACCCAAAGAAATAAAACCTGGAATCCTCTGACCGAGCTTTATAACAGTACTTAACTTCGTCACAAAGTTCGTAATTAACAAATCTGGCTGTCAAAGTACTTCTTGTTACATAAATCTGTCTTATCCCGCCACGTAAACCGTGGTTTCATCTTATTTTATGATCTTGCGTAAATAAACTCAGTTATGACTGCAAAAGGCCTGATAAACCCGCACATATATAGTATTTCAGTGAAATATTCAGTCACGAAATGAGAATTAGGTATTTTTAGCTATATTTTACTTTGAATGTCTTCGTTACTCTCATTTCTTTGATAGCTAACTCCTGCCAGCAACTTCTCGCGCGTGAAAAGTGTTTTCTTATCCCAAGGGAATATTATACCGGGATGAAGTGCTATTCCAGACTATAATCTAACTCTGCCAAATTTCATCCAGATAAGTTCAGCCGTTCTGGCGTGATAGAGTAACAAACATCCAAACTTTCGCATTTTTAATATTAGTAAGATAAGATTCCGGCAAGTGACATAAACCCGCTGGCAGAGATGAACTAAAATAGCGACATTAAAAACAAAAAACTAATTAAGGGTAAAACTAACACATCTTCCCGATGGCACGACGCGATTCGATTTATATATCATACCAATAAGAGATTTTTATTTAGCGAAATTGAAAGTACGTTCATATGGACACAAAGCGATGCAATTCAGGTCCGCTCCTACTCGACCCGCTTAGACTCGACCCGAAGAATAATACCAGATGTTTTACTATTAATTCAGTGCCATTTGCAAAGTGATATTTTAATTCTAAATAAGTTGATATTCATAGAATATTTAATATTTTGTTATGATACATAATTTATCCTGATAATCAGTGCTTTCGTTTAAATAATTTAGCTTATTTGATTACATGTTTTTTTTATGTTTTAGTAGTTTGTCCCTACTCTGTATAAAGAATGATTAAATACATACCACCGTGCCACTAGCTATAACATTATAATAAGAATTAACAGAAATCTGAGATTAGAAAACTAAAAAGTACAAAGCGTATACTATATTAAAAAAGGATAAGTGTAGGGTTGTCGGTGTGTTAACGTCACAGGTCCGAAGGAAACACGAAGATGGCTTGCAGTTGTTTATTTGAAGTAGGGCAGATACAGACTTAATTTACATTAATGTATTTAAATAGGGCGTAGTACACACAACCAAGTCCGCTTGGACGAAGGCAGGGTACTTGGTCCTCTAATCCAAAAAGTCCAACTGACAGGGATGTCCCACGTGATCTTTCCAAGTAGGACGAGATCCGCAGATGCACATTTCTGTCAGCTGGGATTTGCATTGAAGAACGACAAATAATCTGTCGAAGTCATTAAACGGCGGTAGTTCTTAACATCGCGATCTAGGATCGTCACATCAATAAACAGTGACATCTAGTGGTTATACTGCGAACCACTTACAATACTGTCAATGAAGTTGACTAAGTGAGTCCTCTACTACTTACGTTCCTCAAAGGAATCGTAATCGCTAAGAGTTTAAAGCGTTATACGCAGATGGCGCTAGTTGTCAGATACATTATACAATAATAATGACGTTTATAGTAATGAGGTGTGTTACATAAGTAGTTACTTGTTTAATTATTCATTTATTTATCCAACATTATTTAAATTTAACACTTTCTGCGGTGCAAGCGTTAAATCGACACTTTTCTGTCTGACTATACATCGACGTTTTGACGTCAATCTAAACAGAAATATCCAGGTCTTATTCTTCGGGTCGAGTCTAAACGGGTCGAGTGGGGCAGACTCTGCAATTCGACCGATTTTACTTGAAATTATCTTAGAAAAAACGTGCGCTATATGAACGCTCTGTTCTACTCTATCTACTTATACGACATAGGAGTACATGATATATACTAATGGTACCAAAGGAATCAATGTGAATTTAAAGAAATGTCAGGCTGTAACATTAACTAGAAAGCGAAATTTCATCCACTACTGTTATGTATAATCTTAGTGGTGGCACTGTTGCGCGTGCTAATGCTGTTAAGGATCTTGTACAAAATACTTTATTTTGCGTACATACGCAGTATCTTAGAATACTGTAGTAATATTTGGAATCCACACTACTTTAATTATATTCAGCAGATAGAATCCATACAGTCTAAGGGCCGATTTTTCAATCGTCTGATAAGTTTTAACTGAGGAATAAAAATAACCGTTTGAATATTTTATATACAAAAGTTGTCAAACCGCCATTTTTATTCCTCAGTTAAAAGTTAACACATTATTGAAAAATCGATCCTTAATTCATTATATATATTAATCATCGCAGTGGTTTCAGACAAACTGATTATCTTCTATCATCCTAACATCATAATATACTTCCATTGGAGAACAGAAGTACGATTTTGAATATGTTGTTCAAAACTATAAGTATGTGGACAACTTCTGTTGCGAGAACGGTTTGTTCCCACTAGTTCTACTGAACAGTTCTACGGTAGAACTAATGGGAATTTTTTTTCCCACTAGTTCTACGATTTTAAGTATAACAAAATAGTAGAACTATTGGGATTTTTTATTCCCACTTGTTCTACTGAACAGTTCGACGGTAGAACTAATGGGATATTTTGTTCTCACTAGTACTAGGTTTTACCGGTACATTGAGGTGATGAAGTGTTTGTACAAAAACGCCACCATGTCAGTCCGTCTTTAGGATCTGACCTCAAAACCAATCCTTCTCTGGCGCGGCGTGAGACAGGGAGACGTTATTTCTCCGTAACTGTTCACTGCTGCGCTGGAGGATGTCTTCAAGGTTCTGGACTGGAGGGAGCTCGGCATCAACGTTTATGGCGAGTACATCACTCACCTTCCGTTTGCCGACGACATAGTGTTTATGGCTGATACCATGGAGAGCCTCAGTACAATGCTCGATGACCTCAGTAGAGCTTCCGAAAGAATGGGTTTTAAAATGAACATGGACAAAACCAAGGTCAGGCTCTCCATGGTATCAGCCATAACCACTATGTCGTCGGCAAACGGAAGGTGAGTGATGTACTCGCCATAAACGTTGATGCCGAGCCCCCTCCAGTCCAGAACCTTGAAGTCATCCTCCAGCGCAGCAGTGAACAGTTACGGAGAAATAACGTCTCCCTGTCTCACGCCGCGCCAGGGAATGATTGGTTTCGAGGTCAGATCCTAAAGACGAACTGACATGGTGGCGTTTTTGTACAAACACTTCATCACCTCAACGTACCGGTAAAACCTAGTACTAGTGAGAACAAAATATCCCATTAGTTCTACCATCGAACTGTTCAGTAGAACAAGTGGGAATAGAAAATCCCAATAGTTCTACTATTTTGTTATACCTAAAATCGTAGAACTAGTGGGAAAAAAAAATCCCATTAGTTCTACCGTAGAACTGTTCAGTAGAACTAGTGGGAACAAACGGCGAGAACGAGCGTAGCGAGCTCGAAAATTTCAGCGCCCTGCATCGACGATAAATTTTCTGTTTTTACAATTTATACTACTAGTTTGGACGAGGCCCAGAAGGGGGCAGTTGCCCCCGTTGCAACCCCCTGTATCCGCACATATACCACACAGTAGTACAAACTACGCTCAAAACTCAGTTATCAATAGGATAATAAGGGACTTTAACAAACAATTCTCTCACATTGATATTATATTTGACTCCAAAAAAGGTATGATCAAGGAACTACTACTGACCTCTGTATATGGCGAACTTACTAATAAAGCTAAAACTGAATGAATCTATTAGGAATTGAATGAATTGAAGGTACAATTACAGACCTACACAGACTACACTACACTATACAATACACTACTGTTCGTCCCAAGCGAGAGGACACTGTGACGCGATTCGTCGAGATTGTGCTGTTGGCGGCGGAATGATTTGTTTTGGGAATTAGACGTTAACATAAATAACTGAATTGGCTTTTGAAATAGATTGTTATGGTGCTAGCTGAGCGGTCTTGTCCGATTGTAGCATACTGGGCGGGTAGTCGATTGACCTCTCATTTGAAACGCATAATACAATACTATAAAATACCCACACACAACTCCTCTTGCACACTTCACACGAGTTTTCAAATATTAGGTACGTTTTGTTGTTCTAAGTTTCAGATGCATTTTTTTTAATATTTTTAAATAAAAGTGTGTTAAGGTAGTTTTAAGAGCTGAGGATTTTGTGATTAATAAATAGATAAACGCAATTTAATTTGCGTCGCGCCACCAGGAAGCTCCTTAAGGCCCAGTTTTTGATCAGTAGTTAACTCAATCAATGATTAAATATGTTAACCGATGGTTTCAAATTTCACGTTTCAATTTAGCCTCACAAATTGATGAATAAACGTGTTTTACCAAAAATTTAAACCATTGGTTAGCATATTTAAACATTGGTTGAACTACGGATCAAAATTGGGCCTTACCCTTGGGCAGGCGTAGTGTAACATTATGGAACTTACGATGTCCCGTAGACTCCATGCGACTGGCAGTGTTGACGGTGTCACCGAACAGGCAGTAGTGAGGCATCTTGACCCCCACCACGCCGGCGCATACCGGGCCGGAGTGGACTCCAATACGGACCTAATCAAGAACATATAAAGGTTCATATTCAAATCTAAATTTCTTTTAACAGTACCTATACAGAGGTATATCGTAGGCATACAATAGACATTTCGATTTAACGAATTTTGCTTTGGAGAAACTTGTCAACAAGTCCCTCAACTTGCATTCCAACTTAGTGTCTAAGCACGCTTACGTGCCTATTTACAATATCCGAGAAATGCGACATGGTGTCCCAGCGCTAACGAAGAAAATTTGGTTCAGATAAATATCACTAGATGGCGCGATATGCATCGATTTGTTATTGAATTGTGTGTAAAATTAACATTTTCTAGAATTGATCATAAAAGTTTTATGTTATTTCTTAATCAACTCTCCTAAATTATGGAATATTGGGCTATTTATTCACATTTCATAGATTATATAAACAGATCATTTAAAATTGATTCCAATAGATGGTGTGGTTTTTACTTTCTGGGGCATGCACTCGATTTTTTAAATTTGTATTCTAACACTTTTTGGTACAATGAAACTGTAAAAACGTGCAAAAAAATACTATAATACAAGTCGTCATTGTATTTAAAGAAAAAAAAATCACGAACCGAGAAAACCATTTTACTTGCAAGTCGCTGCTAACACCATCTGTAGCCGTGGAACGGAACCGAACGCGATCGAAGTACTTATAAAAATAATCATCTTAATCAGACGAAATAAGCTAGTTACGTTTGCACGGTTTCTTTGTACGGGATGAGGCATCTTTATGCTAGTATTATATTATCTGTGACTGCGATAAGTACATAATAAAAATTTGTAACAGAATATTCCGTAAAAGTGATCTCTTCGATAAATTGTTAAGCAAAGTACTTAAACCGAAAATTATCACACGAGTATATATCATCGGGACAAACAAAAATTCTTATATCCTATATATCCAGGCCATAAGGTCTGTCCAAATTTTATCCAAAGCATAGAGGAGTGATTGATTAACAAATATCTACATGTCCGCTTAATTGGGTTTTGTAAGATTCACCTCCAGCCGATGCGTAGGCCGGTGCCTCACGACGAATCCCCTTACTGCCTCCACGATTGCCAGCGCCATCAGACAGATCTCCCGCGCGTGAAGGTCACCGTTCCTCTCCGGGAGACCAGAGACCACCATGTAAGCGTCGCCTATTGTTTCCACCTAAATTGAGACAACAAATTGTGTGATAAATGAAGGCTTTGTACCAGTAACTTACAGCTTGAGCAAAATTGAAAAAAGGATTTTCTAGGGTTAATCCTTTTTGCACAGGAAACGGTTGCGGGGTTGCGATTTTTCGAAAATACTGTTAGTTCCACGATCCATCAATACCGAAGAAAGGATAACTCTTTATGCTCGTTTCTTAAATTAGGTAAAGATTTCTCAATCATCTATTTAAAACGCACTATGCGGCCAACATGGTAGCATAGTGCGTCTCAAGCTAGACTGGCATAACTCGAAAGCTGTATAAAGCTTAGTTCAGCCCAGGACTGATATTGAATTTGTCAACCCAAAACGTCCATAATGTGTCACTTATTCATTTTGAAAAGAAATCAAATGTGGGAACAATTTAGGGACGACCCAAAAACTTTTAGAAACCTTGGCTGTTTTCCAAGAAAATCCGAAAACTGATGTCTGAAATAAGCACTGACCTTATAAACATCATAGAAGCCGATGATCCTGTCGAAGGTGCTGTACAGGTCGTTGAGCAGATCCACCACCTGCATGGGGGTGGAGGCGGCGCAGAGTTCAGTGAACCCCACGATGTCGCTGAAGTACACTGTGACGCATTCGAAGCTTTCAGGCTGCACCACTTCGCCGGCCATCAGCTGTTGGGCTACGGGCCTGAGTGGAGATAGATAGAAGTACCTTAAAAGTCTGGTATTTCAATTTATTTAATACTAGCCGTTCCCCGCGGCTTCGCTCCCGTGGGCCGCCCCACAGGACCCGTTTTCGGGATAAAAAAATAGCCTATGTTACTCAGGAATAACGTAGCTTTCTATTGGTGGAAGATTTTTTAAATCGGTCCAGTAGTTTCGGAGCCTATTCGGTACAAACAAACAAATCTTTCCTCTTTATAATATTATAGTATAGAAGTATAGATTTCATGCACACAAGCGTACAGAGGCAGATTTAATACCTTAGGCAATTTCTACCAACCTTTGGGTGATGAAAAGACAAATACTAGTATGTGCAATATTGAGAGTTAAACGCATCGCGTTCAATTAAAAATACCGGCCAAGTGCGAGTCGGACTCGCGCACGAAGGGTTCCGTACCATTATCGCAAAAAACGGCAAAAATATTACGTTGGTTGTATGGGAGCCCTATTAAAATATTTATTTTATTCTGTTTTTAGTATTTGTTGTAATAGCGGCAACAGAAATAAATCATCTGTGAAAATTTCAACTGTCTAGTTATCACGGTTCATGAGATACAGCCTGGTGACAGACGGACAGACAGACAGACAGACAGACGGACATACAGACAGACAGTCGGATCGCGGAGTCTTAGGGTACGGAACCCTAAAAAGGCATAAAAACTAAAAATACAATATGATTGTACTATACATACTCAAAAGAATAAACTAAAATACATATACATAAATATACTTAAACAATTAGTATTCATAAATACATAATTGAAAAACATTAACGCTGTGATGATAATACTCTCAACTAAAAAAAAAAGTTATCTGCTACATTTTTTTAAACAATGGACGGTTTATAATGACTTTTGGTAGCATAGATAAACGGAGGCTCCGTTTATCTATACCTAATATAACACTGGAGGTTCGCGAGTGTGTTTCCAACGAGGTTATTGTTTTTCTCAAGAGTGCTTTAAGAAAGAAGACTTTCCGTGATCATCGAATCAATGAATGTGAGGAAATGATACAGACAGCCGTTATTTACTTAATAAAACTATAAATCCAAATGTGTCAATGTAGTTAGTTCTTTAATTTAATACCTCTAGTATAAACAAGTTGGATAAAGAAATGTATCTGGATTTTGCGACCTTGGATAATTCATAAAAATTGTTACAAATACTTTAATAAGTCTTGTCTGCATTTTTGCAGACAAAAATATAAGTATAAATTTTTCAAGGCTACGTGATATTCATTCCAAGATTCCAACCTAAATAACATTCCCAGAATATTATATAAGTTAGTGTTAGAACAAAGATATCGACGTTATTTTGCCACGAAAGTTCTAGTGAAATAATATTACGATGCTCTTAAAATAAAGTGATGACGTAAAATATTTGGACCATGGATGAAATATCAGAATGAAAGCCGAATTATAAGAACTTGCTCGTCAAAACTAATATGATATCATTATCTGTACATATATATGTAAAACTAAATGTATAGAATAGATAAAAAAGAAACAAAGTTGTAAATTGATGAAATGTGTGATGTATCTCTGCGTATTGCCAGGCCGCTCGTCTATGGAATGCATTGCCTGTGACAATAAAACGCGCGCAATCACTACCGATCTTTAAAAGACTGGTAAGGGATCACTACCTGTCACTGTGATCTGTATTGTTTTCTCACTGTCATCTTGTTGGAGCTGTATTGTTTTCTTGCCTGTATATTTATATGTATGTATATTTATGTATCTATTTTGGTATTTTATATTTAGTGATTTCTATGTTTGTAACTTATTATTTAATTTTAAAATTGCACCAAGTGCAACCCCATGTCGTGTCCAGGCTATCTCTCTCCATTCTGGGTTGCCTGGAAGAGATCGCTGAACGCGATAAGGCCGCCTGTTGTATGTTTGTTGTTACTTTAAGGTTTCCGTATGTAATCTTTTTATCTTGGTACAATAAAGTATATATAAATAAATATTGCAAAAACAAGCATAAAGTTAAAAAAAATATTCATCAACCTGTAAGAATAAATATTACAATTACCTTGGCAGTACTTGATAGAGCAGTTCCTCGGATCTTCGTTTCTCCATCGAGAGTTGTTCAGTTTTCTCCTCGACCAGAGACTCGAGGTTGTTCGCATACTGTTCCATGCGACGAAGGAGATCGTCCATCAAATTGTCACAATAACCCCTAGATGAGAAACTACGTAGGTAATTAAGATTCTTCGCAAACTAGACTAGGTCATTCTGAGATAAAACATTAGAAAGTGAGCCACGGAGGTGGTGTCGTAAAAAGGGTGTACCGAACACAACATACAAATTTAACATCGCAACTTAGTATTTTATCTCTATTATTTATTATTGTACCTGTTTATTTGAAGTGAAGCAAAAAACAAGCAACCCAATTTTGCAAGTGAATTTAGTAAGACAAAGGTTTGACGGAAATCCACATCGCGTCTTTCATCTCTCATGTGATTGGTCGATTGAAGCCTGTCAAACCCTTTGCCTTGCCGTATTCACTTGCGTAATTAGGCTGCAAGATACACGGTGGAAACCAAAGCCAATTTAACAAAATTAACTTACAAGTTTTGCAAAATCTATAATAAACTATCTTTAGGAGCAAATAGAGCAGTTGTCTGACATCGATCAGTCGATATTGATCGCTTCAAAATATGTTACCTAAAGACTAAGTTTTTGGACCTTAATTATATTTTAGTTTTACAAAGCTTTTCACTGTATGTTTCAAAATAAGTCACGATATCATCGATCTACTACTCTAGCTGCACTCTCAAGCCAAAAGATCTCAAGTTCGCTACATCGTCATCACTCACTTGATATAATTAGCGTTAACAGTATCGAAGCTGGGCCTATCATCAGCAGCTTCTGCCCAGCACCTCTCCGCAAGGTCCAGTAGCTCCACGGCCGCGCCTCCGCCACCCCCCGCGTTCGCACCCACTTCGCCCGCCCCTACTACTGGCCGAAATGGGGGTGACTCTCGAGCGCATACGTGGCCTACTATTTCTGATAAACAAAACAAAACAAGTTTTTTAGTTTACCGTGCATTGTCATTCAAACCAAACGTGTATGACAAATTACGGCTCAATCGGTAAGAGATAACTAATTTATATTTCAGTTGCAAGATTTGACCCATACATACTAACCAACTAATTAATAAGGCAAGTTGAATTTGAAACACAAGTCGAGCTTTGAAACACAAGATTTGAAACACAAAACAAGTACAACCAACCAACAACCGTACCATCCTTTTCTCGAAGCCATTCACAACATTTTCGATCCCCCTGTAATTTCGTTGCGGATAAAACCAGAAGCCTGAATTTACAACTACTAAGAGAACATAATACAACTAGGCATAAGCACAAATTATAAACACATTAACCGACTTGTTATTACATTAGAAGAACAGAATAATGTCGAGCCCTTATATAAAATTAAAACCAAGTCGGGTTATGTGTTTGTTTGTAACCTAATTTATAAGGTACCTCTGAATAAATCATCCAACTTGCTTTAACATTCGATCTCACTACTTTTTGCGGTAGAAGAACAGCGCCGCGAGACTTGCGTTTTTTAGGGTTCCGTACCCAAAGGGTAAAAACGGGACCCTATTACTGAGACTTCGCGGTCCGTCTGTCTGTCTGTCACCAGGCTGTATCTCATGAACCGTGATAGTTAGACAGTTGAAATTTTCACAGATGATGTATTTCTATTGCCGCTATAACAACAAATACCAAAAACAGAATAAAATAAATATTTAACTGGGGCTCCCATACAACAAACGTGTATTTTTTGTCGCTTTTTGCGATAATGGTACGGAACCCTTCGTTCGCAAGTCCGACTCGCACTTGGCCGATTTTTTCAATTTGTTCAATCCTTTTTGAGTTCTATTCCATACATAAGGATGACGTAAAAAGTATAAACTTGTTACCAATACCAACTTTTTACAACAACTGTAATTTTTCTTCTCACCGCTGCAACAGTCAAAATTGGTTGAACAGGCTATATATAAGGATTATTTAAATTTCAAATTTTCAAATTACAGCAACCAAAGTAGTAAATAAATTCAAAGATATGTCCGAGCGCGGTCGTATCGGACGATGCAATGACGCGACACTGTCGCGCTCCCGGAGCCGCGCCGCATCTCTCTCTGACGACGCGACGTCGCAGTGTGTTCGCTGGCTTTGGATGTATGTGTGTGAACAGTTTGTAATAATATTTTAGTTCTACACGTCACGACACGCATCTGTGATGCCTCTAGGTATTACGTTTTAGTAATAGTGGTTTCGTAGGAACCCGAACAATAAACTATGTATCGTTTTCACTTTGGTTAAAATGCTGAAGATAACTATAGATTTCCATGCCAAAACGAAATAGCTACAGTATTGCACATGGTCATAGATGGCGCTGACCACTTTATACCAAGTGGACCTATGGAAGGCCTATATAGCTTTATGATGAATGAAATTGAGATAAATCACACAAATTATTTCTTAGCAGATTTACTCTGAAGTTCATAGCCTACTGACTGAAAATCTATCTATCTATCTATATAAATAAAAAGAAAAGTCCTGACTGACTGACTGACTCATCAACGCCCAGCCCAAACTCTTAGACCTAGAAAGCTGAAATTTTGCACAAAGGTTTCCTTTATAATGTAGGCAAGGAATAAGGATTTTTCGAAATTCAACCTCTAAGGGAGTTCAATTGGGGATGAAAGTTTGTATGAAACTGTCATTTTCAATTTGAAATTAATGGCATAATAAGGATTTTTTGTATTTCATTCCTTAAATGGGTAAAAAGGGGTGTTAAAGTTTGTAAGAAAAATAAATTGTTTATCATCAAAATTACTTGAAACTTAGTATTTCTGCTCTTCAATACAATTAAAACGTACATAAGCATTTTTTGAATTTCATCCCTTAACGGGAAATGTAATTTTTATAATTCGATAAAATAAGAATTTGAGAAAATTTTGTAGTCTACGAGAGCAAAGACGTGGGCGGAAATCTATGTTTGGATAATAATTTGCAATATCCCGCCAGAACTGAACAAAACGAAACAGCCAAAATCGAGTAGTCCACGCAGGCGAAGCTGCGGGCGGAAAGCTAGTGTCAAATATACACGTTTCGTGGGTGTCTGGTAGGTTGTCTCCTACTAATCTATTCTTCTTTATGAGCGTGAATACCAATTTAATCCCGTATGATAAGAAAATTAATTAAAGAGTTAATTAACGGTCGTTAATTTCTTCGGTTTGAATTCTCTGCAAACATCTTTAAACTTTTGATGAGTTCATATTATACATCCCATCTATACTGTGATTTTTAATTTCGTGGACTAAACTGACAGCTGCTATTGACCTTATTTTTTGAAAATGTTGCAAGCGCGGAGCATAGTGTTGTAGGTAAGGCTCAATCATAAGCGATTCATCGAATCGATGTGACATGACTTCTGAATTTATTTTTACTAATTGGTGTAAATAAATGTTTTATGAATATAAACGTAATATATTTAAATATAACAGTATTCATACACATAGTACATGAACTTTTATTGTGTTAAATATGAAATCAACAATAAAATAAATGCAATCGATAAAAATAAGTCTGACATAAATGAGTAGAAACTAAATATGGGCCGCTAGTTTCTAAACAAATAATTTTTTTATGCCGTGAAATAGTTTCATTTTCGATCTACTTCGATTTTCGATTAACTTTCGATCACTCAGGATAGTTAGGGTACGACACTATTTTAATGTAACGATAAAGTGACAACCCCCAAATGTCAGTTTAGTCCACGAAATAAAAAATCACATTATAGTATTTGATATACGAGTATTTATTTTTTAATTATACTTCTCGTAAAGTTCACAAGATGTAAACACGTTATTTTTAATATTAGTAATTGCCAGAAACCTACAGCTTAAATCTCAAATATAGATATTGAATTGAGATCTTCTAATCTAATCTACCCACACATTCTGATATTTTTAGTATCATATTAAAAATTTTACGAATTGGTCATAGAGGTTCTGCGTAGAAACTTCGTAGCCCCGTGGCAATGCTACGCTTGCTACGGCGTAGCATGGCGTAGCTCAGTTATTGATTTTTAATCTCATGAAAGTAAAGAGTAAGATCACAAAGTACGTAAGCGGCGGGTAAGATTTCCAAGGATGCGAGTAAAATCTTTGCCGAGTAGTGAGGCAGTACATATTAGCAAAAAGAAGATGTTTATAATTTAGGCAATTGTCCCAACGCCGACGATCAGTGAGCAGCGAGTAGTTTTTTTTTATCGTGGAGAAATGCACATGTATACTGCGCGACCACGGAGAGATAGCGCAGTTATGTGGGACTCCAACCCACTAAAACTCCACGGTGTCCTCCTGTGCCGCTTATGGCGGGAATACGGGTACGCGTTAGCACTCACCGCGAACCCGCCGCGGCTGTCCGTCACCGGTCTCTCTTCTGAGGAGTAACCCTCATCACCGGCGCACCAGAACACACTGTACGCCATGGCCACCCCAGGGACTAAACCAGCACGTGGGCGCCAGACGACCCCGTGTATGGCACCCTTGGTCCCCCAATGACGGGTCAAGGTCAATGGCCCCGCCAGCAAGTAGAGCTAGAACCTAGATACAAGTTGGAAAGCAGCGAGAAGCGAATGTTTTTTTTGCAACGGTCGATTACTAGCACCACTCACTCGGGCGGTCAGTCTTGCACGCGTTTGTTGGTTGGTCTCTCGGCGTGAGTTCTGACCGCCAAGCGAGCATCGGCGAGCGAGTATCGCTGAACGAGTATTATCTTTGAAAGCTCTTGTCGCTGCGACAAACTGGTGGTGAGAGAGTAATCGCCGGCAGTTTTCCAGTGTTCAGCCAGCGATCAACTATTAATATTTGTGTCTCTTTTATTGACACGGGATCTTTTGTTCGTATCTTCAGCGAGAAAATAGTCGTTAACTAATCGCTTCGTCGCCAGCGATGAGAAAAGTGCCTTAGTAAGGCTCTCTTGCACTAAAAATATTATGTCATACACAATGGGCCCGTGTAGCATCTAACTTGGACGGATTTTAACGTGTCATAATTCAAATAAAATAGAAGCCGCAGCGTGGCGTGACGCGGCGTTATTATCCGCGGCGTGGAATGCTGTGATTCAAAAAACATTACCTCGTTTTGTGCAGTCGGCGAACTTACAGAATAAGGACACGGTCAGTGTTGTGTGTAGAAATGTGAGGGTAGAGGTTTAATTTTCTGCCCCAACGGAGGCAATACACCGAGACACCAGTCTACCCGGGACCACGGTCGTTACAACACGGCCGAAACGTCGGGTGAAATAAGTAAATAAATAATCTAAATCATCGCGTTAAATTCCCGTGATATTTTTTTTTTCAATAATGAAACTCGAAAGTTTTAAAGTTAATAAAAAAGAAGGAATGTAAGTGCTGTATATTTAAATATAAATGCAAAAAATGCCAGCAAAACTTCCAGCACTTATCCGAATGCATACTAAATAATATAAATTACAGTTCTTCCCTTGCACTGCCCAACAAACTGCTTTCCGTCACAATCCATTAAAAAGTTTCACAGCCTGAAAGTTGTTACTTTTTCTTTCATGTTATTTAAAAGCGGATATTGCAGATGGCTGGAAAATGGTGGATTCAGAGAGTACATGACCCAGTGAAGTGGCATTTCAGGGTAGGGAAATGTTTTACCCCCGGTTTCTTAAAACCCGATTATCGGGCTGTGTTTGGTTGTTGAAAACTCATTCAACCAATCACAGCAGATAACGCGTGCTTGACAATTAGTCACTTATATTTTCGATAATTTAGCGTTGAGAATCTGGCCTTAGAGATTATTATAAGACTGCCTGAAAATGTTAATGCAGATAGGAGCGTTGTTATAGCAGTTTAATGTTTCTAAACTTTTAAGGTACCCTTTACAATAATGAATTGAGAATTTTTTACCAGACTACGGCAACCGAAAGTAAGCGATTTTCCCCATGACTCGACGCGATTCGATTTATATCACACTGATAAGCGATTTTACTAAGCGAAATTGCAAGTATGTTCACAGGACGCAATGCGATACAATTTTACTACTTGCCCTTGAAATTTTCTTAGAAAATAGGCGTGCGTTATTTTCTCTTCACGCAATTTGAATTGCGTCGAACCATCAGGAAAGACCATGAAGAATGTTAACACCAGTGCTGGGCAAAAGTCAAAGTCTAGTTTTGCTATTTATTTGCAATTGGATATGAAAAGAGCCAAGATAGCGTTTCTGAGGCTTACCACAGAAAATGTCAAAATTACCATGGACCATAAATAGTTTGGGGGCAGATGGAACAGGGTGTAAAGTCACACAAACCTCCATAGAAAAGGGAAGATCCTCCGACCAGACGGGTGTTGTGTCTGGTCCGAGCAACTGCCCAACGGTTATTGTCGGACTGTTGTATGTGTTCAAAACTTTGCTTGCGCGATGCAGGATTTGTGTGACGTCATGTCATCAGTTCGTAAGTGGCGGTGTCGATGCCGCTACAATAGTAAGGACCATACTTATTAATTCTATGGAAAAAACTGTCACTTTTCGGATCTGCATGATGACGTATAAGAATAAATTTAAACGAGCTATGTGAGCTGTGGTGGCCCAGTGGTAGCGGCCGTGACTTACAAGTTGTATGTCGTGAGTTCGAACCCAGTAGGCGCTTTACTTTGTGTAAATGATTTCATCACCACTGCTCTCAAAATGGTGAAGAAAAACATCGCGAGGAAACCTAGAACCAAAAAATCGAAGACATGTGACATCCATCAACCCGCACTGTGCCCGCGTGGTGGATTACGGCCCATTCCCTCTCACAGAGAGGAGGCCTGTGTCCCAGCAGTGGGAACCTTAAAAGCCTAATGATGAGGATAATGGTGATGCAAGGTAAAGTTAGCAGGGTTACTGACCTTTATTAGACATAGTAGGAGTATAGTTATGAAAGGGTCCCGCTCTCAGCACGATCTCTTCAAGAATGATGCCGAAGCTGTACACGTCGCCTTTGAGAGACGCCGCCGCGCCCGGGTATATGCTGGCAGCCACCAGCTCTGGTGCTGTCCATAGTAACTCTAAAATAAAGCTAAATTTAAGCATCAAGAAAAAGTAAAATCACCATTAAATTAACTACAATTATTAATTGTTTTAGCTAAGTTGCTAACTTCTATCTTAAAAAAATTTATACCAGAAAAATACCTTTCTAACTTAATCGTTTCCATTTATTACTTTTATTTTCAAATAAAGCTGTAAATTCGGCACTTTTTGAACGTCGAGACCGCACTTTAAATTAAAATATAAAACAAAGTCTGTTGACTTTGTTTTATTATTCACAAATGTTTAATGTCTGAACTATGGACGGTCTAATAAACATTAAAACTACCAAAAAATCCCAAAAATACTACATATATTTTAATTTGATAAACAGCTCAAAGGAGATAAGCAAGCGAAATTAGCATGAATAATTATTATAGTAATAAGTATCGTCATTTAGATCGGCCGCTGCGTGTAGATCGTGATTTGATCGTAGTCGGAGCCTAACCCCCCTAAGCTGTTGTACTGTATAAGCGACGAATTAAGATGCAGGCCTGTTTGACAATGACAAATTGTTACCAAAAACAGAAGTATCATAAATATGAGGCCCGCATAAAACAGTATAACATACACAAGGCAGAAGGCACTTTATCCATCGCCAAGGCCGATGCATACATGAAACACACGCTACAAGACCCAAAAGATAGCAACACTTTCTCGAACGACTTTCACCAGTTTTGCATAAAAACCGCCAAAACAACCTCAGGTGTCACAAAAGGAAAACTAAGGATTAATAAGGATCCTAATTGGTGGGATGATCAAAGAAAGCGTATTTCAAGAAATGACAGGCAACAAAAGACACCGATCGCATGGAACGTGCTACGCTGGTCTGGTCGAGTTTAAAAAAATTACAAAACAAGACGATAACGATTATATTCGTCTTACTTTTAAAATCGCTAAAATACACGATCAACTCAGTGAAAACCGCTTGCGCTGGTACGGATATGTGATGAAGCAAGAGAATGAACATATGACCTAAAGAGTCACGAACATAGAAGACGGAAAAAGAAGCCGTGGACGACCACTAATGACCTGGCTACGAACAATCAAGAATGACATGATCACAAACAATACAACAGAAGAGACAACCCGTAACCATACGGTGTGGGGCAGAGGTACTAGGAGGGCTGACCCCAAATAAACTGGGACAATAGTCATGAAAAATAGAGAAGAGTAATAGGTGTCATCCTTGATCAGATCCATCGGCGTGCAGAGCGTGTTGAGGCCGTAGTCAGAGATCTTGAGTATGAAGCGCCCGTCAATGAGGCACCACAAAGAGGCCAAACAAGTATAACATTAATTACTATAGTAATAGGTGTCATCCTTGATCAAGTCGGTGGGCGTGCAGAGCGTGTTGAGGCCGTAGTCGGAGATCTTGAGTACGAAGCGGCCGTCGATGAGGCAGTTGGAGGACCGCAGCTTGCCGTGGGCTCCCAGTCCGCCGTGCAGGTAACACATGCCCTGTACAACGGACAATAAATTAATTGTAGAACACTGACATTTCTCATTTTATAGGCGAAAATGGAGGGTAAATACGTCAGTTTAAACTCGATCCCAAGGATTTCACACTGACGGACTTACCCCCTATTTCTAAATTAATCAAGTTGAGTATTTGTCAAACTCTAGTTTGAAAATTTGACAAACTTTGTCACCAAAGTAGAGTTTAACACGTTCTTAATTCCTAATGTTCAACTTAGAAACCGGCCGCAAAACGCTAAATAAGCACATTTTATACAAACTCTACTAAATTACTCTTGTGATCTATGAATATTAAAATGCCTAACATATAAAGAAAATAACGCTCTTCTTCATGTTCTAATTTCTATCTTTGTTTCGATGAAACCCAACTTTATAATAACACATTTACTTCTATACCTAACATAAAGCTTACATTTAGAAAAAGCTATGTGGATACAAAAAAGAAAAAACAATTTGCGAAAGTCATTGTAGAAGGTATCACAAACTTTCCTGTGAAAAAATTCCAATAAATCAAGACCCTAAAAGTTACAACTTGCTCGTATTTATTTTAGTATATGTATTGTAAATACAAACTTTGCCTCCCAGCGGTATCGGATTGGCACGAACGTCGTAATTTTGACAATATTTTTCTCTGATTTCTAATAAGTTAAGGTAATTTTGGGTAAGAATAATTTACATTCTCACGTTACAAAACTTTTTTTTTGGAAACAAACTCAAGTTGTTTTTTGTTTTTTTAACACCTATACCGTCCCAAAGCTGGGTAAAGACCCAAAAGAAGAACTAACTTGGGGGAGGCTAAGTTCTTCTAGAAACTTCTTTGCCGACCCTCCTCATAATACTACTGCTTGTTAGTTATTACTCTCAATGTTTGGTGGACCTAGACGAGAAAATAGGAACGGACACATTTTCTATATATAAAAATGCCATTTCCTTTTAGGGTTTTCATCGGCAACCTGCCACAGCATAATTTGTTTCATAAAAGACGCGTCAAACGCACGCGGTTTAGAGAAAAAAGACAACATGAATTTAACAGCAGATACGTTTCACCTTCAAACAATATATTTGTTTTATTTTTCGTGTGTTTTCACACATTTCATCCAGTCCATAAAACACGTACTCCGTCTAACATATTTTTTTGTGCTTTTTCTTTGATACCAGCTGTTTTATTATTTACTCATGCGACAATATTGTTAATTATGAACAAAGCATCGTAAAGTTCTTTTATTTTCGTGAATTTACAATACAACTCAAAGTAATTTGTTTTTTAGGGTTCCGAAGTCAACAAGGAACCCTTATAGTTTCGCTCTGTCCGTCTGTCCGTCCGCAGCTTAGCTCAGAGAATCTAAGTAATAGAAAGCTATAATTTGGCATGTATATACATATTAATAATTCCGACAAAGTGGTATAATAAAATCATGAAAAATAATTTTTTTTCTGGTACCTCCCATAGACGTAAAGTGGGGATGTATTTTTTTTTCTCATCTATCCCATGGTGTGGGGTATCGTTGGATAGGCCATTCAAAAATATTATGGGTTTGTTAAAACCATTTTTCGATTCAGAGATTCGTTTGCGTAAAATTAAGCTTTAAGTTGCAAATTTATGTTAGAGTCAAGTGTCCCCCCCCCTTGCCAGCGAAATGGTTGCTCTAGGCTATGTGAAAAAATTCACGGCAGTAGTAAATATAACGAAATTAAAAGGAAAATTATCACGGATAACAAGGCTTTACAAGTTTACGAGTAATAGTCGACCAACTTATAAAATGTACTTGGAACAGTAAAAATTTTATACAAATACCATTGAAAAATTACTAAAATAAAGTTGATAGCTGTGTAAAACAGAGTAAATATAATGCTTACGAACTATGTAAAAATATACAAAAATGAAATCATAACAGGCTTTACAAGTTTACGAGTAATAGTTGACCAACTTATAAAATGTACTTGGCACTGTAAAATTTTTGTACAAATGCCATTGAAAAATTACTTAAATATCGTTGTTAGCTGTGTAAAACAGATAGTAAATTAATGCTTATGAACCAAGTAAAAATATACAAAAATAAAATCATAACATCCTTAATAATAATGATTTCTAAATTAATAATGTTTAAGCTCGAATAACGCATTGGAGTGGCCGGAGTTGTTGGCAGTACCAGAACGTAGTCCATACGGCGCATGCGCCCGGTAGACTCTATTTTGTGTTAGTGCAGAAGTATTTTCGACGTTTTGTAATTAAAACGTAAAAGTAAAGTCAAATTAGATTCGATTTCCAAGCAAATTACTTATTTTCTTTTGTCAATATCCTTCAATAAAGTTATTATTCGAGCCGACTTCATCACTAATTGAGTAGCGTAAAACTTTCCAGAATGAAATAGTGAATACCGCAGATTAGAAGATTCACCTCTAATCTGCGGTATTAGTGGAGATTTGAGGTGAATACATTCGACTTTTTGAAAGAGAAATGAACAAGGAGCGTGCACGCAAGGATCCAGGAACTATAATATTTTAACTAATATTTTTCTAACTTCAGTTGTGAAGTTGGATTTTATAACTCCTTCTTCAGTTACCAGTTAGTCCTTATTTAGTTTAAGTCAAGAGTGAATAGATTACATCTAGGCAAACGTGCTTCACCGTAGACCACATCATCGCTTACCATCAGGCGAGATAGTGGTCAAACGCGAGTATATAGTTTAAAAAATCCTATGTGGGCCCGTTTTTAGACTTTGTGAGCCGCTGAAACCGTTCTAATGTTTATGTAACAACAACAAAACCCTCTTTATAGTCCGCATTATTATGCAACTTCGGAACCCTATTACTGCGCGTGGCCCGACACGCACTTGGCCGGTTTTTTATTGTACTAAGATCGGAGTTCGAGAACTGAAGAGACTAAAATATTCTTGGCATAGAACTCATTACTAAATAATAAATTAAATTTAGCTTTGAAAACTTCTTTGAGCAAATTCCAGGTTTCTATTTGCTAATTTATGTTTTTATACAAAAAATTATATTGACAATATTCGCTTCTTTTTCATGAACATTTTTTGACAGTGGGATTGGCGCAGTCCCTGAATTATTTGCTTTATCGTAACAAATCGAACACAGCTTGGATTTTGACACTGAACAAATGCTATACGCTTTCGTAGTTTTATTTTTATTTAAGTGTATATATAGTATATGGGTAGTTATTGTTAATTAACCATTGCAATAAAAAAATACGCAATAAAAAAACAAATGTTTGAATATGTATTCATTGAGTTTTGTTTGGTCTGAATCCGAATAGAAAAATAAAAACATGGAAAAAAGAACAAACATTTATTTTTTAAAGCCTGTATTGCCCGATGTACCTAAGTAGGTAGGAGATACGCCCATATTTCGCCAGTAATGTAAAAAGTCCCAGGTAATAAGCGAGTCGATTGCTCTCAACCGAGCACAAAACAGAAAACGGGCCATTAAGGGTACACTAGTCGAAAATTCTTCCATACAAACGTAGTCTGGCTTTTACTCCACTGTTTGACGATGTACCTTCAAAATAAAAAGTGATATCAGTTTGTCTCATCATTATCTAGCCCTGTATGGAAGCAAAAAAGTTTAAAAAAAAATTACTTGTAAGTTATGAGCTTCGAAAGTTCCATATTTTAACACTAATTTTAACGCATCTTTGGGCGCAAATAAGTACCATAAGAAGAAGGAAAATTGAAAAACAGCCTCCATACAGGGATAGATTAGTAGTTTAAAAACTCAAATAATTTTATTTTGTACAGATACATTCAGTCGTTTTTTCATGATATCCAGACTCCCAAAGGTCTGTTTATAAAATTTCGCGCGCTCGTTTTCATTCTAAATCATCATCCATTTTGCTACAAATTTGCAAAAGTGCTAATTCGTACGCGTACTAGTTTCTTACTGCTCATAACAGCATCTATCTGTTCCGCACGTGATGTCGGTTGATATTATAGCACGCATTTTAACCCCGCACAAAATAGTTCGTGCCGTCGACTAGTGTACCCTTAACAAACAATAAAAATATCATCGTATAATTAAAACGATCAAAAAAGAAAGTCACGGTTTGACCGTTTTCCTGTCCAAGGCTCTTTTATTAATAAAAATAATTAATTTAAACAAACAGTTATTGTTTGGAGGGACCGTTTAATCATTGATTGGCTTTGTTTATTGTGTTGATCAAGGTTAAGAAACCGCTCAACAAGGAAAGCCAGTAGCCATTGAGCAGCGCCAATATTACAATTGAATTAGATTACGATAACCCTGAAAATCATTGAATTTCATGCTTAGTGAACCCGTCTGTCAAGGTCGGGGCGAGTGGAGGTTTCTGACTTGTTTCTGTTTTCCTTGTATTCTAAATGGAACCTGTCCGTTCGTATTCTTAAAAGACGATAGATAGAAAATATTCGGTTGTATACTTACAGGGTCAATGTCAGCTCATCAGTTAACAGCGTAAACATAAAGTGACGACGATATAATTCGTTGTAATGACGTGAAACGTCACGCCGCTAGTAAACTTTATACTGCCTTAGTGGCGTCACAAGCCCCCACTCCTGAACATTGATGCGCTTTAACTTTGTTATTTTTTTTATTGATTTGATAAAACGCTTTTGCTGTGTTGCTTAGTAGTTCTTCATTATGTTATCAGCCTGAAATTACCCACAGTAAAAATTACATACGACTTCTTTCTTTTCTGCCAAGCTGCCCGGTTTATGCCTTCCTCATGCACGTTTCCCGTGACTTTGGTGACATTCTCGTACCAACCTACTCTTGGACACCCTTGGAGTTCCGCTTATCTGCACAATACCATGCACGAGCAAGGTCCAGAAGTTTACAGTTAATTGTTGTATAGGACATTCTTCATGCGAGCCCTTGGGACAATACCGGTAGGTCAGCTGGTCTTACCTGGACTATGTCATGCACGAGCGAAGTCCTGAAGTTCCAGTCCAGCTGCAGCTCATCGTTGGCGAGGACATCCTTCAGCGAGCCCTTGGGACAGTACTCTGTAAGCACGAACACCAGCGGGCAGTCGACGCACGCGCCGATGAAGCGCGCTGTGTTCTCGTGGGACACGTTGCGGGCCTGGGTGAGTGGAAAAAGATATAGATACATTTTTTAAACATAGGTACAGTCAGGGTACTTATTTCTTGAGGATTTTGAGATGTCAATTTGCAATTTTAAAAGCACGGAGATGCCTCGGCGGTTACTGCTTGAGAAAGCGTAGCCAAAACTTTCCATACAAACCAAACGAGTGTGTGTGTTAGTTTGTATGGAGAATTCGGTTTGACAAAGGTTTAATCAAAAAAATGATGGCCTGTGACAATTGCCGATATTATGTCTTGTGCTCAGCGCACATTGGCATACCAATCATCACCGGTGCGGTGATTCCGTAATTTGTGGTTAAACGCGCTTTTTGGCAGCAACAGGCAAAGAAAGACAGCTGTGATTTGAATAGCGAAAACTGATACCGGTAGTCAATTTGTTTATTGACAAGAATTACGATAGATATCCGATACTGTTATTTACCTCGTTCTCATAAACAACTAACAAAATTACTTAAATGGAATCACGAAAATCCTAACAAACAAAACTTTGACATTCAATTACAATATCAATATCTCTTATCAAGAAACTCAATCCCCTAGAAACGAGAGTTACAAAGTTACAGTACAATATCGGAAACATTGATTCCCACGGCCACCCCAACACGTCACAGTGGATTACCGCAATTCGGAACTGTGTGACACTTCTGTGACATATCATTTGTTTAGATGTCACAGTCGAATAACAAGAGACAGAAGCCTACGTATAAAATGTTTTTGTGATCGCTCTGAGTGAATTCTTGACAAATTCTTGGTTATCAGCTTTAGTGCCATAAAACGGTTATTTTCTAAATAGTCCATCATAGTCCTTAGTAACATCTAGGTTGAAAGGCTTGAAAAAAAAAAATGTATTCATGTGTAGTCGGTAATTGCTGTTACCTTTCCCACCCTGCCGTTAGCTGCTGCACTAAAAGTTAGACAATTTTGAACCTTCTGCAATTAGCTTATCGAACTAGAGCTACTTTTTCAAGGTAGGTAAAAATTATAGAATACAGTTATGCCAATTTGATCTTTTAAACGTTAGTGTTAGGATATTTATAACTACTTGTTATGCTATTATGATTTTTATGCTGTGAGACTAAAAGTTAATCAGAGTATTGTAATATAGTGTCATTGCTACTAATAGCTTATATTAATTACTATATTCAAGTCGATCTGGCCTTGGGGTCCGTGTATATGGCTTTTTTTTTTTTTTGGGTGGGACATCATCCAATGACTTCTCCCGCTCTGGGTGAAGCGGGAGGGCGTGTCAGACTTTTACTGACTAAAACCCACCCGTGTTCCTTCAGTTGTTTGTGCCAGGGCCGCGGTAACACTCTTTCAAATTTATCCGCGACCCAGACAGACATCGGCCCTCTCGGGCCCCGTCAATTTTGCTGACATCTCTTTGAGGCGCGCGTGGAACACTACGCGCCGTCGACTCGGGCCTGGTCCTTATCGGACGGCGAGCTACCCATTACTTGCCGTCCGCAAGCCCGCGCCTACGGTGGCCGGGAATCGGCTTGCGACTCCCGACGCCCAGGGCGTCTCCTGCGGTGACTAGGGGCTCGAGGGAGTCTCCGTTGCGTCTCCCTCACGCGTTCCGCCTCCTCCTTCGCGAGCATTACTGCTTCGCAGAAGGAGGTGACAGCTTCCCATGCCCTCTCGCTCCGTACCATGGCCTGAACCAGGGCCGGCCGCGAGAGGTCGCCACCGCTGATCGCCTCCACGAGGACACGGCGCCGCCCAAGCGGGGCAGACCTCCACCGTATGCTCCACCGTGTCCTCCGGGCGATCCACACAATGGTGACACCCGGGCGTTTCCTCCCGCCTTATCCGGAACAGGAACCTCCCGAAACAGCCATGTCCGGTGAGGACCTGCGTCAGGCGGAAGGTGAGGACGCCGTGGCGCCTCTCAAGCCACTCCTCAAAGAGGGGCCTTATCGCCGCAATTGTGGCGTGCCCAGCACTGGGTTGCGACAGTCGCTCTCTCCATGTCGCCATGAGATCCTGCCGGAGCTCTGTCCGCCAAGCCGCGATTTGTCGCGGCAGCGGAGTTGTGCCCCGGCGTTTCGCCTCCTCGCGCCACTCCCAAATGTGCGCGAGGTCTTTTGCCTCTAGATCCCATGGCAGCAATCCGGCAAGGAGGCTCGCCGCCTCACCGGAGACCGTGCGGTATCCCCGGACCAGCCGGATGGCCATGACCCTTTGGGACGCGTTCAGCGAGCGGGCTGGTCTCCGCCTCATGGAACCCGCCCACACCGGTGCGCCGTAAAGGGCCATGGACCGCACGACCCCCGCGTAGAGCCTCCGGCAGGAGGCGTTTGGACCCCCTAGATTGGGCAGGAGTCGCTTGAGAGCAGCCCAACCCGCTCCAGTCTGGGCGCCAAACGTCGGAAATGCTCCACGAAATTCCACCGGCTGTCGAGGACGAGTCCCAGGTACTTCATCGTCAACCCGACGCCGATGTGAACCCCTCCTACCGTTATTTGGGTACCCGGCGGTGGCGCGTTCCGAGGACCATGAAAACACATGGCCTCGGACTTGTGCAGGGCCACCTCGAGTCCCAATTGCCGGATCCTCTCGGCGACTATCGCAACCCCGCGTGTCATTATTTCAGCCGCCGCCTGGTGCGACCTCCCCTGCGCCAGGACCAGCGTGTCGTCAGCGTAGCAAATTACGCTGACGCCGCTAGGGAGGTCGGCGCGCAGCACCCAGTCGTAACCGATGTCCCACAGATGCGGCCCCAAGACCGATCCCTGTGGGACACCGCACGACATCTCTCGCGGGTTCCACTCTCCCTGGTGACCGGGGTAGATGACGGCCCTGTCCGTCAAATAGGCCTCGACCACGCGACAGAGGTAGGGCGGCATCCGGTGATACCGGAGTGCTTCCCTGATGCAACTCCAGGGCAGGGTGTTGAAGGCATTGGCGATATCTAGAGACACCGCCAAGACGACCCCACCCCGGGCCACTGCATCCCCCGTCGTGAGGGCTCGCACGCGCATGATGGCGTCCACCGTAGAGCGCCCCCTGCGGAAGCCAAATTGGCTCTCCGCCAGATCCGGTCCCACCCGCACCAGCTGCCCAACGAGGCGGTCTGCAATAACTCTTTCAAAGAGCTTGCCCACCTCATCGAGCAGCACAATGGGCCGGTAAGCAGACGGAGAGTCCGCTGGGCGCCCCGGCTTCTTAATGAGGACCAGTTTTCCCGTCTTCCAGCGAAGTGGGAACTGGCCCCTCTCCAAGCATGCGCTAAAGAGCCCCCTTAGTCGAGGCCCGAGAACCTCCAAGGCCAGAACCCAGGCCTTACCAGGTAAGCCGTCGGGTCCTGGGGCGGTATTTTTGGCATTCAGCCTACGTACCGCCACTCTCAGTTCTACCTCAGTCACCTCAGGAGCATTGTCGTCGTCGTCGGTGTGGTCCGCATCGGGCACCGCAAGAGGTGGAGCCATGGGCGGGGGAGTATGTTCCCCTTGCGAAGGGAACAGAGTGCTCACCACGCCCTCCACGAACTGCGGCCGGAGACTCTGCGTCAGCGGGGCGCCCATGGGCGGAGTTTATCCCGCACCATTTTGTAAGGGCGCCCCCACGGATCCCTGTTTAGAGTCCCCAGCGAGTCCTCGCGGGCCAAGCCTTTGGCCCGCTTGATCTCCGCTCGGAGGGCGCTCCTCGCCGCTCTGTACCCCTCGTACAGGTCCACCTCAATGGCTTCCGTATCCGGAGGACGGTTACGGAGTTTGCGGTGCCTGGTGTACCGGCGTCGCGCAGCAACGCACACCTGGCGCAGAGCCGTAAGCTCCAGCGACCACCAGTACACCTGGCGCCGGGCACGTCCTGGCTGGACCCGGGGCATTGCCACGTCACATATCTCGGACATGGCCTCCCGGAACCACTCCGCCTCGTCGTTGATGTCAGCAGGCCTATCCGGTGATGACACCCAGGCCTGCACGATCGAGGCTTCCAGGAGGAGCTCCCGGTCCAGCTGTTTCAGTGCCCACCGCGGACCGCTCGGGGTCTGTCGGACCGGCGCGCTTGGGCTCTGGGTGGAGACGTCGAACCGAATATACCGGTGGTCGGAATACGTCTCCACCTCCTCCATGACGCGCCAGTCGACGACACGCGGTGACAGAGCGGGGCTGGCGAACGAAATATCCACCACCGATTCGCCCTGCATCCGCACACACGTGGGGACAGAACCCCGGTTGAGGACGACCAAACCTGTCTCCAGAGCCCAGTTCTCAACCATCCTGCCCCGTGTGTCTGTATATCGGGAACTCCAAGCCACATTCTTGGCATTGAAGTCCCCGAGGACGAGCACAGGGAGGGAGCGGTACCCGACGACGACAATTTTCAATTCCGCAAGGGAGTTGTGGAACTCGGCGAGAGTTCGGTTTGGGGAGAAGTATACCCCCACCACGGCAATCTCCCCGAACCGTGCTGCCACGCAACCCTGTCCTCTCTTGACACCCTCGAGTGACGGGGTGCCGGCGGCGGCCGACGAAATTAGGGTCACTGAGCCGCTCAGGTCCTCCACCCAGTCGTCCCTGGGCGGGGCAAAGTACGGCTCAGCGACCACGGCGATGTTAATCGACCACTGCGCCATGCTCTGGAGCAATAGATCCTGAGCAGCGGCGCAGTGGTTGATGTTCGCCTGGAGGAGTCGTAATGGGGCCATTATTGGCACTCCATTTCAGCCCCCTCCCGAACCCCCGGTGAGGGTCCCGCCGCGGTGGTTTCGGCGGCGACGACGGCTGTGGAAGCGGCAGCGGTAGCGCAAGTGGCGGCGGCTGCGGCGGTGACGGCAGTGGTGGCGACTGCGGCGGTGACGGCGGTGGTGGAGTGCTTGCCCCTGCGCCTGGCCTTGGCGGGTGGAGCGCAGGACTTGCTCCCGGCCCGGTGATCGGCTGGCTTGCAAGCTGCCGCACATATGACGCAATGCGGCGTGGCATTGCACGTACCAGCCTTGTGACCGGGTTGTCCACAGCGGAAGCAATGGTCGCTACGGTCCACCTCCGAGGTGCATTGAGCTCCCACGTGGTTGCCTACATGGCAGCGGAAGCACCTCAGAGGTCTGGGTTCCAGCAGTTTCACCTGCGCGGAGACCCAGCCCACCAAGAGCCTTCGGCCCTCTCCGGCAATTTTTTGGGCTGCCGAGACGGGACAGCTCACCGTTACGGCTCGCATCCCCGTGGCGTCAGGGCGTATGATACCTGCCCTGACCTGCTCGGCAGAGCACCCCCCAGTCCTGGCGACGGCTGCTACCACCTCTTTCTCGATCACCGAATCGTCCAGGCCCAGAATACGCATGTCAGCGCACTTGGTGGGCCTAGACACTCGGGTCTCTTCCGCATTAAGGGACGCCCTGAGCCTTTCGGCCAGAGCGTCGGCGGTCGGTCCGCTGGCCGCACCGGGGACTTCCAGCATCCGAGCCCCAGTCGCGGTGACCCTAACTCGAATGCCGTCGGTGACGCCGAGCTCCTCCAGGTTCACCGCCGCCCTCGCTTTGGCGAGCACATCGCGGTAGGACACGCCCTTCTTTTCCGCTTCCGGCTGTAGTGTAATCACTACAGCTGCGGACTTCGGAGCGCGGAGCCTAGCCGCGACGCTTCGCTCCTTGCGCCTTTTTCGCCTCTCCTTCCTTTTGGCCGCCCTTGCTGCCTTCTTCTTCTGCCCGGCCACTTGCCATTCGGCGTCGGCCGCAGGAGTTTCAGGAGGCGGAAGAGCTTGGGACGGCTGACTTGCCACCTGGGTTGGGGCCCTCACCGTCTGTGCAGCACCGCCACCCTTTTTAGGTACTGGGTTGCCCGGTTTCGCCGGGGCCGGTCCCGTCAAGCCCGGTTTGGCCGCGGCAGCGGCATACGAGGCCGCCTTCCGCTGGCCCAAGGCCGCCTGGCTCGCTGCTAGCGGGGGGCGCAGGACGATGGCCTCCAGAGCAGAAAATCGACTCCGGAAGGCAGCCAGCTCCTGCCGCACCAGGTTCAGAACCCGGTCCTCTGTAGGCACGGGCTGGCCTTGCCCATGCTCCGCCATCCGCGGCAAGCCTCTCGGCACGCTGGGCAGCCTCCTGGGCGGTGAGCCCCCTCCCCGCACCTCTGTCTCGGCCCCCACCCCGCTTACTGGTGGGGATCTTTGGGGCCGAAGCCAGCTCATTATCGGAGAGTGACCCCAAGCCATCCCCCGATTTGGGGCGCTTCCGGAAGAACCTAAGGTTCTTCGCAGCAGCTTCGCGCTCCAAGCTCTGTGAGCCCTTTGCGCCAGACGCGGCGTCGGTCCCCAACCCCGCATCACTCCTCACTTCTTCGTCAGTATCGCTAAGAAAAATCGGTGTCCTTATATCGCGCATGTGGTTATCGGTTTTGTCTATAGATATAGACAGCAGACGTTTGTTGCCCACCCCAGAATACGGAGGGCAGCCCGCCGAAGCGGGGGAGTTTTTTCACAAAAGTCTTGGTCCATGATGATTTTTTCCTTTAAAGGGTGAGGTCCCTATACTAAATCTAACTCCTTCTTTCTTTCCTGCTCACTCTAAGCCCACTCGACCTACCCTCTGTAAGCAGAGGGGGGAGTAGGCGTTAGAAGGCCCACCCAAGCGCCGGACTAGTCGTCCTGTCACTAGCCCGGTTCCCTTCACAAACCATCAAGGATGATCTGTGATTGGAACCGTGACCTTTCCTCGTTTGTTGAAAATTTGCCGCCAGCACCAACTGTCCACCCAACGCGGGTGGACAATTGGAGCCGACGTTGCCCAGGGTGCGCCACGTGGAGGCTTTCAACATGCACCACCCGTGTATATGGCTAAGACGGACAAGATGCGAGTTCAAATCCTGCGTCTTGCTTTCAATTTAGAATTTATTTAATAAGTATTTTTATTCATTATTGTAAAGATCTATAAACGGACACACTTTTCAAATATAAAATGTCTAAACTGGTAATATTTTCTTCAACTTGTTATAAGTGGAATTGTCTCTCACGGGTATTTTGGCCAAAAAGAAGGGAGTGCAAACCAGAATCGAATTATAACGGAGATATATAGCTAATTTATTTGAAAATTTAAGTTTACTTATCCAACATTTTAGAAGGAATGTATGGATAACCGCTTCCAGAAGAGCTATTGCTTCCCCCATATAAATAGAGCCAAATAGTCTACGAACATTTAGAATGATTTTGAATTTTGGGCTCCACACAGCAGAACCGACATTGCTATCATCTGAAAACTTTGAAGCATCTGTACGACTGTTGACTGGGCTAAAGAAATGTTCATATTATTAAATTTCCTGACTAGAGGAGGATTTTTATGGGACCAATAGGGGGACGTTGGGATTAACATACAAAGTGTACGGAGAAGGAGGCAGAGAGGATAAGATTTATTCTAGATAACTTTATAAAAAATCTACGATATTGTCTACGTATGCGAAGTGGGGGCTCTAAACATTCTACCTGAAGGACATTAATAGGTGAACATTTCATAGCTCCCGTGATAACGCGCAAGCACTGAGACTGGATATTTTCCAGTTTGCAGAGGGCTATTTTGTTGCATGGTTCCAGAAGAAAGCTTCCATAGTCAAAGGCACTATGACTAAAGAATAGTTGGATGAGCCCCGCCTTTTCCAGAGAGGGCATGCAGGACACTTACGCCTTTTTACCCGACTGCCGAAGGAGGGTAATGTGTTTATCAGTCTATGTATGTATGTATGTATGTTTGTTCCTATGTGGCGTTATAGAGACTAAACGCGTTGGCCGATTTGAATGATTCTTACGTCAATCAATTCGTCTTATTCTTGCGAGTGTCACTGGCTACATTAAAATTGGAAAAAACAAACTAAAAAGACGTAAACAAGAAAAAATTATGCTGTGCAGTCGGAGGATACATCTGGTTTTGGTCCGCCAGCTCGCGAATATGTATCCTCCGACTGCACAGCATAATTTTTTCTTGTTTACGTCTTTTTAGTTTGCTTTTTAAGCAGTCGGGTTTTTTGATGTTTTTTAATTAACTTTTTTTTTGGAAATGTAGTCCAAATGATAGAAACCAGATAATTTTGAGTCAAGAATGAAGCCAAGAAATTTAACTTTGTCCTGGATCAAAATGTGTTCGATTTGAAATAAAAGATTTGTAGGGGGAATATTACGTTTTCTGCCAAAGACAATAGCATAACACTTGTTAACTGACAGGCTTAGGCCGTGGTCAGTCAACTATTGATTTAAATAATGAAGGGCACAATTTAAGTGAGATGCGGAATCAGAGAAGGAAGCTGAACTACAGTAGAGAGCAATGTCATTGGCGTATTGTAAAATTTTACAGAAGTGGCTCATTCCTCTTAGCGTCAACCAGAATCTCAGATTCTTTGAGGCGCTTTCTAGTTTCAGGTTTTTAGCGACCATCATTGGAGTTCTGAGAGCACTCCATTAATTCTATATCTGGAGGTGTCTCTCTAACCCCGTCAAAACAGCTTAGAATACAAATCTTAACACCAGGTTCCTCCACCAGACAACACAAAACAACAGATACAACACGAAAACAGAAGTTTTTATCAAAATAACCTGTGAGGTTAAGAATAGCGTGCTTACTCTCAGACAATATCGAAATGCCTAACCCCCCTTAAACAGTTGGGTAAAATTACAGTTTATTCTTTGACGTCTTTTATAAGTGCACTTTATTAGAGGTTTACTACGATTTTAGTCTACTCACTACGCAATATAATATACAGCCTTTTAGTCATCGATCAATCATCCATCTACGAACAAAAGATCCATCACCGTAATTAGCAGTAATCAATTAATTGACGTTAGAATGGAGTCGCAGCCTTTGTGTACTCACTTATTATACTGCAACACAGACATCTAATGAAAATAATGTCTATGCCTATTATGTTACTGAAATGTAACAATTTTATTGTATATAATAATATTTTTCTATAATGGGTAATGAAAACTTATTAATGATTTTAACTAAGCAAAATACAAGTACATTAGAATTTATTTTTTTGACAAATTGTTGTATTATGTTACCCGGTATAAAAATCACTAGGTATACCCTATTCTAAGTCCAAATTCAGACCATGGCTGATTTTTTTTTCTTGCATTTCATTTAATGACTTCTTCCGCTCAGGGTTAAGGGGAAGCGCGTGTCAGACTTTTCTGACAAAACCCACCCGTGTTCCTTCAGTTGTTTAAGCCAGAGCCGCGGTAATAGCTGACCCGGTGCTCCAAATATTATATAAATTTACACATTTATAACAGGATACATTATTTTGTGGCTATAAATATCTATTAATATGGATTAAAATGTTGAACAGTAAAATCTAGACAAAAAAGGTGTTTCAGCAGTAAAAAGACAAATTATTTCTGTGAGTGTAAATTACCTTATTTTTCCTACTAACCTGTTTGATCTCCCACAGAAGTTTCTTGTTAAGATCCAGCTTCTTCCTGTGTATCTTCTTGACGGCCACCCTGTTCCCTTTGTAGAGGCCGACGGTGAAAGAGGACAGGGTTAGTGACGGGGTGCCCAGAGTCGAGGCTGCCCCGGTGCTACCACGAGTGCTCCATCCCAGAGACAACTAGAGTGTTGACAGAAGAACGTACAGTCAGGGGTCAAAAGTCCAGTAGCACTCTCCGAAATTGAAAAAAAAATACTAGTAGAAGATCTTTAATGTTCATTACTAATAAATCTGCAATGCTACAGCCCTATGACCCCTAACTGGCCTATAATTTTATACCATGGACATATTATTTGTATTATAACAAAGACTTTGCTCGGTAAATTCTAAATATGTAATTAATATTATAGTTCTCGCCAAACTTCTTGGCCGCCCTGAAGTTGGCTACAATGTCTGCTCAGTAGTAAAACTCATACAGACATGCCCGACTGCTATAAAATGAATTAACTGAAAAGAGAAAAAAAACAAATAGATACTAGATATAATTTAAACATTAAATAATGCAGTCGGGTTTTTTGTTTTTATAACAATTTGTTTTATATTAACTTTAAAACTTTCGCGTTTCATAATGGAAAAAAACAATACAGATTATGGACACGGTCAGTGTTGGTTGTAGAAACGTGAGGGTAGAGGAAGAATTTTCTGCCCCAACGGAGCCAGTACGCCGACTACGCCGAGACACCAGTCTACCCGGGAACACGGTCGTTGCAACACGGCCGAAACATCGGGTGAAATAGGTAAATAAATAATCTAAATCATCGCGTTAATTGCCCGTGTTATATTGTTTTTCCAATTTGTTATATTTCTGACTTTTTACTTTTAGTAATGAACGGGTTCTCCAAATAATTTATGTGGTAAGAGATTATTTATTTTGTTATCAAAGTTTGAATTTGTGCCAAAGTAGGAACATAAAAGTGTCACAATATATATATATATATTTTTGGAATGGCCTATCTAGTAGCTTTCATTTGATACCCATATTGTTTGAAAAACGAAAAATAAATTGTATCACCCCCGTTTTTTAGTGGGGGCGCCAATTTTAAAAATTATATTGCCTATGTCAAGCCCACAATTGAGAATTTGTCTCAATTGTGGGTTTGACATAGGCAATATAATTTCCAACGACGCCTCATGTGTCATAATCCGTCAAGCCGTTTGGACTGTAGAGCGTGCTATAGAAATGGACATACATACATACATACGCTCGAAAAACATTACCCTCCCGCAGTCGGGTAAAAATAGCACCGTTTCATGACTTGCGCATCGAAAAGCCAACTTCAGGGCGTTTGTTTGTTTTAGTTTGGCGAGAACTATACTGTTTTTTTTACTATACCAGTAAAAAAACATTCGAAAAAGAGGGTATACAATTTTATTGTATATATAGTGAGACCTCATCACTCCCCAAGTCTCTATGAGAAGAGGCCTGAGTCAGTCTCAGCAGTGGTCACCTTAAAATGCTGATGAAGATGATATAGTGAAATGTTACAAGGTATATAATATTGTAGCCCCAATAATCTCACTCACATACTTTCAGCTCAGATACTTTCCGCTCGATACTACCACAACGCACAAAAGGGTACCTACATTCTGTGTCGATAAGGCGGGCCGCATACTTACGTTTTCCGCATTCGAATTCGTTTTCCGTATTCGGAAACCCGAATGCACCGTACGCTAATAAAATACATTGACTGCACACGTCCGTTTTGTTTCGAATGGAACACTATCCGTACGTACGTATCGAATGCCAGCCAAACAGGAAAAAACCGGCCAAGTGCGAGTCGGACTCGCACACGACAGTACGGTACCGTACCATTATCGCAAAACACTGCAAAAAAATCACGTTTGTTGTATGGGAGTCCCCCTTAATTTATTTTATACTGTTTTTAGTATTTGTTGTTATAGCGGCAACAGAAATACATCATCTGTGAAAATTTCAACTGTCTAGCTATCACGGTTCATAAGATACAGCCTGGTGACAGACGGACAGACAGACAGACGGATCGCGAAGTCTTAGTAATAGGGTCCCGTTTTTACCCTTTGGGTACGGAACCCTAAAAACTAACGTCTGCGCTAGGTTCACGGAATTCCGAATCTGTATTCCGTGTTCGGAAATCGAACGCGGCAAACGTAGGGGAAATGTAGGCAATGGGAGTCAGTTGGCAATGGTGATCACCTCAAAATAACAAAAACCGAACGCAACCAAACGATGCTAACATAACTACACGCTAGCATTACGTCATTCCCGTGCGCGGCCGTTGATTGGCTCAGTTCGCGCGACGCGTCGGAGAGTAACAGGTGTGTGAAGGTTTCGCGCCATTTTCATCTAATTTTTCGAGTTGATAAATCCGAAGGTAAATCACAAAATACCAAATATTTATTACTGTACTTGTAATGTGTAATAGTCGTAGCATTTTAGTGTGCAATTCAACAGCTTTATTGTTATTATAACCTATAATTTCCCCTCAGGATTTTTTTTTCCGTCAGTTTGCCCATGTAGGTAATCGGAGTCAGGTGATCCCAATTACCTACATACTGATCCCCATTGCCCACACAACCTAATCTCGGTAAAACAGTATTATTTTTTGTTTGTAGATGTACCGGTGCACTTCTTGTGGGCTATGGGCTCATGCCGACTGTACTGGATGGGACTCTGCGTACAATTATGTGTGCGATATGTGTTGATCACCATTGTCCACATGCTGATCACCATTGCCAACCGATGTTGACAATCGTGATCAAACTTATTTTTTTTTTATTTTTTTATTGAACCAAAGTTTATAAACCAAAGTGATTAAAGTTGATCTCAATTGATAGTTAAGAAAGTAAAGTTTATAATAAGAACACAGCAATAAATAGTTGATACATAGATTTGCTTTTTTTTTCATTCTCGCTTAAGTGATCCCCATTACCTACATTTCCCCTACTTATGCGGCTCGCCTAAGGTTGGTAATATGATTATGAGATACTTACGAACAGAGCACTCTGAAAAGAAGCGATCTTTTAAACTTGCAGGAGGTGTGAAATGAGGTTAACTTACTAAATATTGATTAATTTTAAGTGTAAAGGTAGGAAACGCTTAAGTCCGATAAAATCTCAACAGAAAAAGATATGTTTTCTAATTTTTAAACCACTTTAAAATCGTCAAGTACGAAAAGTATGTAGTTGTACTGTAATTCTATTCTGTAACAATTTTATCATAAAAACTTAGGTTAAGTCTGAAGTAAGCTGGTCATTCCACAGCATCAAGGTGAAATGACAGCTCATTTCAAGCTCTGCTAGTTTAGCCTGCGTTTCCACCATAGATGTGCGAGGACGCGTAGCGAAGGATGTGTTTGTTAAGAACCAATAGAGAAGCTGCGCTAAGCGAGGTGGGTAAATGGAGTGATTCTATTGGTTCTTAAAAAACAAATCCCTCGCATGCTCGCTCATCTCTGGTGGAAACGCAGCCTTATTCTGTAAAGATGTCCCCGTGATTACTTAGGTGAGTGAATGTGATATCGATTGACAGTTCACCTAAGTTTTCACAGTGAGATTTGTACAGAAAACCGGCCAAGTGCGAGTCGAACTCGCGTTTGAAGGGTTCCGTACCATTACGATAGGTAAAAAAACGGCAAAACAATCACGTTGTCGTGCCCCACTTAAATATTTATTTTATTATGTTTTTAGTATTTGTTGTTATAGCGGCAACTGAAATACATCATCTGTTAAATTTTCAACTGTCTAGCTGTCACGGTTCATGAGATATAGCCTGGTGACAGACAGACGGACAGCGCAGTCTTAGTCTTTACCCTTTGGGTACGGAACCCTAAAAAGCACTTCATTAAAATTCACAGTGATATTTGTTACTGTTCATTAAGTAAAAATCTGAACGGTTTTTTTTTGTTTTTAAATTAATAGAAACGCACACAGTCCAATAAATTAAAAGAAATTGCTCGCGTTATTTGATTATAAGCTCCAATTACTCCAATATTTTGGTGTATTATTGTCGAACAATTAATAAAATGGCTCGCACAACGAAATTATTGGATGCTACAGCGAACATAACCTAATTTATTAATGTTTATTTATTAAATAAATATCAACGATCTTGTGAAACTTGAAATGTTTGCTATGTCTACTATACTTGTATAATAAAGCTGAAGAGTTTGTTTGTTTGAGCGCGTTAACTTCTGAAACTACTACTGATTTGAAATAGTAGATAGTACTGGTACTGGTGGTGGTGGTACTGGTTTGATAGTAAATTATGCACCAAGGGAATAAAGCAGTGTCTTACGTCACGGGCGGCATATTGAACCCTGAGCGTAACGAGGGCCTCTAGAGTTAACTCCCGAGTGAAGCCAGGGCGTTATGTAGAGTCCTGAGTGAGGGGTTCAAGCTGCCCAAGACGAAGACAGGCTTTATCCCAGAGGAGCATACTGTACTTTTTACACCTTCTGCGAGACAATATGAAGGCATAAATTAAGTATTTATTTTGTAATTAATATAAATCAATAGTTAATAATTATGGATGATGGACACAGTAGTCCAGTTATGGAAGGATAGAGTAAAATTTTTGTTCAGTTCATTTATTTAAGTTGTGGTGGATTTTATTTTTAGGACTCAAAGATGTAGAAAGAACAATGGCGAAATCATAGCTGATTTAAATTTGAGCGTCTGAAAGTGAGTGAGTTTCGACGCATTGAGTTCTAGAGTTTATAAAAAAATTAATAGTATAATCTCACTGGATAAACTTAATAAATATAACTTGAAAAATAAATTAACTAATTGGCTTAAGTCTTTGAATTATGAAGAAACAGAAAAACTCATATTAATTGTTAAGTAACATACATCTCGGTGAATAAAGTATAATATATAGATAAGTAAATAAATTTAATGTAAGTGAAATCTATATTGCACACTGATTGATGTTATAATGACATGAGAGCGGAGAGCCGCCGAATCCCGAAATACGAGCTAGTCTCAGTTTGGGAATCAGTGTGTTATTTATAATTGCCCCACTGTACAATTATTTACCATTACCATTGTGTTGCATTGATTTATTTATTGCACTTTTTGAAAGAAATAAAATATTTATTTATTATAGTTATATACGAAAGAAATTCTATTAATTGTCTACGTTTTTTAAAGTATAATTGGGCTGGTTCAAAACGGATAAAAAAGTATCATAATAAATAAAAAGTTATTTGACTTTTTAGCTAATTTCTTTAGCTTAGTGTTGCCATTATATATTTTATCTGCTAAGTGACAAGTAGTAACTATATTAAGTAATAATATCATTATTGTATTTATTGCAGTAAATGAGTTAACAATACAGTTTATGTCTAAGTGTGGATGTTCCTTTCAGGTAAGTAAGAATATTGTAGAGTAGTAGAAATAAATCAATTACTTTCAATTAATTATTGGTAAAAAGACTAGTATTCAAAAAAAATATAGCTTGGTTGTTGACGACGACTTTTTGATACACGTGAAAGTCGCTTAGTTTAAATAAATATACTCTTTCCAAAGAGTATAATAAACATTTCATGCTGAAATAACTACGTAAGGGAAATACGAAAGCGATGTTGCCCATTTCCATCCACGAAAATAAATAATATTACCTATTAAACACATTATAAAAAGTTACCCTGACATAACCTACAAAAGTTTATGACTGAATATCTATTATTCTCGACATTCTCGAACAAAAATTCTTGCACAAACTAATTCAGAACATTAACCTGAGTTAAACCAGATATTTATCATTTAATGACGTAGGAATTTAATCTCAGCTAAAACAATGTAGGGGGACCTGCCATTGTTCTATGTGTCTGGGTGTCATTTTGGATCATGACCGTTGGTGACAAGTTTTCTGAACACGATTATTGCAATAAAATTCCCTGAAAGTCCCAGCACAAACAGCGTCTTTTGTTTCACATTCTTTAAAATCGCTTATTTTTTATTACTTTTTGAGTTCTGTTTATGGTGGCCAGTTCGATTTTCGAACAAACCTCTTTGCAATGCTTTTTGGGTATTTTTTTCATAGTTTGCCACGAGTTTCCACACGAATTTGACGTTCCAAATTCAAATCACTTTACACCCTTGGGAGTTTCGTACAACTTTACCTCCCTCTCCTTTACGTTGAGATTGTATGATATGTAATTGGAAATTGTCGAGCAGGAGGGGTGAAAAAATATTTTAGCATTTTTACCTCAACTCTTTAGGAAGATTATAGCATCACGCTACGACCCTTAGAAGCCAAGCAAGAAAAAATAAAGTCAGAAAGCTAAGCAAAAACGATGTAATAGCGCAGTCTATTAAATACTTTTTACGCGGGCGTAGCCGGGAGCAGACGCAACTTTAATTAATAAATAGCATCTTTCATAAGCTTTATGATTCATGAAATATCTGCCATATTAAATTAAAAATTCCGACATTACTTTTGGCTACCATTATTATTTTTAGAGATATTTGTTTGAGCTTTGGCCGTTTTTTCACTTGTACATACCTATGTTACGGCCTATGCGTACGTCTTTCGGCTGAAGTATTGTCCCAGATATTCAGGGTAACAGACAAACAGATTGCAAATTCAAACGGTACCTATTTCATGTATTTTAAATATAACATGGACGTTTAATAATAAATATTACGGGAAAACCTGGAATTGAACACTATACCCTGGTTTCTGAATTAAGAATTTGAAGTTGAACTCTATTATGGCATGAAATACTGTAAACCTTTAGGCTAAAAGTATCATAAATAATTTACCTTATTCCAAAATTTTAACACGTTCTTAACTCGTAATTCTCAATCCAGAAACCGGGTGTTAAGTTAGGTGATTTTAACCAACCCCTTGAACTATTGTTTTTTTAGTTTTAGTGAGAACAATTTGCCATCTTTTTTTATTTATGAACCCTATAGTCCCACTTACTTTGAGTACCTCGTTAATGCTGTGCAGCGCAGGACTGGCTCCGATGCCTGTGCCAACCTCCACCAGGACTTCCTCAGGTCGAACTCTCCAGGAAGTGTTGTTTAGTTCTGCGTCTATTCGAGCCTGCCTGTGAAGGAAGATGAGAAAATTAACAAAGAGCTGGGGTAACTTTTGGTTCACCAAAGCATGATCACTCACCATTACAGAAGCACTCCTTTGATACCTTAACTTCACATTTAGTTATGGCAAAACATGTAAGAAGACTTTCTGAACTATTTTTATTTGACTATAGGCTTGCGCTTGACCACTATCTCGCCTGATGGTAAGCGATGATGTGGTCGACAGTGATTCACGCTTCCCTAGAAGTAACCAATTCACTTTTGGCTTAAAGACCGGTAGGTTGTAGCTATCAGGAAACAAAGACTCCGACATGGAATCCCTCTCCTTGGCTTAGCTTATTTTTTCTTGTAATATACATTTTTATACAGCTGCAAGAAATCGCAGTGTCACTGAATGGTGTCATGTAGTGGAATAAGGGACCTGAGGCTGAATTTTGGAATGTAAATGATAAAGTATATATAAATAAATAAATAATATGGATGGCTAAAATAATAGATAATACCTATGATACGATTAATGGAATTTGTTGTGCAATAAAATAACTAGAAAGTGTGCGGATCCTGTCATTTCGGCAAATACTCGTAGGTAAATAAATAATCGAAATCATCGCGTTAAATACCCGTGTTATATTGTTTATCAATTATAAAACGCGAAAGTTTTAAAGTTAATAAATACTCGTAGTATAAAATAATTATGAACAAATTAAAAATAAACTCATTTAAAAATATAGTCTAGAAAAATGCGGTCTGAACCCAAAACGATTAAATAAAGAATAATTTTGTCTGGCAAACCTTGCTTGTAGTTTTTCTCTATTTTGTCAATTAGGCTTAGGGCAGACCCTGGAAAAAGCCGGGATTAATAACGCGCGACTAAAGTAGAAGATGTCAAATTAGGATTATGAAGTTTATCAGGGTTTGTCTTACGAAGTACGCAGTACAAGGCATAAAATAATAATGAAAGAAAATTTACAAAGTTCAAAAGCCTGTCGCTCGGTGATAGCATTGTTGTACCTACCCTCTTTTTGTAAATTAATTTCAAAACAATAATAAGCAAGTCGGAGTGAAAACGTTATTTCATGTCCTTGAATTACAATATAAACATGTTGGATAGGATACTCTCAAAAGAAAAAAAATAATATTGAATCCACTCAAACGAAAATAATGTAAAGAATGTTTTGTTCTAAATCATTCCGAAGCTAACTCAAAGGAATATAAATAAAACAGAAAATACAGAAATAAAATATGTATATTTGAATTACCCAATGAAGGGATCACAAGACGGCGAAATAATATTGTACCTTTAATTCAATAAAACTGCTCAGTATTCCATTGTCTCAAAGTGTTTTGCTTGCTCTAATCCTTGAGATATTCTTTTCAAGTGGATACCTTTTGAGCTGGAATGCTTTTGAAAGGCTTCTGAGGATAGTCATTAATTATACAGATGTTCTATTTGTAGTTAAACAAGATTGTAGGCCGTAAGTGATTGTGTTGAGTTGCTCGAGATACCAAAGGTTTAAGACAAGTGTTAGTTGTTTTGATTTAAATTCATGGAAAATGTTCTGAATAGTTTTACAACGATCTTTTGGCTCCAAAATCGGAAATAAAGCGGCTATCTTGTATGTTTTATACAAAGACACATGACACTTCGCAAATGTTTACCAATGACATCCCCTTTTAATGTCATTTAAGAGCCAAAAGAACCTTGTAGCGCGAAAATTTTTGATGATTTCTAAGAAGTTTCTTTTTCACACACATCCATAAGTAAGTACTTACGTAGACAAAGACCTTTGTCAAAATACGAACTATATTTTTTTTTAATTCCTCTTAAGCGACATCTTCACAGGCAAATGAATCGCGGCGATAGCCTAATCAATAGAAACCCTACGAATCAATCTCCTCAAAGCGATCGCGGTAATAGTAAATGGGTTTCTTTTTTTTTCTTCCTGGCGTCTCACAGTTTCACTCAAAGTGAGTGGTTACTGCTTAACCGGACTTCCCTGTGGAGACTAAGCTATGTAGCCTCCAGCCAGGCACAAATTTCTAAACCTAAGTGACAGCGCTGTGGGCTACCCCAATTGAGGTCGAACCTCGAAATAGTTAATGTGATGGCACGGCGTTTAAATACGATTCTCTCGCATGCTGAGATGTCACACTAAAACTTTGTACTTACTTGTAAGCGACGCAAGCAGCAGTAACAGCAAATGTTAGAAACACTGCCAATCCGATGAAACAATAGATTATGACGGTTTGCGCCTCTGTCCGAGCAGCGTGTAACAAACGTTGTACATAGTAGTGATGCTAGTGAATATTTATACACATTGCCATTGAAATATGAGCTCTGTGGCAACGGTAGGACTTAACATAACATCACACCGGGTCCCTGAAGGACAAGGCAGAGCTGTTATATACAGGTATCATCATCTGCCTAGCCTTTTTCCCAATTATTGGTGGGGTCGGCTTCCAGTCCGGATTCAGCTGAGTACCAGTGTTTTACATGGAGCGACTGCCTATCTGACCTCCACAACCCAGTAACTGGGTAACACGATACCCCTTGGCAAGACTGGTGTCAGATCTCAGGCTTCTGACTACCCGTAACGACTGTCAAAGATCTTCAAATGATAGCCGGGCCCAACTGCTTAACGTGCTTTCCGAGGCACAGAGGAAACTCGTTATGTTGAAATGGTCACCCATCCACGGACTGACCTCGTCAAGCGTTGCTTAACCTTGAAGATCGATCCGTGCGGCTGTTATTATAGCCACGAGCTCCTCTGCTGTTAAATACAGGTATCTGCCTGAATATATTAATAATAATATCTTTTATTTATAACTTAAGGCACATTATAATAGTACCTAAGACCAAGACATAAGACCCAAGACCTAAGACTTAGATACGTAAATGTGTGTGTACCTAGGTCCTAAGTTCACCCACAATACGCCAGTTACATTATTGTCACATGCAATAGGAGGCGAGTCTACTGTTACCAACCGGGTACGAATTCCGACCGGGCTTCTATTTAAAAATTCTAGATTTTGCCCGACTTAGGAGTCGGATACAAGATTCCCAGACCAACAAGGTACTCGGGCATGTTAGGAACGACATAGGAACTCACTCTCCTACAGAGGTAATAACTTAGCTAAAGTCCCCGTCACGAGAAGCTATAAATTTTCTCAATAAAGAACTTCTACTAAGTTACAACAATTATATTATAGCGACATAAGGCGCTGTCGTCTAATGTCTTGTGCTAATGGAACGTTCCATAAGGCCGACGCTTTCCAGTACCACAAAACATTAGATGACAGCGCTTGATATCGCTTAAGGCGCAGATTCCCTTGAGTCATCATCTGCCTGCCCTTATCCCATGTTACTTGGGGTCGGCGCAACACGTTTGCTTCTTCCATACCGTTCTATCCCCCGTCATGTTATTACTGACTCCCTTTTCTTTCATATCACTCCTCACACAGTCCATCCATCTTTTCTTTGGCCTTCCTCTCCCTTTCCATCCATCCACATTTATATTCATAACTCTTTTAGTAATATGCGTTTCATCCCTCCTCATCACATGACCATACCAGGACAAACGGTTTCCTTTCAACTTTTCTGCCACTGGCGCCACTTTCAAACTGCCTCTAATATACTCATTTCTCACTTTATCCAATCTCGTCACGCCGCACATCCATCTCAACATTCTCATCTCTGCTACATGCAATCTCCTTTCATCCATCTTTTTCACAGCCCAACATTCCGATCCATACAGTATGACAGATCTAATCACGGACTTGTAGATTTTCCCCTTTAACTTGAGGGGCATCCGTGGGTCGCAAGTTGTTCCAGTGACTTGTCGCCATTTCATCCATCCTGAGTTGATCCGGTGCGTTACGTCTCGGTCTACCTCGCCAGATTCCCTTGAGTAGCTGATTTTAAAATGAGAATCACGTCTAAACGTCTTGTCGTAATTTTTTGGAAAAAATATATGTTACATTAGACCATTTTTTTAATAATTTGATCTAAGCACATTTTGAGTTTTATTCGTATAACACAGTGTAATTAATTAGTAAAGTTATGTCTAAAACGGACAAAAACACGACAATCGCACCAAAACCGCTGGACGTATTTTAATGTAATTGACACCATCTTAAAGACAATTTAAATATCTACATTTTGATCTGAAGCTTTTTTTTTTAAAGTCGTAGAATAATAAGGGAAGTACAAAAAACTACTAAATTTTAGGTCGTGCGGGTGCGAAACGGGTGCGCGTTTTGTTCCCGCAAGGTCGTTGGCGTTAGTCGTCGTCTTAAATATAACCGACCAAGTGAAATTGCTGGATAGTTTCGTATTACAAGCATGTTACTTTGAGTTGATTGAATTTGGGATTACTTGTTGTTGATTTAATTGTCGCTACGTAACTTAGTAGAAGTTCTTTATTTACTTTAAAGTTGAAGACTTTATAAATACGAAAGGTTTGTTGTCAGTTTTGCCAATGTCTCTGCATGAATTATTATTATGATTATATTATAAAGTTACATACGCTAGCTGATTTGTTTTGCATGGCAATAGCGGTCATTGCCCTTTTCCAAAAGCAGAACTATGTATCGATTCGTTAAAAAAAATGACTTTTTTTTTTTTTTAATCTTTGCCCCACCCTAGCAATTTCTTCCTGTATCGTGGGTGCGTTTACAAACATATAAACTCACATACACAAACACCCAGAGTCGGAACAACTATCTGTAGGTCATACAAATATTTGTTCCGTGCGGGAATCGAACCCGCGACACGCAGCGCAACAGTCAATCGTTCAACCACTGCGCCAACCGTGCGCCCAAAAATATATATCTTATATAGATATCTTATTCTGTTTTTGAAATAAATAATATCTTAGAAGAATATCAGTTGGGTCAGTGACTGATATTGCCAAGCTAAAACGCAAACATATGGAACCCTAATCACTAACAAAACCCTATTGTTCCGTGGATAAACTCAGTACAGCAAGTGGATAATTATTTTTTTAGACTATCCGTGACAATTGTGTAGTGTCATTTCAGCGGTAACTAAGTGTGTCACTAAAATTGTATATTCATCCTAATACACTAACGAGCATTGAAAAAGTTCCAGTGACATAGCACCAAATTACTCTTAAACGGGAAAGGCTAGCTTAATGGCGCCGTCTGCAATATTGAAGTACATTTAACAGCGCATCAGAATATTACCAACTTAAAATGTAAATATTGTGTTCAAATTTTAAATTAAATGTGAAAAAATTAAATTAAGCTGTTTGTCGGCATTTTGTGGGTGGAACTTTTTCACTAACGGCTGCTCGGCGGTTTATTTTTTTAAATCTGGAAGTAATTCTGTAATTCAGTCTGCTTGTTGCGTTTTCACGTCCAAACCGCTGAACCACTTTTGATGTATTGTGGCAGAGGAATAGATTAGATATTAGAAAAAGACATTGAATACTTTTTATTCCAGGAGTTCGATCCATTGTGACAGTTGCCAGCTTTCACGTGGACGAAGCTGCTGACAGAAGCTAGTTAATTTATGAAAAAGGTTGTATAAGCTGGTGCCTGACAACATTTTATAGCAGAGCATTACCTACAAAGTAAAAGCAATTTAAAACTTTCAGTGTTACCTGTCTCAGTTTAATTATAAATGATAAATAATTGATGGCAGCATAATGAAGCGATTGTTTGTCTGATGAAGTTTAATTAAATATTAGTGAGGTACTAAGTGAGGTTGCTGACTGACTAAGTACTAACTGAAGGACAGGCTGTCTATGAAAATATATCTAAAGCAAACTACCAGCCATAAAATACAAATTCTCTGCGAAGTTTTCATAATAATAATCATGCCGCTGCTTCATGTATCAGGACATAAACTTGAGAGTCAAATTCTTGTAGGAGATTAAACTTTAAAATACCGTACCTAAGGCAAATTTAAGTTTCAAGGTGCGACCTCTACTACAATCTACATACCTAACGAAACTACTAGGTTACAAAAGAAATTTCCTCCTAAGATACAAAAAAGCTTTATTTCATTCGATTACCTCAATAAAACGGTCCGTAACTCTGAAGTGCTACGCCATACCGCTACGGCGTAGTCGCTACGAGCTACGCCAGCCATCCCTACGCCAGCCATCCCTACGCCAGTTATGACTTCGCCAGTCGTAATGAGAGGTTTCAGACTGTATAATCAGGTTTTCTTGATATCTGTTGTAGTATTCTGTTTGTGTACTACTGTGCGTAATTGGATTGTCGCAATCAACTAGCATTGTAGATAATTGGAACGGAAGTCATCAAGCCATGGACACAGAAAGTTAGGCAAGGTCTTTGCGATCTGTTTTGGACTGACTGTAGAAAATATTTTTTTTTTACTATTTTATCAATTACTTAATACCGTTAAACTGTCTGCACTGGAGATAAACATCAATTCTAAAATAACTAAACCAAGTTTTACTACAGTTCTGCTCGTGAACAAAAATAGTCTCGAGTGCTATATTTGTATTCTTGCTTTGTTGCTTGTTTGTTCTACAAAGGCGATACTTTATAAAATCATATATTTTTACAAACATCGTATATTGTTACAGAAAAAGTATTTTTTGACAGAGATCACGCCGCTAAAAATATCAATCATCCAAGAAAAAAATGTCTGAAACAAATACTAAATAATATATTAAAAGCCAAACTATAATAAAATTAGATACTTACCACCCTGGCACATGGGGTCATTCCATAAGAAGCCACAGCGCGGGGTGTCGGGGGGCGGACCTCGTCGCCCCCCGGGCCAGTGTATGGCCTTCCCCGCCACTGGCTTGTAGCTGCTGTTCAGACCGTGAAAGAAGGCCACCACCTGGACATCAAGAATACCATGACTATGGGCTCTAGAATAAAACCCTGAGTATTTATAGGAAACAAAAGTTAGGGTAACAGTTCAAATCCAGTGTGAGCAAAGTCAAAGTAAAATCGTCCATTCATAGACTTTTAAAGATAAAATTTACATTTAAAAATTAATAATAATTGATTCTAGCCAATAGCAGTCAGTTCGTTAAGGTAATCTAATAAGTAAGATAATCTAAGGAGTGGAATTCCCTGCCGGAGTCTTTATTGCCTGATAGCTACAACCTAGGGGTCTTTAGGTCAAAAGTGAGATTACTTCTAGTCAAGCTTACTTCACCGTAGACCACATCATCGCTTACCATCAGGCGAGATAGTGGTCAAACGCGAGCCTATCGATACATAAAAAAGATATGGACAAGAATGGACAAGAAACACCATACTTATTCTTTTCAGATGGAAAAAGTATAATAATACGTTACCAAAAACGCTTTTAATCCGGCGGGATCTTTGTGGTTAAGTATTTCCTGGGTTCTGACTCCAACCTTTACGAAGTAGTATTTCAATGTCCCAAGTAGTATTAATTACTCAAAGAGTCATCAAAGTGACTAAGGACCTATATTATTTACGGTATAAAAAAACATAGCAATCTTGCTAGTAAAATTTTTATTTACCAGGCTTCTGGTCACAGAAACTTATAAACCCCCGGGGGATGTAAGTTTATAAGTTTCATTTATAAATTTCTTAGTTTATTTCGAATCAATCATCATTTTCATGGTCTCTGTCCACCCACTTCAAGGCAAAATGTCTTAAAAATTATAAGGGATCTATCAAAATATTCCCACAAGAATATATCAGTCAAAAGAATCAGTCATTTAAGAAAAAATCCACGCACGTTTTCGCGTTTATAATATTGTAGTAGTCCTACTTAAGGGTACACTAGTCGAAAATTCTTCCATACAAACGTAGTCTGGCTTTTACTCCACTGTTTGACGATGTACGTTCAAAATAAAAAATGATATCAATTTGTCTCATCTTTATCTAGCCCTGTATGGAAGCAAAAAAGTTAAAAAAAACTTACTTGAAAGTTATGAGCTTCGAAAGTTCCATATTTTAAATTTCGTGAGCTCGTTTTCGTTCTAAATCATCATCCATTTTGCTACAAATTTGCAAAAGTGCTAATTCGTACGCGTACTAGCTTCTTACTGCTCATAACAGCATCTATCTGTTCCGCACGTGTTGTCGGTTGATATAGCACGCATTTTAACCCCGCGCACAAAATAGTTCGTGCCGTCGACTAGTGTACCCAGTAATAACATCGGTATCTTGTACCTACTTTCTGTGCAATTGAATCATTATTCTATTTTATTCTATTCCACTACTATATACACTGGCCTTCGAAACTTAGTACCACCCTTTTGAAATTGCAATTTCTCCTAAACTATAGAAATCAGAGTTATGAAAACAACGTAGAAAATTGCATCAACCTCATATTCATTTTCTTTATTGTACACAAAACAAATATATACAAATACAGAATGACAACTTATATACAAAGTCGAGCTTAAACCATAATATAGTTATTTATTAACATATATACAATTGAATATTCTAAGAATAACAAACCTATATACAAATACAAATAATACCCATAATTGGATTCACTGACATCAAACCTCAGTGTTATATAGTGATTTACACAATTAGGATTCAGCTTTTTTAGGATTTTATTATTAATTTGACTTGATTTGAGTTTGCTTTACCAATTGCTAGCTGCCAAGGGTACGCCCGGGCGGGATTTTAAAATTAAACGAATTGTAAATAATGTTCATGTAATTGCAACTTTCCAGTTGCAATCAGAAACCGCAATTAGTGATTGGATGTACACATTCAGTATTAATTAAGAAATGGTTTCAATGACAAATTTAAATAAATGATAAGGACTTTCAAAGATGCTCGCGAGCACGACTTTCAAAGTAATTAGTACCGTCCGTAGTTTCTAAAGATACTGTTAATTTAGAAGGATCGAGGTACTTTGTCTAAGTAACTAATATCTTAATAAACATATCTTAGAACAAAGCAGATGATTTATTGACTGGGGTTTAGAGAATCTCGTTCACTGAATGTAATGAATGAATGAGAGATAAATTGATTAATGGATCACACTTCGTCATTATTTGGGGAGAGAACGAAGATTTAAATACACTAACTAAATAAACTCTAATTTTTGATTTCGTAGATTAAACTGATAATTGCTAATGATCTTTTTTTACGTTGCAAGTGAGAATCATAGTGTTGTAGGTAAGCCTCAATCATAAGTGATTCATCGAATCGATGTGACATGAATCTTCAATTTATTTTTACTAGTTGCTGTAAATATTTTTTGTTTGGATATAAACGTAATATTTTATATTTAAATATAACAGTATACTCATACACTATTATTTTTATATAAGAAATCAACAATTAAATAAATGCGATCGATAGAGTGAATTCTGACATAAATGAGTAGAAATGAAATAAAAGACGCTAGTACAATAAAAAAAATCCGTGAACCTAGTTCCATTTTCGAACTACTTCACTTTTTGATCAAGTTTCAACCACTCAGGATACGACACTATTTTTATGTAACGATAAAGTAACAACCCACCAAATGTCAGTTTAGCCTACGAAATAAAAAAAAAACATTATCGAAAAAAAATAACCAACTCAAAAAAAAGACACTAAAAAGTGTAAAATAACTTCCAACTCCGCCCGTAAGACAACCTAACTTTCGTTTCGGCAGTCGGTGTCTTTTATTGTTTTGCGACACCGACTTCAAGTTTTACAGCAATAATCGACAACAACAACAATCAACAATCGTAAGTCGACCAAAATCCGTCGCGAGAAGGGTCTGTCTGTCTAACTTTCGCATTATCAAAAATTCCGTTTACCTACACTAATCGCGAGCACTTACACATGAGTGCATTCAACATGATTAAAAGTGAGAGGGACACATTATGAGTAAAAAACAAAGTGATAAGTCGAACTTCTGCATTAAACAAGTAGTTGTCGTTTTGTACATAAGTTAAGATTTTCTGTAAATACTTGTGTTCTTAATCATTGTAAGTAGGATCGAAAAATTGAAACGTAACCTACAAATTGTATCTACGTATCGTTAATACCTACGTTTGCGATCTGTGCGCGGCAAGGGGGTCGTTGACCGAACGCAGGTGGTCGTACGGTATGCACATGCAATAATTTACGTGTAATGCAAATAATTGCATATCTTTGGAACGGTTGCCTTTTTTTTAGGTTTTCTTCGTGATTATTTTTAAATATTAAACAATACCTTAAATTTCTTAGGTCGCTCCAGATGCTCATACTCATCTTAACTCAATTCAAACTGGCAACGGACAGTTGTGATTGGTTGGCTTGCTTTTTTACATTAACGTCCGAGGCGCCCCAAACGTCACCAAACTGTTTGAACACAAAATCAGTGGAATTGAGTAGTGTTAGCATGTACTTGGAACGTACTTGGTAACTTGGACTTTCATTTGCATTCAATACCCACACATTTTGTATTAAAAGAGTTCGGTAACATCTGGGGCGTCTGGGCTCTTGCTTTATTGAGTACACATAATTATGTCAAGCTGAAGAATAAAATGCTAAACTCGAGAGTTGTGATTGGTTGGCAGTTGATTGGTAGGTGTGGCCAATTTTGAGTTTGAGTCGAGTATGAGCTTTCGGAATAAGAGCAAAGTCGTCAAGGCACGAAATAAAAAAATGTACATTTTATTTTAATTCAAAACCTTTTTGATGAGCACTGACCGTGTGTAATTTGACTGCAAGGCGGTAAATTAAAGTCTGGAGGTCAGTCAATCCCTGCAGGCATCCTAAAAGTCTAGCTTTAATTCAGTTCACGTCAAGTTTTACTAACGAAATTCTATTCTATAAGCGTCAAAGAATTTCTTATGAGCTACAAACCTCAAGTTTTGGGACAGGGTAAGTTAGGCTTCTTGGTAGTTTCTTGGGCAGTACGTAACTTTTAGAATTAACCATCACGTCCTCGAGATTGTTCTCGCATACTTAGTTTGGCTCAAACTACTTGTGTTTGCCTGCACATTGCTACTTCTTATGTCTCTAGAACTTTACATAGTGTATTGCTTAAAGCAGGGCTTCTCAACCTTTTTTATACTGTGACCCCCATTACATAGTGTATTTTTTTTGCGACGCCCTTGTACCTAAGTAATGATTATTAACTGTTTTTCAAGTTGCTTGGATAAATATTGATTATTGGGAAAAGTATAGTCAATGAGCTCGCTTTTCTGAGCATAACTTTTAAAATCAGAGCTGAAATTTCCAAAATGTTTCTCTCCTTTAATTTTCTCAATTGATATGTAATCTATCATCACTATCACGATCAGCCTTTAACAGTTCATTGCTGGATTTTAATCTGTACTATGATTTAATTACTGCAACTGTAGAACTGTGAGTTTCGCATAACTAGGTGCGACACGATGTCTCAAGCGGTGCTAGGAATCTACAGTACCCAGAGTTGGATAATCTTAGGATACATTGCTATAAACTTGAATTACTTTGTTTGTATTGGATAGTAAGTATTTGTATTTATAAACCTCCGACGGAAAAAGAGAGGTGTTATAAGTTTGACGTTTGTTGCTGTGTATATGTGTGTCTGTCTGTGGCATCATAACGCCTAAACGGATAAACCGATTTTGATTTAGTTTTTTGTTTGAAAGGTGACTTTGTCGAGAGTGTTTTTAGCTATGTTTGGTGAAAATCGGTTTAGCCGTTCTAAAGTTATGGGTTGTTTTCTGTTTGAAACGGAGTAATTTCGCAAGATATCGTGTCATAATTACGTGTTCGATAGATTGTTGATCGAAGCGTGCCTACTACTAGATAAATTATGTAGTTTAAAAAGTATTAAATAAAAAAAATTGCCGGGGTTTTTGTAAATTTTGAATTTTTACTTGTCGAGTATGTTGTAGTTTCAGGCTCGTATGACATATATCTCATAGTTCCAATAGCTGTTCTTTCTCGTTTACGACGCCCATGAGAGAGCACCACGACGCCCCGGGGCGTCGCGACAAACAGTTTGGGAACCACTGGCTTAAAGTATAGCTGAACTCAGATGCTTTTGGAGCATTTCTTTTCCTCGTGGCTTCTATGCAATGGCCTGTCCTAGGGTAGAAACTTTGGCATTCAGCAATAATGTAGCTTTTGATCCGTAAAATTAATTATGATCGGATTAGTACTTTCAGAGATAACCTTAGTTAAAAATTAACAATTTTAACTATCACTAAAACACATACATCATATCAGTCGTCGACGCGCGCGCTTGCCGATCGGTAGTGTCGTGTCCTTGAAAATGGCTTCTAACGTGGTAAAGTGTAACTCATGCAATGTTGTTATAAATGAGGTGCTTGCATTTATATGCAATAGAATGGATGTAATGGATGAAGAAGGCCTTAGTCGCGTATGTAAAACTGCTTTTTCGGAGTCGGAGATCGAAAATGCAAAAGATCTGCTTTTCCATTCCATCTCAACGGCAAAGCGCAAGAAAACAAGGAAGAGAGATGGCAAAACGCTCCGTAACATTGACGATATTCTCTGTTTGTTAAAAGAAACCGACCCTGAGGAAATTCCGATATTTGTGGCTCGTGACCTGGAGAAAATACCGCCGGTTCTATTTGACCATGTCGACGTAACAAGATTATTGAAGGATATAGTGAAGATGCAGAGAGAAATCACTCAGATAAAGGAACAATATGCCACCGCTGATCAGTTCCGAATGTTACAATTGGATCTTGAGTCGTTGAAAAATACGTCTATAGTGAATTACTTTCCGTGTACAGTGAACACAAAACGAGGCGCCGCGACTGATAGCTACGAAGACAGCAACAGTGGTCCTGTTGGATTACCACCAATATGTGTGGAAGAAGAAAAAAAGTCCAAATCGCCGTTTGTAAATTTAGCCAGTGAGGGAGGTAGTTGTAAAACACCTCAACCGGTACGTGCAAAACGGAGCGCCCGAACCGATGTGATGCCCGAGGCCAGTGAGGCGGCCAATCAGCGGTCACGGTCTTCGTACACGAATGTAGCCGAACGCGAGCCGACGCAAGCGCCTTGTTTACCTAAGCAAACGTTGGGACATACGAGCGTTTCAAATGAAAAACATTTTGTCACACAAAACGATAAATGTTTTGCTGATATCGTACGCGATGGGCAATGGAAACCGGAATGTTATGATGAAGGATGGATTGAGGTACAAAGGAGGAGACATAAAAATCGTTTCATTGGAAACAGAGGGAAGGCTGTTACTGATCCCGCTGTAAAATTCAAAGCGGCAGATGTACAAACCCCGATGTACATTTATAATGTGGCGAAGGAGGTGACTGTGTGTGACATAGTAAATTACATTAGAGATAAATGTAGTATTACCGTCACCTTAGAAAAAATGAATATGAAAATGGCAAAAGATTATAATGCCTATAAAGTATTTGTCCCAAAATATAAGTTGAACGTGTTTATGGAATCCAATTTTTGGCCAGAAGGAGTAGCTTTTCGTCGTTTCATAAACTTCGATCGGCAGAATAAAGGCAGAGAGGGTACTCTGAAAAATGTCGTTGCTAACTCAAATCATGACAAGACCAACTAAACTACTAAGTTACAATTGCAAAAGTGTGACTCGTTCAGTTGAATGTATAAGGCAACTTTGCAAAACGGCTGATGTAATCGCCTTACAGGAAACCTGGTTACTGCCACACGACGTCCCGTATCTCGGCAGCATCGACAGTGACTTTGGATTCTACGGTAACTCAGCTGTAGATACCTCCGCCGGCATAGTTCGTGGCAGGCCGTACGGAGGTGTGGCGATACTCTGGAGAAAAAGTTCGTTCCCTACAGTGTCAGTGATAAAATGCATCAGTGTGCGTCTAGTGGCGATAAAAGTTGAACTCAGTGATCGCGCTGTTATTGTTTTTTCAGTGTACATGCCAACAAACTCAACAGATAATTTATTAGAGTTTACCGAGTGTTTATGTGAAATAAATGCCATTATCGAAAGTAATAATGTAGAATCTGTGTTTATATTGGGGGATTTCAATGCACACCAAGGTGAGATTTTTGACTCTGAGTTAACACACTTTTGTGCTGAACGGTTATGGTCGTGCGTCGACAGAGAATTATTGCCGTCAGATACATATACTTTTGTGAGTGACGCGCATGGGTCGCGGCGCTGGCTTGACCACTGTGTTGTGACTAGTGCCGCGCGCCTGTCTGTTGTTGGCGTGTCGATTCTTTATGACATTTACTGGTCGGACCACTATCCTGTTCAACTAGAGTGTGATTTAGGTTTAATAAAACCAAAAGTAATGCCTAATGATATTTGTACAAATAATGTGATCTGGGGTGAAAGGGACCAACATGAAATCCGTGCATATAGTGAGCTATGTCATACTAAACTGAGGAATATTGATTTTCCGACAGAAATGACTAGTTGCGCTAATAACATGTGTTATAACGTAGAACATAGACATTGTTTAGATAAGCTATATGATGAAATAGTTTGTATACTGTCTGATGCGGCTAAATGTACAGGAATTGTTAAAAGGAAGCGTAGAAAAGGAAACATAGCTGGGTGGAACAGATATGTCAGGGACGCTCATGTGAGGGCTAGGCATTGTTTCCGGATGTGGGTACAACATGGTAAGCCCTCTGTCGGGTATGTTTACGATAGCATGTGTGAATCCAGGAAGCTTTTTAAATCCCAATTGAAGTGGTGTCAGGATAACGAGCAAAAGATCAAAATGGACATTATTGCAGACCGCCACTTTAAGAAGGATTTTAAAGGTTTCTGGAAAAAAACAAATAAGTTGAATCCGAAGCCTGGTCATCCTGTGAGTGTTGCTGGCGTGCATGAACCGCAAAACATTGCGAATCTGTTCCAACAGCTTTTTAAGGTTGAGTCACCATTGGGTACGGCATCGCGGACGCTTGATTTTGACTGTGGAGCCGGAGATCTTAAAGTCAGGTTTTCAGCCAAAGATGTGGCAAAAATTATAAAAGGCATGGTAAGAGGTAAATCTCCTGGTCAGGACAGCCTCAGCATCGAGCATTTGCAAAATGCAGGTTGTCACTTACCGCGGGTTTTGGCTATGTTTTTTAATTTATGTGTTAGCCATTCTTACCTCCCTGATAAATTGATGTTCACGGTTGTTGTGCCAATATCTAAAAATAAAACCGGTGATACCTCCGATGTATTAAATTACAGACCGATTTCGTTAGCCACTGTTATAGCGAAAGTACTGGACAGTTTGCTTGACCAACAGCTGGCGAAGCATATCAAGCTCCATGACGCGCAATTTGGCTTTAGATCCGGTTTGTCCACGGAGAGTGCCATCATGTGCCTCAAGCAGACTGTTCAATATTATAGTGATCGTAAAACGCCTGTCTTTGCTTGCTTTCTGGATCTTTCGAAAGCTTTCGACCTAGTTTCATATGATAAGCTATGGGAGAAGCTGGAAACTGAGACAGATTGCAACCCGGAAGTTATTTCTGTTTTCAGGTATTGGTACAACAACCAGAAAAATTGTGTACGATGGGCAAACTCGGTCTCGGACGTGTATAGGTTGCAATGCGGGGTGAGACAGGGTGGACTAACCTCCCCTAAGCTGTTCAACCTATACATTAACCGGCTTGTCGGTGAACTCAGTAGTACCAATGTCGGGTGTCATATTGACGGAATCTGTGTGAATAACATAAGTTACGCAGATGACATGGTACTGCTGAGTCCATCGATTGGAGGGTTGCGTAAGTTGGTACAGGTCTGTGAGTCTTATGCGGAGGCCCATGGGCTCAGATACAGTGCTAAGAAAAGCGAGCTATTAGTGTTTAAGGGGCGTGGCAAAAGCTACGAGACTGTACCCTCAGTCACTTTAGCAGGAACCGTCTTAAATAGAGTGTCACAGTTCAAGTATCTGGGCCACTGGGTCTCCGAAGACCTTAAGGATAACGCGGATGTGGAAAGGGCACGTAGGGCGTTGGCTGTCCGGTGTAACATGTTGGCCCGCAGGTTCGCACGTAGCAGTAATCAAGTCAAAGTCACACTTTTTAAGTCTTACTGCCAAACACTTTACACGTGCAGCCTGTGGGTTAACTATACACTGGGAACATACAACGCCTTGCGTGTTCAATACAACAACGCATTCAGGGTGCTGCTGGGGCTGCCGCGATTCTGCAGTGCGTCAACTATGTTCGCAGAAGCGCACACGGATGGCTTTCATGCCCTAATAAGAAAGCAATGTGCGTCGCTGCTGCGTCGCGTTAGGTCCAGCAGCAACAGCTTACTAAGCGTGTTCGCGGACAGGTGGGACTCTCCACTGCTGCGCCACTGGATGCGCTTGCACACTGCCTTGTGAGCATTGGACAGTTCCACCGGTTATTGTTTGTAACTTTTTATGTGTTGTAACTGTTTTCTTCGTTGTTTTTTGTGTTGTTCTTTTTGTTTTGTTTATTGTCTGTATTGTTTTTGTATATTTCATTATATGTTTTGTAAGTGTACCTATGGACAGAAAGTCTGAAAATAAATGAATTTATTATTATTATTATTATATCTTATCTTACTAATATTAGAAATATGAAAGTTTGGATGGATGTGTGTGTGGATATATGTTTTTTACTCAATCACGTTAGAACGGCTGAACGGAACTGGATGAAATTTGACACAGACATATCTATTGCCAGGAATAGCATATAAGTATTTTTATCCCGGGAATATGCTTCCTCGGGAAAATTTTCGTCTACCACGCGGGCGAAGCCGCTGGCAGCATCTATTTTTGATAAATAGAACATTAGCCACAGCCTCTGCAAAAACCTATCCTTACATAGTATAAAACAAAGTCTCTTCCCACTGTCTGTCTGTCCCTATGTATGCTTAGATCTTCAAAACTACGTAACGGATTTTGATGCGGTTTTTTTAATAAATAGTGTGATTCAAGAGGAAGGTTTATATGTATAATCCACACGGGTGAAGCCGCTGGCAGTAGCTAGTCTATACTAATATACTAATAATAATATAACATAATCTAATATATATAAATCTCCTGTCACGATGTTTGTCCGCGATGGATTCCTAAACTACATAACCGATTTTAAATTAAATTGGCACACCGTGAGCAGTCTGGTCCAACTTGAGATATAGGATTTTTTTGTTTGTTTGTTTGTACCGAATAGGCTCCGAAACTACTAGACCGATTTGAAAAATTCTTTCACCAATAGAAAGCTACATTATTCCTGAGTGACATTATTCCTGAGTGACAGCTAGTATGATATAATTTATTTGAACAGTCTCACCTCAAACTTTCCTGTCACTGGATCCAAGTCTAAGATAGCGTAGTCTGCGTCTCTGTCGCCAACGGCATCTATTCGGACATGGCCTGTGATACCTGTAGCAATAAACAATATATCAGTGTTCTTGAAAATCAGAAAATTTTAATAATGTACTATAAGGGTCAAAATTGCAGTCACAATCTACCAAAACAGAAAATGCAATTCTTTTTGTAGGCAGCAGAATTTCAACTTTTCGCGGTTAGTAGGAATAATCTATACTTTAATTTCTATACAAAATATTAAATCACTTGTGGATAATTAAACTTCTTCTACAAAAACTAGCCATTTGAGTTTTGGGAGAGTATGACTGCACTTTTGTCCCTTGACTGTTACATGTGCGCATCATTTACATTGCAAATGAACAATGACAGTACCCACCGTCATCACATAAAAGATTTAGACCGTCTTCAATTTATGACAATATCTTGCTTTGACATAACATAATGGTTCAATAAACTTGTGTGAGCCGCCCCCGTACCATGACGTGTCAAAACTACCAATGTGCAACTGGGACAAACGAACAGATTTTATTCAAGTCATATACATTTTTCCCTTATACGAAATAACCTTGCTCTAAGTGCTTATGCTTACCGCCCTGGCCTCAGCAGGTAAAACTTGCTCATTAATGGCCAACATACGGAAATCTTCAGTATAAAATAAATACCTAACTATTGAGTGATCTTGAAAGGTTTCCAACTAACTTTCTAATCTTGAATCGAATGTGAACATGTGAAGGTCTATCAGTTCTACATTTTCTCAAGGCTAAGAAGATTGTAAGCCTTGTCTATTTAATGAATTGCTGATTTCCTATCAATGTTTCGCATATAGACATACCGTCGTCGTATATATACGTATAGGATGGTCGAATAATTGAATAAACCGTCAACAAAATAAATAAGTACCAATTCAGACAAGGTGTAGTGGCATAAGAACTTAAATAAAATACTGTTCAAAAGTATAATACACACATACAAATACCAGTCTACAAGTATACATCTTTTTCGTGCGAGGATATGGCCATCTCTTGTGTCAGAGTTAATTAAGCCAGCTCTGGGAACCCCACAAGCCTCTGACATGTCTATTTCAGACTTACATTAACAATATAAGTCCAGGTTGTTGTCCAGGTAAAGTACACAAAAAGTCAAAAAAAGTCACATTGGTACCTACTTGCCCGGATTTGAACCCACGACCTGCGAGGTCTTAGCCACTGTGCCACCACGACATGCAAGTCTACGTACGAGCATGTTTATGGCATGTGTGCATAACAAAGTTTTCTGGATACTGCACATCCCATCCCAGGTTGCCTGGAAGAGATCGCGGAATGCGATAAAGCCGCCCGTTGTATATTTTTAGTTTTAAGTTTCTTTTGTTACTGTATTTTCTGGTGTACAATAAAGAATACATAAATAAAAAAAATAATTGATCTAAGCCTGATTTGTATCACGGATCGGATGACTCAATTTTTTTTTAAACCCTCAAGTTGCTATACAAAACTTTCTCTGTAGCTGAATAAATTCTCCTGTAATTACCATGTATCAAGTTAATAAAAATATTTACTGTATATATCACTCTCATCTTTCTCTATCACTATATTTTTCTCTCTCTCTCTCTCATCGAGTTTTTGTTTTAATTGCCTCTTTATTGTTCTGTCCGTGTTTTCGATTACTCAAAGAGCTATTAACGTTGGTAAACATTGTATAAACAAAGAATACGTAGGAGTCGGCAACCTTTTGTTTAAACTGAAATACCTCTAATTTTATCTTTCGGAATTAAAAATACATTGTACAATTTCGACTAGACATGTTTTTGTCTCATTTTTTCTTTCTTTTAAAAACGTCGACGAAATTGTAAGGAAGTTTATAAACTTTAATAAAATCGCGCGTCCATCAAATTGGTTCCGTTGAGTTTTTATAGCCAATAAGCGATTTACGATGTTAAAGATCGTCAATAATTGAGTAATATTGGGCCTCCAGGCGATACAACGTACCTACTTAATAGGTTACCAGAACATAACTAGCGGGAAGTAATAATCAGCGCCCACAGACCCTTGCAAATCGAATTTTCTGGTGCATCGTTGCTAATCTTAAAAACAAAGCAATTTAGCATGCCTCACAATCTCTGCCCCGCCCCCCCCCCCCCCTTCCATGACGTGTCAAAACTATTAGGGTTCGACTGTCAAAAAGGGACAGAAGTAAATGTAATGGGCCAAGTGATTAATACGGCATTATTAATAATTCCCGGGCAATTAAAAAAAAAGCCCAATATGACAAATCAAATTGACCGGGCTTTCTGAATAATGGCATCACTTATTGGCCAAGGAGATAAAAGGATGTATTTTATTAAATTATTTTAATGTTGGCATTGATATAGGATAGTTATAGTACATTACTGCAGCGGCCAGCAAAATAGGCATTGATGGACGAACGTGTAAATGTGGGCCGAGGCGAAGCCGAGGCACACATACGTAAGTCCATCAATGCATAGTTGTGGCCAAGGCTTGTATAGTACTTTTCTCAAATAATGCGCGGAAATTAAAACTAAGTAGTACCTAGAACTCATTTTGTCAAAATCAATGACGAACAACAATAATTGTTCCCGCGTTAAAGTGTTCCTTTGTTTTTTTTCAATAAACAGCATTCTATTTGCAAGCCAGTTCGAAATTTAAATAAAACCTTTGATAAGTTACCTCCTTGGTTGCCATGTTTCGGAGTAAAACATCGTTCCATTTTTAAACTACACGACAGATATGAGTTTACTATGGAATTTATTTGGCCGCTAGACACGACAGATATGGATTTTCATACAGTTTTGCCGGCCGCTGCGCGCATGTATTTGACCAGTACAGCAATTTCGATTTATCTCGAAGAAGGTTGTCAAAATAATGATCACATTTCCAAGCATGTTTGAGAAAAGTACGATTACTATTTAACCGTATAGTTCGGACGGGGTACATTTTGGGGCTTGACAAGCATACCTCCGCTGGCTCAGCCGCGGCTCATTTTGGACCCCAGATTTACGTCATACGACATCCTAATTAATAACTTAATTATTGATTAAGATACCTAACGAATCTTATGTGGGGGCTTTAATTAAAATAGTTGGATAAAAAGCTTACATGTTAGCGCAAATATTTTTTTTAGATTAAGTGCGCAAGTTTATTAATTTACATTTGTTAAAAACAAGTGTATTATTACGATAATCGCCATTTTGATGACAGTGATGGTCGAAGCTAAAAAACATAAAAATGCAGATTTTGGACACCCAAACTCCACGACAGGGGTAAAGGTTTGCTAATTGTTTAATTATTGGTCGAATTCATCCATATTTCAAAATAAATAATTAGTGGTAATGAAGTTATTATTATTCAAAGTCGAAGTTTCGCGCCAATCGTGTTTGTTTACATTTTTATTTTACACAAATATCACCCTTTCACATGTAAAATTGATTACAAATATGACAATTATGTCTCTAAATATAATAAACAACAAGAAGAAGCCCTGATTTTAACGTAATTAACAAACACCAGTCCAATAATACGTAAAATTCATTACCACTGCTTTATTTTTGTTAAATTTCCAATTCGTCAAGTAGATTGTTTTTTTTTAATGTAATAGTTGTGTGGCAAAACGATTTTAGCAATCGATTTTATTTATGCTATCCACTCGATTAATGAGCGATGATCCCAAAGCGATTCTTAAAAAATAGAAAAATCCTGTTTTAGGCATAAAATACAATTAGTACTTAAATTATTACTATTAATTATTTCTTAAAGTAATCTTAATAGATTTTTGGACATTATTTGACTACAACCAACTAAACAATTTCATCGAACCGTGGATAATTTCGCGCCGAATTATCAATCCGATTCAAAATTCAAATTCGGAATGCGTTCGCTATTCCTAATCTATTTTGTATAAAAATAATAATGATTGAGTCTTTATGTTTGATAGTCTCAGAAGCATACAGAGTGCCTAGTATATTTTTATGTAAGTTTGTAACGCAAGTGTAGATAAATTTAGTTTCGGGGAACCAACGATTTTGTGATTATTCGTTATATTGCAATGAGTGTCGTACTGGCCCAGTGGCTAAAGGCCTCGCCTTGCCTGAGGTCATGGGTTCAAATCTGGACAAATACCAATGATTTCCATTTTCAAATTCATTAATGTACTTTCTAAGTATATTTTAAAAATCGTTGACAACGGTGAATGAAAACATCATGAAGAAACCTGGTCTTATAGTTTCAAATCGCCAACCCGCATTGAGCAAGCGTAGTGATGAATGTTCGTGCCTTCTCTGTATGAGAAGAGGCCTTTGCCTTGCAGTGGGACAATTATAGGCTGGTATTATTATTATAATTATATATTGAATAATGAGTTGAGAGTATGGTATGGTTAGGTTTTGAATTCGGTCGAGTTTGTTGTAATGTTATGAAAATTGGTTATTCTATACATACTTTTAAAATTTTATTTTTATTCATTTTAAGAACATAAGTTTGGTTTGTATTTACATCTGCATTCCCCGAAAACTATTAATATCAATAACCTTGTGCGTATCTTCTTGCGCGGTTCCTTTCCAAGCGAGTTATGGCATGGTTGTCAACCAACTAAGCTGAAAATCATCTAGAAGCATGAAATTTGGCAGAAAGGTTCCTCAAGTGACGTAATTGTGCAGTAAGAAAGGATTTTTGGAAATTGCATCCCTAAGGGGGTAAAAAGGGGTTTGAAAGTTTGTATAAAAAATCTAATTATAATTATTATTATCTTCTTTATTCAATACATTTCTTATTATTTACATTTTTAAATATTTTTATAACAAATTACAAAAAAAAAAACATTTAAAAATATAAAAAATAGAGGCCCACCGGTACCGGGAACAGGGTCCAAACTACCGGCGGTCAGGGCTCCAGAGAGAGGAACCTCCTAACAATACGAGCCGTGTCCAGCAGTACTGCTTTCTGGATCAGGCCCTTGACCCAGCCGCCTAACGAGAGCCTCCTAAGATGTTGGTCGAGGCTCGTGGCTATTAAGCCATTGGCCGACACGACTATCGGTACAATGATCGCTGTGTCCACATCCCACATGTCGACAACCTCGCGAGCCAAGTCAAGATACTTGATTTGCTTATCTTTCTCGGCTTTCACGAGGTTCCCGTCATGCGGGACGGTAATGTCAACAATCATTGTACGCCTCTCAATTCGGTCCACCACCACAATATCAGGCTTATTGGCTACAATAGTCCTGTCAGTGATGATGGACCGATCCCAGTACAATGTGATATTGCCATTTTCGAGAACTGGGTCGGGCACATACCTGTAGTACGGTACCTCCGATGCCACAAGAGTGTATTTCAGAGCAAGTTGCTGATGGATAATCCTGGCTACAAGGTTGTGCCTATGCAAGTACTCTTCGTTAGCTAGCCGAGAACAACCAGAGATAATGTGGCGGATCGATTCACCCGGGCGGTGACATGCCCGACAAATGTCAACCGTGCCATCCTTCACAATAAATCTCCGGTAGTTATTCGTCATGATAACTTCGTCCATAATTGCACAGACAAAACCTTCGGTTTCCCCAAAGAGGTCACCGAAACGCAGCCAGGCTACGGACGCTGACTGATCTACATCGGACCCATGTAGGGCCCGGAAAAAGCGTCCGTGGAGCTCCTTACTCTGCCATACCTCCCTGCGGTCGTTAGTCTCAAGCACTACAGGCTTGCGCCAGTTCTCATTTGCCAAGGAGAGCGGGGTGAGTCCCTTGTCCACTGCCACTACATCTCGATGCATACCCACGTCGGCGTGTAGAAAATATTCTCTGAGATTGCATATCTCGCGGTTGTGGAGGTTTTTGGCATTTAAAAAGCCTCGGCCTCCACACTTCCGCGGGATATACAATCTCATGACCGACGATCGTGGGTGATGCATTCGATATGCAGTCAGCAATGTTCGGACCCGCCTATCCAGGGCGTCGAGTTCGGTTTGAGTCCATTTGAGTATGCCGAAAGAGTACATCAATACCGGCATGACCCAACCGTTGAAGGCGCGCACCTTGTTTCCGCCCGAAAGAAGGCTATTGAATACTTTCTTCAGGCGGCCAAAGAAGCGTTCCCTCAACGATTGCTTCATGTCAGTAGTGCTGATACCTAATGCTTCCGACATACCCAAATACTTATAGGTTTCGTTTGGAGAGAGGGATCTCAGGTTTATGGAATCCGCGAGTTGAATTCCCACGGATTCCACAATCTCCCCTCGCTTTACATGCATGACCGCACATTTGTCCACACCAAACTCCATCTTGATGGCGCTACTAAAAGTTTTAGTTACCTTCAGTAGCTCCATCAGCTGAAGATTGCTGGGGGCAAAGAGCTTCAGGTCATCCATATAAAGGAGGTGAGATATAACCTGACCACCTCTCCTCAACCGATAGCCTAGCCCTGAATTCTCCAGCATCATGCTTAGAGGATTCAAGGCTAGACAAAACCAAAGTGGACTCAAACTATCGCCCTGGAATATACCTCGCTCGATCCTTACAGGTTCGCTATTCCTCTGGATATTTCGACATCCTGGATAGCGAAGGACTGTGCTCCATTGCCCCATACACGATTTCAGGAAGGTGCGTAGAGTTGTATCTATTTTATACAATTCTAGCACCCTCATGAGCCATGTATGAGGCACCGAGTCATAGGCCTTCTTATAATCTATCCAACATGTCGACAGATCCTTTCGGGAACGCCGAACCTGTTGGCTAATGGCCATATCAATAAGGAGTAGCTCCTTAGTACCGCGGGACCCGTTCCTACATCCATTCTGAGAGGCCGACATGATGGAGTTATCGTCGACGTGTTTATTAATTTTAACTCTCAAAATGGATGTAAGAACCTTATAGACCGTCGGTAAACATGTAATAGGTCTATAATTTTTGGGTTCCGCAGTGCTACCAGCCTTGTGGAGCAGGTGGGTAATTCCTGTTGTAAGGAACTTGGGTAGCAAACCAGACTCTAAGGCTGCCTGGTACTGAGATGCCAAACGAGCGTGCGACCTCTGTAGCCATTTTATCCAGAAGTTGTGCAGCCCGTCCGGCCCTGGAGATTTCCAGTTCGGCAACGGACGGACTGCACGGGCTACATCTTGGGGGCTGATCGTGATAGCCCCCATTTCTTCTATTGGATCGCACGCTCGTTCGACCTCCCGAGTCCATTCACCTTCGGTGTGACTGACAGGCACCGACCAGATGCTGCGCCAGAATGAACACATAGCGTCATCATCCGGCAGACGCGTATCAGTCACACCTTGGTCGGGTCGCTCCCAAGCCCGATAAACCCACCTTTCATTACTTTGGAATGTGCGATTCTGGGTGTATCGCTCCACTCTCCGCCTGTACCTACGAATACGGTTTGCCCATGCAAACACTTTTTGTTTCAGGAAGTCGATGCGCTCTGTGACATGGGATATATAGTCTCGGGGGCTGACATCAGTCCCCGAAAACGCCCGTCTCACAAAGCGCATCACCCTTGGGCGATTATTGCCCTCCCTGAAACAAATTAGTTTGCCGATGAGTGCTCTGGCCCCACCAATACGACGTTCGATCCTGCACTGCCAAGCCGGTACGGCTGGTTTCGGTCGTGTAGCTCTGTCATCTGAAAATTTGACGTGGGCTACACGACATGCCGCTACAGCCGCGCAATACATGATCGAATGTGTATCAGTGAGGTCTTCGCAGTCATCAAAATAGTTTGACAACTGCGAATCCAGAGCAGCCACCAGCGCCCTATTTTTGTTATGCATGGGCAAGCGAGGTAATCGTGGCCTAAGTTCGGGCTGCATGTAGCGATATTCCCGAATAGCACACTCCAAAGCACTCCTCAATTCATCATTGTACTGGGTACTTACGTTTGTAACCCTGTCACTACTCTCCACGTCAGCGTGGTTGGACTGTGGTGGCACCACATCCTGCGACGAGGGTGCAGTGACACGGTTACTCATTTCAGTTCGGAGGCGATCAAGTACAGTATCATCCAACATACGATTACGCTGGATGACCCGCACCTGATCCGAAAGTCGTTGGGCTGAAACGTTGACGGCTGGCTCAAGCACCTGAAACAAAGAGAGCATCCGGACACGGTACGCGGTCAGGTTGTTTCCTCCCTCTGTAGCCCCAAAGTATGCGCGCATGACATTTTCATTGATGGATAGTGTCCATCTCATGCGCTGCACACTTCCGCCGGGTGCTGGGACCCTATCAGAGACCGGTAAGCCTCGAGGTCCTAAGCGGTCCGGCGGCCGGCGTCCTCCCCATCGACGCGCAGGTGGTGGTGTCGTCGGCGGAGAGAAGTACTCGTCGCTCGAGCTCGACGCAACTGCCACGGCCGGTGACACAGCACTCACAGTGGGGCTGGTTTCCGGCGGCGGCGAGGCGGAGCTGGGCGACGAGGCCGGAGGTGGTAGGCGTGCTTGTCTAGCGGCGGCAGCTCTCGTTAACATGACGGCGTCGTCTTCATTTTTCTCGTTTCTTGTTCCATTTCCATTTTGTTTCAATCGGTTATTGTTTTGATAATATTATTGTGTTATTTTTTTTTCTTGGTTTCATGTTGTTCTGTACAATTTAGATGCTTAAAGTTTTATATTTTGTAATAAATTTCGTGGAGAAAAATTTTTGGCAGCCGTCTGTCAAGTCGAGCCACAGACTATTATTATTATTATTATTATAATTGTTATTATTATTTTATTTTTATTGATATTATTCTAATTCTAAGTAAACAATATAGGTTGCCATTATTAGTTTTTCGAAACTCCCAAATGACGATTTAGGGGATGTTGAAGTTTGTATGGAAGAATCTGATTTCTTGGGTCAATCAACATGAAACTTGGCACAAATACCAACCTAAATAAACAATAAAGGATTTCATTATTAGTTTTTCGAAACTACCCCCAAAAGATGATTTAGGGGGTGTTAAATTATATTTGAAATATCGTATATTTAAAAAAATATTTAACACCCCATAAATCACATATTAAATATTTCTTTGGTTAATAAATTTGAAAATTTACATAAATACCCATCCTAAGTGAACCATAAAGGTTTTCATTATTAGTTTTACTTATCTAGTCCCAAAATACGATTTTTGGGGAGTTAAAGTGCTTTGAAGAATTTTATTTCCCGGGTTAATAAATTTGAAATTTGGCACAAATACCAACCTAAGGAAACAATAAAGGTGGTCATTATACATTTTTCGAAACTAACTCAAGCTAAGAATCTTACTGGACAGGATTTCGTTTTTGACGTGGTTTTCTAGGGAAGCACTAAGGCACGATTTTGCGGCAATTCAACCTTTAAGGAAGTGAAAAGGGTAAAAATTAGTTTGTATGTAAAATCAAATTCTTTGGGGATAAAGTTGATGATCAAAATTAAAACATTTTGAAAACTCCCTCCCAGATTGGGTTTAGGGGTGTTAAAGTTTTTTTTGAGGCAACTCACTGCGCAATCTGACTAACATAAAATGATAAATAAAAAAATTTAATTCAAAAAATCTAAAAACCCGACTGCTTTGCAGTCGGATTTTTCGTCAGCTAGCTCGCGAATATGTTTCCTCCGACTGCACAGCAATATTTTCTCCTTGTTTAAGTCTTTTTATTTCGCTTTTAAAGCAGTCGGGTTTTTAGATTTTTTGAATTAACTTTTTTTATTTATAACTTTTTAGTTATCTGTTTTTAAGATTTAGGTACATTTAAACATATGTGTTTTATATTTTCGAAATCACCTCTTAAAGCCCTTTATTTTGATACCCCACACGATGGGTTTGGAAGAAAAAAAAATTGTCCTCCGCAATATGGCGCCCAAAATCTGCCATTTTTCTATTTTCCAATTTTAATGTAGCCAGTGACACTCGCGGGGTTAAGACGACTCGATTGACGTATGAATCATTAAAATCGGCCAACACGTTTGGTCTCTAGAACGCCACATAGGAACAAACATACATACATACATAGACTGATAAACACATTACCCTCCTTCAGCAGTCGGGTAAAAAGAGAAGAAAGGAGTGAATAGCATATTTAGGTTGTTCAAAACTAGACCCTCAACGGGGCAAAAAGGGTTGATAAGTTTTTGGGGGAAGATTTTACATTGTGGCGATAACCTAAAATGTATTATTGTTTAAGTCAAATAACGAATCGTCCCAATCCAATAAACCCACCAACCCCAAACCCAAATCCACGATACCCAGTTTTTAATAGTTTTAATAATATCTTATTTTTGGTTGCCTTTACTAACTGCATATAAGAAAACACGCGAACATAGTCGCGGGCGGAGTGCTAGTCATACATAAACATACTCATATTTATACTGGTCATTCTGTATAAAACCGTCTGAAATGATCAATGTAAAACTCTCTTTTATATTAAAATGTGCCCGATAAAATATTTTGAATACCGACTGCATTCCAAATTTGAATTTTGAATTCTTTTACGTTCGGCGAATTCGGCGCGAAATTAGCCACGAATCCAATTTTTTTTTCAATTTACTCTTCTGATAACATTATGAAAGCATTTATGTATAGTTATTACTATATATTATTACTATAAGTTGTTATTTTATTTTGTGCCTCTAATTCTAATTTTAAAACAATACATTTTTGAAAATCACTTTTTTATTTAAATGAATAATTTTAAATAATCGAAATACACTTATCGATTAGGCTGAATGCAGTTTTAATCGATTATGAGACGCGTGAATGGACAGCAAAAAAAAAAACAACACCAAAGAAATGTCATGTTGCAAGGTTGCATCAAAATTTTAAGCAATTTTTTTCCAGATTTTGGCTTGTGTTTTTATGAATTTTTGTATGACAAATTAGGAACATAAGGACGCAAATAAAATGAGTATATCTTTGTGTTGTCCTTTTGCATCTTTTCAGCAAGGGAAAAGGTTGTTTATGTACATATTTTGAGCAAATCTAAATTGTCTACCGTTTGGAAAGGTGTAGTAATTCGTATTTTGTACACATTTTGCAGTAGACTGACGCGATTTAACCGAGCTCAACATGTAAATAAAGATATTTTTTTCAAATTTACTGTGTAAGATAGCTGCGTAAACTTATTTTTCTGAATAAATTCGAATGTTGAAAGTTCAAGTAAATTCCTGAATTTCATGACGTAATTTGCAACAACCTGTCGACTCAGCTGGTGTGTCATGTGTCAAAATCTTGTCGAGCAGAGTGGTTAAGCAACAAAGTCGACAGAGCCCCACCGCGCGGATCTCCTATTTCTGTCTGCAGGATCTTAAGTAACCTAAACATGAAGGAGATGTTGGGAGCTGAGTTTGCTCGCTTTGTTCACTCACTTCATATCCTTCGAACCTAACCTAACCGTGTCAGGGTGCTCTAAGCTCCCGAGCTCGCTTCGCTCGCTCTTGGACTAATTCATTGACCATAATTATCGAATTGGTCTTTATGAATATTGCTACGTAACGGCCCAACCGTTACCAGACAATGCGATAAATATAGAAGTTTCGATCAGTATTCATTACATTGACGATTAGATTTGACTAGATTCATAATGCCCGGGCATTATAGGTATACTTAAAATAATCTTGCTCTAAGCCCCTCATAACCTAGTAGCCCCACTTCGAACACTTTTTCCCACCCCTTTCAATCCCTGTTGCAAAAATTACGAAAAATATTAGATCTTATGTTCACCTCCCAAAAAGTCAGTTTAGTAGATAAAGCCAAAACACAACAATCAAGTTCTTCCAGGTGCTTTATCTCAGATTCGCAGAAACAGTTTAAGTGGCTCATCTGCAGGTCTTTATCACAAATAGTTCTAGAAATACGCTATTGAGATTTTGCACTTTCTAAAGCCACCTTGTTATCAGTAACATTCTTGTATAACTATACCCTGTAAATTGAAATTTGACGGGGTTGTATCACATCACACATCACATCATCAGCCTATTAATGTTCCCACTGCTGGGACACAGGCCTCCTCTCTGTCAGAGGGAATGGGCCGTAATCCACCACGCGGGCCCAGTGCTGGTTAGTGGATGTCACATGTTTTCGAATTTTTGGTTCTAGGACATGCCGGTTTCCTCACGATGTTTTCCTTCACCGTTTTGAGAGCAGTGGTGATGAAATAATTTAAACAAAGTAAAGCGCCTGCCTGGGCTCGAACCCACGACCTACAACTTGTAAGTCGCGGCCGATACCACTGGGCCACCATTGCTTTCTCTGAGTTGTATGGAACTATCTAATTATCATAGACAAATAAACCTTATTATTTTATGATGTGCAAGAGACATTCAAGCGAAATTAATTATTTATCACCTTATATTAATTAACTTGCTGACTGTACCTATCACTCTTGAAGAATGTCTTATTCAGCCTTACCATGAAAGTCTCGTCCCCACATCCTCCTGGTAATGTTCCGTCCATCCCTGATGTCGCCTCCTTCTGTCAGTGTCTCGTTCAGCGCCATACCCAATAAGTACACTCCGTCGTAGAAGGCGCCGATGAAGAAGTTTACCTGACAAAAAATAAGTCTCAGAAAAACTGTCTCTTGATTTATTTTCAGAAGATTAAGCACCGATATATCGAAGCTTGTGTAGTTCGATTATTAGTAGAATTTTTCAGTAGAAAAAATAACTCATTGAAATAATGTTTATACATCGATAAAAATTAACTCTCTTACTAATAAACACAGAATAAAGTTATACCAAGTATAAACCTAAGAAAATGATTGGTTATTCCTTTGTTATTCCTGATATAACTTTATTCCGTGTTTAGTAAGAGGGTAAGTATTTATTTGGCTCCTGTAACACAGGTTGCTACCTAGCACAGGAGCCAGGGCTTCAAATAAGTATGTTACACCTGTATTTTGTGTCAATAAACAAATTTTATTATTTATTTCCACCACCGTTGACCACATCATCGCTTACCTTCAGACGAGATAGTAGTCAAACGCAATATTAAAACAATTTGCAACCGAGTAATTATACACAGAACTTTAAAATCGTTCACCATAACATACAATCAACATGGGTACATAATTCGTATCATATTATTCAATATTACGAATTAACTATGAATCAGAACAATCGTGGTATTTTAACCAGGACTTCAGCATCTATTACTATATACACATACAATACAAACAATACCTACAGACAATTATTCCGAGTCCAGCTGTTTCTGTATGCAAGTTTAAATGTTTGTAAATAAACCCATGATATAGGAGTAATTCCCAGTGTAGGAAAACATTTTCAATATCAAGTATTTACTTTAAAATCATTATATTATTAATAATAATAACCCCATTCTAGTATATACGTTGACGTCGTTGTGGGGCTTGTGCGCTCCAATAATTCCTAGATCTGTGCCGGCAAATCCTACATTGCCTTGTGTGAGGGACCAGACTAAGAGAGATACAACCCGCTGGGCAGCTTTGTCTCTATTGTCTTGTTCCTCATCTCCGGCTTGCCTTTATTGGCCGGTCGGATTGAACACTGACGGGAAACAGAGCTCTCTTGTCTTAATTGGCTGACTTGAGTGGAGATTCGCAAGAGCAAACGTCGGTGGAATAAAGTATAATCCAGTAAGATATTGGTTGGGGTCTTGCCAGTACTGCCGGGATTGTCCTGATAGCCATGGTATACCCTCCACTCCTCAAGCACCTCCGTATATGTTGCCCCCTTGGCGCTACGTCACTTAAGTGCTAGCGAATATTTATGGGGGTTCGTTAATTGAGTGTGCAAGTCATCCCCTGCCATTTTATAGCCGTGTAGATCAACAGTGGCCAGGCAGGTGCTAATATTCCTTCTATAGTTTTAGGTAATTTATCCACGAAACCTCCCAAACCCATAGCCTGATAAGTTTTGTCTCCATATTTTGCAATAATCCTGCACCAGCCGGGGATTATCCTTGGATGTACTTGCGTAGTGCATACATGGATAATAGTCGGTTGGTGTCACAATTCAAGCCACATGTCTAACAAGGCCTCTCAGTTGGTTTCGGTCCTCATATCTACAATTTACTTTCGCTAATACTAAACGCATAATAAGTCTTAAAGTACACTCCTGCAATGATTTTAACGGTCACCAATGCCCATGTCTTCCAATCTCCCAAACAGTGAAGTACCTGGGTGTACTTCTGGACGAACGACTTAGCTGGCGTCCCCACTTTGAATTGACCACTTCCCGTGTCAGGAAACTTATATAGACATTTAAGAAGCTTCGATATGTGGCTCAGTTTAACTTTAGTTTTTGTTACGCCTTTCAAAGGACCGTGACACCAGGGTCCCGAGATAGCCAAAAAATAGTTTTTACATGACATACAGAGTTGTCTTATATCCTTAAATTTTATAAAGAAAAACCAGTACAACAAATATAAAATGGATCATAGGACTTCTTTTCCTAAACTAGGCATTTATTGAATTATTTATATATATATATATATACCTATTCTAAGAGCTCGTGGCTGTTATATGTAATAACAGCCGCACGGGTCGATCTTCAAGGTTAAGCGACGCTTGACGAGGTCGGTCCGTGGATGGGTGACCATTTCAACATACCGAGTTTCATCCGTGCCTCGCAAAGCACGTTAAGCCGTTGGTTCCGGCTGTCATTTGAAGATCTTTGACAGTCGTTACGGGTAGTCAGAAGCCTGAGATCTGACACCAGTCTTGCCAAGGGGTATCGTGTTACCCAGTTACTGGGTTGTGAACGTCAGATAGGCAGTCGCTCCATGTAAAACACTGATACTCAGCTGAATCAGGTAAGATTGGAAGCCGACCCGAACAATAATTGGGAAAAAGGCTAGGCAGATGATATACCTATTCTAAAAGAGGATGAGAGGTCAGAGACCCTACACAAGTGAAATTCTATCCTGGAAAGCGTGGCGATTGCCATTGTCAAAAGGCAAAATTGTACGGGATTGACAAACGATATCGAGTAATCTCGTCACCAATCCCTTACATTTTGACATTTCAACTATAAGCCTTCGCTGACACGCCTAAAAATTTTGCAGCATTTCAGGAAATGAAATTTTCTTTTTATGTTATTCCTTTTATGCATGGTGTTTTATCGATAAAATTAAGTGTATTTTACGGCCTGAAGTTTTATTATAACAATTCCGGACAACTGTATAAAAAACACCTAAATAAGAAATAATTTTGGAAGATAGTAATAACACAATTTCGCAAAATTGGATTAGTTTAACGTTATTAACTGTATTAATTATAGATACTTAGTGAATAATGGATCAGTAAAGATTTGAAAGCAATCACTTCTTATAATTTCCTTCAAACAATTGTTTTAACAAACAGATGTTTTATTCAAAATAATCTTCTACGAGACTACAGAATACAGAATGCAGTGTACATCGTAGGTACCTTCCTACTTACATTTTTATTGGTCTAAAGATTTATCGATGTTCTGGCCTTGGCCCATTCCTCAGTATAAAATAAAGAGAATTTTGTAGAAGGCAGGAAAGGTTCCCGTGGTAGGAAATCGTAAATTACAAATTCATTTGATACACTTCGTTTTCCTTAGAATTTGTTAAAATCTTGGTTTTATGTGGTTCTGTGGCCAGATTTCCGTTACATGTAACAACTTTGTTAATCTCTTTTTCCTTTTAATAAATAGTACCTGGGCAACCAAGCTCTACTCGGATGAAAATAGAGAAAACGACGTTTTCTAAAAAATTAACCTAGATAGATCGATTTATCGCCCCCCCCCAACTAAATTTTATGAAAATCGTTGTAGCCGTTTCCGAGATTCAGATTATATATATATACATATATACAAGAATTGCTCGTTTAGGTATTCGATTTATGAATCTGAGTGCTTTTAAAGTTTAAACGACTGTAAATGTTGGCCAAAATTGTACGAAACATCTGGCGAATTTTTGGCCCATTTTAGCAATTTGTACTTTTATTTTTATTTGCACAAAATCAACCGCAAAAATCAATGCTTACGTTTTTTTCATGTTTATTTTAGTATGTCTTTAAATTATAGAAGAAGTTTTGCTATTCTGCATACTTATCGTACTAATTCTATAGAAAATACAAAAGATCATTCATTGCTTTACCAAATCGTAACAACTAGTCTGACCATCTGAGCATCCAGTATTCTACTGCTGGTAATGAAGACTGATAGAAAAGAAAGAGTTTATTTGCATTAATAAATCAAATAAACAAAAAGAAAAGCTTAAATACAAATAAGAAAAGTATGGGTGACATGCGCCCAAAACGCCAATTGAAAGCATAATACTGGCACTAGTTTGCAAGAGCCACAGGGCGTGTTTTCTACGATAGCGGATAGCTGATCGTCTTTTGTTTCAATTTCTATAAAAACTTTCTTTTTTTTCTCTTTTTATTGTTGGTTCACAATCACTACCAATTGAGCAAGTTCCATATAAAGGTGCCTAAAGGATTGACAATATACCCATAATAACTCAATGTACACATTCGTGCTGTTTGTCGCTAAAGAGTTCGGTTGTATACTCCATATCTCGAAAACTGCTAACCGATTTTGATGAAACTTACATTGTGTTCTAAGTTGGGAGATACTTAATCCAATAAAAAAAATGACCAAAATAGGTTCAGCCAAACGCAAGAAAATCGCGGACAAACATACAAACATACAGGTCAAACTGAGAACCTCCTTTAGAAATCGTTAAAAAAAGACTCACTTCTTCACCATCAGAGAAGGAGTAGTTATAGTGCTGCTTGGCCCTCGCTCTGACAGCGTCAGCGAACTCGTCGAACCTGTCACCAGTTGGCAGCTTCAAAGACACGCGGAGGAGCGCCTCGTAGGCTGCGCGTGCGGCGGTGTCACGCTCGTCGTCTGCTGCCCAGCCCGTCTCACCCCAGTAACCACCCTGGGTAAACAGAGGCAAATGTAGAAAGTACGGAGCTAACATACATACTACATAATTGAATGCATTGGTTGAGTGCATCATAATTGCTACCGTAATGTCTGTGACGAACTTTTTATAATTTACTTTAAGCAATGTTCTCATGCATTGTTTTCTTTTATTATATTCTTTATGTCTTTTTTGAGAACAAATATCTTTAAACCTATAAACTCAAACCTTTTTCCCATGGGGAATAGGAACGGGGCATCAATAGTGCCAAATTGCATAGTTTTTTATTTGTACACCTAATTGGTATTGTACAATTCCATACATAATATCTATTATCGCGTAGTTACTAGTAAACTGCCGAGCAATGAAAAAGTACCACCCACAAAATGCCGACAAACACCTTAATTTAATTTTTTCACATTTGATTTAAAATTTGAAAACAATATTTACGTTTTTAGTTGGTAATATTCTGATGCGCTATTAAATGTACTTCAATATTGCAGACGGTGTCATTAAGCTAGCCTTTCCCGTTTAGGAGTAATTTAGTGCTATGTCACTGGAACTTTTTCATTGCTCGTTAGTGTAGTATTAAAGAACGCCACCTACAACGATCTTAATACTCCTTGAGTTCCTGGTCATACAAATACTACGCACCTGGCCTTTCTAAAGAAAATCCCCAATAAGGTTTGTGAATATCCTTCTAGGGCGTTCCCTTCTGCCTTTTCTACTCACGTTTGCCTTGCAAATACCATTTTATAGTCGCCTTTCATTCATCCTTTCAACATGACCAAACATCTAAGCATAGGTACATATTTAGTTTTTGTCACTAATTTAAATAATTATCCAATGATAATTATATTTTTATTACACTAAGCTTGTGCTTAATCTACTTGAGTTATGTTGTTTTAACTCTTGTGGGCAATTAGGGTCTAATATATTAGTCTGCTATGGACCGAGTAGATTCAAATAATTTACATATAAGTACATAGGTATAAACCAAAACAAATAGCATCAGCTGGTTTATGCTAAAAGTTATCTCAACTATTTTGTAACAAAGCAAATAGAATTACAAACTTTGCCGACCCTACATCATCTATCACAATTATGTATGTTTACACTTTTTCCTAAGCTCATAAAAAAATAGTTTTCTTCCTACCATTTTATTACAATTTATTCTGAATCGGCGCAATATAACTTTATCTTTCTTACGTAAAAGTCAGCACAAAAAAGCAAGAAATAATAGAAATAAAATCCTCATATCAATCTACTTAAGCCCCTCGCCCATGGTTCAACCACATAGAGGAAATGAATGAAAAAATAACATAGAGGCACATTCTATGACGTCACAATCTCACGTGCAGAGGATCAATTGTAATTGAATAACATTGAATCAATCAGGCCGTGAAAACTTTTGAAGGATAATCCCCCGTTAAAACTCGAATGGAAATGTATTTTGACATGGGAGGGCTTAAAGTCGCTGGTGAAAAATCTTTAACACATAACATTGTATAGTAGTGTATCAATCTCATTGACACATAATAGTGTATCAATCTCATTGACACGTTCACTTAGTCATCCCCACTTTCCCCCAAACAGACAGACAGTCTCGTGCGCACCGCGTCATAGTGTTGCCTAAATATCGATAATTGACCTCGAAAAATAGTCACAATATCGATAGCCCTATCAATAGTATTGAAATTTTACAATTCTATCGATTCGATAGTATTGTAAAATTTTTGTCTTGTCTGTTTAAATTGTCTATCGATGTAGTGACTATTTTTCGAGGTCACGATAGTATCGACAACCTCTCGATAGGCAATCGATAGTACGACAACACCACCGCGTCATTATTACGAGAGCCGTTGGCGAGTGTAGACGTGTTAAAGTGTGGTCATTTAGTGCTTGTACGAGCCTGTAAATTGCCGCACAATAGAACCTCAGAACCACATCACACCTGTAATATATTCCCCGATGGGTTGAGCAGCGGTAAAACAATAGTACAGTATACCCACGTTTCACCTAACTGGTTTAAGTTCTATATCGTAGGGGTGTGAGCATATTGCCATCAAATGTGTACAAATCCAGACGGAATGCAAATTAAGGAATTTACCTTTTAATGCTTTTAATACTTTGTACCTACACATAGTGCTATTCTGGGGGCATCGTCCTTACGTATATGAATCAGTGTATGTATGTAAATATTGTAAAATACTTTTCTTTTGAAGAGTAAGTGTGGCTTTTCTTGTCCGTTCTTCTCCATAACAAGCTACTTTTCCGAATGGACGGTAGAATCAATTATTATTATAGGTTTTAATTTAATTTTTACATTCAAAAGTGCCGCTTATTGGCTTAATTGAAATAAATAATTTTGACTTTGACTGTGGCTACTTATACATGGTTATTGGTAAAACACTAACAATATTGCAGGGGTGCATCCAACAAAAAAAGAACATTCGATCCATACATTTATGTTCGCTTAACGGGCACTAGTCTCTCACAAATGTTTTTATATATTTTTTATATTAATTTAAGCACTTTTTTTTACCTACGAGTACCTGCAACATTCGTGAAAAGAAAATAAGAAACTGAAAAAAACTTTTCACATAACTCGCTCTTTTTTTGTTGATTTTTAAAAGTCAAAGAAGAAAAGTTGTTGTTTATGATGTTAGTAATACAACCCTGCAGGATTGTTAAAATTAAAATAATAAAAATAGCCTTTATTCACTGACTTTTAATTTTTAATTTATCCTTAACTAACTTAAGTTAGCCTTTTTTTTCATGTTGTCCTTTGACATAGGCCTCCTCCAGGTCATGCCACTTTTTACGGTGCTTTGCCGATCTCTTCCACCCCTGTGGGAGATCGTCCTCCCACCTCTTGTGTAGTCTGCCTCTGCGCATTCACCCGTCGCGTGGGTACCACTCAATTACACTTGTCTTTGATGCGGATGCCAAGCATGCTCCTCTCCATGTTTGGCATCCATATGTGAGTACTGGCAGCATTCAACTGTCATAGACCTTTTTCTTTTCACGTATTGGTATGGACTTGCTCTTCACAACTTCTTTGAGGGACCGGTAGCGGGACCAGGTGTTGTTTACCCTTCTTTGTATTTCTTTAGGCATTAGGTGTTGAGGAGATATTAGGTGTCCCAGGTATATGTGCTCTTCTACATATTCGACCTCTTGTTATTCTATTGCTATTATTTCTCGGGTGCTGTTGGTAATTGCTTTTGTTTTAGAGAAGTTGATAGTGAGACCTACTTCGGCACTAGCATCGGATAGTTGTTTTAGCATTGCTTGTAATATTTGTGGTTCTTCTGCAAATATTACAATGTCATCAGCAAATCTGAGATGTTTTAGTCTTTTGCCGTTGATGTTTATTCCGAGGTTAACCCATTTTAATTCCCTGAAGACGTCCTCCAAGACTGCAGCGAATAGTTTGGGCGATAGCGGGATACCTTGTCGCACTCCCTTTTCAATTTTTTAATTCGTCTCCTACGGTTTCTAGTTGTATTCGGGCCGTGCTTCTTTTGTATATTTGCCTGATGATGTTTATATACTTGGCGTGAACTCCTTGTTTTTCGAGTGCATTGTATATGAAGCTGTGATATAGGAGTCGAAGGCTGTGTTATAGTCTACGGACAAGATGTAGTAGGACTTTCCGTATTCGTTATACTTTTCTATGACCTGTTTCACGACATGTATGTGATCGACTGTAGATAAATCGCTTCTGAAACCGGCTTGCTCTATTGGTTGCTGTTCGTCCAGGGGTTTCGTGATCCTTCCCAGTACTACCTTGGAGAATATCTTATAGAGATTGGACATCATGCTTATTGGTCGATAGTTATGTATTTTGTTTTTGTCTCCTTTTTTGTGTATGAGAACTATAGTAGGTTTAGTCCACTGAATTGGTATATGTTCGTTGTTTAGTATTTCATTGAATAATTGTGTTAGTGTCTGCAGGATAACATCGACTAACAATTTTAATAGTCCGTTGGTTATTTTGTCGTCTCTTGGTGCTTTATAGCTTTTCTGTGTGTTTATTGCCTTCCTTACTTCACTTTGTATTATTTCTGCAACACTATCATCTACTGAATGGTCGAGGAATGGTTGCTCAGTTGGGTTTCTTATATTGCTGTATAATATTATATAGAAATTTGTTACCTCTCTTCTTATTTCTATCCTATATCCGTGGTTTTGTCTTTCCCTTGTCTAATTTTTGTTTTTATTTCCGGCATCCAAGTGGAGATGGTCCATGAGTTGTTTCAGTGCTTTTTTGATCCCGCCCGTTCTTTCTGTTTTATTCTTTATTATGTTCATACGCTTTAGTTTTTTATGTTTCCAGATACTCTCATTGATTTTCTTACTTATTTCTTCTATATATTTTCTGTTCTTTATTCTATCATTTAGCAGATTTTTCCTCTCGTCAATTAATTTTCTAGCATCATCGCCTATTTTATCTTTCTTTATACCTTTCAGGCCAACTTCTTTATGTATTTCCTTTAAATAGTTTTCTAATTCATCGCATTTCTGTTGGGTTGACTGAAGCTTTTCCATTTTAGGGAGTTTAGTGCCCATCCACGTAGTGACTCATCTGAAAGTGGCGGGATTATATGTATGGGTACCTTTCCCTTGATATGCCTAGTTTTCTTATTATGAGTTGTGATAGTTCCTCTTACCATTCTGTGGTTTGTGCTGAAGTTTAACTTATTTATAACTAAGTGGGAGGGAATATTAGATAATATAAAATCTATTTCATTTCTATATTTCCCGTCTGGTGAGATCCAAGTCCATTTCCTAGATGATTTTTTCCTATACAGAGTGTTCATTATTCGTAGGTTGTATAATTGCGCAAAGTCTATAAGACATTGGCCATTGCAGTTTCTCTTTCCTTTGGTCAATACACCATTTTCCATCCCATCATACGTTCTTCACCCATTTGACGCGATCTTATTTGGCTGTTGAAATCTCCCATCACTATCTTATACTTATAGGTATTGTCCATAGTGGCAGATAGAAGGGAGTAGAATTCTTCCTTTTCCTCTTCTGAGGCCTGTCATTGAAACCAGGTATTTTAATGTTTAGCACTGCTATTCTATCTGATTAGCCTGTGAATTCTAAGATTTGTTGTTTAAGGTATTTCTTTACCGTAAATCCCAACCCATACATTCCTTTCTTTTCTCCTTTAAAGTAGAATACTTAATTTTAAATTTATACTCCCTAATTTCTTCCCCAATGCGTCTTATTTCGCTGAATCCGATTATATCCCATTTCAATGGGCTTAGTGCTTACTCTAGCTCTGAAAGATTTTCTTCAGTTCACAGTGTTCTAGTGTTCAGGGTTGAGATATATATTACACTAGCTTCTGCTAGCGGCTTCGCCCGCGTGAATGTCGAAAATTATCCCAAGGGAACATATTCCCGGGATAGAAAATATCCTATGTGCTATTCCCGACTATAATCTATCTCTGTGCCAAATTTCATCCAGATCCGTTAAGCCGTTTGAGCGTGAAGAAGAAACAAGCATACAAACACACTCACAGACTTTCGCCTTTATAATAAAGGCGAAAGTTTGTGAGTGTGTTTGTATTTTTGTCTGTGAGTGTGTCTCTATTCACTTTTTCCTTCAGTTTTTATTATCAGTTGATCATATTTGATAATAGCAAAGTTGCCCGTTTTCCTTTCTTCTTCCATTTTTTGTTGGAGAGATTTTCTTTTATCGACTACCTCTTTTGGATAGTCTTCAGTTATGTAGATCTTCTCGTATTGTTTTTTGCTATTAATAATTTGTTGATTTTTCCAATAGTTAAGGAATGATATTTTACCAGGTCTTGGATTTTTGCTATTATCAACATTTTTCCCCAATCGATAGGCAGCGTTGATGTCGCTTTTATAAACCGATAATTCTTCAGAGTTCTGCTGCAATGTTTTTGTTATATTATTTAGTAGCTCCATGTTGCTTTTTTCCCTCTCCTCAAGCCCAAACACAATTATATTGTTTTTACGGTTAAGATGTTCAAGTTAATTAACTTTTTTTTATAATTGCTCATTTTCTATTTCTTGGTTTCGCTTATAAGTCCTTCTAGTTTCTCATTAATGCTTGATAGTAATAATTTAGTTTGGTCGTCCATTTGAGCTTTGATTTGTGCCATAAATATTTTGAATAATGTTCTTCCATGTTTTGAATAAACGTCTTTAATTCGTGTTTCCGAACGTAAAATTATGGGAATATATCTTCCAAGTTCTGGCAACACTTATCTCGTGACAATGACAGATATGCAGATAGCAAAGTGTCACACTTTACAGTGACGGATACTCAATGTCAATCTTCTTTTTCAGAAAAAGTGAGGGTATAAATTTTTCTTTATTGGTTCCGCAATTTTTCCGATCTTTTATTCTAGATGTTTCGATACACTTTCACAACAAAACACCTTAACTTCACTGTGATACCAATTTTAGAGTCTTATTTACTATTTTTACACAGTTCTTTTAAAATATGTAGAGAACACTTGTGCTTCTGACAACAGTTTGACAGCCGACCACTGCAGGATTGTTAGTGTTTTTCAAATACCGGTGTAAATCGTTCAATAACACAATAGACACAAGTCATAGTTTTTATCCGACTACGGCAAAGTCGAAAGGTAGGGCTGTCATTGAAAAACTTTATATGCAGACTGTCATTAGCGCATCGTTCTGCCACTCATAATTCAATCACTATTCAAATCCCATATTTCAGCATGATTACAGTGACTGCGCAGGAATAAACAAAAAATAATATAAAATCACTGCAGAGCTTGCAAATTACCTAAAGCTCCTCACAAACGAAAGAAACCCGCCTTCGCTGGAATGCCCATATTTTATCTTTACAGTATTCTGTTTATTCCTACAACCCCCTATTATCTCAAAGAATGCTTTACGTTCCTTCACATTCTAGACACTTGAGATCATCGGGGGATTTGAGACTTTTGATGCCTTGCTCTTCTACAAAGTTCTACCACAAATCGCTCACGGTCCAGGCTGTGTAATTGTGGAATGAGTTGCCGATGTCAGTAAGACAAGTTCAGTCACCAGCTTCTTTTAAAAACCACTAGTTAAAACTACTTCCTCTCTCTCTCTAATGCTTTTCTGTTTCTGTCTAATTTCTTACACCATTTTTTAACCATTATTTTCTTTTTGTTTTTTCCTCTTCTATGAAATTGCGTATCTTGTAATATTATTTATGTATGTTTATCTACACTCACAACGTAATGTTCCAAATACGAATTCAAAATAGTAGTTTATCTACACTCACAACGTAATGTTCCAAATACGAATTCGAAAAATATTGTATAAACACGTACTTTATATTCGTGGATAGGTAAAATAAAAAAAAAACCATTATAGTTCAACATTTTCCTTCGATTTTCAAACAACTGCATCATAAAATAACTTTTTAATTTTTATAGCACACTTTTACTTTTTAATTTTCTGGCGCGTATGAGCTCATGTCATTTTCAGTTGTCTATGGATGCGCGCGCTGCGCAATGAGAATCTAAATTGCCCGCCATACCATACCACATATTTTTTCCCTTTCTACTTGTTTTATTTCAACTGTATGAGTGAAGATAAAGTAGTATTATATGACCATTGCATAAACTACTATTATGCAATGGCCATATAAAAGGGGTTATTAAAACACGAGCGTAGGTTTATCAAATGAGGCGAAGCCGAATTTGATAATAATATTACGCTAGTGTTTTAATACCTAATTATATGCCGTTGCATACACTACTTTATCTTTACTCATACAGTTAAAATAAAACAAAAGTGGAAAGGGAAAAGTTTTGGTATGGCGGGCAATTTAGATTCTCATTGCGCAGTGCGCGCATCCACAGACAATGAAACTTTTTTACTACATCCCATACGCGCCAGTAAATTAAAAAGTAAAAGTGTGCTATAAAAATTAAAAAGTTATTTTATGATGCAGTTGTTTGAAAATCGAAGGAAAATGTTGAACTGTAATGGTTTTTTTTTTTTTAATTTTACCTATCCACGAATATAAAGTACGTGTTTATACAATATTTTTTGAAATCGTATTTGGAACATTACGTTGTGAGTGTCTGTGCTAAGTCTGCGCGGTGTCTTTAAATATTAACGTCATATAAACGTCATATAGATACAGGTAGTTGCTGATTGTTAGTTGCCGAAACACGGAGATCAATGCCCCGTCTGCGGAGAGCTTACGCGTTCTAATCAGCGAAAGCCCGACAGTTTACCTTAGACTGAAAGGTCGAGAGAACCGTGTGTAGAATCCCTGATAACAGAACGTGATTGAAGGGACGCGCTACTGAATTAATGGATCGAGTTAGATCTGTACCGGTTGTGTTGCTGTTGTCTGATTGGTTATTCGAGTTTGGCTTGATCTGTCATTGACATACGGCACACCGATAGCTGTAAGAATACCCTGAGCCATATATAGTCATCATCATATTTCTGTCCTTGTCCAATTTTACTTATGATCGGTGGCACACGTTTTCTTTCTTATAGTAGTGTTCAGAGGATAACCGTGGTCGTATACCACCTTAGATAAAGTACCTATAGATTAAGCACTGGCGTGGCCGCACATGAGACAGCAATAGTTAGTTCTGGTGTTACAACAAGAACAAGAACACTACAACCCACCATCGCACTGACATTTATTATCTATAAATAACCCAAATTCCTTGTCTCAATTAACACATAATACCACGAAATCATAGAAAATCAAACAAAACCGAGTTGATTTGTCAAACCTGCCATTGTATTAGAGTTTGACAAACAACAGAAACCGGCCACGGTGACAAAGACAAAAAATAATCTTTTGTCCTTATCATTTACATAGAGCTGCCAATTAGCCATCTCGCTCTATCAATCAAGGTCATTTTAAGGCTTAATCTATAGGTACTTTATCTAAGTATACCACCTACTGTAACAAAACAAATCATTCTGCAAAGTAGCATACGATCAAAGTTACGAGTATATACTTTGAACACCATTATGAATATGTATGAAATCAACATCAGCCTTTTAATGTTCACACTGCCTGGGCAAAGGCCTCCTCTCTGTGAGGAGGAATGGGCCGTAATCCACCACGCGGGCCCAGTGCGGGTTGGTGGATGTCACATGTCTTCGAATTTTTGGTTCTAGGACATGTTCCGGTTAACGGTTTCCTCACGATGTTTTCCTTCACCGTTTTGAGAGTATTGAGATACAATAAATTATTTATTACATGTTAATTGTTTATTTAATGACCGATACATATCGAATAGTGTGTACATAGTAATTTCAGATGAGAATATTTTCTTGTTTCATACATTTTTGAGCGTGATTTTTCAGTATTCAGGTTTTAGTATTTGAACTATTTTTTAAAGTACTTTGGGGGTTTATGCAGAGCTTCACATTTTATTTTCTATTTAGATATTGTTGTTTTACGTGTATCTAGATAATGCATAAGTTACAAGAGTGGACTCTAGATAACGACAAAGTACTCGTAGTTGATTTAGGAAATTTATTATTCACTATGACAGGCATATGACAGGCTTCTAGACGCTTGTTAACATTTGTTAACTCTCTCGTTTATACATTTTTTTTTCTTACGACTTATTGTCGGGCCTACGTTGTCCCCCATATCTAAGCACTAATACTGTAACATTTTTTTAAAAAAGAGTAACCGTGGAGTTTCTTGCCGGTTCTTCTCCACAGGAAACGACCAACCCGAACCGTGCACCTTTTGTCGACGTTTTATAAGTGCCCATGTAGGCCTATGTGAAATATTTTTTTTTTTTTTTTTTTATAAAATGTGCATAGAAATATAAAATACAGGAGAAGTGGCAACGGGGCGTATCGGTGTCCACGCGACGTGGTCACAGTGAGCATGTCATTTATTTTTGTATTCAATTATCACAGCGACTGTACTACTTTTGCAATAACACTTAAGTTTGTCACTAAGTGACTGGACAAGCAATGTAAAAATCACAAATGATACTTTATTAAGCGGATCTATCGCGTAGTACGGCCGCTGCTTCTTGCGACGAGTTAGGGATGTACATGTGCAGATGTTTTTGTGTGGGTAAGTTGTACGGTTCATGGCAAATACACGCTGTGTTTGATGGGATAAGAAATGCTTGCTTTTACTGAACAGCATGTGTAGTAGTTGCCATGTGGTAGGGGAAAACTGGAGACACAGGTTTCCGATATATTATCGTCTACCGGTATGTGCTATTTGTTTGTAGTTATATTGCTAACGAAACTTACACATAGGTTTATGATTCGAAATTTGAGATACTCAGTTTTGAGGCAACAAATAACCATAAATGCATACCGATCAACAAACACTGCGACGCCGTAGTCGGGTAAAAAATTTCATGACTGATGGATTATATCTCGCAAACGGTACGCTTGAAAAAATGTGACGAACCAAACCTTACCTTCATTTTATAATCTCTGTTCAACGATACCACACGTGATGTGGGGGTTGGGGCGAAAATTGTTTCTTTTTGTTCTTGGCTACGGGCGCCATATTCAAATCAATGTGACGTCACATAGCCTATATATAACCAGCGGAAGAAACAAGACGCTTACAACGACACCCCCGAGGGAACATACATATATACATACACACATACCGGTCCAAAACATAACCCTCCCTTTTGCTTTGCTGTAGTCGGGTAAAAAAATTTATACTCCGTCTATCAAGACCTTTTTCTCAGGAATGCGTCGAGGTATCAAATTAATGTCACATTCTGAAGTCTGCAATCGCTGGCAGCTAGGAAAAAATCAAACTTAAACTTACTAAATCAACGCAATCAAAAGATATGCACAGCCTATTTTGTCGCATGTTTTAGGGATCACAAGGGAATCATAACCTTAAGGGTACCTACTTCTTCTTGACCTAGAATCATGAAATTTGGCAAGAAGCAATATCGTATAGCAAAAGTAAAGGCAAAAGTTCGAAAAGCTTAAATTTAAAGCTAGGTACATAAAAAAAAAACGTTATTACCTTATTTGCAGTTGGTAAACTGACTGCGACTTATGTCAATGTATGGGGACAACAGTTTTCCAACGACAAAGTTAATTTTGTCCCTTCGTTAGAGCAATGTGCTTTCATTGTTTACGATGGTCAGTAATGTTATGTAATTATTTTCTTGAATGTATCTGTTTATACGGTTTTTTCTATTATACAAAATTGTCTGTATTAAATTCTCTTTCTAATACAAAAGTTTAGATTGTATACGCATTAACTCCAATATTCTTATCATAAACAAAAATTCAATCAAATTACTTATACAAATCTTTTAAAGCACGTCCAAAGGCAGCATTAACCTTTGTGTACTACCCATTCAATTTACTGAAATTTACTTCAATATATTTTGCACGTCTACGTTCGAGGTCGTTGGTGCCAAACTGTCAAAAATCCCTAACGTCACGACCAGGGTGAGGAGCTTACGCGAGTGCTAAGGCTGGTACGAAGTATCAAACACGTGAAATGGCTGTTTGCGTCTACACTAAAATATTTATTATATAATGGGCCCTATGGGACGTAATAGAGAGCCTTTCTAGCGAGCTATCGTCTATTGTTTATCCCAAGAAAGACGCCTTTCCACGCCTCTACTGCTACAACAACTTGCGACGCACTGTGGTCATCCTAATCTTTAGTATCTTGATCAGAACGCGCAACGCTGCAGTATGCGGTGCCGGTAAACATAATCGTCCTTACTGCTGACTTATGCTACGAGAGAGCAAAACACCATCCATAAAATTTTTCATACTGTACGATTATGTGTCCGGCACCGCGTACCGCAGCAGAGTGCCTTCCGAATCCGATCAAGATACCAAAGCTTCGCGGCTGCACCCGCCAACGCGCGTTTACTCTGGACCAGGGCTCATATTATTAATATCGAAGATCATTAGTTAAAGATCGCGCGTGTCGATACACGAAAATGAAAAATCTTTTCTCTCCAGCGGCGGTTGACATGTTCGTAAAATAGCTGCACATAAATGGCGTTAAAATATTCTTATTTACGCTCTGTTCATACTCCGAGGAGCTTGTGGATAAGTAAAAACAGCGTCGTCGAAATTCAAGGTTAAGCAACGTTTGCAAAATTCAGTCCGTGATGAGTGACACCAAGACTCCTTCGTGACTCGGAAAACTATGTTAGGCCGTTGTCTCAGCTGCATTTGCCAGAAAATCTTATACCGGGGTATGATGTACTGGTACTCAGCTGCCAGGGGAGTCTAGTTTAAGAAGCCAACCCCACCATAGGGCTCGTTCACACAGAACACCCGTATTTCCAGTACCGGTGTAACGGATCCGTCGCTAATGGGTGTACCACATTTACAGTACCATTTTTACGGATCCGTCGCTACTGGGGGTAAAGGCATGCTCCGCATGGCCTCGATCCGATAAAACGGATCAGTATTTCTGTTGTGTGTGTGATTTCACTCATACAACTACCTACGCCATTGCCGACTAAAAACGTATACGACAAAGCGGGCCTGTAAAATGGACAGCTGTACATTTTGTCGGATCGCGTTAGGCCGTTGCTCCTAGGAGCAACACAACTTCATTCGACATTCGATACGATTGTCGAAAGGCAGAAAATCTGTTATCGGTCTCGCCAAGAGGTATAGTTTACCCAGTTTCTAGGTTGTTGAGTCAGATAGGCAATCGCTCCATGTAATGCACTGGTACTCAGCTGCATGCAGCTATTCTAGAAGCCAACCCAGACTCAGGGCTCGGTCACACAGAACATGCGTATTTCCAGGATTATTTAACGAATCCGTCGCTACTGGAGGTGATGTTCACACCACATTTATAGTACCGTTTTAACGGATCCGTCGCTACTGGAGGTAATGTTCATACCACACTTACAGTAACGTTTTAACGGATCCGTCGCTACTGGGGGTAATAGCGCGCCCCGCGTGGCCTCGATCCGTTAAAACGGATCAGTATTTTAATACTGTTATGTGTGTGATTTCACTTATACAACTACCTACGCCATTGCCGAATAAAAACGTATACGATAATGCGCACCTGTAAAACGGATAGCTGTATATTTTGTCGGATCGGATTTTGTTACTGGATCTGGAATACTGTCATGTGTGTGAAGTCGTTCATACAACTACATACGTCAGCGACGAATAAAAACTGTGTGAACGAGCACTTAGTTGTGAAAAGGCAGGTAAATGTGCACTATTTTTAATGAAAAACGTAACCTTGAAACTGTTTCTCTTGATGAAGTAGCGACGAGATAAACATTTTAATTTGATTGACAGCTTTTATGTCGCTAGTCGAGATTTTATTATGTATTCAAGCTGTTTTAATTAAAGGTGTGCAATGACTGCTTTATTTGTACCAACAAACTTGCATTAGGTATTTGATTTGCCGCTATGTTTCAGGAATGGTGACAGCTGTGCGTGTTGGTGGACTGTCTTTATGTAATTTATGACGATCAAAAGTTCTGATTCTCAGCCTAATATGACATTTGTAAATGATTGACATTAGAATGACACCAATCCGCCTACCTAACCTTTACCCAACTATGTTGGGGTCGCTTCCATTCTTACTGGATTCTGTTGAGTACCAGTATTTTACATGTACCTTCAGCCTATCTGACCTCCACAACCCATTAACTGGGGAACACGACACCCATTGGCAAGACTAGTCAGATCTCGGGCTTCTGACTATCCGTAACTGTCAAAGATCTTCAAATGACAGCCGGGACCAACGGCTTAATTTGCTTGCTAAGGCACGGAGGAATCTCGGTATGTTGAAATGGTCACCCGTCCACGGACCAACCTCGTCAAGCGTTGCATAACCTTGAAGATCGACCCGTGCGGCTATTATTATTTAGCCACGAGCTCTCTCACTCGAGCAATTTATAGCCTATGTTCCTTTCAAATGGTGAAAGATTTTTGCAAATAGGTGTAGTGGTTCCGGAGATTATCCTACACGTCTGGACAAACATACAAAAATCGGGGTGTCTCTTTATATTATTAGTTAAGGGTACACTAGTCGAAAATTCTTCCATACAAACGTAGTCTGGCTTTTACTCCACTGTTTGACGAAGTACGTTCAAAATAAAAAATATATATCATTATCTAGCCCTGTATGGAAGCAAAAAAATAAAAAAAATATTTACTTGAAAGTTATGAGCTTCGAAAGTTCCATATTTCAACACTAATTTTAACGCATCTTTGGGCGCAAATAAGTACCATAAGAAGAAGGAAAATTTATAAACGGCTTCCATACAGAGACAGATTAGTAGTTCAACAATGCAAATAATTTTATTTTGAACAGATATATTCAGTCGTTTTTTCATGATACCCAGACTCCCAAAGGTCTGTTCATAAAATTTCGCGCGCTCGTTTTCGTTCTAAATCATCATCAATTTCGCTACAAAGGACATGGCTAAATACAGTATGGACGACTGCCCTAACAATGAATTAACATTTTAACTAGTAATATGTAATTCTAAATAGCTGAATAGGAGTATTTCGTATGAAAAAAGTTACAGACACTTTTTATATCGTCACAATCCTGAAAATAAAATCGTAGAAACGCCTACATTAATAGGTATACAAACTTGTAAAAGAATAAGATTTTGCTATGATACTTTATTAAGGCGCTTAATAATAACAGACGCACAGGTCGATCTTCAAGGTTAAGCAACGCTAGCCGAGGTCATTCCGTGGTTCCATCGTGTACCATCTTTACATAGCAAGTTTCCTCTGTGTCTTGGAAAGCTAGTTAAGCCGTTGGTCCGTTGGCTGTCATTTGAAGATCTTTCATTTGTTGCTACACCACAGTTTATGCTTCTCATGATGAATCAATACGCAATTGAAACTTAAGACCATACTAGTTGGCTCTGTATTAATACATAATACCAGGCGAAAAGTACTTCGTTTAAAGAGAGTTCGAGTTCTTCGTTTGAGTTCCCATGACACCCCCAACATGTATTTATTTGGTTCTAATCGAATCGAACTTTTTAGTGTCAGCACTATTTAAGCGCCGTTGCTTTGCAGATTTTGCCAATAATTTCTAGAAATCAGATAATCTCTAAGGTTTTGAGATGTATTGCGAAAGGTACAAAAAAAAATGAATACTGTTCGTTTCGATTTACGCAAATATCTTTAAAAGTAGGTTTATTGACTACAATTTTTCGTAGAACGGAATCTTATGTTCTTCTTGTCAAATAAAAACATGAAAAATCTTTTAATTATTTGATTAATTCACGAAAGTTCTAGAAGAATAATAAAACTGTTATAATTCATTAATAAATATTTGAGATGTATTGCGATAGGTACAATATTAAATAATAATGAATACTGTTCGTTTCGACTAACGCAAATGTATTTAAAAGTAGGTTTATTGACTACAATTTTTAGTAGAACGGAATCTTATGTTCTTCTTGTCAAACAAAAACATGAAAAAACTTTTAATTATTTGATTAATTCACAAAAGTTCTAGAATAATAATAAAACTGTAATAATTCATTAATGAATATTTGAATGTTACGAGCTAGTGAGAAATTTCTAGACGTGCTAAGGGCAGTTGTTTAGCCATGTCCTTTGCAAAAGTGTGTATTCGTACGCGACTAGCTTTATACTGCTCATAACAGCATCTATCTGTTCCGCACGTGTTGTCGGTTCATATAGCATGCATTTCGTGTCGGGTAATACTCTACATCTAAGTTCTAGTATTTTTTTATTCAGTTAAAGGACTGACATCATAGCACTACCTTCTATGCTATGTGAATAAGAATAAAGTTGACCTTTACGCAAATTGTACAGCTTTACCTGTCAATCTGATTGTTTACATTGCGCCCCAATTCATTGCTATTCTTAGTGTTTTGTAGAATTCCTTGAAACACTTAGATAATGAAAAATAAAGTTTCCACAGTCTTCTACATTTAAATAGTTCGAAAACTATGTATTGTGTACAGACAGCAAAATTATTGTTTAGCAAATGGACTATACTCCATTTGAGATAACATTAGACATTTAAATAATCCCATTTTACAGCCCTTTCAACTGATTTGGACTTCTATTGCGTTGGTGATATGACAAATGGCTGTAGTAAACAGTTAGTTTTGGTAACAGGTTTATGCATTTTATGATATCCTTATACTTACGGGATAGAACTCAAAATCGGTTGAACGGACTGTAAAAAAGGATTGTAGAAATTTCTAATGTTATTTCAAATGGAGAGCAGTGGTGGCCCAGTGAGAGCAGTGGTGGCCCAGTGGTATCGGCCGCGACTTACAAGTTGTAGGTCGCGGGTTCGAACCCAGGCAGGCGCTTTACTTTGTGTAAATTATTTCATCACCACTGCTCTCAAAACGGTGAAGGAAAACATCGTGAGGAAACCGGCATGTCCTAGAACCAAAAATTCGAAGACATGTAACTTCCACCAACCCGCACTGGGCTCGCGTGGTGGATTACGGCCCATTCCCTCTCACAGAGAGGAGGCCTGTGTCCCAGCAGTGGGAACATTAATAGGCTGATGATGATGATATTTGCTTTTGATTTACTAACTTGAACTGTCTGTATATTCAAATCACTGCTGTCATTCTTTGCCATTCGTATGCAAAGGGGTAATAGGCGTAGTGTGTCACAGTCATAGTTATAATAAACAAAGAGATATACATAGACGAAAATATATTGGAAACATGTGTCTCCAGTTTGTCCTTACCACACGGCAACTACTACACATGCAGTTCAGTAAAAGCAAAAGATACGCTGTCGCGCACACACCCGCATTTCTTAAATCAGAACTTATCCCATCAAACACAGCGTGAATTTACCATGCACCGGACAACTTACCCACACAAAAACATGCACAAGCACATCACTATCTCGCTGTCGCAAGAAGCAGCGACCGTACTACGCGATGCATCCGCTTAATAAATTATCGTTTTGTGATTTATACATTGCTTGTCCAGTCAATTAGTGACAAACTTAGGTAGTGGTTAAGGAGCAATGTATTTATTGCAAAAATAGTACGCTGTAAAATTTTAAAATAAACATAATTCATTTTTTTTTTCATTTGCCTATGATAATTATGGTCACCTTGCCAATTCTCCTGTTTTTTTTATATTTTATAGTCCCACTGCTTAACAATGTATTTCCCTGACTGCTCTGCTCAGTCAAAAGTTAAAAGTAAAGTGCCTATAGCTTTTTTTTAGAAGTTACTACTAGTTAAATCTATACTTTAGATTCTATGCTTTATGGTAGTTCCCGTTGATCTAGAATCACGAAATTTGGCAAAACTTGGTCTTACAGCACAAATAAAGGAAAATTCCAAAAAAAAAAAATTGTTTGAAATTAAGGTAAATTTTGGAACTTACAAGTTAATCAGCCGTGTACCTCTGATCTTCTTAAAAAAAGCTTTAGACACTTTAGTTTTGGTAGAATATGATTGCACTTTTGACACTTTACTGTACATTTTCCTGTGGACCATACCTGAAATATTTCCACGTCGAGGAAGGCCCAGTCACCTCGCGTCATGCCCAGCGTGTGCGCAGCTAACAGGAACTCTCGCACCAGTGAACCGCGGACGCTCAGTATTACCACTGTATCAAGAAGAAGACAATCCATTTATATTTCGAAGACAAATCAATAAAAACATAGCATTACGACTTTACACCCCGAAGGTTTAACCTGAGTTGTATCTATAGAACAAACATAATTGGCTAGTTATGTTTAAATCCCATATTATAATAGGGCTTGAATCCATTCCAAGCACTGGGGACAAATCCAGACCCCGAACTATTACTGAAAAGTTCCCAGAGAAAAAACACAATAACAATAACACATTGCCTGAACCGGGATTCGATCCCAGGAAATTACACAAAAATGCGATTTCAATAATTACACAAATGAGACAATCAATGTAAAAAAACCGGCCAAGTGCGAGTCGGACTCGCGCACGAAGGGTTCCGTACCATTATCGCAAAAAACGGCAAAAATACACGTTTTTTGTATGGGATCCCCACTTAAATAGTTATTTTATTCTATTTTTAGTATTTGTTGTTATAGCGGCAACAGAAATACATCATCTGTGAAAATTTTAACTGTCTAGCTATCACGGTTCATGAGATACAGCTTGGTGACAGATAGACAGACAGACAGACGGACCGCGGAGTCTCAGTAATAAGGTCCCGTTTTTACCCTTTGGGTACGGAACCTTAAAAATTATGAGACGACAATGTGAGAAAATTCCATTTATTTTTATCAACCGTCGATATAAAACGGCTGGGAATAGAAAAAGAACGAGCAGTAGAAAATAAAAAGTGTAATAACTGTCAGTTTTCCAATTACCCACAAACTGTGGGGCCACTGGTTTGCACTTTCCAATAAAATAATGCCGGACGCATCGATTCTGTGCTCTCATTATTTTCTGTTTCCACTCTTTGAACACAGAATAGTAACTACAGAAGGTAAAATAGAAATAATAAAAATAATATAAGCCTGATATTGTGGTGGTGGACCGAATCTAAGGGCGTGCAATGATTGTTGACATTACTGTCCCGTATGACGGGAACCTCGTGAAAGCCGAGAAAGATAAGCAAATCAAGTATCTTAATTTGGCTCTTGGTTGTCGACATGTGGGATGTGGACTCAGCGATCAATGTACCGATAGTCGTGTCAGCCAATGGCTTAATAGCCACGAGCCTCGACCAACATCTTAGGAGCCTCTCGTTAGGCGGTTGGGTCAAGGGCTTGATTCAGGACGCAGTACTTATGGTCACGGCTCGTATTGTTAGGAGGTTCTTCCCTGACCGTCGGTAGCTTGGACCCTGTTGCCGATACCGATGGGCCTCAATTTTTTATGTTTTTTTTTATTGAATCTTATTATATTTTACCTGTGTTTAACAAATAAATAATTTTAATTTCAATTTAAACTCCTCCATACAACGAGCGAATACAGATTCACGCACACATAGGCGCGTTTGTACGACAATCTCAAACAAGTGACAGTCGCGAGGATGCTCACACTCGCTGCACGTGACACGTGTCTATGTGTGCGTGCATTTTAACTCATTGTATGTATCCGACCTTCTGTAACTATCTATTTAATGTTGTGAAACTAGCTTCTGCGCATTTTCGAATACTATTTCCAAGAACGATTCTAATACTCAATTCTGGGATATCAAATAAGCTTGTTCAAACAAAGAAGCAATTTTGACAGCTATTTTGAGATCATATTTAACTAAAATTCAGAGTGAATCGTGAAAATATTGTATTATAGCGCGAAGTAATAAACCTTCGCGACAAGTTCGCACTCCACAGCCCCCCTCTCACCCGAGCCGGCGCTCCGCCCGACTACGCGCTAGAGTCGGTGACGCGCAGTCTTAGCGCGTCACTCAAACAGTCAAGTGCTACACAAACTAGCCGCGGATATAGACGTACACGCGCTCCGGCCGCGCGCCGACTCGATCATTCGTTTGCCTTAAGTCTGTGCTACACGTGTTCACTGTTCTATTTTTTACTTATGTGTTTGATATTTACAATATAACTACATAGACTCGATATACGTAGTTTAATTGCTCCTTCCTTACACTATAACTGGCAGCCTAACGTGGAGCTGAACCGTGAGTGAATCAGTGAACTAAGCACATTTTAAAGTGCAAAACTTTCGCGTGTTAGATACTGAGTGTGTTATCCAGTGTTATCTATTATTAACACGTCTTTACCTATCGAAAAATGTTGGTATAGACTGTAGGTATCTATACGAAGCGCGCGAACGGCGAGGCATAACGCCCACTTCGTGAAGTATATGTGTGTGCGTATTTTCTTATTAGTTTACGAACTGTGATTAAGTAATAACCGTTGTACTGTTGTGAGACTGCGAACAGTCTTAGTGCTTAGGTGGAACCTAGACTACCTATAGTACCTAAGTTGGTGTTTCGTTCGTTTTGTGGACTATTTCACAATGGTGCTAACGAGATCACGCGCTGCTAGTCCTGCTTCGGTTGGTGCCTTGTCAGAGGGCATGGCGCCGCCCGCGCCCGTGCCTGAGGAGGCTCCGCGCGGCGTTGCCGCCGACACTGCTGCCACGCAGATGGCCGCGGTAAATCCGCAGCTGGCTGCTGCCGCTGCAGCGGCTCCGGTCACAATGTCGACCGAGCAACTCCTATTGCTGATAAACAGGCTAAGTCGCAGCGATCCTGTAAGTACACCAGTTTATTCCAACCTCGGTGGCCATTTTGCCAAGTGTACGGCGCGTTTCGACGGCGAGAAAGCAAGCAATGTTTTGGCGTTTATTGATGCTGTAGAGACTTATAAAGAGTGTGTTGGCGTCGATGACCACAATGCTCTCCGTGGTCTACCCATGTTGTTGACGGGACTTGCCGCTACATGGTGGCAAGGAGTGAAAGATACCACCGCCTCCTGGCAAGTTGCGGTAGAATCACTAAAGCAAACATTTGGACCACGATTACCGCCGCATAAATTGTATAGAAAAATATTTGAGCGGGAACAACGAGTAGACGAAGCTACGGATTTGTTTGTGTGCCATATTCGAGCCCTGATTGCTCAGCTACCACCATTCCTGCTTCCAGAGGTGGTTCAGGTGGACATGGCATATGGGTTGCTTAACCATCGCATCCGGGAAAAACTTCCACGCACCGCTTTTAATACTTTTGCGGAAATGTTGGCGCAGGCGCGCCGCATCGAAGATATTCTTGATGAACTACAGCCGCGCGTCCCTGCGGATAGAAAACCGCCGACGTCGGCGTCGTCACCGACTGCACCGTCTATTGCTGTGCCTAGTGTGCCTTCTACAAATAAGATTAGGCCCCATTGCAATTACTGTAAACAGTACGGTCATGTTATAGAGTCTTGTCAGCGGCTGGCGAAGCAAAAGAAAGCCAAAGATGGTACCGTAGAGGGACATTCGCCCAAGCCAGCTTCTTCGATTACTTGTTTCGGGTGTGGAGCACCCGGCGTCATTCGTTCGAACTGCTCGACGTGTAAAGAGAAGAAACCTAATACGCTTCCCATTCCGTTTCAATCAGTGTCCGCGTGTGGTGTTAAATCATTAGAACCGCGTAGTAGGCCAAAGCTAAACATTAAAATTTACGGTGAAAGTGGTAGTGCTCTTTTAGATACCGGTGCTAAACTATCAATAGCTAGTGTTAGCTTAAGAAATGTTTTAGTTAATAATGGTAAAAAATTTGTAAAAACCTATTCTGAAATTAAGCTTGCTGATGGTTCCATAAATTGTTTATGTGTAGAGACTGCGATTGTTGATGTCCATTTTTGTAATAGAGTTGTACCCACGCATTTTATCGTGTTACCTGGGGCTGTCGAGTCGTTGCTTGGCATAGATTTCATTAGGGATGCTGGCATGGTACTTGACTTCCATAAGAATACTTGGTCTTTGGAAGGCTCACAGGTAATTTATCCCATTTGGTATGAGGAAGGGCGTGTTGAAACCGCATGTGCCGCTTTATGTCTCCGCAATGACGAGGGCACTCTCCTGCAACCATCTGATCGTAGTAAATTGGCCAACCTGCTGGAGTCCAATAAGGATATCTTCGAACCAGGGGGAGGACCAACTAGTTTTGCTTTACATAGGATAGACACTGGGAATAGTGCTCCAATTTCAGTGCCACCGTACAGGGTGACACCCGCAAAGAAAGAAATCATTAGAAAAGAAATTGATAAAATGTTAGAAGAGGAAATCATAGAGGAAGCGGAATCGCCGTGGGCATCCCCAGTAGTGCTGGTGCCTAAGAAAAACGGTGAAGTGCGATTCTGCGTTGACTACAGGGTTGAATAAGGTAACGAAAACTGATAAATACCCCTTACCTGTTATTGATGAGGTTCTGCAGTCCACTAAAACTAACAGTGTGATGTCAACCATAGATCTGAAGGCTGGATATTGGCAAATCGAAGTAGCTCCTGAAGATAGGGACAAAACAACTTTTATTTCACCCTTTGGAATGTTTCGTTTCCGACGTATGCCGTTTGGCTTGAAGAATTCCCCGTCGACCTTCCAACGCCTTATTGACAGATTTCGAGCTGGCCTGATGAACATCACTGTGGTAGCGTACCTTGATGACATTCTGGTGATTTCCGAGGATCTAGAATCCCATGTGAGGGATCTGCAGCAGGTCTTCGAGCGCCTTCGCCTTTTCAATCTGAAAGCAAACAGAAGTAAATGTGTTTTCGCTAGGGATCGAGTAACTTACCTGGGACACGTCATTTCAGCAAGTGGCATCGAGCCTGATCCCACGAAGGTTGAAGTGGTGGTGAATATGAAGCCACCGACGAACCTGAAAGAACTGAAGACTTTCTTGCAAACCGGTTCTTGGTTCCGTAAATTCATCCCGCAGTTTTCAGAGATAGCACGTCCTTTAACGGACCTTACCAAGAAAGATCGACGTTGGCAATGGGGAGCAACTGAGCAAAGAGCTTTTGAAGAGCTTAAATTACGGCTCGCAACTAGTCCCATTCTTCGTCAACCAAGCTTTGAGGAACCATTTGTACTGCGCACGGATGCAAGTAATTATGCGCTTGGAGCAGTTTTGATGCAAGGCGAGAATCCTACCGAGGAAAGGCCTATCGAGTACGCGAGTAGGTTGCTGACATCCGCCGAGCGTAACTACCACACGACAGAGCGCGAAGCTCTTGCGGTTGTCTGGGCTCTGGACAAATTCAGAGGATATATAGAAGGAGCGCAGATTCGTGTGGCTACCGATCACCAGCCATTGAAATGGCTCTTATCCCTGAAGACACCCAGCGGTCGTTTGGCCCGCTGGGCAATGAAAATTCAGTGTTACAACCTAGATATTGATTATACACCTGGAAGAGTCAACTTGGTCGCTGACACTCTCAGTAGACCAGTGAAAGCCGATGTTGAAGAGCCGAGCTCTACTTGCAGCATTTGTCCGGTAATCATTGACTTGCCTCAAAGGAACCCCGAGGATATCCGTAATGCTCAACTTAAAGATCCCGAGGTAAATAAAATCATAGAGGATTTTGAAAGTCCCATTACCCCAGACGCAGCCCTACGCTGGACGGATAGAGGTTATTACCTTTCACAAGGGGTGTTGTACCGGTGTGACCCGGATGGTTACTCCGAAGAGCCTCAACTAGTTATTCCAGAGTCGTTACGGGCAGAGCTCTTGAAGGAGCTGCACGATGCGCCCACTGCTGGACACTTGGGTTTGGAGAGGACTTTGAGGAAGATAAAAGAGAGATATTATTTCAGAAATATGAGAACTTACGTGGCCCAGTACTTAAAGTCCTGTGATAAGTGTCAGCAGTATAAAGCCACAAATCTCAAGCCTGCCGGTCTACTCCAGACCCCAGTGCTACAGCAGCGTTTCGAAGTGCTTGCGATGGACCTTTTTGGTCCACTTCCCGAAAGTAATAAGGGAGAGAAGTGGATTCTCCTGGTGGAGGACACCGCTAGCCGATGGGTAGAATTGTTTGCGTTGTGCGAGGCGACTGCTGAGTCGTGTGCGAAAGCACTTATCGAAGAAGTGTTCATGCGATATGGCTTTCCACGTCGTGTAATTTCTGACAATGGGACACAGTTCGTGTCAGCTGTGATGCAGAAGGCCATGCACGTCCTTGGAGTTCAGCAATCCTTAACTCCCGTCTATCACCCCGAAGCCAACCCCGCTGAACGAAAAAATCGAGAGATGAAGAAAATGTTAGCAATATTGTTAGATCCGGAACATCGCCGTTGGCCACAAGTGTTGCCCGCTGTAAGGTTTGCCTTAAACACAGCTTATAATCAGGGCACTGGCCACTCCGCCGCATATTTGACGTTTGCGCGCGAGTTGCGGGCTCCGACGGACGTAGCTCACGACCTGCGAGCTATCGTTGAGCAGGAGAATTACGTGCCGCAAATATCACCATATTTGCGCGACTTCGTACACCGCTGGCAAGAAGTAAAGTGGCAAGTCGAACACCAACAAGACATACGTAAGGAAGCAGCCGACAAACAACGTCGTCCTGGACCCTGTTATCAGGAGGGTGACCTCGTCCTTGTGGAAGGTCATCGCCTTAGTAAGGCAGCAAAAGGCTATACTAGCAAGTTTGCTCCGCGGCGCGAAGGTCCTTATCGTATCAGTAAGGTAGTTTCGCCGACTACCTATGAAGTGGTCGACAAAGATGAAGTACCTCGGGGTAGGTACCATGCCAGTCTCCTGACGCCGTATGTAGGCAATACAGACGTAATCGCTCACAACCGGAAGAAGGGCCGTCCGCGTAATGTATTAAGTTCCAAGCCAGCTCCAGAGACTTCTGCTGACTTGGAGGGGGAGATTATAGCGCGAAGTAATAAACCTTCGCGACAAGTTCGCACTCCACAGCCCCCCTCTCACCCGAGCCGGCGCTCCGCCCGACTACGCGCTAGAGTCGGTGACGCGCAGTCTTAGCGCGTCACTCAAACAGTCAAGTGCTACACAAACTAGCCGCGGATATAGACGTACACGCGCTCCGGCCGCGCGCCGACTCGATCATTCGTTTGCCTTAAGTCTGTGCTACACGTGTTCACTGTTCTATTTTTTACTTATGTGTTTGATATTTACAATATAACTACATAGACTCGATATACGTAGTTTAATTGCTCCTTCCTTACACTATAGTATTTGAATATCCCGATGAATTTACCTCCACAAAGGTTTCAAAAGTTTACAATGATCCAGGAATATCATGTTTATCTACGCAAAAACACTTTCTAAAAATAACATCTAGAATAACAAGTTCTATTTAATATTAATGGGTGTTTTGGGATTCAAAACAATATTTTATTTAACTTCGTTTGCCTGCTCTCTTTTGATCTCTTGAATCGATAAAAGAGTGAAATACTTAATGTTATTGATATAATTTTGCTGTTGTTTAATTTATAATATCGCAATGATTTATATGATCGTGTAGTGACCGCAACTCGATAATTTAGATATCTGCGATATATTAACCGGCTTTTAACACGACCTTAGGTATAACTGTGCACACTAACTATATATCCCCACTTCCGCTTACCCGCACGGCGCCCCGCGTTTACCTCGTGCGCCAATAGCGAGAGTAGCGTCAGAGTGACGTAACAAACGCCAAATGCACATGGATTTTGACCGAGCAGTACTTCATATAGACTCGTATGCACACACTCAAAAAATGCACACACTTTGCCTCGGCTTTATCTTGAATCCGCAAATAGCGTACACAATTAAACAAACAAATAAGAAATGGTTAAATTACCTCTTGCATACATGCTGACATCTTTGAGTAGTGCCTCACAGGACTCACGTTCGTTGCCATCCAGTTCCCTCACTGCCTTCAAGACTCCTTTTTTCCGAAGACCCCATTCAAGACTCTTGCCTGTTTAAATAAAGAACGGTAAGAAATCGATATCATTTTCATATTACAGAACGCTTGATGCCGACGACTGTGATTTGCAGACCTAGATAGTCGGGTTGCCAGTAGCCAGAAAATCGGCCAGGGGGCGTTGTTTTACCCAGACAATGGGTTATGGAGTTCAAATAGGCAGTCGCCCCACGTAGATAAAATATCCGCATCCGGTTAGACTGGAAGCCTTAGGGTCGACGTGTGGTTGACATCATCTGCCTGCCCTTAAAGCCCATGATACTTGGTGTCACCTTGGGACTGACCCCAACATAGTTTGAAAAGGCTGGGCAGATTGAACCCACATGAAAATATCGGTTTGTAAAAACCTATTTAATGTCATCTATTGTGATATAGCATCATTTGTTGTTCTTTGTTATTTTGATCAACCAATCAAAACAGTAAATACTATGGGCCGGTTTCTAATTTAACTATTCGACGCTTTTATTATATACCTCCGATTTCTGAATTAAGCATTTGATGTTGAGTATTTGTCAAACTCTACTTTAGCCCGTCAATCTAAATATTAGTTTCAGAAATCGGCTCTTAAAACCGTATTTAAATTTTCCATTGAGAATTCGAATAAAAAATCTGCTAGTCTATAATAAAGAGCTCAGAGATTTATATAAATAAGGTCCGTAATCATTATCCGATAAGACTTTATCAAGCTTTATCTGAATTTTAGAGACCGGAGATTTATATTTCAGTCAAAAAAATCTTCAATCAAAACCTGAAACTGATTGCATGAAGATTCAATTTTAAAATAAATTAAAGATGTCAATCAGCCTTGTCATCTGCAAGTTTCAAAGTCGCCGATAACTTTTATCTGCCTCAAGGAAACCTGTCTTGTCTTTATTAAATCACTGGTTTTTTTCCGTGACTAACCATCCGTGTCCTAAATACCAGAATCGTTATTTTTCAGGGATGAAAATGTTACCCATCTTTACAGAATGAGAATTTAATACAGCGTCTGTTTTTTGTCCAAAATTAACGGATTCGATTTCTGGCCAGAAATATAAATTTTTCGAAAATCGTGTGATGCAGTTTTAATTTTCATCAAAATCGGTATAGTGAGTCCATTGAATATTTTTCGCTATTCGTCATAGTTTCGGATTTGGCCTTCCACGGCCACTTGAAAAACTCATTCTGTATAGTGTATAGTTTTCTATCAGCCAAACCTGCACGTTAGTAGACCTAATGAACGCCACGAACGCTGCGATCAACATGGCCAACTACTTGGACAATAATATTTATTCAGTTTTCCATAGACTCGAAAAGAAATCAAACAATTTTTGTAATCGGATTTGTACTGCCAGAGATTATCTTTAACAAACATACGAACAATGTTATATCACTTTAGTTTGCACAAGTTATGGTTGATTCTTGGTTTAACTTAGGTCTCTTGATCGGAACGCGCAACGCTGCGGTCACTGTCAGACACATTATCAGCCTCACCGCTGCCACATACTGTGACGCAACAAAGCACTATTCTAGAAGATTTTTATACGATTATTTGTTTGCGATCTGATCAAGAGACCAAAGCTTTATAGCTAACCCCGAGTTTCTCAGCTCTAAATTATCGCAGAATTAATGTGACAAATTGTCAAGCACGCGTTATCTGCTGTGATTGGTTGAATGAATTTTCAATAGCCAATCACAGCAGATAACGCGTGCTTGACAATTTGTCACATGAATTCTACGATAATTTTGAGCTGAGAAATTCGGGGTTAGACCCGTGTATCTTATACAGTGCCGTAGCTACCGTAGGGCTAGGTGGCAAGCTCCAGGGGCCCCTTCATTGCCTCCGTGATGAACGATTGCTGCATTATACATAATACCTAGTACAAGTAGCTTTGCTGTGATAAGGAACTGATGATGAAAGTTACAAGTTATTTTAATAAGGCCCGAATTTCATTTCTGCTCCGGGAACTTGGTTATATAGCTACACCACTGATCTTATACCATTTCCCAAAGACCCTCACATACATTACTAAGCTTATAAACGCCGTTCGGGCCATAAAAAAGGCAATGTTAGAGGCATTAGCAATGAAACGATTCCTTTTAGCGCATTAAAGCTGGCCGTTTGATGGCAATTCTTTTTAATGATTTCTAGCAATGCGTTTGATTGGCCTCTATGTTTTCCCTTTCCCTCCAAAGAGGCCTGGTTTTTGTGGAAACTAGGAGACTACGGGACTTTGAGCACAAAATACGTAAGCGGCGGTGCACCTTCGAGCTATCGACCTCATGCTTGTCAGTAATATGACCAGTGTACTTATTCCGAGTCTTTTAACGTACTCACTCGTGATAACGTAAACGATCACTTATGCCAAAAAGTATGCAAAAAAGACCGGCCAAGTGCGAGGCGGACTCACACGAAGGGTTCCGTACCATTATCGCAAAACACTGCAAAAAATCACGTTTGTTGTATGGGAGCTCCCCTTAATTTATTTTATTTTAATTTAATAATTATTATTTTTTGAAGTGAATATACAACTACACATTCTGTGAATATTTCAAGCGTCTACCTGTTGCCGTTATTAATATCGAGCAAAAAACGGGCAAGAAATCACGTTTGTTGTATGGGAGCCCCCATTAATTTATTTTATTTTAATTTAATAATAATTATTTTTTGAAGTAAATATACAACTATGTTTATTACGTTTACACGTCTTTTGTTTACTATGTTTAACTTCTGTGAAGATTACAAGCGTCTACCTGTTGCCGTTATTAATATCGAGCAAAAAGCTTTAAAAATATCACGTTTGTTGTATCGGAGCCCCCCTTACATATTTATTTTATACTATTTTTAGTATTTGTTGTTATAGCGGCAACAGAAATACATCATCTGTGAAAATTTCAACTGTCTAGCTATCACGGTTCATGAGATACAGCCTGGTGACAGACGGACAGACAGACAAGCAGACAGACAGACAGACGGATCGCGAAGTCTTAGTAATAGGGTCCCGTTTTTACCCTTTGGGTACGGAACCCTAAAAACGCCCTAAAAAAAGTATGGTTTGCCATAGAATTCGAACTTTATCACGTATGACATTGAGTTTGTTGTTATCTCAAATTCAAATATACCTTACACGTTTAGGTAAACATAGGCAGAGTTTGTGCGTCTCTTCTAACAAAAGGAATCCTACAACCATTAGGACCGTTGAGTACCAATCAATTGTTGATTTGTTCGTATCATTCCGAAATTAATATAGAAAGGTTTTCCTTTCATTAGTTTAGTATTACTGAAGAAGCTTCATTACGGAGAGTAAAGCTAATATTAATGTAGCGAGGGTGCTTCTATCCATTACTAGATAATGAATCAGAACCTAATATCAAATAATGTAGTCCCAGCTATGTATTTACATGGGGTGCATGTTGAAAGCCTCCACGCGGCGCACCCTGGGCAACGTCGGCTTCAGCTGCCCACCCGCTTTGGGTGGACAGTTGGTGCTGGCGGCTAATTTTCAACACACGAGGAAGGGTCACGGTTCCAATCACAGATCATCCATGATGGTTTGTGAAGGGAACCGGGCTAGAGACAGGACGCATACTCCCCCCTCTGCTTACAGAAGGCAGGTCGAGTGGGCGTAGAGAAGAAGGGAGATAGGGACCTCACCCTTTAAAGGAAAACTAAAAAAAAAACATAATAATGGAACAAGACTTTTGCGAAAAACGTCCCCAGGTGGGTCCCGACTGCTCAGTGGTCGGGGAATCCCACCCCGCTTCGGCGGGCTGCCCTCCGTATTCTGGGGTGGGCAACAAACGTCTTCCGTCTGTCTCAGACAAAACCAACAACCACATGCATGAAATACGGACACCGATATTTTTAAATGAAGAGGTAAGTGATGCGGGGTCGGAGTCCGACCCTGAATCTGGCGCAAAAGGCCCACAGAGCCTTGAGCGTGAAGTGGAGGGGGCTGCTGCGGAGAACCTAAGGTTCTTCCGGAAGCGCCCCAAATCGGGGGATGGCCTGGGGTCGTTCTCCGATGACGAGCTGGCCTCCGCTCGGAAGATCCCTACCAGTAGGCGGGGTGGGGGCCGAGACAGAGGAGTGGGAAGGGGTTTCACCGCCCAGGAGGCTGCCCATCGAGCCGAGAGGCTTGCCGAGGAGGGGCGCCACCCCGGATCAAACAGCCGCAGGGCTGTCCTCTCGGGATCTTCTGGCGACGAGCTGGACGCCGCTGGTGGCTCCAATTTGGAGCGAGCGGCCAGGTTCGCAGAGGTCGTGGGAGCCGCTATCCGGGATGTGGCCTTGAAGAGGAACAAATCCTCTAAAGACAGGGCCATATCCGCGGCCACGGCCTCCATTATGGCGGCGGCGGAGGCCAATCGCGCTGGGCCCCCTTCGGATAGCATGTCCGAGATGCGGGCGGAGGTCGCCCGCTTGAAAGCCGACATGGAGCTTCTCCAAAAGGAAAACGAGAAGCTCCGAGCGGACCTGGCCGGGCTTCGAGGGGCCGGCCCTCAAGAAATGCTGCAGGAGGAAGCGCAGCACGGGCTAGTCCGGCCCGTGCCTGCGGAGAACCAGATTCTGAACTTGGTGCGGCAGGAGCTGGCTGCCTTTCACAGCAGGTTCTCTGCACTGGAGGCCATCGTCCTTCGCCCCCCGCTAAGGGCGACCCAGTCGGCCTTGGGCCAACGGAAGGAGGCCTCTTTTGCCGCCGCCGCAGCTGCCACGGCCTCGTCGAGACAGCCCAATTATGGAGCCATGCTGGAACCCACGAGGTCAGCCCCGGCGAGATCGGGAAATTCAGCACCCAAAAAAGCCGGAGCGGCTGGACAGGTGGCGAGGGCCCCAGCCCAGATGACGAGTCGGCCGCCCCAATCTCTTCCACCTCCTGACTCTCCTGCTTCCGACGCCGAATGGCAAGTGGCCGGGGAGAAGAGGAAGGCGGGCAAGGCAGCAAGGGCGGCTAAAAGAAAGGAGAGGCGGAAGCGGCGCAAAGAGCGAAGCTTCGCGGCTAGGCTACGCGCCCCGAAGTCCGCAGCTGTAGTGATTACGCTACAGCCGGAAGCGGAAAAAAAGGGCGTGTCCTACCGCGAAGTGCTCGCCAAAGCGAAGGCGGCGGTGAACCTAGAGGAGCTCGGCGTCACCGAGGGCATCCGGGTGAGGGTCACCGCGACAGGGGCACGGATACTGGAAGTTCCCGGTGCGGCCAGCGGCCCGACCGCTGACGCCCTAGCCGAAAGGCTCAAGGCGTACCTAAATGCGGACGAGGCCCGAGTGTCCAGACCCACCAAGTGCGCTGACATGCGCATTCTGGGCCTGGACGACTCTGTGACGGAAGAAGAGGTGGTGGCCGCCGTCGCCAGGACCGGGGGGTGCTCTGTCGAGCAGGTGAGGGCAGGCACCATGCGCCCTGACTTTACGGGGATGCGAGCCGTTACGGTGAGCTGCCCCGTCCCGGCGGCCCTAAAAATTGCCGGAGAGGGCCAAAGGCTCTTGGTAGGCTGGGTTTCCGCACAGGTGAAACTGCTGGAACCCAGACCTCTGAGGTGCTTTCGCTGTCTCGTGGGCAACCACGTGGGAGCTAAATGCACATCGGAGGTGGACCGCAGCGACCACTGCTTCCGCTGTGGTCAGCCCGGTCACAAGGCCGGCTCGTGCAATGCCACACCGCACTGCGTCGTATGTGCGGCAGCTGGCAAGCCGGCCGATCACCGGGCTGGGAGCAAGACCTGCGCTCCACCTGCCAAGGCCAGGGGCAGGGGCAAGCCCACCACCGCCGTCGCCGCCGCAGCCGCAGCCACTTCCGCCACTGCTGCTGCCCCCACAGCCGTCGTCGCCGCTAAAATCACCGCGGTAGGACCCTCACAGGGGGCTCGGGAGGAGGTTGTAATGGAGTGCCAATAATGGCCCTATTACGCCTCCTCCAGGCGAATATCAACCACTGTGCCGCTGCTCAGGATCTTTTGCTCCAGAGCATGGCCCAGTGGTCGATTAACATCGCCGTGGTCGCTGAGCCGTACTTTGTCCCACCCAGAGATGACTGGGTGGAGGACCTGAGCGGCTCAGTGGCCTTAATTTCTTCGGCCGCCGCCGGTACCCCTTCCCTCGAGGATGTCAAGAGGGGACGGGGTTGTGTAGCAGCACGGTTTGGGGAGATTGCCGTTGTGGGGGTATACTTCTCCCCGAACCGAACTCTCGCCGAGTTCCACAACTCCCTTGCGGAGTTGAAAATCGTCGTCGTCGGGTACCGCTCCCTCCCTGTGCTCGTCCTCGGGGACTTCAATGCCAAGAATGTGGCCTGGGGTTCCCGGTATACGGACTCACGGGGCAGGATGGTGGAGGACTGGGCTCTGGAGACAGGCCTGGTCGTCCTAAACCGGGGTTCTGTCCCCACGTGTGTACGGATGCAGGGCGAATCGGTGGTAGACATTTCGTTCGCCAGCCCAGCTCTGTTTCCACGTGTCGTCGACTGGCGCGTCATGGAGGAGGTGGAGACCTATTCCGACCACCGGTATATCCAGTTTGACGTCTCCGCCCAGACCTCGAGCGTGCCGGTCCGACAGACCCCGAGTGGTCCGCGGTGGGCGCTGAAGCAGCTGGAACGGGAGCTCCTCCTGGAAGCCTCGATTGTGCAGGCCTGGGTGCCATCACCGGATAGGCCTGCTAACATTAATGACGAGGCGGAGTGGTTCCGGGAGGCCATGTCCGACATATGATACGTGGCGATGCCCCGAGTCCAGCCAGGACGCGCCCGGCGCCAGGTGTACTGGTGGTCGCCGTGGTGGAGCTTACGGCTCTGCGCCAGGCGTGCGTTGCTGCGCGACGCCGGTACACCAGGCACCGCAGGCTCCGTAACCGCCCTCCGGATACGGAAACCATTGAGGCGGAGCTATACGAGAGGTACAGAGCGGCGAGAACCACCCTCCGAGCGGAAATCAAGCGGGCCAAGGGTCTGGCCCGTGAGGAATCGCTGGAGACTCTGAACAGGGATCCGTGGGGACGCCCCTATAAAATGGTGCGGGATAAACTCCGCCCATGGGCTCCCCCGCTGACGCAGAGTCTCCGGCCGCAGCTCGTAGAGGGCGTGGTGAGCACTCTGTTCCCTTCGCGAGGGGATCATACTCCCCCGCCCATGGCTCCGCCTCCTGCGGTGCCTAATGCGGACCACACTGCCGACGACGACGACGATGCTTCGGAGGTGACCGAGGTAGAGCTGAGAGTGGCGGTACGCAGGCTGAATGCTAAAAATACCGCCCCAGGACCAGATGGCTTACCTGGAAAAGCCTGGGTCCTGGCCTTGGAGGCTCTCGGGCCTCGACTAAGGGGGCTCTTTAGCGCATGTTTGGAGAGAGGCCAGTACCCACTTCGTTGGAAGACGGGGAAACTGGTCCTCATTAAGAAGCCGGGGCGCCCTGCGGACTCTCCATCCGCTTACCGGCCCATCGTGCTGCTCGATGAGGTGGGCAAGCTCTTTGAAAGAGTCATTGCAGACCGCCTCGTCGGGCAGCTGATGCGGGTGGGGCCGGATCTGGCAGAGTGCCAGTTTGGTTTCCGCAGAGGGCGCTCTACGGTGGACGCCATCATGCGCGTGCGAGCCCTCACGACGGGGGACGCAGTGGCCCGGGGTGGGGTCGTCTTGGCGGTGTCTCTAGATATCGCCAATGCATTCAACACCCTGCCATGGAGCTGCATAAGGGAGGCACTTCGTTATCACCGGATGCCGCCCTACCTCTGTCGCGCGGTCGAGGCCTATATGACGGACAGGGCCGTCATCTACCCCGGTCACCAGGGAGAATGGAATCGGCGAGAGATGTCGTGCGGTGTCCCACAGGGATCGGTCCTGGGGCCGCATCTGTGGGACATCGGGTACGACTGGGTGCTGCGCGCCGATCTCCCCAGTGGCGTCAGCGTGGTTTGCTACGCTGACGACACGCTGGTCCTGGCACAGGGGAGTTCGCACCAGGCGGCGGCTGAAAACGCGACACGCGGGGTTGCGACAATCGTCGAGAGGATCCAGCAATTGGGACTCGAGGTGGCCCTGCACAAGTCCGAGGCCATGTGTTTTCACGGTCCTCGGAACGCGCCACCGCCGGGTTCCCAAATAACGGTAGGAGGGGTTCACATCGGCGTCGGGTCGACGATGAAGTACCTGGGACTCGTCCTCGACAGCCGGTGGAATTTCGAGGAGCATTTCCGACGTTTGGCTCCCAGACTGGAGAGGGCCGGGGCTGCCCTCAAGCGGCTTCTGCCCAATCTAGGGGGTCCAAACGCCTCCTGCCGGAGGCTTTACGCGGGGTCCGTGCGGTCCATGGCCCTTTATGGGGCACCGGTATGGGCGCGTTCCCTGAGGCGGCGACCAGCACGCCGGTTGAACGCGTCCCAAAGGGTCATGGCCATCCGGCTGGTCCGGGGATACCGCACGGTCTCCGGCGAGGCGGCGAGCCTCCTTGCTGGATTGCCGCCATGGGATCTAGAGACAAAAATCCTCGCGCAGATATGGGAATGGCGCGAGGAGGCGAAATGCCGGGGCGAAACTCCGTTGCTGCGACAAATCATGGCTTGGCGGACAGAGCTCCGGCAGGATCTCATGGCGACATGGAGAGGGCGACTGTCGCAACCCAGCGCTGGGCACGCCACAATTGTGGCGATAATGCCCCTCTTTGAGGAGTGGCTTGAGAGGCGTCACGGCGTCCTCACCTTCCGCCTGACGCAGGTCCTCACCGGACACGGCTGCTTCGGGAGGTTCCTGTTCAGGATAAGGCGGGAGGAAACGCCCGGGTGTCACCATTGTGAGGATCGCCCGGAGGACACGGTAGAACATACGGTGGAGGTCTGTCCTGCTTGGGTGGAGCAACGCCGTGTCCTCGTGGAGGCGATCGGCGGTAGCGACCTCTCGCGTCCAGCCCTGGTTCAGGCCATGGTACGGAGCGAGAGGGAATGGGAAGCTGTCACCTCCTTCTGCGAAGCAGTAATGCTCGCGAAGGAGGAGGCAGAACGCGTGAGGGAGAGGCAATGGAGGCGCCCTCATGCCCCAAACCACCGCAGGAGACGCCCTGGGCGTCGGGAGTCACAAGCAGATTCCCGGCCACCGTAGGCGCGGGCTTGCGGGCGGCGAGTAATGGGTAGCTCGCCGTCCGATAAGGACCAGGCCCGAGTCGACGGCGCGTAGTGTTCCACGCGCGCCTCAAAGAGATGTCAGCAAATTGACGGGGTCCGCTAGGGCCAATGCCTGCCTGGGTCGCGGATAAATTTGAAAAAGAGTTACCGCGGCCCTGGCTCAAGCAACTGAAGGAACACGGGTGGGTTTTAGTCAGTAAAAGTCTGACACGCCCTCCCGCTTAACCCAGAGTGGGAGAAGTCATTGGATGATATCCCACCCAAAAAAAAAAAAAAAAAAAAAAAAAAAAAAAAAAAAAAAAAAAAAAAAAAAAAAAAGCTATGTATTTACATACACTGTATAATATGTCCGTTTAATTAAGACTTTGATTCATATATCGTTAGTACATATTTGAGGTTATTAGATCTTGTCTGGATAAAAAAAAATCTGTTCCATAACTGTAGTGGACTGTATTGGTGTTGTTTGTTGGGGTCTTGTTGGAGGAATGAAAATACTGTCTTGATTCGTATCTTCAATTTTATTCCTTACTTGTTACCCCTTGTAGAGCAGGTGACCGACTGTGTCTCAACTCCCAAGCGGTCCGGCTTTTATACAAAAAACCGTTAGCCGCAAAAAATAGCGCCCTTCTCCCTCAACGGTATTCGGGCCCGGCATCGCAGAGATGCCGACTTTATTAAACTTATCTCACCTTAATCTACACAAATTATACATTTCCTTAATCTACATACTTAATTCTACCTAGGAAAAAATATAAAACGTGTAAAAGGTCAATACAAGAGTCTTATCTAACCTACTCTAAGTACTCTACTTATGAGCTATGAAAACATACATAATCTTGTCTAATTAGCTACCTTTTCTCTAGTTCTTATATATATTACAAGTGTAGTCTTAATCTAAAACTCACGTGGCACCTATGTCAATCCTATTTTAAATATCCACGTGGTATTTTTAGAAGAGAAAGCTACGAGACAATGCAAACGGGATTTATCCTTTTTCTCACGCCGCGTTAATGTCTTTGGGATCGTTCAAGGCGGCCCCGCTAGCCATTAGTTTAATGAGGGTTCGTTTACAGTTCCGAAGACAATAAGTATTGACTTCAACTTATTTTTATAATACTGTAAAATGCCGACAACAGAACTTTATGATTGCGTAATTCATAGACCGTTAGAAGGTCCAAACATGTGTGCAGGCCTTAAAAACAGTTACTGTATTACCGTGAGAAATGTCCCTATGCTAAAATACCATGCGAGACGTCCTGTCTTTTACAATAACAAACAATAGACAACAAAATCACTAGAAACAGTTAAAAACTTGGGGAGACATGGAGCGATTTATTCCTTAGAGAGTGTTGAAGTGAATTAGTCCCCGGTGGAATTGAAGGTTGAAGTCGGCAAAGGGTCAATCTGTGGTATGAGAATTCGAAACATCCCCAGGGGAGACGTGCTTTAACTTTCTCATGGAAAAAGTCTACCAACCAAAATACCTGGCGGCCGTGTAGGTATACAGATTACAATCCCACGTCGTGGGATTCCGCAGCCCGCGAGTTCCTGCATAATTTGAAGGCTTTCGGAACGATACACAAATTCATAAAATATTTATGTAGATTACAAAACGCAAGCAGGTAAATTGTGAAAAATACAGGCCTGTTTAAAAATAGTTCCTGTCTGTTATTCGTGCTATACGTTTTGCTTACCGACAGTAAAATAGAGAAAGTGCACTTACAGAATAAAATGCGCGTCAGAGTGAGTTAGATGTAGTACTTACCGACAGTGAGAGAGAAGAGTTCAGACTTGCACAGCAGTAGCGCAATGTGTGCACAGCCGAAGAACTCAAACACGCTGCTGAAGACGTGCGGCAGCCGGCACTGACAGTACGACATGCACGTCTGAGTGAGATAGATGTAGTGCTTACCGACAGTAAGAAGAGAAGAGGTCAGACTTGTCCAACAGTAGCGCGACGATTGCCCAGCCGAAGCGTTAGAACACGCTGGTGAAGATGCGCGGCAGCCGGCACTGACAGTACGACATGCACGTCAGAGTGAGATAGATGTAGTACTTACCGACAGTGAGAGAGAAGAGATCAGACTTGTCCAGCAGTAGCGCGACGTGTGCCCAGCCGAAGCGCTCGAACACGCTGGTGAAGACGCGCGGCAGCCGGCACTGACAGTACGACATGCGCGTCAGCGTTGGGTACTTGCCTTTATCGTTGAATAACGTTTGGGGCTAGGAGCAAACATAAGAATATTTTATTTCGAGACTTACGTACGAGTATACAAAACACATAATTTGAACTTGAACTGATGTTCAATGATTGTATGGCCTTCCTGTCATTTAAATTCAGATTTCCATTGTAACAGCTCTTCAGCGTAAAAATGATTAAAATAGACCTTAGAATAGTCATATGTTTGTAAGGATTATAGAATTGTAGTGGAACAGTTAATGACAACAGTTATACACACCCTTGTCCCCTTTCGTAAGTTTCTGAGTCGGTGCATGCGACTGACGACGCTGGCCGGGGCAGCCAATTCTCCCTCGGATGGAGGCTGTAACAAAAGATACAAAGGTTTATAGAAAACGTATACCCGTTTTACTTAGACCTACTTGTATCTTAGTAAGATAGGAATGGCGAAATTTATTAAACAATAGTTTTTGGATGATGCTCAATTCCTAAAACGAGAACATGGCCCGTTTTACTAACACTACGCGACAATTAAAAGTAAAAGTGCAATGTTGGATTTTCAAAGCTGGCTCAGTGTCATAAGTTGAAAAAAAAAGAAAAGTCAGAAATAAGGTTCCAGGTTGCCTGGAAGAGATCGCGGTATGCGATAAGGCCGCCCATTTTATGTATTTTAGTTTTAACTATGTTTTAACTTAGTGTACCAACAATAAAGCATATATAAATAAATAAATCCAACGGAACATTAGTTCTTCTAACTGTTTCCTAGTGTTAGTGAAAATAATTGTGTACCAATCTATAAAAACCGGCCAAGTGCGTGTCGGACTTCGCACATGGTCAACTTCGTGTAGTACCGTACCAAATTTTTTATATATTGGTATTTGTTAGCAAAGTATAAGTAATAATAAACATTATCACCTTTTTCACCATTTTTTTTTATGTCTAAAAAATTCTTCAGAACAAAATTTTGTACCTGACGACGGACAGAGAGATGGACAAGTGAGTGACAGAAATACCGCCCCAAGGGTCCAAATGGAACCCCCATTTGGACCCTTGGGGCGGTAACGCACTACTTCCGATGCGAGTCCGTGATTTGAGTTCCGAGTTTCTATCTGAATTGAAAATTTTCTGAATTATGATAGATACAGTTTGGAAGTTGTGCGTAAGCTTCCATACAAGAAGTTCTACGGCTACTTCGGAACCGAAATTTCTCGGATTCGGATCGGATGCAGTGCTTAACCGCCCTTCGGGTATGGAACCCTAAAGACGGCAGCATACTTTTTCAATCTGTTTCAACATGTGAGGCTATCGATGGTAATAAACTTATGATCAATTTTTCCCTGGGAGGCCTTTAACTCGAACGTCCGTCTTGCTTATTTGTCCCTGGAAGGTTTTTAACTCGAACGGCCGCCTTGCTAATGGTTTGCAGAACTGGGAACATGGTCCCTTACTTCTTGTCTTACTATAGTCGTCACAATCTAAGAAGTCCGTTGACCTTTCTCATTTTACAAGCCGCGATAACTTTCTACGTAAGAAATTGAAAAATCAAATTCATAATCCTAATTAAATACTATGTTACCAATACACTATGACAACGAGTATCGCAAGCATCAAGTTTAATTATTATTAAGTATTTTTATAGCTGTCAAAACAGGCCTTTTATTTTTACCCGACTGCTAAAGAAGGGTAATGTGTTTATCGGTCTATGTATGTATGTATGTATGTAAGTATGTATGTATGTATGTAAGTATGTATGTATGTTTGTTCCTATGTGGCGTTCTAGAGACCAAACGCGTAGGCCGATTTTGATGGTTCTTACGTCAATCGATTCGTCTTAACCCCGCGAGTGTCACTGGCTACATAAAAATTGGCAAATAGGAAAATAGCGATTCTTGGGCGCCATACTGTGGGGGCCCAATTTTTTTTTTAGTTTATCATCTCTTAAAATCCTTTATTTTGGGGTATCAAAATAAAGGATTTTAAGAGATGATTCAAAAATATTTAACACTTATATGTTTAAATGAATCAAATTCGAAAAAAAAATACTAAAAAAAAAAACGTCTGGTTTTGGTCAGCCAGCTCGCGAAGATGTATCCTCCGACAGCACAGCATGATTTACTTCTTGTTTACGTCTTTTAGTTCGCTTTTTAAGCAGTCGGGTTTTTAGATTTTTTTAATAAACTTTTTTTTTTGACAATTTTAACATTATAAGTGCGATAGTTTGTATGGATGGATGGATTTATGTTTGTTACTCAATCACGCCAGAACGGCTGAACATATCTGGATGAAATTTGGCACAGAGATATTATAGTCTGGATTGGCACATAGGCTACTTTTTATCCCGGCATAATGTTCAGTTAGGATGATAAAATACATTTCTAGTGGGCGAAGCCGCTGGCAGAATGATGATAGGTTATATCGGAAATCTTTTTAAACGGAAGGCATCTTAAATTTCATTTTTCCATACTCGTTTAGACTAATATTTGCAATTGAAGTGTCTGTTTGTAATATCGAAATAATGGATTTTTGGTAAATGCATATATTATGAAAGTATACAGAACTTATAAACAACAAAACCATTATTTTTTCTTTTGTCTGTCTGTCTGTACCCGGTAATCTCCGAAACAGCTGGACCGATTTTGACGGGACTTTCACTGGCAGATAGCTGGTATTATAAAGAGTAACTTAGTCTAGAAATATAATTGTGGTTCCTAGGAAAAATAATAGGCTTTAACGCCGACGAAGTAGCGGGCAAAGCTAGTACGGTAATAAAATAACAGATAATAATATACAGGGTGACTATCAATTTATTGACAATATTTTAGGCCGTAAAACTATTCATAATATATGACGAACTTTTAAATCTGAAAATTAATTTTGAACATTATGTTGACATTTTTAGACAAAATGTCAACACAGCATTTTTGTTTTCATAATTCGGAGTTGATCGCATTTGAAATAGCACCTCTTCGTTATAGTTAAATATCACCATCGGCCTATTAATGTACCCACTGCTGGGACACAGGCCTCCTCTGTGTGAGAAGGGATGGGCCGTAATCCACCACGCGGGCCCAGTGCGGATTTGTGGATGTCACATGTCTTCGATATTTTGGTTCTAGAAGATGCTGGTTTTCTCACGATCTTTTCCTTCACTGTTATGAGAGCAGATATAATAATTTACACAAAGTTAAGCGCCTACCTGGGTCGAACCCACGACCTACACCTTGTAAGTTGCGGCCGATACCACTGGGCCACCACTGCTCTGCGAGTTAAATATGATTACTAGAATTAACTACTCCTAAATTAATACTAATAACAACATACCCAGATCCACATAGTCTAACGAAACCTTACAAAACCGTAAATAAAATGTTAATGCAACGATAAAACGTACGACGTACGTGTACATGTATTTTACCTATTTTAGTATGATATCTACTAGCTTTTTATTATTCAACTATGCACCTGCCATGTTGTCTCTTTACCACCTTTGGTTGACTGCTAGACAATGCCTAAGGCATTAAGTCCACCTTTGTACATTTTGTGCATGACGTCTAAATAAATAAATAAAACCTTCATTCACCTTACACAATATTTTATTGTCATCAACATTTTATTGAAAGATTTATTTATTTATTTAAACTTCATGTACAATAGTGGCACATAGGCGAACTTAATGCCACAAGGCATTCTCTACCAGTCAACCTTTGGGTTAAAAGGACAACATTGTGAATGCGTACAAAATAAAATTTAAAAATAACAACCTGTATACGAAAATATATATACTTACATATATATTATAATAGACATATAATATATATGTAACACTTCTTTATTCAACATTCTGTTAGCAATGCCTGAGTTTCAAGAACATGCTGCAATGAATAGTATGAATACAGAACTTTTGTATAATAAAACGTCTACTAAAAGCTCGAGAACAGACTTGTGATAAATTAATTTGAATCGCTGAGATTATAATTACGCTTTTCGCTTAAATATGTATGAAGTTTTGAGAAAAGGAAGCGAACGTTCTTAGAGGAAATGCGGTCGCAGACATCCGGCTGAATTTACTAAGTAAAAAGTCTTAGTTTCCTCCTCCAATATTGGACCAATTTAAAAGATATGCCATAAATTGAATAAATATATATATTTTGTGCTTCATAAACGAACTTTTGTGCTTCTATGTTTTTCTTTTTAGGGCTCCGTACCTCGAAAAGAAAAAACGGAACCCTTATACGATCAATGAAATTTGTATTAAATACTCAGGTCTACTGTCCCTTTGAAAAAATCAAACTTCTAAGCCAACGCTGTCAGAAGATACAGCCGTTTATGCCGCAAATTTTCGACACTCGCAAGGAAATCAAAACCTACAGGGTACTTCTCGTGAACTCAGAATCTTGAAATTTGGTACGAAGCAACGTTTTATAGCACAGATAAAGGAAAAAATGCGAAAGCCGTAGTTTTTTAGTTACACGATATAATAAACATATTTTTAATAATTTTAAACTTATTACCCTTTTCCTCATGAACGCGTAGAGATATTAAATTGCAATTCATATCAAATACTTAGGTCTATAATACCTTTAAGCTGTAACAAAATCAAACTTTTATGCCAACGCAATCAAAAGAAACAGCAATTTAAGCCGCATATTTTCAAACTCGCAACTACTCGCAAGGGAATCAAAACCTAAAGAGTACTTCCATCTTCAAATTTGGCATGAAGCAATTTTGTATAGCACATATAAAGAAAAAATTCCTTAAACCTTAAATTTTTAGTTACATCACATATTTTTAGGGTTCCGTACCTCGAAAAGAAAATACGGAACCTACAGGTTACCTACAGGTTTGTACGGAACCCTCGGTGCGCGAGTCCGACTCGCACTTGGCCGGTTTTATTCCATCTATAGTTGTCAAATTTGTACACTAGGCCTCTGTTGACAGCGCAATTGTGAGCATTTTGTGAGCGTTCTAGTGCTTCTAAAGATAATGTATCATCAAAAAGGAAAACAGAGGGGCGTAGTATATATCTTTCTTTTTTAGTCTATGGAATATCTTTTAAATTTGTCCAATATTGGAGGAGGAAATAGGCGAGAGCCGAACCTCGCATTATAACTTTTTACTAAGGCAATTCAGTTGGATCTCTCTCTGCCCGCATTTCTTCTTAATAAAACACTTGCTACGAATTTGCTACGAGCGCTACGGTGCTACGATATCGTAGCAATGCTTCGCAACGATCAAACTTTGTCGGGTCGGGTTTGTCTTGTTATTCCTATTCGACGAAAACCGTGCAATTGTCTAAATATAAAGCCTAAGGTAATCAACCATAGTGTTACGTATAAGTACTACCAGAGATAAGCAGGCCTTTAACAAATGCTTTATGACACTTTAGAGTAATTGCTTGAAATAATGCCATAAAAAATAATTCAGCATTTTAAGTTTTTAAACCTTTTTCATAAACTTTGAACCAAACAGCCCGTATTCATTTCAATACCCTTTTTAGGTCTACATGATCTATTACCCTAATTTAGGATGAAAAGGGTAGCAGCTGCTTTATACTATATGCAATTTGAATATAAAATTAGTCTAGCGATATATTTGATATTTAAAAATAAACTTTACTATAAATTCAAGACACCATTTTACGTCATACCTAACAAAAAAGAAATGTCACTCAACAAAGCTAATTTTCCTCCACCGTCTTTTCAACAGTATTTTAAGAGGCAAAAATTAATCTTTTTCGATACCCGTTACAAACAAAACCAATCTATTCTTTACAAAAAGGGAACAAACAAAATTTCTGTTGCACAGCCAAAGTGAAAAGGAACACGGCCATGGACAAAGAGAATGGACTGAGTAGAACCCTAATAAAATTTACCAATCTGTAGAAAGAGACAAAGTGACTGTGCGGCCAACATCTGCATTTTCCTGTAGGTAGCATGTGACGTGGACCAATCAATATTCAAGAATAAGTAAACTAACTAAAAAAAGTAAACTGTCAAAACTCAAAAAGTTATGATGGATGCTGACAAGCGCTTTTAACGTTCACGTGATCAATCTTTTACATTTTGCCATTTAATAAAATGTCACTTTTTATAAAGCTTTTGGTCTCACCATCGCTTTATCTCTCTCTCACTTTACTACCTGTATTCACTTTATACTCCTTCATAGGGGAGGTCAGTCTATCCTCTATGTTTGTAATCACGACCGAGCAAGGTGAGCGTTAATAAGGAAAGCTTATTTGCCAAGCAACGGGGAGATGTAAACAGCCGCGAAACGTGATATGCATTGTAAAATAACGAGAACATTGCAGCTGTTGTCTATATTTACTTGGTCCGGAATCAGGCAGTGAGTAGGTTAGTAATAGTAGTCCTTTGTGAATGAGCTTTTAAAGGCAGTGTTTAAATTAGTCCTATTCCAACAAGCAACAAGCTAAAAGGGACATGTGACAATTAGAGGCACATTTTCAAGTACATTTTGACAAATAACGAACCAAATAAGTGGATTTTTCATTTAAAATGTTGAATTTGTTTCCCATTTTTTTTTAATATTTGAAATAAATTATCAAAGTGAACTTTGATAATCATTTGTTTAATTTCATTTGGCTCCACTGCTGTTCAACATCTTCACCGATGACCAACCGGTGAGCCCTTTTTTTTTGTTCCGGTGTATAAAATCCTCATTGGATGTCCTCCGCCCTGGGGAGGGTGGAGGGGTGTGTCAGGCTCGTACTGACTAAAAACCACCCCGGTGTTCCATCACACACCTGCTGGGGGTCGCGGGGACAACGATACCTCCGCAACCCTCGGCTAGTGCAAGCCCGCCTCTGCGGGCCTCGATCTCAGGTTGAGGGGGGAGTGCGCGCCGCCACCTCTGGCGTTGTCCGCCCTCCGCCGACACCCGGCGCGTGTTCTGGGGATCGGGTGAGCGGATGAAATCACTCTCTCCGGGCATCATGGCAGGGCTTGCCAATCACCCACAGTTTACATCCAAAATACCTCGGCATTACTTTGGATAGGTCCCTCAACTACAGAAAGAACTGCGAGAATGCCAAACGGAAAGTGTACACTAGATACAACTTGTTACGCCGCCTAACTTCCACCGATTGGAGGGCGTCTCCTCAAGTCCTGCGAACAACTGAAAGAGCGCTCTGTTTCTCCGCTGATGAATATGCTAGTCCAGTATGGAACCGCTATGACCAATGGTGGCATAGTGGTAACGGCCAGGACTTACAAGTTGTAGGTCGTGGGTTCGAACCCAGGCAGGATCTTTACTTTGTGTAAACTATTTCATCACCACTGCTCTCAAAACGGTGAAGGAAAACATCGTGAGGAAACCGGCATATCTTAGAACCAAAAATTCGAAGACATGTGACATCCACCAACATGTACTGGGCCCACGTGGTAGATTACGGCCCATTCCCTCTCACAGAGAGGAGGCCTGCACGCACAACGAACCAATTGCGAGTCTAAGTGCGGAAAAGTGGTCCATCTATCCTATGCTGTGGAATCCTACGCTCTGTGCAGTTTAAATTAGTGGTCTAAACGAGACGATTGCCACTGGTTGCCTTACACCGACGCCTGTGCGAATGCTATATCCACTAATCGGCAATTCGCAGGACTATATCAAGCCACACAGAGAGGGCGACTTTAGAAAATGACCTACGCCACTCAATGCACAATTACAGCTCGGTGCTGCAAGGCTTGAAAAGCCGAAAAAGCATCCTTGGCTGCGTGATTCCATCTGATGGTAACACCACCTCGGGGAGATGAGACCTTTGGCGAAGCTCAAGCTTCCTGACTACTTCATCAAGCCAGCGGAGAGTGTCCTGCCTGGGCACGCGTTGCCATGACCGACCTGGTAAACACTAAATAGACTCCGCACTCAGGTCGGCTGCAGTGGAGACAATCTCCACAGGTGCGGGTTCTCGGATGGCTTCAATCTTCAGTGTTTTTGTGGCGTCCCTCCGCATACTATGGCCCACCTTTCGTCTTGCGCGGCTTGCCCTGAAACCTGTGCATATGAGGACTTTAAGACTGCGTCGGCGGATGGTGTTGCCTTGGCAGAATTCTGGCCCAAACATATTATTTAGAGACTATATTTGCTGTCGGTAAGCTAAGTAGAAGAAAGTGAACTTTTAATTCTAAATTGTAAATATTGATCAAGGTTCCCACTAGAAATAATAAAAACCGGCCAAGTCCGAGTCGGACTCGCACACAAAGGGTTCCGTACCATTATGGCAAAACACTGCATAAAAATCACGTTTGTTGTATGGGGGGCTCCCTTAATTTATTTTATTTTAATTTATTAATTATTATTTTTTGTAGTAAATATACAACTAAACATTCTGTGAATATTTCAAGCGTCTACCTGTTGCCGTTATTAATATCGAGAAAAAACGGCAAAAATATCACGTTTGTTCTATGGGAGCCCCCCTTTAATATTTATTTTATACTGTTTTTAGTATTTGTTGTTATAGCGGCAACAGAAATACATCATCTGTGAAAATTTCAACTGTCTAGCTATCACGGTTCATGAGATACAGCCTGGAGACAGACGGACAGACAGACAGACAGACAGACAGACAGACGGATCGCGAAGTCTTAGTAATAGGGTCCCGTTTTTACCCTTTGGGTACGGAACCCTAAAAAGGAGTTCTTAACAAAGTATGCGCAGAAATTTTACGCAAGCACATCTCAAACTGGCAGGGAACTTTGATGCAGATATTATTATGTATATGTCCTCCAATAGTGACAATGCAAGCTCCATGAAATGTATTGTATTGTTTGTTGTTGTTGTTGTTGTTGTTGTTGTATTGTATGTATTGTATGTATTTTGTTTGTATGTGTTAACTTTGTATTTTTAATTAAAATCACGCACGTTGTAATACATATATATGTAAAGATTAATTAACGCAAGCTCAACTTTTGTCTAAATTCAACGAAAACTTTTGAAACTTTTAACGCATCATAAATAATGCTGTTTTGCTCGGCGGAGCGGAAAGTAAAATTAATTAATTGCGCGTGATATTGCTCTGCACAGATATTGCTTGAGCAATCAAGCAATATCCCTGCAAAGGGATTTTCCACGGGCATATGGCTATAAATGTCAATAGTACGAACCCCTAAGGGTTATCTCACACCGAGACGCGACGCGACGATAATTTTGCGCGCTGTGCTGCATGGCGCCGTATTTAACTTTGGCACAGATAATATAATACTAGGTTTTGGTATTTTGATCGGAACGCACAACGCTCCGGACTAGTGATAGCGTATAAGGTAGCATCCTTTCAGTGCGTGTCTGTAGGTTGGCAATGTGCAACCTCGTCCCAGTACCTTCTCCTCGCCTCCCTTCACTCTTCTATATAAATTTCAAGGAAAAATAATACTGGAATTAAACAGCGGCTGCACCCCCTCCCCCACATAGTGTACTTCACCAACATTAGAGGTGTGCGCTCATATCTCACTACAGTCCACTACCACCTGGAGGCTGAGAAATGTTTGAGATGGGATACCACGGGCAAATATTGTCAAATAGACAAAATAATCACATTCACATGCTTAATAAGCATCTGCACTTTCTTGTGAGTCACTATAGTGATAAACTAGTTTTTTTTTCACATCAACAATTTTGTTCATAAAATAAAGTCGACAGGCGATACTTTGTATCTGCCTCTTAGGGTAAGACATCAAATAGCTCGGCTATTATCATATACAATAAACTCAGACATAAGTAGTATGTCGAAGTATCCAATTATTATTGATATTAGTAATAGTACTAATTTAAAGGTGGTTAAAAATGCTATTAATATTTATTCTTTAAACTAGTTCATAGGACAAGGGAGGGTACCAATAACGGAATAGTTACGAGTATATCCCTCTTAAAGAGATGAGGCCCGTGTCCCAGCAGTGGGAACATTAATAGGCTGATGATGTGATGTGCACAACGCTATGGTATGCGGTACCGAACACATCAACTTATGAAATCGTCTAAAAGAGTATTAGTTTTGTCGTAGTAGTTGTAGGATATGTGATGGGATAGGACTCAGTGGAAGGAAATGGGGAAGGCCTATGCCAAAGAGGTGACTTGTGCTTAGAGGCGTGATATATACTCGTACAAAAATTAAATTTAGAAATTATTTAGCAAATAGAATCTAGTAAATATAGGAAATATTTATGTAAAAAATAGTAGAATAAAGCCTTTTTTTAATTGTTGTTTTTTAGTTGTTGTATTTTTATAATAACGAGATGCGTTCGGCCGCGGCACCGCATACCGTAGCGTTGTGGGTTCTGATCAAGATACTAAAAGAGCTACGTGATGCCGCGTGGTGTGTTTTCTTTTTAACACGCTTTTATTAGCTGTATGGTATGTATGTATCTATGTATCAATGTAACGGCAACTTTGAAAGTGATTTTCACCCCCTTCAAAACGTCGGATTGATTTGAAACTTTGCACACTTATCAAGGATCGATGACAATGCAATAGTTTAAATAGTTTGTCCCATTATTCTTACCAGGATCTTCAGGATTAGCGACTTTTTAGGTCAATGTACCATTAAAGCGTTTTTTTTTTGTTTATTTGTACTGCAATTTATTGTTTTAATGCTCTCACTAAAATCTGTACTTTTCTTAATTTATAAAATGTGTAAAGTTCTATATTGTATCGCTATCCTAAAAAGTACGTACAACCGTCACGTCGTCGCATCTCCCTGTGAGCGGACCCTTAAGCAGATATATTTTTCTTTAAAATATGCATTAGAGTCAGATTTTATTTTTAGTATATTAATATATAGTTTGTACTCATCTGAATAAGTTTTCCATTTTGTTCAAGAATAAAGTGTACTTTAATGTCTGAAGTAAAGGGTCTTTCAACAAGGACGGGTCGATGTTAAAATTGAATAAAACAAGATGTGTGTGAGATATTAACGAAATTATTTTTTTTTTAAAAGGCCCATTTATGCCATTATGGATGGAATATGACATCGTTCAAATGTCCGCCGCGGCTTCGTATGGTGGCACGAATCTGAGAGGTCCAATTTTTAATGACTCTGCTGCATAGATCCGGCTGAATCCGAGCGATGGCCTGCGTTATGTTGGCTTTCAGGGCAACGGTCGAATGTGGTTTATTGGCATAGACCTGCGACTTCAGAAAACCCCACAAGAAAAAGTCTAGCGGAACTCTAACTCTACCCTCAGACCGTTCATGTAGAATGTCGATTGTGTCGTTCGCTGTGTGGCAAGTAGCACCATCTTGCTGGAACCACATGTCGTTCACGTCCATATTGTTCAATTCAAGCCAAAATAAATTGTTTATCATTGATCTGTAGCGCTCGCTCGATCTATGCAGCAGAGTCATTAAAAATTGGACCTCTCGGATTTGTGCCACCATACGAAGCCGCGGCGGACATTTGAACGATGTCATATTCCATCCATAATGGCATAAATGGGCCTTTTAAATAAAAAATTAATTTCGTTAATATCTCACACACATCTTGTTTTATTCAATTTTAACATCGACCCGTCCTTGTTGAAAGACCCTTTATCAGATGCACTCACTAGACTTAGGTACCAACCAAAGAATATACGATACGACGAGTAGAAATCTATGTTTAAGTTAAATAAACAGTTAGTTTCTCTTCAAAGTTAGAGTGAACAGGCTTCTTCTGGGTAAGCTCACTCCATCGTCGACTCTGTCTCAGTCACCTCTGACCTAGACTAGAGTCAAGAGCAAACCCATCACAAATAAAAAAATTAAAAAAATAAAAATTCCTTAACATTTCTATTTACGTCATCTCAATCTCATATAGGTCCTATCTACAAACGAAAAAAAAATGAGTGAATGGGAACAAAACTTTGATTATGATTTTATCTTTGATTTCTTACACTTTATTGGTTTCAAACAAAGCATGATTTTTTTTAAATTATTATTTAATATATTGGAGTACCTACTAAAATGCTGCAAATAACGTGAAAATTCCCTTCAAAGTTTTCTTTCTATTCACCCCGTTTGTACGTAGATACGTCCTGTATGACGTTTGAGGAGGTAAAAAAACCATCGCGAGTATAGATCTACGTACCTACCACCTTTTTATGATGACCACAAAACCACAAACATGCAATTTGCTTTCAGTAATCATATTCATTATGTGACCGTCACTATTGCCTGCATTTCATACAAGTCTTGTGTGTTGTTTGGTTTTGGACATCATTAGTATCTAATCCATTCATATTTCATCACCAGAATTACGTTTTCGCTTTCATCCATTTTATCAAAGGGTTCATCGATGTATCTACCTATACGCACAAAGTACGTAAGCGGCGCGCGCTCTATTTTGTGCTATAGGTATGGTATAGGTAAATTCTCGGTAAATATAGAAAGAAAGAAAGAAAACACATTTATTTGACACAAAGTAGAGCATACAACACAAAAATAGACTAAACAACAATAATATAAAAAAACCGGCCAAGTACAAGTCGGACTCGCACACAAAGGGTTCCGTACCATTATCGCAAAACACTGCAAAAAAATCACGTTTGTTGTATGGGAGCCCCCCTTAATTTATTTTATTTTAATTTAATAATTATTATTTTTTGAAGAGAATATACCGGCTAAACATTCTGTGAATATTTCAAGGGTCTACCTGTTGCCGTTATTAATATCGAGCAAAAAATGGCAAAAATATCACGTTTGTTGTATGGGAGCCCCCCTTAAATATTTATTTTATATTATTTTTAGTATTTATTGTTATAGCGGCAACAGAAATACATCATCTGTGAAAATTACAACTGTCTAGCTATCACGGTTCATGAGATACAGCCTGGTGACAGACGGATAGACAGACAGACGGATCGCGAAGTCTTACTAATAGGGTCCTGTTTTTACCCTTTGGGTACGGAACCCTAAAAATTAAATCAAACAATATAAAAGTAACAATGTGTGTCCCACGGCTGCGCCAAATAGGACCAGTTCAGCAAAATGTCGGGCAACTAGTGCCCGACGACGCGGTACATATTCGTGGAGAATTTTAGTGGGAAACATTTCATGGAAGTATGTGTTTGAGTAAGTTAGCTAATACCTATATTTAACTGAAAATAAATTGATTTCAGCAACCTGAAGTAGTGTGAAAAATCAACCAATCACATAGACGGAAATCCACATAGCGACTTTCTTCATCTCGCAAGTGATTCGTCGATTTTCAACTCTTATTACGCAATAAGGCACGTGCACGTGTTTCTATATTTACAAAAATGGCGCATAATCGGTTAATTTATTGAATAATTGAGTTAAGCTGTATCAAAAATACTTTATTTCTGCTAAGGTAATTACTCTTATTACAGCTCTTACTAAACGACGACAATAATGGCGATATTTCGTCTTAATCTCGATATTCTTACTCAATGTCAAAGGTAATTTAGGCACCAGATCAAAATCAACGAAACCTCAAACACTTTACAAATTGAGTAACATCGCCTCATGTAACAAACACACGTGTATTATAGCGATACAAGCTGTTTACTGCCTCATTTGTCTAAAAACTAAGCTACGCCGTATTGAGTATTTATAATTATGTAGATAGATCATCATCATCATTATATCAACCGAAAGACGTCCACTGCTGGACATAGGCCTTCCCCTAGCTTAGCCACATTGACCGATCCCGTGCGTCTCGCATCCAGCGGACTCCCGCCACCCTCGCCAGGTCATCTGTCCACCTGATGGGAGGCCTTCCAGCGCAGTATCTTCCAGTTTGCGATCGCCACTCCAGAACTTTTCGGCCCCATCGGCTATCCGTTCTGCAAGCAATGTGCCCTGCCCACTGCTACTTAAGTTTGTCAATTCTTAGGGCTAAATCGCTAACCCTGGTTCTCGTGCGGATCTCTACATTTCTGATTTGATCTCGCAAGGAAACTCTTCTGATGAGGCCCATTGTGAGCGACCACGTCTCAGTGCTATAGGTCATCATTGGCAACACACACTGGTCATAGACTTTCGTCTTGAGACACTGTGGTAAGTTGGACGAGAAGATACCCCGCAACTGCCCGAACGCTGTACAGCCGAGTCGGATTCGACGTTTGACCTCGGTAGTTAGATAACAGATCAAAATCAATGAAACCTCAAATGCTTTACAAATTAAGTAACATTCGAAGTCGGCTCATGTTACAAGCACGCATGTATTATAGCGACACAAGCACAATATTATACAGCACATATAGGTACTGTTTACTGCCTCATTTGTCTAAACACTAAACTACGCCGCATTGAGTAGTTATAGATAGATAACAGATCAAAATAAACAAAACCTGAAACGCCGCTGTGATATTGAGAAACATCCCAAGTCAGTTCATAAAAAAATACACGTGTATTATAGCGACACGAGCACAATATTGCACAGCATATACTATTTTCTACCACATTTGTCTAAACACTAAGCTACGCCGTATTGTGTAGTTATTAGATATAGACCGCGTGGTTGATTATGGCCCATTGTATTAGTAAGTGGCATTGTATTAAGTAGTGGGTACGTAAGAAGATTGCTAATGCAATTATGCTACAGGTAGGTACTGTTTGCTGCTTCATTTCATACGACACGGTTGGCGTAATGGTTGAGCGATCGGCTGCTGCGCCCCGTGTCGCGGGTTCGTTGCCCGCACGGAACAAATATTTAATTTTGTATGACCTACAGATAGTTGTTCCGGATCTGGGTGTCTTGTGTATGCGAGTTTAAATGTTTGTAAACGCACCCACGATACAGGAAGAAATTCCTAGTGTGGGGAAAAGTATTAAAACATGCAAAAATATTGTCTACACTGATTTACGCCCGATTTTAGTAGTTATATATAGATGGATAACAGATCAAAAGCAACAAAACCTGAAACGCCGCTGTGATATTGAGTATCATACGACACGTGTATTATTGCAACACAAGCACACAATATTATACAGCATGTAGAGTTACAACATAACACGTGTAGATACTGTTTACTGCCTCATTTGTCGAAACAGTCAGCTACGTGGTATTGTTGAGCTAACATGAATAATTTTGTCACCTTGTAGCAACGAAAATGAATTTTGTACGGAAATTATTGATTCGATAGATTTGTGGCAGATAAATAAATATTTATGTTATGTTATTCCTGAGTGGAGTACTAATACATTATACATATGTAAATCTGTACGTTTGGATGTTTAAATTTGGCACATAGGCTAATCATTTCCTGGAATAGAACATGGAATGTTACTTGTCCGTATTTATGCAAAATGGAACCACACGACAAATTTAGTTGTTTGTTTTTACTGAAGAATACTGATTTAAAAGTGGTCTAAATTCTTATACAAAAAAGAAACACATGATTTTTTTCCTTGAAAACTAGGTATACTAAAAGCAGAAGAGAACCAACAGCAATAACAAACATTACATATGAAGCAAAACCACAGCATCACGGGACTCTATTCAAACAAATAAACGATATTACTATCATGTCATTTTATACAAAACAGATCCGCACATACTTGGTACCATTATACATTACACATATTTCTATTAATAACCATTATTTTTAACCGACTTCCCAAAAAGGAGGAGGTTTCTCAATTCGACCGTATATATGATTTTTTTTTATGTGTGTTCGCGGATAACTTCGTCGTTTATGAACCGATTTTGATGATACTTTTTTTTGTAGGAAAGAAGATATCCTAAAGGTGGTACCATCATATGGAATTCAGGATCTGATGATGGCATCCCAGAGAAATCGAGGGAACTCCTCAAATATTACATGCATACATATAGCGATTTTGGTATTTTTATCAACAGTGCAATCATTTACACTCAGAAAAAGTCATTTGGTGAAATGCAACTGATGAAGAAGATCACAGATGGCCACTGGGACTCCTTAATGCTAAGTATGTCACGGGTATAAGATATATCGAATAGCTAACCGACTATGATGAAGCAACAACTGATCTTGAACTTTGAACATCGAACTGATCTGATGATGAAGCCGGTAGGCACTGGAACACCGAAATAAAACAATGGATCTTATTCGTGTTTGGGCTTATTGGAATCATCATGAGATTTACTTTGGCTAAAAAGTTTTTCAGTGTATTTGGATGTACCTACCAAATCTAAAATAGGTCAAAATATTTAGAAAATCTATATGGAGTTCCCCAAGGTAGTGTCCTCGGCCCCATATTGTTTATCATCTACATTAATGAATTGCCAAACTCGACAGATGAATTCACTGTATTGTTTGCAGATGATACTACAATTTTGACCAAAGCAAAAACTACTGAAAGCGCGACAAATATCTCAAATAAAGCACTAAATGATGTAATCGACTGGCTAGATAGAAATAATTTAAGGATAAACACGAGCAAACCTAAATTTATTAATTTCATGACATACAATAATAAAAATAGGGACACAATGAATTTACAAATTAAACATAACAATATTGACATAGAGGAAGTACTTGACATTATTTTTTTAGGCATAGTTATTGATAGATTCTGTAATTGGAAAGCTCATGTAGATCAGGTGTGTAAAAGAATAAATAAATTTGTATTTGCACTCAAGAAAATTAAAAATCTGACCAACATACAAACTGTCAAAATGGTATACCATAGCCATGTAGGTTCCATTTTAAGATACGGCATCGTCATATGGGGAAATTCGACTGATGCCCAATGGGCATTCATCGCCCAGAAAAAGTGTTTGAGATCAATTTTCAATATTAAATGGACAGACTCTTGCAGACCTATATTTCTTAAGCAAAGACTACTTACTCTTCCATCCCTTTATATATTTGAAATGTGCAAGTTTGTAAGGAACAACTAAGGAACACTATTCGAAAAAGACGAAAACGCGCTACTCAAAAGGAAAGTTGTTCAAAAACCACTTGTAGTTCCCAGAAACAAGCTTAAAATCTGCGATAAAAATTGTTTTAATATGGCAGTACGAATTTATAACAAACTACCTAAAGAACTCAGAGAACACACAAAAGATTTTAATACCAAACTTTATAACTGGCTCTGTGATAAATGTTTTTACTCCATCAGTGAATATTTTAAATGATGTTGCTATTTTGACATTTGTTTTGACTTACTTTTACATGGATCTGACATACATTATAATTTTTTATTTTATTTTTTTTCTTTAATTTTGACATTTTATTTAAATTTTGTACAGATTTACCTTACACTATTTTTATTATTGTGACATTTGATTAATTTCACATACCTACATTATTGTTATTTGACAATTGATTGATATATTGTTTCTTTTTCTTTTTTACATTGATTGATTAGACATAAATTATTGTTATTTGATTGATATTTTTTACATTGATTTGGCACAATTTATTGCTGTTTGACTTTTGCTTGTTATTATTTTGCTTATTATTATTTTGTTTCTGTTGTTATTTTGTATCTTGTACATTTTTGTCATTTAATTTTCACTGTTTTGCCTTGTTGTGTTGACATTAATTGTGATAATTGCTTTTAGATAATTTCATTTATTATTTGTATTTACCATTTATTATTATAATTGTATTAATTCAAAATTTGCACGCCGTAGTATGTGGCAAACATGTTCGAGCCATTTATTTTATTGTTATCCTGCATGCACTTACTATTGTGTGTTGTATGTATACACATGTTTTTGCAAATAAAAAAAATATATCTGAAAAAGCGATAAATAAAAATCTTTTTAACAAAAAAAACAAACCGACTTCCAAAACAAAATACTACAAAGCGATAAATAACTTTCTTTTCCGAAGTCGGTGTCGAAAAACGGAAAACAATAGGCAGAAGACACCGACTTCGGAAAAGAAAGTTATTTATCGCTTTGTAGTATTTTGTTTTGGAAGTCGGTTTGATTTTTTTGTTAAAAAGATTTTTTTAATACACCAAATGAAATCAGGTTTCTGTGATATGGTTATGCGTAAAATAATTTTCATAATTTAATTGTAATTTTATTTTGCAAGATAAAACCACAAGCATTCGGTTCTATCATGTATAAAATAAATATTGTAAAATAGTAGAACCAGTAGTATGCGATTCTATTTTGCATATAACGTTTTGAAACCCATAATCGCTCAAAGGTCCCAAATGACATAACTTGTTACATGCCTCTCATCTTTAAACAACGAAATATTTACTTTATTCCATTACTTAAATGGTAAAACGTCAAACTTCTGTAAATATAGGTGGCATTCAACGAAGTAGTTCGAATGCGTGACGACCCTTTTTTTTTCTCGCGAGACGATTATGTCGGACACTCGCATCCATCAAAAGGACGTACGTAGGATGTTGCGCAACCACGACGTGAATAAAGCCGCGTTTCCACTAGGCAACAAATGACGCGCTACATGTTGCACATCAAGTTGCCCAACATGTTGAAAGACAGCGCGGAACTTTGAATTAGTAACGAACGTCGTCGTCGTTGCGTCATGTTGCGCGCCAGCTGGCAACGTCGCCGAACATGTTGAGCGTTTCGTGTTGCACGTCAAATGTTGCCTAATGGAAACGCGGCTTTAGGCTAGCGGCCCCGACGGTATACCAGCAATTGTTCTTAGAACATGTGCGCCTGAATTGTCTCCGATCATGACACGTCTGTTTCGCCTTTCGTATGAGACTGGAAAAGTGCCGAATGCTTGGCAGCAAGCCAACGTACAGTCCGTGCCCAAGAAGGGCAGTCGAGATGACCCGGCCAACTACAGACCTATATCTATAACGTCCATACGCGTAACGCGTACATAATAGTAAGCTCCTGGCATACCTAGAAGCTAGCGACATCCTTAGTGACCGCCATTACGACTTCTACCTAAATCGAGCGGACGGATGGGGAAGCGCTTGCCGTCTCCTTCGACATCTCGAAGGCTTTTGCTTACCAATAAGGCTTTCGTGCCAGACCCTAGACACGAAAGCCTTATTGGTAAGCTTCCTTCATTCGGTCTGCTCGGTGGTCAGTGTGATTGGATTACAGACTTCCTCAGGGATCGGGCCATTCGAGTAGTTATAGATGGCTGCTCGTCGGGCCTATTGGATGTTAATGCCGGGATCCCTCAAGCGTTGGTACTCTCAGCGACATTATTCTTGCTGCACATAAATGATCTGCTAAAACCTGGCATCTTTGGGTATGCAGACGACAGCACTGTTGCTGAGAGATACTTGTCCAACGCACGGGCTACTGGGCCTGAGGTCCGGTCTCTCCGTGAGGCCATGGTCTCCGAATAGGACGATGTCAATCTGGTCAAGTTCAATGCCGCTAAAACACAAGCGTGTTTTTTCACCGTCAAAAAGAGCCAATTTCACCCGGCTCCATCTTTCCGAGGTGTAACCGTGCCGATAACGGACCATCTTGAGCTTCTTGGCGTAACGTTGACATCGACACTCATTATTGGCCCATACTTTGAGGCAAATGCTCAACTGGCTGCCATATAGTTGGGGATCCTTGCGAAGGTGAGACAGTACTTCTCGCCAGAACAGCTGCTTAATTAGTATCAAGCGCAAGTTCGATCTTGCATGGAGTACTGTTCTCATCTCTGGGAGGGATCAGCCAAATATCAGCTAGAGTCGATCGAAAAAAGGGTCAAGAGGCTCATCGGCAATGAGGCACTGGTTGAGTCAAAGCTCCTGTTCAAAGTTGAGGCAGAGCCTTGAACATTGTCGCCGAGTTGCCAGCTTGTCGGTTTTTTATCGGTTGCATTTCGGCGAGTGTGCGATGGAATTGCATGATCTAATTCTGCCCAGCCCGTTTCATCATCGGACTACCAGACGTACGGCGTTGCGCCATCGGTATATGGTGGACATCTCACCCATATGCACTAAACGTTTTGGAAATACGTTCACTATGCGTACAGCTAACGAGTGGAATTCCCTGCCAAACTCTGTGTTTCCCGATTACTACAACCTCGGGTTCTTTAAGTCAAGAGTGAATAGGTTACTTCAAGGGAAGCGTGCCACACCGTCGACCAAATCTTGACGGAACATTTAGTTCCCCTGTGGCCGTCAGGGGAAGCTACACCAGCGAAACTAGCCGATATTCAGTCCATGTTATATCTCTTTCCACAAGATGCACAGAGTTTTTATAATGGTCTCATTAGTGATGATGCACTAGAAGCCGACTTTGATGGACTAGATGCGGTTGATCTCGAAATCCAATTTGATGATAACGTCGAATAAACGCTCTCTATATGTATTATTTTATATTATTTGTGAATTAAAGCTTTATTACGATATTATAAATACATAGTATCATTTATATCAGTAAATACCTGGGTTGTGGTTCCTTTTTGTATATGAGAAAACCTATCAATTAGTAAATGTTGAAAGGAACCACATGCACAGAAGTGCCTTTTTGTAGGGTGGTTCTTTTTTGCATAAATACGGACACATTATTCCAGTAGTACTTACCTACGTTTCATGGAATAATTTCCGACTTATATGGACAGCCGCCAGCAGAAGATAGTAATAAATATTTATTTGAATCGTATTTGTTTATATATATTGGAAAGAGCGTAATTTTGTTGCTTCAAATAAAAACCAAAATATAAAAGGGATAATGTTGTTGTCTTCTTGTTTTAACCCCCGACGGAAAAAGAAGGGTGTTATAAGTTTGACGTGTGTATCTGTGTACCTGCCTAGCTCCTAAACAGATGAACCGATTTGATTTGGTTTTCCTTTTTAGGGTTCCGTACCCAAAGGGTAAAAACGGAACCCTATTACTGAGACTTCGCAGTCCGTCTGTCTGTCTGTCTGTCTGTCACCAGGCTGTATCTCATGAACCGTGATAGTTAGACAGTTGAAATTTTCACAGATGATGTATTTCTGTTGCCGCTATAACAACAAATACTAAAAACAGAATAAAATAAATATTTAAGTGGGGCTCCCATACAACAAACGTGATTTCTTTGCCGTTTTTTGCGATAATGGCACGGAACCCTTTGTGAGCGAGTCCAACTCGCACTTGGCCGGTTTTCTTTTTTTAATGCTGACTTTATCGAGAGTGTTCTTAGCTATATTTGATGAAAATCAGTTCAGCCGTTCAAAAGTTATGGGCGTCGTCGGCAAGATATCGTGTCATAATTACGTGTTCGATAGATTGTAGATCGAAGCGAAAAAATAAATAAAAAAAATACTTCTAAATACTTCTAGATAAATATTCTAGATAGGTTAGAATTAATATTTGTTTCGGGATATTTACCATGTTCATTTTGTTTTTGTTTTTATATCGAGCTCTCAACCAAAATCAAAATATACATGGTAAATATCCCGAAACAAATATTAATTCTAATGATTGTGATCATGTCAGCTCCTTAACTTTTTAAATTTTACTTGTTACAAATGTTTGTCCTGTACCTACGTATTAAGTGGCGTAGGTACATGTACAATAAATTTGTTATATAATATGGAATGGAATATGCTTTATTGTACTCCAAAATTTTAAATAAAGCTCATTTACAAAACCTTTAATTTCAGAGCACTACGGCGGCCCTGTGTCTACCAGACAACCTTCGGATGGACAACAACAAGACAACGTACCTAACACTCACCACGTAATTTTCCAATTATGAATTCAAAAAATATTTTATAAAAACGTACTTTATATTCGTGGATAGGTAAAATAAAATAAAAAAAACATTACAGTGCAACATTTTCCTTGGATTTTCAAACAACTGCGTCATAATAGTTATTTATGCTACAAGTGCGGAAGGTAGGTGATTTCCGATGAGTGGCATTTTTATTCACGAGCGAGCGAAGCGAGTGAGTGGATAAATCGACACGAGTCGGAAATCATCTTACGTACGTGTAGCATACAACATTTTACTATGCACTGTGCGAGAAAATAAAAAAATATATCTCGACCAAGTAAGAAATTAATAAAATGGCGGGCTTATTCACGCGCGCTCTGCATACCACAGATTAACTAATAGTTCCTCGGGCATATCTACTGCGCATGTTCAAATAGCTGTCACGTCGTAACGAAAAAAGGCACGAGCAAAATATACGTTCTGCCAAACATATTTAATGAATATTTAAAATTAATTTATTGATCAAAACCTAAATCTAGAGAAATTAAAAACGCCTTTAACCGTATAGTTCGGACGGGGTACATTTTGGGGCTTGACAAGCATACCTCCGCTGGCTCAGCCGCGGCTCATTTTGGACCCCAGATTTACGTCATACGACATCCTAATTAATAACTTAATTATTCATTAAGATACCTAACGAATCTTATGTGGGGGCTTTAATTAAAATAGTTGGATAAAAAGCTTACATGTTAGCGCAAATATTTTTTTAAGATTAAGTGCGCATGTTTTTTTATTTTTCATTTGTTAAAAACAAGTGTAATAATACGATAATCGCCATTTTGATGACAGTGGTGGTCGAAGCTAAAAAACATAAAAATGCAGATTTTGGCCACCCAAACTCCACGACAGGGGTAAAGGTTTGCTAATTGTTTAATTATTGGTCGAATTCATCCATATTTCAAAATAAATAATTAGTGGTAATGAAGTTATTTGTTATTCAAAGTCGAAGTTAGGCGCCAATCGTGTTTGTTTACATTTTTTTTTACACAAATATCACCCTTCCACATGTAAAATTGATTACAAATATGACAATTATGTCTCTAAATATAATAAACAACAAGAAGAAGCCCTGATTTTAACGTAATTAACAAACACCAGTCCAATAATACGTAAAATTCATTACCACTACTTTATTTTTGTTAAATTTCCAATTCGTCAAGTAGATTGTTTTTTTTTAATGTAATAGTTGTGTGGCAAAACGATTTTAGCAATCGATTTTATTTATGCTATCCACTCGATTAATGAGCGATTATCCCAAATCGATTCTTAAAAAATAGAAAAATCCTGTTTTAGGCATAAAATACAATTAGTACTTAAATTATTACTATTAATTATTTCTTAAAGTAATCTTAATAGGTTTTTGGACATTATTTGACTACAACCAACTAAACAATTTCATCGAACCGTGGATAATTTCGCGCCGAATTATCTATCCGATTCAAAATTCAAATTCGGAATGCGTTCGCTATTCAAAACTATTTTGTATAAAAATAATAATGATTGAGTCTTTATGTTTGATAGTCTCATAAGTATACAGAGTGCCTAGTATATTTTTATGTAAGTTTGTAACGCAAGTGTAGATAAATTTAGTTTCGGGGAACCAACGATTTTGTGATTATTCGTTATATTGCAATGAGTGTCGTACTGGCCCAGTGGCTAAAGGCCTCGCCTTGCCTGAGGTCATGGGTTCAAATCTGGACAAATACCAATGATTTCCATTTTCAAATTCATTAATGTACTTTCTAAGTATATTTTAGAAATCGTTGACAACGGTGAATGAAAACATCATGAAGAAACCTGGTCTTATAGTCTCAAATTGCCAACCCGCATTGAGCAAGCGTAGTGATGAATGTTCGTGCCTTCTCTGTATGAGAAGAGGCCTTTGCCTTGCAGTGGGACAATTATAGGCTGGTATTATTATTATAATTATATATTGAATAATGAGTTGAGAGTATGGTATGGTTAGGTTTTGAATTCGGTCGAGTTTGTTGTAATGTTATGAAAATTGGTTATTCTATACATACTTTTAAAATTTTATTTTTATTCATTTTAAGAACTAAGTTTGGTTTGTATTTACATCTGCATCCCCCGAAAACTATTAATATCAATAACCTTGTGCGTATCTTCTTGCGCGGTTCCTTTCCAAGCGAGTTATAGCATGGTTGTCAACCAACTAAGCTGAAAATCATCTAGAAGCATGAAATTTGGCAGAAAGGTTCCTCAAGTGACGTAATTGTGCAGTAAGAAAGGATTTTTGGAAATTGCATCCCTAAGGGGGTAAAAAGGGGTTTGAAAGTTTGTATGAAAAATCTAATTCCTTCGGCCATAATTCTTGAAACTTAGCACAAATATTATTCTAAGTAAACAATATAGGTTGCCATTATTAGTTTTTCGAAATGACGATTTAGGGGATGTTGAAGTTTGTATGGAAGAATCTGATTTCTTGGGTCAATCAACATGAAACTTGGCACAAATACCAACCTAAATAAACAATAAAGGATTTCATTATTAGTTTTTCGAAACTACCCCCAAAAGATGATTTAGGGGGTGTTAAATTATTTTTGAAATATCGTATATTTAAAAAATAATTTAACACCCCATAAATCACTTATTAAATATTTCTTTGGTTAATAAATTTGAAAATTTACATAAATACCCATCCTAAGTGAACCATAAAGGTTTTCATAATTAGTTTTACTTATCTAGTCCCAAAATACGATTTTTGGGGAGTTAAAGTGCTTTGAAGAATTTTATTTCTCGGGTTAATAAATTTGAAATTTGGCACAAATACCAACCTAAGGAAACAATAAAGGTGGTCATTATACATTTTTCGAAACTAACTCAAGCTAAGAATCTTACTGGACAGGGTTTCGTTTTTGACGTGGTTTTCTAGGGAAGCACTAAGGCACGATTTTGCGGCAATTCAACCTTTAAGGAAGTGAAAAGGGTATAAATTAGTTTGTATGTAAAATCAAATTCTTTGGGGATAAAGTTGATGATCAAAATTTACATAAAACATTTTGAAAACTCCCTCCCAGATTGGGTTTAGGGGTGTTAAAGTTTTTTTTGAGGCAACTCACTGCGCAATCTGACTAACATAAAATGATAAATAAAAAAATTAATTCAAAAAATCTAAAAACCCGACTGCTTTGCAGTCGGAGCATACATCTGGTTTGCGTCAGATAGCTCGCGAATATGTATCCTCCGACTGCACAGCAAGATTTTCTCCTTGTTTAAGTCTTTTTATTTCGCTTTTAAAGCAGTCGGGTTTTTAGATTTTTTGAATTAACTTTTTTTATTTATAACTTTTTAGTTATAAGTTTTTAACATTTAGGTGGGTGTGCAAGAAAGGAGCCTCCCCGAGTGGCGTTAATCTAAATCGTACTGCGATTCCAAACGCCCGGCGCACCCTGGGCAGCTAGCACTCGGTAACGCAGAGTCTAGCTGGCTAATCCTTTCACCACGATGGCACATCAAAACGGTTCTTCTCAGAACTATGATCAAGGGTCTTTAATAAAGCCGAAATATAATAAAAGAGTAACCACTAAGGGCATCCACCACCGGCTTTCGAAGCCCGCCCTCATTATCACCTCAATTAACATCGAGGGATTCTCTGAAAACAAGTCTCAGTTGCTGTCTCAACTTTGTCAGAACATAGACTGTGACATTCTCTGTGTCCAGGAAACGCATCGTGGTACCGAACATTTAAGGCCACACATCCCCGGAATGAATCTTGCTCTGGAGATACCCCACACACAATACGGAAGCGCTATTTTCGTCAAACCCTGCATAACTGTTCTGTCTGCAACCTGGAGTAATGAAAATTGCACGGAAGTTCTTACAGTCGATCTGGGTACTTGCTCAATCACATCGGTCTATAAGCCGCCTAACCAACCTTTTGAGTTCCACAAACCACCTAATTTTGACTCCCAACAGACTAAAGTAGTTGTGGGTGATTTCAATAGTCATAGTATATCCTGGGGGTACCGCGATACTAACGCAGATGGCAATTTAGTCGAGGAGTGGGCTGATGCAACTGAACTATCCCTCATACACGATGCCAAACAACCTGCATCTTTTAATAGTCGACGTTGGAAACGTGGCTACAACCCGGATTTGGTTTTTGTCAGCACTAATATAAACTCTTTGTGTTCAAAACTCGTCCTCCAACCAATCCCAAACACACAGCACAGGCCCATCACGTGTGAGATTAGAGCGGCAATTAAGGCCCGACAGGTCCCCTATAAACCACGCTTTAACTTTTCAAAGGCAAACTGGGCAAAATTCTCTACCGATGTGGATGCAAATTTACGCGAAATAGAACCTAAACCATCTAACTATGAACAGTTTGTGGATACCATATGGACTGTGTCGCGTCAGTGCATACCTAGAGGCTGCCGCACATCATACATATCCGGCCTTACTCCAGAATCTTTAGATCTCCTTAAGACCTACGAAGACCTCTACGAGAATGATCCCTTTTCTGAGGATACAATTGCTGCTGGGGATGCGTTGGTGTACATGGTAGGTGAAACCCGTAAACAAAAATGGATCACTACAGTGACAGACACCGACATGACCCACAGCAGTAAGAAAGCCTGGTCCACAATACATAAGCTTACTGGAGACCCTCCGGACCCTGTCAACCAGGGCTTCGTTACGGCCAATAAAATAGCCCATCAGCTGCTACTCAACGGGAAACCTCCTCATAAACTCCCAAGAGCCAAAAGGACTGTTAATGCCTCTGAAAGTTCTGATGAAATCAGCAAGTCTTTTAATCTCACAGACATCATTCCGGCCATCAGGGCGTTAAAAAATGGCAAGGCGGCTGGTGTCGATGACATAACTGTCGATCAGATAAAACACCTGGGACCTTTGGCTGTATCGTGGCTCTTGGCACTCTTTAATAACTGCATGGCTTCTGCAAACATTCCCAAATTATGGAGGAAGACCAAAGTCATTGCACTGCCAAAACCAGGTAAGCCCTCCGACGACCCCAAAAGCTACCGGCCTATCTTTCTCTTATGTCACACATATAAGCTGTTTGAAAGACTTTTATTAAACCGCCTCACAGCAGAAATTGACTCGGCTCTAATCCCTGAGCAAGCAGGATTTAGACCTGGTAAGTCTTGCTCTAGCCAGGTTCTCCGACTGACAGAATACATAGGGGATGGGTACGAAGCTAACAGAGTCTCTGGTGTCGTACTCGTTGATCTTTCGGCAGCTTACGACACCATCAATATCAAAAGACTGCTCGGGAAGGTCAGGAGCCTTACTAAGGATCATGGTTTTGTACGTATACTGAGTGAACTCCTGCACAACCGCCGTTTCCAGGTGTGCTTCCAGTCCACCAAAAGTAGATGGCGACGGCAAAAAAACGGTCTCCCTCAGGGCAGTGTGTTGGCGCCGACACTTTTTAACATCTACACGAACGACCAGCCCATCACCCAAAACACGGAGCGGTTCCTATATGCGGATGACTTGGCCTTAGCAACGCAAGCAGCTACTTTCGAAGCCGTGGAGCATACACTGACAATGGCACTCGACTTACTGGGCGAATACTATGACCGCAATGCTTTGCGGCCCAACCCATCCAAGACACAGTCGTGCGCATTCCATCTTCGCAACTTGCATGCAAATCGGACACTCGCCATCTCGTGGCGAGGAACTGAGGTCGAACACTGCTCGAACCCCAAATACCTGGGTGTGACGTTGGATAGGGCCTTAACATATAAGTCACACTGCTACGTAACAAAACAGAAGGTCGGGAACCGTAATAGCCTGCTCCGTCGCCTTATTTCCACCAACTGGGGAGCGGCACCCGATGTTCTCCGCACAACTGGTATGTCTCTATGCTTCTCTGCTGGCGAGTTTGCGTGCCCAGTGTGGCACCGATTCACTCACGCCAAGCAAGTAGACATTGCCCTTAATGAGACGTGTCGGATAATATCGGGCTGCTTAAAAGCAACGCCACTTAATAAGCTCTACCCGCTAGCAGGCATAGCACCACCTGCCGTACGAAGGGATGTCGCATGCGCGATGGAAAAAAAGTACCAGGAATCCGATACCCGACATCCCCTCTACGACTATTCAACAACTCCGGGTAGACTGAAAAGTCGTAGGAGTTTCCTGCGAACTACACAGGCAATCCAGGACAGGCCGCCTGAGGAGAAGAGAAAGTTGTGGCTGGAGAAGTGTCCACCACCCCATGACTTTGTTGAGCCCAAGGAACATCTACCGCTTGGTCATGAGTTGCAGTGGCCTGTATGGAAGGCATTGAATCGGCTACGTACACAAGTAGGTCGCTGCAAATATAATTTGGCAAAATGGGGGATTATTGATTCGTCCAACACCTGGTGTGAGTGTGGTGCCCCTGTACAGACTATGTCCCACTTGTTGGAGTGTCCTGGCTGTCCTTTCTCTTGCACCCTGGAAGACCTGAACAGTGCTTCTGACGCTGCAATAAGCGTGGCCGCCTACTGGGCCCAGACAATCTAATTAAATGTGCCATCGATTCGAAAAGAAGAAGAAGAACATTTAGGTACATTTAAACATATGTGTTTTATATTTTCGAAATCACCTCTTAAAGCCCTTTAATTTGATACCCCACACGATGGGTTTGGCAGAAAAAAAAATTGTCCTCCGCAATATGGCGCCCAAAATCTGCCATTTTTCTATTTTCCAATTTTAATATAGCCAGTGACACTCGCGGGGTTAAGACGAATCGATTGACGTATGAATCATCAAAATCGGCCAACACGTTTGGTCTCTAGAACGCCACATAGGAACAAACATACATACATACATACATACTTACATACATACATACATAGACTGATAAACACATTACCCTCCTTCGGCAGTCGGGTAAAAAGAGAAGAAAGGAGTGAATAGCATATTTAGGTTGTTCAAAACTAGACCCTCAACGGGGCAAAAAGGGTTGATAAGTTTTTAGGGGAGGATTTTACTTTGTGGCGTTAACCTAAAATGTATTATTGTTTAAGTCAAATAACGAATCGTCCCAATCCAATAAACCCACCAACCCCAAACCCAAATCCACGATACCCAGTTTTTAATAGTTTTAATAATATCTTATTTTTGGTTGCCTTTACTAACTGCATATAAGAAAATCATTTATAGGATAAACGAAATCACGCGAACATAGTCGCGGGCGGAGTGCTAGTCATACATAAACATACTCATATTTATACTGGTCATTCAGTATAAAACCGTCTGAAATGATCAATGTAAAACTCTCTTATTCTATATTTTTCAATACAGTTGTTAAACATGGCGTACTTTCAGAGGCTATAATTATGATTCGAAAATTAAATCTTATGCATAGGCATCTTTCTGTTACGCGGTCGTGACTTTTGTTTACGAGCTCGATCATTAGTTTTGCAGTTTAGTTTTAAATTTATAAGTCAATTTAAAAAGTTTAGTAGCAAAGAGTTTTCATACATAGAATAAAATGGGATAGATTTTATACGAGGAAAAATGAATGATTCCGTACGTTTTAGCATTGAACTCTCAAAAGTCTTTTTAATGGTTGTTTAATATATTTAATTACCAGTTTTAATTTAATTATTTTCACATCAACATTTATCTGAAATCGAATAGGCTGTATAGACTGTTTTCGTTGTAAAAAATGTCCAGTTGCAAAAACGCGCCTTTAGTTATAAGTCAATATAAAAAAGTTTAGTATCAAGGAGTTTTCATACATATAATAAAATGTAATAGATTTTATACGAGGAAAAATTAATGATTACGTACGTTTTAGCATTTAATTCTCAAAAATCTTTTAAATGGTTGTGTAATATATTTAATTACCAGTTTCAATTTAATTATTTTCACATCAACATTTGTCAAAAATCGAATAGGCTGTGTAGGCTGTTTTCGTTGCAAAAAAAATATGTCCAGTTGCTAAAACGCGAAGAAATTTAATTTTTTTGTGAATTAACAAATCTAATTCTTTGATTTGTTTTTACTATTTCCCACAACTGTATTGAAAATTATCGTGTGATACACGGGCGTGTAGGTTATTGCAAACTCGTGTCATTAAAAACCCTCGCCTTCGGCTCGGGCTTGTTAATGACAGCTCGTTTGCAATAACCTACTTTCCACCCTTGTATCACAATGTACTATTGAATACCGACTGCATTCCAAATTCGAATTTTGAATTCTTTTACGTTCGGCGAATTCGGCGCGAAATTAGCCACGAATCCTATTTTTTTTTTCAATTTACTCTTCTGATAACATTATGAAAGCATTTATGTATAGTTATTACTATATATTATTACTATAAGTTGTTATTTTATTTTGTGCCTATAAACTAATTTTAATTTTAAAACAATACATTTTTGAAAATCACTTTTTTATTTAAATGACAAATTTTAAATAATCGAAATACACTTAATTGATTAGGCTGAATGCAGTTTTAATCGATTATGAGACGCGTGAATGGACAGCAAAAAAAAAACAACACCAAAGAAATGTCATGTTGCAAGGTTGCATCAAAATTTTAAGCAAATTTTTTCCAGATTTTGGCTTGTTTTTTTATGAATTTTTGTATGACAAATTAGGAACATAAGGACGCAAATAAAATGAGTATATCTTTGTGTTGTCCTTTTGCATCTTTTCAGCAAGGGAAAAGGTTGTTTATATTTTGAGCAAATCTAAATTGTCTACCGTTTGGAAATGTGTAGTAATTCGTATTTTGTACACATTTTGCAGTAGACTGACGCGGTTTAACCGAGCGCAACATGTAAATAAAGATATTTTTTTCAAATTTACTGTGGAAGATAGCTGCGTAAACTTATTTTTCTGAATAAATTCGAATGTTGAAAGTTCAAGTAAATTCCTGAATTTCATGACGTAATTTGCAACAACCTGTCGACTCAGCTGGTGTGTCATGTGTCAAAATCTTGTCGAGCAGAGTGGTTAATGAAGTATTAGTTTTATTTTACCTTTTATATGAATGATAATCTGTACTTAAACAATTTGTAAAACTTTTCTCAAATAATAAAACTCTATGCGTCGGGCTGACGTTGGAGTTAAAAATTAAAAAAATACAGAAAAGTAAAAAGCACTAGTTAAAAAAAGTGATATTTTCCGCACAGTTTGGCTGCTTGGAAAACGCTCTTTTCGAGGACATGCATTGTAAAATAACTTTTTAATTTTTATAGCACACTTTTACTTTTTTTTTATTTATTGGCGCTTATGGGCTGATTGACTTAATGTAGAAAAGGTGTCATTGTCTATGGATGCGCGCGCTGCGCAGTCATACGCAATGAGAATCTGAATTACCCGCCATACCACATATTTTTTCCGTTTCCACTTTTGTTTTATTTCAAGTGTATGAGTGAAGATAAATTAGTGTATGCATCGGCATATAATTAGGTATTAAAACACTCGCGTGTTATTGTTTTATTCGGCTACGCCTCATGTGATAAACCAACGCTCGTGTTTTAATAACCCCTATTATATGACCATTGCATAAACTACTATTATTTGTGTTTAGGCAGAGTGCACTTTTATTATTACTAACTAACCAGATTCTGGGAAAATACACCTACAATTAAAATACACATACGTTCGAGTCTTCATAACTGACACATGAATAGCCTTGGAAACAACACAAAATCTTGTAGAACAGTCTCATTGTCAGCTAGATTTTATTAGCGATCCTATTTGTAATTTCTTTTTCAATTTAGAGCTTAGCGGGGCGAGATAATCCGTTTAAAGTTTTTAATTTTGAATTTTATTGCGTATCTTTACTGTTGGCACAGATTTACGATTCCATCTTAAATGTAATTAATTATGAAACCAGCTTCCGTTATTAAGTTTAAAGAAAGGTTAAATTGCTCTTTTTTAGTGTTTGCTTTTGAAGTCGATTTATTTTTTTGTGAATAAGTTTTTATCTCTCTCTTTTTAGTTTTAGTACACTATCACAAAAAAGTGTGCAAGTTCCATAGCAAGTTACCTAAAGGATTGACTAAATACCCATAATAAATCAAAACACACATTCCTGCTGTTTGTCGTATCATATCTTGAAAACTGCTGACCCGATTTTAAAACTTGCACTATTCCCTAAGAGATTATTACCTAAAATCATCATCATCATATCAGCCGAAAGACGTCCACTGCTGGACATAGGCCTCCCCCAAGCGTCGCCACATTGACCGGTCCCGTGCGTCTCGCAACCAGCGGATCCCCGCAACCTTCACCAGGTCATCGGTCCACCTAGTGGGAGGCCTTCCAACGCAACGTCTTCCGGTTCGCGGTCGCCACTCCAGAACCTTTCTGCCCCATCGGCCATCCGTTCTGCGAGCAATGTGCCCTGCCCACTGCCACTTGAGTTTGGCAATTCTTCGGGCTATGTCGGTAACCCTGGTTCTCTTGCGGATCTCTACATTTCTGATTCGATCACGCAAGGAAAATCCGAGCATAGCCCTCTCCATTGCCCTTTGAGTGACTGTAAGCTTTCTGATGAGGCCCATTGTAAGCGACCGGCATCACACACTGGTCATAGACTTTCGTCTTGAGACACTGTGGTAAGTTGGACGAGAAGATACCGCGCAACTTTCCGAACGCTGCCCAGCCGAGTCGGATTCGACGGTTGACCTCTTTCTCGAAGTTGGCCCTACCCAATTGGATCGTTTGTCCAAGGTAGACATAGTCGCCCACAACTTCGAGTGTAGAGTCTTCGACCTTGATAGGAGTGGGTGTAACATGGGCATTCAAAATCACCTAACATTACCTAAAATAGAGATACCTAAAATCCCATCAAAAAAGAATGGTCACAACATGAATATATACATACAAAATTACAAACATACACTTATGAAATTTGGCACACATGTTTAGAATAGAAGTCCTATTAGAGAAACATTATGTGAATTTTGTGCAATTCCAACACAATTAATTCAATAGGTACGTTTGTATGTAATATCATACAAACGAACCTATTGAATTGATCACCTCCTTTTTATTGAAGTCGGTTAAAACAAAACACAAGCAGTTCGTCAAGAGTCAAGGGCTGACCACATTCTAGACGATGTAACTATGCTGATAGTATGTTCATATTTATGATAAATGGTAGACAGACCAGTCTCAGCTGCCAAATACCCATTAATTTTGTTTATGGCAATTTATCTATGCCTGTGGGGTTTCCACAGTGGGTTTATTTGCCATTAGCAGTGTAAACACTTAGTAATATTGTAAAATTAAATGTGAAAATGATTCAAGATGCGAAGTAACGAATAGTTTGTCTTTGATGCGACCAGACGTATGTAGCTGTTGCCAATCTTACTAGAATTTTAAAAATGCAAGTTATGTTTGTGCTTCAATCACGAAAAACGGCTAAACGGATTTGGATAGAATTTGCACACATATAGTTTAAGAATAAAAAAAATTATAACATTGGATACTTTTAATCCCGATAAACTCGGTATAATAATCCCTTCGGATAATAAAACACAATTTGCACGGGCGAAGCCGGCAGAAGCTATCCTATCGGGCCCCGTCACTTTTGCTGACATCTCTTTGAGGCGCGCGTGGAACTCTACGCGCCGTAAACTCGGGCTTGGTCCTTATCGGACGGTGAACTACCCATTACTTGCCGTCCGCAAGTCCGCACCTACGGTGGCCGGGAATCGGCTTGCGAATCGGCGTCTCCTGCGGTGGCTTTCTTAAACATGAACTAAAACTCTTATGATTAAATTACTTAGGCCTTCATTCCAGACGTGTGCGTAAAGTGGTATAGCCGAAATCTCAGAAATTACTATCGCTTAATTGAGGATAGTATAATATTTATATATATATACCTATATATATTAAAGTCTGGTTTGAGGGCCCAAGTAATTTAATCATAACAGTTTTAAAAATAAATTTTTGGCCCATTACTTTAAGTTTTTACTATTTTTTACTAATTCGTCGTAATTTCGAAATTCCCTTTAAGTCTTATTTCGTTTCGCAAGGATTTAAATGGGCCCTCGATCCAGATGCACATTGTTCATTCCATTCACTCACAAATCCCCAAAGAGAACAAAAAGCAATCGCGCAATGCAATAAAACTGACATCAACCGACTAAAACCATCAGTAAAACATCTACTAAATGTACCATCAGATCAATCTCTTCACCACAGATAAACAACACACCCCTCTGACATTCGAACAAAAGACCGAATGAACTAAATCAAGTCGTTCACTGCCTCATTACATTCCAATCCAATCACACTCCCCCTCAATGCCAAGTTCGAGCTCTCTCTTGATTTGTTTGTACCCTTGACCATAAGGACACGACTGTGGAACACTTTTGATAAAGCGAGCGCTATTCAATCTTGTGTTGTGGAATTGAAATATTTTGAACGAAGGAGTTCATCCGAGTAAGTAGACAATGTAAAGGGGCTTAGCAAAGGAGGCTTGACTATTAAATTAAAGCACCAACAAACACACGTTTATAAACGAAATTCATTAAAGTATTTGAATCCTATTCTAGCTAATATGATTGACCTTTTAAAACCACAAGCATTTCATACCAGTGCAAACATTAGGTTTGGACCCAATACAAACTCAATCGTTGCAATACATATAGCGTACGTATTTCTGATGTCAAGTCGCGTTGCTTGGTAGAATTAATATGCGAGCAAGTTTAATACAGTTTACATACACTTGTTTATAAAGATTACGTTAATTCTTTTACTCATAGAAAAGCTAAGTACTATCGCTGAATATCGTAGGCTACCTTTGATCCCGCAAAGATTGATGTTTTTGCGAAATAATCTTTGGAGTAAAGCCACGGGAGAAAGCTAATGACAAATAGCATTCACGAGGCTAGAAAGAATGAACAATAAAGAAAATACAAGGGAGACACGAGAAATTAATAATAAATGAAAAATTTAATTTAAAAAATCAAAAACCCGACTGCTTGAGAAGCGAACTAAAAAGACAAGAAGAAAATCATGCTGTGCAGTCAGAGGATACATAATCGCGAGCTGACTGACCAAAACCATATCATAACGTTGTTTTAGTTCGCTTTTTAAGCAAGTCGGCTTTTTTTAAATTAATATTTTCATTTATTATTTATTTTTTTGTGTCCCTTTGTATTTTCTTTTAATTACTTTTAAACACACAAGTGTTATATATTTTTGTAATCATCCCTTAAAACCCTTCATTTTGATACCCTACATGATGAGTTTCCAAGAAAAATAAAGTTGGGACCCCCAGAATATGGCACCCAAAATCATTTTTTTTTAATCTAGCGAGTGACTCTCGCAAGGTTAAGACAAATCGATTGACATAAGAATCGTCAAAATCAACAAACGCATTTGGTCTCTAGAACGCCACATATGAACAAACATACATACATAGACTAATAAACACATTACCCTCCTTTGCGTTGCGCAATCGGGTAAAGATCCCTGTGCGAGACCAAAAAGGCTCCTATCTCAGAATGTGCACTAGGACAGTAACTCATTGCTGATGTCCATCAAATTGTTGGCCGGCCAAAAAGAATTGTCTAAGCACTACGTATAAAAAGGGTAGCTATCCAATTCAATCATGTTTTCGAAATAGGGACATGTTCAGTGTTCACTTCGATAAAGGGTTTCCCATTCAATCTTGTATGATGTATTAGAATGTCATTTAAGCTGAGTGAATGTTAGGTTGGGATGACAAGTTCCAGAAAGTTTGTTTAGATAGATGCGTTTACAAATTTTACGTCGATAGAACAAAGGCTTAAAACTTGTTTATCAACTGATACAATAGAACCTGAAATCCATTGGACCAATGTCAACTATTAATGGAAATACTTTGAAAGGTTGGCCTTTAAATTATGCAGAAGTCGGCACTATAGTATTGGGTATGCACATAAAATAAACTTGTAAAGACAGTTGTACAAGCGGTTCTAATAAATAAATAATAAATGACATACGAGTCTACCTACAAATAATCCAATTTATTGAACTTTTACAACATTCCGAATTGAATTACATTACAAAAGGTTTTTGCCTGTTTCTGTGCGCAGTCAATGAACCGTAAATTTCTTTAAAAACCCTGAACACGAACGTAAAACGTACATAGATACTGCGAGAAAGAACGAAACTTTTACGTCTCGTTAAAAAACGGGACAATTTCTACCGATTAGGTAGATTTATTCAATTCAAAAAGGGTTTTGTAACTTTTTCGATGTCCTAAAAAAATTGTGTTGTTTTATATTCTGTCTTTTTTTTTGTTTTTTATCTCATTATCTGTGTTTTTTTGCTAACTATGGATAATAAAAAAAGTATTTGTTGCTGGCTAAAATAGTGCCAAGCAGACCACAAAAATAACACAACCGTTATTGAATCCAATCAAAACCTATACAACAACAAAAGAAAGACCACAATAAATTAAAAAGGTATTATCTCAAAATAGACAAAAAATAAAATGCCAGTAACAAACGGGCTTGAAGGTCAAAGGATTAGCGAATCCATTGGACGAGAAACATTATAACTCCAATCTTAAGCCCCGAGGTATTTCTAATTGTCCCTTCCATTATGAGCAAATCGCCAACGCGGTCGTTTTAACGGCACCAATCACTCAGACAGATGGCCCTGTCCTTGCCCTTAGAATTTCCTCAGAGACGAATGATTAGAAGAATTTAATTACAATAATGAGACTCGAAACGTTATCTAAAGACTTGCCCTTAATCATGGTCGGCATGCGACCGTGAATTATTTAAAATAAGTTTTAAATTCTCGGGATTAGGGAGATTAGACCCTTATTTTATGTCTGGCAGTTATAAATTACGTGATATGTATGGCAGTTTGATAGACTTTTTTTTTTGTCAAACTGGCCGGGTACTTTATTCGAATTTTCAAATTTTAATTACCGGGAAAACATAAGTCAGAATTTCTGATAAAAAAAACACGCCATTTACAGAAAATTCATGGCATAGAAATCTAGAACCTAGTTTTGGTATTTTTATAGCAGCTGTTAAAAGAAAGAAAGAAAAAAAAAATTTTTTGTGACCCGCACAGGAGACACGAGATAAGAAAAAATAAAAATAAATAACCCCGTGCGAGACCAAAAAGGCTCATCTCAGCATGTGCAACGATATTAAAAAGAAAATAACGCTGCGCTGATATTCTGATAGGGCCCACTGTTGATGCCACGGACACATTCACGGAAACGGATCATACTTAAGAAATAAAATAGAACAAGATAAATAATAACAAAATATTATAAATAAACACAGAAGGTGAGTCACAGTATGTATGTGTATAACATATAAAACAAATATCTAAGTAAAACAATACAAATATACGACCAAAATCCCGAAAGCGTTGATAGTATTGGAAATGGCGAGCAGAGTGGACAGACAGTCTCCCTTACACCCGTACCGTACCGTACCGTAGTCTGTCGTTTGTTTTCACTAGTTTCTCAGGGCAAAGTTCAACCCCACGTTAAAAAAGGCAGGTATACAACTAAAGGTTATATTCATTGATTATATTATGAAAACTGGTATGTATTGTGGTTTCTTATTAATTATTCTTTGGAATTTGCTTTCTCTGATATCTAAGACTATTTTTGTAACATGGTTTTCGTTTTTATTTGTCTGTAGACAAACTGAAGACTGGCAAACGAAAGTAGACACTCTAATTATATGCAAACTTTTTATATTGCAATGCTATACTAATGATAACCTGATTTCTTATAGTCTTGATAGTAGCATTTATTAAGTTAAAAATTAATAAAACAATTCAAAGTGGATTACGGGAGATGTTGTTTTGATATAACGTCTGTTGATATGATGTCTAAATATCAAGAAAAAGAACAGGAGAAAGACGCCGAATTCAAACAAAAACAAGATTATTTACAATGTGTGTGAATAAATCAAAATTATTATAGAATACTGTTATGTTTTTATTCAGATTGAAACATAATTACTAGTATTACCTACCTAAAGTACCTATTTTATTTTTATTCAGATGAAGTAAAATAAATAATTCTAAAGTATCAAATTAGTTTATTCCAGGTATTTCTTACTAGCTTTAGGGTTGCTATGCTAATATTTTATAATTTGTCGCGCTTTTTCAGTCTCTACTTTCGTTTGCCAGAATCTATCAGTTATTAGAAGCCGGACTCCGGCCAACCCGTACGGGCAGAACGCGTGGCCCCTTGTGAGCCTGCCGCCTTCATGGTTACACGACGGGTCTCATAAATTTTTTTCGGCGGCCTGAGTTTTTCTACGATAATTGCAGAGCTGTTTCTGCCCGTAATCTAGCATTGGAACGGTACTACTGAAGGCGGATGTTTTCGTCAGGCGCGGATAGCCAACGAGTAGCTGACGTATATATATATTTTTTTTGTTTCAATTAACCTAGCAATTATGTGGTAGTTTGATCTTTTTAATTCCACGGATTAAATCATAGCTTTATGTCGTTAAGTATTTGTATCCATCTGGATCCAAAAGCCAGAATCTAACCGGATACGATAACTGCGTTGAGAATAGACACGTGTGTTCAGCGTAATACGGAGGGATCAAAAAGTAGTGAGCATGAGATAGAATATAATAACTATTGATAACTTAATAATCTATTTTTCTACATAGTTTCCGAGTCTCTCTACACACCGAGTCCAGCGCTTTTCCAAGGCTTCAATCCCTTTCAGAAAAAAAGTTTTGTCTTGGCTCTGCAAAAAGCTCTCCACGGCATCCTTCACCTCGTTATCGTCTTCGTACCTGTTTCCCCTTAATTATTTTTTCAATTTGTGGAACAGACAAAAATCGCTAGCCGCCAGAACTGGTGAATAAGGGGGGTGGTCAACCAATTCGAAGCCAGCTTGCTGAATGGCAGCCATCGCAACTGCCGACCTGTGCGCGGGTGCGTTATCGTGATAAAACAGCACGCCCCTTCGAAGTATCCCTCTCCTTTTTTCTTTGATGGCATTCTTTAACTTGGGAATTAAAGCTGCATAATATTGGCCTGTAATAGTGGTTCCACGCTCCAGGTAATCATTCAACAATATCCCTTCTGAGTCCCAAAATATTGAGGCCATAACCTTGCCAGCCGACGCCACGATACGAAACTTCTTCGGGGTCGGTGATGATGGTCGACAAATATTTTTGCAGGCTACTTCATATAAAATTTATAGTTGTTGCATACATATTAGGTGATAAAAAGTCTCATAATAAAACATTTTATAGAACATCGAAAACCTTCAGACTCTTTTGACTTTAGCTTTTTAATATTAATAATAATAAAAGCAGCATGTTACGGAGTCTAGAAAGATTGAACTGCCCCAAACATTAGAAACTTATGAAAACATTATACAAGTTTGGATTCCTCTGAGCATTTGCAAAAATTGTTGCTATTTATTTTGTAGAAATATAAGTGTTTTATAATATATATTTTTATAGCACCGTAGCAAGTGGCTTTCTGTAATATCTGCTTCCCTCCATGGGAAGTAAGAAGAAGGCGTGCGTTTATGTATGTATGTATGTGAAAATGTTTTTGATGCAAACTAATCCAATTCAGAAATACTACCGGCTAAATGCATGTATAAAAGGTACCTGTGTCGTTTTCTGTGACAAATAAACCTTCACTATTTCTTTATATATTTTTTTTCTTTCAAATCAATTGAAGCACTTTCTAATCTCCTGTTACTAATCTAAAATCAATATCATTTTAGAGACATTAAAGTCCTTTCAAATTATAATGTACGGTACGGTACGATCAGAATAGATAGCAACTAAATACTTGAAAACGCAGCTTGGTGAGATTTGAGTTTAACAACTTTAAAATGGATTGGTGAACCACAAATGACACAATAGCACGCTACATAAAATTTTAGTCATGGAATGTAAGGTACATTCCTGTAAAGTTTAACGAAATTAGGTAATTTTCCATGCAATTCCTCATCTAATTAAATTTAAATTTGTGGAATTAAGAATTTTCATGCGAGTGATTTCTATTTAAATAGTACCGTAGTTAAAATTCAAATATTTATTTAATACTTTAAGCACACAAATGTACAGAGGCGGACTTAATGCCTTAGGCATTTTCTACCAGTCAACCTTTGGGTGATGCAGAGATAAATAGTGGTAGGTGCAATCGCAATTATGAATGGATTTAAATGTATATACAATACTTAAATATAATATAATTTACATAATAAATAATAAATTAAATATAAGAATATACCTAAACAATAAGTAGAAATAGATAATTGGAAAAAATTAGCGCTGTGACGATACTGCTGCCAACTTCTTGCGAATGTGTTCGCGAACTTTGACTTTGAAGTTTAGTCGGTTGGTTGCCATCCTGATTTCCTCGGGGAACGTATTCCACAGAGAAATAGACTGGACAAAGAAAGAACGGTGAATGAAGTCAGTGCGGTGAGTAGGACATTGAAGGAGACGGTTATTGGAAGATCGTAGATTTTTATTGTGGTTGTCGCAGATGTATTGAAAGTGAGGGGCCAGATAACTAGGGGAATTGGGAGAGTCAAGAAATGAGTACAATGTAGTTAGAGCCCTTTGCTCTCTGCGCTGGCGTATAGGAAACCACTTTAGAAGCGATCGATGCGCAGAGACATGATCATATTTTCGCAAATTGAAAACAAATCGAATGCAGTAATTTAGAAGACGGTCAAGTTTGTTGAGGAGATCTGCATTCAGGTCATAGTAGCACACGTCACCATAATCGATGATAGGAAAAATAAGGGTCTGCACAAGCATTGCTTTTGTGTTAGATGGTAAGAAGTTTTTCAGACGATACAAAGCCCGGAGCGTTCCAGTAACCTTCTGACTGACACTAGCGACTTGAGTGTGCCAACTCAGAGTTCTATCAATACGTAAGCCTAGATTCTTTACGTCAGTGCTGAATGGGACGATCGTACTGTCAAACAAAACAGGTGGCAGAGATGCCCCATCTACTTTAGTGATGTTTCGAGGACTCCCAATGACGATCGCCTAACACTTATTGGGGTTTACTGCAACACCAAATCTATCAGACCAAGTTTTTATGGCCATCAAGTCTCTATTTAATTTGTCGATAGCGTCAGGTATTTCGTCGACCCTCCCTTGACAGTACAACTGTAGGTCATCTGCATACAGATGATACGCACACTGAAGTTCGGCAGTAATGAGATTAATAAAGATAGAAAACAGAAGTGGAGAAAGAATGCCGCCTTGAGGGACGCCAGTCTTCAAATCACACCAGCGAGACGAAGAATCCCCAACGTGAACAGACTGCTGACGTTCCTGAAGGTAGGAGGTGAACCATTCCAGTGCTTCGGGAGAGACCATCGCATAGGATAAAATGGCTAAGAGGATTTCGTGACTGACGGTATTTAAGGCGTTCGAGAAATCGACCAACACTAGTACAGTGACTTTGGTGTCTTCCAGTCCTGCCCTCATATCGCCAGTCACTTTAAGGAGGGCGGAGACAGTGCTGTGCCCGGACCTGAACCCAGATTGTAGAGGGCTAATCAGTGAGTTGCACTGCACAAAGTTAGAGAGTTGTTTGTGGACACAAGCCTCAAGCACTTTGGATAGGAAGGGAAGGATAGAAATTGGGCGGAAGTGGGTTGGAAGAGTGGGATTGGCAACTTTGGGTAATGGACGAACATAGGCTTTACGCCACAAGGAGGGGTATACACCGGTGAACAGGGAAAAATTTACAATATGGGTGATCGCAGATAGGAGGTGATCCAGAATAGTTGTGATCATACCACGAGTGATATTATCACATCCTACCGCTTTAGATTTGATGGAAAGGATGATCTTTCTGATTTCGCCAGGTTCAACTGGAATAAAACGAAAAGGATTAATATGAGGACGCGTCAGACCAGAGATAAGAGACAAAGTTTGTTGTTTGGTTAGACGATCCATAGCAGGGACAGTAGAGAAATGATGGTTGAGATCATCTATGTCAACCGAATTGGGAAGGTCTAAATGTAGCGATTTGCCGACACCAAGTGTTCCAAGGAATTTCCAAATATCGGCAGAGGATGAAGAAGAAATATTTTCTAGAATGTGGCGGCGTTTAGCATTGCGTATCATCTGGTTACATCTATTCCTTGCAACCTTAAATAGCATCCAGTTCTCGTCAGTACGACCCCTTTTATATTTACGGAACGCTCGGTCCCTGCGACGCATAGCCATCTGAATTCCTGCCGTCATCCATGGTGAAGGAGGACGTTTGACCTTCACTTTTTTAATCGGAGCGTGGATGTCATAAAGGCTGACCACGACATCATTGAAGACCGCAACCTTATCATCAACCGAAGTGGCCTCCATCATAACCTCCCAATCGATTACGGACGCATCTTTTTTAAGTTTTTCAACGTCCATCCTCGCAAAACAACGCCTGAACAGAACCCTGGGTTTAGGTTTAGGAGGTTTAAGGATATACGAAAGAAAAATCATGTCATGATGAGAGAAGCCAGGAGCATCATGTTGACCATGGGAGGAAACAAGGGATGGATTCGAGGTGAGGACAAGGTCGAGCCAGGTGTCATCGCCAGAAGTGTTATGATGGGTAAGCTGGAGCGGTAACACGCGTAGACTAGCTGACTCGATGAGATGGAGAAGCTTACGGGATCGAGGGGAGTTTTGAGCAAGGAGGTTTGTGTTGAAATCACCCATGATGATGTGGTGTGCGTACTCTGAACCCAAAGATTCAAGTACTGATTCGAATTCAGTGAAGTAATCAACAGACGGGGGACAATAGACAACACCGATAATGGTTTTAGCTCCTTTGACACAAACTTCAAGGAAGATACAGACATCTGTCAGTTATTCGCAAAGAACTTTTCATCTGTGTATAATCATCAACGGAACTCCCCCTCACCCCCTACACAGCTATCCAATAAATCGAACAACTTATTAAGCTCTGAAGGTTTGAATGTTTTGAGTTGTATATCGCTAACGGAGGAGTTGGTTGCTAGCAAACTGAAATGTCTGGACGTACGCAAGGGACCGGGTCCTGACGAGCTTCCCCCAATTCTACTCTCAAGATGTTCTAAGTCCTTCTCTAGGCCTTTAACCTTACTGTTTAACCGCTCCCTTAAGTCCGGCTACTTCCCATCCGCGTGGAAGAAATCTAAAATAGTCCCTATTTTTAAAAATGGAGGTAAAAACGATATAAAAAATTATAGACCAATTTCGATTATGTCAATTATACCTAAAGTTTTCGAATTGTTAGTATATCCTTACCTGTATGGCCATCTGAAGAATCACATTGTGGGCAATCAACATGGTTTCTATAGGGGCAGATCGACGCATTCCAATTTGGTAGCATTTTCGGAAAATGTCATTGAGTTTGTGGATCAAAGGATTCAGGTTGACGCAGTATATACGGATTTTAGCAAAGCGTTCGACAAAGTAGACCATCAACTTTTAGTACAGAAACTTGAGAACTGCGGAATCTTTGGTCCGCTATTACATTGGTTTCAATCATACCTTAGTGATCGTGTGTCGTTCGTTGTTTTGAATGGGGCTAGATCTGAGGACTTCCATGTGACATCTGGGGTACCACAGGGCTCACATCTGGGGCCTTTGTTATTTAATATTTTCATTAACACCATTGTACATTGTTTTCATCACGCACAATCGTTTTTATTTGCTGATGATCTCAAGCTGGCTTTGCCTGTAAAATCTATGGGGGATTCTTATTTGCTACAGGCTGATTTGGATAGATTAGTTGAGTGGTGCAAGGATAACAAGATGAGCCTAAATTTAGAAAAATGTTTACATATCAAATTCTGTCGCAACAAACAGATTCATAACACAATATACAGTATCTCGGGCAAAAAACTCAAGGAAGTGGATAGCATTCGGGATCTTGGAATTGTGATGGACAGTAAATTAACCTATAATGAACATATAGATAAGATAATATCTAAGGCAAACAAAATGCTAGGCTTTGTACTAAGGACCTCAAAACCATTCAACAATCCAAAGACCAAAATTATCCTTTATGAGACGTTAGTTCGTAGTAATCTGGAATACTGCTCGCAGGTATGGTCACCTCATTACAACGTTCATAAGCAACGAATTGAGCGGATACAAAGAAGATTTTTAAACCATCTATCATTTCAAAATAAAACCACGAATCAAATCACATCGTATAAAGACCGTGTTAATCACTTTAAATTTCAGAGCCTCATTAATCGTAGAAAATTACTGGATCTGTGTTTTCTTCACAAATTGATGACATCTAGGCTAAATACTGACCTTCTGTCAAAAATAACGATTAATGTCCCTAGTAGATTACCACGGTCCCATACCTACAATTTGTTCAGACAACCTTCCCGCAAAACAAACTTAGGCAACAACTCCCCCCTTGCAAGGGCAACTCAATTGTACAATGCTATATGCCGTAAAGCTGACCTCGATATCAATCATGACACACTTAACGCATTTAAAAGGAAGTTATATAGTTATTTTCAGGTAGAGAACATTTGACTTGATTTATCACTCCACTCCAATGAAATTTAAAATTTACTTTTGCTTGCATTTACTTTTTCTTTCAATCTTTTGCTTTCAATCTGTATTCTAATTTTATTCATTTAATTTAATTTTATATAATTTTTAATTTAATTTGACATTGTATATTTTAAGTTGATTTATTTAATTTTTATTTTTATTTGACATTATGTATATTTTAATTTGATTTGATTTAATTTCAATTTTATTACTTTGACATAATCTGTATTTTATTTTATTTCGCTACTGTATTTAAAAATTGTTTTGATTTAATTTTGACATCGTCAACATTTGGAGCTAATTTGACATAACCTTAATCTAAACATTAATTGAATCTAATCTGCATTCCAATGTTATTTTAATTTTATTTTAATTTTAATTTTATATAATTAATTTTTATGTAGAGCATGTATACTCAATAATGTGTAAGCTGTGGTTACCTATAATTGAGTGTGCATAACATGATAATGTTTGCAATTTATATGTTTCCTGTAAGTTTTTGTTATGCCACTCGTTGGTGATCCTAAATAAATAAATAAATAAATAAAGATAAACTCAGCAGAGGCAGAGTAGTTTGAAGAGGAAGTTGCAAGTAATTTATATGGAAAATCACTGCGAAGGTATATGGCCACACCACCCCCTCCCTTACCAATCCCATCGTTACGTATAAGAACGAAACCGGTGAGAGGGTAAGTGGTGGACAAAAGATGCGGTTTGAGCCAAGTTTCGGAAATCAGGATGGCGTGAACGTTGCTGTTGTTAAAAGCATCGTACAGCTCGCTGTAGTGACTAGCGATGCTTTGAGCGTTAACATGACACACATTCAACAACCGACCAGACTTGTCATTGAAATTTTGTTGCACAAAGTCACCAAGCGTGTCGTCGAGAGAATAAAAGCTTGGGTCGCTTGAAGAGGCAGCAGAATCGTTAGCAGATAAATAAGACTCATTGTCAGGCATTAATAAAGTGGTTAAAAATAAAATATATAAGTTAAACTACAATAATAAATAGGAAGTAAACTATTGCTAAGAACAGAAAAAGGTACAAATTTGCAACACTGCACCACCCGCCAGCCAACACCAACACTAAAACAATAATATTAACAAATATACTATGTACACAGCACTCAAAAACAAACACAATATTCAAAACATTCAAAACAAAACAAAAAACTGAACGAAAACTGTTGTCCCCAAAACAGAAGTGTAGTAAGATTTAAGGAAATACAACACAAAACAAAACATAAGCAGTGGTATACCCAACTAAGCACCCTGAAGAACAAAATGTTTAAAAATATATTATTCGTTACTCATTCGGCAGTTACTAAGTTCCATAGAATCGAACTAAAAGTTTCTGAACGTACATTTTAATGTCAACATAATTTCAATGTCAAAATGACAAAGAGTTATACCAACAAAACAGTGATGAGGGTAGTCGGAAGTTTTTTTTTTTTAAACATTGCCCCACACTAGGAATTTCTTCCTGTATCGTGGGTGCGTTTACAATCATATAAACTCACATACACAAACACCCAGAGCCGGAACAATTATCTGTAGGTCATACAAATTTTTGTTCCGTGCGGGAATCGAACCCGCGACACGCAGCGCAGCAGTCAATTGCTCAACCACTGCGCCAACCGTGCGCCCAAAAGTAATAAGTCGTTCAGTACCCTCAATACAAATTTGCAAAATAACACAGCACAATTAAATAACAAACACTTATAAAACCGAAATAAGTATACAGCTGGGGCAAACAGAAGATTATTGTATTGGGACAACTACACCATGGTTAGTAATGATTAAATGTATACCTTTAAACTATCTGAGTTATTGAGTTTGAGCCTCAAATCAATTAACTAATAGTACATTGAGACAATCATGACACAACGACAACAAATAAACTATTTACGTGTGTTTTTTTAGGCTCCCGGCAGCAACCACACCACTCCCGCCCCTAGATGGTATCACGGCCGGTGCCTTGGGGTATTTGGCTAACAAGGGCTTCAGCTCGTATATGGAAATAACCTTGTGCCGACTTCCATCAGCGGCCTTGATGTAGATGACACCATCCTGGGTCCAACACGACCTCATGCCGAAGTGCTCGCGCGCCTTCCCGAAGACAGACTGCCTGGCTCTCGTCAAGAACTCCTTGATAGATATTTTGGAGCCCTTCAGTCCTGTCTTTGCCCTCCAAACTGAGGCCTTGATGTCCACATTGGAAAACTTCACGAGAATGGGCCTGTGATGCTCGTTGCTGGGAGCGCCAAGTCTGTGACAGGCTTTAATATCTGACGCTGCAAGATTCTTGAGGGCAAACTTAGAGCCCAATACATCCAGGATAACTGCTGTGCTGTCTTCATTCTCCACTTCAGGAAGTCCCTGGAAGACCAGTGCTTTTCGCCGGTGTCTGGTCTCTAAGCCATCAATTTGTTTGGCACACTCATTGATCTGGCTTCGAAGCAGACCAAACATGGAGAATATGAGCTCCCGGAACGTACGAAGCTCATCCGCAATTTTTGCAACCGTGTTTGCTTTAGCTGGCCCCGCGGTCTGGATCTGTGCTTCAAGTTCGCCCATCTTTTTCATGAAGCTTTCCTCGAGAGCCCCTCGGAGCGGCAATGACTTCAGCGTATTGAGACATTCTTTTTCTTATTTGTGTGAAGTGCTGACTAGTGATATTAAAATATATAGTGCAGTGATCGGCTGGCAGGCGGTGTTTTCAAGATGTGATAATGTCACATAAATGTGCCACAAACGTGAGTAATTGTATTTTAGCACTTGTAGATTTAGTACTGAATAAAATTTAATCAATATTTCACTAATTATCAATAATTATATTTTAAATAAAATTCCAGAAAAAAAACGAACGTCTGTACTTTTTTATCACCTACCCGCGAGTAGTAAATAATCATCAAAAATTTATTTAAATAAAAAACGGAGATTGTAGTACATGGACATATATGTACAAGTTAAATAAGTACAAGTTTGTACCATATCAATTACAGTCAGGTGGGTGAAGTTCTGCTTTCCTAGCTAGGTTACAGAATAACCTGTATTATGACCTGTATTTACGTGTGTCCCTGTCCCTTACAAAATGTTGAAATAAAACTAGTACAAGGAAATCTAATACTACCTACAGTAATTTAGAAGTCATTTAATACTACAACGATAACTTATATATGTCCCCAAAGTACCAAGAACTTAACAAAAAAAAATAAACAAAATATTGAACAAAATGAACAAAGAAAATGGTATTTTCAAGCACTTATATTGATGACACCTTATTAGCCTGCAGATGAAAAACGTTCGTCTACTCTGCCTTTAAAAGGCTAAGTAAAGACTAAAGGGTCAGACAGGGCTCAGATAAGTCAAGTTTTTCATTAGCTGCATCACTGGAGTCTGCAGTTGATGGGATCGAAATGATCGCAATTTGATGCGATTTGCGATAGCAGAAAATGTGAGTGGAGTTCTATTTTTAGATCGCTGGGTGTACTATAAATTTATTTAATAATATATATTATATTAATACTTATTTGCAGTCAGTGTCACTTTTTGAAGTGAAATTCAGAAGGCCATTAAATTTTCAAGGAAGCGTCACGTTTAGACATTCCGTTACATGAGATAAAAGAGCGATATATAACAGCTTCCTGACGCAACTCTAAATCTCTCTTATTTTTATATTATTTCAGAAAATAAAAGTAATGAATTTGTTTACGATTTTGGTCCGTATAATTCAAATTCCATTTTAAAGATCTTGTCGATAAAATGTATTTGCTAAACAAAACAAATTCTGGCATACTAATAATACAATATAAATATTTGAAATCTTCTTTCCTGGAGGGACACTGACTTTTAAGATTATTGCCTATTGGTTATTGATGCCTGTGCATCAGCCTGGTTTGGAAGTCAGGGTTCCATCATTTGTATTTTGCTCTATCGTGTATTTCTTATTTGTAAACAATTATTGTATGGCTTGATGAATTAATAAATTATTATTATTTATTGTTATACAAAATCTAGTCCTATTTTTTTTTACGTTTTGTTGTCGAAAACAACAAAGCTGAATCAAAAAGAGTGTGCACAATTAATGATACTCAACAAAAATTACTGACAAAAAAAACGATCCTTAAATTTGCCGTAGTTTAAGACAAAACAAACAGTGGGCCGAGTAAGTAATTTAACAAGTTTGCTTCCACTAACATGATGTTAGCTCTTCTACTAACTTACTTACTTCGCTCTCTCTTGGACGTAATAAGGTTACGTTAAGTTAAGATTTACTCACAGTTTTCTAGGGATATATTGCCCCGGCATGGGAAAAGGGACTGCAAACTGTAAAACATTGTAACTGTCTAACTTTTTTTATAATAATATTTTAGTTGCACGGATCTCATTACTGATGTTCTTTGGAAAGGCCAGCAGCCGTATTGCGTAAGTGCGCAAAGAAGTTAAACTCTATCCAACCGACCAAATCGACCAATCACATGCGAGATGAATGACGCGATGTTTTTGTGTGATTGGCCGATTTGGTCGGTTGGATAGAGTTTAACTTCTTTGCGCACTTACGTAATACGGCTGCAGGTGCAGTGTAGTGATAACCGGCGTGCGTGTATGACTAGATGTATGAACGTAAGTTAAGAAAAAGAAATTTGTTAGTATCGTAACTGGTGACGTTATGTAATTTGTACCTACTCCCATGGGAAAAAGGAGTTTATATGTATTTAAGTTCTGAGATACTTTTTAGGGTTCCGAAGTCAACAAGGAACCCTTATAGTTTCGCTCTGTCCGTCTGTCCGTCCGCAGCTTAGCTCAGAGAATCTAAGTACTAGAAAGCTATAATTTGGCATGTATAAACATGTCGGCATTTCTAAGATATCGTTCTGAAGAGCGCTATGGTTTCAAATGACTTTGACAGATGTCAACTTGACGTTAACACTTGACATTGGTTTATGGCGCGAACAAGAGGTGATGACACAAGGATGGAGAGGGAAAATGGCGGGTTTGGTTTGAGTTGTGAACTCGTGATAAAAAACTAAGGAGAAATACAGTGAGAGTTACCGATTGTTCGTGTAGATCAAACTACGTGTCATAGTGGAATGTCGTTTAAGTTATTCACCAATACATAACGTGATCAGTTACATTGTGAGCCTACATACAAGCAAAGAAGTTGGTTTGTTTAACATCTAGCCCGAAAGGACAGTCGACTAGCCCAGGCGGAAGCAGTAATGCTCAGCTACAAGCTGCAGATTCTGGGTCTAAGCGAGGTGAGAAGAAACGGATTTGGTGAGCTGAGAACGTCCGGGGGCTTGACTTTGCTGTATTCGGGTAAAGAAAGTGAGGAGGATGTGCGCGAGTATGGCGTGGGGCTCCTTATTTCTAATACAGCTAGGAAAAGCTTGCTGGGCTGGAAACCGATCTCAGACCGGATCATGTGCGCCCGTTTTAACTCAAGAGCACGGAAGATCTCCATTGTACAGTGCTACGCCCCAACCAATGCATCACCTGAGGATACCAAAGATGACTTCTACAACGCCCTCAACGCCACCCTTAGGAGCATAAAGAAGCAAGACATCGTCATCGTCATGGGGGACCTGAATGCAAAGGTTGGGAGTGTTAACACTAACCGCGAACGGCATATGGGTACACACGGTCTTGGAGTATGTAATGACAATGGGGATCGATTTATCGAGTTTTGTCAGAACCACGACCTGACCATCGGAGGAACATTGTTTATTCATGGTGACCACCACAAATACACCTGGAACTCACCCGACGGAGTCACTAAGAACCAGATCGACCATATTGCCATTAGCTCCAAATGGCGTTCTTCATTGCTTGATGTCCGCAACCGTAGGGGCGCCGATTTGGATAGTGACCATCATTTGGTAGTTGCTGAAGTTCGGCTTAAGGTTGCGGTAACCCATGCAACAGGAGAACCCGGAAAAGTGGGGCGAAGGTACGATGTGAGTAAGCTATCTAACTTGGATACCCGTAAGGCGTTTCGGCTTGAGCTACGCAATCGGTTCTCTGGACTGGAGGATGCTGCGGACTCGGTGGACGAGGAGTGGAGCCGCATTAGAAAGGCATATACAGAGACCAGCTCCGTGGTGCTTGGGCATAAGTCAACACATGCACGCGAGGACTGGATGTCACTTCACACGTGGAGCCTCATTGAGGATAGAAGGAAGTTACACCTTAAACTGCTTGAGACGCGTGATGATGCCGAACGAGCCGACCTCAATACTCAATACCGCCGGAAGCGCAAGGCGATTTATCGCAGTACGCGTGCAGACAGAAGGCGTTGGGCTGATGATATTGCTGATCGTGCCCAACACGCTGCGAACATCGGCAACTTGAAAGAGCTTTATAAAGCCACGAAGACCTTGGCAGGTAACAGTAAGCTCAAGAAGAAGAAGCCGCTTAAATCCAAAGACGGACAGCTTATTGTGACGTCGGAAGGGCGGCTGCAGCGTTGGCGCCAGCACTTTGAGGAGGTCTTCCGATTGTCAGCATCTCTGACGCCTGACGCGCTGCAGGTAGGTCCTACACCACCTCAACCTCTCGACATCGATACGGAACCACCATCAGCCTCTGAAGTGACTGAAGCGATTCTCTCTTTGAAGGCAGGCAAAGCACCTGGACTCGACCTGATAACGGCGGAAATGTTACAAGCCGACTTAGCCTCCGCTGTCGATGTGCTGGCGCCTTTAATCGAAAGGATATGGACCGCTGAAGAACTCCCGGACGACTGGAACAAGGGACTTTTAATTACCGTGCCCAAGAAAGGTGATCTCAGTAGTTGCGACAACTGGAGAGGCATCACGTTGCTGTCGACTCCCTCTAAGGTTTTCTGTAAGATATTACTTGATAGGCTGTCGAAGGCCGTTGAACCTCTTCTGCGCGGGGAGCAGGCGGGTTTCCGTTCGAGTCGCTCATGCACAGACCAGATCAACACTCTTCGTATCATTCTCGAGCAGGCAACAGAATGGCAAAGGGAAATTTATCTTACCTTTGTCGACTTCGAAAAGGCCTTTGATACGTTGAAGTGGTCCAGCATCTGGTCCCGCCTGTTGGACATTGGAGTGCCGCCAAAAATAGTCCGCCTATTGGAGAGCATTTATAGGAAATATTCCTGCAAGGTGACTCATGAAGGCCTAATTTCGGAGGACATCGCAGTGCACGCTGGAGTCCGCCAGGGCTGTCTTCTTTCGCCCCTCCTTTTTATAATCGTCCTCGACGGAATCATGTTGCGCATTTACGATAGCAGGCGTCGTGGAATTGAGTGGGGATTGACCAACGTCTTGGAAGACCTGGACTATGCTGATGATCTTTGCCTGCTGAGTCATACACACGCCGACATGCAGTCGAAACTGAACGACCTGCGCCAGGAGGCGGCAAAAACTGGACTCAAAATTAACATCCGTAAGACCCAGGAGATGCGTACAGGTGTGATGAATCCTTCTCCGATATTAATCGGCACAGAGGTTGTGGAACGCGTCCACAAATTCACGTACCTCGGGAGCGTCGTGTCAGAGACTGGAGGAACTGAAGAGGATATCACTTCACGGATTGCCAAAGCGCGAGCTACTTTCGCACAGCTGAGACCTGTGTGGCAATCACGGAAACTGACCCGAAGGGTTAAACTAAAAATCTTCGGGTCCAATGTCAAATCCGTGCTGCTCTACGGGTGCGAAACGTGGAAGGTAACAAAGGACATCTCGCGCCAAATCCAGGTCTTCGTCAACCGATGTCTTCGTCGCATCCTCGGAATTTACTGGCCCGAGATCATCTCTAATGTAGAGCTGTTGGAGAGATGCCACGAGACCCCGATCGACCGCCAGATCAAGCGGCGTAAATGGTGTTGGATTGGTCACACGCTCCGAAGGGATTCCGATCACATTCCTAAACAGGCCTTGGATTGGAATCCTCAAGGAAAAAGGAAGCGAGGCCGTCCCCGTCAAACATGGCGACGCACCGTATTGGCTGAAGCGTCGAGTATCGGAATGACGTGGAGCGAGGTGAAGCGCGAAGCTCAAGACCGGTCTCGATGGAGGACTACTGTGGAAGCCCTCTGCCCCAGCTAGGGGCCATAGGATCTTAAGTCAAGTCAAGTCCGAAAGAACCCATGCAATAATGGCTTTTCCTGACAATTACACAGTCTTCCCTACAAACATATTAATAATTCCGACAAAGTGGTAACATAAAATCATGAAAAATATTTTTTTTTCGGGTATCTTCCATAGACGTGAAGTGGGGATGTATTTTTTTTTTCTCATCTATCCCATGGTGTGGGGTATCGTTGGATAGGCCATTCAAAAATATTATGGGTTTGTTATAACCATTTTTCGATTCAGAGATTCGTTAGCGTAAAATTAAGCTTTAAGTTGCAAATTTATGTTAGAGTCAAGTGTCCCCCCCCCTCTGCCAGCGAAATGGTTGCTCTTGGCATTAAAAGGAAAATTATCACGGATAACAAGGCTTTACAAGTTTACGAGTAATGGTCGACCAACTTATAAAATGTACTTGGAACAGTAAAAATTTTGTACAAATGCCATTGAAAAATTACTTAAATAACGTTGTTAGCTGTGTAAAACAGATAGTAAATATATGCTTATGAACCATGTAAAAATATACAAAAATAAAATCATAACATCCTTAATAATAATGATTTCTAAATTAATAATGTTTTAGCTCGAATAACGCATTGGAGTGGCCGGAGTCGTTGGTAGTACCAGTCCGCATGCGCTCGGTGGAGTCTATTTTGTGTTAGTGCAGAAGTTTTTTCGACGTTTTGTAATTAAAACGTAAAAGTAAAGTCAAATTAGATTCGATTTCCAAGCAAATTACTTATTTTCTTTTGTCGATATCCTTCTATAAAGTCAATATTCGACCCGACTTCATCACTAATTGAGTAGCGTAAAACTTTCCAGAATGAAATAGTGAATACCGCAGATTAGAGGATTCACCTCTAATCTGCGGTATTAGAGGAGATTAGAGGTGAATACATACGATTTTTTTCCGGAAAAGAAATAAATAAGGACCATGCACGCAAGGATCCAGGGACGAACTATACCATTCCCCGTGGCTCTAACGCGCGCTCGTATCGGCTCCTTTCGCAATTCGCACCCGCGGTGGTACTCAAATAGATAATATTTTTCTAACTTCAGTTACAAAGTTGGATTTTATAACTCCTTCAGTTACCAGTTAGTCCTTATTTAGTTTAAGTCAAGAGTCCTTATTTAGTTTAAGTCAAGAGTCAAGAGTGAACATCTAGGCAAGCGTGCTTCACCGTAGACCACATCATCGCTTACCATAAGGCGAGATAGTGGTCTAACGCGGGAATATAGATTAAAAAAAAAACATCATCCTATGTGGGCCCGTTTTTAGACTTTGTGAGCAGCTAAAACCGTTCTAATGTTCATGTAACAACAACAAAACCCTCTTTTTAGTCCGCAATATTATACAACTTCGGAACCCTATTACTGCGCGTGGCCCGACACGCACTTGGCCGGTTTTTATTTATTATACCATAAATTGGCAAACAAGGTGGCCCATCTTAAGGTACTGTTAGCAGTGACGGCCGACTAGGAACATCTGCCTACACTTTTTACCCGACTGCGGGAGGGAAAAATGTATGTATGTCCATTTCTATAGCACGCTCTCCAGCCCAAACGGCTACACGGATTATGACATATGAGGTGTCGTTGTGGGAGTGTCATAGGCCATATAATCTTTAAAAATAACGCCCCCCCCCCCCAAAAGATTATTAATTTATCTATCAAATTTGATAGCAAAATTAATAATCTTTTACCACATAACTTATTTGGAGAACTTGTTCATTACTAAAACTAAGAAGTCTGAAATAAAACAAATTATTATAAAAAAACCCGATTGCTTAAAATTTATTAACTGAAAAAAGAAAAACAAGTATTAGATATAATTTATACATTAAATATTATGAGGTGCTACAGGTGGGGACAAAAATTATTGAAAAGCTGACCAAAACCTCGTTTGTCACCGCTGGCAGCATCTCATCTAATACCTTCAAACGGGGCGACAAATCGATCTAGCTAGGTTTCATTTGTAGAAAACGTCGTTTTCTCTATTTTCACCCGATCAGAGCTCGGTCGCCCAGGTATTTATATTTAATGTTTAAATTACATCTAATACTTGTTTTTCTCTTTTCAATCAATACTTTTTTAGCATTCGGGTTTTTTTGACGATGTTGTTGCTGGTTATGTTTGTGTATGGAGGTTTCATTATCATCATCATCAATCTTTTAAGGCTTTCATCTGTGAGAATGATCTCGGTAAGTGTGATTCAAGAGTAAGTGAATTCCCCCTAAAAATACCTAGAAAATAAATAAAAGCTGGAAATATTGGTACAGCCCCTCCAATCGGTCAATACCCAAAGTGCCATCAACTTTAATTGTTGACTTAGCTTGAGATACGGGTCGCGGTATCTAAACCAACATAATACGGTTCACTCGCCGATTCACTATTTTTATTATTGTTAGTGGTAGGCTCGCGTTTGACCACTATCTCGTCTGATGGTAAGCGATGATGTGGTCGACGGTGAAGCACGCTTGCCTAGAAGTAACCTATTCACTCTTGACTTAAATACCCAAAGGTTGTAGCTATCAGGGAACAAATACTCCGGAAGGGAATTCCACTCCTTAGCTGTGCGCACAGTGAAAGTATTAGCAAAACGCTTTATGCGTACGGATGTCCACCATGAACCGATGGCTCTTGGCCGTATGTCTTGTAGTCCGATGATGGAAAGAGCTAGGTGGAATCAAATTGTGCAGTTCCGTCGCATACTCCCCGAAATGTAACTGATAAAAAAACGACAGGCTGGCAACTCGGCGTCGATGTTCGAGGCTCTGGAGCTTTGACGTGACCAGTGTATCGTTGCCAATAAGCCATTTTGGCCCGTCTGTCAATCGACTCAAGTGCATCAAGTTGATATTTCGCAGATCCGTCCTAGAGGCGAGAGCAGTACTCCATGCACGACCGAACTTGCGTTTTATACAAGGATAAATGCTCACGTTCAAGGATAATGCTCACAAAATGGTTCCTAAAAATTCGATTGTTTATGTGTACGTGAGAGCCAAACAATGCGCGGTTTATTTTTAGTATACAATACAACTCCTAATAAATAGACAAAGGTGAGCAGACCTGTATGTTTGGTCGTTTTATTGTGTCCAGACGTTGTGGGTCTGAGTGTTTTTGCTTGTATAAATTGTTTTATAAATAACCTCAGTTGAGTGGACTTTTGTGAAGAGAAATATTTATTTGAGAACAAATCACCTTTGTGACATACTAAATAAAAGTAATCTTGTGCTATAAGAAAAGTGAAATTTTAATCGCGATTTACTATGTGATAGTGCAGATAATATAATACTAGCATACAGATGCCTCATCCTATACAAAGAAACCGTGCCAACATTTAGATTCGTCTGATTAAGATGATTATTTTTATAAATACTTCGATCGCATTCTGTTCCGTTCCACGGCTATAGATGGTGTTAGCAACGACTTGCAAGTAAAAGAACCCTTTTCTTGGTTCTCGGTTCGTGACTATTTTTTTCTTTAAATACTCTGACGATTTGTTTTATAGTATTTTTTATCACGATTTAACAGTGTCATTGTACCAAAATGTGTTACAGTACAAATTTTAAAATTCGAGCGGCATGTTACAGAATTTTAAAACCGCACCATCTATTGGAATCAATTTTAAATGATCAGTTCAAATAATCTTTGAAATGTGAATGCATAGCCCAGCCCAATATTCCATTATTTTGTGCTTAGGAGAGTTGATTAAAAAATAACATACAATTTTTATGATCAATTCTAGAAAATGTTAATTTGACACACAATTCATAACAAATCGATGCATGTCGCGCCATCTAGTGATACTTATTTAAACCAAATTTCCTTTGTTAGCGCTGGGACCCCGTGGTAATAGTATACCACGTTGTTCTTCTCTCTCAAACCATTCTATGCAAAATGTTTTGGGATAGATCATGATATTTCGGTAGTGCATGTCAATCCGATACATTTTAGACATTGGTCTATAGAATATACTTTATTGTACAACAAACGTGTATGGGCGGCGGCTAGGATGTCGTAATGAAACGATTTCAGTTCATGCCACGATAAAGACTTTAATAAACACAACACTTTGTATATTAATGTTCTTACGCGCTAACAACAGTATATAATTAACTACTCGTACAACTAAACTTAAAGCTACGACAAAAGTTATGGCGGGAACGAGCTAGAACCGTAAAATACCCGATCTATCTAGCACGCGCGACTCGACTCTAATGTCTACTGACTGGCAGGCCAGCAGGCCAGCGGGCCCGGGGCCGGCGTGGGCTCATCGGCGGGGCTCATGTCGCACATCTGGCGGCCATCTGTTAGAGCGGTCTCTGTACCTGCGGCTCTCTGCTATGACCGTAGGCGCTCACACAGACTGAGCGTTAGACGTGTTTTTTTTGCCGTTTTTTGCGATAACTGTACGGAACCCTTCGTGCAAGAGTCCGACTCGCACTTAGCCGGTTTTAAATCTTGTCATGAATAAAGGTATGATTTTATGATGAAACCAGTTCTCACTGTGGTGTATTCCCGTTGTCCCCGTAGGCCCTGTCCCAGTTAATGGGGACAAAGGGAATTAATTTAATAAAATAATTAAAATTACTTACCGCTGTCACCGTACGCTGTCTCCGTTAATTTATTGTAATATATACTTTTCAAATTATGCCCGTTGTTCCCGTTGCGTTAAAATTATATAAGCGAGAGTGCCTAAATAGAGAGATTAACCGTATGGTGTCGTAAGTAAAGAATAGTTAGTACCGTCCCATATCTGCCCGTGGGTGAAATATTAAATGCCCGTGTCGTAAGAGGCGACTAAGGGACTTACCAGAGAATGGGAGGCGCAGCATTTTCTGTGTACTGTAACAACTGCGATCGCCAACCTGCCTGCCAAGCGTGGTGATTATGGCAACCCCCCCCCCCCTCTCGTACGTGGATAACGCAACAAGAAAATGGCCCGATATTTAACGTATATTTAATTTTCATAATATCTTTTATTTAAATTTCAGGCTTGTCGCGCTAAATTACCCAAGAATAAAAAAGAAAAAAAAAATGGACAACGGTACGTGAAATCTTAACTGTCCGTTATCCCCGTTGCCCATATGTACATAACGGGGACAACGGTAAGGAAATTGTATGACTTTCCGTTGTCCCCGTGACGGGGACACAGATTACGGGAACAACGGGAATACACCCTCTGTTCGCGATGGAACAAAATAAAAATACGTTGACTTTTGTATTTAAATATTTATTACTACTAGCTTACTGGATTTTACAAAAATTGAGGCAAACAATGTTTTGTCAGCTGATGGCTGTGGTGGACTGAAGAAGCGGGTCCCTCCATCGATGGCAGCAAGGCACGCATCGCGCGATATTGGGCTTCGGTGATTGGCTGTTGATGATCACGCCACATTAGGGCACTCTTATTGGTCGGCTGGCTGTGTGAGACAGTAGTGGGCTGTGATTGGTTGAGTGCGGCGTAGACACCCTCATTCATCATTTTCAAATATTTGACAGTTTTAATTATTTCCGTCTTATACAACACATTGACAGCTCTCATGTCATAATACGTTCCGCTCTAGATTCTATATTTACCGTCAACTTATTATTCGCAACAAATTTCAGAATCCTTAATCCATAACCCCATCTAAACATGATGTTATTGATAATACACTACAAAAATAATAATAAATCTAGACATTTTTTAAATAAAATCCTTATTTAGTGTTAAGATGAAACATGTACCACAGATTAAAACGAGACAGGTTTAGATACATTCAAAATCTATAAAAAGTAGTAAGGAAATGAGGTTTTTATTATAAAGCTAAATTATTTTACCGGCTCCAATAAAATAAGCTGGACCCCGTAATTTAATTTATACATAATTCACTATTTTTATCGTATCAATCATTGGTGGTCGTTTCATATTTTGTTCAGGTCGTATTTACCGATGTTTTTTTGTGTAGGCCCTTAAAAAGTTTCCGTTGAAACCCTAAATAAAACCAGCACCACCCAAAATATTTGTATTTTAATTTGCTCATATTTAATATTTATGAAGGCAACACGATTAATAATACTGACACCCTAAATACACGCAATAAAATAGAATAATACGACTAATAAAGCAAGTATTCAAACTACGCCTACGCTGCTACGTGCTACGCCGCTACGAGTCGTAGCAGATTGCTACGAGGCGTAGCAATTAGAGCAAATTAATTTAGATAAGTGCTTGTGTTAGATATAATAATATAATATAACCATATTATTGTAGGGGTTTGTGTAAGTAATTACTGCTAAATAATTCATCCTGTACTTCTGTAATGACCGGGCTTTATAATCCCTGAAGAATGTGTTTGTAAGGTTTTACTTTATCATGTTTTTATTTACGCATGACTAATGGTTCAAAATAAAAAAGTTGTAAATAGGCAAAGAAAAGCTGCAAATAGGGAAATTTGCCAAAGGGCAAGCTGATAATAACATTACCAATGTCAAAGATTAATTTTGTTATTGTAAAATATAATTAAACTTATCAATACCTATATTATTTCAACTAAATTAGATATAATTAAAACTTATGTTATATAATAATCACTGATATATAAAGCGTCGTAAAATAATACCATAGTATGTAGAATAATAAAATAAGGCTAAACAAAATAGAATTGAAATTATAGGAACAACATTGAATTAAATAAAAGATAATTAAATCTATTCTTATATAAGTAATAATTTTAAATTAATAGCTTGATAATATTATGAAAAGATATTATAGGATGTATAATAGATTATAAAAGGATGTAATCATAATAATTATCAAAATGCATTTATATTATCAGAAATAAAAGCTATTTGTATTTGAAAGGATCAATGCCCGTGTTTTCAATATCAGCGTCAATATGTAAATAACACCTCTAAGTACTACCTCTCACTCGTCAGCTTTTTTGTTGTTTAAGGGTCTAACCATACATGGCAGTATATTTAAAGAAAAATCAAAATGCCGTCGCCATTTTGCATTTCGTCTAGGCCAATTAGGTTCAATGCTCTTTGACATTGAATATCGCCGAGATGAGATGAGATTGCCACTTGAATTTGAACTTTTTAAATCATGAAAAATGGCCTTTGATTTTTTCATTAATACTGTTTTTAACTTAAAAATTACATCAAATAAAAATAATAAAATGAAACAAGCTTTTTAGCTTAGCTAACTTGGTAACTTACTGGTAAAAACTCAAACTACATTATAAATGTATATAGACTAGCTGTTGCCCGCGGCTTCACTCCCGTGGACCACCCCACAGGACCCGTTTTCGGGATAAAAAAATAGCCTGTTACTCAGGAATAATGTAGCTTACTATTCGTGAAAGAATTTTTCAAATCGAGCCAGTAGTTTCGGAGCCTATGCGGTACAAACAAACAAACAAACAAAAAAATCTTTCCTCTTTATAATATTATTATTACATTGTATAGTATAGATACAAAATGAATGAAAAAATGAAAATGAAATGAATTAATGAAATATGATGTGTGTGTGTGTGTGTGTGAATGTGTAGGTATTTAAATAGATGTTATGTATATACATAGTATGTTTTACGCCATTATATTTTTATAACTGGTTTTCCTCCTCGGGCTCTGATTACAGCTTCGAACCGGTTTGGCATACTGAAGACTTAGGCTTGGAGGCGATGTCGGGGAAATTATATTTATATTTTTTCTAAGTATAGTAAAAATGTTAATATTGTATAATAATAATAATTTCAAAGGAAGTTAATTTTCTATAAAATGTTTTTTATTTCAATACTCTGACTTCTATATTTTAGGAGAAATTGCAATTTCAAAAGTGTGGTACTTAGTTTCGAAGGCCAGTGTAATTTATAATTCTGTCTGTCTTTTTTATATGTTTTCACGCCTAACCTACAGTACCAATTTTGATAAATCATGGTAATATTGAGTGGAATTCCCTGCCAGAGTCTTTGTTTCCTGATAGCTACAACCATGGGGTCTTTAAGTCAAGAGCGAATAGGTTACTTCTAGGCAAGCGAGCTTCACCGTCGACCACATCATGACATCATCGCTTACCATCAGGCGAGATAGTGGTCAAACGCGAGCCTATCGATAAATAAATAAATAATAAATATATATTTCTGTGAGTTGGTTATAAAGATAGATAGGACCTTGTAGATGTAAAGGTCAAAGATACAATTTAATCCCTGGCTCACTTTTAACTAAGTCAGAAGATAAGCATTGCCATACAACGTGGTAAAGCTGCCAGTCTTTTGGGCACAATACCAGTGGTTAGCGATGTGGAGGAGTTTCCGATGCCATATTATAGATTAGTTTATTTTTAAGCTTACTAGCTTTTTTTATTTAACTGTTAAACTAAGTAAACAAAGTATTCTTGCTGTATACCGGTAGTTCCCGACTTTCCTGGGATAGTACCCGACTTTCAGGCGGGCAAAGCCGCTTGCAGGAGCTTTATCTATATATACTATATTATATTATATATATATAAAAATGAATCCCTATTTCCCTTGGTCACGGCATCACGCCTGAACGGCTGGACCGATTTCGCTTATTCTTTTATTGTTGTGTTTGTTATTGTTAGGAGAAGGTTCTTATGAAAAAAAAATTGGTACCTTACCTACATGCATACCCTACCTACCCTACCCTACCCTATGGTAGGGTAGGGTAGGTAGGGTAGGGTAGGTAGGGTAGCGTAGGTAGGGTAAGGTAGGTAGGGTTGGGTAGGTAGGGTAGGGTAGGTAGTGTAGGGTAGGTAGTGTAGGTAGTGTAGGGTAGGGTAGGGTAGGTAGGGTAGATGAAAGTTTGGTGTTTTTGTGGCAAAACAACGTTTGCCTGGTCAGCTAGTATAATATATAAAGATGTAACATAAACTTAATTTACACCATTTCCCAATACAATTTTAAACATAACATTCCACGAAAAGTAATTTACTCATCAGAGACAATTCCCTGCAAAATACAACAATGTTGTGTTTCCCGAAAAATTTCAATACCGAAGCGGAATGCGAAAATTTAAACCTACAGATTTTCAATCCCTACTGAGTTGCAAAAATTCTTACATACTCGTACAACAAACTAATTCTGAATCTCATTATAATAAAGAGATTGTTTGAATCCCTTGAGCACCTCCTTCGCACGATTTAATGTTACTATTTTTATAATACTCTTTATGTAAGCCCACTAACTCAAGTAGGGAGTGGAAGTTGAGAGAGTAATTCCGTGTAGGAGTTTAATCCGAGCATGCCTGGAGGTCTTTTAGTGAAGAGTTAATAGGATACTTCTAGGCAAGCGTGCCCCATCATCGAAATCGCTTTCGTTCATTCAGGTTAGTGGTTAAACGCAAGCCTATCAATAAAAACAAAACTGATATAAGTATTTACACCACGTATTTATAGTGACTGAAACTGAGACTCAGTTTAAAAAAATACAGGAGCATTACAAAAAATCATTCGAAAAAATTTAGTCGGGGTTTTAATTGAACAAACTTTTTTTTATCTTTTAGGTATATATTTTTTTCGAATTTCTTTGAAGATAATTTTTAATACAATTAAATATTTCTGCACTTATGACTAATAATAAAAAAACTTATGTTCGTTTTGTTACTCCACACGATGGGTTCAGAATAAAGAAAAAAAATTGGGACCCTGACGATATGGCGAACAAAAGCCGCCATTTTTCAATTTGAATGTTGCCAGTGACACTCGCAAGCTTATGACGAATTAATTGACGTAAGAATCATCCGTTTGGCCTACTCGTTTGGTCTCTAGAACGTCACATATGAACAAACATACATACATAGACTGATAAACACATTACCCTCCTTTACGTTGTCGCATTGGAGTAAAAAAGGTATTTGGTTGAGTACTAGTTTTTTTCGAGATTTTGAAGCAGTTAATTGGACCCGGCGATAGTGTAGCTCTCTACAGTGATTTCTTTTTTCAAATAATTGGATCATTATTACCAGAGTTTACCTTCTACAAACAAACACACAAAACTCCGACAGCCAGAAGTCGAGAGTTATTTGAAATCAAAAGTAATAATTCCACAGAGACAGACAGTCATAACCAGTAAATTCTCGAGATCATAACTTTCAGAATATTTTCTTTTTTTTTACGAAGACTGTTTTTTTTTAAGCCATTATCTTTCATCTCTGAAGTTAATGACAAAGCAAAGGGTGCTTACCAAAGACTAGACTAGCTGCGGAGCGGCTAATACAGATTAGGTGGTTTATTTATGTTCTGTGGCACGACACGTTACAAATATATATTTGTGCCAGTCACATGACACGTGTATGCTGGAGTTAAAGTCACTCCAGCAAACACGTGGGACTTTACTGATGGCGCGATATCGCCTATTGGTTTAATCGATTTTGATTACCGCAATTCAAATTGTGTCGATACGCGCACGTATTTCCTATGAAAATTTCAAGTGCAAATGGGTCGTATTTCATCGCATTGCGTCCATGTGAACGTACCTGCATTTGTTTAGTAAAAATCGCTGATGAGGCCCTTTGTAAAAGCCAAGAAGAATTGCCAAACTTAACTGGTAGTGGGCAGGGCACATTGCTCGCAGAATAGATGGCCGATGGGGCAGAAAGGTTCTGGAGTGGTGACCGCGAACCTTTGCGTTGGAAGACTTTGCGTTGGAAGGCCTTCCACCAGATGGACCGATGACCTGGTGAAGTTTGCGAGGATCCGCTGGATGCGAGACGCACGGGACCGATCAATGTGGCGACGCTTGAAGGAGGCCTATGTCCAGCAGTAGACGTCTTTCGGCTGATATGAAGATGATGAAAAATCGCTCATTGGTGTGATTTAAATCGTATCGCGTCGAGCCATCAGAAGAAAGTTCGATAAGTGTAAGCAAATAATAAGGCTGTTATTTTTACTATATGTCATTATTGAAGGTTTAAATAATTATTTTGCTACACTTTTGGTTTTGTCGTTAAGAAAAGGATACTTTACCTTCAGAGAGGTGAATTAATAACCGAGCATGTCACTTCAATGTTAACACCACAATTTATAACTCGTGATGATGTAAATAGTGTTATTTTTCATAATAAAGCAGGTGTCATAAAATACGATCATATTTTTTTAGCCTAATCTGCCTGTGCACGTAAATATTCTGATATTCATAAGAGATAGAGAGTTTTTATTTAATTCAAGTCTTTGTGGCTGTATTTATTACATGTTTCTAGTTTGAGACACTTATGAGTGCATACCATATAGCTAAAGATCAGAAAGGTAAAAATATTTATCCATCATAAAACACATTTCTGCGGTTAGCTCTATCGAAAAGGTAGGAAAAATATACGAATACCTATACGTAGAATAGTATGTAGTGTTATTCTAGGTTCATTGTCCTCACGTATATGAATTAATGTATGTATGTAAGTATTGCAAAACACTTTTATTTTCCAAAGAGTGTTTTTGGAGTTTCTTGTCCGGTGTTCTCCTTACCAAGCTACTTTTCTGAATGGACGGTAGAATCAATCATTATTACTTGTAAATTGAAATTTTTGACGTTTCAAATTACCGCTTAATGGCCTAATTAAAATAAAAAAAATTGACTTTGACTTTGAAACCAATTTTGTGGAAGATGAAAGGAATAGCTCGTATTCAGTAGGGGGTTACAACATTATATTATAGCTAGCCTGTATTTTCCCACTGCTGCCCAAATAGCTCCCTCCATTCCTCCCACTGTTCCCGATTCTGTGCCACCTATTTCATAGGAAAGAGTGTCCCAACTTGGAACTCAACCTTGAGGATGATTCCTGGGTACAAAAATGATAATTCTACTTAGTCCGTCAGTGAGATTATCAAATAATAATGGACACGTATTTTTTGGTTTATCAAATAAATAAAAATTGACAAAGATAAAACGCAAAGTTCAGGAACCCCATTCCTGAACTTTAACTGCAATAAAGTGTAGCAAGGCGTGACGTCACACGATATTTCAGCGCAGTGTATCGTCGCCATTTATTGTTAACGTGGCATAATAAAATATTTAAGTCCGTCAGTTAGAATACCTATAATGTGATTTTTTATTTCGTGGACTAAACTGACATTTGGGGGTTTGTCACTTTATCGTTACATTAAAATAGTGTCGTACCCTAACTATCCTGAGTGATCGAAAGTTAATCGAAAATCGAAGTAGATCGAAAATGAAACTATTTCACGGCATAAAAAAAAAATTGTTTAGAAACTAGCGGCCCATATTTAGTTTCTACTCATTTATGTCAGACTTAATTTTATTGATTGCATTTATTTTATTGTTATTTTCATATTTAACACAATAAAAGTTCATGTACTATGTGTATGAATACTGTTATATTTAAATATATTACGTTTATATTCATAAAACATTTATTTACACCAATTAGTAAAAATAAATTATTAGGAGTCATGTCACATCGATTCGATGAATCACTTATGATTGAGCCTTACCTACAACACTATGCTCCGCGCTTGTAACATTTTAAAAAAATAATGACAATAGCAGCTGTCAGTTTAGTCCACGAAATTAAAAATCACAGTTTAAAAATATTGGACACGTAGTCCAACTGACGGACTAAATAGTTTTTTTTTTGGACACTGGCCTTTTGTCTGTGTATAATACATATACCCTAGTACAAAAATCATGAATTTTAAGACCTTACCTGATCCCCCATCCCAGTAATGATAGGCGTGTTCCAGTATGCCGCGAGCCTGGCGACAGGTTCTAGGGCGAAGGCGCAGGCAGGCCCTATGAAGGCGATCACGTCGTCCTTGAAGTGCATGTCTGCTGCCAAGCCGGGAGCTATGGCCCCGGAGCAGGACGGGTAGCTGTGGAAGAAGTGAGAGATTTAATAGATAGTCTAGTAGACTCTTCAAGTGTTCAGATAGCTTTTCTTCTGCCAGAAAATCAGCATTGCTATTCAACGTGGCAATGCTGCTAGAGTTATGGGTACTTTGCCCATTGACAACAATATTGTCATTTTTTTTATCCTCTTTGTATAAACCGTTAAATTTCATGTATCGGATCGACCCTCCACGGGATTTAAACCAATATTTAACGGTGTGTAGGTTCGTTATTAGTAGTCTTATGTTTTAGAATATTGAATTATATATGTATATTAGCTGACCCGGCAAACTTTGTTTTGCCATAAAAACACCAAACATTCATCTACCCTACTTACCCTACTCTATCTACCCTACTCTACCCTACCCTACACTACCCTACACTAGCCTACACTACCCTACCCTACCCTACTCTACCTACCTACCCTACCCTACCCTACCTACCCTACCCTACCTAACCTACCAACCCTACCCTACCTTACCTACATACCTATCCTACCTATGTAGGTAAGGTACCATTGTTTTTTTCATAAGAACCTTCTCCTAACAATAACAAACACAACAAAAAAAGAATAAGTGAAATCGGTCCAGCCGTTCACGCGTGATGCCGTGCCGTACCAAGGGAAATAGGGATTCATTTTTATATCTATAGATTACTGTAGAATCACACTAATATTTTATAGGCGTTTGTTAGTGTGTTTGTTACTTCTTCACGCCAGAACGGCCGAATGGCTCTGGATGAAATTCGGCACCTAGATAGATTATAGTCAGGAATAGCACATAGGATACTTTTTATAACGGGAATATGTTCCCTCGGATAATTTTCGACTTCTTTCACGCGGGCGCAACCGCTGGCTGAAGCTAGTTGAAAAAGTAATGACAATAGATAGTCTATACATGCATGCTATGCTGTATTAGTAGGTACATTATACCAAATAAAAACATAGGAAATACAACTGAAATGTTATTATGCAAAAATATTAAGCGCTATTCCTCTCTCCTAGACACTGACTGTATCTAGAATGTTGCTGTGCCCGACAGGGTCCATAATTGTTTCTGTAACCTATATTTAACACCTGTATGTACATTATGGATGCAATAAATTGAATTTGAATTTGAATTTGAATTTAATATGGATCAAATTTTTGGACGAAACGAAGCAAAAGTAAGGAGAAAACGGCGTGAGTTTATGTTTACATGTCTATCATATGGTTTTGCTGTCGTGGCAAACAAAACCCTATTTAGATACCTAGTGCTATCTCAGTCTGTGTGTGTAGCTTTGTCGTAGTCAGAGAGTTTGTAGTATACTAGAGGGAACGTATTTACGACGAAAAAGAAACTGTCAATTATTTCGTTCTTGCATAAAGAAACACTATGAAAAAAAAGAGACAAACATAAACAAACGCTACCATCCTGAACGTCAAAGAGATAACTTTTTAGTCGCTGTTGTATGTAACCCATCGGTTAGCAGCTCTAATTAAAGATTTTCGCTGTTTTCACGCCTCTTTTTCGTTTATATCAGGAAGAATTTTGTTGTTTTGTTGTTTTTATGAACCATGTCGTGCGTGGCTATCGGTTGCAAGAGTAGAATGAGTTTAATAACAGGACATAATCAAAGGATCCTTCCACAGGTGAGTTATCGACTAGCATACTGAAATTAATGTGCAGGGAATACATTTCATAGGCTGTCCGGAATAAAGGAATCTTAGTTCTAAATAAGTCGAGGACGTGTAGTATCATTTAAACCATTCTATTTAGTGAAATAATTAACTTTTATGCGTTCGCTGATAGAGCTATGACAGTTTACGCACTTACGTTCTGATGTTAGAGATGTGACAAAAGTCACAAGAAAGATTTATCGATACTGTATTTTTATTTTACTTACTTTAATGTATTTCTTCAAGTTTATTTGTTATTATTAAGCTAATATTGATTGTGCACAGGTTCCTAAGAGTACTTATTTAAGAAATAAGAGGATCAAGAATATAAAACGAGCTAACTGGACACCTTCACCATATTCTCGCTTGTGTTCACTGCATTTTATTGAATCATGCTATCGCTATCCATCGACCCATCTATGGATACAGGTTGATGAATCATGTTTATTTTAACATTTTACCTTTTTAAATTAAATTCTTATACTTAAACCGTTTTGTTATTATTTATTTTGTTACTTTTATACTTTGAACTTTATTTTCAGTCTTGCACAAGAACTAGCATACTATATATAATTATATTGATCAGTACCTGTTTGTTCATACAGTCGTACGAGTGTACCAAAAACTGTCACTTTGATCTCATGATGTACCTCGTTTTTGCACAAGGTATGAATAAACATTATTATACAACGCGTATAATGCGCAGAAAAATTACGAATCAGTACAATTGTGCTCTTACAATGACTGATAAGTTCACTCTTTGTAAGAGTACACATTCACTTTTTAAGTAATTATAAAGAATCCCTAAAAAAACGTAGAAAAAATTAGCCGCAGTCAGGGACGTTTCTTACAGATATTTGACAAAATTTGTAGATTGCTCCTAAACTAAACTCGATAATATCGATATGACAGTGGCACAGATCTAGTTCTCATATATGTCTATAGATAAGTATCTATAGCATCCTCGGTCACACTGGTACAAAAGATGGCACGAACAAAAGTATATCTATCTCTTTTTGCTTATGACGTTATCTGTTGGTGTGAATGTGAATACCGATATTGAAATTGCGTCTTAAATACGTTACCTCTAGTATAATACAAACTCTCTGATCGTAGTAGTTTCGGTTCCGAAGTAGCCGTAGTACTTCTTTTAGAGAAGCTTACGCACTACATCCAAACTCCATCCGTCATAATCTGTCATAATTCAGAACATTTTGAACTCGGAACTGAAATCACGGACACGGACGTTTAGTGCGTGGCCTTTGACGTATTTGTTTTCTACATATTGTGTACAAAATGTTATAATGTATGGTATCACTATATAAAGAAATTTCAAATATTGACTGGGAACAGTGAACTTGAATGAGATATAATAAATAGATTAGATAATTGATTAGATTGTGTTTTTATTGAGTACTAGCTGACCCGGCAAACTTTATTTTGCCATAAAAACACCAAACATTCATATACCCTACCTACCCTACCCTACCCTAACTAGCCTACCCTACCTACCCTAACCTACCTACCCTACACTACTTACCCTACCCTACCTACCCTACCCTACCTACCCTACCCTACCTACCCTACCCTACCTACCCTACCCTACCTACCCTACCCTACCTACCCTACCCTACCTACCCTACCCTACCTACCCTACCCTACCTACCCTACCCTACCTACCCTACCCTACCTACCCTACCCTACCTACCCTACCCTACCTACCCTACCCTACCTACCCTACCCTACCTACCCTACCCTACCTACCCTACCCTACCTACCCTACCCTACCTACCCTACCTACCCTACCTACCCTACCTACCCTACCTACCCTACCTACCCTACCTACCCTACCTACCCTACCTACCCTACCTACCCTACCTACCCTACCTACCCTACCTACCCTACCTACCCTACCTACCCTACCTACCCTACCTACCCTACCTACCCTACCCTACCTACCCTACCCTACCTACCCTACCCTACCTACCCTACCCTACCTACCCTACCTACCCTACCTACCCTACCCTACCTACCCTACCCTATCTACCCTACGCTACATACCCTACAATACCTACCCTACCTTACCTACCATACCTATGTAGGTAAGGTAACTGGTTTTTTTTTCATAAGAACCTTCTCCTAACAATAACAAACACAACAAAAAAAGAATAGCGAGGTCGGTCCAGCCGTTCACGCGTGATGCCGTGACCAAGGGAAATAGGGATTAATTTTTATATATTTAGATTTTGCTCTTTATATAGATATATGGTTAGGTAAAAAATTTAAAGTAATTTGTTTTTCGTTTAAGTACAATAGTATATACTTTATTGTAAACCATAAAATTTACACATCTCACAATACAGTACAGTTTCTCATCTCTGTTACAATGATTTCAGTATAGAAATGGAATGTTTACACTACCAAATTATGAAAATGTTACTGGGATAACGGTGACTGTAACTACATCATTTTAAAGAAAAGCAAAAATGGATGGTGACGGATTGCCTTTTTGATCCGGAAAATGGACGCAAGGCCACTTTTGTGAAAGCTTTCAAAAGAACACCGTGAAAAATTGAATTAACTTCTTTACAACATTTCACACTTTTATAATTTTTTTGTGAAAGAGCGTTCCAAGCTACTGGTTTAACTGAAAGGTTCAAAGCCAAGAAAATATAATTTATCAGCCAAACAAAAATAGTGTTTCTATGGCACTTAAAGACAATGGGCCACGGAATCAAAGCCGCTTAACCTGTAGGCTCATTATGCCAAGTCAATTTGAAGGACCTCCACTCGTTTCTGTCGTCATGATAAAATAAAAAAATCTATAAAAAGCTAAAACTTAACTACGTTAATCTGATGATTTGAGGTGGAGTCGAGTTGTAAGACATGACTTGGAAAATAGGGATCTGAACTTAAAATATTGTTCTAATTTACCGAGAAAACAGTCATTTACCTCTTGTATTAAAACATTATTTAACATAACATCCGCGGGTTTAAAATACGTGACTATAAAGGTACTTGTTCGTCTACATACGCTCTCGCAAAATTAAAGTAAAACTAACCCGACTTGGTTATTCAAATTTAGAAAGAGCTTTTAAGAAAGATATATTTAAATTAGCAGTTGTAACGTCTCCACTTCTTGGAGAAATTTTTAATTTTGATAGACGAAAAATTCCTTAGTTACCTGGATAGTAATCCACTTTAATTAATTAAGATCAATAATATAATAATAAGAAACACTCCATGTTTTTTTGAAAATAATAATGTTTATTCACTTAAAACATTGTAGTACATGCTGACAGTTTGCAGTAATCGTTTACTTTATAGTGTACTACAATAAAAATGGAGGGTGTGGTACTGCATTCCTAGCTATACTGTGATTTTTAATTTCGTAGACTAAACTGACAGCTGTCATTGACCTTATTTTTTATTAATGTTGCAAGCGCGGAGCATAGTGTTGTAGGTAAGGCTCAACCATAAGTGATTCATCGAATCGATGTGACATGACGCCTCAATTTATTTTTACAAATTGGTGTAAATAGATGTTTTATGAATATAAACGTAATATATTTAAATATAACAGTATTCATACAGATAGTAAATGAACTTTTATAGTTTTAAATATGAAATCAACAATAAAATAAATGCAATCGATAAAATGAAGTCTGACATAAATGAGTAGAAACTAAATAAGGGCCGCTAGTTTCTAAACAGTTTTTTTTTGTCGTGATATAATTTTATTTTCGATCTACTTCGATTTTCGATAAAATTTCGATCACTCAGGATAGTTAGGGTGCGACACTATTTTAATGTATCGATAAAGTGACAACCCCCCAAATGTCAGTTTAGTCTACGAAATTAAAAATCACATTATAGGTTTATAGATAACCTGTTATCTGACCCTCGTTTATTTCCTTGGGGATCCCCAAGGAAATAAACAAGGGACATAATGGACATAATGAATAACGGTTATTCATTGATAGATTTCGCAATTCGAGGTAATTCAATAATTTTTAGCTAACCCTAATTTGCTTTACTAACCATTAATTAATTTATTACTAGCTTTTACCCGCGGCTTCACCGGCGTGGAAAGTGTTTTAACATCGAGGTTCTGGTCTATCTACACTCGCGAGCAATGAAAAAGTTCCAGTGACATAGCACCAAATTACTCCTAAACGGGAAAGGCTAGCTTAATGACGCCCTCTGCATTATTGAAGTACATTTAACAGCGCATTAGAAATATTACCAACTAAAAACGTAAATATTGTGTTCAAATTTTAAATTAAATGTGAAAAAATTAAATTAAGGTGTTTGTCGGCATTTTGTGGGTGGAACTTTTTCATTGCTCGGCAGTTTATATGACAAGTTTCAAACAAGCCGACTTGATCCGTGAAAGCGTAACAAACAAAGAAACTCGCATTTTAATATAAAGTTAGGATTAAAAACTAAGTTCACCGAGTATATTGGCATCCACATTAATACTTGGATCTACACACTCATCCATCACTAAAATTGACATGCACTTGTTTCGTACGGGATCTTTTATCATATTATATTTTGGGCCGAGGAAGTATCGGCTTACTTATGTAGCTATCAATAACTTCATAGACACAAAAACACTTCCTTCAATATATTTTCTTTTTATGATAGATGGCAAATAAACAGCGGCCCACCTGGGAGGCAATTCTTGTATTTTTAACCGACTTACCAAAAAAGGAGGAGGTTCTATGTTCGACATTAGGTATGTTTTTTTTTTATGTGTGTTCACCGATATCTCCTTCAATTGTGGACCGATTTTGAAAATATTTTTTTGTTTGAAAGAGTATATTCCGAAATTGGTCCCATTTTAATTTGGTGAAGATCTGATAAAGAACTTCTGAGATATACAACAGAACTCTTCAATAAATAACGGCAAATCTCTCGGGATTGCTGCAATCGCATGTCTGTTTATTGTTTATACCATTTCATAACATAACATCACGCCAGTACGCTCAAAAGGGGTATGCAGATCTCTCATTTCACCGGTTATATTCATTTTTCATGTTATTCGGGTAATCTATTCTGTCGTTATAGGTACTTACATAACTACTTCCCTATTAGGTAGGTACAACTAAAAAGTGAAAAATAAAAAGCTTTTTTACAAAAAAATACTACCGACTTCCAAATAAAAAAACTAGAAAGTGAAAAATAACTTTATTTTTGGAAGTCGGTGTCCATAACTTAAAAATTAGGTACCTACCAAAGAAACCGACTTCCAAAAATAAAGTTATTTTTCACTTTCTAGTTTTCTTATTTGGAAGTCGGTAGTATTTTTTTGTAAAAAAGCTTTTTATTATGTAACGTTTGCATCAGCATCTCAGTGACAATCTGTTAAAAACACCTCTTTCATTTTGATAAGTTTTTGACATTGATTGTTGCGGAGATGATATTGCGACTTGAAAGGAATAGGGATGTTAACTGAAAATTCGTATTTTGCTCATCAGGTAGAATAATAAAAATATTGGACACGTATTTTTCGTTTGAAACGTAAACATAAAGTGACGACGATTTAATGCGTTGAAATATCGTGTGAGGTCACGCCATTAGTACACATTATACTGACATAGTGACGTCACAAGCTCCCACTCCTGAACTTTGATGCGATTTATCTTTGTAAATGTTTATGATTTGGTAAAGCAAAAAATACGTGTCCAATATTATGTGATAATCTCACTGACGGACTAAATAGAAATATAATTTTTCTACCCAGAAATCATCCCTTTCGCGTGTCACGTTTTTGTATTGTCACCGTTACCTAAGAACATCTTTAATACCAGAGACATTATTAGGAGGATTTCTTATGTATATGCAGTTTGAAAAAATAATTGTTCATTACCTTAAGGTTGAATGACCCTAGACCCTACACTTCATAAAACGACAAAGGTATATTTTGTTCATTTTACAATTAGATTGTCTAACACAATATTATTCATATATATCTGTTATTGTATGCTTGTTGTGCTTACTCCTGGTTCCTGAATAGAGTATTTGGAGTTAAGAACGTGTCAAACCCTATTATAATGCCAAAGTTTGCCATGTTTTCAGGCTATTGTAGTTAGACAAATACTCAACTTAATATTCTTAATTTGGAGGATAGTCAAGTTTTAATTTACTGAGAATTGTCGTCAAACGTGGTAATCAGTTAATTCCTCTACCTAACATAGGTACATGTAAATAGTTACAGTTGTACAGTACCGCAAACAGAGTCAAATTAAAAAAATACCTTCATAAAAAAAACGAAGACATTCAATCACGAAATACATAACATAACTCCCAAGTAGCCTTCCTTACCATATCATAATCAAAGAGCGATCCGTCCAATACCAATTCTCTCTGAGTAAATATATTCCATATAACTTCATAGTCCACTGGTTCTCAACCACTAATCCACGGACCACCAGCAGGTCCGCAGTTCGCGAAAATTTAAATTCAAATTTTTTATTGTACTTTTTGACTTGTACAAAAGATGAAAGCACAAAAATCTGATTGAGGCAAACGCATTAATAATTTACTATAAAAAGAAATTGTTTTCTTCATTACTAGGGGGGATCAAAAAGTAGTGAGAACGACATACTCCTTAATAAGAAAAAAATAAATACTGGCAGGCATGCAAATGTTTTTTTCTGAATGTAGTCATTTGTTTGCTTCGTGTCGGAACGTGTTCTCGAAAATGGAGAAAAACGAAGTGCGTTATTAAATACCTCTGTTTAAAAAAGTTAACGACGCAAGAGATTCATTGCGATTTGGAGGCAACATTAGGAGAGTTTGCTCCGCCGTATTCCACTGTCGCAAAGTGGGCTTCTCAATTTCGAGTAGGGAAAACGAGCACGGAAGACAAACATCGTTGCGGCCGTCCATCGACGTCAGTCATCCAATCCATTGCGAAAGTCGAGAAAATTGTATTGAGCGATCGAAGAGTTACCATCCGATCCTTAATTCAAGAAACGGGCATTTCATATGGAAGTATTCGATACATATTGAAACAATCTTTGAATATGAGAAAAGTCTCCGCAAGATGGGTGCCGAGAATGTTAACCGACAGTCAGAAATAAAATCGACTTGACATTTCAAAGATATTGTTGGACAAGTTTCAAGAAGATTCTGAAATCTTTTTTTCTCGTTTCGTAACAATGGACATGGGTCCATCATTTTGATCCCGAGACAAAACAGCAATCTTCGCAATGGAAACGGCCATCATCACAGACCTCGAAGAAGTTTCGTGTCGTGGCATCGGCTGGTAAGGTTATGGCCTCAATATTTTGGAACTCAGAAGGGATATTGTTGATTTATTACCTGGAGCGTGGAACCACTATTACAGGCCAATATTATGCAGCTTTATTTCCCAAGTTGAGGAATGCCATCAAAGAGAAAAGGAGAGGGAAACTTCGAAGGGGCGTGCTGTTTCATCACGACAACGCACCCGCGCACAGGTCGGCAGTTGCGATGACTGCCATTCAGCAAGCTGGCTTTGAACTGGTTGACCACCCCCCTTATTCACCAGATCTGGCGGATAGCGATTTTTATCTGTTCCCCAAATTGAAAAAATACTTAAGGGGAAACAGGTACTAAGACGATAACGAGGTGATGGATGCCGTTAAGAGCTTTTTGCAGGAAAAAGACAAAAAAAAAATTCTGAAAGGGATTGAATGGAAAACGCTGGACTCGGTGTGTAGAGAGACTCTGCAACTATGTAGAAAAATAAATTATTAAGTTATCAATAGTCATTATATTCTATCTCATTCTCACTACTTTTTGATCCCTCCTCGTACAATACTTTTGTCATACATAAAATCACGCCTGCTTTCCTCATACGGTTCAGCAGAGATGTATCTAAAGTACACCCACATATCGTCAGTTTTTTGCCCCATGTAGTAGTGAGATACTATTAAAGTGAGAACCAGATAACAAAAAAATAAATTTAATTGAACCGACTTGTACCAAAAGGTTATATTTACGTAACTTGAAAACGTGATTCTTTGTTTATGGAGATATTTTGATAATTTTGGTCTCAAATAATCGGTCCATGCTTTTATGAGATTTTAACTCATTACTGAATGCCAAATTGCCAAGTGAAACGGTCAAGTACGCCCCTTACCGCGATATGTTTGTTTTGATCGTGTTAGCGACACGGCTTTTAATTTTTTTCGTATCATTTTGAAATATTAGAATACATTGGTAGACAGGTGTGAACGACTTTTATTTTTTTGTTATCTGGTTCTCACTTTAGCCACCAATCGGCAAAAAACTCGATACTCGGCTTCTATCAAATGTCGTGTTTTCCTAATAACAACACGACTATTTTACGCGTATGTTTCGATTTAAGCTTTTTTCAGATTGCCACAGTTTATTTTTCTTAATTCTTATGGTTTCTTAAAATTGAGAAATCAATGTGGTCCCTGTCAAAAAAAGTTTGGGAACCACTGTTAAAGGTTTATTGAAACATCTTAAGGTAATAGATACTGTAAAAAAGAAGCATGCGAGGAATGTCAAGTAGCCGGCTCTCCCTGAAGACGCAGTTTACGATCTTATAAACTTTAAGACGAACTTCAGAAGGTTCCGAACGTTCAGACATATCAAAACAGTTTTATTTACTTTTCATAGTTTGTAGTGCGATATTAAGTTAAGTATGATAGTGATTTTCATTGCAAGTAACCTTTTCTAGCGGGTTCATGCAAGTTTATTATTTGGAAATAATAATATTGAAAGGTATGCAAGGGTCAAACTTATACGTGTACTTTATTTTTAAAACTTATACGTGTGAGTAGTAGTAGTAGTAAAGCTAGTGGTATTTGAAACCGTTCATAAATAAGAACCTTGACCTTTACTATACACACATAATTATCACGTGGACGTTCATTCCTAATTGATTGCTACGACCTTTGGGTTGCTTGAAGAGATAAGAAGTTACAGCTTTACGAAGCTACGAGGTGCTACGAAGCTACGGAATTCTATGTTAATCTGCGAAATGCTACGAAGCTATATAATGCTAAGAAGATACGAGATGCTACAATTCTACGAAAATGCTAGAAGCTACGAGATGCTACAATGCTACGACAATGTTAGAAGCTACGAGATGCTACAATGCTAATAAAATGCTAGAAGCTACAGATGCTACAATGCTACGAAAATGCTAGAAGCTACGAGAGCTACAATGCTACGAAAATAATAGAAGCTACGAGTGCTGCAATGCTACGAAAATGATAGAAGACACGAGATGCTACAATGCTACGAAAATACTAGAAGCTACGAGATGCTACAATGCTACAAAAATGCTAGTACCTACCAAACTTTGCTATGAAAAACAACATAATAATACGAGATGCTCCGAAGCATATACGATGCTACGCGATGCAACAAAACCACAAAATGTAAAACTAAAATGATGCCCAGGAGCCGTTAGGAGGCTTTTCCATGTCAAGACACATGATAAATATTCGAAGTAAAACTTTGAAGATTTACTTGCTTCCTTAACAAATAATTATATTTTACGGCAGCATAAACAAGATAAAGCGAAGCCTTTTTCCGCTTAAACAATACAACAATGCTTGTGTGAGGAAAAAATGTTTTGTTAAAAACGTTTTCGAGTTCCTTAAAACTTGTTGGTAACAATAAATTGAGTCTTTGATTACTTTGAGCCGTAATACCTGTAAATTAGAAAGTTTTCTTTCTTTTCCTACCTTTTAAATGTCGTGGTGGCACGAGAGGTGAGATCCTAGCTACTACGGCTAGGATCTCACCTCTCGTGCTTGTGAGTTCACATTCGAACAAGTACCAATGTGATTTTTAGGGTTCCGGATCCAATGGGTAAAAACGGGACCCTATTACTGAGACTCCGCGGTCCGTCTGCCTGTCTGTCTGTCTGTCTGTGACCAGGCTGTAACTAATGAACCGTGATAGCTAGACAGTTGAAATTTTCACAGATGATGTATTTCTGTTGCCGCTATAACAACAAATACTAAAAACAGAATAAAATAAATATTTAAGTGGGGCTCCCATACAGCTAACGTGTTTTTTTTGCCGATTTTTTTCGATAATGGTACGGAACCCTTCGTGCGCGAGTCCGACTCGCACTTGGCCTTTTTTCAATTCATATGTACCATCTATGTTCATCTTAGACATCGCTGGCAACGGTGAAGGAAAACATCATGAGTAAACCTGGACTTATATGTGGTCCAAGTAAAAAGGGTCCAGTAGTGGGGTGTTGAGTTAAGACTAGATTCGATATCTAGAAGAGTCAATTGATAATAAGGATTAACAAAATATTCAAAAACTGCCACATATGTTTTTATCAGACACTAGCTGACCCGGCACTAACTTTTTTTTGCCATAAAAACACCAAACATTCATCTACCCTACCCTAACAACCCTACACTACCTACCCTACCCTAACTACACTACCTACCCTACCCTACCCTACCCTACCCTACCCTACCCTACCTACCCTACCATACCCTACCTACCCTACCCTACCCTACCTACCCTACCTGTACCTAGTTTTTAACCGCCTTCCCAAAAAGGAGGAGATCATCAATTTGACTGTTTTTTTATGATTGTTACCCCAAAACTTTTCACTTGGTGAACCGATTTTGAAGATTCTTTTTTTATTTGAAAGCTGATTCTAAATCAGAATTCTTCAATAAATGACGGCAAATCACTCGGGATAGCTGCAAACGCATGTCTGTTTATAGTGGGCCCGCGTGGTGGATTACGGCCCATTCCCTCTCACAGAGAGGAGGCCTGTGTCCCAGCAGTGTTAACATTAATAGGCTGATGATGTGATGTGATGTGTGTTTTTATTTGATAGTCGGTTGTATTTTTTTGTAAAAAACTTTTTGTTTGTATAAGGGCCACTTTACAAAATTGTGTATATTTTGCTAACTAAACACCGAGAACTGGATCCTTTTTACTTGGCCGCCCACATATGTGTAGTAAATATAAGTCTGAAATCACCAAACAGCCTTGAGCAAGCATGCTGAGTAATCCTCGTGCCCTCCCTGTATGCTAGGAGGGCTAGGACGCCTTTGTCTTGCGAAGGGCCGTAACAGACTGATTTTATTATTATAACTACCTTCTGCCAGCGGCTTCGCCCACGTGAAAGACGAAAATTATCCCAAGGGAACATATTCCCTGGATAAAAAGTATCCTATGTGCTATTTCAGACTATAATCTATCTCTGTGCCAAATTTCATCCAGATCCGTCCAGCCGTTTGAGCGTGAAGAAGTAACAAACCTACAAACACACACACTCACAAACTTTTGCCTTTATAATATTAGTATGATAGTGTTATTTGAATTTGTTGTTGCACTCTCACCTTTATTTAAAACTAGCTGTTTCCCGCGGCTTCGCTCCCGTGGGCTACCCCACAGGACTCGTTTTCGGGATAAAAAAATAGCCTATGTCGCTCAGGAATAATATAGCTTTCTATTGGTCATTTGCATATCATTTTTTTTTTCTCTTAATTGTACGCGTCATATTAGGCGCCTTTGTTTTTGTATATAGACATTGTTACGTTTAAAACTAAAGCACATTCTACCTATATTTTCATAGAAAAGTTGGACCACAAACCTGCCTTGCACCTTCTGCAGCTCAATATTATGATGCGCCAGGAACTTCTCGTTGACCTTATCCAGGGCCAGGTCTACCGCAGGACCACAGCGCTCCAGGTCGAAGGGAGAGTCCAAGCGAGAAGCCATGAGGACCCCAACTTTGTATACCACTGGAGATGTCTGGGAACCGGATAGAACCGGTGCCAACAGGAATATGTAGGATAGGTGGAGGATATGCATGTTTGCTGGGTTTAGGCACTGCACATATTTATTTAATTACTTTTTTAATTGTTTGGAAAAACTATTGCTCCAGTCCTAAGTAACAAGGGCTGAAAGATGCTGAATTATTTCTTTGGATCAAATGATAATCTAAATGATTTTTAAACTATTAACTTTCAGAATTGGTAACTGAAAGTTATACTAAACTACACAGACAATATCGAAAATTGCCCATTTCTCTCACAATTATTATATTTAAGAAAAAATATCACACTAACATTACCCTAATTAACAACAAACTAATTTAAAATATTTACACTCAAAATAAAAGTTACACTTTTTCACAGTTTTCTGTTATTTCAGATCAGACAAACTAACATCGATTACTATTTACGACAGCTAAATGTTTCGCGGTTCCGCAGAAAGGGAGAATCGTGCTCTCTGACTCACGTACGGCAGGCGACTGACTCTGCCGACTGAAGGAATGCTGGATCAACCCGAGATAAAGTAATGAAGCGAAGGGACGCAACAGGTCTGGTTTCCCGCGCCAAATGTATATCTAGGGACAGGATAATTGATGTGAGGATAATTAGAATGAGTCTTTAGGAACTTATTTCTATCCGACTACGGCGAAGCCAAAAGTAAGGATTATGATATTTTTAGCAGTGTATGTATGAATGTTTGTATTTACGTATGTTCCTCCGTAGCGCTTAAACTATTCATCCGATATAGATGAATAAAGTGTCAATTGATTCGATATTATGAACCGGGTAACACAAGCTAAAATAAAAAGACACTGCACTCACTTTCTAAACTTTTTGCTTTTTAGTGTCTTTTTACTTCGTTCATGGAACGTAATTTTGTAAAAAAAAACGTTTTTGAAGAAAAGCTCTACTAATAGTAGGTATTAGTTTGAGCATACATAATTCTTCTATCTGTAAAATACATACATAAATAAACTGCCGAGCAATGAAAAAGTTCCACCCATAAAATGCCGACAAACACCTTAATTTAATTTTTTCACATTTAATTTAAAGTTTGAACACAAAATTTACGTTTTTTTTGGTAATATTCTGGTATAAATGTACTTCAATATTGCAGACGGCGTCATTAAGCTAGCCTTTCCCGTTTAGGAGTAATTTGGTGCTATGTCACTAGAACTTTTTCATTGCTCGTTAGTGTATATATCTACCTATTACTTAAACAGTGGATTAATTAAAACAATACAAAGACAATAAAGAGTGGAGCAGCAAAAAAAAAAAATCAATTAACATGTCACAGAGCCTATGTGTTTATAGGTAAATATATCCTTTTGGAATTATGAAAAATCTCCAAGAAAAGGAAATTATTTCAGCCACAACTCAAGGCTCAAGGCAATCAGAAAAATACCAGCGGCTTAAGATCAGTCGGAAATGTTCAAAGGAACTCTGCCTTTCATGTTTGTAATTTTCCTATCCCACTCAATATTCAAGCTTATGGCTACGAGAGAGAACGGGGCATCGTTTACAGAATACGGTAATGCATCTTCATTTTATGTTGTTTTGCCCGTGATTTTCTTATATCGGAGCGAAAAGTATCTACATCTATTATACATATGTGCTTTTTTAGGGTTCCGTACCCAAAGGGTAAAAACGGGACCATAGGGTCCGCGGAGTCTTAGTAATAGTACTAAGACTCCGCGGTCCGTCTGTCTGTCTGTCTGTCACCAGGCTGTATCTCATGAACCGTGATAGCTAGACAGTTGAAATTTTCACAGATGATGTATATCTGCTGCCGCTATAACAACAAATACTAAAAACAGAATAAAATAAATATTTAAGTGGGGCTCCCATACAACAAACGTGATTTTTGTGCCGTTTTTTGCGATAATGGTACGGAACCCTTAGTGCGCGAGTCCGACTCGCACTTGGCCGGTTTTATATAGTACCAAGTTATTTTTCCACGAAAAATCAGCAACATTTTTTGACAGTTCACTTCAGGATTTATACATGTGTAATACACGTGCCCAATAACCTTTTAGACCTGTCGGCTACTTTCTTCTGAGTGCAGAATTATCCTTCTTCTTCTTTTTCTTGTTCGTGTGAGGATGTGGCCATCTCTGGTGTCAGTGTTAATTAAGCCGCCTCTGGGAACCCAACAAGCCTCTGACTTGGCTATTTTAGACATATTAACTATAAATAAAACATAAAAATTAAAAACATTAGTTACGTTAAATACTTGAGCCGCACTGGTCGATCATCAAGGTTAAGCAACGCTTGACGAGGTCGGTCCGTAGATGGGTGACCATTTCAAAAAACGAGTTTCTTCCGTGCCTCGGAAAGGTGAACGTTACCCCAACAGGAAAGTGACTCCTAGAGTGATATGAGTGGAACGTATACTTAGTGCGTAATCTGCTATGATTGTGCGCCATATAAAAAATAAGTGCGTGTCGTAGTTTTTGAAAAAAACGGAAAAACCGATTCCTGCTAGGGTAACGTTGTTCCAGCAGGAAAATTCTAAACGAATGATCGGAATGAGAAATATTGTGCATGGGCAGAGAGCTTATAGTTGTGCAAAAATGTGCGCCGAAAATATAATTTGTGCGTCATCAGGTTTTCGAGATATTGCATTTCCTGCTGGAGTAACGTTTTGAAGAATCGTGTATCTCTAAAACCATTGTACGTGCGCCTGTAGAATAAACATACACGGGTAGTTCTTGATATGTGCGTATTTGTGCCGGAATTAGATTTAAGGAAATATTTATTATTTTCAAGTAAATGCGCTTTTTAGAAAACCCGAAAAAAGTTCGCAGCGCCTAAATGAGAAAACGTATAAGCTCGCTGAAAACTGGTTCAGTCCATCTTGACGCTTGTCACATCATACATCACATCATCAGCCTATTAATGTTCCCACTACTGGGACACAGGCCTCCTCTCTGTGAGACGCTTGTAATAACCATAAAAAGTTTCAAAAGCATACATGCTTGCGTTATCGAATAATATTGCTAAAAGTCAAAACGAGGTTGTCATAACTTTGACGGCAAAATACAAGAAACTGACTCAACCCAAGATAGGTAGGTGTAAACCACAAGTATGTGCGTTTAGTCAAAAATATATAGTGAAAATATTCAGCTTGGAATGTTTCTTATTAAGTAGATTGAATGAAAAAGCTATACATGTAAACAAAGGCTGGTTATCCGACCAAATTCGAGTGACTACGAAAAAGCGACGGATTCATACATATCGATGACCTTCTTAATTGGACGTATTAAACCTAAGCTGTTGTCCGTACAGTCGCGTTCAAACGTTTGTTGGTAGAGTCTGGCAAATGAAAGTAGACACTCGAATTATTTGCAAACTTTTTATATGGCAATGCTATACTAATGTCAACATAAATTTTTGGTGATTTGTTGTGGTCTTGATAATAGCATTTATTTAAGTGAAAAATGAATAAAACAGTTCAAAGTGGATTACGGGAGATGTCGTTTCGCATGATGTCTAAATATCAAGAAAAACATCAGGAGAAAGACGTCGAATTAAAAAATAACCAAGATTTTTTACGTGTGGTGTTAGATTTCATAAGTTATTATGACGCTAATAAGTTGAATAAACCAAAATTATTACAGAATACTGTTGTTTTTTTTATTGAGATTGATACATAATACCTATCTAAAATATTACCTACCTCAATTACCTATTGTATTTTTATTCAGACGAAACAAAATAAATATTTCTAAAGTATCAAATTAGGTTATTCCAGATATTTCATACTAGTTTTGGGGTTGCTATGCTGATATTTTTTAAATTTTCCGCGCTTTTTCAGTCTCTACTTTCGTTTGCTAGACTCTTATGACCTAATTTAGGGGACAAATTTAAAAAATACATTAAATTCACCTTGTGACCATGACAACTGAAAGAGCTTGTTGATGTAGAAATTAATATATTTATTCTCTTAATTTTGTTTCTTAAAGTATGCTAGCATTATATTATCTGTGCTTAAAGTAATTATGGCATCAAATCACAGATTAAATTACAAGCCTATTAATATTAGAAAACAGTTCAATCAAATTATTTGTATGTTGTGTAGTCATTATTATTTAAAATCACATATTTATATCACACAAAATACAAACAGTAAAATTGGCTTTTTATTTATAAATTGTATCTGTAGGTTCTTTTTTGTAGTCGTTATTAATCCCACATATCTTGAACGTTTTTTTTAAAAACAGCCGCCATCTATTTTTTGGTCTCTAAAGTACTTTTTTCTATTAATATTATAAAGGCAAATGTCTGGATGTGTCCAAAAAATACCGAATATATTTTAATGAAATTTGGAATAAAGAAGATGGGTTATAACTTGGCACTACTTTTTCTAATGTACTTACCTAATCAAGTGCAAAGTCACGGAAACAGCTAGTAGAATATAATCCAATAACAAGTAAATTTTTCTATAACTTTACTACCTCAGTGTACTCAGGCACAACACGCTACAACCGGTTCGTGAGCAAAGTTAAGAAGGTCATCGATATGTATGAATCCGTCGCTTTTTCGTAGTCATTCGAATTTGGTCGGATAACCAGCCTTTGTTTACATGTTTAGCTTTTTCATTAAATCTACTTAATAAGAAACATTCCAAGCTGAATATTTTCACTATATATTTTAGACTAAACGCACATACTTGTGGTTTACACCTACCTATCTTGGGTTGAGTCAGTTTCTTGTATTTTGCCGTCAAAGTTATGACAACCTCGTTTTGACTTTCAGCAATATTATTCGATAACGCAAGCATTTATGCTTTTGAAACATTTTATGGTTATTACAAGCGTCAAGATGGACTGAATACAGTTTTCAGCGAGCTTATACGTTTTCTCATTTAGGCGCTGCGAACTTTTTTCGGGTTTTCGAAAAAGCGCATTTACTTGAAAACTATAAATATTTCCTTAAATCTAATTCCGGCACAAATACGCACATATCAAGAGCTACTCGTGTATGTTTATTCTACAGGCGCACGTACAATGGTTTTAGAGATACACGATTCTTCAAAACGTTACTCCAGCAGGAAATGCAATATCTCGAAAACCTGATGACGCACAAATTATGTTTGCACAACTATAAGCTCTCTGCCCATGCACAATATTTCTCATTCCGATCATTCGTTTAGAATTTTCCTGCTAGAACAACGTTACCCTAGCAGGAATCGTTTTTTCCGTTTTTTCAAAAACTACGACACGCACTTATTTTTTATGTAGCGCACATTCATAGCAGATTACGCACTAAGTATACGTTCCACTCATGTCACTCTAGGAGTCACTTTCCTGTTGGGGTAACGTTCACCTCGGAAAGCACGTTAAGCCGTTGGTCCCGGCTGTCATTTGAAGATCTTTGACAGTCGTTACGGGTAATCAGAAGCTTGAGACCTGACACCAATCTTGCCAAGTCGTGTTGCCCAGTTACTGGGTTGTGGGTCAGATAGACAATCGCTCCAAGTAAAACACCGGTACTCAGCTGAATCCGGTAAAAGTATAGTAAATATAGTTGGGAAAAGGATAGGCAGATTGACAAGCTTCGATTATAATAGTTTTTTATTAACTTGCAATGTATGTATGTATGTTCGGGTCAAATCTTGCAACTGAATTTTAAAACAATTATCCTCCACCGATTAAGAGATGAAATTTTGCATACACGTTTGGTTTGGAACACATCGCATGGTAAGTTAAAAAGCTTGTACCAAATATATATTTTTTTATTTGAAAGAGTAATTTTACATTTATTTACTTTCACCAAACCCGGTATCTGTAATCAAATCTTGCAAGTAAAATTTGACCCTGTTTCCAGTGTCTGATTGAGCTGAAAGTTTGCACACACGTTTGTTTCTCGTGACAATTTAATTTTTAAATATAAAAGCTTATTAAAATTTTCTTTTTTAATATGAAAGCTTGTTTTAAAGTTACATCTCAGGTGATTTATTTGAATCCAAGTAGCCTAGTAATTTTCCGAATAGATTTTATTCTTACAATACTTTAAACGGACCCACAAAAGAAAGATCGTTAGGGTCTAATTGTTAATTTACATTGTCTTTGGTCTCACCGTCGGTCAGAAGAAAGGTTTATCGCCCAGCCTCTGTTGCTAACTGGTGAGACGCAACAATCGCGAATCTACATAAATGTTTACATTAAATGGGTTTTAGAGCTCTGAGCTCGGCGTTTATGCAGGACACATTTACATTATGAGGTACTGGACGTTATAATCTCTTAGTTACAATCTCTGGGAAAAGGGATTAGTATGCTTTGCTGATCCAGTAGCTGCTGCCAACGGCTTCGCCCGCGTGAACGTCGAAAATTATCCTGAGGGAACATATTCCCAGGCTAAAAAATATCCTATGTGCTACTCCTGACTTTACTTTTTGTTGACTAGTGTGCCCTGGTAGTTAATAGTGTGTCATGCTCTCTCTAATGTCTCTCTGATGGTGGCACGTGTGTTGGATCATTCGGTTCCCTTCATGATGGTTAATCTGAGTGGTGCCGATCTATGTGTCATGTTCGTGAACGGGCGCCGTCAGTTGGGATTGGTCATAACTTAGCTGCCTCGGCCTGTTTTTAATTGCCTATGTGTTGATATTTTTTTTAATTATTTGTTTTACTCTAGACGCTTTTACATCGTTCTCACATATATTTATTATTTTCTAACAAAAAATTATGTAACCAAATACTTGTAAAGCACTTTTTATTTTAAAAGAGTAAGTGTGGAGTTTCTTGTCCATTCTTCTCCACAACAAGTTACATTTCCGAATGGACGGTAGAATCAATTATTGTTACTTTTAAAATATTTTTTTGACGTTCAAAAGTGCCGCTTAATGGCTTAATTGAATAAAGAAATTTTGATTTTGATTTTAATCTACCTCTGTGCGAAATTTCATCCAGATCTGTTCAACCGTTCTGGCGTGATTGAGTAAGATTTCGCATTTATAATATTAGTAAGAAGTAAGATAGTTGGTAGAGCTCATGACTAAGTAATATCAGCTGACGGATCCTCGCTATTATTTGTACATCTTTGATAACCGTTGCGGGTAGTCGAAAGCCAGAAAATATAATACCAGTCTTGCCAAGGGGTAGCATGTAACCCAACAGACAGCAGCATACGATAGCAGGTGCCGCGGCATAGAGTGGGGATTGCCCAACGTCTCTGGACTATACTGATGATCTATGCCTGCTGAGTCATACACACGCCGACATGCAAGCGAAATTGAACCACCTGCGGCAGGGGGCAGCGAGAACTGGGCTCAAAATTAACATCCGGAAGACCCAGGAGATACGTACAGGAGTGAATAATTCTACACCGATAGTACCTAATTGACACAGAGGACACCTCGGGTGGGTCGTGACTGAGACTGGATGAACTGAAGAGGATATCTCTCCACAGGTCGCCAAAGCACGAGCATGCTGTGCAGTCGGAGGATACGTATTCGCGAGCTGGCTGACCAAAACCAGATGTATCCTCCGACTGCACAGCATGATTTTCTTCTTGTTTACGGCTTTTTAGTTCGCTTTTTAAGCAGTCGGGTTTTTGGATTTTTATAATTAACTTTTTTTATTTATAACTTTTTAGTTATAAGTGTTGTATATTTTTCAAATCACCTCTTAAAACCCTTTATTTTGGTACCCCACACGATAGGGTTGGAAGAAAAAAAATTTGTCACCCACAATATGGCGCCCAAACTCCGTCATTTACCTATTTTCCAATTTTAATGTAGCCAGTGACTCTCATAGGGTTAAGACGAATCGATTGATGTATGAATCATCAAAAGCGGCCAACGCGCTTGGTCTCTAGAACGCCACATAGGAACAAACATACATACATACAAACTTACATACATACATAGGCTGATAAACAGTACCCTCCTTCGGCAGTCGGGTAAAAAGGAAGTGTGGCGGAAAAGGGAGTCCATCTATCTATCTAATGAAGCGTGGCCGTCTTCGACAAACCTGGCGACGCACCGTGCTGACTGAAGAGACGAGCATCGGAATGACGTGGAGTGAGGTGAAGCGCGAAGATCAAGACCGGTCACAATAGAGGTCTACTATAGACGCCCGCTGCCCACTAAGGGACATAGCATCTTCAGTCAATCTCTTTGTGCCACAGGAAACATAATAAGTGAACACGAGAAATTTCACGCCGATGAAGTCTACTAACCTTCCTATGGAAGACCACATCTACGAGAGCCATTTAGAAGTAAATGAAAACAAGCGAATACCAACACCGCTACAAATTGGGTCCCGATTATTTAATTGAGTCGTAGCCTCGTAGGGTCGTTAATGGAATTTGAATTATCTTTTTAATTACGCTCCCTTTTCAGACCTTTTCTTACAAACTTTTTACCTCCATATTGCTAAGCAGAATCAGTGGCAAAATCGAAAAACATCAACCTATAGAGCAAGCGGGGTTCCGGTCAGGTTTTTCAACTGTGGACCATTTACATGTAATGCAGCAAATAACAGAAAAATACAAGGAGTTCAACAGGCCATTATATGTAGCATTTATCGATTATGCTAAAGCATTCGACACAATATCACACGATGCAATCTGGGAAGCATTAAACAAATGCCAAGTACACGAAAAGTACAAAATCGTTTTGAAAAACATATATGACAGCAGCACTAGTTGTGTGAAACTGGAGAAACGAGGTCCAGAAGTACCAATTCTAAGAGGAGTGAGGCAGGGAGACCCCCTGTCCCCCAAAATTTTCATAGCTGTGCTTCAAAACATTTTTGAGGATCTGAAATGGGAAAATGAAGGAATCAAAATAGGTAATCGGTACTTAAGCCACCTCAGATTCGCAGATGATGTAGTCCTTTTCGCTGAAAACAGTAGACAATTAGAAAAAATGATAAATCTATTAAGTGTACAAAGTGAAAAAGTAGGTCTTCTAATGAATAAAGAGAAAACAAAACTTATGACAAACAGCTACACCCACACAATAAAACTCGAAGGAAAGACACTTGAATACGTGAATAAATACATTTATCTAGGAAAACAGTTATCTTTTGAAGATAGAAACGAAGAAGAAGAGGTAGAACGCCGGATAAATATGAGCTGGAAAAAATACTGGTCGCTCAAAGAGATTATGAAAGGTGACTACCCGCTTCACCTAAAGAAAAAAGTGATGGATACATGCATTCTACCGACTCTCACGTATGGTTGTCAGACGAGAACTTACACCACTAAAATAAAAACAAAACTAGTCAGATGCCAGAAAGCGATGGAAAGAAGCCTACTAAAAATAAGAAGAATACACAAAGTAAGAAGTGAATTAATAAGAAAGAAGACAAAACTGATTGACGTCCTATACTACAGTCTAAGGTTAAAATGGCGATGGGCTGGCCATGTAGCACGAAACAGTGACAAGCGATGGACAGTAGAAGCGACGAGATGGAAGGGACCTAGCGGAAAAAGACGAAAAGGCCGACCGATGAAACGATGGCTGGATGACATCACAGCTACAGCAGGAAAAGAGTGGATGAAACATGCTAAACATAGAGAAAACTGGAATAAACTGGAGGAGGCCTATACCCAAATAGGGGTTCCTATCCTAGAAAATAATTTAGGTATTTCAAGAAAATAACCACTGTAAAGAAATACATTCGGCTTAAATATATGATGTACAAGTATAAGTTAAAATGTTAAAGAAACTAACAATACTAACAATTAGTAAATAAGTAAGCCAAATACTAACAAATACCTACTAACAACATTTGAAATGTAACAATAAGGATAAGGAAATAAAAAGGTTTTATTATTATTATTATTATTCAGACCTTTTCACCCTCGACGGGTTAATAGGTACGTGCTAGGATAGTCTTTTAAAATTCCTTTTCAATTCTATGATAAATACCAAAGAACCAAAACTTAGCAGTCCTGTAAAATATTATTGAAGATCCCAAAATTTACGTGATGTGAATCAAGTTGTACTAACGAGGAAAATTAATCTCGTAATTTCTAGCAATAAACAAATGACTGGGGGATGGGGGTCAATGACCGCAGGAAATGTAGGTAAGTAACCTAGTTCTTAGATACTTAAAATTACGAGTTTGGTTTTATCGTCATTAGATATTGATGAAAAACACAACTACGAAATTGTGCTAGGTAGATAATTTGATCCTATAAAGTTTGTTGGTACCTATTCTAGGGTACATTGCCATCACCACGTCGGCAGACCAATTGGCGAAAGAACTCATAACGGTTATTAGCAATTATGAGAACACTGCTGCCTGCCGACACCCTTGACATAAACTCCTCTTTTAACGACTCTCATTGTGAAGACAAAGAGGCCTATTATTTGTCCGGAACCACTTACAGAGAGCAGTAGTTTCTTTGAACATTTCCTACCATTAAGAATCCTTCACAAAGAAATTATAAAGGTTTGTGAAGCGTAAAGATGTCAATATCGCCTCACTTTATGAGCTGTTCGAGTGATCATAAATTTTGACATGGCGCGGGCGCGAGATTTACTATAGGGCTGATATTCTTTCGTATGAACACTGAATATTTCATGAGTTTTATCATTTGTAACAGTTTTAAGAAAAGATTTGTACCTAAGTAAGTAGTAATAGTAGTCATACCTACGCATCAAGACCCGACAGAATCTCGAAATTAGGACTTGATTGCCAAATTGTTTTTGATAATGACAGTATTATGTAGATACTGTGGTAATATTCAGAAATTACTTTCATACGTTATATTTAATCAACGCCATGCCTGCCTTCAGGCAGTCACGTACCGAAGTCACAAGCAAAACTCAACAAAACCATAGCATTCCGATTTCAATCATCTTCCAAAACTGGTTTGGTCTTATAATTGGCAAGGAGTTTGCCTCTAAATAGGTGAGTCCTCACAGTACCTATCAAATATGTAATTGGGCTGCAGTTTTCAGACTGCAGTCACTCAAACTGCATACAAAAATATTCCCTGCATATCAGCTGTCGTTCGATGTGGTGACACATGGGGGAGGCCTATTGATCAGCACTCAGCAGTGGACGTCTTTCGGCTGTAATGATTATGATGATGTTTTAGTTAGAGAATCCTGCTGCCTAATTGCGTAAGTGAATTCTGCAAAGCAAACAAGTTGGAACCTTCCCAAAAACGACTTTTCGTATTGCATATTAAACTCTGAAACGGAAAGGTTATGCTCCTTTCATTACCAATATTTTGACGTAGAATTGATTGTAAAAGAATGAATGAAAGCGGAAGAATCGAGATAAAACTTCACTATTGGTATTGTGTACTCCGTAGTATCTTTAAGTAGTCTGTGTTCAACTCAAAGGAGGATTTGGAAAGCTAACGCTAGCTTTCCAAATTAGTTTCGCAATACCGAAAAAGTTGAAAGAAATGATTCTGATTCTTTGAAAGAATCGACTTGTTTCCTTTGCAGAATGCACTTACGCAATTAGGCTGCTGATATAGCTTGGACCCAGAAGGTGGACACTTTTTGGCGACATAGTGGCGTTCATCAAGTTCACCAAAGTGCAGCAGCCTCATTGCGTAATGAATTCGGCAAGGCAAAGGGCAAAGAGTAAAAATCGACCAATCACATGCGAGATGAAGGACGCTATGTGGATTTCCGTCTGTGATTGATCTATTTTTCATACACTTTGCCCTTTTCCTTGCCGAATCCATTTCGCAATAAGGCTGCAGGTGTAGGTATGGGCACTTGGAGCACTCTAACAAACTATCTAATGATAAGGGTTCAATCTAATCACCACTCGAAAAGAAGAAAAAGTTAGAATATATAGCCCTCGCCAAACTTCTTGGCCGCCCTGAAGTTGGTTTATCGGATGCGTGAGGCACGAAACGGTACTGTTTTTGTATGAGATTTACTACTGCGCAGCCATTGTAGCCAAATTCAGGGCGGCCAAGAAGTTTGGCGAGAACTATAGAAGGGGACTTACCAACCTTATTAAAAGAAAAACCTATAACCTCTAACCCTAGCTAAACAGTAAATCTGCGCCACATCACGAGTGTCTTCAAGCTGGCAACCTCGGCCTCGTCATAAACATGTTTATGACACCGTCAACTAAATGCTGTTAACTCGTTAACTGTTCGCACTGACCACTCGACGTGTAGGAGTTGTTTACGAGATTATGTCATTACTTTATGACCTAAATAATACATAACACATTCGAGGACACGTTGACTTTAATCTATATATATAAAAAACAATGTCCCGACTGACATATCAACGTCCAACCTAAACCACAAATGAAAGAATTTTGAAATTTTTTAAGGATCTTATACTGAAGGCGTCATTTAAGAGAGGATTTTTGGAAATTCATCCCCTAAAGGGGTGAAACAGGGAATGAAAGTTTGTATGAAACTCTGTCATTTTTAATTTGAAATTAATGAAATATGGTATTTAGCCTCTTAATATAAAATAATAAAATACGTCTTTAAGCTATTTTTGAATTTCATCCCTAAAAGCGGTAAAAAGGGGTGTTAAAGTTTATATGAAAACTTAATTGTTTATTACCAAAATTACTTGAAATTTAGTGTTTATGCTCTTCAATACAATTAAAGAAACAAGTATTAAAGGCTTTTTTGAGTTTCATCCCTAAAAGAGGTAAAAAGGGGTGTTAAAGTTTCTAAGAAAACTAAATTATTTATTAACAAAACTCCTTGAAATTTAGTATATCTGCTCTGCCATACAATTAAAAAAACACGAACTTAAGGATATTTTTAATTTCATCCCTTAAAGGGGTAAAAAGGGGTGTTTAAATTTGAATGAATACTAAATTTTTATTAACTTGGAATTTAGTATTACTGCTATTCAATACAATTAAACAAACAATAATTTAAGGATTATTTGAATTTTATATCTTAAAGGGGTAAAAAGGGGTGTTAAAGTTTATGTGAATGATTACTCTAAGTGCTCGGGGGGAAACAGTTTTCATAATTCGATTACCACTGATACCCTCTGACTATGTCTTTGAGTTTAAACGATTACAATTCCTCTTACTTTGCAATGACCATACATAAATCTCAAGTTCAGTCATTAAGGGTGGCAGGCATTTAAGGCAAGATTGCTTCCGACACGGGCAATTATACGTTGCCTGTCCCAGAGTCAGCACTAGCAGCCTGGTCATTTTGACGCTAGACAGGAAAAACGCCATTGTGATATACAAAGGAGAGCATAATTAAATTCTAACTTCTTGATAACGACTTTTGTTAGTGTAAGCTAATTGGAGGACCCATATCTAGACTGTACAGGATGGCACAAAACTCATCACTCTATCGGAAGATGCTTTATATTTGCAATTGGCGGAAAATGTCAATTCTGCTTCATCATTTGTAAACTAAACAGATACAAAATATAGCTGGTAACCTCCAAGCGGGTGTAACCTTTTTTTTTTTTTTTTGGCTATGTGGGACTCCCCGGGCAAGCCCGGTATACCCACTAAAATAACCCAGCGGCACTCCCGCATCGTCTGAGTGGAGGAGGACTGGGAAACCGGCACAGCCTTTACGTCCAGTCCTCCGCCGACGACTGCCCACCTTTATGGCGGGCCCTTCTCGCCCCTCCCTTAGTGGAGGGGCCCGGGAACGCCCGACGAGGGTGATGATTGTGCAATGCAGACGAGAGGCGCCCCCACGCCTGTCGCCCGCTAATCACCACCAAGAGGTGGGAGGAGGCGATCTTACAACCGCCTACCCCCACCCCTTCCGCCGCCTCCTTCCGCGACATGGCGTCGTCGCAAAAGGAGGCAACCGCCGCCCAGGCCTCCCCGCTCCCCAGCATGGAATTTACCACACCGGGAAGCGAAAGGACCTGTCAGGGCACGGCGCAACTACGCCCCCGCTGGGCACACCTAGACGGTGTGCTGCGCCGTGCCCTCCACCGCGCTGGACCCTTATGTGGACGTCGGACACCCCGGTCCTCCGCCCACGGTCCCCTACGTTGCGGCATCTGGCCCACGAAAGGCCAGACGTCGCCCTCCGCATCTGCGACATCCGGCCCGTGAAGGCCAGATGCCGCACACCGCGTCTGCGGCGGCGCGTCGAGACCGACGCTCCGCCGCCTCCTCCTTCCACCGACTTGTCCCCGCCGACCATCCCACGCCAAAGGAGGGTCGGCGACGACAAGTCATCACCGCCCGCCGCACATCCGCGGCACACCTTCGAGGGCTCCCTTCCCGCCCCCGGGCGGCGGCCGCCCCCCACCGCAGGAGAGAGAGCCGGGCGCAGAGCCAGGTGCAGAGCGGGCTAAGCCAGTTGCAGAGCGGGCAGAGCCGGATGCAGAGCCGGGCAGAGCAGGGTGCAGAGCTGGTCAAAGCAGGGTGCAGAGCTGGTCAGTGCACTCGGGTAACCAACCGCAGGAGAGCCGAGTGCAGAGCCAGGTGCAGAGCGGGCTGAGCCAGGTGCAGAGCGGGCAGAACCGGATGCAGAGCCGGGCAGTGCAGGGTGCAGAGCTGGGCAGAGCAGGGTGCAGAGCTGGTCAGTGCACCCGGGCAACCGCCCCCGCAGGGGCGGGCGGCCCGCCCAGAGGCCCGGAAGCGAGCCCCACCTCCCTAACCTAACCTACCCCTACCTACCTACCCAGACTAGCCCAACCCCATGTCGCATCTGGTGTGTCCTCTGCTAATCAGAGGAACACCCAGAACGACATCCCCCCCTGTCAGGTTATTCGCCACCGCCAACAAGAGCCCACGAATGGGAAGTTATTGACGGTGCCCAGAGTGCACCAGCCCAGCGGGTTGCTCTTCCCCCGGACGTATCCGAAAGAGACCAGCAACCAACCAGGCCCACGTGGAGGTTACCTGACCCGCACCCCTAAGCGGGTGTAACCTACATCAAGCCATTCTAAATCGCGACCACGAGGAAGACAACTTTTCATCGAAAATCATCATGAGCAAGCTCTATAAATACGTGAATAAGCAAAATTATAACCTCTGTGGCACCGAAAATCCGCGTATAATCCAGACAGTCATTACACACGCTCAAAGTTACTGCATGGTGTGTTTTTTACGCTCGAGGCGTCATCGGGCCGCCAAACCACTACTGTGGTCGACGAGGTCACAGAGCCATGATCAACTTATTTCTCTATCCTTAAAAGGAATAAATTTGAACTAGAGATCATAATGGTTCCAACTGGATAAGGCAACGACGCTTACTGCACGAGCCGCAACTGAAATTCTGAGGGTGGCACAGTGAATTCGGCAAGGCGCAAGGTTTGACCGCTATCAAATCGAAAAATCACATGCGAGATGAACGACGCAATGTGGATTTCTGTCTGTGTGATTACTCTTGCGCCTTGCCAAATTCATTTGCGCAATTCAGCGGCCGGACTTGCACTGGCCAGTAAGATCGCCTGATTTAACTGTTCCAGATTTCTTTCTGTGGGTTTTTTTTAAGTCACGAGTCTATGTCAACAAGCCTCAGATCAGACTATTGAAGCCCTCAAAGATAATATCCGCCGGAAGTACTGGCAAGAGTGATGGCAAATGCCATAAACGGGCCCGAATGTTTATCAATTCTGGCGAAGCGACGGCCACTTAGCCGTATCATTTTCTCGACTAAATGGAAGATAAATTAAGATACCAAAGAAATATTATTCAAAAGCAGAAAAAAATATTATTAATTCATAAAAAATTACAGCCAAAGAACATCGGGTGATAACTTTTGCGCCACCCTGTATTAATTTTCTATCGTGTCGGTAGTAGGATTCAGAAATTGAAAGCAATGTGGTCTTTCACTTTTTGTATCTCCCCATGGAAATCGATCCTACGAGACCTCCGGAATGAAAATCAAAAAAATTAATTAAAAATAAACAAAATACCCGACTTCTTAAAAAGCGAACTAAAAGACGTAAACAAGAAGAAAATCATGCTGTGCAGTCGGAGGATACATGAATATATCTGGGTTTGGTCAGCCAGCTCGCGAATATGTATCCCCCGACTGCACAGCATGATTTTCTTCTTGTTTAGGTACGTCTTTTTAGTTCGCTTTTTAAGCAGTCGGGTTTTTGTTTTTTTTTAATTAGCTTTTTTGATTTTTGTATCAAGTTTTTTATTTATGACTTTTTAGTTAACACTTTTTGGGGTTCCGTACCCAAAGGGTAAAAACGGGAACCTATTACTAAGACTCCGCGATCCGTCTTTCTGTCTATCTGTCCGTCTGTCACCAGGCTGTATCTCATGAACCGTGATAGCTAGGCAGTTGAAATTTTCACAGATGATGTATTTCTGTTACCGCTATAACAACAAATACTGAAAACAGAATAAAATAAATATTTAAGTGGGGCTCCCATACAACAAACGTGATTTTTTTGCCGTTTTTTGCCGTTTTTTGCGATAATGGTACGTAACCCTTCGTGCGCGAGTCCGACTCGCATTTGGCCGATTTTTTAATTAGGTACCTACATTTAAAAATGTAGCCAGTGACACTCGCAAGTTTTAGCACGGTGGTAGGGTACTTTGTAGTACCCGCCTGGCTGGCAACCACACTCAAGTTGAAAATCTGTCGCCAAGCACCTTCCGGTGTGTTCCGACAGCAGCACTTGAGAGCCAGTTCCCTTCTAGGCTTTGTGTGCTTACCACCATCGGCCACATCATCACTGACCACGGTGAGATTGTGGTCAAACACAGGCCTAAACATAGAAAAAAAAAAATACGAACCGTTTGACATAAGAATCATCAAAATCGGGTGAATTCGAATACATGTGACATTCACCGCGTGGTGAATTACGGCCCATTCCCTTTCACAGAGAGGAGGCTTGTGTCCCAGCAGTGGGAAAACTAAAAGGCTGATGATGACAGGCATCCAGTGACCACTTGTGGGAGAAAGTACAAATAAAATTGCTTAATTTTCCAATCCTTGCAACAAGAAAGGTTCCACAAAGGATGCGTTTGGTGTAAGTTTGCGAGTTTGCAATAAAAGGCAGCCATTAGTTGTTGCAATCAACTATACTTACGATTAACAGACAAACAAAGTTTTGTCCGTTAGAAAATATTGTTACGATCTAGGGTTCAGGGATAAATTATTTAAACAGCAGACTTTAATTAATCACTTTTTATTACTAAAACCTTCTTAAAAAACTTTATTACTTCGCACTCTTTTCGCTTTGATCGCTTCGGCATCGCTTCGCAATCGAAACTGTGTCACGACGAAACCGACTAGGGATGGGTCCGATATAACAAAACATAACTTATATCGGTTATGTGTTAGATATCATATCATATCGATATCTTAATCAAAATAACCGATATCACAAAAACTCTACTTGCATGCGAGAACGAATAAGTCAAAACTTAAAACCGTAACAATGCGAAAACGTACGAATTACGAACAAAACGCAAACTTCACAAACGATAGGAAACATATGCGCTACCTCTCTTTCTAAGTATTATATATTCTTTTATTGGTATAAAAGAGATGCAGCAAATACGAGGTAACTCCATTTGAAATAACATTAGAAATTTTTACAGTCCGTTCAACCGATTTTGAGTTCTATCCCGTAAATATAACTGACTTGACTTGACTTCAGATCCTATGGCCCCTAGCTGGGGCAGAGGGCTTCCACAGTAGTCCTCCATCGAGACCGGTCTTGAGCTTCGCGCTTCACCTCGCTCCACGTCATTCCGATACTCGTCGCTTCAGCCAATACGGTGCGTCGCCATGTTTGACGGGGACGGCCTCGCTTCCTTTTTCCTTGAGGATTCCAATCCAAGGCCTGTTTAGGAATGTGATCGGAATCCCTCCGGACCGTGTGACCAATCCAACACCATTTACGCCGCTTGATCTGGCGGTCGATCGGGGTCTCGTGGCATCTCTCCAACAGCTCTACATTAGAGATGATCTCGGGCCAGTAAATTCCGAGGATGCGACGAAGACATCGGTTGACGAAGACCTGGATTTGGCGCGAGATGTCCTTTGTTACGTAAATATAAGGATGGCATCAAAAGCATAAACCTGGTTACCAAAACTGTTTAATACAGCTGCCATTTGTCTATAACTGTAAAAGTGTGAACTTGCGTTTGCTTTAGTTCGCGTTCGTTTTTAGTTTGCTCATCTAAATAACATGTTAACTTTTGCAAATTGTACTACTAATATCGATATCTGAAAACCGTTTCCGATATCGATATGCAAACTGTATATCGGTTACGTAACCGTTTGCGCAAAAAACCGAAAACGCCCATCTCTAAACCCAACCGTCCTTTATATAGCACGAAAGTTTCTGGAACGCTCCATACTGTTCTAGATACGTCGAGAACACAGAACAGAAAAAACGCCTTCTACAATAGAAGTCGCAAGTAGGCGGGGCCCGCGTACCCCGGGCTTTGCACAATTCCGCATATGTCTGCTGCCCCGCCCACACAAAAGTAAAAGTTGATTTTATGTTGTTATATTTAAGGTCTACTTTCTTTTAAATTCAAACATATTGTTCTCGAAGATTCCAACTATGCACATGTCACAGTCAGCTACTCAATTAGAGATTGCCGTTATCGATAATGAGTTATCGATATTTTAAACTTACAATGTTCTCTGTGTTCTATGATATACCTTTCTGAAAAAAATTAAACCAGTGTGCGGTTTTTTTGGTGATTCAGTATTAGTAATCAATTACATGTCATTTCCATGTTCAAACCCTTTTTTTTCGAATTCTGCCTTAACCAAGTTTAACATGAATAAAGCATGGATATGGGTAATCTATTGGTAGTATTCTAATCGAAAAAAAGGTTAATCGAATAATTAATATTTTAATGTAACGATAAAGTGGCGACCTCCAAATGTCAGTTTAGTGTACGAAATAAAAAATCAGACTATAGTTTAATATCTATCGCGTAAACGCCACAGGATGTATTTTTCTATCAATAGAATGATTTTCAAAAACGGATTAGTAGTCTAACATAACAATTCTTAATTATATTTTCTATAAATCGTAAGTATTAGTATTTTTTTTTTTTTTTATAAACGTTTCCCCACACTTGGAATTTCTTCCTGTATCGTGGGTGCGTTTACAAACATATAAACTCACATACACAAACACCCAGAGCCGGAACAATTATCTGTAGGTCATACAAATATTTGTTTCTTGCGGGAATCGAACCCGCGACACGCACCGCAGCAGTCAATTATTTTTAAATATGACTTACAAGTACAGTGGTCGCTACTTTAGAAAACGGAGCCGCTCTTGGGTTTCTGGTAAGAAAAGGCTCGCGCTTCTTAAACTGGGCGGTGCGCGAGGTGGGCTGCAGACGGCACAGCTGCGGGCGCCGGCGCCGTCATTAATGACATCATACGTCGAGCTCTTGTCACCGCCGGGGTGCCAGCTGTTTTAGAACCCAATGGCTTGGCACGCGACGATGGGAAGAGACTGGATGGGGTGGCCATAATGCCTTGGAAGTTGGGTAGGCCTTTGGTGTGGGATGCAAAATGTGTCGCTGCTGGGGCAGCTGCTGCTGGTGCAGAAAACCTCAAACGGCGCAAATATAACAACCTTATTGGCAGTTATATGTATGACCCGTTTGGGGTTGAGACATTAGGTCCATGGGGTCCGAGTGCTCATCGAGTGCTTCGAGACATAAGTAAACGGTTAGTTGACTGTTCGCGTGACTAGAGGGCTGGCCTTTTCTTCAGCCAGAGAATCAGCATTGCCATTCAACGTAGCAATGCTGCCAGCGTTCTGGGCACGTTTCCCATTGACATCGATGTGGGCGAATTTTTTGATGCACTATGAGCCATTTTCCCTCTCCCCTTTGTATGTAAGTTTGTTTTGTTATTAGTCATAAGATTAGAAATATTCAGTTGTATATAAACACTTGATTTCAAGCATAATAATATTTATCGAATCTAGCTGTTGATTTTGTTTTGTTTCAAAATAAAACGGATTGTCGATAAATAAGTCAACGACGGTGGTACATCTCTAGAGCAAAACGAATTGTAATGACCTCATTACGCAAATATAAATCTTATTAATAACGAAATACAGCAGTAAATTGAATGCATTTAGTATAGTGACATCTAGTGGCGGGTAGCGTAACTTGGATATTAAACTATTCCATGTGCGATTTTAACGGAAAATGTAATAAGTACTTAAAAACAGTAGTCAATTAACAACTCTATGATCATTAAAATGTGGTTTATTTTCAAATAAGCGACGACTGACATATTTCCTACTTTCAAACTACCAATCACACCAAAGATTTCTTAGTGTTACGAAATACAATTAACCTATATATGTGTGAGTTTGGGTACGCTGGTTCCGACACTAATGAAGCGATATACGATTTCTACTGTCTTCTCTGTTCTGTGGTCGAGAACCTTCCAGAACAATCAACTTTCGAACCCATTGGTCCTGAGTTTTAATTCGACATAAGCTTTCGAGAATATTATTGCCGCTATCTGATACTAGATGGCGCTACTAGCAACGACTAGTTCTTCCTCTCGTCACTAGATGGCGTTGCCTGATCTTGTAACAATATGATCAGATGGGATACCCTCATGAGTCATAATGCTACTATGGAGACTTCATGAAAACAGATGCCTCTTCTCACTTTTCACGCGGGCCAAGCCGCTGACAGAACCTAATATACTACTACTACTACTATTACTACTTGTACTGCTCATAATCACACTTTACTGTCAAAAACTTGTGGAAAGCCGCTGCTAACACTTTCAGTGTACCTGAATTCTGATCCAAGTTCGATATGAAGATAAGAAGGAGAAAACTAAGTACAGTACAAACATTTATCTTAATGTCCCTCGGCAACCTTCGTGTTTCGTCATTCATCAGATCTCTATCAGTTGCCCTTTGCACTAGGTGCAGACCGAACGCTCTCAATCAACTTGAAGTATATAGTTGTTAATACACTTTTAACATAATGTATTTTATAAATAGGAGGAAGGCTGCAAAATCTGTTATTTTTACAGCTCTATATAATTCACACGGAAATCAAAACAAAACAACAATAAAGTACTTAGATCTGAATTCAAATTATTATACACGATAAATCCAATAATTGATGGACATGGAAATTAGCATTCGTTTGTATTCGGAAATGCGATGATTGCCGAGGGACATTAAGAAAATAGTTGTACTTTAATTGAAAACACAACATTCGAAACATGACATTTATTCAACAAAATCTCTACACACTGCTTACAATTCTTGCATTAAATATAAATACAAATCTGAAAGGTACTATTTGGTGTTATAAATTATTACACATAACAAAATAGGTAAATAGTATTTATAAATATATCGACCAAACAAAAATATTACAACAATTTCTCCAACATATAAAATATTTGTACATAAAAACACGAAATATTTTTATTTATTATTGTTCAAATCACCTACTGTAGGGTAATAATATATTCTCTTAATAACCATCTAATCTATGGAATATATTAATTAAACATTAAAATTTAAATACATTTTTAAGCGTCAATTTCAAATACATAGGTACTGACTACGGGCTTTGAACAGCTAGTTAGTAAACGCTAATAAGTGCGCTCTTTACCGTGACGAAACGTTAAATAAAATAAAATACAAAACAAGAGTCTCTGGTAATGTTCACGCTCAGCGTAATGCTAGCTGACTGAGCTAGCTCACTGTTAAGTAGTTTATCTAAACGCTTAGGCTGACGTGTAGGTATGTATGTAAAACCTTAGGAACAGTTTATACCGAAACGCGACGTATGGTCGCAACGCGCCGTGTTACCTCTCGGTATGAGCTGGCCCTAAGCATAAAAATGTTCTACGCAGTGAACTGGCACTACGCCTGGCGTGAAAGCAGTTCATTGTGGCAACACTAACTCAAACAAAAATGAGCATGCTTGCCACTGCAATAAAAAATGTAGTTAACAAATCGTGCCAACATTAAGCAACAAATATTTAAACAGCAATAAATCCGCATAAGAAATAAATAGCTATATACCAATAAATACATACAACAGATACTAAAAATTAGGCCAGTTATACTTTCAACTGATACGTATACGGAATACGAATTTTCAAACCTGGTAACATTCATTACGGGCATTCTCCGAGACTTTCACAACACGCAATGGGCAGTAGAAACATTAAAAGTTCGCATTCCGTAAAGGATAATAAGATTATTAGTACTCGTGGCAAAACTACAAGTGAACAACGAGTGTTTGTTCCAAATAACTCTAATACTACAATATTATTTAATAATATTGTGGTGGTTTACTGGTTAAATATGGCTTAAAGAAATGCAGCCCATAGGCTATAATATAGTTCTCGCCAAACTCCTTGGCCGCCCTGAAGTTGGCTACAATGTCTGCGCAGTAGTAAATCTCATACAAAAACAGCACCGATCCGTGCTTAGCGCATCGGAAAGCCAACTTCAGGGCGGCCCAGAAGTTTGACGAGACCTATACGGTAAGCCGGCTATAACTAGGTACATCGACATCTTGAAATATACAAGCCCCTTTCCTATGTTTAGTTTTTGGGTTTCAAAATAGAACCTCGAAATATCTCAAGAACACACTGTTTTGTAAATACTTAAACATAACGTAAGGGCTGGGTTTTCCCAGATGCCGAAAAAAGAAGGCGCATAAATGCTTAATTACCATATAAACTGATTGTTAAAATAGTTACAGATAAGATAATTATGTTATTATCATTTTGTAACAATGAAGGAAAAAAAATATTATAGGGAACTACCCTATAATATATTTTTTACTGAAAATTTGTTTTTTTGTCCGTCAGGTAGATTAATAAAAAATATTGGACACGTATTTTTCTTTTGGCACGTAAATATAAAGTGACTACGATATAATGCGTTGAAATATCGTGAAACGTCACGCCGCTAGTACACTTTATACTGCCTTAGTGACGTCACAAGCCCCCACTCCTGAACTTTGATGCGCTTTAACTTTATCATTTTTTATTGATTTGGTAAAGCAAAAAATACGCGTTCAATATTATTTGATTATTTTACTGACGGACTAAATATAATTATCATTTTTCTACCCAGGAAACACCCCTATTCTTCTTAAGCCGTAAAAATGTAGGCGTAAATGTGCTCTTCAGATACATTAATTATTATTAATTTTAAATTACAAATCATGGCATTTTCGAATACTTAAACTAGCAAAAATGTTTTGATAACCATGGCATATTACTCGTCATTTATACTTTCTAAACAAGTTAACAAATAAGATAATAAGTCTAGAAAAATAACTTAACACTACATGGCATGGAATAATAAGTTCATAACAAATCAAAATCGCGTCAATAAAGCTCATATTTCACCAGCAAACCACCCATTATCAAGTTAAGATGAACAATGAACATCTACTAACAGCTATACAAAACAATAATGACTAGAGTTAGATCCTATTGATACGTTAAAATACAAGAACTCAACACAATCAGTGATGATACAAATTAAATTGTACTTTATTTAAACAGCGTTAAGGTCTAAATTAGATAGTTATATAATCCCTTGTTAGGATAAGTAGGCTTTGTATGCCAAACGGCAAAGCTCGAGCGCTTTGGGGCCTTGAAACGAGCGACGACTATGTGCGAGTTCGCAGTTTAGCAGATTGTATTCTTAAAACTGACATGTTTAGTTCCAAAGACGATGAATCTTGACAAAACATAGGAATAATAAAAAATACGTTTTCGTCAAAGCTAGTAAAATAAATTCCATTTAAACAGGTTGTTCTAAAAAAACGCCAAGAATTTATTTAGATCATGTTTGAAAGGAATACCGTAAATGTAAAAAGAATATTGTTACAAGATTGTTTACATATACTTTTTAAACAAGATTTTATATAAAAAAATACATTGTCACGTGAAACAAGCGAGTGCGCAAAATTTCAGCTCAATACGGGAAGTGAGTCAAAGGTTGGGCATAATCTGACCCGCTTTGGTAAGTGTGGCGTACATAAACCAAAATATTTTTCGACTAAAGGGAATATTGTGACCTTTCCTCGTATATATTTATTTGATTAAAAATCGATGGAGAAAGGATTCGTTTTAAAAATTAAAATCTAACGGTTTCAGAGGATTTTATTTCTTAGTATGTATATTTTGTTAAAATGAGGTATTTCCTTAAGTTTGCCGTATGTCATTGGGTTACCCAGAATTTGATCCTTATTAGCGACACTATCGGATCGAGTTAAATACAGCGTATGTTTTTTTTCAAAATCTACGGGACCTGGCGAAGAATATTAATTTTTCTAAATTATAATGATGCTATTTTAGTTTTCATCAAAATCGGCCCCGAGACTCCTTTCAGTGTTTTTCGCTTTTCCAATGTTTTCCGCATAGTTTCGGATTTAGCCCACTTGGAAAACTGAACCTGTATATGATAGTTTATTCTCGAAATTCCCGTGACTGACATTAACGTGGTTAATGCCATAGTAAACCAGAGCAATACATTTTCCTATATTTCGTTTTTGTAAGCCATGGGTATGGTTTCAATACAAAGACGCCCAATGACCTTTATCTTGCAAGATTTGTTTGCATACACATAGAAACAGGGACAGGTGAACAATAAATAAAAAATTGAAAAGATCTGTGTTACAATGTTGGTTTACAGTAACAATAAAGCATATTCTATCCATCTATATATACGTATATTTTCCAAGTATGATCACTTTTTGCCGTCTTTGACAGTCGTTACGGGAAGTCAAAAGCCTGAAATCTGACACCAGTCTTGCCAAGGGGTATCGTGTTACCCAGTTATAACCTGAGATCGGTATAAGTAGAGCATATTTACCTAAAGTTCGAGGAAGTAAGTAACATAGAGTTGATAATACCTCCTCTAAAATCCCGAAATCATAAACATGACGATTAAAGCCCGGGATTAAGCTAATTGCAATTTACTTATTGCTCTTTGAATACATTTGAACTAAATTATCATATTGAAGAATCTAACTGTTTTAGAGTTTAGAAGTATTAAATTTGTATGTAAAACAATGCTCTTTAATTTAACAGTTTTAGTACGGTATTCTATAAGATATAATAAGTATCTTCAATATAATAAATTAGTTCAAATGTATTCAAAGCGCAATAAATAATTTGCAATTTGTTAAAACCCAAGATTTATTCGTCATGTTTATGATTCTGGGATTTTAGAGGAGGTATTATCAAATCTATGCTACTTCCTCGAACTTTAGGTAAATATACTCTACGTCTACCTATTCCGATCTCTGGTTATTGCCCAGTTACTGGGTGGTGGAGGTCAGATAGGCAGTCGCTCCATGTAAAACACTGGTACTCAGCTGAATCCGGTAAGACTGGAAGCCGACCTCAACATAGTTGGAAAAAAGGTAGGCAGATTGGATTTGGATCACTTTTTCACCCACAGTTCGTCGCTCGTTTCGAAGCCACATATGGAACGCGCCACTAAACGACAAATACCCTAGTTTGACACCGTCTTATTGCACTGTGGTTACAACACAACTCAGTGTCGTCCCAGTACACAGCACTTAGGCCCATTGCAAAGCCAGAGTTAGGCTAAGCTGGTGTTAGCTCTCTGGCATACCTGAGATAATTTATCATACTTCTGACCGGAAATTAACCCGCGATTTCTGAATTAAATATTTGAAGTTGAGTATTTGAAAAACTCTACTTTACCCTGAAATCACAGGTTGTCCATTTTGTAAGGTTTGACATGTCCTTAACTCAATTCAGAAACCAGCCCTAAGTTAAAAGAAAATACGGTCGCAGACATTCAACTGAATTTCCCAAGTAAAATTCATAATTCGAGGTTTGGGTCTCGCCTATTTCCTGCTACAATATTGGGCAAATTAAAAAGATATTCCATAAACTGAATAATAAAGATATATACTGTGCCCTGTGTTTTCCTTTTTGATGATACATTCATCTTTAGAACCCTCAAAATATGCTCAAAATTGCTCTGTCAACAGAGGCCTACTGTACAAATTTGACAAATTTAAATGAAAAAAAAAAGTTAATTAAAAAAATCAAAAAACCCGACTGCTTAAAAAGCAAACTAAAAAGACATATTCGCGAGCTGGCGGACCAAAATCAGATGTATCCTCCGACTGCACAGCATGATTTTCTTCTTGTTTACCACTTTTTAGTTTGCTTTTTAAGCAGTCGGGTTTTTTGATTTTTTTAATTAACTTTTTTTATTTACAACATTTTAGTTATTTTTTTTTGGAATTAGGTACATTTGAACATATAAGTGTTATATATTTTTGAAATTGCCTCTTAAAATCCTTTATTTTGATACCCCACACGATGGGTTTGGAAGAAAAAAAAAATGTATTCCCCTCAAAATGGCACCCAAAATCCACCATTTTTGTTTTTTCCAATTTTAATGTAGCCAGTGACACTCGCAGGATTAAGACGAATCGATTGACGTAAGAATCATCAAAATCGGCCAACGCGTTTGATCTCTAGAACGCCACATAGGAACAAACATACATACATACATACATAGACTGATAAACACATTACCCTCCTTCGGCAGTCGGGTAAAAAGGAAAACACACAGTAAATATCTTTATTTTTCAGCTTATGGAATATCTTTTAAATTGGTCTAATATTGGAGGAGGAATAGGCGAGAGCCAAACCTCTAGTTATGCTTTTTTACTTTGGAAATTCAGTCGAATGTAGCAACCGAATTTCCTCTTAACTAAGCTGCATAAGTATAGAAATTACCTCAGCTATGAGAGCTAAGCTAAACCAACTCATCTCAGCTCTCGGTCTGCAACCAGTTCAACGTTCCCGGACGAAGCATTTGACATACAAACTATATTAATAAAAACACGAGAAATACATCAAAATCTACCATGAAACATCTTTAAGTGGGGGTAAAAACCTTCTCGGTTAAAATTACTACCATTAATTATGAATTAAATGTTGACACAGCTAACATCCACATCACAATTAGTTACCAATTAGGCGTTTAATATTGCTCGTATTTAGGAATCTCTCTTTAATATTAATTAACCTACTCGTGAATGTCAAATGTTCCGCCGCGAACCGCGAATGTAACAAACAGACGAACACACGACCGAACATGTTACGACTACACTAAAGTTTGTGCGTATCGACCTAACATTATACAAACTCACACGTCTTCCACAACACTAAGGGTACTCCAATAATACATACACCAATTATACGCTAAAGTTATACATAAATATATTTTCATATTTACTTATTGCTGTATCTGTTACACAGATAAAAGAGGAGCTCGACACATCTCACTTACATTGCTTAATTGTACTCCAAGGTTCAATGAAAATACCAAAACTTTTCAATGAAAACTGTGCTTTGGTTAGAATACAAGAATATGGCATTTGTATAATACGTTTGGAATTTCGTTTTACCTACAAGGTCCCCTATGATTCGTTATAAATAGGTGACTTATGGGTCAGTTTGAAAGCCAACTAGAAAATATGTTCCTTACAAACTTTTACTCGTCTGTAGTAATGATCTACACTAGTCTTATCAAAATGAGTTCTAAGAATGAATGTTCGTATCATCTAATCTAAATTTTAGTCTAGACTAGTCAATAGAATTTGCCTAGATTATGTTTTTATTCAGTAACAAATCACTTTACACGAGGTCTATTCAATTTATTTTAAATACCTCTTCCCTAATGGTAGATGTTTGTTACACTACATGTTGCACGAGTGTGGACCCACCTTAATAAATTTTCTCAAATATTTTATACAATATAAAGCAGTAGGATTTGTGAGGCGTCATGTCATTAGTTCGCAGGCAAGTAGTATTAAGCATTTCTAACCGGTTCATCCATCCAATTAAAATTCTTGACGTAAACACCAAAATGTTTTAAGTACCAGTATTCATAAAAGCAGTGTTATTTGAAATTAAATTTCGCCTGGTGCGAAAAAGAAATGAATTATAAATAAACTATGCGCCATTCTTTTTACACATATGTATGATGTACCTACTGGTATTTCAAATCCCAGTTTGCATATAAGAAGTACCAATACTTAAAATCCAAATTTTCCAGTCGGCTCTCAGGCTACACCTACCTACATAATATCTACAATATTATCTAAACATTCAAACTTGCCTCCTAAATAAAAAACTTTACTCTAGTCTATGGCTCAAACAAATAGTAATGTAAAATAACTTCTACATTTATTTATTGCTTTCTCGGGTTCCGTAATTCGGAAGACATTTCTGGTCTAATCTATTAGGTACTGGGGCCCAAAAGATATACAAATATATATTTCATTTATTTACTCTTGTATAAAAGTACGTTGGGTTTGTGGTAAAGGCATATAGAATGAGTTCGAGAAATGGCACTTTGATAGAAATAAATTGATTGAAGGGTAATGTTAAGTACGCTGAATGAACATTATCAGAATAAATCATCCTTTAATATACATGATTTTAAAGATTACGTATAAAGAAAGGAGTAGTCATAAAGTAAAAATAGAATAGAAACTCTTTAAAGGCATGTGACATTGACATTACCAACATTACCATTGTAAGGCAATCACATCTGTCACAAATAAAGTTAAACATCAATAGAAACATAGCATTTAGGCCTAAATTCCTTCCTACATAACCTACTATAAAAAGGGGTCTTAAAGAAATTACTAGTTTATCCAATAATCTAATTAGGAATTGTTTAAGAGGTAGAGGACCAAGGTATCTTGTTGAAGTAGCTTTATTATGGCAAGGTTTTATAAATGCATGAAGTAAAGCACTATTTGTCATATGGCAACTAAATTGTCTATGGCCTTTGTAAAGCAATACCTGATTTAGGAAATCTTAAATTGGAGCAGCAAAACAGATTAAGGAGCTGACGACAATCAGCATAGTTATTAAGCTCTTAAGATTTTCCAAAGTAGAAATCTGACGCTATTAGAAACATTTCAGATCGCACGGCAGTGCCTCCGCCAGGCTACGTAATGTTTTTAATAATTTTATAAACATTCAAAGTTATTTAATTCTCTGCATTTTATAAGTTGTTAAATTTAAATTCAAAACGTATAGACGTTTGAGCATCTCACTTTTCTTAGGCCTCATTTGCAAACATTATTGTGCCACAATTTTATTCGATTAAGTTTTTAAATAAAATAATCTGCATATTAAGCAAACATGTAACAATGATAGTGCTCTTGAGCAATTATTTTGAAGAAATTAAAAAGTGGAGCAAAGTTTTTGGCAAATTTTATGGTGTTTACACATCTTTAGTACAAGTGGTGAGCATGTTAAGTTAGTGTGCATTGATTGTTATGTAGACACACTTTTCAATGCTAACAGGCCACTTGTATCAATCACTTGCACTGTGTCAGTCGAAAAACATTACATAATTATACTCAATTCATAGTCACAATATCATTTAAATTCAAGGCAATGTATCATTTTTGTTGTAACCATAAATAATAGCATCATTTTGAGGTAGAAGAAGGACACATTAAAAATTCAGTTGATTAAATGCACAAAAATCTCATCAGAACGTCATTGAAACTCTTTTTGGTAGCATGAAACTACATAATTATCAAAAAGTTGTAAAATTCAAGTACATGTAAAAGTTTAGTTAATCATAGAGGATAAAACATTTCGAAGACAAAGTGTTGCCAATAAAAAAAATAACTTGAATGTTACGTACCTAATTCTTAATAAGTACGTTATTTTCTATTATATTTAATCAATATATTTTCGTCATTACATTTTTTTACACCTAAGTGTACATAACAAAAGTTATGTTTCTTGGTGTGTTTACTTTCCATTCTGTTTCATAGCTAGAAAACCAGCTGTATTGAACATATTTCACGAATATTTTTCAATATAAAGGTCTTACTGTATTCAACCCTGGGTCGTTAAGGCGAGGTGTGGTGCCTTCTTCTCCGTCGGAAGACCAGAGCGAAGATACTGCGGAGTCGTCGCCACCGCCGACGACCACCGCTCGTCGATATCCCCGTCCCCATTAGTGATGCCTGAAATATAAAATTAAAGGGTTAAATAAACTGAACTTGGCTGCCACACTACAATGTTCCCAAATGAATAAACTCAGAATTTCATTACGGCCAAACTAATAAAAGGTTTATCAGTAAGCTCCATCCTATCATGAAGTGAAATGGCAACATGGATAGAGACGGAACGGGACGGCCAAAGCAAAGATGGTTGGACTGTGATTACGGGATTTTTGAAGCGTAATCCCGGAATCCCATAAATCACAAAATAATAAGAAAAGAAAAACAAAAAAACTATAATTTTGCAAGAAATCAAAAAGCCAACACAAAAAACTACTTAGAATTTCGAAAATATAATCGAGGAAATGTTTGACTTCCAAGCCTGCTTCGAAGTTTATTGCCAACATAAGCAGCAGATGAAAACGCTCGCTCAGGTTCTAGGCTGGTTGGAGAAATAGACGATAGATACTTATATGCTGTTTCTAAGTGATATCCACGAACTCCTCCATTTTCGAACAGTCTCATTTCAAGTCTAATACTATTTGCCAACCCCAATTAATTTTGTACTTGTACTTCAGGATCTGACCGTACGACGGCGTATCTAAGGGTTGTTTATTGTCGTTATGTAATAAATGCTATTAATATAATCTAGGCAATGTTATAGTCAAGGCGCAACGGACTACGGAATAAAATTAGAGTTGTTTGTGGCCATCCCGAAAATCTCGAGATTAGCCAAGGACAGTCCCTGGGATTTTCGGGGCCAGAAAACGGTCGGAATCCCGTGGATTTGGAATGTATTCTCTAGTGAGCAGTGATATGAAAGACTCCCTTGAGTCAGTCTGACGGGTACTTCTGGCTTTCAAAACATTTTAAGGCCATGAAAAGGTATTCTCCCAATGCTTATTTTTTAACTCTTTTTACCCGGCTGCAAGGAAAGGGTTATGTTTTTCGCTCGTATCTTGTATGTTTGTATGTATGTAATATTCTTTATTACCTTATATCATTCAAACTACTTGACGGATTTTCATAATTAAAACATTGTTAGATAGGTCTTAACTGCCCAAGTGTTCTTAGATAAATGCCGTTACAAAAAAAGCAACATGGCGGATTTTGGGCGCCATATTGTGGGGGTTGCAACTTATTTTTCTTCCATACCCATCGAGTGGGGTATCAAAATGAAGGGTTTTTAGAGGTGATTACAAAAATATATACCACTTACATGTTTAAAAGTAATTCGAAAAAAATAAATTACTAAAAAGTTGTATATAAAAAAAATAATTTAAAAATCAAAAACCCGCCCGCTTAAGAAGCGAACTAAAAAGCTGTAAACAAGAAAAAATCATGCTGTGCAGTCGGAGGATCAGGGGGTCAGCCAATTTGCGAATATGTATCCTCCGACTGCACAGCATGGTTTTTTCTTGTTTACAGCTTTTTTTATTGCAGTTTCTGGCCGCGATTGTCATGAAGTCTACGCCTCGTAAACTAAGAAGTAGAAGCAGAACGTACCTGTCTCTGCCTCTCCAACCGCCGTATTTCCCTGACGAGCGCATGGAAGGCATCGTCCACGAAGTGCCGGAGTGCGGCGGACGTCTCGAAGAACGGACAGCCGAGCTGCGTCGCTAGTGCCTTGCCCTCCTCTGTCGTCACCTGCCGATACAAACATAAGATCACATTTAATACACGGTCAGAATAACTGTGCACTTCGCTGGAATGCGAGCCCACTCCCGCCTATGTATATTAGTATACTCAGCAATGTATAAGCCGTGGTTATTGAGAATGCATTACAGGAAAATGATATTTTTTTTTTTTTTATCTATTATAGGTTCGCGCTTGACCACTATCTCACCTGATGGTAAGCGAAGATGTGGTCTACGATGGAGCACGCTTGCCTAGTAGTAACCTATTCACTCTTGACTTAAAGACCCCTAGATTGTAGCTATCGGGAAACACAGACTCCGGCAGGGAATTCCACTCCTTAGCTGTACGCATAATAAAAGTATTCTCAAAACGTTTAGTGCGTATGGGTGGGATGTCCACCATGTACCGATGGCGCATCGCCGTACGTCTGGTAGTCCGATGATGAAACGGGCTGGGCGGAATTAGATCATGCAATTCCATCGCACACTCCCCGAAATGTAACCGATAAAAAACCGACAAGCTGGCAACTCGGCGACGATGTTTAAGGCTCTCGAGTTTTGACTTAACCAGTGCCTCATCGCTGATGAGCTTCTTGGCCCGCTTTTCAATCGACTCTGGTGCATCAAGCTGATATTTGGCAGATCCGTCCCAGAGATGAGAACAGTACTCCATGCATGATCGAACTTGCGCTTGATACAAACTGAGCAGCTGTTCTGGCGTGAAGTACCAATTTTTATATTTTTGGAAGTATTCATTGTTTTTTAACACTCGTTTGTGATCCTTAAGTTACCCTAGTCGAACATTATTCCATACAAACGTAGTTTAGCGATTACTCCACAGTTTAACGATGTACGTTCAAAATAAAAAAATATTTCAATTCGTCTCATCATTATCTAGCCCTATATGGAAACAAAAAAGGAAAAAAATATTTGAACGTTATGAGCGTCGAAAGTTACACATTTCAACATTAATTTTAACGTATCTTTGGGCGCAAATAAATACCATAAGAAGTCGGAAAATTGCAACTGCACCATACAGGGATAGATTAGTAATTCAACAATGCAAATAATTTTATTTTGAAAATATACATTTAGTCTGAACAGATGCGTTTCATGATATCCATACTCCCAAAGGTCTGTTTATAAAATTTCGCGCGCTCGGTCCTAAAACATCATCCATTTCTTTACAAATTTGCAAAAGTGTGTATTCGTACGCGAACTACTGCTCATCACAATCACAGCATCTAGTCTGGCAAACGAAAGTAGAGACTGAAAAAGCTCGGCAAATTTAAAAAATATCAGCATAGCATTATTTGTTTGAATTCGAAGACTTTCTCCTGAGGTTTTGTTAATATTATGACATTATGCGAAACGACATCTCCCGTAATCCACTATTAATTGTTTTATTAATTTTTGACATAATAAATGCTATTATCAAAACCACAACAAATCACCAAAAATTGAAGTTGACATTACTATAGCATTGCCATATAAAAAGTTTGCAAATAATTCCAGTGTCGCTTTCGTTTGCCAGACTCTTATCTCTTTCGCACGTTTTGTCGGTTGAAATCGCATGCATTTTAACACCGCGCACAAAATAGTTCGTGCCGTCAACAAGGGCATCCTTAATAAATAAATAGCAGTGGTGGTCCAGTAGTAACGGCCCCGGCTTATGTGCCGTAGGTCGTGGGTTCGAACCCAGGCAGGCGGTTTATTTGTGTAAATTAATTCATCTCCACTGCTCCAAAAACGGTCTAGGAGAACATCGTGCCCTAGAACCATAAATTTGAAAATAATTGACATCCACCAACCCGCACAAAGCCTGCGTGGTGGATTAAGGCCCATTAATTATTACGATACTTTATTGTACACCACAAAATACGTACAGGACAAACATTCACAAAAACAAGTGTACAATGGGCAGTCTTATCGCACTAGGCAATCTCTTACAGACAACCTTTGGATGGACTGAGCAAAAGGAGAAGAATTTATGGCTGACAGTGTATAAAATATTAAAAATAATATTATTTAGACATAATACATACTGAATAATAATAATAACTGAATAATATATGACTGAATAATATTGTAAAAGAAATGTTAAAGAAATAACCTATTATATTTTATAATTTTTTTTAGAGCAGTGGTGGCCCTGTGTATCGGCCGCCACTTACAAGTTGTAGGACGTGTGTTCGAGCCCAGGTAGGCACTTTACTTTGTGTAAAATAATATTCATCACCACTGCTCTCAAAACGGTGAGAGAAAACATCGTGAGGAAACTGGCATGTCCTAGAACCAAAAAAGACATGTGACATCCACCAACCCGCACTGGGCCCGCGTGGTGGATTACGGCCCATTCCCTCTCACAGAGGAGGCCTGTGTCCCAGCAGTGGGAACATTAATAGGCTGATGATGTGATGTGATTTTGTTTTTATACAAATATTACATAATATACTAATACATATCAAATATATAACAAAAAAACCGGCCAAGTGCGAGTCGGACTCGCACACGAAGGGTTCCGTACCATTATCGCAAAACACTGCATAAAAATCACGTTTGTTGTATGGGAGCCCCCCTTAATTTATTTTATTTTAATTTATTAATTATTATTTTTTGAAGTAAATATTACACTAAACATTCTGTGAATATTTCAGGCGTCTATCTGTTGCCGTTATTAATATCGAGCAAAATACGGCAAAAATATCACGTTTGTTGTATGGGAGCCCCCCTTTAATATTTACTTTATACTGTTTTTAGTATTTGTTGTTATAGCGGCAACAGAAATACATCATCTGTGAAAATTTCAACTGTCTAGCTATCACGGTTCATGAGATACAGCCTGGAGACAGACGGACAGACAGACAGACAGACAGACAGACAGACGGATCGCGAAGTCTTAGTAATAGGGTCCCGTTTTTACCCTTTGGGTACGGAACCCTAAAAAGGCGAAGAATAAAAATTATAGTGAATAATTAAGCTCCTACACCAGAGGCCTGTGCCCCAGCAGTGGGAACATTAAAAGGCTGCTGACGATGTTGAATAAATAAAATACAACACCCACCACCATGAAACATACCTGTCTAAACCGTGGCGCGAGATCCAGCTTGTTCCCGACCAGCACGAGCGGCAGCCGCTCCGAGGGCCGCGCCTGTGCCAGAAGTCGGCGGTACTCGGCGGCGGCGCGGAACGAACGCCGGTCCGTCACCGAGTAGCATAATACGAAACCCTCGCCGCAACGCATGTACTGCTCTCTCATAGCTGTGAACTCCACCTGAGAACGACACAAATATTAAATTGTAACACTAGTTTAAACGGGCTGGTGTCCGCAATTCCACGTCTAAGCGCGTATTTTGCGTACGGGTGGGATAAATGGTCATTCGATTCAACTCAGCTCCTCAAGGAAGGCCAGCAGCGTCTTGGTGTTGCTGACTATATTTCGTAGGGTACCTTTTTTTTGGGATGGGATATCAACCAATGTCTTCTCCCGCTCTGGGTGAAGCGGGAAGGCGTGTCAGACTTTTACTGAATAAAACCCACCCGTGTTCCTTGTGCCAGGGCCCGCCGCAACTCTCCTTCAAATTTATCCGCGACCCAGACAGGCATCGGCGTCACTTTTGATGACATCTCTTTTAGGCGCGCGTGGAACACTACGCGCCGTCGACTCGGGCCTGCCTGGTCCTTGTTGGACGGCGAGCTATCCATGTCCGCAAGCCCGCGCCTACGGTGGCCGGGAATAGGCTTGCGACTCCCGAAGCCCGAGGCGTCTCCTTTCGTAGGGTATCTAGGTCACCGAAGTATTTTGTCCGGAAGCCAGCGATTACTGGGCAGCTTAAGAGCAGGTGTGCTGCTGTCTCATCCTCTTCCATGCATGCTTTGCAGAGTGGGCTATCCGTGACACTATAATATGCATAAAGATAGGCATCGCTGTTGTTAGGGATAAGTCTGAGAGGCTAAATTAAGACTGGGCGGGTCTCAATTACGCCCGGTGGCCGTTCGCGTAGCGACCGGTCTCCACTGGGGCACTGTAGGCCGTGACCAAGATCATAAACTCAAGACCAAGACTGTTAAACCAGTATTGTAGATTCAGTTGTTGGGAGTTGTTGAAAATAATTAACCCACATACTAATACGAGTATTTGTAAGCCTTAGCACACACTGCGGTTTTTATCCGCGCGAATTTTTTCCGCCTTTTTCGACCTATGGAATTGTATGAATAATACCCCAAGAAATCCGTGTTTTGCCACCGCTCCGCGGCGCGGATTAGATTCACGCGAATATGTTGAGCTCTATGAACAGGTAGAAAGATACAAAAATCGCGCGTCATTTTATCCGCAGTGCGTATTAGTTAAATTAAGTACGCGGACAAAAATATGCTCGAATAAAATCCGCGCGGCAAAAAATCGCAATGCGTGTTAAGCCTAAAGGAAAGCAAGTTCAAGTTACTATCTCACGTCTCATCTGTCTTCTGTCTCACGTGTCTGCCTTTTGTGTCGGTTTCACTTACAAACTGACGCCAATACAAAGCCTAATGGCCAGTTACAGCCTTCAGATCCCGTTTCTGTCTCCTGTCTCGGTCATTGTCGCCGCGCGATCCGCCAACTTTAGGGTCAGCTCAGACCGAGACGCGACACAACACGGCGATGCTTGAAGAGGCCAGTCTTTAGGCTTAGCACGCACTTCGGTTTTTATGCGCGTAATTTTTTCCGCTCTTTCTGCGACCTATGGTATTGTATGAAGCTGCACGCATTGCAGTAAAAGATTTGCGCGGAAATAATACCGAAAGAAATCAGTGTTTTGTCACAGAATCCACCGCACCGCGGCGTGGTTTAAATTCGCGCGAATATTTGAGCTCTATAGCAGGTACAAAGATACAAAAGCACCTGGAATTTTATCCGCAGTGCGTGTTAGCCTTCTGTGTAGTAAGTAGTAGTAGCAGAGAGCCTCCCTTTTCCGCACTTAGACAAAACTGTGTAGTAAATAAAGTTCTTTATTGTATTGCTGTCTTAAAAAGTGCGTATAGCGTCGTGTCGCATCTCAGTGTAAGCTGATCCTTATAGGATGCATGAGGAAAGATGAACCAGAATCGTCAAACAGTGGATACCTGAAGACAGACATCATCACTGAGAAAAAGCTGAAATCATTTGTGTCGTGGGTATAGACAATAATTTTTATCAGGTTCATCCAGTTAAAATCGAAGCTGATGCCGTTATGTCTGGGTTGGGCTAAACAGACTAGGCAAACAAGCTGAAAACAATTTATTCTGCCTGCATGCATATCAGATACATAACTTTATTAGCATAATATAAGAGTGGATTATGCAGTGCACTTGGACTTTGGAGTCAATAATGGAAAAGGAACCTTATGTTTAATGCAACATGCTATTAATTTCAACATCAAATGTGACAGAGACATGATAGCTTGGAGTTGCGATACCCGTATCTTTAAGAAACATTTGCATTTGAATATCAGTCATAAGCTGACAAAAACACCTTTAATTACATTTTGACCAAGTTCTTGACATTGATTATCGCTGAGATGATATTGCAATATGAATATATTGCAGTAGATATTATAAGCAATGAGTGGTAGTATAACAACTGTCTCTTGGACTAACCTGTCCTGCTGTGTCCAGTATATCCAACAACGCTGGCTCCCCATCTATGACCGCTTGCTGTTGGTATGAGTCTTCTGCAAGTACAACATTATTGTTTTAAGATATATTGCGAAAAACATTACACATTATTTTTTTTCAAAAATCCCAGAATTATTTTAGAATGTTACTTAAAATCTGAATGTTATGGTTCAGCAACATTTCTTAAGTAAACACTTACACACAAGTTTACATATTTATACCTATAATATTTATAAAACAGCTATGACTGTTCCACATACAGCTACTGTAGACTAAACAAACAGAAAGTGACAGCACTCAACTCAATCCATATGGTACCAAATTGACCATCAAAGCCGAGTATTGTTCTCGTCAAATCTACAAGTGCTAGTTAATTTCGAATGTAAACAATGATCGGAATGTGTTAATTCCGCCAAGTACCTATAGTAGGGTCATGGTAGTCCAAGAAGCTGTGACTGACGAACTGCAATGTGACGGCGGACTTGCCGACGCCGCCGTCGCCCAGCACCACGATCTTGTAGACGCGGAGGCCGCGCGACGTGCCCGCAGCCTCGCCCGCCATGCCGCCGCATGCCTGCGCCCGAGAGCCGCGCCCGCCACCTTCACACCGCAACCACCGCCATGGCCCGCCGCACACGCCCCCGCCCAACACTAACACCACCGTGCCGAATTTTATCACACCACGACACTAGCAATGCTCTTTCATTTAACAATGCACATTTTGGTTTACATACAAATAATTTAACTTCTATTCTTCAATAAAAAATCGACAGCTGATTGAAAGCGATTGACATTTCGATTTTGTTTTGATAGGTTGGCTGGCCAGGCCACCGTAATATCAATACGTTCAAATCATTCATGATCAAATGAAATATTCGGTCGGGGTATCAATTAATTGTTTACAAATAAATCACACATTTCTCAGGCTAATAAACACGATGATGATGTCCTTTTATACCATTTTCATGAAATTTTTGTTCCTGATCGGAGCTGCACAAACAATTTTTTTTTATGTTTATGTACAGCAAAATTTATTTAGTTTAATTGAACGCATTCACTTAGATTTTTTTATTAAGATGGTACTACGAAGAAGCGTTCAGAAATCTCAATTATCAAATCAATTTGTTCACGGATGCCCCCACACACCGCCCTCCTCCTGTAAGTTTAAATCTGCTTAATAACAATTCTCAAAATCCAAGCTCTGTTACTATAGACGCTAAATTTTAACTTTGTTTTACGCAAAACATAAAATTGTATTCATTAAAATGTAATACTTTTATCTGATCTTTGTATTTTCTACTGCACTTCCAAATGTACAGGACAACGTCAGTCAAATATGTCAATGTCATTGTCATATGAATATCATTGTCAACAAAAGCCCTGTGGGCAGCTTCTTCGTTTTTGTTATTACAATTTAAAAATAAATAAAGTTCCTATCTGATAATGGCCCACATTCAATTTGTAGACGAACTAGTTCGGGAATATTTACTGTACCGAGGATTTACATCTACGGTGAAAGCGTTTGACAACGATTTGAAGGCAGATAAAGACAAAGGTTTTAGAGTGGACAAAATTGTTGAGCAAATTGTACATTACATTAATGTCTCGGACCTTAATGGGTTGAAAGAGTATTGGTCCCATCTTGACACTCTTGTGTTTTCGAAATTGGAGAACCACGTTCATCAAGGTAAGTTGAAAATGCTATCTAATATAAACTTTCTAATCGATCAAATTATACGCAAAATATTAATATACTTTGTTGTTCCAGCTGTGAAAAAGTTAGAACACAGCTTATACAAGTTATATTTAGTGACAGCAGCTCAAAGTACAGGTGGAGTGCGAAATGAGCGAATTACTGACTTTCTATCAAAAATGTTACCTGAGCTACAAGGACACCCTGAGTGGAAGGACTGGTTCAGTAAGTTTAATTTATTTATGTCTATACTTGGCTTTGATTTACATACAGCAAACCATAGAAGGAAGAGAATAATTACCTTTTGTACCTATTGCTTAAACCAGCGTAACTCAACATGTACAACAAAATTATCTTAATTTTGTTATATAATTTTAATACATAGAATGTCGTAATCAACATGTTGCTAGAATGCCATAATTATTTAGTGTGGATCCACATTTCGGGCACAGGGTTTAATGCATAGAATGTTTACTTTCTCAAAAATGAACTTACTACTTTCACCTATGGGATAGAAAGACTATGTTCAAGTAGGTACCTTATGAAGATATATAAATATTTCCACCTTTCCCTCCAGTGCTACCGTTCATCACAAAGCCAGAAGAGAACCCATCATTCAGCTTGTATTTCACGAGAGCTTGGCAGGACAGTGTGCTGGTATCGCTGCATAACCTGCTAGCCACGGTGTTCCAATGCATGCCACAGCCCACACTCACCAGCTATGAAAGTGACGCTGCCATGGTTAAGAGGCTTCAGGACAAATTGGCTGCTGTTTCTGGCAAGGTATGCATTGCAGTCACTTAGTTTTCTTATAAGAAGCTTATTGGGAAAATAATAACAACTGTCCACATTGGCCCTGGATTAAAACAGTTGGCAGTAAATGGGTACGTCTTTGTTCCGCCGTGGATAATGTAGGCTGACAAACCAGTAAACCTGGCCAAAATTATAACCTGCAATATTTTAGTCAAAGTGAAAAGCATCTGCAAAATAATTATGTTGATTTCGGCCAGCCAGTTCGAAATAGCTTTAACCCCGCTTTCAACCGAGAACTTAACTTCATCCCAAGTTTTCCCATGAAATACCATTGCATTGTATTCCTATGTATTATGTTTTTATTTATTAGATTGAACATCAATTATACATTCACCTTATAGGAAATATTTCCTTGTTGTTGTTTGTCAATTTGTTTCTGTTTCTGCTTTATCAGCCAGTAAATTGTAAGCTTTCATCATCATCATCATATCAGCCGAAAGACGTCCACTGCTGGACAAAGGCCACCCCCAAGAGACGCTACATTGACCTGACCGTGCGTCTCGAAACCAGCGGATCCTCGCAACCTTCACCAGGTCATCGGTTCACCTGGTGGGAGGCCATCCAACGCAACGTCTTCTGGTTCGCGGACGCCACTCCAGAACCTTTCTGCCCTGCCCACTGCCACTTAGGTTTGGCAATTCTTCGGGCTATGTCGGTAACCCTGGTTCTCTTGCGGATCTCTACATTTCTGATTCGATCACGCAAGGAAACTCCGAGCATAGCCCTCTCCATTGCCCTCTGAGTGACGGTAAGCTTTCTAATAAGGCCCATTGTAAGCGACCACGTCTCAGAGCCATATGTCATCACTGGCAACACACACTGGTCATAGACTTTCGTCTTGAGACACTGTGGTAAGTTGGACTAGAAGATACCGCGCAACTTCCCGAACGCTGCCCAGCCGAGTCGGATTCGACGGATCAATCTCTTTCTCGAAGTTGGCCCTACCCAATTGGATCGTTTGTCCCAAGTAGACATAGTCGCCCACAACTTCGAGTATGGAGTCTCCGACCTTGATAGGAGTGGGTGTAACATGGGCATTCGACATCACCTTGTTTTTGTCCATGTTCATCCTAAGACCCACTCTTTCGGAAGCTCTACTGAGATCATCGAGCATTGTACTGAGGTCCTCCATGGTTTCAGCCATAACCACTATATCTAGTCCATTGACATTGATGACTAGCCCTCTCCAGTCCAGAACCTTGAAGACATCCTCCAGTGCAGCGGTAAACAACTTCGGGGATATGACGTCTCCCTGTCTCACACCTCGCCGCAGAAGGACGGGTTCCGAGGTCTGATCCTGAAGTCGAACTGACATGGTGGCGTTTTTGTATAAGTTACACTTCGATATACCGGTAGTCAATTTGGCACAGTTGGAGAGACTGCAGTACAGCCCAAGTCTCGATCGAATCGAAGGCTTTCTCGTAGTCCGCAAACGCTAAACAGAGAGGCAGGTTGTACTCTTCGGTCTTCTGTATAATCTGCCGCAACGTATATATGTGGTCTACGGTGCTGAAGCCTTTACGGAATCCGGCTTGTTCGGGAGGCTGGAAATCGTCAAACTAGCGCGTGAGACGATTCGTGATGACTCTTGAAAACAGCTTGTAGACGTGGCTAAGAAGTGAGATGGGCCTATAGTTCGTCAGTAGGGCATTGTCACCCTTCTTGAAGAAGAGTACCACCACACCCCTGCACCATGCCTGTGGCGTTTTCCCCTCGTGTATGACGGAATCAAACAGCTTCTGATCTCGTTTTTAGTTGCACCATCTTGGCTTTGCCAGGTCCACTTCCTGTGCTCACGCTTTCTGAAGAAGGAGCTCATCATGTAGAGGCCCTCCTTCTCCATAAAACTGGCCAGTAGGTGACCCCGGTGGTTCCGGCGTCCAACTCCAAATTGCCCCACTTGCAGCTCATCCTCGTCTCGTTTGCCCAGTTTCGCGTTGAAGTCCCCCATGGCAACGGCAAGTGAATTTTGAAACCATGCATGGCTCTAGAGATATCCTCATAGATGGCCTCTATCTCGTCGTCGGAGTGTACCGAGGTCGGGGCGTAGACCTTCAGCGAATATCTTGCGGATATTCTGAGTATAAGGTACGCCATTCTGATCGACACACTCTCGATCTTCACCACGTTGTTCACAAGGGACTTGTGGACGATAAACCCGACACCACCCTGGGACTGCCGGTCACCCTCTCGGAATTGCCTGCTCTGTAACCGGATTTGACGATTATCGAGTCCTTCCCCTCTCTTCGGACTTCAGATAACCCTATAATACCCTATTGTAACCTGCTCAATTCTTCCTCGAGTTCGGCTATCTTCTCGTCTGTCCGGAGTGTGCGCGTGTTATATGTTCCATGTGGGTCCACTCCGGGGATTCTGAGCACCCCTTGCCACGCCAACGCCTCGACCGCTACCGTAGCCGAGGGTATAAGGGCTGCCGAGCACTCGGGGCCGTTTTTTCTGTGTTCTATTCATTAGGTTTGGGGGGGTTTGCCATAATCGCCACGCTTGACAGGCGGGTTGGCGATCGCAGTTTGTTGTTAAAGTGCACAGAGAACGCTGCTGCCCATTCTCTGGTGTGTCCCTTAGTCGCCTCTTACGACAACCACGGGAAGATATGGGTTGCTGAAATTCTTTACGTCCTCCACCATACGGCACAATAAACTTTATCACTTAAATTAATGTCCCTTATTTCCAGAGCCAACCACCACAAACAGTAGAGAAGACTTCACCAATAGGTCACCAGTCGCGGCTCTCGCAGTACTCAGAGCGACTCAGCGGCCCCTTACCTCTAGTTGACGACTTCTGCGCCGTCCCCTCCGAACACCTTGAGAGCGGCGTACGCGAAGCTAAAGGCCTCCGAGGCCTACTAAGACAAATGGGAGGTAGCCCAGTCATGGGCAGAAAAGCCGGAAGATCTCACAGCCAAAACTAAGTAATAAATAAGTTAGTGTAAGTATAATATTGTAAATAAACATTCCTTCTATTGTAATAGTGTATTGTGAGATGAATTATGTGTTATTTAATTTTGATTTAATGAATATATTGATGAACTATTTTATTTTGTATTATTTATTCATCGAAAGTTACTATGAGATAGGAATAGGTTGAGATCTACACTAACCAATGTCCAGCACTCCTCTTTCACAGCAAAATATCTGTTGTTCGTAAGATATGTACATAATTACATATACCAAAAACTAAAGGTAAAAGCACATTGAGACAAAGCGAAGCGACACGACCGCGTCAGTCTAAATTAAAAAAATTCGACGTGTCGACCGTGTCGTCGATATTCTTAATTTCACTTTAGCTTATATTTAGACATAGCGTTGACCCCGATCTCCCCTACGTAAAGTCGAGTAGAAGAGACACGACAAATTCCAATTCGCGTGTCTTTTGAGTAATGTGGTCAATACGTGGTGGAAATAGGGGCTTCGCTCCGACTCTGAGTACGCTTTGACCCAACGTATCACACTCTCATTACAACAGGTGCATTGAGTACTTCTGTCTGAAACGTCTAGATGATGTTATGTCACCTACTTGCTAGAAATTTCTGGTAATTATTCCAAGAAACGAAACAATCAGCAAAACAAAATGTCCCTGTATTCCAGACTGACAGTCACAGAGAAACTTCTGACAGTTGCACATATCATCTCAAGCAACCAATTCGACTTTAAAACATCGAATAGGCATCCTCATCTTCCTGGCCTTATCTCAAATAATTTGTAATCGGCGCAGCACGTTTTTTAAAACTTACCTAGATTCGATGAATCAAATCTTACGTTGTCAAATCTTCTCGAACTATTAAATAGCAATGGCAATGGGGCACGAATTTTTTGCGGATGCGATGAGGAAGTCGGACCGCCGCAATAGATTATGGTACCAGACCAAGTTGCTGCGAGTTTTACAGGCAGCTAAAGAGAAACAAGTGAGAGAGATCGATGTATCCATCGCGCTAGCTGAGGAACTTATGAAGGTACTAGCGTCTACCAGGGGTTTTGCCCGCGTGATAAGTTTTTTATCATCCCAAGGGAACAATATACCGCGATAAAAAGCCTATTTGCTATTCCAGACTATAATCTATCTCTGTGCCAAATTTCATCCAGATTCGTCCAGCCTTTAGATAATTATGCCGTCCATTTTATTATGAACACCTAAATAAAAGTGCACTGGACTTTCAAGTTTTGCCTCAGCGCTAAGACTCGAAAATCCAATAGTGCAATAATGAGGACACGGTTGGCGCAATGGTTGAGCAATCGGCTGCTGTGCTGCGTTCGCGGGTTCGATCCCGCACGGTACAAATATTTGTATTGCCTACAGAGTTGTCCCGGATCTGGGTGTCTTGCGTATGTTAAATATGTTATTATATTATGTATGTGTTAATTTTTAAATGTTTGTAAACGCACCCACGATACAGGAAGAAATTCCTAGTGAGGGGAAAGGTTTAGAAAAAAAGTTAGGCATCTGTGTAGAACTGATGTCGCCTAGTGCTAGTAAAGACGTCAGACGTGTATTCATTGTCTGGTCTGAAGGTTACTCCTACGTCATCGTCCCCTTCCCAGAACATCAAATAAAATGTTTTGTTATAGAAATTGAATGAACCTGTGGCTAAACCGGTAGTGGTGCCAATGCCTAAGTTGGAGCCGACCGAAGAAAACGCTGTGATGAAGCCTATCGAAGAGGAAGTCCTTAATATACTGCATAAGGCTAAGATGAAAGGCGCCAGCGAAAGATATTTGAAGGAAAGATATAAAAAAGCACCTGAGGATAAGTTAGTACCTAATTTTGATTTAGAATACGGCTGGAGTGGACATTACGTCAACGTCACTTAGGCCTCTGCCTCGAATCTTGCGGGCAGCGGGGCGGCGCAGGAACGGCAGGATCTAATGCGTAAAATCAAATGGACCGGCCCTCGAAACAGCGCCACGGGGGCGGGCAACGAGCGGTGCACTCCAGTCAAGCGGTGACTCGCTAGAGTAAAAATGTTCTGTGAGCGGTGACCGCCCGCGCGTCTGCATTGCAGTGTTGTGCAATTTATTTTTGTGACGTGTCGAAATGTCCTCGGACGTGCTAGAGTAAATTATTTCAGCAATTTTTGAGAGGACACCGATATGGAACAGCAAAGATGTGAACCATAAAAATAGAAGAGTAATTAATTAATTTACAAATCACCCTTGATAGCTTCAAGAATATAGTCAAAAGTTTCTACACTCATCCTGGTGTAGTCGTAGAATTTGTCAGGACATTGTCTCTGTTCTTCATAATTCCGATAAAACTCGCCTTTTCTTTTCCTTGCTTTATAGTAGGGATTCACTTCTTCTTTTGCCCACAATAAATCGAGCGTTAGGAATAAATTCGAATCAAAAAAATGTTGTCGCCGTTGTTCAGACATTTCGTTCGCGAATAAAAACAAATATCTCGACGACACAACACTACGCTACGCCGCTACAGTGCCGTCTGCCGCGCTATCTGCCCGCTGGTTTCGAGAACGGGTCTGCGTTGCCCGCCCCGCCGCCGCCGCGGCCACCCCGCTGCCCGCAAGATTCGAGGCAGAGGCCTTAATAATAATAATAAATAATAATAATATAGCCTTTTATTCAGATCTCTTAGAACAATGAATGTTTAGCTTGTGTAAAGGACTAGCATTAAAATCTTAAACTTAATAGATATGAATAAATTTAAACTAATATTTGTTGCTTGGTTATCTTTCCTAGATCTGTTTGCCAGTCGGCAAAGGCCTCCTCCAACCTTTTCCATTCCTTTCTTTCTTGAGCCACTCTGTTCCATGTGACTCCTGCCACTTGTCTAACGTAACGTCATCGTCCCACCTTTTCTGTGGTCGGCCTCTTTTCCTTTTGCCTTCCCTTGGCTACCACCATGTCACCCTTTTGCTCCATTTGTCGTGTCCTCTTACCAGGGCAGAGGCAGAGGCCTTAGGATGCTGAAATTTGAGCGTACAGTATAATAAGCCTGGTTTTATAGTCACGCCGCTCGACGTGCCGCTGGGCAGCGCGCTGTTAAACAGCGCGCGATTGAACAGCGGTGCACTGTGAAACAAGATTAGTACTTTCATATATAAAAAAAATACTCTGTGATTAGTACCGCGCGTTCCGCTGCTGTGAGACAGACGTGTTTAATTTTGTAAACAAATATCTTACGGCGCGTCTCAACGGTGTCACACTAAAACGCATAATGGCCGTAGAAGTGCAAGAGCTGAGTGCGCTTCGGCAGCGCCGGCGTACAGCGCGCGTTTACTGAACGGCGCACGACTTTGAAACGCAACTACTACCCCATACATCTCCGAACGTGCTCCCAACGGCGCTGCCGAAACGCTTAACAATAAAACCAGCCTAAGGTCTTTTCGCCCTTTGAGCGCTCGAAACGTGTATCCACGCGAGACAAGGCTTTTCTACTTTTTCGGTAATTATGGGCCATTCAACCGGTTTAATCCCTCTTTTGGCTGCTGCAATTATAAGTTAAATACGCCAAATCATCATGAAATAATATCCATGACATGTAATAACATCAGCACAGCCGTATAGATGGTGACAGCACGCCCACTTACAGATTCCTGTACCGCGTAGCCACGAGCTGGGACTACGGCTGGCAGCAGAAGCAGGCCCGGCAGCGCGCGCGTGACGTGAACTTCGGGCGCTGCCTCATCCTCAAGCACACCTTCTACCGCAAGAACAACCTGGCGCCCGACCCGCCGCACTACGCGCAGCCCGCCGGCGGCCACGTCTCCATCTGCAGCGAGTACACTTGCACCAACAACCCCTAAACACAACCAACATTCCTAACTTCTCCAAGATTCCCCCGTTCTGGCTCAGCCTCCTTCTCCTGCACTGCATGAACACCAACGACCCCAACCTTGGCTACAAACTTTTGGTCAGAGTAATCCTCTTCCTCATCAGAACAGAAACTGTCACAGTAGTAGCCACCAAACTCACCATACCAATCATAAAATGTCTATTATTCCTTTTGAATTGTTTAAATAACCAACATTGTATAGCAAAAAACATATATTTTATAATTTTATTATTTACAATAATTCAACTTTTATTTACATATTTAACAACAGCAAGTGTACCCTTCGTATAAGGCCACATCTACTGTTCGAAAGGGAATTACTAAAATAAAAAATGTGTACAGAACTCTTCCAATTTTGATTTTACGAAAGATTGTGTGAATTAAGAGGATGGTTGCAATCGGCTTCAATAGAATTGTTTCTGGATAAAGAAAGCAGTTCTCTCTACTATAATATATTACATAAATAATATGAACATGGAAAGATTTTAACAGTTACTTTGACAAAGAATATGTATTATGATGAAATATCCTATCAAGGCCGACTGCAACACTCAAATGCTACTATAAAATTAATTAACCAGCATATCAACAACATCGCTCATTCCTAACAAGTTACTAAGGAAATAACTAATAAAATAAAAGTTAATATTAATAATAATAAATATGAGAAGTTTTGTTCTTTCTCAAGTTCATATTTTGACACATTATGTACAATTAATTTATATATCAGTCCGTATTATCTGCATAAACACTTAATATTTCATATACTCAATTTGTCCACAAGAGGGTAGTTTACTGAAAATTTGTTTTTTTGTCCTTCAGGTAGATTAATAAAAAATATTTGACACATATTTTTTCTTTTGACACGTAAACAAATTGACGACAATATAATGCGTTAAAATATCGTGAAACGTCACGCCATTTTGTACTGCTTTAGTGACATCATAAGCCCCCACTCCGGCACTTAATGGGCTTTAAATTTATACATTTTTATTCATTTGGTAAAGCAAAAAATACGGGTCCAATATTATTTGATAATCTCACTGACGGACTAAATAGAATTATCATTTTTCTACCCAAGAAACATTCCTATTTAACTGCGTATTGTGCAAAATAAGACAATTTATTATGCTCTCTCTCCTTTGGCGTGTTGTCTATGTTTACAGGGTTAAGCAAGTTAGGTACCCGGCCTTAATATGACACATGAGTTTTAGGAAAAATTCTGCTTTTGAAGAGCATCGTCAGTGTCATCCATTCCTGTGTGACAGCATCTTTCTAAATCTCAATATGTCATGTTATTGCTGGTGTGTACAGACTGCGGTATACTCTTATAAGCTATGGCCCCTTCACCACTGATGGGGGAACACCGACCAACATAACTGTCACAATTAATTGTATCATCTGCTCTTGGTGACATTGACCTAACACTGCCACCTTTACATAAGAAAGCAACAAAACAAACATCGTCAAACGGAGTGTATACAGGCATACTGCAAGTCAACCGCAGCCTTTTTCAGTCTGACAGCTTTGCAGCTGCATTAAACTCCACTCATCCATACCTTGTCAATGTTGATGATGTGAGCTAAAATAGTAGAACAAAACTGTAGATTATTGTGTAGACTTGCAGACTTTTACAACCCATTTTTTTATGCAACTGAAACTCGGCCTTTTTGTATCTAATTCCCATTATAAAAGAAACCATTACATATAAATGTCATTTGTAATTTTAATTTGATACTGATTACGGTAACTTCCCCCCTGGCATCACGTTGTGATGATGATAAATGAATGAGATCAGACATAACATGAGAAACAGATATAAATCTAACTAGATGACGCGATTGTATGTACTTCGCGTGTATTATTTTTCTTTTAAAAACGTTGCCCCACACTAGGAATTTCTTCCTGTATCGTGGGTGCGTTTACAAACATATAAACTCACATACACAAACACCCAGAGCCGGAACAACTATCTGTAGGTCATACTAATATTTGCTCCGTGCGGGCATCGAACACGCGACACGGAGTGCAGCAGTCAATTGCTCAACCACTGCGCCCTGATCGATCAATGATCGTAATCTGAGATTTTCATTTAGCATTATGGGCACCGGAAATCCAACGAAATCTAGAAAAATGCCTTTTTATGCCATATTGAACTGTAAAGACTGTATAGAAAAAGTTGGCCGGGGCATTGGAAACGTTTTCTTTCATTGGTAAGTAAAATTTGTTTTTAAATTGTGTGTGAAAAAGTGGCACGCTTGGTTTTCATACAGATGGAGGGACTTGCGTTATCTAGCTAGATTTAATCTGTGATGAGAACCGATATAAAAAAGTGTCACAGACACTGCTTGGTGCACTCACGATACACCCAGACACGTACTAGTCTGATATGATATTATTGTCACAACTTTATACAAACTCAACAATCACTCAAAGATGATGTTATGTACATTACATAAGAAACCAATTCACTGGTAAAATGATTCTTACTCGCAAAGAAATAAAGTTGAAATTGGCTTCACACTAACAATCTCCATAACTTAAAGAAATGAGGGGATACAACTGAGAAATATTAATTGCCGTATTCTACAACCCTAACCACAGCATGACTGATGAACCCAAGTGTGAGGATGTATGATGAGGATGATGTTAATTGACTGTATAAATCAAGCTTCTCTTAATATTATCGCTGGGTTAGCGGTGCGGCCCGAGATCTCGGGGACAGTTTCACTAACACGCAAGTTCGTTATCAGATCGTCTACACTTCACAACGCCACTATCACGGCTCAGTTAAGTCACTGTCTGGAATTGTTTTTGGCCACGAACAGTTTGACGTTTAGCTTGAGTTGTGTTGTACTTGTTTGCGCCGCCCGGGGCGGGGAGCACTAGGGAGGGGGCGGCAGCGCGGGGGGCGGCCCGCTGGTCCAGTGCACCAGCGCGTGCTGCGGCAGCTGCGTGGCCTGGAAGTGGTCCTTGAGCAGCGCCTGCGAGAAGTTGCAGTGCATCTGGTACGCCTCGTTCTCCCGCTCCGTGTCGCCCGCCAGCCGGTACAAGTCTGTTACAAGAGAATGGGGAATGTGAGTGGCCCATCTTGTGTTGGTTCAACTTAGACGTTCGAACTACATTAGGCTCTAAAAAGACCTGCATTTGAACTGCAAGCCAGCTGCAAAATTGCATGTTTTGTACAGATTACATAACTGCTCGAACTGCCAATCAACTAGGTAGTTAACAGTTTAGCTGCACATATGTAATGCACTTGAACCAACTGCAAAAGAACTGCATTCCAAATGCTTAACAACAACCAACTGCCACCCTCTGTAATATAGCACGCAGGCTTGGTAGGTATGCAATTTCAACGAAGTCCTGTTGATTTGATGTCTTCTGTCCCTTTCCGCCCATCTTTTTTTGAATATGGGGCAATTTTCATGGATTTCCTCCGCCCCGGGGTGAGCGGAGGGGTCTGTCAGACTCTAACTGACTCTAACCACACGGTGTTCTGCAACTACCTTTATCCGGGGCGCTGGAGTGCTTGCGCACTTTATCCCCCTCGTTGTTTCCCACCTACCTTTCAGTATAGCCGACGCCCACAGCTGCACATGCACGTCGGGTATCTTGCTGGCCAGCTGCATGGCCGGCGTCACCATGTTCATGCTCTCCCGAGAGTTGTTGATGGACAAGAAGATGTGGCCCAGCAGCACCAGCGAGCATGACGTCAGTCGGTTCAAGTCTTCTGCGTTCGCCATCTTTAATGTCTCGCGGAGGTACCTCCTGCAGATAGAAATGTCATGGTTAATGTCATTATCAGATTATAGCCGTATATTACTGGGTCCAGGCTTCGGATCATCAGTTAAAACATTCAGCTTTTATCAGTCACACTGGCATGATCAGCTGGCTCTTGGCGCGGTCTCAAATACAATATACGATTTCCAAAACTTATCGGCGTCTCGATACTCAGCGCTCTAAGCCCTGGTGGACACAGGTCTGGATATGATTATCTATGCTTGTGTATAGCTAAGGAGTGGAACTCCCTGCCGGAGTCTGTGTTTCCCGATAGCTACAATCTCAGGGTCTTTATGTCAAGAGTGAATAGGTTACTTCTAGGCAAGCGTGCTACACCGCCGACCACATCATCGCTTACCATCAGGTGAGATAGTGGTCACGCGCAAGCCTATCTAAAATAAAATAAACTTATTACAGCTGATAACAGGGTCATTGACTTCGGACAATGCGCGAACTCGAATACGTCTGTGAAGTTTTTTACCATTTTTACCTCTGTGAGAGAGAGAATGGGCCTTAATCCACCACGCAAGCCCAGTGCACACGTCACATGTCTTCGAATTTTTGATTCTAAGACATACCGGGTTCCTCTCAATGTTTTCCTTAACCGTTTGTAGAGTAGTTATTGTTGTAATCAAATAATTTACACAAAGTAAAGCGCCAACCTTGTTACGAACCCACGACACGTAAGTCGGGTCCGTTACCACTGGGCCACCACAGCTCCTAATCCTAACCAAACCAAACTTTATGTCATAATAATCCCACCAAACAAACATGACCTACAGATAGTCAAACAACAACAAGTATGTACTTACTTGGCTTCGTTATACCTCGCCGTGAAGAACACCTTTAGTAGGCCTCCTTCACTCGACCGTACTTACAGCTATGAATACTTACACTTCCGCGCGGTCCCGGCACCGCTCCGCGAGTTAGTTGTCACCGCTGCGAGGGGAGTGCGTGTGTGGGTAACGGGTCCGGCCTTACCAACACACTCGTGCAGGTATTTGTTTCCAACCATTATGTACTTACTTGGCTTCGTTATACCGCGCCTGGAAAAACGCCTGGAGCCCCAATACGTAGTACGACGCGGCTCGCAGTCCGTGCGCGTATGCGGGTAACGACTCTGGTCTCACCTGAGAAACAAGTTCATCATTAATAGAGACCGGATTATACGCAACATTAAAATCTTTAAATATGCATGCAAATATGCGTGAAAAATGCTTAAAATATGCAACATCAAGTAATGAAAAACCTAGTTATTACTCTTCGTTATTACTGCTTATTTTATGTAAAATAATTTTGTAATCAACGACGGACTTTAAAATTTTGTGTTGTCAGATTATGTCTTCGATTGCTCAAAACATTTATAAGCAGGAAACGACCATTCTACGTCGAAATATGCACGGAAATATGCATTATCAAATAAATATGGTTAAATATGCAAATGCTTATGATCCGGTCTCCGTCTCTAATTATTATTTAATAGAAGTATGGCAGAAGTAGTTAAAACTTCGGTTTTTTAAAGCTACTACTATTACGGCTGTTATGTACAGTCGGTAATAGCTGTTACCTGACCCAGCCTGCCGTTAGCCGACACACTAAAAGTTGGACGATTTTGAACCTACTGCAATTGGCAGTAGATAATTGTTATTCGATACGCATGAGTTTATTGAACTAGAACGACTTGTTCAAGATAGGCAAATCGTTTATTTACACTTAACGTTTGGGTAGGTAAGCGTTTGAATACTGTTTTATCACCATGATGGGCTTGTTAATTTCAACAATATTTGGAATATTCTTAGATCACTAGGATCGGTAAAACTCGACAATAGTCAATACCTAAAAATTTAGACATCGATTTAATGAATAAACAAACACTTTACAGTTTCGTCCCATTTCGATAGGACAATAAAATTCAATACATTTGATTATCTTTCATCTCTTCCGAGCCCCAGCTATTCTCCATTTGTTTTTAGTCAATTCTCTGCATGTGATGTTAAAAAGAGCATACTATCGATTACTTCCAGTATATATATATAGTATACATATATATATAATATAGCATATGTATTTATCTGTGTATCTATTAAAGTATACCAATGATAACACAACTTCATGTCCAGATAATTACTGTCCATACCAGGTTGCATGGAAGAGATCGCGGAATGCGATAAAGCCGCCCTTTGTATGTATATTAATTTTATGTTCCTTTTTATAATTGTATTTTAAGGTGAACATTAAAGCATATAATAAATATTTGTTGAGTCGATTTGGTCTAGCGGTTGCATCAGTGAACCTATGTCAATATGGTTGCGAGTTCAAAACTAACCTTCCACTTCTTGTTGCTTTATGTTTACAATATTCAATTACGTTTTTTGAATTCAAAATATTATTTATATTAAATTAAAATAGTTAACTTTTTAAATATACAGCCGTACAGATAGAAACAAAAAGCTCTCTGATCCTACTCTCAAGCTCATGAAGGAGAGGCGTAAGATGATCGTGCAGTCTTCAGACGATGCGTTGAAATACCGGCAGCTAAATAGACGGATCTCAACATCCTTGAAAAGCGACCTCCGCCGCTTTAATACCGAAAATATTAAATTCGCGAATAAGGGCTCCAAGGTCTTTACAAGAGATCTGTCTATTTGGCAGAGCCTGCTCACGAAACTGAAGACCGATGATGGCAGGATCGTATCCGCCGAACCGGAGCTTCTGAGGGAGATCGAGAGATTCTATGGGCAGTTGTACACGTCAACCAGCAAACCCCTTTGCAAAATATGGCACACATGCTGGTGTGTCCCAAGTGCCCATACACCTGCACTTTGGAAGACCTTATGCTCGCCACTGACGGCGCAATCGGCGTGGCCACCTACTGGGCCCAAAATATATAAAAAGTTTCCCATCGACTCGAAAAGAAGAAGCAAACCCGTCGCGAACTAGCAAATGATCCTAGAGCTAGATTGACCCGACACTATACCGAAGACATTCCAGACGTCAGCCTGTACGAGATTAGGATGGCTCTTAAACAGCTTAAGAACAACAAGGCACCGGGTGACGACGGAATCACGGCTGAACTCCTGGAGGCGGGTGGAAAACCAGTACTTAAGGCCCTTCAGAAGCTGTTTGATACCGTCATACTCGAGGGGAAAACGCCAAAGGCATGGTGCAGGAGTGTGGTGGTACTCTTCTCCAAGAAAGGTCATAATGCCTTACTGAAAAACTATAGGTCCATCTCACTTCTTAGCCATGTCTACAAGCTGTTTTCAAGAGTCATCACGAATCGTCTTGCACACAGGTTTGACGATTTCCAGCCTCCCGAACAAGCCGGACTCTGTAAAGGCTTCAGCACCGTGGACCACATACATACGCTGCGGCAGGTTATACAGAAAACCGAAGAGTACAACCTGCCTCTCTGCTTAGTGTTTGTGGACTATGAGAAAGCCTTCGATTCGATCGAGACTTGGGCTGTACTGCAGTCTCTCCAAAGGTGCAAAATCGACTACCGGTACGTCGAAGTGTTTGTACAAATACGCCACCATGTCAGTTCGACTTCAGGATCGGACCTCGGAACCTATCCTGCAGCGAGGTGTGAGACAGGGTGTCTTCAAGGTTCTGGACTGGAGTGGACTAGCATCAACGTCAATGGCGAGTACTTCACTCCCCTTCGGTTTGCCGACGATATAGTGGTCATGGCCGAGACCATGGAGGACATCAGTACAATGCTCGATGACCTCAGTAGAACTTCCGAAAGAGTGGGTCTTAGGATGAACATGGACAAAACCAAGGTGATGTTGAATGCCCATGTTGCACCCACTCCTATCAAAGTCGGAGACTCTATACTCGAAGTTGTGGACGACTATATCTACCTGGGACAAATAATCCAGTTGGGTAGGGCCAACTGGCTGGGTAGCGTTGGAAGGCCTCCCACTAGGTGGACCAATGACCTGGTGTAGGTTGCGGGGATCCGCTGAATGCGGGACGCACGGTACCGGTCAATGTGGCGACGCTTGGCAGAGGCCTATGTCCAGCAGTGGACGTCTTTCGGCTGATATGATGATGTGCTAAATATAAGTAACAACAGAAATGAAAAGTTACTGCTTTTCATTTCTCTTGTGATTGTCATCATCATCGCTAACGTTTTAAAAATCAAATTTGCGTAACTGTATTATGATTGTATTTTTTCGTCGAGTAGCGCGTCTGATAAACTCATACAAATTAAATAATCCTTAATGTTACAGGCGGAGGGTCCAAATTCGTTAGTTTTTAGGGTGGGTCAGGTAACAGCTATTACTGACTGTACCATGGCATCTTGGTCATCTTTTTTCTAGAGTGAGAGGGCGATGGAACTATACAGAGCAAATAGCACTATCCTTTTTAGTAACGTAGAAATTATGGTTTTAACATATCATAATACTGCGGCCCTATTGTCAAATCGTAACATCGTTCAAAACACCACGACGCAAAAGGCCAAACTATAAAATTCGATGTCAAAAGCCTATAATAAATCATAATTTTATCACAACTGGCGGGCGTCTATGACTAGATGTATGAACCGAAATGGAGCAAAAGAAGTATGAAGGATCTTAGCAGGAGGCGTTCTGTTGTTTCTGCCTAGCCCCATGGGAAAAAAGTGTGAGTTTGTGATTTTTTATTTATCAGACTTCAGAAACCAACAAAATGTGCTCAGATTCTGTGGGTTTAGTGCGAGTTTTTAGTCGGGCTCGATATCGTTGACGTAAACGTCAATTTGTATTGAAACTGGATAAGCGCTGTCTGGTGACAGTAAGAGGTAACCTCTTTTTTGTATACAAATTGGCATAAGAAAACATTTACATTCATCGTCATCAGCCAATGTTCCCACTGCTGGGACACAGGCCTCCACTTTATGAGAGGGAATTGGCCGTTATCCACCGCGCGATCCCAGTGCGTGTTGGTGGATGTCACATGTCTTCGATTTTTTTATTCTATGACAGGCCGGTTTCCTCATGATGTTTTACTTCACTGTTTTGAGAGCAGTCGTGATGATATAATTTACACAAAGTAAAGCTCCTGCCTGGGTTCAAATTGACGACCTACAATTTGTAAGAAGAGGCCGTTACCACTGGGCCACCACCGCTCGTTTTTGTTCGGTCGTTATCGCGTTTACGTCAACACGATCGAATACGTTAAAAAATGTCGGCATAAGGCTTCAGGTCAAGTTTATCCCGAATAAAATTATGACGATTCGGGACCTGCCGTTTCTTCCTTATTGTGTACTTACTTGTTCCATTAGTATTGTGAGTTCGCTGTCTCTTCGCCCTCGTAAGTATACAATAGCCAGGTTCAGTTTCGCGAACATCCATAAATCTCTTTCTTGTGACATCTGAAAATTAAAGAAATAAATTAAGTATACGTTCTGTTTTTGCACTGGGGACTGCCAAAGTTAACAGCAGTAAGTATTTAATCTATACTAATATTATAAAGAGGTAAAGTTTTTGAATTGTGAGTTTGTGACATTGTAGGGGGTAATCTCTGAATCTACTGAACCGATTTTGAAAATTATTTCACCACTAGAAAGCTACATTATTCCTGAGTGTCATAGGTAATAAAATATTTTCAAAAAAATTGAGATCCTTAGGAAAATTGCAATAATGTAACCAAAAGCAGCAAAATGTTGCATATAAAATTCATTCTTTGGCGTGCGATGAGAAAACTATTGATGATACATAAAAATTATGTACTACATGATTAGGTAGGGTAGGGTAGGTAGAGAAGGTAGGGTAGGGTAGGTAGAGTAGGGAAGGTAGGGTAGGGTAGGTAGGATAGGGTAGGGTAGGGTAGGTGGGTAGAGTAGGTATGGTGTGTAGGGTAGGTTAAAATTCATTCTTTGGCGTGCGATGAGAAAACTATTGATGATACATAAAAATTATGTACTACATGATTAGGTAGGGTAGGGTAGGTATGGTAGATAGGGTAGGGTAGGTAGAGAAGGTAGGGTAGGGTAGGTAGAGTAGGGAAGGTAGGGTAGGGTAGGTAGGATAGGGTAGGGTAGGGTAGGTGGGTAGAGTAGGTATGGTGTGTAGGGTAGGTAGGTAGCCAACGGAGCGAAGCCCCGGGGGTCAGCTAGTATACAAATAAAATATATACGGTCCCCCGACGCGAGTACGAGGCTTATTTTTTACTTTTTATAGGTATTTGCGACTGGGGGTTTTTATAAACTTTAAACTACGTAATATTTGGGTCATTCCATTATCGCGGGTGCAACATGCGTCTAAATGTTTTAGTTTCATGTAATTAAATAAAAAACATTTTAAATTGAATTAAACTTTGAAGGATTACATTTTAATATGTTCTTTTAATATTCATTTACAAGGATTTTAAAATAATGTTTTAAAAGCCAGAAGGAAGGTCCAAATTGCCATTACGGGTGCAACAGATTTGGTCCAACCATTCCAGATCACAGACAAAAAACTTATAAATCTGTTAATTGTGATACATTTAATGTATTATGCCTTTATATTTCGTAAGATGTTTAAGTAACCATGAACATAAGATAAAAATTCTAAAGAAAACAAAAACAAACAATTAATTATTCACTTTTGACCGAATCGCGGGTGCAACCAGTCTAATTGAAGTGAACATAAACGTCAATTAAACTTATAAAGGAACAAAATGAGAGAATAAACAATATTTATTAATAATTAGTACACTTTCTTTGTCGCTTATATTAATTATTTCTTTTCAAATACGTCAATATTCGCCAAAATTCTATGAACGTATTATTTCCATCAGTTTTTTCTCTGGCGCTTCCAATTTCACGAAAATATCTTTAAATTGCACATATGCTATGTCATTTACGATTTCTTTGAAATGTTTGCCATCAATCGTCGTCATAAATTGTACTCTGGTTTCTCCATCTTCATCCATATCGCTCTGAAATACCCCTACATAGCGATATTGAGTAATTTTTTTGCCGATTTTCCGGTTTTCAAATCTGCATCTGTCTCCATTTTCTCTTTCATTACTTCTCTCCGTTTTGAATCACCAGCCCTTTCCCGACGGAGGTGTTTGGCATGAAGCTCGTAAAACATACAGAATATAATATAAAGACACATATTAAATGTATATCATCAATAGTATTAAGCATATATTATTAGTCAAAGCAAATAAAAACAACAAAATATGTTATTAATCACATAAAAAGGATAAGTGACAAAAAGTTGCACCCGCGATCTGACATTAAGATCGCGGGTTAAGTTAACGTTTATTTTAACCTAACAATCATTATACTCTTAAAAGCTATTAATTTAAGTCGAGTTTTGATTTCTTCTTACTTTTACAAAGTTTCAGAATGTTAGCTCTTAATTTCTGTGAAAAAACTAAACTTTCTTATCTTTTGTATCGCGGGTACAACAAGTTAACAATATTCTAGCACTCAATAATACTTTTAATAAATAACAACATAAGCTTACATTTTTTGAAACAGAAAGATAAATGAATATTGTCACTTCAAGTTTAACGGGTAAAACCTTACCTTAAATTGTCAGTAACAGCTATTTCGCGTCAGTGTTGATAGGTATGATTTTCAGATTGTACCAACTCTTTGGATGGTAATATTTTCAAACGCTCCAAAGAATTTAATATGGAGTAAAATCGAAAAAATTTTTTTTTTTTTTTTAAATTTCGACTTTCTTCTTCGCACTATTCGCAAAAAAAAACAACTAATAACGTGATTAAAAAATTAATGTTGGGAATCGTCTATAGCGGAATCGCCCATTTATGGCATAATACGTCTTGCGAAAATACCCCGATTCAAAGAGTAAAATGGGCATAATGTTTGAACGGCTGAACCAAATCAACGCGCGCTCACGTATAATTTGCACGATGATCGTTTTGTATTAGGAATACGAGTAAGGGGACATAAAGCACCATAAAAATTAAAGAGATCTTATTCAAATGCCAGTAATTTCTGTTCTTGCTATAAACTGACCATAAAATGCGTACTCTAAAATCCAGTAGTAAGTAAAACTTTGTTGTCTGTAATCGGTTTCAAAAAAATAGTTACCAAAGACCCCGACTTCCGAAAAGAAAGTTATTGTTCGCTTTTTAGTGTTTTGTTTTGGAAGTCGGTTTAATAATTTGTTAAAAAGTTTTTTAATTTTCCTCTTTTTAGTTTTGGTACCTTATATTACCATGAAAATACACATTATTAAGGATAACTCAAAAACTACTCGTCAAATCTTGATCAAATTGGACCACAATAAATGAGACCACATGAGATGCATCAGCTTTCAAATAAAAATAAATATTCATCAAAATCGGTTCACCTAGTAAAAAGTTCTGATAAACACCCATAAAAAACAGACAGATTGAGAACCACCTCCTTTTTGGAGTTGGTTAAAAATGCCCGTATTATGAATAAAAAAGGGACAGTCTACGTCGGTTACTTTAATACAAGAAGAAAATACAGTCAATACAATATTATTTCAAAGACTTTTTACTCATTACCCACAAATAGCTATTGCGGGGATAACTCTTAGTCAATATTTAGCATCACGTCATAAATAATGTAAAGTTACTCACATTAATAGCAGTGTGGAACTGCTGCTCGGCTGCCTCCATGCAGTTCATGGACATGGCGTACAGGCCCAGCAGACAGTGCAGCTGCGGCGTGTGCAGCGCTGCCGTCGCCGCTGAACACGAAAAACAACTTCAATACGGACGTTATCAAGCGTAGTTTCTGTTACTACTCAATGTCCACAAATACCAACTTCACGTCACAAAAAAGGTATAAATTTGGTATTTGTGTCAATTTGAAATGAGGATTTGATTTTGATAGTTTGCACTAGTTTAGAGACTTATGTTAGGGGACGACAGTAGCAGCATATATGCAGGAATGGCCCTACTATTAAGCAAACGGTATGTTTGCTGAAGCAACGGAGAAAACGCCGCGTGCTCCACCACGCCAGCGTAGCTTGCGCTAGAATGCAGTGTGTACTTACGCTCGGGCGCCTGTGTGAGCAGATGCGCGGCTCGCGCTATCTCGGTCAGCGCGTTCGCCTTGCCGCCCGCCACCAGGCGGCACAGTGCCGCGTGCTCCACCAGCGCCATGCGCAGGCGCCACGCCAGGGTAGCGCCCGCAGCAATGTCGCGCGCTGACATGTTGTCATCGCGGGATTTTGCTGTAATTAACGTAAAGGGTTTAAAAACTGCGAGGCTGCTCAGAGTGCTGGCCAGTCAGTGGCGAATGGGTATGGTCTCTGCCAGATTAGTTCTGCCTAGACGGCGCTAGATATAATAATATGTTACTTTTATCCTGCCAACGGAGTTCTTTCTACAAATCGTAGACGCTTATTGTTTTGACTCGTCGCGTCGCTTATTGGTGTCAATTTGTTTGATTTTGATAAGTGACAATCCCTCCGCGGTACTTGCAACGAAGCTTGCAGTGAGCAAATAAATTCCGCGTGCGTCGCGACTGCACTCGTCAATTGATTTATTAACTAGGAAATCACGAGAATATTTATCAGCAAATAAATTCCGCGTGCGTCACTTTGAAACACCTCCATACATGTTAGTTGACATAATCAGCGCGAGTAAATTTTCCTCTTCATCTCGCGCATTCAATTCAGTTTGAGTTTAATTCGCGTGGGCAACGGAAAAAGTTAGTTCTATCTCTATATGAATGGGCAAAAGAAAACAATTCGAGGCGGATTGCTGAAGATGCACCCCCCTGAAAATAGTCTTCTTAATCTTCTCTTAAAAAACGCCTCAATGGCGTACGCTCGGTGTAGTCCCGACTACTGCGGCATTGTGACTGACAATCCGCAGTCTCGGAGCTTCGAATAGCACCGCTCTTCCCCTGCACCGTTTATAACTTTTCCAAATATTTGCTTATAAAAACATAAATCTGCCACCGGACACCCGTTTCAGTTTAACTTAGGCCCGATCTTTCAATAGTCTAATAAGTTTTAACTGAAGAATAATAATGGCGGATTGAAAGCTTTCGTATAGAAAATATGTCAAAAGGCTATTTTTATTCCTAAGTCCGGTCAATTTAGACATCCGAGGTACAAAAATTCGCACCTAGCTGAAAATTGGTAGGCTTGTTCAAAACACCATCATAAATGAAGTCTAAAAAGTCCTCATCGCCCCGACACCTTGCTCCAGAGACAGAAACCTCCTCACAATGCGAGCCGAGTCGAGGAGTACTGCTTTCTGTATCAGGCCCTTGATCCAACCACGCAATGACAGCCACGACAGATGGTCGTCGAGGCTCTTGGCCATCAGGCCGAGTCCACATTCCACATGTCGACAACGTCTTGTTCTAAGTCGAGATACTTGATTTGATTCTCTTTCTCAGTTTTCACGAGGTTCTCGTCATGCGGGATGGTGACACGATTATCATTGTGCAGCGCGCTAATCGGTCTTTCACCACTATATCCGGCTTATTGGCAACAATAGTCTTACCAATCCCAGTACAACGTGACATGGTCTTTTACGAGAACTGGGTCGGGCACATATTTGTAATACGGTACCTCAGAATCCACTATATTGTACTTCAAAGCAAGTTGCTGGTGAATAATCCTGGCCATTTGGTTATGCCTGTGTTAGTGCTCGCCATAAGCCAGACGAGAACAACCAGAGATATGTCTCGATGGGTTCCCCCGGACGATGGCATGCCCGACACGTCAACCGTCCCGTCCTTCATTATGTCTCCGGTAGTTATTCGTCAGGATAACTTCGTCCATAATTGCATAGACAAAACCTTCAGTTTCCCAGAAAGGGTCGCCGAAACATAGCCAGGATGTCTTATATAGCTTGGAAATTTACATAGGGCCCATGGAGAGCCCGATAGAAGCATCCGTGTTTATCAGTAGTTAGATTACAGGCCTGCGCCAGTTCTCATGGACAACGGTGTGAGTCCCTGTCCACTGAGACCACATCTCGGTGCATATCCACTTCAGCTTTTAAAAACTATTCTCTGAGGCTGCACACCTCGCGGTTGCGAAGAGTCTTGGCGTTTAATAAGCCTTTACCCCCTCACTTCCACGGGATGTACAGTCTCATCACCGATGATTGTGGGCTATGCATCCGGTTTGCGATCAGCAGTGTCCGGAACCTCCAATCGAGGGCGCGGGCGTCGAACTCGGTCTGAGTCCTGTGACCCAACTGTTGAAGGTGCGCACCTTATTTCCGCCTGACAAAAGACTATTTAATACCTTTTTCAGGCGGCCAAAGCGCTCCTTCGGTAGTTGCTTCATGTCAGTACTGTTAATGCCCAAAGCTTCCGACATACCCAAATACTTGTAAGTTTCGGTCGAGGAGCGGTGTCTGAGGAATCAGAGAGTTGAATTACCTTGGATTCCATAACCTCCCTTTGCTTTACATGCATGGCTGCACATTTTTCTACGTCAAACTTCATGGCCTCACTGATCGTTTCAGTTACCTTCAGTAGCTCCGTCAGTTGGAATTTGTTGGGATTAATGAGTTTCAGATCATCCATCTAAAGGAGGTGAGATATGACTTGACTACCTCTTCTCAACAGATAGCCTAGACCTGAATCCTCCAGCAGTGTACACGGTGCGCCGCTGGCCGACCGCTGGTAATTGGGGGCCCAAGTAGTGTGCCAGCCACACATGAAAGGCTGCTCCGCCAACTGAAAAATCCCGGATTGCACCATCGAGCTGGTTGGCGACCAGATGGGGAGGGCCCGATGGACATTCCGGGGGGGATCGCAGTCTCCGGACTAGTGCCCCAATGATGGCGTCCTTTCAATGCGTGTCTGTAAGTTAGCAGCGTGGAACCTCGTCTTACTTCCTACACCTTTTCCTCCATTCACTCTTCTAAAATGAAAATGCCAAGGAAAAAGAAAGCAGCTATTCAGGCGTGAAGTACCGTCTCACCTTTGTTGCAACCAACTGAGCCTTTGCCTCTATGAATGGACCAAAATTGAGGGTCGATGTTAACGTAACACCAAGAAGGTCGAGATGGTCAGTTATCGGCACGGTTACACCACGGAAAGATGGAGCCGGGTGGAATAGGCTCTTTTTTGCGGAAAAAAGACACGCCTGGGTCTTCATCATTTCAGCCGAAAGACGTCCACTGCTGGACATATGCCATTATGCCTTTGGGTGACTTTAAGCTTTCTGATAAGGCCCATTGTAAGCGACCACGTCTCGGTCCCATAGGTGATCACTGGCAACACACACTGGTCATAGACTTTTGTCTTGAGACATTGCGGTAAATTGGACGAGAAGATACCACGCAACTTCCCGAACGCTGCCCAGCCGAGTCGGATTCGACGGTTGACCTAGGTCTTAGCAGCATTGAAACTGACTAGATTGGATCTACCGGAGAGACTGGATCTCAGGCCCAGTAGCCCGTGCGCCGGACACGTATTTCTCAGCAACCGTGCTGTCGTCTGCGTACCCAAAGGTTCCGGGTTTTAGCAGGTCATTAATGTGCAGCAAAAACAGTGTAGCCGAGAGCACCGACCCCTGAGGGACTCTGGCGTTAATACCTAACTGACCGGACGAGCAGGCATCGATAACCACTCGGATGGACCGATCCCTCAGGAAGTCAGCAATCCAGTCACACAGACCACTAGGCAGACCGAAGGAAGGAAGCTTACCAATAAGGCTCTCATGCCAGACCCTGTCGAAAGCCTTCGAGATGTCGCTTCCCCGTGCCTCTCGATGGCCTCACTCCAGACGTGAATAGCATACGCTAGAAGATCCCCAATTCCGGCGGAAACCGTACTGGCGGTCACTGAGGATGTCGTTGTCTTCTAGGTATGCCAGGAGCTTACTGTTCAGCACACGTTCCATACTCTTACAGAGGATGGACCTTACCGAGATGGGTCAAGGCCGGGTCAGCCCGACTACCCTTTTTGGGCACGGGCTGAACGTTAGCTTGCTTCCAAGCCTTCGGCACCTTTCCAGTCACTATCGAAAGGCGATATAGGCGTGTCAGGATCGTAGACAATTCAGGCGCACAAGTTTTTAGTACAATTGTATCCCGTCGGGGCCACTAGCTTTGTTCACGTCAAGGTTACGCAACACCCTACAGACCTCCCTCTGATGGATGCGAATATCCGACATACTCGTCCCACATCCAACAGGAGACGGAGGGGGCCGCGCGCCATCAGAGTTCAGACGCGAAGATTCCTCAAAATGGGAGGCAAACTAGTTCGCCTTGTCCTCGGCGGAGTGGGCCAGTGACACGTCGGGTCTCAGCAATGGTGGTAGTGAGGGGCGACAGTAGTTTGATTCAACCGACTTAGCCAGGGACCAAAACGCTTTTGCTACCAGCAGGGTATGAAGCTAGTTTGTTCCCGATTCTGGTCCGATATGGTCAAAACGAGCCTTTTGCATCGCCTTTTTGCAGGACTTGGCAGCTCTGTTGAAGGCTCTCTTCTTCTGAGTTCCGTCATTTGCTTTCTCCACTCGAGCGTCGACCTATGCCAGGTAAGCCACGGAGATGCCGACAGACAGGAGATGTCGTCACGGGCGTACATGCATACACCCGCACGTGACTTGAATTTGTGCTCCAGGGTAAATCCTGGGTAAGATAGGTACGCCACGTCCGACGGACATCCGATCTGCGTCTCCGTAAGGAACAAAAGTGCTGGTTTCTCAGTCTCAATGTGTTTGTCAATTTTTGCTCTCAGGATGGATGTAAGAAGTTTATAAACCGTTGATAAGCATGGAATTGGTCTATAATTCTTGGGTTCCGCGGGACTACCTGTCTTATGGAGCAGGTGGGTAACACCTGTTGTTAAAAACTGCGGTAGCGACCCAGTCTCTAAACATAACTGGAATTGAGATGCCAGAAACGCGTATTAGCTGCTATACCATTTTAGCCAGAAGTTATGCAGTCCATCCGGTCCTGGAGATTTCCAGTTCGGTAGCGGACGAACTGCTTTGGCTACATCAGATGGACTGATGATTACATTTTCCATTTCTGGTATAGCATACCGCTCACACACGCGCTCGACATCGCTTATTTATTTAATAATTATAAGTTAAATAATGGTAACCAATGGTTGCAATAGTTGGTTGGTTTATTCGTCATTTGTTAGTCTAATAAACAATCAAATAATTAATTCTTCAACTTATTTGATCATATGTGAGGCTTGCAACTGAAAAATGTTCTTTTACCGAAATTTGCAACCATTGGTTAGAGCATATTTAACCATTGGTCTGTGGACATGCCTTGCCGATCCCTAATTTGACTGTCGCCGGTGCAATAAGACGTCACGTTTAGCAAGCTAAGCTTATATTATCTCTTACTTTTCTGTGTGTATGCCTAAGATATTAATAAAACTAACTCTGGAATGAACACTTGTTTCCATCAATCACCTTGATTACACTTCAGGTTAAGTTTATAAGGGATCAAAAATCTGGGCTTGTATGGAAATTTTTAGAGCATTACAAGTAATACATACTACACTATCTTTTTATTTTGGGGTACAAAATGTTCAACGATAATTCCAAAATTAAAAATACTTTGACCAGAACTCAGCCACAAAGAAAGCGTGAACAGAACACAGAAAGCATGACCAGAGGTTTGAGGCATTGGTTGGAACGTAGCTCCAAAACGCACTCGCCTAAATGATATCATTAAACAAATAAAAAAAAAACACTTACATGTAAGCTTATCGATCTGCGCGAGCGCCTTTTCTGTGTACTTGTGCGCCTTCTCCATGTAGCCAGCTTGCGCGGAGTGCATGACGGTGACGAGGTACACCAGCACGTACAGCTGCTGGCGCGACAGCCACACGAACAGCTCGCCCTGGACTGTGCCGCATACCGCTGTGGAATTCACGAGCTAATTGTAGACAGGGTCGCCTAGACTAAATACTTTCCGCACACGTTACGGAACAGAACGTTAGTGGCCACACTGGAAATTCGCGGAAAGAAAGTCTTAAGCGACACTAGAAATTCGCGGCAAGAAGGTTTTAAGCGTCGTGTACTACACCGTAACGTGAGCGGCGACACTAGAAATTCGCTGAAAGAAGGTCTTAAGCGTCGTGTACTACACCTTAACGTGAGCGGCGACAATGGAAATTCGCGGAAAGAAGGTCTTAAGCGTCGTTTACTACACCGTAACGTGAGCGGCGACACTAGAAATTCGCGGAAAGAAGGTCTTAAGCGTCGTGTAATACAAATTAACGTGAGCGGCGACACTAGAAACTGTGTGCTGACACTTTAATTACATATCCTTTCCGCAGGTAATGTCATTCATTACCAGCGGAACATATTGCTAACACTACAAAATTATGTTGTCTAGGCCTGAGGGTCTCTCTGCCAGCTCCTCGCTCTTTCGTAGAGTTCACTTATCGCTTACCATCAGGCGAGCTTGAGGACAGATTAAAGAGACCATAATCTAACCTTCTATAATAATATAATAAAGAGGTTTGTCTGTTTGTGTGGCAGCACTGTCCTGTCTCTAAGTGACAGAACGAGATAGAGATACAAAAACCGTGGCCGTGGCCTTAATTTTGATCAAGAACCGTATGCTTACAACAATTATAAGACATTATATTATTATCTACTTCTTTTAGTTCACTGGAGGAAAGTTTCAGATAATAATATGACAATGTTCTACTTCCAATTAAAGTTAAGGTTATGGTAAGTAAGTTGATTGTACACGAATGGTACAAAGAGCTGCCTTACCACTAATGTAAATTACAATACAGTAAATACTCAAGGATATAAAACTGATACTTACTGTCATCGTCGGGCCAATTTGGCGCCATGATGGTCTGTATGCTCTGCTGCAGGGACTTTAGACAAGGCTTCACACTCTTCACCTGCCCCGCCATTAAGTAGTGACATACCTGTGGATAAAACAAACAGATGACGTCATTTCTTTGTAGAAATTACCGGTGACATTTTTTTTCGGGCTTCGGTCGTATAATAGCGCGTAAGTGTGCAGTGCAGTAGTGCAGTAGACTTCTCTGATAACCAAATAAAAGTGGCGCATCTACCCTTTTAGGCAATATCGAATTAACTTTTTGTATTCATTAGCGTTCATACTCGAGTTCTACTGTAGTTTAGTTTTGTCAAACAAATGTTCCACATTTCAGGTATTTTTTCTCAATTTTGTATTTTGATCAGATGCTTGTGGAGGCAGTGTTGTGTTAAGGTTTTCGAGGGCACCGATGCCGAAAATGAGGTCTAAATGAAAATCCAAGACGACAGTTACAAAAATTTACAAATGAGGCTCTTTTGACTGTCTGAAACTGCAATGATAAACAAAAAAAAATTACCTGTAGCACTAGGAAAAAGACTTTGATGTACTCTTTCTGGTGATGGCTGCCGGTCCAGGAGTCTACTAGGTGACCTGCCTGGTTCATTAGAGGCAACACTTCTGTGATCTTTTTGTCTATTAACAATAGCTGGAACAAACGGGTCTACAGTTACACAGTGATTTGAATAAGGCTAAGTAATGTTCTGTACAAATTAGGTTTCCATTTGTATGCAATTTTTTCATAATTCATACACACTGTAATGCAATTCCTTTGAATCTTTGCAAAAAAATAAGACACATTTGAAGTTTTATATATGGATTTTGATTGTACTGTCTTTGTGGCCTGATTGCCACAATCATCATAATCCACAGTCCGAATTTGCTCACTGCTGGGCACCCTTCGTAAATCTCAGATTGCATAGAATTCGCAAATGCCCACGACATGCCAATATTATCCAGGTTGTCTTACCCGCGATGGCAACAAAATAGTGAGCCCATATCAGCTCCTGACGACCAACGCACAAATACAGTGTATAATCCAAATCCTACAATATTGGGACTATCTTTGAAAGGAAATCTACTTCTTTTTAGGGAACTTAGTCCTTAGGGTGGACCATTGTATGGGAACCTTGAAAGGGTATATATAAAGAACGAAATTCAAAGTATACCTACCATAACCCTACTGAGAATGAAAAGGACGCGCGTGTAAGCCACATTGGAAATCTGCGCATAATCCACGCCGACGCCTAGTAAGCTGCTCGCCACTTCATACTCTTTCTCCGTTGCGTGGATTTGCTGAAAACAAGAAATAATTTGTTTATTGCAGACCAGGGCAAAGATGTCAGGATGAGGAGGTACAGAGAGATCTGGACTAGTAGATGACATAGGGAATATGCTTGGTCTCAAACTATCTCCATTCTAAATTTTATCTTAATCCGTTCAGAGGTTTAATTGTGAAAAGGTGACAGACAGAGATACTTTTGCATTACTATGGACAGATTTGTTTAAAATATTAAGACTTTTTTAAATATCTTTAAAAAGTTATAAAGCTTCAAAGTTGGCAATCAGAAAGAGTAGTCATCTGACGTCAAAGGCCCCAACGCCCATAGAGCTACCATAAAAAAACGGCGTTTTGCACGACAGGGATAGACATAATTATTCATTTAAAATTGTTTTTGGCAAGACTGATGTCAGATTTTAGGCTTCTGACTACCCGTAACAACTGTCAAAGATCTTCAAATGACAGCCAGGACCAACGACTTGACGTGCTTTCCGAGGAGAAAACTCATTATGTAAATACTATCAATCACCATCCACGGACCAACCTCGGCAAGCATTGCTTAACCTTGAAGATAGGGCCATGTGGCTGTTATTATTTAGTAGAATTTCTCCCAGCTGTCCCACTGAATAATACCAATCTTTAAATTTTAGACTATTGTTAAGTATGTTTAAGGAAAGAAAGAAAACTAGTTTATTTGGCACACACAGATACACACACAATTTATAATAATTTGGTGAAATGATATATATGTATAATAATTTGGTGTGAACCATTATGCCATTAGCAGCTGAGTGAAATAGACGGATTGCAAGTAGCATTTAATATTAAAAAGTTGTCTTTATACTCGGGTAGTTTAAGAAATGTTGCAATCAGTATGTACATCACATTTAAAGTTTGTCAGAGAGGTGAAAAAAGTCAAATAAGGATATTGGCTGAACAACAGTACAGGTATGGTGGAACAAAAAACAATGGATCCCAAGGATTGAACTGGTACTAAATATCTTTCCTATCTCTATGAGGGAGCCTAAATACTGAAGACAAATACTTGATTGGAGCTTGAAAAGATATTTTTTTAAGCATAATTTTTTTAAGATTTTAAGCATAATTTTTTAAGACAAAGTTTTAACATAATATATTAACTCAGCTAAATGGAAAAAAATTACATTACATTGTCAGAGGAAAACAAGGAAAAAAATGCTTTAACTTATACTCTGTTATAAACTTTCCTTTCTTTGTGTTACAAACCAGAATATTAACTTATAAAACTGGAGGTGATGAGTTAAAACTGTTAATAAACATAATACAGAATAACAGACGGAAGTTTTATTCTGTTTGTCATGAAAGTGTACCGTCTATATCTGAGCGCTAGATATCCTATAAGATTTTTTAATTCTGTTTTCTGAGGGATGATAGACTTACAAAAATTATAATAGAATCTCCCCTCAGAAAACAATAGGGTTAGGATAAATGGACTCTCTTTTTGGCACTTAAGACTCCCATATGGCCGTTGTGCATGCAGGCCTCCTCTCTGTGAGAGAGAATGGGCCGTAATCCAACATGTGGGCTCAGTGTGGGTTGGTGGATGTCACATCAAATTTTTGATTCTAAGGCATGCTGGTTTCCTCATAAATTTTTTTCATCACCACTGCGATAAACGGTAAACAATTTTGAGAGCAGTGGCGATAAAATAATTTACAAAAACTAAAGTGTCTGCCTGGATTTGACCCCACAACCTACAACTTGTAAGTTGCATCCATTCCCACTGAGCCACCACTGGTCTCTCATAAAATAGTATTCACAAATTAATGAAAAGCTGAATAATGTCATTCATTAAAATTGGACGAGAGTCGGCACTTGTTAAATATCAAAAATTACAAAACAGATACTTTCACCTAGCTATGGCAAAGGTAATAAGAAGGGTTGTCATTCTATCTGATGCTTAAATAGATACCTATGTTCATGTTTGTAAATGAATGACCATGGTGAACTTGTACCATGAAAATATTCCTAGCTAGTTCTTAAATTATCATCTACAATAACAGACAGACAAATAAAATGTGTGCTCCAAATTCCCCATAGCCTAAGGCTAATTAAAGCATAACAGACACCACCATAAGATTACCATCAGTCATAAATAAATAAACAAAATTATTGGAGAAAATTTAAGTCAAGGTTAAAAACAAACAACTAATTGAACTGATTATAAAATGATATTAAAGATATAGATAATTATGGGTAAATAATAACTATATTTTTACTCATCATCACCAGCCTTTTAATCTTCCCACTGTTGGGACACAGGCCTCCTCTCTGTAAGAGGGAATAATATATTTAATATGACAACATAATGTCTTGAACCAAAACAAAAACATAAAACAACAAAAAAATTAAAATTGCATAAAAACAAACAACAGAATATAAGAAATTTTCTTATTGGTCTTATCCAGCTAAGAATCTTAACCTGCTAAGAATATGAAACAATGTAATAATATCTACATCATTGTAACAAATTTATTTCAAACAATCCTAGATTGACAAACATGAGGATTGTTTATCTTACAATTTATAAGTGGTTCCAGTATGTAATAAGCATTTATAACATTCCATAAAGAGCAAAAGGTTAAGTAAATGGTAAAGAATAACACTTTTTGTATACTTACTGCCAGTTGGAATATAAGTCTGCAGTGCCAGTAAACACTATGCTGTGACAACTCAATGGCCTTCCGTAGAATGGGCTTTGAATGTGATGGCTGGCCCTGGGCCTCAAACAGATCTGCGAGCACGCTTGCTGCCTCGAACTTAACATCGTCGAACCCATTGATAGTCTGTGACATGCACCACTGAAACAACAACACTGTTTAATCACCATATGACCCACTTCAACTTTGTTTACATACTTTGAGAAAGTAGTATCTTATACACCCATAAACGCACATACGTTACAGGTACTCAAACCAACTATCCCATCAACCGCTTCTTCAGAACACATTACACTCCCAAAGTATAGGAATAACAACAAAAAAACTTACACTCTGCTCTAAATGCGTTCTCGCCAAGTCGATGTTTTTGGTGTGTGTCAAAAGAATATTTCCAAGTTGTAAATGTGTCCTGGCTTCGACCCTTTGGGGTGGTTTGAAATTAAATACAGCTTGTAGGCACTGAATACAACTTTTTATGTCAGGAGGATTCGATGTACGGAAATGTTCTGCTAAACCAAGTAAAGAAATATACCAAGCGTCCTGCGTTGACGCCATTTTGACATTTCTGCTTGGAGGGAACGATGTTGCCAGACAACTATCTCATAGAGTTTTGAGAAATGATACCACACAAAAAAATAAGTTTAATATAAGGGTTTTATAATTGACAATTGTTTCGTATATTTTTGGTATAAAAAAAACTAACTGGTCTGTTTCTGTTGTCTTAGTTTTGGTCAAAAAAACTGGATGGGCAAAAAGCATTTAAACACAGTTTATAAAAACTTTTCACATTATAATAACAGACTTCAGAAATAAAAGTGCAAAAATAACTTTCGTATCAGAAGTCAGTGTCTTTAGTAACTCTTGTTTTTATTTATCGTTTGTCAACACCGACCTCCGAACTAAAGTTATTTTTGCATTTTTTAAGTGTTTTGCTTTAGAAGTTGGTTTGTTAGTTTTTCTTTCTCTATTTTTAGTTTAAGTACCCTATCACTAAAAAGTGAGCGAAGTCTTTTGTTAGTTATAGTCCTCGCCAAACTTCTTGGCCGCCCTGAAGTTGGCTACAATGGCTACGCAGCAGTAAATCTCATACTAAAACAGCACCGATCCGTGCCTTGCGCATCGGAAAGCTAACTTCAGCAGCCTAATTGCGTAAGAGAATTCTGCAAAGCAAACAAGTCGAAACCTACCCAAAAACGACTTTACATAATGCACTCTGAAAAGGAAAAGTTATGCTCCTTTCCATTACCAATATTTTGACGTAGAATTGATTGTTGATAGAAAAGAGGTTTTTTATACTATAATGTAAATACTATATGGTCAAGTGAACTCACTAGAACAGAGTTTTAAATCTGACATCTGAATTGTGTTAATTGTTTTTTCGAGTTGTGTCATGATTTTTCTGATGATGAAAATAAATCTATTTTCTACCAAAGAATCCATTCAGTGAATACATTCCACAGATAACTGCGTGCTAGTTAGTTGGTGTGAGCAGTGAGTTATACAGCTATAGGCTTTCACCAACAGGTTATGGACCGTTCGTAAGTTTTTACTGATAGAGAATCTTGGTCAGAGATCGTGATCGGAGACACAATTATGGTCAATAGCAGTACAAGTACGAGTAGTACGACAACTAGTACCATGTCTAGTAGTAGCTTACCTGCATTCGAGAAGTTAGAGGGCTCGTCAAATTATTCGACGTGGAGATTTTTAATGCAGATGTCTTTAGTTCATGACGATCTGTGGACCTACGTAACAACTACGCCAGCTGCCACAGACGTAGAAGCTACAAAGAAAGACCAGAGAGCTCGCGCTAAGATCTGTCTTATGATAAATACTGATCTACTAGTATACGTACAGCAGGCTAAGACTGCTAAAGAGGCTTGGCAAGCATTAGAGAACAATTGCCAAGATAAAGGAGTGATAAATAGATGTCGGTTGTTGGGAAACCTTGTCAGCTTGAAGCTAGAGCAATTCAGCTGTATGAAGGACTATGTCACCACTATGATGAAGGTAGCTCAGCAGTTACGTGACATCGGTAAGGAAGTAGACGATGAACTGCTAGCAGCGATCATGCTACAAGGCCTTACTGAAGAATATGCTCCGCTGAAAATGACAATAGAGAATGCCAACATCACACTGACATCAAATTATGTCAAAACCAAACTGCTTCAACAGGATAGTCCAATACCTTTGACATCTAACGAGAATGCTTTGATTGCAAGAGATAACCGTTCAAGATACAAGGGTAGATCTTCGAACAGTGGAGGCAATAATAAGCAAACGCAGCAGAAGCGTGAGAAGCAGAAGAAAGAGATAAAATGTTTTGTGTGTGGAGGACCACATAAAGCATTGAGTTGTCCCAAGAATCCCAATGTAAACAAAGACAAGAAGGAATCTACATTACTTGCATATAGTACCATGGACAGCAGCAACAATGAGTGGATAGTAGACTCAGGAGCGTCATCTTTCATGACCTATCGGAAGGATTGGCTGACTAATTATAAAGACTTTAGTAAAGTGCAGGACATTAGTGTAGCTAACGGTCAGAAGTTGTATGCATATGGTTCAGGAGATGTCATTAATGATGGTAGTATGCAATTCGGAGTAAAAGAGGTAAAGTATGTTCCTGGATTGTCTGCGAATCTGTTGAGTGTGGATACATTGGTGAGTAGAAACAAAGTAGTCGTATTTTCCGAGCGAGGGTGTGATATATATGACAAGGATGAATGTTGTATAAAAGGAGGAGTGAGTTACAACTGTAAAAGTGAGAATGGAATTTACAAGTTTAAGTCCAATATTACAGAACCTGACTCAGCATTTGCAGTTTCCGTGCCTGATGAGTACGAGCTTTGGCATAAGAGACTGGCACACCTTGGAATACCCAACATGAAGCTGTTGAGAGATGGTATGGCGACAGGAGTAAGTTTCAAAAATCCAAATCCCTTACAATGTGAGCCCTGCTTAAAAGGTAAGCAAACACGAACACCATTTAATAAGAATAGTACAACGAGAGCAACTGAAGTACTTGAGCTTATACATTCAGACATTTGTGGTCCAATGAGTACGGACTCACACGGCGGCATGAAATATTTTCTTTTATTTATCGATGATAAAACGCGGTACACTTTCATTTATTTCTTGAAGAAGAAGAGTGAAGTTTTTTCCAAGATAGTGGAATTCAAGTCACATGTAGAAAATCAAATGAATAAAAAGTTAAAAATATTCCGGTCTGATAATGGAAAGGAGTTCGTGAACAAAGAGGTTAGTCAACTATTTAGAGAAAATGGGATTATTCATCAACTAACTGTTGATTACTGCCCCGAACAAAATGGCGTTGCAGAACGTGCTAACCGCACTTTAGTCGAGAAGGCTAGGTGTATGCTAGAGGAAGCATGCTTAGACAGAAAGTACTGGGCAGAAGCTGTCAACACAGCAGTGTATTTGAAGAACCGTTCACCCACAAAGGCTGTTGAGGTGACTCCCTATGAAGCTTGGTTAGGACAAAAACCCGACTTACGTGAGCTGAAAGTTTTTGGTTGTAAAGCTTTCATGCACATCGACAAAGCTAAACGCAAGAAGCTCGATGCGAAAAGCAAGGAGATGATCTTCGTAGGATATTGCGCAGAATCCAAAGGATATAGGCTTTGTGACCCTATCACAGCTAAGCTTCAGAAGTCAAGAGATGTGACTTTTTTCGAGAACCAGTTCTTCAATAAAAGAGAAAAGATAGTTCCAGAAGAGAATGCTCCTAGTGAATTTCTAAATGTTGAAATACATGGAAATGAAAGGCAGCAAGAACTGACGCAACAAAACAGTAACTCTGGTGAGGAGATTACTACGACAGAAACTATAGATAACGAAGATAACTTTGAAGATTGTACTGGAGATGCTACAATAGAAGAGACTCAAGTCGAAAGAGACGAGACACTTGAAACTGTAAACGTTCAGGAGGAGCGATTGTCACCCGAAACACAAGTGGATAATAACAGGAGATATCCACAACGTGACAGAAAGCCCAAAAGTTACGATAACTTTTATTTGTACAATGCCACGGAAGGACACAGTGATAATCCAATCACTGTCGAAGAAGCTCTCAGCAGACATGATAAAGACAAATGGCAGGAAGCCATTAATGCTGAACTAAATGCCCTGAAGAAGAATGGCACTTGGAGCCTAGTCAAGCTGGATAAGTCCCATGTTAATTTTAATGTGGTGGATTCCAAATGGATATTTAAAATTAAAAAGGAACAAGGGGGGAAAGAGAGATATAAAGCTAGACTAGTAGCTCGTGGTTTTACACAGAAATTCGGACAAGACTACACGGAGACCTTCTCGCCTGTGATTCGGCACAGCACATTGAGACTATTATTCGCTATTGCTGTTGAGAATGACCTTTCTATTGATCAGATGGATGTGGTTACAGCATTTTTGAATGGAGATTTGACTGAAAGAGTTTATTTGAATCAACCTAAGCTTTGTGAAGAGAAAGGCAAAGAAGACTATGTATGTCTGTTGAAGAAAGCCCTGTATGGTCTCAAACAGGCACCCAGAGCATGGAATAAGAAACTTCATGATGCTCTCATTGAGATGAAGTTCAAGAGATCTGAAAATGAACCATGTGTTTACTTCAGAAAAAGAGAAAATAACATTGTCTACATTGCAGTGTATGTGGATGATATTTTGATATTTTACGACAATGATATTGAGAAAGAAAAAGTCAAGAACGAATTGAAAACCAAGTTCGAAATGAAGGATTTGGGAAAAGTTGATAACTTTCTAGGAATGAAGATACATCAACATGATAGTAAGATTACTGTTGATCAGGGTGAATACATTCAGAAAATTTTGAAAGAGTTCGGAATGTCTGATTGTAAACCCGTGAAGACACCGTTACAGACTGGCAACAAACTGGAGAGACCCGTGGAAGAGAATTTCGTCCCACCTAAAGATATTCCCTATCAGAGACTAATTGGGTCACTTATGTATCTAGCTGTTTGCTCGAGACCTGATATAAGTTATGCCGTTGACTATCTTAGCCAGTTCAACAGTTGCTATACAAGTGAACATTGGAGTGTAGCAAAGAGATTATTGAGATACCTGAAGGGTACAATCAATTATAAACTTAATTTTGAGAAGACAGGGAAACGTCTAGTTGGATACGTAGACGCTGATCATGCTGGAGATATCAGTGATAGAAAATCTTTTTCTGGCTACGTATTCATTTATGGAGGAGCTCCTGTGTCATGGGAAAGCAAGAAGCAACGTACAGTAGCCCTCTCTAGCGCAGAGGCTGAATATATAGCCATGTCTGAAGCATGCAGAGAATCAACGTTCCTCAAGCGGATTATAGAAGAGCTTACCGGAAAGGAACGCCAAGCTATCATGCTATATTCTGATAGTCAGTCAGCTATTCAGATAGCGAAGAATCCAGTTCATCATCAACGGACCAAACACATAGATGTGAGATGTCACTACATACGAGATGCATTGAATGATAACATTGTGAAGGTGGAGTACCTGCAGACTGAGGCAATGACTGCAGATATTTTGACAAAGTCCTTGCCACGATGTAAGAATGAGTTTTGTGTGAAAGAGATGAATTTGTGTGCTTGATAATAATGATTGGTGCTATGAGAGGATGCGGATACTATATAGTTATTTCATTAAGGAGGAGTGATAGAAAAGAGGTTTTTTATACTATAATGTAAATACTATATGGTCAAGTGAACTCACTAGAACAGAGTTTTAAATCTGACATCTGAATTGTGTTAATTGTTTTTTCGAGTTGTGTCATGATTTTTCTGATGATGAAAATAAATCTATTTTCTACCAAAGAATCCATTCAGTGAATACATTCCACAGATAACTGCGTGCTAGTTAGTTGGTGTGAGCAGTGAGTTATACAGCTATAGGCTTTCACCAACAATTGTAAAGAATGAACGAAAGCGGAAGAATCGAGATAAAACTTCACTATTGGTATTGTGTAACGAAAATATGTCCTATTAAGTGTCCCTTAGATAAAGTACCTAATGTGTCCTAATGATATGGAAACAAATCATTCGAGTTTGATGAAACATAACGCAATAAACTTCAACTCAAAGGAGGATGTTTTTAGTCTTTCCAAATTAGTTTCACAATACCGCAAAAGTTGAAACAAATGATTCTAATTCTTTGAAGGAATCGACTTGTTTGCTTTGCAGAATTCACTTACGCAATTAGGCTGGGTTTCCTCACGTTTTACCTACATAATATAACATGTTATACAGGACAATAAGTTATCTAATCATGACTAGAGGTGGGCAACCAGCTGGGTTTAGTCCCATTTCTACAGCAATCAACTGAGTCAATCCATTTGCTTATTACTTACTTTTGCTTTGGTCTCTGGAGTGCCCTTCAGTAGTTGCACTTATTTATTTATTTTAATTATCTATAAAAACAAGTAGTTGCCCTTAGACTTAAACAAAGCACACTATTAGACCCCTGGCAGTGGTGTCTCATCCCATACGAAGAAACCGTGCCGAAGCACACTGGTCCCAAAAAAATAAAAAGTGGACATTGATAGTGTAGACCGCTGATATTTTTTTTTTATTGTTGATACAGTGATAACAGATAAGGCAAAAAAATATTATTGTCCTACTTCAAATACTTTTCTGTAAAAATTTTTTTTTTTTTTGTATGGGAGTTAGAGTCTGGCCAACGAAAGCGTGATCTGGGGTATTTTCAAAGTTGGGGTATGGCAACATTATTAATCTGTGTATTGTCTGTGATTGCGATTGTTAGTATGACTTGGTAATCTTGATCCATGTTGGCTGATTGTTATATATTTACGATATGATGATACCTTTTCTGTTTATGTTTCAATGTTCCTCATTTGGCCGAATAACTGCAGAAGACTGGAAAAATTGACGGACCATGTAATAAATGTGGCAAATACATATAAACAAAGAGATCACATAACAGAAGAAGTATTGGATAAATTTATATAAGTGTAGATGATGATTCAGATACAGATGAATACTTAGAGGTTGAATTTTTGGACTATGATTTTGAGTATGATGATTAAGTAATTAATAAATTAAATTTTAAGTGGGTTAATATTATGTAATTACTAATAAATAAATCTACACACTCTTTTTTGACTCACATCCATGACAGTCACGGCTCCGTTACACTTCACCAAACGGAGCCAATAAATCAAAAAATAAATTATAATAAATACAAATAATACAAGTATCAAAACTTTTAACTAGAGGTATAGTTGGTGATACCACATTAGGATTTTTTGAATTTGCCGCGTTTTTCAGATCACACTTTCGTTGGCCAGACTCTATTACATTTTATTCAATTTCTCAAAAACCTTAAGCGATGTCGAGATGGCAATCACATATGTTAGAAAAATAATAATTCTGAGTATTTGGCTCGAAGAAACTTATTGCTTATCTCTGCGTACTTTCGAGGTAATAGTGACAGAAAATAACAATTTTTGAAGTGAAACTTCTTTATCGACGTATGGGAGAAATTTTGTACGTATCGTCACGTTTTTCGGTTACGCGCCATGTTGCTTTTTTTATCAAAGATTAGTAAAAAGACTTATTCAAATTTAAGTGAATTTACAAGAAAAGTGAGAGTGATTATATATTTTGTTTTATAAATTCAACACGTATGAGCATGATTTTAATATTTATAAACAATTTTTTTTTATTTATTTATATTTTTTTTTTTTACAACAATAGTAATAATGATGCTATCATTATTGATGAAATACAACAATAGCAATGATATTATAATAAGAACAATGATAAAATAAATTACTCATTAGAGTCTGGCCAACGAAAGCGTGATCTGGGGTATTTTCAAAGTTTTAATATGGCAACATAATTAAGCTGTCAAAGGTACTTAAAAGTCTGTGATTGCGATTGTTAGTATGACTTGGTAATCTTGATCCATGTTGGCTGATTGTTATAAATTTACGATATGATGATACATTTTCTTATGTTTATGTTTCAATGTTCTTCATTTGGCCGAATAACTGCAGAAGACTGGAAAAATTGACGGACCATGTAATAAATGTGGAAAATAAATATAAACAAAGAGATCACATAACAGAAGAAGTATTGGATAAATATAATAAGTGTAGATGATGATGCAGATACAGATGAATCCTTAGAGGTTGAATTTTTGGGCTCTAATTTTGAGTATGATGATTAAGTAATTAATAAATTAAATGTTAAGTGGGTTAATATTATGTACATACTAATAATCAAAAAAATCAACACACTCGTTTTATAACTCACATCCATGACAGTCACGGCTCCGTCACACTTCACCAAACGGAGCCAATAAAATCAAAAAATAAATTATAATAAATACAATACAAATAATACAAGTATCAAAACACTTAACTAGAGGTATACGTGGTGATACCACACTAAGATTTTTTGAATTTGCCGCGTTTTTCAGATCACACTTTCGTTGGCCAGGCTCTAATTGTATGCATGTCTATAATAATAAAATAGCTTTAATTTATTACGGAAAAAATTGTTTTTCTTAAGGCTTAAGCCTTATCTACCCCATTTCCGTGAAGTTGCAAATAGTAGAAAAATGATATGTCGTAAAGAAGTTTCACTTCTTACCTGTGTACTCTGGTACACACACACATTTTTTTTTAATGTTTATTTTTCGCTTTTTTTAATCATAGCCTTACTTTTTACACATAATGTATGCGTAAAGTCAAATAAAAAAAAAAAAAAAACAAAAATAACAAAATACCCGACTGCTTAAAAAGCGAACTAAAAAGACGTAAACAAGAAGAAAATCATGCTGTGCAGTCGGAGGATACATATGCGCGAGCTAGCTGACCAAAACCAGATATTTCTTTTATTTACAACTTTTTAGTTCTTTTTTTTTTGAATTAGGTACATTTAAATATATAAGTGTTATATATTTTTGTAATCAACTCTTAAAACCCTTTATTTTGATACCCCACACGATGGGTTAATTATTTAGATTAAGAAAATTAAAAATATGGTTTTGGGAATCAACTTTTACAAAATTTTACATGATCTTGGCATAGTTTTTTTTTTTTAAATCTCCGTGGCCGCGCCATCGAAACCCATACGAATATTTTCACAGTATATTTGTGACTAAACGCTCTTATTTGTGCTTTACACCTACCTATCTTGGGTTGAGCCGGTTTCTTGTATTTCGCCGCCAAAGTTATGACACCGTCGTTTTGACTTTTAGCAATATTATTCGATAACGCAAGCATTATACTTTTGAAACTTTTTATGGTTTTTACAAGCGTCAAGATGGACTGAATGCAGTTTTCAGAGACTTATAAGTTTTCTCATAGCCTATATGAGAAAACTTATAAGTCTCTGATTGGCTGCGATTTTTTTTCAGGTTTTCAAAAAAGTGCGTTTACTTGAAAACTATAAATATTATGTGAAATCTAATTCCAGCACAAATCAAGAGCTACTCGTGTATGTATGGAGTTTCTTGTGCATTCTTCTCCATAACAAGCTACTTTCCGAATGCACGGTAGAATCATTTTTATGTACGTTCAAAAGTGCCGCTTGGTGGCCTAGTTGAAATAAAAATATCTTTGTCTTTGTTTATTCTACAGGCGCACATACAATGGTTATAGAGATACACGATTCTGCAAAACGTTACTCCAGCAGGAAATGCAATAACTCGAAAACCTGATGACGCACCAATTATATTTTCGGCGCACATTCTTGCACAGCTATAAGCTCTCTGCCCATGCACAATATTTCTCACTCCGATCATTCGTTTAGAATTTTCCTGCTGGAAAAGAGTTACTCCAGCAGGAGATGTTTTTTCAAAAACGACGACACGCACTTATATTTTATTACGCGCACATTCACAGCAGATTACGCACTAATCATACGTTCCACTCATATCACTCTAGGTGCCACTTTGGGGTAACGTTCACGTACAGGTGTAATAGACAGAGGTTGCAGTAGGTAGTCGTCGTACGCCACTACGCCCAATTAGTCTATGACTACGCCGAGCCCAGGCTTACTGATGCGATGTTAGCGCGTATCTTCCTCCTTTTAATACATTGATCAATGCTTTCACTTGTTTTTTTGGGTAGTAATTATTTGTATACTTTGAATAACGTAGCTTTAGTATGCCCCCGTTTTCGGCGCTCATGGTGGTCCTGCTGAATGGAGCGCTACTACTGCAGGGCCACCTTCAAAGTCGCTTTTCTCGAAAACTACTAAGGTACCAACTTTGTTGTTCCGAGTACTAATTGAGTAGTAATTATTTACCAAATATGGAAGCGATTGGCGTCGGGGTCCTGCGGTAGTCACGGATATCATTGATTTGTAGTACTCATTCGGCTTGTTTTACGTTTTTACTCGAGTCTAAAGATATTTGGTTTGGTTGAAAGTCTGGAATCTAAATTGTAGACTTGACAATGACAGCATAGGATATAATGCACGAAGGAGACATTAGATTCGTAATAAAACACAAATTAAGTTAAACTTAGATGTTACATTTATTCATCAATGGTAAGTTCACCAGTGTTGATGTCACTGATGAGGTCATGAGGAGGCCTGCCCTCAACTGTGCATCCGACAGACTGTGCGGTTCCAAGGATCTCCTTGACTGTGCCGGAGAGGTAACGGGCCATTGATCTGGCTCTCATGGTCTTGGCAATGGTGATAACATCTTCCAGTGTGATGTTGCCATTGTGCTTGACTGGAATTAGGAGAAAAAGAAAAATTACTTTTAGGATGTGTGCGTGTGAGTTTATATGATTAAGGCCCATCTCACTAAAGGGCTTATTACACTACACGGAATTCAGGGCCCTAAACCCTAATTAAGGGTAGTGTAATAACTGTTAGGAAGTTAGGGTTCTCATAATAACGACCTTATTGTTTCAGAATGATTTAGGGACCCGGTATTCAGGGCCCTTAATACAGTGTAGTGTAATAAGTCCTTAACTCCAGGTTAATAGCATAACAGGCTTAGTAGTATTGGGCATATTATGTATGACATATTTGGTATTTAACCTTGTGTTAGCGACTTCCAAGAGTCTTTGGTGCAAATAGTTGTTAGGATAAAATTAAATGCCATTGTTTCTGTTATTTTATTTTAAGATAGCTAATTGCAAGAGCTCTATTCTATTAACTTCATTCAGTAGACTGATTAGGAAATCTCTAAAGAATTAAAAATTTTGTAAGTTGTGTGACTTGTAAATACTGGTATTTATTTAGCTGGATCCAGTTTGACTGCAGAGCCCGAAAAACATAGATTGGGAGTGATTTGACTTGATACATACTGTTCTTCTGCTTCTTGCGGTCACGTGGGGGCTCCTTCAGGGCTCTGATGATAAGGGCAGCGGCAGATGGCACCACAGAGATCTGGGCTTGTCTGTTTTGTACAATCAGCTGCACGGTGATCTTGAGACCCTTCCAGTCGCTGGTGGCCTTGGCAATGTCGTCACCAACCTTCTTGGGGGACTGTGAGTGGAAATAAATGTTAGTAAGACATTGTGAATGGTTGAAATCTTGCAAATTGATGGAATATATATAGATCAGAACTTCCCAATCTTTTTTATACTGCAACTCCCTTCCCATTATGTATTTTTTGCAACACCCTTGTACCTTAATAACTGTGTTTTTCTTGTTGATTGAAAAAACATTGCTTATTAGGAACAAATGAGCTCAATTTTTTGTGCATAACTTTCCAAATCATAGTTAGTTTTGAAATACTTACTCTCCTATAATTTTCTTAATTGATTTGAAATCTGTATTACGACTTTATTACTGCAAATGCAGAATAGCCAGTTAGCACATATAGAATGACGCCCCGAGGCATCGCAGCGCAGTTTGGGAACTGCACTGCTATAGATGAAAGGCTGATGATATGATGCTACAGATGTTTCTCCAATTTAGTAAGATTCATAACAACATGTGGGTTCTTCAAGTAAACATTTGCTTAGGATCTTAAACATGTTATTGACTTCACTTTCCAAAAGTTCAATAAACTGAGAGAAAAAATAAGACTAATATTGGTTATGATTGTGAGATAGTAACTTGAAACATAAACTTACTCAATTCCACGAGTAGATAGATACCTAGAAAGCATGGCAGTCACATTGCCTGGTCCGCGACTCCTTATTGGACATTCGGAGTAGCCGCGACAGGGAAAGTATCCTGAGTCGCGGGTTCCTTCCATCCGCCACCCGGAAGGACGCGCCTGGTAGGGAGGCACCCCCCAGGATGATCAAGTTTAAAGCGAGACAACTAGATTTCGATTAGTCCTTAGTGAGCAATAATGAAATGAGTAAAATAAGCCTATCTTCTATAATTTAGGAATAAATAAGCTTGCACAAGCAAAAACATCGAGTTGTCTCTTTCACTTTAAGATACCATCAAATGTATCATAGGAATAGGTGTTCGGACTGCCATGCGAAATTTATAGGTTAGGATTGTGTATTTTCAAATAATATTATGCTCACCAGACCAAGGGGACCGATTTTAGGGGCCAACGACGAAGTGGCACCAACTTCTCCTCCAACGCATCGCAAGTTTACTGCAAAAATACACACAAAATTGAAGAACACTATCACTCGGAAACCGGTCCTCTTTTTCACTGATATCGACTCTTACCGATTTTAATTTCATTAGGATCGAACTTAGGCGGCATTGTGCTGTATTTTTAAAATACAAATTAACGTATTTCAAACTATTCCAAGGTGATTAACTTGGATTAAAAAAGGCAAACTGCAATCAAACGTTTCACAACGTTGACAGCTCACCGAAAAAGAAATTGTCTGAATTATTTTGACATTTGGTTGGTATTTGTCGTTGATTGCTTTTTTTTTTTAAATGGGGAACCAGACTTTTGGCAACATTCATTATGTGATGTAAGTATAGTCCTTGTTCTACACTGCAAATTACTATTTACCTATAACTTCATGTTACCATCACTGATTGAACACATCATTTCTCAATGTTTTGTGTCAACTAGCTTTTTCCTGTGGGATCGCTCCTATGGCTCTTAGGCGTGTCCGCAGAAACCTTTTTTGAAACAATGTGATAGTGAAGTTTTTATTCATTTAGCACTAGCTTCTGCCCTTGGCTTCGCCCAGCTAAAAGTGTTTTATCATTCCAAGGGAATACAGTAACGGGATAAATCTATCAAAATATATGTCCCTCCCAGGGTCTTCAAACTCTGGCTATTATAACTCTGCAGAACTCTTAACTGGTATCCCCAAAAAGTTTTGTTTGTGGTGTGCTTTTACATTTGTTAGTTTTTGAGCTATCAGATTGATTACTCTGTACATTGTTTTTCACAAATCCAATTAGAAAAATGGTTAAACCTATTAGAAGTTGGTTGCAGAAGTTATTATATTACATGTTATGTCAATGCCAAGATGTGAAGGAACAGCAATAAGTCGTTCTTAGTAAAAAACGACAATGTTTACAAGATATCGCAGCGTTGACGTGTATAATCCCTGGCACGTAAGTTGCAAGAGTCCACAGATAACTATATACTAGAAGAGTCGTTAGATGCGCGGAAGTAGTTTTCTAGATCTCTTTGGTTGTGAAGCGAGGCACGTCGAACGTTCCGAGGGCGCGATTCGTTGATCAGTTGACACAAGGATCGACTGAACAAACGCGTCGCGTCCACGTTCCGTTCGCTCTTTGTGGTGGTTGGTCAATTTTGCGCAATATGCGCGATCTTATCCCCACTACCGACGCCAAAACCTTGCCAACTTACATGCCGGGGACTATACATCGAGTTAATGATGTTGATAGTTTGCACAGAATTAAGAATAGATTATTTAACTAAGAACATTATTTCAAATACTCATACGCCTTTTCGTCTTGTTTACAAGAAGATCGGGTCAAATTAAAACATTAAGAAGCAAAACAACCCTGAGAAAACGGTCACTCAGACTGATGAAACTGTATCAAGAATAAACTTATCCGGCAAGAAGGTTTTAGAATTTATTTTATGGCAAAATTCATGATCATCAAAAGCTTAAAATAAGCCTATTGCTCGTTCTACCGTTCGCTCTATTTCTCAAACGCATTTGGCTGAAAACAGAGCATCGTCAAACGCCGTAATCACCTACACTCTGAAACTGTAGTAATGCTTATGGCCACTAGAGACGTATTAAGAAGAAATGAGGGAACTTAAATTTAATCCTCCAAATGATAAGTTAAAGTAGATTAACTTATGTAACGTCTTTGAGTATTTATAAATGCAACAAAAAATATAAAAATGATCTTCTTCTTCTTTTTTTTTTATTTGTCGACTCGGTAGGCTCGCGTTTGACCACTATCTCGCCTGATGGTCCTGACTGTTGTTGTCACAGATTATTTGGGTTCAGCCCTCCTAGTACTTCTGTGCCACCCCGTACGGTTGCGGGTTGTCTCTTCTGTTGTGTTGCTTGTGATCATGTCATTCTCAAAAATATGTTTGATTTATATGAACATTACTTAAAATTGTGGGCAGATGTGGGGAATATTCATTTTATTTCGCCCAAATTGTTTTTGGATAATCCAAACCGCAATGGGCATCGACAACACTGAATTTAACTCGTATTGGGCTGCCGATAGTACCCACATCAATATACAGTTTAGTCGATTTTTGTTTTGATGACATCACTGACTGAATTACTGAATGAAACTGTCTGTCTCTATCACTGTCTATGAACTATGTGATTTTCTGATAGGCGATAGTGCGATTTTCTGTGTAATTTTCTTCAATTAATCGCTGTATTTCGTTTATTAACTCATATTATTACTAATCAATCATGGCTAACGACGATGTAGTGCTTAAGCAGTATCTATCCAAATATAAACACCGTGACTACACGGCTCGTGAAGTGGTTAATTTAATTCAAGTGTACAGAAGTCTGACCTATCGCTTGGAAGCCTTTGTGTTCAACAACGGCGCCAGAAAAGACCTGCTAAACCTTGAAGGTACCATCCCCGTAAATTATAAAGGAGCATACTATAACATCCCTGTTTGTATCTGGCTAATGGACACTCACCCCCAAAATGCGCCGCTGTGTTTTGTCAAACCCACGTCAGACATGTCTATAAAAGTTTCAAAATATGTCGATAGCAACGGCAAAGTATACCTACCATTTCTACACGAATGGACGCAAAATGGCTCCACTCTACAGAAGCTCATTCAATGCATGGTCTCTGCATTTGGAGAGCTGCCACCAGTTTATTCAAAGCCTCGCAATGAGAATAGAGCGCCCTATCCGGTGAATTCATTCATGCCGCAACCTACAGGATACCCATTCCCTCAAGGTGCTCCACAACCAGGGTATCCAACACAAGCTCCTTACCCTACTACTTCGAATCTGCCATATCCTAACTTTGGGGCTCCATATCCTGGTGCAGTCAGCACCAATGGCATGCCCTATCCACCTGCTGCAACAGTTACTCCTTATCCACAGCCAGCAGGTTATGGTGGGCCTGCTACAACAGATGTAGCTGGTGGTACTATCACTGAGGAACATATTAAAGCATCTCTTTTATCTGCTGTGGAAGATAAGCTTCGAAGAAGACTCAAGGAACAGTCTCTACAGTCCCAAGCTGAACTGGAAACTCTTCGTCGCACACAGCAAGAGCTTCGTGAAGGCAAGTCTCGTCTTGAGGATATTCTTACAAGACTGCAAAGGGAAAGAGCTGAATTAGATAAGAATGTGACAATCCTACAGGAAAAAGAGAAAGAATTGCATACTGCTATTGAACGCTTAGAGGAACAGGAGGGTATTGATGTGGATGAAGCTGTTGTGACAACTGCTCCATTGTACTCACAGCTGTTAAATGCTTTTGCTGAGGAAGCTACTTTAGAAGATGCTATTTACTACATGGGAGAGGCTCTACGCAAAGAAGTGATTGATTTGGATACATTCTTGAAGCAAGTGCGTACCCTGGCTCGGCGGCAGTTCACCCTGCGTGCTCTGATGCACAAGTGTCGGCAGAAGGCTCAGCTGGCATGCTAATAGTGGTGTAGTTTCTGGCAATATAACCTGTGTAAGTATTTGTCAGAAATTAAATACTCTGTGATTTGTATGTAAACGGTGATGAGTCATACTCAAATGTTGTTGTAACATGTACTTGACTGACAGTGGGTAGATGAGGCTAATGCATACCTTCAGAACCTTGATCCTATCTTGAGAAACTACTCCCTGTGTTGTAATCTTTGTATTGACTTGGCTTTGAATCTACTGTATGTGTTGTGTAGAACATGCTATATTATACACTTTTGTACCCTGCTTTAAGAACAAGAGAACATCTTTATTTAGGGAAGTGAAGTAGAAGAAAACTACCACTTAATAAACAATTGATGTTTTGCTGTGTAATTTGTCACCATTACTTTTAGCCTTTACTTCTATGATAATTGTATGTAATCTCTATTATATGAAGTAACTGTAACTATGATTAATAAAATGTAAATATTATATCAAAAAAATGTCTTTCAAATTCATTTGATTAGCTAGGACTTGATCTCTTAGGGCAACGAGATTATATGTGAAGAAAATCCTAGAAGTCACATCACAGGATAGACCAGTGGTGGGCAAACTTTCTTAATGGGGGGCACAAATGTTAACTTTTATTTGAAGGCCGTGCCATGGTAGGCGTGTGAGACATATGAAATTGCTTTTGATTTGCCATAATATTTTCGAATGCAGGTTCGACCTGTGAGAAAGTAACTTTAAGCTGCGCGAAAAGATGTTCATCAGTAAGTCGGTTTCTGATTGAGTTTCATGGTGTATATTTCTGAATCTGAATCTACTTAATACTTCTGGGTCAAAATATAATTATCGCGGGCCATATACTATTCATGGCAAAGGACCGTCGGCGGGCCGGATTAAATACTTTCGCGGGCCGGAGTTGGCCCGCGGGCCGTACTTTGCCCATCACTTAATATAAGAGATAAAATTGTTTGTTAAACAAAAATTATTTCTTTGATGTATAGCTTCACTATTGGAACACACAACTACACATGGAAACACGAACACCCGTTGGATAAGTCACAGGAAGAACTTACCTACTATATATTTTCATTTAAAGTCATTGACTCATCTCTCAATTCATTATTCACCTCGTTGGTTAAAGGTCATTTTCCTTAATAAAAGTGCATATTTTTGAAGTAATTATAATACACTATTCATGCACTATATATGTAAGTTATTTGCATTTAATCTGTAATCATCATAACTAGAATATAGCTTATCACTTGTTATCCTCATTTAAGGTAAAGTAGTGTAAACAAACTAGGAATTAACAATGTGTAATTGTAACCAAAATTTTAGTTCATTGTAGTAAGTAGTTTTAATATAATCAAAGTATCTTTTTATGCTAACTCGAGATTGAGAACCAACACCTATCTGATATGACTTATTGATAAGAATGGCAATTTGTTTCCTAGGGTCGATTAAAGTGCCGCTGTGTAGTTCGATTTTCAATGCATCCTACCCTTCAACACGCTGTCACATGAATTCGAATGGCGGCTGACGGCTCGCCACTTGTTCCGAGCCGCAATTATGTTTGAATCTACCTGTACCGCCACAAGATCACTTGGTCTTAGATAGTATGTAGCTACCACAAAATTAATTAATATTGCAGTACCTGGGCGACCGAGGTCTGCTCGGGTGAAAATAGAGAAAACGACGTTTTCTAAAAGTGAATCCTAGCTAGATCGATTTATCGCCCCCGAAACCCCCTGCATTCTAAATATCATGCAAATCGTTGGAACAAGATATATATATACAAGAATTGCTCGTTTAGGAATTAGATATAGCATGCCCTAGAAAAATTCGTACTGAGGTAGTGGTCTAAAGATAGTGCATAAAATCATGAACTCTCTAAACATGTTTTAAATTCAAAGAAATAGCTTAGGGAAAACCTTTCACAATTTTATAACATATTTTTGTTTTTTTAGATTCTATAAAATAAATTCAGGATGACGGATAAAAACAACAACTATTTATTATTTTACTCTTTGAACCATAGTTCACGTTGTGACATTTGACTGATAAAATCACAAAGTACTTTTTTAATTACGACTTTTGCTGTTACGACGCTCGGTTACGAGTTCTTGCATCGTTAAAAATCTCTATTATGAGATATATTAATGGTAATTGTGGTAATACACAAAATAGCGTCCTCCTGAAGATTTACAAATGGCTGGAATTATTTTCCCAGGGTTCCCTTAAGGGCTTATTACACTACACGGTATTCAGGGCCCTAAACCCTAATTTAGGGTAGTGTAATAACTGTTAGGGATTTAAGGTTCTCATAATATCGATCTTATTGCTTCAGAATAATTTAGTGACCCGGTATTCAGGGCCCTGAATACCGTGTAGTGTAATAAGCCCTTTAAATAAGATAACCATATAATATATAAGTGCTAGACAATAATACCAACATAATCATCTGAAGTGCTTTAGGGGTGTTGTGATCTGGATGTAAATTATTGTGCCATGTTGAGGCGAGTGGTGAATAGTAATGTAATAATAAATAATGTTATCTGTTTTGTATCCTAATATTTACGAGGCCCTGGGCACTACGCTTTGTGGATACTGGTCCAATAGAAGTTCATCATCCCAGGAAGATACCGAAAATTATGCGAGGCAAAGGGTTTGACCGCATGAAATCGCATCGCGTCTTTCATATCGCGTGATTGGTCAATTGTTCATTAGGCTGCCGCATTAGGCTTTTATTGTACTTCTGGAATGTAATTAATACTTTTCCTTCGTGTATTCTGTTCCAAGCTGGTAGTAGATCAAGATACTAACGAATTACCTCTAACTAGGTATTTTTTCGTACTTGCTAATTTAGCTTAGCTCTTGATCTACAATCAGCTTCAAGTGGCTTAGAAGAGTCTAATGGGCAACTAGTCGAAGTGTAGTGCCCCTTACATAAACAAACACATAGGTACCTAGCCTAAGATAATGGCACATTGATTACGCATTATGAATATTATGTTTAATTAATTAAAATGGGGAATAAATATAATGACCACCAAAAAAAACTTTGTGACGATAACCCCTAACCACCAAATCTAGTAATATACTGACAAAAATAGTAAATGATCACCAAATTTAGTAAATTGATCACCAAATTTAGTAAATTGATCACCAAATTTTAATAGCAAATTATTGCGCTATTTAATGTTGTAAAATAGGTTAGGTTAGGTTAGAACTGTGACCAACCGCGCGCGAGCCGAGCGAGCAAAGCGAGCGGTGCCGCGGCAGCGGCCGGCGAGCGCTACTTCCAAGTTGCTCCCAGAAATTTTATAATCTTTTTGGTCATTGGTTTAATTTTGGTGATCATTTACTACTTTTGGTGATCATTTACTACTTTTGGGTTAACAATGATTTATTTGGAGATATGTTACTATATCTGGTGGTAAGTTAAACATAAGCCATTAAAATGTGCGGTGTTTACGCAAAAAAATCACGTACAGTCAAGAAAACAGAAAATTATACAGGTAGCAGCTAACTTCAAATATGGACTTTCCCTGATTTCTGAATTAAGAATTTGATTTTGAGTACCTATTTGTCAAATACTTAATTCAGAAACTGAGCCTTAGGGCCCAGATTTTTTTTATGCTTAGTTAACTCAACCAATGGTTAAATATCTATATAACCAATTGATTTATTTAGACGAATTACTATCTTATTCATCTATGACCCGGGCGTGCCCTTGGCAGTAAGCCCCATCAACATCGCTGACCGTCGATAAAAAGTTTTTACCGTAGCAAAGCAGCAATAACTATTATTGGCTAAATGCACAGACCGTGCCAAGCCAAAAGAAAAAAAAGCATAAGCTATTTTTATATACCTACTCTAGCTGATATATGCTACGAAAAAAGCTGATATAATAGTCACAACGGATCTGTGTCTCTGAAGTTGTCTCTGCCAACCGTTGCGCAAGAAACAGTTTGTCATCGAGTATACTGCATAGAGTAAGCGAGATAGAATGATACGACAAACGTAAGCGAGTGAAAGAGACAGTTATACAATGCTATCTTCACCTTCAACATTGACACACAAATAGCTACTGCGCAGGGTCTTGCAGCCAATTGAGAGACACAAAGATCCGTTGTGAGTATTATAATGATTATTGTATCCAACTTTTTTGTAGTATGTTGTATGTATCCCGGTCGCGTAGCAGCGATTCATCTAATATAATTGCACGGTCCCTGTCGTAGTCATATATTGAGCAATCTGTCGACACATTCAGACGTCGTCGCTATGTAATAATTCTACTTTTAATTTATCTGCTCGCTTATAATAGAATAATGAATGTGGGAAATTGCAGGCAAGCTCCTTACTTTACTATTCATAAAAGTTCAATCATAGTTCAAGAGTTATTGTTTATGGGTAGGTACACATTCTTTTGCAATTGAATGTTCTTGCACGAAATACGTACATAGATGTTGTGAATAATGTACCAGATATTTGCACGCAGTTCTAGCGCACTTCCCATTGTTTTGTTTTCTCGCTTCTATAACGAGTTAACCAGTAATTAATGGTGATTTTATGCACGACTAAGACTGTGTAAATAAGATCTTGTATATAAAAATATATCTCAATATTACTCATTGAAATTTCTTGTAGTTGTGATAAAAAATGGAGTCATGGATTGTTTATTTTAACGTTATAAATAATATTATAAAAAGGTAAAGTTATTTGTTTGTTTATACGTTGGTTAAAGGCACAGATAATATAATACTAGCATACAGATGCCTCATCCTATACAAAGAAACCGTGCCGACGTAACTAGCGTTTTTCATCTGATTATACCGATTATTTTTTGTAAATCGATCGCGTTCGTTTCCGTTCCACGGCGATAGATCACCGTCGATGACCGGCGATATATCCGTGGAACGGAACCGAACGCGATCGATGCTTGACAATTTATCACATTAATTAGGCGATAATTTAGAGGTGAGAAACCCGACTTCCGAAACCGAAAGTTATTTTTGCTCTTTTTAGTGTTTTGTTTTGGAAGTCTGTTTATTGTTTATACGAGCAAAATTTAACACTTTATATGTCATAGTTTTTTGTAGTTATCTTATTGAAAGTGTTGTAGAAATCACTGACATAATTGTAGAGGTATAAATGCAATTTCTTTTACCGTTTTTGTAAAGCTTTGTTCCTTTTTGTACATTATTACGTATTATAATTTATAAGCTTCAAATTTGACGGGGTTTTTGCAGGACGAATATTTTATTTTATAATACACAGTTATGTTTGCGAGTTATTTAAATAAAATGCTTTTAAGACGTGTAGGTATTTAATTGTCATGCGAAAGTCCCGTCAAGGGGTCTCTCATTTGTGTATTGGTAAAGGATGATGAAGAATAAAACAACAAAAGGGGAATTACTAATATAATCCACCACGGTCCATCATCACATCATCAGCCTATTAATGTTCCCACTGCTGGGACACAGGCCTCCTCTTTGTGAGAGGGAATGGGCCGTTATCCACCACGCGGGCCCAGTGGGTGTTGGTGGACGTCACATGTCTTCGAATTTTTGGTTATAGGACATGCCGGTTTCCTTACGATGTTTACCTTCACCGTTTTGAGAGAAAAAAATAATTCACACTAACTAAAGTGCCTGCCTGGGCTCGAACCCACGACCTAAAACTTGTAAGTTGCGGCCGATACCACTGGGCCACCACTGGTGGTTAATTTATAGTTCTCAAACAGCAAGGAACAAAAGTATCAGTAGATTTGCTAACTTCCTTCTTTTTTTAAGCCATTTAGTAAGGCAAACCTCTCCATCGTAGTAGGCAGAGGAGCATATCACATACACTTTCAATTGCTATGTTAAAGTCTCCGGAGAGTCCGGAGACCTAACCCAGGATATCAAGCACAGTTGTCGCGCTTGTGACCGGTAGACACACTATACTCCATTTGCGATAACATTAGACGATTGAATTGGCCCATTTTACAGCCCGTTCAACCGATTTTGACTTCTATTGCGTTAATGATACGACAAATGGTAGCTGTAGTAAACAGTTGGTTTTGGTAACAGGTTTATGCTTTTTATGTCATCCTTATGTTACGGGATAGAACTCAAAATCGGTTGAACGGACTGTAAAAAGATTTGGAAACGTGTCTAATGTTATTTCAAATGGAGTTTAGATAATTAGGGAAATGATTAGGTACTTATTTAAATATAGCGTGCTGTAACATCGCGGAAATATTTTATTTTATATAATAGTACCTAGTAGATACCTACTAATATTTTATAGTCCTTTGCCAAAACACAAAATGTAGGCTTTCACATTCTGAAAGATTATTGTTAACCATTTTATATCTTGACGAATGTAAATAGTATAAGGTTGCATTACATATAATCGGCGCTGACTGATATTTGTCACAATAAACGTGAAAAAGAAAAAGGTGATGTTTTTATTTTTTTGCTAGCTTCTCCTGCAGGAATGTCGGCAATTGTCTCAAGAGAACCCTTGGGATAAAAATACTCTCACAACTCACACTCGTTATCTTCCCCCCCGCAAAAAATTTGCTTCAGTCTAAAAATATCAAAATGAAACTTCTATAAAATCGCGCAACAAACCCCTCCTGCCCCTCCCCCCTCACCCGCTCACACACTCGGAATCCATCGTCCGATTTCGGAGCAGCTCGGGGTGTCAGGTTTATTTTCGTTACGGAATTTCTTGATTCGATCGCCGCGCTCAAAGCCCGCGGTAAGAGATATGCAATAGCTTAAAAAACATGTGCGACCCCCATCAAGAACAAAGTTCGTCACGCTTTATTTAACTCTGAATGTAACAACTACAGACACACGAAAGCGAGACAATCCCACCGCACTATTTCCAAACCACTGCAACTCTTGAGAGCCAGAATAAAAAGTGGCGATCACCAGAAAAGCGCCGAGGCAATGAAGCTCGGCGGAGTCCGAGTATGAATTTAACTGTCTTGAATCCAGCAACGAAATTAATCAGAAAAGAGTAACAGAGGAGTAGGAAAACGAACATAATTTCTACTTCCCTACATATCAAGCATGAGACAACAAACAAGGCCAATAGGCACAAAAGGTCATTCACAACTGGGATAAGCCCAATGGGTCCTAACATTGTGAGCTGTGAGCATATTTGATTCCAATAAAACGCAGGTACGGTAAAAACGATTGAACGCACGGAAATTTGTTCTAGTTGTAGTAAATAACTCTGGATGCAGCCTGTAGATACATTACATTAAAAATTAATTCAATTTGTTTTTTTTAAGCAATCGTTTTTTCTTATTCTTCTCAGCAAACCCTTTCATTTGATATCCATATCATGGCAGTGCACAATAAATAACTAATCCGCTATCTTGGGCCTTTCGCCATATTGGATTTAGAATGACGTCACTTAGCTAATAATGCATTCAAACTAAACGTTTATATATTCACGAGAAACATACGTGTGTGCAAAATTTCAGCTCAATCAAGACACTGAAAACAGGGTCAAATTTAACTTTCAAGATTTGATTACAGATACCGGGTTTGGTGAAAGTAAATAAAAAAAATATATTTTGTACAAGCTTTTTAACTTACCATGCTTTGTCATCCAAACCAAACGTATATGAAAAATTTCATCTCTTAATCGGTGGAGGATAACTGCTTTAAAATTCAGTTGCAAGATTTGACCCGAACACACTTACTATAAATAAATAAATAGGTACATACATTGCAAGTTAATTAAAAACTTGTAATAAAGTTGGTTGGTTAAGGATTTCATAATAAAGTATTGATACTCGTAATAATAACAATAAGTGCCAAGTTTTCCATTTCTCGTATATCTCATACATTGTAAAAAGGACAAGGGCCTCGCAAATATTTGCCGCCCGCCTGGAGCCTCGCAGACATTGCAAGTTAATTAAAAGCTTGTAAAATCTTACGTGACGTGTCATTTTCACCCGAATCACTCCGCAAGCTGAGTTAAGGAGCTTCGTTCCAAAAAGTATCCTCAGTCCTATAAATATCTTTACCTATTTACCGAAATTCAGCAAAATTGGTTCTGCGGTTTAGTCGAAAACGTTACAAACAGACAGACTGAGCTACTTTCTACTTTATAGTAGGTATGGATTGCAATAATAATATCTATGTCCTCTATTTCGACTGTTTACTCATGCCATGTAGGTAGTTTACTCACTGTTATTCCCAGTGATAAGATATTATTCGGTTCGTCACAATCGCAGTTATGTTATCATCTTCAATTGTTTACAAAGCGTTTGTTGTTGTAGCTTACTGGAATCGACTAAGGCCGAATGCAATGAATCGAGAGAGTATATCTTTTTTCAACAAGGGCCATTATTTATCAAAGGAGAATGCCCATTTTGTAAGGGAACTTGGGCCCCTTTGAAAACATGGTTGTATTTTGATGAATTTGGTTGTATATTGTAGAAAAACACGTTATATTCATAATTAGAAAACAATTGACCCTTAATACAATGCAATTTGTGTATACAAATGTCCAAGTCCCAAGTGAAGGAACCTAATCTGTTATTGTTTGTCAGTACACATAAAGTAAAGGACACGGATAGAAAAAAACACAAAGTATAAAGCCTATTTTTGGATAATATTGAAATCGCAGACACGATAACTCATAGGGGCCTGTGTGTGGGCAATCTCCTTTCGCAAAAGTTTACGAAAAAAAACCAATAACTGCAATTTCATCCGCAATGACTATTAATGATATATTGATGAGACAAATTCGTGTTTGATTGCAATGTTGTGCCAGAAAGCGTTTTATACCATTAAAGATTACGTTGAGGACATAAAGGCTTGGGATTGAGCTGCTCCAATTAATTTTGATTTTTTATATTTTGCACCATAAATTTTGTTTTTAATTTTGATTTTTTCTTTATTTTTTGGTTTTCTTGCAATGACAAGAATATTTACTTTTTAAAGTACCTATTATATTATTTTATTTTAATTATTGTTAATGTGAAGCATAGATATATTATGATGTCAAGACTATGGGGATCATTCTTTTTTTTGCTTTTAATTTATCTTATACTCCATTTGCATTAAACAACATTAGACGTTTAAATTACCCCATTTTACAGCCCGTTCAACCGATTTTGAATTCTATTGCGTTGGTGATACGACAAATGGTAGCTGTAGTAATCAGTTGGTTTTGGTAACAGGTTTATGCTTTTTATGTCATCCTTATGTTAACGGGATAGAACTCAAAATCGGTTGAACGGACTGTAAAAAGATTTGGAAACATGTCTAATGTTATTTCAAATGGAGTTTTAGTTAGTTTTTAGGGTTCCGTACCCAAAGGGTAAAAACTGGACCCTGTTACTGAGACTCCGCGGTCCGTCTGTCTGTCTGTCTGTCACCAGGCTGTATCTCAAAAACCGTGATAGCTAGACAGTTGAAATTTTCACAGATGATGTACCTATTTCTGTTGCCGCTATAACAACAAATACTAAAAACAAAATAAAATAAATATTTAAGTGGGGTTCCCATACAACAAACGTGATTTTTGTGCCGTTTTTTTGCGATAATGGTACGGATCCCTTCGTGCGCGAGTCCAACTCGCACTTGGCCGGTTTTTAATCATGGTCTGGCAGTTTGAGTAGTTTATATGGTCTACTCGAATGTCCTTTCTTTGGTATTATTCGTGGAATCGTTGAGCTCCTTAAATTCTGCACGGTTATAGACAAATGCGTGCACTGACTGGACAGGTCCACTCAATCTGGCTGGTTCTTTCCTCAAAAGACCATTTCAGACATCAGTCTACTTGGTCTTCACATGATCTAACCATGATTTTGTCAGGACTTTAAAAGAGACTGCAGTGACCTCTGAGTTTGTTTCGGCCTTTCTTCTTCAAATCTCGCAACCGAGAAGAACACGTGCCCTCGTGCCATAAGCCCTGTTCCCTCTGGAGGCATGCATGTCACAACTCTATGTTCAGCATTAATAATCAGCATCTATCAATGCGGTGATGCTGAAGTTCGCAACAACCCTGACATGGAGGAAACCAATTCGTTGTGCCTATCTTTCTAACTGGGTATTTTACATACTAAGTAGGTTTATATACATACTAGCTGACCCGGCAAACTTTGTTTTGCCATAAAAACACCAAACATTAATTTACCCTACACTACTCAAACTACCCTCCCTACATACCCTACCCTACTCTACCTACCCTACCCTACCCTACGTACCCTACCCTACATAAGAACCTTCTCCTAACAATAACGATCACAACAAAAAAAAATAAGCGAAATCGGTCCAGCCGTTCACGCGTGATGCCGTGACCAAGGGAAATCGGGATTCATTTTTATATATATAGATTATAATAGTAGGTACTTATATACATAATTACTACTTCACAATGACAACTAGATAACGGTTAAAAAGTAAAATTACAAATTGATTAAATCCTTGACACATTTTTATTGTATGCTACATATTTATCTAGTAGTAGACACGCTTCGATCGACAATCTATTGAACACGTAATTAAGACACGATACCTTGCTAAAACACCCTGATTCAAACAGTAAAACGCCCATAATTTATAAACGGCTGAAACGATTTTCATCAAACGTAGCTAAGAACACTCCATAGTCACATTTCCAACAAAAAACGAAATCAAAATCGGCTCATCCGTTTAAGAGCTACGATGCCATAGACAGATACACAGGTAGACACGTCAAACTTATAACACCCCTCTTTTTCCGTCGAGGGTTAAAAAGATATGGGTTTTCATTCTTTTCTCAAGAGTTTCAATTATAAAAGTAGTCATGACGAGTGACATATTAGAATATCATTAGAGCATATTTTGGAAGCATGGAGTCTGCAGGTTGAAAAACAAAAAATCCATTTAAAATTGTAGTCTGGCCATTTATTTAATTTATATTATATAAGCTTAGCGTAACAAATAAATAAAATGCTTCATGTGCGGGAATGAACAATTATTTCTGCTAGCAAAGCTACTTTTTTCCTTCTTTATTCTTGCCCTTCTTAGCGGCGGCGGCTGCTTCCAGGTCGATGGGCGCTGGCTTCACGAAGGGGATCAACTCCTGGTACTGTTCAGGCATCCATTGCTTTAAGGCTTCTGGGACCTGTGGGTTAAAGAAATAACGTGCTTAGTACAGTATAAATAAAGTGCATTTTAGTGTTATTAGATACGAAAATTGTTGAATTCGAATTTTGATGCACCGATTAATACGCAAATGCAAGATTTGGTAGTTTTGGTTGCCTTGATAGTCTCGCAATCGTATGTGCGACTGCCCAGGGTTTGTTTCCTGGGTTCGTAAAAGTTTTATCTGGTAGCGAGCCGGTGTTTGGAAGCTGGCGGAATCCTGCCCTGCGCCTCTTTCTCCACGGGTGTTGAATTGTCTCCCCATCGGACTATGGCAGTGGCAGAACAGGGGACCAATGTTTGCGCATACACTGATGCATTATATAACTCTACATTAAAATATCTCTTATATCTCTTAAACCGATTGATAGTCTCCGCTGAGACAGCCACCGTGGCCGAAGTCGGTCCGGAGGACTATAATAGGGATGAAGTCAGGGTACGACAAACCAAACTGTGTCCATAGGTTAAATATAAAAAACATAATGTGCACGTATTTTATGCTTTATGAAATCAATAAAAAATCATCAAGATAAAGCGCATCAAAGTTCGGAAGTGATTTGTGACGTAACTTCTAAGGAAAAAGCGTACCAAGGCATGACGTCACGCGAAATTTTAACGCAATGTATCGTCATATTTTTTTGTTTACGTGACAAAAGAAACAATACATATCTAATACTTTTAGGAAATCTAACTGACGGACTAAATATAATTTTTAAGTTTTTTTTTTTAACTTCGCCCCTCACTAGAAATTTCTTCCTGTATCGTGGGTGCGTTTACAAACATTTAATCTCACATACACAAGATCCGGACAAACTATCTGTAGGCCTTACTAATATTTTTTCCGTGCGGGGATCGAACCCGCGACACACAGCGCAGCAGCCGATCGCTCAACCATGTCGTCAAGTAGTTATCATCCCTACCATATTACAAATTAGATGATTATATTCAAGATAAGAATGATTGGAAACATGCTGGTCCTGCTCCGTAGGGCAATCTTTAGTGTAGAAACTATCAAAATGGTTAATTTGTATACGGTATATTCATAATTATTATAGTAACGCTTACTTTTATTTATTTTCTTCTCTATTTGTTTAAAAAATTGACTCGCACACTGTTCTGTTGTTGTTGAATTAGGTAATTTACCTATGTTTGCAATATTTGTAAGTATGTGAGAACCATGTCCCTATTTATCAATCGAAGGAATTTACCTGTTAGTGCTTGTAATACTTTATACCTATATTTAGTATAGTAGTGCTGGGTGCATCGTTCTCACGTATAAGAATTTATTAATGTATGTACTACTTATGTAAATATTGTAAAAAGCCTTTATTTTTTAAAAGAGTAAGTATGGAGTTTCTTGTGCATTCTTCTCCATATCAACCTACTTTTTCGAACGCACGGTAGAATCAATTTTTATTACATGTAAATTTTTAACGTTCAAAAGTGCCGCATAATGGCCTAGTTGAAATAAATACATTTGACTTTGACCAGACCAACTTCGCTAAGTAAGCTAGTAGTTAGTAAGTTTATTGCGTAAATGTTCCTGGGGGTGGAGCTGCATGCCGAAATACAGGCTTTCACCTAGTCGGCTCGGCTGCAGAGGAACCCTCTGTAAATTGTATTGTACTTAGTTTTATAAATCACTAATGCAAATTGTGAACCTTTGCCTAAGACAATTTTTTTTATTTTTTTTTATCTTCTACTTACCTTGATGCCTTCTTCGGTCTGGTTGACCTCGAGCACGGCGCAGATGACGCGGGTGGTGGCGCACATGGTGGCGTTCAACATGTGCACGTACTCTGTCGCTGCGTTCATCTTCTTGGTTTGACCATATCTGGAAGAAATTCTCAACTTATTTTTGACATCTGTTCAGTTCACAAATCTGTTGTGTAGATGTAATCATATAGGTTAATAACTACTGCTAAGGGAATTTAATTCCTATATCCTGTAGAAAAGTATCGTATGTCCAGGTATTTTCTTTAATATACCGACATCCCACCCACAAGCACAAAACGTTTTGGGAATACTTTTATTATGCGTACAGCTAAGGAGTGGAATTCCCTGCCGGAGTCAGTGTTTCCCGATAGCTACAATCTAGGGGTCTTTAAGTCAAGAGTGAATAATTATTTCTAGGCAAGCGTGTTTCACCATCGACCACATCATCGCTTACTATCAGGTGAGATAGTGGTCAAGCACGAGCCAATAGAATATAGAAAAAAAAAACAAAATTCTTCGAATCTGGCTTGGCAGTTTAGGCGTGAAAGTGTAACAGACAGAAATACGAGAGAGAGAGAGAGAGACACGAGAAAAGAGTTACTATTGCATTTACAATATTATTATTGATTGTGCCAAACGTGGATGCTGTGGACTGTGGTGATATCCATACTAATATTATAAAGAGGTAAAGTGAGTTTGTGGCTTTCTGACGTTTTAGAGGGTAATCTCTGGACCTACTGAACCGATTTTGAAAATTCTTTTACCAGTAGAAAGCTACATTATTCCTGAGTGTCATAGGCTATAATATATTTTCAAAAAATTTGAGATTCTTATGAAAATTTAAATAATGTACCCCAATGTAGCAAAATGTTGCTTGTAATATTCATTCTTTGGCGTGCGCTGAGAAAACTATTGATGGTACATAAACATTATTAGGTAGGTAGGGTAGGCAGGGTATGCAGGGTAGGCTGGGTAGGCAGGGCAGGCTGGGTAGGCATGGTAGGCAGTGTAAGCAGAGTAGGCAGGGTAGCCAGTTGAGGGGAGCGAAGCCCCGGGGGTCAGCTAGTATTTCTATATACATATAGTAGTGTATAGTATATAAAATATTAATTTGGGTTTACCTGACGAGCAGCCTTCTAGCCTGGTACTCCAAACAGTTGCTGCAGGACACCAGCTCGCGGTAGGCCCCCGAGCCGGGGAACCAGGCTTCTAAGTCGAGCTTCTTGGAGGCCGCGTGGTTGAGCGCCCCTGACACAATGTTCACGACGCGGTACGGAATGCCCAAAAGCTTGTAAAAGTCTTCTGCATTATTGATCATCTCGTCCATCATCTCCCATGAAGCGTTGTCATGTGGGGAGGTCAGGACGAACTGTTCCACCTGAAAAAACGAGGGTTATGTCATTAATCAATCAAAACGCAGCTGCTGCAGGCCGAGGTCATGGCACGCAGAGGCCGCGGAACATAAATTAGATTTTTGAAGTGAAACTTCTTTACCATTATATTCTTTATTGTACACCACAAAAATATATACACAGGACAAAAAACATAAAAGCAAGTGTACAATGGGCGGTGAAACTTCTTTATCGACGTATGGGAGAAAATTTTGTACGTAGAGTCCGTCCAACGAAAAAAGTCCCGCGGAAATACATGGAACTAACAAGATTTGTTAGAGGACAGCATACAGTCGCATAGAAACTAGCGCCGCGTCTACGGGACTTCTTTCGTTGGACGGACTCTATCGTCACGTTTTTCGGTTACGCGCCATGTTGCTTTTTTATCAAAGTTTAGTAAAAAGACTTATTCAAATTTAAGTGAATTTACAAGAAAAGTGAGTGATTATATATTTCGTTTTATAAATTCAACACGTATGAGCATGATTTTAATATTTATTAATTAATTAATTTATAAATATAAATTACTCATTAATTGTATGCATGTCTATAATAATAAAATAGCTTTAATTTAATACGGAAAAAATTGTTTTTCTTAAGGCTTAGGCCTTATCTACCCCATTTTCGTGAAGTTGCAAATAGTAGAAAAATGATATGTCGTAAAGAAGTTTCACTTCTTACCTGTGTACTCTGGTACACACACACATTTTTTTATAAGCGTAACCAACCGTGCCGTAAGTATAGTGGAAGTATAAGAGACCAAGATAGGAGAGCCATAGATATTAATAGGGGGAGCTTTTTGGAAGTCAAAGCAAAATCCTGCTACTATTATAAACGCAAAAGTTTGCGAGGATGGATGGTTTGTTAGATACTCTTTCCCGCAAAAACTACAGAACGATGGGATTTTAACGAAACTTTACAGTAATATGAGCAGTGGTGGCCCAGTGGTATCGGCCGCGACTTACAAGTTGTAGGTCGTGGGTTCGAGCCCAGGCAGGCGCTTTACTTTGTGTAAATTATTTCATCACCACTGCTCTCAAAACGGTGAAGGAAAACATCGTGAGGAAACCGGCATGTCCTAGAACCAACAATTCGAAGCCATGTGACATCCACCAACCCGCACTGGGCCTGCGTGGTGGGTAACGGCCCATTCCCTCTCACAGAGAGGAGGCCTGTGTCCCAGCAGTGGGAACATTAATAGGCTGATGATGTGATCAGAATAACATATAAGCCATAATTTATGAAGATATAAGTACTAATACCACGCGGGCGGACCCGCGGGCGACAGCTAGTACTAAATAAGAGCAAGGTAAAGTTCTCGCCAAACTTCTGGACCGCCCTGAAGTTAGGTTTCCGATGCTCAAGGCACAGATCGGTGCGTTTTTTATGAGATTTAATACTCCGCAGCCATTGTACGAGTAGCTAACTTCAGTGCGGCCAAGAAGTTTGGTGAGAACTATAGAGTCTGTATATAAAATGGCTAGCTTTTGCCCGCTGCTTCGCTCAAGTGGTGTATTCCATAGGGACTGTGCATCTGCCCGGGTAAAGTATGACACTCGAGATAGTGATATGTCTATGCGTGAAAGAATTTTCGTAATCAGAACATTCAGAATAACTTCCTTTTACAAAAGAATTAACAAACAATTTAATCTTAACTAATATTATAAACGGAGAGCTTGAATATTATGAGTTTGATGGAAGACCCTGGAACCACTACATCTATATATATAAAAATTTATCCCTATTTCCCTTGGTCACGGCATCACGCGCTTATTCTTTTACAATGCATGTCCTCGAAAAGAGCGTTTTCCAAGCAGCCAAACTGTGCGGAAAGTGTCACTTTTATGACTAGTGCTTTTTACATTTCTGTTTTTTTTTTATTTTTAACTCCAACGTCAGCCCGACGCATAGAGTTTTTATTATTTGAGAAAAGTTTAAAACAATAGTTAAGTACAGATTATCATTCATATAAAAGGTAAAATAAAACTAATACTTCATTAAAGGCGTTTTTAATTACTCTAGATTTAGATTAATATCAATAAAATATTAATTTTAAATATTCATTAAATATGTTTGGCAGAACGTATATTTTACACGTGCCTTTTTGCGTTACGACGTGACAGCTATTTGCACATGCGCAGTAGATATGCCCGAGGAACTTTTAGTTAATCTGTGGTTATGCTGAGCGCGCTTGAATAAGCCCGCCATTTTTAATTTTTTGCTTCTTTCAGATATTTTTTTTTATTTCCTCGCACAATGCATAGTAAAATGTTGTATGATACACGTACGTAAGATGATTTCCGACTCGTGTCGATTTATCCACTCACTCGCTTCGGAAATCACCTACCTTCCGCACTTGTAGCTTTTTGTTGTGTTTGTTATTGTTAAGAGAAGGGTCATATGAAAAAAAAAATAAGAAAAAAAAATTGTTCCTTATCTACATAGGTAGGGTAGGGTAGGTATGTAGGTAGGTAGGGTAGGGTAGGTATGTAGGTAGGGTAGGGTAGGGTAGGTAGGGTAGGTATGTAGGTAGGGTAGGGTAGGGGTGTTTTTATGGCAGAACAAAGTTTGCCGGGTCAGCTAGTCTATTTAAAAAATCTTTCACCATTTGATAGGTGCTTTATTTCAGATGGTTATCACTACATAGTATAAAACAAAGTCGCTTCCCGCTGTCTTTCCCTATGTATGCTTAGATCTTTAAAACTACGCAACGGATTTTGATGCAGTTTTTTTTAATAGATAGACTGATTCAAGAGGAAGGTTTATATGTATAATACACGCGGGCGAAGCCGCTGACAGAAACTAGTAGGCTATAAATTATTATGATCCAGGCAAATCTGGGGCGGGCCACTAGTTTGTTTATGATATTAGTTTAGGTTTAACAAACCTTTTCAAACTGATGCACCCTGAAGATACCGCGAGTGTCCCGTCCATGGGATCCTACTTCTTGACGGAAGCACGTCGAGAGACCTGCATACCTGAAAACAGTTTATACATATAATTGGCTGATATATTTTATTTTATCTGCCCGTAGATCTGACCCGTCTTACCAAGGGGTGTCGTGTAAACCACTGGCTTGTGAAAGTCAGGTAAAATACTCATATTCAGCATGTCCTTTTTAGGGTTCCGTACCCAAAGGGAAAAAACGGAACCCTATTACTAAGACTTCGCGATCCGTCTGTCCGACTGTCTCCAGGCTGTATCTCATGAACCGTGATAGCTAGACAGTTGAAATTTTCACAGATGATGTACTTCTATTGCCGCTATAACAACAAATACTAAAAACAGTATAAAGTAAATATTAAAGGGGGGCTCCCATACAACAAACGTTATATTTTTGCCGTTTTTTGCTCGATATTAATAACGGCAACAGGTAGACGCTTGAAATATTCACAGAATGTTTAGTTGTATATTTACTTCAAAAAATAATAATTAATAAATTAAAATAAAATAAATTAAGGGGGCTCCCATACAACAAACGTGATTTTCATGCAGTGTTTTGCGATAATGGTACGGAACCCTTCGTGTGCGAGTCCGACTCGCACTTGGCCGGTTTTTTAATTGCAATATAGTCGAAAAATGACTAATTAGATTGATTTATTTATAAAATAGTTTTGTTATTCTAACGGTCACAATCGCATCGTTTTAGCGGTGCAACCCGGGTTTATCTAGAATCAGGAAAGTGATATGGGTATTTATATTAGGAAATCGAGGGGTATACCCCTGCCCTGCCCTGGCGCTGGCGTTCGATTCTCAGATCTGACAAATTGTTTTATATTTCTTAGGTGTTCCATTGGAAATCTGGACACACACACAAAAACACAACAAAGATTAAAGACCATTCTCCAAACCTAATAGGTAACGAAGCCTCAGGCAGCCACTCGTCCCTGTGGTATGCAGCTATAGGCTGTTCAGAGGTGGCGATGAGATACTTCTCCTCGACGGCGGCGTCGCCTTTGTTCTCCGAGCCTTTGCCCACCACCTTGTACAACTCCTCGTCGAATTGAGCTAATTGCGCCACTTCTTGCATCACCTGGAAATTAAATATCGTCATAAGCATAATCAGGCTATAAAATCCATGGAGTCTATGAGGAGGATGTCTGGGACGGATCAAAATCAAAATCATTTTTTTTATTTTACATAGGCCTACATGGGCACTTATAAAACGTCGACAAAAGGCGCACGGTTCGGGTTGGTCGTTTCCTATGGAGAAGAACCGGCAAGAAACTCCATGGTTACTCTTTTAAAAATATGGTTTGTTATTACAATATTTCCATGTTACAGCATTACTTAAATATGGGAGGACAACGTAGGCCCGACAATAAAACTTTAGAAACTAAAAATAAAAAGTAAAACGAGATATAAAGTTATCAAATATTATCAAGCATCTAGGAATCGAAAGGGTCTTTCAACAAGGACGGGTCGATGCCAAAATTGAACAAAACAAGATGATGATCTGCCAAATACCAGCATGATGCACTAGAGTCGATCGAAAAGCGGGCCAAGAATCTCATCGGCAATGAGCCACTGGTCGAGTCAAAGCTCCAGAGCCTTGAAAGTCGACGCCGAGTTGCTAGCTTGTCGGTTTTTTATCGGTTACATTTCGGGGGGAGTGCGATGGAATTGCATGATCTATTTCATCATCGGACTACAAGACGTGCAGCGATATGCCATCGGATGGATATTCCACCCATACGCACGAAACGTTTTGGGAATACTTTTATTATGCGTACAGCTAAGGAGTGGAATTCCCTGCCGGAGTCTGTTTCCCGATAGCTACAACCTAGGGGTATTTAAGTCAAGAGTGAATAGGTTACTTTTAGGCAAGCGTGCTTCACCTTCGACCACATCATCATTTACCCTTAGGTGAGATAATGTTCAAGTGCGAGCCGGGAGCCATCTAAAATAAAAAGTATCACTGCTTCTGAGCCTTTTCTTTTCACAGGCCTTTTCTCTACCTATAAGAGACCATGGGCCGAAAGTTACTACGATGGCCCATTTGCAGTCATAGAGTTGTTGAAATTGAGGTTGTTTTAAAAATGTATTTTTTTTTAATAAATTTAGACATACACGGGAATACCATACAAGAGACAAGGCTCATTATCGAGAATCACAATGCAATTTGTCGCACTCATGATAAATAATATTTATTTCGAAAATGGATATGAATGATGGCTATATATATCGGTCATGCAAAATACATTCCGGTGCAAACTTTGTGGTGGTATAATTCTCGCCAAACTTCTTGGCCGCCCTGAAATTGGCTACAATGGCTGCGCAGTAGTAAATCTCATACAAAAACAGCACCGTTTCGCGCCTAGCGCATCGGAAAGCCAACTTCAGGGCGGCCCAGAAGTTTAGCGAGAACTATACAGAACAAGATTTATGTGGTAGCAGGAGTAGGGACATATTTTTTTTTATTTTCCTTTGCAACACTTCACAGTTAGTCATGACAATTGACACATACTATTGCCATAACTGTCTGTGAAGTTTTGCCAACTAACACAAAATACAATGTATATTTTATACAAACACAAAAAAAGACACATACCTCTTTCCTCATGAAGAACGGAGTGTAAAGAGGCGTGTAACCTTTCTTCAACAGTATCCTGAGGGACAGTTGTATGAGAGCCTGCTCTAGAAACACTGCAGCCCCCTTCAGATAGTAACCGCGTCCACCAGCCACTGCAGTGCCTCGGTCGCCGTCCATACCTATGCAGGAAATAATATTTTGTTTGTATCTTGATCTCTGTTACATTGAGCTTTCGGTATATGGTGGACATCCCACCCACACGCACTAAACGTTTTGGTAATGCTTTTTACCCGGCTGCAAGGAAAGGGTTATGTTTTTCGCGCGTATCTTGTATGTTTGTATGTATGTAATATTTTTTATTACCTCATATCTATCAAACCACTTGGCGGATTTTTATAATTAAGATATCGTTAGATAGGTCTTGACCGCCCAAGTGTTCTTAGCTAAGTGCCTTTTAAAAAAAAGGAACATGGCGGATTTTGGGCGCCATATTATGGGGGCTAAAACTTTTTTTTTTTTCTTCCTTACCCATCGAGGGGGTATCACAATAAAGGGTTTTTAGAGGAGATTTTTGTGCGTACAGCTGAGGAGTGGAACTCTGCCAGAATCTGTGTTTACTGATAGCTACAACATGGGGGTCTTTAAATTAAGAGTGAATAGGTTACTTCTAGGCAAGCGTGCTTCACCGTAGTGCTTACCATCAGGTGAGATAGTGGTCAAACGCGAGACCATCGTCAAAAAATAAGTGCCAGTGAAACACAAATAAGGGTTAAGCTCGCCTTTTTAGATAAGCTGTCCTATAATTTGTTTCTTTATGTGTGTATCCCGAAAGGTGGTCTTCACCAATTACCTGCAGCCGTATTGCGTAAGTGCGCAAAGAAGTTGAACTCTATCCAACCTACCAAATCGGCCAACCACATTCATCTCGCATGTGATTGGTCGATTTGGTCGGTTGGATAGAGTTTAACTTCTTTGCGCACTTACGCAATACGGCTGCAGGTACGGGTCGCGGGAGACTATTCGAAGCGATAAGCACAGGACCGTTGATGTGGTGACGCTGTGTCCAACAGTGAACATATTTCGTCTATACTAATATTATAAAGAGGAAAGATTTGTTTGTTTGTTTGTACCGAATAGGCTCCGAAACTACTGGACCGATTTAAAAAAATCTTTCACCAATAGAAAGCTACGTTATTCCTGAGTAAGATAGGCTACTTTTTGATCCCGAAAACGGGTCCTGTGGGGGTGGCCCACGGGAGCGAAGCCGCGGGGAACAGCTAGTATAAAATAAAGATGATGAAACATGGCTTGAATATAACGGGCAATATGTGGGTGCATCTCTCCTTAATCCTTCAAGATATACAAACGTGATGTTTTATGTTTGAAATTTATAAAGAAAAAACTTTTAAAGCAATCTTTTGAAACAAAAATAGTGTTTAATAGCTCATTTAGGGCCGATTTCACCAATTAAACTAATCGCGATTAGTTCAACTAAACTCAGTTTATGCAAATACAACATTCTGATTGGTAGTTTCTCAGCGGTTCCATCCAATCAGAACATTGTATTTGCATAAACTGAGTTTAGTTGAACTAATCATTGGTGAAATCGGCCCTTAGTCTTTATACAACATGACCTTATTTATTAAGTCTAAGGTAGGTAATTTCATAACTAAGTTTCAATTAAAGGACATGATAAGATAAACAATAATTGAAAATTTAAGGAAATCTTAACAAGTACTATTTCAGTATATAAGTATGTTAGCATAAAACTTAATGACACATGATTGTTTTTATAACCTCTTGTGTACTTAAAGACAATTATAATATTTGCACAAGTGTGCTTTACAGAAAGAATACTTAGTTCAATACTACATTATTGCATGTTGTATTAAATGATTAAATCTGACTTGATAACTGACTATGTAACAATAATACGCGCGTTATATGTGACTATGTAATAATAATAATCAAGTATGGAGTTTCTTATGCGTTCTTCTCCATAACAAGCTACTTTCCGAATGCACGGTAGAGTCCATTTTTATTACTTGTACATTTTTAATTTAGATTTAATGTTTGACGTTCAAAAGTGCCGCTTATTGGCCTAGTTGAAATAAATATATTTAACTTTAAGGGGAGTCTGTCGGGAGTCCCTTTTGCATAATCTAGACGATTATGCAAAAGGGACTCCCGACAGACAGTCTAGCTTGAAAGTCGTAAAATTCAAAAATTTGTATTGTGATGCCGTAACCAACATATTTTTGTGCGCTTACATTACAAACGCTGGCTAAACCGTACGAGATAGATCAAATTAATGTACTACGGAATTGTATATCTAACAAAGGTCGATAAAAATGTTTTATCTTTCAAATACTACAAAAAAATTATGGATTATTTAGCAAGCTATTTAAAACAGTACAGTATTATTCCTTATCCAATAAATACATTAGATACGTTGTGCATTTCATGTATATCAAAATTGCGCTTTACAGCATATCATTAAGGCGCAGTGTTGGCCGTGCGCCCGCTCGATGCCAAAATATCAATATTGAATCTCCTTTTGAACAGAGTATTGTTTGCAAAATATTATTTGATTTATATATGCTATGTTAGTTATGAAGAAATTCCAGCCATCAATTTTTCTGTATAAAAATATTTTTAAATATCTAAGTCGTTTTGGAGCAGTTTCTAAAAGTTCGAAAAAATATCGTGTTGTTAATTATTTTTTTAAAGCAAAACTATTAGTTACACGAAAAAAAACCTTGTGTTCAAAATTATGTACATGAATCAATAATAAATACATATTTGTCAAACCTTTTAACCTAGCCGTTTCTAAGGAGTATGCTTTAGAAAGGTACCGTTTTACGGCGTTAAAGCGTATGTAGGCCCTTAAAATGAATATCTTAGGAGTTTCGTAAAATAAAAACTAACGCGCGCGAAAATAAATTCAAGCGGGCGGGCGTCACACCGATTAAAGAAAAAAACGTGGTAGGTATAATACCTATGGTCTACTACCCGCGCGAAGCCGTTCGGGTCGCTAGAGCATTATAAATGCGCAAAAGTATTTATGATCGTAAGACGACGACTAAAGCCAACGACTTTGAGGGAGCAAAACGCCCACTCGTTTCACACCCGCGCGACCCAAATTTCGTAGATTTTTGTACTTTCCTTATTATTCTGTGACTTTAAAAAAAAAAGCTTCAGATCAAAATGTGGATAAATAAATTGTCTTTGAGATGGTGTTGATTTCATTATAATACGTCCAGCGGTTTTGGTGCGATTGTCGTGGTTTTTTCCGTTTTAGACATAACTTTACAATTTATTACACTATGTTATATGAATAATACTCAAAATTTGCTCAGATCAAATTATTAAGAAAATGGTCTTATATAACATAATATTTTTCCAAAAAATTACGACTAGCCATTTAGACGTGATTCTCATTTTTAAATCAGCTACTCAAGGGAATCGGCGCCTTAATGGTGGATTGACTGGATTGGGGGAGGCCTATACCTCTAGTAATGGGCATCCCAAATAATGTAAATGTAAAACTGGGCAACAGAGCATTAATGAACTATGGATCTTTTGTTTAGAAGAATAAGGATCCCTATTGAATAAAATAGCCAACTTTTCGCCAAATTGTTAGTTAAAAACTCACCATCAATCATACAAATCAGATCCACATGAGAGTATTTGGTTCTGAAGGTGCAGTCTCCGTGTGTCCTCTCCACTTTGTTGTGCTCCTCATCGTCATCCACTGGAACTGACTCATGCAGGTGATTGCCGACCTCACGCAGAGCATTTGAACGGGTCTTCTCAGCTACCAATAGAGCCTGGTCATTCTTTGTTATGGCTTCATCTATTAATACTCTAACCTGAAAAGAGACAATAAAGTAAGTTAAATCTTTTAATTAATTTCATAGAGAGCTTGCTACAAATTTTATTTAATAAGGATTTTATAGAAGGAAGGAATCAAGCCTTTGGCCAGGATGCAGCATTCTAAAACCTTACAACTATCACAACAGTTTAAAAAAGAATTTCATATGTGTCAATATTTTTATTAATTTTTGTACAATTTAATGAATGTTACTGTGTATTTTATGGATTATTGATATCTGATAGAAATGTATCAATGATAATTATATGTTTTGATTTAGATATGCACATTAAAAGATAGTGATTTTAAAAAAGAATGACAATTTTGATCAGAATTTTGCCGTTTGTGTGGGCAGTGAACCTGTTAAGAAAATGATGTATATCTATTAGAAACTTATATATCTATTAGAAACTTATATATCTATTAGAAACTTATTAGAATTGTGACTTTTCCTTTAAAGAATTCTTTTCATGCCTTACTATTTTTAATTATAGTAGCAAACCCAGTTCACTTGAACTCTACATTGTTATTGATCTGAGTGTGTCACACACTTTGATAATATTGCATCACTCAATGCAGTACAATCTCATGCATAGCATTCAATAAACAATTTTCTATTAATCTTTTTAACTATCACACACACTAGTATTATTATTTTTTCACTTGGTTTGATACAATTCAGTATTTTTTTCATTTGGCCTAATTTTTATCATTTAATCAACATTGCTATTGGTTTGATATTGTGATCTACATTTATCAAATAAACTATACTTATTTTTAATTTTGGTATGAGTTAAAAGCATGAAACTTGAGTTACAAATAGGCTAAATTAAATTGGCCATATGGAAAAAAATAAACATGAATGAAACATTGACTAAATATAAGCTTTGAAAGCTTTAACATTCTGAATAACTCAGAATTTTCTCTTACCTTCTTGATTTGGTTAACAGTGAGGGGCTTCAAGTCATCTCCGGTCAGGTCCACCAGTTTCTCTGCTACTTCTGGTGGTACTGGCTGGTCTTCAGGCCCGACAGGCTCCTTGCTCTTCATCTTGAGACCAATCTCTTTGCTGCATACATTCTTTAGCTTGTTGTAATTGTCGGCTTCGTGTCGTAATCTCCTCCAAAGAGTATCTTGCTCCACCACGGTATCGACGAGGGCCACATCTTTGAACCTCTTGCGTTGATTTTCGCGGATTTTGTCTGGGTTACCGCCGTCTTTGTCAGCACGGAATAAGTCCAAGTCTAGCACCATGATGTGGAATTGGTTGCAGCCGGGTGTTTATTGTACAAAACGGTAAAAAAAGGCAACAAGGTTATTTTATTTTATGAAAAATCTGCACGTATGGGCACGTAGCACTGCATGCGGTAAAAACTAAAAAGAGAGAGGATGTGTTCAATATCCTATAACGTTAACAACGTAAGCAGCAAAATGTTTTCTTTCTTATCAGTTTTGACTCTTTTAATCGTACTTATTAATTTATAAATACATAGTTTCCCATAAAGATTTTTTTAAATTAAGCAATATGTATGTTGTTCTCCAAATTGAGAGTGATTTTATTTTTAATAATTTAAAGATTTTAAGTTTTTGAACGTATACGGGTTGGTTGACGCAGTGACGTTGACAGATCATGACAGATGCTGTGCAGAGAATTGTTGCGTTCTGTTTTCATCAAACTGGTCAAACTCAACAAAACTCAATACAGATGTCACAGTTTGCGCACGAAATGAGTTTGTTACACGAATTTTCTTTACAGGACAGCACGGTATTCATAGAAATGTTTATTGGAATAGACATTAACAGTTATAAACATGTCTAATTACCTTAAAACTGAAACCGTTGGATGACTTTTGTTTTGTTTAGAAATCTGACGTCAACCTATTATTTATTTTTTACGTGGCTACACTGCTGAAATTGTCAATTTGTTGAACGATTGGTCGGTCCTTTCTCGAGCTCTTGTTCACATTTTTTACGTTTATTTGTATAATATGTGGCTCTTATCGGATACCAGCTGAGAGTATTGAAGCTTGTTTATCCACATTCAGTTTGTGAGTATTTTCTTGAAGCTTCCATTGCCGGTTCTCGGATAAAAATGGGTCGCACTGTTCCTTGTTTACACGTATTCGATATCAATGGTTTCCCGATCTATTTACAAAGGGGTGGATTGTTCTCATTAAATTATGTTCTTATTTCGATAGTAAAGGTTTTCGTTGCTAAATATTGTTATTAGCTCCTCTATTCGTCACTCAGAGACACTACCAGTTGGTGTAGTTCAGATTATTTGCTAAACGGGTTTGTTATTGTAACCCACTTGTTCATTATTCGAACAATGTATTGCCGGTTATGATGATCTAATCACAGGCAATTTTTAATTTAAAACAATTTGTTTACAAAAGTGTGTTAATACTTATCAGTGTGAATTTGTCTGTTGTCTATGTTGTATTACAAATCAGTCTGGACACAAAACAGTTCCTGATACTGGCAGAGATAAGGTCTCTGCCCCCAAGCTCGCCTGATAACTATAATAACATTTTTGCAACAGAATCTGATAGGAGTTGATATTTAATCTTTTTCCAACATGGAATGCATGATGTGTAACAAGGAGGAAGATAATTTGTATTTTGAAAGGAAACTTATTTTACTATAAAAACTGTTTTACTTAAAAAAATTAAAGATTTAAATATAAATTTAAAAAATTAAGTTTTTAAGCCAAGGAGCTTAAGTAGAGATAATGAGAATCTCTACATCCCCTTGAAAGCCTTTATATTAGGAATGGACAATCTCTACTTCCCTTTAAAAACCACTACATTATATTTTATGATCAATACTCTCAAGAGAATAACAGCCGCACGGGTCGATCTTCAAGGTTAAGCAACGCTTGACGAGGTCGGTCCGTGGATGGGTGACCATTTCAACATACCGAGTTTCCTCCGTGCCTCGGAAAGCACGTTAAGCCGTTGGTCCCGGCTGTCATTTGAAGATCTTTGACAGTCGTTACGGGTAGTCAGAAGCCTGAGATCTGATACCAGTCTTGCCAAGGGGTATCGTGTTACCCAGTTGCTGGGTTGTGGAGGTCAGATAGGCAGTCGCTCAATGTAAAACACTGATAATTAGCTGGATCCGGTAAGACTGGAAGCCGACCCCAACAATAATTGGGAAAAAGGCTAGGCAGATGATGATGACTCTCAAGAAAATATAATATTTGGGTGGTACCTTCATAATAATAAGTCTAATTTCTTTTTATATTGTTTCCTGCTCCTAATCTAAACTCAAATAATGGTAATCCTAATAAAATAATAGTGTTCCTAATCATAAAATAAATGTAAGGATATCTATTTAAAAAATAAATATATGTGGTGAACCATTACAGCTATCCTGTTATTTATTAATGCCCTAATGACTTAATAATGTTGTGTTAGATCAAAACAACTATACTTAGCTATATTATCAATAATATTACATTTTGACTCACTTGGTAACAAAGAATGATTCACCAAATGATAGTGAAAGGAACAAATTACATCACACATACTGCAGCGTTTTAAATTTAGAAATTAAGTAAAACTGTTATTATTAAAACAAAGTTACGTAATCTAAAAAATATAAAAAACCTTTTTCACTCAGCAGTTAAAATGTTGGTTACTTTCAAAATTATTTTCATTTGATATGGAGTCTTTTTGTTGCATAAATCTTTCTCTATATTTGTCCGCAGGCGATGTTAAGATGATGCCGTTAAAAGACAACCAAGATGTGGCATCATTCCTTGTTACCAAGCATTCATGGAAGGGCAAGTACAAGAGGGTGTTCTCAATCGGCACCCACGGTATCACTACGTACAACCCGGACCGCTTGGAGGTGACAAACAAATGGCTGTACGCAGACGTAGTCACCATAGCGTCATCAAAACACTCGAATTCAGTGGCCAATCATGACTTTACACTGGTCATGAAAAAGGAAAAGAAAGTGGATTCGATGAAGTTTTCCTCGGAACACAAGTGTTTGATTCTGACTGAGGCTTTTAAGTACAGGCATGCGTTTGCTGAAAAACCTAAAGATATTTATGTGAGTATTTTTTTATGATATTGTTGGGATAGTGTAAGACAAACTTATAGATTAAAAAAAAATGTTTCTACTCTGATTATAATTCAACATGTAGTGTTATCTTATTAAATTACTTCCTTTTTGTAATCTGTTTGTAAACAAAACACAAATTTTGACTCATTATTGTTTGTAGTTATTTTTAAAACAAGTACTTTGTCTAAAGTAGATTTTGTTTATTATTTTTCTGTAGTACATATATAGGCCAGGTGCGCAGTACTCATAACCGGCGTGTGTGTATGACTAGATGTATGAATGTGAGTGAAGCAAAAGAAGAATGTAAGAATCGTAGCAGGTGGCGTTCTGTAGTTTCTGCCTACCCCCATGGGAAAAAGGCGTGAGTTTATGTATGTATGTATGTACATGTATAGGTTGACACAAATCTCCTGGCAAATTATCATCAGTACATTCACGGCCATATTTATCCATACTCATATTATAAATGCGAAAGTTACTCTGTCTGTACCTTTTCATGCTATATTATATATTTATTTTTTAGGGTTCTGTACCCAAAGGGTAAAAACGGGACCCTATTACTAAGACTCCGCGATCCGTCTGTCTGTCTGTCTGTCTGTCCGTCTGTCTGTCTGTCTGTCCGTCTGTCACCAGGCTGTATCTCATGAACCGTGATAGCTAGACAGCTGAAATTTTTTACAGATGATGTATTTCTGTTGCCACTATAACAACAAATACTAAAAACAGAATAAAATAAATATTTAAATGGGGCTGCCATACAACAAACGTGGATTTCTTTGCGGTTTTTTGCGATAATTGCACGGAACCCTTCTTGCGCGAGTCCGACTCGCACTTGGCCGGTTTTTTATATTTCGGTTCAGTGTACCGATTTAGATGAAATTTGCTATGGAGATACTTTGAGGTCTTGGGAAGGAAGAGAATAGTTTTTATCCCGGCAATCATCCTTAATAATTTTGTATGTCAATAATTTCTCAAGTAGGCTTTCGAAGTACTTGGAGATTGTGCACCAAGGGGGTAAAGCAGTGTCTTACGTTATGGGCGGCAATTGAACCCTGAGCGTAGCGAGGGAGTTATGTAGTGTCCTGAGTGAAGTGAGGGGTTCAAGTTGCCCAAGACGAAGACAGGCTTTATCCCATTGGTGCATACTGTACTTTTCAAACTTTCTGCAAGGCAATAAAAAGCCAGGGCTCCATAAAATAAGTATTTATTCTGTAATTATTAATAATCCCTAAAGCGTCTGTTTTGATAAACTCTGGAGTAGAACAACTATCACTCGATATTAATGCGCGATATAAAAAAAATTGGCTATTCGAAGTACTAATGCTACGCAGATGAAGTCGCGGTCAACAGCTAGGTAATAATATTAATAAAAGTCGTAAATCAATCTATTTAAGAAAATGAAAATAATGTAAAAAGCTTGCCCTGTCTACCTATTAAAAACATGTACTTCTTTACAGAGATACCAAGCCTACAAACACCATTGGAGTGGGACACGTCTACCCATAGTTCTAGAAGTTGGTCCATGTGCGTTAGACCAATTAGACCCATCCACCCACACTTTACTAGCCAGCTACCCATACTGCGATGTCCAAGGAATCCTGCCTGTCCGAGATGTACCGGGAGGGTTCGTACTTGCAGTCGGGGGATACAGCAGACTCCACCTGTTCTCCAATGCCATGGACCATCAGATCATTATCAATAAGATGCTGGAGATGGCAAGCTTAACGCTGAGTATAAGTATCAAGGTCCTGTCAACTATGATAACATTGGATGATTATCATGACCAGAGATTTGGAAAGTATAGGTAAGTTTTTAAAATTCCATTTTTATTATTGGTTTGCGCGCTTTTGACCACTATCTCACCTGATGGAAAGCGATGATTTGTTTGACGGTGAATGGGTTAAGCATGCTTGCCTAGAGTCTGGCAAACGAAAGTAGACACTCGAATTATTTGCAAACTTTTTATATGGCAATGCTATACTAATGTCAACTTAAATTTTTGGTGATTAGTTGTGGTCTTGATAATAGCATTTATTATGTGAAAAATAAATAAAACAATTAAAAGTGGATTACGGAAGATGTCGTTTCGCATGATGTCATAATATTAACAAAAACCTCAGGAGAAAGTCTTCGAATTCAAACAAAAACAAGATTGTTGACGTGTGGTGTCAGATTTCATCAGTTAGTATGTCGCCAATAACTTGAATAAACCAAAATTATTATAGAATATTGTTGTTTTTTTATTGAGATTGATACATAATGTCTAAAATATTACCTACCTCAATTAGCTATAGTATTTTTATTCAGATGAAATAAAATAAATAATGCTAAAGTATCAAATTAGGTTATTCCAGGTATTTCATACTAGTTTTGGGGTTGCTATGCTGATATTTTTTTAATTTGCCGCGCTTTTTCAGTCTCTACTTTCGTTTGCCAGACTCTAGAAGTAACCCTTACTCACTAGTTACCTAGTTATTGTTTTGGACAAAAGCCTTTTTCTACTCCTTTCAGTTTTCAAGACCATCAATGATTTAAACTACAAAATTTTGTGAAAATGTTTTGTGGTTTTAGGCATGTCATATCAAGTCTTAGTTACCCTTAGTAACTAGTTTTACCAATGATAATTTTTTGTCTGGGTCATTGCATTGACCAAGAAAAATGCACCCAACTGACTCATGTTTACCAGAAAAATGCACCCAACTGACTCATGTTTACCAGAAAAATGCACCCAACTGACTCATGTTTACACCAGTTTAGTAGAACTCCACGTCTAAGCGAGTATTTTGCGTATGGGTGGAAAAAAAAACATTCGATCCACCCTAGGTCCTCAAGGAAGCAACGCTTTGGTGTTGCTGACTATCACTTGTAGACCCGCCGGAGTCACCGAAATTAGTTACACCAACAAAAATGTCTAACTGTTCTAACTACTTACTCTTCTACAAATAATAGTGGCATTGTCCCTGTTATTTAGCAACACGCTTAATTGCCGTTTTTCATTCACGCATATTATTCTCACATTTGATTGTCCCCGAATGATTCAATCGACCTTGGGAGTGGACTCATTTATCTATCTAACGCGAAACACTCGTTACATGTATCAAATTCTGTACCATTAGTTCAACTGTCGTGTGTATATTAGAAGAATTTTCACATAAGTTTGGTATACTTCCTGTAAAAACTCACAGGTTTTCTAATAAAAAACAGCTTAAAAGTCCAAACATTGTGATGCAGAGCGAATTTCTAAGAATGTACACAGCATATTGATCCCTATATCATCAACGTGATACACACATTTAAATCAACGTAAAAAAAGACGCGTGTTCGACCTTCGAATTTTCGAATGTTATCCCTTAGTTGCATATAATTCCCGTTCCCGGCGATGTTTTAATGGTAATATGCAACTGCAATCGACCTAGGTTTAGATTTTGTCACAGTTCGACATTGTTAATTAATTGACTAGAATCAGAGCATCAACCACCTATCAATGATATTTCCTGCTTCATGTGTACCAGGAAATATAAATAGTTAGGTACCGACTTCGATTATAGTGAAAAATATTGATTTTATTTTTCAATTAAGTTTTAATTAATGGTAATGTTTCATATTTCTGCTCACAATTAAATAGTAAATGAAGTCAAAGTTAAGTCATATCCTTTATTTCAACCCAGGCCATTAAACAGCACTTTTGAACGAAAAATAATATTTTTCAGTAAGCCTTACATTTATTCTTATACTACCGGGATGAAATGTGTCCTAAATCGTATTAATTAATCCGGGTTCAGGTCTATTCAAAAGCCAAGCTTCATCTCAATCCGTTTTCACATTAAATCGTAACTCACATTCGCATTGATAATAATTATAATAGTTCGGATTTTATTGATTTAAGTAACATTCAGTTAGTAGTAGCACAGATAATATAATACTGGCATACAGATGCCTCATCCCATACAAAGAGACCGTGCCGACGTAACTAGCGTTTTTCGTCTGATTAAGATGATTATTTTTTTTGTAAATCGATCGCGTTCGGTTTCGTTCCACAGCGATAGATATATCACCATCTATATCCGTGGAACGGAACCGAACGCGATCGATTTACAAAAAATAAGAAGAATAATCAGTATAGAACGTCGGCACGGTTTTTTTGTATGGGATGAGACACCACTGGTAGTAGATAGTAGAAGGACAGTAGTTCAGACAGAGTACAGTCCTAATCTATACTAATATTATAAAGAGTTTGTGAGGTTATAGGAGTAATCTCTGAATCTACTGAACCCATTTAGATGATATTTGGCATGAAGATAGTTTGAGACCCTGGGAAGGACATAGGAGAGTTTGTATACCCTTGGGATGATAAAACACTTATATCGCGGGCGAAGCCGCGCACGGAAGCTAGTATTATATATTGTACTTCTTCTTCTTCATTGGTATGCTCTTAGCAAAGCGGTCGTGGTCATTATGTTGCAGTGAGATTTCGGGCTGACATGAGTTCCCTTACGATGCGACGCCATCCCTCTGTCGGCTGTGACTCGTGCGCATTCATGCAATGGGCCGCCTACTGCTGATTTGATCTGGTGATCAAATCAGCAGTAGGCGGTGATCATCGCAAGGGCGACCTGCCTCGAGCTCTCGTTCCTTCCACTCTACCTTGGACCACAAGCCTCCCAATAGAGTCGTTGTCTTGTCGGGACACATTACTAAAAAACTGGAGTATTCGAGCCCGGACTACAGCTGATAGAAGCTGCTTGATGCCGAGTTCTTGGAGAATGGATACGTTGGTGCGAAGTTCAGTCCAAAACACTTCAAGGTTTTCCCTCCAGCACCACATTTCCAAAGCGTCTATTTTCCTCCTCTCGATTTACTATACCAATTCTAATATAGAAGCAACAATGTATCTCCAAAAAAATAAACGCAATGGTCTATCTACATTAGTTTTATTTTATTTTCACAGTGGCGATCAACACCAGACCTCACTTAGTGAGTTCATAGTACATAAAGTGAATCCTGCTCGACACATGGAGCCGATGCGACGAACTCTCTGCCTCTCCGACACTTGCATACTGGAGAGGGATCCACAGACGTACTCTGTAAGTTATACACCTAGAGCATTATGTGATCTTGTTCTAGTTGCAAACTCCTTAGGCCTAGTGTAAAGTAAAGTGGAATGTGTAACGCAGTTTTTTTGCAACATAGAAAAAAAAGAAAAATTGAAAAAATATTTATCGCCTTAAATAATAAACCTTATTTTCTCGGGGTTAAAGTGCAAAGTAGATAGCATGAGCGCGTTCTAAAACGACGATAATCATTTGTTTTACCAATGCTTGTTCCATCGATGTGGTCCGAATTATTAGTAAAATACCCAATTCAGTACATATGGACATTTTTCCAAGCTTTTTATTAACTTGCAATGTATGTACGTGTGTTCTAAAATCTTGCGACAGAATTTTAAAGCAGTTATCCTCCACTGATTAAGATGAAATTTTGCATGCACCTTTAGTTTGGATGACAATGCATAGTTAGCTAGGTGACGTTATTCTAAATCCAATATGGCGGACTGCCCAAGATGGCGGACTAGTTATTTTTATGTACACTGCTATGATATGGGTATAAAATGAAAAAGTTTGCTGAGAAGAATACGAAAAAGCTTGTTTTAAAAAAATATTTTTTAATGAATAATTATTATTTTTGAAGTCGTACCTAATATTCCAAAAAGTGAATCTGCTCTTTACGTTCGAAATATTATTTTCAGGTGGTATGCCTACGTCCACTAAGTGATGTGTTCGCTTTAGTAAGAGACACAGAACACCCACAGAAGTTTTCCATCGAGTACCTCAATGGACAAACACGTACATATTTAGCTGGAGAAAGGTATGACTGCGAATATTATTATTTTACCTTCAAGAGATACATCACATTACAATGCCCCAGAAATTTCTGTTACTTATCAAAACGGTTGCCTACAGGGACGCATTACTCGCTTCTTTACTGGACGGCGTCAGATCAGCGGGCCAACGAGACGTGCACGTCCGATCAGTCCCCACTCCGAGGGGGTACCGACTAGGGCCTCTCCACCAGCCAGTTGACGAGGAGACAGAGTCCAATCACCTCAGGTATGAGTCAATCAATTCTAGACTCTATGCTTAACATTGTACAGCTAAGTCAGCGTGACATACTGTGCCTACTGAGGCTTATCCACCAGCCTGAAGACGAGGAGACGGAGTCCAGTCACCTCAGGTATGAGTCAATCAATCCTAGACTCTATGCTTAACATTGTAAAGTTTAAGTCAGCGTGACATACTGTGCCCACTGAGACATATCCACCTGCCTGAAGACGAGGAGACGGAGTCCAATCACCTCAGGTATGAGTCAATCAATTCTAGACTCTATGCTTAGCATTGAAAGGTCTAAGTCAGCGTGACATACTGCCACTAACCTTCTCCACCTGTCAGTTAATAAAAGCACGTAGACCAATCACCTCGGGTATGAGTCAATTAACTCATACTTTGAGGACTCTCGGACTCAGGACTCTATAGTTTGAGGCGTAAGGTCTAGGTTAGCGTGACTTGCTGTGCCCACCGGATGAGGTTACCGACTGGGGCCTCTCCACCAGTCAGTAGACTAAGGCGCAGGCCACATAGAAATGGCGTCTTGCGCGGACATGGCACGGGCGGTTTCCTATTCCATTCAAATTTCATACAAAATGCATGGACATAAAGCGCAATTTAGGACACACGGTATGTCGTAGCTCGGGCGTGGTTATGACGCGCCATTTCGGCGCCCGAGCCTGATCAAATTGCGCTTTATTGCCATGCATTTTGTATAAAATTTGAATGGAATAGGAAGCCGCCCGGGCATGTCCACGCCCGACGCCATTTCTACGTGGCCTGCGCCAAAGAGACAGATTCCAATCACCCAAGTTATGGCTCAATCTATTAAAGCCCCTTTTTATGTCGGAGTAAGACCAGCTTGCACTTTCTAGACTTGGCGTTTTTTCCAGAAAATTTCTAGCAGTAGTTATAAGTACCCTACAAAATGAACTCTAATGAACTAAATGTCTGGGAATGTTATCCTAAATAATCTGGAAATATCGAAACTTTAGGTACATAATTATATAAAAAAGGAATGGACAGTGATAAAGGAATGGACAGTGACCTCGGTAGAGTCGATTACGGTGTGCCGACCGGGTCGGTTTCTGGACCGATTGGGTATATCATGCACGTCAACAGTATGGTTAATGTTGTGAAAAATTGTAAAGCATACATGTATGCAGACGATACGTGCTTGACATACAGCGGTCGAGACTGTGAACTGATCCGGTCGGCAATGCAAGAAGACCTAGATAATGTGATCAAATGGGCGCACGATAATGGTATCCTAATAAATATAAATAAAACCAAGTGTATGTTGATATCGTCTCCGTATAATCACATTGCTAAAAGTGCCAGTATCTCAATAAAAGGCCACTCGTACGAATGTCTTCACAACAGCAATGCAAACTGCCAATGTGAGTGTATTGAACGTGTAACGCATTACAAATACCTAGGATTATTAATTGACGAACGATTTACTTGGGACGCACACGTAGACACAGTATGTAATCGACTACGCTCCGTACTGGGGAAACTTAATAATTTAAAATATATAGTTAGTAGGCGAGTTCTGTATATACTTTATCATGCACTTGCGGAGGCAACAATAAACTACGGTTTGGTTGGTTATGGACTGACATTTCCGGTACATTTAAATAAAATTAAACAATTGCAAATTCGATTTTTAAAATTACTAGTAAACAAGGCAACTAAAGATAGCATTAATAAGGAGTACGAAAAATTATTTAAAATTTGTAGAATATTACCCATAAAGAAAAAAGTAAAATCAACTATAATTTTAGAACAACACAACAAAAATGAACTCAAGGTGAAGGAAGTGTATAACCGACCAACCCGTAAAGTGACACAGAAAAACAAATATTCGGTGCCTAAGGTGAGGAATTATTTCGGTCAAAGGACGCGGCAATGGCTAGTTCCGACATTGTTAAATGAATTACCTAAGGAAATGTCTACCGAAACAATGTCTAAAAATGCCTTAAAAACTATTCTGCGCAAGCACTATTTGGGTTTGTGTCCCTAGCGTTGGAACCTAAATTGTTATGGTGTTGCTTCGCTTGGCGTACTGGTCCGGAGATTCGCGTGTTTATTTATTTATTTACTTGTTTCATGTAAAGTATGTATCTTAGTGTTATTGGAATAAAGTTACTTTTTTTATGCGGTTGGTTTGGGCGAGTGATAGTGCGGGTGCGCCGGGTGAAGTGTACATAATGATGTTTTGATGTACCTAACGTATGAATGGGTCGGCCATGTTAGCATGCGCGCGCGACGTGTTGCTGTCGGTCGGGCGGCCGCCGCTGTGTCTCACTCGCGCTGGGTTGCTCGTCTTCTATGGGGGGGTGCGGCGGCGGTGGTCGGGATGGTAGGGCATGAGCGAGCGTTCGCCGCGCGTGCTGGCATGGCGGGCAAGTCGATATGAGACGATCTATAGACGCCAGTGTACATGTACGGATGCTCGAGCTGTAGATCGGTATAATGATGTATAGGTCTCTTTTTAAATACAAACTGGGCAGCTCGAGTATGTGTGCATTTTTGGCTTGGCATACGTCCGTAAATACAAGGCGATGTACTGACCCTTAGATATACCATTATCATAATAAAACTGTGTGTTCCCTTAAGTTTATGATATAATAATTTTGTTTTAACTAAGAGCTGTATTCACGAGAACACTGCCGACAAACTGTCCTGCAGTTTGGCAGAAGATTTGTATAATACACTTATGTAACTTTTGTTGAAATAAATAAAAAAAAAAAAAAATATAGTATCGGAGAACTAAGACGTTATTTCTCTTGGTAACAAAGAGAGATCGGCCTCGGTTTACAAGTGACAACTTAAGTTATTCCAAGCATCATCTTGAGATAATACGAATCTGTTTTATTTGCAGATTATTCCAGAATCCAGTAGGCATGTCCCGTGCCGAAGTGATAGAGCGATTCAACTCAAACGTGGGTTACAGCGGTCTGATCTACTCCGTCAGCCAAGACGTAAGCCATACAACACTCATATAACTAGCTGTATAACTGCACTATACATGCATACTTTTTACTAAACTTAACGCCAAGATTTGTGGTACCTGCGGTCTTTAAACGTGCGAGTAGGATAGCGAGTGTTTTGTAGAGCGACATCTCGCTCTTACGTTTTATGATTGCAGCTGCCACGAATATTGGTGTGTACTATAGTATTAACGACTTCGATTTCTCCTAATATTCCGTATTCTCATTGATGTTCTTAACAGTAGTATGAATTTTGCAACTTGATTCAAACGTGTAAAAATTCGAATTGGATTTACATTTTGTTAATAATTGCACTAAAACTAGTGAGTTTGTGCATGGATAAGCTAGTTAAGTTTTGATGTATGTATGTAAAATATATTCATACGACACTCGATTTTGTTTTACGAATATGTTCGTTGCTTTAAGTTTTGACCTCATCAAGTTTTAAAAAGAGAAACCATCGTCTGTCTCGCTCATACCCGTGTGGCTATCTCTTTCCAAAACTCAATGTGTTAAGTACGATTTGCTTCGGGTCGCATCGGAAAGCATTCTACATTATCATCATCATTTCAGCCGAAAATTGTCCCCTGCTGAACATAAGCCTCCCCCAAGTGTCATTCTACAATGTGCCAAAGGAAATTAAACCAACCATGAAGCAGTTAAATGTCATATTTGCATAATAACCTTAAGTCTACCGCGGCGTGCATGCAGATCAGAATAGGATCATTTGTTATTTTAATTGCCTTCAAATATGACATTTAACCACTTCACAATACGCTTCAATTTCCCTCAGCACATTGAAATTATGCTCCGATGCGATCCGACGCGACCCGATCGGTGCAAATTGTACATTACACTAAGGATAAAGCATATTGACGCAGAGTCGAAGCGAATTTCTAAAATAGTACATTTCGTGTCGAGCATAATAAGTCGAGATTTAAAATAAAGTGAAAATACATGCGAGTGTTAAAATAAAGCTTTTTTATGCGAGACACGAACGATTCGTTTTCCGTTACCTGATGAGCTTACTTAATTAAATGCAAATTAGTTCCAAAAACAATTTATTAGAAAGGTTCAGACTATAAGCCATAGACTATATACACACAATCAAAGCGCGCTTTTTCGAGAGGTAACAGGTTCAGTATCATTCTGCTAGTTACATAATGATATCAAAACTCCATACAAAAGTCATTTCGTAACTGTTATTATGTAATTTTGTTATTTTTTAATTTTTATTTTATAATCTTGTGTCTAAATGTTCATATTTCGAAACGAATTTCGTAGGCAATGGTTTACATAATGGACAAGAAAGTGGAAAAGATACATAGCATATTGACCCCTATCCCCACTAATGGTCACATTTACATATATATCACGATAAAAAGACGCGCGCATACTATCTTCAAATTTTCAATTGCAGTTCTCTTTTTATCTGGATAGAAATGTGTGCATTACGCTGTGGAGATAAGGGTCAATATGCTATATATATGTTTAACCGACTTCAAAAAAGGTTCTGTTCGTCTGAATGTTATTCGCTTCGTTTCTGCCTCAGTGTTTTGCCCTGTACGTTATTTTATTTATTTACCTAGACTACATACTACTCATATCACGCTACTCTCACCTACATATCACGCTTCGTTTTTATATATTTTGTTAAAATTCTGGGACATATTAATGTACGTTGTGTGCCTTGTAGGCCCGTCCCCTGTTGTGGCTGTTTCTTACGTGGGATCTTGTAAGTCCCCTGTCAATTTATTATTTTACACCCTTACATTGCTACTCCTTATGAAACTAGGTAGAGGGAATATCTTCCAAGTCTATTAGGTATTTTTCCATAGCTTTTAGGGTCAGCTTACACCGAGACTCAACGCAACGCGACGCTGCGCTGGCGAGCGCGTTTTTTAAAAAAATACGAATACACCCCGCGGCATTTAAAATTCGAATTTATTCAAATTTTCTCACTGAAGTGTGAACAGCACAACTATTTTCTTAATTTCCTTCGGCAAACTTCGTGTTTCGTCAGTCGTCGGATTTCTATCAGTTGCCCTTTGCACTTAGTGCAGACCGGGCGCTCTCAATCAATTTGTTGATGTATATAGAAATGTTAATACTCTTTTAACATAATAGTATTTATTTTAAAAATAAGAGGAAAGTTGCTTAAGGAAAATAGGCAATTATTTTTACAGCTCTATATAGTTCACATGGAAATCAAAACAAAACAACAATAAAGTACTTAGTTCTAAATTCAAATTATTATACACGATAAATCTAATAATTGATGGACATGGAAATTAGCATTCGTTTGTATTCGGAAACGCGATGTTTGCCGAGGGATATTAAGAAATTAGTTGTACTGTAACCTTTTTGTACAGTAAAAAAAAAAGTAAAAAGTGCACGGAAACTCACGTCGTATTGTGTCGTATCTCCGTGTAAGTTGATCCTTAGGGTCATGGGTTTAAATTCATCTGCATTACATGTAAATACCATAGTTTCTATGCGATGTTGCACTAACTGTTGGAATGTTGTACATTTTGTGGCATACAAATATATTTGATAGTCTTAATTAGTATAAAACAAAAATACTTTGTCTTGATGTTTGGCGTCACTATTTGATAGACTGGGACATTTCGATAAAGGAAATTCTTACATTTATTGTCCAAATTAACAGTAGGACCAACTGTTCTATTTTTTCGGAATACAATATCTTCACGAAATTAAGATTTTAAGACTGTTGCTGATCGATAAATAAACACAAAATGAACACAAAAAATATAGTTTTTTATACAATCAAAAAGTGGCCAAGATCGATCGACAGCAATCTAATTAAACCCTTATAAACAAAGTCCCAAGCTCTCAAATCGTGTGCCTAAATAAGCAAGACGAAGTGCACTAAATTGTTGCACCACAGCGCTTGTTTGCGGAGAACAAGGAGAAGCTGATCACCGGCGCGTTGACTGCGCTGGTGAGCTCCGCTCCCTCCGGCAGCAACTTAACGCCCCGCGAGCTTGAGGCGCAGTTCCATGCCTTGAGAAGACTTTGTGCTAGTAAAGTTGGATTCGCTGCGTTCACTGCGTTACCTGGGTGAGTTATTACAAGCATTTTTTTAACTTGCAATGTATGTAAGTGTGTTCGGGTCAAATCTTGCAACTGAATTTTAAAGTAGTTATCCCCCACCGATAGAGATGAAATTTTGCATACACGTTTAGTTTGGATGACAATGCATGGTTAGCTAAGTGACTAAGTTCTTTGCGAGTGTTTCTAGTATTCTAAATCCAATATGGTGGACGGCCCAAGATTGCGGACTAGTTATTTTTTGTGCACTGCCATCTTCTTCTTCTTCTTCGTCGTATCAATGATTCCTCAATTATATACGTTTGACCAGAATTCAGCCACGGCAATAGCGTTTTCATTTGCCTCACAAAAGTCCTTCAGGGTGCAGGTGTTGTGGCACAGAGAGCACGATGGAGGTGAGGCATTGTTTGGGACGTAGGTAGCTCCGCAATCGCACTGCGTGTCATTGAAGTACCCCCATCTAACTAAGTTGTGCTTGCAGCGACTCACTTGGCTTCGGAGTCGGTTTCAGATATGGAATCAAATGAAAGGGTTTGCTGAGTAGAATACGAAAAAAGGGGTTTTAATTAATACTTTTTAGGGTTCCGTACCCAAAGGGTAAAACCCGGACCCTATTACTTAGACTCCGCGATCCATCTGTCTGTCTGTCCGTCTGTCACCAGGCTGTATCTCATGAACCGTGATAGCTAGATAGTTGAAATTTTCACAGATGGTGTATTTCTGCTGCCGCTATAACAACAAATACTAAAAACAGAATAAAATAAATATTTAAGTGGGGCTCCCATACAACAAACGTGATTTTTGCCGTTTTTTGCGATAATGGTACGGAATCCTTCGTGCGCGAGTCCGACTCGCACTTGGCCGGTTTTTTTATTTGCTTTCACCTGTAAATTCGGTGTCTGTAATCAAATATTGCAAGATAAATTTGATCCACTTACCAGTGTCCGATTGAGCTGAAATTTTACACACATGTTTGTTGTTCGTGACAATGAAATTTTCAAAAGCATTTTTTTAATAGCATGGAAAAAATATTTTTCTTTATATAAAATTTTGTTTATGAATTCTTTACAAGCAACCGCCCGCTGCTCAACCCGTGTGGAATTAGTACTTCCCCCAATATCTATAGCTTATGTGTTATTCTGATCTATAAGCCATATTTCTGTAGTTTCATAAAAATTCCGTTCAGTAGTTTTTGTGTGAAAGAGTAACACATATCCATACTCATAATCTTTCACATTTGTGATATAAGTAAGATTGTACATAAAAGTTAAATTTTAATGTTACAGTAGGTCAGCTTATGTACAAAGACGAGCTTAACTCAAAATAAGATTCTATAACAGCAAATCTCAGAGCGATACAATTGAGATTACTACTACTTTGATTTATTATTTATAGGTTATTTGGATTAGGTATTCGTCATATCATAGTAATTTGAAAGGAGTATAGTATGAATCAGTATTATATTGTGATTCATTAAGTTATAATATATTACTTATGTTTATCTATCTACTTTTAATCACAGACAGTCATTTAAGTCATATTTGTTAGTTATATTTGTGCAATCCAATTCATTTTCGGGGCGATAGCTAACAAAATCTAAGAGAAATTGATCCTTAAAGCCCGCATGTCTTAACATTATGATCTTTGCACTCTAAGGCTCAGCGCACACCGCTGGAGGCGCGGCGGAGAGCAATTGAAAACAACAATTTAATATAAACCTTAAATACCTTGACATACGGTCAATATAAGATCACTGTGTCGTGCGCCGCTCGGCTCGTTCTTATTTATCTTTGCCATGACATTTTCAACTTTATTACATAAGAATTAGGGTCTAATTTAAATTGTTATCTTCTCAGTATTTTCGCCGCGCCTCTCCAGGTGTGCGCTGGGCCTTAACATTTTAATCTTTGCATTCGGCAAGTCGAATCTAAATCTAAATAGAGATTCATTTAACACTAACGTGTAAAACTAATCTCAAGTAAGAATGTTTGATCGAAAACGGCCCGAACTGACAACGGCCTAACTTTTTTATTACGTCAGGGCACAACATTAAAATCTTATGAAAACACGATAAATATAATTATTAATTATCAAGAAGTAACTAGAGGACTGGTCTGCACTAGTAGAAAATAGTATTTATGTGGAAAAGGAAGACGGATGCCTTTGTCCTGCAGTGGGACAATATAGCCTAACACGTTCCCTGTGTGTGACCCACATGTGAGGCATTTCGTGGTGTAAATGAGTCATAAGTGCACCACATGTGGGTCACTTTCACGTACAAAGTTTTAGTCTTGCGAAATCTCGCACGCATGAGTTAAAGCATTCCAATTGCCTTACACTGGGTTATGAAATTGTAAACAAAAACCTTGAAACACTGGAGGGTTCAATGTCTAATTTTCGGTTGCACAGTCAACGTTCTAGGCTAGTTATGTAGAAGAGATAACTATTCTATGACATTATCCTTATTATCCTCGTCAGTTTCCGCGAATGGATCGGCACAGCAACAGTAGCGGCTCTACGTCGCGGTTCCTCCGCCTGCGCGCACGCCGCTCTAGACGCCGTCTGCGCACTCCTGCAGCCGATGCACGCCGAGCCAGACTTGCGCCAGGAGCAGCTGAACAAGGCCAGCATGCTGTCCTCATCCACCTTCCTGGAGGGCCTGCTGACCATGTGGGCGGATCACGTGGTGAGTACTTTGTGCACCGCAGCCGGTGCACAGAGATGACAGGAGTAGCAGAACAAGGCCAGTATGCTGTCCTCCACTACCTTCCTGGACGGTTTCTCATTATGTGGGTGGATCACGTGGTGAGTACTAGGTTCCAGATTGAAGGAATTCGTTACCGGAGTATTCCCAACCCCCTCTGCTCCTAAAATAAAACTGAGTCTAAAACTCCTAAGGGGCACCAAAATTGCTGAAACCTGTATTTTCATTCGCGGATATGTTACTTGGATATTGATAAATTGGTGTTATCCTTGGAAAGGGGGCACCCTTAGGCGCAAGCCACATAGAAACGGCGTCGGGCGCGCACCTGGCACGGGCGGCTTCCTATTCCATTCAAATTTCATACAAAATGCATGGAAATAAAGCGCAATTTGATCAGGCGTGGGCGTCGAAATGGCGCGTCATAACCACGTCCGAGCAACGAAATACCGTGTGACCTAAATTGCGCTTTTTTCCATGTTTTTGTATGAAATTTGAATGTAATAGGAAACCGCCCGTGCCAAAACCGCGCCCAACGCCATTTCTATGTGGCCTGCGCCTTATAACGCCATTTTTGAGTTAATGGAAAATAGGTGCCGAAGGTCGGCTAATTGTATGATTTTTTTCCACTCTGCTCACTGTGCTCGCTTCTGTGGACTTATTCCTTGCCTCAATTTCATCAAATGCTATCAGAAATCATAAACAAGGTAATCCAAATCCCTTATTCTGGCACGCCCCAAGAGATAAACGTTTCTCCCCACCTGAACGAAATTCTGGATCCGTGCTTGGTCTAATACGTCTCTCTCTCCCTTAGACCGGCTGCAGCGGCGCGCTGGTTGTGGCGGCCATGTTGGACTTCTTGACGTTCGCACTGTGCGTGCCCTACAGCGAGACCACGGACGGCAAGCAGTTCGACCAGTTGCTAGAAATGGTTTCTAAGAAAGGACGAGTGCTTTTCAAGTTGTTTGAGGTAAGGTTCTAAAAGGCTTTTGAACTAGTGACTACTTACTTTAGGCTATCCTGGACATATTTTATTGATCTGTATCTGGAGAAAAAATGTTAGTTGTTGTAAATAACCTGTCATAGAGTTTAGCGAACACATTAAATTGAAGTCTTTCGAAATCTACCGTGTATAAATCGTATTTTATTTTGCAGCACCCGTCTATGGCAATCGTAAAAGGCGCAGGTCTAGTAATGCGAGCCCTAGTCGAGGAAGGGGGCGAAGGCGTGGGGTCTCGCATGCAGACTCTAGCGCTCGCCGAGGCAGCTCTGCCACGACACTTGCTGTCAGCGTTGTACGCGCCGCCCAGGTTGCATCACCGGCATCTCGCGAGACATCTGGTGGCGCTGTGGCTCGTCGAGCATGCGCCTGCGCATTCGCTGATGAGGAGGATAATGGTGAGTGTCGACGATAGGTGACTATTCTTCTTCACGGCATTTTGGTGATCTGATCCTCAGTATCCTACTAATATTGTAAATGCGATAGTTTGGATGGATGGATTTTTGTTACTCAATCACGCCAGAACGGCTGAACAGACCTAGATGAAATTTGGCACAGAGATATATTATAGTCTGGCATATAATAGGCTTTTTATCCCAGTCTTTAGCATATAATAGGATTTATAAAATATTCCCTCGGAATAAGAAAACCCTTTTTACGCGGGCAAAGTCACTGGCCGTAGCTAGTGTAAACTAAATTTACCAATAAAATTTAAGGTGATGGTAAGCGATGATGTGGTCGACGGTGAAGCACGCTTTCCTAGAAGTAACCTATTCACTCTTGTCCTAAAGACCCCTAGGTTGTAGCTATCAGGAAACGAATAAAAATGGTTTAAGGCTCAAGATTTACATTTTCTAAAGTTAAGGTATCTTTCCACAGCCATCAGGGCTCCTAGCCTTCCTAGAATCAACCGAGGCTCCCCCTGCCGCCGCCCTGGCCAGTGAGCTGGAGCCGGAGCGAGACAACCTGTCGCTAGCGCAGGCCAGCGTCAAGCAGCGCGCGCAGCACTGGGAGGCACTTGAGAGACAGGTCAAATACGTGGAGAAGCATCTGGAAGTAAGTGTCACCTTTCAACCTGTTTTGTAACTTAAGGTCTCCGAAAAATGTCTACAAGACCGGAGGGAGAAAGATCATACTCTGCGCTCCCTCTCCACTCTCAAACAGAAGAATTTAAAAAGAAACGGCCAAGTGCGTTTCGGATTTCGCACATTGCCGGTTTCGTACCAAATGTAAAATATATTGGTATTTGTTACTAAAATATACGTAAAATAAACATTATCACCAAATTTCTAGTTCATAGATCAGGAAAGTTGAAAATTTCTTCGGAACAAAATTTTGTGATAGACGACGAACAGACAGACAGACGAGCAAGAGCAATAGAGCTCTGTTTAGGCAGTCTCACATGACAATCTGTTGCTCGAAACTGCCAACTTTTGCGGATGCGTATGGTATACAACTTGCTTAATGAAGAAGAGTCTTTCTAATAGTTTGAAATCTAACAAAATCTATCAATTTTCGCCATAATAATTGTTTTTTTGTGTCGCGTGTCGGTATACGATCGATTATTGATCTCGTATGAAGTATATAAAAATCAAAACCTGGTTATTAACTATCTACTTTGTCCGCAGCACTACGCCCAACTAGCCCTCCAGCACTGGGCAGCCCGCCTGGGCCGTCCGTCCGCCGAGCGACGAGACGCGACTCGCGAGCGTCCCGTAGTACTGCGCAGGCGTCGCGAGCGCGTCAAGTCCACCGCCAACTGGCCGCTGTTCTACTACCAGTTTCACAAAGATCATGCGCTGCCCAATCTCATATGGAACCATACGGTAAGACAGCATAATTTTTCATTTGAAAACTGACAATGGACCACTGTGCCCATGATGGACAAGCATGGAAATGATAATGGACCATGATGGACCACTATGGGCCTTCGTGGACCACTACGGGTTATCTTGCACCTCTGTGGACCATTATGGGCCATTGTAAGCGACTCGCGAGCGTACAGTAGTGCTGCGCAGACGTGGCGAGCGCGTCAAGTCCACCGCTAACTGGCCGCTGTTCTACTACCAGTTTCGCAAGGACTACGCGCTGCCCAACCTTATATAGAACCATGCGGTAAGGCAGCATAATTTTTCAATTAAATCGGACAATGAACCACTATGGGACATTATAGACCACCGTGGCCCATTGCGTGAAAGGTAATTTGGCCTTTAAATACCAATATGACCGTCGTGAAATACTGGGCCTTCATGAACCACTATGGGTCATCCTGGACCATTATGGACATCGTGGACCATGATGGGCCAGTGTAACTGACTCGCGAGCGTCCCGTAGTGCTGCGCAGACGTCTCGACCATGTCAAGTCGACCGCCAAGTGGCCGCTGTTCTGATATCAGTTGAACAAGGGCCATGCGCTACCATAGCATAGCATGGCAACCTAATATGGAACCAAACGATAAGTCAGCATTATCACGTTTCAATTAAAAAGGGACAATGGACCATCATAGACAATTATGGACTTCTAAGGGCCAGCATACTCTCATGCCAAAATTGGGTGACATATATAGGATGAGTTTTTCAAGTGGACATGGATGGCCAAATCAGAATGTATGAGGAATAAAGAAAAACACTCGAGGATCAAAATCAGGAAAGTAAAAAAAAAAAACTTAAAGAAACTAAATTTTGAACGCTGTCTTTTCTCAATACGGACACGCTAACGTGCTACCCGCGAGAGTTTTGAGTGTGCACTCTTATGTTTAAAGTCTTCATCTATATTATACTTCTATACTAATATTTTTTTTTATACTAATATTATTATTATTATTTTTTTTGTTTGTTGTGCTGTGTCTTTTGTGTGCACTGAATAAAGAGTTTATCTATCTATATATCTATCTATAAAGAGGAAAGATTACATTTCCAGGTTGCCTGGCAGAGATCGCGGAATGCGATAAGGCCGCCCATTGTATGTTTTTAGTATTAAGTTTCTTTTTTCTTGTTTATTATGGTGTACAATAAAGTGTATATAAATAAATAAATATAAATAAAGATTTGTATTTTTGTATGTAACGAATAAACTTAAAACCGGCCAAGTGCGAGTCGGACTCGCGCACGAAGGGTTCCGTACCATTATCGCAAAAAACGGCCAAAAAAATCACGTGTGTTGTATGGGAGCCCCACTTAAATATTTATTTTATTTTTAGTAATTGTTATAGCGGCAACAGAAATATATCATCTGTGAAAATATCAACTGCCTAGCTATTACGGTTCATGAGATACAGCCTGGTGATAGACGGACAGACAGACAGACGGATCACGGAGTCTTAGTAATAGGGTCCCGTTTTTACCCTTTGGGTACGGAACCCTAAAAACTACTGTACCGATTGCAAAAATTCTTTCACCGTTGGGAAGCTACACTATCCCCGGGTGACATAGGCTACTTTTGATCCCTGTATTCCCACGGGAACGGGAACAACGCGGGTGAAACCGCGAGGCGTCTGATAGTAGTTTATAACCACATTTTTTCCTCACAGACACGCGAAGAACTTCGCAACGCCTTAGAGAACGAGCTTCGCGCGTTCACCTCAGACCGGGAGGTGGCTGGAACAACCCTCACATCCTGGAATCATGCCGAGCTGGAGGTCCACTACCAGTGTCTGCAGAATGAAGTCAAGATCGGAGACTATTACCTGAGGATACTGCTGGAGCAAAGGGATAATGATGACAGTCCTATTAGGAAATCGTGAGTGAAAACACCCTACTCCCCCTCCTTTGGGGTCGGCGCAACAAATTTTCTTCTTCCATACCGTCCTGTCTACCGTCACGCTATCACTGACTCCCTTTTCTTTCATATCACTCCTCACACAGTCCATCCATCTTTTCTATTGGCTTCCGCTCCCTCTCCATCCATCCACATTTATACTCATTACTCTACTCCCTTTCAAGTTTTCTGTCACTGGCGCCACTTTCAAACTTCGTCTAAAATACTCATTTCTCATTGTATCCATTCCCGACATGCCACACATCCATCTCAACGTTCTCATCTCTGTTATATGCAATATTTTTTCACCCGTCTTTTTGACGGCACAATATTCTGATCCATCATGACAGGTCTTATCAAGCACTTAAGAGTAGATTTCCCCTTTGACTTCCGTGGGTCGCAAGTTGTTCCAGTGACCTGTCTTAAGTTGTTCCAGTGACCTGGCCTAAGTTGTTCCAGTGACCTGTCCTAAGTTCTTCCAGTGACCTGTCCTAAGTTGTTCCAGTGACCTGTCCTAAGTTGTTCCAGTGAACCTACGATTTTTATTTCTATGCAAGGGAGTATCAAAAACTAAAAAAAAAAGAACGCAAAAAGTTTTCTTTATGATTGTGTTGCTGTCGGATTAATGAGTATACAAGTACCTGAAAGCAAATTGACAAAAAAAAAAAAAGCTTTATCATTGTCCTATCTTTCAGTTACGAGTTCTTCAACGACCTCTACCACCGGTTCCTATCGACGCCGAAGGTCGAAATGAAGTGCATGTGCTTACAAGCCATGAGCATAGTGTACGGACGCTACTTTGAAGACATCGGCCCCTTCGCAGACACCAAATACATCGTGCAGATGTTGGACAGGGTAAGAGCTAAAAATGACAACCGTTTTTTTGTTGGTAACCTATTTATCATTCGATAACCTAGGCTGAGAGATCGATCGACCGAAATTTGACTTCTTGTCAAGTTGAAAGTGGCTTCATACGAAAATGGACCTTATTTGTATGTATTGAAAATTAATATTCTAATGAAACGCTTCCATCATAGGCGCTTATAGAAGTATGCACATTAAATTCTACGAATACGGTTCATTTTCGTATGCAAGCGTTTCTTACGAAAATGAACCGTATTCGTACTCAAACTGTACTTTCTAGGTTGAGTTTAGACTAATTTTGTCAATTGATCTCAGCCTTAGCTTGAACAGACAGATTAGCAAAATGCTAGAGCGTATTCTTTGCGTGTGTGTGCAGAAAATCATCTGTTGTATTCGATTTTGTACTCTATAAAAGTTTTGATTAGGCTCATTTTTCTTTGTTGCTGCAAGCAATCATCCCGTCTATCGTCAAACTAAATGATTGTGTTTTGTTTCAGACCTGTGATAGAATGGAAAGAGATAGACTAGTACAGTTTTTATCGAAATTGATATTACATAGAAGAAACGTTAGCGATATTTTAGAATGGAATGGTATTAGGTAAGTAAATTTTAGACTTAAATGTTATTGTATAATAATTTATCACTTTCTAATATCTCTGGGATTCCGAAATAGTTTTTGGCGGCCATAGCGCTCATTCGAAATCTTATTATTTACTTATGACTCGGAATTACCTGTAAATCTTTAATTTCGACATGCGGAACACAAACTTCTACCAATTTTTCTCTACAAAATTTTATTTAAACTTATTTTCACCAGGATTTTAGTAGAGCTTATGACTCTAGCTCACCTTCACACCTCCCGAGCCACAGTCCCAACACAGAGTAACGTCATCGAAGGTCCTCAACAGCAGACTGGTGGAGACCGCGAGTGGTACTACAACGTGGAGACAGCCGACAAGGTGCAGAGGAAGGGGCCCGTCAGCACACAACAGGTTTGTTAGCATCCCTAATATATACAACGTCATCGGAGGTCCTCAACAGCAGACCGGCGGAGACCGCGGGTGGTACTACAAAATGGAGACAGCCGACAAGATGCAGAGGAAAGGGCCCGTCAGCGCACAACCGGTTTGTTAGCATCTGTAACATATACAACGTCATCGAAAGTCCTCAACAACAGACTGCAGTGGATTACTTAAATATTTTAAACGTGAGCACAATCTAAAGAATGAAGGGCTCACGTGCGAGTGAGAAGTGGCCTGACAAGACAGCCTTTACTAATCGTATGCTGTCTTAATTTTTAGTACCAAGCTTTAGTGTCCGACCGAAACTGGTTTTTATGACTGAAACCGAAACCGAATTTCGGCAACAGTCTCAGTTTCGACCGAAACGAAAACTGCCTTACAAGGATCATGCTTTGAGGGATAAATAAAGAAAAAAGTTATTTAAAAAAATCAAAAAACCCGACTGCTTGAAAAGCGAACTAAAAAGTCTTAAACAAGGAGAAAAACATGCTGTGCAGTTGGAGGATACTTCTGGTTTTGGTCAGCCAGCTCGCGAATATGTATCCTCCGACTGCACAGCATGTTTTTCTCCTTGTTTAAGACTTTTTAGTTCGCTTTTCAAGCAGTCGGGTTTTTTGATTTTTTAAATTATTATTTAAAATAAATATATACAATAATGAAATCAATTTCATAAGCCGTATCTGCAATATATTTCTAGGTTTAAATCAGGTATTAAAATATTTTCGTCACGTTTTACGTCAGCCCGACTTATATTTTTAACTTTTTAGTTAATTATCACCTTCAAAATTATTCCAAGCTCTTTTAAATGAAAATGTGTATCGCATTCTACTATATTTCATCCCAAATTATACCTTTACTAGTAGTAAATTCCGTTTTACAGACGATAACTTGGTGTAAAAAATTGTGACAGTGACTTAGTGGGACATGTCATCGTGACTAAATGGAAACAAAGGCGGTGTTCTTAATAAACTTTTAATATATACAAAAAATATTAAATAAATCAAAAACAAGTTTATTCACAAGAAATTGGTTGACAAAATTTGATTGTAAAATTAAGTAAAATATTGTATAAATGTAAATAACATTACATGCAATCGGGTACCATCGATGAGTGTACGACTCGCATTCGCGAGTCGTACACTCATCGATGCAGGCTGAGGTACCCAGTTTATTCACAAGAAATTGGTTGACAAAATTTGATTGTAAAATTAAGTAAAATATTGTATAAATGTAAATAACATTACATGCAATCGGGTACCATCGATGAGTGTACGACTCGCATTCGCGAGTCGTACACTCATCGATGCAAACGGAATTTACTACTAGTAAAGGTATAATTTGGGATGAAATATAGTAGAATGCGTACATTACATGCAATCGGGTACCATCGATGAGTGTACGACTCGCATTCGCGAGTCGTACACTCATCGATGCAGGCTGAGGTACCCAATTGCATGTAATGTTATTCAAATTCAAATTCTTTATTGCGAACTAAGTGTACAGAATATTTAAGATGTTAACATAAGGTAGGTTCTTAAAACTTAGTTGCCTGTTAAGGCATTGCAATTTAAATGGTTATACTCAATATTACAGTATATACAACTTACATTAAATTATATTAATTATCATTATTCATACATTTTATTTTATATCATACAATTCTTATACTAATTTCTATTACATTATATTAAGTATCACAATCATTTTAATATATTAAACAATTATTTTTCTTCAAGGAATTCTTCTACAGTGTAATATGCCTTTTTAATCAGGAAGTCCTTTAGCTTCCTTTTAAAGATACAAATTGAATTTAGGTTCTTAATATCTATGGGTAACTTATTATATATTTTTATGCTCATACAAAAAACACTATTGCTATACACTGTAGTGTGGGATGTTTCATTGTGTAATATATTTTTAAGTCTACTGCTTGTTAACGTGTCATAGCTACTGATGTTTGATTTAACTAAAATTGAGGCCACATAGATATATAGAGCAGGGAGGGTTAATATCTTGAGATTTGTGAAGTGAGGTTTACATGAATCTGTTTGGTGTATCCCACATATTGATCTGATACACTTTTTTTGTGCCTTGAACGCAATTCCTTTATCAGTTGAGTGTCCCCAATATAGTATCCCATAAGATAGAGTGGATCCCACATAGGCATGATAAGCATTAAGTAGTGTGGTTTGGTTAGATACTTTTTTGAGCATATAGAGTGCATAAGAAAATTGGTTTAATTTGCTACATACACTATTTACATGTGTTTTCCATGACATATTAGAATCGATATAGAAACCCAGAAATTTTGTACTTGTAACCTCAGATACAGTTTCATTATTGTACTGAACAGATAATGGAATTGATTTTGCGTTTTTATTTTTGAAATTCATGTAATGGGTTTTTGCAAGGTTTATTTTTAGATTATTTATTGTTAGCCAATTTATTAATTTAGATAGTGCATCATTTATTTCTTGTTCATGATTTTTATTTTTGTTATTTGTGAAAAGAGCCGTACTGTCATCTGCAAATAAAATCAAAGGGTGCCGAATAGCGTTAGGTAAATCATTTATATAAATGATAAATAGTAGAGGTCCTAGTATCGACCCTTGAGGTACACCATATTTTATAGATCTTGGGCTCGATGTATATTTAATTTCTGTTTTTGTGAAAGGACATAATTGTGTTATTTCAGTAAACTGAATTCTATTACTGAGATAGGATTTGATTATATCAAGTGCTTTACCTCGTACGCCATAAATTTCTAGTTTATGTAGTAGTAGTCCATGGTCAACACAATCAAAAGCCTTTGTCATATCCATGTATAAGGCTGTGATCTGATTTTTTTTATCTAGTTCCGAAATAATTTTTTGTAAAAACTGACGCATTGCTGTATTAACCGACTTCCCTTTTCGGAATCCAACTTGATTTTCTATTATTATTTCATTTTTTTCGAAATATTCACTAAGATTATTATATAGTACTCTTTCAAATATTTTTGCCATTATTGGAATGAGAGCGATAGGTCTATAACATCGTACATCTTCCGTGTTTCCTTTTTTGAATATCGGTGTAACTACAGTAGTTTTCCAATATGTCGGGAAAATTCCTTCTTCAAGACACTGATTTATTATGTAGGTGATAATTGGAGCAATTTCGTACACTACACGTTTTATTATTTTTGTTGAAATACCATCATATCCTGTACTGTTAGTGTTTTTTAATGTCATAATTATTTTGACAACATCGTAAGGGGTCACTGGTGTTAAGAAACAGGAGTTTGGTTTGTTATAGGTTAGAAAATTAGCGTAGTTTGTAGTATTATTCGTTAGTTTTGAAATGTCATCAATAAAAAAGTTGTTGAATGTTTGTGCTATAGTATCAGGAGCAGTTATAAGTTGGTTATTATATTTTAATTTATTAATTTTTTCAGGGGGGTTATTGTTTTTGTATTGATTGATTATTTGCCACACTGCTTTAGATTTATTTGTGGCTGTTTGGATATGATAATTGTTTTGCGACCTTTGGGTGAGTTTTATGATTGCTTTAAACTTTTTTGCATATTTCTTAAAATCACTCCTATCTCTGTTATTACCTGATAGTCGATATTTTTTAAGTAGCATTCTTTTACGGAGGGAACATATTTTTAATCCTTTACTGAGCCATTTAGTATTTCGTATAATTGGAACCTTAATTTTTATGTTTGGAAAGCAGAGGTCATAAAAAAGTTTAAATAGTATATGGAATTCTTCAAAAGCAGCATTTGCGTCACTTTTCCTATAGCAATCACTAAAAGTCAAGGCTTTTATACATTTAATAAATTTTTCAATATTTTCACTGCTATAGTCTCTTCTAAATTTGTACCAGTGGGTTATTGAGTACGTTTTCCCAACAGGACATGACAGTAGCTGTGCTGTATGATCAGACAATGCTAGTTCTAAGACACTTTGTTTACACCCTCTTATATTATGAGCTATGTTATCAATGCATGTTTTGTTTTGCAAACGGGTTGGTTCGTTTATTGCAAGTTTTAGGTTAAAGCTACGTAATAAGTCTTCAAACTCCCTCGAAACAGGAGTATCTTTTAGTCGATCGATGTTATAATCACCACAAATAACAAGTTTCTTACATTTGGTACATAATTTTGCGAGCATAGCCGTTAAACGGGCAAAAAATATTTCTACACAATCCCTTTTAGTCTTTGGAGGCCTATATATACATATGACAATCAACTTATGCTCTAACAATTCAATAGCCGAACACTCTATGAGGTAAGATATGCTTAGAAGCTTCGCTTCGTGTAAAACCTTAAATTTGTGATTTTTCCGTACTAGGATACATGAACCACCCTTTCTATTTGTTCTTGAGAAATTTGCCGCCATGGTATAATTGGGAATTTGGAGGAATTTAGTATCGTCTGTTACCATATTATGCTCAGTAATACACACAACATCAATTATGTTATTATTGTTAATATTATTTAAACTTACGGTAAGTTCATCCGCTTTGTTTAGTAAACCATTTATATTTTGATGAAGTACATGTATTCTATCATACACGAAAAAAATTGTTATTACATTTATCATTTACCATAAGATTCAATGTATTATTAGATTCTGTTAGTTTTTTACATGCATCATCTACATTTATTGTGTTTAAATCTAGGATAAGGTCTTGTAAATCATTTATAATAATACTCAAGCCTTTATTGTTTAAGCTTCCATACCTTTGGTTATAAGTTTCGTAGGAGTACGGAAGATTAAAGTTGGAATCCAAAATATACGCGTATTTATATGTCTCAATATCCATGTATATTAAATTATTAGGTAAAGGTGTCGATTCTACTATTGAACATAAATTTTTTATTAACCATATATTTAAAAGTTATTTACATTTATACAATATTTTACTTAATTTCACAATCAAATTTTGTCAACCAATTTCTTGTGAATAAACTTGTTTTTGATTTATTAAATATTTTTTGTATATATTAAAAGTTTATTAAGAACACCGCCTTTGTTTCCATTTAGTCACGATGACATGTCCCACTAAGTCACTGTCACAATTTTTTACACCAAGTTATCGTCTGTAAAACGGAATTTACTACTAGTAAAGGTATAATTTGGGATGAAATATAGTAGAATGCGATACACATTTTCATTTAAAAGAGCTTGGAATAATTTTGAAGGTGATAATTAACTAAAAAGTTAAAAATATAAGTCGGGCTGACGTAAAACGTGACGAAAATATTTTAATACCTGATTTAAACCTAGAAATATATTGCAGATACGGCTTATGAAATTGATTTCATTATTGTATATATTTATTTTAAATAATAATTTAAAAAATCAAAAAACCCGACTGCTTGAAAAGCGAACTAAAAAGTCTTAAACAAGGAGAAAAACATGCTGTGCAGTCGGAGGATACATATTCGCGAGCTGGCTGACCAAAACCAGAAGTATCCTCCAACTGCACAGCATGTTTTTCTCCTTGTTTAAGACTTTTTAGTTCGCTTTTCAAGCAGTCGGGTTTTTTGATTTTTTTAAATAACTTTTTTTATTTATAACTTTTTAGTTATCTTTTTTAAGTTTTAGGTACATTTAAACATATAAGTGTTGTATATTTTTTAAATCACCTCTTAAAACCCTTTATTTTAATACCCCACACGATGGGTCTGGAAGAAAAAAAAAATTTGTCCCCCGCAATATGGCGTCTAAAATCCGGCATTCTTCCATTTTCCAATTTTAATATAGCCAGTGACACTCGCGAGGTTAAGACGAATCGATTGACGTATGAATCATTAAAATCGGCCAACGCGTTTGGTCTCTAGAACGCCACATAGGAACAAACATACATACATACATACATACATACTTACATACATACTTACATACATACATACATACTTACATACATACATAGACTAATAAACACATTACCCTCCTTCGGCATTCGGGTAAATAGTAGTTTATGCAATGGCCATATAATAGGGGTTATTAAAACACGAGCGTAGGTTTTAGGTTTAGGTTGATAATAATATTACGCGAGTGTTTTAATACCTAATTATATGCCGTTGCATACACTACTTTATCTTCACTCATACAGTTGAAATAAAACAAAAGTGGAAAGGGAAAAATATTTGGTATGGCGGGCAATTTAGATTCTCATTGCGCAGCGCGCCCATCCACAGACAATGAAACTTCTTTACTACAGCCCATACGCGCCAGAAAATAAAAAAGTAAGTGTGCTATAAAAATTAAAAAGTTATTTTATGATGCAGTTGTTTGAAAATCGAAGGAAAATGTTGAACTGTAATGGTTTTTTTTTTAAATTTTACCTATCCACGAATATAAAGTACGTGTTTATATAATATTTTTTGAATTCGTATTTGGAACATTACGTTGTGGGTGTAGATAAACGTTATTATAATCAGCCAGTCTTTATATTTTTTATCTTTTAATCACATAGCTATGCAGTCTGCGACATTTTCATTTATTGGTATGATAATCAACATGAGCGGTCTCATTTAAGAAAAAAATATTCGCTATAAAATACTCGCTTGGATTGAATTTAACGCGCCGATCACAGCGCGAGAACGCCCTAATGCAGTGTCGGTTTCGGTCGTAGTTTCGGCAGGTTTGCCGCCGAAACCGAAACTAAACCGAAACTCGTTATTGTGCCGAAACTCGACCGAAACCGAACTTTCGGTCGGACACTACCAAGCTTATTTTAGCTATTAGTTGAATCCAAAACTCAAAGAAAAACGTGGGGGTCACGAAATCTTACAAAATTGAGTAGGAAATTGACAACTATGCTAACATCTTAATTCAGAAATAACCATCTCCTTTTCTTTCAGTTAAAAGAACTGTACAAATCAGGCGAGATCAACAACAAGACGAAAGCCTGGGCCAACAGCATGGAAGGCTGGCGCGCAGTGGGCGGCGTAGCCCAGCTCAAGTGGACGCTAGTGGCGCGTGGCACGCCAGTGTTCGACGAGAGCGCACTCGCTGCTACTGTACTGGAACTGCTTATTACTTGCTCAAGATACTATCCAAGCAGGTAATGTACTGTATGGTAGACAATGACAACAGTATGGAAGGCTGGCGCGTTTAACTATGCAGTTTCCATGGTGATAATCACCGGTACAAAATAAATATGTAGTTTATAAAATATTTGTTTGCAGGGACGAAGAAGATGCAGTGATAAGGCCACTACCAAAAGTAAAACGAATGTTATCAGAACCGGCCTGTCTAGCACACGTTGTACAACTTCTACTAACATTCGACCCAATTCTCGTTGAAAAGGTAAGATTTTATAATAATGTTTTTAGTATAAACTAGCTTCTGCCAGCGGCTTCGCCCGCGTGATTGTCGAAAATTATGCCGAGGGAACATATTCCCGGGATAAAAAGTATCCTATGTGCTATTCCAGACTATAGTCTATCCCTGTGCCAAATTTCATCTAGATCCGTCCAGCAGTTTGAGCGTGAAGAAGTAACAAACATACACACTCACAGACTTTCGCCTTTATAATATTAGTGTGATATATTCAAATATTTATTATTGAATACTCGAAATTACAATAAATTAAATCACAAACAATATTGGGCTTAATATTGATACTTGTGGGACTCCCAATGTTACTTCAAACGTTTCATTGGTGTCTGTATTATTACCGTTAATTTCTGAATCTTATTATTCAGTTACAAATCGAAAGTATCACAGAAACATTCTAATCCATTTGCTGTGCAATTTCCTGATTAATGTGACATGATGAACTCAATAGAAAGCCTTTGACGAATCACAACTGATACCAACACCAAATATATATCAAATATCATATTTTAAATCTTCTTTTCAGGTAGCCACACTTCTCTACGAGGTGATGCAAGACAACCCAGAGATCTCTAAGTTATACCTAACAGGAGTATTTTACTTCATGTTGTTATATACGGGATCGAACTTGTTACCTATCGCCAGGTTCCTTAGACTAACACATATGAAACAGGCGTTTAGAGCTGATCAGGTTTGTGGTACTTATATTTTATAGCTTCGTGACTGAAATTTCGTCGTCACAATAAGGGTCAAACTGAGAATTTCTTTCTTTTTAGAACTCTGTAAAAAATGACGCGTCACCGCTTCGATAAAAAAAAATACTAGGTAAACAATTCCATACAAAACTTATCTTTAAAACTGACGCCAATTGTGTTTAGGTAATTCTAATCATTTTAGTTGATATAAAAATTTGCATTAATGCAAATTCAACCTTAAAAGCAATGTTTGAAGTTGCATTTACAAAACTATGTACAAAAAGCAATAAAAAAATTATGAGCTTGCTCGCTGCTCTACATCAAAACAAATATAGTCTTACACGCATGTTTTAAAGTCTAAATTACAAAGTTCCAGAATAGTCGATGTTTAGAAATAGTCAATAGTTGGCGCGTTGTCGACGCAAACGTTGGTCAAACAATCATAATATTTGGTAATTGATTCATATTTATTATTTAGTCCGTTTTTTCTTTATGAAAAACACTTAATGATATACTTACCGAAAAAAAGATATTCCTTCAAAAATCAAGGTGTTACGGTGAAAGAAAGAAAGAAAAATGTTTATTTGTAACCCGCACAGGAGACACGAGATAAGAATAACACAAACAATAATAAAAAAATTAAATAAATAAACCCGTGCGAGACCAAAAAGGCTCCTATCTCAGCACGGTGGTTATTTGCACAATTTTTGACCGCACATTGCGGCATTTTTAACATCTTAATGTTTGCTATGATTGGACCATACTAATTTGAAATAAGACCACAACCGTATTTGTGGCCATATTTTTCGGCCCGTTTTTGAAACGCTGACCGAGTATCTAGTATATTATTCATCGAAGCGTCAACGACAATCTTGCTGTAAACTCGTTACTTTTCAATCGATGTAGAAATTAATGAGTTAAATAAGACCGAAATTAAAATTCCATGTTATCGACGTTTAAGTACGTTTCCACTGCTTACTAATAAAAAGTGCTGGCAATCCGGTTAGCACGCACTTGTGCTATTCCGATGATTTTTAGCGGGGCTTTTAATAAATCCCTTTTGTTTTCCAGTCAAGTTCAGACATAATGCAGCGCTCGATATTAGGCCAGCTGCTACCTGAAGCGATGGTGTGTTACCTAGAGAATCACGGTTCGGAGAAATTTGCGCAGATCTTTCTCGGAGAGTGGGACACACCGGAAGCTATCTGGAATTCAGAAATGAGGTAAGTGAGATCTGTTATATTTTAACTAGCGGTTCGCCCACAGACATAGATCTGAAATGAAAACCAAGCGTGCCACATTTTACAAACAATTTAAAAACAAATTTACTTACCAATGAAAGAAAACATTTCCAATGCCTCGGCCAACTTTTGCTATACATTCTTTACAGCTCAATACAAATACAAAATACAAAAATATTTAATTCTAAATAAATAGCTCAATATGGCATAAAAAGGCATTTTTCTAGATTTCGGTGGATTTCCGGTGCAGATAATGCTAAATGAACAGCTCAGATTACGATCATTGGTCGTAACTTTACTCCGTTTTTTTTGCACGCGAAGTACATACATTCGCGTCGTCTAGTTAGATTTATGTCTGTAGGTTCGCCGATGTCCATCTAGAATAATTTGCCTTCATAATGGTGCAAGATTTTTTCAAATAGGTCCGCCGGTCCCGAAGATTACTGTCCACATATTAATATACAAACTCACGAAATTTCGGTCTTATCTGGGTTATTTTACAGTTCTTTTTTCATTATTCACAGGCGCATGTTAATAATGAAAGTGTCAGCCCACATCGGCGAGTTTACCCCACGCTTACGGGCCCACATCGCAGCCCGATACCCCTACCTCGCTATCCCGGCCGTGTGCTACCCGCAACTGCAACACGAGCTGTTCTGCAACACGTTCTACCTGCGACACCTGTGCGACACGCAGCGCTTCCCCGACTGGCCCATACCGGACCCGGTAAATAACTACATATAAAAAAAAAAGTTAATTAAAAAAATCAAAATACCCGACTGCTTAAAAAGCGAACTAAAAAGACGTAAACAAGAAGAAAATCATGCTGTGCAGTCGGAGGATACATATTCGCGAGCTGGCTGACCAAAACCAGATGTATCCTCCGACTGCACAGCATGATTTTCTTCTTGTTTACGTCTTTTTAGTTCGCTTTTTAAGCAGTCGGGTATTTTGATTATTTTAATTAACTTTTTTATTTATAACTTTTTAGTTAACATTTTTTTTCGAATTAGGTACATTTAAACATATAAGTGTTATATATTTTTGGAATCACCTCTTGAAACCCTTTATTTTGATACCCCACACGATGGGTTTGGAAGAAAAAATAAAATTGGCCCCCCACAATATGGCGCCCAAAAGCCGCCATTTTCCTATTTTCCAATTTTAATGTAGCCTATGACACTCGCAAGGTTAAGACGAATCGATTGACGTATGAATCATCAAAATCGGCCAACGCGTTAGGTCTCTGGAACGCCACATAGGAACAAACATACATACATACATACATACATACATACATACATACATACATACATACATACATACATACATACATACATACATACATACATACATACATACATACATACATACATACATACATACATAGACTGATAAACACATTACCCTCCTTCGGCAGTCGGGTAAAAATAGTCCCCCAGACCTAACTTTGGGCATGAAGACAAATCTCTGCGGAGATCAGCCATTCGGTATTAAGAATTACATACACTCACGCCTTCTTCCCATGGGAGCAGGCAGAAACTTCAGAACAACACCTGTTATGACCTTCACATACTCCTTTGCTTCGTTTATGTGTGGTATTTTATAAGCTTTTTATTTATTTTTTAACTTGCAATGTATGTGTGTTCGGGTCAAGTCTTGCAACTGAATTTTAAGATAAGCTAAAAAGCTTGTTTAAAAAAAAGTTTATTTATTAATTGGAAAAATTGCATTAGTTATTTTTCCTAAAACATGGGTTTACTTACATGTTAGGTATTTCATTGGGAACGCAGAATTTTGGTGTTATCAATCCATCAGCTTGCAAAATGTCAAAAAAATATACTAAGTCCTTTCTATTTATAATTATCAGGTTGGCCTCCTAAAAGACGTGCTCGACGCGTGGCGCCGCGAGGTAGAGAAGAAGCCTCCGTCTATGACAGCTGGAGAGGCCTACGCAGCCCTAGGGCTCACGACGGGGCAGCACGACGAGGCAGCTGTACGCAAGGCCTACTACAGGCTCGCGCAGCAGTTCCATCCAGATAAGAATCCTGAAGGACGTGTAAGTAACCTATGCACTCTTGATTTAAAGACCCCAAGGTTGTAGCTATCAGGAAACATAGACTCCGGCAGGGCATTCCACTCCTTAGCTGTACGATAGGAAGTGGTTCAACTCTATAAACTTTCACACTTTCTTATTGCTGTCGATGGGGCATAAAAGTTCTAAAGTGACGACCGCGAACCGGAAGACGTTGCGTTGGAAGGCCTCGCACTAGGTGGACCAATGACCTGGTGTAGGTTTCGGGTATTCGCTGGAAGCGAGACGCACTGGATCGGTCAATGTGGCAACGTTTGGGACAGGCCTAAGTTCAACAGTGAACGTCTTTAGGCTGAAATTATGATAAATGATTTTATTTCTGTAAGTTGGTTTGTACAAACACTTTTACATGTCGATCATATTTTTTTAAACTAGATGAGGTCGGCTTTTCCTATCTGACTACTCTGAGAAGAAAGTTCGAAACAAACTCAGAGGTCACAGTCTCTTTTAAAGTCTAGACAAAATCTTGATTAGATCATGTGAAGACCATGTAGACTGATGTCTGAAATTGTATTTTGAGGAAAGAACTAGCCAGATTAAGTGGACCTGTCCAGTCAGTGCACGCATTTGTCAATAACCGTGCAGCTCAACCCAGAATTTAAGGAGCTCAACGATTTGACGAACAATACCAAAGAAAGGACATTCGGGTAGGCCGCATAAACTACTCAAACTGCCAGAACATGATAAAAAACTAAGATAAATTAAAATTAAAAAATATAAATGTTTCACATAGTCTTCACATTTACAATAATTAAAATAAAATAATATAATACTTTAAAAAGTAAATATTTTTGTCATTGCAAGAAAAATAAAAAAAAAACAAAAGTAGACACGGTGCAGAATATAAAAAATCAAAATTAATTAGAGCAGCTCAATCCCAAGCCTTTTTGTCCTCAACGTAATCTTTAACGGTATAAAACGCTTTCTGGCACAACTTACGTTTAATGAATGATTTGAATTTATTAACACTTAGATCTTGTACGTGGCTTGGAAGCTTATTAAAAAGCGTACATATTGAAATCTAAACGAGCCACCTATTTTCTTGAGCCTTGTTGTAGGTACTACAAATTTATGTTTGTTCCTAGTATTTATGTTATGGATATTACTGTATTTTTAAACAATTTTATATTTTTACGGGCATATAAAAGATTTTCATAAATAGACTGAGAATGCACAGTCATTACATTAATCTCCTTAAATTTTTCTCTGAGAGAGTGTCTCGGGCTTTATTTATAAATTAATCGAACAGCTCTTTTCTGCAAAACAAAGATAGTCTAGATGTCGGCGGCATTTCCCCACAACAGAATACCGTACGACATTACACTATGAAAATAGCTAAAGTATACTAAACGGGCTGTCTCTATGTTAGTTAAATTACGAATTTTTCTAACAGCATATGCTGCGGAGCTTAGCTGCTTTGATAATTTATCTATATGTGGGCACCACTGAAGCTTAGCATCCAAAGTTAAGCCTAAGAATACTGTGCTATTTTCAGGATTCAATTCTTCGCCTTTTATCATCACATCAGTTTTCATCTGCCTAACGTGAGGTAGGGTAAACTTAATGCATTTGGTGTTTTTTTCATTAAGAAGTAAATTGTTAACATTGAACCAGTGAACTAGTTTTGAGATCGCGCTATTTACATTGTCAGTAACCAGCTGCTGACGTTTAAGTTTAAACAAAAGTGCAATATCATCCGCAAACAACACTATATCATGGTTATCCTTTGTGAGGTATAAGGTAAGTCATTAATATAAATAAGAAACAAGAAAGGACCAAGAATTGAGCCCTGCGGGACTCCCATTGTTACTATAGACCCGGGAGATCTTTTTCCATTAACGTCAACGCTCTGAATCATATTACTCAAGTATGAAGTAAGAAGATCCAGAGCGCTGTTCCGGATCCGGTAGTGGCGGCGTTTCCTGATTAGCGTTTCATGAAGGACACAATCAAATGCCCTGGACAAATCATAAAAGATTCCACAAGGTATCGCACTTATCTTCCCATGCATTATAAATATGTCCTAAAAGCTCAACACAATCAGTAGTTGATGTTGATGAACTAACCGTCTGCTTTTAACACATCACTTATATCTAAACATGTCTTACACAGGATCGTTTCGAAGCAGTCAACCAAGCGTACGAGTTCCTATGCAGTCGTAACGTGTGGACCGGCGACGGGCCTAATACAAACAACATTGTGCTCATATTGAGAACACAGACTATACTCTTCCAGAGGTATTCTGAAGGTAAGGTTTCAAAGAAGTCTTTTAAAGTACTTTGTTTTTCAAATCTTGTACCTTATTTCTAGTTTTGTTGAGAATTATCAATAGTAAAAACAAAATATGCAATACATTAGTAGTAAGGAAAGGTTGGGTACCAACTTAAATGGTACTGGGCAGGATATGTCTGCCGCTTGACAAACTTTGGGTCAAACTAGCAGGCATTTGGTAGGTCTGCCGCGGCCCCGTCTCAAAGTCCAGAACAAAAAGTAAAGAAGGGAGAAATCTGCAAAACGGCAAAGTTCAACAAAAGCGCATGAAATTGCCAACATCATTATCATGAGCCTTTTAAAGTTCCCACTGCTGGGACACAAGCCACCTCTGGACATTGCCATATGGACTACTAAATGATGTGTAGAAGACATGAAAGAGAGGAGAAATCTCCGTCTTGTCACTATTGACCAACTTAACAATGAGTTCTAGTGACTTCATATCCACAATTTCTTGCTTTTGAAGTTTAGTATTTGTCCAACTGTATATTAGTCTGAAAACCTGTCTAACTTTGGCTTTAATGTAAGAAGACATGAAAGAGAGAGGAGAAATCTCCGTCTTGTCACTATTGACCAACTTAACAATGAGTTCTAGTGACTTCATATCCACAATTTCTTGCTTTTGTAGTTTAGTATTTGTCCAACTGTATATTAGTCTGAAAACCTGTCTAACCTTGGCTTTAATGTAAGAAGACATGAAAGAGAGAGGAGAAATCTCCGTCTTGTAACTATTGACAAACTTAACAATGAGTTCTAGTGACTTCATATCCACAATTTCTTGCTTTTGAAGTTTAGTATTTGTCCAACTGTATATTAGTCTGAAAACCTGTCTAACTTTGGCTTTAATGTAAGAAGACATGAAAGAGAGAGGAGAAATCTCCGTCTTGTCACTATTGACCAACTTAACAATGAGTTCTAGTGACTTCATATCCACAATTTCTTGCTTTTGAAGTTTAGTATTTGTCCAACTGTATATTAGTCTGAAAACCTGTCTAACTTTGGCTTTAATGTAAGAAGACATGAAAGAGAGAGGAGTAATCTCCGTCTTGTCACTATTGGCCAACTTAACAATGAGTTCTAGTGACTTCATATCCACAATTTCTTGCTTTTGAAGTTTAGTATTTGTCCAACTGTATATTAGTCTGAAAACCTGTCTAACTTTGGCTTTAATGTAAGAAGACATGAAAGAGAGAGGAGAAATCTCCGTCTTGTCACTATTGACCAACTTAACAATGAGTTCTAGTGACTTCATATCCACAATTTCTTGCTTTTGAAGTTTAGTATTTGTCCAACTGTATATTAGTCTGAAAACCTGTCTAACTTTGGCTTTAATGTAAGAAGACATGAAAGAGAGAGGAGAAATCTCCGTCTTGTCACTATTGACCAACTTAACAATGAGTTCTAGTGACTTCATATCCACTATTTCTTGCTTTTGAAGTTTAGTATTTGTCTAACTCTATATTAGTCTGAAAACCTGTCTAACTTTGGCTTTAATGTAAGGTATGACTACCAAAAACTTAATGAAGAAAAAAAAACTAAACCCAATTTAGAGTTAAGCTCACCTTTGTACACAATTTTGTGATTATTTTGTTTAAAATTAAATGTATTATCTTTGTTCCGCAGTCCTAGCCCCATACAAGTATGCGGGCTACCCACAACTGCTGCGCACGGCGCGCCTGGAGGCGGAAGCGGAACAGCTGTTCGCGGAGAAGGACGCGGCGCCCCTGCTGCCGGCCGCCTGCGAGCTGGCGCATGCCACTGTGCGGTGCTCCGCGCTCAACGCTGAGGAGCTGCGCAGGGAGGGAGGCTTGCAGGTATGTACTACTAGCCTGCCCGCGGTTTCACCCGCGTGAAAAGTGTTTTTATTATCCCAAGGAAACATTATACGAGGATGACAAGCCTATGTGCTATTCCAGATTATAATCTATCTCTGTGCCATATTTCAACCAGATCTGTTCAGCCGAAACCGTTCAGTAGGATAATAGGCAAAGTGTTATTGGGTTTTACCACAGATATAAATCTAACTAGATGACGCGATTGTATGTACTTCGCGTGCCAAAAAACGGAGTTAAGTTACGATTAATTATCGTAATTTGAGATTTTCATTTAGCATTATCGGCACCGGAAATCCACCAAAATCTATAAAATTGCTTTGTTTTGCCATATTGACATGTAAAGAATGTTTAGAAAAGGTTGGCCGAGGCATTAGAAATAATTTCTTTCATTGATAAGTAAATTTGTTTTTAAATTGTTTGTGAAAAAGTGGCACGCTTGGTTTTCATACAGATGGAGGGACTTGCGTTATCTAGTTAGGTTTATTCTGTGGGTTTTACCATATGGAATTTCTCAGTAGCAAGTCGGAGTCTGGACTTGTGCCCCGTTGATGGCAATAGACTCGCCCCCATTATATGGGACTTATGGTGGCCATACACCATCCTTCCTATCGTCCAATCGGCATGACGCTGCAGGCTTGATCCAATCTGCAGTTCGTCCATAAACACCACACAAGATCAATTTGATTTGTCCAATCGGCAGAGAAGTTCAGTTGAAGCCATGGCGTCACCCGTGACAGACGATGATGTTTTAGCCGTTTTGAGCATTTTACTCGTGAACATGAAACAAAAAAAAAGAAAAGATCGAGCAGAGTGGTGCAAACAGTGGTTAATGAAAAGATAACAGTTTACTCATACAAATTTATTAAAAGAATTAAGGATTACGCCAAAAAATTATTGTAATCTACCGCCGACCGCCATACACGGTCCAATCGGCATGATCAAGCCAAAAGAATCGAAATTCGATTGTGCCGTCAAGTATAACTGTCATGCCAATCCACACCCACATACGGTCAATTCTAACTGATCCAATCGATCGTGTCATGCCGATTGGACGATAGGAAGGATGGTGTATGGCCAGCATAACTGGTGAAATGTGGATGTGCTATAGAAAGAAAGAAAGAAACAAAAAGGTACACTACTGCATAGGTGCACTTCTGCTCAATCTTTCGGGGACGACAGGCGTGATGTTATGTATGTATCTGATTACATAAAAAAATACATTTTTACAAAAAAATACAACCGAATTCCAAATAAAATAAGTTCAATTTCGGAAGTCTGCGTACCTGCTTTTGTTTCTTCGTTTCTTGATACCGACTGCCGAAATAGAAATTATTTTTCACTTTGTAGTATTTTTATTTGGAAGGCGGTTGTATCTTTTTGTAACATTTTCTTTTTTTTTGATATTGTGTAATGTGTGTGTACCTATAATGCCCAACGTTTTGCCGGAATAGATTACCTGAATAAGTTAAAACTTGAACATAACCGGTGAAATGATAGTGTACCAGGGTGAACTGTACATATCTGCTGCGTACCTCTTTAGTGCGTACCAATGTCAAGTAATGTTATGAAATGGCGTAAACAATAAACAGACAGGTTATTGCAGCAATCCTGAGAGATTTGCCATTGTTTATTGAAGATTTATTTAGCACCAGCTTTTAAATAAAAAGAAAAATCATCAAAATATGTTCACCTAGTAAAAAGTTTTGAGGTGACACACATTAAAGAATAAAGTCGAATTGAGAACCTCCTCCTTTTTGAAGTCGGTTCAAAATAATAATATCTAATTGTGGAGGCCTACAAATAGCTCTTCTTAGTCCATACTACTGTTATCTTTATAATGTTAGCTGTAAACCACCCAAAAAATATATTGAAATGCGTAAGACCGATGTGTTAACACGCTTGCAACGGGTAAGTGTGACAACGCGCGGTGGGCTGATTTCCCCCTTGAACCCTGCGATTATTTTGTTACTTATGCTTCGCAGGTTCTCCACGAAGCGATGTCCCGCTGCGTGCCAGTACTCTCCGAAGCCAGTAAAGCCGATGATATCAGCGCTCAAGTGTGTGGCCACGCAGCACGCTGCTTCGCCGTAGCGGCCGCCTTCCCGCAGTGCCGCGCCGTGTGCGCCGAAATGCCGCAGTTATGCGCTGATCTAGTGCCGTTGTTGAAGCGACCGGTGAGTGTCTATCTGTAATACTGAATGTTCTTTTTTCCATTACCTTGTCTACTTGTCTATTATGTAACACATTGCCTAAAAATTCGTTTCGAAATATGAACATTTAGACAAAAGATTATAAAATAAAAATAAACAAAATTATATAATAACAGTTACGAAATGACTTTTGTATGGATCATTATGTAACTGACAGAATGATACTGAACCTGTTACCTCTCGAAAAAGCGCCCGTTGGCTGTATGTATATAGTCTGTGGTTTTTAGTCTGAACGTTTCTAATAAATTGTTGTTGGAACTTTAATGTAAGCTCATCAGGTAGTGGAAAAATAATCGTTCGTGTCTCGCGTAAAAAGGCTTTATTTTATGCTCGACACGAAATGTACTATTTATCATCTTATATGGCTTTCAGTTTATGTAGTTTATTTCTGGCTGCCCCAGGTACAAGTTACTTGCGGCTGGCGGAATTTGTTTCGGCAACCCCAAGCCTTTCCATTCTATACTACATTTCCCCATTTCTAACAACCATTTATTCCTATTCCCCTTCCGCTCCGTATGCGAGAAGCACGAGATCGGTCCATGTGGTGACGTTTGGATCCGCTGGCCTATTTTCAGCTGTGGAAGTCATTCGACTGAATGAATACAGTTACAAATATCATCATCACCTCCTCTCTGTGAGAGGAAATAAGCCGTAATTCACCACGCAGGCCCAATGCGGTTTGGTGGAAGTCACATGTCTTCGAATTTTTGTTTCTAGGACATGCCGGTTTGCTCACAATTTTTTTCTTCACCGTTTTTAAAGCAATGGTGATGAAATAATTTACGTAATATAAAGCGCCTGCCTGTGTTCGAACATACGACCTACTACCAATATACCATATACTAATATATTGACCTCAATTCCCCCAGCACCTAGGCGAGACGGCGTGCGCCGGCGCAGCTGCAGTGGGCGCGCTAGCCGCCGACCCCACGTGTCGCTCGCAGCTGGCGCGCGCGGGCGCCTTGCAGGCCTTACTGCCCGCCGCGCTGCGCTACGACTATACTCTCGCCGAGTCGGGGCTGGATACTGATGCACAACTCAATAAACAGGTAAACCAACACAATATAAGCATGTGATAGTTTTAATACATACTGTACTGTATTCATAAGCCGTCTAAGCTATTGGCCCGTATATCGCAAGACTTGAGCCTTGATACAGTAGACGGGGTCGCGGCAGACCGAGAGAAAGATGGCGGGACGTCTAGTATGACTTCCTCAAGAATTGGCGAAATAAAGCACAACATTGAGAGAAATGGAAGGAATGGGGGGAAGCCTTTGCCCAGTAGTGGGAAAATACAGGCTAACAAAAAAAAAATACTTTCTAAGTTTGTCTTGGATATCGCTAACAACGGTGAGGAAACCTGGACTTAAAGTTAGTCTAAGTTTCTTACTCCATTGCTGTAATTGCTGCAAGGCAACAGAACAGAACGAGGATAAACTTATAAATAAAAATAAAAAAGTTAAATCCGACCTGCACAGCATGATTTTCTTCTTGTTTGCGGCTTTTTAGTTCGCTTTTTAAGCAGTCGGGTTTTTTGATTTTTTGATTAAACTTTTTTTAATTATATTTTTATAGTATTTTTTTTTTTTAAGTTTTATGTTCATTTAAACATATATATATATATATATATATATATTTGAAATTGCCTCTTAAAACCCTTTATTTTGAAACCTCACACGATGAGTTAGGTAGAAGAAAAAATGTATCCCCCACAATATGACGCCCAAAAGCCGCCATTTTTCTATTTTCCTATTTTAATGTAGCCAGTTACATTCGCAGGATTAAGACGAATCGATTGACGTATGTATCATAAAAATCGGCTAACGCGTTTGGTCTCTAGAACGCCACATAGGAACAAACATACATACTTACATACATAGACTGATAAACACATAACCCTCCTTCGGCAGTCGGGTAATAAAGAGGTACATTTTTGATCTTTCTGTTTGTGCCCAGTTGTGGCCACATTTATTACACATTGGAGGCGTTGCTCAGGTCATCTAGGGTAAACTGACATTTGGGGCACTCCAGCGATTGGGTAATGGATGAAAACTGCAAACAACATTTTCTTACATAATAATGTCTGAACTGGACGACTTCACGTTGTAAAAATGATGCCTAGAATCACTGCTAGACATACAATTTACTGTTCCCCTTTTGATTACCAATGCATTTTTTAACTCCACTATTCCAAATCTAAGTACTCCAGTGTCCGGTTTCATTTATCAAGCGACAGATCCGTTTGGTTGATCTGCTTGATGAATGGAATCGAAGATATGTGTCGGGCGGTCTATATAGATTTTGAAACTTGTCCTTCCCTCCAAATATTAAACTTTAAAAGAGTGTTGTTACTGAATTTATAATTTTGATTCGCAGGAAGTAGCGAACCAGCTAGCCAAGCAGTGCATAGTAGCGCTAGCAGCGATGTACGGGCCGCACACGCAAGCGTCGCCGGATGACGACAATATACGGAACTCGTTGCATACTCTACTGACGCCGTACCTCTGTGGAAGATTAGCTGAGCCGGAACAACATGAGGTGAGGAATAAAGTCTCTATTGATTTTCTCAAGATGTAATTGTACGCCCACCCTAACATACGTCACGTAAGGTCGCAGTAATGTTAAGGGTGTGTGCACATGAAATTATGTGATAAGTAAAAGGACCTACTCTGATCTAACAGCCTAACATTTCCTACGACCCTAAGACCTATAAGTCCTACAGCCCTAACCTATTATATACCTAGTGTGTGATAAATATAGTATTCGTCGTTCGAACTTTGCTCAAAGTACATTGCGTGACAACCGCTACTATAATAATTGAAAAAGTTATCAAAAAGCTCTTGATAGAAGTAGTTTTGTGGTGTATTGCATTGACTATATTAAGTGCTTCGTATTTCAGTCAAGTGTTCATGTGATAAGCGATATTTGCTGTAAATTTCGATTAAAAACAGTGAATCAATTCTGACTAATTATTGTTTGTGCGAGGGTACTTGGATTGGACATCGAGACAGTGAACAAAGGAACTCATTAACATAGAGTAACCTGTTCGTCAGATAAATGAGCTTCCAAGTACACATCATAAATTTCGGCGCGTATTATTAAGCACGTTTGGCCGAGTGGTGTAAGGTGGCTCTTTTTGTCAAACAAGCTGTAGTCGGCGCGGCCCGAGTTCGGATCCCGCAAACTGCAAAAACTTTTAGGAAGTTTGGCAAGATTTGTAACTTGATTGTTTCTTTTCCATTGCATAAGAGAATATTATTTGAGTTTAAAAATGTCCCATTCAACTGATAATGGCTCCGATGCGAATCTAAGCCAGTGCGAGGCTTCTGGTAAACGTAAACAAACGGCACAGGAATGGTCGGAAGCAATAGACAATTTGGCGAAGGAGTTTAGAAATTCACACAATAAATTACGGCGTGACTTGGAGAGTAGCATTAGTAAGATATGCGACAGCGTAGCTTCCATAAAAATCGAGCTGTCTACAATAACTCAGACCACTACGGAAATTAAAAATGACATTCGGTCTTTACGTTCCGAGCAATTTGCAATCAAGCAAAGTGTCTCTGAACTGGACAGTAAATATAATGAAGTCACAAAAGAAATAGACCGTCTGAAGGACTCGATTCAATTCGCCGGGGATGAACAGTTACATATTTGTGAAAAAGTCGGTCAGCTTAGTAAAGATCTTTATGACCGCACTGAATCTAAACAGACGATATCGGAACTTGTCACTAAAATCAACTCCTTAGAACAGAGCGCTCGAAGCTGCAACATTGAAATATGTAATATTCCTGAAAGGCGCAATGAAGACCTGGTTACCCTTATGACCAACATAGGTTCCTCCATAAATTATGGTCTGAAGCAGAGCGACATTGTTTCGATACACCGAGTTCCACACGCACACCGAGATAGTGACAAACCCAAAAATATTATTGTAAAGCTGAACTCGCGTATATTGCGTGATAATATTTTAAGCGCTTACCGATTAAGTAAGGGACTGAGTACCGGGAAACTAGGCTTATCGGGAACTTCGTTCTCTATTTATATGCATGAACATCTCACTCTGAAAAACAAAGTATTGTTTCGTGAGTGCCGAGATGCAGCGAAAGCAAACAATTTCCGATTTATATGGGTCAAGCACGGAACCATCCTTGTTCGTGAGAAAGAGGGGGCTAAATCGTTCGCAATCAGATCTCCAGAAGACGTTGCCAAGATTAAGCCCGGTCAACCTACCTCCATTCCTGGAATCGCAAAATGATGGTATCCGTGTAGAAGTCAGTAACTGTCTGTATATTTTTTTTATAATATTTAGTGTGAGAAATATTGTAATGTTGTTATTATGTACTATCAATAGACATCTGAATTCATTCCCTTTCATTGATATCTTGATGGTAGGTTTAATAATGGATGAGTGTGTTTACATTGGATTATCAAATAATATTAGTTGTATGTTATTGAAGGTCATGCAGTTGTTGATGTACCTTCGTTTTGTGGACGTTAATTATGTCGATGAATGTTATTTTTTTGAAATGTTTTACTATGTCACTCGTACACTCACTGATTGGTTTTGTGGACTTTTATTAGTGTCTTTTATTAGTTTCTTGGAGAGGTGTGCGCTTGTATTTGATACTATCTTGCTGCACTTGGTCGGATCGAAATATTGTGCGCATTTGTTGTTTATTATTAAAACGTGTAACGCTGGCTTAATATCTATTTGCAAGATCAACTTTTTCGATGCAGGATAATTTAGTTATTTATTATCAGAATTGTCGAGGGATTCGCACTAAACTGCACATTTTATACATGAATATTTTATCAAATTGTTACGATATTATAGTGCTCACTGAGACCTGGTTAACTCCCGAAATATTTGATAGCGAGTTCATTGATTCTCGTTACGTAGTTTATAGGTGCGATCGAGACCGCACAGCGACGAATAAAAAAGATGGAGGTGGTGTCCTCGTGGCTGTATTGAAGGAGTTGCGCTCAGTAAGAATGAATCATCAGTTTACCCTGGAGGCAAACTTGGAACACGTTCTGCTTAGATTTCCAAGCTCGACTAAAGGAAAGAACCAAATGGTCGGGGCGGCTTACATTCCACCTAGAGCACCTGAATCCGTTTATGTTCAGTATTTTGATCTTCTCCAATCTTTACTCGGTGACACTAACGTAGAATACTTTTATCTTTTGGGTGATTATAATCTACCTAATATTGACTGGATTCCCTATGATAACAATGTATCAGTATCGGGATTGGTTTCCAGTGGCAGTTCCTCGATTTGCGGACAGCTTGGTGTATTTATGTCTTTCCTTAATGCTTATCAGTACAACACCATCAAGAACCCGAATGGGAAAATATTAGACTTGGCTATATGTAACAATGACTGTTCTGTCTTCCCTCCCACCGATTATTTACTGCAACTCGATAACTGCCACCCACCGTTCTGTGTTTTGATACCATATAAACATCCCCATAAATATATGATTCGAAAGTCGCTGAAAAGGTTCAATTATTATAAAGCAAATTATGAAAAGATAAATGAAGAGTTGTGCGAAATTGATTGGAGTGAGCTGATTGGTATGGAGCACTCCGTGGATGTAGCCGTGACTAAATTCTATAATAAAATTTTTAGCCTTATTAAATCTCACGTTCCACTCGTCAATACAAAGTCCCACAAATTCCCGATATGGTTTTCACCTTCGCTGATGCATATCTATAAAAACAAGGCAAAAACATGGGTTAAATGGAAGATGTATCACAATATTTCCGATTATGAACAATTCTCATTATACAGATCTAGATTTCAAGCCGAATGCAAATCATGCTACACAAGGTACATGGAATCTGTTGAAGATGGTATCCGCTGTAATGTTAAACACTTTTGGAAATATATAGCTAATCGGAAATCTTCTACTGGCATACCATTGAATATGAATTACAAGGGCAAAAGCACCAATGACCCAGAAAAAATTTGTAACTTTTTTTCTGATTTCTTTAATTCAGTCTATGAACAATCATCCGGGAGGGGTTTGCTGGCGAGTGGGGGTTCTTCTGAGCACAATTCTCTCATTAGTAAGATAGAGCTGACTATGAATGAGATATTGGGGGCTCTCAATTCTCTGGATGCAGCAAAGGGTCCGGGTCCTGATGGTCTCCCGTTCTCTTTTCTTAAGGCCACTGCTAAGAACATTTGCACACCTATACATATTCTGTTTAATAAATCGCTGGCACAAGGAATATTTCCCGAGGTATGGAAGGCCGCAAATATAACTCCAATTTATAAATCGGGCTCTAAGCAAGATGTTGAGAACTATCGTCCGATATCCATTTTGTCGGCCTTGCCGAAGCTTTTTGAGAGACTAGTCCATAACAAAGTGTATCCTGTTCTTCATCCTACTATAATCCAGCAACAACACGGATTTGTAAAAAAAAGGTCCACTACCACAAATTTGGTGGCCTTTACGGATTATTTATTCAACAATATGGATTCTCGTGTTCAGGTTGACGCTATTTATACAGACTTTCGAAAAGCATTTGACAAGGTTGATCATGAATTACTTTTAAAAAAAATTTCATACAACGGCATACGTGGTGATTTACTCCGGTGGTTCTCTTCATATATCACAAACAGAACTCAAAGAGTAGTAATTAACGGTTTTAGATCTGCCACGGCTATTAGTGTAACTTCCGGTGTGCCTCAGGGCTCAATACTGGGACCCCTTTTGTTCATTTTATTTATAAATGACATTGACGCTTGTTTTAGAAATTCAAAAGTTTTACTCTACGCTGACGATCTCAAAATTTATAGGCCCATTAAAAAATTGCAAGACAGCATTTTGTTACAGGAAGATCTAGATCGTTTCAGTGATTACTGCAGGTTCAATAGATTACAACTGAGTCTACCTAAATGCTGTTGTATTAGTTTCACGAAGAATAAGAATGTTTTTAAGTATCCATATGCTTTGGATAGTACTACACTATCAAGGTTGTCCCTTATTCGTGATCTTGGAATCCTTCTCGACGATAAACTTCACCTTGATGCTCACATTGGAAGGGTTGTGAACAACGCCTTTCGAATGTACGGTTTCGTGATGAGATCTGCAAAGGAGTTTGTGCGCCCATCCACCTATATGTATCTTTACAAGTCACTTATTAGATCTCAACTTGAGTACGCGGTTCCAGTGTGGAATCCCTTCTACAATAAATACTCTGAACAAATTGAAAAGGTACAAAGAAAATTTCTGAAAGCCATGCATTACCGTTGCTTCCACACACTGTTATCTTATGATGATTTACTGCTTAAATATAAACTGCTTGGTTTAAAATCAAGACGCGCTCTCCTGGAGATGGTATTTTTGTTCGATTTGTGTAGCAATGTGTATGACTGTATCGATATCCGCAATAAGATAAGTTACATAGTTCCGAGGACCACAGTACGTCGCGGGGCGCGCGCACAACCCCTGTTTGCAGTGACCTCTTGTCGCACTAACGCGGGTGTGCGGGCGCCTCTGCGTCGACTTAGCAGTAACTTTAACGAGAACTTCCATCATATTGATATGTTCGCACATTCTGCTGGTAAATTTAAAGAAAAAGTACTTGAAACACTTAGTGGTAATTAAAATGACTCAATTCGGTTTTAATAATAATGTAACTTGACATGAATTTTAATAAATTTTAATTATGTTCAATTAATTTTAATGATTTTTAATGAATTATAGTGATATTTAATGAAGTTTTATGAATTTTAATGGTTTATAATATTTTAATTTTACTTGACGTGTTTTTAATGGGTTTTGTTATTAATGTTTTTAAGTTTATTTAACATGACATGCTCTTTTTGATTATTTTTTGTGAGCTTTGTATTTGATGTTTATTAACTTGTTATTTAATTGTGTTTTTTATTTGTTATTTATTGTGCCCTCTTAATTATTTCATTTTTAATGTTTTATAACTTTATTTTTCATTTTTATTTTGATATTTGATGTTGTTTATAATTTTAATTGTCGTAGGTTTAAATCGCATGCAATTTTTTTTTATTTGTATTCTGTGGGAAATGTGGTTGGTGACATATTTGGTCGATTTATTTTGTACCATTTGATATAAAATGTAATGTGTCACTGTTTGTTTCCCCCCTTATAAATAAATAAATAAATAAAATAAATAAATATATAGGTAAGTTCAGGAAGTCTGCACCATGTGACCTAAGGTTACAGACAGATAGTGAGCAGTAATTCCAGGTTCGGGAAGGGTACACTCACTGCCAGTCCAGTAGACTCACAGGACTGATCAGAGATGGCTAAAGGTGTCTTGGCCACAGTGAGGAGTAATGAGACAAGAATATTAATTCAAATCTGATATATTAACAATATTTTACACCTTATATACCATTTTGTCTTAATACTCAATAATGTACCATCTGTGTCCTATGCGTCAACCAACCAGTATTTTATCTGGGCCGCGCGTCAACCGGCAGCCTAATTGCGTAAGTGAATTCTGCAAAGCAAACAAGTTGGAACCTTCCCAAAAACGACATTATTGCATATAACACTCTGAAACGGAAAGGTTATGCTCCTTTCATTACCAATATTTTGACGTAGATTTGATTGTAAAAGAATGAATGAAAGCGGAAGAATCGAGATAAAACTTCACTATTGGTATGTGTAATGCAAATCTTCTTCTATCTATCTATATCTATAAAAGCGAAAGGTGACTGACTGTCTGACTCACTGACTGATCAATCAACGCACAGCCAAAACTGCTAAGCCTAGAAGCATGAAATTTGGCAGAAAGGTACCTCAAGTGACGTAGGTGTGCACTAAGAAAGGATTTTTGGAAATTCCACCCCTAAGGGGGAAAAAAGGGGGTTGAAAGTTTGTATGAAAAATCTAATTCCTGCGACCAACATTCTTGAAACTTAGCACAAAAAATATTCTAAGTAAATGATAAAGATTGACATTATTAGTTTTTTGAAACTACCCCCAAATGATGATTTAGGGGGTGTTCAAGTTTGTATGGAAAAATCTGATTTCTTGGGTCAATAAACTTGAAACTTGCCACAAATATTAACTTAAATGAATAATAAAGGTTGTTATTATTATTTTTTGAAACTACCCCCGAAAGATGATTTAGGGGTGTTAAAGCTTTTTTGAAGAATCTTATTACTTCAGTTGATAAATTTGTAACTTGGCATAAATACCAATCTTAATAAACAATAACGGTTTTCATTATAAGCTTTTCAAAACTACCCCCAAAAGATGATTTAGGAGATGTAATTTTTTTTTGAAGAATCTTATATTTTGGGTTAATAAACATGAAACTTGACATGAATACCAACCTCAATAAAGGTTATCATTATTAGTCTTTTGAAACAACCCCCAAAGTCGATTTAGGGGGTGTTGAAGTTTGTATGGAAATATCTGAATTTTTGGGTCAAAAAACTTGAAACTTGCCAAAAATACTAAACTAATATGAATAATAAAAGTGGTTATTATTATTTTTTTAAACTACCCCCGAAAGACGATTTAGGGGTGTTAAAGCTTTTTTGAAGAATCTTAGTACTTCAGTTGATAAATTTGAAACTTGGCATAAATACCAATCTTAATAAACAATAAAGGCTTTCATTGTGATTTAGGGGATCTTAATTTTTTTGGAAGAATCTTTTCGCTTGGGTTAATACACATGAAACTTAACATAAACACCAACCTCAATAAACAATAACGGTTGTCATTATTAGTTTTTTGCAGCTACCCCCAAATGACGATTTAGGGGGTGTTAAAGTGTTTTTGAAAAATCTCACTTCTTGGGTTGATAAATTTGAAAATTGACATAAATACCCATCAGTGAACAATAAAGGTTGTCATTATTAGTTTTACTTATCTATTCCCAAAATACGATTTAGGGGGTGTTAAAATGTTTATGAAGAAACTTATTTCTTGGGTTAATAAATTTGAAACTTGGCACAAATACCAACCTAAGGAAACAATAAAGGTTGTCATTATAAGTTTTTCGAAACTAACTCAAGCTAAGAATCTTACTGGTCAGGGTTTCGTTTTTGACGTGGAGTTCTAGGGCAGAGCACTATTATTATTATTAAAGCCATTTATTAATCCTTATATTAAATACCATATTAATTATTCATTATAACATTAATTAAATACAATTTCAATTCAATTCAGTTTAGTTTCACATTAATAGTTAAATTTTTAAATATAGTTAATGCATATTAAGTTAGATTATAATACTTGTTATTCTAATTAAGGACCTCTTTTCGAGTAAAGGCCTCCTCCATTTCACTCCACAGTTTTCTGTCCTTGGCTTTTGATTCCTAGTCTTTACCTGCTGTCTCTTTAATTTCATCAAGCCATCTTTCAGGGGGTCTACAGGTCCCGTCACGTAAAAAGAACGCTGACCTTGAATCTGCGCAGTGAGCGATTTATCGATCAAACTGGTGGTATGAAGGGGGCGCGACGGGGGAATGCCCCGCCAGTGTTTCTGTGCGCGCACGCTATTGGTTCGTCAGTTGACCCATGCTTCCCGCGCAGAGATCACGCTTCGTTCGCTGCCAAAATACAGTCGCACACACATTTTTCTTTGCTCGACGATTGTTTTTAAAAATGAAGGAATGAAAAATGATTAATTGATTTTTTGATTTTATTTATTATTGATGATAGTATCTATTATTTTATGAAGAAAGAAGTTGAGAAAGGAGCAGTTGATAATTTATAATGATAAGATATTTATAATAATAAGATCGAAATAAAAAATAATGCTCAAGAAAACATTATCTAATTTAAATCCAACCTCTTCTAAAGTACTAAGTAGCTAGAAAGTACCTATTATGATTCTACAATAAAACAATTACTCTTATATTATAAAACAATATCCTAGTTCTTTAGACCGCGACAGTACCGATGCGCAGACACATCCCCTCCACTGTCGCTCAGCGTTCTTTTTACGTGACGGGACCTGTACCTCGTTTTCTTTTGCCGACTGGGCCAGTCCAATGTACTAATCTGTTGGACCATCTGTCATTATTCATACGTGCAACGTGGCCTAACCATTTCCATTTTAACTTTTTGCAGTGAGTTACAGCATCTGTTACGTTGGTCCGTTTCCTTATATCTGAGCTCTTTTGTTTATCCATGCGTTTTAGGTTTAGAATGCTCCGCTCCATTGCTCTCTGGCAGGTTTGAATTTTTCTTTCAATTCTTCCATTAAAGATCCATGTTTGGCAGGCGTATGACAAGCAGGGCAGTAGGCAGGAATCCAAAACAATAGACTTTAGACTGGTGGGTAGGTTTGACTTTAATATTTCTTTGTAGCTCCAAAATTTATTCCAAGTCATGTTTACACGTCTGTTTACTTCATCTATATGTCTAGATTTTTTGAAGGAGATTTGTTTGCCTAGATAAATATATTCCTGTACATACTCTAGTAGTCCCTCCTCAACTTTAATTGGTCGTTCTGCTCTGTTTGTCATAACCTTGGTTTTACTGGTGTTTAATTCTAAGCCAATGTGACAACTGACGTTGTTGAGGTCGTTTATCATCATTTGTAACTGTGTTGGTGTTTCCGAAAACAGTACGATGTCATCTGCAAATCTTAGGTTGCTAAGATAGTTCCCATTTATAAAAATACCTTTATCAGTCCAGTTTAGGTTTTTCATGATGTATTGAAGGACAGCAATGAACAATCTGGGTGATAATGGGTCACCCTGTCTCACACCTCTGCGTATTTTTATTTCTGGACCTTTTTTATCCAATTTGACTCTACTTACACTTTTCTTATAGATATCTTTTATGAGCTCTATTGTTTCAGTTGGTACGTTACAGTCCTCATATTATTAGGGCAGAGCACTAAGGCGCGATTTAGCGGCAATTCAACCTTTAAGGAGGTGAAAAGGGTCAAAATTAGTTTGTATGAAAAATTGAATTCCTTGGGGATGAAGTTAATAATCAAAATTTACATAAAACATTTTAAAACTCCCCCCCAGATAGGGTTAGGGGTTTGGCTCTCCCTATCCCCTGCGGCCGAACAATGGTAGGTGGCGGGGCCATTGACCTTGACCCGTCACAGGGGGACCAAGGGTGCCATACACGGGGTCGTCTGGCGCCCATGTGCTGATTGGTCCCTGGGGTGGTCACGGCGTGCAGTGTGTTAGAGTGCGCCGTTAATCTGAGGAGGGTCCGGTGACGGACAGCCGCGGCGGGTTCGCGGTAAGTGCTAACGCGTACCCGTGCTCCCGCCATAAGCGGCACAGGAGGACACCGTGGAGTTTTAGTGGGTTAGAGTCCCACATAACTGCACTATCTCCACGTGGTAGTGCAGTATGCATGAGCACTTCTCCAAGAAAAAAAAAAAAGATAGGTTTAGGGAGGTAATTTTTTTTTTTTGAGAAATCTCACTGCGCAATCTGACTAACATAAACGAAAAATAAAAAGAGAAGAAAAGAGTGATTAGCGTATTTAGGTTGTTCAAAACTCGACCCTCAACTGGGCAAAAAGGGGTAGATAAGTTATTAGGGGAGAATTTTACTTTGTGGCGGTAACCTAAAATGTATTATTCTTAAAGTCAAATAACGAGTCGTCCCAATCCAATAAATCCAATATATCTACTTTAATAATAGGTTATTTTTGGTCGCCTTTACTAACTGCACATAAGAAAATCATTTATAAGATAAACAAAATCACGCGAACGAAGTCGCGGGCGGAGTGCTAGTGTCATATATCTTCAAAAAAAGTAGTCTTAAGTAGTCTGTGTTCAACTCAAAGGAGGATTTGGAAAGCTAACGCTAGCTTTCCAAATTAGTTTCGCAATACCGAAAAAGTTGAAAGAAATGATTCTGATTCTTTGAAAGAATCCACTTGTTTCCTTTGCAGAATTCACTTACGCAATTAGGCTGCTGGTCTAGTGCTGAGTCAATGTCCAAAGATAACATTGAACTGTATTTTTTTTTTGTGATGATGAGCACACTTTCGAACTTGTGACAGGGATTGGAACCACGTGTCACTAGTTTATAGCAATTCCCGTTTATAGTTATCGGCACGTAACTTGGCAAGAGTCGTTAGATGCGCAGAAGTAATTTTTTTGTCTCTTTGGTTACCTAGCGGGACGAGGGGAGCGTTTAGCACGTTCCGAGCGCGCGATTGGTTAGTCAGTTGACACATGGAGCGACTGACCAATCGCGTTGCTTCCACGTTCCGTTCGTACTATACGGTGGTTGGTCAGTTTGCTCACTATGCGCGAACTTACCCCCACTATGCCAAAACATTGCCAAGTTACATGCCGGGGACTATACTATAATTAAAGGAAAAAACTAATTGGTTTAAAAATTGTTCTTTTCTTAAGTTTCTCGTATGTCAACTGCCCTGAAATTGATCCTGAGTGACACTATCGAATAGTGTAATAATATAGCAAATGCTTTTTTCAAAATAAACAGTTTCTATGCCTGGCTAGGAATATTCATTTCTCAAAAATTCAATGATGCAGTTTGAATTTTCTTCAAAATCAGCCCCGAGACTCCTTTCGAGTGTTTTTTTTGATATGCCTCATAGTTTTAGATTTGGTACGAATTTGAACGTAACCTTCTCGTAAAGCTCGTAAATTAAATCACACCAATAATAAAGGCGAAAGTTTGTGAGTATATGTATGTGTGTTTGTATGTTTGTTACTTCTTCACGGTTAAACGGCTGGACGGATCTGGAAAAAAATTGGCACAGAGTTAGATAATAGTCAGAAATAGCACATAGAATACGCATAATTTTTATCACGGGAAAATGTTCCCTAGGGATAATTTTCGAGATTCACGCGGGCGTAGCCGCTGGCAGAAGCTAGTAATATTATATACTTTTGTAAAAGTTTGGATGGATGTATGTTTGTTACTTCTTCACGCTTAAACGGCTGGACGGATCTGGATGAAATGTCGCACAGAGATAGAGTATAGTCTGAAATAGCATATAGGTTACTTTTTATCCCGGTAATATGTCCCCTCGGGTTAATTTTCGACATTCACGCGGGTGAAGCCGCTTGTCAATAATAAAAACGATCTAACCCTTTCTATTTTCCCCAGCTCCTCAAAACCCTGACGTCGAACTGGCGCACGCCGTACCTGGTGTGGGACAATAGCACGCGCGCCGAGCTCAAGGACGTGCTGCGCCACGCGCGCGCCGTCATGGAGGACGACGCGCCGCTCATAGAGCCCTTCGTGTACTCGGCGCACGAGGGGCTGGTGTCCGTCGGAGGGGTCTATATTGATATCTATAATGAGCAGCCAGAGTTCCCTATTGAGGTAGGTTGTAGTCTATAGAGTGTATATTTTTAACGGAATTTTGAAATAGCCAGTTTCTTTTAACATATTATGTTAAAAGAAACTGGCTAAGTGCGTGTCGGACTTTGCACATTTAGGGTTCCGTACCAAAGATTTCTCAAAATATTGGTATTTGTCAGTAAACTATATGTAATAATAAATAGTATTACCAAATTTCAAGTTCGTAGGTCAATGGGTAGTAAACAAATCTTCAGAACCAAATTGTGTGACAGACGACGGACAAACGGACGAACGGACAGGCAGACACGTCAGGGACAGCAATAGGGCTCCGTTTGGACTCTTCGGGTACGGAACCCTAAAAATGGTCTGCTAGCAATAACACTAAAAAGAAATAAGTTAAATTTTTTTTTGTAAATTAAAAACACCAAAATGACTATACACCTCCCAATGAAACATTCGTTAAATGCGACTTTGATGGAGCTTTCCTCGCTCCACAACATTTCTTTTAATTTAAACAAGAATATTTCTTCTGCTTGCTACCCCTATACTAGCTATGTTATTTATCTCGAAAAAAACTTTTTAACAAAAAAATTAAACGGATTGTTCATTAAAATTAACATTCAATCATTCGCTTTATAAGTCAATTTAACTTTTATGTTAAAAATGTATATTATTTTACTCCTTTTAGTGTTGGTACCTCATATTACCATAAACATCATTTACAACCAGAGTAAATCTCATTTCAATTCTAATAAGCCCAAACACGACTAGGATACATTGTTTTTTTGCTCATCATCAGATCAATTCGATGGTACCATTTTCATCAGTACCATTTATTTATATGTATTAGCTTTATCATAGTCCCTTAACTATTCGGGATATCTTATACCCATGACCTACTTATGAAGGAGTCTCAGTGGCCACCTGTGGTCTTCTTCATAAGTTCCACTTCACTAAATGATACTGTCTGAGTGCAAATGCTTGCAATGTTATTGAAAATACAAAAATCGCTACATGTCTGCCTACAATATCTGAGAAGTTCACTCTATTTTCATGGGATCCCATCATCAGAATCTGATTTGGTGACAATGGGTCCACCTCGTATACACTTTGAAACAAAAAAGTATTTTTGCAAATCCGTCTATTTATGACGGGAGTTATGCCCGAATATGTATAACAAAAAATATAAACATCCGAATTGAGAACCTCCTCCTTTTTGGGAAGTCGGTTAAAAACTGTTATAGCTATATAATGCACCGTTAACGTTATTTTCTCCAACCAGAATCCGCAGCAGTTCATCCTGGACCTGCTGCAGTTCATCCAAGAGCAGACCAAAGGGGACATGACGTCGGAGAGAGTGCAGCATGTCACGTACGCGCTCACGGCTCTCGCCAACGTTATCATCAAGAATCCGGGTACGTATATCTTAGAAATACTGGAGAGAATAGCACAAAGTAGCCCAAAGCTGTAAATAGACAAGATCAGGTTAATGTCGCGGTGTAGGCTCCCCCAACTTTTTGTTAAATTTTTAATGACAAACAAACTTACCGTTCGGCTAAAAATCGCAAAAAAAACCCGTATTTGCGAACTTTGACCTTTTTACATTTTATTTATAATGGTGTTCCGAACATTCGTGCCAATTTTCAGCTGTATGCGAATGACTGTAAACCTACTCCTATTTTTTGGTCTAATTTGACTGGACTAAACCTATTCTTGTTAATACATAGATAAGAAGATAATAATAATATTAATGTCAGGGTATCGGCTCCACAAAATATATTTTAATGCCCATGAACTTTATTTAGCAGCCATTTTTATTTGTGTATCGACGTCTGTGGACATTATTCGTCCTTAAAATAGTGTATCAATATGTTTGGGACATAAATTCGCTTGCTTCCCTGTAGAGATCCACACTATTTCTCTGCAAAGACGCTCGCATTGACCTAGAAAAAAGGCTATGTAAGCAGTTTATACAAATAGCTAGACATATTGGTGGGTAGACATGGAGGTGGATCTAGACGTTTGTACGCAGCAGTCTTTTCCGCAAGCCCGGCAGGCTTATTACGTATCTTTTGCAAGAGCAAAACGATAGCGATCAAACGCTTTATGTCATGAAAGTCGGAATTACCTGCAGTGTAGGTATGGTAGGTCCTACACTTCTACACAATCGATTGATAATTGGTCGCTGTTTGTCAAATGCACCGGCACATGTCAAAAAAACCGCCAACTACTCTAAAAGTTTTGTATGGAAGAGCAATTATTGCGCAAAAATCGCTATCGTTTTGCTCTTGCAAAAGATACGCAATAAGCCTGCGGATACAATCCCGGGACATATATGTTGTTTCTTAGCCCCACTTTCACCACTCTGGATTGTCTTGTTAACTCCGAGTTAGTAGCTAACCCAGCCAATTTCGTATGACATATTACTTATTTAACCTCGTGTTAGCAACAAACTCTGAGTTAAGATCGTGCAACTCGGCCTTAACCGGTTGTGTGCCGTAATTACCGAAACAATTAAAAAACCATTGGGTCTCGCGTGGATCCACGTTTTAGGCACTGAAGGGACTTCATACAAAATTCCAAATATCACAATACAATACTTTTCTCTCCTTCCAGGCGCAGAAATCCAATGCATAGGGCAGTTTGGGCTCATCTTCGGCATGCTGTCGGCTCGCCCTCACCCCTCACTGCAGGACGCCGCACTGCGCAGCGTGCTGGCCGCGGGCGGCTCGCGCGAGTGTGTGGAGGACATCGCCGCCAGCGCCGTGCTGGGGCACTTGCTGGCCTTGCTGGCTGACCGGCCACCGCGGCCTGATGCCTTGGCGGCGTTAGCGGCCTTGCTAGCTAATACTGCGCTGGTTAGAGAGGCTCTCAACAAAGGTAAGTGGTTTGACCAACTAAGCTGCATCCCGTTAGTCTGGTAGTTGGCCCTAACATAGAAGGGAAAAGGCTAAGCAATCTAATACTGGGCTGGTTCGGGAGTTTCTTAACAAAGGTAAGTTTTTGTTTTGACTACGATAAGTCAGTCATACCGAGACATCTGAAAGTAAATTATAGCACTGTCCACACATTTCCGGGTTCATCGGTAACATACGATATGTACGAACTTGTTCACACATCTCCGTATCATCAGGAGGACTAGAGAGAGATACTGAGGGCGTCAGTATCCCGGCACGCACCTACGGCAGTGCTATCCGATTTTTATCTCCGTGGACGACATTTTGTGCAATAGCAAGTGCAACATGAACACAGAAAGGTTGATGGAACTTGTACGACAGAATAATTTACTTTACGATCTTTCTAATCCACATTATTTGAATCGGGTTGTGTGCGTATTAGCCTCCAAAACAGGCTACACTGATACCGATTTTCCAGATATGTGTGAACACGGATACACTGAAACGAACAACTCGGAACTCGGATAGCCCTGACCCGGAAATGTGTGGCCAGCGCTTAAGCCGTTGTTCCCAAGTGCAATTCGTAGATCTTTGACAGACGCTACAGTCTTGCCAAGAGATGTCGTGTTACCCAGTTACTGGGTTGTGGAGGTTAAATGGCTGTCGTTTCTGAATAATGATTAAGCATTTGATTAGTTTGCAAAGACATTCATGACATTTTTCTCTCCTGATTAATCATTATCTTATTAGCATCTAGTTTGTTACGATTAATTATTATCACCAAACATGTTTGTTTGTTCTTGTGTGCAGGTGCTGTGATATACCTGTTAGATCTGTTCTGCAATAGTAAGCTGCCAGAGACGAGAGAGGCAGCTGTCGAGCTGCTCGCTAGAATGATGGCTGACAAACTGCACGGACCTAAGGTATGTTCTTATATCTATTTCAAATCATAGATGGTTTTCTTAAAAGACAATTTGAACCTTTTGAACTTTGGAAAATCTGTAATCCTTCCAAGGGAACGTAATCACACGATAAAAAATATCCGATGTTCTTCTTCAATAGAGGCGGTGCCTTTTTTTATGTGGAAATCCCAATGACTTCTCCCGCTCTGGGTGAAGCGGGAGGGCGTGTAAGACTTTTACTGTCTAAAACCCACCCGTGTTCCTTCAGTTGCTTGTGCCAGGACCGCGGTAACTCTCTTTCAAATTTATCCGCGACCAGACAATATAAGGTGTGCTGGCAGTGTTTCTGAGCACGCACTTTCAGGATGAAAAGTTGCCACTTGCGCGTCAGCACCTGCGTTTTTTGGTGTTACCACACCGCTGATAAAAAAAAAACAAAAAAAAAATTTGATCACAATGTTAAGTTGCTCCCACACTGCTGCAAAATGTTTAATTGTTAGGTAATGTTAGTAAACATTGTGTAATGTAATATTATAGTAGGAAGCATCAGTGTTTTAAATTTAACAATTCCTAACAGAATGTAACTATTCCTAACATTTGTTAGTTAATGTATTGGTGATAGAAAATGTGTATAAACATTTTTAAGATCGATGGGGGAGCACCATAACTCGGTTTGAAATTAGTTGTATATAATTTGAGTCTTATGACACATCAATAGATCTCAAATTGCATATTCGCACGCGCCGGCCTCGCCCCGCCTCATTCCAACCCCGCGCTCACCTACCCACCCTGCATACGCAATTTGAGATCTATTGATTATTATATTCAACAAATTTTAATGCGAGTAAGACGCAGGTGCTCACGCGCGTGTCGTCTAAACGCGCTCGGTTCTGAAGCATTTAAAATGTTTCAGGTATATAATCGGTGTTCTCTCAAGGCCTCTTACAAGATGCAATCTATTGCGTTATTAACAAGTTTCAATAAAATAAAGTCTTCTATTTTTATATAAGGCTTATTTTCCGACAGGTCCGTCTAACGATATCCCGGTACATTCCGGGCGTGTTCGCTGAAGCGATGCGTGAGTCTGGTGCGTCGAGCGCGGTACACATGTTTGACGCTCAGCACGAACATCCTGAACTCGTGTGGACGGACGACACGAGACGCCGACTCGCGACGCACATCGCTACGTTGAGGGACAAGTTAGTATTACGATAAACAGTCTTTCTCTCCGGATTTCGGAACTAAGAAGTTGATTTTCTTTAGCCTGCAAGCTTTTAGTGTTAAAGTTGGGTTTGAAACGTGTTTAACTACCAATTCTCAATTCAGAGACCAGCCCATAATTGGTCAGTTCCGAGAAACAAAACACAGGACACAGAATAGAAAGAAAACAGAAAAAAAAATTAAAAAAAACAGTTGGCACAAAGTGTGTTTCATGCCAGCAGTGTGCTTCGATCAATAATACACTAGATACACAATCCCATACAAAACTTCTCTTTAAAACTGTCGCCAATTTCGTTTACGTAATTCTAAGAATTCTAGTTTAAATAAATATACATTAATGCAAATTCAGTCTTAAATGCAATGCTTAAAGTTGCATTCACAAAACTTGTACAATAAAAAAAGTTAATTAAAAAAATCAAAAAGCCCGACTGCTTGAAAAGCAAACTAAAAAGACATAAACACACAACATAGGATACATATTCGCGAGCTGGCGGACCAAAACCAGATGTATCCTCCGACTGCACAGCATGATTTTCTTCTTGTTTACGTCTTTTTAGTTTGCTTTTCAAGCAGTCGGGTTTTTTGATTTTTTTAATTAACTTTTTTTATTTACAACTTTTAGTTATTTTTTTTTAGAATTATGTACATTTAAACATATAAGTGTTATATATTTTTGAAATCGACTCTTAAAATCCTTTATTTTGATACCCCACACGATGGGTTTGGAAGAAAAAAAAAATTTATTCCCCACAAAATGGCGCCCAAAATCCGCCATTTATGTTTTTCCAATTTTAATGTAGCCAGTGACACTCGCAGGATTAAGACGAATCGATTGACGTAAGAATCATCAAAATCGGCCAACGCGTTTGTTCTCTAGAACGCCACATAGGAACAAACATACATACATAGACTGATGAACACATTACCCTCCTTCGGCAGTCGGGTAAAAAGCAATAAATAATTATGACCTTTCTTCGCTGCTCAACATACATCGAAACAAATTTAATCTTACACGCATGTTTTAAAGTCTAAATTACAAAGTACCAGAACAGTCAATGTTTTTTACAATAGTTGGCGCATTGTCGACGCAAACGTTGGTCAAACAATCATAATATTTGGTAATTGATTCATATTTACTATTTAATTCAGTTTTTACTTTATGATATAAACTTACCGAAAAAACAGTTATTCCTTTCAAAATCACGATGTTACGGTGGATATTTGCGAAGTTTTTGAACGCACATTGTGGCATTTTGACTACTTACTGTTGGCTGTGATTAGACCATACTGATTTGAAATAAGACCACAACCACAGATAATATAATACTAGCACACAGATACCTCATCCCATACAAAGAAACCGTGCCGACGTAACTAGCGTTTTTCGACTGCTTATTCTGGCAATTTTTTGTACATCGAACGCATTCGGTTCTGTTTCACGGTGATAGATAGATGGTGTTAGCAGCGACTTGCAAGTAAAAGGGTTTACTAGGTTCGTGAATATTTTTTTCTTTAAATACAGTGAAGGTTTGTTTTCTAGTATTTATTTGCACGTTTTTACAGTTTTTTTTGCACCAAAATGTGTTAAAATGCAAACTTTAACAATCCAGTGGAATGCCTCAGAAATTTAAAACTGCGCCGTCTATTGGCAACAATTTTAAATGATCCGTCTAATAATCTTTGAAATGTGAATTAAGAGCCCAATATTCCATAATTTTGTACTTAGGAGAGTTGATTAAACAAGAACATACAATTTTTGTGTTCAATTCCAGAAAATGTTAATTTTACACACATTCAATAACAGATCGAGGTGCATATCGCGCCATCTAGTGAGATTTATTTGAACCAAATTTTCTTTCTTAGCAATGAGACCCCGTGCCACAACCGTATTTGTGCTTATTTTTTGGCCCGTTTTATAGCGCTTATCCTCATCTAGTGTATTGATCGAAGGTGTAGTAGCTTAGGGCTGTAGATGATGATGATATTTAACAGCCAGAAGACCACTCTTGGTATCCCCATGCGTATCCCTTGTTTTGTATGGCTATGTATGTATTTTTTTAAACTTGTCGAATATCAACGCGACTACCAGTCAGGGAGCCAGTCTCGAACTTATTCATTATACCACACAATTGTAATTTTGATTGCGATTTGGATAAAAGCAACGTTAGTCATTTAGCGATTTTGAGATTGAAATACATTCAGAAGTTTACGTCCTTCCTTACTCTTTAACAAGATAATAATATGAGCCCGACTCTAACATTGACATACTTAGGATTTTAGACAAGTCAACAGTTTACTTTATTGATCTTTTTACGTATGTAATCATATATGATTAACATGTGACATTTGAAGACATGTCTGTCTCGTGGTGGATGTCACCCGCACTGGGCTCACGTGGCTGACGGCCCATTCCCTTTCACAGAAAGGAAGCTTGTATTTCAGCAGTGGGAACACTAAAAGGCTGATTATGATGATGAATCATATATAACAACTAAAAACAACCCTTACAACCCACAGACACCAATCCGACCAGCTCCGCACTCCAAACGCGACATTCGAAGACCGGGAGACGCTCGAGCGTGCAGCGGCTGGCGAGCAGGCCTGGGCGCCGCCAGGGGAGGTGGTGGTGGACGGCGTGTACCTCAAGCTATACCTGCAGAACCCGCACTGGAACCTCCGGAGCCCTAAGAGATTCTTACAAGAATTGCTTACGGAGACCATCACTGCGCTCAATAAGGATGCTTCTGAGGTGAGTTTGCTCGAATACTTCTGAAACCACTGAATACCCTATATATAAATATTATGTCGCATGCATATGATGTCATTATCTTGACCGAGACCTGGTTGACACTGGACATATCTGATAGTGAATTTATTGATCAACGCTATTTGGTCTTTAGATGCGATCGTAACCGTTTACTCACCAACAAAAAGGATGGCGGTGGCGTCCTTATAGCCGTATCTAAAGTACTAAATCCAGCCTATATTTCATTTTTGCCCCCGTTAACCTTGCCCGAGCATGTTATAGTTAAAGTACCCGCGAAAAACAATAAATATCATATAATTTGTGCTACTTACATCCCCCCTAAGGCTGTTGATGATACATACTTAACTTTTCTTAATTCTCTGTCTGTGTTGTGTGATGACTCTTCCGTAGAAAATATTATTTTAACAGGTGACTTTAATTTACCCTCACTTGCTTGGGTAAATAAGTTTTCATACATGGTATATGCTGCGAACAACAAACTGACAAATGTAACTCGTTTTTTGTCAAATTTCTGTTCACAACATGTTATGAAACAATATAACCATTTTTTCAATAATGACGGACGCATCTTAGACTTACTTTTTTGTAATACTCATGCATATACATTCTCTCCTGATGTCCCCCTTTTACCTGTTGACTCCTATCATCCAGCTTTCTATGTACTTCTTTCTCTCACCCCACACATATTCCTAAATGTACTGCTGATAACAAACTAAATTATCACAAATCTAACTATAACAAAATAAATACTGATATAAGTGACGTTGATTGGAATGTCTTACTGGATAACTTAGCACCTAATGAATGTGTTTCTACGTTTTATGAAAAACTTTATGAAATTATAAAATCACACACACCCACTTGTCGACCAAAAAATGTTAATTTCCCCAATTGGTTTTCCAAATCACTCATACATACCTTCAAAAAGAAAACTCAAGCCTGGGTTAGGTGGAAGAAGTATGGGAATTTATGTGACTATGAGGTTTTCTCGAGTAACAGGAAAAAATTTAAAAAAGTGGCTGAAATTTGCTATAGTAAATATATTAATGCAATTGAAGACAGTGTTGCTACCAATACTAAGACATTTTGGACGTACGTTGCTAACCGTAAAACAACAAATAAAATCCCATCCACGGTTCATTACAATCAAATTTCATCCAATGATCCTATTACTACTTGCAACTTGTTTGCTACATTTTTCCAGTCTGCTTATGAACACTCAACCTTTGACTGTAACTCTTGGGAACCACCATCTAGAAATGCTGACCACGATGTCTTCCTATGCAAACTGCAATTATCTCTTGATGAAATACATAAAGAATTAAAATCACTTGATTCAACCAAGGGTCCTGGGCCTGATGGGATTCCTTCGGTTTTTCTGAAAAACACGTGTGATACATTATGCTATCCTTTACTTATATTATATAATAAATGTTTATCATGTGGTATTTTTCCTGAAGTTTGGAAACATGCAAATATTGTACCAGTTCATAAGAGTGGCTCCAAGCATGACGTAGAGACCTATCGACCTATCTCTTTACTATCCGCTTTTTCCAAGTTATTTGAGAGACTGGTACATAATAAATTATATCCTGCTATTCGCACTGTTTTAATAAAAGAACAACATGGCTTTGTTAAAGACAGATCTTGCATTAGCAATCTCCTTATTTTCACGTCCCAACTGTTTGATAGTCTCGATAATAGACAGCAGATTGATGCGGTTTACACAGATTTTCAGAAGGCTTTCGATAAACTTGATCACACACTACTACTTAATAAAATTGCTTACAATGGAATCAGAGGTGACCTTTTACGGTGGTTTATATCTTACATAACTAACAGAACACAAAAGGTGGTTATTAATGGCTTTGAATCTGGCTCTTTTCGGGTCACCTCCGGTGTACCCCAAGGTTCCATTTTAGGCCCTTTATTATTTATTTTGTACATCAATGACATAAAACACTGTTTTCGAAATTCAAAACTTCTTCTCTACGCGGACGATTTAAAGGTCTATAAAATTATTTCTGATAAAGTCGATTGTTTTAACTTCCAGCAGGATTTAGACCGTTTCTCTAACTACTGCTCCTCCAATAAGCTTTACCTTAGTCTTCCAAAGTGTCATGTTATAACATTCACCAAAAAGAAAAATATTACTGAGTTCGACTATCGTCTTGCAAATACGCCAATTAGTAAAGTAAGTTTTCTCCGCGATCTTGGTGTTCTGCTAGATTCAAAGCTCCATCTGGATGCTCATATAGAAAAAATTGTTAACAAGGCCTACCAAATGTTTGGTTTTGTTATGAGATCTTCCAGGGATTTTCATCGACCTTCCACCTTTTTGCACTTATACAAATCAATAATTAGGCCACAGTTAGAGTTTGCAGTGCCTATTTGGAACCCTTTTTATGTAAAATATAGTGAAAGATTAGAATTAGTACAACGTAAATACCTTCGTGCTATGAATTTTAGATGTTATCGGAATAAAATGTCATACCACTTGCTTCTTAAAAAGTATGATCTTCTGACCTTAAAGTCAAGACGGAAACTTCTGGAAGTTATGACTCTGTTCAATGTGTGCCGCAATCATTTTGATTGTCCGGACCTAGTTAGGAGTCTTAGTTACCTGGTTCCTCGAACAGTTCGTGTACGTGAGGTACGTACTCGACATCTTTTTGCTACTAGCCCCTGTAAATCCAACGCTGGCTCGCGTTCACCACTTCATCGTTTGGTTGAGACGTATAACAATGAATTTAATTCAATCGACATTCTTTTTCTTAATAAAAATGCATTTAAAAAGCAAATCCAAGCAACCCTAAAGGATCAGCAAATAAATATATTATAACGTAATGTTTAATTAATAATATACGCACACAAATTTTAAATTAACTTTTTCTGTTTTCTTTTACATACTATTAAAAAATACAGATATGAGTTTTAGACTTAGTTCTAGGACAGCAACCGCTGTGTATTGTATCTGTGTTACTAGCTAGTTTTAAATACTTTAAATAGTAATCTGTGGAGAACGTAGTGGGTAGCATAATTGTACAAATGTAATATTTAAGATAGTATGACTGTTTCTTATTGTGCTACTGTTTGTTTTTCCTTAAATAAATAAAATAAAATAAAATAAAATTGGAACCTTAGTTCCCCCAAGAGGTTTCTGTATTAGTTGTTGACGGAGACCATCACTGCGCTCCATAAGGATGCTTCTGAGGTGAGTTTTCTCGAATACTTCTGAAACCATTGGAACCTTAGTTCCCCCAAGAGGTTTCTGTAGGAGTTGTTGACGGAGACCATCACTGCGCTCCATAAGGATGCTTCTGAGGTGAGTTTTCTCGAATACTTCTGAAACCATTGGAACCTTAGTTCCCCCAAGAGGTTTCTGTAGGAGTTGTTGACGGAGACCATCACTTCGCTCAATAAGGATGCTTCTGAGGTGAGTTTGCTCGAATACTTCTGAAACCATTGGAACCTTAGTTCCCCCAAGAGGTTTCTGTAGGAGTTGTTGACGGAGACCATCACTGCGCTCCATAAGGATGCTTCAGAGGTGAGGTGAAATTTAAAAAAAAAACATTTTTCAATTTTGGCACTGAGCTAAAAAAGAAAAGGCTGTCATATAGGTATGAGTGACAGAGACGACGCTCTACAAAGCCGATTTTTTTTTAAGTTGTTAAGTCCAATTTATTTATCTTTTTAAATAAAATTTTACCAATCTTAATATAATTTGCGCCTCACACAGGCGAAAAACAACAGATTGATGCCCAGTTTCTCGAAGCTCGATTATCGGGATGTTAACGTTATCGACTAATAATCGCTAGTTAACTGCTGTGATTGGTCGAATAAATTTCCAATCATAGCAGAAAACTCGTGCTGAAACAGATTTTTGAAGATTGATAACCAGATACATTGTATGTTGGTTATAAATCTTCAAAAATCTGTTTCTTCACATAATATCATTTAAATATTTCGTCACAGGGAAGCCGTGGCGAGACATGCGCATTAGCACTAAGCGCAGCCTTACGTGCGCGGCCGGCGTTAGGTGAACTATGCGCACAGTTAGGCGAGTTGCCGCGACTAGCCAGACTGCTGCCCACCGCGCCCAAGCTAGCTGTGCCTGTGATTACTGCACTTGCGCCTACGCAGGTAAGCTTTTGTACAAATATGTTGTGGGCTTATTCCGAGTTTTTACTCATGCTCGATCGCGTTAACGTAAACATAATTATTTTTATAGTTCCTAGAGCACTATTGCTGTCTCTCATGTGTCTATCTGTCCGTCTGTCTTTCCGTCGTCTGTCGCACACTTTTGTTCCGAAGAATATTTTAACTTCCCATTGACCTATGGACTTGAAATATGGTGATAATTTTTATTATTACGTATTGTGTGTGTATTTTACTAACAAGTACAGTATAATATGTATTTTTTCTTTGTTGCGGAACCCTAAATGAGTAAAGGCCGACACGCACTTAGCCGGTTTTTTATTAATATTGGTAGCGTTTGACCACCTGACGGTAACCGATGATGTGGTCGAAGTAGTAGAAGTCATTTGTATTGAAACAAGATCAGCGCTGTCCCGTGACAGTAATGGCGGTTACGCCCGTGTCCGGGATTAGAATTCCGAGTTCAAAATGTTCTGAATTATGACATATTATGGCGGATAGAGTTCGGATGTAGTGCGTAAGCTTCCCCAAAAGAAGTACTACGGCTATAATCTACGGCACGTAAGTTGCCAAGAGTCTTTAGATGCGCAGAAGTAGTTTTTTAGGTATCTTTGGATGTGAAGCGGGGCGCGGGGTACGTTTAAGACCGTTCCGAGCGAGTGATTGGTTGGTCAATTGACACAAGGATGACAGTTCTGTTCGCTCTATAAATGGTCAATGCTCTATGCTCAATTCGCGGCATATGCGCGAACTTACCCCTACTACGCCAAAGCTTTGCCAACTTACGTGCTGGGCACTATACTTCGGTACCGAAATTTCACGGATACGGATCGGATGTAGTGCTTAACCGCCCTAAGAGAAAACCTCTTCTTTTATATACAAATTAACATAAGAGAATGGTTACATTAACGCGGTCGAGTACATTAAAAAACTCGCTATTAGGCCTCTGTTCATTTTTGCTAAGTCAATTTTTTTAAGCAATGTTTCATAGGAGAGCTTCATTTATTCAAGAAAACAAAAGAGATATATCTTGAAAAGGCTTTTGTTTTTTAGAAGTCGGCCCCCAACCATTTTCCTTTAATAGACTACCTACGGCCCTGAGTTATTGCACCAAGTGACTTTTAATTCCTGGAATATTGCGTGTTGTGTAGCAAAGGATTTACTGAATTGTTTTGTTAATTTCCATAATTTTCACTTAGTTTTACATGATATAAACTTAATGTTTTTCTTTATTACAGTTTTTAAACCCTGTGCTAATGCATATAAAAGTTATTTTTATAATTTCCTTAATTTTTCAGGCATGCGTCGTAGCACTATCCCAGACAGAAGTGATGTCAGGGCTCAAGTCCGCCGTACAGTCGTGTAGAGAGATCATCGGCAGTGCGTGTGAAGCGCTCGCGCTTATCTTCTCTAGTAACGCCAATACTGACAGGCTGGTGTTGCAGGTTAGTTATCTAATTGTGTTTTTAACCCCCGACGGAAAAAGAGGGTGTTATAAGTTTGACGTGTGTATTTGTGTATCTGTCAGTGGCAACATAGCTCCTAAACGGATGAACCGATTATGATAGTTTTTTTTCTTTGAAAGGTGACTTTATCGAGAGTGTCTTAGCGATGTTTGATGTAAAGCGGTTCAGCCGTTCAAAAGTTATGCGCATACTCTTTGAATAGGGGTGTTTTCGCAGGATATCGTGTTATAATTACGTGTTTCGATGGATTGTCGATCGATGCGTGTTTACTACTAGATAACTAATGTAGTTTAAAGAGGTATTTGTGTCGGGGGATTTTTTAATTTTATTTGTTAAGCTATTGTTTCTTATTAATCAGTGTTAGTGATAGCCGATAAGGCCGAAAAGTTCTAGAATGGCAACTGCGAACTGGAAAACGCTGCTTTGGAAAGCCTCCCACTAGGACAGATGACCTGGTGGTGGCGGGAGTCCGCTGGATGCGAGATGCACGGGATCGGTCAATGTGGCGTCACTTGGGGGAGGCCTATGTCCAGCAGTGGACGTCTTTCGGCTGAAATGATGATGAATCATTGTTTTGACCAATCGCACTGGATCAGCGTGGTGAATGATTTGCCGTTTACTCTCACAGAGAGGATGCCTGTGTTCCAGCAGTACGGACGTTATAGGCTGATATCCTTGAAATACTTTCCATACTTGCTGATGCATGTTAAGCACCCACTAGCATTGGAAACTTAACAAGTCGACTGCTGAAAATTCTACTAATAATAGTTTTCTTTTATGTCTCTTCATATCTATTATGCACTACAAAAATTATTAGATTGATGATTTTCGAGTTTAGTAAATATAGTTTTTTTTATTGATAGTTTTTTTTTCTGATTTTTTATCGCTTGCTAACTACAGCCACTGTGTTATAACTACTTAGGAAATTTGTATCATATTTAACCGTTATATGAAGATGGGGCCGAAAATTTGTGCCCGCGAATCGGAAGACGTAACATTGGAAGGTCTCTCTAGATGAACCGATGACCTGGGGGGTGACCATAAGCTCTTGGAGTAAGGTTATTTTGAGATCGCGTAAGTGACAGATGTATACAAGTCATATACATCTGTCCCTTACACACACTCAAAATAACCTTACTCTAAGAGCTTATGGTCACCCCCTGGTTAAGGTTTTGGGAATCCGGTGGATGCGAGACGCACAGGACCGATCAGTGTGGCGACGCTTGATGGATTCCTATGTCCAGCAGTGAAAGTCTTTCGGCTAAAATGATGATGATTATCTAGTTTTCTTCAGCATTAATTCACTAATTCTAACACCAAAACCTCCACAGGCACTAGAAACCGACCTAGTAGGCGAGCTGCTGTCCCTCCTGGAGACCCGCCTAGACGGCTCGGCGGCCGCACAGCTAGTGCGCGCACTGAAGGCCATGTCGCGCTCGGCGCAGCACGGCGAGCGCGTGCGCGCGGTGCTGGCGCGCTCCAGCGTGTGGGAGCACTACGCCGCGCAACGACATGACCTGTTCATCACTGCGGCGCCGCAGAATAATTTGCTTGCAGGTAATTATCCCTTTGAAACTTTGCCTAATCAAATCAAAACTTAGTTCAATTAGGCTGTTCAGCGGCACTTTTGAACGTCACAAATTTAAAAGTAATAATAATTGATTCTACCGTCTATTCGACAAAGTAAAGAAATAATGAAAAAATATTTATTTGTGGCCCGCACAGGAGACACGAGAAATAAGCAAAAACCAAAAAAATAACAAAAGTTAAAATAAAAAGAAATATAATAATATAGCTTGTTATGGAGAAGAACGGACAAAAAATCCCACACTTACTCTTTTAAAAAATAATAAATTTTATATACGGGGCCGAGATGTGGACACTCACGATACGGCTGGTCCACGAGCTATGGAAAATGCTTCGCTCGGATCGAATCCGAAACGAGGTGATCCGGCAGAGAACCAAAGTTGTCTACATAGCTCACAGAATAAGCAAGCTAAAGCAGCAATGGGCCGGCCATATAAGCTGTAGAACCGATGACCGTTGGGGTAAGCGTATTCTTGAGTGGTGACCGCATACTGTTAAACGTAAGATGGGACGCCCTCAGGCCAGGTGGAGCGACGACCTTCGCAAGGTGGCTTGTAGTAGCTGGATAAGAGTTGCCGAAAATTGAACCAAATGGCGTACTGTTGGAGAGGCCTATGTCCAGCAGTGGACTGCTATAGGCTGATGATGATGATGAAATATTGATTAGATTGAAACTTTGGATAGTAAATATAATATTATTATGCTCAGGCGCAGTAATAAGGATTGTCAATACCATCATGATTCAGTTTTGAAAAAGATATAGTTGTGAGGTTTTCGTCATTTAAATTAAAATATGAATTACTTTCGACAATTTAATGTCAAAATTATATTTTGCAACCCGAGTTAAAATACAGTACGACCTAAGTCGGTGACAGAAAGTGAAAAGAAGTGTTGCCAGTTGGTGGCAACTAGTAGTAGCGCACAGATTGTAAAGGAAATAAAGGGTTGCGTTGTTTGCAATTTATCAATAGTGCTATACGACTTGTATAACTCTATCGTACTGGAACAATGGTATTTTCGGGCGAAATACTGAGTATCGTTGTAATAATCGAGCATTGGTTCATTCTATCATTACCATTTTTTTCGTTACTATTAGTGTAGACCACGGAACAGAAAAAACTGTGGAAATGCAAAGTAGGCGTGGCTCGCGTGTCACTAATAAGCGCATCCACGCAACTTGATTCCAGTCGTATTCTAACATCGCGCCGAGTTGCTAGTCTCGCAACAAATTTATTTTTACGTTACTATGCCGTTTTGTTCCATTTTGGATTGCAAAAATAATAGTAGGAGAAAGAATCTTAAAAATAGAGTTATTTCGTATCATCGGTAAAAACGATTTTATTTGTTTTCTAATAAAATCTTAGTAAATTTCAATTTACTAATAATTTAATAAAATGTCTAGTTAAAATGAACCTTACACGATTAAAATAAAGTTTATTTTGGATTGAATGTATTCACTATTTCGTTGTCGAAAGTTCTTCGCTACTCAATTAGGGATGTAGTCGGGTCGGGTATTGATTTTATAGATAGATATTGATAAAAGAAAATAGGAACCTATATTTTCTTTTATATTAGTTGGATTAAATATTTCCAAAAAAAAATTGAAGTATGCTGTATTGCATGCATAATAATTATTACAATAATTGTTTGTGCAGCAATTTGAAGAAATCACTAAATGAAAAATCCTTCTGATTTTTAGATTTCCCAAAGACGCTACCGTCAAAAAGAAATGGATAGATGCAACGGGTAGAGTTAATTGGATGCCATCCAAATCAAGCACGATATGCTCTAAACATTTTTTAGAAGTTGACTTATTAAGCCGTTTTTGAGTTTTAGCGAGACTAACGAACAGTAATAGATCTTTATACATATATAATATTTTATGTTTAAATAATACTACGCCAATTTTGCTGAATTAAAAACAAGGTTTATTTTTTTAAATTAAGAAATCGGGCATCTATCGATATCGATAATGTAATTAAACATGCAATGTCACTTCCGTGGTCGAGTAGCAGTAGATATCGATCTATGACACGAATGTCAACTTTACATCAAACGCAATAAAGTTTGTAATTGCAGCCACTGAGAATACCGCCATCTATGGTCCGATAGCGGAATTTACTTGGCAATTGAATCTAGTTTGACTTTAGATTACAAAACGTAGTAAATACTTTCTGCACTAACGCAAAATAAATTTCTTTCCAATTTCTTTGCAGATGACTTATGCTTGTTTTTGACTAAAATTAAAACGACAAATCAAACGGTCGGCTTATTTGTAGTGCATTATATGATTATCAGTTTATTTGTTGCACTTCCACTGTTTTTTCTGTTCCGTGGTGTAGTCTCAAATGCAGAAATTAACACGTAGTTGCTCGCACTGTATGAAAAAACACATGGTTTAAAAATCTCATCTCTTTCTACAGCGGCTCCTCATACAGCGGGTTACCTGACAGCTCCGCCCTCCAACATCCCAGCGCAACCGCCTCCCATCGACTGACCTAAGAACGCCACACTCGCAACACATACGACAGTTGCGACAAGTGCGACAGTTCCGACAAATACGTGCGGTCGGGCCGCCTAACTATACATACACGCTACGTTTCTGAAAGGAGAGTACAGCTGACCCCTCACGTAAATCCTGTGTAGAATCTCTATTGAATTACTATATTTTTGGTATCATTTAAAAGTTAACGAAGTTCTAGCAATTTTTCGCGTGTATTCAATAGATTAAAATTTAAAACACATAATATTTAGCAATGAAATGCATCGAATGTCTTTCAAAATTCTAAAAAGCGTTTGCCTTATATCTCTAATAATTATTTTATATTACGAGTACTAGATGTCGGTGTCGCAATTATGTCTTCAAAGTACAGCTTTGCACGCCTTTCAGAAACTAATCGTGTCAGAGAATTTGCCTTGGGGTACCCCGCGGCCTATTACAGATATTATTTCGATGTAAGATATTGCCTCAATGTAATGTATTATAGCAATAATTCTAATACGCTTAAGTACTAATTTCGCGTGAAATTCGTGGCGCTGTCTCAACCTAAGTGTACTTTTTGTTAAGCCGTTCATTCAAGTACTAACAAGGCAAATTCATATTTGTACTTATGTAAAAATATAGTTACAACTGCTGATGTTCTAACCTAAGTTTTGTATCGATGTCTCTTTGTAAATTAAAAGTATATTATTTACTCATTTTCATCACCAGTGAATGGTTCGCTCGAAGTATTAACAGCCAAAGTTAAGTTTGTTTATGTATCTCTGTTGTTTGTCTAAACTAGAACTGTGTTTAGAAGTTTGATCTCTAACGAAAGGCATATTGATTACATCATTCCTAAATACGTTAGCGACATAAGGTTTTGTATTAGGATTCGCACTTTTTTATGAATTTAGATTAGTGAGTTTTACAGAAAATTGTGCACGCGTTTGCAAATATAATATTCATTGTTTTGCAAGTTAATGAATATATCAAATTGTTTTATATACTCAATTACCCGCGGTTTGTCCTGTACTGCTAACAATAGTTGTGATTTTATGGCAATATTAATTAACTAAGCAATAAAAAATAAGCGTCTTGTCAATGGTCAAGTGCTACACTGTGTTCTTTTTACAGAATTCTACATCGAAATAAAAAATATCTTCAAGAATCGTCGGGTAAATTGTGTTGAATGAATAAACGTTAATAATTTGCTAGAATTCGCACTTTTATAAGAAAATTTAGGGTTTAAATATGTGTACCAATAGTCTGTGAGTACATGACATAGTTTTCGTTAGTACCCGTTTTATGTGTGTATTCATAACATAAAGGCTTTCTTGCCATATTTAGTTATTGTATTGAGACTGAAATTCATTGAAAATACAATTTTATATTTTGAGTTTTGGCACTTAAATAAACGTTAAGTATACGAGGCCTTTGAGGCTTTTGTGGGAAAATATATTTTGTCAAATTATAATTATAATAATTCATATTAAACATCTTAGAAATTGTTGGCTTGATTCGTTAGAATCGCAATACAAAATTATACGGAAATCGTAAAATGGATTTTCGTCATATTTTAAAACTAATAATTAATTCAAACTTTAAAAAAAGTATATAAAGCTTCTTTTAATTAATTTAACTCCTTATTTTAATCAAAATTATGTGTGATAATATTGTAAAGGAAATTAAATAAAAAAAATATTGTTTGGTTTAGTCATATCATAGAGTTTTAAGACATCTTTACTTTATGGATTTTATAATGCTCTTATGTTCACTCATTCATTATTGAGTACGTCCTAAAAACATATGTATTATAGTTATATTTAAAATTAGTATATACCAACTACCGTTTTTAGTCGATCGCTGATATTTGCTTTTCTTTGGTTTTAATTTGGTTCTGCTTATTTGTACAAAGCTTTCTTGCTGTAATGCGCCAGTAGTATAAAATATCGATTGATTTCGGTAGTCGGTACGTCACTAGTAGCGATAATAAAGGAATGCGAATGGTCGTGATGTCTGTGTGTTCTGTAGTTTCTGATAATTAATTTGAAAACAAATTGTAATCAAAAATATAAGAAAAAAATACACTAAAATAGGTAACATAATTATTCTTCCAAATTGTAGTCTAGATTTTTACGTGACTTTTTATGCTTTCAATTTATAATTAACTACTACTAAATAGTACAGAAAACACACATCACGAATGGATATATCGATGGCACCATGTTGTAAAAGCGACGTGTGATTATATGGATATTTTTATATCTAGAGATAAGTCATATTGCTGTAAAATATACGAAGTTAATATATCAATCTATACTGGCGTTTTATTTCTTGACGGTTTCATAAAAAATAATAACATCAAAAAAGTTTAAAAGGAACTGGAATGTATTTTAATCTTCTATATTATCTATACTAATAATAATATTATAAAGAGGAAAGATTTTTCTGTTTGTTTGTTTGTACCGAATAGGCTCCGAAACTCCTGGACCGATTTAAAAAATTCTTTCACCAATAGAAAGCTACGTTATTCCTGAGTAACATAGGCTATTTTTTAATCCTGAAAATGGGTCCTGTGGGGTGGCCCACGGGAGCGAAGCCGCGGGGAACAGCTAGTATATAATAAAAGAGAAAGTATGTATGTATGTTCCTTATAGACTCCGAAATGGCTGGACCGATTTTAATGAAATTCTTAGACAATCTTTAGATTGACCCAGCGGATAATCATGTAAAGTTTGGTGGCGATGACATTTTTTTTTGAACTTCGAACGCGGGCAGAAGCTAGTTTGAAATAAAATGCAAATTGCTTTCACTTTTTTTATTGGACACATTTTATGAGTAACTTTTTACTGATCATTTATAAACTATGTCATTCTAATTTAACTAATTTACACTTTAATATCTTACAAAATTATTATAATACATAGGTTTGGAACATTACCTCTGAAATAGCATTTTTACAAAATTGTTCACCTTATAATACTAATTTACTAACATTATAAAATTACATTTGTCACTATTCACACGTATAAGATCTAACTTATCCTATAAATTGGTAATTTCGTTTTGTCAAAATTAGGCTTCTAAAGCAAAACACTAAAAAGTGCAAAAATAACTTTCGGAAGTCGGTGTCTTTGATACCTCTTGTTTTTATCGTTTTTCAATACCGACTGACATACTTGAGTACTATAAAACCCATAGAAAATAATGAGTTACTATAAACAGTTACAATAGGGATGTTTCTTGGGTTAAAAAATAATAATTCTAATTAGTCCGTAAGTGAGATTATCAAATAATATTGGACCCGTATGTTTTGCATTTATCAACTAAATTAAAATTGATAAAGATGTAGCGTATCAAAGTTCAGGAGTTGTGGCTTGTGACGACACTTTGTCAGTATAAAGTATAGCACACCTTGACGTCACAAGATATTTCAACGCACTGTATCGTCGTAACTTTTTGTTTACGTGGCAAAAGAAAAAGTACGTGTCCAATATTTTTAGGTTATCTAACTGATGGACCAAATCTTAGATAAAGTACCTATAGATTTCGCCATGGCGTGGCCGCACATGAGACAACAATAGTTAGTTCTGGTGTTACAACAAGAACAAGAACACTACAACCCACCATCGCACTGACACTTATTATCTATGTATAACCCAATTCCATGTCTCAATTAACACACAATACCACGAAATCACAGAAAATCAAATAAAACCGAGTTTGTTTGTCAAACCTGCCTTTATATTAGAGTTTGACAAACAATAGAAACCGGCCAGGGTGACAAAGACAAAAAATAATCTTTTGCCCATATTATTTACATGGGGCTGCCAATTTGCGATCTCGCTCTATCAATCAAGCTCATTTTATGGCAAAATCTATAGGTACTTTATCTAAGGACCAAATAGATATTTTTTGCCAACTACCATATTGCATTGCTGTTTTGATTCTAAATACGGGTTATTGTCATTGATGAGAGATTAACCACAATGTACTACATTATAACAGATACTTATCACAGCTTAACACAGCAAGTAATTCAGATCTAGGCATCAAATTAACATTTTTATTATTTGTTTTCTAAAAGAACAAGATAATAAGCGAGTCATCATCCTAATGAACTAAATGTACTAAATAAATCAAACTTTATTTGAATAGGATAAAATTCTTATCAGAATGACGGTAGTCTGTACTATGTTCACTTTAAAACAGTTCTTATATAAGTTTAATTTTCTTCGATAATTAGATCATTTTAAACAATTGGTTCTTATCGGTTTTGACGATGACGTTTACCTATTTGAGCCAGTTTTTCGTTGGTTCTCGTATTGGAGGGTTCATCTACCCCCTTTTTCGTCGAGTAGTGATGACGTCATACAGGATGTGCGTTGAGCAAATCTGGCGGTGTAGTGTAGTGGTTGGTGTGTGGAGCCTTTAGAGGTCGTTCGTATGTCTCCCCTCGGGTCCAGCCGCGCTTGCCTCTGCAGAAACAACGTCATCAGTATTATGCAGGCTGCCTACACCCAATATGCTCGGAAATGATGGAATTCTGACCTAACTACTGTCTTTAAATTAACCCTAACTAAATGTCAGAAGACTCAGAAGTGGAAATGACTATCTTACTTTCTCATTGAAACAAAAAAATGTGCACAGAACCGAATTACACTTCTTTTAGTCAGATGGGCCCTGTGGCCCGAGCGATGACCTGAAGAAATTAAGAGAGAGTGAGAGTTGAAAGATGAACGAGTAGATTCTCTCCTAGCTCTTTAGTGACCAACGACCATTTTACAAGCTTTTATTTAACTTGTTATAGTACATAAGTGTTCGGGTCAAATATTGCAACTGAATTTTAAAGCAGTTATCCTCCGAAATTTTGCATACACGTTTGGTTTGGATGACAATGCTTGGTTAGCTAAGTGACGTCATTCTAAATCCAAGATGGCGGACTAAATATTTTTTTTTGCACTGCCATGATATGGATATCTATCAAATGAAAGGATTTGCTAAGAAGAAACGAAAAAAGCTTGTTTTAAAAAAAGTTTTTTTAATGAATATTTTTTTTTCTCTGGATCTTTCACTTGTAATGAAGTAAATGGGTAAGTAAAACGGTTGACTATCGTAAAAATCTGCCTTTTTCCAACTATGTTGGGGTCGGCTTCCATACTAACTGGATTCAGCTGAGTACCTGTGTTTCATATGAAGCGACTGCCTATCTGACGTCCACAACCCAGTAACTGGGTAACACGACACCCCTTGGAAATACTGGTGAAAGATCTCAGGCTTCTGATAACAAGGAACGACTGTCAAAGATCCTGAAATGACAGCCCTGACGGAACACGGAAAATCTGTTACATAAGATTTGAATGAATGATCCGGATCCCCCCGATACGGAGATGTGTGAACAAGTTCGTACAAATCGTTATATCCAATTTTTCTCCGTACCTGCCGTGTTCCGTCAGGGACGGGTACCCGGCAATTTGTGGACAGCGCTTTAACGTGCTCTCCGAGGCACGGAGGAATCTCACTATGTAAAGATGGTCACCCATCCATGGACCGACCTCGGTAAGCGTTGCTTAACCTCGAAGATCGACCCGTGCGGCTGTTATTATTTAGCCCTGGTTATATATCTCCAAAAAATAAGTTGCTCACCTCATCAACATCTTGATATATCTGTGATGCTTTGGCGTAGGCGGTGCATCATCAGCGTCTATCTCTAAAGAAAGGTACTGGTTGGCACACGCGCTGTTCAGTAGCTCATCTAGTTGCTGGTGTAGTTCCGCGAACGTAGGTCTCTCGCGAGGATGGCTGCGCCAGCAGGACATCATTATGTCGTAGCTAGAGATAAAGTAACATAAGATTATACATCTTCTCTATATAAAAAAGTTCGTGCCAAGTTGTTTGTCCGCGATGAACTCTTAAACTGATGAACCTATATTTTAATGAAATTTTGCACACTGTGTGCAGTTTGGTCCAACTTGAGACATAGGTTTGTTTCAACGAGTTTGAAGCGAACGAAGTCGGGGGCAAAAGCTAGTATAAAAATAAAGTACCCGGGCGACCAAGCTCTGCTCGGGTGAAAATAGAGAAAACGAATTTTTCGAAAAATTAAACCTAGCTAGATCGATTGCGCCCCCGAAAGGCCCTACATACAAAATTTCATGAAAATCGTTGGAGCCGTTTCCGAGATTCAATCGATTCAGATTATATATATACATATAAGTATACAAGAATTGGTCGTTTAAAGGTATTATTATTATTAGAATAGATAAATATAGTATTCGATTTGTCCCTGCAGTGGGATAACTCGAGCTAAATAATAAATAATAATATATTTAAAAGTTAAAAAACAAACTGGCGAAATATTTACGTGTAGGTTAGTAGGTACAACTCTGCTTAACCCCTCGGGTATACAGTCAAGATTATGTTTTTTTTATATAAAAGAGAGTACATTGAATATAAATAGAAAACCGTAAAACGGAAAATGCCCAAGTAACACAGAAAGCATTTTAACAAACGAATAGTAAACTTATGTAGAACTTAAGGTCCGTATAAACTCTTATATTAGCTCACCGAGCATCTTGATGCTTTATACTGGCATTTTTAAACCATTATGATGCTTTACACTGTATAACGTTTGGATAATGGCATATGAAAATGCTTTTGTAAAGCCTTTAATTTTAGTGCAGCAAACCACAACGCAGCTGTACAGCTTTCAGCTGCTTTTAGTGCATTTGGATTTACAATAGCATTTTTAAGTAGTAAATAAATGTTTAATGCTGTTTAACAGCATATACATGAATCATTATAATGCCACGTAAATCCGCTATACAGCTTTCAGCTGTTTTTAGTGCCTTAAGGTCTACAATAGCATTTTTAAGTAGTAAGATAATGTCTAATGCTGCTTAATAGCATAAATTTGTACCATTATAATGCTCCGTAAATCCGTTATACAGCTTTGAGCTATTTTTGGTGCCCTTTGTTGTTTAATAGCACTTTTAAGTGGTTAGTAAAAGCCTAGACCTGCTGAACAGCGTAAACGTGAATCAATTTAAAGCTTGCATTTTTAAAGATTAACCGAGTTCTGTTGTACAGCTAACATCTCTATAATCAAATACAAGTGAGTTATTGTAATACGTAAAGCTGTATATAGGTCCATTTTACTATATTCGTAAAACCATTTGAGGCCATTTTGAGGAAAAGCACAATATTCGCTATAAACATGTTTTTTTTTGTTGACGGCAGCATAATTATTTTAATAAGCCACGCGCAGGCATAAGAAGATCATGCGTTCAGAAAGCTATTTTGTCAACAGACTCAAGAGTAAACCAAGGGCAAACGGATACAAGTTGTACAAAAATTCTGAAATTGGTTTTTTTGTTTTTCTCAAGGATCCCCAAAATTGCGTTCAAGTAATAGCACTATTTCAGTCCACATCAATTCTACTGGTATACTTGTGAACCCATATAGAACTACTTTATAGACAATAGCACTACAGTGGTTCATCAAAAGTCTAATATCGACCCTCTGGCTTAATAATTGTTCACGTGTGAGTATTTATACTGCTGGCGGCATTAATTAGCCTTTTTAAAGGCTCACCGGGCTGCTACAGACCGACACCATTTTGTAAATATTTTATAACCAAAAAGTATTATCATTCGGACCTATTTATAAAAGCATTAGGCCTATATAGTAATAATATAACTTAATTTAATACTGTCCAACCAATAATATTACGTTAATTATGCAAAATTCGTTATATATTAAAAAACACAATTTTTTTTGGTTATTTACGCATATATTTATATAACATTTTTTAACAAAACCACATAATATCGAGGGCCCGTGAAAATTTTCAATGAAACTTATATAGACATTTACAGTAAACTACATTGCGCATTAATATTTGAAGGCATGAAATAACAAAAGAGTCAAAAACTTAAACAGTATTATATATTTTGTTTTGATGCAAACAAATATGGAGTCACTCCCTCAGTTTTGACCCTCTTCGTCCATATTATATTGCGAGAAAAAGTAGTTAAATTACAACGATAATTGTATTATAACATTTGTACCGTGGTATTAGAGATGTTTTTGCAATGATGTAGGGTTTAATTAAGTTCTAACTGTGAACACTTAAATAGCTCCAATAATTCTTTTACTACATTCTAATGCTAGTCTAATGCTTTTGTAATGCAATTAACATCTTCATTATCAATAATATTGCTAGTATAATGCTTCTGTAATGCGATTGGCAACTTCATTGACCATAATATAGCTTCTTTAATGCGATAGGCAACTTCATTGACCACAATAATGCTAATATAATGCGCCTGTAATGCAATTAAACAACTTTTGTGAACCTGTTTAGGATCTAAAGCCGTATAATATGTGCCCAAATAAGCATTACAGTAGCCGTATAATCGTTTGTAATGCTACTAAAGAACTAAATCAAAATGCGAAAACGATACAGAAATGCTGTAAGTCGGCCGTTATACTGCTTTGATGTGTTACTTGGGTGATATCGTTACATTAATTAAAACAGTAGAGTAGCCGATTTAATTTACACATTCGTTCTGGAAAAAATCTATACAATTTAATTATCAACTTTCGATTCATGGTCATGCCACATTTAGCATAATGTAGAGCAATCATCATAAAACCAGAAAAAGAGTAGTTTCTTACTAGCCCACAGAATTAAGTAAGTACAAAAATGATTTGTGATACTGCGCCAGTGGTGTCTCATCCCATACAAAGAAACCGTGCCGACGTACTGTACTGATTATACTGATTATTTTTTGTACATCGATCGCGTTCGGTTCTTTCCACGGATATAGATAGTGATCTATCTATCGCCGTGGAACGGAAAGGAACGCGATCGATTTACAAAAAATAATCGGTATAATCTAAACGCTAGTTACAGGTCCCGTCACGTAAAAAGAACGCTGAGCGACAGTGGAGGGGATGTGTCTGCGCATGGGTACTATCACGTTCTAAAGTACTAGGATATTGTTTTATAATATAAGAGTAATTGTTTTATCGTAGAATCATAATAGGTACTTACTAGCTACTTAGTACTTTAGAAGAGGTTGTTGGTTAAATTAGATAATGTTTACTTGAGCATTATTTTTTATTTCGGTCTTATTATTATAAATATCTTATCATTATAAATTATCAACTGCTCCTTTTTCAACTTCTTTCTTCATAAAATAATAGATACTATCATCAATAATAAACAAAATCAAAAAATCAATTAATATTTTTTTTTTCCTTCATTTTTAAAACCATCGTCGTGCAAAAAAGTTGTGTGAGCGACTGTATTTTGGCAGCGAACGAAGCGTGATCTCTGCGCGGGAAGCATGGGTCAACTGACGAACCAATAGCGTGCGCGCACAGAAACACTGGCGGAGCATTCCCCCGGCGCGCCCCCTTCATACCACCAGTTTGATCGATAAATCGCTCACTGCGCAGATTCAAGGCCAGCGTTCTTTTTACGTGACGGGACCTGTACGTCGGCACGGTTTCTTTGTATGGGATGAGGTATATGTAAGTTAGTATTATATTATCTGTGACTGCGCTTTATGAATTCTTTATACACCCATAAATGTTGGTCGTTTAAATCCAGTGGAGGCTCGATCCGGTACCTACATGAAACAGTACAGTAGACCCTAGGGGTGAACGCGCCTAGACGCACCCCAGGAGGCGAATGCGCCGCAGTCATCGCATTTTCCAAGGCCCCGCGCAATCCGCGCCGGACGCGCCGGGCGCGTCGTATCCACTTTCTTTTTTTTTTTATAATCTATAGGCTCGCGTTTGACCACTATCTCGCCTGATGTTAAGCGATGATGCGGTCTACGGTGAAGCACGCTTACCTAGAAGAAACCTATTCACTCTTGACTTAAAGACCCCAAGGTTGTAGCTATCAGGGAACAAAGACTCCGGAAGGGAGTTCCACTCCTTAGCTGTGCGTACAATGAAAGTACGCTTTGTGCGTATGGGAGGGATGTCCACCATGTACCGATGGCGCATGGCCGTACGTCTTGTAGTCCGATGATGGAAAGGGCTAGGTGGAATCAAATTGTGCAGTTCCGTCGCACACTCCCCGAAATGTAACCGATAAAAAACCGACAGGCTGGCAACTCGGCGTCGATGTTCGAGGCTCTGGAGCTTTGAGGCGACCAGTGCATCGTTGCCAATAAGCCTTTTGGCCCGTCTGTCAATCGACTCAAGTGCATCAAGCTGGTATTTGACTGATCCATCCCAAAGGTGAGAGCAGTACTCCATGCAAGACCGAACTTGCGCTTTATACAAGTTGAGCAGCTGTTCAGCCGTGAAGTACCGTCTCACCTTTGCAAGAATCCCCAACTTTTTTGCAGCTAACTGAGCTTTCGCCTCAATGAATGGACCGAAGTTGAGGGTCGATGTCAACGTAACACCGAGAAGTTCGAGATGGTCCGTCAACGGCACGGTTACACCACGGAAAGATGGAGCCGGGTGGAATTGGCTCTTTTTAGAGGAAAAAAGACACGCCTGGGTCTTAGCAGCATTGAAACTGACCAGATTGGCATCACCCCATTCGGAGACCGCCTTCAAGGACAGGTTCAAGCGTTCAACCATGGCCTCCCGGAGAGACCGAATCTGAGGCCCAGCAGCCCGTGCGCCAGACACGTATCTCTCAGCATCAGTGCTGTCGTCTGCGTACCCAAAGGTTCCGGGTTTTAGCAGATCATTAATGTGCAACAAGAATAATGTTGCCGAGAGCACTGACCCCTGAGGGACTCCGGCGTTGATATCTAACTGACCGGACGAGCAGCCGTCGATAACCACTCGGATGGATCGATCCCTCGGGAAGTCCGCAATCCAATCACACAGACCACTGGGCAGACCGAAGGAAGGAAGTTTACCAATGAGGCTTTCGTGCCAGACCCTGTCGAAAGCCTTCGAGATGTCGAGGGAGACGGCTAGCGCTTCCCCGTGTCTCTCGATGGCCTCACTCCAGATGTGAATGGCATACGCTAGAAGATCCCCAGTGGACCGATTTCGGCGGAAGCCGTATTGGCGGTCACTGAGGATGTAGTTCGCTTCTAGGTATGCCAGGAGCTTACCGTTGAGAAAGAAAAGAAAGAAAGAAAAAATATTTATTTGTGACCCGCACAGGAGACACGAGAAATAAGCATAAAAATTACACAATAGTCAAAATAAAAAACCCCGTGCGAGACCAAAAAGGCTCCTATCTCAGCATGTGCAGCGATATCCAAAAAAGGAAATAACGCTGCGCTGATATTCTGATAGGGCACACGTTCCATACTCTTACAGAGGATGGACGATACAGATATGGGTCTGTAGTTGGCCGGGTCAGCTCGACTGCCCTTCTTGGGCACGGGCTGTACGTTGGCTTGCTTCAAGCCTTCGGCACTTTTCCAGTCTCTATGGAAAGGCGATACAGGCGTGTCAAGATCGGAGACAATTCACGCGCACAGGTTTTAAGTACAATTGCTGGATCCCATCAGGGCCACTCGCTTTGTTCACATCAAGGCTACGGAGCACCCTACGGACGTCCTTTTGATGGATGCGGATGTCCGACATTTTCGTCACACATCCATCAGGATAAGGAGGAGTCCACTTCTTCATATCTGCCTTCTTTCATCATCATCATCATCACCAGCCTTTTAATGTGCCCATTGCTATGACACAGGCCTCCTCTCGTAATCCTAGTCGATCGTAATTCAACACGCGGGGCCAGTGCGGGTTGGTGGATGTCACATGTCTTCGAATTTTTGGTTCTAAGACATGCCGATTTCCTCACGATGTTTTCCTTTACCATTTCGAGAGCAGTGGTGACGAAATAATTTACACAAAGTAAAGCGCCTGCCTGGGTTGGAACCCAAGACCCACAACTTGTAAGTCGCGACTGATACCACTGGGCCACCCAAGGGCGGATCCAGGATTTTTTTCTGGGAGGGGCACAAGGGGCGGACCAGCAAAAAAATCAACAATAACTGTCAGAAATAAACTTGAAGTATCATACTTCATGTTTATTTCTACAATTTCAAGTATGTACAGGAAGTACGCGGTATGTTCACTCATGTTCTTTCTGTTCATCATCATCATATCAGCCGAAAGATTTCCACTGCTGGACATAGGCCATCCAGCGGATGCCCGCAACCTTCACCAGGCTTTTGGTCCACTACAACGCAACGTCTTCCGGTTCGCGGTCGCCAGTCCAAAACTTTTCTGCCCCATCGGCTATCTATTCTGCGAGCAATGTGCCCTGCCCACTGCCACTTAAGTGTGGCAATTCTTCGGCCTATGTCGGTAAACCTGGTTCTCAATCACGCAAGGACATAAGTTCGAACAACATTTCATTTCACCTAAAACTTTTCAACTATTATTGTTTCGTTTTTTTTTTTGCATCATCGAAGTCACGTCTGCCACTGTCTTAGTTGACCTATTATCAATTCGATTTTTTTCTTTACTCCAAGGTTTTACTTGGTCGGAATTTTTTTACCGAAGTTACACTTAGCCGAAATAACATTTGTCCGAAATATTTATATTTAAACGCATATCAAAATAATAAGCGAGAGAGAAACAGTGGGTGAATACAAATGTTTAAAACAGTGACCTGAAAAAAAATTGTCGACAGCCCCGCTCCGCTGGGCTCCTATTTCTATCTGCAGGGTCTGTAACCAACACCCAGGGTCTAACCTAACACCGTCCGTGTCGGGGTGCCCTAAATTCCCGAGCTCGCTTCGCTCGCTCTTGGACAAATTCTTTGAAATAATTAATTAATAAAAATGTCTAATGCATGACAGCTATTTTATAAATCATTTGCATGAAAATACGTAAACACAGACAAGACTGCGTGAAGTCGATTTTGTAGCACAACATATTAAAATTGAAATACTTTTATGACTCTATTTCAATTTTAAATTGAAAATGCTACCAAGTAACCGGCTATATATTTGTGACTAAATAATATTCCCTAACATGTTGTTTCGGTTTGGTGAAAATATGACAAATGAAAAAAGTACAAAAGAGGCTTCGGCCAAAAGCACAAAGTTATTTTGTAAATCGTCCAAATGTAGTTCGGAAAATAATACATATGCCACATGATACTTCGATGATCTGAAAATATGTCAAATAATGCATATAGCAAAAAAGACTTCGGTCAATAATATTCGGTAAAATGAAATTTCTCCAAAAAATATTCGGCAAAGTCATCGGTTCCCCGCAAGGACGACTGTAAGCTTTCTGATGAGGCCCATTGTGAGCGACCACGTCTCAGGGCCATAAGTACGTCTTGAGACACTGTGGTAAGTTGGACGATAAGAAACTGCGCAGCTTCCCGAATGCTGCCCCGCCGAGTAGGATTCGACGGTCAACCTCTTTCTCGAGATTGGACCTGCCTAACTGGACCGTTTGTCCCAGGTAGCCGTGATCGTCCACGGCTTCGGCTGTGGAGCCACCGAACTTGATAGGAGTGGGTGCGAGATGAGCGCATCACCTTGGTTTGTCCATGTTCATTTTTGGACCCATTCTTTCGGAAGCTCTACTGTGGTCATCGAGCGTTGTACTGGGGTCCTCCATGACAGCTTTATCATCGGCGAATCGGTTTCTCCAGTCTAGAACCTTGAAGACATCCACCAGTGCAGTGGTGAATAGCTTCATTCTGTTATTTTATTCATATATTTTAACAACTCTGTAATTTGATTTGGTTCTATGTATGTAGGTACTGTGATGAAATCTCCACAGTACACAAAATGCCGTCTGGGGGGGGCACGTGCCCCCGTGCCCCCCCCCTAAATCCGCCCTTGGGGCCACCACTGCTCGTACTTCTTTAGATCTTATTATATCAATATTTTCTATACGGATATGGATATGACGTCTCCGTGCCGCCCGCACCGCACTAGCCGCAAGCATCGAACGCGCCGAATCTGATGACGTCATCCACACGCGCTGGTGGAATCCGTATACCTACAGCATTTTGCTGCAATGCAGGTCGTGCGGCGCGGATAGGTGCGCGAGGCTGCATACGATTTTATATAAAGATTTATAAAATGCGATGACTGCGGCGCGTGCGGCTCCAACGGTGTCTAGGTGAAATTTGTCGATATATTTTACAGGCATAAGCTTCAGTTCGGGAAGTTGCGCGGTATTTTCTCGTCCAACTTTCCACAGTGTCTCAATACGAAAGCCATGACCACTGTGTATTGCCAGTGAAGACCTATGGCTCTGAGACGTGGTCGCTCATCATCAGAAAGCTTACAGTCACCCAAAGGGCAATGGAGAGGGCTATGCTCGGAGTATCCTTTCGTGATCGAATCAGAAATGTAGAGATCCGCAAGAGAACCAGGGTTACCGAGATAGCCCGAAGAATTGCCAAACTTAAGTGGCAGTGGGCAGGACACGTTGCTCGCAGAAAGGATGGCCGATGGGGCAAAGAAGTTCTGGAGTGGTGACTGCGAACCGGAAGACGTTGCGTTGGAAGACCTCCCACCAGGTGGACCGATGACCTGGTGAAGGTTGCGGGGATCCGCTGGATGCGGGACGCACGGGACCGATCAATGTGGCGACCGATCGACGCTTGGGGGAGGCCTATGTCCACCAGTGGACGTCTTTCGGCTCATATGATGAGATCAGCTTCACGGTATCCTCGAATACTCTCATTCAGTTTCTACCAGCCAGCCTGTGAAGACCTATGCTAAGACCGCTAACCTACTGAATGCGTTTAAATTGCCGACCTTAATATTGCCAACTATTTTCATATTACTAGCTGACCCGACCAACGTCGTCCCGTCAAACTGAGTACCTAGATAAGTACAAAAATCCCATAGAAAACAACTTTCAATTTTGCCGAAGGCAATGTATTACAATTTTTCTTTCCCTATTTTTTTTTTTTATTAACTATAGGCTCGCACTTGACCACTATTTCACCTGATGGTAGGCGATGATGTGGTTGACTTTTTTATTCACTCGAGTACTCTTAACTTAAAAACTCCTAGAAGTTTACTCGGTCAAGCCGTTTTTACTTATTAAATGATACGCTTATTAACGAAGGCATTATTTATATAAGACTAGCGTTTGCCCGTGACTTCGCCTGCGTAGCATTAGTACTTCGAATAGCCATTTTTTTTCTTCGAGCTTATAGCTTATACTAGAGCAACCTTAAGGGGTTGTAAGGTTCACCATACAACCCCTTAAGGTTGCTCTAGTCGAACATCTTTCCATACAAACGTAGTCTAGCGATTACTCCACTGTTTTAATGGTGTGCGTTCAAAATAAAAAAAATATATCAATTTGTCTCATCATTATCTAGCCCTGTATGGAAAAAAAAAAAACTGATATAATATATATATCGGAGGAAGGTATATCGCTTGTAAACTTATTACTTCAGGTTTGTTTAATTGGCAACATTTAGCTTCTGATCAATTCTCAGTTCGATTTTATTCGATTGACAACACTTTATTTTTCTTATGTCAAAATACTCGATTTGGATTGGATAATACAAGCAGTAATTTGCCGGAAGAGATTCTCTTAGCCAATAAAAAGCAGGAGTGTCATAGAGGCACTCTGAGTGGGTTCTCCCGCGATATTGGGTCGTGAAGTTAGAAAAGATACGCGCGGACGCGCGTTTTGGGAGTTAAAAAGGAGTTGAGAGAAAAAGAGTTGAGAAGTAGCCTAAAGTGGCGTGTGTGAACTTGAACAAGTGTGTTTTAGTTGGGAAAAAGCGAAACGATTGGTGGCCGAATCCGCTGCTTTGATAAAATTGGAACAAGAACTATCTCTAAAACGGCATAAGTTACCTGCTTTGTGCATTGCATACCCACGATATGCCCACAGACCGAGGGTATTATTGAAGATAGCCCTCCTATTTTCGATATATATATGGGCGTCGAAAGTTCCACATTTCAACACTAATTTTATCGCATCTTTGGGCGCAAATAAATACCATAAGAAGAAGGAAAATTGCAAAACAGTCACCATACAGGGATAGATTAGTAGTTCAACAATGCAAATAATTTTATTTTGAACAGATGCATTTAGTCATTTTTGACGTGACAACGTCTAATAAACCGATGAACACCGGCTGCATGCACGAAAAAGTGTCCCGTTACGCTCATTGTAACCAGGGACTTGAAACATTATTCAAAATAGCGTTAGGGGTAGTTCCAGTAACGATAATGTGTACAGTTCCACCAGGATCGTAACAATCTACAACTTTTTTATAACAATATTAATAATATATCGTTATTAATGTATTACGCTATTTTGAGTGACGTTTCAAGTCTGATTGTAACGTTACGATCGGAGCGAGAGCGCTACACGAGCGAGCGAAAGGCACGATCGGCTTAAACGCTTTCATCAATGTTTTGATATGACGTTGTCACGTTAATCTATCGTCCGTAAACAGACTTTACAGACAACCAATTTTTTTCATGATATCCATACTCCCAAAGGTCTGTTTATAAAATTTCTCGCACTCGGTTTCGTCCTAAATCATCATCCATTTCGCTACAAATTTGCAAAAGTGTGTATTCGTACGCAAATTAGCTTCTTACTGCTCATCACAGCATCTATCTCTTTCACACGTGTGCATGCATTTTAACCCCGCGCACAAAATAGTTCGTGCCCTCGACAATGGCAACCCTAAGGATGATTTCCGGGATAAAAACTATTATAATTATGTCCTTCCCAGGGACTAACTCTATACTCTTTTGAATCGGTTTAACGGTTCAGGCAGACCGAGTTACTTTCGCATTTATAGTATTACTAGCGTCTGCCAGCGGCTTCACCCGCGTAAATGTCAAAAATTGTCCCGAGGGAACATATTCCCGGGATAAAAAGTATCGTATGTGTTATTCCTGACTATAATCTATATCTGTGCCAAATTTCATCCAGATCCGTTCAGTAGTTTTTGCGTGAAAGAGTAACAAACATACATCCTCACAAACTTTCGCATTTATAATATTATTATAGTAGGAAGTATGGGTAGATAGATACTTACAGCTGTGGACTGCAGTTGTTAGGCTTGGGCATGCGGTACCCAGACCGTAGGAGACGAGGCAGCCTTGCTGCCGGTACTGACGCGTATGGCGCTCCGCCCACTGTCGCTATCTCCCATACCACCACGCCGAATGACCAGCTACACAAAACAAGGTAAATACTCAATGTACACTTAAATAAACTCAATGATTCAGGGAACGGGTGTGGTTGGCCTTTGAGAATTCAATTTCACAAGGAGCAGTAATGTTGGTAGGGTTTGCAAAGAATGACTACCTACGACATTTGATTATGGACTATTTATAAAAGTCAAATGTCGCAAAATTATGTAAGTAAAATGAGAGTCCATAAATATCGCACAATGTGTTTTAGTTAAAGTTCAGCTTTCAGTTTTTGTCTCAGAGTCGACGGTATTTTAGTATTTATTACTCATACTTGTGGACTGGCTCTTTCTTCTGTTGCTAAAGGAACGGTATTTTTTAATTCTATTAAATTACTGATTCAAAATATACTTACACATCACTCTGCGTCGTGTATATCCTCCTCGTCAGCGATTCCAGCGCCATCCACTTCACTGGCATCTTCCCATTACCTTTCTGCTTGTACTGATTCTCTTCATAAACATCTCTTGAAAGCCCGAAGTCCGCTATCTTCAACGTCCTATCCGCCGTCACCAATATATTCCTGGCTGCTAAGTCTCTATGTACTACTCTATTTGCAGCTAAGAATTCCATTCCCATAGCTATTTGACGGCAAAAAGACAAAAGGTCTAAAGCCGTCAACTCCTTATCACAGATCTCTTGAAGCTCATACAGTTTGTTCACGACTAGTTTTGAACTCTCCATTTGAGCTGTGCATTTAAACAGGTCGTTTCTGTAGTCTGATATATCTATGTTGTTGTTGTAGTATTTCGCATTGCGTTTCGACAGCATTACGTCCCATGTGCATCTGAAATTTTAATAAAGATATAATTATACTAACAGGAAGATATAATTGATTCGTTAAAGGCCTTTGAGAAATACACTATCAAAATATTTCCAAAGTAAAGCCCTATTATTACAATAAAAGACAAGATAAGAAATCTTAGTTTTCAGATTCATTATTTTACCGATAGAAGGCAGAAGTTGTGTTGATGACAACAGTTTAATTGGTATAGATTTAGCGGAAATTATAGGAATTCCACAGGGTTAAATTATGGGACCATTACTTTTTAATAACATAACTCAATAAGTAGATAAATATTAATCCTTTATTTTAGATGAATCGTTTATCACGGCGTCTTTAACTGTTCTCTTGGACTGTCCTTGAACCTGTGCCCAAAAGTGACAAAATTATTCTTTCTTCTATGTCTCACTACGGGAAGGGTCTGTTCCTTGCTTACATACCTCAAGTAACTGAGCAGGTCTCCCCGGCTGCAGTACTCGGCGACAATGAGCGGCCTCCTGCCACTGCAGCATCCCACTAGGCTCACGAGGTGCGGGTGCACGCCCACGCTCTTCATCAGCTCCATCTCCGAACGGAATGACCTGATTTCATCGAGCGATGGGAAGTCTGCAATAAAGGAGTTAGAATTTATTTAAATACTGTAAGTTACTATCGCTTGACTCAGTCCTTGGATATAATCAGCTCATTATGTATATAGCTTGATGCAGAGGTATCTCAACCAGTATTTGGACGAGTCTTAATACAAGCTTATTATTTAATCAACTCTACTTTTGTGCTATAATAGCACACTTCAACACAAATAGATCACCAGCAGATCAAATTGAATTACATAAATTAAATTCGCCTATATAGATGATATGATTATGTCATAAATTCGAGGAGCGTTACCTTTCAGCATCTTAACAGCGACTTGCACGGAGTGCGGCGCGAGCGTGGCTCTGCGCACGACGCCGAATGCTCCTTCTCCAATAACTTCGTGTAAGACTAGCTTGTCTGCTCGCACCTCCCACCGGTCTTCGGTCTCGCTCCAGATTTCTAATACTTCTGTATCGCTGTCTTTCAGAGGTTTGTCGTCCTATTCAAGCAATTAGAGGTTTAGATTTCGATGATTATTTAGTTAATGAATATTTGACATCAACAAAATTAGAGACGGACAATAGCACCGAACCATATATGGTATTAGCGAGAGATAGTACGATCGGCATGTTGAGGATCGGTAGTTTGAGGGTTGATGAGAAAAAAAATAGTGTCTTCTTGATAATTTGATCCATCACTTATATCAGGTAGTTTAGAAAGATAATAGTGAGTGAGAGTGACGCGGGTTATAAAGGAAGTAGATTTTTTCTAGGTTTTGGCATTTATTTACTTTGTCCCACAGGAACGCTTTGCAACAATTATACAGATGGAGCACAAATCACTTCAGAATCTACTGTTTCCTAGCATAGGAGTGCGCAGTGGGACGATGTACATCGAATGAATAGCGTTAGTTACCGGTTTGTAAGACGGCACGGGGACTTGGTGCCGTTGTCGTCGACAGCGGCATAGCAGCGCCAGAACAGCGGCGCCCACGCACCCGGCGACGATGGCCACCGCACCCGCGCCCCCTCCGCCGTCCGTGCCGGAAGGGACGTCCCATGTGTCTAGCCACGTGCAAAACTATACCACATTATTCTCATTCTATTGGGGAAATTGATTATGCCTAATGCGAGTCCATTATTGTCTGTAAAAACTCGCACTAATGTCACAGATGTTCTATAAAATTGAGAAGAATCAGATCGTATAGAAAAAAGCATTACCTTTGTACTCAATTGTCTTTTCTCTATGTGTTATATTATGTACATAAATACTTATTACGTGTAATCGATAATGATGATGGATGAATCGTCAAGTCTACCAACTTGCGCGGTTCTGACTGCGACTGACTCAAATCAGTCCTCTAGGCAGTCGTCATTATTGCTTTAAAAAGTTCTGGGTCAGGCATGTCTATCTTCAAGATTTTGTTCTTTATAAAAGCAATTAACCTTTTAAAATTAAGTTCCTTCGCTTCGTCTTATTCATTTTAGATTTATTATTAGGTACTGCATTGTGATGGAATGTAGGTTTACAAAGATTTAGTTTCAAAATTAACATTGTTGAGTTCTTTTTTGGTGGCTATTGAAAATTACAGTTTTTTTTTCTTAGCAATATGTAAATAGTAATTTATATCATGAGTAATGAGAAGTTTAGCTAACTTTCCAAAACCTCCTGGCTCTCCTGCACTAGGCAGAGCTTTTCTTGCAGAAGGCTTTTAAATACATACCTATTACCATTCTGTTTACAGAGGCGGATTATAGTGGTGAGTGGATTGTGGGAAGTATCTGCTTTGTATAGCATTTAAAGGATAATCAGCCTATAATGTTCGCACTAATGGGACACACAGGCCTCCTCTCTATGAGAGAGAATGGGCTGCATATCCCACCACGCGAGCCTAGTGCGGGTTGTTGGATGACATTTATGTCTTTGAATTTTTAGTGCTAGGATATATCGGTGAAGAAAAACATCCTGAGGAAACCGGCATGTCCAAGAACTAAAAATTCGAAGACATGCGATATCTACCAACCCACATTGGGCCCGCGTGGTGGATTAAGGCCCATTCCCTCTGTCATAAAGAGGAGGCATGTGTCCCAGCAGTGGGAACATTAATAGGCTGATGATGATGATGATGTCAATTTCCTCACGATGTTTTCTTTCATCGTTTTTAAGAGCAGTGGTGGCAAATAATTTACACAAATCATATTTTAAAACTGCTCTCCCGAATTTCCATCTTTCCATTAATACAGCCGTCACTGACAACGGTGAAGGAAAGCATCGTGAGGCAACCTGGACTTGTAGTTAATAAAAGTCTGAAATCGCCAATTCGCCTTGAGCAAGCATGGTGACATTGGTGACTAGGGTACGTAATATCGGAAGGTTTTCAATTCTGATATTGATTTCCGATATAGTATCGGAATTGCGCTCTTTCGTTAGATATCACGATTTTTTTTGTTAATTGTACAAATTCGGTATGAGATTGCATTAAGTACAGTAAATAAACACTATTATGCCCAGACATAATAAAATTTTCTATTGTGTCTCTCTCTCTAATCAGCAATGACTGGATAATCAGGCGCATATTTAACTAAACTTCACATTTGTTCCCCAGAAAGAATAACTACTAACGTCATGCCATTCTGAAAAAAGGACAATGCTAAACAGAAAATAAATGTTTGTCGATCAATCTCAAAGTAGTCCCGATTAGTGAGTAATAATTATTTATAAATTCAGTAAAAGTATCCCAAATCCATAGGATAAAGGAGATATCTAACAAAATATTGAAATATTATTTCTGCTTATTCCTATTATGTTTATTGTTATTTATTAGACTAGAATACATTCTGAGCATAGGCTTCTTTATTTGATGCTTCCTAATCAGGAGACATATAATTATAAATTGATTGGAATAGGTATCATAGTGATCGACGATTACCGTATTAATTTTTGTCACTACAGCTTGAGCATTATATTTAAGTTAAGTGAATCCTGGATTGTCAAGATAAACTTATTTCGTAAAACAACTACAATTAACCTAATAAAATATAGCAATGGTAAAATATAATTATCCCATCTTTGTTTTATTAAAAATCAATGGAATATTAATAAGATAATTTATAATGTAGTCAAGGAGTAGATCTATCCAACACATTAGTGATCGGATAGACTAATTTGTTGTATTTAATACAAGCAGAAGACTAAAAAATATTAAGATTTAAGAAGAAAGTATGAAAAAGTATCTAAGCATTCATCATTATCATTATCATCACTTCAGCCGAAAGACGTCCACTGCTGAATATAGGTCCCATGTGTCGCCACATTGATCGGTCCCGTGCGTCTAGCGGATTCCCGCAACCCAAGCGTTATTCAATGAAAATATAATTGTTAAATCGGGTTCTATGCAATCCCAGGACTGTAAATCCGGGATTCAGTTCAAGTTAATAAGCGCCCAATTATCCGATCACTGCTAATCACCGTAGTCAACGGGTTTAACCACGCTATCGCTTTCAGCGCTTCGCAATGAGCTAAAATATAGGTGTTTTGCTCATTCCGAGATTCCGATATTGGATCCATTATTATCGGAATTGAAATATCGCAAATTTCGTTCCGAGATTCCGAGATTCCGATATTCATGCCCTAGTGGTGACCAATGCTCCTGCCTTCTCTGTATGTGAAGAGGCATTTGGAGGCTGGAATTATTACAGTCGTAGCTAAATTGCTAACATTGCTTACAGTGGTTGATATGATGTTTTTGAATTTGTGACTACCATGCCTGATGCATCTTCTAAGGTTATACATGATCAAAACAAACAACATGAATGGTATGAGTTAAATATTTTTATTACAGTCTTATGCAGGGTGAAATAAAATGCAGATGAACGAGTTGGGAATGTAAATTTTATTTATATAAAAATAGTTTTCTTCTCAGCGAGCTGGAACAAGTTACCGTGTCGATACTGTAAGAAGACGAAGGAAGTGTGTGCTTTTTACCAATTCATTGTCATAGACTTTCTTGAAAGAGATTTCATGTTGCGCAGAGATGAGAATGTTGAGATGGATGTGCGGCGTGACGAGAATGGATAAAGTGAGAAATAAGTATATTAGTAAAAGTTGAAAGAAAACTTGTTTGTCCTGGTATGGTCATGTAATGAGGAGTAATGAAACGCATGTTACTAAAAGAGTTATGAATATAAATGTGGATGGATGGAGAGGAAGAGGAAGGCCAAAGAAAAGATGGATGAACTGTGAGGAGTGATATGAAAGAAAAGGGAGTCAGTAATAGCGTGACTGGGGACAGGACGGTATGGAAGAAGAAAACGTGTTGAGCCGACCTCAAGTAACATGGGATAAGGGCAGGAAGATGATGATGAGGCTTTATTGAATTACCATATTTGTGTCTTGTGTAAAATACCATAAAATAACATAGGTACACAATCTATGTTACATTTTTATGTGTTAATAGTGGTCCGCCACGTTTTTGTCATAATAATGTATAGCCCTCTGGAATAATACACCTTTCAAATTGTGTTTATTTTTTTTCAAATATGTGTATTGGTTCTGGAAATAACCCTACATGTCTGAACAACCGAACTCACAAAAATTGGGCTCTCTCTTTTTTATTTTATAAGTTAAGATTCTTTCTTGTGTATTTTCTTATTTCTTATTATAAGCTAGAGTGAAGAAGGGACTTACCAGGGAACCTAGCTAGTCTGCTGGTGAAGGCAAATTCTTCGCCTAGTGTTGCCTGCATCAGGATATAGTAGTCCGCCATTTCTTCGCCCGTTACGTTTTTGAATACAGTTTCTGTTGCATCCTGTACAAAATTATTGTTTTCATTAATTCTATATTCGTCATCCATTTGTTTAAGGGCTTTTTCTTTATCTCAATAATCATCATTCAAGAAAAAAATACTAGTTTAATAGTATGGACTACGGCGTTAAGTGCTCAGTTTGAGATCACTGAGCACTCCATACCCATTGGTACTGACAGTCAGTAAATTGTAAATTTGGTGCAAATTAAATGACAAAATACTTTTTTTTACTCGGATTTCTACAAAGACTTGTATAATGCAATTTATGACATGAAAAAATTTTAGAAGAATTTTCTAAACAAAATCAAAATTATCGTAATGTTGAGTGGACGAATCCAGCTATGTATTGACAAATAATTACCATCATTTCGAACAATTAATCTCTTTAGGTTTAACAGGTAAATTAAATAAAAGAGTATTAAAGTATTTTGTTAAAAACGAGGTCTTTCCTCAAGATGTGAATTTTGATGTATTTTTTCTTTTATTTTGGTTTTCATTTTCTTAGAATTTGATCCATATTAGCGAAACTACCGGATGGTGTAATATACATCTTGTGTTTTTTTTTTCAAATTCAACGGTGTCAATTCCTAGTTAGGAATATTGACTTTTCAAAAATCTAATGATGTAATTTTAAACTCTATTTGCGATAACATTAGACGTTTAAATTAACCCATTTTACAGCCCGTTCAACCGATTTTGACTTCTGTTGCGTTAGTGATACGACATAAGGTAGCTGTAGTAAACAGTTGGTTTTGGTAACAGGTTTATGCTTTTATGTCCTCCTTATACTTACGGGATAGAACTCAAAATCGGTTGAACGGACTGTAAAAAGATTTGGAAACATGTCTAATGTTATTTCAAATGGAGTGTAGTTTGCATCAAAATCGGGCCTGTGACTTCATTTAGTGTTTTTCGCTACTCCTCATAGTTTCGGATTACGTCATCAACGCCCACTTGGAAAACTCACCCGGTATACCACGGAGCACGTACGTGCGGTATACCGATGGCGAGTGAAAATTTTATTTTACTTATGTTTTTATTAAAAATCTCATATTTGTGTGGTACGACTGTACCAAAAAAGAATGGGTCTTTTGTTTGTAGATCCTTTTGCTACTAGCAAATTTTGAGAATAGGACGATCTGCTCATATGTCGTTTTGCGAATACGGCGTTTCGATACGCAGCCAGATGGATTAGTGCCCAAAAATCACAAAAAAGTTTTTAATATCTAGTTGCACTCACCCCTGACAATACCACAGTCAGATTACTGTCCGGTGTAGACAGAGTAACATTGTAGGAATCGGGGAGACGATTCGGTAGCGGCCAATCAACGTGCACCTCCCAAGTGTCGAAGGAGTCTCTAATAGCTTCGATGAGGATGTTCTCTGGTATTTCTGGCTTTATTACACCTGTTGAAAGAAGATAGGAGTTTTAAAAGTAATCTCCGATTATGTTTTGGACCGGGCAGATTACTATTATTATTAGGTAGGTACTGCATATCTTCCACTGACTCTACCATGAGATATTAGAGCAAGGTTAATTCAATTGTGCGTAATGCACAGATTTATTTAATTTATGACTTGTATATGCCGATGACCTGGTGAAGACCGATGACCCGGTGAAGGTTGCGGGCATCCGCTGGTTGCGGGACGCACGGGACCGGTCAATGTGGCGACGCTTGGGGGAGGCCTATGTCCAGCAGTGGACGTCTTTCGGCTAATATGATGATGATGATGATGATATGTCGCAGAGAAATGGAGAAATGTTGATATCAGGGATTTCACGAAATCCCTACGGGAACCACGAAATCACGGTAGATGCCAATTATTCTTGTTTATTACGTGTTCTTACTAAAAATGATTAGTGATATTACAAAATCTTACTAATATTATAAATGTGAAAGTTTGTGAAGATGGATGGATGTTTGTTACACTTTCACGCAAAAACTACTGAACGGATTTTAATGAAACTTTACAGAAATATAGCTTATACATCAGAATAACACATACGCTATAATTTATAAAGATATTAGGCGAAGTATTAATACTAATATATGCAACTAGCTGTTCTGCCCGCGACTTCGTCTGCGCAGCATTATATAGTACTTCAAATAGCCAATTGTTTATATCGCGGTATAATATTGTAGTTGTGTGGGCCGCCTTACTTGAGAAATTATTAGTTCACCATACAAACTTCCACTCCACTTTTCTCTTTTCTCCACTCTTAAGGATGATTGTCGGGATAAAAACTATCCCACTCACATTATCGCATTTATTATATTAAGTATGGATAATGTTAATGTCAGTGTTAATGTCGTTTCACTAAACTAAATCTAGTGAAATGTCAAAAAATATAAGATTCGAACGGACATGGCGGGTGTGAGTGACGATATATCTGGGTAGGTAGGTACCTACATTTTGCGTTTTCAAATTGTAAAGATGTATGTTTTACACCTCGTAGATAGTTGTGATTTCCTGAAACACATCTGTCCCTAACACACAATGGAAATTACCTTGCTCAAAGAGCTCATGGTAGGGGTCTGATCTATACGATCTTAATGCGATCTACTAGTTGGAGAGCAGGGTCCAAGTCAGTCTTCTAAATCAAATCCCTTATTTAGCCACCAAAGAAGAGCAACGGGATTCGATATGGCGCAGCATATCAGCCGTTAATGTTAGGGTTCCGTTCCCAAAGGGTAAAAACGGGACGCTATTACTAAGACTCCACTGGTCGTCTATCTCTCTGTCACCAGGCTGTATCTCATGAACCGTGATAGCTTAGACAGTTGAAATTTTCATAGGTGATGTTTCTGTTGTCGCTATAACAACAAATTCTAGAAACAGAATAAAATAAATATTAAAGTGAACAACAAACGTGACATTTTTGCCGTTTTTTTGTGATAATGGTACGGAACCCTTTGAGCGCGAGTCCGACTTGCACTTGGCCGCTTTTTGATATAAGTAAAACACTTTTTCCTGCCATTTACCGTGTATTATGACGTAAACGGTACCTACTTAAAAAAATAGGTATGATGTAATTGAAAATATTTTAGTTTTTCCTATTTTAATTAAGGAATTCCGAAAAGGTAAAGTATAAAAAAATGTTCAGGAGTTAGGTAATATTACTAGTGACGTAATATAATGTTTAATTGGCATCAGGGATAATTAGGGAGTTCAAGAGTTAATTAAACGGCAAAAAACCCAATGTAATAACTGCTTTAATATATGTATTACCGTCTGTTACTCACTATGTATAAATATTTAACAATAGCATAAGTAGTACCTAAGACTATAGGGTATCATTGATTACAGATATTTAAAGCGGGTTTGTATATGGTTTAGGAAGACTTACTAAATATATCATGGGATGTGTTGAGTACGGTAATTAGGGTTCCGTACCAAAATGGTAAAAAGGAACCCTTATGGTGCGACTCAGTCTGTTGTCTGTCACACCTGGATATCTCAAGAACTACTAATGCTATCAACATGAAATTTGGAATAGTTTTAGATGACGTTTGCTCAATTATTTGGCAAAAAAGAAAGTTTTTTTTTTAATTCTACGTTTGTCTACTACTACTACTACGTGGGCATGTGGGTTATCATATGAAAGAGCACTATTTGCACATTCTTAAATATTTTTTCTTTTTTTAGGGTTCCGTACCCGAAGGGTTCAAACGGAGCCCTATCGCTGGCACACGTCAAACTGTCGATCCGTCGTCGTCTGTCACAGTCTTCAAATCCACATCTGTCTTCAAATTTTCACAGTATTTAAAGCATCTTGTTGACCCAAAGCCATACAAATTGCCAAAAAGTATTTTTAATGTTTTTAAAGGGGGCTCCGATACAGCTAAAGGAGGGCGTGATTTTTTTTTTGTTTTTCAGGATTTCGTTGTTTAGAACTTATTGAGTGGATAGACAAAGTATTTCAATTTTCATGTTTTAAAAAATATTAAAAAAATAAGGAATGCGAAGCCACCAAAGTCAGCGTTTTTTTACAAAATATTGTTCCGAAAATTGGTACGGAACCCTAAATGTGCGAAGTCCGACACGCACTTGGCCGGTTTTTTTAGGCCGCATTTAGTGTTTGACTTTTGACGAAAAATTAAAAAAAAATACCGGTTCCAAAGTTTGCATAGAGAAAAATCTGATAATATTCTATGTAATATGAAAAGATTACAGGAAAAATAAAACGATGTCTCTAAAAAGCTCTAAATTTTTCTGAAATCAAAATTAACAATAAAGATATAATAGTAAAGTACTGTCCGCCTGTTCGCCCTTCCATCTGTCCGCCTAAGCCTGTCAATATATCCTACTTTTGAAGGACTACGTAAAGTAACAAACACATTCAAAATCTATACTAATATTATAAATTCCAAAGAAACTCTGTCTGCCTGTCTGTCTGTTACCTTTTCACGCCTAAACAACTGAACGGATTTCAATGAAATTTGCCAAGGAGATAGATGGCATCCTGGGAAAAGACATAGGCTAGGGAATGGTAGGTAGGGTAGCGTAGGTTGGTTAGGGTAGGTAGGGTAGGGTATCTAGAGTAGGTTAGGTAGGGTAGGGTAGGATTCAGGTTGACGGGAGCGAAACCGCGGGGGACAGCTAGTAGTTATATATGACGGTACGGAACCCTTGATGCGTGAGTCCTACTCGTTCTTGACCGGGTTTTTACCCGACTGCCGAAGGAGGGTATTAATGTGTTTATCAGTCTATGTATGTATGTATGTATGTATGTATGTATGTATGTATGTATGTATGTATGTATGTAAGTATGTATGTATGTATGTATGTATGTATGTATGTATGTTTGTTCCTATGTGGCGTTCTAGAGACCAAACGCGTTGGCCGATTTTGATGATTCTTACGTCAATCGATTCGTCTTAATCATGCGAGTGTCACTGGCTACATTAAAATTGGAAAAAACAAAAATGGCGGATTTTGGGCGCCATTTTGTGGGGGAATAAAAAATTTTTTTCTTCGAAACCCATCGTGCGGGGTTTCAAAATAAAGGATTTTAAGAGACGATTTCAAAAATATATAACACTTATATGTTTAAATGTACCCAATTCTAAAAAAAAATAACTAAAAAGTTGTAAATAAAAAAAGTTAATTAAAAAGATCAAAAAACCCGACTGCTTGAAAAGCGAACTAAAAAGACGTAAACAAGGACAAAATCATGCTGTGCAGTCGGAGGATACGTTTGGTTTTGGGCAGCAAGCTCGCGAATACGTATCCTCCGACTGCACAGCATGATTTTGTCCTTGTTTACGTCTTTTTAGTTCGCTTTTCAAGCAGTCGGGTTTTTTGATCTTTTTAATTAACTTTTTTTTTTATTATGTTGTATGTGATAATTATATGATGATTACAGTTGCAAGCTCATCATCATTTCAGCAGAAAGATGTCCACTGCTGAACATAGGCCACATTGAGCCGTGCCTCTCGCATCCATCGTATTCCCGCAGCCGAAACAAGTGCCAATGTCAGTTATGGCGAAAGTCGACATGTCAAAATGTAAGGAATTGATCACGTGCCATTTCGATAGCGTTTGACATTCCCATAATTGTCTAGGGCCTCAGGGGGGTGACCATAAGCTCTTAGAGTAAGGTTATTTTGAGTGTGTGTAAGGGACAGATCTTAGATAAAGTACCTATAGATTAAGCCTTAAAATGAGCTCCATGTAAATAATAAGGACAAAAGATTATTTTTTGTCTTTGTCACCATGGCCGGTTTCTGTTGTTTGTCAAACTCTAATATAATGGCAGGTTTGACAAACAAACTCGGTTTTGTTTGATTTTCTGTGATTTCGTGGTATTATGTGTTAATTGAGACAAGAAATTTGGGTTATTTATAGATAATAAGTGTCAGTGCGATGGTGGGTTGTAGTGTTCTTGTTCTTGTTGTAACACTAGAACGAACTATTGCTGTCTCATTTGCGACCACGCCAGGGCTTAATCTATAGGTACTTTATCTAAGGGACAGATGTAGATGACTTGTATACATCTGTCACTTACGCGATCTCAAAATAACCTTACTCTAAGAGCTTATGGTCATCCCTCAGCCTAGGTCATCGGTTCGCTTATTGGAAGGCCTTCCAACGCCGCGTAATCCGGCATTCGGTCGCGAGGTAGCGACTACTGCAGCCTTATTGCGTAAGTGAATTCGGCAAGGCAAAGGGCAAACACTATGAACAATGATGATGAAAGATGAAGGACGCGATATGGATTTCCATATATTTGATAGGTCGTTTTTTGTACATGGATGCATCCACCAACTAAATATATTGATATTTGGGATTGATGTAAAAGGATTCACGGTGACCATTGCCCTGAGAAGAGCCGAATACAGAGTGGCTTGGAACCAGCTCTTCAGTGAATCCTTCAAAGCTTTCCAAGTCGGCCACGACCTTCAGCAATGAAGACAATGTATAATAAGAAGTAGGAGGGTTATAATGATGCACTTACTTGGAGGTTTACATTTGATTTGTTCGCAGGAAGGCGTGTGGTACTGCAGGGATGTCGTGCCGTACATCCCCGTCACGTTGATTGTGCAATCGTCGTCCACTGCTAGCTTGTCGAACTTTGCGTGTGGCTTTTGGTCTTTTCTGTTTATCTGAAATGATTTAATATTATCTAGTTTAATTGGATGAAAAAAGAAGTGAAGCTCTTTGTTTAGGTTGACTTCCGAGCAAAGCAGCTTCGGCGTCACTAACGCACTGAAATTTGCGAAAAATGATATTTACCCAAACTTTGATGGACTTGGTGGGGGTTTTCATGCAAAAGTTGACAACTACGAAGCATTCGTAGCCATCTGCAAAAAGAAGAATACAAATTGAACTCACTACCTGCGTCTGTTTCCGAACGCATTCAAACCTCATCTCTTCAAAGTTAGAGTGAACAGGCCCCTTCTGGGTAAGCTCACTCCTTCGTCGACTTTAGGACTTATTACAATACACGGTATTCAGGGCCCTAAACCCTAATTAAGGGTAGTGTAATAGCTGTTAGGGAGTTAGGGTTCTCGTAATATCGACCTTATTGCTTCGGAATAATTTAGGGACCCGGTATTCAGGGCCCTGAATACCGTGTAGTGTAATAAGCCCTTTTGTCTCTGTCACCTTTGACCTAGACTAGAGTCAGCAAAACCAGCTATCAGCTAAAATCTTTCGTTTTATCCCATATTATCTTACAAAGTGCCCAAGCGAGAAATTCTTGGTTCAAAAGTCAAAATAATGTTTAGAAGGTGCAAAAGATAGAGTTTAGGAACTCCCCTAGCTATAGTTCGTAACACCAGGCACTTTACAATATATAATAGGCACACTCCGCGTAAGACATTATTGGACTGACTTGGATTACTAGACACAGATGACACAGACTATGTAAGAGCCAGGATGATAATGATTATGGCATAAGATAAGGTTGTAACATCAACAAAAACGTACTTACCACTACTGGTATTCCAAGTAAACATTCCTAAAACACTGGATCCATTTATACTAGGTTGTAGGAATTCATGAATTTCGTATCGCTTGTATTCTGGAACTATAGATTTATTGTATTCTGGCGCCTTATCACCTCCGTACCACATTACAGGTGATCCCTCCTCGAGTACCGCGCTCCATATCGTGTAGTTTCTCTGAGGGAATGTTTTTATCTCTCCCCCTTCTGTCTTAGGATCTATTATAGAGTAGTTTATCTGAAAAAAAAAATCCATGTAGGATAAGTCAAAGATGAGCAGTTTTTTTTCTGCTTTTTTCATTTTTTATATACTTTATTATACACCACAAAAAATACAGGATAGTTGATGTATGGCCCAGAGTGTGCCAGACTTATTTTTATAAAATATAACACTGTATAAAACTGTATTTACAGGACGAGGCGCGTGCGCATACATTGTGTTTATATTATAATGGAAACCTAGCATAACAGATTATTCTTATTCATTTATTCAGGTTTACGATTCTGTACTCGAAAGAAACATACATACATATGTCGGGCACTCGCCTACCTACTATTAATTATGTGAGTTCTTCCCTTTTCCTGGAGCGACCTGTTAGCATGTAAGTTATATCGGTAACTTTGATGAATGAAATACATCGCAAATTAATTCACTTTCCCACCGGCTAGGTGGCTGTTCGTTATCAACGCTAAAAACCCGCATTGACGTGCGCGCATATAGATTGTACAGATTCATGAAATGACGATTACAGAAATATTAGTATGAACTTATGGGCATTTAATATGTAGATAAGTAGTATATGAAAAATGCTGTTATGATAGGCTTTGAGGGCACTTTTCCGTCCAACGACCATATTTGGCAAAAGGGTCCAGGATGTGCTATACACTTACCCTCTTATTAATAAACACAGATTAAAGTTATACCAAGTATAAACCTATGAAAAATGTATGGTTATTCCTTTGTTATGCCTGATATAACTTTATTCCACGTTTATCAGTAAGAGGGTTAAAATATACGTAGCAAAGCACTTGAATGTTTACATCTACTCATTATTAGATTGCACCGGCGGTGTCTGGATGTACCTTTCAGAGTTGTCTACTTACTGATAAATCTGGTTGTTTTATTATGAAACCCAAACCCTGACTAGTGTTACTAGTGAACACCACATTGAGTATGAAAGAAATAATAAAAAATAATATGTACAGTTAAGGGAATAATTCAAAAGACCGGCGGTCAATTCTCAACAGTGTGTGCAAGTCATCTGTAATGACCATGATGCCACTGCTGGGACAGTACTTCTTGAAGTGCTATTTAAATGCAGCTAAGAGAATGCAAGAAAATACCTGTATATGAAAAAAGAAAAGTCTACAACACATGTATTTTTCCATGCCTCATAATATGGTTGTCAGACCTGGCCATTCTCACAAAATATCGAGCACAAATTAAGGGTGTGTCACAGAAGCATGGAAAGAAGGATGCTGAACCTAAGGGACAAATGGAAAGCTACAAAAATAAGAAACATAACCAAGGTGGCAGATGTGAGAGTAAAGACAAGAACACTGAAATATAGATGGACGAGACATGTGGAGAACAAAAACAGAGAAATGGACAACAATAGTTACATAATGGTACCCAAGAAATGGAAAGAGACAAAGAGGAAGACAGATAAAGAGATGGGAGGACGATTTACCAAAGGAGTGGAGAGAAACAGCAAAGGACCGAAACAAGTGGAGGGAATTAGAGGAGGCCTATGTCAAAAGTCAACCTGACCTGGGAGCTGATAGTTAGTTAAGATAAGATTTAATATAGATAAGTTAGTAATGCATATAGTTATCATAAGCTAGATGTAAGCTTTAATTTATAAAAAAGTATTGTAAACAGGTTACAGGGAATAAAGGCTATTTTTATTTTGTTTTTATTCAAGAGAATGCAAAATTACTGCACACAGCAGTTGGCCTCATCGTGAACATGTCACTGGATTATTGCAGACATGTTTGTAAGTAATTATGCCTACCAGATTACATATTCCCGATATATTGTGAACAATTTTGACATTTTAAATACAATTAGTAGATACCTAAATTCCATACAAATTCAATAGTTTAAAACATAGGTACCCGTATCTTATTGAAAAGAGAGAGTTTATAAAATCTCGCGATTTATTATAAACTGACGAGTTAGCAATAATCCGGTGACAAACACACAATAAGAATTTGAAGCCATATGTCGTGGAACTTAGGATGAATGAAATGTCGTGTTCTCAAGAACGTGCGTGAATAACGGGATCACTCTCGACTAATTAGATCACGCAACAGGTGCGACTGAACTGTGAGTTGAGCTGTACGTACGAAGGAAACGCGAGTACCATATTAGCAATTGAAATATATACTATTAGGATTCCTTGCTGAAGTCGTCATTATTCGTGTAGGTATGGCACGCTTGTGTACAAAACGGTGAAGCAAAATATCGCGAGTACCAACATGCCATGTAATATATGTCATTGGTCATCGATCATAAGATCAAAAATTTATAAAGGAACATGTAAATGTGACATCCACAAACCCGTACCAGTGTGCGTAGTGCGAGGTTTTACTCACGCTCAATCGTGTTAACGTAAACATCAATTTGTATTGAAACTGGATAAGCGCTGTCTGGTGACGGTAAGGAGAAACCTCTTTTTAGGGTTCCGTACCCAAAGGGTAAAAACGGGACCCTATTACTAAGACTTCGCGGTCCGTCTGTCTGTCGGTCTGTCACCAGGCTGTATCTCATGAACCGTGAAGATTTTCACAGATGATGTATTTCTATTGCCGCTTTAACAACAAATACGAAAAATAAAATAAAATAAATATTTAAGTGGGGCTCCCATACAACAAACGTGTTTTTTTTGCCGATTTTTGCGATAATGGTACGGAACCCTTCGTGCGCGAGTCCGACTCGCACTTGACCGGTCTTTTGTATACATTTTGACATAAGAGATCGTTTAGGTCATCACTAGTATGGACGTTAAAAAACTCGCACTAAGGCCTCCTGTGTGCTTAGTGCGAGTTTTTACTCACGCTCAATCGCGTTAACGTATACATCAATTTGTATTGAATCTGGATAAGCCCCGTCTGGTGACGATAAGGAGAAACCTCTTTTTTTTTGTATACTTTTTAACATAAGAGATCGTTTACGTCATTACTAGTGAGCACGTTAAAAACTCGCACTAAGGCCTCTGGGCCCGCTTGGTGGATAATGCAATGCACTAGTCAATCCCGCTCACAGAGAGTTCCAGACGACTCCACGCCCACGGGCAAGAAACCGCTGCAATTTGCGCACTGAAAAACAGATCGACGAGGCCTTTGGTTACCTTTTGTTTTCTTTTTCTTGTGACGTAGCTGTTTCGGAAAAAATTGAATGAAATCAAACCCAAGCACTAACGGTTTTGCCAAGCATGATTGTGTTGCTATAAAATTAAATAAAAAAACTAACGGAGATAACGATGACGGTGCTATAGAAAAAGCGGGACATCAAAGAAAAGTGATGATATGAATATGACTAAAGAATCTACAAATGCGTCCTAAGACCCTTAAGGACGTATGGTATAGAACTCTGGGGCTCGGCAAGCCACTAAAACATGGAGATACTGCAACGCTTCCAAAACAAAGCACCAAAAATATTGAGCTGCGCTCCTTGGTTCACAAAGAACATAGAAGTATATGAGTACTTACAAATCCATTTTATTAAGAGGTTTTCGAAATCTCCAACAAGTCCTATAAGGAATGACTCCAAGATCACAAAAATCAACTCACTGTGGCACTACTGGGGTGTTCGGACTCTACCTACAAACTTAAAAGAAAAATAATACAATCAATCTAATTTTTATTGTGATTGCATCGCGTCGCGGGATGTGCGGAATCTCGAACTGCCAAATGGAGGAACAACCAATCTGATCGATGAACTATTTATTTATTTATGCACATAAACGTACAGAGGCGGACTTAATGCCTGATTGCAAATAGAAAGGGGACAGGCAGCAAAGGGGAGAGGTTTAGGATGACGGCAAACTTATATGCTTTGCAGCTATTCCCCTATAAGGGCAGAACGATGAAGAAGCCATAGTTAATGTACTTACATCAATAACGGCGTCACTGTCATTGTTTACATTTGGCACCAACGCGACGAGCCGGTAGCTCTCTGAAGTGTCTATGTGGAACATGATGGTAGAATTCGTCTGACATCGTATCCTGATAGGCAGTGGTCGCTTTGGCAAACTTGTGTCGGGAGCTGGGGACATAGAGGGATACATCAGTTTTAACCTTGTATTTAGCTCTGTAAAATCATCGTGTGGAAACCTGGACCAACCCGTCTTGAACTAGGGCGTACATGGTGATTGATACTTGTGCTTTCTTTGCATGAGAAGTGATGAGATAGTAACAAGGTGGTATCATTATGTGCCATGCTAAATTGCTGGTTGACCAAAGGCCACTGGCCACCCCTTCCAATCTTGGTTTGTATGATCGCCTGGCCAATAAGAGGTGCAAAATTCAGGTGCCGCTTATAACAAAACAATTTAAATTATCTGCCATGTGGACAGTATATTGATTTGGTACTAAAATTGCTAACCTCTCTAGTTTTGTACCTATATATTAATATAGCTGTTCCCCGCGGCTTCGCTCCCGTGGACCACCTCACAGGAACCATTTTCGGGATTAAAAAATAGCCCATGTCACTCAGGAATAATGTAGCTTACTATTGGTGAAATATTTTTTTAAATAGGTCCAGTAGTTTCGGAGCCTATTCGGTACAAACAAACAAACAATCAAACAAAAAAATCTTTCTTCTTTATAATATTAGTATAGATTAGGATGATTATAATCGTTCAAGTAGCAGTTGTATGTAAAGACACTAAACTGAAACGGTTGTTGTAGCACGCAGCAGTGAACCATTTTCTTTGTTTTTGTGCTTACAATAACCTGATGCTGGACCGGTGGATCTAAATTACATTTAATTCGTTGTTTGCTATACGGTATCAGCAGTGCTGTAAACATTTCACAGTGGCACAGATAATATAATACTAGCATACAGATGCCTCATCCCATACAAAGAAACCTCGCCGACGTAACTAGCGTTTTTCATCTGATTTTAACGATTATTTTTTGTAAATCGAACACGTTCGGTTCCGTTCCACGGCGATAGATAGATCACCATCTAAATCCGTGGAACGGAACCGAACACGATCGATGTACAAAAAATAATCAGTATAATCAGTGCAGTACGTCGGTAAAAAAATTGGGCCCCCACTATATGGCGCCTAAAAGCCGACATTTTTCTATTTTCCAATATAACGTTGCCAGTGACACTCGCAAGGTTAAGAGGAATCGATTGACGTACGAATCATCAAAATCGGCCAACGAGTTTGGTCTCTGGAACGCCACATAGGAACAAACATACATACATACATAGACTGATAAACACATTACCCTCCTTCGGCAGTCGGGTAAAAACAATACAAGCTGAATACAAGTAAAAAAAAAACAAACTATTTATTGCATGCATTCATAAATTTGCCATGTGCGATATGACTGCCCATTGTAGACTTGCTTTTAAAAATGTTTGTCCTGTACATATATTTTTGTGATGTACCTACATTAATGAATATAATAAATAACATTATTACATTATAAATAACGCTCAAAATCTTTTTGAGGCAAGATTATGTCCACTACCAATCGATTCAGATTTAATCTCGCTCACAGGTCTTTGTCTTGTAGTGGACCCACACGTAGGCCCCTGTCCCATTCTAAACTTTTCAACGGTAAAGTAGATTTTCAAGATGTTTTTCATTTGTCGAGATTTTTGGTTGATTGCAGTTGATTGCATGAGCATTACGATTATTCAATATGTTATATTGATTGTAAGATACAGGTCTTTGTCTTGTAGTGGACCCACACGTAGGCCCCTCTCCCATTCTAAACTTTCCAACGGTAAAGTAGATTTTCAAGATGTTTTTCATTTGTCGAGATTTTTGGTTGATTGCAGTTGATTGCATGAGCATTACGATTATTCAATATGTTATATTGATTGTAAGATACTGACCCCAATATTTTTCCTGGCATGTCTTCAGTGTCTGTAACAAATAAAGGTTAGGTTTAACAGTTATGGTCAGAATCAGAATGTTTTCATGGTATTTTGATTTATTTTGCTTGCTTGGTGTTCTTGGTACCTATAGATTTGCTTTCTTGCTTCCTGGGGTCTTACTATTCATAATTCTATTCTACCTACCTAATTGTTAGTTTCAAATCTGAGCCCTCTACGGCCTCTTTAATCAAATCACTGTAGATCTTAACATGAGAGTTATATTCGCGAAAGGGAAGCCATCAGCCTTATAGCGTAAGTGGGTTCGGGTGGGCAGGGCAAAGGAAACAACTCCATGAACGAGAGACATTTCCTTTAAATATTTTCGGGTATTGCGTAAATAATTTAGAAAGGGTACGTCCTCCACCCTATGAGATGATTTCCCATATCCTTTCCATGACCTATCACCTTTCATTACCCTTTTATTTAAGAACTACTAATATAGTAAGGGTTTGGTTTTTAAAATCTACTACCAATGTTCTTGTTCTTGTAATGTAATGTTTGTATGTCGTTTTGTGGCAATTAAATACTTTTTCTTTCTTCTTTTTTTCATTACTTTCGAGTGTATTAGTGTTGTTATTTTAAAGGTGTAGTCAACCTTTCCTATACGTGTTCTTTGCCGAATTCACTTACGCAAGTAGGCTGCAGGGAAGGCATGCGTTTGCAGCTGCAGTCAACCTTATGTAGAGGTTAGAGATATATATTTTCAAAACTTTATGAGGAGTCTTTCTATTGAGACAGAGCTGAGTGATTATCCCATGTCTGATAGTATTTATTGTAATCCTTAATTGCCATATGCGCGATACGCGAGCCAATAAATTATAAAAAAAAATGCAAATACCGCTTAAAAATATTCGATAAGTTTTATTACAAAAAAATATAATTACATCTAATGGCAGAGTGCCACGTTTCAAGAAATAGCTACCTAACTAAAATAAAAATACTAGAGTGCCTAGACCAGACTGATAAAAAATAAAATAGGTACGCCAGTAATGTAAGTACCTACCTATCAGTTTTTTAGAAGAAATCAATACGCATTGGATTATTTTGCGAAGTAGAGCATCTAGCAAACTTCCGGAACCGAAGTAATTACGAAAATACATCCTATGTATGTCTAGTTAAGGTCTATTATCTTCGATCAGGGTATGAAAGTGGAAGTACTCCTTTGTTTGGGACGTAAAGCGACACGTTCCAATATGCGGGATTGAATCATTGCCGATGCACAGTTTGTCAACAAACAGAAATACCACGAGGCAGCGAACCTAGAGGTAATAAAGAACATTCTAATTATAACTAATTATACCTACACACCCGTTAAAAAGTACATTAGGAATTAAGCATAGGTATACATCCTTATTTATAAAAATCTCGACACTGTTTAACTATTGCTTGGCACATTCTACATTCAAATTTTCTGTAAATTAAGCCCATAGTGTCCCACTACAAAGACCTCACTTGTCTATGCCCAGTATTCTTTATTTAAAACTAATAAGGAGCCGTAGTGTTATTCTGTAAATCACTCACCAATTTAGGTGAAGTGAACATGTATAATTGAACTGCCAATCCATTTAATGAAGGCGGAGTGACAGTTTACTTAAAGCTCACTCCACATAAGTTTTCACGGTGAGAATAGACTAGCAGTTCTTATTGAACAAGTACAAGTCGCCCAATCAATAGGCCAAACACACGGCACAATGAGTCTTATAAAATGGCAAACGATACGACACAGACAGAGGAAATTTTAGCCATATTAATACCTAAGAAGTGTTCAGTTACAATTTGGTGTCCAAAAAAATCACATTCCCACTAATCTTGGTTGCTTTGACGTTTTATTTCTAAAATCTTTGGAATTTGTTTGTCTACGTGCCTAGAGCAATCCTAGGTATGCAGTCGCCGTCTACGATTAATTTTGTAAGCTATGGTTTTGGCTTTGTTGTAACGGCTAGTTGGCTAAATCGCTACAAGCACGTCAAACACACATTCCAGATGTTTTTCTAAGGTAATTGACAAGCTGACAAAGTTAAGCTAATTATCTACAGTCTCTAGTCTGGGAAGGCGGTTGGAAGGTTGTAGAGCCAGCCTTCCATTGCTCTTATCGGGTAAACTCTCAGGTCCACCTGCTAAGTTCACCTGGGTGGGTCATGGATATTGTTTATTGCCCTTAGACCACTCTACGATGAAGGGGAACAGGAACGCATACCTACTAAATGCTTGTATGTCAGCATGCTTTAGAAGTAAAATGTGGTTAGGATTGCAAAATCGTCAAGTCATGGTTTTTTATCCATATAACGAAATAAAGAATTAATTTATAATCATTACGCATTCAGACATGTCCTAGAAACAAAAATTTTAATACATGTGACATCCTCGAACCCGCAATGGGCCCGCGTGGTGGATTATACGGCCATTCCCTCTCACAAAGAGGAGGACTGTTTCCCAGCAGTGGGTACATTAAAAAGGCTGATAATGATGATGACGCATTCATATTTTACTAGGTAGGTACACAGACAATATAATACTAGCATAGTAGGTATGAGGTTTTACGAATCTTTCACAGAAATGAGATCCATAAACTTGTTTTAACGCTGTAGCCAGGCGATATCTAACTAATAGCAAGGCTCTTCGTCACGATTTAGTTGGTAGATATGGGATACTTGCATAGTCATCGATATACCGTGTGCGTACATTTCGCCTACATCATGACATAAACTTACAGAGAAAGTTCGACGTTTGTTGCATTTTCAATCGTTTAAAAGTAGTTGTTCAAACAGGTCACATCGTTGCGTTACAAATCATTTACCTACTCTAAGTAGGTGTTTGATTTAATAACCCGATACCTGTACCACATCGTTGCGTAACAAATCATTTATAATGCTCACTTCGATCAATAATATACTGTATGTGTGTGTGTATTATTGATCGAAGAATTAATCTTTGTGTCTCTGAATTGGCTGCAAGACCCTGCGCAGTAGCTATTTTTGTGTCAATGTGAAGATAGCATTGTATAACTGTCTTTTTCACTCGTTAACGTTTGTCGCATTGTCCTATCTCGCTTACTCTATGCAGTATACTCGATGACAAACTGTTTCTTGCGCAATGATTGGCAGAGCCAACTTCAGAGACACGAAGATCCGCTGTGACTTCTATACTTACTCTAAGTAGGTGTTTGGTTGAATATCTAATCCGATACCTGTACCAGTGTTCCTGACGTTGGAAGGCGTGCGATCTCGATTGTCTTAAATCAATCTAATTAATCTGGCTAGCCTAACTGTATTGGGGTCGGCTTCCTCTCTAAGCGGATTCAGGTGAGTACCAGTATTTTAATTGGAACGACTGCCTATCTGACCACCACAACTCAGTAACTGGGTAACACGATCCCTTAAGTAAGACTGGTGTCAGATCTCAGGCTTCTGACTACCCGTAACGACTGTAAAAGATGTACAAAATCACAGCCGGGATTATTATGTACCTAAAATGGTCACCAATCCACGGACTGACCTCGACAAGCGTTGCTAAACCTTGAAGATCGACTCGTGTGGCTGTTATTATTTTGCCACTAGTCATAACTGTAGTTCAAATATTCTAAGCATTCGAAAATATACAATGTATATTTGGGATCTCACCACAATCAATCTGCCTAGCCTTTTCTCAATTATATTGGGGTCGGCTTCCAGTCTAACCGGATTCAGCTGAGTACCAGTGTTTTACATGGAGCGACTGCCTATCTGACCTCCACAACCCAGTAACTGGGTAATACGGTACCTCTTGGCAAGACTAGTGTTAGATCTCAAGGTTCTGACTACTCGTAACGACAGTACTGTCAAAAATCTTTAAATGACAGCCGGGACCAACGGCTTAACGTGCTTGCCGAGGCACGGAGGAAACTCGGTATGTTGAAATGGTCACCCATCCACGGACCGACCTCGTCAAGCGTTGCTTAACCTTGATGATCGACCAGTGCGGCTGTTATTATTAAGCCACGAGCTCTCTTTCGCTCGGGATCTCACCAAGTGGTTCTTAATTGAAGTACTAAAGTACTCGGATAATCCCGAGTATTTAAAAAAAAAGCCTGCATTAGGAATCAAATCTCACAATGTCCACTACAATATTCTTAATGAGACTGTTGCATTAAATTAACTGCTTCATAATCAGAGTTTAACGACTTGCCCGGGAAAGAATGCAGGTGAATTCTGAACTATTTCTGAGATGGGAATTAAAAAGTCAGGAGCGTTCAAGCTACCGCCTCCACATTTTTGCTGGCTAGGTAACGAGGAATGACGTTCATCATTCCAAATAACATGATGGATTTGGCGCATTCCATCGTAATGGGTCTACTAGAGTCTAGTTTATGTAAGACCTGCTTTCTTATTTTATTTCTACGACTTCAATAAGGAGGAGATTCTCAATTCGACTGCATGTTTTTTACGCGATAACGCCGCCGATTATGAACCGATTTTAACCATTCTTTTTTTATTTGAAAGCTGGTGCTTCTCATGTGGTAATTTTAATGTTTTTTTTTTTTTTTTTTTTTTTTACTATGTATAGGCCTGTGTTTGACCACAATCTCACCGTATATACCACCGGTTTATTCTTAATAATGCGTAGTTTCGTGGTAATTTAAGGTATCAAAACTAAAAAGAGAAAAATAAAAAAAACATTGAAAAAATACGACACAAAAAAACACTACTAAGCGAAAAATAACTTCCTTTTTGGAAGTCGGTGTCTTTGGTACCCATATTTTTTTATCTTTTTTAAGTTTTTTTAACTATTAATGTAGGTACACATGTTACAATAAAGAAGGAGGAAAAGAAAATAGGTACAAAGGTGATGCTTATATTTCTACAGAAATCCTTTCCAGCGTACCTGCAAAAGGACAGTTGAAAAAAAAAGAGAAGTAGACACCGTTTCTTGTTATTCTTATGAAGCGACAAATGCTCAAAGACGGTGCCCAGGGAAGGTGCCGCGGAAAATTTCAGGGAAATAATCTAAGTAAAAGTACATCGGGATAACCTCTACATGTATTAGTAAATTTACTGAAAAGTCAACTGGAAAGATAGTGCTAAAGGTTAAACAAAACCTGCAATTAGGAATCAGCAGCATACTGCTACACAACAGGTCCTGAACTCCTTTTGTTATAATATTCACATACCCCCAATTTAGTTCTCCAGAGACATTATTGACGAATCCACAGCCTTTGGATACATTCCTTTGATGGTTTTCCTAGTGCGTTCCAAGAACGCTAAACTTGATGCGTCTAACATAACCTGCCGTCTTCCCTAGTACAGATACTGGAGAATCTATGAAGCTTACCAAATTATTGTAAAAAAGGCGTCATATATCCGAAGACACAAGATTTTATCTCCTGAACCCGTAATCTCAGAAAGTACGCACAGAGTACACAGTACACACTCGCTCAGATTATGAATTGTATAGTATCGAGCAAATAGTAGGTACCTACCAAAATGTTCGCGTCATACGTCATAATATTCGTCAATTGATTTGATAGCGAAAAATAAAACAGAATATTCAAGATCAGTTGTTTCAGTGTCAATGCCGACGGAGTGGTGTCCGATAAACAATTCAATATACAGAGTGCTATAAACGAAGAGCTGGTGGCTATAACAGCCGCACGGGTCGATCTTCAAGGTTAAGCAGAGCCGAGTTCGGTCCGTGGATGGGTGACCATCTAACATAGTGAGATTCCTCTGTGCCTCTGAAAGCACGTTAAACCGTTGGTCCCACCTGTCATTTAAAGATCTTTGACAGTCGTAAGCCGGGATGTCTGGCACCAGACAACGCCAAAGGGGATCATGTTACCCAGTTACTGGGTTCTGGAGGTCAGATAGGTAGTCGCACCATGTAAAATACTGTTAGTGAGCTGGATCCGGTAAGGTTAGGAGAAGCCGCGTCGTGCCCTCATCTCAGAAGTAGGCAGTGACCTGTTGCTGCCGGCCGTAGTCGAGTCTGTGGTCGGCAGTGAGGAGTCCTGGGACGCGGTGGTTCCTTCTGCGAGACGACTGTTTCGATCCACTCACCCGATCCGCAGCAGACGCGCCGAAGGTCGGTTGAGGGTGGATAACGCCCTCTTCCAGCCCCCTAAATGGGTCCAGGGGCGACAGACTCCCCACACATCAGGACCCGAGGTGGCGGCATGTAGTGTTCCATGCACGCCCCTCTAAGACGTCGCGGGGGCGTCAAACACCTCACTCCCCCCCAACCCGAGGTCGAGGCCCGCAGACGCGGTAGTGGACTAGCCGGGAGTTGCGGCAGTATCTTATGTTCTCGCGACCCCCGTAGGTGTGAGATGGAACACCGGGGAGGTTTTTAGTCAGTAGGAGTCTGACAGACCCCTCCGCCCCCCAGGGCGGGGACATCCAATGAGGATTTACCACCCCGGAATAAAAAATAAAAAAAGGTTTAGCCGATCCCAATATAGTTGGGGAAAATCTAGGCAGATTGAATTTGAATTTGAATTTAGGTAATGATAAATTTCACAGTATAAGCATCTTATTGACTCAAAGTCATACAAATAGTAAAAAAAAAATTTAAGGGGAGGGCTCCCCTTTAAAACATTTTTTAACCATTTATTATTTATTAATATTATTTAACCATACAACAAAAGGGGAGCGCAAAATAAAACCCACCTACCCCATCGAGGGGTATCATTGTTTAGAGCTTGTTGAGTAGATAACTATGTATTTTTTTTTTTATAATGGAAAGCCAAGGAATGAGAAGCCACCAAAGTCAGCTTTTTTACAATATTTTGTTCCGAAGAATTTTTTAACTTCTCATTGACCTATGAACTTCAAATTTGGTGATAATATATATTATTACGTATATTTTACTAACAAAACAAATACCAATATTTTGATAAATTTGATTTTTCTTTAATATTCCCTAATTTTTTCTATTACAACCAACTTTATTTTGCGGTTTGGTACTGAACCCTAAATGTGCGAAGACCGACACGCACCTGGCCGATTTTTTTCTACCGTGCCTTAGGACTGGATTTTAATTTTCTAATTTAATTGGGACCAACTACGAGGTATGCTCTTTCCAATATAAAAATATTTTTTGAAATCGGACCACTCTTTAAAATATAGGTACGTGTCGAATTGAGAACCTCTTTTTTCGTCGGTTACAAAGGTTAGGCAGATTGTATGACTTCTCTCCACCCTGTATTTTATCAATGTTATTACAACAAGAGGGCACTTACTGCAGTCAATATTTCGGCCTATTGATTGCGTGCTATCTGCGGGATATAGCCGCTATCCGAGTCTGGAGTGATCGCTGATAACCTGCGTTTGAGCACTATCAATCCTACCCGACAATAAAATATTATTGTTATGCATTTATTTGTGTCATTAGATAGTGCAAGGAGACTATTATGTGAAAATCTGTCTTGAATAATAATTATGTTGAAAGTAAACGACCTTTGTCATGTTCAAATTAGGTTCAGATTTATATCACAGCTGTTCCTGCTGGCGGGCGAGCACGGCCTAGTGTAACAGGCTTCAGTTACACATTTTATCACATTTTGGGAGCAAATCCGTGATCAAATGCGTGGCTCAAGCCTATCACAGAGGCCGTGCTCGCCCGGCTGCTCTTGTCCCATGTTACTTGGGGTCGGCGCAACACGTTTTCTTCTTTCATACCGCCCTGTCCCCCGTCACGCTATCACTGACCGATAGGCGATTTTACGTTCACATGGACGCAATGCGATGAGATATCTTGTGCACTTGAAATTTTGTTAGAAAATACTTGTACGATATCGCCTATCAAAAAGTCAAAAAACTCAAAATTGTTTATGCCAATATGCGGCACTTTTGAATGTACAACGCTTAAATAAAAATAAATTCTTCTGTCTAATCGTAAAAGTTGATTGTTATGGAGAAGAACAGACAAGAAACTCCATAAATAAACTAAATAAAACCGGCCAAGTGCGAGTCGAACTCGCGCACGAAGGGTTCCGTACCATTATCGCAAAAAACGGCAAAAAAGTCACGTTTGTTGTATGGGAGCCCCACTTCATTTTATTCTGTTTTTAGTATTTGTTGTTATAGTGGCAACAGAAATACATCATCTGTGAAAATTTCAACTGCCTAGCTATAACGATTCATGAGATACAGCCTGGTGACAGACGGACAGACACACAGACAGACGGATCGGAGTCTTAATAATGGGGTCCCGTTTTTACCCTTTGGGTACGGAAAACCCTACAAAGATTTTTACAATATTTACTTAAATGACATACATTAATTATTCATATAAGTACCTGAGGACGTTGTACCTAGTATAACACTAATATACTACGTAGGTACCTATAGGTATGAAATTTTATAAGCACAGGAAAATTCATTAATTTAATAAATAGAAACGTGGTATAAATATTGCATACATTTTTACAATATTACAAATATTGACGCAATTTGAACTGCGTCGCGCCATCAGGGACCTTCCTTACAAAAAATAACTAGGTACCTAAATAATTTAATTAAAATTATCGACATATTTACCTAGAGTATCAAATTAAATCAAAAGGCAAAACTTTAGTATTAACAGGTAAAAAGTAGGTACCAAAAACACCGACTTCCGAAAAGAAAGTTATATTTAGTATTTCACTTTGTAGTGTTTTGCTTTGGAAGTCGTTTTTAGTACCAAAGGGTAAAAACGGGGCCCTATTACTAAGACTCAACGATCCATCTGTCTGTCTGTCCGTCTGTCACCAGGCTGTATCTCATGAACCGTGATAGCTAGACAGTTGAAATTTTCACTGGTGATTTATTTCTGTTGCCGCTATAACTACAAATACTAAAAATATAATAAAATAAATATTTAAGTGGGGCTCCCATACAACAAACGTGATTTTATTCCGTTATTTGCGATAATGGTACGGAATCCTTTGTGCGAGAGTCCGACTCGCTCTAGGCCAGGTTTAATTTTTTTTTGTTCAAATGTTGTTTATTTTTTTTTTTTAGTTTTGGTACCTTATATTACCACGAAAACACGCATTATTAAGGATAACTTAAAAACTGCACGTCAGATATTGATCAAATTTAAATGGGTAACATGAGAAGCACCTGCTTTCAAATAAAAAAATAATCATCAAAATCGGTTCATAATTGGCGGATTATACAAACATACAAAAACATACAGTCGAATAGAGAACCTAACTTTTTGAAGTCGGTTGAAAATATCTCTCAACTATCCTCTTTATTTTAAGGGGGATTAACTGAGCCTAAAATACGTTTATTTACTTTCAACACTGATGGTTTCATCTATGCTTTTTTTTGGTTGAAATACCTGCCGGTATTTCAACATGAACACAACGAAGATAAAAGAAAATTTGTGGGTACTTACCAGCCCCAAGATTGGGATTGGGGTATCATATCCCAAGATGACTATCTGACCAGATGTGTTTATATTTTTGTTTAGCTTTGTTTGTATTTCTTAATGTGTTTTTTTAAGTAGTAGGTAATTAAAAATAATCTTACCACATTTATAGCTTTCTTCAAGTCCCAACACACATCCTGCGCTAAATATTTTAATTGATCGTCCGTAAATAATTTAGTTTTGTCACCGTCCGTCGGTCTACCACTCACAAACAATGTCATTGTTATTTGTTTTATCAAACAAAATATTATGAAGTGCTCAAACTTTTTATAAAACATTTTAATTTTAACTTTTTCAAAAACATGTAGATTATTCTCAAAATTAACTACTACACAACACTGCTATCATTAAAAATCACTTCATTCTGTCTTAGTTTTAATCTCTTGGCTACTGCAGCCTTTAAGTAAATTCTGTATTTTTTTTGATACAGTCACCTATCAATTTGCGATAAAATAAAATAACCGCTGAACTTCACTCAAAAATCCCGCCAAAACCTCCGTAAAAATCACTGAATAAAAAAATGCGGCATTCGATGCTTAAATTTAAAATTTTCTTTTTCTATGCTTTATAAATTAAATATTTGCCAGCCAAGATTAGAAAAAAAATCTTGTTATGAATAAGTAGTGCTATCAATATTTTAAAATGCGAACAGTTTGTTGCGATTAAGTAGTGCGAGTTGAGTCGCGTGCGGTGCGCGGTACTGCGGTAGTTGTGCCTTCGCGCCGCCCCTCAAATCGTAACTGGGGCGCCACTCCACTGAGCTTTACAAATAAATATCCGTATCGCAGGGTGCTCCCAAAGCTCTCTTATATTAGAGTGGAACTTCTACCTACGTCATTCGGTCCATTCAAGTTTTTCGAACAAAAAATTGGTCCTCCGGGTCAAAAATTTATTGCTGAAAAGACCAATCTTATTCTTATTATCATGTGGCCGTGTTTTATAGGACTCTAGAGCTTTGCTAGTGACTTCGTGATTTCGGACATCGGGATGAGTAATTAAAATGAAAAAAACGAGCGTATTTTTTATGGAAAAGAAATAAAATGAAAAAAAAACGAACGTATTTTTAATGAAAAAGAAATAAAATGAAAAAAAAACGAACGTATTTTTAATGAAAAGAATTAAAATGCATAAAAACTTTTTCAATAAAAATCGGTTTTGTTTTTTTCATTTTTTAGTTGTGGTGCCTAATAAGCAAGTTCAATAGTAAATCCTATAATGCACAAAGTTATGCCAGAATAGATTACCCGAATAACATGAAACTTGAACATAACTGGTGAAATGAGAGTGTATCAGGGTGAACTTCTGCGTACCCCTTCAGAGTGTACCGGCGTGATGTTATGTTATGAAATGGCGTAAACAATAAACAGACATGCGATTGCAGCTATCCCGAGAGATCTGCCGTTGTTTATTGAAGAGTTCTGTTGTATATTGCCGAAGTTCTTTCTTCACCAAGTTTAAATGGGACCACATGAAAAGCACCAGCTTTCAAATAAAAATATAATCGTTAAAATCGGTTCATCTTGTAAACGTTTTGAGATGACAAACATAAAAATAAAATTCAGTCGAATTGATAACCTTTTTGAAGTGGGTTAAAAAAAAATCATATGTGCAACACACAAACATAAACTCGAAGTCTTTTTTCCATGGGGGTAGGTAGAAACTACAGATCACACCCTGCTACGCCACCTTACATATTCCTTCCACGAGTAGGTATCTAGTACTAGCCACCGGTCTTTCTAAAAAACGTCATCAATAAGATCCGCGTAGGTAATGTAGGTATGTCCGCTCCCAGCGTATTCACGTCTGCCTTGTAAATGGGTACCTTTTGTCTTAGGTTTATCTCCTTTAATTGATCCTTTCGACATCGATAAACGCGCTCTCCAAATAGGGTAGTTGACAAAAAATATCTATTTAGTCCGCCAGTTAGATAACCTAAAAATATTGAACCGTATTTTTTCTTTTGCCACGTAAACAAAAAAATACGACAATACAGTGCGTTGAAATATCGTGTGACGTCACTGTGTGCTTCACTTTATACTGACAAAGTGACCTCACAAACCCCCACTCCTGAACTTTGATGCGCTTTATCTTTGCCAATTTTTATTTATAATATAAAACAAAACATACAGGTCCAATATTATTTTATATTCTCACTGACGGACTAAATACAATTATAATTTTTCTACCCCATGATAATCTGCATTACGCATATGCAAACACTCGCATTTCACCCGTTTTGGTTAAGTGCCTTGTCTGCTAAGTTTCTTGGTTGATTTAGGGAACAAATAGGGGTCAGTTATACATTTTCAGCAATTTCGTTTCAGCGCGAGAAAATGCGGTGACAAAACGTTAGCGGCTAATCTTCGTAGAAACGACAAAAAAAAAAAACAACTGTCAGATCGTGCAAGTCCCAACGTGTGTAATTCTAAAAACAATTTTTTTACTTCCTGTCTTGATGTTAGTGTGCATGAACTTGTGCAGCTAAAACAGATTCGTCATCATTAAAATATTCTATGACAAACATCTTTTTACTTTGACAGTTGCCCATGGGCCACCATGCCGCAAACTTTCCCAATCACATCATCATCAGCCCCAGCTCCCACTGCTGGGGCACAGGCCTCCCTTCTTTGAAAAGGAATGGGCCTTAATCAACCACGCGGGCCCAACGCGGTTTGGTGGATGTCACATGTCTTCTTTTTTTTTATTCTTGTACATGCCGGTTTCCCAATTACATTTGACCACAATGTGCATTATTCACAGCATCAAGGGTAGAACCCTGCATTGTCTTAAAATTATCCCGCACTTGGAAATAAACTATTGAAGCAAAGAACTAGAGATGAGTTGAGTTGACCAATCGGTCGTCTTTTTTCTTTGGTCCAAAACTACCCTCATAGTCCAATCATTTGCTCCAAATCTACCCTCTTAAGCCAAATCTTTGGTTCTAAATACATAATATAATATTTAGCCATAATTACGCCACATTAAACAAGCTATTAATAAAGTGATTCATCTTACAATTCGTAGTAAACGAGTCACATACAAAATATTTAATGAATGTGTCCGTCCAAGTTGATATTGTTGCGTGATCTGAATGTTGAATATATTAAATCCCGCGGAAGTTATTGAACTATTGTAATTGCGCAATCGGAGGCTGTAGTGTTCTTATTATTTAATTTACTTGACTATAAAAAATCTGACCAATCGTGGTCGGTTCAAACATCCCGTAGTCCTTTCCGTAGGTCCATCATATTCTTGATCTTATCTCAATTTATTTGGACGCTAACGTCGCATGTTTTTTTTTTCCACACCTGTCTATTAGTCTTAACTCTTAATCCCAAAAGTCATCCCCTTTAGCCATATAATCTTTCACACAGTCCATCTTTTCTTTGGTCTATCCCAATTTTTTTGCCATCCTAATCCTTAGTAGATACTTGCCTCACGAGACGTTCCTCATTCCTTAGAGTACCAGAGTCCAGTCCATACCGTAATGTTGAAATTGCAAAATGTTGAATTTGGAAAATGTTGAATTTGCTAAATGTTGAATTTATGAATGTTGTTTAAAAATGTTGAATATGCAAAATGTTGAACTGTAAATTCCAAAATGTTGAATTTGGAAAATGTTGAATTCGCTAAATGTTGAATTTATGAATGTTGTTTAAAAATGTTGAATATGCAAAATGTTGAACTGTAAATTCCAAAATGTTGAATTCCCAAAATGTTGAATTTGGATGATGTTGAACTTTAAATTCCCAAAATTTACAAACAGTTTTGTGTATCAACAAGTAGATTTTGGGATCCAACATTTTGAGTATTCAACATTTTGCAAATTCAACATTATGGTCCGGAAGGGTAGGTAGGTAACAAGTAACTACCTATAAGCAGCTTATAAAGTTGTGCGTCAATGCTTTGAAAGTACTTATATTCAGAAATATACGCGTAAACATGTTTTTGTTATACGGTTGAAGATATCTATTTCCGGTTTAAATACAGTAATGTGGGTAGATGTAGATAAAACCATAGATAAAGAAGAGTTTGGGACACTACTTGACCTAACTTGACCAATGGTAGTCTCAAAATATATCATCAATAAAAAGTCATCCAGCTGGACAATTGTCGTTATTTGCAACATCGGCCGGTCTTATGCTTCTCTCTACCAGCGGTCTACTGCGACCCTCACCAGAACATCGGTACAACTTGAAGAAGATCTTCCAACGCTACTACACAGTATATTATCTACACTTCACCTTTCGTTGATAAGACAATTAATTACTTGTAGCAAATCTCATTTCTCACACACATTCACTCGTAATATATTTTCGCACCCAACCAACTACTTTCTGTTTTTACACCAATTAATTTTAAACTTACTTTCGATAACGGCTTCGATACTGCAGCAGGTACTTTGGTTTATAAATAAATAATTCCGTAAAAACTCTGTGGTCAAGCAGTTTTTGATGATGGCACGTGTGTAAAATTCAGGTAAATCTAAAAACATACATAGACACATTCAAAAAATTACTCGAAAAGTAACTACTAGAAATTAAACTAAATGGACACACATAGGAGCGTTTTATAGAACGAACTTTTGCTTGTTTGTTTTGTTTTGTTTGAATGGACTTTCCCGCTTATCGTGGCCTAATTTTCACTAGTGTCTCCAATCACTAAACATATCCATATTTTGAATGAGTCGCTATCCTGGCCTCTTTCGTGTCATTGTACGTATAATTGTATCTAGCAATAAATAGCCTTTTCAAAATATCGTGTACTGAGCGAATCAAAAAAAAAATACCTGCCATGCAAATAAAAAAGCTAGATACGATTATAACCAATGTATTTATTCGTTTTTCCTTTCCATTTGAAGCATTTAATTTGCTTAAGGTCGTTGCACATATAAACATAAAACGGACAGCGGGCCCCTTCACACCTGTGTCAGCTAGGATAGAGGCAGAAAGATCGTCGCGGTCACCTTCGACTCGCATTCCACCTTCTAGTATTAATTATTTTGATAAATGTCAATAAATCTTATTGACATTTAAACTGTTTATATAGGTATCGATAATATAACCATTCATTTAGGATATCATGGGTTCACGGATGGAAAAAAACTGGTCCTCCGAGCCATGTCCTTTTCGTACGTGTGTATTAAAAATACTTTCAAATTATGAAGAGGTACTAATTTAAAATTTGATATGGCCAATTCCCATTATGGATCACCTCAAAGGGGTTTAGGAATGCGATGCTCTAGCTATAGCTAGGTCTTGTTAGTAATGAGAATAGCAGCTGACTAAGCTTGAACCTAAGATCGTCGACACATTTCATCAATAAAGCTGCGTTGTGTGCTATGCCTGTGAGTGACACGAGAGACGTTGGGGTATATACTAGTGTATTACCTACGCCTACCGGCACTCTTTATTGCCCGGAGGATAAGCAGAGGCCCGTTCCTAATTTATATTAATATTAATCCTAGTTCATTTCACATTTCGAAATTTTTCACCCGACTGCCGAAGGAAGGTTATGGTTTCCGTTCCCCAAAGGTCCAAACGGAGCCCTATTGCTGTCACTCACGTGTCCGTCTGTTTGTCCGTCGTCGTCTGTCACAATTTTGTTTCGAAGAATTTTTGACTTGAAAGACTTGAAATTTGATGATAATTTTTATTATTATTACGTATATTTTAATATCAATACCTATATTAAATAAGTCAGTTTTTTTTGGTGCGAGGTCCTACACGGATTGGCCGGTTTTTATTTTTACATTTTTAAATAAAAGAGGACTCTAATTTTTTTTTGTCGTGTGTACTCCGCTGAAAGATCTCATGAGGACATCAGATATTATATGGTGGAAGATTACATTTCCTGCCTCGTTTTAGTTCAGTTGGACGGTGGAAAATTTAGCGAACGATAACGCAGATTCAGCTTCAAGATGACATCGGCGTAATGAATAACTGCGCACACTCCTGAAACTGTAAATTCACAAACAAAACGTTTCCAGCAGTGCTGTTTCGAGAGTAGGTTTAAACACCGTTTCACAATATGACCTCTGGTGACCTCCATACGCAGAGTTCACTGCCGGCTGCCTTATACGCCAGCCCTACGGCCACCATGAGAATATAGAATATCTGAATGAATTTGCCTTCATCATTACCCATAGGAACAAATGCATGATGTTGTTTAACATTGAAGCTAAATTATTACTACAACTCGTATGTTTAAATGGCAACACAATGCCTGAAAACAGAATTTCCAATACGATTTTTAAGCATTATCTGAGCATCTGGGCGCGTTGATCTATTCATATTATTATAGTACTACTACCAAGCTTGTTTTTGCTAAAAAAAAAACCCGAGAAAATCCTTTCTTTTTTGTTCAAAAAGATTAGAATAACTTTGATTGCCATTTACATCAATATCTTAATGACACTTTGACGAGCATTTAAGGTCGATTTGAACGTAACGCAATGACTCTACCACGACCTCTGTCGGGCAATTAATAGACTAAAACTAGATTCTAGATGTGAATGTTGTAGATATTTCTTATGTGTTAAATATTCGATCGGCGCCGGGCCCCACAAAAACACTAGATTTTGAAATTATAATGTCCCAACTCAGAGCCGGACGAATAATACATTTGACTTTGTATAGGTCGACGACTCTTTGCCTGTCACCTAGGTATCTATAGTATATACTTACGTATATTTTTCTATAACGTATTGAGTTTGAGAAAAGAAAAGTTAGATGCACCGTAAGTAACGGATTGCAGTCTTACGGTACCTCTCGGTAGTTATTTGTAAAGTTAGCATGGTTACGATCCTCAGATTTGAAATGATTGCCAATTACAAAAAGATGAGTCGCTAAGAAGAGTTCGGTAATGATTGGAAACTTATTTTGTAGGTTGCCAATCCTGATATCCAGAGACTGCTGTCGGAACGAGGTACGAGGTACCGCGCAATGTCAAATGCGGACGGGAAACTATAGGACTTAGGCGCTACCACCGTTATACCTTTTTTTTTTATTCTGAAGAAATGCTTAAGCATACTGCGCTACAGGGAGATAGCGCAGTTATGTGGGACTCCAACCCACTAAAACTCCACGGTGGTATCCTCCTGTGATGTTAGCAGTCACCGCGAACCCGCCGTGGCTGTCCGTCGCCGGACCCTCCTCTGGGGAGTACCCCCCATCAACGGCGCACCAGAACACACTGTACGCCGTAGCCACCCCAGGGACCAAACAAACACATGGGCGCCAGTCAACCCCATATATGGCACCCTTGGTCCCCTTGTGACAGTTCAAGGTCAACTGCTCCGCCACCTACCATTTTTCGGGCGCAGGGGATAGGGTGAGCGGCCAACGCTCTACCGAGACTCCTCCTCGCCTGCGGCCCCTCGCGTCCGCCATCAGACGGCGGCGACCCCGTCCAGGCCGCGAAAGGTAGGGAGAGCGGCGCACCGCAATACCGGCACTCTTCCGCCGCGGCTTCCAACCCTCAGCCGCGATATCGTATGGGTATGGGAGGCCCCATACGAATCGCGGCCCGTCTCAGTTGCGATACCACCCAGGCAGCACCGCAACCTACATGTTGGCCGCTACGTCGTCGGCTTATCGGCAAAAGCCCTGACGAGCGGCCCCTCGGGTTCCTCTTCGCTTCACCGTGGGTGACCAAGCCACGGCTACTGAGCCCCCCGCCTCGACATTGTGGGTACCCACCGAGGGGACCACCGTTATACCTACTTACGAGATTCTCCAAGAGGATTTGTGATAGAAGAATTCAATATATTATACACAGGAAAAAAAATCCTGAACCAAATAAAATTTCGTCCTTCTCGATTTTCAAGATTTTTCTTTTTAATTTAAAATTTTGAAAAACTTCGGTCGCCTGAAATATTGTAAACACGTTACAGTATTGCGAAGCATTTTGTAAATCAGGTTCGGTCGAGTATGAATAACATATTAATGTTTGTCCCTGCTAAGGTGATAATATTCACGGAGATGGATTCGTCTGACGGACATTGTAAATATATTAATACTAGCCGTGTTGCTAAGATCGGCTTTTTCCAAATAAATCATATTATAAAGAACCTTCACCTGAACTTTCCAGGATTTAAACGAGGCCTATATTAAAGGTGTCTATATTGCTAAATAGATACTGGTCGGAGAGATTTTAATACGAGGGCTGTTTGATAAGTCCGTGACATTTTTATTTTCTCGCGTAGTAATTTTTATGGCAACACTACTTCTGTCAACTACCATCTAATGGGCTACTGTAAAAATATGAGCAAGCTACGTTATTGGGTTTGTGTTTGCCAGCCATTTAAAGCAAGCAACCGCGGGAATTTTCACGAAAATGAGAAAATGTGAATTAAGTATTTTTTTCGAAATGCTTGATAAACATTACGGGGACTCTGCAACATCAATTTCACTGATTAAGAAGTGGTTTACTTAGTTCCGTTAAGGTCGTACCAGCACAAATGTCGCCGAACGTTCAGGTCGCCCAAAAGAGGTCGTCACGCCAGAAATCGTCGATAAAATCCATGGAATGATATTGGACTATAGGAGAATGAAAGTGCGTGAGGTGGCTGAGGCTGCAGGCATTTCAACTGAGCGGGTACATCACATTTTACGTGAATATTTGGACATGAAAAAGCATGCAGCATTTTCACCAGATTAGGCCCCATGTGACTATTTCCTGTTTCCAAACCTGAAGAAATAAGTTGGGTGGAAGAAGATTTGGCTCTAATAAAAATGTCATCACTGAAAAATACGACGCCTATTTTGAGGGCCTTTATAAAACCCATCGACCACATAACCTCGGGGGCTGTGTGGTCGCTGATAAAACCTAAATTTTAAAAGGAATATATATTTTTTTAAATGGTGGATTAAATGAATTGAGCTAAAAGAAGATTGTGTTGGGAAATACAATGCTTTTTTGCCGAAAACTATTTTTTTTTTTTCAAATCGAGAACTCGAAATACCGGGAAGGGAAGATCTTTGTACAGCATTGGGACAAGCTAAAAAGTAATCAATCGCCACGAAAATAAGATCATACCCTAGCTGCTATAGTAGATTATGCACCAAGGCCTTCGGTTTATTATTGGAATGAGGGCCAATGGGAATAAGCAGTGTCTGACGTCACGGGCGGCATATTGAACTCCCGCGCGAAGCGAGGGATTCGCTCGGGAGTATTTTTTTACATAGGCTCAGATACCTACTATAAATTTGCTTTAGCTGTGTTTAAGGGTCAACGTACACAGAGCAGCAAATTATATTTTTAAAATGATTGATAAATCGTTTCAAAGTAAGTAATTATGATCCTTTTTAATATTAGGGTTCCGTACCCAAATGATAAAAACGGGACCCTATTACTGAGACTCCGCGGTCCGTCTGTCTGTCTGTCTGTCTGTCACCAGGCTGTATCTCATGAACCGCGATAGCTAGACAGTTGAAATTTTCACAGATGATGTATATCTGTTGCCGCTATAACAACAAATACTAAAAACAGAATAAATAAATATTTAAGTGGGCCTCCCATACAACAAACGTGATTTTTGTGCCGTTTTTTGCGATAATGATACGGAACCCTTAGTGCGCGAGTCCGACTCGCACTTGGCCGGTTTTTTATTGGACATCTATTAGTAAGCACTAAACGTCCAGTTAATTGCAGCGCAGCATTAAAAAATTTACAAACAAGAATGGGCCACGCTGGAAGTGAAAACGTAAATAACTTTTAAACTAAAAGTCGCAGAAAGAATCTTTTTAGGTAGATGTGCGTGGGGGTGGTGTGTAAGGGGTCCAGGGCACTAAATAATTGCTTAAGTTTTGCTCCTTTATTCGGTTCTTCCTCGTGGTCAAACTATTTTGTCAAACTGATTTGACCACAAGGAATAGATTTTCCCTGTGGTCAAACAGCAAACAGTTATGGTTTATGAAAGGTACAGTCATTTAGAAAATAAAAATTATAATATAATAAAATGCCAAGTCATAAGGATAAATAGGTAGAAAACAATATATCACGGGCATTTAACGCGATGATTTTGATTATATTTTTATTTAGTTTTTTTTTATTTATTTTGATTGATTTCTACCCGGGACCACGGTCGTTGCAACACGGCCGAAACGTCGGGTTAAACATGTAAATAAATAATCTAAATCATAGCGTTAAATTCCCGTGATATATTGTTAATAAATAAATAGCCTTTGTCACTCAGGAATAATGTAGCTTTCTATTGGTGAAATAATTTTTCAAATCGGTCCAGTAGTTCCGGAGCCTATTCGGTATAAACAAACAAAAAAATCTTTCCTTTTTATAATATTAGTATAGATTATTATAGTATAGATGAAAGGAGCATAACCTTTCCGTTTCAGAGTATAATATGCAATACGAAAAGTCGTTTTTGGGAAGGTTCCGACTTGTTTGCTTTGCAGAATTCACTTACGCAATTAGGCTGCAGATCTTGTTTATTATATCTATGCTACAGATCTAGGGAGGGGCGAGCCGCACAAATGCCCAGAGAGGCATAAATGAGGGGCAGCAAACTGCACTGACAGCCCTTTTCATTTCATCAGAAAACCTAACCTTATTCCTGATGTGGTGCTAAAATTTTCAAGCTCGCTTCGCTGTCGAATGTTATTGGTTCTGGTTGTAAACCCACCGTTAAATAACTTAACATTCATAATCTTGCAAAAATAAGTGAAAGTTTCGTCGAGCTCAGTTTCATGCTGGATTATATTCGAACGCAATTTGAATTGTTACTGAATAAATAGAAGTTGTAAAAAAGTGGCATTATCTTTTCAATAGGTAATATCCTGAAATATTTACCTCGTTATAAGGCGTCATTTTAAAGGGCGCCAAGGGCGGCAAATATTGTCTATGCCCGGAGAGACGAAATTGCTAGATCGGGCCCCTGTGCGTACGTAAATCTTATGGGATAACCTTAGGCAACGATTTAAAAAAACTTTAACACAAACCGTGGTGCGGTTAGCACTAACATACCTATTAGTTGTAATTAATAGTATAATAATAATTAATTAATAAATAATTAATTATCATTATTATTTATTATATACTTTATTATACACCATAAGTTACATTTAAAAAGGAATCTAAAAACACATACAATGGGCGCCTTATCGCATTCCGCGATCTCTGCCAGGCAACCAGGGTATGGACAGTAATTACTGGACACACACACCATTTGAAAGGTAATAGTTTTAAAGTTTGATAGAGTATGTGCCTACCCGAATTGGTCCCATTTAAATGAAGAGCTTCAGAGATATACAACAGAACTCTTCAATCATCGACAGCCAATCTCTCGAGATTGCTGCAATCGCATATGTCTGTTTATTGCTTACGCCTTTACATAACATAACATCACGCCGGTACCTTGGAAAGGGGTAAGTAAGCAGATGTATACAGTTCACCCTGGTACACTCACATTCTGCCGGTTATGTTAAAGTTTCATGTTATTCGGGTGATCTATTCTGGCATCAATTTTGGCATTATAGGTACTACTACTATGTATATATAACTTGCCCATTATGCATTTCAACCAAAAAGCTCCTGCATGGTTTTCGTTTCTTCGTTTTATAACACCGACTTCCGAAATTGTTATTTTTCACTTTGTAGTGTTTTTTGGAAGTCGGTTGTTTTTTTTTTGGATTTTTTTTTTTTTTTGTTATTTTTAGGTAAGTACCTACGTTAGGAAATATATCTACCTACCTGGGACTGAAAATACATATTGCCTAGTTTTAGATAAACACTTGGTAAGTAGAGGTACGTAAGTACCTACCCACTATTGTCTAGGTATTATTTTTTATAAGTTGCATCACACATGGACTCATGTAGTAGGTACCTACCCGTTTTTAGAATCTGGGTCTAAGTCCACTACACAGTTTTTTATATTTTCGTTTCTCGAAATAAAGTGACTCAATAAATTTCATCGAAACGATTAATCAATCAAGGAAAATGACTCCACCATGGTAGAATACTACAGGTGCCTACTAACCAAAATTTTTAAAGAGTATAGGGAATTGGTGGATGCCTATGTCCAGCAGTGGACGTCTTTCGGCTGATAAGATGATGATGATGATAGGGGATTGGAAACCCTGAGTTAACATTGTAACTGCTCATACACAAAATACACACTCCTACAGAGTAAAAGTTGAAAATTCTTAATGCAACGCACGTGGTGCAAGCATGGTGCTGGTGTGATCTCTAAGGTGATCATTCTGTAGCCGATGAATCACATTTGGCGTCATCAGCACCTCTAATGTACAAATAAAAGTCGTCGAACCTTATTTGGTCATTCATTCATTACCTTACTTTAATAAAAAAACCGGCCAAGTGCGAGTCGGACTCGCACACGAAGGGTTCCGTACCATTATCGCAAAATACTGCATAAAAATCACGTTTGTTGTATGGGAGCACACCTTAATTTTTTTATTTTGATTTATTAATTATTATTTTTTGAAGTAAATATACAACTAAACATTCTGTGAATATTTCAAGCGTCTACCTGTTGCCGTTATTAATATCGAGCAAAAAAACTTTAATATTAATTTTATACTGTTTTTAGTATTTGTTGTTATAGCGGCAACAGAAATACATCTGTGCAAATTTCAACTGTCCAGCTATCACGGTTCATGAGATACAGTCTGGAGACAGACGGACAGACAGACAGACAGACAGACAGACAGACGGATCGCGAAGTCTTAGTAATAGGGTCCCGTTTTTACCCTTTGGGTACGGAACCCTAAAAATGATACCTTTTAATGCAATCCCTGCATTCTTGTAGAGTTCGAAGCCCAGACAGGATTTGTTGTCCGGCCTTCCGATCCACATAAATACCAAAATGGGTATCATATATCCACCCCGTTCCTAAAGAATACTTACCTACATGGGTGGCTGCTAATGGTTCAAAAATGTACACGAGGTCGTGGACCTTTGCTAATCAGTTCCGCAAGCAAAAAAATTTTTTTTTTTTCTATAAAGGACTCACGGTGGCGTTACCTTGAGTAATCCGATACAACCTTCGAATATATTTCGTCACAAAAATAGACGGTCGATGAACTTCAATGACTTCAAGATAATGACGAGAGTGATTTTACAATTAATTTAAATTAGCATTTTCGGAACAAATGTCAAGTATCGGCATTTAGTTGAACACCTACCTGTGGTCCAAATGTGATAAACATTTTTTTGCTTATTGCTATTCCATTTAAGTAGTTAAGTTTGAAACAATTTATCAAATTTTTAATTGGATTTAATTTGCATATTGTATTAAAAATATCTTTTATTTTAACGTCATCGGATGGGTGTTGCAAGCAGATGCGAATTTGCATCATCCGAGGTGTTTTTCATCCCAGGTGCTGCTATAAATTGGAATATTATTAATAGGTAGCCTGTTTATCAAAATAATAAAACCTAATCTAAAGTTTAGTGTATTATCTCTAGGTTTATTAACTTAGTACATTTGTGGCGGTGCTTAGTCCCTTCTCATAGTGCAAAGTACATCCTGCCTTTGTATGTATCTAGGTAATCTGAACAACGAATGCAAACTAGCTTTCAACACATCATGTAACACTAAATCTAATCATTTCCGTGCTATTTTTCACCTATTCAGGCCCCTCATAAATAAATACGAAATACAATAATAAATGATAAACAACGCAGCGCAGCGTCTCAAAAAACAAGTCAGGACATTCCTATGTATTTAGACCACATCTGCGTAGGAAATAAATATATTTAATTCTTTATCGATCAACTTACATACGACCAGTACCATAATGATTAATTGTATTTTAGTTTGGCGCCAAAATTCCATACAAAAACGTGGCTGAACGACCGTGACTCTTGCGCGCAAAAAACTGTGAAGGTATTGAGTATTGAACTTGCCAAGATACTTGGATAGATATGGATCTATAAAGCTTCAAACTACGAATTATAATAATGACCGCACTGTTCGTTCGACACATAAATAATATTGATCTCGTTGCCTTTCAGTAAAGGTCGCACAAACACTGCAAGGTCTTTTGAGAAAAAAGCATTTTGCATCAATGTTAAATGTATTTATTTGACTAGTAAATCATATTCAGGAACGTATAAGGACAACAACATGATAGGTCATTTCGAAACTTGGGAGGCCTTCTCGATATAATTTGGTTTTAGGTAAAAGCGCACCTACCTAATTATATTATTCTACAATTTTAAGCCCACCTGGAATGGTGGTTGCCTATTAACTTGTCAAGAAAGTTCAGTAGCTATCAATGACTGGGGAGAGGTACATCCTATCGCCGGTGAGCTTCTTGGCCGCAATCTGACGGTCACGCTCACGTCGCATAACCTAGGAAACAGAGAAAATCGATCAGCGTTATTTTAATATCAATTGCCGTCATTTCTTACTTAAGCTAGTTATCATCTATCTAACAATTCCTCCATTGTCTTATACGGGCCTCCTGTCGCCTCCTTACTCCAGTCCAGTGGAGCGAGGTAGGTTCTGAAAGCGCCTGTATGTAGATTTGACGCAAATTACAGACGCGAGTAAGCAGGTGTTGGATGATAAATATTTCAGGCGCTACGTACGATCAATCAATCATTTTATGGATCCACTAGCCTCTATCAGCAGCTTTGCCCGCGTGTAAACTGTTTTATCATCCCAAGGGAATATTATATCGGGATAAAAATACTCTATGTCTTATACCAGACTACAAAAAAAAAATACTGTTAAATTTCATCCAGATCACAGATAATATAATACTAGCATATCCAGATCCAATAAGCCTTTCTGGCGTGATTGAGTAACAAACATACATCCATCCCAGGGGTGGATCGTGAATTTGTGAGGCCCTGGGCTTACACTTCTTGGGGGCCTACCATTACCCTATGCGGCACAAACTACCTAATTAATCAAACTAATTGCCATTTTGTCAAAAACGAAAGAGCGAGCAGGCACACTATCATAAAAAAAACCGGCCAAGTGCGAGTCAGACTCGCGCACGAAGGGTTCCGTACCATTATCGCAAAAAAATCACGTTTGTTGTATGGGAGCCCCACTTAAATATTTATTTTATTATATTTTTAGTATTTGTTGTTATAGAGGCAACAGAAATACATCATCTGTGAAATTTCAACTGTCTAGCTATCACGGTTCATGAGATACAGCCTGGTGACAGACGGACAGACAGACAGACGGACCGCGGAGTCTTAGTAATAGGGTCCCGTTTTTACCCTTTGGGTACGGAACCCTAAAAAGAAAGAATCCTATTTTTTTAAAGTATGCCAGCCTTCCCGCTCTCGACAATGATCGATCATAGGAGAGGAGTAGGTTTTGGTGAATCTGCACCTTTCAGAATCATTTCATGAATCGGTGACAACAAAAGAATGCTACAGCAATCGAAGCAAGATAGTGTAATTGTACGACCTCACCTTGGAGAGTACCTATAGCTTTTCTTTTGACCATTTACTAACATTAACATTAGAAACGGACGGAACGACGGACGGGACGGGACGGGATTTTGACCATTTGTACAGAAATAATGATAGCTTTATTGACTTCTGCAAACAAGTGTAAGATTGAAGAGTGCGCCGAAATTTCAGAAAATACTACGCCTTGCAGAAAAGGAGCGAGTGTAGCGAGCTCGCAAATTGTAGCACCAGGCCCGAGACATTTTCTTTGAACTTAAAAAACAGTAATATATGGTAGGGCGGTATTATTCGAGCGGCTACATCAGCCGCAATTTTCGCGCAAGCGCGTCGACGAAGCCATTCTGCCGCACTTCAAAAGCTGGCTGTAGAGAGAGGGGCGCATCTCCTACTAGGCTCACTCAGGTACTGACCAGGCACGGCACCGAAGGGTGAGTAGGTACTCAGCAGTACTACAGAATAGGATTGGGCGAGAGACCATGGCAAATTGCCACCACTGTGGAGGTGACCTTGACTCTGCAAGTTTGCACAGCACACGCTCAAAGAGTGCCCTGTGTGGACCTCTGAGTGGTGGTCTTGGTCGCCAGGATCGAGTGAGATCTGTCTTTGCCAGTAGTTGTGAGGGCCATGCTGGCAGAAAAAGAAAACTGGAGGGAAATAGCCACCTTCTGTGAGACCGTGATGTCCAGAAGGAGGCCGCCGAGCGGGATCGAGAGAGAGCCGATCCCACTCGGCGAAGAAGGCGAGGGAGGCAACTGCCTGGATGCCTAAAATGCCAAAACCCCGTCTACATCATAAAGCACTTAGATTGGGGACTCGGAGCGCCCACATGACTCCAGGAAAGACGGTGGCACAGTGATCACGAGTTGCCGTGCGCAGCGAGGCCCTCGGGATGCGTTTTTAGTCTTCCCAGGGATGTGCCCTGAAAGACATTGCACAAAAGGAGTTCCGGGATGGTCTTTTGAGTGGTGGTCACGGGTCCCCTTCTACGTGCTGATGGTGATCACCGCGGTGGTGGAATCCCACACTCCCTGGTCTTTTCCCCTAAAGTACAGGCGCCATTTGAAGGTTTCTCCTAGTCAATCAAAAAAAACGTTGGACTAACCAGGCACAGCACGGGGGCCACACTATTACGTGTTAATGCCATCCGTGTGTCCATTGTAATATAATGGATAATAAGGGATAGAGCTATTCGTCGCTTAGATAAAGTACCTATAGATTAAGCACTGGCGTGGCCGCACATGAGACAGCAATAGTTAGTTCTGGTGTTACAACAAGAACAAGAACACTACAACTCACCATCGCACTGACACTTATTATCTATAAGTAACCCAAATTCCTTGTCTCAATTAACGCATAATACCACGAAATCACAAAAAATCAAACAAAACCGAGTTTGTCAAACCTGCCATTGTATTAGAGTTTGACAAACAACAGAAACCGGCCATGGTGACAAAGACAAAAAAATATCTTTTGTCCTTATTATTTACATGGAGCTGCCAATTAGCTATCTCGCTCTATCAATCAAGGTCATTTTAAGGCTTAATCTATAGGTACTTTATCTAAGATTCGTCGTGTATAGCTCCATCTCACTCTCACAGGTGAACTTTGCTAGTTTCGAGTTTGGACATGTCATAGTAAGTAGGTAAGGGCCCTATAGTTAAAAAAGCAATAGGTATTTACGTAAAATAAAATGTAACTTACCATAAATCTCTTGAACTGCTTTGCCATGGTGTGGCACTCTCGATAGTCGTTGAGTAAGTACTCGCATTTTACGAGGCCGCGACCTAGCCCGTAGGCTTCCAAACAGTCCATCATTGCCATCTCCTGTTTCTGGCACCGGCCCAGCATCTGGTGTGAATGTATCCCCCCCGTTATATCCGTCCACGGGGAGCGAAAAAATGGCGAAATATTATGCATTACTGTCTTCTTATATAAATGATCACGAACAATAACGCAGAATTATTCACAATTCAACTTTATGACAAAATTATTCCTGTAGAAAAGGCACTGTTTTTGACAGATTCTTTACTTATTTAGATTTTTTCTTAAAATTATAAATTAATATAAAGAAACCAGAGTTATTGTGTACAGACAGGCTTAAATATTAGAGAAAAAAGGTTGTATCTCTGTGACCCTGGCAGTAAGGCCTTGTACACACAAGACATCTCAGCAGAGAAGCCATATCTGATAAGGCTAACCTGAAGCGCATATTTATGGGCAGTCATCGCCCAACCAGCAAAGTTGTCCTATAATCTAAGCCTATACCTCTAAAAAGACATATACATGAGTTATAAAGGTTTTAGCGGTGACAGCGTGTTGTGTAAAAGCGTTCGACAACACCATTTTGCTCTATAAGCTTATAGGGCAAAAATTACCCATAAAAACAGGATGTAAACGTTTACCACACCATTTTACACAACAGTTATAGTATGTGCTTTAGCAAGCGCTAATATCATTATTACAGAATAATACTGCTCTATAAAATTGTAAAAAAATGCTTTTATCTACACTCACAACGTAATGTTCCAAATACGAATTCAAAAAATATTGTATAAACACGTACTTTATATTCGTGGATAGGTAAAATTTAAAAAAAAAACCATTACAGTTCAAACATTTTCCTTCGATTTTCAAACAACTGCATCATAAAATAACTTTTTAATTTTTATAGCACACTTTTACTTTTTAATTTTCTGGCGCGTATGGGCTGTAGTAAAGAAGTTTCATTGTCTGTGGATGCGCGCGCTACGCAACGAGAATCTAAATTGCCCGCCATACCAAATATTTTTCCCTTTCCACTTTTATTTTATTTCAACTGTATGAGTGAAGATAAAGTAGTGTATGCAACGGCATATAATTAGGTATTAAAACACTCGCGTAATATTATTATCAAATTCGGCTTCGCCTCATTTGATAAACCTACGCTCGTGTTTTAATAACCCCTATTATATGGCCATTGCATAAACTACTATTATTCATCTGATTTGCGTAATTAAGGTTAATAATGAACTGCTATAATCGTTTCGTTTTAGCAGTGATGAAAACTCAACTATAAGACGACCTTGTCGTATTCAGGATATTCGGATCGTTGCTATAGTACTTAGTACGTTAGTAGTTACAAAAAACTCTACAATAGAGTGATTTTGTGATGTAGCTTAGTTCCAGATTATTACTATGTAATGTAACTGTACTTTATTGGTTTAGAGATGACTATTATAGTTTTACTAATATGCATATTACACAAACACCTTTTTAGAGCAGAATTGTTGTGTAATGACTTTTCAGTTCGTACAATATACGTGTTAGTATCATGACAGAGTATGTTTCTTTAATAACACAAAAATGATACGTAAAATGGATAAATGTTGCTATTAAATGACAATTATGTCCTGAAAAAGATTTTTTTATCTCACTTTTACAGCCATATTCAGACATTTTTATTCGGGGTGCTATAATACTATAATGGCGCTTAAAACTCAAAGTCCCTTTAATTAAATTTTTTTGTTGTGAAAACTCATAAATTCAAGGGGGGCACGTAAAATTTATGGTAAACCTAACCATAGTTTATCCGTAAAATTGCGCTCGCACATCATTTCACACTCTATAAACAAATATAATAATCGAATATATTTTTTATACAATACAAATTGTTTCAAAATTATTTATAAATATTAAAAAGTATATTTTTTAAGTCTTTACACTGTCATGATTGAAGAATAAATGGTGAGTGAGGTAAAGGAAACATACACTCTCGTATGGTATGAAAAAGTACTATAAAAGATCATTAAAGGTGTTTAACCAGTGCATCACTATTTTGTGACCCGTGCACTTTTACATAGCGTGTATATGACTGATTTGTCATGTGTAACATTGTTATTGGTTCGTTTTAACACTGAATGGAGAAATAAATGCGCCACTTTCGAATAAAATACACCTTCTTTGGGGTTTTATAGGACTAAAAACAGTGTTTTCCAAAACGTTCTATGGCTTATTATAGAACTAGTTTTTGTTACTTGGGCGTTTATGGGTGTTTTTAAATAATTAATAAGGGACGTAATGAATTCCGTAAGGCAAAGGGCAAAGAGTATGAAAAATCCACCAATCACATGCAAGATGAAAGATGCGATGTGGATTTCCGTCTATGTGATTGTTTGATTGATGCCGGTCAAACCTTTTGTATTGCCTAAATCACATACGCAATTAGGCTGCTGGATATGCATCCGCACGCAAGTCCTTTTACGATATAAAATCAATCTGTCTAGCCTTTTTCCAACTATGTTGGGGTCGGCTTCCAGTCTTACCGGATTCAGCTGAGTACCAGTGTTTTCCATGGAGCGACTGTCTATCTGACCTCCACAACCCAGTAATTGGGTAACATGGTACCCCTTGGCAAGACTGGTGTCAGATCTCAAGCTTCTGACTACCCGTAACGATTGTCAAAGATCTTCAAATGATAGCCGGGACCAACGGCTTAACGTGCTTTCCGAGGCACGGATGAAACTCGGTATGTTGAAATGGTCACCCATCCACGGACCGACCTCGTCAAGTCCTTTTACGATATAACTAAGGCCATATGCTTGGCACAAAGTGTCAGGGGTAATTCACGTTTGAACAATCAAGTGATAACTGGTACGGTAATGAAAGGGTTATGGATGCCGTCTTACATTTTGACCACATAAACGAAAGCTCAAAGTAAATAACTATAGTCGTCCACCCTACGTTTTATGCGAAATAAAGTTATCTAAAAATCTTCATTGGCCACAATAGACACTGTGCCAAGAATCGCTAAACAATTCATTAAAAAAAAGTTAATTAAAAATAAACAAAAAACCCGACTGCTTAAAAAGCGAACTAAAAAGACGTAAACAAGAAGAAAATCATACTGTGCAGTCGGAGGATACATGTTCGCGAGCTGGCTGACCAAAACCATATGTTTTTTTTTAATTTACTTTTTTTATTTATTACTTTCTAGTTATTTATTTTTTAGAATAAAGTACATTTAAACATATAAGTGTTATATATTTTTGAAATCACCTCTAAAAACCATTAATTTTGATACCCCATTCTATAGTAGGATTTAGAAGATTAAAATACCGGCCGAGTGCGAGTCGGACTCGCGCACGAAAGGTTCCGTTTCCGTACCGTTATCGCAAAAAAATCACGTTTGTTGTATGGATGCCCCACATAAATATTTTGTTTTCTGTTTTTAGTATTTGTTGTTATTGCGGCAACAGAAATACATCATCTGTGAAAATTTCAACTGTCTAGCTATCACGGTTCATGAGATACAGCCTGGTGACAGACGGACAGACAGACGGACCGCGGAGTTTTAGTAATAGGGTCCCGTTTTTACGCTTTGGGTACGGAACCCTAAAAAGAATTGGGACTCCCACAATGTGGCGCCCAGAATCCGCCATGTTTGTTTTTTTTTAACTTGATTAGTTACCTAATATATAAATACGTGAACGTCACTTATCTAAGAACACTTGGTCGGGTGGTCAAGACCTTACTATCGATATCTCAATTAAGTAAATCCGTCTAGTGGTTTCAAAGACATGAGGTAATAAAGAATATTACATATTTATACAAGATACGCGCGAAAAACATAACCCTTTCCTTGCAGTCTGGAAAAACATGACTATACAGTTAGGTACAAATTCGAGTTGTACTGCAAGATGTTATCTAAAAAACTAAAAAGAGTTAGAAAAGGGTTTGGCAGCTATCTATCATTTGTATTAATAACAAACATTTCAATGTTAAATAATTGTCCAATTATACCCCTGAGAGCTAATTAGCAGACACAATAGAAAAAAACAATTATTAAACCTAAGTTCCAAAAAGAAACTCAAGGGATTAATATTATTACTATGAGAGTTTGATAAAAATTGCAGATGTTGTAGTATGAAGGGGGGGGGGGGCAGGCCTATGCCCAGGAATAAGACAATTCAGGTTAACAAAAAAAAACCGGACAAGTGCGAGTCGGACTCGCGCACGAAGGGTTCCGTAGCATTATCGCAAAAAACGTTAAAAAAATCACGTTTGTTGTATGGGAGCTCCACTTAAATATTTATTTTATACTGTTTTTAGTATTTGTTGCTATAGCGGCAACAGAAATACATAATCTGTGAAAATTTCAACTGCCTAGGTATAGCAGTTCATGAGATACTGGCTGGTGACAGACGGACAGACAGACAGACGGACCACGGAGTCTTATTAATAGGGTCTCATTTTTACCCTTTGGGTACAGAACCCTTAAAAAAGCAGTCATGGACCTTTTTTTTAGAATAACTGTGTTTTTGTGTAACAGACAGGCGACAGTTATTCCGTCACATGTATCATTAGCAACACAGAGGAAAGAAATATATATTGGATTAGCATGCTGATGATAGTGTCACATTGAACATGTCACTGACACAAACCCCCTATCAAAAAGTGAGTGAATTTCAACTTTTATACAGGAAAAGCCACTGGCTTGTATAATTTGAGTAAATCTCTTATTATTGATTAAATTATTTTATTTACACCAGTATTACAGTATTTCTGCAGTTGAGTTGAAAGTGACTATTGGAAGAAGTTTCTCTACATAATTTAAAAACTGTCGACTTTTGGTGACACATATTGCTCTTCTCCTTTCAGCTTTCCTTCAGAGATCTGTCTGTCACGTTCTCTGCGCATTGCCTGAAAAAAAAAGAAGGTATACTATAATAGTATCTACTAAACTGCCACTAAAATAAACAATAAAAAAAAGAGTTTATGGTTCAGTCTCATTGAGATGAATGAAGGTATAATGTACTTAAGAAAAAGATAACAAAAGATAATTTATTAATATACAAATTTGGGTGGAAACACAGGGTGGGGACGCCCTAGAAGGACTTTACACAGATATTATTGGTGATGCTCTTCAGAAAGACCAGGTATGACTAGTATTCATACATGTAATGATCGTTGCAGGTGGTATGTAAAAAATATTATCATCAGAGGTTCTATAGTGAGTAGTAAATAAATGATTAGCTTGTTTCCTTTAAATCAACTTACATGCAATAATCTACATGTTGGAAAAACAGTACAGATTATTTGCTAGTTTGGAAAGCTAGAATATGATAAATATTGTAAAGGGATAGAAACCCAGTTGAATTTGAATCTTATATTGAGACTTTCTGTTATAACTGTTTGTGTACAAACAAGATAACCCAATGGCCCAGTGTGTTTTTTAAAAGATTGCAAACATAGCAAACAAATCAGATCAGGTTGTTACATAGAAAATTAAAGCAGTAAGCAATGAGTTTTGGAAGGTTTAATGAATGCAATCTAGAAAGGCACACAAATAAAACATACCATGAATCGTTTGAACTGTTTCATGTTGGTTTGGCACTCATGGAAATCACCAAACAAGTGCCTGCACTTAACCTTCCCGCGCTCAAGACCGTAGGCCTCCAGGCAATCCATGTAACGACCCTCCTCTTTTTGGCATCGACCCAGCATTTGATGGGAGTGAATACCTCCCGTTAAATCCGTGAACGGGGAGCGGAAGAATGGTGAAATAGACATTGTTACGTCTGAAAAATAAAGTAAATACCTTGTCTAAACTACATCTAGGTTACAAAATTACGTAAACAATTGACATCGGACTCAAGTTAATTGCAATTTTATTTTGATGCTGAATTTTTATTTGTGTTGAAAATAACAAGAGAATGTGCTTGATTTATAACTTGCTGCTGTGTAAAATTACCTTTATATTTTCAAAAATCGAATTCAAAATCAATGAATGCCCGTGAGCCTGTCGAAAACAAAATTTTGACAGAATTACTTGACAGTGACAGCGACAGAATGACAGAAGACAGAACTGAGAAGTCTCCAGTTGCCATACAGTTACAAGTGCAGCCATAAAAAAAAAAACAATCCGCATAATATTCTTCATTGCTTGGCCTTGAATTGAAGACCATCAAATTATTGCAGTTTTTCTATAAGAAATTGATTGTATTTCGTCTCCGCAAGAAATGAACATATCTGTTTCAGTTTTTTAATAATTTAGTGCAAAGAAAAGGTTGTTGTATGTTATCACTAGCCATCCCTGTAAATCCAAACCTCTGTCAAAATCAGCTGGCGAAGAAGTGCCACAAATTCAAGTTTCCACGTAAATAAAATTATTTTGTTTTCAAATTAAATACAAATACTTTACTTCGATAACCATGGAGCAGTGGGTCAGTGAAGGGTTATCTAAAATTTTAGATTTTCCGATACCGGATGATTTAATAAAGTAAGTTACAATCATTCGTAAAATAAAAAAAAAACAACCTTAGCTTTTTAAATGCTTTTGCTTGATATTTGTAATACATTTTTTAACGAGTACAGCCGGTTATTATTATTTATTTATAACGTTTTTTTTTTTCAGGTTTATACTGTCGATAGACAGCGAGAGTGAATTGAATGAGTATATGAAAACTTTGCTGGACTTTGATAACTCCCAACATAAAGGATTCTTCTTGGAACTATGCAAGAAGAAATTCCCGAGCAGAGGTATGTATAATTCATTGTCAACTTAATTTTTTAAGCATAATATTTTTATAATTATTATTGCACAATGTTAGCGCAACCATGGTGTGCATCAACCATAACCGTCAGTCACTTTGTAGCCTATCTCCAACTATAATTTATTGACTTTAATCAAAACAGTACTACACAGATACTTTATCCATGCAAATATAATGTCAACCCACTGCATCACCAATCAATTTGTAGGATTCAATGACAAAAATCCTCTGTTTTTTGTTGTACAATTTTATTTTGCTAGCAGTGGGAACAGGCTGTTTTTGCTATACTATCTTTCTACCTATTTATCTACACTTACAATATTGTAAAGAGGTAAAGTTTGTAAGTTTGTTTGTAGGAAGTAATCTCTGGAACAACAGACCAAATGGGAGTCTAAGTACGGAAAAGGAAGTCCTTCTTTTGAAAATTCTTTTATAAAAAGCTACATTATTCCTGACTGCCTTAAGACTTATTTGATTGTTGTTTGATGCCTAGCGAAGTAGGCACGGGTCAGCTAGTAAAAATAAAATAAATTAATACTTGTTCTTTGATAAATAAAATAATTCCACTCCATTCACCTTATCACCTCCACATATTTTTTTTAATTTATTGTATGCTTGTTTAATCTATAATTAAAACACTACTCTTCACATATTACAGGCAGCTCCTTGCCTAAACAACAGAAGAAGAAGATATCAAAGAATAAGCAGCAACCGGACCACATAAGTGTGGAACCATTGCAGCCACCAGAGCCAATTGAAGCTGATAGCAAGACTAAGAAGAAGACCAAGTATGTGAACCTGTACTCTCAGGAGGGGAAGAATGCACAGGTTGTGACGCTGAAAGGTATGTTTATTTGAAAATCTTTTCTTACTTAATAATACTTATACTTATTATTTCCTTTATTTATCTTCATTCTTACTTAATACATTTTTAAATATAAAAAAAGGAAACTTAAAAATCTTTTTTTTAAATATAAAACGTAGGGGCCCACCGGTAACGGGAACAGGGTCCAAGCTACTGGTGGTTAGGGGTCCAGAGAGAGGAACCTCCTCACAATGCGAGCCGTAACAAGGAGTACTGCCTTCTGTATCAGGCCCTTGATCCAACCGCGCAATGACAGCCTCGACAGATGCTCATGGAGGCTATTGGCCATCAGGCCGTTGGCCGTAACGACAATCGGCACAATGATCGCCGAGTCCACATTCCACATGTCGACAATCTTGTGTGCTAAGTCGAGATACTTGATTTGTTTCTCTTTCTCAGCTTTCACGAGGTTCTCGTCATGCGGGATGGTGACATCGATTATCATTGTGCGGCGCGCTAGTCGGTTTATCACCACTATATCCAGCTTATTGGCAACAATAGTCCTATCAGTGATGATAGACCAATCCCAGTACAACGTGACATGGTCATTTTCGATAACTGGGTCGTGCACATACTTGTAATACCTCATAACTACTACTCTCATCGGTACCTCAGAATCACTAGACTGTACTTCAAAGCAAGTTGCTGGTGAATAATAATAATAATACTTATTATTAATATTATAAATATGAAAGTTTGGATGGATGTTTGTTACTCAATCGTGCCAGAATCGCTGAACAGATCTGGATGAAATTTTGCACAGAGATAGATTAAAGGCTGCAATAGCACACTTTTGATCCCAGCAGTATGTTCCCTTGGGATAATTTTCGACTTTGGCAGTTATAATATAATAAATTTAATTTAAAACTACCCTGATCTCATAGGAATATGAACTTAAAGAAATACGGATTAAGTTCATTTCACAATAACAATCACATGAAACAATTTTTACTCAATAGAAACTAAAATATGTTCAACTGAAATAAGGTTGCTTTTACAAAATCATCAAAATTATATTTACAGGCCGACACCACTGTGATTGCCAAGCATCGAAACACGAGCTGATTAACAACTGTATTCAATGTGGCCGCGTCGTGTGCAAGCAGGAGGGGTCAGGACCTTGCCTATTCTGTGGGAATCTGGTAACAATTTATATTATTTTTGGTATTATTAAACATAAAAAGCATGTTATCTACACTATAATAATAATATTAGAAACAGGATAGATTTGTATTTTTGTATGTTTGTAACGAATAACCTCAAAAACTATTGCTCCAATTTAAAAAAAATCTTGCACCACTAGAATGCTACATTATCCCTGAGCTGCTGAGTACCAAAAAAATTAAGATGAAAATTGCATTAAAAATTTTGCCTACAAAATTATTTGGCGTGTGCTGAGAAAACTATTCATGATACATAAAAATGATTTAATGCATGATTAAAGTATGCCATATTACCTAGGTGGGATAGGGTAGGTAGGTAGCCAGTTGGCAGAAGCGAAGCCGCGGTGGACAGCTAGTTATGAAGTATACTTCGTTTCATGTTAGATTGCCGTTTTGAACTGGGCTCATTCAAAAACAGCAGCGCGCCTCCCCATACGCATCGGAAAGCCTGGTTGCAAAGCGGAAAACTCACAGGAGACGCAGAATTAAATGGTTCAGCAATTCATAATGACAAGGCATTATGTAGCTGGTTACCGAGGCAATAAAATCATAATATAATCTGTCAACTATTTAAGGTATGCACGCCAGAAGAACAGAAAGAGTTGAACACAAAAACCAAGGGGGCTGCCAAACTGATGGAAACTCTGATGGAGCGCAGCAGACCCAAGGGCTGGGAGGCTGCTGTGTCGCACAGGAACCGGCTGCTGGAGTATGATCGCACCAGGTATAGTTCAGTTAATCATCCGCAGCCCGACTTCCCCTGCTGTTGAGCTTCTCTTTTCTTGTGCCAAATTTGTTCCATGGTGGAAAGTGTGGGATGGAGGGGTCTGTCAGACTCCTACTTCTCGGGTCGGGGGGGAGTGAGGTCTTTGACTCCCCCCGCGACGTCAAAGAGGGGCGCGCGTGGAACACTACGCTCCGCCACCTCGGGCCCTGATGTGCGGGGGGCGACGGATGCCCCGAGTCCGTCAACCCTGGATCCATTTAGGGGCTGGAAGAAGGCTTTGTCAGCCCTCCTGACGCCCCTTGGACTCATATCCTCCCATACGTCCTTGGACTGGAACTCGTTCCTTTAGCTTTCGGCCAAGCTTGAAACGCTCGACGGCCATATTGAAATAAATAATTAGTAATCTTAAAATTACTATCGAATGTTTCCAGCGAGCGTCGAACCCGGGTCACCGACGATGACAGCGATTACTTCAGCGCCAACAGCGTGTGGCTGAACTCCACTGAAAAGGACAAGCTGGAGAAGTACCAACAATCTCTTCACGACAAGAAACATGGCTCCAGGCTTAATAAGAAGATGACCTTCGATTTTGCTGGTAAGTTCTATTGTACCTAATAGCTTTACTACGTTCACTATTTAGTTGCGAAATTAGTAAACAATGTTTTTTTCCAAGCTCTTATTGAGTTTCACCTGCTCCAGTGTCTGTAATTCGATTACAGACACTGTTAAGAGCCCCTACAAGTTTCACGAGCCAAAAACAGAAAACAGCTACTTTTTCAGCGAAAATTTTTCAATAACTACAAGATATACGATAAAAAATATAATGACAAGAATAAAAACCGACCAAGTGCGAGTCGGACTCGCACACGAAGGGTTCCGTACCATTATCGCAAAACACTGTAAAAAATTCACGTTTATTGTATGGGAGCCCCCTTAATTTATTTTATTTTAATTTAATCATTATTATTTTTTGAAGTGAATATACAACTAAACATTCTGTGAATATTTCAAGCGTCTACCTGTTGCCGTTATTAATATCGAGCAAAAAACGGCAAAAATATCACGTTTGTTGTATGGGAGCCCACCTTAAAACCTTTTAGTATTTGTTGTTATAGCGGCAACAGAAATACATCATCTGTGAAAATTTCAACTGTCTAGCTAACACGGTTCATGAGATACAGCCTGGTGACAGACGGACAGACAGACAGACAGACAGACGGATCGTGAAGTCTTAGTAATAGGGTCCCGTTCTTACCCTTTGGGTACGGAACCCTAAAAACTCTACAAGCCCTTGAGCGAGACTGAATCAACGAATGCCTCGCGCGAGCGCAACGGTTTATAAGGCATTATTTAGACAATTTATTAAAATAAAATAATTACTTAAAAATAAAATATAAAAATTGGATTCGATTGATAAACGCCTCAAATTTCAAATTATTTACCAGTTATTTTTATATTCAACATATTCTTACGCGGTGACGACGTTTTCGCACATGATAAAATTGCCTTTTTTCCGCGTGAACAACATTTTTTTTTAAGTACAAATACAATAAACTTTGTAAAAAAAAATTGGTGACTTACTAGTATACTATATGCCCAGTCCATACCATTTTTTGCAGACTATTATTCGCCACCAGTAAGCTGAAAAAGCAATTGAAAAACCTGGTGTTTCGGGATTTCGTAAAAACGTGTGTTAGGAATTTATTTTTCTAATTTAATTTGAGCAGTTATCAAAAATATGTAATGTACATTTACTAGATAACTATGTGACACTAAAATTTACATTAAAAGATTTATCATAATTATATCTTGTAGTTATTGAGAAATTTGCCCTGGTTTTGGTCAGCCAGCTCGCGAATATGTATCCTCCGACTGCACAGCATGATTTTCTCCTTGTTTACGTCTTTTTAGTTCGCTTTTCAAGCAGTCGGGTTTTTTGATTAGGTCCCTTTGGTTACCAAGCGGGACGCGGGGAACGTTTAGCACCGTTACGAGCGCGCGACTGGACAGTTGTCACAAGGATCGACTGACCAATCGCGTCGCGTCCACGTTCTATTTGCTCTACATGCTGGTTGGTCAGTTCGCGCAATATATGTGAAATTACCCCCACTACGCCAAAACCTTGCCAAGTTACATGCCGGGGACTATACATCGTTGTCTGTGAAGTGATTTTCCAGATGGCTGATCGGAGTCCACTCCAATCAGCTATCTGACTGGGCTATGCCTACAGCGGCCCACTTTGCTTCGTAGCCGTGACACGTAATATATGAAATATGTCCTTCAGGCCGTCAAATCATCGAAGACAACACAATCGACTATGAACCAGACGAGGAACAAATCAGACAGATGACCAGCGACAGCAAGAACAATGCGAGACAGCTCCAGCACGACATGTTCATAGGAGTGCCCGGCGACAGGGACGTGGCGCCAGGAGTCAATGCGCCTCTCTTACAGGTAAGCATTTATGGGCGGTAGGCCGCTGCGCAGCGTGTCGCGGGTTTGATTCCCGCACGGTACTAATAATTATATGGCCTGCAGATCGTTGTTCCGGTCTAGTTGTTTGTGTATTTGAGTTTATATCACGGTACAGGAGAAATTCGTAGTGTGGGGCGAGGTTAAAACAAAAAAAAAATACCTGGCCTGTCCACGGCGTCTAATCAAACAATGTCAGCCGAAAGAAATTAAATGCTGAATATTGGCCTTCCCCAAGCGTCGCTACATTGGCCGATCCCGTTCCTCTCGCAATCAGTGGACTCCTGAAACCTTGACCAGGTCGTCGGTCCACCTAGTGGGAGGCCTTCCAATGCAGCGTCTTCCGGTTCGTGGTTGCCAGTCCAAAACTTTTCGGCCCCATCGTCCATCTGTTCTGCGAGCAATGTCCACTGCCACTTCAGTTTCGCAATTCTTCGGCCTATGTCGGTAACTTTAGTCATCCTTTGGATAATCTCATTTTTGATGGTATCACGCAAGGATACTCCGGGCATAGCCCTCTCCATTGCCCTTTGGGTGGGTTTAAGCCTTCTGATGAGGTCCGTTGTGAGTGACCACGTCTCAGTTTAGTAGGTCATCTCTGGCAACACACAGTGGTCATAAGATTTTCGAAGATATTATAGTGCACAAGTATTAAAGTGCGCAAAACGCCAACACAGTGCTGGGAGTGCACTGTGTTGGCGAAGGTAGAAATCCCACACTACCTGGACTTTTCCCCAAAAGTTTAGGCGCCTTTCAAAGGTTTCCTCCCGTCACAGATAATATAATACTTGCATACAGATCCTCATCCCATACAAAGAAACCGTGCCGACGTAACTAGCGTTTTTCGTCTGATTAAGATGATTATTTATACATAAGTACTTCGATCGCGTTCGGTTCCGTTCCACGCCTATAGATTTAGCAGCGACTTGCAAGTAAAAGGATTTTCTCGGTTCGTGACTATATTTCTTTAAATACTGTGACTATTTGTTTTATAGTATTTTTTGCACGTTTTTTACTAAAATGTGTTACAATACAAATTTATAAAATCGAGTGGCATGCCTCAGAAATTTAAAACCTATCTATTGGAATCAATTTTAAATGGTCCATTCAAATAATCTTTGAAATGTGAATTAAGGTTCCATAATTTTGTGCTTAGGAGAGTTGATTAAAAAATAACATAAAATTTGAATGATCAATTCTATAAAATGTTAATTTTACACACAATTCAATAACAATTCGATGCATATGGCGCCATCTAGTGGCATTTATTTGAACCACATTTTCTTTGTTACCGCTGGGACCCCGTGCTCCCGTAAACATAAAAAAGGCTCGCAGACCTGCAAAGCTGACAGGCTTTTTTTCGACCACAAGCGTATTTATAGTGTACAGTCGCGAAATGACAATGTGACACAACAACAATGACAATGTGTGACAATGTGTGTGTGTGTGTGTATGTGTGTGTGACTTTCAATTCAGTATTTGTTTGAAATTAAACTCGTTGTTTTGAGTGTGCGTAAGGGACAAATATATATAACTGATTTACATCTGTCCCTTACACACACTCAAAATAACTTACTTTAAGATCTTGTAGTCACTCCCGGGTGCACGAGACATATTATTTAAAAATTAATTAATTAAATTATTAATTAAAATTAAATTAAAATATTTATTTGACACTTTAAAATACATGTTACAATCAAGTCATTATAAAATAGCACACAAATGTATTGTCACAAATCTACCAATCTATTTAAAAATAAACCATGAATGAAAATTACAATTTAAAAAAGTATGGCGGCTAATAGCCGTGGGTGGCCGTTGTATTTAATTTATTATTCTTCCAGTTCGATCCATCAGTGGAAACCCAGGCCTTTGTTGGCGTGACAAGGAGCAACCCTGGACAACAAGCCCCGCGGGTGCAAGACACCCAGCTGCAAGAGATGAGTGACACTGGGCGCTGTCTCTCCATGCACCAGCCTTGGGCATCCATGCTGGTCGAGGGCATAAAGCTGTAAGTGTTATATTCCTTTCTATACTAACATTATAAAGAGATTATTGACACTGTGCGCTGTCTCTCTCTTCTTTCTCATATCTTCTTTCTTTCTTTTTAGGGTTCTGTACCCAAAGGGTAAAAACGGGACCCTATTACTAAGACTCTGTCTGTCTATCTGTCTGTGACAGTTGAAATTTTCACAGATGATGTATTTCTGTTGCCGCTATAACATCAAATACTAAAAACAGTATGAAACAAATATTTAAGTGGGGACTCCTATACAACAAACGTGATTTTTTTAGCGATAATGGTACGAAACCGTTCTTGCGCGAGTCCGACTCGCACTTGGCCGGTTATTTTTTCTTATTTTTTTTCCATTTATAATAGATGTAATTTTTTAAAAGTATAATGATGTTTTATCATAATCGTATTAATCTATATACAGGATGGAAAAAATATATAAAAATGAATCGCCGAAATTTATGTAAGAGCTTAACTTGAGAACGACTTTACCGATTGCAAAGCCGCGGGGGACAACTAGTAAAAAATATAAGTCGGTCGTTTAGATATTTGTTAATAAACCTCGCTTTAATAATTGAACGGATTATGATGAAATTGGGAACACAGGTAGACCATATCCTGGGTCGCGGATAAATTTGAAAAAGAGTTACCGCGGCCCTGACTCAAGCAACTGAAGAAACACGGGTGGGGTTTAGTCAGTAAAAGTCTACCACGCCCCCCGCCTCACCCAGAGCGGGAGAAGTCATTGGAAGATTTCCGAACAAAAAAAAATACAGGTAGACCATATCCTGGATTAGAACATAAGATACTTTTTGTCCCGGAAATACGTTCCCGTGGGATTATTCTTGACATTTACGTGGACGAAGTCGCGAGGAGAGGATAGTAAGCCTATATTGTTCCAAACCTTATTAAAATATTTTCGTTTTAAATCAATTTGTTGGATGAGAACAGCTAACAGGAAAAGCCGTTCCACAACTTTGGAAACTCTTCGGAGACTCTGGATACATTACAAAAAAGTCGAATATATTTTATTACTATTAATTAGAACTCTTATTCGTAACTAAAAAACTCCAAAAGTGTCATATCCCTATGTGTGAACCGGACGATCGATCGCAAAGAGGGTCAAGGCCACTCGAACGAACCAAGGGTGCAACCGCGCATGCGCGAACTATGACCTTGGTTCAGAGTTCAACACGTGGCTCATGACGTAGCAAACGTATCGAAAGCTCCAGTAGATGTCGCTGCATCCAAAACGGGCGAAAATTCAAGCCAGAATCAAATAGATGTCTCTCCACATTCGCTTCCAATTCCTGAATCGCGGTGTTAAGATTCTCCGCTATTGAATGACCCTCTGCGAACAGTTTTCAGTTTGTCGTAAGCCTTAAATTCTTCGAAGAAGGGCTTACTGTGTTTGGGTTTTCAATACCCATATACTATAGCCACGATGATGAGTCGAAATGCGTAAAATCTGAGCGGGAGATTGGCGATGGAAAATGTTTCTGAACCATCAGCCTTCGATGATCGTTCTGCTTTACCTTGTCATAAGGTGGATGGGTAAAGCGGTTGCACGCTATTCAACTGAGTGGCCTTTTTTAACCCTCTTTAAATACCTTAAAAAGTCTACACTATTGGGTAGACTTTAAAGGAGACTGGTGCTCTCTGTGCTCTGGTCCTCTATGAAACCTTTAAAATACATCGTGCTTTGTGGATTACCCACGAGCTTTTATTACATTTTATTTGAGGTTTGTGTGACGGTAAGGGCGGTTACGCACGGCTTAGTAGGCGTTTCGGCTGATGAGTTTCGCCCTTTCCGGCCGAAACAGGAATTTCATTATTATTAATATGTTTGAGTGGTGTTTCGGACGAATCCTTTTTTAGAGGCAAAGTAACGTCAGAAACAAAATCGGCAGAGAGTTTAATAACATGATAAAAATATAACTTTTTCTTTTGCTTTACGCCTACTAAGCCTGACGCACTACATCCGATCCGAATCCGAGAAATTTCGGTTCCGAAGTAGCCGTAGTACTTCTGGTAGGTAAGCTTACTCACTACATCCGAACTCTATCCGTCATATTTCAGAATATTTTGAAGTCGGAACTCAAATCACGGACACGGATCGGATGTAGTGTGAAATCTAACACTATAGCGTCTATACACAACTAATAGTGACAAGTAAACAAAGTAGTTTTTAAACTGTAGCGGACAGGTGTCGGAAATTATCGTAACGAAACATTCTCCCGGGATAGTCCTTTGACTTAATTCAGGCCATGATCTACCCGTGTGTTAAGTTTCATCCAAATCTGTTTAGCTGTTAAGATGTGAAAAGGTAACAAACAAACAGGCAGACAGAGTTACTTTCGCATTTATGGTCCGGTGAATGCGAGACGCACAGGACCAATCAGTGTGGCGACGCTTGGGGGAGGCCTATGTCCAGCAGTGGTCGTTTTTAGGCTGTTTTTTTTTCTACGTTTATAGGCTCACGCTTGACCACTATCTCACCTGATGGTAAGCGATGATGTGGTCGACGATGAAGCACGCTTGCCTAGAAGAAACCTATTCACTCTTGACTTAAAAGTCGCCCAGATTGTAGCCAACAGAAAATTTGGTTGACTCCAGCAGGGAATTCCACTCCTTAGCTGTACGCATAATAAAAGTATTCCCAAAACGTTTGGTGCGTATGGGTGGGGTGTCCACCATGTACCGATGACGCATCGCCGTACTAAATAAATACCGTACTAAATGATGATGGATTAGTAGTATATGAATAATTGCATCAAATAATGCATCTAATGTAATACTTTGCTTATAACTATGTAGCCAAAGTACACGTACTTGTGTAATATTTGTGTTTACGTGTGTCGGTATAGTTATCGGCACGTAACTTGGCAAGGTTTTGGCGTAGTGGGGGTAAGCTCGCACATAGTGCGCGAACTGACCAACCACCATATAGAGCGAACGGGTCGTGGACGCGACGTGATTGGTCAGTCGATCCTTGTGTCAACTGACCAACCAATCGCGCGCTCGGAACGGTGCTAAACGTACCCCGCGTCCCGCTTAGTAACCAAAGAGACCTAAAAAATGACTTATGCGCATCTAACGACTCTTGCCAAGTTACGTGCCGATGACTATATGTAAACTAAACTTGATTGTTTGGTTCATTTCAGGCATGAAGGCCGCACGTGGTACTCGAGTCACCGCGGGCGGCTCTGGATCGCGTCAACGGTGAAGCCGCCTGATCAAGAACTAGTTAGGGCGATCGAGAACCAGTACAGAGTGTTGTATCCAGGTAATGCGTTTGTTTATACAAAGCAATACCAGCTCACTAAGCGACTGCCTAATAAGGAACTGTGCTCAAATATCGTATGAACTTGGCACAGTGCGCCGTATGTCACATCAAGGGTGGCCGATAAATGCAAACCATCGGAAAGTCAGGATGTGTGATCGTGTGTGGGCAAGTAGGTGGTGGTACAATCGTGAAAATAAATTAAATCACACAAATTATTCGATACACTGGGTTTATTCCAATAGACACAGTTACAATCTTTGCTCACAAATATTACGGATTTATAGTGATTTTACGTCTTGACTCGTAAGGCGGTCAGAACTAAACTGCCATATTCTGCTGTCCCCACCACGCAAGTGGTTAGAAAGAGCGCGCCAATGCGTAGTTGTTCTTGATTTGCCCCCAGGGGCGAGCTTGTGATTTGTTTTGACGTCCGTACTATTGACTAAACTCGACACGGCCATACTGACAAGTCAGACGTCCTCGTCTGTTCTTCATCATCAGGTTTTAACAGTCGAATCATGTGGAAATCATCATTGGATGTCTTCTGCCCTTTGGGGAAAGCTGAGGGGTCTGTCAGACTCTGTCAGACTACTGACTAAAACCACATGGTGTTCTGTAGGCCGTAGTTTCTATTTAGGAGCGAGCGTGGAACACAACACGTCGCCTTCTTGAGCCTCTCTCAGGTCCTGAAGCTCGGGCAGAAGCATTTTAAGTTACATGAGACTTAAACATAACTGGTGTAATGTAGGTGTACTATTATAGGTGAAACACTGCCTAACCCTTCTAAAATACTCGCGTGATGCTATGGTGACATTCAGACATCCCATTTTGCAGCAGCCAACAAGGGCCTTGCTAAAAGTCGATGAAATTATTCTAGAATATCGTACGCAATTTAGACGCAGAGTGCGATCCCCCACAAAGAAGAACGATGACGGCCTGGTAAAGGTTGCGGGAATCCGCTAGATGCTTGAGACATAGGACAGGTCACTGTGGAGATGCTTAAGGGAGGCCTATGTCCAGCAGTGAACGTCTTTCATGTTTCTCCTGTTGATAATTAGCATTAACGTCACAACTTTAAACCTATCTAGTATGCAGTTCAAATTTTCAATACATATAAACGAAAGCTATCAATTGATTTGTAATGGGATTCCGTTGGAAGGCTTCACAATAGGTCGACCAACGACCTAGTTAATAGCCGTAACAGACGCTCGGATATGGTACGGGCGTACTAACTCCGCCCATAAATTCGTTCTCGCTTACACACGACCAGATCTGGTTCGGCGGACCAACGCCACCTACCAAAACCTAGTGTTTTCGTATTTAGAATATTATTTTCCATTTTTATTTATGACTATCAATTGAATGTAAAATATATCGGGTTAGATCTCCGATAAATCGGGGACTTATTCAACGCTGGTCGCAGTTGGTACGGCCCAACCAGCCGACAATCGTACACACGTCCGGATTTGGTACGGATCAAACCATATTCGATGTGAAAACAAGCGGACCGAGGCGGACTCAATTCATAATATAAGGTTACAGGAATCCGCTGATGCGAGACGCACGGCTGCACGGGATCGGTCAATGTGGCAACACTTGGGGGCGGCCTATGTCCAGCAGTGGACGTCTTTCGGCTGACGATGCTGCGATTTCGAAAACTTCTATAACCTACTTTGATCAGTGGCGGCGTTAGGGGGTGGCGAACAGGGCAGTCGCCCAGGGCCTCGCTCTTGCAGGGGCCTCGCGCTACGACCTAAAACACTTTCAATTTTATCCTTAGCAAACAGTTATTCGTAACAATAAAATAAAGTTAGTCGTTTAAATATCACATAGTGTTAGAAAAATAATAAAAAATATACTTTATTTTATCAGAGTGCAACACTGTTCGTTCTTAGTTCAGCGGATATTCAATTTTAGAATGCTGGTTTATTTTATTTTGTTTCATCTATGATTGTGTCATTGTAAAAGACAGGTCTTCTTTTTGGGATTGAAAAGTGTTCTAATAAAAGTATATTTTATTAAGAATATCGTTTTCTATGAAGAAACTCCGACTCTAATATATAGTAAAGTATTAATAATAATAAGAGCCAAGTTTTCCATTTCTCGTAGGTATCTCTAGAACGCCACATAGGCACATACATACATACATAGACTGAAAAGGACAAGGGCCTCGCAAATATCTGCCGCCCGCCCGGGGTCTCGCAGAGGTTAAGGCCGCCCCTGACTTTGATTGTGATACAGCACAATCAAAGTAGGTATAGAAGTTTACATTAAGTATTTTTTCGTTTATCTTACAGAAACGGAAATAAAGTTCCCTTCGTTCTACCCCACTGGATGCCTGCTCGGCTGCGTCAACGTTGACGACTGCCTGCCTCAGGAAGAGTATCAGAAGAAGTAAGTATTATTGTATTGACTTCTAGCCCTTAAGTTTCATGTTTGTTTTATGACAAATGAGTGTGTCAGTGATAGCCATATACAATTTGATAAAAAGATGGAAACCTACTTAGGAGCCGAGGTTACACCTTAACATATTTGAAAATTTGTTCCTATGACAATGTTTTAAAAAAAAAAGAAAACAAAAATTGTTCAAGCAATTTTTGTTTTCTTTTTTTACGAAACAGCTACGAATGGTTTGATTGAATTACCATGTTTGCACCAGCCCAGGCTTCCAAATATGGCCTCCTATTGTCTGTTAATGGTAAAATGAACGATACTGCTAGCATGTATGTCTAGGCACAGAAAATATAATACTAGCATACAAATGCCTCATCCCATACAAAGAAACCGCGACTAGCGTTTTTCGTCTGATTAAAGTGATTATTTTTCTAAGAACATCGATCGCGTTCGGTTCAGTTCCACGGATATAGATGGTGTTGGCAGCGACTTGCAAGTAAAAGTGTTTACTCGGTTCGTGTTTTTTTAATACATTGACGATTTGTATTATAGTATTTTTTGCACTTTTTACAGTTTCATTGTACCAAAATATGTTACAAAACAAATTAAAAAAAAACGAGTGATTGCCTCAGAAATTTAAAACCGCGTCAAACATTGCATTCAGTTTTAAATGATCCATTCAAATAATCTTTGAAATGTGAATTAAGGGCCCATTATTCCTTAATTTTGTGCTTAGGAGAGTACAAGAACATATAAGTTTGGTGATCGTTGCTAGAAAATCTTAATATTTCACAAAACTTAATAACAAATCGATGCTTTTCACGCCATCTAGTGCAAATTTATTTGAACCAAATTTTCTTTCTTCGCGTTGGATGCCCGCGTGCTCTAGGCAAACATAAAATAGTACAAAGTACATTATCTTATATTTTTTAAATCCTCATTGGATGTCATCCTTGGGTGGGACGGAGGGGTCTGTCAGACTCCTATTGACTAAAAACCACCCCGGTGTTCCACCTCACACCTACGCCGGGGGTCGCGGGAACATAGAATATTGCCGCAACCCCCGGCTAGTGCCGGCCTCCCCCCGCGACGTCTAAGAGGTGCGCGTGGAACACTACGCGCCGCCTCCTCGGGTCCTGATGTTTTGGGGGGTGAAGGACGTCCCCGAGTACCTGGATTATCATCTGCCTAGCCCAACTGTGTTGGAGTCGGCTTCAAGTCTATCTGGGCGTAGTTGAATAGTTTTTGACCGGCCTGAAGTTGGCTACAATAGCTGCGCAGTAGCAAATCTTATACAAAAACAGCGCCGCGCCGTGCCTTGCTCATCGGAAAGCCAACTTCAGGACGAGAACTGTACTATTATTTTACATAAAGTGTCTGCCTATCTGGCCTCCAAAATTCAGTCAATGGAATGGCCCTCTAAACAAAATAATTAAATTACTCATTTATATTTTCAGGTACCCGGGCGGTGAGAGCGACAGTCCATACGTGTTCATTTGTTCCAATCCTACCAGTTTGAGGCTGCGGTTCCCGATCAAGGGAGCGCATAAGATATGTAAGTTTATTTATTTATTTATTGGCCTATCTACAATTGTTACACTAATAATAATCTTATAATACAAGCAATAATATAAACCAAGTGTACAATATGATGCGATAGCCACAGCATGCAAAAACGAAATTGTAACAAAAAGTTACAATAATAGTGCAGAAATAACACTCGTAAACAGTCTTCAGAAATGAATTAAATTTTGTGTAGGTAAAAACAAAACAAAAAAAAATACACTTTGTTGATTATTTATTTTTGGTGGACTTGACGCTAGGAGCAGTGGTGGCCCAGTGGTATCGGCCGCGACTTACAAGTTGTAGGTCGTGGGTTCGAGCCCAGGTAGGCGCTTTACTTTGTGTAAATTATTTCATCACCACTGCTCTCAAAACGGTGAAGGAAAACATCGTGAGGAAACCGGCATGTCCTAGAACCAAAAATTCGAAGACATGTGACATCCACCAACCCGCACTGGGCCCGCGTGGTGGATTACGGTCCATTCCCTCTCACAGAGAGGAGGCCTGTGTCCCAGCAGTGGGAACATTAATAGGCTGATGATGTGATGTGGACTTGACGCTTGAGTTTTTTTTTTTCTTTAGGGTATAGTTGTCGACATAATTACGGAAGCGTTAGACATTTAAACTTTGTCTCTGAGATGGAAATGTGACAACTAAATAATGTCGTCTGGTTTCATTAGCATCTAACGTTGGATAAAACAAATGTTGGATTTTTGCCGACTTTTGTAGAACAGCTTGTCTTACCTGTAAAAGGCCTTTATTACTAGCTTCTGCTAGAGGCTTTGTCCGCGTGTAAGTTATCTTACTAATATTATAAATGCGAAAGTTTGGATGCATGGATGTATGTTGATTACACAATCACGCCAGAGCGGCTGAACGGATCTGGATGAAATCTGGCACAGAGATAGATTATAGTCAGGAAACAAAGGATACTTTTTACCCCGGGAATATGTTTCCTCGGAAGTTTTTGAAATCCTCCCCGTTATTTTCAGATTAATTTCGATGCGGAATCCAAGATGGTTTAACCGGTTGATTGCCGTAATTACCGAAACAATTACAAAGCGTTTGCGTTTCGCGTATATCCACGTTTCGAGCACTTAAGGGGTGAATCGTTTCGCTGGGGCTATTCAGAATACGTTGATCTATTGAGACATGATTGATTAACAAACTCCAGCAGCTTGCGCAAGTGAATTCGGCAAGGCAAAGGGTTTGACCGCCATCAATCGACCAATCACATGAGAGATTAAAGACGCGATGTGGATTGCCGTCTATGTGATTGGTTGATTGATGGCGGTCAAACCCATTGCCTTGCCGAATTCACTTGTGCAATTAGGCTGAAAATTCAGGCAGTAATATATTGTCTACTTAGCTTCATTCAGCTGTAATGTGAACTATATCTGATTATTAACCGATTTTTTGTTTCTTCCAGATTCATTGGAGAAAACAATTCACCAGGCCGCTGCGAAATGTATTCAGAAGATGGGCAAGATACATGTCAATGCAGCATAAGATTATTTAATATTAACTACATGCAGAGTGTAACGGAATGGTGTTATCATATTTTAAAACTGCTTCTCTGCCTACGTATAAGAACAACTTTCCACCAATAGGGATGTTTCCTGGGTAGAACAATGATTATTCTAATAATCCGTCAGTGATATTATCAAATAATATTGGACCCGTATTTTTTGCTTTATCAAACAAATAAAAATTGACAAAGATAAATCGCATCAAAGTTCAGGAGTGGGGTGCTTGTGACGTCACTTTGTTAGTAAAAAAGTAAAAAGTGTAGCACACCGTGACGTCACACGATATTTCAACGCACTGTATCGTCGTAATGTTTTGTAACCGTGGCAAAAGAAAAAATACGTGTCCAATATTTTTAGGTTATCTAACTGACGGACTAAATAGTTTATTTTGGCAACTACCCTAATCTCAAAAAAAAAAATGTATCATACTAATTTTGGTCAGCTGAAGACAACTTTGTATCATCATCAGCCTTTTTAATGTGCCCACTTTTGGGATTGAAATCCTTAATCCACCACGCGGGTCCAGTGCCGGTTGGTGGATGTCACATGTCCTCAATTTTTTTGTTCAAGGAGATGCCAGTTTCCTCACAATGTTTTCATTCACCGTTTTGAGAACAGTGGTGATGAAATAATTTACACAAATTAAGCACCTACCTGGGTTCCTGGGACCTACGGCACGTAAGTCGGGGCCGTTACTTTGTATGGAAAAGCCAATTTTTTTATTAGGAGTTGCCTTTAACTTTGTTTGAGAAAGTGGTTCATTTACATGGGCAGTTGCAGTTTTTACCCGACTGCTGAAGGAGGGTAATGTGTTTATGAGTCTATGTATGTATGTATGTTTATTCCGATGTGGCGTTAGAGATCAAACGCATTGGCCGATTTTGATGGTTATTACGTCAATCAATTCGTCTTAACCTTGTGAGTGTCACTGGCTACATTAAAATTGGAAAATAGAAAAATGGCGGATTTTGGACGCCATATTGTGGGGGCCAACAATTTTTTTTTCTCTACCCATCGTGTGGGGGATCAAAATAAAGGGTTTTAAGGGGTGAATTCAATAATAAAGGGTCTTTCAACAAGGACGGGTCGATGTTAAAATTGAATAAAACAAGATGTGTGTGAGATATTAACGAAATTTATTTTTTATTTAAAAGGCCCATTTATGCCAATTATGGATGGAATATGACATCGTTCAAATGTCCGCCGCGGCTTCGTATGGTGGCACGAATCCGAGAGGTCCAATTTTTAATGACTCTGCTGCAGAGTCTATGCAGAGATATCTCACACACATCTTGTTTTATTCAATTTTAACATCGACCCGTCCTTGTTGAAAGACCCTTTATATAACACTTATATGTTTAAATATACCTAATTAAAAAAACCCGACTGGTTGTGATCAGCCAGCTGATCCCGAATATGTATCCTTCGACTGCACAGCATGATTTTCTTCTTATTTACGTCTTTTTAGTTCGCTTCTTTAGCAGTCGGGTTTTTTGTTTTTTTAATTAAGATTTTTTATTATTAAAATATGATCACGCCCATCTGTTACACCTTGTATAAACATGTAACTATTTATAAACAATACTTACAATAAAACAAAGATTTTGTTAAGAAAATTCTTTTATTTACACAATTAATCACTAAGAGTATAAATATTTTATAGTTATTTTAATAATTACATTCATACTTCACGCTTTTGCAGATATTTAATTCCATATTCAAATATACATCAAAATATTACCACGCATTTAAATAATTTAGTTTACAAATAAATGCCAAACAATTTTGAATATCAATGTAAAAGGACAAACACACGGATACATAATACATATATAGTTATTATTATGTAACGGACAATCGTATCACTTAATATTTTAACACTTATGTACTAAATGAGCACCTATAGAGAACAGTCCGGAATATTAATGAGTTTATATTTAAATAGTCTTATCTAAGTGTCAGTTCTTGTAACGAAAACATACTATTTAGATTCTGACCGCGGTCTATACATTTAATGTCAATACAACACTGTAAATGCTTAAAAACAGGGCTCAACAAGTCGAATACAAGCCTGTTTGAAAATTTAAATTGACTGTCATAATTTATGAAAATTTATTTATAATCTGTGAAAATTGTCAGTAGACATCACTAGCGATAATCTCATTTATAGATTGCAGTGACGTCATAAAATTAATTAAAAACTATCATTGTGTCAAAACATCTTAATAAAAATGTTACTCAAACATGTGCAATTTTTGTATGAACTTATGAAGTAAAACTTCTGAGACCGTTTCGGGTAGTTCGAAAGAGATGAAACTATACAGATCGTATAGCGCCATCCCTTTTTCGAACTGGATCAACTGTAGCACCCCTATAGTTGTTCCAGTATCCCTATTCGGCCTTTTATTGCTGTCGCATAGACCTTACAGAAAAGCTTTGGCAGTGAAAAGGATTTGGTTTAAAGAATAAACTAATATAAGTACGTTACGATTCCTTCTTTTGATTCAACTGAGGAAAGAACGCCTCTATGGGTAGAATAGGATCATCTGTTGCTATCGTGAAGTAATTCGGTATCCGTCTACTTTGTGAGGATACGGTCTTGAACATTCCTGGCTTATTATAGTCCTTACTTGCTGCCAGTGTCAAATCTGAAACTCTTTTGGAATGTTCGAATAAATGTTCTAAGTGATCTTGGTGCTTTTTGTCAGCAATCTTCATGATAGCACTTTCTGATCGTGTCCTTTCTGATGTTATTTCGTTTCTGTCGTAAACTGCCGTTTCTGTTACTGATACATCTTGGACTGATTCTCCTATTTCTGAGTCCTTGATCTTCTTCCTCAATGGTCTTTTGTTGTGGACTGTCGGGGTAGTTGTCTCTGGTTCTTCCGTTGTCGGTCTTGGTCGGCGCTGGCCGTTCCTTATCCGAGCTGATACTCTAAATGTAGTTGCTTCCACATCATCTGTTGTCAGCCTCTGTCTATTTGGCTTTATTGAATGTGTTTCCCTCTCCGTCGTTTCGCTGTTTTCACCATTTTTGTATCTTGGATCTTTAGGAGTGAACCTCTTGCGTTCAGTTGTGTTATCGTTCTCATTGTTAATGTTTTCATTGTAAGGGACTCTTCTTTGTGGGAACCGGACTTTAGGTGTGTTTTCGGGTTTCTCTGTAGTGCTTGTGGTGGAACTTAGTCTGTTTCTATAGTCTTTAACGTTGAATCGAGTTCTGTTGTATTTGTTCCTCAGCCTTGGTCTTTGAGCTCTTCCTGTAGTTGTAATATCTGATCGAGGTGTAGTCGTGTATTCAGTATCATCTTCTTTGTAAAATTCAGTAGTCGTCTCCCAAGTCTTCACTGGTTCCAGTTTAGCTTCAATAGGCTTTACATCTTTATGGAATGAAAAGTCTTGTTCTGTTTCTACAGTAGTTTTCAAAGTGTCAGATAGACTTACAGATACATCGCTTGTTGGTGTATCCTTCTCGTCTTGTTTATGTGAGAAATCGTTTTTGAAGTCATAGCCGTTTATTTTGGGGAAATGTGGACGGTTTGTTATTTTCATTATCTGGGATTCTTTATTTAAATCATCTCTAACGAATGTTGTCGTTGTTTCTGGTCTGTCTGCTGCTGTGGTGACTGGTCGGCGGTGAGCTAGCTTCTTTTTTATAATAGTAGGGATTGTAGGAGTGACGGTTGGTAAAGCACTGGTGGTCAAGTCAGTGGTGACGGTTGGCGTGGTCAGGTTCGGTTGAGACTTAGTAGGCCTCACTCTAGGTCTGATGGTGTAGACTTCGTCTGTGTCTGTTGTCAGTGTCGGTTCTGTAGACGTGATGTATGTGGACGAGCGGATGCTGGAAGTACTAGAAGTGCTTGATGTGCTAGCAGTCTCGTCTCTGTTGCGGTTGATGTTCGCTAGCGGAGGGCGGCGCCTCCTGACCTTATTTCTCTTGCGCTCGGGATTGATCGGACGCTTGAAATGCTTGTTCGGAGGCAGCGTCGGAAGCACTTCAACTTGCTCTCCGTTGTTGTCTTTATTATTGTTAAACTGTGTAGTTGTCGGCTCTGTAGCCGCAGTATATTTCGCAGCCTCATTCGGCTTCTTCGTTCGTCTTGACGTGCTATATTCATCGTATGAAGGAGTTGACACCTTGTAGTAGTAGTCTTTAAGCTTGTGCTTGCCGATAGGTTCAACGAAGTCGTCACCTAGAGGCCGCCTGCTTTGAGATTCGACTTTCATGTCGTAGCTCAAAGAGTTGTCATGGCCATTCTCGGCCTCGGTTACGATGGCAAACTCTTCGGGGATGTCTGGGACGGGTGTAGGCTCGGGTCTTCGGTACGTGTCCGAATAGTCTTGTTTTTCTGCCTCTTCAGTAGTTTTCTGGTTGCTATAGTCATATACTTGAGACGTCAACGTCCAAGGAGCTGTAGACGATTGGGAATGAGCGTCAGTGTCCGTAGCTTCAGTCACTTCGTAAGTTTGCCTATAAGGAGAATTTTGGGCTTCTTGTTGATCAGTTTTTGTGGGATTAGCATACTGCTTGGATGGTTGTTGCTTACCGCCGGCGGCTACACTGTCGTGGATCTTATGCTTCTTCTTCTCGTAACTGAAGTTAACGTTCTGTTGTTGTTGAGGTTCGTGGTATACAAGGCCCTGTTGGTTTTGATGAGCAGGGAAGTTGTAGTCGTAGAAATTGCTGGCTAGCGTTGTCGATGGGCTAACTGTCGGGTTGTATGTGGTTACGGAGACTTGATTGAAGTTGCTTTGCTGGTTCTTTGCGAATGGGTCCTGAGGACTTGGTTTGAAGCTATTTTTGAGTCCTGCGTTGGGATCGATTTTTGGTGGTAAATATACTTTGGTTTGAGGGGTAGGTGTAATCTTGAAATCACTGTACGTAGTTCCAAAGTGGAGTTGGTTCGGGGTTGTTGGTAATCTCGCGGTAGTGGGTAATCTCGGGGTGGTTGAGTCGAATATGGTCGGCGTTGTCTTGTAGTTGGGGGCGTAGCTAAACGAGTTGAAAATCGTCTGCTTTGTCGGTTGAGGCGGCAAGTATGTAGTCTTCGTCGTCGGAAACTGGTATACGGGGTCCCTTCCTTTGACTGATTGGACTCCGAATGTGCCGAATGAACCTAGAATAAGAAACACGCATTAATTTAATTATAGTGCTGTTAATTTCTAAATCATTCATCATAAATAGCCCATACTGAAATTTGGATTTACTAAGAAAGCGCTGTCGTCATATAACGGCTGAAAAATATCTGATGCCATAGAGCGAATGATATAGAGCGTTGTCGTTTTTGAAACCATAAATTAGTCAAACACCCATAGTCAAAGGATGGCTATGTGGTTTTTAGGGCTCTGCACGATTCGTCTGTCTGTCTGTCTATTTGTCTATCACTAGGCTGTATCTCATGAACCGTGATAGCTAGTCAGTTGAAATTTTCACAGATGATGTATTTCTGTTGCCGCTATAATAACAAATACTAAACAGAATAAAAAAAATATTTAAGTGGGGCTCCCATACAACAAACGTGTTTTTTTGTCGTTATTGCGATAGTGATACGGCAAAATTATTGCGCCGCCGTACGACTCGCACTTGGCCAGTTTTATATGACAGCACCGGTTTTTCGGTAAACCCAAGACTTAAAAATAGAAACTTGCCTAATATACTCGGTGGGAAAACAGCATCCTGGAACGAATACTGTGCATAAGGATTGACGATGTTGAAGCCTTGTTGTTGCGCTAAGTTCTGCTGTTGTGCAAAATTTTGTTGTTGCGCTAAATTCTGTTGTTGCGCAGAATTCTGTTGTTGCGCTAAGCTTTGTTGTTGTGCTGTCTTAACCTGCTGTTGACTGACAGACTGAGGTGCCGGGTCACTGTCTTGTAATTTATATAACTCTTGCTTGTAAATCTCTGACCCTGATTGTTGCTGCTTTTTTGCCTCTGTAGGCCGTGCGTAACTTTCAATCGGCTTCCCAAATAGATCTAAAGGCTTTGACGTCTGATATTGTCCAAATTGTATGGGTTGGATGTTGGTAAGTTGCTGCATCATGATATTATGTGCATTATTGTTCTGCTTTATCTTATTCGGGTACTTAGTGTACATTGGGCGTTGGTTGTACGGGTTATGAGGGTTCCTCACAAGCACGCTTTCCACAGGGAAGTTCTGGACAAATTTGTAATTTGAGAACCCGTTGTTTTGGAACGCAAAGGGGTTGTGGTAAGTGTTGATTGGCTGGTTGATGGCAGGCACGGCGGAAGAAGGTACCGTCCTTAACGTGGTAGGCCGATACGACTGCGCTATCGAAGTCAGTTTGTTTCCATCCTTCGTGGCGAGAGGACGTGTGGACGATTGGTACTGGTATTGGTCGATCACTGGGACGGGGATCTTGTAGTGGGGTGCGTGTAGAGGAGCTGTGCCGAAGGATCCGTAGACGAGGCCGCCAGAACCGACCACTGGTCTCCAGCCGCCTTTTGAGCCTAGGCCCTGGAAAAAAGAAAATCCCCTGTGAAATTCCGTTATTTGGTGTTATTTTTATAAGTTCCATGCCGCCGACGCCGCAATCGGCGTGGCCACCTACTAGGCCCAAAATTTATAAAGAGTTTCCCATCGACTCGAAAAGAAGAAGAAAAAGTTCCATAGGTACATGGAATATTAAACTTATTGCTGGATAAAGGCCTTTTAGTATTTATGCCGCTACTGTAAAATATTAAAATATTGCGCTCTAGTTTTTATTGAGATTGTCTAGTTCGCCATCAGTTCAAGAAAACCTATGTTTTGGAACCTTCCAAGGCTATTTTTTTTCCGAATATGGCACATATGGCACTCAATATAAATTTTGGTACATCTAGGCGGTGTGTGTCTAGACCATAGATTTAGAATTTTTTTGCTACGCCAGTTTTTTTTTTTTTTTTTACTTTCTATATCTATGGTCTAGACTGGCTTTTGACGTAAAATTATTAAAATTCTAGGCTCAGGTAAAAAAGTTCTCACCCCTTGTCCGGCCATGGATCGTCGATGGTTGCCACAGCTGGCAGACAAGAGCAGCGCCTGCAGCGTGGCTGCAAACACCCAGACCCGCACATCTGTAACAAATTAATATTGTTTTAATACATAAACGTAACATTATTTACGCCTATTCATTCAGAGGAGAACCTACCGGTGGGTGAACTATAGATGCTCCACTAGCTATTTTAATACGATTCACAGTATTAAGAAAACATAAAGGGTTTATTACGAAGACATATTGTGACACCCACCAATCCACACTGGTTGACTGCGGCTCATTCCCTCTCATAGAGATGCCTGTGTCCCAGCAGTGGGAACGTTACAGATTGTGCTTATGCTTAAGGGTGTATTACCCGCCTTACAAAATCAGAGCGGGTCATTCTGGTGACTGGCATTACCAAAGCATGAGCAATGTCCACAAAGTTCATTCCAGTACCTACGACAATTGAAAAAGTAGGCGATAAAATAGCAAATTTTAAAGGAAACGGTATATCTGTACTTTGGTATTAAAAACTGGGAGTGGCACTTTTTTGAGGCCACAAGACACACTTTTACCAACGCTCAATGATAAGTCTAAAAAAGTAAAAACATAATTATTTAGTCATCAAAAAATCCAAACGTGAAAGTAAAGGCAACTTATAATTCGATGCCATAAGCGTAATTATCTCTATTATTCGTGTTCTTGACCTCTAAGCCCATCATTTTCAAGTTACTTCTGAATACCATAATCTCGCTTGTAAGTCATCGCGTCTTTTTTTAGAGTCATCACACTTACACTGAACTTGGTTAAACTTAGCTTTTTATTATTTGAAAGTGTGTCAGTTTGACCACACTTGGACGTTATTATTTTGTAAAGATGCGGTCTCACTTCCGCCATCAGACTACACGACGTACGGCGATGCGTCATCGGTACATGGTGGATATTAGTTTCATTGTGCGTAGGTACAGCTAGGAGTTGAACTCCTTGCCGGAGACTGTGTTTCCTAATAGCTACAACCTAGGGGTCTTTGAGTCTAGAGTGAATAGGTTACTATACTCTGGCCAAGATGAAGATACAATATTTACTAACATAGCACTGACAGCTGGTTCACCCCTTCTGCATTTTAGGCTTGCTCTAGTCTAATCTTCTAGTCCTGTGACCTTGGATATTTTATGTTATCAAACAATCTTTCATCTGTACTAACTCAGTTAAATCGATGTACAAGAGATACAACATTCTAAAATATTTTTATTTTGTTGAGTGGTGGGAGCCATAAAATTGCTGTTTTACTTTGTTAGTAGGTAAACATTGTATCTTCAAAATGGAGATTCAAGTATAGATACGTTACTACTACTAGGCAAGCGTGGTACACTGTCGTCCACATTACCTACAGCTTAGTGCCAGGTGAGATAGTGTTCAAACGCTCTATGAATAATAAAAATAACACTAGTAGCCTAATAGCGCAGTCAGCGAGTAGCCATGTTAAGGTTCATGTTGGCTGCAAAAAGTTATAAAGTTCGAGAAAGAAAAAAGTAAAGTAAAAGTTCGTGTAAAACACGAACTTTAGACATTTGTATGAGGGCGGGACTTCATTTTAACTAAAAAAATATTTTTCTCAAACATGCTTGGAAATGTGATCATTATTTTGACAACCTTCTTCGAGATAAATCGAAATTGCTGTACTGGTCAAATACATGCGCGCAGCGGCCGGCAAAAGTTGTATGAAAATCCATATCTGTCGTGTCTAGCGGCCAAATAAATTCCATAGTAAACTCATATCTGTCGTGTAGTTTAAAAATGGAACGATGTTTTACTCCGAAACATGGCAACCAAGGAGGTAACTTATCAAAGGTTTTATTTAAATTTCGAACTAGCTTGCAAATAGAACGCTGTTTATTGAAAAAAAAACAAAGGAACACTTTAACGCGTGAACAATTATTGTTGTTCATCATTGATTTTGACAAAATGAGTTCTAGATACTACTTAGATTTAATTTCCGCGCATTATTTGAGAAAAGTACTATACAAGCCTTGGCCACAACTAGGCATTGATGGACTTACGTATGTGTGCCTCGGCTTCGCCTCGGCCCACATTTACACGTTCGTCCATCAATGCCTATTTTGCTGGCCGCTGCAGTAATGTACTATTTCTCAAACATGCTTGGAAATTTGAGCATTATTCTGGCAACCTTCTTTGAGATAAATCGAAATTGCTGTACTGCCCAAATACATGCGAGCAGCGGCCGGCAAAAGTTGTATGAAAATCCATATCGTCGTGTCTAGCGGCCAAATAAATTACATAGTAAACTCATAACTGTCGTGTTATTTAAAAATGGAACGATCTTTTACGCCGAAGCATGGCAACCAAGGAGGTAACTTATCAAAGGTTTTATTTAAATTTCGAACTGGCTTGCTTGTTTGGAATTTTGAAGATTCTTCAAAGTTTTTACAGCATAAGAAACAAGCATGAGAAGAGATACGATAGCTGCCGATCTTTGAAAATGTGATAGGTAGGTAATAATCAGAAGCCTGAAATTTTTACTTCTTGCCAAAGGGTACCTATCGTATACATACTTTGTTGTGGAGGTCAGATAGGCAGTGACGCTATGTAAAATATTGATACTCAGCTCCATACGGTTAGACAGGCGATAGCTTCGATTATTGTTGTGAAATGGCTAGGCAGGCGATAGCTTCCGAACTTAAACTGGCATGAATTCGCCTTTACTTCAGCAACAATGCACAACTCTGCACAAGCACATTGCTCTGAGTCAACAAAATACATTTTCATTGTCCAGTAATTTCTACCTAATAATAGATATTAGAAACAAACTTACACTTTCTACTTCCTCACATAGGTCTACGTATAGTACATAAGGCCATTACACTCGGGGACATAAAAAAATTGTCGTATCATTGTCAATTGTGTTGAATTATCTCCTATTACAGCTTGTGGGAAAGTGAACCTAACATTATAGCTAACATGGGAAATATACTTGCAATTTACTGTTTTTGTTATGGCGAAATTATGTGAAATTCTTGGGTCAATAAGCCTACAGTGACAAGTTAATAATGAGCAGTTTCCTTCGTATTTTCGTGAGCCTGTTTATAGATTTCTATTTATGAAAAATTGCTAGTTTTGCACCTTGATCTTGTTAACCGACTTCAAAAAGGAGGAGGTTTTCAATTCTTTGCAATCTTTTTTTTATGTATGTTCCCCGATTACTCAAAAACGTCATGACTGATTTATAATATTCTTCTTTTATTCGAAAGCGTATAATTCCGAGGTGGTCCCGTGGTCATCAGGTTAGGATCTGATGATGGGATCCTAGATAAATCGAGGGAACTCCTCAAAAGTCATAGGCATGCATATAGCGATTTTGGTATTGTCATATAGCGATTTCGGTATGCAATCATTTGCACTCAGAAACTATCATTTGGTGAAGTGGAATCTGTGAGTGGACTAAGAAGAAGACCACAGAAAGAACTTAATATGTCACGGGTATAAGATATCTAGTAATAGTTAGCTGAATATGATGAAGCAAATACTTATAAATAAATGGTAGGTACCTACTGATGAATATAGTACTTTAACATTATTTTTTTTTACTTTGTCTCTATATGATTTTCCTGCCTAACAGAGAGGAGGCCTGTGTCCCAGCAGTGGGTACATTACAAAGGGTAAAGATGACCAAAACTAAAAAGAGACAAATAAAAATAAAAAAACCGACATTCAAAACAAAACACTACAAAGCGATAAATAACTTTCTTTTCCGAAGTCGGTGTCGAAAATCGGAAAACAATGGGCACCAAAGACACCGACTTCGCGATCCCCATATAATGTCATCTTTCTCTGTCACCCTAGGGTTTGCTGTCAGAGAACTCAACATTGAGTTAAGCTCGACTTTGTACAAAATTACATACAGTGTGCTATTAACACTGTATGTAATGTTGTTTTTGGTGTACAATAAAGAATTAAGAAAGAAAGTTATTTTTCGCAAATATTCTTGGAAATATGAGCATTATTTTGAAAACCTTCTTCGATATAAATCGAAATTGCTGTACTGGCCAAATACATGCTATTACTAAACTACAGCATAACGTACCTATGTACAAAATTATGAAATTAACCACTCGATATAAAAAATAATAATTGAGGATTAAAATAATGATGATCCATTATTTTAATAAACAAACAAGAAAGTCCATAACACTAACTCAAACAATAAAACTTACATAAGGACGTGTCCAGAATGGCACATTACAATTTCAATAGACGCGTGGAAAACTAGTAGAAAGGCCACTGTAATGTAATTGTATGTTTATATGGTAGGTATCACTTTCCATTGGTCGCGTGTACGACTGTACGTACAGTACGTGCTTTTCATTCGCCCGCTGGGGAGCACGTATCGTTTTCTATATTAATAATTCGTACTTGTTGGCCTTTGGCTTTGTCACCTGTTTGAAATCGGTATGCAACGTAACTTTATGGTGAGAACGCTTTTCTTTATGTGTGGGAAATGATTCGTGGTCATATTGCCGTGCGTTACGTTTTGGAAGTCAAATGTTACCGAGTTATGACTGTAGGTAACATATACACATGTAACAGGTTAAATGTCGTTGTTTATATGGTCAGCAACGTACTCTTTATATTTCTATGCATCTTGCTGAGCCAAACGTCACAATGTGTAATAGTTTATTTGTTATGTGCGTGGAAAAGACAGCCAGGCGTTCTTAGACCTTTATAGTAATTCATTTATTTATTTTGCGAACCGACAATTGTACATACTAATACATATCATTTCAAGTTTGTTTATGTCTAAGGTTAGTATTACAATTTCTTAAAGATTTAGCACCGCATGCCCCATAAAATAATAGTTACAAATCAAACAATATAAGTAATATACACATACATAGAACGGAGTAGATAATACGAAGCAGATGAGTTCGTCAAGCCACTAAAACTGGTCCTTTTGTATGTCGCTTTGCAGCATAAATTAAACAAACGGGTTTTCGATCAATTTATACTCTAATGCCCTAAACCTACTGACCGAGACCTACTGACGCCTGCGAATGTGCAACTAGATTAACTTTTGTTTGACAATTCAAAACGCTTGACGAGGTCGGTCCGTGGATGGGTGACCATTTCAATATACCGATATTCCTCCGTGCCTCGGAAAGCACGATAAGCTGTTGGTCCCGGCTGTCATTTGAAGATCTTTGACAATCGTTACGGGTAGTCAGAAGCTTGAGATCTGACACCAGTCTTACCAAGGGGTATCGTGTTACCCAGTTACTGGGTTGTGGAGGTCAGATAGGCAGTCGCTCCATGTAAAACACTGGTACTCAGCTAAATCCGGTAAGACTGGCAGCCGACCCCAATATAGTTGGGAAAAGGTAGAGGAGTTGGGGGGTAGTTGGTAGATTGATTGGATTCAAAAGTACCCGTATAAGGGCCAGTGGAAATAAATATATTTTAATTATAATTTTGGATTTTGATTTGGAAACGCAATAAAATTAACGCTGAGTAAAGATACGCCAAACTTAAACCTTTCGATCAATTATTGATCGAAGCTTAAACCTCGAAATTATAATATTGGTTAGGAGAGTAAGCGTCTGTGCACTTACTCGTATTTGTATTTTTTGCGCACTTTTATCCAAACAAATATTCATGAATACGAAACGATTGATTAAGTGCTCTAAAGCCCGAAGAAGGCAAAGCGGCAGCAATGAAACATTAGGCGTTTCACAGAGAAGGTTCCTGTGTAAGGTTATGCTAGTATTATATTATCTGTGGTAATGTAATGGGGTATTGGTGGATCTTTGTACTGATGATGGTGGTCACTGGGATGGTTTTGGTGAGGTAAAAATCCCCAAAAGTGCAGGCGCTTCTTGAAGGTTTGCCCCCGATGACAAAAAAGGCCATTCAACAAAGATTACGAACACATCTTGGCTTTGGCAAGCGTATTTACCGTCAAAACAAATCCTCAATGATTTATGCTTCGTCTTTTGATACGTCTATAGCAGGTTTTTCCCCAAATGTCTTTCACGAAGTCATACCCACCATGCTGTATAATTTCGTAATGGCCCAACTCTTACGCCACAACCATAACCCATGCTATAAAAGGGTGTGATAATACACTTGATAGCAACAACGAGCTTCATAAACAGACTTGATAATAAGGAACCGAATACTAACTCATTATTATGAGTTTTATGAGCACGTTTATGGAGTCAGTGAAAGTGCAAATGTCGCCAGACCATTATGATGTGGTTTGTGATGTAAGGTGTGATTCATCGGACGAATTAATTAAGTTGGTTAATAAAGAAATATGATCAGTTTTATTAGTTTGAAGTCGAAAGTTGATTGTTATTATTCTTCCTGATTTTGTTGTCTTATATAACTTGTGTAGTAGATATGTTGATAACGGTGATATAAGCACTAAATGTTTTGAGAATACTTTTATTGTGCGTACAGCTAAGGAGTGGAATTCCCTGCCGGAGTCTGTTTTCCGATAGCTACAATCTAGGGGTCTTTAAGTCAAGAGTGAATAGGCTACTTCTAGGCAAGCGTGCTCCATCGTCGACCACATCATCGCTTACCATCAGGTGAGATAGTGGTCAAGCGCGAGCCTATAATAAATAAAAAAATAAGTTATTGTTTTATGATAATTAAAACAAGTTTGATGACTTCATGACATATGGAGCTCCAGTGGAATTCCAGCTTACATTGAAAGGATTACCTTTTAAGGGGTAAAGATCTTGCAACCCTGAACTATGGTAAAGGACATCACAGGGTGCAATCTCTCGAAGTAGGCTTTTATCAAATTACAAAAATTATTTCACTGACAGAAGGCTACATTATCGCTTAGTACGATATGCCGCTGGAGCAAAACCGCATTATTATTACTGCGGTTTTGCTCCAGCGGCTAGTTCTTTAACTATTTGAAAAACTAGTTTACTTGAATTTAAAGAAAGCGCAAAACATGTTACTAATGTTAGAGATGCCAAAGAAAAAAATGTTTCACTGCACGATGAAAAATATGCTGTTGGGCATAGTCTGATCCAGTCTGACCCGCTTTGTGAAGAGTGGTGGACATTAACCAAAATAGTTTCAAACTAATGACAATAATGTAACCTTTCATTGCATATATTTATTTGATTCAAAATCAATGGAGAAAAATACCGAACCGTTTAAAAAGATAAAATATCTAACGAAGATGTAGTGACTAAAATTGAAAAGAGTATGTTAAGATGATTTGGTCATGTTGAGAGAATTAATGAAAGGCGACTAAAGAAAGGTATTTACATGGCAGACGTGAATGGAAACGCCGGGAGGGGACGCCCTAGAAAGACATACATAGACCTTATAGGTGATGTTCTTCAGAAAGGCCAGGTAATAATCAGCAAGTTAATTTTTTCAAAATCAACGGATTCGATTCCTGGCTAAGAATATTGAGTTTCAAAAATCCCGTAATGCAGTTTTAGTTTTCATCAAAACTGTCCCGAGACTCCTTTCAGTGTTTGTAGCTTTTCCTCATAGTTTATTCATATATTCTTTATTGTACACAAAACAAACATATACAAATACAGAAGAACAACTTATGTACAAAGGCGAGCTTAACCCATAACTGGGTTCTCTTACAGCAAACCTCAGCCCACCTCTTTCAGCAGTTTCGGATATGGCCCACTAGAAAAGCTCACTGAATACGATAACTTTATATTTTTTTCGACATTCCCGTGACTCACATTAATGTGATTAATGCCATAGTGAATCAGAGCCTTAAATCAATACATTCTGCTATATTTCCTTTGTGTACGCCATGGGTATGGTTTCCATACTAAGATGCCCAATGACATTTAGTGATCCCACAAGAGGTTTGTGATAGAAAATAGTTCTTATAATTTTGACAATCTAAGAAGTCCAATGACGTTTCTCATTTTGCCTGCTACCATAACTTTGTATGAATGAATGTCTATGAAAAATTAATTCATATGTGTTGCCCATACGAAAAAAAACGAGTATCATTCGTTAGCATCAAATTTAATTATGATTAAGTACTATATGTTGCCCGCAACTTCGTCTGCGTAGCATAAGTACTTCAAATATCCTATTTTATTATATCGGGCAATAATATTGTAGGTGTATTTGCCGCCTTACTTGAGAAATTATTAGTTTACCTTACAAACTTCTACCCCCGTTTCCACCTCCTTAAGGATGATTACCGTAATAAAAACTATCCTTTGTACTCCCCAGGGTCTCAAACTATCCATATACACAATTTCATCTAAATCGGTTCAGCGGTTTGAGCTTGAAAAGATAACAGACGGACAGACTTTTGTATATATAATATTAGTATGGATTTTTATAGCTGCATTTAAATCCGACTTCTGAAATTGTATAAGGTATAGAAAAGATACAAAAGACACTCCAGTCACTTCGCAAAGAGCCATCATACGTATTGTCTCTATTATCTGAGTCGGTGACAGTTGCACTGCAGCCTGCAACAGTCTTCCGCGTGTGATATCATGAGGTACATGGAAGGAGCTGAACAATGGAGGTATGGCAGCTGACAACGTAACTTAAACGGTACATGGCGAGCTATAATGCTAATGCTAGGTAATAGGTCGTGATATTATGTGAGTTTTAGTTCCGTTCGCGGTAAGTCTTCAATTCACTGTTCGGCATGAGTTCATGATTTCATCATGAACTCATGCCGAACAGTGCAATATCAACGGCCATGATTGATGATATATTTGCGTGCTTGGAGGATATCTCTCTTGACTGCAATGCAGTGTCGTGATGGCCCAGTGGCAAAGACCTCGATTCTCATGCTTGAGGTCTTGGGATCAAACCCGGGCAAGTACCAATCTGACTTTTTCAAATTAATTTATTTACTTTCTAAGTTTATCTTCGACATCACAGGCAACAGTGAAGGCAAACATCGTGAGGAAACCAGGAATTATATAGTTAATGTAAGTCTAAAATAGCCAAGTCAGACGCCAGTGGGTTTCGGGCGCCCAGAGGCGGCTTAATAAACTATGACAACTGAGGTATCCACATCCTCACACGAAAAATAAAGAAAGACTGCAATGCAACCGTTGGTTCTGAAAATGCGTGGATAGATCCTTATAACTACAAATTAAGTATGGACATGTTAAAATATATAAAACAATCTGAATCCGAAACCAGTAAACAACAATTAGATGTTTCTAATGTGTTTAATGGTGCTCCATGTTATAAATCTTTTCTAGTTTCGCATTTCGATTGTTTTATAAAAGGTTAAAAAAAACAATAAAAAAATATTGGCAAATAATCTTAACGAGTTTAGCATACAACCCGGTTATAAAACATTAGTTAGTATATTCAGAGTTTAGTTCAGGGTACTATTATTTATTCTTTGGTTCAGGCTAGAAACGGAAAGCATAGCAAATCCTATCTCGTTTGTGAGATTCCGTAAATCGTTAAAAAGCCGTATCGTGAGATAATTTACAATTTACTGCAGAAATTGCGAATTTGGCACCTAATTTGGTCACGGTTCGGTACGTGAGTAGAATCTTCAGCGAAGAGATTCGGCTGTATATCAATGGATTAGATACAGTAGAGATAAAGTTATATTCAAAAGTGATGACAACAAAAGTTATGCGTTGTTATGCAAGCGAGTGTTTTAGAATAGGATCCAAAACACTCCCTTGTGAAACACCCTGAAGAATTTCTTTTTTGATGTGGAGATTACTTTTTCTTATAAGTACTATAAATGTAGGGTATGGGTGCTATGCATGGGTCAATAAGTTAGTCGACTACTTTTAATATATTTTTCTAAAAAGATTTCTAATAATGTGGTTTATCAAGTCAAACGTTTAACACAATACAAAATATACATGAGATGGCATTGTGAAAGTGAAGTGGCAAGGTGGCATTGTGAAATCGATCTAATTTAACTTAAATCGAATTCTAGAAATGTGAGTTTTGGCGTAAAATAATTTAACAGCAATTTTATTATAATTGAGCGAAAATTAATAAACATGTTAGCGTCGAAAGTTTAATTATTATCTGGTAGAGTAAATATACACGCACGTTTTGCATATATTAAAATATTTATTTAACTTTTCTAGTTATTATAAAATTAATGATGTATCGTTAAGTTTGATTAATTGCGAACCGCTCTTACAAATATGAGCTTACACATCAATTAGCCGCGAATAGAGAAGTATGGTAATTCGGGGCGCGTGTTCATATGCAAACGCGAGACTTATTCGTGTGTCCAATTATGCAATACATATAATCGTTTGTTTCGACTTCAATCTAGTTGTCATAACTAAGAGGATTGCGTGAAGCGAGTTTTTCACAAAACACCGAGTGGTTGAACGGTGGACCACGTGACCGTTCGTGCCTGCTCCACGGACCGTGGCCCGTTTCACTACAGCTATTCGCCTCGAGAAAACACTACCAACCACATTTTTATGCTTTATCTCGCTCGAGAGAGCACACCGCATTTTCAACCACCATCTAGCCAAACACAAATAAAAATCCACTCTACCCACATGAAAATAAAAGTAGTATTCTTCCAAAGTTACGGGATAATGCACTCGATATATGCGTCACGTATCGGTTTATGTACACGAAATCTGTATGTAAATAGTAATAATGAAGTTAGATGCTATTGTTTCGGTCTGCAAGATTATTGGCCTCGTGAAATTATATTAAATTGCAGTTTATTGCAATTTATGTGCGCATCGCGAGTCGTTATTTGCGTGTGGACATGTAATGCATTTCTAATAGATATTTAATGTTATTAGTTATGTCCACACGTTTCATACTTAGATCATTAGTTATTTAATAAATAGGCAGCAAGTTAAGTCTTCATTCGATTTTCTAAGTACTTTTACTGAATGAATGTTAAGGAAAACCACACCATGATTTTCTTTCTCTAGTGGAGCGCAAATACTAAGTGCAACTGGTTTCGATTGAGCAAAAAGTGATGATGGATCATTAATATTATGTGATTTATTACTCGTATCTAGACTGTTTCCTGTCCTAGTCAAATCAATGACCAACGTTTTCCTCACCCCTTTATAATTCTGTTATGTTCTTACCTAGGGCAGTAAAGACCGGAGTGTCCCAGAAATTTCGACGAAATTAGCTCCTCAAATTTTCCTTGGAAATGGGGGAATGGAAAGTAACTAACTAACAGGTAAATTATAGACAAAAAAAATGGCGAGTTTAGGCAGACGTAGGTAGCCGCTGCAACTGAAAAACCTACTTCAATTGGGGAAAGCAGGGACAGAATAAAATAAATGGGTCCTATGATTTTAGGCCATTCAATTCTTCGTTCTTATGATGTATCGAGGCCAATATCACTTACAAGCATAGCTAGTATAGTCAAGTCATCACGTCTAGTCTATGGGAAACGATAACAATGTTTACCATCAATTATTTCCGGTAACGGACGGCGGTTCCACTTTTGTAACACTTTTTTATTCCTTTAGCCAATAGGTAGTGCGTAAAATTGGCTTATTTACTTAACTGAGGTGTTGTGTTATACGTTTTTGTATAATTTTTTTTGGTTTATTGTGAGAAAATGTCACGGTTCGTGTTTTTGGTGGTCGGGTATTTTTATATTAACTAGATATCTTGATGCGATCTACAAGTTAGATCTGTCTCTGACTTTTGTTGTGAACTGGTTGGATGCGTTCCTTCAAGTTGCATTTACTCATTGGAAGATTAATTAGGTCCAACTTCTTTGAAAATAGTGGCCTGTATCTTCTTTTTGTTTTCTGCACCTCAATCCATCTGTCCCGGCTCTACATATATCATATATCAAACTACGACTCCTTACTTTGGCCCTCATTTTACCTCTTGCCCTTATGTTCATTGGGTTATCTTCTTCCTGTCCTTGTTCAATATGTTACTTGGGGATGTTTTTCTATTACCATTATCACCTGCCAACCGTTTACCGTGTACCTTTCCTCATATTTCTTCCTAGACTGCATTTCTAAATGCTTCAAAATCATCCAAATTAAAAATTCCAAGCACGATTGTAACAAGCAAGTTAGTATTTGTATTCAAACGTACCCAAGGGTATTAATGATGTTATTTTATGCAGACAAACAGTGAACTTGGACGTTTAGAGAGTGCTACGCCCTACTTGTCTTAACATAGATTAGCTTGCTCAGATAGCTCTAATATTTTACGGTAACCGCCTTAGTACGCATCAGACGTAGGAGAAATGGCGGTTATTAAACATTGAGATATCGCTTGTTTTCTCTTCAAACTCGTGGTTTTCGTGTTCTTTTTTTGTTGATGGAAGTGTGTGTGAATGGTCTCTACCATTACAGGTAGTTGATCATTTTTGGGCTTAGAAGGAAAGATATAAATATTGTTTCAATTTGTGACGCATACATTACAGATATTGCTGTTTCTAATCTTTTGTGTAGATACTTACTTACATATAGTCTTTAGCTCAAAATCGTTGTGAGTTATGCCTTTCCGTTGCAACATTTTCATCATGAGTCATCATTTCAGCTGATAGATGTTCACTGCTGGACATAGGCCTCACCAAAGCATCGTTATTTTTACCGGCCCTGTGCTTCACGCGTCCATCGGAGTCCCCTGGTCATCGGTCCACTTTGTGTGAGGCCGTCCAACGCAGTGTCTTTTATTTCTTAGTGTTTTAAGCAATTAAAACTATCATCATCATCAGCCTATTAATGTTCCCACTGCTGGGACACAGGCCTCCTCTCTGCGAGAGAGGGAATGGGCCTTAATCCACCACGCGGGCCCAGTGCGGGTTGGTGTCTTCGAATATTTGGTTTTAGGACATGCCTGTTTCCTCACGATGTTTTCCTTTGCAGTGGTGATGAAATAATTTACACAAAGTAAAGCGCCTGCTTGGGATCGAATCCACGACATAGAGTAGTGGTGGCCCAGTGATAACGGTCTCGAATATTAAAACTATTGAGTTCATTAATTCCTATTTTCAGGCTCGCTATAGTGCAATTAGCTCTTTCAAGCAAATAACTAACGCGCAACAAATATCACGATTCCTCATTTTTAGGGCTCATTTTTCGGGACCCTATTACTGAGACTTCGCGGTCCGTCTGTCTGTCTGTCTGTCACCAGGCTGTATCACATGAAACGTGATAGCTAGATAGTTGAAATTTTCACAGGTGATGTATTTCTGTTGCCGCTATAACAACAAATACTAAAAACAGAATAAAATAAATATTTAAGTAGGGCTCCCATACAACAAACGTGATTTTTGCCGTTTTTTGCGATAATGGTACGGAATCCTTCGTGCGCGAGTCCGACTCGCACTTGGCCGGTTTTTTTATTTTTTATTTAGGATGGGTTTGCTCTTGACTCTAATCAAGGTCAGAGGTGACAGAGACAAAGTAGACGATGGAGTGAGCTTACCCAGAAGAAGCCTGTTCACTCTAACTTTGAAATCATTGCGTTAATTGAAGTGAAAATTAAATATAGCATTACTAAACCATATAAAATGTGTTCCTAATGTTCCTATTGAATGCAAGTCGTTCGTAATTGTACGTTGTCATGTTATTCAGCTATAAATGTTTTTTTTATTTATCTACTGTAGTATGTCCAATGTTGTTATTGGCAATTAAATAACTGATACCATTAACCCAGTAAAATTATCGAAACGTTTGCTTAAGAAGCTTGATTCATATCACGCTATGGCATTGCGAACCGTGAAAGGTTTTTGTATAGTCCAATATACCGAGGCAATTCAGGTCCCTATTACTAAGACTCCACGATCTGTCTGTCTGTCTGTCACCAGGCTGTATCTCATGAACCGTGATAGCTAGATAGTTGAAATTTTCACAGATGATGTATTTTTGCTGCCGCTATAACAAGAAATAAAAACAGAATAAAATAAATATTTAAGTGAATAAAAAACCCATACAACGTCGTGTTTTTTTGCCGTTTTTTGCGATAATTGTACGGAACCCTTCGTACGCGAGGCCGACTCGCACTTGGCCAGTTTGTTGGGTATTGATTTGAACCTAAATTTTCTCTTTGATAAAACGCAATCCTATTGAAAAAAGCAAGTTAATGGCAATGGACTAACAACATGGACTAATTCATTTTACAAATTAAAACGCTTTACAAGGGGACAGTTCAATGAACAACAAATTATCGTATAATGTAATAATTTCACACGACGCTAACAATCGATTGGCTTCACATCGCGAGTGCGACAATGATTACTTACTCATAAAAATTATTCACTTTCAATGTCTTATAAAAAAGTTTAACGTTGATGAGTTTGAGAATCTACTTGAACGCCTATTGTGGACTTCTTGCCAAGTTATGCAGCATTGTGTAAGTGACGAAAAGGTAGAAAAATTAAGAAGGTCTTCATGTTTTTCTGTGTTGTCAGCTGGCTTTTGTCCATTTCTACTATTTTTCCTGGAAAAACAGGAAAATTATTATCTCTCCTTTTTAATCTTACCAGCCTATAGAATGTTCGCAGGTGTTATGCTTGAATGATTAATAGAACGTAGAACGTCTTCAAAATATTATGTATCAAAGTATTTCGCTAGTTAGGTAACCCAATCAATCTTAATTTTGAGCAGAAATAGAATAGTATACCTTTTCTATTTCTGCAGCTGTCTCATTTCTTCGGCTGAAATGGGTAGGTACCTACCTTTTTACATTAGAATAATGGTTAAAATAATATATCTCAAGAAGCAGATAAAATTATAAGTTTTGTTCAACACCAAATTATTTTAGAGAAAATATATTTAAATACAAATACTAAAGTCTCAAATGTAGATTTCAAGCTATGTAAATTTTAACGCAACTTTCAAAAATGTTACCAAAATAACCAGATCGATTTTAACTTTTTTTATCACACCTCACCATAAAGATATTAAGCATATTTTACACTTATTACTACAAGTCTATTGTCTATGCGCGCCGCTGTTGTCTCTGGGTCTCAAGTACGGCGCGTAGTTCGGTAATTTCATTACCATTCTCTGGCCGTGACCTTCACAATAGCGTCATCACTTTCCATCATGGCGGCGACGCGGCCAGAATATCACGCTCCCGTTACGGATGTACGCTACACTTTCTTTTGTTTTGATTACTAAGGGTTCCGCACCTAACGCAAGTTTCGTAATATAAATTTTATGGGAGACTTGAAAAGGAAAAGTGGAATGTGTCGGAATGTGACCGGGAAAAGTCGCAGGATTTTGCAAGCGTTCTTGACTCACGTTGTTGTAGTTGAGTCACGTTCTGTTTGTGATGTTCTAAGTTCTAGGTATCAAATTTAATCATGTGCTTTTGTGACATTAGGCTGTTTGTGCTCCAAAGAGCGGGCTACTATCAGCTGTACCTGCATTTTCCCGGTTAGGTACTCAAAAACACCGAACCCGACTTGGGGGTCGAATCCACGACCACATAATATACGGTCAACACTCACAGCCACTAAATTAAAGAAGCCCTCAGTCTTGGCATTGATCCTATGATAATATAAGACCTCTGCTCGTCAATTGAATAATATCCTGCCACACGCCAATATAAAAAAAAAAATACGGATTTGCCCGCAGAACGAATGGTCTATCGGGCCGGCAAATTCTGGAGTGGCGACCGCGAACCGGAAGACGAAGGACGCAACGTCTCAGGACTCTCTGGTCATCGGACCTGGTGAATGTTGCGGGAATACGCTGGATGCAACACGCACGGGATTGGTCAACACTTGGAGGTGGCCTATGTTCAGCAGTGGACGTATTTCGAGTGAAATGAACATGATAATGATGATGAACAAGGTGTTAATTTGATCGTCATAAATTAGTGATATGAGATAATAACAATTATAGGCATTTAGGTTATGTATTCATTTAAAACTGCATGCATAAGGGTACAATGGCGGGCTTTTACGCTGCAATGTTACAGCATCCTTACGTGAGGATATCACAATCATTTCTAATTATTTCTATGATATGTATCAACCAACATAATAGCAACGTGCGTGTGCCTTACATAAGGGCGCGATTGCATACAGTTTGCATGCGAACAATCGTTCATTTCGTAGTTATTATAACAATCAAAACATCGCAACACTGTAACATTCTAGGAAACATTTATTTTATTCTGTAACTATTGTGTTACTGCATTCTGTTTGCATTATGTGAAATGTAACGTTTTATAGGTTTACCTAATCCATTACTAATCTGTGTCCGTGTCCATTACTAATCGATATCTTGGCTCCATCTTGTATCAAGTTCAAGGCGTTTCTTGAAATTTTGCACCAACCCGGCAGATAAAAGAGCACGTTCCAAATTTGAGTTTCCTGCTGTCCTACTCAACCTATGATAGATAAAGCGTAGCCTAAGCCACTGGACCCAGAAAAGCCTCTTAGAAGTTTGCGCAAGTGTTCCTTATACAATGGAGGTGAGCACTAAGGAAAATTCATCCTCTAAAAGGGTTAATAGGGGATAAAAGTTTGTACTTCTGTGAGACCGTGATGGTCCTGAAGGAAGCCGCCGAACGGAATTGGGAGAGGGCCGATCCCATTCGGAGAAAAAGGCGTCGGAAGGCAACTGCCTCGATGACTAAAATGCTGAAATCCCGCTTGCAACATAAGCAGGTGGGATTCCGGGGTCGTGGGCACTCTAAATAGGGACTCTGTCTACCAGCAAGTGACTACAGAAAAGACGGTGCCACAGTGATCACGTGCTGCCGTGCACAACAAGGCTCAGGGGAGGTGCTTTTTCAGTTTTTCCAGGCGTTGCACAGAGGGGGTTTCGGGGTCGTCATTTGAGAGTTCACGGGACCCCTTCTACGTGCTGATGCATGGTGATAACCGGAGTGGTTTTAGTGAGGTAAAAATCCCACACTCCCTGCAGTTTTCCCTAAAAGGCCAGGCACTTTTTGAGGGTTTCCCCCAGTTAACAAAGAAAAAAGGCATTTCGACATTTTTGCCGATAGGAAATTGCTTGCTTAGAAAAGGCTTGTCACATTGATAATATTTTTGTGCACTAAACAGTGTACTCGTCGAAAGCATTATAGTTAAAATATGAAAATAAGCTTTAGGTACATTCTGACATCATACATTAACAGTGCATAATTTCTTAAGAAAGTTGCTATTCATGGCTAAAAATAATTAAAATATATCCATGTGTCAGTTACTTGTCATTTTACAACAATAAGCTAAAATAAGTTACGTAAAAGTTTCACTACCTGTAGCCACCCAGAGGAGAAACTTCGCGAAATCTACGCTAGACTGTCGCAGGCGCAGCTGACATTAAAATATGGATATTGAATGCAAAAAAAATGTGTAAAGGCGATGAATTAATCAGTTTTGTATTTTCAACAGACTTCAAAAAGGAGGAGGTGCTCAATTCGACTGTATGTTTTGGTATGTTTGTAACGCGATTACTCCGCCAATAAAATTATGAATTTTATTTTAAAGCTGGTGCTTCTCATGTGGTCCCAATTAAATTTGATCAAGATCTGACGAGTACTTTTTATGTTATCCTTAATAATGCGTATTTTCATGGTTATAAGGTTCCAAAACTAAAAAGAGAACAATAAAATCTTTTTAATAAGTCTGTTTAATTTTTTTCATACTTTGTTATCCGTTTACAAAGAAGTTCCATCAGTCCACAAGTCAAACCATGCTGAATAACTTATACAATGCATGTCCTCGAAAAGAGTGCAGCCAAACTGTGCGGAAAGTGTCACTTTTTTTCACTAGTGCTTTTTACTTTTCTGTATTTTTTTTATTTTAACTCCAACGTCAGCCCGACGCATAGAGTATTTATTATTTGAGAAATGGGTTAAAAATTAGTTAAGTACAGATTATCATTCATATAAAAGGTAAAATAAAACTAATACTTCATTAAAGGCGTTTTTAATTACTCTTGATTTCGATTTTGATCAATAAATTATTAATTTTAAATATTTATTAAATATGCTTGGCAGAACGTGTATATTTTACTCGTGCCTTTTGTGTTGCGACTTGACAGCTATTTGGACATGCGCAATAGATATGCGCGAAGAACTTTTAGTTAAACTGTGGATAAGGAATAAGCCCGCCATTTTATTAATTACTGCTTGGTTCAGTTATATTTTTTTATTTCCTCGCACAATGCATGGTAAAATGTTGTATGATACAAGGGCGTCGCCAGCCGATAGCCCAGGGGGGGGCAAGTTGATATGGAGAATGAGAAAAGTATGAATTGTAGGTAAAGTCGAGAGCACATGAAGCTTTTCACTTGTGGTACGAGCCTTACATCTACAGCGATTATAATAATATCGGTAGTTCTCGCCAAACTTCTTGGCCGTCCCGAAGTTGGCTGCAATGTCTGCGCAGTAGTAAATCATACAAAAACAGTACCGATCCGTGCCTTGCGCATCGGAAAGCCAACTTCAGGGCGGCCCAGAAGTTTGGCGAGCACTATTCAAAGTCCAACGTGTAAAGCTACGCAACTCTACCGTACACGTTGTGCACGAAAGAGCGATCAAAATTTTCAACGCTTTTCCGTGTCGGGAAATAAAGTTTTTGCCTATTTTAGGATATCAACAACGGTTCGATCTGTTGGGTTTGGTTTATATATATTCATTCGAGTTACGACGTAAGGGAATGATCAATCAAGCAAGTCAAATCAAATACTTAGGACTGTGGTTGCTTTACATTTGGCAACTTTTTTAGAATCTCTAAGCTAAGCTCTCTCTCTAGGGGGGGGCAGCTGCCCCCCCCTGCCCCCCCTTGGCGACGCCCTTGGTATGATACACGTACGTAAGGTGATTTCCGATGAGTGGCATTTTTATTCACGAGCGAGTGAAGCGAGTGAGTGGATAAATCGACACGAGTACCTTCCGCACTTGTAGCATAAATAACTATTTCTGGGAGACTCATTGAGAGAGAGAAGAAACTCCTTGGTATAACCTCACATCATCCTTACATAATTATTTGCTGTCATTGCTAAAGTCACCTCATTTTACCCATATACCATATCATCATTTACACAATCCATCCATCGTTACTTTTGTCTTTCTCTCTCTATCCACTATTCACTTTCATAGCACTCAAATAATTCTCGAGACATGTTTTATTCCTATGGGAAAACGGTTAGTTTCCAATCAAAGTGGAATATGGCCAAGCTTGACCATTTCTAACTTTTTACTAACCTATTGGCAGAAAGCCTAGTAGATGACTAAGGTGACCCATCAACCACGTTTCACTGTCCATTCCTATTAAATACCGTTTACATCATGGCAGGTATCTGCCGGTATATTCTGTGAATACCTCACTGGGATAATTTAAGTGAAATGAGTTGCCATCTCTATATCTAATGTATTAGACGTCAGAAATTATAGAGGAGCTGACTGTGACACCGACCATTTCCTTGTTATAGCATCCCTTAAGCATAAAACCGCGGTAGTGCAAAACCGAAAAGGAGAAAAAAGGTTGAAATGGGACACAGAAAAACTTAAAGATGACATGATACGTAACACCTATGCATGTGAAGTTTCTAAAAATTTACGTAACACCGTCCCAGCCGAGAACATCGAACAGGAGTGGCGGGCCATAAAGCAAGGAGTGGTTGAGGCAGCTAATAACGTGCTGGGAGAACGAAGGAAAGATCGAAGAGAGGGATGGTATGACGATGAATACGCGCAACTACTGCGAAAAAGGAACGAAGCCAGGCTCCAGTGTCTGCAAAATAGTACAGCCACTAACAAACTGCTTTATAAGAGAGCTCGGGACATTTGTAGAAAATCAGCACGGAAAAAGAAGTGCATCCTCGAAAATAAGCGGGCCCGGGAATTGGAAGATATGCGAGACAGAAATCTATCGAGGGATTTCTACAAGCGAGTCAACGAACTTCGCAACAGCTATCAGCCGCGTTCGAGGTTTTCTCGGGGGTACTCTTCAATCAATAATCAATCATTCTGAGGAGATATCTGAGGAGAGCTTTTATGAAGAAAGCATTAAAAAAAAAATATACGGGGCGTCAAAAAATTCGTCCACGTCGCTGTCAACAAAAGTGCCCAGAAGGCTGGCAGCATTGCCACGTTGGATGGCAATGCTGATTCTTTGGCCAAAACAAAAGGCCAGCCCTTAGGTCTCGTGAAGAGTCGACCAACCGCTTGGCGATATCCCGAAATAATAGGTGTGCACTCGGACCCCATGGCCCTAGTGTTTCAACCCCAAACGGCTCAAACACATAATTACCAATTAAGTTGTTGTACTTGCGCCGTTTGAGGTTTTTAGCTCCTGCAGTAGCCGCCCCAACGCAGCCCACCGTGCTAGGAAGATGGGATGGTGCAAGGGTGTCGACGCAAGTTGCATCCCACACCAAAGACCTACCCAACTACATACTAATATTAATAATAACAGTGTTACCAATCGCGTCACGGGACAAGTTATAATGGACGCACTGTAATAAAATTCCTTCTAATGTCTGAAGTTAAAATGAAGTTAGCTGTCAAACCATCCAATAAAGGTGGAATGAAAATTCACTGCAAGCTCTCTACCTACCACCTAAGTTTAAAAACAATTATTTTTTTGCAGACTAGACCAGCTGTTACTTACATAGGAGTGAACACGTAACACCATGCATCAACGTTATTAGCACTATTGAACAACACCAATTTTAGCCCTACGCTTCCTCGGGTGAAAGTTAATTACCACCACATAAGGAATTCTGTGAGAACGATTAACATCTCCATGTTTAAAATCTAGATATCTTTTATTGCGTTCATTAGCATTTTTTTCACCAGATTTCTATCTGCCTCTTTGGTTGGTGAGAAGTGAAGCGATAATTTCGTTGTCAAATTTTGAAAATCATCATCATTTCAGCCGAAATACGTCCACTGCTGGACATAGGCCTGCCTCCAAGCGTCGCCACAATGATCGGTCCTGTGCGCTTTGTATCCACCGGACTCGAATTTTGAAAATAAATAAATTGTTTTTATGATGTCATTTCTCAATTCCATTCAACGAAATTTTTCATATTCTTATTATTTATCATTATTGTCACTAATTTATTTATGTTGGTATTAAAATATTAATCAAATCATTTGCATATTTCTTAAAAATAATTGCATTAATTTAACATTTATACGCCTCGTTAATTGGTCTAGATTTTAGAATGATTTATTTACATTTTATATCTATAAAAAATCTGAAGCTAAAATAAATAAGTGGCTTAGGCGATCGAAAACGCACTCTCTACATATACCTACCTACTTTCCTAAACAATTCTGGTTGAAAATTAATTGATACCAATTTCAGAATAGTTTCACGTACATAACAATTCTGTATTTGTAGTTAAATTATAGAGCAGTTAAAGGAAAGTAAATGAGACCTTAGTCAGTGTGTGGACAAACGGCGCGGCGCGGGCACCACGGAACTGCGGAAACATTTCCTTCACCTATATAATTAGAAAGCATGCGTGGTTGTATGAACGGAAGCCGGTTGAACTGAAAGGATTTACCGAATAGGGAATTACCATAAACATATTATTAGGCCTCCTGAGGTATGTATTCTATATAAAAAGTATTCAGTATATCGATATTTCGATAGAATGAATAACGCTCGATCAAACAAACATTTGATATTTTGAACACTCGATGTATTGAGTGTACGATATATTGAATGTTCGAATTATTAACCATTCGATATTATGAACGTCCGAGTATTTAGGCGTTCGATTTAAAGTATTCGACCAATTGATATTCGATTATTTGGCATTCGATTTGGCATAGTACACCCAGTACTCGTACTCTACACACACGTATTTCGCCATTTATGTAAAGAGCCTAAGCCCATGCAATAGAGACGAGCCTATTGCTACCATGCAGTCACAAAACCAGACTCTGGGATGAATTCCTGATGGAAAACCAATTTACTCGACTCAAACACTCAGCTTCAGGACCTCAAGCTAGTTCAAAGAGATATGAGGAGGTACACCTCTGCTTAACCGCCTAACCCTTCAGAAAATAAATGCGTCATCATGATCTATATTTTACCTATGGTCAGTAGAATGATCCCAGTATATTTTTCTTGCTACTCTTGATCACAACATCAATGTTTTCCATTTAATGTACTGTGTATTCCAATCCAACTAATTAGTTTCAAAAGGTCGAGCTGGTCTAATTTAAGCAGTTCTCAGAAAATGCATTTGCTTTTGTTACGATCTGTTTGAGGAGCAGTTAAAGAATTGGCACAAATAACAATGGTCCAAAATAAATGATAAATGTTAAAGTTTTTCATGCAATGTTCGAAGCTGTAGGCTTTCGAGACGGCTTCAGACAGGGGAGACCCTGTCTGTTAAAGTATTTGAAATAAAGTAGTTGGCTATATAATTATCCATCGATCAATGGACAAATGGACATAAACATAGGAAGATTGGTTCTGCGTTCAACAACACTGAGTGATCTACAGCCTTCTTCCATCCAGCCTTTGCTTGGGAAAAACTAAAATAGACTAAAAATGGGACGATTATATGGTAAAAAAACATATACCCGCCATATCCTGTCAACTGACTTTAATTAAGGAACTATTATTTTTATATTGCTATTATTTATGTCTATAGCTATTTATATTATAGCCATTATTATAAGATATTTCACTTGGACTGAGTTTCTCACCTTTAAATTATCGCAGAATTAATGTGACAAATTTTCAAGCACGCGTTATCTGCTATGATTAGTTGATTTTTGTCACATTAATTCTGCGATAATTTAGAGGTGAGAGACTCGGCCTTGGTTGGTCTATATTAGAAATAGGAGGCTCGAGGATAGAAAAATGGGGCCATATTATATCGTTACGCGAATAATTAGAGAAACATAGTTGATCGCATCATAGTTTACAATATTAATTGAAATGGGGGCAGATAATATAATACGAAATGGGAAATAGTGAGTAATAGTAGATTATGCACCAAGGGGCTAAAACAGTGTCTTACGTCACGGGCGGCATTTGAACCCGGAGAGTAACGAGGGAAAGCGAGGGAGTTATGTAGAGTCCTGAGTGAAGCGAGGGCGAGCTGTCCAAGACAAAGACAGGCTTTATCCCAGAGGAGCATACTCTACTTTTCACACCTTCTGGGAGACAACAAAATATCAAGGCTTCATAAATTATGTATTTATTTTGCAATTAATATAAATAAAAACGTAATATTGATGTTAGACACTTTAGTCCAGAGCAGTGGTGGCCCAGTGGTAACGGCTCCGACTTACGTGTCGTAGGTCGTGAGTTCGAACCCAGGCAGGCGCTTTACCTTGTGAAATAAAAAAAGTTAATTAAAAAAATCAAAAAACCCGACTGCTTGAAAAGCAAACTAAAAAGACGTAAACAAGAAGAAAATCATGCTGTGCAGTCGGAGGATACGTATTCGCGAGCTGGCGGACCAAAACCAGATGTATCCTCCGACTGCACAGCATGATTTTCTTCTTGTTTACGTCTTTTTAGTTTGCTTTTCAAGCAGTCGGGTTTTTTGATTTTTTTAATTAACTTTTTTTATTTACAACTTTTTAGTTATTTTTTTTTGAATTAGGTACATTTAAACATATTAGTGTTATATATTTTTGAAATTGCCTTTTAAAACCCTTTATTTTGATACCCCACACGATGGGCTTGGAAGACAAAAAAAAAAAAATCCCCACAAAATGGCGCCCAAAATCCGCCATTTTTGTTTTTTACAATTTTAATGTAGCCAGTGACACTCGCAGGATTAAGACGAATCGATTGACGTAAGAATCATCAAAATCGGCCAACGCGTTTGGTCTCTAGAACGCCATATAGGAACAAACATACATACATACATACATACATACATACATACATACATACATACATATATACATACATACATACATACATACATACATAGACTGATAAACACATTACCCTCCTTCGGCAGTCGGGTAAAAAATTTCATCACCACTGCTCTTAAAACGGTAAAGGAAAACATCGTGAGGAAACCGGCACCGGCACCGGCATGTCCTAGAACCAAAAATTCGAAGACATGTGACATCTACCAACCCGCACTGGGCTTGCGTGATGGATTAAGGCCCATTACCTATCTCACAGAGAGTATGCATGTGTCCCAGCAGTAGGAACATTATAAGGCTGGTGATTCTGATAACATATGGAACTTGTGGTGGAGTTTATTTCAGAAGGTACTCAAAGGTATAGACACTTGTGTTTGGGTGTCATTTTGGATCGTAAACGTTGGTGACAAGTTTCCTGACCTAAAAGATGTAGAAAATTGTGTATGCCGTGTCATTTTGGATCGTGTTTTGATTTTCCGGTAGTAAATTATTAATTATCTCTAAAGCGTCTGTTTTAATAAACTCTGAAGTAGAATCACTATCGCCCGACATTTTTTGTCATCCTGAATATTGCAATAAAATTCACAGAAAATCACAGCACCAAATGACCAAACACCGTCTCTATGAAACCGCGTCTTCTTCAATTTTTTTTCGAGTTCGGCCAGTTTGATTTTCGAACAAACCAGCTCTGTACAATAGCATAATATATTTATGGGCATTTTTTTACTTAGAGTGTTCCACGATTTTCCACACGAATTTGACATTCCAAATTCAAATCACTTTACTCCCTTGGGGGTTTCATACAACTTTACCACCCTTAAGAGGTAATTCTTCACTTTAAGTTGAGTTTGCCTGATATGTAATTGGAAATTGTCGAGCAGGTGGTGTGAAAAAGCTACTACGATGCACAATAAAACAAAACAAGGGCAACAATGATTCAATTATTTTCACTACCATCTTGATCAATCGAAGTGTTCCAATAATTTGATTGGATAACAACATAAATAGTGGTGTTCCACATGTAATCAAACCAACTTCCTACGATGTAACCCATATATCTAGTAATTTGGACTATTTGTGGTCGAGAGCTTTTCCGATCGTGATCGGTTATTACAACGATAGCTCATAATATCGTTATTGAATTAAATTTCGGTCGGTATAGAGAAAGTTGAACCATTTTCTTCTAGCTAGATAATGGAAATGTCTATATTTTAGATCAACTGTAAACTTCCAATGAAGGAGAATTAGTGAAGGACTGTCTGAAAGATGATTCGGCCAGAAAGGAGGTGACTACTGAGATAAAGAAAATAAAGAAAGAAAAATTCCTATTGCCAAAGAAACTGACATGCCTATCAAAAATATGCCTATTAAACTAAAATCTTTAACGATAGTATGAGTACTACAGTATAGGCAAAATTTCGATTTAACAACATTTAACACAAGAAGGCAGAGAAGTATTTAAGAAGACATGTTTCACCGACCCTAAATTAATTGAGATTACGAGAAGGGCAAGTAACTCATGTTAGACCTACTTAGTCTTCCAATAATGTAGAAAACAGGTTAAGAGCTGGAGAGTGAATTGTTGACCATCCGTCGCGCTGCAATTGTGTGCATCATTCGGAATTACCGTAAAAGCAATACGCGTGGCAATTCCGTTAACCATACAGCAGCAGGCACGGAACTAGCTAATCATCCAATCAATATTGATTATTTAAACATTATCGGTTTTGAATCAAACATGTTCTTATTCTTTTTTTTTTTTTTTTTTATTGGGACAAACCCACCGCACTATTCCCAAACCACTGCAACTCCTGAAAGCCAGAATCAACAGTGGCGACCACCAGAAAAGCGCCGAGGCAATGAAGCTCGACGAAGTCCCGGAGAATGAATTTAACTGTCTTGGATCCCGCAACGAAATTAATCAGAAAAGAATAACGGAGGAGTAGGAAAAAACATAAATTTCCACTTCCCTCCATATCAAGCAGGAGACAGAACAAACAAGGCCACTAGGCACAAAGGGTCGTTTACAACTGGGATAAGCCCAGTTGCCTAGCACCACGGATAAAAATAAGAATTAATAATTAATGGGTCCTAACATTGTGAGCTGCTATGTTTGATTCCAATAATAGGTATGGCAAAAACGCTTGAACGCACGGAAATTTGTTCTAGTTTCCACAAGGTCCGTATAGTAAACAACTCCTGAGGTAGCCTCTACATTATTCAACATAATATTACGTTCATTCTGCCAAAGAATACACTCCCATAAGATATGATGTGCAGATTGTACATATTCGCAGTCAGATGTAGAACACTGACATAAAGGCGAGGCAACGATGTTCTTATTCTTGTCAATCTTGTAGCATACACGTTTTCTCTCAAGCTTGTCGATTCTTTACACCATCAATCTCTATATATCGACGTTATAAAATTACCTATCACATTAATCAATAAATATAAGCTCGTAAGAAGATAAATTGTCATTTTTCTTGTTCCTATGTTTTTATATAACCATATTATCGAATAGCAATTTGTTTATGTGCTTAGCTTTCTTTATGATGATCTCAGATTAAAGGTTTTCAATATTGGAATTTGTTCTCGCTATTACATTATCTTTTTCCCCCGGCTTCGTTCCTTTTTACCCAAAGGAGCCGTGCTTATTTCCGGGATTAAAAGTAAAGTGAGTGAAAGAATTGTCGTAATCGGACCCACTGGTCACGAAATTCACGGAAAAAACTCAACCTCCAACCGAGTTTTTTCCGTGAATTTCGTGATATATTAAACGATATTAAGAGATCTTATGTCAATTTGTATACAAAAAAAAGAGGTTACTCTTTACTGTCACCAGACGGCGCTTATCCAGTTTCAATAAAAAAAAATACGTTTACGTCAACGTGATCCAGCGTGAAACAAAACTAGCACTAAACCCACTGAACTTGTAGAACCCAAACAAAAATATACCTCGTTATAATATCACTTTAGATTTACCTAAATAATTACAGCCGCACGGGTCGATCTTTGAGATCTTTGCAGATATTTGACAGTCGTGACGCATAATTTGAAGCCAGGTAAAATCTGATACCAAACCACAGAGAAAAATAATATTGTACCAAACTTTGCCAAGAATTATTGTGGTGGTCAAGTAGCTGGGTTGTGGAGGGCAGATAGGCAGTCGCTCCATATAAAATACTGGTACACCATCCCGTTAGACTGGAAGCCGACTCCAGTATAGTTGAAAAGGCTAGGCAGATTGATTGAGTTTAAATTTAGACTACAGTCAAAATAGTCTTCTTGGATGGAAAACTCAGATATTAAATTTTTCACACGATATAAGGGTATACGTTCCACTCGTATCTAGCAGCAAACAATGCGCGAATTGAATCTAATTTTGTATACTTTAGAGAACAATAAAAGTGAAAATGGCTAATCGATCACGACTTGCTTTCTATTTTTCCCAACGGAGACAACTAAAATATCGAGACAAAGGCATACGGTTCAGAAACTATAGACTAGATGTAGGTACCAAATACAGTAACTTACAGATAGCATAAAGTAGGAATGCATATTTTAAGCTTGATGCGATTAATTAGGATAAAGCAATAGGCACGTGTTTCCAAAGATACAGAAATAAAATGCAGATATTAATAACCATACAGTGACGAAATAAGAATAACATGATGTAGTTATCTAAGATGATTGTGATGGTCAGGGTGAACAAGGGGTTTATAGATGGGCAGTGTTCGCAGATAGGGACTCCCATAATGATGGACAAGGAATGAGAATTGAACAAAAATTTACAAACTTTTTTATATCTTTAAACAATCAAGCGTTGACAAGACAAGACAAGATATTTTATTTCAACTAGGCCACCAAGCGGCACTTTTGAACGTTACATGAAAATGATTCTACCGTGCATTCGGAAAGTAGCTTGTTATGGAGAAGAATGCACAAGAAACTCCAAACTTACTCTTTAAAAAAAAAAGTTTTTTTACAATATTTAGGAACATAGGTACATACATTATTAAATTCATACATGTGAGGACAATGCACCCAGAATAACACTACCCACCATACCACCTTGACAATTGAGACCATAAACTCTGTGGATCTTGAGATAGTTATTTGTTGTAGTTTTAGTGGAGTCCATGTGGAGTCCCTCCGGGAGGCCAACCCGCACCACGAATGCTTTTGGGTCGACACTAAATGCATCTTAGTTGACAATAATAACTCAAAAGCTATTAAATCCGACGAAGAAGAAAAATGATAAAACACAGAATATGACAAAACTGTAAAACAGAAAGCCTGATTTCTCAAATCACCGTGTCAAACTCAATATTCAACATACGAGTAACATGTCGCGGACGGAAACTAATAAATTAAACTTTGGTGAGAAAAAGTGGAATATGTCTAAGAAACGTCTGGCAGAACGAACCGTTAGACGGAGGCTGCGTATCACCGGGCTTATTAATTCAATTGGATAAAAAATAAGCCCTACTTATCTCGATATGTGCATCCGATCTAGATATGCCTCTGGTTTGACTTGCGCACACGCTGCTGTGTCTAACGGGGCTTTATGCATAAAATTATGCACGTTTTGCTCAGCTTTTTACTCAGTGTATCTCTTTACATAATTATGCAAAAAAATTTCTTCGATTGTTAATATATTTGTGGCTTCTGAGTCAACGAAAGTTGTCTTTGTAATTTTGGAGTATACTGCAGCTCACCGTTCTCGATTATAGTGTCAGTAATTGATAACTGTACTTCTTCTTGCTGGATAATTATATAAAATATTCATTCGTGTTGATATATTGCAATATTAATTTATTGAGTTAGAATATGATGATGATGATGATAAATAGTGTGTTTGGTAAAAGCGACAGCTTGAGATATATTAGCTCTATCAAAGAAAAAAATTAGGAGCGTCTACTAAGATTAAAATGTTTTATTTGTCAGCAGAATTTGCCACTAACAATAAAATATATCACTAATAATAAACATTAAAATATAATACCTAGATGTTTATATTTAATACCGATAAAATAGCACTGAAAAAAATCTTACCATTCATTTTAACACTGCAAAAAGTCCTCATTAAAAACATGTCGATCACTAATATGCACTCGATCGCATCACTGTCACTTCACAAAATATTCGGTAGCTTCACTAGTCTATGTACAATCGAGATTGCGCAGGAGTCGATCGGTGGAAAGTGGCGCTTGCTCAGCGGTTTGCGGCCGACTGCTCCATTCGCTGCTGCCTACGGGGAGCAAACACCACCACCAAAAAATGGTGGTAGGTCTGTGACGTCATAGACTTGTGTAGCAAGTGGTAGTATTGTTTTGGTAGTAAAATAACTGCATGTTTGAAGTGATTAAGGATTTGGAAATAATTGATTAGTTAAAACAGTAAAGCATGTTTCAAAATCAAACTTGAAATAAAAACCGGCCAAGTGCGTGTCGGGCCACGCGCAGTAATAGGGTTCCGAAGATGCATAATAATGCGGACTAAAAAGAGGGTTTTGTTGTTGTTACATGAATATTAGAACGGTTTCAGCGGCTCACAATGTCTAAAAACGGGCCCACATAGATTTTTTTTATCTATATTCTCGCGTTTGACCACTATCTCACCTGATGGTAAGCGATGATATGGTCTACGGTGAAGCACGCTTGCCTAGATTCACTCTTGACTTAAACTAAATAAGGACTAACTGATAACTGAAGAAGGAGTTATAAAATCCAACTTCGCAACTGAAGTTAGAAAAATATTATCTATTTGAGTACCACCGCGGGTGCGAATTGCGAAAGGAGCCGATACAAGCGCGCGTTAGAGCCACGGGGAATGGTGTAATTCGTTCCTGGATCCTTGCCCGCACGCTCCTTGTTTATTTATCTTACGGAATTTGAAAAAAATCGTCTGTATTCACCTCTAATCTCCTCTAATACCGCAGATTAGAGGTGAATCCTCTAATCTGCGGTATTCACTATTTCATTCTGGAAAGTTTTACGCGCTACTCAATTAGTGATGAAGTCGGGTTGAATATTGACTTTATTTTTACATGGTTCGTAAGAATTATATTTACTCTGTTTTACACAGCTATCAACTTTATTTTAGTAATTTTTCAATGGCATTTGTACAAATTTTTTACTGTTCCAAGTACATTTTATAAGTTGGTCGACTATAACTCGTAAACTTATAAAGCCTTGTTGTCTGTGATAATTTTCCTTTTAATTTCGTTATATTTACTACTGCCGTGATTTTTTTTACATAGCCAAGAGCAACCATTTCGCTGGCAGGGGGGGGGGACACTTGCGCCTAACATAAATTTGCAACATAAAGCTTAATTTTACGCAAACGAATCTCTGAATCAAAAAATATTTTTGTCAAACCCATAATATTTTTGAATGGCCTTTCCAACGATACCCCACACCGTGGGATAGATGAGAAAAAAAAATACATCCCCATTTTACGTCTATCGGAGGTACCCGAAAAAAAATTATTTTTCATGATTATAAGTTACCACTTTGTCGGAATTATTAATATGTAAATACATGCCAAATTATAGCTTTCTAGTACTTAGATTCTCTGAGCTAAGCTGCGGACGGACAGACGGACAGAGCGAAACTATAAGGGTTCCTTGTTGACTTCGGAACCCTAAAAAAGAGATAAAAGTAAACTTGTTAAGTAAGTTAAGTAAGTTGGAGTAATTTAGAAATCATCGATCGAAAATAAATATGAGGATGAGGGTGAGATATTCTGGCAAATCCATTGAGGTAATACGTATTCCACTTATTAACGGGGTAATAAATAGTGGTTAGATTGAATAAATGAGCCTCCAGCTACCAGCTAGCTAGACTAACAAATAACAACGCCAGTAAAACATATAGACACCCAATCAACGTAAAACCTTTGCTTGTAATTGATGGCTTTCTAGAAATAACAACAAAAAAAACTTTATGGTAAGCAATTAAAATATAATTACAAACACGCTTCCAATGTTCCGACATTTCATCTTAAAAATGCAATATCATGATTGGTACCTAGAAGACGTTACCATTAAGAGTTCGTCGGCAAGGCTTTTGAACCGTATTCAAAGCCCTTACATGCAACTTAAGTACCGGTTAACTCAGTTAAATAACAAACATTTATTTCTAAATCACACGTTACTTTTACTGAGAACTTGCGACTTGATGTTTCCGTAAAAATAAATCATGGAAAGTAAACTGTGTCTTTTTTCTCGATTACTTTGATAAACTTGTGTACTTCTACTTAATGTAAGCATTGAATAAAATTGTTATTTTGTTTATTTTAAAATGGATTAAAAATTTAAAGTGAAAAATTTTGCTCGACGGAATCGCGATCTCTACTTAAACCAAAATAATGTCAGGCATTTGATTAGAACTGAAAATCTTCTTCCTGCCCTTAAATCCTATGATTCCCATATTACCTGGGTGTGTCGCAAAATGTGTCTCTGTTTCCGTCTCCTCCGGGCAGCATACCCTTTTCATTTTCCCCTTTTCCGTTACATTCTATCCTTTTTTGTTCTTTTTCTACCTCTACATTCGTCAACAATATTTATTTTGATTTACCAGTTAGTTGGCAATAATCCACATCGGAAACACAAGTCAACTCAAACTCAACGCCTTTGTAAATTGCATTAACAAGAACGCATTCATAACATCGCTAGTTTACATCTACATCAATGAAAATAAAGCCAAGCAATTAAAACTGCTCAAATAAGTGTTCTCAACTTTAACAAGCTTCAAGGTTGGCGTGACAACTGTGCCACTGAATCACAAATCACAATCATTACCTACCCTACCTTTGTAGAATTTGCAAGCAACATTAACGCGTCACGGTTGAGGCATTATCATCTGCTTTCTCTAAACCAGTGATAAGGTAGAATGGTATAAACATTTCCCTAAGTTTAAGGTCGATGCCGTTCAAAGCCAAAGTCGAAATCAAGGCGTTTGTTTCAACTAGAATAACCATTAGTACTTTTGAATCATCAAGGCAATGCGAGTCTGTAAGATTTTCTAGGATATTATAAATGCCCATAATTATGACAGGGCCAGATAATATCTGTGTTTCATTAATTTTTTTATAAAATCCAACATGGTATGTTATACGCTACCGCTTCTTTGGTTTTTGGATTTTTGTCTGTCGTAGATCCAATAGTCTCAATGTCTCATAGGTCTAATAGTCCTTCTAATAGATCGCAAAACATTTTCTTCTCACAGAACACTCAGTACAACAGTGTGTGAGTAGCAACAGTCAGTAGATTGCTCAATCGAGTAGCCTTAACTCCATCGACAAATCTGCTTTCTCCAACCACCGATATGACAAAATGCCATATAAATTGTTCGCATATAAATACGCAGGCGTTAACTGCATCGATAAATAAATTAATATCTATTGTGTTTGCTTTTCACGCTCATTCCTATTCCATTCGAGTACCTATACCTATAATGGGCTTGTACGATATATAATTTCACTCGTCCTTTGGAAAGCGTTGCATGGAAAGTAGTTCCGGAATATTTTGGACAATCGTTAAAATAGAAAGTTAATTAAGTAGTAATTTTGCATACACGTTACGTTTGAATACAATGTATTTTATAATGGTATAGTTCGTAATCGAAGTGTCCCTTTCGATAAGGTCTTTTTATTTGCCAAGGATTGCACAATCGAATGCCGATCGTGAATTTTATAGGAATGTGTTGGAAATAGCGTTACGTGCGCTATTAACTAAAGTGGGCTTGAAGAAAAATGCGTAATGGTGTGAATGCCGTAAAACTAGAACACCTGATGCCAGTAATACTATTGTAGAATGCTAAAACTAAAATTCTATAGAAGAAACGAAACGCATACATGTATTTATTACAAATATGTGTTTTTTTTAATCATTGTTATAATTCGAAAACTATTAAAATCAACATCTTAAAACTCTCTCTCTCTATTCAGTTCAATTTAATCCCAGAATCATCTAAAATCTCATCAACAATCACCAAAACTTTCTTGTTCATATCTTTCAAATTTCCTTCTTCCACCAAACTCTTCTTCATCAACACCATCGTCTTTATGACCAGGCTTTGCTTACACAGCTGTATCTTGTTCATCTCCTGGCATTTCTTCATCGTTATCCTCAGTAAAGTCAGCCAGTTGTGTGTGAAGGTCAAGAATTCTGCTGTCTTTTCCTGTGTCAGTTGGAAATGTATCAACGTGTGAGTCCATGGTTGGGAAATTAGTGTCGCTATTAACCTTGTGTCGTTCTTTGTTACTATTGCGTGCTTGAATATTGAACTTAGAGTTTTCCAGCCGGCTGATGATTGATTTTTGGATTCCTGTAGGAGGAATAGATTTTTATAATGCATGTGAGTATATGCGATTTGTAAATGCGTTTAGAGGATGTACATTCAGTTTTGTACAACATTTTGACATTTCCTATATTTCCTTCTTGCGAGATATAACTCGCAATGATAGGTAGATAGCCCAATAAGACCTTATAGCAAATGCTTATTTTTAAGTGACTGCTGTCTTGTCGAATCCGCCTCCGGACTCTCATATCTATTTACCTATATATATATGTTATTACTTCTATAAATTTTGACGACTTTGCTGCCCACCATCCAACATGGGGATCTCATCTATATATATAAAAGAAAGTCGTGTTAGTTACACTATTTATAACTCAAGAACGGCTGAACCGATTTGGCTGAAAATTGGTAGGGAGGTAGCTAAGAACCAGGAGAAGGACATAGGATATTTTTTATCCAGTTTAGGGTAGGGTAGGGTAAGTAGGGTAGGGTAGGTAGGGTAGGGTAGGTATGTAGGTAGGGTAGTGTAGGTAGGGTAGGGTAGGTAGGGTAGGTAGGGTAGGGTAGGTAGGGTAGGGTAGGGTAGGGTAAGTAGGGTAGGGTGGGTAGTGAAGGGTAGTTAGGGTAGGGTAGATAGGTTAAGGTAGGGTAGGGTAGGTAGGGTAGGGTAGGTAGTGTAGGGTAGTTAGGGTAGGGCAGGTAGGGTAGGGTAGGTAGTGTAGGGTTGTTAGGGTAGGGTAGGTAGGATAGATGAATATTTGGTGTTTTTATGGCAAAACAAAGTTTGCCGGGTCAGCTAGTTTATAATAAATCAAACTCACCCTACAGCACAGCATCAATTGTATCCTAAACATAAGCGCTCTCAACGCGTTACATTGCACGTTCACCGACGGTTGCTCTTCCACACTATAAGCTATAGCTAGCGGTGAAGACGTCCCTGTGTTTAGTACCATATATACGAGTTGCAGTAGGGCAGCTCCTCTCTCGCTAGTACTGTCCCGTTTAAAGGTTTTTATGATCAAGTGCGTTTGGATCTGGAGGATTGATTTTGGCTGAAAAGAGTAGCATAATTTAATAATGACGAATTTTAAGATAGATAGTAACTTTAAAAAAAAATGCTGGCTCGTGAGAGATTCCAATGATTTTTTTTGGTGAAAGAAAACAGTCTTTAACTTACACAAATTGGCAGGCAGTTGCTCCATGTAAAATGAAAACTTGTGACCATTTTTTTTATTCAGCTGTAAGCTGTTCCCAACATAGGAAAAGGTCAGGTCGATGATGAGACTTAAACTTAAGATAAAGAACTTGATCAAACTACTTTGGTCTTACCTGATAGTTGTTCTTGGAGAAATAGTGTATAATATAGGAGAGCAACTGCAGAGCTGCGCAGGCTACTCTTTCGTCTGTACTGTCTGCTGCAGCCAACACAGACTGCAGGAATCCCACACGATTTGTGTATGTTAATAGAACTGAAAAATATTAATCCTAATTTAGTGTCCGAACGAACTGTTTCAGCCGAAACCGTAACCGAAACCGAATTTTCGGGCTTGAACTCAGTTTCGACAGAAACCAAAACCGGAATCCGAAAATTACTCAAACATAAATTGAAAAATTTAAATTGTATACATAGTCTTCTTCTTCTTAGCGTGTCGATGGAAAATACAATTGTCAAATGTTATGTTTGGCCCAGTATTCAGCCAAGGCAACACCCGACACACCCTTAAGGTCCTTACATGTACAGGTTACAGGACATGCAGTACAGGATGAACTGAGGGCCATAGTCTGCGGAGAGACGCCGCACAGACACTGGACAACGGTATTATCCGAGAACCACTACATATTGAGGTTGTTTTTGCTAAGGCTGACCTGAGTGTGGAGTCTGTTTAAAGTTTTCCAGGTCAGCCATGGCAACGCGTGCCCAGGCGGAAGTCTCTCCTATGGACCGTGTTAGGGTTCGCCGGTTAATCATTATAATAATAATAATAAATTGTTTATTGATACAAAATACAGGTGTAACATACTTATTTGAAGCCCTGGCTCCTGTGCTAGGTAGCAACCTGTGTTACAGGAGCCAAAATCATTGGTATAAATGTTGAACAGTAATGGAGCCAGTAATCTACCTTGAGGCAGCCCATTCTTTTGAACTCGTCATCTACTCTTAGGAATCTAAATTGTAATCGACGATTACTGAGGTGTTCTCTGAGAGTTTGGAACGACTACGAGTTAGCCGCTGCACGACAATTCACGAACGCCGAGTTTCGGTGCGGCCGAAAGTTTCTGCCAATCTTTGGCCGAAACAGAAACTAAGATTTTTTGACCGAAACTTGCCGAAGCCGAAACAGAAACTTCGGTCGGTCACTGATAGAAATTCATATTAAACTCATGTAGGTATATTATCAGGATATAAAAGCTAATCGAATAAACAGAGTTATTCTCGATTAGTGTAAGCTGCTGAAAAGTGTGTAATTTGTTCTTTATGAGAGTTTACAACAATTTAAGCCTTTAAGGAACAAGGGTCATTCATAAAAGGGAATTCGCAGAGTCCTTACCTCGGTTATCATTCTGATTATTTGCCAAACTCAGCAAATACAAACCCAGTTTGAGACAAACATATTCGTAATGATGTCTAGTGCTTTCTTCGCAGTGTTCTGGTAGGTTCTTTGAGTATATCGCAGTTATGAGTACGGCTGTCTTTAGGCAAATTGTCTGGTCAATCTCTAGAGGTGGTAGAGTTGTGGCTAAGTCTAGGAAATGGCAGATATTCGTGTCTGAAATAAGGAATTTTAAGAGTTGCATGCAATTAAGAAGAAACTAAAAGAACACTAGAAATAAATTAAAAAACTAAATAAAACAAAATGAAATGTTGGAAGAGGACGGAGGAAACATATAACAAGACAAGGAGCACTTAGAAAAAATTATCAAACATTAAAATATAATATTAAGAGAAAATAATAGAAAGATTGATAAAATACTCTTCGTATTCTATCCATCTGTTTATTTAGTAGCAAACAGAAGAATGAAAGATAAGTAAGAGTTTTCTATAAAAACCTATTTGATATTCAGTATCAATCAACACTTTCGACAGAACATTGGGCAGCATAGACCAAATCAGTCCTGCAAAGTCCTGCCTAGCAGTATCATCTCCGTCTTCTAAGCAAACATGTAGAGCTTCCATACAGTTTCCCACAATAGTTTTGTCGGCACACTGTATCAGAATATTCAGGAGAAGCTCCCAAACTATTGGCTGGGTTGTAAGATCGATTGGTAAGGAGTCTTCGGATTTAAACCATTGGGAGAGCTAAAAGGAAATAGTAGAAATTACTTTGAATAATATTAAGTTAGCCTCGTTTGTATTGTCTTCAGGTTATAACTTGCAAGCGTGACTGTTGACTGAACTGCTAAAAAGTGCTATTGGATTTTTAAAACCTTTATTAGTTTCACCTGCCCTGATGTATGTGTTTGATCAAAGCTTCCGAGTTAAATTTGGCTTAATGGGACGGTGGTCGATTGAATTGAAATTTTGCATACTGTTAAATTGTTTCTCGTGTTAATGTAATTTTTTATGTGAATACTTATTTTTAAAATATATATTAAGCCGACATTGTAGAATTAATATTTGTTTCGGGATATTTACCATGTATATTTTGTATTTTGTTTTTGTTGTATATCCCGAAACAAATATTAATTCTATATTAAGCCGGTTTATATTACTTGGAGATTCACTCCCTTTTAAATTAACTTATTCATTTTGACTTAAATTGACTTAAATTTATTCATTCGGGGGATACATGTTTAATGTTATTTATTAATTTAGTTAGAAATGAAAGTAGCGTAGCTAATTATATCCTGGTATAACCGCGTCATGTTTTTGCATTTCCTGCCAATAGGATAAGTTCTATCTAACATGTATCTAACGGAGGTCTTGTAAAGGAAGGAGATAATTATACTGGACAAGCAAACGTCAATTAAGTGCTATATTTAAGTATCCGAGAATAACCATGATTGCTAGGCAAATGTTGAAAGTTTAAAGATACAGAACAGCTGTGATCGTAAGGTACCAATTAAATAAGTCATGTTATGAGTAGTTAGCTATGCTAGCAAACAGGTGGCGTTCTTTAGTTTCTTTTGCTTGTATTTTTTTATATTTATTAGATTCTGTTTTCCTTTTGTACCTCACTTTTACCATTTCATAAATTGTCAGTGAAGAACGGGTCCTCCTAGCACATATCTTTTACTTAAAAGGAGGTCCCTATGTAAGATTAAAAGTGTACAAGTTTCTGCAATAAACCTTTTTATTTTCTTTTTTTTTCAGCCTACCCTAGGCATGAGTTTATGTATTGACAATGTTTAAGTCGTATGTACATATGCTAAAATAGAATAAGTATAGTATTTTCAATTTAGAAGTTTTGTATTAACTTACCACATGTAACCTAACACAATTAGAGATCCTTTGCGAGGTGAATGCCCACAGCAATATAGCAGGGTTGTGGGTATAATAAACAGATGGTTCCGGATACAGCATTGCTACTAAACGATCAGTCGCCTTCTCTAAATACACCCTCTCGCCAAGAGATTCGAGTGAGCCGTTTGATATTGTTGACATCTGTGAATATGATATATAGAGTGTTTTTCCTAAAAAGACCTAATATTTTGTTTTGCTTGCAAACAATACTGAACGAAGGGAATAGTTAGATAAGGATAATAAAATATCTAATTGAGACTGTCTTGTGTTGACTCGTGTGTATTGGGGTCCTGCAGGGTACGATTATCAGAAATATCTCAAGAAAAGAGAACGGTTGATAAACATTGGGTGGGTGTATCTTCAAGAGGCAGAGAGTAAAGTTTACCAACTGCTTTTCCTGAATTATTAAACGATGAATTACTCCAAGATACATAAGGTTGTTTTATTGTACTACGTTGAGCTTTCATCATCAACTATACATTCGGTGTTTAATTCCTGTTTAGGGTAAGTACAAAGATACTATATTTACAGCGAAAACTAGCCACAATGCTTTGATGATGTACGCAGGAGGCTTAAAAGATTTGGGTAGCTTTAGGACGTGTTCCACAAGGTACGGTAGAAGTGGTGCTGTTGCTTCTTCAGGGCTGAAAGGATAAAAAATAAACACAAGCATCAAAAGTTAATGGGGTGAATAATTTTAGAGGCCTTATGCTGTCTGCTTAAGGTTCTTTTTTAGGGTTTCGTACCCAAAGGGTAAAAACGGGACCCTATTACTAAGACTCCACGATCCGTCTGTCTGTCTGTCTGTCCGTCTCTCACCAGGCTGTATCTCATGAACCGTGATAGCTAAATAGTTGAAATTTTCACAGATGATGTATTTCTGTTGCAGCTATAATAACAAATACTAAAAACAGAATAAAATAAATATTTAAGTGGGGCTCCCATCCATCAAACGTGATTTTTCTGCCGTTTTTTGCAATAATGGTACGTAACCCTTCGTGCGCGATTCCGACTCGCACTTGGCCGGTTTTTTTTTCTGTTTCTATAGTAGCATAGCTCAGCGGTGGGAAAATATAGACATACCAAGTACCAACTGATGGGCAAATGCCTGCCTTTATGTAAGAGGGAGGACATATACAACACAAAACCATAAATTAATGATGATAAGATGAATTATTTGTGGCAAATGAGGCAAAATTAACAAATACTGTGTACAGTAAAAATGGTATTGAAGAAGAAATAGTCATAAAACCATACTTTTCAGAAGACTGGCAGTAGAAATAGATATATATGAGCAAACTGTATGGTTGATTCTTCTGCAGCTGTGAGCCAATGCAATGAGGTTTCTCTATTCCATATTGTAACTCTATTAGGCCCATCTGTAAAAAACACCGTTGTGATACATTATTAGTTATTTATTTATTTAGGATCACCAACGAGTAGCATAACAACAACATAAAAAAAAAATTAAAACATTATCATGTTATGCACACTCAATAATAGGTAACCACGAGCTTACACATTATTGAGTATACATGCTCTACATAAAAAATAATACATATTTAATTAATTAAATCAAAATCAAAATAACATTGAAATACAGATTAGATTCAATTAATGTTTAGATTATGTTTATGTGAATGTCAAATTAGCTCTAAGACGATGTCAAATTAAATCAAAACAATTTTTAAATACAGGAGTCAAATAAAACTAAAAAATACAGATTATGTCAAAGTAATAAAAAATCTAATTAAAATATAAGTAAGTCTAATAAAAATAAAATAAAAATAAATCAAATTAAAATAAATCAACTTAAAATATACAATGTCAAATTAAATAAAAAAATAGATAAAATTAAATTAAATGGCTAATATTAAAATTAAAAAACAGATTGAAAGCCAAAGTAAATTTTATTGGAGTGGAGTGATAAATCAAGTCAAATGTTCTCTGCCTGAAAATAACTATATTACTTCCTTTTTAATGCGTTTTACCTCAATGTTGTGATATATCAAATGTCAAAACGACCTATGGAGTCATTAGAAAACAATAAAAGATATATGTGAATGATATACGGAATCAAATAAAAAAAGTTAATTCAAAAAATCTAAATACCCGACTGCTTTAAAAGCGAACTAAAGACTTAAACAAGAAGAAAATCATGCTGTGCAGTCAGAGGATACATATTCGCGAGCTGGCTGACGAAAACCAGATGTATCCTCCGACTGCACAGCATGATTTTCTCCTTGTTTAAGTCTTTTTAGTTCGCTTTTAAAGCAGTCGGGTTTTTAGATTTTTTGAATTAACTTTTTTTATTTATAATCTCTTTTTAGGATTTAGGTACATTTAAACATATAAGTGTTATATATTTTTGAAATCACTTCTTAAAACCCTTCATTTTGATATCCCACACGACGGGTTTGGAAGAAAAAAAAAATTTTTGTCCGCCGCAATATGGCGCCCAAAATCCGCCATTTTTCTATTTACCAATTTTAATGTAGCCAGTGACACTAGCGGGGTTAAGACGAATCGATTGACGTATGAATCATCAAAATCGGCCAACGCGTTTGGTCTCTAGAACGCCACATAGGAACAAACATACATACATACATACTTACATACTTACATAGACTGATAAATAAACACATTACCCTCCTTCGGCAGTCGGGTAAAAAGATCTTTTTGAGTATGAATTGAAGGAGATTAGATAGTATTATTTAACTAAACTAAATCTAAACTAAAATAGTTCTTACATGAATATCTTTGGCACAAGTATCGCTACCCTGTACCTCGTTCACATTGAGATATTTATCCGCTAGTACTTTAAGCATTTCGCCTAAAACTAAAGTGCTCACTTTACGAACCGCCATATCGTTTCTGAAAGTAGAAAATGTTACGTTTAACGTACTCATTAAACAAGATATAGACGTAAGTAGTTATAAGTTATCCAAATATTAGGGCCGGCCGTCTTTAAGCGCCTGAATTAGACACCGCGAATCATAATGCGTAGCTGAAAATAAACGACCATATTTGAAAGTTAGATTATTACTGCGATTTAATTGATGTGAAAATTAGAACCGAATTATTAGAACTCTGGGGCCGTATTATAATGACATCTTGATTCCATTTAAAAAAAAATGTTAATTAAAAAAATCAAAAAACCCGACTGCTTGAAAAGCGAACTAAAAAGACGTAAACAAGGAGAAAATCATGCTGTGCTGTCGGAGGTTACATCTTCGCGAGCTGGCTGACCAAAACGAGACGTATCCTCCGACTGCACAGCATGATTTTCTCCTTGTTTACGTCTTTTTAGTGTGCTTTTCAAGCAGTCGGGTTTTTTGATTTTTTTAATTAACTTTTTTTTATTTATAACTTTTTAGTTATTTTTTTTTTCGACTTAGGTACATTTACACATATAAGTGTTATATATTTTTGAAATCACTTCTTAAAATCCTTTATTTTGATACCCCACACGATAGGTTTGGAAGAAATACAAAATTTGGGCCTCCACAATATGGCGCCCAAAAACCGCCATTTTCCTATGTTCCAATTTTCATGTAGCCAGTGACACTCGCGGGGTTAAGACGAATCGATTGACGTAAGAACCATCAAAATCGGTCGACGCGTTTGGTCTCTAGAACGCCACATAGGAACAAACATACATACATACATACATACTTACATACATACATACATAGACTGATAAACACATTACCCTCCTTCGGCAGTCGGGTAAAAAGGATGGGTCTATTGGTTATTTATAAGTCCGTCTTTCCCTAGCACTGGAATCATGATGGCAATATGACGTCTGTGCAGTAACCTAGTGCATGGGCGTATCCAGTATTTGCTTAGGGGTGAGGCAAAAGTAAGGAAACTCTAAAAATAGTAGAAAGTTCGTAGACGGACCAAGTCTGTCGGAACCCAGGGTGGCAAAAATAAACAGGGCTCCTCGAACCGGTAAGCAGTAAATCAAAAATGTTAAATGAAAGGGCGATTCGCTCGCGTGATCGAAAAAGTTACGAGTCAGAGTGAAGAGTGTCATCTGCCCCACCCTACGTACGCCCATGACCTAGTGTGCAGTATATATATAAGACCTTCTTCTTCTTCTTTTCGAGTCGATGCTATTTTAATCCTTAGACAGTTTGGGTCCAGTAGATATAGCTACGTTTATAGCGGTATAAGTGGAATTCATCAAGTCCTCCAATGTGCAGGTTTAGGGGCACTCCAACACGTGGGTCATGCTCTGGATAGGAGCGCTCTGTACTCACATTTGATATGAGATAGGTCTGGAAACCCCCATTTTGCCAAGTTGTATTTGCAGCGGTCTACCTGGGTACGCAAGCGATTTAGTGCTTTCCATATAGGCCACTGCAGTTCATTTCCAGGCAGGTGTTCGTGAAGAGAGGGAACAGTCGGGTGGGGAGTACCTACATTATGGGATTTGACTCACCTAGATATTTGAACCTGAGGCAGCATCATGAGATAGCCTTTTGAGAATAGCATGTCGCAAAAATCTGCTAGATATTCGTTGTTGGTGTTATCGTAGAAGAAATTCAATAACAGCTTTAAGAATACATTATATTCTTCTGTGGATATTTGAGTTTGATGCTCCTGAAAATTATATGTTAGTAAATTGGTAGAAAACATGGTAGGCGAAATCACGGCAGATATGGACGGGGATGAGCTACAATTTAGAGCCCTGCAGCCGTATTGCGTAAGTGAATACAGCAACGCAAAGAGTTTGACCGCTATCCAATCGACCAATCGGAAATCCACATCACATCATTCATCTCGCATGTGATTGGTCGATTTGGTCGATTGGATAGCGGTCTAACTCTTCGCGTTGCCGTATTCACTTACGCAATACGGCTGCTGGACTATTGGACATAGAGAAGTGGAAGGAGCATAAGGAGGACTGTATTACAAGTCTTCTCGAATATTATAAAGAGACAGCCCGAATTTTGTGCGTTTGTTCCTACGTATAGGCACAGATAATATAAATACTACAGTAGTATAGGGTAATCTCTGGAACACCTATTTGAAAAAATCTTTCACCATTTAAAAACTTAATTATTCCAGATGTTTATAGGCTATAAATTATTATGATCCAGGCAAAGATTAATCAAGTTGAATTCTTCGATAACCGAGGCAACAGTGTAAATTCGATGACCTTTAACTAACATTTTCGAATATAGAATCTCAGAATTACTTACGCGCAGTTGAACCTAATGTTTATAGGTTTCTAGTTTATCTACATCTTTACTATGATATTATAAAGAGGTAAAGTTTGTGAGTTTGTGAGTTTATAGGTCTGGATCTACTGAACCGATATAGATGAAATTTGGCATGGAGATAGAGTTTGAGACCCTGGGAAGGACATAGTTTGTATTCCCTTGGGATGATAAAACACTGTATTATCTGTGAGTTACTAAGCTTACTGAGTTCTTATAACTATACTATTTCGCCTACATCTTCTGCCGATATTTGGAAATTCCTAGTTTTACCTAGGGTACCGCGGTTTACCTAGGGTTACAAACACTAGGTAAACCGTGACATTTAGACCTTCCAAATTCTATTGACTTAGACGATCTCAATCATGATTTTTTCACTGTGTTTGACATGGAGGCGATCCAACAACAAACGTTTTTTCTAATCTCGGTCTGACGCGTCTTCATATTAATCCTTTTAGTTTTCTTCCAGTTGAACCCCGAGAGATCAGAAATATTATTTTATCCATCAAATCTAAAGCGGTAGCGGTAGGATGGATCACAACTATTCTGGATCACCTCCTACCTGCCATCACCCATATTATAATTTTTCCGGTGTAAAACCCTCCTTATGGCGTAAAGCCTATGTTCGTCCACTACCCAAAGTTACCAATCCCACTTTTCCAACCCACTTCCACCCAATGTCTATTCTTCCCTTTCTATCCAAAGTGCTTGAGGCCTGTGTCCACAAAAATCTCTCTAAAATTGTGCAGTGCATTTCACTGATTAGCCCTCTACATTCTGTTTTCATGCCCTAGCAACTGTCTCCGCCCTCCTTAAAGTGAATGGCCATATAAGGGCAGGACTAGAAGACACCAAAGGGCAAAGTCACTGTACTAGTGTTGGTCGATTTCTCGAACGCCTTTAATACCGTCAATAACGTTATCCTGCTAGCCATTTTATCCTATGTGATGATCTCGCCCGAGGTACTGGAATAGTTCTCTTCCTACCTTCGAGAACATCAGCAGTCGGTTGGGGATTCTTCATCTCAGTGTGTGTTTTGGAAACTGGTGTTCCTCAAGGCGGCATTCTTTCTCCTGTTCTGTTTTCTATCTTTATTAATCTCATTACTTCCAAACTTCAGTGTGCGTATCATCTGTATGCAGATAAACTGCAGTTGTACTGTCAAGGGAGGGTCGACGAGATACCTGATGCCATAAAAACTTGGTCTGATAGGTTTGGCGTTACAGTAAACCCCAATAAGTGTCAGGCGATTACTATTGCCATTTACGGCCCATACCCTTGCAAAAGAGGAGGCCTGTGTCCCAGCAGTGGGAAAATTTAAAGGCTGTTGATGATTAACATCATTGGAAGTCCTCGATGCATCAATGGAGTGGATGGTGCAACTTTGCCACCTATTCTGTATGATAGTTCGATCGTCCCATTTAGCACTGACGTAAAGGATCTTGGCTTACGTATTGACAGAACCTTGAGCTTGCAAACTCAAGTCGCTAGTGTCAGTCAGAAGGTTACTGGAACGCGCCGGGCTCTGTATCGTTTGTAAAACTTAAAAACTTTCTGCCATTGAACACAAAGACAGTGCTTGTGCAGACGCTAATTTTTCCTATCATCGATTATGGTGAATATCCTCAAGAAATTTGACCGTCTTCTAAATTACTGCATTCGATTTGTTTTCAATTTGCGTATTATGATTATGATCATGTCTCTGCGCATCGGTCGCTTCTAAAGTGGTATCCCTTATGCCAGTGCAGAGAGCAAAGGGGACTAACTACATTGTTTTCTTTTCTTGACTCTTCCAATTTTCTTAGTTATCTAGCCCCTCACTTTCAATACATCTGCGACAACCACAATAAAAGTTCACGATCTTTATCTAACTGTCTTCTTCAATGTCCTCACCGCACTGATTTCAATTAATGTTCTTTCTTCGTTCAGTATATTTCTCTGTGGAATGCTCTTCCTCAGAAAATCAGGATGGCAACCAACCGATAAAGTCACAGTTCGCGAATACATTCGTAAGAAGTTAGCAGTATTAGTACCTATCGTCACAGCACTATATTTTTTTCTATTGTCTATTTCAACTAATTGTTAAAGTAAGGTATATAACTAGTTATAGAAGTTAAGTATTTAGTTTATACGTTTGGATATTTATTGTATAATTAGTTTAATTTATATTTATGTCTTCACGTTTTATTAAATATTATTATTGCACCTGCCACCAAGTGCGTCGTCAAGGGGGGGCAGGGAGGGGCAGCTGCCCCCCCCCCCCCCCCCCCTAGAGATTCTAAAAATGTTGCCAAATGTAAAGCAACCAAAGTCCAAAGTCTTCGACTTACGGTACTGCGATCGTTTAGCAGCTTCAGGGGACTAAAAACCTGGATAAGAAGCACTATGGGTGAAAATCGCCACAATGGTCTGGCCATGATGAGTGTGCACAGAAACTTATTCATGGCAACTTACAAGATTTTCATAACAAAGTGGTTGAATAGTTTTCAAAAAACTCCCGAAGATTATGTTTTAATTAACCTAATCAAAAAAAGAATCTTTATCGACCACTGTAATATTGAAAATCTGGTACGTAATTTAAAAAAAATACGCTGTAGGTATATTTAAATTCTAAAACCCAAATTATTTTTATTCTATTTTTCTAACAGTAATAACTTATTTATAAAATTAATTTGTTGTACAGTCAGGAACGCGTGAAGCTTTACCCGTTTGGACTCTGTACCTTTATTATAGCAATCGCTGTTGATGTTAGGCTCGTACTACAAGTGAAAAGCTTCATGTGCTCTCGATTTTACCTACAATTCATACTTTTCTCATTCTCCACATCAACTTGCCCCCCCCTTGGCCACCGGCTGGCGACGCCCTTGCCTGCCACTATTTGTCTCAGCATCACCCAAAGCCCTAAGGTTGACTGGTAGAAAATGCCTAAGGCATTAAGTCCGCCTCTGGCGCCTACTTTAATTTAAGCACACAAAAGTACAGACTATGTACTTAATAATATTATAAAGAGGAAAGATTTGTTTGTTTGTTTGTTTGTACCGAATAGGCTCCGAAACTACTGGACCGATTTAAAAAAAATATTTCACTAATAGAAAGCTACATCATTCCTGAGTGACATAGGCTATTTTATTATCCCGAAAACGGGTCCTGTGGGGTGGTCCACGGGAGCGAAGCCGCGGAGAACAGCTAGTAGTTAATAAAAGGATAGGCAGACAGACATAATTACAGGACAGGATAAGGATATCTACTTTTAGGTCGTTCGAACATAATATTTTTTACATTAACCTTTTATTTACTTTTACCTACCAACCTGAAGGTTATTGACTCACTTACCAGTGTCCGAATTAGCTAAAGTTTGCACCGAAGTTTTGCTCTTTGTAACAATGCAATTATAAATATAAAAACTTGCTTATATCCGCTTGCTTTAGTCCACTTCTTTATTTAGACCAATCTAACACAATAATAAATGCGTAGTTTATAAATTTATAGGTTTACTACCTTAGTAAATCCAACCAGTTCAGCCACAACGAGTCTAACAGCTTCCTCCATGAGTCCGGAGCACTGGCGCAAAGCGTTTACCTCGTGGTCATCGCTCAAGATCGTCTGAACGAAGTCCGCTTTCTGATTGCGACCAACCAGTTTGATTAGTCTAGAAAATTTTACTATTAGGTACTGTTAAGTTTGCGTAATTTTTAGGACGTTTATTTTCTGTATTATTTTGTGTCCAAAGTTGGCGTGGTGTAACGTAATAAAAGTTCGTATTTTAATAAATAAGTGAAAATTCCAAAACCCCGACATTTTTATTTCATACTTTTCAAACTAATAATTTATCTAGTAGTAGACACGCTACAATCAACAATCTATCGAACACGTAATTATGACACGATATCTTGCGAAAATACCCCGATTCAAACAGTAAAACGTTTAAACTCTTTTTCCGTCGGGCTTTAAAAATAGTATTAAAACACGAATTTTGCGCACACCAAAATGTTGATATTACTGGTATTATATGAATTCTCCAATAATTCCTAAATCACTGGCGATATCGGCAAATAGAGGTCATAACCATTGTAATCAATATGCCTAGCCTTTTCGGCGGTCAGTCTAATTGGGTAGTGGTACAGCTGTATACCAGTGTTTTACATGGAGCAACTGCCTTTCTGATTTCTATAACCCATTTATTGGGTTGGGATAGCCGGGTGACACGATACTTTTTTATTTTTATAGTCTATAGGCTCGCGTTTGACCATTATCTCGCCCGATGTTAAACGATGATGCGGTGACTTAAAGACCGCAAGGTTGTAGCTGTCAGGGAACAAAGATTCCGGAAGGGAGTTCCACTCCTTAGCTGTGCGCACAATGAAAGTATAAAAAATTATACATCTTGGTAAAAGTGGTTGTCATCACTCTACTACACATTTCAAATAAGAAGAACCAGCATTTGTCTACTCAAAGCAAGGGCGGATCCAGGATTTTTTTCTGGGAGGGGCACAAGGGGCGGACAGACAAAAAAATCAACAATAACTGTCAGAAATAAACTTGAAGTATCATACGTCATGTTTATTTCTACAAGTTCAAGTATGTACAGGAAGGGTTATGAAAGACAGAAAACAGTTTCACTCATGTTCTTTCTGTTCATCATCATCATATCAGACGAAAGATTTCCACTGCTGGACATAGGCCTCCCCCAAGCGTCCCCACATTGATCGGTCCCGTGCGTCCCGCATCTAGCGGATGCCCGCAACCTTCACCAGGTTTTTGGTCCACCTGGTGGGAGGCCTTCCAACGCACCGTCTTCCGGTTAGCGGTCGCCACTCCAAAACTTTTCTGCCCCATCGGCCATCTGTTCTGCGAGCAATGTGCCCTGCCCACTGCCACTTAAGTGTGGCAATTCTTCGGGCTATGTCGGTAACCCTGGTTCTCTTGCAGATCTCTACATTTCTGATTCAATCACGCAAGGACTGTTACCTATCATAAGTTCGAACAACTTTTGACCGAATTTCATTTCACCTAAAACTTCTCAACTATTATCGTTTTGTTCTTTTTTACTTCATCGAAGTCATGTCTGCCACTGTCTCAGTTGACCTATTATCAATTCGATTTTTTTCGTTACTCCAACGTTTTACTTGGTTGAAAAACTTTTTACCGAAGTTACACTTAGCCGAAATAACATTTGTCCGAAATATTAATATTTAAACGCATATCAAAATAATAAGTGAGAGAGAAACAGTGGGCGGATACAAATGTTTAAAACAGTGACCTGAAAAAAAAATGTCGACGTAGCCCCGCTCCGCGGGGCTCCTATTTCTGTCTGCAGGGTCTAAAGGAACCTAACACGAAGGAGATGACAGGAGCTAAGTTCGCTCGCTTTGCTCGCTCACTTCACCTCCCCCCCCCCCCAACCTTCTCGAACCTACCTTTATTCGTTTCGGGGTGCCCTAAATTATTTTAAATAATTAATTAATAAAAATGTCTAATGCATGACAGCTATTAATAAATCATTTGCATGAAAATACGTTAACACAGAAAAGACTGCGTGAAGTCGATTTTGCAGCGATTCGTTTTTGTCACAAAATTTTGTAGCAAAACATATTGACTTTTATGACACTATTTCAATTTTAAATTGAAAATGCTACCAAGTAACCGGCTATATATTTGTGACTAAATAATATTCCCTAACATGTTGTTTTGGTTTGGTGAAAATATGGCAAATGAAAAAAGTTCAAAAGAGGCTTCGGCCAAAAGCAAAAAGTTATTTTCTAAATCGGCGAAATGTAGTTCGGTAAAATAATACATATGCCACATGATACTTCGATGATCTGAAAATATGTCAAATAATGCATAGGTATAGCAAAAAAGATTACGGTCAATAGTTTTCGGTAAAATGAAATTCGACCAAAAAATATTCGGAAAAGTGATCGGTTCCCCGCAAGGACACCTTCGAGCCTGGCCCTCTCCATTGCCTTTTGGGTGACTGCAAGCTTTCTGATGAGGCCCATTGTGAGCGACCACGTCTCAGAGCCATAAGTTCGTCTTGTGACACTGTGGTAAGTTGGACGATAAGAAACCGCGCAGCTTCCCGAATGCTGCCCCGCCGAGTAGGATTCGACGGTTGACCTCTTTCTCGAGATTGGACTTGCCTAACTGGACCGTTTGTCCCAGGTAGACATGGTCGTCCACGGCTTCGGCTGTGAAGCTACCGATCTTGATAGGAGTGGGTGCGACATGAGCGCTCAACATCACCTTGGTTTGTCCATGTTCATTTTTGGACCCATTCTTTCGGAAGCTCTACTGAGGTCATCGAGCGTTGTACTGGGATCCTCCATGACAGCTTTATCATCGGCGAATCGGCCTCTTCAGTCTAGAACCTTGAAGACATCCTCCAGTGCAGTGGTGAATAGTTTCTTTCTGTTATTTTATTCATATATTTTAACAACTCTGTAATTTGATTTGCTTCTAAGTATGTATTGTGATGGAATCTCCACAGTACACAAAATACCGTCAGGGGGGGGGCACGTGCCCCCGTGCGCCCCCCCCCCTAAATCCGCCCTTGACTCAAAGAGCTCTAAACAACGATACACCATGCGATGGGGTAAGTCAAATATTTTTCACGCCCGTTTAGCTGTATGGGAGAAAAACCAAAAAAAAATATTATTAAACATTTGGCTTTGGGTTAACAAGAAGCTTATACTGTAAAAATTTGAAGACTGTAGTTCCAACCGTTCGGCTTTTGGACAGGCTGACGGACACATGAGTGACAGCAATAGGGTTCTGTTTGGACCCTTCGGGTACGGAACCCTAAAAAGTAAAAATAAAACATTATTACTACGCGAATAATTTCTATGCAAACTGTACTTTCAAGTGACAGTTAACAGTTCGAGGTAATTGGCGTAGACCTTCTTATTTAATTTGAAACGCATTATAGGTTCGGGGATTTATAAATTTACAGTCGAGACCAATGTCCCGGGTATGTAATGAATGGTCACCCATCCACGGACCGACCTCGACTAACGTAAATTAACTTCTAAGTTTGACTCATTCGGCTATTATTGTTCTGCCACTATTCCCTCAATATTGGAGAATTCATTAATTACCAGTGTCTGTTTACCAGCAAAATAATAATAAAGATAAATTAATTTATTTATCAGTCCACCCTTACCCAAAAACATCCAATCCAATCTGGCAAATAACGACATAGAACATTCCAGAAACTCCATTGTCTCCCACCAACATGGAATGGTTCAAAGTCCCCATGAGAAGACTGAACCATTTCTTTAGCACTTCTAGTAAAGCTGTCGCAGTGTTCGTGTTGATTGTTAAATTTTCTGGTTGGTAGGACACCAGCGCGTGCAGCACTAAAGCGCTGGATAGAATCGTGTTGGGGTTTGTACTGATGTTGGGGGCTAGTGCGTTTAAACAAGCTAGAAGCTGGACAGCGCTGTAAGCGCTTTGATGAGAGAGAGGTGGTGTGGTCTTGTTGGCTGATATGCTGTAAAAAAAATATGAGTTTGGGTTCTATTGTTTCATCTAGATGCAGAAGCAGGTTGCGATCTTTATGCGTGCCGCCGTTGGTTTTGGTCATTTCCACTGAGCACTGAGCACTGAGCTAATATTTGGGACAATCCCACCGCACTATTCCCAAACCAGTGCAACTCTTGAAAGCCAGAATCAACAGTGGCGACCACCAGAAAAGCGCCGAGGTAATGAAGCTCGACTAAATCCCGGAGAATGAATTCTCCGAGACTGTCTTGGATCCCGCAACGAAATTAATCAGAAAAGAATAACGGAGGAGTAGGAAAAAAAATACAAATAAGCACTGAGCTATACTGTTGAGCTGGGGTCGGATAATTGTATTGGGGATTTTCTTAGTTAGTTCGTAGTTTTTCGTTTGCACGCCTCTTTTATATGGGACCTTAAAACATTGTGAAATGAATTGAACCCATTTAATGTGGGTTATGTATGCTGCATCTTATCCTGTTAAAACTCCGTATTACGCTAGGCCAGCTCATGGTGAAGTGTTAGTTGTTACCACACAACCAGCGACTGTACCATGGGCGCCGGTAGGACTACTTTCTGGAGGGTGCATCAACACCCCACTTCGAATAGGATGGGTTTTCTTTTGCACATTTGCACAGAGATAGAATTTTGTCAAATTATGCATCATAAAAGTTTAAGAAATAAAGAAGCAGAATTAAAGAGGGAGCGAAGTCAGAGGAGTGCAAGTGCACCCTCTTGCACGCCCCTCCCGGCGCACATGGACTGTAGTTACTTATTTTTATTTATTTTTTGGTTGTGAAATCATCCAATGACTCCCGCACTGGGTGAAGCGGAAGGGCGTGTCAGACTTTTACTGACTAAAACTCAACCGTGTTTCTTCAGTTGCTTGTGCCAGGGCCGCGGTAACTCTTATAAATTTATCCGCGACCACATGGACTGTACTTGATTTTTAACCGACTTCAAAAAAAGGAGGAGGTTCTTAATTCGTCGGAATCTTTTTTTTTATATATATGTATGTTCCCCGATTACTCAAAGACACCTGGACCGATTTGGAAAATTCTTCTTTTGTTTGAAAGGGTATACTTCCCAGTTGGTCCCATAGTCATCAGGTCAGGATCTGATGATGGGATCTTGGAGAAATCGAGGGAACTCCTCAAATATTATAGGCATACATATAGCGATTTTGGTATTTTTATCAACAATGCAATCATCTGCACTCAGAAAGTAACATTTGGTGAAGTGGAACTGGTGAAGAAGACCACAGATGGCCAATAGAATTCCTTAATGCTAAGTATGTCATGGCACAGATAATATAATACTAGCATAGTCATGGGTTATAAGGCGTTTTTTCTGTTCTGTGGGTTATAAGATATCTCGAATAGTTTAACGACTATGATGAAGCAAATACTTATAAATACATAGTGCGGATGACAATGGTACCATCGAACTGATCTGATGATGAAGCCGGCAGGTAGGCACTTGTACTCCGAAAAAAAAACAATGTATCCTAGTCGTGTATGGGCTTATTGAAATCGTCATGAGATGTACTTTGGCTATAAATGAATTTTATGGCAATTGGAAGTACCTATCAAAACTAAAAAGAGATAAATAAAAAACTTTTTAACAAAAAAGCAAACCGACTTCCAAAAAATCACTGCAAAACGTAAAATAACTTTCTTTTCCGAAGTCGGTGTCGAAACACGGAAAACATTAGGTACCAAAGACACCGACTTCGGAAAAGAAAGTTATTTTTCGTTTTGCAGTGATTTTACTACTGCTTAACCCTTCTCGCAGGTAGGTAAATAAATGGTCTATGGGTCATCTTAGGAGTATTGTTCACAGCATCAATCTAACTTACCCATTCAGTAAATCGCACAAGAAGTGTAGGCAGGCGTCTACAGGAGGCTTGGTCCCACTGCCGGCGTAGTGCGCCAGCGCGCGTAATACGGCCGTCATCGCGTGCGCAGCGTGCTCGTCGAAGAAGAACTGACGCGAGCGCCACAGGAGACGGAGGCATGTCAGGATGGATCTGAGGAGTGAAGGGATTTTGGGGTAAAGTGGAACAAACCACCTAAATTAAAATCTTTTCATCTTTTTAGAGCTATCATCCACTGACAGTAAATACATCACCCGTAAAACTTTTAATCTCTCATTTCACCGGTTATATTCATAAACACCTCACTTTTTCCGTCGGAGGTCTAAGAATGGTCTAAAGATCTAATTTAGAAAAATGTTTTGAGGGTAGCGCAGGGCACCTGGGTAACCCCAAGTTTCGGTAAGGGACTGCAAAGCAGTGCGACAGACTTTGTTATCACAAAAATATTTTTTTTGGGAGTTTTTACAGACCATTGCTGAGGGTGATGAGGTTTGTTACACTTACACATAAAGTCGAAAATATAACCTCCTGCTTTTTGGAAAGTTGGTTAAAAATAGCTCACGTGGTAATATATAAAAAATAACTATAGGTACCTACAGTGCTCTTATCTTATCATAAAACATAAATCATAAAAAAACATGATACTTTAACTTCAACCAATTGTCAACATAGACAGCAAAAAATATTTTATAATTTACATTCATTAGTAATTTCGCAGTCTCAAGTTACATAAGAAAAAAATCATATCTACCTAAACAGCGTAAAATCTAGGTTTGAAGTTGCCTCACACAGGAACACAGTTATATCATTTTCAAGTAAATATTCTACCATTCGAGCCCCTTCATTAGAATTTTTGTTGTAACGGCTAATAACTTCAATCAAATATCCACAAGCTTTATTTTGAGCAGCCGTATCTCGAGACGTTAGCAGTTTTTTTATATCAGACAAAGCATTCTGCCTTGGATTGTAAGTTCTACTAAAATTTGCATTAATCAAACTGTTCATGATGAAAAATTTAGTTATTTGAAATAAATTCAAATATTTGTTAGTATATAATTCCGTCAGTGGAAAAACAAACTTTGAATTTGAAATTCCCGCTTACTTGCACACTTCCCTAACTTCCTTTGTACTTTGTTTTTTAATAAGTATGGGGCACTAACATTTCTCTTCGGCCTTGTATGACAATTTAAGTAGCATTATTTATTTTTCTTACTGTTTGCTAAATCTCAGAACACAAGTAAAAATGCCTCAGGATCACAGGATAACAAAATAATAATCGTTTATAATTGAATAATTTAATCCATTTCATAAAATATTTTTAGCATTAGTTACATTCATAATTTCAGCGTGTGGCATGTGGCTGACAACACTTAGTCGAAGCTGTCATTCTCATCTGGTTGCTTGTGCAGGCGATCGTTGAGATTTATTTTTGATTATTTTGGCTTTATTGTTTGATTTATCAAACTGTTGATTGATAAGTAATAAGCTCCGACCATATCATTATAGGAATATTATGGTGAGTGCCGAGACTGTGTTCATATTTCGGCCCAAAAGTGATTGTATTACGCACCATGCTTGGGCCTTGATATTGTGCCTTTCGGTAATTGCTTGATTGAATTGTGTTGTGGTATTACTTCGGCAGTCGGTGATGGAATTCCTGAAGGACCTACCGTCGTACGACGAGCACAACTTCTCACTATTCAATACGGACCATGGAATTAGAAATTGTTCTAAAAGACCGTCGATATATTTACCAACTAAGGATATACCGTCTGAACAAAGTTGAGTATGCGATTCTATTCTACCACTAACGCAATAAGTCGTCTGTTTATTTGTAGAAACATTGAAGGTGCTATTATCCTTATTAAAAAACATAACCTATTCTGAAGGTATTGATTATTTTATAATTGTTTCCAAAAGAACCAACCGTTTTTATGTACAGTATTCATGCAACGATCGATTTTCTCTATTTTCCAGTAATTGTAACAGAAAAGACAAATATACTGTTAAGATATCTACATCAACAATGGGAGAAAAAGGTGAATAGTTTTTTTTTAATCTGTAATAAATCCAAAAGGGCAGAAGTAATAACTACCTTAAAAAAAGCTGTATCATTGGAAGGTGTTGGTATATAATCAATGAAAGAGATTTCTATACTAACTGGTTTGGTGCCTGTAATTACAAAAATAATAGAGTAGCCATTGTGTCTCGTGGATTCACATCTTTAACCTTAGATAAAGTACCTATAAAAAGTAGCAATGGAGTGGCCGCACAAGACACAACAACAGTTATTTCTGGTGTTACAACAAGAACAATGCAACCCACCATCGCACTGACACTTATTATCTATAAATAACCCAATTGCTTGTCTCAATAAACACATAATACCTCAAAATCACAGAAAATCAAACATGACCGGGTTTGTTTGTCAAACCTGCCATAACGTTAGAGTTTGACAAACAACAAAAGCCAGCCATGGTGACAAGACAAAAAATAATCTTTTGTCATTATTATTTATATGGGGCTGCCAACTAGCGATCTCGCTCTATCAATCACGCTCATTTTATGGCTAAATCTATAGGTACTTTATCTAATCTAAGTCTTTAACACACAAAAGGTTAATACTTTACAATCTATATCATGATCTTTTAAAAATTAAACTGGGATAGGATGGGTCCTTTTCTGCACTTAGGCTCACATTTGATCCGTTGTGCGTGCAGGCCTTCTCTCTGTAAGAGGGAATGGGCCATAATCCACCATGCGGGCCCATTGCATGTTGGTGGATGTCACATGTGTTCAAATTTTTGGTTCTAAGACATGCCAGTTTCCTCACGATGTTTTCCTTCACTGTTTTGAGAGCAGTGATGATGAAATAATTTACACAAAGTAAAGCACCTGCCTGGGTTCGAACCCACGAACTCTAACTTGTAAGTCGCGCGCAGCTATTACCACAAAATCAAACAAAATTGTCTTTTGAATATATCCAAAAATTAAGTTTTCATTGTTAACTTCATAATTATTATGATGCATATTTTGTAAACTGGTAATGGCTTCATATTCTTCCTTTAACTGGGTTTTTACTCAAAAAGTGCAGTGAAAAAATTATTATACAGAGTTATTATTAAAATCTGTACATATATGTTTACACAACTATCTCAGAAAATTATATTGCTATTGCTAAGAATAATATTCTCTAACCATTCTTTATTCTCAATTTCAGAACAACTCGCCAAAGAAACGTGACCAGAGCCACATTGAACAGAATGGGGATGAGAGTCGACCTCGTAAGAGGCCATGTCTCAACTCCCCGCTAAACTGAAGGCCTACAGTCAAGCCGGCAGTTAGTTTGTGCTTCAGTTATAGACTTTACAGAGTGTACGACATTTTTGTATCGACATTTGTATTCCACATTTTTAGGTCAAATTATACATTGATTCTCGAAACTCATTGGTCTCATGTTTTTTGGGAAATATAACTTCATTCAGCAGTCAAGTGCCATTGCAAGAATCTTTGAACTTAGTTCTCGTAATGTGTGGCTGTAAGTTCTCATATTTCAGTAGACAGAATTAAAAATCAAAATTTGAATTATATTCATTCCATATTTTTATTATTAAGTTTTTTTACTCTACAGTTATCTCTTTGGAGGATTCTGCTTCATCTTTGAATCTAAAATCACCTGATAATATAAGACATCATCAAAAAACCTAAATTTAGAATTCACATTTTGTGTATTCTTAATTTAGGTACAGTAATTTAAGCTCTACAGAAATAATCTTGAGTGAAGCAGTATTTGAACATATTACGTAGCATTATACTTTTTGAAGTAAATTTTATTAACAGTTTCATATGTAACAAAATGCATAGTATTGTTTAAACTTTCACATTATAATCCTTTTACTTAGTCAAAAATAGAAGTCCTATTATGGTTTAAAAGAAAATATTAAGAAAAGAAGGTACTCAACAGTGTTTTGAGTACCTTTTCATCCGTCAAACACTATAGTGGGTACTAGAATGCAGCGAAAATTCTGTGGTGTGGGCATACTAAAATGCCCTGTGCCATCTAGCAGGAGTGTAAATGAGAATGTCTATCTAATGTTAGGTTTATATTATAATTTCTTGGATCTAAGAATAGCCTTTATGGGCTAATGATGTAAGTTATCTGAGCATTGTCAAGGCAGCAATAAAATACTAAATTTTTATTTGGGATTTCTGAATGATATCAGATATTTTGAAGTGGGAATAGGATATTGGAGATGGGCCTCCTGAACCATAAAAAAATTCATATTGTCTCCCTATTATTCATGCTTTGTGCTAGTATAATAAATTTTAATAATGTTCCTGTCATCTTTAGCAATAAAAACCTAAATATAAATTAGCAGTAACCAATTATTTTGCAATTAGGTGCATATTGTCATGCAGTGTAAATTCTGAATCCTTAATAGAAAATACTATGCTTGAAATCATAATTCATCGCCACCAACCACATGTATTAACTTTAGCCTTGTGTATTTTAAGTTGATTTTGAAGTGACCATTTGTATCAAAAAGACCCAATGGAGTATGAACCTGAATTGAATGCCGAATTCGAATATAAGGATAAAGAATATAAAGATATTTGTGTCAGTAGATTTCCTGCAAATTTTTTCGAACCTGCCTTGTGGAAAGATGATAGCCGATTCATTATTTTCCTAGACACTGGTGAATAAAGTTTTAATTATGATAACAAGTGATAAGTGTATTTATTGTAGTTACTCCCTTTAGTTTTTTTGCTTTATTTTGGATTTGACTTTTCAGGATTACACAAATTAACAACACTAATTTGGGGTTTGCTACAGTTGGATAAAACAAATATCCTCTCAATGAGTTTAAATCTAATAAGAATGTGATATAGTTAGATTTGCAGTAGTTTTGGGCTAACTGTATTTTTTTATGATGATAAAAAGAACCAGGCCCCTTGAATTATTATTTTTATAATTGTTGGATAATGGACTAGTTTGAGAGACTGGTAACACAAAAGGTAGAATGGAGCCAAATGCTTAATCAAATTTTGAGGAGTTGTCCAGCAGTGGAGCTTAAGGTAATATTTTATGTAGCTAGTTAACAGAAGAGAGAGTGTACAGGCTTCCTGTGGTTTAAAGGAAAGGTTAATAGTTTATTTACACATAAATAAAACACAAAATAGACTGAAAAATAACTTTATTCTAAAAATTATACTTATCTCACAATTTGCAGAAACATTCCACAAGCTGCAAACAAATAGGTCATGTGAACCTAATGGAATTATTCTCTTACTCTCATTTATGTTAGGTACCTTATCTAAAATGATAAACACCAAAATAGTCACTAGATCAAGTTTTCTAAAAGCTTTCCTAATCAATTTTAATTTTAAAATTGTAACTTATCTTACAAGAAAACAGTGGAAACCAAAGTCAAACTAAAATACTTAAGATCAAGTGATACATAATAAATTCAAAACAAAATTTTTAAATTTATTCTTTGCTTAAAATGCATTTATTTAAAGATATAAAATTTTTATTGTCTCGAAACTGACCATTATCTAGTCCTTAGCGGGTACTTCAATGACTCGGGGTTTGTCAATGATGCGGGCAGTGCGGTTGCCTTTCTCCACAATTCCTATGATCCAGGCCTGGTAGCCCTCTTGCTTTTCAATGTCTTTGCAGTATGCAGCTGCTTGTTCACGTGGCAAGCAGATAAGCAGTCCTCCAGATGTCTCGGGGGCATGTCCTTGCAGCAATTGGAACATATTGCCACAAGCTTTAGCCACTGCTGCCATCTTGGCAATAACTGGCAGGTTATGAATAACAAATGAAACCTCATTCTTCTGATGAGAGGCCAGATTCTGTGCATGGCCAAGCAGGCCAAAGCCAGTGACATCTGTAGAGCCATGAGCATTGTATTTATGCATCAAACGGGCAGCGATACGGTTCAATCGGCTCATAGAGTCCATTGCACGATGATATGCTTTGCGGACATCCTCTTCAGAAACTACCAACTTGATACGGTTCCAGCGTTCTGGTTGATCAAGCCACTGATGAGCATTTACAGCTACTTGGGTACCCAGAGGTTTAGTTAATACGAGCACATCACCCATTACAGCATTATCAGGAACAATATATTCATTTGGTTGGCAGATAGTTGTAGCCACTCCACCAATAGCACACCAGGGGTTAATGACTGTCTGTCCTCCAGTAACAGAGGTGCCAGCCTCCAGGGCAGAGTCTTTGAATCCACGCATTATAAGAGGAATAACAACATCACGTTCCTTCTCAGTCATCTTTGTTGACACGCCGAGCAGCATAAGCATGTTGTCACATTCAGTGACTCCCATGGCGTACAGGTCGCTTAATACATTAGCACACGCGATCTTCCCCATCATATATGGGTCATCAACCAGCGGGTAGAAGAAGTCGGTGGTTTGTACCAAACAAAGCCCTCCATGTCTGAGCGGTGTCACCGAGCAATCCAAGCCGATACCGATGCGAGGGATTGCCACATGCATAAACTGGTCGTCTTGTTGGGAATAGTCCTGTTGTAACGATTCCACGAGTTTGCCCAGAACATCTTGGGGAACTTTACAGCTTCTTCCTTTTAGGTCCGCGAATCGCGTCAAACGAAAACTAGCTTCTAAGTCATGCGCCACGGGATCGAATGGCCGACGCAACGACAAAGCATTGGGGTTACCGGCCATCTCCAACTGTGCCGCAGCTAAAGAGTCTTGCGCTACACTTGATTGATACGACATATTATACGAAACAAAACAATATTATGATTTTAGTAAAGGTATTTCGGGTCAAAATGCCGAAACCCAACACGCCGCGAAGTGACGCTTGCAAAATGGCGTCTCCGTTACAAAGAGAAAATGGCTGAAAAAATTATATTTGTATGCCCTTAACTGATTGGTTATAATGTCACGAAAACAAACGTATCTTCCTTCTGATTGGTCTGTACTTCACTAAAATACGATTCCGTCAGAGAGAACGAGCTAATGTCATCAAACCGCGTTTCGTTATACGCTAATGGCCGTTCTAATACTGGCTGGCTGTTAAAATAATTATCGAACTAAGTATAACCAACTATATTCTAGACAACAAAATATTTCAGATAAAAAAAGGATTTATTTTTGTTTACTTTCATATAAAAGTTTGGGTTTGTCTTGTACAAAGATACTTCTTTTCGTTTTCATGTTCATGATATTTAAAAAAAAATATTATGCGCTTTAAAATAGTATTTATATTTGATCCAATCAAAACTGAGCTTACTAAAATTTTGACCAATGACAGACATTACGAATATAAAGCAGGCCGTTAATTCGCCTAATTATTGACTTCCAACTTTTCATAAATAGTTTAGGTATTAAAATTTTTTGAATAATGTATGACGGTTAAGTAATTATTAATTTGCTGAATTCGCAAGTCTATTGTTGTAAAAATAATGATATTGTAAAAGAAAATTATCAACATGTCTTTAAATAATTGTAAAAAAGTGGAAAATGAAGCAGGCTATCCGTGTTACATCGAGTACGTACAACTTTCACCGACACATGTACTTTTTGTATACAAATGGCATAAACTTTTCAAAACTTTTGTTTTAGTGAGGCGACTGGGAAGCAGCATTATGATCATCCTGAATTCAGAAAGATTATAGAATCTCTCGAGGAATATGACGGGATTAAATACAGTGCTTATCGCGTTGCATTCAAGATATACGCTTTACAAAAACACCTGAGAGGTAGGCAATATGTTGACGTTTTTGTGACCATTTAAAGCGAAGTATCGAATTACAGATTTAAAATTTTTGTGTCCACATTCAATAAAGAGCAAGGGTTTCAGTTAAATAGGTATATGCCTAGATTTTAACGCTAAATCAATTTTTAATTAGACGAAACAAGTGCAAAATTCTTAATTAATAAGAATATATCTTGTTAGAAGAATGTTATCAAGCTGCACATAACAGCTTTGCAATTGATGAATAATTGATTCTGTAAATTGGTTTGGGGTAACAGTGTTAAAATTATGATGATGAGCTTGTAAAGAAATTAACAATCTTTAGACAAAAACAAAGTTCAAATAAAGAGTACTGTGTGGGATTGAAAGAGAAACGAGTGAAATGTGAATGATATTATGTAAATGTGTTGTTCCAATCCCTAGTAAATACATGGGATAAGGTATAAGATGAGTAGATAAAAACCCCATTAGGTATATTTATTTATTTAGATTTCATGCACAAGGTATAGTTCTCGCCAAACTTCTTGGCCGCCCTGAAGTTGGCTACATTGGCTGCGTAGTACAAATCTCATACAAAAACAGCACCATTTCGTGCTTCGCGCATCAAGAATTTTGGCGAGGGCTATACAAAGGCGGACCCCATTAGGTAGATGTCTATTCATACATGTTTCCACAGTGCCTCCCCTCCGCATCAGTTCCGGAGTGTTCGCCCGGCACCAGCTCAGTCTATCCGAGAGCAGCCTATCTCTGGACACGGTAGAGTTAGAGTCTGTTCTTGCTGACATATACTTTGCTGCGGAGAAAGAAGGCTTGTTTACGGGAGACATCGACCTGGCTGTAGACCTGTTGATCAACTTGTTGCTCAATATTTATGATAGGTAAGTAACCTGGAATTGAAAATAGGTTTAAGATACCTGATTTTTGTTGTATTTTAACTGGAACTTTCTATTTAATTGTGTTGATGTTGTTCATTAAATTACAAAAACCTGATCATTTCACATAGAAAATTTTGCATATTTTTTGCATCAGAAGATTTTGAGTTTTTTTTAGAAACTACAAAGATTGGTTGTTGCCTGGTTTTCCAACAACCAATCTTTAGCATTAGCAATTTAGAGAATCATATAAAATTATAATGTCATCCATATTAATATTGCCATTAATTAATATACTTACAAAAACTGGTAAATTCTAATACTGTGGCCTTCAGAATTTGTAATATACCAGTAATATAGGCTACAAGAATTATAAATATACACACTTTACAGATTAGAAATCTAAAAGCTTCAAGGTCCTAGACTAAATTTCTAGGATCTAATAATTATTATGTACCCAAAAAATATTATGAATTCTCTGGAAGAAGCTAGAGGCTTTTGCCCAGCAGTGGGAAAGCAACGCCAATATAAAAAGCTTTCTGTTCTCCATTTAAAACATTAAAATCCATTTTAATTCCAGTGACAGAAAAGAACCAGTAAGAGTTCTAGCAGCAAAAACTCTCCTAATAATCCTGAGTGAAGAGTCCGCCTCAGACAAATGGGGAGCCCTGGCCAACTGCTGCATGGACCACAACGGTTGCGTCTCACCGAGGAGACTGGCTGCTCTGCTAGCCCATGTGACTGCGTTGTCTGCATACCTTGGAGTTGTGTGTGACCATGCACAGGCTGACGTTGAGGCTTGTTTTGACAAGGTATGTTGTAGATTTTGTTTAGTTATAATATTTTATGATCAATGCAGTCTGTGTTGGTGGATAAAATAGGCCACCTACTCTTATAAGCAGTTGTCGGTTTGAAACGATGCATATGGAATCCTTATTTTCGCAAACAATTAGGCACATAACTTTATTGCGGAATCATGTGTGCGTCTTTCTTATTAGCTAAATGTTAATGTGGTAATGTTAGTTATAAGTAAATGCTTTAATGCTTTTTACTTACAAGATTATAATTTAAAACATTAACTTCCAGAGCGCCGGTATGCTCGGCGTGAGCGCGCGTGCTGTGTCCGAGTGGGGTGTACAGAGTTGTAGCAGTGCTCGCTGGTTACCAGTTATTCAACGCGTCGTCGCTAGCAGGAACAGTGCTAATGTCACCGCTTCGTGTGCTCTCTGTGCTCAGCCGCTTATACAGGTGAGTTATTTAGAGATCACAGACTCACAGTCACAGTTATCTTATCTTATCTTATGGAGGGGCCGAGAACATCTCGGACACTTCGACCCATTGGGATCTATTGTGGTCCCCTAGATAACTTACTCCCCCCCAATCTCGTTGAAAACCGTTACAGTTAGTCAAATGCAATATGCTGTAATGGTGCTGTTAAGTTAACACAGGCTGGTGTCTGCACTCCCACGGGGGTTCCCGCATTTACGGGGGGGCTCAGTAGCCATGGCATGGTCACCTACGGTGAAGCTAAGAGTTCGCTCATTAGGGCTTTTGCCGATAAGCCGACGACGTAGCGGCCAACAAGTAGGTTGCGGTGCCGCCTGGGCGAAATTGCAACTGAGGCGGTCCGCGATGTCGTATGGGGCCTCCCATACCCGATATCACGCCTGTGGGTTGGACGCCGCAGCGGGAGAGGAGTGCCGGTATTGCGGTGCGCCTCTATAGTAGATAGTTCGCGGAAGGCCGCGGCCTCCACGTGACTAACATGAGACAACCCTACTTGTAGATCTAATGTAACAGTTTTCTCATTCTTTCATGCTTTATTGCTAATAATAATTAAAAAACTTGATAATCTTTAGCAGTTAGTGGCTTATACGGGGTGGGCAATAAATCGTGGATTAAACGAAATAGGGCGATAGTTGGAGTAATTTGCAGTAGGTCCTAAAGTACCAATTTTTTTTATTTACTTTTCTTTTTTTTCTGCTAATTTCTCCAACTATCGCCCTGTTTCGTTTGATCCACGATTTTTGCCCAAGAAAAAACAAAATCACCGTTATCATCGCAACATTGAATTAACATCAATGCCATAATCGCGAACACTCTAACAATGCGCACCACCCATTGTGCCCCCTACCTGTACCCACCCACCTGCATCACACTTGACACTACCTGTCATTGTTTACCTTTCCCGCGCTTTTTACCTGTCGCTGGCGCCAAAGCAGCCTTTTCCTTAAGTTCACTTTCGATTTTGTTATATTGTATAGTTATTTCTGTGGGGGTGGGTAGCAAGTGTGGGAAGAATGCTTTTGTTGTCATTAAGTGGTTAGGCTTTGTAGTTTACGGAACTTATAGTGGTAGTAAAATAACGGTACGAATTTGTATATAAAACTTTTGTGCATTTGATTGATCATCCGGTAGGTTTTTTGGTAATAATGACCATAAATATTTTTTTTCTAATTAAACAAAACTCTTTTTAAACAAGCTTTATAGCTTAGCGTGCATTGTCATCCAAACCAAACGTGTTGTAAGTACAAAATGGATCACTTGGGAAGTCATCAACATCCACATTCTGAAACCTTCAACCACTGCAGGGTATGCAAGTGCTAAATCTCACACTCCTGTGCCAAAACGAAGTACTTGTAACTATTTTTTTACGACACGGTTGGAGTAGTGGTTGAGCGATTGGCTGTTGCGATGCGTGTCGCGGGTTCGATTCCCACACGGAACAAATATTTGTATGGTCTACAGATAATTGTTCCGGATCTGGGTGTCTTGTGTATGTGAGTTTAAATGTTTGTCCCACGGTATCGTGGAACTTTGGCCCACACTAGGAATTTGTTCCAGTATAGGAAGAAATTCCTAGTGTGGGGCAAAGTTTTTATAAAAAAAAATCACTTATTTTATAGATAGGCTCGCGTTTGACCACTATGTCACCTGATGGTAAGCGATGATGTGGTCGACGGTGTAGCACGCTTGCCTAGAAGTAACCTATTTACTCTTGACTTAATACCCCGAGGTTGTAGCTATCGGGAAACACAAAATCCGACAGGGGATTCCACTCCTTAGCTGTACGCATAATGAAAGTATTCCCAAAACGTTTGGTGCGTAAGGGTGGGATGTCCACCATGTACCGATGGCACGTCGCCGTAATCTTTTAGTCCGATGAGGAAATGGGCTAGGCGGAATTAAATCATGCAATTCCATCGCACACTTCCCGAAATGCAACCGCTAAAAAACCGACAAGCTGGCAACTCGGCGACGATGTTCAAGGAGCTTTGACTCGACCAGCGACCTCATTGCCGATGAGCCTCTTGGTCCGTTTTTCGATCGATTTGCTATTTTTTATTTTATTTTAGTATTTTAATTGATTTCAGGTATTAAAATTCAAATGCTCGAAGTGCAGTGACATCTACTTCTGCGAGAAATGCTACTTGTACGACAAAGATTTGACAACTGTTAGTGGACACAAGAAGACTCATCTGGTGCATGAAATCATGGATGGACAAGTAAGTTTCTATACTACACAAGACATTCGTTCTTCCTAAAGCTGGTTGTAGTGTCCTTGTTTCAATGTTATAAATAAAACAAATCACTATAAAAACAAAAAAAAAAAACCCATGAAAAGAGAAAAACAAGTATAGTTGTTCTATCTCACGAAGGCGGGTTACGTGACTTTTATGACGTCGAAATAAGAGTCATTTTGGGGACATGTTAAGGTTGCCCTAGTCGATGGCACGAGCTATTTTGAGCGCGGGGTTAAAATGCATGTTAAATCATCCGACAACACGTGCGAAAGATATAGATGCTGTGATGAGCAGTAAGAAGCTAGTTCGCGTGCGAATACACACTTTTGAGAAATGGATGATGATTTAGGACGAAAACAAGCGCGCGAAATTTTATAAACAGACCTTTGGGAATATGGATATCATGAAAAAACTACCAAATGTATCTGTTACAAATAAAATTATTTGCATTTTTTAACTACTAATCTATCCCTGTATGTTTTGCAATTTTCCTTGTTCTTATGGTATTTATTGCCGCCCAAAGATGCGTTAAAATTAATGTTGAAATATGGAACTTTTGGCGCTCCTAACTTTCAAATAGGTATAGTAATATGTATTTTTTACTTTTTGTTTGCATACATGGCTAGATAATGATAATTTCACGGGCTCGATTCTGTTCTAAATCATCATCACAGCGTTAGGAGTTTGTATTCGTTCGTGCACTAGGTTCTTACTGCTCATCATAGCGTCTATCCCTTTCGCACGTGTTGTCGGATGAGATAGCATGCATTTAAACCCCGCCCACATAATAGTTCATGCCGCCAACTAGAGCACCCTTAAAGACAATTTCGAGTTTCACTACAGTCATAATCTATCTTTCTTTCATTTAACTTGATAGAGTGCAATATCTATTGAGATGTTCCAGACGAAATCGTCAGAATGCATGAACTTCATTAAGGGCATGAAGAGGCTATTTTTCTGCACCAAAACCAAGAAGAAAGGTCCCAGGAAGGGATCTAAGAAGAGCATGGACAAGGCAGAAGGTGGCTCTGTGAGAAGACGGAAGGACGGCAAGCCGGTGATATTTACTTCGACCGTTGGGAAGGCTTCGGGAAATAAAGACAATAATCCCATTGTAATGCTGCATGATATTATTGTGCAGTTGGAATCACAGCAAGAGTGAGTTTTTATTTATTTATTTGGTACTAGCTGTGCGCGCGGCTTCGCTCCCGTTAACTGTCTACCCTACTTACCTACCATTTTTAGGGTTCCGTACCCAAAGGGTAAAAACGGGACCCTATTACTGAGACTTTGCGGTCCGTCTGTCTGTCTGTCTGTCTGTCACCAGGCTGTATCTCATGAACCGTGATAGCTACACAGTTGAAATTTTCACAGATGATGTATTTCTGTTGCCACTATAACAACAAATACTAAAAACAGAATAAAATAAATATTTAAGTAGGGCTCCCATACAACAAACGTGATTTTTTTTGCCGTTTTTTGCGATAATGGTACGGAACCCTTCGTGCGCGAGTCCGACTCGCACTTGGCCGGTTTTTTTTCCTAGGGTCATTCTTTTGCGGAGAATCTTAACACCGCCATTAAGTAAATGACGTCAAATACACAACGTGTTAAAATTGAAGATCCCCGTAAATCTAGAACAGTGCAATGCCAGAGATGTCAGCAATATGGCCATTCAAAAAATAATTGTATGCGGCCATTTAGGTGTGTCAAATGTGGTGAAGGACACAGAACAGTAGAGTGTCCAAAAAAAGACCGCAACACCCCGCCAAGTGTGCATTGTGTTCATGCGACCATCCCGCAAACTACAAAGGGTGCCAGGTCTACAAAGAGATCCTTGCTAGAAAAACCAACAGACCAGGTCCCAATCACGCAGTAAACAGCGAGCACAAAAATAAGGCATCCCCTCTTGTATGCGAGTTAAACAACAGACCAAAACAACCCGTATCAACAAATAAATGTGATAACAGATCCTACTCCGATGTTACCTCCAATCGTAGAAATACTGACCGAGCAGATGATCCTGATCCTCTACTTTCTCAACAATCTTCAATCGAAGCTATTTTATCAAAACAATCTGAGAAGATTGATGCCCTCATTCAACAAATAGGAACACTGATAAACCTATTGACAACCGTAATATCCAAAATGAATTCCAAATGACATCCTTGCGTATCGCAACTTGGAACATAAATGGATTGTCACCTAACACACTAGAACTTGAAGCAATCCTTTGCAAAAATAAACTAGATATAATGCTTATATCAGAATCACATGCAACATCAAGAAGTTCGTTTCGCATAAGGGGTTACAACATCTATGCTACACCCCATCCTGATGGTGGTGCTCACGCAGTAACGGCAGTCATTATAAAATCTAACATAAAGCACTCCATCTTAGAAGAACACTCAATGGCTTATCTACAAGCCACCACAGTGAGGTTAGAGGATCGAGCTGGCCCAATCACTGTGTCGGCCATCTACTGTCCCCCGAAGCATAAAATAAGCGAAGAAATGTTCACAAATTTTTTCGAAACTCTTGGGCATCGGTTTATTGCTGGGGGAGATTGGAACGCCAAGCACACCTTCTGGGGCTCACGATGCACGGTAACCAGAGGCAGAGCATTGAAAAGCTCAGTAGACAATAACAATTTGAGGTCCTGGTCGGATGGTAATCCAACCTACTGGCCTTCTGATCCGAAGAAAGTTCCCGATCTCTTAGACTTTTTTATTTCTGGTGGAATGAGTAATCTACACCTGTCTGTTGAGTCGTGCCTGGACGGATCATCCGATCACACTCCTGTGATACTTAACATTAGCAGCAATATTATCACCACAGAGAAACCTGAATCCTTGCATAACTTCAAAACAGACTGGGAAGGGTTTAGAGCTTACCTAGAAGACAATTTAAACCTAAAAATGGCACTTCAGTCACCAGATGACATCGAAGACGCCTGCAAATGTATCACCAACTTAATACAAGTGGCCTGTTGGATCAATACACCTGAGCTAGAAATGTCATGTAAACTTCCTTCACAACCTTTAGAAGTAAAACGAAAAATAGAAGAAAAACGTCACCTCAGAAGAGCTTGGCACCTTTCTCATCATTCGTCGGATAAGACAAAATTTAACCGTGCCGCGAAAGAACTGAAAGTCATGCTAAGAGATACCGCAAATATTTCTCTGCAAAAACAAATATCAATGTTGTCTACTTCGGATCAAGGCGAACATTCCTTGTGGAAGGCCGTTAAAAATCTCGACAAGTCTCAAAATCACAATCCGCCCATCAGATCAAGCATATCTTTGGCCAGAACAGACAAAGAAAAGGCTGAGATCTTTGGCTTACATTTGGCAAGCGTTTTCAAACCCAATGAGGGGTTAGACCAACAAGAAGTTGAAGACATACTGAATCGGGACTTTCAGTTGTGTTTGCCTATTAGACCAACATCACCCAAAGAAATCGCAAAAGAAATCAGATCGTTGAATACAAATAAAGCACCTGGGTTTGATTTAATTACGCCTCGAGTTCTCAAGGAGCTACCCAAAAAAGCAATTACGTTCCTAGCTACTTTGTTTAATGGAATATTCAGAACGGGTTATGTTCCAAATTTATGGAAAATCTCCTTAATCATCATGCTTCATAAACCTGGTAAACCAGCACATGATGTTACATCATATCGACCTATAAGCCTCACACCAGTGTTGTCTAAACTCTGGGAAAGAATTTTCTTGTCCAGGCTCAAAGTACTAATGGATGAATGTGAACTCGTCCCTGCACACCAGTTCGGATTTAGAAAGTCACATTCAACTACTGAACAGGTCCACAGAGTCTATCACGCAATACGCCAGAGCTTTGAGAAGAAGGAATACACCTCTGCGGCATTTCTAGATGTGCAACAGGCCTTTGATCGTGTGTGGCACAAGGGCTTACTGTGCAAGGTAAAGGAAAAGCTCCCCCATTCAGTGTTTCCCATCATAGCTTCATATTTAGAGGGCAGACAATTCCAAGTAAAACAAGGAGACGAACGTTCTTGTCTGTATAATATCGAAGCTGGAGTTCCACAAGGATCGGTCCTGGGACCCGTTTTATATAATATTTTCACATCTGATCTTCCAACTACAGCAGATGTTACGGTAGCGACATACGCAGTTGACGTTGCTTATCTGGCGAGCGCCAAAGAACCGGATATTGCCAGTAACAAATTACAAAGTGTACTGGATAAAATGAATACCTGGCTGCAAAAGTGGCGTATCTGTGCCAGTGCCCAAAAATCAAGTCACATTACCTTCACTTTGAGAAGAGGTGACTGTCCCACAGTAACATTAGGAGATAAAACTCTTCCACACACAGATTGTGTTAAGTATCTCGGATTTCACTTGGATAAAAGGCTCACTTGGAAGACACATATAAAACAAAAAAGAGAACATCTAAATGCCAAATATAAAAACCTGTATTGGTTGATGGGTCGAAACTCAGTCCTATCTTTGGACAACAAACTACTGCTGTACAATTCTGTATTAAAACCTAAATGGTCGTACGGCATCCAATTATGGGGAGTGGCCAGCAAAAGCAACATAATGTGCCTCCAAAGAGCTCAAAACGCGATCTTGAGGAATATTGTCAATGCACCATGGTTCACACGGAATGAAGAAATCCATGATTATCTCAACACTCCGACCATTTTTGAGGAAATTAATAAAAATAAAAAGCGTTATGCTGATCGTCTAGCCATCCACCCAAATCCTTTGGCTGTTAAATTGCTGGACAGCAGCAAATCTATAAATCGACTTAAGAGAGGTCAAGTAATCTGAATAGGTATCAGCGGCAATGGCCCTTGTACCTGAAACGCCAAATAATTCATACAACTAAACTGATAATAGTACAGTAAGGACTGATGGCAGTTAAATAAAAGGGAAAAAAAAAATTAAAAACAAAAAATATACACAACGCCATCTATCGAATATGGAGTTCAACTGTCCGAGTATCTGAATTGCTTGTGTTGTGATATTTTATTTCTTGAACACTTTAAATTCATCTAACTTTTGATAGAGTAAACCGATTGCGATGAAACTAAGTAATACTTCAAGTTACACACAATGTTTATGTAGAAAAGTTATCTACATTGATTTCGTACATTTTACGTGATGCGTGCCCAATGAACAGACAAACAGATAAACCGACAAACAGACCAAAATTCCGAAAATGCTGGCAAGGGGTTCTGTTGGTTATCCTTTAACACCCTGGCTACTTTTTTTGGAAATATTTTCGATGTACTAATACTTATTTACTAGAGATTTATTATATGTATTGATTGTATTTTTTGTTATATTAACTATAAAACTAATAAAAATAATTATAATAATTATTATTTTTACCCGACTGCCGAAGGAGGTTAATGTGTTTATCAGTATATGTATGTATGTTTGTTCCTATGTGGCGTTCTAGAGACCAAACGCGTTGGCCGATTTTGATGATTCTTACGTCAATCGATTCGTCTTAATCCTGCGAGTGTCACTGGCTACATTAAAATTAAAAAAAAAACAAAAATGGCGGATTTTGGTCGCCATTTTGTGGGGATTTTTTATTTTATTTTTCTTCCAAACCCATCGTGTGGGTATCAAAATAAAGGAGGCGATTCTATATAACACTTATATGTTTAAATTTACCTAATTCTAAAAAAATAATATCTAAAAATATGTAAATAAAAAAAGTTAATTAAAAAAATCTAAAACCCGACTGCTTAAAAAGCAATCTAAAAAGACGTAAACAAGAAGAAAATCATGTTGTGCAGTCGGAGGATACATCTGGTTTTGGTCCGCCAGCTCGCGAATATGCCAGCTTACGAAAACTTGCTGAATACAACAAATTTTCGTAAGTCAGCCTTTCTAAGCCTTGTCGAAACTATGATGATGTTTCCCAAAGAGATCAACAATTTGGTATGGCAGTACTAATTTTGCACACAGTAGCTATGTTGTTTAGAAATAGTATGATATAAGGCATAATTCAAGGTTTCTGCGATAAACCAGCATGTGATTTCTTAGGGTTCCTAATATTTTTTGACGGGTATCGACCCCACTACATTTCGTTCGCCAATCGCGCGCGGGTCGCACAGTACACACAGTTGTGTAATCCATACGGCGCGGCGGTGGCGTGTGGGTGCTCGACCAACACTCGCTACCACGGACGCCACCATGACAGATGACATCTCTTCCTAAATATCTCATAGATTGTCCGGGACAGTTTATAGTTTTGTATAGAACGGATTAAAGCCATACATACACCCAAATACAGACCACCTCCACAAGCAAATATTTTTTTAAACCTAAATTGGCGACTCACCGTCACATATGCCATCATTAATTAGGACTTATTCCATAAATAACATTATTTACAGGACTCTCGACTATCTAGCAAGCCGGTTTGAGAAACAACAAGACCACTGCGAAACCGAAATGAAAAACAATGAGAATAAAGATATCCATTCGAAAGTGAGTTCACACTTGGCTCATATGGCGACACAGATCCACAGACTAAAAATATTACAGGTAAGGTTATGGTTTTATATACATACAGTGAACCCCAATCTTTTTGGCCGCCCTGAAGTTGGTTTACAATGTAACTATGTTCACAGTAGTAAATCTCATACATAAACAGCAGCTTTTAATACTTTCATTGTACGCACAGCTAAGGAGTGGAACTCCCTTCCGGGGTCTTTGTTCCCTGATAGCTACAACCTTGGGGTCTTTAAGTCAAGAGTGAATAGGTTACTTCTAGGTAAGCGTGCTTCACCGTAGACCGCATCATCGCTTAACATCAGGCGAGATAGTGATCAAACGCGAGCCTATAGATTATAAAATAAAAATAAAAGCAGCGCGCCGAGCCTTGCCCTTCGGCATGTCTATGTTCAGCCTGGTCAATAAGATTGTGCACTGTACATAAACTCACGCCTTTTTCCCATGGGGGTAGGCATAAACTACAGAACGCCACTTGCTACCATCCTTACCTACTCCGATTGCTTCATTTACGTTCATACATACTTCATACATCTTGTTATGTTATAATAGTACATACCTCCATGATATTGCCCTTATATCGTAGTAGTAAGGGCAGTTTTAGTAGTTCAAAAGTGTTACCGTAGGCAATTAGTTCCAGGGTCGGGTAAGTTGGGTAGGGTATCCGAAATTTTTATGTCGTCATACTATTCCAGAAATACTATTAATAACCTTACGTTCGATTAGCACAAGGAGGTGACTATAAGCTCTTGAGCAAGTTTATTTTCAGTGTGCGTAACGAACAGATGTATCTGGTTTGTATACATCTATCCCTTCGTCACAATCGAAACATGATAGATTTGACACGTCATGGTAAGGGGGCAGATCTTCATCATCATCGTTGTTAGGCTTTAGCAGACGCCAGTTACTTGATTCTCAATTACTCTCATCTAGCTGCTAACAGCCATCCTATGATAATGGTCATTCCATCTAGCCTGAGACCGTCCTACTAAATACTCGATTAGTGTTTTACACTCAAGAACACACCAAGAATTATTAATCCGAAAATAATGAATATTTTCTTTCAGGAAAATCTATCGTCAAGTCAGCCCACAATACCACAAGAAAACACTTCAAAAACAGACAAAAATGAACGACCACAGGCATTTGACTTATTTAGCCCCATACCAGTACTAGAAAACGAGAAGCAGTCTAAAGTTACAGACATTAAAAGCCAGCCTAGAGTACTAAGTCTGGACTCTGGCAATTTCTCTGTGGTATCGAAGCCTGAGAGTCAGAATTTGCTGACAATGTCTGGAGATGCGCTAAAGCCTGTAGTTGTGCATGCGACTTCTGATAGTATATCTACTGTGTCTATGAATGACATTAGTAATTGGTATAATGGTGAGTGAAAAAGTTTTGATTATGTTTGATGATTTTAATTATCAGATAAACTAAAAGCGAAAAGAACGTTAATTAAAAAAATAAAGAAACGCGACTGCTTCAGAAGCGAACTAAAAAGACGTTAACGAGAAGAAAATCATGCTGTGCAGTCGGAGGATACATATTCGCGAGCTGGCTGACTAAAACCAGATGTGCCTTTATTTTGATTGTATTGTGGGTTGTGGATATATATAGTCGTGTTGTGGGATCGGAAGAAAAAAATAAATTGGGCCCCACAATAAGACGCCCAAAATCTGCCATTTTTCTATTTTCCAATTTTAATGTAGCCAGTGACACTTGCAAGGCTTAACCTTGCAAGTGCGAATCAATTAACGTAAGAATTGACAAAATCGCCCAATGCGTTTGGTCTCTAGAACGCCACAAAGGAACAAACATACATACATACGTGTTGACAATCTCTATTTAAATCGATGTAATGGGGGGCCTGGAGTTTTGAAATACAGGCCTAGGCTTAGTTTAGACTCCAGATCTCCCACAAATTACAATTTTTGTAATAATATCTGTCAACGTAAATAGTTAAGATAAGGATGTAATTTGTGGAGATGAATAAACGTTTCTTTTATTTTTATTATACTTAAATACATACATAGACTGATAAACACATTACCTTCCTTCGGCATTCGGGTAAAAATCTTGTATATTTGGAAAATATTGATGCTGTGTGATAAGTTGAATGACGGAATGGTTATAGGAAATGCTCAATTAAAACCTAGCTTTGCTATCACAAATAAGCTAGGTATAATTCTTATAAATATTTACAGTTTAACTCGCGACGGGTTTGCTCAACTGTTATACAATTAGAAAGTAGTTTTTATAAACTCGGCGCGCAGTGGCGATCTAGATTGAGAAAGAAAATTTAGGATAAATATTGACAAGAGCGAATTACTGTTTAGAGATGTTAAGGAGCTCCGAAACGAAACTTTCGGATATCCTAAAAAATAAGCACGGATTATTACCTAAATAAGAAATTCGGATTATTTCGGATAGGGGCGGAGTCTAAATGAGACACTGTATGACAGTTTTTTCCGCCCGGCCGAGCCAAAACACAAGCCGCGCGCGTCAGTCGGATGTTTCATTTTCTTAAAATCTAATATCCGTAACGGAAACTATACGAAATTGACGGATGATCGTAACGAAGTTTATACTGTCTTATTCAGAATTTGGTATTTATAATAATATTTATTAATCATTTGTTTTAGTATTTTATTAGTTAGTTTATCAATATCCGATTTTAATTATTGTTCATACTTTTTACTTTGAATCTCTACCACTGTTGTGTCCTTTTTAAATCAAAGGTTGACTGGTAGAAAATGCCTTGCTGCATTTAGTCCGCCTATATATCACCATTGTACATGAAGCTTGAATAAATAAATAAGCCGAAATCATTTCATATCCGTAACCGTATCCGAAACCAGTATAATATTATTTCTAAATCCGTATCCAGATCCGAAATTTTATGTCCATAACATCCCAGGTTTAGCTGTAATTTATTTTACTAATAAACTACGAGCGGTATAAAAACAATCTCTTATCGCTAATGTCCTTACCAATTTCCAGAAACAGAATCCGCCCCAGACAAGCGTTCCCGCTCAAAACCGAAGCCCCGGCAAGACACGAACCTCTCCCTCGCGGCCGCAGAAGAGAAGTTCGCAGCAGACATACAGTCTGTGGAGCACAGTAACGACAAGATGAAGGAGCTCAACGCTGACCTGGACACGGTTCTAGATAGACTGCAGCAGATACTGACTAACAACTTTGCTATGGACGGTAATATATTTTTATACAACTAGCTTCCACCCGCGAATACTCTGAAAGACGTGCATTGCTGAACATAGGCCTCCCCCAAGAATCTCTACATCTACCAGTCCTGTGCGATTCCCACAGCCTTAACCACGTAATTGGTCCACTTAGTGGGATGCCCTCCAACACTGCGTCTTCCAGTACGCAGTCGCCACTCCACTTCGCTCCCTCGGTCCCACAAGCACCGTGAATTTTTCGGCGATAAAAAGTTATCTTTAACGTTAATAGGCTCATGTAAAAATATCGCGTCAATCCGACGCCCCATTGCAGTATGAAGGCTGGACAAACATACAAACACACTGTTCCATTAAGTAGGACTTCCACACAAGCCGCTCCCTCGTGGCAGACATACGGTCTGTGGAGAACAGTAACGACAAGATGAAGGTCTAGTACAGTATTGGATAGACTGCAGCAGATACTTCTACTACCAATAACTTCGCTATGGATGGTAAGACAATTCCTACATGGATGGGTGTTTGTGCGTTTCTTGTGAGATATGGTCCCCGGCATGTAACTTGGCAAGGTTTTGGCGTATTAGGGTAAGTTCACGCATACTGCGCGAATTTAACAACCACCATATAGAGCGAACGGAACGTGGACGCAACGCGATTGGTCAGTCGATCCTTGTGTCAACTGACCAACCAATCGCGCCCTCGGAACGGTGCTAAACATTTCCCGCGTCCCGCTTGGCAACCAGGGACATAAAAAACGACTTGTTCGCATCTAACGACTCTTTCCAAGTTACGTGCCGACAACTGTAAAAGCGTGACTATGGTCACTTTTGAGACGTAAGTAGGCCATAACTGTCTTACAAGATAAATAGATCCTCCTGTACGAATTTCAGTCACGGTGGCCAATCGTAGTCCATAGTCAGACACGCTAGAGGTATAAAGGTGAACGCGTACCTATAGGCACCGCAGGAGCCGCAAGCGTCGCAGTCATCGCATTTTCTCAAGGCGCCGTCCAAACCGCGCCGAATGCGCCGCACGCACCGTATCAACTTCTGTACATCTTATTACATCAATATTTTCTATACGGATACGGATGACGTCGCTGCGCCGCCCGCACCGCACTCGCCGCAAGCATCGAACGCGCCGAATCTGATGACGTCATCCGCACGCGCTGGTGGAATCCGTATACCTTCAGCATTTTGCTGAAATGCAGTTCGTGTGGCGCTGATAGGTGCTCGTGGCTGCATACTATTTCATATAAAGATTTATAAAATGCGATGACTGCGCCGCGTGCGGCCCCTGCGGTGCGTCTAGGTGCGCGTTCACCTTTATAGTACAGGCATGCACATGCAAACTCCTTTTTGCATCACTCTCACAGTCTGTTGGGTCATCAATCCGACACGACCAAACAAAAATTAACAGGGTACCCAATTACTCTTATAGCAAGTTATTTGTCAAGCGATTTTGAACCATGTGCGGTGCGTCAATACTGTCACTGCAATGACAAGATGAAGTACACATTGAGCGTCCCTGCAATGACAAGATGATGTAGCTCAATCAAAATATCTTGTTTACAGATTCGTGCTTCGACAACACGCAACTCCGTGAGACTGCAAACGAAATGGAAGGACTTCTGGGCACGTTAATACGCGGGGTGGAACAGAGAGCCACGCTAAATGCTTCAAAAGGCTTAGTATAACATTCTACTATATCGAAACACACACGGAGTTGTTAATCTACAGCCAGAGGCGAGCGTAACGTAGCGTAATTTACACTGCTCAAAATGAGTCCGATATTTTGTCGCATATGGTTTGAAAGTGATGTGTTTACTGACGACGACTTAGACAGTAACTGTAAGGGAATGCTTCCAAATATTTAATATTACAGCATATTACAGAAATTTCGGAATATTACAGAAATTACGGCATATTACAGAAATTCCTCGACTGATTTTGAGCGGTGCAAATCACGGTAAACTGCCTTAGACAGGAACTTCACGCTTGATGACTTTAATTGTTTGACTATGAAAATGTTTATTTAAGTTTCGCCTTAAATGAGATTTACGCACTGTTTTTTTTTTGTTGATATGCACGGTGTTTTTTTTTTGTTTGCTCATCTTATTTTAGTTACAATAAGACTGCTTCAGTATCGACTAATGTAAAATACTGCTGCATTTTAGTGCACTGAAACCAGTGGGTACAGGTTAATTAAAATTTTATGGTGGCTGCGCAATTCTCCGCCCCGCACCAATGTTATCTCCGCAGTGTTCCGAGCTGCCATTAAGTTTGAATCGAACTGTACTTGTAAATATAGGCTATTTATACAATGCAGGCCATAAAAATCTAGCTTTATAAGAAAAACTTCGAGTGTTTTGCACAAAATCGATAATAATTTGTGATGTTCATATAAATTTACTGATCGATTGGTTGTGAAAAACATAAAATAATGTTTTGTGACTACTGAAATATAATGAATGAATCTCATTCTTGAATCTCTGTAATATTTTAATGTATACATCGACTCCTAATTTGTAGTATGACTGAATATGTTTTAAATCTGTATCGAGATTATCTCTGGGTTTTTAATGTAGTAAATATGTTTAAAATTTTATTCAATAGTGCAACTTGCATCATTCTTTATTTGACTGATTTATGACAGATATTTACATAATATTTTGACTTTTCAATAGACTAGTATTCAGTTTTCATTTTGAACATATATTATATTTTGATGAAGGAAGATTTTCCAAACCCAGGTAGGTATAACATTTTGATTAACTATATTTAAGAAAAACTTTTCCGTCCCTCCTATTTTGGTGCTCAATTTTTAAACTTTAAGATCTGATATAAAATAAAACATAAATTTAGAAAAGTAACATGCCATATATTTTATATAAAAAATTTACATACATTTTTCGTGTTTATTAAATAGAAAAGAAATAATAATAATGTCATATAAATTAAACGTAATGTTAAAACTATTCTAGGTTTAAGTAAAAATAATAAATTGCTACATTTCATTTGTGCGTTTAACAGGTAAATAAAAAATATATTAATAAAATAGAGCAATCTATTTTAATTCACAATATAAGTAAGCGTATATCACCGTCTTAGATTTAAGAAAAACTATGAACTCTGACATTGGCCGTTAGCTTGGATCTAAAGCAATCAAAAATAGTTATGATCAAAACAACATTAATGCTTGTACTTTTAAAGTTTAATTATGGTCTTTAGGCACTAAAGTTCATTTCAATAAAATATTATAAAATAAATGTTTATTAAAAGCTCTTTTTGTCTCGATTTCTTCGGCATTGCTCATTCCAAGCTTTAAGCCTTGACCAGTCTATATCATGGAAGAATTGTAAGGCAGAAAAGCAACTATACTGTGATTTTTAATTTCGTAAACTAAACTGACAGCTGCCAATGACATTGTTTTTTTTAAATGTTGCAAGCACGATGCATAGTGTTGTAGGTAAGGCTCAATCATAAGTGATTCATCGAATCGATGTGACATGACTCCTCAATTTAATTTTACTAATTGGTGTAAATAAATGTTTTATGAATATAAACCGTAATATATTTAAATATAACAGTATTCATACACATAGTACATAAACTTTTATTGTGTTATATATGAAATCAACAATAAAATAAATGCGGTCGATAAAATTAAGTCTCATTGAAATATATAATAATTTCAAGTGAAATAGTTTCATTTTCGATCTACTTCGATTATCGATTAACTTTCGATCACTCAGGATAATCCCAAATGTCAGTTTAGTCTACGAAATTAAAAATCACAGTATAGCTTTTAAAAGAAATGCTATCTGACCGACACGCGATCTTAAATTGTTAAACAACATTATCTAAGTAAAAATATAGCGAAATATGTTAGTCTATAAGTCGAAAATGTATGACGATGACAATAAAATCTGCCATCGCAGATAACGTGCATAATTACTAATGATTAAAAACGCTCTTTATACAAATTATATAAAATTATTTAAAAAAAAAAACGTACATAAAAGCAATCAAATTGCCTCGGCACAACCTTATTCCGTACTTAATTGAAATAATATCGAATCATTTACAATTATAATGATTATGTATAAATGTTAGCGTAATCTAATAATATAATAAATGTTTTATATCAGCGGACGGATTTTATTTCTAAACTATTACGTATCTACATTTGGGTAAAAAGTCGTATAAAATAGCTTAACGTTACGTCGAATTATTATATTTTATATAAAGTTTACAGAATACGTCTTTTCTCCACAACCTTTCTTCTTTTTGAGTATATTATAATTGACATAATATATGTGTAAGTAAAAGTATTATTTGATATAACTGCGTGTTTTTTAAGGGATTTGATATTATTATAATCCTCTACATTGGAGAACTTCTTCAAGAGTAATATCCGAAAAATCACCTTTGTTGATATTTTATATAATTTCAACTTTCTAAATTGTATATTTTTTTTCAAGAAAATGTCCTCTAAAAATCACGCATTATTATCAATGGTTGTGACATTCATAAGTCTACATACTATTATTGCATTGCTTCTGCTACTGAACACGATTCATAAAGTAATGCCTTATAGAGAACTTACACTTATTATTGAATGGTGCCTACTGATGTCCTAAGGGCATTTGCTAGATCAACCTCAAGCGCAAACGAATATCAACCATGTGGCACTTAAAATAAAGTAAAAAAATAAATAAAACGGCGTACCATCGCCACAACCAAAAATTCCGAAGACATGTGACATCCACCAACCCGCGCTGGGCCCGCGTGGTGGATTAAGGCCTATTCCCTCTCACAGAGGGTGGCTTGTGTCCCAGCAGTGGGGATATTAAAAGGAGGATAATGAACCTATGTTCGCGTTCACTCTCTCTAAAGGAAATTTAATGGATGTTCATTTATTTTCAACCTTATTACAAAAGACGCAAGGTTGTAATTTTGTTTGCCAGTAAAACCGCGCTGTGCTGCGTTCCGCCAAGTCTATGTTGAACCTAAGAATAAATGAAAGTTCTTGTTCGTCTACTACTTATGAGGTTACACTAAAGCTCAAGAAAATCTTCTCATAAACTTCAATAGGCACCTCAGTTCGATAGTCTAGTTCCTCTTACTGCTGTTGATGAGGTATTTGCAGCAGTGCGTGAGGAGATGCTTCTCTTTCTCCGTGGAGCCGTTTTGGTGGATAGCTGTGGGGCCGCCGCGTTCTCGCGTGTAAATGTCCAGCCCGTATTGACCTGGAGAAGAAATATTAATATAAGTAAACGGAAAAAAATAACACGCAACAATTGCTTATGAAGTTCTTCATTGAAATTGAGACCAGCAAGAAACTGGAAACTTTGAATTGACTTGCTGTTTGATGAAACTTCAGGCCAGTAAGTTTGCAAGGCCTGGCTTTTTTATTTTCTTTATTCTCTTGCTTGCTTGAATAGCTATTCCAGTAGGGATGTTAAATGAAAATTAGTTTTTTGTCCGTCTGGTAGATTAATAAAAAATATTGGACACGTATTTTTTCTTTTGATTGTGAAAACATAAATTGACGAGGATATAATTCGTTGAAAATCGTGTGACGCCGTTAGTAGAATTTATACTGGCATAGTGACGTCACAAGCCCCCACTCCTGAACTATGATACGCTTTATCTTTGTCAATTTTTATTGATTTAGTAAAGCAAAAAATACGTGTCCAATATTATTTGATAATCTCACTGACGGACGGATAATTCTATTTAGAATTATCATTTACGAAGGAAACTATTGCTAAAATAGAGGTTATAAACTGCAGACAGCAGTAGATAATAATCAAATCAAATCAAAACTTCTCCCACGAACTCCGTTCAAACCTATCAATTTCTACATCCTAATTGCTTATAGTGCCCGGCACGTAAGTTGGCAAGGTTTTGGCGTAGTGGGGGTAAGTTCGCGCATATTCCGCTAACTGACCAACCACCATACAGAACGAACGGAACGTGGACGCCACACGATTGGTCAGTCGATCATTGTGTTAATTGACCAACCAATCGAACGCTCGGAACGGTCCTAAACGTTCCCCGCGCCCCGCTTCAGTACCGAAGATGCCTAAAAAACTACTTCTGCGCATCTAACGACTCTTGCCAACTTACGTGCCGGGGATTATATTAGTGTCGTAGTAAGAGCAACGACTACTAAAGTGCTCTGTGGCTTTGCGTAATAAAAATGCACTCTGAAAGTTTAAATACGCTTGATGGCAGTAAAATATCTGATTTACCTTCTTCAGGGAACGTGATGTAGAAGGACACGATGTCGTCGGACACGTTTTGCTGCACATATTTGGACAGTCTCTTCTCGTCCACGCCGTTCTTGTGCAGCGTCGCCATGAAGTCCGCCAGGGGGCGCGACATGCGGAACTGGATCTCAAGCTCGCGACCCGCGAACACTAGTGCTTCCTGGAATTGATAATGGTAAGTAAAATATAAGTATTTGTGGTGAGTCATCCAAGACTTAGAGATTTGGATTCGATAAAAAAAAAAAGCCTAAAAATACAGTAGTTTTAAATTAAAACTAGCATTGCACTCAATAACGCTGTCAAAAAGAGAAAACGAGATGTGTTTCGGTAAAAGTAAAAAAATTTTTAACCCCTCAAGGTTGCCTCAACACGCTACACCAAAGCACGCCATATTTTATTAATATCTTACATTTGGATCAAAATTTTGTATTTACGTTTGGCTGCTAGTGCAACCACCTTGAGTTTTAGCAATCGTCATGGGTTTTTCTACTGGCTGAACAATGGTGAAATTTCTGGCCTTCTCAATTCAAATAACAGGCAACACTGTGTCTGTTCTCAGGTAATCAGCGAAACAAAATTCTTACCTGATGCGTAATAGGTACGAGTCCGAAAAGTCTGGTAGCTTTCGTGGGTCCCCACTCGCCGCTCGCGCAGTCTGGCAACGGAACCATTACTGTTTGAAGCTCAGCACAACATATCTGCAAATACAACATTCAATAATGATTACAGATTTTCATATTTAGCTATTTTTTTTTCTTGTTACCATTTGCCCAACAAGGAAGTAACAGATTGGTGTTCACTCGTCATCTTTTCATTAAATCATATTTGAGATTGGTTAAATTCCGATAGTTCTATTAATTGGGCAGGCTATTAAGTACACTATTTTTGTAGCCATACAGAGCAATTTCCATTCCATTCAAATACTAGATAGAATCTTCGTAAGGACATCAATAAGGTAGGTCGGGATGCCCCTGCATCATACGCTCCTTATAATAAGGGCTACAATAGTTGTCACAAACTGATTTCTCTATAAATACTTGTCAGTTACCTTGAACTTGCAAACACTCTTGAACTTCATGGGTTCCCCGGTGAGGTACTCTCTGGGTGTGACGGCGTTCGCGAAGATGTCCAGTAGGAAGGCGCCACTGCAGGGAGCGTGCACACGGAACGAAACCACGTTACCCACCACAGACTGTGAACAAAGTGGATAAACATGAATATTCTGAAATTAGAGTGATGTCCTCAAAGCATGACTGAAAAGATAAGTCAGATCTTTCCAGTGGACTGCAAAAGACTTGAGCATATATATGTTTCATCTGCAGATCAGCTAAGTAGATTCACAGTTATTTTCATCAAGTCTAAACGATGTTTTTCCTCCTTTTTGGCTTATTACCAGTTTTCACAATATATTAAGATATTCCTAGAGGAAATTCACCTGCCTGACTCTCTTTGCCAATTAGGAGCTTATTTACAAAAAACTTTCTAGCCATAGCCAAAAAAGTTTTCAGATTCTTTATTCGAATTTTCTATGGAGTTTGGCAATTTTGAATTTAAAAGCTGCCAATCAGTGTTTAACCTAATAATCAAACTTAGAAGTTTGCCTATCGTATAAAGTGAAGCACTTCGGACCAAGACAAAGTCGATCAAGTAGTCAACGACGTCCTAATATAACTTCTTGGATATTTTATTCAAGCGGTTCCATCGGGACGTCCTCACTACATCATCATCGTCATTATCCACAGCTCGACTTCGCCCGCTTCTTCTTGTGCCAATCCCCACGTTCCTGTGCCAGCCTCATCTAGGTTCTACACGCGATGGCAACATCTGCCCATCTCGCGACCGGACGACCGCTATTTCATCTTCCAGTCCTCGCTACTTGTACTTTTCTAATGAACTTGCTTCTTACCTGCATAACAAATCTCTTGAGGCTGACTCCGTCGAAGCCGTCTCCCTCGGTGTCGTAGAACTTGAGGTTGTAGTGGAAGATGAGCGAGCTCTGCATGTGTGCGGGCATGGCTATGCGCATAGTCGCCGCACCTGTAATGTGTGCCAGTCCGTATTATTAAAGATCAGCTGAACTATGTAGGTATCTGGTTAGATATTTAATGTTCTGCCTGACAGTTCATGATCAAACTTGACAATCCGATCGATATCAAGTTTCTAAGAAATGATTACGTTTCGTATGTGTGGTGTTGCGAAATGCAAAGAACTATCTAAAGCCATGAAGATGGCACCATCTTCACAACTGTATTCACCATAAGACCGATTGCCATACCAGACCTGGCTAAGGAGCCCGAGTGTCACCATTGTGTGGATCGCCCGGAGGACACGGTGGAGCATACGGTGGAGGTCTGCCCCGCTTGGGCATAGCACCGCCGTGTTCTCGTGGAGGCGATCAGCGGTGGCGACCTCTCGCGTCCGGCCCTGGTTCAAGCCATGGTACGGAGCGAGAGGGCATGGGAAGCTGTCACCTCCTTCTGCGAAGCAGTAATGCTCGCGAAGGAGGAGGCGGAACTCGTGAGGGAGACGCAACGGAGACGCCCTCACGCCCCTAGCCACCGCAGGAGACGCCCTGGGGGTCGGGAGTCGCAATACGATTCCCGGTCACCGTAGGCGCGGGCTTGCGGAAGGCGAGTAATGGGTAGCTCGCCGTCCGATAAGGACCAGGCCCGAGTCGACGGCGCGTAGTGAGAAGTCATTGGATGATATACCACCGCAAAAAAAAAAGGCCTGGCTAAGGCAGTTCATAATTTTGTTAAACTGTTGAGACTGTTATTATATGTATAGCAAACGCCTATTAACCGAATGGTTAAATAAGGGTGTACCTGTCTATATTACAGTTACATTGAGACCCCTTAGTGAGGCCACGGGGTGCCAGCGCTAGCAAAGAAAATTTAGTTCAAATAATTGTTACTAGCTGGCGCGACATGCATCGATTTGTTTTTGAATAGAAGGTAATTCCTTTTTTTTAGAATAGTTCATAACAATTGTAAGTTCTTGTTTGATCAACTCACATTTCGAAGATTATTTGATTCGAACGGATCATTTAAAATTGATTAAAATATATGACGCCGTTTTGAATTTCTGAGGCATGCCACTCGATTTTATGAATTTTTATTGTAACACATTTTGGTATAAACACCATCTATAGCTGTGGAACGGAACAGAAGCGATCCAAGTACTTCTAAAAATAATCAGCTTAATCAGACGAAAAACGCTAGTTACGTCGGCACGGTTTCTTTGTGTGGGATGAGGCATCTGTATGCCAGTATTATATTATCTGTGGTGAGACTAAACATCTATTAAAGCTATTAATATAAAATTACTCACCAGTCGAATCAGTAAACATAACAGCCTTCGTATTAGGGTCACTGAAGTACAGTCCGTATCTAAAGAACAGCGATCTGACGAAGGGCAGCTCCTCAAAGTCATGCAGCGTGATAGGCGTCTTCAACAGTTGCCAATCGGGCTGCAGCGGGAAGAACTCGTATATGAACTCGCGAGGATCCGTGAGGAAGTAGTGGTCGTCGTATTCGTACCTGGGACAGTAGTTTGAATTTTTGGAGGAAGTCCTAGGTAGCCAACAGAAAGATTGAGGTCTGAGCAAGCGGGGAAATAGTATTTACATAGTCATAGAGGCAAGAAGCGTAGCAGGAATTGATTCAGTAAAGCAAAATATGGTGAGCTACTCATAGAAGATATAATAAGATAACTAAACAAGCCCAGAATTTCAAAGCTTTGACAACGAGTAAATATTCTTTTTTTTTCATACACCAGTGTTGGTATTTATTGTATGGAATAGGGATTTTGTATCAAGGTTTTGAATTTGCTGTCAAATGAAATCTTATATGAATGTCGTGCAACAATAATATTTTCTTCTAAAGTAATAAACCGCATCCCTCATTTATTTCAGCAAATCGCAAGATTTAATAGAGTCCTGCCATAAAAGAACTTCACAAATATTCTGTATACAAACCTCAAGCTATCACTCTTCCCCCTATTGCCGGGTTTCGGCGCGTCCTTAGCATTGACCAGATGCCTGGCCCCCCAGTTACACTGCACGAAGCGCCAGGCTCCAGCCACGAACACTGCGTTCCAGGAGTTACGGAACCTGTTGTCTTCGAAGCGGACTCCTGGCTGGTAGCCCGCGGATTTGCTGTAGCCTTTGATCACCACACAGTGGAGACCTGCGTAGCTGTGGATGGAAGATATGACGTCAAAGAGGATATTGATTTAGGGTCAGTGTCGACGGCAAAGTCCATTTAGTTGGTCCTGTTAAGTGGGTTCCAGGTAGATGAGAAGTCTTCTCGTGATATATTCATACTCGTATCTTGCCAAAGAAATTTGGTTTCCGATTGGGGGAAACCAAATTATTCCACGTAAAACTTAGCAGTGTATATTTCTTTGATATTGCTTCTTTTGGAAGCAAAAGGATCGTTTGGTGGATAAGGCTTTGGATAACAAGAATATTGTATCTAAGAAAATTGTACCCTAAGGGGCCAAACGGGGGCTCCGTTTGGACCCTTCGGGTACAATTTTCTTATTTTATTGTTGTCACTCACGTGTCCGTCTGTCTGTCTGTCGCCTGTCACACAGGTTTTACAGCCAAACGGTTGGAGCTACAGTCTTAAATTTTCACAGTATAAGCATCTTGTTGACCCAAAGTCATACAAATTGTCAAAAAATACTTTTAAATGTTTTTAAGAGGGCTCCCCTTAAAAACATTTAATAACCTTTACCTTTTTTTGTATCTTTGTTTAGAGCTCGTTGAGCTGTTATATACTGTATTTTTGGTTTAAAAAAATATTGGAAGTCAAAGGAGATGCCACCAAAGTCAGCTTTTTTTTACAAAATTTTGTTTAGAAGAATTTATAAACTTCCCATTGACCTAGGTGAAAAACTTAAAACTTAACTTGAAATTTGGTGATAATGTTAATTATTAAGTATATTTTACCAACAAATACTGAAATATCGATAAATCCTATTACGACCAACACGTTTTTACGGTTTGGTACGGAACCCTAAATGTGCGAAGTCCGATATGCACATGGCCGGCCAACGTCAACGTTTGTTTCAAAATACTTGGTGTAATAAACTAAACAGATAACGAACCTTTTCAAGATTATCTCACCTGCACAATCTCTTAAACAATACATGGTAACTCTCAGTCCCGTGTTTGATGCCCCTCAACAATCCCAGCGGAGAGTCTCCTCTGAGGTTGTCATCGAACTGAATGTTATTCAGGTTCTTAACGGTGATCCAGCGGAATATGGTCCTCGCCTTCTCGACGTCGCTCGCGCATCTACCTACTAGCTGTCGGACTAGATCCGTAAAGGTTTTTTGGTCTTCTTGTGCTACCTGAAATCAGATTTTGTAAGTGTTTTAATCTTCAGTGTTTCTTGATGATTTTTTGGTTCGGATCCTCTGAGTTTTATTGACAAATTATAGTAGTTAGTGGTTTGTAACTGTCCTGTATTCCGTACGGAAAACTAACATCCAAATAAGGCATCTGTATATTGCTTTTGCTAATTACGACAGATGAAAGAATATTTAGATATAGAAATATCTTCTTCCATGGCTTTTGAATCATCTTTCTAATGTTAAGTTATAATTTATTAACGTCTGTTTAACCATACATGAATTTATTTTCTTTACGTTAAAGCTTTTAAAAATTTTTTGCATCGTTTATTTGTAGATAAGAAGAAGAGAGAGAAGAGGGAGGGACTCTTCTCTTTTATCTAAGTATACCCGGGAAAAAAGGTGCCACAAAAAGGCTCATAGCTGACAAATGTGCAAAAGTTCTGAGTAAAAATACATTTAAAAGAAATTTCCACTTACTGATATAGCAATCTTATCAACATCAGCGAACTCGGCGGGGTCTGTGTAGATGTGGAACTTGGACACCAGCGGGGGTTGTGGTGGTGGCGCTCGGGCTGGGTAGGGCGGGGCCTCCTCTCCGTCCACGAACAGCGAGGAGGCTGCCATGTACTCCGACCGACGCTCCTGGATCAGCTCCATCATCTCGTGGCTTTGTTTCTCAACTAGGGCTGCTGTTGCTGCTCTGTAAGTGATAGAAAAGAAAGTTGGTTACAAAGATTTTGTAAAGCTGTAAGAACTCATAATTGGGACGTTGGATCGTTTGTTCTGCGCAAATCCCGTGAGTTCGTGTAACGGTTTTGGATGAATTCCACGTTAAGGGATTTTTTTACATTAGTGATTTTTCATACAGTCAACCTCCCATAACAATTAAAAATTAAAACGCCTATAATTCTTGAAGGTTATTGAAGCATGTACTACAGTAGTCAACTTGTCCAAAAGTGGGGTTATACTTACGAGCAATACCAATACCTGAAAAATACCCATCACTAGGTTGCTATCCAGCCTACACAGAAATATGATATTTGCGACTAGGTAATTGTTCCATTAATGTGGTTTTATATGAGTCTAGTAAGAGATGGATACTGGGTAGTCAGGTAGGTATGTACAAACCTCTCATGCTCCAGCATCTTCCTCGTCAAGCTCTCCTTCTTCTTATCTCTTCTCAGTGTCATATTCTTTTCCAAGTCCGCTCTCTCCTGCTGGTGACGTAACGTCAGGGCTCCTATCTCTGAGTCCGGTCTTCTCTTCTTGACCTGCATCTCTTGTTGGAACCTGTTCGTCAGCCTCTCTAGTTCGCGTTCCCATTCATCCTGGCATTATATAAAGATTTTGTAAATATCCATTTAAAGCACCGAAGTGTATTTTTTGTGATGAAGCGATGTCAATTGACCGAGCGAGCTTCAGAAATGCCTATCCGCTCTTATTTTGAAAGCTGACGAATTATAGGTGGTAGGGTAACTGAAGCCGGCAGAGAGCTCAAAACTGGCGATGCGCACAATATAAGTGGAGAAAAAGAATTCAGTACGATAAGTCGAGATGTCAACCAAACACAGTTAGTGAAAGGTAGACGGTGGGATCCAGGTCGTGTTGATACAGCGCACACTCTTCGAAGTGACAAAAATATTAAAATGTAAAATAATCATCAAACCATGTTGTGGATGGTGAAGGTTTTGAATGATCTCTCAGAATTCAAAACATTAAAGCACTACCTAGTGGTGGCATTTTAGATCAAAAACGTTCTTGGATTTTATACCAATCCAACGAAACGTTAATCTTTACAGTTGGCAGTTCATTTGTAGTGCTTTGGACAGTAATGGTAGGCCATGATAGGCATATTATGGAAATCTAGAGCTTTAAAGCAAATTGGAGCTTAATTATGTAGTATTAACTTTAAAACTTTCGCGTTTCATAATTGAAAAACAATTATACCACGGGTTGTGTGTAGAAATGTGAGGGTAGAAGAAGAATTTTCTGCCCCAACGGAGCCAGTACACCGAGACACCAGTCTACCCGGGACCACGGTCGTTGCAACACGGCCGAAACGTCGGGTTAAATAGGTAAATAAATAATCGAAATCATCGCGTTAAATAGCCGTGGTATATTGTTTTTTAATTATGTAGTATTCAGCCGTTTCGAGACGGTTATCCTCCTTCGCTCTCCACGGCTTCATGATGTCGTTAAGTCATAATACCTGGATAAAAGGCTGGTCTTCAGCAAATAAAGGCATTACCTGTATTTCATCTCGTATTCTTCTGTTTTCTTCTTCACGATGTTTGGAGAACTTTCTGTACAAGTCATCTTCTTCTTGCCGGTGTTTCATTTCAAGTTTGGTTTGTTCATCGCGATCCTGTGGACAAACAAATACGAAAAACATTAGTGCAACTTTGATTAGGTATAGCAGTTGATTGAAGTAGATTTATTTGCTTTTGGAAATTAATTTGCGTGTCTTTTTCTGGGTAATGGTATTCTCATTTTCACTACGAGTGTATTAATGGCGAGACGCAAAATTAATCCTTTCAGAACAATAACTGAATCCGAAACTTCTTAGTTTGATTTTTAATCGCCTTGGATATTCTTAGTTTCGCGGCGGACCCTTTCGTAGAATATGCAATCATTTCCTCACGTTTGAATGTAAAAGTTCACTGTAGTTTTTAGGCTTATTCTGTGTGCAAATTGGTCAAATCTCAATAGTTTGCTAATCTTTGTTTGCGATGATAGGTAATACGAGTATGTATTTCCCTAGAGTCGTATCTTGTCAAGTTCATATATTAGATGTCGTTAAGCTTGTGATGATGATGACATAAATTTTAACAGCTTTAAATACACCGCAAAAACTTAATGAACCTGTCTTTGACATCAACTTAGGTGTAACTAGAACTGTTGGTAAAAAATTATGTTAATAACTGTAGAGTTTTTAGGGTTCCGTACCCAAAGGTTAAAAACGGGACCCTATTACTAAGACTCCGCGATCCGTCTGTCTGTCTGTCCGTCGGTCACCAGGCTGTATCCCATGAACCGTGATAGCTAGACAGTTGAAATAATCACAGATGATGTATTTTTGTTGCCGCTATAACAACAAATAATAAAAACAGAGTAAAATACAACATACAAAAACGTGATTTCTTTTTTTTTGCAGTAATGTTACGGAACCCTTCGTGTGCGAGTCCGACTCGCACTTGGCCTTTTATTGAACCAATGACGCTTTTCATTAGACTATTGACCTTAGTATTTATTGATAGTAACTTCGAGCATAAAGCAACCGCTTTCCAACATTATAGATTCTTGCAAACAGATAAGTAGGGCCATCATTATTTGCATATTAATCTTCGTTATATATCAAAGTATATGCCCACCTAGCATATCTAATTCAATCTAGCTTAGCTTAGTAATGTGTCAGCAGAGATTAGCGGCAAGACGACCATTAGATTGTCACGATGGAAAGTGTCGCCACCTGGCGGCCGCCGAGGAAAGTGAAATGATTGTGTCGTTCACCTGCGCGCGCGCAAGGTAGCGATTAGATCATGGAATAGGTAGGTTAAGAATGTCCACTTGAAACAATGGCTATAACACGTTGATGTTTTATTTCCAAGCTTAAAGAATTAATAGCCGGAGCAGCGGATATTTACCATATTTTCGACCTTATTGACAGTCTACCTGGGCTACTCCATCATTACAAGTGCGTGGTGGGATGGTGGTTGATCGAGCAAATTCATTTGACATTAAGCACACACACATCTGGTATAGCTGGAGCGACATTTTGTGCTGGGATACGTAATAATAATAAATTTATTATTGATGATTGATGGGCTTCAGAAAGCGTGCCATGACCCTACTTACACCCTACAGCTGCAGGACCACCACGAAAATAAATGTGTGTATATTCTTTTGCAGTAGATGACAATTCAGTCTTCTCCGACTTAGGCAATTTTTTACGTGTGATCGTCTATTCCCTATAGCGTTCACTAAACCTTCTGTGTTTACCGTCCAATCTACTCTATGATTAGATGACCGATCATACTTGCTCATTTATTGATAGATCGCCTACAGGTTTATCACGGTGTTCACGGCGATTTTCTGTCTTTTAATAGTGTTTTTGCGGTAGCGCGAATGCCGGAAGACTCCATAAATTGTTCATAGCATCGTAAATCGGAAAGTGTTTAGCAATTTCCTAGTGTATTCTAGACAAAGCAAGATGACTTTCTACCAGGTAATGCCTATGAGTAAAGAGGATTTATATCTTTATTTTTAGTGCTGAATTTATTAGTAGAGCTGCCGTATATTGCCCGTGGAATGATCGCCAATGGCTCAATGCAAGTGCTGAGGAAATTAATTTCTTAAAATGATTTATGGACATAAGTCAGCGATTATGTTTAGTTATCTAATTTGTGGTTTGGCTATTGAAAAGGTTACTGGTTACTGGTTGGTAACTGATATCATGCTGCATAGTGAAGCTGGACTAAGGCCACCTCTCGCGACTTCCAGCAGTTTCGGTTAGTGACCATTGCTTTATTAATTTTGTTTAGTTTGTCCTATTCAATCTTTTGAGTGGTCTGCCGCGACGCCCTCTGGCTACGTCAGGGATCCTTATAGTGGTTATTTAAAAAGTGTTCTACTGTAAAAATAAGTTCTCAACAAATATTTCTAATGCATCTTCGTCGTCTTCCTGTCCTTGTCCTAACTTGGGGTCGGCGCTACACGTTTTCTTCTATCATTTCTATCAGACAACTGTCACACTATCAATAACCCCGTTTGCTTTCATATCACTCCTCACACAATCCACCCATCTTTATAACAGAACAAATAGATATTAAAAGGCAATTATTTCTCCTCCTTTAATATCATCTGAGGCACAACTGTAATCGTATGCCCCAGTGAGTATAAGATGTAGTCGATTTCTGATGAGATTTTTTGCTTGGATCTAACAGTAACCATTATCAGTGAGCGATGCCCGTCTCTGGTTTTAATGATCCTCTTTTTTTGTTATTATGGAATGGAAATATAATTGAGCAACCGTTGTCAATCATAGGCGTGAATATTATAAGTTTTATTTTTGTGAATTTGGGGGCCCGGTTGCGAATCTGTGAGACAGGTGTAGAATTTAGAGGTGTATTTACTCCCTTTAGTATGTATTTGTAGGTTGTGTTACTGAGAAAAATCCAAGTCTACTTTGTGTGTGTCAAACTTATGAACTTTTTGGACATTTTTTGGCTCTCACGTCAACAAGAGCTATACAAGAAACCCAAATCGGTTAAAATTTTGTCAATAGACAAGATTTGATTGTGCTCATAAATCCCAAAGTTAGACTTAGGAGCACGATTGTCTGCTCAACGAGGCCCTTTTATATGCAATAGTAGCCCGAGGCATAGCACTTAAATTACTTAAAAGCATGTTCATAGAATAGGAAGGTAGAGCTTCTACTTATTCAATATCCTGGTCATTCGAAGGCTTCAGGCGTTGAACCAGATCTCGCCAACACTTATGTATTTAAACATAATGCATTATTACGTTTGCCTCAATTTGAGCGCTCGCATTGTGTTATTGGATGTCGTTATCTTTTAGAGCTGTTTAGAGCTTCGGGCAGCGAAACGATACATTGAAACAGAGTTTAATATCAATAATATTATCATTGAATTGCAATGATAATGCAGTAAGATATAATTTTCATGACGCGAATTTAAATGTGTCATTTCTTAAAGGTCCCTCAGCCGCCATATTTACTAACAGATGTGAAAAGGAAATAAATAAATGAAGTTGAAACACCCATTCAAGGTTAGCTACACACAACATAAACTCATTGCAAGTAGGTCATGACACGATCATTGAATCATTCAATAAGTATCCATTCACACCGAGAGACACACGGCTCTTAATAATATTTACTGCCATTTATTTTAGCACAATTCTCTGAGAACGAATGAATGAACCCGACCGATGCGACTCAACGACATGTTAATATTACGTAAATAGTCACCGAGTAACAATGGCTTCACATTATCATTTCATAAATAATGCGAGTTTTTATCGTGCCGCGGGAGGGTCGGCGAGCGAGGAATTTGTTTTTGTACAAGTTAATCGTATAGATAACGGGACTACATTATCGGCAGTAGCGCGACAGCGACTTGCGGACCGGTCGTGTTTCATTCTGCACTTAATATACGTTAAAAATGCTCAAACTAGTCAGAGGGATACGGCGGCTGAACCAATGCCGGCACAACCATGCTACCGTCATCGGTACCGAGCCGAACAGAACTGATCCTTATTACCAAGAGAATAAGGCCAGAATGGATGAGCTTGTCGATGAGCTACGGCAGAAAACCGGTGATACCATCAAAGGCGGCCCGGAGGAGGCCGTAAAGAGGCACACGGCGAGAGGAAAACTGCTCGTCAGGGACAGGATAAACCGGTTGGTGGACGAGGGAAGTGACGTTTTAGAACTGAGCACGCTGGCCGCCGTCGACATGTACAAAGGGCAAGTGCCGAGCGCCGGCATCGTCACCGCCATTGGCAAAGTTCACGGTCGTGACTGCATGATTGTGGCTAATGACGCCACTGTTAAGGGAGGCACTTATTTTCCCATGACAGTGAAGAAGCATCTGAGAGCTCAAGCGGTTGCGCAGGAGTGTCGTCTTCCGTGCATATATCTCGTGGACTCCGGAGGCGCGCATTTACCCGATCAAGCCGAAGTCTTCCCGGATAAGGAACACTTCGGAAGGATATTTTACAATCAAGCTAACATGTCCGCGGAAGGAATACCGCAGATCTCAGTCGTTATGGGCTCATGTACCGCCGGAGGCGCGTACATTCCTAGCATGTCCGATGAAAGCATCATAATTAAAAATCAAGGAACGATTTTCTTGGCCGGTCCACCTTTAGTGAAGGCTGCTACAGGTGAATCAGTGTCCGCTGAAGATTTGGGAGGTGCTGACCTGCATTGCCGTCAATCTGGTGTAACAGATCATTATGCTCAAGACGATGAGCATGCTCTACACTTAGCCAGAAATGTTGTTGCCAATTTAAATTGGAATAATGAACAGAGGACAAGAATACATGCACCAAAAGTTGACGACCCTGTCCATGACATTAACGATCTTCACGGCATCGTCGGAGCGAACATCCAGAGACCTTTCGACATTCGCGAAGTTGTTGCTAGAATAGTTGACGGAAGTAGATTCCATGAATTTAAACAACTTTACGGAGATACATTGGTAACTGGTTTTGCATCTATGTATGGACATCCTGTTGGAGTGATCGGTAACAATGGAGTGTTGCATTCTGAGGCAGCTTTGAAAGGATCTCATTTCATTCAACTTTGCGCAGCTAGGAAGATTCCCTTACTCTTTCTGCAGAACATAACTGGTTTCATGGTTGGCAAAGACGCAGAGGCTGGAGGTATCGCCAAAAACGGTGCCAAGATGGTGACAGCAGTCAGTTGTTTCAAGGGACCCAAGGTCACGGTGTTGGTTGGAGGTAGTTTCGGTGCTGGTAACTACGGAATGTGTGGTCGTGCGTACTCTCCCAGTTTCCTGTATATGTGGCCAAACGCAAGAATATCAGTCATGGGTGGACCTCAAGCTGCTACAGTGTTGTCTTTGGTAGCTAAAGAAAAGGCTCAGAGGGATGGAAAGCCTTGGACGGATGAGGATGACAAGAAAGTAAGAGCGCCACTAGAAGCCCTGTTTGAGAAAGAAGGTCGTCCATACTACAGCACTGCAAGACTTTGGGATGATGGGGTCATCGCTCCAAAAGACACAAGAAGAGTTATTGGACTCAGTTTATCAGCAGCATTGAACGCTCCATTTAGAGACAGTAAATTCGGTGTGTTCAGAATGTGAAGTGATAAAGACAAAGTCACAGTATGACGAAACTTCGTGTTATCAGTAATTAGGCGTATCGCCCACACTGATTTTATTATTTCGAGTCTTACAAACTTTCTATTGCCGTCGTTTACCTCTTAATTAATTGTGATAATGTTCGGCTAAGTATTTTATGAACTGTAAAATAAAGTTTGTGATTATATCATGCGTATCTTATCGTTTGCGATAGCGTTGCTAACTTGAATATCGTTGTGATTATTAGTTAATTTGGTATCAGTAAGATTCTTACTTAAATATTGGTTCTGCCTTTATCGTGTCGAATTATCTACGTTGTTATCAAACATGACTCTGTTTTTGTTTTAAAGTCTTACATTGGTGGATATAATTACGACATAATTATTTATCAGCTTATTTAAGACTTTCTGTTTTTAAGGTCAAGACTGAGGTTAGTTTTCCGACTTGCGTTTTGGCACTTATCAATTTCGTAATCAGATTTACTAATAAGCTTGTTCGGTTTCTGCATTTATTCTTAACAGCAATTTATCTATTCCAGATTTGAATGCATTTTTTTTAATAGCTTTTCGAATTTATGGCTATTGAGAAAATGTGCATTTGTTTAATTCGGCAAATGAGCATTAAACACCTAGTGATCATCTGTTTGTCATTGGTTTTTTTTTTATCATTAGAACGTCTGTGATTGAATATGTCCTGACAAAATTTCTCAAGGTCTAGCCTTAGGAAGGCAAACAGGTTATCAAAACAGTCTGAAGTTGTATAATTCAAGAATTCTTTACTTAATATTATCACAGATGTTTCTTTCAATGGCAGCATTTTGTGTAAATACGTGATAAGTATTTATTTTTGTAATAAAATTTTACTTTTTCGATTTTTATCTTTTTTGTGCTCTACGTTGTTGTGATACTAACATTAGTTATAAGATATCAAATACTGGTACCTATATCTACATTAGGTCCTGAAGTAGATTATCATTTCGAAAAATGAATAAACATTTGCTAGCAGCAATTTTAATCATAGACTCTTGGTTTCTTTGCAGTCGGGTAGTAAAAATATCTAAACAATTTCAATAAGTAAAACTAAAGTTGTTTTGTTACAATATGCTAAGTAAATCGTTCGTCATTAACGAAACGAATTAAATTAAATCCTAATTTTCCTGTCATTCGCGTTATTAGCGCGAAACATCTAATGTGTTCTAAATATAAATAGCCCGAAGGTAAATATTAATCATAGACAAAAAATAAATCTACAACGAGGTGTGTAATATTTGCAGTGACGGTAAATCATAACCAGTCTAATTACACGGAACAATAGCTATAATAAAAGACCGTTGGGCTATTAGCATGCAAATTTAATACAATGACCCGGCCGCCATTAACAAAGTTCAAGTTTAACAATTGGGTATCAGCCACTCACTTTTAACATCTAGTCTAGATGACAAGGCCGGCTTTATATTGATAATACCTGCGCCAGCTCCTTCTTTTTTTGAAAATGGCGAAACTGTCATGGCGTAGGAAGAAATAAATGGCGGGAACTGGGTTAACCTATCACGATTTATAAGATTTTGTTGTAGTACCGATTTTATATTTCGATTTATTTATAACGCTACATATTACAGTATTAGACATAAGTATTGTTATTAACAAATGTAGGTTAGGTACGATCATGATCCGTCTCTCGTTTTCTTCGCCTTACATTCAAGGCTAAATTAGCTTTATAGTATCCAATTTCACTGTAAATCATAATAATAAACAATTGATTGGTAACAATATGTCTGCGCTTACGATCGAGTCTCGCTCATTTTACGCTTTCCAGTCGCAACGGTCGCCGCGTGCGTGTTTTTTTTTTCTTACTAGAATTCTTCACAAGAAAATCTATCCGGTGAAGCACTGACAGTCTATTAACAGAGTTAATTGCCTATCTATATGGTGGGTACACGGCGTTGGCCTCATTTTCAAAACATTTTTTCTTATCAAATAACCCCCATGTGCCAAGTTCGAAAAGCAACGGGCAGCTCTTGATTGTGTAACCGAACGTAATTGAGTCTGTCCAAGTTTCCTTGGTTTTATGGCAGGTCCAACCTTTGCCATTAAACCAAGATTTGATTCGGTGACCATAGAGAGTTGCCATAACAAATAATTATTTATCTACACTTATAACGTATAATGTTCTAAATATGAATTAAAAAAATATTGTATAAGCACGTACTTTTTTTTCATGGATAGGTAAAATTTAAAAAAAAACCATTACGGTGCATTTTCCTTCGATTTTCAAACAACCGCATCATAAAATAACTTTTTAATTTTATAGCACACTTTTACTTTTTAATTTATTGGCGCGTATGGGCTCATTGACTTAATGTAAAAAAAATAGTGTCATTGTCTATAGATGCGCGTGCTGCGCAGTCATGCGCAATGAGAATCTAAATTGCCCGCCATACCACATATTGTTTCCATTTCCACGTTTGTTTTATTTCAGCTGTATGAGTAAAGATAAAATAGTGTATGCACCGGCATATAATTAGGTATTAAAACACTCGTGTGATACTAATTTCATACTCTAGGGTTATAAAGAATAAATTACTGTTATGACGGCATAAAAATTCCAAGCTTTATGCGTCTAAATCGCATATTTTTTAAATAAGTAACAGGAAATTGATTTAGAAGAAAATTACTGAGTGATCAAAGTATAAACGCCTAACAAGGCCTGATTTCAAACAATTTATAATTTATTTGGCTTGAACTCTTGAACAATACGCTATAAATTTTAATGCTAGCCATGTTGATTACTAACAGGTGCTTGAGAGTTCTTAGAATCGTGCTCCCATCGCTGTGGGTATATGAATAAGAAAACAAGTTGTAAGGAATTAAGACTCTTTCGTTTTACATTGCTGTACTAATTAACAATGATGAACTCTTATTTGAAAACTATTGGGCGAAATTATGTAGTAGTTGACGAAAGGAAACGAATAGGGACGAGGAGGAAGAGATTTTGGGCGACTAATCCAATAGTCTAGTCAGTCATACTCCATTACTTCATAGTATCTACCTACCTACATCCAGAGTGCGTTTGTGAATGGAGAAGACAACACAACAAAGAACCGATAGATAGATTGTCTGAAAGATGATAATATTTGGTGAGAAAGAACAGAAGAACCGACCTCTAATAATTTATAAGAGGTCGGTGCAACATTAAAGAATAAGAAAATTTACCTAAGTAAGTACATCAAGAATCTCCCGTATTCTGCTTTCTTTAAAAACCAAAGAAAGAAAGACTAACTTTATCCTCGTAACCTTAGGTCCTAATTAACCTTCTTTTAAAGGAGACCATGATCAATGACTTCGATATTACTCTTAGAACATTATTTATTTCATGCAATAAAATACAATGCATGTTTTCATCAGCTTCAAACAAAATAATTACTAACGTCAGGGTTGTCAGTCATCTTTACAAATGTCATCTGCAATTGCACTTACAATTGCATTTTACTTCTGCCAATCATAAAAGTACTAACATCTGATGACTTTGACTAGGGCGGTTACGAATTACATCCGATCCGTGTCCGTGAAATTTCGGTTCCAAAGTAGCCGTAGTACTTCTTGTAGGGGAGCTTACGCACTACATCTGAACTCTATCCGTCATAATTCTGAATATTTTGAACTCGGAACTAAAATCACGGACACGGACGTGTAGTCCGTAACCGTCCTAAATGATTTTGAAATGAAAATCACGTCAAGTATGGCTAGGCGTTTTTATTTGATAAAACGGTATAAGTATATTCTCTTGAATATTATTGTACAGTAGTAAAGTAAAATGGTCTAGAATCTAGCTTAACCATTTCCAAAATAATGTGGTATGGGAACATTTTTAATTAGATATATTTGTTTAACACAGTGTAATTATTAATTAAAAGTCGTGTCTAACGTGGTCCAAGAAACAATCACACCAAAACCATCTCAAAGACAATTTGTTCTTCTATATTTTAGTTTATGTACGGCTTTTTATTATAAAGCCAAAGGATAATATTTAAAGTTGTATGTTCGACTAAACCTGGGTCACGCGGGTGTGAAGCGTGTTTCCATTTTACTCCCTCAAGGTCACTGGCGGCTGTTGTCGCCATATAAGTGCTAAATGTACAGTTTCCCTGAAACTCGATCGCTTGCAATAAATCTCATCTCATTGTGAGCTGTAGTATGCCGTTCTTGAGTTAATACTTAGATTGATATTTATGTGAAATTGCAATTGCTCATTTGAGTCAATGGTCTACTTAGCGAGGACGTTGTGCCAGGGGGGTGTCACTCCGCAGTTTAGGTACGATCGGCCGGCGGTACCTTGCAGAGGGAATAACGCATTAGGTTGCCGCTTACCGCTCGGCTCGCACCTTAGCCACGTTATTTATATTATGCAGCAAATAACGATGACTACTAAACGTACTTCTAAGGCCTTTAAAAGATATTGTTGTGTTTACGGGTGTTTAAATAAAGCAAAGAACAATGAATCGATATAAAGTTTTTTTAAACCACCGAAAGATTTTGAAAGGTAAGCTATTTTTTTTTGTACCTATTTAAATCATTAGGTACATAAATATTCTGTAACTATCGGTAGTAGGTGCATAATGAGTACGAGTTTTGTATAAAAATTTAAGCATTTTGGTGTTCCTAAAATAATGAATAGGTTTGTGAAATACTAATAATTAGGTATCTACCTACTTATATATTTTAGATTTTCGTGTTGTTTTTATTGAATGGTTACCGTTTTGTTAACATAAAAATAAACGCTTTAGATCCAGTTTAAAATAAATTATAATTGCCTAAGTAGTTACCTACTTAGCCTATGAATTTACCAATAGCCTGAGTAAGTGTACGCACTTGTTAAAGTTAACGTTTGTATATAAAACTAGGTACTTACTTATACCTAACGAACAAACAAAAATTTCCTAAGAGTTCTTCAAGCCAACTTTAAATAAACTAACAAAAATATCACTAAAGAGTAAACAAAGAGGTAGGTACCTATACTCAATTTGAAATAACATTAGACGTCTTTACAACTCGTTTTACAGTCCGTTCAACCGATTTTGTGTTCTATCTCTTACACATAAGGATGATATAAAAAGCACAAATCTGTTACCAAAACCAACTGTTTACTACAACTTCCATTTGTCGTATCACCAACGCAATAGAAGTCAAAATTGACCGGGCTGTAAAATGGGCTTATTTAAATGTCTAATGTTATAGTAAATGAAGTTTAGGTAACCTAGTTTTCATTTGTTAAGTACCTAACAAAATGACGGTCTATAATATTCATTGTCTATCTACCTACTTGACCGTGTAACCATAGGCATCAAACATAAGAAAGATTACGCGGTCAAGTAGGTAGATAGTGGATGTAAGCGAAAGCGGCAAGTCGACAACCCTTACGAGCCGAGTCAAACCGCGCCAGACAGCGACGGAGATACGCGTTAGAAGAGAGCGGCAACGTTTAGGTGAATATCAGGTTAGGCATTGAGCGCTTATGCGAGCTGAATTGCACTTTGTTGCTAACTAGCAGGAGTCTCTATTTCAATGAATTGTTGCACGAAGTGAGTCTTCTGTACTTGTACTATTATTTATTCTGTGGTTGTGCCCGATCCGGTAAAATTGATTAGTTGTTTTATGGTTATAAATAAATCGATCAGAAATTGATGCTGTTGCAAGAAATATGTTAAGTACCTACATAGTTATATAAATCTAGAAAAAGCCTAGCTGTGATCTTGATGATTCAAGTCAGTCAGGTAATGGTTTAGCTTTCATGTGCATTTTGGATTCTTAAAAAATGACGCAATAAACGATTTAAATATGATCTAAATATGATTATCATCATCAGCCTACATTGGTCCACTGCCGGAGATAGGATTTTTCAATCGCAAGCCAATCATTATGGATTCTCGGCAATTCTCATACACCCAGCTGCTACCTGCCAAGCCTAATTACCACATAACTGACTTAAATATTTCGATCATGAGTACTCCCAAACAGATAAGATCTGCAAAAATTAACAGTTGCATATAATCATATAATAAAATCTATGGTTACAAAAATGACGTGTCCACTTTCTTCGGCAAAGGCATTTCCCTATTCAGCCACATGCTTGATCTGTTGCGTTCGGTTACACAATCGCCCGCCAATCGGGCGCGTTCTTAATTAACAACTTTCTATCTGCGAGTCAACGAACGAGGCTGTAGGTTGACTTGACGTTGTCTCGTAGATTAAAAATATAATTAAAAATGTTTGTTACATAGTGCCTGCCGATTGTTTTTGTGATGTTTGATAAGAAATGGCGCAGAGATTGCTTTTGGCATAAAAATAAATGATATCTACTTTTCATAGTTCTTCTTGGTTATATTGGCTATATTACTGGCTATGCATTATATCCCAGCACCACCAGATGTGGTTGTGCAAGGATCGGTTTCCCGTACGGTTTGATATTAAACTCTGGACTCTCTCGTTCGCCAACCTGCATATATATTGGGCCATGACCGTTTTAAGTGATGACTTTTACGAAACGGAATGTAGAAGTTGATTCTCTTTAACCTCCACCTCGAATAAATTACTGACCCACATAAATGCCGCGAATCTCTGTGGATCTGCGTTTTTTTCACCTTTTAGTTGCAAGAAACGAATTACGATGTAAATGTGCACTACTACCTTTATCTAAATAAGCTGTTAACAAGATTGATCAAGTATAGGTAAGAATCGAAGCAAAAATATTCATGAAAAATCGGCATAAACTCATAACAGATATAACACATTATTGAAATCATGTTTAATTATACATGAGTTGAATATAATAGACTACAAAATCATGTTTTAAGTATGTAGGTAACTATGTGCCGAGATCATTAAGAATACGGGTTAAAAATTGAGTTCTAGTCAGCTGCTTGGTTACAGTAATACGTAAATATATTATTTCATGACTGTTCGTAATTAAATGTAATTAATATGGTGACTATCCAATCTGACTGAGTCACGTTTCGCGGAAACAGCACAGATACTATCGCTGGTTTCATCTGAGTAAACTTGGTGGTCCCACCGAAATACAGTGAAGACAGAAGGGCCACCATTGCGTGTGGCATGACCACCCTAAGAATGGTCAAAGTCATAGTCAAATTGTTTATTCCAATTAGGTGGCACTTTTGAATGTGAAAAATGTATAGTTAAAAATAATAATAATTGATTCTACTATTCAATGGACATTTATAATTTATTTCTAAACAAGATCCCATCTATCTCTATGTCAACAAATACATATTTTGTAGACATAGAGATAGATGGGATAGAGTCGTTACTGAGTGACGCCTGGAAAATGGTGGCACTGGCATGCTGACTTGAGTCGTTTACAACAGAAAATTTGTCTGTTTGATTTGTTTTTTTATGATCAGAAGAAGAATACAACACATCGGTAATAAAGGGAGACTATAGAGGAGACCATTGCCCAGCCGTGGGATAGTACTAATTGGTTAAAAAAGTTGTATTTTATTTTTATCTTCGCCCCGTAGAAATCTTTCTACAATCTATCATTTTGTCTTGCGTTTATACAGTCAAAAGAAAATTGGCAATCTATTCCAAACTTTCGAGCTAGTGTAACACAGTATTAAACGAATGCGGTCATAGATATCGCGTGACGTAACGGTAGATATGGATTTAATAATGCAGCTACCTGTCAGACAGGTTCGGACGATCTGCGCTCTTACTTTCTTCGTCATCACGACTGTTAATCACAAATGTTTAGCAAAGATATTTACAGTGCTACAAGGATTTATTGGCGGTTGAATGACACTGTCAGAAGGCGGAATTGACATTGACTGTGGATATTGTATTGTAATTTCCATAGAAAATTTCATAAAAAAAATATCAACAGCGCTCTACAAGTGCGCGCCAAAGGAATATGGCGGCATTAATTCTTTTCACCACGCAACTTGCTTGGTTCTTAAGAAAATATTGATTCTAATCTGTATGTTTTTTAATTTAAGTTAGTAGCTATCCAGGCAACCTTAATAAGTTTCATATTTGGCAAACCAATACATTTGAAGATCACGTCAAAAACGTAAGATTTTGACAGTTCGAAGCATTTTGCTCTAGGCGTCTAGGTTTTGTCTCTGCATCTTCATAGTGCCAACCTCCAAATATAAATACATAGTTTGAATAGAATGGGTCTTCTGTTATCACCTGTTTGGTGCAACGCACAAGTGTTTCCGTATTATAACTGTTCTATTGTTGTGTTGAGCTGATTATTCACGGATTTGTCGGAAAAACTCTCCTATTTATAGAGTTGACGGCGCAATGTACGGTAATGGTGGCCTTTGGCTTCTAGTTCAATCTTGTTTCACCTGATAAAATTGAGCTGTTGAGAAATACGAGTATTTGTGTGACTTGAATTACGTTTCGGCGAAATTGATCAAGAATAAAGATGATTATAATTTCAAAACAGAATCTGATTTAGATATCTATCTATCTAATATCTACCATTAAACGAGCAATTCTTTTTCTTGTATATATTTTATAATTTTATACTAATATTATAAAGAGGTAAAGTTTGTGAGTTTGTGACGTTGTAGGGGGTAAACTCTGGATCTACTGAACCGATTTTGTAAATTCTTTCACCAGTAGAAAGATACATTATTCCTGACTGATATGGGTAGGTAGGGTAGGGTAGGTACGGTAGGCAGGGTAGGCTGGATAGGCAGGGTAGGCAGGGTAGGCAAGGTAGGCTGGGTAGGCTGGGTAGGCAGGGTAGGCAGAGTAGGCAGGGTAGGCTGGGTAGGCAGGGTTGGCAGGGTAGGCTGGGTAGGCAGGGTTGGCAGGGTAGGCTGGGTAGGCAGGGTTGGCAGGGTAGCCAGTTGACGGGAGCGAAACCCCGGGGGTCAGCTAGTGTATATATATAATCTGAATCTCGGAAACGGCGCCTACAATTTTCATGAAATTTAGTATGCACAGGGTTTCGGGAGCAATAAATCGGTCTAGCTAGTATAAATTTTTAGAAAACGTCGATTTCTCTATTTTCACCCGAGCAGAGCTCGGTTGACTAGATACTGGATGCTAAAATTTCATCAGGACCTGCCTAGCCTTTTTCCATCTACATGGTGTTGTTATACTGTTGGGGTCAGCTTCAAGTCTAACCCTATGCTAATTGGTTTACATAGGCACATGTATTTTACATAGGCACTTAGATGAATTCGGTTTCATATACAATAGAACTTATGTAGACAACACTTACGTCCGAATCCTATAATTATCTGTCAGTAGGATTGCCTACTAGAGATAGGAATCTGACTTAATTTATTAAAAACCTATCTCTAATAAGTTACTAATTAAAACAACGAAAACAAATCTTACACAAACAGTAATTAGCAGAAAACATCTTGATCCCAACCTCAAATTAAAACCAGACAACTCAATAGGACCGTATCCACAAACGTGACCACTTCTAAGCAATTTCCTCCATAATGAACAAATACGGTAATCCGCTCGGCGCACGACACGACGCAGCTATTCCCAAATTAGGAGTAGTGACGTCACTTCTACGAGTTTTGTAAACGCCAAGACGAGACAAAAACTTTGGAACAAAAATAGATCATATTTGAATAGATTGATTGAAAAGCGAAAGAGGATTGGTATCAAAGTACAGTAGTAGTTGTATAATGACATAACTTGAGAAGGAGTGATTGAGGAATGGGACAACCTTTGAATGTGACATAATATGAGGAGGATGATATGAACCTTGTAAACGCCTTACTAAAAAATGGGACAACAGCTTTGTCCCATTTTTTAGTAAGGCGTATTTGAAAAAAACATATTACATGGTTTGAATAGAATAAGATAAAGGTTTGATTGATATAGAACATAGAAGATTGCATCAATCGTAGAATGACATAAGATAAGGACAAAAAGTCTAAATATAAAAAGAAACGAAGCATCAATGGGATCTGGTTTATGTTTCTTCATAAGAAATCGTTAACTTTTTATTGCCCGATGACAGTATTCACTGTGTACCAGCTGCATACAATTTAAATAATGCCAGTCGCATTCTGACCTCCGTACCTACCTAAGTGTTTTGAAATTTTTATATATAACACAATAACATGAAACTTAAACAAAACCGGTGGAATGAGAGTATACCAGGGTGAACTCTGTTACACCTGCGTACCCCTTTAGAGCGTACCAGTGTGATGTTATGTTATGAAATGGTGTAAACAATAAACAGACATGCGATTACAGCTATCCCGAGTGTTCTGCCGTCATTTATTGAAGAGTTCTGATGTATATCTTTGAATTTCTTCATCAAATCTTGATGAAATTTAAATGGGACCACATGACAAGCACCAGCTTTTAAATAAAAAAAAATAATCATTAAAATTGGTTCACCTAGTAAAAAGTTCTGAGGTAACACGCATAAAAAAAAAGGAAAATATAGTCGAATTGACCACCTCCTCCATTTTGGGAATTCGGTTAACAAAACCATCTGTATCTATCTGAAAATGTGAGAAATCTTGGACTACGGAACTAGAAATATTTGCACACCAATTTCTGCTTTCCGGCTTATAAATATATCATTCAGCGTCAGTCCAAAAACGACAATGCTCCACCCAATGACGGTCATAGAAAAAATTCTGTCATCGCTAGGCATCGACAGTACCTTCAAAACAATAGCCACATCAATTAAACATAATTCCCGATACAGTAACTTCCCAAGGGACAATTATGAGGTACGAACACAACGCATCGCTTCGGACGCAATCAACGGACCGACATGGTCCGCTAATGTTTCCCCTACTGTGTTAGCAGTATGTGTGCAGTGACCAGTTGTGGTGGAAAAGCGGGACAGTCTTGAACTGTCAATCAATTCCATTTTTAGGTGCGATAAAGGAAAATATGTCATGGTTAACTGAACATAAGTAGATCATGTTGAATACTCCGTTGCAGCCCGGTAGTATTTATTTTCGTTCTAAACCTTAAATTGAGATATCTAGAATCCTTTAGTATCCATAATTATTATCCTTCGGTATTGTCATTGCACTGAGCAGTGGTGGCCCAGTGGAAACGGCTCCGACGTACGTGTCGCAGGTCGTGGGTTCGAACCCAGGCAGGCGCTTTACTTTGTGTAATTTACGCTTATATTTCATCATGAGGAAATCAGAACCATGATTCGAAGATATGTGACATTCACTAACACTGGGCACGCGTGGTCCATTGAAGGCCCATTCCCTCTCTCACAGAGAGGAGGTCTGTGCACAAACTTCTCAAACACAAACAAAAGTCGATCAAACACGGATTTTCCTTCAAAGACCTCTATATCTGCACACTCCGCCGTGCCGTACTTAATGGCTGATGCAAATTATACACCGCTACTCACTGTAATGTCAGTTTTTGTCCGCACCGTGTATGTATGTATGTGTTTAGAAATCCTATTTGGATCACGATGTCTTCGGGCCTCGGGTTACGGGCCGTTAATATGGAGAAGTTTTGTGTTAATATACCGTGTAATATTGATGTGGTGTGTGACCGTGTGTGGCTGAATAATGGGAGATTTGGTTAGGAGTACTAGACTTTTTGGAGGTATGTGGAACAGTGTGTAAAGTCCCGCAAACCCTTATTGAAAAGGGAGGATCTTCCGACAAGACTGGTGTTGTATCTGCTGTGTGCAATTGCCCTGCGATTGTTGTCGAAATGTTGTATAAATATGTTCAAAACTCTGCTTGCGCAATACAGAATTTTGTGCGACGTCAGGTCATTAGTTCGTGTCTGGCGGCTTAGATGCCGTTACAACTTAATAGGGGCAGCATTCTAGTTTATCCTCAGTTCCTGAGAGAAAGGAGGCACTGGGGGTAAATCTCGCACCATCCGGCTCATCACACGGGTACTCTTTTGCAAAAAGTCATGACTTTTGCGCGAAAGGATCCAAAATATACTCTCCTTCTTGTTCTGTTGTGACCTTAAAGGCATTTTTTCAGGTGTAAGTGCCGCTCTTTCGGCCAGCTGTAAGTGCGTGGACAGTTGGTTGCCTGCTAGCTGTCGTCGCAATATGGACAGGGAGCAGTCATCTCTTTTTGAGTTCGTGTTGTGCGAGAGCGGTATTACAGAAGGGTCGTGTAAATAAGCTACCACCTTAACTACCATCGACATCTCGACAGCTGACGTCTAACTTAACGTATGCTTACCACGTGCTTCCAAGCGGGTGGCCTGCGCAGATTACGAGATTAGATTTTAATGCCCACAGTCCAAAATTTTTGGGGCTGGCCATGTGACAATTTGATATCGCATGCCAATGAATGCGAGTTGGATGAGGCCTTCTAATTCCACGCTCTATCTGAGATTACGCCTTCGCCTACCATCAAATAAGAATGGTCAATCAAAAACCACTAGAATTAAAGCCGGTGACATTACGTCATTCAATTAGTTAACACCATAACTAGACAATAATGTATTCCAGTTAGTAAGTTTAATCCTATTTAAAAGTCAAATAGACCAACCTACGACAGGTGAAGTATTCAATGAAAATCTATGCGCCATATGTAAGCCCCATGTGCCGTGAATTTCCCATCTTATGTTTAAATAGGTACAGATGGCAAACAAGCTTTTTATATAATTTATTTTTAAACAAACTTTTATATTAAGAATTGCATTCTTACGAGAAAACGTATGTGAAAAATTTAAGCTCATTCGAATACCGGGAAGTGGGCCAAAATTAACTTGCATGCTTTGACAAGGACTGATTTAGAGTTCAGACCGCCCCAGGCTATCTTTCAATAAGCGCCCCCCAGCCTGTGCCCGTGCCTGCCCAGCCCAGGGATATACATTTGAACTTTTATTTCACGTTTTCGCGAGTGTCTTAGTTCCGATCCCGATAGTGTAATAAGCGATTGTCAGTGAGAAACTCTTACCAAGCATGTTAGTGGCTGTCCTCAAAGAGAGAAAGAGTAAGAAAGGTAGGCATTTGGCGTCCATTTGGTTCTGGGTTGACAGAATGGATGGACCGATTGGAATGCGACTTTTCAAACCATTTTGTGCCTAAGCTGAAGGTCTTTCAAATCTAGGCGAAAGATGTAATTTTTTTCCTGCTGTACCCATATCTAACACGTTTGCTGTCTGTACATGTGTGGGAATATCGTAGGATGCTAGAATAGTAACGAATAGTCAAGAGTGGGATTTGATGATCCTATGTGGGTTTTATCCTAATTTTATGTTTAAATTATCTGTAGAAAAACATGATTTACCATATTTCTGAAATATCGAAGATAACAGTAAAGTATCTTAAAGTGATGAATCATTGAAAAGAGGAACAAAATGCTGCAAATGCATGGACGACCTAAGTTCTATGACAACTATGCTTCGTTTTTTGAACGAGCAGTCAGCAATATGAGGCTCACTCGGCACAGGACCGATCGAGGTGGTGACACTTGGGGAGGCCTATGTCCAGCAGTGGACGTCCTTCGGCTGAAATGTTGATGATGAATATGAGGCTCTAAACAAAGTTTCGTTCTGTCAGTTAAGGCGATGGTCGAAATGCCAACATTCACGGTGCATTGTGGTAGGAGCTTGACATTCCTATACATTTTTGACATTTTCAATCGCGACGCTTTCATTTGTAGAATATCACTAGTCTAGGGCGTTATGGTCAAAATTGACACCAAAACGTTTAGGAAAGTTATTTCTAGATTGCTATTATTTTCTTCTAGATTGAGTTAGGTATGTGTTTGTTCAGTCTTCTAGACTTTATTTATTTTCTAACAAAAGAAGTGAAAGAAAATATTACGAATTCATCCGACCCGGATATAAAAGAACACAAACGATATTAAGTATTCCACGGTAACGTGAGAATGTGCACAAAAAATTAGAATTTTTGTAAGTCAAGTGGGTTTTCCAAATATTTGTGGTCTTCCGAAAAAAAAAAGTTATTTATGGCGTACGGAGCATGGTTTATAGCTATTCCTTGAGGTTATGCCTATACACACTTTAAATTCTAGTGAAGATTTTCCAAAACATTTAGTAATAAAGCTCTTGGTAGAGCCATTAAGGCGAGCATTATAATAAGTAACGAGATAATGGACATACAATACATGTATACATAATATCATCCCGCTTTGCATTTTCATTAGAGTACCCACATTCTTAAGTCTTAAGTGTACTCCGAAACAACATAATTAGATAAGACAAAATGAAAATAAAGATCATGTACAATCAAAGGGTTAGCTCCAAACGGAGTTGAGTTATCTGCCAGCAAACCTTTGAGTGACAGAGATCACAATAGACGGTAGTCATTCAGTGTCAAAAAATTAGTCTGGCCTGCTGACTAATTATTTGACACTTAGGCAAACAAGGTGAAATGGGCATGAAACTGACAATGGAACTGAAAATGGACATGAGACTATATAGTTTTATAAGACTATGGGTACCTATACAAACCTTCATATGTGTAAAGTTTAATCTGGTTTTAATTAATTTATTTTTGTCTTATCTTGTAATGCTATTTTTGTATATGGGTATTTTTCCTGCAATAAACGATTATTATTATTATTATAAACAAAAAAATAAGCGAAAAGAATTATAAATAAATAATAATATATAACTTAAAATAAAAATATACAACATTCCAAATAAAAACAGATTGGTAGGAAATAGATAGCTAAAATGTAAATTAAGACAATATTAAGTGCTATGCCCCTCTTAGTCTCTGACTGTATCTAGAATGTTGCTGTGCCCGACAGGGTCCTTAATTGTTTCTGTAACTTATATTGACAAAAAAGAACGCGGAACCAACAGATAACTTAATGAAACACTCTCCAAACATTCTCATGCTCTTTTTATTTGCACTCCACGCTAAAAGCTTTGCGAAAACAGCGCACACTGTTAGCGGAACAGTTATTAGTTATTCCCACGACGAAGTCAAGTGCACAGACTGCACTTTCTGTGCCACAGATATTTTATTATGTTTTGAATGGTTATAAGGGTGGAGAAAGACCAAAGACACGATGTGTGAAAGATAGTATGGCTCCAAAGGAGATGATTATTGATATGACGGTAAATACAAATGTATGGAAGAAATAGATGACGACGAGATACATTCGACACCGACACCAAATAAATTGGAATAAGCAACGGAGGATGAAGAGATGGGAAACGGTTATAAAATCTAAACCGAAAAAGAATGTGAATATTTTCGGGTCTCTTGCTTATATAAGGTACCTCTCTACCAAATAACACACAAGGCTTGACTTAATTAAATCATCATAACAACAGCTTACTATAACGTTCGACTATATCAGACAAATCTCCTGTCAACCTACGTGTATCTTGCTCTAGCAGACTCATCCCATCTTTCTTTTTGCACATTGCAAATGTATGATTTAACATTCTATGGTCTGCACCACTTGCATTCTCGCTAAGTTCATACCCCACCTTCACTTAAGATTCATTCACTATTGTACACAAATGACGAAATGATTTATTGTCTCGTCTGAATCGCTTTGAACTTGTGGGAACCCGCCACTGCTGCTACTATTTGTCTTTATGTAATTGTAAGGCGGAGTTTTGTGATTATAGTCATTATTTTTAGTGGATGGTGGTTATTTGGGGCTCTATGGTTACTTTTGGATCCACGAGTCACGATTGGTCCTTGAGGTACTCCAACAGTTGTTTTAGCAAACGTTGTGATATTTTAATGTCCCCAAATCTACCTACTTGTTTAATAGAATGCTACCTAATTGACCAAATATCTAAATAAGAGCAAAAATCTAATATCGGTCTGTTTAATCGCGTATTGATGCAATATTTTAGATTTTAGAGAGGCTTTTTATAACATATGTCAACATTAGATAGGTACTTGGTGATTTTACAATCATGTTGGACGCAATACAACGTCCCTTGATGACTTACAATCTACTAAGTTGGATCTCGTTTCCACAAATGAAGCAACTGCCGTTGAAACCAACGTACCTACCATTGTATACAGTAGCCATTACCTACAGCCTCCGTTCCATTGCGACAGTCACTTGATCTATTATGTTAGCTAACTAATTTACCACTCTACTTTGATATCAGAAGTGGGATAAAGTGCTTTTCGAGATAATATGATAAATAAAGGAAGTAATAACTCCGATTAATTCAAGTCAGGCGGAGAAATATTCGATTCGGACTAAGATTGGTTAATCAAATACGGTAATTGATATAAAGCGGAAAGTTGCAACGATTGCAGGTTAGTATCAGAGTTTATATCGGTTTGTGATAGTCATTTTAATTCAGTAGCCTTAGCATACTTTGTTATTGGCAGCCCAGGCCATTAAGTAGACACTTCTCACTCAGTTTCATAACATTATTAATGTCTAGGATTAACTGTGATTGTAGAAAACACGATCTCTATCTATTCTACTCAGACAGAACTCTTAATTTATTGGTTTATTCCTTTACAAAAATATCTCAATTCAGAAAATAAACTGGCGAGCAATGAAGAAGTTCCACCCACAAAATGCCGACAAACACCTTAATTTAATTTTCTCACATGTAATTTAAAATTTGAACACAATATTTACGTTTTTAGTTGGTAATATTCTGATGCGCTGCTAAATGTACTTCAATATTGCAGACGGCGTCATTAAGCTAGCCTTTTCCGTTTAGGAGTAATTTGGTGCTATGTCACTGGAACTTTTTCATTGCTCGCCAGTGTATATTTAGATTTATTGCTAGAACACGAAAATTATATCCAGTTTGAAAAAAACATGCCAAGTATCTATGATTGTTGAAGATGAAATTATGAGATAAAAGAATACATTTCTATATCTTTTGTGTGAATTAAGTAAAGCTTATCTTAGCGACCTAAAATTTAAACATTGTGTTAAATAATCTTACGGTATATTTAATACATAGACGTGGGAAATTGCGGTGTAGAAGGTCACCGGGTCACCAGCCTTTTCAAATGATTCAGGTTTTTGAAAACTATTTTCATATCAGTTAGTGCACGTAGGTAATTGTTGTTCAAATTAAAACACAGTTTAAACACTGCATTCAAACACTCAAATTGAAACAAAGTAATTTCACTGCTATTCAACCTTTTTGTGTCAACAATTTCGGTTATATTTTATCTGGCCACAGATAAAATATAGTCCGCCATAATTAATAGAAACATCTGTCAACTTTTGGCGCAAATTAACGGTGACATGCCAGATTATTTTTACAATTAATTTACCAAATTATTTATGAGTTAAATTGATTGTCTTCTTGTTATATTATGAATATAATAAAAGGAAATTAAAAAAATGATCCTACACAACAGGTATACCTAATTATAAATCTTGTAAAAAGATGTCTGACAACTTGATCAACAAATAGACTTGACAGGCTAAATTGGCTGTGACAAATGGCGTCTGTGATACATTTAATTTAAATGTATCGTAAATAAATATCTTGATTCTAGTCTCGCAAATTAATTGTTCGTGAAGTGGGTATGTTGTGATCTCATGCAATCGCAGAGATTTATGAACACATACATATGTATGATTTATTATGAATGATCACTAATTTCTAATACTTTTACTAGCGTTTTAGCTTTCACTTGTCCATCTGGTCTAATTTAATGGCCTTTGTAATTTCAGTCGCGTGTTTTAATAGACTTAAGACAGTTTTCATTGAAATTATAATTTTATTAACACGTTTTCGTTTAGGGCAATTTAAATTAGATGTAGGCAGGCAAGAAACTTTTCCCATTAGGTATTCTTTAATTAAAAATATGCCGTTACTTTTTCCCATCACTGTGTTTGCAGCCAGCTTCAGAGAAAATATAATTAAAACATGGAGAAAAGAATATTGTAATTTATTAAATATTCAGAATTAATAATTGCGCATTAATTGTAAAATAAACGTTTGATTTCAATCGTTTAATTTGACAGACAATAGGCAGATACGGTACTCACACTTGTTAATAACAAGATGTTTAATTAAGATAACATTAAACAGAAACAATCATACCGTAGGCCCTACAAAGGCCTTTCTCTTCGCAGGTCATAAAAAAGAATGTGTTGGCTATGATGACTACACATCTTGCCACACACAGCTGTCATCTATGGTGCCGACTTAACTTTTTAATCTCGCTATAATTTGCGTTATACAACTATTCCCATTGTTGCCTGTCTTCCTTACGATAAAACCACCTTCCGTATCGACAATGAAGATCCATTATCTCTTTCACACAATTCAGAGCTTTCATAAGAGGAAGTGAGACGGAAATAGGGTATTTAAATGACGGTGCAAAATTATTGGTTGGAAAGTAAGAGTGTTACCAAACAGTTGTTGCTCGTTAGTTGATAGTTTTTATGTGGCATCTCTAGACATTGTGGGCAATTTCTAAGGTTAAAGAACACAACTTCGTTATATTGTGTCGTTTAAAAATTAAAAAAATGATTTACTTAACTGCATCTAAATTGAAAGGCCTAAAATGTCCGGTTTCAGAGCCTCTGAAATCTCTAAATCAGAGGTCCTTAGATAAATTTACAATAGGGTTGATCCTACAGTATTTTTTTAGAGGACATCGAATCAATAGCACGATCGAATAGATAAGCTACTTTTAAACCTAACCCGAAATAATCAATGATATCATAAAGATTAAAACCTACATAGATCAAGGAAACTTAACTCTTAAAAAGAAAACCTGATGAAAATTATGCAGAAAAAATCTCAAGCCAACAAACACAAAGTCTTCATAGCATTGTAAGGACAAAATATCAAGAAGAATTTTATACTTTATTTAAAAAAAATATGTAAACTACGCAGAAACAAATCAAATTAACAAAGAACTAGCCGCAAAACGAAAAGCTACTTGGCTCTATGACATTGTAAGGACAAATGACAAGTAAATCCCGTTTTCCAACAACGCAGTGACAAGAAGATGCCCACGTACAATAGTGGAGTATCGCTTACGCTGCGTGGGCGCAAGGTCGGGCGGTGCAGCGTGCAGGCGCACCCGACTGCCATTCATAGCTCTGACACCGATATCTGAAGTAGTTCCAGTGCAACAAGACTAAGAGCCAGCGCGCACTGGCGACTTTTTTTTGACCGATAGTTTGATCGTTAAGGGAATCAGTATGGAGCTAAATTGAGGTGCATGCGTTTGTCGATTAAAAATCGTATGATAGATTATAGGCGTATGATAGCAATCTAAGTATTGGTTAAGTAAAAGTTGACTCTAAAGGGTATTCGGTTGGAATGGACAGTTAGAACTAAAAAGTTTGGACTGTAAAGTTAACAATTCTCTTTTTGCTAAATAATACCAAGAAGTACCTACCTCACATACAGGCTTTGTGGGCTAAGATTCTTTTGCAGTGCAGTGTTCATAAGTGTAAACAATATCTTACTTATCTGCAATACAACTAATTATGACTAGTTTAAGAATGAGCAGGTATAGTTCTCGCCAAACTTCTTGGCCACCCTGAAGTTGGCTACAATGATTGCGCAGTAGTAAATCTCCTATAAAAACATTACCGCGCCGCGCCTTGCGCATCGCAAGCCACATCAGGGCGGCCAAGAAGTTTGGCGATAACTATACTTCAGAATAATTCTTCAATCAAAGACAAATTATGTGTTAAGATACTCGTATTCACATAAGCTCAGACCAAAGCCTGTGTGTGAGATAGGTACCTCTTGGTAGTCAAATAAACGAGAATTGTTCTCTGAGCAGAAAAGCCGCGCTAATCAATTTCCGAAAAATCTTTAAGTTTTACGATGAAGATCTTTAGTTATTAGTGCAGTAGTTTCAGGTCAAAGTTTAGCCTAAGCAGCTACTACCAAACCATCGACCTTTCACCAGACTTACTTCAACATGCAAACATTTAGCTCTCTAAGATTCTCTGGGCATTGTATCATTTTGTTCTCCTATAAATACGTCTGCAGAATACAATCAAGTGTCCAATGTGTCCGGTTTTCACCACCTTATGCCAAAGGAAAGGACATGGACGACCTCGATCTCTGATCACCCGTGTTGTGGGTCATACTATGTTTAATTCAGCACGTGGTGCGCTATCGATCGTACGCATTCGGAGTTTATAAGGAGACAGAGGTTTCATTGTTGACTTTATCTTAAAAGGCTCATGTCCAAAAGTGAGAGTACTAGGTATTTTTTTAAGTATGTCCATTGTATCCTGGGCTGTCTGTCCGGATACTGATTGGTTGGACCAGGATTTAAATAGAAAAATATGATATGGCTGGAACTAAAGTTAGTATCGTGGTTATCTACAACTTTCTACTCTAAGCTCTACATTTGTAGGGCCTTGGCCCATAGGAGTCCGGGAAATAGCCCTTTGTTAAAAAAGCAGAGGCTACTGCGGCTAAGGTGGGGGTTGATAGAGAGCTGGTAGCATACTGAATAAAATGAAAAAGGAGAAGAGTATGAAGAGTGTGATAGAACTAACTCATTCTTTACAAGAAACTAAATGGCAAATCATTATCATAATGAACTGTATAATACAAATCAAAGCATCAACCATGGTATACACACTGGAAGGGAAAACTCATGAATGATATTCACACAAGCTCAGCTTCATTCATGGGAAAGATTCGCTTACTACGTAATTTCTAGCAACAATTCATATTTTTTGCCGTCAAAAAAACTGGGTCTGCCTTAGACTCCCACTCTTTGGTAACAGTACAATTATTACGTAACTGAGAAAATCTTCCCACGTGTTGTGACAAAGAGGTAGGTGGTGGTACCACCATGTATGGTTGGCCACCACTGGCGTTCGGATTCGTTAATGACCATATATGATTGATAGGTGAGCAATAGTTCCAATTTTATGAATGTTTTGTTCAGTTGCTGGTTTTGGTTGGTTATAGTGTCTCAAATAGGAACCGCTTAGCCAGACTGTGTCGTAAATAGCAACTAAGGAAGTGTCAAGGAAAGAGGTAATGGTGGCTTTTTGTTAGTCAACGACAGTAAACTGCTTGCAAGTGTTGCTGAGTCCGGCTATGCCCCTAAAAGGTAGTCAACTGATCATAAGCCTTGAACAGTGAATTCAGTTTGAGACAATATTAAACAATGTCAGGGGAGTACTCACTGGACACACAAAAAGTTGTCCGCAACCGCAGTCAATAGGAAAAATGCTCAAGAGGCTACCAGTATTGTCATGTTAAATGGCAATGCAAATTCTATGTCCGAAAAAAAAGCCAGTCCTCCTGTCAAGGAAATGGGTTAAATAATGATAAGGACTCTTCTTTAATTCTTTGTTGTACACCAAAAAACAATAATTAAAACAGTGTGATAATAAGAGTGACAGATAGACATCACAGAAGAGGACAGGATCCAAGGGATCTTTTCATCTTAACTATTGGCAATAATAATTCTGGTGCCAGAAATGAAGAGGCAGGAGAACAAGAAGATTCATATTCCTGATAAGAGCATGGATACACTAATGAAGTCTTACTTAAACTGATAATTATGTTGAACAGTGAAAGCGTCTAAGTTGTTATTATAGTAATCATATTACCTTGGTCTCGTGTGAAAAGCAAGCCCTTGAGGATATCCTATCGTTAAAGTTAATAACGAAAGGCAACAACACCCTTTGGTTAGGTGGACAGGCAAGTAGGTTATAAAATTATTATAGATCTGAAATTTCTAAATCCACCAACAAGTAATTATCTTTGCAGATTAGTGTAGCGATCGTGAGAATAAAAGCCAAAAGCTAAGTGAAGCATTAATTGGACATTGCAATAACAAAAAAATACAACCCACGTCTAAATATAAACACAGCAAGGTGAATAATAAGTTCAATTTCGGAATTCGGTGTTCCTGCTTCTGTTTCTTTCTTTTCTTGACTCCGTCTTCCGAAATTGAAGTTATTTTTTACTTCGCAGTGTTTTTATTTGGAAGTCAGTTGTATGTTTTTGTAAAAAAGATTTTATTTTTCATAATGAGCAAGTTCTATAGCAAGGAAATGGCCAAAGTTATGCCAGAATAGGTTACCCGAATAACATGAAACTTGAACATAACCGGTGAAATGAGAGTGTACCAGGGTGAACTATACACATCTGCGTACCTACTCTTTTAGAGCGTGATGTTATGAAATGGTGTAAAAAATAAACAAACTTCCGATTGCAGCAATTCCGAGAGTTCTTTTATTTGTTTTATTAAAGAGTTCTGTTCCATATCTCCGAAGTTCTTCATCAGATCTTCACCAAAGGAGAATGACCAAAAGTGGTACCAAAAAGTCTCACGCATCAAGACCAAAATTTTATAGTAATTAGTTTCATATTTTTTTACGACATTATGCGTCGGGGATTTGATTTTTGAATAGGGAATTTACTTTTGAGTTTAAAAGTATGGATATTGTTTTACTCCCTATAAATAAATGTCGTTCCGTTTCTCATGATACCCTTGATTTTTGAAAGTGTCATGATCTCTGTGCAAAATAATATACGTTTCCGATTCTACATTAATTAAAAAAAAACTAGAATAGATTCTTTAATTAAAAGATTAACATTATTTTATATATGGTTAATTGGCCATTCAAAGCCGGTCATATTCTTTGAGATGTAGAATGCAATAGAACCAATTATTGATGAATCGACTAACCAGTAATCGTTTCCTTTGTTAATATATAACTATAACGGCCGTGTATAACGCGTCTATAATAAAATATGTCGTTGGTAGCGTCGAACAAAATAAACCTGGTTTTAGGTTATTTTCGATTTTATAAAATAACGCCGAAACCCGGGTTTTGTTTTCAAAAAGAAGTTTTGTAGGAGTTAACATGGTCAGTGTAGTGTATAAAAAACAAAGTTTAATTTTGATGCAGCATGGTACGGGATTCCATACATCGATGAGCATTCTCCTTTAAATGGGATCAATTCGGAAACATACTCTTTCAAACAAAAAAAGAGGATTTTGAAAATCGGTCCATAATTGACGGAGTAATCGGTGAACATACACAAAAAAACATACAGCCGAACATAGATTGTCCTCCTTTTTGGCAATTCGGTTTAAAACACTGCAGATGTTAGATGTCATGAGATGCTATAATTTATATTGCTTAGTCTTTATTCCAATTTATTTCGGAATAGAAGTCTTCCCTAATACACGTCTATATCAGCCCTTAATCAGTATTCATTGTCTACCTCACTTTAGCTTGGTATATTCCCATTTAACACAGTCAATCCGTGTTTTATACTGCTCTGCCTCTTTTTATCTTATGATATGATGACGAATACGATGATGAACACTAGTGTTCATTCTTTCGCCGTTCATCATCATCTTCCTGCCCTTATCACATGTTACATGGGGTTGGCGCAACACTTTTGCTTCTTCCATACCGTCCTGTCCCCGTCACGTTATTACTGACTCCCTTTTCTTTCATATCACTCCTCACACAGTCCATCCATATTTTCTTTGGCCTTCCTCTCCCTCTCCATCCATCCACATTCATATTCATAACTCTTTTAGTAACATGCGTTTTAACCCCTTCGTTCATTCTTTCGACGTTACCATCAATAAATCATAGGTCATATCTATAAAAGAATCTCTTAATAAAATGTTAATCCACTTGTTTTTTACCACATACGCGGCTAGAAACTCTATGTATATGGAATACAAAACAATCTTCGACTTTTAAGGCGTGGACTGATAGAAATGTCAATCGGTGAGTCACATTGAGTTGAGGTAGAAAGGCTGTGCTGTGTGTGGGAGCTGTAATTGGATTGTCCAGCGCAGAAATTATACGACGGATTATGTAAAGAACTTGTTTTGTTGTTAATTGGTTTTGAATCTGGTGGTCTCTTCTGTGAAATCTTCTGATTTAACAATTTTCAAGCAGAAATTATAAGATTGTGATCGTGTTATATGGATAGTAATATTTATTTTTTCTCTCCTGGAAACATTCAAAAGGCGCCTGGAATTTTGGGGAAGAGACCAGGGAGTGTGGGCTTTTAACCTCTCTAAAACCACCCCGGTGATCACCATCAGCACGTAGAAGGGACCCCGTGACCTCTCAAAAGACCACCCCGTAACCCCCTCTGTGCAATGGCTGCTGGGGCACATCCCTGGGGAGATTAATAAAGCAGCTCCCCTGAGGCTCACTGAGCACGGCAGCACGTGACCACTGTGCCATATGGATAGTACCTACGGTAGATCCATGAAATCTATTTTTGGGTTTCAAGTATTCTGGAATACATAATATATATAAACAGCAGATTGCTTGAGCACTTCATCAAATCCTATAATAATTAAACTCTTGTTTGTCTCTAACTATACTATACTATACTATATTAAGTATATGTATGTATTTTTATTTTCCTATATTTATTAAGTTATGGTATATGTGTAATTTATATATGATTAGTTAAGTTATTTTTGTCTATTTTAAGCTTCCTTGTTCTTTCTACACACTGTGTCTTCGTTTATCATCCAACTTTCCTGTCGCAGGTCTGCTGGAAGAAATTTCTAAATGGAATAAGCAGTACCTTTGTGCTCTTCAATCTGTATTATTTATTTTCTCTGTAAAGTGTTTTTGTGTGTACATAAATAAATAAATAAATAAATAAATAAATAACTAAAGGCTTGATTCGCAGATGCTGTCTCGCTTAACCTTCTTTGAAGTCTATATATTCCAAAGTCAAAACAACTAAGTACTTTATAAGTAAGAGTATCATCTTTAAGATCACCGACAGCCGTACTGCACTCATTGTTCATCACCAAACAACTAGATCTTAAAACAATAACCTTCCTCTTGGTCTCCATTAAAGTAATAGATGCCCCCATCCACACAATGGCCAGTACTGGCCCCAGCGTGTAAAGGGGCGTACGAGGCACAATAATTCCTTTGTCTCATAAAGTATTATCTGCGATGATCATTCGTACGTAATCGTCAAGTCACGGCAGATTTCTCGCTGTTTATAGATGGCTGCCGATTCGAGAGAGCATCTTTGTTGTGGTACAAGTTATAGGAGATGGCAGGCTTCATTGATTAAGTTAGTAATTGAGTTTTTAAGATCACTATGCATCATCATCATCATATCAGCTGAAAGACGTCCACTGCTGGACATAGGCTCCCCTAAGCGTCGCCACATTGATCGGGCCCGTGCGTCTCGCATCCAGCGCAACCTTTACCAGGTCATCGGTCCACCTGGTAGGAGGCATTCCAACGCAACATCTTCCATTTCGCAGTCGCCACTCCAGAACCTTTCTGCCCCATCGGCCATCCGTTCTGCGAGCAATGTGCCCTGCCCACCGCCACTTAAGTTTGGCAATTCTTTGGTTCTCTTGCGGATCTCTACATTTTTGATTAGATCATGCAAGGAAACGCCGAGCATAGCCCTCTCCATTGCACTTTGGCTGACTGTAAGCTTTCTGATTCAATGGGCCTCCATTGTGAGCGACCACCTCTCAGAGCCACAATGGTCATAGACTTTCGTCTTGAGATACTGTGGTAAGTTGGACGAGAAGATACCGCGCAACTTCCCGAACGCTGCCCAGCCGAGTCGGATTCAACGGTTGACTTCTTTCTCGAAGTTGGCCCTATTCAACTGGATCGTTTGTCCCAGGTAGACATAGTCGCCCACAACTTCGAGTGTAGAATGTCACTATGCATCACTTGCTAAAAAAACATTACAGAACATCACGCTATATTACCCGAAGAGTCGTGCAGAGGTGTGGTTGACAACTTCATTTAGCCAGTTAGGTATGTTTAAGTTACATGATTGTGTGTTTAGTACGAGTTAGGCCTCAACATTAACCCGGGTAAATAAAAAAAAAAAAAAAATTTAAGTACTTAATTTTTTCGTATTCTTGTTTGAAAACCCTTCCATTTAGTACCCATATCATGGCATTGCACAAAAAATAACTAGTCCACAATCTTGGGCCGTCCGCCATATTGGATTTAAAATGACGTCACTTATCTAACCATGCATTGTCATCCAAACTAAACATGTATGCAAAATTTCATCTTAATCGGTGGAGTATAACTGCTTTAAAATTCAGTTGCAAGATTTGACACCACACTTACATACATACATACAAACATACATGCATACATTGCAAGTTAATTAAAAGCTTGTAAAAAACATGTTTTAGACCAGTATATTGCTAAATCAGATTTAGATCGATTCAAAAATATGCAATAACTGAAACAACCGCGTAAAAAAATTGATTAGTAAACTACAATATACACGCATTTCTATCATAAGTGCGTGCATGTCATAATCACTAACGCAATGTAGATTGGTTAATACTTTTACATTAGGGACACTTGTAATATTGCGTGTTTAAAACGTAATAATTTATTGTGAACGCATATTTACTAAAATGATTTCAAATACATGTATGTAATCGTGTTTTCATGCTCGCACGCATGTTTTAAAACATGTAATCTTACAAATTCAGAAGCAGTATCAAGAATATTGCGTAAAATCACGCGTAGCAATGAATATAGAACACAACATGGGTAAGATCTCAGTATCACTGAGCTTCAAGACGATACCCACAAAAGATTGTGGCTAGCATTTCTTCTCATAATGAGAAGAGACTTCATCCTCTCTGCACTGGGAAAAAACATGGTGTTGTAAGTGATGAGAATGAGACTCACAGACAGGCATTTCAGTAAATAAATCCATAAGCAAGAGCATTTGGAACAATAACCCTTTTCCGTTTACTCTAATCGGGAGAGATTAGTAGAAAAGAGTTATTGTTCCTGTAACTTAGACCAAACCTCTCAAGAGCACATTCCACAAGCACACGCGATATGTTCTAGTCCAAGACACAGGAATGCGAGGAAGATGTGCCGATATTGCACCTCCTCCGAGGAAAATAAGCTATAATACATAATTGGGGGGAAACATCGTGTATTGATTGTATGTTTTATGTGGAACGGGTAATCAACACTGTTATAAATTGTATTGTGGTATTTGGACACGGAAACGATGTAAATACTTTCTTGTTAAACAAGGAATTATATTGTTTGGTATTTGTTAAGCCAGTAATGATACAATTATTAAGAAATGTTTACGAGGTTTTTCTTACAAAAAAACTTAAAGGGAAAAGAAAGAAAATTACGAACAGAAGTTACGTCTTTACTACGCTTTTTGCTGCCAACAATTAGATTTTTTTGCCTACAAAGAAACAATTTTAAGGTCTGTATACTGTAACAAGCCCTTTAGATGCACAAAAAGCAGCGGCTTTTTGTTCGCCACCAAATTGGCAGCGGATGATTATCCAATTAGAACACACCGGTACTTTCGTAAAACCACAAAGATTGAGAGTTTATCTGTAGAACACGGAACCGACTAGAGAGGCTCTCCATACAAATATTATGCGAAAATAATTCTGTCCGACTGTGTGCTTACCTTTCCACGGAACGTAGATTATAGCTTGGATTACGATTATTTGATTATTGTTTCATTGAGATTATTTTCGAATAATACTCGTGCTCGTGCATGTGCGCTGAGCACAAGTTTCGTTAGTCATAGCCATAGTCAAAATTGTCAGGGCCTGTCAACTTCTATGAGTGTTGACAATTACTGACACGCATGTATGGAAAGGTTTGACAATGCCGTCTTTAGGGGCATTACTAGCCAAATTACCAGTGATAGAGTATTAGCGATTTTCGAAATGCTAAAAATAAAGGGATTGAGCATGTAATATTTTGATATTTATATACTTTATTGGACACCAAGATAAAAACATACAAAAAGAAACCTTAAAATTAGAACAAACATACAACAGGTGGCCTTATTGCGTTCTGTGATCTCTTCCAGGCAACCTTGAATGGAAAGAGATAGTCTGGACACGATAGCACTTGTTAATGCCATACATTTTGACCTTTTGAAAATCGCTATCTATACTAATATTATAAAGAGGTAAAGTTTGTGAATTGTGAGTTTGTGACGTTGTAGGGGGTAATCTCTGGATCAACTGAACCGATTTTGAAAATTCTTTCACCAGTAGAAAGCTACATTATTCCTGAGTATCATAGGCTAAAATAATTAAAAAAAAATAGAGATCCTTATGAAAATTGCAATAATGTAACCCAAAGTAGCAAAATGTTGAATATAAAATTCATTCTTTGGCGTGCGCTGAGAAAACTATTGATGATTCATAAAAAAATATGTACTACATGATTAAGGGTGTAGGGTAGAGTACGTAGGTTAGGATAGGGTAGGTAGGGTAGGTGGGTAGAGTAGGTATGGTAGGTAGGGTAGGTAAGTAGCCAATTAACCGGAGCGAAGCCCCGGGGATCAGCTAGTCGCTGATAAACTGACACTTGTCTAGAGCTTCACATTGGCCGTCGAGGGTTTTCGATGCTCTGTGGAGTTTACCAAACAGTTGCAATATCAACTATTACAATAATAATAACAACTATTGTAGCGTGGTCAATTTTATTGCACTCGTCATGCGAATCTAACTGTGTGTTACGATAGACTGTGTGCAATAGGATTCGATTGATTTGCTCTGTCAACACGAGATGGATGAATATTCCATTGTAATTATAATAAGCTTGCTAAATTAAATTATTAATATCGGCTCATTAACTTTAAGAAAACGATCAAAGGAATAGATCACGGATCTATTTTAAGACTGAAGTTTGATTGAGTAATGCTTTCATTAATCATAAGAAAGGGAATAGATTCTACGATAAAGTCTAATCAGCTTAAAGGATCATGATATACCCATCGAAATCTGCGAACCGATAATACTAGATAGGAAATCTAGACCATAATAGTAAGTTCATAAAAAAAGCTTTTTAAAAAAAAATACTACCGACTTCCAAATAAAAAAACTACAAAATACAAAATAACTTTATTTTTTGAAGTCTGTGTCTTTTGTAGGTAGGTACCAATTTTTTGCGTTATGGACACCGACTTCCAAAAATAAAGTTATTTTTTATTTGTTTTATTTGGAAGTCGGTGGTATTTTTTTGTAAAAAGATTTTTTTTTTCACTTTTTTTGTTGTACCTACATAATAGGCAAGTTGTTTAGTAAGGTACCTAAAACGCCAGAATAGATTACGAATATGATATACCCATGAAACTTGAACATGGTGAAATGAGAGATCTGCGTACCCCTTAAGAGCGTACTGGCGTGACGTTATGTTATGAAATGGTATTAACAATAAACATACATGCAATTGCAGCAATCCCGAGAGATTTGCCGTAATTTATTGAAGAGTTCTGTTGTATATCTTCGAAGTTCTTCATCAGATCTTCACCAAACTAAAATGGGACCAATTTCAAAACATACTTTATACAAAAAAAAAGAATTTTCAAAATCGGGCCTAAATTGACGGATACAAAAGTATACAAAAAAAAAAAAAACGTAATGTCGAACATAGAACCTCCTCCTTTTTGGTAAGTCGGTTAAAACCTAGATGAGCGACGCTTGGTACAAGTAACAATGGCAAAAAACGGGCGGTCTATACTCAGCAGCAGGGCATTCCCTGCTAAAATGATGACAATCAGAAACAATAAAAAAACAAAAAGTACTCCTCCTGACCGATTTCGACCATGGTGGCCATTATTAGCGGAAACTAGCCATCGACGTGATAAATGTTATAGTGCACGAGTATGCGCGCAAACACAGGTCTCTCTCTGACACTAAAAGGTCTAACTACTGACGAGTTTTCTTTCGCCAACGAAAAACCAGTTCAGCATATCAAGCTTCTAAGCGGAATCAATCGCAGATAATCATCTCCCGTCACAATGAGCGTAACATTTAAGCCACATAACTGCCCATTCATTATATTTACATATATTCCTACAACCGGTACGTTGAGACCAGTACTGGGTGTAGCAGTAACGGTGGTTATGACCTTGTGAACCGGTGGCATCGGCGACTGGGAGGCCATTGAGATTCCGCTCTTCAAGCAAGCTTAGTTTGAGTTTTGAAATTAGAGTCATAGATGTATTTTGTTTTTTTTGGGAACTAAACTGTCAAGTTATGCCTTGCCTGAGGCCCTGGACTAGTGCCATTCAATCATCATAAGCATGGCGATTTGCAATTGAAAAAATTTCATAAATGTATGGGAATGACAAACTGACAAAATAATAACAGCCGCACGGGTCGATCTTCAAGGTTAAGCAACGCTTGACGAGGTCGGTCCGTGGATGGGTGACCATTTCAACATACCGAGTTTCCTCCGTGCTTCGGAAAGCACGTTAAGCCGTTGGTCCCGGCTGTCATTTGAAGATCTTTGACAGTCGTTACGGGTAGTCAGAAGCTTGAGATCTGACACCAGTCTAGCCAAGGGGTACCGTGTTACCCAGTTACTGGGTTGTGGAGGTCAGATAGGCAGTCGCTCCATGTAAAACACTGGTACTCAGCTAAATCTGGTTAAACTGGAAGCCGACCCCATCATAGTTGGGAAAAGGCTAGGCAGATTGATTATGGGAATGAAAAATGCTATCGAAAAGTCACGTGATCAATCCTTTACTTTTTGGCATTTCGACCATACCCATCGCTAACATTCGATGTCTAGAGCCATCTCTCGATATAAATTCTAAATCGAAATAAATTTCTTTCACGTGTACTAAACATTAATTAGTGAATCAAGAAGGGTCGTACTTTACAAAAAACGTGGATACTCGATTCTGAACTTCTAAGCGAAGAAAACGGTTGCCAAGTGGCCGCAATATTCTTCTTTAAAACTAAACTCACCAGATAAGCATCAATTGGCTTCTCCCTGGGTCTGTGGTACGCCTTCTGCAGTTCCGTCTGTTTGAGTGCATGTGCGATGTGGAGCGCGCTTGCATCGAAGCGACCATAATGGTAGTCTGGCGTGTCGCGCGACAACTCCCGCGCAGGCGACGCGTGCGCACTGCCGCCGTTTGTGGTGCGGGTTGGGGATACTGCTGATAGGACTGGAAAGAAGAAAATACAATTAAATTGAGAGATTCGTTAATAAATAAGATACCTTATTTGACTTAAGAGACACACATACAGGCGCGACGCGATATGACAAATTGTTCTGTCTGTAGAGTCTATAGAATAGTTTTAGGATGTAATGTCAAGTTGTCGTGTCACGCTCTTCTGTGGGAACCTTTTGGGTATGGTGCTACTGCAAACTTTTAGAATTAGGTTACAGTTCTTGAAATATAGGCATTTATGAAGTTAGCTAGCACTGCCTGCAGAATTTCCTGATGCTTATGTCTAGGTGCCTATGTTCGTAAATAGTTGACAGTAATTTTAGATTAAATACCCCATTCCTTTCACACAGAGGATCTGTGTCGGTGTCCCAGCAATGAGAACTTTATAGGGTTTATGCTTATGCTTAGATCATGTCCTGCAGAAAATTATTTATTTTCGATAGGCCATTAAGCTGATTTTGCTTAAAAGGAAATGTGGGTCATTTCGACGTGAATTAATGAAAGCGCAAGTGCCAAGTGTAGATGCAATGGGCTTTGAATTGAATATTAATGAAGGCAAAACTAGGCTATCTACCACCAAGTTTGCAAAATAAGGCACTTTGCCAAGTTTTATAATTGCTTCAACAAAATAAGTTATGTACCGTATGTACCCTATCCACCTAGTGTGCGTTACCCCAGCCAGAAAATGTCGAATTTCGTCGTTTGAGTGTAATAGATCCGTAGATTTTGAAATTAGTTAAGCAAATAGTTTTTTATTTATTTGTAATTTAAGAGAATATTGTGAATCCACGGGGAAAGCATAGATATCTGAGGAGAAAAGTTTAGCCATTCAACCAGACTTCCAATTTATTAGATAAATACATAAGCAATGTGAAAGTCAAAAGAATACAGTTTCAAAAAGCATTAAACTTCGGTAAAGACCATTTGCAATAAATTAACATTCACCATAAGACTCTCTTCGAAAGAATCTCGATTCATACCCTTACGACCAATCATAGCCGCAGTCCACACTAACGGAAAATGCAATAAACGAGTGATTAGATCGTACGCACAACCGCCCGTGTGTATCGGAGCGAAGCCCTCTAATTAAATGAACTGCAGTTCGTGTACAACCCGTAATAATGTGTTAATTCTAGAAATTATTGACTGAGCTTCAAGCTGATCCAGTAATAATAGAACATGATTGAACAAGCAGTAAACTGGTATCGCACAAAACGGTGAATAGCAATAAATGACTACACACTAGATTTGGCGATCCGGAACTCTCACTCTGTTCGACTGAACTGTACTGCAAACCGTACACCTTACTTTAACGCGTAAGCGCCATGAATTTCATTGAATTTCATGGCGCTTACGACGGTAAACTAAACTCTATAAGCGATCTAGCGCTGCAAGTTTTAATAGTATGATTAGACAATATAAATATTTTAGCGCTGCAGCGAACTTTAGTTTGAACTCACCAAGCATTTGAACATTTTCTTTTTCATGACTGTTTTTGTCTATCGGTACAAAATATGTCAATAACTACAAATAGTTAAAGGAAAGGAAAGAGAGTAAATACACAAGTAGACAAAGAAACTAGTATGTATGTAAACAAGTGGTAGAAACGCCGTCAAACACTGATTTTCAACTGTGCATTTGCAGCTGAAAATCAGTATCAATCCACGGCGAAACTTGAAACATCTAATGAGAAAAAGTAATGAGAAAGTTCAAATACGTCAAGCTAAAATTCAGCTACGTAATCTCCACTCTAAGGTAACAAGCATGATACTGCTTTATATTAAAATGGTAATAATTATCGAGCCAGATGTAACGTTTGCACTTGAAAACAATTGATCATTGTTATTGATATTTTCAGGCTTAAATTTTCAGAAACACTAGATGATGAGGTGTTTTATGAAGATAATGGATCTTAAACAGTAGCAAAAAATAAGCATCCAACAGAAGATAATGAAAATGACGATGATGTCATCGATTTCGTAAGAACTAAGAATTCATGGAAATTAAGTTGCAGATTGCAGGCGTCCTTGCGTGCAGTTGGCAATCAGCCACAACTTAATAATATTCATCTGTGATCTTTACACTTAACATTAAATATATTACATCTAATTATTCATAGTCATATGTTCTGTTTGTGATATTTTTTATCATATATGTGTTAGAAGCTTTTGGTCGCGTCTTCGGCTGCGTTTTGGAATATTATCTACGAATTCGTTCGTTTGTTAATTGATAAGGTAACTCACTAACCAAGGAAACCGGTTCTAAAAGAATAAACAGTCCTGAATAAGCAGTCATATTAGTAATACTGTTCCCACTGCTGGGATTCAGGCTTACACACTATAAGAGACAGTACTGAATGTCACAATCACAATGTCTTCGAATTTTTGATTGTAAGACATTCTGTTTTTTTTTTCAGGATTTATCCTTTTGAGAGAAGTTGATCATGGATAAGGGTAAAACCTCAATAAAAAAATAAAATAAAACCTCACAGGAGCATGAGGACTGGCACTAGAAAACAGAGATCTATTCCCAGTAGTGGGTGAAGTCAGGGTGCGGATGATGATCATGAATTCGATACTGCTACATGTATTGATATAATATTATAATACAAGCTAATCACAGACATCGAACACATTGACTGTCTACTACTGGTCTACAACACTCCAAAAAATTCCTAGGCTCTACGTTCAAAGCCCGGGAATGCATTTGGAATATGAGCAGGGGGCAAATCCGCTACCTGCTTGGGCCCTTTACTGGGCACTTTGGAACCAACGACATGCTCATGAAGATGGGCCTAACCGCGACACCCATGTGCAGGTTGTGTGGGGAACATACGAAACGCATGGAGCACCTTCTGTGCACAAGCGATGCACTGGCTGGTAAGCGAATGAGTCTCCTAGGGGTTGGATATCCAAAACCAAAAGACTATGGGCACATATCTCCTAGTATCGTTGTAAAACTCATGAAAAGAGTTTTCAACGAGATTGGGAAGGAGTAAGTTATCTAGGGTACCACAATAGATCCCAATGGGCCGAGTTACTTCTCGGCCCCTCCACAAGATAAGATACGATAATACAAGCTTATCAAGACAATTATATGCTATGCTCTTTAAAACTGATTCATCTAAGAAGAAACGAAATACAAAAAAACAACAGAGCTTCCATTCAGGTCGGTACAGCCCATCCCCTTGAAAGATAAAAATTATCCACCTTATCTCACGCTAAAACTCTCATACAAGCCTCATTGATTTCTCAAGCAAAACATCACCATAATCAGATAAGCGACCTAATAGCAGATACTGTTGTTCATTCTGCATTAATTGTAGGTAGTTTAGCATATTATAATACTCAAGGTGGACTAGAGACGCTAAATGGATAGGTGCAGAAGGTCGGCTTCATACAACGAGAAAAATAGCACGCACACATAGACACGCTTCACGTACAGCGAGTGCAAGCGCACTCACGATCGGCGTTTGTTTTGCGATCGCCGTACGTACGCGTATATCGCCTTAGCATGCCTTAGTTTTCATTAGTTGTATCGAACCGTCATATTTCTCTTTAAATTTTTGTCTCTTCTTCTTCGTCGTATGATTCCAAAATTTTATACGTCTTGACCAGAATTCAGCCACTTCACCCGCGTTTTCATTTGCCTTACAAAGTCCCTTCAAGATGCAGGACTGCAGGTGTTGTTGCACAGAGAGCACGGTAGGATGTGAGGCATTATTTGGGACATAGTTCTGCAATCGCACTGTGGGTCATTGGAGTACCCCCATCTAACTAAGTTGTGCCTGCAGCGACCCACTTGGCTTCGGAGTCGGTTTAGAGATTCGGTCGGTTTTCTTTTTCTGTCAATTGGCCATAGTATGAAAAAGCAAGGTACTGCATTTTCATTGACCCTGCGGATTAACTGGACTAGACAGCGATGTAACTACTCTAACCTACGTCTGTCTAATGTTAAAATAGTGACGCTTCCCGGGTAGAAATTTATAATTCTATTTAGTCCGTCAGTGAGATTATATCAAATAAAATTTGACACGTATTTTTTGTTTTATCAAATAAATAATAATTTACAAACATAAAGCGCATCAAAGTTCAGGAGTGGGGGCTTGTGACGTCACTTTGTCAGTAAAAGCACGGCGTGACGTCACACGATATTTCAACGCACTGTATTGTAGTAATTTTTAGTTTACGTGACTAAAGAAAAAATACGTGTCCAATATTTTTAGGTACCTAATCTAAATGACGGATTAGTTTATTTCTTTCTGCTACCCTATTGTGTCTCAATCTCAAGAAATGACATTACATCAACTAGATCATCGGTCCAGCTAATTGGAGGCCTATCAACGCTGCGTCTTCGGGCTCACAGCCACTCCAGGATTTTTTTGGCCAGAACCTTCTGTTATTCGTATATAGTGCCAGAGATCAAGCATTCTCAACATACAACAGATAAGGCGTTTATAATCTTTGTTTCTTACATAATATAAAATAATAATGTCGTGGGTTGTGTGCGCTGCATTCAAACTGTTAATTATTTCTTTATAGTATATATATATATGTATTTATTTTATAATAGTACACCAAAGACTACCTACGTACTGTCTTTCCTTTTATTTTTAAAATCCATCCAAAGGTTGTCTTGAAAAGATCGCTTATCGCTTAACGATAAGGCCGCCCATTGTGTCACCCAGTGTAATGTTTTCTTTTATACACTTTCTGTACTAAGAATACTCTTTATTATGTACACCATAAAAGTTATATGGTGTACATAATAAAGAGTATTCTATTCTATTCTAATTGATTGGTTGTTCTGCTGTTATGTTTGCCGACGTTGTGAAGATACGGATCGCATTCATTTTTAGCATTGGTTGTTGAATAATTTATCCGTCCTTCTGTTACATTCTTTTATAATAACGATCCTATGATAATAATATGATTATTATAGCGATGTTCTTTATCTTTATCATCTCCTTCGCTTATTTTTGCTTGTGTTTCTTATACTGTCCTGACGATCTACATCATTCCGTATCCTCCTATCATCTTTTTTCCCTTTAGAGATTATTAGCTTCTGATAATGCCTTCACCCGCGTGAATGTCGAAAAATATCCCGAGTGAACATGTTCCCGGGACAAAAAGTATACTTTCCTATTCCTCACTACAATCTATATCTGTGCCATATTTCACCCAGATACAAATTCCATCTACATCAGCCGTTCTGGTGTTATTGAGTAACAAACATACACACATCCATCCAAACTTTCGTATTTATAATATTAGTAAGATATCGTTAATAAACTCTTGTGCAAAATTGAATACTTCTGCTTCTTGACGCAGCGGTTCATACTGTGAGTTGTATGTCGGTGAATTAATGAATTTAAGAAGATTGTTTATATGGTTACATTAATATAGAATGGATATCCAGCAGAGATATTTGTGAAAAGTTCTTTAGATGCCCATAATCTCATATTAACCCAAACGTTTACGTGATCCATTTTCACAATCCGGCTTGCATAATATAATTTACATATTATTTTGATTGAATCACTTTGGGAACTTTATTAACATTTAAGTATTCAATAAAAACGAATCAACGTAAAAAATAATCTCGTAAACGAATCTTGTTTTTGGTAATTCAGCCTGATTATCTATAATAAATTAAGTTCATCTTTATTATTTGTTCGTAAAATACTGCCTTCAAATTGCAGCATTAGTCTAAATAGCAGGATTATATCCGACATTATCATTTTAATTCATATTTCTGTGCCTATATTTAGGTAAATATGTATCTTCAGCAAACATAACTCTTTATATAATAGCTTTCAAATAAAAGCCTTTATCAAAATCTACAAGTAAGACCTCACATTAAGAACCTTTATAATTTACTACACTATCAATATTACCATACAAATCGGCGTTATATAACACAAGACCATCCAGTCGAATTTCAATCGAACTACAGAAAAAATAAAGTTGTAATTTCAACGAGTGTCGGGTAACGTTGGAATGGTGTCAATGAACTGGCTTACTCCATAAGTTACACACTATTTGGCGAGCTAAAGTGTAGGTACTTGGTAAACGGCGTGAAGAAAAAAGTGGGTAGAACGTTATTTTATGAGTACAACACTACTCATAGAAACAGATGCGCCGCCAAGCGTAGTGTATTAATATTTAAATTAATTGTCAGTGTTTACATGCGAGGTTTACATGAATGTTTTACGGATTTTGTAATGGACAAGTTTCGACGATATGGATTATGTATGGTTGCTTTCATGTGATTTCCAATTAAAAAAAAATGTGGTCTCTAGCTGTGTCTCTAGACTGAATGACACAAATATTTATCTTTTCGTAATATACAGTATCCACATATTAATATCATAATAGCGAAAGTAACTCTGTCTGTTTGTTTGTGTGAAATTGGTAAGTATGGAAGATAGTTGGAGACTCTGGAAAGGCCATAGAATAGTTTGGTGATATGAATGATGAAACACTTCTTACGCGGGCGAAGCCGCTGGCAAAAGGTAAGTCCATGTCACAGGAGTCAGAGCATTGTGAAGATCCAGAGAAAGATAAGCTTTCAAGTTAGTTCTCAGAAATTCAGATGAAACTGTTGAGGAAATAGCCAAAGAACTAATGATTGGTACTGTAAGGAGGGCAACCTCTTTGCCTCTTATACGGCTGCTAGGAATATCTGAATATATTTTTATTACCGGATCTTTTGCCCGGCCCTTTGCATAGCTTCAAATATTTATATCATTTGTTCTAGCGTGGCACGCAACAACTCCGATGAAAGAATCTTCAAATATTCCTAGCATTCTAAATATGATTACTCTTCAAAAAACGTGGCAGTTTTATAAGAGGCAAGGAGGTCGCCCTGCTTACATAAGCTACGCCCCTACGAATAGAAGCGCAGATTCATGTGAGGCGCGTGTGTGATTCTACGTTCTGAATGGTTAAATCAGTCCTTTCTAATCTTATCACGCTAATAGACCTAACAGAGGATAAAAATTAACTACTGAGGTTTTTTTGTCGTTAAATCGTAAAAAACGTCGCCAAAGGCAACTAATTTCCGTTAGATCTGGCGACAAAGTAGCTAAAACGGCGCTGTGCTGCACTAGGTTGCTAGCTCCCTATAAGGCCCAGTTTTTTGATCCGTAGTTAACTCAACCAATGGTTAAATTTGCTAGCCAATGGTTTCAAATTACGGTAAAATGCGTTTTTCTTCCATTATTAGCCTCACAAATAAGTTGAGTAGCTAATTATTTCACCATTTTTAAGACTAACAATTGATGAATAAACACGCTTTACCGAAAATTCAAACCATTGATTCGCATATTTAACCAATGATTGAGTTAACTATGGATCAAAAAATGGGCCTTAATCGGAAAACTGAACAGACTAGCCAATTTATTGCATTATGGCAATAATTTGGTCAATTAATTTTATTGACACTCCGATAAAAAAGTATAGAGATACATTGGAAGTAGGTTTAGAAGTCTGGGACGAAGTCAGATAGCAGACTAAGTCAAGGTCGCCATGGTTAAGCAGAAACAATGAGGCATTATTCTTTGGGACACCTAATACATTAGCTTCGTCCGTTTTGGCACTTGATGTTTCCAATTTGGTGCTCGGAGACGGCAAATTTAAGATAGGAACTATGCATAAAGGAACCTCAATATTGTTAAAACTGAATGGCCTAGTTAGATCAGACTGTCTTGGAGACTTTAATGTCTAAAATGAATAAAAATAGGCAGCATAACCCGGGCAAATATCAATGTGACTTTTCACATGTTATTTCTAAGTTTATCTTGGGGATTACTGACAACGTTGAAAGAAAACATCGTGACGAAACCTGGACTTGAAAGTTAATACAAGTTTCAAATCGTCAACCCGTCTTGAGTAAGCTTGGTGATCAATGTGCCATCTCTGTATGAGAAGAATCCTTTGTCAGGACAGGCTAGTATTATAGAGCATAATCAGTTCAAACTAGGTCCTCCTAGCCAATAAAACCAGTATAAACTAGCCTTGGATCCTTTTGAATCTCCCTACTACACTAGGTCAGCTCAAAGTGTCAGCCAACGTGCGATATACATAGAAGAAATTGGAAATATCTTTTCACAGCGGATTCAATCATAACAGCATTACTATAGAACTTTCGCCAGATGTTACATTCAAATTACGCAACACATCTGATGCAACTACATCAATTCAATATTGACACATACTAAAAGTATGAGCACAGCATTCCGCTCAAATTCCACAGTATAATAAAACGATGTATACGGAACTGCAGCACGCATGCGCACAGCATTCAGCGCCTTTCTCGGCGATTGCGTTATGCAGAACGTTACACATAGCTACTAAGGTTCTTATCCACCAAGTGAAGCTAGGCGGTGCGAGGATTTGTAGCGGCGCTGCGGAAGTGGGTGATTGTTTCCAGTAAAGCTGTGTAAGCTTGCACAGTACGATAATACGTAACGAAGCAAAGCTAAGTGGTGCGAGGGTGCGTAGCTGAGTCTTTTCAGCAGGTGTTCTTTGCAGGTGAAGTGCATTGTGGTGTCATTCCTCGTATTTGTATTAGTAATTTTTGTATCACACCTAGCTCCTCTGCGCTATGACGTAAAGCGTGAAAATCAAGACCGATCGCGATGGAGGACTTGTGTGTACGCCCTCTGTTCCATCTAGGGGATATAGGACATTCAATAAATTAAATCAAGTATGTCTAGCTTCTCTAGCCCGTTTCCACCAGAGCAGCGTTAAGCCATGCTAGGTAAATGAAGTGATTGCATTGGTGAATTTTCCCTCGTGCATCGCTTAGCTACCTCGTTCATCTTTGGTGGCAAAGCAACCTTACTGTTGCAAGGATGGCGCAACGGCGTAACAATTTTGTGGCGTTTATCCCTAAATATGGCGGTGTCAGCCAATATGGGTATACTCCGGATGGTGTTAGGCTGTGGCAAGATTAATGGCGAATTGGAGATAGTGTTTTTAGTGTTAATAGGCTATAATATCTTGGGCAATAGTGGATGTTGCAGTTAAAGTAAAATACTAACCAGTTTCACGTAATTACTTATTTAATACAAGAGCTGCCGAAAATTGGACAAATGGCGTGCGATTGGAGAGGCGTATGTCCAGCAGTGAACTGCTATAAGCTCATGGTAATAATGATGACTTATTTAATAAGCCTTTTTTTGCCGATACTGTCCAAATTCTTTCAGGAACTAAATGAGGTAAAAACATAAGATTTTAGAGATTTCCAGTCACCATTATCATCATCAAGCCTTTTAAAGTTCCCACTGGTGGGACACATGCCTTCTCTCTATGAGAGGGAATGGGTCGTATTCCACCAAACGGGCCAGTGCGGGCTGGTGGATTTCACATGTCTTCGAATTTTTGGTTCTAGGACATGTCGGTTCCCTTACGATGTTATTCTTCACCGTTTTGAGAGCAGTGGTGATGAAATAATTTACACAAAGTAAAGAGCCTGCCTGGGTTCAAACCCACAACCTACAAACTTGTAAGTCGCGGTCGTTATCACTGGGCCACCACTGTTCTCAGCATATGAGATATCTGCTGGTGCCAGTCATATGAACTTAACTAAGTGGGCATCACTTCATTTATGTCACGTACTGAAAATCTCCTAAGATGTTGTATTGAAGGTTTGACACTAAAACTAAAAGATAAGCCAACCAGCAATATGGAAATTACACACACTTAAACTGGCTAACATACCACGTCGCTCAATACAGGAACTTAGGTAATTCCTAGTTGCCTACCATTTCTGGCGACACCAATTTTCCAAGCGATAAGAAAAATGTAGTTACCATGTCCATTACGTATTCACGTATCACTAAAAATTTCTCAAGTTCCTTGTAACTGATGGCAACACTGGTCATAGGGTTGCTAGCTTCAAATGTCGTAAAGACGAACAGCCAAGGCAGTTTAGTACTTTTGCGTAAAAAGGCCGGATACCTCAACTTATTAAGGATTTTGTGTTTTTTTGTTATAAAACAATAGTCGTTATTGTATGTAAATCCAAGCTTTTTTATACTTTGTCATAAAAACTCATCCTCGTACTAATTTCTAATGAAATGAAAGGCAAAAAAACTTTTGCCAAAAGAAATAAACCAACTTCTAAACACTACAAACGAAATATAACTCTGTTTTCCGAAATCGGTGTCTTTAGTATTGTTTTTCGACACCAACTTCGGAAAACATAGTTATTTTTCGCTTTGCATATTGCTTTAGAAGTCGGTTTATTTACTTATATTTCTTTTTTTTAGTTTATGTAAGTCATACTACTATGAAAATCATTTATAGCCAGAGTACATCTAATTTAGATTCCAATGAGCCCAAACACGACTAGGATACATTGTTTTATTACGGAGTTCCAGTGCCTACCTTCCGGCTTTATCATCAGATCAGTTCGATGGTACCATTTTGATCAGTGCCATTTATTTATATTTACTTCATCATAGTCGCTTAACTATTCGAGATATCTTACACCCATGAGATACTTTTTAAGGAGTTTCAGTGGCCATCTGTGGTCTTCTTCATCAGTTCAACTTAATTATACTTTCTGAGTGTAAATGCTTGCAATAGCCATGAAAATATCAGATTCGCTATATGTCTGCCTATAATATTTTAAGAGTTCCCTCGATTTCCATTGGATCCCATCATTAGATTCTGACTTGGTGACAATGGGATCACATGGACAGTACACCCTTACAAACGTAAAAAGAATTTTGGAAATTCATTTACATATAACGGAGTTATGCCCGAAAATACATTTAAAACAATCTCCTCCTTTTTGGGAAGACGGTTAAAAAAGAAAGAATTATTCTATAATAGGTTTCTCAGTTAAAAATGGAAAAAAAAAACTTTAAGGAATATCCGGACAGTTTTCACACCGTCATGTTTGACCGGATAAAAATCCAAAATTCCTACTGTCCGGCTTTATCCGCACGTCTGGCATCCCTAACTGCGCACGATTCGTTCGGGATACCTGCGCTGCGCGTGAGTTGCGAAACTGTCGCCGAAGTATTACGTCACTCCGACCTTCCTAATGTCGTTTACTTGAAACATTTAGATTAGAAACCGAGTAGGCCTATGCTAAACTGTTTTATTGCCTTTTCAAGCGAAGTGGGGCTATATGGGCTTGTATGCCTACTAGTATGGCTGGCGAAGGCAAAGTGGAGGATGATAATGAGTGTAGTTGATGTCGTGTTGTTAAAAAGGTAATTTGATGTCTTTTACGATTAAAAGCGGATTAGAATTAAGTTTGACTAAGTATTACGCTTAGTTCATAAGTTATTGTTATTAGATATGAGTACTACTAGTTTTTAACGTTTTTCATAGTTTTATATATATAAGTTAATTTTAAAACCACGCTATTGCATTAGGTATACCCCGTATACACCTACCTGTAATGATAGTTGTAAGGGAGATTTTAATAATAAATAAATATAAAGTTATTTACAAAAGATGGGGAAGGATCAACTAGACGTGTGGGGAAAAATTACAGAAATGAAAAGAACCGTAGGTAGGAGCTCCTTGTAAAGATGTTTGGGAACCAGATCATTTTGAGATTGATTTGGTTTGATAAGCCTAAAGTCCCATCTCGGCACCTTCCCATCTCGGTACCCTGTCACAAATAACAGGGTGCCGAGATGGGACTAAACCAATTTATCTTGGTCATCTTTACCAATTTCTTACACGTCAATATACCAGAAATATCAATTTTGTGTGTCTACCTAGGCGTGGCCAACCACAAATTTTCCCACATGGACACTATTTCCTTCAGAGAACAATATTATGTAAAATTATAATAATTATGCCATTTTCTGTTTAACTAAACTTCAGTTTTGCTTTCGTAATGCCTAATTCCGGTCAAATTAATTACGCTTTAGTTTTTTGCTGGCCAACCTTTTTGTGTTCATTACGAATGTAAGAAGTTTTTTGCGCACTTGTAGTTGCCTTAGTTAGTGAATTAAAAATGGAATCTAGTTTAGCTTTATTAAGTAACTAGAATGTATTTACTCTATTTAAGTATGTTACTGATTACTTAACTTGAACGATTACGGTTACGGAATTTTAAATGACTACACTGAATCAGTTATACGATTTTGATATATCAATGAAGGTACATAACATCACGCCAGTATATTCTGAAGGTTTAGGCAGAGTTATACCAACAGTACAGACGAATTTGCACCAAGCTATTACATGATACTTATAATTTTTTTGGGACAATCTCACCGCACTATTCCCAAACAGTGGCGACCAGCACAAGAGCGCCGAGGCAATGAAGCTCGACGAAGTCCCGGAGAATGAATTTGAATGTCTTGGATCCCGCAACGAACTTAATCAGAAAAGAATAACGGAGGAGTAGGGTACTTATACTTAGTACGTTTAATTACCATGTGATAGCCTAGCTATTAATTGTGCACAAATTAAGACTCCAGCCTGAGAAATTTTAGACAGTTAGGCCCAACCTCACTTGGCCCGTCACGAAAAACTAACTCAGGACTTTATGCTCCGCAGTGTGGCACTGACCAACGGGATAGTTACGTAGTACGTTTATTTTACGTACTTTAGTGAGTTATTTACTGATTTTAAGGGGTTCCGTACCCAAAGGGTAAAAACGGGACCCTATTACTAAGACTCCGCGATCCGTCTGTCTGTCTGTCACCAGGCTGTATCTCATGAACCGTGCTAGCTAGACAGTTAAAATTTTCACAGATGATGTATTTCTGTTGCCGCTATAACAACAAATACTAAAAACAGAATAAAATAAATATTTAAGTGGGACTCCCATACAACAAACGTGAGTTTTTGCCGTTTTTTGCGATAATGTTACGGAACCCTTCGTGTGCGAGTCCGACTCGCACTTGGCCGGTTCTTTAAATATTTAACAATGCACCTGCCATGTTGTCTCTTCACCAACCTTGGTTGGCTTGTAGAGAATGCCTGAGGCATTTAATCCGTCTTTGTAGCTTTTGTGCATGAAGTCAAAATAAATAAATAAATAAACTCACAGACGATCGATGCTGTAGGTAATACACAAATCTATAGGTAATGTTAATAAAAGTCAGCTTAACCATTAAAGTGCATGATTTTTAATTCTTCGAAAAAAGTTGTACTGATTTAGGCATTCATGTGCTAGGTGTTGGGAATTAAACCGAAAAAATATAGTTTATATTTTACGAAGTACTGTTGCCACCGAACAAAAAATATACCCTGTTTGGGCTTTACAACAACATGCATCGAACACATATTTATTTATTTAAACTTCATGTACAATAGTGGTACATAGGTGGACTTAATGCCACAAGGCATTCTCTACCAGTCAACTCTTCTTATTTTATAGTCGAATTGAACGCTATGTTGCGGTTTTACAACAATATGCATGCATTTTGTGTGTAAAATCTCAGCTCAATTGGTTGGGGATAGCTGTTTTTTTTTTAATTCAGTTGCAATATTTAATATTAGTAGATATATTTATATAAATATTTGTATTTATGAACGTAGTTCTTTTATGTATGTATGTATTATTATATATTTAATTAGTATCTTACTGTAAAATTGTACACTGGATTACTGCCCTCAATTATTATGATCTCTATCACTCAAAGGTTTGCTGGAAGAAACCTCCATTTAGGAGTTAAGCTCGCCTTTGTACATGAATATTTATTTCTTTTTGTGTAAATGTATTGTTTGGTGTACAACAAAGAATTAAGAATTAAATATTTGACCCACACATCCTACTAACAAACTGACAAGGCAAGTTAATTATAAGCTTGTAAAAATTAAGACTTTTCTATGGAATTAAATGGAATTTATGGAATTTCTATGCTCTTAAAACGGCGTAGGAAAACATCGTGAGGAAACCGGCATGTCTCAGAACCACACATTCAAAGACATGTGACAATTACCAACCCGCACTGGACCCGCGTGGTGGATTAAGGTCCATTACCTCTCTCACAGAGAGGAGGCCTGTGTCCCAGCAGTGGGAACATTAATAGGCTGATGATAATGATGGAATTAGTTTTTATTAACATACATTCTCATTATAAAAATCCTGCCAGCTTCACCATTCATTTAATTTCTTATTCAACCGGAAAATGTAGAAACAGTTGTCGTTTATGGAATTCCTGTTTCGCCTACAACAGCTTCAGTACACATAGTAACTGGTGACTGAATATGTGAATAGTTAAATAAACTAACGACTATCGGTTATATCTGACGGTTAACGTTAAAATATAGAGCTACATTAATAAATCATTTATAGAAGAAATTGACTTATGAAGACAGAAATATTTTGATGCTGATATGATTCTTAAGACGTTAACCAGACAGAGCGAAAAGGAAAAAAAATATCGGATTGAAATAATAAGCATAAGCAAGTTGACAAGAACACAGAATGCCAGATAAGCACAATGCCGAAGATTATAGAGGTTTAAGGGAAATATGAAACACTAGGTAGCAGCTTCACCAACTTGAAAGAATTATCCCAAGATGAACATATATCCGTGATGAAAATTATGCTTTGTACTAATCCAGCTTGCTTGCTTGCTTGTGCTTTGTACTAATCCAGCTTGCTTGCTTGCTTGTGCTTTGTACTAATCCAGCTTGCTTGCTAGCTTGTGCTTTGTACTAATCCAGCTTGCTTGCTTGCTTGTGCTTTGTGCTGTTCATGTCGCCACATCCAAATCTGTTTAGATGTTAGAATGTTAAAAGGGTAGCAAATAGATAAACTGACAGAGTTACTTTCGCTTTCATAATTTATAGCTCCTGCCCGTGGATTTACCCGCCTAAAAATATAAACTAGCCGGAATACAAACCTATATCCATCCCAGGGTCTTTTCATCTAAATCGGTTCAGTAGATCCAGAGATTACCCCCTACAACCTAACAAACTCAGAAACTTTACCTCTTTATAATATTATTAGTATAGATAGATTATAATACGGATTTTAATTTTTAACAGCGTATTCGGTGTTGAAAAGGTTTTATGTAGTTCTGTAGGGAATACTTTCAGCTGGGCTAGAATTAAGAAAGTACAATTACTATTTAATAATTACTATTTTGCAAATGAGACGATTTCATTTAGATGAAATTTATATATAAATTCAAAGCTATTATTGAGGGCAATTTAAATAATACTATCCTTATTAGTAACAAAATCTAAGTAAGAATAATATGCACTGTATTTTGTAGGTGCATATTGACAGCTGCATAATATATTTTCAATTTTATGGAAAACAATAGACTGCGATGGCGAAAATTAATAGATTACTAAGTGGGTAAATTGATGGATGTGATGAGTTTGGGATGATTCAGCAATCTATCAATAAATAGGGATTCGTAAAATTATTGATTAATCAAATTAACATGAAAAAGCCGTTCCGCCACATATGATCTAAAGACGAAGAATTAAGGAATCTGCGCTAAGATTATAATGCTAAACTAATCTAAGTGTCGGTCTATTTGTTATGGTTTGACACGTAAACCACTGCACCAATATTCATGATTTTTAGGAGTATGTTCCTTTGGTATAATTTCCAAACTACGTTTTACTATTTTTACGTGGGAAGAGCCGTTGGCAGAAGCAAACAAAAAAAAAAGAATTCGGAAAACAGATTTCCCCGTAGATGTATAGCGAAAACTTACTAAATCTATGGTTCTCCAACTCGCAAATTGAAATCGTAATGACGAAATAAAATATTTTTATTTCAACTCAACCATTTGAACAACTTTTGAATAGTCAACAAAAAAAATACTAAAATGAAGTTAATTGCACATTCGCAAGCGTCAGTAGGTCTCTATGGAGAAGAACGTGCAAGAAACTCCACGGACACGCTTTTCCATCAATAATTTATAAGTAGTAAGTAAGTATTTGGTTACATAATTCTTGTTGGAAAATTACATATTATGTGAGAACCATGTAAAAAGACCTGCATGTTAAAGCGTCTAGAGTAAAATAAACAACCCCAAAATAAAATAATGACATTGAATGAATAACACCCAGTTTAATCACCACTCTATCAACGTTCAAAGCTAAAACAAGACCTCTAAATTGACAGGCTTTGATTTAGAACATATAATAAATACACCAAACTAAGTCACTTGAAGTAAAGACCTTGAGAAAGCACCAAAGTGACTGCTAATGACTGTACCAAAGACTATACTATCTATAATTATAACTAAAAATAATAACGGATAAAAGGACGAGTCAAACTGATATGCAACTCATTAACATAAATTATAAAATGTTGACGCGCATTGTTATATAACTTGGATATTACGTCAGCGTCGAAAAACGGTGCATCCGTTAAATATTTATTAGATTAATTAATTAGAGATTATGAAAGGTCAATTTCATCAAAATCGGTTTAGTAGTTTTTCCGTGAAAGAGTACCTAATAAACATCCTCAAAAACTTTCGAGTTTGTTTTTTTGTTGCCTTGCTTTTTAATTGCCTTGCTTCCCATAAATAGTCTTGCTTCTGCCGTGCAAAAGCTTCTTCTCACATAGAAAAGGTAGAATTTAATAAATACTGATTGTTGACGAAATATCTAAGCTTTGTCGGATGTAAAACGATTTGTTTTTTGGCACCGGCGGCTGGGAAAGACCAGTTTTCCATGTCAATTTGGATTTCACAAGACACTGAAAGCTTTCTGAGATGCAGACCTTCACATTCTAGGGAAGCAAAATCCTTTCAAAATCTTTCGTAACCCAGCACAATTGCAAGTACTTTTAACGTAAGCTCAGCATATAAGATCCAAAAGTCCAAATACTACCCAAGCTTTAGTTAGGTCACTGGGCTGCCGTCGAAGGAATGTAGCCGGTTGTTTTGCAACAAGTTCTTCCCTCCCTCTCTCCCACGAAAACCTCTCGCTCTACCACACGAAGTTCCCCGAAGTGTACCGAAGTTCAAGAGCTTTCGCGTAACATCGTGCCTTCTTCGGAAGTGAGACTGGATTCTTGCGAGTTCTGTTTGTTATTTATATCTTTATGCGGATTTGTGATAGACGTTTTAGTTGTTAAATAACGGAATCTTCAACGGGCTTTAGTGGATTCCTGTTTAAATTCTTTAGGCTTTTGAGTGACGTGGGTTGACTTAAAGTTTCTTAGATGATATCTTACCTACATGGTTTCTTTAACGGACAAGCAAGATATTAATCATTGGTTTTGTTTTAATTCATTAAATCAATGCCACAGATGTCGTTATCCAAGAAAGGATATTTGTTTTTTGACAGGTTTCCATATAAAAATTGAGAGACGACAAACCTTGGTAAAATTAGCCCTAAGTGAGAAAATAGTGTATCTAACTTTAAACTATAACTCGCAAACAGACCGCCCTTACCTGCTTAAATACAACAGTAATTCTAACTTTTTTTAAAGAATATTACAGGCATTCAATATTTTAACACGCAGTAGAAAAGGTACTCAAAAAATCGACCATTATCTCTAACACGACGGGTGTAAAAAGGTTATAGCGATAAAGGCTTGGCTCGACCCCAATAAGATGGCACATTCATGTTATATGACCACAGAGTGACGTTATTTAGCGCGTATGACGTCAGAGTCGCACGCGCATCTGAAGGCCTCGAATGGCTTGACGAATTTAATGTCAGACAGTCCAGAGGCTCTAGACAAAGTGTTAATGTATCAGCGATAGCCATTGTCAAAATTTAAGTGACATTTCGATATCGCCTGACAATTCCACATATTTTGACATTTTTCCAATGTCTCAAAGGCTTTGGACAAACGCCAAAATGTAAGGGATTGATCACGGGACATTCGATAGCGTTTGACATTCCTATACGTTTTTGTCATGTATGACAGAATATCACTTTGACAGCCTCAGGCGCGGATCCAAGATTCGCTAAGAGGTGGCAAATGTTTCTCTACCCGTAGAGGAAGGGTGTCAATTCCTTTTTTATTATTGAGGGCTCGCCTTTCAACACAATCTCACCTGATGGTGAGCGCTGATGTGGTAGACGATTGAGCCGGCTTGCCTAGTAGTAAACATTAAGATTATCGGGCAGTTATTTATAAAAAACCGGCCAAGTGCGAGTCGGACTCGCACACGAAGGGTTTCGTACCATTATCGCAAAACACTGCAAAACAATCACGTTTGTTTTATAGGAGCCCCCCTTAATTTATTTTATTTTAATTTAATAATGATTACTTTTTGAAGAGAATATACAACTAAACATTCTCTGAATATTTCAAGCGCCATTGCCGTTATTAATATCGAGCAAAAAACGGCAAAAATATCACGTTCGTTGTATGGGAGCCCCCCTTAAATATTTATTTTATACTGTTTTTAGTATTTGTTGTTACAGCGGCAACAGAAATACATCATCTGAGTAAAATTACAACAATCTAACTATCACGGTTCATGAGATACAGCCTGGTGACAGACGGACAAACGGATCGCGAAGTCTTAGTAATAGAGTCCCGATTTTACCCTTTGGGTACGGAACCCTAGAAAAGAAAGAAAATCAATTTACTTGGCACAACACAAACCAGAGGCACATAATTATTTTATTTGAATAACGAAACAATAAAAAAGTAAAATAAATTGAATTTTAACGAATTCATCATACCTGATGACCTGTTAAACTTTGAAGTACCTTGCTTTGTATGAAGCTGGTAGTTTACGATGCTGTATAAATAATACCATCATAATTATGGACAAAGAACTTGAACCTATAATTAACTTAATTACCTACATGTTCGGTCGGCTAAAAATATACAATAATTACGAGAATTATGTCAGAAATGTCTATGATATCACACTTCGGTATTTATTTTGATGTCATTCGAACATTTAATTGCTTACAGAAATAGTTTTGTTGAGGATCTGAAGGACCAATCAAATTCTGCTGCTTATTCCTTTTATTAGTATTGGGAACTATTAGAAAATACATAAATTAATACTTTAAAGATTCAAGTGTCAATTAGCAGACACAATAAAAAAAAAATAATTAAAAAAATCAAAATACCCGACTGCTTAAAAAGCGAACTAAAAAGACGTAAACAAGAAGAAAATCATGCTGTGCAGTCGGAGGATACATATTCGCGAGATGGCTGACCAAAACCAGATGTATCCTCCGACTGCACAGCATGATTTTCTTCTTGTTTACGTCTTTTTAGTTCGCTTTTTAAGCAGTCGGGTATTTTGATTTTTTTAATTAATTTTTTTATTTATAACTTTTTAGTTAACATTTTTTTCGAATTAGGTACATTTAAATATATAAGTGATATATATTTTTGAAATCACCTCTTGAAACCCTTTATTTTGATACCCCACACGATGGGTTTGGAAGTAAAAATTAAATTGGCCCCCCACAATATGGCGCCCACAAGCCGCCATTTTCCTATTTTCCAATCTTAATGTAGCCTATGACACTTGCAAGGTTAAGACGAATCGATTGACGTATGAAACATCAAAATCGGCCAACGCGTTAGGTCTCTGGAACGCCACATAGGAACAAACATACATACATACATACATACATACATACATACATACATACATACATACATACATACTTACATACATACATACATACATACATACATAGACTGATAAACACATTACCCTCCTTCGGCAGTCGGGTAAAAATTAGCATTGTTTTAATCCGATTCGGCAATATGGACAGATAAATTACAAAAAAATGGTGAAATGATGAGAAAGTACCTAACACGCTTTCGAAGTTATTCTCCTTCAATCCAAAACGATATTTGTCTTCTAATTTCAGAACGTAGCAGACTAGGAGCGCTGTTTTCCTCTACTTTGCATAGACTAAAACAACTTCGCCAGTCAATGAGACATTAAAAAGAATACTGCGACTTATCCTTTTTCTTTACTTAGAACTAGCTTCTGCCAGAGGCATCACCCGCCTGAAAAGTGCTATTTCAGTCTATAATCTATCTCTGCGCCAATTCATCCAGATCCGTTTAACCGTTCTGGCGTGATTGAGTAACAAACATCCATCTTTCGCATTTATAATATTAATAAGTTTTAATAAAAAAAAAACCTAGAACAATATTGAAAAAATGAGATGTACTCATTAAAAGAAAATTTATCTACTAACTTATACCACTTTCAATGCACGTTCCCAAGCCTAAGTTAATATAAAATCTATAGTTAATATAACAAAATCGATTGATTGATTGGGATTCAAGATTGAGTGATTCAGGAATTGCCATCAACCAGGATGCTACTGGGAAGATCCAGATGGAAAAATCCATACTTTAGACACTTTGGCCCAAAACCTTATGCTCAGCAGCCAAATTGTGTAAGTGAATTCGGCAAGGACAATCACATAGACGGAAATCCACATCGCGTCTTTCATCTCGCATGTGATTGGTCGATTGATGGCGTCAAAACGTTTTGCCTTGCCGAATTCACTTAAAAAATTATGTTGCGGCAGCGGGAATAACGCTTGCAGCCACTATACTGTTTATAGCTACTTTGTTTATTAATTATTTTATCTTTTAATTATCTTCCGTTTCCGTGAGTGGTGTGCCCGTGGTATCAACAGTAGGTCTTATCGGATACCAGCGCGGCGTTTATTATTCTTTTTAAATATCGCTGCACATTCTGAGATAGGAGCCTATTTGGTCTCGCACGGTTTTTTTTTTATTATTGTTTATTAATTTGTTTGTTTCTTGTTTATCTCTCGTGCCTCTTGTGCGGGTCACAAATAAATATCTATAATAATCTCTTTCTTTCTTTTTATACCAACAAGGCAGTTGCAGCCATTAAAATTCTATAAATTTAATGACTTCCTATACCCCTTTCAACGCATGTTCCCAAGCCCTAGACAAAGTTAATACAAAACCGATTGAATAACAAATCGAATGATTGATTGGAGCCGGCCAGTGATTCAGGCATTGTCTGATTGACGTCTGATTGCAGTCAAACAATGGCTGCCCTTGCACGATGGCATTGTCCTGGTTTGTTGACCACTGCAGCTTTACTGCTGCAATGTTTATTTTTGTTTTATACGTTTTGAGAATTGTTATTTGGTTCGATTTTATTCTCAGAATGAATAAACAGCTTTAGGTTCGAGCTTTCTGTCCTTAGATAAAGTACCTATAGATTAAGCCTTATAATGACCTTGATTGATAGAGCGAGATGGCTAATTGGCAGCTCCATGTAAATAATAAGGACAAAAGATTATTTTTTGTCTTTGTCACCGTGGCCGGTTTCTGTTGTTTGTCAAACTCTAATACAATGGCAGGTTTGACAAACAAACTCGGTTTTGTTTGATTTTCTATGATTTCGTGGTATTATGTGTTAATTGAGACAAGGAATTTGGGTTATTTATAGATAATAAGTGTCAGTGCGATGGTGGGTTGTAGTGTTCTTGTTCTTGTTGTAACACCAGAACTAACTATTGCTGTCTCATGTGCGGCCACGCCAGGGCTTAATCTATCGGTACTTTATGTAAGTTTCTGTCCTAAATGTATCTTCAGATTTTAATGTTTATAAATGGTACACTGGTTATTTTTATTTCAAAGAAATTGAAAGGTCTCTTAACCTCCACAATCGGCAATTGACAAGATTCTATCTTTATGAACAAGATCTCATCTCTCTCACCAAGATTTTTCTGGATGTATAAAAAAACCTCAATCTTGAACCTGCCTGAATGCTTCGGTACCGGTAAGTGTATATAGATCATAACATAATCAAATATAGTGGTAATTAATGGTCTTGAAATTTTGTCGATTGTGAAACAAATTCCATGCTCCCGAAACTCTCAGTTTTCCCTAAATCTAGCAAAACACGTATTAAACTTGAATACTCACATTCATTATCATGGCTATTCCTGGCGAGTCCCCGGATCTGTTCGTTGACATAGTTATTGCTCTTGGGGACGTTGAGCGCACTGCGGATCCCCACGGAGGAGTTGTCCAGATGACCAGGCCCGATCTTAGGCACGTGGCTGGAGCAGTACACCTCCTTGTCTTCCGTCCAGTGCTGGTTGTTGTAATATGTCTGCGGAAGAAGAAATGAATTGATTAGATGGAATCGGAGGTATTTTACCTGGAGGTTCAGTTTTATGGAGGGACACGAGGCCATTTTACGAAAGAGTTCAGCAAGTCATGTAGACATACACACTGAAGGCATTGATTTAGTTGAATATAATTATTATCCTTTGTTTGTTGAAATAAACTTTTCTTTATTTGCTGGATTGTCTTGAAAGGTAATCTTTTAGGAAGCCGGTGAAAAGAAAGGGATTATCAACTGAATTGACGCGCAAGCTGGCCTCGTAGTTTGAAGGGTGTGATTAATATAAAAGTGACTTTAGTTCTATTAAACCTCATATACGTGTCCACAGTTTTTTGTAGTTAGTAAAATGGATAACCGGCGTGGTTATGGTCGCTCCTAAGTACAAAGACGACAGTAACACCAAGGGGATTTTCCAATCCAAGGGAAATTCCCATGTAATCTTGAAAATTAAGTTTTTAATTATTGTTGTCCACAATTAAACCGAGACGAACACCCTACACGCACACTACACCCAACCACACCACACACACACACCCACACACCCATCACACCCACACCCATTACACCCTAGCCGTCATGAACCGGAGAGTGAATACTTTCATTATGCGAACAGCTAAGGAGCGGAATTCTCTGCTGGAGTCTGTTTCCCGATAGCTACAACCTCGGGGTTTTTATGTCAAGATTGAATAGGTTTCTTCTAGGCAAGCGTGTTACACCGTCGATCACATCATCGCTTACCATCAGGTGAGATAGCGGTCAAGCGCGATACTATCAATAACAAAAAAGATAGTGATCCATACATTATTCAGGTTTGAACTGGTGAAGAAGACCAATTAAATAGTAAAAATAGGATATGGATCTAGCGATCCAAATGCGTATTCATTCAATTTTGAAGAGAAAAGTTTTATTTTATTTATTTATTTATTAACACGTACATTTATTTTTACAGGTAAGACCCAAGCTAACAAATGTAGTCATATATTGCCAGTTGGCCAGTCCCAGAAACGGGTCTAGATAGAGGTACAAGTTATACAGTGGACAACACACTAAGTGTCACCCTCTGGAATTCCGCCAAAGAGCAAGAAAATATGTCCAAACGCAAAAAGACGCTATTCAGTATCCTAACTGCTCGAGTCACTGGTGCAAACTTTAACACGTTAGTGCGGGATGACGGGACTTTAAACAGCCCCTCCCTCGGTCCTAACCGTAGCCTCCTGTTTGGAACGAGTAATCCCAACGATTCTAATATTTGTGGATTATTTAGCATACCACGAAAAACCATGAAAACATATTTTACAAGGGCGAGGTTGCGCCTGACTTCCAACTTATAGTACCCAACCATCCCTATAACAAAGAGGGTTGGATACATAAGCGGGTAGAAAGGGTAAATACCAAATTGCCTCATGTATAGGTACCGGGTAAATTTGTTTTGCATTTTCTCCACCATCGTAGAATACTTCGTTTCATAAGGTTTCCAGATGATAGCACTAGTTTCCAAGTTGCTTCGTACTAACGCATTATATAGCGATTTCACTGCTGCCATGTTGGTGAAGTCACGGGTTTCACGCATGACAAACCCAAGATTTTTGAAGGCTTTTCTACACACCTGCACCACATGAGTACGAAACGACAGATCCTCGGAAAAGGTAACACCGAGATCTCGCACTAACCCCACCCGCGGTATGACGTGACCGCCCATGCAATACTCGTGACGTCGGGGTACCACGGCCCGCGTGAAGGACATTACGTTACACTTCGTCACATTGAAGATTAATTTGTTCTATTCACTCCATGCTACCACCCGATCGATGTCTCGCTGGAGCATGCCACAGTGTGACTCGTCTGTGATCCGCATGAATAACTTGAGATCGTCAGCAAATAACAAACAACCAGCGTCTTTAATGACTTCTGGAAGATCGTTAATCATTAAAATAAATTCTAAGGGTCCTAAATTTGTCCCCTGGCTAACCCCCGTAAGGGTGAAATACGAGTCCGAGGTGTAACCTGCATACTCCACAATTTGCTTACGGTTACCCAAGTAGCTAGCAAAGAACTCTAGGAGGGCTGGGGTAAAACCAACCCTCGCAAATTTATTTAATAGGATGTCATTGTCTACACTATCGAATGCCTTCCTGAAGTCGAAGTAAGCGACGTCTAGTTGTCCGCCTGTCTCCTGTTGTCATTTAAAGGAGACAATTGTAATGTAACACTTTTCACCCCTTGCCAAATCTGATTCATTTTACACAAAATTATCGGATTCACAATAGAAATACATACCAATATAAAATTATCCACAATATTTCATACTATAAAAAACAAATGAAGGGTCAAGTTATGATGGTTATTTTCTGAATAGAAGCTCAGTCTATATTCAAAGCGATATGGACCGTTAATTTGTGACAAAGTGAATGGTTTTATTGAATTATTTATAGCATGGGCCTGTGCTTTGTCGACATAATGTATAATTTTCCAGTGCTTCATTGTATAATTGCTTTCAAATTAGATGTATTTATTACCTACCAGCTAACCCGACAGATTTTGTACTGTTCAAATAATTCATACAAAAACCACATAGATTAAAAGTACTTTATTTTTGTGTTTAATTTTTGGATTTACCGGCATCGCGTCCAATTTTTCTCTAAAAATTTTACCTGGACTATTAAAGACATATGAAAATAATACCAAATCGGTCCAGTCGTTGCCAACCTCAAGTGATGTGTTTACCAAAGAACAGTATTTAATTTTACGGATTTTCCAAAAAAGTAGGAGGTTCTTTGTTCGACTCTCTAATTGTTCTTTTTTAACCCCCAACGGAAAAAGAGGGGTGTGGAGGTGGAGTATAAGTTTGACGTGTGTTGCTGTGTATTTGTATATCTGTGTGTCTGTATGTGGCATCATAGCGCCTAAACGGATGAACCGATTTTGATTTAGTTTTTGTTTGAAAGGTGACTTTGTCGAGAGTGTTCTTAGCTATGTTTAGTGAAAATCGGTTTAGCCGTTCAAATGTTAAGGGCTGTTTTCTGTATTAAACGGAGTATTTTCGCAAGATATCGTGTCATAATTACGTGTTCGATAGATTGTTGATCGAAGCGTGTCCACTACTAGATTTATTATGTAGTTTAAAAAGTATTAAATAAAATATAATTGCCGGGGGTTTTGGAAATTTTTAATTTTTACTTGTTATAGAAAATATATTCACCTATTATACTATTGAAACTTTGACAGAATACGTAATGTATGCTTTCAGTTTAAACATTTCATAGAACCAAGTCTGTCAATGCTAGATTCTTAAACATTGGAGCAGCAGATGCAATTTTTGGGACTCTACTTACCTACATAGGAATAGGTACCTTCTATAATTATGTCGTAGAGGTCAAATAGCAGTTGCTCCTCGTAAAAAACTAATAATAATTAGCCAAATCCAGTTGTCTAAGTGTCTAGTCTAGTCTGGGAGCGTGGGAAAATACCGAACATGTTGTTATTACTAACTGCGTATTAAAGAATTAAATAAAAACACATCAAGTTGGTATGATCATGTGATGAGGAGGGATGAAACGTATATTACTAAAAGAGTTATGAATATAAACGTGGATGGATGGAGAGGGAGGGGACGGCCAAAGAAAAGATGGATGGACTGTGTGAGGAGTGATATGAAAGAAGAGGGAGGCAGTGATGGCGTTGCGGGACAGGACGGTATGGAAGAAGAAAACGTGTTGCGCCGACCCCAAGTAACATGGGACAAGGCAGGAAGATGATGATGAAAAAGCAGTGATTTACACAGTCCTTAGATATTCAATCCTATTAACTTACTTCTACTAATATGAAGGTCTGTATGATTGAATAGAATAGAATAGAATAGAATAGAATAAACTTTATTATATATAATAAATTTTACAGTTATATGGCCGCCAAGTACGGCAATGCTATTTTACACATGTGTCTTACTAAAAGATCCTATTGTAAAGTAAATAAGGCTCAGTTCAGGCACGAACTGGCTCACGCTACACAGCTATATCTTTGATTATTTAAATGACAGGAATACGAGGAGGGACCATTCGCTTGTAGAGTGGTTTACCTCTTTGTTGTTTACATACATAATCAATATCACCAGCACGCAGACTAGGTAACATAGGATTATGATGGTTTGGTTTGTCAAAATTATCACCAGGTTGTGTAAGACCGGGCATTTGCGATTACACCTTAACGGCTGAATGGATTTGCTATAAAATAACCTGAGTGATGGGATTTGGACATAGGATAATTTTTGGTCCAGTAGTACCCGCATACCCGTGGGATAATTTTGACTTTCAAGCGAAGAAAACAGGTGGCAAAGGATTCCATAATCTACAATCTTTGCTAAATTTATCCACGTCCACTGCTAAAAGGCCTAAATCTTTCAACGTTTTACAAACACAGTCGTATTCCAACTTACAAACACAACGAAACAAGTACAAACACCTGTTGTATGCATTTCCCATAAAAAGTACGTCAGTTAACTGTTAATTATCGTACACTCATCAAGCCGTTGTATTAACACAACAGTTAGACGCGAGTAATGAGCAACTGAACCGAATAAGGTCGTATGTGCCTGTGTGCGGAATAAGGACATAATGTGTCATTACTAGTTCGGAGTTACAACCATATGATACGGATGGGAAGTTGTAATGTGTAGTTCATTCATTGATTTCCGTGGTCGTTCATTGCTTATTAGGGGCTTCAAAATGACATGTGTAATGTTTGTTTACAGTGTATTAATCAAAGTTAATTGTGAAGTTTGATGTAGTTTATTGTTATTAAGGAACGAAAATCTAGTCTGTGGTAGCGGGACTGAAAATTCAAATTATATTTATTGCATCCATAATGCAGAATAATGACGAAAGCGTTATGGGCCACTTGCACACACAAATAATGTATTGTATTTAAGGTTAAAAGAATTTAAATCGTCATTCTTTTCCTACCAATCGTTTAATGAACGATGACACGCAACACGCAAAATTATATTTTAAATAATTTGGTGATTTGGGGTGCAAGTGGGTCTTTGTTATCTCCACTCCAACATTTTGCTGAACTGGTCCTGTTCGGCGCAGCCGTGGTACACACAATGTTACATTTATACCCTCTTACAAATAAACGCGGAATAAAGTTATACCTAGTATAAACCTATGAAAATGTATGGTTATACCTTTGTTATACCTGGTATAACTTTATACCGCGTTTATTTGTAAGAGGGATATTGTTTTCTCTCTTTTCAATTCGACTGTTTTTTTTTTTAATTTTTGTTGCCTCAGAACTTTTTACTAGGTGAACCGATTTCTGGAATAACTGTGAGCATTATAGATATGTACCACTACTAAATAAAAAACATTTTTACAATAAAATACAACCGACTTCCAAATAAAAACACAAAAAAATGAAAAATAATTTGAATTTCGGAAGTCGGTGTTAAAAAACGAAGAAACAAAAACAAGAACACCGACTTCCGAAATCGAAGTTATTTTTCACTTTGTAGTGTTTTTATTTGGAAGTCGGTTGATTTTTTTGTAAAAATGCTTTTTTTTGTGTTTATGTTGTGTGCTCTAGTGGCATGTGTCAAATAAATGTGTTTTATTTATTTATTTCTTTCACTCATCGGTACTTTATTCTCATCCTTTTCTGCACTTAACCAATAATTGGAGTCAGTGTAACATTTGTATTCTTACATACTCCTCCATTAGGTAAATGCCATCTCAGTAGTCACCTTTTTCTAGCTATATCATCTTCCGCACAGTATCTCCCTTGTTTTTTTGGTCTTCGGCTATGTTATTACTGATCTTATGGTTATTTATGGGAATAAATATAATGACCACCAAAAAAAACTTTCTAACGATAACCTCTATCACCTAAAATATATACTAATCAGCAAAAAAAATAAACCTACACCAAATTTAGTAAATTGATCACCAAATTTCATAAGTGCTAAAACCGTAAGATATCAAATCTAGTGATTTGGTCAATGAATCAGTCCAAGAGCGAGCGAAGCGAGCTCGGGAGCTAAGGGCACCCCGACACGGACAGGTTAGGTTCGAAGGAGATGACGGGAGCTGAAGTGAGCGAGCAAAGCGAGCGAACTCAGCTCCCGTCATCACCTTCGTGTTAGTTTACTTTAGACCCTGTATTCAGAAATAGGAGCCCCGCCCAGCGGGGCACCGTCGACTCTGTTGCGATTCTAAATTTAATTTTGGTGATCATTTACTATTTTTGTCAGTATATTACTAGATTTGGTGGTTTGTTAAACATAAGCCGTTATTTATTCAAGGGTCGGTGGGTGGGTGGGTCTGTCCTTATTTATGCTTAGATCTTTAAAACTACGCAATGGATTTTGACGCGGTTTTTTTAATAGATAGAGTGATTCAAGAGGAAGTTTTATATGTATAATACATGCATAACGTTTAAGGGTTTGAATAATAACAGTTTAATTACCCTTTGTTTAATATATCGGAAAGATGTATGTGGCACATGTTGTTGTACTAAGGTTGACAGAATACAGTCCCGTGACCCTAGCGATTTCAGTTTCAAGTGTTGACAAGGGCTCAAAGCAACTTTATAAATATCTCAGTCAGCGGTCATATTTTTGCTAACCACTTTGCCTCTTATGAAAGCTAATTAAATGCATATCACCGTATATTTCTTTTATTTCAATTCATATTATTATGATAGTGGAATAAGGTCGTATGACGCATCACAATTCACAACCAGATCCCAACTGTAATGACTCATTATTTGTATACAGTTTATAGCTGTATTCTTACGTGTGCAAATATGTGCTTCTTTCATGAACTTTATATTATTTGCCTTGACCTCGGCTATAAAATTGTGGAGTTGTTTTGAGGCGATAGATATTTTTTCTTACTCAAACTTATATCTGTCTAATTTTCAACGCAGATTCTAACTAGGGTTGCTACTTGTGCTCTAATATAGAGTATTGTACTTATTTCGCTTAGGCGTGCTTTATAATGTACAAAAGCATAAGAGAACGCTAAAATACTCTATTTATTTGTCTCTGAAATTCATTAAATACACTGCATTTATATTTCATACAAGAGAGTTTTTGTCTTTTGAGTCCTAATTTCAAAGCAATGGGCAGTAAACATGTATATTCAGTAGTCATTCAATTATTTTCGAAACAACGAAAACTGCTTGTTTAGCAAAAAGATTGATTTGTTCCGGTCTGATCCCCTCGATCTGATCCCCTGGGGGATCAGTTTTTTTTTATAATATTTTCTATTCCGGTCTGATCCACCGTGCAGGGTATCACAAATAAATTTCAATATTTCATGCCGGTCGGATCCCCTAGTTATCTATTAACAGATTTTTGGACAGTCAGCCACAAAATATAGGTATAGGGTTTAAAATTGTTAAATAAATAATTATGTTCGTAATTCTTATTGTAATGAAAACGTGTATTGAGGAACAACGACTCTACATTTTCGTCTTAGCCAAGTCACCGCAGCCGGTTTGAACCCTTTTTAATAATGTTTACTGTTTTATGCAAGCAGCAAAATTATGATTTTTCCTAAACAATTTGAAAAACAATGTTATAAAGTTACCATGTTATTGTGTTAAAAGTTAAAGATATTATCAGTTTAATAAATTCATATTGTTATAAACTTTGAAAGGCGAAAGTGGCCTCATAAAGTGCTTTCTGTGTAAATGTTTCTTAGGTAAGTGCATTTTTGTTAAATGAAAATGAAATGAATAATGTTTACCTGCAAAAATATAGGTGTGCATTGCGTTACTTTGGTAACGGATTGGCGAAAAAAAAAAAAAAAAATCTCCGGACCTTCACAATATATGGCGTATAATGTGAAATTGTGAAGAAATACATAGGTCTGACGTTGTGATGATATTCGACGTATAACAAATAAAAACAAATATTATTTACAAAACAACTGTTTTCGCTTGACTGTACTTACCTGTCAAAAAGAGTAAGGGGATCAGACCGGAATGTCAAAGTTTATAGTGGATCAGAAAGGAAATAATAAAAAAAAAACCAGCAGGGGATCAGATCGAGGGGATCCGACCGGAACAAATCAAAAGATTCGGTTTAAAAATAACAGTAAAAGTATTCTTTTTCTTTTTAGGGTTCCGTACCCAAAGGGTAAAAACGGGACCCTATTACTAATACTCCGCGATCCGTCTGTCTGTCTGTCTGTCCGTCTGTCACTAGGCTGTATCTCATGAACTGTGATAGCTAGGCAGTTGAAATTTTCACAGATGATGTATTTTTGTTGCCGCTATAACAACAAATACTAAAACAGAATAAAATAAATATTTAAGTGGGGCCTCCCATACAACAAACGTGATTTTTTTGCCGTTTTTTGCGATAATGGTACGGAACCCTTCGTGCGCGAGTCCGACTCGCACTTGGCCGGTTTTTTAAGTCTGTACTCTTCATTTACCCTCTCTAAAACCACGTATACTATATTCCTTAAAAAAATAGGTGAAAACCTAACCTAATAGACCACCATTGTTTTCTAGATTTCATTTATAATCCTGCAGTCCACCGCTGGGCTTAGACATGTCCTTTCATCCAGCTTGTATTACTTAAATGTGTTGCATGATGCAACTTGCATTTCAACTCCGTATCTACTTTAGCATGTAAGTTGAAGCATTACACATCTTTCATTTGATCTCCCAAACGCCCCAGAGTACGAGTACATGTTTCTACCAAATACCACGTTCGCTGACAGTACAGCGTTAGGCGGCAAATTAAAATAGTGCGTTATGACAGTACGTCGAAGGACGGGTCACTTATTTTCAGGAGTATTGGCAGTACGTCGTCCGACGATAGTTTTTCATATAAGTATTATGAAGAACAGTATCCACTGTCATATTGTGAGCGATTTCATATTTCTTACTATCGTAACACGAGTATTTTGTGGGTAGGTTCATATTGCTATCAGAAATTATCAGGATCCTTTCGAGGACAATGACGAGGATTATGGCTCTGATATGTACTATGAACCACAGCATATAGAAGAAGCTGGCGCCTCTAGATCATCAGAAGAAATATTAGACGAGATTTTTAAGAGAGATTTATTCACAACGTCGGGCATCGTTCATTTCCACCGACGTAGTATTGTAGTATCGAATTTCGGCAGGCAAACATATGGCCAACATGACAATACGTCGTGAAACGTTTGTCATTTAGTATGGAAAATTCTACTGCCGTAAGTGCGCACTGTCAGCGAACGTGTTAACTTAAAGCTCTACACAAGTGAAACTATCAACGAAAGTGCTAATGGCGTAGCGAAAAGAAAAAAAAAGTAATTAAAAAGGTTTTTATTTTTTGCTTTATATTTATGCTACATAATAAGAAACTTCTATAGAAAGGTGCATTATACATGCACAAATAACATAAAACTTGAACATAACCAGTGAAATGAGAGTGTACCAGGGTGAACTATACACATCTGCGTATCCTTTTAGAGCGTACCGGCGTGATGATATGTTATGTAATGGCCTAAACAATAAACAGACATGCGATAGCAGCAATCCCGAGACATTTGCTCTTGTTTATTGAAGAGCTATGTTGTATATATCGCCGAAGTTCTACATCAGATCTTCACCAAATGGGACCAGATGAAAAGCACCAGATTTCAAATAAAACAAGAATCATCAAAATCGGTTCACCTAGTAAAGAATTCTGAGTCGTATTATGTAATTTTTTAATTAACTTTTTTATTTATAATTTTTTTGTTGTTTTATTTTTAAAATTAGGTACATTTAAACATATAAGTGTCATATATTTTTGAAATCACCTCTTAAAACCCTTTGTTTTGTTATCCCACACGATGGGTTAGGAAGAAAAAAGAATTGGTGCTCCACAATATGGCGCCCAAAATCCGCCATTTTTTTATTTTCCAATTTTAATTTTGCAAGAGACACTTGCAGGGTTAAGACGATTAAGACGAATCGATTGAAGTAATAATCATCAAAAGCGGCTAACGCGTTTGGTCTCTAGAACGCCACATAGGAACAAACATGCATACATACATAGACTGATAAACACATTACCCTCCTTCGGCAGTCGGGTAAAAAGTACAGTCAAATGGAGAACCTTCTCCTTTTTGAAGTCGATTCACATCACATCACATCATCAGCCTATTAATGTTCCCACTGCTGGGACACAGGCCTCCTCTCTGTGAGAGGGAATGGGCCGTAATCCATCACGCGGGCCCAGTGCGGGTTGGTGGATGTCACATGTCTTCGATTTTTTGGTTCTAGGACATGCCGGTTTCCTCACGATGTTTTCCTTCACCGTTTTGAGAGCAGTGGTGATGAAATAATTTACACAAAATAAAGCGCTTGCCTGGGCTCGAACGCACGACCTACAATTTGTAAGTCGCGGCCGATACCACTGGGAAGTCGATTAAAAGGTCAAAAATGTATTGGAATGCCAAGCGCTGTCGAAATGTCGGTCCAATCCCTTACATTGTGGCATTTCAACCATCACCTTCGCTAATAGTCAGTCTATGTATGAAGCCTCTATCCGAAATCCTAAACCACGTTTTCGTCGAATCGCAATCTACACTAATTAAGACGTAAGATTCGTTTTATTGGAATACTAGCTGTCCCCCGCGGCTCCGCTCTCGTTTACTGTCTACCTAACCTTATCCACCTACCTGCCTACTCTACCCTACATACATGATTATACGCAACGCACACAACGGAAGCTCCCAAAAAGGAATCTTTTGCCCGTTTTTGCAACATTCATTTATGCTCCGCTCCTACTGGTCGTAGCGTGATGTTATATGGCCTTTAGCGTCCTCGATAAATGGACTATCCAACACTAATTTTTTTTTTTAATTCCAACCAGTATTTCCTGAGATTAGCGCGTTCAAACAAACAAACTCTTCAGCTTTATAATATTAGTATAGATTTTCTTCAACTTATTTCTAAACCTGATTTGTATAATTGTAAGTAGGCACTAGGAATTTATATCCTACATAATTAAACTGCATTCAAGTTGTAAATAAGCACTTAATAGGACTATTAATAGTGTATAAGGCCATCTGTGCCCATAATGCCATCACTGCACATGGCTTAGTGCTGTAAGTGGGACTTTATTTAATGCTAAAAGGCTTTATATATATTTACTAACATTATAGTCTTAACTAGCTTCTGCCAGCGGCTTCGCTCGCGTGAATGTCGAAAATTATCCCAAGGGAACATATTCCCGGGATCAAAACTATCCTATGTGCTATTCCAAATTATAATCTATCTCTGTGCCAAATTTCTTCCAGATCCGTCCAGCCATTTGAACGTGAAGAGGTAACAAACATACAATTACACTCACAAACTTTCGCATTTACAATATTAGTGTGATAATAGCGTATAAAAGCGGCAACACATAATTGTGGGCTTGCCTCATCCTGGAAAGTCAGCTCAGCTGTCGCTTGTCCCTGGTTACAACAGCAGAGCGATTCTTTAAAAATCTGAACGTGAAAACATAGGTAAAACGACCATGCTGTGAATGCGTCCAATCAAGGTGGAATACCAGTCCATTTCAAGCTCACTCCACTTCTATTTCCACGGTGGTTTCCAGAATTGCCCAACAGGATCTCAACATCACTGCCAAATCTATACCCAAGTACGTTGGGTTTGGATTCCAGTTAAAATCGTCAGCACCCGTATTTTAAAGAGGGGTGTTATAAGTTTGACGTGTGTTGCTGCGTATCTGTGTATCTGAGTGTCTGTCTGTGGCATCATAGCGCCTAAACGGATGAAGTTTAGATTTAGTTTTTTTTCGTTTGAAAGGTGAATCTGTTGAGAGTGTTCTTAGCTATGTTTGAATAAAATCGGTTTAGCCGTTCAAAAGTTATTCGCATTTTACTCTTTAAATCTGGATTTTTTCGCAAGATATCGTGTCATTGTAACGTGTTTTGATATATTGTCGATTGAAGCGTGTCTACTACTAGGTATATTATATGTAGTTTAAAAAGCAAGAAATAAAAATCAAAATCGGAGGTATTTTTTTAATTTGTAATTTTATCTTGTGCATAGCGATATCAGCATAATTTATGGTCAGTGTCATCCACACATCAGTTTCTTCTACCAAGTCGTCAAAGCGTTTATCTATTTTTAGTGTGTAAACCTCTTAATATTTTACTGTGAAGCAAGCAAGACTCAAGAACCTAGTACATAGAGGAAGTAAAGAAAGATATTACCAACTATGTTATTAAGCTATTATTGCCAGATGCTAATCTTGTTGCATTCCTAGGTATGTTGTTTTGTGATGAGAGAGGAAAACGACTTCTATAGGACAGGATTGTAGATAAAATTACTACCAGTATTAATACGAAACATAGAAACAGGCAAAAACTCAGTCTTGATAAAGATTTTTATGGTTGGTACATAAAAATCTTTATCAAGACTGAGTTTTTACGTGGGTAATTATTAAGTCACAAACTGCGCCTCTGTTTAAAATCAATTTTGATCGTCCATGCTTACGTGTAAGCCGATTTTGTTTCATCATCATCATCATTTCAGTCAAAAGACGTCCACTGCTGGGCATAGGCCTCCACCAGGCATCGCCACAATGAGCGATCTCGTGCGTCTCGCATCCAGCGCCTTACCGCAACCGTAACCAGCAGGCTTATTACAATCAAACACTTTATGTTATAAAAGTCGGAATTACCTGCAGTGTAGGTATGGCGCAAAAATCGCTATCGTTTTGCTCTTGTAAAAGATACGTAATAAGCCTGCAGGTCATCGGTCCACCTAGTGGGAGGCCTATCAACGCATCGTCTTCCGGTTCGCGGTCGCCATTCCAGAACTTTTCGGCCCCATGGGCCATCCGTTCTGCGACCAATGTTCCCTGCTCACTGCCTTAATTTTCGCAAATCTTCGGGCTATGTCGGTATCTTTGGTTCTTCTGCGGATGTCCTCATTTCTGACGACGTGATCACGCAAGGCAACTCCGAGCATAGCCCTCTCCTTTGCCTTTTGGGTGACATTAAGCTTTCTGATGAGGCCCATTGTGAGCGACCACGTCTCGATTTTATTTACTTCATAACAACGTCATTCATCATGTGTGTAAATATTCACACACTTCATTTTTATTCAAAATGGGCTTATATAACTCGTGCCCCGAAAAGCATGTTAATCAGTTGACCCTTGGCTGCCATTTGATGATCTGACGTTTACGATAGTTCGAAGCCAGAAAATCTGACACAATTCTTGCAAAAGGATATCGTTTTATCCAGTCACTGAGTTGTGAAGGACAGAGAGGCATTCACTCCAGTAAAATACTGGTACTCAGCTGCATCTGGCTATATTGGAAGCCAACTCAACATAGCAATCAATGCTGGCTGCATTTTCCGTACTCTCAATTTGTAAAATGTGTTTTGTTGAAATAAAGATAATAAATATAGAGTTGGCGGTAAAGGCTCGCTTAAACCACCGGTCAATTATGTATGACATATTTGTAATCTCAGTTTTTGGGATAACTGAGTTGAAAAAAAAGTAGATAAATCCCGGCTGCTGTGCAGTCGGAGGATACATATTCGCGAGCTGGCTGACCAAGACCTTATCCATCCTCCAACTGCATAGCATGTTTTTTTTCTTGTTTTTACCTTTTTGGTTCGCTAAAGCAGTCGGGTTTTTTGATTTTATCACTTTTTTATTTACAACTTTTTAGTTATATTTTTTTTTTTTAAATTACTTTTAAACATGTAAGTGGTATATATTTTCTTAATCACCTCTAAAAACCCTTCATTTTGATCCCCATTAACGGGTACGATAGTAAAAAAATTGGAACCCCATACGGCGCCCAAAATCTGCCATGTTTCTATATTTTTTAATGACACTTACCTAAGAACACTTGGGTAGCCAAGACATATCTAACGATGTATTAATTATAAAAATCCGTCTAGTGGTTTGAAAGATATGAGGTAATAAAGAATGTTACAAACATACATACATACAAGATACGCGGCAAAACATAACCCTTTCTTGCATCCGGGTAAAAAGGCAGAGCAGTTCACTTTTTGACCCTCTACCGCTTTCTAGTGTTTAAGACAGACAACACAATTCTAAATGTGGATTAAAATATACAAGCTTTCTAGAAGAATGTCTGTGAATCTAATACATATGCGTACTCTACCACATTTTTGTGCTAACTTGTTTTGCATATTCATCTTGTGTGGTTAATTTTATTGACGGTAAACGGAACTTGCCTATATGAGGAATTTCTTTTGTACTTATGTTGTATTGTCTTGTCATACTTCAGAGAAAAGTTTTCTTCACTATCTTTTAAACTTAGGGTCGATTTCACCAATGAAACTAATCATGATCAGTTCAACTGAACTCAGTTTAAGCAAATACAACGTTCTGATTGGTAGTTTCTCAGCGGTCTCAACCCATCAGTGGGCTTAGTGTGAGTTTTTACTCACGCTCACTCGCGTTAACGTAAACGATCTCTTATTTCAAAATGTATACAAAAAAAGAGGTTTCTCCTTACCGTCACCAGAGGCCTTAGTGCGAGTTTTTTAACGTACTCACTCGTGTTAACGTAAACGATCTCTTATATCAAAATGTATACAAAAAAGAGGGTTATCTTTACCGTCACCAGGCGGCGCTTATCTAGTTTCAATACAAATTGTCGTTTACGTTAACGCGATTGAGCGTGAGTAAAAACTCGCACTAAGGCCTCAGAACGCTGTATTTGTATAAACTGAGTTTATATGAATTAATCGCGATTAGATTCATAGGTGAAATTGGCCCTAAATATATTATGATAGTTCTAAAACCGAATGATATTATCATGCGAGTGTGAATTTGATTTTTGTTACGCTTCTAACCACATCTTAACCGCTGAACAGATTTCGATGAAACTTGGCATATGGAGGGCTATGCTCGGAGTTTCCTTGCGTGATCGAATCAGAAATGTAGAGATCCGCAAGAGAACCAGGGTTACCGACATTGCCCGAAGAATTGCCAAACATAAGCACGCAGAAGATGTTGCGTTGGAAGACCTCTCACCAGGTGGACCGATGACCTGGTGAAGGTTGCGGGTATCCGCTGGATGCCAGACGCACGGGATCGGTCAATGTGGCGACGCTTGGGGGAGGCCTATGTCCAGCAGTGGACGTCTGTTGGCTGATATGATGATGATGGCATATGAATAGACCAGCAAATTCACTTTAAATAATTAGGTATTGCCAAAAATTATTGGACTCTTTCGAAAATAATATCTTAACCAATGAAAGCGTCATAGGTACTCTTTAATGGGGTCAACCCCTTTGCCTTGCCGAATTCACTTACGCAATTAGGCTGCACAACCTGAATAAGGACATCGGATACTTTAAGTGGCGGTATAATGTGCCCTTGGGATAATAAAACACTTTCTGCATCATCATTCTCAAGCATCCCGCAGCCTAATAGCGTAAGTGATATCTGCAAAGCAAACAAGTCAATTCCTTCAAAGAATAAGAATAATTTCTTTCAACTTTTTCGGTATTTGGAAAGAGTACAAACATCCTCTTTTGAGTTGTCGTTCATCTACTGCGTTATGTTTCACCAAACTCGAATGATTTATTATCGTTATCATAAGTACTATACATAACTTCATTACACAATACCAATAGTGAAGTTTTATCTCGATTCGCTTTCGTTCATTCTTTACAATCAATTCAACGTCAAAATATTGGTATTGGAAAGGAGCATAACCTTTTCTTTTCAGAGTGTAATATGCAACACGTAAAGTCGTTTTTGGGAAGGTTCCGACTTGTTTGCTTTGCAGAATTCACTTACGCAATTAGGCTGCCGGTCAGCTCCGTTCCATTGAGCTAATAAAAACACTTTTGACGCGGGTGCAGCCGCGGCCAGATAATAACTTCATAAATTTACAATTTTGAATATATGTGTATAAATGTCCTTTTAATAGGAAATTGTTATTTATTTTAAAATCTGTGATGGATGTTCCTCTATCGGAATTTAAACTTTAAAGTTTATTAATTACATAATTATTTTTTATTACCTAATTCATAATTTTAACGACTACTCCCTTCACAGCTACTACGTTAAGTAACCTATTAAATCTCAATATTTAACGAAAACATAAACTTTATCTTGCTAATTATACGAACAGATTATGTGAATGGCTTTTTATAGCTGAGTATCTAAAGGTGCAGCCAGACTGTGATCGATCGACTTCGACTAGTCGGTGACCGCCTCAAAGCATAATATTCGATATTCCATATCAGTCGAAGACCATCAATCAATATGGAGGATCATCATCGTCAGCCTTTAGCTCTGACTGCTGGAAACAGGCCTCGTCAATCGCAATTCGCACGTCATTCATCTTGATTCTCAGCAACTCTCATTTATCTCGTGGACGATCCTTAATTGTATTCCAAACCATTGATCGACGTCTATAGGACGGATGGTCAGTAAAACGTATGATTGTAAAGATCGTAGCTCATTTATACGATACCGCTCCCGCACAACACCGCCTCAAACGGAGATGACTGCTCGCTGACCTCGCGCCGTCAGCTAGCAGGCAACCAGCTGTCGACGCGCTTACAGCTAGCAGTCAACGGTCTGTCCACGCGGCGACCGCTTTCGCCTTCCTTTCCGATAAGCTAGCAACGTACTTCAAGCGAGCAGTCTGCGAGCGTACAGCGCGCGGGCCGACCGTTTGAAGCGCGTGGTAATTTGCGGTAAGCGAGACGTCAACTATGGAGTGGTACGATAGCGGTAAGCTCGCTGTAAGCTAATTGCTAATTTGTGTTGTCAATGTAAAGTATGTCTACAGAGGATGCCCTGAAGCTCACATTTCAATGAACTTTATTTTGCCGGGAATCGTATAAGTCGGCTACGACCTTTAGGGTGCCAACCGAGGGGTGCTTGGACAGGAAACCTCCCCGTGTGCCCGTGGGCTGGAATTCCCTTTTGGATGCGTCCGGGGGGAAGGCCAGTCTCCGGGACGGTGCACCCTGGGGTACGGGCAATGACTCCCCATTAGGTACTATGTGCCTAAGGGGTCTCGTTGCCCGTATGCCAATATCCTGTCAGAGAGGTTGGAGGTCGGAAGAACGCTCCAACGTGTGTCCCTCTGCGCTCTAAGCAGAGACGCACAGCGGCGGAGTAAGAGCGGGCTCGGTGTGCACTAACCCTGCCTCCGGGCAGGCAGGAGGAAGTATTGCTCCTTCTTCTGCCACCGCTAATCTCGTAGCCCCGAAGATAGTCACGGTCATGTCTCTGACTGTTGACGGGGGTCGAGGGTCTTGGCTTAATCGCCCGGGTCGCGAGGAAGAAAACCTCTATAAAATAATCACCCCAAACCTCCAAGCGGCGGCGCACCGTGAGGGAGGTTGATAGCTTGACTAATGGGTAGCTAAATTAGTCTCTAGTGCGAACCACTAGATTTTGAGACATAAAATGTTATTTACTCGTGGGAACAAAATGGAAAATTTAAAAAACAATAAAACCAAAACCGATGAAGAGGTGAGGAGTGATGCGGGGTCGGAGTCCGACGCCGCATCTGACGCAAAGGGCTCACAGAGCTCGGAGTGCGAAGAGGTGGGGGCTGCTGCGAAGAACCTTAGGTTCTTCAGGAAGCGCCCCAAATCGGGGGATGGCCTGGGCTCGCCCTCTGATGACGAGCTGGCCTCGGCCCGGAAGATCCCCACCAGTAAGCGGGGTGGTGGCCGAGATAGAGGAGTGGGGAGGGGGCTCACCGCCCAGGAGGCTGCCCAGCGAGCCGAGAGGCTTGCCGAAGAGGTGCGCCACCCCGGATTGACCAGCTGCAGGGCTGTCCTTTCGGGGTCTTCTGGCGGTGAACTGGATACCGAGCTGGATTTAAATTCGGAGCGAGCGGCCAGGTTCGCAGAGGTCGTGGGAGCCGCAATCCGAGATGTGGCCTTGAAGAGGAATAAGTCCTCTAAAGACAAGGCCATATCCGCGGCCACGGCCTCCATTATGGCAGCAGCGAAGGCAAATCATGTCGGGCCTCCGTCGGATGGAATATCCGAAATGCGGGCGGAGGTCACCCGCTTGAAAGCCGACATGGAGCTTCTCCAAAAGGAGAACGAGAAGCTCCGAGCGGACTTGGCCGGGCTCCGAGGAGCCACCCCCCGGGAGATGCCACAGAAGGGGTCGCAGCATGGGCAAGGTCAGCCCTTACCTGCAGAAGACCGGGTTCTGAACCTGGTGCGGCAGGAGCTGGCTGCCTTCCAGAGTCGGTTTTCTGCTCTGGAGGCCATTGTCTTGCGCCCCCCGCTAGCTGCAAGCCAGACGACCCTGGGCCAGCAGAAGGTGGCCTCGTTTGCCGCTGCCGCGGCTGCCACGGCAAAACAGGCTAATAGCAGGGCCATGCCGGGAACCGCGAGGTCGGCCCCAGCGAAACCAGGCAAATTGGCACCCAAAGGGAGCGGAACGGCTTCACAGGCAGCGAGGGCCCCAGCCCGGGTAGCAGGTCGGGCGCCCCAATCTTTGCCTTCTCCTGAAACTCCTACGGCCGACGCCGAATGGCAGGTGGCCGGGGACAAGAAGAAGGCGAGCAAGGCAGCAAGGGCGGCCAAACGAAAAGAGAGGCGAAAGCGGCGCAAGGAGCGAAGCGTCGCGGCTAGGCTCCGCGCCCCGAAAACCACAGCTGTAGTGATTACACTACAGCCGGAAGCGGCAAAGAAGGGCGTATCCTACCGCGATGTGCTCTCTAAAGCGAGGGCGGCGGTGAATCTGGAGGAGCTCGGCGTCGCCGAGGGCATCCGGGTTAGGGTCACCGCGACTGGAGCCCGGATTCTGGAAGTTCCCGGTGCGGCCAGTGGCCCGACCGCCGACACTCTGGCCGAAAAGCTCAAGGCGTCCTTAAATGCAGACGAGGTCCGAGTGTCCAGGCCCATCAAATGCGCAGATATGCGCATTCTGGGCCTGGACGACTCTGTGACGGAGGGAGAGGTGGTGGCTGCCGTTGCCAGGACTGGGGGGTGCTTAGCCGAGCAGGTCAGGGCAGGCATCATACGTCCTGACGCCACGGGGATGCGAGCCGTTACGGTGAGCTGCCCCGTCTCGGCAGCCCAAAAATTAGCCGGAGAGGGCCGAAGGCTCTTGGTGGGATGGGTTTACGCGCAGGTGAAACTGTTGGACCCCAGACCTCTGAGGTGCTTCCGCTGCCATGTGGGCAACCACGTGGGAGCTCAATGCACCTCGGAGGTGGACCGAAGTGACCATTGCTTCCGCTGTGGTCAGCCCGGTCACAAGGCCGGCTCGTGCAATGCCACGCCGCACTGCGTCGTATGTGCGGCAGCTGGCAAGCCGGCCGATCACCGGGCCGGGAGCAAGACCTGCGCTCCACCTGCTAAGGCCAGACGCAGGGGTAAGCACTCCGTACCCGCCGTCACCGCCGCACCCGCCGTCACCGTCGCAGCCACCGCCACTACCGCCACTGCTGCCACCCCCACAGCCGTCGTTGCCTCGGAAACCACCGCGGCAGGATCCTCACAGGGGATTCAGGAGGGGGCTGAAATGGAGTGCCAATAACGGCCCCATTACGCCTCCTCCAGGCGAACATCAACCACTGCGCCGCTGCTCAGGATCTATTGCTCCAGAGCATGGCGCAGTGGTCGATTAACATCGCCGTGGTCGCTGAGCCGTACTTTGTCCCGCCCAGGGATGGATGGGTGGAGGATCTGAGCGGCTCAGTGACCCTAATTTCGTCAGCCGCTGCCGGCACCCCGACCCTCGAGGGTGTCAAGAGGGGACAGGGTTGTGTAGCAGCACGGTTCGGGGAGATTGCCGTGGTGGGGGTATACTTCTCCCCGAACCGAACTCTCACCGAGTTCCACAACTCCCTTGCGGAGTTGAAAATCGTCGTCGTTGGGTACCGCTCCCTCCCTGTGCTCGTCCTCGGGGACTTCAATGCCAAGAATGTGGCTTGGGGTTCCCGGTATACGGACACACGGGGCAGGATAGTGGAGGACTGGGCTCTGGAGACAGGCCTGGTCGTCCTTAACCGGGGTTCTGTCCCCACGTGTGTGCGGATGCAGGGCGAATCGGTGGTGGATATTTCATTCACCAGCCCCGCTCTGTCACCGCGTGTCGTCGATTGGCGCGTTATGGAGGAGGTGGAGACCTATTCCGACCACCGGTATATCCGGTTCGACGTCTCCACCCAGACCTCTAACGCGCCGGCCCGACAGACCCCGAGTGGTCCGCGGTGGGCGCTGAAACAGCTGGACCGGGAGCTCCTCCTGGAAGCCTCGATTGTGCAGGCCTGGGTGTCATCACCGGACAGGCCTGCTAACATCAACGACGAGGCGGAGTGGTTCCAGGAGGCCATGTCCGAGATATGTGACGTGGCAATGCCCCGGGCCCAGCCAGGACGCGCCCGGCGCCAGGTGTACTGGTGGTCGCCGGAGCTTACGGCTCTGCGCCAGGCGTGCGTTGCTGCGCGACGCCGGTACACCAGGCACCGCAGGCTTCGTAACCGTCCTCCGGATACGGAAGCCATTGAGGCGGAGCTGTACGAGGGGTACAGAGTAGCGAGGGCCAGCCTTCGTTCGGAGATCAAGCGGGCCAAGGGGTTGGCCCGCGAGGAGTCGCTGGAGACTCTGAACAGGGATCCGTGGGGACGCCCCTACAAAATGGTGCGAAATAAACTCCGCCCATGGGCTCACCCGCTGACGCAGAGTCTCCGGCCGCAGCTCGTGGAGGACGTGGTGAGCACTCTGTTCCCTTCGCAAGGGGAACATACGCCCCCGCCCATGACTCCGCCTCTTGCAGTGCCCGATGCGGACCACAACGCCGACAACGACGACGATGCTCCGGAGGTGACCGAAGTAGAGTTGAGAGTGGCGGTACGTAGGCTTAATGCCAAAAATACCGCCCCAGGACCCGACGGCTTACCTGGCAAAGCCTGGGTCCTGGCCTTGGAGGCTCTCGGGCCTCGACTAAGGGGGCTCCTTAGCGCATGTTTGGAGAGGGGCCAGTTCCCACTTCGCTGGAAGACCGGGAAACTGGTCCTCATTAAGAAGCCGGGGCGCCCAGCGGACTCTCCGTCCGCTTACCGGCCCATAGTGCTGCTTGATGAGGTGGGCAAGCTCTTTGAAAGAGTTATTGCAGACCGCCTCGTCGGGCAGCTAGTGCGGGTGGGGCCGGATCTGGCGGAGAGCCAGTTTGGCTTCCGCAGAGGGCGCTCTACGGTAGACGCCATCATGCGCGTGCGAGCCCTCACGACGGGGGATGCAGTGGCCCGGGGTGGGGTCGTCTTGGCGGTGTCTCTAGACATCGCCAATGCCTTCAACACCCTGCCCTGGAGTTGCATCAGGGAGGCACTTCGGTATCACCGGGTGCCGTCCTACCTCTGTCGCGTGGTCGAGGCCTATTTGACGGACAGGGCCGTCATCTACCCCGGTCACCAGGGAGAGTGGAACCGGCGAGAGATGTCGTGCGGTGTCCCACAGGGATCGGTCTTGGGGCCGTATCTGTGGGACATCGGGTACGACTGGGTGCTGCGCGCAGACCTCCCTAGCGGCGTCAGCGTCATTTGCTACGCTGACGACACGCTGGTCCTGGCGCAGGGGAGGTCGCACCAGGCGGCGGCTGAACTAGCGACACGCGGGGTTGCGATAGTCGTTGAGAGGATCCGGCAATTGGGACTCGAGGTGGCCTTGCACAAGTCCGAGGCCATGTGTTTTCATGGTCCTCGGAACGCGCCACCGCCGGGCTCCCAAATAACGGTAGGAGGGGTTCACATCGGCGTCGGGTCGACGATGAAGTACCTGGGACTCGTCCTCGACAGCCGGTGGAATTTCGTGGAGCATTTCCGACGTTTGGCTCCCAGACTGGAGCGGGCCGGGGCTGCCCTCAAGCGACTCCTGCCCAATCTAGGGGGTCCAAACGCCTCCTGCCGGAGGCTCTATGCGGGGGTCGTGCGGTCCATGGCCCTTTATGGTGCACCGGTGTGGGCGCGTTCCTTGAGACGGCGACCATCCCGCTGGTTGAACGCGTCCCAAAGGGTCATGGCCATCCGGCTGGTCCGGGGATACCGCACGGTCTCCGGTGAGGCGGCGAGCCTCCTTGCCGGATTGCCGCCATGGGATCTGGAGGCAAAAGTCCTCGCGCACATTTGGGAGTGGCGCGAGGAGGCGAAACGCCGGGGCGAAACTCCGTTGCCGCGACAAATCGTGGCACGGCGGACAGAGCTCCGGCAGGATCTCATGGCGTCATGGAGAGAGCGACTATCGCAACCCAGTGCTGGGCACGCCACGATTGCGGCGATAAGGCCCCTCTTTGAGGAGTGGCTAGAGAGGCGCCACGGCGTCCTCATCTTCCGCCTGACGCAGGTCCTCACCGGACACGGCTGCTTCGGGAGGTTCCTGTTCAGGATAAGGCGGGAGGAAACGCCCGGGTGTCACCATTGTGTGGATCGCCCGGAAGACACGGTGGAGCATACGGTGGAGGTCTGCCCCGCTTGGGCGGAGCACCGCCGTGTCCTCGTGGAGGCGATCAGCGGTGGCGACCTCTCGCGTCCGGCCCTGGTTCAGGCCATGGTACGGAGCGAGAGCGCATGGGAAGCCGTCACCTCCTTCAGCGAAGCAGTAATGCTCGCAAAGGAGGAGGCGGAACGCGTGAGGGAGACACAACGGAGACGCCCTCACACCCCTAGCCACCGCAGGAGACGCCCCGGGCGTCGGGAGTCGCAAGCCGATTTCCGGCCACCGTAGGCGCGGGCTTGCGGACGGCGAGTAATGGGTAGCTCGCCGTCCGATAAGGACCAGGCCCGAGTCGACGGCGCGTAGTGTTCCACGCGCGCCTCAAAGAGATGTCAGCAAAAGTTGACGGGGTCCGCTAGGGCCGATGCCTGTCAGGGTCGCGGATAAATTTGAAAGAGAGTTACCGCGGCCCTGGCACAAGCAACTGAAGGAACACGGGTGGGTTTTAGTCAGTAAAAGTCTGACACGCCCTCCCGCTTCACCCAGAGCGGGAGAAGTCATTGGATGATGTCCCACCCAAAAAAAAAAAAAAAAAAAAAGGGTGCCAACCGAGTGTCGAAAGACGAAAGCATGAAAGACCTTCCACAGGCTGTATTGTTGACCGTAGACTTATACAAGAAGCACACGATCGGTCGATGTGGCAACGCTATGGGGAGGCCTATGTCCAGCAGTGGAAGTCTTACGGCGCAGATGATTGGTATGATAATTAATCGAAGTTGAATGAAAACAGACATAAACTGCAATTCTGTTGACACTAGATCCGGTCTCTATAACGTCGATGTCATCGATCGACCGCAGTCTAGATGCACCTTTAAACTTTTAGCAAAAACTTGGAAGATGCGGCAAGGTCGCTCAAATGCCAAGTGGCGCTATTGAAGGTCGTGAAGATGAGCACCAAGGCCGACCAGCAGCTAGGAAGTGACGTCATTGTCTCGGATTATTAATAGGATGTTACGGTAAACAGGTTTGAAAGATGAAACCGTTTTGTTTATACGGATTCTTCCAAATTATTTGAGCAAAAATAATTCGCTCTTTGCTAGAGATGTGTCAAATAGGGATATTAACTGAAAATTAGTTATTATTTAAAAATATTTAACACGTATTTTTTTCTTTTGACACGTAAACAAAGTGATGACGATATAATGCATTGAAATATCGTGTGACGGGCCGTCACGCCGTTAGTAAACTTTATACTGGCATAGTGACGTCACAAGCCGCCACTCCTGAACTTTGATGCGCTTTATCTTTGTCAACTTTTATTGATTTGGTAAAGCAAAAAAAATACGTGTCCGTTATAATTTTTAATCTCACTGACGGACTAAATATAATTATTATTTTACTACCCAGGAAATATTTCTATATCTATACTACGATGGCTGTGCTTTTATTTGAGTTAGAGTATATTCAGATAGGCTGTGTTAGAAAAAAGTTGGTAAGTTACAGATACGACTTTTCTTGTCCAATGTTTCTGCTGCTGGGAATGATTCAGCCATTCTTTTGATCCTTTCAATGAGAGGAAGCAAACCGCAATGCATCAGTTGTGCGCAGTGACTTCTACGTACAATATATATAGCAGCAAGGGAGCAGTTGTGGCCCAGTGGTATCGGCCGCGTCTTACAAGTTGTAGGTCTTGGGTTCGAGCCCAGGCAGGCGGTTTACTTTGTGTAAATTATTTCATCACCACTGCTCTCAAAACGGTGAAGGAAAACATCGTGAGGAAATCGGCATGTCCTAGAACCAAAAATTCGAAGACATGTGACATCCACCAACCCGCACTGGGCCCGCGTGGTGGATAACGGCCCATTCCCTCTCACAGAGAGGAGGCCTGTGTCCCAGCAGTGGGAACATTAATAGGCTGATGATGTGATGTGTGATGTGAAATATAGCACTGTTAATGAGATATTTTAGGAATAAGACAAGCTCATTTCTTTATTTCCAAGTACTGCTACTTCTTGAACCCAGAATCAACAGGGACGTCCACCAGAAAAGAACCAAAGCAATGAAGCTCAAGAAGTTCCAGAGAAATGGGACGCTCGACGATTCTTTCCTTTTTTTTCTACTGCTCTTTAAGAATGCTAGGTAAATGAAAAGACAGATCTTTGATGATCAAATTAACAAGCAAAAACTTTGTTATTAACTGTAACAAGACTACGGTTTCCTTTTTTGCTAGCATATTTTGCCCGGGTCATAATAACAAATCGATTAACACCTTATTCATTAAAATTGGATGAATAGTTTAGGCGCTACGGAGAAAAATCATCATCATCACCAGCCATTTGATGTTCCCACTGCTGGGATACAGTACTCCTCTCTGTGAGAGGGAATGGGCCATGATCCACCACGCGGGCCTATTGCGGTTTGGTGGCCACATGTTTCCGAATTTTTGGTTCTAGGACATGCCGGTTTCCTCACGATGTTTTCCTTCACCGTTTTGAGAGCAGCGATTATAGTTTAGCGCCTGCTTGGGTTCGAATCCTCAACCTACAACTAGTAAGTGGCTGTGCCGTTACCACTGGGCCACCACTGCTCTCATGCAGGAGGTGGAAAATACGTAAATACAAACATACATACATACATAGACTGCTAAAATCATAACACTTCCCGGCTTCGCCGTAGTTGGGTAGTAATAATATAATAGGTAGATTAAAAACTCACCTTCAATGTCAACTTAGTCCCACAGACGGCGCACTTAAAGCAGCCACTATGGAAGAAAGTGAAATCCTTCAGCGGACCGACCCTGTCCACCTGGTAAACTATCTCATTGCATCGAAAGCACGTGCTCTCGTAGAAATTCGGCCGATACATGCTGACTACGGTTCTTGTCACGTCATATTAACAACACTATTAACACATAATCACTGGTTTGTCACAACACTAGCACTTTATACACTCATTTGGAAGCCTGTAAACAATTTATTTTGGTTAGTATTACGATTTTTGTAACACTTTGAGGTTTGAAACAAGATTCGTTCGAGAAGAATTGGGAGTTTTATCGGCTTAAATATCATAATATTATTGTGATATGAAGTTGATCGTCTTTAGTTCCGAAGCCTAATGGTAAGTAATTAATCTCATTCTGTATTGCGTCTTTTATTTAAGAATTTTAATTAATTCTCGATCATTGTTATCATAGCGGTCAGTAGGCGATATAAGCAAAGAGCAAACTATATTTTTCTCTGTGGAGTAAACTAATATATACGGGATATAAGTTTCTCTGTGGCGTTTGATTAATAAATACATTTTTCTCTGTGAATAAATAATAGTAATTTGACAGTTGTCTAAATTTTTTTATTGCTTTTTTTTGTGATCGGATCTGAATGGATTGTGAAATGAGGTTTTAAATAAAATATGATTTATTGTTATTATTGCCAAAGATGGAGGTAAAAATTTGACTCCTACTGAAAGGACCGGCCTAGACTGGCATAGGACAGACGTTAGAGGAAAAGGTTTCCTACGCGTCCTGCTGCAGAACAGGTCATCACAGATAGATGATTGAAACCCAATATAAATTTGAAGCTATAGCGTCAAAGATATAGGAAAAGTGGTATGTAGAGAATTTAAACAAGCATCAGCTAAAGTCCCCGTCACGAGAAGCTATAAATTTTGTAAATAAAGACTCCTACTAAGTAACGTAGCGACAATTCAATCAACAACTTATAATCCCACATTCAGAAAAACCGCTGTCCTCTAAATATTTGCGGTACCTACTGGAAAGTTCCATGAGTCAGACGCGTTCCAGTACCACAAAATATTAAACGACATCGCTTTATGTCGCTAAAACGTATCCCGACCAAGTGAAATTGCTCGTTAGTTTCGAATTACACGTATGTTACTTTGTGTTGATTGAATTTGGGATTATTTGTTGTTGATTGAATTGTCGCTACGTAACTTAGTAGAAGTTCTTTATTTTCAAAATTTATAGCTTCTCGTGACGGGGACTTCAGCATAGATTTCAAGAGATTGTCTGCTAAGGTGATTTCTTTGCATCATACACGTCGTAAACGTCTCTAAGAAAGTCAGTAAGGAAAATGAGTTTCTCGCTGACGAGGTGCTTACAAAAACTGCATGGTAATGCAGAAAGAGTGGTAATTTAATGGTCATCACACCACGCCGGGTTAACAAAGGCGTAGCTATAGGAAATCCGCATTTAGCCATTATGTTTAAGTCTCATGTAATTCTCGGGTGAAAATAGAGAAAACGACGTTTTCTAAAAATGAAACCTCTAGATCGATTTATCGCCCCCGAAACTCCCTACATACTAAATTTCATGAAAATCGTTGGAGCCGTTTCCGAGATTCAAATTATATAAATGCATATATACAAGAATTGCTCGTTTAAGGATAACTCGTTTAAAGGTATTAGATGGATAGATAGTAGACAAGCCTATTGTCATAAACCGGGCACAAGCCCAGACCCATCTAAAATTCCTGATGGAAAACCCAGTAACACTTTGAACAACCCTGAAATCAAACCCAGGACTTTATGCTCAGTAGAAGTTCTTGCTTGCCATAGACCAACGAAGCCCTCAGTGGTCTTCATGGAACGATAAACTTAATTAAAGCCTAGTGCATACATGATTCACAAAATTTACAAAAGTATTTATAATGCATGTACCTTCGTAACCAAATTCGTCGTCCCCTAAGTGGGCACGTGACTCTATCGATCCAGGAAACACCCTTCCTTTCTAATGACCACACAGGTGCGTTGACCTTTCATTCATATTACATTTCCAACTGATTGGTCACTCTATTATGTTTTATAGTGAATGGAATCCTAGGATTATAGATGGCATTATGCTATGTCTTCATGTAAGATAAATTACTCATATATATTTCCGTGGAAAGTAATACGAAGGAAGTTCCAGGAAAGTCTAGAATATTTTATAGTACACCACATGATAAGCACAATGACAAAAACAAGTGCACAATGGCGGTCTTATCGGAATCTTACAGGAAAATCTCTTACAGACAATCTTTGGATGGACTGAACGAAAGTAGATAGATTGATATTATTTTATGTTACCCAGCTTTATTTTTTATTTATTTCCAGCCTGTTCAGTTCCAGTCCAACATCAGGGCAACCGCCGCTCTTTCTTCCTTCCATGAATGCTCTTTACTTTGGGATAGTGTGTGGACTATCCCTGCCTGCAAAGCTGTAGGCGTCAAACTTTAATTCCACAGACCTGCTCTGCTAATCTAAATACCATGGTAGCATGCCACCCCGTCATTGGTGCGTTGCATCAGTGCGGTTTTTCGCAACGATACCGTTCTTAGTTGAGCGTTGAGCGGCTCTACGAGCTACTCGCGTGCTGCTGGGGTTTGAGTGGTATAAGTGATGGGAGTTTAGCAGGAGAAGATCTGTACAAAGATGTATTTTATTTTATGCAGCGATACCTAGTGAATTAAAAATCTTGTGCTCTATACTTCATTTGCAATAACATTAGACGTTTAAATTAGCCCATTTTACAGCCCGTTCAACCGATTTTGACTTCTATTGCGTTAGTTATACGATAAATGGTAGCTGTAGTATAAAGTTGGTTTTGGTAACAGGTTTATGCTTTTTATGTCATCTTTATGTTTACGGGATAGAACTCAAAATCGGTTGAACGGACTGTAAAAAGATTTGGAAACATGACTAATGTTATTTCAAATGGAGTCTAGAAAAAGTGATGGTCTGGCTTCAAACAAATGATGCGAATGTTGTTTTTGAAAATCATTATCGCTGATCGATATCCACTCTTTTCTTTTCAAATGTTTTACTAACGCTACAAGTAAATTTGAGTGTCACTAGTATTGAAGAACAAGTCTTAAGAGGTCATAATAGCAAGTGTTCCGCGCGATTTGTGTTTTTATTCTTGATAGATAACTCAAGCATGTTAAGTAACACTTTTTATATCGAGGAACCGAGGAACTGAAATATTCTGCTATATATGCTAAGACTAAAGCAGATACAGCTATATAATAGTAGTAAAACATACAAAGTTTCTCAAATAGTGCACATTGTACTCAAACGCGAGATGACTACTCAGTGAGTTTTTTACTACCTTTGTCGCTAATCTCTCTAAACTTATCCCACACATCAAAGACATCGGCAAAGTATCAGAACGTGCAAGTGTAATGATACCTTACGAAGTATTTATGTGCTCCATACGATTAAACGGTCGACGCAAAAACTAAGCCAATTATGAAAATACACGGATTGTGTACTAGTTTGGAGTTAACGATGTCGGTAGCACGATATTGGTATAAACAATTGTCGATATATTTATATAATATTGTATAGTTCGTGCAGCATGGGTGTTTACCTATAGTTGGGGAGCTCGTTAACCTAAAACTCGCCAAATTTTTGTTTAGAATATTTGTTGCAAAAATTTACTCCCGTACTATGAAGTTAGGTATCACTTTTATGATAAATATAACGAATTTGTTATTTATCGTAGAGAATGTCGTGTATAGAGTAACTTTCATGTATTATTTATTTAACTAAGGAGTATAGAAGAGGGTATACACAAAGTAATTTTTACCATCATAAACGATTATCAGAAAGTCTAAACCTTTTTTACCCGACTGCCGAAGGAGGGTAATGTGTTTATCAGTCTATGAATGTATGTAAGTATGTATGTATGTATGTATGTTTGTTCCTATGTAGCGTTCCAGAGACCAAACGCGTTGGTCGATTTTGATGATTCATACGTCAATCGATTCGTCTTAACCCTGCGAGTGTCACTGGCTACATTAAAATTGTAAAATAGAAAAATGGCAGATTTTGGGCGCCATATTGTGGGGGACAATTTTTTTTTTTACTTTCAATCCCATCGTGTGGGATATCAAAATAAAGGGTTTTAAGAGGTGATTTCAAAAATATATAACACTTATATGTTTAAATGTACCGAAATCTAAAAAAAAAATAACTAAAGAGTTATAAATAAAAAAAGTAAATTTAAAAAATCAAAAGACCCGACTGCTTAAAAGGCGAACTAAAAAGACGTAAACAAGAAGAAAATCATGCTGTGCAGTCGGAGGATACATCTGGTTTTGGTCAGCCAGTTCTCGAATATGTATCCTCCGACTGCACAGCATGATTTTCTTCTTGTTTACGTCTTTTTAGTTCGCCTTTAAGCAGACGGGTCTTTTGATTTTTTAAATTTACATTTTTTGGGTTTGATATGCGAAATAGAAATTTTAAGTGGCCAATCCCATGAATCTTTACAATCGAATTTTTGAAAAATGAAATAAATTAAAAAGAATGAAAGTCTCTTTGCATTTAAACTTTTATGTTTCATTCAGAGTAACGTTTCAAGCCACCAAGAACGTAAAGATTTAATCATACTTATCACCTGATTATAAACAACATTAAGTATTAATAAGATCATTTCAAATCTGTTGATATTACTTCGATAAAAGCTTCAGTAATATTGTTTAACATTTGCATCAATTATGCGTTACTAATACCCATGATAATTACTTAATTTAAATAATTAATTAATTAATTTAATAATACTCATTAAGGTTAAACGAATTATACGGTTTTGTGACGTAGTTTTAGCGTGGAAGATGTATTATTGAAAAACAAGTATATTTTTAAATCTTTAGAACAAGATAACGCCTATAATGTTTTATGTTTTCTTTTTCTGCTTTTCTTGCTATATCTAAAAATAGACAAAGGGAATATAAGAACAGGTGTGAACTGTCAACACTATTATAATCCCGCTGTGAAAAAGGTACCTATAGTGCTCTTAGTCTCGCCGGGCGAGCACGGCCTCTGTGACGGGCTTGAGTCACGCATTTTATCACGGTTTTTGCTTCCAAACTGTGACTCAAGCCTGTCACAGTAGGCCGTGCTCGCCCGGCTGTATAGCTCCGTCTCTCTTTCACGGTAGAACCGTGATCGTTTTGAGACGTTAGTGTAGGGTACTATAAGTCTCATATTCTCTTACTTGGTAAGAGATTGGACCCCACAACATAGGGTATCCTAGTTAGGGATCCAGGGAATTTGTAAAAATCTAGCAGTTAAGGCTCCTATGTAACTTCTATTTTTTTTATTAATAAGCAAGTGGAATACTTAGAATACTTCCAAGTATTGTAGCAGGTTGCATTCTGTAGTTTCTGCCTAGCCCCAAGGGATAAAGCGTAAGTTTATGTATTTAGTAGGAGAAAAATCTATTATTTTAATCTTTACTAAACTCCATTTGCGATAACATTAGACGTTTAAATTAGCCTATTTTACAGCCCGTTCAACCGATTTTGACTTCTATTGCGTTAGTGATACGACATATGGTAGCTGTAGTAAACAGTTGGTTTTGGTAACAGGTTTATGCTTTTTATGTCCTCCTTATGTTTACGGGATAGAACTCAAAATCGGTTGAACGGACTGTAAAAAGATTTGGAAACATGAATAATGTTATTTCAAATGGAGTTTAGTAGATAAATAACGGCTTATGTTTAACTTACCACCAGATATAGTAACATATAACAGACAAAAATAGTAAATGATCACCAAAATTAAACCCGCATCTTATTGTAAAATTATAACCAAAGTTTTAACATCTCGCTATCCTGTTTAGGCAAAATTACTCCAAATAAATCATTATTAACCCAAAAGTAGTAAATGATCACCAAAAGTAGTAAATGATCACCAAAATTAAACCAATGACCAAAAAGATTATAAAATTTCTGGGAGCAACTTGGAAGTAGCGCTCGCCGGCCGCTGCCGCGGCACCGCTCGCTTTGCTCGCTCGGCTCGCGCGCGGTTGGTCACAGTTCTAACCTAACCTAACCTATTTTACAACATTAAATAGCGCAATAATTTGCTATTAAAATTTGGTGATCAATTTACTAAATTTGGTGATCATTTACTATTTTTGTCAGTATATTACTAGATTTGGTGGTTAGGGGTTATCGTCACAAAGTTTTTTTTGGTGGTCATTATATTTATTCCCATAAATAACATAGGTAAAGTCCCCGGCACGTAAGTTGGCAAGAGTCGTTAGATGCACAGAAGTCGTTTTTTAGGTCTCTTTGGTAGTGAAGCGGGGCGCGGGGAACGTTTAGGACAGTTCCGAGCGCGCGATTGGTTGGTCAGTTGACACAAGGATCGACTGACCAATCGTGTCGCGCCCACGTTCCGTTCGCTCTATGTAGTGCTTGGTCAGATCGCAAAATATGCGCGAACTTACCCCCACTACGCCTAAACCTTACTAACTTACGTGCCGGGGATTATATTTATGTGGTTTTATAATACAATAGGCAAAGTACTAGAAACTGTTTTATAATATAACAACCGAAGCTGAATGTCACCTTTTGTAAATTAGTAGGCTTTTTATATCAAACATAACTTTAAATATCTTTGCCTAACAGGAAGGTGACTATGAATAATAAGAACGATCATAAAAAGTCGCGAACAAGCCATAAAATAACACCCATTTATTTAATGAATAATAAATGCAAATATAGAGACTGTATTTTTCTACGGAACCCTTGAAAATCCATATTCATATTTTTTTATTAATGCGAATGAGTGTTTGTCTGTTTCTTTTTGATGTCTGAACAGCTGAACGGATTTGGATGGCACTTATAAATTAGTTATAGACCTAGATTACGAAATAGGATACCTTTTTTTATTTTTAGGGTTCCGTACCCAAAGGGTAAAAACGGGACCCTATTACTAAGACTCCGTGGTCCGTCTGTCTGTCTCGTCGTGTTTTTTTGCCGTTTTTTGCGATAATGGTATGGAACCCTTCGTGCGCGAGTCCGACTCGCACTTGGTCGGTTTTTATTTTTATTCTCTTGATGTAAATTGTAAATTTCAAGAGGGCGAAGCCTTTATTATGACATAGGTTTTTTTCCCTTTAGGGTGTTCCTTGGGACAGCAATCCCTTTCCTCGGGTGAAGCCGCGGACAGAAGCTAGTGAATACTGTGAATAGTAAAGGCAACATGACATATATCATTACGTATGTGTCCTTCGATGGGTTGAGCAGAGATGCATTTAAAGAACTTATAGCCAGTTATGTTTAGTTTAATAATTTCAACAAGTAAAATTTCAAAATTTAAAAAACCCCCGATTTATTTTTATTTCATGCTACATGATTTATTTAGTACATAGAAGATACGCTTCGATTGACAATCTATTGAACACGTAATTATGACACGGTATCTTGCGAAAACACCCCGATTCAAATAGTAAAACTTTTACATATATAACTTTTGAACGGCTGAAACGGTTTTATTCAAACATAGCTTTCAAACAAAAAAAACTAAATCTAAATCGGTTTACCCTTTTGGACGCTATGATGCCACAGACAGACACACAGATACACACGTCAAGCTTATAACACCTCTCTTTTTCCGTCGGTGGTTAAAATAGACATAAATCGTTAAATTACTACGAAATCTTTAAAAATTGTCGATAAAGATTAAAGCTGATCCAATCGATTTTGAAAGCGACATTAACCAGTGAAGAACGTAGGTGAAGTTTTTGGCCAGTGTTGGTCAACGACTTGGCCAAACGTGGGCGATGCGTGGGCACAAATGAATGATCCTAAAAACTACTTTTACTTTAGATTTCTTCATGCAAGCTGATATTGTACGAGAACAGGTGCTGTGTTATTAGATTATATCATAGTGGATTATGGGTTAGGTCTGTGAGAAATTGCCTAAGGTGTTTTTGATGTGGTTGTAACAATTTATCTTATAATAATGGATAGCTATTATGTGATCTATGTAACTATGTTTTTAGGGTTCCGTACCCAAAGGGTAAAAACAGATTCTATTACTAAGACTCTGCGGTCCGTCTGTCTGTCACCAGGCTGTATCTCATGAACCGTGATAGCTAGACAGTTGAAGTTTTCACAGATGATGTATTTCTATTGCCGCTTAACAACAAATACTAAAAACAGAATAAAATTAATATTTAAGTGGGGCTCCTATACAACAAACGTGACTTTTATGCCGTTTTTTGTGGTAATGGTACGGAACCTTTCGTGCGCGAGTCCGACTCGCACTTGGACGGAATTTTTATTTCAATAAAACGTTAATTTGAAATTACATAAAGACACTTAAATTTTATTTATTTGTATTATTTTATTTTATTTGGCTTGAATACATAAAATGCCTTATTGAACTATTTGCCTAATGTTTAGCCGTAACTAGTCGCTAGAGTTCAGACCCTTATTTCCCTGTATGTATACGCAAAGTTAAACTATATATTATTTCCTTATCAAAACTTCGCATTTAGTTCACACATGAAGTATTTGCGATTAAACTGTGCTAAAATCCTGGTTAGTAGTTCACTACTGGTACTCTAGTTACTGGTTCGCTACTGGACTACTGGTACACCTAGTTAGTGGTCCACAACTGGTACACCTTGTTAGTGGTGCAGTACTGGTACAGCAATTTATTTTTTTGGCCTGGTAAATCCTCCAATGACTTCTCCCGCTCTGGGTGAAACGGGAGGGCGTGTCAGACTTTTACTGTCTAAAACCTACCCTTGTTCCTTCAGTTGATTGTGCCAGGGCCGAGGTAACACTCTTTCAAATTTATCCGCGACCCAGACAGGTCTACTGGTACACCTAGTTAGTGGTTCACTGCTGGTACCACCTACATATGTGCACTACATATTATGACCACAAACGCTGTGGTCTTGATCGGCGTCCATATTCATGAGCCGTGTTTGCCTTATCGCTATATTTGCATAGCCGCTGTCACATAGTGCTCTCGTTTAGTTTTAGTGATGTGACTTGATGCCATGAAGACTGCGTACGCATTCATCAAAATCTTAAAACATTTATTTTAAACAGTAGGCACTTTTGAACTGTCAAGAAGTCACGTACCAATACTTAGATCTCTATGGAGAAGATCGATAAAAGAAATTCAATGGCCACTTTTTTAAATCAATATTACTAAATCCTGCTTGAATTTAAGGATATGCTCGATACGAGATAGTGTTGAGAAAATATCTGTGGAGCAGTGGTGATGTTGATAAGTTTTCGAAAGAGATGATGGCTTAAGAATAGTACTCATTCAAATTCATAGAGAATTCGTATTCACAGTTTGGAAAGAATGAGGAAAGAAATACTTACCATCTTTTAAAAATGCTCTGTAAGAACGCAAACATGTTCTACAAACAAGGTAAGTGTGATTGAGCCTTTTTATGAAACGAGAGCAGATCTGCAGGGCCAGATAAACTGAGTTCTGTTATTTGGGACTTAGTTATGAAGACAATTTCACCTCTATCTACAGCTTACACTAAAACTGTATATCATTTTTAACCCCTGACAGAAAAAGAGGGGTGTTATAAGTTTGTCGTGTGTTGCTGTGTATCTGTGTGTCTGTCTGTGGCATCATAACGCCTAAATGGATGAACCGATTTTGATTTAGTTTTATTTGTTTGAAAGGTGACTTTGTCGAAAGTGTTTTTAGCTATGTTTGAATAAAATCGGTTCAGCCGTTCAAAAGTTATTCGCATTTTACACTTTGAATCTGGATTTTTTCGCAAGATATCGTGTCATTATTACGTGTTTTGATAGATCGTCGATTGAAGCGTGTCTGCGACTAGGTATATTATATGTAGTTTAAAAATCATGAAATTAAAATTCAAATCGAGGGTTTTTTAAATTTGTAATTTTATCTTGTGAATGATGTCAATCTCAAACTAGTGTCGCATCACTATTCGCCGGCACGCTCATAGTGGTTGCCATTGTGGTGGCATGCAGTTTGCCCACATCCCAGTCATAAGGCAAAGGTAAACGGCGAACTAACGAGCCAAATGTTGGCGTTGATTACACATTTCAAGAAATTCCTCGACGTTCTAGCCTTAGGTACCGATTGGTTTGAAATATGTAGTTTTGATGTGGCCGATTCATGGATAACAATGAATAGGCTTTGTAAAAGGTCATATGACTGGATATACGGATGCAATCAGTAGTCTCCTTATTGCTAGCCTTATCACCTTCATATCATCCCAGGATGACAAGAAATGCAGAACAATGGTAGAAAGAGGATAACATGTTTCACAGATCCCAAATAAATTTGAAGATCAATGACAAGACCGTCATACCCCCTATGACGGTCGAGTCATTGATCTGGGGGCTTACTAAGACGTGTCAATACTACCATGGTTCCATTGTGATATAGGGACAGTGCTATTCGACCTATATTGTTCCGTCTCTTTCTCGCACCGTAATCATTATAACCTGATAGTAGAGCCTTCTACCTTTCCCTTATTAGCAGAGAGTTGACTTGTAAGGAAAAAAAAAACGCATGGATTATGTGCAAGATACAAAACCGAAAAATAGAAAAGTCTTGAGCTTGCGGTTGATAAGAGTTTTAACTTGGAAACATGCTGGGGCATGCATTGGCCCAATCTACATTGAGATAAGAGCAAGACAAAATTGTATTTATTGACTGTTACGTCTAATTGGCTTTAAGTGTGAGCTCTATATTCTTAAGTGTCTCTACCACGTTCACGCTCTCGTTGTAATTAGCCCCGGCAATATTTTTTTTCTTTTTTTGTAATTTATAGGCTTCGCGTTTGACCACTATCTCACCTGATGTTAAGGGATGACGTGGTCTACGGTGAAGCACGCTTGCCTAGAAGAAACCTATTCACTCTTGACTTAAAGACCCCAAGGTTGTAGCTATCAGGGAACAAAGACTCCGGAAGGGAGTGCCACTCCTTAGCTGTGCGCACAATGAAATTATTAGCAAAACGCTTTGTGCGTATGGGAGGGATGTCCACTATGACCGATGGCCGTACGTCTTGTAGTCCGATGATGGAAAGGGCTAGGCGGAATCAAATTCTGCAGTTCCGTCGCACACTCCCCGAAGTGTAACCGAAGTGTTATCATTTCACAGAAAGCGGCTACCTTATATTATTTATCTTCTATATCATGGTCATGTCATAACTTTTTTGGCTTTGTTATAACGTGTGCCATTTCTATTCCACTATGGCAATTGACGCCGTCGTCGACAATCCTACTATTTGTTTCAGTGTGGCCAAGAAATCACAATTTATTTATACTTAAATGAGTAAGTTCTTAATCTTGTGTAATATTTGAATAATATCCGGCATAATGTTGGACCGTTGGACGTGAAATAATTTATTATCCGCCAGAGACCCTGACATTTTTTATTATTGCCCAACGTCCGAATCTCGGTTGGTTTCATTCACAACTCGTGTTTATTTATTTATATTGGCACTGCAAATAACGACTTGTGCTTTATTTTCTTAACATTGAGAACGTGTGATCTAGGTTGTTTTACTTAACTTTGTAGTCTCGTATTTAACAAACATTGAAACTGGATTTTCTGAAATCCAAGAGGGAGCTTGAATATGAAAAGCTATTGGTTATATTAAAGCGGCTTCGCAGCTTGCAGTTGCTAGTATATATAACAGCCTGCAGCAGTTGGAAATTATCCCAAGGGAACCGTGATAAAATGTAACTTATGTCCCAGGACCTCGTCCACCCATATGCAAAGTTTCATCCAAATCCGTCTAGCCGTTAAAATGTGAAAAGGTAACAAACAAACAGAGTTACGTTATAATATTAGTATGTTTGAATTGTTCCACGCACAATGGTCCATCTGAGGGATTAAGTGCGGAAACCAAACCCACATATATATAACATAGTATGTTTGAAGATGATCTGATTGATAACAACGGTAATGATAGTAAAAAGTAAATAGGGAAAGCATGAAGAAAATTAGCTTGAGGAAAGATCAAGGTATTTAATAAGAATGCCAACCCAGTAGATAAGGAAAAAATATCGTGAAGAAAAACCTGGCCTTATATAGTTAATTTAAGTCTGAAATAGCCAAGTCAAGACCTGTGAGTTTCCCAGAGGCGGCTCTATTAACTCTGACGGCAGAGGAGGCCGCATCCTCCCACGAAAAAGTAGAAGGAAAGAAATTAAGTAAAAAAATCATCGGTCACAATAAATTTGAGTGATCCAATGGAATCAGCGTTCTGGCGTATTAATAAGCGTATTATAATGGCGTAGCAAAAGTGATATATTTATTCTGTGTTTCTGGGCACGTTTCCCATTGACATCGATGTGGACGAAATTTTTGCTGCGATATTAGCCCTTTTCCGTCTGCCATATATAGGTTTGTTTTAGAATATTCAATTGTATACATTATTTATAAACGAATAATAATAAAAAATGGAATCAGAAATCATATCGAAGGTAAAATATACTTTTATCACCATATAGCAAAGCTTCATTAAAGGTGCAAAGTGCAAGATTTTTATCACACACACTCAATGAAAAATCCTACACAATCTGCAATCGATATTGCAAAACATTTCTGTAACTTTAACGTCTTCACGTTAAAGTGACATACATATCTACCTACTTATGTATATATGTATAAGTAAAAATCGTTATGCGGGTTTCGATAAGACATTTTATTATTGGCTGTATTGTTTCCTTGGTATTTTTATGTCTTTCCATGGCTTTATATTCAAGGTCGGTTATTGCTCTACGTCTAGATTCATAAAGAGTGGTGTCTACCTAGATTTGAAACTATCATTTGAATGGAGTGTTTCGCTCATTCACTGTTCTGCTGCTTCAAACTTCATTGACTGACTCCTAGCCGACTCAAAATCAAATCACCTGTAAATGGGATTTTTGGGACAAACCCACCGCACTATTCCCAAACCACTGCAACTCCTGAAAGCCAAAATCAACAGTGGCGACCACCAGAAAAGCGCCGAGGCAATGAAGCTAGACGAAGTCCCGGAGAATGAATTTAAATGTCTTGGATCCCGCAACGAAATTAATCAGAAAAGAAAAATGGAGGAGTAGGAAAAAAAATGAAATACGAATTTCCACTTCCCTCCATATCAAGCAGGAGACAGTACAAACGAACAAGACCAACAGGCACAAAGGTTCTTTTACAACCGGGATAAGCCCAGTTGTCTAGCTCCACGGATAAAAATTAGTATTAATATTAATGGATCCTAACATTGTGAGCTGTTATATTTGATTCCAATAATAGGTAAGGCAAAAACGCACTGTAAATGGGTTTATAGAAAACTAGATTCCGCCCGCGGCTTTGCCCGCGTAAGAAGTGTTTTATCATCTCAAGGAAATACAAACTATCCTTTATCCTTACCAGGGTCTCAAACTATCTCCATGTCAAATTTCATCTAAATCGGCAGGCTTATTACGTATCTTTTGCAATAGCAAAACGATAGTGATCAAACGCTTTATGTCAAAAGTTGGAATTACGTGCAGTTTAGGTATGGTAGGTCCTACACAATCGGTTGCTAATTGCTCGCTGTTTGTCATATGCACTTATTTAAAAAAAAACCGCCAATAATTCTAAAACTTTTGTATTGAAGAGCAATTATTACGCAAAAATCGCTATTGTTTTGCTCTTGCAAAAGATACGTAATAAGCCTGTGGCGGTTTTGTAAATCCAGAGATTACCCCTACATCCTCACAAACTCACAAACTTAACTCTGTATAATATTAAGTATATATAGTAAAGATATATGCTTTGAGTTAGGTACCTAGGCTACTATAAAGCTATCAGTCTATTGTTGCATAGTTTTGTTTTTGAAATATACATGCTTTGCTTACCCTTGGCTACATTTTGACCCGTTCGAGGACCAAATAGGTCAGTTTAATCTCTGATTGAAAGATTACCGTCTCAATTTAATCTTGTTTGTTTATTTAGGTTAGCTCTCAATTTCAGCTAACCAGTCACTGTTACGAAAACATTTCAATTAAAAACTGCTTATTATTTAACCTAAAAATATATTTTTGAGAATAACTTGGCCAATTATGTTCGCTTTACAGTATTATGAAATAGGTACGTAACAACTGTTGCAAGTATGTGCAACGAGACACAGCAGATACTAACTTTACAACCTTGTAAGGACGTCTGACTTATAACTAAACTTATTACTTTACAACCTTATACAGTTACTATGTTAGGAAACTGAACGTAAACAGAAACAACGCAATAACAACAAAAAAGGCAACAAAAAAAGTAACTCGGCACAGGTCAAAAGCCACACATCCAAACCTATTTCATACAGCCAGAAACGTCACGTAAACGTCAAAAACAGAATACACGCGAGATGCAAGCAACTAAAACCATTTTCCACGAGAACAGTCCATTGGATCTCACAGCACAATACACACGGTTAACGGAAACATCACAACGGTACATTAAGAAAAAAGTTTGTGAGAAAAAAAGAATTAAAAAAAGTAAACGAACGAATCTTGTTTCTTTTTTTTCTCATTCGATATTTGAATTTGTATCACAGACACCTGTCGGGTAGGTCATTTATAGTGTCGTTGCGGGCGCGCGGCTCTCGCGGGGCACGGGCGAGGACTGTCCGCAATTGTTTACTGTAGGTTTGCCGTCGACTCTACAAAGAACCTTTTCGTTAGAGCAGGTTTTTGTGGAGAGTTGGGTGAAGCCTCTGTGAGGACGTTGAAAACTAGTTTTAGTATTTACGTTTATTAGTACTATATTATGTACATATTTGTATATTAAGGCTCTTGTGTCGAGAATCGGTATAAGTATTAGTTTAAATAAGTATGGGGCTCAATATACTTCCCTAAGGAACTCCTAATACCCTAATTTTTTTATCGGCACCAATTCTTTGTATTAAAGTAAGGAATATTAATTATTTTAATTAATAATTAACTATTCTTAACAAGACTAATTTCAAGCTATATTGGGGCACAATTTACATATTCTGACAAAAATTATATGACTATTCAGATCAAAGGCTTATTTCAAATGTAAATGTAATATATATTATAAGAATAATTTTAAGTACTTATTTGCGGAGACTGCAGCATTTCTTATCTGAATATGGTTTATTTTTTTATTACACACATAAGAGGCGGGCGCACGGTTGGCGCAGTGGTTGAGCGATTGACTGCTGCGCTACGTGTCGCGGGTTCGATTCCCGCACGGAACAAATATTTGTATGACCTACATATAGTTTTTCCGGCTCTGGGTGTTGTGTATGTGAGTTTATATGTTTGTAAACGCACCCACGATACAGGAAGAAATTCCTAGTGTGGGGCAAAGTTAAAAAAAATAATAATAATAAGAGGCATACTTGTCCGTTTTGCTTATGAATCCAGAATTAAGGTCATATTGTTGAGTTACATAAGGTATAAATGAAAGGCAATTGCATGTAGATGAGAATTCTAGGGGTATACTGTATTACGTAAATGGAAATAAGTAGATTTACAGGAGGAATTACGATGGATGTAGGGGTGAGGTAGATGATACGGCTATAAAGGGGTGACAGATAAGATGACGACTCTTTTCTGTTAGAAGTATGGAAGTAGAAGATACGTTGGACATTAGTGAACGATACGTTGCGGTCTATAAAATAATTTCAATATAAAATTGAGATTTTCATATTATATTATATGCATTGTATGTGTATCTAATCTTAAAATACTTAATCAGTCCCCACTAAAATAAATTAAATTAATTGTTACCTATCTCCGCCCAAGCATACTCTATGGTCAAGTGGTAGACTCAGCACTGTGGCTAGTCGGCACATCGGGCATTCCGACCGCCATAACCCGCCGGCGAAAGTAAACCTTACCAATCTTACGCGAGCCTCTTCACACATCACTTACAACTTAATCCACACTTTATATTTTAAACACCAACGTTCATTTTCCAACAACAGTCGATAAGCTTCTCCAATCACACGCATAAAGTTAAATTCAATTCTGTTTTTATGAGGTTAGAGTTGGTTTTAGATTGGAGTATATAACAGGTATTGTAATATGATGGTCAGGCTATGGTGGCCGGTGAAATAATGCCCCGTAAGGCCTAGGGATTCGTTTCTTATTGTGTTTAATTGTATGTAAATAGTTTGGTACGATGCCCTTAGTGAGACTTTCCGATATTAAAAGTAAACAGAAAATATAATACAGAAAAATTATAAGTAAAGAGAAATTATAATATAATTATTAAGAAAAACAATGTTATTTATGCCAGAGGATTCGCTCGCGTAAAAATTATCCTATTTCCTGGATTAGGACAAAGGTAACAAATAGACGGACACTTGCGCAATTATAATATATAAGTATGAATCAGAATCTCTATTGCTTTATTAGTTAGATGTTGAACATTATACCCAAACTACCAGAAATTTATGTTTTTATCATGTTATTAAACTCTACAGATTTTGATATTTTATTTTTATTTTGACGTCCTAAAAAAATAAACCTCCCAACACTAGTACCTACTGCTCCGTAGGTGCCAAATGTGGAATACAATTTTAAATAATAAATTAACACTTATGGCACCTGCGAAAAATATCTATAGGTGCCGTAATGTGGAATACCTGAGGTGCCATACACTCAGGTGCCGTTGAAGCGGGTGCCCAATGTGGAATACGTCGTTTTTTTCTAGATTTGATACAGAAATGATTCACGAAACTGCTCTAGACTAGATGATCATCGATATGAAGACATTGTGGTTCTGTTTACCTGACCCATAATCGGCATTTAATGTTCTCACTGCTAGGACACAGTTCTGCTCTCTGTGACAGGAAGTGGGTCGTGATCCACCACACTGCTGATTGGGGGAGGACAAATGTCTTAATTTTTTTGGTCTAAGACAAACCAAATATCAGGATATTTTTTCAACGTTTTCTGAGCAATGGAGATGAAATAATTTTTATAAAGATAAGTTTCTGGGTTTGAACATTTCAAACCCACGACCTACAACTCGTAAGTCACAGCTCTTACCACTGGGCCTTAATTATTATATAACTGATCTTTTAAATATATTAAAATAAATACATCCATCATAGTATAAATCTGTGGTAAAGTAGTTTTTCTTTCATAGTTTATCTGTAGAAAATATCTCCAATAAAAATTGTCATTGTATTAAAGGATAACCAACAGAATCAATTTCCAGATTTTTTGGCATGTTTGTCTGTTTAGTTGTGCACGCATAACGTAAAATGTATGAAAATAATGTAGATAACTTTTATACGCGTAACTTGAAGTATTACTTAGTTTTTGTTTCATCGCAATCGGTTAATTCTATCAAAAGTTAGATGAATTTAAAGTATTCATGAAGTTAAATATCACAACACACGCAATTCAGATACTCGGACAGTTGAACTCCATATTCGATAGATGACGTTGTGCATTTGACATCATTTTCTGAATGGCGTTGTTAAAATTCTCCGCGATAGAACGACCCTAGAGAAATAATTATTAGGTAGGTAGGGTAGGTAGGAAGACAAGTAGGGTCGGTAGGTAAGTAGGATAGGCTTTGACGGGAGTGAAGCCGCGGGCACAGCTAGTTCTATAATAAAAATTCCCGGCAATCGTGCAAAAATCGGTCATCTCATAGAAAAGACATCAACGAGTTAATTTCTGTTTTTTGGTTGTATACAAGATAAATACACGATATTTCTCGATCTAGGGTTCAAAAGCGTCTGGGTTGGCGTTACATCTATACTAATTTAATTATCTATACAAATAAATAAAATTGAAGTGTCTGAATGTAATATCAAAATAACAACGTTTTATTGAATGCACGTGAAAGTATATACGATACTAACAACAAATAAGCAATTTTTGTTCCGGGTAATCCCCGAAACGACTGGACCGATTTTGACGGGACTTTGACTGGCAGATAGCTAATGTAATAACGAGTAACATAGGCTACGTTTGATCACGAGAAAATTCATAGTTCCGGCGGGAAATAAAAAAATAAAAAAATAAAAAATTACGAGTTTGACGCGGACGAAGTCGCGGGCAACAGCTAGTCTATACTAATATTATAAAGAGGAAAGATTTTTTTGTTTGTTTGTACCGAATAGGCTCCGAAACTACTGGACCGATTTAACCTTCTTCGCCCCCGTGGACCACCCCACAGGACCCGTTTTCGGGATTAAAAAATAGCCTATGTCACTCAGGAATAATGTGGCTTTCTATTGGTGAAAGAATTTTTTAAATCGGTCCAGTAGTTTCGGAGCCAATTTGGTACAAACAAACAAATCTTTCCTCTTTATAATATTACTAGCTGTTCCCCGCGGCTTTGCTCCCGTGGACCACCCCACAGGACCCGTTTTCGGGATTAAAAAATTGCCTATGTTACTCAGGAATAACGTAGCTTTCTACTGGTGAAAGAATTTTTTAAATCGGTCCAGTAGTTTTGGAGCCTATTCGGTACAAACAAACAAACAAAAAAATCTTTCCTCTTTATATATATATCTTTTTTGTATTATATTAGTATAGATTTGGAAAAGTATAATTGTAGTACAGTTTTATCATCCGTTTTAGAAAGAGAACTGAACAAAATTTATATTTGTATCTTTGCAACCCATAGTCCTGAACACGCAGCGATACGCAGTAAAATAAATTTGATTATATTCGACATTTTAGCTTAAAACCGAATAAATGCCGTCCATCCAACCATCCATAATACCATCTGGAATTTCTCAGTAGCAATGCCGGAGTTTGGATGTGTGCTCAAATGATCGTAATCCCCTATAATATGGGACATAATTCATAATTCGCAACAAGCGCTTCCAAACATCCTTCATAACGCGCACGGCGAAGTTCTCTTACGTAGTAGAACTCACTACTTGCGTCTGTGTTTCCGAACGCAACCCGAATCACTTCAAAGTTAAAAAATAAATATTATAAATTACCCGAAATAATAATATATTAGCTCTAGAAAGCTCTAGAAGCTTTAAATTGAAGCTCTTCCTTGTAAACAAATTCTACTATAGTATAAGCGAATACTTAAATAATAAATTATAAGTATCTTCATAACTATCTATTTGTATCGACAAATACTCACTATTACGCCACAAATCCATAAAACGAAAATATTTTTTTAAAAATAAATATGGAGTGTCCAGTAAATAACTTACCTTAAGGATATTAAATATTAATTAAGTAATAAAAAATATTAATAAGTAAATAAAACAAATATGAATAATTTCAAAAATAAATGGTTTGTACAATGTTACTAAATTAATAAATTTAAATATTTTATAAAACAATAATTATAATTCTTAAATTCAATAAAACAAGATAACTTACTAAAAAACAACCAAAAATATATATTTTTTTTAAACCAGTAACAATATTTATCACATTAAACACTCAGTGTTCTTCCTCCTCTCTCCTACTTGATCTATGCTTTGCCCGACAGGTTCCATAATTGTGACTAATATAATTATTCCTCTACCAACTATATACATAAAGAATTTAGAATTGAATTGAGAATTGTGTAGCGTTACGTATAGTTCAGATGAGCTATACGAAAGCCATGTTAATAAAAGTAAAAGTAATTATAAATTAAAACTAAGAAAAAATATATATAACAAATTAAGGTCCGGCTTCGCACGACGTGGGCAGCTAACCAGTACAGCAGGTCGGGCAGGAAGACGTGGTGTGCCCTAGGTAGGCAAATGAGCAGGCAATCGGATAGGTAGGCAGTAGAGTAGCCAGCAGGACGGATAGGCAGGCACACAGATAGATGGTCAAGGCAGCTGAACTAATTGTCAGGCTAACGGGCAGGTAGGCAGTAGCACAGGAGCAGGCACAGGCAGCTAGGGGTGTGGTGTACGCCGATCAAACGAGCCCTTTAATATGAAGCGGTGACCGACGAGGTGAATGACCCAGTAAAAATGCTCACATTTAAGTTCCACACTGAATAAATTAAATTTATTGCACTTCAAAGATTTGATAGATTCCCAGGCCGTATATATAATAGTTTTTAAAGAGTTTTCAGATACGATAGTACACCTGGTAGTTTTTAAGTAGATAAACCGACTTTCAGCGTTCAGTCCAGATTCAAAACTAAAAAAGTGACGCCCGTTTTTCTTCGTACCGACATATCTTCTAAATTTTAAATTCAAATATCAATTAAGAAATCATGAACGAATAAGAACGGTTTACAGAGGCGCAGTCTGCCGCTGCCCTTATTATGAAAATTATAATGTACAACGAGCTTAAAGAAGGTAGTCCATGATATCTTATGTCTATGGTTTAAGAAAATAAAATAGACATACGTCATGTCAGATAAAAATGACAGATTTAAAAATATTCTATGATTTTTTACAAATAAGCAGTAAAAATAAGATTTTGGATGCTTTTCAGGTGTATACATTATCAAAGAATACATAAAAATGAGAAACATGAGTTGATACAATTTCAAAAGTTATGATGAAGATTTGAAAAGTATGATAGAAAACGTAAATAGACTAAGAGCTGTGGAATGAATACCACAATTGTTAGAGTGAACAGGCTTCTTCTGGGTAAGCTCACTCCATCGTTGACTTTGTCTCTGTTACCTCTGACCTAGACTAGAGTCAAACGGAATAAAAAAAAATACTTTTACTAATAACGCATCCCTGCCTAACTGTTCGAGGAATACAGAATTATATGTTTTACTAGCTTCTACCAGCAGCTTCGCCCGCGTGAATGTCGAAAATTATCCCGAGAGAACATATTCCCGGCTATAATATATAATTATGTGCTATTTGTGACTATAATCTATCTCTGTGCCAAATTTCGCCCAGATCGGTTCAGCCGCTCTAGCTGGATTGAGTAATAACAATCATACATCCACATATCCACACACATCTAACCAAGCTTACACATTTATTATTAGTAAGATCTTCCTCCATCCTCTAGTACCGGCGCGGCGCGGCAGCAGGACGTAACAAGTAATTTATTTCGGGAGGTCTACGAAGCTATGAAGGCTACGCGGTTATCTTGGCATGACACAACAATATTAGCTACGTGTTTGTCATCAACGCTTTGCTATGAATATATTTACAGGCGAAAATTTAACTTACGCATGCACATTAAAATAACCAAAAGGAGGGCCAGGCAACTCGAACAATGGAGATGATTTCTAAACTAAACAAAATGATGTACAGTGAGTAAGTGTATTTAAACCAACAGAGATTACCATGCTTGACGATCTGCATTATCTTGATGTCCGGAGTATGTTTGCAATTATGCTAGTTTTCATTATTAATGGTAGGCGCGCGCTTGACCACTATTTCACCTGATGGTAATCGATGATGTGGTCGACGATGTAGCACGCTTGCCTATAAGCAACCTATTCACTCTTGACTTAAAGACTCCCAGTTGTCGGAGTCATATCAATACTTTATTCGTGATAGCGTCATCTGTACAAATATCTATAAGGCACAGTGGTTGATATAATCACTTCATTTTACTCCTGCGTAGTACTGCACGTAGCGGGGTAGATGGCGCTACTGAACACGGAGATATGCTATCTGTTTGTTCGGTCTCTGTTTATTCTTATAATTATTACTAAGTAATCGAGAATCTACTACTATTATTTTCTAACTAGCTTATAACAGTGGCTTCACCCGCTTGAAAGTCGGATAGTATTCCAAGGGAACGTACTCACATGGTCTACCCGTGTGCTAAGTTTAATCCAAATCCGTTAAGCCATGAAAAGGTAACAGATAGACAGCGTTACTTTCGCAATTATAATATTAGTACCGATTTTGCTGTCGTATTCCATCGAGCGTATGGTAGACGTGGAATGCATTTCAATACACGATTTTTTTACCCGACTGCCGAAGGAGGGTAATGTGTTTATCAGTCTATGTATGTATGTATGTATGTATGTATGTATGTATGTATGTATGTATGTATGTATGTATATATGTATGTATGTATGTATGTATGTATGTTTGTTCCTATGTGGCGTTCCAGAGACCAAACGCGTTGACCGATTTTGATGATTCTTACGTCAATCGATTCGTCTTAATCCTGCGAGTGTCACTGGCTACATTAAACATGGAAAAAACAAAAATGGCGGATTTTGGGCGCCATTTTGTGGGGAAAAAAAATATTTTTTTCCTCCAAACCCATCGTGTGGGGTATCAAAATAAAGGGTTTTAAAAGGCGATTTCAAAAATATATAACACTTATATGTTTAAATGTACCTAATTCTAAAAAAAAATAACTAAAAAGTTGTAAAAAAAAAAGTTAATTAAAAAAATCAAAAAACCCGACTGCTTAAAGCAAACTAAAAAGACGTAAACAAGAAGAAAATCATGCTGTGCAGTCGGAGGATACATCTGGTTTTGGTTCGCCAGCTCGCGAATAAGTATCCTCCGACTGCACAGCATGATTTTCTTCTTGTTTACGTCTTTTTAGTTTGCTTTAAGCAGTCGGGTTTTTTGATTTTTTTAATTAACTTTTTTTTTTTTTATTTCTTTTGGATCTCTCCGATCACCGTAGTAGTATGCAAATCACTCTTGTGATGCTCTGTTATATTATTCTCTACAATGCTCCATTGTCGAGATTTCAGATTTATTTAAGGGCAATATATCTGAAATCATCTACTGGCACGAAAAACTTAACTGCGGGTTAGTTGCTAACACGAGGTTAAATTGACAATATTGTATGGAAAACCTGTCAATTTAACCTCGCTTAAGCACAAGGTGTAAAAAAGGAAAGAGAGGACGAAGGAGGAGGGTGTAAAGGAGTATGCAAGGAAAGGATCTTAGCACGTGGCGTTCTGTAGTTTTTGCTAACACTACATCCATGGGAAAAATTGAGTTTAGTATTGAACAACGGTACAATAAAAACAAAGTTTCATTATTATGAGAATTTATTAAAATAACTTTTATTATTAACCAACCTAAATATATCACATTAAATATTCTTCTAAATTACTAGCTAGACGTTGATACAACGTATAATACACAGCCGAACTGATTTAAATAACAAGTTCTTATCATAACTAATAACTTTGTCTTTTCAGTTGCTTCCTCAAAAAGCAGAAAGTTGATCAGTGCTTCAGAAACGTACAAATTGACCAGGGTTTTATTGACAGAGTTTCATTTTTTTTTTTTTTTTTTTTTTTTTTCTTCTTTGGCAACTGAGCCGATGCCGACTATTCTGCCAGTGTCATGTAGAGACGACAGCGCAATCAGGCGAGTCGTCGAAATGTGCTTATTCTTTCAGTGTCGTGTAGAGACGACAGCGCAATGAGGCGAGCCGTCGAACTTTGACTATTCTTCCAGTTTCATGTAGAGCCGACAGAGCGTTGAGATGAGCCGACGAATTTTGTCCTTTGTTGTAGATAACAAAGATACATATTTATAAAAAAATAAAAAAAAAATAAACATTACAAAAATAAATAAAAAAAAAGAAACTACATTTTGATGTCATTGTCATTTATAAATTTTGAAAGGAGTTTGATAAGTTTAGGAGAGAAATATGACAAAAGGGAATGGAAGTTGATAGGAAGGGGGATTTTAATGTTGGGAAGCATATGATACAAGTCAAAGGAGTGGGAATACGAAGGACATGAAAAAAAGATATGGTCTAATGTACCATCATCAAGGCCGCACTCGCACAAGGAAGTGTCACGAACACGGATCTTGTTTAGGAATACTGGACTACAGCAGTGACCGAGTCTCAGCCTACACAAGGATGAAACAGCTCTTCTAGACAGTTTAGGGCATTTGAAAAACCATGGTTTCCGCTGGATGGCAGGTTGAATGTTGGCATAATACGCCCCTTTGAGTTTCGAGCTTGCTTGCCACTCCGCTGACCACGAGCTGAATAACTTAAGTTTGGTGTCTGAGAGCAAGTCGTAACTATAAAGCAGATAGTGTTTTCTATCCACAGGATTGGAAGTAGCAAACTTTGCAAGAGAGTCAGCACACTCGTTGCCACATATACCCGAATGGCTGGGAACCCAAACTATTTCAATGTTTAAACGTTTGTTGTGACAAGAGAAGAGTAAATTACGTATATCTACAATAATCTTGCTATGAATTTTAGATTTTAATTGATTTTGACCCAGAGCCTGAACGCTACTACGCGAATCTGAAAAAATTACCGAATTTTGGATATTGTGCGTTAATATAAAATTGATGGCTTCTAGGATACCAATGCATTCCCCTGTAAAAACTGAAGACTCTGGCGGGCATTGGAATAAAAGAGCTATTTTTGAGTTCTGGAAGTATGTTGAAACACCTGTACATCCCGTTGACGATAATTTGGATGCATCCGTATAGAACAAATTCCAACCCTTCCAGAATCTCTCAATAGCCCGATCAAACTCCGCTTTTACGTCCTGGGAGTTTTTAGTGATATCAAGGCCCAAGACGATCTTTGGCTTGAAATGGATCTCCTCATATGCGGAAGCAAATACTGGAAGAGAAGGGTATTGACAAACAGGCGAAGAGAGTTGTTTAAGTTCTCTGTACCTATTCATCAATGGAATATATTTATTATTCCAGTAAGAAGAGACATTAAAAGAAAGGTTGATTTGCTCCAAAATGGGAAGTAAGGGATGGGATGAGAGGGCGAAAACTTTTGATAAGAAACGATCTGCTAAGTATTGTCTACGAAGGGTAAGGGGGGGATCTGCACATTCAACCTGGAGAGCATTAATCGGGGAAGATTTCATGGCGCCAATTACGATTCTAAGACATTTGGCCTGGACAGAATCAAGTTTACGTAGGGCTTCTTTGTTACATGGTTCAATTAAGTAACTACAGTAATCCAACACACTTCTGACCAGAGCATTGTAAACCAGTTTTAAGGTGTACGGGTGAGCCCCCCACCAGACGCCTGCCAGAGCCTTAAGAATCGAGACTGAGCGCTCACATTTTTTAACTGTATTACTAATGTGATCTACCCCCGACAATTTAGAATCCAGGATAACTCCCAGAAACCTAGCCTTCTCCTTGACTGGTATAGCTTGGCCATCAATATTAATGTCAACTTGAGGGATAATACGTCTGCGAGTAAAAACAACTGATGTACTTTTTGGAGCACTTAAAGATAACCCATGATCTAAGAGCCATTGGTTTAATGAGGACAAAGAAACATTCATAGATTGAGCAGCATCCACGATAGAATTGCCACAGACCAATAACGCAATATCATCAGCATACTGGAGGATTTTGCAATTAAAATTTAAACAGGAAGGTAGATCGCAGGTATAAATATTGTATAAAGGGGGACTAAGAACGGAACCCTGAGGAAGGCCCCGCCAAGCTAACCTTGGTGAAGACTCCTCCCCAGAAATTCTTAATTTAAGACTACGGTCTGAAAAGATACTGGATATGATCTGACGTATTTTTGGCGGGATTCCCAGCTCTTTCATTTTATGCCTGAGAACTGGGATGAGGACAGAATCATATGCAGCTGAAATGTCTAAGAAAACGGCTACCACAGACTCATTCCTACTAAGGGCCAACCGGATCTCTGATGTAAGGGTACCCACACTATCAGCTGTACCCAGACTTTTCCTAAAGCCAAATTGAGACGTTGGTAGCAATCTCCTGCCCTCCACAAACCATTCCAGACGGTTTTTAATAAGGTGTTCTAAGAGTTTAATGAGTATGGACGATAGAGCAATTGGTCTGTAGGAACAATGATCACTAGGATCTTTACCTGGTTTTAATATTGGAATAATAATTTGAACCTTCCAATCAGGAGGAATGTATCCAGAGTAAAAGCAGTAATTGGCCAAGTCCAGGTAATACTGATGGGTCTTATCCCCAGCTTTGGTTATGAAGGAATACGGGAATCCATCCACCCCAGGGGCAGAGTCCTTTACATGGGCAAGGACAGATTTAAGTTCCTCCAGTGTAAATGGTCTGTCCAAAGGATCATCCGATGCTGTTTGGTGGTTCATAGAGATGCATTCACATTTACCAGGAACATAAGCTGGGGCCAACTTAGAAAAAAACTGGTGACTAAGCTCCCCAGACATTATGCTCCCAGAGGGAGGCCTCAAATTATTCCTAAAGGATTTCAACCTACGCCAAACTACTGAAACTGGGGTGGATGGACCCAGTGAATCACAATACCTACGCCAACCTTCTCTTTTTTTTTTCTTAAGTAATTTTCTGGACTTAGCCAATATATGCTGAAAAGCTATGATGTTCTCCAGGTTCATATCCAAGTTAAAATTCATTTCGGCCTCATTCCTAGCTTTGATCACAGCAGAGCATTCCCTATCCCACCATGGCGGAGATGGGATTTTGCCCGTTGGCAGTTTTTTGGAAGGGAAGGAATCATCCGCTGTAGCAGATATTATGTTGGAGAATGACAAAAAGCATTCCTGTGCATTTTCATCATTAATGGAAGGAAGAGAGGAGACGCGCAAATCTAGAATTTTTGAATAAAGATCCCAATCAACTGAGTTCAGTTGGTATTTTAAAAGTGGAGCAGAGGTTCTATCAGGGATAGTTTTGGAAGGGATTTCCACCATGATGGGATAGTGATCACTCCCATAGGTCATGTTCAAGCAACTCCAATTAAATAGGCTGGCTATATTGGATGAACAAAATGTCAAATCAACACAACTGTTATTTTGCCCTGGCACAGCCCGACGTGTGGCAGACCCATCATTTATCACACATAAATTAAGTTCATCCAATATATCCACTAGGCCTATACCAAAATTGTCACAGGTTTCTGACCCCCATCTGTAGTGGTGACCATTAAAATCACCCATGACAAGTAATGGCCCTTGTACATTACTTAACAAACTTTTTATGATATCAAGATCATCAATTTGTGGGTATGCAATATAAAAACTAAAAATATTTATATCCTCAGCTTTAACAGCAACAACATTGATGTTGTCACCTACAAAGGGTAGAGGAATTGGTGAGAATGGTACTTTGTTATTGATGAACAAAGCACATCCCCCATATCCATCTGATCTATCATGTCGAACACCATTGAAACATGGGATTCTGAAATTACTTTCAGAACGAAGCCATGTCTCAGCAATGCTGCAGATTGATGGTTTGAATTTATTAATGAGGAAAAGTAAATCATGTTTCCTGGGAGTAATACTCCTGACGTTCCACTGAAGAAGGTGAAGGGGGAGCATTGTGAATATAATTCATTATAGATGTCAATTTGTTGGCAACGTGGTCAGGTAGTGAATGAGCAGGGTTTGCTAATATAGTCATTAGCATACTGGATATAACATTTAAAATACTTTCTGAGGAAATAGGACTGTTAGTACTTTCCCGAGGGTAAGCACCACCATTTTGGACAGGAGTGAATGAATAATTTTGAATAAGGGCTTGGTGAGCCTGCTTATCGTAACTAGGTGACAGGGGGGCATGGGATTTTGGTTTGATTAATACAGTTTTGCGGTGTGATTTTGGAGTTTGGGGAGTTGATCTGGGGAACAGAAGAGGACTAGGTATAGTTTTTGTTTTTTGAGATGATCTAATTATTTCAGCATAAGATTTTGATACTTTTGGGAATACCTGGCTTGCTTCCGCATACGAGATTGATTTCTCAGCCATCAGAGCTTTAATTCCCTTTTGCCGACCCAACTCCGGGCAAGACTTGTCGGTGGCATAGTGGCTTCCAGAGCAGGAAACACAAAAGGCAAATTCAGTGGGGACTTGGCAGCCATCACCTGGGTGGTCTTCTCCGCATTTAAAACAGTGAGGTTTTGAGCGACATACAGTGCGTGTGTGACCATAACGACAACAGTTGAAGCATTGAATAGTTGGGAACATATACTTTTCCACTGGGAGAGTAGAGTAAAAACAATACACACGATTTGGCATAACTTGGCCATCAAAAGTAAGAATTACAGTTTGAGTGGGCTTCCACTCCGTAACGCCCGGAGAAATCACCTTACGGTTCATTCTCCTGGCCTTAATTACTGGACCGCATCCAGTGGGAACCCTGATATTTTCAATGACCTCTTCCTCTGTCCACTCAACAGGTACGTCTCTGACGAGACCCATGCGCGTAACGTTATATATAGGAACAGAAGTAATGTAACCATGGGATGTCAGTATTGGACTTATTAAAAAACTGTTTGCATCCAGGTGAGTCTTAAAACTAACTGCGAGTCTATTTCTTCCCAAACGTTTCAAGCTACCGAGTATCACATTAGCAAAATTATTATGTGTGAGGAACATTCCAAACTTAACAGGATGTAGAACAGTACCAGAGGTCTGTCCATCTTTTAGGGACACGTGAACTACATAAGGCGCGTTATCTTTCGAGTTGTATGTGTGTCTGCCTATCGTTTGCTTGGATTGTTTGGGAGGATTGATCGGAGTAGCGGGGGGAGAGCATGCGGGTCTTTTTCTTTGCGCAGATTCGGAGTCCATAGAGTTATCTATTTTGTCATCAGGGAGAGTAATGGTTAGAATCGGACTGTAGTCAAAGGGATCGGGAGGGTCAGGGGGTTTCTTGTTATCCATGGTGGATACCGGTTAACAAATTTAAATATATTAAAGAAATAGGTTAATACAAACCCTGGATGTTAGAACACAAACACCAAGAAAAATCTCGATCGAAATTCACACTAATATAAACACTCAAATCAAGGAAACTGGTAATACCAATAAAACTAACTGCTAACCCAACAACACTACCAAAGAAGGTCTAAAATTATCAACTCTATAGTGAAAAACTCTTAAAATCGAAATCGGACTAAATAAAATTTGCCGCCACAAGTTGACTTGACAATGACATCTCACAGAGTTTCATTAATCTAACAGCAATGATGATTGTCACAAAGTTAAAGTGTGACAGTGACATTTCGGTATAGCATGTCACATGGACTTGTTTGTCAATTCAATACATTTTTGACGTTTAAACCATCGCTGCCGCTGATTGAATGTCACTGTAAACGTCAGAGTAAACGTCACAATATTTAACCAAAATCTAAGCGAATAGTCTTTATTAATATTTACTAATATAATATTATAAAGAGGTAAAGTTTGTGAGGTTGTAGGGGGTAATCTCTGGATCTACTCAACTGATTTCGATAAAATTTGGCCTGGAGATAGTTTGAGACCCTGGGAAGGACATACATAATTTGTATTCTCTTGGGATGATAAATCACGTTTTACAAGCTAGTATTATATAAACTAGTGACTGAGAAGTTCATTTAGTTTTTTAGGTCTCTGACACTAGAATACTCGAAAGTTTAAAATTCTAGACTGTTAAGAAGCAACCTCTTTCGACAATCTTTCAGCGACAATGACCGTCACAAGTCACAAACCCAAACGTGACGTTGTAAATGTAAATCCCAAAAATTTTGATCTTTTTGAAAACCTATACCTCTGATAAGATGTCACTTCGTAAATCATAAAAACCTTAACATTTCCTAAAACACAGTCACTTCTGTTCCTTCAGAAGTTTTCCAAAAAAACAAAGTCAATGATTTAGTTATGTAAAAACGTTATTTAGTGTTGAGGCTGGACTGGTTGGCTGGTGACTGAGATCTCGAACTGGGGCAACGCAGGGTTGTTCTTTTGCTTGAGAACGACATCCGTGCCCCATCTCCACTGTAAAAGAAGAAAAAAGAGGGTTATTAATATGCCTTAGATACCTTAGAAGCAAGTTAGGGGTACACTAGTCGACGGCACGAACTAATTTGTGCGCGGGGTTAAAATGCGTGCTATATCAACCGACAACACGTGCGGAACAGATAGATGCTGTTATGAGCAGTAAGAAGCTAGTACGCGTACGAATACACACTTTTGCAAATTTGTAGCGAAATGGATGATGATTTAGAACGAAAACGAGCGCGTGCAATTTTATAAACAGACCTTTGGGAGTCTGGATATCACGAAAAACGACGATGTATCTGTTCAAAATAAAATTATTTGCTTTGTTGAACTACTATCTATCCCTGTATGGAGGCCGTTTTTCAATTTTCCTTCTTCTTATGGTACTTATTTGCGTCCAAAAATGCGTTAAAATGAGTGTTAAAATATGGAACTTTCGAAGCTCATAACTTTCAAGTAATTTTACTATAACTCGATTCTACGTCTAATCTTCATATTGACATTTGTATTTGTATGTTGTGTGTATGGTGTGTTGTTGTGTTGTGTAAGTTGTAACTTGTGTGTTGTTGTATGGACATTCATGGAGGATGAAGTTGTTTCAGTGATTCGAGTGGAGGTTCGTTATACTGACTTGGAATGTGATTCTTAGAATTTGACTCTTCACGGTTATCATGAGCTACCTGAATTAGGTAATCAAATATATTCTAGAGAAGCTTTGAAAATGTTACAGTGCGCCTTTATTTAGACTCCAATTTAGGTGTCACTAGTTTGAGTGAAAACGGGTGCTAATATTTCCAATTCCAATCGAAATTAGACCAGACTATCAATTAAGACATCGCTTTTAAAGAACCAGTGATATCCCCAAAATGCTCATATTAAATACATGTTTTTTTAAACTCCGCCCAACGGATTCATTTCTCAACTATTTTTAAGACTGAAAACCAAACCCGAGTTGATTGAATCTCCATAGCAGGTGAACGATTTCATTACAGATTAATAATGTTTACGGGCATAAATATAAAAATAGTCAACAAGTGTCAATGGCTGACACTTGTTTAATTTAATTAATTGGTTAGGTATGTGATAATTAAACAAAAAGATTGTAAACATAATTGATACTAAAAATAATTGAAACACTGTAACCTATTTTATTTACGATCAATATTGTTTGTACATATTGAATTATCACAAAATAATAACGTGAAAAATATCTGAAAACGGAATACAATTTGAAAAACAGAACGCTGGTAGTCATTACTTTGTGTATTAGAAAATAGCCACTCATCACCGTTTCAAAAGCTATAAGATCTACTTTATGATATTTTGTAAAACTTATTATTGCATTGTTACTTTTTTATTAGCAGTAGTCAGCTAATGCAACAACAGTCAATAACTTCTGCAAAATGGTGGAGTGCGAATACATATTAAAGCAAAAAGTTATAAAGTCAATCACAAATCGAAATTGAAATATATCTCTTTCACTGCATTTAAATAAATACCTATTTTATTCAATACTAACCACGAGAGCAGCAAACACAGCACCCAAAGAGTAGCCAGCGAGCACATCACTCCAGTGATGCTTGAAGTCAGTAATCCTGGAGAGAGCGCAGTACCAGCTCAGCATGACGGCTCCGAACTGGAAGACGTGGCGAAGGGTCCTTGTCCCTGACCAGGTCATGCGGCCGTGCAGGTACAGCTGGAAGGAGAGAATGGGTCTTTAGATGAAGTAGCAGACCAAAAGGATGATGAAGTTCTAAAACCTAAAGATTATAATTATCAGAGGCATTTGAAAGCTATAATCCAAGGGAAAGTTGAGAGCTAGACGTGTATGTATAGAGTTATACCTACTTGGCAAATATGGCTGATCCCACTAAATTAGATTCAGAAAAAGGGTTAATGATAAAAAAGATGGATGAGAAAAACATACGGTTGTACCTAGATACTACGATAAACTGCAAATAATTTGACGCAAATCCCAAAGATAAATCAAAGTTGATGAAAAGGAAGCCCGACCATTACACCGTTTGCAATTAATAAACGAGTGAAAAGAGTTGATTAAAAGGTAAACAGCACCTTGTAAATCGGATATATGGTTGGCGTTGTAAGAAGATATAAATGACATGGTATATATGACAAGCTTAATAAAAGACCGTGAAGACATTACTTATTGAGCAGTGTTAATTTACATAGCCTTTGCCAATCATGGAGGTCAGATGGTACAAATATAATGTAAATCTAAGAAGATACTGAAGGACATATTAATCAAATAGATGGGTTCAAACCGAGTAAAACTAGATGACTGCTAGGGACTACGGGATTTATATATTACTAGAGACCCGCCCCGGCTTCGCACGGATAGTAGAGCATATTATTATGCCTACATGTTTTTCTTAAAATAAATACCTAACCACCATAAACAAAACAAAAATGTGACCCTGAAATTTTATTTTAAAATAACTTACTATGTATAACAAAAGGGAAATTATTAACCGGGCGAAAAATATACTGAATGAGCGACTATTCGGAAGGTTTTTGTGAGCTGCGGTAATAATATTGTTCAATTTATCTATTTTAGCATATAATTCTTTTGAAAATAGCTGAATAACCGACGAAGCGCAGGAGTTCGGGTATATTTGTGCTTTCAACGAATTAGTCCAAGAGTGAGCTCGAGAGCTCGAGAGCTTAGAGAACCCCGACACGGATAGGTTAGTTTCGAAGGAGATGACGGGAGCTGAAGAAAATATTGCTTCATAATCATATTGATTGTACCATACTACTGCTAAAGAAACTCTACTCTAGTAAGTACTAAGTACTTTATATCAATAACAAAATCTTAAATAAAATAAAAAAACAAATATGTTTCTTATTCTTCTTATGGCAAACCCTTTCATTAGATACCTATATCATGGTGATGCAAACAAATAATTGGTCTGCCATCTTTGGAAGTCCGCCATATTGGATTTAGAATTATGTCGCTAATAGTGCATTTTCACCCTAACCAAAATTATAACAAAATCTAGTGTATTTTAAAATCTGTTGCGGTATTTGATCCATTCATAATAATAGCTAACAAGGCAAGTTAATGTTTTTAAAATAAATATAATAATGGCAATACTCACAGCTAGATATATCATGGTATAGGCTGACCAGGCGGAGTGCCCACTCAAGAAACTCTTGTGCACATCTTCAAATCTCTCAGTATGTGAACCGGTGCAGGTATAGTCAGATTCCTCGATGTACCGGTCCTTCCATTCTGAGGAGGTGCAGTCCACTGAGGGTACGCAGACCTGGAGAAGAGAAAATTCGTAGATTAGCACAAATCATCATCATTTCAGCCGAAAGACGTCCACTGCTGAACATAGACCTCCCCCAAGTGTCGCCACATTGACCGGTCCCGTGCATCTCGCATCCAGTGGATCCCCGCAATCTTCACCAAGCCATCGGTCCACATAGTGAGAGGCCTTCCAACGTCTTCCGGTTTGCGGTCGCCAGTCCAGAACTTTTCAGTCCTATAGGCCATCTGTTCTGCGAGCAATGTGCCCTGCCGACTGCACTTAAGTTTGGCAATTCTTCGCAATATAGCACAAATATATAATTAATAAAAAACAATATGAACAAGGCCGTTACTGTACTATTATTAAATTATTAGTAAGCCCTTATTGCTGGTACTAAACATACATTTTAGATACCGGTTTAGCGATAAGCGTGTCCTGTGACACATGGGTCTCTTCCAGCTGTTTCCACTCTTCTCTATTATTAGCCTTTCTTGACCAGGTTGTCCTTCCAAGAATCTTCTACGTCTGTCTATCTTTTAGCTTGTCTGCCTCTCTTCCTTTTGCCATCACGTGATTGCCATTCCGTTATAATTTTAAGTCCATTTTATCCTGCTGTCCCTTGTCATGTGTCCTGCTGTGCATCGCCAATTCCACCGGTTTAATTTTCTTCTGTATATCTTCCACCTTTGTTGTAGATCTAATATCTTCTGCTCTTTTTCAGTATTTTACTGTACTATGACGTGTTAAAGGCGTCGTGTTTGTAGATAGAGGCGATGTATTTTCATCTCACATTATAAGAGAAATCAACATGTTAGTGATGATAGTCGGAAGGAAGTGATAATGCAACAAACCAAGGACTCGTTCACAGTAAATTACAATGCAGTAGTAGTAATGACATCTACCTCATTTCATAAACCAATAATAGCAACTAGATTACTAAACTACAAAGAAACACACGCGGAAACAATGATAATGATGATGACATCTCATTTATTAATACAGCAAAAACGAATCTTAATTAAAACGGGCAATATAGCTACCGATAGAGATAACACTATAATTTAACTGTATCGGAATTAAAATTCAAACAGTACTTGTTACTCTTGTTAGTAATCATATTTACAGAGAACCTTATACTTGAGATTTTAGTACTCAGAGAACAAAACAAATCTTTATAAATTATCCTTGAAAGGGATTATTAGTATGCTACTGGCACTTGTATTAATTGTTACATTTGAATATAGCATGATCAGTAACCTCGTTAAATATAGTGCTGATTCTGTTTCATTGTAAGATTGTGAAAGATATCTTGTATGCACTTATACTTAAATCATAATTATTATGGCTTACGCAACCGTGATCATCATTATTATTGATACCTGCACCTTGATTGTAGCACTCTTATTATCTTTGTTTTTAACTTATCTAGCGTCAACTACTTCATAAGAAACAGTGAATAACTGTCGTGGGGAGACTCACGGGAATCTCGCGTCACTTTACGAATGAATGGAACAAACTTTATGTCTTTAAGATTTTTGTTCATGTCATGTTCTAAGTTGCTTCATCTAAGAGCTATCCCAATTCTCCAAAGACCGAAGTTGTAGCTTCATTTTTGAGAGACTTGATTTTAAACTAGATTTTTGGGGCTTCTGAAAAAGAAAATTCAATAACAAAAGCTACTTACATCAAAGAAGTGAGGCCGTGGTCTTCCGATGATATTCTTGGACATGTTGATGGCAATTTCAACGAAGCAGGCGCCGGTGGAGAAGGCAAGAACGGAGCAATAGAAGCCTCGCAACCAGGGAGGGATGGAGACTCCCAGGCAGCGCTCATTGTCGCGTGCCTTGCGCAGGAGTGCCCACTCGCACACTAGGAACTGGGGACAAAAGAAGATGGATGTTAAACATATGACGTGGTTAAGGTTGGTGCGAGACGCACGGGATCGGTCTATGTGGCGACGCTTGGGGGAGGCCTATATTCAACAGTAGACATCTTTCTGCTGAGATGATGATGACGATGGTTAAACATTTGATGATGAGAGAAATAAAATTACAACACTTATTATTATGATGATAAATTAATGCCGTTAGTATTCATACATTCAGAGTTTATAGAGTCAAATTAGTGATTCGTAAGTTATGCTGTACGTTAGCCATTGAGATTGAAATAACTTCAACATGGAAGAATTTAATTATCTATACTAATATATATATTAATTATAAAGAGGAAAGATTTGTTTGTTTGTACCGAATAGGCTCCGAAACTACTGGACCGATTTGAAAAATTATTTCACCAATAGAAAGATACATTATTCCTGAGTGACATAGGCTATTTTTTATCCCGAAAACGCCTACACTATCCCACGACTTTATCACATTTTATACACTATTTTTGACTTTTGACTTTTACCCCAAATCCTTCCAGATGTTCTTTTCCTGAGCCACCTCGAACCAGCCCTTTACGTAGGCATCTAGGTCGTGTGCCCCCCTCTTTCTTTCATTAATTTTCAAAATGTAGGTTAACCGTACTACCCTTTTTTCAATAAACTATAAAATTCACGTCAATATCTTATCTTTGCATATTTTTAACCTTTCAATCACGATAAGCGCTGAAGCAAATCAGGTACTAATACTGTTTAAAAATAAACTACAATTTCAATGTTCCGCCGTCTTGTACCTACTTTAAACAATCGACACATTGATAAGACCAATCGGAAACAATGTATGTTAGTTACACTTTCATTAAAATGATCTGAATTGACATTGAATAGATTGTTATCATCAATATAGCTATTAAATTCTACGAAAGGTAAACAATAGGTAATTATGATGTTTCCGTGCAAACACAATAGATTAACTTTCCGCACGTGCCATCAATCAATTGTATAAGTTGTTAATTTTGTTCCTTTTTCGTTTTTCTATAGTATGCGTCATCATCTTCATCACCTCAGCCGAAATACTTATATTTATGAACATAGGCCTCCCACAAGTGTCGCCACATCTCGGAAGCTCCTATGCGTCTCGCATCCAAGAGATTTCTGCAGGCTAGGTTACACTAGTCGATGATTCTTTCATACAAACGTAGTCTGGCGACTACTCCACTGTTTGACGATATATGTTCAAAATAAAAAAATTATATCTATTTGTCTCATCATTATCCAACCATTTATGGAAACAAAAAAGTAAAAAATAAATAAATTTGAAAGTTATGAGCGTCGAAAGTTGCATATTTCAACACTAATTTTAACGCATCTTTGGGCGGCAATAAACACCATAAGAAGAAGGAAAATTGCAAAACGGCCACCATACAGGGATAGATTAGTAGTTCAACAATGCAAATAGTTTTATTTTGAAAATATACGTTTAGTCATTACTTCATGATATCTAGATTCCCAAAGGTCTGTTTGTAAAATTTTGCGCGCTCGTTTTCGTCCTAAATCATCATCAATTTCGCTACATATTTGCAAAAGTGCTGATTAGAACGCGAACTAGGTTCTTACTGCTCATCACTCTTTCGCTCGTGTTGTCGGATGAGATAACATGCATTTTATCCCCACGCACAAAATAGTTCGTGCCGTCGACTAGTGCAACCTTAACCCAGGTTATCGGAACACCAGGTTAGAGGAAGGTCTTCCAACGCTGTGTCATCCGGTACGCAGTCGTTATTTTTGATACTTTTCTCTCAAAAATGGATTGGATAACGTATCGTACTTACATCCGACTGGTACATATTATACTTATCGAACGATTAATGCCTTCAAAAATAAAACGGTTATAAACCGGACAGTACCTTGGCTGATGAAACAATATTTTAATAAATAAGATGCATTTCATCAGAAATAGATATTATGAGTCATTGAACTGAAACAAACTGAATGGTTGTTGGCTGGAAAAGCGGGCAATATTTTAAAAGATTTTGTATATTTCGTGTAAAGGTAGCCGTCTAAAGGTAACCTTTCAACACGGTCGTTCCGGCTGCATTTAAAAACTGATTCGAATTAAAAACAGATAAATTAGATAGACAGCGCCCACTGGCGAGTTTTTATATAATGTAATAGTAAATCTTTATAGGTGTTTATTCTTATTCCAGCGCTAATCAGTTTTTTATTTAAATACTAGAGTTCGATTCCGGAGATATATCAGGTGCCTCACTGACCTTGCTACCTACTTGACTATTTCAGATTATCTACAAAACAGGTATTCTCCATACGCATACTTCCACAAGGACTTCTTAAGTTGATTCACTTTCATACAAAACAACGACCCGGATATGTTATAAATAACTACGGTATTTTCCGCCAACTACCATTGCCTGCTAATACTACAACTGCATTGTCCGATTAATAGGCTAAGTGCATCCCAACCATAGAGCAAAGAATCAAACTACTGGCAACAGTTACTATGTAATAAAAATTTCGTAGCCGTGCTCCGTGCTGTGGTGTGACAAATGTCGTCTGTCATTACCATAGTTGGTTTTGTCACGTCATACACACCTGTAGAAAAAAATCCTAACAGTCATAAGATAGAGAATGACGTCATACAAAAGTACACATACCTGTTGAACTAGATGGAAAAAATATTCCAAACAGGTATAACTAAGTGTATGACAGGTACACCTAGGAGAGCTCTCCCTCAATGGAATAAAGCTGCCCTGGTCCACCGAAGTTAAATATCTGGGCGTAACGCTTGATAAAGAACTCAGGTGGAAAACTCATGTGGAAAATATAACGACAAAGGCCTTACGAGTGTTCGGCATGTGTCGTTCCACCTACGGTAAAACTTGGGGGTTAAAGCCCAAAGTGATACGATGGCTGTACCGGACAATGATAATACCTATTATCACATACGGCAGCCTAGTGTGGTGGCCAAGAACAAAGCTTGCTTCGTGCAAAGCGCCACTCACCAGGTTACAAAGAACAGTGTGTCTCGGCATCACAGGTGCTTTCAGGACAACACCAACGGCAGCGATTGAGAGATACCTCAATATCCCTCCTCTGCATATGATGGTTGAATTCGAGGCAAGGAAGACATTACATCGTCTTGCTGTTGCTGGACTATGGGATGCCTCTAAGCCAAAGACTAACCATACAAAGTTCGATGAGAATGAAGGCCTGGATCGGGTAACAAGCATGTTATCCGATAAAATGCAAACTAAATTTGTGTTTGAAAGGTCTTTTAAGGTCCAAATCCCTACAATAGAGGACTGGAAGAAGGGACTCGATCCACCAGAACAAGACAGTCTGGTGTGGTACACTGATGGATCCAAAATGGAATCAGGTACAGGAGCGGGCATATACGCAAAAGGTTACAAATGTAGCAAAAGCTTAGGGAAGATGGCAACTGTATTCCAAGCGGAAACATTTGCCATAATAACCTGTGCTCAAGAGAATATAGATAGAGGAACCCGAGGTAAATCCATATATATTCTTAGTGACAGTCAGGCTGCAATCAAAGCCATGGCATCCTACAAAGTGGACTCCGGACTCATTCTGGATGCTATCCAGGCCCTAAACAGGCTTGGGAAGCACAACAGGGTGAGACTGATGTGGGTCCCTGGGCACAAAGGAATCCATGGTAACGAAGTGGCTGATGAACTGGCAAGAGAGGGCTCAGCAAATGAATTTGTGGGTCCAGAACCATGTGTAGGCATTTCGACGTGTCTCGTAAAAGCCGCATTTAGGGAGTTTGCAGATCACAGACAACAAACTTATTGGCTGTCTAACACCGGTCTGCAACACTCCAAGAAATTCCTAGGCTCTACGTTCAAAGCCCGGGAATGCATTTGGAACATGAGCAGGGGGCAAATCCGCTACCTGCTTGGGGCCTTTACTGGGCACTTTGGAACCAACGACATGCTCATGAAGATGGGTTTAACTACGACTCCCGTGTGCAGGTTGTGTGGGGAACATACGGAACGCATGGAGCACCTTCTGTGCACATGCGATGCACTGGCTGGTAAGCGAATGGGTCTCCTAGGGGTTGGATACCCAAAACCAGAAGACTATAGGCTCATATCTCCTAGTCTCGTTGTAAAACTCATGAAAACGGTTTTCAACGAGATTGGGGGGGAGTAAGTTATCTAGGGGACCACAATAGATCCCAATGGGTCGAAGTGTCCGAGATGTTCTCGGCCCCTCCATAAGATAAGAAGATAAGAAGTGTATGACTACTGGGAATAATTCACATTTTTAACCCATAGTAACTTATACGTTCATTACGTGCATGACTACTTGGAAAACATAAATTTATTGGAGTTCAAATAATAATGTAATAATAATGTAGTTATGTAGTTTCTGCCTATCCCCGTAGAAAGATGGCGTGAGTTAATATATGTATGAATACGAGTATAAATAGTCATGCATGACTGTAACACTAGATGGAAAAAAATATTCGAAAGAGCTGTATCTAACGTTGGAAAAACTACGTGTTTGACTACTGGAAACCTTCAATTCCTATGAGTAAACGTTGACCCTCACTTACACTTTTGGTTTGTATGGAAAGTTTTGACAATGCCATCTGTAGCAGTGACCACAGAGGCGACTCACTGCTCTATGGTCCAAATGAACGGAGTTAGAGCACAATGCCTTGGAATACTAGGGAATGTTCCGGAAGAGGAGCAGACAGAGAATTGAGTCAATTTCTGTCAATTACTAGATAGATATATGGAATTGGATGATACTGGTTAAAAGCAGGAACTATATATAATAGGTACTATTTGTTGTTGTTTGTTCTTGTGTTCATTGTAAATTCTGGTAATCAGCAAAAATACCAGAATTTAACCTAATTATACGTCAAGCAGATGACTGGTATGTTGACGTATTGTCCTTATAGGTTATCATCATGTTGGTAGGGAAACAGGATTAAAACTGACCGCTGCCTATAGACAGTACTCAGGAAAAAGATACACCGATCAGGTGCAGTATTTAGAGTTACCTATATGATAGTGCAAAACATTTATAAACAAAACCAGTGAATTGTTTATAACTAACAAAGATTCCTCTTTGTTCCTAATCATTTCGACAAAGTGTCAATGATTCATGATCATTGAGGTTTTACTACTACAGATTTTTTTGTAAGTAACAAAAATGTGGGCTCATAAAAGGTGTGGAGGGAGTACTTTGTCCAGAAGTGGGACAGAACAGACTAGGAAAAAAAAAACAGAATAGTTGAAAATAATCTAGACAACTGAAATTATCGTGTTTCAATAATACGGTTTCAGGTGCGTATGTTTACAATACCGGTGACTAACATTTTGTTACAGTAATTCGACAAGCATTCTCCTAACCGCTTAATAATACTCATTGACAAGTTATGTTCAATATCTATGTGTAATTTGCTACGCCTATAGACGAATGATAAGGCAAGCGATATAAAATCTTAATAGGTATTTTTCATGTTTTGTTAATCGACTTTGCCAAAAATAAAAAGAACCGAGAGTTGACGGTTTAAAAAACCAGCAATTTTGTAAATTTCATTCATACATTTTCTTCTTTATTAAACAGCACCTGTCGCGAAAATGTGACATGTATGTAAACTTTTGACTAATATGTTGCATTGTTAGCTCTGAAACATTACAAATTGATTTGCCTATTTAGGTAAGTACCACATTAGGGAACATTTTAATGTAGGTACCTATTTTTAAATGAGAATTTAGCGCTCTACTAATTTTATGATTAGTCAGATAAATCTTTAAAACCGGACTAGACTTGAAAACATTTTTCCATATACCAATTTCAGCACCTTTTAATCTTACATTCACACTAAAACACTTTGTAACATTACATTGGAATATTACAAATTAATTAGTTCTGAATCTAATTAAAAATGTGAGTGCTATCCAACGTGCAGTTTACTATCAATTTCTCAATCACGTGCGTAGGCTGTGATATTTCATAAGCTTGTACAGTCGAACAAATTAATTATTATATTCGACGATAACAGTCGTTATCGATGATTTTTGAAAACTCAAAATGTTTAAACTTGAGAGCGCTACTGATATGTCACGTGGTCAGTCGGATTGCCTTGTGTTACCGAACTGTCATTGTGTTAAGTCTACCATTTTGAATTTCGGTAATCTTTAGTATGTCACTTTGTCCTATGCCTTAGGGTTTAGGGTCCTGTTTGTCTACAAGACAGTTAGATTGATTCAAGCTTGGTGATGTTACATGGGCAATGAGGCACTGGTCAAGTCTAAGCATCAGAGCCTTGAATATCGTCGACGAGTTGCCATCTTGTCAGTTTTTTATCGATTACATTTCGGGGAGTGTGCGATGGAATTTTATGATCTAATTCCGCCCAGCCCGTTTCATCATCGGACTACTAGACGTACGGCGATGTGCCATAAGTACATGGTGGAAATATCACCGATACGTACTAAACGTTTTGGGAATACTTTTATTATGTGTACAGCCAAGGAGTGGAATTCCCTGCCAGAATCTGTGTTTCCCAATAGCTACAATCTAGGGGTCCTTAAGTCAAGAGTGAATAGGTTTCTTGTAGGCAAGCGTGCTTCAAACCTCAGTCTATCGACAATTAAGAAAAAATGTTTGACTTCCTCAGAATTGTTATCAAAAGTGGTAAACAAATAAATAGCCTGACTTTCCCTGATGCTAATTTCTTCAAGCACGTGTAAAGACTGTGATATTTCATCATCATGTTCCACTAATTGAATGCAGGCTATTAAGATTACGGATTCATTAATAATCTAGTTCTGAAATAGGTTCTGACGCAAAGGTTAGGTTACGTTATTTGACCTATGTTTAGAATAAGTAAGTTATTTTAGATGTCGTCTTTTTGTTGCCATAACTTGTTTGTTACTCAATCTCGCCAGAACGGCTGAACGGATTTGGATTTTGGCAAATTTGGCACAGATATAGATTATAGTCTGGAATAGGCTACTTTTTATCCCGATATATGTTCTGTCGGGATAACAAAACACTTTTCACGCGGGCAGAAGCTTAATCTATATAATGAATCCCTATTTCCCTAGATCACGGCATCATGCGTGAACGGCTGGACCGATTTCGCTTATTCTTTTTTTGTTGTGTTTGTTATTGTTAGGAGAAGGATCCTATGAAAAAAAAAATATGAATAATAAAAAAATGTTTCCTTAACTACATAGGTAGGTTAAGTATGTAGGTAGGGTAGGGTAGGTAGGGTAGGGTAGGGTAGGGTAGGTAGGGTAGGGTAGGAAGGGTAAGTAGGGTAGGGTAGGTAGTAGGTAGGATAGATGAGTGCTTGGTGTTTTTATGGCAGAACAAAGTTTGCCAGGTCAGCTATAATGTGATTTTTTATTTCGTGAACTAAACTGACATTTGGGGGGTTGTCACTTTATCGTTAAATTAAAATAGTGTCGTACCCTAACTATCCTGAGTGATCGAAAGTCAATCGAAAATCGAAGTAGATCGAAAATTAAACTATTTCACGGCATAAAAAAATAATTTGTTTAGAAACCCATATTTAGTTTCTACTCATTTATGTCAGACTTCATTTTATCGATTGCATTTATTTTATTGTTGATTTCATATTTAACACAATAAAAGTCATGTATTATGTGTATGAATACCGTTATATTCATAAAACATTTATATACACCAATTGGTAAAAATAACATTAGGAGTCATGTCACATTGATTCGATGAATCACTTATGATTGAGCCTTACCTACAACACTATGCTCCGCGCTTGCAACATTTAAAAAAAATAAGGTCATTAGCAGCTGTCAGTTTAGTCCACGAAATTAAAAATCACAGTATAGTTAATAATAAATGAATTGTTGGGTACTTACAGTACATATAGGTAGAACAAGACCGACAAGCCTCAGCATGAGAACAGTCACGGTATCAGACTTGTAAGGGTACATCAGGCTCTGGTCTCCGCAGAAGAAACCTCTCTGGAAGGGCTGCCACAACATACTCGTTCCGAATATACATAGTGCCACTGGAACAAAAGAAACAAACAAATGAAGTTCGGAAAACATGTTTATTCTTTATCATCAGCCTGTATCTCTCTGGGTGGACTAGGGACCGTTCCTTCAGGAGTCCAGTTCTACCAGAGAGAAAACTAGGGACTGAATATATGTGTAGCATAAAAATTTGAGATGTGCCGACTGTGACGTTAGCCGACTAGTTGACAAGCTAGCCGATTAGTCGGTTGTAAAGAGGCCGACTAGTCGGGCAAGCCGATCACAGTTTCGAGGATATTCGGCAATTTCCGTAACACTTCGTTAATAGCTGATTCGCGGGCTAGTCGTAACCGCAGCCTGCGAGCGTGTCGGCACCAATTTTTTTTTGCGTTTGCCCGGGTTGAACCGGTGTACTTGTGTAAAAAAATAAAGACTATACTGTTATTGTCATTAAAGTGAAAGAGCACAAATAAAATTTAATCATGTCAAAAATAAAGTCTTGTGTATGGATTTTTTTGACCAATTTGACAATGATGTCCGCAAAGTCAAGTATAAGCAGTGCCATATGATAATTTTTCGTAATACAAAAGCCGGATAGTCGGTGCTCTTTGCCGAATAGTCGCCGACTACGAAAGTGGCTGGTCGTCTTTAGCAACTAGTCGCCGACTAGTCAGAACATCCCTAATCAAAATAGGCCCTTGACGGACGCATCGGACGGACTTGCATTCAGGACAACGTGCCATTCCAGGAATTGATAACGTTAAATCTCGTTACCGCTTTGCAATCCCTGCTTTTTCCCAAACGCTTTCGGGCAGTCAGCTTCATTACCTTGCTGACTGGCTGGTTAGAGTTTTTGGCGATAAAAAAGGAAGAAGAAACAGTCTAATGCTGAATGTATAGGCCTTTTTCATCGAATGCCACTGAGCTTGATACTCGACCATTATAATTCAATCTGGATCAAGTTATTAGTAATCGGGAGCTATGGACAAAACCACCTAATATCCTTTACGAGAAAAATCATTTTCCTAGTCCAAGGATCATCTTGCAGTAGGACACTGATTTGGCGAATAATTTTTGTGATTGTGTATGCGTATCAAAAAAGTATGTATTATATTGTTTAATATTATTTTCGATAAATGCGATGACAGACTTATGTAAACTTATGGTAGTAAAAAAGCTTTTTACAAAAAAATACTACCGACTTCCAAATAAAAAGACTAGAAAGTGAAAAATAACTTTTGTTTTTGGAAGTCGGTGTCTTTGGTAGGTACCATTTTTTTGCGTTATAGACACCGACTTCCAAAAATAAAGTTATTTTTCACTTTCTAGTCTTTTTATTTGGAAGTCGGTAGTATTTTTTTGTAAAAAGCTTTTTATTTTTCACTTTTTAGTTGTACAAGTTGTTAAGTAAGGTACCTATAACGCCAGAATAGATTACCCGAATATCATGAAACTAGAGTATTACCGGTGTAATGAGAGATCTGCGTACCCCTTTAGAGCGTACTGGCGTGATGTTATGTTATGAAATGGCGTAAACAATAAACAGACATGCGATTGCAGCAATTCCGAGAGATTTGCCGTAATTTATTGAAGAGTTCTGTTGTATATCTTCGAAGTCCTTCATCAGATCTTCACCAAATTAAAATGGGACCAATTTCGAAACATACTTTTTCAAACAAAAAAAGAATTTTCAAAATCGGTCCAAAATTGACGGAGATATGCGTGAACATACACAAAAAAAAAAAAAAAAAAAAAAAAACAAACATAATGTCGAACATAGAACCTCCTCCTTTTTGGTAAGTCGGTTAAAAAACTAACTAAGTAATAATATGAATATTTCGCTATACTTTTTTCATTTGAATGTTATGATTATACTTAAGAATCGATTGCTGAATGAGTGATTGCTGAATAAGATGCTCTAGAGTCGATTGAAAAGCGGGCTAAGAAACTCATCGGCAATGAGGCACTGGTCAAGTCGAAGCTCCAGAGCCTGGAACATCGTCGCCGAGTTGCCAGCTTGTCGGTTTTTTATCGGTTACATTTCGGAGAGTGTGCGATGGAATTGCATGGTTTAATTCCGCCCAGCCCGTTCCATCATCGGACTACCAGACGTACGGCGTTGCGTCATCGGTACATGGTGGACATCCCACCCATACGCACAAAACGTTTTGGGGACACTTTCATTATGCGTACAGCTAAGGAGTGGAATTCCCTGCCGGAGTCTGTATTTCCCGATAGCTACAATCTAGGGGTCTTTAAGTCAAGAGTGAATGGGTTTCTTCTAGGCAAGCGTGCTTCATCGTCGACCTCATCATCGCTTACCATCAGGTGAGATAGTGGTCAAGCGCAAGCCTATAGACAATAAAAAAAAAAAAAAAAAAAAAAAAAGAAAAACGATGGTAGCAAAAAACCAACTAAGTAATAATTAATGTGAAATATTTCACTATATTTTTTTCGTTTCAATCTTAACAAAAAAACTATGGCAGCATAAAACCAATTTATAAAAAACCATCACGTTTTTATGTATGAGGAATGTAGAAGAGTTCGATGTTTTTACGAGTTCTAAGCAAATAAAACGAGTTTCTGAGTATTATCTGTTGGCTTAGGACTTATTAATATCTTTTTGTCATTAAACACTTAAGGAAAAATAGCTAATAATATTTTTGTCATCAAAAAACGGCTATAGTTAGCCGTTTTTTCGTTTGGGCCTCGGTCTTAGACACGTGAATCGTGAGGTCAGGGTCAGGCTATACAGGGTGGTCGCGGATAAATTTGAAAAAGAGTTACCGCGGCCCTGGATTAAGCAACTGTTGGAACTCGCGTGAGTTTTAGTCAGTAAAAGTCTGACACGCCCTCCCGCGGGAGAAGTCATTGAATGATTTCCCACCCCAAAAAAAAAGACTAAAGTTGAGTTTTTGAAGTGGGTGTGGTGGCGAATACTGAAAGGAGCTCGAACCCGGTTTTGATTAACACTAAAACTGCATTATTGGAATTTTGAAAAATCAATATCCCTAGCCAGGAATCGAACCCGATGATTTTCAAACAAAAACAGCATCCAATAGTGTCGATAATAGGGATAAAATTTTGTGAAGTTACGCGGCAAACAGGAGAACCTGAAGAACCAGTGTTTTTCGCATAGGAATACATTTTACTAAGTTTCGGATTTGGCCATTAACGCCCACTTAGAAAACTCATCCTATATATTGAACTGATATAAAAAATGTGATGGAGTGATTTAGATACTTGTTAAGAGTCTTATATCATATATTATCAAAAAACTTGTCTTGAAACAACTTTTATAAAATATTGTTTCAAGTTTTTATACACAACTAAAAGTTCAAAGACTAAATCTATTTACTGAACCAATATTAGATAATAATTTTAGAGTCTATTTTTTTATTTTTTATCCAATATAATCTTCTGACTAAATGAGTATGTTCTTTATGTCCATGATAAATGTTTGATTGGCAGATGTAGACAGACTCATAGATTTAAAAAAATATTGAATTGTATCGATGTTGGCCCATTGATCGCACTACTGCTGAATTTGAGGTATTGGATTCCATAACCGGGAAGAGAAAAGTAAAAAAAAAAAAAATATCTTTAGATTACTTTATCTAGTACTGGATTAACTCACGTAAAGGCACTACTGACAGCATCGCGACAACCGCTTAAGACGACGACTAACGCCAACGACCTTGAGGGAACAAAACGCGCAAACGTTTCAAACCCGCGCGACCTAAAATTTAGTAGTTTTTTGTACTTTCCTTATTATTCTATGACTTTAAAAAAAAAGCCTCAGATCAAAATGTAGATAATTAAATTGTCTTTGAGATGGTGTTGATTTCATTAAAATACACCCAGCGGTTTTGGTGCGATTGTTGTGTTTTCGTCCGTTTTAGACATAACTTTACAAAATAATTACACTATGTTATACGAATAAAACTCAAAATTTGCTCAGATCAAATTATTAAGAAAATGGTCTAATATAACATATATTTTTTTCCAAAAAATTACGACTAGCCATTTAGACGTGATTTTCATTTTAAAATCAGCTACTCAAGGGAATCGGCGCCTTAAGGGTCTCGTCCATGCGCATGTTTGTGTGAGTGTGCCGTTTCGAGCGTTTGTAGGTAGTTTCCGTACTGTTCGTCCATATGTATAATGTGGTCATAGGCAAACATAGGTGTGATTATATGTATGTATAATACAAACAATCCTGTACGTAAGTTAATCCGTCGCGTCATTTAATCTAGTACCAGAAGAATTTATCTAATTGTGAGTTTATTTCCGACATGACACTTAAATTCACGCTTGTTAAGCCAGAAGATTGCTGTAATTATTGTTACTGACGTTAAACCATTCACGATAGTTTAGGATCGGTCGGTTAGCTGCTAAACGGTTAATTATTGTTTGTAAAACATTACTTATACAATTAAATTGTGCAGCAGAACTACAGAATATGTCTTCTTGTAATAAAAGAAAATTATATTTTCGCAATATGTCACGCGGTATGCACCTTATTTATCTAATGCTGAGAGACAAACATTGTCCTGTTCAAATAGTTCATACGAAATACCATAGAGAAAACACTACGATTTTATTACAATGTTCCGGCTTCTTTTCCATTTTTCTCACAGATCGACAAAAAATATAACTTGGAGATAGTGTAATATATTAATATTACAAGTAAAATTTCAAAATTTACATTTTTATTTTATGCTACATAATTTATCTACTACATAGTAGATACGCTTCGATCGGCAATCTATTGAACACGTAATTATGACACGATATCTTGCGAAAACACCCCGATTCAAACAGTAAAACGCCCATAACTTTTAAACATCTGAACCGATTTTATTCCAACATAGCTAAGAACACTCTCGACAAAATCGCCTTTCAAACAAAAAAAAAAGTAAATCAGAATCGGTTCATCCGTTTGGACGCTATGATGCCATAGACAGACACACAGAGACACACGCTCTTTTTACGTCGGGGGTTAAAATTACAATGAAAAAAAAAGGTTTATTAAAATAATCATAAAACCCGACTGCTTGAAAAGCGAACTAAAAAGACGTAAACAAGAAAATCATGATGTACAGTCGGAGGATATATATTCGCGAGCTGGCTGACCAAAACCAGATGTACATACATACATACATAGACTGATAAACACATTACCCTCCTTCGGCAGTCGGGTAAAAAGGCAACTAGCAGCGGGTATCGTCCTCGTAAAATAAAAGAACCTGCTCAACAACTTATTAAAATGTCACCGAAACTAGATATTTAAACTAAAAAGAATATCCGACAAAAACTTACGTCCAATAAGAAGGAAGCAGTCGATGACAAACTTCCTCAGGATTTGAATGGAAGCCTCCTTCTTAGACATGATGCTGCGTGACTTCTCCCGAATACAGGCGTTCAGAAAATACTTCGTCTTGACGTTTTTTTACTTTCGTCCAACCCCGATTGAATATCCGTCCAACAGACGGATACTGGTATACTTAAATATGCCCGGATACTAGATATAAATTTTCGTTTTTTTCTTGCCGTGGGACGTCGCGCGCACGCGGTCCGCCCGTGCGTAATGATAGTTGCCCGTACGTTTAGCAGCGGTTCAACGGTAACACTGATGTACATGACCGGCCGGCGCGGCTTAAATACCGCCCCCTATCTACCGCTGATAACGTCATTAGGTTATAAACATAATTAAAAATAGTATGTGTCCAGGGAAGTGTGCGCCGTGTGGGGTGGGTTTTTTTTTAAATGGAAATTTTAAGGGATACTTCGAAAAATTATGAGCAACAAGCAGTTGGCAAACGTCGTCGGAAACATAATTAAAAATAGTATATTATGTCTAGGGAAATGTAGGCTTCGATTTTTTATACAGAGGAAATTTTAGGCGTAATATCGGCAAATTATACAACTAGTAGCCTGGGTTCGGGGAAGTACTACGGCTAGTCAGCCATATTAAATTTTGTCCCCAAGCAGCGATTACCACTTACCGCTAAATAGTGTCGATAGTTTGCTAGCTATTAATATCCAATTACTTTTTTTTATTCGTTATAGGCTCACGTTTGGCCACTATCTCGTCTGATGTTAAGTGATGATGTGATCAGAGGTGAAGCCCGCAGCTTAAGGGTACACTAGTCGAAAATTCTTCCATACAAACGTAGTCTGGCTTTTACTCCACTGTTTGCGATGTACGTTCAAAATAAAAAATTATATCAATTTGTCTCATCATTATCTAGTCCTGTATGGAAGCAAAAACATAAAAATAAAAATACTTGAAAGTTATGAGCTTCGAAAGTTCCATATTTCAACACTAATTTTAACGCTTCTTTGGGCTCAAATAAGTACCATAAGAAGAAGGAAAATTGAAAAACGGTCTCCATACAGGGATAGATTAGTAGTTCAATAATGCAAATAATTTTATTTTGAACAGATACATTCAGTCGTTTTTTCATGAAATCCAGACTCCCAAAGGTCTGTTTATAAAATTTCGCGCGCTCGTTTTCTTTCTAAATCATCATCCATTTCGCTTCAAATTTGCAAAAATGAGTATTCGTACGCCAACTAGCTTCTTACTGCTCATAACAGCATCTATCTGTTCCGCACGGGTTGTCGGTTGATATATTATGCATTTTAACCCCGCGCACAAAATAGTTCGTGCCGTCGACTAGTGTAACCTTAATAAAAAAAATTGACAAACATAACTGGCTAAGGCAATTAAAATGGAAAAGTCAATACTTTACAATACCAAGTTAACACTTTGTTTTGTTAACTAGTAAAATATAGTACCTCTAATAAAGTATATAATTTATTGGCAATCTTTATCGACCCATTTTTTTAATCGATTATATCTTTACTAATAATAAGTGTAATCCTCGCTCTTTCTAATATATTTATACAATAATATATTATATATAATATATTAATATATTATTATTTATTTTATAATATATTATTTATTATATTATATTCTTGTATCTCTATCAATTACGTGATATACGTTGACGTTCCTTACTGAATTTTCCGTGCGTTTTCCTCTTGATTCCATAGAACTGTTTGACGTTTTTGGTTTTTTGCTTTTTCCTAAAACATTTTTAGCCAAATCTATTTAGTTTGTGACTGCGTAAAAAAATATGTTAATCTTGAATCTATTTATTTATAACATTTGGGTTGATTTCGAAACACGTTTTAAAATAGACAAAAAATAAAGTTTATTAAAAAAATCAAAAAACCCGACTGATTAAAAGCAAACTAAAAAGACGTAAACAAGAAGAAAATCATGCTGTGCAGTCGGAGGATACTTATTCGCGAGCTGGCGGACCAAAACCAGATGTATCCTCCGACTGCACAGCATGATTTTCTTCTTGTTTACGTCTTTTTAGTTTGCTTTTAAGCAGTCGGGTTTTTTGATTTTTTTAATAAACTTTATTTTTTTACAACTTTTTAGTTATTTTTTTTTAGAATTAGGTACATTTAAACATATAAGTGTTCTATATTTTTGAAATCGTCTTTTAAAACCCTTTATTTTGATACCCCACACGATGCGTTAGGACGAAAAAAAAATTTTTTTCCCCACAAAATGGCGCCCAAAATCCGCCATTTTTGTTTTTTCCAATTTTAATGTAGCCAGTGACACTCGCAGGATTAAGACGAATCGATTGACGTAAGAATCATTAAAATCGGTCAACGCGTTTGGTCTCTGGAACGCCACATAGGAACAAACATACATACATACATACATACATACATACATACATACATACATAGATACATACATACATACATACATACATACATATATACATACATACATACATACATAGACTGATAAACACATTACCCTCCTTCGGCAGTCGGGTAAAAAGAGCTCGATACAAAATAATGATCGCTAAGACCTTTTCAACTTTTTATTTGTATTACTTGCTAGCGTACGTCGTAAAATATACCACATTTTAATGCCGAATTGGGTGTTATTTTTTAAACACAACTCGTTTTTAATTAAATCGATAAAATTCTTAATATTTTGCAATAAATTATATATTTTAATGCATAATAAAATTGATTGTTTTTGTTTTTTAATAACTCAACTCATTTTTGATTAAATCGATAAAATGTTTATAAAAATAATAATTATATATTTTAATGCAGAATTGATTGTTTTTGAATTTTAATAATACAACTTATTGTGGAATAAATCGATAAAATGCTTAATATTTTGCAATAAATTGTATATTTTAATGCATAATAAAATTTATTGTTTTTGTTTTTTAATAACTCAACTTATTTTTGAGTAAATCGATTAAATGCTTAATATTTAGCAATCCATTGTATTTTCAGATCACTTTGGCTACATGTTTTGGGGCACAGAGGGCAGACATAAGGTGGAGCATGGTTTGGGATTCGGCTCCTCATCCAAACTCTGCTGCTGTTCCGTTAAGGTAGCCCCATTTTGCGAGGTTGGAGTTTACACCTTCCAACTGGCGGAAGATACCTTGGAAGTGGCTAAGTTTTCGTCCAAATTGACCTATTGTTTGCCTTGCTTCGGTAATAATAGAGAAAAGTAATTTTGTGTTTTTCTTGTGTCTCTGAAAATCTGATGCAAGTAGAGATAAAGCCTTATCTTCAGTTAAACAGTCGTCAATGTAAATAGCGTTATTAAGTCTTAATTGGCTAATTAATTCTGAAATTAAAAAGTGAATGACTAATTCCATTCATCAGTTTCTTTTGAAAATGAAAAATAATTATTTCTTCATTCGTTGAGGAAAATAACATATTTTACATTTTCAGTTATTATAAAAGTAGGACAATAGAATTAATTTACATCAGAATGTTTTCAGGTCTTGATTAAAAGAACAAAGGATTTTTTTACATTTTCATTTTTAACCGACTTGCCAAAAAGGAGGCGGTTCTATGTTCGACAGCATGTATGTTATTTTTTTTGTGTATGTTCACCGATATCTCCGTCAATTGTGGACCGATTTTTTTTTCCCCACATTTTGGCGCCCTAAATCCGCCATTTCTGTTTTTTCAAATTTTAATGTAGCCAGTGACACTCGCAGGATTAAGACGAATCGATTGACGTAAGAATCATCAAAATCGGCCAACGCGTTTGGTCTCTAGAACGCCACATAGGAACAAACATACATACATACATAGACTGATAAACACATTACCCTCCTTCGGCAGTCGGGTAAAAAACGGGACCCTATTACTGAGACTCCGCGGTCCGTCTGTCTGTCTGTCACCAGGCTGTATCTCATGAACCATGATAGCTAGGCAATTTAAATTTTCTAAATAAATATTTAAGTGGGGCTCCCATACAACAAACGTGATTTTTTGGCCGTTATTTGCGATAATGGTACGTAACCCTTCGTGCGCGATTCCGACTCGCACTTGGCCAGTTTTTACAATATTTCCATTATGTTTGCATTTGCATTAGTGCTTAGATATGGGGGGACAACGTAGGCCCGACAATAAGTGGTAAGAAAAAAAAAAAAGTTTGTATAAACGAGATAAAGAGTTAACAAATATTAACTTTAACAAAAGTTAACAAGCATCTAGAAATCTAGGAGGCCTACAATGTGGCCCTCAAGGACCGTCACATTGCGGTGAGCGGGCAAGCTCCCTGCGCTATTCTAATCAATTTTTAAATTTATAAGTAAGTCTAACTTGAACATGTTTTTAATCACACACAAATTGTGTCGAATATATTACCAAGATTAGAAAATATATTGAAGAATGAACATGCACAATCTACTTTTTATGAAATTTGTAGTGTACGAGCTGTTAACCTCACTTTTTACTGTTACCTGGCTTGCGATCAAGACTCCCTAAGCAAGAATTTGAAAACCCCCTGGGGGTCGCGACACATAGTTTAAAAAACACTGGTCTAGTGTCTCTTAACAAAATTATAAAGGCTCCCAAAAACAGCGTGTGTGAGCCTAGCCAGATGTGACTGTTATTGAATTATTTTAACTCTTAGTAAATATTTCTAGCATCGTGAAACTAAATGCGTCAGTTCGATCTGTGTTTTGATAACAGGTTTGTAAAAATTAAATAAGTTATATAATATTTTATACACGTCAGATCAAACGATCTATTTTTTATGATAGATAATAATACTTAGTTATATTTAATAAGTAGTTATTTTTCTCGGACTAACGGCAGATTATAATATTTGTAGAGATAATAAAAAGCTTGTTATTGTTATCACTGCAAATATTATAAAGAATATTGGACTTATCTTTTCATTATAATCTCGCGACAACATTTATTTATTGTAAACTTTATGATAATATTAATTTTTAGGACGTTTTTTGTTGATTAACAGTAGGGTAGGTAAAGGTCATCGTTAAGCTAGTATAGCTCTTTGTGAAGCAGCGTATCCGTTAAGACGACGACTAACGCCAACGACCTTGAGGGAACAAAACGCCCACTCGTTTCACACCCGCGCGACCCAAAATTTAGTAGTTTTTTGTACTTTCCTATTTTTATTCTATGACTTTAAAAAAAAAGTCTTTGAGATGGTGTTGATTTCATTAAAATACGCCCAGCGGTTTTGGTGCGATTGGCCGTTTTAGACATAACTTTACAAATTAATTACACTATGTTATACGAATAAAACTCAAAATTTGCTCAGATCACGTTATTAAGAAAATGGTCTAATATAACATATATTTTTTCCAAAAAATTACGACTGGCCATTTAGACGTGATTCTCATTTTAAAATCAGCTACTCAAGGGAATCGGCGCCTTAAGATGGGATGTACCCTGTATCACTATCGTTTATATGCCGTTAAGCTAACTAAAGGAGACAATCTTTTTTTGGACCCACTATAAATACCTTGTATCACCACTGTTCATCTGCCGAGCTAACTAAAGGAGATTTTTTTTGTGCCCTCCAATTAATGATAATGTATATTAATCATATTACACTTAAAGAAGTAACCATTTTATTAAAATAAACATATCAAATCACACTTATATTATAAAAGCGAAAGTTTGTGACTGTGGCGGCTGGACGGGTCTAGATGAAATTTGGCACAGATATAGATTATAGTCAGGACTAGCTTTTGCCCGCGGCTTCGCACGTGTAGACTACATGCTTCTCCTTATTATATTTTAACAGTATGTAGAGAAAAGTAAAAATAATGTAATGCGAAAGTGTTTCTTAGGACAGACTCTTATACTTACCTACTCTATCATCAATACGCTCTATTCTTGTCCCGTTCCGTATGCCTTCACTATTTCTGTGTTTATCCATGACTAATAATAATCATAAGCATAAAGTATTTCCTTATAAACAACATTTTAAACCATTTTGGATGTTGACGCCAATATCACCAGACTATTTGATGAGATAACACGTGAACACGCTACATATTACTGTCCATGTTTTCCATGGACAGTAATATGTAGCGTGTTCAGCAATTTGCCCTCAAATCTACATCAGCATACTTCAGAGTTTGTCCTTGAGCCTTATTAATTGTCATGGTGAAGCAGATTTTCCCGTCCCTATTTAATTCCTATATTTATGCGTTGAGCCATTTCCATCCTTGGGGGGAGGGGCCCAAGGATGGAATTCCCAAAAAAACTTAATTTACGTTAGATTTTAATATTCAGCCCAAATCCAATATTCGAAGATCCTAACTTCAAAACTGGCCGACTTTCATACAAACTTTTATCCCCTATTTCACCCCCTTAGGGGTGGAATTCACAAAAATTATTTCTTAGTTGATGCCTGCACAGTATAAGTATCTATTTGCAAAATTTCAAGTCTCTAGACGATTTTACCCTCATTGGGGTGAAATCTTCAAAATCGCTGAGATACGTGTAAATTATTTTTTAAAATCTTCAGCCTAAACCCAAAATATGAAGATCCTGACTTTAAAACTGACGGATTTTCATACAAACTTTCATCCCCTATTTCACGCCCTTAGGGGTGGAATTCACAAAAATCCTTTCTTAGTGGATGCCTGCACAGTATAAAGTATCTATGTGCAAAATTTCAAGTCTCTAGACGATTTAATTATTCCCATAACTGCATCCCCCTTTTCACCCTCATAGGGGTGGAATCTTCAAAATCGCTGAGATACGTGTAAGTTATTTTTTAATCTTCAGCCTAAACCCAAAATATGAAGATCCTGACTTTAAAACTGACGGATTTTCATACAAACTTTCATCCCCTATTTCACACCCTTAGGGGTGGAATTTCCAAAAATCCTTTCTTAGTGCTCACCTACACTACCAAAGGAACCTACGTGCCAAGTTTCATGATTGAAGCTTCAGCCGTTTGGCCTGTGCGTTGATGGTCAGTGAGTGAGTCAGTCAGTCAGTCAGTCACTTTCTTCTTTTATATGTTTAGATAGAAGATTAGCACATAGTAATTTTTAACACATTTTTATCACGGAATATGTTCCCTCAGGATAAGTTTCGACTTTCAAGCGGGCGAAGTCGCTGGCAGAAGCTTGTACTATAAAAAATCTAACCGAACTAATGAATAGTAAAAAACTGATAACACAAAAATGCTTGTTTTGGAGCGTTTTTGACAATTATTCACAAGTATATGTTTCTTTTTCTCAGTATTCCGGTTACTTAAAGATTTGCTAATATTAACACTGTAATGTAGAGATAGTAAGGAATAAACCTTTGTCTCCTTTGTTGTATTCCCTTGAAAGTATGGGAATAATGTCGGCGCAAGACCTAAATATGATGTGGGCAAGGCACATTTCGCGAGGCCCTCTGCCGACGAAAAAAAAAAATATTTAAAATTTAAATAAATGGATAAATAGACTTTATGTAAAATTTATAGCCAACGTAACGTACATTCAGCTGCAGTTTCTGTTTTTTTGCATAAATCTGCTAAATTGGAGCTAGCAAAGCGAGCTCGAAATTTTTTAGCACCCGACATCGGCGAGTTTAACTTTCATTATTTTCTTTTTAAGTAAAAAATAGAGAATTTATTCAAGAACTAGCAATTATACAGTACTAGGGGTAGGTAAATCTGTCGTCTCTTGCCTCGAGGCGTAGCTAGGTAACCAAAGGCTCTGCTGCAAAAATAACTGGTTTTGGTTTTTTTATAGTGCAAATATGTGACATAAACGATGCATACAGCACTATTTTAGTACTCAAAGCGTTTCTCGACACTTTGACATTTCAACTAAAGAGCTGATAAAACCTTGATAGTGCAAGTATAGTACTATCATGAACACTAATTAGCACGTTCTCAGGACTTTTATAGTGCCAAATTTTATTACTTGGGTGGTTGGTAACTGTTTTGATACCACCAATATTAGCTACTGTACTGAAGATTAAGATTTTTCTCCTATAATAAATAATGGCTTCTTGATAGCATGGGCATCTAATGTCACCATGACGCGCTCGCGTGGGTGGGGCATGGCTGATAACTGGTGACCTTTGTTGCCATTATGTTTTTTTATGCTGATTAGGCATTTCAAATGGATCGGTATGGAACATTGTGCCAAAGATTTTTGTTTTTATATAAGAGGAGGTTTCGAGTTCTTTTGACGTTTTTTGTTTATCCTAGTGAGCATATTTTATAAACTGCCGAGCAATGAAAAAGTTCCACCCACAAAATGCCGACAAACACCTTAATTTAATTTTTTCACATTAATTTAAAATCGAACACAATATTTACGTTATTAGTTGGTAATATATAATATTCTGATGCGCTGTTAAATGTACTTCAATATTGCAGACGGCGTCATGGTGGTGATATGTCACTGGAACTTTTTCATTGCTCGTTAGTGTATTTTACGGCTATGCTGCCTGACTGCTTAACCCTTCGGTGGTAATAATAAATCGTGAATCCAGGCGTGATATGTGTGTATGTTTTTATCTACGATGTTTGCAGATTATTAAAAGAGAGAAAGGCTGAAGAATAAATTGATGCAGGATGGATCGTGTAAGGAAGGATATAAACAATAAACATCGACGCCGAGGTGCTAGCCTGTCGGTTTTTTATCGTTTACATTTCGGGGATTGTCGATGGAACCGCACGATTTGATTCCGCCTAGCCCTTTCCATCATCGTACTACAAGACGTACGGGAATGCGCCATCGGTACATAGTGGCATCCCACGAATATGCACAGAGCGTTTTGCTAATACTTTCATTGTGCGCACAGCTAAACCTTGCCGGAGTCTTTGTTTTCTGATTGCTACAACCTTGGGGTCTTTAAGTCATGAGTGAAAAGGTTACTTCTAGGCAAGCGTGCTTCACTGTCGACCACATCATTGCTTAACATTAGGCGAGATAGTGGTCAAACCCAACTTATCGTTGAATAAATAAAAGAAATATAGAAAAGGGGAATGAATGATGAAAATCATGTGTAACATAGTGTTGGAGTTTATCAAAAATAAATCAATACTATTCAATACATTCATTCCTTCTCTCTCTAACCATTAATTATATAGTTTATTAGTTGAGCCCTTGTCAACACTTGAAACTGAAATGCTAGCCGGTCACGGTACGGGACTGTATAGTATTCTGTCTACCTTAGTAGGGACCTCATGTGCATACACATACCTTTCCGACATATAAAACAAAGGGTAATTAAACTGTTATTATTCAAACCCATAAACCGTTATTATCTTTGGTGTCCTTAATAACCCCAACACATAGGAAAAGGGCAGGAAAATGATGATATGTTTTGCAGATACCTAAGCGACATAATTATTATTAAAAGATAATACTTTAAGGAAACCAAGACATGATTTTGTGAATTTAAAATAGGCAGGCCTATAAAAAGATAAAGGGAAACAACACTAGGAAACCTTGGAATAAATTTATTATCTTACAAATTAACTAATTATTTACCTCTAGTCAACTTATCCCTATATTATGCTGACATGGTATATAATCTATATACTTCTATCTATTAATATTCTGGCATATTCTCTTTAACTAAAGACATCTTTTTTAGGGTTACGTACCCGAAGGGTAAAAACAGGACCCTATTACTAAGACTCCACTGTCCATCTGTCTGTCTGTCATCAGGCTGTATCTCATAAACCGTGATAGCTAGATAGTTGAAATTTTCACAGATGATGTATTTCTGTTGCCGATATAACAAAAAATACTAAAAACATATTAAAATAAATATTTAAGGGCGCGGCGAAGCATGAATTGTCCATACAAACGTAATACCTAAATCATTTGTAAGTTGAGCATATTTCCACCAAATTATGCTAATATTCGGATTCAGACAGTATTTATCTAGGTTCCTACGTCTTTTTTTTTTCAAAATACTTACCTAAAATGAAGTTTAAGCGAATTCCATTTCGTACATTTTTACAGCGTAAATGACATGTTTTCTTATTGATTTTTCTATCTTAAAAAAAACAATATCTATAATATTGTCAACGCTATAACATAGCTCATATTATCAAGAAACAAATTATCGAAAAAAAATTAAAAAAACATTAAGTTTTCATTCATCATTTTTGGTATTACGGAACACATAAAAATAATCATACATTTTCAAAAGCTAGTATTGCTGTCGCATCGAGCACGTCATGTCAATGTGTGTGTAGTCGTGCTTCATACGATTGAGTAGGTATCACTCGTACGGCTTTTGTTTGGGGCACTTCGGGGTTGTTTACTGTTTGTTGTATTGTATATTTTTTACCCGACTGCCGAAGGAGGGTAATGTGTTTATCAGTCTATTTATGTATGTATGTAAGTATGTATGTATGTAAGTATGTAAGTATGTAAGTATGTAAGTATGTAAGTATGTAAGTATGTAAGTATGTAAGTATGTAAGTATGTATGTATGTATGTATGTTTGTTCCTATGTGGCGTTCTAGAAACCAAACGCGTGGGCCGATTTTGATGGTTCTTACGTCAATCGATTCGCCTTAACCCCGCGAGTGTCACTGGCTACATAAAAATTGGCAAATAGGAAAATAGCGGTTCTTGGGCGCCATATTGTAGGGGCCCAAATGTTTTTTTTCTTCCACACCTATCGCGTGGGGTATCAAAATAAAGGATTTTAAGAGGTGATTTCAAAAATATATAACACTTATATGTTTAAATGTACCAACTTAAAAAAAAAAAATAACCAAAAAGTTATAAATAAAAAAAGTTAATTAAAAAAATCAAAAATCCCGACTGGAAAACATAAATAACGGCAAAACACCCAAAATGGCTTTAATCGCATGTCTGTATATTGATTATAATTCAGAGTTTGGGAGATAAGTGTTGTATATTGGCAATTAAAGTAATGATGATTTACCGTCATTTATTGAAGAGTTCCATTGAATTTCTCCGAAGTTCTTCATCAAATCTTTACTAAATTTAACTGGGACCGATCCGGGACAATACTTTTTCAAAGAAAAATGATATGCCCATATATCTAATCCCAATAACAGGGAACTTGAACATAACTGATGAAATGAGAGTGTAGAAGGGTGAACTGTACACACCTGCGTACCCCTTCAGAGTCTACTGGTGCGATTTTATGTTATGAAATGGTGTAAACAATATACAAACATGCGATTGCAGCAATCTGTGATGGGTTACCGTCATTTATTGAAGAGTTTCATTGAATATCTCCGAAGTTATTTAGCAGATCTTTACCAAATTTAACTGGGACCAATCCGAGACCATACTCTTTCAAACAAAAAACGAATCATCTAGATCGGTTAATAAACAAAAATGCTATGCCCAAATAGATAACCCCAATAACAGAGAACTTGGACATAACTGATGAAATGAGAGTGTAGAAGGGTGAACTGTACACATCTGCGTACACCTTCAGAGTCTACTGGTGTGATATTACGTTATGAAATGGTGTTAACAATATACAGACATGCGATTGCAGCAATCTATGGTGGTTTACCGTCATTTATTGAAGAGTTCCATTGAATATCTCCGAAGTTATTCAACAGGTCGTTACCAAATTTAACTGGAACCAATCCGGGACCATACTCTTTCCAACAAAAAACAAATCATCAAGATCGGTTAATAATTGGCGAAGATATCTCTGAATAAACATACACAAAAATTCAAACAAATTAAGAACCTCCTCCGTTTTTGAAGTCGGTTAATAAACATCAAAATATCTTTAATAATTTTAAATATTTTTTTTTAAGATAGATAGACACATCACATAACACGTCTATTTCTATTTATAGCATATATTAGGAAAAAAAAGTTGAGGATTTTTAAAAAAAAAACGCAGTCTTTCTCGTTATATGAAGTATGTCAAAAAATCATAAATAAATAGTTCTATAACCGTGTGCAAGGATATTACGGTTAGTCTTGCGGTTCTGGAGATTTATGCATTTTTTATATCAGCTCCATACATTTTTTTTGCAAAAAAAATAAAACTTGCCCTTTTGCCTACCAGATTACGTCCTATGAAATATATAAGTATGATATTGGCTATTAGAACCCATTTCAATCAAAAAAACCGACACTTTTAAATTTAAGTTCCTATGTCTTCTAGAGTCGTTTTTCGATCCACAGTGCGCCGGCGCAGTTCGCGTTGGCCGGCTTGCCGGCTTTCGAGTCGTTATGAATGGAAGCCTATCTACTCGCACACACACGGCTGCGCACGGCGCACCGCGTGTGTGTGCAAAGCGAGATAGCAATACTCTGAACGAATTCTTCACTCGTCTCGAATTGCATTTGCGAGCTCCGTTCGCCGCGCTCTTAAGTGGCCCCACTCCCATACAACAAACGTGTTTTTGCCGTTTTTTTTACACCAAATAAAACTTGCATACACATTACTTATATTTTTTATATTATATATTTTATATATATATTTGTATTTATGAACGTAGGCCTTTTTTATGTATATGTAGCTTCTGTCAGCGGCTTCGCCCTCGTGAAAAGTATTTTTTTATCCCAAGGGAACATTATACCGGGATGAAAAGTAGCCTTTGTGATATTCCTGACTACAATCTATGTCTATGCCAAATTTCATCCAGATTCGTTGAGCCGTTCTAGCTTGATTCAGTAACAAACATACATCCACACACACATCCATCCAAACTTTCACATCTATACATCTATACAAATAAATAAAATTGAAGTGTCTGGTAATATCAAAATAACAACGTTTTATTGAATGCACGTGAAAGTATATACGGTACTAACAACAAATAAGAAATTTTTAAGTTTTTTGTCTGTCTGTCTATCTGTCTGTTTGTTCCGGGTAATCCCCGAAACGGCTGGACCGATTTTGACGGGACTTTCACTGATAGATAGCTGATGTAATACCGAGTAACATAGGCCACGTTTGATCACGTGAATTTACGAGTTTGACGCGGACGAAGTCGCGGGCAACAGCTAGTTTATAATATTAGTAAGATTATTATAAGTATCTTACTGTGAATGTGTACATTTGATTACTGCCCTCTGTTATGATCTATATCACTCAAAGGTTTGATGGATGAAAACTCCATTTGGCGTTAAACTCGCCTTTATACGTGAATATTCTTTTCACTTTGTGTAAATGTATTGTTTTGTGTACAATAAAGAATTAAGAAGCAGCTTTTAAACATATTTGTCCTAAGGAGCGTCCTCACTGAGAGCATTCACTTAGTTGTAATGAGCATTCGACGTCGAATATTCGAGTGGTGTGGACGTTGATCCGAGCGTTACAAAGCTTACACGCAAGCGCGAACTTCGCCCGGTGTGGACGTCGCAACGATTTTCGCAGAAACGGCTCGCATTCGAATGTTTACGCAAATGAAACGCTCGAAAGCGAGTACTCAGTTGATGAAATGAATGAGTATGCATGTAGGAATATTACTGGCCACTTGTAAAGCAAGGAACAGTTTCTTGATCTTAAGTGTTTGTGACCTTCGAGGTCAATAAAAAAAAACTAAAATGCTGCAGCCACAACCGCTCTATGAACTCTCCTCTCACTGCTTGGCTACTTTTTGTTTTGTTTTTTTGTTTATGAAATTGACTCACACACTGTTCCATTGTTGTTGAATTAAGTATTTTACCTATGTTTGCAATATTTTGTAAGAATGTGAGAACCATGTTCTTATTTATCAACTTAATGAATTAACCTGTTAATGCTTTTAATACTTTATACCTATACGTAGTATAGTATGTATTGCTATTCTGGGTGAATCGTCCTCGCATGTATGAATTTATTAATGTATGTACTTATGTTAATATTGTAAACCACTTATTATTATTAAAAGAGTAAGTATGGAGATTTTTGTGCGTTCTTCTCCATAACACGAATGCACGGTAGAATCTAGTTTTATTACGTGTAAATTTTTATTTCAGAAGTATAAATAAAAATTTAGACCAATTTATATCGATACTGTCTGTGATAAAATTTGAGTTCGACCTAATCATACTTTCCGAATGCTGGTTAAAAGGATCAGGCCCACCACCATATCTCGATAATTATACATCTCATGCTACAACCAACAATCTGACGCAAAATGATGGAGTTGTAATGTACTTTAGGAACGGACTAGGATGTACCATAACTGAACCATCGTTTTCAGATGCTAATTGCTTGATTTGTCTTTTAAAGAATACCGCTATAATTGGGCTTTACCGATCACCATCTCGTTCAGACCTAACCAAATTTTATCACAGTCTAGAAACAATAATGTCTAGTCTGAAATCAATCAAAAAATATAGCTGTGATAGGCGATCTTAATGTCGATATAAAAGAGAACAATAATATCGATCGAAACTCGAGCGACTATTTACTATTTACAGCTTCGTTGGGCCTATTGCCGGCACACGTGTATCCTACAAGACTCGGAAACTGCCTTGATCATATTTTATTAAAATCTAACAATTCGGCAGAAGTTATCATATTAGACACGCATATAACTGACCATCTGCCCATCATTTTATGCATAAAAGAGACCAAGAAACTATACCTGGATACCAATAGGGTCATAACGCGCCTAGACTATTCCTCAATTAAAGCAGACATTGACCAAAGTGATTTTAATTTGGTTTTGAATGAAACTGACGCGAATATTGCTACTGATAATTTGATCTCGGTTATTAGTAACGTAGTAAGAAAGCACACAACTCAAAAAAAAGGTAGTAGGCGAACCCGTATTCTGAAACCGTGGATCACTAAGGGATTGCTTCGTTGTATATGGAACCGCGATAGGATGCACCTTAAAGTAAGGAAAAATGTAGATAAAACAATCCTTCAAACGTCATACAGAAGGTACCGAAACTTTTGTGATGCGTTGCTTAGAAAGTTAAAAATCGAGTACGAAAAAGATCAGTTTACTAAAGCCCAAAACAGTCCGAAAGCCATATGGGATGTTGTAAACCGAATCTCAGGTAGGAAATGTCAGTCACAGCCAGCAAGGGAACTATTAAAATTATCAACTGATGCTAAATTGTCAACAAACTGTGTCAACAAATACTTTGTCAACATTGGGAAGGACCTAGCTGCGAAGCTGGTTCCACCGGATAATTCGCCGGTACCTCGCCCCAGCAAGGAGAATATATCACAGCACAAGTCTCTTGGGATGCTGCCGGTGAGCCATGAACAGGTGGCAGCGATCATTGGTTCACTACGTAGTAACAGTGCAACTGGCTGGGATAATATTCCAGCCGTGGTAATTAAGCTCTCACAGGAAGTGTTGGTACCACCGATTACGCACATTTGTAACGTCTCTATTGCCACTGGAGTTTTTCCAAACAGCCTTAAAAAAGCTATTGTGACTCCTGTGTATAAGGGTGGGGACAGAGAGCGACTTACGAACTATAGGCCTATTTCTGTGCTGAGTACATTATCGAAGATACTAGAAAAAATACTCAATAACTGTTTGACTAAGTATCTCACTAAATTTAACATCATCTCAGAAAACCAGTATGGATTTAGGTCCGGAGTGTCGACTGAAGATGCTGTAACCAATTTCAGTGCCACGGTAGCTAATAAACTGGACAAAAGCTATAGGTGCTACGGTATATTTTTGGACATATCGAAAGCTTTTGATACGGTCTCTGTCCCAATCCTTATATCAAAACTGGAGCACATTGGAGTTCGTGGTCTGTCATTGAATATATTTAAAGATTATTTGACCAATCGTACCCAGGCAGTCAAAGTTGATACTGTGGTAAGTGAGGACGAAGAAATCAAGTATGGAGTACCACAAGGGAGTAATCTTGGTCCCACATTGTTCATAGTATACATTAACGACTTGTGCAAGATGAAGCTGAAGAACTGTGATATGTTTACATATGCGGATGACACAGCACTCTTAGTGTATGGTAAAAGCTGGGTGGAGGCTAAGATACAGGCCGAGAGTAATCTCAGGGAGGTCATGCTATGGTTATCTTCTAATCGACTTACTTTGAATGTAGATAAATCGAAATACCTTCGTTTTTATCTCCCCAACACCTCAACGCCATCAGTAGAAACCATAACACTTACTGCCCACACTTGTGCCAGATCAACAACACCTTGTCATTGTTTACCGTTATCCAATGTTGACTGTATACGGTATCTTGGTGTTTTAGTTGATGAACGATTAGACTGGCGTCCACAAGTGGAAACCCTCACCGGTCGTGTCAGAAAACTACTGTACGTTTTTAAAAATCTTCGTCACTCTGCCGACCGTACGGTATTGCATACAGTCTATCTTACACTATGTCAGTCAATATTGGGTTATTGTGTGCCTGCGTGGGGTGGAACTTACAAAACTATGTGTTTGAAATTGGAGAGGGCACAGAGGTCTATTCTCAAGGTCATGTATGGTAAGCCGCGCGACTATTCTACCACAAAACTATACAGGGAGTGCAAGGTGTTGACGGTGCGACAGCTGTTTATTCCCCGTACGATGCTTCGGCGACACTCACTACTTCCCCTAAATAAGGAAGGTTTGAAAAAACGAAGTGGTGCGCTTGTTTGTCCCTCTGTGCAATGTAGAACGGCTTTCGCGCAACGACAATATAACGCATTGAGCTCTAGGCTTTACAATGAAATTAACAAAAGGATCTCACTATACAAACTAAATAAGCATAATTTTAAAGAGAAATTAACTAATTGGTTGAAGTTGTTAAGTTATGAAGAGTCTGAAAAACTTATTGTAATAGTAAAATAAAAGTCTCTGAATTTTAAATAATAACAATTTAACACGAAACATACACATTATTTTGTAAAGTTGCTAATTGACTAATTGGAAGGATTGTTATGTGTGATATTTTAGCACTAAATAAGACGGTGATGTGTATAAGACATCTAAAACGGCCGACCGCCGACTACCCAAGATACGAGTATGTCTCAGTTGGGGAGTCGTTGTTTCAAATTAATATGACTCTGTACATTCACTTCACTAACATAGATGTAAATGTTGTTTCTTGTAACGCTTTTGTACTTTTTGAAGAATAAATTATTATTATTAATTGTTGACTTTCAATTTGCCGCTTAATGGCCTAGTTGAAATAAATATTTTTTACTTTGTCTTTATGTTGGGGTTGGCTTCCGGTCTAACCGGATGTACTATATACCAGTGTTGTACATGGAGCGACTACATATCTGAGCTACATAACCCAGTAAATAGGTAACACGATGGGCAGCACAACTTGCTTACCAAACTATTATTCTATTTCGTTTATCTGACGACTGGAAATCGAACCTTGGAATTATCAACAATATTAAATGACAAATCAGCATAATCCTTTCATGATTGTTATTTATTAGAATGTTATCTATTGAAGTGTGTGTCTTTGAATCTGGAGCACCTGTATTAGAGTTATTTATATCTAATTATCTAATCTATAATCGTCTATGAAGTGTTTACACGCTGGGTGTGCTGCTGGGTGAATCCTATAGGACTAACTTTTATTATCGGAGGGCGATGACGCACTACACGTTCATGTCCGTGATTGAGTTCCGAATTATGACAGATTATAAATATAAAGGGTAGAGTTCGGCTATAGTGCTTAAGGTTGCCCTAATCGACGGACGAACTATTTTGTGGGCGGGGTTTAAATGCATGCTATCTACACACATCACCTTTCTATTACTTTTATATATATATATATATGTATTTATTATAGGACATATATATTTATGTTTAGTTTAACTAAATATATAATTTTCATTTTTTACTTTAATAATTATTTCTATTTTTTATGCACCTGCCATGTTATCTCTTGGTTGACTGGTAGAGATTGCCTAAGGCATTAAGTCCGCCTATGTACTTGTATGTTGCATGAAGTTTTAATAAATAAATAAATAAAAATATATCTCATCCGACTACACGTGTGGATGCTGTGATGAGCAGTTAGAAGCTAGTAAGCGTGCGAATACACACTTATGAAAATTTGTAGCGAAATGGATGATGATTTAGGACGAAAACGAGCGCGAGAAATTTTATAAACAGACCTTTGGGAATATGGATATCATGAAAAAACTATTAAATGTATCTGTTCAAAATTTAATTATTTGCATTGTTCAACTACTAATCTATATGGTGACTATTTAGCAATTTTCCTTTTTCTTATGGTATTTATTTGCGCCCAAAGATGCGTTAAAATTAGTGTTGAAATGTGGAACTTTCGACGCTCATAACTTTCAAATATATTTTTCTTTTACTCTTTTGTTTCCATACTGGGCTAGATAATGATGAGTCAAACAGTGAAGCAATCGCCAGACTATATTTTATATGGAAGAATGATCGACTAGGGTAACCTTAAGCTTGTCTACAAGAAGTACGGCTACATCAGAAACGAAATTTCACGGACACGGATCAGATGTAGTACATGACCTACTACAGGAGATGGAAGAGTTATATTTTCATCACATTATCACTTTCTTTCATATTTTTTTCATCACACACATTCAACTTCAACAGTCATGGCCGCAAACTACACACACTACAGGTCGAATGCCTTAATTACCGAAACAATTAAAAAAGCCATTGTGTCTCGCGTAGATCTACGTTTTGGACACGGGATTGAATATTCACTCATCTCTCAACCAAACTCACAAAATCCACAATCAGTTTTTTTTTAAATAATGTTTGTCGTTTTAAACTTTTTAACCGTTAAACTATCTATAAATAATACTCAAGTTGATCATTGCATTTAGCAAATGATATAAGCATAAGCGGGTTAAAAGCTTAAGTGCTATTCCAGACTATAATCTATCTCTGTGCCAAGTTTAATACAGATCCGTTCAGCCGTTCATGCGTGATTGAGTAACAAATATACATCCACAGACACATCCATCCAAACTTTCACATTCATAATATTAGTAAGATTTGAATCTTACTAATATTATAATTGTCTGAACCCCAAAGGAGCATTTTATATCTAGTTACTAGTGTATTTTAGGGTACGACGTTTGTACCCCCGTATTTTTACTTTTGAGAATTGCTCATTCATACTGCGCTACAGCGCTACCGCGGGGAGATAGCGCGTAGCTTATGTGGGACTCTAACCCACTAAAACCCCACAGTGTCCTCCTGTGCCCCTTATAGCGGGCACACGGGCACGCGTTAGCACTCACCGCGAACCCGCGGCGGCTGTCCGTCAGCGAACCCTCCTCCGGGGAGCACCCCACCATCACCGGCGCATCAGAACACTTTTCACGCCGTGACCACCCCAGGGACCAAATCAGCACAGGGCGCCAGATGACCACGTGTATGGCACCCTTGGTCCCCCTGTGACGGGTCAGGACAGTGGCCCCGCCTAGCACTTTTCAGGAGCAGGGGACAGGAAGAGCGCTAAACCGACACTCCTCCTCCCTGCGGCCCCACTGCGTCCGCCATCAGACGGTGGTGACCCCGTGCAGGCCGCGGAGGATAGGGAGAGCGGCGCACCGTGATACCGGCACTTCTCTCCCGCCGCTGCCTGCCTCCAACCCTCAGACGCAATCCCTCCGATACACGACGTCACGGCCCGCCTCAGTTGCGATGTCGCCCAAACGACAGCCCTGACGAGCGGCCCTTCCTCGGGTTCCTCCACGCTTCACCGTGGCCTGTGGATGACCAAGGCACGGCTACTGAGCCCCCCCCGCCTCAACATAGTGGGGACCCACCGGGGGGGAAGTTTGTACCCCCTACATTGTTTGTTTCAGCTATTTTATGAAAATATCAACTAATATAATACCTAATCTTTATTAAATTATTTACATTACATATAATAAAACACTAAACAGTTTCTTATAGGTAAACAAAAGCAATAAAATGTAAAACTAATCTCATTCGACACCACTAGGCAACGAGTACATAAACATTAATTTAATAAAGATAAAGCGGTATTAAATTAATAAAAATATCTTGTTTTTCTTATCTAATTACGAGTATTTTACTAACTAATGATAGTTATAATTAGTACCTAATTATATTGGTCTTACAAATATAGTTTGTCGAAAATAAAAACCTCTACCTGCTCGTTAATAATTGTACCTAATATTCATAATAGTCATAAATCATACTTTCGTCATAAGCCGAATTTCCATTTAGTAATGGTATTTAAATTAGTAATTAGTTTTAGGTTTCTCCTATTCATATTCGTCATACTTTTGTCATTCAGCCCAACACAATTAAAAGAGGCAGAAATATTATTTCCAATGCTAGACTCAATTTATGAAGCACTAACTTCTACCAGCGACTTTACAGGCGTGGAAATTATCCCTACGAAGCACACTCCCTAGATAAATATATTTAACTATCCGATCTCCTAATCCAGGCCATGCTTAACCCATGTCATACAAATTCGTTCAGCCGTTGAGGTAAAAAACAAACAGACTGACGGACAGAATATAATATATAAGTTTTTATACTGTCATGGTCACTAACACTAACGTTAACATTAGAAACGGGATATTTACCATGTTTACTGTTTTTCGCGAGTTCCCTATATTTCGGTGCTGTTGCAAGCACCATAAGTTTATCCGTGATCATGGTGCTTGCAACAGCACCGAAATATCGGGAACTCGCAAAAAACAGTAAACATGGTACCTAAATATCCCGTTTCTAATGTTTATGTTAGAATATAATATACTTTATTATACACCAAAAAAAAATACGTCACTTTTACCAGAAAACTTATTTCTACGAGTACAAAGGCGGTCTTATCGCTGTAAGCGACATCTACCAGACAGAGTTCCTCATCATCAAGCTTTTAATGTTCTCACTGCTGGGACATAGATCTCGTTACAGTGCAGTGGTCCGCCCATCTAATATATATAAATCTCCTGTCACGATGTTTGTCCGCGATGGATTCCTAAACTACATAACCGATTTTAAATTAAATTGGCACACCGTCAGCAGTCTGGTCCAACTTGAGATATAGGGTAAGGTAGGGTAGGGTAGGGTAGGGTAGGGTAGGTAGGGTAGGTAGGGTAGGTAGGGTAGGTAGGGTAGGTAGGGTAGGTAGGGTAGGTAGGGTAGGTAGGGTAGGTAGGGTAGGTAGGGTAGGTAGGGTAGGGTAGGTAGGGTAGGTAGGGTAGATAGGGTAGGTAGGGTAGGTAGGGTAGGTAGGGTAGGTAGGGTAGGTAGGGTAGGTAGGGTAGGTAGGGTAGGTAGGGTAGGTAGGGTAGGTAGGGTAGGTAGGGTAGGTAGGGTAGGTAGGGTAGGTAGGGTAGGTAGGGTAGGTAGGGTAGGTAGGGTAGGTAGGGTAGGTAGGGTAGGTAGGGTAGGTAGGGGGTAGGGTAGGTAGGGTAGGTAAGGTAGGTAGGGTAGGTAGGGTAGGTAGGGTAGGTAGGGTAGGTAGGGTAGGTAGGGTAGGTAGGGTAGGTAGGGTAGGTAGGGTAGGTAGGGTAGGTAGGGTAGGTAGGGTAGGTAGGGTAGGTAGGGTAGGTAGGGTAGGTAGGGTAGGTAGGGTAGGTAGGGTAGGTAGGGTAGGTAGGGTAGGTAGGGTAGGTAGGGTAGGTAGGGTAGGTAGGGTAGGTAGGGTAGGTAGGGTAGGTAGGGTAGGTAGGGTAGGTAGGGTAGGTAGGGTAGGTAGGGTAGGTAGGGTAGGTAGGGTAGGTAGGGTAGGTAGGGTAGGTAGGGTAGGTAGGGTAGGTAGGGTAGGTAGGGTAGGTAGGGTAGGTAGGGTAGGTAGGGTAGGGTAGGGTAGGGTAAGGTAGGGTAGGGTAGGGTAGGTAGAGTAGGGTAGGGTAGGTAGTTAGGATAGGGTAGGTAGGGTAGGTAGGGTAGGTAGGGTAGGTAGGGTAGGTGGGGTAGGTAGGGTAGGTAGGGTAGGTAGGGTAGGTAGGGTAGGGTAGGGTAGGGTAGGGTAGGTAGGGTAGATGAATGTTTGGTGTTTTTATGGCAAAACAAAGTTTGCCGGGTCAGCTAGTAGATATATAAGTCAACCTCAAAATATTTGGAAAAATGCTAGGCAGATGAAGATGTCGAGCCGATGGCCTTCTTGATAATCGTTAGTCTGCAGCATAGGATAGGATAGATGGACCCTCATTACCGCACTAGACTCCCATTTGGTCTGTTGTAAGTGCCCCCTCTCTGTGAGAGGGAATGGGCCCTGATCCACCACCGTTACTATTGGACCACCATGACTCTTACTTACTTGACGGACGGAGTTAATTTATATAATATTGGTATATATATAAAATCCTTCTTCTCGTTTCTGCACGAAATTTGGTTTTCTGCAAAAAATAGAACATACAACGTCCATTGTGGTCAGGACCATAACACAATATACATTTTTACCCGACTACGGCGAAGCCAAAAGGAAGGGTTATGATTTTAGATGTCTATGTATTTATGTTTGTATTTACGTATGTTTCTCCGTAGCGCTTAAACTATTCATCCGACTTAGATGAAGAAGGTGTCAATCGATTCGTTATTAAGGCCCGAGCGGAGTAACATAGGCTAAAAAAACCGTAGTCGGGTCACAGTTTTTAAACTTTTTGCTTGTTTCTACCAAAACCTACCTACCTTATCTAGTACTAGCTTCTGCCAGCGGCTTGGCCCACGTGAATGTCGAAAATTATCCCAAGGGAATATATTCCCGGGATACAAACTATCATAATGTGCTATTCCACACTATAATATATCTCTGTGCCAAATTTCATTCAGATTCGTCCAGCCCTTTGAGCGTGAAGAAATATAGAATACAAACACACACTCACAAACTTTATAAGATTAGTGCTGTTTGACTATTTTTTTGGACTCCGAATGCCGAATACTGAAAAGATTGTCACAAAGTCCAAAATACTACCGGATGCTACCGAAAGACCCCAAGATCAATTTAAAAAATTTTGGACTTTTGTTATAGGTAACTAGGTAGGTAGGGGACTCTAGTATGCGGTAAAATGTACTCCAGATAATTATGCTAATAGGCATTCAATAAAATAAAATCTTTCCGCTACAGTCCGACTGTTCTAAAAATAGCCTTCTATAAATATTATAAAGAGTACTTATTATTGTTTGTCCGTTCATGTAAGACCTTATCTCAGTGACATAAATGAATGAAAGGAAACCTTCCAGAGGGTCAAGTCTCATAATCAGTTATTGTGTAGGCAAATATAGAGGCAATTATGCCACAATATGTAGCCAGCAGAAGTACTTCCCCTGGAACGATTTTTACCGCAGTATTTTGCATTCCTTCCACGCTTAGGTGTTTCTTTTAACTCCAATCGCTAAGTGCGTATAAATTTGGTGACGTCAATTGTAAAATGGGGATTATACTAATGAGTTGACTCCTAAGCCATTGGCCTTTAGAGAATGTTCAACTTACATATCCGTTGCCATAAATGCCTGACCAAATGATCAGGCACTTTTAATGATCAAGAACTTCGTAGTTGTTATCTTTGAGATCTGTTTTGTCTGCGTTTATCTCCACTCCTAGTACGACACTTTAACTCTTTAAGCAAGCTAGTCCTGCCCTATGTTTAACCACGATTGCAGGTTGGCTGCTAGCAGCTGGATCAACGTGATCAAGAAGGGTTTTAAATGGCGTCAGATTTTAACGCAGGCCATCGCTCGGATTTAGCCGGATCTATGCAGCAGAGTCATTAAAAATTGGACCTCTCGGATTCGTGCCACCATACGAAGCCGCGGCGGACATTTGAACGATGTCATATTCCCTCCATAATTGGCATAAATGGGCCCTTTAAATAAAAAATAAATTTCGTTAATATCTCACACACATCTTGTTTTATTCAATTTTAACATCGACCCGTCCTTGTTGAAAGACCCTTTAATAAACCCTTTAATAAAAATACCTATATGTCTTAATAATTCCAAAGGGCTGCCATTGAGGCGATAATTTTTATGGTAAACACTTTGGAGTTTGTCGATTGTTTCTAGAGGACATATTCTATCGGTGGTCGCCGCCTGAGACGCTTGGTTAATATATAGTGGTCAAAGTCATAGACGTCGTTTTAAAAATTGTATTCCTTTGTTAACAGTTTTCTCAGATTATAAACCTAAATGACCAGTATGGGTTTGATTTCACACGTCAAAACCAGGTATTCGTAGCAGGCCTAGTGACTGCTACAATAGACTAGAGAGCAGTGTTGGTCAAGTTATAACGGCAGCGGCTTACAAGTTGTAGGTCGTCGTAGGCAGGCGCTTTACTTAGTGTAAATTATTTCACGACTGAAAGGGAAAACACCGTGAGGAAATCGGCATGTCTTAGAACCAAGAATTCGAAGACAAGTGACATCCACCAACACGCACTGGGCCCGCGTGGTGAATTACGGCCTATTCCCTCTCAAAGAGAGGAGGCCTGCACGCACAACGGACCAGATGGGAGTATAAGTGGGGAAAAAGGGGTCCAATTATCCTAATCTATGCTACAAACTAACGATGATTAAGAAAGCTTGGTAGCCTCGGCTTGACATCTTCATCTGTCTAGCCTTTTCCAAAATATTATGAGGTCGACTTATAGATCTATGGCCGGAACGAAACTGCACTCTAACGGGATATTGCTAAGATTTTAAATGGAGCGACTGCCAGTCTAATCTCAACAATCAAGAAACTCACCCTCAGTTTCCCACCTTAAAATTATCGCAGAATTAATGTGACTAATTGTCAAGCACGCGTTATCTGCTGCGATTGGTTGAATGTTTTTTTTTTTTTGGAAAACTGCTGTACTAACTGCCGAAGTAATAGAAGTAAACACAACCGACTACTTGTCCTCCATTGCAACCAAATATGATAAAAAATAGGATCAAAGAATTTTGATAATGTAATACACAGATATGATTCTTGAGGTCATATATGTTTAGGATAAGAGATAGGATCCTATAAATGATTCTAGATATATGAGAGTGTAATACCAAACACGATACTTCTTGAAAGCTTAAAGACATGCCCGGAAATGGGCCAACTGAATAAAATAAATACATTAAACATAACAAAATTAACTTGTTGCTTACAAAGTATCTTTTAAGATAAAAAAGAGGTGTGTCATGATCAATATCATCGTATTATTGCGTGGCGATAACAGCCGAGACAATGTCCAACACATGTGGGCCACAAATAGATAACTCATTAATTAATTATAAGTAAAGTTTAAGTTACTAACAAATGATTAATGACTTGAGGATATAATTCAGGCTTATAAAGTTATGTACGGTTATCTTCGCAGAGCTTACAGGGGAAAATTTACAAGTCCGTGATTAGACCGTACTAACCGTACTGAACTGTTAGACCGTACTGTATGGATCAGAATGTTGGGCTGTGAAAAAGATGGATAAAAAGAGATTGCATGTAGCAGAGATGAGAATGTTGAGATGGATGTGCGGAGTGACGGGAATGGATAAAGTGAGAAATGAGAATATTAGAGGCAGTTTGAAAGTGGCGCCAGTGACAGTAAAGTTGAAAGGAAATCGTTTGTCCTGGTATGGTTATCTGATAAGGAGGGATGCAACGCATGTCATTAAAAGAGTTATGATTATAAATGTGGATGGATGGAGGGGGAGGGGACGGCCAAAGAATAGATGGACTGTGTGAGGAGTGATATGAAAGAAAAGGGAGTCAGTGATAGCGTGACAGGGGACTGGACGGTATGGAAGAAGAAAACGTGATGCGCCAACCCCAAGTAACATGGGACAAGGGCAGGAAGATGATGATGATTTTCGCAGAGCTTAAAAGAATAAATAATTTATATCTCAAAGACAATTATCGCATACCATACGATAACTGATTAATTTATGTATACTTAGAAGTGTAAGGACGGTGCGGTGGAATCGCGCCTAAAGGATATTGTCGTGTGGATTTTTTTATGGAATTCAATAAACCACGTTTGTCACTCTAGTAAAGGAAAAATTGTATCGTTGCTATACCAGTTAGTCTGGTAAGGTAGGTATACCTATGCAGATTTTTAAATACAATATCAAAATAAGGAAACTCACAACTGCAGTGACTGCGGAAAAAAATAAGTTCAGGGGGGTGACCATAAGCTCTTAGAGTAAGGTTATTTTGAGATCGCGTAAGTGACAGATTTATATAAGTCATATTCATCTGTCCCTTACACACACTCAAAATAACCTTACTCAAAGAGCTTATGGTCACCCCCGTGGTTTAGAAAAAAGAAATATCACTTTAACACCATTATATAACTGTAATCTAAAAAGTTGTTATGTTAAAGAGATTAAATATAAAGTTAAAAAAAACACATATTACATTAACTACTAAAAAATACTTGATAACTCTATCTTGTTATTTTTAGTTTTAACGATGAACTAGTTCACAGTTTTGAGAGATAAATAATTTAAAAATGTATCTATAGCTAAAGTTGTCAAAAAATAAAAGGCCCGCTTTGACAGCTATAAAAATACTTAATAATAATTAAACTTGATGGTTGCGAATGATACTCGTTGTTATAGTGTATGGGTAACATAGTAATTAATTTTAATTATGCATTCGAATTTTCGAGCAGTGGTGGCCCAGTGGTATCGGTCGCGACTTACAAGTTGTAGGTCGTGGGTTCGAGCCCAGGCAGGCGCTTTACTTTGTGGGCGCTTTCATCACCACTGCTCTCAAAACGGTGAAGGAAAACATCGTGAGGAAACCGGCATGTTCTAGAACCAAAAATTCGAAGACATGTGACATCCACCCGCACTGGGTCCGCGTGGTGGATAACGGCCCATTCCCTCTCACGGAGAGGAGGCCTGTGTCCCAGCAGTGGGAACATTAATAGGCTGATGATGTGATGTGACGTGATTCGAATTTTCAATTTCTTACATAGAAAGTTATCGCAGCATATAAAATGAGAAACATCAACGGACTTCTTAGATTATAACGACTTTACATACTTTGACCAAAGTTAATGTTAAATCATACCGGTAAAATACATTTACCGTTTTTTTTTCGTTTTTACCACTAACGTATTTATGTGGGTACCTATTAAAATACAAGCGTCATTGCTGTTTTGGTTTTACGGGTTACAGATAATAATGCAGGCATACAGTTTTACCCGTACCTAGATGACGGTAGGTACCAAATTTTTATCACGTAAGCCAATGGCTGGTTACTAATCAAAAAGTATCCTCTTAGTCATAGGAAGAACACCCTTCACACTAATATAATATTATAAAGGAAAAAGTTTGTGAGTGTGTTTTTATGTTTGTTACTTCTTCACGCTCAAACGGCTGGACGGATCTGGATGAAATTTGACACGCAGATAGATTATAATCTGGAATAGCACATAGAATACTTTTTAACCCGGGAGTATGTTCCCTTGGGATAAATTTCGACATTAATAAATAACATAATATACTAGCTGTATATATATAAAAAAAACTATTTAAATAGGTATGCCTGAAAGGCCTGCAAATAGACCCTCCAAGTGAAGACCCTTTGTTTCACCGGGATCTATTGATATCATCAATACATTATCAGAGAAAAGCACTGCTGCATTAAACCTCTCCAATCGCACACTAACTCTATCCTCAACAACTCAACACACATCCACCGCATCCATCACATTCAGCTGCTCCCAAAGATCGCTCCACCAGCACCAGCTTACTCCCAGTCGTCTCACCATTCCGCAGTTGCCACAGATTTTCACTGAAGAGCACTTGTTGAGCGACTATACAAAGACATATTCCATCAGCAGAAAGACTAGGAAAGGTAGTTAGTGCGGTTACGCACTATTTATTTTCACGGACACGGATCAGATCGTGTCCGTGAAATTTCGGTTCCGAAGTAGCCGTAGTTCTTTTTGTAGGGAAGATTACGCAATACATTCGAACTCTATCCATCATAATATTTTGTTTTTGTTTTTATAGTCTATAAGCTCGCGCTTGACCACTATCTCACCTAATATCTGTCATCATTCAGAACATTTTGAACTCGGAACTCAAATCACGAACACGGCTCACGGATACGGACGTGACCGCCCTTAGGGTTAACCAATGGTTTCTCGTACGAAACAATTCCATGACGTTTTGGTGGCCCATGGCTATTCCATTCATTTTAGAGGACTTTTTATCAATTACTATCTAGTTCTACCGCTTGTTTTGCCGGCCCATAGCTTGCTTATTCAGCGTGCTATGAAAATTATAATTATTTTCAGTCCCTTCTCTTATTGTTATTATTTTCATTACGGACTACTATTACGGATAGAACTTAAAAGGAAAATTTGGCAAGAAGACTGACAGCTTTGCCACGGTGAATGGCAATGCTGATTCTTTAGGCAAACAACGAGCCAGCCCTCTTGTCACCCAACGTGTCAAGAGATTGCCCTGAAAAAGCGAATAAGTATTTTTATTATTGATTTTTTATGCCCATCAACTGTCAGCCCTACCTTTAACAGCCTAGTGCCACGCCCACCCCACGCTTCAATCACATCGCGGCTCGCCGCTGATGACGCATGGGACGAGATAACAGGGCTATATTTATGTCACCCAACTAGGGCTGCTCACAACCCGGAACAGCGGAACCCCTGGTACTACAGATAAGAATAATTTATTTAAAAGTAAAAGCGTTCACAAAAAATAAATGTACATTAAGTGCAGTAGTATAATTTCAAAATATGGTATAATTAGTGCTTATAAGTAAACTATAACTAAAACTATTTTATTACAATCGCAAGATAAACAGGAATTTATATTTTAGGTAGCGACTGCCTAATTTAGGTTCACTGAAAAAAATTGGGAATTTTGGGCCAGTACTTTTAAGTAAATTGTTTGGCGTTTTCGACTAAAGGTCATAGCACACTTATTAACTCAGAAAGGGATCGTAACCGTATCACCTTTCACCTCGCCGTCAAGCAAGCGTCAATCTTAATTAAGTAAGACCAATGCGGATTAGCAGCTCCGGTACGTCGACTCGACGGCTAGGCCAAGTCGCGCTCACGGCTCGCCGACCTGGCTGGCACCATATCAGACGACAAGCCGTAATCGCAGGGACGACAAGCCGTAAGCGTGGGAACTGCAAGTTGACCACGCACGACACAGCGGTTCGTGAGGGTCCCGAGGCGAGGCGATTACGCTACGATTCCGATTAGTGTGAGTTGCAGTAGGCAGTTTCACGTCTTGAGTTGATACGGTGACGATCCCTTTCAGAATTGATAGGTGTGCTATGATCTTTACGGAGAATAATTTTGAGGCTTTTTCCATTTTATAGGAATTTCTCTGTGACAGCCCGGAGTTTGAAAGTCGGCGGTGTGAAAGCTCGTAAAGCCTAACCTCTCATCTGTAGTGTCAAATTGCCGCCCATCGATTCAGGAGGTTAATAAAGGTAGTACAGAAAATAAACTTTTAAAAAACATAGCCAACTTTTTTGAATAATAATAATTGAATCCGGATCAGGGCTTTTCATAATTAGAATTGGTAACCCTATCCTACACGACTTGTTTGTGAGACATTGTCGCTTAGTTTATCTTCACGGTTATCGGATGGCCCCACTGGGTAGGTAGAGAGATGCGGTGCCGGGTGTATTAGATGATGCAACCTTTTTACCCGACTGCCGAAGGAGGGTAATGTGTTTATCAGTCTATGTATGTATGTAAGTATGTATGTATGTATGTAAGTATGTATGTGTATGTATGAATGTTTGTTCCTATATGGCGTTCTAGAGACCAAACGCGTGGGCCGATTTTGATGGTTCTTACGTCAATCGATTTGTCTTAACCCCGCGAGTGTCACTGGCTACATAAAAATTCGCAAATAGGAAAATAGCGGTTCTTGGGCGCCATATTGTGGGAGCCCAAATTTTTTTTTCTTCCAAACCTATCGTGTCGGGTATCAAAATAAAGGATTTTAAGAGGTGATTTCAAAAATATATAACACTTATATGTTTAAATGTACCTGATTCGAAAAAAAAATAACTAAAAAGTTATAAATAAAAAAAGTTAATTAAAAAAATCAAAAGACCCGACTGCTTGAAAAGCGAACTAAAAAGACGTAAACAAGGAGAAAATCATGCTTTGCAGTCGGAGGATACGTCTGGTTTTGGTCAGCCAGCTCGCGAAGATGTATCCTCCGACAGCACAGCATGATTTTCTCCTTGTTTACGTCTTTTTAGTTCGCTTTTCAAGCAGTCGGGTCTTTTAAATTTTTTTAATTAACTTTTTTTTGACGAGTTGCTGTTTTGTAGATTTATCTTTTATTAATTATGATTAATTAATCTAAATTGTTGATAAATTGAACTAAAGTAATCGCAAGAGCAAATATCGAAGGCGATCAGCGGAAGCTCTAGACAAGAGACTCTATCAGCGTAACTTCAAAATGCTTGGAATTATACATCACTATCATCATTATCCTTTTAATGTGCCCACTGTTGGGACACAGGCCTCCTCTCCTTTCTTTTATTTCTTTCTTTTCTCTCTGTTTGAGGGGATGGGTCGTAATCTACCACGCTGGCCCAGTACGGGTTGGTGGATGTCACATGTTTTCGAATTTTTGGATCTAAGACATGCAAGTTTCGTCACGATCTTTATCTTCACCATTTTTAGAGCAGTGGTGGTGAAATAATTATACAAAGTAAAGCACCTGCCTGGGTTCGAACACTTCGACCTACAACTTGTAAGTCCCGGCCGTTACCATGCAATTATAGATGTGTTGCCGGAATGCAACGTGGTAATGTGGTCAATATTTTGACTTTTCAGCAGTCGTTATCGCTGATTTAATGTCACTTAATCTAGAGACTCAGGTCAGGAATAATATTATGTCCTTAACAAAGGATATACATCGAAGTCTGCTGTTGGCTGTGTATTCCCGAAGGTGTATGCAGAAGTATAGGTTCAGGGCACGTTTGAACGTGGTTTGCGTGATAGACAAAACTGACGGGCGAGCTAAAATGCGATGGCTGGCCCGAGGTGAAGGTGGCTCTGGCACCAGTGGACGCACTTCGGCCTAATGCCACTGAGAGCAATCTACAACAACAAAAAAGCGAACTAAAAAGATGTAAACAAGAAGAAAATCAAAACAAGAGGTACATTTTAACATATAAGTGTTATATATTTTTGAAATCACTGATGGGTTTGGAAATAATAAAAAATTTTGTCCCCCACAATATGGCGCCCAAAATCCGCCATTTTTCTATTTAAATGTAGTCAGTGACACTCGCAGGGTTAAGACGAAACGATTGACGTATGAATCATCAAAATCGGCCAACGCGTTTGGTCTCTGGAACGCCACATAGGAACAAACATACATACATACATACTTACATACATACATACATACATACATATATACTTACATACATACATACATACATACTTACATACATACATACATACATATATACTTACATACATACATACGTAGACTGATAAACACATTACCATTTACCCTCCTTCGGCAGTCGGGTAAAAAAGCATACTCCTTCGGAGATCTCTCAAGTTTTCACCAAACGTTTACGTTTACACCGGCTTTATAATTATAGGTATCTCACTGGTAAGATAATTATTAACGTACCTCATTTTAGAATTAACCTCATTAAAGAATTTCACGAAATACTTTACAAGTTTACGAGGAATAGTCGACGAACTTATAAAATGTACTTGGAAAAGTAAAAATTTTGTATATTGTTGTATAAGGACAACATTTTTTGAACGGCAAAGTTAATTTTGTCGTTTTATTACAGCAATGTTCGGTGCTTTCATTGTATAAGAACGTTAGTAATGTTGCGCAAGCTTATTGAATATTGGTTATTGTTTAGCTAAGTAAATTTACTCCTACATGCAAAACCCTACAGGTATTTACTGACATGATTATGGTGATGATGACATAGGCATTATCATCCGAAAGACGACCACTGGCGAACATAGGCCTCCCCCAAACAGCCAATTTGCTGTCAGGCTAATATTTTCTTCTTCTAAATGTGAAATGATTTTGTGAGTCCAGAATCATGTGTAGGCATTTCGACGTGTCTCGTAAAAGCCACATTTAGGGAGCTTGCAGACAACGAATACATTGGCTGTCTAATACCTGTCTACAACACTCCAAGAAATTCCTAGTGCTCTACGTTCAAAGCACGGGAATGCATTTAGAACATGAGCAGGGGGCAAATCCGCTACCTGCTTGAGGCCTTTACTGGGCACTTTGGAACCATGAAGCAACTTCTGTGCACATGCGATGCACAGGCTGGCAAGCGAATGAGTCTTCTAGGGGTTGGATATCCAAAACCAGAAGACTATAGGCTCATATCTCCTAGTCTCGTTGTAAAACTCATGAAAAGGGTTTTCAACGAGATTGGGGAGGAGTAAGTTATCTAGGGGACCACAATAGATGTTCATGGGAACATAAAATAAATATTTTCAATTGTTTTTTCACTCCTTTATTAATTAAAAAAGTATTTTATACAGAGCAGCATTTTATTGAGAGGTGAACGTAAGCAAGGCAGAACAATAGACAAAAGTATAGACTAAAGGGACTGTTTACATAGACAATATTATTCTATTTTAAAGCAGTGTTCAGACTCTTGAAGAATAGATCCCAATGGGTCGAAGTGTCCGAGTTATTTGTCGGCCCCTCCACAAGATAAGATAAATGTGAAATAGTGTTCGTTTCATGATGTGCCACTGGCCTGGGGTCGGTTGGTTAGTAGTCAACACACATTAAGGCTCACTTATTCCCATAAAGGGGACTGAAGCCTGGTGAAGATCAAGAGAATCCGGCTGGATGCAAGACACTCATGATCGGTCGATGTAGCGGCGCCTGGGGTAGAAATTTATTTAGTTAATTTTATGAATTTCTTCAAAAATCTTACAATTATTCTTTCCTACATGTGACCCTAATGCTTTAGTTAAGTTCTTTCAAACTCAAAATTTTCATGATGATTTTGAATACTTATTAGAGCCATCGCATTAGTGCCATAAAACAAAACATGAGGACATGCAATTTGATAAATTCGCTAATTTATCGAGCTGCTGTAACGTTGCGATTAACTCTAAAGAGGTAAGCGTAAGTTAAGTTTTAAAATAAAATAAAATTATAATGGTTAAAGAACTAAAGGTCGGCTTCGTACGACGTGCCACCCTTGATCCACGTCTAACTATGGGATCCGCTGTGGCCGTTGATGCAAGCGCCCGCCTACTCCAAGCTGGCGAATGGGCAACAACGCCGCACTTGGTGCCAAACTGTAACGTTAATTTTAAATAACGTGGCGTGTGGCGTGGCGTGGTTTTTTTGTACCGTTATTTAAAATAAGAGTTATTAAGAAAATAAAAGCTATTGAGTATAAAAACTATGGGCCGGCTTCGTACGACGTGGTGGGCTCACCGGTCTTCCTCCAGCATTTCACGTCATGTGAAGATCCTTTCCGTCCTGCTGCCTGGTTACCTGTCTACCTCGAGCAACCCACTTCGTGTGAAGCCGGCCTTTAGTTTTTATACTCAACTAGTTTCTGCCAGCGGCTTCGCCCGCGTGAATGTCGAAAATTATCCCAAGCGAACATATTCTCGGAATAAAAAGTATCCTATGTGCTATTCCAGACTATAATCCATCTGCGTGCCAAATTTCATCTAGATCCGTCCAGCCGTTTGAGCGTGAAGAAGTAACAAACGCGGAAGTCTGTGAGTGCGTATGCACTCACAGACTTCTGCCTTTATAATATTAGTGTGATATCCTTTTTCATAGCTTTAACTTTTTTGATAACTCTTATTTTAAATAACGTGGCTTACCTGAGCTAAACGTAACGTTACACTGCATGCTATCTTCTTTTGTTTTACTCAATTATCTTTGTAAGCGTTATAGAAGTTTGTAAATAAAACATGTTATTTGTATTTGTATGAATTGATTTCATTCATGACGAGTCATGTTTACGTGCGTTCGTTCACATAGTTGTGACGTAGATACCTAACCATACAAACAATGTTACTGACCCCTTCGATCACCTGCGCAATGATTAACTTATGAAAATATTGTTTTAGGTCATACGCAACCCATGACAAAGCAGTAGTGTTCGGTCCCAGCCCAGGAACTTTATTGTAAACTAGCTGTCGCCCGCGGCTTCGCTCCCGTCAACTGGCTACCCACACTATCCTAATTTACCTACCTACCCTACTTACCTACCTACCTACCCTACTTACCTACCTACCTACCCTACTTACCTACCTACCATACCCTACCCTATCTACCTACGTACTCTACCCTACATACATGATTGTACGCAACGCACGCAACCCAAAAGGAATAATATTGCCCGTTTATGCAACATTTTTCATTTATGCTTCTATAGGTCGTAACGTGATGCTATATAGCATCACGTCAGGCTATATAGCCTTCCTCGATAAATGGACTATCCAACACAAAAATAATTTTTCAATTCCAACCAGTAGTTCCTGAGATTAGCACTTTCAAACAAACAAACAAACTCTTCAGCTTTATTGTAGTATTATTCATTTATCACTGTCCTCAAATCGGTGAAGGAAAACGTCGTGCGGAAACCAGCATGTCCTTGAATTAGGTTCACTTTGAAGTCATGTGACTTCCATCAATCCACACAGGGCCCGCATGGAGGATCACATCCCAGTTTCTCCCACAGAGAGGAGGCCTCTGTCCCATCAGTGGGATTTTGATTGTGCTAAGTATCCAATTCGAAAATTTTAGCCCGGGTTCTGGTTATACAATTTCGATGGCAATAAACTCGCCTCCCTACAGAATATGTGCATACTTCTGCAATTTTCGTCGAAAAATACAGTCGTGATTGTCGTACCAGGGCCGGATCTAGGAAATGGGGGGGAAAAAGGAGGGCGAGCCGGACATATGCCCAGAGCGGCATAAATGAGGGGCGGCCAAATTGAACTAACAGTTCTTTTCATTTCACCAAAAATCCTAACTTATTCCTGGTGTGGTGCTCAAATTTTCAAGCTCGCTTCGCTGTCGAAAGTTATTGGTTCTTGAAGTAAACACACCGTTAAGTTACTTAACATTCATCATGTTGCGAAAGCCTTAGGTGAAATTTTCGAGCTCACTTCGTTTTCACTTTCGCCCGAAATTGATTAAAAACACGACTTTATAACATCCGACAGATAATAAACCGCATTATTTTTAAATAGATAGTTTCCTGAAACATGGTAAATCCTTAAGGTTGCCATGGTCGACGGCACGAACTATTTTGTGCGGGTGTTAAAATGCATGCTATCTCATCCGACAACACGTGCGAAAGAGATCGATGCTGTGATGAGCAGTAAGAAGCCAGTTCACGTATGAATTAGTACTTTTGCAATTTTTTTTCGAAATGGATGAAAACGAGCGCGTGAAATTGTATAAACAGACCTTTGGGAGTCTGGATATCATGAAAAAACTACTAAATTTATCTGTTCAAAACAAAATTATTTTAATTGTTGAACTACTAATCTATCCCTGTATGGTGGCTGTTTTGCAATTTTCCTTCTTCTTATGGTATTTATTTTCGGCCAAAGATGCTTTAAAATTAGTGTTGAAATATGGAATTTTCGACGCTCATAACATTTTTTTTACCTTTTTGTTTCCATACAGGGCTAGATAATGATAAGACAAATTGATATCATTTTTTATTTTGAACGTACATCGTCAAACAGTGGAGTAATCGCCAGACTACGTTTGTATGGAATAATGATTGACTAGTATAACATTAAAAGATGTTTTTGTAAAGACCGGCAAATATTGTTGCTCCGGGCGAGCGGCAAAATGGCTAGAGGACCTGTTGTACCTATAGGAACTTACCTAAGCAATAATGACATTGTTAATAACTATATGTCCTAACAAGTAGTTAAGATATAATACTGTTGATATAATTAATCTATTAATTACAAGCCATTTCTCGTGTTTCCGTCAATTGATTGCAATAACGTAGTCATTGATGCTGTCAACTTTCTGTGACCCTTTCTGGGTCATTATAATTTCCTATATATGATGTTTATTACTCACAAGATGGGCTTCATAACTTGTATTTACCAACAAAATAAGTGAGTTAACCGTGAGTAAAAACTGAATTTTTGCAACATCTTAGTATTAAAGAAGACTCGTCAAGGCCCATACAAAATTTACCCAGCACCGGCGCAAAATTTTGTATAAAGTAAATTACTGATATTCGCCATTACCAAAAATAATGGGTAACATATTAAAATTACCTTCTATAGGTATGTATTTTGTAAACAAACGCGTTTCGGCAATTTTCCGTTGGCGATTTTTCGCATGTTTTTGTGTGTGCGTTTTCTTTTTCCATATTTATTTTTTATAAATCAAATCAATTTTAAATTATGTACTAATTTAATTATACTCATTGAGGCAGGTGGGCCTCTTTATAATATTATAGTATAGAAATATTAAAATACTTATTTTCTTTTGTCGATATCTATCTATAAAGTCAATATACGACCCGACTACATCACTAATTGAGTAAGGTGCACTTTCGAGAACGAAATAGTGAATACCTCAGATTAGAAATGTGAATACATTAGATTTTTTTCAAATTACGAAAGAGAAATAAACAAGGAGCGTGGGCGGCTGGGCGCGAGAATCTAGGAACGAACTATACCATTCCACGTGGCTCTAACGCGCGCTCGTATCGGCTCCTTTCGCAATTAACGTACTTCATATAGATTATTTATTGCAGCTTATTTACGTTGGTTGTTTGTACTACCAAAAATTAAAATCAAATTGATTGATTGATTGATTGATTTTACTTTTTGGTAGTTGAGTAGGTTGTTTGAAAATACTCATACAAAAGTATTTATACCACTTCCTCTCTAAAAAACTTATTTTATTCACTGAAAACAGTGAATAAAAAGCTTTTACTCCCTGTTTTGGTGTTTGAATTTCGAACACACCAATGTATTAGACCTCTCAATGCTATATAACCTCCTTGCGCAAAATATAGTCGATACAAACTTTTTGTGCAGAGAATACTCGACTTTCAAACTCCTTCGATTTTAATTTTGAGTTTGTTTTTATTTAGGCTTTTAATAATGATTTTGATTTTAGTCTAGGATATTGATTGAATACTTATTTGGATTGTAATTCTAATATTAATTGCATTGGTGTTTAATTAATTATAATTATTTGCTACATACATGTAACGGAGGTGGTCACTGGCCCCTGAATCACAGGTGCTGTTACCTAGCTCAGGGGTCAGGGTTTCACATTTTTTGTAAATTTTGAAGGTAATAAACCATTTATTTATATTACTCCTTGTGCTTTTCGCTTAAATCTTGCTTTTCTTTTTTTCTTTCTTTTTAAAATTTATATCGAGGACCATGAATCACTCGCGTCGCTCGTGCGTGCTCGTGATTCATCTATGGCCCTCGCTTTAAATCCGTCCTTTATTCACTAGTTGCATAATATACCTACTATTGTTTTCGGTTTGCAAATAACTTTGCAATTATAGGTATTTCGTTTTTTCTTGCCATTGTTTTGTTAAATTTATACTTTTTCGGTATTTCTGTAAGGCCAAACGAACGTAATTTTGTGAGTCGCGTAAAATGAGTCGGAATTTACGTTCAACTGAAATTCGGTTAGGCTGTCAGACGGACGGACGTAATTTCAGTTGCTATTCTACATTTGTACGGGGCGCTGACGCTTGCCTCGCTCACCTCCCTCACCTCGAGCGCAATTCGGTTGAAATAATGTGTGTGTGGGTCAGCACACAACTCACTTTGCGTCGCCGTGTTGCACAAACAGGACTTTCGTATGAAACCAAATGCAGCGTAAATTCCGTGACGCATTTTACGCAACTCAAACCGCGATCTTACAGTGACACTGCTGGAGGTGAACACTGTAAAGCAGTATCTGTCGAAGTAAACAATGTGTAGATCATACAAATGCCCTAACAGTGTCGCAGTAGGTTTCGTACGTAATTTTTTATCGCCTAACCGCCCTTGCATACCTAATATTTGGAGATTTTAACTTAGACTATCTTTGTAATGGCAATACTACAGTATTTAAATTACTAGGTGCGTGACGCTGGTTATAAATCTTTATTACAAACGCTTGCCTATACATGTGTACTCAAATACTTAGATAAAAATTTTTCTAACTTCACTTGTGAAGTTGGATTTTATAACTCTTTCTTCAGTTACCATCGTGGCCCGTTTTTAGACGAGAGCCGCTGAAACCGTTTCAATGTTCATGTAACAACAAAAAGCCCTCTTCTTAGTCCGCATTATTGTGCGACTACGGAACCCTCAGTATATAATAGTAATCTTTGGGAACCCAATTACAGCGCGTGGCCCGACACGCACCTGGCCGGTTTTTTTAAATGGTAAAATGGTCGTCCACCGTCGCTCGCGTGGTCTGTATTATTTCAAGCTACTTCTTCCACCCCCCACTATCAAGGATATCTACGTATAAGCATTAAAAAGATTTTGTTCAAATAATAATGTACATTATGTAATTCTGTGTCAGAAATTTTCGACTTACTGATGAACATGTCCAAGATTAAATGGACTTTTCATTAAATTTTGGACATGTAATGTATGATTAAAAGTATGATTTTTTCCACCGAGACGGCTGACGGTTTTGGGTTCCGCGTTCTTCCGTTGTCGAATCAACTTGCAAAAAAGTTTTCGTATGTTTTTTATTTTTATTAAATAGTGGTTCCACACACAAACTAAATACGGCCTATTATTGGTTTTTATTTTACTTAAGACTGAGAAAGTATAATGTATTAATTAATATGAATGTTGCAAAGGAAATTAAATCGATGTTGCAGGTTAAAGGTGCATACGGCAAAAGTATGGTGAAGTCGTTGTATTAACATTAATGGTGCAACTGCAAACGAAACTAATAAGTCTCCTCTGTACCATTGGTCATCATCATCATATCAACCGAAAGACGTCCACTGCTGGACATAGGCCTCCCCCAAGCGTCGCAACATTGACCAGTCCCGTGCGTCTGCAGCGCAACCAGCGGATCCCCGCAACCTTCACCAGGTCATCGGTCCACTCCAGAACCTTTCTGCCCCATCGGCCATCCTTTCTGCGAGCAATGTGCCCTGCCCACTGCCACTTAAGTTTGGCAATTCTTCGGGCTATTTCGGTAACCCTGGTTCTCTTGCGGATCTCTACATTTCTGATTCGATCACGCAAGGAAACTTCGAGCATAGCCCTCTCCATTGCCCTTTGAGTGACTGTAAACTTTCTGATGAGGCCCATTATAAGTGACCACGTCTCAGAGCCATATGTCGTCACTGGCAACACACACTGGTCATAGACTTTCGTCTTGAGACACTGTGGTAAGTTGGCCGAGAAGATATCGCGCAACTTCCCGAACGCTGCCCAGCCGAGTCGGATCCACCGGTCCAATTCGGCTGACGAACGGACCATCAATGGTACGACGGATCTACCGTGCAGCGTCAATGGTGCATACGCTACAACTGGCAGAAAAGTGTTGCCTGCCTTTGCGTGGTGGGCAATTTACGAGGCGACAAATATATTTGTCTCGGGGCAACGCCACTGGGTACATGACATATTTTGTATACAAATCATGAGCAATAACTAGGTATTACAAATATAAACAAATCTTAGTTATCTTTATCTAGATGCGTATGAAAATAATACTGACGTCTGCAAACCCTAACCGAAGATATTGTTATGATTACAAATTATCGAACGATATAATTACTGTTTTATTATTAATTTAAGTTAAAAATATACTTTTTGTGCTCTATTTTGTCAAGGATATGACGCAATGTGATAAGTTCAATAATTGTTTTGATAAAACGAGAAAACAGCCGCTAACAGATGTAACGATAACAAACAACTCGGTAAGGGTGACCATAAATTATACTCAGGGCAGATATCTATCTAGGTACTTAGATTACTTTCTGATACCTACTTTATTCTGAGATTTTAATTATTTGTTACTCTAGACGCTCTTACGTATACGTCTTTTTACATCGTTCTCACATATATGTATTTTTTCAACAAGAATGATGTAACCAAAAACTTGTAATTAAAACTGATGGAAAAGAGTGTCCGGGGAGTTTCTTGCAAATTCTTCTCCATTGAGACCTACAGACGCTCGCGAATTTGCAACTAGAGTCATCTTTTTATTAATTTTTTGTTTGACAATTCAAAAGTACTTCTAAAGTTTACTTAAAATAAATACCTTGATTTTGATTTTGATTTAGATCTCGGTAGGGTTTCCTGAAAATTCACAACTTGATACGCGTCTTTAACATGAAGCTGATTTAGCAGTGTGTTCACATACGCACAATTCGTGACGCCGATTCCTTCATGTTGCGTCACTCCCACTACAACACACGGTTATCCACCTTCCGCATCCAACTAACCCACCTGGTTGGGCTGGGGCTTCCAATTGCCGATTAGCGGTCTCCACTCCAAGATTCATCTACTCCAACAGCTATCGGTGTCGATAAGGAAAAATATGGATTGGATGGAAGTGCTTATTACACTATACGGTATTCAGGGCCCTAAACACTAATTTAGGATGTTGTAATAACTGTTAGGTAGTAAGTTAGGGTCCCCAACATAGCGACCGTAGCGACCCGGAATTTTGGAGCGACACGGTATTCAGGGCCCTGAATACGTGTAGTGTAAGCTATTAAATAAAAAATCTTAATTGTTTTACTTAGAGGATTAGGTACCAGTGGAAAGCTGCACGTGCTTACTGTGCCATAAAACATTTTTTAAATAATATTTTAATTAATGACACTCTCTTCATTTAATTTAATCGGGTTTCCCGGTTAAGGGTACAACGGTTAAAATTGATCTTTCACTGTACCATTAAGGGAACAGGCAACGGTACACAGGAAAACAAGGGGTGGGGCACCAACCTCTTTAACTATTGATGGCAACTCAGTTTTGAGGGTGAAAAGGCGCGAAATGGCCTATGGAAAACGACCTATTTCAGTCATCGTCATGAGAAGAAAAATATAAAGAAAGAAAGAAAGAAAACATTTATTGCCAACTGTAACAAAACATGAACAATCACAAATTAGCTCTGAAGCACAATAATAAATCAGTATGGCAAAAGGAGCGGGCTCAGCATAATGCTGAGCAGTGTAAAGCATAGCTATTACGCTGGTCAACGCTGATTTACAGCCCGCCCCCTTTCTCACAACATTTTCACTACATAATAGTGATCACTTAATAAATAAATAACTAACACACCCCAAATATCAAATTATACCTACATATCTACATTTTAAAGCAAACAAAATAACAGTCGAACAAGAACCCTACAACAACCACCATAATTGGTCCAGCAGACATGACACCTGTCTGATCGGAGAATACTCCTTTTTCTATAGAGGATGACAAACTTTTCACCCTCCTTCCTCATTATCTCTAAAGGGCAAATTAACAGATCTAAAATACATCAAATGCAGAAATGCAGAATTTCAACACAGCATGTCCTACCAAACAGTACCAAACACATGGTCACCAATATAAAGAACTTGTGTTTGCTCACTTGTATAAAGAATTCCAGGCCACCCTTGATCTTCGTGTTATCTCCTAAGTTATTTGCAACTGACTACTAGTACATACAGTACTTCATCATCTAAGTTCAGAAGTACAGCTGCTTTCTGTACAAAGTCTGGACAGTAAATTTAGATTGATCTTGATACCGTCAGTCTAGGGTTCGTTAGAAATGTTATTGTTTTTGTTTTCAGTTTCGTTGGGTTGGGTAAGCTATGATTTAGAGCAGGGGTCAAAAATGGCGCACCGCGGACCGCCGACCTATTTTGATAAACGGTACAATATAATTTACTTGTGTTGGTTGAGTACGTAATTTATCCCGCGCTTGTATTTAGGCTTAACTCGCATTGCGATTTTTATTCGCACGAATTATTGTAGTATTATTTCCGCGAAAGTTTTTTACCGCAATGCGTGCAGCTTCATACAATTCCATAGGTCGGAAAAAAATCGCGCGAATAAAAATCGCAGTGCGTGCTAAGCCTTAAAGACTGTCGTTTTCATAAATGAATTGGCAAGAAACTGTCATAATATTAATCTTTTTAAATAGCTCCCTAAGAGATTCTCGATGACTTAACTTATAAATGGCTCTCACAGCTCTCTTTTGCAATATAAATATTGATTCAATGTCAGCCGCCCGACCCCACAGTACCGAATACCGTATGACATAATGCTGTGAAAGTAAAGTAACTAACACCAGGACTTCAGCAAAAAAATACTACCGACTTCCAAATAAGAAAACTGCAAAGTGAAAAATAACTTTACTTTTAGAAGTCGGTGTCTACACCTACCAAAGCTAATTCTTTTATTTTTCACTTTTTGGTTGTACCTAACTTTTTTTTTTTTTTTTAATAGGCAAGTAGTTAAGTAAGGTACCTAAGATGCCAGAATAGATGACCCGAATACCATAAAACTGCACATAACCGGTGAAATGAGAGTGTACCAAGGTGAACTGTACACATCTGCGTACCCCTTTAGAGCGTACTGGCGTGATGTTATGTTATGAAATGGTATAAACAAAAAACAGACACGCGATTGCAGCAATCCCGAGAGATTTGCCGTTATTTATTGAAGAGTTCTGTTGTATATCTCCGAAATTCTTCATCAGATCTTCACCAAATTAAAATGGGACCAATTTCGGAACATAATTTTTTTTTTTTTTTTTTTTTCATCGGTCCACAATTGACGGAGATATCGGTGAACGAAAATATATTAAAAAGCACCCCACGCTTTTTTACAATAAAATATTCTTTTTTGTTAATCACACTATTCTTAATTTAAATTGATTTAATAGTACATTATTGCAAAGGCCGGGCAATAGGCAATTGCAGGTCGAGTATGAGTTTGAAGGCCGAGTCGTAGGCGGAATTGGCATTTCCGCCGAGGCATATATAGAGTTTTTTTTTTTTTTTGTGGCAAACCCACCGCACTATTCCCAAACCACTGCAACTCCTGAAAGCCAGAATCAACAGTGGCGACCACCAGAAAAGCGCCGAGGCAATGAAGCTCGACGAAGTCCCGGAGAATGAATTTAACTGTCTTGGATCCCGCAACGAAATTAATCAGAAAAGAATAACGGAGGAGTAGGAAAAAACATAAATTTCCACTTCCCTCCATATCAAGCAGGAGACAGAACAAACAAGGCCACTAGGCACAAAGGGTCGTTTACAACTGGGATAAGCCCAGTTGCCTAGCACCACGGATAAAAATAAGAATTAATTATATAATGCTTTTCTCAAAAGAATGCAGGGAAATAAAAAAGTTATTAAATTGCCATAATTTTTCAAGTTAATGCCAATTTTCAGCATGGAATAAATTGCCCAAAATGTAGATGGCTTTTTAGTTTTAGCAATCTCATAATACAAACAAATCATACAATTTTCCTATACTTCATGTAGTTTTTCTTTTGACTTCGCTGGAAGCAGGTTTTCCATTGCCAATTTGGCTTCTGATCTTAATTATGAAGAAATTCCAGCCATCAATTTTTCTGTGTAAAAATATTTTTAAACATCCAAGTCGTTTTAGAGGAGTTTTCAAAGTTTTCGAAAAAATATCGTGTTGTTAATTAGTTTTTTAAAGCATAATTATTAGTTACACGAAAAAACCTTGTGTTAAAAAAAGTACCTACCTGAATCAATAATATTTTTTTTTTTTCAAACCTTTAAACCGTTAAAAAGGAGTATGATTTATTTAGAAAGTTACCGTTTTACGGCACTAAAGCGGATGTAGCAAGCAAGCTCATTTATTTACAGTGGGAGGCCTTCTTTTTTGAAGCAGTTATTAATATAACCATTCCACCCCTCACAGACGTTGTTCGTACGATGCCGCTCACCGAAACAGCACCATAGTGTCCTCTTGGGCATCCAAAATTATTTACGTAATTTTAAAATTTTTGCATATTAACATCTCCTTCTACAACATTATTTTCCGAAACTATACAATCCCTTCCATCATCAATACTTGGTACAGGCAGAAGAGGCAGGACAGTACATAGAGATACAATTTTAGAAATGTTGTTATACTTCTTTAAATTAAGGCGTTTTCTTTGGCTCCATAATTGGTTTTGGAAATGGAAATAACATCCATAATGCTTTGATAAAGGACACACATGTTTCACAGCGGCCCGATAAACGATTGTTCGTAGTCCGATATAAATGTATAAGGGTTCCATTCTGGAATTTGCGACTAAATCTTGGAATATATTTTTATTTTTTTTATTTCCCAAAAGTATATAAGCAACCGGCACTACTAAGTTTTTATCCTCGGTGCTTCCTAGGTCGCAAAAGACGACATATAACTGTGTGAATGGTCTAGGACACTTTTTGAATGTACCGTCGCAAAAGAAGATTTTCCCGTTTTTAACCCCGGACGGAAAAAGAGGGGTGATATAAGTTTGACGTGTGTTGCTGTGTATCTGTCTGTGGCATCATAGCGCCTAAACGGATAAACCGATTTTGTTTTAGTTTTTTTGTTTGAAAGGTGACTTTGTCGAGAGTGTTCTTAGTTATGTTTATCTGTATTCCTTCTTTTCTCTGTAGTGTTTTGTGTGTACATAAATAAATAAAATCGGTTTAGCCGTTAAAAAGTTATTCGTATTTTACTCTTTGATATCGTGTCATTATTACATGTTTCGATAGATTTTAGATTGAAGCGTGTCTGCTACTAGGTATATTATATGTTGTTTAAAAAGCATGAAATAAAAATTAAAATCAGGGGTTTTTTAAATTTGTAATTTTATCTTGTTAATCATTTATCTAGCTTCTTCCAAAACAAAACTTAAAACACGTTCGCGTTCGTGATGATAGTCAGCTAAAAGGAAATCTTTAGGATCGTTACTAATTTCGACTTCCTGCAGTACCGGCAATAAGAAATTTCGAAAAATGCCACGAGCGAGTTTGGATGAAAGCCCTATCAAAGACATATTAAGCGTATTGGCTGTCAAAAAGTGATAATATTTACTAATTTCTTTATTAAAGTGCAGGTGCCTTCTCTATTAGGTAGGTAGATAGTATTATTGGGAATAAACAGTCTCACTAGTACCACTAATAATAATTAATACTATAGAGAACGAAAATGCCCGCTAGTACCACCGGTGGTACAGTTCGGTGGTACTAGTGGGAACAAAGGGTTTTTTATATATCCGTCTATAAGCAACCGGTTTATAACTTTCGTACCATTATAGTGTTTAGTGGCATACGGTATTTTTGTTTTCATACAAAAAAACCCTGCGACCCGTGCACGTAGTATCTCTAAGTAGTCTGTGCCATGCACCCTCCGGCTTCACCCACATTCTCTCATGGATACCTCCATAATAGTTTCTCTACATTTTTTTTTTAATATCTACTCCTCCATATGCTATGGAGAAAGAGTATGAACAATCGACCAATCACATGCGAATTTGCCCTTTGCTTTGCCGAATTCAATTACGCAATTGGCTGCGGGTCCTACTTGCATGTGTCGGAATTACGGACCAGATTAAAGTGGCTGCCGATTCGGCGTCGACGAGATACCCATATCCTATCCCTTCTCTATAATATCCTGCACAATCCTACTTCTCCCCAATACCTTCGCGAACGGTTAAGTACCTCATCGCGAAGGGTAAAACCTTGTCGCACGGCCACTTCCACTTCTCCTTCGTTCTCCACGTCACACATCCAGCCGTTATGATGGCTCCTTCTCTGTAACTGCAGTGCACCTCTGGAACTCTCTCCCACACTCCCTACGCGATAGCCCTTCTCTCGATGTCTTCAATAGGAAAATTAAAGAGCATTTCCTTTTAACGCAACGTTGGCAGATATATATATTTGTATTTATGTATGTATTTATTTATGATTTATTTTTATGTTATTTTAAAATTGTACACTGGATCCTACCCTCCTTTGTCATCATTCTCTGTCACTCTCTAGGGTTTGCTGTAAGAGAACTCAACATTGAGTTAAGCTCGCCTTTGTACATGTACTTTATTATCACATTTTATTGAATATTGTTTTTGATGTACAATAAAAAATTAAGCATTGATCATCAAGCTTGCTAAATGCGGGTTGGCGATTTCAGATTTACATTAACATTAACAATAAGCACAGAATAAATAATAGTACTATAAGTCAAGTAGCCGGTAGCCAAAGGGTGCGATCCCATGAAAGAGTACCTATGACAAATTCTCGGCAAAAATATTGGACGCTTTCATTGGTAGTAGAAGATACTCTTTTCGAAAGAGTCCCAAGAGTATTTGTCTTTGCAAAGAGCATATTGAAAATGTTAGCATCTCGCGTTGGAGGTAGGACGAGTGACGCAGGAGTAAAACTTATCAAGAACATTTTGGAATACTGGGACTTCCCCTAGGTTTCCAAAATGCTTTTGAGAGGTCAAAAAACGTTGGTAATTTTTTTTTATTTCTTAAAAGCATTTGATTGCATTGACTAAAAATACACTGTAAACTACATAACTACGGCATTCGCGGGCAAACTGCTGATTTTATTCAAACAGGCATCAAAAAGTAATCATGAAAGAGGCGACATCCTTGGTCATCCATCCATCCATCTCTAGACAAGATAGGCGTGCCTCAAGGTTCAATTCATGACCCTAAGTTTTTTCTTGTGTATATTTATGATAGAATTTATTCGCTAAACGAAGAAGATGCAGATTGTAATTATTTTGTAATCAGACACCAGAACAGATGCACAAAAGCATAGGCATGGTTTCCATGCCAGACAGGTGTGAAGTTCCACAAAGTAAGTAAGTTCATGTGCGTGTGAACTGAGGGACCACACTGGTATTACGCAAAATAAAAATCGTCTCGACTCACGAACTTTGCACGCTTATTTTTTATATGTATTCAAAATTAAACCTTATGTACGGAAACTACTAACAAACCGCACGTATGCAGTTGTAGATAAGCAGATTATAATTAATTTAATGTTCACGTGAATAGCGCACCTGTTAGGGTTTCAATTAATAAAAATATATGTATTTGTTTTTTTTATTTTTCGTTTTATCTCATTCATAAATACAAATCTCTGACATAGGTAACTTCAAAAATATATTAACAACCTAAATAAACTTAACATTGTAATTTGAAAACGTAAATTGAAAACATACTTTTTTATAGTACAGTAAATTTTAGAAGTGAAACTTCTTAGGCAGCGATACGATAATTAGACGAGAATTGAGAGAGACTTTTCAATACTCAACATATTTATTGGACTAAAATAATAAAAGAATATTTGAAGGACGCGTCACGTTTAGGCACATTTCGTTTCATGAGAGAGAAGAAAGATATAACTCCGTTCTGCTCTCACACTAAAGACGCCTTCGTTTCTGTACCAAGGAATGGTGAGTCGATTCGGTACAGTTCTTTACCGAACGCATATACGTACAGTATCTGTGTAATTTCGGTACAGAAACGAAACCGCATAAACCCGGTAAAGATGGCGCCTAAACCTCTCTTATTCTTAAGATGTTTCACTTCATCACGTTTATGGTTTTAAGATTGCTCTTACATTATTTCCCTGTAGTGTAATGCCCATTCAAATTGTATTTCAATTGAAAATACAATTTACATACATTACTTTCATTAATAGGCTACTCTAAGGCCTGAAATGATCACACTATTATTTTACTTAAAGTCTATTTAATTAATCTGGATGGATCCTTTGTTTTAAATTCATTTGACTCGTTTATTTTGAATCTGTCTCGTTTATTTAAATTATAAAAATAAAAAATTGGCTAACTGATAACTAATCTCATACATATTTATAAAAATCCCGACACTGTTTAGCAATTGCTAGAAATTTCGAATTTAGAATGAATTGGTAAACACGGTCGATAATTTTATAAATAATATTGGTGAGTAATTCAATGTGGGGAATTTTTTTACAAATCATCTTGTAACGCCTTTTAAAAATATGCAAGCAATATGTTTCACTTATAAACTATCACAAATTCTAAAAGCAATTATTTATCAACATTACATATGTAGGAATTTTTAATTTAAATATTAATATTTTTAATTAAATTATTACACTACGGCTATTTCAAGCTAAATCATAAATGTACAAGAATGCTTTGTTTAAGTATCTTTGTACTTTAGCTATCTCATAATGTAAGCACTCTACTCAAAGGAATTATCCGCGGGAATTACTGCGAACCGTATCTGCCGTCGATAGTCGGATCTCGTTACTGAAGTTACAAATACAAATTTCAAAGTTGTATTTGAAACTTCAGTATATTTACGGTTATTTCCATTGTGTTCTGTTTTTCTGTTCCGTGGTTGTGTGACAGATATTATATGACTTGTCTACATCTGTCCCTTACGCACAAAGGAAGTAATCTTGCTCTAAGAGCTCATGGTAGGGCTCCAGGACTGCCTATAAGAAATCCTTCTAAACTACAATTCATATAAAATTGACTACGTACAATTTATATGAATAAATTAAAAGATATAGGATATTGTATAGTTGATTTCGCAGCTGGATTTTATACAAAGCAATAAAACGGCTGGCTGCTTATAAGGATCGCCCATTTTGGAATACAGAATTTTTGGATATAGAATGAAAAAAAAGCCCGATTAAATTTAAAAAAAATGGAATTGTGTCATGAAGTTTCGTTTCAGACAGGTTTGCTATTTTATTCTATCTTAACATTTTATACTGTCATTGATCAAAATGTCATTGATGAAAAAGGTTTTATATGCAAAACATTAGCACCCTTATTTATAAAAATCTTGGGACAGTTTAGCAACTGATAATATCAGGAAAATGTGAATTAAGAATAATTCACATTTTCCATAGAAATATTGAATTAAGAATCTGCGAATGATTTGCTGAACAGCGTCGAAATTTTTTAAATAAAGACCCTTGGGATTACTGTATTTAAATGTGTTCTAAGAGTAAGGCCCTATGCTTGTATCGAACGGTCATCGCGCTAGTACTGCTCTTGGAAGAGCGTTGTTAGGCAATTGAGGCTCCTCCCAATTGTCGGTCATCGGTAGAGTGCTGTACTTCTTCGGTTTCAGCACATAAATGAACTGGAATTGAAATAAAAAATCACATTAGTTTTAGGAAGCGAAATACTCGAATTTTTACGGGAAGTATATATTGGAGTTTTGGATGGCTTATTATCTAAACAGCTACATCTTCATTATGTTAGTTGACACTGACACAAAAGAAAGCCTTTGCAGCATCTGTAGCACTACTTACTCTTCTCTTAGGTCAAGACAAGACAAAAGAGAAAGACAAAAATTATTACAATCACTAACAGGTAAATTCCTTCACTTGTTAAATAGGAACATGGTTCTCACATACTTACAAATATTGCAAACATAGGTAAATTATTTAATTCAACAACAATGAAACAGTGTGCGAGTCAATTTCTTAAACAAAAATATGAAAAATACCTATGAGAAAAAGGTCTTTTCACAGGTATGACCAAATCCTTCTAGTTTTATCATCATCATCGTCCACTGCTGGTCACAGGCCTTCAAGCCATCGCAACATCGACTGATACTAGGCGTCTCGCATCCAGCTTGTTCCCGCAGTCTTCACCAGATCACTTTATAGGACATCTAATACAAAGTGGCCAATAAACTGGACAGTCACTTCAAGTTCGTTAGCGCATAGATTTTTATTTGAATATTGAACCTTATGAACATTTACGACACGTTAGAGCTCATTGGCTCTTCAAGTTTACATTTTTGGGATCTTAATAAATAGATATCTTACCACAAGACAAGCGAAAACGGCTCCAATAAGGAATCCGACGGTGACATCACTCCAGTGATGCATGTGATCCTGCACACGAGTCAGACCCACGAACCACGCGGCGATCAAGACCGCGTACTGTAGGCCGTGGCGAAGCAGCTTCGACCCTCGCCATTTGCCTTTCACTTGGAGGTAGAACTAGAATAAAAAGAGGATTTATGTTGAAGAGTTCGTCTGGGTCAGTGTTTTGAAATCTATTCATAGTTTTTTTTTTTCAGTTATTTTAGCTAGCTTAGCTACTCATGGGAGAAGAGCCTTCACTTATTATTTTGTTCTATTTATTTGGGAAAACAAAAGATTACACACTACAGCAATATTATATACTAGCTGTTGCCCGCGGCTTCGCTCCCGTGGGCCACCCCACAGAACCCGTTTTCGGGATAAAAAAATAGCCTATGTCACTCAGGAATAATGTAGCTTTCTATTGGTGAAAGAATTTTTCAAATCGGTCCAGTAGTTTCGGAGCCTATTCGGTACAAACAAACAAACATACAAAAAAACAAAAAAATCTTTCCTCTTTATAATATTAGTATAGACTAGCTGTTCCCCGCGGCTTCGCTCCCGTGGGCCACCCCACAGGACCCGTTTACGGGATAGAAAAATAGCCTATGTTACTCAGGAATAACGTAGCTTTCTATTGGTGAAAGAATTTTTTAAATCGGTCCAGTAGTTTCGGAGCCTATTCGGTACAAACAAACAAACAAACAAAAAAATCTTTCCTCTTTATAATATTAGTATAGATTAACACACGACTAGATTACATGGTTTTATTTCTGAGTTCCAGTAGCCATTGTGGTCTTCTTCATCAGTTCAACTACAACAAATTATACTTTCTTCAAATGATTGCATTATTGATGAAAATACAAAAATCGCTATATGTATGCCTATAATATTAAAAAAAAACAAAAACATTTTTTTTATTTTCCATAGGCCTACATGGGCACTTATAAAACGTCGACAAAGGGAGCACGGTTCGGGTTGGTCGTTTCCTATGGAGAAGAACCGGCAAGAAAACCGGAAATAAACAATATTTCCATGTTACAGAATTACTTAGATATGGGGGGACAACGTAGGCCCGACAATAAGACGTTAGAAACTAAAAATAAAAGAAATCGTTATAAAAAGTTATCAGATGTTATCAAACATCTAGAAATCTAGAAGGCCTACAATGTTCACACATTCACAAAACAATCGGTAAGAGCATCTATACAAAGCTAAAAAAAAATGTATAACAAGACTAAATTTAACATGTGGCACAAATGTGGTTATCAGTGCTGTAACTATTCTTAGCAAAGGGTTATAAAGATGATTGAAAACCATTGTAAAAACCCAATAAAAAGAACAGAAAAAAAAAATTGACGGAATAGTTAGAGACATCCACATATTTGTACCGTTTATGAGTTACCAGGGAAGCCGCATGCGCAGAAGGAGCTAAAATTTTTATCATCAATGTAGTCCTTGATTTTATAATATGCTTTTTTTAATAGGACACGTTTGATGAAGTTTTTGAACTTTCCATCGGTCAGTTCTATAACTGACTTTGGCAACTTGTTATAGAAGCGTATACTGTTTATAAGAAAAGACTTGCTAGTTTTCGTTAATCTGATTTTGGGTATTACAATTTCGTGCTTACTGCTTGTATTTAAATTATGAAAGTCGCTTCTAGTTTTGAAAAGCCCTCGATTTTTGCGCACGTACAAAATACTTTCCAAAATATAAAGTGAATGTAGAGTCAGTATATCGATCTCTTTAAATTTTTCTCTGAGGGACTCGCGAGGACCCATTTTATAAATCGCGTGGATTGCCCTCTTTTTTAAGACGAAAATTGAGTCAACGTCCGCTGCTGATCCCCACAGCAGAATGCCATAAGACATAATACTGTGGCAGTAATATAAGCATAGTATACTAGCCTAGCTGAAGCTACATAGGTTATCTGCCTTATTTTCCTTACTGCATATGCAGCCGAACTTAACCTACCCGAAAGAGTTCTAATGTGCGCGCCCCACTGTGAATCGATTGTAATCCCCAAGAATACAGTTTCCGTTATAACTTCAAGATTTTTGCCGTCAAGATTTAAATTTAGGTCACGTTGAGGTACATTTGGTAAGGAGAACTTTAGACATTTTATTTTTTTCGCATTCAGTAAAAGATTGTTAGCTGCGAACCATTTTGAGCTTCGACTAACAATTTGACTTTCGTTGACATGTAAGACATCCTTATCTTTTCTATATATTTAAAAAAATTGCGAAGTATCGTCAGCAAATAATTTGGTAATTTGGCCATCATAAAAGGGAGATCATTAATGTAAACAAGAAAAAAGAAAGGGCCGAGAATTGAACCTTGGGGCACTCCCATCTTGACTAGAGACCCGGAGGACGTCGCCCCATTAACATTTACTTTTTGCTGTCTGTTTGATAAATATGAAAGCACAAGATCAGCAGCTTGTCCTCGAATTCCGTAGTGTTGTAATTTACAGATCAGTGTATTGTGGTCGACGCAGTCGAACGCTTTTGAGAGATCACAGAAAATGCCAATTGCATCCTGGCACTTCACCCAAGATTACAAGATGTGGCTGATGAGTTTTACTCCCGCGTCCGTTGTCGACCTACCTTTCGTGAAACCAAACTGCTGACTATGCAGGATCCCATTTAAATTCGTTTAGGGGTCGTGGTCCAACTACAATGTCCAACTAGTTGGACTACGGGTCTTCGGTAGGGGCAGTTGTCCAACTAAAATAATAATTGGACAACTGCCCCTACCGAAGACCCGTGGTCCAACTGACTTATTTTGTTAATTATTATTAATATTCATCATCTGGCTTTTAATGTTCCCACTGCTGGAACACAGAGCTCCTCTCTGTGAGAAAGAATGGGCCGTAATCTACCACGCGGGCCTTTTGCTGGTTGGTGGATGTCACAATGTCTTCGAATTAAAATTGTGGGCTATTACTATCATTGGTCTCAGTGCTTTTGGAGGAAAGCTAAATTCTTGGGCCTTAGCAAAACAAAATCAAAACGAGAGAAAATAATAGTTTAATTATGTTCTGTTTTGCAACCTCATGATAAAATTTTAAATGGATGGGAGCACATTAAAGCGGAAAGTAACCATTACTTTTTACAGAGCTATAAAACTAATAAAATATATAGAGCGATATTGGATTAAAAACGATTTTGACAAATTCAGTAAGATGATAAGCGTGTTTAGTGAAAGACACAGAACAAATAATGTTTTGGAAGGGTCACATGCAAAACTGAGTCGTACTTTAAATACGAAAAATGTCAACATTTTAAACGTGTTAGAAAAAATAACAACCCTTGCAAAATAAGAGAAGTTACAAAAAAGATAGCTCTCAGACGAGAATGCTAAATTGAAAATGATGATTACATCAAGGAGATACAGTTACAAGTGTAAACTGGTGAAATAACTGTTGGACATGCTTTAGAAAAACTACGTTAACTTCTTTATTTTTTAGTAATAACTGTGTTGATTTGATTGTTAATGATTTTTCTTAAATGTATAATTAAATAAAATTAATATTTTTATGTATTATTTAGCTGTAAATGTCCCACTGCTGGGCAGAGGGCTCCCCCATATCTTTTCAAGTGCTCTTTTTTAGCGCCACTTTAATTTTATTTATTTAAATATTATTATAAATTAATAAAATAAGTCAGTTGGACCACGGGTCTTTGGTAGGGGCAGTTGTCCAATTATTATTTTAGTTGGACAACTGCCCCTACCGAAGACCCGTAGTCCTACTAGTTGGACATTGTAGTTGGACCAGGACCCCTAAACGTTTAAATTGAAGTGAGACAACATCTGGTCCAGCATGATTTTTTCATAGATTTTACTCAATGCTGGAAGCACGGATATAGGTCTATAATTAGAGGGATCACTCTTACAGCCTGATTTGAAAATTGGTACTACTTTACTGTGTTTCATTAAATCAGGAAACGTGCCGCTGTCCAAACATTGATTGAATATGCCTGTTAGGACAGGAGCAATTGAGTCAATAATATCTCCAAGAACCCTAACGGAAATCCCCCATAAGTCTTCAGTATTTTTTATATTGAGACTATTGAACGCGTTTTTAATTGTATCAATACATATTGGTTTAAATTTAAAGGTTGGTACGTCTTTACTAAAGTTTTCTTTAAGAAGAGCCTCCGGTTATTTAGATGAGGAGGGAAGTGACTTCGTGACCTCTAACGGAATGTTGGTAAAAAAAAAAATAATGTCTCAACGACTTCTTGCTTATCAGAAATGGATCGCGATTGGATTGGATTGATCGCGTTGTTGTGTCTTGCCAGTTTCTCTATTATTTGAGGAGTTCCCTCGATATCTCCAGGATCCCATCACCACATCCTGGTTTCCTTATCATGGTACCACCCTTGGGACATCTCCTTTCCAACAAAAAATAATCATCAAAGTCGGTTCATAAACGACGAAGTTATCCGCGAACACACATTAAAAAAAAAAATATATACGGTCGAATTGAGAAACCTCCTCCTTTTTGGGAAGTCGGTTAAAAATAATAAAAAACATATAGGTATCTACTCACTATAAAGAAAATAGCGCAGTACATAGCGAAGCTAGCATGTGCACTGGGAAACGATAGCCTCGCCTCCTTTATCCTGACTGAGTCATTGTCAGCGCATATATAATCCTGAATGTATCCTAGTCTGTTCAAGTCCGAGTTCAAGATGGGGTAAGGTCTGCATACCTGTAAAAGAGAATAATACTTTAGCTCAATTTGATAGGTCGTTACGAAAACATTGGTAGGTATACAAAATCACGCCGTTTTCCTATAGTGGTAGGCAGAATCTATTGAACGTAACCTGCTATTTATAAAATTTAGATCTGCTTTATAGATTTTTACATACTCGTTTTGCTGCGTTTACTTTCAGAAATCTGAGGGTGTAGTGCGAGTTTTTACTCGTGACGGATCACGTTAACGTAAATGTTATTTTTTTTTGAAACGGGATAACTCATAAGCACCGTCTGGTGACAGTAAGGACAAACACCATTTTTGTACAAATTTACATAAGAGAACATTTAGGTACGTTACCGCGAAAGAGTACGTTAAAAAACTTACATTAGGCTTCTGGTCATACACGCACGCCGGTTATGAGTACCTACTACGCACCTGGCCTTTCTGAAGTACTATAAGGGTCAAAAGTGGAATCACACTCTACCAAAACAGAAAAGTAAACTTTTTGTGGGCAGCAGAATTTCAACTTTTCGCGGTTAGTAGGAATAATCTGTACTTTATTTTTTTAACAAAATATGGATAATTTAACTTCTTCTACAAAAACTAGCCATTTGAGTTTTGTGAGAGTATGACTGCACTTTTGACTCTTGACTGTACATCACCAATAAGGATATTTCCCGGTAGAAAAATTTCAATTCTATTAAGTCCGTCAGTAAGATTATCAAATAATATTGGATCCGTATTTTTTGCTTTAACAAATAAATAAAAACTGACAAAGATAAAGCGCATCAAAGTTCAGGAGTGGGGGCTAGTGATGTCACTTTGTCAATATAAAATGTACCGTGAAGTCACACGGTATTTCAACGCACTGTATCGTCATAATGTTTAGTTTACGTGGCAAAAAAAAAATACGAGTCCAATATTTTTAGGATATCTAATGACTAAATATATTTTTTTTGTCAACTAACCTGTTCAGTGTCCTTCTAGGGCTTGATCTTATTACCGTATCCCTCTACTATCATACCCTAACCATCTTACTAATAAACACAGAATACAGTTATACCAAGTATAAACCTATGAAAATGTATGGTTATTCCTTTGTTATACCTGGTATAACTTTATTCCGCGTTTATTAGTAAGAGGGTAAGTCTATTACCGTACATCTCCCGGAGTTTTAAGCTTAGCGTACCGCTGCGTTTCCAATCATGTCTGCCTTGTTAGCCCCCTTTCATTCTCCTCTCAATCTCATAATATGGTGATACTTACTTCAATAAAATGTGGTCTCAGTCTTCCAATGACGTACTTAGCGAGGTCTGCCGTCAGCTGCTGGCAGGAGGCCCCAAAGGTGAACACGCCAATAGTTTGGTAACTCTCCCACACCCAGCCTGGGAACACTGAGCCTGATAAGAACTTCTCGCCGATACCTTTGCCTCGCCTGTCGCGAAGCACCTCGACGATGAGTATCTGAAATTCGTTGGAAGGTTTTATATAATATCAATTTTCAGTACAAGGTCATACAAAAAGGTTTTTTACTCTTTTCCAGAAATATAAGAATGTGTTCTTTCCGCATCTTCATTGCCTAACATATACCGCAGAAACCATGCGTTTTTAGGGGTTGATAATATCGTCAATGACACTTAGCTGCCTCTAGATTTCTATTAGTAATATCCACAGAAACTTTTTAACCGATTTTCCAAAAAAGTAGGTGGTGCTAAGTTCAATATTATGTAATTCACCTGTGTATTTTCACCGATTTCTCCGTCAATTGAGGACCTATTTTGAACGTTTTGTTTAATTGGGTATGTTCCCAAATTGGGCCCGTTTAAATTTGGTGAAGAGGTTATGAAGAACTTCGTAGATATACAACATAACTCTTCAATAAATGACAGCAAATCTCTTGGGATTGCTGCAAAAGCATGTATATTTATTATTTATACCATTTCATAACATAACATCACGCCAGTACGCTCTAAAGGGGTACGCAGATGTGTACAGTTCACCTTGGTACACTCTCATTTCATGGTTATGTTATTAATATTGATATTCGGGTAATCTATTCTGGCATTATAAGTACCTTACTTTAGAACTTGTCTATTAGGTAACACAACTAAAAGTGAAAAATAAAAAATCTTTTTTACCAAAAAATACAACTGACTTCCAAATAAAAACACTATAAAATGAAAAATAACTTCATTTCCTAAGGCGGTGTCAAAAAACGAAGAAAAGAAAACAGGAATACCGACTACCAAAAATGGAGTTACTTTACACTTTGTGTTTTTATTTGGAAGTCGGTTGTATTTTTTTGTAAAAACGTTTTTAATTTTTTAAACGAACATAAATAAAAAAGTTTACCCCTGTAGGTATAGTATTAGTTTACTTATTTACTACTAGTATGAAATAGTTTATATTAAAATAAAATGCTTATACTTTTACGCGCAATTGAGATGAGTTGATATTCTGTTTTGGAAATTATGTATGTTTAAAACAGATTTCTAGATCTTTATAAATTTTTTGGCAATACTCATAAAATATAGGTACATGTATCTGTTTTCTATTTCAGTGTTGTAGGTTAATGCTCTTTACATTCTTATCTTGTTGTATTGTTTTATTTGGTTAGAAATATCACTTTCTTAATAACCGGGTTTTCCGTGTTTTTATAGTGGCTTATAAATCCAGTTATGTGGAAGTTAACGACGCCAATTACAATAATAAAATTATGAAAACAGTTTGTAAATACGAATTGTCAACTTTCTTTTGGCTTGAAATATGCAAGTTGTAAACGACACGTTTAGCAGGAAGCAATAAAGAACTTGCCTTGTTAGTTAGTGGCTTAGTACAGTATAGTTCTCGCCAAACTTCTTGGCCGCCCTGAAGTTGGCTACAATGGCTGCGCAGTAGTAAATCTCATACTTACTAAAACAGCAACGCGCCATGGCATGCACTTCAGGAAGCCAACTTCAAGGCGGTCACCAAGATTGGCGAGTACTGTAGGTGGTAAGTGTGGGTCAAATCTTGCAACTGAATTATAAAACATTTATCCCCAACCGATTGTGCTGAAATTTTGCATACACGTTTGGTTTGGATGACAATGCATGGTTTGGTACATGTACAAGTTTGTTTATAAACAACTTTTTTAAATGAATAATTTATTTAACCATTTATTTTGTTACCACTTGCTCCTTAACAAATGGCGGACATTTACGCAACATAGTAAAAGAAAATCCGCATTTTATATATAAGCAACCATAAGATTAAGTAATATAAAAAAATATTTAATTAAAATCAATGATTCTGAACTAGGAAGATTCCGTCCATTCTGGCAGGAGGACGCACGTCCTCCCGAAATATTAACAAAAAATATTTTTAAGAAAAAAATACTACCGACTTCCAAATAAAAAAACTACAAAGTGAAAAATAACTTTATTTTTGGAAGTCGATGTCTTTCGTAGGTACCATTTTTTGCGTTTTGAACACCGACTTCCAAAAATAAAGTTATTTTTCACTTTCTAGTTTTTTTATTTGGAAGTCGTTAGTATTTTTTTGTAAATAATATTTATTATTTTTCGCTTTTTAGTTGTACCTACCTAATAGGCAAGTTGTTTGTAAGGTACCTATAACGTCAGAATGGATAACCCGAATACCATGAAATTTGAACATAACCGGTGACGAGAGATCTGCGTACCCCGACTAACGCCAACGACCTAGAGGGAACAAAACACGAACTCGTTTAACATCCGCGCGACCCAAAATTTAGTAGTTTTTGTACTTTCCTATTATTCTATGACTTGAAAAAAAAACTCACATCAAAATGTAGATAATTAAATTGTCTTTGATATGGTGTCAATTTCATTAAAATACGCCCAGCGGTTTTGGTATCGCACCAAAACCGCTGGGCGTATTTTAATGAAATGTCGTGTTTTTGTCCGTTTTAGATATATCTTTACAAATTAATTACACTATATTATACGAATAAAACTCAAAATTTTCTCAGATCAAATTATTAAGAAAATGGTCTAATGTAACATATATTTTTTCCACAAAATTAAGACAAGCCGTTTATTCGTGATTCTCATTTTAAAATCAGCTAATCAAGGGTATCTGCGCCTTAAGAGCGTACTGGCGTGATGTCATATTATGAAATGGTATAAACAATAAACAGACATGCGATTGCAGCAATCCCGAGAGATTTGCTGTTATTTATTGAAGAATTCTGTTGTATATCTTCGAAGTTCTTCATCAGATCTTCACCAAATTAAAATGGGACCAATTTCGGAACATACCCTTTAAAATAAAAAAAAAATCAAAATCGATCAACAATTGACGGAGATATCGGTGAAAATACAAAAAAAAAACTTGAAGTCAAACATAGAACCTCCTCCTTTTTGGAAAGTCGGTTAAAAAAGGTTAAAGACGAAAGAAGGAGAAAGGACTTTACCCAGACGTGGGAAAGGGTAGAATAGGAAAAAGAAGTTTTGAATCTTACCGTAACTACCATGAGCGCGAACCCAGCCCCTGCGAGGGCTCCCACGGAGACCGTTTCCTCCTTATACGGCAGCCGGATGGACGTGTCGTTGGCGAAGTACCCGCGCTGGTAGGGTTCCACCCACAGCATCAGCCCCAGCAGTGGGAAGGATACTGGAAACATAATATTTAAGGATTATATTATTTACATTAGTAGCATTTAACCTTTAGGACAAACATTCTTAATATCTAACCCCACAAAATAGCTGTTGTATACAAATCTAAACTTTCCAATGACGTGTATCTGTGTGCCTAGTGTCTGTCTTCCTAACAATTACTGAGAAGTCTAGTTTCCTTATCACAGTTCATTCATCTCCTTAATTAGGCACTGACTTAGTAAATACATTGTTTAAATAGTAAACTAAATAGGTACATACATATATAGACAGTTGTTGTTAGGAAACCGTTTGAATTAGATTTTCACGATATTTTTAAGCGACTGTTGATGATCAACAACAGTCGCTTAAAAATATCGTGACAATCTAATTCAATTCAGTTCGACTACACGTATGCTTTTTTTTATATTTTTGTTCTCCGATATCTCCGTCATTTGGGGACCTATTTTGAAAATACCGTTTTTGTTTGAAAAACTATGTTCCCAAATTGGTCCCATTTTAATTTGGTAAAGATCTGATTAAGGACTTCGAAGATATACAACAGAACTCTTCAATAAATAAAGGCAAACCTCTCGAGATTGCTGCAATCGCATGTCTGTTCATTTTTTATACCATTTCATAACATAACATCACGCCAGTACGCTCGAAAGGGGTATGCAGATCTCTCATTTCACCGGTTATATTCAAGTTTCATGTTATTCGGGAAATATATTCTGGCGTTATAGGTACCTTACTAAACAACTTGCCTATTAGGTAGATACAACTAAAAAGAAAATAAAAATATAAGAAGTCGCTGTCCATAACGCAAAAAAATTTAGACTTTACACTCTTTTTTTATCAAATTAAAAAGAAAATGACGGACCGTGGAGTCTTAGTAACAGGGCCCCATTTTTACCCTTTGGGTACGGAACCCTAAAAACCGGTTTTCTAAGCACTGAATATTGATATAGGTAAATTTTTAGTTATTGTAAAGGGTCTTTCAACAAGGACGGGTCGATGTTAAAATTGAATAAAACAAGATGTGTGTGAGATATTAACGAAATTTATTTTTTATATAAAAGGCCCATTTATGCTTTATGGATGGAATATGACATCGTTGAAATGTCCGCCGCGGCTTCGTATGGTGGCACGAATTCGAGAGGTCCAATTTTTAATGACTTTGCTGCATAGATCGAGCGAGCGCTACAGATCAATGATAAACAATTTCTTTTGGCTTGAATTGAACAATATGGACGTGAACGACATGTGGTTCCAGCAAGATGGCGCTACTTGCCACACAGCAAACGACACAATCGACATTCTGCATGAACGGTTTGAGGGTAGAGTTAGAGTTCCGCTAGACTTTTTCTTGTGGGGTTTTCTGAAGTCGCAGGTCTATGCCAATAAACCACATTCGACCGTTGCCCTGAAAGCCAACATAACGCAGGCCATCGCTCGGATTCAGCCGGATCTATGCAGCAGAGTCATTAAAAATTGGACCTCTCGGATTCGTGCCACCATACGAAGCCGCGGCGGACATTTGAATGATGTCATATTCCATCCATAATGGCATAAATGGGCCTTTTAAATAAAAAATAAATTTCGTTAACATCTCACACACATCTTGTTTTATTCAATTTTAACATCGACCCGTCCTTGTTGAAAGACTATAAGTGTTCGTATACTGTAGTACACATGTAGTAATACACCTTCTAAGCGTAATTCTAACTGAATAATAAATCCGCCCAGCCTTTGCCCAAATATATTCGGGTCGGTTTGCACCCTTGTTTTCCTGTGTACCCTTGCCTGTTACCTTAAGGCGCAGATATCCCTCAGTAGTTTAAAAATGCGAATCACGTATAAACGGCTAGTCGTAATTTTTTGGAAAAAATATATGTTACATTAGACCATTTTGTTAATAATTTGATCCAAGAATTTATTTAGTTTTATTCGTATAACATAGTGTTATTAATTTGTAAAGTTAAGTCTAAAACGCACAAAATAACGCCAGGCGATTATTATTATTATTATTATGAGCCTGTTATGTCCCACTGCAGGGCAAAGGCCTCCCTTCTGTCTTTCCATTTTCCCTGTCTCTTGCTACATCTGGCCAATCCCTCAGATAGACGTCTAATTCCAGGCGATTATTTTAATGAAATTGTCTCCATCTCAAAGACAATTTAATTATCTACATTTTGACCTAAGCCTTTTATTTTTAAGTCATAGAATCATAAGGAAAGTATAAAAACTACAGAACTTTGCGTCGCGCGGGTGTGAAACGAGTGCGCGTTTTGTACCTTCAAGGTCATGTGTGACTGTCGTCGTTTTTGGTATATAAATTTTAACCGCTGTACCCTTGGCCGTAAAACCCGATCAAATTTAATGAACAGGTGGCATTTACCTCAACAAGAACAGAACAGGTGTCTTTTTTTGGGTTTTTTGGTACAAAATGTATCTATTATACAGAATACAGCTCATAACAACATTAACATTAAGTGCCTGTGCACTTTAGAGTAAAGACAATATTACGATAGTGGATGTCACATGTCTTCGAAGTAGTTTTACAGCGATTTTTTTTTTAATCTATAGTCTTGCGCTGGACCACTATCTCACCTGATGTTAAGCGATGATGTTGTCGACGGTGAAGCACGCTTGCCTAGAAAAAAACCATTCACTCTTGACTTAACGACCCCTAGATTATAGCTATCGGGAAACACAGACTCCGGCAGGGAATTCCACTACTTAGCTGTACGCATAATAAAAGTGTTCCCAACACGTTTTGTGCGTATGGGTGGGATGTCCACCATGTACCGATGGCGTATCGGCGTACGTCTGGTAGTCCGATGATGGAACGGGCTGGGCGGAATTAAATCATTCAATTCCATCGCACACTCCCCGAAATGTAACCGATAAAAAACCGACAAACTGGCAACTTGGCGACGATGTTCAAGGCTCCTGGAGCTTTGACTTGACCAGTGCCTCTTTGGCAATGAGTTTCTGGGCCCGCTTTTCAATCGACTCTAGTGCATCAAGCTGATATTTGGCAGATCCGTCCTAGAGATGAGAACAGTACTCCATGCACGATCGAACTTGCGCTTGATACAATTTGAGCACGTTGCAAGTTGGCGTGAGAAGGTACTTCTCACCTTTGCAAGGATCTCCAACTTTTTGGCAGGGCTTTTGCCTCAATGTATGGCCCAAAATTGAGAGTCGATGTCAACGTAACGCCAAGAAACTCAGGATGGTCCGTTATTGGCACGGTTATATCGCGGAATGTTGGAGCCGGGTGAAATTGTTTTTTTTTTGCGGAAAAAAGACACGCCTGGGTTTTAGCAGCATTAAACTTGACCAGATTGGCATTGCCCCATTCGGAGACTGCTTGCAAGGAAAAGTTCAAACGCTCCACCATGGCCTCTCAGAGAGACCGAATCAGCGGCGTGGTGGCCCGTGCGTTGGACAAGTATCTCTCAGCTACAGTGCTGTCGTCTGCATACCCAAAGGTGCCGGGTTTTAGTAGATTTCGTTAATGTGCAACAAGAATCACTATAATTGTGCTCCAGGGTAAACCCTGGGTAAGACAAGTACGAGACGTCCGAAGGACACACTATCTGCGTTTCCGTAAGAAAAAACAGCGCTGGTTTCTCAGCCTCCAGGTGGTAGTGGATTGCAGAGAGATTTGAGTGCAGACCTCTAATATTGATGAGGTGCACTTTGTGGGGGAGGGAGTGCAGCCGCTGTTTAGCTCCAATATTCTTTTTCCTTTTTATAATCTTAATTAAAGAGTGAATGGATGAGAGGAGAAGGAAGTGAGACGAGGTTCCACGCTGCTAACCTACAGACACGCACTGAAAGGACGCCATCATTGGGGCACTAGTCCGGAGACTGCGGAGACGCCTGAGCCCCCCCTGAAATGCCCATCGGGCCCTCTCATCTGGTCGCCAACCAGCACGATGGTGCATTCCGGGATTTTTCGACAGTTGGCTTGGCAGCCTTTCGTGTGTGGCTGGCACACTACTTGGGCGGCGCACCGTGATTAGGATACCACTACCCTCCGCGACTAGTCTGCTGATACGCCCATAACAGCGCGCGTCAGGCTGGCCAGCCTGCAGTGGAACAACTGTCTCGACCCAACTCCTCTAGTGGCTACACCGAGCATCGTACCGGAACACGGCTAGTTCGCTTGGCGGTACGCCTTTGCCCGGTGAGTGGTCGCAAGCCTTCGGCCGAAGCCTACCATCAGATGTCACCTGATTTGCACCACCCGGGGACCACGTGAAGGGAATCAAAGGGTACACACCTACGGACGTGGGTGACACGGCCCACAAAATTATTTTAATGAATTACACCTCCAAGGGTACAGCTTTTAAAAATTGATCTTCCATTATACCACCAAGGGAACAGGCAAAAGTACACAGGAAAACAATAAGGGGGTTTGCAGTGTAACCGAATGTAGCCTAAGTACCCACAGATCATAAATTATGATCTGTTTAAGTACCCTACCCATATTTTAAATGAAACTACTGTCTGTCTGATCTCCACAACCCTATAATTTGGTGATCTACTTAGATGACAGTCAGGACCAACGGCTTAACGTCTTTCCGAGGCACGGACGTGGTGATAACCGATGCCAACCCAAATTCAAATTGTGTTATCCTATGTTCGAGAGGGTCGTTCTAAGTCTTATAATATAATTCCCATAACTTCAACATAATTTTCATCATAAGACATCCACTGCTAGATAAGCAATACTACAAGAACTATCGTTACTTGGCAACTTGGCTCCGAATACCTACAGCATTATCAGTAGCTATCAGCAATAATTCTATAAGTAAGACACTGAAAGTCACTAAGCACTACAATCGTACTTTATCATACCTTATCATTTCCCTACAAATTATCCGAAATCCGGCAAGGATTACAAGAAATGAAAATGAATAATACTACACGGCCAAAACAACTGTGCCCCTCGTTGAAATTCGAACCTACTCTCGCCGTCCCGCGTAGCGCACCGCGGTCGCCTCGTGCGCCAATAGCGAGAGTCGAACGGCAGAGTGACGCGACAGCGCCAAGTGCACAGTTAGGTATTTTGACCGCGTAGTATCTACCTACCTGACAGTATACCTATCTAATTTAGTCATTATCAATAGGTGAGTAATCAATATTGCCTGTCATTATCAGTGAGTCAGCTTATCACTATTCAGCGTTATCTACGCTAACATGTATGATAAAAGATTTATTTAGTATATTGGATTTACGTAAATGTAGATAGGTAATGTTTACGTGGAGCGTTTAGGGGGCGAGGGAGTCGAGACAAACCTCACCCAAATCTCACGTGGTGGAGACGGTGGTCTCGGCAAATATCACTTAATTTTTTTTGCCGCAAGAAACAGTGTTAAATTGTGCGAAAACTGAACCGTTGCACGCCTTCATCAGCATGCCCTATAACCTCTATTGCCCAAGTGTACGTGGTGATTTAGAAAAGAGATGCTGCTTTTCATCTATCACAAGAGCCGCAGAGCACCTTGAGCGTCCTTGGGTTCGAACTAACGACCTTCGATTTGTAAGTCGTTGGAAATTTGGTCCCCAGTTTGCGAATTTAATCAATCAAAAAACCCAAGTGCTTAAAAAGCGAACTAAAAAGCCGTAAACAAGAAGAAAATCATGCTGTGCAGTCGGAGGTTACGTATTCGCGAGCTGGCTGATCAAAGCCGTATCCGCCGACTTTTTAAGCAGTCGGGTTTTTTGATTTTTTGAAATAACTTTTTGTTTTTAACTTTTTAGTTACTTTTTGTCAAGATTTAGGTACATTTAAACATATAATAATAATAATAATAATAATAATCATTTATTTCAGATTCATCTTACGATTACATCCATATTTGTTAGTACAATTGCAAGCTTACAAACTAGTGTTAGTAATTATTCATACCTAATAATAAAACAGCAATTGGCAGGTCCGGTTGGACTACCCGATGATGGTGGCAAATCACTATACGACAGCATGCAGCTGTATCCACCGAGCCAGCATCGGAGAGTCCCACCGGTCCGCCAGCGCGCGCAGTATGGTGTTGGGACTGTCGCGCGTGCGGCGCATGATAGAAGCGCACCGTTATATATAAGTGATTATTTTTCACACGAAAGGCATGGAAGAAAAAACAAATTGTCCTCCACAATATGGCGCCCAAAATCCGCCATTTTTCTATTTTTCAATTTTAATGTAGGCAGTGACACTTGCAAGGTTAAGACGAATCGATTGATGTATGAATCATAAAAATCGGCCAACGAGTTTGATCTCTAGAACTCCACATAGGAACAAACATACATACATAGACTGATAAACACATTACCCTCCTTCGGCAGTCGGGTAAAAAAGGTTTCCTCTGACAATGTGACAACTGTATGACAAGCATGGAAGAACTCTTCAGGAAATTACAAACACCGATTTATGAAACAGGAAAATCCCTAAACCGTAATGCAAATTCTTATCAAATACACGCAGAATATTTGACATTGAGTTTGAGTGTGTGTGTGTAATGTGTATCATTTCTTTTAATAATAAATGGACGTACTTATAGTGTTATGAATAATAATACTTAAAGATAAATATGTGTCAGCATGTACACAGTTGTTTCCTTATCAAAAATAGTAATGTAGTAGGTAAAGCACCGATAAATATATATATTTTTTAATTAATTAAGTTATCTAGATGCAATTAGTGTTTTGTACAGGAAATCCTGAATCGATAAGTGTGTTTTGGTGAATGTTTTAAAATATAGGTTGAATACAGCCATTTTATGTCAAATCTGCCTTGGACACGTAACTCCTGAAATCGAAAATCGACAGTTTCGATTAACTATAAAAGAAGTCAGACATTAAGTTGTAGAGAAATAATTGATTCGTCTTGGAAACCGCCATGGTTTCATAATTAAAAATATCATTGGAAGCGGTCTAATGGCATTTCATTTCAGAAAACAACTTGTAGTCAAATGTCCAAAACATCTATTTGGAATTTCAAACGTGAGATTTCGGTAGATCAATATAAATTTAATAGATTTCGGTAGCTGAATGTGAATTTCATAGATTTCGGTAGCTCAATGTGAATTTCATAGCTTTCGGTAGATCAATGAGAATTTCATAGATTTCGGTAGCTCAATGTAAATTTCATAGATTTCGATAGCTTAGTGTGAATTTCATAGATTTCGGTAGCTTAGTGTGAATTTCATAGATTTTGGTAGTTCAATTTGAATTTCATACATTTCGGTATCTCAATGTGAATTTCATAGATTTTGGTAGCTCAATGTGAATTTCATAGATTTCGGTAGCTCAATGTGAATTTCATAGATTTCGGTAGCTCAATGTACCTAAATTTCATAGCTTTTGGACTTTTGACAATCGTTTACATTCCTATACATTTGAGACATTTATCCAATCGCTATCGCCACGCTTTCGTTGATAGAATGCGACTTGTCTAGGGACTCTGAGGCTCTAGACATGCAAGTGCAAATGTCACGTGATCAATCCTTTACATTTTGGCATTTCGATTATCGCCTTCGCTGACTTTTTTATTTTTTTATTTTTGGTAGGCTCGCGCTTGACCACTATCTCACCTGATGGTAAGCTATGATGTGGTCGACGATGTAGCACGCTTACCTAGAAGAAACCTATTCACTCTTGACTTAAAGACTCCAAGGTTGTAGCTATCAGGAAATACAGACTCTGGCAGGGAATTCCACTCCTTAGCTATAGGCATAATGAAAGTATTCCCAAAACGTTCGGGAATATTTTCAAACGGGTGGGATGTCCACCATGCACCGATGACGCATCGCCGTACGTCTTGTAGTCCGATGATGGAACGGGCTAGGAGGAATTAATTCATGCAATTCCATCGCACACACCCCGAAATGTAACTGATAAAAAACCGACAGACTGGCCACTTGGCGCCGATGTTAAAGGCTCTGGAGCCTAGACTCGACCAGTATCCCCTTGCCGATGAGTCTCTTGGCCCGTTTTTCGATCGACTCTAGTGCATCCAGCAGGTACTTGGCAGATACAATGACACTTGTTGCATGGTTGCGCTGATACAATGACACTTCGTCTAGAGCTTCTTATAGGCATTGGCAGTGTAAACAATTGCAATCTAATAGCAACTATCTAATTATTTCTGTTTGAAGTGACTCTTCAGAAAGTAGTACACGTTGTGTGAAGTGCTTTAAGTTCACTAGAATAGAAGATAAATAGAACACTTCAAAGTTACCCAAGTTTAAAATGAAAAATGCACTTCAAGCAAGCGTGTATTCCATTGTAATGAATTATCAAAAATCAGCAGTGCAATCTAAAAATGTATGACTTTATCCTATCAAAAAACGCAGTCTTGTTTTTGATATCGATAGTTCGACACCATGTTTGTTAAGTTTCGCTAATTAATATAATTAATTTGACCTCGTAAATTAGAATCGAAAAAAAGGGATTCACTCATAGCTTGAAAATTGTAAATTTAGCAAGCTGAAGTGTCAGTAGGCAGACCATGTTTGTCGAAGAACCCATAGCCGTTGGAACAGACGGTTCTAGCGTGGCGGCCGCGTATCGGCAAGAGTAGCGTGGGATGCTCCACAGCTACAGTAATCCCCAATCTTCTTGGCCGGTCTGAAGTTGGCTACAATGCCAGCGCAGTATAGTCCCCGGCATAAGAGCGAACGGAACGTGGACGCGACGCGATTGTTCAGTCGAACCTTGTGTCAACTGATCAACCAATCGCGCGCTCGGAAGTACTCGGAACGGTGCTAAAAGTTCCCCGTCTTGCCAAGTTACGTGCCGACCACTATCTCTAATCTCATACGAAAATAGCAGCACGCCATGACGTGCGCATCGGAAAGCCTACATTCATACCAGCCAATAAGATTGGTGATTACTATACATGGTCTGATGACCTTAAAAAGGTGGCTGGGTTAGACCTATGGTTACGTGGATGTGTATGTATGTAGTTATGTTAATCTGCCTCGTTGGTCTCGCGGTCACAAGTGAGACCTCTGACCGTGAGATCCCCGGTTCGATTGCCAAGGGTTCGGAAGATGGTCCTATGCCTAATCTCTCTCCGTTCGAGTCAGATTGCCGTCCTATACATACTGTTTGCGCACACACTTGTGCACTATGATATTACCCGCGCCTATGGCTAGCCTTCGCTAAAATTGGTCACCGTGGCGCGTGACCGAAATTCGGTCTGGTGGACAATTTATGATGATTGTCACGGTTGTAAATAAAACTCTGCCGCCGGGTACTCACGATTAAATTTTGAGTAACACGTACACAAACACGATGTGCTAGGTAATGAAGATGTGAAGAAACCAGATATGAAAGATGCACGGAGATAAATAGGATAATAAGCAATTTACAAGAAAATAATATCTTACAACAATCCGATGATAAGATCACGTTCATTACTTTTCTTTATAATGTGCTTCTTGTCACATGTCAACGTGGCAGTTAACATCGTGGATCAGTCCAGTCAAGTGGCCAGTATAGTTCTCGCCAAACTCCTTGCCCGCTCTGAAGTTGGCTACAATAGTTGCGCAGTATTAAATCTCATACAAAAACAGCACCGATCCGTGCCTTGCGCATTGGAAAGCCAACTTCAGGGCGGCCCAAAGTTTGGCGAGAACTACAGTTAGTGTCCAACCCGCACTGGGCCCGCGTGATGGATTAACGCCCATCCTCTCTAACAGAGAGGAGACCTGTGTCCCAGCAGTGGGCACATTAAAAAGGCTGATGATAATGATGATAGTATTGAGTTGTGAAGTATATAAACTTATTTTGAGTAGCTATCAGACTGGAATAAATGGATACGGAAGGCAGAAAAACAAGTGTTGTGATGCAGCTTGGGCGGTTCATGTCAAGGTTCATAAAGCCTAACGGGTCGATCTTCAATATTAAGTAACGCATACCGAGGTTGGTCCTTGGATGTGAGACCCTCTATTAGATTCGAAGACTGTTCCATGCCTCGGAAAGTACTTAAAGCCGTTGGTTCCGACTTTGATTTGAAGATCTATTACAGCCGTTGCGGTAGACATGAACCTATAAGATCTGACACCATTCTTCGCAAAGGGTATCTTTTCACCCAGTTATTTATTTATTATATACTGTATTGTACACCACAAAAAACATATAGGACAAAAGTTCACATACACAAGTGTACAATGGGCGGTCTTATCGCACTACGCAATCTCTTACAGACAACCTTTGGATGGACTGAATGATAGGAGAAGAATTTAGAAGAATTCAGTTTTTTTTTCAATTTAATATTACTTAAAACTTAATACGGGTTACTTAGTTAGCTTAGTTACTGGTTTGTGAATGTCAGGTAAGCAGTTGTTCCATGTAAAATTCTGGTACTCAACTGAATCCGGATGGAGCAGCTGATACAGTTGGCATAGTTGGCAGATTGATTGGGTGAGGTCTATGTCCAGCAGTGGAATGCGATAGATTGTAGACATTTGAATTGAAACTGTCCAAGACATGGTGTACTATGCAGTTTTCTTGCTGTAATATAAGATTTTCTTCAACAATTTTTTTTTTTATTTTACGATAGGATTGTGTTTAACCACAATCTCACCTAATGGTAAGCGATGATGTGGTCGACGGGGAAGCTCGCTTGCCTAGAAGTAAACTATTCACTCTTGACTTAAAGACCCCAAGGTTGTAGCTAAAAGGAAACAAAGAATTCCGGCAGGGAATTCCACTCCTTAGCTGTGCGCTCAATGAAAGTATTCGCAAAACGGTTTGTACGTATGGGTGGGATGTCCACCATGTACCGTTGGCGCACCTTCGTATGTTGTGATATTACCTAATTGGAAGTTTTTATTAAAGTAAATGCACTATTAACAGTAATTGGTAGTGGGTTCATGTGGCGTTCCCTAGTGTCAGTTTCCTCGTAAATAAACAATATCTAATAGCAAAGATACGTAAAAGTTATCAAGATAGAGTGCATCTCAAATATCAGATATTGCTATCGATAGATCCCGGTGACCATAAACTCTTAGAGTAAGGTTATTTTGAGTGTGTGTAAGGGACAGATATATGTATATGACTTATATACATCTGTCACTTAGGCGATCTCAAAATAACCTTATTTTTGCCCCCCCCCCCCTGATATTGTAATCGCTTTTTGTAAAAAAATCCTTGATAAAAAAAGAACGGTTTTACAAGTGCATTTTAGCTTACATTTTAGACATTGTACTTTGGAACTTGAAGAGACGAGTAACATATAACCTGTTCTGTGCATATAACTAATAACTCATTTTTATATTTTTTCAACATTTTTAATTATTACCGTTAATGAGTTTTGACTATTTAAATTATAATTATTCATTAATTTTATTTCGGGCTTATATCTTATATAATTTTGATGTATGTGTAACTATGGACTGGAATTATGTCTGAAATAAATAAATAATAATTGTGTATCATTTCTAGGCTTTCTACACCGTAGGATAGATGGACCCCCCTTTTCCGCACTTTATTTGGTCTTTTGTGCGTGCAGCAGCCGTATTGCGTAAGTGCCCAAAGACCAATCACATGCGAAATGAATGACGCGATGTGGATTTCCGTTTTGTGTGATTGGCCGATTTGGTCGGTTGGATAGAGTTTAAACTCTTTGCGCACTTACGCAATACGGCTGCAGGCCTCCTTTCTGTGAGAGGGAAATGGGCCGTAATCCACCACGCAGGCCGAGTGCGGGTTGGTGGATGTTACATTAATCGAATTTTTGGTTCTAACACATGCCGGTTTCCTCACGATATTTCCCTTCACCGTTTTGAGGCAATTATGATGAAATAATTTACACAAAATAAATCACCTGCCTTGGTCGGAACCCACGATCTAGAACTTGTAAATCGCGGCCGTTACTACTGAGCCACCACTGCTCTGTCATTCTTCTAGACATGTTCTAGACCGTATGAATCATGTTTACCACACTAATGAGACAACGATAAATAAAAAGTAGGTGATACCATTTTCTGTCTATGTAAACACAAATATTATAAAAGGACTTCTCGGAGACATAAAATTAATCTGTCTCGTAATGGAGCTAACCTACTTAACCAATTGAATTAATCACTTTGCTTTGCAAGGCAGATTGTAAAGGTCTTTGCACACTTGGCAAAGAACGGTTAGTTTGGATAGATAATTTTTAGGGTTCCGTACCTCAAAAGGAAAAACGGAACCCTTATAGGATCACTTTGTTGTCCGTCTGTCTGTCAAGACCCTTTATCTCGGGTACGCGTGGAGGTAGCGAGTTGCAATTACTAAGGCCTACAGTTCCTTGCAGCTGTGAAAAAATCAAACTTACCTATAAGTTAACGTAAAAAAAGATGCGCTAAAAAAAGCGACGAAAAATCTGTGAGACTCGATTCCTGAACTATTTATAATATGTACTTGCAAATTTGTACAGAACCCACCCACTGTGGGCGAGTCCGAATCGCACTTGTCCGGTATTTTACTTGAAGTCATCTTGCCTAGTATCTTTTCTTGAATTATTTATTTGTTTTTACTATTCTATCAAAGCATGTTTTAAATGCACCTTTTTTAGCCCATGGGGGTAGGCAGAAACTACAGAACGCCACCTGCTACGATCCTTACGTACTCCTTTTACTTCATTCACGTTCAATGTTGTGTTACGTTGTTTCAAATTCATAACTATCATAAAGCCACAGGTTGAATTAATCTCAGAGGTCAATCAAAAGAGGTGGATGGAATCGAACTAACTTCATAGAAATATTGTCTTTTATTGGTGTCCCTTCGTCCAGCATACTCACCATGGAATCCTGATATTTCATGAATGTCAAAAAACTGTTCTGAAATAGTGCTAAATAGTGCCCAAAGGAAAAAAATAGTGCTCTTGTACTTGCGAAGTTATAGCCATAGTTCGATGAGTATGCTGGACGAAGGTTTCGCCCAGCATACTCACCTCCGTCCGGAGAATCTGTATACGCTTCAAACATAATTCATACTTCAAAAAATAGTTCCCAAATAGTGCCAAACGGTGCCCAAAAAGAAAAAACAGTGCTCGAATAACTTCGGAGTTATAGGCTTCGTTCAGTGAGTATGCTGGGCGTAGGTTCTACGCCCAGCATACTCACCTCAGTGCGCGAATATCGAACGAGCTATAGGTACAATTTACGTCTCAAAAAATTGTGCTTGAAATAGTGCCCAATATCAGTCCAATTTTTGCTTGACTTTTGACCTAGAAAACCATTAAATTTGATTGTAAACTTCTACATACATTACATTGAGTACAGTCGAATACAATATTATTAACTTTCTTTCTAACAATTTTTGTCTTGTGTAAATTATTAATTGTCTATGTAAGGGAGTATTTACTTTAGAATCGCAATATTATTAATTACACATTATTTTAATAATACTTTATAATAATATGATTAAGCCTTCGCGCGTCGCATGGGACCCCGGTAGCTAGGAACAATGATTTTATATATTTTGTCTAGATCACGGCGCTTGAAGGATTAAGATATCAAATGAAGTAAATCATGCATGAAAAATAAAGTTGCTGTTATTAATGCTTACATTACAACTGACAAAATTATTCAAAATAATCATTTTCCGGATCAAGGACGGTACCACAACGTTTACGGAATTGACCTGTATTCCTCATGTGATAAAGTTCAATATAGTGTGGCAGTAATGGATGCACGTACGGTCAATAGGTATGGGGCTTACGACGCGCGGCGCCCGCGACGCAAATGAATATGTTTATGTTTAAATACTAGATGGCGCTGCCCTAACATCTTACGATTATTAGACAAGACTGATCTGTATTTTGAAGGTGATAAGGGTCCATTTTGTGTCACAAAGCAATCGAAACGAACAAGCGCTTCTCAGTTTCTTTGTTTGTTTACTTCGTCGCACATCATTATAATAACGCCGGCTTTTGAGTTTGACTACATAGTGGGTTGCAAAACCAAACAATGTGTTGGTGATGTCATTATTTACCTATATAAAATTGTGTATCTAGTACGTAATCAATATAGGAGCTGCACCCAAATCAGTAAGTATATTTCAATTTATAATAGTGGCATTTAACTAAATTGATTTTACACTCATTCATTAATTGCACTGTAAAACTAGGTAGCAAGCGAGTTGTTTTTTACAAAAACACGTTCATTTTTTCGTTGAATATGACACTGTACACTTAAAATTAAGGATATGCTTAAGAAGTTTTAAAAATGGGTACCTACTTAGTTACTTTTTTAAAGGTTTGATGTAGGTAGGTACACACATAATAACGTAATGTAACTTGTTTGTTTATCTAATTGGATCTCAAATACCTATTTATATACCTACTTCTGCGGAGGCCTGGTTTTATCCTCCAATTCTACTGGAAATGAAACACTGTCTTATTTGCTAGGATATAATTTACTTTTCTTCAATTTTTTTATTACAAGCTTGTCCTCGTTACCCGTCAGGATCTGTTCTCGTCTTAAGTTCACGTTAGTTACATTTCAATATCGAAATAGGTAGAATCAGTCAGCGCGAGCGTCGGTAGTAAGTATAAACGTAACTATAGAATTAACACAGATGTATTTTTTAGATAATATGACGTGAAGTGAAGACTATTACCGATTGTCATCCGGCGAATGCACTTAAACTTTTAAGTGTCGTCAACCTATTCATCACATTTTCTATGGGAGTTGTGACTTCGGGAAATCGTCTTCAGCCTCGTGTTTTGCCCCTTCGCTATTTATAATAGAAATCACGCTAAAATAATGGAAAACACGTAAGTGCTTAAGTACCTTTAGAGGAAGGCTGGAGCCTGTCATACCTATATTAAATTATTTAAATACGTGTTATTTTCAGATTATCTTGAAGACACAATGTTTACCACGTTAGAAGACAACTTTTTCTGACTCGTACTGCGTGAGCGGTGGGGCCCGTTATGTTTTTTACATCTATAGTTGGTATTTTCAGGTAATATAGGTAGTATAAGTACACAAGTGTTCATAATGTTATTGATGTTGATTTATATGTTAGTTAGTTAGTTGTTATTTCATATTATGTTAATATTGAAAACAAATGGCATAATAATTTGTGATAATTCTTGTGAATCTAACGACATGGATCAGCAAGGAAAACGAGGGCCTAAACCAAAGGTTTCATTAGAAACGCAAAAATTAGTAATTTCAGAATTCAAAGATGACTTTTTTAAAAATATTCCTTCCGCAAATGACTCAATTTATAAACAAATTCAAACACGGTTAAATTACAAAATGAGTATTAAATCAATCATATTAAGCATAAAACGAAATTACGAATACTTTTTTGGTGTTGATAAAAAAGAAATAATTCGTAATAATGATTCTAATTTGATAAATCAAAAGTCTACATCGTCATCAAACGAAAGCATTAATAGTGTTTCGGAGAACACCAGTACGCATACATTTTATATGGATACAATAACTTGGGATAGTATTAAGCCTCAAAGGTATTTTTATCACCGAAATAGCAAAATCGCCCCTGGTAGTCTGTATAATGTCAGACGTAAATTAAAACCAAACCAATGGACTAATGTAATTCAAATGCATCTATGGAAAGAAATAAGATCTTTATGCACTTGGTGTTTTAAAAATAATATTGTGAAAGACAATTACGAAATCAAATGCACAGGATATTGTAATCAATGTCACGCAAAAATAATTATAACAACTAACTTAGAAACGGAAAATTTAATTAAACTAGAATGTTGCATAATTAATGAAAATAAAAAGTACTCGCATAACACCAGTAAAAAAAACCGATTACGGTATTACCAAATAAGGGAATTAGGTGAAAAATTACAACACGAAGCAGCAGCTTCTATAAGATATAAATTAGCCTCAACTTTAATGAAGAAAAATGACAAGGAACCTCCAGTATTGCCAAAATTACAAACACTACATCGAATTAAACATGAAAATAAAAAAGTTGATGTTTTCCATCCCAACCCAATATTGTCACTTACTTGTATGTGTGTTTCACCACCTTTTGATAAATGTGTTAGATATGTTTCTGCTTTTCCATTTTATACATTTTACTGGACGGACGATCAAAAGAATTATTATAAAAAATGCCAAAAAGAGTTTAATTATATTAGAGTTTCTATAGACGCAACAGGTTCTATATTTAATAAAAATCTTCGGCCTGTCGTCAATGAACACACACAACTATCTCAAGAGTCGCAAAGTCCTATATTTTTGTATGTTATGATGACAGATACAACCGTTAAAAGTAGCGTGCCAATTTCACAGTGTATATCAGAAAGTCACTCTTTAGATACTATTGCTAGCTGGTTACAATCTTGGTTGGCTAATGGAAAACCTCCAAATGAAGTAGTAACTGATGATTCCGCAGCTTTAGTAGGTGCGGTGGTAAAAGTATTTTGTGGTTATAAATCCACCTCTGACTACTTAAATACATGTTTTAATATTTTAGAAAATAGAACCAAAAAAATTCCAACCTGTTATGTTCGCCTTGATACTTCGCATTTCATAAAAACATTGTACAATCAAAGTATTTTCAAAAATATAGACACTAGAGTAACAAAATTTTTTGTTGATTGTATGATTCTGATTAAAAAATGTGTTTCATACGGAGAGGTAAAGAAAATTATAGAAAATGTTTATATTATAGCAAATAATAAACACCGCGGCAGTAGAAATGGAAATTTAACACGGTGTGAAACGGCGATTTTAGAATTAAAAAACCGGATCAAAACTAATTTGCAGGAATGTGAAATACAAAATGTAGATTCGGAAAATCACGTTCCAATTAAACATTCTTTATGGGAGGGATTAGATAAAGAAGAAAACCCGCTTCTGAAAATGTATAAAGATCTTGAGGAGAAAGAAGATTTAATTAAACAATTGTGTGATCAAGAAACTGAAATCGAAAATATTTATTACTTGCCGGAAATAAAGGACACTTTGATTAGGATTCTTAAAAAACTTCCACTATGGGGAAATATAATGATGACTTATTTTAACAGTAATTATTGTACTCCAACCAGTTCAAATGTAGAAAGTTATATGAAAGACGTAAAAAAGTTATTTTTTAAAACAAATTCAAATAAGTACCGCGTAGATGAGTTTATTATTAAACACGAGCCTTTGATAACCGGTTCCATACGCTTAGCCAAAAGTGACTTGATTGATGTTCAAGAAGGAACTGAAAATATTGTCGATGAAAAAAATGAAATAAGTGACCATAACACACCACAAATAAATACTCTCGTCAATGATGAATCATTTTATGAAAACTCAATTTTTAGGAGCGAACCAAATTATATTGAAGACTGGCGGGGACTGGTGTCTAAACAGAAGAAAAATAAAAAACGAATCAATCGTCGTACAAAATTACATATTTTACAAAACGGCAGTGTTTCTACTTCAGGAACATACAGATTCACGTTTATTAATACGTGTGCTTTTGATTCCGTGGTCCAAAGTTTTTCAATTGCATATTTAGATAGACCTAATATTAAAAAATATATCAATGATAAAAAAAACGATCTTTCACAACTGACCAGAAGTTTGATCACGTATGACAATCTAAAGAAAATCACTAAGAAGGCTAGAAAACCAAAAGATATTTACACTACTCGTTCTAAGGTATTGGCTAAAATATATGATACTGTGGAATCCGATTTTAGTAGTTGCAAAAATTGTGAGTGTAATGTAACTTTTATAATAGATAACATACAAAGTTATGGTTTTTATAGTGCTAATAGATACTTAAATTGTACAAACCAGAACTGTGAAATCAATAAAGGTTCTGGCACAAAATGTAGTTGGATTCCAATAAATGTAAACATATTGACGACTCAAGGTATTGGAGCCCTTAATGAAGCTCTATTAGTAAATGATACTGAAAGGAAATGTAAATACCAATTATGTAACGGTAAAAACGCATACAAATATGAAGTACTAGACTTCGTATTTATTGAAATTAATACTTCAATTGAAATAGAAATTGATGAAATTCCTAATAATAAACGGTGACACCTTTAAAATTCTGTCGGTAATAGATTTTACAAATGGTGAATCAGGACGCATGGGGCATTACAAGTCAAAGTGCTATCGATTGCTAAAGAGAACTTGGAACTGCTATGATGACCTTAGTAAAAAAGTTTGTAGTAATTCCCAATATACTGTACCACACTGCATTATTTATACGCGAATGTAAGATGAAGATCGGTCCTAACTTGTTAGTTCCTATTTTGTTATTGTTTGTTTGTTTTTTTTTTGTTCTTGTAAAAGTTATTTTAATAAAAACCTACAGAAATGTGATTATAAACTGTGATTGTTAATTTGTAATTACTATAGGGTATTTAATATTAATAAAAAAAACGTGATTATAAACTGTGATTGCTCAATTTATACTTATTTGTAAGATAATTTTATTGTGATTAAAACGTTGTAGCAGTAAAACAAAGTACAAGTACCTACGTGTTATATTTTAGAAAGTTTTACCAATATTTGGCTAAACATTTTTTTATATGTATATTATATACAATATTAAAACTACAATTTTTTCTATTTACATTGATTATATTATGAATGTTAACAAAAGCTGTGAACTAGTTAACTAGAATTCTGATTACTTTGGCCCTTTAAATAGTAATAAGTAACGTAAGTAATTAAAAATGTTTTTTATTGCTAAACCTTTCATTGATGAAACTATTGGAAAGAGTTTTAAAAATTTGTATAACTATGTCACAGTACTAGTTTTGACTGGTTATAAGTTTTGCCTGCAACATATATACAAAAAGAAACTGTATAATTTCCTTTTTACAATTTTTCAAGATATTAATTTTATTGGCTGCAAATGACTGTTTTTATTCAGACAAACACACAATGCAATGAAGTAATAGACTTCATTTACGCTTAAAGTTTCATTCATTTATTATTATTTATAAAATATATAATAATGCATTTAATCGAAAGTTTTTGACATGTGAGAAAATATCATAATTATTTCCAATAACATGAAGTCTACAATTAGAAAGTTTAATATTTTTGTCCAAAAACATGTGTCGACGACTGTACCCCATTTTACGTTAGTATGTAGAAGTTTACATTAAAATTTAATGGTTTTCTAAGTCAAAAGTCAAGCAAAAATTGGACTGATATTGGGCACTATTTCAAGCACAATTTTTTGAGACGTAAATTATACCTATAGCTCGTTCGATATTCGCGCACTGAGGTGAGTATGCTGGGCGTAGGTTCTACTACTCACTGAACGAAGCCTATAACTCCGAAGTTATTCGAGCACTGTTTTTTCTTTTTGGGCACCGTTTGGCACTATTTGGGAACTATTTTTTGAAGTATGAATTATGTTTGAAGCGTATACAGATTCTCCGGACGGAGGTGAGTATGCTGGGCGAAACCTTCGTCCAGCATACTCATCGAACTATGGCTATAACTTCGCAAGTACAAGAGCACTATTTTTTTCCTTTGGGCACTATTTAGCACTATTTCAGAACAGTTTTTTGACATTCATGAAATATCAGGATTCCATGGTGAGTATGCTGGACGAAGGGACACTTTTATTGTAATTAGACCTCTTGTACGTAACTATTCACCATGTGCAAGGGCGGACCCAGGATTTTTTTTCAACAATAACTGTTAGAAACAAACTTGAAGTATCACTTGTTTATTTCTACAAGTTCAAGTATGTATAGGAAGGTTTATGAAAGTGTTAAAACAATAGACAAATTAAATGTTTAATAAAGTCAGTTTTCTTTTATGTTTCCTGCTAAAGATGTCCAGCACTTCAATAGCGTCCATTTTTGCCGCAACGTCTTAATGGATATCTTCTTTTTATTATTTCATTCATATAATTTAACAACTCAATTTGATTTGTTTCTAATTACGTATTGTGATGGAATCTCCACAGTACACAAAAATACCGTCTCCCTCTTAAATCCGCCCTTGGCCATGTGACACGTATTAATTTATTTATTTTCAGCCTGTTCTATAGAACTGCATGGCAAAATACCTAACTTTATACCTTCCATTCGTATGGCTAATCTTTTTTCCATCACTTTATCGATCCATCAGGAAACATGTGTGAAGCTTCCCATACCTACATTTCGGACTACTCTACGTCTGATCATCTATAATCTTAACTAATATTATATATGCGAAAGTAACCCTGTCTGTCTGTCTGTTACTTTTGCATGCTTAAACCGCTGCACCAATTTAGATGAAATTTGTATGGAGATAGTTTGAGACCCTGGGCAGGACATAGGATAATTTTTATCCCGGCAATCATTTAAGGGGATGGAAAGGGGGATGGAAGTTTGTATTGTGAACTAATAACTTGCCAAGGCGACCCACACAACTACAATATTATTGTGCGATATAAAGAAAATGCTGTTGGAAGTACTAATGCCACGCAGACGAAGTTGCGGGCAACAGAAGTTAACATATAAGTATTCTTAAGCAGTGCTCTCATGTTTTTCGCTTCGGTTTTGCTCAGCTGAGCGATGTAATTGTTTCCTGGTCTCGACTACTGCACACTTAAGTGAAGGACGTTCACAGACAGCTGTCATTCATCAATTGCTTGCCTCTTGCTTATAAGACAGATTTACAAAAAACTTTTTTACAAAAAAAATACTACCGACTTCCAAATGAAAAAATACAAAGTGAAAAATAACTTTATTTTTGGAAGTCGGTGACCATAATGCAAAAAATTGGTACCCACGAAAGACACCTCTTGCAAAAATAAAGTTATTTTTCACTTTGTATTTTTTCATTTGGAAGTCGGTAGTATTTTTTTGCAAAAAAGTTTTTTTATTTTTCACTTTTTAGTTGTACCTACTTAATTGGCAAGTCGTTTAGTAAGGTACCTATAACGCCAGAAAAGATTACCCAAACATCATGAAACTTGAACATAACCGGTGAAATGAGAGATCTGCGTACCCCTTCTTAAGAGCGTACTGGTGTGATGTTTTGTTATGAAATGGTATAAACAATGAACAGACATGCGATTGCAGCAATCCCGAGAGGTTTGCCTTTATTTATTGAAGAGTTCTGTTGTATATCTTCGAAGTCCTTAATCAGATCTTCACCAAATTAAAATGGGACCAATTAGGAAACATACTCTTTCAAACAAGTATTTTCAAAATCGGTCCCCAAATGACTGAGATATCAGTGAACATAAATAAAAAATAAAAAAATAATAACATACATGAAGTCGAACATAAAACCTCCTCCTTTTTGGAAAGTCGGTTAAAAAAATAGAAAGGTAAAGTCTACAGCAAGTCGTCGGTTAATCTTGCCAAGATGCTTGCTTTGAGAATCTGTTTGAAATACTCTCTGCACCTAAACTAGATGATTGTCATATTATCACAACACTACTATACAGCTCTATATATTTCACAACAATAAAGTACTTCAAATCATTATACACGATAAATGTAATAATTGATGGACATAGAAGTTAGCATTCGTTTGTATTCGGCAATTCGATTGCCGAGGGACATTAAGAAAATAGTTATACTGTACCTTTTTAACCGACTTACCAAAAAGGAGGCGGTTCTAAGTTCGGCTTTAAGTTTTTCTTTTTATTTTTTTCTGTTGACCGATTTCTCCGTCAATTGTGGACCGATTTTGAATATTTTTTTTTTGGTTTTTAACTGTATGTTCCGTAATTGGTCCAGTTTTAATTTGGTTAAGATCTGATGAAAATTTTCGGAGATAGACAATAGAACTCTTCAATAAATGATGGCAAATCTCTCGAGATTGCTGCAATCGCATGTCTGTTTATTGATTATACCATTTTATAACATAACATCACGCCAGTACGCTCTAAAGGGGTACGCAGATGTGTACAGTTTACCTTGGTACACTCTCATTTCACCGGTAATGTTCAAGATTCATGGTATTCGGGTAATCTATTTTGGCATTACTAAAGATTGGCCTTACTAAAGACAAGTTGCCAATTATGTAACAAAAAAAGGAAAAAAAAAATACCGACTTCCAAATTAAAGCAATAAGTGAAAAATAACTTTCTTTTTGGAAGTCGGTATCCATAACGAAAAAATAGTACCTACCAGAGACACCGACTTCCAAAAAGAAAGTTATTTTCACTTTGTAGTGCTTTTATTTGGAAGTCGGTAGTATATTTTTATAAAAAAGGGTTTTTTTCTAATTCTAGTCTATGCGTCATAAGTCATTTATTTCGTAGCAAAATACATTGTGTCGAAATTACAATAGGTGATGAAATGTCACCAGGCTGTATTGCATTACAATAGATAAAAATTAAATTAAAAACAAAAAAAAGTCTCTAATTAACAATAACTTTCAATAACATTAATAATTTATATAATTAATGAACGATTTGATTGAATGTCAAGAATAGAGATTCAATAATAATTATAAATAAACCAAAATTAAAATTAAAAAAAAAAAACAATGTATACAGTTGAAAAATAAAATAAAATGTCAGAGAAAAAAAAAATATAATTATAAAAGATCAATAAATATGTCACATACATAAAAAAAAATTGTTTATAATCCTTAAATACAATTACGTCAAAGAAAAAAAAATGTTAAGGATAAAAAATAAACTGTAAAAATAATAAAATCATTGTGGCCTCAAGATCGATCGCTTTATGAGACCTAGAAAGGGCGACGCGTCGTTGTCTTGGCTTGGTGCCATACTTTTTCCTTGTTCGTGAAGGTTACTTTATGTGCACCGTATTGGGTATGAAAATCTATTTATAAGTAGTTAGGTACAACTTAAAATAACGCAGAAGGTTTTCCTTTTATTGTCACAGTTATGACGTCATCATATTAATTATTAATAGACTCTTTAACAGAATTCACATTGCTGTGATTCTTTTCGTGAAAAATTGACACAGTTTAGGTTCAAAGTTAGACATTGATTTTTAGGGTTCCGTACCCAAAGGGTAAAAACGGGACCCTATTACTAAGACTCCGCGGTCCTTCTGTCTGTCTGTCTGACACCAGGCTGTATCTCATGAACCGTGATAGCTAGACAGATGAAATTTTCACAGATGATGTATTTCTGTTGCCGCTATAACAACAAGTACTAAAACAAGAATAAAAATTTAAGATGGGCTCCCATACAACAAACGTGTTATTTTTGCAATTATGGTACGGTACCCTTCGTGCGCGAGTCCGACTCGCACTTGGCTGGTTTTTACAGAATAGATTAATTTGTTCTATTTGTTTGAGAAAATCGCAAATTTTGTTATCCTGCCCAAATTTCTGCTGGTAGGTATGATTACATCGTGTCGTAGATGCCGATTGCCGATGCCGATTGGGATGGTATTCAGGATACCTAATATAAGTACTTTTTATCACAGAAGTTAGTACATACTCGTAGGGTAGGTTTTAGACTCTCACGTGGGAAAATCAACTGGCAGAGCCTATACTTTGGACAAGATGAAGGTGCAATATTTACTAACAAAGTTTTTTTTTTTTGTCCCACACTAGGAATTTCTTCCTGTATCGTGGGTGCGTTTACAAACATATAAACTCACATACACAAACACCCAGAGCCGGAACAACTATCTGTAGGGCATACAAATATTAGTTCCGTGCGGGAATAGAACCCGCGATACGCAGCGCAGCAGTCAATCGCTCAACCACTGCGCCAACCGTGCGCCCTAATTGACAGCTCAGTCAACTGACAGCAGCCGGGCAAGCACTGCACTGTGACAGGCTTGATTCACGTATTTTATCACGGTTTTGGTCAATCGGTTAAAATGTGTGACTCAAGCCTGTCACAGTAGGCCGTACTCACCCGGCTGGAGTGAAATTTTAAGTTCCGTCTAATCTAATCATCTAGCCTTTTGACCTTGGATATTTTATGTTCTCGAAGTATCTTACGAGCAGTGGTGGCCCAGTAGTATCGGCCGCGACTTACAAGTTGTAGGTCGTGGGTTCGAGCCCAGGCAGGCGTTTTACTTTGTGTAAATTAGTTCATCACCACTGCTCTAAAAACGGTGAAGGAAAACATCGTGAGGAAACCGGCATGTCCTAGAACCAAATTTCGAAGATATGTGAATGTGACATCCACCAGCCCGCACTGGGCCCGCGTGGTGGATTAGGGCCCATTCCCTCTCACAGAGAGGAGGCCTGTGTTCCAGCAGTGGGAACATTAATAGGCTGATGATGTGATGTGATGTGAACTATCTTTCATCTATACCAACTCAATAAAATCGATGTACAAGAGATACAACATTCTGTATCGAATTCGTTTTATTTTTGTTGTTGATTAAAGGGTGCCATATCTGATGAATGGTGCAATAGTTATCTGGTGCCCATCTTTAAAAACAAAGGCGATGTGCTGGAGTGCAACAACTATAGAGGAATAAAGCTAATGTCACATAGTATGAAAGCTTGGGAGAAAGTTATTGAAAGGTGGCTGAGAGAAGAGAGTGAAATATCGTAGAACCAATTCGGTTTTATGCCTGCAGGTCGGGGTACAACGGATGCCATTTATGCAATCCGCCAGTTGTGCAAGAAATACAGAAGTGCACATAATAACATGCACATGGTGTTCATTGACCTCGAAAAGGCATACGACCGGGTTCCACGTGAGGTTTTGTGGTGGGCCCTTAAGAAGAAAGGAGTGCCTGGAATGTATGTAGAGTTGATTCGAGCGATGTACAGTCGATGCAGTACCCAAGTTAGGTCTACTGGCAGCTTCAGTGTGGCAGTCGGCTTGCACCAAGGGTCGGCTTTCAGTCCCTACCTCTTCCTGTTGATAATGGACGCTCTGACGTCGGACATACAGGAGACAGAGGCACCCTGGTGTGTGCTGTTTGCCGATGACATTGTGCTGGTTGCCGAGAGTGGCCTAGAGGTCCAGAGCAGATTGGAGGTGTGCTGGCATAGACTGGAGAGTGTTGGCCTGAAATTGAGCAGAAGCAAAACTGAATACTTGTTTTGCGATTTTGGCGGTCTCTCCAGTTCCGTGCCCATAGCTCTCGCTGGGACGCCCATACCAATCTGCTCCGACTTCCGGTACCTAGGGTACCGGTACCTAGGGTCACTGTCCAAGGGAATGGCGAGATAGATCGAGACGTAACGCACTGGATCAATTTAGGATGGATGAAATGGCGACAGGTCACTGAAATCACTGGACATCTCCACCAATTCTTTCCATACGTTCGCGTGCGGCTGGCCAGGACGTGGCTGGAGATGGATCACTGTGTTGCCCAATTTCTCACAGGGCATGGTAACTTTAAAAGTAAATTGTTTTCCTTCAAGCTCGTTGCCTCGCCTTTATGTCAGTGATATACATCTGACTGCAAATCAAATCAAATCAAATATGTTTATTTGTTCGAATATGGTAAAATAGATGTTACAAATATGCAAATATGTACAAAATGTTGCAAATATGTACAATCTGCACATCATATCTTATGGGAGTGTATTCTTTGGCAGAATGAACGTAATATTATGTTGAATAATGTAGAGGCTACCTCAGGAGTTGTTTACTATACGGACCTTGTGGAAACTAGAACAAATTTCCGTGCGTTCAAGCGTTTTTGCCATACCTATTATTGGAATCAAACATAACAGCTCACAATGCTAGGACCCATTAATATTAATTCTTATTTTTATCCGTGGTGCTAGGCAACTGGGCTTATCCCAGTTGTAAACGACCCTTTGTGCCTAATGGCCTTGTTTGTTCTGTCTCCTGCTTGATATGGAGGGAAGTGGAAATTTATGTTTTTTCCTACTCCTCCGTTATTCTTTTCTGATTAATTTCGTTGCGGGATCCAAGACAGTTAAATTCTTTCTCCGGGACTTCGTCGAGCTTCATTGCCTCGGCGCTTTTCTGGTGGTCGCCACTGTTGATTCTGGCTTTCAGGAGTTGCAGTGGTTTGGGAATAGTAAAAAAAAAAGGTCACTGGAACAACTTGCGACCCACGGATGCCCCTCAAGTTAAAGGGGAAAATCTACAAGTCCGTGATTAGACCTGTCATACTGTATGGATCAGAATGTTGGGCTGTGAAAAACATGGATGAAAGGAGATTGCATGTAGCAGAGATGAGAATGTTGAAATGGATGTGCGGCGTGACGAGATTGGATAAAGTGAGAAATGAATATATTAGAGGCAGTTTGAAACTGGCGCACAGTTGCAGAAAAGTTGAAAGGAAACCGTTTGTCCTGGTATGGTCATGTGATGAGAGGGATGAAACGCATGTTACTAAAAGAGTTATGAATATAAATGTGAATGGAAGGAGAGGGAGAGGAAGGCCAAAGAAAAGATGGATGGACTGTGTGAGGAGTGATATCAAAGAAAAGGGAGTTAGTAATAACGTGACAGGGGATAGGACGGTATGGAAGAAGCAAACGTGTTGCGCCGACCTCAAGTAACATGGGATAAGGGCAGGAAGATGACGATGATGATATAAGAGTGTCATAAAAAATGCTGTTTTCCTTGTTAGTAAACATTGTATCTTCAGAACGGCTGGACTATAGTTTCTTATATGTTGTTAACGAATGCATTCAAATAATTACAAATTTGCATTTTACAGCAACCTACCTACCTACAGTCATGTGTGTGACCTCATCGATGATGTAAACGACCAAGTGAACTCAGTTCGGTTATAAATATGCACTTACCAAATATTAGTCGATTCGACTTTTGTGATCGATCATTTTGATGATTGTTATGTATCAAATTCCCTACAACGGAGAGAAGAACGTGCCAATTACATACCTATTCAACTGAGGTTAGGCAAATCTTGATGAAATTCAATATTTGCCTAAGTTTGGGGGAGGTCTGTGTCCAGCAGTGGACGTCTGTCGGCTGAAATGATTATGATGATATCTAATAACATCACATCATAATATCACTCCTATAAATATAAGGGTTAGATAGAAGACTAATGAAAAAATCTATGGAAAATCGAATAACTTCGCCCGATCCGGAAACGAACCCAGGACTCTTGGCTACCTCTATATCAACGAAACAATACGAGCAGGAAAAGTCATCAGGGGATTTCATAACAGTGATAAGGTGGCTCTTAATCATATTTTTACCATCGTCCTCTATTGCAGGTACCTAATGTGGGCCACCACAGAACAGAAAAAACGCCTTCTGGGCCACATTGTAACCATAGACGAAACAAAATATCGATTGCCGAAAATGCATCACAACAGCTTAACGACATCTAGTCTAGCCTCTAGGTACCTACTTAACTAATTAACTTGTATAATATTACTACTGTAGTATTTATTATATTATCTGAGGTATTACGTATAGTCAGCTTAAAAGACAGGCAAGTTGGTAGTTATCTAAAGAAACAAAGACATTTGGGTAATAGTAGTATTTATTCCGTCAGATTATTTTGTAAGCTGACTATAGGCCGCGACCTGAACCCCTAGATGTTATTTTTTAGCCGCTCCCTACCGAACTCTTTTGTTGTAAATACTAGCGCAATGCGGCGAAGACGTCACTAAAATTAGGTATAGAGGCATATCTACGACTTCGGCACACCATACCATATGAATTAGGTACTGTTGTTATTTGTTTATTCTCGCACTGAATCGCCTTGCAGAAATTACACCAAAGGAGCACAAACTTATATGTACTAGTAATAATAATCTATACTAATATTATAAAGAGGAAAGATTTTTTTGTTTGTTTGTTTGTACCGAAGCTCCGAAACTACTAGACCGATTTAAAAAATTCATTCACCAATAGAAAGCTACGTTATTCCTGAGTAACATGGGCTATTTTTTAATCCCGAAAACGGGTCCTGTGGGGTGGCCCACGGGAGCGAAGCCGAGGGGAACAGCTATAATAATAATCTATACTAATATTATAAAGAGGAAAGATTTTTTTGTTTGTTTGTACCGAATAGGCTCCGAAACTACTGGACCGATTTGAAAAATTATTTCACCAATGTCCTGTGGGGTGGCCCACGGGAGCGAAACCGCGGGCAACAGCTAGTACTAAATATAAGTCCTAGTTCCCCACGATGTTTTCCTTCACCGTTGACAGTGATGTCCAAGATAAAATTAGAAAGTACATATGAATAAATGTTATGTATGGAACCAATTCTAATGCAGGTCAATGAATAGTAAAACGCGCGATAACGCGGTTCAAACTGATTGCCGCTACGGGTGCAGTGTGCGAAGTCCTTTTTTACCCGATTGCCGAAGGAGGGTAATGTGTTTATTAGTCTATGTAAGTATGTATGTTTGTTCCTATGTGGCGTTCCAGAGAACAAACGCGTTGGCTGATTTTGATGATTTTTACGTCAATCGATTCGTCTGAACCCTGCGAGTGTCACTGGCTACATTAAAATTGGAAAATAGAAAAATGCCGGATTTTGGGCGCCATATTGTGGGGACCCAATATTTTTTTTTCCTGATATACTGAAAATAGCCCTGCATATTTTTTGTTGTTCCATTTATTTATTATATTTACATATTTTTACATTTATAATTATTATTCTATAAAAAATAAAATAAAAAAACATTTAAAAATACAAAAATAGTAGCCCACCGGTATCGGGAACAAGAATTTTTATTTTTTCGTTTATTATTATGATAAAATGCAATAAACTACAAGCATTTCAAAATTTATTATAATAATGAAGCATGTTGTAAAATTGGCTGATAAATATAATAAGAAAATATATTATTATTATATTACAGTTGCAGTCGTCAATGACCGCATATTAGGTCTTTTTACCCGACTGCTGAAGGAGGGTAACGTGTTTATGTATGTTTATTCCTAGTGGCATTCTAGAGACCCAACGCATTGGCCGATATTGATGATTCTTACGGCAATCGATTCGCCTTAACCCTGCGAGTGACACTGGCTACATTAAAATTGAATTTGGGGCGCCATATTGTGAAGGCCCAATTTTTATTTTCTTCGTAATCCATCGTGTAGGTTATCAAAATAAAGGGTTTTTAAAAGTTATAAATAAAAAAAGTTATTCAAAAAATCAAAAAAACCTGCTTAAGAAGCGAACTAAATTGACAAATAATTCTGTGCAGAGGATACATCTGGTTTTGGTCAGCCAACTCGCGACTATATATCCTCAGATTGCACAGCATGATTTTCTTCTTGTTTACATCTTTTTAGTTTGACATTCACGCGCGATCGAATCGACATTCACGCGGGCCAAGCCACTGGCAAAATGATGTCGTTAAAAAAATAGGTAAACGTCATTTTGACTAACAATTAGTGATCCTGAAGGCTTGTTTTTAATTGATAAAACATGCAAAGAGGTTTAACTACTATCTTACTTCTGATTGATTTACGAGGTCATTGTCAGTGTACGTTGTAAAAGTATTATTTTTTGTGAGATAACTTTGTTTGTTTGGTAAATAACATTATAATCTAGTAATTTACTAATAGGTAGCACTTGGCCATTTAGATCCCAATGTGTCCCAATGCATATTTTCCTTAATTTTAATTCAGGTTTATAAACAAAATAGACTGTTGTAGTCCGAAATTTTAAATGAATTATAATTTTTATATGACTTTTTATATATTTTATTATATAATTTTAAATTAAAGGAATTTTAATTTAATTAGATAAAAAAATCATTCAATTAAAACTTAATAAAGTCCATGCATATAAGTATTATGCATGGCACACGGAAGTAAAACCAAGATAATAAAGCAAACTCGCTATCAGATCATTGATTAAATATGTAATCCTTAATCTAAATTTAACATTACGAAACGAAGGCAACAAGTTAGCACTTTCAGCACAACAATCAAACATAATATGGCCAAGTTGGCCAACATAACCACACAATAATCAATTCTCACTTACCACATACTAAGACAAAGAAGTCCAGGATAATTTTCCATATTATTTTGTCGACCGCCATTGTTACACTATAATAACATATTATTTACGTAAAAACTATTCTCTTTCACTGCCACGCTTCCTCAGACACAGCCAACGCGATAAAGACCGCTACAATACTGATAAAATGAGTAATCTGTGGGTAACTTGTAGGCGTTGTTAGTCATTGTCAAACATTGCAAAAAGCACCGTTACTGAGGTCCTTGCTCTGTCACATCTCATCTTGTTAGCCTTCGTTCTTAGCGATAACGCGGCTTTGTAGTTATGTACTCAGTTAACAGACTGTCTGTAAATATTATTGTGAGTTTGTGACTGAGAATAAAAAGTATTGATATAAAACCTTCTTTGTAAAGGTTGAGGTTGATGCCATCTATGGTTTGTGTTTGGAACTGTCTTGAGTGTTGGTGTTTTAAGTTCGTTTATGTGATCCTAGATGGCGTTAACTGTTATAAGTTTTAGGAAATACGTTTGGGTAGGATGTCGGATTCAAAAAAGAAAAAATAAACACTTTATACAGATTTATTATTATGCTTTATAAACTTTTAACCACATTAAAAAATAAGTAAATAAATAGCTGCCTCAAAGCTACAATACATCGAGAAATCTAAAAGGCAGTGCATTTTAAGTTCTATGAAACATTAAAAAAAAAACATATAAACAAGTAATTTACTTAAAATAGTTTAAAAACTGTAGACATCTTTGTGTCAAAATGAATAAAAATAACTATTTTACACTTATCTAGCACCTAATTGGACCTAAAGCTAAGTTTCTATTGGGTATTTGTAACAGAGATGTGCTAATTAGGAAATTAGTCGATTACTAAAATGAATGACTAGCTGATGACGCTCGCTGCATTAATTTTTATACAACTGTCAAATGTCAGCCATATTGCAAAATGGCGGTATAAATAAAAAAAACGAATTGGATACCATAGGTAACAAATATTTGAAAATAGAGCAGAAAATCGGTTAACCAGCTAATGGCACATCTCAGATCTATTATTCCTTTTTTATTTAAAAGCCTATATCACAGTATAAAAAAAATACGTTACAGTTGTCTTCGAGACTTCAGATTACGTTTTACTAGGTCTAACATAAATACATGAGCTGTGTGTACGTTATTCTATTATTCCTCTCTTTGAGAGAGAATGGAACATGGTTAACTAGGCTGGCCCAGCTGTTTAAAATTGGGATATTCCACTCAAGCCCAGTGTAGGTTGTCAAAGTTGGGGTTGCCTGTCCCATAATTATGATATGTCTACGAATATAATACGTACAACACGTGAAATAAATGCAATTTAACCTTACTCCATAATACGTTCAAAAAGCGTTTTTAGGTGTTTTAGGCTCAAGTCTACAAAGTGACAAGCTAAGTATAGCTGCGTTTTATACAAAAATGAACCTTATTAGTTTGCCATTTACTTATTTATTCGTATGAGCGGCTGTGATGTATATCGAAGTTTCATACGAATAAGAAAACCAACATTAACTGTGTTCGAATAAGGTTAATTTTCGTATGTATTGGTACTGTACTTAGTGTCAAGTCAAAGTTCGCTCTACAGATCTCGACTTAGTGCGTGTTTTTTTCTATATTTTTTCTAATTAAGTAGGTCTCTTCCAATAGGCCAAACAAATAACAATGTGTGTAACAATGTGTACAAAATGGAGAAAGATTTCAGCTACAAATTACTTAAAAATTTCGACAAAAACATACATGTGATATTTACCTATAAATATCTTAATATAACTTGTACTATAACATAAAAAATGTGCAACTATGAATATTTACAAACGGTATCTAAAAAGTTGATCAACACTAATATTCAAACAGATTGTCAATTTCATAAAAGTGATTTGGCTGTTATTAATTCGGTCATCAAATCAAATCACTGTGTCAGCAAATATTTTTGTTGATCAGCTTTTCACAAACTGGATTAATTATTTTTGTTTTGCAATACCTATTGGCTATTTTACTGAAATATTAAGTAGATAGGTAGTTCCGTAGCCATCTTGTAGCGGGACACTGGAATATTATTACTTACAAAAGTATTTCATCAACTTTAAAAGGATTTTTGTAATTATACAATATTGTATATAGGTAACAAAGTGCAAAATAATAAATTTGTGTGTTGTGTTTTCTTACTTGGGTACAATAAAATAACTTAATATAGATAGTTCAAGCCATCTTTGCGCGCGGCTCTATGTGTGGTAAGCATGTGTGGGTGGTTGTTTACACTGCCGCGTCACTGTCACACAAAGTAAAGCTACGTATTTACAAGAGTACGCACACGCACGCACACATGGCGCCGCGCGCAGAAATGACTTGAACTACCTATAAAACTCAAACTCCACAGAGACATGATGAGTACAGGTAGAATCAAATCGAATGGCGGCTCGAAACACTCCGCGAGTTACTGCGCAGTAAAAAGCGAATTTCGCAGCCGTCATTAAGTTTGAATCGTCCTATACATGTGTAAAGTTTTGCTTAGTAATTTAATTTGTTGCTGTATTTACATAAAGGTTGACACGAATAAAAATGCTAATCAATCAGTAAAGTAAATAAATAGTCACAACATGTATAAGAAAGATAGTTCATAACATATTTTTTCACAAAATATTGTGAAATAAATCTAAATATTAAGTGCAAGCAATATTAATTGTACTGTTTAAAAAAATATGTACATTCATTTTGAGTTAGTTTTAAGGCCCCCAATGACAGATGCGACGAGATAATGCCACAACGATGCGATGACGCTTTTTCATAGAAATTATTTTAAATTTCTTTTAAGACGTGTCGTCGCATCTTTGTCGCATTGTCGTGTTGCATCTAGCTGTGGGATCCTTTATTCTCGACTGATTCTTTTATCTTATGGGGTCACGTATTTAACTACATTATTATTTACACAATTCATCATTTATAAATTTTCAATCTCCTATAAAATATTTCTTTATTTTTACTTTACTCAGATTTCCCTTCCCGATTCTCATTTTAAATGATATCGGGAATCAGATTTGCCTAAAAATATTAAAATTTTACTTCCAAAGTTAAGAATCGAACCAGCTATTTATTTTAAAACTACAATATATCTTCTACATTATAAATAATCTGATAAATTCAACTCTGTATCAATAATAACCGTTTCACACAATTCTGTGTTCTATGTGAATGTATCTTTATTGATATTATTAATTTTAATAGAAAACAATATCCAACCTTTTTTTACAATATCTGCCTTAAGGCAGGCAACACTGACAACCAGGCTGCTGTAGCCAAAACATACATAGCCTGATCACTCAGTATTTTATTGACAAACCCCTTAATTGCCTACAGTAGGCAATGTTAGCCGATTAAAGCCAGCTTTTGATTAAAACTTAGCTGCCTTAAGCTGGCTCTTATCGGTTTCAAATAAATACTAATGTCTTGAAACTAATTGACTGTCTTTCATGGGGTATCTACTCGTGAATATAAACAAATTTTGAAACACTGAAGTACTGAAAAAAATAATAATTATGCAGTTTTCACTCAAAATTGTTATTACTTCCACCCAGATTTTTAATGAGTGATGTTCAATAAAAAAATTAGCAAACTGTCAAATCATGAAAACTACTGTGATTGGCTGAATGAGATGACAAATTGACAACAGCGAATGAAAACATTTGTTTAATTGTTGATAGCTTTTTAAAAACTTCAATATTTTTTTAATGAAATAGTTGCTCGATCGATATTTCAGAGTTGATATCATGACAAAAGTTGTAAATATTTAGGAGTAGATTCACCCATTGAAGGAAAGTCAATAAATTCAAAGTCCGTGTTTACTATAATACGGTGATAAATTAAAACGAACTATTTCGAGTACTGTTAGTAATACTTCTAGTACCCGGTAGTGTTATTTAAAAAATATACATATACATCAGTTATTCTATATAACATTGCACAATCCTCAAAATATCATAATTATTTGTATTGCGTGCACTTGACTGAGTACGTACTGTATCATGTGTAAGTAATTTATATTTGCATTCATAGACAGATACAATTTTTGTAAACATTATTATTTTTAATAATAAGTTTAGCTAGTTTTTTTATTTAGTAAATAGCTTGTTGTTAGAAATACCTACCTATTGTTGTAGATTTTTTTAATCACTTTTGTACCAAATAATATAATACTAGCATACAAATGCCTCATCCCATACAAAGAAACCGTGCCGACGTAACTAGCATTTTTCATCTTAAAATACCGATATCTTTTTGTAAATCGATCGCGTTCGGTTCCGTTCCACGGCGATAGATAGATCACCATCTATATCCGTGCAACGGAACCGAACGCGATCGTTGTACAAAAAATAATCAGTATAATCAGTACAGTACGTCGGCACGGTTTCTTTGTATGAGATGAGACATCTGTATGCTAGTATTATATTAACTGTGCAAATACTAATGAAAAGGTATTTAGGTTAAAAGATCTGCTATAACTTTATAAGTATTGTTATTCTCGACAGTTCAAGTGTACGCAATTTAATATCATAAAACTCTGACAGCACACTCCAAAAGAAGCGTAATGTTCTCTATCTATGCAAAACACAAAATAAATACACAAACTTATAGACAACAAGAAACATAGAACATTCTATGCACCCATACCTAATTGCTGTCAAATTTTTTAACAGCAATTTTAAACGTCAAACATTCAGTTGAAATTGTATCCTTTGGTCCTAACTGAGTAACGAAAAGGCTGGCAACACTGCCTCTGAATAAAATAATCTTCCTTATATAATCATCGATGAAGGAGGTGACGGGTTACCTGGAGGTCTACCTTAAGAATTGGAAAGAAGTAGCGCAGAATTGTGACCAACGGAAGGAGGTACCGTCGAGGGGCAGTACCGTCACATTAGAATATTAAGTGTCCCAATATCACCTTGCTGACTGGATATTTAAGACGGCATAAGCTGACCAGCTGGCCATTTGGCCCATTCTTTCTTACAGAGAGGAGACCTGTGTCCCAGTAGTGGAAACATTAAAAAACTGATGATGCTGGCCTTATAAATTTCGTGCCGTTATGAAATAAGAAAAAAGTGCTACAAGACCCGGTGCATTACTCAGTTAGGCCAAAGTTTTAAGTTCATTTCACCACTCTCACTTCAAACATGTGTGTTCACTTGAGTCCATCACTCAGTTCTTGCGACTGCCTACAGGCATCGATGTACTCGTGGGAGATCCACGAGACAGTGGGCTGTTCGTATCATAGTTCTTCAGCGTCGCTTTCACATCGGGAGCTGGTGGGGGTCGACTGTCAAACCTGCACTCGTGTGTTTCCGTTGGTGACTCGGAGCTCGGCTTCGTGGCTGTGCTGCCGCGATCGAGGAGTCTTGCGAAGGTTCGATACGAAGCAGAACTGGAAAGAAAGAGTTGGGAAATGAAATAGAATAATTAATTCAAATAATATACCTCTTCGGTGCATGAGAGATTTGATTTGAACAAATACTCAAGGAACAGGCGATAGATTGACTTTAAAGTTATCAATATAGAAACTGCCAACGACAAGCAAATAATTAAAAAACAGTCTAAATAAGACGGTTAATTAAAAGGTGAAAACCGTAACAGGGCCGGGTCTTTAAGAAAGCAAAAATAACTGGAAAGCGAAACTGCCCAAAGGATTACAATGGACTTGATAAAAAAGGCAACTGTAACAAGCTTTTATAAAATAATGCATTTTCATGAGAAACACACGTTAACTCAAACGGACACTGTGGGAAGTGGGTATGGGTGGAACTTGCAAGATTTGATGACAGACAAAGGGACAGGTGAAAGTAAATAAAAGTAAAATGCAGTAAGTACAGGGATCTGATGCAGATAAAAATGAAGATACTCACAATAATAATAGCGTAAAGCAAGCCAATGATGACTCCAGCGAGGACATCGCTCCAGTGATGCTTGTAGTCAGAGATGCGGGTCATGAAGGTGTACCACGCGAATAGCATCAGGATGAACTGGATCGCGTGACGGACCAGCTTAGATCCGCGCCAAGTGAAGCGCTTTTGGAGATACATCTGTGGGAAAAGGGATATGAAATTAATGATCATGCTTGTGCGTGAATGATTAGATGTATGAACGTAAATGACGCAAAAGGAGTATGTAAGGTGTTTTGTAGTTTCTGCCTTGCCATGAGAAAAAGGCTTGAGTTTATGTATGCAGTCTATAACCTTGATACAGAAGTTCCTACCTAGCGAGTGCCTGTACATAAGTAATTCTGGAGCTAACTGGAGCCAGCCTCGAAATAATTCTTCTGCTAGCAAATTTTTATGCTTATTGCTTAGGTCAAACTCAGTTTGAAAATATTTATTTCTGCTATGCAACATATATTATCTTAATTCAAGCAATGGGTACGGGTGCTGCTTTAATTACAGTCACTTGAGGCATTTCAACATTGTCACTAAGGTTGACGATAAACCAGCCTCTGGGGTATTGCACGTGTCCACAGGCTAGGCAGCCCACTTTCCATCATGTAGACCGATGGGCTGTTTGCCAACTATTACTCAACAATGATGTAATTGAGTAAATTCAACTTTGATGCAACATTATATCATGCCTGTCGTAAGTTTTTGGCGTATTGGGGGTAAGTTCGCGCATATTCCGCGAACTGACCAACCACCATATAGAGCGAAGGGAACGTGGACGCGACACGATTGGTCAGTCAATCCTTGCGTCAAATGACCATCAATCGCGCGCTCGGAACGGTCCTAAACGTACCCCGAGCCGCTTCACTACCAAAGATACCTAAAAAACGACTTCTGCGCATCTAACGATTCTTGCCAACTTACGTGCCGGGAATTATACCGGGTTAGGCAGAGGTGCACCTGTAGTACATCCACATTTCACCAGTTATGCTTAAGTCCCATTTAATAGCGTAGAGCCTATTGCCATGAAACGGGCACAAGTCCAGACCCCGGGCTGCTATTAAGAAATTCCAGATGGAAAAACCTTGGAATTGAATCCAGGACCTCAAACTCAGCAGTTGCACTTGCTACCACTGGCCCAACGAGGCAGTGCGATGGTTGATTTCTTTTTAAGACATTGTTGTCTCAAAATGACACCAAGATAAATATAAATCTTAATATATATAAATCTCGTGTCACAATGTTTGTCCTCAATGGACTCCTAAACCACTTAACCGATTATAATAAAATTCGCACACCATGTGCAGTTCGATCCAACTTGAGAGATAGGGTAGGGTAGGGTAGGGTAGGGTAGGTAGGGTAGGTAGGGTAGGTAGGGTAGGGTAGGTAGGGTAGGGTAGGGTAGGGTAGGTAGTGTAGGGTAGGTAGGGTAGGTAGGGTAGGGTAGGGTAGGGTAGGTAGGGTAGGTAGGGTAGGTAGGGTAGGTAGGGTAGGTAGGGTAGGTAGGGTAGGTAGGGTAGGGTAGGGTAGGTAGTTAGGGTAGGGTAGGTAGGGTAGGTAGGGTAGGGTAGGTAGTTAGGGTAGGTAGGGTAGGGTAGGGTAGGGTAGGTAGTTAGGGTAGGTAGGGTAGATGAATGTTTGGTGTTTTTATGGCAAAACAAAGTTTGCCGGGTCAGCTAGTTATTATATATAAATTATTATAGATGTCTCCTTCAACTCGGCGGAATCTGCTTGCAATGCCATCGAACATCTGAACCGTTGGCCAATAAGGCTAGAACCTCTTGCTTTTCTTTGTTGTACAAACTTACGCAGAAATACAGCATGGAGTAAGCAGAGAAAGAAGAGTGTCCGCTGGGGAAGGACAGCCTCATCTCTTTCTTCAGTTTCTCGTCGTCAGCAAGGCAGGTGAACTCTTGTATGTATCTCCACTTGTTGGCTTCTAGCGAACAGTCTATGTCTGGTTTGCATACCTGAAAAGAAAAGAGAAGATTGGTGAATAAGTTGAACTATTGATGGTATTATCATTTTAGGGGCTAGGACTATTGAATTATTGTGTCATTTAGTGGCGTTGTCTAAATAAAAGCACTGCATCATTATCTAAACAAAAATTTATTTTAAGGAAAATATTTCTCGAATTTTTGGACGTCCCCTCGGATCAAGACTGACGCAAAATTTAGACATCTATAACCTAAGACGTAACTGCCCGGAACCTGTTTAAACTCATCCAGCCGATAAAACACAGGTTCTATTTATTGTTCTGGCAAATATTCAAAAAGAGTCAAACAGTGACAGACAGACAACAAATCGATAGTGAAATCGTTTATTCACAATAAAACTTCATAGCATCCATTCTAATTGCTGATTTAACATTTAGAAACACAATATGCCAAATGTTCAAGGTTATAAAAACAGAACATCCAAATAAAACATTAGTAGGTGTTGATGCGTTCCGGACCGCAACATCTGCTTCCGAATTGATTCTGCGTATGACTGAGATGGGGGAAATCCCAAGTTTTTAAGAACTTCCATGAAATACTTCGGTTTTTATAGAAAATCTAAAAACGGGTCGAACGATTTGTACTATATAATTTATGTCTCTCCTCCCAAATATAAGTTCAAGTGTGGGGAGATTTTGCTGTAGGTATTTTTCTTCTTAACTTTGTTCCATTTTTGAAATATGAATCAAATATTTTTCTGTTTAGGCAGCATAATATGTCCCCATGCTCTATAATTCTTCTGTCTGTATAGTTTTAAGTCTTACACAGTCTATACAACGAATACCAACACCTATTACCTTTGATTCACTGATTGAGTTAGCCATTGTCATAATTATGTAGTAAATAATACAATGTTTTCGCCGCAGTGCTGTGACCTTGCAGTCTACGAATTCGTCAAACGTCACCTCCGCCATTCTCATACACCCACCCACAATAGATTTTAATTTTTTTATGTCATGCTAACTTTCACTTAGTTTCAAAACCAGACCGGGCACTATTGTTGTACGAATATGTCTGTTAACCAGTGAAATATATGTTAATACGTATTGTGTATTGTCAACACGGATTTATATTATGATGCGAGTAATAATCTAAGAGTTATCAACACTGTTATAAGGTAAAGCAATTTAAAATTATCAAGATTTCTTGCAAAGCGTGGTATTTGATGAATTCATAAAGAGGCAGATTACTAACCTACAAAAACAGATGAAGCAGTAACCGTAATGGCTAAAAAATCTTCGTTTCAAACCGTGCTATTATCAAAATTGTAAATTGGAGCATTTTGGGAACGATCATTCAATTAAAATAATGTAAGTGACTAACACTTTACAAGACTTTCGGAAGACATAAATCTATTTTTTTTTTTTTTTTTTTTTTTTCAAAAAACGTTGCCCCACACTAGGAATTTCTTCCTGTATCGTGGGTGCGTTTACAAACATATAAACTCACATTCACAAACACCCAGAGCCGTAACAACTATCTGTAGGTCATACAAATATTTGTTCCGTGCGGGAATCGAACCCGCGACACGCAGCGCAGCAGTCAATCGCTCAACCACTGCGCCAACCGTGCGAAACCAACAAAACTTATATGTCACAATTTATTACTTCCAATTCTTAAAAAGTTATCGCTCAATCAGGAAATACTTCCACATGAACCTGTTCAGTTTGTAAAGAACTTGTTTTTTAGTTAAACCATTTAACTTGATATCTCCTTTTTATGCTTCGGAAGTATCAAACGAATCCGCTGACGGCAATTTGAAATGACTTACAAAAAAAGTAATAAAAACATTATCTTGATCGCTGTCGAATGAGATACGAAAACGTCTTAATAAATTTAGTATAAGTTAATAGTTCAAGATTTGATAAAACTAGCCTACTTAAGACAGATCGGATTTTATTTTATTGAATACAAACTGCATATAGAGTAAACGCAATCACGGGATTAACCGGGAAAGTGGAAAGAGGGAAAGGAGGCCAAGCAGCAAGTCCATACAGCTAGTGCAAGAAAGAATGGACGGTAACAGGGAATACTGGAGATGACCGGTGAGGTGATTATATGGCCTGTAAATGGATGCGCCAGACTATTATACTCTAACATAACCAGATCGATCCCAGCAATTGGACAAACTGCATCTTGACCACGACCGCTCTATCAAGATCGAAGCGAAGAAGAAGAGAAGAAAGTCAATGAAGGCTTAATGCAAATGCTCAATATGTTTACAGTAACTCACAAGTTTCTTTACGTAAGAAATACAGTATTTAATAACCGCTTATCATTCACGCACGTCGAACAAGTCAATTAAGGAGAAACGGTAACTACGGCGCTTGTAAGCTTAGCGGCTTATCGATAAACTATTGATACATGTGCATTGCGATATTCTAATGCGAAACTTGTTTGATACGTGATTTCACGCATTTCTGTACCCAGCATTAAAGCTGATTGCTGTACAGTTAAAGGGAAAACAACTTGATCCTATGCAAAGATGAAGACAGACACTTATGAGAAAGAACGTGAGGATACTGTAAGCAATTTGTAAGTGGAACGGCTACAGTGAGAACGGAAAACTCATACATATCATCCAGGTATATTTCACCTCAATATTGCGCAGTAATATATTATTTATTTTTCAAAGCTCCATTTACCGCAAAGATGTCCACTCAAATTGGAGATCATAACATCCAAGTATAAACATCAACAGTATAACAATTAACCATGCAAAATATCATCATAAAGTATCTGATGGAAAGCCGCGCGGAGATCCAATTACGGTACGCTGTCAGCTCCGCGCAAAACGTTGTAAATCGTCGGACAATTAATATTATTTCGCTTTAAAACAATCTCTTGATTGACGTCTGCCCCCGAGGCATGTATTCTTGCCTTACTTTTGCTTGATACTTAAGTTTTTTAAACTTACTCTTTGATACTAGCACTTAACGTTTTTTAGAAGTGTAATTTGCTTTAAGTGTAATTTAATACTTTAATGGTAAATTATTACTATCTTAAGTCTATTTCTAAAGTATGGAATGGTTTAATGGAATTTATCGAGGGTTTAATCCATCGGCCTCTAGTCTCGGATTGCATGTCTGATTAATTCTTACTTTATGCGTGAACATTCACTTAAATGTCCGATTCGAATCTATTATGTATTTTATGACATTACATAAAATGTAACGAAATACAAGACAAACAGAACATAGATAAATCAGAATTATTCTTATTTACGAAACTTTGTTATAGATCTTTTGTTTTATGCATAACTCTATCTTACAATATAATCTATGGCTTTGGAATATATTTAGAGGTTCAGCTACATTCGAGCCAGAGTATTTTATTTTGTTTTGCAACTTTTAAATCATGATGAAAGTATAATAAATCCTATTTTCGCCAACATCAAGTGATAAAATTCTATTCTGACCTGAAAAACACGAAAACAATGGTATTATCTTTTTTCGCTTTGGTATTTTTATGACGCCCAAAACCAACCAGACACTAAAGTTTTACCGCTTGCACGTGATGGTTATCCAATATTATCTATATATCTTTTAAACATTTCAATTTGATACGACCTATATTAAAATTTTTGGCAGAGTTGAAGCGAAGATTCTTTGAAACATTTGGATTAGTTTCAGAATTTGCTTCAACTGAACTCTGGCGTAGCCGTTAATTCATCTATAGAACATATGTCCATTACACGCGTTTACCAAGACCTCTTAGTGGGAAACAATAATGCCCAGAGCAACTTAAAACAACTCATTACAGAAAGTAGGTGAATTACATGCTAAAACGACTAGACTAAACGCAACAATTCATATCGGTAGACACGGTTAAAAGTGAGCATTGTTATTTGTTACCGGTCATCGGACTGCCAAGAATGTGGTCATCATAGCAAACAATAGATCCTTTATTTCAAAAGTCAACTTAAAGCACACTTAGCACTTACAATATTTACTTTTTCATGCCCTATGATATAGCAACCTGCAACTGACATCTTTACTTCACCATATTGATTTTGCAAAACGAAAAGCCTCACCATACAAGAACAGGTTGAATGTAAACGCATATAAAATGTCGGAAATTTATAATTCTGTTTACAATCTCGATAACATGTTGTAAAGTTCTTTTATGTGCTTTTTTCGCCATTTATGGGCGAGTCAATCATCCAATCAAGTTAGCGCCCCTTCACTGGCCTAAAAACAAGTTCGTCAGTTAAGGCTGGAGGTAAAATAATGGTGATTCTGTTCTTGCTTGTATTTTTATGGGCATTTTTCCTTACTAGGTGAACAGCTTGAGGCAGCGCATTATAGGAGATGTTGTTGAAAGAAAATAAAGGTAAATGCTACTGGCCGTCTTCGTAATTGCATGGAAAGTGATGGCGTGGAATATTTTTAGGTGAGAAATACAGTTAATATTTACCTAGATCGTCGACTTTTGACAGTAGAAAGATGATTAAAACAAACTTTGCCACAAATTGTATGTAACGTCGAAGTACGATATAGCCAAAACTGATTAGCATATATTTGCGAAGCACAATTTATTTTGCCATTAAAGAACATCTGATCCAACATTTTTACTACCTAGATAAATAAAGACAAGTACCTTTACGAGTATAAAGATAAAAATGTTTAAGCAACCCCAATTTATCCTTTCACTTAGCGAATCTACTGTTAGTCTAATATCTAACATGGCTTCCCTAGTTAGCTGTCAACCTGTCACCACATCAGTTGACGTGACCTCTACTAGCTTTAGCATTTAACTTACCATTAGCAGCACTTAAAGGTAATTGGCTATCAATGGTAACGTGGAAATGAAATCAATTACTATATTAATTCCAGGCTTACAGGTATTCTCTCCTAATAAGGAAAATCGAGCTTGTAATATCTTGACTGCCGGAAACGCGGATCCAAGGAGACACAACGGCTTTTTAATTGTTTCATTGGTATTCAACCGGTTAATAGAACTGCCACCCAACGCTTTGCGAAATGGCTCTTTGCCTATTATTATAATTTTATTATTAGTCCTGACCTGTGGTCCTGACTTTTATCTTTTTGAGGTATGCGAGAATAGATCTTGCCGTGGTGCAAAGATTAGTTTTGAAGCTACACAGCTTGCACTGTATGTGATGTTTCTAGCGGAGACGCTCTTTACTCATTCATCCACCGTCCGTCTTTTACTTGTGCCAATCCTCTCGAAGGTTCTACATGCCATGGCATGTCTTGGCAACAATGTCATCTGCCCATCTCACCACTTTTAATGCCACTACTACATACTTTTGTATAGTTTTGAGAGTATAGCTCCTTAAATATTTACCTCCCTTAACCTGAATTCTTAAGTTATTTCATGAATATCTTGTTTTACAGTCTCTACTTTCAATTCACCTCTCACAACTTCACCTTAACAAGCACATTATACGAAATATCATAAAATTGGTTGATTTTTTAACTGCACTTTATAAACAGGTAAAGTATTTATTTTTCGTGTTTCGCATACTAAAGTCGTTCGGTAATTTAGTGATTACCAACAAGAGAGGCGGGGAAGCCGCGGGCCGGTAGTTACTGGTGCTGCGTGAGAAACAAGATGCATGGAAATAGGCTGTCGGAGAAAATTGATTTTTACTTATACTTGGTTACTTTTTGTTGTTGGGTATGGTAATTTTGATTGGTTCTGGTGTTTTGATAAGGTGTTGAAGTGAAGTCTAATAGATAATATTGCAACTTAATTGCAAGGCAGAATTTGTATGCTAAACATATTTAAAAAAAATCTTTTAACTAGACTTATCCCAACGTTTTGGTCCGGCTCTCCTCAACAGACGTGAGACTGAGTCGACGAAAAATCTAAATTAAGTATGCGGATAATTTCGAAACTCGAATTTAAACAAGAAGATGATGTATTATTGATTAATTATTGTACTGTGTAAAAATTTACGGCGTAAAGATTTTTATTCTTTATGCCAAGTTGTTTGTTGTTACAACACTTAAATCACCCAATTCGCCAACCACCTGTAACCACCACCTTCAAATATCTTCATCTCCTTATCTCATACAAATTTGAGCAGCATTAAACAAATTAATTCCTGCATGTAAAATTTATGGCATCATATACCCGCTAAAGCTACGGTCACACACATCATAATACTCGCTGTGAATATAATTAGTGTGTGTGACAGGCAGGCAGCGAATTCTCGCGACGAGTCGCATTCGCAGCGAGTAGAATTGAAAATGCTCAATCCTAATCGCGGCAAATTCAACTCGCAGCGAATGAATCTATTTGCAGCGAATAGCCTGTCACACGTAGCGAGTACTCGCTGCGAGTGCCATAACACAATGAGTATTCGCTCATCGCTGTGTGTGACCGTAGCTTTAGTCAGGGAAGGAGTCGTGAAAACGTTAATGTCCGGTGTTAAGGCAGTTTTATGCGCAATGGCCGGTCTTGGAACTTTCCCTCTCTTCATGCTAACAATTTTATCATTATCTCCTTCGCTCGTTGTCGCTGCATGAATTAAAGAGATAAGATGGCTGCTGAAGATTTTATAGGGCCGTCTATGTAAATTGAGTGGACCTACATGGTTGAGTGAATTTGTAATTTTATTGATTATGCGTAGATTAGGGATGAAAAGGCCTTGAAGTTAGAAGTGTCTTGGAGAACAAGAACTAGTGGAGATTATTAGAGACTTTCTTATCCTAAAGTAGTTTGTGGCAGCAAAAGCTATAGTGGTAAAGTCAAGAATGACTTAGTACAAAATTATACCTTTAGTGCTTATAAATTACAAAGCCCTAAGGTAAGCTAATCCAACTATGTATTAATATAATATGATACTTTATACTTGTGGCGAGGAATTATAAAGAAACATTGACCCATAATAAATATATACAGCTGGGACCACCGAACTCATAATTTCGTTGGTCAACAATAAAGACAAACAATATTTCATCAAAAAATATGACTCCCTGTCAACGTCAAGCCCATCATACTTTCCGTTGACGGAAACCAAGTACTACAAATTACCATTTTTATCGCAGAATACATTGACACAGTTGGAGAACACGTTTCACTTGTAAGGGTTAATTTGGTGAATATTCACAGGTAAGGGCACGATTAATACGCTGGCGGTGAGAATCTACGGTTTGGTTAACGACAATTGTGACCACTTGTGCAGGGCCAGTGAAAAACGATCCAATGGAAAACGAAAAAGGTGAAACTCTGAATTTATATTTGGGTAGAATATACATTTCTAAAAGCTTTTTTGACATTTTGAATTCATATGTGGGTATATTAAGAAGTAGAGGGAGGCTACAGAGTATATAAATGGACCCTCTCTACCTCAAGAATCGTTTTCAGTTTATCTGCGATTCCCACACGAAATCACTTAGGTCATCGGATAACCTGCGACTTAAAATGCCAATGCATTCCACTACTTTCTTAGATAAAGCTTTTACTGTCCAAGCTGCTCGTCTGTGGAATGCATTGCCAGACCCAATAAAACGCGCCCAGTCATTGCCTGTATTTAAAAGACTCGTAAAAGAACATTACCTGACACTGTGATTGTGATCGTTAGTCAAAAATTTCTTTCATTGCCTATATATATTAAGTATGTATGTATTTATGTATCTATTATATAACATATGTATGTATTTGTGTATCTATAATAATATTATTGTATATTTAAAGTAAATATTCGTAATGTTATGTGTTACACCAATGTCAACCCCATTTCATGTCCAGTCTATCACTGTCCATTCCAGGTTGCCTGGAAGAGATCGCGGTATGCGATAAGGCCGCCCATTGTATGTATTTTAGTTTTAAGTTTCCTTTTCTATGTTTTAACTTGGTGTACCTACAATAAAGCATATATAAATAAATAAATGGATTGTGTCAGGAATGATATGAAAGAAGACTCCCTTGTCTGTGGGACTTTGAGGGTGAAGAGGACCGAATGGTAGAAGAAAACGTTTTGTTTGTCGCCGACATCAAGTTACTTGCGACAAGAGCAGAAAGGTCATGATAATCACGATTAGGGCCAACGTTTATAAAATAATTTATAGTATAAAAGAAATTACTGCAGTCACGCCAGTCAGCTCCTATTCGGTCATGTTAAGCACATAATATAGTAACTAATAGAGTTTAATTGCCAATAAAATTAATAAAAATATGACGACATTTATTAACCTCAACCAAATCTAATCTAATTATAAACGTATAACACTTGTTAGAGCTAGTCGACAGTTCATTAACTTTACATATCCAATTATTATGATCAATTTGCATCAAATAACACTACATCATTTCATTCTAACGGTGTAAGAAAAACCGTGACCAATTGCGTATAAACCATGATAAAGTTAACATATGAGACGCCTTGAGGCAAAACGATAGTATAATGAAGATAGGTTATGCCATCTGTCTTTTTGGATATGCGGTTCTAATTTGGAATTTGCCCTAAGGTATAAAAGCTGAAACAGGCCAATTAAATAGATAGCAATAAAAAAGAAGGCGGTTAAAAGCACAATCATCTATCTATGCAAGACCAAGTACAGTTTTTTACCAGGTGCTAAGACAAGCAATGATAACAGTGATCAAAAATTGTACAATATAGTTGCAACCTTAATTTACAGGTTCAGTTCCATCCCTGGTCACCTACATGAAGTACGTTAAATCAGAAGCGAGACAACTATCGGCAACAATCGTGTTTGCATGCGTCGATAACTCGATACGTAGGTACGAAATCCGAAGGCTTATTGATCTCTGGTCATGACCTGAAGGCACGAGGGTTGAATATAGACCTATCAGTGAGAGTAATAATGCACAATGAAAAGGTATAGAAGGTTCACTATATCATAACTCTTTGGTGACTTAGGCTGTGTTGAATCCATTGTACAACTCTCAATTGATTCTTCCATGTTTAGCATGGCTAATGATGATGATTGAATGTCTATTGTTGCTCACAGCTAAACGGTCAGATAAGCTTAATTTGGAATACGTCTCGATGATGAGAGGGCTTGAGTGGATAGACCCTGATCGGAGTCAGTCTGTTTTAGAGTCTCTTTTTTGTCATGCAATGTCTGAAGTATATCTTCTGCACATGATATATCATGTGTCCATAGAGATAATGATAAAGCATTGTATTCGAACGAGGGACCTTTGTGTCTGTCGAAGAATATTGAGTGATGTCTGACTGCAAATTGGTGCAGTAGCATGCATTAAGTAATGCATGGTTTTATGGTAGCATTTTGGTATATGTAAGTGGTGAGACTGGGTTCAAAATGAGAGTGAGAAAATTGTTCTACTTTCTCACCAAATTATTAGAGCAATTATTCTACTTATGATGGGAATGTAGTATGCTTACTTTAACCCACATTTTAATGACACCGTTAACTTGTAAGTATTCGAAACAAAACGAGATATACGAGATCTTTGATTGACGAACCATAAATATAATCTCAATTGACGCTATTTCATTAATAAAGATATCATAGTAAGCAATGGACTTTTACAATAATAAGTATAATGAACCAATACCTATATCGTTAGTCATCACATCTTTTACCGTCAAAGCTTTGAAGTTCGGGCTCGACCATCAGCAATGAAGAGTACAAATAAGTAGATATTAGGAAACAGCATTTTAGAGATAAAGAGAAAAATAATGAAAAGAGGGAGACCGATATGCAAGTATAAAAACTGGCCAAGTGCGAGTCGGACTCGCACACGAAGGGTTCCGTACCATTATCGCAAAACACTGCAAAAAAATCACGTTTGTTGTATGGGAGCCCCCCTTAATTTATTTTATTTTAATTTAATAATTATTATTTTTTGAAGAGAACATACAACTAAATATTCTGTGAATATTTCAAGCGTCTACCGGTTGCCGTTATTAATATCGAGCAAAAATCGGCAAAAATATCACGTTTGTTGTATGGGAGCCCCCCTTAAATATTAATTTTTTACTGTTTTTAGTATTTGTTGTTATAGCGGCAACAGGAATAAATCATCTGTGAAAATTTCAACTGTCTAACTATCACGGTTCATGAGATACAGCCTGGTGACAGACAGACAGACAGACAGACAGACGGACAGCGAAGTCTCAGTAATAGGGTCCCGTTTTTACCCTTTGGGTACGGAACCCTAAAAATCAACTAAAAGAAAAGTAAATTTCGAGATTAATAACCAGGATGGAGCAGAATAGAAATTCTAATACCGCGAAAAATCCAGCAATTAACTTTTCAATAGAATATTTTTAGCAAACACTGCAGCTCACATTTTATGTCTCAAGATACAAGCTATCATAACCGACGTATCGGGAATTTAATCACAAACTTATCTAAGCGGAAGGAAAGATTTCCTCGATAAGGATCGAAGCAAGGCTTAACGCGTAAATTGCAGTGCCTTATCGGCTAGCGTTGGACCGAGACTTATAATGCCATGTTGAATTGATTCAGTCGCCTGCGCAGCGTGGTAAATTTCAATATTAATCAACGGGCTGACCGCTCGTTATGTAGAGAGTTCGCTTGGGAATTAAGTTGTGTGGTAATGTGGAGTAACTAGCTGTTGCTTGCGATTTGTTTTGCTTATATACCACACACTAAGTTTTGAAAAATCTTTTCTATCGTATTGTGTTGTTTGTGGGTATCGATTTGTAAGTGTGTTCTACTGTCGATGGGAGCTGTGCCTTGTCTGTCAATCTGTCTTTCACCGAGTCAGTCACAGCATTTTGTGTACTGCTTTTAATCAGTAACGATGCAGCTCAATGAAAACAAAGGGATGCGTTGCGTCAGGCAAAGTGCTTCTAAGCTTTATCCTCTTCCTTTATTGCACTATGTATGTGTACTTTTTGAATTAAATATAAATGATACGAATAGTAAGCCAGCAATGATGGTCCAAGCAGTAATGGTCCAAGAAAGCAAAGATGTGGAGAATGCCCGTAGCTATGCACTAAGCATGCGGAATTAAAGTAAAAGCCGTTCCTCGTAGGAGGCACGAGATTAAGATCACGTCTTGACACGAGTATTAGACGGGCGAGGCGTAACTAAATGTATCAGAGATATGATACGTGAAATGTTTAGATTTTGTCCGGATAAGTTTATAGGCATGCTTAAGGAAATTATGTGGAGTATAGAAATAATTGTATCGGTATATGAGATTTTGCATTTTGATATGTTTAGCTATGACAATTTAAGCATCGTCATTGCTCTAAGGGTTTTGTTTTGTGTAATATGGTGAAGATTTTGTGAAAGAAAATGGAGCCTAAAAATATAGACGCTGTATGATAAATGATAAAAGGTGGCGTGTTGGGTAAAACTGTTAGATCAGAGATTAATTATAATAAACAAATACATTGTATATAAAGTAACGGTAGAGAACGACATAAGGCATTTCTTCTATTATGGTTTAAAATCACGACTTTGTCAGATCATTATATTGAGATTATTTCTGAATAAAGATTTATTATTATTCACCTCGAGGTATCGGCTTTTGGAAGATATACTCAGTTCACAAAACACATATTATGAATAGTTTTGAATATCTGACAAAAATAGAACTTCTCGTTGTTATGCCTCATGTCTAAACAGTTTAGCAAGAAAAGCACGCTTCATGAATTTACAAATACTTGTTGTAACTGTGCTTGTAACAATGATGTCATAGAAAGACGTTTTAAGATGTCAGTGGCGTACGAGCGACCTTTCGGGTAATTGGCTAAGGTCAAAAATCTAGCAAGTTAAAGAGCTTTGAAAGAGTTAAAACACAATAAATAAAACTGTTTTGTTGTCAACTTTTTGTATACAGTTTACTATATTAAGTAATATTTATTATTTGGGCAGAAAAGTTTTATTATCTACTAGTCAACTAAGGGTGCCAATAGGATGGATCCCGACTGTCCCAGAAGGACGGTAATTAATTTATTTTTTATTAATGTATTTCACTGTGTACAATAAAGCATATAATAAATAAATAAGGATAATATATTATTCCCCAATGTTAACGCAGTACTGGCCGTGCGCTCGCTCGGAGCCAAAATATCAATGTTGAACCACCTTTTGGATCAAGATCCAAGTCCTTTTGGAGGAGTATCCAAAAGTAGCGAAAAAATGTCGTGTAGTAATTTTTTTTTAAAGCAAAGCTATTAGTTACACGAAAAAATCTCGTTTCACAAATAATGTACATAAATATTTTTTTTTTCAAGTCTTTTAACCTAGCCGTTACTAAGGACTAGGAATACGCTTTAGAAAGTAACCGTTTTACGGCACCGAAGCGGTGGAAGGCACATAAGAGTTATTTCTTTTAAATGTTTACTCTACATTCAGTAATGCAATCTTGATTTTATATTGCAGTTCCACCAGTGAAAATATCAAATTATTTGAAAGTTTGACTGGCACTTATTACATATCGAAAAAGAATCTGACAGTAATGGCGACTTTCCAAATGCTATCTATAATTCTATATCATTACCTAAATCGATGGTAGTGAATATTTGAAATTGAAACAGCAACTCAAATAAGAAGAAATAAACGATCAATGGTGACCGTGAAGAATGCTAATGGTTCCGTACGCTTATAATTCAGTTCTTGTACTAGATTGAATTTTGATAGTATTGTTTAAAAAGAACAATGTAAATTATAAACTGCACTGGCTGCGTCTATTAAAATATTTTATAAGACAATTTCATTATGTTTGTGGTTTGTTTGAATTAGCAATGAAACTAAGTTGAGTATATTTTGAATGGTTTTAAAAACCAGCAAGTGTAAGTAAATATAATATTAGATCAGCTAGTTATTTCGTTTCCGGCACCCACTGCACCAAAAAATCTGCTAGTGGCCTTCAGCGATTGAAACATTCTCTATTGGATACCACATAAATTGAAGTCTTCAATTTATTTACTGTCAATATTTATAAACACAAAATATGAAAGTCCGCTTTGCTTATCCAAACACTATAACCCAACTAACTCCACTGCAAGTGTCTTGTACAGAGTCAATTTCTCTGACACTCTGACAGAGTTACAGCAAACGAGGTTCTTTAATATTTGTACGGAACCCTGGTACACTCTGGTATGGTTCCATTTGCAAGCGGGTTCGTGAGTGTGAAAATATTGTGGCAGTTATGATACAGCGTATTATATCGCCTACACTTACAGTGCTGGGGGCTGACAGAACCGGTATGAGATGGGAAATCTAAGATGCAATTATAGAAATGTTGTGTTCAATTTTGCTATATGTGAATGTTTTTTAAATTGTATGGTATGGTGTAGGCTTGTGGTGTTTCTTGGAAATTGTTTATAGCAATATTTAATTTGAAGCAGGAATAGTAAAAAAAAAAATTACTATCAGGATAAAACTAGGAAAATTGGCTTTATATAATGAACTCTTGCCTAAACTATATTTATTAAAAAAATATTGAATTAATAATCTGGCGTGGCAATTTAATGAGTAACGATTTTCAATGCCAATATTTGTTTTGTTATGACGTATTAGATAAGTGGCGGTAACTTAAGTTTGCCCTATGAAAAAAATCTGCCTACAATATAATTAATTTAATTAAAATCTTTGTTCTTTACTTTGTCATACGCAAGCGCAACCCTAAAATAAAACCTTGTAAAACACATTTAATTTCCTTTCCTACGAGTAATTTTAAAATGACTGCTTTTTATAGTTGTTACATCAGGACAGTCACATAATTTTACCAGCGTAACGAGACAAAAATAAATTGTATGACCTTTCAGGTCAAGAACGCTTAAAAACATTTTAGTCAAAAAAGTTCCACATTTGTAATCGTAAAACTTAAATAACCATAGAAATTATGTGTCATAAAAAAGATGCCATAGGAAACATAATGGAAGAATTCTGAGTGCATGAATACTAAAATAACATCAAGAGCATTTTTTATGAATACTGTATTATTCTTGTTTTAAGCGCATCAAAAGAATTATGACAGTGGATGAGCTGAATGAATGGTACAAAAATAATGTTATTGTTTTTAATGTTTCAGGAATTTTGTAGCATTCTTAAGCTGTGAATGAAGGTATTTTAAGCTTGCGTGCATACTAAGAGCTAGAAGCTACTACAAAAGCCACTTTAATTACTCTTTTTCATTCAGCAGTAGGTAAAAGGGAAAAGTACGAGGTTGAAGGTGGCAAATAAACGAACTTAGACAAATAGATATAACCTTTAAAAATACCTACACCACACAGATAGATAAATACGCAAAAATAAATGAGATAGACTTATACCTACAAACACGCAAATCCCCCATGTGATGTCCCCATGTCATGGCATGTGTGCATTTGCTTGATAAGAACTAGTAGCTAAACAAAAAGTATTGTATGATTTTTATTCTTAAATATTAATATGCGAGTTTAGACTATAGTTTAGGCTAGGTTTTGAATATATCTACATGACGATGGGACGATAAAACTAAAACGGAAAAGAAACGAAAACAGAATGAGTGGAACTGGGCTGTCACACTTGCAGAATGCATCAGGAATTCAGGACCGATGGGCTAGAATCGTCACAGTGTGCCCGAGGATGGGCGAAGCCTAAGCCTAAGAAACGCTGGCGTGACAATAGGACTCGCTTTTGACGGATTGGTCAGAGAAGGCAACATTCAAAGAACATTGGAAGGCTATGGAGTAGACATCTGCAGCAGTGGGACAATAGAGAATTAATTTGAAAAAAAAAATAAGAAAAGATCTACAAACCCAAATCAACCGACGACGTGCCAAATACCACATCATCAAAAATCGATAAAACCAAATCAGAATCAATTAGCATAAACATCCAATATCCAGTCAATGGCTGCCTACTGATAGTTGTGACGCAAACATACACAATAGCAGCTGTCATTGATACTGACATTACTGACAAATGACACTTCAATGGACGATCAGTACGTAGAAGGATCGTATTAGCTTTAATTATGTCCCAAATGGAGTGTGCGGTAAGGGGTTACTGTCAGATGAAATGGGAAAATCTACAGAACGAAAAATTTGGCTAATTATTTTTAAACTGATAAATAGTTTACAAAATACTTACACCTACCTATAAATATACCTACCAACTTAGAGAATAAGCAAGCTGAAGTGACAATGGGCCTGCCATATTAGATGTGGAGTTGATGATCGTTGGGGTAGACATGTTCAAGAATGGGTAATCGTAACATATGACATCCCCTGGCTGGTTTGAGCTACGATCTTCGCAGGGTGGATGAGAGCTGCCAAATATCAAGACTTTGGCGTGCGATTGGAGAGGCTTATGTCCAGAAGTGGATTGCTATAGGCTGATGATGATGAACCAGCTCCAACCCGAAAGCCTTCAAAGCAATAGTGAACAGGCATCTCCTCGGCTTGCTCGTTCCGTCAAATACCTGATCCAACGCGTACAATCAGGCCAGATAAGACCAAGAGTAGGCTAAAAAAACACAAATAGCTAATACCTACGTATGGAATACGAGCTCGTATGAGCTCTAGCAAAAAAGACTTTTGGATAGTAAAAAGTATCAAAAGATTAAATGCCTAAAGGGTTCGATTAGCACAAGTTTCGGTCACGGAATTTTGGTTTTTTTTATTAACGAAAAGCTCGCTTGATGGTGTGCGATGATGTGGTCGACGCGCGACGGTGAAACACACTTGCCTAGAAGTAACCTATTCACTCTTGACTTAAGTATAACAAGTATGAACACATACATGACAGAAGTATTTTATTTCTCTTTTAATCCTATTGTAGTGATGTAGATGACGTCTATCCTCATTATAACAAAGGTATAATAAAATGCAACAAAAACTGGTACTTGACATTGAGACATGCAATGTGGGCGCTGATTACATTCCAAGGTAAATAACAGAAAAAATGGCAAATGATAAAATTGGATTAGGATTATGTCATAGAACTTTGTAGTAGTTTAATATACGTAGAAAAAAATATGGTTGAGTGACTTGCAAATAAAAGGGTTTTCTCGGTTCGTGACTATTTTTTTGCTTTGAATACAGTGACGATTCGTTTTATATTATTTTTGTGCAGGAGGGATCAAAAAGTAGTGAGAACGACATACTCCTTGGTAAGAAAAAAAAATACTGGCAGGCATAGCTCAGATACATATTTGTAATATTAATAAGGAAAAAAATCTTCGATTCTCTTTTCTTTTTTTCTGAATGTAGTCATTTGTTTGCATCGTGTCGGAACGTGTTCTCGAAAATGGAGAAAAACGAAGTGCGAGCCGTTATTAAATACCTCTGTTTAAAAAAAATAACGACGCAAGAGATTCATTGCGATTTGGAGGCAACATTAGGAGAGTCTGCTCCGCCGTATTCCACTGTCGCAAGGTGGGCTTCTCAATTTCGAGTAGGGTGAACAAGCACGGAAGACGAACATCGTTGCGGCCGTCCATCGACGTCAGTCACCCAAGAAAATATTGCGAAAGTCGAGAAAATTTTATTGAGCGATCGAAGAGTTACCATCCGATACTTAATTCAAGAAACGGGCATTTCATATGGAAGTATTCAATACATATTGAAACAATCTTTGAATATGAGAAAAGTCTCCGCAAGATGGGTGCCGAGAATGTTAACCGAGTCAGAAACAAAATCGACTTGACATTTCGAAGATATTGTTGGACAAGTTTCAAGAAGATTCTGAAAACTTTTTGTCTCGTTTCGTAACAATGGACGAAAAATGGGTCCATCATTTTGATCCCGAGACAAAACAGCTATCCTCGCAATGGAAACGGCCATCATCATCGACCCCGAAGAAGTTTCGTGTCGTGGCATCGGTTGGCAAGGTTATGGCCTCAATATTTTGGGACTCAGAAGGGATATTGTTGATTGATTACCTGAAGCGTGAATAATAATAATAATAATAATAATAAATTCTTTATTTGTATAGAATGCAGGTATTACAATAATGGTGTTAGTTTCAAATATATTCCCAGTACATTCTGCCTGTTGGCATACAAAAATATAGTGGTTAACTTACAGATAATTAAGAAACTAAAATTAAATTAATTAGTACTTAAATTCAAAATGAGATCATGAATCAGCTAAGTCTAAATAATTTACATAATAAATAAGATAAAGTGAAACAAATATTACAATTCATCATTTATAAAATCGGTAACAGAGTAATAACATTTCTCTATCAGCAACGTCGATAGGACTTTCTTGAATTTTATAAATGGCTGATCCTTAATACAATTTGGCAATTTGTTAAATATAATAGGAGCCATACCAATAATGTTTTTTTTAAGCAATGCAGTGTTATATCTACCAGTACACAATAGACTCTGATATTTTGATCTCATGACATTAGTTCGCATCCTTGTATCATTCAATGTAGGGAATAGATGCTTGTTAGTTTTAACGAATATAGCTACTTCGAGAATGTATAAACTAGGAAATGTTAGTATTTTGTGTTTCTTGAAAAAAGGAATGCAACTATCTGTAATTTTGAGATTAAAAATGGATCTTATGCACCGTTTTTGGGCTTTAAATATAGATTCCCTTTCGGAACAATTACCCCAGAATACTACACCAAATCTTAGAACAGAGACCACCAAACCGTGATATGCAACCATTAATGTGTCAACGTTAACTTTCTTGGACAGATTGTAGAGAGCATACGCAGACGTGCTTAATCTTTTGCAAACTTCTTCAGCCTGCGGTTTCCAAGTTAATTGACTGTCAATCAATATACCCAAGAATTTAGCCACGCTAACGCTATCAATAGTTTGTCCTTTATAATTAATTTTTAGGTTTAAAGGAAGAATTTTTTGATAAAAATGCATTATATTTGTTTTATTGAGGTTTATGATTAGATTATTGTCGTTGAGCCAGTTTATTATTAATTTCAGAGAATTATTTATTTCACTTTCGTAAAGCTCTTTGTTGAGGCAGTCTATTAGGATTGTACTGTCATCGGCAAATAACACACAAGGATATGGGATGTGTCGGGGTAGATCATTTATATATAATAAGAATAATAATGGCCCAAGAACGCTACCCTGCGGAACGCCATATTTAATTGCCCTAGGACCAGATAAATATTTGACCTCACGTTTTGATTTGATGCATATTTTAGAGATTTCTGTATACTGAAGACGTCCACTTAGATATGATTTTATTAGTCGTAGGGCATTCCCTCGTATACCGTAAGCATCAAGTTTGACCAAAAGCGTTTCATGGTTCACGTAATCAAAAGCTTTGGTCATATCGGTAAAAATGGCACAAATTGGTATTTTTTTATCCACATTAACCATTATTTTATTTATTAAATCGTATATGGCCATATTTATATTTTTATTTTTACGAAAACCTTTTTGTTCCTCACATAATATATAATATTTTGACAGAAATGAATAAAATGACTCATAAATTACTTTTTCGATTATTTTGGAAAATACGGGGATTAAAGCTATTGGTCTATAGTTAGCCATGTCTTCTTTGTTGTTCTTCTTATGGAGTGGTTTAACTATTGTGGTTTTAAGACTATCGGGGAATGTTCCAACGGATATGCTTGAGTTAATAATGTGACTTAGAGGGTTAGCTATTGTAGAACACACAAATTTTATAACGTTTGTAGAAATACCGTCATATCCATAGCTCTTCTTGTTCTTTAAAGATTTGATCACCCTTATAATGTCTTGAGGGACAACTGGAGCCATAAAAATAGAATGAGGGTTATACGTTATTCTTAGCGTATCTTTAGTTGTGTCCAGGGGTGGAGCGTGGAACCACTATTACAGGCCAATATTATGCAGCTTTAATTCCCAAGTTGAGGAATGCCATCAAAGAGAACAGGAGAGAGAAACTTCGAAGGGGCGTGCTGTTTCATCACGACAACGCACCTGCGCACAGGTCGGCAGTTACGATGGCTGCCATTCAGCAAGCTGGCTTCGAATTGGTTGACCAACCCCCCTTATTCACCAGATCTGGCGGCTAGCGATTTTTATCTGTTGCCCAAATTAAAAAAATACTTAAGGGGAAACAGGTACGAAGACGATAACGAGGTGATGGATGCCGTGGAGAACTTTTTGCAGGATCAGGACTTTAAATGATCCGTTCACATAATCTTTGAAATGTGAATTAAGAGCCAAATATTCCATAATTTTGTGCTTAGGAGAGTTAATTAAACAAGAACATACAATTTTTATGACCAATGCTAGAAAATCAACACGCAATTCAATAACAAATCGATGCATATTGCGCCATCTAGTGATATTCTTTATTTGTTTGCGCTGGGACCTAGTGTTATTGTAATTCTTTATAAATGATTTGTGGTTAAAAGTTCTTGGCGCCGCAAGGCCCGCAAGAATAATAGGAAGTACCTAATAACTATTGGCGTGACTATCGTCCGTATACATTAAATTGACCCATTTCCTTCATTGAATAGCATAGCTTCCAATTTGTTTCAAGTGGAACAATCTGTGATAATGACAGACGATTTCATATAACCTTAGTTCAGCAATGACAGTATGGAATCCATCCATTTAGCAAGGGACGACCCTAATTGGGAAGAGGCTTCGAATTGCCTAACATACGAGTAAAAGCTGTTTGATCAATATGGGTTGAAAAAGCTACTAGACCAAGAGGCGAAGGACCAATAGTACGAGTAGTAAGTTTTCATAATCTGGTTGAACCATTATGAAAACTTACTCTTATTCATTGATAATGCATGATACTAAAGGGTCTTTCAACAAGGATGGGTCGATGTTAAAATTGAATAAAACAAGATGTGTGTGAGATATTAACGAAATTTATTTTTTATTTAAAAGGCCCATTTATGCCAATTATGGATGGAATATGACATCGTTCAAATGTCCGCCGCGGCTTCGTATGGTGGCACGAATCCGAGAGGTCCAATTTTTAATGACTCTGCTGCATCAACAAGTGAAAGACCCTTTAATTTAAAAAAAACTTTTTTGCAAAAAATTACTACCGACTTCCAAATAAAACCACTACAAAGTGAAAAATAACTTTATTTTTGGAAGTCGGTGTCTTTGATAGGTACAATTATTTTTCGTTACGGACACTGACTTCCAAAAAGAAAGTTATTTTTCACTTTGTAGTGCTTTTATTTGGAAGTCGGTAGTATTTTCTTCAAAAGTTTTTTTATTTTTCACTTGTTAGTTATACCTAATAAGGCATACCTATAAATCCAGAATAAATTACCAGAATACCATGAATCTTGAACAAAACCGGTGAAATGAGAGTGTACCAAGGTGAACTGTACACCTCTGCGTACCCTTTTAGAGCGTACTGTCGTGATGTTATGTTATGAAATGGTATAATAAATAAAGAGACATGCGATTGCAGCAATACCGAGAGATTTGCCGTCATTTAATTAAGAGTTCTATTGTATATCTCCGAAGTTCTTCATCAGATCTTCACCAAATTAAAATGGGACTAATTTTGAAACATACTCTTTAAAACAAAAAAGGAAATTTCAAAATCGGTTCACAATTGACGGAGAAATCGGTGAACATAAATAAAAATAAAACATACATAAAGTCGAACATAAAACCTCCTCCGTTTTGGTAAGTCGTTTAATAATGTGAAATGTGGATGGATGGAAAGTGAGAGGAAGGCCAAAGAAAAGATGGATGGACCCTGTGAAGAGTGATATGAAAGAAACGGGAGTTAGTGATACCTTGACGGATGATAGGTAGTGGAAGGGATGTAGGCCAAGGGCAGGAAGATGATGAATCTTATCCATTGCAGCTGTTCTCTAGTAAGTGCAATGATCACATGTGGTCACTGTTGAACACATCATGGTTTGCAACTTCCCTTCACCACAAATTCAACTTCATCAAGTAACCCAATATTTTATCCATGCATACCAAAACAGAACCGAAACCAAAACAAAGGAAACTTGTAATTAGAACTTAATAACAACAGTTTGTTTAACATAATTCCTTTGTACCAATTCCATAAAACAATTTTGAAGACGTGTCTATAACCTAAACATGAACTTGCGCGTGTAGGAGGACCACAAACTATAGAGGGTGAAACGGATAGACGTGATCATATTTTAAACACTGGTTCTGCCTATATATATTATGAACAACTTTCTCCAAAGAAGTCATAGCCAATTTTCCAAAAAAGATTTGGATCTTCCATACAAAGGAGATGTTTGATTTTGGGCCATCACTATATACGCTACACAGATAAATAGGGGGATTCCATAAAAATAGTAACAAATTAATTTGAAGAAGGGTACAAAAATGTTCATATGAACAGTTTTTTAATAAGATAACCCTATTTTAAGGAAGCCATGACAGTTGTGTTAGACATGACGATCGACGACTTTGACAGTTTTAAGAAGTGATATTTGAGTCTTCCTTTGCTTTGACTTTGAATTGGATATGTTTCGGAGGTTTTAGTGATTGTTTTACTTTTGCAACCCAGTTTAATACTACGGACATTTATTGATTGCTTCTCTGTTGCAATAAAATTGAATTCGTGTTGTTTTTTTATAACGCAGTTAAAACGATGACACGGCAAACAAATGGCACTGTCAAAATGACATGTTTCGCATACTACTGACCTGATCCACCATGGTTAATTATACATTGTGTTGCTCTACTTGACAAAGTTAATTAGAATTTGCATTGAAACGAAGTAAAATTAAAGAAAATTAGCAATGAAAAACAGTTACTATACAATATAGCGATTTTTACAAGTAGTGTAAATAGTGATGGCCCAGGCTCCATACATTTCTGGAACATATCCTTTTTGTCAGCTGACGACCACTTTGTATGGAAAATCCATTTTTAATTTTCTGGGAATTGCCTTTGACTTCCTTGGAGAAAGTTGTTCATTTGCATAAGAATAAATTTATTAAAACCATTGTTAAATTATTTTCTTCACCATACTTAACTTGTAACATGCTGTAATAACAAACTATGCAGCAAACATGGGCACAACCAGTTTTTAAAATATCATCGCCTTTCCGTAATACCCTTCGATCACTAATATAGAATATACTCTGTATAACACAATCGATTTGGCAACAGTGGACGATATCGATCTTTTTGCGATCGACGTGGGATTCGAAAGTAGCTCAAATCATGAGCTATATGTAAATATGGCGAAGATAATCGCAATCTGTAAATCATATTATGATAAACTGTGGATATTTTAAATCAATCAAGGTGGAAAAACAGAATTCAAGTTATTTGTTGATGCTGAAGATTTTGGGAATGAAACGATATATAAAACACGGGAGGCATTGTTTATTTTGCAAAGAACTAAACAGGGGAGTTCGTAAGCAGCATTTCATGTCTACAATGGCAAATGTATCATATTATTATTCTAATATATCAGCTATATTACTGTAACGTTTCATCAAAATCCGTACAGTAGTTTATGCGTGAGATTAATTTACATCATCACAAACTGAAAGCTCGCTTCATTTACTGCGAGGAAAAACAATATTGATTATATGGTATAAATAACGTACGAGTAACTGTAAACAGTGGAAGAGTTATATATGTACATATATGGCGATTATGGTAAAACAAACAGCAAGGAGAATCCATTGCAAGGTTTATTTTGTGAAGCATTGCTTAAATTTATGGTCGTGTCTCCTTTCCCATTAGAACGACAACGTTCCCGGCATAGTCTTCTTATGTATTAACACATAAAGCTGTAAAACTTTCTAACAATTTCTAAAGCAATATAAATCTAAAATCCGTCTATTCCGAGGTAGACAAACGTACGTCAGACAGAATAGCCCATAAAACCAAGCGTGTTAGTCAGGACAAATGTTTGCGAACCACGTGAAACTGCTCTGCCAATATTGGACACAGAATTGTTGACCAATATTTGAAATGGCTAGGATTGATCTTAGAGGAATTAGTTTGTTGTATCGTAGAAGGTGTGAAATTGGAATATTCTTCTCTGGGATAAAGGAGTATTTTTTATAGGCGAACATGCATTTAAATAAAATATTGTTTAAAAATGGGTACCTACAACTCATCTATCAAAAAACTTTATGCTAAGTTATTTTCTTTTTTGCGTTTTCTGTGATAGTATTACCTGTGTATACCTTTCTCTTGCAACTAAAAGTTGTATCTTTTGTAATCATTATTTTTACATATCAGGCTAATTTAAATCTGATAGATTTCGTTACAATTTCATATATCTTATTAATGTCAACAGAATATAAAATCTAATATCAATATCAACAATGATAATGATTTACCATTAATTACAATGATAATAATTTTATTTTATTATAATTAAGTACAATTTAATAATGCTAGATAAATTGAGTAGGCACTGTGTCACAATTTTCTTGTATTTTTTTTAGCTATCACCACTCACGTAGTAAGCTTTTATCAGATATATTTAGGGGGAAAATACTCAGAACGCTTTTTGCGTTATGGGTTGTGATCCCGAAAAATATCAATGCGGATCATTTTAATACAAACCGCGGTAATGACACCATAGCGAGGTCTACTTCGACGCCACCGCCATCTAGTTGTAAAGCAGGAACTAATGCGGAGCTGGGATTTTCGGTACAGATTTTCACAAACGTAGTCGAATTTGGCTACACATTCTAAATTAATATAAAATGAATCAATTTTAAATGACTTACACTTGACAATAATGGAAGAGGATTGAAAGCTAATAAATTGAAAATTTATAAATATAGAGCAAGTTTTTTTTCTTCATACATTGACTAGTTCTACTAATTCTGAGCGAGAAAATATGCGGGCGCATTGGATGTACATTTTAGTATCTTTGATTGAGTATTTTTCAACCGGCTTTATTAACAGGTTATCAATACTAAATATCTAAATTGATAATGCTTTGATATACACATAACGCATACTTAAACAGTCTAAAATGAAAATTGGACAACACACTCTTTACTAAACTATTCTAATTACACACCAAATCTCACAGAAATCATCTTCAAGCTAATCAAACTGTGTATTCAGTCAGAATCCCTTTAACAGTTAGTCAAACATAACATAAATCATAGTGAACCCGTTGGCAAAAGCTATGACGTCACGTCACCGTCAATTAGTGACGAACGGACTATGACAACAATAATTGAGGACTTAGCAGAAACAACATCATAATTATGTGCATAGAGTGTTTGCAGAAGAAATTACTCGTGATATGTGCACTGTTGTGTTTTGTAATTGAATTTAAACTGAATGAACTGAGGTTTCTTAAACACTGTACATTGTATTGTACTCAATGGGCAATTGGTAATTTCAATTTTAGGAAATACAACAACAAATCCTTTAGTAAGTTTCATGCAATTATTTTTTTAAATACTCTGCCTCCCTGCTCTTATATAATCAGAGATTCCAAAGTTTCAATAAACCATACCATTTCTTAAGTTCATTTAAACCCTTCATCGCATTCATTGCTTCACAATGCATCCTTGCCGTCTTAGTTTTTTTATTCGCATCGAACCATTAACACTGCAGTTCCCCTTTTGTTTAGTAATCACGACCAATTGTTAGTAATAAAAGTGCAGCATCAACAATCACTCAATCAGCTGCTAAGGGGGAAGACGTCGACGCTTTTGTTTTAGTCGATTGCGTGTTGAATTTCAAGAGGTTCCTTGTTAAAAATGGGGTTCCTCAATAAGATCGACATGAACGAATTGAGGGGTCACATGAACACGTGTTTCATGAAAAATTTACAATTTATCATAAAAAAACTAAAATCTTGTCGATAAGTCCGTAATAATCTGTGAAATATGGACTATACCCATAAGCTTCAACAAACTTGCAGAGCGAGAAAAAAAAGAGAGACATACGGTAGCAAAAAATCAGCAAACAAAAGCTGCAAGGATGCCGCCCATCCTTACATCAGGTGTGAATAAAAAATAAAAGAAATGATACAGGTAACTTGTACAATGCACAAAACACACGACAATCTTCATCTATTTGAAAAAGCAAATGCGAAGAATAATAAAATAGAACAATTTCACGGTAATTCCACTAATCCCTTGGGCAACCATGACCGTGACACCACAAAAGGTGTAAGAGAGACAGACATGAATTCATTCAAGCCAACAGACATTGTGAATACAAAACCAAAATACATAGAACCCGGGAATGTATACGGTGTTAAAGATGAGGAATAAAATACAAAAGGTCAGAGTAAAATGGATGCTTATAGGTCATGCGAAGGGGGAACGCTAACAAATCAACGCGTACACAATGGAAGCGCTATATTTTCGTAGGGGCAACATTGATGCGTCATAACTTTTAATTAAAATGGAACATTAATACGGGGCGACTGGCAAAATAGGTCCGAGTGTGAATGAGAGAACATCAATGGATATTGACGTGTAATTGTGAGGAAACGCGATGGGAAGATTGGACTATAATAAATTGTATGGGATGATATTGGAAATGTTGTCACGCGTGATTTCGAAAGGGATCCCGCTGACAACCCTCTTTGTGTTGGCTCTGATAATGATGTTGCTACATTATACGGCTATAAATTACTGGTACGTTATTGAAACTCAAACTGTATACTTTGTAAAATAAAAGAACACACTGGATTTAAAAACAAAAGACTTACCTCAATATTGTAGGCAGTTTTATGAACACTAAATAAATGTTTACAGTATTTAATAAATTGAATGCATAACGATGATAATAAGACTTATTTTGTTTGCCTACACTCCCTGATTCTACTCTGATTTCTCACTTGTTGTTTGTTGTATCATCCGCTTTAAAAGAAATTACAAAACCATCACAAATCAAACAAAAAGACCTGATTTCTAATATTCAATAACAGCTACTTACCGAACACCATTTGTATCCAATTATTTATAGCACTTGGTATTAGACGGGATACATATGGCCCATTTAAAATGTCATTTAGAAACATAGCGGCACATATTGAAGCCATAAAAAAGAATGATCTCATTTACTATGAACTAATGTTTTAGATATCGGTAAGGCTTTAAACAGGTTTATTCAAACTACGGCTATAAGTAAACGAGAACTTTTATATGGAGACGATAAAATACAGAAGTTAAGGTTTTAAACGAAAGACGATTTATGGGTAATGGTGGATGAAGAAATTGGTGGGTAAAACGGAATTCATCCCAAAAGAATAATCCTTATGGAAGGGTTTACAATAAGACAACTGATAGAAAAAAATTAGACAGTCATGGAAACTACTGATAGAAGTGAAAACTTAAAACGTTAGCATGTCGGTGACGCGAATCCATAAGTTTTGCCCCTACCAAAAATCGCTTAATATTACTAAAGAAGTATTCACTTCAAAAACTTTTAGTTACATCAAAGTTTGACGAGTTAAATTTGCCAATGTTTTATGCAAATAGAGCAAAAATTGTATCTTCTAATAAATTACGTTCAGAAATTTTTATTCACATTCCATAGTCTCGGCTTATAGCTACTTCTTTAGTAAGATTTTCCGGGTTATTGGACGACTCGCCCGAATTTAACTCGCCCGAATCGGGCGAATTGTCCACTATTAAAAATATTCATTTTTCTGTGTCGATTCGCCCGAATTTTATTTATCGACGCGCGACGGGCGAATTGACCACTCCAAAATTATTTAGTGGACGATTCGCCCGAATTTGATTTTAGAGAACAAACATTAAAAAAGTACAGCCGTGCTCACCCGTCTCGGTAATAATATACAGAATGAATCGAAGTTAATAGATATTGTACTAGAAACTAGGAAAGCAATTCAAACTACCAGGAGGCCAGAATGATGATGAAGTATTTGCAAAGCTAGAATCATTAGCGGTAGAGACTAACGGAGTACTAGGGCTTCAGAATCGAAAATCGCCTGGTACACTTTTTACCGCTCATGTTTCCAGCCTAGCTTCCTCATGATTATAATCTCCTGGTACTTAAGTTAGTCTTTACCGGTACCGAAATGACCTGATAGCGTATAGAGCTGTCTCTTTATTTCTTTTTGTAGCTAATATTGCTGTCTCCCTCTTATTGTTTTGTCGCCAATTAATCAAAAGAATCATGAGCGGTAAAAAGAGTCCGAGAATATGTTGAGATTTGAACGTTAGATATGATAAACAGGCGAAAAAATAATAAGAGGGAGACAGCAATATTCATTACAAAAAAAATGAAAGAGACAGCTCTATATACGCTATCAGGTCATTTCGGTACCGGTAAAGACTAACTTAAGTACCAGGAGATTATAATCATGTGGAAGCTAGGTAGGAATCATGAGCGGTAAAAAGTGTACCGGGCAATTTTCGATTCTGAAGCCCTAGTACTCCGTTAGTCTCTACCGCTAATGATTCTAGCTTTGCAAATAATTCTTCATGATTCTGGCCTCCTGGTAGTTTGAATTGCTTTCCTAGTTTCTAGTACAATATCTATTAACTTCGATTCGTTCTGTATATTATTACCGAGACGGGTGAGCACGACTGTACTTTTTTAATGTTTATTCTCTAAAATCAAATTCGGGCGAATCGTCCACTAAATAATTTTGGAGTGGTCAATTCGCCCGTCGCGCGTCGATAAATAAACTTCGGGCGAATCGACACAGAAAAATGAATATTTTTAATAGTGGACAATTCGCCCGATTCGGGCGAGTTAAATTCGGGCGAGTCGTCCAATAACCCGATTTTCCTTAATGTTGCATTGAGAATTATGGTATCTTCATTGTTTATCGTTATCGCATTCTATAGATTCTTCTAAACAGTATATTGTTACGACCAGCCATAAGGAACACCCTTTACTGGGCACTATTTCTGTAAAATAGTGTTGTAAATTTTAATGTTATTTTATGTCTTTAGATTTTATCGTCTGTGTAAAATGGCTTTCATCGATAGAAGGAACACACAAGTTATAATGTGCCAATTCCTTAGATTGTATCTTTTTCCTCATGTCTATTTTTTGTTCAGTCTCTTTTAATTTGCACGTTTTTAAAATGTTGTAACGACGTGTAATCAATCATTTATAATGTGTTTATTTTATTAACTTTTGATGAAATCAGTTTAGTTTATAAGTTTTGCCTGCAGCTAAAGTGTGGGTGTAGTCGGATTCAAATCCTACCTTTTGAAATATTATTGTGAACCCACGACTTCTCTGTTGTGCACTTACTATTCCTAGCTTACTTGATTCAATTATTGAAAAGTATGTGTGATTGCTATTTTGTAGTAGTTAATTAATTAAGGAAATAAATATGTATGTCAAAGTGTTTTTCCAGGACTTTTATGAAGATGGTAATAAAACTTCGTAAATGTCCTTAAACATTTCCAATACATTGTTAGGACCTCAAAGATTGACATAGTACAACGCAAAGTTTAACTTCAAATATCACACATTTATGTAGATTATACAGATTTTGCTGAACGTGACTATTAGGTTGTACTGTTTAATCTATATCCATTGTTTTCTTTAGTCTGGCGTTATTTCTACCAATGGATCTTCTTCGTTTAAAAGCAATTATTCAATTTCAAGAAGTTCACAACCCATATTTAGGTATATTTTCCGGGATTCCAGTCTTTTAATCTTTAAGTTTTATCATAAGCTGATGAATTATTAGGAAACCATGAGAAAGAGATCGTCCAAAGATCGTTACCATATTTTTTTCTGTCACCAACTAGGAGTGCATGGTTTTACTTTATTCAAAACGGCAACCCATTGCGAGCATCGGTACTGTACTGCCCGATGCCTGGGTGTTTCTAGTATATAAGCCTCGATAACAAGTGTCCATTAGGTAGGCCGTTTGCCAACCCATAACATAAACAGAACCCTGGTTCCTGTCTTTAAATCTTGGCTTTACCTTCGGTTAGCGCAATTAGTCTTCGATCAATATATCTCCTGAATAGCCTTGAATGTTACTGTCATTTCATTTCAGTATTTCCAAGTTATAATAGCAAGAAATAATGGTAATATGTCAATTGATCGAAGTCTGGTCTTAACTTCTTAAGCCATTTCATAAACAACTAGTATTTAGTCCGTACCATAACTTCGGCTTATAATGTTCTGATCACGAATCATAATTTGCAAACAAGAGCTTTGTGTAATTGTATGTAAGCAAAACCCACAAAGCTTATTGGATATCAGTAGGATAAAGTCTTAGAACAATTATTATGGGGCCAAACATAGTTCCTGTAGGGACACTGACTAAAAAGCTATGTGTACTTTATTTGGCACTCAATTCAACATGTATTGCAAGAATTAATTACCACGATTCAGCTCTACATACACACACCAATTTAAATGGTCAATTATATTGATTTGTCAACAATGTAATTTAAATCTCGTGACCAACCGATTCGTTTGTTAGACACAAATCTAAAACTTCGCCTTGTATCGAATTGTTTACTCTTTTACAACGAATGCCACCAGCAACCACAATAGGTCATGAAACTAATAATAATGTATAGAAAACAAAACGGTCGCACTTTAAAAGACATAAAATAATATAGCCAGGAAGCGGGTAGGACGTTAATAAAAAGAAATTGCCTTTACTCGACACTAAACAACTTTACGAGTAAGATGACGCCTTAGAGCCAGCGAGATAGAAATGTTAATGGAAATACAGTAAGTACTGGATATAAAAACATCGCAATTTTATGAAATTACTTAGTCAAGTATTACAGCCTCAGACTGATCATAATTAAGTGTAGCCGATATATTTGACGTAATGAGGTTTGCTTCCCATGGGATATAATTAAACTTGGTATTATCTTGTGTACAAATACAGCTATCAGCAGGCATGTTTCATACAATACTAGCTTCGACCCGCGGCTTTGCCCGCGGGAATAGTGTTATAATATCCCAAAGGATCATTATACCAAGTTTCTCGGGATGAACATTATCCTATGTCAACAAATTCAAGTTATCTGTGTGCAAAATTTCATCCAAATCCGTTAAGCCTTTTTTATGTGATTGAAACATATTTATGTATATGTAATATCAAGTAGGATAGCTCAGAAAAATAATCATACGTTAGACCAAACCACTTGTACTATGTTCTATGTAGGTACAACAGACACCCTTTTGATATAAATGACTTTGTTTAAAGACCGTATATTCAAGTAACAGTAACTGATATATAAAGGACGGTAGCAGCTTCTACTAAACCGCTTATTTCGTGACTGTAACTTAACTAAATGAGATCGTTGACCTAGTCAGCGTAAGGCACCCACAATATATCATCTTAAAAGGGAATAAGGAACCAAAAGGAAATTTTAAGTGTAATGCGCATTACATATTTACTTTAACACAATGAGAGATTACGGTAAAAGCTCGCGATAAAACTGCTGTATCGTTTTGTGAAAGCACAAGATTGCTTATCGGATTTAAATGAAAACTGTGTCTTCGTATTCTTGGAGTCTCGTTTGTGCAATAGTGTACTGAACAATACGGGTCACTGTGCTTTTGCAAATTGAAAAACTTTTTGCTTTCAATACACATTAAATTTTGAGATCTCATGCTGTCGTCTGTAATTTGTGAATTTAGTTAGTCGTTCCTTGATTATTTTATTCACAATTTATTTTTATTAGGCTTGTGTTCTTAAATATTAATATTTTTACTATGTATATATGTTTGTTCCTAAGTGGCGTTCTAGAGGCCAAACGCGTAGGCCAATTTTGATGATTCATACGTCAATCGATTTTTGTTAACCCTTCAAGTGTCACTGGCTACATTAAAATTGGAAAATAGAAAAATGGCGGCTTCTGGGCGCCATATTGTGAACTACAATTTTTTTATTTTCTTCCAAACCCATCGTGTGGGGTATACATATGATTTTAATCAGCCAGCTCGCGAATACGTATCCTCCGACTGCACAGCATGATTTTCTTCTTGTTTACGGCTTTTTAGTTCGCTTTTCAAGCAGACGGGCTTTTTGTTTTTTTTGAATTAACTTTTTAGTTCCTCTGAACAAACTGCATTCAGGTTCAAGTTAATTTTGTGTTGATCTCGGATAACTATGATGATGTGCATCAAAATGCAAGCTTTTATAATTTATAAAAAATCACATCACATCACATCATCAGCCTATTAATGTTCCCACTGCTGGGACACAGGCCTCCTCTCTGTGAGAGGGAGTTTTTTATAAAAAATGCCTAGTCCAAAACACCTCATGTTGTTGTTTCAATAATAATTCAATTGATTCTATCACTAGTGCCGCCAGATCAAAAATTCTTGCTTGAGCAATAAACTCGTTTGCAATTCTCATATATCCGTGGGCGGATTAGGAATAGCGGGACTCGGTCTAAAGGTCATTGTTTTAATTGGGCGTAGCCGTTTTACGATTCATTGCAATAGACGAAGTATTGCGGATATCCTTTGGAGAAGTATACAGGCTGACGTTTACAACTACGAGTCTTCACAAGGAGTATAAAGTGAGTAAGATAGAGAATTTTATGCTTAATGGGTACGCCAGATGACATCCGGCGAACCAAGGCGTAAATGATGGAATGAGCTCGACTGCTACTGAAAGGAAAATCTCGTACTAACAGAAAGCATGATTACGTGGAAACAGGAGATTGCAGGCAGCCTTTGCCCACTGGCCCACTGCAGGGCAAACGCCGCCCTTGGCCTTACAGTGGGATAGTATAGACTAGTTATATTAGATTAGAATGGGTAAAAAATGCTACGTTCAGTTTACTTACTCTAAATTGATAATTGTTTTTAGGGTGAAATATACTGTTAGATATTTTTACCTATACGACGACCTTTTGAGGGCCCAGTGGGTGCGAGAAGCAAGATGACAATGAACTGATGGTAACATGCAGCCAAAGCAATCTATGCGCAACCACCGACGATGCTGTGGAAGTGGACAAGTTTTGGTCAAACAAAATATGAATGACTGTCGTGCCCAGTGGTGGATTTATACTAGGGGCAGTCGGGGCTAGTGCCCAGGGCGGCAAATTTTCTAGGGCGGCAAAATTTGGAAAGTGAGATAAAATTTTCTATACAATATATAATTAACTAATTCTTTTAAATAAACATTTTATCTTTCAAGAAATATAATTCAAGTATTATGAATCACATTAAAATTTTGTATATTATAATATAGGAAATTTAAGTAAAAACTATTCAAATAGTTTAATTTATTTATTTCCATAAAGGTTTGAAAAAATTAAAGTTGATATTTTTATTTTCTGGAATTGATAAATTTATGTAGTTTTTTTGAAGAATTAAAAATATTTTCAAATTATGTATGTATTTTTGATAACAGAAACTTTTATTGATTAATGAATTTTTCTAAAATTGGAGAATTATCCAATAACACTAATTAATTTTAATTAAAAAGAACTTCATAGGGCGGCATTTTCTTCAGTGCCCCAGGGCGGCACAAATTTAAATCCGGCCCTGGTCGTGCCAGCGACACAAACAAGAAGAATATCGTAGAGGTAAGTATATAATTTAGAATTCTAATTCAATGGACTTCAAGGAGATCTAATATAAAATTTGTGTCTCAAAGATTGATTAGAGCAACCAGATATTTATCATCATGCTAACTGTCAATTAAAAGTTACGGATTAACTTTACCAACGGGTTACACAGGCGGTTTCTTTGCTAACTTGTTTACTGCATAATTAGCAACCATGGCTATATATTACCCGTTACATACATAAGTGGATGCCTAGTTACGCAATGTTACATACATAGCATTGGTTTCCCGCTGTTAAGATTTTTGGTTACCTAATCAGGGAAAGGGCAAATATATGAATATGTGATTTCTAAGAGGATGTACAAACTGCCTTAAGAGTGGTTATAGCACTGCAGGAGCTTTGATAACGTAACACCAATTTAATTTCTTGACTACCAGAAAGACATTTCTGTCAATGGAACATAAAAACGCAGTACGGAAGAAGAAATGATGCATCGACCCGAAATAACCAAAACCAACTCTAAATGTACCCACTACAGTCGATACTATAGATATATACACGTAGAGCTCCATACTTCGACCATATACAAAAATAAATGCCTTACAACTAAATACCAAATCTACATAAAATACAAATAATAAACTCAGGAGCATAAACCAAAATATTTAATACAGACGTGTTAATGAACACAATTCGGTAATGTTCACTTTAGTTTTCTCATAACACATAATCATGCAATTCCCATTCTGCATTCAACGGCTACAAGTATTTTATTAGCTAGTACCATTGAATATAAACAACTATTTAACATAGCTTCGCCATTGCCCATGGTTGTACCTAATTATTTTGTGGGAAACAACAAGAATCGATGCAAGATCCGTATGCAACCATACCATAATGTTACTTAAGAAGTTGAAATGTTTTATGGAGGATACACCTGATGTCGGCCGGAGAAATCTGAACTGTGTGTTTGACATCGTATAGAATTTGATGGCCAAATGGTCTGATGGGGTTAATTGGTTCGTATTACCGTTGTTGATGTGGAGACATGGGACTGTGTGTCATAAAAGAAAAACGAGTCAGTGATGGCGTGACGGGACAGGACGGTATGGAAGAAGAAAACGTGTTGCGCCGACCCCAAGTAACATGGGACAAGGGCAGGAAAATGATGATGTGGAGACATGAAGGTCGACCTCCATGTCGTATGTAACCGTATGTTCCAAGTACAAAGCTGCAAGGTATCTAAATGTATAAATCTGCAAAGCCACACCTGCATTTGTAAACCTCTCCGATGGACTACAGTCTAGCGTGTATAGATAGCGAGAGTCGCGGAATTCCTCTTGCATAATTATCTCTGTTCCAATCCGGTGTACTAGTCCGAATCCGTCTACCCAATTCTCTTCGTGCGTAGTCCACATTATTATGCATCACTAGTACCCTTCCAGAAATTGAGAATGAAACGAGAAAAATACTCGTTTTCTTGTACGTGTCCAAGTATTAATCACATATGGCTACTTGGAATATAAATGGATTATTTATATTGATTAACGTGGGAGGCTATTGGAGTTTTATTGTTTAGTATTTTACTGTTAAGATGCAAAAGGCATATTGATTTGTGTAACGGAAAGTTTACAACATAACATGCAGTAAAGTAAATTGCTTTAATAATTTAGTATTCAAACTGAATAACAATAGATTGCAATAAAATAAACTCTACCAGTAGTGGAACTTAATAGGAGGAAACTACCAAACTCCGACGCTAAGAAAAACCAAAACCAATTAAGGACTGTTATGAATTGATTGTGTTCAATTGAAAAGGATTGACATGTAAACACTTAATGCAAACAAACACAGTTAATCAAAAATAATATTGAATAAACTGAGCTTAAAGATGATAAAAGCATTAAGGAATAAAAGAAGAGAATTCTCATAAAAATGGCAGCTTCATTTAGTATGTCAAACATTATCAAGAATTCTTTGATCTCTTAACAAACACCTCTACATTCAGCTGCCAAGGAAACTTAGCGTGAAAAATAAGGCAAACATCAACCAGGAAATTTGACAGCGAATGTGATTCGTGGACATATTTACACTGAACATTGTTCCAACATAAGCGTGGGATGAAATGGTCCATAAAACGCTATACAACGAGCCACTCCACGCGATATTACGAGAACCAAGATAGTCATGATGAAGGAAAAACGCATTCCATTCAAAATTCAACCTTGTTGAGATGGTGATAAGGAGTTGGGTTTGGAAAGCGATGGTGGTTGATTTTGTGGAGATATCAGACAGATGGAACCAGGCTTATTGACAGATTGTCAAGCGCTCGAACTTGAATTGAGATTAGAGGAAGGCATCTATTCCTATCGTAAGAGTAAATTGTAAAGATATTTCAGAGATTATGTGACGTAATAAAGTTCATTTATTCTGCAGAATGCTTTCAGATACCTATAATATTACTCATAAATAAAGTGTTCCTAGAAACTTAAAGGAAAATACACAGCTATTTACTGCAATATTTAATTCTGCATTTATTGCAAACAAAAATATACCTATGAATGCTATTTTAACATAGATGACAGGCATGACGCCAAAGTGGCGCTAAGATGAATATAAATATTTAAATATTACTCAACAACAACGATAATTATGCATCTTGAAAATAGGGTACCTACATATCCTTATTTTGATCCGTGATGTCAGCAGTATTTATAAGGCACTTGTGTTTATTAATAATGTTCTCTAAAACGTAAGAGTAATTCTTACGTTTTCGTACTCGATTACTATACTGCGACATCTACCAAAAACAAACACACAAAAACAAAACACACAACACAAACAACAAAAAAAAACGAAACAAAACACAAAAAAATATATATATAAATAAAAAAAACTGATTCTGATCTTATAGCATCATTATTTTCTTCCACCTACCCCAATTTATTTGGGGTTAGGACAACATTTGTCTTTTCTTTAATACTTCTCTACTTTTCATCATTTCAGTAGCCTATTTTTAGCCATATCATCTTGGACACGGTTCATCCAACGCTTAGGTCTTCACATTTTATAGCCATCCACATTCATACTGAACACATTCCTCACGATATTTTTCTCACTCCTCTGCATCACATGCCCATGCCATGATAACCGATTTTTATACAACTCTTCAGTCACCGTTGTCATCAACATCCACAGTAACATCTTATATCATGGGTGGTCCACTGACAGATTCATAACATTTTTAGCATAATTCAACGATAACTACCACATGTAAACACTTAACCATTGACCCACTAAAATAATTATTTTTCTTATTAAAGCTCTTCATCACAGTTGACATTACCGAATCTGGTAAGACTTAAAACAAAGTGGTACGATCGGTACATTCGTTACCAATTCGATTCAATTACAAACTCATGTTACAAAACAAATCCAATTAACTAGATGGTGTGGAGCGAGTCATAAGCGATGACCGAATTGGTAGAAGCCAAAGCGTCAGAACCAGAACTGTTAAACTAAGTGAGATTGTGTTTATGTGTGTCTTGATGTTGAGCACGAGTAGATTTAGAATAGGTAGTGAGTGAACTGATAAATATAAGCTAGTCAGTGAGTAGCGGGACTAACTGGATTAAGGTTGCCTCAGATATAGGAACTTCAATATAGGAGAGAACCAATAAAGTAAAATGAAATAAAACTTGGTTTTCAGATAAGTTACTAATGCGATGTTGTGTCTTTATTGGAAAAAAATATATAGACGCAATTTAGAAACAGAAGCGACATTTTTTTCGTAAAAGACTAAGCTAAACAAGAATCAAATAAGACGCACTATTTAAGAAGACAGGTTGTCGCCATCTTCTAACCAGGCAACAATCTCAATTTTTCAATACAGTACGCCGTGTAAAAGCCACATCGTGTTTCCTCAGTACCTTGCACCACACGTAAGTTCAGATGGCGTTTCAATCGTCGGCGACTAGATAGCGCTAATTGATCGTTTGAGCCGCGCCGCTAATGTTATGCGCCCGCGCCTACTATGTGCACGGAACGATGACCTGATGAGGCTAAGATTTAAATTAGGGATGAGAGAGGTGATGTGGAGAATTTTTATTGAGTGTGAAAGCAGAATCAAAATAGGTACCACTATAAATCAAGAGTGAATGAGTTACTTCTAGGCAAACATATATATCGTCGACTACATCTTCGCTTTCCACCAGGTGAGATAGAAGTCAATTGCGAACCTCATCATCATAATTTCAGCCGATAGACGTCCACTCCTGGACATAGGCCTCCCCCAGGTGTCGGGCTATTTCGGTAACTTTGGTTCTCCTGCATCCTGATTTCTAACATGATCACGCAAGGAAACGCCGAGCATAGCCTTCTCCATTGCCCTTTGGGTAACTTTAAGCTTTCTGATAAGGCCATTGTGAGCGACCACGTCTCGGTCTCATAGGTGATCACTGGCAAACACAGTGGTCATAGACTTTTTATGAGACACTGCGATAAATTGATTGAGATACCACGCAACTGCCCGAACGCCGCCCAGCCGAGTCGAATTCGACGGTTAACCTCTTTCTCGAAGTTAGACCTACCCAATTGCGAACCTATCAACAATAAAATAAGGTGCTTGTCAACTAGCTTTTTACCGCAGCTTCGATCCCGTAACCACCTCATGTAATCGTGCCTTTTTCCGGAATGAAAAGTTGTTCATGGTAGGTATACAGCGATAGATAGTGTCACTTTCTACCCGTAAAGAATTTTCGTATGCGGTTCCACACTTCCAGATTACCACCCACTAACAAACAAAATAGTTTAGCCTCTATAAAATATTAGTTTCAGATTTACTTACAGTAGGTAAGTAACACTACTGAATCTAAACATAAATCTCCTACTAGTTACCACACAGACGAATATTTATCTGACAAATCATAACAATACTAAATAAGGACGTGACACATGACCTATTGATATAAAAATTTCGATCGAGCGTAAAATGAACCATGGTTCAAGATTACCGACCGAATCGATAAGAACGTGCGAATCGATACAAATAGCTACCGTATCGATATGGATCAATGCTTTAGTATTGTTTATATCGGGCATGGTAGCACGCGTTAGTTTAATAATAAAATAATTGGATAGAATGTAGAAACTATGGATGAAGAGTGTGACAGATGATATTATGTCTGGCAAAAGGGTACCTACTAATGGAGAAGTATGGAAGAAAAAGATAAGTTGCACCGACTCCAAATGAAATGCGATAAAAGCAAGACAAAGATGATGATCAGATAAAATAATTATGGCGAAATAGCCTCATGCAATAATTTGATTAAAATATTGAGTCTACGGACACTGGAAATGCGAAGACAAACATGAAAATTAATTTTCATGTTTGTTTAGAAGTAAATAGATAAATGGAAGATACTAACGTCAAAAAACAATAGAAAATAAGTGTGAGAAAACAAAGAGAAAGACAATTAACACAAGCTGACATTTACGACTCAAGGTAATAATATATGAACATACTATGAAACGAGAGCAGTGGTGGCCCAGTGGTATCGGCCGCGACTTACAAGTTGTAGGTCGTGGGTTGGAACCCCGGCAGGCGCTTTACTTTGTGTAAATTATTTAATCACAACTGCTCTCAAAAACGGTGAAGGAAAACATCGTGAGGAAACCGGCACCTACAACCAAAAATCGAAGACATGTGACATCCACCAACCCGCACTGGGCCCGCGTGGTGGATTATGACCCATACCCTCTCACAGGGAGGAGGTCTATGTCCCAGCAGTGGGAACATTAATAGGCTGATGATGTGATACTATGAAACATATCTCAGGTTAATAAATGAAACCAGTACAAAATCCATGTTACAATTACAAGGCTAACTGATATTTGGTGATAGGTTAAAAGCATTATCGAATTAGAATATGTATGTCAAGACTAACAATATAAATTCCTATTGTGATTGACGAAGTATAAAACATACTCAAAACATACCACCCACGTTGAAACCACTAAGTTTTATTCGCGATGGTATCATATTTCTTAGAGAAAATAAACCAACGGCCAATATTTATATATTCTATTTTAACGACGAAGATTCATGATCAGATTTTATCAATAAATCTGTTGTAGAGATTCTTTACTTCTGATACTAATCACAGCAAACGAAACTTTTATAATAACCACATCGTAATTAACTGTGCAAATAATAATTAGATCAATTCCTACCTAATGAGTCTAGAATCTAATGATGAATCTGCACTGAAGAGATGAGAGAGTCCTTAATGGTTTTATTACAGAAAACAAAGTTAAAATTGACAAAAATAAATTATGGGAAGGTAATAAATCTGTAACTTCCAACAATTTGTACAGCACGCGTCCAAGAATATCTTATAATAAACTAAAACAGGGCGATGCGCAAGTTTGCCAGACGTGGCAGACATTTGTCAAGGAGTAAAGAGTTAAAATAAAATAAGTTTTTATAGTCCCGAGGTAAATGATACTGAAGATGTGAAGGGATAAATTGATGCGAAAAGGAAATCAAATGAAAGATTTGTGTTGCGTGAATGATTTACTGTTTTGGAATTTAATTCAGAAATGGGTGATAAAAAAGAGGATTTTGCCAGATATTTTGTTAGTATCATAAACATGAACCGATAAAAGTTGTATGTGAATGCACATATCTTGATAACGTAACACAAGACTCTTTTGATACAAAAACATCCTCTGAATCCCTTGAGAGAACTAAATTAATATAACGTCTCTCCATTCAGCTATAAGACACATCACGTATTGCATACTCCCTAGAGAGCCATATATTTTAGTTTCATTCTAACATAATTCGTCTAAATCATGTCACATCGTACGTCTACCACAACAAACACTTTTGCAAATCATTGTATTTGAAGTGACATAAAAAATAAACTAACTAAATGACGACACATTTAAACGGTGTACAGTACCTAAATACACATCAAAGTGAAACCGAAACGCATACTGACAAGCGGATTCAGGAAATAAATGTTATTGGAGATGACGATGGACGTATTCCAAAAGAGGACACAAAAGACACTGTGACAAACAAAACTGTACTTGACAATGCTGAAGCTCCAAGTGCTAGCTGTCAAATGAGAGACACTGTGTTTAATTTAAGTGGGTTTGAAGAGGTGGTTCTTTTGGATAGATAAAACTACTCGTAAGCCCATATGGTGGCTATTTACGCATGGCATGTTAGGGGGACGATGTGGTACGTGACACAATATTAAAAATAATATCTATTGAAGAATATAATAACAAAAGTATTAGCGCCGAACAGTTTCCGATCACGTTGGCAATTTGAATACAAAATGAGTATAGAGATGGTAATGCAAACGTGCGTTTATTGCGATATTTTTAAATTAATATTTTTTACATACAACTTTTTATGGATAAAGAGACCGCGTTGCTTGGTATTGCTTTTTAAAAGCATCATTAATATTGCCGAGAGTTACTCGATATTATTCGTAAATAATTTTTACTCGACTTCGGCAATCCATAAGAAATGGTTATGATTTTCAAAAGGATACAAAAAACAATCAATGAATGAAAGGAACAACCCAAACAATATAAAAGAACTCCAGACCGCCAAAACACTCATTCTCAATTAATTTTAAATCCCGCCTAAAAATAACTGCGCGTCACATCAGACTTGTCGTTTTACTTGCGCCGTTTGTAGTGTCACACGTCACCGGTCAAGCGTGAACCGTTTCAAACGCACCCTTGTTTGTATTAACCCTTTTTGCCGTTACTAATACGGTTTCTTGTTATCCTTTTGTTACTAAATTGGTTTCTAATATTACGCTTGATGAGATAAAGTGAAGTTTCAGTGAATTTGATTTCTTTGTTATGTTTTTGTGTATTAGGAGATTGGAGATTAGAATAAGGTTCAAGTCATTTCCCTGACTGCAATATAGAATATAAGAACTTTCAATTAGACGGAGTGCATTAATTGCCTCAATTCATGTTTATTAAGCCATAAAGGTCCCTTTTGCAATTTCTGTCTAACCATTACTCAGGATGGTAAAATAATTATTCCTTTCATATTCATCAATGTATTCTGGGCTCAGTCTTTTAATTACTTTCCATGACCCGTTACACAGCTAGACTAACACCATCATTCATAACCGCCCATAACTAAAGATTTATAAACCCAATAAATTGATTGAGGAAATAAAGTTTCAAATAAATGATTGAAAGCAATTATTCATTTTGAAGACAAACTTGAAACTTCATTAAATCCGAAGTTCTGATAGATATATTGATCAAGCTTTGATGATAGGCGTGAAGACTTGGTTTAAGCGTTCTATAACAGCAAAGATTGACTGCCTTGTGAAAATAAATATAAACTTCGATATGAAGTATGAGCTTTCATAATATGTAATATGAGGGGTATTTTCAATATTTTGCAATGCAGTAAGTATTTGTATAACCATAATCTTTATATACCTTATCTATTCGTCTGACCCTCTACCTCTTTGATGAATGTTCTACTTTTCTTGCCTGTGTGACGTGTTATCATGCCTCGCCAGCACAGACAAAAGCCATACAAAGAAAGCTAGAAAGACTGGGGAAACAATTACCTAGCAGAGAAAAAATTACGATAATCTTCTTAGTTTATATATGTAATTATTAAAGTATCTATTCTTCCCACTGGCTTAGTCATAAACCAAAAGTAGACAAAGGTGAACGAAGCCAAAGCGTTGGGACTTAGTAAGGACGAATAAATGCCGTCTGCGCTCGGCCAATAAGTCAAAATCAGTGGTCGCGGGCGGCGAAGCGCGTAGCCGCCTAAGTATTATTTATACCGGCAGCTACTTAAATTAAGAAACATACAGGAATAAGGATGGAAAGAGCACGCTTAAGTAAATTATAAAAAAGTTGTGTCTAGAAGATATAAATGTCACAGAAGACCGATCTAACGAAAGACCGGAATATAAGGTTTTTAAATCAATTAATGAATCAGAAAGTATTGACGCAAATAAACGTAAAGCTGAAACTACGTAAAATGAAGATAAGGCGTTTTGACGAAGACGACGAAAAGTAACGATAAATTAAGTATAATAACGAGGGTGGACGATAAAAACGATCTAATTTATAATCATCATTAAAATACCAGGGCCAATAACTCTAATTTTATTGAACCCAGCGGTAAAATACGCACTTATATCGACCGTTTATCGAGGTAATAAACAATTACCCCAAATAGTAGACAATTATAGAACAGCTATGTCAATTCTAATCCGTTTTGAATCAACACCAAAAATACAAATATTATTTTTCCAATCAGACTTCAGTATTTAGCACCTATTCAATCTATCAATTAATAATTACACCAATCGTAACCGCTAATAAGCTTCGTAGAACTTTACAAAAACATGATTGCAAGCAATTTACTTAGTTGCGCGTAATAGCAGCTTAAAATTTAAGGAAAATACAGACGTAAACTGAAATAAGAAAGGAATATAGAACACAAATAAAGAATGAAATCGTTAGGTACATGTATATTTCTACAAATAAATGGTAATGGAAAAAGAAGATGAGTTGAGTTGCACTGACTCAAAACAAATTGGGATAAGGGTGAAGATGAAGATGATAATGATAGTGTCTTTATCAACTATACAAAATAATCCTTATAAACGGTAAACAGGTATGACCAAAAAGTAGAGCCGTATATACCCAAGCTTATTTACAAGAACCACCCAGACTACAAAACGTCATAAGAAAGTGTAAGGTAAATATAGAGTGGACATCGCGAAGCTTAAAACAGAATAATTTAGATGACGCTAGGGATTTCTGCAGATTTGTGGCGAAATATACATCCTAAGTTATTGGGCTTTGTAAATTCCAAGCTCGTTTTGGAACTTGAATTAAGGGACATAATATTTATGAGAAATAAATGTTGTAATTATAGATATTAGTTCAAGTTTATATTGTGATTGAGGTGTGTTGTATGAAATATGAAATGTTTGGTGTTGAAGACTTTGAATGTTTAGCTGTTATTTATTTCTTATCGTTGGAACGTATTGTTGGAGTTATTATTTACTAGAGATAGAGATTAAGTTACTTTTCTATACATTAACTTCATCAAAAGAACCTACTGGCATTAACCAAACAATAATTTTGGAAACAGTAGCGCCACACGAGACAATATTATAATAGTTTGACAATTACATCATCGCAATGCAATAAAACGGACATAAAACGATAAATATAGACATGATGAGGACATAGGATCTATGACCTGTCTGTGGGCCACGAGTATAGATGCTATTAACTGATTAGGTGAAAAACGATCTATGTCGAGTTAACTTATCATATAGTTATCTTTTACTGCAATAATATATATGTTTTCTACTTCTTCAATAATCTCTACTTTTTACCACTTACGCTCTAAAGTACTACTTAGACGCCAAAATACGGGCACTTCTTACTATCTTACTCCACATCTATTTAGTCTGGACTAAAGAGATCGTCTCCTACGTGTATACCAGTCTTTTTCGAAAACACTACGTCTCATCTTAACGAGTGAGTTCAGTTCATGTAGTTCTGCGAAGTCCTTTTGTCTCAATCCAGGACTCATCTAGGTCCCACCCCAGATTTATGCAAACACAGCTGGACCAGCTGGTCTAAAGAACAGTCCCTATTTGACAAGCGATTTCGCAAGCTAATTGATACGTCGATTCTCAAGTGGTTATAATTAGATAAACGTTGAGGTCAAACGAATTATACAAAGTGCATGGATGCTTATTGGCTTAGTGACTATAGTGCATTGAGGACTGCGTTTTGCAGATCTGCGGTATAATTTTGGACTAATTAGTTAGCAAGTATGAGATCTGGGACTATTCAGTACGTGGTCAATTAAGCTACTGAATATGCATTCGATGGGATTATAAACGAACAGCTCGTAGATTTCTAGAAATACGTCTATGAGATTGACCTTCCATATACACTTAACTTGTATATATTCTTACAAGGACGGAAAATTATATTTAAAATTTCACTGGAGCAACACATCACGTTAGCATGTCGGTGATGCGAACCCATAAGTTTTGCCCCTACCTAAAGACCGCACCCAGAGTTCCGTACCATTATATATAAATAGTTTGGATCTGTTACTTCTTCAGAGAATTTTAACACTGCGGTGTAGAATAATTATTGCAGTTTTAGGTCAGCGCCATCTCATGACCGATATTGGAACTAATGTAATCTGGCAAAGTGTGCTATTTAGAGACATAATTTTATTTTTCCAGTAATATTTACATAAACTTCTATCATATAGAATAATTTCAGATTCTTGTCTATACAAACTTCGGAGGTTACGGGGGGGGGGGTTTGTTTTCTTTTTAATTTTTTTGTCAAATGTCGAAAACTATGCGGCCTAAAAAAAAAGAACAATTGTTTGAGAATGTGCAAATAGCGCTCTTTCATATGATCGTCATGCCATAATAGCCCCACTTCGAATATTTAAGACCCCTTTTAATCCGTGAGGCAAAAAAATAACTAAAAAAACTTATTTGCAAAATACTTGGGCAATTTTAAGTTGAAGAACACAGACAAGACAGACAGACTGAGTCGCACCATAAGGGTTCCTTTTTACCATTCATACTTTAAGAATAAATCTGATAAATTACTAGGTCGTCTTTAGGATGTCTTTGCATGATTTAAAGAAAGCAGAAGAGCGGTATTTATTATTTCGTAACAGAGCTACAGCTTTCAAGGAAGATGTGGTCCATGCAAAGCTTCATGATGGAGAAAGTATCAATCAAAAGGACTATGAAAAACGTGAAACAGATATCGAAAGACCATTAAGTAACTAAGACACCACATAACCAAATTATATGTGGCAATCCAAGCATTAACACTTTAACTGCTCAAAGTAAACAGTTCAGCAAGCAATATAGCCCCGTTCAGTTAGAATAGGCTGAAGTTATGGGCATTTCGTACTTAAATGTTGGTTTATAGCTCAAATAGTAGCAATTTGCTAGTCCGCTGCTTACGATCACTGTAATGAGCTGTTTCCTCAATTGACTTGCAACTTGTGTGGGATATGTGCTGATATAGTATTGGTTGTATTGTGTTTTACTGTTTTGAATGGGTTTGTTCCTTTACTGTAGGTGGTTTTATGAATATGTTGCGAAGAATAGTGGATTCAAATTTGAGTTGAGTTGGACAAAAGTGATGAAAACACACAAAACTTGCAACTATTTAAAAGATTATGCTACAGTACTAGAAGATTGTTGATCTAAATATTAGTTGGAATAACAAATTCTTGCTCTAGATTTCAAGCTGTTAATAGAAGTCGCAATTTTAGCAATTATTACTTATTATTTTAAGTGATCTGTATATTAAATGTTGAATAAAGAGTTTTACTGTTCAGAATCAACAAATAAAGCCGCCAATACATAACATTTAGACGCATCCCAAAACAAACATCAAAGGAATAAAAACAGACTTCACGATGATTATGAAAATTAACCATATCTCTATTATAAAGAACACGTGTTTCCAAGATATAGGTTTACTTATAACGATGTTACGGTTTTTGACCACAACCATTAAGTAACCGTCACCGGTGCGCACGCGTCGTAAATATCCATTCTGTAAATGTTTAACGACCATTTGTAATTGTTTTATGAGTGGTTAAAAATATCTTTGTTAATGGTGGTCTTGTGGTGAAACTTGGAAAAGCTTTATTATAAATACACGTTTTAGTAGACTGCTGATTATGAGAAATTTAGAATGGGCATTGGTTGGACTTCGAAGAACAGGACGAAGTAGGCCAGCGTCCAGACAGCGACGCGGTAGGCCCAGACTGAGATGGCGTGACGAAAGGATTGGGCAGGTGTAGCAAAAAATATAGGAAAATGCCAAGACGGAAAGGAGGGCTTTGCCCAATAGTGGGAAACATTATGCTCATAATAATATATGTTTAAATGTTTTTTAAGTTTTCATTTTTTAAAATTTATAAATGTATTAAATATAAATAAAGAAAATAAAAATGGGATTGCGAATGATAGAGGATGCAACTCGGAAATTGGAAACAAGCTTGCATAGTTATCACTTAAAATCAGTAACAAAAAGGACAGAAGCATAATATGTAAATAAGATAATTTTAGATATATTTATTTCTGAGTATATGGTACATTAAGATCTTAATATTAAACAAAAAAAGACAAAACAACGAGAAATATACGACTTTGTTTTACATATTGTTGATACATCACTATCTATCTATCTTAGGTTTGTTCCTGGTTGCGACTCTGACTCGGAGCTCCATCCAAATCTTTGACTATAATATTACGTCACCAGGAAACCAAACCATTGCACACATTAGATAATGCACAGTTCAATATTATTTGACTGACTACTAACACGCGCAACGGATCAAAGGAAATTCTAAGTGCTGAAAAGGGAGTTCCCATCATCATCATCATACGAACTCCGCATTGGTCACTAAAGTTAAACTTAAATATTTTGGATTTTTAGCACTTCGTCGTAATCGTGAGTAACTGACAGCACAATCGTCTATAGAATACATAATTTAGCGAAAGTACGGCTTTAAAAGTATTTCTTGGAAGCTAATGTATATGAAGACCAGCAGACAGATTCTAGCTTTCCAAATAACGAGTTTTCAACACTGAAAGAGGAAAACGTAGACGTAAGAATGGCAATTTAAATAAGACGTAAAACGGCTGTAAATCATATTTATTCATATATTATTGCTTGTAATAAATGTTTGGCACTCGTAGAAAACTTTATTCTTAGAAACATGTCTTCATGAATAAAATAACAGACGGGGAAACAGTTGTTCAAACATTTACTTTCGCACTTGAGAACAATGGAAAATTTCATTTCATTGAGACGCAAGGAAAAACAGAAAATGAATAAGTTGAAATCATGGCGCTACTCATAAAATATTACAATGAGTGAGATTGGATTACTGCTGACCCCTTGGACTAGTAAGTAGGTGATAAGCCTTTTATATGCTCGCAGATTGTCATTACTTTGTATAATTTTATGGCAGTTTGACCCTATTTATACAAAGTGGCAACAGTAACGATACAATCAGTACCTAAATGCATATATAAATAAATAATACACACATTAAACAAAATCCTAAATGAAAAGGGAGAAAACAGAGAGAAAAAGTAAGATGACATAGTTAACGGAAATCGTAAATGAATAGAAATATAAACGAACAAAAAACAAAATGGAATTTGCGATGACGGAAAACGGCTATACCGTTTTCCGTCATCGCAAATTCCATTTTGGCTACTTATGGCGGCCAAAAATCGTGGATCAAAAGAAACGGCGATAGTTTGGGTAATTAGCAGTAAAAAAAGAAACACGAATTTTTGCCCACTCCTTATAAACGAAGTCACGAGTGAAATCTATCCAACCATACCAAACACTCTAATCTCCGAGGGTAAATTAAATATATCTATTATTTGTTTAGAAACGTACGTACGTGGTAACCTGCACGTTCAGCCTAGGTACACGTGTTGTAATCGCAGAAAACAATTAAAACACAATATTACCCTTTGTCGCGACTGTTCAATGTTATAACAGCGCGAGATTCTGTTTACTTTGAGAGAAATTAGCTTTTGATAAGCGTGAAATTAACGAAGGACTAACTAAGATCTCTAATAGTGGTAGGTATAGGTGATCCAGATAAACGGACTGATAAAAATGAAGAAGAAGCAAAACACAAAGAAGTAAACATTTGGGATAAAACTATATCCAGTAGTGAACAACCATAGCTAAAGCTGAATATAAATAAAATCGGTAGCAAACCGACGGAAACTTAAAATAGAAAAAGACGACAAAACACCGCAATCAGAATAAAACTTTCAACATCTGGCTTTTACATTGTAATCCTGAAACTATAATTTATTATAACAGATTTTCAATAAATTTAAAGTTGCATATGGCGCTGTTCACACATTTGTAACCTATGAAACAAGTTTTTATCATGTCCAATTTTGAATCTTTATCGCGGCGATATGTAAATCCATAATTTTCAATCATGTTTCCAAGGGATCAGCGTGACAAAGTCTCGTATCGTTCAGTAGCTGAATTGTTTAAACAATGAACAACAATGAATCTGGTTTGTTGACCTACTGAAGCCTCGTTTGCATTTACTAAGCCGTCGACCACGTGCCAAGTCTGGCTAGCAGAATTTGAATTTTGTTGGCTCCAATGTTTTGGAAGGAAGCATGACTTCCTTGACATGCCAAGTCATGAAACAAACAGTTTAAAGTATTTTTTTATAACTATCTTTTTGAACTGAAGCGTAGGTAAATGAAATATCACTTGTCAATATACATCCGATGAGCCCAAATATGATGGTTCTGTCTTGTCTGGTTGAAGATTTGGTATAGCCACCTTCCGCTTCCATCATGAAACCAGCTGCATAGTACTGTATTATTTGAACGTTTCCAAAGTTACATAAGTATGCCAAGTTTCAGCTTAATCGGATGCCAGGAAGTGCATGAAAAATGCATTACTAGTTGCCGGACACATATACGAATCGAGGTAATTAATGGTTTAAGATTAATAAAAACTTGTAAAAACACTTACATCAAAGAAATGTGGCCTCAGTCTTCCTATGGTGTACTTGGCGACATCGGTGGTAAGCTGCTGGCAGGCGCAGCCGAAGAGAAACACGCCGACTACCTGATAGGCTTCCCAGACCCAGGCGGGTATCTCCCGACCGAGGACCTTGCGGGACCGCCCGCCGACGTAGTCGCGAAGTCTTATCCATTCCGTGAGGCACATCTGAAAAGAACGAATGGAGATTTGAAAAGGTGATTTATTGGTGCAGATATAAACTTGTGGAGGAATATATTCGTCTGGTCTCGAGTCTGTTAGTGCATCTTTTTCCACCCCTTTAACAGGCCAAGCTATACTAGCTTATTTCTTTTCTTTTTGCGGTCTGCATACAAATATGAAAAACTACCTCAACTAAGCAAGCTAAAGTTAAAACAAACTTTGTTAAGCTTTTGGTCTGCAACTGGCTTTAGGTTATTAATATATCTCCATAGGTATCACATTTTTATATCGTTAGTTGGAATAGATTGGATACTAGTACGGGAAAAATAATGTGACAAATATCAAACGCTTCATTAAAATCCAGGAGCCCAACTTTTAATAGATAACAAGGGCCGCTAAAATAAATTAACAGAACACGATTATGAAATCCTCGACACGAACAAATTGCTTCTGACATCAGTGAAATATATAGATGTCATCAGAATGAATTTCGTCTTGGTTTCAAAACCATAATTCTTGAGAAAACTTAAGAAAAAACATATATAGCTAAACTTCTTAAAAACCGTATCCGACAGAAAGATTGAAATGTTTACAGTGATGACACACTTTTTAACAACGGAAGAAGACTACCGATATACGCATGTACCAATATTGGCGATAAGCCAACATAATTAATTAATAATTACAAACTAATCACTAGTAGGCGGTTTGCATACAAATGAGGCATAGGCGTTGAAGCGTGACTTAGCCAAGCTATTAAACGCAGCACTCAATACTTCTCACGTGAAACCATATTCACGACAGAAATGCAGAATACGTATGCGAAGATTATGCGTCATCTTTTGTCCTTTTAGGCACGACTGATTTGAATTGAACAATCAAAATAAGTATGACATAAGCCTTTCCTCTTTAATAAAATAATTTGTTCGTGATCGTCGCCCCGACATCCTGTAGGTATTTTGGCATAATTTATGGTTTTATCCGTTGACGCAGCCACCTAAGACAGACATAGGTTTGATTAGGTATCCTCTCTTTCTCTTTCTAGATTAAGTTCCCTATCATGTTTTGTGTCTCCACTTTGTCCTCTATCCTCAGTAATAGAAATCATAAAGAAATTAATATTTCAATCAACTGTCGTGTCTGGCTTTTGAACTACATTCAAAGGATAATCTAGTTCCGGTTCGGTTAGACCTTAACCAGACTTCACATGCCCTTTTCTTATTTCCAAAAAAATCTATAAATTACCAAACAAGGTCTTGGCAACTCCCCAAATAGAATTTTGAGCATTTCTCTCGTAATTACGTAGGTATTACATATTGTATGTTGCAACTGGCCTTGTGCCTGATATGGTACAGGGTCGGGTCGCACGCGCGTGGAATATCATACCTTATATGAACCGTTGCTGATTTATCTGCCTCGTTACCATATTGATTTCAGAGCTGCAGAAAATCTAGTCTCTGTAAGGGATTGTAAGATCGTATATCTGCATTCCTAATAGGATCTATTTATGATACTGGAGTTATGCGTGGGGCTATTTTTAGACACGAAAATTATGTGTTTCGTGAGTGAAATTCATGTTCATAGACGAATACGGTTCGCGATATCGCCGTGTGAAGAGCTTGTGAGTTAAGACTCTATAAAACACTGATCGCATGTTTTGAAGCAAATGTGAAGTGACTTATATATGGATATTCAAGTACTCGTATAATCACGTTTAACTTTAGTATCTACACAATCATGGCACCCTATAAACCTAAGTTAACGAGTTACATGACCATATTATGTTTCGCATATCCGCAACTCTAATAGGGTCACTGCCCACATGATTTCCCGTTACTGGGTTTCATGACAATTTTGCATACGTTATCTTCGAAGCCGGGAACTTGATAGCGAAAATGGTCCTAGATTTGCTGCAAGTCTATAATTATACATGTGAGATAATATATTATGTCAGTAATATGACCCACGATGTAGGAGAAATTCTGTAGGTATTATACCGGGTGGAAGGTTGAAGAATTCCGGAGAAGAAGGTGGGAGATCTACCCGACATATAATTGATGTGACCGATTACAACTTAAAGGAAACATTTGATTTATTCAATAGTGTAACCACATTTTTGGAATAGTACATTGTTCACCGAGAGGAGAAAGTGACCGATTACCGTCGAGGGTGTCGTTTGAAGCCCGAGCCGTAGGCGAGGGCTTTAAAACACCCGAGATCGGGAATCGCACTTTCTCTCGAGTGATACATAGTGCTTTATACTACACCTACGAGGAAAATAAAAAACTAAATCTTTACTAATTGAAATTTATACAAAAAAAAAAAAAAAGAGTTAAAAAATCTTCATCATCACTATCACTACTTATCATTTTGATAGTTTTATTTTACTTTTCTACGAAAACTGAATCCTCAAACAACACACAAATTGAAAATGGCGCCAATGGCGTCTGCAATTTTCACATGTTCTTTTTTCAAATTGTTTGACACCATCCAACACACAGCTAGTGGCCAGTGTCATTTTGCGAACTTGGAGATAAAAACTCACTGTAAAAACTTTTTGGCTTTTGATATTTAGGTTACCAGCGCATAGTCTTACCCAAAATTAAAAAAGAAAAACCACGTAAGAAATGGATTTTCATACACTTTTCTCTCCCGCTCAGATGCGTTTTCTCGCCGCATATTTGTTCGATCTGCAATGACGTGCTTTCTACCGTAAATTTGATAAAGTATCAAGGTACTTTCCGAGCAGGTGTAGTATAAAGTAACTTGCTTGGTTTTGCTTCACATGTTTTAAATGATGAAATAAAATACGGGATGTTCTTTTTCAAAATCGAGTAGCATCGATAATTAACATTGGTCACGCTAGCGACTTTAAAATTGTTTGCATGCAGTTTTTAGAGGAAAATCGGTACCATCAACATTTAGGGTAACCGCTTTAGTCTATCTTTCTTCGTCTTCTTTCGAACCTGTATAGGGGTAAAGTTCTACTGAAGGTTCTTTCCTATCTTTGTTGGTTCTATCAGTTGGCAAGTAAATAGTGCTTCAGATTGTGTCAATATATACATTATGGCATCTGAAGAGAGACACGATTGCAAATATATGTCAGTCAATATTTACTCAGTAATCATTTGAAATTGGGTCAAGTTGATCCTGTATCGCCAATGCGTTCGCATTTACTTAGTGATCTCTTTCAGTAGATGGATCCTTTACTATCACAATATGGAGGAGTTGTTGAACTTGAGTTTCTATCATTGTATGTATAATATAAAATCGATCCGTGGTTACCAGCTGTATAGTTTTAAGTTCTCTCATATTTCCAATGAACCATACGTTATTAAAACGTCTGCTAAGAAAAATTGTAGGATCATCATTCTCATGTCCATTGTTTCAATTTTTTTGAGGTCGTTGCAACATCTCTTCTTTTTCTTTACCAGTTGTAATAACAGTAGACACCCATTCTCTTAATATATGAACAAAACAATCAATTTGAATGGTTCTTCCGATTCGCCTTCACCATTTAAATAATACAAACAAAGTAAAGGTGAAATCCGGTATTCAAGTAATAAACCAGACAAAGAAACCTAAGTCAACAAGTAACAGAAAGTTGTAAGTACGGTACCGGGTCATAATACCAAACTATTACGAATAGCGAACTATTATTACTTATGCACTATTTCACAGTAATTACACCTAGGCATTGTTTGCATACGCATTGGTTTTGATCAACGTTAATAACACTGCGTTTGTTCTGCAACTAATTAGCGAAGGAGGAGAGGCTTATAATTGAATTATAAAGTGAGTGGAGAAGTTGATGACATGTTTGTAAATAAATTGTAAAGGTTTCTTATTTGTTTGGTTCAAGTTTGCAATACTCGGTGTGAGTGGGGTACCTACCTTTTGCTGGAGTGTCCCGAATGTCCATTCACCTGCGCCCTAGATGACTTGTACAATACCTCTGACGACGCAAGAAGTTTGTAATCCTACTGGGCCCAAACAGTACGTTTAAATGTACCGTTGAGACGAAAAAAAGTTCAAGGTTTTGGAACTTATTGAATTATTGGCGATGCAAACTCAACATACTCCTAACAAATTCGTGTTCTATTTATGTCTAGCGGAACGATAAGGATGATAAAGAAGAAAATAAATCTCGTTCATCCAACCCATACGGATATCCTCCGGCATTCAAAAGTCAATAAGTTTCTGTGGTATGAAATGCGAAAAAAATACTACAGCATTCCAAGGAGACATCAAAGATTCACCAGATGGAGTATTTAAGTAACCTATAGGCAAAGTGGTGAAGGAAAACATCGTGAGGAAACCGGCATGTCGTAGAACCAAAAATTCGACGACATGTGACATCCACCAACCCGCACTGGGCCCGCGTGGTGGATAACGGCCCATTCCCTCTCACAGAGAGGAGGCCTGTGTCCCAGCAGTGGGAACATTAATAGGCTGATGATGTGTGATGTGATAGGCAAAGTGCAATAATCACTACGCATTCATTGTCTAGAAATCATAGATTGCAACCGCACTCCTCCAATAAAATATCTGCAAAAAGTTAGGACTTCTTTCCAAATCCAGTAACAGTAGACCTAATTATCACTTTCCAACAACCAATAAAGACGACAATAAACACAGCAATGCTCACCGCAACAGACAGACAAACAACAAACATTACATAAGAACCAGATGATCTTCCGCCCGCGTCGGACTCAAGGGCGTAAAACGTAAAACATAAACAGTGAGTCATAGTGAACTTGTAGGTGCCTTGACCGTGTGAGAAGAATACGGATTTCTCTTATATGGAAGTTGATTTATAAAGTTTAGTTGGAGATATGAGATATTATTGTAGTTTTAGTATTTTTAATTTAAAGAGGGGCCGGATCGGTTGTTCCGGAGAGGCAAATGTGCAGTGGATGTATTTTAGTTGAACGATGATGGTGATTGTTTAAAAAAGCGTCAAAGGACCTGAAATGCATCAGCCTCAGAGTGGAAAGAAGCTTGCTAAAAGAATTATAATTTTAAAGAGACACAGGACTGAAGGCTTAAAACGCAAGGATGTAGAGGAGGAAGTAAACGGAAGGCTTACCTAGTTAGGTAACCTTCGCGTTTACTTAAACAACATAAGATATTGCTTATGCTGACCTGATATATTTTTCAGGGTACAGGTCTTGATGGCCAATTCCAAAACTAACGAGTCTTTGGTGTACATGTGTGAGTGAGTATTTTTAATACTTTATACGTGTACGTAGTATACCACGTACCGGTACAGGTATAAAATAAAAAAAGTTAATTAAAAAAATCAAAATACCCGACTGCTTAAAAAGCGAACTAAAAAGACGTAAACAAGAAGAAAATCATGCTGTGCAGTCAGAGGATACATATTCTCGAGCTGGCTGACCAAAACCAGATGTATCCTCCGACTGCACAGCATGATTTTCTTCTTGTTTACGTCTTTTTAGTTCGCTTTTTAAGCAGTCGGGTATTTTGATTTTTTTAATTAACTTTTTTATTTATAACTTTTTAGTTAACATTTTTTTCGAATTAGGTACATTTAAATATATAAGTGTTATATATTTTTGAAATCACCTCTTGAAAACCTTTATTTTGATACCCCACACGATGGGTTTGGAAGAAAAAATAAAATTGCCCCCCCACAATATGGCGCCCAAAAGCCGCCATATTTCTATTTTCCAATTTTAATGTAGCCTATGACACTCGCAAGGTTAAGACGAATAAATTGACGTATGAATCATCAAAATCGGTCAACGCGTTTGGTCTCTGGAACGCCATATAGGAACAAACATACATACATACATACATACATACATACATACATACATACATACATACATACATACATACATACATACATACATACATAGACTGATAAACACATTACCCTCCTTCGGCAGTCGGGTAATTAAATAAGCACACTATAGTGTAAAGTGCTATTCTAGGTGCATTGTCCTCACATATATGAATGTATTAATGTATGTACTTATGTACCTAAATATTATATAAAACTTATTTATTTAAAAGAGTAAGTATGGAGTTTCTTGCGCGTTCTTCTCCATAACAAGCTACTTTCCGAATGCATGGTAGAATCAATTTTTATTCCTTGTAAATTTTAATTGTGACGTTCAAAAGTACCGCTTGGTGGCCTAGTTGAAATAAAATATCTTTGTCTTTGACATGTATATAGAAAGAAGAACCGAACTGTGGCCAAAATTAATTGTTTACTACAAATACAGATATCCTATATCGAATCAATTTGGATTAGTTTATCGTGAACAACTACATAATTTGTTTTAAGCCAATTTCGACAAGTTATGAGCATAAAATGCACTAAGTAAAGTTTGTGATCTCTTGTAAATAATGGATAAAGGTCGCAATACATTATTAGAATAAGTGTTAATAATAATTACAGGTTTGTAACGTAATAACTGTAAGCGCCGTGATACGAAGTTCTTTTTTAAAATAACCACTCTCTTCTCTACCTCTTTTGATAAGCTTTAAAGATTGGATTGATTGAAGGACAATATAGATATTATTCGTAACGTTACACCTTTAACATGGCGGTGGTGGTGGTTTCTGGCACAAGGCTTTGCTTATCTTCCAATTTTACGGGCTCCCAAATATGGCGGACTCCCAGAGATGGCTGACCAATTATTTTTATACACCCCCTTTATTGGTATCAAATAAAAGAGTTTGCTGCGATAGTTTTTTTATTAATATTATTGTTTTTTTTTTGTTTGTTGTTGTTAAAGCCACAATTTGAACGGAAACCCAAATTGACCAATAGTGAAGGTACATCATTCCACTTAAGAAGTTGGCCGCAAAAGAAAGAGAAAGATAAGGCAACGTGTAAATGGGAGCTAATGGCGTGCTAATGGGTCCCAGATAACGTGTGCAAACAAGATTTTTTGGTGTTTAGCATAGAACTGTGTACGATAGTGTTTGACGGCATATAAGGGCCTATTGTATTTTTGAGAAAGAGTGAACTAACTAGAAAACTAATAGTTTTTAAAGGAGGAAAATTCATTCACGCAGATATCTTTGTAGCTTACTTTTCTGATTCGTTTCCGTGTCGTTTTGCACATTGGGTAAAATTAATAAATAAATCACATGTATCGTAAAACTTAACATAAAACAAAGTAATTTGAAAAAAGCTGTACTACAACTATTTACTTCAAATCTTCTTTTTAATCATCTCTTTTATCTTTCATCATCCCTCCCATCTCTTTTGTTTGTTAAAACATGACCATTCTATATCTATACTATAATATTACAAAGAGGAAAGATTTTGTTGTTTGTTTGTTTGTACCGAATAGGCTCCGAAACTACTGGACCGATTTGAAAAATTCTTTCACCAATAGAAAGCTACATTATTCCTGAGTGACATAGGCTATTTTTTAATCCCGAAAACGGGTCCTGTGGGGTGGTCCACGGGAGCGAAGCCGCGGGCAACAGCTAGTCGATAATATAATTTAAATTTAAAAGTAATAATAATTGATTCTACCGTCCATTTGGAAAAGAAGCTTGTAATGGAGAAGAACGGACAAGAAACTCCATGCTTACTCTTTAAAAAAAAAATGTTTTACAACATTTACGTACATTTATTCATATACGTGAGGACGATGCACCCATACAAATACTACTATACTACGTATAGATATAAAGTATTTCGAACCCATGGTCAACCATAATACTAAAAAAACCGGCCAAGTGCGAGTCGGACTCTCGCACGAAGGGTGCCGTACTTGGTAACGACGGTTGCGGTTTAAGATTTATGACGTATTAAAAAAAACTACATACTAGATCTCGTTCAAACCAATTTTTGGTTTAAGTTTACATGGTAATGTACAACATATTTTTTTTTTAGTTTTATCATTCTCTTGTTATAGAAGTTACAGGGGGGGGGGGACACATTTTACCACTTTGGAAGTGTCTCTCGCGCAAACTATTCAGTTTAGAAAAAAAAAATATTAGAAACCTCAATATCATTTTTGAAGACCTATCCATAGATATCCCACACGTATAGGTTTGATGAAAAAAAAAATTTTGAGTTTCAGTTCTAAGTCTAACCCCAAAATTATTGCTTTTTTTTCTATTTTTGTGTGAAAATCTTAATGCGGTTCATAGAATACATCTACTTACCAAGTTTCAACAGCATAGTTCTTATAGTTTCGGAAAAAAGTGGCTGTGACATACGGACGGACAGACAGACATGACGAATGCATAAGGGTTCCGTTTTTGCCATTTGGCTACGGAACCCTAAAAAGATGAGCTCATCTTTCTCCTTCTTTGATACGAGTAAAACAACAAACATCAGCTATCTACATTGTTTTTCTTCCAACCATACCATGATGGAAACGCCTCGTCTCGACTAATTAGAAGATATTTCCCTCTATTGCTCTCCAATTAGTTGATTCACAGTACTTTACGATTCTCAGTAACGATACACATCTACATCGCTCTGATTACTGTAGAATCATACTCGTAGATCAATCATATGCCATGGCTATTTATTTGTTTTCACAATGGAGAAAGTTTTACGTTTTAGAAATATTTGTTACGGCTATAACTTGGGTAGGTATGTTATGACTGGAAGTCAACAATTCAGCGGTAATTTCAGCTCAGCCTCAGTCCATTGCTTGATGAAGACCTATCTCGACTGAGACCGTATCTGAGGCACTAGAAAAAGTAACATCCTATTACCGATCAAGATTGTCAAAATGTAAGAAGATTGAATCAATCGGTTTACAATTTCATTTAATGTATGCGTGTAAAACTATGGACTAGAGTTGTCTGAAAAAAATAAAAAATAAATCTGCCTAGTCTTTTTCCCAACTATATTGGGGTCGGCTTCCAGTCTAACCGGATTCAGCTGAGTACCAGTGTTTTACATGGAGCGACTGCCTATCTGACCTCCACAACCCAGTAACTGGGTAACACGGTACCCCTTGGCAAGACTGGTGTCAGATCCCAAGCGTCTGACTACCCGTAACGACTGTCAAAGATCTTCAAATGACAGCCGGGACCAACGGCTTAACGTGCTTTCCGAGGCACGGAGGAAACTCGGTTTGTTGAAATGGTCACCCATCCACGGACCGACCTCGTCAAGCGTTGCTTAACCTTGATGATCGACCCGTGCGTGAAATAAATAAATAATATTTATATAACATTTCGATAGCGCATTGCATGTCAATCTCAAACGTTTTGGATTTTTTGGCTATTGTTGTTTCTGATAGATTGTCATTTAGGGACTTTAAATTCCGTCGTAAATTTAAATCGAATCGCGTCGAACCATCACGAAGGTCGCATATAATTCATTTATTCGACAGACATAACACAACAGCAACAAACACAAAGTAAAAATAAAAAAAAATTAACCAGTTTTTTCGTATTCTTCTCAGCAAACCTTTTTAGTTGATACCCATATCATGGCAGTGCACAAAAAATAACTAGTCCGCCATCTTGGGCCTTCATCGTCAGTCATATTCGATTTAGAATAACGTCACTTAGCTGATCAGCTAGGTTTGCACACACGTTTAGTTTGGATAACAATGCTTTTGTCATCCAAACAAAACATGTGTGCAAAATTTCATCTTAATCGGTGGAGGATAACTGCTTTAAAATTCAGTTGCAAGATTTGACCTGAACACACTTACATAAATACATACATTGCAAGTTAAATAAAACCTTGTAAAATAAAGTAAAGTTCTCTGCCACCTCTGACCTAGATTAGAGTCAAGAGTAAACCCAATCCAAATAAACAAAAACATGAATTCTTAAAAATAATACGGTAAAATTGCGCTGAGATTGCCCATACCGAAAGGGCAAACAGCTAGCTTCGCCTACTATTCATATATTATCTTGTATATCTCTTAACTAGGATCAGGTTAGATTCTTCTTCATATAAAAACTTAAGACAGGCAATTAAAATTTAAGTCAGGCAATAAAGTTTATAGAAAGCACTCCTGCGAACCCGGAGAATTAAATATCCCATCAACATTTCACTAAGCAAGGAGCGTTGAAGGTATTTTAACGAACCTTGATAATGAACAGTGTCAAGGGAGGGTCCAATTAAATCATACTGCAATTATCTAAGCACCAGAAGGCGTATAACTTATAATAATTGCAATACAGCTCTAAGATAATAAGCTATGTCTAGGCCGAGCAACTAAAATAATGGGCTAACGGTAAAAGTTTAGAGACAATAATTATACAGTAATACTTTTAAACTCACTGTCAATCTTTCAGGTAACCATGAATATGAATGGTAACCATGATATGAGTTTTAGTATGGGAATAACCCTGATATAGCGTAAAAACCGGCCAAGTGCGAGTCGGACTCGCACACGAAGGGTTCCGTACCATTATCGCAAAACACTGCATAAAAATCACGTTTGTTGTATGGGAGCCCCCCTTAATTTATTTAATTTTAATTTAATAATTATTATTTTTTGAAGAGAATATACAACTAAATATTATGTGAATATTTCATGCATCTGTTGCCGTTATTAAAAAACCGGCCAAGTGCGAGTCCAACTCGCGCACGAAGGGTTCCGTACCATTATCGCAAAAAACTACAAAAAATCATGTTTGTTGTATGGGAGCCCCACCTAAATATTTATTTTATTCTGTTTTTAGTATTTGTTATTATAGCGGCAACAGAAATACATCATCTGTGAAAATTTCAACTGTCTAGCTATCACGGTTCATGAGATACAGCCTGGTGACAGACAGACAGACGGATCGCGGAGTCTCAGTAATAGGGTCCCGTTTTTACCCTTTGGGTACGGAACCCTAATATCGAGCAAAAAACGGCAAAAATATCACGTTTGTTGTATGGGAGCCCGCCTTAAATATTAATTTTATACTGTTTTTAGTATTTGTTGTTATAGCGGCAACAAGAATACATCAACTGTGAAAATTTCAACTGTCTAACTATCACGGTTCATGAGATACAGCCTGGTGACAGACAGACAGACAGACAGACGGACAGCGAAGTCTCAGTAATAGGGTCCCGTTTTTACCCTTTGGGTACGGAACCCTAAAAACCAGCTGAGCAACATCTTGTCGAGTTGTCGAGCAATATTTTACTGAACACCTGTAATTTTTTGCATCTAACTGTTTATATTCTTAAGTACTTTCACCCCCTGAAAATGTCTACTGACTTAAGTCACCCTGTGCTCATTATCATCATCAACCTTTTAATGTGCCCACTGCTAGGGCACAGGACTCCTCTCTGTGAGAGGGAATGGGCAGTAATCCACCACGCGGACCCAATGCGGATTGGTGAAATTACCCTGTGGTCATAATTATTTATTTATTATCTTACTAGCTGACCCGGCAAACTTTGTTTTGCCATAAAAAACACCAAACATTCATCTACCCTACCTACCCTACCCTAACTACCTACCCTACCTACCCTACCCTACCTACCCTACCCTACCTACCCTACCCTACCTACCCTACCCTACCTACCCTACCTACCCTACCTACCCTACCCTACCCTACCCTACCCTACCTACCCTACCCTACCTACCCTACCCTACCTACCCTACCTACCCTACCCTACCCTACCTACTTACCCTACCCTACCCATTTAGGGGTATGAAAAATAGATGTTAGCCGATTCTCAGACCTACTCAATATGCTCACAAAATTTCATGAGAATCGGTCAAGCCGTTTCGGAGGAGTACGGGAACGAACATTGTGACACGAGAATTTTATACATAAGATTTCAGCCTTTTCTGTCCCACTGCAGGCCTAATGTCTCCTCCCATTCTTCCTTCCTAAACTCAAAATTTTGCTCTCAAATGGTCATAATGAAAGTTCCAAAATACGTTAATAAGCCTGCTCTTATTGAACACAACACACACACGAACAATATTCAATTACGTAAACGAACACAATTACGCACAAATGCAATTAGAAGAAAACGAAAAGCACCGAGAAACCATTGACTCTATACTCTCCATTATGCATTCATTATTTTAAACTGCAGCTTGTAAAGATGAATATATTAGTAGCACGCTAACTACGCTAATTTTACCAGAGTATTTTCTTGCCAATTAACCTATATTATTATGTAAGTGTGTGTATATGCAATTATCTTTGTGGTTACACATAAATTTATCGTGTAACTGACGTGAAGCTGGCTGGAGCAAGCAAAGATTCTGTCTTCACAGTATGGGGTTGTGTTAAAAGACGTCCCAGGGTGGTCCTGCTGGTTGCAACAAAAACAGTAGTGAACCTGACTATTCAATCTTCTTCTAAAACCGGATCTTTGCTTAGAGAAAAGTCGTGCTGACAGGGTAGAAGTTTGTATGTCCATTATAGCAACCATGGCCATGCCAGGTTTGGCAACGCAGGTGAGAAGCATATGTATCGTAAAGTAGCTAGGGTTTAAAATTTCATGATGATTATCTATCTATACCTACCTACTGAATTCAGCCCAACCAATAGATTAATGATACATAGATATAGTTTTAGAGATAGAATCTTTTACTACCTAATAACTCTTATTAAGCAGTTAAAGATTTTATATCTAAAACTACATCTCTCCATATTTCCTGCCTCAGGCTACTGAAGAGTTACATCTTCATTCTACCGTAATTTGCCGTCAATTAACACACACATCTATTAATAAAATAAATATACAATTTAATGTATTAATAGACATTGTTTATTTATATATGCCGCGCTAAAATAGCGTGCTGGCGTGATTAACTACGTCCATGCAAAACGACGAGGGAGAGAATCGCATGAATTCACTTGTAATATGCATCGACGCATCGACCCGAGAACCGGTTTTTGTAGGACATACCAAAGGAGCAATGGAGCAAGCTGAAAGAACATCTGATAAAGACACGCTTTCCTACCGATACGGATACTGCAATCATCTTGATTTAAATGTATCAGTCTGACTTTAATGTAAACGATATGAGCAAATACGAATACGCTGGGAAAGATGAATGATTGATGTGTCCTACAATGTCAGGTTTATTGAAAACAAGTGTGCGTATGAGTACCTTTCAAGAAGCCAATTATATAGATGTTTATGCGTCAGCACATCGCATTATTAATTAAGGTTTCAGCAATTTACGTGTATTATAGTCTAAAGATTTTTTCAATCGCTCAGTATGTATCGTATAACCCTTTACATAGATTTTATTCTTAAACAGTTCCATTATCTAAAGAGAGAGATTTCGAAACCATTTCCAAAAGATTAAGACTTATCTTTTATTTCTTGCTCTGGTATTTACTTTGAAGCAACATTGTTATCTTTACCACACATTTTACGGCGTGTTCAAGAATTCCTGTTACTAAGTACGAAACCAGAAACCGAAAGGATTATTGACAAAATAGGTGTAATAATCGTAGTTCAGGATTAACGCGCTATTTCTGTAGAAGTAGTAGCATATGTAGAAGTTAAAGATGATCATTTAAATGCCACTAAAGACTTTGGAGGCAAAGAAAACATAGTTTAGGAAAATGAGGCTAATAAACAAGATGGTGCTAACAAGAAAGGGTTATTCACAGAATCAATTCACATAGCTGAAGATAATCATCTAATCATCATGGAAATGCCAATATTATGGGTGTTTGTTTTACATATACTGGGAGAGTATCTAACGACATGTGAATATAAATTTGACGAAAGAACCATAACATTGAGTCTATAATGACAAGGACTCGCCTTGGCATCTAATAATGTTCGAAATACTTACTTACCTACATAAAATAGGGCTTGAAAAGCACTATGCCAATATTGCGTGTGAATTATGTACGGTTTGGAATAACAATATTATCTTGAGTATTTACTTATATTATACCTGTTTGATCATACTGAATGAGATGGCCTATAATTTGTATAATATTTGCTTGAATGAACATGATTATTTAATAAGCTTGTTTGATTAAGCCATCAGATAGATATTGTTGATGTTATCAACACTTTTTTCATAATAATGATCGTCTAAATAATTGCTTTTACGGATTCGACTGAAAAATGTACTAGCAAGGCAGAGATGAATTTACATACATTGGGCATTCAATTGTGACACTAACTAACACTTACAGTATTAAAAATAACAGTTACCACCACAACCATATACCAAGACTTTAACATTCTTGTTTAAATTCCAAGACACTTTTACGATGCAGATAGGAATCACAAAAACAATGCATGTTGAAGTTTGCATGCGATTTATTTGCTCATAAAACCGATGAGGCATGTCAATGACATTGCGGACAGCGTATTTGCGCTGACTATTATTACGGCAAGTTGCGAAACTGCCGCTGAAACTATTTAAACTACTCGCATGTAACTAACTGTACATGTGATATACTGCTAATGGTTTCCTCTGAGAGTATAGTTATTAATCTTATTTTGTCCTCTCATCCCGATGATGAAACATCGTGGACCGCCAATTATGCCTTTTAAGCCTTGAGTTTGCCGAATAGCCCTTGCGGTCGCGATGGATTAAATCGAATAAGTCCAAAATAAAAAAATAAAATCAGACTATCAGATAAAAATTCTGCGACATACCTACTACTAAAAATTATAGACATGGTAGATGCAACAAACTATTAAACTGTAATAGACAAGAATTTGAAATACCTATTTAACATGTTGTTTAGATTATGCAATTGCCTTTAACTGCACTATAACCATTTCTTCACAGACTTTACTAAGAACTGACTGCAATAAAAAGATTGTAACCATTGCATAAAAATTCGATGTGAAGCTAACTGCTTGTTCTAGAAGACGACCATAGATTGCTTTTAAAAGTCTAAGAATGTTCAGGGGACAAGGCAATAAAAGAATACTTTATCTTTAAACAAGACATTGAACACACCTAAGCTTTGAACGATCTCTCGGCCGTTTTCACAACAAATGACACAAATATAAACAACTAGCTGTTTCCCGCGGCTTCGCTCCCGTGGGTCACCCCACAGGACCCGTTTTCGGAATAAAAAAATAGCCTATGTCACTCAGGAATAATGTAGCTATATATCAGTAAAAGAATTTTTTAAATCGGTCCATTAGTTAAACAAACAAAAATATCTTTCCTCTTTATAATTAGTATAGATATAGATTAGTATATTAGTATAGATTAATGAAACAACATTCCACTAAAATTTACGAGGTGCGAAGTCTATATTCAGACCTATCCGTATCCCGTATACTAAATACAGAACCCATAGACCGCCACGACACAGTTAACTAGGTAACGATTTCCAAGTTATACTTAAAATTAATAGTAATAGTAACAAAGCAATATAGGAATACTAGCTGACCCGGCAAACTTTGTTTTGCCATAAAAACACCAAACATTCATCTACCCTACCTACCCTACCCTACCCTACCCTACCTACCCTACCCTACCTACCCTACCCTACCCTACCTACCCTACCCTACCCTACCCTACCCTACCCTACCCTACCCTATCTCTCAAGTTGGATCGAACTGCACATGGTGTGCGAATTTTATTATAATCGGTTAAGTGGTTTAGGAGTCCATTGAGGACAAACATTGTGACACGAGATTTATATATATTAAGATAATACAATGTAAGTACGGTACATCTGCTTTCCCATAGTATGTTGTACTTTAAAGCCTACTTATATTTCCATATTGACATTGTAAGAACAATAGGTTTTGACCCAGATAATTACAATACGAAAAACATAGTTATAAAGGACAGCAGTTTATTATCTTCACACAAAACGTTAAAGTTAACTGAGGGTGTTGTAGTATCAGCAAATTGGATTTAGGTTTCTAATAAACAGCCCATTGGAAGAGCTAAATCTGAGACTAAATTCAAAGTCGTTTTCATTTTAATAGATACATGCGTAGTACTATTGCATAGTGCTTGTAATACATTACGCTGATATCTATAGCACTAAAATGTTTTAAGCTATAAACCCTTTGGACGCATATTTGTAATGCCCAGATCTAGGAAATATTTAAACAAACAGCTACGAGGTACTATCTATCTAGCCATTCCAGGTAAAGTAACTTCACATTTTGCCAAGCATAAGCTCACGAAACAAGCAATGCCAACTAACTGTTGGTCAATAGATTCCCTAGACAGATAAATATTTCAGGAATTTCGTAAATACGGAAATATGTTGTTTTGAGATTATTAACCTAATGGTAAATTAGATGTTACGTATTGTTGATTACATACACAGTTTAATTACTGTCCCAAGGTTAGACGAGATCAAACGACCTACTTTGTTGGTTGAGGAAGTTATTTTCTATGATGGACTGGAAGAAAAAACAAAGATCCGGTAGACATCAGCTAATAGCTATTAACATATGGTGGCTATTGTTTTTGGCACTGGTACATCGACTGCCGCTGGCGACAAGGAATGACCCCAATCCAACATTGTGTAATGAATGGCACGAGTCCGAATTAACTCCTAGATACTTCTTAGACTAAGAGACTCCGTTTACTACAGTTTCAATTTTGATTCATTTTCTAGAGATCATTCACTATTCGATCTAATTGCGGTAGTGGCAATGCTGCAGTTGTATATCATCGATGCAATCAATAAACCCTGTGCAGTATAATCAAAAACAAAATATAAATACGGTGTAAAATAATCTATTGACTGAATTATCGGATTATTCAACCGCAGTTTAAGGTTCAAAAGAGCTAAGCTAGCAAACGATAACACTTTCGTCTGCAAAGAGTTTCACGATTTCAATCCTATCTTATTAACGTGAAAGTTTGTGGGGATGGATTGATTGATGAATGTTTGTTACTCTTTCACGCAAAAACTACAGCACGGATTTTGATGAAACTACAGAAATATAGCAGAATAACACATAGGCTATCATTTATAAAGATATTGGGCGAAGTACTAATAACACGCGGGCGGAGCCGCGGGCGGCAGCTAGTTATAAATATAAAATCCATTGTTAATCTCCTCATAAAAGATTTCAAAACATAAAAGACATTACGTTTATTTAATGACATCATTTTATTCAGAAACATTCGTGACTTCAAATCTAGTCTGTGCCTCTTTATGTTCTTTAATATCAAAGACTTATAGTAATAGTCAACAAAGAAGTTTATTTATTCTTAGTCAGAAATTCTGCGTATTATCTGAAAACTGAACAACGTTGCTGTCCTACTTAACGTGAATAGTATGAAAGTCTAAATATTTATGGAATTGTTTACCTGAAATCAGGCGACTGCGGAAATAGTATTCAGTGATTTCATTAGGAATTTTTACTTAGTTTAAAAATAATAGGGACTAGACAAAAGTCATTTTTGCTTTCAACATTATTAATAAGGGGCTTAATTATTCATTTAAATTTCGGTGTTCACCTTTTGATAAACATCAGGAATAAAACTATATTCAAATCAAGTATATCTTTGAATTTAATTTATATTTTTAACGTAGCCTTCAAATAAAACGTTAGAACTCCATATAGCAGTCATTACGAACACGAAATAACAATAAAATTAAAGTTTCACACATGGAGCATTAACTCTTGTAAGATTATAGTGCTATCTACTTCGCAACAACTATTTATCTTATTTTTAAGCACTTGGCGACCACCACCAATTATTTTTACGATCCCACCATTAATTATCGCAGTGTGTGGTCTACACATTACCAAAATTTATATCAACATTTCAATTAAATTCGTAGAAAAACAAAATTAGCTAGGTTAAAACAAAATTGATAAGATACAACGTATCAAATGTCGCGCGTTGAAAGTCTCGCAAATATTTGTTCTACCTCATGTTGATATGAACAAGGGCAATTAGACTATAATGCGAAACCAAATATTGCTGATAGATACATAGTTAAAACAGATGGCTGCGTCAAGTGTTTTTCCACAGCAAAAATGTCTGCTTTAATTTATTCCTAATTGCAAGAACAGATCTGCTGTGCGATTATTTCAGTATATGTGCGTACGTGTTTAGCATCATGTCAATATTAAATAAATCAGTTCCAGCGAGATAGATCAGAATATGTTTTATAAATGGTACACCATAGTAAAACAGCATATGTTATGTCGAGGAAAAACACATTAGACACGACTAAGTTAAGGTTAAAACCAGAGGAGCCGAAAACAGACAAAAAAATCTATGGTCTGACAGTTTACCAGTAGAAGAAAATCAAAGAAAGCAGGCAAGGCAATCCTAAAGACAGACAGATAAAAGCAATTCCAGAGACAACAAAAATAATACAATACACAGACGCCGACAAGTTGTTTACGCAGTTACGGAAAATAGACGGACGTGACTGAAATGTAAATACAGAAAATGCTAATGTGGAAATGATTTGGTTGATGATAACGAAGCTAATAATAGACGACAAATAGAAAACCATTTCCAAATAGTAGGAAATAACCTTGATAAGGATTTGAATGAAAATTTAGCACCCACATAAAGTAGAGTTGTTCCAAAATGATGTTGCGATTGTATACGGTTATATTCAGTCTTTGTAAACGATAGACAATCATGCCGCTATGCTAAGTTTTCCACTTTTGTAAAGCTTTGCATCGGCGGGTTTTTTGAGCTTAAAATGCTTCATCGACATCTGTATAGATTAATGGGATATTAACATAAAGACTAAACTAAGTACTGTCAATTGGATTAATTGATTGTTCTTATTTACCTAACACAACTTTATCCACGTCTCCTTTTACTAATTTATCGTCTGCAAGGTTTTGTTTTAAAATAGCTTTGACACTAATAAGCTCATGATGATGGCTAGTATCTGTATAATTTTAAAGATCATAAATGTATAATCTTCCTTATCGTTCTCTTTCTTAATATTTGGGGTAAAGTTTTCTCACTTTTTGACGCAAAGAAAATCTGTTATCCAGTTCATATTATCTGTTATACAGTTCGTATTTTTGGAAAATTTACTTCTCTCGTAACAAAAATAAATGCCCGCAATCGTTATTCTTAGGTACACCGGAACGATTTAGTGGGTGTTACGATATTTTAGTACAAAACAGTGACATTGGACTAGTATAACGATTTTCAGAAATAAAACGTTGACGTAATATGTAAATAAAACAGATTAAGATCGATGAAAACATTATAGCGGCGGGCATTTTCTCAGGAAAGAAAATCTGGGCAATCCCAAGCGTCATAGAAGTGTTTAAAAAGGCCCGTATTCATTGATGAATATAGTAGGTATGAGGATGTTGATAGAAGAAAATCCAACGATGTGTTAAAGAATAGACAAGACAAAGAGAAACAAAAAGTAGAACAACGCCATTGAGAAATCTTTAGCATTGGCACTTAACATTCATTGTGGAGACACATGGATTATAAAAATAAAAAATAATATCCACTTGGGTGGCATGAAACGCAGATAACCTACAATATATATTTTTAATAACAATTTAAATACAACGCTCAATGACGAAATATCCATTAGTCTAGATAACATTTGGCTTATAGTTTCAGGAATGATATCCGAGTTTGGCCATTAATACTTTTTTATTATAGACATACAATAATAATGATTATACAAACGTTAAACCCTGAAAAGTAAACATACCTACTTCTTCTATTATATCTATACAAAGTTGATACAAAGGATTACCTATCTAGTTAATCCTTTGTGTATATCTACTGTTTCAGAATTCTTTCATCCCGACCTTCTTAACTGAATTCCCAAAAAGGAGAAGGTTATCAATGTTCGGATTACTTCGGATGTTTCAATTGTTTTTTTTATTTATGTTTTGGCATAACTCTGCATATATAGACGGATTAGCAAAAATATTTTTTTTGTTTGAAAGGGTATACTCTCGAGGGGATAATGGGACCACATTATCACCAAGTCAGAATCTGATATTGGGATCCCATGGAAATCGAGGGAACTCCTCAAATATTACATATAGTCAAACATATAGTGATCCTGGTACTTTCATGAACATGGCAAGCATTTGCACTCATAAAGTATACTTTTGTGAAGTGGAACTGATGAAGAAGATCACAGATGGCCACTGGAACTCCTTGGAATTATATCATGAGTATAAGATATCTCGAATATTTAAGCGACTATGATGAAGCAAATACATATAAATAAATGGTACTTATGAAAATGGTACCATCGAACTGATCTGATGATGAAGCCGGTAGGCACTGGTACTCCGTAATAAAACAATGTATCCTAGCCGTGTTTGGGATTATTGGAATCGAAATTAGATGTACTCCGGCTATAGATGATTTTCATGATAATATGAGGTACCAAAACTAAAAAGTTTAAAATAAAAATCATTTAACAATAAAAATGTACCGACTTCTAAAGCAAAACACTACAAATCGAAAAATAACTTTGTTACCCGAAGTCGGTGTCGAAAATCAAAAATCAATAGTTTCCAAACTAAAGACACCGATCTCGGAAAACAAAGTTATTTTTCGATCGAGTGTTTTGCTTTAGAAGTTGGTTAATTTCCAAAGTTTTTTTTTTATGATTACTAGCGACTGATTCTAGGCCGAGATAAACGTTATTTAGCACGTGCTTTGGTTTAGTATTATTTATCAATGTCGTACAACTGTCAACCTAAAAGTGTAAGACAGACAGGAATTTCAAAGCCCAATTAGGTGCTAAGTAACGTTTATTAATCTCAGGAAGATTTTCATCTTTTTTCAGTAGTTTCTATATTTAAACAGACATGCTCCATCTTAAATCCAAACGATGATGTTTCCAATTCGTCTTTTTTTTCTTAATCGTACTAGGCTTGGGATTTACCACTATCTCATACGAGATAGTGGGAAATCCCAAGCCTATTAGTCCAGTAGGGATACAATTATTTTCCACATAACCTTTGATAATTCAAAAGTTTGTTATTTTCGCTGGGTGGATACCTTGTGTGAATTCAACGCTATGTACAAAAATGCTAACAGTTTACAGTGATGCAATAGGCATAAAGTAGGTATTTCCTATTATTTCGTGTTATAACAATAATATAAAATTTAAATTTAAATAAATTCATGTTTCTTTATTAGTACTATCTAAACTTTATATTAGTGAAAATGCTAACAGATACGTACTGTGGAACAATGGAAAACTGAAAATGGTTCGTAACTCTTTCAATAAAAGTTTTAAATTTTCAAATCATTTCCTATATGCGTAGAGGGATTAGTTATACCTTACAACAAAAGTTCTAACAACTAAGTATAATGCTGCACAGGTTATTGTATTTTTACATTGTGATTTGCGAAATATTGAATTTAAGTTTATAAATTTGCGCCTACATATTCGAAATAATAAACTCTGCCACCATACAAAAGTTTAAACACTTATGTGCTATGCTAGTTTAATAAATCAAATACTGCGGGGCGCGGTGACACTCCACTCTGAATGTATTGAATGAGGCGCGAAACCATTTCATTACTGTCACATCAGTATTTAAACCTCGTTCATAAAATCTAATTTTATGGCAATTTGTTATTTTTAATGTTGAGGTCGAATACGATTTCTAACTTCTTTGTTCCTATAAAAAGAATAAGAAAGAAATATTCACAGAACACGGAATAGTCGTACCTGCCGTGTTGACAGTATATCGAGATGACAGAATAATAAAATTCTCCGTATCGTGAATCTTTGACAGTCGTTACGGGTCGTCAGAAACCCGAAAGTCTGCGGCCATCCTAACAAAAAGGGTACCGTATTATCCAGTAGGATTACCGTATAATCTGGGTTGGCAGGTTATGCAGTCACTTCATATAAAACACTGGTATTTAGATGCGTCTGGTTCGACTGAAAACAGTGGAAGTCAACCCCAACATATTAGGGAAAAGTCCAAGCAAATGCCTTTTCCAAACATATGTGACTGTAGAAATATCAAACATCTTATAACCGGTGCAACTGTCACAACTAAATTGACTACATCGCTGGTCCTAAGACCTAATACAATAAAGGCAGTGTTACCCATTAAGCCTTAGTAGATGACACTGTAAGCATGATATGATGTATGCTTATACAAATCGATGTATTTATGTTTGTAAAATATTACCTACTCTTTCTTTTTTTCAGAATCAATATAGTAGCAACCCTAGTGAGTCCGGCAAGTTTAGGTGTCAGTTTTGTGATACGCTTACCAAGATTTAGAACATTTTTTTATTTTAAAGGTAGATAAATTTTACATGATCGTGTCTATTGCGCCCTATCTATTAGTTTTTAAATTCTATTATAACGAAAAATCGGCACCACGTGACCTTACCACACGATTGCTGTACATCAAAACCTAGTAAATGCCATAAAATATTATATTCCAGGAAAGCGCAAAAATATTATTTGAATTAGCCTATGGAATGTCATCTTGTCTTAGGTAACTAAACGAAAAAAATAAAATAAGCGAGTACTAAACAAGGCTTACGGGTGAACTGTACGTAATAACACAAATGATATTAATGGTGTCCTAAATCTATTAAATATTTTACATATCTCTAAACAAGATAATTCAATACCTATTAAGTACCGAACATTTGCTAATTTAAGGTGTTTTTACAATTTGAAGGGACTTTCCTATTGTAAATAATGATAAAATGTATTAATTAAAGCACCAAATCTCAATTCAAATTATAAATTTCCTGGTTAAAATTACACAGTCCATCGCAGCATATTAAAACACATTTTTTTTTTTTTTTTTTAATCTATTATAGGCTTGCGCTTGACCACTATCTCACCTGATGGTAAGCGATGATGTGGTCCACGATGGAGCACGCTTGCCTAGAAGTAACCTATTCACTCTTGATTTAAAGACCCCTTTAAAGACTTTGACTTTTTTTTATTTAAAATAATATAAATAAGATTATCAGGGTATAAAACCATTATAAAAATATGTCACCTACTGCGTTCTTATATGGGGCAGTCGTACAGTACCAGACATAATTTTAATATTTATTCGATTAGCACGGGGAAGGCTTGTATAACACATGCCAGATTACCTATTTTAGTGATCTTTATTATCGTAGCAATAAGGTTGCATTTAAAGGCAAAATAACAGTGAACGATATGTCAGATACTAGACGCCAGTTTGAAATAAGAATTTGCGCGGTAATGTTTTTCTAAAAATCATCAGAAGAGTCCGTTTTTTGATGTGGGCCTCTGTGGTCTGTATGGTTCGAAGAATTTATACTGATCGTACATACCTACACCGCGCCCCGCAATACCCAAATTGTATTTGATTTATTAAACTAGCATAGCACATAAGTGTTTAAACTTTTGTATGGTGGCAGAGTTTATTATTTCGAATATGTAGGCGCAAATTTATAAACTTAAATTCAATATTTCGCAAATCACAATGTAAAAATACAATAACCTGTGCAGCATTATACTTAGTTGTTAGAACTTTTGTTGTAAGGTATAACTAATCCCTCTATGCATATAGGAAATGATTTGAAAACTTAAATCTTTTATTGAAAGAGTTACGAGCCATTTTCAGTTTTCCATTGTTCCACAGTATGTATCTGTTAGCATTTTCACTAATATAAAGTTTAGATAGTACTAATAAAGAAACAGTAAATTATTTAAATTTAAATTTTATATTATTGTTATAACACGAAATAATAGGAAATACCTACTTTATGCCTATTGCATAACTCTAAACTGTTAGCATTTTTGTACATAGCGTTGAATTCACATAAGGTATCCACCCAGCGAAAATAAAAAACTTTTGAATTATCAAAGGGCATATTCTTCTGGCTACTGGACTATATCAATATTAAGAAAAAACAAAAGACGAAATGAAAACATCATCGACGTGAACACAGACACCTAAATCACCACCATGGTCAAGTACAGTAGTACAGAAAAATTTAAGCTTATAAAACTATATAGGACACAATCGAGTATCGACTGGCATGGTGCCAAGCTGCGCCATCTTAGCGGTCAAGGCTAATGGAACGGTGAGGTTGAAATAAATATAAGTGACAACTTTATGAAGTGTTGTGGGGAAATATTGCTGGAGTTATTACTAATGTTGTGTTTAAAGGCGATGTAGGTATGTTTTGCAGGAGTGACGGATTTCACTTACACTAAGAAGCATTACATTATTTGAAGATAAGTGACATCCACCAAACCGCACTGGGTCTACGTGGTGGACTAAGGGCCCGTCCCCTCTCTTACAGAGAGGAGGCCTGTGTCCCAGCGGTGGGAACATCAAAAGGCTGATGATGATGACGATTACAAGCATTGGCACTCCATGCATATAAAAGGAGAGATTTTTCTTAATGTCGTAACGTTGCAAGTCTGAAGTTACACATAAAATTTAGTAAGGAAACGTTTCTGCCTTAGACAGTATGTATGAAAAAGATTGGACCTATATTACACATACTGAAACGGATGGTATTCAGACCAAGTAAGTGCAATGAAACTTATTGGTGTCTAAGCAGTAACTGTAAATTTTGTCACGGTTTAAATGCCAATACCTAGCAATCACATTGTACGTATCTTGAGTACTTTACTATCGAACAAGCAGTAAAAGTCCCAATATGTTTAAGCTTGTACAGTGTACGGTACTAAAATTTAATATCATTATTTAACGCAAGCATGTTTACCGTAGAGAAGCCATTCATATTTATATGCCAATTGACACGCAAAACCTTTTAGCACTAGAGTAAGGTAAGGCACAGGTCCATTGTTCTATGTTGAACATTGAACTATGTTGCTACCCTATCTTAATACTTAGTTTAAAATAGGCTAGCAACATAGTTCTATAAAATAGTTGCTCTTAGGCACGCTTATACCGCTATATCATTTAATGTCAGTTGAGATAATGGTCGAACTAAGGGTGTATTTTTTTGAAAAACGTGGTACAAATTCTCCTACAGGTAGAAAATTGCATATTTAATCAAGGTCATAAGGCTGATGGTGGTTCGGTTGTATCTAAGGACGAGTATACAGTGGAAGATAGTAACTTAGTAGGTAATATCAGCCTTAAACCAAAAATCGTATAGATCTCGCGCGAGAATTGCATGTGTGTATAAGGTCGGTGATCCAAATATCTTATTCTCAGTATCAAGAGACCAGACACGAAGGCAATTGATAGTGAAGTTGATTTGCACATAAAACTGGCTACACGATCAATAAATGCCAATAAAAGTGCCCCACAGAGTACTCAGAACTGAACCCACGTTCGCTAAGGTTAATGTCATGGTTAATATAAATATTGGTCTCTACGGATCACTGGCCAACCTTCACGGGTCAGTTATTGGAGTATGTCATCACCATTATTGCGGTACATACATGTTTATTGAGGATATTAGTTTTATTGGCATTGTTGGCAAGCTACTGTTCAGTTATATTTATAGCAGCTGTCTGTATCTATTTTAGGATTTGGATGCTTTCTTTCACCTAATAGTGAATTGTGATCGTAAGAGTACAGCTAACAAAGGGATTCTAAAGTCATCTAATTACTTTTCGGTGGCTTATAACCACTATGTAACTAAAACTTTATTATACTCGCTACGTTAAATTGTATCAATTCATAATTTTCATGGTACGTTTTCTCAATGTTTGCATAAGATTATAACATAACATTTGATGCGGAAAATTATGAAGCAATTGTAATTTTATCGCGAACAATAAAGATGAAATTAGTTAAACATTCTTAATTATTATAATGCATTGTGTTATTGCTGGCTGTTATGTGATTTCTAGCGAGACTGAGATAAAAGCGTTTAAAAGAATAGTACTATGTGTAATTTAATAAGATGCAATTTTCAAACGTAAGAAAACTTGACTCCTGAAGAAGTTATTTGCAGCGAACCAGAATGTAAAGATAAGGGAGAAAAGGGTTTATGTTTTTTATCGCATTGATCCCAAGGCAAAAGCCTCCACCAAAGACTGCGGGTAGCATAGATGGCACGAGAGTCTATTTAGGGCTAAAAAAAAAGCTATGGTTGGATTTTTAAGATATTTTTTCCTAGTTTAATTTGTATCCCACTGCTGGACTTACTCCTTCTAGACGTCTCTATCTGCCGGTATATCTGGCCAAGTTTGACCAGCATACGTGATTAGATCGTCACACCACCTTTGCCGATAAGACAATAAAAATATAATTAAACTAATGAAACAATTATGCAGAAAGAAGCATTAGAGGTAATTATAAATAATAGAACCCTGCGGTTGATTATAGAAACCATGTAGTGATTAAGCAATTAAACTATGCAACGATGGTGACAGTCTAATTTCTAATGCAGACAAAAGAATGAAAGCGTGAAATCGTTGCTTTGATTCCGACAATTTCTTTTACATTACCTTTCTCATTAGAAATTAAAACAATAGAATAGACTTCTGAAAATGCATTAAACACTACTTCAAAAGAGTTGTTACTTAAAACTCTCTATTGTAGAAATAGGCGTGTCTGCTAAGCTTCAGATAGCAATATTTGTACGTGAGGACCTTCCTAAAATTACTGGGTGTTTTAAAACAATAATAATCTCGTTAAAAATCGTTCATTACTGTCAGGTGATATCCGTAAAGTGGACTGACTTTATGATTACTTTTTATCTACATTCCCTTACAAAATTTTTTTTGTCCTCACAGCTCAGACATTAATTAATGTATTAATTTTCAGATTAAGAGCCAGTTTTACCTATAAATGCAATAGGACCGCCACACTCACTTGCGTCACTATATGAATGCAAAACCAAGCCCAAAAATAGCAATATGGTAATTGACGCACACCCAGTAGGTTCAAAAGCTAAGTAGAATAAACGGCAATAGGAAAATTAAAATAATTAATGTAACCGTAGTACATAAACATGAAAAAGGCGTGCACGCACTCTGGCCTATCCTTTACAAGCCGACTGCAGCCATTGAAAAATAAAATAACACCGAACTTGTAGTACTACTTACAAGTACCTGATTTTGAATAGCAAAATATTCTCTCGTAAACCAGTTTTATACTCATAAATGATTCACACTAATAGATTCTTGTAAGGATTTCTAAACACTTCACACTCACGCTAAGAATCCAATAAATGGTATTACAAAACACAAATCACTTGGACAAACATACAACCCGTTTGCTATCAAAGGCGGAATCTAAATCAGCATAATACATACATTCGACATTGCTGCTGCTACAGTCTACGCTACAGTGTCTGTAGTCGCAGATAACCGACGTGCCGGCAAGCTGGTAAGGTAACCGTGTAATGCCGTATAATTTGATTTTCATTCATTCATTGTTAAAGCTAATAAGCCTGGTTACAAAGGCAAGAACTATAAGCATAATCTTGAATGAAATATAAATAATACAAACGAGTTACATGCATTGGATTTGGGACCCGACTAACATAATGTAACCTATTTCTCAATAAAAGTTTTTCTACCACATCGTGCGAACCATGGAATTACGATCGCACAAAAAACTATCACTGGTCTAAATAAACGACATATCGAACCACGAGAGGCAATTTTCAATCCTATCATTAAAGATAAATTATAAACAGTTAGTCACGATAAACATATCATAAACGCTGATGTTGATAATTAAGTACCTAATTTCGGTACGGAACTTAAAGTGAGGAAATTTAATAGTACCCATAATGATAGTAAGCTACAGCGAATAGCTATAGACGATGTTCTATTTTATTGCGACTAAGCTATTAAATTTATAATTCAGGTCGATGGAAACAATTGATATATAATTAATGGGAATCAAACGTGATTGGGATATGGTGAAAGTAAAGGGCTGAATCGTGCAGAAACACTCAATCATCGAGTTAGATCGTGCTAGTAATTATATGGAAACCATGCACTTAAAGGTAATGGAAAGGACAGAGGTAATAATTACGATTCAATTGATATGGTTATGTCGGAAATTGATCAGGTGTCTCGGTACTATTTTGTTATTGATGCCAATTTTCTCTTCGTTACAGAAAATTGCTCACAAATACTTTTTTATGAACTCACGTAGTTGGCTACTTGCAACAATCAGGCCAATTACTTGACCAGAATTTGAAGAAAAAGTCATTCAGATTTAGAAAAACATCAACAGAAACATTTTTGATATCTAAAAAAGCTATATTCTACTTTTAGGTGCAATCATCTCACGCGGTTTGCCGCAATTCCATTTTGCTTTACCACGACCGCTCACCGGCTCTTTTTGCCGAGTCCATCCACCTCGACAAAAACCTGAGCAAATTGCTAAACGCCTTCAGAGTTTTTTCTAAATACGTCTACATATCTTTCTATGATTAATACAGTGTAGCAATTGAAGCTTATAAATGAAATGCTCACTCAACTATATAGTTTTCTATAGTTTAATACATTATCATCCATCAAACCTGTTATAAATCTTAAATGAACTTGTTGCTCTATTCCAAAGATATATCAATAAAAAAGCTAAATTGCAAAGTCATTTTGTATCTTCATTATTATCTGAATAAATTACTTAAGTATTCGCTTTATCAATATAAATTTCAATTTATGATAGTTTTGTAATCTAACATGTTTCAATATGTATGTAATGTATCCAATATATTAATTTATTTATGAACACTTCTTCTACATGAACAACTTCTATACTAACGATGGTTAAATCCAAATCTAACAGTCTCAACTTTCAAGGCCTCATCAGAAAGACAATAATACAATTTGAGTACAAATGTTTTCCGCAAAAACACAACCAGAGACGGGAGCAAAGCACAGTCGGCAATAAACGATTAAAAAATCTAATCGAACACCGGATGGTCTGGCAAATAAATAACACAAGTACATTAACGGACATGTATCCCAGTCGATTGATCTCGATGTCTTGTTTGCATCAACAACAAAAAAACTTGGCAATAAAGCAATTTACTGTTTAAAGATTGTTGATTTTAATGTCACAAAATAGGCAACTACAAAACAAGATAATGACGAGATCGCATCACGTCTTGATCTAGTTCTCGATAATGATACGTTCCAGTAATTACGGAGATCAATCTTTTTGTGCGCATAGTTCGAGTCTGCTAACAACATGTGTGGTTGCTGATATGTATTATGTTTCTGCTCCGACTTAAAGATTGCTTTCAAAAGGGCAACTGATACAAGGTTTAAAGTTCCATATATTTATGTGACAGTTTTAAATTCATTTAACGGAATGATCTTTGCGAAATGGTTTGCACAAGGTTCTTAAATACAACATGACATTGTACAGATGTATGTTATTAGTCGATAACATTTAAAATAAAAATGCACTTAACACGCAACAGTGAACCGTCCATTAATACCAAATCTGTCCCGAATGAGGCCACCTACGTAGTTAAGATGTTCATGGTTGACTCTTATCGTAGAGCGTTAAAAAAAACGGTACCAGCTCCAAAAATACACGAATACACGAGTAGCGGCAAATGTGCAATCTTGCCCGCATAAAAAGACAAATCGGATCTATAATTAACAAACCAAGGCCGATCGTCAATGTCCGATCATTATTTATAGCTATTTAAGTGGGTACGATCGATATGGACGTGGGAATCGAACCCACTTGTCCTGTTAAACATATCTTCTTAGTCTGCGATGGACAAGAACGATTAGAAGGGATCGCCTCCGATTGTGATGCTGATAACACAACATTGGATTATATAACGGTTTGTATTGAATATATTAATGGAAATGGTGAGAAAGGTGTTAAAGTAAAAGATAACAGTGTGAATACCTACAAGCTACATGAAATAAAATATTCAACTCAAAAGGATACCAGTTTCAAGCTAAAAGTAATTGGACTTCGTTCCAACAAACCATTGTTAATTACGCTCTTGGAGTCCGAGCGTTAAAGATTTATATTTAATGGTGGCGACAAATCCGGTAGTTTGCACGCGAGTGTTGCAGAAAGTTATACGAAACACATTTACACAATAACTAAAGACACGAATTTTGTTATATACAGCCAAGCCTTGTGTAGTTGTGTTGACTACAGAACAAAATTTAAATATTCATAATCTCGTGATCAAACCTAAGACTGTAATGGCAGTGTTCTTAATATAAAGGTTACGACCACTAACTAAAGAGGCGATATAGATTGTAAGATTGACAACCCAGCACTGAATTATTTAACAGCTTATATGAAATAAATTAATACAAATAGTGTTAATGAAAATACTATAAGATAAAATAGCCCTTGTAAGGCATGGAAAGATACGCTTGGTGCTTGAATATCAGACGAAGTTGATGCTTAGCATTCGATATTGTCCACTTTGCATAGTTAATTAATGATTGACATGACAGGTGCATAAACTGTTAAGGTCTTTGCAGTTACACGTGGGCATACATGTCATTCTGAGGGTAAGTGCGAGACTATACTATGTTCTTTATTTAGACATTTCTCTAGTGTTTAATGTCGATAAAATAGAGCCATATCTTCTATATATTGACTTCTCTTAGTCATTTCAAAACCTAATCATTTCCAATATGGGCTGTATCAAACACCTGCCTATTAAGAACACAAGACTGAATAAGCCAAAGATAGTGGAGGACACTTGAGACTACTACAAAAACTAGTAAAATATACCAAGTCATTGCTAAAAGATTAAAACCAGTAGCAGAGCAATACAAAGTCTTTCAATATCGTTAAGATTAAGTACATTGGTAAATATCATTATTTCAATTTTACGACAATGGCATATTTGTCAGAACCATACAATTTATGTGTTTGCTAATATTGTAATAGCGTTATGTAAATGATCTAAGTAGTAATAAAATTGATCTTTGAATTATATTATAAAGTGGTGTAATAATTGAGATAGAAGGGATCTTACCTTGTTCACAGATAATATAATACTAGCATACAGATACCTCATCCCATACAAAGAAACCGTGCCGACGTAACTAGCGTTTTTCGACTGCTTATTCTGGCAATTTTTTGTACATCGAACGCATTCGGTTCTGTTTCACGGTGATAGATAGATGGTGTTAGCAGCGACTTGCAAGTAAAAGGGTTTACTAGGTTCGTGAATGCTTTTTTCTTTAAATACAGTGAAGGTTTGTTTTCTAGTATTTATTTGCACGTTTTTACAGATTTTTTTGCACCAAAATGTGTTAAAATGCAAACTTTAACAATCGAGTGGAATGCCTCAGAAATTTAAAAATGCGCCATCTATTGGTATCAATTTTAAATGATCCGTCTAACAATCTTTGAAATGTGAATTAAGAGTCCAATATTCCATAATTTTGTACTTAGGAGAGTTGATTAAACAAGAACATACAATTTTTGTTTTCAATTCCAGAAAATGTTAATTTTACGCACATTCAATAACAGATAGGTGGATACCGAGGTGCATATCGCGCCATCTAGTGAGATTTATTTGAGCCAAATTTTCTTTCTTAGCAATGAGACCCCGTGCCTTGTTTAAAGAGAAACGGTAGAATAAAATTAAACAAAGTATTTAACTATTATTGGAAAGTCAATTGCTACCTAAGTCATCGATAGTAGTAGCAGACTATTATACGAAATGAAATTCAAAGTAGAAGAGGCTTTCAGGTTATATAAATTGCATTGTGCATATATAGACAACCTGATGCCTTTTAAAATCATGTGTGGGAGGGTACGTTACCAACCGCTACAAATCCTGCTTTATTCTAAAAGCTATTGGTAATATAGCCTAAATCAGATACTCAGAACCGTGAGAAAATATCGGACGCCCAATTAATATAAGCATCTTAAGTATTTGCCTCAATACATCATAATATGGTCACCTATTTAGAAGTGCAAACCACACAGAAATATATTGAACTTGAAAGTTTTCAATAGTTGGCCCTAAAACTCACATAATGAGAGACCAAACGTAAGGTTCTTTATCAGGCCAATAGCAAAGAGTTAAGGTAAACATTGGTCATATTTGTCATTCGAATTCTAATCGAACTGAAATGTGTTATACCAAACAAGTTGGACCAACATTGGACAGATAAGTGTATGGACATAGAAATTATGAGCAAACAATAATCGATGGCCCACTAAGGCTGTATTGACAAACTATGGTAAATAGAAAAATAACATTCTCATTTTGGAGATCTAGTTCGGTGTGAAAATGTACTGATTTCGGGTGCACATAACCGCGTAAATATATTGTATGTTAATAGATTTTGTGGTAATATGTATGTCACGAAAGTTAATACCAAATAAGAAGTTATAAAAAATCTTCACTTACCGTAAGCATAGGAAGGCCGATCCCAACGATGTACAGCATAATATTGGTGACAGTGGACTCTTTGTAAGGGTGCTTAAGAGATTCATCATCACAGAAGAAACCCCTTTTGTATGGGGTGCCCCAAAGGTAGAAGACTAAGATCAGGAATCCAACTGTAACAAAGAAAAACAACCTAATTAACAAAGGGCTCACTAAGAGATCAGGATCAAGTGTATACTGATTCATAGCCATCATCATTATTTTAGCCGAAAGACCTTGCTAGAGGGAGGCCTCCTCTAGGTGGACCGATGACTTAGTTAAAGCTGCGGGAATAGGGCATGTAATATCGGATGATTTCAAATCCTATATTGATTTCCGATATTAGATCTCAATATCGGCATTCCGATATTAATATCGGAATTGGACGCTTTCGTTAAATATCGCATTTTTTTTGTTAATTGCCCAAATTCTGCTGGATTGAGTACAATAAAAAAACGCGATTATGCCGCGACGTAATAGAATTTTCTATTGTGTCACTCTCTAATCACTAGTGACTGTGTAATCGGGCGTTTATTTAACTAAACTGCACATTTGTTTCCAAGAAGGAATATAAGTAATGTCTCTCGGAAAAAAGAATATTGCAAAAAAAAACAGAAAATAAATGTTTGTCGATCAATCTGAAAGTAGTCCCGATAAGTGTAGTGAGTAATACTGATTTATAATTCCAGTATAAGTATTAGTCACTGTGGCAATGCCTCCTGGGGCCTATGTTCAGCAGTGGATGTATTTTGGCTGAAATGATAATGATGATGAGATACATTGAAGTCAAGTTTTATCCAACATATTAATGATCGTATAGACCACTTATAGACTAATTTGTTGTATTCAATACAAGCAGAAGCCAGAAAACTATTAAGCTTTAATTTATTTAGGTTTCCAAGCAAGTAACACATTATACATTTGAAATAAAGTTTAGCACGAATAGGTACTCGTTCCGAAACAGCTCACAAAAGTATGCAAAATTATCTTAGTATTCATCATCATCATCGTTGTATACTTTTTCATGAAGTGAAGTTTAAGTAAATAAGCGCCCGATTAGTAAACAGACTATCTGACCACTGCTAATCAGCGTAGTTAAAGGGCTTAACCGCGTTTTCTCGCTCGACGCTTCACAAGGAGCTAAAACAAGGATATTTTTCTGATGCCGAGATTCCGATATTGGGTCACTGAGTATCGGAATTGAAATAACGGTAATTTCGTTCCGAGATTCCGATATTCATGCCCCATGCGGGAATCCGCTGAATGCGATACAAACAGGACTGTTCGATATAATTACACTGACAAAAATCAAAGGTGAACCCAGAATCGCTACATGTAGCTTCGGGTTTTTAATACAGATAAAAAATTGGAATCTACTGACACTTTGGTTAACATTTTTAAACTGAAAAATGTCGTTGTTATCAGACCTTGATACAGCCAGAGACATAACAAATATAACAATAGATAAAAAAGTGTTAGTCAAAACACATAATAAATAAAGAAAAAGAAGGCTAAAGATATTTTAAAAGGCGAGGTGTCAAGAACGACATTTTTACACTATCACTTGTGGCTGTGAGACTTATCACAGAATTGGGAGTGTGGGCGTTATTTTAAAAATTTATATTGGGCAACTATATGTTATTTATTTATATATACTTTATTGTACACCAAGATAAAAGAATACATAAAAATATAATATACGATATCATCAATGTCATGGTGGACCAGTGGCTAAGTACTCGCCCCCGTGTTTAAGATCGTGGATTTAAAGCCGGGTTTAATGTGACTTTTTAGGGTTCCGTACCACTACTACTAAGACTCCGCGGTCCGTCTGTCTGTCTGTCCGTCTGTCACCAGGCTGTATCTCGTGAGCCGTGATAGCTAGACAGTGAAATTTTCACGTATGAAGTATTTCTGTTGCCGCTATAACAACAAATACTAAACACAGAATAAAATAAATATTTAAGTGGGACTCTCATACAACAAACGAGATTTTTTTTTGCCGTTATTTGCGTAACGGTACGGAACGCTTCGTGCGATAGTCCGACTCGCACTTGGCCGGTTTTTCAATTCATATGTGCCAATAAATGGTTATGGTACTTTCTAAGATTATCTTGGACATCGCTGACAACAACGAAGGAAAACATCGTGAGGGAACCTGGACTTATAGTTAGCAATTTAGTATAAGTTTGAACTCCATTGGTGTAATTGTTGCAAGTCGTATCAATGTGAGGATAAACTCTAATGCTAAGATATATTCTTTTGTATGCTTTATTTCCGCGAATATTCTATATCTCTATGTAGGTACTTGTATATTTTCCGGATCATCATTCTATAACTCCATAACCCTGAGCTTTGATTTGTTTGCAGAAAGGCATAACTGAACTAGCAATAAATCTAAGATCATCATAAATAATAATCCTTCGTCTGCCGTTTATTATATTCTAAGCCTTGTCTTAGTTGTCTTCGCTGGAGTATACACGACTGTTGATCTCTTTATGTGTGACAACAGCTGCGAGTATGACAACACTTAATAAATCATCTTACGATCATATCAAAACTGCAATGTCTGTCTGTGCTTTATTTTCCGTTAGAATTGTTATAGGACTATGGACATCATTTAAACTATGAGAATCTTCAACCAGCTTGCTTTTTTCAGATTTAATATTTCACTGGCAAAAAAACCTTTTTAACAAAAAAATATTAAAAGCTCTTTTTGTATGTTTGTTCGTTATTTCGTCGATATTTTGTTTTATGTCAAATATGTCTATTTTTTTGCTTTTCAGTTTACATAATTTCAACAAATTCATCTCGCATGTGATTGGTCGATTTGGTCGGTTGGATAGAGTTTAAACTCTTTGCGCACTTACGCAATACGGCTGCACACAATTGAAAATTCAGTGGGAATATTGTCAATCAATCCTTTTTTTCTACCTTTAGGGGTGAATTTTATTTTTCAAATTTATTTGAACCAACTTTGAGGTATACTCTTCCAATAAAAAGATTTTTTTAATCGGTGCTCTCTATACAAAAGTTGTACGTGGTCACACATAAAAAAAAATCGAATTGAGAACCTCCTCCTTTTTTCGTCGATTAAAAAGTATGTCTATCAATGATTTGTATACTCGTCTAACACTCATCATCAAATCCCGAAAAACAAAAGCAACAATGATAAATTCAATACAAAAAACACAAGCGAAGCTGCAGACGAAAGTATGCACAATGAGAATCATACCAGGGCGTCATAAATCATATAAGTATAGATTTAACGTATCGCTAGCAGTCGCGGACTGGATTAAATTTATATATAGACTCCCGATTAACTCACGATTAATGTCGTGGACAACAGTACTATTGATTAATGAGTTTAGTTATACGACACGTCAAACAAGGCGAAAACTTATTAGGCTGCCTACAGACTGGAATTTGTAACAGAGAATAGATTTATACGGCGCCTAGGAATTTGGGTCCGGTAACAATAACAAGATGTTAATTTATACCCCTTTATAATTATCAGTCTGAAATGTCGGTGTGACTTACACGCAGTTATCCTGCCGGAGTCTGTGTTTCCCGATAGGTACAACCTAAGGGTCTTTAAGTCAAGAGTGAATAGGTTCCTTCTAGGCAAGCGTGCTTCACCGCTTTTCATCAGTTGAGATAGTGGCCCAGCGCAAGCCTATAAATTGCGATCGCCAACCCGCCTGCCAAGCATGGCGATTGTAGAAAACCCCCCAAACGTAATGAATAGCACGACCCCGAGTGCCCGGCAGTCCTCCCACCAGGTGGACCGATGACCTGGTGAAGGTTGCGGGGATCCACTGGTTACGAGACGCACGGGACCGGTCAATGTAGCGACGCTTAGGTGGCCTATGTCCAGCAGTGGACGTCTTTCGGCTGATATGATGATGATGATGGGGATAAGTCGGCATACAACAGCAAGCAAAATAATTAACGAAATGTGAGTGAGCTCTTTGGATAACAATAGCTGACAGGCATGTTATGTTTATGAATAAACCTTGTTTCCAATCAAGTTTGGTAAATAACGACGACAAATTTGAAAGCAACACGCTAAATAATAATTGCAATATGTATGATGAACAATGATATAAATGAGCAATGAAATGTGATAAGAAATTACATCATGCGAATGAATTAATTTTTATTTAAACACACATGATACCTTCACGATACGGTTTAAATTACATAAAATGTTGTACATGAACAAAAAGATATATTAAAAGTGTAAACTCAAGCCTGTATTACACAATCTTTATAAATTGTCTGCATTTTATTATCTTAATCATATTTATCCACCGGTTTAACTCGCATACAGACGTTTTAATCCTAGTGCAGTAAAAACTTAAATGGAAATTATAAGTCAGATAACTCTCCGGTTTCTGAATTGAGAATTTGTTTTGTCTAAAAACACGTCAAACTTTAGCATTAGAGTTAGACAGGTTCTAAATTTTCAAACTCTTCATTAACTCTGCAATGGACTGCCACTGCCCTACCTCCGGATTCTGAATCCGGAGGTAGGGCAGTGGCAGTCCATTGCTATTAAAGTAAAGAACCTGGGCGACCGAGCTCTGCTCTGGTGAAAATAGAGAAAACGACGTTTTCTAAAAATGAAACTTAGCTAGATCGATTTATCGCCTCCGAAACCCCCTGCATACTAAATTTCATGAAAATCATTGGAACCGATGCCGAGATTCAGATTATATATAATATATACATGAATTGCTCGTTTAAAGTTATTAGATATCTATCAAAATATTGTAACAATCTTAAAGTTAACCCCTGCTCTAGTTGTAAATCAACTATATCGGAAAAGGATCATTGCCCGTGGGCGAAAGGCTAATGGTGTTACCATATTGTGGCCCCTTTACCAATATAGAATCAATACGGTATTGGTATGGCTACAGTAATTGGTTCCTTTAAAGCTATTTATCGGAAAGGAAAACGTGAGAGTAATGTAGTTTCTACTGTATTAAAGTCATGGACGAAGTATTGAAATAGGCGTCTCTCAAAGCTTTCAGAGAAGATGAAAAGAAACAGGAAATTCAGTGCCACTGTACAAAACAGAGAGTTTTAATTTTACAATCATCATCAATCAGGCTTTTTTTCGTTCCCACTGCTGAAACACAGACCTCCTTTGAGAGCATTCCATCTCTCAATCTAATAATCTAATAATGCACCACGCGGGCCCATTGCGGGTTGGTGAATATCACATTTCCTCGAATTTTTGGTTATAGGACATGCCGGTTTTCTCACGTTTTATCATACTTCATCGTTTTAGAGCAGTGGTAATGAAATAATTTACACAAATTAATGTGCCTGCCTTGGTACGAACCCACAACTTATCTAATAATAAAGTTAAAGTAAGTAATTTAACAATAGATTTAATAAAAAAGTAATGTTTAAAGGAATAAACCAGAAAAGAATGTCGTAGGTATAGTTAACAACAACACAATCATTAAAATTTTAATTGTCCTTGTACTAATCTCGGCAGAAACATAAGGAACCGTTAAAACACTACAAAAAGCGGTAAAAAACAATTAAAATAACACGCTCTATTTTATAGTAGAAAAAATATTTTCATCAGACAACACATCATAAATCACTAAGAATGTGCTCAAGCAATAAATCTGAACACGCAATTAACGTTCTTAAAAAGTTACAGAAAAAAGATCAAAATTGACTGCGTGTTGTCAGAGAGGAATTTAAATTGGTAGAAACTTACCCTATTGGTACAGAAACTACGAAATTAACTATTGTTTCACGGATTGTTGCTTGTCCAAACATTCGGATGGATGGACAAAAAACAGCAGGTACCACAAATGGGGTGGCATGGAGATAGATCGATGGATGCGTCACGCTAATATCAAAATAACAGCTCTCGAGGTAACTTAATGACATAAATAGGGGTTTGTTTAATTTACTGTTTTTTTTTTGTATATTGGAACAGGTGTAAATTTTGAAGGCTATCGCGATTCGAGGGAATTTTTAATGGTTAAGAATTTTTAATCGGGCACTGAATTATAATATAGGTTTATGCACGCTGGGGTTGTATAGTAAAACGAACTCGTCATACTCATTTATTTTTTACCAGCCGTGAGCTCGGTAGGATTTCCCATCGGCAATTTCAGAGAAGCAATGAGGGATGAGTTTCCAAAAGAAATGTTTACACAACTAACTTTTATTTGTATTTGTATGAAGGCTAAGGTACCAACTGCCGCGATTTTAACTTAAAAAATGTTAAACTTTCATATAAAATTTCAGCCCTTATCGGTTTTCAAAAAGAAGGCCCACGTTTTGATCCGTAGTTAACTCAACCAATGGTTAAATATGCTTACCAATGGTTTAAAATTTCGGTAAAATACGAGTTTTCATCAATTTTCAGACTCACAAAAGATCAAATTATTTGGAATATGAATTATTTGATCATTTTTTAGACTAACAATTGAGTTGTTTTGTTCAGTTGTTGGGGTTGATTGAATTGTTGAGTTAACTTCGTTTCAATAAACTGGGCCTAAGTCAAGATACAACTAAAGGTCTATCCACACATATCAAGGCTGTGCCCGGGACGTGCACGGGATGTGGACAGACCGTGCCCCGTCAGGGGCTCAATAAAATATCGGTGGGTACATTTTATATGAACTCGTTCACTCTCGTTCACTTAGAAAAACGGTTCCAATATTCATCATTTTTCTAATTAATCTGGAACCTCTTAAAAAACCCCAGTATATTCTGAAACTCAAGCCAAAAATAATACATCAGATCATCTTATTTTTAAACACTTCCAGCGAGCTAACACAATGCTAAAAGGACTCGGTTTTGTTATTGATCTGGTAAAAATAACAAACACAGCTTTATGGCTGCCATTATCGAGTTACAGCCGCTCCTATAAACAAGTGAGTGGACTCGCCAGCTGGTTGGTAGATTCGACGATGAGATATGTAATTATCTAGGAGACAATGAACGGAGATATTGTCAACAAGATTTGGCCGAACTATGTTGGAGACGTAGGGACAGTCTAGATTTATAGAGATAATATTATAGGATATTAGATAAGACAGTAATATGAGGCCATTTAAGCACTACGGGCAACGAAATGCATCACCTAAGCTAAGATTTAGTAAGCCAGTAACAGAATATGATCACGAAAATACTGGAATTTAAATAAAGAACTGAGATATGGTTAACAAATGGCAAAACACCCTCACTCAGGTGATACTTAGACATATGAACTCTGATTCAGGATAATTTTGCTTGCACCTGCCGCCTCAGCCCTAATAGGTGTTAACAAATGGCAAAACACCCTCACTCAGGTGATACTTAGACATATGAACTCTGATTCAGGATAATTTTGCTTGCACCTGCCGCCTCAGCCCTAATAGGTGTTAACAAATGGCAAAACACCCTCACTCAGGTGATACTTAGACATATGAACTCTGATTCAGGATAATTTTGCTTGCACCTGCCGCCTCAGCCCTAATAGGTGTTAACAAATGGCAAAACACCCTCACTCAGGTGATACTTAGACATATGAACTCTGATTCAGGATAATTTTGCTTGCACCTGCCGCCTCAGCCCTAATAGGTAGATATGCAGTAGGACCAAGCCTTTTGAGAGAGTGTGGTGCCTTATATCCCACTTGCTGGAGTGTCCCAACTGTCCATTTTCTTGCAGCCTAGATGACATGTAAAGCGCTTCTGACGCTGCAATAAACGAGGCCCTCTGCCCAGTAGAGGGCCTCGTTTATTGTTTTAATTAAATGTACTTTAAAATGCAAACGAAAAGTTTCGACGGTACATAAGCAGTAAATTATATCTACAGATCTACACAACACGACAATAACATTTATTTCTCCCCTAACCTTGAATCTCGTTAACCAAGCAACCGTATCAAAAACTAACAAATGCAAGACTAGCAATTAAAAACGAATTGCGAAACACACGATAAAAACGAAATTATGTCAGACTTACATGCGTATAAAGGAGGGCAGTGTAGTAAAATTACGAGTTCGAGACGATACGGTTTGCTAGAAATAACAATGAAATTGCTGAACAGAAAACGGTAATAAATCAAATCTTCACGCTTTTTCTAGGGCAGTGGGACTACTACCGTGTGTGAATGATAGTCAAGTGAAAATAAATGCTTAAAAACACAAAATTTTAAGTGTGAAAATATATTTGAAGAATCAATCGTATCCTGGCATCACTACATAGTATAAAAAGGAAAGTCCCCCGCCCCGCGGTTGTACGCGATAAATCAAAAACTACTTAGAGGATTTTCATGCGGTTTTACCAATAGAAAGAATGAGAAACGACGAAGGTTTTTGTATATAATTTGTCATGGGCGAAGTCAGGGCGGGTCGCTAGTTTTTGCCCGACTGCCGAAGGAGGGTAATGTGTTTATCAGTCCATGTATGTATGTATGTTTGTTCCTATGTGGCGTTCTAGGGACCAAACGCGTTGGCCGATTTTGATGATTCATTGAATACGTCAATCGATTCGTCTTAATCCTGCGAGTGTCATTGGCTACATTAAAATTGGAAAAAACAAATATGGCGGATTTTGGACGCCATTTTGTTGGGGGATTTTTTTTTTCTTCCAAACCCATCGTGTGGGGTATCAAAATAAAGGGTTTTAAGAGGCGATTTCAAAAATATACAACACTTATATGTTTAAATGTACCTAATTCTAAAAAAAAATAACTAAAAGTTGTAAATAAAAAAAGTTTATTAAAAAAATCAATAAACCCGATTGCTTTAAAAGCAAACTAAAAAGACGTAAACAAGAAGAAAATCATGCTGTGCAGATGTATCCTCCGACTGCACAGCATGATTTTCTTCTTGTTTACGTCTTTTTAGTTTGCTTTTAAAGCAGTCGGGTTTTTTGATTTTTTTAATAAACTTCTTTTAATAATTTTATTTTGGCTTTCTAGAAATTATTTTGTTTTCAAATTGTTGCTTAATATGTTTACATTTTTTATTATTTTACTCTGACTAGAATGTCAGAGTAAAATAATAAAAAATGTAAACATATTATGATTTTAGAATAAATTATGATTTTAGAATAAATCATAATTTTTTCTTGTATTGTTTATTGACAATTGCCCGACATTTATTTATATTTTTTATTATTGCTGAATTTGACATTCTGTTTATTATTTTGATTTGTATTCTCTATTAATATTTGCTTGCCATTTCCAAAGGCAAACACGACGTTCTATCATTTTGTATCCTAACATCTCTTCATGCTGACAATTTGTTATGTATGTATGGTACTTGTGTTTGAGCAAATAAAAATAATTTGATTTGATTTAATCTACCTAGCATTTTCCCTATTATGTTGGAGTAGGCTTCTAATCCAACATGATGGAACTGAGTACCAGTATCTTGCATGGAATAACTGCTTGTCTGGCATCCCTTCGGCTCTCGTGCTTGAGGTCGTGGCTTCAAATCCCGGCAAGTACCAGAGTGATTTTTCAAATAAATTCATATTACTATCTAAGTTTATCTTGGACATCACAGGCAATGGTAAAAGGAAGGCGAAGGATTTGATCCCATCAATCGACCAATCACGTGCGGGATGAAAGGCGCGTTGTTGATTTCCGTCTATGTGATTGGCCGATAGATGGAGACAAAACCTTCACCTTGCCGAATTCACTTACCCAATTAGGATGCTAGACTTATATAGTTAATGTAAGTCTGAAATAGCCAAGTCAGAGGCCTGTGGGATTCCAAAAGGCGGCTTAATTAAATCTGACACCAGAGGTAGCCATATCCTCACACGGAAAGAAGATTAAGGTATCCCTTGGCAAGACTGGTATCCTATTTTCTGGCTTCTGACTATCCGTAACTACTGTCAAAGATCTTTGAAAATGCAGTCAATTTGCATATAGCTATTTCAGACATCCTTGTAATGGCATCAAACCATGTAGGACGAGTAACAATGTGACAATAATTTGCATACATACAGTACGGTTCTGTAGTATCTTGTCTACAATCGAAGGCCTTCATATTTCAATATGGCACCGGTAACCTTATAGTATCTACTTTAGTATGACTCAATTTCTTTTTCAATCGCTACTGATCTTATATGCAGCCTCCCTAACAAATTGGTACTAATGCTGAATATATGGGCTTTGAATATTAAACACTGTTTAATATTACTGAAAGTTGAAAAAGATAGCGAGGTTAAGTTAATGCAGGCAACAACGTAATATGGCACTTCTTAAGGCAGGACTGTCAGAGACCAAGTTGATAGTCGGGAATTACGCAGAAAACAAGGAAAAGGACAAGACTGATTTGTAGTTATTATCAAAAGGCAATTATAAAAATTGGTTTCAACTTAACGATAAAAAATAATTTCAACTACCTCTACGGGAAACATTTTTTATTATTATCAACGTCATTCGCCATCAGACATTCTCAATCGCGACAAAGCCAGTGGCGCGTGGCAACCTTGCTACCTTGTATAGGTACTTACTTCTGCTATCTAATGAGAAGGCAGTTGTAAGTACCTATACAAGGTAGCAAGGTTTATATGAGAAAAATAGATAGAAATATCTGGAAGGACACAGAGGTAAATTTGCCTAACAGTAGGACATGAACGGCCAATTAAACAAAAATACTAAAAGTTAAAATGACGATAATTTAGTTACAACTGGAAAGCAGCATTAGTTATTTACACTTTCTGATATAGGTCTCAGGAATCCCCGAAAGATTAAAAAATAGAACGATGAAGCGGAAAGTGTCGATATATCACATCGAGCGTCCGATAGTAATCCATTCTGGGTTAACCCCAAACCGGTATCGAACTATAGCCATACATGCGTCACCAGGTTCAAGTCCAAGAATCACCAACGTGTTGGAATTTTAAGAGATCTTGATTGAATTATGACTGGTACAACGCATGTTACCATTGTACTGCTTATAACATGCATAGTATACTTAATGAAGCTCCAAAGATCCCCGACCGATTAGCGAATGTATAAGTGCAAGGCAACTACTTGAAACCTTTGGCGTGAAGACTGAGGATTAAATCTTGATCCAATTGCGGTTTGTGGTGACAGGTGGGCTGCTGCCCAGTCTTAAACAGATATAGGGGATTTGGGGTACTCGGTGCTTTCTATTTTTCAGTCGACTGTAACTGTGTTATGCACTTAATGAATTTGTTCTGATTTCCTTTGGGATATACCAGGACCAAGCAACGCTTGTAACTTTCTAGTTCGGCACATACAGATTTGGACTACCGACAGTAACGACTGTGACATTTCTTTAAATGGGATATATTTAAAAATAGAAAAGAGTATAAACCATTTATGTAACGCACACAACAGCAACAATCACAAAGTAAAAGAGAAGAATATATAATAACATGATAAAATATAATAGCTCTGAACGCTCAGTGCAATTTTGCCCATACCGGAAGGGTTACCAACTCAACATCATTTAAGAACACAAATGAGTAAGAGTGTCAATTGAAGACTCATCCAAAACTAGACCTCGCCAAGCGCAGCTCACCCTTTTCTAAGTACAATTACATTATTTCCGCAGCGTATCAGAAGGAAAAACATGCAATAAAGATCGTAAGCAACAATTTTGCGCCGAGAACGAACGTACATTGAATGACAATGGAATGAATGAATTATTCACAATTGAAGCCTTCCAATGTCAATCCCATTATGTAAGTGACATCGCTACAAACGTAAACTGTGGCTCTAACTGATGTATTAATTGTATGAAGACGTGTTCAGAATACGGCAATATTTCAAGTTTAAAATATGGCGTAGATAGCTAGAAATGGAAACGAACAAATTATGATTTATATCTCATCTACAGTCTTATCCTAACACGCGGATTTCCTGTGTCGTAGCCATTAGAAATACAAATCAAAGATAAATTCCAGACACCAGGTATAAATTGCCAGTCGTGTATAAATTCCCTCATATACACCAATCTGATGTTCATTTATATTGGATAGAAATGGACACAGCTTGATTGCTTGGTGAGGGAGATGAAATCTGTGTGAACTTATGGCTTTGGATATCGGCCGTATAAGAGACAACTCCTAGCAGTTTACATCTTTCTTTCACCATCGACAGCGATATATATAGCAATATTTTACTGGATTATTTACAAAACTTATCATACTAATTATCAAAGTAAAATTCTGTATGTTTAGATGTTTGTTAGTCTATCACGTCTCAAGAGCTTAACGGATTTGAATGAATCTTGGCTCACGGATAGACAATGTCCTGAATTTGGAGATATCATTCCGATAGTTAAGTCATAATCCCAACGAATAGCGATTTTTGTCGACTTTATTTATTTATGCCTTTCACGCGGGCGAAACCGCAGGCAGACTAGTAATTAATAAATTCCTAGACATGCTGCTCCCCCAAGTTTCGTCACAACTCCCGTCTCCATCGCATTCATCATATCCACGAATGCTATATCTAGCAATAGTGAGTATTATTTAACATATACTTGCTAAATTCTATTCAAGAGTAATTCACATTCACAGCAGGAACATAGGTAATCCTCAATTATACAGGCTCAGTGATATTTAGCACCACCTGCCAGCTTTGGCGTGAGCTACCGGTATTACGTGGAGGATTGCCAAGGCTTGGCCATTAAGAAATAATCGTTTGTCCATGGTTGTCCTGTGAGAGAGAAATATTAGAGAATTGACCTGTTGTATAATAAGATGGTGGGGCTTGACAAAGCTATTTTAGAGCTTGAAAGACTATAGACAAAGTCTCATTCTATATTATATTCTAAGCGATGATGATGTTCGAAATACCAAAATAAAAGGGATTAATCTCGATAGCAATTAACAATCTCATACACTTTCGAGAACCTCTGAGCTTGAGAATGAATCTATATCGTATGTAGGACATCTAACAGGGTATGTTAAACTGATTTAACCATAAAAATGGAAATCTGAACTTTGTATCGCAGACTCACTTGCGATACAACGTCCATTTTGCAATATACGTCATTGCAGTGTAATGCATCAAGTTATCTGTCTGTTGTTTAAGTTTAACATTAATAATGAAATTAACATTTAGGACCGGTGACCTTTCATGGCCATCAGGGGACTTCCCTGCGATCTTTAAAAAACCAGTTAGACTAGTGTTGACAACAATGTTTTTCTAAAGGCATCTGTCGAATATTAAAGATACCCACAACTAAATCTACAATCCTCTTTCATACATAAATTTAATCAGACATTCCCTTTTATCCTCCAGTCTTGTTAGGCTCGGTACATAGCCGACCAAGCCTGATTTATTATTTTATCTACTGATCCCGCGAAGAATTTGACCTGCGTCCTATGCATATGCAAATACCCTTGAAAATCACAAACGTTGAAATATACGGGCAGGCACGAGCTTGTTGTATGCATCAGCTTGTGGCAAGATGGTAACCAATAGAAACGGGACAAAGCTGGTACTAATACGAGGCCTTATAAGAAATTATCAATAGATATTTTTACCCGACTGCCGAAGGAGGGTAATGTGTTTATCAGTCTATGTATGTATGTATGTATGTATGTTTGTTCCTATGTGGCGTTCCAGAGACCAAACGCGTTGACCGATTTTGATGATTCATACGTCAATCGATTCGTCTTAACCTTGCGAGTGTCATAGGCTACATTAAAATTGGAAAATAGAAAAATGGCGGCTTTTGGGCGCCATATTGTGGGGGACCAATTTCATTTTCAAAACCATCGTGTGGGGTATCAAAATAAAGGGTTTCAAGAGGTGATTTCAAAAATATATAACACTTATATATTTAAATGTACCTAATTCGAAAAAAACGTTAACTAAAAAGTTATAAATAAAAAATTTAATTAAAAAAATCAAAATACCCGACTGCTTAAAAAGCGAACTAAAAAGACGTAAACAAGAAGAAAATCATGCTGTGCAGTCGGAGGATACATCTGGTTTTTGTCAGCAAGCTCGCGAATATGTATCCTCCGACTGCACAGCATGATTTTCTTCTTGTTTACGTCTTTTTAGTTCGCTTTTTAAGCAGTCGGGTATTTTGATTTTTTTAATTAAATTTTTTATTATATTGAATCAGAGAAAACAAAAGAGAAACTATATAAAGTATAGGTTCCACACATAGTCGAATACTTAGATTGCCATTGACACGCTTAGAAAAAGTAGTATACGGTCAGCAATGGAAAGAGGCAGAAATACACATAAACCATAGGTTATAATCACTAAAAATAATTAAAAGATGCCTTAATTCTCTCAGCGAATTATTAATACAGTTTGACAGTAACGAAGAACCAGAAAATGCAGCGCCAAGTCTGACAAAAAATTATCTCACCTTGCACGACACACCAATAAAATATCTTGAGATAAGAATCTTAACACACTTCCCATTCACACAATACACGGACTATCTAAAGTTCATAGTAAACCTAACATCCTCGTAGGGCCATAAAACCGCAGTGAGTCACTAGCGGTCTCGGCTGTCGCTACAAATTGGGCCAATGACCTGTCAGTTGCATAATGAAACCGTAATCTAAGATTATGGGTGAAACAAACCACACGTGAGTGAGTATCGGTGAGCTAACAGCTTCACATTTTTGCTCTCTCAACTTCACTTTTTTTTTGTCTTTATTACTTTTTTGTGATCACTACAACCGACCTTCCCAATGCAAAGGTTCTTGTTTTTGTGTTTTTTAAGTTTTGTATCTGATATCATAATGAGTTTTGATGTTTTATGATTAGATGCAGTTTCTTAAGTGTTTCTTTATAAATATCAACTGCTAAACCAACTTCTTTAGACCTTGACATAAAAAGTTGTTCACCTAAACGTGACACGACGCACGTCTACTAAATCTGAGAGTAAATTGATGAACTCGCTCCAAAGGTTGTTATATTTTGACTGGATTCTTACCCATCATTCATCATCATCATTTCACCCGAAAGACGTCCACTGCTGGACATAGGCGTCCCTCAAGCGTCGCAACACTGAACGGTCCTGTGCGTTTCGCATCCGCGTGCGATTCTTACCCGACTGTCCCTAAAAGAGGGTAATGTTTTATAAGCTTTATTCCTACTTACCGTTATATTCTACACCAATGTTGTCTCTTTAGTATTTTATAAATCTGAAAATGTAAATATTATTGCTATAATATTTACATTTTCAGATTTTTATCTTGTTTTTACCCTATATTTCTCATCTTGTTCCGTTGCACTTTTAGTGCCAATAAAAATATATCAGAAGATTTTAATAGTTCTGATAACGGTTTATGTGTTTCTATTAGTAAGTAAATTGTTTACATCGAAACTTAAGTAGGTTGGTACTTAAATAGGTACTTTATGTTTTAAAGCAACGTCTTCAGGATAGTCAATGTGTATTCTTGTTGACCTATAATGTTAGTATCTTGTATACCAAACACCTTGCATTGTACAGATCACAAGTGTTACTCCCATCAAAGACCTCACTATCTAATTAAACAAACAAATTTCACTTATACCAGTAATCATCGCCTTTTTCAGATGAAAAGAATAAGAAAATCTATTGATCACCTACTGTTTCCGATGAAAAGAGCATCCGAAGTTAACTTAAACAAGAAAAAGTCTTAGTTATGAAACACAAAATCAAAATATTTATAACTCGTTTCAATTATAACTTTAGTACGAAATATTAAACGAAAGAGGAAGTATCAAACATCAAAGTGCACTTTCATGAGAAATCTTAAAAATGTTAGCTACACTCAACGATAAATGATACAGAATTGATCATAAGATATATTTTTATGGATTTATAAAACATTAATTAGATTCTTACGTAATTATTAATTGCGTACATGCTGATTAGGGAATTTCAAACGGTTTATTATTAGCATATTAAGTGGTGTATTCATTAGTGTAAATTCGGTCTTCTTCTAGAGAATACACCGATGTAAACAAAGAAATAACTCTAAATTCAAAGGTTGGTCATCACTAGTTACTTTAGCTCATACAGTAGACCACCATGCAAAAGCACCAAAGATTATAGTTTGAATTCCAAACTATAAATAGTCAAGAACGTTCTCGTCATAATCAACATCTTCCATTATTTAAATCGAAAACGAAATTAGTATTCCAAATTTGGATTAAAGTAAAAAAAGACTTGATATACCGCTCATCATTAATCATCATAATTCATTCAGAATAGGACAAACAGTTTCATAGGATGCAGTTGAATATCAATATGACCTTACTACCCACACCAGTTTACTTCGTATCGATACCAATCCATATCTGATATTGCATTCAAGTTAGTAACTTATGTCTAACGGTAAAGCTTCCATAGCCAATATATACTCATTAATAGTTACAAGATCAGTTTAACATATTGAATATCGTAGCAATCTATTCAGTGCAAATGTAATATGGTTCCATCCTGAATTTGTCACTGTCGAATTTGAAGGGCACGCCTAAATGTAACTATTATCAATCACATAATCATATCAGTTCAAGTATTTAGGGGGGCTTATAATATATCGACTTATTAGGGTTTCAGGAATCATTTAAGACTTGCATGTACATTATATATTATATATATATCGAGATAACCAGACTATTTTCGACTTTGACCGGAGGTTTTATTTGTGTCGAGCTATCTACAACATAGTAAAACATAGACATCTCTTTCTCATTGGCTGGTAATGGAAAATGCTGCTGAAGTTGTAGCTAACGTAGAGCTTGGTGGTCCAAAAGCTCCTTTATCTTAACTTTCCGACATTGAACAGGCAACAGCTCAACTTGAAACTATACCTGTCTGTGCTTCTATCAGAGCTGCACTAGACCAAGTCAAACAGAACTACTACCGTAGAACTACCCTGATTTACTCACTGATATGGCCGCACATTAACGCCACTTCAAACAGGTAATCTGGGTCAGAGCAATGACATCACGACATATGCTGAGCGCACACTTACGTCTTTTAGTCGTCAGACAAATTATGTCGTTATATTTTATGGAGTTCTCTAGTAGCAGAGAATATAATATCTATAGACGCATAACTGGGGTCATCTGAAAAAAAAGAGAACGTGAAGATTTCGGTGGAGTATCGTCTACTGTGCTAGTGAAACATAGAAACATAAACTCACGCCCTTTTCCAGTCAGAAACTACGGAATGCCATCGGTTACGACCATTACGTTTTCCTACTTGTAATATTCCCATAAAAAAGTAAAAACATTTGAAATATTCTGAAAAAACTTAAGCTACCCCTGATCTGCAGAATACGTGGCAGCTGCAACGGTGTTCTGAAGAGATGATAGGATCTCCTCTCCGCTATGAAGATCCTTTATTAATCGGGTAATTTGAATGTGTTTCTATATTTTATGCTACTGTATTTTTTTTTTATATTATCGATCTGTATGGATTAAGTTATCCGAAACAAATTATTTAATAAATAAAATTAAATAATCTGAACTACAAACAGGTGCATCAAAGTTAAAAGATGGGCCGAATAAGGGATCCCTGCGATTTATAATGACAAATCAATAGCAGATAGTTATAAACATATTCAAAGCATTAACGTTATCCGTTACCAAAGTGCCTGTTTGGTTCCGATTCTGATGAAAACGATGCGTGAACTGAATACAAGAGACAAACGCAAATCTATTGAGCATTTAGAAGCTTCTGTTTCTTCAACAAGAGAGCTGAGAGCTTTTGCAACGACAATCGTGATGTATTTTTCAGCCCTTAAACGGAGTTCCGTCACTTAAACTTGATCTTATAGAACATTAGAAATTATAAGCAACAAACCTCACTATCTCATAGTTTTGGAGTCAAAAACAGTTGCCAAACGAGGGTCATTGGCTGTAATCTGTACTGGCCTTAATGACTGTATTATATGACCAGATGTATGGACAACCCAACCTATTGAAACGACCAACCGGTTCCAAAGGATGTCTTTAGATCGCCGCAATGAGCGATTGTCGAATAAGCTCTCCGATTCGCAAACAGTCAGCTCAAAAGGCGTAAGACACGTTTGTATGAATGTGCCTTACGCTCTTTCGGGCCTCTATTTGCAACGCTTGATTGAATACGTATTGTTAACCAAGTGCGTCAACAAAGCCTATAGATTCGACACAGTTTCAATGAAGGATATTTTCTTATTGAGACAATGTTCTACTAAGATCCATTCAGGTAACTTTTCTTATAAGGTGGATAAAGGTAGCCTGGATAGTGGTCTGCCTTTTGAGGAAGCGTTTATGTCGAGAACTAAGCCATGGGCAATTAATCTTGAAGTACCGTGTTTCGCAGATATGTCAGTTTGGTCACAATAACAAGTAATCACAACACGAATTGAATGAGCTGTGGCCAGTACACCTCTTTAACCATCATCATCATTTCAGCCGAAAGACGTCCACTGCTGGACATAGGCCTCCCCAAGCGTCGCCACAGTGATCGGTCCTGTGCTTTTCGCATCCACCGGACTCCCGCAACCTTGACCAGGTCGTCGCTCCCCTTAGAGGGAGGTCTTCCAACGCTGCGTCTTCCGGTACGCAGTCGCTACTCCAGAACCTTTCGGCCCAACGGCCATCCATTCTTTAACCATAGCTAAAGATATGTGTACAAAAGCAGATTATAATGAATAAGGATGTTGTATTTTAATAATCTCTACACGGACAAGCAAGCAAATTTTTCCTTAGATCAATTCTGAGAACTGGCACAAATGTAGGAGTACCAATACCGGTATCAAAACGAGCAGCTGCTTAAGTTTTGGTTTATTTATATCTACAAACTAAAAACACACTTAATAAAATAACCCCTATGACCTTTAGGTTTATAGAAGTATATTTTCCCCCCATGTTCCACTGATGACGTTATTAAGTTCCACATGATAGGAGCCAGGCTTCCCAAAATTTTCCACGATACTATTAAATTTCGCGTCTGTGTCAAGTGTTTTTAAACAAAAGAATAAATTATATTACTTTGCTAGTTGTCTCAAGAATTTAGTTTTATTTGAATAACATAATTGCATGACCTCGCGGCTTTAAGGCAGTATTTATACGGTCGGTCTTATATTTATTTATACATATAATATACTTATAATGTTCATTCACATTTAGCTATAATAAGTTGCCTTTTTCTGAGAACAAAAGTGCAACTGCAATAAGCTTGCTGTCGAGTGTAACTGCAGCTTTCAAAATAACGTAAGCGAAGCGTAAACAAAAAAAAAGTTAATTAAAATAAACAAAAAACCTGACTGCTTGAAAAGCTAAAAAGAAAACTAAAAAGACGTAAACAAGAAGAAAATCATGCTGTGCAGTCGGAGGATACATATTCGCAAGCTGGCGGACCTAAACCAGAGGTATCCTCCGACTGCACAGCATGATTTTGTGCCAGTGACACTCGCAGGATTAAGACGAATCGATTGACGTAAGAATCATCAAAATCGGCCAACGCGTTTGGTCTCTAGAACGCCACATAGGAACAAACATACATACATACATACATACATACATAAATACATACATACATACATAGACTGATAAACACATTACCCTCCTTCGGCAGTCGGGTAAAAACAAAAGTGGCCCAAAAACACTAACTTGCGGAACGCTATAATATACTTTCCTTCGTTCTGTACAAAGAGAAGTTTTTATAACCATACACGTACCAAAATTTTGTTTTGTCTACAACAGAACGCTTATACAAACTCATTAGCAAATAAATACACAACATTCACGAGTATTTTACCTACTACTACGGTATAGAATGCTTTATAAACAACTATGACTTACGGCGTCTACAACTCTATTGACAAAACTTCAATATTCACAAAAGAACAGTTGTACAAACAACTTCTGATCAAATAAAAATACGACCACACAGCACAGCATCACAGTTACGTAGGCAAGCATATCTTAAATATTCCCTGTGTCGTAATAGTAAAGAAAGGTTGCATTCTATTATGCCCAAAGATGTTTGATAACATGATTTTTGAATTGTCAAGTAAAAGTTGTTGGAGTATTCCAAATATGGCCGCATTTTAAAGATTACTTAAAGGAGAATGCCCATGGACAGTACTTTAAAAAAAATAATTGTATCACAATCATTTCTGGACAATAAATTAAACAAAAATATTTCAAGTATTTTGACTTCTTTTCTAAAAGATTCCTAATGGGGTTCATTTTCTTGAATTAATAAGTATTTAACTTCCGTTTCATAGCTCAAACACATTCCGCCATTTATGTTAGGGTTGAGGCATGTTGACATGATCTGACATCGATTAATCGAAGAATCGTTTTTTTTTATAATCTACCTGAAACACTGAATCGATCCAAGGATCTCCTGTACCGAACCGATTCACCTCTATAATGTTAAGAACTAATTGATTTTGAAATTGGTTAGATTTACTAGATTAATGCAAACCAAGATAACAAATGAATCATGTTTTTAGAAATCGATTATATTACCAATTTGGTAACATGCCTATAACTGTCAGTCATTTCATTTGACAGTGACAGTCATGTGACAGTAGTCGCATTTTCATTTGATTTATTTGTATGTTGTGTTGCGTCAAGTTTCGGTTTTCGTTCTCCCGTTACGAAATACTTATCTTATCAATACAAAACCGCCGTGTGTTTGTGAAAATAATGCTTAATAAGACAGGACTATATATTTGTGATTTCCGACATGGCTACGGCTCGAAGTTGGTGTCTCAAATGTTCTTTGATGTTTGCGCCATAATTATATGCGCAGACATAATATTTTGCCGCATTTTTGCATTTTAATTCCTGATAATATATTGATCATATTACGGGTTTGGATCTACACCGGTAAGAATAACATTGTATGTCTAACCAGCACTTAAACAGATGTCTAACGATTGCAAATCTTAAATATGCTGGCATAGAGTCCATATTGCTGTGAATCTACTACAACCTAGAAAGGAACATAATTTGTTCAATATCTCTTAACTCCCGCCATGAAAATTGACTAAAGTTGGTACGTGTAATTAATTAAGGTAACATAATCAAATAAAGGTGTTTTAATCATTACACGCAAATGTTTCGGTCAGTACATTTCTCCATACAAAATGGGCATTCTCCTTTAAATTATCTTTTATTAAAGTTACCGCTATGTGCATATAAGAAATTACCAACTCTAGTAGTCCGCAAGTGTAATTATGGTAATCTTTTCTTATTCAATATTTTCAAAAAAATATCATCAGCAGTATGAGTTGTTGTTGAATAGGACCTATACTCGAAATCTACACAGTCAAAATAAAATATACCTCGACCAAACTATTGTTCAGCCGCAATACGATCCCGCCCGCGATCCATTAGTGCGCATATTTCAAATACCTATACAAATACTAATTAGGCCGGCATACCATTTGTTGCAATAAAACCCCATACCAAAGTTATATCGAAACATTAATCTTAAGCTACACAATTGAGGTGTCCTGTTACAGGCGATATATGGGTAATTCTATTTAATATGTTGTGTGTGGCAGCGTTCAAATAAAAACATTGCTGGATGAATGGTCCCGCTGTTTCCTTTGAACGACCTATTACGTACTGCGATGGCGATTGTAACTCTTTCTATCCAAGCGGACTAGTAAACAAAATGCATATAGGTCCACAAAAAGGGCAAATTTTTTGGAATATGTCTTGATCGACCAACACAGGTATAGGTTTCATACGGTTTTATTTTTAACATAATATATTTTTGAATGTAATTTCTTCATTTTATAAACAAAACATCATTAATTAAAAATCTTGTGTTAAAACAAGCTTTTTTCGTATTCTTCTCAACAATCCCTTTCAATTGATACCCATATCACGGCAGTGCACAAAAAATAACTAGTCCACCATCATGGGCCGTGCGCCATATTGGATTTAGAATGACGTTACTTAGCCAACCATGCATTATCATCCAAACTAAACATGTATGCAAAACTTCATCTTAATCGGTGAAGGATTACTGCTATAAATTCATTTGCAAGATTTGACCCGAACACACATGCATACATTTCAAGTTAAATAAAAACTTGTAAAATCATTATGACCGAGTGTTTTTGCAAGTAATCATTTTATTGTTTAGTAAGAATAATTATGATTAGTGTTTGCTTTGCTTCAATAATTTCAATTTTAAGATGTCCCTAAATTATTAATAGCCGGAACCTTATCAACCGACGCGACGTCAGAAATTTCGCAAGAAAATATCTTATATTCAAGGGAAAATCCGCACGTCAGTTTACCCAGTTTTAAAGATAACAGATACTAGAACGAAATCATGAACACTCATTAGGTACTTACTAAATGATTCAACAATGTCATCGTCTAATTCTTTGGAATCCTGTGCTGCCGAATATGTGTGTAATATGTGTTATTATAATGAATCACCCGTCTTATCCATCAATTGATAGGTGTACTCAAGATAGGAGAGTGCATTAACGGCATAGATTAGGTGTTATCATTTAAATCAAAGTCAATAGAGCCGAGCATAGATAAGTATGTCCGTCAATAGAATATATTTCTTTAATATAGCCATAGACATAGAAGTAACACCAAGATAAAAAAATATTATTAGAAAACGAAGCTCTTAGTCCAGTCTGTAGGACATCGTATTAGAATACGAGTAAAGTGCCTTTGTTGCAGAACTTTAAGACAAGAGCAAGAGAATGATGATGATTTAAAGAAGGCAGTTGCTTCCTAGTCCTGCGACAGATCTGATAAAATTATCCAAAGATTTATATTTAGTCCCTGAAATATCTCAACGAAGCTTCTCGTAACATAGGCATAGAAGATAGATTTTGAGATATAGAAAATTCATTATTATGGCAGGGCTGACTGAAAATCCAAAAACACATACTTGAAACTGAACACCGTCAGATATTTTATCATAACTCCATAGACAATAATCATTACCATCTGAAACACTATTAATATCAACTAGTTTAATAACCATCAAAACATACGACACGTAATAGGGCCGCTGGTCATTCAGTGTAGTCGATCGCGCAATGACCCCGCTTCTGCGCTCGCGCCGGGAAGCCGCACCATTTGTTTTTGGGATATAATCGACCAATAACTGTTCGTGTCGATGACTTGCGTTTGGAGGGTAGGGGAATGGAGCTGTTGTTAATTAAAAATGCAGTAAAATTACGGTTAAATTTAACTTTTAAAGTGGTTTAAGTTGGCCACTAAGATCTTTAGCATCTGTTTAATGTTTTTTTTTTCTTTTATTGCTAGATCTAACATGGCCAAAGTTACTATAGGACTGTCAACCCACCAATCATTTGCCTTAGTACGTTATGGTCGCTTGTATCTAATAATGCTTCTTATATTTTTACGGTCTATGTTATGGGTTTTCGAAGGCATGAGAAAGCACCTTAAATATCGCATAACTACCTACATTAGATGGTATGATAGGCAAGATTCCGATCCGTTCAAATAATGCAACGCTATGCTTCTCGATTTTAGGGATAATGATCTACTAATGACTTTTCGGTTTCAAGTTTTATGACTTGGCAGTAGCAGGATTGGAAGCTCAAAACATACAAATAGACAATAAAATTTTAAAAATATGGTTAAGATTCAAGTTATAGACGATAAAACTTTTATCGACATTAACACTTCTATAGATGATGTAGTCATCATCCTTATCCACTGGTCTAGAATCAAGGCAGTAATATAATTTAAAACATGCAACAGTAGGCCCAGAAATGACAAGGTTCACAAAATTATAATTACTAGCACCTAAAAAGGTGAACAAGCATCATATATTACAGGCTATAGCGTGGGACGACAATATTTGAAAATTATGTAAATATTATCCCGGAGATGAAGGATATATGAGTTTAGATATTTAGAACTATATCAGTGGACCTGTAGGTCCAGAAATGTATGTACCTTTACCAACTGGTACGCACATTAAAGGATAAATAGATACCGACACTGTATAGGACAATATTAAACAATAAAATAATTACGCTGTTGCCCTTCAGCAGAGTTTGAAAACTGGAAGTAAGTGCATTTGAATCCAAGTGTTTGGTGATTCATCGCTCCCGCGCAGTGTCGGACTTGAAGATTGCAGATAAGAGCACGAACGCGATTGCTATTCAATGTTACCACCGAAAGGGAAGACACCATAAACTAAGGACTTCCTATCAATTTCTATACATGCGAAGATTATTATTGAGATAAATTCAACATTTTAGCCCTAATGTTGGGTTTGAGAAAGAATGACCGGTTTGATTCCTGACAAAAAATAACAATGATAAACAAATATAACAATACTCCAAACTTAATTCTTGCAAATGAATCGGCACACGTAACTAACAACAACAACATAAACGAAAAATTTAACATAAATTACAATAACAATGCATTGTAAGCAAACTGATTTCTACATACAACTGTTGTTCTTGCTACAGAGATTCTGTTGAATATATTAAAAGTTAGGGCGCTTGTTTTATTTTTAGAAGTAACTGTATAAGTTTTACGCCCACGAAAGTGTTGGGGATGCAACTCATGCAACTAGGTTCCATGTGTTAACCATTCATGATAATCTACTAAGTTGTTCGCATTTATTTCAGACGTTTTAGTGACATGAGATATGACTATGCTAGTGTTAACTATATCATAGGGACACCAGTGTCTTTACTGTCTTCGCCTGTTTGTGTTATTTATGAGGAGAAAACAGGATATAGAAAATGAATTAAAGAGAGAGAACTAAAATATTGAGTACAACTAAACCAAGCCAAGTAAGAAAAGCAACTCTTGAAAATAAATAAAATAAATCATTTTAATGAACCGAACGTATGTATATATATCATTGTTCTATTTTAAGCTAACAAAGGCTTAGTTTTACCAAACAAAACCAAAAATAAAGACGAAGTACCTAACTCCTTGTTGACTATAATTGGTCTATTAAAACAGGCAATTAATCAAACTTATAGCACAATTGCACCGACAGGGTACAGTCAACCGACAGCAGTAGTAACAATTTGACATCGACAAACAACACCTATATGTCGTAGCAGTAAGGGCGAATTTTTAGTGCAAATATTAACACTGATGTAAGGTTGACTGTACAAGCAATGACCATTGATCTTCATTAAAGTTATAAAGTTATGTCAGTTTCATTACAAAAATAACTATTTTGTTGTAACATTTATATTTAACTGCTAGCTCTGTAAAATTCTGCAAGTGAAATGGGGCGTAAAAAGTAAATATGACTTAGTCTTTTTACTCGTAATTATGGCCTGTTATTAAAAAAAAACATACTAGTTTGCTTTTAAAAGACTACAATATAATATGTACGTGGTTTCAAGTAAATCTTCAGTGAACCTAAAGACTAAAATCAAATTAGGAGATAAATAAATTCCGTTTTGTGATAAAAAATTACAAGGAACCACCAAATATACGATTTTAAACTGTTTTCATCATTTTGTGGAAACTGTACTCAAACAGAAAAACAAGTGGTCATACTAGGAACCTATTTTTCAATTGGACAAATGGACAACCTGAATTATAGGCCTCCACCACTTGAATACTAATCTAACAAAGGCCTTGTACGAAATCTAAGAATTTGTTATTTTTTCACATTTATTCAAAGTGGACCACCTACCGTTTCGCTTATAGATGACACTTACGTTTTGCATATCAATAAGCCAGAGGAATAAATAAATGTACTAAATAAAAAACTACAATACGTAGGTGCAATGGAATTTCTGTATAATATTACAATAAACTCCAACTAGCCTTTTGAGAATAGCAATAAGAGATCATTAATACTCCATCATAACAACATTAGGAAGTAAATGAGCAATTGAAATTGCAACATTAGTTTCGAAACTTTTAAAATTCAATTCATAGCCAAAATCATACGTGATTGAATAGTCTGCTGCAAATTGATTGACTATAGAATTAGAAACAATTGATTTTAGCATAGGTTATGCAATATATCAGCCCAAAACTTGACCGTTGAGTCCTGAATACCAATATTAAAACGCAATAGTATAAGATATTAGAGTGCGTTTCGCGAATTTTAACGAAGTCTTCGTTTTTGGAAGGACAGACATGCAAATTCGACAATCAAATTAAATCAATGTGTGTGTTCCAGCTCATACTTACGCAAATGTGGACGAGCGATAAATCTGAAAGGAGCTAAACGTGTATGCTGAATATTGAAACTCCTATATATTTTCATAAAGGTTCTCAAATATGTATCTAGAGAAGTTACTAAGGAACTAGATGTAGGTTAAGCTAATTTAAGTACCGGAGAAATCTGTATTATAAATACTGTATAGCTTGAAATTATTGAAGAGGGTGGAGAACCATAACATGTAAAGAAATATCCAAACGGAAAATACATGGATTTCTTTACTACACAGCTGAAAGACAAAACCATAAGTTCACAGCCTACGGGATATTTCCAACTACCATACCCATTCATTCATATTTTATCATCAATAAAACTTTCTCAGCTATACATCATTCGGTTTCCGACTATAACTATCAGAGTATATCACAGTGGTTTTAATTCACGTTTCTATTCACACCACAATAAAACAGTCGTTAATATACACCGCCTTTATGTCCCCCCTTGTGGGTAGTTGTAAAACGACCACATTAAAGTAGAGTTTGTTCAGTAAAGGGAAACGAATAGCTGACACCTACGCTAAAGGGAGTCATTTGTTTGATTCCACGAGAAGATATGAAGTTATGGATGCATCAACATTTAGACATCTTACACGGTAAGGAGTTGCATTAAATGCTGAAGTGAAAGCATTATTTGAAAACCAGGCAGTAAAGTTATATTATAGTGTTACAGATGACAATGGTACTATTATTCATAAGTTGAAAATAGAAATCAAAGCTAACAAGACAAATGATTCAAAATTTAATTATGATTTAAGAGTTAAATTCTCATATGCTATCGAAATGTAAGTTTGTTACCACAAAATTACCAGTACGATTAACACCAGAGACTTTTTTTGGGACTGATCTACCGCAATATTCCCAAACCACTGCAACTCCTGAAAGCCAGAATCAGCAGTGGCGACCACCAGAAAAGCGACGAAGCAATGAAGCTCGATGAAGTCCCGGAGAATGAATTTCACTGCCTGGGATCCAAGGCAGTGAAATTAATTAAAAAATAATAAAAGAGGAGTAGGAAAAATAAATATAATTTCTACTACCACCACACACTAACACCAGAGACTGGAAATAAAGTACATTTTCTTGAGATTGTATAACTAGGTACATATATTACTTCATTTACATTAGTTACCACTTCATACTTTTAATACTAAGCATAAGGCAAAACTGCCGAGAGAGAGGAAATCAATTGGGGGCTCAATTGATTTCCTCTTGTTTCCAAAGCATGATGGTTTGTACTCATTATACCTTTACATATATAATTACTAGTAGTACTCCAGCCAATATCTATAGTTCAAAGCCATCAAACCACGTGCTCCGATATAACGTTCTGGATTTACAGATCACGGTATTGTACGGACATTTGTTACTCCTTTACGTTCAAAAGCACTTAGGTGACTCATTCAACTGCACGTGACGGCTATGTCTAGGTCGATATTGAAATTATTCGATGTTGGATCAATAACCTACCCTTTCTCCACAACTATGTGAAACTTCAAACTTGTAAGTACGTCTAATGGTGGATATGGAGAAATTGGGGATACATAATATGTTTTGTTGTCAGTCAAATAAATATTGAGTATTAAAGCTGGATAGATGTGTTGGTTTTTGAAAGATTTTGGTCCTTCTATACGGATTCGTTGACTAAACCCAGATGTCATAGAAAGTAATCCTAAAGAGCTGTCGAAACTTTCTTTTAGGAAAGCAAAAAATTATAGCAATATGAATTATGAAAGTAAAAGATTTTCAATAACCGCAAGATATAGATAATACATACAATATAACGCAATTAAAAAACCTCAAACTGAAACCATACAACATAAGTCATAAAAGGTACTAACAAACAACGTAAAAGAACTCCTAAACAAACAAGCTACGGCAGATCAAAGTAAAAGTAAGTACTAATTAACATACAAACACAAATCAACATCTACTTAATAAACGTAACATTAATTACAAGCGGTAGGTAAGTAACATTGACATTGGTACCGCTAATGAGTCAAAAGCGATGCGCCTGCGCTCCTCTGATAAAGTATAGCGTACACGTCCACTAATGCGTAACAAACTAAACATAGAAATTAGAACGTATCGGTGAAGTAAGGTCGATAATGTGTGATTTCTGTTTAAGTGGTGAGTATTAATTTTAATGTATATTTTTGGACAGGAAAATATGTATGCCTAGTTTATTAGTAAGGTAATTTTATCTTAAAATAATATTAGCTTAATTAATTTTAAACGGGAAAACCGGTTTCTATTATGTAGGCATCAAAGATATTAGAAGTTTATTATCGGATATTTTGACGGATGTGGGCAGGGAAAATAATATTATTGCGATAGATGTAATATTGTTGCTGATACTGTTAATTTGATAAACTTAATATTTGAAACAATATGTATACGTATGTATAGTAACAATTCATAACTGTTAATTAGAAATTTTAGGAAAAACAAGTAAAAATTACGAACCTAAACACCCTTTTTTATGTTAGCCTATACTGTCCCACTGCTGGGCAAAGACCTCTCCCAAATCCTTCCTAAAGATCTTGAATTAAAATATTACAAAATCAAACTCGCTCGCTTTAGTTGACGCTTAGCTTTATACTGATTAGAAATACCATCAACCGTGTAGCCAGGCAATCCTCTGTCACTAACAACATTGAAAACGATGTTATCACTTAATTCATATCCCTAATCATTGCCATTATCAATCAGCCATGTTTTACGATCAATTACTTTCTTTTAATGGTTTTTAACTTTATTGTCTTCCGCTGCATCGTATTTTTTAAATAATTTATGATTCTATTTCGATCTTGTTTTTCTTCTGCCATAAACTTTTTCTCAAAAGCTAAGTGTCTGATAAAACTATTTACATAGCCATTAAAATGTGCTATTAAATTAAACCGGCCCGGTAATTATTTTATTTCTCTACGCTTCTTCAAGTAGCTTAAGTGCCGATGCATCGTCATGATACCATTTTTTCGAAGTTATATACTCTTTATGCATTACGTTCATATCAAAAAGATCATCTTTATCGTCATGCATTCCTATTTAATCTTCAGTGATAATCTTACTAATAACGTATTTAAATCTTAAATTTACCCACTACATAGCCCCTGAAAGCTTTTAATTTTAGCCATATATTTTCAATACTGTTGCTTGAATATGCCGCATTTAAATTTACAACTCGTAGAGGCGGTACAGGCGTATCTGTGCCGGCCCCATCATTAATAATCCCAGCCTTACTGCAGATATCATCAGGGCTTTTACCAATTGTTTGAGCTTGCTTGTTTATATTATTTGAACCATAAGCCACAACATATCAGTTCCTAAGAATATTTTGGAGACAATGGCTACTGGCAATACTTTTGACACAATCAATCATAAACCTACGTAACTATTTGGTCATCATTTATGTAACGAAGTATAAATGGTGAAGTATAGTAGAAGAAGGCACCGAATAAAGGCAAGTGATGGTGATGATTATTCATAAGGCGAAACCGTAGATCTACCTAAAGAATACTTAAAAATAGTACAAACGCTTGTAAATAATGTAGGCAAAGGTCAAAACCGTAATGAGCTCTCAAAGTGAAAAGTTGCAGTTACCTCACGGCTAAAATATATAACTTTAATTGCAAAACTTGTCTCTGTCCGAGTGTATAATTTGTAAAATGAATCAAATTTGACAAATGGGCCACACCTGACAAGAACAAAACATTGTAAACGCGCTCTGCACTCATTCATTTTGTCTTCGGCCGCAAATCGTATTTCATGGAGACTGAGCTAAACACCTTAAATTATGCAATCCTTTTATTTTAAAACTAGACCTTATTACCAACCAGCAGAGTAGATTTTAAACAATTGAAGATTCCCAACACTTAAGTCCTAATGTACTTGTACAGATATTGCGATAAGGGTAAGTTCGAATCGCGTGGGTGTAGCATTAAGAACTTATAAATCTTATGCAGGGCATTAATTATTTCACATCTCGGAAGACGAAGCTCAAAAGAGTTTTATTTCATTAGACAGTGAGATAAGACTCGATGTTGATTTATTGATGTTGATCGGATCTTTGTCGTAATTTAACTGGACACTTCCTGCTATAGGATTTGGAAGTTCTTGCTCCTTTTTTTTTGTCCTTTCGGGAGTGTTTGTGGGTTGTTTCTTTATTTTGTACAAGTTACTCTAATAACGTTAGGTTTGGGAGATTAAGACACCTGTACGCTGTCGAAGGCACAATAGGTCCACCTCAGGAATTTGATAATCGTCTCAATTAACAATGGGTTTTTTTGGTCCTCATTTCCGTTGATTCTTTATTGAGCGGTCAGCGTTTAAGCTGTATAGCTGAGGTTGAGCCTTGTATATATGTAGCTACTATTATTTTAAACTTTGATATAACTGGCCTTAATTCAATTACACTTTCGACGTGTTTGAACGTTTCCCTAAATAATATTTGTTTGACAAAACATTTAAACCAAAATCTACAGGAGACGGAAATAGCGGGCGCCCTAGTTCTGAATTTGCCAGAATCCATCCAAATTGAATTTATGTTTCTCTCAATCCACTTACCAAAATGCTTTTAGCGTGACACAATTTTAATATTAAATAGCTCATAAACTTTATTACTGGCTTCCTCTTTCACGCCTTTCTCGTTCCGAAGTTGCTAGGACAATTAGATGCACGGATGTGATCATTTCGTAACATCCTCAGGAGCTGCAAATGTGGTATTAGGGGTAATATAACGTTGTGAATTGTAGCGAAAAACTGAGATAGATGGGTGAGGTGGGCTTAAGTGGTGAGTACTGTAAGGTGGATAAGGCTAATGCAGCATGAATCTTGTTTACGGGCGCCGAGATCAATGCTCAAGGCATACTTAATAAAAAAAAAACGAAGTAGTGGAACATTTATCAATGAAATTGTGGAGTGATTTTTATAGCAGTCTGGTTAAAATTGATTAAGAAGATATTAAAGCGGCGGCTAAAATCAATTATTGGATTGATCGTGAGGAGGAGATTTAATAAGTCCAGGGAGGTTTTGAGGTACAACAGCCTCAGGAAAAGATAGTTACTATAACGTAGAATATAAATATTAAGCCCTAAAGCAATTTCTGAAAACACGGAAGCTTATTGAAGTGACGAAACAAACAATCGTATGGGTAATATGTTTTCAAACAATATTTGTAAACAAAACGTATTATGTTTTGTGTTCTAATCCTTATCTATGTGTTACAGTGTGATTACAGCATGTGATATAACGGCAAGCACTTAACACAAATGTTTTTGACCCAAATACTTTGTACAACACTTCCGTAAAACATCTTTTGTTACTATCTTGACCATCCCAAGCACTTATTTGAGCAAAAGCTTTTTTGTCAATAGATTTTCTTTTTGAGCCGATGGTTAACTCTTTAGATATTTTGGACCTAATAGGTGGCCACGTTAATAGCAGCGTTAGCCATAAGGTAAATACAAATCGTCTCATTTTTTAAGGATTGTCTCCTTCTTAAGGCGCAGATTCTCTTGAGTAGCTGATTTTTAAATGAGAATCACGTCTAAACTGCTAGTCGAAATTTTTTGGAAAAAATATATGTTACATTAGACCATTTTCTTAATAATTTGATCTAAGCACATTTTGAGTTTTATTCGTATAACACAGTGTAATTAATTAGTAAAGTTATGTCTAAAACGGACAAAAACACGACAATCGCACCAAAACCGCTGGGCGTATTTTAATGAAATCGACACCATCTCAAAGACAATTTAATTATCTACATTTTGATCTGAAGCTTTTTTTTTAAAGTCTTAGAATGTTATGGTAAGTACAAAAAGCTACTAAATTTTGGGTCGCGCGGGTGCGAAACGGGTGCGCGTTTTGTTCCCTCAAGGTCGTTGGCGTTAGTCGTCGTCTTAAGTTCCAGTGCATCTTTGCGAGTAATCTCGGCTTCTTAAGTGCCGCGATGTCAAGTACATCGTATCGTCATTATCTGTTTAATAATCAAGACCCTAAATGATGTTATCGGTTTCTGTCCATCCACTTCATTAATTTCATTATTGATTCTATTGGAAAAGACAGCACAATGGTTGAAGTATAAGCTTATCAAGAAAATCCTTTGATCAATCAGCTTCCAGTCCAACCGGATGCAGTTGAATACTAGTAATACCATACCATTCCATATATAACAATTACCAACTGAAAAACCCTACCACTCGTAAAATCCCATATCACTTTCCCTCCCAATTGAATAAGGATATTTAATTTCCTCCCATTCCATTATTTAATTGATTCAGTTCAGCATGTAATTTTACCCAGGAGTCAGCCCACGTAGTCAGGAAGGTATCGTTTAGGAGGCACACCATCAATTGAGAGCAGACAGAAAATTGCAGCGGATTGATTAGGATAAATAAGGATATGATTGTTGCAGTGACAAAGGAGATGGATGGGGAAAATGGAACAGTAGTTCCATGAAACGTAATCTGTTATCAATACAGCGACAAAAATGTCTAGGGGCGTTTTATGGGGTCCGTGGCTTATGCCCCCAGTGGTCGAGGCACCTGTGGCCGACGCCCCCGATTCGATAAATTTAATATTTATATTTTTTCGTGCTTTTTCGCTTAGTACAGTAAATGAGAAAAGTGTTTCACCATAATAAAGTATTTTTCCTTGCTAAACAAAAGTTGTCTATCTAATAGCAGAGAGAATAGATCGCCACTTAACCTTATCCTGAAATAACTTTTTCCCCAATAAAAGCATATGTATTATGTACGAAAGTTTTTACACTTGATAATTTTTATACTTAGAAAATTTTAAAACATTTAACATGTAAAAAATTTGTTACTCTACTACTCTACGTCTACGAGTACGTTTGTTTTTTAAGCCTGTATTTTTTACATTATTTTGTTTGGTTATTGCTATTGAAACTGACTGTTAAAATTTGTTAAAATTATTCTCATTTGTTTAAGGTTTCATAGTTGATTATGTTTAATTATTATTGTTACAAAGATGAAAAGAACATTTCACTATGTAAAAAGTTAGTTGCTCTGCAGTAATTTTTAAGACTGACTATTTAAAATCACTATCTTATTTTATTACATTTGAGACTGATTATTACAATTAAGTTAAATGATTCTCTTGATTATATGTGATGAAAACTGTGATTTATATACAATTTTTTACTAGATTTCTTATTGAGATAAATAAATAAATAATGAAAAATAACTAAGACTTTCATTTTTCAAGAGATACAACCAATATAAAAGCATTTCTTTGTTATAAATATAATTATATACAATACTTTCAATCAATATACATTTATTATTTTTGTACAACATTTTTGTGCCTGACAGTACATTTGATCAAAAACTGCTTTCAAATAAATTAATCGAATCAGGGGCGTCGGCCACGGGTGCTTCGACCACTGGGGGCATAAGCCACGGACCCTTATGGGAGAGTGTGAAGTTTTAACTAAAGAAATGGAGATAACGAAGCTGTTACTGCTCCAGAGGCCCTAGACTTGTGGCATTCGATGTCAGCGATGGCGATGGTCGAAATGTCAAAATCGTGACATTTCAATAGTTCAAACTATTATACATTCCCATATATTTTTGTCATTTTTCCAATCTAAATGAGGAAAAATTGATTATTTGTCTCGGTGCCAAGAAATAGTCTCTAGAAGTGCTGATCCAATTACGCATATTTTCACTGATAATAAGTTACACAATCGCTGAGTTCTAAAGGCTACTTTTTATACGGTTTGAATTCATATATATCTAAAGATTACAAATCACTTGTACAGAAATAAATACTAAACATTACTTGAATTATACATTTTTGTTGTCCAGGAGTAGCAAGAGCTTTATCCCGAAAAAATTGATGATGCCAGTGGAACAATCCACAGAAGCGAAGCCGCGACCTAAAGCTAGTTAGACAATCATACGAAGTAGACCACCAGCAGACACTACAACCAATTTCGATAACGGTCTCATTAATTAAAAATAAAGCCACCTAATTGGACAAGTGTTAAATACGGTCGATTAACTTTTGGATGCAAGCAACGCAGGTGTAAGTGCGGTACGGATATCGCAGCTGATAATGCAGGTAGATACAAATATTGAGACAAGGCTCCACGTGGGAACGTCGTAGTACAGTAGTATGTTTGAGCGTGGCAAAGATTAGAGGGATCAGATGTGGAGATAGGTATTAATATGAATGAGATGGGACGGTAAAGATAAAGTTTTGATTTTGCTGGTTTGTTTTTATGTGATTTCTCTTCTTCTTCTTCTTCTTCGTTTCTCGTAGTTCTCGCGATGAATTTTGTCCAATCACTGGTGTTTTTGTAACTCACCATCACGCTCTCTCTCCATTTGGATTTGTTAGATGAAAGGTTGGCGCCGTCCATTATTTTATTTACAGGACTTCTAACCGAAGATTTAATTTGATACGATTGATTTGTTATTTGAGTTACGTGATTTTTCTTAGATAAGTATAGGTATTTTTAAAATACCCAAGTGTTATTGGAAGGGTTGCCTAGTTTGTCGAAGGTCCGATAAAGGAGGGAGCAGACAAATCTTTGAGGGATAACACGTATCGGCAAGCGTAGCGTGGAGAGAAGACCTTAAAAAGACTTATTGGCTACGGACAGTGAAGAACCGGATATTGTGGCGCAACTTGGGGGACGCCTATATCCAACAGGAGACTGCGATATGTTGAGCATATTTATTAATTGAAAAGCCTTATTCAAATCTAAACTTTCAATATGCAGCATTTAAATTATGTTGGTAAAAATTGTCAGCTAGGTACCTACTGTCTTCTAAATTGTATTTATTTCACGATAGTAACAGATCACAACATGAAAGTTATGTAAACTATGTGTTTCTATATCATCAATTACTAAGCAATCTTATCTCAACTAGAGGTCAGCAGAGACATTAAAATTAGTGTTACATTACTAGCGTCAATCAATAAAACTGACACCATCATAATTATTATGTATTACATGAAGAATAGCACGAACGCTGATATGTATCACGTAACTACATCGAAGAGGCACGTCTTCATACAATATAAACGCTAATCGTATGGTAAATAGTTCATATCTAGTTTACATTAAGTAACTGCAATTGCGCATCATATTTTTACAAGATTTGATTTAACTTGCAATGTATGTGTAAGTGCGTTCGGGTCATATCTTGGAACTGAATTTTAAAGCAGTTATCCTCCACCGATTAAGATGAAATTTTGCATACACGTTTAGTTTGGAAGAAAATGTGACGTCATTCTAAATCAAATGTGGCGGACGACCCAAGATGGCGGACTAGTATTTTTTTGTGCACTGCCATGACATGGATATCAAATGAAGGCGTTTGCTGAGAACAATACGAAAAAAGATTGAATAAAAAAAGAATAATCTTTATTACTGATCTAGTAAGTCAAGTGACAAAAAGTTCAAACAATCTGCCAAGCCTTTTCTCAACTATGTTGAGGTCTGCTTCCAGTCTAATCGGATGTAGCTGAATACCAGTATTATACATGGGGCGACTGCCTACCAGACCCCACACAACACAGTAACTGGGTACCACGATATCCCTTGGCAAGACATGTCAGATTTTCTGTTATCTGACTGCCCGTAACCAACTGCCAAAGATCATTGAACTGCCAAAGGACATGTCAGCCGGGGCATGATTCCGAATTCCGCTGCACGCGGCAGTGCTGACGCAGCACTTCTGGTCCCCATATATTCTCTATAGGTTTATATGATATTGCATTCCGAGCTCCGCAGCAATGCCGCGGCAGCAATGCAGCGGCACCACTGCTGCGCGGCAGTGTCACCCCGCGCCGCGACAGACCAGTGTAGTGACGCCTCCGCCGCAGCGATAGTAGTAGCAGAAGTATGTGAATAAAATTAAACTGTTTTTAGAGTTCCGTGCCGAAAGGGTAAAAACGGGACCCTATTACTAAGACTCCATGTCTGTCTGTCTGTCACTATCAGGCATCAACCGTGACAGACAACACCATCACCACCGAGTGTCTTATGAACCGTGATAGCTAGACAGTTGAAATTTTCAGAGATGATTTATTTCGGGAATAAATATAATGACCACCAAAAAAAACTTTGTGACGATAACCCCTAACCACCAAATCTAGTAATATACTGACAAAAATAGTAAATGATCACCAAATTTAGTAAATTGATCACCAAATTTTAATAGCAAATTATTGCGCTATTTAATGTTGTAAAATAGGTTAGGTTAGGTTAGAACTGTGACCAACCGCGCGCGAGCCGAGCGAGCAAAGCGAGCGGTGCCGCGGCAGCGGCCGGCGAGCGCTACTTCCAAGTTGCTCCCAGAAATTTTATAATATTTTTGGTCATTGGTTTAATTTTGGTGATCATTTACTACTTTTGGTGATCATTTACTACTTTTGGGTTAACAATGATTTATTTGGAGTCATTTTGCCTAAACAGGATAGCGAGATGTTAAAACTTTGGTTATAATTTTACAATAAGATGCGGGTTTAATTTTGGTGATCATTTACTATTTTTGTCTGTTATATGTTACTATATCTGGTGGTAAGTTAAACATAAGCCATTTATTTCTGGTGCCGCTTTAACAACAAATACTAAAAAACCGGCCAAGTGCGAGTCGGACTCGCACTCGAAGGGTTCCGTGCCATTATCGCAAAACACTGCATAAAAATCACGTTTGTTGTATGGGAGCCCCCCTTAATTTATTTTATTTTAATTTATTAATTATTATTTTTTGAAGTAAATATACAACTGAACATTCTGTGAATATTTCAAGCGTCTACCTGTTGCCGTTATTAATATCGAGCAAAAAACGGCAAAAATATCACGTTTGTTGTATGGGAGCCCCCCTTTAATATTTACTTTATACTGTTTTTAGTATTTGTTGTTATAGCGGCAACAGAAATACATCATCTGTGAAAATTTCAACTGTCTAACTATCACGGTTCATGAGATACAGCCTGGAGACAGACGGACAGACAGACAGACAGACAGACAGACAGACAGACAGACGGATCGCGAAGTCTTAGTAATAGGGTCCCGTTTTTACCCTTTGGGTACGGAACCCTAAAAAAAGAATAGAATAAATATTTAAGTGGAAAACGGCAAAAAAAATCACAATGTACATTGTGATTTTTTTTGCCGTTTTTTTGCGATAATGATACGGATACGGAACCATTCGTGCGCGAGTTCAATTCGCACTTGGCCAGTTTTTTTTTAAATTTAAAAGACTAATCTCAGAATTTTTGCTCATTACTTATCAAATAGTTTTTTAATCAGCGTCTTGTAACATCCTTCCCGTTGTCTGCTTTTATAAAACGAATCTGTTGCTTTTCTTTTACAATTGGCATAATACAACAACACTTCATCTTCTTCTTGTTCCAACAATATAAATAAAACTTGATGATGATGCTCAATGGACATCTTGTCAATATACCTTCATGCTGTCAGAGGCACGGAGGAATCTCGGTATGTTAAGATGGTCACCTATCCACGGACCGAAGTCAGCAAGCGTTGCTTAACCTTGAAACCTCGACCCGTACGGCTAATATTATTATATCACCAGAAGCTCCTCCGTGTTAAATAAGTGATTTTGCCAAGCGAAAACAAACGTAAGGAGACAGAGGATTTCCTTTATGAAAACGAATCTTATTTCTGTCTACAATCTAGTACTAACTATTCGGGGAATACTCCTATGACGTGTCATACACATAACAATTATGACAGCAGAACAATTACCAATAAGTTACATTAGGCGCAGGCCACATAGAAACGGCGTCGGGCGCGGACATGGCACGGACGGTTTCCTATTCCATTCAAATTTCATACAAAATGCATGGAAATAAAGCGCATTTTTACCAGGCGCGGGCGCCGAAATAGCGCGTCATAAGCACGTCCGAGCAACGACATACAGTGTATACTAAATTGCGCTTTATTGCCGTGCAATTTGTGTGAAATTTGAATGGAATAGGACGCCGCCCGTGCCATGTCCGCGCCCGACGCCATTTGTATGTGGCCTGCGCCTAGATACACGGCATCGTTACATAATTTATATGCAATCAAACATTCTTAAAAGAAAACTAATTATAGACATAACGAGATAATGACTTAAGTTATTAATTGCTTCAAGTACTGAATATTTCTAATTGATTTATGCGTGTGAATTAATTAGGCGGCACTTTCTTATGTCATCGTTTTTTTCGTGTTACCATGAATACTTAAGGTTCCCCTAGTCGACGGCACGAACTATTTTGTGCGCCGGGTTAAAATGCATGCTATCTCATCCGACAACATGTGCGAAAGAGATAGATGCTGTGAGCAGTAAGAAGCCAGTTCGTGTACGAATAAGCACTTTTGCAAGTTTGTAGCAAAATGGATGATGATTTAGGACGAAAACGAACGCGCGAAATTTTATAAACAGACCTTTGAGAGTCTAGATATCATGAAAAAACGACTAAATGTATATTTTCAAAATAATATTATTTGCATTCTTGAACTACTAATCTATCTCTGTATGGTGGCCGTTTTGCAATTTTCCTTTTTCATATAGTATTCATTTCCGCCCAAAGATGCGTTAAAACTAATGTTGAAATATGAGTATGGAACTTTCGACGCTCATAACTTTCAAATATGTTTTTTCTTTTTACGGTTACACTAGTCGATCATTCTTCCATACAAAAGTAGTCTGGCGATAACTCCACTGTTTGAAGATGTACGTTCAATATAAAAAAAAATATCAATTTGCCTCATCTAGCCAAGTGTGGAAACAAAAAAGTAAAAAAAAAATATGCCTCTGCTGCACATAGGCCTACACCCAGTGTCGCCACCTTAATCGGGATTATTTGAGTACATTATTTTAATTAATAGAAACGAAGATTTCGTGCCCACGCGTGGTGAAATACAGCCCATCCTCCCTCTTACAGAGAGGCCTGTGTCCCAGCAGTCGGAACATTGTTGCCTGATTGTACTATGCTATGAAAGAGGAATTAATTTATGGCTATATTTCAATGAAATGCACACCTTATTTTACAATATTATAATTCCCTGCCGGAGTCTGTGTTATCCGATAGCTACAACCTCTTTTTTAGGGTTCCGTACCCAAAGGGTAAAAACGGGACCCTATTACTAAGACTTCACTGTCCGTCTGTCTGTCACCAGGCTGTATCTCATGAACCGTGATAGCTAGACAGTTAAAATTTTAACAGATGATGTAATTCTGTTGCTGCTATAACAACAAATACTCAAAACAGAATAAAATAAACATTTAAGTGGGGCTCCCATACAACAAACGTATTTTTTTTTGCCGTTATTTGCGGTAAAGGTACGGAACCCTTCGTACGCGAGTCTGACTCGCACTTGGCCGGTCTTTTTTATCCGGGAGACTATTTTTTGTTTTTTTTTTATATAGGCTCGCGCTTGACCACCATCTCACTTTCAAAAGGCGCCTGGACTTTTGGGGAAAAGACCCGGGAATGTGGGATTTTTACCTCACTAAAACCTCCCAGGTGATCACCATCAACAAGTCAAATCATTAATTACTAACTATCCGACAGAGGCACTTTGTCATAAGTATATTAAATTTATACCAAAGGTTCGCAAACAAAACCACCTGCTTTTGCATACCAAACCCATTACCAGCACTAAAATTGCACATAAATCATTAAGGCCAAGCTATTAATAAACATAATTAGTTACTGGACTGTCTAAATATACTCATTTACAATTGTTATTATTGCACATCATAGTTATGTCAAATGAGCTAAGTAGGACACCTAATGACGTCACAGGCACGTAGAAATTATCTGTTTAGTGGAGCGCAATTTACTTCCTGTTAATGGAAATTGAACTGTCGTAGACTATTGAGCAATAGTAATAATGTTGAAGCAAGAAAATTATGAAGAACTAGTTAAGTTTTCTAATGCCGTAAATATCCCGATTGAACGATCTTCACGAAAAAAAAACTTTTCTAATAAGTACGTAGTCTACGCGTGTTCCAAATGTAATCAAAATCCATTCAGCCGTTGACGCCTGATTATTAAACAAACATCCAACGGAACGAAATACAAAGATAAACAGATATGCTATGTCCTAGTCCAGGTCACGGTCTACCCGTGTTCCAAATTTCATCTAAATCCGTTCAGTCGTTGACCAGGCCTCAATGTCTGAACACCGTCATTGACTAACAAACATACAAACTTTCACATTTATAATATTGGAAAGAATTAGAAAGATCTCATAGGACAAAGCTACTCCCAACAGTAAACACCAAAACTAACTTTCTGAAAAATCTACACAAGACGGTAAAATGCCAACAAATGTCCCTGTCTACAGATATTTTTCTTAATCTGTGACATTGTCGGCATCGTAGAGAAGAGACGGTCTGTCTCTTCTCCCTAATTATTGTAAACGCAGCATGTTTGAGTGAAATACCGCAAAGCTGGTTGCAATAGTGCCCACTTAAACGTGTCAAGTAAGTACTTAAGTTCTGAGTACAACTTAACCGTACATTAGCTGCGTTTCGGAGATATCCACTGATATACCTACAGTATACAGCCGCGCTTTATTACAAACAGGTGTGTAGGAGATAAATTTTTGAGCTTGAAAGTTCTTTTTTGCTGCTTTTCAAAGTATGCCGCACACAGATTTTGGGTTTACAATGGCACCATATTGCATTTGGCCGCACCGTTTATAATAACCCAGCTTCTGTTAGCGGTTTTGTCCACGTTAAACTTCACACGGGAAAGGACTAAAGGAATACAAGTAACCTACATAATGTTCTTATCCAGGCCATGGTCTACCCATGTGAGATGTGATTTACAAATATCCAAACATACAGACTGTCACATATTTAGTTGGATAGGATCTAAAGTGTCTAGAATTTTCAATAAAAATTCATATTGTCTACCTTAATACTTATTGTAATTATATAAAGTTTTGAAATGTCAGCCCTATCATTGGCAGTAATATGAAGAAAGTGAATTACTCGATATTATCAGTAGGAACCTAATCAGTATATCTTTCTATCAAAATCTAAAGTGATTTCGACGTTCAAGTGTTGGGAATCTGCACAAAAATAATGAAAATTACGATGATCAGATCCAAAAAGCCCAACAGGTTTAAAAAAAAAATCTCACGGTTTGATGTTTTAAAAAAAATACCTAAGTCATAAAGAAGTAGATATTTTTTTATATTTGTTTGAGGTAATCTCTGAAAATGATAGAAAGCTACTTTCGCCGAATACCATATGCCACTATTTACCGCGTTTTTTTAAATTATTTTAGATGCGATTGACACTATCTCACCTGATGGTAAGCGATGATGTGGTCGACGGTGAAGCACGCTTGCCTAGAAGTAACCTATTCAATCTTGACTTAAAGTACCCTAGGTTGTAACTATCAAGAAACAGAGACTCCGGCAGTACGGTTCCTGTTAGATTCCTCACGGAAAAAGCTAAATTAGATCTACGACTACTTCTATACAGGCACTTATTCGCCAAACAGAATCCTATAAGGTGTTCCCTAGGAAGTGAAGCCAGTTATTTATTTGACCATAAACTAGAAATTGCACACATGAACTAGGGGTACACCATAATTCCCAGTAATTCATGTGAATGAATAGTTAAGTTAATTATATCGCATTTAACGCGGTTTCCTGAAATTACTGCAATTAACGACTTTCCAAACGACTTTATAATGGATGGCGATTTTGCTCAACTAATCAAGATTATAAAGGGGTATGTTGGTTTGTTCTTAACATGTTTTAAAAGATCATCTCCGAAAGTGCTGAAATTCCATCAGTAATAGAAAACGCCGTTATCGCCAACTGTAAAAGCACTGTTTATGTGAAACTGAAATGCCTAGGGAGCCAAACCGCAGGATAAAGCTATTTAATCTACAAGAGTAGGGATTCTAAGAAGAACTTGTTTATATTCTTGGTATTTACAGTAAAGATATTATATATATAAAAAAGTTGATTGTTGTTAACAAGCAAAGAGCGTATGTGATTGATTGATTGTTAAATTGGAAGGTCGTTTTTGACCTTTTTTCTGACAGAATCAAAGTTGACACATGTCACGCACGACTCACGTCAAACATATAAAATTAGACCCTTTGAAAATGTACAAGCTTTCCGCTTGACTTCCCCTGAGGGGACGTATATAGAGGAATATCGAAAGGTCAGTTGTTAGTAGGTACCTGAGTACCACAGTGAAAGTTTGCAAATCAAAATGTCAGGCACATTGATACACACAAATACACATAGCAGAGGAATATTGATAGGTTGACTTGACTGAGAAAAGAGAGCCTGTTCTGCAACGTCTGGTTAGTCTCAAAAAGCTATACCTAATCCAAAATTCATAAAAAAAATGCGAGACAGTTTTCCCCCCACGTCTTTCACAATCAAAATCCCAGTCACAGCCAACAAAGAAAATACCGCGAGATTTAAAATTAAAATTGGAACGCTTTTTATTTTTTAAAGTCTCACACGGCACGGCATCCTGCCTGTCATACGCGAGCCTACTTAACGGATACGTTTAATCTGACAGGTCGGACGCGTCGGATGTTTTGACAGCCAGCCAATTACCTGCCACTTTGTTTGGCGGGACTGTACGCAATGTTTCACATCCTGCGAACCTGGGATTTGACCTGGGGAGAGGTGGGTAGTGGGTACCAACCTACATGCCTATGTACTGTTGCTAGAGTGGTGGGTATGCTATAGGCTATAGGATCATAGGTACCTACCAACGACTTTATCTACTGATACTTCTCATGCAACTTTGATCAGTGTCATTTTATGAGTAGTTAGGTACCTACCACAACAACAGTTAATAGCTGTTCTTTGGTAGTTACTGCCGGTTTAAAGATAGCTTTGGGAAATTAAAGCTATTAAATATGTTCAGAGAGCAGTGGTGGCCTTAGAGAGCAGTGGTGGCCCAGTGGTATCGGCCGCGACTTACAAGTTGTAGGTCGGGAAATTTGGCGAGAAAGTTAACACTATACCAATAAATTATTGTCTCAGAACTTGACATCGAGACTTTCTAACCTAGCGAAAACCCTTGACGATATTAGGTGTCAAATTTCTCTAAGGAAAATCCTGCCAGACTTTTTTAGGTCGGTAAGTAGATAAAACGTCGATGGACAATGCGTGGGAATTCAGAAGTGAATGGTGGTGCTAAACAGTACATTACTAAACACAAATACTAAAATAACTAAGCAACTTAGCTTGAACACGCGATATCGTGTGTACGGCGGTTTGTAAAAGCCAGCAACAGACGTAAGGGTGTTAGTACACAAATCGATCGATCGATGACATTGATCGAAGTTGGGAATGTAGCTTTGGCTTTGATTTGATGTAGTAGGAATTGTCGATCGACGTCGATTGATCCATTCCACCATCGACCGACGATCTTTCGATTGCTGTAGGTAGTAACACCCTAAATGCGAGCCTGTCAAACCTGCCTGAAGTATGGTTCTTAAATGTTTGATAGTTTGTAGGAAGCTTTAGAACTTCGGCTTTAAGTTTTTGACCTTGTAACTTGCTCAAGACGACCTAACGAGGAAATTATCAACAATATGTTTTCTCGGAATTCCCGCCAGAGCCAGATCAAAAAAAATAAATTATGTATTCATAATAATATGATAACCTAACCAGATTCTTGTTTCGGTCTACTTGATATCCAGAAAAAAGGTATTGCTGCTGCAAATAAGCACAGTTTTTCCTTGACGCTATAGTACATGATTTCTTGATTAGTTAATTAAAAGATTCTTAGTAGGTTCTGTTATAAAGATTATAAGATATCAGTAATAAAAAACATATTGGTACAGGCAACCTTGAGCAGGAGTTGTACAAAAATATTTGTCAACAACATTAAATAGTAATTCCCTCATGTATGTAGGCAAGATTGATTGCATCCCAAATTGTCAAGAACCAGCTTTGAGTACCACTTGAGGAAAATGGGTTTAAGCCATGCCAAAATATGAGTCAGTCAAAAAAATTAAACCTGGCCCAGTGACTTCTAAAAACCTATTTCAAAATCTAAAAATAGCCATACATCAAGCAACAATATAACAAAATGGAATATTTCCAAGTACAGTGTTTGAATGGGAATGTGACTGGTCAATCAATGGGGCCACTGTGCTGTGGGACAGTGCAATGCAACCATCGGTTTAACATGTTAATGTGTCAGTAAACTCTCTTATGTCAGTCGTTATTGGCTGAGGAAACAAGGAGTTTGCATTTGCTTGCATTAACCTCTTTTGTTGAATCATTAAAAATAAATTGCTGGCCGGTAACAATGTTATCATAGATTATAAAGATGATGTTAGATTCGTTTTTTAAATGGAAATGTTCTTTCATTTATTTTTATGAGTTTTCCATGTAAATATTATTTTTGCATTGGCAACTAATGATAAATAAATGCCTACTATTTTAATAAAATGTGGTTTATAAAATCAATATTAATTTAGAGTGACTGTTAATATAATTTGAGGAAAGTATTAACCAATATTAATTAAATCTACATAACAACATAATGCCTCGGCCCCAAGGGGTTAGGCAGGGACAAATATGTCTAAATCCTATGGAATTGGGGAGAGCATATTGTCATCAGTTGGGCAAAAATCAAACTTCCGGGTTGCTAATGAGAAATTGCAGATGGTTTAACCCAATAATGCTGTGCCTGATCCAGGAGTCAGACTCAGGTCAGGAGAAACATTCTCAGCAGTACTGCTTGTTACTACTTTATTTTTTTATTTAGAAATATTTTTATTTTTAATTGTCAAACAAAATTTGAATCTAGTTAACTAGATCAACGAGGCGGTCAATACAACAAATTAAAATGAAGGTTACAAGTCTACAACCAATTTACAATATATGTCTTGGAAGATTGAATGAAGTCTCTGTTTGTTTGAGAACCCTGAAATGACACATGTTGTATAATATTATGTATTGAAATGATTCATTTTGTATAATATATGTTATTATATTATGTTAAGCTCAATTCTATTAATTCTAATTTTCAATGGAGCATTTAAATTAAGAATCTGCTAAATAATACAATAAAAAAACTTTTTATTGTATTATTTAAATACTGATGTATTTAAATAATACAATAAAATGTTTTTTTTTTAATAAAGCCCAAAATGTATGATGTCAATATTAAAAGAATTTGTTAATATTGACTGTTTCTAAACAGTGAACTTGAATGAGATAATATTAAGTAGAAATTAATGTATTTTAATTGAGTATTTTGCTAGGTATATGGTTAGGTACAAATTTTAAAATAATTTGTTTTCACTTAAATATTCTGATTTCAGTATAAAAATGGAAAGTAATTTTCAATGATAACTTGGATCAGGAAAAAAATTCATACAACATGAATCATTTTTAATATTTTTTATTTATAATGAGACTCAATTAGTTCTAGTTAGAAATATAGTGATTAGCACAGTGATGTAAGTAATTAATTAAGTAATAGTGCACCTGTCTATTTATTAAATATGATATTTTAATGCACATTCATAAGTGACTTTTTTTACTGATTTTAATTAGTTCTTACCAAATTAATTTTAGTTAGAAATAGTGATTAGTAGTGATGCAAGCAATTAGTTATGTATGAGTGCACCTGTCCATTTGTTAATTATGGCTTTTTAATTTTATTTCCATTCATATGACTTTTTTACTGATTTTAATTTAAAATAAATAGGCATAGAAATGAATAAGCGAACTAAGAATCTCATCACATTCATTTGTTTACAAATTCGCGCGATAATTTGGCTATTAAATTCTAGGCCTGATAAGAAACGATAACACAGAATAAACCTAATTATTTTTTGCGAAATTGATAGTTTTAAAATATTTTAGACAAAGTTATTCAATGGTGCCTATGTGTTATGTTAACGAAAGAATTAATAGAAAGACGAATAAACAATTTAGGTATATAACGTACGGAAAACACTGTTGATAAGTTAATCATGTAAGTAGTTTGCACAATAATACTGTTGCTACAACTGCCGGTTACGATAAAAACAAGTTGTATTCATCAATTCTCATGTTTTTTCTACACACAATCCTACACCAATCAACCAAATTAAACAAAAATAACTCACCAATAAAAAGGATGGCGAAATCCAAAACGATTTTTCGCAAAATAAACTTTGAATCTCTGTCAATCGTGATTGTATGGGCACGAGAGTTCGTTTTCCGGTCATTTCTTTCCATTTTAACTTATTTTTATACTAAACTATAGTCAGAAAATAATTAAAACACTATCACTGCGAACAAATTTACGAAATATCTAACGTCAAAACGTTAATAGAAAATTTGACAATAACAACACGTCAAGCATCGGGCGCATGCGCTCGCGGACTACTAGTGAGTGGTGCGTTCAGAAACAGCCGGTGCGTTCGTAGGTCTCGCTACTCTATTCATGTCGTTTATTTATTGTTGTTTGTTGACAGCCGGCAACTGGCTACGGCTTGGGCTGTCGCGCGACTTTCAATCTTATTGTAAACGAGGTTTTGTTTGCCTCATTTTTTCTAATTACAGTAAAAAAAAGATCAGCCAAGTGCAAGGCAACGGACACTAAAAAGTTCTGTAGTCGGTAGGGAACAAGTTTTCCATTAAATGGGAAACCAAATATTGGTTTTACAGCACTAAAAACCAACTTACTTACCTACTTTGTCATCGTTTCACAGAATCATTATAAAAATCTGAAGAAATATTGCAGCTAGCTACTACATACTCCTAAAAAATTATCACAAAGGATGAAGCCATAAGATATTAATTTCCAAAACTAAATTGATTACATTTCACGCTCAGTTCATTCTGAACATGATAACGCATGACTTATTTTTCTAGTTTCACAAATTCCGGACGAGCCGTAAAAGATTGGATGCGACAAAGAACCTTTTTAATCTTTTTTTTTTTGTGTTTTTTTTTTGAGGAATCCTGGCAATGCCACTGATCGGTAGCCATTGAGATGACACCTGTGTTCAGAATGTATTATTATTTATTTATTGCCCTATAATAATGTTTTGTATTTATATAGCGGTACTGCCCAGACCATTAATGAAGGAGCATCTGGATTTGTTTACTTAATTTTATGATTAGTCCATTACGGCAAACATAAAAGGAAAGGGTTGCGGTGCTACCTGCCCAAAAGTGAAAGTACCTACCTAAGTAGGTACTGAATTCATTTTTCTGAATAATAAGAAATCGTCAGTGAGACAGTCTTACATATACCTACCTAAGCACGTTAGAGGCCAACGACGATATTCTCTTTGTTAGAGGCTGTCCAGAAAGAAAGAAAGAGAAGGTAGGCAGAATTCTTTCTTACACTCTCACTCATTCCACGATGCTCGCCGTGCGACCAAAAGGTTTGGCGCCCCGGGTTATAGAGTAATAGAGAAAATTTAAATCTGTTTGGTATGGTAATAATGATTAAAACAAAAAAGTTGATTGCAAGACTCAAAACTTTTCTCCACAAATTGATAACGTTGTCGACTTATGCAGAATAGTTTTAGATAATGTAAAATGCCAAAGCGAGCTTGAGAATTTGAAAACCTTGCCTCGGATAGGTAAGATTTTCTTTTATCATTCATAGCAACAGTTTATAGAAGCCGACTTTAACGAGCGAAGCAAGCTCGAACATTTTAGCACCTCTCCTTGGATGGGTTACATTTTCTTTTTACGTACATCTAACTAAATTATTGCATCTTGAGGCTACTTTTGAAGTTGTTTTCATAAGAGTTAATGTGTCGACTCAAGCAAACAATTTGAATAAACGAGCATTTAAGAGCGAGCGAAGCGAGCCCGGAATTTGTTAGCATCCTGCCGGATCGAATAGGTAAGGTATTTTTTCATATCAGACAAGACGAGACGGGGTGGCAGGATAGAAGAGCCCTAAAGCTCTTCTATCCTGCCACCCCGTCTCGTCTGCGCTTGTCTCAAAAAATATACCAGGCGTCAAGATTTCGATGCCCTTCGTACTCTTGGGATACTGCGTAACTGCGACTGAGGCTGACTGAGGTGGAACGCGGTGAATCAATTGAACTAGTGTATAAACGGCGCAATTTGTAGGAATCAAAGATTTTCGAGAAACCATGTCCATGTTTACAAAACTATTACAATTTCTGCATCGGAACTGAACAAATTAAATCGATATGGAGCGACGACATCATTTGACACGAGAAAAATGGTGAGAGCCGTGCCGAGCCGAAATCACAGAATAAATAATAGTAGGTACAACCAAAATGTTGCAAGCTGGTTCCAGGCAAAGTACTGTGGCTGTCGCATTGGCACTAAATAGAGCGTCATAATCCGCCTCTGGACGCTATCGATAGCGATCGTATCACAGGCAACGTGGCTGAGCGACGAGAAGGACGATCTCGCATCACCACTCACGGACAGCTGGACCGGTACTTCCAAAATACTGCTCGGCGGAATCGTACCATGACCACCATGACGTTGGCTACGAGGCTCCACAGCTCTTCAGGCTTGCTGATAAGCAAGCAAACCATCCGAATTCCGAAATCGTTTAAGTGAAGTGGGTCTGCTTTTAGAGTTCCTATATTTTTTTTTTTTTTTTTTTTTTTTTTTTTTTTCTTAAAAAAAAAACGTTGCCCCACACTAGGAATTTCTTCCTGTATCGTGGGTGCGTTTACAAACATATAAACTCACATACACAAACACCCAGAGCCGGAACAATTATCTGTAGGTCATACAAATTTTTGTTCCGTGCGGGAATCGAACCCGCGACACGCAGTGCAGCAGTCAATTGCTCAACCACTGCGCCAACCGTGCACCCTGCCTATATAGCACCTGAAGACTTGCAAAACAACTTAAAAGACGAAAGACCTAATTACCAGACCTAATTTACAGTTCAATATTTTGCAAATTCTACATTTTGGGTATTCAACGTTTAGCAAATTCAACATTTTGGGATCCAACATTTAGGCTACGCACACGGCTAGAGTAGTAAAAGCATTCTTACCACTGCTCGCATCAACGTTTTGTCATGGCCAGCTCAATCGTCAGACTTCAAACCAATTGAGCAAGCATGGGATTCCAAAGAAGAGCTCTGCCGAGTATGGATGCCGTGCTTACCCCATAACAACTTTTTAACTTGTTAGAAAGAACGTGAACGGCCATTCCCCAAAGTGATTTTGATGAACTGATTTTAAGCAAGCCAAATCGCTGTGATTCGTGTCAATGGTGGAAAAATAAAATAAATAGGTATATTAGAGATGTCAGCAAATTGACGGAGTCCGCTAGGGCCGATGTCTGTCTGGGTCGCGGATAAATTTGAAAAAGAGTTACCGCGGCCCTGGCTCAAGCAACTGAAGGAAAAAAGGGTGGGTTTTAGACAGTAAAAGTCTGTCACGCCCTCCCGCTTCACCCAGAGCGGGAGAAGTCATTGGATGATTTCCATGAACCCAAAAAAACCTCTTTTTTGTATACATTTTGACATAAGAGATCGTTTACGTTACCACGAGTGAGTACGTTAAAAAACTCGGAATAAGCACACATAAACTAATATATTAGATTTAGATCTAGTTACACAGTTGACGCAGTGACAGAGCGATTGGCTGTTGCGTTGCGTGTCGCGGGTTCGGTTTCCGCAAGGAACTAATAGGTATTTTTATGGCTTACTGATAATTGTTCCTGGTCTGGCGTTTTTTTTAGTTTTTGCCAATAGGAAATCCCAACGCGCCTACCAAACAGTAGAAATTACTAGTGAGGTAAAGTTTAAAAAAGAACGAAAGAAGTTAGTAGGTTAATCTATAAAAATTCAAAAAAATTCAAGGCGCAACCGTTACCGCTGGGTCTCAAGGATTCCTAGATTTTTGAATAGATAGATATTCATCCCCTAAAATTAGGCTTACGAGAGAAAAGTTTATTAGGAAAATCCTCATCTTTGCCAATAGGGCATCCCAGTGGGCATACTTTTTTAGGTACCTACCTAAAAACTTTTGAGTGCGCTACAGCAAAGAGCAGAGCAAAACGCAGTCCCGAGCTAGGAACTAATCTGTGTCACAGATAATATAATACCTAGCAAACCTATGTTACAGGCACTGGGCACCTACTCCACCATCACACTTGCTACACACTTTCAAACATCGAAGTAGCATGGAGGAATTTAAGACTCGCTGATTTCCAGCTTAGGCAAGCCTGTAGCCTAAATGTGGAAGTGAGTTCGTCAGGGCCAAGGGCAAGGGCGGATTTAGGGTGGAGGGGCAGTGGGGCACGTGCCCCCCCTCCAGACGGTATTTTGTGTACTGCGGAGATTCCATCACAGTACATACTTAGAAGCAAATCAAATTACTATTGTTAAAATATATGAATACTCGTAAAATAACAAAGAACTGCACCACTGCACTGGAGGATGTCTTCAAGGTTCTAGACTGGAGGGGCCGATTCGCCGATGATAAAGCTGTCATGGAGGACCCCAGTACAACGCTCGATGAGCTCAGTAGAGCTTCCGAAAGAATGGGTCCAAAAATGAACATGGACAAACCAAGGTGATGTTGAGCGCTCATGTCGCACCCACTCCTATCAAGATCAGCGGCTCCACAGCCGAAGCCGTGGACGACCATGTCTACCTGGGACAAACGATCCAAATAGGCAGGTCCAATCTCGAGAAAGAGGTCAACCGTCGAATCCTACTCGGCGGGGCAGCATTCGGGAAGCTGCGCGGTTTCTTATCGTCTAACTTACCACAGTGTCTCAAGACGAACTTATGGCTCTGAGACGTGGTCGCTCACAATGGGCCTCATCAGAAAGCTTACAGTCACCCAAAGGGCAATAGAGAGGGCCAGGCTTGAGGTGTCCTTACGGGGAACCGATCACTTATCCGAATATTTTTTGTTCGAATTTAATTTTACCGAAAACTATTGACCGAAGTCTTTTTTGCTTTGTGCATTATTTGACATATTTTCTGATCATCGAAGTATCATGTGGCATATGTATTATTTTACCGAACTACATTTCGCCGATTTACAATATAACTTTTTGCTTTTGGCCGATGCTTCTTTTGAACTTTTTTCATTTGCCATATTTTTACCAAACCGAAACAACATGTTAGGGAATATTATTTAGTCAGAAATATATAGCCGGTTACTTGGTAGCATTTTCAATATAAAATTGAAATAGTGTCATAAAAGTCAATATGTTGTGCTACAAAATTTAGTGACAAACACAAATCGCTGCAAAATCGACTTCACGCAGTCTTGTCTGTGTTTACGTATTTTCATGCATATGATTTATTAATAGCTGTCATGCATTAGACATTTTTATTAATTAATTATTTCAAAGAATTTGTCCAAGAGCGAGCGAAGCGAGCCCGGGAATTTAGGGCACCCCGACATATCCGTGTCGGGGTGCCCTAGGACGGTTAGATTCGAAGAATAGAACGGATAGGTTAGATTCGAAGGGGATGGGGACGGGAGGTGAAGTGAACGAGCAAAGCGAGCGATTTTAGCTCCCGTCATTTCCTTCGTGTTAGGATACATTAGACCCTGCAGACAGAAATAGGAGCCCCGCGGTGCGGGGCTCCGTCGCCGTTTTTTTTTCAGGTCGCTGTTTTAAACATTTGTATTCGCCCACTGTTTCTCTCTCACTTATCATTTTGATATGCGTTTAAATATAAATATTTCGGACAAATGTTATTTCAGCTAAGTGTCACATCGGTAAAAAGTTTTTCGACCAAGTAAAACGTTGGAGTAACTTAAAAAAAACGAATTATTAGTAGGTCAACTGAGACAGTGGCAGACGTGACTTCGATGAAGTAAAAAAAAACGAAACTATAATAGTTGAAAAGTTTAAGGTGAAATGAAATTCGGTCAAATGTTGTTCGAACTTTTGATAGGTAACCGTCCTTGTGTGATTGAATCAGAAATGTAGAGATCTGCAAGGGAACCAGGGTTACCGACATAACCCGAAGAATTGCCACACTTATGTGGCAGTGGGCAGGGCACATTGCTCGCAGAACAGATGGCCGATGGGGCAGAAAAGTTTTGGAGTGGCGACCGCGAACCGGAAGACGTTGCGTTGGAAGGCCTCCCACCAGGTGGACCAAAAACCTGGTGAAGGTTGCGGGCATCCGCTGGATGCGGGACGCACGGGACCGATCAATGTGGCGACGCTTGGGGGAGGCCTATGTCCAGCAGTGGAAATCTTTCGGCTGATATGATGATGATGAACAGAAAGAACATGAGTGAAACTTTTGTCTTTCATAATCCTTCCTGTACATACTTGAACTTGTAGAAATAAACATGAAGTATGATACTTTAAGTTTATTTCTGACAGTTATTGTTGATTTTTTAGTTCCGTAGCCAAATAGCTGTCCGCCCCTTGTGCCCCTCCCAGAAAAAAATCCTAGATCCGCCCTTGGCCAAGGGTATGCTTCCATGAAATAGTATGACAAATTGCCTTTAAATTTGTTCGGTATCGCCAAAAGTGAAGATACTTTTTTCGAAAGAGTCCGATAATTTTTGGTGATTTTTGGGTTTTTAATATGATGAGGTGCTGCCAGCGGTGATAAACGAAGTTTTGGTCGGCCTGCAGCATCTCATAATTTATTTAACGTATATTTTAGTAGTACTAGATTTTCTCTTTTCAGTTATTAATTTTTTGGCAGTCGGGTTTTTTGTTTTTATTATAAATTATTTGATTTATTTCAAACTAAAGTTCTATTAATGAACAAGATCTCCAAATAAGTTATGTGGTAAAAATATATTATGAAATTGAATTATTACTTAATAGTTTCTGACTGTTTTTTTTTATTATTTTGCTATCAAAGTTACCTAACTGCTTATCTTGAATTTGTGGCAAACGTGTTACGATATATATATTTTGGAATGGTCTATTAAGTAGCTTTCATTTAATACCCATATTGTTATGATAACGAAAAAAAAAAAAGATTCACCCCCTTTTTGAGGGGCGGAGGTAGTCACTCCCACAATTGAGACAAATCCAACGTCACCTCGTATATGTCATAATCCGTCAAGCCGTTTGGGCTGTAGAGCGTGCTATAGAAATAGACATACATACATACGCACGAAAAACATTATCCTCCCGAGTCCCGCAGTCGAGTAAAAGAAAATAAAACACTAAAATTGTAAGACGTTGAAGTTGTACAAGTAAATAACTAATTATCATAATTCCATACTACAGGTACTACTCTAAACCTAATTAACCTATCTGCCTACTAACTAAAGAGCGAAGTAATAAGAATGACCATTATTTTGATTTAATTGCTGGTTTACCTGTAGATAATTAATGTAAAAGCAGTTATTATAATTCCTTGGACAATTAAGTAAGTGGGTATTTTGTACAATACTATTAGCGCATTAGTCACCGACTCACCGCCCATACTCTGGACAAGGGCTAAAAACGCACGGTTAAATTGTATTATGAAGATATTTGGAATAGCGCCATCTATGCACACATGACTGACCTATAATGAGAACAGACATGGTACATACATTTACTGGCATCTACCGGCAACTTCAGAAACCACTAACAAAACCTCATGCGAACTTTTTCTAATAGAATATGGTTTTGATAACAGATGGCACTTTAACAAACGTTATAGTTTACTGCTTCGTAAAATAGAGGGCACCACTTACGTTTTTTTTAATGTATTGCTGGAAAAAGTAAATTGTTTGATGTTATGTTATATATAGATTGCTATGCTTTTGAAAATGCGAATTAATAAGTTTTGTTACAGGACCTGTACTGCGTCTCAGCCACTTTCTTCTTATTGGCGTTGGTCAGTGGCAAGATCCCGGGAACTGATCAAGTTGTGAATGGCTAATTCTATATTCGCAACAGAAGGAAAAGAAAAACCGGAAATTCTTTAAAATTATATTAATATCTAGGTTTTCACCCCGAGGCAAGGACTCATTCTATTCCTCTTTTTTATTTTAAGTTCTTTCAGGCCATCGATGATCGAAATCTGGTAGACTTTGCTGTCAGCGGTAAGATCACCATTGTGTCTACCCAAACCCATAGAAATAATATTTGTGTAAAAGAGTTTTGTTTTTATTTATGTGTACAATAAAGTATTCAATGCTATTCATAAAAAAATGTTCTACGGATATTAAACGACGTGGGGTTCTTTCTGGGTTCGATTCCTAAGTTGGCAAAAGCGATGCCGAATTACTGATACTCATGGGCTTTTGTTAGGGCCGAAAGTTCTAGAGTGGCGACCGCGTAAAGGAAGACGTAGCGATGGAAGGCGGAAGGCCTCCAGATGGAGCAACGACCTGGTCAAGGCTGCGGGAGTCCGGTGGATGCGAAACGCACAGGATCGATCAGTGGCTACGCTTGGGGGAGTCCTATGTCTAGCAGTGGACGTCTTTCGGCTAAAATGATGATGGGTTTTTGTGAGCAGCAGTTAGCAAACCGTTCAAAAAAACTATTAACAATATTTAATTCAAACTACAGACTAACTTCTTGGACGCCCTGAAGTTGGCTACAATGGCTGCGCAATAGTATCTAAATCTTATACAAAATAAAGTTAATTCAAAAAATTTAAAACCCGACTCTAAAATGACGTAGGTAAACAAGAACAAAATCATGCTGTGCAGTCGGAGGATACATATTCGCGAGCTGACTGACCAAAACCAGATGTATCCTCCGACTGCACAGCATGATTTTCTTCTTGTTTTACATCTTTTTAGTTCTCTTCTTAAGCAGTTTGTTTTTTTATTTATTTAGTTAACATATATTTATAACTTTTCAGTAATTTTTCTTTTTTCGGATTAGTTACATTTAAACATATAAGTGTTAAATATTTTTGAAATCACCACTTAAAACCCTTTATTTTAATACCCAACACGATTTTTCTATTTTCCAATTTTAATATATCCAGTGACACTCGCAAGGTTAAGACGAATCGATTGACGTAAGAATCATCAAAATCGGCCAACGCATTTGGTCTCTAGAACGCCACATAGGAACAAACATACATACATACATACATACATACATACATACATAGACTGATAAACACATTACCCTCCTTCGGCAGTCGGGTAAAAATTCAGAGTGAATCGTGAAATTTTAATATATCCAGTGACACTCGCAAGGTTAAGACGAATCGATTGACGTAAGAATCATCAAAATCGGCCAACGCATTTGGTCTCTAGAACGCCACATAAGAACAAACATACATATACTGATAAACGCACTACCCTCCTTCGGCAGTCGGATAAAAACATCACCAATCCGTGCCTTGCGCATCAGAAAGCCACTTCAGGGCGGCCAAGAAGTTTTGCGAGAACTATATCTGTAAACTATTTATTGAGAAGACGCCTAACTGCCCCTAGTACGAATCAGATAGCGCCCTTAAGCTACAGATAATTTCACTTCATTCAAACAAGAAGAAATCCTTCAAATAACGATATCCCAACTGATACAAACTGCTCAAAGTGGAGATCTTAAGCCAAATAAAGTTTGCTTGTCTACCGAGCCCGGCCGCAGTAATCCAGCACAAGAGCTAAGCTAAGCCGAGCTAAGCTGAGCTAAGCTGTCTTCGGTAGATATTGAAATGTTTGCTCTTCACCGTCGGCCAAAGATGGATTACCTGAAAGTACTCAGACTATGTTTACTTTGTGATCTGTTCGGTAAAATATTTTATAGGAAAACAATGTCGTTTGTGGTTTAAAATGATTGTAGAGCCTTGAGGTGTAGGTATGTGTAAGCCGGATCATTTAAGACGACAACTGCTGCCAACGAAGTTGAGGGAACAAAATGCAGCCACACTTCATACCCGCGCGACCCAAAATTTCGTCTATTTTAGTTACTTTCTTCATAATTGTTTAACTTAAAAAAGAAATCCATAGGTCAAAATATGAATATTTATATGGTTTTGGTGCGATTCTCATTTTTTGTCCTAAGTTTACAAATTAATTACCTACACTATGTTATACAAATAAATAAAAAAACACAGTCAAATTATAAAAATGAATGGTCTAAACTGACAGCTGGCAATGACCTTATTTTTTTTTAAAGTTGCATGCGCGTAGCATTGTGTTTTGGGTAAGGCTCAATCATGTGATTCATTGAATCGATGTGACATGATTCCTCAATTTCATTTTAATATAATAAGTAAATAAATGTTTTATGAATATAAAGGTAATATATTTAAATATAACAGTATTCATACACATAGTACATGAACTGTTATTGTGTTAATATGAAATCAACAAAAAAAAAGCGATCGATAAAATTAAGTCTGACATAAATGAGTAGAAACTAAATATGGGCCACTAGTAACCGCTAGTTTCTTAACACATGTAATTTCTTTGACGTGTAATAGTTACATTTTCGATCTACTTCGATTTTCGATCACTCAGGATACGACACTATTTTTATGTAACGATAAAGTGTCAACCCCCCAAAAGTCAGTTTAGTCTACGAAATTAAAAATCAGAGTATAGTGTGAGATATTTTTCAAAAATTCACGTCTTTCAGTTTAGACGTGATGTTTGTTTTAAAATCAGGCTCAGTGGCAGATCGGCGCCTTAAGTAGTTAAGATAGTTTTCTCTGACGCGGCGACGTAAAAAGTTTTTGATGTGTGATTGTTTAATATATTTCGATGTATAGCGAGTGAAGCAGAGCTATTCAGCTGAATCTTAGAGGGGTTAGACTAAAGGGCAACCCTAATAGAAGTAGTCAGGTGATTGGCGAGTGAAGTAGATGTGGTGACACTTCGTCACATTGAAGTGCTTCTGATTTTGTTTACACCAGTCTGCAAGTCTTACGAAGTCAGTAGAAATCATCTTGTAGCATTTTTAGAGCAAGATATTCTAAACCGCTTACAATACCTATTTATATCGTTAAATCATCAGCAAATGCATTAAAAGCGAATTTATTTTAAAAACAATTGGAATCAAATGCGATCCTTGCGGGACTCTAGAAGTTGCAATATATCTTGCATAGAAATTACCATTCATTGCCAGTTTTTATTCTCTTAATTCTTGGTAATATTTAAACCACTCTATCGATGTTCCTTCTGCTCTCATTTGAGTCAGTTTTTAATGAGAAAGCAGTGATGCACTTTATCAAACGCCTTGCTAAAATCTGTGGAAATTGTATCCGCTGGAATATTACTATGATTGTCAAGACACTCAGACAAAGCTAATGTAGGTACTTAAAACATACGGTATAGTTTTTAAACGACTTTCCAAAAAGGAAGAGGTCCTATGTTCGACAATATGTATGTTTTTTTTTTACCCGACTGCCGAAGGAGGGTAATGTGTTTATAAGTCTATGTATGTACCTATGTATGTATGTTTGTTCCTATGTGGCGTTCCAGAGACCAAACGCGTTGGCCGATTTTGATGATTCTTACGTCAATCGATTCGTCTTAACCCTGCGAGTGTCACTGGCTACATTAAAATTGGAAAATAGAAAAATGGCGGATTTTGGGCGCCATATTGTGGGGGACAAAATTTTTTTTTACTTCCAAACCCATCGTGTGGGGTATCAAAATAAAGGGTTTTAAGAGGTGATTTCAAAAATATATAACACTTATATGTTTAAATGTACCGAAACCTAAAAAAAAATAACTAATCTGGTTTTGGTCAGCCAGTTCGCGAATATGTATCCTCCGACTGCACAGCATGATTTTCTTCTTGTTTACGTCTTTTTAGTTCGCCTTTTAAGCAGTCGGGTCTTTTGATTTTTTAAATTTACTTTTTTTTTATTTATTTTTTACCGGTTATTCCGTCTATTATGGACCGACATGGATTTTTTTTTTTAATATAAGGGTACACTTTCGAAGTCCTATTGTCACCAAGTCAGGATCTGATGACGGAATCATATGAAACTCGAGGGAACTCTTCAGATTTTGTAGGCATACATATATGATTTTGGTATTTCCATCAAAAGCATTTACATTCAGAAAGTATCATTTGGTGAAGAGGAACTGATGAAGAAGACAACAGATGGCCACTAGAACTTCTCGATGATAAATATGTTTTGGGTATAAGATATATCGAATAATTAAATGACTGTTGTAAAAAAGTTTTTTATGATCTATATTTTACGAAACCTTGCTGATATTCAGTAATGTGTATGTGAAATGTTAACCACATCAGATTTTTAACCGCCTTCAAAAAAGTGAGAATTAAAATACCTTTTTTACAAAAAAATACAACCGACTTCCAAATAAAAACAATTACAATGTGAATAATAACTTCAATTTCGCAAGTTGGTGTTCCTGTTTTCGTTTCTTCGTTTTTTGGTGTTGAAAAACGGAGAACAATACGTACCAAAGACACCGACTTCGGAAAAGAAAGTTATTTTTCTTGTAGTGTTTTGTTTTGGCAGTCGGTTTGATTTTTTTGTTAAAAAGTTTTTTTTGCTAATAGTAACAATTTTTTCTAATACGATTCTGAACGTGTTAAGATTGGTTCATAATTCTATAGTTTGCGTATGAGGCGATAGTTTATTTCCGCCTGAAGAACATTAATTAAAGATATACTGGATTAAAGTAATTTATTGATAACGGGACGGTTAGGCAGAGTGAAAACGTTTTTTTGCGAAGCGACTTAAAATAGGGGTGTAAGTAGTACCTAACTAGTTGTTTCAACAAGTAAAAAAGGGGAACTCGTCCTTATTGAACTAAGGCAAATGGTTTGTTTGTTATCACATTTTGTAGTTGCCAAGCTAAACGAAAAAGCTGCTGTCTCGTCTCTTGTCTTTAGTCGTTTTACCTTTTCTCAACACTTATAATTTCGGCAGATAACGAGGAATCTTTCGCAAAAACTGTACTTCTAGTCTATTTGGATTATTATCATGTTACAGCCTTCTACTGGACAAAGATAACCCTCTGCCTTCACACGTATGTATCTGCTAGTAGGTTACTATTTTTGCCAATATCAAACAAGATCTTGGAAAGTAACATGCAGTTGTTCAGGACGTTCCTTCTGTAGATGACACCAACAAATTGTACCGACGCGAGACTTTCGCATGATTCGTCTGAACTTTGGATTTCGGAATAGTATATAATATGGGGAAAACAAACAGTCACATACTACATTAATTGGAAATATCGTCTTTGAGTTTATTGACATCGCACCCACACCGATTATAGATAGATTACCTACTCTTTATAGTTAGCCCATATAATTGTCCAAGAAGGACGTAGTGTTTACGCAAAAGGAAACATAAAGGGGAAATTTATTCGAGGCAACAAAATAACTTCTTCAAGAAAAGATATATACACCGAAACATCTCAACTAAAGCTGAACTAGACCGTATAGAGGTAGAGTGAAGAAGGCAGAATGGAGAAGCTACGGATTTTCCACAGTTGCCACCCCAAATGTCCGCAGCGAGCAAGTTTCATCGCGCCAAATAAATAATGGGATATCCAGAAGATTTATTGTGTCCACCTTTTAAAGAAGAAGAGAAGATATGGGTACCTACTTCATTAAAGGTAAGCCAAATCAAAGTGGATATGGAAATCCATACTATATCATACAGGATCTAAAACAAAAGGTTAAAACTACACTTACTTCTTAAAGATAAAAAGATGGGAGACATACTTAATGATACATATCCTATACAAAAAACTAATGATCGACAGTCAAACATAAAAAAATCTACATGATAATATCGCACCATTCAAGGTGAACTTTTTATTTATTAACATATATACAATTGAATATTCTAAGAAAAACAAACCTATATACAAATACAAAAGGCAGACGGCAAAAAAAGCTCATTGTGCATCAAAAAATTCGTCCACATCGATGTCAATGGGAAACGTGCCCAGAACGCTGGCGGCATTGCCACGTTGTATGGCAATGCTAATTCTCTGGCCGAAGAAAAGGCCAGCCCTCTGGTCACGTGAAGAGTCGACGAGCTTTGTGCTAATTTCTCGAAAAACTCGATGCGCACTCGGACCCCATGGACCTAATGTTTCAACCCCAAACGGCTCAAACATATAACTTCCAATATGGTTGTTATATTTGCGCCGTTTGAGGTTTTCTGCCCCAGCACAGCCCGCCGTGCTAAGAAGATGGGATGGCGCAAGGGTGTCGACACATGTTGCATCCCACACCAAAGGCCTACCCACCTTCCAAGGCATTATGGTCATCCCGTCTGGTCTCTTCCCACCGTCGCGTGCCAAGCCATTGGGTTCTAAAACAGCTGGCACCCCGGCGGTGACAAGAGCCCGACGTATGATGTCATTAATGCTGGCGTGCCGTGCTATCCGGCCAGCGCTCCTACTGCAGGATAGGCCATGGTGACCGAGGCGGTCGACTGCTCCACCACATTGACAACGATGTGGAGCTCCACTAGGAGCACCCAAACGCAGACAAGTAGCGATCCGGAAGGTGTTGTCACTCAACATAGTACCTATGTTGAGTGACGGTAATGCCTGTAGCCAGAGGCCCGACTCCCACTCTCCCACAGCCAGCAGGCGGGCACGCTCAGCAGTATTGGTGGACGTATTTATAAGTTTATTCCGTACCAAACTGCAGACCGGCTCATCCCACTGTCTCTGGGAAGATGGGTTCTCGGGCAACGCCGTATTCGGGCAAGCCACTTTCCAGGCGCACACTGCGTCGGTCGAGCACGGCACTTCACAGTTAACCAGTGAAAGGATTAAAATTTTTTTGGTTAACGTTTCAGTGCTGTGGACCGAAGACAGGAACTGTTGGCTTATACTAGAAATTTTGCGGATGCCGAGCCCGCCGAAGCGAATGGGTAGTGTAGCTTGCATCCAGGCTCGATCATCCAAGGCCACATTTAAGATGGATGTCAAAGTGCATCGAATAATTTCGTCAATTTTTTCCAAGAGATGTGGCTGCTTCCATAAAGGGGAAGAGCGGAGAAAATACATAAAATTTGGTCCAAAACAGCAATACCTAATAAGAGTAAAAGCCGAATGAAGGTTACATAAAGAAATCATAATATCGCACCACTAAAACTGTACTAAAACATAGAGACCCATAGAACCAAGAAGGCAAAGATATCCATGATATATATATATCCATCCAAGATACGTGTCCTTCTAAGAAAAGTAGAAAAGTTGGGTACCTGATTACCTAACTAATATTAAAAAAAAACTTTATGCTCTCTCCGTCCATTACCGTTTTTAACCCCCGACGGAAAAAGAGGCGTGTTATAAGTTTGACGTGTGTTGCTGTGTATCTGTGTGTCTGTCTGTGGCGTCATAGCGCCTAAACGGATGAACCGATTTTGATTTAGTTTTTTTTGTTTGTAAGGTTACTTTGTCGAGTGTTCTTAGCTAAGTTTGAATAAAATCGGTTTAGCCGTTCAAAAGTTATTCGCATTTTACTCTTTGTATCTGGATTTTTTCGCAAGATATCGTGTCATTATTACGTGGGATTGTCGTTTGCGATGGCGTTTCTGCTAATAATGTAATTATGTAGTTTAAAAAGCATGAAATAAAAATTAAAATCGGGGGTTTTTTTTAATTTGTAATTTTATCTTGTGATGGATATCCTATACACCGGGTCCAAAACAAAAAGTTGAGACTTACTTCCTACGAAATCGATACGAAATAGGAGACACAATGATTCCTGTGCTTATAAACGGTACAAAAGTAACGATTCACAGTGAAACACATAAATAAATACACGATAATATCGCCTACGAGATCCCAAAGCCACGACAGAATAAATAACGTTCTAACCAAAAGCGCTCAACACAAATAAGCAAAAATATTCACAAAATCCTAACTTTGTATCACAAATTCTGTACAACGGAATCCCGCGAAAATTCGTTCATTAAAGCCAACAATGCCTTCAGACGGGGTACATACAAATAACCGACCGAGTCCAATTTAAATAACAGGATCCCAAGCTGAAAAACAAGCCTTAACCGAAGTTGGGAATAAATTAGCAACCCCCCTTGAACACCCCCTTACCCCAATGTGTACATTGTGCAAAATATTATTTGCCTTGCCAGACAATAATAGGATCTAATGCCACGCCCTGACATGTTAGCTTTTGGGAGCTCCGCCCATGGAATTCTCGTATCCTATTGGTTCATATTTATCTCCATCTCTATCTTCGTTATGCTCTGTCTACCTCCCTCGTGTAGCTTTTCCCTCAACGCCCGAGGGGTAAATGTTATGGTAGGAAACATATACGAGGGTTTTCTAGTAGCACGCTCGCATTGTCATTCCGCTTTCACGAATATTTTTTACGCAACTTTTATTTGAATATCTACCTGAATGGAGTACTAGAATTCGTTTTATGAGATTTTTTTTTCGATACGCGAGTCTTTTAACGGATTACGGGATGAGGATGTCTTTGTAAACAGTTTTATTTGGAACGTGTAGGCTTTTATTTTATCTGGCTTTGAGTTCGAGTTCTTTGAGCTTATAAGAAGGCTTCATTTGTATTCATTAACCAGTGTCGATAGTAATTGTATTCATGTATCATTGAAGCAATTTAATTTACAAGAGTTTTATTTTATCCTCTAGAATCAAGTTATCTAAAATTTGTAGTACCCATCGATCCCCTAATTAGTTAATTATTATATGACGCCAATCAAGGGTACCAAACAGCCACCAATATTAGTAAAGACCTACCAATGCACACAAAAAGAATAAAAGTGAAACTCTAAATAAACAACCCTTTCACAAAACTGAAAATAAATACCACAACAAAGTCGAATCGATAAACGCGAAGCGGCCTAATAATTATTAGTCGACGGCCTGAAATTCATGCACAAAGCTCCGACCCGCAGTAATAATAACGACAATTGTTGTGTTTAGTGGAACGTAAACGCGGGCCGGCGCGGGGAGGGTGGAGGAGGGGTGGTGAGGGGTGCGTCTGTGGGCGGAGCCGCCGGGGGCAGAGCCTCCACGCGCGAGGGCGAAGCCGCAGTTCGCGCCGCGACACGCGCCACAACGCACCTCTGACATGTGACCGAAAGCATGGAAGATTGTGATCTTGCCCAATACCGCGATATGATCATCGAGGGCGAACTACCGCTAGACCTGCGACCGCCGCCGCGTCTGTACCTCCCGCACTACCTGCGCGACGATAGAGACCCAGAGTATCCCCAGGACGATACCTACGTGTCTGTGGACGAGGACACTCCCGAGGTCCCGCCGGCATCCAGCGACTCCGAGAGATACGACGCCTCCAGCCCGACGGAATCAAAGCCATCCACACCAAAGAAGCCCAAGCAGAAGTCGTCATCACAACTCATCAAGCCGCCTTACTCCTACATCGCTCTCATCACGATGGCCATCCTACAGTCTCCGCACAAGAAGCTAACACTCAGTGGGATCTGTGAGTTCATCATGACGAGGTTTCCTTACTACAGAGAGAAGTTTCCCGCGTGGCAGAACTCGATCAGACATAACTTGAGTCTGAACGATTGTTTTATAAAGATCCCGAGGGAGCCGGGAAATCCTGGGAAGGGAAATTACTGGACGTTGGATCCTTTGGCCGAGGATATGTTTGACAATGGGAGTTTTTTGAGGAGGAGGAAGCGGTATAAGCGGCCGGCGCCGTCGTTGCAGCACGCACATGCTGTGGTGGCGATGCTGGCTCGGGAGGCGTACGCGCCGCTGTTGCCGCTGCCGTGCTACCTGCCGCCGACGCCGCTGCTGTCCCTCCCTCGCCCGCCGCCGGCGACGCTCCGGCCCGTCCCGCTGCCTCCACGCGTCACCGACACCACCGAACCACGAAGTAAGCGCTCTAGAAACGGATTCTCTATCGAATCCATCATCGGCTCCCAAGACAGCTCGATCAACGAGCCGAGAAGAAGCGCCTTCTCCCCTCTCCACCAGAGCAACTGTCCACCGGACGACTGGGCCAGATGAATGTACCTAAACGGGTACGGTTCCAGTCCATCCCCGTTTTAAAACGTCCGTCGGAAACGTGATCCTCGCAGATTGACTGATGTGTTCCGATAAGAATGAGGTGTTCGTACAGTGATATGCGATAAACTATTTGTATAGAATAATGTACATTTTTGAAGGGCCGTTGACTTTTCGTGTTTGCTTGGGCATTCACAAAACTAAATGACTATATTGTTACTTTTCCATAAATCCGTATATAGCCAACCCCGTGTGATATTTTCTTGCAGCTGAAAATATATTGTAAAGTTATTTTTTTTGTGAATTGGTAAAATATGTCTCATCCAGCGGATTTCCTCGTAGCACTGGAATTAAGTCACATAAAATGTAGCCAAAAAATAAATAAGTTAACTTTTTTTAACACAATTTTTAATTTACTTTGACAATAAACTTAAATTATTTAATTTCTTCGCAGTTATCTTACAAAAACCTGATCAGGTTTTCAAGTTTAAAGCTTTTTTTGCAAATCATTTTTGTAAAAATCATTGTTGCCTGTTTTTGTTGTTGTTTTCAAATGGATTTCTTTTGTAATACGATTTAAGATTTAACAGCAATTTTTAAGATGTACCTAAAGATATTATTATACCTATCGATCATGAAGATTTTTTTGTGTAGTGGTTTCGATTAAATTGCTAAATGTAAAAATACAATTTTCGATTGCTTTTCAAACCGACAACAATGCCGTACTAATCACGTTTTGTAATTTTTATCAGAAAGATAGTGATCTATAAATAAGTCTAGTCATTTTATGTACAAAGTAGTGTCGAGTTGTAAAATGTAAGTATTATCTAAGTCCTCTTGTAAATATTAACTTTACTATTGTAAGTAACTATCGTCAGTCGACATTATAAGCGGTGATAATTATGTTAAACATTTATTAAATGGCACAATATTTTGTATTTAGTTCAAAAAAAATATGAATGACCGAAAAACCCAGTATCCAAAACAGGGTATTCAAAAAAAAAACTATTATATTATAGAAACCACAGACTACTTAGAGATACTACCGTACAGAAACTAAAAAATCTGTTGTAAAATATGATTACCTATCTTAACAATTTTCATTTCTCAATAATTATTTTATTTATCTTTTGCCTGTAAACAAATAATTGCGCCTTTTCACCAAATGATGCCGATTGCCATTGCAATATTTCTTGTAAAATAAACTGAATTGGTTCAAAAGGAGCCTGTTGTATCTAAATGTTATCATAAACTGTAGCTATTTTGTGTAACGTAACATCGTATTTTTAAGGGAGAAATATAAAATAATGTGAAAGATATTTTTTCGTTTCATTAATATTTCTGTTTAATGACTTTGTGACAATAAGAATGTTGACAAAAAATATATATTTAGTCCGGCAGTTAGATAACCTAAAAATTTTGGACACATATTTTTCTTTTGCCACGTAAACAAACAAATACGACGATACAGTGCGTTCGCGTGACGTTACGGTGTGTACTTTATACTGACAAAGTGACGTCACAAGCCCCCACACTTGAACTTTGATGCGTATCTTTGTCAACTTTTATTTATTTGATAAAGCAAAAAATACGGGTCCAATGTTATTTGATAATCTCAATGACGGACTAAATAGAATTATCATGTTTTTACCCAGGAAACATTCCTATTGAGGTGACGGTAAATAGAGATATATGGGAGAAAAAGACAATGAGGAGAAAACTCATTAGAGTTTGAAAATTTATTTTCATTTAACAATCAGAAAAAATACTTTTTCTATCTAAAATAATCGAATACCGATGTCCTTACAGTTACTAGCAACCTTGATTTTAGATCTTGTGTACAAATGTTGTAGTGTGTATTTTTTAGACAAGAATTGGAACTATGCGTCTCAAAATTTACCAAGTTTTTCAAGCGATAAGGTTGCCTTATCTATAAGTAAACAGTATAGGTACGGCTGCTGTTATGTATTGCCAGGGACATTATTGGTTAAGCCATTTCGATTAATTGTTAGGTACAATTAATTTGCTAAACGATTAATCTCCATAATATAACATAAACTGCCCAATATTAGGTGGAAAGCTAATGTAGACACTTTTCTTTCAATGCAGTTCAACCCGTGAGTTCAACATTCAGTAGATATCCAGCGCTGGTTTTTAATCCACTCTGCTCGAGTGGTCGTAAGCAACACTGCTGAGTACCTATTCACCTCATAGGAACCTACCTATGAGGTTCCATAATCGATACTAAATACAAAAGATACTAGATCGATCGATCGGTGGGCAATAATATTGGGTTTGTCCGTCAGGAACTTTGTAGTAGCTGCCGGGAGCAGTCTGGATCTGTGCCCGGTTGATGAATAAAGAAGATGTCCCAAATTGTATGGACAAAAACCCAGAATTGACAAGAACGTAATGTTTACCAATGGGTTTACTATAATAAGTATTTGACATCACCAAGATGCAACCAAAAAATGGGTATAGTAAAAAAATCGAATAAAACTATTTTAAAAGGTGCAAAATTTCAGCTCTATCTGTTGGCGATAATTGTTTTAAAATTCAGTGGCAAGATTTGACTCACACATACTAAACAAGGCAAGGTAAATAAAAGCTTAAAGAATAGCAAGTTAAATAAAAAAATAGAATAGAATATAATAGAAATATATTTATTCGACACAGGCATAACACAACAGCAACAAACATGGACTAAAAGACAAAAAAAAAGTTAATAAAAAAATCAAAAAACCCGACTGCTTGAAAAGCAAACTAAAAAGACGTAAACAAGAAGAAAATCATGCTGTGCAGTCGGAGGATACATATTCGCGAGCTGGCGGACCAAAACCAGATGTATCCTCCGACTGCAAAGCATGATTTTCTTCTTGTTTACGTCTTTTTAGTTTGCTTTTCAAGCAGTCGGGTTTTTTGATTTTTTTATTAACTTTTTTTATTTACAACTTTTTTGTTTAATTTTTTTTAATTAGGTACATTTAAACATATAAGTATTATATATTTTTGATATCGCCTCTTAAAATCCTTTATTTTGATACCCCACACGAAGGGCTTGGAAGAAAAAAAAATTTTTTTTCCCTCATAATGGCGCCCAAAATCCGCCATTTTTGTTTTTTCCAATTTTAATGTAGCCAGTGACACTCGCAGGATTAAGACAAATCGATTGACGTAAGAATCATCAAAATCGGTCAACGCGTTTGGTCTCTAGAACGCCACATAGGAACAAACATACATACATACATACATAGACTGATAAACACATTACCCTCCTTAGGCAGTCGGGTAAAAAGAAGCGCGCCCTCTGTTATCTCATCTTAAAATAATTATTAGTAGTGAATCTGTCACCTAGCGAGCCTCACTTCGGCGTAGCTCTGTGTTATCCTCTCAGGTAAACGTTATCAAAAACTTTAATAGTCACCTGTTTAAAAATTTGACACACTTTTGAACCCATGTTACCGTTCAAAATCGTTGTAAAGAAGTTCTTGTAATAAACCACTTTTTAAGAAATACTTACTCAGGGTGGCTTTTCAGACCCAGTACAAGATAAAAAGATACTTAACTTGAAATAGTACATAAATAGCTGTAAATTTTTGACAAACACAAAATTACAGTTGTAGAGTTATACAGTAATCCCAAATTCCAACTAGGGACCTACTTACACGGAAGGAATCTGCAAATGTTTAATAAGATCTTTTTTAAATCTCTATAATTTTAATAAAAATCAAAAAATTCCATTGCTAAGATTCAAGTTTAAAACTAAAACCTCGTCGTGTGAGGTGTGCCACCATAGACAAACACTTCAAGTACGGGACAGGGAAAGCTCCGGGATTACGGAGCTTATCAGCGCGGGACTGTGATAACGCGAATTGCGTCACTACCGTCTAATACTGGCTGTTGGGTGGTCTGGCGACCAGACAAAGAAGTTTGGTCTGGCTTAGAATAGTAAATTATTTTATAGGAATGATTCTCCAAAGAAAGATATTTAATATTTGTGAAATTAAATTGCAGTTTGTTTGATTTTTGTGGAAAACTGACAATAATTCAAACTTTTGTTAGAACCAAAAAAAAAAAACTTTAAAACCATGCTTTTTAACTTATTATACATTGTGACCCAAACCTTTAAAAAAATAAATGCCAAAATGTTCTTGGATAAAGATGATGTTAATATGCAAAAATAAGTATAACCTGAAACAATTTCCTGTTGTTCTTTAGTAAAATAGCGTAAGCTCGACAAAATGCTTCGGCCTCCTTCCCGTATGTTAAAGAAAGAAAAAGTGTTTATTGAAGTTACAAATACAAATATTTATTCGAACAAAAACATAATACAATTTTTGTGTACGTTAATACTGCGTTAGTTTAATAGGTAACTGTGTCGCAGTTATTAGCGCCCACCCCAGGAGCGAAAATACAACTTAGTTCCGAAACACAATATTTTGGTTATACTTAAAGGTAAAAACTAGACAAACATTTATAATAATAATAAAACTAGACATAGATGTATTAATAAAAGATTGTAGCAGTATAAGTGGGTGTGTGTGTGTATGTGTGTGTGTGAGGGAGGGTGTGGAGGTGCGTGCGACTGTGAGTGTGTGTGTAGGAAGGTTGCTTGTATGTGTATGTGAAAGATGTGCTAAGAATACAATTTAAGTTTGTATGAGAGCAGTTGGCAGGAACATGTCCAACTTGTTTCAAGACATATGAGATATCCACTGAACCCTGACTGTACTCCATACAGGGAGTAGGTCTGAGTCGTACTCTGCCCAACCTGTGGAAACATTGTTACATTACCTTTTTAGGCATGCTTATACCTGTTGCCAGGTAAAATATCTGAACATTATTTGCATGAATATATTTATAGTGACAGATAATATATATTTTTAATCAATATAACTTTTTGCTGAATCAGGTGTTTTTGTGAGTTAACAACAGACACAGGAAAAATTAATAATTTTATGCATACGTAAAGATCCATCGGTTTATTCAGACTCGTCGTCTGAAAATTCTTCATCGGCTAGAGTCTATATGGCAATTGCACCTGTCTACATTACATATAATGTTCTATTCTACTCTGTAGGTATATGATGATGTGTTAATTCATATAATATTAAATGACATAAGTTCCAGTATCTAGGTGGCTATGCTAATCTATAATAGTAGGCGATTCTTTGTTTTTTTTTATTTTGGTATTTCGTCTGGCATATAAAATTTTATTAATATTTTAAATGGAAATGGGCCCAGTAGGTACGACGAAATAAGTGTAGTATCTAAAAGAAAAAAGCTCGCTAAATGCATATTGCATAGTCTAGTAGGCCCTAATAGCTCTTTTGTTTAAGTCGAAGCGTTTGATTACTTTAAAAAATAAAGTAATAAAGAAGGTTTTTTGTGCAACATGTGCAGTTTTTTTTAAGTGGTACAATAATAATTAACTTATACATAGAAACTTCACTTCTTTTCATATGTAAATATTTAAAATAATACCACTTGTGTGTATATAAATAAAATAATACAAGGTGTCCTTGTATAAGAAAATTAATACCTAATTATAATTAGTGTTAAATATTCATTGCTTTTTTGTTTAATTTTCTCATGTGATCATTTCTTTTTAAAGTAAAAATTACAGCTGTCATTATAAAATACCATTATAAAATACCAGTAAAATCTGCTTTCTAAAATCAATTTATATTATTAGCTTCTGCCAGTGGCTTCACCCGCGTGAAAAGTGTTATTTTTATCCCAAGGGAACATTATACTGGGATAAAAAGTACCTATGTGCTATTCCAGACTACAATCTATAAATAACTCATATATTATACATATATCTTACTAATATTATAAATGTAAAAGTTTGGATGGATGTGTGTGTGGATGTATGTTTGTTACTCAATCACAGGAGAACGGCGGAATGGATTTGGATGAAATTGACACAAAAATACATTACAGTCTGGCATAATGAAATACTTTTCATCCCGGTAAAATTTTCCCTTGGGATAACACCGATGACGGGATCCTACGACAGAAAAAACATGTAGGCATAATAGGCTCTACTAACCGCGCGAAGCCGGGGCGGGTCGCTAGTGTCAAATATAGAGTCTTTGTTTCCTGATAACTACAACCTTGGGGTCTTTAGGTAGGATGACAAACACGGGGACATCTGGTGCCCATGTGCTTTTTGTACCATGTGTTCTGGTACGCCGGTGATGTGGGGTATACTCCAGAGCTAGAGGAGGGAAGGACAATCGCGGCGGGTTCGCGGTAAGTGCTAAGGCGTGTCCGTGTTCCCACCATAAGCGGCACAGGAGGACACCGTGGAGTTTTAGTGGGCTGAAGTCCCACATAACTGCACTATTCGCCTATTTCGCCGCTTTTTTCCGGAACAAAACTAAACCTGACACTTAGCGATAAGTAACTTTATGTAAGTGACATATTCAATTAATCAGGTCAGGGGCCCTACCATCAGCTCTTAGACGTATACAAGTCATATACATCTGTCCCTAACGCACAATGGAAATATCCTTGCTCTAGGAGCTCATGGTAGGGCCTCAGTTCTTCCCTTTAATAAACATACAATATTCAACCATATTATTTTTATTTATTTTTTGGACTAACCCACCGCACTATTCCAAAACCACTGCAACTCCTGAAAGCCAGAACCAACAGTGGCGACCACCAGAAAAACACCGAGGCAATGAAGCTCGACGAAGTCCCGGAGAATGAATTTATCTGTCTTGGACCCCGCAACGAAATTAATCAGGAAAGAATAACGGAGGAGTAGGAAAAGAAAAAAGAAATCCACTTCCCCCATTGCCATTTTTCCATATTTATTATAAACTTATAATTTTTACCTCTTTATAACATTAATTTAGATTCCTACTTTAAATTACGAATAATAAGCCTTATAATCTGTACCTACCCTCTGCTGGGACTCAGACCTGATCCATGCCGGGACTCAAACCTCCTGTAGCAGATTAGATTCTAGTGTAAACTATCTTTCCGTTGTTGGGGAAAACCAACATGTCCTCCTTTTTCTACCGCGAATGTATTTTTGTGGTCAGCGTTGTAAATTTTCTTTGTTTAATTCAAGTCTGTTAGCTCTCATTTGCACGGACTGGGTGCCATAAGACGCACGTCCTCGCCGAGGGAGGCCTGTTTACGAGAGATTGGTTGGAGAAGGCAAAACAACGGGCAAATTGGAAGGCTATGGGGAAGCCCAACAGTGGGACAATATAGGATAATAAACCCCATATTTCATTCCCTTTCTGTCCCAATCTGCATCTTTGAATGTGTTTCAAACAATTACATTTTTGATGAAATCTTTGTAATTCCTAACACATAATTTATTACACTTTTGATAAGACCTCATTCCCGATGTCATTTCGCAACTTACAAACATAACATAGAAACTCGTAAATAAAACTAGCCACAGTTTTGTGTTGTATCAAAAAACAAACCTTGCTGTTAGTTTAGAGATCTGGGTACAGGCGGTGACAAAAGTGCTGTCGGAATTTGTACATTCTATTCAAGGTTAGTAAAAGAATTAATATTTTTATTTTGTTTTTGTTTTTCTTAGCCTGCAGCCAGAACGACTGATGGGGCGAAAAGTTCTGGAGTGGCGACCGTGTTGGTACCGAAAGACACAGCGTTGGAGGGCCTCCATCTAGGTGGAGCGATGACCTTGTCAGGCCTGCGGGAATCAGCTGAGGCCTATCGTCTATGTATGTCAGGGGTTGATCACGTGACATTTTGTTATCCTTGGCAATGTCTCGGCAATCTATTATTATGGCAATGTCGGATACAACGGTGTTATATCTAATTATAACACCGTTGTATCCGACAGTACAGTACGCAATCCGAGTAATTTAATATTAAACAAACACAAGCAGTGTTCTCGTTTAAAAACATTGTGACATTCGTGACATCTCGTCTAGTTTTGATAGTGTGTCGTAGTGCAGTTTTGGTTTAAGTATTTTTAGAGATTGATTAGATTAACACAGACAGAATGGTTCATTTCACATACTTTAATTACGGAAAATTTAAATTATAGGCAATGAAACATTCAAAAAAAATTTGCCCATTTGGGATCCTCCTCCTTTATGTGAAATCACTAAGAATCATTAACAAGCTTTTGTTTCACGTTAGTCTTCTAAATTGCAGGCCTTAGGGGTAAAGGGCTGAAGTGGAACAGTTACACAAATACTATTGTTACTTACTTATTTATGGGTTGACTTGCTAGCTTAGAAAAAGGCAATTTGATTTTTTTTATTGGAAGTATGTTCAATCAGCTTTTATTCTGGAACTCGTAAGTGTCGCAATAAAGCATACATAATTATAGCACCTTTGTCCACTGTGCGAAAAGGACGAATTTTATGATGGCCATTGAGTTCTCTGCCCCCTTGCTTTTATACCCCCTTGCTTTATAAAATACTAGCTGTTCCCCGCGGCTTCGCTCCCGTGGACCACCACACAGGACCCGTTTTCAGGATAAAAAATAGCCTATGTCACTCAGGCATAATGTAGTTTTCAATTGATAAAAGATTTTTTTAAATCGGTCCAGTAGTTTCGGAGCCTATTCAGTACAAACAAACAAACAAAAAAATATTTCCTCTTTATAATATTAGTATAGATTAGGTAAACTGTAAACTTAATATTGTTTTAAAACGAATTAAAAAAAAACTGTGTCAAAAATATAATTGTTAATTCGTTACTCAAATAATGTATACACAAAATGCAATTTCAATTAGGAAGCCACGATGCATCCTGCCGGAAAATTCTGAAAAAAGTATCCTAAATTATTGCCTGCAACATGGAAGACTCATCAAATCTCACGACCTGAGTACTTATAAAAACACTGTGAAAAGGCACATTTAGTGCGGTTACTTAATTTATAACGGGTTTACCTGAGTTATCTTTATTTTTCGTAACACTGCAGTAAGAGCAATGTCTGATAATGTTCCAGATTGACACACGACGAGTTTGGTAAGACAAACATTGTGTTCCACTTTTTTTGTAGTATTTGCACGTGGTAAACTAACAAACTTTTTTATGAGTCAGTGTATTAGAAGATTGAATGTCGCAAAGAGCAATGAATGTCGCTAGATGCGAGATGCAGAAGACCGTTCGATGAGGCGACGCTTTGGGAAGGCCTATGTCCGACAGTCCTTCTTGATACTTTTACTTTATTTTTTATTTTTTTTTACTTACTACTGAAACATGTCTTAAATTGTGTTTATCATTTTATTTTTCAAAAGCTGTCTTCTTTCTTCTATTAGGGTTATGAAGAGAAGAAGATTAGACATACTCAACAATCACATAAAAAAGACAGGAGGAGTTAAAAAAGCCTAAAAAGAACTGGTGGAGTCAAAACAATGGATACCAAACATTAAGAACAAAGCAGGAAAGCAGGCGACCATAAGAAGAATTATAATCCAAATTGCAAAAGACTTTTACAGATCACTCTACGCAGCGGACCCTAATTTTCAGATTCCAACTACAAAACTAGAAGAAGACGAAATTGAGGATATTCCAGTTTTCCTTCAATCAGAAATAGAAAAAGCTGTTCACTGTCTAATGAGCGACAAGTCACCTGGGCGAGATCAAATAACGAACGAGATGATAAAATCTTCAATCATTGCACCTGAAAACTTAAGAAAACTCACAGAAATATATACTACCATCTTTAGAACCGAATCTATACCACCGCAATGGACAAAGAGTACAATTATTCTTTTACACAAGAAAGGGGATCGGGATAACATCGAAAATTATAGATCAATTAGTTTGTTGTCAAATATATATAAAGTATTTTCAAAATTGATTCTAAATAGACTACGAGTAACAGGGATAATGGACGAACAACAACCAATCGAACAAGCTGGTTTTCGAGCGGGATTCTCAACCATCGATCATACAAATGTATTAAAACAGTTAATAGAAAAATCGAAAGAATACAATAAAACACTGTATATTGCATTTATGGATTACAGCAAGGCGTTCGATTCCATTAAGCACGAGGCACTCTGGAATGCTCTAACTCAACAAGGAATTCCCAAGAAATACATACGTATAATCAAAAATGTATACAAGAACAGCAAAGCACAAATAAAATTGGAAACAACCGGCAAAGAGTTCCCTATTGCAAAAGGCGTAAGACAAGGAGACCCGTTGTCCCCAAAACCTTTTTCTGCAATCCTAGAAAGTGTGTTTAGAAACATAGACTGGGAAAATGTAGGCATAAATATTAACGGAAAAGTACTCAACCATTTAAGGTTCGCAGATGACTTAGTACTAATAACTGACAGCCCTAGTACACTGTGAGATATGCTACAACAGTTAACAGAAGCTAGTAGAATAGTAGGTCTTACCATGAATAAATCTAAAACAAACGTAATGACAAACAGGGAAGAAATAGCCATAACAATAGATGGCAAAAGCATTGAATACGTGAAAAGCTACACGTACCTGTTTTTTTTTTTTTTTTTTTTTTTTTTTACCTGGGACAGTTAATTTAATTCAGAGATCAAACAGACATGGAAATTGGAAGAAGAGTTGCTTGTGCATGGAAAAGATAGGAGATACTCAAAAGCAAATACTTTTCCATGACAGCTAAGAGAAAAGTCCTTAACTCGTGCGTCTTACCTTGCCTGAAGTATGGGAGCCAATCATGGGTCCTAAATCAAAAACATCTATTAAAACTGAGATCATGTCAGCGGGGAATGGAGAGAAGCATGATTGGTGTCACTAAAAGAGATCGGTTAAGAGCCGTCGAAATACGATCCAGAACCAAAGTAGAAGATATCATAAAGAAAGTAAGACAGTTTAAAAGAAGATGGACAGGACACATGACAAAAAATTATAACAGAATGGCAACCACGCGATGGCAAAAAGAAAAGGGGAAGACAGGCAAAGAGATGGATAGACGACATAAGAAAAATTGGAGGCGCAACCTGGTCTAGAAAGGCTAGAGACAGAAATGAGTGGAAACAGCTGTAAGAGTGTGTCACAGGACACGCTGATCACTAAACCGGAAAACCCGATGTGTTAGATTTAAGTTTTTAACTGCCACACTCAGAGACGTTAACGGTTACTTAAAGTTCTCCTTAGTATAGATTTTTAGTACAAAATCTATACTAAGGAGCGCCTTAAGTAACCGTTAAATGTCTCTGAGTGCGGCAGTTAAACTATTAAATTATATTTGTGTTTAGTTCGTCAGCAATAAAGGCTTAATAATAATGTCCGACAGTAGACGTCATTCGGCTGTAATGAATATGAATCATGAGACTAAGTAGGTAAACCAAGGGAAGAAATTAATTCGTTATAACTTTACGGTTTAATGCCACTTGCCACGCTATATAATACAATTAATAGTTTTCGCTAAACTTCTTGGCCGCCCTGTACAATGACTGAGCAGTAATAAATCTGATACAAAAACAGTATTTATTAGTCTATTGTTTTAGAAATGATTTATGTATTTTATTAGTTAGATAGTTTATTAACATCAGTCTTCAAGTATTGTTAATTTTTAGGGTTCCGTACCCAAAGGGTAAAAACGGGCGATCCGTCTGTCTGTCTGTCTGTCTGACTGTCTGTCTGTCTGTCTGTCTGTCCGTCTGTCACCAGGCTGTATCTCATGAACCGTGATAGCTAGACAGTTGAAATTTTCACAGATGATGTATTTCTGTTGCCACTATAACAACAAATACTAAAAACAGTATAAAATAAATATTTAAGGGGGGCTCCCATACAACAAACGTGATATTTTTGCCGCTTTTTGCTCGATATTAATAACGGCAACAGGTAGACGCTTGAAATATTCACAGAATATTTAGTTGTATATTTACTTCAAAAAATAATAATTATTAAATTAAAATAAAATAAATTAAGGGGGGCTCCCATACAACAAACGTGATTTTTTTGCAGTGTTAAGCGATAATGGTACGGAAACCTTCGTGGGCGAGTCCGACTCGCACTTGGCCGGATTTTTTACCCAAAGGTTGATTGGTAGAGAATGCCTTGCTGCATTAAGTCCGCCTATGTATCACCATTGTACATGAAGTTTAAATAAATAAATACAAACAGCACTGTTTCGTGCCTCGCGAATGCGGCAAGCCATCTTTAGGGCGGCCAAGAAGTTTGGCGAGGGCTAAATTTCTTTTTTATGTGAGTTTGATAGTTTTTATTGTTTAGCAGTCGTTGTTATTCAAAGCGGTAGTCAATTATTTCACCTGACTTTATATCACATTATTTCTGGGGCGCACGGTTAGCGTAGTGGTTGAGCGATTGACTGCTGCGATGCGTGTCGCGGCTTCACATCCCGCACGGAACAAATATTTGTATGACCTACAGATAGTTGTTCCGGCTCTGGGTGTTGTGTATGTGAGTTTATATGATTGTAAACGCACCCACGATATAGGAAGAAATTCCTAGTGTGGGGGCAACGTATTAAAAAATAAAAATTACCTTACTTTATATCACATCATACCGGCCACACCTTCAAACCTGGCTGGTGATTTGAACCCAAGACCCATTGCTTAGCAGTCGCGTTTGCGACAGAGCGGTCGCGGTAGTCAAGGATGATGATGCGAAAACCCATTGATCAGTTTTCTCAGGGGAAATTCTCAATCTGTCACAATCATCTCTATAATTTCTCTAAATTTTCGTCTGTCAATGTTTATCACTGAGTTGACATTGTGACATGGATTTGATCGTTTTCAAGTATATGAATATGTCATCATATCACAAAATTGTGGCTCTGACCGTTTTTAACCGACCGACCGACTTTCCAAAAAGGGGGCGGTTCTGTGTTCGACTGTATGTATTTTTAGGGTTCCGTACCCAAAGGGTAAAAACGGGACCCTATTACTAAGACTCCGCGGTCCGTCTGTCTGTCTGTCACCAGGCTGTAGCTCATGAACCGTGATAGCTAGACAGTTGAAATTTTCACAGATGATGTATTTCTGTTGCCGATTATTGCTATAACAACAAATACTAAAAACAGAATAAAATAAATATTTAAGTGGGGCTCCCATACAACAAACGTGATTTTTTGCCATTTTTTGCTATAATGGTACGGAACCCTTCATGCGCGAGTCCGACTCGCACTTGGCCGGTTTTTTTAATTTGTGTTCACTAATTTCGCCGTCAATTGTGGACTTATTGTGAAAATTATTTTTTGTTTGGGAGGGGATCCCGAATTGTTCCCATTTTTTGGTGAATAACTTTGAATATATTCAATAAATGAGAAAAAAAATCCAAAAAAAAAAGGAAAAAAATTGTTTATAAATATTTATTCCTGGATTGCTGAAATCGCATGTAGGTTTATTGTATATTATCTACTATAGAAATTACTCACAAATAAATAGTGTTTTTTTGTACAGTAATATACCCTATTTAGGGTTGCGCCGGTTAAACCGGAACCCAGATACGCGAAAGGCTGGTTTCGCTAGACAGGAAGATAATAAGCGATTGGATCAAAATGATTTGTGACTCGCCTACAATAGAGTTTACAGAAAGCACAAATAACTGGGTTCGGATGTCCGAGAGTAGACCGCTGTCGACGAGTTGATGTGAAGGAAATAGGTTCTTGGCGAATTCACCGTCTTCGCGAATTGTACGAGTGCTTTCGACTGGTCTCCGCGACGCAACGGTTGACCTAGCAGCAGCAATGTAGCAAGAAGGGTTCTTGCCCACGACACGAATTGAAAAAGAAGAGTTAATGTATGTAAGTTTGTTCTCCTGTTGTAGGCCTGCTGAAGGAAATTTATCTTTTAAGTCATTTGTGTGTAGGTACATAAATAAATAAATGCGGTTGCATTTATTTATTTATGTACCTACAAATAAAAACACTACAATGTGAAAAATAACTTCATTTTCGAAAGTCAGTGTCAAAAAACGAAGAAATGAAATCAGAAACACCGACTTCCGAAATTGTTAAGTATGAGAATAGACAGACAGGATCTTGATAAAAACTGGATAAGTCTGTTATTGCTGTGAATTTACTGCAATTATTTCTTCACACCTGTGAAATGCGGAAGAGCTGTGGTATTTACTCAGCTTCTTCACAATATTAAAAATAACTTTATTTTCCATTTTTAAAGGCACTTTTATTATTAAATACACAATATATTTTTATATATATTTTTAATGTTAAGGTTATTAAGTTGCCAGTTTACTTGTACTTAAAATGTACTTATAAGGCCACAAGTGACTGGACTTGTGCCAAATTAAACTCGACCAAATCTAGCTATTTTTAATTTTATTAAAATAAAATTTTAGTGAATATACATAGTTATTATGAAGAGGTAAAACTGTCTGTGCTTTTCTATAGTTGAATAAATATGCCAAGGGGTTGAAGCTGCGGGACGAAGCTATAGTTTGTTATTTATTTATTATTTATTTATTCCTTTATCCTCGCACTGAAACGCCTTGCAGAAATTACACCAATGGAGCACAATCTATACTATAATATTATAAAGAGGAAAGATTTTTTGTTTGTTTGTTTGTTTGTACCGAATAGGCTCCGAAACTACTGAACCGATTTAAAAAAATCTTTCACCAATAGAAAGCTAAATTATTCCTGAGTGACATAGGCTATTTTGTTATCCCGATAACGGGCCCTGTAGGGTGGTCCACGGGAGCGAAGCCGCGGGGAACATCTAGTCTTATAATAAACTCACTATAAGCCCAGCACGATGTTTTCCTTCACCGTTGTCAGCGATGTCCAAGACAAACTTAGAAAGTACATATGAATTGAAAAAGTCACATTATTATATTAGGAACTCACCAGCAGAATTTCATGCACATCCAGCATTTACTCATCTTTAGGCTGTGTATAGTCTATCAGTGAATAATTTTATAAGTAAGGTACCTCATCATCATCATTTTAGCCGAACGACGTCCAGTGCTGGACATAGGCCTCCCCCAAGTGTCGCCACATTGACCGGTCCCGTGCATCTCGCATCCAGCGGATTCCCGCAACCATAACCAAGTCATCGGCCCACCTAGTGGGCAGGCCTTCCAACGCAGTGTCTGCCGGTTCGCGGTCGCCACTCCTTTCCAGCCCTGCCGACCATCCGTACTGTGAGCAATCCGACCCAAATGAAATAAAAAAATTTGTTTGGCAATTATTCGGACTATGTCGACAAGTTTGGGCTTTCTGCGGATATCCTCTTTTGCGATGAGACCACACAAGGAAACTCCGAGCATAGCCCTCTCCACCCTTTAGGTCGGCTCACTTACACAATCCCGCTCCAACACCGCTCCCGCACAACACCGCCTTAATCGGAGATGACTGCTCGCTGTCCATGCGCCGACAGTTAGCAGGCAACCTGCTGTCCACGCGCTTACAGCGCGCCATCCATTTTCGCCTTTCCTTTTTCGACAAGCTAGCTTCGCTTCAAGCGAACAGTCCGCGTGCGTAAGTACACCGCGCGGGCCGCCCGCTTGAAGCGCGTGGTAAGCATGCGGTAAGCGAGACGTCAGTTGTCAAGTGGTACGATGATGGTAAGCTCACTTACAGCGAGCTATTTGCTAATTTGTGTTGTCAATGTAAAGAATGTCTACAGAGGACGCCCTGAAGCTCACATTTCAATGAACATGATTTTCCCGGGTGGGAGCGGTGTCGTATAAGTCGGCTTCTGATGAGACCCATTTTGAGCTACATACCTACTTACTGTTGGAGTTTATCAAAATTAAATCAATACTAATTAACACATTCATTACTTCTCCCTCTAACCATAAATTATATGGTTTATTATTTGAGCCCTTGTCAACACTTGAAACTGAAATGCTAGCTGGGCACGATACAGTATTCCGTCAATCTTAGTTAGAGCCACATGTGCATACACACACCTTTCGTTATATAAAACAAAGGGTAATTAAACTGTTATTATTCAAACCCTTAAACCGTTATTTATTTGGTGTCCACCTCAATAACCCCAACACTTACTATATAACTTTTCTTGCACAAACTCATTAGCAAAACAATTGACAGGCTCAAAACAAACACGCAATGATAATATTTGCACATGGTATGTAGAATGGAATAACTTCTATAATATTATATTTACTTCAAGGTCGCTCACACATTGTCGTGTATTTGTGCAAGGTAAACATAATACTTGTAATTGTAGCTAATTTATTCCTTACATAATATACCATCACGCCTGTACTTCCTGATGGGTTGGCAGAGGTGCACTAAAGCCCACATTTCACTGTTTAAGTCCCATGGAATAGGGGTGAGCCTTTTGCCATCAACCGGGCACAATTCCAGACACCGGACTGGTACTGAGAAATACTAGATTCTGGAATAGTGCCCGGTTTCGAGATTCCGAATTTTTTTTTTTCTTTAGAAAGAAAAATGTGTTTATTGGCATTAAAAATAAAAACACCTTAAAATTAAACTAAATAAATAATTAGAAAAATATTAAATATTATTATTAATTTATTATTTTTATTAAATTATAATATTGGATTCGTCAATACCTCTAGCCTGTATGTTTACTTTTGGGCACTAAGCAAGTGAGCAACATACAATCAAATTCTTTCTCATAAAAAAAACATTCACACACACACACACACACAACACCAATTTCAAAACACCAAAACAGGCTTTGGTTTGCGTACGTCACGTCCTAGGCGACCATTGAAAATCAGCCCCGTGCTGTGGGTCTTCCACGGCACAGCATTATGCTGAGTGGAAGCCTTCTTGCCACAATCACGGCATATGCATCTGCTTTTACTTATTCATAATCTTACTAGGTACTCAAATTTGGTATTTTATTTTAATCTTACTATTCTTTACTAACATAATTTAAGTACTTACTAATACTATCGTTAAGGGTTTAAGTATATAAGGGTATAAGGAAAAAATGTCTTTTTTGTGGCAAATAAACACATTTCTTTCTTATTCTTTATTTCTTTCAAATCTTATTACTCCAAAAAATAAAACAATTATATATTTTAAGATGCTGTGTTTCAGAGGCCAGGGCCAGCAAGATGCGGCTTTACAGATGTCGCATGATCTAGGACTTTATGATTGTAGGATATTTCCGGCTGCTAGCCTTGTTTCCTCAGCTATTTACCTTCTCCGTAAAAACAGAGATGGTGAAATAAGTTAACTACACAATCGTAGAGATTATTGATAAATTATACAGAAAATATTTTCATGCAAGAGTCAATTTGGACATGATGAAAATTGGAAATAAGTCGTAACGGGTACCACTGGGCCAACACGGCTTGCAATTGTGATAATAATAAGAACGAGATTTGCTTTTACCGTGCTGGGGTCTATTTGGACCAGGCAGACAACGAAGTGATCCTATAAGGTTTACCTTTTTTTTTTCTTTTGAGGAACAGAACCCTAAAATGACACTTAAAACCGGCATTTCAAAACCCACTACTCTAGGGCTAGGTAATCACACTACAATAACTACACGCACTAAGTATTACGACAAACAAAGCTAAACAAACTATAATTTCTCCGTTATTTGTTAAACAAATATTTAGCAACACTTGTGTGTTGAGACAACAGGCATTAACAACATTGTAACAACAATAATAATTGAATTAGAGCTGTTTGAGTGTGAATCGTTGCGATAGGTACGTGTGTTTGTTCTGTCAGTATGAGTCGTGAAATGTTGCAGTGGAATCTTTTGATGTTTGATGATTTTGTACTAGCTTGACACGCGATTCAACGAAATTAAATCAACGACGGACATAATAACCAGAATCAGAGATTCTAGACAAGTGACATTTTTAAGCAAGAATGATTGATATGATTTTAGAAAACTAAAAAAAAACTGGTCTAGTGCGTGTCGGACTTTTAGGGTTCCGTACCAAACCACAAAATTAAGTTGGTTGTAATTGGAAAAATGAGGCCATTTCACAGAAAACATTATATTTATCAATATATTGGTATTTGTTAGTAAAATATTCGTAATAATAAACATTATCACCAAATTTCAATTTCGTAGGTCAATGAAAAGTTAAAATATTCTTCGTAACAAACTTTTGTAAAAAATACGATCTGTACCTATCTACTCAACAAGCTCTAAAAAACGATACCCCCTCGACGGGGTGGGTAAATTACTTTTTTCACACCCCCGTTTATTTTTATGGGAGCCCCCCTTAAAAACATTAAAAAATGTTTTTTGACAATTTGTATGGTTTGAAGACTGTAGCTCAACCGCTTGGCTGTAAAACCTGTGTGACAGACGACGGACAGGCGGATACGTGAGTGACAGCAATGAGGCTCCGTTTAGGCCCTTTGGGTACGGATCCCTAAAAATTTGAATTGTCAATTTCGACAATCGCTTTTGATAGTTCTAGATTAATCATCATGATTATTTCAATCGTAAGCCGTCTACTGCTCCTATGCTTATCTCAATAAGGATACACCAGTTCAGCGATACCGCAGGGGTGAAACAACAGTATTCACTTAGCAGAAAATAAGTAGGTTACCTACACCAGCGCTCAAGGCGGTGACAGATATTGGTCTCCCTAAACAAACGCCGCCACTTATATCGGTCCTATGATTCTTGCATAGATACTGCAGAGTTCCACACGGCTCCATCCATACCAAATGGTTGATTTGAAAAGTGGCAAATTGGGGATTGCTAATTGAGCAGCGGTAACTATTTTGTATTGAATAGAAAACATTTATTCGACATAGACACAACACAACAACAACAACCACAAAGTAACAGAGAAGAATGGTAAAAAAAGTACAAACAAGGTTTACGAATTATTGCGCCGGGCGTGCCCACACCGAAAGGGTTACCAACTCAGCATTTGCTGGGCGTCAGACACCCAGCGCTGATTTTCAGTTGGCACCCCGCTAATGGCACACGGACGTGGGTAAATAAAATAGATATTTAAAATAAGGTCATATTGTAAATAATTTTTTATATTGTTTGCACCAATTGGGGTCAAAATCGTTCCAAATTAGCTCAAGTCAACTCATTTCAAGGAATGCACCGAATTACCAGTCAGTCTGTTTATTTTTATCCACCTAGTATTTTCATAACTCTTATGGATCCAGCTTCCAGTCTAACTGGATTCAGCTGAGTACCAGTATTTTATAACCATGAATATAAAATAATTGTTATCAATAATGATTATCATGGCAAGACTGACATGAATCGCAATTCAACAAAACATTCTTCTTCATTGATCACAATACAACATCTTGTTATTTCCGGACTTGAAATCTGTTTTTATACACATCAAATTGAGTATTAAAAGACTCCCCACAGTGTGTGAGACATATCTATCGTAGTGCAAATGATTTGAATTGTAATGTTAACGCAATGTGCGTACAATTGATCGGCACGGCTTGTTTAGTGCGCATAATCGCTTTGTGTTTAGGATTGGCAGAGATTATGTGTACGCAGATGGGAAATTGAGATGCAATTTCCGTATTTTTAAGTGACGTTTCTAATTTCAATCACCGCGTACCATCAGGTGAGATAGAGGTCAAACGCGAGTGAATCGTGAATAAATAAAAAAGCAGTCAAAAATTATTTTTTTACAGGTTACATATTGCTTGTCGACGGGATGAGAAAGCAACTTGAGTTTGGACGTATTTATGTTCTCTGAGGTTGTATATAATTAATAAATTTTCTTTCAGTGCAAACTAAACAGTAGTGACTAATGGTTTGCCTAGGATGCCAAGCGTTTTGGCGTTGAAATATATGCAATGGCGGCCACCAGAAAAGCGTCTTGGATCCTGCAACTAATATTAATCAGAAGAAAAACAGCGACGTGGAGGAGTACTTTGACGCCTAAGTGTACCTTTCTTTTATATATAGTGTAAGTAGTTAGTTTTAATATAATTATGTATAGTTTACTTTTATCAATAAATTAATTTTTGAATAAAAACCGAGTATCGTCTTTAAATTATATGAAAGACGAAAATATATTTTTCAGATAACAGTTGAAATAATGGCCAAACGCGAGCCTATCATTCAAAAACTTCTACAAAAATCCTCACAGAGTAACCGCATAACAATTCTACCTTCTTCCCCATCTACAGCAAACCGCCCCTATACTTAACAATTATGCCCTAACAAATGTATCTACATACATATTATGACGTGTGCACTCAAGTGGGCACAACTGTACTCAAGCGAGGCCGATTGTACCCGAGTGAGGCCGACAGTCCTCGACCACATGTACATATCTTATTGAATTTTTTTCGTACTTCAACAGGTTTGAGGACGTACTTAGTTGGGCTACTGTGTATAATTTGGTATAATGTGAGTGTAATATAAATGTGTCATGTTTTGTGTTGAATTGTGAATTGGTGACGGTGCGGTGAATGCGTTTTAACTTTTGTTTTTTTGATCGGCTAGCGTTTGACGACTTTCTAGCATAATGGTAAGCAATGATATGGTCGACGGTGAAGCACGCTTGCCTAGAAGGAACCTATTCACTCTTGGCTTAAAGACTCCCAGATTGTAAGAAACAGGAAACACAGACACGGAGTTCGACTCCTAAGCTGTACGCACAATGAAAGTATTCCCAAAACGTTTAGTGCGTATAAGTGGGATGTATCATGTACTGATGGCACATCGCCGTACGGCTTGTAGTCCAATGATAGAAATGGCTATGGTGGATGGGGATGGCAGCTTCATACTTTCGGTTTTATGGGAAATTAAGGATGATAATTGGTATTAGAAGTCACTGTTCTGTTATCAATGGTATTTATTATGGTGAGAGATGTTCTTAAAAACAAGTTCAATGTCATTTTTTTAAGCTCTCCTCACTAGGAATTTCTCATGTATTTAACTGGATTACTAGAAATTCTCCTGTAAATATCTGTAGACCTTACAAATTTTTGTTCCGACCGGGATTCAAATCCGGGCAACGCAACAGCGCATAAGCCATGCCGTAATAAAAATTGTCAAATTAAAACATTTTGTAACTAACTTGGTCTGTATTATATTATTAATAGTGAAACAGGAAGATCTGGTAACCGAAATATTGACTACAGCCTGTCTATTAATGACAACATCATAAAATCAGACTCACAAGTCGCAGTGGCTTTTGAAAATATCTTTTCAGATATTCCCATTCCAACTAAATCCCTAAACTCATCACTCATCCCTCAGTTGCTGAGTCTATACTAAAAAAAAAAGGTTAATGTTTGCGATTCGGAATTTCTTTTTGAACATATTACTTGTAGAGACATAATTAAAACCTTTCACACTTTAAATGTTAAAAAGACTGCAGATCTGTGGGGACATTCTGTAGAAGTTGCTAAGTCTATTATTGACATTGTCGCACCTAGTTTAGTTATTATCTTTAATAATTGTATCGACAGTGGGGAGTTTCCTGACCTAATGAGAAATAGTAAAATAATACCTTTGTTTAAATCAGATAGTACTTCAGACCCTACAAATTATAGACCTATTTCAGTACTACCTACGTTTAGTAAAATATTTGAGAAATTAATTTTAGAGGAATTGCAACGATTTTTTAATAAACATAAATTATTACATAACAAATAGTTCGGTTTTACAAGGGGTCGTTCAACTACTGATGCCGGCCGGTGTTGAGCTTTAAGGACATATTTATAATGCATGGGAAGATAAGTGCGATGCCTTGGGAATATTTTGCGATTTGTCCAAGGCATTTGATTGTGTTCTTCCTGAAACGCTAATCAGGAAACTCCGCCACTACGGGACCCGGAACAGCGCTCTGGATCTTCTTACTTCATACTTGAGTAATAGAATTCAGAGCGTTGACGTTGTTTGCGGATGATACTTCACTTTTGTTTAAACTAAAACGTCAACAGCTGGTTACTGACGATGTAAATAGCGTGATCTCAAAAGTAGTTCACTGGTTCAATGTTAACAATTTATTTCTAAATGGAAAAAAAACCAAATGCATTTAGTTTACCCTGCCTCACGTTAGGCAGGTGAAAACTGATGTTATGATAAAAGGCGAAGAATTGAATCCTGTAAATAGCACAGTATTCTTAGGCCTAACTTTGGATGCTAAGCTTCAGTGGGGCCCACATATAGATAAATTGTCAAAGAAGCTAAGCTCTGCAGCATATGCTGTGAGAATAATTTAACTGACATAGAGACAGCCCGTTTAGTATACTTTAGCTATTTTCATAGTGTAATGTCGTATGGTATTCTGTTGTGGGGAAATGCCGCCGACATCCAGACTATCATTGTTTTGCAGAAAAGAGCTGTTCGATCAATTTATAAATTAATTAATTTAAAATTTAAGGAGATTAATGTAATGACTGTGCATTCACAGCATATTTATGAAAATCTTTTATATGCCCATAAAAATATAAAATTGTTTAAAAAATACAGTGATATCCATAACATTAATACTAGGAACAAACACAAATTTGTAGTACCTACAACAAGGCTCAAGAAAATAGGTGGCTCGTTTAGATGTCAATGTGTACGCTTTTATAATAAGCTTCCAAGCCACGTTCAAGGTCTAAGTGTTAATAAATTCAAATCATTCATTAAACGTAAGCTGTGCCAGAAAGCGTTTTATAAAATTAAAGACTACGTTGAGGACAAAAAGGCTTGGGATTGAGCTGCTCCAATTAATTCAGTTTTTTTATTTTTATTTTGCACCGTCAATTTAATTTTCTTGCTATGACAAGAATATTTACTTTTTAAAGTATTATATTATTTTAATAATTGTGAATGTGAAGACTATGTGGATCATTCTTTTTTTATTTTAATTTATCTTAGTTAGTTTTGAATCATGGTCTGGCAGTTTGAGTATTTATGCGGCTTACCCAAATGTCCTTTCTTTGGTACTGTTCGTCAATTCGTTGAGCTCCTTAAATTTTTAGTTGAGCTGCACGGTTATTGACAAATGCGTGCACTGACTGGACAGGTCCACTCAATCTGGCTGGTTCTTGCCTCAAAAGACCATTTCAGATAGCAGTCTACATGGTCTTCACATGATCTAACCAAGATTTTGTCTGGACTTTAAAAGAGACTGTGACCTCTGAGTTTGTTTCGGCCTTTCTTCTCAGAGTAGTCAGACAGGAAACGCCGACCTCATTTAGTTTAAAAAAATATGATCGACATGTAAAAGTGTTTGTACAAACCAATTTACAGAAATAAAATCATTTATCATTATCATTTATTTATCGTATTAATATTGTAGGTTTTTATATGAATGAGGCTAGCTATTATACACTCAGCATCACAAAAAGTTGCACCTTTCTATCCTATTTTTTTTCCAAAATAATTGAAATCATATAGTAGTGAAATATTAATACTTTTTGGTTTTATTAATCAAGGCATGAAATAAAACGGGTAAACTAAATGGCAGAAAAATCAGTATAGAGCTGACTTTCTTGCTGGAGTTGTTCAATTGTGTTCAATTCAAAGTCTGGATTTCGAATGACTACCATTTGGCCTTGATCAGCCGTTTTATACCCGTCTTGGATGGTGCAATTTTGCCGCGCCTGTAATGAATATTTTTACAAAATTTTCCTAACGGCTCCTGGTCTGAAGAATTGTGTTATTTATGAGATCTAACTGTTGCTAATTTAAATTTCACTAAGCATATTTTCAGCAGATACTAATATTAACTGGGTTTAATGCATGAGTTTATGGCAGGATAGGCTTAAATGTTATATTCGGAGAGGAGCGATTTTGTGAAGCTGAGTGTAGTTCTCCAAAACTAACTATGACAGTCAAGTTTAAATTTTCAGGTTTGGGTATTTCATTACAAATAACAATAGCGAGGCATTACCTGTGAAGGCCTCCCATCAGGTGGACCGATGACCTGGTGAAGAATGCGGGGATCCGCTGGTTGCGAGACACACGGGACCGGACAATATGGCGACGCTTGGGGGAGGTCTATGTCCAGCAGTGGACGTATTTCGGCTTATATAATGACGATGAACAATAGGGAGGCATTAGTTGTGAACATGCCTGGAAGTAAGTGCAAACTCCAAACTCAAAATCTCTCTCTACATGACAGTAATGTCTTCTTTGCACCGAAAATACATGGTTTTCTTCCAAACAAATACATTGCATCACACGAGTTACGTATTGCTCGACACATATTCAATCAATTCGTCGGCAAATTGTTTTCCGAAAGTCCCTCGAAGGGATGTTTATTAGATTTACCGAAGGGCCGACGATCCGACATCCCTTCCTTTATAATCCATATATTGTGTGCTATGTAAAGACAGTGGAATTGAGTTCTAATATAACAGTATAGGTAGCTTTGTTATATGAGCTACATTGTTATGATTTTTGGAAAGAGTTATGGTTCATTTTTATGAATGTTAAAAGTAAGAAAACATGTTTATTTGTCACACAAAATTGATAAAAAAAAAAATATAAGTGTCGTCTCGCAGTTCAATCAAAGTGATTGGCTACTGCTGAACCGGGCTTCCCTGTGGAGACTAAGCTATATAGCCTCCAGCCAGGCACAAATTTCTAAACCTAAGCGAACACTATGTTTACGAACCTCGGCTCAGGGCGTCGCTGGGGAGGAAACTATGGCTTGATCTTGATTAGTGATTTTACCTTCCGCACGGAGTCTTATTGCTAAGAAAATTTGGTTCAAATAAATCTCACTAGATGGCGCGATATGCACCTCGATCTGTTATTGAATGTGTGTAAATTAACATTTTCTGGAATTGAACACAAAAATTGTATGTTCTTGTTTAATCAACTCTCCTAAGTACAAAATTATGGAATATTGGGCTCTTAATTCACATTTCAAAGATTATTAGACGGATCATTAAAAATTGATGCCAATAGATGGCGCAGTTTTAAATTTATGAGGCATTCCACTCGATTAAAATTTGCATTTTAACACATTTTAGTGCAAAAAAAACTGTAAAAACGTGCAAATAAATACTAGAAAACAAACCTTTACTGTATTTAAAGAAAAAAATATTCACGAACCCAGTAAAGCCTTTTACTTGCAAGTCGCTGCTAACACCATCTATCTATCACCGTGAAACAGAACCGAATGCGTTCGATGTACAAAAAATTATAATAAGCAGTCGAAAAACGCTACGTCGGCACGGTTTCTATGTATGGGATGAGGTATCTGTATGCTAGTATTATATTATCTGTGCCTTCCGTAAGGAAACTACCAACGTAGAGAAGAACGGATAAGAAACTCCTTTTAAATCTAATAATTTAACTAATTCTCAGATAATCGCGGGCTGGCGGGAATTCCAAAATTGATACGCACTATATAATTACTTAATATTGCCACTGTGCCATGTTATTTAATTATATTGTATTTTTATTTACATTCTATGGCTTAAATTTTAAAAGTAAGAAAGAAAACATGTTTATTTGGAACACAAAATTGAATACTGTTCATTGTATTGTTTTGTGAATTACTGATTTTATGTGACACAATTGTCAACATTGTTATATTCTATTTTTATGTTAATTATTGTAATTGGTCTTTGTATCTTTTTAATTAACTATAAACAAATAAAGAACGCTAAATTTTTTATGCAAAATCATTGTGTGCATCTCGGTTGCTCCGAATAGGTCCATTACAGCAAAATGTCAGACTAACTGGTAGCTAACCGACGCTGGTTCTCATCTGAACCTTTAATTGAGGATAGGTAGTTCATATTAGTATTGTACAATGAATTTATCACTTAATAAAAAAGAAAATTAAAAGCTGCCCATTTTCATTCATTTCAAATGTTTGATAGTCTTCTGCTTAATCCCTTTTTTAGGGTTCCGTACCCAAAGGGCAAAAACGGGACCCTATTATTAGGGTTCCGAACCCAAAGGGTAAAAACGGGACCCTATTACCAAGACTTCACGATCCGTCTGTCTGTCTGTCTGTCCGTCTGTCTCCAGGCTGTATCTCATGAACCGTGATAGCTAGACAGTTGAAATTTTCACAGATGATGTATTTCTGTTGTCGCTATAACAACAAATACTAAAAACAGTATAAAATAAATATTAAAGGGGGGCTCCCATATAACAAACGTGATATTTTTGCCGTTTTTTGCTCGATATTAATAACGGCTACAGGTAGACGCTTGAAATATTCACAGAATGTTTAGTTGTATATTTACTTCAAAAAATAATTACTATTAAATTAAAATAAAATAATTATTAAATTAATTAAGGGGGGCTCCCATACTACAAACGTGAGTTTTATGCAGTGTTTTGCGATAATGGTACGGAACCCTTCGTGTGCGAGTCCGAGTCGCACTTGGCCGATTTTTTTATTATTGATAGGCTCGCGCTTGACCACTATCTCACCTGATGGTAAGTGATGATGTGGTCGGCGGTGTAGCACGATTACCTAGAAGAAACCTATTCACTCTTGACTTAAAGACTCCCAGGTTGTAGCTATCAGGAAATACAGACTATGGCAGGGAATTCCACTCTTTAGCTGTACGTATAATGAAAGTACTCCCGAAACGTTTGGTGCGTATGGGTGGGATGTCCACCATGTATCGATGACGCATCGCCGTACGTCTTGTAGTCCGATGATGGAACGGGCTAGGAGGAATTAGTTCATGCAATTCCATCGCACACTCCCCGGAATGTAACCGATAAAAAACCGAAAGACTGGCATCTTGGCGCCGATGTTCAAGGATCTGGAGCCTAGACTCGACTAGTATCTCATTGCCGATGAGCCTCTTGGCCCGTTTTTCGATCGACTCTAGTGCATCCAGCTGGTACTTGGCAGATCCGTCCCAGAGATGAGAGCAGTACTCCATGCATGACCGAACTTGCGCTAGATACAAGTTGAGCAACTGTTCTGGCGTGAAGTACCGTCTCACTATCGCAAGAATCCCAAACTTTTTGGCAGCCAGTTGAGCTTTTGCCTCAATGAATGAACCAAAATTGAGGGTCGATGTCAACGTAACACCAAGAAGCTCAAGATGGTCCGTTATCGGCACGGTCACACCACGGAAAGGAGGAGTCGGGTGGAATTGGCTCTTTTTAGCGGAAAAAAGACGCCTGGGTCTTAGCAGCATTGAACCTGACCAGATTGGCATCGCCCCACTCGGAGACTGCCTTCAAGGACCTTTAACAAATACAAGCGTGATGGTATGATAATACAATGTATTGCTGAAAATACTAAATGGATACATATGACACTTGTAATACAGCATCGATATTATAATGAATTTACTAAACAAATAACGTTTTGAAAAACCTGGCCTAAGATGCTACGGCGTAGCCTTACGTAGCGCTGCGTAGCACGGCCCGAAATTTATTTTTTCTGATTTAATTTGATCAATTATCAAAAGTATTTATTGTACAATTACTAGATAACTATGCGACGCAAAAATTTGCGTTAAAAGATTTATCATATATCTTGTAGTTATTGAGAAATTGCGCTGAAAATGTTGCTGTTTTCTGCTTTTAGCTCGTGAAACTTGTAGGAGCTCTTAAGATCGTACATAAAAAAAAAAAAGATTCTGACGAATTGAAAACCTCCTTTTTTTGAAGTCGGTTAAAAAAAATTATGGATTAATGTACCTAACCACTTTAGAAAAAAAATATAATTAAAAAACAACATTTTGAATAGGAGTTACTTAACATATTGTAAGTTGCTACTCTGTCACTAGCCTAGCTATTATAATCATCACATGGTTTTAGGTCTTAATTAAGATATTTACCTTAATTTTTTAGTTGTATTTCTGTTGCCGCTATAACAACAAATACTAAAAACAGAATAAAATAAATATTTAAGTGGGGCTCCCATACAACAAACATGATTTTTTTGCCGATTTTTGCGATAATGGTACGGAACCCTTTGTGCGCGAGTCCCACTCGCACTTGGCCGGTTTTTATCAATTAGTTGTCATCGTAACAACATTCTTAACAAGCGTCATAACATCGAAAACCGCACTGCACCGCAACAAAACATTCGTATAAAAAATATAAATCCAAAAAACCTAAAATAAGAGTCTTTAGAATCCAATTTATAATTCAAATGAGAACCCAAAACTATTAAGTGCAAGCCACCTAGTGTCTCAGTTGACACACCCTACAAATATTACATTCTAAATTAAGAGTCCTGTGCACGTCTACATGAATTAAACGAATCTCACTTACCCCCTTATGCAAAAACACTATCAACCAAAACCCAAACAAAAATGAACCTAATCACTGTGTACTAAAATTGAGTTTACTTTAGCAGGTTTACTGACAATGGGTGTACGTTTGATCGCGGTATTATCCTCACAATAGTGTTCCGCATTGAAGCTACGTTGACAAATTGTTGTCGATGGATTTTCAACTTTATTACTGTAGGAATAAGGTTGATTTTGACGGTGGTTGGATTATAATACCGCCGCAGGGGTCGAAAAATCCGGCCCTTGATAGTGACGCCCCGTGAAGTAAGCTATGATCTGTTCGTATGCTGAAATGTTGCAGTTTGAGTGTGGAAAGCCGGTGGTGTAGAAAATGTCTGGTATTTTTTTTATTGGGTATTCTCTGGACCGTGGTGAACTCAGAATAAAACGGAGATTTAATGGATGACTTTTGTCTGAGATGAACATTTGTTGCTTATCAGGGAGGATTGATGTGGGAGAGGGAGGAGATTTAACTAAGGCCAAATTTGACATGCCCTTTAAACTGAATGATGAATAAATACTTACTTAAAAAATGCTTTGCTTCAAAAAAAAAACATAAGACAAAACAATTAAGTATCAAGCTGTTCAGGCATCTTTTGTGTGTTAAATTTGATTAAATATGATGGCTCATACAAAAATAATACAGCAATTATTTTTTAGGTAAACCAACTAAATCTATAATTTCAATAACTTCAATATAAACTCGACTAAATATGGCAGAAAAGCAAAAAAAAAAAAACAGGTAAAAACATAAAAATCCCTAATTTCACACTTCCACCGCAACACAGATTAGAGCCTATGAATAGAAGTAATGAAATAAACATTATGCCGGTGGGGCAAATTGTACGACGCCTGGCTGCACAAACCCCCAATTTGACGCTCCACGCTGCCTGGCCATTTTGCAAAACACCCGATTGTGCGAACTTAAGTAGCGGACATAATTTGAACTGCGTGAGATTGGGTGGAAACAAACTACCGGATCTTTTGCAACTAAGCCTGTGTGTCTTATGATGTGTGAAGTCGCCTTTATGTGGTTTTTGAATGAGAGATAAACTGTGGAATCTGAAAAATACGGTTGTATTTTTATGAGGAGTTTTATTTGTTGCTTTGTAAATGGATGATTGAGTCTGACCTCAGCAGCCCTTATGGTTTCGTTACAAGGACCCCATGAAAGAAAGAAAGATTTATTCTGTCTTATAAAAATACCTACTTAGTCTTATTTGTGCTTAGATATTCATCAGAAAGAACAAATTTTAGGCAAATTTTAGGGCTTTTGATTTTTCGTGAAGCTTCTACTAAGCCATGATAATTGTCTTAAGGTGTGCGAAGTCGCTTTTATGTGGTTTTTGAATGAGAGATAAACTGTGGTATTGGAAAAATGCTCACATATTTTTTGTGTGAAGTTATTTTTGTTGGTTTGTGAGTAGGCTGAGTCTGACTGTAATTTTTATTCATTTTATTGTAATATTTTGCACACCTGTCATGGTAGGTTGTGGTCTAAAGAACTTATATAAAAATGTCACCCTGAAAACTACCCATATTTCGCAAATAAATGATTTGATTTGACCTCTGCAGCCGATAATGGTTTCTGGCTATGTTAACCAATTTAATACTTTAGGGCATAAATTAAATTACTTATTTAATAATAAATTATTAAAGGGCATAGATTAGGGTCTACCCTACTGATGAACTCTAGAACAAGGAAAAGAAAAAAACACATAGTGTGGTGTCTTTATTAGTTGATTCTTTACGAATAGTGGTGAGTTTTCTAACTAAGAAGAGATAAACTTTTTCTTTCAAACAGTGGCAGTGGTGTGATTTTTTCTTTGACATTAGCTTACAGTAAGTCACGCACAGGGCCGGATATAGGGAGGGAGGGTGAAGCAGCCAGACAATTGCCTAGAGCGGCATAAATGAGGGGCGGCCAAACTGCACTAACAGCCCTTTTCATTTCATCAGAAAACCTAACTTATTCGTGGTATGGTGCTAAAATTTTCAAGCTTGCTTCGCTGTCGAATGTTATTGGTTCTTGTTGTAAACCCACCGATAAAGAACTAAACATTCAATCTAGTCGACCGTCCAGATCGACAGAATTGGCTTAAAACAATAGTCTTCCTATTGTGTCTTCTAACATTCAAGGGGAAACCACAAATAATGATATACAAAAATTCTTAGATGAAATTTTCGAGCTCACTTCGTTTTCACTTCGGTCCAAGTTGTCAAAAAGCGGCTTTACCCGATGGTTAAAAACCGGGATCAAATCCTTTGCCTTGCCGACTTGACTTACGCAATTAGGTTGCTGGACGTGTAGTTAATATAAGTTTCAAATCGCCAAACCGTCTTAAGTAAGAGTGATGATCAAAGCTCGTGTCTTCTCTGTATGAGAAGAGGCCTTTGACCTGCAGTGGGACAGTTACAGGCTGGTATTATTATTATTATGCCGTCCATCAGAAAAACAATCTGCCTAGCCTTTTCCCAACTATATTGGTGTCGGCTTCCAGTTTTACCGGATTCAGCTGAGCACCAGTATTTTACATGGAGCGACTGCTGCGATCTGACCTCCACAACCCAGTAACCGGGTAACACGATACCCGGCAAGACTGGTGTTTTATTTAATGCTTACTACCGTAACTACTGTCAAAGATGTTCAAATGGCAGCCGGGATTAACGACTCGGGTCGTCGATAAATTTGAAAAATAATTACCGCGGCCCTTTTTTTGTTTTTGGGTGGAGAAATGCTCATGCATACTGCGCTACCACGGGGAGATAGCGCAGTTATGTGTGATTTTAACCCACTAAAACTCCTCGGTGTCCTCCTGTGCCGCTTATGGCGGGAACACGGGAACGCGGTAGCATACATCCGCGAACCCGCCGCGGCTATCCGTCACTGGACCCTCCTCTGGGGAGTAACCCCCATCAGTTTTAGTGGGTTGAGGTCCTACATAACTGCGCTAACTCCCCGTGGTAGTGCAGTATGCATGAGCATTTTGCAAAGCTAAAAAACAAAAAATAAATGTGTTTCGGTATGAAATGGATGGTCGCCCATCCTCGGATCAACCTTGGCAAGCGTTGCTTAACCTTGAAGACCGACCCAATAACGTGCGACAATCATTTATCATCTGCCTATTTATGTTCCCACTGCTGGGACACAGGCCTCCTCTCTGTGTGAGGGGTGGGCCGTAATCCACCACGCGGGCCCAGTGCGGGTTGGTGGATGTCACAAGTCTTCCGATTTTTGGTTCTAGAACATCCCGGTTTCCTCACGATGTTTTCCTTCACCGTTATGACAGAAGTGGTGATATAATATTTTACACAAAGTTAGGCATCACCACACCTCGTAAGCTGCGGCCGATACCACTGGGCCACCACTTCTTCTTCTTCTTCTTCTTTTCGTGTCGATAAACTCAAATTTTGACTCAACCATTCTCAAATTTTGTCTGACCTGTATGTAGCCACCTGGACCGCTCTGTCATTTGCCACGTTCAGGTTTTGGATGGTGCAGGTGGCTGGGCACGAAGGGCAGACAAGGAGGTGGGGCATATCCTGCGACGGGGCCCCACACTGGCACTGTGTTTGAGATGGGTCTATGAGACACCATTTGGCCAGATTTTTACTGCAGCGACCAACCTGTACCCGCAATCGGTTTAGGGCTTTCCAGATTGGCCACGGCAGTTCGTGTCCAGGGGGCAGATGCTCTGCCAGAGTGATGGAGTTTGGGGGGGCAGGATGTACGTTTTTCCACTGTTTACTCCTCTCGTCAGTTGCGCTGGCTTCCAAGGAGGTCGTATGTCTCACAAAGCTTTTGCGGCTTTTTAGGGGTGCAGGTTGGAATTGATGTTCATATAAGGGGTGGCGACTGTCCCGTTCCTGTTTACCCTTCTCGATGCGGCTGGCCACTTCGCGGCGAACATCTGGTGGAGCTATGCCCGCCAATGGATACAACATTACAAGCGGTGAGGGTCTCAAACAGCCAGTTATGATGCGGCAGGTATCATTTAGCGCCATGTCGACTTCTCTAGCGTGTGCGGATTGGGCCACCACTGTTCTTCTATCATTCTTCTGCTATCATTGCTTGGCTACAAACTTCGAAAAGCAATAAATTTTCTAAATTAAAAACGACATTATTCATTGCCCACCCCGCTAATTCGTTCCCCATTATTAAATTCAACCCTAAACTGTCGCCGCTCTCATTTAAATCTTATTTGTAGTTTTTAGTGAACAAAGTCAATAGTACAGCTTTTTGGGGACGCGTCGGATTGAAAATTTAAGTAATCCTGTGGGAGTGGAGTTTATTTGTACACTTGAGTCGATTGTGTAAGATTTAGGGATAGTAAATTTGTTATTGGGACTTTCAAAAAAGCAGTTAATGGATGTTAATTTTTGTCGATGATAACTGTATGCTGCAGAATGCTTCGATTATGTGTTCTACATACATACATAATAAACTTACGCCTTTTTAGTAGGCAGAAACTACAGAACGCCACCTGCTACGATCCTTACATACTTCTTTTGCTTCATTCACGTCCATATATCTAGTCATACACGCACGCCGGTTATGAGTACTGCGCACCTGGCCCCTGGCACCCTGGCATGTGTTCTAATTTACCTATAACTTTATTGTTAAATCAAGCATAATCGAAGCGACTACAGCAGTTTTTTCTATTGCTGACGATTTATATCCGAATATTTGCCCTCTATACCGACTCAATGTTGGTAATAGGACAAAGGCAGACAAAAAAGTCGTTTGCCGTAGCATTCAGCAGTCATGAATGACTCCAAGGTATCCTTCTTTGGCTTTAGTTCTAAAGTGACTTGCTTCCTATAGATAATAATTATCAAAATCGATCTAACTAGCCGCTAGTAGGCAAAGGCTCTCGTTTTTCCACACACATCTCTGCTTTGACATTGCGGCCAAGTCTTTCCGAACTATCCTATTTATCAAAGATATTGTAATGGTCATGGTCGCCACCTGGTGGTCAAACATGCAGAAAGAGGTCCTGAAGGAGAACCTGAGCACTCAGACAACCCAGAACAGAGCTCTCTGGCGCAGACGTACAAGGAGACCCGACCCCAGCTGAACTGGGAAGAGGATTGAACAAAGAAGAGAAGATTGTAAAGGTCATGTCCATGAAAAACTTATAAAACTAAAATCTATATCACCCATCATTCTTCCAGTGTAACTAAAATACACAACGTTCCACAGCCCACCGTCGCCGTCGCCGTCAGAGGGCTAGCAGTTGTTTACGCTCCTGCTTACTGCACTACTGCAGATGGGACATTCTCATGAACTACTCAGCTCAACAAATAACACTTGTTTAAGTTACAGCCATTACAATACTGTTGAGTTGTTATTGAGATTTCGGATGAGATTGTTCTTTTATACGTTTTCATTTCATTTAGATATTTGTTGCACCATTGATGCGAGAGGCACGGGGCCGGGAGCAGTGGTGGCCCAATGGTATCGGCAGCGATTTACAAGTTGCAGGTCGTGGGTTCGAACCCAGGCAGGCGCTTTACTTTGTGTAAATTATTTCATCACCACTGCTCTCAAAACGGTGAAGGAAAACATCGTGAGGAAACCGGCATGTCCTAGAACCAAAAATTCGAAGACATGTGACATCCACCAACCCGCACTGGGCCCGCGTGGTGGATTACGGCCCATTCCCTCTCATGGAGAGGAGGCCTGTGTCCCAGCAGTGGGAACATTAATAGGCTGATGATGTGATGTGATGATGTGCACGGGGCCGGTCGATGTGGCTACATTTGGGGGATGTGACCCCTAGTGTTGCCCCATCGACATATTAATAATACCTATGTTCAGCGGTGGAAGTATTTCGGCTGTAATGATGATGATTACACAATTTCAATAAATAATGTAAATTTCAGTGTTCAATGTAATTTTATTCAGAATAAATAAATGAAGCCTAAAGTATGTGCTGCAGTGGGCGAAGTCGGGCTATGAATGATGCTGATGATAGCCATTCCTATCGTTTAGTTGAAGTGGTGCTCAATATGCAGCACAATAAAAATTAAGTTAATTGTTTTCATAACACAGATTCTGGGCTGAAGTTATGCATTTAATAAGCCACAAGATGCAAGCAATAACGTCCGCTGACGTAATACCTACATTCCAGATCCTTATAATAGCACACATTGCATAATCTCACGCCTATGGCCTGAAGGGTTTGAGCAGAGGTAGATTTTGGCTGTTTAAGTCTCGCGATACATTCCGAACGTGCCTCTTAAATAAAATAAACAAGTGTCATTGCTTTCCAAATGTTAGTAATTAATAAATCCTTGGATCATAGAAATTACAATGCTTAATTAATTATTTTATTTTTTGCATCCTGAATTTTGTTTTTTATGGTTTTATTTCAATGACAAGATTTTTTTTTTTTATAATCTATAGGCTCGCGTTTGACCACTATCTCGCCTGATGTTAAGCGATGATGCAGTCTACGGTGAAGCACGCTTACCTAGAAGAAACCTATTCACTCTTGACTTAAATACCCACTTTTAAAGAATTATATTATTTTATTTTAATTATTGTGAATGTGAAGACTATGTGGATTTTTCTCAGTTAGTTTTTAGGGTTCCGTACCCAAAGGGTAAAAACGTGACCCTATTACTAAGACATCGCGATCCGTCTGTCTGTCTGTCTGTCTGTCCGTCTGTCACCAGGCTGTATCTCATGAACCGTGATAGCTAGATAGTTGTAATTTTCACAGATGATGTATTTCTGTTGCCGCTATAACAACAAATACTAAAAACAGTATAAAATAAATATTTAAGGGTGGCTCCCATACAACAAAGGTGATTTTTTGCAGTGTTTTGCGATAATGGTACGTTTTGTGTGCGAGTCCGACTCGCACTTGGCCGGTTTTTTATAATGGTCTGGCAGTTTGAGTAATTTATGCGGCCGTTTGAGTATTTTACCTGAAAGTCCTTTCTTTAAATGATAAATAACTTTATTTCTGCAACTTGGTTTGTACAAACACTTTTACATGTCGATCATAATTTTTTAAACTAGATGAGGTCGGCGTTTCCTGTCTGACTACTCTGAGAAGAAAGGCCGAAACAAACTCAGAAGTCACAGTCTCTTTTAAAGTCCAGACAAAATCTTGGTTAGATCATGTGAAGACCATGAAGACTGATGTCTGAAATGGTCTTTTGAGGAAAGAACCAGCCAGATTGAGTGGACCTGTTTAGTTAGTGCACGCATTTGTCAATAACCGTGCATCTCAACTCAATACTCAAACTCAACAGAATTTAAGGAGCTCAACGAATTGACGAACAATACCAAAGAAAGGACATTCGGGTAGGCCGCTAAATACTCAAACTGCCAGACCATGATTAAAAACTAGCTAAGATAAATTTAAATTTAAATCAAAAAAAATTATGATCCACATAGTCTTCACATTCACAATAATTAAAATAAAATAGTATAATACTTTAAAAAGTAAATATTCTTGTGATTGCAAGAAAAATAAAAAATTTAAAAATCTAAATTCACGGTGCAAAATAAAATAAAATACTAAATTAATTGGAGCAGCTCAATCCCAAGCCTTTTTGTCCTCAACGTTTTAATTATTAACACTTAGACCTTGTAAGCTTATTATAAAAGCGTACACATTGACATCTAAACGAGCCACCTATTTTCTTGAGCCTTGTTGTAGGTACTACAAATTTGTGTTTGTTCCTAGTATTTATGTAAAGATAGTCTGGATGTCGGTGGCATTGCCCCACAACAGAATACCATACGACATTACACTATGTTTTCATAGTGTAATGTCGTATGGTATTCTGTTGTAGCTAAAGTATACTAAACGGACTGTCTCTATATCAGTTAAATTACGAAGTTTTCTAACAGCATATGCTGCGGAGCTTAGCTTCTTTGACAATTTATCTATATGTGGGCCCACTGATGCTTAGCATCCAAAGTTAGGCCCAAGATGCTATTTTCAAGATTCAATTCTTCGCCCTTTATCATCACATCAGTTTTAACCTGCCTAACGTGAGGCAGGGTAAACTTAATGCATTTGGTTTTTTTTCATTTAGAAGTAAATTGTTAACATTGAACCAGTGAACTACTTTTGAGATCGCGCTATTTACATCGTCAGTAACCAGCTGCTAACGTTTAAGTTTAAACAAAAGTGAAGTATCCTCCGCAAACAACACTATATCATGGTTATCCCTTATGAGGTAAGGTAAGTCATTAATATAAATAAGAAACAAGAAAGGGCCAAGATTTGAGCCCTGCGGGACGCCCATTGTTACTATAGATCCGGGAGATCTTTTTCCATTAACGTCAACACTCTGAATCCTATTACTCAAGTATGAAGTAAGAAGAACCAGAGCGCTGTTCCGGATCCCGTAGTGGCGGCGTTTCCTGATTAGCGTTTCATGAAGAACACAATCAAATGCCTTGGACAAATCACAAAATATTCCCGAGGCATCTCACTTATCTTCACATGCATTATAAATATGTCCTAAAAGCTCAACACGTAGTATCAGTAGTTGAACGACCCCTTGTAAAACCGAACTGTTTGCTATGTAATATTTTATGTATACTCGTATTAAAAAATCTTTGCAATTGCTCTAAAATTAATTTCTCAAATATTTTACTAAACGTAGGTAGTACTGAAATAGGTCTATAATTTGTAGGGTCTGAAGTACTACCTGATTTAAACAAAGGTATTATTTTACTATTTTTCATTAGGTCAGGAAACTCCCCACTGTCGATACAATTATTAAAGATAATAGCTAAACTAGGTGCGACAATGTCGATAATAGACTTAGCAATTTCTACAGAATGTCCGCACAGATCTGCAGTCTTTTTAACATTTAAAGTGTAAAAGTTTTTATTATGTCTCTACAAGTAATATGTTCAAAAAGAAATTCCGAATCGCAAACATTAACATTTTCTTTTAGTATAGATTCAGCAACAGAAGGTGATGAGTTTAGGGATTTAGTAGTTGAAATAGGAATACCTGAAAATAAATTTTCAAAAGCCACTGCTACTTGTGAGTCTGATTTTATGATGTTGTCATTAATAGACAGGCTGTAGTCAATATTTCGGTTACCATATCTTCCTGTTTCACTATTAATAATATTCCAAGTCGTTTTAATAACATTACTACTGCTTTTAATCTTCGAACTCGAATAACGCGACTTGGCCATACAACAAATAATTTTGAATAATTTCTAACATATAAATTAAATTCAGCAGTGTTTACATAAGTCCTTTTACTGTACAGCTCATAAAGCCGTGTTCTGCTTTTATGAATACCAATGGTAACCCAATAACCGAATGAAGCATTACTATTAACCGAGATAGTCTTGGGAATAAAAGTAGTATTAAATTGTTTACAGTATATATTATAAATTATATTAAAAAAATCATCATATTTGGTATTGTTCGTCGAATCGTTGAGCTCCTTAAATTCTAAGTTGAGCTGCACGGTTATTGACAAATGCGTGCACTGACTGGATAGGTCCACTCAATCTGGCTGGTTCTTGCCTCAAAAGACCATTTCAGACGTCATCAATCTACATGGTCTTCACATGATCTAACCAAGATTTTGTCTGGACTTTATTTTACTTTACTTTTTTTTAAAGAGACTGTGACCTCTGAGTTTGTTTCGGCCTTTCTTCTCAGAGTAGTTAGATTGGAAACGCCGACCTCATCTAGTTTAAAAAAATATGATCGACATGTAAAAGTGTTTGTACAAACCAACTTACAGAAATAAAATCATTTATCATTTAACCATCCTACAGTAAATAATAAATACCTGTTCTCATTCAAGAAGGTCTACTTACACAAGCAAAAAAATCAAGCCAGAGAGACGACGGTAGATTTTAAATCCACCACCATCTCTCTCATCAGTGCAAACTAATCCTAACAATGCGCACAGATGTAGCACATAACCGCGGCATAAGCACCAACTAAGCTACGTGCACACTGTGGGTGCGAATCCCACGATGACGACTGACTTAATCTCACTTGTGTTGCGCTCGGCACTCACTTCAGACGTGTCATCGCTCTGAAAGCCACTATTTTTGTTCGGGATAGGGGTTGACTGTGGAGTCTGTGGAATTGGAAGGAACTGCTTTTTGGTTTATATTTAAACATGAGTTGGAGTATAAAGACTTAGAACCTTGCTAATTATTAAAATATATTTCGTTTGAGGATATGGCCACCTCTGGTGTCAGAGTTCATTAAGCCGCCTCTGGGTACCCCACAGGCCTCTGAATTAGCTATTTTAGACTTACATTAACTATATAAGTCCTCAAGGTTTCCTCACGATGTTTTCCTTCACCGTTGCCTGTGATGTCCAAGATAAACTTCGAAAGTAAATATGAATTTGAAAAAGTCACATTTGTACTTGCCCGGATTTTAACCCACGACCTCAAGAACGAGAGGCGAGGTCTTAGCCAATTGGCCACCACGACATATGATATGATCTTGCTGATGAGTTGATGACTCGACGCCATATTGGCTTATATTACACCGTAAGGGATTTTTACAAAGAAAATTACAAGTATATTCACATGGATACAATCCATGCACTTAAAAGGAGATCAGCCACTTTCTTTGGAGCTTTGGTACCGATATTAAGGTTGCCCTAGTCGACCATTCTTTCATAACAACGTAGTCTGGCGATTACTACACTGTTTGACGGTGTACGTTCAAAATAAAAAATGATATCAACTTGTCTCATCATTAACTAGACTTGTATGCAAACAAAAAAGACAAGAAAAAAAAATGTAAGTTATGAGCGTCGAAAGTTTCAACGCTAAGTTTCAACACTAATTTTAACGCATCTTTGGGCGAAAATAAATACTATAAGAAGAAATAAAATTCCAAAACAGTCACCATACAGGGATATATTAGTAGTTCAACAATGCAAATAATTTTATTTTGAAAATATACATTTAGTCGTTTTTTCATGATATCCATACTCCCAAAGGTCTGTTTATAAAATTTCGCGCGCTCGTTTTCGACCTAAATCATAATCCATTTCACTACAAATTTTCAAAAGTGTGTATTCGTACGCGAACTAGCTTTTTACTGCTCATCACAGCATCTATCTCTTTCGCACATGTTGTCGGATGAGATAGCATGCATTTACACCCCGCGCATAAAATAGTCGTGCCGTCGACTAGGACAACCTTAAGCTCCTTACAGCAACAAAACTTTTGTCAATATTTACCTTAATGTACAAGAATACTCACAGAATTAACTTGCTTTTGATAACTAGTGGAATTGTGTAGATAACTTGATTAAAATATTGATATAAAACGGCTCTTTTCTGTATCAAGACAAATTGCATTTCGTTTCTTATTAGGAACAAATTAACATAATTTTAAGTCAACTATGTTTTAGGGCAACCTGTAGAACCTATTTTTTGTCGACAGAGATGAATTTCTCTTTTAATTGCTTTATTAAATCTAAGAATGTACAAAATAATGTACAACGTGGTACCAATTAGGTTGATCTCCTTTTCCTAGAAAACGCTTGTGCGATATCACCTATCGAAAACATCGGGCAGATCCCTAAAAGCTTCACTGATATGAAATGTTGCTTGACTCGTGGAACAAAATAAGCCAATATTTAGCTCACCAGAGTTGGCAGGCTTCTTTGATGAAGTGGTCCGATGATCTGGTGAGTCGTGGGAGTGCTATGAATGCGAGAAGCTCCTAAACATGATCGGTCGATGTGGCGAAGCTTGAGGGAGGCCTATGTCCAGCAGTACACATCTTTCGGGTTAAATGAGAGATGGTTAAGCACCAAGTTGAATGTTAGTTAGCTGTAAGACCAGAAAGGAAAAGTCATGGTGGTAGAGTTGGTAGAATTATCAACCTTGAACTTTTTACTGATAAACTTTGTAGTATCATAGATTCGGGTCTCTTTGTTCAGATAATTATGTATGGAAAAATATAAATGGAGATATAGTTAAAAGACTTGTCCTATTTAAAATATATGGACAAAAATAATAATAAAAAGAAATTAAAATATTGTTATAAAAATAGAAGTAGAACCTTGAATATAACTATTTCTTAGGCTGTTTTATAGCTATTAATTTATTTTTATTTGTACGTTTAGTAGCGTAAAAACTTTTTATTTTATTTTATAATTGTTAAATTTGTGCGTCTAGTAGTAGAATAAATTATTTTACTTTATTTTGTCCTTCTTTCATTAATTACCTATGTTCTTTCAGGAATGGCCGCAGCGTAAGTATACCGGCAATTACAGCTACTAATAAAGAGAACCTAACAAACCATCACGCTTTCATTCCTCGCAGACGTGTTCTTCACAGCACATCAAGATTTCGACAGTTATATCTGACTTTTATTAAAAAACCTGCACAAAAAATAAAAATATTTCTAATCCGAGTTCCTCTCTACGCTACCGTGACAGCCGGCTACCGGTTCGCACACGGCACGGCAGCGAGAGATCCGGTTTATTTGCGCTTATATTGTGTGGACACAATACTTCAGGAGGATCATGTCACGAGTCGTGACTGGAGACGGCACTGGTATACAGTCATATGTTGTGTATCGTATACGTAGATAGTTGTGTAATGGAAGGAGGTATGATACATGTATGTAATCATTTTTCTTACATATTCGACATTATAATTTCACCAGATAATTCTCAGTAGCTGATTTTAATATGAGAATCACGTCTAAACCGCAAGTCGTATTTTTTTGAAAAAACTATATGTTACATCATAATGTAACATATATTTTTTTCAAAATTTTCCTAGAACAAATTATTAAGAAAATAGCACACTATTTTCTTAATAATTTGATCTAGGAAAATTTTGAGTTTTATTGGTATAAATAAAATTAAATTAAACAAGCCTTTTTATTTCCAATGAATTTACATTCCTTAAAATCTATGTATGTGTTAGTATTATTTAGTGTATTCTATGTTATTTATTTTTCTCTTATTTAATATAATTTTATGTGTATCTTATGTATTATATCATATTATTTATAGTTACTTATTTTTTTATGTAATCTACCTGAACCCCAGAATGGATGAAGGCCTCCTCCTGTGATGCCCATTTGACTCCGTCTTCAGCTACTTGTCTCCAGTTTGGACCAGCTTTTGCTTTAAGAGCATCTTCCCATCTTGTGATGGGTCTACCTCTTATTCTTTTGCCTGGTGGGCCGTTCCAGAATGTTACTTTTTTGGTCCATCTATGATCTGTTAGCCGCGCAACATGTCCTGCCCACTTCCATTTAAATTTTTGTGCGTAACTCAGAGCGTTTGTTGCTTTGGTTATTTTTCTTATTTTAGTGTGTCGCATTTTATCTTTAGCATATTTCGATCGAGTCCTCTCTGACAGATGCTTATCTTTTTTCTTTATTCTTCAACAAAATTGCAACTGTCTAGCTATCACGGTTCATGAGATACAGCCTGGTGACAGACAGACAGACAGACGGACCGCGGAGTCTTAGTAATAGGGTCCCGTTTTTACCCTTTGGGTACGGAACCCTAAAAACACCTCTGCAACATTTTTATTGCATGCTACATAATTTATCTAGTAGCAGACGCGCTTCGATCGACAATCTATAGAACACGTAATTAAGACACGATATCTTGCGAAAACACTTCGATTAAAACAGTAAAACACCCATTACTTTTGAACGGCTGAACCGATTTTCATCAAACATAGCTAAGAACACTCTCGATAAAGACTTATCTACCGACATGTCCACCGACTTGCCCACCGACTTGCCCACCGACTTGTATACCGACTTGTCTACCGTATTGTCTTGTCTTTGTCTGTCTCGGTAGACAAGTTGGTAGACAGGTCGGCGGACAGGTCGGTAGACAGATTGGTAGACAACTTGGAAGGCAAGTCGGTAGATAGCAGACAGGCCGACAGACCAGTCGGAAGAAAATTCGGTAGACAAGATGGTAGTCAAGTCGACAGACAAGTCGGTAGACAAGTTGGTAGTCAAGATGGTAGTCAAGTCGACAGACAGGTCGATAGTTCAGTCGACAGACAGATTGGTGGACAGGTCGGTTGGTTGGAGGTTGGTGGAACGTTACTACGTGTAAGTCTACTTTTCGATCAACAATCTATCGAACACGTAATTATGACACGATATGAAGAAGAAAAAAATTATAATTTAAAAAGCACCCGATTATGTCTGGGGTTTTTTAAATTTTACATTTAATTTTTATTACAAGACTAGCTGTTGCCCGCGACTTCGTCCGCGTCAAACTCGTAAAAAATATATTTTTATTTTTTTAGTTTCCCGCCGGAACAATGAATTTTCTCGTGATCAAACGTACCCTATGTTAAAATCGGTCCAGCCGTTTCGGGGATTACCCTGAACAAACAGACATACAGACAGATAGACAGACAAAAATCTTAAAATTGCATATTTGTTGTTAGTACCGTATATACTTTCACGTGCATTCAATAAAACGTTGTTATTTTGATATTACATACAGACACTTCAATTTTATTTATTTGTATAGATATATAGAGAATGCAGACACTACTGAAAATAATAAAGGGTCTTTCAACAAGGACGGGTCGATGTTAAAATTGAATAAAACAAGATGTGTGTGAGATATTAACGAAATTATTTTTTATTTAAAAGGCCCATTTATGCCAATTATGGATGGAATATGACATCGTTCAAATGTCCGCCGCGGCTTCGTATGGTGGCACGAATCCGAGAGGTCCAATTTTTAATGACTCTTCCTGACTTTACCTTACTTTCTTCGCCAAAGTTAGCGCTCTGCATGTCCTTTCTACATTTAATTTATAACAAATATCACTTTAATAAAACCCTCTTGAATGTTCAAGAGGGTTTTATTAAAGTGATATTTGTGTAGGGGCACAACACAACAAACATCAAAATAAGGCCTTGTACAGACGCAATAAGTGTTTACGATTGATAAAAAGGCGTCGATTGATTACGTTGACACGTGTCATGGCTGACGACAAAGGACATAGGACGTTTGGGACATGGGTTACATAGGGACATCAAAAGTGTCGCGATTACTCGTCATTTCACACTACGATGAGTACCAAAGTGTTGTGTTAATTTAGGAATGTAATTTCCTCTAGTGTTGATTGTGAGGGTGTATTTGTTTTATTAGGGTTCCGCAGTCATACAGAAGTGATTTGTTTGTGAGTTGGTCATGTAATGATGGTCTGTCGAATCGCAAATTAGTAAGTATTTATATTTCGGCTTTGATTGAATGATGTCATGTTTTGGGCTAATCGGCTGCTTGACAGTTCAAAAGTATCTGTAAGTGGGAAAATGTAAATCTTCTTCTTATATATAAAAATCAATTGCTGTTCGTTAGTCTCGCTAAAACTCAAAAACTGCTGGACCGATTTGAATAATTATTTTTTTGTTTTGTTCGCTAGAATACAGGGAAGGTTTAAAAACAAAAAAAAATAGATAGGTAGGTAGGTAGGGTAGGTTGGTAGGATAACTCAGCTGGCAACCTACCCTAGTAGCCAGCTGAGGGGAGCGAGCCACGGGGAACAACTAGTAAAATATAGTAGTAGTAATCATTGGAGAAAATCGTGAAAAAAATTGTGATAAGAATATATAAAACATAATATACAGGCAGACTTTTTTAACTGGGACGGTATCGAGTCATTCGATTAGAAATACGAAAAACTGTCTCAAGAAGCCTTTAGCTATTTTTGTACTACTTTTTTTCGAATTTCGAATTGCCCATAAAATTGAGTAAAATAAAAATGTTAATACGAAGAATTTAAAAGAACGAAAAGTGTTTATTGTCACAGAATCTGATAAACCTATATATAAATTATGCTTAAACTAAATCCTAGTAATACTCGTATATATATGTTAGTAAAAATAAAATAACGATATACTTACTAATACTACAGAATTAAATCTCTTCGTTTCCCACAGAACAAAAGTAGGTAAACAAAAATACTTACCAAACTCCAAAATACAAATTACAACAAACAGTGTGATCGTATGTTTCAAGTACGTGTAATTAATCGAGCCCGTGTCGCCGCGAGGGTGTTTGCCATTCGCACTGTCGCCCGGTCGCGTGTCTGCGCCCGCCCTTACGGATGGCTTTAAGTAGTGACAATCGCGATTTATTTGCCAAGCTGAAGGGGTATTTAGTTATAGGTTTAGCTGTAGTGGAACTGTGGAGTTTTAAAAGGGGGTATTATATGAAAGCTGGTGTGAAATACGTAGGAGATTGATCAGAATAGTTACAGAAAATGTCAGAATCACAGGTACTTGTATTTCGTTGCAAGTTACGCACGATAACACTTCATCGCACAGCTTGACCCTTTCATTCATAAAAATTATCAGTGGAAAAGACGAACTCAATTGTTTTCAAATTGTTTATTGCTACGAGGTGCTACGCGGCGTAGCACGAGAAAATAGGTCGCTGAGTGCTGACGTTGACTCAGAGACGTTTTCATAAGGTGCTGAGACTTTAAGTATTTCATAGTATAGTAATAGACCCTTTACGCATGTCAAATTGCATTAAGACGACGAATAACGCCAATGACCTTAAGGGAACAAATCGCGCCCTCGTTTCACACCCGCGCGACCCAAAATTTAGTAGTTTTTTGTACTTTCCTTATTATTCTATGACTTTAAAAAAAGATCAAAATGTAGATAATTAAATTGTCTTTGAGATGGCGTCAAGTTCAGTAAAATACGCCCAGCGGTTTTGGTGCGATTGTCGTGTCTTTGTCCGTTTTAGACATAACTTTACAAATTAATTACACTATGTTATACTAATAATACTCAAAATTTTCTTAGATTCAATTATTAACAAAATGGTTTAATGTAACATATATATTTCCAAAAAATTACGACAAGCCGTTTAGACGTGATTCTCATTTTAAAATCAGCTACTCAGGGGTATCTGCGCCTTAAAATGCGGAACTCCATTTGTTTTTGTATTGCTTGCTACGAAATGCTACGTAGCACCATTCGTTTCATAGTCCTTGACGTTGAAAATAAGAATATACGATTTGTGATCGCAGTCTATTTGTACATTTTCTCAGCTACGCGGCGTAGAACAAGAGTTCAGAAGCGTTAACTGGTAATCATCTTGTTTCATAGGTGCATGTACTATAACTTCAGTACGACCGATGAGTCGTACGTGGCCCGTCTGAAGTTAGCGCAGAACATACTTTACGAACCAAATGGCTGTTTTCTTCACGAGTGTACATGCGCGAAAGTTCGCAAATCCTATGTTCAGACGGAACACGACTCATCGGTCGTACTGTACAATTTTTTTTACAAGATTAGTGTCATTGGTGATCAGTCTATTTTTATTTTCATCGAAACAAACCCAGCATTCCACGGCCTTATAATAAATACAATTTAGTGTTATAGTGCTAATTTGAATATAATTAGTACACGTTTCCGCGACTCAGTAATTACTCGAATGATGAAACTAATTGGCGTCTGCAACGTGTTGGTAACTCGTAATTGAGTTGAGAGTTCCACAGATCTAACCAGCGGCGTCTTACTGACATACAGCCAGTCTTGAAATTAGGTTATAGAGCTCCTTGCTAATGTGTGATGTGGGTATGTAAAAAACTTTTTTGCAAAACAATACTACCGACTTCCAAATAAGAAAACTACAAAGAGAAAAATAACTTTACTTTTACATATACACAGAAACACAGCAACACACGTCAAACTTATAACATATATTTCCGTAATATATATTTCCGTCGGGGGTTAAAAAGGACAAGGTTAGTTAGTGTAAGATTCAGATTTAAATAAAATAATCCAACTTAAATGGTAAGTAAAAAACCTGGGCTGACATTAGATTCCTACCTAGTTCCTATCAGACACCAGTCTTGGCAAGGGGTATTTTAACGGGATCCAATCATGGCATTTCTCAGTAGCAGTCCGGAGACTAGATTTTTGCCAGATTATGGCAATTAGCGATTAAAAACTGTTACACTTAAAAACATAACAGGGGGAATGTACTACCGAGTTACACCTCAGTCGAACCCTTTGCGAAATATAGACGTAATGATATTATGTTTAATTAAAAAGATAATGCTTTAAATATAATCATAATCACAAAACCATTTCCCTAAACCGTTAAAAATTAAACTTAACAAAGTAACATAATACATTTTAATTTTCACTTCGATTCTTCAACGGAATGGTTCAAATAAAACCGCTTAATGTTCTAGCATTAAGTAGTTAGTAATGAGCAGAGCGACAGCGGATGGGCGTCGTCGGCGGTGGCTGTAATAAGTGTTAACTCACCAATCATGAATATTGTACACCCCATTCGTCTGGTACAGTGTTCAGAATGAGGCACTGTGGTGAGTTCTTGCTTCAGTTTTTAACCGACTTACCAAAAAGGAGGAGGTTCTATGTTCGCCATTACGTTTGTATTTTTTTTTGTTTACCTATATCTCCGGCAATTGTGGACCGATTTTGAATCTCTGTCACAATCGCATGTCTGTTTATTGTTTATACCATTTCATAACATACCATCACGCCAGTACCAAAAAACCACGCCACTAGAAAAATAACTTTATTTTTGGAAGTCGGTTTCCATAACACGAAAAATTGGTACCTACCATTGACACCGACTTCCAAAAATAAAGTTTTTTTTCACTTTGTAGTACTCTTATTTGGAAGTCGGTAGTTTTTATTTATAAAAAGATTTTTATATATTCAGCGGGTTTGCACTGTTTTCTGCCCCAAACAGAAGGCAAAACCAATTTAACATACTTATCAAAAGCTCATGGTATTTCGGTGACAATCAATGTTAAAAGATTGACAAAACTTATGAAAATGTAAGGTGTTTTTGACAGGTCAAGACTGTAATTAGAACTTTTCTGAATGAAGTTTTACGAGTATGTACACTACTGTCATTTATTTTAAGATGTTTTTCCTTTAGCCACTGCAAATATTGCCCTCACAAGATGGTTTTATAAATATGCCATGCTATCCTATCTTGCTAGACGAGGTACGGAAGAAAACTAGGCCTTTACACAATTTTAAACGGCACCTAAAATATGCATACTTAATGCGCTGAAGCATGTAACAAAAAGTTTTAGATGAACAAATCTTCTTAATATCTTTATCGCCCACTGCCAACCAGTAAAGTATAGAAATGCCTACTATTTTTAACTTTGGTTCCCTCTCTTTCTTGGCACAAGATACACATTCTAAGGAGAGGAATTCCATGCCGAAGTCTGTATTTCCTGATAGCTACAACCTGGAAGTGTTCAAGTCCAAAGTGAATAGGTTACTTCTAGGCAAGCGTGCTTCACCGTCTACCACATAATCGCTTACTATCAGGCGAGATAGTGGTCAAACCCGAACATATCATTAAATATATAAAAAATATCTTTATCGCTCACTGTCAACCAGTAAAAATATATAAATGCGTGTATGTGTGTATTTAGCATGGTCATTACCTAAAAACGCTGAAGTTTGTGTTATTTTTCTTTTCGTGTGAGGACCTCTGGTGTCAGAGTTAATTAAGCCGCCTCTGGGAACTCCATAGGCCAGGCCAGGTATTTGAACCACCTTATTATTACCTCTACTAGCTTCTGCCAGCGGCTTCGGCTGCGTGTAAGTCGAAAATTATCCCGAGGGAACATATTCCCGGGATAAAAAGTATCACATGTGCTATTCCTGACATTTCTATCTCTATACTAAATTTCATCCAGGTCCGCCCAGCCGTTTGAGTGTAAAGAAGTAACAAACATACAAACACACACACTCATGTGTGTGTTTCGCCTTTTCAACGTTAGTGTGATGTGATGTTCTTCTTCTACATGTCTCTGCGACTGATGGTGTGGGAGTACTGTACGTGACCCCTGCTTAACCCTTCAGGGCTATACTGGCGTGATGCCTGATTATGCTGTTTTGTGTGTTTTCCTTCTTCTTAGCAATACATTTACATTCTAAGTCTGATTCATATTTACTGAAATAAGAATCCTCCAGAATCATACGATCTAGATTCTAGTCCATGTTTGTAAAGCCCCAGCCTCCCAGTCCGAACGCCCCTCAGAAGAATGGACCCGCAGAATCTGTCAGCTTTTTAATAATTGAAATATTTATAATTGCGCGGTGGCTCACCGTTTCATTGCGTGACTATGAAAAATAAAGTGTCGTTTGGAGCTATTATTGTTTTTCCTTTGGCTTTACGTCTTAATGAACTCTTCGTCAAGTTTATAGGATTTTTCTTGGTTATATCAGAGGGGGTTGAAAGAATGATGGCTGAGGAGATGATGTTTTTAGATTATGTTATAACAGGAATAGAAATCAGCTGGTCGTTTCAGGATGGTTGTAAATGCCTAAGTATGAGTAGTGAGTTGTTTTTTTTTACACCAGAAAAAGTATTGGGAGGTAGGTAGGGTAGGTTAGGTAGCGAGGCAAGAAGGGTAGGGTAGGCAGTTGGCGGGAGCGAAGCCGCGGGCACAGCTTGTCATTACTAAATCCGAAGCAAAACAGCGACGATGAGTTGCAGTTTTAAAGGATATTTTTAAGCTACTCTTATTGAAAGCTACGCCACAAAAGTGTCACCTTTAACTAACCATTTCAGTAAAACATTATGGATGTGAAATTTGCCAATCCGAAAAATACTGAGAGTAAAAAAAGTTAATTAAAAAAATCTAAAAACCCGACTGCTTAAAAAGCAAACTAAAAAGACGTAAACAAGAAGAAAATCATCTGGTTTGGTCCGCCAGCTTGCGAATATGTAATTTGATATGAATATGTTTTTTGATTTTTTTAATTAACTTTTTTTTTTTTTTTTTTTTTTTTTTTTTATCTATTATAGGCTCGCGCTTGACCACTATCTCACCTGATGGTAAGCGAAGATGTGGTCTACGATGGAGCACGCTTGCCTAGTAGTAACCTATTCACTCTTGACTTAAAGACCCCTAGATTGTAGCTATCGGGAAACACAGACTCCGGCAGGGAATTCCACTCCTTAGCTGTACGCATAATAAAAGTATTCTCAAAACGTTTAGTGCGTATGGGTGGGATGTCCACCATGTACCGATGGCGCATCGCCGTACGTCTGGTAGTCCGATGATGAAACGGGCTGGGCGGAATTAGATCATGCAATTCCATCGCACACTCCCCGAAATGTAACCGATAAAAAACCGACAAGCTGGCAACTCGGCGACGATGTTCAAGGCTCTGGAGTTTTGACTTAACCAGTGCCTCATCGCTGATGAGCTTCTTGGCCCGCTTTTCAATCGACTCTAGTGCATCAAGCTGATATTTGGCAGATCCGTCCCAGAGATGAGAACAGTACTCCATGCATGATCGAACTTGCGCTTGATACAAACTGAGCAGCTGTTCTGGCGTGAAGTACCTTCTCACCTTTGCAAGGATCCCCAGCTTTTTGGCAGCCAGTTGAGCCTTTGCCTCAATGTATGGGCCAAAATTGAGCGTCGATGTCAACGTAACGCCAAGAAGCTCAAGATGGTCAGTTATTGGCACGGTTACATCTCGGAAAGTTGGAGCCGGGTGAAATTGGCTCTTTTTAGCGGAAAAAAGACACGCCTGAGTTTTAGCAGCATTAAACCTGACCAGATTGGCATCGCCCCATTCGGAGACTGCCTGCAAGGACAGGTTCAAGCGCTCCACCATGGCCTCCCGGAGAGACTGGATCTGAGGCCCGGTAGCACGAGCGTTGGACACGTATCTCTCAGCAACTGTGCTGTCGTCTGCATACCCAAAGGTGCCGGGTTTTAGCAGATCGTTAATGTGCAGCAAGAACAAAGTTGCTGAGAGCACCGACCCCTGAGGGACCCCGGCATTAATATCCAAGCGGTCCGACGAGCAGCCATCGATAACCACTCGAATGGACCGATCTCTCAGGAAGTCTGCAATCCAATCACACAGACCACCGGGCAAACCGAATGAAGGAAGCTTACCAATAAGGCTTTCGTGCCAGACCCTATCAAAAGCCTTTGAGATGTCTAGGGAGACGGCAAGCGCTTCCCCGTGCCTCTCAATGGCTTCACTCCAGATGTGAATGGCATACGCTAGAAGATCCCCAGTAGACCGATTTCGGCGAAAGCCGTATTGGCGGTCACTTAGGATATCGTTTGCTTCTAGGTATGCCAGGAGCTTAATATTAAGTACACGTTCCATACTCTTACAGAGTATGGAGGTTACAGATATGGGTCTGTAGTTGGCCGGGTCAGCTCGACTTCCCTTCTTGGGCACGGGCTGTACGTTAGCCTGCTTCCAAGCATTCGGCACTTTTCCAGCCTCATACGAAAGGCGGAAAAGGCGTGTCAAGATCGGAGACAGTTCAGGCGCACAGGTTCTAAGAACAATTGCTGGTATTCCGTCAGGGCCGCTAGCCTTGTTCACGTCGAGGTTGCGCAGCACCCTACGGACGTCCTTCTGATGGATACGAATGTCCGACATACTCGTCTCGCATCCACCAGAAGAAGGAGGGGGCCGCGCGTCACCAGGATTTAGACGTGAAGATTCCGCAAAAAGAGAGGCAAATAAATTTGCCTTCTCCTCAGCGGAGTGGGCCAGCGACCCGTCGGGTTTCAGCAGAGGTGGTTACAACTTTTAGTTTTTTTTTTTAGAATTAGGTACATTTAAACATATAAGTGTTATATATTTTTGAAATCACCTCTTAAAATCCTTTATTTTGATACCCCACACGATGGGTTCGGAAGAAAAAAAAAATTTTGACCCCCACAAAATGGCGCCCAAAATCCGCCATTTTTGTTTTTTCCAATTTTAATGTAGCCATTGACACTTGCAGGATTAAGACGAATCGATTGACATAAGAATCATCAAAATAGCCAACGCGTTTGGTCTCTAGAACGCCATATAGGAACAAACATACATACATACATACATAGACTGATAAACACATTACCCTCCTTCGGCAGTCGGGTAAAAAAAATGCATCGCCGGCCGAGGTTTGTATGTGACATAAAGAATGCCTAAAAAACATGTTTGTTACTTCATCAAAACACCCTAATTTTAACGGCAAATTGAACGGCAATTATCGCGACACCATCTTAATATTAGAGAGATCAATTCCCATCGCACGTGGCGCTCTTCAAGCCCAATATTACATTTTTATTTGCTTCGCCCCCCTTCAAAAGTTGTCAACATGTAACGACCGGACTATACCAGAAGACCCCACATTTGATCTGAAAGTCTCGAGCGAATATCGACCGTATGTTCTGGCTATTAAAGTTTAGGGTCCGGCTGTAAAAATTGCCAGGGAAAACAGAACTTTAAGTCGATGTTATAAGAGTGTGGTACCTCAAAGTACAGTCGGCAAAATGTATGTTGGTACAGATGTCTGTTTTTCGTTTGCACAACGGATATTAGTGTGCCAAAGTAGAGAACTATTTGCTCATGTACTTTGTGATGTTCCCATGGAAATCGTATTAGGATTTTGTTGTTTTTGAATTTTGGAAGCGTTACAGCTTTAAAGCTTTTTATTGTGGAGCTAATGCCCGATTTCAGTAACACTGGCACCTGAATAAATGTGTATCTAACATTTCAACGCTTTGTGTCTACAAAAATTTGATATGTAGACTTCCATTCAGGTAACGCCTACTGTTACCAAACTGGGCTTTTAGGGAAAAATTGCCTGTGTAGTAGAGCACTTTGCTCCTACAAATCTCATTATTACATGAAGTACTTTATTACAATTTTAGGATAAATAAAAAATGTTTTTTTTTTTATAGGCAGATAATAATTCAATCTATTGCATATTTTCTTTTGGCAGAATGGAACTGAATTTTCAAACAGAAACCTTGGTTAGGTGATTTTATTAAAATTTTCCTCCTTTTATTACAATATCGTTTTCTTGAACCCTACTTTAAAAACGTAGACTTAATCGTAATACTGCTGTTTTCGTGATATGATAATACAATTTGCGTTTTAGAAAATCAAGGAGAGTGGAATTTCTTTCCGGTGTCTGTGTTTCCTAAAAACTATCTGGTTACACCTGGGAGTCTCCCAATAGGGTTCTTGGTAAACTAGTTCCACATCATAGCTTCTCATCATCAGGTAAAGATAATATGTACAGTACATGTGTGAGTACTTTTAATACTTTATGTCTGTAGGTGGTATAGTGGGTAGTGCTATTCTGGGTGCATTGTCCTCACATGTATGAATTTAATAATGTATGTACCTATGTTCCTAAATATTGTAAAAATACATTTTCTTTTTTAAAGAGTAAGTATGGAGTTTCTTGTGCATTCTTCTCCATAACAAGCTACTTTCCGAATGCACGGTAGAATCATTTTGATGTAACGTTCAAAAGTGCCGCTTGGTGGCCTAGTTCAAACGCGAGCCTATTTATATTTTTTCTACTCCTCCGTTATTCTTTTCTGATTAATTTCGTTGCGGGATCCAAGACTGTTAAATTCATTCTCCGGGACTACGTCGAGCTTTATTGCCTCGGCGCTTTTCTGGTGGTCGCCACTGTTGATTCTGGCCTTCAGGAGTTGCAGTGGTTTGGGATTAGTGCGGTGGGATTTTCACAAAAAAAAACGTAAGCTTATCTTTAAATTGCATAAAAATTTCACCCTTTGTCTTCTAAACCACACAACGGATTGTGATACTGTTATCATCACTAATAGAATTATTATTATTCTGTAAAAAATATATATATATATACATGCTTTTTTCATATTCTTCACAGCAAACCCTTTCATTTGATACCTATATCATGGCAGTGCACAAAAAATAAATAGTCCACCATCTTTCGCCGTCCGCCATATTGAATTTAGAATGAAGTCACTTATCTAACCATGCATTGTCATCCAAACTAAACGTGTATGCAAAATTTCAGTTTATACGGTGGAGGATAACTGCTTTAAAATTAAGTTGCAAGATTTGACCCAAACACACTTACATACATACAAACATACATTGCAAGTTAATTAAAAGCTTGTAATAAATGATATGTGTATATATTTTGACCCGTGCAATGCCGGGGCGAGTCGTTAGTCAAAAACCGGCCAAGTGCGAGTCGGACTCGCACACGAAGGGTTCCGTACCATTATCGCAAAACACTGCATAAAAATCACGTTTGTTGTATGGGAGCCCCCCTTAATTTATTTTATTTTAATTTATTAATTATTATTTTTTGAAGTAAATAGACAGTTAAACATTCTGTGTATATTTCAAGCGTCTACCTGTTGCCGTTATTAATATCGAGCAAAAAACGGCAAAAATATCACGTTTGTTGTATGGGAGCCCCCTTTTAATATTTATTTTATACTGAAATAGGGTCCCGTTTTTACCCTTTGGGTACGGAACCCTAAAAATAAAATCAAAAATAAAGTTTCTTAATATAACAACACCTTACACACATACATTTTCTGAGTCAGTAAAACCTACCATTCATCCCTCTAATTTACCCCCACATTTTCCTATACCCCTAAAAACAAACATTGCTCAAAAAAAGGCGCATCAAAAAAAGGTATTCTTCATTTTAAAAGAGCTTGGACGGGGCTTAATCAACGAAGTATTTCATTAAGACCTTATCGGATAGAAAGAGCTTGAAAGAATAGAGCGTCACATTCTTTCGCGGCTCTCTCTTGTTCCGAAGAATGTTCATTTTATAACTGCCGTTTGTCTTAAATTCTTTGGCCTTTTGTTTTTTTTTTTGAAGGCCTTTTGTTCGGTTGACATTGGTGTGATGTAGATGTGTGTGCGTCTGCGTCTATGCGTATGTGTGTGTATACTTGTGCCTGTTTTCAGTAATTAGATAATATCTATATCACTATTTCAGCCGAATGAGGTCCACCACCTCTTCCAAGTGAAAATACACGTAAATTTGCGACTAGGCAAAAACGTTCAGGCATTAGGTTTGGCCTCGATAAACGGGTATTATCTTGTTGTAATGAAGTGAGTGGCAAACTGGAACCCACCTACCTACATATTTTTATTGGTGCATCGTCATTACACCGCATTATTTCGAATAAATCTGAGCCGGTTAACACGAACATAATATCACAGATAATATAATACTAGCATACAGATGACTCATCCCATACAAAGAAACCGTGCCGACGTTTTTCAGCTGATTATACCGATTATTTTTTGTAAATCGATCGCTTTCGGTTCCGTTCTACGGCGATAGATAGATCGCCATTTATATCCGTGGAACGAAACGGAATGAAGCCGAACGCGATAGATGTACAAAAAATAATCAGAATAATTAGTATAGAACGTCGCCACGGTTTCTTTGTATGGAATGAGACACCACTGATAATAGTATGTAGGTAAGATAGCATAATGTAAGATATCAAGTTCTGGCAATTTTCCAAAGTTCAGGTCTATTTTCAAAGGGCTTACTTTCTTTCCATACACATTTCAAACTGAAGAGAGTTGACAGTTTATTGACCAAGTTAAAAAACATCAGAGAAAAAGCTGTCATGCCTAGGTCATTAAAGTCTACTTACGCATATCTTCAAGGTTCTCCAGTCCAACCCCATATTTCCACGTAAGTATAACAATATTTTCGATATAAGTTTTTAAGCTGACATGGTCACAATCATTAGAATTAATATTTGTTTTGGGATATTTACCATGTATATTTTGTATTATGTTGAGAGCTCGATATTTAGCTCGAGCTCGTTAGTTCTCGTGATCATGGCGCTTGTAACGGTGCCGAAATACATTTTTCATTTCCGTACTTTTCTGTAAAACCAACCTTATTGTCCCATTTCCGAAAACAATTCGCTTATTTTCCCGACCTACCAAATACCTACTCCCAAACTAAATAAATACTTAATCCCGTCCTGTCCGTAACAGTACATAATATGCACCAGTAGGGTGGCAAAGCGATGCACTGTCGGTAGTATCGACCCGCTAAGTGATTTGTCCGCTTGCCTGCATTATTGATGTGCAACGGGCCCATTTCCCAATTCACTCCAAACTCGAATACACTCTGTATATGCCTGTGTAGATAGCAGCCTGTATATGGGTTGAGTTGGGTTTTTAATTAGGGGTTTTTAGTAGATATTTTTATCATGATTTGGACCAAAACCTCGTTTGTTTTGGTATTGTTTTGTGATTTTAACCTAGAACTACTAATTTGATTAACTTGGACTTTTAGCTCAATAAAAAATGAGAATAAAAAGCACAAACCTGAAAGGAATTGGGGGAGAACTTTTTATCCCGGGAATGTGTTCCCACGGAATAATTTTCGACTTTCACGCGGTCAAAGCTGCCATTTTATAGCCGTGTAGTTCAACAGTGGTCAGGCAGGGGCCAGTAATCCTCCTATAGTTTTAGGCAATCGATCCACTAAACCTACCAAATCCATAGCCCAATACATTTTTTCTCCATGTTTTGCAATAGTCCTACTCCAACTGGGAATTGTCCTTGGGTGCAGTTTATTTCCGTTCACTGGTACAGATGCAAAGAGCATAAAGGGATAATCGTCGGTTGGTGTCAAAAAAAGGCCTCTGCGAGTTGGCTTCGGCTCCTCGCACGCCTTTCAAAGGACAAAAGAAAAATTGGGCAAAGGAGATTGCCAATAAAGTAAAATAACTCTTTTCCCGAACTGAGAATCAAACCTAGGACCTCAACTGGCTTAATTACATGCAAATATAGGTGTAGTGGTAACTTGAGCGATGAATTATTCATTACCCTATTAATTTGCAACCCAAATTCTCGCGAATACCCTCTAGTAAATTGCTTTAACATTTAATTTTAATAAAGAGTTCACTGAAGAATGGAGGGCCTGCCTGCCTTTGTGGAGCATGGATATTTTTTAATTTATACGGGCTATTGGCGTGGGTTATATGGCGGTGGCCAGTAAAGATGAGGTGGCAAGTTGAAAGAAGATAGGTAATGATATAAACTTACAAAAGATCACTGTTGATACAACTACTACTAACACTGTTGGCAATCTTTTAGGAACCAAAACAGTTTTTCTTTTTTTGAGTAATGTACTCAGCTGATTTTTTTCGTATTTTAGGGTTGGCCCAATTAGGTACAAAATCTATAGATGGTTTAGTAACATTTTTCTGTTTCTGTTGATTCATTATAATATCTACTTCTACTTGTTTTTTGAAGTCCAAAAAATTAAATCAATTATTTCCCTTACAGGAAAATAACTCAAAAAAAACCGGTCAAGTGCGAGTCGGACTCGCACACGAAGGGTTCCGTACCATTATCGCAAAACACAAAAATCACGTTTTTTGTATGGGAGCCCCCCTTAATTTATTTTATTTTAATTTAATAATTATTATTTTTTGAAGTGAATATACAACTAAACATTCTGTGAATATTTCAAGCGTCTATCTGTTGCCGTTATTAATATCGAGCAAAAAACGGCCAAAAAATCACGTTTGTTGTAAGGGAGCTCCCATTAATTAATTTTATTTTACTTTAATAATTATTATTTTTTGAAGTAAATATACAAATAAACATTCTGTGAATATTTCAAGCGTCTACCTGTTGCCTTTATTAATATCGAGCAAATAACGGCAAAAATATTACGTTTGTTGTATGGGAGCCCCCCTTTAATATTTATTTTATACTGTTTTTAGTATTTGTTGTTATAACGGCAACAGAAATAGATCATCTGTGAAAATTTCAACTGTCTAGCTATCACGGTTCATGAGATACAGCCTGGTGACCGATGGACAGACAGACAGACAGACGGATCGCGAAGTCTTAGTAATAGGGTCCCGTTTTTACCCTTTGGGTACGGAACCCTAAAAAACATGGAATGCTTGCTAGCTGGCAGTTAGGTTGTAACTGAGAGAATAAAACAGACAGTCTGGTTTTCATTCAGTTATCCAATAGACACTGTTTGAGATGAACACAAATAATCTCTCAGTCCTACACTCTTTCTTCTTCTTTTCATATCAATTGCCTATTACTCAAATTTAATCAGGCCAGTAGATAAGCTACTCACAAAGCCCATCTCAACCACAAGATAAAGACAGTCCCACACACAACATTACGATACCCAAACATAAAACATACAACCGTATCGATCGCACCAAGCCGCATTGTCTTCAAAGCCACATCCGCCCAATTGCGTGCACACAGTTCAAGCGCACTGCAACTCCGCGATTCAATTTGAATCGGAGACAAGGGATGGGAGGGTGACGGGTGACGGGAGGGGGATGGGAAGGGAGTGGGACGACTGACGACGCCGCGCTGATGGCTAAATCGTGTTCGATTCGCACCTGCGATGTGTGGTGGGTGGGATGCTGCTCTACTTCAGTTTATTCTTCCATTCATGAAATAGACATTCAATTGACTTCCAGTAAAAGAGTAATAAACGAATAAAGAGGTTGTTTTATTGTATTTTTGCAAAAAGTAATATTTAGAAATTTAAATATGTTTTCACTAGGTACACTGTTCCAAAATCCCATACCATAAGATACCTTTTATACAAGAAGTATTCACGGTTCTTGTGAGAATCTACATGAAATACTTACCTTTAAGTTCTAAAATGCAGACAAATACAACATTTACCTTACTCACCTAATACCAGATATGCCAATCCACCAAGTACGTGGCGTTTACACTCTACTTCTGGGTAACCCCCATGCCTAATTAAAATTAAATCAACCTTAACAAAAATAGAGCCACCTTCCCCCCATTCGCTTTATCCGATACTTGCAACACGATACGATGGGACCGCAATGTTCGCTACGGTAAACTGTCACCTCCTCGCGACGCTTAACCGAAGCACTCGCGGCCACAAGTTTCGCCAACAACTTCGAAAGTTGCGAAGCGAATATCGAAAAGAACTTTCGACTAGTAGTTCCAGGTCACTGATGTTCGACAATTGGTATTTAATATAGGATAAGAAGTGCAGTAAAATCTCGGTTTTGTGGACAGTGATTAAGGTTGTTTTTTGATTGGAGGGCAGTTTTGAGGAGCTAATAGAAAAGTTGTATCGGTAATTACGAACAGTGTTAAAAGTTTAGCAGTCCTAGGTAAGTAGGAGGTGACAATTTTGTATTTCAGTATTTCTTTTAATTTCATCTCTAATCAACACTGCTAATGCTCTATGGTGGTCCGTCTTTTAGTTGATTATCGATCTGGTTACTTACATTTAGGATCTAGATACACATCTAGATCCTAAATGTGAAAAAAAAATTACTAAAAAGTTGTAAATAAAAAAAGTTTATTAAATAATCAAAAAACCCGACTGCTTAAAAAGCAAAATAAAAAAAAGACGTAAACAAGAAGAAAATCATGCTGTGCAGTCGGAGGATACATATTCGCGAGCTGGCGGACCAAAACCAGATGTATCCTCCGACTGCACAGCATGATTTTCTTCTTGTTTACGTCTTTTTAGTTTGCTTTTTAAGCAGTCGGGTTTTTTGATTTTTTAATAAACTTTTTTTATTTACAACTTTTTAGTAATTTTTTTTTAGAATTAGGTACATTTAAACATATAAGTATTATATATTTTTGAAATCGCCTCTTAAAATCCTTTATTTTGATACCCCACACGATGGGTTAGGAAGAAAAAAAATTTTTTTTCCCACAAAATGGCTCCCAAAATCCGCCATTTTTTGTTTTTTCCATTTTTAATGTAGCCAGTGACACTCGCAGGATTAAGACGAATCGATTGACGTAAGAATCATCAAAATCGGCCAGCGTTTGGTCTCTAGAACGCCACATAGGAACAAACATACATACATACATACATACATAGACTGATAAACACATTACCCTCCTTCGGCAGTCGGGTAAAAACAAAACTTATGAAAAATAATAAGACGCAAATAAAAATTGAACTTAAGGTTACACTAGTCGATCATTCTTTCATACGACGTAGTCTGGCGATTACTCCACTGTTTGACGGTGTACGTACAAACTAAAAAATGATATCAATTTGTCTCATCATTATCTAGCTCTATATGGAAACAAAAAAGGAAAAAAAGAAAAATATTTGAAAGTTATGAGCCTCGAAAGTTCCATAGTTCAACACTAATTTTAACGCATCTTTGGGCGGAAGTAAATACCATAAGAAGAAGGAAAATTGCAAAGCGGCCCCCATACAGGGATAGATTAGTAGTTCAACAATGCAAATAATTTAAGGCAAAATAGTTCGTGCCGTCGACTAGAGCAACCTTAATATTGTGCTTTAAATTAGTTATTAAGATTGTTCCTAATATATTGTGTAATGTACCTATGAAATGTGGCAGTACACCTACATAAATAACATAACTAAACAAATACAAATTTTCATGCCTTGACTGTGTGTTTTTATAAAATCTAGAGCTGCTATGAACTTCTTGTGATTTTTGCACACTTTACTAAATAGTTAACTACATATAGAATATGTTTTCTCGCTTTTTCAGTTTATTGACAGCTGATATCGTGAATAAGACCTTATGGAAATGAGAAACTAGATCCCTACCTAGGACTAGAGAGTAGAAGTTCCTACTATAGCAAAATTTGGAAACTGCACCATGTAAACTTCCTGGAAGGTTCATCATAATCATCATCATCAGCCTATTAATGTTCCCACTGCTGGGACACAGGCCTCCTCTCTGTGAGAGGGAATGGGCCGTAATTCACCACGTGAGCCCAGTGCGGGTTGGTGGATGTCACATGTCTTCGAATTTTTGGTGCTGGAACAAGCCGGTTTCCTCACGATGTTTTCCTTCACCGTTTTGAGAGCAGTGGTGATGAAATAATTTACACAAAGTAAAGCGCCTGCCTAGGCTCGAACCCATGACCTACAACTTGTAAGTCGCGGCCGATACCACTGGGCCACCACAGCTCTCTCTGCTCTGGAAGGTTCCTGATATAATTAATCCAGAAACTTTTTATGTTTTATCTCTAGGTTCTTTGAGTACCTACGGCTTTTTGAATATTCATGCGACCCATATTTCAGACCTTTTTGAGGTCACTGATGAAAAATTATTAATTAAATTTAATACATAATGTGGATGTGTTAGCTGCTATCCTTTTAGAATTGAGAACTTGAAGTCGTGAACTTGTTAAAGTTAAGCATTCGATGAAGTTGAGTTTCAACTTTCACAAGTTCTCTACGCCAAATTATCAATTCAGAAACCGATTAAACAAGTGTAATTAATTAAAACTACAAAGTATTCTGACTCAGTTTCACATTTAAAATGTGAAGTAGTCCTCGATACGGATTTAGTTTGATATCAACTAGACATTATAAACACTAAACACCACCACCAGCGCGAACCTAAATCAAATTAAAAAAAATAAAAAAAAACCCGCACTGGGCCCGCGTGGTGGATTACGGCCCATTCCCTCTCACAGAGAGGAGGCCTGTGTCCCAGCAGTGGGAACATTAATAGGCTGATGATGTGATAATTATAAACACTTAGGTAGGGAGGTATGCTTATCGATAACATAGTAAATGTATCCAGATAAACTGTTAATCAAAGAAAGTTTTTAAGGGAAGCTTTTCTCTCTAGAAAACCCTTTCATTTGGTACCCATGGAGTGCATAAACAAGCTAGCTCAATCAGTCGGCGATAACTGTTTAAAAATTTTGTTGCTGGATTTGACCCATACCTACTAACTACGAATTAAATACCAAGGTAAGTTACATACAATCTTGTAATATAAAAAAAAAGATTCTAATTGGCCAGTATTTGAATAGGTAGTCTTAATATTTGTTAGGCATGAGTGTATACTTAATGTGTCCTTTTATTGGTATTTTTTAACTCAGTACTACCAATACCGCATAAAGTTCATGACTGTGTATAGGTCAAGAGACATCAACACTGAAAGTTCGTGTTGAACAGAATTTAATTAAATGAACTTTATTTAATGTTTTTTTTTATTTTTTTATTCAGTTCCTGGAAAACAGTAGGATTTGCATTTGCCCGAAAACAAACATTTTGTTTCGCACAAGCGAAGCGTTCAAAAACATTTACTTTTCCCTGTTATTATTTCCGCGGATACGATCGTATAAATACCCGGAAAATTGTTCCCATACCTTTACAATACGTGTAAAAATATTAAAAAAAAAAAACATGTAACATCAAAATACTCCAAGAAGAAATAAAACAAGATAGAGCTCCGAGCAAAATTAAATTTCGTACCATATTATTTTCTTCGCAAAATTCATTATCCATTTACGGTTTCACAGGCAATTGTTTTAATCCGATAGCGGGAACGGCCCAATGTGGAATGAAATAATTTAATAGCCCCCCTCCGACTCCCCACTCGGATCCAAGATGGCGGCGGGGCGGAGCCGGGGGTGGGGCGTGCCGCCTCATTTGAATTTCGAACGCGAGCTTTCCGAACGTGTGTTCGGATGGGTTTTCGGCCAATTAATTTCTCAGTAATTCGTTTTCTGCGTGCATCGTGTGACGGCTTCATTGTTATTTAATAGCCGGTTTATATTGAAGGGATCGGCGTACAGAGGATTTTGTCCCTTTTTGGGGTTTTATTTTTTGTTGCACTTTTTAGGGGATGTATAATAACAGCTTTTACAGATATTTTTTCTACAATGAAAATAATGTATTTTAAACATATTTTTAAGTATCACGCATAGTAAACAAGAATATTATTTTTATACACAAATAATAAACAATTAAAAAAAACAACACGACAAAACGTGACATAATCAAATAAAAAAGCCAAAATCCCAATAACTGCATAAACCCCTTCAAACTCTACTACATCACAGTAAACTCCAACCTACATAAAAAGACAGCCACCTCGAAAACTTGAAAGCCTAATCCGAATCACCTCACAGTAGAACAAGTCGCAATTTTTCTGAGCCTCATAATACGTCCTAGCAAACAGAGCATTGTGAGAAGTTTCACAATATTATGTGGAGTGGTGTAATGCCGACACAAAGCCTTCTCCCGGCTCGGTAAATAACGCTTTGTTCTACGAAGCCAAATTTTGACAATCACTAGCTCTCTCTCATATAGCTATGTACACGAGCGGTCGGCAAAGATTAGCCAGGAGAGGCGGTTCGGATTATTGAGCGATGAAATATTTTATTGGGTTTTGTAACTTTTTATGAAGTTTTGATTAAAGATTGGTAGGCTATCGGCCCAGAGGGGCTCCCAGTTGACGCCTAAACCATTTGGTATTGGCAATTGCAATTGGTACCACTGTCATGTATGATTTGTATTGTATCGATCTGGCTGGACCCAACTAAACTAAATCATCGCTACGTCCAATTATAATAATTTAAAATGGTGTTATTGCGAGTGTCATGAATAAAATTGTCGAAAGTGCTCTTCAAAGGAAATATATATATAAATCAACAAAATCTTATTTTTCTGAATGATCCAACCATAGACAATATTTGCGTAGACCATAGATCCATACCATATTTGCGTAGTGAGTTTAGTGTTACGTTGACATCGACCCTCAATTTTGGTCCATTCATTGAGGCAAAGGCTCAGTTGGCTGCATACAAGTTGGGGATCTTTGCGATCTGCCAGGTACAAACTTGATGCACTTGAGTCGATTGACAGACGGGCCATACTGATCGGCAACGATGCGCTGATCGACTTAAAGCTCCAGAGCCTTGAACACCGATGACGAGTTGCCAGCCTGTCGGTTTTCTATCGGTTACATTTCGGGGAGTGTGCGATGGAACTGCACAATTTGATTCCGCCTAGCCCTTTCCATCATCGGACCAAAAGACGTACGGCAATGTGCCATCGGTTCGGTTATTGGACGATTCGCCCGAATTTAACTCGCCCGGATCGGGCGAATCAACCACTATTAAAAATATTCATTTATCTGTGTCGATTCGCCCGAAGCTAATTTCAACACTCGCAGGGTTAAGACGAATCGATTGACGTAAGAACCATTAAAATCGGCCAACGCGTTTGGTCTCTAGAACGCCACATAGGAACAAACATACATACATACATACATACACACATACATACATAGACTGATAAACACATTACCCTCCTTCGGCAGTCGGGTAAAAAGAGTACCGGGCGATTTTCGATTCTGAAGTCCTAGTACTCCGTGAGTCTCTACCGCTAATTATTCTAGCTCTGCAAATACTTCTTCATGATTCTGGCCTCCTGGTAGTTTGGGTATAAATGTCTTATCTAACTGGCAAATCGCCACGTTTTAAGTGGTAATTACTTATTTAATTAACTTCGATTAATTCTTCATATTATTTCCGAGACGGGTGAGCACGACTGTACTTTTTTATTTTTTGTTCTCTAAAATGAACTTCGGGCGAATCGACACAGAAAAATGAATATTTTTAATAGTGGTCGATTCGCCCGATTCGGGCGAGTTAAATTCGGGCGAATCGTCCAATAACCCCATCGGTTCATGGTGGATATCCCACCCATACGCACAAAGCGTTTTGAAAATACTTTCATTGTGCGTACAGCTAAGGAGTGGAATTCCCTGCGTTTTCTTTTTTTCATCTTTGTTTTCTGATAGCTACAACCTAGGGGTCTTCAAGTCAAGAGTGAATAGGTTACTTCTAGGCAAGCGCGTTTCACCTTCGACCACATCATCACTTAACATAAATCGATATAGTGGTCAAACGCGAGCCTATACCTAAAGAATAAAAAAGATGTGAAATCTTACTAAATCTGTATGAAATAATAAAAATATTTAAGAATACTTATATTGTAGCAACAGTATAAAAAATACGAAACAAACACCAAATGCTAAATATTCTCTGAAACACAAATATCACCTCAAAAACGTCCCATCTGAAAATTGGAACCATCCAACATAATCTGTGTCAGTTTCCCCTGTGTGAGTGTAGGCAGAGGGTGGCAGGGAGGCAAGGGGACGCACCGCCCGCGCCGGTTCAATGTTGACAATTGATGGATATCTCTTGTCTTGAAAAGGCAGGATTAATGCTCTGTCTCGCAGAGTACAATAGTGGCGATTCCTGAAGGATTACGCTCTTGAAAGCGCGAAGATGTGCTCTAAAGAATGAGGGATGTTGACCGACAATGGTGGAAACTGAAGACTGTGAAGAGTATATTTTTTATGGTGACGGCTTTCTACCGTTGATTTTGTTTGAGGAAATTGTGGAAGAAAAGTTTTTGTCGTTGAATTGGTTTCATTATGGCGTAGATTTTTATTCGCCTAACAGCATTCGCATTCTGGATATTTTGTTATGAACCCAAATGGGCAATAATTTGAAAACTATCTTATCAATTCATATCTTATTAATTCTATCAGCTTTATAGCATATACTTGATTCGTTTAAATTAATACTAATTCTATAAAACGCTGTTGCCGTGGCTGAATTCTGATCAAAACTTATATAATTGTAGAAACATAGTTACGAAGAAGAAGAAGTAGATCTTAAACTTAAATTCTCAATAGATAATTTTGACCCCTAATTAAGGCCCCTTATTGTAACTTAATAAGCCTGTTAAGTCCCGTGCAAAGGCTCCTCTCCTTTTCCACTAAAATCTAACAGAAAATAAAAGTTAACAACACATTTTGAGTTGCAAGATAACTCCGGCGGCGGCCATTCGTAACCTTACAAATACTTTTCTATATTTTTATTGTGTCGCGACGCTTGCCAACGCCGACGGTGCGAGTAAAAGGAAAGCGAGAGGTCAGACAACTTGTGAGGACTTGGAAGATATGCCTTCCGTTCTTTATGTTAAATATAAAGGGCATCTTGATATTAAGTATATTGTTATTGTAAAAATACAACGAACACAAAGGGAAATAAGAAAGATAGCCCTGTTATTAATTCCCTTTGCAATATGAGAATATACAGAATTCGATGTGACTGTTTAAGAATAGTGGCGGCCCAGAGGTAACGGCCGGGACTTTCGTGTCGTAGGTTATGGGTTCGAACCCAGGCAGGCGCTTTACTTTGTGTAAGTAAATTATTTTCTCATCAGTGCTCTCAAAACGGTGAAGGAAAACCTCGTGAGAAAACCGACATGTCCTTGACTAAAATTCGAAGACATGTGATTTCCGCCAACCCACCACCGCGTGGTGGATTACGGCCCATTTCACAGAGAGGAGGCCTGTGCCCAAGTAGCAGTGGGAACATTAAAAGGCTTATGATAATAATGTTCAAGAATCCATACGAAGGTAATAAATGGGAAAGTTTCTCTGTCTGTCTGCTATATCCTCGATTAAGTTACTCTTCATCCCGGGCATATTTTTACTTGGGATAGTTTCCGAATTTTTGCAGGCACAGCCGCTGATAAAACCTAGTAAGACATACAATAAAGGGCAAAGTTTAAAAAAGTTGAATAATATGGGAAGAATATGTGAAAGATAAAAGAAAGAAGAGAGGTAAAGGTGAGATAGTGGTCAAGCGCGAGCCTATATATAATAAAAAAAAAAAAAAAAAAATAAAGAAAAAGTATTTACAACAACACAACACACCAACAACAACATACCATCCATATGCCTTAGAAAAGCTGATCATTCATGAATGAACTTATTGATTTTCAAAATAATTTAGTCACGAATAAAATAGTAGAAGCTATTGTTCCAAACTAAAATATTTCTACTATAAAGTTACAAGTTAAACAACCCTTCAAAGGATCGAGACAAAGGCCCAAATCACGTTTCTTTCGTGACAACCCAACTTTGTCATTGAAAAGAACATCGCTTCATTCTTTTTGTACAAAACATTGAAGAAGTCACGGTAATAAATATTTATAAGATACTAGCTGTCCCACGCGGCTTCGCTCCCGTCAACTGGCTACCTACCTACCCAACCCTACATACATGAAATTTTAACCGTTTACGCACCGCACGCAACGGAAACTCCCAAAAAGGAATAATTTTGCCCGTTTTTGCAACAATTTTCATTTATGCTCCGCTCCTATTGGTCGTAGCGTGATGTTATATAGCCTATAACCTTCCTCGATAAATGGACTATCCAACACAAAAATAATTTTTCAATTCGAGCCAGTAGCTCCTGAGATTAGCGCGTTCAAACAAACAAACAAACAAACAAACTCTTCAGCTTTATAATATTAGTATAGATGAACATACAGAGTAAGAAAGCCATATTTTGACAAAGAAAAAGAGAAGATAGTATTTGCTAAAGAGGATGATCGGTTGATACAAAGTCACTATGTGAAGGCAAACACAAAGGACCAGCTGATTTATGTGAAGATACTAGAGCTTAGATGATGATGATCTATCTAACATACAAAGAATTAACTCATACAAATTTCTTTGAAAAAGCAGTATCGACACACATGTAGCCTCTTTCCGACTCTCTACTATATTCATTTCTTGACTTGCAAATTGTTTTGGACGCCTAAAGTGAATTTGAAAGTGAGTGTCCGAATAATATTTTATGGAAAGCATTCATAAACTGGTACTCTTTTCGTATTTCTTAAAGACTTCGATACCAACCAACACACCATTGAGACATCTAATAATATACTACACTACAACTTAAACAAGACTTCAAACGGATCCAAACAAAGACCCAAATCACGTTTGGTCCGGTGACAAGCCAACATTATCGTTGACAACGTTTATTGCTATCTATATATACAAATATGCTGTCTAGTCTCGGCATTTGTCCCTCCAGCAGTACATTATTGACTCGTCCAATAAGCGTGCGATGTCCGCGCGCCTTTTATCAGCTATCTGCTAAGCAAGGGTAGAGAGAGATTTTGGAGATATTTCGGCGATTTTATTTCAAAGGAGAATCTTTTTGGTCAAGAAAAGAAAAGTCGTAAGAAGAGTTTTGAGAAGGATGTGGAAGTTCAGAGAAAGGGAAGACAAAAGAAGCGATGGTTAGACTGTTTGATTTTGTTCGCCTAAATCTCCTGGACATAATGATTTAGTGAGATAACCATCGACTCGAAAACAAGACTCTGTGAAAGATCATGTGGCTAGAGATGGAAATAGATAAGTACCTATATAGAATCTTAAGTGGCAGTGGGCAAGGCAATTACTTGTAGAACGGATGATCGATGGAGCCGAAAAGATTTGGAAAGAAAATCATATAAACAATAATATCAACATAGCGACCCAATTGGGATAGGAGCTAACGAATGAGGATAACAATTTTGTCAAGCCAGTGACCGTTAGGTCTCGCGAGCGATTTATTATTATTTTAATATTCTGTCTGCGTTTCCAACCGATGCATACATATATTACATCATTTTATACAGCTTGATTGATGAGCCAAACACACCATCCCAAACATCAAGTGACTGGTCAGAAATCATTAACCGTCTCTTTCCAAGAGAGAACACCTGGATTTCAAGAAATAATAAGTAGAGGATAATGAAAAACAGTGGAAAGACGCCAATCCCATTCACGTCATATAATTCAAATCAGAAATTAGAACCGCCTTAAAGAAAATTGCTAAAAGAGAAATCTCGATGATCAACATTCTAAAAGGCGGAATTTCTACTTAATACCAATAAAACAGCGTTTACCTCTTAAAGATCATAAATATCACATCACATTATATAAAGTTGTGACTAAGTCCTTGAAAACTGCAAGTTCTGAATCTAGTTACATGGAGGAAACGGGTCAAGGAGTTTGCTAGCGATGCCTTCAAACTTGACTATACTTGTTTGCTCTGTTGTAGCACTTGTATCATCTGGTTAAATAAGTTAATGTATTGTGTTTAGCTGGATAACCTTTTTATCTGGCAAATCCTCGGCTTTTGAAGCATGCTTTTTCTCTCTTGGTTGATTATTCCGAAGAGGTAATGTTTAAATTAGTTCCTAACGATCAATAACTAAATTAGGATCCTTCTTTCTACTTTATTCGGCATCAAACTGCCGTACCTACTTGCTTTTGTTAAAATTTAATTTTGTAATTCATTTGCTCATCTTTCCTTCTTTGTACGAGAAGAGGCAATTGCCCATTATTATTGCATTATTTGCATATTATTTTCATAACTCCTAACTCTTCATGGTTCGCAACTGTGTTTAAGACTGAAAGCAGTTCTAATGATTTCTAAGTTGTTAAGTGTATTAAAGTTATCAGAATATTGTCCTTCTCCACTCTATCCCACCCCGAAGGTCTCCTTAGCCTGCAAATTCCGTCGCGTGATTAAATGAGCCGCCGGCCATCGCGATATTGCCGGTCGCGACTACACGCGCCGACGTGGATTGCCTCCCCCACGAGTTCATCCCACTAGAATATGGACGGTGTGTCTCTCCCGGAATCTTTGTTAGTGGTCAAATGGACAATATTTGTTGCTCATAACTATTTATATGGTGTTTTCTTATGTTTGTAGTGCGTGTTCGGTATTTTGTTGTGGGCTTGTAATTCATTGAGAGATGGCATGCAGTGTTAATATTGTTAAGGGTAAAAGTGCCTATAAGTTTTAGCCCAACTTATATCTTTGTTTTACTTTAAATCATACTATGCAGCAAAACAGAGTTTTGAAATTAGTGTTGATTTCTAATTCTACGGATAGATCTATAAAAGTTTTATCAATATTTTGTTATACACCGTTAAATTTGTTCGTATGATTCCCGTGGCGGGTCGGTCTGTTACATGAAACAGTATCAATTTGTAAAGATAAAACTAAAAAATTACAAAAAGAAACACAAAAACATAAACCGACTTCCAAAGCAAAACACTAGAATGAAATTACTTTCGTTTTGGAAGTCGATTCTTTAATTGTTCCTCTTGTTTTATCATTTTGCAACACCGACTACTGAAAAGAAAGTTATTATTGTACTTTTTAGTGATTTGCTTTAGGTTTTTTTATATGCCCACCGGATCGACCCTCCACGGGATTTAAACCAAAATTTAACAGTGTATATGTCTACGCTGTCCAAATCGTAATTTTATTATTGTGTTTAGTATAACACTGATTTTTAAGGCACAACATTTTCTAAAGAATCAATAATTCTGAGAAAGGATAGGAAGTTGTAGATATCTTGCAACTTGCACCGACCTCAAGCAACATGGGACTAAGGTAGGAACAGTAATGCAATGACGCGGTATTTAGATGTAACTGGATAAGTAAAATTTGGTGATATTCTTGCGGGAAATACAAAATTAAACAAGTATTACTGAAAAAACCAAACCATCTTTAAAAATCGGAATTCTCGGTAACATGTGCTTACCTATCAAGGCTTATGAAAGCGTATCAATTTCGGGACATTTTCTGAAAAATAGAATAAGCAGGCTCCTTAATCCAATGGGCACCTAAATCTTATTATATATCAGAGAATTTATCTCTTTATTCATCCAAATTCAATCAACAATTCCCCTGAAATACTCAATCAGGGGTACCAACAACACAAAAGTATGTGCAGCTACATAGACAAGACAACCCCGGTCAATATCTCCGTCGGCCATTTCCAAAGGTCCGACGGAACCATTAACCCTGTAAATTCATTAGGTAGGAGCCCAATGGATTGCTTTCGGGAAAAAATGTTTCCTTGGACCCGTCCAAGTATTAATGTGTTAGGGTTTCTGTTCTCTGTTGGTAGCTATGGTTTGTAGGGTAAGCAATCGTGTTTTTGTTTTTCACAGGGGCTTTTTATCCGACTACGGCGAAGGCAAAAGGAAGGATTATGATTTTAGCAGTCTATGTATGTATGTATGTTTGTATTTACATATGTTCCTCCGTAGTGCCTAAACTATTCATCCTTTTTACAAACTTTTATTTAACTTGCTATGTATGTAATTATGTATGTAAGTGTGTACGTCGCCGTCGTTCTTAATCCATAATGGCGGACAGCCCAAGTTGGTGGACTAGTTATTTTTTGTGCACTGCCATGATATGGGTATGAAATGAAAGGGTTTACTGAGAAAAATAAGAAAAAGGACAGTTTAAAAAAAAAAAAGAAATTAGGATAATATTTAAATCGCACACAAGATACCTCATAAGGGGCCTGTGTGTGGGCAATCTCCTTTAACTATACACTTACCCTCTTACAAATAAACGCGGTATAAAGTTATACCAAGTATATACCTATGAAAATGTATGGTTATACCTTTGTTATACCTGGTATAACTTTATACCGCGTTTATTTGTAAGAGGGTTAGCCCTTTGCATGTTTGTGGGTCTGAGAATTCGATCTACAATTTTCCGTCGGAAAAGTAGCGCTAAGGTTTCATTCCCCCGAAAAATTTTATTGGAAAAATCTTAGTTTTTTCTTAGATTAACCCCTTGACTGCCCGAAATGTATGCGATATGCGAGACACAACGGCTTTTTTATGTACCTACTTTTTTTTTTGCATTTCATTAGGTTATACCCAACGGATTGCTTTCAGGAAAAAAATATTCCTTAACCCGTCCAAGTAGTGTGTTAGGGTCCCTGTTGTCTGTTTGTAGCTATGGTTTAGGTAGAAGAATTGTGTTTTGTTTTTATCGTACAAGCTTTTTTTGATGATTATTTTTCTATTATTAGATTAGGAAAGGAATTTTTCGCAAAGGATGCTCTTGATTTGAAGAGATATTTAAAATTACATAAAAGCAGCTTTGAAAAATAATCTACTGGGTCATCTTGAGCATCTGTGAGAAATCTATAAAACAATGGTAAATGCGTTTGATTCGCGTAGAGGACAAAATTATCAACATTAACATTCATTTTTTTGTTTTTCCGTTGCAACTGAATTTTGTCCTCTATTTCTGTTCCAAAGTAACATGAGATAAGGGCAGGGTCTCTATTGCCAGCCTATTTGATTTTCCAGGCGGTGCCAAAAATCTCTTGTCTCTGTCCAATTGAAACTACAGTTCGTCAGTTGAAATAATAAACATAGCAGTAACTAAACTGCAAGAACTTCCAACCAATGCCTGAAATAATCCCATAAAAAGCACTATCTCTAAATACCGAACAAGATTCAACAGCTCAAATATATAATACGATATAATACAGTGAATAGCGGCGTATTTATACGAAGGCAAACATTTACGACAAAGTAATACGCCCGATGGCGGCTGGTACATTTTTCAGAGTAACAAAGCGAATATTGGAGAGACTCCACAAAGGGCACGCGGTGGCTCTGGCATGCTGAGGGAGGGGGGAGTATCGATAAGTGGGGTGTCGATAGAACGGGGGTTGAACTTGTGAGTTAGGCTTAACACGGATTGCGATTTTTATTCCCGCGAATTTATATCCGCGAACTGAATTTAACTAACACGCACAGCGTAGAAAATTCCGCGCGATTTTTGTCTCCTACCGTTACCGTCGTTCATAGGGTTCAAAATACTCGCGCTAATTTAATCCACGCCGCGGTGCGGTGGATTCTGTGGATTTCTTGCGGTTTTGTTTCAGCGCGATATTTTTTCCGCAATGCGTGCAGTTTCATACAATTCCATAGGTCGTAGAATGGGCGGAAAAAATCGCGCGAATTAAATTCTATCGTGAATAATACCGCAAGAAATACCAATACGCACTAAACGTTTTTAGAATACTTTTATTATGTGTCTGTGTTTCCCAATAGCTACAATCTAGGGGTATTTAAGTCAAGAGTGAATAGGTTACTACTAGGCAAGCGTGCTCCATCGTAGACTACATCATCGTTTACCATCAGGTGAGATAGTAGTCAAGCGCGAGCCTATATAAGATAAAAAAAAAGAATTCCGTGTTTTACCTCAGAATCCACCACACCGCGGCGCGGATTCAGTACGGGGACAAAAATTCGCGCTAATGAAAATCGCAATATGTGCTAAGCTTTAGAAGATAGTTATGTATAGTTTTGCTAGCAATCAAATTAAGTCAAAGTAAAATTCCCCCAAGCCAAGGGGTATGTAAATTGCTGTCACAATAAAATTAAACAAAATTACACATTTCACAAGTTTCCATTTATCGACATGTGCATCCCATCCCTAGCAACTGACTCAGCTCCCTCCCGAGTGCCTCATAGTTACATACGTAGGTGTAATTGTTGGTAAGTACATTTTTCTTTGAGGTTACTCTCTATTAAAGGCTCAAAGTGAAATGGGACGCAATGGTTCCTACCTCAAAGGTGTACCAAAGCCCCAAAGGTCGTCCTACCTTAATTGTTCCTCAATTATTATGAATTTCATACGAGCCTACAAGGTAAAGTCAAAGGGCTGAGTGGAAATTATGGATAGGTGGGTTGCTGGGTCCTGGGTGGTGACCATGGTATGGGTTACTGAGTGTGTGGATTGTTGAGTCCTATTTATAGAACAGGTATGGTCTGCTGTTTTTATAATTAGGCTTTGAGTGGATCTTTGAAGGAAATGTCAGGTTACAGGTACCGGTTTAAGTTATGCAAAAGGTTGTCAGCTTTGAAGCACCTAAGTTTGGTACTTTGTGAAAACGATTGTGAATTAATTTTAAACATACGAACCTGTTCTAATAATAAAAAGTTATCTGGTGAATAAATTTAACTGTGTTTTAGGATAGCAAAAACTAAGAATTTTCAGAATCAGGGAGACAAATGCGTAGCGCAAACTTCGATGGAACTGCGTCGAATTCCCAAACCCACGCGAAGTTTATTATAAAATAAAAAAATGTTTATTGTTCTTATTTATTTTGCAATCACACTAATATTATAAAGGCGAAAGTTTTTGAGCGTTCGAGTTCGTATGTTTGTTTTCACGCAAAAAGTACTGAACGAATCTGGATGAAATTTGGCACAGAAATAGATTATAGTCTGGATTAGCACATAGGATTCTTTTATTCCAGGAATTTGTGCCCTTGGGATAATTTTCTTCCAGTGGCTTAGCCGCTAATATTACTCAACATTCCCATCACAATAAACTTCAAAAACTCATAAAATCAAAACAACTGTTTACAAAACATCTGTAGTTACTCCAGCCCCTTGCTTAATAATTAATTTTCTCATAATAAAACGTTAATAATCCTCCGTAGTACGAACAGTTGCTTACCCTACTGTAAATATTTACACTGCGTCATGTGTTTACTGTGATTTTGTATCGTAAATCTCTTTAAAGGTTGTCTTTATAAAATATGTGGCGATATGACGGTGTTCTCTTGTGATGTGAGCAGATGTATCCTCAATTCGTCTTGTATTGAATAGATAGTTAATAATCATCTTCCTACCCTTGTCCCATATTACTTGGGATCGGTGCAACACGTTTTCTTCTACCATCCCGTCCTGTCCCCCATCACACCAACACTGACTCCCTTTTCTTTCATATCACTCCTCACCCAGTCCATCCATCTTTTCTTTGGCCGTCCCCTCCCTCCTGAATAGTTAGTTAATAAAAATCTTAAATTCGCCATCAGACAACGCAAAACCTTAACCGGTGGGTCTACCAGCATAGGATTTTGCACATGTCTTCCGTATAACAAGGAAGAGAACTCCGATTTTTGATAATTCCTGAAATTAATTCGCTGACAGGCAACACACAGCCTTAACCACTGGGTTTAGAGGCAAGTAATTGTGCACGTGGTGTTTCTTGTAACAAGACTGAGGACTAAGAGTAGAAATAGATGATGATAGTTTTGTGTGGAAGTTCGTAATTTATTGTCGATGGGAAATTTCGCCAGGTATATGGCTTGGCATCAAATGAAGCCTTTTTCAAAAGATGTAAAGAAGCTTAACTATTATGCTTACCTAGTTCAAAAAATACCTAAAAGTGAAGGTTTTAATAGGTATCAAATAAAATAAGCCGCTTACTTGGATACTCGCTATTTGATACGCTATGATATTCTCAAAAATTAAGGCCGAAAGGAAAATACTTATGGTCAATTATGCCATTCATAACTTAGATAAAGGAAAATTAAATGCTACGGATATTAAATTTCTATCGGAGATGTACCAAAAAAAAAGAAAAACAAAAGTTTTTCTGATAAAATAATTTCCCTCATCCATCACAAAAAGGGGCTCTAAGTAAGTTCCATACAAACAAGACCATTCCTTACTGCTTATAAGCAAACTCATAATAACACTAGTGTTTAACAAACATCGAAATCCATAAACAATGAAACTTCCATTTATATCATAACCAATACTTATCGTTACGAGCATTAACTGAGAACGCCATCTGTCGGCAGATTTGAACACCCAACGAGTGCCAACTTATCAAAATATTCCAATCTCCAAAAGTACAAGCGTTTTTGAGCCTTATCTCTGGCAGATAGAGGTGGTGAGTGAGTCTTGGGAGGTGAAAAAATATGTTTGTTAAATATTAAAGTCAAAATGTAGAGATGAATCGCGGGTGGTCATACCAGCTGTGAATGCTGTGATGACACCGATGCGCGGTGAGCGCTAAAATGTTTGTTGGGGTGGTTTTGCATGTGATGTGGCATGTAGAATATCAGAAACTGCCACTGTAAATTGCCTAGGTGCGCTGGCAGCACCTAGGCAATTTACAGTGGTGGATTATAATGTAAAAAAAATACAAAATAATGTTTCCAGGTTGTCAAAACATTTACAGGCATTTTTTTTATTATAATTTGTTAAAAACATGCCGTGTGCCAAATCGTGTTTACCTTTTAAGCAAAAATTATTGGCGAATCATTTTTGCTTAAATGGTAAACACGATTGAGAGGGCATGAATGTTCAAAAATCCTTATTTAGTGATCCAGGCACAGCGATTTACTGCCAGTTACCAGCTCTGCCAGCGGACTACGTTGTTTGTATGTCACTAATTAAATTATTATTTTTAAATATTTATCTATTTTTAACTGGCCTATTCTTTGATTCTCTAATCAGCATAGCCATCCAACGTGGCAATGCTGTCAGCATTCTGGGCACGTTTCCCATTGACATTGATGTGGACGAATTTTTTGATACACAATAATTCCGCCTCTCGATTTATATACATGTTAGGTTTTTTTTTTATAGAATATTCAGTTGCAAAAAACTATGCTAATGTATTTGTTACATTAAATAAATAAAAGTTTTTTTATTTAGTAGTTTTTTTTATTACAGCTGCATTTAAATATACTGGAGGTCTGCATCAGTAATTGATTTGGACGTCGATTATATCTGCGCAAGGTAAAGTACCTACTTCCACTCTATTTTGACACGCAGCAGCATTTTAGCGACCCACCCGACCTACTAACTACCGACCAGGAATCAAATCCACTATGATCCGATTCATTAAACACTTGCACGGAACAAGTGTCCGTAATAGGATTATGTTTTATTGGCACTATCACACGTGGTGGTAGAAGTTATTTTAATTTCATTAACTTTGGATAAAAACCCTTCCAAACAAAATTAACAACAAATGGTACAATAGCCCTAGACCGAAGTCATGGTCAGCCTTAGGATGCTTTTTGAATCTGGCTGATGATTGTTGATTCTGGCTGACAATAACTTCTTTGGAAAAATTAAAACTATAAAATATTATATAGCGTCCCAAACACAAATTATACACAAAATCCTTCCTCGTTTCTCACTTTTTACCCGACTGCCGAAGGAGGGTAATGTGTTTATCAGTCTATGTATATATGTATGTATGTATGTTTGTTCCTATGTGGCGCTCTAGAGACCAAACGCGTTGGCCGATTTTGATGGTTCTTACGTCAATCGATTCGTCTTAACCCTGCGAGTGTCACTGGCGACATTAAAATGGCAAATAAAAAATGGCGGCTTTTGGGCGCCATATTGTGGGGTCCTAAATATTTTTTTTCTTCAAACCCATCGACTGCACAGCATGATTTTCTTCTTGTTTACATCTTTTTAGTTCGGTTTTTGAAGCAGTCGGGTTTTTGTTTTTTTTAATTAACTTTTTTTCTATTGGTGAAAACTGCATAAAAATTACGTTCAGTAGTTTTTGAGTTTATTGGTTTCAGAAGCGACGGGGGTCTTTAATTTTATAACTAGCTGTTCTAGATCTACTAGGCTAACTAGGCTTCGCTCCCGTCAAATGGCAACCTACCTACCCTACATACATGAATGTAGTGCTAGGCAACTGGGCTTATCCCAGTTGTAAACGACCCTTTGTGCCTAGTGGCCTTGTTTGTTCTGTCTCCTGCTTGATATGGAGGGAAGTGGAAATTTATGATTTTTCCTACTCCTCCGTTATTCTTTTCTGATTAATTTCGCTGCGGGATCCAAGACAGTTAAATTCATTCTCCGGGACTTCGTCGAGCTTCATTGCCTCGGCGCTTTTCTGGTGGTCGCCACTGTTGATTCTGGCTTTCAGGAGTTGCAGTGGTTTGGGAATAGTGCGGTGGGTTTGTCCCAACAAAAAAAAAATACATGAATGTTGCGTAACTTTAACCGCTTACGCACGCAACGGCAACTCTCAAAAAGGAATAATTTTTACAACAACCGTTTTTTCAACATTTTTATTTGTGCTCCGCTCCTGTTGGTCGTAGAATGATGTTATATAGCCTATAACCTTCCTCGATAAATCGACTATCCAACACGAACATAATTTTACAATTCCATCCAGTAGTTCCTGAGATTAGCGCGTTCAAACAAACAAACAAACTCTTCATCAGCTTTATAATTTTAGTATAGCTGTAGTATTATATTATCTGTGGTATAGATAAAATTCTCCCAGAACATTTTTGTGATTTCTATACAACTTGTATTTGTATAGGAAACTTTAATGTCCTCCCTATTCCTAAGTATCTTCATAGTTACCTATTTGTATTTAGTTTCAAATTATATTGCCAATCAAAATAACTGTACCCACACGCAAATGAATCATAGTGATATTTTTCAACTTTTATTTATAAAATGTGTATTTTCAGGTCTTTTGTTTTTAATATTTATAATCAATGTTCTTTAAATAAAATTATTCATTAAAAATATTCTTTTAAAACAAGCTTTTTTCGTATTCTTTTCAGCAAACCCTTTCATTTAATACACATTTCATGGAAGTGCACAAAAAATAACTAGTCCGCCATCTTGGGCCGTCTGCCATATTGGTTATAGAATGACGTCACTTAGCTAACCATACATTGTCATCCAAACTAAACGTGTATGCAAAATTTCATCTTAATCGGTGGAGGATAACTGCTTTAAAATTCAGTTGCAAGATTTGACCCGAACACACATACATACTCGTACATTGCAAGTTATTAAATAAAAAAGTTTGTAAAATAAAATAAATTTTATAAAATTCCATCCTCACAGACAAGACAAAATTAATATTTATTTATGCAACCAATAAAACCATAATAATCCCACGCTATTCTGAAATATCACGCCCATGCCATTTGGGGGTTAACAGAAGGGGTCTAAACGATCGGGTATTTTGTCAGGACAGACAATAAATTAAGGTATTAGTACGTATTGAACATATTGATATTTGTCAGTTGAATCGGCTACTTGTGGCATATGGACAAACTATTAATTATTATGATAGCTATACTGGTTTTATTGTAGAGTTTGGATTAAGTCAGAAGTAGGGTAGATGTGGTCTAATGATTCACATTTATTTGAAAACTCTTTTCTGTCCATACGTTTAAAAACTAGCTTCTGCCAGCGGCTTCACCCGCGTGAAAGTAAAAAACCGGCCAAGTGCGAGTCGGACTCGCACACGAAGGGTTCCGTACCATTATCGCAAAACACTGCATACAAATCACGTTTGTTGTATGGGAGCCCCCCTTAATTTATTTTATTTTAATTTATTAATTATTATTTTTTGAAGTAAATATACAACTAAACATTCTGTGAATATTTCAAGCGTCTACCTGTTGCCGTTATTAATATCGAGCAAAAAACGGCAAAAATATCACGTTTGTTGTATGGGAGCCCCCCTTTAATATTTACTTTATACTGTTTTTAGTATATGTTGTTATAGCGGCAACAGAAATACATCATCTGTGAAAATTTCAACTGTCTAGCTATCACGGTTCATGAGATACAGCCTGGAGACAGACGAACAGACGGATCGCGAAGTCTTAGTAATAGGGTCCCGTTTTTACCCTTTGGGTACGGAACCCTAAAAATGATCTCGAGGGAACATATTCCCGGGATAAAAAGTATCCTTTAAAAATATTCGTTCGCATATATAAGTTTTTCTTGTAAATGTGTTTGTGTAATGTAACATTTATGGTTTACAATAAAGTAAATTCTATTATATTCTATCCATCCAGCCGTTTGAAGCGTGAAGAAGCAATAAACATGCAAACACACACACCCTCATAAACATTCGCCTTTATAATATTAGTGTGAAATCTAGCTATGCAAAGGCCTCCTCTGGACTTAGAGGAGGCACCAGACATTCGTTTCCTTCGTCGCTCACCACCCCCTCTTTCTGGGCCCCACTGTGTGGATACCAGCCCGGCGGCAGCGGACAATTTGCATGCGACTAACGTGATCTGCCCAACGGGAACCGATCACTCTTCCGAATCGTTTTTGTTCGAATTTCATTTTACCGAAAACTATTGACCGACGTCTTACTTGCTATATGCATTATTTGACATAATTTCGGATCATCGAAGTATCAATTGCCATAGGTATTATTTTACCGAACTACAATTTTGCCGAATTACAAAATATTTTTATGCTTTTGGCCGAAGCCTCTTTTGAACTTTTTTCATTCACATTCACGAATATATAGCCGGTAACTTCATAGCATTTTCAATTTAAAATTGAAATAGTGTCATATAAAGTCAATATGTTGTGCTACAAAATTTAGTGACAGAAACGAATCGCTGCAAAAACGACTTCACGCGGTCTTGTGTGTTTACGTATTTATTTCGAATTTTCATGCAAATGATTTATTAATACATCACCACATTATCATCACGGATAGGTTAGGTTCGATGGGGATGATGGAAGCTGAAGTGAGCGAGCAAAGCGAGCGAACTTAGGTCCCGTCATCTCCTTCGTGTTAGATTACTTTAGACCCTGCAGACAGAAATAGGAGCACCGCGGAGCGGGGCTCCGTCGACAATTGTTTTTTTCAATTCTCTGTTTTAAACATTTGTATTCGCCCACTGTTTCTCTCTTACTTAGTATTTTGATATGCGTTTAAAAATAAATATTTCGAACAAATGTTATTTCGGCTAAGTGTTACTTCGGCAAAAAACTTTTCGACCAAGTCGAAAGTAACAAAAAAAAATCGAATTGATAATAGGTCAACTGAGACAGTGGCAGACGTGACTTCGATGAAGTAAAAACAAAAACGAAACGATAATAGTTGAAATGTTTTAGGTGAAATGAAATTCGGTCGAATATTTTTCGAACTTACCCCTGCCCAACGCCTGGGTTGAGTTGTTCCAATGCAGGGCAAATTTAAGGCCTCCCTTTCTTCTTTTCATTTCACCAGGACACTTGACAATATTGAAAAGAGTTGCGTCACTCAGTCACTGGATGCATACCCAGCAAGCCCAATTGATTTTGAGTACCTACCAAAATACAGCTGAGAAGTAGTCCTTAAGTAGGGACAAATCATATATTTTAGTAGAAAGAGGAGAAAAATTAGGCAATAGTTTACACTACACACTTCCGGAGATCAACGATTACAAAAATTTTGGTAAGAAAATTAGGCAAACAGATTTACCTTTTTATAATAGGGAATTGGCTAGTGGCAAGAAGCACATGACCGCTCGACCGATCGATCTGGCGATTCTTGGGGAAGCCTTCCCCAAGAATCTCCAGATCGATGTCTTCGTCAGGACAGATCCTGCTGTGAATGTCTTTCGGCTGAAATGATAAATACGCAGGTATTATTACGAGGAGAGGTCCAAATGTTCGCAGAAAATTTTCCTTAAAAAGAAGATGTATTTTCAGGAATGTATTGCGCGAAATTTTTTTTCAAATTCAAATTCAAATATTTATTGCTCAACACAGTACATTTTTCATACATTTCCAGATGTCAAGCGAATGCGCAGTCCACTGTGTCGCACCAATACAGGCATGCAAAATTATCATTAAAATTATACAATTTCACAAACTCCAATTAATACCATATGCAATGTTATATATTCAAAATTATTACTCAACAAAATCTCATAAATTCAAACGAATACCTTACAAAATCTCACAAATTAATATACTACAAAATCTCACAAATTAATACCCTATCTATTCAATGTCGCAAATTCAAATTAATACTTTATACAATGTCATGTCAAAATAATACTCTATCAAATGTCATACATTTAAGTTAATACGCTATGTGACAACGTCATAAATTCAAAACCAATAAGTCATACAATGTCATAAATTCAAAAAATTTTGGTCCTACCAATGCAAGTAGGTTATACGTAAAGTTTCGAAAATGTGTTGAATCATTATCAAAATCTTTACTAGGTACCCTTATCAATCGATACCACAAGTATTCAGTCCCTTTCTTAGTTATGAATGTTTACATGAATTTATTTACCTCTTACTTTTATTAAACCTTTGAAGAAAAGTTCCACTGAAAAATAAATAATTTTGCAATAAAGAACCCTACGAACTTTATCAAAAGTATTTATTTAGTTTCCTTAACTATGCCGAATCATCCCTTATATTAAAGTTAAAAGTCATTGTAATCTAACTCAAATTGTTTGATAGATCAGTGATTTATGTGTTTACCCAGATTTGGGTATTTGTGGGCATTATTGTATAATTGCGGTCAGTGTGGGAACTGGACAATATTGCTATTATAATAATTTTATTCAGATTATAAGCAATTATTTCTTTATTAGCAATTATACCCCTTAAGAGGTTTGGATTAGTTTGGAATTTAATCTATCTGAAATCTGCTATCTCATATGCTTGGATATTAAACAGAGTCAAGCTACTTAGCTCAAGATTTGCAAAATATACCTAGTGGGTATATAATTTGCAACGACCTTGAGGGAACAAAACGCGCAGTCGTTTCACACCCGCGCGACCCAAAATTTTGTAATGTTAATTACACTATGTTATAAGAATAAATCTCAAAATTGCCATAGATCAAATTATTAAGAAAATGGTCTAATGTAACATATATTTTTTTCCAAAAAATTACCACTTGCCGCTTAGACGTGATTCTCATTTTTAAATCAGCTACTCAAGGGAATCTGCTTTTAGAATAGGTAATCTAGGCCTCAAATATATTTTTACAACTAAATCTAAAAAGCGCGCGAAGAACTTGCTCTATGGGTAGGGAAATTCACGAGATTTTCCGACGGCAGACTGCGGCGGCGGGCGGCGGCATATTGAAAACGGACGGAACAGTTTGATCCGACGACGGTACATTAAAATCTGAAATTGTAATAGTTGATGATGTTTTTTTATATTCTGATGGAGTTTGTTCAGAATGAAAATACAAGAATCAATGTCCCTAAGCGCTATAAAATTTACGATATTATCATTTGTAATACAATCCTCGCATCTCCAGTGTTCGATAAAGCTAAGCAATTGTATGAGCTAGTTTAAAGGTAGTTTGTAACTTTTTGTGTTTTCTGATTTGGGCGATGTGGACGCTAAGCGACAAAGCCCTATGTCCAAATAAAAAAAAACAATTACCTTATAGTTAGTCTGTGTTTCCCGATAGCTACAATCTAGGGGTATTTAAGTCAAGAGTGAATAGGTTACTTCTAGGCAAGCGCGATCCATCGTCGACCACATCATCGCTTACCATCAGGTGAGATGGTGGTCAAGCGCGAAACAATATAAAATAAAAAAATAAAGTTATTAAAAGTGATTTTTAAGACTGTGGAGGAAAAGAGAGTGTGATAAAACAAAATTACATATCTCTTAGTCTATCGAAACAAGAAAACCTTTACTTCCTTAGCACCAATTAGCGCAAAACGACTGGGATAAAATACGTAGCCATAGATAGGTAGACACCAATACGAACTTACATCGATCACTAATACGAATAAGAATAAGGTAATAGATAAATAGAGATACTAGATCGAAGCAGCGACCAAACGTTAAACAATCATCTTACCTTCATAACGTGACGTCAGATGTCATCAAAGAAAATAAATCAAAAGCAAAAATTATTCCTGCCTCTCAAAATAAAATTATCAACAATCAAATGCTCCACACAACTTTAAATGGCATGAAATCAAATAAAAACGAGCGATATACAAATAATGCCGTTTTAAACGCACCACTTGTGTTAAACAATAGGTTATATTGGCGCCAAAACCGGGGTGCATGCCCGCCACTTGACCATCTGTGAGTTTTTTTTTATTCAATGTAATAGCAATGGTCGATCTGCGTTCAGATTTATGAATTCATTTTTAACCGACTTACCAAAAAGGAAATTATGTTTCTTTTTTTCTTTTTGTGTATGTTCACGCATTTCTCAGTCAATTTTGAACCGATTTTGAATTTTTTTTATTGTTTTAAAAAGTATGTTTCGAAATTGGTCCCATTCTCTCGTCTCTCGTCCAATCTCTCGGGATTGCTGCAATCGCATGTCTGTTTATTGTGTATACCATTTCATAACATAACATCACGCCATCACGCCAGTACGCTCTTAAGGGGTACGCAGATCTCTCATTTCACCGGTAACGCTCTAGTTTTATGATATTCGGGTAATCTATTCTGGCGTTGTAGGTACCTTACTAAACAACTTGCCTATTAGGTAGGTTGTACAACTAAAAAGTGAAAAAAAAAGCTTTTTACAAAAAAATACTACCGACTTCTAAATAAAAAGACTACAAAGTGAAAAGTCGGTGTCTATAACGCAAAAAAATCGTACCTACGAAAGACGCCGACTTCCAAAAATAAAGTTATTTTCACTTTGTAGTCTTTTTATTTGGAAATCGGTAGTATTTTTGTTCGCGACGAAGCGACACATAGCTTATAGTCTATATACTTGCCTATATACCGTTAAAATACTTAAGTTATTTAAGTAAGCAATGTATGTAATAGCATAGGTAAATAAAGAATTTAATTCTTTTCGATTAGGGGTCCCCTAAAAAGCGGGAGCGCAAGTAGCGCCGGGTGCGACATATTCACGCACCAATGTGTGTTATTTACCTTTACATACACTACACTGTTAGGAAACACAATCTAGGTGTTCTAACTTGGATGCCCTAAGGCTATGACTGAAAAATGATACCTAACAACAGTACATAGCCAGGGACTATAGAGTATCACCCTGAAACACTAGATACATACACATTTCGCTCAAGTAAGTGGTAAGATGAACTCGTTATAAGCGATTCAGCACTTCTAGGTAACCTAGATATCTGCCTAGGACATGTAAACAGATAGTACTCACATAGTTCTAGTACATAAAGGCCACTTGCTTGAGATAATGTGTCTGTATACATAGAGCACAAGGGTTTTCGAGCGCTTGTCGGCGGCCCGCCCGCCTTCAGGTACCTTCTGAGCCTGAAGGAATATAGATTTGCTTACTGAAGCAATACCATCGGGGACTGGCAGGCAGGCGCTCGGATTTCCCCATAGGCCCCAGGTCCTCTGACCTTCGGGCATATCATAAAACCTGTTGGTTTCCCTGGGTCTGGCAAATATTTCCCTTTTCGGCCGCTTCCCGGCACCAAAACCACCAGAAGGGCTGGTGGTATACCCTAGTTACACGCACCATTCGATTCCTTGTTTCATGGCCTCCCTGATCACACTTTTGTAAGGAGCCCAGCTCTGGTGACCAGGGAGATAACCACCGAAATATATTGCCCGGCCCCGGGACATTCTCATTTTCGGACACTTCAGGGTGAATACTGACTCGAGGGTTGAACCCACGCCCACCAGAGTGGCACCATAGGGTGGCCTGTCATGATGGCCATCGATTAATGCCTGGTGGTCGTGGATTCCACGAATACCTTGAGTACAAACTAACTTTATGTTAGAAAATAACATCTTTCACTACTCACGCACACTTACAGGCACCTACACGCCTGAAGGTTATAGATATAGCTATAGAAACACTGGATTCCTATAGCTTAGGGAAAGGGCTTTCGAACCCCCGCGATGAAAGTAGTGGAAAAATGTATACTTTAGCATGTAATAGCCATAAGTTCGAAAAACCAGCAGAATTTCCCTTCATCACTCGTTCTTCCTAGCAGAACTCCTCGGCGGAGATAGTTAGGGACCTGGACCAAGGTCCGTTGGATGGGCCATTTCAAGGCGCTTCCAACCATATAGGTCATGCCATGGTCATGACATCGGGAAGGGAGGTTCTGCTGATTTATAGCATAAGTTTATAATAAAAAATTAGGTAAATAAAAAACTTGTGCGACTAAAAAATCAGGGTCCTCGTGACGGTAAAGTTTGGTAGTACGATAGTGCGCATGCGCATCGAGCAATTCGGTAGCCAAATTTGTATTAGAAGAATCCACGCAACTTTATGTCACGAAGACCCTGTGAAAACATCGCAAAACACTAAGAAGAATAAAGTCTTTTATTTCCTGGACATCATATCTTCACCCGTGAACATCTGGCAGACCTCAAGCAGCTCACAGAGGCGAGAATTCTTGATGACAACTGAACTATAGGTGCAAGGGTGTCAACGCGCTGGTGCTGGAGCCTTACAACCTCCAGAAGCCCTATCCTCCGCCAGCGATCACGTCCACCCCGTACATTTACTGGTCCGTTCAAGCCGAATTTTCAAGAACCAAGCCGTTCCTGTGAACATATAGGCCAATGAAAAGCCTGGTTCCGGTGAAGAAAGAAGTCTGACGTCCAGTTCCTGTGAACATATAGGCCAACGAAAAGCCTAGTTCCGGTGAAGTAAGAAGCCTGATGCCCCGTTCCTGAGAACAGTTCCTGTGAACAGAGAAGCCTGATGTCCAGTACACCTCGTCAACTGAGGGTACATTCCTATTTCTTTAACACGTCACATAATAGTCAAAACGTAACGTACCGTTCCTGAGAACCGTACCTGTGAACAAAGAAATCTGATGCCCACGCCTGGGAACATTTCCTGAGAACCTAGTGCCTGGGAAGAAAGAAACCTGACGTCCGTTTCCTGGGAACCATACCCCATAAACAAATTTGGTAAGAAATATATTCCCATACTTAAAGTACCGACTGGGGTACGAAACCATCACGTTCCCGTGAAGAGTTCCTGGGAATAAAGAAGCCTGACGTCCCACTCGTAAACCTTACAAGTGTCAAGGTTAAGATCATATTTCTTTAAAGATTAGTCAAAAACGTTACGTATCGTTCCTGTGAACACTTTCCAGGAAAGAAAGAAAGGAAGGTGGGATTTCCAGTATCGTATGACATCAGGGCACTCGACAACAGGATTCCGTCCTGCCACGCGTCCCGTTTGAATAGCAGACGACTACCGTTGCTAAGAGACGCACGTGGATTGAGCCCCACGTGTGCCAGTGACGTGTCACAGACGGTAAGAGACTCACACGTGGATTAGGCCCCACGTGTGAAACCCTTTTCCTGGGTGGAAAAACCCAGATACTGGGTGGAAACCGTGTTCCTGGGAGACAACCGCATTCCTGGGAAATTTTCGTTACGCCCCTGAAGCGATCCAGTGGCGTGAACCTGCGTTTTGGAGGGTTACCGTCGTCAAGAGACGTGAAACCAGCCGGTCTTCGTGACTACCCGTTCCTGGGAGACAGCTGCCGACCCTGGGCTGTGAACCTGAGAAGAAACTAGGAGATTACTGTCCTGGTAACCTAGTTGCTGAGGAAATAGCGCTATCCCTGAGAGAGCTATCGCTAGAAGAAACTTATAATAGAAGTTTTTATAGCGTGTTGAGAGCTTGTTTCGGAGATAGAACACACGTACGACGTTCATCGAGTCCTGCAGAATTATAGCTGAAGGATTATCACCGAGGCGCTATCCCTGAGAAAAAACATAGAAGTTTCGAACGTGTGAAGGCGAAGATTTGTTCTATGAGATAGAACGAAAACAAACACATACGAGGACAAACACATTACCCTCATTCGGCAGTCGGGTAATAAGAGTTAGTGTGGAAGAGAACCCGACACTAATCAGGGACACTAACTCCTTCAGTCTGGATTTGACCATCAAGATTGGATTTTTCGATTGAAACGTGTTATAGCCTGGAAGCTGACCTGGAGTTAAGAGGATCGGACTAACCTGGAGTTAAGAATTAACCCGGGGTTAAAATTTCGAAAAATCAAAAAAGGGAAGCGAATCCACTTCAAGCTGACGTCTGGGACCGAACTTAACCCAGAGTTAGGACTTAGCAGTTTTCAAGAAATTCTTTGAAGCTTGGACATAGCCGTTTGAAGACTTGAAAATAGACTTAACCGTTCGTGCTGGAGTCTAGAGTTGGACTTAACCTGTTCGAGCTGAAGTCTAGGGTTGGACTTAACCCTTTCGTGCTGAAGTCTAGGACTTAACCCGTTCCTGCTGAAGTTTGGATTTGGACTTAACCCTTTCAAGCAGCCGTCTTGAATATAGTCAACCCGTTCCTGTTGAATTTTGGATTTGGACTTAACCCGTTCCTGCTGAAGTCTAGAATTGGACTTAACCCGTTCCTGCTGAAGTCTAGAATTGGACTTAACCCTTTCGAGCTGAAGTCTAGAGTTGGACTTAGCCCGTTCGAATTGAAGATTGAAACAGAAGTCAACATGCCGATGACCAGATCACAGGACAGGAAGGCTGAGGCGTGGACAGTAGGCATGGATCACCCAACAGGCCTACGTCATCAACTGCCCCCACGCTCGCCTACGACGACCGAAGGGACGGGACAGTCTGCACCGACGTCACATATAGGTGACGACCCGCTCACACAGAGACTTACAGGAGATATAGATGATAAGGAACAAACAGATCGCCCCAGCACATGCAGGAAGGCACCCAGGAGGGAAGGATCTTCAGATAGAACACTGAAGCCTTCTGATAGGATACAAGGGATTCAAGATAAGACCTTTGATAGAGGCACTGCCATGGCTACCCGGGGGGACGCCCGTAACGTCCAAAGCAGACCGCCGTCGACCAGGACGACCCGGTCACAAAAGAAAATTTCGAGGGCACGTGAAGACTTATTGAAGATTAAGTTGGAACTTGCCAAGTTAGCACTTCAAAAGGCAGAAGAAGAAGTTTCTGAAGCCGAATATATGGATGACAGAGACTCTAATGAAGAGTACGTGCGTTCTTGGCTGGAAGAGGCACCAGAACCTGAGCCACTGAGGGAGGATGACGCCGCCGAAGGGGACAAAAGCAAACAGCAGCCCCCGCCTGCGACTGTCGACGCTATAGCGGACTCCCGGACGCACGATCCTACAGCAAAAGAAGTGAAGGCTAACACAGAGCCGTCAAGGCAAATAGAAGCGAAAGACTCACTCCGTCCCTTCCTAACGGAGCTGACATCCGCTATAGCGTCGCTAGCCGACAGGAAAATCGAGCCATGGACGCCCAACCCTTCGGCGTCGAAGGCTGTCATGACTCTACCAAACTTTGGTGGAGCTCATACCGAATGGCTATCTTTTCGAGCCATATATGAGGCAACTCGTGCCTACTTCAGCGACATAGAAAACACGGCAAGACTCAGAAGGAGCTTGCGTGGTCGCGCACTGGAGACAGTGAGCTCAGAACTCATCGGGAACGCAAAACCGGATGAGATCATGAGAGAATTGGAGCTACAATACGGACGTCCTGATTCAATCGCCCAGGCCGAGACAGATCGACTTAGAGGGCTGCCACGATGCAGCGAGTCGCCCAAGGACATCTGTACCTTTGCAAGTCGGGTCAGAAGCGGAGTGGTCACCCTGCGTGCACTCAAGAAGGATCATTACCTGATCAATGCTGAGTTAATGCGATTATTAACCGAAAAGCTGCCCAATTCTCTACGTGTACAGTGGTACAGAACGTTCACGGAAAAGTATCAGTCGCTGCCAGACTTATCACTCTTCAGCGACTTTATAACGGAACAAGCTCACTTCTGCAGTGCATTCGCCCCGCCTGAGGCCATCAAGGAGACAGACACTCTGGTGGGGAAACGTGTCATACAACGGACACACATAGCTACCGACAAGCCGGTAAACAAATGTCGAGTCTGCGACAAGGAAGGTCACTACTCGTCTGACTGCCCCAGGTTCAGAGACGCAGCAAGTGACAAGAAATGGGAGCTAGCCAAGAAACATAGCTTGTGCTATCGCTGCCTGAGATTTCGTCGGGAAGGCCACACATGTACCAAGAGGAAGTGTGGCCTCAAGGGATGTACAGCCACGCACCATCGACTTCTTCATTATAGTAAGAAGCCTCAGACAGATAGGTCTAAGAAAACCACTGCTCCAGAGGACCAGAAGAAGGAACCTAACGAAACGGTGGCTAGTTCGCGAACTAGTTCGAGTCATGCTTTCCTGAAAATGATACCGGTTCGAGTCATCGGACCGGCGGGAGAGGCAGACACTTATGCACTCCTTGACGACGGATCTACCGTTTCGCTGATAGATGAAGCCATCGCCCAGCGAGTGGGAGCAGTGGGACCTATAGACCCACTGAAGATCGGTGCCATTGGTGACACCATGATCGACACTCCCTCATCGAGACGAATAACAGTCGTTCTCAATAGTAAACAGAAAAATAGGGTGCCCTTCAAGGCGCGCACCATTCCGAAGCTCAACCTGTCACCACAGGCAGTCAGTCGAGAAGATGTAGCACGATGCAGACACCTTCAAGACCTGACGTCGCAGCTTACTTACCCCACTGGAGTGCCAAAGATCCTCGTCGGCCAAGATAACTGGCACCTGTTACTGGCCAGCGAGATCCGCAGAGGTCCGAGAAACCAACCCATCGCGTCGTTAACCATGATGGGTTGGACATTACACGGCGCGCACACCAGAACCCTGGGACAACGGGTGCACTATGTCAACAGATATCAAACTGTTGACAACAAGCAAGATGCGGATCTGAACGAGCAGCTCCGTGAATTCTTCGCTATCGAATCATTGGTCATCAATCCAGGACGACCAGCTTCTGACCCAGAGAAGAAGGCAGAAGAGATCCTGAACCGTCACACAAGACAGTTAGGAAACGGGCACATAGAAACCGCCATGCTATGGCGAGATGAAAACATAGAAATGCCCGATAGTTACGAGACAGCCCTCAAAAGGCTAGTCTCTATCGAGAAGAAGCTGGATAAAAATCCCGCTCTTCGTGTGAAATACACACAACAGACGAACTCCCTTACAGAAAAGGGATACGCTAAAAAGGCGACTGCATCAAGCATCGCAACTGTGGTGAATAATAGTCACCAACGGGCGAAGTTTGAACCAAGAAAATGGGTATCAAACAGTTCGCAAAGGATGGAAAATATAGATCCGTCACAGACGCATTCAGAGGTCGTGAATACCGCCATCACACGGCGTTTTCACCGACCAAAATATAGACAGCAAATAGAAAACAGAGATCCTTTACAGATCAAAGCAGAGGTTGTGAATACCGCCATCACACGGCGTTTTCACCGACCAAGACATCGACAGCAAGAAGATGTACCGTCGGTCACAAATCCTGGCCGACATGTTCTGGCGCCGCTGGGTGCGAGAGTACCTGCCGGAGCTCCAAAACCGGCGGGAGCCCCACAGCAGCGGGCCTGGCCTGCAGGTGGGCGACCCCGTCCTCACCATGACGGCCAACTGCCTCGCAACACGTGGCCGCGAGGCCGCACCGAGGCCATCTACCCTGGCCCTGATGGTGAAGTCCGGACCGCTGAGGTGCGCACCACTGGCGGCACTCTAAAGCGTCCGGTGAAGAAGCTCATACCGCTACCTAAATGAGCGTAGCAGAGTTCCAGCGGCGAGAGCTGAGCGACGTGTCGCAGAGCGTCGTGGCTACGAGCGCTGCCGACGGTCGTCGCTCACCGGCGTGATGCAGCGCCGCGCCGACGTCGCTACGTGTCGTCACTGCACTGCACGGCGGGAGAGATGTTCGCGACGAAGCGACACATAGCTTATAGTCTATATACTTGCCTATATACCGTTAAAATACTTAAGTTATTTAAGTAAGCAATGTATGTAATAGCATAGGTAAATAAAGAATTTAATTCTTTTCGATTAGGGGTCCCCTAAAAAGCGGGAGCGCAAGTAGCGCCGGGTGCGACATATTCACGCACCAATGTGTGTTATTTACCTTTACATACACTACACTGTTAGGAAACACAATCTAGGTGTTCTAACTTGGATGCCCTAAGGCTATGACTGAAAAATGATACCTAACAACAGTACATAGCCAGGGACTATAGAGTATCACCCTGAAACACTAGATACATACACATTTCGCTCAAGTAAGTGGTAAGATGAACTCGTTATAAGCGATTCAGCACTTCTAGGTAACCTAGATATCTGCCTAGGACATGTAAACAGATAGTACTCACATAGTTCTAGTACATAAAGGCCACTTGCTTGAGATAATGTGTCTGTATACATAGAGCACAAGGGTTTTCGAGCGCTTGTCGGCGGCCCGCCCGCCTTCAGGTACCTTCTGAGCCTGAAGGAATATAGATTTGCTTACTGAAGCAATACCATCGGGGACTGGCAGGCAGGCGCTCGGATTTCCCCATAGGCCCCAGGTCCTCTGACCTTCGGGCATATCATAAAACCTGTTGGTTTCCCTGGGTCTGGCAAATATTTCCCTTTTCGGCCGCTTCCCGGCACCAAAACCACCAGAAGGGCTGGTGGTATACCCTAGTTACACGCACCATTCGATTCCTTGTTTCATGGCCTCCCTGATCACACTTTTGTAAGGAGCCCAGCTCTGGTGACCAGGGAGATAACCACCGAAATATATTGCCCGGCCCCGGGACATTCTCATTTTCGGACACTTCAGGGTGAATACTGACTCGAGGGTTGAACCCACGCCCACCAGAGTGGCACCATAGGGTGGCCTGTCATGATGGCCATCGATTAATGCCTGGTGGTCGTGGATTCCACGAATACCTTGAGTACAAACTAACTTTATGTTAGAAAATAACATCTTTCACTACTCACGCACACTTACAGGCACCTACACGCCTGAAGGTTATAGATATAGCTATAGAAACACTGGATTCCTATAGCTTAGGGAAAGGGCTTTCGAACCCCCGCGATGAAAGTAGTGGAAAAATGTATACTTTAGCATGTAATAGCCATAAGTTCGAAAAACCAGCAGAATTTCCCTTCATCACTCGTTCTTCCTAGCAGAACTCCTCGGCGGAGATAGTTAGGGACCTGGACCAAGGTCCGTTGGATGGGCCATTTCAAGGCGCTTCCAACCATATAGGTCATGCCATGGTCATGACATCGGGAAGGGAGGTTCTGCTGATTTATAGCATAAGTTTATAATAAAAAATTAGGTAAATAAAAAACTTGTGCGACTAAAAAATCAGGGTCCTCGTGACGGTAAAGTTTGGTAGTACGATAGTGCGCATGCGCATCGAGCAATTCGGTAGCCAAATTTGTATTAGAAGAATCCACGCAACTTTATGTCACGAAGACCCTGTGAAAACATCGCAAAACACTAAGAAGAATAAAGTCTTTTATTTCCTGGACATCATATCTTCACCCGTGAACATCTGGCAGACCTCAAGCAGCTCACAGAGGCGAGAATTCTTGATGACAACTGAACTATAGGTGCAAGGGTGTCAACGCGCTGGTGCTGGAGCCTTACAACCTCCAGAAGCCCTATCCTCCGCCAGCGATCACGTCCACCCCGTACAATTTTATTGTAAAAATCTTTTTATCTGAAATATCATTTTGAAATGTTCTGCTAATGAAAATATCTCAAGTATTGGAAAAAATAAAAGAGATTCAGTCGTGTAATCAAAACATTATTTTAAAGGAGAACGAATGTACCTACAATTATTTGGCCAGACTAGAAACACATCTAGAAACGCAATCAAACCCTCCACATATTTTTTTAATTATTTAAGATGTTCATGCACCCCCAGTTCAACGGCTTGATTGGCAGATACCTACTAAGAGCTCCTCTTGGCGCGGATCCCCAGATTGGGATTAGAACAGCATCATTTGGTTGACGCTTTCCGGGTCTTTTCTCCCTGTCTGCCAAACTAATGGCTTGAAAACCCCTTTTCAGATCCTAAATTGATTATTTTTTTCATTACCTATGGTGTTTTCATGCTTGAATGGGATTATCTCTGACCTACACCGTCTGGTAGATCGTTCGTTACACATTAGTGATATAAAGAACAATGGCGAAATTTTAGCTGACTTAAATTTGAGCGTCTGAAAGTGAGTTATATACGAAAGACATTCTATTAATTGTCTATGTTTTTTAAAGTAGTAACTATATTAAGTAATAATATCATTATTGTATTTATTGCAGTAAATGAGTTAACAATACAGTTTATGTCTAAGTGTAGATGTTCCTTGCAGGTAGGTAAGAATATTGTAGTGTAGTAGAAATAAATGAATTACTTTCAATTAATGATTGGCAAAAATACTAGTACCCAAGTCTAAAAAAAAGCTATAGCTTTGTTGTTGACGACAACCTTTTGATACGAGTCAAAGTCACTTAGTTTAAATAAATATACTCTTTCCAAAGAGTATACTACACATTTCATGCTAAAATAACTAGTTATGGGAAATACTAATGCGATATTCCTCTTTTACTTCCACGGAATTGAATAATATTACCTATTAAACACATTTTTAAAAGTAACCCAGACATAACCTACAAAAGTGTATGACTGAATATCTATTATTCTCTACATTCTCGAACAAAAATTCTTGCACAAACTAATTCAGAACATCACCCTGAGTTAAACCAGATATTTTTCATTTAAAGACTATTGAATTTAATCTCAGCTAAAACAATGTATGCACACCTGCCATTGTTCTTTATGTCGGCACTTTAGCCACTTTCAAATCTGCTGTGGCCCAGATACCTGACCCTTTGTTATGTTTAATGAAATACGAGGTTCCTTCACCCGCGCTTCACGCGTATTGTTAATTGTTATTCGAGGAACACTAACAAAACTTATTTTAATTGAGATAAGAGACGGTAACACTAACAGAGCCGTTTTGTTTTAGCTGCAAGTACTGTGTCAGCTAAACTTTGAATAAGCAAAGCCAGAACCGCGACTGTTGGTGCTTACAAAAATGATTGCGTATTCAGTAGACCTTCCTTTGTTGTCTACGAAATAATATTTTGTTAGCTACTTGCTCGTATTATACTAAGTAATAAAATGAAAGCGCAAAATGGATTAAGGGATCTGCTTTCTAGGTTCCTGTTCAAAGACTAGTAGCAATTTAATGTTTAATGCCAACGCAACACATGACGTTAACAAAAAAAAGGTCATCACCTACTCGATCAAAAGATATCCACTGATGACGTAGACCAACCGACTCTACAATATACCTAGATATCCACCCCAAGCATTTTCGCAGCTGTTGTCGGTTGGTGCGCTGCTAGCTTTCGGAGGAATCCTATCTTTACTAATAGATCCTAACTTGGATCCTGACATGGCTGCCTTGGCCTGACATGGCTGTTTTTAATTAATTATTGTATTTCGTAGTTGTTTGTTTTACTCTTGACACTTTAAGTGCACATCTTTCGTCTACATCGTTCTTACATATTATGTAATTTTCCAACAAACAAGAATTTAACCAAATATGATTGTAGGTACTTGTAAATTGAACTTTATTGATGGAGAAGAACGTGCAAGAAACTCCACGGACACTCCGTGGAGTTTCTTGCACGTTTTCTCCATAGATACCTTGACCTACTGACGTTTGCGAATGTGCAACAAACTTTTCGTTTTTTTTTTTTTTTACTTTTCAAAAGTAGCATAACCTTTAAATGGTTTAGTAACTAAACCATTTTAAAGGTTACTACAAACAAATTACCTACTTTAATTCAACTAAACTTTAGTTGAAATAAAGTAGGTATTTTGTTTGATTGATTGATTGATACCTAGGAGATAAATAAAATAAAATAAATAAAATTAAATAACTTTATTTCCAAAAATACAATTTTTACATTTTAAAATTCAATTTACAAGTACGATACTAAAGATACTAAAGTATCAACATTCAAACTAAAATAATCCAACCAATGTGCCTAGCGTTTTTCGAACTGTGTTAGGGTCGGCTTCCGGATCCGGTGTAACCAGATGCATCTGAATACCAGTAGGTATTTTACATGGAGCGACTTCATAACTGACCCTTACAACCCAATTTCTAGCACACAAGATAAGACGGGTTGTCAAAGAACTTAAGTGTACCTACAATAAAGCATAGTATTCATCTTCAATTAAATAATCCATTCCATATCTTTACCCGTAATAATTCATTTAATTAAAACCCCCCACAACAATTACACACAAATAAAACTATCTTCCCTTTCAAGTTATTAGACAGCAACAATGAATTCAAACAAATTAAACATTATTTAAGTGTAATGCGTTTTATTGTCAGCACTTGCCCCACTAGTGAGGGGACGCAAGGGATTAGAGCAGCGCTTGCAATAAAGGGGCGGTTTTGATCGCAGCTCGTCAAGGGTGAAATTTATAACTGTGGTCAATTGGTGTGTGATGAACGGTTTTATTACTATCTTGTAATGTAAGTTTTTTATTGTTTTAGGTTTTATTTTTTGGTCTAGGCTTGACAGATTACATATTTTTGGGTCCTAGTGTAGGTATATAGATCGACAGCGTTACAGTTAGAGCCTACCAAAAGCAAATTGTAACTACCTATCTCTAAAGTTAAGCAGGCCAAGTGTATTGAATATTGCACCTTCTTCTTTTCTTTGATTTCTTGCCAGGTATTGTTTTTTGGACTGGGGACCTCGATACAACGTGAAGCAAATGCTTTGGGTTATTCTATTTATTTGGGATGGTAAATAAAAGCCTTTACCGCCATCTATCGGCGTATTGGTTGAAGCAATACTAACTGTCGGAATCTTAGATAAAGTACCTATAGATTAAGCCTTAAAATGAGCTTGATTGATAGAGCGAGATGGCCGATTGGCAGCTCCATGTAAATAATAAGGACAAAAGATTATTGTTTGTCTTTGTCACCATGGCCGGTTTCTGTTGTTTGTCAAACTTTAATGTAAAGGCAGGTTTGACAAACAAACTCGGTTTTGTTTGATTTTCTGTGATTTCGTGGTATTATGTGTTAATTGAGCGAAGGAATTTGGGTTATAATAAGATAATATAGTGTTACGGATGTGACGTCAGCCTACGTGCAACCGACCAATGCCCGCCGAGCCCGCCGAAGCAAAGCCGCCATATTGAAGCCTTCTCTTCAGTCAAGCCATGCCAAGCAGTGGGGATGTGTTAATATAAGCGATTGCCAGTCATTTATTTATCTCTTTCGATTGTGAATACAAGATCTGAACAAAGCTCTGCCCGAATTTTATTTATCCGTTTCACTCAGAAGTGGGATACACAAAAAGTAAGCTTCGTTTTAATAAAATATCCACGCCACAACCGCAAGATCACCCTGAATCTGAAGAAAAATCGAACAAGTTTGTCATATTTACGGACTGAACGACACTACGAGCTTCACAGCGTGTGCTACACTCTTCCATCAACCCGACTGCACACCGAGCAAGACTACATCAAACTCTTCAACGTGTGCTGCGTGTGACTGCAAGGAGAGGTCCTAACAAGGTCCGAGAGCTGCGAAAAGCTACAGCCAGTCTGCCAGGAGCCACAGCCAGTTTGCCAGGTGCGTTATCTTTCTCATTTCTATATTCGCAATATCAATAACTCTAATTCTAGCCAGGCCATAGCCCTTGTTTTACTCGTCGCCATATTCTCAATAATAAGGATAAAACTAATTCGCATAACCAGCATCCGTGTATGACCATGTTTTTACGTAAACGAAACAAAAGGTATAAGGATAGTAACAGATGGCGTCCTGTAGGTAGTTTGTTTACCCTTGTGGGAAAAAGGCGTACCTTCATATGTGCTTATAATTAACTCTTATTCTAGCCGGTCCATAGCCATTTAGTCTAGCAGTTGGAATAAATAGATTAACCAAATACAAACATTGTTTTGCTTCGGGTACAAACTAATAATATTGTACTAATTACGCAGATCAAAATTAAGCTTACCACTGATCAACCCGTATATAGACGTAAGACATCCTTGGACGACAATCCGAATCCAGTTACGCTTATCCTGTGATCTAAGTAAAAAAAAAAGAGAGCGTCGATTGTAAGCTTTGTGACAAAATAGAACGCCGCCACTTGCATACTTTGTACCTCTGTTGATTACCGCGCTTTAAATGTCACTGTAAAATAAATATTTCCCTTACCTTATATAGAAGATCAAATTTCTGAGTTAACTGGCAAAGATTACTTTAACTGTTACGCATCAGTATGGTCCAATTAGCAATTAATCCAGATGACACTCATAAAACAGATTTTAGAAGTAGCAAAGGTAGTAGCATAAGTATACCGGGGTTCCATTTAGTTTAGAAAAGAGACCTTCGGTGTGAGATTTATTAATATAGTAGCATAATCTGTCGGTAGATCTGTCGATACCCAAAACGAAGCAGGTATTGGCATTTTTTTTAGAAGATTTACTTCTACCCTCAACTGATTTAAATTCTGGCGTTATAATTTTATGAAATGTCTAACAAAAAAAATACCGACACGTTTTGAAAAATCAAATCGCTAAATGGTCAGGTCAAATTGCCACCAGTGGCATACAGCCGTGTTGGCAGTTTCAAGTTTCATTTGTCTAGTAATGTGTGTCATGTGGGTACGTCCATTTATCGGATTGTGCAGTTATTTCAAGAAGTTTTATTTGAAATTTCGTGTTGTTTGGGTACCCGTTAATAGATTAGTTTTGAACAATTGCAAAATATTTCGTGTTCTAAGCCTGTGTTCGCTTTGTATGACCCCGCGCTTCCTACATAAGTACATACGGATGCGTGTAAGTTAGGTGTCGACGGTATATAGACGCAAAACAAACTGAAAATAAAATTAATTGCGATCAGTCGTGTTACAAGTGAGGATAGCATGACCCATTATTATGAGCTTCAAACCCTTGCTGTTGGACTCGTTACGTAGATTTCGCATGTATGTTATAGGTAAATATGTCATGTAAAGGTTGTTACCAATTGTGCAGCGGTCCAAGGTACGGTCACGCATTGCAGGATAGTGGTTTTTGATAAAATATTATAACATTAGTGTTGAGTATAGGCCGGGCCATCGTATGAAACATGTAGGCGCTTGGCAGAAATCTAGTCGTTACAAAGAATAAAAAAGAAATCGTCTCGTAAGTCGCTGATTGGTTCTATACGTTACAATGCCAGGACGATAAGCTTAGTTCATTAATTAACCAGCTAAATACCAACACCTTCGATCCGTACGCAATAAGCAATTACATGATTGTTGACGAGAGGCTTTATAGAAAAACCCTAAACGGGAGTAGACTTGTAGGAGCTAGATAAGATAGTGCAAATGCATCATGATTACTTTGGTCACCATGATTTTAATAAAATAGTATATTGGTTACCAAAAATGACGCAATTCATTAGAAAATACATGACCGCACGTCTTCATTGTGCACATGGCAAGGAAAGTTAGTGTATGAAAGAACGAACATTACATCTAAATTCGTAAACTATCTGAACCAATGCTTATGATTCATGTAAACCATTTAGGTCCGTTTTGTTGGGCAAAAAGGGGTATGTGTACAGTTGGCTCATGGCTAAATAATAACAGCCGCACGGGTCGATCTTCAAGGTTAAGCAACGCTTGACGAGGTCGGTCCGTGGATGGGTAACTATTTCAACATACCAAGATTCCTCCGTGCCTCGGAAAGCACATTAAGCCGTTAATCCCGGCTGTCATTTGAAGATCTTTGATAGTCGTTACGGGTAGTCGGAAGCTTGAGATCTGACACCAGTCTTGTCAAGGGGTATCGTGTTTCCCAGTTACTGGGTTAAGGAGGTCAGATAGGCAGTCGCTCCATGTAAAATACTGGTACTCGGCTGAATCCGGTAGGACTGGAAGCCGACCCCAACATAATTGGGAAAAGACTAGGCAGATTGATTGTGTACAGTTGGTAATGATTGTAGTGACGAATGAGTTTTCCAAATTTGCTATTGCCGAGTCAAAACTAGCGTACTATCATTTCTATCGTGACGATTCGGACACTGAAAAATATATTCTGCCTTTTTGGTTCTCCCAATCATGGTGAGAGGTACAATATTAAGGCCTTCACGAGCAAACATTTTAAAAGGTTTGGTAAAAAGTTTAGGTACCCACATTAAATGATATTGCTTGATCACATGCTACTGGTTAGTTTAAATGTAAAAATCAATCCATTTATAATGTTTTGCGGGCTGTAGTTAGGTACTATAGTAAAGCCTTTGCAAATAACTAAATAACTGGGCCAATACTCTGTCTGATGTAATTTGGGGAATCAATAACACTACTAATGTTGACGATGCTACGTCGATTGCTCAGTTACAGGAGCGAATAAATAAAAAGCGTGAACTATAATAACCTGGTGTAATTACAAAAATACAATATCCGAATTAAAATGTAGTGTCTTCGTCGTGGTAAGAATTTGAGTGCGCGATGCTCGGAGCGGGAGACGTGCCAGCGCCGCCCGCGCCTCCCGCGCGCCCTCTCATACCCCGCGCGCCTCCAACCAATCGCAGGCAGGCCATGCATAGACATGCTCCCCGGGTTGAAGTGGACTTCAAAGAGGAAGTGGACAGATGTTGTTGAAGCCGCGCCGAATCGTCCCTCTCTTCGTCTTCAGATCCGCGACCCTCGTGACGCCATCGCTGCCGGGGTACACCTGCACGACGCGTCCCAGCAACCAGCAGAGTGGCGGAAGCGCCTTGTCCTTCACAAGAACAAGCGATCCCAACGCTATGTCACCGTTGGTAGAAGCAGGCCATCTCGTTTTCTGCTGTAGATTTGAAATGTATTCGAGATTAAACCTTTTCCAAAAGTGTTGCTTGATGCATTCCACACGCTGGTAGCGCTCCAAACGATTGATGTTGGCGTCGGTGATCTGTGGATTTGGAACCGACATTAGTGAGCGTCCAATAAGGAAATGAGAAGGAGTAAGGGCAGAGAAGTCGAGAGGATTAGTGGAAAGAGGAGTAAGGGGCCTTGAATTTAGAATTGCCTCTATTTGAGTTAGGCACGTAGCCATTTCCTCGTAAGTAAAATGAGTAAGCTGCAAGATTCTTTTTAAATGATGTTTCGTTGAACGAACCGCAGCCTCAGCGAGGCCGTTAAAGTGTGGAGAATAAGCCGGTGCAAACCTGAATTCTATGCTTTCCTGAGCCATTTCATGTGCAACATCAGAACCCTGCAAAAATTTATATAGTTCATTACTTGCTCCGACAAAATTTGTACCATTATCGGACAAGATAGTACGTGGCCTGCCGCGACGTGCGACAAAACGATTTAAAGCAGCTCTGTAAGCTTCTTTAGATAGGTCCGTGACAAGCTCGAGATGCACAGCTTTGGTAGCCATGCATATAAAAATGCACAGGTAGGACTTTATTAATCTAGATCCCCGACCTTTCCGGTCAGATATCAGTATGGGCCCAGCATAGTCGACGCTACTATTAAGAAAAGGAAACTCCAAGGTGCTTCTAGTGTTAGGTAACTGTCCCATGATTGGCTGCACATTTTGAGCTTTAAATCTAAAGCATTTTAAGCATTTGTTCACAGTTACCTTAGCAAGATTTCTGCCCCCCAGAGGCCAATAAGTTTGGCGAATAGTCGACAAAAGCAATTGTGGACCTGCATGTAGTAGTTTTTGATGTTGCATTTGAAATAATAATCTCGTTAAATGATGCTTACTACAGAGTAAAATTGGATGTTTTACGTCGTATTCATACGGGGAGTTATCTAGTCTGCCCCCTACACGAATAATATTGTCACAGTCTAAAAAGGGAGTCAAAGAAGTTAACCTGTTTTTAAGTGACAATGGCTTCCCGGATTTGAGGACAGCGTACTCATTTGGGAACATTTCAGATTGAGCTACACGTAACATAAGAAACAAGGCCTTTCTAAGTTCATCAGCAGAAAGGGAACCTATTATTTTAGAATTATTATTTTGTAAGTTGTAAATAAATCTTAGAATGTAAGCTACGACGCGTTGTAAATCATTGAAGTTAGAATGTTTGTGAGTCTTTTAAAAGGTTAACAATAGAAGAACGTAATAAAAAGGCCAAGGACCTCAAGGTTTGCCTTAACTGCCTAAGATTAGGTCATAATGAAAAAAGGTGCAGAATGGCCCACTGCAGGTACTGTGCAGCTAGGCATAACACCCTATTACACATGGAATGCCCAGAAACCCCTCCCTCACAAAACCCAAGTATTGCTCTTTCTGCTAACGATTCCATCAATGTGCAACCAGATACTCGCTCGTATGTTTTGCTTTCCACAGCGATGGTGAAGGCGGTGAGCGCCAACGGTGAAAGGAGCGACGCAAGAATCCTACTGGATTGCGGTAGTACAGCCAATTTTATTACCGAAATGTAGTGTCTTCGTCGTGGTAAGAATTTGAGTGCGCGATGCTCGGAGCGGGAGACGTGCCAGCGCCGCCCGCGCCTCCCGCGCGCCCTCTCATACCCCGCGCGCCTCCAACCAATCGCAGGCAGGCCATGCATAGACAACTAATGACACCAACTTGCTTGAAGCATTAAGATTTAATATTCGCTCGTAATGGTAGGCCATGTGACTTTACGATTTTCAGTAAAGTAAAGTTAAGTAGTCGAGTCTAGTGACGCCTAGTGACACCTAGTGACGCCTAGTAATGCCATGCAATGCCATGTAATGCCATGTAATGCCATGTAATGCCATGTAATGCCATGCAATGCCATGCAATGCCATGCAATGCCATGCATACCATGCAATGCCATGCAATGCCATGCAATGCCATGCAACGCCATGCAACGCCATGCAACGCCATGCAACGCCATGCAATGCCATGCAACGCCAAGTAACGCCAACGAATGCCAATTCAATTAGGCCACTAGGCGGCACTTTGAATGTCAAATATTGAATGTAAAAAGAAAGCTTCAGATTACGCAAGAGTGATCATGTGTACAAAAGGGTTGTTTTTATGACTACAATCAGTGCAGTTAGTCAATACAAACTGGATGACTTTTATTTTGGTCATATTCATTTATTTATTTATTATATAATTTATTGTACACCACTTAAATAATAACAGGACAATATTTTTTAAAGATAAGTGTACAATGGGCAGTCTTATCGCACAGGGCAATCTCTTACAGACAACCTTTCATAATATATTAACTAAAGTCAATGTCAACGCCATAGCTATAACGTATTTATCTTAAACATAATGTAAACATTTACATTGAATGCGGTACAATGGTTTGCAAGTAGTGTAGTGTGTGCGCTCGGTTGGCGCAGTGGTTGAGTGATTGACTGCTGCGCTGCGTGTCACGGGTTCGATTCCTGCACGGTACAAATATTTGTATGACCTACAGATAGTTGTTTCGGCTCTGGGTGTTTGTATGTGAGTTTATGTTTCTAAACGCACCTACGATACAGGAAGAAATTCCTAATGTGGGTAGATACTAAAAGTTTTACGTGGTTGCAAAAGCTCACAGGTGCTTAGTCGGTAAATGGGCTAAGGCCATATAGAAGTATAGCACCTATATCTGACAGTAACAATAGTAACTGTAATAGTAATTGTTTTTTAGTAACAATAGTACTGACACTGAAGCCCTAATTGATTTATTTGAAAGCTAATGAATGTTTTTGCTCCCATTGCGGGAGCAATGATTCCAGGATGGCCGAATGTTACGGATGTGACGTCAGCCTACGTGCAACCGACCAATGCCCGCCGAGCCCGCCGAAGCAAAGCCGCCATATTGAAGCCTTCTCTTCAGTCAAGCCATGCCAAGCAGTGGGGATGTGTTAATATAAGCGATTGCCAGTCATTTATTTATCTCTTTCGATTGTGAATACAAGATCTGAACAAAGCTCTGCCCGAATTTTATTTATCCGTTTCAATAGATAATAAGTGCGATGGTGGGTTGTAGTGTTCTTGTTGTAACACCAGAACTAACTATTGCTGTCTCATGTGCGGCCACGCCAGGGCTTCATCAATAGGTACTTTATCTAAGGTCGGAATAGTTCTTTAACTAAGGTCGGAATTATTACTGCAAAACTGCTAAGCGTATTACGTAAAATGAAACAAACATTTTTCGTTCAGAAGTTTGAAATACCAAGCACTGAAGCGTTTTCTTAAAAAGGAACTGAAATACTACTAACTAATTAATACTACTTTATCTTTACGAACAATTTAATCACTTTGGCTCTTTGATGACCCAAATTAAGTTAAAGTTAAATGCTAAAAACTTCAAAACATTTTTGGTATATTTATTTACATTCTTAGTATTTTTGAACTTTGTGCAATACGTCATTGTTGACTGAGCACTGACGTCTGACAGTGACATGATATTGAAATTGAACTGATGGATGTCAACTCGAGAGGTAAACACTTTCTTTTTTATGTTTACAAGTTCAAATTTCTTCTTTATTTTAGCACAGCAAATTATTCACAATAAAAAAAAATCAATATTAAACAACTTAGATCACTTGCATAAAATTCTGTCAGGTTACCGAAACCCAGAAGCAATGTATTCTTTTCAAATCGTCTGAAAAATAATCCATGATAGGTGAATGTGTGGGGCGGCATTTATAAAGACCGCGTGATTGGACCTATATTTCTCCCGGACCGACTTAACGTTTTCCTAAGAACAACCTTCGACGTGTACGATATGCCTCTAGCTCAGTACAGACAGAGTGACTTGGTACCTACCAAAACAACGGCGCTCTCCCTCGCCTGTCAGACGCTGCCTTACCGAAACTTTCGGAAACCATTGTATTGGAAGATTCAGTCCGGTGCCTTGGCCACCTCGCACACCAGACTTAAGGACAAGTTGTTAGCATCTGAGTTCCACAGCAGAAATCGCATAATGAACATGCTTACGACGCTGCATGAGGTATGTGTCCAGGTCCTCATATTTTACCCCCTGCACTTCGAACCTAGAGCTGAGCAAAAGGTGAGATGGTTCATTAATAATAATTAGTACTGATTTTACTGGCTATGTACTTACACTAAAATCTTGTTACACGACCACGAACCGGATGACGATATATTGGAAGGCCTCCCACTAGGTGGACCGATGACCTGGTTAAGGTTGTGGGGTGGCGCTGGATGCGAGACGCACAGGATCGGTTAATGTGGCGACGCCTGGGCGAGGCCTATGTGCAGCAGTGGATGTCTTTCGGCTGAAATGATGATGGTGAGGTGTGCCAGTGAATCTTCTACATATCGCCACAGCTACATGAACCATCAGAGGTTGCCGGAGTCATTTACTGCAGAGGAATTATCTAGAAATAAATTGGAGGAGCTCTTTGGTAGCTCAAGTTCAAAGTGCTAAGTGTATAAAACAAACCGGCCAAGTGCGAGTCGGACTCGCGCACGAAGGGTTCCGTACCATTATCGCAAAAAACGCCAAAAAAGTCACGTTTATTGTATGGGAGCCCCACAATTTCAACTGTCTAGCTATCACGGTTCATGAGTTACAGCCTGGTGACATACAGACAGACGGACAGTGGAGTCTTAGTAATAGCACGGGGTCTCATTGCTAAGAAAGAAAATTTGATTCAAATAAATCTCACTAGATGGCGCGATATGCACCTCGGTATCCACCTATCTGTTATTGAATGTGCGTAAAATTAACATTTTCTGGAATTGAACACAAAAATTGTATGTTCTTGTTTAATCAACTCTCCTAAGTACAAAATTATGGAATATTGGGCTCTTAATTCACATTTCAAAGATTATTAGACGGATCATTTAAAATTGATGCCAATAGATAGCGCATTTTTAAATTTCTGAGGCATTCCACTCGATTGTTAAAGTTTGCATATATATTTGCATAGTAGCATAGTTTGTATATAATATAACACATTTTGGTGCAAAAAAAACTGTAAAAACGTGCAAATAAATACTAGAAAACAAACCTTCACTGTATTTAAAGAAAAAAACATTCACGAACCTAGTAAACCCTTTTACTTGCAAGTCGCTGCTAACACCATCTATCTATCACCGTGAAACAGAACCGAATACGTTCGATGTACAAAAAATTGCCAGTATAAGCAGTCGAAAAACGCTAGTTACGTCGGCACGGTTTCTTTGTATAGGATGAGGTATCTGTATGCTAGTATTATATTATCTGTGGTAATAGGGTACCGTTTTTAACCTTTGGGTACAAGCCCAAATAAACCACCAAAAAGTTCAATCGCAATAAATGATATTTTATGGGTTGTTCGCACCAGGCTTTGAATTTTGGCACCATTGTCCTTCAATAACATTTATGTCATAAATTTTGCGAAATGTTTGTGCAACCTTCAACCAAAGGACTAATCAATAGTCAATTTACAGTTAATCATTACTTTTAAAGTGAAAGTTTATAAACTATAGGCAACTAATTATAAATTATTTAAATAAAAAATGTTAATGTAAAAAGTCAAAAAACCCATCTGCTTAAGAAGCAAACTTAAAGGATATTAATAAAAAAGTTAATGTGTAATGAAAAAGTTATTGTGAAATGTCAAAAAAAAAGCTAATTAGAAATATCAAAAACCCGACTGCTTAAAAACTTTTTTGCAAAAAAATACTACCGACTTCCAAGTAACAAACTACAAAGTGAAAAATAACTTTATTTTTGGAAGTCGGTGTCCACAACGCGAAAAATTGGTACTCTACGAAAGACATAGTCGTAGATGTCGGTAGTATTTTTTTGCAAAATTGTTTTTTTATTTTTCACTTTTTAGTTGTACCTACCTAATAGGCAAGTTGTTTAGTAAGGTACCTATAACGCCAGAATAGATTAGCCGAATATCATGAAACTTGAACATAACCGGTGAAAAGAGGGATCTGCTTACCCCTTAAGAGCGTACTGGCGTGATGTTATGTTATGAAATGGTATAAACAATGAACAGACATGCGATTGCAGCAATCCCGAGAGCATTGCCGTTGTTTATTGAAGAGTTCTGTTGTATATCTTCGAAGTCCTTAATCAGATCTTCACCAAATTAAAATGGGACCAATTTGGAAATATGTTCTTTCAAACAAAAAAATAATTTTCAAAATCGGTCCCCAAATGACGGAGATATCGTTGAACACAAATTAAAAAAATATAACAAAAAAACATACATGAAGTCGAACATAGAACCTGCTCCTTTTTTGGTAAGTCGGTTAAAAAGCAAACTAAAAAGGCATAAACAATGAGAAAATCATGCTGTGCAGTCGGAGTATATGGTAACCAAAGAGTAGGTCTCTTTATAAAAAAATATATTTAAAAATAAGAAATCATGCTGTGCAGTCGGCGGACACATATGCACGAGCTGGCTGACCAAAACCAGATGTATCCTCAGACTGCACAGCATGATTTTCTCCTTGTTTATGCCTTTTTAATTTGCTTTTCAAGCAGTCTGTTTTTTGATTTTTTGAAATAACTTTTTTTTTTTTTTTTTTTCGAATTAGGTACATTTAAATATATAAGTGTTATATATTTTTGAAATCACCTCTTAAACCCTTTATTTTGATACCACACACGATAAGTTTGGAAGAAAAAAAAATTGGTCCCTCACAATATGGCGCCCAAAATCCGCCATTTTACTATTTTCCAATTTTAATGAAACTCGCAGGGTTAAGACGAATCTATTGACGTAAGAACCATCAAAATCAGACAACGCCATTGGTCCACATTTTTTTGGTCACATTGGTCGGAGAACGCCACATTGGAACAAACACACACACATACATAGACTAATAAACACATTACCCTCCTTCGGCAGTCGGATATAAAAAAATCGTTTTATGTCAGATCTATGATACATAAATCATAATAGCAGCATATCAAGTCCACAGCACACAAAATTAAGGAATCATGTTGTCAGTAAAAATACTTGTATATCGCCTAAAAATATTATTTAATAAATTAAGTTGCAATAGTATCACAAAATTATAGTCTCGTAATTGCTGTCCCTTTTGCCAGTTTAGCGTCTGTAGAGAAGGCCAATTCCTTGGCCATATCCTCCATAGCCGGGTCTGTAACCGCCAAATCCACCAGGACGGTATCCGTATCCACCAAAGCCACCTGCAGAATTAAAGAATAATATTGTATTCTGCACAAACTAAACGCACACAAAAGCCAAAAAAATATTTACAGACTTGTTTTTCAACCAACTATAAATTATATTGGTTATTATAAATTGGTTTAATTCATATAAATGCACATATAATAAATATCGATATCGGCGTAAATTACATTACGCCGATATCGCACTATACACCAAGCTAATAATCGTCGCGTCGCTCAGGGCTTCAGAGAGAGCAACCTCCTAACAATATGAGCCGTGTCTAGGAGTACCGCTTTCAGAATTGACGCAATTGATCCAGCTACCTAACGAACGCCTCTTAAGAGGGCCCTTCCCGGTCCGTGTTGCTTCATTCAGCGCAATGTTTGTAAAAGAGGCAAAGCGAAAAGAGAGAGATGTGAAAAATAGTGTTCGAAAATTTCATAAAACTTGTTCCAGCGGCACGAGCACGGCCTACTGTGACAGGCTTGAGTCACACATTTTATCACAGTTTGTACTAAATGACAAATATGTATTATAACATATTTGTCATTTAGTATCTCCATTACATGTGCAAGGTTTCTATCAAGATGTCTTCTTTATTTTTAGAACTTATGAGTTCATTGTGAACGGCCAAAGTTCAGGAAAATTTATGCAAAACAGCAGATTTTAGGAGGTTTATACTGAATTTGTTTTTCCAAATTTTCATAGAAACCTGAATATAGTGTACAAGATACCTATTAGTTCAAAAATTCAAAGAAAGATGTCTTACAACGGCATAATCACGTAAGAGCGTTTGTATGAAAAGTATGACGGGTTGGCTGCCCTTAAGGTGTTGGTCGAGGCTCGAGGCTATTAAGTCATTGACTGACACGATTATCGATAATGTGAATGTGTGTGAGTGTGAATGATCACTGAGTCCACTGAGTTATTCATTATTATTGTTTTCATACCTGGCCGATAGCCTCCTCCAAGGCCTCCGAAACTGCCACTGCCGAAGCCGGGCCCTCCAAAGCCAGGTCCACCGAACTGACCGAACCCGATGCCGCCGAACTGCGCAGTGGCAACCGATACCAACACAACCAGGATGACTGCTAATAATGTGAACTGGAAAAGAATAGGAGATTGTTAGCAAAATTTTAATAAAATAAATCGTTGTAGTTGATAGTGCTAGGCAGTAATCCGGTCCTTTGCGAAATTCCTAGGATTTCGTAAAAAAAAACACGAAAAATTATACAGGATGGCCAAAAAGTCGTGGTTCAAACGCAACTAGGGGTTAGATGGGGCCATCAGCTGCAAAAAAATGTTCTACGGGAAGTCCTTAAGGTGTAAGGTGTGTTATAATTTTTCGACGAAACGACAACGCCGCGCGCTGTGAAAACAGAATGTTGGATTTATAGTTGAGTGGTTGTGTTGTTTCGTGTTTTGAGCCAATCCATCTATTGGTGGTATGTTTTGTTCTTTTATTATTTGTATCCCTATTTAATGCGCCAAAACTTGTAATACAGGGTCACTTTTCGTTAGAGTATTTTTTTTTCACAGTGTGGTCCGCAGTAAATGAAAAGTTATGATTTGAGAAAACAATCGTAAATCTTAATATTATCTTCAACCCACCCAATAAACAACCATAAATACGCATCAGTACCAATCTAGTGAAAATTATAAAAAAGTTGCGGGTGTAGATATTTTCGAATTTAATAAGAATAGCTAAAAGTATATACAGTGTATAAAATACTTAAATAACTAAAACTAAAAACCTATACACTTTAACCAAAAACTACTTACTAACTAAAACAAAAAATATACTTAACTAAAATATGGCGTCGAAAAACTCCTCCACATCGTTCCCCACTGGTAATGTACCCAAAAGGCTGGCAGCATTGCCACGTTGTATGGCAATGCTTATTCTCTGACCAAGGTAAAAGCCAGCCCTTGGGTCACGCGAAGTGTCAACTAGGCGTTTGGACAGATCTTTAAACAAAGCATGAGCACTCGGACCCCACGGACCAAGAGTTTCAACCCCAAACGGCTCGAAAATATAACTACCGATTAGGTTATTATATTTCCGCCGCTTGAGGTTCTCTGCAGCCGCAGCGGCAGCGCCAGCACAGCACGATGAACTCGGAAGATGGGATGGCGCAAGAGTATCAACACAAGTAGCGTCCCATACTAAAGGCCTACCCATCTTCCATGGAAACAAAGACATCCCGTCCGGTCTTTTGCCATCGTCGCGTGCCAGGCCATGGGGTTCTAAAACGGCCGGAACGCCGACGGTGACGAGAGCACGTCGGATGATGTCGTTTAAGTTTCCGTGCCGAGCGAAGCGACCCGCACTTCGGCTGCATGAAAGTCCGTGGTGACCGAGGCTGTTGACAACTTCGCCGCAGTGGCAACGATGTGGAGAACAGCAGGGAGCGCCAAAGAAGAATTAGTAAAACAAGTAAATTTTCTCATGAAAACACGAAATAAATTGTAACTCTGCAGGGGTTGACCTTAAGGACCTCCCGAAGAACCATTTTTTGCAGCTGATGACCCCATCTAACCCCTAGTTGCCTTTGATCCATGACTTTTTGACCACCCTGTATTGGTATTTCAGGAAAAGACCGGCAGCACCGCATATTGATTGATTTAGCAGTTCCACTAGTAAGATAGGTACCTATAGAAATAAGGCTGTATGTAAATCACGTTTCTAAGTTCACATATCTACATTTTGAATGCCAAAAGAAATCAAAATACAAACACGTGAGCGAAGCCGCGGGCACAGTTAGTTTTGAAATGGGATCAAAATTAATTAGCTGGTGAAACTTCGCAGACGCGAGTAATTCACAATTTCAAGAAACTAATGCCGTCGGCGTTGACCCTATTGTCAGATATCGTCGAGATTTTTATAAATAAGGCCAAAGTTTTGACTTTTGTTTAATCGGTTTCGTAAATGAATATACAAAACATTTACTGACCAATTTAATTTATTATTAAGTAGTAGATTAGTTTACTTTTAAGTAATCAAAATATTTTTAATTAAAAGTATTAAAGTGATCTTATCAGAAAATTTAATTAATTAACTTAAAGTTAATCATTAGAAATAAATGAAATAATATTAGATTTAATGTTTACTTACTTTAGTTACTGCCATTTTTCGTTGTTGTTTGCTTGTGCTCTCAAGATTAACTGATGCATTTAGCAAATCCGCTTTAAATATATACCCATATAGGTTTGAGAATTCACCGTCATTTTACGGATCTACCGTAGCGATGACGATTTCAACAAGTAGCGGTTCTCAACATTTTTAAATCAAACCGGAAAAGAGCGAGTCGCCAGTCAGAACGGCACGTTGAGAGGCTTTTGCTATGTTTGGCAGCTTCGAGGGTTTCGTACCCAAAGAGTAAAAACGGGACCCTATTACTAAGACTCCGCGGTCCGTCTGTCTGTCTGACTGCCACCAGGCTGTAGGTATCTCATGAAACGTGATAGCTATGACAGTTGAAATTTTCACAGATGATGTATTTCTGTTGCCGCTAGAACAACAAATAATAAATTAAAATAAATATTTAAATGGGGCTCCCATACAACAAACGTGATGTTTTTGCTGTTTTTAGCGATAATGGTACGGAACCATTCGTGCGTGAGTCCGACTCGCACTTGGCCGGTATTTTTTACATTTTGGGACGAAATCCGAATAAAATGAACCTGCCCTAGGAGCGGCAGACCTACCTTTCTTACGAAATGTAGTAAAATAACGAAGTAGGTATCCTGCGATGGTGGAAAAAATGCAAAACAAATTTACCCGGTACCTATACATGTGGCAATTTGGTATCTACCCTTTCTACCCGCTTATGTATTCAACCCTCTTTGTTATAGGGATGGTTGGGTACTAAGTTGGAAGTAAAGCGCAACCTAGATCTTGTAAAATATGTTTTCGTGGTTTTTCGTGGTATGCAAAATAATCCACAAATATCGTTGGGATTGCTCGTTCCAAATAGGCTACGGTTAGGACCGAGGGAGGGGTACTATATACGTGTTAAAGTTTGCACCAGTTACTCGAGCAGTTGGGATACTGAATAGCGTCTCTTTGCGTTTGTTTATTTTGTTGCTCTTTGGCGGAATTCCAGTGCGTGACACTTTGTGTTGTCCACTGTGTAACTTGTGCCTCTATCCAGACCCGTTACTGGGACTGCCCAACTGGCAATGTATAACTACGTTTTTTAGTAGAGTAATTTAAACATTTAGAAAACTAAAATAACATAAAACAATAAAGTAGAATAAAAACAAAACTTTGAGAGCCATTGCTAATATTTAAAACAAACAAGATTCGGCGATAAGTTAACAGCTTTGTGATACATTCATTAATTATTAATAGACCAAGCAAACGCGGCGTTAAAAATAAATATGGAAAATACAGATTTTTCTTTAGTGACAAAGAGAATAATTGGGTTTTCTATCTGGAAATTCTCAGTAGTAATAGTAACCTGGGTCTGGAGCCCTACCATAACGTGTCAAAACATGGTTCCTCTGTGAGGGAGGGACGGAGCTATACAAGACAAATAGCTCTGTCGCTTTTTCACAGTCGCACTATGATAGATTTAACACGTCATGGTAAGGTCCCTGTGATCGATTGATGGTATTATGCTCGTCTTCTAAAGGAGCGTCCTCACTGGGAGCATTCGTTCGTGAGCATTTGTAAACAAGCAATCGTAGGCGAGCAACAAATACTTCCCAGCGAGCCCAGCATTCGCGTTCGAGCAAAACTATGAACGTTCGATTCGAACATTCCCTTGCGAGCTTGGAGCATTCGAATACGATCTCGTTAAATGTCATTCATTTCAAAATGACGGATTGAGCGGTTGTAGCTGCAGCATTTTAGTTTGTTTTAATGGACCTCGAAGGTCACAATCATGTTCCTTGCTTTACAAGTGGCCAGTAATATTCCTACATACATACTCATTCATTTCATCATCTGAGTACTCGCTTTCGAGCGTTTTATTTGCGTGAACATTCGAATGCGAGCCGTTTCCGCGAAAATCGTTGCGACGTCCACACCGGCCGAAGTTCGCGCTTGCGTGTAAGCTTTGTATCGCTCGGCTCAACGTCCACACCACTCGAATATTCGACGTCGAATGCTCATTAAAAGTGAATGCTCTCAGTGAGAACGCTCCGTATTAGGTACAACTTCAACTTAAACATAAATGGCGTAAGGTGGATGCATTGAGGTAGGAACAGTTCTGCATCCCTTCGGGGAATATTTATTTATTGCTTGCTGTGCTAACAGTTTGCATCAAAGCGTGTAGTAAGCTAACAACATTTAAACTCTTATAAACTAAAGAACTTTACACAAACACTAGCTGACCCGGCAAACTTTGTTTTGCCATAAAAACACCAAACATTCATCTACCCTACCTATCCTACCCTAACAACCCTACACTACCTACCCTACCTACCCTACCCTAACTACCTACCCTACCCTACCCTACCCACTTAGAGGTATGAAAAATAGATGTTAGCCGATTCTCAGACCTACTCAATATGCTCACAAAATTTCATGAGAATCGGTCAAGCCGTTTCGGAGGAGTACGGGAACGAACATTGTGACACGAGAATTTTATATATAAGATTTAATAGATTTATCCTGCCGAGCGAGCACGGCCTCTGTGATAGGCTTGAGTCACGCATTTTATCACTGTTTCTGCTCCCCAACTGTGATAAAAATGTGTGACTCATGCCTGTCACAGTAGGCCGTGCTCGCCCTGCTAGACCATAAATATGTCGACGCCAGGTTCCTGAGCAATTAGGGCTTTCATCAGATTGAGCGCCTGGGTTGTAGAGCCATATATGCGTGATGATACTGATGATACACGTTACGTTAGATCAAGATAAGTGATGACTGATGATTCAATATCGTAGATAGTCACTGATGACTTCACCATCATCAGCCTTTTAATGTTCCCACTGCTGTGGGATTGAATGCGTCAGAAAAACCCATTGCGGGTTGGTGGATGTCACATATCTTCGAAATTTTGTTTCTAGGACATGCCGTTTCTTCATGACGTTTTCCTTCATCGTTTTAGAGAGTAGTGCTGATGAAATAATTTATACAAAGTCAAGCGCCTGCCTGCTTTCGAACCCACGACATACAACTTGTAGTCGCGGCCGTTGCCACTGGGCCATCACTGCTCTCAATAATGACTTATTATAGTTTTAATGACCGTGGCTCTTGTAGTAGACATAAAGTTTTTTGTATGGATAAACTAATGAAGATTTCTTAAATCTTATTACTTTGAATAAATTGCCAGTCAAAAAATCAATATTCTTGGCAACTTGACCTAATATCCTATGTCCCCTAGATGGGGCAGAGGGCGTCCACAGATGTCCTCCATCGCGATCGATCTTCAGCTTCACGCTTCACCTCGCTCCATGTCATTCCTATGCTCGTCGCTTCTGCCAACACGGTGCGACGCCAGGTTTGACGGGGACGGTCACGCTTTCTTTTCCCTTGGGGATTCAAGTCCAAAGCTTGCTTGGGGATGATGGGTATTCTTGGCAAGGAATCGGTGCAGCGTGTTTTTTTTAAATTAAAATCAACGGGTTCGATTCTAGGAATTCGCAGGCTATATGGTCATCCATGCCCAATTGAAACAACTTTTATAATGTTACTGCCAGCGGCTAAGCCCGCGTGAAGGTTGAAAAAAATGCTGAGGGAACATATTCCCGGGACAAAAAGTAACCAATGTGCTATTTCTTACTATAATTTATCTATATGTCAAATATCATCCAGATCCGTTCAGCCGTTCTGGCGTAATTGAGTTATAAACATGCACACATCCATCCAACCTTTCGGATTTATAAAGATTAGTTTTCCTTAGGAAAAACAAAATATCTAATTAATTGAGATAAAATGGTGTAAAAGGCCTCTTCGATTGCTGATACTTAAGTAGGTACGTTTTAAAAATAGGTTGCTAAATGCTAATATATTTAAAGACACAACACCCAGTCCCATGGTTTTTCACAATATTTATGGAAATTGAAAACAACAATATTTAACTTGAAAGACAAGTTTTGACCCGGAATAATATTATTATAAATAAATTCGTGCGTATATTAGTTATGTGTGTCACGGACGAGCTAATAAATCTATCGAATTTATTATTTTAGACGTAAATAGTTATTTCTCTGTTTACGCATAAACCTGTATTTCTAGATTTGTTTAATAGAACTAGAACATAGACAAGGATAAAGTGTTACGAATTTCTTTTCAGTTTCTCAAAAGAGTAGAACCCGTGAATGGACAACATTTAATCGTTTTTTTACGTTAGTTTTCTTTAAAAAAGTGCCCTTTAAAATTCTCATATTTAAATCGAATATTTGATTTGACTTAAAAGGAATGTTTTAATTGGCTAATAAAAGTACCATTCGTACAAGGTCACAAGAAATTAGCTAGCGAAACTCAGCAGACGTAGAAAAAAAAACCGGCCAAGAGCGGAGTCGGACTCGCGCACGAAGGGTTCCATACCATTATCGCAAAAAACGGCAAAAAATCACGTTATATGGGAGCCGCCCTTAAATATTTATTTTATTCTGTTTTTAGTATTTGTTGTTATAGCGGCAACAAAAATACATCATCTGTGAAATTCAATCATTTCAACTGTCTAGCTATCACGGTTCATGAGATACAGCCTGGTGACAGACGGACAGACAGACAGACCGACGGACCGCGGAGTCTTAGTAATAGGGTCCCGTTTTTACCCTTTGAGTACGGAACCCTAAAAACTAAAAATACTTTTTCTTTCTTTATTTTTTCTTTGGTGGGTCTACCTGTATATGGAAATAGAACGTAGGCTGATATGTATTATGGGTTTTAGTTTGTAAAATTAAATATCTGTTTATAATCGATTCTACTTCAATCACTACATATAGATACATATTATAAAAAAACGGCCAAGTGCGAGTCGGACTCGCGCACGAATGGTTCCGTAACATTATCGCAAAAAACGGCACAAAAATCACGTTTGTTGTATGGGAGCCCCATTTAAATATTTATTTTATTCTGTTTTTAGTATTTGTTGTTATAGCGGCAACAGAAATACATCACCTGTGAAAATTTCAACTATTTAGCTATCACGGTTCATGAGATACAGCCCGGTGACAGACAGACAGACGGACCGCGGAGTCTCAGTAATAGTGTCCCGTTTTTACCCTTTGGATACGGAACCCTAAAAAAAGGCCCCGCTGCCTCTGTCGCGATACACGCGATAAACTCCAAAACTACTGAACGGATTTTATTGCGGTTTTCACCAATAGACAGTGTGATCCATTAGCAGCAAGGTTTATGTGTATAATTAATTAGTTATGGTTTTGTGTAAATTGGTTGAATAATGACGATGATTGTTGAAAATGTCGGAAAAAGTCAAGCAAAAGTACGAGTAGCCTGGGATCTTTCATCGCTGCCTAATCCCTTTGAGATTAAAACAATGTATGGTGGCAATAATCCTCATTTATAGATCTACAGAAAAAGTCCGCGATATCATCTTTTAAGGATAGCTTACTATACCCATCCTAACTTTAAAAAAAAAGTTAACTCAAAAAATCAAAAAACCCGACTGCTTGAAAAGCGGACTAAAAAGCCGCAAATAAGAAGAAAATGATGCTGTGCAGTTGGAGGATAATAGAAATATTCACGAGCTGGCTGACCAAAACCAGACGTATACTGCTTTTTAAGCAGCCGGGTATTTTGATATTTTGAATTAACTTTTTTATTTACAACTTTTTAGTAATTTTTTTTTAAGATTTAGGTACATTTAAACATATGAGTGTTCTATATTTTTGAAATCACCTCTTAAAACCCTTCATTTTGATACCCCTCACGATGGGTTTGGAAGAAAAAAAAAATTGTGCCCCACAATATGGCGCCCAAAATCCGCCATTTTTCTATTTTCCAATTTCAATGCAGTCTGTGACACTCGCAGGGTTAAGACGAATCGATTGACGCTAGAACCATCAAAATCGGCCAACGCGTTTGGTCTCTAGAACGCCACATAGGAATAAACATACATACATACTTACATACGTACATAGACTGATAAACACATTACCCTCCTTCGGCAGTCGGGTAAAAACCGGTCAAGTGCAAGTCGAACTCGTGCACCGAGGGTTCCGTACAAACCTCAGCTTAAAGGTATTCTAGACCTGAGTATTTAATGTAAATTTTAGCTTGATACCTCCACGCGTTCCTGAGAAAAAGAGTCTTGACAGACAGACAGGCCGACGGACAACAAAGTGATCCTATAAGGGTTCTGTTTTTCCCTTTCGAGGTACGGAACCCTAAAAATGGTCTGGTCACGTACCTACAATGCGGTTTTTGGAAAGCTATTTATACGGATAGAGAATTCATCTTTATCAACTTAAATACTTTAGTTACCTTAAGCGTTCCATGCCTTTACAGTTTACACCATATAATTTAAATTACCTAATATCTTAGGCGTTAACGGAAAATAAATACTAACGCGGGCGAAAGTAAATTGCTGTCGCCCATATATTACACTACACGGTATTTAGGGCCCTAAACCCTAATTTGGGGTAGTTAACGCCTAAGATATTAGGTATATGGGATATATCGCACCCCTAGATAAAAACCCCACTAACTCAAAAAGTACGAGTTTTGAGTTAGTGGCCTTATCGAATTCCTGACTCGAAGACCTGCTATGCATCAATATAACTCGCGTAACGATACCTTCAACCATTGTTAAAAGATGGCGCTAAACGCTGCTTTACTTAAATGACCTTGCCCCGACAGGCGCGAGTACTAGTCCGCCATTTTTAGTTGTCTTCGGATTGGCGTAAGTGACACACGTTTGAATAGTGGCAGATTTTGAGTTGCTGGAGTTTACACGAAATTTATTGAGTAAGTTTCTTATTTATTTTGAGTTGATTGAGTTTTGCTGAAATTTCATTGTAAAAAGTAATAGTTAATTTTGATTTACGGGGGTTTTGATGATTTTATGTTGCAATATTTTTTTAAATATTTCGAGTTCCTCAGGTTTACATGAAAGTAAAAGTAAATTTCGATTTACCGTAGTTTTGTTGAATCTAACTTTAACTTTGTTTATTTTTGCCTGTTCAATGAAATTTGTAATTTTTAAAGAGAAAATAGGTTGTTTATGAAAGGTTCAATTTTTTTATTTTATTTGTTATACAGTAACTAAACACAGTACGTGCTTTTGAGGGTTTTTTGAGTTGGTTGACTTTACTTGATTCATTATTGAATTTGAATATTATTTATTTTTAGGATGATGACGGGGCGAGGAAAACTCATGGTACAAATGATTAACGAAGAAAAAGAGGATCCTGAGCAACCAGCAGCAACAGATGATTCAAGACCTATTACATCTCCTGGTATAGTAACGCTCAATAGTATTAACGAGCCTGAGTTGCCAGCTGAAGGAAGGTTAGCTCCATCACCGAGCATTTTAGAATCTTCTTTGAGTCTTAATGAGCCTACAAACGCTGAGGAACGACGACGAGCTCCTAAACGTCAGTATGCTACCTCGCCAGTTCATAGCGGCGATGAAAGCGATTTCGACGATTTCGATGCAGATCCGCACTATCAAGACCCTATTCCCAAAAGAAAAATAATTTTCTCTCCCTTGCGTAACTCGCCTATTTCACAAATGCCACGAACTCGCTCCATTTCGTCTTCGTCTAGCAGTTCGAGTTCATCAGGCTCGAGTAGTAGCTCGAGCAGTAGCTCTAGCAGCAGCAGTAGTAACTCAACGAATGAACATGACGATACTGGCCCTAATTGCGAGATTCAACGCAACGAAAATAACAATGCCGATAATAACTACGAGGATCACAATCTGGGTCAAAATATTAATCCAAGTGATGAGACTCTAGCGCAAGAAGGGCCAAAACAATGTAAAAAGAAACTAAGGCAACCGGAGACATGGAAGGTCAATATAAACAAAACCCTCAAAAATTCAGGCAAATCTTACAAGTCGAGGGGTAAACTAAAAAAAGAAATTCCTGCTCGCAAAATTCGACCACCTTGCGGAGAAAAGTGTCGTTTGAAATGTAGTACCAAGATCACCTTAACAACTCGTCAAAAATGGTTTGAAGCATTTTGGAAACTCGGTGACCTTCAGCGACAGAGGGAGTACATTGTACGACATACCCATGAAATAAAGCCCAAATACCGATACTCAAGTACGGAAAACTTCCGGGCTCTAAATACGGCCTTCTATTTTGAAGAAAATAACTCGCGCATTCGTGTTTGCAAGACCTTTTTTAAGGCCACGCTTGATTTAGGTGATCAAGTAATTAAAACAGCGTTAACCAAAAAGACGGAAGCTGGGTTTATAGAGGGAGAGTACAGAGGAAAACATAAAAATCATCCTACGATAGATCCTGTAGTTAAAGAAAGCGTTGTTCAATTCGTCGGTACAATAGTCAACTAACCAAAGTGTAATTTTGACAGTTTGGACTTAAATACAAAGACATTATTATTTTCTGACGACATTATACTGTGCCAAAATATTGTATCTGTGGCACTTCAAATCCACAAGATACAGACAAATCGTTTTCTACGTAACTGCAAAAATATCAATTTCAGCAGAGGTAAACTAATCTATGTGATTTGGGCCACAATGCAAAACTAGCCAAATTGGCAGATTGAATACTTTACTCTAGTGCAATATAAAGCTACAAACAAAAGCCACAATGCGCAATTAGCCTAACTGGCAGATTGGATACTTTACTTATGTGCAATAAAACCTACAAACAAATGCCACAATGCGCAATTAGCCTAACTGGCAGATTGGATACTTTACTTATGTGCAATAAAACCTACAAACAAAAGTCACAATGCGCAATTAGCCTAACTGGCAGATTAGATACTTTACTTTAGTGAAATATAACCTAGAAAACAAAAGCCACAGTGTGTAACTGGCATATGTGGCAGATTGGATACTTCACCTCAAGTCAAAAGTAACTTAATTTTTAAAAAGTACAATGATCAAACAGTGTATGTGGCAATTAGTGGTTCTAAAAGTTATTAAAATATGAAGGTGCTGCAATGAACTACCCTAATTGGCAGATTGAACTCATTAACTTGGATCAGAAATAATTTAAATATTTTTCTACTAATCTTAACGTTTTACAAACATAATTTCATAGCATTTTAAAGAAATAAATATTATTTTTATTTACCCAGCTTATTCGTTATTAACAACACATTTGAAAATTTTGGTGTTAACACTGACGCGTTTTTACGCGACTGAGTTTTTCAAACCATGGCACAAAAGCCAAAAAGCCATGCCATAAAATTATTAAAAAAAAGTCTTGCAAACCATAAATAACGTTTTTTTAGTTTGTCTGTTACTGTTACTGGCGAGCGTGCTGCTGTCTGTCAATTTGTTAAAATATTAATTGAATTGTAAATTTATGCTACAATATGCTTCGAAGAAATAATCGTGTGCGTCAGATACTTAAAAACGCAGGTATTAACAGTTCTGGCGATGAAAGTGATAATACAGGTATGTGTTTTATATTATAACCTATAAAAGTTAGTTTTTCAACAAGTACCTATCTTTGCTAAGGTTACTTAATTCGTTGCTAAATAGTGAGTTTGCAGTACAAGGGCGAGGTGTTGGTGGGCTTTATTTATTCAGAATTATGTGAAATAAGTGGTTCTAATTACCAACACATTTTGTATTTTATCATAATGGCATGTTAGTTTGCACGGTGTCTATTGACGAGAGTAGCCTGAAAATAAATTGATGTGTTGATGTATAAATATGACTATAATGCATGAAGGTGCTTATCGAATAGGTACCTACTAACTTCGGGGTTTACTCTATAGCTTGCTCTTGCTTTTATTGCATTACAGATATAATAGAAAATACACCTACAGCTAGTCCAGAATTCAACTGCGGTAAAAGCGATTCCCATTCAGGTATTTTTGTTTTTTATTAATACAAATAGGATATCATTTTTGCTCTGCTGACTAACAGCAAACAGCCAAAACCTTAATTTTAATAAAAAAAAAATTAAAATGCCTTTAATCTTTATCTCGTACGATTTTATTTGAAATCCGGTACCCGGCCGGATACTAGCTCCCTATTCGGTATTCGGCCGGATACAAAATTTGAGCCGGATAGGCCGGATACCGGATAGTTGCCGGATATCTGTTTAATCTCTAGTCTAGAATCAGAAATTTGCAATGGTACTTACGAGTATGTGTTCTAGGTGAACACTAAGAAGTTTTTATTTTTCACAGATCTGAAGTTTTCTAAAGAAATGAAAGAAACAACAGCTACTACACCTTTAACACCGAAAAATACTCACGAACTTGGAGAAACAAGCATAGAAGCTCCTGCCTTTTCACCACTAACTCCCTTATTATTTCAAATTTCTGAGAAAAATATTCTGCCTTTACCACATACAACTACTCACGAACTTGGAGAAACAAGCATAGAAGCTCCTGCCTTTTCACCATTAACTCCCTCAATATTTCAAATGGCCAAGAAGAACATTTCACCCCTACCACACGAAACTACACTCGAACTTAGAGAAACAAACATAGAAGCTCAAGCCTGTTCACTACTAATGACTAAAAATAATATTCCGCTCCTTTCACCAGCTTCTTCCCCTTTACCACTAATGTCACCGGAAACGCTTAAAGGCTTTAACATTTTGAGTAACGAACAGCTTAATAGTGATGATTCCGTCCAAGACCCTAATTATTTAGAACAAAATCACAATGAGTCAAGTGATACTACGTCAGATGAAGATACTACAGATAGAGTAGAGAAACATAGACGTAAAGGAACATCTAAAACCAGCCGAACAGTCAATGAATCACCTTCGATATTAACAATTGAAGAATTTTATGTAGAAAATACAGACGAGCAAAACGATAGTCAAAATAATCCGAAAAAGAGAAAAGTAAAGGACCCTAACACGTGGAAAATGAACATAGAAAAAAGTAAGCGTTTAAAAGGTGAATCATATAAAACAAGGAAAGGAAGAATAATACAAGCCAGACCAATAAAACCAGCAAAATGTTTAAATACTCCTAAACACAAGTGTATTTCGGATGTCCCTCAAGATGAGAGAGAAATAATTTATTCTCAATTCCGAAATATGCCAAATCTTTTGGAACAGCGTCATTTTGTTGTGAAGCATGTGACTAAGAATAAAAAAAATCGGACCACTACCAACGGTCCTTCCAGGCGGAATTTTACCCTAACTTATACATTAACTGTTGGTAATGAAAAGAAAGTGGTGTGTCGGGAGTTCTTTTTAGATACTCTCAATATTACCGGCGGTTTTGTAAAAGGAGCTTTAAAAAAACTTAATGAGCACGGCCTCTTACAACCAGACGAGAGAGGGAAAAAGACACCTCCAAATAAATTAAAACCAGATGAAGAAAAATTTCTTAGGGACCACATACTTTCCTTTCCTGCTGTAGAATCGCATTACTGTAGACGTGATAGTACGGTAAAATATTTAGATTCAACTCTTAACATAACAACAATGTATAACGAATATAAAAAACTATGTTTAATTAAAGCAGTAAAAGTTGTATCCTTTGAAAAATACCGCAAAGTTTTCAGAGAGTACAAACTGAGTTTTCACAAGCCAAAAAAGGATTTATGCAAGCACTGTTTAGCATTTAGAGAAATGAATGATGAAGAAAGAGCCAAAAAAATTGAAGATTACACACGGCATCTATCAAGAAGAGATGAAGCACGCCAATGTAGAGATGAAGATAAGCTGGAAGCACAAAATAATGAAACAGTTCTTGCATTTAACTTTGACTTGGAAGCAGTACTAAATACACCTAAAGGTGCAAGTGGCCCATTTTTCTACGTACGAAAGTTAGCCGTTTATAACTTAACTATTTATAATCTAGGAAACCAAAACGTTGAATGCTACATGTGGGATGAAACTGAAGGAAAACGTGGGACTATTGAAATTTCAACGTGTATAAATGCATTTATTGCAGCACATAAAAACATCCAGGCAGTTAAAATGATGTCAGATGGATGCGGCGGTCAACAGAAAAACTATCATTTTTCGTCCATGTGCTTGCTCACATTAAAGGAACATTCGACATTAAAGATAATTGATCACAAATTCTTTGAAACCGGACACACTCATATGGAATGTGATTCAATTCATTCAAAGATTGAATTGAAATCAAAAAATATACCTGTGTATACTCCTGATGGTTGGGCACAGGTTGTTCGATTAGCACGTACTAATCCTCGGCCATACAATGTAAATACATTACTTCATGATGATTTTAAAGACTTTGGTATGTTAAACCAATACAAGGCTTCGAATGAAGGGCATAAAATTGGTATCAATGACGCTGTATGGATACAATATCGAAAAGAGGTACCTAATACAATATTTCTAAAACAAAACTTTGACAGTAATGAACCATTTACAGCATTAGAGTTAAAGAAAAAACGAGGTAAAGCATTAAATTATCCTATAGCAGCCTATACAGGTAAATTTCAAATATCAGCTGCGAAGAAAAAAGATCTTATAAAATTGTGCACTGACCACCAAATACCAAGAATGTATCATAACTATTACCAAGACCTTCCTTGTTCTGATACTACAAGAGACTGCCTCCCAGAACCCGATATAAATGAAGATAGCGAATAGCTCCGGTGATTACGCTATTCATCCAAACTGTCAGCTGACTTCGTTAAAAATTTTGTGTCAATTTCTTTTTGTTTAGTTCATTTAATTTTAAGCGTAACATTTTATATTATAATTATTATTTTTACATGCACAGACTTTCATTTTTTATCATTATCTACCAACCTATATTTTAGAATAAATAGAAAATAAAACTTAACATTATAACTTATATTGCAGTTAAGTGAGTTTAAATTATTGATTTCATTCTGATGTGATTTGGCACACATCAATCTACTTGCCAATCTACCACATTGGCAACTTACATAATGTACAAAATCAGTAACTGTTATTTTTATTGCCATAGCAAACTAACCAATCTGCTATATCTTCATATCCGTTAATAATAACATTATTTTGTTTTACTGCATTCAAAGAAGGTCATAAATATTAATTAAATTCATTAACTTGAATTGATTTTAAGAAATCACTGATTTGTGGCAACATTGTTTTTACTAATAACCACCTCCTCAACAATTTGACATTTGCAGATTGGCCAGTTGACTTCTGACCCGACGAATTTATCAACTCAATTCCACGGGTTGAATCGCACTATCTTCGAGCTCAGACTACTCGGGAATACATTCAAAGCGAAAGGTCATTAGCAGATATTTACCGGGACTATAAAAGCTTACGCCAAGCTAATGACTTGCCATTTGCTTCCGAATCAACATTTCAACGCATATTCAACTATCAATTCAACATTGGCTTTTTTAGCCCAAAAAAAGACTTGTGCGATTTGTGTGAGAGCTACAAAAATGCGGATGATGAAAAAAAATTGACATTGCAGCAAGCCTACGAACAGCATCTATTTGAGAAAGACCTAGCGCGAAGTGAGAAAGAAAGGGACAAGAAAGAATCAGATGCTATAGTAGTCGTTTATGATCTCCAGGCAGTAATGCCTATTCCTAAAGGGCAATCACCCGTTCATAGCATAAGTAACTCAAAACCCCCGACAAAAAGTTATCTTATTTTTGGGGTGAAAAGTAACGTAACTCAATTTTATTTCAGATAAAGTAAAGTAACTTGACTTAGTACACAAAAAATTTGCTTACTCCCGCTGCAAAACTAGAGTAACTCAAAAATCCCGTTATTTTCCACGTTTTTAACTGATAAAATACAAATAAGCTAATTAAACAGCTTCAGAAAACGTTACCTTTACGAATCTCTCATTAGATCTTTGATATCTTTCTTATATACCCTAAAAACAGTTTTTCGTCATTTCTGAAAAATGAGGTTTTTTGAGTTGCCGGAGTCTTCATCTAGGGGTGCGAATTATAGTTAACTGTTAGGGGGTTCAAAAATATCGACCTTATTGGCTCAGAATGGTGAAGTGACACAGTACAGTAAACAGACTTTTGAAGCGAATGTTTATAACTTAACAGTTTTATCAATTAGGTCTTTACTTTTTTGGGTGTTATTGGAAGGTTGCAATTGCGTTGGTTTTGTTTTACATAGTGAATTATTTTGAAATAAAATTTCAAGGTCTCATTTTCGTTTGTGTATGGAAGATAGAGATAGGTATATAGTAGTCACCACTAAACAGATAAAAGAGGACCTCTTTTATCTGTTCTATGGCTGTCACAGCGGATCTTTGTGTCTCTGAAGTTGGCTCTGCGAAAAACAGTTTTCCTCGAATATACTGCATAAAGTTAGCGAGATAGGACGATGCGGCAAACAACTTCAGAGACACATAGATCCGCTGTGAGTTTTACTTATTTTAAGAAAACTGGCTAAGTGCGAGTGGGGCTCGAGCACGAAGGGTTCCGTACCACTATCGCAAAAAACGGCAAAAAAATCCGTTTGTTCTATGGGAGCCCCACTTAAATATTAATTTTATTCTGTTTTTACCCGACTGCCGAAGGAGGGTAATGTGTTTATCAGTCTATGTATGTATGTTTGTTCCTATGTGGCGTTCTAGAGACCAAACGCGTTGGCCGATTTTGATGATTCTTACGTCAATCGATTCGTCTTATATATTGCGAGTGTCACTGGCTACATTAAAATTGGAATAAACAAAAATGGCGTATTTTGGGCGCCATTTTGTGGGGATTTTTTTTTTCTTCCATACCCATCGTGTGGGATATCAAAATAAAGGATTTTAAGAGGCGATTTCAAAAATATATAACACTTATATGTTTAAATGCACCTAATTCTAAAAAAAAATAACTAAAAAGTTGTAAATAAAAAAAGTTAATTAAAAATATCAAAAAACCCGACTGCTTAAAAAGCAAACTAAAAAGACGTAAACAAGAACAAAATCATGCTATGCAGTCGGAGGATACATCTGGTTTTGGACCACCAGCTCGCGAATATGTATCCTCCGACTGCACAGCATGATTTTCTTCTTGTTTACGTCTTTTTAGTTTGCTTTTTAAGCAGTCGGGTTTTTTGATTTTTTTAATTAACTTTTTTTATTAGTATTTGTTGTTATAGCGGCAACAGAAATACATCATCTGTGAAAATTTCAACTGTCTGGCTATCACGGTTCATGAGATACAGCCTGGTGACAGACAGACAGACGGGTCGTGCGTGGAGTCTTAGTAATAAGGTCCCGTTTTTACCCTTTGGGTACGGAAAACTAATGTAGGCATAATAATGCTCGACTGCCCGTGCGAAGACGGGGCGGGTCGTTAGTCATAAATAATACATAGCTACCTATTAGGTACCTACTTAGGTAGGTAGGTAGGTACTTATGTATTGTTCATAAAGAAGTACAACTGTTTATTTGTAAGAGAATATCTCTGGACCTACCTATTTGTGGACGAATTCTTTGACGGGTCCGTAGTATAACATATTTTTATTCTTATTTTAGTTCTAGTATTAGGTAGTTTGTAAATAATAATGTACATATGTAAATAAATAATCTTAAAATCTCCTACCTACTGATCTAGCTGTTACGAAAATTCTGTCACTGATAATTATAACTTTACCTACATCGCGGTGGCAGTGGGCAGAGCACATTGCTCGCAGAACGGATGGCCGATGGGGCCGATAAGTTCTGGAATGGCGACCGCGATCCGGAAGACGATACGTTGGAAGGCCTCCCACTAGGTGGACCGATGACCTGGTTAAGGTTGCGGGAAGGCGCTGGATGCGAGACGCACGGGATCGGTCAATGTGGTGACGCCTGGGGGAGGCCTATGTCCAGCAGTGGACGTCTTTCGGCTGAAATGATGATGATGATCGTGGAAAAATTTCAGTAGGTAATTTTGGGATAAGCATCGTGGAAAAACTTGACATGATCATTGATATATTTAATACTAGCTGTTGCCCGCGGCTTCGCTCCCGTGGACCACCCCACAGGACCCGTTTTCGGGATAAAAAAATAGCCTATGTCACTCAGGAATAACGTAGCTTTCTATTGGTGAAAGAATTTTTCAAATCGGTCCAGTATTTTCGGAGCCTATTCGGTACAAACAAACAAACAAACAAAAATATCTTTCCTCTTTATAATATTAGTATAGACTAGCTGTTGCCCGCGTACTTGTACTATTATTTATTCTGTGCCCGCGGCTTCGCTCCCGTGGGCCAACCCACAGGACCCGTTTTCGGGATTAAAAATAGCCTATGTCACTCAGGAATAATGTAGCTTTCTATTGGTGAAAGCTTTTTTCAAATCGGTCCAGTAGTTTCGGAGCCTATTCGGTACAAACAAACAAAAAAATCTTTCCTCTTTATAATATTATTATTAATAACTAGCTGACCCGGCAAACTTTGTTTTGCCATAAAAACACCAAACATTCATCTACCCTACCTACCCTACCCTAACAACCCTACACTACCTACCCTACCCTAACTAACCTACCTACCCTACCCTACCCTACCCTACACTACCTACCCTACCTACCCGACCCTAACTAACCTACCTACCCTACCTACCCTACCTGGCGTTCGCAGATGATATAGTCTTGGTTGTAGATGGGGATACGGCGACTGAAGTCTCAAGATCTGCCAATGCAGCCCTCGCCCATGTTCAGGGTTGGGGCGTCCGAAATAAGCTGAGGTTTGCACCGCACAAAACCTGTGCGATGACCATAACCAATAAGCTTAAGTACGACACTCCAATACTGAGCATGGCCGGGGTCGACATCGGTATGGTCAAGAAAATGAAATTGCTGGGTCTAACCATAGACGAAAAGCTCACTTTTAATGAGCATGCCGCGAACGTCTGCAAGAGGGCAGCTAACGTATACAAGCGGCTGTCCCGAGCGGCAAAGGTGAGCTGGGGATTAAACACACAAGTAATACACACAATTTACACGGCAACAATTGAGCCCATAGTGACATACGCAGCCGCCGCCTGGGCACCCGCTGTAAAGAAGTTGGGTATACGGAAGAAGTTAGGCTCTGTTCAACGAGGATTCGCTCAGAAGCTCTGCAAATCTTACCGTACTGTCTCTCTGAACTCTGCACTGGCACTGTCTGGGATACTACCTCTAGACCTGCGCATACAAGAGGCAGCCGACCTGTATAAAGCGAGGAGAGGGTCATCCCGGTTTGTGCCAGGAGATAGGGAGATCGAGAGTGCGGTATGGTTTGCAGAAGCCCCTCATCCAGCTACACAAACGCCCCTGGAGTTCATGTGCCTGGCAGACCAAGAGTTACTAGACAGTAACAATGTGCAGGCGGTGCGAATATTCACCGACGGCAGCAAGATTGAGGGGAAGGTCGGAGCCGCATTATCCATTTGGGATAATGAGGGCGAAATCCGGAACCTCAAGCTTAGTCTTGCCGCGTACTGCACAGTCTACCAGGCGGAACTCCTGGCCATTTGCAAGGCGACAGAAGTGATCCTCGCGCGGCAAGAGGCGAGCTATGGTTTGTACAGCGACTCAATGTCCGCATTGCAGACGCTTGCAAACCATGGCTCGCTCCATCCCCTGGCAGTTCGCGCGCGAGCAAACCTGGCTCACGCCCTGTGCCAGAACAAAGCTGTGACTTTGTTCTGGATCAAGGCCCACGCGGGCCTGCCGGGGAATGAGCGAGCGGACGAGTTGGCTAAGAAAGCAGCATTGTCGTCACGGAGGAAGCCGGACTACGACCAGTGTCCGGTTTCATTTATCAAGCGGCAGATCCGTTTGGAATCGCTTGATGAATGGAATCGAAGATATGTGTCGGGCGAGACTGCTTCGGTGACGAAAATGTTTCTTCCGGATGCAATAGCGGCTTTCCGTATCGTACAACAGGTGCGGCCCGAAGGTGTCCTCACGCAAGTTTTGACGGGGCACGGTGGGTTCTCTGAATACTTGAATCGCTTCAAGTGTAAGGATAGCCCATCGTGCGTCTGCGATCCAGGCGTGGCAGAGACTGTTCAGCACATACTTGTAGAATGCCCGTTATTTATCAGGGAGCGCTACCAAATTGAATGTGAGCTGGACAGGAAAATAACGAGTGAGAGCCTGCATGGGCTCATGGACAAGAAATATAGGGAAAGATTCTTGGAATACTGTATTAGAGTAGCCACTGCGGTTATACATCGAAATAAAACCTGAGGCGCACCGTGCTTCATTAGTATTATGTATGATATTTAAATGCAAGCACGGAATGCAGCCTGGACATGTGTAACCGGCAGTATTTCATGTTAGTACCTAAGTTTTTAGACTGTGTAAGATTACTGTGATATTTTTGATAACTGTGCTTGTGTTTTTATCCCTAATTATAATATGATATTGTATACATAATTTCTGTGATATACCGCTCACTGTATACCTGTGATAAACAGCACTGTTTGCTCAATTGTTATAATAGCACCTTTTGCTCAATGTGATAACAGCACCATTTGCTCAGATGTAATATACCACACTGTTTTATTGTATTTTAACTATTTTTATAAGAAATAAATCATGCCCATAGAATAGATTAAATAAAAGTGGGAGTCCTACCCACAGAATATAAGATGATGAATGCAAGAAAGAATTAGTATGAAGAATGAAAGTACGAGAGGCATAAAAGATTGACCGGAATGACTGAGGTTGAGCAAATAAGGCGCCAATATCGTTGGCGGGGATTAGTGTTAAGAAAAAAAAAAAAAAAAAAAAAAAAAAACCCTACCCTACCTACCCTACCCTACCCTACCCTAACCAACCTACCTACCCTTCCCTACCCTACCCTAACAACCCTACACTACCTACCCTACCTACCCGACCCTAACTAACCTACCTACCCTACCCTACCCTACCCTAACAACCCTACACTACCTACCCTACCTACCCGACCCTAACTAACCTACCTACCCTACCCTACCCTACCCTATCCTAACAACCCTACACTACCTACCCTACCTACCCGACCCTAACTAACCTACCTACCCTACCCTACCCTACCCTAACAACCCTACACTACCTACCCTACTTACCCGACCCTAACTAACCTACCTACCCTACCCTACCCTACCCTACCCTACCTACCCTACCCTACCTACCCTACCCTACCTACCCTACCCTACCCTACCCTACCTACCCTACCCTAGCCACTTAGGGGTATGAAAAATAGATGTTAGCCGATTCTCAGACCTACTCAATATGCTCACAAAATTTCATGAGAATCAGTCAAGCCGTTTCGGAGGAGTACGGGAACGAACATTGTGACACGAGAATTTTATATATAAGATTAGTATAGATAAGTATAAGTATAGATACCAATGGCCATGATTGAAAAAAACGGAAAATACAATAACAATATTTTATTTTCAATTAACAAGTCCATTTAGGGAAAACCGATCGATATGTTTACTGTGTACACTGACTCACTTGTAAATTTTTTGATGCTCACGTGGATATAAATATTTATATTTAATTTGTACAAAATATTGGAAAAGTTAATTTGACTCAAACACGACAAACAAAAATGATATTTTACATAACACGCTGTTTCGTGGCTAGCGGACAATATCTTTTAGTCAGTGACAAAATAACATTTTCGTCCAGGTTCAGTAAACAATCTGATTCTTAAATCGTCATTTCTAAATCATCTCCGATTAGCCTCTTGGTTAACGACCGAATCCGCCTGGGCGTCCGTAGCCTTGACCTTGTTGTCCCCCGAAACCACCTTGTTGTCCACCGAAACCACCTTGTTGTCCACCGAAACCACCTTGTTGTCCACCGAAACCACCTTGTTGTCCACCGAAACCACCTTGTTGTCCACCGAAACCTCCTTGTCCACCGAAACCGCCATGTCCACCTCCAAAGCCGCCTTGGCCGTTCTGGCCCCCACCGAAACCGCCCTGTTGGCCGAATCCTCCTTGTCCACCTTGGCCATAGCCGCGCCCTCCAGGACCTCCAAATTGTGCGAAGGCCACCGCGAATACGGCTAGCAACACTCCGAAAGTTAACAGTATCTGAAAACGATAAAATTTTGTTATTATTGGAATAGCAAAACAAATGAGCCTAGGTACCTATATACATAGAATTCAATAAATTCATAACGAAGTCTTAGCGACTTCGTCATGAAATTATTGAATTCTTCTGAATTTCTAAAAAGATTTAATCAGTTCGGTTTAGACAATCATCGTTTCAGCCGAAAGACTTCCACTGCTGTACAAAGGCCTCTCTCAAGCGTCGCCACACTGATTGGCCCTGTGTGTTTAGACAATGCTTACAAGAAATTTAAAAACAGGAAAACTTTAAGGCCCTTTAGGGTTAAAGAGGGTGGGGTGAGGTGAACTGCCAAATCATCATCATCACCCCCTTGTCCCTGTTTCTTGGGGGCGCAACACGTTTTCTTTTTCCACTTCCCATGTATTAACAACGTCACTTTATCATTCGCTCTCTTTTCATATCTTCCTTTCTAGCTTCCTCTCTCTTTCGTTCTGTCACCATATTCAACACTATTTTAGTCACAAGCACTTCATCCCTCCTCATCACATGCACATTAATAACAAGACAAACGATTCCTTTCCAACATTTCTATCACTGGTACCACTTTCAAGCTTGTTCTAATATATTATATTTGTCACTGGGTTATTGCAAACATATTGCAAACAGCAAAAAGGTAAGTTTATAATAAATCTAGCGAGATGAAGATAAACTGTTTCTTCTAATTAAGACACTGATATATTTAAACTATGGAATTCGAATGAGGTTTTTGTATTTGAAATAATTTAAAATAGGTATATCGAGAGCTAAACATCTCGCAAAATTAATTACAAACGGTTTTTGTAAGAAGCCGATGACATTACAAAAACCATATACATTAAAATGATAAATAATAATAATGATATAATACCTTAGATGTTGCCATGGTCGCGAACTATAACATATGACTGTCAAGTTATTGTCCCCTAGTGCTTTATATATCCGCTTGACAAAGCAATCAGAGTTTTTTCTGGTTATACTATGCTAATTGGAATGTCAAATATATGTGGTTCTCAACCATTTGAGGTTTTTCTAGGAAATACTCATCTTGTACTTGAGGTGTGAAGTACAGTGTGGTTTAAGTTCGTAGGCAATGTTACGAGCATTAGGTATAGGTACCTACGACTTGTTGACAACTCTATCATTTGCACATGATTGTTGTTTCTCAGAAATGTAACATTAACAACATTACATTACTTGAACAATCACGCCGATAGGTATGGCGGGTGGTTCGGTAAAGGTTTGCGTACCTAGAGTGTAGACATTTTGTCAGTTTGTTTAAGTCCCATGTGTTAAAAGGTGAGCATTTTGCTTTCAATTACCGAGTTGCTACTCAGAAATTTTCAGATGGAAACGCCCAATATCACTTCGCCCAACCCGGGATTAGAACCCTGCAGCCTTATTGCGTAAGTGTGCAAAGAAGTTAAACTCTATCCAACCGACCAAATCGACCAATCACATGCGAGATGAATGACGCGTCCGTTTTGTGTGATTGGCCGATTTGGTCGGTTGGATAGAGTTCAACTTCTTTGCGCACTTACGCAATACGGCTGCAGGACTCAAATCGACTTCATGGATATGAGCGCTTGCGACCACTGATCCAAACAACCATTATTCCTTTTCAGCTAATATTTTCGCTGAAGGTCGAGCTATTCGGATAGGTAGTTCGGGCGGCAGAAGAAGAAGTGTCAGCCATATTTAAATAAAACAATTTACAATTTGTTAATAAACAATTTTATTTCATTTCATCGCTTACGTTTAACAAGTCAATTTAGGAAAAATGGTTGGTATGGTTATGCAATCAAACTGTATTTTGAAGCATTCAAATTGGTATGTAAGTATATCAAGGATTAACATTTAGCGTCCGAATCCCCCTCGGCCACCGCCGAATCCTCCTTGATTTCCTCGGCCACCGCCGAATCCTCCTTGATTTCCTCGGCCACCGCCGAATCCTCCTTGACCTCCTCGGCCACCGCCAAATCCGCCATTATTAAATCCGCCGCCTCCCTGGCGACCACCCCCAAAACCGCCACGACCTCCACCGAAGCCTTGACCGAAGGCCGCTACGATTAAAGCCAATAGAACTCCGAAGATTAACAAAGTCTGAAAAAAATAATTATCATTATTTGTTGGTTTTAGTTACTTTAACATAAAACGTCTATCGGCCAATCACATAAGTGACAGACAATAATATTGAACACACACACACATCATCAGGCTATTAATGTTCCCACTGCTCGGACACAGGCCTCCTCTCGGCCTCCATGCGGGCCCAGTGCGAGTTGGTGGATGTCACAAGTCTTCGAATTTTTGGTTCTAGGACATGCCGGTTTCCTCACGATGTTTTCCTTCACCGTTTTAATATTGAACAATATGCACAAACTCATCTCACAGAACCCATTAAAATTCTAAGATTAAACTGAAACTATAACAGAACTGAAGATCTTTGAAAACCGTTACGGTTGTCAGATGCCAGAAGATCTGACACCAGCCTTGCCAAGAAATACCGTGATACCCAGTTACTCGGTTGTGGTCTTTTGGAGGTCTGATAGGCAATCGTTCCATGGAAAATCCGACCCCAACAAAGTAGAGGAAAGGCTAGGGAGATTGAAACTGAAACTTTGCCTTATGTCACTTCTGTGGCAATGGAATAAAAGCCTCTATGCGGCTGATTCTGCGGAAGACTGTCGGACCTTGTATAGTTGGGTAGTGCCCTCAACTAAACAAGATAGCCCGTTTCTTTGGATTTGTAGAAATTCTTGCTGCTAATGCAGTCGAGGGTCTAATATTAGAGCCGGATAATGGCCAAAGAAACTCCTCAACTAGAGGGTTTGTCTATAGAAACTCTTGCTCTCAGTGCAGTCCGGGGTCCAATATCAGAGCCGGAAAATGGCCAAAGGAACGTCTCAACTAGAGGGGGACACATCTATAGCCATCTTACGGCTAGCAAAATAGGCATCTTATTTATGTACACACAAAACACTTTACAGCGAAAAGAAAGAATACAGATAGAAAAACACAAAGGTACTGCTTATTTCAATAGAATTTTCTTGCAGCAGTCCTGCGACAGGATAGTTGGATGATAGACGAAGACAGTGTTGTAGTGTGTAGAAAGAAATACGGAAACCTCTTGTGTTTGGGTTTCGTCGGTTTTGTCTTGACAACAATTATAGGTAGACCAAGGTGTCGTCGTAGTTTGATTATTAAGTATCTATCATCACGCTCTGGACAACATCTAGGACTTTAGTTTAGATTTGACTTAAATTTTATTGTCTTAGGAACCTAACTATGATTAAAGCACTTCGAAGTCGTAAAAATTATTAATGAACTGTTTTACCGCAAAATTTAATCATGTCCGTGTCACTCATTAATTTGTTAACGGAAAGACTCATTTACTTGATTGATTCGATGCATGAAAGGTACTAAAGTTTGACTTTATGAACAATAAAGTACCTATAGATAGACACTAAGATTTTTTTCAGCCTGAGATAACTTATATTCTAAGCACGGGAAAGGCTAGGCTCTAAGTGCGCATCCCGTGCCAGGGTAGCCTGCAAAATATACTAAAGTTTTTGGAATTGGCAGCTCAGTATTATTTTACTTTGTTATTTAATAAAAAACTGACCAAGTGCGAGTCGGACTCGCGCACGAAGGGTTCCGTACCATTATCACAAAAAACGGCAAAAAAAGTTTGTTGTATGGGAGCCCCACTTAACACACGGTGACAGACAGACAGACGGATCGTGGAGTCTTAGTAATAGGGTCCCGTTTTTACTATCCTATCCTACTAGTACTAATATTATAAATGCGAACGTTTGGATGGAGGGATGTTTGTTTCTCAATCATGCCTGAACGGATCTATATGATATTTGGCACACAGACAGATTATTTTGAATTTAGGAATTTAATAACAATTGCTTGCTGTACTAACATCACATAGAATAAGTACATTCCGGTCCCCTTGGAAAAAGAAAATACTTTTCACGCGGGTGAAGCCGCTGGTAGAAGTTATTACAATCTAAGTTAGAAGTTGCACGACCTCGAAGGGTCCTTATAAAGTCCCCCAAGGAGACGATCTAATAAGGAGTTCAAGATCAAAACAATTTGCGGATTACATATAATTGAATAAAATATTATGTCTACAGCACGATAACACAGTATTATAAAACTTCATATATTACCTTACAAGATGCCATGATTGCGAACTGAAACAGCTAACTGCCATAAGTATTGTTTTCCCGTGCTTTATATATCCATCTTACAAAGCAATCACTGTTTTTTCTAGTATGCTAATTTGTATATCAAATTGCGTGTGGTTCCCAACTTTTTAGTGCTTGTTCTATGAATTACCTAACCATCAGGTCTTGCGTAGGTAGGTAACTACCTAGTTTTTAGGGTTCAATAAGAATCTTTTCGCTCATATCGGGCCTTGTCAAAAGACTCTTTGGAGGTGTGTACGAAGTGGGTACCTACTGTTGCTTGCCTACCCAAAGGCATAAACTAGGTAATAATTTAATACTTATTTCTACGGCAGTTGGGACTTGGGAGAAAGGGCTTGATGCAAAAAGCGTTAGAAACGTTTGGATAAGGCTGTATTCAATGGCAATAACAAGTTTGTTATTTTCATGCCCTGACTGAGTATACCAACAGCTCGAACCACGTCCAAATAACCTGGTTTAATAAAGCTAGGTCCCATTGAGAGCTATAAAATTGGATTTTTATAGTTCAAAATAGTTAGGTTCCTACTCTGCAATCAAATCTACCTACTAGGTTAATTATAATGGTTCATTAGATTGTAACTAGCTAATAGCTATCGATGGGACCAGGCTCTACGAATACCAGTAGGTACCTACCAAACAAAAGAGAAAATGCTTTGATAAATCCTACCTACCCTGCTCTACCTACCCTACCCTACCTACCCTACCCTACCCTACCCTACCCTACCCTACCCTACCCTACCTACCCTACCTACCCTACCCTACATAATCATGAAGTACATAATTTTTATGTATCATCTATAGTCTTCTCAACGCACGCCAAATAATGAATTTTATATGCAGTATTTTGCTATTTTGGGTTACATTATTGCAATTTTCATAACGATCTCTATTTTTTTTTTTAATATATTATTGCTTATGACACTCAGGAATAATGTAGCTTTCTACTGGTGAAAGAATTTTCAAAATCGGTTCAGTTGATCCAGAAATGATCCCCTACAACGTCACAAACTCACAATTCACAAACTTTACCTCTTTATAATATTAGTATAGATTAGCTAGCGAAACTTAACAGACGTGATGGGTATAGATGTCTAAAGCCGATAAAACAGCTGATTACGGGGTCAATAATCTCTGATACCTTGCACCCTTGTGTAACTTTATAAAAAGATCGAAAGACGTGCGCACGACGGCACGAGCCCTTCATCTGTTGTAATTAGGAAAATGAAGCAGTGAAGGCGTGGAACCTCTTCTGCGCAAGGAACAGACGGATTTCCTTTCAAACCGCTCATGCACGGACCAGATCAACACACTTTGTCTCATACTCGAGCAGGCAGCAGAATGGAAAAGAGAGATTTATCCGACTTTTGTCGCCCTCGAAAATGCATTTGATACGAAGTGATCCAGCATCTGGTCCTGCCTGTTGGACATTGGGGTGTCGCTGAAAATAGTCCGCCTATTGAAGAGCATCTACAAGAATTAATATTTTTGCAAGGCGACGCCCTCATCTCGGAGGACATCGCAGTGCATGCAGATGTCCGCCAGGCATCGACCACATGGGGCTGTGTTGTCGCTGCCGCCAGGGCTGTCTTCTTTCGCCCCTCCTCCTTATACTTTGGATAACTGATCACTAATACTGAACTGGCCGTAGCAGTTCTGTTTATTATAATTATTATTCCAGTTTTAAGTTTTCACTAAATACGTCCCCTTAGCATGTCGGTGATGCGAGCCCATAAATTTTGCCTCTAGCAAAAACGTGGCTAAAGAAATTTGTTACTACGTACAGTAGAACATCATCAAGAAAACTTTGAACATCGCAGTCGTAGTGCTAATAAATTCATAGTCGAATCCAATATTTAGTCACAACCACACACTCAGAAAATCCCCATCTTTGTTCGAGTACATGTTTTTCTAGAAACAAGACAATATTTGTTAATAATAATAACACTTTTTCGAAGAAAAATCCGTGATGTTAACGTACTAATATGTTATAGAATTGCCTAGTTTTAATTTCCATTCCGTGGATTAGCATAATTTGTTGTTTATCATGTAAATGTAATGACGCGTTGGTAATATGTTATTTTTTTAGCTAAAATTGGCTAATTTATTCGTGGTTTATGGTTTCGTGTAGGCACAATTTTTTATTATTAATTAATAACTGCCATGTTGACTGGTTTTTTTTTTTTTTTATCACAAGATGGCACGTGGAATGTGATGTGCTATAATTTTGTAGTCATCGAGTTGTATTTTACGGAGTGTATTTAGATTCCTTGTCAACCTTTCCGGGGGCTTAGGTACCAACCTACCCATGAATATTAACATTGTTTACTGTGGGAACAATGCTGAAATCGGGAACAGTAGGTACCTATAGGTACTGAAATGAAATTCTATTTATAATATTTCTGTACTTTTTTATGTGTGTTACCTCAGAAATGTGAACCGATTTTGATGTTATTTTTATATTTGAAAGCTGGTTCTCATGTGGTCCCATTTAAATTTAGTTAAGATATGATGAATTACTTCGGGGATATACAACAGAACTATTCAATGGGCGCACGGTTGGCGCAGTGGTTGAGCGATTGACTGCTGCGCTGCGTGTCGCGGGTTCGATTCCCGCACGGAACAAATATTTGTATGACCTACAGATAATTGTTCCGGCTCTGGGTGTTTGTGTATGTGAGTTTATATATTTGTAAATGCACCCACGATACAGGAAGAAATGCCTAATGTAGGGCAATGTTTTTTTTTAAATAATAATAAACAATAATGACGGCAAATCTCGGGGTAGCTGCAATCGCAATTCTGTTTATTGTTTACATACACCATTTCATAACATAACATCACGCCGATACGCTTTAAAGGGGTACGCAGACATAGCTACATTACATAGACTGATAAACACATTACCCCCTTCGGCAGTCGGGTAATAGACTCCTTCGGCAGTCCGGTAAAAAACAGGCTGATGACTCTTTCAATTATGAGGCTAAAACCAAACGTATCTTCTACTTATTACTGTACCTATTTGTCTTGTCTTCGAAATGTTGCTGGATATTGGCGTCTCCAATTGTACGCCATTTGCATCGATAAAACTCTCATCGATCTACTAGCCACCCTGCGTTGATCGTCGCTCCACCGAGCCTGCGGGCGTCCTAACTTACGTTTACCAGTTCGCGGTCTCCACTCAAGAACATCTACCCCAACAGTCATCACACACATTGCCAGTTCTACTCGTTTATTCTGTGGGCTACGTCGCCAGATAAGACAAATTGTGAGCCTGTTGCCAAGAACCTGCCACAAATCCAAACTCTGGCTGATGCCTACTGAATGGCATGTAACTTGGCAAGGTTTTAGCATAGTAGTGGTAAAGTTCGAGCATAGTGCGCGAACTGACCGACCATCAAATAGAGCGAACGGAACGTAGACGCGACGCAATTGGGTTGTTGAATTAAAAAAAAAATACGATTTTTAAAATTTATTTTGAAACTTTACATATCATAAAATATATTGTCGTTGCAAAAATCTCTTAAATATTTTTTTTCAATTTATTATAAGCAATTGAAAATCGATAAAATTTTAAAAAGAACCACCTGTCTACGAACGGGCCATGATTGGTCGCCATGTTGGTGACGTCATAACGTTCAAGGAATTTCACCATAGTACAGTGTCACGTAAATTGACTAAAAATATCCGAAATTTTGTGCAAAAATATTATTTATAACAGCAAATTTTATTTAGACATGTGTGATAAAGGATTCATAAAGGCAAATTTCGAAAAGATATCTATCTGATGGACGGTTTGGAAAAATTGAGCATAAGTAAAGTAGTCGTAATGAATATTACGTGATGGTGGACCGCGACCGGTGTTTGTCATTGTTGTTCATTATACACATTACATTTAGAAACATAATTGTCATAATGTAATTGTTGTTACATATTGGTAGGTGATATTCGTGTAAAATAAAAAGCTAACAAACACGATTGGCGCGCAACTTCGACTTTAGATATCAAAAAACTTCATAGGTACACAACCCGAAATCTGTGGAGCCTTTATTTTAATTAATTTTTTGCATAACATCCTTAAAATTTTCGGTATTTTTAATTATTTGTATATCCCTTTATAATATTAAACACAAATATCTATATAATATAATTACAAACACTAAAAAACTTTGTAGAACAAAAACGTGAAAATATTAATTCGGTACATTTTCAAATATCTCATATATGCGTCGACCGATTTTCACAATTCAAACAGAAATATTAGTTTTACGCCTATATCCGTCATTTAAAATTAAAATAATGAATATATCTCCATAAACAAAAAATCATGTTTTCAAGTTACGTAATTATACAAAAATGTCAACCTTGCTCGAAAGTTCCCTTAAAAATTTACTTTTCTCAATCTTTAATGATCAAATTAAGAAATTAATCAGAATCTAATACTAAATTAGAACAAAATAACAACATAATTAACACATTCTAATTGGAATCTAGTTAGACATAGAACATTTCTCAAAACTTTAGTACAGTTTGCTAGGTTGGGTATTGCGCGAATCACATAATAATGGGGAATTATTTGTAATATTCGTACATAATGATGCGAAGCAAGCACGATAACTTTTAAGGTTCGATATTTATGATCAATGTATTCGATATTCATCAATATATTTACAATAATAACAAGATGGAATTGGTTATAAGTCAAAACACTGTATAAGCTATGTGCCACAATGAGTAGAAATGAACGTTGTGACGTCACACGGGCTCGGCTTTGTTCGGAAAACTGTCGGGGTGTTTTCGGTACTGGATTAAAAAAAATATTTTCGATTGGATTTTACTTTGTAATTACAATGAAAAAAAAAAAACTAAAAATAGTTTTGTAAGAAAACTTATATATGATCTTTCCATTTATTAAAAAAAAAAGTTGGTTCAACAAACCAATTGACCTTGTTGATCCTTGTGTCAATTGAATCGCGCGCTCGGAACGGTGCTTAACGTTCCTCGCATCCCGCTTGGTAACCAAAGAGACCTAATAAAAAATATATTTTAAAATAACAAATCATGCTGTGCAGTCGGCGGACACATTTGCGCGAGCTGGCTGACCAAAACCAGATGTATCCTCCGACTGCACAGCATGATTTTCTTCTTGTTTACGTCTTTTTAGTTCGCTTTTTAAGCAGTCGGGTTTTTTGTGTTTTTTTTTATTTACAACTTTTTAGTTATTTTTTTTAGAATTAGGTACATTTAAACATGTAAGTGTGTTATATTTTTGTAATCACCTCTTAAAACCCTTTATTTTGATACCCCGCAGGATGGGTTTGGAAGAAAAAAAAAATAGGGCCCCCACAATATGGCGCCCAAAATCCGCCATTTTTCTATTTTCCAATTTTAATGTTGCCAGTGACACTCGCAGGGTAAGACGAATCGATTGACGTAAGAATCATCAAAATGGGCCAACGCGTTTGGTCTCTAGAACGCCACATAGGAACAAACATACATACATACATAGACTGTTAAACACATTACCCTCCTTCGGCAGTCGGGTAAAAAACGACTTGTGTGTATGCATCTAACGACACTATACTTCGCCAAGTATAACCAATTGCCAAGTTACGTGCCGACAACTATAGGTATAGTTACGAGCGTTATCCAGGTAGGTAACTAGTTAGGTAACTAATTACCTACCAGGATAACGCTCGTTAGATAAAATTACCTACTGATACGATTTCCTTGAAACCTTCAACCTATCTACCTATTCAGGTGAAACAATGTTATGATAACATAATGATTTAATTGCCGATCGATCGTGATCTTTACGTTCTTGTGCGAATCAATAATTATTCTTTGCTTACGCACTTCTTCTGTAGCGATGTAATAAATAATTACTTAGGTAGATAGTTATACAATGGACCCCTAAAGAATCGACTCTGAAATATAAATATGTTCGCATATGTTTTTTTTTAATTTAGCCATTTCATACGAGCAATCATAAAATTTTAAAAATCCGTCAGTGGTTTGGAAGATACGAGGTAATAAAGAATATTACATACATACAAACATACATGTATATACATACACTAGCTGTTGCCCGCGACTTCGTCCGCGTGGTTAAGAAGATATAAAGTTTAATAATGTTTAACGCAAACTATTTTTATATTTCAGTCAACAGAAAATGCCTATCACACTAAACACCATTTTTTAAAGCACGAATTAGAAAAAGAAAATAGAGTATCACAAAATTCTTTCTTAGCTTATGTCTCCTACTCATAAACTCTAGACTTGCTAAATTTCAGGACAGTAGTACAAAAAGACATCCGGACTTTCATACAAACTTGCGGAGTGCTTAGACCTCGTTTATCCGGCCCTGTCGCAATATCCGTTCTTAGCTGACATCTACTAACTATAGACTACTTCCATGACAAATTTCAAGTTTGTAGCACAAAAAGTGAAGGACTTTCATACAAACTTGCGTACAACGGACCAAATGGGAGTCTAATTGCGGAAAAGGGAGTCCCTACCACTACCACTACACTACAAACTTGCGAGAGCCCTTAGACCTCCTTTATCCAGCCCTGTCGCAAAATCCGTTCTTAGCTGACATCTACTAATAGCCCAATCAACGGGGCTTATGTAACCCGAAAAATTCCCCTGCCTATGAGAGTAGGTAGTGTGGTAAAGTAAGGTAATAAAGATTACAGATAACAAATTAGCCAAAAGATTTTGATAAGAGAAGTTAGGTATTTTTACCTAAACATGAAAATTGCTTATAACTCTCTGTGAAAAATTCCTCAGACTGAAATACTTTATGTATACGTATGAATGTATTATTTAGAATAGGCAAGTATAGGCATCCAACATTTTTTCGATTTAAAAAATACTTCAAATTTAACTTTCAACATTTTGCGCTATAACTTCCACTGAAAAATTTGTCTGCCTATTTTTATTTTTTTATATGGTTTTATTTCCTTAAATAAATAGCTTTGGTAAGTTATCCAAAAGATTTTCCTTTAGAACAATTCTTTTTTCATTTTTACTTCATAACTTCATGTGAATAATTGCTCAGGTTAATTCAATACGTTTATTAGTTATGAGTCGCTGTATTTTAATCGATTTTTCAATAATCCAATGGAAATTTGGCTTAATACCAAAGTTTGTACAATCTCAATAATAGTTAAGTACAAGCTTGCCGTCGGTTAAAAGCGACCGGTCGCGGGAGTGAAGAGGGGTGCGGGGCGCTCGCGCAGCGGTGCTTTCGGCGCGGCGCACTGTGGACCGAAAAACGGCTCTAGCAGACATAGGAACTTAAATTTAAAAGTGTCGGTTTTTTTTATTGAAATGGGTTCTAATAGCCAATATCATACTTATATATTTCATAGGACGCAATCTGGTAGGCAAAAGGGCAAGTTTTATTTTTTTTGCAAAAAAAATGTATGGAGCTGATATAAAAAATGCATAAACCTCCGGAACCGCAAGACTAACCGTAATATCCTTGCACCCCGTTATACAACTATTTATTTATGATTTTTTGACATACTTCGTATAACGAGAAAGACTGCGTTTTTTTTTTTTAAAATCCTCAACTTTTTTTACCTAATATATGCTATAAATAGAAATAGACGTGTTGTGTGATATGTCTATCTAACTTAAAAAAAATATTTAAAATTATTAAAGATATTTTGATGTTTATTAACCGACTTCAAAAACGGAGGAGGTTCTTAATTTGTTTGAATTTTTGTGTATGTTTATTCAGAGATATCTTCGCCAATTAATAATCGATCTTGATGATTTGTGTTTTGTTTGAAAGAGTATGGTCCCGGATTGGTTCCAGTTAAATTTGGTAAAAACCTGTTGAATAACTTCGGAGATATTCAATGGAACTCTTCAATAAATGACGGTAAACCACCATAGATTGCTGCAATCGCATGTCTGTATATTGTTAACACCATTTCATAACGTAACATCACACCAGTAGACTCTGAAGGGGTACGCAGATGTATACAGTTCACCCTTCTACACTCTCATTTCATCAGTTATGTCCAAGTTCCCTGTTATTGGGGTTATCTATTTGGGCATAGCATTTTTGTTTATTAACCGATCTAGATGATTCGTTTTTTGTTTGAAAGAGTATGGTCCCGGATTGGTCCCAGTTAAATTTGGTAAAGATCTGTTAAATAACTTCGGAGATATTCAATGAAACTCTTCAATAAATGACGGTAACCCATCATAGATTGCTGCAATCGCATGTCTGTATATTGTTTACACCATTTCATAACATAACATCGCACCAGTAGACTCTGAAGTGGTACGCAGATGTATACAGTTCACCCTTCTACACTCTCATTTCATCAGTTATGTTCAAGTTCCCTGTTATTGGAATTAGATATATGGGCATATCATTTTTGTTTGAAAGAGTATTGTCCCGGATCGGTCCCAGTTAAATTTGGTAAAGATTTGATGAAGAACTTCGGAGAAATTCAATGGAACTCTTCAATAAATGACGGTAAATCATCATAACTTTAATTGCCAATATACAACACTTATCTCCCAAACTCTGAATTATAATCAATATACAAACATGCGATTAAAGCCATTTTGAGTGTTTTGCCGTTATTTATTGAAGAGTACTATTGGATATCTCCGAAGTTATTTAACAGATCTTTACCAAATTTAACTGGGACTGATCCGGGACCATACTCTTTCAAACAAAAATGATATGCTCAAATATCTAATCCCAATAACAGGGAACTTACAATTAGAACACACCGTAACGCAATTATCCAAATACCTAACAGAAGCTTACCACGCATGCTGTATATCAAGAGCGCCACAAAGCAGGAACGAGAGGAACCCCTGGTGGAACGCTGAACTTGGTAAACTCAGAGAGACGCTGCGTAAGCAATTTAACAGAGCAAAAAACACGAGACGCCCGGAAGACTGGGAGATATACAAAATGACCCAATATGCATACGAAAAACAGACTAGAACCGCCAGGAGGATGGCATGGCGGAAATTCTGTGAATCCATTGAAACAAATAATGAGGCCGCAAGGGTACGGAAAATCCTATCAACTGATCAGGACCGATCCCTCGGTGCGCCGAAAAAACCCGACAACTCATACACACAAACCGACTATGAAACCAGTAAGGTCCTTCTCGAAACTCACTTCCCGGACTGTCAAGTCCTGGAGAACAGGACATGGGAGGCTGAACCCGAATGGACCCCAACGGAACAAGACTGGTCAAGAGCCCACAATATAGTAACAGTAGACCGGATAAAATGGGCTATCAACACCTTTCAGCCATACAAGTCGGCGGGGCTGGACGGCATCTTCCCAGCCCTGCTACAGTGGGGGGTAGATTATCTCACGCCATGGCTGTTGGAGATCTATCGGGCCTGCATAGCACTAAAATACATACCTCTCGGATGGCGCGAGGTGAAGGTTATCTTCATACCCAAACCTGGCAAAACTAATTACACACAACCCAAGGCATATAGACCTATATGCCTCACATCCTTCTTGCTGAAAACCCTCGAAAGACTCTGCGATAGGCACATCCGTGATGGGCCTCTCCGAGAGCAACCACTGCACAAACAACAGCATGCGTACTCCACAGGCAAATCAACAGAATCCGCGTTGCACAACGTGGTTTCTAAAATTGAATGCGCAGTGGACCACAAATGCTCAGCATTGGCTGCCTTCATTGACATTGAGGGCGCCTTCGATAAGACCATGTTCAACAGCATAAACACGGCCCTCGACAGACAAGGCATAGACCCGACCCTAGGGGGTTGGATCACCAATATGCTCAAACTGAGAGCGGTCCAAGTCACGGTTAACGACACTACAAGGGCCATCGTTGCGAAGGGCTGTCCACAGGGAGGCGTCCTTTCGCCACTTCTGTGGAACCTGGTAGCTGACAGCCTCATCAAAACACTCAACGACAAAGGTTATTTCACCGTTGGCTACGCGGATGACATAACAATAATAATAAACGGGACCCACGAAAACACCCTATGCAATCTCATGCGTCAAGCCCTGAAAATAGTAGAGGAATGGTGCAACGAGCACCAACTCTCAGTGAACCCCACAAAAACTGAACTAATTCTCTTCACTAAAAAGAGAAAACCGATGACACTGCAATTACCGCGTTTCTTCGGAACAACCCTTAGCCTTTCGACTGAAACCAAGTACCTGGGCATTTATTTGGACAAACAGTTGAATTGGGCAAAACACATGAACCATATCACCACAAAAGCCAGCATATCCCTGTGGCAGTGCAAACGACTGCTAGGCAGGAATTGGGGGATTAGCCCCATGGTCACCTACTGGCTATACACCACAGTTATCCGACCAATCATTACATATGGCTCGCTGGTCTGGTGGCCCAGGACAGACCTCAGCACAGCCCAAAGAGATCTCGAAAAACTACAGCGGTTCGCCTGTGTTGCAATCACTAGTAGTATGAGAACCACACCAACTGCCGCCCTACAGGCAATGCTGGGACTCCCACCTCTACACCTAATTGTGAGGGAGGAGGCAGCCCTAGCCACCTTTAGACTCCACCTATCAGGTTCCCTAAATAAAGACTCCAGAATTAAGCACACACGCATAAGAGATGATGCGATCAAGCGTAAACCGATGTTAGCATCACCATGTGACAAAGCCCCGAAATCACACCACTTTTACAGACACTACAATATAACACTCATAGAGGAAAGATGTGACTACTCTGGCCCGAAAGAGATGAGAATATACACCGACGGATCGAAAACTGACTCAAGTACCGGAGTCGGAGTCTTCTCATACGATTTCAATATAAATATATCCAGACCGTTAGGAGGGTTCAACACCGTCTACCAGGCGGAGTGTGTTGGCATCATACAAGCGGTCCATGCCCTAGAAGCCAGGAGGGTTACGGACACCCACATACGGATTCTCTCCGACAGCGCATCAGTCCTCCAATCCTTACGGAAAGAATACATTACATCAAAACTAATACTAGAATGTCACAACGCGCTAGAACAAATAACCGTATCTAGCCGTAACACGGTGACACTACAATGGATAAAGGGACACAGCGGATCGCTGGGCAACGACGCGGCTGACGAGCTTGCGAGGCGCGGATCTCGACGGTCTATGGACCCGAACCTGTTGTACCCATCCCCTTCAACCAAATACGCAGGTGGCTACAGGAATTCACCCAGACACAGGCGGAGAACTGGTGGGCCTCGACACCGGGCTGTAGGCAATCCAAAGAAGCTCTGCCATCCTTGGACAGTAGGCTTACCAGGCGTCTTTTACGCCTGGACAGGAATGGCCTCCGCCTGGTGACGGGGACCATCACGGGACACTGCTCACTTAACAAACACTTCCACACAATAGGCATAACGGACAGTCCTCTGTGCAGGGCATGTATGGAGGCTGAGGAAACCGTTGCGCACGTTCTTTTTGAATGCACAGGTGTCACCCAGATAAGAGCACAAACCCTCGGGTCACCCAGATCTTACACGGATGTTCTGAAGAAACCAGGAGCTCTAATAGACTTCTGGAGGGAGGTGGGCTGGTTGGAATGACCCACCCAACGGCCGCCATGGCCCACGTACAAAGGTCCATTTGAGGGACTAAGTGCGGAAACCAAACCCCCCAAACATAGAACAGGGAACTTGAACTTAACTGATGAAATAAGAGTGTAGAAGGGTGAACTGTACACATCTGCGTACCCCTTCAAAGTCTACTGGTGCGATGTTATGTAATGAAATGGTGTAAACAATATACAGACATGCTATTGCAGCAATCTATGGTGGTTTACCGTCATTTATTGAAGAGTTCCATTGAATATCTCCGAAGTTATTTAACAGATCTTTACCAAATTTAACTGGGATTAATCCAGGACCATACTCTTTTAAACAAAAAACAAATCATCAAGATCGGTTAATAATTGGCGAAGATATCTCTGAATAAACATACACAAAAATTCAAACAAATTAAGAACCTCCTCCGTTTTTGAAGTCGGTTAATAAACATCAAAATATCTATAATATTTTTTTTTTTTAAGATAGATAGACACATCACATAACACGTCTATTTCTATTTATAGCATATATTAGGTAAAAAAAGTTGAGGATTTAAAAAAAAAAAAAACGCTGTCTTTCTCGTTATACGAAGTATGTCAAAAAATCATAAATAAATAGTTCTATAACGGGGTGCAAGGATATTACGGTTAGTCTTGCGGTTCCGGAGATTTATGCATTTTTATATCAGCTCCATACATTTTTTTAGCAAAAAAAATAAAACATGCCCTTTTGCCTACCAGATTGCGTCCTATGAAATATATAAGTATGATATTGGCTATTAGAACCCATTTCAAGCAAAAAAACCGACACTTTTAAATTTAAGTTCCTATGTCTTCTAGAGCCGTTTTTCGATCCACAGTGGCGGTCGGTTCTCCGTTCTAGTCTTGCTTGCTCGAAGTACGAAACTATTAAAAATAATAAATTTATCTAAACTAATATTATAAAGAGGATAGATTTGTAGTTTTGGATGTTTGTAACTCGAAAAAGCTACATTATTCCGGGGTATGATTATCTATGTTAGTTACTACTGCAGCTTGTCTAACTGTATAAGTAATTTAAAATTATTGTAGTCACGAGTTGTTACATTCAAAATACGTAAACCAAATAAAAGTAATGTAATTATACCTAGTCGATTATCTATGTTACCTACTGCAGCCTGTCTAACTGTGTAAGTAATTTGAAATTATTGTAGGCAAGTGTCGTTTTATTAAAAAAATGTAAACCAAATAAAAATAATGTGATTATACCTAGTCGATTATCTATGTTAGTTACCTACTGCAGCCTGTCTAACTGTATAAGTAATTTAAAATTATTGTAGGCAAGTGTTGTTTTATTAAAAAAATGTAAACCAAATGATTATACATAGTCGATTATCTATGTATACAGCCAGCTTGTGTTATTAATTTAACCAAATATTGTCTGATATTGATTAAAGTGACTAAAGTCAAAGTGTTACTGTATTTAAATAATAAATTCCACTCATTTGGTAGCGCCAGATGTGCGCTGCCCTTAGTAATAGCAAATATTTTGAATTAAATATTATTTCACACGTTTGAGAGATTTTACCAAGAGTTTTAATAACATAATTAAATTTTATTGGTCGACGCAGATGCTGACCAAAATGTATAAGCCAATTGGTACACCTTTGAGCAAATCTTTTTTTTATAACTCGATATCTCCTCACCAATTGTCTTTAACATACTTTTCGACCATTTTTTCGCATCGTTTACAAAGTACTTATGGAGATATCAAACGTTTATTTTAAATCCATATAAGTAATAAATATTCTTTAGAAATATGAAGCAAATTTCTAAACGCCGTTGTACCGTCAACAGCACATCAGGTTATACAAAACTGTCAAATTTCTCCAAATTATTTTAAACCTTAAAATGTTGATGGTTAAGCTCAAAATTGAATGAGAAAATTTGAAAGTTTGTGGTAACTTGATGTGCTGTTGACTATAGGTACATCCGTTATGCATATAAGATGAAAAAATATTTTTAATAATAATGATGGCCACCAAACTCGCCTACACTATACACCAAAAGTAGTGCCTGGCAAAGCAGCTCCGAGCGGTCAAGTGAAGGTCAACCCTTACGCTCTAGCATAAATCGGCGAACTTTCCTATCCAATATAATTAACGTTCGAAAATTTGTTGGATAATTGATAAATCTGTTTTAATATAAAATCATATGACTAATAAAGGTATGAAAATGGACGGAGATATTTTTCACATTACGTAAATAAGCAAAAATCTAAAAAATAAGTTTAAAAAGGAAAATCTTTTGGATAACTAAACAAAGCTATGTATTTAAGGATATAAAAACATATTAAAAAATAACAATTAGCAGATCAATTTTTCAGTAGAAGTTAGAGTGCAAAATGTTAAAAGTTAAATTTGGTGTATCTCCGAGATCGAAAAAATGTTGGATACCTTTACATACTCATTCTAACTAGTACATATATACGTATAAAGAAAATATTTCAGTCTGAGGAAATATTCACAGAGCCTTATAAGCGATTTTCATTTTTAGGTAAAAATACCTAACTTCTCGTAACAAAATTTGTTGGATTATTGTACATCTGTATTCTGTATTACCTAATTTCATCACATGCCAAATTTCAAAGACGGGAGAATTTTTCGGAAGTCTTCATACAACAAATATCCTCGTTGATTGGACTATAACTATAGACTACTTCCATGACAAATTTCAAGTTTGTAGCACAAAAAATTAAGGACTTTCATATAAACTTGCGAGAGACCCCATAAATCCGCCCCGTTGCAAAATCCGTTCTGAGCGTCGTCTACTAACTATAGACTACTTCCATGACAAATTTCAAGTTTTTAGCACAAAAAATGAAGGACTTTCATATAAACTTGCGAGAGACCCCATAAATCCGGCCCGTTGCAAAATCCGTTCTGAGCGTCGTCTACAAACTATAAACTGCCTCCCTGCCTTTTAAGTTTGTAGTTCCAAAAATTAAGGCTTTTCATATAAACTTGCGAGAGCCCTTAGAACCCCTAAATCCGGCCCTGTCGCAAAATCCATTCATAGTGGACGTCTACTATCTATAAACTATATCCCTGCCCATATTTTAAGTTAGTTTAAAAAAATGAAGGACTTTCATACTAACTTGCGATAGCCCTTAGACCCCCTAAATCCGGCCCTGTCGTAAAATCCGTTCGTAGCGGACGTCTACTAACTATAAACTACCTCCCTGTCAAATTTCATCTTTATGCGTCAAGCAGTTTTCGATATTTCGTGATAGGTGAATGAGTGACCTTTCGCTTTTATATAGATATAAATAAGATTCTTCAAAAAAACTTTAACACCCCTTAAATCAAATTTTGGGTGTAGATTCGAAAAACTTATAATAACAACTTTTATTGTTTACTTAGGTTGATATTTGTGTCAAATTTCAAGTTTATTAACCTAAGAAGTAAGATTCTTCAAAAAAAAAAAACGACTTTTGGGGGTATTTTTGCAAAACTAATAATTGCAACCTTTTGTTGCTTACTTAGTTGGGTATTTATGTCAAGTTTCAAGTTTATTAACCTAATAATAAGATTTTTCAAAAAACTTTTACACCCCCTAAATCGTCTTTTGGGGGTAGTTTCAAAAACTAATAATAACAACCTTTATTATTTATTTATTTTAGTATTTGTGTAATATTTCAAGTTTAGTTACCCATGAAATAAGATTCTGCCATACAAATTTCAACACCCCCTAAATCGACTTGAGAGGGTAGTTTCAAAAAACTAATAATGTCAATCTTTATCATGTACTTAGATTACTATTTGTGCCAAGTTTCAAAAATATTAGCCGAAGGAATTAGATTTTTCATACAAACTTTGCCCCCCTTTTTAACCCCCTTAGGGGTAGAATTTCGGAAAATCCTTTCTTATCGGATGCCTACATCATACAAAGAATACACCTTTCAAGTTTCAGGTCTCTACGTTCAGCGGTTTGGGCTGTGCGTTGATCCGTCAGTCAGTCATTCAGGACAAAGCATTTTATATATATAGAAGATACGCGCGAAACACATAACCCTTTCCTTGCAGCCGGGTAAAAAGGGTTTTAGATTTTGCTACTACTTGTTCGCGTTTTCAGGGTTGATATGAAATATTGTACTAATCAACCTGTATAATTTAACCCTTCATTATTTGTTTGTTTCGTTAGCATTTACTGATATCTTCAGACCCCTACAACACGCTATTACGAAAACTTCCAAGAAAAAGTACATTGAGACATGACAAAGACGTACTTATTTTGTTAAAAAATTAAAATAAATATTGTTTACATTCCATTTGGCTTTTATTAATCATATTATTATTTTAAATGTAACAAACAAAGCATTTTTTTAGTTACTGAATTTTGTCTACCTAGATTAGTCAAATCGTATACTGCGGGACATTCGTATTATGTTTGCATTAATTTTCGACCAATTTATAAGAAAAACAACAATAGGTCCACCTTGTTTAAAAATAAGAACATATTTTTTATGAAGAATAGGTATAGTACTCGTATAGAGGTAGTTAACAAATTATCATGATCGGAAAAGGCCCAAGGCGGAAAAACAGGGCATGGCGGTTCACTAAATATTTTAATAATAGCAAAAAGCTATTAAATTGTGTTCACGTTATCGAGAATAAATTAATAGGTAGGTCAACGTAAATTATTTCGTTTTATTTTTAACTCTAATGAAATATTTTAATTAAGTAAGCAGGTACACTACCTAAATTAAACGTACAGTCGGCTGCACGTCGGTGGTAACACTTTGACCTTGAGCGGAAAACCTACGGAGTATTAGTCTTAATATGCTATGGTATATGGCTAATTATGGTTATGAAACCATTGATGTAGGTACGACAAACTGTACAGTCTGAGCAATTACATCTTGCACGTCATAAATCGACAAGGTCTATTTGTGTATGCGTTAGATATTATTATCAGGGCCTGTTTCCACCTGGAAGCACCTCACAGCCAATTGCGGGGCAGATCAAATGTTTGATCATATTATGCCTCGGCAGCCTGCAATGAAATACGCCTTGCTGGCTGGTTGCAGGTGGAAACGTCATATTAAATAGGTTTAGCCTCATTGAAGTTTCTAGTACATACTACACATTTCTGTAAAGTGTATTGTTTAACACTTTTGAAAAAGATTTCCGTGTTTTCAAATAAGACATGACAACAATAAGTCGGACATTTAATCATCAAAATATTACTGACACTGGTTTTACAATATTTAATACCAATTTAAATCTTATTGCTAATACGAAACATAAGGCTTTTCCTTGACATCTTTTCTCACATAGTAGTTCCCATTAGAGTACGCTGGATAAGGATTATACACTGGTGGCGGTGGATACACTGGGTTCTTAACAAACGCATAGTATGGAAAAGTGTAGATCCCTGGATACGGCGCAACAACATATGGCTTCCCTGCAACACTGTGGATCAGATACTTGTCGTCATACTTCGGAGTCACTTTCACTGGTTTCAATCGATCCTCTATAGGCTTCAGAATAGGTTTCCATGGATTCGGGTCATAGTAATCACTTTTATAACTGTCGTCTTCTGAATAGACCGCACTTATTACAGCCAGGAGAACCGATAAGGCAAGTAGTAAATGCATGGTTTTATTTAAGACTGAAAATGTTTCACTTATGTATGGAGTATTTAAATGAGTGAAGACAGCAATTATAGCTGTTATCAGTGCTTAGGATTGCAGATTATCTTTATCTTTATGTTCTCGCAATTTTCAGACTGTTTTACCGTGGTTTTGCCTAATTGCTTACAGCGTTGTTTTAAGGTTGGTTACTCAAATGCGTAGGTATTTTTTCTAAGGCAAAGACGAGGGAAGAGTAATAATGCAACGCTTTTATAAGGTTTAGCTTTTTCCCGTGGGAAGCTAGCCAATGGCACTCAGCAATAACTTAGCTTTCTACAAGTGACCCGCTTTTTTGCTATCGCATCAGTGCTTCCGGGAAAAGAAAATTAAAATTTTACCTACAAGTAAGTACCTAAGTAAGTACCTATATTTGTATAAGCTAACCATCTACAAATCCCTACAGTAGTATCCCTAGTTATTCTTCTCCCTCTTCTTCTTTTTCCAACTGAAAAGTGTAGAATGTGGGTACGGCAGGCTGCACATCAGTCCGTTGAGGAATGCTCATTGCAAAGTTTACGCAATGAGGCAGCTTGATCTCCTTCATACATAAGGATTACCACACTTAATAAACGAAAAAAAAGCTGCACATCACTGTTTGGTAACAAAATGTGTACCTAGCTATAAGCTGGCATCGTGTTCTATTGAAACTAATCCTGGGATGCCAACAACCACCTTTTATAAAACAACCTTGTTGCGAGTACACTTTGTTTCAAGCCTATAATAAGAATACTCATTTTCGTATCATGACATCCATAATCTGAATCGAACAATATTATAATGCTTTATAGGTCAAGGTCAAAGTATTACCACCGACATTTCGCTGACTGTACCTACACTGTGGCCTGGTATTTAAAGATCTGGGGGGTGACCATAAGCCCTTAGAGTAAGGTTATTTTGAGATCGCGTAAGTGACAGATGTATACAAATCATATCCATCTGTCCCTTACACGCACTCAAAATAATCTTACTCTAAGAGCTTATGGTCACCTCCCTGGTATCGTAGTTAGGTATTGGATAACCGGTTTTTGTCTCCACCATAAATACCCGTAGGTACCCACTAATATTATACGCGGCAATTTGTCTGACTGTCAGTTACTTTTTCACGTCTAAACCGCTGAACGGATTTTGATGAAACTTGGTCCCACTACAAGGATAGACTTTGACCTGAATTTGGACATAACTATGATAGCTCATCTAAACCTTTCATCTCGATAGTATGATGTTGATGTAGTCGACGATTCATATTTATACCTAGGTACCTACCTAGTAATCGGAAGATGTGCAGTGTGTTACCTCAAGTGTAAATCAATCCTAAAATGTTTGTAACGTACCTACATACATTTATAGGCAATCTTTTGTAGATAAGCCACATCCTACGGAAAATACGTTTTTACTTAACTGCTTAGTCAAGAGCTAGGTAAACAACCATTTCTTTGTAGTGTATGTTTTATTGAGAACTTAGCTTTTGTAGGTATGTATTAAGTAGGTACTTAAATATTTTTTATTTATAGTCGATGACATTGGGTCACCAACCTGAGCATTATCCCCTTAGACTTTAGAGCCTCTTGTACCTAGGTACCTATTTATTGATAGACGTACATAACTAGTTACTTCTTTTGATGTCCCTGATGATGAAGAAATAAGACTTGCTTTTTCAACATCTGGTTTTTAGGGTTCCGTACCCAAAGGGTAAAGACGGGACCCTAGTACTGAGACTCCGCGGTCCTTCTGTCTGTCTGTCACCAGGCTGTATCTCATGAACCGTGATAGCTAGACAGTTGAAATTTTCACAGATGATGTATTTCTGTTGCCGCTATAACAACAAATAAACGTTTTTTTGCGATAATGGTACGGAACCCTTCGTGCGCGAGTCCGACTCGCACTTGGCCGGTTTTTTCTTTTTCAACATTAATTTAAAGAATCGAACATCTTGGAAACTGCAACTTAATCAGAATGGTAAATCAGAAGTTTTTGTTTGAAAACTCTGATGGATCTACCTGATTACATTTATTATTGTTGGTCCTGAAGAAACAATTATGTATATCATGTTAAATTAAAATATTAGGCACATACTTATTTTACATTAAATATATTTGAGATCTATAATTTTGTTTCTGAACGGTGACTATTACGTCAACGTTCTGATCTGACAGTGACATACATAATGACATTGGACTGTCGATTGAGGACATTGAGGTTATCAATCAATCCAATTTTCAGCCCAGGAAATATTAACTGATCTACCTAATCTTGTTAATTAAGAATAGAAGCATGTGTAAATAGGCGTTTATTATATAGGTTCTTAAGCATAATTTTCAAAAAATGTGGCAGTTAATGCATATGAATTCATGTCAGCTCGTAAGGCAGAGGTAAACATATGAGAATAAGTCACAACTTACTTTGATAAATAAACATGAAATTACACAGGAACACTTTCATAAAACTTTTTTTACAGGTTGCTGACAACCAAGAGCAATGTATACTTTACAAATCTATTGAAAAATAAGCCGTCAAATGTCTTAAAAAGATACTTTTCTGAAGTTAAAACATCGTCTGAGAAAAATGCAAAGCCAGGATTGTTACTGCTTTGTAGCCCATGGAAGTTATGTACTGGGGTCAGTTTAGCGCTCGGCGCTCGTTATTTGTTGAGCAATGGTCCAGCGTACTGCAAGGCCTTGGTGGCCCATTCTAGGATAATTCAAAGGAGGCCGAATGTAGAAAAAGATACTGCTCAGTTTGATTGGGCGAAGTTTCTTTCTTACCTACGTCCTCATATGTGGCTGCTAGCTGCTGCTGTTGCGGTAAGTTTTTACTAGTTTATCTTATTAAAATAATCCTTGTACCCAAATATTTATTTTTTATGGCATTATTCTTTGTGAAAATTAAGCTGTTTTAAATTAATTAAGTATTGCTCTCTAAAATTAGTTATTTTCAGTTCTCACTAAGTTAAGATTTGTTAATCAGTTTGTATGAAATACATTGAAATTTAACCCCTTTTGCCCTACAAATCACTTTTAAGTTTTTTTTAGAGCTAAATATAATTCTGTTCCTGTCAATCATATAAAGTTAATAGACACAAATGATGTTTTCAATACAATTAAAAAAAAAAATCTTGTTGAAGAGAGTTGTAGTTGCACAGTTAGCACAGTGGTTCAGCGATTGACTGCTGCGCTGCATGTTGCGGGTTCGATTCTCGCATGGAACAAATATTTGTATGCCCTACAGATAGTTGTTCCATCTCTGGGTATTGTGTATGTCAGTTTATATGTTTGTAAACGCATCCACGATACAGCAAGAAATTCTTAGTGTGGGGCAACATAAAAAAAAAAAAAGAATAAATTACTTATTAATTTGCCATAAATCATCATTACTGAGTAAGTATTTAATCTGTTTCAGTCAGCATTAGTAGTAGCATTCCTGAATGTGTATATCCCAATGTTATTGGGCGAAGTGGTGAATGTCTTGGCCAATCAGAGGAGCAACCCTAGCAATAACTTTATGGAGCAGATCCAAGTACCTGCTCTTAAACTCTTTGGATTGTATTTAGGACAGGTGAGTTTTTATTTCCTAATAAAAATTTAACTTTATCTGTGGTGTCAACTGTGATAATAAGTTGGTTTCGCATCTTTGGGCTGAAATAAATACCATCAAAAAAAGGAAAACTGCATAACAGTCACCATACAGGGATACATTAGCAGTAAAAAAATGCATATAATTTTATTTGAAACAAATACATTCAGTAGATTTTTCATGATACTCATACTCCCAAAGGTCTGTTTATAAAATTTCGCGCGCTCCTTTTCGTACTGAATCATCCTCCATTTATTATTTTTATACCACGAGTTTGTATTTGTACGCGCACTAGATTCTTACTGCTCATCACAGCGTCTAACCCTTTCGTACGCGTTGTCGGATGAAATAGCATGCATTTTAAACCTGGCCACAAAATAGTTCGTGCCGCCGACTAGAGCAACCTTAAGGCTAGATTTCAGGCTTCTGGCAACCATTAATTACTGTCAAGAATCTACAAATGACAGATGGGACCAACATGCTTCTCGAGGGGAGGGTCTCAATATGAAATGGATGATCACTCATGTCCAGACAAACAGGCGGTGGCTGTTATTAATATATAGCGACATCTATGATCTGACGTCACAGAAACTCTGCTTCGTGCAAGGAAAGTTTTCTGCGTGATTTGAACTATACTTCTTTTAGGGTAGCTTGCTCTCTGCGACATATTTATGTCAAACTGACGTATATTGTCACAATATTGTTTGTCTGTAAGTAAGTAAGTAAATATTTATTTCTCAGTATATGGTACATTGAGGTCTTACATTTAACATTGTTTCACACATACTACCATTTGCTGGTGTAGAAATATTCAATAATAAGCTAGCATGCAAATCAAAACTTACATTATGTTCATTAAATAAAGAACAATGGCGAAATTTTAGATGACTTAAATTTGAGCGTCTGAAAGTGAGTTATATACGAAAGACATTATATTAATTGTCTATATTTTTTAAAGTATAATTAGGCCTGGTCCAAAATAGATTAAAAAAAAACATAATAAATAAAAAGTTATTTGATTTTTTTGTTAATTTCTTTAGCATAGTGTTGCCATTATATATTTTATCTGCTAAGTGACAAGTAACCATATTAAGTAATAATATCATTATTGTATTTATTGCAGTAAATGAATTAATAATACAGTTTATATCTAAGTGTAGATGTTCCTTGCAGGTAGGTAAGAATATTGTAGTGTAGTAGAAATAAATGAATTACTTTCAATTAATGATTGGCAAAAAGACCAAGTCCCCACCATACCCAAGTCTAAAAAAAATATAGCTTGGTTGTTGTTGTTGACGACAACCTTTTGATACACATTCCAAAGAGTATACTACACATTTCATGCTAAAATAACTAGGTAAAGGAAATACTAATGCGATATTCCCCTTTTACTTCCACGAAATTGAATAATATTGCCTATTAAACACATTATTAAAAGTTACCCAGACATAACCTACAAAAGTTTATGACTGAATATCTATTATTCACTACATTCTCGAACAAAAATTCTTGCACAAACCAATTCAGAACATCACCCTGAGTTAAACCAGATATTTTTCATTTAAAGACTTTCGAATTTAATCTCAGCTAAAACAATGTATGGGCACCTGCCATTGTTCTTTATAAAATTTCGTATAATGTCGAAATATAAATCATAATATCCAAAAATAAATCATAATGTCAATAAAATTAATCATAATGTCAAAAAATTCATTAAAAATGTCAAAAAAAAAACATCATGTCAAAATATAAATCAATAACGTCAAAAAAAAAAAAAAATTACAATGTTAAAGAATTCATAATAATGTCAAAGTACTAATATCATTATTAAGATTTTAATTACACTATCAAAATGAATGATTTAAAAATTCATTGATGGAATAAAAACACATGTCTAAGAGCCAAGCAAACATTTTACATTTAAATTTATTAATTGGTAGCATCCTCAGGGCAGGTGGTAATTTATTATAAATTTTTATTGTCATGCAACTGGCATTTCTACTGTATAACAGTAATCTCTGAGCAGGCACTTGTAATTTCCCGGCATGTTTTTTGTTCAGTCTTTCGGAGACTTGTTCATTTAATGGAAATAAATGACGGTATTTTTTTACAAATAGACAAACTTCAAAAATATACAGACATGGGAGTGGGAGAATTTTTAAGTCCTTAAATAATGGCCTGCAATGGTCCAAATACTCTGCTCCACTCATGGCTCTGATACATTTCTTTTGTACTAGGAATGCTCTTTCCACATCCACTGAATTTCCCCATATGACTAGGCCGTAACGCAATACTGATGAAACATACCCATGATAAGCACTTAGGACTGCTTCTCTACTGGACACCAGTCTTAACTTGCGAAGAGCATACACAAACTTATCAAGCTTACTGCATACTCTTTCTACATGTTCCTTCCAGTTCAATCTGTTGTCGATTACTATACCCAAAAATAAAGCTGATGGCTCTGGTTGTAGAATTGAATTATTATGCCTAATTGCTGTTGGTATTACTGACACGTTACATGTTTGAAATTGAATTATTTTGGTTTTTTCAATGTTAACATGAAGATTATTGTACTCCAGCCATTTTATCACATTAATTAATTCATTGTTAGTATCTATTTCTATGTCAGTTTTATTGGAACATTTTATCGTCAATGTAGTGTCGTCAGCAAATTGGATACATTCATATTTTAAACATTGTTTGAGGTCATTAATGTATAATATAAATAGTGGCGGACCCAGTACACTTCCCTGCGGGACGCCAGAACCATTCGTCTTTAGTTCTGAGCAATATGTCGCCCTAGTATCATTTTCTATTCTAGAGATAACAGTTCTCTGTTGGCGATTAGATAAGTAACTTTTAAGCCAATCATACGCTTTGCCTCTTATGCCATATTTTTCAAGCTTGTAGAGTAGTCGTTCGTGAGATACAAAATCAAATGCTTTGCTCATATCTAAGAATACCGATAAAGTAGACATTTTTTTATTAAGAGCTTCGCTAATTAGTTTTACTAAAGAAAAACAGGCTAGAGTAGTTGAACTGTTTTTCCTAAAACCAAACTGACTCTCCACAATTAAATTGTATTTAGTTACAAAGCTACTTATTTTCTCATGCATTGCTTTTTCAAAAAAAATTGCAAAGATTGGGATGAGTGTAATGGGCCTATAATTGCCCATATCAGTACACTTGCCCTTTTTAAATAGTGGTTTAATTATAGACTCCTTTAGTCTAGATGGGAAAACACCCTCTTCAAAAGAGAGATTTATAAGGTAGCTAAGTGGGGTTGCTATAATTTTCGCACTTAATTTAATAATTTTAGTGGTTACTTCATCATATCCAGTAGAATTTGTATTATTTAATGAATTAATTATTTTAATAACGTCAATTTCATTCAATGGAGTCAGAAATAAAGTATTTATATTATTGTCAATATTAATGTTGTTTATGTCATGATTATTATTGTTGGTTTTTTGTGTCAGATCAATGAAATAATTGTTAAATTGGTTACATATGTCATTAGGATTATTAATTTTTTTATCATGGATTATTAATTCATTTATACAGTTGCTATTATTAGGTTTGTTTAAACAATTTTTTATGATTGTCCATGTAGCTTTACATTTATTTTTCGAATTACTTAAAAAAATGTTGTTGTTTATCTGTTGTGATTTTGATATGCATCTTTTTAAGATCTTAGTGTAATTGTGATATTTTTTCTTGTGATAACCTTTACTTATAGCATCATGTTGATATTTGTAATATAAAGTTCTCTTTTTAATGCATGATATTTTTAAACCTGTACTAAGCCATTTGTTTTTTATGGGTTTATTGCTCCTTTTAACGAGGATTTCGGGAAAACATAATTTATAGAAGAGCGTGAATAGGTCGTGAAATGTATTGAAAGCCTTATTGCAGTTTGTTATTTCGTAAATTTCAGTAAAACTTAAGGCTGCTAAGCAATTTACAAAGTTTGTCCTTATTATAATCCCTCTTATGTAAAGCGCTATTGTTACTGTATTGATGCTGACAGCTGTCACAGAGATCAAACTATCTTTTATGAAGTATAGTGGTGGTTTTTAACATAATATTCAACAGTCCGACAATAACCGTCGGGCAGTTGGTGTATGATTGTGCGGAGTGAATGGATAAAGTGAGAAATGCGTATATTGGAGGAAGTTTGAAAGTGGCGCCAGTGACAGAAAAAAGTTGAAAGGAAACCGTTTGTCCTGGTATGGTTGTGTGATGAGGAGGGATGAAATGCATGCTACTAAAAGAGTTATTAATATAAATGTGGATGGATGGGAAATGTAGGAAGGGAAGTCCAAAGAAAAGATGGGTGGACTGCGTGAAGAGTGATGTGAAAGAAAAGGGAGTCAGTGATATCGAGATGGGGAACAGGACCGACATCGCGTCGGTATGATGGAAGAAGAAAACGTGTTGCGCCTACCCCAAGTAACATGGGATGAGGGCAAGAAGATGAGTTGCCCGGACTAGACAAGACGTCTGTCTGCTCAGAGGATCCTTCCTTTTCAATGGAGATTTGTGGTACTTTCTACTCTGTCCCGCTTACCTCCAAAAACTGCACCATTATTTAAATCTATTTTGCTTTTTCCAGGCATTCTTCACATTCATGTACATCCACCTGCTATCACAAGTGGGTGAGAGGGTAGCTGCTCAGATGAAGCAGGACTTGTTCCAGTCCATTCTCGAGCAGGACATGGCTTTCTTCGACCAGGAGAGAACTGGGGAGCTTGTTAATAGGTATGATGATTTTTATTTTTTCAATAAGTTATTTATTTATCATAAGTACATAAAATTAATATTTTTGATGTACAAACCTTACCTTTAAACCTTTAAACAAGCAATTCTTGTATATATGTTTATATAAATCTATCTAGCTAGGTTTCATTTTTAGAAAACGTCATTTTCTCTATTTTCACTCGAGCAGAGCTCAGTCGCCCAACTACTATTTAAATTAAATACAACTACACAAAAAAAAAAAATTGGAATAGACAATTTTTGAGATTTATGAGCCGTGGAAACGCCATAAGTACTGGTTTTATAGTAAGTAGATAATGATGGGTGCCCTATTCGGCGGCACGAACTATTTAGTGGGCAGGGTTAAAATGCATGCTATCTCATCCGACATCACGTGCGAAAGGTATAAACGGTGTGTATTTTTTTTAAATAGACAACATTGCATTATGTAAAAATGTAATATAAAATTTAAAATAAATTCTAAATTAACATGTTTTTGGATCATATTCTTTTTTCTTACAGTGATTTTACTGAACCTAGTTTGAACAAAGTTTTTATCAAGAAGATTGCATGAAACGAAACGTTTTGACGTTTTGTGTCATTCAGCAGTAGGCAATGGCATGCATGCAGTGCTGCTAGACTAGGCGACCTTTCGCCATTTAGGCTACTCGGAATGGTGGTGGGGCGACTATTTTATACGAACGGCGACTGGTCGCCAATTAGGCTAACTCAGAAAAAAAATTGGGCGATTTTAGGCGACTTCAAGATTATACTAACTTTAATACAACATTATCTGAGAAACGATGAAAATGGCTGATAATATTCATACTTCAGTCACGGTCGCGACATTAGTGAAATGTTTTTGGCAGAATCAATAACGGTTCTTGTGGCTAACGAAATAAAGTTGGCATTAGCTTGTTGTATATTGAATGATGTCAGGTATTCCAATAAATTTTTAATTACGCTATAACAAAACAATTGAAATTAAAGTTTCAAAAACATCTCGTGCTTTTAGAGAATAGTGTCTTCTGTTTTATAAAGGGGACTATATTTCTTGTATCCAAAATTTATATTTGTCATCAAGTTGTATCACCTAATAAATAGATCTATCGCCACGAAATATTTTCGTTCTCAGTTAAACAAAAAGTGTTCCCAGGTATGAATTATCAAATTAATGTTAATATATGTGTAAAATAAGAGATGGATTACCAATGAAATTGTAGTGCATTAGATGAATATAAACTTTGTTCTTAAATAATAGTTTAATTATTTAAATAATAGCTTTGTGCTCAGAATGGGGTTAAAATTTCGATTATGGGCCGTCGATTTTTGGCACAGGGAGGTTGGTGGGGGGAGGGGGGGAGGTGTAGCTACCCCCCAGTACTATTCCCACTACTCGGAGCCCCATGGTTATGGAGATATCCATGGTTAAAGTTTCCAGGTTAGAATTAAAATTTCCATAAATATCCATCGATTTAAGGGGCGCAGAGGGAGGGAGGGTTAAGGGGGGTAAAGGGGCTACCTCACTGTACTATCCCTACCCCACGGAACCCCATGGTTATGGAGATATCCATGGTTAAAGTTTAGATTACTATTTAAGCAACAAACTCGACGGAGCCCCGCTGCGCGGGGCTCCTATTTCTGTCTGCAGGGTCTAAAGTAACCTAACATGAAGGAGATGATGGGAGCTGAGTTCGCTCGCTTTGCTCGCTCACTTCAGCTCCCGTCATCTCCTTCGAACCTAACCTATCCGTGTCGGGTTGCCCTAAGCTCCCGAGCTCGCTTCGCTCGCTCTTGGACTGATTTTCATTTTTTTTCTCCCCGAAAAACATACAAAAAAACATAAAATTTCCGAGTCTTGAAAATTTGTAAAAAGCTTTCTTTTTATGAGTACTACCTATACAAAAAATATGAACTTCCAAATCAGCGGCCCATAAAGGAAATTTTATCCCAGAATGGTAGATCTGTCACCAAATAAATCGATTATCTATCCCTGACTGCGACTCCTTTTTAGGGTTCCGTACCCAAAGGGTAAAAACGGAACCCTATTACTGAGACTTCGCTGTCCGTCTGTCTGTCTGTCTGTCACCAGGCTGTATCTCATGAACCGTGATAGTTAGACAGTTGAAATTTTAACAGATGATCCTGATCCTGTTGCCGCTATAACAACAAATACTAAATACAGTATAAAATTAATATTGAAGGGGGGCTCCCATACAACAAACGTGATATTTTTGCCGTTTTTTGCTCGATATTAATAACGGCAACAGGTAGACGCTTAAAATATTCACAGAATATTTAGTTGTATATTCTCTTCAAAAAATAATAATTATTAAATTAAAATAAAATAAATTAAGGGGGGCTCCCATACAACAAACGTGATTTTTTTGCAGTGTTTTGCGATAATGGTACGGAACCCTTCGTGTGCGAGTCCGACTCGCACTTGGCCGGTTTTATTTGTTATTTTGTCACCAATAGTACATTTTATTTCGTTCAGTTATAATAGTATTCGTTACCAATTTAATACATCAATCTATAATTTTAATAAAAATATGTTCAAAGAGGCGGAGACAAATTGGCGCGCTTTTAAAAATTTACCATACCGGTCTCAACGATGGGTCGTAGGGGAATGGTAGATGGGATGCACCTATTCTATATTAAAACGAATGTCAAAATTAAAATAACAAATTATGGTCAATGAATCGGTCCAAGAGCGAGCGAAGCGAGCTCGGCAGTTACGGCAACCCGACACGGACAGGTTAGGTTCGAAGAAGATGACGGGAGCTGAAGTAAGCGTGCAAAGCGAGCGAACTCACTCTTTATTTCCTTACGTTAATAATACTTATATTTATTACAGAGGATTCATAGTGATAGTGCCTTGAGAACATTGGATCAACAGTGTTGCCATCTTCCTCTCAGTGTTGTACCTTATCTAGTGATGTCTTAATTATTACTAATTCCTAAATACCTTACATCTCCCTTTCTTTGCAAATAGCAATTTTAAACATAATCTTTTAAATAATTTGGCTTTTTTAATTCCCTACCTGATCTGCTCCTTGCTACCGGTTCCTGCTCAACAACAGTTTTATCATATAAATCATTTCCATCAGCATGCTCAACATTATTATCATTAATAGTTAAATCTAATATTTCTTCACCATTATACATTCCCAAATTTTCATTATCTATCTCTACCTCCTCTTCTCCTTTAACAATAATTTTCTTATCATTTTTACTCTCAATCAAATGTTTTCTATTTCTATCAATAATAGTTCCATTTTCAGTTAACAATTTATAAGAATTTGGTCTTTCGCATTGAGTCAGTACCTCAGCATAGACTAATGGTTTCCTATTACCTGTTGTCACTATAACCTTTTGACCCTCATCTAAATCTTTTAGCTTTTTAACATTTCTATCATAGTATTGTTTTTGAATTTTGGAGTTTTCATATAACTTATTCTGTATGTATTTATTTTCACAACCATTAACAGTAATCATATTTGGCAGTAAACCTTGAATTTTTCTTCCCATCAATAGCTCTGAGGGAGTCTTAAAATCTAAATTTGAAATTGGTGTTGCCCTATACTCTAATAATGCCAAATACTTATCTTTGCCTTCAAAATCAGCTTTTTTAAAAATGTTTTTTACAGTCTGAATATATCTCTCTGCAAGACCATTTGATTGTGCATGTAATGGACTGCTAGTCACATGTGTGAAATTCCAGTTACTACAAAAATTCTTAAATTTAAAGCTAGAGTAATTTGTCCCATTATCAGAATATAGCTTATCAGGTATTCCATGTCTACTAAACACAGATTTTAGCGCTTCTATTGTACATTCTGGTGTTAAATTGATTAATTCTTTAATCTCAAAATATTTACTGAAATAGTCTACAACAATTAAATAATTTTTATCTTTATAATGAAAAACATCTGTAGCTAACATAGACCATGGTTTCTCAGGCATTTCTCTAATTATCATTGGCTCCTTACAGTTTTTATTCTTAAATCTATCACAGGTACTACATGACAACACCTTATTTTCAATATCTTTTGACATATTAGGCCAGTAAATACATTGCCTAGCCCTATTTTTGCATTTTTCAACTCCTATGTGGTTATAATGAACTTTAGACAACATATCTTGTCTTAGAGTTTTTGGTACTATAATACAGTTATTTTTAAATACCAGGCCATCATAAATATACAATTCTCCTCTATATGTATAGTACGACCTTAAATTATGAGGTATATTATGCACATTTTGTGGCCATCCCTCCTGTATATACTGCTTTAACATCCTCAGTTCTTCATCTTTATTAGTTTCTTCCTTAAAAATTCCATATTTATGTTCTGAAATTGATACATTACATTTTACTAAGCACACTTGAGATTCATATAATTCTTCTATAATGCTTTTATCGTGTATATTATTTTTAACATCTCTTGATAGTGAATCTGCCAATAACAATATTTTACCAGGCCTGTATCTAACATTAATGTCATATTTTTGTATTTGTAATCTCATTCTCTGTAATCTTAAAGGTATTTCGCACAGGGGTTTTTTGAATATAACTTCTAGAGGTTTGTGATCACTCTCTACTTCTACAGTCATTCCATAAATGTATTGGTGAAATCGTATGCATCCAAATACAATGGCTAACATTTCTTTTTCTATTTGTGCATATGCTTTTTGAGTATTTGTCAAAGCTTTAGATGCATATGCTACCGGCAAGTTATTTTGCAACAAAACTGCTCCAAGAGCATCTTTCGAAGCATCAACTGATATTTTACATGGTTCATTGGGGTCATAAAATTGCAAAACTGGTTGGGACATTAAAATGTTTTTTAACTCATTAAATGCATCATCATGTTCTCTATTCCACTTCCATTCTTTTCCTTTTTTGACTAACTCTCTTAATGGATTACAAACTTGTGACATTGATGGTATAAATTTTGATACATAAGTTACCATTCCTAATAACCTTTGTATTTCTTTAATATTTTTGGTTTTTCTAAATTTAAGATTGACTCTACCTTTCTCTGATCTGGTTTTATGCCTTCTCCACTTAGTACATGTCCTAAATAGATAATTTCTGGAATTCCGAATTGGCATTTATCTAAGTTAAATCTAGCTAAATTGTATGCCATTTTGTTCGGCTACCTTTAAAACTTTTTCTAATATTTGATCATGATCCAACCGATTTTTAGCATGAATGATTACATCATCGACAAAGACTTCACATCCAATTATGTTCTGAAATATTTCACTATATTGTCTGTGAAACACTTCAGGTGCAGATGATAGACCATATGGTAATCTCTTAAAACAATACCTACCGAATGGTGTAGAAAATGTGCACAGCTTGGCACTATTTTCAGTTAATTTAATATGAAAAAATGCAGTGGATGCATCTAATTTTGAAAAAACATTTGAGCCGGCCATTTTTGCAGCGACTTCCTCAAAAGTGGGAAGTTTAAAATGTTCTCTTTTTATATATTTGTTTAAATTGCTTGGATCTAAGCATACTCTTATTTTACCATTAGGTTTTCTTACTATAACAATATTGCTAACAAAATCAGTAGGTTCAGTAATCTTTTCTATAATTTTATTTTTTTCCATGTTTTCTAACTCTAACTTCAGTGTTTCATGCAATTTTAATGGTACACTACGTGGATGTGCTATTTTGCCTTCTCTATCTTCTAATAACTTAATGTCATACTCAAAATTTTTTAACAATCCTAATTTATTTTCATTAAATATACTGTCCCTATACTTCTCAATTATTTCTTCATATTGTTTTTCTACACATATTTTATTTAAATATTTTCTTTCTATTAGACCAAGATTTTTCACTGTTTTATCCCCCAACACTGGACACACTCCTATATAGTCTATAACTTGAAATATCAAAGGTACACTTTTGCCATTAACCAGTTTACAGAATATTTTAATTTTCCCTATGCATTTCAATGGTGATCCATCATAGTTATACAAATTACAATTAGATCTGTCAATCTTATGTGTTAATTTAAGTGCTTCTATAATTTTTAAGGGTAAAACATCACAATCACTTCCAGTATCAATTCTAAAGTCTACTAACCTGTTATTTATTTCCAAACATTCATACTGAGACCTGTCCCTTATTTCGTTTACATTTATTGATCCCAACACAAAACTTTCATTTTCATCTTGTTTGCTTATCATTTTCACTGATGTACACATCTTCGCATAGTGACCCATTTTCTTACATTTTGCACACTTTTGACCATATGCTGGGCATTTGAAGCCATGCTCATATCCACACCTAGTACAGGTTTTCTTCTTGTATGTTTTATTTTCTATATCCTGCCTATTATATTTCTGCTGTGTTTGCTGCTGTTGCACTCGATTTATATTACTGCTTTCTGTCAAGCTCTTAAGGTTGTGTGAAGCTGTTTCTGCTGCTTTACATAAATCCACACACCGTTTCATGTCTAAATCTGGCTCCTTGAGCAACCTTTCCTTCAGATGGATATTATGAATACCCCTTATTATTTGATCCCTTATTAAACTATTTTTAAGGGTACCAAAGTCACAGTCACCTGCCAATGTTTTTAGGGCAGTGAGAAATTCTCCAAAAGTTTCAGACTCTTTTTGTTCTCTTTGAAAAAAGATATGCCTCGACATAGTTTCATTCTTCAACGGAGTACAATAATTTTCAAATAGATCAATAATGTCTTGCATGGTTGCTGTTTTTTCATTAAATTCAAATGTGTTATAAACCTCAATGGCCTCCTCGCCCATAACATGTAATAATAAAGCAACTTTTTCTTCTTCTGTCATATTCTTACCGCTCTTGCCTGAGGCTTTGTAATAAAACATGAATTTCTGGATGAATTTTTTGAAATTTTCTTTAAGATTTCCTGACGCCAACAATAATGGCGGAGGCTGACGAAGATGATCCATGTTTCTCGATTTGGTGATCCCCTCTTCCTTATTTATTTGTGTTCTACCGGCTGCGCCATGTAATGATAGACTGTGTTACGTTTATTAATTGTCTTTATTTCCTTACGTTAATAATACTTATATTTATTACAGAGGATTCATAGTGATAGTGCCTTGAGAACATTGGATCAACAGTGTTGCCATCTTCCTCTCAGTGTTGTACCTTATCTAGTGATGTCTTAATTATTACTAATTCCTAAATACCTTACACCCGTCATCCCCTTCGAACCTAACCTGTCCGTGTCGGGGTGCCCTAAGCTCCCGAGCTCGCTACGCTCGCTCTTAGAGAGATTTGATCAATTCCCTGTTTTCATCATATCCCTGCGATATATACACTAATTTAACTTGCACCTATTCTATATTAAAATCTAGTGACATAATATATGATTTATTGGCGATCTCTACTTAAATACTTCTTAGGACAAACCTATTATAATATATACAAAATAAATTTGGTACTAGACCCTATATCTCCATGATTTTAGGTGATTTATTGTGGAATTGATTTTATATTGTTTGGTAACAAATCTGTAGCGGCACCGACACCGCCACTTACAAAGTAATGACATGACGTCACACAAATCCTACATCGCGCAAGCAAAGTTTGCGGCGCGATTTGAACGTATACAACAGTCCGACGATAACCGTTGGGCAGTTGCCCGGACCAGACACAACAACCGTCTGGTCGGAGGATCCTCCCTTTTCTATGGAGGTTTGTGGGACTTTACACCCTGTTCCACCTACCCCCAAACTGGTGACCCTCGTACATGAAAATCAGCGCAGCCTTCGTGCAGAGCTACTTCATCGTGACGTCATCATCACTTCCTCAAGCTTTCGAGCAGCGAGTCACACAGCCAGCCAGTACCCACGGCATCTACGGGGGTATCCTGACCACCAGCATGCAGCGGACGCGCATACCTGGTCATCACCCTCAGCTTCTTTCATCACCGCTCCGACCCACTGGAGCCAGCAGCACTGTCCCGACTCACTGGGACACATCATCACCCCGACTCACTGGGGCACAACCGCATACAGTTCCGACTCACCGTGAACTCTGCGACTTCCGGTTCCGACTCACGGGAACCAATCTTCCACTGGCCAGGCACACATCACAAGATGTACGGACGACTCAACCTGCTATCGACCTCCGGTCTCCGGAGGGGAGTGATGTAGCGGCACCGACACCGCCACTTACAAAGTAATGACATGACGTCACACAAATCCTACATCGCGCAAGCAAAGTTTGCGGCGCGATTTGAACGTATACAACAGTCCGACGATAACCGTTGGGCAGTTGCCCGGACCAGACACAACACCCGTCTGGTCGGAGGATCCTCCCTTTTCTATGGAGGTTTGCGGGACTTTACACCCTGTTCCACCTACCCCCAAAAATCTACTATTTTGCGGGCAAACCCTATAATTTAAGAAACACAAAATTAATATAATAGGGAAAGCTTAAAAAATAAACATTATGAAAAGTGTTATCATCATCAACATTTTCAGACATTTTGTGAAGAAACTAGTTTTTTTTTTGTCTTTAAATCTATTCTCACTTTTTTAAATTGATCTGGAACTAAACTGAACAAAATGTGTTATTGTTTGTAATAAAACAAGGATTATAAATCACTTCTTCCTATGTACATATTGTTTACCAAAAATAGCCGTATGGATATAATGATTTACCTATAAAATTATACAATGTCAACAAAATCCCAGTGTACAAATTTGACAACTTTAAATGATACAAGTAAAAATTATAAATTTCCTAAACCCCCGGGATTTTTTTTATTTAATACTTTTTAAACTACATAATTTATTTAGAAGTAGACACGCTTTGATCAACAATCTATCGAACACGTAATTATGACACGATATCTTGTGAAAATACTCCGTTTAAAGCAGAAAACAGCCCATAACTTTTGAAGGGCTAAACCGATTTTCACCAAACTTAGCTAAGAACACTCGACAAAGTCACCATTCAAACAAAAAAATAAATCTATATCGGTTCATCCGCTTAGGCGCTATGATGGCACAGACAGACACACAGATACACATATACACAGATACACAAAAGCAACACACATCAAACTACACCCCTCTTTTTCCGTCGGGGGTTAAAAATTTAACATATTTCTTTAAAAAAAATGTTACTAGTACATAATCACGATCGAGAAAGTTACAAACTCAACATATCTGGCAACATTGGCTTGCAGCTTCGATTGTTATCAGTGGTCTCGAACCTACCGATTTCTACCGTTCTACTGAAATATAACGATTTTTCTACGATTTCAGAGTATACATGGAAATTCGCCCGATTTTACACTTTTAAGTTGGCAACCCTTTTCATTTATGTTTAATGTTACGGGGAAGCCCTCAATAGTAATATGGATGGACCTAGTGCAGAATGTTCCATATATTTTGGGGAATACTATTGTGTCCTACAACTCGATGTTATAAGGGGCTTCCCGCTCGGGAATTTACCTGTCTAGTCTATATAAACAGGAATTCGGTTTTAATTATTTCTTTAATTTTCTTAACTTTGAAGAGAGAATAACTTTCCTAAAGAGTGCCTACAAAATAAGATATTTTATATTTTCACATATTAATCTTTTGAAAACAAAACAGCGAAATAGGCTGTCTACTGAATCAATCACTGGTCAATTACATGCAAAACGACTCTTTAATACAGCTAATTGTTATGATTTTGAATTTAATTCGAAGATGACCGCGGTTATGGCCAAAGAATATTGATATAAAAAAATAATTATACTTAAGTATGATTGTTATAAATTAGTCTGTAAGTATTTTTTTTCAATAAATAAACGAATTTGATTGTATATTGTATTTTCTTGTCAAATACCGATTTTGGTTACAAATATACCGATTTTAGCTGGCAACTCTACCGATCTCGCTCTATGACGTTCGAGACCACTGATTGTTTGTTGATCCTTTGTTATTGTTTGCGGTGTTTGGTTCGCTCCTTAACGAATACGTTTTTAAATTCTCTTCTTTTTACCGACCTGGCTTCGAATGAAGGATTTTTAGAGAAGACCTGCCTACGACTAAACCCTGGCACTTAGAAATCTGGACAACGACTGTTCGTGCACATAGGACGATCTAAGCTAACGAAAACTTGGCCTTTTTATTTAAGCCTTGTGCGCAAAATATGCCGACCGTCATGTGTTCTTTTTTAAACTGTAATAACACATCAAAAGATTTTCCCCTGTTTCGTTTTCCAACTGAACATGCAAGTCGTTTGGCTGTTTGGCTAAGCAATTGTGGTAAGTGATTTTTATACTTAAACATTAACTACAACTCTCTAACTTTATATTTTTTTTGATTTTAATAGTTTAGATACTATAGAAATAGCGTTTCACATTATTATGTGAAACATGTGTGAAACCTATTTCTTTTAGAATACTAAAATCAAATAGCAAGTATACACTGGTTATAAACTTCTCCTAAACCCACACTCACGCTGACAGTTCAAACATTTAGTCATTTTACAAAATAATTATTAACCCGCCAATTGTGATGCGAATTTAATTGCATCTTTGATAAAGCCCGCCCTATGCACCGGGTTTTCAACATAAGATTTTCTTAATAAGCAATACTCTATGCTTCTTCAACTCAGTCAAATATTAAAAATACATGGTTTTTTAACAATTTTTATTGATAAATACCATGCATTTTTAAAATTATTAAAAAGATATTATAAAACATAACCTTTATTAAAATTATGCATAAGTGTAAATTATGCACTTATTTGTACTACTTACTAATAGTATTGTTAAGGGTTTAGCTTATGTATGTATGTATGCCATTTTGTGACATTTTAACAGTTTTCCTTTCTTCTTTCATTTAGAACGCTAAAAGTTATCAAGAGTTGTGTAATTCTTGCATTAAAATATGAGGCAGTGAGGAAAGTACACGTAATCACAACTCAATTCAATGACAGATATAAAAGTTATTTTACTTTTTTGAACCACTCAGTCTTACCGGGCGGGTTAACATAATTTATGCATGATCAAATACATTATAAAGATATTATGTGGTAATGCCTTAATACAATTAAATATGTACAGTGAAATGAAAACCATTTAAAATGACATTTTAGTTTACTTATAACAACTGGATAATTACTACAGAATGTAAAGATCCTGTTTCTTGTAACAGGATCCTCCAGGACCTATGTGTCATTATTTAAATTTACAATGTTTGTTTAATATAAATAGTCATAAATCAATAATATATATTTTTTTAGGCAACACAACCATAACACATCTTAATCATCAGGACCTGCAAAACAGATATCTGTGTATTGTACATTTTGATGACAAATTCATTGAGAATAAAACTAGGAAAACAAATACAATAACAGATGAGGCAATTCCCCGGAACTACAAGGATATGCAATTCTCTGATAATACGCCACATACGCCATGTCCATCAACATCACAAGGTATTTTTCGAAATAGTTGCAATAGGGAATGTGCATAAAAAAATTGATATTTAACCAGTTTGTAGCTGATGAAGATTTAAAAGAAAAAAATAATTATTAAAGAATTTTTATTTTATTTTTATTCTTTACTAGAGCTAATAAGTATTTAACACCTTTACTGCTGCTCCGGTAGACACATTTAAAAATTAATTGTTTGATGGTCACCGGTAACCAGAGCAGCAGTGAACTTGTTTTGAACTGAAAAATCACTCGCATATTCCCTATTCTTCTTCTTTTCGTGTGAGGTGTGGCCACCTCTGGTGTCAGAGTTAATTAAGTCGCCTCTGGGAAAACCAATAGGCCTCTGACTTGGCTATTCCCTATTGTAAATTCATGACGTATGCATGCATGCATTTAGTGCTTCAAATTAATATGTATCCGTCTACTCAAAAGACTAAAAAACATGCAATGCGTTCTTTGGGCTAAATGCAATTGGGGTGTTGATCTCATCATTGTTTATTCACACATGTTGATTCTTTATGAATAGTTTGTAACATAGACCCTAACATAAATTCATTTTTAAGCTCAAGAAACTTCTCCAGTCCGAAAAGATTTGATGACTCCAACTAAAGTAGACAAGAGAAAACTGAAACAGAACACTGAAGACACAGAAGAACTTATCAAATCTAATGAAATAATTTTAAGTGACACTCATGATGACACTCCAAAGTGCATGAAATTGAAAAGGAGCCTTCGAAAGTATACCGAACTGTTGAAAAAAGAAAAAGCCAAATATCATAGATTGAGAAGAAACATATTAAAATTAAAAACACACCCCTTCCCAACTGAAACGGCTAAAATTGTGACACTGATGCAATTTAAAGAAACTGACAGTCACTGGAGTGATGCAGAAAAAGAATTTTGTTTGACATTATATAAAAAGTCCCATAGCTTCTATAATCATTTATTAAATAATGGTGTAGTGCTAGCTCCATTGACCACCATTAAATACTGGCTCAAATCAGGCAAGTGTCACCCAAGTGCTAAAAAGAAAGGATTCTAAAATATGTTTAAATAAAAATAAAATAATTGCCATAAACCCATAAACCAATTAAAATACTGAAGTGATTGCTTAGTCTTAGAAATGAGTATATTGGATGATTTGGAATATACAAAAAATATGATCTGATTTGAGAATCTTTTTCTTTTGGGGGTCTAAAACTTATTAAATTTTTGATGTACCTACCGTAATGTTGATGTAAAGTATTAGAAATAATTTGTTTGAAACAGTTTCTATTTCAATTATTTTTTTCAAAGTTAAAACTCCATCGATGAATGTTCCAAGATTTTACCAATATCAAAGTATGAGATGGTACAGGTATCAGCGCGGATTAAGAGCGCTGAAATTGAATGCGCAGAAGTCGATTTTTGGGTCTGAGTGGAGTGGTGAGTGATTGTTTTATAAAAAAAGAAACAGATGAAATTGTTTATGATGATCACAGTTTTGATTAGAAATATGTTTAGGATAACTACTTACAATACATAATTTTACATAAAACTGTGTTCTTCTTTCTTTCTAAGTATATTAAATTTAGTGACATATTATTTATTAATATGATGATAGGCTAATGTGCCTAAACCACACTGTGTTAAAATTAGCCATTTAAATATGCATTTTTCACAAAATTTAAACTACGTACAAACAAATAATTAACATTCACATTAGAAACGGTATATTTACCATGTTCCCCGTTACCGAATATCCCGTTTCTAATGTGAATGTTAGTGTTAGTGACCATGACAGTTTAAAAACTTAAAACAAATAATTAGTTCAAATCGCTCTTAGTAATTTTTTGCGTGACTGTACACATGCGCAAATCACCCCCCACCACTTTCGCCGAGCGCTCTTAATCCGCGCCGATACCTGTAATAGTCAATCTTCAATTAAGAATACTGACAACAATTGATTTAAATGGTAAATTGAAATGATGATTAATGATGGAAAGATGATTGATTGGATGTTATTGTTCATTTGGTTCGGTAGTATCTCTAAGTAGTCTGTGATTTGGTTACCAAATTACCACTGTAAGGAATGCACTTACTACATAGGTGGTGTATGTTATTATTTTCTTTGTTTTAAATGGTGATTTATGAGAAAATCTGTGATTTATGTAATTTTTTAAGAAATAAACATGTTTTTGTATCTTATCGTTTAATTTTAATTTGCTTTTTCAGCATGATATCGTTTTTCACCGTTTCAATGGCGCGGCCATGAGGTTTTATTCTTACATGTCCTGAAATAAAACCTAGAATTTTTTTGTTGTATTTTTACAATTTTAGACAAATTAAAATCCAGCTTTCAAAAAAAACTTCAGACATCTGCGATGCATTTCATCGAGATATCGGTGATAAAGTGTTTTTCACCGTTTCAATGGTTCCATGGGGTTTTAGTCTTACAGCTCCTAAAATGCATTTTTTTTCTATATTTTTATATTATTTTAACAAATTCAATCTGTTGTTTACCTAAATTTCAGGTCTCTGCAACGCTTAATTTTAAAGATCTCCGTGGCCGCGCGGTTCTCCGCGTTAACCTTCATCATCATCATCATCATCATCATTTCAGCCGAAAGACGTCCACTGCTGGACATAGGCCTCCCCCAGGCGTCGCCACATTGACCGATCCCGTGCGTCTCGCATCCAGCGCCTTCCCGCAACCTTAACCAGGTCATCGGTCCACCTAGTGGGAGGCCTTCCAACATATCGTCTTCCGGTTCGCGGTCGCCATTCCAGAACTTTTCGGCCCCAACGGCCATCCGTTCTGCGAGCAATGTGCCCTGCCCACTGCCACTTAAGTTTAGCAATTCTTCGGGCTATGTCGGTAACTTTGGTTCTCCTGCGGATATCATCATTTCTGACGTGATCACGCAAGGAAATGCCGAGCATAGCCCTCTCCATTGCCCTTTGGGTGACTTTAAGCTTTCTGATAAGGCCCATTGTGAGCGACCAAGCGTTAACCTTAAAACTTTTTAACCATAACTTTGCCGAATGTATGGTTTTGGAAATATTTTTTTACAAAATCAAGGCATAGGTAGATTTTTTTTCAAAATATCACCGTGGCCGCGCCATTGAAATGCACATTAATTAATTAAGATTATGAATTTGATTTTTCGTATACATAGGGAGACGGTATCGATACAAAGTATCGATACTGTACTCATGAGTAGTATCGAGATAAAAATATCGTACTCATACATAAAAGTATCGATACTTGAAGTTATCGAGTACTTTTCATAGAGCCCCTAATGCGCACAGAGCATAAGTCAATATCAGTCAGTAAGTAACGTCAGTTTAACTTCGGTAGGGCAGGACATGAAAAAACAAATGGTATTGGTACACAAATTTAATACAACAATAGAAAAAGTCAACTGTGGCTTCAAAAATAAAAAAACTTGAATAAATGGGTAGTTTCTAAGATTACCCATTTAAAACTTAATTTCTTATTCGATACGATACCTGCCAAAAAGTACTCATTGAGTAAAAGTATCGAGTACTAAAGTATCGGTATCGAATAGAAATGTACTCGATACCACAAAGTATCGCTACTTTTTTCGTGTCCTTACGTAGACGTAGACGTTCATACAAAGTTATCGCGGCATGTAAAATGAAAAACGTCATCGGATTTCTTAGACTGTCACGATTATTATCATAGTTGTAAGTCGTCATTTGATTAAATTGGATAATACGTTTTGTGAACCTGCTCATGATACATGTATGTCTACGCTTTTATGTAAGCCTCAAATAGAATTAAAGTACCTACCTAACTATTAAAATATTTTATATAAAAACATAATGTTTCTTTTTATTTATGTAAGTTGGAGAGCAGTGGTGGCCCGGTGGTATCGGCCGCGACTTACATGAGAGAGAAAAGCTTGCCTTAAAAACTTTCTTTGATTAATAGTTTATCTGGATACATTTACTATGTTATCGATAAGCATACCTCCCCACCTAAGCGTTTATAATCAATCACATCATCAGCCTATTAATGTTCCCACTGCTGGGACACAGGCCTCCTCTCTGTGAGAGGGCATGGGCCGTAATCCACCACGCGGGCCCAGTGCGGGTTGGTGTTTAGTGTTTATAATGTCTAGTTGAGTTCCGTATCGAGGACTACTTCACATTTTAAATGTGAAACTGAGTCAGAATACTTTGTATTTTTAATTAATTACACTTGGTTAATCGGTTTCACTTGGCCGGTTTTTTTATAGCATGCAAATATTTATACATAGTATTACAACGAAATTGTATTATCGATAGCTCCTAGAACCAATGCCATTTGGTATCTAGATCAACCCCTAGATGGCGTTATAACTAGTCTCTGGCTATTAATAAGTTGCTGGTGCTGCCGCCTGTTTAAAAAATGGAGGGACCAAAATAGCCATATTTAGGGAGGTGTCATTTATTTGTATGGGACTGGGTATATATATCATCTGTGGTGAGAGCAAATCTAACGGTTGGAATCGTAGATACCTAAGTAGTACCTAAAGGTCCCTTTAGTACATAAGCATTAAATATTTAAACGTTGGCATATATAATATTGTTTGCCTTATCTCTTCAGGCTTACTGTTGATGTACAAGATTTCAAGAGTTCCTTCAAGCAGACAATCTCTAGTGGAATGAGGGCTACTACTCAGGTAATAAAAATGTATTTACATTCTTCTAAAATACCACTACAGTGTTTTAGTGAAATAAACTCAAAAGTTTTCGCTGAAAGAGCTTTTTATAAGAAGATGAAATTGAAATTATCAAACGTTTTGATTATGGCAACATTTTGTGACTAATATGATTGTAACCATAGATTAAAAAAAAGAAAAACACATTTAAATCTATTTGAATCCACTGTAACTGCGCAAAAATAGACACTCTACGATAGTGTAGATTTGTATCGTTTTTTTTTATTTAGGAATAACCAACAGTTACAGGAGTGAAGTAGTGGCCTAGTGGTATCGGCCGCGACTTTGTAGGTCGTGGCTTCAATCCCAGGCAGGCGCTTTACTGTGTGTAAATTATTTCACAACTACTGTGAACAATTGCGAACAACAACGGTGAAGGAAAACATCGTGAGGAAGCCGACATGTCCTAGAGCCAAAAATTCGAAGACATGTGACATCCATCATGCCCAATGATGGATGTCACATGTCTTCGAATTTTTGGCACGGTTGGCGCAGTGGTTGAGCAATTGACTGCTGCGCTGCGTGTCGCGGGTTCGATTCCCGCACGGAATAAAAATTTGTATGACCTACAGATAATTGTTCCGGCTCTGGGTGTTTGTGTATGTGAGTTTATATGTTTGTAAACGCACCCACGATACAGGAAGAAATTCCTAGTGTGGGGCAACGTTTTTTATAAGAAAAAAAAAAAAAACCATCAACCCGCATTGGGCCCGCGTGGTGGATTAAGGCCCATTCCCTCTTACAGAGGGGAGGCCTGTGTCCCAGCAGTGGGGACATTAAAAAGCCTGATGATGATGATGAACAGTTAAACATTAAGCTTATAACTAATAAAATAAGCACATGATACAAATGCGACACTCACACCGTTATCCACATCATATAATTTATGTATCAGTAAAAGTATCGTAACCGGATCAGTATTCGCAGAGATTACCCTTAACAAACATAAACAAACAATAAAATTCTACCTCTTCATAATTGATATTTGTATTTCCAGATCGTAGGATCGTCAGTGAGTCTACTACTAATATCTCCACAACTGACGGGCCTTACACTGTTGTGTATACCGTCAGTGGTCATCGGCGGCACGTTCATTGGATCACTGCTGAGAAATTTGTCTAGAGAGGCTCAGACGCAGGTAAATTATTTATTGGCCTATCTACAATTGTTACACTGTTTATTCTAATAATACAAGCAATATGTTACAAGCATAGTATACAATATGATGCGATAGACACAGCATGCAAAAACAAAATTATAACATCAATAACATTACAATATTAGTGCAGAAATAACATTTACAACAACTAGTGGGTAGTTATAGAAACACAATAGGTACAAAGATGACAAGAAAAAAAAATGGTAGATACTTTTGATGGAACCTTGTATTTTTGAAGAGTTGTGGAATACATGTAATTATTTTATTTTTTATTATTAATGTTATGTAATTGTTCAATTCAATTCCATACCTATCTAATGTTTGTTTGGGGCTCAGCAATATAAATAATAGATTCCTACCGGTATTGGGAACTGGGTCCAAGCTACCGGCGGTGAGGGCTCCAGAGAGAGGAACCTGCTAACAATACGAGCCGTGTCCAACAGTACTGCTTTCTGGATCAGGCCCCTGATCCAGCCGCCTATCGAAAGCCTCCTAAGGAGGCTATCAAGCCATTGGCTGACACGACTATCGGTACAATGATCGCTGCATGTGTCCACATCCCACATGTCGACAACCAAGAGCCAAGTCAAGATACTTGATTTGCTTTTCTTTTCTAAGCTTTCACGAGGTTGCCGTCATGCGGGACAGCGGGACGGTTACGACAACGTTATTATTATTTCTAAACTGAGTTCAGGTTTCAAAATGAGTCAAGATATTGTAGCGGCCAAACTCGCTACCACAATCCTTTCTGCTTATAAGCGGTGAGACCGCGGCAAGAAATCACTTTAGAGTCACCAGTATAGAGATATGTTCCGAGGAACAGGGTGTTAAGTTCCTCAATCCCACAAATTTTGAGTAAAAAGCTTTGTGTAATGTCTTGGGCGTTTGGGATCTTGATCCATTATTTAGTCTGGGCGTAATTACAGATGGCAAATAATCTTCATTTATATCACTTGTGTTTTTTAGGGTTCCGTAGTCAACAAGGAACCCTTATAGTTTCTCCATGTCCGTACTTCCGTCCGCAGCTCAGCTCAGACACTTTTAGTAATAGAAAGCTATAATTTGGCATGGATATACATATTAATCACGCTGGCAAAGAGGTAAAATAAAAAAAAATACCTCCTGAACACTCGTCTATCCCATGGTGTGGGTTATCGTTGCATAGGCCATTCAAAAATATAACGGGTCTATGAAATAGTTATTTATGCTACAAGTGCGGAAGGTAGGTGATTCCCGATGAGTGGCATTTTTATTCACGAGCGAGCGAATCGAGTGAGGGAATAAATCGACACGAGTCGGGAATCATGTGCGAGACCTGATATATCTGAACCAAGTGAAGTGAAGTTAAAGTAGTGTATGCAACGGCATATAATTAGGTATTAAAACACTCGCGTAATATTATTATCACATTCGGCTTCGCCTCATAATATATATTAATATTAATTAATAGGTCATATAATAGAGGTTATTATAACCTACGCTCGTGTTTTAATAACCCCTATTATATGACCCTTAGATAAAGTACCTATAGATTAAGCCTTAAAATGACCTTGATTGATAGAGCGAGATGGCTAATTGTCAGCTCCATGTAAATGATAAGGACAAAAGATTATTTTTTGTCTTTGTCACCGTGGCGGGTTTCTGTTGTTTGTCAAACTATAATACAATGGCAGGTTTGACAAACAAACTCGGTTTTGTTTGATTTTCTATGATTTCGTGGTATTATGTGTTAATTGAGACAAGGAATTTGGGTTATTTATAGATAATAAGTGTCAGTGCGATGGTGGGTTGTAGTGTTCTTGTTCTTGTTGTAACACCAGAACTAACTATTGCTGTCTCATGTGCGGCCACGCCAGTGCTTAATCTATAGGTACTTTATCTAAGATATGATCATTGCATAAACTACTATTTCGATTCAGGGATCCGTTTGCGTAAAATTAAGCTTTAAAAGGCTAATTTTTGTTAGAGTCAAGATTCCTTCTCCTGCCAGCTAAATGGTTGCTTTTGGATATGTGAAAAAAAATTACGGCAGTAGTATATATAACAAAATTAAAAGGAAAGCTATCACAGCTAGTAGGCTATACAAGTATATAACTCGTAAACTTGTATAGCCTACTAGCTGGGATAGTTATAAAATGTACTTCAAAAAGTAAAAAAAAATGTATATTGATGTATGGGGTCAACCGTATTCGAACGACAAAATTAATTTTGTCCCTTCGTTAGAGCAATGTTCGGTGCTTTCATTGTTTATGAACGATAGTAATGTTACCATATTCTATCTGTTAATACGGACCCCTCTGTGCGCGAGTCAGACTCGCATTTGGCCGGTTTTTATTTTAATAGTGTTCCATAAAATAAGATAATTTCTCTTGATTCCAGATAGAAAAAGCAACGTTAGTAGCAGAGGAAGCGATATCGAATATGCGAACGGTCCGCGCGTTCGCGGGAGAAGAGAATGAAGCTCGGATGTTTGCGCACGAGTGTAACGTGGCCGCTGATTTGAGCATGGAGCTGGGATTGGGCATAGGACTGTTCCAGGCTGGGACTAACTTGTTTTTGAATGGGTATGTATCATTTTATGTCGTGGTGGCCCATGGATAAGACCTCGCCTCTCGTGCTTGAGATCGTGGGTTCAAATCCGGGCAAGTACCAATGTGGCTTTTTCAATTCATAGTTAGTATTTGTAATTTTGTGCTCCATCGGTAGAATCAATTTTTATTCTTTGTAAATTTTAATGTAACGTTTAAAAGTGCCGCTTGGTGGCCTAGTTGAAATAAAATATCTTTGTCTTTGTCATTGGTACAATGCAATTAGCTGCAAGTAAAACATCAACATCTTTTGAGCAGTAGTGGCTCAGTGGTAACGGGCGCGACTTACAAGTTGTAATTCGTGGGTTCGAACTCAGGCAGGCGCTTTACTTTGCGTAAATTATTTCATCACCACTGCTCTCAAAACGGTGAAGGAAAACATCGTGAGGAAACCGGCATGTCCTAGAACCAAAAAATCGAATATCTGTGACATTTACTAACACGCACTTGGCCCGTGTGTTGGATTACGGCCTATACCCTCTCACAGAGAGGAGGCCTGTTTCCCAGCGCCTCCTCTATGGGCATGTATCATCTTTATAAGAAAAATTGACTTTAGATTCGTTCTGGATTTTATTTTTACCAGTACAAATATGTTCTAAAGATTTGTAAGGGCCGAGGCAATTCGGCGCTGCTAGAGTAGGCTTTATCAAAACCAAGGCTTGGCAACTGTGAAACTGTGTGTTCGAACCGGTTAATGCCTTAGTACATAGGGAACGTTTTCTTTCGGTTTTGTTCTAACTTTAAACAAGTTCGTAAATAGGTTTTTGGAATTAACGGTTTTTGTCGCCTACCTTCATTGCGCAACCGTGCTGAAGTTCAAAAACGATTCAGTCTTAGGCGCTCGCCCCGCCTAAACCGCTTAATTAGGGTTTTCAATAATGCACTTTTAACGTTTAGACTCCGAGAAAATAAACAATAAGACCGATAACAACATTTAATAACCGGTTATTTTTAAACCGGTTCAAAGCATTGATCAAAACTTTCCATACAAACCAAACGTGTCAGTTAGTTTCACCTATTACTGACACGAATAATATCAGCAAAAACGTCACTAGTCACCGTTTAATTACCCTTTGTTTAAATGCATGTGTACCTTTTGTTTAGCGATGTAGAAAAAAACCGGCCAAGTGCGAGTCGGACTCGCGCATGAAGGGTTCCGTACCATTATCGCAAAAAACGGCAAAAATATCACGTTTGTTGTATGGGAGCCCCACTTAAATATTTATTTTATTCTGTTTTTAGTATTCGCGGCAATAGAAATACATCATCTGTGAAAATTTCAACTGTCTAGCTATCACGGTTCATGAGATACAGACTGGTGACAGACGGACAGACAGACAAATGGATCGCGGAGTCTTAGTAATAGGGTCCCGTTTTTACCCTTTGGGTACGGAACCCTAAAAATTGCCCAATAAACTTTTGTTTTAACCATATTTTTTTGTTTTTTTCAGTATGGTCCTTGGAACCATGTTCATGGGCGGCCATTTAATGTCCACGGGACAAATGTCGGCGGGTGACGTCATGGCATTCTTAGTGAACGCGCAAACTGTTCAGCGGTCAGTCGCTCAGATTTCGCTACTGTTCGGGTCTGTGGTTAAGGGAATCAGCGCTGGAGGACGCGTGTTTGAGGTTAGTTTTTAATACTATGGGAATAGAGTTCAATTTTGAAGTGAAAAAATGTTATATGATGTTGTAAATGTGTAAATTTTTAACTTTCGTGTGACAAAGTTTAGTTTTGAATAGCATGAGTCGGATGTTAGTGTATGCGCAAACTGTGCAGCGTAATTAAGAATAGATTATCTTTGTAATAAGATAGAGTTCAATTTTGCATGGGCATGATAGTTTATGAAGGTCCATGTGTGTAGATGACAGAGTGATTTTAAACCTTACTTAGCAGGTAATTAAGTTTTTTTTTGTATGGCAAGAGTGGTCCTTAGTGAACGCGCAAACTGCACAGCGGTCGGTTGTTCAGCTGTCTGTTTGGGTCGGTAGTGGAGGGAATCAGCGCTGGAGGACGGATGTTTGAGGTTAGACTCTATTTGTAAGAAGATAGAGTTCTATTTTGCATGGGCATGGTAGTTTATGAAGGTGTTTGTGGATGTGTGAATTATTTCAATCTTACTAAGCAGATGCTAAAGTATCTTTTTGTATGGTAAAAGTTGTTCTTAGTGAATGTGCAGACTTCAGCGGTCAGTCGCTTAGCTGATGTTACAGTTCGGGACTATAGTAAGGAGTATCAGCGCTGTAGGATACTCTTTTGATTTAAGACCTTATTGTTGTGGGAATTAGGGCTCCATTTGATTTGTAAGAAAAGTACTGTTTTTGACATTAGGCTTTATTTGCACCTAAATAAAGTCCAAGCAAAAGTATTTGAGTGCAGCAAGACACTTAAGGTAGAAATATTGACATTTTCAGTGAAAACTAAGGCCTAAAGTGCCTTATCTCTGACAATAAGTGCGCAAAATTAGGACTAATTAGCGTAGAAATACGATTCAATTCTCAGTGCAAACATACATTTAAATGACCTTGTAAAATTGGTAAGTTCACTTTCCAATCAAAAATTTTTACTTTATTTTCAGTACATAAACAAGAAACCAGTAATGGACCAATCAGGCACGGCAGTTATCAAGTACCACGAGTTCCACGGTGATATCGAGTTCAAGGATGTTTCATTCGCATACCCCACTAGACCTGAAGCGGTAAGAGATTTTTTTTAATATTTAAAACATACTATACTGTGATTTTTAATTCCGTAGACTAAACTGACAGCTGCCGATGACTTTATTTTTTTTTTATGTTGCAAGCGCGGAGCATAGTGTTGTAGGCAAGGCTCAATCATAAATGATTCATCGAATCGATGTGACATGACTCCTCAATTTAATACTACTGATTGGTGTAAATAAATGTTTTATGAATGTAAACGTAATATATTTAAGTATAACAGTATTCATACACATAAGACATAAACTTTTATTGTGTTAAATTTTAAAATCAATAATGCAATATAAAAATGCGTTCAATAAAATGAAGTCTGACATACATGAGTAGAAACTAAATAAGGGCCGCTGGTTACTTAACTAATGTAATATTTTTGCTGTGAAATAGTTAAATTTTCGATCTACTTCAATTTTCGATCAACTTTCGATCACTTAGGATACGACACTATTTTTACGTAATGATAATGTGACAATCCCCCAAATGTCAGTTTACTCTACGAAATTAAAAATCTAAGTTTAGTTGCCGACCGCGTTAAATTTGTACTTCCCCCAATATCTTTATATATTATACCCTATGTGTTATTCTGATGTATAAGCTATATTCCTGTAAAGTTTCATCAAAATCCGTTCGGCCGTTTTTGCGCTTTGATGGATTATCCATCCGTCCTCACAAACTTTTACGTTTATAATAGTAGTAATATTATATAGTAAGATTTTGGATTGGTTTTCAATCTGTTGGTTTATGTATTGTAAATCTACCATTTACTGTACCTTTGAGTCGTTCGTTGACTTGTGTGTGCCCTGGTAGCTGAGAGTGTATCACGCTCTCTCTAATGTCTCTGTGTTGGTCGCACATGTATTGGATCATTCGGTTCCCCTCATGATGGTTGAGCTGAGTGGTACCAGTCCATGCGTCATGTTCGTGAACGGACGCCATCAGTTGGGATTGGTCATAACTTAACTGCGTCGGCCTGCTTTTAATGAAGTACTTATTGTATTTTTGAATTGTTTGTTTTACTCTAGACGCTTTTACACGAACGTCTTTTTACATCGTTCTCACATATGTATTTTTCCAACAAGAATGATGTAACCAAATAATTGTGATTAAAACTGATGAGAAAGAGTGTCCGTGGAGTTTTTGCACATTCTTCTCCATAGATACTTATAACTGAAACTTGCAATGTGCAACTTGATTCATATTTTGTTTGACAATTCAAAAGTTTCTACATTAATAAGGTTTAGTTGAAAATAAAAATATCTTGATTTCTATTTTATGTCTATGTATCGTATCGTACGTGGTACTTTAAAATGTTAATATTGCAAAGAAAAAATAATTGATTTTAGTTGTCCATTTCAAAACGTAGTTTTGTATAAAGAACAATGGACACGAAATCTCATTTTCTTTTTTCAAATAAATGTTTTACAATATTACCATAAAACAGGTAGATATACAGACACTGGGATGCTATAATAAACTAGTTAAGTAATAACTCAACCATATTTGTATTGTTTCACAGCCCGTACTGAAGAACTTCAATCTTAAAATCCCAGCTGGTAAAACTGTGGCAATCGTTGGCACATCTGGCAATGGAAAGTCTACAATCGCAGCTCTTTTAGAAAGGTACCAAATTTTTTCGTTATTCCTTAACAAATCTAGCTTTTCTATTCTCCCTAGGACTTTAGCGTAGAAGGAAGGAAGGTTGTAAAGTTGCCAAACTAGAGCAAAAAGGGAATAAAACCGGCCCAATGAGCGTCGTATACTCGTTCACATAGTTAGATCCAACAATACTGCCATGAATCGCTTATCTTCAATCTTTATATCACTGCAAATACTTGAAATGTGTCGAGTTTCTCCACCACGAGTCGCTCCAGGTATGCTGCTGTTGGTTATGACTTAAGGCGATATATACGCCCCAATGTTAACGCAGTACTGGCCGTGCACCCGCTCGATGCCAAAATATCAATATTGAACCTCCTTTTGAACAGTTTTGTTTGCAAAATATTATTTGATTTACTTATGCTATGTTAGTTATGAAGAAATTGCAGCCATCAATTTTTATGTGTAAACATATTTTTAAACATCCAAATCGTTTTGGAAGAGTATCAAAAAGTTACGAAAAAATAAGTGTTGTTAATAATTTTAATATTAGTTACACGAAAAAACCTCGTTTCAAAAATAATGTACATAAATCAATAATAAATATATATTTTTTTCAAACCTTTTAACCTAGCCGTCACTTAGGAGTATGCTTTAGAAAGTAACCGTTTTACGGCATTAAAGCGGTGGAAGGCCCTTAATAATAAAACGACTTCGATTATAAGTATGACTATATTTCTTGGGTACTCATTTGAGACGACCGATGTGTGCGCATGCGCAGGGTGTCGGTGAGCAAGTGGAGGTGGCGGGGGGCAAGTGGAGGTGGCGGGGGGCAGCCCGCGATTGCGGTTTGGTATGGGGCCTGATGTCACGTCAGGAATAAATGTTTTAAAGGATTAATTTAGGATATGTTCGGGACCCAATAAATAAAACGTCTCGATGTAGTACACTATTATATTCAGCACAGTAAATGTCTAATACAAGCGAACGTTCTTGTCGGACTGACTTAACTTACCTAGGGTCACAAGATCAAGACCAACTGTGTAAGTGTGTGTCCATTTAATTACCAAAATTTTTCTACTCCAGGTTCTACGACGTTGATGCCGGTGAAGTCACAATCGACGGCGTAGACATACGAGACATGGATGGCAAGTGGCTCCGTGGAAGAGCCCTGGGCATCATCAGCCAAGAACCTGTGCTGTTCGCCAGCAGCGTCAAGGAGAACATCCGCTATGGTCGCCCGGAGGCCAGCGATGATGAGGTGATGTATCATTCAGTGGTAGAGCTCTATGATATCAGTGGTTGACCGGGGTCTTTGGTGGTAGATTATGGGGACTTCTAACATACTTTGGCTGAAAAATTCTTTTCTATTTGAAGCAGAACTTTTTGTGTTTGATTACATCTGATGATCTACTACTTAGAGTTAAGTAGATACCCGTCTAAAGACTAAATGCGGCAGCGCGGTTTTATTTATTTATTTAAAACTTCATGCACTAAGGTACAATGGCTTTACACTTCCTTTTACCCAACGCTCAAAACTTCGTGGTAGCTACGAGTCCATTAATGCTCAAAACAAGCTTGTACGGTGAACCCGCACATCATCTGTCTAGCCTTTTTCCCAATTATTGTTGGGGTCGGCTTCCAGTCTTACCGGATTCAGTCCGGGGCAGTAGTCCAACTGCTCTGTCCAACTAGTTGGACCATGGGTCTTTACTAGGGGCAGTTGTCCAACTTTAAAAATAGTTGTACCACAGCACCTTTTAAGAGTTCCGTGGTCCAACTCATTTAAAAAATAATTTGCCAACTCTAAAAACCTCAACTGCATCTTTATGTGTTTATGGTACCTACTGGTTAACGGTTGTATTGAACCTCTTTGCAGTAAAATAACAAAATTAAAGTTGGGTGACTAATTTTTTAACTTAATTTTTTTACAATGTTTTACAACATTCAACGAAATTTATCTAAATCATTACCAACAGTAATATAACCTGAAATCAGTTGTAGCTGAATTTCTCGTACATAATTATCATTCTCAATTTGGACCTTACGTCGTTTGTGTGCGATTTCGCTTGATAAAGTTGTATAATTTTCTAAAACATTTAATAGACGTAACATTTTTTGCATTAATGCGCCGACTTAGCTTTGTATGAGAGCTTTCTGAAATGTTATTAGTCCTATGCCTCTGGATAAATACGCTTATAAGCTGAGAAAATTCAATAAAACTTCCTTGAATCCAATAACGCTCTATATATTAACCACTCTGCTCGACAAGATTTTGACACATGACACACCAGCTGAGTCGACAGGTTGTTGCAAATTACGTCATGAAATTCAGGAATTTACTTGAACTTTCAACATTCGAATTTATTCAGAAAAATAAGTGTACGCAGCTATTTTACACAGTAAATTTGTAAAAAATATCTTTATTTACATGTTGCGGTCGGTTAAACCGCGTCAGTCTACTGCAAAATGTGTACAAAATACGAATTACTACACCTTTCCAAATGGTAGACAATTTAGATTTGCTCAAAATATGTACATAAACAACCTTTTCCCTTGCTGAAAAGATGCAAAAGGACAACACAAAGATATACTTATTTTATTTGCGTCCTTATTTTCCTAATTTGTCATACAAAAATTCATAAAAAAACAAGCCAAAATCTTGAAAAAAATTGCTTAAAATTTTGATGCAACCTTGCAACATGACATTTCTTTGGTGTTGTTTTTTTTTTGCTGTCCATTCACGCGTCTCATAATCGATTAAAACTGCATTCAGCCTAATCGATTAAGTGTATTTCGATTATTTAAAATTATTCATTTAAATAAAAAAGTGATTTTCAAAAATGTATTGTTTTAAAATTAAAATTAGTTTATAGGCACAAAATAAAATAACAACTTATAGTAATAATATATAGTAATAACTATACATAAATGCTTTCATAATGTTATCAGAAGAGCAAATTGAAAAAAAAATAGGATTCGTGGCTAAATTCGCGCCGAATTCGCCGAACGTAAAAGAATTCAAAATTCAAATTTGGAATGCAGTCGGTATTCAAAATATTTTATTGGGCACATTTTAATATAAAAGAGAGTTTTACATTGATCATTTCAGACGGTTTTATACAGAATGACCAGTATAAATATGAGTATGTTTATGTATGACTAGCACTCCGCCCGCGACAATGTTCGCGTGATTTCGTTTATCCTATAAATGATTTTCTTGCATGCAGTTAGTAAAGGCAACCAAAAATAAGATATTATTAAAACTATTAAAAACTGGGTATCGTGGATTTGGGTTTGGGGTTGGTGGGTTTATTGGATTGGGACGATTCGTTATTTGACTTAAACAATAATACATTTTAGGTTATCGCCACAAAGTAAAATCCTCCCCTAAAAACTTATCAACCCTTTTTGCGCCGTTGAGGGTCTAGTTTTAACAACCTAAATATGCTATTCACTCCTTTCTTCTCTTTTTACCCGACTGCCGAAGAAGGGTAATGTGTTTATCAGTCTATGTATGTAAGTATGTATGTATGTATGTTTGTTCCTATGTGGCGTTCTAGAGACCAAACGTGTTGGCCGATTTTGATGATTCATACGTCAATCGATTCGTCTTAACCCCGCGAGTGTCACTGGCTACATTAAAATGGGAAAATAGAAAAATGGCAGATTTTGGGCGCCATATTGCGGAGGAAATTTTTTTTCTTCCAAACCCATCCTATGGGGTATCAAAATAAGGCTTTAAGAGGTGATTTCGAAAATATAAAACATATAATATGTTTAAATGTACCTAAATCTTAAAAACAGATAACTAAAAAGTTATAAATAAAAAAAGTTAATTCAAAAAATCTAAAAACCCGACTGCTTTAAAAGCGAAATATAAAGACTTAAGAACAAGGAGAAAATCTTGCTGTGCAGTCGGAGGATACATATTCGCGGGCTAGCTGACGAAAACCAGATGTATGCTCCGACTGCAAAGCAGTCGGGTTTTTAGATTTTTTGAATTAAATTTTTTTATTTATCATTTTATGTTAGTCAGATTGCGCAGTGAGTTGCCTCAAAAAAAACTTTAACACCCCTAAACCCAATCTGGGAGGGAGTTTTCAAAATGTTTTATGTAAATTTTGATCATCAACTTTATCCCCAAAGAATTTGATTTTACATACAAACTAATTTTTACCCTTTTCACTTCCTTAAAGGTTGAATTGCCGCAAAATCGTGCCTTAGTGCTTCCCTAGAAAACCACGTCAAAAACGAAACCTTGTCCAGTAAGATTCTTAGCTTGAGTTAGTTTCGAAAAATGTATAATGACCACCTTTATTGTTTCCTTAGGTTGGTATTTGTGCTAAATTTCAAATTTATTAACCCGGGAAATAAAATTCTTCAAAGCACTTTAACTTCCCAAAAATCGTATTTTGGGACTAGATAAGTAAAACTAATAATGAAAACCTTTATGGTTCACTTAGAATGGGTATTTATGTAAATTTTCAAATTTATTAACCAAAGAAATATTTAATATGTGATTTATGGGGTGTTAAATTATTTTTTAAATATACGATATTTCAAAAATAATTTAACACCCCCTAAATCATCTTTTGGGGGTAGTTTCGAAAAACTAATAATGAAATCCTTTATTGTTTATTTAGGTTGGTATTTGTGCCAAGTTTCATGTTGATTGACCCAAGAAATCAGATTCTTCCATACAAACTTCAACATCCCCTAAATCGTCATTTGGGAGTTTCGAAAAACTAATAATGGCAACCTATATTGTTTACTTAGAATAAGAATAATATCGGCCATAATTCTTGAAACTTAGCAAAAGCTAAGTTTCAAGAATTATGGCCGAAGGAATTACGATTTTTCATACAAACTTTCAAACCCCTTTTTACCCCCTTAGGGATGCAATTTCCAAAAATCCTTTCTTACTGCACAATTACGTCACTTGAGGAACCTTTCTGCCAAATTTCATGCTTCTAGATGATTTTCAGCTTAGTTGGTTGACAACCATGCCATAACTCGCTTGGAAAGGAACCGCGCAAGAAGATACGCACAAGGTTATTGATATTAATAGTTTTCGGGGAATGCAGATGTAAATACGAACCAAACTTATGTTCTTAAAATGAATATAAATAAAATTTTAAAAGTATGTATAGAATAACCAATTTTCATAACATTACAACAAACTCGACCGAATTCAAAACCTAACCATACCATACTCTCAACTCATTATTCAATATATAATTATAATAATAATACCAGCCTATAATTGTCCCACTGCAAGGCAAAGGCCTCTTCTCATACAGAGAAGGCACGAACATTCATCACTACGCTTGCTCAATGCGGGTTGGCGATTTGAGACTATAAGACCAGGTTTCTTCATGATGTTTTCATTCACCGTTGTCAACGATTTCTAAAATATACTTAGAAAGTACATTAATGAATTTGAAAATGGAAATCATTGGTATTTGTCCAGATTTGAACCCATGACCTCAGGCAAGGCAAGGCCTTTAGCCACTGGGCCAGTACGACACTCATTGCAATATAACGAATAATCACAAAATCGTTGGTTCCCCGAAACTAAATTTATCTACACTTGCGTTACAAACTTACATAAAAATATACTAGGCACTCTGTATACTTCTGAGACTATCAAACATAAAGACTCAATCATTATTATTTTTATACAAAATAGTTTTGAATAGCGAACGCATTCCGAATTTGAATTTTGAATCGGATAGATAATTCGGCGCGAAATTATCCACGGTTCGATGAAATTGTTTAGTTGGTTGTAGTCAAATAATGTCCAAAAATCTATTAAGATTACTTTAAGAAATAATTAATAGTAATAATTTAAGTACTAATTGTATTTTATGCCTAAAACAGGATTTTTCTATTTTTAAGAATCGATTTGGGATAATCGCTCATTAATCGAGTGGATAGCATAAATAAAATCGATTGCTAAAATCGTTTTGCCACACAACTATTACTTTAAAAAAAAACAATCTACTTGACGAATTGGAAATTTAACAAAAATAAACTAGTGGTAATGAATTTTACGTATTATTGGACTGGTGTTTGTTAATTACGTTAAAATCAGGGCTTCTTCTTGTTGTTTATTATATTTAGAGACATAATTGTCATATTTGTAATCAATTTTACATGTGGAAGGGTGATATTTGTGTAAAATAAAAATGTAAACAAACACGATTGGCGCCTAACTTCGACTTTGAATAACAAATAACTTCATTACCACTAATTATTTATTTTGAAATATGGATGAATTCGACCAATAATTAAACAATTAGCAAACCACTACCCCTGTCGTGGAGTTTGGGTGTCCAAAATCTGCATTTTTATGTTTTTTAGCTTCGACCACCACTGTCATCAAAATGGCGATTATCGTATTATTACACTTGTTTTTAACAAATGTAAATTAATAAACTTGCGCACTTAATCTAAAAAAAATATTTGCGCTAACATGTAAGCTTTTTATCCAACTATTTTAATTAAAGCCCCCACATAAGATTCGTTAGGTATCGTAATCAATAATTAAGTTATTAATTAGGATGTCGTATGACGTAAATCTGGGGTCCAAAATGAACCGCGGCTGAGCCAGCGGAGGTATGCTTGTCAAGCCCCAAAATGTACCCCGTCCGAACTATACGGTTAAATCAGTTTGTGAGCTTAAAACAACTTTCTTTTTTTATGTAATATCAGCCTTCTACAAATTTATCACTCTGCAATAGTGGAAAAACTAAGCATAATGAAATAGTTCTTTTGATTCTTTTTGATTTAGTTTTTGAGATATTAATTTTTTTGCGTTTCTCCAAATACATTGTGACCAATGATAATAACAGCCTACAATTTTAACAGTCGGACAAAATTCATTAATGCTGTTCAGAATAGACATTTCAAGGTCACAATGTAATATTTTTGGATCCCAATTTAACTGTGATCTAAGCATTTCAAATAACGCATAATAAGTCGATTGCTTTTTGTCACTTAGGGCCAGTTTCTGAAGTCGACGTCACATCTCAAATCAGCTGACAATATGTCACAAATTAACCAGCCGTCAGTTGTCAGTGGGTTTCTCAACACTTCATCATCGATAAATTACGTAATCGCTTGTTACATTAAATAATCGACTTTAATTTATTTCGGTTGGCTACCCTAGCTGGTATTCATTCACTTCATTCATTACTATAACGTAATCAGTAACTTAAAATAGTATTTTATCTTGAGAGGCTGGGTTGGTGTAGCCGCCAAGTTAAGCAAACCTTACCAAGGTCGATTTTTGGATGGGTAACCACGTTTTTTTTTGGTTTGCTTGTTTTTTGATAGGTGACCCCACACAGGTTAAGCAACACTTACCAAGGTTATTCTTTGGATGGGTGACCACTTTTTTTTTGGTTCGTTTGGTTTTGGATGGGTGACCCTGCCAGGGTAAGCAACACTTACCAAGGTCCGTGTTTGCATGGGTGACCACTTTTTTTGGGTTCGCTTGTTTTTGGATGAGTGACCTTGGTAGATGTTGTTTAACCTAGCGGGGTGACTTTAGGATGGGTGATCAAAATTTTTGTGGTGATGGTCACCCATCCAAAGACTGACCTTGGTTAGTGCTGCTTACCCTGGCGGAGTCACCTATCCATAAACAAGCGATCCAAAAAAAGTGGTCACCCATCCCAAGACTGACCTTGGTTAGTGTTGCTTACCCTGGCGGAGTCACCTATCCATAAACAAGCGATCCAAAAAAATATGGTCACCCATCCAAAGACTGACCTTGGTTAGTGTTGCTTACCCTGGCGGAGTCACCTATCCATAAACAAGCGATCCAAAAAAATGTGGTCACCCATCCAAAGACTGACCTTGGTTAGTGTTGCTTACCTTGGCGGAGTCAACTATCCATAAACAAGCGATCCAAAAAAAAGTGATCACCCATCCCAAGACTGACCTTGGTAAGTGTTGCTTGCCCTGGCGCGGTCACCACCCCAGCCGCTTCAAGTTAAACACAAACCTATCCAGAAACTGACCTTGATAAGTACTTAGTACAGGGTACAGTCAACACTGACCTGGGCTGGGGATCGAACCTTCCTCACGCGCATTAGCGTGAGGAAGGTTCGATTCCCAGGTCTGTTAAACTTTTTATTTATATTTTTTATTTACATAAATACAAAATAACTATTTTTGATAATTGTGTCAAGTTTTTATAATGTAATTAAATTAAAAAAGTTTGTAATAACCTATTTTTTTTAACTCTCTCAATTATTTAATTACTTAAATAATTGATCTTAATTAACATATGTTTTATAACTCAACCCATACCATAGTTTTCGCCGAACCCTATTATCTTTTTATCGTAATATAAGCCTTTAAAATCATAATATTAATTTTAATCTGCGAATAATCGACCAATTTCCAAGAATTATAAATTAGGCTCGTTGACAAGAGATTAACATTGAAAAAGGTGTTCAGAAACCCTAAACTGCTGTAACATGTGGTTAATTCGAGATTATTCTCAAATGTGACAAATTGTCAACGACTTGTCACACTTGGTGTTGAGAAACTGAAAGTAGAATTAACAGGCGATTAATCCTCGATTACGTTATCAGCCCGATAATTGAGAGCTGGGAAACTGGCAGTTAGAAAAGCAAAAACCAAAGGCGCAACATTAGTAGACTCATTTGTGGTTCCCGTATCGCCAGACGTAAGGGCCAAATTGAGAATGATGATTATGTACGAGAAATTCAGCTACAACTGATTTCAGGTGATATTACTATTGGTAATGATTTAGATAAATTTCGTTGAATGTTGTAAAACATTGTAAAAAAATTAAGTTTAAAAATTAGTCACCCAACTTTAATTTTGTTATTTTACTGCAAAGAGGTTCAATACAACCGTTAACCAGTAGGTACCATAAACACATAAAGATGCAGTTGAGGTTTTTAGAGTTGGCAAATTATTTTTTAAATGAGTTGGACCACGGAACTCTTAAAAGGTGCTGTGGTACAACTATTTTTAAAGTTGGACAACTGCCCCTAGTAAAGACCCATGGTCCAACTAGTTGGACAGAGCAGTTGGACCACTGCCCCGGACTGACCGGATTCAGCTGAGTATCAGTGTGCATTACATGGAGCGACTGCCTATCTGACCTCCACAACCCAGTAACTGGGTAACACGATACCCCTTGGCAAGACTGGTGTCAGATCTCAGGCTTCTGAATACCCGTAACGACTGTCAAAGATCTTCAAATGACAGCCGGGACCAACGGCTTAACGTGCTTTCCGAGGCACGGAGGAAACTCGGTATGTTGAAAATGGTCACCCATCCACGGGCCGACCTCGTCAAGCGTTGCTTAACCTTGAAGATCGACCCGTGCGGCTGTTATTATTTAGCCACGAGCTCCTCGGTGAACCCGCACATTTCATAATATTAAGTAGGTTAAGCTACATCAGCGTTTGCATACGCGCGATCGTTTAGTCTACTTGTTTAGTAAAATAAATCAGTGATTTTATCACACTTAACACGGGCGGTTTATTTCATTATCCCCGGGTTTCCATCATCTCAAGTGTACAGAACTATCATCGTGCACTTGAATTATAAGTGTACAGACCTTCGTCGTACAAAGCTAGTCACAATGATAACATGAAACATCAGAAAAGTATGAACTCTAATTGCGACTGCAACCATCCTATATTTGGTTTAACCCCAACGGCTCCAACACAGACGATGATTCGGTTTAGTAAAAGACCTTGTCCAGAAGTGGCGAAATCGCCGCGAAACGTTTCGCGTGAATTCATACACGTGTTAGCGAGGTACTGGGTGCCAATACATCGCGTCCACAAGCATCGCGCGAATTTAAAATATGCGCGTAAATCACGTGCACTTCGCCAGACTCCCAACTCGCGCGCAATACGCGCGCATCTAGCGATAATAAGCGATATTAGAGACGCCTTGTTGGGTCCAGTTTATGCAAGAATTTCAGAGCGAATGCATGTCTCAAGGGAAACGGACCGCTTCGTTCAACTCCTATGTTTTCAAATGAAAAAATGTTTTGTCGCCTAATGCTTGCGCGTTGGTACGCTCCTTCTGGACGCAACGGTCGCGCGTAATATGCGTGAGAAAGTAGCGGCGAACTCGCCCTTTCTGGACAACTCTTAGGTTAATCACAACACCAGTTTAATGAACTAGGTTTGACATTAAAAACATTCAAATTTGGTATCAGACCTCAATCATATTCTATGCCCAACAATTTATGTACTGTTCTTATTCACCTTTATTTGTCCTTCCAGGTGTTCCGTGCAGCTCAAACAGCGAACGCTCACGACTTCATCCTCGGCTTCCCCGATGGCTACAACACGTTAGTGGGAGAGAGGGGGATGGCGCTGAGTGGAGGACAGAAGCAGCGGATAGCTATAGCGAGGGCTGTGTTGAAGAATCCGCCTGTTATTATATTGGATGAGGCTACAAGGTTTGTAGTAATACTATTTGGAACCAGTATTCTTTATTTTAACATTAATAACGATTCCAACGCACACTTCCCAAAATGTAACCGAAAAATCCGATAGGCTGGCCATCGGGGCATCGATATTCAAGACTTTGAATCGCCGATTACATCATTGCTGATGCCGTGGTTATTACCGACGAAAAAAAAAGGAAGAGGTTCTCAATTGGACATGTATATTTTTAAGTATGACGCATAACTTTTTTATACAGCGGTCCGATACCAAAAAATTTTTTTTCTTTGGAAAGAGATCATCAAAGTTGGTCCCAACTAAATAAAAAAAAAAAGATCTACCTCTAAAGCTAGAAATAAAGAATTTATTGATATAAATTGCCCACTGAATTTTAAATTGTGTACCGAGTTTGTTTCGGCCTTTCTTCTCAGAATAGTCAGACAGGAAACGCCGACCTCATCTAGTTTTTAAAAATATGATCAACATGTAAAAGTGTTTTACAAACCAAATTACAGAACTAAATCATTTATTGAAATTAAGTTACTGAAAAGCGAAATAAAACCTTTTCAACAAAAAAAATAACCGACGAAATAAGGAACTGAAAAGCAAAAATAAAACTTTTAGTCTAGCATTTTGAGGCGGCGCCAAACAAAACAATAAACGAAGATCACCTAGCTACAATCATTCTACGGCTTAGGTAATTAATTTGCAAGTTGGTTTGTTTGGCGCCAACTTCAAATTTGCGATTGACTAGTAGCACGGGGTCTCATTGCTAAGAAAGAAAAATTGGTTCAAATAAATCTCACTAGATGGCGCGACATGTACACACAATTCAATAGAGCTATGTATAAATTAACATTTTCTGGAATTTTACATAAAAATTGTATGTTCTTGCACAGCATGATTTTCTTCTTGTTTACGTCTTTTTAGTTTGCTTTTTAAGCAGTCGGGTTTTTTGATTTTATTAATATTTTTTTTAATTTCTAAGGCATTCCACTCGATTGTAAAAATTTTCATTGTAACACTTTTTGTTGCAAAAAAACTGTAAAAACGTGCCAAAAATACTATAAAACGAACCGTTACTGTATTTAAAGAAAATATATTCACGAACCTAGTAAACCCTTTTACTTGCAAGTCGCTGCTAACACCATCTATTGCCGTGAAACGGGATCGAACGCGATTGATGTACTTACAAAAATAACAAGATTAATCAGATGGAAAACGCTAGTTACGTCGGCACGGTTTCTTTGTATGGGATGAGGCATCTGTAGGCTAGTATTATATTATCTGTGCTAGTAGTAAGTAAGCGTAGATTCTACATAAGTTTTATCATATGTACTGGTAAAAAATAAGAATGTTGGCGACATGCCAGCTAAAACATAACCTCAAATAAAATCTTATATTCCTTTTAAAAAGAATAATTCCTTATTTTCTCTCTCGTCCTCTTATCTCTCTTAGTGCCCTCGACTCAGCAAGCGAGAAAGTGGTGCAAACAGCCCTCGAAACTGCAGCTAAAGGTCGCACAGTGCTGGTCATCGCACACAGACTGTCTACCATCATGAACGCAGACCTCATCGTCGTGCTCAACAAAGGAAACATTGTGGAGGTAAGAAAGAGTATTCGAGCAAACTTACTCGAAGCTCGGCTTCTTTTTTTTTACTTGTCAATGATTTTATTCACGATTTTTATTTTATTTTGATTTTATTCAGCCACGTCCACAGCTTCTGAAGTAACATCTTCCTGCCCTTGTTTCATGTTACTTGGGGTCAGCGCAGCACGTTTTCTTCTTCCATACCGTTTTGTCCACCGTCACGCTATCACTGACTTCTTTTCTTTCATATCACTCCTCACACAGTCCATCCATCTTTTTTTGGCCTGCCCCTCTCTTTTCTGATGTATCAATTTGGACAAAAACTTCCGGTAAACTAGCTAAGTTTTACTATTAGTTATTAAATCATCTGTAATTCCCATAGGGAATGCCAGATTATTTTTAAGGCTTATTTGATATGGGGTTAATCCTATTAGTAGTAACCAAATCTAGGCTGCAAACTGGATGTTATGCAATAAAGCTTGTTTTTCAATTCACATATTGGCCGGTTACGTCTTTTTGAATCTTCAAATTTCGACTGATAAAAAAACTAGTGAACTGATTGACAAATCGTCACTACGACTCCGTATCAAAACAACCTATTTGCAAAACGACATATATGAGCAGAAGGTCCTATTCTCAAAATGACCTACTAGCAAATCGTCCTATGTGAAATTACAGTTATACTGAAAAAATACTATCGATTTTTCGGCATGGCTTAATAAAATTTATTTTAAAAGGTAAATAGAAACAAAAAGAAGAATCAAAGCATTATTGCGAGCCAACCGTAAATACATGGTGAAGGTTGTGGGGATCCAGCAGTGGACGTCTTTCGGCTGATATGATGATGATGATGATGAACTGTCCAGTATTGGTGTTAAAAATTCGCCCGGCCTGAAGGGTTCGATGGAACAGAAAACTCTATTGTGGGCTCATACTCTAGGGTGGAGGCGACGCTACCTGGAGAAGTGCCCAGCCTAGATTTTGCAGCTCCGTTACTTCGTCGCGGTAGTAGGTACTGCCAATAACGACTCGCTTCCGGTCGTGGTCCAGTCCATGGTCGAAAGTCACAGTGCAGATGCAGTCGGATGGTTGCAAAAAAGGCGGCTTTAGAAATCTCATATTTATATGTGATATGACTGAACCATTCCCATTCTTTTGTTTTTAGGCCGTTTTGCTACTAGGTAATTTTGAGAATAGGAAGATCTGCTCATATGTCGTTTTAATAGGTCGTTTTGATACGGAGTCACTTTTACGAGAGAAGTCGTGGTCAATTATTTATTCTTTAGTGAATTATTGAGCCAAATTTTTTAGTGTTGTACGTGTATTGTCTTTTTGGGTGCGATCGTGTCGTCCCTTTATTGTAGCAGCTGTTAAAAGCGTCGAATGTTATTGGACATGGCGAGCGGCATGGTCGGACTGGTACTGTTTATGACACCGGTTTTCTCTGGGCTGGGTTCGGGCTCTCGTTTAAAGAAAGCTGGTGATGGTTAAGGGTAATTTTATGAAAATTGATAGGTATTGTCGTTACTTTAAATTTTTGTTTGGAATGTCGCTTTCTCTTGTATTTCAGACCCATTTTTTCATAATTATCACTGTCCATTTCCTTGTCAGTAGATGTCAGTTGATTGAAGCCGACATCGGCCCCACCCTTCGGGCAGGGCGCTTGAGCTCTTGTGAGCCTGCAGTCTTCGTCATTCAGTTCATCTTTCAACGGGTTTCGTAAAATGTTTTTAAACGGCCTGAGTTTTTAAAACGAGAACTGCGGCGCTGTCTCAGCCCGTAATCCAGTATTAGAGTGGTACTATTGATGGCGGTTATTTTTCGTCTGACGCGGATCCCCGACGAGTGGATGACGTATTATCTTTTATTTTCATTTATTTTGTATTAGAATTAACCTAGCTGTTATGTAAGTAGTTTTATCTTTTTCCACGGATAAAAACTTAGCATTATGACGTTAATGATTTGTTTTCACCTGAATGCTTAAGCCAGAATTTAACCGGTTGCAACTTAGTTGAAGATAGGCATGTGTTCATTGTATTAATTTCAAACCTAGCAAAAAATTCCGTACCTAGTAAGTTTTTTTTTTACTAATTATTATACCTAAATAATGATTTTTGATAACGATGTTTGCGTTTTCTTAATTTAAATAATCAAGTGTTTTTTTTTACCTGTCGTGCTCTTGTATATAATTTCGGTGTATTTGTACCTTCGAACTAAATTACTTATACGTATTAATGCGGCGTTAAGTGTTTTTATTTTTAGAGATCCGTGCCCGTAGGTTCCAAACGGAGCCAATAGGGCTGTCACTCACTTGTCCGTCTGTCCGTCGACTGTCACACAATTTTGATTCGAAGAATTTTTTAACTTCCCATTGACCTATGAACTTGAAATTTGGTAATAATGTGTATTAGTTTTTATATTTTACTAACAAATTCCAATATATTGATCAATCTGATTTTTCTTTAGTACGGAACCCGAAATGTGCGAAGTGCGACAATCACTTGGCCGGTTTTTTTATCACGCCAAAAGCAAAACTGGCAGAACCCTGGACTAGGCAACAGCTCAACAGATCCATTGATAAAATATACTGATTCTAATTTTCTTTTCTAGATGGGAACCCACACCCAGCTGAAGAAACAGAAAGGCTTGTACTGGAACCTGATAAAGCAACAAGATCAAGCCGCCGCGGACGACACAAGCAAGTCATTATGAAATAATGACGTTTAGTAGCTAAAGTATTTAATACTAGTTCAATTGATGTAGTCTGCCTACCGAGTATGGAGTATTAAGGTCGGTTGATTTGACTTAGCATCTAACACTGGACGTCTTTTTGGAACATTATTTTCAATTCAGATTATTAGATTCTGTAAAAATCAACTTTATTAGTAAAATCATAAAGTTTAAATTTCATTGAACTGATTTTGGACCCTTTTGCTTTTCACACGAATTAGCACTCAAAACTAAACTAAGGAGCCTTCCTGATTGAATCGTTTCGGTAGAGATTCTTTACCGAGCGCATACGCTGTACGCCACATCTGTACAGATTCGGTACAGAAACGAAACGCAACGAACACGACGACGGTGAGGAAATCGCCTTAGAATACATAAAGCTAAAGTGCTGTCCACTTTAGCTTTATGTATTTTTATGCAATAAATTAAAATTGAAGAAGTTATCTGAGATTCTGAATTCAAATATAGAACGAAAATCAACGGCATCTACGAGAAATATACTAAAAACTTACTAAGATTTTTTTACTGGAGGTTTAAAAGTTCGTGGATTATTTTTCCTAAAACGTAGGAGCATTTTGAGAAAAAAATGGCCATATTTTGGACCTCTCCTCGAATTTAAAAAAAATATGTTTAATTCGCTAAATGTCAAAGTCAAATCAACTGATTAATAAAAAAAAATATTATATGTATATATTATGAGCACGAGGCTTTAAGCATTGAAACTTAGAACGGGTATAGTTCTACTCACCTACATAAATAGAGTAAGCGTAAACATATTATGACAAATTAAACCTTATTCGTCCAGTATAGTTACCTCAGAGAGTACAATTATATAGAAGCGTTGACATTATGTATCTAAGGCGAGTTAGAAAAGGTCTTATTAAATAGGATAGCGAAACTCCTGGGTATCAATATCTAATGCCGGAAGATACACAAAATACTCTTATTTCAAATACAGTTGCCGGCGCGTAGCTTGGGCAGAGTGTTAGATGCGCACGAGTCGTTTTTAAGTCTCTTTGGTTATCAAGCGGGACGCGGGGAACGAGGTATCACCGTTCCGAGCGTGTGGTTGGTCAGTTGATGCTTGCGTCGCGTCCACGTTCCGTTCGCTCCCGAATACACTTGCGAGCATTTAAATTTTACCCTTTGTTTTTGTTGAATTTTTAAATGTAATTGTAATGCCACGAACAAATACCTTGAAAACATTAATTTCATGCCAGTGGTAACACTTTTACAAAACGATAATTCGTCATTATCGGCATTATATGATTTTTAACCTCAAATGGTTATTTTTAATAAAAAAGCCATAATTTCTTAATCGTTAACTCTATATATTTTATTTATTACACCTAATAAACTACACAAATTCCTCCTTTCTTAAAGTTTCTTCTAAACAGAAATGTTTAAAAATAAATTATGGCAATAACCATATAATAACACAACAACAAGCAATAAAAGTGACCATTTTATGTTGCGTTAAGTGCTCTATGCGTGAATTTACCCCCACTACGCTAAAACCTTGCCAAGTTACGTGACTAAATGAAAAGTGTAATTTGGTACCGAGGACTGTATGAAGGTCGATATCGGCACGCTGATTGGCTGAGTGATGTGCCTGCGGAGTTTCGCTAACTAATTTAATTTGACCTTTGTACTTGTGATTTTCCTGTTTTATAGAAATAAGAATCTAAAGCCTGTAGACGTAAGTAAATGCTTCGATTTAAATCGATCATGCTGTTTAAATAATTAAGTAAAACTAAAATTTGTTTTGTATATTTTTAGCTAAAGACGGGACTTTTAAAGGCTTGTTCGTCCTTGGTTACAAATAACTTTGATATAGCAGTATCATGAGTTCATTAGTACCGTGCCTACTTACTGAAAAAAATCCTCCATTTTTGAAGTCGAGAATTTAAAAGAATCCTGATGTCGCAAAGCAATTTAAATGAGGGCTATCGTGTTTAATTTGCCGCTAGGGGCGCTGGTGTAGAGTGAGGTCAACAAAATGTCAAATTTCAGCGTTTTTTTGGCTTTTTTTATTTACTACTTTTTTATGGCTTATGTTTAACTTACCACCAGATATAGTAACATATAACAGACAAAAATAGTAAATGATCACCAAAATTAAACCCGCATCTTATTGTAAAATTATAACCAAAGTTTTAACATCTCGCTATCCTGTTTAGGCAAAATGACTCCAAATAAATCATTGTTAACCCAAAAGTAGTAAATGATCACCAAAAGTAGTAAATGATCACCAAAATTAAACCAATGACCAAAAAGATTATAAAATTTCTGGGAGCAACTTGGAAGTAGCGCTCGCCGGCCGCTGCCGCGGCACCGCTCGCTTTGCTCGCTCGGCTCGCGCGCGGTTGGTCACAGTTCTAACCTAACCTAACCTATTTTACAACATTAAATAGCGCAATAATTTGCTATTAAAATTTGGTGATCAATTTACTAAATTTGGTGATCATTTACTATTTTTGTCAGTATATTACTAGATTTGGTGGTTAGGGGTTATCGTCACAAAGTTTTTTTTGGTGGTCATTATATTTATTCCCCTTTTTTATTGTTGTGAATTGTTTCCAAATGTGGCAAATTGAGATAGGAACGGGTTTTAACAACCACTACTGTAATAGAGTTTTATGTTTCGGAAAATGCTATTCTCCTTTTTTTTTCGAAAAAATGTGGCTGCGCGAAACATACTCGATGATAAATTTCATTACACTTCTACGGCATTAGAAATGATTTTAATTCAACTTTGCTTCCGTGCGCGTAATAACAACGTTTTACAGCTATATTAAAAGGACCTTACTCGCCAGTGGCGCCAACTGGTGGGCACAAAAACGATAGCCCTCATTGCGGTAAGCTACATCGGTCAGATAACGCCATGTTATTTTGTTTTAGACTAATTTATAAAAATAATAAATTGTATGATTAGTAACATTGATTAATATATTCTTAATTCAATTTTTTAAAGTAGAATTTGAATTTAGAATCAGCTTATCACTATAGACTTATCACATGGCATATTTTTTTTTTATATTCTTCTAATTATAAAAAAAGACCTGTAAGTAACAAAATGCAGGCTTTTTTAGAAAAGAAGCAGCAATAGTTTAATCTGACACCCTGTTCCAGCAGACTGCGAACATGTATCAATTTACTACTCAGCAAGTAACGCAATTCCCAGCCGTCATGAAGTTTGACTCTTTTGAGGAAAATTCCAGCGATTTTTGGCTCCAATATCAGACGCGCCGTGGTTATGAACTTACGCCGTTGACGAAGAACCGATGAAGCGAGGTTGTGTGTTAGGTGCACGAACGATGCTGGTATTTTTGTTTTGTCTCTAATGGGTCAAATATATTAGCTAGCGAATTTTTGCATACGTAAAAAGGCATCGATATCTAAACTATACAAAACAAAGCAAAAACTGATTTTCTAATAATAAAAAATTGGGGGCGTCAGCAAATAACGTGAGGTGATTTTGGCGATTTTTTGAACCCCACTTTGTGACATTTGGTTCGACCCCTTCCCGGTTATTATAAAAAAAAAATACAACAAGAATAATTGCTTCATCTTCGTCATTATGAACAATTTTACAACAAAAATAATTGATACATCTTCTAATAATCAATTCATAATCCTCATAGATACATCCTCATCATCATCTGCAGTTGGAACATATAAAAGCCTGATGATGACTATCAGAATTGAATTATGATAAGAATGGGCCTATCTAGAAGTATAACTTTTAGATTGGGCCTTTAAATAAAAAAAACAAACATATAAAACCTAAACGGTGCGGAAAAAAAAAACTTATATTTTCCGAGACCCCCTCGCTCCCCACATGCTATTGGGTGAGATTCGGCTTGCTCTACCCCCACGGTCCCGTAATGGGCGTAATGGACACCTACTAATGTACGGGGTCAACGGTATGAGAAAATAAAAAAAAAGCAAATAAAAGATACTGTGTACCTCATTATGTATTTCCAGACATGATTTTTGAAAGGGTTAATCTATTTTTTTCTACACCAATAAATAATTTAAGTAACTGCACTACCTGCATTCTTAGTAACATATATATTTCTTATAATATAATTGATATAATGTGTGCAATACGCTGTGCAGATAGGAGGCATATTGAAGTAGAGTCGACACAAATTTCTAAAAATGAATAGTCTATTGATGCCTTAACTCGTAAGAGAAACAGTTTTTTTTGTTTTGTTTCGATGAATCGATGGCCATCACGTTTGCGGAGTTTCGCTAGCTTATCTAATTAGTCCCTGTATTTATTTTTATATTGTGGCTACCTCAAGTGCTCGTGATTAGGTGTAAGGATATTTAATTTATATTAGCAAATTGTATTGATATAATCGGTTCCAGAATTTACTAGGGAGTATTGTGTTATTGTTTTAACGAATTTTTGTATAGGTTATTAACCACTTCCACCACCAATTAACAGATTTAACTAATCTGTCCATCAATTAATGGAACTACCAAACTGACCCTCAATTAATGGAACTACCAAACTGACCATCAATTAATGGATCTAACTAAGCTGTCCATCAATTAATTTGTTAATCGATTGACAGATTATTAAATCAATTAACCAACGGATTCGTCAGTCATTTAAGGAATTTAATCTGTTGATTATCTGGTAAAAGGGTATGAAGCTGTGTTTTTCTTCCAAGTTATTAATGTACAATTATAGTATTGGATCACAAAGTTCGTTTGGCATAGATTCCGTATTACTCATTGAAGTTATGTTAGCAATAAAACGTCGCATTATAGCACCAGTGATAATAGAAGTACTACTGTTTGTTAACAATAGGATCTATTGTAAATCGCTATAGACGCATTAAAATTTGATTAATAAAATTGATCATAGACAACATTCTATAAAAATATCGCTCTAGTTGATGGTAAAGTGTAACACAAAATTCACAGTATCGGGTCAAGCAATATGAAAATGTAAAAAGCAACATTTGTGATCATAAAATTTTAAATGACGTGTGATTTGTAAAGACAAAAGACAGTTGTTAATTGGTTTGGATTTAGAAAAGATTTTTATTGTGTGTGTGAAATCATGTTGGTTTGGAGTATTTTGGGAGATAATAAAATGTTGTTACCAATACTGTTTTATTATTATTTTAAGGTAAAATTTGTGTCCTTTTTCACTGACAAGTGGCAGCTGACTTTTTCTTACTTCTGTGTTAACTCCACAAGGTGGACACATTTCTAGAGGTCTCATCGAATCTATATCCAAGTGCACAAATGACTTAGCTCTCGTGACACTAGTCAGCACTAAGTGTTCAAAGTTGCTATATGACAATAACTTGCTTAATATTTTAAGCAAGCTATGTTACACGCTTTATTACAGCGCGCTTTTTTATAACGCACGGGCGCGGGGCGGGCACGGAATAAAGCAAGCGGGCGGCGCCCCCTGCTATATTTACGTCGCGCGATACCGCATTATAAAACAAATTAAACATTTGGCAAATAGCGCCAAGTGAGTGCCACGATAGCATTTTCTTAATGTATAATAAGCAAGTTGCTTTATGATATATTAACCACCACTAGTCATCGCTTCTTGACGGCGTTGCTACTTCAGGTGCCGTCTCATTAAAATATTTAAAAGACGTAAAATGAGGGCCTGTTAGTGCAGGTTTTTATATTTACTCGATCGCCATAATGTAAACGTTCGCTTACGGCCAATTCGTATAGAAAGCATGGTACTATTATTGACAAAAAAAGGCGGTTCGATACACATTGGTCGAGTACGCATAAAAACACGCACTCAGGCCACTGAGCAAAGTTCTTAATTAATTTTAAAACATATTGCTAAGGATAAAAGGGCGAGTAGCCAACCGGAATCTTTAGGTATACTTAGTACCTAAGTCTTGTGCTGCAAAAGAGTTATTCATACGTTTTATACATTGTTCGGCTTCTGTAAATTCTGTAAGAAAGAAAGACCTTAAGTATAGGAACATAAAACACATAATCCAAGGAAATTTATTATTTATTGCATACATGATCACCGAAATATTATTTACATTAAATGATTTTTAGTAACACTGATGAATTTATTTACAAATTAACTAATAGTAGGACTAATTTACTATTATTATTATTATGTCATGTTATATTTACAAGAGATAACAAACTTTAGAATGAAACGTTCAAATCTTAATACAAGTATACTTGTGGTATATTACATGGCTATTCTAGTCTATGGTATTACCATAGACTTATGGTAATGGCATATCTAATGGTTAATTATATATTGATTAGGGTAAGAAGACATCTGAATCATTTTCAACTATAGATTGCAATTTCATAGTTTATTGAGCGAAGACGTCTCCATTTTAAGGTTATTTGAGCATATCGGTCAGCTGTATAACAATCCTTTCGCGCGTGTTCATTGGTACCTATTAGAACTTATGCCGCCATCTTTTTTTTTTTTGAAAAAATGAAATTAATGCGTACCAACAGCGCCCTCTGTCACTGTCATTTAAGCGCGAAAAGATACTTGAAGCCATGCAACACTTTATTTCTCTGTCATTTTTTTCGAACTTGAAAATTAAATATCAATCCAAGTAGATCATCTTAATCTTGGGAATCGGACGTCCGTTTTATATAGATAAGGTCTGTTTCTTTTTGTTAGTCTCGTGGTTGACCACTATCTCGCCTGATGTTAAGCGATGATGTGGTATATAATAGAGTTGCCTAACTATCGATAGTTGATGTATCGATAGTGACTTCGAAAAATAGCCACAATATCGATAGCCCTATCGAAAGTATTGAAATTTTACAATACTATCGATAGTATCTATTCAAGAAATTGAGCAATACTATTGATATAGTGCAATACTATCGATAGTATCGATACTATTGGGTATTGATACTATCGATAGTATCGATACTATTGTGGTATATTTTACTGCAATCACTGTCGAAACTATCGATAGTTTTACTACATCGATATTTTACCAAAAATCAATAGTATTAATTTTCTTTTTATTTATTTATTTGTGATGGGTTTGCTCTTGACTCTAGTCTACTCTGGTCAGAGGTGACAGAGACAGAGTCTACGATGGAGTGAGCTTACCCAGAAGAAGCCTGTTCACTCTAACTTTGAAGGCATTCGGAAACACGGATGATGGGCGCATTATGAAGGATGTTTGGAAGCGCTTGGTATCGACAGCGACTGCAGTAAAACACACCATAATAGTGATAGTATCGATCCCCCTCCTCCTCGCGTCGTTTTCCTCATTACTGAGGGTCGTGATTCCCCCGACAGGAGATCAACTTTTCTCTGACGATGATTCTCCATCTGTGTCTGTCCTTAGCGACGTGGAGCGCATCGTGCAGCTTGGTGTTCAGCGTTGTACGTATAGATAGTATCGATAGTATCGTAAAATTTCAAAACTATCGATTCCGATAGGGCTATCGATAGGGCTATCGATATTGTGACTATTACTATCAATTTCTTGGATAGATACTATCGATAGTATCGACAGTATTGTAAAATTTCAATACTATCGATAGGGCTATGGATACAATATCCATATCCATATACCTATAGGCTATCTTTTAAGGTCACGATAGTATCGACAACCTATCGATAGGCAATCAATAGTAAGGCAACACTATTATATAATGTATAAATATATGTATCTAATGTAAACAGAGACACAGAAAGTAAAAAATCATTCAGATGTCTAATGGTCTAGTGAGGTGTTACAATAAACAGCTTAAATTAGATTTACTTATCTTAATTTTAATTCCTGAGAATTTACCATTAATTAATACAATTGATAAGGTCGTGAATGTTTTAAATGTTAATAAAATTAAAGTTTGGTAGATAAACATTTTGAAATAAATTATTATTATATTATATCCTTAAAATATTATAATAATTCTGGCACAGAATAATATTATTTTCTATGATGAATTCAGCTTTTTACACATCGTACGTATAGTTTAATTGACCTCATTTTGAAATCTATTTTGTTCAAGTTGGAAACCATACAAAAAAAAGATCAGAAGTGTTCGATGAGAATCCTTAGTTCTGGTACTGTAGTATTATATTATGATCTGTGGTTCAAAAATCAACGTACCTACATATATTTCAGTCTAAAAATTGTGTTATGATATTTAAAAGCAATAAATACTGACCAAAGTGCTTGCAAGTCAACCAAACATGATTATGGCAGGTTATTTATTTATTTACATTTTATCGAATCAAACTATCATTATTTACATACGAGTATCAGAATTTGTTTATAATTTTTGAGCATTATTTTAATGACAGAATGTTTTTTCACTTAATTTTTAACACTTTTATAATTTTGTAGCTTAATTTTTTGAGAACAACAATGTATTTAATTTTATAATTATTCGAATCTTAGGGTTGGTTTTCATGACTTGTGATTATTTTATACTTGAATATTAGGGTGTGAATACACGTACGAACATAGTTACTTTTATGCGTGCTTGCATATTCGTAGGTGTGCACATACTTTTACAGAAAAAATCAGTTTGTGAAATTTTCTGAAAGCCCCTGAGAATCTAGAAAGTCTAGTATGAAAACATCAAAAGTTCCCCAATATTTATACTAAAAAAATGTTTAACTGTACAATATTGTGCCTATAGTAAATACATTCTAAATAAATCTAAGTAAGTAACTAAGTTACGTCATTATATTTGTTACTTTAACTAAGTAATGTTACAATCAACTTATTACAATTCAATGATTGGTTTATTTAAATATTTAATTAGTTTTCAACGTTGGCACTGTATGAGGACATTCTTTTGCTTCTGAATATTCAATTGATGCAAATTCAAATGTTTCGGTTCCAAATCAAAATGCCCAGTTACTGAAAAGATAATTATGGAAAAATGTATCATGTAATAAATTTAAACGCGCGTTAACTGCTGTAGTTGATTGAATGCATTTCCTACAGCCAATCGCATCACTCGACTTGCGTTTTATTTACCACGCATCGATAATTTATTTTCAGATTTCTGGGTAAAGATTTTATATACACACAATCTGACCTTTCCTAACTATTTTGTAGTACAGTCTAAATTATATAAATTTGTTCGTCGATATAAGACTTGTAGGGTTCCAAAGAAACTCAGTTGGGAAGTCTGTAATCACAAAACTAAGTTCGTAATTTTTTTCGTGAATAACCGTATATTAAAACCTGGTAATTTTTATGGTTTTGTTACTACATAATACAATATAAGATATAAGATACTACATAATAAGATAGTGCCTTAAAAAAAGTGATTTTGGTACCTCGATTATTTTGTTGAGCAGTCGTTATTATGGAAACAGATTTCAAGTTATGTTTGGAAGGTATTAAAATGATTACCATTACAATAATTTGTACATACGTGTATTGCTCATGGTTTTTGTGTATCAATGGTTTTGTTTGTCCAGAACTTTACAAATGATAAGTACATGAGTCTTCATTAGCTTTTCCACCGTTTAGTTATACGATTATCCCTCTTCATATAACATCTCGCCTATTTGCTCACGAAACATGGTCTATTTCTTATACGTGTTACAATTTGAATGGTTGTTTTCTCGCGGCAGAACGAGAACTTAACAAATAAAAAGGTAGTTACTGATTAAAAAAAAACAATTCAAAAGCATGAGAACCAATAGTAATTCCCTAGACTACTAGTACTATAACGTAGTTTTATTTTCTCTGTGGACGTACCTAAATGATCGCCCGGCTCGCGCTGCCATTTGTCGTTAACTATCGCGGGTTTGGCGCCGCACACGAGTTTTATTTTTCACAATTGTTCTGCTATTTCTTGATTCTAATGTTTATTTATTTTATATATCGATTGTATTACCAAGACGAAATCATTTCGCTGCGGGAAAACTACCATTAAAATTTCAGCGTGTATAAATTGGCATTGGTATAAAAAAAAAGTTCTGGGTACGATATCTGTTACTGACTTTTGTACGTTAGCAGCTCGGCGTCTAGATTTCTGCCTGCCCGGTTGATAGCAATAAGTATGGTTACCCCTTATGACATGAGACCTAAATAGAACTGGCGAAATCTGGGTACACTCGTCACTTCGGCGATGTTATAAAATATGAGTTACCTACGTTTTCATATAGGTACGAGTACTTGGTAAAGTTCACTGGTCACCAAACCAACTTTGACAAGAGAAATCAAAATATGAGCAACACAATCTACATCCGTCCGCCTCATACAGTGCCACGATGCTCTCCATCCCGTTCTAACGTCATCGGAGGCCGAAGTGCATCAGCACCGACGCCAGCAGCAACAGGCACGTGCCGCTGGTCGTGATGCCGTGGATAGCGCTCGTGTTGCGTCGGAGGATGGCGGCCATCTTGTTACCTGGAAAAGTGGGTAATTATCGAATAAGATCATTATCATCATACGTCTGTAGCGACATCTATGCCGCCACCTACGAACCTGACCTGAATGACGTGACGTCACAAATCCTGCATCGCACAAGCAGAGTTTCCGACGCGATTTGAACGTAAGTACGCAACAGTCCGACAACTACCGTAGGGCTGTTGCACGGACCAGACACAACACCAGTCTGCTTGGTAGATCTTTTCAATGGATGTTGCGGTTTGCACCCTGTTCCGCATACCTCCAAACAGCCATGAATTTTGGACATGGACTTGAGTGTCTCGCATCCTGTGAATTTCTTCACTAGCTCATAAGGAGCTAGGAGTATCAAGTCCTGCTTATTTTTTAAAATTAAATACGAAGGAACTTTGCCACAGGGGTATACACGTTGATCGTGGCTTGATTATCCAATCTTACCCAAGAAGCTAAGCTCTGAAAGTCGTAGGTATGATCTTTTTCAGAAATATAGGGTACCTTACAAAGGCGGATTTTAGGCGAATGTTCGTTTCCGCCCAACCGCATTAAATACGACGGTTTTCCAAATATTGGAGGATTAGATGTATATGATTGATCGCTAGCGTTGCGGCTATATAAAACAAAAATACTCACTGCCTTCAGAAACGAAGACATGTATAGAAGCAGGCTCGGTATTGCTGGCGCTGCAGGTGTAGTTCCCGGAGTCCTTGAGGGTAGCCCCGCGGACTGTAAGCCGGGACTGCGTGCGAGCCCCGGGCTCTGTCTCTACGGTGATTCCGCCCCGGGTCGCGTCGTAATTGATCATGCGGTCGTTGTGGTACCAGAACACGTATTGGGGCGGTGTTGGGCTCTGGAAACAGAAAACGAATAATATTTAACTATGTAGACGTAGCTGTCTAGTCATCATCATCATCAGCCTTTTTAATGTTCCCACTGCTGGGACACAGGCCTCCTCTCTGTGAGAGGGAATGGGCCGTAATCCACCACGCGGGCCCTATGCAGATTGGTGGATGTCACATGTATTCGGATTTTTGTTTCTAGGACAAGGCCGGTTTGCTAACGATGTTTTCGTTCACCGTTTTGAGAGCAGTGGTGGTTAAATAATTTACTCAAAGTAAAGCGACTGCCTGGGTTTGAAGCCACGACCTACAGCTTATAAGTCGCGGTCGATACCACTAGGCCACCACTGCACTCTAGTCTCTGAAGTCTAGTGCCTTGTAAATAATATTATCATTTCAGAAGAAAGACCTCGGGTTTTGGATATAGACCGGTCCTATGTTTCGCGCATCCAGAGATACCGCAGCCTTTCCCAAGGCATATCGATTGACCTTGTGATGCCTATACAAACTCACAACATTTGACGTAGAAATGTGTTAAAAATAATCATCGTTTCAGAGTAAAGATCTCCCCAGCTGGATATATGCCAGTCCTATGCATCTCGCAGTTTCCCGAATTTCCGTAATCTTTACCAGGTCGTTATCGATCCACTTTGTGAGAGTCCACTCAAGCACAGAGTAGTACAAAATAGTAGGTGATTCTGATTGGGCAATCAGAATTTTCTGTTGGAGGCTAGCCCAAATATTGTTAAGTAATTAAACTTGAAGTATGTTAGTGAAAATACCTATCCATCTTATTTAGCTAGCTTAGCTGTTTAGTATTGAGGTGAATACACACATTAAGCCATTAGCTTACAAATCTTAGGTACCAGCTTGGGGTTCTCGTAAAAATCAAATAAATAACTTAGTTTTAACTAACTAGTAGATAACTGATCCTGAAGTACTAGTTGAACCAAACAAATGGGGGACTTTTTTTGGTTATTCGAAACTATAGCTTGGCAAATTCGTACATGACACTCCCATGCTCCGCGAGGGTGGCGGGGGACCTAACTACCCAATGACGTGACGGCGCGATGACGCTCCCGTCAGGTGACTCCAGTCCCGCACGCACGTTTTACCAGCCCCGCTGCCTTACGGCTCTCACGCCCGCGGAGCGTCACGTACGAATTTGCCAAGCTATAGCACAAATAGTCCTGCCCAAAATGGTAATTACCACGGCGACATGTATGTAGGTATTGACTGCTCATTATGAAACTTAAGTTCAACGGTATAATACTAAAAGTTTAGCTTCTGAGGTCATCCATAACCTCATTAACATCAAGGCCAAATAATCACAAAAACCCATCGATTTTCCGAAGAAAAGTTCCGTAAACGCCACAAATACGGCCCATATCAACCACTCGTATGTATGTAAATAAATCCGGCCGATTTTTACGAGGTCGATGGGACCTCGTATCACACGTCACTTGGATCGTAAACGTTGTAAGTGTTAGTACACAAACAGTAAAATGAGTGACGTCGATGAAGAACTCCTTTTTGTGGTTCATACTAAGACTTTCTTCGTCGATTTTGACGACAGTCTGGAGTCATTGAATGCAAGAGGAATTGGAATTCCCTGAAGGGTGTGGTAGAGAGAGACACAAATTTAGCAGGAATGCTATGTTTCCACGTAAAAAAGGACGGATCTTTTTTTACCCGGCTGCAAGGAAAGGGTTATAAAAAAAAACATTTAAAAAACAAAAACCCGACTGCTTTAGAAGCGAACTAAAAAGCTGTAAACAAGAAAAACTCATGCTGTGCAGTCGAAAGATCAGGTGGTCAGCCAGTTCGCGAATATGTATCCTCCGACTGCACAGCATGAGTTTTCTTGTTTACAGCTTTTTAAGCAGTCGGGTTTTTGTTTTTTAAATTAACTTTTTTGTTTATTAATAAGAACCCATGCTGCTACTGAGATTAAGGGCTAAGTTGCCACCCAGCAGCGTTAGCTTTTGCCTCGTAAATGTCTTTCAGAGTGCAGAGGGTTGACCATAACCTCGTAGAGCAAGGTTCTTTCCGATGTGCATAAGGGACAGATGTACATATAGTTATGACTTGTCTGCATCTGTCCCTTTTTTACAGTCTAACTATTAAAGATTTGACACGTCATGGTATGGGGGCAGTGTAGTCAGTCAGAGAGTACGTCAAACTCCGCAATCGCATTGTGGCTTCAGTTCAGTTCAAACATAAGAATAAATTGATTAGAAATTTCCTTCTAAATCTTTCGGTTTGGGTTCAATATTCTCGTTAGCGACCATTTGACTAAATTCGCTAATTATGTAAATAACTCATATGATTAACACCACCCACAAAACAACGGCTATAATTCTCGCCAAAATTCTTGGCCGTCCTGAATTTGGCTACAATGGTTGCGCAGTAGTAAATCTCATACAAAAACAGCACCGATCCGTGCCTTGCGCATCGGAAAGCCAACTTCAGGGCGGCCCAGAAGTTTGGCAATAACTATACATGCTTATAAAGATACGAAACTACAACATGCCTACTAACCATAGACAACTATAGTTAGTGGGTTGTGTAATATACCTATGATTCCCGAGTTGGTTAAGCAAGGGTACAATTAGGGCAAAACATTAATTACTGCTTTCAGCTTGAATTAAGCGATTAATGCTCACGCCCGAGCTACTAATCTATCGAAAACGCATTGTAGCATACAGAAGAGCTTTGGATGCACGGTTAATGTGCCGTGTTAATAGCATAGACATAAAAATAATACCCTAAATCTGCAGACGACTTTGAAAAGATTGATATGGACAATTTTTAAAAGTCATCTTATCTGTGGAAAGCCTATGATTTATTCGTTAGATTTTATTTGTTTGTTGTTTTGTTTGTTTTATTCGTCGTTTTGCTTCAAGCCACACCCTATCATATAAAAATGAAAGGCCCTCCCCATTAGGAAGTAAACCTAACGAAAGGGTTCCTATCTGAAACTTTTCAGATATTATTTTCGAAGTTATTTCAGCAAGCCGCATGTACTCAACTATGAACATTTCGCTATGAATATGCATGCTCAAGAGCCCTGCCAGCTCCCTCTACTGCTAGTTATTTAATACGGTCAACTATAATATTGTAAGCATATCCTCTTTTAAAAAGTGCGACACAGGGAGCATAATTTTTTACAGCATAAAAGAGTACACGACTAATTAAACCTAACTACTTCCGGTACACTCTGGGCAGTGTACCATACCGTTAATATTAAATCATTATTATCTGTGGCCATACTAACCTAATTCTTGTGTGATAATAATAGTTATAGAAATAGTAATGGGAACGGAACGGTATGGAGCGAGAAATTGGTACTTCTTTCGGCAGTGGGAAGACTTATTAGATACTAAAGAGTTATGGGATCAAAGTTTTCACCCTAGGGTTTTCATCATACATCATGTATGATGATAATGCATCTATGGCAAAGACTGGAGGGCCTAGCAAACACTATCATCCACCATTCACCATCATCAGCCTCGTGGTCAATCTCAAACATTTGGGACTTTTGGCAATAGTTTTCAGTGCTAGAATTTGATTTGAGCCTTGAATCTATTCATAAATAGGTGAATCAATTCGATATCTAAAGAATTCACCATACACCAGCAGTCGAGGCAAACAGCTCTTCCCAATACATTTCTAGCAGAACATTTCGTTGCATCACACCAAAAAACGAAAATAAATCTAGATAACCAACTACCCTCTTTTAACGTCGAGTTTAAAACGAAAATACCCATCTGAGAGGCGGTAAATCGATAGATTGCCACCGCAAACATGACCTCAGTGCTCTTAATTACACCGACCGATCCTACCATCCTACATAGTACATACTTCCCCAGCTAAGCTTCCTCGTTAAGAAAAATAATGTTCAAAAAGAAAAAGGTCCGAGTGAAAATATATTTTTTTTGTAAAACAAGCAATTAGTCCGTTCTATAATTCACGCGGGAATTTTTTGAAATCGTTCTTAATTGTTTTTTTTTTGTTTTCTTTCTTTTATTTTTAAAGTAGGTGGAGGATGCTTGCGTTGTAGGTTTTGTGGATCGTAATGTTAATTGGAAATGAGAATTTTGCGTCTAGTCTGTACTAGCGTACGAATTATCTGCAGTTATATTTAAGATACTGATGATGATGATGTCCTACCTGCCTGGACTGGGCAAAGCGAAAGTGAATCGAGTGGGTAACAACAGTAGACTACAATGTTTTGAGATATGAGCGATAAGATGAGATGGATTGAGCACTATTGATGAACCTGCATAGCACTTATGACCGCTTTCATAATGTTGTTGCATTGAATTTACGGTCAAAATAACTGTGCACCTCGCCAGATAGCTATCTCACACGAGCCTGCCCTCGCGACGCGCCCAGCGTTCGCCTCGTGCGCCAATAGAGTTCTCGCCAAACTTCTTGAGCACCCTGAAGTTGGCTAAAATGGCTGCGCAATAGTAAATATGATACAAAAACAGCACCGATCCGTGCCTTGCACATCGGAAAGCCAAATTCAGGATGGCCCAGAAGTTTGGGAAGAACTATCACATCATCACATCATCAGCCTATTAATGTTCCCACTGCTGGGACACAGGCCTCCTCACTGTGAGAAGGAATGGGCCGTAATCCACCACGCGAGCCCAGTGCGGGTTAGTGAAAATCACATGTCTTCGAATTTTTGGTTCTAGGACATGCCGGTTTCCTCACGATGTTTTCCTTCACCGTTTTGAGAGCAGCGGTGTCGATGAAATAATTTACACAAAGTAAAGCACCTGCCTGGACTCGAACCCACGACCTACAACTTGTAAGTCGCGGCCGATACCACTGGGCCACTACTGCTCGGAAGAACTATACTATTATTTATTTTGTGCCAATAAGCGAGAGTCGAACGTCAGTGACGTAACAGCGCCAGGTATCATATATTATTGAATATAAATATATAATTTTTATCAAGTTAGCATCTACATTTCTTTCAGACATAGGTACATAATCGCGTTAGCTAATAGAAAGAGAAGCCGACTCTAATTCTAAATGTACAATAATTTTAGGAAAAACAAAAATTAAATTACCCTAAGGTAATTTAGGAAAAGAGATTGGCCCTGTGCGATAAAACCGCCCATTGTACACTTGTTGTTATAAATGTTTGTCCCGTACTTATTATGTGGTGTACCATAAATAATAAACTAGCTTCTGCCAGTGACTTGGCTCGTGTGAAAAGTATTTTATTAGCACACAGAATTTTATAGATTTCCTTGGAATTGTATACAATTCCTGGTTTTCACAAATTGCCTATACCATATTATGTTGATTAAACCCTGCTGGTTTGATTTTTATCCCACTTTTTATTACTTCTTTTAGTCTTCTTGAATATTTTAGGTTGAATAGCTTTCGACTTACCGGCACGTCGAGCCAATAGACATCCGATGCATGAAACTATCGTTGGAATGGCTTTTCGGCGAAGCAGACACTCGATCTGAATCAATTAGAACTACTTTCCGAATGCACGGTAGAATCATTTTGATGTAACGTTCAAAAGTGCCGCTTGGTGGGCCTAGTTGAAAAAAAATATCTTTGTCTTTGATCTAATGGCTATTCGAAAATGTTGTAAATCGATGCTATAGAATTTCGGCGATTCGGACGTTCGATCTGATGACTTCGGGGAATTAGCCATCGGGGACATTCGGAAACAAGCAGTAAACCTCCCAAGGGTAGCCTATGTGCTATTCCAGATATATATAAGTAATCATATATATAATCTATCTCTGTGCCAAATTCCATCCAGACCCGTTCAGCCGTTCTGGCGTGATTGAGTAACAAACATACACACACCCATCCAAACCTTCGCATTTATAATATTAGTAAAATTTTGAATTAAGTACCTTCTCCACGATGCAAATGAGATGTATAACACTGCCCAGATCCACATGATGCTCCCCAGAGCCGAGGATAAAGGCTTCTGGCACCACTATCTGGAGACGCACGTAGTGAGACACGATGCCTGTCCGTGTTGACACCTGGAATAATAAAAAGAAGAAACTGTTGAGTATGGAGATATGATGCTTAAGCTATCCGTGTAATTTATTTTAACACGGTTTTATTAGCTTGGTATGTATGTTTGGAGGGATACGGAACAGGGTGTAAAGTCCCACAAACCTCCATAGAAAAGGGAGGACCCTCCGACCAGACGGGTGTTGTGTTTGGTCCGGGCAACTGCCGAACGGTTATTGTCGGACTGCTGTATGTGTTCAAATCGCGCCGAAAACTTTGCTTGCGCGATGCAGGATTTGTATGACGTCATGTCATTAGTTCGTAAGTGGCGGTGTTGGTGCCGCTACATATGTATCTATGTAACGGAATCTTTGAACGTGATTTTTACCGCCTTCAAAACGTCGGATTAATTTGAAACTTTGCCCACTTATCAAGGACCGATGACAATGCAATAATTTAAATAGTTTGTCCCATTATCCTTATCAGGATCTTCAGGATTAGCGATTGTTTTATATAGTGTCTTTGTACCAAGTACCAAGGCATGTGCTAAGTGCTAAGATAAAATGTTCGTGAAGTTTTGAATCCATGCCTCGCACGGGGTTTGGCTCGCGACCGCCACGGTATAGCATAATTTATCCCGATCAACCCTCGATTTCTGGACAAAAATTATTAACAAGTCATAAGTAAAACGAAAGTCAAGTGATGACCATGACAAACGTATTTTCATTCTTAGTATAAAAATAATGTTTTTAATTCAAGATTCCAAGTTGGTTTATTTAAACGAACATAAAAGAAAAAAAAATCTCCTTTCAGTTAAAAATGAATAAGATCATACGCGCACATTGTCCTCAGTTTGTTTTATTTAAGAAACGAAAGGCCGCTTATTTACATTAAAAAGAAAAGAGAAAAGTTATTTTTGAATAAATTGTCTTTTAGACATTGTTCCAGACGGCTCTAAAAATATCTAGAATAAATTCTGACAAAAATATAGCTACTTAGACGTAATAGGCGATACAATTCCCGAAAATTCTTCTTTCACAGAAAAAATATTCGTACTTTGTAGATTTATTGGGCTTTTCGTCTGTTCAGCGAGGTACCTTGAATACGCTTAAGGACGGAGAAGATGAAGCCATTTGTTTTAAATACCCATTGTTTTTTGTACCTGCAAACTGTTAGTGTATTTTACGAGCCAGATGTTTTTAGTCTAATGCGATGTAATAATGATGAAAAGCTTTCTAGAATGAAACTGTAAAAATAAACATTTAAATATTTGTCAACAGGTAATATTTGACATATTTGTTGCAAAAATGTGTCAATTTTGTAATTTTTTTACAAATTATTGTATATCGCATCGTCAGTTACATTGACTGTTGAGGCTCTATAGCCTAGCTGTTTTTTGACAAAATAAATAATATTTTTTAGGGTACCGTAGTCAACAACGAAATTAAAAGGAAAACTATCACAGCTAAGTAGGCTTTACAAGTTTACTAGTTATTAACTGTATTACTGGAAATGTAAAAATTTGTATATTGATGTATCCCCAACAATAATTTTCGAACAGCAAAGTTATTTTTGTCCCTTCGTTAGAGCAATGTTCAGTGATTTCATTGTTTATGAACGATAGTAATGTTACCTATTTATTTTGGTGAATGTAGCTGTTTATACGGAATCCTCTGTGCGCAGTCAGACTCGCACTTGGCCGGTTTTTAGGATGGAATGGTGTTCGTGTTTCAAACAGAGATAGTCTAGCTAACTTTTAGGGCAAAACTTTCTATGGAATTTTCAGACATATCGCACACATAAGTAATTGAGATACACAATATTATAGTAACTATCCAAACAACTGCTTATCAGTAACCTAATTTCCGTTTCAAATATTCATTCATCATCTGCCTAGCCTTTTCCCAACTATTGGGGTCAGCTTCCAGTCTTACCGGATTCAGCTGGGTACCAGTGTTTTACATGGAGCGACTGCCTATCTGACCTCCACAATCCAGCAACTGGGTAACACGGTACCCCTTGGCAAGACTGGTGTCAGATCTCAAGCTTCTGACTTCAAAGTCAAATATATTTATTTCAACTAGGCCAATAAGCGGCACTTTTGAACGTCAAACATTAAATCTAAATTAACAATGTACAAGTAATAAAAATTGACTCTACCGTGCATTCGGAAATTAGCTTGTTATGGAGAAGAACGCACAAGAAACTCCATACATACTCTTTAAAAAAAAAAATGTTTTACAATGTTATATACATATACATTAATAAATTCATATATGTAAGGACGATGCACCCAAAAATAGCACTACACACTATACTACGTACAGGTATAAAGTAATAAAAGCACTAACAGACTACCCGTAACGACTGTCAAAGATCTTTAAATGACAGCCGGGACCAACGGCTTAACGTGCTTTCCGAGGCACGGAGGAAACTCTTTATGTTGAAATGGTCACCCATCCACGGACCGACCTCGTCAACCGTTGCTTAACCTTGCCACCTTGCCTTTAGCCACGAGCTCTCACGTTTCAAATATTCATTGCATTCCCCTAATCTATTTACTCTGTGATCCAAATAATGTACCACTCAACTTCAACAGTTTCGTATAAACAAAAACACGCCGAATCTTAAAGACAGTCATACAAGGACGTTTCATTGTTGCCCCCTCATCCCCTCTTCACCATTCGAAGTGTAAGTTGTGAAATCATTTTCGTTATGTAAATCGGAAACGATAAGATCTGCATACGGTTTAGGGATGTCAGTAAAAGAAGGCGAGCTTCCTCCTCCGCAAATGCGATTCCGCATCGCGGTCTGCCCCCGTACCATGACGTGTCTAAAGTATCATGGTTCGACAGTGAAAAAGGGACAGCGAAAGACGTTCAGTGCTGGACATGGCATCTCCAGGCGTCGCCACATTGACCGATCCCGAGCGTCTCGCATAAGATGTATACAAGTCACATAAATCTGTCCCTTACGCACACTCAAAATAACCTTGCTCTAAGAGCAAGGTCATGGTCATCTCCGGGCTTCGTAAGTTTTTAAGGATGATGTAACGGGGTCACAGACAATCGGTTCCAACTAAGCGAAGAGCCAATGGTGGCAATGTAACAGAAAGTTTCATGTTTTTGTGGCCATGTCACTTCCACCAACAGATTCAATACCAAGTGAGCACTCGTTTATATAAAAAACTAGCTTCTGCCAGCGGCTTCACCTGAGTGAAAAGTGTTTTATCATCCCAAGGGAACATTATACCGGGATAAAAAATTTAAGTCCGCCTATGTACACTATGGTACATGAAGTTTAAATAAATAAATAATCAAAAGTAGCCTATGTGCTATTCCAGATTACAATCTATCTCTGTGCCAAATTTCATCCAGATCCATTCAGCGGTACTGGCGTGATTGAGTAACAAACATACATCTATCCATCTAACCTTTCGCATTTATAATATTATATTATTTGGTATATTATATTATAGTAAGGAGTAAGAAGTAAGACGAATTATTTACTTAAATAATATTTAAACAATTCCGTTTCAAAAGTTTATCATTTTAAATAGTATAATTATTAAAATTATACGAGTAAAAGGCTTCATTGACGCAATTATTAGTAAAACAGGTTTAAAAGAAACACAAAAAAAAAATTGCCTAAAAGGTGACAAACTGTTTTTCGTGAAATAAAGTTACCCCTTTCTAAAATATGATCATGGTATAATAATATACTCCGTATACTTAATATGATCACCAGTAGGTCGTTTTCTTCTTTTCTTTTCTTTTTTTTAGACCTCGATCTCCCCATATGTCAATTTCTGCACCTTCTCCTCCGCAAAGGTCCTCCGCTACATCCCTAACACGGCGAACGTTTCGTTAAAAGATCCGCCATCTTGATGTTTCAGATCTTGTTATTTTTATTGTTTGAAAGGGAATAACAAGGCGGGGGAGTTAATCCTGTATATTGGGGGAATCAGGGATGTTCTTGAGTATTGCTTTCAACGAGTCCTGATTTAAATTATTGGGTGGTTAATTTTTCAGATCATTTGTATCGAAAGGAAATGTTAGGCGATGAATAGGCTCATAGGATTTTGTGCGTTGAGTTGGTTTGACGTGACGATCGATGTCGAATAGGAGTTGACTGATTCTAAGTACGTATTTAAAGGATTTGTGAGGGAAATGAATAGACGAAGCGAAAGGAGTGGAAGGCGTCGTTCTGTATTTTCCCCATAGGAAAAAGGCGTGAGTTTATGTATATATGTAGCCTGTCTTTACAAAAACCTCGGCGTAAATAGTCGAGTCAAATCAAAACAGCATTATGGTCCTTAAGTGTTAGGTTCTATTTATTTGTTTTTAATTTAGTAGGATTTTCTTTCCCACTCCTGAGAAATAATTGAGTCAGTCCTGGACAAAAATCCTGGAGGCCTGCATAAGGCGATTCCGTGCTTCTTTTTTTCCGTACCGTACCTTTCTACTTTTTATCCGACTGCCGAAGGACCCTCCTGTTTTTGCCTAGGTATTTTTTACACTCAACGATAGAGTAATTATTAGCGTTGAAAATAACATGTAAAATACATGTATTTTTCAAACGCCCCAGTATTTTTCAATAAAATACAGAAACTTGCCTTGCGGATCTTCGGTTGAATTTTTCGCAAGGTTAAGTATTCAACGTGGGCGCACGGTTGGCGCAGTGGTTGAGCAATTGACTGCTGCGCTGCGTGTCGCTGGTTCGATTCCCGCACGGAACAAATATTTGTATGACCTAAAGATAGTTGTTCCGGCTCTGGGTGTTTGTTTACGTGAGTTTATATGTTTGTGAACGACCATGACGCACGATACTGGAAGAAATTCCTAGTGGGGGCAAAGTTTAAAAAAAAATATTTAATCGTGTATTTTTTCGCATTAATATTATATAAGGTTCAATGTGTTAAATTAATAAAAAAATAAAAATGCAAGATTTAAAAAAAACTAAAGTTCTCCAAGAAAAGTTTCTGTATTTTATTGAAAAATACTGGGTCATTTGAAAGATACATGTATTTTACATGATATTTTCAACGCCAATAGTTACCCTATCGTTGAGTGTAATAAATAACTAGACAAAAACAGTATAAGACAAGTATTATATGTGTATGATTGTATTTTTCAAACGGACGCCAAATGTGTTTTTTTCGCAAAATTACATGTTTTTTTACAAACAAGCAAACTATTTTTACAAAAAAATCGCGTCGTAGCTAGTAAATTAGGCAACAGGAACATCCATGGTTTATTTAAAACATGAGATGTTTACTATTCTATGAACAAGCTAACACCTTAACCTGCTTACCATCCCATTGCCACTCAAGTTTAAAGTGAACGGAGCGAAATAGGTCAGTATGCCAGCCGTAAACTAGCAACAAGAGTTACTAGCGATCGCTTATGTACTCAACATTACTGAGTTTATTGTGGTATTTACAAAGAGAATGTAGGTTGGCTAAGATTAGGTAAATAGTACCTAGTTAGAAGTTATTGTTTTACTTATTATTTTTTTGGTAAAGAAGAAACTAGCTCTGCCAGCCAGCGTTAGCGTTTTTTTAAGGGTTGAATGATACAGAAAGCAAAATAAACTTTATTAACAAAAAAAATAACCGGAGAAATATGCAACTGTAAAGCAAAACATAAAAATAAACTTATAGTATAGCATTTTGAGTTGGCGCCAAACAAACAAACATGCAAATTAATTACCTAAATCGTAGAATGATTGTAGCTAGGTTAATCTTCATTGATGGTTTGTTTGGCGCCGCCTCAAAATGCTAGACTAAATTTATTTTTAAAATTAAATGGGACAAACTGTCTGGTATACACTTTCCAATAAAAAAATTTGAAATCGGATCACTCTATAAAAAGTTATGCTTAATCATCTAATCATACATGTCGAATTGAGAACATCCTCCTTTTTTTAGTCGGTTAAAAACTTGAGTAACACTTTACGTGTCATATTCTGCAAAATATTTATTGAAAATTGGGACAGAGGTTACAAATTTTAGTGTTAAAAATATAAAAGCCATGGCTTTGCCAACCAATGTATTCGTTATATCATTGTATTATATTGGCCCAAGACTATCTGTAACGGAGAAATTTGGAGAATACCACGAGAGCCCGACCGCCCGCTAGATCAAGCGTCGTATGTGGAGATGGAATTTTTAACACGCTCCGGAGGGATTCCAATCACATTCAGGCAAAAAGGCAAAAGGCATTAAGTCCGCCTCTGTACATTTGTGTGCTTAAAGTATTAAATAAACAAATAATTCCTAAACAGGTCATAGATTGATTTCCTAAATGAGCGTCCCCACTGGGAGCATTCGTTCGTGAGCATTTGTAAACAAGCAATCGTAGGCGAGCAACAAATGCTTCCCAGCGAGCCCAACATTCACGTTCGAGCAAAACTATGAAAGTTCGAGCCAAACTTTCCCTTGCGAGCTTGGAGCATTCGAATACGATCTCGTTAAATGTCATTAATTTCAAAATGTCGGATAGAGCGGTTGTGGCTGCAGCATTTTTGTTTTTTTTATTGACCTCGAAGGTCACAAACACTAGAAACTGTTGTTGTTGTCTGTAGATCAAGAAACTGTTCCTTGCTTAACAAGTGGTCAGTAATATTCCAACATATATACTCATTCATTTCATCATCTGAGTACTCGCTTTCGAGTGTTTTATTTGAGTGAACATTCGAATGCGAGCCGTTTCCGTGAAAATCGTTGCGACGTCCACACCGGTCGAAGATCGCACTTGCGTGTAAGCTTTGTAACGCTCGGCTCAACGTCCACACCACTCGAATATTGGACGTCGAATGCTCATTACAAGTGAATGCTCTCAGTGACGACGTTCCTTAAGGTTAAAGAAAGCGTGGCTGTCCCCATCAAACCTGGCGACGCACCGTATTGTCAGAACGAGCATTGGAATGAGTTGAAGCGTGCAGATTAAGACCGCTAGCTATGGCAGACTACTTTAATTGTGGACGCAGTCTGCTCCAGCTACGGAATAGATCTTATATAAAGTATTATAATAAAATGCTTAAAACAGATTATAGAACCATTCTGTGTCAATTTAGATGAAGCTTTAAAGTAGTGTAACGGACTCTTGTTGCTAACCGTAATTTTAAAGTTGAGATTACAAAGTGACACGTGCGGCAACACACTTTTGTATTAATACCTAACGACAATTTAGATGGTCACATTTATAATTCCTTTTGGAATTCAGATATAAAGGCTTGCACAAAAATAACAATATCTGCTGTTTCTGCTTACATACAAGAAGACCTTAATGCGGTGAAAATACACTCCTTTTAGGCTCCGGTTCTTGTAAATTTTTAATTCAAATGCTGCCGGGTTAGATTGTGTATCGGAATGGGTGTTCAACTGCACATTTTCCAGTCTTATGCATTGATAATCTCCAAAGTGCCTATAGTGTGGCCCGATTCCAGCTGGATACAATAAAGTTCCATATGGTAGGGGATAACCTATAACTATTGCTCGTACGGAAATTCTGATTCTTTTTTTGAATTGGCATTCATTCACGTGGCAGTGCTGCGAGTATTTTGGGCACTTTCCTATTGACGGCAATGCAGATTTTTTTAATGCCCCGTACGTCCCTCCCCTCTCCCCTTTTTATCCTGCTTGAACATAATAATTTTTATCATCTTGTCTATAATATTTAATTAAGTAGTCCGTAGGCATATCTGTAAATAACAACACTCCAAATACAAATAACTTCAAAAAAAATACCTTAATATTTCATCTGATAAAACCCAGAACCTTCCCGAGTAATATCGCTCCAATATCGATAATTTTACGCTTGAATAGAATATATTCTTCAAAGAGAAACAATCAGAGCCCTGATAACGTCGGTGCCGCTTCGAATATTATACGAATTCAATCTATAACTATTGTAACTCAGATGTTATCGAAGGTAGTCGTTTATTCAGACAACTGGCGCTTGAATTGACATTTGGTGCTATTGTTTTAAAATGTAGAACATTGTAACCTTGAGTTTATTAATCTAGGAAAAGATCATTTTTCCATGGACAATGAAACTGTAGCAAAATGTAGGTAACATCATAAAAAAAAATGTTTATTGCATCAACTTTAACAACTTATTCTAATTACAATGGGGAGAATTCTTTTAAGCAAATAGTTTACTTGTGTTACCATCAAATGAAAAATTACATATTTCAAATTATAGCCGTGTCAGCCATTGAAAATATAAGAATTTTCTATCACCATGAATGTCGTATTTGAACTGGAACTCTACATATAACGTAGTCTAAAACTAACGTAGACTGGAAGTCTGCAACGCCTGAAATCATTAAGACGTTACGAGCAACCAAGTTAATCAACGGTTTTTCCTTATCTATATAGGAAGCGACTTGCCTGCACTTTTTTGTTATGGTTGGGTTACTTGTAAATTGATTTTTTAGTAGTTAAGCAATGATTTGAACTCGCTATTTTCTGTTTAGCCGGATAATAAGAAAGCAAACTTTTCCCAGCAAATGGTCATCGTAGGTACCAGGTCTGATGGCGGACGCGGTGGGCCCGCAGGGGAGGAGGAGTGTCGGTATTGCGTTAGCCGCTCTCCCTATCCCCTGCGGCCGAAGAATCGTAGGTGGCGGGGCCATTGACCTTGACCCGTTACAGGGGGACCAAGGGCCATTCACGGGGTCTTCTGGGGCCCATGTGCTGATTGGACCACACGGCGTACAGTGTGTTCTGGTGCGCCGGTGATGGGGAATACTCCCCCGAGGAGGGTCCGATGACGGACAGCCGCGGCGGGTTCGCGGTTAGTGCTAACGCGTGTCCGTGTTCCCGCCATAAACGGCACAGGAGGACACCGTGGAGTTTTAGTGGGTTAAAGTCTCACATAATTGCACTATCTCCCCGTGGTAGTGCAGTATGCATGAGCATTTCTCCAAGCAAAAAATAAAAAAGGTACCAGGCATAATAAGTAGGTATATCTTCATCATCATCATCACCATTTCAGACGAAAGACGTCCACTGTTGGACATAGGCCTCCCCCAAGTGTCGCATCCAGCAGATATCCGCAACATGCGAGACGAAAGATGCGTTGTGGTTTTCCGACTATGTGATTGGCCGATATTTCATACTCTGTGCCCTTTGCCTTGCTGAATTCACTTACGCAATAAGGCTGCAGGTCATCAGTCCACCTAGTGGGAGACCTTCCAACACAATGTCTGCCGATTCGCGATCGCCACTCCAGAACTTTTCAGCCCTATCGACTGTCATCTATCCTTAATAAGTATACACTATGTTTTACAGTCTATGTATGTATGTATGTTTGTTCATATGTGGCGTTTCAGAGATTGATGATTCATACGTCAATCGATTCGTCTTAACCCTGCGAGTGTCACTGGCTACATTAATATATACGAGTATATACAAAATTATGCTATGCAGTCGGAGGATAGGTCAGCCAGCTCGCGAATACGTATCCTCCGACTGCACAGCATGATTTTCTTCTTGTTTACGGCTTTTATGTTCGCTTTTTAAGCAGTCGGGTTTTTTGATTTTTTTAATTAACTTTTTTTATTGATTTATTTTTTGACTTTTTCTCCGATACTCTGTATCTCATGTGCTTATGTCACAAATAAAACATATGTCATTATTTCTTTTCATCTTTATTTTTCCATTTTTACTGATAAAAAACCAGCACTTAAGCCATACCTAAACCTAATCCCAAAAACGCTAACTCAGCTCAAAAGAAGAAACATTTTCCTTTTGAAATAAAAGCGTGCTGGTTTAGTAAAAAGAATGTGTGTGTAAATATAGTTTACAAGTAACAATGTGTTGTACTGGAGCCTACAAAACAATCAGGGGAGACGTGCCGCGAATGTACATGGCGATGTAATGTAGCGCCCACAGTATAGGGTACGACAGAAGATAAACAGGACGGATTTGACGTTATTGGCAGCTATTCAGTATGAATACTGAGAACTTATTAACCGACTTCCCAAAAAGGAGGAGGTTTTTCAATTCGACCGCATATATATATTTTTTTTATGTGTGTTCGCGGATAACTTCGTCGTTTATGTACCGATTTTGATGATTCTTTTTTTGTTGGAAAGGAGATATCCCAAGGGTGGTACCATGATAAGGAAACCAGGATTTGGTGACGGGATCCTAGAGAAATCAAGGAAACTCCTCAAATATTATAGGCATACATATAGCGATTTTGGTATTTTCATCCATAATGCAATCACTTGCACTCAGAAAGTATCATTTGTTGTAGTTGAACTGATGAAGAAGACCACAATGGCCACTGGAGCTCAGAAATAAAACCATGTAATCTAGTCGTGTTTGGGCTAATTGGAATCGTCATGAGATGTACTTTGGCTATAAATGATTTTCATGTTAATTGGAGGTACCTACCAAAACTAAAAAGAGGAAAATAAAAAGCTTTTTAACAAAAAAATCAAACCGACTTCCAAAACAAAACACTACAAAGCCAAAAATAACTTTCTTTTCCGAAGTCGGTGTCGAAAAACGGAAAACAATAGGTACAAAAGACACCGACTTCGGAAAAGAAAGTTATTTTTGGCTTTGTAGTGTTTTGTTTTGGAAGTCGGTTTGATTTTTTGTTAAAAAGCTTTTATTCTTATTCTTTATTGCAAACAGATACATTACGACAGCTTATGGACAAAGGTAAGTTTAACCCAGAATTAAATATATATCTGCTGTTTTATAGGTAGGTAGTTAGAATTATTTATTGTGCACCACAACGAATTACAATTATAAGCTACAAAGTCTTGTTCCTATATCTAAAGTAGATTTGAATTTTAAGAAAAACTGAATTATTACTGGAGTAAGGGTTTATTAGACTGGAGAAATATTATCGAATGGATAATATTCCTCTTTATTTAAGGAACTATCGCATTCTAATCTTAGTATCTGTCAAAGAAACCAGGTTTTCTTAAATTTTATTTATTTATAAAAACTTCATGCAACATACAGGGTACATAGGCGGACTTAATGCCTGAGGCATTCTCTACCAGTCAACCAAGGGTGGTGGAGAGATAACATGGCAGGTGCATAAAAAAGAGAAAAAAAAATAATATAATATTAGAATAGGGAATTTTAGTCATGTTTTTGGGCATAGATTGTTTATTTATTGGCCTACAATCTAGATCAAGACACAGCATGCAAAAACAAAATTATAACAAAAAGTTACAATAATAGTGCAGAAATAACACTCATACACATTGAAGTCTTCAAATTAATATTGTCGTTGAGATGTGATTGTAACTCGAGTTAGAATGTATTTTTAAGTGTATTTGCCAAATCAAATACGTTTACTTCGCTATAATAGATGATAATACACCTAAAGTCGTTCAGATTTTTAAGAACACAGAGCAAAAAGCACAGAGGGGGCTCCAGGGTGGTCTCTTGATAGATCACGGGGTCTACGTCCTGATGGTGACCACCGGGGTGGTTTTAGTGAGGTCAAAATCCCACACTCCCTCGTCTTTTCCCCAAAAGTCCAGGCGACTTTTGAAGTTATCACCCCGTCAACAAAAAAAAAGGTTCAGTGGAATTTATTTCAAGGGATTGCCTGAAGTATCACTAATAATTTGGCTCACATTTTGGAATTTACATTACTATTATTTTGTCGTAGAATACAATAATTTAAAACTATGTTTACTTAACTAATATTTTCTTTGTTATCTACATCGTTGTAGTTACACAAAAGCTTTACGTCTCGTTGTAAATATCATTAGTGTCTGCGAGTAATTAATGAACGTGGCCCGAGGTTTTTGTTAATTTAATGTTAGAGAGCAAAAAATTAAGATGAAAGCAATTTTATTTAATTTCTAATGTCGTGAGTAGTTTTTGTAACAGTGGTATCTGACTTTTTGAGTTAACGAATCGAAAATATAAAGATCATCTGGATTAATTCGTGTACCAACTTTCTGAAGTTGTTTCCATACTATGCATCTCCTTCTTTCATGGCATCCCAGGATATTGATAAAAAAAACTTGTCAAAAATTTTAATTGCCAAAAATAAACACAAGCAAAAACAACTAACAACAAACAAACATTCACAAACAAACACGCCAACAAACAAAACAATGCGCGCGAATGAACATTCACGCCTTTTTCCCATGAAGATAGGCAGAAACTACAGAACGTTACCTGTTACGATCCTTACCTGCTCCTTTTGCTTCGTTCACAAACATGCATCAGAATATCCGATCTCTAGTCATAACCTAACGTATCAATTAGATACTCAGTGAACCACCAAATAATTAAACTAGGCTGTATACTGGTTTCGTGTATCGCCCTGTTAATGGCTACGAGATGCTACGAAGTGCTACGAGACGATATGAGCTGCTACGAGATGCTACGAATTTGCTACGAGACGATATGAGCTGCTACGAATTTGATACGAGGCGCCGAAATCGATACGTCTTGTAGCGAGTGAATGCTTGTACGAAATCCTGCATTACATATATAATATTATGTAGGTTATACTATAAAATTGATGAACCAAATTCTCTATATTAAATATGAATTAAGAATCTGCTAATCAGTTGTTTGGGCGCACGGCTGGCGCAGTGGTTGAGCGATTGACTGCTGCACTGCGTGTCGCGGGTTCGATTCCCGCACGGAACAATAATTTGTACGACCTACAGATAGTTGTTCCGTCTCTGGGTGTTGTGTATGTGAGTTTATATGTTTGTAAACGCACCCACGATACAGGAAGAAATTCCTAGTGTGGCGAAAAGTAAAAAAAAAAACCAAAAAAAAAAAACAGCGGTGAGATTTTTTATAAACAAGGCTTTCAGTCCTTATATAATTTAAAGCTGCAAAGTTGACAAAATGAGGTATATTTGCTGGTGTTAGCAACTATAGAGTTAGGTAAATATCGTTTTGTTGTGATATCTGTGTGGCGCTGTTAAGTAGTTTTTGTAGAAAATACACTGTCGGCATTTTCAAATATTCAACAATAAACGTACTGCCTGTATGTGTACAAAGATCTTACCACACAACATGGTGTTAAAAACCATATTTTACACATATGTATATTGTGTCCTAAGACGTCCATGAAAATCGAAATTTATGAGGAGAAAAATCTATATTCAATAACCTACTCTCGCCTGGTTTCGTGGTCATTACTTAACTACATTGCTACGAGGCGTTACGAGGCTACGACATTGCTACGAGGAGCTACGAGGCTACGACATTGCTACGCCGTAGCGGGAGAGCATAGACTAAATAATGTTAGCTTCCATACTACTCATAGGTGGCAAAATGTGCGATATATTAGGGTTAAGTTATATTATTTGTTTAACATGTAGGATACATTTGGTTTTTACTAGCTTTTATTTAACTTGCAATGTATGTATGTATGGAAGTGTGTTCGGATAAAATCTTGCAACTGAATTTTAAAGCAGTTATCCTCAACTGAATAAGATGTAATTTTGTTTACACGTTTAGTTTCGATGATAATGCATGGTTAGCTAAGCGAAGTCATTCTAAATCCAATATGGAGGACGGCCCAAGATGGCGGACTAGTTATTTTTTGTGCACCGCCATGATATGGGTATCAAATGAAAGGATATGATGAGAAGAAAACGATACAAGCTTGCTTTAAAAAAAGATTTTTAATGAATAATTTTATCACTACATAATATAAAACAAAGTCGCTCCCCGCTGTCTGTCTGTCCCTATGTATGCTTAGATCTTTAAAACTACGCAACGGATTTTGATGTAACTTTCTATAATAGAGAGAGTGATTCAAGCGGATGGTTTATATGTATAATACATGCATAATATAGTAGAGAAAAACTGATAATTATCGACATTCACGCGGGTGAAGCCGCTCACAGAGTGTACGTAGGCGCAGCGGAAAAACGTCGAATTAATTAATTTCAGATAAGCAGATAATTAGTGTATGACGTCGTGTAATTGTGTATAGTAAGTACAAATTTGTGTATCCAACCATTGGGGAGCTATTCAACAAAAACTGTTTCCGCTGGAACTACGTCATCCTAGCGGCACCTTTTTTTTCCTATGCACGTAGATGAAAAAAAATACATTCAGTAATTATTTTGAAACGAGAGGTAAATGTGTATGCTTAAATGAAATTTGTGTGACATAAAACTGCGAAGATAATCAAGTTTCCGCTGCACTGACGTTTGGCTATTTGATGAAAATCATATAAAACGGCTTAGTGCAGAGTTGATTTTATATCTATATGTATATTATAAAATAGCTGAAGTTATGATCATTTTTGGAGTCGTAGCTTAAAGGTACCTAAGTATTGTTGTGCTGAAAGACGTCCACTGTTAAACATAGGTTTGCCACAAAATTCATGAGACGCACAGGACCGGTGAACGTAATGAATTGCCGCGCATTATTTGAGAAAAGTACTATACAAGCCTTGGCCGCAACTAGGCATTGATGGACTTACGTATGTGTGCCTCGGCTTCGCCTCGGCCCACATTTACACGTTCGTCCATCAATGCCTCTTTTGCTGGCCGCTGCAGTAATGTACTATTTGCGCTATCCTGGAATATAATAGTTTCAAGGCACTTACTGGGTTTTGATATATATCAGCCCTCTATGGTGAAGTCACGTGGTGCTGTTTTTTCTGTATAATATTAGAGTTTAAAAACAAATAGACAGGGCGCAAAAAACACGGTCATGTAAACTTTATCTGTATAAATAAAAATGATGTATGTGATTGTAAGCGTATCACTAGATATCGGCAGAAACGATTTGTTGCTATTGTTTGTTATAATAATATAGAAAGAAAGAAAGGCAAACGTGCATGGATACGCCAGAGATGACGCAAACCATAAAAAAACAAAAGGAAAAGATAAATACAAAATACAATATATGCCTCAAAACCACGTATATGTGTCGTAATATACGACACTGTCATTACTGTAAAAGTCCGAACTACGATAAAACCTTTTATTTACCGGTAAAACCTAAGATTTACTAATTCTTACTATCCAGGGGGTTTCCCGCTTAAAGCAGTTCATCGGTCCACCTAAAGCAAGGCCTTATAATGTTGGGTTTTTTTGGTGATTGGTTTTCTAAAAATATTAACTCTAACTGTTGTTTGTTTAGGCAATATTTCATTTTTTGTATTCCAGGTCATGCCCTCAATCTTTTCCCCAGAAGCCAATGTTTTTCTAGAAAATCTCATTACAAAAATGTCACGATTGGTTGAAAAAGTGATCCGTTATTGGTTTTTCTCGAAATATATGAACTTTTAGCCAGGTCTTTTATCGGTTATTGATACGCTGGTTTCATAATTTTTGTAGATGGAAACGCGACGAATACACTCAGTATCATAAAAGTCACACCTTTATCTCCTCACCTTCTTAAAAATAATTTAAATCGTATTAATTCAATGATAAGAGTAGACATGGTAGACCATTTGAAAGACTATTTATTCAGCTCTCAAAAATTGTTGCATGAAATAAAACGGGTTAACTGAATGAAAGAAAACAAAAGTTTAGGGTTGTTTTTCTTGCTGGTTAACTGAATGAAAGAAAAATCAGTTTAGTGTTGTTTTTCTTGCTGGTTAACTGAACAAAAGAAAAATCAGTTTAGTGTTGTTTTTCTTGCTGGTTAACTGAATGAAAGAAAACAAAAGTTTAGGGTTGTTTTTCTTGCTGGTTAACTGAATGAAAGAAAAATCAGTTTAGTGTTGTTTTTCTTGCTGGTTAACTGAACAAAAGAAAAATCAGTTTAGGGTTGTTTTTCTTGCTGGTTAACTGAATGAAAGAAAAAATCAGTTTAGTGTTGTTTTTCTTGCTGGTTAACTGAACAAAAGAAAAATCAGTTTAGGGTTTTTTTCTTGCTGGTTAACTAAATGAAAGAAAAATCAGTTTAGTGTTGTTTTTCTTGCTGGTTAACTGAACAAAAGAAAAATCAGTTTAGGGTTGTTTTTCTTGCTGGTTAACTGAATGAAAGAAAAAATCAGTTTAGTGTTGTTTTTCTTGCTGGTTAACTGAACAAAAGAAAAATCAGTTTAGGGTTTTTTTCTTGCTGGTTAACTAAATGAAAGAAAAATCAGTTTAGGGTTGTTTTTCTTGCTGGTTAAATAAATGAAAGAAAAATCAGTTTAGGGTTGTTTTTCTTGCTGGTTAACTAAATGAAAGAAAAATCAGTTTAGGGTTGTTTTTCTTGCTGGAGTTGTTAAATGCATAGTCTGGATGACGATTACTCTCATTTGACCTTGGTTAGTCATTTAATACACTTCTAGGGTGGTGCAATTTTGCCGCTCAATGTATATGTAATGTAATGTATATTTTAACAAAAGTTGCTTAAGTTGACGACTGTCGCCAATGACCTCGAGGGAACAAAACCAGTGCGCGTTTGAGTCACGTTTCACACCTGGGTGACCCAAAATTGTGTAGTATTTGGACTTAAAAAAGAAAGCCTTATAAAATGTTGCCTTATTAGCAAAATGTAGATAATTAAATTGTCTTTGACATAGTGTCAATTTCATTAAAATACGCCCAGCGGATTGGTGCGATTGTCGTGTTTTTGTCCGTTTTAGACATAACTTTACAAATAATTACACCATGTTAAATCTAAACAACTGCATCCGGTTCATATTCAACCTGAGGAAATATGACCATGTGTCGAGCTGCAGATCTGAACTCAAATGGATGCCCATTAGGAAAAGGCGAAATTTGCGCGCTTTGACCACACTTTTCTCAATACTCAACTCTCCCACTCCTCCTTCTTATCTCACATCTGACTTTCAATATTTATGTACTTCACACGCTAGGAATCTGCGTTCATCTAACAATCTTCTCTTGCATTGCCCTTCTTATACTTCTGATTTTATTCATTCTTCCTTTTATATTCAGTCCATTCTTCTCTGGAATGCGCTACCTCTCGATATCAGGACGGCCACCAGTCAATATGTATTTAAGCTACGGCATTACTTTCTACACCAATAGCTGAGTCGTTTCAATCACCTTTCTATTACTTTTATATAAATATATGTATGTATTTATTATAGGAAATATATATTTATGTTTAGTTTAACGATATATATACTCTTCATTTTTTACTTCAATAATTATTTGTTTTTTTTATGCACCGCCATGTTATCTCTCCACCACCCTTGGTTGACTGGTAGAGAATGCCTCAGGCAGTAAGTCCGCCTATGCACCTGTATGTTGCATGAAGTTTTAATAAATAAATAAATAAACTACTAAAACACAAATTTTTCTTAGACCATTTTTTCCACACCACCATTTTTTTACTTATAATTTTTCCAAAAAATTACGACTAGGGGTTTAGACGTGATTCTCATTTTAAAAACAGCTACTCATGGGAATCTGCGCCTTAACAGCTCCTGGTCTGAAGAATTGTGTTATTTATGAAATCTAACTATCGTTAATTTAAAGTTCATTGAACATGCTTTCAGCAGATACCAATATTAACTGGGTTTACTGCATGTTTTTATGGCAAAGCAGGCTTGAATGGATATAATATCAGAGAAGTGTGATTTTTATGATGCTGAGTGTAGATAGAAAGATAGATAGTGAATCAAGTCTCGGGAACAAATAGTTTTCCCTTTTTAACAGCAATAATTGTTACTTATAACATCAACCGTCTGCTCTAGACAAAACGTCCTTGTATCAGCGATGGCGAATGGTTGAAATTCATAATAACTTATTCAGTGTCAACTTTTGCCCGCGGCGTCACCCGCGTTACAAGTGTTTTATCATCCCAAGGAAACACACTACCGCGATAATACTATCCTATGTCCTCCCCAGGGTCTCAAACTATCTCCATACCAAATTTCATCTGAATCAGTTCAGCAGTTTAAGCGTGAAAATTTAACAGACAGACAGACAGAGTTACTTTCGCATTTATCATTATTATTAGTTAGGATTAGGCAGAAAGTATTGTGCACGTGACTTTTCTAGAGCCTGTTGTTTTAAGATTTGCAAGTTACATAATTTCCCTGAGTGTAGACAAACATTGTAACACACAGCTCTATTACAATATCCCAAATTTTATGGATGATATGGCAGTCTTGTCACTGACAGCGATAAATACAACACAGATTAAAAAAATAGTTTATTTAGTGTCAATTATAAAAAGCACGATTTATGTATAAATGCACCATTCTTCATTAAATTTAGGTCGTCAGTAAATTACTTTTGATAAGCAGTATAAGCAGCTACAAATATGAACAGCGTCATACCATTACAGCTAATCCTCTAAGCGCGGTGATTATCGTTACATCCTTTTGGATTATACAGGGTGAAGCTAAAACTCAACAACAAATATTTACGGCCCGATACGGTGACGCCTCCACCAAAAGCAACCCGTAAAACCGACGATATATTAAAATCAACCCCTTTTCATAAAAAATAACATAACATCACGCCAGTATTCCTTGAAGTCTTAGGCAGAGATACTTGCTTTGTTCACAGGTCCTGTTTAAAACCAGCGTCGGCCACTAGTTGCCCGACATTTAGCCTTTTTAGCGCAGCAGTGGGACACACAATTTTATTTTTTATTATTGCTGTTTAGTCTAAGTTTTCTTTTTTAGGGTTCCGTACCCAAAGGGTAAAAACGGGACCCTATTACTAAGACTACGCGATCCATCTGTCTGTCTGTCCGTCTGTCACCAGGCTGTATCTCATGAACTGTGATAGATAGACAGCTAAATTTTCCACAGGTGATGTATTTCTGTTGCCGCTATAATAAAAAATAATAAGAACAGAATAAAATAAATATTTAAGTGCATAATACAACAAACGTGATTTTTTTGCCGTTTTTTTCGATAAAGGTACGGAACTCTTCGTGCGCGAGTCCGACTCGCACTTGCCGGTTTTTTTATGTTTATGTTGTGTGCTCTAGTGGCTTGTGTCAAATAAAGGTGTTTTTTTTTTGGATCTTCTCGCTGGTCAATCTGAGTGATTGGCTACTGCTTAACTGGGCGTTCCTGTGGAGACTAAGAGAGAAATTCGCGGACGCTAAAAACTTGTTAACAAAAAAAAACCGGCTTCCAAAACAAAAGACTAAAAAGCAAAAAAAATAACTTTCTTTTCTGAAGTCGGTGTCTTTGGTACCTATTTATTGTCTTATTTGAGACCGAAAAGTAAGTTATTTTTTGCTTTGTAGTTTTTTATTTTGGAAGCCGGTAATTTTTTTTTGTTAAAAGGTTTTAGTTTTTTTAATTTTTGTATCTTATATTACCATGACTTTGCATTAATAAGGGTAACTCAAAAACTACTCGTCAGATCTTGTTCAAATTTAAATGGGACCATATGAGAAGCGCCATCAGCGTTCAAATAAAAAAAATAATCATCAAAGTCGGTTCACCTAGTAAAAAGATCTGAGGTAATACACATAAAAAAATACAGTCGAATTGAGAATCTCCACCTTTTTAAAACCGGTTAAAAACCCAATAACCCGGGAACTGAACCCTGGAACTCATGCTCAGCAGTAGCACTTTCGACTACTAGACCAAAGGACAGATAAAAATAAAACACAAGAAAATCTGATTTCAACCCGTTTCTGGCAATCTTAATTGATTTCGAGGCGCGCATGAAATATAACAAAGGCTGATTCAATTTTGCGTGGATATTTTTTTTATTCGGCGCGGACAAGGGCGCGTTTAATTTCGTCGTTAATTAAAAATTTTACCTCGTGTATTCAGGGATTACTTTACGATTTCTATAAATTTTATTCCGTACGAAATATTATGGAGGTTCGAGGGTTAACATCACAGAAATAAATTTAACTAGATGACGCAAATATATATACATCGCGTACCAAAATAGAGAGTAATGCTCTTCCTTTGACGCTGTTTCATTTAACGTTATCGTCCCCGAACATCCAACATCTAGAAAAATGCCCAATTGTGCCATATTGGCCTGTAAAAATTCTACAAAAAAATCCTGAGATACTAGTAACATTTACTTTAAGTAAATTTTATCATAAATTGTTGTTAAAATAATAATTGGTTTTGAACTGAATGGTACTAAATGTAATGTCACTTGTCAATACACAACCAATGAACTCAAACACGACGGCATTATTTTATCTGGTTGAGGAGATACTATGGCGACCTTCCATCTCCATAGTGCCACCAGCTTCATAGTACCATTTTATTTAAATATTTCCAAAGTTAAATAAGTACACAAAGCTTCAGCTTAATCGGATGCCAGTAAGCTTGAAAAATGGAGTATTGGAGTTACCGGACACACACACCACAGAAAGGTCCATCCATACTTAGTATTATAAATGCGAAAGTATCTCTATCTCTTCGTCTTCGTCTGTCTTACCGTTTTACGCCTAAACCACTGAAGCAATATAGATGAAATTTGGTATGGAGATAGTTTGAGACTAGGGGAAGGACATAGGATAGTTTTTTATCCCGCAAATCATCCTTAAGAGGGTGGAAGTTTGTATAGTGAACTAATAATTTCTCAAGTAAGGCACACACCTACAATATATGGCGCGATATAAAAAAATTATTTAAAAAAATCAAAATACCGGACTGCTTAAAAAGCGAACTAAAAAGACGTAAACAAGAAGAAAATCATGCTGTGCAGTCGGAGGATACAAATTCGCGAGCTGGCTGTCCAAAACCAGATGTATCCTCCGACTGCACAATATGGCGCCCAAAAGCCGCCATTTTTCTATTTTCCAATTTTAATGTAGCCTATGACACTTGCAAGGTTAAGACGAATCGATTGACGTATGAATCATCAAAATCGGTCAACGCGTTTGGTCTCTGGAACGCCACATAGGAACAAACATACATACATACATACATAGACTGATAAACACATTACCCTCCTTCGGCAGTCGGGTAAAAATAGGCTATTCCACGTACTAATACTGCGCCGACAAATTCGTGGGCAGCAGCAATAATAATTCGTAATATATTTAAAGCTTGTAAAAAGTAGCACGCTTGATTTTCATGACTTGCTCTATCTAGTTAGATTTGAATCTGTGGTTTAACTCCCAATCAGTCAGTGTATTCTCGAATATTTTTATTGCTTTTATTTATTCGGCAAATTTCATGCGCAAATTGTTCGCCGTTGACTTATTAAATTGCATCGTCGCGGTGTGTTGTTTATCGGGTGAGCGAGGTGAAAATTTGATTCATTACTGCCTTTGTTCTGGCCAAGGATACTGGTTTTTTTACATGGCTGATTCAGGTGTGCTGTTTCCTGAGGGATTCCGGGGATTGGGATGAGAATTTGTAATTATGTTTGTATTCCATTTTCCTTTTTTGTGTGAGGCTGTGGTCACCTCTGGTGTCAGTGTTAATTAAGCCGCCTCTAGGAACCCCACAGGATACTGACTTCCATTAATTTCGGACTTCATTATTGATGAGGATGTTGATAGTACATAGTTGAATACTGCAAGTCAAAAAAGGCTAAAATAATAAAATTTGAAGCCCTGAGCTTCATTAACCCCCCTATTCCCCAGTTTAATGCAGTTGCGAGGTTCTACTAGACAAATTGGGTCATTTTATTAGCGGTGGCGAGGGTCGAAATGCCAAAATGTAAAGTATTAATCACGTGACATTTCAATGGCGTTTGGCATTTTCATACATTTTTGAGATTTTGATAGAGTGTCACTTGTGTAATCTATACGGTTAGCATTTCGAAAATTGAAAATTCCTGACAAAAAGCCGAACATTTAAGAAAAAGTCCAGACATTTTAGTTACAATAAAAAATAAGTTTAGAAACTAAAACCAAACTACAAAATAATCACGATCTGAAAAGTATGAAACAAGAAAACATTCTTAGAGGATAGCCGAGGTCGTATGAAAAAATATATTGCCTTATTGCGAAAAAGCCGGACAATTTATAAGGCCGGACAAAGTCTAGACAGCAGGCCAAATGTCTGGATGGTAGGTAACCCTTGTGTAGAGCCTCTGGCTTGGCAATTTTACAAAATTCTCTATTTCTCAAAGATCACAAATCACTTACGAGGAGAAATCTATATATATAAAAAATTATCCCCATTTTCCTTGGTCACGGCATCACGCGTGAACGGCTGTACCGATCTCGCTTATACTTTTTTGTTGTGTTTGTTATTGTTAGGATAAGGTTCTTATGAAAAAAAAATTAAGATAAAAAAAAGTACCTTACTTACATAGGTAGGGTAGGGTGGGTAGGGTAGGGTAGGGTAGGTTAAGTAGGTAGGGTAGGGTAGGTAGGGTAGGTTAGGTAGGGTGTTTTTATGGCAAAACAAAGTTAGCCGGGTCAGCTAGTAAAATATAAAACAAAACTCAAGTGATTAAAGCACAGATGCGCATAGATACAAAATAAAAAGCAAAGAAAAAAACTGCTGTCTAAACAATGTTAGAAATACTATTCTCGTTATTGTCATAAAATTGTCTAATCCGCCAGAAAGACGTGCGTATTGGAAACAGAATTTGAAATAAGCCTTTTTTTCAAAGTAAAACAATATTTTCATTATTAATCGTGTTTCTTGTATCTACCTATGTCAGAAATTGTAGCAATAAGCCGAAACATGACAAGAAAACGTAAACATACGAAATATTCACAAAGAAGTCATTACTTTTTAATAACGAGGGTTTCCGAAAGAATGTTGTTATTCGATAAATTTTTCTTTTAATTTTGGATGTTATATACGATTATATATGGATGATATTTTTTAAATGACTTATAAAGATGAAGGGCAAAGGCACGTTTTTATAATAAGAAGACTTACTAATAAAATGCTGAATCTCGTGGAACTGAACCTAGTTGGTGGATTGACTGACTCCGTCATGTTGTCTAGAGTGGCGTTCTGAGTTGAGAATTTGGATTCAATAATGTGTCCAACACTACTTTAAGGTGCAGGTTTACCGCGCGATCGCGACGCGAGACTGCGACACGCGACGGAAGCAGGAGACACGTGACGGAAGCGGAGGACACGCGACGGAAGCAGGAGACACACGACGGAAGCAGGAGACACGCGACGCCACTTGTCCTTAGGCTTTGTATGGAAGTGAGTATGCACGCGAGACCGCGACGCGGGACAGTAGACCGCTAGCCGGTCTCGCTCACGGACGAGTGGTGTCGCGCTTCGTGCTTGAAATACCCGAAAATTTTCTCATTGAACAATATTAAATAACCATTTTTTGATTGACTTCCATATTGAAAATGATATATTTTAGCCTTCTTTGTTTATTTTTATATTAATAATACAATATCATATCGTCGTATTCTTCTTCCTCCAATAGTAATTTGACAACTTGCTTTGCCATTGCAATGAGGAATAATAAATTTAAACAATATAACTGATTATAACGATTAAATTTAAGGAAAGTTTGTGTGCGACGTCATGTCTCGGTCTCGCGTTGCGGTCGCGCGCTCAACACGACGCACCTTAATTGTCAAAATTTGAGGGTAGGTTTCTGAATTGAGTATTCCGAGTTAGGAACGTTAAAAACTTTACTGTAATGCCGAACTTTGACAGGTTTTGGGCTAAAGTTGAGTTCGATAAATACTATGATTATCTTCATGTATTTGATCCTCGAATTGAACAAATATTTATTGAGTTTCTTTTCAGCCCGGAGTCTAGATTACTGCTTCAGGATGGTTTTCATAGAAATCTCAATAACACTGGACCAATAAAGGTTCGTATACTTACCTACCTTTTCAGAATACACAGACGTGATGCAAGATTAAAAAAATATAGAGGAAAATAAGGTTTATATCATTGTATACGTGATCAAAATATTGTTATTATAGTTGAAATAATCCAAACTAACAAAAGCAAGATGGCAAAGACGTGTTCCAAAAGCAACGTTCATTTGTTTCAAGAATAAAATGTCGTCTCTTCAAAACATCTAAACTAGCTTCCATTTGCATTACATTGTCGTTTCATTTAGGGACGTAACGGTCCGATACGATCTTAACAGAGGCGGAGGTTCGAAAAAAGAATGATTGAAAACATCTATCTTTATCAATCGGCCTAGCGTTTTCACTGCTATGTTCGGGTCGGGTGCCAGTGTCGGATGCAGCTGCCTACTAATAATTTAAATTGAGCAACTGCATATCTGTCTTCCTCACGGTATTCTTAATATCGGTAAAACTATTGTGCAAGATTTTCTGACTTCTGTATACTCGTTAAGACTGCCACATTTACAAACGCCGTCGTTTGTTCATCTGCTCCGTGTGCATTGACCAACACTGCTTGCGTGGGTTAAAGTCCTTTCCGAGGCACGGAGGTGTTTCATTTTGTAATTAATACTCCACGAACCGACTTGGACAAGTGTTGCTGTACCTCAAATATACTTTTTTTACAAAAAAATACAACCGACTTCGGTACATATTGGGCAAGTTCTATGGTAATGTACAATAAACAGGCGATTGCAACAATCCCAAAAGAATTGCCGTCATTTATTGAAAAGTTCCGTTGTATATTCCAAAGTTCTTCATCAGATCTTCACCAAACTTATATGGGACCATCTTGAAAAAGTAAGAAATCGGTGTACATTAATTTTATTTTAAATACAGTCGAACATAGAACCTCCACCTTTTTGAAACTCCGCCGATTGAGCAATGGTGTACTTTAAACCCTAAACATAATAATAATAGAGTGAACCATTTTTTTATAACCATTTTAAGGCTAAGAGGGATAAGAAAAGTAAGTATTTTGATCTGGCTCGCGAGGTTATTGACATGTGGGATGTGAATACAGCAGTCATGGTGCCGATAGTCGTGATGGTCAATGGCTTTATAGCCACGAGCCTCGACCAACACCTTTTGAGGCTCTTGTTAGGCGGTTGGATCAAGGGCTTGATACAGAACGCAGTACTTCTGGATACGGCTCGTATTGTTCAGAGGTTCCTCTCTCTGGAGCCCTGACCGCCGGTAGTTTGAACCCTGTTCCCGATACCGATGGGCCTCTATTTTTTATATATTAAATGATTTTTTTATGTGTTTTATAACTAGCTTCTGCCCGCGGCTTCACCCGGGTTAAAAGTGTTTTATCATCCCAAGGGAATACAAACTATCCTATGTCCTTCCCAGGGTCTCAATGCCAAAATGCATCTAAATCTGTTCAGTAGATCCAGAGATTACCCCCTACAACCTAACAAACTCACATACTTTACCTCTTTATAATACTATAGTATAGTATTTTTTTTTTTTTTTTTTTTTACTATGTATAGGCCTGTGTTTGACCACAATCTCACCGTGGTCAGTGATGATGTGGCCGATGGTGGTAAGCACACAAAGCCTAGAAGGGAACTGGCTCTCAAGTGCTGCTGTCGGAACACACCGGAAGGTGCTTGGCGACAGATTTTCAACTTGAGGGTGGTTGCCAGCCAGGCGGGTACTACAAAGTACCCTACCACCGTGCTATGGTTTCCTCACGATGTTTTCCTTCACCGAAAGCTCAAGCTCATTGTAGGATTCGAACCCGCGACCTTCGTCTCGGTATCCGACGTCCCTACCACTGAGCTATCATCGCCTTAGTATAGATTGTAAATAAGAACGTTAATGAATAAAGGAGATAATAATAGACCCTTGCCCAATCGGCGGTTTCATATTTTATACTTTATACCCGCCTTAGCAACCGCACAAGCTCCTCAAACTGGCCGGGCCAAAACCTTGCGTAGGAAGGTATGTATGGTCATGCAAAAATGTCGCATTTACAAAAACGGAGGTGAAGCTCAGTTACAACCCTAGTTCTATTTAATGCAGCAGAACACTCCTACACGAAACTACAACGATATTACTATTTGGTTAGAGGAACAACGACACTTTTGCCTGCGCGCCTACGATTACTGTTCCAAATTGCTTTTGCTAAATTTAATTTCGCCACAACCATTTTGAGAACGAGTTTATCTTTTAGTTTAGAGCTTTAGAACATTTTGTTTCATTATTATTATGAAGGTTAATGGATATTGAATTGGAAGTTATTAGTTTGAGTGCAAACTAGTGGCTCTGTGAGCTGTAGACCTCGCGAGTAGACGTCTTTTCGATTTTGTTCACAAAATTTCATGATAAACGGTTCAGAAATGCGATCTGTAGAGGAGAACAGCCTGACATCCGCTGAGCATGCGGACATACGAAAACATTTTTGTCTAAGCTGAAGATACGCTTCGCTCGCTCGGTCAATAATGTTAGTTGTAGCTTTAAAACATAATGGACAACGGAAATGAAATGTCTTTCAATGTTTTTTTTTAGCAGAAAGAACATGAAATATTATTTTTAATAAAATGCGAGTGCGTTGATCTGATAATTAAAACTGTAAAGCACAAAATAACCAACCCGGTAGTTGTTTGCTTATCTTTTTTAACTGACTATGAATAAAGTGCAAAATTTTCGGGGGTTCCAAAATCTTTTTCTGAAATTTAAAGTAAAAAAAATGCAGAAAACAATGTAAAAAAAGCCGACGAAACATCCAACTCTGGCGTGGACTATACCAATTATGTAACTACTAAATTCATAGTTAGTAGTAAAACACAAACGCATACACATAATAACAGAGAAAAGAGAAGATACAATATGTGATAAAGATTTTTGCTAAGATTGATAGTCTTACCTGACACTCGTAGGTGCCGTTGTCTCTCTTCTGCACGAACTTTATCTGCAACGTCCAGTCTTCTGAACCTTCTCCATGTAACACCTGCAAAGATAAAAACATTGGTATATTAATCTACGTCTTTCTTTCTTATTCGTGTGAGGATGTGGCACCTTCTGGTGTCAGAGTTAATTAAGCCGCCAATGGCCACAGGCCTCTAACTTGGCTATTTCATACGTACATTAACTATATAATTCCAGGTTTCCTCACGATGTTTTCCATCATCGTTGCCTGTGATGTCCAAGATAAACTTAGAAAATACATATGAATTTGAAAAAGTCACTTTGGTACTTGCCCCTTAGCCACTGGGCCACCATGATATTCTACGTACTAAAGCCACATGGCAGTAAATCGTCGTAGTATCACGAAAAGAACAGTGGCAGGACTGGGGATTGGTGGTCTAGTTAAGTCCAACATCGAGATAAATTCACGGGTCGGTGATGGCCCAGGAAAGTGACAGGAGTCCCAGTAAAACTGCGCTATAACAATTACTTCTAGGCAAGGGTATAATATGTTCAAATTCAAATGAATTTATTTGTCACAAAGTTAAATAATGTTGTACAAACGTGGTGTTAGTTACAAAGATTTTGTTTCATTATGTGTAGTCTTGCTGGGCTTACAAATATTGGTTTTCGCAAAATGTGGCTACTTAAGTGTACACTGTACAAGCTGCTTATTGTTACATAATTATGAAACTAGTATCATCTTAAGTTTTGAAATAAAAATAAAATTACAATATAAGTTTTTAAACTGTCATGGTCACTAACACTAACATTAACATTAGAAACGGGATATTTACCATGGTTATAAGTATGTCGATATTACAGAGAAAATAAAACCCTGAGAAACAAATAAATAACAAATCAAACATGAATAACATGCCTTTAACATAAAGTTTATTTGAACTTATATAATTTCAAGTAAGACCATAGTTATCACAGTTCAAAGTGATTCATTTCAAATAAATAAAAAACGGCCAAGTGCGTGCCAAGCCACGCGCAATAATAGGGTTCCGTAGTTGCACAATAATACGGAATAGGAAGAGGGCTTTATTGTGCGGCGATTTCGGCAGCTCGCGCTTTACGTTGCCGCCCACTCCAATGCGTTATTCGAGCGTAAACATTATTAATTTAGAAATAATTATTATTAAGGATGTTATGATTTTATTATTATATATTTTTATAAATGAAGTTCATAAACTTATATTTACTACCTGTTTTACACAACTAACAACGTTATGTAAGTAATTGTCCAATGGAATTTTTCACATATCCAAAAGCAACCACTTAGCTGGCAGGGAGACACACACTTGACTCTAGCAATAAAGCTTAATTTTACGCAAACGGATGCCTGAATCGCAAAATGGGTTTTAAAGACCCGTAATATTTTTTAATGGCCTATCCAACGATACGCCACACCATGGGGTAGACGAGCAAAAAATCCTCACTTTACGTGGAATCTCTGAGCTAAGCTGCGGACGGACAGACGGACATGGCGAAACTATACGGGTTCCTTATTGACTACGGAAACCTAAAAAACGTCTATTTCATATATATGGACCTAATACATTATAGTAGCGACCTACTAAAAAAATCTCCTCTAAAACATACACCAAACGGGACGATTAAATTCCGACTGCACGTGGAAGCGCAGCATCCACGGATGAGGGATAGGATGGGCTGGATATTGTTCTCAAACCTATCCCCTAACTCTAGTAGTCGTTTTTTATTAACTTTTTTTGAATTTTATAAATATGAATTATGGCCACGTAGATTATTCAAATACCCGTATGTGCATCGGCCAAATTATTGTCATGGGCAATATCCTATCTAGTCTATTTGAACGCTTGCATTTTGGCGGTTGGAATCAGATAACACAATAATGTTATAGGTACCACAATAAAATCAGCTAAATCATGCTGAGAAAACATGGAGTAAAGTTAGGTAGTTATATGAAATGTTAGTTCATATACTTACCTATCTTCTTATTATTGAGAGTGGGACATGGGAGCTATGAGTTATTTTTACACTTTCCTAGAATCCGGTTCTTTAACGAAAATTGGATAAAACTTTTCTTCGGAGTAAAGCCTATATAAAAAGAAATTTGATTTGTTGTCAAAACTCATACTACAAGTAATTAAAAAACTTCTATTAACATGAATGTAAAAAATATTTAATTAACAAGATAGACCTCAACACAAAAACTACTCACATACTAAGCCTAAAAATAAACTTAACTAAAATAATATGGCCTCGAAAACTCCTCCACCAATTTAAATAATTGGATCATTATTCCTGGCTATTTAAGAATTTTTTTGTTGTTGCCCCACACTAGGAATTTCTTCCTGTATCGTGGGTGCGTTTACAAACATACAAACTCACATACACAACACCCAGAGCCAGAACAACTATCTGTAGGTCATACAAATTTTAGTTCCGTGCGGGAATCGAACCCACGACACGCAGCGCAGCAGTCAATCGCTCAACCACTGCGCCAACCGTGCGCCCGTTATATTATAATTAAACGTCATGTAGGATTTTGACAAAACTAGGAACCAAAATTTTCAGAATGTAGAAAATGTTACATAGTCATTCCATGTCCGTTTCACGGAACCAGTTAGGCTCGGTCACCTTGACAACGGAAAAATCACTTGATTAATGTCAAATTATAACAAGTATAACTGTTTCTGAATTTTTTTTTAAGCCCCGACGGGAAAAGAGGGGGGTTATAAGTTTGACGTTTGTTGCCTGTGTATCTGTATGTGGCATCATAGCTCATTGATAAAGTTTTTTTTGTTTGAAAAGTGATTTTGTCGAGAGTGTTTTTAGCTATATTTGATAAAAATCGGGTCAGCCGTTCAAAAGTTATACGCATTCTACTATACGGATTTTTTTTTCTTAAGATATCTTGTCATACGTGTTTCGATAGATTGTCGATCGAAGCGAGTCTACTAAAAGATATATAATTGGTAATTAAATTAAAATTTGAAAACTTGTTTTACTTTTTAGAGTTTATGAGTCGGGAGGTTTTCAATTATTTAATGAAAAAAATATATTTGAAGATTCGATGGGAAGTCGATATGACTTAAAATAAATAAAGGGTTAGTTTATTAATCCTTTATTTTCTATATCTTCTATACTAATCTATACTAATATTATAAAGGGGAAAGATTTTTTGTTTGTTTGTACCGAATAGGCTTCGAAACTACTGGACCTATTTAAAAAATTCTTTCACCAATAGAAAGCTACATTATTCCTGAGTGACATAGGCTATTTTTAATCCCGAATACGGGTCCTGTGGGGTCCATGGGAGCGAAGCCGCGGGGAACAGCTAGTTAGCTTTATAAATAAAAGGAATCTAATATTTCACAGATACACATCTTTTTGTTATACTACAAAAGCAAGCTTCAAGAATCGGCTTTCGTAATCAGAATTCATAGTTTGGCAGCGAACGGGTGACTTAGGAACAAGATCCAAATTTCTGAAATGGATCAGAGAGAATACAGTTCTCAGATTCGGGTCGGATCAATGCACAAAGCGGTTTCGGATCTTCGATAGGCTAAGTAGATTTACGGCTCTAGGAAGTTGTAAATAGACCAAAGACGATGTACCCAGTTGGGTACGTCACTTTGTGTCTATTGACTCTGTTCTGTTCTGACTCCTGTTTGATATATATTAAATAAAATTTATATATTTTATATATTATTAAAATTATATTTCTTTTACTTAAAACAGAGTTTGTCAGTGGATTTATGATTCTTATTAAGTACATTAGTTATATGGGGGTATAGTGTTACCCAGTTACTGGTACTGGGTTGTGGAGGTCAGATAGGCAGTCGCTCCATGTAAAACACTGGTACTCAGCTGAATCCGGTAAGACTGGAAGCCGACCCCAATATATTTAGTTGGGAAAAGGCTAGGCAGATTGATTGATTGAGTAATATGGACGCAAATTCACGGCATAAACCAATTTAGACCCTAATGAAATCTATAAAAATGAATAAAATTGAAGTGTCTGTATGTAATATAAAAATAACACCGTTTTATTGAATGCACGTGAAAGTATATACGGTACTAACAACAAATAAGCAATTTTTAAGATGTTTGTCTGTCTGTCTATCTGTTTGTTCCGGGTAATATCCGAAACGGCTGGACCGATTTTGACAGGACTTTTACTGGTAGATAGCTGATGTAATAACGAGTATCATAGGCTACGTTTGATCACTAGAAAATAGATAGTTCCGGCGGGAAACTAAAAAAATAAAAATATTATTTTTACGAGTTTGACGCGGACGAAGTCGCGGGCAACAGCTAGTTGTAATAAAATATTAGGTAGTTATTACGACTAGAAATTGAACCTGAATCTTTTAATACCTAATCACTGCGCTTACAATTACGTAACTCATATTTTCCCTGACTTTGATAATTAAAAATTACGCTTCACTAACTAAACGCTGAGACAGACGTCTTTCATCAAATCAACTGTCAATTTGACGTTCAAATGAATCAGGCATTTTTTTAACGATGGGAAAAGTTGTTAAAACCGAGGCGCGAAATTATCGAAGAAATATTAATTAAAAACGAGGAAAGAATAAAAAAAATGGTAATTCGGCAACTTTTATGTCGTTGGCGACGTAAAAGTTGATGGATTTCGGGTTTTTGCGTCAGAAAGTAACTTTGTCAATTCAATGGAATATTTAATTGGTGAAAAATAAGGAACTTTTGATACTTTTATCTGTAATGTTCAAACGTTAATAATGAGGATAAGTAGGTACTATAGGTAGGTATTGTTATGTCAAGAAGTACCCACCCTAAGTTCAAGTTAATAAGCAGAAATAACGTTTCAAGCTGGTAACCTATTTATATTTCAAACAGGATAGATGTCTCTATTGAACCTTGTTTCTGAATTGAATATATGAAGGCATAATAAGAAAGTGTTTAACTTTAATGATAAATTTTGACATGTTATGCTAAAGTACAGTTTGTCATTATATATAATTTTTTTGTTTAGATGTAAACCTATCACATATCATCGTCTTACTGCCCTTGTCCCATGTTACTTGGGGTCGGCGCAACATGTTTTCTTCTGCCATACCATCCTGCTAACCGTCACGCTATCACTGATTCTCTTTTCTTTCATATCACTCTTCACACAGTCCATCCGTTTTTTCTTTGGCCTTCCTCTCCCTCTCCATCCATCCACATTTATATTCATTACTCTTTTAACCGTCGAATCCGGCTGGGCAGCGTTCGGGAAGTTGCGCGGTGTCTTCTGGTCCAACTTACCACAGTGTCTCAAGACAAAAGTTTATGACCAGTATGTGTTGATGACATATGGCTCTGAGACATGGTCGCTTACATTGTGCCTCATCAGAAAGCCACCTATAGGCCAATGGAGAGGGCTATGCTCGGAGTTTCCTTGCGTGACCGAATCAGAAATGCAGAGATGCGCAAGAGAACCAGGGTTACCGACATAGCCCGAAGAATTGCGAAACTTAAGTGGCACTGGGCAGGGCACATTGCTCGCAGAACGGGTGGCTGATGGGGCAGAAAGGTTCTGGAGTGGTGACCGTGAACCAGAAGACGTTCTGTTGGAAGGCCGCCCACCAGGTGGACCGATGACCTGGTGAAGGTTGCGGGGATCCGCTGGATGCGAGACGCACGGGACCGATCAATGTCGACGACGCTTGGGGGAGACCTATGTCCAGCAGTGGTCGTCTTTCGGCTGATATGATGATGACTCTTAGTTTGTTTTTAGTTTAACATGCATTTCATCCCTTCTCATCACATGACCATACAAGGACAAATGGTTTCCTTTCTACTTTTCTGTCACTGGCGCCACTTTCTCTAATATACTCATTTCTCACTTTATCTATTCTCTTCATTCAGCACAATTTCAAATTCTTAATTCAGAAACCGGGGAAGAGATTAGCAACTCATATCATTAATCATCATCTGCGTAAAGCTATGTTGGAGTCAGCTTCAAGTCCAACCAGATGAAGCTGGATTTTAGCGTACAATGATCATTAAGGATTATATCAAAGGCTTCAAAGGTATTACTAGGCCCAACGATTATGTACTCACATATTGCTTACAACATATGAGTACACAGAGACTACATCAGCTTTTGTGAAGCCGAAAGCTTTTGACTAATAAGCTTCTAACGCTTTTGAGCACAACACAACCCATTAACTTTGTTGACCTACAGTAACTATTTCCCTATCATGTTCAGGGTAACATGGAAGTAATACCTACTAATCCTATGTCCAAGCTGAATTTCAGCCAGCTAAGATGACGTCGGCTAAATACGGGAACACGAACTTTGTCGAAGCGACTTAGGTCGAAGCCACACTGCTGCAGTTGATCTAAACTCCGATCAGCCTAGGATTAATTAATATTTAGTAGATATTTTAATCACTTTCTCCCTCTTTGCCTTTGATTTTAAAGAGTATCCTTCAATTATTACCAAAATTGGTAAGTAAAATAGTGAAATACATTCCTTAGTAATTCATAAATGAGCAAATGTCAAAATGAGACTTCACAGGATGGAAATTTGTTGTCAAACTGTATAACATCAACACCTGTTTCATTCAGTCAAATACGCATTTGCGTTTCGATTCTTAGAATTTTAAATAAGTGAAGTGACATATGTTTGGCTCAAATCGTGATAACTCAAGAAATCAGAAGATTCTTATGAAATTCCGAAATAAGTATGGAGGGAAAATCATGCAATCTCCTGTAAACGACGACGGTTCGAAGTAGTGCTACGCTCAGTTGTAGTAAGACACTTGTTAAGTAACATGCTTCTATACTCCTAGCAAACTAAAGCCTAGTTTACTATCGCAATAGTCGCTTGGTGCTCCGTTTTTCAAGAAAAGTGGTTCAACAAACTCCTAGCAGTGTGTCCACAGCCCTAGATACGGTAGTAGATTTCTAGACCGTGATCAAATCGCCTGACGCGACACAAATCAGAAACGACGCGTCAATGACGAAATGAGGCCGACGAGGGCCGAAAATAGCCGAAAAACTTCGAAACAGCCATTCGGCCATAATGTGTAATAGGATATTTTTTTGTTGTATAAAATGAGTTTTTACGCCGACGTTGTCGATATGAAAAGTGTGTCAGCGGTTTTTTGAACGCAATTTTTCCAAGTTGTGTTTATGATTTTTACGTCAAAGCTGGTATACAGAAAAATAATAAAATAGAGGGGTGTGTCTGTTTTATATTCTGCTCGACATGTGTTGCAGATGTTTGATCACGAATGGAAGTGTCAGTCGCATCTGGCTTTTAAAAAATATATAAAATCGATATACTGTTTTATATTTTTTCATATATGAGCCATCTGAACTCGATATCGCCTGATGGAACGCGATGGATTACTGATCTTGCATTACCAGTGGCCAGCGAAGCTGAGTTGTTTATTTTTAGGCAAATTCATTTATAATTTAATTTATTTTTGCTGTGTCGTGTTAGTTCGATAATTGAATTCTTTAGTCAATTTCCTTACAGACAGCCAGTGGTTTTTGAAAAGGTCATGATAGAGTGATGAATGATATTGTTTTTAGTGTATTATTAGTTATAGTTAATTAAAAATTTGTAGGCTTACTTAATTAGTAGTTTTTAGGGTTCCGTACCCGAAGGGTCTAAACGGAGCCATAATGCTGTCACTCACATGTCAGTCTGTTTGTCGTCTCTCACACGGGTTTTACAGCTAATCGGTTGGAACTACAGTCTTCAAATTTTTACAGTATAAGCATCTTGTTGTTCCAAAGCCCGAGCCGAAGGCGAGGTTTTTTAATGACACGAGTTTGCAATAACCTACACGCCCATGTATCACACGATATTTTTCAATACAGTTGTGGGAAATAGTAAAAACAAATCAAAGAATTAGATTTGTTAATTCACAAAAAAATAAAATTTTCAACTGGACATATTTTTTTTACAACGAAAACAGCCTACACAGTCTATTCGATTTTTGACAAATGTTGATGTGAAAATAATTAAATTGAAACTAGTAATTAAATATATTAAACAACCATTTAAAAGACTTTTGAGAATTAAATGCTAAAACGTACGGAATCATTCATTTTTCCTCGTATAAAATCTATTCCATTTTATTCTATGTATGAAAACTCCTTGCTACTAAACTTTTTTAAATTGACTTATAACTAAAGGCGCGTTTTTGCAACTAGACATTTTTAACAACGAAAACAGTCTATACAGCCTATTCGATTTTAGACAAATGTTGATGTGAAAATAATTAAATTAAAACTGGTAATTAAATATATTAAACAACCATTAAAAAGACTTTTGAGAGTTCAATGCTAAAACGTACGGAATCATTATTTTTTCCTCGTATAAAATCTATCCCATTTTATTCTATGTATGAAAACTCTTTGCTAAAAACTTTTTAAATTGACTTATAAATTTAAAACTAAACTGCAAAACTAATGATCGAGCTCGTAAACAAAAGTCACGACCGCGTAACAGAAAGATGCCTATGCATAAGATTTAATTTTCGAATCATAATTATAGCCTCTGAAAGTACGCCATGTTTAAAAACTGTATTGAAAAATATATTATACAACCATTTAAAAGACTTATGTGAATTCAATGCTAAAACGTACGGAATCATTCATTTTTACCCGACTGCCGAAGGAGGGTAATGTGTTTATCAGTCTATGTATGTATGTATGTATGCATGTATGTATGTATGTATGTATGTATGTATGTGTTAGTATTGGAAGTACGTGTGACGTCATTAAATCATGGATTTACACTTCTAAGCACAATGGGTTTGCTACAAAATACAAACTGTCATATTTATTAAGCATCTACCGACAAATGTCGAAGTACCTACCTAAATTATTATTGAGTTGTCAAATACCTACAATTGTTACGAGTACCCACCTGAGTAAATATTGTTGTGTGTACAGGAAATAACTCTAAACTTACATATAAGCCATAGTGATTATATTCCTATAAAATATAACGTAATTTATAATGATCATTGTGATGTATCCTTGATTTTATATTGCTATTTTAGTATTATAAGTCTTTTGAGACAATTAATACAAGACTGTCAGTTAGTATCAATATTCTTTCGAATATTGATTAAGAATGACTAAATAGGCGATATTAAATTCCTTAATTGTCTTTATACGTTTTAAAAAGGTTTCATTACTCAAGAATTGATTATTGACATAATTGTGAGATTATTTATAGAAATGTAGAAAATGGTGGGGACATTTGACAGGTCGACTCGTTACTATAAATAGTGTGTAATTCGTAAGTTGACACACTTCGTTGTGAACTACAAGCCAGTACAGACCAGTTGTTATATTGTGATATTGATATTGTTTTCCTGAATTGTTATATTCTGTGAAATATGGACTACACGAGCTTCACGTAAGTTATTTGATATTATAACTTGATTATTGCTAATGGTTATGTTGATACTCTATTTTCATATTGTGGCCTTTATTCATAATTATGTTGAATTAATTTAAGGGCTAGTTATGTTCTTTGCCTTATCCTTGTTGTTTTAATTATGTAACATTGTGAAATGTTACAAGATTAATAATGGCCATAATAGAATTAGATCTTTATTGTGATAAACGATATTTATATGGTGGTAAAAGATGTCTATGAATACTTTTACAACCATAGTTGCTTCCGTGGAGTTTCTTGCCCTTCTTCTCCACGAGAACTAGGTCTAACGAACGGGCGGTAAGCTATCTGAGCCTCAATATGAATTAATTGACAAGCCTAATTGAAATAAATACCTAGTCTTGTCTTTCTGTGCTTTTATTCATGAAACCATTCCCTTATACACCACATACATAGTAACTCTGATACACAGTAAATAACCATCTTGACATATATCGATACTTTTATATGGAGTTCCTTTATATGATTCTAACATCAGAAGTGGGATCCAGCTCTAGCTTACACAATAATTCTAATGAATTTCATTTTGTCTTTTTCATAAACAACGTGTCGACGAGTCACTGAGTCCAATGGCACCAAGGCAGTGTCCTAGCGATGCCGTCCCATCCGATGGCACTGCGAGCTGCATAGCTTGCGGATCTAGGAGTTGTAAGACTATTCGAACTGCGGTTCTTCGTGCAGAGCATCGGATTCTGATGGAATCTCTTCTATGGACATCTAGCTGACAGCTGCAGCACGAAAACTGCTAAAAGTGGTAAGGCCGTCAGAGGCTTTGTTTTTATTTACTGTTGAATATCTTTGGTATCATAAAGATATAAGATTATGTTTGAATAAGGGTAAAACGATAATTCCTAAACACAGTTAGTGGCTACTTACATACTTGTAGAGGCAGAATAGTAGTTTTCACCAATATTTTCACATTTACAAGAAACTCTCTACTCTGTTTTTCTCTTGGCTGTTTCTTGAGTAAAATTAAAAAGGAATCTTATTTATGGCAAAAGCTCTTCAACAATTATTTTCATGAAAAGTCTGAATTTAAAAATAAATATTCTAATTTTCAATAATATTAAAATAAACAATCCAATAAATATTTTCATACCTTGCATTTCTCGATCAGATAATAAATTTAAGTAATTAGTTTTAGAGCTGTTAGAGATTGAGATTTTGATATAAACAAATCGTGATCTAATTCTTATCATTGAGTCATGAATATATATTAAAAAAAAACGTTATAGGATAAAACAAATAAATGAAAATAAAAATTTTGAATAATAAAAACCATGTGAGTGTAACTTACTGTTGAATAGTTTGTGTGAAAAGAGACATGACAGGAGAAAGACAGAGAGGAGTTATAATAATGCCAGGTCGTTCCAACAGCGTGGTGCATTAGAAAAGTTATTAAGTTGAATAAAATTCTGTCAAAACAAGTCCAGACGGGCCTCTGAATCTTTATGATCAAGCAGCGATCTGCAACCTCTGAGTTTGACAGAATTAGTGTTTGAATAAGATTCTGTCAAAACAAGTCGAGACGGGCCTCTGAATCTTTATGATCAAGCCGCGATCTGCGACCTCTGAGTTTGACGGAGTTAATTGTTTGAATAAGATTCTGTCAAAACAAGTTGAGACGGGCCTCTGAATCTTTATGATCAAGCAGCGATCTGCGACCTTTGAGTTTGACAGAGTTAGTTGGTTAAATAAAGAATTTAAATATATACCCTCTGTTGATCTGATTTTGGTCGAAAGAAAGTATCTACGTTCAGTACAATTTGAAAGAATATTGTCAGATTGGCCGAGCGATGTATTGTTGGTTAGTGTAATAATATTTAGATTAATGATGTATAGTTCTACTTGGTGCAAGTCTATCCCACTAGCAGCGGGTGGAGGGTACTTGACACATCTAGTCAATTGGCAAAACTAAAAAAAAACATATTACAATTGTACAAAAAGGGTATCTATTGTACTTCGAGAACGAAGTACATATCAGAATGGCCGTGTTAGTATTGGAAGTACGTGTGACGTCATTAAATCATGGATTTACACTTCTAAGCACAATGGGTTTGCTACAAAATACAAACTGTCATATTTATTAAGCATCTACCGACAAATGTCGAAGTACCTACCTAAATTATTATTGAGTTGTCAAATACCTACAATTGTTACGAGTACCCACCTGAGTAAATATTGTTGTGTGTACAGGAAATAACTCTAAACTTACATATAAGCCATAGTGATTATATTCCTATAAAATATAACGTAATTTATAATGATCATTGTGATGTATCCTTGATTTTATATTGCTATTTTAGTATTATAAGTCTTTTGAGACAATTAATACAAGACTGTCAGTTAGTATCAATATTCTTTCGAATATTGATTAAGAATGACTAAATAGGCGATATTAAATTCCTTAATTGTCTTTATACGTTTTAAAAAGGTTTCATTACTCAAGAATTGATTATTGACATAATTGTGAGATTATTTATAGAAATGTAGAAAATGGTGGGGACATTTGACAGGTCGACTCGTTACTATAAATAGTGTGTAATTCGTAAGTTGACACACTTCGTTGTGAACTACAAGCCAGTACAGACCAGTTGTTATATTGTGATATTGATATTGTTTTCCTGAATTGTTATATTCTGTGAAATATGGACTACACGAGCTTCACGTAAGTTATTTGATATTATAACTTGATTATTGCTAATGGTTATGTTGATACTCTATTTTCATATTGTGGCCTTTATTCATAATTATGTTGAATTAATTTAAGGGCTAGTTATGTTCTTTGCCTTATCCTTGTTGTTTTAATTATGTAACATTGTGAAATGTTACAAGATTAATAATGGCCATAATAGAATTAGATCTTTATTGTGATAAACGATATTTATATGGTGGTAAAAGATGTCTATGAATACTTTTACAACCATAGTTGCTTCCGTGGAGTTTCTTGCCCTTCTTCTCCACGAGAACTAGGTCTAACGAACGGGCGGTAAGCTATCTGAGCCTCAATATGAATTAATTGACAAGCCTAATTGAAATAAATACCTAGTCTTGTCTTTCTGTGCTTTTATTCATGAAACCATTCCCTTATACACCACATACATAGTAACTCTGATACACAGTAAATAACCATCTTGACATATATCGATACTTTTATATGGAGTTCCTTTATATGATTCTAACATATGCATGTATGTATGTATGTATGTATGTTTGTTCCTATGTGGCGTTCTAGAGACCAAACGCGTTGGCCGATTTTGATGATTCTTACGTCAATCGATTCGTGTTAATCCTGCGTGTGTCACTGGCTACATTAAAATTGGAAAAGACAAAAATGGCGGATTTCAGGCGCCATATTGTGGGAAAAAAAAATTTTTTTTTCTTCCAACCCCATCGTGTGGGGTATCAAAATAAAGGATTCTAAGAGGCGATTTCAAAAATGTGTAATACTTATATGTTTAAATGTACCTAATACTAAAAAAAATAACTAAAAAGTTGTAAATAAAAAAAGTTAATTAAAAAATCAAAAAACCCGACTGCTTAAATAGCAAACTAAAAAGAAGTAAACAAGAAGAAAATCATGCTGTGCAGTCGGAGGATACATCTGGTTTTGGTCCGCGAGCTCGCGAATATGTATCCTCCGACTGCACAGCAGGTTTTTTAATTAACTTTTTTTTCCTCGTATAAAATCTATTCCATTTTATTGTATGTTTGAAAACTCCTTGCTACTAAACTTTTTTAAATTGACTTATAACTAATGGCGCGTTTTTGCAACTGGACATTTTTTACAACGAAAACAGCCTATACAAACTCTTCGATTTTAGACAAATGTTGATGTGAAAATAATAAAATTAAAACTGGTGATTAAATATATTAAACAACCATTTAAAGGACTTTTGAGAGTTCAATGCTAAAACGTACGGAATCATTCATTTTTCCTCGTATAAAATCTATCTCATTTTATTCTATGTATGAAAACTCTTTGCTACTATACTTTTTAAATTGACTTAAAAAATTTAAAACTCAACTGCATAAGTAATGACCGAGCTCGTAAACAAAAGTCACGACCGCGTAACAGAAAGATGCCTATGCATAAGATTTAATTTTCGAATCATAATTATAGCCTCTGAAAGTACGCCATGTTTAACAACTGTATTGAAAATAAATAATTTGTTTACCTTATTTTAATACTCCAGCAAATTAATTCATAATCTTGGAAAAGATTTTCCTACTGATATTTGTGTGTCTTTTACTAAAAGGTTCATGGATTTTCATTATTATTATAATATAAACGTTTCCCTGAAAGATATTATTTCGTAAAATCATGCTGATCAAGAATGATTAACATTAATAGGTATTATTCTTTTCGCGGAAACGTGTAATTAATCTATTCAACTTCACGGGTAAACATTTCAGTGTAATTGTAATATTCGACTGAATTTTATTTGATAAGAGATTACTCTGATAGAAATTCTGTGTTCAGTTTGCACAGAATTTCTATCATATCTCTTATCAGAGAGCAGTGGTGGCCCAGTGGTAGCGGCCGCTTCTTACAAGATGTAGGCCAGGCAGACGCTTGATTTTGTGTAAATTATTTCATTACCACTGCTCTCAAAACGTTGAAAGAAAACATCGTGAGGAAACCGGCATGTCTTAGAACCAAAAATCCGAAGACATGCGACATCCACTAACCCGCACTGGGCCCGCGTGGTGGATTTCGGCCCATTCCTTTTTACAGAGAGGAAGCCTGTGTCCCAGTAGTGGGCACATTAAAAAGGCTGATGATAATGATGAATCTCTCATCGAATAATTCTGGGAATTGTAAGTCAAGGTCCAGTGAATAGACTAGGCAATCAAGCGCCATCGTCGATCACATCATCGCTTCTCATCAGGTGAGGTTGTCGAACGCGAGCATATCTGGATAAAAGCCTAAATGTACTTTGTTCGATTTTTTATCTTATTATATCTAATTTTGTTTTGGACATCGTTATCATTGTTAACTTCTCTCTATGAGAAGAAACCTTTGCCCTGCACTTGGGTCAGTAACTGGCTGGTATTATTATGTCCTTTATTTAACTATTTTCTTATTAATTACATTGTTAAATATTTTTATAAAAAAAGAAAAAGATTTAAAATATTGAAAATTGAGGCCCACCGGTATTGGGAACAGGATCCAAGCTACCGGCTCCAGAAAGAGGAACCTCCTAACAATACGAGCCGTGTCCAGCAGTACTGCTCTCTGGATCAGCCCCTTGACTCAGCTACCTAACGAGAGCCTCCTAAGGTGTTGTATTATTATTATATCTAATGCTAATAACTCTGCTCACCCCACAAAAGAAAACATAGGTAACTAATATAAACGTGCATTACAAGTTAAAGTCACGCGAATCGTGCTGCCTGTTTATTTTCCCAAGCTAGCACTCGGAAGAATCCACAGAGTATCGAAACACCTCGGCGGACTCTTCTGGAATATTTCTTTACAAACCAAGCAAGTCAGTGAGTGTCACCGTCTACTCCATAGATAAGGTGGCTGGACTAAGTTCTCCCTGTCTGGCTGTCAAGGGAATACGGTCAGAAAAGTGTGAAAGAGACAAAGCGATCAGTTATTAACTTTTCCTAGAAGTCTATTTAGTTTACGTCACAGGCTGTCAGTGTCACCTTCGTTACTGTACGGTGTACCTGCACATTACATAATATTAAGTAGGTTAAGCTACATCAGCGTTTGCGACGCGATCATTTTAGTCCACTTGCTAAGTAAAATAAATCAGTGATTTTACCACACTCAACACGGGCGGTAATTCATTATCTCCGGGTTTCCATCATCTCAAGTGTACAGAACAATCATCATGCACTTGAACAAAGTGTTAGACCTCCGTCGTACATTATTTTTTTGGTCCTTCGAGTCGGATCCGGCTCCGGGTATGCAAACGCTGATGTAGCTTAACCTACTTAATATTACGAAATGTGCAGGTTCACCGTACACTTACTATGATCTATCTATAGAAAATAAACCAGACGCAGCTGAGTACCAGTAAATACACGGAGTGCCCTTTTGATCTCCACAACCCAGTTATTGGGCAACAGCTCTTGGTAAGACTGATGTATAATTTTCTGGCTTCCGAGAACTAACTGGTATAAATGTCATCCGAGACCAACGGCTTAAACTGCTTTCTAAAACACGAGATTCGGTATGTTAATACCCAAGTAACACATCAAAGCAGTATAACGGCCGACTTACAGTATTTCTATATCGTTTTCACATTTTGAGTTATTTTTATAGTAGCACAACAAACGATTATACAGCTTTAGATCCTAAATAGGTTTACAATAATAAATTAATTGCATTACAGGCGAATTATATTAGCAATATTATTGATAATGAGGATGTAAATTACTTTACAAAAGCATTAGACTGACATTACAATGTAGGAAAATAATGATTGGTGCTATTTAAGTGTTCACAGTTAGAACTTAAATAAACCCTACATCATAGCAATAACATTTTATAATGGGTTAGCAATTTACGGACCGATCTCGGCAAGCGTTGCTTATCCTTGAACATCTATCCGTGCGGTTCTTATTATTTAGCCACGAATATTATGCGTGCTGATTAATTCTCGTGTCTTCTCTTTATGAGAAGAGGCATTTGGCCTGCAGTGTAACAGTTGCGGGCTGGTATTATTTTTAATAGCATCTGTAGTAGGGCATGTAATATCGGAAGTTTTTCAATCCAGATATTGATTTCCGATATTAGAACTCAATATCGGAATTCCGATATTAATATCGGAATTGTGCAATTTTGTTAAATCTCAGAGGTCACTGTCTCTTTTAAAGTCCAGTCAAAATCTTGGTTAGATCATGTGAAGACCATGTAGATTGATGACGTCTGAAATGGTCTTTTGAGGCAAGAACCAGCCAGATTGAGTGGACCTGTCCAGTCAGTGCACGCATTTGTCAATAATCGTGCAGCTCAACTCAAAATTTAAGGAGCTCAACGAATTGACGAACAATTCGGGTAGGCCGCATAAATAGTCAAACTGCCAGACCATGATTAAAAACTAACTAAGATAAATTAAAATAAAAAAAAAAATGATCTATGAACTCACCATGACTCATCATTCATTATTCATGAATGATGAGTCTTCACATTCACAATAATTAAAATAATATAATATAATATGATGACACATGACTGATGAGAGACAATGTAGTCAATGTTGTTATTTTTCCTACAGAGTAGTGATCGGATAGACTAATTTGTTGTATTCAATGCAAGCAGAAGACTGAAAAATATTAATCTTTATTTTATTGAGGTTTCCATGTAACACATTATGAATTTGAAATAAAGTTTAACAAGGATAGGTACTCGTTCCGAAACAGCCCTCTCAAAAGTATGAAAAACTATCTTAGCATTCATCAACATCGTCATCATCACAGCCGAAAGACGACCACTGCTGAACATAAGCTCCCCCAAGTGTCGTCACATTGGCCGATCCCGTGCAATTCACATCAAGCGGATTCCCGTAACTCGTCTAAGCATTATTCAATGAAAATATCAATGTTACAACGGGTTCTATGAAACTGTGTATTCACTTGTACTCTTAATTATAACATTTTTAGTAATCTCGTGACTGTAAATCGTCAAGGCGCTTATTCATTTTTCATGAAGAGAAGTTTAAGTAATAAGAAAAAAAAAATGAAAAGAGTATGTTAAGATGGTTTGGTCATGTTGAGAGAATGAATGAAAGGCGACTAACGAAAGGTACATGGCAGACGTGAATGGAAACGCCGGGAGGGGACGCCCTAGAAAGACATACATAGACCTTATAGGTGATGTTCTTCAGAAAGGCCAGGTGCGCAGTACTCACAACCGGCGTGTGTGTATGACTAGATGTATGAATGTGAGTGAAGCAAAAGAAGTATGTAAGGATCGTAGCAGGTGGCGGTCTGTAGTTTCTGCCTACCCCCATGGGAAAAAGGCGTGAGTTTATGTATGTATGTAGAAGTTTAAGTAAATAAGCGCCCAGTTAATAAACAGATTATCCGACCACTGCTAATCACCATAGTCAACGCGCGTTCTTGCTCGACGCTTCACAAAGAGCTAAAATAAGGTTTTTTTCTAATTCCGAGATTCTAATATTGGATCGCTCAGTATCGGAATTAAAATATCGGTAATTTCGTGCCGAGATTCCGATATTCATGCCCTAATCTGTAGAGGCTTGCGTGGCCATTCCGTGCTCTGTGGCTGAACTTAACTAAAACGTGTTTAAGTTCTCACTGTTATTATTTACGAATTATTATTCACGGCACACTATTACTATTACGAAATGTCGCCTTTTTTCGTTATTTCCTTATTTTGATTAGTTTTGAGATAAATGTTGTATTATTTTGTACTGAATTTTGATAGAGTCTAGAGCTTTACTGGTTTTTATTAAAGTAGGCTGCTTATCTAGTTTTTAAGGATATCGGCAACTAGTTAGTCAACTCATTATGTGTCTGGCCTTTTTTCGGCCAAAGAATCAGTGGTACCGTTCATTGTGGTAATGTTGCCAGACTTTTGAGTACTTCTCGTATTGATATTGGGTGTTTTTTTATGCCCAGAGGACTCTTACCCTCTTACTAATAAACGCGGAATAAAGTTATACGAGCTATAACAAAGGAATAACCATACATTTTCATAGGTTTATACTTGGTGTAACTTTATTCTGTGTTTATTAGTAAGAGGGTTAGTGTTCCGTTTTTAATATCAGCTTGTGCATAATTTAATAATTATGCACCTTTGGCTTCACCTAGTTCAGCTGCAGAGGAACCCTCTGACAATTATTTTGGACTTAGTTTTTAAGTCACTAAACCAAATTGTGAACCTATGCCTAAGACAATAAACAAATCATATTTTATTGAATTTTTTTATAAAACTGTCTAAAAACTAAATAAAATATAAATCCAAGTACCTACATTAATGTTAACTTATTTCCCGTAAAGTAAATATTTTCATGTAATTCAGTTTTTCCTTCAGGACTCGTTCGGCCTGGCGTTTATATAATTAAGTCTCATTAACTTAGGCCCACTTAATACATTTTTCGCGGACTATAACTAGGCCAATTATGAGGCTCTCGGAAGCGTTAATTGATTTATTCTATAAGTCGACGAGGTAATTTCTTTTTCTTAAAAATATTTCAGAGTTATTGGCCTTTTAATGATCAGCCTAAAAAGTTCTCACAAGTGGGACAGAGGCCTCTTCACAGACTGTGAGAGGGTTGACTATTAATATTAGTGACTATTAAACAGAGCTGTGCAAAATACAGGTTTTGCTTTAATTAAAATACAAAATACTCGCCCGCAAGTATTTAAAATACGAAATACAAAATATATGTAAATCGTGTATTTGAAATAGAAAATACAAATTTTAACTATTTTTATTTAAAATACAATATATAGTATTTTAACAATTTTTATATAAAATACAGTAATTTAACTATTTTTTATTTAAAATACAAAATACAGTATTTTAACTATTTTTTATTTAAAATACAAAATATAGTTGATCATCCATCGTGACATTCGTACTAATAAACGTATTTAATACACACATGTTTCGTGAAAATTAGCGTTAGAAATGAAAGTGACAATTGAAAAGATACCTGATAATTTGACGCACGTGGACGCAATTTTGCTTACGAAAGATATCGTGCGCTATTTTCTGCAGAACACACCCATTAATAAGATCACTAAATGTATTTATGTTTAAATTTATTTTGAACCCATAAGTATTTGAAATACTAACAATAAAAATCCTCAGCGTCAGTATTAGTATTTATAGTATTTGAAATACTTATTACAAATTACATTTTTAAGAAGTAATTTCATTCATTCATATATTCATCAAACAATTTACATTGTGTTTGAGTTCTACAAAATAATTACATTTTAAATAATCAAACAGTAACAAACAAAAAAATTAAAATTACTATGTATAAATCAAAAAGCGTTTACATGTCAAACCCCAAAACCACATTGATTGAATTGTAAATACCAAACACACATATTTGTATATCAATTACGTATTTCAATTACAAGTAATTCAAATACTGCCCAATCCTGCTATTAACTTAGGTATACTAGTAAAGAATGCCGGACACTGTTGCTAAGTTCCTCCTTTTGACGTTCTCTTTTCGAAATTTTCGCATCTAGAAGATGGCGAATGCTTGCCATTCCCTAGGGTCTGCGCAAAACGATTTCTTATTCCATACTGTCTTGTAAACTGTCACATTATCACAGACTCCCTTTTCTCTGCTATCACTTCTAACACAGTCCATCCATGTTTTCATTGGCCTTCCCCTCCCTCTACATCCTTCTTCATTTATGTATTTTAGTCATGTTACGTTGGTAACATTTACAAAATATACAATTAACATCTTTTTTTTAAGTTGGTGAATCTGTGAACAATGGTAGTTTTTAGGGTTCCGTACCCAAAGGGTAAAAACGGGACCCTATTACTGAGACTCCGCGGTCCGTCTGTCTGTCTCTCTGTCAACAGGCTGTATCTCATGAACCGTGATAGCTACAGTTAAAATTTTCACAGTTGATGTATTTCTGTTGCCAAATACTAAAAAACCGGCCAAGTGCGAGTCGGACTCGCACACGAAGGGTTCCGTACCATTATCGCAAAACACTGCATAAAAATCACGTTTGTTGTATGGGAGCCCCCCTTAATTTATTTTATTTTAATTTATTAATTATTATTTTTTGAAGTAAATATACAACTAAACATTCTGTGAATATTTCAAGCGTCTACCTGTTGCCGTTATAAATATCGAGCAAAAAACGGCAAAAATATCACGTTTGTTGTATGGGAGCCCCCCTTTAATATTTACTTTATACTGTTTTTAGTATTTGTTGTTATAGCGGCAACAGAAATACATCATCTGTGAAAATTTCAACTGTCTACCTATCACGGTTCATGAGATACAGCCTGGAGACAGACGGACAGACAGACAGACAGACAGACAGACAGACAGACAGACAGACAGACAGACAGACAGACAGACGGATCGCGAAGTCTTAGTAATAGGGTCCCGTTTTTACCCTTTGGGTACGGAACCCTAAAAACAGAATAAAATAAATACTTAAATAGGGCTCCCATACAACAAACGTGTTTTTTTTGCCGTTTTTGCGATAATGATACGGAACCCTTCGTGCGCGAGTCCGACTCGCACTTGGCCAGTTTTTTTATATTATATCATGATGATACAGCTCTTAACCTCGGTCTGGCTTTATAGATGAGGTCTAAGACGAAACAAGTGAGTCCAGAAGTTGCCTGTTCACTCTTGCTTTGAAACTTTAACCCAAGTAACCCTTTATATTATAAATTATTCACTCCAACTCGAACTAATCAAATTAACAGTTATCACTGCTTATATAATATTCTAGCTACTGCCCGCGGCTCCGCCCGTATGTTATTAGTACTTCGCCCATATCTTTATAAAATATAGCCTACTAGCTTATCCTCGCGGCTTCGCTTCCGTTGTCAACAGCACAGAACCCGTTTTCGGGCTAAAATAATAGCCAATGTCACTCAGGTATAACGTAGCTTTCTACTGATAAAAGAAGTTTCATTAATATCCATCCAGAAGTTTTTGCGTGAAAGAGTAACACACATCCATTCATCCATGCTCATAAACATTCAAGTTTAAAATAGTAGTAGGCTAGGAGTGACATTAATCGAGAAAATTTTTCATCAACATTTCATGAATCATTTGTAATAGCTTTTTTTCTTCAAAATAACCCAAAAACGGAACCAACACAAAATATAACCCCCAAATACGCACTGCGCATTTTAACTCACGACACACCGCCCTACATACCAAAATTACGTCAAAAAATGCATTTTTATCTGTCATACAGATAAGAATCGCTGGTTCAGCTTGACACGGATTTGGCCTCAGCCAAGCAAATTCTCATTTATGCGATGTCGCCCGGAATTGCATCTGCGTTTATTACGCTGTTAGACAAGCGACATGGATATAGCAGTATAGCTGAGTATAGCGTGGCTGTGTGTGAGGTGTCAGCTTTATGTGTGGAGACGGGCTATTCTAGGTCAGGCTGTGTTACGATGGGAAGGTATTGTCACAGTATAAATATACAAACAGTACGGAAACTACCTACAAACGCTCGAAACGGCACACTCACACAAACATGCGCACCGACGAGACCTATAAGCAGTTTTCGCGATACTGTCAGTCTTGCGAGCCGCTTAGAGATCTCGTCGATGCGCACGTTTGTGTGAGTGTGCCGTTTCGAGCGTTTGTAGGTAGTTTCCGTACTGTTTGTCCATATTTATACTGTGGTATTGTTTTGAAGGATTGTATGAAGGCTGTTTTCTAAAGAAATGATTGAAATTAAACCCTTTGCTGTTTAAATTACTTGTTTAAGATATAATGGTTTTCTTTTGGTATGAAGAAAGAGTACCGTTTTAAAATGTTATAAAGTGTGTTTTATGTAATTTTTTCTTTATACTGTTTAGTAAGGTTCCAGCAGGTTTGTCAAGTGTTTTTATTTAAAATTTTAAACGTCGATAATTGCTAGTCTTTAAAAGCAAATCGAGGAGTGTTTTTTACAATTACTTTAACATAATTTAATTATCAGTACCTGGGCGACCGAGTTCTGCTCGGGTGAAAATAGAGAAAACGACGTTTTCTAAAAATGAAACCTAGCTAGATCGCCCCCGAAAAACCCTGCATACTAAATTTCATGAAAATCGTTGGAGCCGTTTATGAGATTAAGATTATCGTATATATATATATATATATTTACGATATTAATAATATATAAATAAAATAACGACTATTAATTTAGTTGTTCGTACCGAAATATAATCACTACTAGCAAGTTTCTAATCACCAAAATGTAAGCAAACTCCTGCACCAAAATACCCTCCGATCCAAATTCACGCATCAGATCCTACGCTAAGCGTTATTCTAAAATAATTACACGTGCTTCTGGGTTCCGAAATTTCAATGATGGCCGAATTATCCGTAATTCCTGGACATTCACGCTCAAATTCGACCGCTGTGGTGGCCGGATCACATATTCGTTAGCATTTGAGGGCGTTAATTTTGCGGCGAACCAATTTAGGGACAATTTAGAGTGCATTGACAATGCAGCTCTCCGTTTTATGCATAGTATTATCCAGTAATTAGATTCTATTTAGAACGTTAGCTTTTAATTTGGTGAGGGTTTCCAATTGAAGGACGAAAGGACTGCGAACGAAACGGCTTCTGAAAGGATTTTACTGATGATGATAGTATGTTTTGAGAGCTAAGCTACAGAACACCAATAGCTCTACGGCCTTCTAGTCATACACGCACGCCGGTTGTGAGTACTGCGCTCCTGATTGTGAGCCAAATACTAACTGCAGGCATACTGGACACCGGTCGATCGAAATTTAAAATGAATAAACTTATGGCCAAATAAACCGTTTCAGTTTCTTGCCGGTTCTTCTAAAAGAGTAACCGTGGAGTTTCCATAGGAAACGACCAACCCCAACCGTGCACCTTTTGTTGACGTTTTATAAGTGCCTCTGTAGGCCTATGTGAAATAAAATAGGTATTGGTAATTGTTTGAAATTATCATCATCGTCACCATATCAGCCTAAATACGTCCACTGCTGGACACAGGCCCCAAGCGTCGCCACATTGACCGGTCCCATGCGTCTCGTATCTAACGTATCCCCGCAACCTTCAGGTCATCGGATAACCTAGTGGAAGGCCTTCCAACGCAACGTCTTTCGGTTCCCGGTCGTCGGTATCCTCATTTCTGATGCGATTATGCAAGGAAACCACCAACTAGACTACTGTGTTACTAATCTTCTTCTTTTCGTATGAGGATGTGGTCACCTCTGGTTTCATAGTTAATTAAGCCGCCTCTGGGAACCCCACAGGCCTTGTGACTTGTTACTATATACCAGCTAACTACTAGGTATTGGCACCCTAATTGGCTGTGGTAAAACTAGAACCACCACGCTTGGCAAACAGAATAGTAATCGTAGTTGGTTATTAGCATACACTGTTTGCAATACCCACCTTCTAATCATCTGCTAAGCTAGTCATTGCTAGGCTAGACTTATGTAAGTAGATAGATACCTACTTAACTTTTATTAAATTTTTCCCACCAATTTTTTTTTATTTTATTTGGATTTGTTCTTGACTCAAGTCTAGGTCAGAGATGACAGAGACAGAGTCGACGATGGCGTGAGCTTACCCAGAAGAAGCTTGTTCTCTCTAACTTTGAAGAGATCCGGGTTAAACGAATTCGGAAACACAAACGCAGGTAGTAAGTTCCGCTGTGGGCATTATGAAGGATGTTTGGAAGCGCTTGGTGCGAATTGGTGGAATGGCAACCAGGTACGAATGACAGCTTTCAGTGCGTCTAGATGTCCGATGATAGAAGGTAGCTGGTGGGATGAGGTAGTGGAGTTCTTGAGCACACTCAACGAAGCACAGTCAGTATAAGACCGACAAGCAGGCAACCTTGCGGCGATGAGCCAAGCTGTGAAGCCTGGCATCCACCAGTTCAACGTCGCCAATGAGTCTCTTTGCTCTGCGTTCCAACGTGTCACGCGCAGCAAATTGATATTTACCTAAGCCATCTCAAAGGTGGCTACAATACTCCATGCAGGATCGGACTTACGCTTTGTATAGAGTTAAAAGCTGTCCAGGCGTAAAGTATCGCTTCACTCTACTTAGGATGCCTAGTTTTTTGGCCGCAATTTGGGCATATTTTCCTACTTAGCAGAAATCTTAAATTCATTGTACTGTATTCACTGGCCTTAATTGTTGGTTCTAGAAAGTAGTCTTTAAGCATGAAATTGAGCCCTAACAAAGGATTCTTAAAGTCCACCTTTAAAGGTGGGGAAAATAAACCCCTAAATAGTGGATGAAAGTTTGTAAGTAATGTAAAGTTTGTTTGCAATAAATAACATTTATCGAAAACCACGACTTTCTCAATAAAAAAAAAACAAACGACAGTCAATACAAACATGGCCATTATAGTCTATTTTCTCGAACATTGCAAGCACACAAAGACTAGACCTGGAAACAGTGCATACAACCGACGCCTGCAAAGTTCTACGAGTAACTTGAAATTCTCTACAAGAGTTCTTTGTACAACAATAGAGTACCTAATAAGAATTATTGTCAAAAAATCCGTTCTTATTAGGTACTCCCTAATAAGAACGGATTTTTTGACAATAATTCTACTCGTAAAGAGGTTATATAGGGGATACAATTTGCATGGAATTCCTTTTCTTTTTCGCAGAAGCGAAATTCCATCGCGCACCCGGCTTGTAGGTATCACTATCACTACATATATAATATATATGTAGTGATAGTTACATATATAATATACAGGGTGTCCCAGAAATCGACGTCAAGCCGTAAATGGGTGATAGACCAAGTTATAACAGTTCTCAGAAAAATACGAAAAAAAATCTATCTCATGTTTTTAAAAAATTATGTTCACTTTAAAATTTACTAAAAAAATCAATCCCTGTAATGGTTCTTTAACTCCAATTGCTACAAATCCCATAATTTATCAATTTTTTTTATTATTATGTAATCTTGAATAATGCTTGTGTAGATTTTTGCCTAAAATTTAAAGCCAACTCCTCCTACTCAGAAGAAAATTAAACTTTTTCAAAACCAAATTATTCAAATTTACTGTTTCGCCCAACTTTAACTGACTGTACTGAAAAAAAAATGTACTACGCTAGTTTGGCAAGTAACATGAAAAATTGGCGCATTTAATAAGGATTCAAAAATGGTGTAACACTTGCTAGATTACGTTTTCAATAATTGGTCAATTTTTTTTTTGTAAATAGTATCGGTTTTTACCCAAAATGTCCATACTTCCTTAAAATGAATTTAGCTTACCTAAAGCTTTGCTAAACTCCGTTTCTAGTTCGATAGAGACGGAGAGAGTCATTTTACGAAGTGTGAGCGAGATAAGAAATCGAAATTTTACGTAATTTAAGAGCAAAGTTATGATAGTGACTCAACCTTTTTACTTTAAGTCAGGACCAGTTTTCTCATCTTAGAAAAAAAAAACAAATTATCAGATTTAATTTTTTTTTATTACAATAAATGTTCAAACTGCCTTCCTTCGACGGCAATGCAAGCACGACATCTTCTTAAAAAAGATCTGGTTATTTTCCGGGCAAATCTTCCCCTATTTACAAAGACAACGGCTTCCGTTATTCTTTCCCGCAGCTCGGCTAAATTCTCTATTGTTTTTGAGTACACTTTCTCTTTTACCGCTCCCCAGTAAAAAAAATCTAGGGGATTTAAATCAGGCGAACGGGGTGGCCACAAGATTGTCCCACCGCGCCCTATCCACCTGAGCGGGTATTCTTCATCAAGATGTTCTCTTACTAAACGGGCATAATGCGCTGGGCAGCCATCTTGCTGGAACCACATTTCCCTGTAAACGTTCAGTGGTACGTCTACTAATAAATCTGGTAAAGTATTTTGAAGAAAATCCAAATAAACTGCGCCATTCAAAATCTCTGGCAGCTCAAAAGGTCCAATTATTTTGCCATTTAGTATCCCGGTCCACATGTTTACTTTAAATCGATACTGTGACTTATCTTGCCTCATCAAATTTGGATTTTCTACATGCCACTCGTGCAAATTGTGCAAATTCATGTAGCCATCTTTTTTAAATGTTGACTCATCGGTCCATAAAATCTTCTCTAAGAATCGAGGGTCTTCTCTGTGCCTTTCTAGCATCCTTTGGCAAAACGCAACTCTGGGAGCGTAATCCCGTGGCAGTAATGATTGTACTCGCTGTACATGATACGGGTGGAACTCGTTCTTTTTTAAGATTCGGTGGGCGGTACTCTTAGATACACCTGTGCTTGTTTCGATTCCACGTACAGAAGCACTTGGGTCTTCTTGGACTGCTTGTAGTACGACGTCTTCGTACGGATTACGATGTCTTCCTTCACCATGTACTTGGTTAGGGAATCGTCCCTCTGATAGTGAACGGTGCACATTAATAAAAACTCGATGATCTGGGTGACGATTGTTCGGGTACCTCTCACGATAAAGTCTAGCGGCTGCATTGGCATTGCATCTGCATTCCCCATAAACGAGGTGCATGTTCGCATATTCCAATGCAGTGTACACAGCCATGGTAGTACTACACAATCACAGGATCAGCAACAGTCCAGAGTAAAGCACAGGTCGTCAGAAAGAGGAATTAAACAGTCCAAATCACAAGCAATTAAGTCCAGAAAACAACGCAAAAAGTGGTAAGTACGGAATCAACATGAACGAATACGGAGATGCGCAGTAAACAAAGCAGCGTAACGTACTGATTTGTAATTGTGTGTGCGTCTGCGCTTACAAAACAGAACAATAACTACTGCTGTCTCATTCGCACTCATCGGTAAATTGTATCTCCGTTTCATGATAAAGGTTGTGTCACTGATAAAGGTGGCGTCACTCTCTGTCTCGCTCACACTTCGTAAAATGACTCTCTCCGTCTCTATCGAACTAGAAACGGAGTTTAGCAAAGCTTTAGGTAAGCTAAAGTCATTTTAAGGAAGTATGGACATTTTAGACAATTTTAGGCAAAAATCTACACAAGCATTATTCAAGATTACATAATAATAAAAAAATTAGATAAATTATGGGATTTGTAGCAATTGGAGTTAAAGAACCATTACAGGGATTGATTTTTTTAGTAAATTTTTAAAGTGACCATAAATTTTTAAAAACATGAGATAGATTCTTTTTCGTATTTTTCTGAGAACTGTTATAACTTGGTCTATCACCCATTTACGGCTTGACGTCGATTTCTGGGACACCCTGTATATGTAGTAGTAGTTCGCGATTAACTAAAAAATTACTGAACGGATTTTCATACGGTTTACACCAATAGACAGAGTAATTCATGAGAAAGTTTTAAATGTATAATTTGTTAAGGTTTTATGTAAATTGGTTAAAATATGAAGATACTTGTTGAAAACTTGTTGAACTAGTCCACGACTCAATCAAACAAAAACAAAAGACAGTCAATACAAACACGCCCATTGTCCATGTTCTCTATTTTCTCGAACCTTGCAAGCACACAAAGACTCCAAGACCTTGAAACAGTGCATACGACCAACGCTTGCAAAGTTCTCCGACTAACTTCCTCACAAACTTGTGAGTTTGTATATAACTCGTGTGTTTGTGGTAGATAAGAAGTTGATACATGCCTCTGTTTCTGTGCAAATGGGCGCAAAAACAGTTGGGAATTCAATGGAATATGTAGGTAAGTAAAGTTCTGAACGTTGATTGTTGTACTCGTATGTACGCTGCGCTGCGTGTCGCGGGTTCGATTCCTGCACGGCACAAATATTTGTATGACCTACAGATAGTTGTTCCGGCTCTGGGTATTTGTGTATGTGAGTTTATATGTTTGTAAACGCACCCACGATACAGGAAGAATTGCCTAGTGTGGGGCAAAGTATATAAAAAACCGGCCAAGTGCGTGTCGGGCCACGCGCATTAATAGGGTTCCGAAGTTGCATAATAATGCGGACTAAAAAGAGGGTTTTGTTGTTGTTACATGAACATTAGAACGGTTTCAGCGGCTCACAAAGTCTAAAAACGGGCCCAAATAGGATGATGTGTTTTTTAATCTATATTTTCGCGTTTGACCACTATCTCGCCTGATGGTAAGATGTGGTCTACGGTGAAGCACGCTTGCCTAGATGTAATCTATTCACTCTTGACTTAAACTAAATAAGGACTGACTGGTAACTGAAGATGTAGTTATAAAATCCAACTTCGCAACTGAAGTTAGAAAAATATTATCTATTTGAGTACCACCGCGGGTGCGAATTGCGAAATGAGCCGATACGAGCGCGCGTTAGAGCCACGGGGAATGGTATAGTTCGTTACTAGATCCTTGCGTGCACGCTCTTTGTTCATTTCTCTTTCGGAATTAGAAAAAAATCGTATGTATTCACCTCAATTCTCTAATCTGCGGTGTTCACTAATTCATTCTGGAAAGTTTTACGCTACTCAATTAGTGATGAAGTCGGGTCGAACATTGACTTTATAGAAGGATATCGACAAAAGAAAATAAGTAATTTGCTTGGTAATCGAATCTAATTTGACTTTACTTTTACGTTTTGATTACAAAACGTCGAAAATACTTCTGCACTAACACAAAATAGACTCCACCGCGCGCATGCGCCGTATGGACTACGGACTGGTACTGCCAACGACTACGGACTGGTACTGCCAACGACTCCGGCCACTCCAATGCGTTATTCGAGCTTAAACATTATTAATTTAGAGATCATTATTATTGAGGATTTTATGATTTTATTTTTGTATATTTTTACATGGTTTATAAGCATATATTTACTATCTGTTTTACACAGCTGACAACGTTTTTTCAATGGCATTTGTACAAAAATTTTACTGTGCCAAGTACATTTTTAAGTTGGTCGACTATTACTCGTATATTTGTAAAACCTGTTATGATTTGATTTTTGTATATTTTTACATGGTTTGTAAGCATTATATTTACTCTGTTTTACACAGCTATCAACTTTATTTAAGTAATTTTTCAATGGCATTTGTACAAAATTTTTACTGTTCCAAGTACATTTTATAAGTTGGTGGACTATTACTCGTAAACTTGTAAAGCCTTGTTATCCGTGATAATTTTCCTTTTAATTTCGTTATATTTACTACTGCCGTGAATTTTTTCACATAGCCAAGAGCAACCATTTCGCTGGCAGGGGGGGGGGACACTTGACTCTAACATAAATTTGGAACTTAAAGCTTAATTTTACGCAAACGAATTTCTGAATCGAAAAATGGTTTTAACAAACCCATCATATTTTTGAATGGCCTATCCAACGATACCCCACACCATGGGATAGATGAGAAAAAAAAAATACATCCCCACTTTACGTCTATGGGAGGTACCCGAAAAAAAAATATTTTTCATGATTTTACGTTACCACTTTGTCGGAATTATTAATATGTGTATACATGCCAAATTATAGCTTTCTAGTACTTAGATTCTCTGAGCTAAGCTGCGGACGGACAGACGGACAGAGCGAAACTATAAGGGTTCCTTGTTGACTTCGGAACCCTAAAAAGGGTGTGTCTAGTGTCCCGACCCTGCATTGCATGGTTATAGAGATTTACTTTATGATATAACACATAAACTTTCTGGAATAATTTATCTAAGACTTAGATAACTACGTTTTCCTGGTCATTTAGATTCTACGAAATAATGAAAACTTCATTAAAACTAAACTTAACATAGTTTAAAAGAAAATGCCGCAACACAGATATACGCGACTTTATTTTATACAACGTTTTTGAAGTCGTTACGATTTTAATACTCGTATAATTATTATGTATATGTCATGGACCAAGTGATTAATCAGTAAATTATGTATAATGCTCGGGCATTATGAATGAATTCAAGTCAAATCGGGCATTTAATACTGATTTAAACTTCTATATTTATCACATTGTCTGGTCATTATGAATATTGCTACGTAATGGTTGGGCAATTCAATGATTTAGTCCAAGAGCGAGCGAAGCGAACTCGGGAGCTTAGGGCACCCCGACACGGATAGGTTAGGTTCAAAAGGGATGACGGGAGCTCAAGTGAGCGAACTCAGCTGCTATTCAGCTCCCGTCTCATCCTTCATGTTAGGTTACTTTAGACCCTGCAGCAGCAATAGGAGCACCGTACAGCGAGGCTCCGTAGACTTTGTTGCCTAAAAAGTAATCGTACCTACTTATTCAGTATTAAAGTCACTGTCAACATTAAATTAATTAAAAAACACTACATTTAACGTCATAACCCGGCCCGATCGATTTATTATTGCAATAGTTTTTAGCTTATTGCCTACTCAGACTGGACATTTTTCAAATTGTCTCAACAGGTCAGTCAGGTCATTTAAGCTTCTTTTTTCAGATGGATTGTTACCTAACTAATCGTTTTCATTAGTAATTGTTAAAGTTGCCTCAACCCACTAGTTTTTAGGGTTCTGTACCCAAAGGGTGAAAACGGGACCCTATTACTTAGACTTCGCGGTCCGTCTGTCTGTCTGTCTGTCAGTCACCAGGCTGTATCTCATGAACCGTGATAGTTAGACAGTTGAAATTTTCACAGATGATGTATTTCTGTTGCCGCTATAACAACAAATACTAAAAACAGAATAAAATAAATATTTAAGTGGGGCTCCCATACAACAAAAGTGATTTTTTTGCTGTTTTTTTGCGATAATGGTACGGAACCCTTCGTGCGCGAGTCCGACTCGCACTTGGCCGGTTTTTTTTAATTCTTAACATTACAATACAATACAACACAATATAATACAATAAATTTCAACTGATAAAAAGTTGTGATTATTTGGACGACTAGACAAACATAATCCGATATATGGATGTTGACGAAAGTGAAAAAAACATGCTAAATAAAGTATTAAGAAAAGAACCTGAAAGATACCTCTAAGTTGAAAGGCTCTTAAGAACCTAAAGGTCAAAAGATTTAGGTATAGTACTAAGAATAAAAAGGTCACAAATGTGCCAAACTCACCTGAAACCTTTCATCATTGGTGTATGTGAACTTCCCGGAACTCAGGATGTGCCAGTCTCTTTTCCTGATCCAGGAAACTTGCTGTAAAGACAAGCAGCACGTTATTAATATAATATAACTTTAAATCATCCTGAAAGGGTAAGCATAAGGGTAAAATGTACAAGGTGTAACAGAAATGGGTAGTCATATTTTTAAAACAGCTTCTGAAATGAAAATCTTTTTCAAGAAAGACATATTGAATTCTCAATAAAAAATTGTGCTTACACAATTCCATTACACTCTGTAGGTACGGCAATATATTATACAGTCATTGATGGTTAAAAATCACATGTCGTATGTTTTTAACCGGGCATGAATCCAAACTCCAGGGTACTACTGAGAAATTCATAATAGAAAAACCCAGTAACTGTTTGTTTGTTTTCGATCAAACCCACATTCCCAGCAATAACTTTCGGAATTACTACTCACTGATAGACAATACGCAGACTAACCCTCGGAGGGTTCTAGAAGCATGAAATTTAACACAAGTTCTCTTTAAAACTAAAGTTTTTTGAAGTTCTTTATATTTGTCATTGAATACCCCCACCGTGTACAAGGCTCGTAAAAGCACAAAAACATTGAAAAGTACTTTAATGGACACGTGTTTTAAACTAGGAGCGCCACAATTACTGGCATGTGTAAAATTAAGCCTCTGGGAATGAGCGGCGTCAACGTTCCAATTGTCCGGTCGTTTCAATGTCATGCAAAATTACAGGTTGACAAACCGCAAAATACGCTGCGAAGATTAACATACACTCTAATTTAATAATACTAAACTTTAGATATTTGATTACAATATTTAGTTAAATTTGGTGTGGAATAGAATTAACTGTTATAATATTAGGAAACCGGTGTTTATGTTGAAAATTGTTGTGATAATAGTTAGGCATATACTATACTGGCGTTATCTGTCATGATCATTACTCATTGGTGTTGATCTAGGAGCAGTGATGGCCCAGTGGTAACCCCTCGTTACTGCACTGAGTGGGTCACGGGTAGGTCCTTTACTTTTTCATCATTTGTATCATCATCACTGCTCTCAAAATGGTGAAAAAGAAGGTGAGGAGACATCTAGAACTAAAAGAGAAATTTATTTATTTATTTATTTATTTAAACTTCATGTACAATGGTTATACATAGGCGGACTTAATGCAGCAAGGCATTCTCTACCAGTCAACCTTTAGGTTCAAAAAGGACACAACAGTGATAGGTGTACAAAATAAAAACAAAGGAATAATTAAATTCGAATATTAAAAAACTACATAACTAATAAAATACATAAATAATTTCTAAAACAATAGACTAATAAATATAATAATAAATACCAAATTCTAAATGAGACTCAAATTTAAATATAATAACTATGACGAAGACAAATGAGAGGACAAATAATAGTTCCGGATTCTACGCTTAAATGACAATTTACTCTCAGCTTTTTTGATGTCAAGGGGAAGCACGTTCCAGAGTTTTATTGTTGAGACAGTGTAAGAATTAGATAGAAACCCAGTGCGGTGAGAAGGAATTTGGAGAAGTAAGTTTTTGGAAGCTCGAAGGTTAAGATCGTGAGAACTACCCAACACTTTAAAATATTGTTTTAAATAATCGGGAGTACAAGGATCGTTCATGATGGTGAAGAGCATGCAGAGGGATCTGATGGATCTCCTCTGACGGATAGGCAGCCATTTAAGCTGAGAGCGGAAGGAGGAAATGTGATCATATTTACGAAGGCCGAAAATAAAGCGAATGCAGTTGTTGAGAAGTCGATCCATTTTGTTAAGAAGTTCTTGGGATAGATCAGAGTAACAAACATCAGCATAGTCGATTATAGGCAACACAAGAGCTTGAACCAGAATGGTTTTAGTGTTAGAAGGAAGAAAATGTTTGAATCTATAGAGGGACCGCAGTGTGAATGTGACTCTCTGGCTAATCTGAGCGACCTGCTTATTCCAGCTTAACCTGTCATCAATATATAGGCCTAAGTCTTTAACGTGAGGTGAGAGAGGGATGACGGTATTGCCGAAAATAAGTGGCAATAGTAGGTTAGTGTCCATGTTACGTAGATAATACGAACTACCTATAAGGATAGCCTGACATTTACTGACATTGACAGTAACCCCAAATCTGCTAGACCAGTCAGCTATTGCTTGAAGGTCAGCATTCAACAATGAGATGCAGTTATCGAGATTGAGAATGTCAGTTTGCGCGTAGAGCTGCAGGTCATCAGCATACAGATGGTAAGAGCATTTGAGGATAGTAGTAATAGAGTTAATAAATAAAGAAAATAAGAGTGGAGAGAGTATACCGCCTTGTGGAACGCCTGTTTCCAGCGCGCACCAATCAGAGAATTTCTGATCAGCACGTACCGCCTGCTGGCGACCACGAAGATATGATGAAAACCAAACCCGTGCCAACGAAGAAACCCCAATTTGAGACAGAATGGCCAGGAGAATATCGTGATCGACGGTATTAAAAGCATTGGAGAAATCTATTAAAACCAACACCGTCAACCTCGAACCCTCCAAGCCGTTTCTGACGTCTTCAGTAACTTTAAGCAAGGCTGTGGCTGTACTATGGCCGGGCCGAAAGCCAGATTGGAAAGGGGACAATAGGTTATTCCGGGACACGAAGGAGGACATTTGGTTCAGAGCAACTGCTTCCAGGATCTTAGATAGGAAAGGGAGAATGGAGATTGGTCTGTAATGATTAGATAAAGTGGGGTTGGAAATTTTTGGAAGAGGGATAATGAAAGCCTTACGCCAGGTTGTAGGAAACTCACCAGCCTGCAGAGAGAAGTTGATGATGTGCGTGATAATGGGAAGGATACTTTTAAATATGAGGGATAACATGGATCTGCTCACTCCATCACAGCCAACAGCCTTGGACTTAATTGCAGTGAACGTTTTGAGAATATCAGCGTCGGTCACCGGGGAAAAAGAAAAAGATTCAGGAGGTAAAATTGGCATGGAAGTAATATCACGTATGGTATTATTCTTAACAACAGCCGTAAGCATAGTTGACGATGAAAAGTGATTATTTAAATCATTTAGAGACATATGAGATGATACAGTATGAGAGGATGATTGTGTTATTCCAATTGATTTGAGAAACTTCCATATGTCGGCCGGTGAAGAATTAAGGACATTTTCACAAATGTATCGGCGTTTAGAAGCTCTTACCATCTGATTACAACGGTTTCTAGCCAACTTGTACAGGCTCCAGTTCTCCTCACTACGATCCCCTCTATATCTCCGAAAAGCCCTGTCACGCCGTCTCATCGCCAAACGAACTCCAGGACTAATCCATGGAGCCGGAGGGCGCCTGACACGAACAGCCCTGAGTGGCGCATGCGCATCAAATAGTTGAAGCACGGACCTATTGAACATATCCACTTTCTCATCCACAGTTGATGCCTGAGCAACATCGACCCAATCAATAGCTTTGGCATCACCATTGAGTTTGTCCCTGTTCAACCTCGCAAAATTCCGAAGAAACATAATGGCGGGCCGCTGTTTAGGTGGCTTGATTTTGTACGACAGGTCACAGAAATCTTCTAGAATCAAAAATGCGAAGACCAGTGACGTCTACCAACCCACACTGGGTATTCGCGTGGTGGATTACATGTAATTACCTCTTACAAAGAGGAGGCCTTTAATCCAGCAGAGCAGCAGAGGGAAATTGTAGGCTGACTAGCTTCTGCCAGCGGCTTCGCCCGCGTTAAAAGTGTTTTATAATCCCAAGGGAACATTATACCGGAACAAAAAGTAGCCTATGTGATATTCTAGACTATTATCTATCTCTGTGCCAAAGTTTATTCAGATCCGTTCAGCCTTTCTCACGTGTTTGAGTAATAAACATACATCCATCCGTCCATCCAAACTTTCGCATTAATTAAGTAAGATAATACATAGTCACGCTGCCAGAATGATATGGTTGGTTGCTTAACTAATCGAACACCAGATGAACCCACATACGTTAAAGCGCAGCGTAATCTTGCCAGCACGACCAGTATGGTCGCTGATAATTGAGAGGTATACAATCTCGAATTAGTGGTATAAAATAGTACACATTAAAAGGATTTTATTACCATGAATGCGTTCATGGCCATGCTACGAAGAACAACAATTTTTTTTTGGATTGTGACATCATCTAATGACTTCGCCCACTCTGGGTGAGACGGGTGGGCGTGTCAGACTTTTACTGACTAAAAACCACGCGTGTTGCTTCAGTTGCTTGTGCCAGGGCCGCGGTAACTCTCTGTCAAATTTATCCGCGATCCAGACAGGCATCGGCTCTAGCCGACCCTGTCAGTTGTATAAGCCCTCAAGTTAAGCCCTCTTACTATTCTAGTATTACACAAGGCTTACTGTTAACCTTTTGATAAATAGTTAAATAAAAGAGGATCGGTTCAACGGCTAACCTTTCCAGCCCTGCCGACTCTCCAGAGAGCCACGAACAATACCTACATAATTGATTGAGGCTCATTATTCGAGCCTTGATAGGTTCAGCAAATCTTATTATGTCAGTAGAGAGAAAGATTTGTTTTTGTTTACTCCTTTTACTCGAGTTGACGATAAAATCACGCCTGTTTCCCTGGAGGTTTGGGCAGAGATGTACGGCAAGATTAAGTTTGCATGGGTTCCGAACCTTAAGAGGAAATGCGAAATATCTTTTAAATTGGTCCAATATTGGAGGTGGAAATAGGCAAGAGCCAAACCTCGAATTGTGACTTTTTACTAAGGAAATGCAGTTGGAGCTCTCTGCTCGCATTTCCTCTTAACATTATGCTGGTACGAAATGGTTCTGCTTTTTGAGGGTTCCTCAGATTTCAAATAGTTTTAATATATTGTAGAACGCATTTTCATCGTCATAAATCAAAGGATAGCATTCTTATCATCGTCTGGTGAGGAAGAGTTGGTTCCGAAAATATTTTAAAGAGTGGGCACGTCGTTTGATTCGTTGTACATTATAGCTGCACCTTTCACACTACCTACAGATAGGTAAAAATTTGGCTTTGCTACAGCAAACACGAGTTATATTTAAGTCCCATATTATAGGGGGCTAGTCTATTGCCGACAACCGAATATAAATTTACCGGGTTACCGACATAGCCCGAAGAATTGCCAAGTGGCAGTGGGCAGGGCACATTGCTCGCAGAACGGATGGCCGATGGGGCAGAAAAGTTCTAGAGTGGCGACCGCGAACCGGAAGACGTTGCGTTGGAAGGCCTCCCACCAGGTGGACCGATGACCTTTTGAAGGTTGTGGTGATCCGCTGGATGCGGGACGCACGGGACCAGTCACTGTGGCGACGCTTGGGGGAGGCCTATGTCCAGCAGTGGGCGTCTTTCGGATATAAATCTGACTACGAGATGCAAGTGAGAATTCTCAGATGGGAAAACGCAACAATACTTTTTCCGACCAGACCCGGGGAACCATCCCAGGACCTCGTGCTTTCTAGCACTTGCGAATAATCAGTCCAGTTCTCGCAAGGCAGTATTTGAGTTTAAAGGAATAAACTGAAGACAAATAGACTGGAGTTTAGAACGTATTAATAATTAGTAAACGTGGATAGGCAGAAACTCAGAACGCCATCTGCTACAATCTTTACATACTTTACTCGCTTCGTTATCGTTTATAAATCTGATTGTAATTATCGACTGTAACTTATTTACCGAATGTATTTAGCATTTTGCCTTTAGCAATTATATGTGAACGAAAAATAAATGAAGAAGATCCTTTGGAATTAATCGAAAGCAAAGAATTATTAGTCTGTAGTGGTTTTATCCTGTTTTATAAATGACGTGTTAAAAGCCGCGGCCTCAAGTTGGTAATAATTTATAGACAAGCCTGCAAATTACCAACTTGAATTAAGATTAATAATCAAGTTAAGTTAAATCTTAATTCCTTTATTAAACTTTTATTTCAATGTTAACAAAATAATTAACTGTACACCTTTCATTGCAGGTCAAAGTTACTTAATATTGGCTTATACTTCAGCCAGACAATGTCAAAGCGACTTCGCAAGTCCTAATCAGATTTATCACTATTGATTGCTAAGAAATTATAGAGAAATTTTGCGACTAAAGTGATAAGTGTACTAATTCTTTAGGCTTTTATGGAAATATTTATTCAGAAGATATTAGATTCGCTTTATATTCAGCATTCAAAATGGTTTGATTTTAATATCTGAGGCGGAAAGTCGTGCTAACTTAACGCGATAATTTCAAGATTTATCTCGTTATTTACATTTTGGGCCCGGCTGTGAGTTAACTATAGGAGGTACAATTACGAGCCGAGTGGCCGAGTTCTGGTCAAAGCACAACATTTAAATTTAAATATTAAAATGGAATCATCGACACGATGAAGAAGAAGAATTATACCTATATCTATTATTAGATATATAATTGATTATATGTATCTTATTTATCTTCATCTTAATTGAAATAAATATTAATACAACAACAATTTTACATTTGGTGTAATGCCAGTTGTACCTTTATCCAGTAAGTCTTAGTTACATCAGGGAATCGAATTGGCTACTTACAGATCAAAACCTATTTTGGATTTAACCATGCACGAGTTCACGAAACGCTTGAGATCTATGAACGTTACTTTAGCATGTATCTACTTTGTTTAAGCGTTTTTCCTGTCACTGTCAGACTATAAGTGCAAGTTAGAGACGGAAATAAAGCAAGAGCTGTCGTTCACAGATCTCGGATTAAGGGTTAAGGTGATGTCCTAATACAAAGCGAAAATTGGACAACATATTCAATCATTGTGTTAACAACGTATAAAAAAAACTGGACCAATGACTAATTAGTAGGTACTGCGACACGATCTTTAAAGCGCGCCAGGCTCTTGAGGCGCCATGATGCCCTGGTACCAATCAAATTATACTGACCCCTCTTTCACTCAAGTGTCCCACCAGACAGTGGAGATAAGCAGTTCCTCCCAGCTGTGCAGTGATGTTGCTGACTGTGTTGTTGGCTGTGACGTCAGCGGCGGGTTGCACTCCTGCTCGCCAACCGCGGGCTCTTGAAGCACCGTGATGCCCTGGTACATGAAAAATTTAATTTTAGGGAAAAGCAATAATTTTGTCCAGGTTTGGATTGGCGAGGCTTGGTCATTGGAACCCTATATAGGATATACTATGCCCAACATATACATAATTATTATACTGTGACCTTCCATCTAAGTTCACATGAAATATAGTATCGTTTTTGTCCTATGAACTCTGATCCGTATGGCACTGCGGGTAGCCAACTGAAAACCAGCGATGGTTGTCTGACGCAAATGATGAGTTGGTAACCCTATCGGTATGGGCAAGCTCACGAATGTTCTTAAATTTTCTACTATTTTACGCTGTCATTGTTGCTGTTAAATTGTGTCTGTGTCGAATAAATGTTTAATTTTTTTTTATTTCTACTTAGAGATTTATTGTGACTGGGACCACGTCTTGATGTGCAAGGTAGGTGGAGTAATTTCTTTACCAGCAAAGCAGATCTGTAATCTTTATTTAGCATAAAGCTTATATGTTGCTTCGGTTTAAGTAACTTCCATTGGGTTTGTGACCAAATATTGCGATAACCAATAGGTCTCATAAGCAATCATGTTTGTGACATCCCACCGCACTATTCCCAAACCAATGTAACTCTTGAAAGCCAGAATCAACCAAGGTGACCACCAGAAAAGCACCGAGGCAATGAAGCTCGACGAAGTCCCGGAGAATGAATTTAACTGTCTTGGAGCCCGCAACGAAATTAATCAGAAAAGAATAATGGAGAAGTAGGAAAAAATACAAATTACCACTTCCCTCCATATCAAGCAGGAGACAGAACAAACAAGGTCAACAGGCAAAAAGGATCGTTCAAAACTGGGATAAGCTCAGTTGCCTAGCACTACGGATCAAAATTATCATTAATATTAATGGGTCCTACTATTGTGAGCTGTTATATTTGATTCCAATATTAGATATGGCAAAAACACTTGACCGCACAGAAATTTGTTCTAGTTTCCACAAGGTCCATATAGTAAATAACTTTAGAAGCAGCCTGTACATTATCTAACATAAATGATTACATATTGTTTAAGGTACAATACACATACTTTATCCTTGTAAGTTCAGCTATCCCGAAATAAGACTCATCGAAAATATAATTAAACTATCTCCCATTTATCAGGTGTCCAAATTCTCAGCATTTACATTATTTCATCATTAATAATATTAAAATTATGTTAATTAGACGTTCGTTTCATCACAATCCGGGACCATTTATTAACTTATTAGTCATTCTGTAATTAATTCAATGGGCATAATTATAATAAGCCTGAGGCGATGCCGATTATTGGCAAGTACCTATCTACTTATCTCTTCAACGCAGACGAGCTTAATGCTGACAGAATTATGAGCAAATACGTCAAGATTTTTTTACTTTTGTGTTATCGCTGGCTCACTGGTATTCAGACTCGCCAGCAAGCGGGCAAGCGATGTCGTATGGGGCGGGAGAGAAGTGCCGGTATTGCGGTGCGCCGCTCTCCCTACCTTCCGCGGCCTGGACAGGGTCGCCACCGTCTGATGGCAGACGCGGTGGGGCCGCCGGTGAGGAGGAGTGTCAGTATAGCGTAGGCAGCTCTCCCAATCCCTTGCGGCCGAAAATTGGTAGGTGGCTGGGCCATAGACCTTGACCCGTCACAAGGGGATCAAGGGTACCATAAACAGGGTCGTCTGTCGCCTATGTGCTGGTTTGATCCCTGGGCTGATCACGGCGTACAATATTTTCTGGTGCGCCGGTGATGGGGGATACTCCCCAGAGGAGGGTCCAGTGACGGACAGCCGCGGCGGGTTCACGGTGAGTGCTAACGCGTGCCCGTGTTCCCGCCATAAGCAGCACAGGAGGACACCGTGGAGTTTTAGTGGGTTTGAGTCCCACATAACTGCACTATCTCCCCGTGGTAGTGCAGTACGCATGAGCATTTCCCAAGCAAAAAAAAAGGCTCTCCAGCAAGGCGTATCGTGTCACCTAGTTACTGGGTTGTGGAGGTCAGATAGGCCGTCGCTCTATGTAAAATACCATCTTCTTTTCAACTCCATCCGGTTCGGTAGTAAGCCGCCCTTCACATAGATAGGAAAATGCTAGATAGATTAATTCACTGGAATTCAGGCTCTGCTTAACTTATTTGATATGTTATCCTAGCTAGATTTTTGTAAGTTTCTCATTATTTGGCAATGATTTGAGATCAATTCTGCTCTAAAAGAATAGCTGCTGTTATAAACAGATTAGCCATTCACCTAATTTGGTAGTGAGCTGAAATCCCAGGGTACTTAAGCCGATCGTACATTTATACTACCGCGAATTTTTTATTCTGATAATTATAATGTGAAGCCTATGAACTAAATACACTCAATTCAATCCAGATCCAGTCTATACGTCTACGTTCAAATCTACGTTTATTCGATATACAATCATTTTCATTCACTTGACTCTAAACAGCTAATTCTCCCACCACCTAATAACAAGTAACATGGGACAAGGGCGGGAAGATGATGATGATGAAGTTGAAGGTAGAGTAGTACTCACGTATATCTCCTGTGGATGATGTGAAGAGTGGCAGCATGCAGAAGATGGCTGCCGCTAGCTGTATGCCCATGCTGCCAGTCTGTCGCCATCTCATCTGCAACAAGGACAATTAATAATTAGTGGAGAAGTGCGTAAGATGTTTGGCCTAGGTGATCACTGTTTATAATGTCAGGTTTAAGCTTAGTCGTAGTATACGTGAGCGGTGGGCGGATTGTATGTACGGCACCACATACCGCAGCGTTGTGCGTTCTGATTAAGTGACGAATGCTACTTTCACTCCTAGAAGCAGATAACACAATTAAACTATCACTTGAATGGGAAAAGGTTAATTTCTTAACATAAGACGCTTTGGAAATAATTAAAATTTGTGACCACATACTCGTAAGAGTGCCTTCATGTATTGTGAAGTCACTCTTATGTGGTCACAAATTTTATTATATAAATTTTAATTAAGCGTATGATTTGGTCGATTTCACGCCCCACAGAAGCCGCGTATACGCAGCGAATATACACAAGAAGCGCTGGCGTGGCAAAGACGTGCACCTAAAACACATTGAGTTGAGGAGGCGTTTACGTCACGTCTGCGTTGCGTATACGCGGTATACGTTATACTCACGCCTGCTCTAGATAACGAAGGTATAAACTAGCCAAACATGATAACAGCGTGGATCATAAACGCTATCAACGATGGAGAATACCTAGTTTGAGACAGTATCTCTATTGATATCTATTGTTTACTCTCGGGTTATAGTTCAACGCGGGCTTCGTACTCGCCAATCAATACCTTTGATGCTCTCTAGACAAAGAGATAGTGATTGTGTTTTTGACGTTATCGTGCGCTTTCTACGGCGCGTTTTCATTTTTGGTAGGTAATCAGGTTAAACCTGGGTTGTAGAGGGGATATAGGTATTTGCTCTATGTTAAGTACTGGTAATCTGCGGCATCTGGTTAATCTGGAAGCTAACCTCGATGAAAAGGCTAGGTACAATCATGATGAATCAGTGAAATGGCTAGCGCGGTCGAAATTTTTATTTAATTTTTTGCTGAAAAAAGTGAACATGACAAAAACACTGCAAAGCGAAATAGTTATTTATGCTACAAGTGCGGAAGGTAGGTGATTTCCGATGAGTGGCATTTTTATTCACGAGCGAGCGAAGCGAATGAGTGGATAAATCGACACGAGTCGGAAATAATCTTACGTAAGTGTATCATACAACATTTTACTATGCACTGTGCGAGAAAATAAAAAAATATCTGAACCAAAACAGAAATTAATAAAATGGCGGCTTATTCTAGCGCGCTCAGAATACCACAGATTAACTAATAGCTCCTCGGGCATATCTACTGCGCATGTTCAAATAGCTGTCACGTCGTAACGCAAAAAGGCACGAGCAAAATATACGTTCTGCCAAACATATTTAATGAATATTTAAAATTAATTTATGGATCAAAATCTAAATCTAGAGTAATTAAAAACGCCTTTAATGAAGTATTAGTTTTATTTTACCTTTTATATGAATGATAATCTATACTTAACTAATTTGTAAAACTTTTCTCAAATAATAAAAATTCTATTCGTCGGGCTGACGTTGGAGTTAAAAATTAAAATAATACAGAAAAGTAAAAAGCACTAGTTAAAAAAAGTGACACTTTCCGCACAGTTTGGCTGCTTGGAAAACGCTCTTTTCGAGGACATGCATTGTAAAATAACTTTCCTTTCGGAAGTCGGTGTCTTTTGTACCAATTTTTTTCGTTTTTGACACCATCATCATCTGCCTAGCCTTTTTCCCAATTATTGTTGGGGTCGGCTTTCAGTCTTACCGGATTCAGCTGCGTATCAGTGTTTTACATGGAGCGATTGCCTGCCTGTTTTTGACACCAGTTCAAATAAAAAAGTTCGGTTCATAATTGGCGGAGTAATCGCGTAACAAACTTACTAAAGCATACAGTCTAATTGAGAACCTCCTTTTTGAAGTCGGTTAAAAAAAAATCAACGCACGCAACAAATATTGTTTAAAATTGCATTTTTGTATATTTTATTCATTTGTCACTCATATTTATAATCCTAATAATATACAATTATAGTGTTCAACGTATTTGTTATGCTGATTTTTTATATCAACATCATTCCAGCCGAAAGATGTCCACAGCTGAACATAGGCTGCCTATATATCTGGGTTGCCTGGAAGAGATCGCAGAACGCGATAAGGCCGCCTGTTGTATGTTTGTTTTAATTTTAAGGTTTCCATATCTATTATTGTTTTTTATCTTGGTGTATAATAAAGTATATATAAATAAATAAATAAATAGGCCTCCCCTAGTGTCGCTACATCCTCCGGTCCTGTGCGTCTCGTACCCATCGGATACTCGCAATCTTAACCAGGTCATCTTCTACCTATTGGGAGGCTTCCAACGCAACGACTTTAATGTAATCTTACCCATTGTTGATTATTATTATTTCTATGACTTGTGTACCACTTATCGTTCCTTCTAATATTTCCCTAAACATTGATAAATCCTTTCAAAACATTCCATCAACAAACCCGATCTCTTAGACTATAAGCAGAGGAAAGTAACACTATCCCCAAGGCGATATCTTTAACTAACTCCAAAATCAGTTTCCGCTCCATTTCGTGTTGCCAATCAGTTGCCAAGGACGAAAGGTTTGATACAATGTACTCGTAGGTTCTGTAGGACAAATACAATAAAAGTATGAAGATAATGGATCAAAAGTAATATTCTAAAGGTAAATTTGTTCTCTTTTATTAATCGACTTCAGAAAAGTAGGTGGTTCTATGTTGGATTGTATGTGTGTTTTTGTTTTGTGTATGTTTACCGATTTCACCTTCGATTGTGGACCGTATTTGAACCGTATTTGTTTGAAAGGAAACTTTCTAGATATGGTCCATATAAATTTGGCGAAGATTTGAAGAAGAACTTCGGAGATATACAACAGAACACCGGCTTCCGAAATTGAAGTTATATGTTTGTAAAAAGATATCTTTGGCAGTACTGAACCGAATACGATCAATGTTCACTTTACTAAAGCTAAATGCCCAGGGATCACTTTTAATTTCGGAAATATGCACGGTTCCTGTGAAATAATCCAAGAGAGCGATGCCGCGGGAAGAAGCTAGAGTTTCCATAATGTAATAATACATGGATAATTGGATAGGACACACATGGTAGCGTGATTCCAAAGTCGATTGTTGCTGAAGTGATATTGTATGGTGATGAGCTTTTAATGAGGCTATTATGGGTAAATTGAGTTAATTATTGTATTGTTGCTTAGACCTTGAGCTTGAACGAGACCTAGAATAGCATATAATGTATGATTTCATGTATGTAACTGATGCTCCTGAACTATCCCACCTTTTTGCTCCGGCTAATTATAGACGAAGTAGGAAACACAGATTGTTTGCCGTACCGGGGAGTCGAACTGTTGCTCGAGCCCAGTGACCCATCCCACGTAAACTATCCGCGCTCAACGCTCTCTTGGATGCTAAACCCGATTGTGATGTGTAATGTCTGTATGTCTGGAGTATTGTGAGATGAGCGTGTAACCGCCGTGTAATTGTTGTGGATTATTGTGGTGGTTGGATGGGGTTTTGTGGTGTTGTATTATTTGGTGGTATATTAGTAGTAATAGATAAATAATTGAAAAAAAAACATTAGCGCTGTCACGATACTAGTGCCAACTCCTTACGAATGTGCTCGCGAACTTTAGTCACCATGACTCTCCATGAACCAGCATGAACCAAAAGTTGTGGTTGATGGAGAGCAATGTGGAGTGTCCACAACTAGGTACTATACATATTGTATGGTATACTGTAATACTCAATATTCATACTCCAATTTCGAATTACGTAACAAGATGAAAAAAAATCGAGACCTAGAAGAGACGGACCTATTTCGAGATTGATGTACCGCTGATTATGTTCCAGTTCAATCCAGAATAATCCTGTTATCCTCAAAGCAAATTACATTTGGATTGATTCGAGGTTTGCTCGTAAAATCGCAATTCTCTAAGGTCATCACAGAGTAAGAATCGTCAGAAATTCCAACCGATATGATTATGGAACGAGCTATAAAATACTGATCTAGTTTTCAAAGTAAGTATGACTTTACTTTGCTTACTCAGTAAAGTTTATCGTATTTAAATATCGTACTGGTCTAGAGGTTTACGACCGAACTGATGAAAACTCTTTGAAGTTTTTATGGATCTATGAATATGAGGTAAGGCGACAATTCCTACTTATATATACAAAAAAGCTTTAAGGCCTGGCCAAACCAGGCCCAACCAACCAGGCCAACCAGGCCTGAAAGTTACATTAAGTTTAAACCCTTGAGTGCCTAAAACGTGAATCCACGCGACACAAAGGCTTTTTAATTGTTTCGGTAATTATTATTTTGCACACGACCGGTTGTATATATTCTTATATATTTGTACCTACATCTAATAATGCCGATAATGTTAATGTTTCATGCTGGATTATATTCGAAAGCAATGTGAATTGTAACTGAATAAAAATTGAATTGAATTGAAGGTTAAAAAAAATTAAAAGATGTGCCAGAAATGTATGAAGCCTGGGCCAGCACTATGTACACGGTATGTAAAAATCGCTATATGATATAGTAACTGTTTTTTATTGTTAATTTTCTTTAATTTCACTTCGTTTCAATGTAAACTCAAATTAACTTTGTCAAGTAGAGCAACAGAAACTAAAATTAAACATGGTGGACCAGAGCAGCAGTATGCCAAGAATGTCATTTTGACAATAACTGTTTGCGAAGAATGCCATTTTGACAATGAAATTTGATTGACGTGTCATCGTAATATCTGCGTCAGTAAAAAACAACACGAATTCAATTGCAACAGAGAAGCAATCAATCAATGTCCGTAAAAGTAAACTGGGCTGCAAAATTAAAACAATCACTAAAAACTCCGAAACATGTCCAATTCAAAGTCAAAGCAAAGAAAGACTCAAAGACGTCACTTCTTAAAACTGTCAAAGTCATCGAACGTCATGTTAAACACAACTGTCATGGCTGCCCTAAAAAAAATAGGGTTATCTTATTAAAAAAACTGTTCAAATGATCATTTTTGTACGCCATTCTTCAAATTAATTTGTTAGTATTTTTATGGAATTCCCTTATTTTTACCCGACTGCCGAAGGAGGGTAATGTGTTTATCAGTCTATGTATGTATGTATGTAAGTATGTATGTATGTATGTTTGTTCCTATGTGGCGTTCTAGAGACCAAACGCGTGGGCCGATTTTGATGGTTCTTACGTCAATCGATTCGTCTTAACCCCGCGAGTGTCACTGGCTACATGAAAATTGGAAAATAGGAAAATGGCGGTTTTTGGGCGCCATATTGTGGGGGCCCAAATTTTTATTTCTTCCACACCTATCGTGTGGGGTATCAAAATAAAGGATTTTAAGAGGTGATTTCAGAAATATATAACACTTATATGTTTAAATGTACCTAATTTGAAAAAAAAATAACTAAAAAGTTATAAATAAAAAAAGTTTATTAAAAAAATCAAAAAACCCGACTGCTTGAAAAGCGAACTAAAAAGACGTAAACAAGGAGAAAATCATGCTGTGCAGTCGGAGGATACGTCTGGTTTTGGTCAGCAAGCTCGCGAAGATGTATCCTCCGACAGCACAGCATGATATTCTCCTTGTTTACGTCTTTTTAGTTCGCTTTTCAAGCAGTCGGGTTTTTTGTTTTTTTTACATATTATTTATCTATGTAGTGTTCATAGAAGTGGCCCAAAATCAAACAACTCTTTTGTTTGGACCAAAACTTTGCCCCTTCCATGGCAGTATGACCACATCACTAGCATAGTTATGCATGCAAACAGTACCTACCTATCTGTGTGATAACCATTGAACATGATTGCATAATGTGGGATCGGAATGCATTTGGTATTTTAGCACAAAGTTAGGTTTGATTGGGCTAGAATACCAAACCGAATAGGAAAGGGAAAATACTGCACAGTTGGGGTAAATATTCGACAGTTAAAGTTGATAATTAATTATTTAACGACTAGCTTTTGCCCGCGGCTTCGCACGTGTAGACTACATGCTTCTCCTTACTATATTTTAACAGTATGTAGAGAAAAAGTAAAAAATAATGATGATAAAAATATTGTATGGTGAAAGTGTTTCTTAGGACAGACTTATACTTACCTTCTTTATTATCAATACTCTCAATCCTTGTCCAGTCCCTATCACTTCACTATTTCTGTGTTTATCCATGACTAATAATAAGTAATCATAGGCATAAGTAAGTAATTAAATTAAAGTATTTCCTTATGAACAACATTTTTATCCATTTTGGATCTCGACGCCAATATCACCAGACTATTTGATGAGCTAACACGTGAACACGCTTTATAGAACTGTCCATGGCAAAAGCAATTCTCCCTCAAATCTACACCAGCATACTTCAGAGTTTGTCCTTGAGCCTTATCAATTGTCATGGGGAAGCAGTTTTTCCCGCCCCTATTTAATTCCTATATTTATGCGTTGAGCCATTTTATAGTTACCAACAGACTTTAAAGACTTGAAAGGATTTATAATCATTTTTCCTTTGTAAAAGAAGGACTTTTGTACACAACATTTCATCCCCCAATGATGGATTTCCCAAAAAACCTTAATTTGCGTTAAATTTTAATCTTCAGCCCAAACCAAATATTCGAAGATCCTAATTACAATACTGGCCGACTTTCATACAAACTTTCATCCCCTATTTCACACCCTTAGGGGTGTAATTCACAAAAATCCTTTCTTAGTGGATGCCTGCACAGTATAAAGTATCTATGTGCGAAATTTAAAGTCTCTAGACGATTTCATTATTCCCATGACTTCATCCCCCTTTTCACCCTCATGGGGGTGGAATCTTCAAAATCGCTGAGACACGTGTAATATTTTTTAAATCTTAAGCCTAAACCCAAAATATGAAGATCCTGACTTTAAAACTGACGGATTTTCATACAAACTTTCATCCCCTATTTCACGCCTTTAGGGGTGGAAATTCCAAAAATCCTTTCTTAGTGCTCACTTGCACTACCAAAGGAACCTACGTGCCAAGTTTCATGATTGAAGCTTCAGCCGTTTGGGCTGTGCGTTGATGGTCAGTGAGTGAGTCAGTCAGTCACTTTCTTCTTTTATATGTTTAGAAGATTTATCTAAACGCCTAGATGACACTTGCGTGACCCAAGGGATGGCTTTTACCTTGGTCAAAGGATAAGCATTGCCATACATACAACGTGACAATGATGGCTGTTTTTTTGCACAACGTGGAGGTGGTTTTCGACGCCATATTTAAGATTAGTTTATTTTTAGGCTTAGTTAGTTAGTCGTTTTTGATTTAAGTGTATAAGTATGAAGTTATCGTTAACTAAGTATTTTATACACTGTGTATATTTTCATCGATGTAAATTAATTATTAACTTAGGGCGGTACGCACTACATCCGATCCGTGTTCGTAAAATTTCGGTTCCGAAGTATCCGTAGTACTTCTTGTAGGGAAGCATACGCACTACATCCGAACTCTATCCGTTATAATCTGTCACAATTAAGAACATTTTGAACTCGGAACTCAAATCACGGACACGGAAGGCGCAAAAAAAAATGTTGCCAAAAATATTAGCCATGGTATGAAGTCGATATCTTCTTCTTCCACCTCGCCACTTCCCATTACTCGGGGTCGGCTTTCCTGGTCATGAGGCACTTGTTCCGCTGATAAGCATTGTCAGTAGATAGGCTGCACTTCTTCAAGTTCTTCTCGACACTCGTCATCCAAGATGTCAGCGATCTACCTCTCCCTCTCTTGTGTCGTCATGGAAAGGCGCTTTTCCACGATGTGATCATGAAGTCGAATCCTAATAGTTTTTCTACTCTTTTATAAATGCAAAAGTTTATATGTTCGAATTTTAATCACGCAAAAACGGCTGAAAGAATTTGTATGTAATTTTGCATACATTACGTGCACGATATTTTGATACATTCCTGTTCTAATCCAGGTTATAATTAACTATCGTAACCTGGATACCCGTGGATTTGTTGGGTTTATAAAACATTTTGACGCGGGCCAAACCGTGGGCAGAAGCTAGTAACATAATAAACTAATTTGTACTTGATCCCAGGTCATACCCTTAAGTCATTAACTTTCAGAATTGCCATAGTTTATCAAGATGTAACAGCTATGGTTATTGCCCTTTCACACAAAATAAATCAGTTTCCACATTGACAGAAAATAATAATACGGGTCATGTTTCAAGCTCAGGCCGTATTTCACCTGAACTTTCACAGGTTATTTATGACACGCATCACTACCTTATTGGCAGTTATTAGGAACGGCCACAGAGTACACCTCGGCGTGGTGAACTTTCTATTGAAACAAAGCGTGTCTTTGGGTGTCACTGTTTTACGATCATAAGATTGTGGCTATGACAGCCGGTTTTTTTCTAAATAATAACCGCCACCCATCGATATATACGAGTATGTACTACGCTACTCTGTTCGACTGAACTGTACTGCAATCCGTACACTTTACCCTATGTTGAACAAAACGCGTAAGCGAAGACCTTTTGATCGCGAGTAAACTAAACTTTTTATGCGATCTAGCGCTGCATGTTTTAATAGTTTGATTAGACAACATAAATATTTTAGCGCTGCAGCGAACTTTAGTTCTAACTCACCAGCATTTGAACATTATTTTTTTTATGAATGTTCTGTTGTATATGTAGAATGAAATATGTCAATGCAGTCAGCGGATGCCTGATCATTCATAATGTAACGAGTCTCCTCTGTGACTCTGAAAATACGTTAAGCTGTTGATCCCGACTGCCAATTGTAGATCTTTGACAGTCGTTACGGGTATTAAGAAGCTAAAAAACAGACACGAGTCTTCAGAAAGGTGGCCGCTCCATATAAGGTGTTCAGTAGACGTAAAAGTGACACTGTTCAGAGCCTACTGTCAAAGCTTTTACGCCAGCGCTTTATGGTTCAACTACACCCAGCGGGCCTACAGCGCTCTTCATGTACAATACAATAACGCCTTTAGGATTCTGGTGAGGCTCCCTCGATTCTGCAGCGCGTCGGCCATGTTTTCTGACGCAAGAGTCAATGACTTTTATGCCTTTTGGGCAAGCAAATAGCTTCTCTGATGCGCCGGATTCGGAGGAGTGACAACGGATTCCTAAGAATGTTTTCTGAGAGGTCAGACTCTGAGTTGCTTGGGAGAGTCATCCGGCTTCACGTGACGAGATGACAATATTACAATGAGTTGACTAACCTAGTTTTAAGAACTTTGTTACTGACAACTATGGAACTATGTAATTAGTCTGCAATAATAGTACATTATGGTACAAGTGTGTAATGTTGGTGATCATCGCTGAGGCGCCATTGGGACCCGAGCCGTTAGGTGAGGGTCTTAAGAGAGCCGAGGATGGTAATCATCATTACACACGTGTATCATACGGCGTTTTTCAACACACTTGTGAAGAAAACAATACTAAAATAACTGTAATTTTAACAGTGAAAACGAGTTGTAAAAAAATTTTCGTAATGGCGGGCAAAATTCATCAGTTTTCCTATGCGTAACAATGGCGATCGGCCATGGACTAAAATAATGAGGTTTCATTTTTTTGGCTTTTCGCGGATAGCGTTTTAGCCACGTACAAAATGGGGGATTTCAAGTTTTCTTTATTACAGAGAAAACAAAAGTTATATTTGAGTGAAACTTTTATTTATTAAACACAGTTGAAATTATCTATTTAAATACGAAGTTGAATGAAATGAGCAAGCAATAGGTCCATTAATTTATTTGCACTATTGAGCACGATCTTTTTTGTATCGAAACTTTTCAACTCAACCAATAAAAAAAACTCTATAACTCACTTGTGAATAATAGCGGTGAAATTAGAGCCACGTTATGAGCAAGTGTGTTGAAAATGGATTTTATTTATTTATATAAATGCTGGAAGTCGAACGCAACATATGAGGGCAGATTGATTATTATGACAGCCAAAGTTATGCGTAGTGGACATGCATTCCAACCAACCATACACCATCCATACACACAACACATACACTTTCACACATACACTTTCACACACCCGCATCCACACTAAGAGAGGCTATACATTTCTTTCTTTTTTTGTTATTAGTTAATTAATCGAGAGAGCCCTGGCACTCATATCACAAGTTAAATCTTAGCTTGGGTGCCAGAGGTCAATAATCTGTAATTTATGCAATTTTTATAATGATTATGTTTTTTTTTAACTTGTAAATTGAAAATTAAAATGTAAAAATTGTATTTTTGGAAATGAAGTTATTTATTATTATTCCATTTATTCATTTTATATACATATTTTTACATTTTTAAATATTATTCTATAAAAAATAAAATAAAAAAACATTTAAAAATACAAAAATAGTAGCCCACCGGTATCGGGAACAGGGTCCAAGCTACCGGTGGTCAGGGCTCCTGAGAGAGGAACCTCCTGACTATACGCGCCGTGTCCAGTAGTACCGCTTTCTGGATCAAGCCCTTGATCCAGCTGCCTAACGAGAGCCTCCTCAGATGTTCGTCGAGGCTCTTGGCTATTATGCCATTGGCCGTCACGACTATCGGCACAATGATTGCTGTATTCACATCCCACATGTCGACAACCTCGCGCGCTAGATCAATATACTTAGTTTTCTTATCTCTTTAATTATTATTATTATTATTATTCCGCGGACTCAAATAACCATACCGACTAGGTGATATTGACTAGAGGTGCCATTGCTAATACTAATATCAGCAATGGCGCCACTAGTCGATCTCGTGTTCTGTGGGACCAAGCCTTCTTTACCTTTTTTATTTCGTCTTACGACGAACTCTCTTGACAAAGACAGTAGATAGGATTTGTCAAGTTATCCGATTGTCGAACGTTTGATTGATTAAGTGCCGGAGTATTTTGAGGGATTCTGCTCTTTTTCTTACTTACGATTCTTTGCTATTTCATTGATTTTAGGACGTGGCTGTGACAAATTGGTTTTTGCGGATTGACAAGTTATGGCAACTTTCACATAATTTGTACGAAATGCAATGAGAGCTACCGTGTTTGTATTTTCCGCTAGGGCGCTGCGCAGGTCTACAAAATATCGAACTTCATAGTTTTTTTTCAGTTTTAGCGCGAGTTTATAAACATTTTTTTATTGTTGTGAATATTTTCCAAATATGACAGATTAAGATAGGTACGAATAGAGTTTTATGTTTTGGAAAATGTTCTTCTATTTTTTTACGAAACTGCAGCATACTCGATTTTTTGTTTAATCGCACTTCTACGGCATTAGAAATGATTTTATTCAAACTTTGCTTACGTGCGCGTAGTTACTACGTTTAACAGCTATATTTAAGGACTTTTCTCGCCAGTGGCGCCAGCTGGTGAGCACAAAAACTGTTAGCACTTATTGAGATAACATTGAGAGAATACCGGGACTTATTGCTTTACGAGTATTACAAGTTTGCTATGACTGGATAGTATAGGATACTAAATCTGCTGGGAAATAGTGTTCAAGTTCTATGTTGTTGATTTGACTTCTATAAAAAAGGATTTGTCAATCATACATAGAAGGACGTCTGGCTTTATTTTTAAACGACTTAAATAAAAGGAGGAGTTTCTCAATACCGTTGTATTTTTTTGTACTGTTAAAAGACCTAATAAATTTAGAACCCTTGTTTAGCAATGTATATTCTAATGTGATTACGTTTATTCATTATAAAAAATATTTGCACCCCGATTGCGTAACTGTTTTGACGTAACACGTAGCATGCAAAGAAAGGCACTCCTCTTTTCATTTTGACAAGTCAACAGGACTCATTACGTGTTTTACTCAGTCGAATAAATGGATTTTTGAACATATGAAGCTATGAATGGAATCAATGCAGGGGTGTTTGAAGTTACAAAATTAGGATGCTTTTCATCACACCCACACAATCTCCCAACAAAAAGAACTCAACTCGCAAATTCAAATTTTGTTATGTAATTCTCTCTGTACATAAAAATCCAATACGTACACGAAGAAAAGTTTTTAAAATCGTGTTTTCTCCAAAAGTTACGTCTGACAAGCAAAGTCCAAGTCCTCTCGAGTCGTATGAGAATGTACTGCACAACGGATCTCAAGTTTGATGAGTTCCTACCGCTCGCCGTCAATTTTGTCAAAAGATGGAAGATATGTATGTTTTCTCTTTATGTTGGTATAAGTTTAGGTATTTTAGTAGTTTGCAAGTTTGATGGTTTAGGTTGTGAGTGCAAAAATGGGTTTTAAGAAATAAACGGACTTTTAAACACCATGGTTCGTTTCTTTGCAAAAAGCTTTGGTAACGGAACTACGAACTACGGTAACTACTACTAAAAACACGCCTTATTTTTACTCGACTGCCGAAGGAGGGTAATGTGTTTATCAGTCTATGTATGTATGTTTGTTCCTATGTGGCGTTCTAGAGACCAAACGCGTTGGCCGATTTTGATGGTTCTAACGTTAATCGATTCGTCTTAACCCTGCGAGTGTCACTGGCTACATTAAAAATGGAAAATAGAAAAATGGCGGATTTTGGGCGCCATATTGTGGGGGCCCCAATTTTATTTCAAACCCTTCGTGTGGGGTATCAAAATAAAAGGTTTTAAGAGGTGATTTGGGGGTGACAAAAACATATAACATTTATATGTTTAAATGTTGTAAAAAAATAATTAACTAAAAAGTTATAAAAAGAAAAAGCTAATACAAAATATCAAAAAACCTGACTGCTTAAGAAGCCAACCAGATTTATCCTCCAACTGCACATCATGACTTTCTTCTTGTTTACGTCTTTTTAGTTCGCTTCATAAGCAGTCAGGCTTTTTGTTTTTTTTTTTAAAAGGTTTCTCATATTTCGAATAGGATTCAAATATTTCCAGTTCATTCATTTCTGACTCGTTGTGACTCAGTTTTCGATATCGAAGATCTACGTTACGTGGCAGTAAGACAGTTAACAGATACTACCACTATATCAACTCTGCTTATCCATTGGTGTGTACTCAAATTAGGTGCGCCATTGTTTGGTTTAGGTACATCAGTATTAAGTAAACATGTTGTATGTATACAAACGTATGTACATATATTATCTCTTGATAATAATTGTCGTGTTACAGTATATTTTAGAGGATAAATACAGTCTGTTACCGAGATACGTTGGGTCCTTAGGGGTTTCTAACAATGTAAAATTAGATGTGTTCATGAATTTACATTTACGCTTCGTTGGTTTCGGAATATTGAGTCTAGTCTCGAAATATGTGTTTAATTATGTTGTACAAGAGTTACTGTAATCTGATATTTTTGTTGTAATCCTGTGTTAGTTTGAAAGTTGTAAAATCGACCTAGTTCAGGAGGTATGTTCACAGCCTGGATAGTTAAAAAAAAGTTAATTAAAAAAATCAAAATACCCGACTGCTTAAAAAGCGAACTAAAAAGATGTAAAAAAAAAAAAAATCATGCTGTGCAGTCGGAGGACACATCTGGTTTTGGTCAGCCAGCTCGCGAATATGTCAGGTATGCGCAGTCGGGTATTTTAATTTTTTTAATTAACTTTTTTATTTATAACTTTTTAGTTAACATTTTTTTCGAATTAGGTACATTTAAATATATAAGTGTTATATATTTTTGAAATTGCCTCTAAAAACCCTTTATTTTGATATCCCACACGATGGGTTTGGAAGAAAAATTAAATTGGCCCCCCACAATATGGCGCCCAAAAGCCACCATTTTTCTATTTTCCAATTTTAATGTAGCCTATAACACTCGCAAGGTTAAGACGAATCGATTGACGTATGAATCATCAAAATCGGTCAACGCGTTTGGTCTCTGGAACGCCACATAGGAACAAACATACATACATACATACATACATACATAGACTGATAAACACATTACCCTCCTTCGGCAGTCGGGTAAAAAAGCAAAGGTGATACTAGATTACTTGAAATAATCTGTTATCAAGTCTCATTTCTCTCTCAATATAATATGATTGATCTGAATTTTAAACAACCAATCAAAAACAGGCAAGTAGACATTTATCCGGTGAGCGGCATCAGCTGGATTTGGTTATCGCTGGTCGTGGTAGTTGTTGGCTACCCCAACCAGTTGTTGGATGACCAAATCCAGCTGATAGATTTCGTTACAACCATGCTTGATAGAGGCATGTGTTCAGTGGATGTTTGTCTGCTGATAGTATGGTGGTGAATTACAACAGTTAACAAAAATACTTGTCATTTGTAGACAAGACAATTATGAAAATATTTTTAGGGTTCCGTACCCAAAGGGTGAAAACGGGATCCTATTACTAAGACTCCACGATCTGTCCGTCACCAGGCTGTATCTCATGAACAGCTAGACAGTTAACATTTTCACAGATGATGTATTTCTGTTGCCGCTATAACAAAAAAATACTAAAAACAGTATAAAGATAATATTTAAGTGGGGCTCCCATACAACAAACGTGCTTTTTTGCTGTTTTTTTGCGATAGTGGTACGGAAATCTTTGTGCGCGAGTCCTGTTTTATCAGTCAGATTGTAAACTTTCGAATCCTACAATCCACAAGAAGCCGCATATCAGACCCGTCCGCAACCTCACAATCAGAAAAGTTAAATATTTGCAACTCGTCGATTCGTTATTTGTTAAACTGTTGTGCTGTAACTTTTAACTAGTTTCGTGGTTTGCATTGGCGGACGGTCGAGATGTGATTCAACTTTGAAAAAATCCTTTTATTTAATTTTTATTGAAAAATGGAACTGAAAAACTATTTTTACAAAGACAAAGATATTTTATTTCAACTAGGCCACCAAGCGGCACTTTTGAACGTTACATAAAAATGATTCTACCTTGCATTCGGAAAGTAGCTTGTTATGGAGGAGAATGCACAAGAAACTCCGTATATACTCTTTTAAAAAAAAATATCTTTTTTACAATATTTAGGAACATAGGTACATACATTATTAAATTCATACATGTGAGGACAATGCACCCAGAATAGCACTACACACTATACCACCTACAGACATAAAGTATTAGAAGTACTCACACATGTACTGTGCAGTTATATAATAGATACTAAAACATTAACATCCGAAGCAGTCAAGTTATGTCCAATCCCAACTGACGGCGTCCGTTCACGAACATGACGCATGAATTGGCACCACCCAGCTCAACCATCATGAAGGGAACCGGATGATCCAACACACGCGCCACCATCAGAGAGACATTTGAGAGAGCATGACACACTCCACGGCCAGGGCACACACAAGTCAACGAACGACACATAGGTACAGTAAATGGTAGATTTACAGTTGGGTACATAGTACTCACACACGTGCTGTGCAGTTATACAATACTAAGGAAAACAAAATATTAGTTTTGGTAAAAGAATTGAGATCATTGTAACCAAGTAGCCCACTACAAATATAATCTGGATAAATGGAGTATTAATAATTTAACCATTTCTCCGGGACTTGTCGAGCTTCATCGACTCGGTATTTTTTTGTTACTCACCAATGTTGGTTCTGCCTTTCAGGAGTTAAACAGGTTGGGAATAGTGTGGCGGGTTTATTGAACATCCAGTGCGAGTGCGGTCGGTGTTTGTGGTTAGACTGTGTTCCATTTGCTGGAGTGTCCTATATATACGTTCACAGAACCTTTGATGATCTGAACAACGACTCCGACGTTGCAATAAGCGTAGGCGGTTACATCACTACGATTAGGCACAAAACGTATAAATCACGTTAATTGTGTCCTCACTGTACAACGGAAGTCACTGCCTATCTTTTTGACATCATCTCAGGCCACAGAAGAGCCTTTTATTAAATTCATAAGCCAAAACCTTTACAAGTACCCTCAAATTACATCCGACTACAAACCAAACAATTCAATTGGCGGTAATAAATAAAACTTATTATAAGGCTACCCGCAATAAAATAAATCTTCCGTAATACCAGACGTATAAAATAGGAAATCATTGAAATAAATTACAGGTTTTCAGCTCGGCCAGTGCCTGTAATATTTATTAACTGAAAACTGCCTATGATTGTACGGTAATGCGCGCAATTCGCCTGGTTAGACCAACTGCGGGTTTCAGGGCAATTGATTTTAAGGTATTATTTTGTTGGACCTAGCTCACGAATACTGCTTGTTTAAAGTTGAATACAGCACGCTTTAATACAGGTTGGTTTTCATTAATTTGTGAACTGAAATTTGGTCGCTGTGTTTCCTAATCATTACATTTTTAAACACTAAAATAACACACAACACTAACACTAACGTTATGTTTTTTTTCTTACTCTTGGTTACTGAAATAAAAATATTTCGGCGTGTCACAAATTAAACGACAGTGTGTGTCAAAAATTATAGCATATTTTTAATAAAATAAAATATTATGAAATATAGGCAGATTTGGAATCAAAGTATACTTATAATTGAAAACACTTTTCTTTACAAATATGGTCCAATGGTGGCGTATTAACTGACATTGTATATAAATACGAAATCAATTAGTAAGGCCACAGGCGTCGGTACCTACCACACTACAGAAACCCCACCCCTTAATTGAAAAATAATTGAACTATTAGTGGGTTCAACACGAACAGAAGCAGTGAATTTTGTTTCTAATAGTGACGGATTCAACGTGCTTTCTAAGGCTCGGAGCAGTATTGATACGTAATGGACGGTCACCCATCCATTAACCAGCTAATCCTTTAAATGAATTAATTACCTTAATATCTGCTTAATTAAGAAAGTGTACCCGAATATTTTTAGTAATTACGTGTTATTGTAGGCTTATGAGTTAAGAAAAGAAGAAAATAATTTGTTTGTTTTACTCTAGACGCTTTTACGTGCACGTCTTTTACATCGTTCTCACATAAATGTATTTTTTTTCTAACAAGAAATGATGTAACCAAATACTAGTAAAACACTTTTTATTTTAAAAGAGTAAGTGTGGAGTTTATTGTCCATTCTTCTCCATAACAAGCTACATTTCCGAATGGACGGTAGAATCAATTTTTGTTACTTTTAAAATATTATTTATTTTTGACGTCCAAAAGTGCCGCTTAATGGCTTAATTGAATAAAGAAATTTTGATTTTGAGAAAATAAAATAACTCTAAAATGTTTCTAATGACTGACAAACTCAATCAATCTGCCTAGCCTTTTCCCAACTATATTGGGGTCGGCTTCCAGTCTTACCGGATTCAGCTGAGTACCAGTGTTTTACATGGAGCGACTGCCTATCTGACCTCCACAACCCAGTAACTGGGTAACACAGTACCCCTTGGCAAGACTGGTGTCAGATCTCAAGCTTCTGTCTACCCGTAACGACGGTCAAAGTTCAAATGACAGCCGGGACCAACGGCTTAACGTGCTTTCCGAGGTACGGAGGAAACTCGGTATGTTGAAATGGTCACCCATCCACGGACCGACCTCGTCAAGCGTTGCTTAACCTTGATGATCGACCAGTGCGGCTGTTATTATTTAGCCACGAGTTCCTCAAACTAACAAACTACTAATGCAAATTTTCGATTACTTGAAAACTGAACACAGCAATAATATTTCTTGGCAACTAAAATAAACAAGCAACCTCAGAGACATTCTTATGCATAAGTTGCACAACATGATCACAATTCGATTTCCTTTTAATACTTAAAATTCCAAATAACCCCATCACAAAAAACACAGTACCTAACATAAATATTCATTTGACCCAAATAAAGATGGCGACTCTATCCCCGGAGCGGATGGGACATATTTGTATAATATAGTCCATAATTTTCACAGTTCAACTCATCTGAGTGATCAAAGCTTACCTAATCGTTCGGGTCGGTTTGACCATTAAATAGAGTGGTCACTACCAGGCTAGCAGCTACCTGAGCATATAAATAGATGCTAGATATTGGTGAATGCTGGGTTATTATTTTATGAGTGGGATTGTAAAGCGGTCCATATCTGTTGCTTGAGTCGTTGTTGTAACATTGTAAATGTGCATTGGTGTTTGTCTTTGTTTGGTAAACTTTTACTGCTTAATAAATTCTAGCACACTGTAATACAGTATCAACAAGCTAAATATAATCAGCAATTTAACAAAATTGCTGATCATATTTAGTTGAATTATGGCTCAGAGTTTTGTATTGCCTTCTTTAATTTCAGAGTTAATATTACTAAGCGAGAAATCTAACATATCAGGTAGTACCTAAGTAACCAACTTTGTTTATTTATTGAGATAATAATAGGTATAATGGTGGCAGTTGGTTCGCATATTACAAAGAACTTAATATACCTTTACGTAGGTATACCTTTGGCCACAGATAAATCTGAAACAGAGTTACTGCGGCCCTTGCACAAGCAACTGAAGGAACACGGGTGGGTTTTAGTTTTTAGTCAGTAAAAGTCTGACACGCCCTCCCGCTTCACCCAGAGTGGGAGAAGTCATTGGATAATATCAAAACCAAAAAAAAATGGTATACCTTTGGGGAATAAAGACATAACGTTATATATACTATAATATTATAAAGAGGAAAGATTTTTTGTTTGTTTGTACCGAAAAGGCTCCGAAACTACTGGACCAATTTAAAAAAAATCCTTCAAAAATACAAAGCTGAATTATTCCTGAGTGACATAGGATAAATTTTAATCCCGAGAACGGGTCTTGTGGGGTGGCCCACGGAATAGCTAGTTTTATTATAATAACGACGATTTGAATGACAAATATGTAGTTAGAGTAATAAATAATAGTCTCGATACAAACAATACTAAAACTGTGGTCCCAATACAACAAACTATAAACACCCATTGGCAAAATATAAGCATTCAAGCAATTCCTTCGCTAGCTACTGCCAGATGCCACTTAATCCTAATACAAAGTAAAGACCCACTATTTCCTTAATACAATTATGTTTATACCATTCCCTGGTGCTTCAGCAACGACCTATAAGAAAAGCATTAAGAAGAAAATAGGCTATAGCGGAGAAACCCGTCTCTAATGGAGGAATGGCGTGACAACTCTTTGAATTAAATAAATAAATGTTCACACTTAATAGCGTATTTGGCGCTCCTTTGTCTGGATATATGCAAATATAACTATGTATATTCTATATGGAGTAAAGTGTGTTAAGGCTTGAATCTTAAGGAGTCTTTAAAGACAGACAAAGGGGCGACGAGGCGGTGCGACAAAGATGCGACGGCCCGTTTTCGTAAAATCCTGTTATGCGGATTACAACAAATTCTACAACAAGTAAAATTTTCAAATTTAAAGAACCCCCGACATATTTTTATTTCATGCTACATAATTTTTCCATTTATTGAACACGTAATTATGACACGATATCTTGCGAAAACACCCCGATCCAAACAGTAAAACGCCCATAACTTTATAACGGCTGAACCAATTTTTATCAAACATAGCTAAGAAAACTTTCGATAAAGTCTCCTTTCAACATGACTGGAACATGAATGATGCCACAGACTGATACGCAAATAAACAAATACACATATACAGGTATACTCGTAAAACTTATAACACCTCTCTTTTACCGTCGGGGGATAAAATGAGAAAATGGAGGCGTGAGGCATGTTCTAGAATTAAAAATTTGAAGACATTTGATGTACCAATCCGCACTGGGCCCGCTAGATAGAATATGGGCCATTTCCTCTTGCTTGTGTCCCAGCAGTTAGAAACATTAAAGGCTGATTATGTTACAAATATGTTTGTCGCATTGTCTTGTCGGACCAGTCTCAGGGAGCCTTAAGACTCTTTGCAATTCGAAGTCAATATTCGATTCGGAATCCAGACGTTTCGCCTCAGAATTGGTGCTTAACTTTTAACATATTCGGTTATCAATAGGAATATTACTGTGCTCGGAATATTGTGAGGAGCAAAAGTGAACTTCTAAAAGAATGATATACCTAATTTAGTATATTTAACTAGGTACAAAGGGAAGTATAGCAAGTATATCCTGAAATAAAAACTCTACTAAAAATACTTACCGTAGCAATTTTTTTAAACTATGGGATATAAAATACCGTATGTACTTATATTTAAAACTGCAGCGAATAAATACGCGTGTATTTTATTACGAGTACTTAAAGCTCTGGCAGACACTTACAAACACTCACACATTCCCCGTTCACGCTCCAAATATTTACAACATAGCACACAATTCGTCTAAATAATCAAGAGGCTTTGTGAACTAGATTGTGTTTAAACTGGAGCTTTAGATTACAAGTACCAAGTACCTCCGTGACGTCGAACTTGCCGAAAGTGCTGAAATTCAATTGGCAGCCATTTTGATTCCCGTATTGGACCGTTCGAAATTCAATTTTGATGACAGAGTTCTCTTTTGAGGTAGAAATATATTAGGTACTGGTTTTCGCTCGCGTTTTACCGGCCCAGATATCGGAGATCCCCGAAATGGAAAGAGTTAAAGGGTCGAGGGTTCTCAATATAGTGGTTATTCTAGTTTCTTTTTGCTTTACGTTCCTACTGTTCATTATTGACTTTTCTGTAGTGTATCTCGTTTCATATGCTGATGTAGACAGAATGTGGCAGTTATTTGATATTAAATTTGGTTTATTAACTATTTTTATCTGGGGTTTCTTGAGAAAATGTCGGTCGTGTCGGGTGTGAATATTGTGAAAATTTGGGTGTTAGAATGCCAAAACGTATAGATTTGTAAGGGAACCTGAATATTATGATCTGAGGCTCTAAAACAGAGGTCACCAATTACTTTCATTTGAAGTCCGTTTTTTAAAATAATATGACCGTCGCGGTCCGTAAGGTTTACAGCCACCCCCCGGCCTTTTCATCGTCATGTGTATTTACTTTGAAATTGAGCTAAAATAATATAATTGTAAATATAGATTGAATATCAATGAAGAATTTGATGAGATGATTCGTCCGTTGTCAAATCGACGGCAATTAAAATACAAAGAGCGGTATAAATGATGAAATTACTCACACAAGTAAATTATATTGTACTGTTTACCTATGGTCCACACAAGATAGGTCAGCGGTCCGGCTCCGGGCCGCGGTCCGCTATTTGGTGACCCCTGCTCTAGACAAAGTGTTATTGTATCAGCGACGCCAATGGTCGAAATGCCAAAATGTAAGGGATTGATCCCGTGAAATTTTGAAGATTTATTGACAACTTGCTGTGCCCGTGGCTTCGCCCCCGTCAACTGTCTACCCTACCCTACCTATGTACACTGTCCTGCGCGCCTTACCCTACCTTACCTACCCTACGCTACCCACCGTATCTACCTACCCTACGTTACCTACCATACCCTAGCTACCCTACCTACCCACCCTACCTTAGCTATCCTAGCTACCCTACCTACCCTACATACCTACCCTACCTACCTACAATTTTATTTTTCTTAACTTTTTGTTTCATAAGAACCTTCTCCTAACAATAACAAACACGACAAAAACAGAATAAGCGAAATTGGTCCAGCCGTTGACGCGTGATGCCGTGACCAAGGGAAATAGGGATTCGTTATTATTAATATATTCGTTATTATTTATATATATAGATACACGTGTCATGTGGATCAAACTGTAAGGGCAGACAGTAATTGTAATAAATTAATTATATAATAAGTAATCGCTGTCGCGACGCTTTGGTGGATAGAATGCAACTTGACCAGAGCCTCTGAACTCGCAAACACTCACTGAGCAAATGTGATGCTGAACATACACAGACACGTGTGTGTGTTTTTGGTGTCATGGTGTGGTGTGTGTGAAGTGTGTGGTTACCAGTGATGACTTAAAGTGTGGTTTTATTATTTTAGTACTTTTATAAAAACGTGAGGTTCGACGAAAGCGCAATTTCGGGCTGATGTACTATAGTCCTTTTTTAAAAAAGCTCTCGAACCTTCGCAAAAGTTTCCTGTTATAATGCAATCAAAACACGAACGGCCCTTTTCCCCTCAAAAATAAAAGCAAAAATCTCCAAGAACACTTTTACATTATTACGATGATATTTTTTTCCCTTTTAACAAACTATGAATTTTAAAAGAGTAATTTTGAATATGGCGGCGTAAAAAATGGCGGCGGAAATTTTCTAGGTTGTAATATTAAAAGCCAGGATTAGGTTCGGGGAGAGCCAGAATTATTTAGTTGTATTAGATAAAATTAGGATTCCTCTGAATTTTCTAGTAGGAGTAGGATGAAAGGATTACTCTTTATTGTATTGTTAGATAAATTGAAATTAGAATCTTTGATAGGTTGTTATTTATTTTTTTGGTCATATGAGAGAAACAGTTTAGAAAAATGAAAAACTTGGACTATGGTATGGAATCGTATTTTGCTTAGATAAAGTACCTATAGATTAAGCCCTGGCGTGGCCGCACATGAGACAGCAATAGTTATTTCTGGTGTTACAACAAGAACAAAAACTCTACAACCCACCATCGCACTGACACTTATTATCTATAAATAACCCAAATTCCTTGTCTCAATTAACACATAATACCACGAAATCATAGAAAATCAAACAAAATCGAGTTTGTTTGTCAAACCTGCCATTGTATTAGAGTTTGACAAACAACAGAAACCGGCCATGGTGACAAGGACCAAAAATAATCTTTTGTCCTTATCATTTACATGGAGCTGCCAATTAGCCATCTCGCTCTATCAATCAAGGTAATTTTAAGGCTTAATCTATACCTACTTTATCTAAGGTATTTTGTTTTTTTGCTCGAAAATGAAGTTTTCGTCTTTCTTTCTTTTTTAAACATTCAGAATTATAGCACTGTATGTGAGTGTAGTATAAAGGTTTTTGTGGTTAACTTAATTTACTTTCCCAAACAAACATTTTGTGACTAAGGACCAGATTTTTGATCCGTAATTAACTCAACCAATGTTTAAATATGCATACCAATGTTTTCCGACTTCCAGAACAAAACACTAAAAAGTGCAAAAATTGCGTTTCGGAAGTCGGTGTTGCAAAATGATAAAACAAGAGGTACCAAAGACACCATCTTCCGAAACGAAAGTTATTTTTGCACTTTTTAGTGTTTAACTTTAGAAGTAGTTTTTTTATTTTTTAGGGTGCCGTACCCAAAAGGTAAAAACGGGACCCTATTACTAAGACTTCGCGATCCGTCTGTCTGTCTGTCTATCTGTCCGTCTGTCACCAGGCTGTATCTCATGAACCGTGATAGCTAGACAATTTAAATTTTCACAGATGATATATTTCTGTTGCCGCTATTACAACAAATACTAAAAATTTGATAAAATAAATATTTAAGTGGAGCTCTCATACAATAAACGTGATTTTTTGCCGTTTTTTGCGATAATGGTACGGAACCCTTCGTGCTCGAGTCCGACTCGCACTTGGCCGGTTTTAATATATATCATCATCATCATCATCAGCCTATTAATGTTCCCACTGCTGGGACACAGGCCTCCTCTCTGTGAGAGGGAATGGGCCGTAATCCACCACGCGGGCCCAGTGCGGGTTGGTGGATGTCACATGTCTTCGAATTTTTGGTTCTAGGACATGTCGGTTTCCTCACGATGTTTTCCTTCACCGTTTTGAGAGCAGTGGTGATGAAATAATTTACACAAAGTAAAGCGCCTGCCTGGGCTCGAACCCACGACCTACAACTTGTAAGTCGCGGCCGATACAACTTGGCCACCACCTACCACCACCATAATATATATAATTTTTTCATTTTATATTTACAAATCGATAATGTTTCATGAATCGCATTAAAACGACCTTCCACGAGATAAAAAACAACCAAAACAGTAACAGTGTATACTTACTACAAATTCTAACATTTCAATCCAAAAACTATTCCTAATCTAGCGTGACCGTAAGCCTGTACACATCATCTCACTTCTAACCAATACCCATATACCCGTTGCTTTCCATCTCACTCCTACTCATTCATTACGTACCCGTTATTTTTCTTCCAAACAGTGGCGATACATCCAACATCCGAGTATTTCTCACAGGGTCTCTAATCCGTAGCTTTCCGTAACTGCCGAACAAATGTGTATGGGTCCCGAGATCGATTGCCTGACGCTTTTTTTCCTCCACTTAGATCCAAGTTAAGGGGTGGACCGATTTCGTTATTCACTTATCTTAAGGTCACTTTGTAGTGAATGCTATGTGAAAGAAGCGTTGGCGTATTTATAGGAAATATTTTGTCAAAAAAATATCATACTCATTGTTTTGTGTAGTAGTTTTACAGGTACCAATTACCTTCTTTTACTATGAATTCATCATCATCCACAACCTGAACACAGATTAGGGAAGAGAGAAATATCTGTTAACGTAGTAAATGTAACAGATATTCCACTCTCCGAGATCAACACCATTTTGAGCTCAATATCCGTGACGGTTGGGTTGATCCTTGACGACTCGTTTCTTGCGAGGCTGCCGAACTAAGACCTCCGCGTCCATCAACCACGCACTCCCCTTGCGAGCGGTGGCAATGACAACTGACTGGCGGAGCGGTGCTGGGACCGCGGGAAAGTGTAGGCATTAATCGCTGAAAGTACGGTCGAGTGAAGGAGGCCTGGTCTGACTTCACACGTTGCCAGGCATGGCCTCCTGCATCCAGGTTCTACCCACGATGACAACGATGTTGTCTGCCACACGCTGCAAGCATTGGCCTTACTCTCCTTGTGCCATTCCCCACGCTCCTGCATCAGCTCCTGCATTCAGGTTCTACCCGCTATGACAACGATGTCGTCTGCCCACTTTACTGCATCTTTTCTGATTTACCAATTTATTAGTAAACTGTTTTGTAAAAAAAAACATCGATGAAAATTTGGCACATTGCTCGCAGAACGGATGGTCGGGGAGTAACGCTTTTCTTTTACTCATCTCTATAATCTGTCACGGTTTTAGCTCTTGCTCACAATGCATATTCCTTTTCTTCTCTGCCTCTTCCCAAAACGCATCTACATTCATGTTCAAAATGTTTGCGGCAACACGCTTTCCATTATGGCCGTATCTGTCACAAATATAATAGTCCCCAGCATTAAACGTGTGCTTTGAGTAATTTAAATCTTTTATACCCTCGTAAAAGGAGGAAATATATTTCATGGCATGGTAATTCATATCTCTAGCATTATCTGTCGCCATTTCGAGAATATTATGCACGATTAGAATTTATTGGCTGCTTCTGAATTACTGTTTTGGCCTGCTTTTGGATAACTTACACAAATAGGTATTGGGAGATATCTAAACGGATTTTCAAACGAGGTGAATAATAACCTGCTTGGTCTAACCAATGGCAATGGTCAAACCATGGACGAAAATAAAATAGTAATAGCAAAAATGGATGTACAGGTTTAAATACAAATAGTATTGGTCTTACCTATGTTATGACATTACGAAGCTGACCGAAACGATTTGAGGTTCTTCAAAAACAGGGGCATAACAATTATAGCTACGAAGTGGAATTTTCATGCCCGTGTCTATGTTTCCTGATAGATATAATCTGGTAGTCTTTTGTCAATATTAAATGGTAACTTCTTAGCAAGTCCATCCATCGTAGACCATATTATCGCTTACTCAGGTGACATAGTTGTAAAACATGAGCCTATCATTATTAAGAAAGACGCTACAGAGCAGTGGGCTAAAGCAGGCTGTCTTTAAATCACACATTTAACCTCAATAACAGATGCTGCTGTATCAAACAGTGAGACTAAGGAAGTTCAGGCAAAGGGATAAGTCAATGCATCTTTCTTAACCAGAAAGATCTCATCACAGAACCGATAACCCGCAAAACGACCTTCTTAATCGCAACCCAAATCATTCGCTTATCACTGGAGCACAACACCACAACTCACTATCCTTATCTAAAGCCTTACGTGCCCCCCTTAAACTTATTTATTCCCTTTGATTTAGGGTTGTTCCTTGACTGATTTCTGCGACAACATTAAGAAGGAAAAGTACAGAAGGTCCATAAAACACGGAGGCGAATAGATGCACGAAAATATAGGCGCGTAATTACAAACACCAGACGACAAGGTTGACATGGATTTATCATAGTATGTTGATACTTGTTTTAGCGTCGTCATTTGCATCGATCAATTAAATAGCTTCTTGCACTACCACTGCTCCTACTATTTGAGCTAGGCCTAAAACAATTATCATATTATCAGCGAAAATGATTGTAGAAAAGTAAAAAACGATCGAAAAGCGTTTACTGAAATGGCACATTGTCAGCCATGTTGAACTTTTGATAAATTACACTGCTGGAATGCCTGTTTGTCTAGAGTACAAGGTTCTGAGTAAGCGGTTGGCTTACTCAGAACCTTGTACTCTAAACAAAACGGCATTCCAGCATGGTAAGTATGGTTATCTCCGTTTATCTCAGTCGAATGCAAGTCGCAACTTCGTTAGTGCGCTAGCACTTACCAAATCGATTCTATGTGTACATGCGTCTCCACTCATTCCATAGAGCCAACCTTCTGGGACCTAACTATGTTGTGATATTAATGCGGCCCACGTCTCACTTAAACCGAACGATGCCGCAACGACAACGTGACGTGATTACACGACTTGTGTCGGCTTAAAACACAAAGACGTTAATATCCTTCAAGGTAAGTAGGTAAAGGATTTTTGGGCATTTTCCGTTAACCTTTTTGTCCTTTTCTAAATAGGTACATACATGTGGTCGTATCTTGACCTTCGTCTAAGGTCTAAGGATTGTTTTGTTGCAACTACATTGTCTTGTCTCTTCAAATCACCTTAAGGTTCCCGCAGACAGTTCGGCATCGATACGACGACGTATTCTCTTGCTTTCGAAATTGCTCTACAGATAAAACAATTTCTATAAAAAAGCCTCATCGCGCCGTTGTCGCTTTGTGTCTCACTTATCTGCGGAGGCCTGAATGCAGATGCCTTTGCAGAGAATGCAGAGAACATAATATCCGCCATTGCACAAGTGGATAAAGTATTCAATATTAGATAAGGGTAGCTGTAGTGTAAGGATGGGTCAGCTTAGTATCTCTGAGGGATTCAATCCGGAAGGAAACGATGCAATAGAGAACCAGAATGTTCTACATAGCTCACAGAATAAGCAGGCTACAGTAGGTACAGGATCTATAAAATTATGGTCTAGAAAATATTTTACGACCTTTAAACATATGAGAATAAGTTATAAAAAAACTTGTAAAACTCTTAAAAGCGTATATTAAAAAAAAAGTTTGAATTGGTCAGGGTTCCGTATAGAGTTGGTATGGGGGTAGGCATTATTTTTTTAACTAGGTATATACTTTATTCAGGGCATGAAAGCGACGCAAAACGCGTCATCTTGCACGAAATTACTTTTGTTTCTTTGTCACTTGAAAATATCACGTTTATTAGCATTACGGATTTTCTTGAGTACAGGTAGGCACAGATTTTGTATCAAATAATAACAAGTTAAGAAAAAATTAATAAGGAATTTAATTTTTAGAGATATCTATAGGCATATAATTTAGCAGTTCAAGTTAGTAAGTTTAGGTTTACGTATTGTATATCCATTTTAAATAGAGATTTGTTTTTTTTTTAGTTGTACCTAAATGAAATTGTACAGTATCAACTGAAAACCTTAAAAGGAAAGTCAGCGGGTAAACACGGAAATTCGTTAAGAGTGTTTCCACAAACAAGGCTTCCTTTTCATTACAAGACGGAACCCTAGAAACGTAACGCCCATCCTCTTAGACAAGAAATTCGAGTTGTAAAACACTTTTCTTTTTTTATTAAAGTAATAAATACCCTTTTTGGGCCGTAATAAAAATTTAATTCGCGATCCGAACACCTTGTCATTGTAGGAAATATCTGAGCTTGGGCGATCAAAGACACCTTTGTGTTTTAAATTGCCTATCAAGAAATCATTTTTTTTCGTCGATATTGTACGTAGATTTCAGGAATGGATTTTTGTCACAATGGCAAGCGACCTTCTGGGAAGATTTTAATTTTCACGGTGTGTGTGACAGTAGCCTATTTTCTCGGTAAAATCTCTTAGCAACTTTCATAATGGTTCGACGCAATTCGATTTGTATCACTCTGATAAGCGTTTTTCAACCGAATTCAAAAAGGAGGAGGGTCTCAATTCATTCGACTGTATGTTTTTTATGTTTGTGCCAATTATGAACCGATTTTGAGGATTCTATTTTTATATGAGCTGGAGCTTCTCATGTGGTCCCATTTAAATTTGATCAAGATGTGACAAGTAGTTTTATGTTATCCTTTATAATGCGTATTTTCATGGTAATGTAAGGTATCAAAATAAAAAAGGGAAAAATAAAAAACTTAAAAAAAAAAGAAAACTGTCTTCCAAAAAAAAAACTATGATGTGAAAAATAACTTTCTTATCGAAAGTCGGTGTCAAAAACGAAAACAAAGAAAACCTAGATGAACACGATACATAGTTCAAAAAAATCAAAGATAGATATGTTACAACGACGTAATCAGGAAAGAGCGTTTGTATGAAAAGTATGACGGGTTGGCCGCTCTTAAGGGTACACTAGTCGACGGCACGAACTATTTTGTGCGCGGGGTTAAAATGCGTGCTATATCAACCGACAACACGTGCGGAACAGTTAGATGCTGTTATGAGCAGTAAGAATTTAGTTCGCGTAGGAATACACACTTTTGCAAATTTGTAGCGAAATGGATGATGATTTGAACGAAAACGAGGGCGCGAAATTTTATAAACAGACCTTTGGGAGTCTGGATATCATGAAATAACGACTGAATGTATCTGTTCAAAATAAAATTATTTGCATTTTTGAACTACTAATCTATCCCTGTATGGATGCCGTTTTTCAATTTTCCTTCTTCTTTTGGTACTTATTTGCGCCCAAACATGCGTTAAAATTAGTGTTAAAATATAGAACTTTCGAAGCTCATAACTTTCAAGTCAATTTTTTTTTTATTTTTTGCTTCCATACAGGGCTAGATAATGATGGGACAAATTAATATATTTTTTTTATTTTGTACGTACATCGTCAAACAGTGAAGTAAAAGCCAGACTACGTTTGTATGGAAGAATTTTCGACTAGTGTACCCTTAAGAGGAAATGTGGGCCGACTGAAATCCCTAAGTAAAAAGTCATAATTCGAGGCTTGGCTCTCGCCTATTTCCTCCTCCAATATTGGACCAATTTAAAACATATTCCATAAACTGGAAAAGAAAGATATATACTATGCCCCTATGGTTTTCTTTTTAGGGTTCCGAAGTCAACAAGGAACCCTTATAGTTTCGCTCTGTCCTTCTGTCCGTCCGCAGCTTAGCTCAGAGAATCTAAGTACTAGAAAGCTATAATTTGGCATGTATATACATAATAATTCCGACAAAGTGGTAACATAAAATCATGAAAAATATTTTTTTTCGGGTACCTCCCATAGACGTAAAGTGGGGATGTATTTTTTTTTCTCAGCTATCCCATAGTATGGGGTATCGTTGGATAGGCCACTCAAAAATATTATGGGTTTGTTAACACCATTTTTCGATTCAGAGATTCTTTTGCGTAAAATTAAGCTTTAAGTTGCAAATTTATGTTAGAGTCAAGTGTCATGTGTGTGCTCCCTGCCAGCGAAATGGCTATGTGAAAAAATTTACAGCAGTAGTAAATATAACGAAATTAAAAGGAAAATTATCACGGATAACAAGGCTTTACAAGTTTACGAGTAATAGTCGACCAACTTATAAAATGTACTTGGCACAGTAAAATTTTTGTACAAATGCCATTGAAAAATTACTTAAATAACGTTGTTAGCTGTGTAAAACAGATAGTAAATTTAGCCTATGAACCATTTAAAAATATACAAAAATAAAATCATAACATCCTTAATAATAATGATTTCTAAATTAATAATGTTTTAGCTCGAATAACGCATTGGAGTGGCCGGAGTCGTTGGCAGTACCAGTCCGTAGTCCATACGGCGCATGCGCGCGGTGGAGTCTAATTTGTGTTAGTGCAGAAGTATTTTCGACGTTTTGTAATTAAAACGTAAAAATAAAGTCAAATTAGATTCGATTTCCAAGCAAATTAATTATTTTCTTTTGTCGATATCCTTCTATAAAGTCAATATTCGACCCGACTTCATCACTAATTGAGTAGCGTAAAACTTTCCAGAATGAAATAGTGAATACCGCAGATTAGAGGGTTCACCTCTAATATGATTTTTTTCTAATTCCGAAAGAGAAATAAACAAGGAGCGTGCACGCAAGGATCCAGGAACGAACTATACCATTCCCCGTGGCTCTAACGCGCGCTCGTATCGGCTCCTTTCGCAATTCGCACCCGCGGTGGTACCCAAAGAGATAATATTTTTCTAACTTCAGTTGCGAAGTTGGATTTTATGACCTTCAGTTACCAGTTAGTCCTTATTTAGTTTAAGTCAAGAGTGAATAGATTACATATAGGCAAGCGTGCTTCACCGTAGACCACATCATCGCTTACCATCAGGCGAGATAGTGGTCAAACGCGAGAATATAGATTAAAAAAAAACATCATCCTATGTGAGCCCGTTTTTAGACTTTGTGAGCCGCTTTCAGACTTCTTAGAGTTCTAGTGCTTCTGAAGATAATTTATCATCAAAAAGGAAAACATAGGGCCATAGTGTATATCTGTTATTTCCAGTTTATGGAATATCTTTTAAATTGGTTCAATATTGAAGTAGGAAATAGGCGAGAGCCAAACCTCAAATTACGTCTTTTTACTTAGGATGTTCAGTCGGATGTCTACGACCGCATCTTCCTCTTCTTAATCTTTGCCTTATGAAAGTATGAGGCTCTATGCACAGTGCTCTTCTAACACAGACAAGGATTGCCTAAAAACCTTGGTTTTGATCTTGTGTCATTTCGGTAGAGCATGTTAACCTACACATTTTGGACTAATATCCAATATTAGATAATTGCTCATATAATGTTTTAGGCTCTCTGCAGTCAAATCTGACTACTAAAAACCTAATTTAATTAAAAAGAGGGGTGTTATTAGTTTGATTGGTGTACCTGTGTGTTTGTGTATATTTCTGTGGCATCATAGCTCCTAAACGGATTACCCGATATTGATTTAGTTTATTTGAAAGGTGACATTATGGGGAGTGTTCTTAGCTATGTTTGATGAAAATGGGTTCAGCCGTTCAAAAGTTATGGGCGTTTTACTGTTTGGATCGAGGTATTTTCGCAAGATATCGTGTCATAATTACGGGTTCAATAGATTGCTGATCGAAGCGTGTCTACTACTACATAAATGGTAGTTTAAAAAGTATGAAATAAAAAATAAATCGGGGGTTTTAGGTTATTTTTAATTTTTACTTGTTTTATTGAGTTTTAGTTTTGACGAACAATATCTAACGTGAGATTTGACGTTAGAACAACTGAAGGCCTATTCTACTAATTACAAACCAACTAGCTTCTGCCAGCGGCTTCGCCCGCGTGAATGTCGAAAATTATCCCAAGGTAATATATTCCCGGTGTAAAAATGATCCTATGAGCTATAAAAAAATGTTTATGATATTGCAGACTACAATCTATCTCTATGCCAAATTGCGTCCAGATCCGTCCAGCCGTTTGAGAGTGAAGAAGTAACAAACATACAAAAACACTCACAAACTTTCGTCTTTATAATATTAGTGTGATTACATTCCAATAACAGTATCATTAAAATTAATGCGATAAGGCCATTTTCGACGTTTTTGCTCCCGTCAACTGCCTATCCTACCTTAGCTTACCAACCTACCCTATCTACCAACCAATTTTTTTTTCTAGGGTCATTCTTCCGCGGAGAATCTTAACACCGCCATTCAGAAAATGACGTCAAATGCACAACGCCATCTATCGAGTATGGAGTTCAACTGTCCAAATATCTGAATTGCGTGTGTTGTGGTATATTACTTCTTGAACGCTTTAAATTATCTTTTTTCTATTATTATCTTTCGCTAGAGTGAAGTTTCGATTGTGATGAAACAAAAACTAAGTAATACTTCAAGTTACGCAAAATTTTAATGTATAAAAGTTGCGTGCACAACTAACCAGACAAACATATAACCAGACGCACGGTTGGCGCAGTGGTTGAGCGATTGACTGCTGCGCTGCGTGTCGCGGGTTCGATTCCCGCACGGAACAAATATTTGTATGACCTACATATAGTTGTTCCGGCTCTGGGTGTTTGTGTATGTGAGTTTATATGTTTGTAAACGCACCCACGATACAGGAAGAAATTCCTAGTGTGGGGCAATGTTTTTTTTATAAAAAAAAAAAAAAAAAAAAAAAAAAGACAAGAATTCCAAAAATGCTAGAAATAGATTTGGTTTTCCTTTAACACCCTGGCTATTATTTTAGAAAATATTTTCGATGTACAAAAACGTTTCTACAAATTTATTATATGTATAATTGATGCTGCGATTGTTAATGAAATGTAGTCTGTTTATAATTAGGATTAGGCTAATTGAACTCCATAAGAGAAACAATAATTTGATACACAACCTTCAAAACTGACAAGTTAAAATGTGAAATGTAACATTTTATTCTCAGTGTTTATGTCCACCAGACACTAAATACAAATAAAAGTGTCTACAACCTTATTATCTTCTACAAAACCCACAAAAGGAGGAGTATTACAATTCGCCGCCACAAACATAGCTGTACCCATAAACCTATCTAAAAAAGGGTTGACACATCCAAACAAAGACTTTATACGTTATTTACAAAAAACATGGCAAATGAGATTAGTCCAACTTTATGATATGTTGACAAGGGTCATTAAAAATAACGCGGCATGTACAGTTCACTGAACTTTTAGCATTTCAGTTCTACAAACAGCTGAAAAAAGTGTTTGCGTAAACCGCGGTGCAAAAAAATGGGAGAACTTTTGCAAACAGAAATTATAAGGTCAGTGACTTTAGTGGTACCTGAATTTATTTTTACACTTTTTGTTCACGTTTTCGTACTTTTTTAGATGAGAATGTACCTTGGTATGTCTGCAGGTGTATGTTTTATTTCACCGTTTGTAGACGTGGTTTATGACAAAGCGTCGGTTTAGAATGAGTGTCAACCTACGTCTGATGGCCAGGTTCGGTCGTAAACCTCGATTTAAGGCTAGATTTTAGTTAAGATAGTAATGGGATGTGAGTCTGTGACAGTTTTAAATCTAGATTTAAAACCGAGCTTCGTTCTGCATAGAATATTATGGCCCACATTCCAAGTTATGTCCTCCAACTCCACTCCAACTCGAGTTGAGTTATAGCTTGTGTTACAGGGTTTGTTTTCGGTGTCATAGTCACTGAGTCGGGTTGAGGTCATTCAAACTCACTTGCTAAATGGGCCGACTCAAGACTTATCGTCACACTCGTTTTTTGGTTTGTCAAACTGGCCGGTTAGGTTAGAATTTTCAAATTTCGACTGACAAAAAAGTATATTTTTGTGAATTTATAAGCCAAATTGTTAAGTGTAATAACACTTAACAATTTGGCTTATAAATTAATATAATAATATGTTGCCTTCTTGTGTGTGATCGTGTCGTCCCGCGAAATAGCGCGGGTCATAAGCGTACTTATCGAGTAAACTGATTCCAGTTATTAGAAGTCGACTCCGGCTTCTCCGTACGGGAAGGGCGCTAAAGGCCTTGTGAGCCAGCTGACTACTTGATTCCGAATTTACATCGTGCGGACTGGTAGCGTGAGTCTTTGTGTACCTGATTTTTTAAACGCTGATCTTTACTCGTTGGTCTAGTGGTCCCCAGCGCTACTACTAAGCATGAGGTCCTGGATTTGATTCCCAGATTGCGCAAAGTGTTATTGGGTTTTTCCATCTGGAATTTCTCATTAGCAGCCTGGAGTCTGGACTTATGACCGGTTGATGGCAATAAGCTCGCCCCCTATAACATGGAATTTAAATATAACTGACAAAATGTGGGTGTACTGCACCTTTGTCTTATTTTTTGCTGGGCGGCAACCTTCAAAAGATGCCTGGGCTTTGGGGAAAAGACCAGGGAGTGTGGGATTTTTATCTCACTTATTCCACCCCAGTGATCACCATCAGCACTTGGAAGGGCCCCGTTATCTCTTAAAAGACCACTCTGCAACCCCATCTGTGCAACGCCTGTTTGAACACGTCCTTGGGGAGACTGGGAACCGTCTGCCCTGAGCCTCGCTGTGCACCACAGCACGTGATCACTGCGCCAGCTGCACCTTTGCTTAACCCTTCGGCGATTATAGGCATGATATTATGCATGTGCAATTTGCGTCGTTACGAAATATTCCACAGAGTCATAGCAGCAAAATCACGATTCTGCATTGTCTAAATAATTAAGATTAATGTTTCGAAATTCGTGTGTTCGGCAAATCCTGACAAATGGCGTGCTTGACGTATAACTAGTGTGTAGCGATAAATGCGTCGTGTGTACAACGCAGGTGACGCAGTAGGTTTACCAAACGCTGGAATTATTACTTAATCGTCATCATATATTTAGTCCAATGCTGAACGACGACTTCGTCTTGCCAATTGCAAGCCATTTAGCTCGATTCTCGTTTACTCTCATCCTGCTGCCGTCAGCTCTCAACCTGATTCTTGAACTCTCACCTAAACCACAAATGCCTCAACACGTGTTGAGGCGTTGAGGTGTTGTTGCGGTGTTGTGTTGGGCGGTTTCGGTGGTGCACCAACCTAGTTCCTACATTAATATCAGTAGTGGATTAATTAAACAAAAACTATATACTGTTCATGGTCTGGTGCAAGCAATCAATCTGCGTAGCCTTTTCGGGTAGCCCATGCCCATACCCCATGGACCTGATCAAACCTCCACAATGCAGTCGGCAAGTAAGAACTTTCTGTGTCTACCTAAAGTACCCACGGTACAGGAAGAAATTCCTAGTGTGGGCAACATTTTTATTCAAATAAAAAAATCAAAAATCCCGACTGCTTAAGAAACGAACTAAAAAGACGTAAACAATAAGAAAATCATGCTGTGCAGTCGGAGGATACATATTCGCGAGCTGGCTGACCAAAACCAGATGTATTCTCCGACTGCACAGCATGATTTTCTTCTTGTTTACGTCTTTTTAGTTCGCTTCTTAAGCAGTCGGGTTATTTGATTTTTTTAATTAACTTTTTTTTATTTATAACTTTTTAGTTACTTATTTTCGAATTTGGTACTTAGAAATATATAAGTGTTATATATTATTGAAATTGCCTTGTAAAACCCTTTATTTTGGTACCCCACACTATGGGATAAGACGAAAAAAAAAATTTGGGCCCCCACATTATGGCACCCAAAATCCGCCATTTTTCTATCTTACAATTTTAATATAGCCAGTGACACATGCAGGGTTCAGACGAATCGATTGACGTAAGAATCATCAAAATCGGCCAACGCGTTTGGTCTCTGGAAAGCCACATAGGAACAAACATACATACATACATAGACTGATAAACACATTACCCTCCTTCGGCAGTCGGGTAAAAAAGAAGAAGAAAGTTAAACAAAGGATAACACCAACTTCAATAAACTACAATTTTCAGTTAAAGAACATTCCTAATCTACTGCTTCATTCCTACAGTCCAAACCAATTCGAACAATACACAAATCAACATTAACTAGGAATGTTTGTCGGCAATCGGCAACCGCTTTTAAACGCCGCCATTGTTATTGTCAATAGACCCTGATGAATACACGGGTGACACTACAGAATGGAGGACTTGCTACCTTTTCGGTTGGTATTTGTTAGATTAGCTTTTGTAAAGTAATTAAAGATTTAGTTTTTTTTTATTGTTTGGCGAGTTTGACCTCTATCTCGCCTGATGGTAGGCGATGAGGTGGTCGACGGTGAAACACACTTGCCTAGAAGCAACCTATTTACTCTTGACTTAAAGACCACCAAGTTGTAGATATCACGAAACACAGATACCGGCAGGGTTTAGTTTTTTAAAGCGGTGAAATGTAGGTGAATATAGGTAGTAGGTACACCTGTCTAACGTACATATAACGTAGATAAATTTGACGCCTAAGTACCGTTATATTTTACTTTTATCTGGGAGCCACACACAAAAGTTTTTCAAAAAACATCTGATAATATCCTAGCTTGTTATACCTTGTTGGATAGCAAATGAAACGTAGATATTTTTAAACACATCTGTAGCACGACTGTCATATACATTTGTTAAAATATTTCTGAAAGAAAAAAATATTTTTTACGAAGGTATTTCATATTATAACTATCAATCGTCTACTACGACAAAGTTGGTTCAGTTAACTGCAATTTTAGTGTTGAGACTAATAAAGCAACTTATCTACTACACAAAAATCGTAAACAGGCCAATCGACAAAAAAATCGGCAATTTCTAAAAATTATTTCCTATTTCACTATCTTCAAAACGGTTAATTTTGGGGTACGGGGTTTCATAGTCAAATCAGTCAGGAATTATGGAAACTACATCCTCCTAAAGGATCTAGGGCGACTTAACCTGTAACCCTGTATAAATACTGTATTTTGATTTTTTTAAATATTGGCAATTTGACTTCAGCTTTTTTTTTAAAATTTTGTTCCGTATAATTTTTTTAATTTCCCATTAACCTATGAACTTGAAATTTGGTAATAATGATTATTATTACGTATATTTTACTAACAAATACCAATAATATTGATAAATCAGATTTTTTCTTTGTAATTCAAATTATTTTCTACATTTGGTACAAACCCTAATTGTGCGAAGTCCGACACGCTCTTGGCCGGTTTTATCACCTGTGGGGCTGGCAAGAAGTATACCAATAGAATATCTATACAATCCGTACCTATATATGTACTTATTTCAGAATTCCTGATGGAAAAAACGCAATAAAACTGGGCCGAACTTCGGGGTCAATCAGGAAATTCCTCGTAGTTAACCGAACTCTGCACATTTGTTCCCGGTTAATTGCAATAGACTTGCCCCTTATTAAATAAAACTTATAAGATAAATAGTAAATAGTGGATCTAAGCAGATTTCTGCCTTTTGCTTTGGGTTATACAGAACAGAATATAAAATCTATATCTATACTAATATTTGACCTGGTGAAGGTTGCGGGGATCCGCTGGTTGCGAGACGCACGGGACCGGTCGATGTGGCGACGCTTGGGGGAGGCCTATGTCCAGCAGTGGACGTCTTTCGGCTGATATGATGATGATGATACTAATATTATAAAGAAGAAAGATTAGTATTTTTGTATGTAACGAATAAACTTAACTACTGAACCGATTTCAAAAATTCTTTCACCGTTGGGAAGTTACACTATCCCCGGGTGACATAAGCTACTCTTTATCCCTGTATTCCTACGGGAACGGGAACTACGCGGGTCAAACTGCGAGGCGTCCGCTAGTACAGTAGTAATATTTTTACTTCGCCCCTGTGCTATGCGTGTGCCTTGTGCTGTTTTTTTGTGTGTGTTTTGCTTCTGTGTTTAATCATCGTCATGATAATTGAAATCGAAGCGTTTATTTAATTGAAACCATTAGTCGATTACATTAGAATTGGAATGGATAGGCTGATCCAAAACATCGAACCACGATCAAGAAATTCCTTAAAAACGCTCAACGTATTGCTCCTTTATCCATGATCTGATCTACTATAGACGACCTATCTGTAACTGCCTCAGAACATAACAGCTTTAACCACCCTCTCACTCAAAGGGAGGTTATGTCCTACACTTCTGTTGTCCCTGTCTATTGCAAACACGGCACAATTTCATCAATTCACGAACGAACAGTAAGCGCCGTCCATCAGCCTGTTTGTGCTGTGAATTGCTTTTAAACGTTGCCCGTACGATCGTTACCTATACCGATGTAACCCGCATGAACGATGTTAACCTATGAACGTTGCGTGTGTCCAGTGGCGTAAGCCCTGTCGGGTCGGAAGCCCTGGTGTAAATGGAAAAGCTTCGTGTCGGGTGCCAAAGGTAATACTGGGGCTCCCGTCACTATTTCTTTGTATTCAAATTCGTTTAGACTACGAAAAGTAAAGTACTGTTTCGACTGGACATTGTCCATAAGCGTTGCTGCAGGTTAGACAGGTCGATAAAGACCGAAAATTTTTCTACTCAGGCACGGATAGGTTAGATCTTCTTTTGAGTGTCCAACCAAAAATGTTATTACAAACACCTCTCGGCGGGACCTTAGGCCTGGGCTTATTTTTGGACCCGTTTTTTTTCGTTTGGCGACACTGCTAACGCTGTGTGGGGCCCCTAACCTTCTTGACTCCAGTCCATTTCAGTAGCTACGCCACTGTGTGTGACTACGTGCCTGGTGTGTGTATGAGACGCAAATGGGAATCGTTTGCCGGGGAATAATGAGCATCTATGCTGGGAACTTTGATTGTACCGCATACTGCGTAAGTGCGTAGTTACGCCTAGAAAATAGAAAGATATTCACTGTGAAAAGTTGTGTTTTATTGAGAATCGGATAGCTTTTTTTCAGACTGGAGTGAATATCAAATTATCTAAGGTATCAAATTATATAATACTGATAGTTTGGATGAATTTTCAGACTTTTAGGCTCTAATTACTATCATTAATAAATATTCATTTTGTACTGACTCTCTTGGGTACTTCTCTGAAGTGTGATCCATCCACGGAGTGATTGTTGCTCCTAAGACATAATCCCTAAAAACTACAGTTGCTGAAAACGTGGCAACAGAAAATTCAGAAAGCAATATTGGATAGTGCTATCTGAATTTTCTCAAAACACTAAAAAAGAGGACTTCACACATACCTACAGTAATTATTTTAAACCGAAATTCGTGAACGCTACGATAAAAATGAATTCGGAATTGAGGAACAAAGCGAGCGATTTCTTTAACTTTTGGGCAGCGATTCGATATCGATACAATTGAAAAGTTTTAGAATAATTAATTATTTATTTACGAACAGTTTGAAAATAGGCTTTTTTTTTGCTTAAGGACGATTTTGTACAGATGTAGAAGTGAAATAGAATTAAATGTGGAATTAGCATAGAATAAGCATCAATCAGTCAATCTGCCTGGCCTTTTTCCAAATATGTTGGGATACGCTTCCAGTCTAACCCAGGCTTATTACGTATCTTTTGCAAGAGCAAAACGATAGCGATTTTTGCGCAATAATTGTTCTTCAATACAGAAGTTTTACAGTTGTTGGCGGTTTTTTTTTAAATAAATGCTTTTGACAAGCAGTGAGCGATTAGCAAACGATTGTGTAGGACCTACCATACCTACACTGCAGGTAATTCCGACTTTTATGACATAAAGCGTTTGATCGCTATTGTTTTGCTCTTGCAAAAGATACGTAATAAGTCTGCCGATCCAGCTGGTTCAGCTGTAGCATAGCATAATCTCGATAATAATGTTCTCACTTAGGGATGTTCCGATACCACCAAAGTTTCGATACCTTCTTATTTGAGTACCTAGTACTCAAATCATCAAGTATATCACACACACACACACTCATAAATACGCTCCACTTTCACATTTACTCACACACACCACATTCTACATCTACCACAACACACTCACTCTCAGTCAAACACAATTTTTATTGTTAATTATATTTCTTCTTTATTTAAACACATATATAGTCATTATATTTTTATACTAGCACTCCGCCCGCGACTTCGTTCGCATGATTTCGTATTTTTTATTCAACTAAGTAGGTACAGATGACTTTATTATGTGCGGTTAGTGAAGGCAACTAAAAATAAGCTATTGTTTAAGTTAGGATTTACGAAACTTTAATGAGTTTTATCTAAATAAAGGGCTAAATAACAGTCACACCGGTCATTCGATCAAAACCTCAGTCATGAGGCTTTACAATAAGATCCATTGCGAGTACACCACTTCCCATCTAATACTATGAAGAAGACAGTGCCGTGGAGCTTCCGCACGAGACTTACGATAAATATGGATTAAACTAAGGTCATTTTAAATACCCATGTATCACCCATTCTCATGAAAATCGTAGACTTTACAGAAGGTATTCATTGAATCCGACTCGGAAACACGGACAGGAAAACTGACGTAACCGACATAGCCCCAAGAATGACCAAACTTTGGTTGCATTTAGCAGACCAGATTGTTTGCTGTACAGATGGCCTAAGGGACTGAAAGGTTCTGGAGTGGGGAGGTCGTTACTGGAAGATGCAACATTGCAAGGCCTCGAACAATTTCAACTGATGTCCTGGCGAGAGCCGTGAGTCTGCTAAATCCGAAGACCGGTCGCGATTTTTGAGTCGCATAATTTTGGGTGGGGCTAAAATTACTTTAGTATGAAAACGAATGCTGCGTAAATTACGCGACACTAAAACGTACCCACAACTCATAAAATTACCTACGTTTGTTTGGCCTTACACTTTTTGTTGTTTTTTGTTTTTGTTTGTTTGGCCCGAGACAAACGGTCAAGTTCGGTAGTTCCAAATCGAAGTAGAGGTCGTCTTAGTACCGTATGATTCTTTAAAAAACCGTTGACACCCCTAAATCATCTTCTGGGGGTAATATTGAAAAACTAATGATAGCAATTTATTTCTGACCCAGGAATAAGATTTGTATACAAATAAATGTCTCGCTTTTAATCTCTTTAAAGGTTGAATTTCCAAAAATCCCTCTTTTGTGCTCCCCCACATCATAAAAAGAAGCTATGTGCAGTAAAATACTTTAAAAACCTTGATCACCACCTTAATAGTATTTTGGGGATATTTCCGAAAAACTAATAACAACCTACATTATTTATTAAGTTTAGTATTTGTGCCAATATTTTAAGTTTATTAACCCAAGATCTTCAACACCCTCTAAATATTTTTTTAGGGGTAGTTTCAAAAAAGTTATAATGAGATCCTTTATAAATTGAATAAATAAATAAATATTTGTGCCAAGTTTCAAGTTTATTAATCCAAGAAATAAAATTTTCCATACAAACTTTAACATCCCTTAAATCGTATTTTGGGGGTAGTTCCGAAAAACTAATGTTACCTTTATTATTTTTCTCAAGGAATTAGACTTTTCATTCAAACAAATATCTCTCGTTTGCTCCCCTACATGATAAAAAATAAAAAAAATAAAAAAATCAAAAGATCCGACTGCTTCAAAGGCGAACTAAAAAGACGTAAACAAGAAGAAAATCATGCTGTGCAGTCGGAAAATACATATTCGCGAGCTGGCTGACCAAAGCCAGATGTATACTCCAACTGCACAGCATGATTTTCTTCTTGTTTACGAAACTTTTTAGTATTTTTTTTTAGATTTCTGTACATTTAAACATATAAGTGTTATATATTTTTGAAATCACCTCTTAAAACCCTTTATTTTGATACCCCACACGATGGGATTGGAAGTACAAAAAATTTTTGTCCCCCACAATATGGCGCCCATAATCCGCCATTTTTCTATTATCCAATTTTAATGTAGCCAGTGACACTCGCTGGGTTAAGATGAATCGATTGACGTATGAATCATCAAAATCGGCCAACGCTTTTGGTCTCTGGAACGCCACATAGGAACAAACATACATACAAATATACATACATACATAGACTGATAAACACATTACCCTCATTCGGCAGTCGGGTAAAAAGAAGCCTTGTACAGTAAAGATCTTTCACACCCCCTAAATCGTATTTTAGGAGTAGTGTTGAAAAACTTGCAATGACAACCTATTTGCTGTTAGTATTTATGCTAAGTTTCAAGTCCCAAAAAATTGCCACCTTTAACCCCCTTAGGGGTAGAATTGCCGGAAATCAACAAATTCATTGATTTTTTTATTAATCAAAAGCGTAAACCTACGATTTCAGATGTTTTACCTTCCAAACCAAAGAAATTTCATATATAGTTTCAACCCCTATTTTATCCCCTTAGGGGTAGAATTTCCCAAAAATAATAAATACATGAATTCTTTTTATCAACCAAGAGCATAAATCTAAAATTTCACGTGTTCAACTTACAAACTGTAGAAATTACATACAAACTTTCAACCCCCTTTTTACCCCCTTAGGGGTGGCATTTTCAAAATCCAATAAATACATTAATTCTTTTTTCAACCATGAGCATAAATCTAAAATTTCACGTGTCCAACTTACAAACTGTAAATATTTCATACAAACTTTCAACCCCCTTTTTACCCCCTTAGGGGTCGAATTTCCAAAAACCAATAAACATATTAATTCTTTTTATCAACCAAGAGTGTAAATCTAAAATTTCACGTGTCCAACTTACAAACTACAGAAATTACATACAAACTTTCAACCCCCTTTTTACCCCCTTACGGGGGGAATTTCCAAAAATCCTTTCTTAGTGCTCACCTACGTCACTCGAGGAATCTTTCTGCACAATTTCATGCTTCTAGGCCTAGCAGTTTTGGCTGTGCGTTGATCGATCAGTCAGTCAGTTTCTTCTTTTATACAAGGTGTCCAGAAAGGGTATCGGGTATTTGTTTTCGCGCCATATTCGAAACGGGGCGTCTAAAGGGTGCGGGGAGGGGTTCGTGGCGTCCGCCATTTTGTGGAGTTTTAGTCACGATGGAACAGTACTCGGGGACGCATCGCGCATTTTGCGTACGAGCGTATTATCGTAATGGTGATTCAATAGTGACTGCTCAACGTCTCTATCGTGCGGAATATCGTACACGCCACGCGCCAAGTGACGATAGCATTAGGAAATGGATCAGGATGTTCGAGAATACAGGTGCGACAGTTAAAATTCAAAACTCTGGTCGTCCTCGTACAGTTCGCGATGAAGAAACAATTGAAGAAGTTGAGGCGTCGGTTCGTCAAAATCCGTCTTTGGTCCCAGAGTTGCAGGAGTTTGCAGGTTTCAACTCAAGAACGTGGTTCCAGCAAGATGGGGCCACTTGCCATACCTCAAATGACTCAATGGAAGTTGTTAACGAATTATTCCCTAATAAAGTCATTTCGCGAAGGGGTAACATCAACTGGCCTCCCAGAAGCCCCGACCTCAGCCCACTTGATTATTTTGCATGGGGATACCTTAAAAGTAAGGTTTATCAAAACAATCCGACGAATCTAACCCAGTTAAAGCAAAACATCAGGTCAGAAATGGCAGCAATATCAATAGCTATGTGTCAACGTGTTATCGCCAATCTTCGTTTCCGTTTAGAAGAGTGCCAGCAACATAACGGTCATCATTTGGATAACATCATCTTTTCCAAATAATTCTCCAATTCATATGCTAATAATGAACAATAAACTTTTTTATTGGATACAAATAATTTTTGTTTCATTGAACTTACAAATACCCGATACCCTTTCTGGACACCTTGTATATATAGATTAGCTATGTTAAAACAGATGTTTGACCTTCTATCTACCCTTATGGAATCACTGGTCCCCAAGTCACAGGCTATAAACCTAGTTTGGGGGCCAGGAGAAAATGCCTTATGCCTTATGCCTTATGCCTTATGCCTTATGCCTTATGCCTTATGCCTTATGCCTTATGCCTTATGCCTTATGCCTTATGCCTTATGCCTTATGCCTTATGCCTTATGCCTTATGCCTTATGCCTTATGCCTTATGCCTTATGCCTTATGCCTTATGCCTTATGCCTTATGCCTTATGCCTTATGCCTTATGCCTTATGCCTTATGCCTTATGCATTATGCCTTATGCCTTATGCCTTATGCCTTATGCACGCCAACGCCTGCGCCTGCGCGTCCAATATAACAATGCTTTCAGGATGTTGTTGAGACTGCCCCGTTACTGTAGCGCGTCGGAGATGTTTGCGCAAGCTCGTACAGACGGTTTCTACGCGATTATACGAAAACAAACAGCGTCGCTACTGAGGAGAGTGAGGGACAGTCAAAACGGCATCCTGAAAACTGTAGCTGAGAGCTTCGGCTCTCCGATTATGCAGCAGTTTGTGCGAAGGTTGATTGTTACTAACACTAGGTAATAAGTTTTTCTATGCTACTAACACTAGGTAATAAGTTTGTATATGTTACTAACACTAGGCAATAAGTTTTTATATGTTACTAACACCCTATGGATCTTTGCGTCCGAAATAAAAGTTTCTATTCTATTCTATTCTTATGCCTTATGCCTTATGCCTTATGCCTTATGCCTTATGCCTTATGCCTTATGCCTTATGCCTTATGCCTTATGCCTTATGCCTTATGCCTTATGCCTTATGCCTTATGCCTTATGTTGTACCATATTACTGTACCTTTAACCTTTGTTAAGTGATTATTGGAAATAAACATTATTATCATGCGATACTATACTCGAATGGATACTCCAAAAGTATAAATACTTATTCATATATATACTTTTTTATAAGTTTGCCGTAGAATCATTTACTTTTGTAAGATATGTCCAAACTTTCGATTTCGGCGGCATCATCATACGAAAGACGTAAAGTTTGTTAACTTTGACAAAAACAAAAATAACTTTAAAAAGTTAGTGAGTACTGTTGCTAACTTCGCGACAAACATACACACAATGTGCGGTGCGCCAAACATAAAATCTTACATGGCTGTTATTTTCGTTCAGCATCCGACCGCTTGGATCGGTGACAACTAAATAGCGGCGGCCAATATTAGTCTATAGCGGCGGCTGCGCGAGGATGCATTCAGAATTGCATTCTGCCTAGTCGCACGATCCAATTCGATAAAAGTACTTTTCTTTTAATACTGAGTAAGTATCATCATCTCATATCATCTCTGGGACGGATCTGCCAAATACCAGCTGGATGCACTCGATTCGATCGAAAAACGGGCCAAAAGGCTTATCGGCAATGATATACTGGTCGAGTCTAGGCTCCAGAGCCTTGAACATCGGTGCCGAGTTGCCAGCCTGTCGGTATTTTACCGGTTACATTTCGGGGAGTGTGCGTTGGAATTGCATGAACTGATTCCTCCCGGCCCGTTCCATCATCGGACTACAAGACGTACGGCGATGCGTCATCGATACACGGTGGACGTCCCACCCATACGCACCAAACGTTTTGGCAATACTTTTATTATACGCACAGCAAAAAAGTGGAATTCCCTGCCGGAGTCTGTATTTCCCGATAGCTACAACCTGGGAGTTTTTAAGTCAAGAGTGAATAGGTTTCTTCTAGGCAAGCGTGCTTCATCGTCGACCACATCATCGCTTATCATCAGGTGAGATAGTGGTCAAGCGCAAGCCTATTACTAATAAAAGTAGTACTTACTTGTAGGTATTTACTTGTATTGAATTATCCCTATTCTCACACTGATTTTCTCTGTGTGAGAAAAAGTAAGCGGTAAAATGATAATCATCAGCATCCTGTAGCAGTTCACTGCTGGACAAAGGCCTCCCAGCCACCCTACAAAGATCGTCGCATCACCTAGCCTAAGAGGACGCCCTTACGTTTACCCACTCGTGGTCTCCTCTCAGGAATACGTCTAAAATAAAATAATAGCCTGTTTCTGTGGGGCAAAGGCCCTCAAGTCGTATACATTCTAATCAGAATGTCTTATATTAGATATCTGCCTACGCAAATAAGCAACGTGTAAAAGCTAATATAAGGTAAAATTGAGTTTATTAATAGGCCTACTTATATCTATGGGCCTCCAGCTATACATCAACACTTCCATACTAATATTGTAAATGCGAAAGTTACTCGTTCTGTCGGTTTGTTAAGTTTTCTTGCCTAAACCATTGATATAAGAAAGATTCAACCTTGGAGAAGGATCTAGGATATTTTTATCACTGGAGTACCTTGGGATACCTACTTAATTTTAGTTTTTATGCATGCGAGTATAGCCACTGGAAAAAGCTAGTATGATAATAATACCAACTTGTTAATAGTAGGACAAATGACTGAAATTGTATAAATTCAAACCAAAACTTTCTTATATTTTCGTAGGAAGGAAAAGGATTTAATATTGAGTTTATAAATTGGCTTACCTACTTATGTCATAAAATCAAACATGAACTTCAAATACACAGAGAAAATCTCAATAAAACTGATATTCTGTTGCGTAAGTATTATTAGGCAGAATACCCATTATTGCCTCAAACCATTGAACCAAATACCACACAATTAACTGAACCGTTTACGGTTTTAATGAAGTCTTCCGAAACACCGGTATTTATCGGAAACGAGGGGGCGTTATAACGGTTTCGGCATAATATTAAACTTTAGACAGTATAATGTGCAATTTAACTTTTTCGAAGTGCTGCAAAGCTTAGTGAAAGGACGATTTATGTGATTACTTCTGTCTTCCATTGATAAAATGGTTCGATTTTCAAATGTGTGTGCATGGAATTAGTATGTACTATAATAATAATATAGGACATACTAATTCCATGTTCATACGAGAAGTTTTATGTTGATAGGCACGTTTCTTTTTTTTTTTTTCGATTTGCTTTCGCTTTTGTATTTTCAATACAAATATAAATCAAATTACCGAAAACAAAAAAGAAAACCACAATAATAATCGATCTTTTAACATATTTAACTAATTAAAGAGTTTTTTACAACTAAATGAAAGTATCAGGTATAAAAGATTACATATAATTAGGTTACATTAAAAGTTATCAATGAAACTGTTCATTTATTTATATGTGTTTGTTTAGTGTATACAATGATTCAACTAACTTTAAATAAAATTTTGTGTTCATAATAAAAAAGAAAATCGGATCTCGATTTTCTAGGGTAAAATATCGATTCACTGGATCGATGCAGTACCAGAAAACGATTTAAAACAATGTTTTTTTCAGGCTTAAAAATCGATTTGTCAATTAATCTATATCAGATCGCCATCCCTAGAGTGAATTCGAATTTCAAATGGTTTTTTTTTTTTTTTGTATAAACTTTGGTTATGAAAGAAGGAAATTGTACGATATGATTGCGGTTTTTTTAAATTTTGGTTAGAATATCAAACAGCAAATTCAATACCCTAACAAACATTTAGGTATCACGTATTCACGTAGTATGCTAACAAGCGGTTGAATTGAATTTAAACTAGGTATCTGGCTTCAATCAGAAAAAAGGGGACGGAAAGCTATTCTGTTTTTCCCTGAGAATTAATGCTAGAACGATTTTATTTTAATCAACTAAATGTTACTAACATTATAATGGATGTTTTGTAAAAAAACCGGCCAAGTGCGAGTCGGATTCGCGCATAAAGGGTTTCGCACCATTATCGCAATAAACGGCACTAAAGTCACGTTTGTTGTATGGGAGCCCCACTTAAATATTTATTTTATTCTGTTTTTAGTATTTGTTGTTACAGCGGCAAATACATCATCTGTAAAAATTTCAACTGTCTAGCTATCACGGTTCATGAGATACAGCCTGGTGACAGACAGACAGACAGACAGACGGACCGCGGAGTCTCAGTAATAGGGTTCCGTTTTTACCCTTTGGGTACGGAACCCTAAAAACAACATCTCGTTGGTTGAAAGGAATAAGTCAAAGTACATACTTGCTTATAGTGGGAGAATTTTCAACTTTTACGTAGCTTTGGCGAGTGAAGCAACTCGCCAAAGCTACTTCATAACTAAATAGAAACGCCAATCCACAGAAAAACCTGACCAAAAGAAGAAACATAATATCATAAACGAACGTCCAATCCAGCAAAAACCTCTAAAACTCAATCCAGTCTTTACTGCCCATTCCCCAATCTGTCCCCCAAGACGAATGGCCGCCATTTTTGCCCAAAAATATTTCGAGATAAGACAAGAGTGAACGGTCCTAATACACATTACATGGTTGCCTGGACAAGGCCAATTCGACCCTATTCAAACGTATTTAAAATTTGCACGCTTAAGTTCACCCCTTCTTCCATATCCTATACGATTGTGAGGCAAAGATTACGCCGGGATCGAGATAGGTCCCTTAATATTTTATGAAGAAATATTGGGGGTTAGGGTGTGGTACAAGGTGTGGGAGTTAGCGTTTTGTTGTAATAAAAGATAGACAAGAAGAATTGAGTCTTACCGAAAGGACTGACCCGCAACGACAGAGGACTGACGTGTGTTGAAAAGGGGGAGCCCCCGGCCCCCCCCCCCATCCTTTGCACAGCTGAGGGCGATAACTAGCTAGTTAGATTAGGCGGGGTGGTTTTTAGTCAGTACGAGTCTGACAGACCCCTCCGCCCTCCCCAAGGCGGAGGACATCCAATGAGGATTTTCAACCCCGGAAAAAAAAAAAAAAAAGGCTTAACATTATTCTTATCCTTGTATGCTATGTTGCGCCAACCCCAAATAAATTAGAATAAGGGAAAGAGATGATTTGTATATATGATGAAAACAAAAGTTAAATTCGAGTGAAAGTTTTATTTATTAAACACGTACAAGTTGAAATTATCTATTTAAATACGAAGTTGCATGAAATGAGCAAGCAATAGGTACATTAATTTATTTGTACTATTGAGCACGATCTTTTTTGTATCGATTTTTTTTTAAGAACAAAGCATCTCAACTAATAAAATAAAAAAGCTCTATTACTCACTTGTGAATAATAGCAATGAAAAAGTCACAGTTTGATTACAGGTGGCATTATGTGCCTAATAGCGGTGAAATTAGAGCTACTTTATGAGATTTATTTACCTAAAAATGGTAAAAACAGAACACGACTTTTCGATTGCTTATCGGTATTCAATCACAAATATAAGAAATCAAATAAAGTTGGTATTTATATTTTGAAATTAATGTTTAATAGGAAAAACATTAATAGTGTAGTCTTAACGTTTGTCTGCTTACTCGCCTTTAAGGCGCAGATACCCCTCAAATGCTGATTTTTTTACAAAGTTTACAGTACTAAAAGAACCTTTTGTTGATTGAATGACATTATCATGCAACGGTAAAAAAAAGTACAAACAGACGAACTAGGGCATCCTCTTTTTTAACGTCGACTAAAAACAAGATGGACGTTAAATAATAATTTTAGCCTCTCGCTTAAACATCCTTGAAATCCTCTATAATGATTACGTTCAGTTTTAATGTTGAAATTGACCCAAAGTTCTGTGAAAAAAACAGCTCAAAGAAGTTCTATTTTAAGACTTCCAAACAAAAATGTAAAATAATTATTTGGTAGTTTGGTACTTTAATAATGGCTTTCATTGTATAACTTAACCTTATAAAACTTCGAAACAAGGTAATTAATATTACTAATGGGCTTGTGTTTAAGGTCTCTTTTACATTGAAACTTTTTATATAGATAAAACGATTCAGGCAACAATAGTCTTTGTAAGTTCGAAGTTTTGGTCATTAATGGGCTGTAAAAACTATAATTTCAGATTTTTTTGATCTTTTTAGGGTCCCGTACCCGAAGGGTTCAAACGGAGCCCTATTCCTGTCACTCACGTATAGACGCGTGAGTGACAGGAATAGGGCTCCGTTGTGACTGCCGTCTGTCCCGTTTGTTCCCACTAGTTCTACTGAACAGTTCTACCGTCGTCTGTCATACAATTTTGTTCCGAAGAAATGTTTAACTTCCCATTGAGCTACGGACTTGACATTTTGTGATAATGTTATTACGTATACTATACTAACAAATACCAATATATTGATAAATCTGATTTTTTCTTTAGTACGGTACACTGACACTCGCATGGTTAAGACGAATCGATTGACGTAAGAATCATTAAAATCGGCCAACGCGTTTGGTCTCTAGAACGCCACATAGGAACAAACATACATATATGTCTATGAAGGAAGGTAGTGTTTATCAGTCTTGATAAACACTACCCTCCTTCGGTAGTCCGGTAAAAAACATACACACCCAAAACGGTTGTTAAGGGCATCATTAAAATAAATATTATATTAGCTATTTTTTATTATGCCGGTACATTGTGGAAATCCCACCCATACGTACAAAGCGTTTTGAAAATACTTTTATTGTACGCACAGCTAAGGAGTGGAATTCCCTGCCGGTGTCTTTGTTTCCTGATAGCTACAACCTTGGGGTTTTTATGTCAAGAGTGAATAGGTTACTTCTAGGCAAGCGTGCTTCACCGTCGACCACATCATCGCTTACCATCAGGTGGTCAAACGCGAGCCTATCGATAAATAAAAAAAAAAGAAAGCTGTATCGGGTTAGATTGGATGCTGACCTCAATATAGTTGGACAAAGGCTAGGCATATTGATTTATTGTAATAATATATTCGAGGATACATTTTCCCTGCCCGCTCCTCTCCTTACTTGCACCACCACATTCGTTATCCCCCAGCGATGTCCACTGATTGAACTTAATAAATAGATATCCAAGAGTAAATACGCGCTCTTCTCTTATTTACGATAAAAACGTACACAATGAAATTACGGGGCGGTTTTGTTAGGTAGCCGCTCCGTTTTAGGTACAATACGCTTGGGTCGGGTCTGTTTATTGTTTGGTCTTTGGTCATAGAGTATTTTATTGTTGTGTGGAGACTGGCCACTTTTTGTGAAGTACATATATGTATACATCAACTTAAAATGTGATTTTTTAATTCGTGGACTAAACTGACATTTGGGGGGATGTCACTTTATCGTTACATTAAAATAGTGTCGTACCCTAACTATCCTGAGTGATCGAAAGTTAATCGAAAATCGAAAAAGGTCGAAAATGAAACTATTTCACGGCATAAAAAAATTATTTGTTTAGAAACTAGCGGCCCATATTAAGTTTCTACTCATTTATGTCAGACTTAATTTTATTGATTGCATTTATTTTATTGTTGATTTCATATTTAACACAATAAAAGTTCATGTACTATGTGTATGAATACTTTTATATTCATAAAACATTTATTTACACCAATTAGTAAAAATAAATTCAGGAGTCATGTCACATCGATTCGATGAATCACTTATGATTGAGCCTTACCTACAACACTATGCTCCGCGCTTGCAACATTAAAAAAAAATAAGGTCAATAGAAGCTGTCAGTTTAGTCCACGAAATTAAAAATCACAGTATAGGCCCTTTACCTGTGGTGTAGGCAGAAACTACAGAATGCCACCTGCTACGATCATTACATACTCCTTTTGCTTGACTCACGTTCATACATTTAGTCATACACGCACGCCGGTTATCAGTACTGCGTCCTACCTGGCCGCGTACTTACCTGGCCTTTCTGTAGAACATCAGCAATAAGATTCGTGTGATAAAGTATGATAAATGGTTTTTATTCCGACAATCATACAAATATTAGAAATTACTATTGGTATGTTTGATTAACTACGCTCACAAAACGGTGAAGAAAAACATCGTGAGGAAACCGGCATGTCCAAGAACCAAAAAGACATGTGACATTCAACAACCCGCACTGGGCCCGCGTGGTGGATTATGGCCCATCCCCTCTCACAGAGAGGAGACCTGTGTCCCAGCAGTGGGAACATTAAAAAGCTGATGATAATGATGATGTTTGAATTTAACATACCGATCACACCTTAAAATGGCTGAACATATTTGAATGAAATTAAAGGCGTATAGTCCATGGCCTGGATTATAAGTCATAAGTCATTTATTTCGTAACAAAATACATTGTGTCGAAATTACAATAGATAAAAATTTAATTAAAAACACAAAAAAAATATCCTCTAATTAACAATAACTTTCAATAACAATAATAGTTTATATAATTAATGATTATTAGATTTATTAGATATTAGGACATAGGATAGTTGTTATTCCGGTAGCACGAGTAAGTTCCCCGTGAACCCGCTGAAAATAAATAGTAGGTTGCTAGGAGAGTTCGGTGTTTCCATGTCGACAAATCTAAGAAGAAATACAGAAACAAACTCAGAGGTCAAAGACATACAATTACTTGTACATAATGGTCAAATCATGTGAGAATCAGATAGATTAATGCGCCAGGTGGTCTCTTGAAGAGATAAAGAAAAACCGGCCAAGTGCGAGTCGAATTCGCGCACGAAGGGTTACGTACCATTACCGCAAAAATGGCAAAAATATCACGTTTGCTGTGACTGTGGGAGCTCTACTAAAATATTACCGATATTTTTTTTTCTGTTTTAAGTATTTGTTGTTATAGCGGCAATAGAAATACATCATATGTGCAAATTTCAACGTGATGTGATGTCTAGCTATCACGGCTCATGAGATACAGCCTAGTGACAGACAGACAGACGGAAAGTTGAGTCTTAGTAATAGGGTCCCGTTTTTACCCTTTGGGTACGGAACCCTAAAAATGAGCATTTCTGAGGTTCTGACATCTATTATAATGCTTTGTTTAGTACACATTTAAGAACGAAGTATAAAATACATAGAAATGCAGATTTCTGCTTAAAAGTAGGTCGGTTTATTGTTTAACTAGCCTGAAGTCATTGGCATTTACTGAAAAACAAGAGTAATTTTACCTGCCGTAATTAAAAGCGAATCCTTCCTTATATTTTCTAAGAAAAGGGTGGAAAAGGAAACCTCGGCGATTTCATCCAGGAAATGTCTACGCGTTCTGGAAACAATGGATTTAATCATGAGGAAATAAAGGAGGAAAACTTGTACTTCCTTCCTTGGTAAACAATATAATTAAGTGCCGTTACAGGTTATCCATACTGATCCATACTAATGTTGTAAAAGTGAAACTAAATCTGTCTGTCTGTTTGTTACAGTTATTGTATCTCACGACGACGGTGGGTTGATCTTAGTCGTGTGAGTAGATGCACGTGCACAATGTTTCTGTGTGCGTAAGCGATACTGAGCGCTTCCGAGTTTACGCACACAGAAACAATGTCCTTGTGAATCTACACATACGATTTGCACGCTTGTTAACTTAACCAATGGTTAAATATGCTAACCAATGGTTTAAAATCGGTAAAACGTGTTTATTCATCAAATGTCAGTCTAATGTCGTAATGGTTCAATAATTAACTCTTTAACTTATTTGACCATTTGTGATGCCAAAAACATACGAATAAAAACGTTATTTTTCCGAAATTTGAAACCATTGGTAAGCATATTTAACCATTGGTTGAGTTAACGACTGATAAAAACTGGGTCTTAGACCAATCCGCCGTCGTGAGATGGACTACACTACATGTACGATTTCACGTCGAAACCGCTAAACCAATTTTGATAATTTTTGGTGTAGTGATAGATAGGACCTTTGAGAGGGACATAGAATCACACGAGTGTACCTTGGCCTGGATTAGGAGTTAGGATACGTTTTATTCCAGGAGTAAGTTTCCTTGGGTTCATATCCGACTTTTACGCGGGTGATTTAACTACCCGCAGTGTTTGTCCGAATGAAAAGTGTTTTATTATCTCAAGGAAATGTACTATCGGTATAAAAAAATCCAAGGAACTTATCCAGGACATAGACTTAACTGCAGCCGTCACATAGACTTTAACTAAATTTTTCTTCAGCCGTTAAATTAAAACACATTTTTTCTTTTGTCGACGCAAAACAGAAAAAACTTAGAAAAAATACTTAGTTCCGAAAATGTCCGTTTTGCGGAAAACTGTTTGCAAATTAAAATATACCCAACATTTTAACACAGTTTATTTTAGTTAAATCGGTCAGGATTTGACGTAAACATATTTATAATAAAAATAACGCATTATTTTCTCATATTATTAATCGTTGGCTTTTTAGTTTACACTAGCTTCTGCCAGCGGCTACGCCCGCGTGAAAAGTGTTTTCTTATCCCAAGGAAACATTTATACAGGGATGAAAAGTATAGCCTATGTGCTAATCCAGACTATAATCTATGTCTATGCTAAATTTCATCCAGATCCATTCAGCCGTTCTAGCCTGATTGAGTAACAAACATACATCCTCACACACTATGCAAAATTTCAAATTTATAATATTATTAAGATTAACAAAATCAACAGCTAGAGGATCACGTTACTGTTTACATGAGCGAAGCCGCGGGCACAGCTAATAAAAAGAACAGTTAACCAGTACATTCGGGGAAAGATAAAATATCATTGATTTCACGTCGAGTATGAAAGTTCCGGACATCGAAGAAAGCCCACGCGTTCATACATAAAATCAAAACTTCGTAATGTCGTCAGAACATGATCTTGAGATATTTTTGGACATTTGAGGAATATATTCGACTGTAGTAATAGACGAGGAAGTGGAATAAGGTAGTATTAATATGGCTACTTTCCTCCTTTCGTGGCTGACGTAAGAGCGGTAAAGGGATTTCCTTAAGAGTGTGGGAAGTATATCATCCTCTATCTATAAAATTGCCGTTCTATGAAACGGGTTCGTTTCAACTTTGAGAACTTTTTGGCTGCCAATTATAAGTTCAAATAAACTTTATATTTAAGCCATATTAAATACACACAACCATATATAAACTCACGCCTTTTTCCCATGGTGGTAGGCAGAAACTAAAGAAAGCTACCTGCTACGATCCTTACATACTTATTTTGCTTCATTCACATTCATACATCTAGTCATACACACACGCCGGTTATGAGTACTGCGCACCTGACCTTTCTGAATAACATCACCTATAAGGTCTATGTATGTAAGCCATATTATTCTTTATTAAATAATATTATTCGATTTATACGGGCGATAGTTTTTTTTTTTAAACTGCCTTGGAGAAGGTTGTTCGTTTACATGGAACGAAGAAGTTTTAAAAATATGAACACACCTTTTCGTTACACCCTAAATAAATAAACTGTCAAAATCAATAGGTAATATCAACTAAAGGGTCTTTCAACAAGGACGGGTCGATGTTAAAATTGAATAAAACCCTGGACCTCTCGGATTCTTGCCACCATACGAAGCCGCGGCGGTGTCATATTCCATCCATAATTGGCATAAATGAGCCTTTTAAATAAAAAATAAATTTCGTTAATTTCTCACACACATCTTGTTTTATTCAATTTTAACATCGACCCGTCCTTGTTGAAAGACCCTTTATTATCGGGAGGTGGTCCTTTTGGTCACATACTATTGTAATTTTTATTGGATTTCGTTCGTTCTGATTTATTGGACTAACCACAAATTCATTATTTCTAATTAATCTTTTATCAACCTATGCTAATTTGTCTTTAATTAATTGTTTTATTGTTATTGTTTTACATTTTAAGGAGTTATTGGCCATATTGTTTAATTTACATGTTGAAATGTACTATTGTAGAAATGTATATTTATTGTTTAAAAATTGTTGATGTAATCTATGAAATTCAATTTTCAATTCAATTTATTCAATTATTACTATTATTTATTTATTTATTTATTTAAAACTTCATGCACAAAGGTACAATGGCGGACTTAATGCCTTAGGCATTCTCTACCAGTCAACCAAGGGTGGTGAAGAGATAAACATGGCAGGTGCATTATTTTAAACTGTGACAAGCAGAAAAGTAAAACAAAGAATTACTAATAATAAGTTGCTTAAAATACACATACATATATATTTTAAATAATACATACCTAAATAAATACATATATATAATAATAAAGTAATGAATAGAAGTTATCGAGATGTCCCTTCTCCCCGTTGAAAATAAAACCGCAATTTACGTTTGAAAGCATATTGACTGGTGGCCGTCCTGATTTCGAGAGGAAGCGCATTCCAGAGAAGAATAGACTGAATATGAAAGGAAGAGTGAACAAAATCAGTAGTATGAGAAGGACACAGTAGGAGAAGATTATTGGAGGAACGCAGATTCTTGGCGTGTGAAGAACTTAAATATTGAAAATGAGACATAAGGTAAGACGGTGGGGTGGGAGAGTTGAGTAGGGAAAAGAGCGTAGTTAGAGCGCGCAAACTTCTTCTCTGGCGAATGGGCAACCATTTGAGCTCAGACCTGTAGCTCGAAACATGGTCATATTTCCTCAAATTAAATATGAACCGAATACATTGGTTGAGGAGCCTATCAAGCTTATTCAACAGAACCGCATTCAAGTCGTAATAACACACGTCACCATAGTCGATTATAGGGAAAATTAAAGTCTGCACAAGCATAGTCTTTGTCTTTGCGGGCAAAAAGTTCCTCAGACGATACAGGTATCGCAAAGTGCCGTTGACTCTTTGGCTGACACTAGCAACCTGGCTATGCCAGCCAAGTGTCGAATCAAGATGCAAACCGAGATCTTTTACGCTAGGGCTAATGGGAATGACGGTACCATCGAAAATAAGAGGAGGAAGAGAGCTAACCGCCACTCTACCCATCATACGTGAGCTTCCTATTACAACAGCCTGACATTTAGAGGGGTTTACAGACACTCCAAATCTATCAGACCAGATTTTAATGGCATCCAAGTCTCGGTTTACATCTTCTATAGCGTCCGATAAACCTTCTACCCGCGCAGCCGCATACAGCTGGAGATCATCGGCATAAAGATGATACGAACACCGAAGACAGATAGTTATAAAATTAATGAAGATAGAGAATAATAATGGAGAAAGAATACCGCCTTGTGGGACACCAGCACCTAGATCACGCCAACTCGACGAGCTCTCGTCAACGCGAACCGACTGCTGACGTCCTCGAAGATAAGAAGAGAACCATTCCAGCGCCTCGGAAGAAACCATAAGATGTGAGAGGATGGATAAAAGGATATCGTGACTGACAGCGTTGAAGGCATTTGAGAAATCTATGAGTACCAAAACGGTAACCTTGGTATCCTCCATTGCCTCTCTGATGTCACCAGTCACTTTGAGGAGAGCGGATGCAGTGCTGTGCCCAGGCCTGAACCCAGACTGGAAAGAGCTGACAAGGTTGTTACGGTGAATGAACCCCGAAAACTGCTTGTGAACGCAGGCCTCGAGCACTTTTGACAGGAAAGGGAGAATGGATATTGGTCGAAAATGATTAGGTAGAGAGGGATTTGAAATTTTAGGAAGTGAACGGACATAGGCCATACGCCATAGGGATGGAAACTGACCGGAATCTAGAGAAAAGTTTATTATATGAGTAATCGCAGGAAGAAGAAAGTCAAGGATCAAGGTGACCATATAACGACTGATGTCGTCATGGCCCACAGCCTTAGATTTAATAGAGAGGATCATCTTTTTGATTTCATCCTCGGTAGCCGGAGAAAATCGGAATGGTTCTATGATAGGACTGGGTAGCCTGGAAATTGAATCGACCGTCTGCGACAACATTTGGGATTCCAAATGGCAAGTGGTTGTGAAATGACAGTTGATTTCATCCAGGCCAATCGTCTTGGGAAAATCCACATGACGAGGCCTACCAATCCCGAGAGTTCCGAGGAACTTCCAGATATCGGCAGGAGAAGAAGAAGCAATGTTTTCTAGAATATGGCGGCGTTTGGCGTTGCGTATCACCTGATTTCACCGATTCCTTGCAGTTTTGAACTGGTGCCTATTTTCCTCACTGCGATCTTTTTTAAATTTCCGAAAGGCCCGATCCCTGCGCCTCATCATCATACGGACCCCTGACGTCATCCAAGGAGCGGGTGGACGCCTTAGTTTAACCCTCTTGACAGGAGCGTGTTTATCGTAGAGAGCAAGGACCGTCCGGTTGAAGATTTGCAGTTTATCATCTACAGCTACTGCCGCAGCTAGGTGTCCCCAATCGACTTCCGATGCATCCTGACGCAGCTTCTCGACATCCATTCGCGCAAAACAACGCATTTGCAGTACTTTAGGGGGAAGTTTAGGTGGTTTAAGGACATATGAGAGGAAAATGAGGTCATGATGGGAAAAGACAGGTGCAGGACACTGACCATGAGAGGAAACAAGGGAGGGAGTGGACGTTAGGATTAAGTCGAGCCACGTATCGTCTCCTGAGATATTGAAATGCGTGGGTTGCAAAGGAAGAACATGGAGACTAACGGACTCGATGATGTGGAGGAGTTTACGGGAACGAGGAGTTGGATGGGTAAGGTCTGTGTTGAAATCGCCCATGATGACGTAGTGTGCATACTCTGACCCTACAGCTTCTAGCGCCAGTTCTAGGTCGAGAAAGTAGTCAACGGCGGGCGGACAGTACACCACGCCAAGTAGGGTCTTGATACCCTTTATGTAGATCTCCAGAAAAAGGTACTCAGTAGAAGCACTATAAAGTGAAGGAGACGAGGCAATGATTTTGTAAGGAAAATCGCTACGAAGATAAATAGCCACACCTCCTCCTCCCTTACCAATCCTATCGTTACGGATAAGAATGTAACCGGGAAGAGGGTAGGACGCAGAAAGAAGATGGGGCTTAAGCCAACTCTCAGAAATCAGAACGGCGTGGACATTGGCGTCAGAAAAGGTGTCGAAGAGATCACTATAATGACTTGCCACACTCTGAGCATTTATATGACATACATTAAATAAATTACGGTTGTGTATATTGAAGCTCTGACGCACAAAGTCACCAAGGGTGTCAGTCACGGAGCCAAAACTTGCAGTAGTGGAAGAGTCAAGAGATTCAACGGCAGAGTGAAAAGAGTCATCAGCAGATAACATAAAATAAGAATAAAAATAATATAATAATTATAAAACTAAAATAAACCTAATTATTAAAATTTTACGGTGCAACACCACTATCTTTGCACCACCCACCAGCAGAACCAGTACAAAACAAATGAATTAAAACAAGAATGAAGTTACTTACAAACACAAACACGATAACATTAGAAGCAAATTAAAGAAAAAACTAAACAATATCAAAATACATGAGCAAAAACGGAACGCAAACTACACACAACAAAAACGTGGAACAGAGAGATATTATGAGACGTCAATTCAACACTTAACATTTACAATGGCAGGGTACTCAGAAACTAAAAGCAGGGTATTACGTACAAAATAATTTCATGCATTTTGACACAATGGCAAACAAAAATATTACTTACAGGTGACAGTGAATAGGTATTATTTACATAAATATAGAACAAAGGTAAGACGAAACACAAAAGTTATATTACTAGCACAAACAAGGGATTAAAAACGACCACAATATAATAATTTAAAAGCAAATACATGTAAATCGATTGGGTAAACGTGTACTACAAACAATGCGAAATAATTACCCATGATCCCAAGCACAGAATAAAGTGTCAGCATCACCATCACATAAAAACAAAGTTCAGTTATATCGATACTCAGCTTCTACGCATTCCACTGTTGCTTCCCGTTGCCCCAGATGATTCCACAGCAGCGGTCTTCCTAGGGTACTTGGTCAGCAAAGGATTGAGTTCATCCAAAGAACTAATCTTCAACCGTGCGCCATCCGGGGCTCTGATGACAATTACCCCGTCCTGTGTCCAGCATGCCGACATCCCAAAGTGTAAACGCGCCTTACTAAACACGGTCTGCCTGGTCCTGGTCAAAAACTCTTTGACGGTAACCGAGGTGCCCTTCAAGCCAGACTTCGCCTTCCAGACTGAAGATTTATTATTTATATATTATTATCTCCTTCATTTAATTATCTTTCTTATTATCTACATTTTTAAATATTTTTACAAAATACATTTAAAAACAAAAACATTTAAAAATATAAAAAAGTTAATTAAAAAATTCAAAAAACCCAACTGCAAAAGCAAACTAAAAAGACGTAAACAAGAAGAAAATCATGCTGTGCAGTCGGAGGATACATCTGGTTTTGGTCCGCCAGCTCGCGAATATCTTTAGTTTGCTTTTTAAGCAGTTGGGTTTTTTGAATTTTTGAATTAACTTTTTTTATTTTCAACTTTTTAGTTATTCTTTTTTAGAATTAGGTACATTTAAACATATAAGTTTTGTATATTTTTGAAATCGCCTCTTAAAATCCTTTATTTTGATACCCCACACGATGGGTTTGGAAGAAAAAAAAAAATATTTCCCCACAAAATGGCGCCCAAAAGCCGCCATTTTTGTTTTTTCTAATTTTAATGTAGCCAGTGACACTCGCAGGATTAAGACGAATCGATTGACGTAAGAATCATCAAAATCGGCCAACGCGTTTGGTCTCTAGAACGCCACATAGGAACAAACATACATACATACATACATACTTACATACATACATACATACATAGACTGATAAACACATTACCCTCCTTCGGCAGTCGGGTAAAAATAGAGGCCCACCGGTATCGGGAACATGGTCCAAGCTACCGGCGGTCAGGGCTCCAGAGAGAGGAACCTCCTAACAACTCCAGAGAGAGGTACCATGATCGCTGTGTCCACATCCCACATGTCGACAACCTCGCGAGCCAAGTCAAGATACTTGATTTGCTTATCTTTCTCGGCTTTCACGAGGTTCCCGTCATGCGGGACGGTAATGTCAACAATCATTGTACGTCTCTCGATTCGGTCCACCACCACAATATCAGGCTTATTGGCTACAATAGTCCTGTCAGTGATGATGGACCGATCCCAGTACAATGTGATATTGCCATTTTCGAGAACTGGAGAACTTTATTTTTAACCCCCGACGGAAAAAGAGGGGTGTTTTAAGTTTGAGGTGTGTTGCTGTGTATCTGTGTATATGTGTGTCTGTCTGTGGCATCGTAGCGTCCAAACCGATTTTGATTTAGTTTTTTTTTGTTTGAAAGGTAATTTTGTCGAGAATGTTCTTAGCTATGTTTGAATAAAATCGATACAGCCGTTCAAAAGTTATGGGCGTTTCACTGTTTGAATCGGGGTGCTTACGCAAGATATCGTGTCATAATTACGTGTTCAATAGATTGCCGATCGAAGCGTATCTACTATGTACCAGATAAATTATGTAGCATGAAAATCGGCCAACGCGTTTGGTCTCTAGAACGCCACATAGGAACAAACATACATACATACATACATACTTACATACATACATACATACATAGACTGATAAACACATTACCCTCCTTCGGCAGTCGGGTAAAAATAGAGGCCCACCGGTATCGGGAACATGGTCCAAGCTACCGGCGGTCAGGGCTCCAGAGAGAGGAACCTCCTAACAACTCCAGAGAGAGGTACCATGATCGCTGTGTCCACATCCCACATGTCGACAACCTCGCGAGCCAAGTCAAGATACTTGATTTGCTTATCTTTCTCGGCTTTCACGAGGTTCCCGTCATGCGGGACGGTAATGTCAACAATCATTGTACGTCTCTCGATACGGTCCACCACCACAATATCAGGCTTATTGGCTACAATAGTCCTGTCAGTGATGATGGACCGATCCCAGTACAATGTGATATTGCCATTTTCGAGAACTGGGTCGGGCACATACCTGTAGTACGGTACCTCCGATGCCACAAGAGTGTATTTCAGAGCGAGTTGCTGATGGATAATCCTGACTACAAGGTTGTGCCTATGCAAGTACTCTTCGTTAGCTAGCCGAGAACAACCAGAGATAATGTGGCGGATCGATTCACCCGGGCGGTGACATGCCCGACAGATGTCAACCGTGCCATCCTTCACAATAAATCTCCGGTAGTTATTCGTCATGATAACTTCGTCCATAATTGCACAGACAAAACCTTCGGTTTCCCCAAAGAGGTCACCGAAACGCAGCCAGGCTACGGACGCTGACTGATCTACATCGGACCCATGTAGAGCCCGGAAAAGCGTCCGTGGAGCTCCTTACTCTGCCATACCTCCCTGCGGTCGTTAGTATCAAGCACTACAGGCTTGCGCCAGTTCTCATTTGCCAAGGAGAGCGGGGTAAGTCCCTTGTCCACTGCCACTACATCTCGATGCATACCCACGTCGGCGTGTAGAAAATATTCTCTGAGATTGCATATCTCGCGGTTGTGGAGGTTTTTGGCATTTAAAAAGCCTCGGCCTCCACACTTCCGCGGGATATACAATCTCATGACCGACGATCGTGGGTGATGCATTCGATATGCAGTCAGCAATGTTCGGACCCGCCTATCCAGGGCGTCGAGTTCGGTTTGAGTCCATTTGAGTATGCCGAAAGAGTACATCAATACCGGCATGACCCAACCGTTGAAGGCGCGCACCTTGTTTCCGCCCGAAAGAAAGCTATTGAATACTTTCTTCAGGCGGCCAAAGAATCTCCCCTCGCTTTACATGCATGACCGCACATTTGTCCACACCAAACTCCATCCTGATGGCGCTACTAAAAGTTTCAGTTACCTTCAGTAGCTCCATCAGCTGAAGATTGCTGGGGGCAAAAAGCAAAATGGGCATCCATATAAAGGAGGTGAGATATAATCTGGCCACCTCTCCTCAACCGATAGCCTAGCCCTGAATTCTCCAGCATCATGCTTAGAGGATTCAAGGCTAGACAAAACCAAAGTGGACTCAAACTATCGCCCTGGAATATACCTCGCTCGATCCTTACAAGTTCGCTATTTCTCTGGATATTTCGACATCCTGGATGCGAAGGACTGTGCTCCATTGCCCCATACACGATTTCAAGAAGGTGCGTAGAGTTGTATCTATTTTATACAATTCTAGCACCCTCATGAGCCATGTATAAGGCACCGAGTCATAGGCCTTCTTATAATCTATCCAACATGTCGACAGATCCTTTCTGGAACGCCGAACCTGTTGGCTAATGGCCATATCAATAAGGAGTAGCTCCTTAGTATTATTTATTATTTTTTCAATTTATTTATTTTTCAATTTTTCAATTTTTTTTGTAATCTATGAATTTATTTTTAACCCCCGACGGAAAAAGAGGGGTGTTTTAAGTTTGAGGTGTGTTGCTGTGTATCTGTGTATATGTGTGTCTGTCTGTGGCATCGTAGCGTCCAAACCGATTTTGATTTAGTTTTTTTTGGGTATTTATTTACATAGATAAAAGTATACACAGTGTATAAAATACTTAAATAACTAAAACTACAAACCTATACACTTTAACCAAAAACTACTCACTAACTAAAACAAAAAATATACTTAACTAAAATATGGCGTCGAAAAACTCCTCCACATCGTTCCCCACTGGTAATGTACCCAAAAGGCTGGCAGCATTGCCACGTTGTATGGCAATGCTTATTCTCTGACCAAGGTAAAAGCCAGCCCTTGGGTCACGCGAAGTGTCAACTAGGCGTTTGGAAAGATCTTTAAACAAAGCGTGAGCACTCGGACCCCACGGACCAAGAGTTTCAACCCCAAACGGCTCGAAAATATAACTACCGATTAGGTTATTATATTTCCGCCGCTTGAGGTTCTCTGCAGCCGCAGCGGCAGCGCCAGCACAGCACGATGAACTCGGAAGATGGGATGGCACAAGAGTATCAACACAAGTAGCGTCCCACACTAAAGGCCTACCCATCTTCCATGGAAACAAAGACATCCCGTCCGGTCTTTTGCCATCGTCGCGTGCCAGGCCATGGGGTTCTAAAACAGCCGGAACGCCAACGGTGACGAGAGCACGTCGGATGATGTCGTTTAAGTTTCCGTGCCGAGCGAAGCGACCCGCACTTCGGCTGCATGAAAGTCCGTGGTGACCGAGGCTGTTGACAACTTCGCCGCAGTGGCAACGATGTGGAGAACAACAGGGAGCGCCAAGACGTAGGGAAGCAGCGAGGCGGAAAGTAGTGTCGTCAAACAAGGTGCCTATGTTCGACGACGGTAGTGCGTGAAGCCAGAGGCCCGACTCCCACTCACCCACAGCCAGCAGGCGAGCACGCTCGGCAGGAGTAGCAGAAGTGGCAATTAGGTGCTCCAGAACTGCTCTGCAGAGCGGCTCATCCCACCGTCTCTGGGAAGATGGGTAGTCGGGGGGATTACAGTTCGGGCAAGCGAGTCTCCAAGCACCAATAGCCTCGGTGAAGCACGGCACATCAAAATTAATCAGTATGGGAGCTAGGATATTCCTGATTAATTTCTCAGTACCGTGGACCGAGGATATAAAAGCCGGTAAACTAATACTTGAAATTTTGCGGACGCCGAGGCCTCCCATACGGATGGGAAGAGTAGCTTGAGCCCAAGCTCGGTCGTCCATGGCCACATTTAAAATTAAAGTTAATGTATGACGGATAATTTGGTCCATTTTTTCTAAAAGAGGAAGGTGCTTCCATAGATGGGAAGCACGAAGGAAATATGATAATTTTGGGCCAAAACAACAAAAGCGAATTATGGTGATGGCCGAATGCATGTTAATTTGGAGCAATCTTTCCGAAATGTTGTTGAAATTTTGAATTTTTTCCTCAATAAAATCGGGAAAGGAATCATCGAAGATTGGGGACCCAAGGAGACGAAGAGAGCTTTTTTCAATAATTTTGATTTCGGGGGCTATTTCATTGAATTTTGAAAGTGTCACATGTCTGTCGATACTGTCAGATAAAAATAACTCACATTTGGAAAAATTTAGATCCAGTCCTATAGAATGTAGTTGGTTTTTTAATAATTGCAAGTCATCTAAAACTGTGTCTACATCGCCTCCTAGGGTTCCATCATCGAGATACCAAACGTTAAATTTTGAATTTAGCTGTCGAATAATTGGGTGAATAGCCAGACTGAAGATCACTGGCCCGAGAGGGTCACCTTGTTGACAGCCAACAGCGGATTCCAGAAGGTGTTCCCGAAAAAGTAATTTAGATGGATGCCTATAACATTGCCAGAGAAAACTAAAAATTTGAGGTATAAAATTTGTTTTTTCCTTTTCGTTTTTTTTTGTTTGAAAGGTAATTTTGTCGAGAATGTTCTTAGCTATGTTTGAATAAAATCGATACAGCCGTTCAAAAGTTATGGGCGTTTCACTGTTTGAATCGGGGTGCTTACGCAAGATATCGTGTCATAATTGGGTTGTTGAATTTAAAAAAAAATACGATTTTTAAAATTTTTTTGAAACTTTACATATCATAAATTATATTGTCGTTGCAAAAATCTCTTAAATATTTTTTTTCAATTTATTATAAGCAATTGAAAATCGATAAAATTTTAAAAAGAACCACCTGTCTACGAACGGGCCATGATTGGTCGCCATGTTGGTGACGTCATAACGTTCAAGGAATTTCACCATAGTACAGTGTCAAGTAAATTGACTAAAAATATCCGAAAATTAGTGCAAAAATATTATTTATAACAGCAAATTTTATTTAGACATGTGTGATAAAGGATTCATAAAGGCACATTTCGAAAAGATATCCATCTGATGGACGATTTGGAAAAATTGAGCATAAGTAAAGTAGTCGTAATGAATATTACGTGATAGAGGACCGCGACCGGTGTTTGTCATTGTTGTTCATTGTACACATTACATTTAGAAACATAATTGTCATAATGTAATTGTTGTTACATATGGGTAGGTGATATTCGTGTAAAATAAAAAGCTAACAAACACGATTGGCGCGCAACTTCGACTTTAGATATCAAAAAACTTCATAGGTACCACTAAATATTATACAACCCGAAATCTGTGGAGCCTTTATTTTTATTTATTTTTTGCATAACATCCTTAAAATTTTCGGTATTTTTAATTATTTGCATATCCCTTTATAATATTAAACACAAATATCTATATAATATAATTACAAACACTAAAAAACTTTGTAGAACAAAAACGTGAAAATATTAATTCGGTACATTTTCAAATATCTCTTAACTGCGTCGACCGATTTTCACAATTCAAACAGAAATATTAGTTTTACGCCTATATCCGTCATTTAAAATTAAAATAATGAATATATCTCCATAAACAAAAAATCATGTTTTCAAGTTAAGTAATTATACAAAAATGTCAACTTTGCTCGAAAGTTCCCTTAAAAATTTACTTTTCTCAATCTTTAATGATAACAACATAATTAACATATTTTAATTGGGATCTAGTTAGACATAGAACATTTCTCAAAACTTTAGTACAGTTTGCTAGGTTGGGTATTGCGCGAATCACACAATAATGGGGAGATATTTGTAATATTCGTACATAATGATGCGAAGCAAGCACGATAACTTTTAAGGTTCGATATTTATGATCAATGTATTCGATATTCATCAATATATTGACGATAATAACAAGATGGAATTGGTTATAAGTCAAAACACAGTATAAGCTATGTGCCACAATGAGTAGAAATGAACGTTGTGACGTCACACGGGCTCGGCTTTGTTCGGAAAACTGTCGGGGTGTTTTCGGTACTGGATTCAAAAAAATATTTTCGATTGGATTTTACTTTGTAATTACAATGAAAAAAAAAAAACTAAAAATTGTTTTGTATGAAAACTTATATATGATCTTTCCATTTATTACAAAAAAAAAGTTGGTTCAACAAACCAATTACGTGTTCAATAGATTGCCGATCGAAGCGTATCTACTATGTACCAGATAAATTATGTAGCATGAAATAAAAATGTGCAGGGGGTTTTTTAAATTTTGAAATTTTACTTGTTGTAGTATATATGCAGTAATTGTGTAATTTTGTGTGTAAATTCAGATACAAGTTACTTGTTTATGAATAAATGACTAATGACTCTGGTCTCGTATTTATCCAAGAAAACCCTTTTAAAAGTATTACTTATCTCTTTTAAAAATAACGATGTTGCCTTTTATTTATTGGTAATCTCAACACTTTTAGCAAGATTAATCTTGGCTCACCTACTTTTCTACTTTTACAGATAATAATTCTTTTAAAATGGAGTTTCCAAACTTCCAATATTCCGAGAATCACTTCTATCGTGATGATATTTTTTACATTTTACCTTAATTGCTGGTTTCAAAGTGTTTGATCGTTGTTTTTATTTTTGCCTAATGGCCACCACAGACAGGTGCGACAACGTTTTTTTATAGAAATTGTTCTGTGCTGTGGAGCAATTTGAGAATAATTCACCGCATCGGCTCTTCTTTGTCGTACTGTTGTTTCGTTGTCGCATTGTCACGACAATGCATTTTCTTGAAAACTGTTTTATATGTAGATAAATAGAGATATTAGGGGGCAATTTAAAAAAAGGCTTAGTCTCATCGTTGTCGCATTGTCGCGTCGCACCTTCAACTAAATATTCCGGCAGCTCCACTGTTTGGTAAAATTAAGGAGCTTTTTTTCTTTTCTCCCCTACAAAGGAGGAAATCAAAGAATCGTATCTGTTAGGGATTTCTCTTTACTTAAAACTAGCTTCTGCTCGCGGCTTCGCCCGTGTAAAAAATGTTTTATCATCCCAAGAGAATTCAAACTATCATATGTCCTTTCCAGGGTCTCAAACTATGGGTCGCGGATAAATTTGAAAGAGAGTTACCGCGGCCCTGGCTGAAGCAACTGGAGGAACACGGGTGGGTTTTAGTCAGTAAAAGTCTGACACGCCCTGCCGCTTCACCCAGAGCGGGAGAAGTCATTGGATAATTTCTCAAAAAAAAAAAAAAAAAAATCTCAAACTATCTCCATGCCAAATTTCATCTAAATCAGTTTAGTAAATCCAGGGATTACCCTCATAAACTCACAAACTTTACCTCCTCCTTTAACAAATACCCATTATTTACTCGGTTAAGCAGGGAACTAGAAAGGGAGGATTCATGCGGCATTTCTTCTAAAAAGTAAACATACATGCCCTCGTTTTTTCTATGGAACGGAGCTTTGTCAATAATTTTGTAAATATTTGATCCGTTTAATCTTGTGGGGCTTTTTGCTACGAATCTGGTACACGAAGGAATAAGAAAAACAAAACCTAGGTTATTCTAGTCAGGTTATACTTTTATCAGAAGAAATAATCGCAAATAAACAGAACCAAAAATCCCTTTGTGTCTTCACAATGTTTTCTATCTGAGTTTAATATGAGAATACCGAGAAGTTCTCATCCTAATAAATAAAACACAACATTTTTCCTTATTTTAAGGTTTCCTTTATGTTTTGTTTTCAAAATCAAAATCAAAATCAAAATCAAGGTATTTATTTCAATTAAACTTTAGAAGTACTTTTGAATTGTCAAACAAAAAATTAATAAAAAGATGACTCTAGTTGCAAATTCGCAAGCGTCTGTAGGTCTCAATGGAGAAGAATTTGCAAGAAACTCCCCGGACACTCTTTTCCATCAGTTTTAATTACAAGTTTTTGGTTACATCATTCTTGTTGAAAAAATACATATATGTGAGAACGATGTAAAAAGACGTGTACGTAAAAGCGTCTAGAGTAACAAATAATTAAAAAAAAGCACTTTAACAGGCCGAGACAGCTAAGTTATGACCAATCCCAACTGATGGCGCCCGTTCACGAACATGACGCATGGATCGGCACCACTCAGCTCAACCATCATGAAGGGAACCGAATGATCCAACACATGTGCCACCATCAGAGAGAAATTAGAGAGAGCATGACACACTCAACTGCCAGGGCACACAGAAGTCAACGAACGACATATAGGTACAGTGAATGGTAGATTTATCTACAGTCGGAACATAGTACTCACACATGTGCTGTGCAATTATATAATACTAAAAGAAATTGAGTTTATACAATACAAAAATTTGCATACAGTCTTCAGCATGTCCAACAATACTTCGATACTTTTCTGCCCATCACTAATTGTTCTTGCGCCCTAGTGGCTGCGGAGCAGGACCAGCATTGAGCCAAGCATTTTTATCAGCGATGTAATCCCCCAACTTATAATATGCTTGCCTACATAGTGTGCGTTTTATACAAGTCTTAAATTTCGTCTCATTTAGTTGTAGAATGTGGGGAGGAATTTTATTGTAACATTTTATACAGTACCCCATAAAAGATGATGCTACTTTAGCCAGCCTGAAACCTGGTTGAATTAGTTGATCCCTATTTCTAGTAACATAATTATGTCTGTCACCGTTTTTACTAAAAAGATGTAAATTCTTTCTAACATACATGATGTTTTCATAAATATATTGACAAGGTACCGTCATGATGTTAATGTTCTTAAACAGTTCCCTTAGAGAATCGCGCCGGCGAAGATTGTATATCGCTCTGATGGCTCGTTTTTGCAGAATAAAAATTGACTCAATGTCTGCAGCCCTTCCCCATAGTAAGATACCGTAAGACATTATACTATGAAAATAACTAAAATAGACTAATCTTGCGGTATCGACATCAGTAAACTGACGTATTTTTCTAACAGCATAAGCTGCCGAGCTTAGCCGCCCCGCAAGTGATATTAAATGAGGCCCCCATTGCAACCTCGAGTCTAGCGTGATCCCCAGAAAAACCGTTTTATCGACGAATTCTAGCTTCTCCTTGTTTAATAAAATGTCACAATCATTACTTTTGACATTCGGCAAGACAAATTTTATGCACTTAGTCTTTTTAGCATTTAAAACTAGATTATTAGCTGTGAACCAATTTTGAACCTGTCGCAAGACGGTATTCACATCGTCAACGTTACTGGTACGTCTATTTATCTTAAAAATCAACGAAGTGTCATCAGCAAATAACACCATGTTTAGATTGTTTTTCAATAGATGAGGTAAATCGTTAATGTAGACTAGAAACAAGAAAGGACCCAAAATTGAACCCTGGGGTACCCCCATTTTCACGGTTAACCCGGACGAATTGACACCGTTTATTTGAACTAATTGCTGTCTATCATTTAAATAAGATTTAACTAAACTCAACGCTGATTGGCCTAGCCCGTAATGCTCAAGTTTCAAAAGTAATGTTTCATGATCAACGCAATCAAATGCTTTCGACAGGTCGCAGAAAACCCCTATGGCATCTTGTGCCTCTTCCCACGCTTCAAAGATATGTTTTAATAAGGTGACACAAGCGTCAGTCGTACAACGTCCTTTGGTAAAACCATACTGTTTATCGTGTAGGATGTTATTCGTATTAAAATGAATGAGCATCTGATTTAGCATTATCTTTTCAAATATCTTGCTGAAAACCGGCAGCACCGATACTGGTCTATAATTATTTGTGTCTTTACTGTTCCCGGATTTAAAAAGTGGTATAACCTTACTATGTTTCATTAGATCCGGAAAGACTCCTTGATCTACACACAAATTAAAAATTAAAGCTAAGTACGGCGCTATAGTCTGAATAATGGAGGTACAAACTTTGATGGACATTCCCCATAGATCTTCGGTCAATTTGATCTTGATTTGCTTAAAAGCTTTTATTACTGTTATTGGGTTTACATGTGAAAAGTTAAATTCTGTCGGGCAGGCTGAAACGTTTGCGTTTAATAAACCAGAAGCAAGTGAGGGCGAAGAATTTATGGTTTCAGTAGTTTTAATTGGGATGCTGGTAAAGAAATCCACAAATTCTTGAGCAACTTTTTTGTTATCTCTAATAAGTCCATGTGTAGTTTCAAGCGTGTAATCAGTATTATTTCTTTTGTTTCTGTTCGTTTCATTGTTTATAATTTTCCAAACAGTCTTGATTTTATTTTCTGCGGTTTTAACTTTATTACCAATGTATAAAGCCTTAGCTACTTTACACGTATTTCTAAAAATTTTTGAATAAGTAGCAACATACTTGTTAAAAGTTTCAGTGTTAATATAAGGCTTAAGGCCATAGAGCTCGTAAAGTCTTTCCCTACTTTTCCTGAGTCCTTCAGTCGCCCAGTCACTGAATAAAAACTTAGGGCATACAGTTTTAGTTTTTTTCCTAAAAGAATTATTGAACTCCTTTTGGATTACTGAGAAAACTTTTTTATATAGAATATTACCATCATTCACTGTAAGGTCTTGATCACTTAGCTTACTAATTAAACTGCTGTTAAACTGATTTAATTTACCGGATGTTATTGGTCTGGATTGAATCTGCACTTGTTGAATTGGTATGTTGGACTCAAAGGTTACCAATAGCCCACTATGATCCGAAGGCAGACAATTTATAATGGCTTTGTCTAAGTAGTCGCAGCAACAAAATACATTATCAATACATGTAGCAGAAGTTACAGTTTTTCGTGTTGGTTCCATAAACACATGTGACAAATTAAATGATTTGAAGAGATTTAATAATCTACTGCTATCTGAATTACTCTCTAAAATATTTATATTAAAATCACCACAGATTATGATTAGTTTATTTCCAATTGCAAGTTTTGCCAAAACATCTTCCATCACTGACTCAAATATAGAGTAGTTACCATAATTGGGGGGTCTGTAAACGCACACTATGACATGCTTATCCAGCTCAACGCATGACAGTTCAACACTATGTTCAACTGATAGATCTACAATATCTTTACGAGGTTTTGATTTAATACCATTTTTAATTAATATAAGTGAACCTCCACGTAACATAATATTTCTATTAAAACAACTACCCACGGTATAATTTTCATAATTAATTAGCATTGTATGATCTTTCAGCCAATGCTCAGTAAAACAAACAATTTCAAACATTGTTTTTTCCAAAAACAGTTCTATTTCCAATTGCTTCGCAGAAAAACCTTGTATATTTTGATGGAATAATTTCAAGGAATTCTGCTTAGCCCCTTTTTTTAAATTAACTAAGTGAGAGCAAGAAGGTACCTTCTTGATGGTGGATGTACTAGTAACTATTTCGTTGTTGGTACCCTCCCTTGTCCTACAAACTAGTTTAAACTATAAATATTAATAGCAGAAGTGCTAACGTTATTAAACTTATTGACTACCTGTATATTAGTATTACTACTAATATCAACTACAGTACATGCCTTCGACATACTATTTATGTCTGAGTTTATAGTAAAAGATAATAGCCTCGCTATTTGACGTCTTACCCTAATAGGCAGATACACTGTATTGCCTGTCGTTTTTAATTTATCAACAAAAATGTTGATGTCCAAAAAAACTAATTTGTCGCTGTAATGGCTGACAAGGAAATGAACATGCTTATTCAGCATGTGTATATAATTATTTTGTCTACTAGACAATTTTTCCAAATATGGAAAAGCACACAATACGATTTTATTACAATTTAACTTTAATAACTCCGTTACACACTCAGTGATGTCATCTTTTTTTACATCCAAACTGTTACCTATAAAGACAGTTACATTGGTTTCATCTTGGTGTATAATATAGTAAATGTATTATGCAAGTAATAATGAAAATATTTCTTTTTTAATATTATTGTGTTTTTTTTATAAATAGGTTTATAAAATTCGAAGACATGTGACATCCACTAATCCGGACTGGACCCGCGTTAAAAATCCTCTTTTAAATTCTTGCTTGTTTAAATTTCCTCTCACTAAAAGGAGGCCTGTGACTCAGCAATGGGTACATTAAAGTGCTGATGATGATAATGATGATGATATTGATCAGTGGTGGCCCAGTGGTATCGGCCGCGACTTACAAGTAGTAGGTCGTGGGTTCGAACCCAGGCAGGCGCATTACTTTTTGTAAATTATTTCATCACCACTACTCTCAAAACGGTGAAGGAAAACATCGTGAGGAAACCGGCATGTCCTAGAACCAAAAACTCGAAGACATGTGACATCTAACAAACCGCACTGGGCCCGCGAGGTAGATTACGGCCCATTCCCTCTCACAGAGAGGAGGCCTGTGTCCCAGCAGTGGGAACATTAATGGCCCGATGATGATGATAATGATAATGAATTACAAATAATGTTTAAATAAATTGGAAATATGTGTATAATATGAATAAATAGAATAATAATAAATTAATAAATACCAGGTGAACTTAAAGACTATATAATGAAGAGGTAAAATTATTTGTTTATTTCTTTATAATGTCATGAAAACTTATCATTGAAATAAAGCTACACTATCAATGCTCCCATTGATAAAGTAAGTGGTTTTCCAGAAAAATGCATGATTTCTTTCGGACAGGGAGCGGAGACGCAAAAAAACTAGGTAGAATAAAAAAAAACAAATTGCTATTCGTTAGTCTCGTTAAAATTAAAGGCTTGACCGATTTTATTTTTAGGGTTCCGTTCCTCAAAAGGAAAAAAACCTGCCAAGTGCGAGTCGGACTCGCGCACGGTTCTGTACCATTATCGCAAAAAAACGGCAAAAAAATCACGTTTGTTATATGGGAGCCCCACTTAAATATGTATGTTATACTGTTTTTATAGCGGCAACAGAAATACATCATCTGTGAAAATTTCAACTGTGTAGCTATCACGGTTCATGAGATACAGCCTGGTGACAGACGGACAGACAGACAGACGGACCGTGGAGTCTTAGTAATAGGGTCCCGTTTTTACCTTTTGAGTACGGAACCCTAAAAATCAAACTTTAAGATCAACTGAATCAAAAGATATCGCCGTTTATGTCACACATTTAAAGGAATCGTATGGAAATCAAAATCTAAAGGGACCGTTGACCTATAATCATGAAATTTGGCAAGAAAGTCTTACAGCACAAATAAAGGAAAACATCTGAAAACTGCAAATTTGTTGCTGTTTTTTTCCACAAAAGTCAAAGCGCCTTTTGAAGGTTTTCCCGAGCCAAAAAAAAAAGGTGGTACGAAGCTCACCGGGTCAGCTAGTTATTAATAATAAGGGCCTTATCAAACCCCCTGAACCTTACACGAAATCTACCTACCAGAGACAATAAAATCAGAATCATTGATGTCTGTAATAACACCGGTCCCGGAGCCACAGACAAAATTAATGGTACATTCGATCCCACTAAAAGTATAATACGTTAACTTAATGTCACGGCAATTTGGGGAATCAGACGTTTTCGTGGATTTCTATGTGGCCTCGCCATGGCCTTTATTTTGGCCTCATTGGTTTTGTAATTATTTTTATTTTGTTGTGGTTGTATATTGGTTAGTTGGTACTTTGTAAATGATCTGGTTTGAGGATAGATAGCCTAAGTGGTTGATTAATTTTCATTACCTAGTTGATTTGTTTTGAATGCCCTTGAATGCCCATGTTACACCCACTCCTATCAAGGTCGGAGACTTTATACTCATAGTTGTGGGCGACTATGGCTACCTGGGACAAACGATCCAGTTGGGTAAAAAGAAAGAAAGAAAAAACGTTTATTTGCACCAGGCACAACTAGGGCCAACTTCGAGAGAGAGGTCAACCGTCGAATCCGACTCGGCTGGGTAGCGTTCGGAAGTTGCGCGGATCTTCTCGTCCAACTTACCACAGTGTCTCAAGACGAAAGTCAATGACTAGTGTGTGTTGCCAGTGATGACATATAGCTCTGAAACGTGGTCGCTTACAATGGGTCTATCAGACAGCTTACAGCCACTCAAAGGGCAATGGAGAGGGCTATGCTCGGCATTTCCTTGCGTGATCGAATCAGAAATGTACAGATCCGCAAGTGAAACAGTGTTACCGACATAGCCCGAAGAATTGCCAAACTTAAGTGGCAGTGGGCAGACAACATTGCTCGCAGAACGGATGGCCGATGGGGCAGAAAGGTTCTGGAGTGGCGACCGCAAACCGGAAGACGTTGCTTTAGAAGGCCAATGACCTGGTGAAGGTTAGAGGAGGCCTATGTCCAAAAGTGGACATCTTTCGACTGATATGATGATTTGTTTTGACTGAAAATATTTCAATAATGGTAATCTATAATTTTAAACTGTTTCATGTTAAAATCATTAACATCAAACAATGCTGGTGTCGGGATCCAGTCAACGGGATGCAACTAAACACTGGTATGTTAGACGGAGCAAATGCTTCATCAACGTCGTCACTAAGGAACACGTACCGATACCCCGTTGGTAAAGGCCTCCGCAGACGGGCGCGACGCGTCAATGCGACAACCGTATTAGTATGCCTGTAGAAAAAAATAACACTGAATTTTGAGTCGTAAGACTTAATTTTCAAACAACTAATAAAAATTGGAAAAAAAATATCCTGCGTCAATCGTTTCAGATAAACTTTTAAAAATTTTGAACGAAATATTTTTATCAATCACAATTATAATATCAGCAACGAATGAAAATAGAGAATCCTTGTTTGTTTTGATATATAGGGCAAAAAGGGTTTTCATAAAAAAAATATGTCGTCGCATCGCTGTCGCTTTCTCGCATAGCGTCTGTCTGTGGGTTAATTTGAATTTTGAAACCATATATAAAAATACTAAAATCGTTCTAGGTACCTACAGCACTAAAAACATTTTGAACGACATATTTTATCAATCACAATTAACCAACTACGAATGAAAATTTTAAATGGAAAATCCGTGTTTGTTTTGACAAATAGGGTAACTCCCTGATTATAGTCGTATCGTTACAGCATGAAAAAAGTGCCCAAAGTCCTTTCCGAACTGTGAATTCTTAAATAAACTATGTAATTATGTATGTATCGTTTTTCTTTGGTGAAAATGTTTGAGAATCACGATAGATGTCGATTTAGGACGGCTTCATGTCTTTAAACCCTTATAACTCGTTGTCTGTCTTTCAAGACCCTTTTTCACCGGAACATGGGAGGTATTAAGTTGAAATTAATATCGAATACTCAAGCTTGCAATCTCTTGGACACATAAATAAATCAAACTTCAAAGTCAAAGGCCATGGCCGTTTATGTCGCATATTTCAACACTCGCGAGAGAATCAAAACCAAAACCCGTCATTTTTTTAAACTTAGAACTGTCAATAACTGTAACCGGGTCAATGTCAGCTACTACCACGCTAAAACGTAACGACTATAGTTGTGACTCAGCGATTTTAAAACAGCTGCATTGAATTTGTATTTTCTATTCCAAGGTAGATGTGAATGGTGCAATTTGTATGGCAAATGTTTTCTGACAGTAATTGTCTCGTGGATTCTATTCTGCCAATCGGTTGTTTGAAAGAAATTGCTTTTCCTTTACCGTTTTTATTTGTGTTTATTTATTAGTTAGTTTCCTTTTGAATATAGTTCCTACATATCTGTTTGTCTTTTTGTATTAGGGCTAGCAATAAAGTGTATTGATTACCACGCTTGCTTTTTGTCGGTTTTAGACAGATAAGGTTTTCTTGAAGAGCCTGCTAAATGGTTCAATCTCACCGTCTATCGCTGAAAACCAGCGCTGTGGCTCTGTGTCGCACGTGAGTCCCAGCATTATGCTGAGCGATGACTGTTTTACGTGGTTGTGACACATAATATGTATTTGTATTTAAGTTTTTCCTTTGTTTTTTTGTATGATATGCGTCGTGTCTGGCACAAATAAAGGTTTTTCTTTCTTTTCTTTATTTCTTTCAATACCAATAATATTTGTACCATACGCTAATTGAACTAGCTACGCATTAGGAAATTAAGGAACTTAGTAATGAGCCATTGGGTCTTAGGCTCAGTTTGTGGCACTTTATGGCAAAACATAACGTGAAATGTTAACTAAAACGCGTTATCTGCTGTGATTGAATGAATTCCCAACCGCAAACGGCATCACTTAACTTTGTGTGACGCGTTGATAATAATTTATTTTCTACAATCCGCAGCCGAATTGCGCAAGTGAATACGGCAAGGCGAAGGGTTTGACCGCTATCAAAAGGACCAATCACATGCGAGATGAATGACGCTATGTGTATTTCCGTCTGTGTGATTGGTCGATTGATAGATATATTCACTTACGCAATAAGGCTACCGGAGGTTAGTTGAATACAGTAAGGTACATCAAAATACAACCAATAAATCGACAAAATGATAGTCAATATTTAAATGAAAAATAATTCCACATTTAAATACAAATTAAAATCGTAAATGTCCACCAAATAAATAACTAGCATACCAGGTAATCGCTGGCGTGACAATTAACAAAGATTAAATAATTATTTATTATTGAATATCCATTTATTCAAAATTATTATGCCATTTAATTGCTTCGATGATACCATAAGATAGGGACACGATTTAATGTTACAACCGTTTCACAACTGGCCATTTAATTTTGAACTTTATTGCTTGTTGTTAAGGTTGTTGCTTTATTTAAAGCATTTTTGTTGAGTCGTTATACGAACGACAGTTTTGAAGCCATGAGTTCAGCTATATTTCGTCGATACTGCTACAATTTTTTGTTTCCTTTAATATGGGGTTTCATTAGCATTGTTTTGTTATGGAAATTTTCCATTTCCGTATTATTTTCTCGAAATAAAAGATTGTTTTTTTGTCTCTTTGATATTTTATCAGACAGCAGTATGTATTTCGATGTATTCATCATCATATTCGCCGAAAGATGTCCTATTGTTCACTCTAGAATCGCCTCGTATGCCCATTTTCACTAACTCTATTTGACACCTAAATGGACACCCAGATAAAAACACGCAATGTGATTTCAACACTCGACTCAACACCGACGACTGAATATCCAACGCTGCAATATAATTTTAATATTTATTCAGGTGTCACTTCAGTAAAAACGGGCTTACATAGATTGATCCTGTGTTGTGGGCTACGTGATTCCAAAATCAAAACATTAAAATGCAGGACCAGAAACAGCAACAGAATATTATTAAATACAGTAAGATACAACACCCTAATATAAGATAAGACCGACAGACGCGACGCGATAATGCGACAACTAAAACGTCGACAATATCAATCTGCGACATCTGCGACAGTGCAGTAAGCGGCAAAGATGCGGTTTATATCCGTGGAAATTTAAACGAAAAGCTGTTGTAGTTCACACGTGTCTGAGGAAACCTTCAGTCTTACAGTAAAACAATCCCCAACGATATTACACCATAACTTAACAATTATATATTAATAATATAACTACTATAAGTCTAGCTGTAATCAAACGTACGTGAAACTCCTTTAAAATCAACCCGATCATAAAAAAACGAAAACCGGTTATATCCGGTCTCATAGTCCCGACTCCTGGTTTACGTACCCCTTCCCCTTCCTCCCTTTATTAAGGCCGGAAGTTCGAAACGGCTGTTCTTGTAGTTCTCTTTTTTTAGATTATGTTCGTTATTGGCCTTAATAAGGCAACGTCGGGTGCATTGCATTGACCGTGAGCGAGCGAGCACAAGTATCTCTAAGTAGTCTGTGAGCGAGCAGGCGAGGTGCATTGACTTTCTGCCCACATTTTTTCCTATAAAAAATTTACTCTAGTAAAATCCAATTAATCCTTAATTAAATTGGCATTCTTCATTCTTTTAATAAATACCGTGAAGTTTACCCCAAACTGTTGGGGTTCCTACCCCGGCTGCAGACCGGCTGCCGCTACTACCTAGCGTGTGTGTTGGCCTACCCTAACGCACTGTTAGCTGCCTAACTCTGTGTCGCCGCGCTACGGGACTACCTACCACCTACTCTGCACCACCGTTTCCCGGGATCTAGCAACGAGCGGAACTGTACTGCACATCACCGGACGCCTCTAACGCTAAGGCCAGTGGTACACTATCTTGTGGCTACGCAACGTACTTCGGACCGCGAGTGGCCACCCCGACCCTGAAATCTAATAAAATTGTTAACCTTCAGTTGGTTTTTATTCTACTACCTTCTAGCTACCTGTTAGGTAGGTAAACCAGTTAGAAGCGTTACACTGGCCACTAGCCATAAAATCTAACAATAGTCTTGCCAAGAGGGTACCCCGTTAATAGGTTGTGGTGGTCGGATAGGCAATCACCATCATCATCATATCAGCCGAAAGACGTCCACTGCTATGTCCAGCAGTGGACGCCTCCCCCAAGCGTCGCCACATTGGCCGGTCCCGTGCGTCTCGCAACCAGAGGATCCCCGCAACCTTCACCAGGATAGGCAGTCACTTCATGTAAAATACTGGTGTTCAGCAGCATCCAGGTAGAATGTAAGTCGATCCCGAGAGTTGGGAAAAGGCTAGAGAGATTGATTGATTGTTCGTTACTGGCCTTAATAAGGCAACGTCGGGCGGTGGCGAAGTTAATTTCATTATTCAGTGGAGCTGGTATTTGCTAGGAGATACCGGGATTAATTATTCTGTTTCCAAACGGTCACTGCCCTATTTCTGATTGGTAGTGAAAGGATAATTTTTTTAACAACTTGAGCTTATGTTTTTAAGATTATTTGGAATAAATTTTATGTATATGGGCCCGACCCGTCTGGAGCATGTCGAACGGTTCATAGACTAAATCAACCACAATGTGAGTTGTGGAAATCTTCCGAAGACATCGCAGCAGATTCAGGTGAAGATGGTAGGATTGGTCTACAAATTGACTTAAGCCTGTGGTGTGCTGTGGTGTGGATTGGAAGGAAGAAGGGGGCCCTTTGGCCTTGAAGTGGGACAGAATAGGTTGAAAATTTTATAGTATTTACTGAATTATAGTTTTTTTTTTGCTATTGATAGGCTTGCGGTTGACCATTATCTCACCTGTTGGTTATCGATGATGTGGTTGACGATAAAGCACGTTTGCCTAGAAGAAACCTATTCACTCTTGAATTAAAGACTCCCAGGTTGTAGCTATCAGGAAATACAGACTCCAGCAGGGAATTCCACTCTTTTGCTGTGCGCAAGATAAAAGTATACACACCAAAACCATACATACGCACCAAATATTCCCAAAACTTTTGGTGCGTATGTATGGGTGGGATGTCCACCATGTACCGATGATGCATCGCCGTACGTCTTGTAGTCCGATGATGGAATGGGCTAGGAGGAATTAGTTCATGCAAAGGCCTCATTACACACCCTTAGTTAAGAACGAACTGAAGGGCAAAAGGTAGCTAAGCTCAATTCACAAACCCAGGTTAATGACAAGACCTAAGGCATTACTTTATTTATACTCCTAACCAAACAAAAACCAAGCATGGCATTTTATGACAATCATAAAAGTCTGCCCGCACAAAAGACTCGAGCCATAATAAAAGCCATATCTAAGTCCCGCATCAGTTAATACTAGCCCTAATCCTTACACAAAAATTCAAAAGTTATAAAATAAAATCTTTTATAAAACAGGTATTTTTATAGCACATAAAATTCAGAACATAAAGCATAGGTAGGTACTTGTAGAAGTAAATGATACGTTTCAATCTGCCACATTGGGCAAGAAGGATCAAAGATAATATGAAAATGCCCTTGTAGTAATAAGGGTTCATAATTTTAAGACTTTAGCACAAAATAGACATGTGCAGAAGGTCAACTTCAAGGCTCCCGCAGATAAGTTGTATATCCGTAGAACAATTTTTATAAAGAAGACTGTCGCATCGTTGTCGCATTGTCGCACCGGGTCTGTCAGTGTGAATCTTCTTACAACGAGCAACAAAGCACGCGCAACACACAAAGACTCGCTTCAGATACTACGAGTGTAAACGCACTCGCGACCGGAATTTTTTTGAGAACACCATGTCTAAGCACAATTGGCCTTATTTATAAAAATCTCTGAGCAGTTTTGCAATTTTTTAGCAGATTCTTTTTTATTTCTAAAATTTGAATGTAGAGTGCTAAGCAGTAGCTGAAGAGTTGATTTATTTTTAATGTATAATATTCATGCCTACGCAAAGTGCAATGAGCACAAGTTTCGGCTCTCACACCCGTGGTCAGAATTGTCATAGACCGATCTATGAGTAAATAGTGACACTCAATAGAAAATTCCATACAATTCAAGCACACTCTGACAATCCCGCCTCTAATAGTAGCTGCAGAGCTATCTCGGTGGTCTGTGGACCTGTCCTTCTGGACTTTTCTGTCCTTTTTGTCAGTATTCCTTAGGTAGAGTAGTATTCGATCTTAGCCATAATGGAATCGTTACACTTGACTTAATAACAAATGAGAGGGTTCCACGAATCGTTATCGGGTTGAGTTTGTTAGTCCGTGATTGAGTATTGACAATGGAGTAGGTATTATTGTTCTCCAATTGAACAGAAAAGCCTGTTTGCTCTCTTTGTTTCGTGGATAAACTTGGCATATTGTAGTCCAGTGCTGGACGTAAATGGCTGTGCCAACTTGAACCACAACACCCGTCAGCTATATAGCTTGCAGTAACGATGAACGCAAAGATGATGAACTAATTAACGTTAGTTTAAACTTGGAACGTTGACTAAGGTCCATAAATATAGGTGTTAAACGTTGTTATACGCACCGAAGCAAAGTTAAAATTAAAATCATTTCTAATGCCGTGAAAGTGCGATTAAATATAAAATTAGTTTTTCGAAAAAAAAGAACACAAACAACAACAACAACAAACAATATAAACAACAAGAAACACAACAACAACGGAAAACAACAACACAAACACACAATAACATTTGTCGAAACATAAAACTGTATTGGTAAATCCCGTACCTACAAGTATCTTAATCTGGAAAGTATTCGCAACAATAAAAAAATGTAAATAAACTCGCGCTGAAAGCCAATCTATGAAATTTGACATATCGGGTCTCCGATATGTCAAAATTCTTACGCCACAACTAGTGGCGAATTCATACGCGGTTGCCCGCATTAAGTGGTAGACCTAGAAGTAGTTTTGTTTTCATTATTGCCGAATGTTCAAGATTTAGAGAATATGAATCTACCGACAAGCAGGATAATCATTACAGGAAAATTTCACATTATACTGCCTCGTTAGTCCAGGTGTCGAAAGGGTTATTATGTTGTTGAGTAAGTGGTCCTGGTTAAGATTCTTGGATCGGCCAAAGTGTAACAGGAAATTTCTCAGTAACCAGGAGTCTAGATCTGTGCCCTGTTGATGGTTCATCCTATTGTATGGGACTTACGTCATCATCATCACAGCCTTATAATGTTCCCACTGCTGGGACACAGGCATCCTCTCTGTGAGAGAGGTAATGGGCCTTAATCTACCACACGGGCCCTGTGCGGGTTGGTAGATGACACATGTCTTCGAATTTTTGGTTCTAGGACATGCCGTTTTCCCTACCATGTTTTACTTTACCGTTTTAAGAGCAGTGGTAATGAAATAATTTACGCAAAGGAAAGCGCCTGCCTGTGTTCAAATTCTCGACACGTAAGTAAGGGGCCGTTGCCACTGGGCCACCACTGCTCTTACGTATAACTGGCTTAATGTGGGGGTACACATAATGTATCTCTGTCTTACTCTTCACGGTATGCAGGCGTGATGCTTTTGTTATGTACATAATTATATGACGGCTTGGTATGTCTTTATTCTTGACAAAAATGGCCTCCGAAGCCTGAACGTCCTTGGAATGTTCGGGTGTGAGAAATTTCCGGCCTTGTTTTGTTTTGTTGTCATCGATTCTTCGTTATTCTGTGGATCGCATGGTATTCGCTTTTGTTTTGTTTTTCTTTCATTTATTTCCTGATGTTTGTTTGGTATCGGAGAGCCTGCGATCTGTTAATAAAGATTATTATAATATATGTGTTAATTGAAATAGAAGATAATAAATAGATAATTAAAATAACCAGTAAAAGATAAAAAGTATATCGTAATGTGCCATCACACCTCAGGTTTAGGGAGGGAAGGGTAGATAGAGATGTAAAATCACGCATGTATTTGCCCGTATTCTGTAGAGTTACGGCGCGGACAGATCACCACGGCGCAGCGCCGTCATGAGAGTAGGCAGAAACTATTGAACACAACCTGCTAAGATCCTAACATACCTTCCTTTTACTTCAATGACGTTCATACATCAAGTCATACACACAAAGGTACTATTATCATCTTATAAATATTTTGTTATGAATATAAAACTATCCACTGCATAGTTATCAGAGGGAAGTACTTATCGTTTATTTTCTCAGAATATATAAATAAAGAATGAAAATTTTATCGAGGTTAAAATAACAATAATATGGCTTTATAATAATAACTACAGAATGAGTACTATGGAAGAAAATTTTCTCCACTCCACTCGACGCAGTCGTCATGACAACGGAAAACACCCACGATCAATATAACTACAAATTTGGCTATATCGAGGTTGACTCGTGTTGAGGAAATGAGTTGAAATATAGAAGTAAAATATAAGACTTAAACGATAAATTCATGACTGAGAACTTATTATATATCAAACAAGCAAAATTGAAAACTAAGGCCAATAACTTCATGAATTAGGTAGTTCCAAAGCGATAAACTCGCCAAGTTAGCACATTCATACTTCATCGACATTCGGTCGCTAGTTTGTAACACCTTTCATGATTCATGTTCTAAGCTAAAGCATGCTCTAATGGGAAGGAGCTCATAAGCTACGTAATAACTGCCACTCGGATCGATCTACAAGGTTAAGCAACGCTTGCCGAGGTAGTTCCGTGGATGGGTGACCATTCTTAACACACTGAGACACCTGCCTGTCTCGTGCCTTGGAAATCACGTTAAGCCGTTGGTCTCGCCTGTCATTTGAACGTCTTTGTCAGAGGCTAGGCAATCGGATACCTGTCTTGCCATCGTCACAAAGTACGTAAACGACGGCGCGCCGCAGACAGAGAGGCCACTAGGAACATAGCGTCATTTTGAACAAACACATTGACGTTGCGATTATACAAGGAATTTTGGACAATATTGGACCGAGCTCAGTCGCGGCTGTCACGAGTGCTTTATGCGGGCGTTTGTCACGTCATTCATACATAAAGTACTGTGTAACGAGGTTGCATTTGCTGTATAACCTTTATTAATTGTTACAGACCGAATATACTTTAAATTAATTCTTTAATTTTATTCATTTATCTGTTATAAAGGCCATTAATTTTTCAAGATGTCAAGTTATAAATTCAATATCTAGAAAAATATTGAATTATTTTAAACCAATAGACGAAATAGGGTTTTTGGTTTTATTAACCTTTTTTTTTCCCATTTGTATTTTTGTCGAGCTATCATGCTTTTCTTATTTTTATGTTTTTGGTGGGATCGTGTTACACCATCGTTACGTCTTGTTACCATCAAATCTTCGTCGTATGTGGAGTCGTGATCTTTAATGGATATTTGATGCTCTGTCTACCTCTAAGGCATGTAAGCATGATATGACGTATGTTTAGACGAATCGATGTATTTATGTTTGTAACTTACACAACCTAATCATTTTTTAAATTCGGAATCGAAATAGTAGCAACCCTAGTGAATCTAACCTAGTGTCAAGTTTAGCTGTCAATTTTCGAAACGGCGGGAGTGGCCCTTCTGTATACTTACTATTTTGTGCCATCGTGTTACCTTAATAATGGGTTTTGGAGGTCGCTCCATGTAAAATACTGGTACTCAGCTGAATCCAGTTAAGCTGGATGGTGACCCCAATAGTTATTAAAATAGGCTACATACCTAGATTGGATTCATTCATGCTCTAAGCGCAAAGATTTAAATAGAAGATAAGTTATTTTATTTTTGTTTTCGCGATCCTTCAAAAGACGCCTGGACTTTTGGGAAAAAGACCAGGGAGCGTGAGATTTTTACCTCACTAAAACCACCCCAGCACAGTGTTTTATAGACCCAAAAAAAGTGTCATCAGTTTTTTATTGGCTATTTCTACTTAATAGTGTATTACAAATGCACGAGTAGAACTCCCATGTGTCAATTTTGTGTACTTGATTTTTTAAAAAACTTAAAGTTTTCGTAACCTTGAAGTCCAAAAGACCAAAAAAAATTCGTAAAGAAAAAATTGTACGTATTTGAGCTTTATTCATATTGCAGGTTTATGAAGCAATTCAAGGAGAAACTTATTCCGTATTTATATAATCAAAAACGATTTCAACAGGAAAAAAAATATTTTACCAAAATCACTAATTATTTTTTTATTCATTTTTTAGCTCGAAGTAGAACCTCTGTCTGGTACAAATAGATTGCTTTTACTAAGGTCTATCACCCATAAAAATATGACTTTCAACTTGGGCCTAGGTTTCGAGAAAATGATTTTTATGTACCGAGGTCCAAATTCCAAATTTAGGGATATCACAAGGGTCAATTATTATTGGCTTTTTACAATCAACTGAAATTAATTATAATTTAGTTTAAAAGTATTTATGACTTATCGATCATAGTGCATGTTGCAGATATAGTCTATTGAATCGTAAACAATAACAATTTTCTCAAAACCTAGGCCCAAGTTGAAAGTAATATTTATATGAATGATAAACCTTGGTATAAGGAACCTGTTTATACCAGACAGAGGTTCTAATTCGAGCTAGAAAAAAAAATAAAAAATACTGATTTTGATAAAACATTTTTTTTGCGAGTTCTATTGTCGTTTTTGATTACTTAAACACGGCATAATTTTCTCCTTGACTTGCTTCATAAAACTGCAATACGAACAAAGCTCAATTATGTACAGTTTTTTTTATACGATTTTTTTTTGTTCTTTTGACCTTAAAGGTTTTCGTGACCTTTAAGGTCAAAAGAACAAAAAAAAATCATCTTTGCGATTTTTTTAAAAAATCAGGCATTCAAAATTGGCACATGGGAGTTCTACTCGTGCATTTGTAATGAACTATTAGGTAGAAATAACCAATAAAAAGCCGATGTCACTTTTTTTGGGTCTATAAAACACTGTGCCCAGTGATCACCATCACCTCTTAAAAGATCACCCCGCAACCCCAACGCAACGCCTGTTAGAGCACATCACTGAGAAACAGGCGTCCGAATGTGTGCTTGTACTCGTTCACTATACAAGAAGCACGGCAAGTTTAATGTCTCGCGCTCACGACCACTCCCGATGATGCCCGACCGCGTGGCGGGTTTGTGACATGAAATCAAATCAAAATATATTTATTGGAACAAGAAAAAAAATACTACCGACTTCCAAATAAGAAAACTAGAAAGTGAAAAATAAATTTATTTTTGGAAGTCGGTGTCTTTGATAGGTACCAAATTTTTAAGTTATGGACACCGACTTCCAAAAATAAATTTATTTTTCACTTTCTAGTTTTCTTATTTGGAAGTCGGTAGTATTTTTTTGTAAAAATGTTTTTTATTTTTCACTTTTTAGTTGTACCTACCTAATAGGGAAGTAGTTAAGTAAGTACCTATAACGACAGAATAGATTACCCGAATAAGATGAAACTTGAATATAACCGGTAAAATGAGAGATCTGCATACCCCTTTCGAGCGTACTGGCGTGATGTTATGTTATGAAATGGTATAAACAATAAACAGACATGCGATTGCAGCAATCCCGAGAGATTTTCCGTTATTTATTGAAGAGTTCTGTTGTATATCTCCGAAGTTCTTCATCAGATCTTCACCAAATGAAAATGGGACCAATTTCGGAACATACCCATTCAAACAAAAAAAGAATTTTCAAGATCGGTCCACAATTGACGGAGATATCGGTGAACATACATAAAAAAAAAAAAAAAAAAAAAAAAAACATACATAATGTCGAACATAGAACCTCCTCCTTTTTTGGTAAGTCGGTTAAAAACAGTTTACATGAGTTTGAGTTCGTTAACAGCCGCATTAGTATAGAATACTGTGTCGCGGCCATTAGCGCCCACCTCCAAGAAGGGAGACGACAGCGTTCCAGGTATACATTATAACAAAAATATAAAATAAAAATAACAACAAAATATATATGTATGTAAGATTTTGTGGAATACCAATATTAAAAAAATATATATATATATGCAGACTACGTAGGATATACCAACAAAATATACAAAAAATTCAAATAAAATAATCTTAAGCACTATTTATATTACTTTTACATGTGAGTGTGTGTATATGAGCGTGAGTGTAAGTGTAGTGTGTATGTGTAGGAGCGTGAGTGTAAGTGTAGTGTGTATGTGCATGAGCGTGAGTGTAAGTGTAGTGTGTATGTGTATGAGCGTGAGTGAATGTGTGAGTATGTATACGTATGTTTGTCTGATTATGTGATTGTCATTATCACCTCAAAATTTTCATGCCCTTATTCCATGTTACTTGGGGTCAGCGCAACACGTTTTCTTCTTCCATACCGTCCTGTCCCCCTCACACTGACTCTCTTTTCTATCATATCTCTCCTCACACAGTCCATCCATCTTCTCTTTGGTCTTCATCTCCCTCTTAATCCACCCACATTTATATTCATAAATGTTTTAGTAAGATACTTCGGTAGGATCATCATTTTAGCCATAATATGTCCACTGCTGGACATAGGCCATAGACCCAACTAGAGGCCTTCCATCAGTAAATCTTCTGGTTCGCGGTCGCCACTCCTGAACTTTCCGGCCCCATAGGCATTCGTTGTGCGAGCAATGTGCCCTGCCCACTGCCACTTAAGTTTGGCAATGTTTCGGGCTATGTCAGTAACCCTGGTTCTGCTACAGATGTCTTCGGTCTAGTATGACAAAATTGTGACGTTAGCAAAACGCGCGGCCCGCCAATTGTCCTTACTACAGTCATATAAGTCAATGTCTAAGCGTGATCAATCAAGTTCCTTCTGAATAAAATTTTCAAAGCTTCGTTGAAGCAAGTGAACTACGCAAAAGGCCTCATTAAGTTAAAAGGTTGAGGATTAAGTTTCTAAAAGAAACATTTTTAGGGTTCCGTGCCAAGATAGTAAAAAGAACCCTATAATGCGACTTCGTCTGTCTGTCTGCTTGGTTGTCACAGCTGTTAATTTCAGGAACTAGACACAAGATTACAAGATGGAGATTTGCAACAGTAAGTAAAACTTATTATTTAATATTATACACTTAGTCTCACAACGGTGAAGGTAAACATCGTGAGGAAACCAGCATGTCCTAGAACCAAAAATCGAAGACATGTGACATTCACCAACCCGCACTGGGCCCGCGTGGTGGATTACGGTCCATTCCCTCTCACGGAGAGGAGGCCTGTGTCCCAGCAGTAGGAACATTAATAGGCTGATGATGTGATGTGTGTGATGTGATCCACTTAGTACAACACAAGCTTACAAAACAAGCTTAGTTTACCGATCGCAAAAAAAAAGCTTTTACATTTGATGCATTTAAATCTTACCAAGGTACGGAACCCACGGTGGGCGAATCCAACTTATGAGCTGGTTTTTTTTAATACTTATAGCTGAGCTAATTAGTTTACCTTACCTCTACGATTTCATTTTAGTACCTAGGTACGCCTTTAAAAGCGAAAATGAAACATTACCTTTTTGGACTGTAACTTTCATTCAAAATGCTGTCAATTCCTACGTAGTCGAATAAATAATAAAATCTAAAGGTACATTTTTATTATTTGTTAGTAATAATAATATAACTCCGAACCATATCTAGAAAGTAGACGAAATTCGAGTCCATACATCGGCATTTGATCTACTTTTGAATTTAGAATCAGTAGCTCAACAGTTCCAATTTTTTTTAATTAAGGTTATTGGCGCTTAACGTTTACGTTTGTTAACCGTGCCCTATTGATATATAGAAAAAAAAACAAAACCCGTGTTCGTTTTTCTAAATTCAAAAGACTCAACAAGCGAAGAGCCCCTCTAAAGCAAAACACGGCGTCTAGAATCGAAGCATCCTCTTTGAAAGCTATTAAAGCAGCGATGCGCAATTCCTTTACTTAGTAGCTCTTGTAAAGGGGCTCGCTATCCCGGCTTATTCCAGCCAGGAGTTTAAGCCGTCTCAAAATGCAGATTATCCGACTAATATTATGGAAGGCCCACGTAAACTCGAATTCTACTTAAACACACTTTTTATTAGACACTTAGGTATGTTTCATTGATGTTTTTTTTAAAATTTATTTGTGTTATTTATGATAACTGAGAAAAGGAAAACAAAAAAAGTGAAGAAAACGTGTTGCACTAACCCCAAATTACATGGGACAAGGGCAGGAAGATGATGATGACTTATAACTGAGACGCAATGCACTGCTTTTTAGAATTTATTGAGGACATTTTTAATAATTTTCGATGATAGTTTTGAGGATGGCTAATTTGCGCACCATAATTTTTATAAAGTGAAATCTTTAGCCGCGTCACGGGCACCCAAAGCGAAGAAAGAAAATTTAGTTCAAATAAATTGCACTAGATGGCGTGATAAGCTTCGATTTGTTATTGAGTATTGTGAAATATTAAGATTTTCTAGAGGCGATCATAAAAATGTATGTTCTTGATTAATTAACTTGATTAAAAAGCACAAAATTAAGGAATATCAGGCTCTAATTCAAATTTTAAAGATTATTTGACTGGATCATTTAAAATTGAATCCAATAGATGGCACTCGTTTTTTTATTAGTTTTGTAACATATTTTGGTACAATTAAACTGTAAAAACGTGCAAAAAAATATTATAACACAAATCGTCGCTGTGTTTAAAAAAAATATTCACGAACCTAGTAAACCCTTTTACCTGCAAGTCGCTGCTAACACCATCTATATCCGTGAAACGGAACCGAAAGGGGTCGATATTCTTGGAAAAATATTCAGTTTAATCAGACGAAAAACGCTGGTTACGTCGGCACGGCTTCTTTGTATGGGGTGAGGCATCTGTATGCTAGTATTATACTATCTGTGGCCGCGTTGAGCGATTATTGATAGGGGCAAAACATACGTGTTCGCGTCATTGGCATGCTAATGTGACAGCGTCATCGCCATGCAAATGTGACAGCTTTATCGACTTGCTGTTTTAAGATTTCACTTCTGTGGCAACCCCCATGACTGTCTATTTTTTCTCTGTAAGAGAGAGTGAGCCGTAATCCAGAACGCGGACCACATATTATGGGTTATAGCTTGGTAAATTCGTACGTGACACTTCCATGGTCCGCGCGGGTGGCGGGGGACATTGCTAACTTACTACCCAATGACGTGACAGCGCGATGATGCGAAAACGCTCCCGTCGGCCGTCAGTGAACCCCGTCCCGCGCGCACGTTTTACCACCCCTGCTGCCTTACGTCCCCCGCGGCCGAGGACTATGGCACTGTCACGTTGTAAGAATTTGCCAAGCTCTAGTGAATATCATATTACGTCACGTTGAAGAGAGAAGACGTAGGTGTCCCAGCTGTGGGGGATCCCCTCACAGCTCTTACGTCCACGTCGTATCCCCTGGAAACGGCCCAGTTCTGACCACCGTAACGGAGTGGCAGACTGGGTACGGCCAAAGTGAGCTGTGCTTTCGTAGCGAATTTTAATCCTTTGCCTTGTCATCTACGATCTTGCGGAAAACATGTCTAAACCTGCGCGGGATGCCCTCGGGCATTTCACAAAAAAAGGCCCTTCTCAGGGCCAACCCAAAGGCCCTTCTCAGGGCCACCCAAAAGGCCCTTCTCAGGGCCACCCAAAATGCCCTTCTCAGGGCCACCCAAAAGGCCCTTCTCAGGGCCACCGCGACGCTTCGGCGTCGGCGTCGGACGAAGGCAGAGCCTTCTACAAGGGAGGGGCGGACGAGTCGGACTCCGACAGCGAGTCCGTAATATCGATCGCTAGTTCGATAGAGGTTGAGGAAGGTTCTCGTTCGCAATCGCGGAAGCGGGCCTTCCTCAAGGAAGGGTCGGATGGGTCTTCGGCCTCGGGTTCAGCAAAGGAGCCGAAGAAGAAGGCCAAGGCCAGAGGGCCCCGCCTCCTCCTTCGACCTTGAGGACGCCATCCGCAAGGTCATGTTGGAGTAGAGGGACTTCGTCCGAGCCTGCCTGGCAGGGATAGAGGACAGGCTCCTGCCGGAAAAGAGCTACCGGCTGCCGCTTGCCGCGGACAAGAGAAAGGGAGAGCCGGGGCCGACCTCGCAGAGGGAGGAGAACTCACTTCTGCCTGCCACCACCCCTGCCAACCCTGCCGGTTGGACGAAAGTCGTCGGCAAGGGGAAGGGCAAGGGCAAAGGGGCAACAGCGGCCGTCCCTAACGTCCCCGCCACCGCCACCCCTCCCAGCCAGTCGCAGTCGACTGGCAAGGGGAAGGGGAAGGGCAAGGGCAAGGGTGCGGCAGCGGTCGTCCCTGCCGTTCCCGCCACCGCCACCCCTCCCAGCCAGTCGCAGACGGCTGGCAAAGGGAGGGGGAAGGGAAAAGGGACAGGGCCACCCCCAAAGGCCGCCAGCGCTGCTCCCACAGCCAAAACCGCCGGCACCAGGAGGAACATTCGCATGGAGTCCCCAGTCGCCGCTGCCAAAGCCGTCCTTGATAAAGGACGGCTTAGTGTCGGCTTCAGCTCGGGTGCAGTCCGCGCACTTGTGGCACAGCCCCTGCGGTGCTACAGGTGCTGCGGCATCGGACACACCCGGGCCCTCTGTCCGTCCACGGTGGACCGGACAGAGAGCTGCTACCGCTGCGGCAAGGAGAGCCACAAGTCCGCCGAGTGCGAAGCCGCTGCGCCGCACTGCTCGGTTTGTGCCGCCAGTGGCCGCCTCGCAGGTCATATTATGAAGGGGAGGATGTGTAATCCTCCCCCTAAGAAGGGAAAGTTGCAGGCGCCGAGCAAGCCTGCCGCTGTGCCCGAAATTGGGCTTTCGGCTGCTGCTGGCCGTTAGGCCAGCAGCAGCCGAAAGCCCAATGTGGAGGAGGGGGGTGCGATGTCCGATGGATAGAGCCGAACATCGCATCCTCCAGGCGAACACCAACCACTGCAGGGCGGCCCAGGATCTGCTGATGCAGATCATGGCCGAGTGGTTGGTGGACGTGGCGGTGGTCGCCGAGCCTTACTCGGTCCCCAGTACCTGGCTGGGCGACCGGGACGGCTTGGTGGCGTTGGTGGCGCGGCCCTCCACGGACTCCCCTCCCCTCTCGCTTTTAGAGAGGGGACCGGGATACGTGGCCGCCGCGTGGGGGGGAGATATGGCCCTGGTGGGGGTCTATTTCTCCCCAAACCGCCCTCTAAGGGATTTCGAGGATTTTCTCGAAATCCTTACGGCAGTCGCCGGGAGGGCGGCACCACGTCAGGTCGCCGTGATGGGCGACCTCAACGCCAAGTCGGAGGCTTGGGGCAACCCGGCTGCCTCCTGCAACGCCGGGGACGCGCCGCCGAATTTTGGGCGGCCTCGTGCGGTGTGTCCCTCCTCAACAGAGGGGCGGTCCACACGTGTGTGCGGCAACGGGGAGGATCGGTGGTAGACGTCTCGTTTGCCACCCCCGCCCTGGCTGCCCGCGTCGTGAACTGGCGGGTGGAGACTTTGTCGGACCACCGATATGTGCGGTTCGATATCTCCACCGGCCCCCGGGGGGGGACGGGCCGCTCAGGCCAATCTCCCTTCCCGCGGTGGGCTCTCACCCGTCTGGACCGGGAGGCAGCCAAGGAGGCGGCCTTTCTCCAGGACTGGCTCTTGCCCCATGTCGAGCCCGTCCTGGACGTGGACGCCGCAGCGGTCCAGCTCAGGGGGTCCCTGACCGAGGTGTGCAACGCCAGCATGCCTCGGTCACGGCGTCCGCCTCCCCGTCGCGCCGTGTATTGGTGGTCGGAGGAGCTGGCGGGGCTGCGGGCCACGTGCGTGGAGGCCAGGAGGGCCTACACGCGGAGTCGGCGGCGCACTACCCGATCTCATGCCGGGGAGGACCGCCTCTATGCCTCTTACATAGAGGCAAAGACGGTCCTCAATTCGGCGATGTGCGCCGCCAAGGACTCGGCGAGGGCCGAGATGCTGGAGGGCCTCGACAGGGATCCGTTTGGGAGGCCATATAAGGCGGCGCGGAACCAACTGCGCCCCTATGGTCCCCCACTAACGGAGACCCTGAAGCCGGCTTTGCTGGATGGGGTGGTCCGGTCCCTGTTTCCGCGCAGGGCCGACTTCACCCCACCAACGATGAACCCCCCACAGGGGGTGGTGGCTTCGCCGGAGGAGGAGGTCCCTCCGGTATCGGCGGAGGAACTTCGCGCGGGGGTACTGTGCCTCCGCGCGAAGAAGACGGCCCCTGGACCGGATGGCGTCCCCGCACGGGTGGTGGCCATCGCAGCGTCCCTCATGGAGGAAAGGTTTCGGGACCTCTTCAGCGCTTGCCTGACGGCTGGGAGGTTCCCGAAGCTCTGGAAGGAGGGGCAGTTGTGCCTCCTCCGGAAAGAGGGACGCCCGGTGGATTCCCCCTTGGCATACCGGCCCATCGTTCTGCTCGATGAGGTCGGTAAATTGTTCGAGGGGATTATCGCCACCCGGCTAAATAGCCTGTTGCGGGAGGTAGGGCCAGACCTGTCGGACGCCCAGTTCGGTTTTCAACGGGGGCGTTCGACGGTCGACGCGTTGGCCCTACTCAGGGGCCAAGTGCAGGAGGCGGTGGAGTCGGGGGGCGGAGTGTTGGCGGTGTCGGTGGGCCCCCCTTGTGGAACATCGGCTTCGACTGGCTCCTGCGGGGAGCCCTCCTCCCGGGCACGAGTGTCATCTGTTACGCGGATGACACTCTCCTCGTTGCCCGGGGGGGGAACTTTGGGGAGGCGGCCTGTTTGGCCTCGGCTGGCGGATCCTTGGTCGCAGGGAGGATCCGCCGGCTAGGATTGAGGGTAGCGCTGAACAAGACCGAGGCCGTGTTCTTTCACGGGCCTCGGCAGCGCCGCCCTCCAGACGCCCACATCGTCGTGGAGGGCGTCCGGATAGAGGTCGGGGCCCAGATGAAGTATCTGGGCCTCGTGCTAGGCTGCAGGTGGCGCTTCGGCCCGCACTTCAGCGGGCTGTCGACGCGCCTGTTGAAAGCCGCGGACGCCCTCTCATGGCTCCTCCCGAACCTGGGAGGGCCCAAGGACAGATGCCGGCGCCTCTATGCCGGCATTTTAAAGAGCCACCCATCTGGGCGGACTCCCTCCAAAGGAGGGAGAATGCAACCGCCATCCGCAGGCCTCAAAGGGCCATTGCACAGCGGGTGGCGAGAGCCTACCGCTCAGTGGGCTACTCGGCGGCGTGCGCTCTGGCGGGCACCCCTCCCTGGGAGTTGGAGGCATGGGTGCTCGCCAGAGTGTACGAGTGGACGGCGCGGCGGAAGGCGCTGGGTGAGCGCCCCGCCGCGGAAGAGAGGGAGGCCGTGCGGCGGGAGGCGAGGGACGCCATCGTCCTCCATTGGACGGAGGACCTCGCCACCGCCGCCTTTGGCCGCCGGACGCTGGACGCGCTCGGTCCAGTCCTGCAGGGCTGGCTCGAGCGGCCACACGGTTTCCTCTCGTTCCGTCTGGTGCAGGTGTTGTCCGGATATGGTTGTTTCGGAACGCACCTGCACCGGATCCGGAGGGAGGAAACCCCGGCGTGCCAAGACTGCGGCGCGGAAGAGGACACGGCGCAGCACACCCTAGAGGTGTGCCCAGCCTGGGCTGAGCTGCGCCGTGCCCTAACAAGTGAGATCGGGCAGGACCTCTCGCTCCCCGGCGTGGTCAACTCCATGCTGGGGAGTGAGGAGGCCTGGGCGGCGGTTGCCTCCTTTTGCGAGGTCGTGATGTCGCAAAAGGAGGCGGCGGAGCGTGCGCGGGAGGACGATACTCTCGCGCCGCCGCTCCGCAGGCGGAGAAGGGGAGGGAGAAGGCGGTTGTATAATCGTCTCCTCTCTCCTCCTGGTGGTGATTAGCGGACGAATGGTACGGGGGCGCCTTTGTCCGCATTGCACCAATCACCACCCTCGTTGGGCGGGAACGGCCGGGCACTCGCGGTCGATCCCGGGCCCCTCCACTAAGGGAGGGGCGTGAAGGCCCCGCTATAAAGGCGGGCGGTCGTCGGCGGAGGACTGGAAGTAAAGGCTGTGCCGGTTTCCCAGTCCTCCTCCACTCAGACGATGCGGGAGTGCCGCTGGGTTATTTTAGTGGGTATACCGGGCTTGCCCGGGGAGTCCCACATAGCCCCCCATCCCCCGATGGGCGGGTATGCGTAATGCATTTTTTCCCAGCGAAACAAAAAAAAAAAAAAAAGGTGTCCCAGCTGTAGGCACATTATACAACCTAATTATTTCTTATCGTTGCAATATTATGAATACCAGCCATATTAACTTTAGAAGATTATTATCTTTTTTAATTTGATGGGCTTAACTCGAAATCTTGTAGCAGTAGTTATGTACATTATTAATTATTCAAAGTGAAGCTACACAAGTAAAATATAAAAAAAATATAATCCCCGAAAAAATTTTCATGCTACATAGTTTATCTAGTCTACTACTATATACGATCGACAATCTATTGAACACGTAATTATGACACAATATCTTGCGAAAACACCCCGATTCAAACAGTAAAATGCCCATAACTTTAGAACGATTCAACCGATTTTCAACAAACATAGCTAAGAACACTCTCGATAAAGTCACTTTTCAAACAAACAAAAAAAAATCAAAATCAAAATGGGTTCATCCGTTTAGGAGCTATGATGCCACATACAGATACACAAACACAGGTACAAACGTCATAGTTATAACACCACTCTTTTTCCGTCGGGACTTAAAAATACGAGTTATTAATTTGCCAATTCGGTAAAAAGAAAAGTAATTCAATGGTCAAATCAGGCCAGTATTTGGCCTCACTAAATCCACAAAATTTCGACCGTAGTAACACAATATTCTAACTACTCGTATTACTAATCTAAAGCCTCAGAAACTAGAATTAGTGGTGCGAAAATTGATCTCTGTATACCTGTTTACATTTCGGTACAAACGCCCAAACTATTCTCATTAGTTTGCCGGTACAAAGCAAACGGAGCCGTTTCACTATCGTATGTATTTTGTAGTCAGAATACAAATCGTGTCATTCATGTCACCTCTAATAGTTTCTGTAGAATAAGCGGTTCTTAAATTGACTGGTTTTGAATTTTTATGGACGATACAGTCGGTCTTTGTTAGGTTTGCGGTTAAAGAATTTAGCTTCAGTAGCTAACGATGTAACATATTTTTCAACTGCTTTGCATGTCTGACTTTGGTATTTTTGTCATTTGTCAGACTTTAACAAATAAATCTACTAAATTGTCAGCAAGACATCGAACGAGTCTGAAAGTTTGCTTAGTTGACCTTACAAGAAACACGGTATTTTTAATGTCTCGCGCACACGGCGCACACGACGGCTGCCGAAGATAGCCGAACGCGTGGCGAGTTCGCTTTTAATTTAGTCTAACTAGTATAACCAAATTTGGTGTTTGAAAAACGTATGGTCCAAACTAACCTTACTCAGTCAACGCTGCAAACTAAAATTAAATTACAAAGTTGAAAAACCCTCGACAGAAAAACCTCTAAAAAGCAAAAAATAAACCTCTTGCTTTTTAAAGTACATAATAATATAATATATCTAGTAGTAGACACGCTTCAATCGACACAGATACACAGCAACACACGTCAAACTTATAATAACCCTTTTTTTCCGTCGGGGGTTACTAATCGCATTGTTCAGTAAAGAACAATGGCGAAATCTTAGCTTACTTAAATTTGAGCGTCTTTAAGCGAGTTACATACGAAAGAAATTCTATTAATTGTCATTGTCTACGTTTTTTAAAGTATAATTGGGCTGGTTCAAAACGGATAAACAAAAAATAAAATTTTTACTTAATTTCTTTAGCTTAGTGTTGCCATTATATATTTTATCTGCTAAGTGACAAATAGTAACTATATTAAGTAATAATAACATTATTGTATTTATTGCAGTAAATGAGTTAACAATCCAGTTTATGTCTAAGTGTAGATGTTCCTTGCAGATAGGTAAGAACATTGTAGTATAGTAGAAATAAATGAATAACTTTCAATTAATGATTGGCAAAAAGACTAGTATCCAAGTCTAAAAAAAATATAGCTTTGTTGTTGGCGACGACCTTTTGATACACGTCAAAATCGCTTAGTTTAAATAAATATACTCTTTCCCAAGAGTATAATATACATTTCATGCTGAAATAACTAGGTAAGGGAAATACTAATGCGATATTACCCTTTTACTTCCACGAAATTGAATAATATTAAATATAAAACACATTATTAAAAGTTACCCAGACATAACCTACAAAAGTTTATGACTGAATATCTATTATTCTCGACATTCTCAAAAAATAATTCTTGCACAAACTAATTCAGAACATCACCCTGAGTTAAACCAGATATTTTTCATTTAATGACGTAGGAATTTAATCTCAGCTAAAACAATGTATTGGCACCTGCCATTGTTCTTTTCCAGTTACAATAAAAATGGCATAAAGAGAAAATGTCTGAATAGAATATCAATCTGCTTAACAATCAAGTTCCTTTACTGTACATGAGCAGAATTATTCGAACCCCAGATCGGCGGGCTTATTACGTATCTTTTGCAAGAGCAAAACGATAGCGATCAAACGCTTTATGTCACAAAATTCGGAATTACCTGCAGTGTAGGTGTGGTAGGTCCTACATAATCGTTTGCTAATCGCTCGCTGTTTGTCAAATGCACTTATTTAAAAAAAATCGCCAACAACTCTAAAATTTATGTAAGGAAGACCAATTATTGCGCCAAAATCGCTATCGTTTTGCTCTTGCAAAAGATACGTAATAAGCCTGCGGGTCAATATTTGTATGCGAACTCAGTCACAGGTATCATCCAGATTTCTATATGATCTGACGCTGTTTGCAAAAGCACCCCTTTGGCAATGTATGTGTCAGTTTTGCTATGCACATATAAACCGAAATACGCACCAGTTTCGAACCAAACTATTGTTTGTTTATGGTGTCCAGTGCAGCGTTTATTTGACAAATATCTGAATACTCGAAATCTACATCCGTGTGTGTATTAATAGTGCATAAATTCCTTTACTAAAGATATTCGACTGTATAAGAAAACACTAATTAAGCGACCCGATTCCATTAATATCTCACCGAGAAGGGTTTTTTACTAAGCGTAATTGTGAGTACGTTTACATTGACACCATTTTACTATGTTGCACTTTAATATTTTCTTAGAAGATCTCCTATCCACGCAATTTAAATTGTTACCACAAAGTACTAGTAATATACATAACTAGCTGTTCCCCGCGGCTTCGCTCCCGTGGGCCACCCCACAGGACCCGTTTTCGGGAAAAAAAATAGCCTATGTTACTCAGGAATAACGTAGCTTTCTATTGGTATTTTTTTTTTAAATCGGTCCAGTAGTTTCGGAGCTTATTCGGCACAAACAAACAAAAAAATCTTTCCTCTTTATAATATTAAGTATAGATAATACAGGAAACTCTCATAGGTACTTACTTATTTCCACTTCCTTTTCTAATTTGTTCTGCCCCCTAAGGCTTTACATTCAAACGAGTTACATAAAATATTGATAAAACAGAATTATTTTAATAAAATGAGTGTATTATTTTGTACAAATATATTCACAAAATGTAATAACCTGAAATAAAGGCAGTAACTCACACGCGCGAACAATTCCCGAATAAATATTATCTAGAGTTCTCGTACAAAGATAAAAAAAGAGTTCCCCTAACATAATTAGGAACACCAAAGTTTGTACCAAAAATACTTTTGTCACCGAACCCTTGGTACGCTCCAGTGGGCACAGGCCTTGAAGAACATTTACTCTGCTCCCGTATTTCGTTATCAAGTATAAAAATATGAAATGAATTCAGAAACTTTCTCAACACATAACAGGGACTTTCGTATCGTATACTTTCTAAGTATATTATATTAAATCATGAAAGTTTTTCTTCAACTTATGTGTTACGAATTCTGGATATAAATTGATGATTTCTGTGAATGTGATACTTCTTCAATATAATCGAATCCGTGCGTCATTTTGTTACGTTTTTTTATGGCTAAATTACTGAACTGATTTGATATTCAATAGGCAGTTCCGATGACCTGGTGTGTCGAGAGAATCCGATCGATGCAAGAAACACAGGGCCGGTCGAGCCCTATGCTCAGCAGTGGACGTTTTTTAGCTTTAAGAGGAAATGCGGTCGCAGACAACCAACTGAGAAAAAAAAAAGTAAAAACTCTAAGTAAAAATTTATAATTCGAGGTTTGGCTCTGGCCTATTTCCTCCTCCAATATTGGACCAATTTAAAAGATATTCTCTAAACTGAAAAATGTTTATACTGTGAGATATATACTGTGCCCCTGTGTTTTCATTTTTGATGAAACATTATCATTAGAAGCACAAGAACCCTCAAAAGATGCAAAAATTTGCGCTGTCTCAATGTACAAATTTGACCATTTTAAATGAAATAATTTATTCGTTAAAACATTTTTTTTTTAATAACAAGCTTTTTTCGTATTCTTCTCAGCAAACCCTTTCATTTGATACCCATATCATGGCAGTGCACAAAAAATAACTAGTCCATCATCTTAGGCCGTCCGCCATATTGGATTTAGAATGACGGCACTTATCTAACCATGCATTGTCATCTAAACTAAACGTGTATGCAAAATTTCATCTTAATCGGTGGAGGATAATTGCTTTAAAATTCAGTTGTAAGATTTGACCCGTACACACTTACATACATACCTACAAACATACGTACTTACTTTGCAAGTTAATTAAAAGCTTGTAAAAAGAAAAATATAGAAGCACAACTGCTTATATCTTTTTTTATTGAATTTATTGAATATCTTTTAAATTTGTCCAATACTGGAGGAGGAAACAGGCGGGAGCCAAACCTCGAATCATAACTTTTTACTTGGATATCCAGTCGGAGCTCTCTGCCCACATTTCCTCTTGATTATGATGGTCATGATATAGGTACAAATAGAGATTTTGAGGCAAAGGCTCAACTGGCTGCCAAAAAGTTGGGGATCCTTGCGAGGGTGAGACGGTACTTCACGCCGGAACAGCTGCTTAAGTTGTATCAAGCGCAAGTTCGATCTTGCATGGAGTACTGCTCTCACCTCTGGGATGGATCTGCCAAATACCAGCTTGATGCACTTGAGTCGATTGACAGACGGGCCAAAAGGCTTATTGGCAACGATGCACTGGTCGCCTCAAAGCTCCAGAGCCTCGAACATTGTCGCCGTGTTGCCAGCCTGTCGGTTTTTTATCGGTTACACTTCGGGGAGTGTGCGACGGAACTGCACAATTTGATTCCGCCTAGCCCTTTCCATCATCGGACTACAAGACGTACGGCCATGCGCCATCGGTACATGGTGGACATCCCTCCCATACGCACAAAGCGTTTTGCTAATACTTTCATTGTGCGCACAGCTAAGGAGTGGAACTCCCTTCCGGGGTCTTTGTTCCCTAATAGCTACAACCTTGGGGTCTTTAAGTCAAGAGTGAATAGTTTTCTTCTAGGCAAGCGTGCTTCACCGTAGACCGCATCATCGCTTAACATCAGGCGAGATAGTGGTCAAACGCAAGCCTATAAATTATATAAAAAAAACAAAGATAGCATTAAACTCTAAAGTTGACTTAATTTCATAGCAAAACCGACCCTTTAATAAAGTTTGAAACCATGGGGCGTTGAAATAATGAGAAATTCGAAATTCACGTGGGCAAATTCGCAGGAAAAGCGCTAGCTGTTAAGCTATTTTGACAATGCTTTTAATATCAATAAAATGTTTTGTGGCTTTGTTTGTTTCGATGTCGAGAAGATTTTATGAGCAATAAGGTACAAACACGGTACGATGTTACAATATAGCCAGCTTTTAAATACATTGTAAATAATTTGAGTGGGTTCTGAATGAAAACTTCGGCAATTCCAACAAAGGTACGCCGAAAATGTTATAACATAAATTCCCGAAAGGGGACGCCCTAGAAGGGCATACACGGATATTATTGGTGATGTTTTCAGAAAGGCTAGTTGCGCAGTACCTACTCATAACCGGCGTGCGTGTATGACTAAATTTATGATCGTAAATAAAGCAAAAGGTCTATGTAATCTAGGGGTCTTTAAGTCAAGAGTGAATGGTTTTCTTCTAGGCAAGCGTGCTTCACCGTTGACCACATCATCGCTTACCATCAGGTGAGATAGTGGTCAAGCGCAAGCTAACAGAAAAAAAAAAAAAATGTAAGGATAGGATATAATAGGTGGCGTTCTAAATTTCAACATTAAACTGAAACTGACACAATTGACAAAATTTTAACTGAATTAGGTATAACACAGACAGCATTGTGTTCCAGTTATTTTTGAAAGCAACCTAATTCCGATTTAACTAAAAACGGCCCTAGTTAGTATTCTATCCAATTCGCCGAAACAAAACATTCAGAAAAAAAAAAAAAAAAAACTGCCTTTGTGAACCATCCACCATGGTAGAGCAGTGGTGGCCCAGTGGTATCGCCCGCGACTTACAAGTTGTAGGTCGTGGGTTCGAGCCCAGGAAGGCGCTTTACTTTGTGTAAATTATTTCATCACCACTGCTCTCAAAACGGTGAAGGAAAACATCGTGAGGAAACCGGCATGTCCTAGAACTAAAAATTCGAAGACATGTGACATCCACCAACCCGCACTGGGCCCGCGTGGTGGATTACGGCCCATTCCCTCTCACAGAGAGGAGGCCTGTGTCCCAGCAGTGGGAACATTAATAGGCTGATGATGTGATGATGATGATGTGAACAAGGCGTTTTTTTTTGTTCTGTGATGTGAACCATCCTATCCATGTGAACCATCCACGTGACTGCTTCCGGTGAATAACCACCATGGGTGTTAATCCACCAGGGATATGTGCGGGGTAGTTAGGTAGTGCGAGGATGTTTAACGCGCTGTGAAAATATGTGATTATCTTTATCAAAGCCATAGCATATTTGGTTTTACCTTAGCTCCGTTATTCATTTTCCACCAGTGCAAATCTGCGCTAAGCAAGGTTAGGAAAATGAAGTGGTTTCATTGGTAATTTTTTTCCTCGCGCACACAGTGCAAGAGCACCCTTATAATACTCGTGACATGACGTAATGCGAGCTCTGTCCGAGGTATTTTTAATAATACGGACAGCTTAACGGCACAACTTTTCACGAGGTGATTGATCACGCAAAAAGTTAGATTACAAAAACGTCATATTTGGAATGTGGACGCTTTTCGGACAGTCGAGTTGTTATATTCTTTTTTTTTCATAGTCTGTCCGTTTTCCAGTCTGATGGCTGTTAAAATGAGGTCATGTTATGTCTTGTTTTAGAATCGAAAAAGTTTCTTGTGGTAGATTAGGTCTAATTTGATTTGTGAGGGTCTCAATTGGAGTCGGTTTGTGAGGGCGTTTTGTTGAAATGCCTTCTTGTTTGGCGGTGAAAGACGGTGATTTTTAATGGCTTTTGTTTTAGTTGTTCAACTTCTTAATTGTTTGATGTTATGGGTTCGTTTTGGAGGTTATTTATGGTATCATTAATTTATTTGACGGCTTACGAAATTATTAACATCCTGTAAAAGTATTTGAAACATTCTGTACCAATTTAGTTACATTCGTTAGTAGGAAAACAAAATATTAAACCAGTTGTAGATAATTTAACTTCTACAAAAACTAGCTATTTGAATTTTGGGAGAGTAAGACTGCACTTTCATCGCATCCTCGGAATTTACTGGCCCGAGATCATCTCTAATGTAGAGCTGTTGGAATGATACCACGAGACCCCAATCGATCGCCAGATCAAGCGGTGTAAATGGTGTTGGATTGGTCACACGCTCCGGAGGGATTCCGATCACATTCCTAAACAGGCCTTGGATTGGAATCCTCAAGGAAAAAGGAAGCGTGGCCGTCCCCGTCAAACATGGCGACGCACCGTATTGGCTGAAGCGACTAGTATCGGAATGGCGTGGAGCGAGGTGAAGCGCGAAGCTCAAGACCGGTCTCAATGGAGGACTACTGTGGAAGCCCTCTGCTCTAGCTAGGGGCCATACGATCTTAAGCCAAGCCATGACTGCACTTTTGACCCTTGACTGTACAGCTTTTTCTGAGAGAAAACAACAATTGAGCCCAAATAATATCAAAATAACTAAACATTACAATACATTATACAAGTACCTAAACTAAAATATACTCTTTTTTAAGTTGGTTAAAAAAAATCCTATTAATATGTGACTATTTCTCCTACACACGTATCCTTAGATATTCCCAGAGATAACCATCGACATTCCGTAAACTGTTATCCTGAAACACTTTAGCTAAATCCGCATTTAACAATCCTCATAAAAGCAAGTCAAGTATCTAATCAAGAAGAATAGTAAGAACTAATAGACAGTTAAAACGCGCAGTTAACGAGAACATTGTTAAAGTTTTACTGTCTTTTTATACGCCCATGTGGGTTTACGATGTGGCCGAGATCTGGTTTTAGACGTCGGAGTAAATAGTTGGGTTGGCGACAGTGGGACAAGTGAATTTTAACCGATTTTGGATAAGAAGACTATTGTTAGCTGAATTTTGGTGAAGTTTGCTCATTTATTTATTTAAGGATCACCAATGAAAGTCACAGCTGTTCGCTTGGGCCGACGCTTCTGCCTGGCCTCACATCCATAGCGCCGTGGCACGCGCGCCCTTCCGACAGAAAGCGCCTCCTAGAGACCTCATAATTTACACCGAAACCCCATCCACCTCCCGGACTTGACGCCTGATTAAGCAGCAACAGTCTACACGCTGCTTCCTCAAATAATAACACTGCTCACCCCACACTGCATCCCAATGTGAAGTTTGTTCTTAATTAATATAACAGCAACAGTCAACACATGAGCGGTGTAGTGTAACTCAGCACAATGCCGCTCCCACATACACCTACGGCGCCACTGTATTTGCAACGACCTCTGGAAGTTGGGTAGACGGGCGCAACTCATTCCTATCTGTAGGCTCGTCAGCATTTCTGACGCTGGTCGCTCTCGCTAGGCTTCCTATGGTTCGCAATAAGTTCCACCTTGTGGGGGTAGACCGCCAAGAAGGAGAGATATTCAGAAACACTCGCCGCGCCGCGCCTACAGCCTCTCAATACAAGTTAAACATAGCGAGCGCGGGTATAGACTCGCGCTCGTAACACGCCAGGTCCAGTGGACCATTCAGTGACGGGTTCACTGTTGCGAGCCCCGGTGCTGTACCCACGGGCATGGAACAGAGTTCCGTGATCGCTCGCCTCGCCCCCGTAAGGGCCCCCGTAGGGAGAGTGAGAATGATAAAACTATACAAAAATTGGTACATCGTTACATTATAAAATAATGCAAACTCAAATGCCAAAGCCGTGGTTGCCTTTACCACGGCTTATAGCACATAAATTGCTTTGGTGCAGTGTTCCATTTTATAAAAACGTCCTAAACAGTTACGTTGCAAAAGACTCATCGTTTGTTATGACTTGATTTGACTTAGTCATAACTAGCGAAATGTGTACTTATTGGTGCCCATCTGCCAAACCCTTCAACGAATATTAAGCGCGATGTTATGTTTGTAAGAGAGGAGCTCGTGGCTAAATAATAACAGCTGCACGGGTCGATCTTCAAGGTTAAGCAACGCTTGACGAGGTCGGTCCGTGGATGGGTGACCATTTCAACATACCGAGTTTCCTCCGTGCCCCGGAAAGCACGTTAAGCCGTTGGTCCCCGCTGTCATTTGAAGATCTTTGACAGTCGTTACGAGTAGTCAGAAGCTTGAGATCTGACACCAGTCTAGCCAAGGGGTTCCGTGTTACCCAGTTACTGGGTTGTGGAGATCAGATAGGCAGTAGATCTATGTAATACACTGGTACTCAGCTGAATCCGGTTAGACTGGAAGCCGACCCCAATATAGTTGGGAAAAGGCTAGGCAGATTGATTGTTATGTTTGTATGTATTAAACAGTTACAGAGATGTTACGAGTACGAGGGGATTCCTACACATTTTGTTATAGTACTCCTTTAAAATGTATCACAAGATTGACGAATGTTTGCATTTGAAAGGTGAAATAATATTTTTTTGTTTGAAAGGTCCGGTTGGTCGGACCGTGTAAAGGACAGCGGCTTTTTTTTCGTTATATTAAGATATTAATGATGGTAAAATAATCCCTCGTAGGCCGGAAGTCTTAAAAAAACAAAGGCTTATATTTTAAGAACCCTATCAACTTGATCCACTGTTTACCTAACCATGACAATTAAAACAGCGCTCACTTTTATGTAAAGTCGGATAAGCCTGTACCTAATTGTGGAAATAACAATAAAATCCGTCGGCAACGTAATCCCGTGATCCAGGACTTATTTCCGGGAATGCCGAGATTTGAACATTGATCGCGGGATAGTACTTTGTAATATTTCCCGGGCACTTTATGTGGGTCAAGCTCTTTAAGAGTGTTTTAACTAAAAGTTTTCAAGTAGTTGTGAAATCCCGGGTGATTATTTGGTCGACCGATGCTATGTGGCTAGTTGGAACATTGTTTTGAAACAGGTAAGTTAGATTTGAGTTAGGGGTTATTTGTTTGAAGTATTGAGAGCGGATTGATGAATAATAAAGTACTAGCATTCTGCCAGCGGCTTCGCCCGCGTGTAAAGTGTTTTATAATCCCAAGGGAACATTTTTCCCGGGATAAAAGTAGCTTATTTGCTATTCGAGACTATAATCTATCTCTGTGCCAAATTTCATGCAGATCCGTTCAGCCGTTCTGGCGTGATTGAGTAACAAACATATATTCACACACACATCTATCCAAACTTTCGCATTTGTAATATTAGTAAGATATAAATACAAGCTTTTGCCAGCGGCTTCGCCCGCGTGTAAAGTGTTTTCATATCCCAAGGGATCATTATACCGGGATGAAAAGTAGCATAATAAGTGCTATTCCAGATAAATGCTATCTCTGTGCCAAATTTCATCCAGATCCGTTTATCTATTCTAGTACTATTAAGTATGGTATGGAGGAATAAAAGGCTATTTGTAGGCAAATAATAAGGATTCCAAAATATTAACACTAATCCCTCGTCTATATATAGTTATTATACAGGATACATAAAAAGAGTACCTCCTTTTTGATCAGCTGATGATAACTTTGTATGGAAAGTCCAATATTTTTTTGGGAATTGACTCGAACTTCCTTGACAAAAGTTTCTCATTTCTATAAGGGGAAGTAGTTTTTAAGGTTCCGTACCTAAAGGGTAAAACCGGGACCCTATTACTAAGACTCCACGGTCTGTCTGTTGTCTGCCTATCTGTCTGTCTGCCGCTATAACAAAAAATACTAAAAACAGAATAAAATAAATATTTAAGTAGGGCTACCATACATTGAAACGTGATTTTTTTCAGTTTTTTTGCGATAATGGTACGGAACCCTTCGTGCGCAAGTCTGACTTGCACCGGATTTTTTTATATTACTACTCATTTCCGTACAAAACTGTATGAAATTACCTTTGTAAAATGATTTGATAGTTGTCTATGAACGATGGCTTTCAACAAAAGATTGGTATTCTATACAATAATTTGACCATTGACCAAGGACAGCCTTGTTGGTCTAATGGTCGTAAGCACTACTGCTGTGCTTGAGGTCTTGTGTTCGGGCCAATTTTTATTGGGTTGTTTCATCTGGAATTTCTCAGAAGCAGCCTTGAATCATTTTTTTTCTGTTTTAGGTAGGTTTGCTCTTGACTCTAGTCTAGGTCAGAGGTTACAGAGACAGAGTCGACGATGGAGTGAGCTTACCCAGAAGAAGCCTATTCACTCTAACTTTGAAGAGATTTGTGCCCATTTGGTGGCAATAGACCACAGGGGCGGCCTTGCGCTGCGAGGCTCCGGGCGGTCGGCAGATATTTGCGAGGCCCTTGTCCTTTTTACAATGTATGAGATGAAGGGACGATATACGAGAAATGGAAAACTTGGCACTTATTGTTATTAATACTTTACTATGTATTAGAGTCAGGGTTTCTTCATAGAAAACGATTTTCTTAATAAAATATACACTAGACCACTTTCTAGTTGCAACAAGATGACATAGTTTTACAATGACACAATCATAGATGAAACAAAATAAACCAGCCTTAAATTTAATATCTGCTGAACTCTGAGTCGGACATTGTTGCCCTCTGATAAAATAAAGTTATTTTATTATTAGTTTTCTAACACTATGAAATACTTAAACGACTAACTTTATTTTATTGATACGAATAACCGTTTGCTAAGGATAAAATTATAAGCGTTTTGGGTTGTAGCGCGTGGCCCCTGCAAGAGCGAGGCTCCGGGCTATTGCCCTGTTCGCCACCCCCTAAGGCCGCCACTGATTGACCACTCCACCCTCTATTACACGGAACTTAAAATTTAACTTGCGAAATGTGTACTAATGCACCTCTGCTCAACTCCTCGTGGAATACAGTCGTAATGTTATTCAAATTACCATAATAAAATTATATGTAAGGAAGTATGAAGTTATACCGTTCCCAAAGATGAGCAGCTGATACAAGGGAACCCCAGATAAGCGGCAAGCGGAAGGATAATTACTAAAATATGATAAGAATCGGACCTTTTCGTTATAATCCTAATTAACATAGAACAAAAATACGAAAATGATACGGCCGATTTGGGACCCACATTAATATACGCAAATGCATTTAATGAATCTAAAGGAAATTTCCATATGACCCGGATTTTTAAGGTTCCGTACCTAATATAAGAAACCCTCATAACTTTGTGCCTCTCATGAATTTTGTCGATGGCCCATATTTTCATCGAAAGTACTGTAGAACCGAACAGAAGGGCCCCGTTAGGCCCACTTGCATAAAGCTTAACATAGAGGCTAACACGAGGTTAAAAAGAAATTATGTATGAGATATTGTCAATTTAACCTAGAGTAAGCCACCAACTCTGAGATAAGTTTTTCAGTAGGCCTTAGTTGATAGTTAGGTTTTGTATTGTGATTGGGAATACCGAAGGAAAAAGGTCGCGTGGTCGTTCACCAACGAGATGGACCGATCAAGTGAAAGACTCGTCGTCCTCCAAATTCTACACGGTCGTAAGGGAAGTGCACAGAAACCGGTGGAGGCAGATCATCCGCTCCAGATGTAACCATGATGCTGATTACGATCCTCAGACATGAGGAACCGACAAAGAGTGAGAGAGCGAGGTTTTGTATTATAATGCCAAAGTAATTATATATAGAACTAAACTCCTATCCTAGCATTAATATTTACGCTTATTATTTACTGAGTTCGATCCTGGAGAAGCATATCTGCCGCAGTACCTAGCAGTGAACGTTATTACTTGTTAGGTACCAGTAATTTCACAGACCCTTCAATCTTACGACAGACATAACTATTGTAGAGTACTTCACTCGACAAGCACTTGCTCTAATTTATTTAAACATGTTTAATAAATAAATGACTACGGGACCCAACTTCTTCCGTAAAACGACACTTGGCAAATTTTATCTGTCCCTTCAGCAGTGGATGTTCCAAATATTTTAATATTCCCCAAAGAATCTACGGCATGGAATTTTAATAAGTTGGCTGAATTTTTGTGCCGTTTTTCGGATCACGGAAACAAAAGGGGGAAGTTGGGGGGAGTAGTAATTTGTCACCGTTTTAGGTACCAAGGTCATTGTTTGATAAATACACGGAAATGGGTGTGTTTGCTATCTAAGTGACTGGTACTGACCTTGCCCTGAAGGTATTTGATACGATAGGGTAAAATATTTATGCATAATAAATTATGGTGTGTCGTAGGTATAATGTATGGAAATATTGTTGCGTGGATAAATTTCTTTGTTTGAAATAGTGTAGAAGTTTTAATTAGATACTGGTCTGATTTATAATTAGGAAAAAATAAAAAAATTACAAGAATCTGATGTTACCTGATACAAAAAAAAAAGTAGTCACAGCGGATCTTTGTGTCTCTGAAGTTGCCTCTACGAATCATTGCGCAAGAAACAGTTTGGTATCGAGTATACTGCATAGAGTAAGTGAGACAGGACGATGTGACAAACGTAAGCGAGTGAAAGAGGAAGTTATACAATGCTATGTTCACCTTCAACATTGACACAGAAATAGCTACTGCGCAGGGTCTTGCAGCCAACTTTAGAGACACAAAGATCAGCTGTGAGTATTATACGCAGATTTAATTTACCGAAATGAAAGACACTACTCTCTTAACCACGCATATTGACAATTCTCAATCTACTTGAGGCTAGATTAGGATTAGATGTTTAAACTTACCATTTGCTAATCCAAAGTGTCTATGCCACCATGATTCCGATATGAAAAAAAAAGTTAATCTGGTTTTGGTCAGCCAGCTCACGAATATGTATCCTCCGACAGCACAGCATGATTTTCTTCTTGTTTACATCATTTAGTTCGCTTCTTTAGAGTTGAGTTCTTTGATTTTTTTAATTGACTTTTTTATTTATAACTTTTTAGTTAACATATTTTTTTTTCGAATTATGTACATTTAAACATATAAGTGTAAATATTTTTGAAATCACCTCTTAAAACCCTTTGTTTTGATACCCCACACGATGGGTATGGAAAATGAAAAGAAAAAATTGGCGCCCACAATATGGCGCCCAAAAGCCGCCATTTTTACTATTTTCCAATTTTAATGTAGCCAGTGACACTTGCAAGGTTACGACGAATCGATTGCCGTAAGAATCATTAAAATCGGCCAACGCGTTTGGTCTCTAGAAAACCACATAAGAACAAACAAACATACATACATAGACTGATAAAAACATCGGCAGTCGAGTAAAAAGGATAGTGCTATTCGTCCTGCGTAGCTCCGTCTCTCTCTCACAGAGGAATCAGGATAGTTTTGACAAGTAGTAGAGCCTCTGCAAGTTGGTATTGGAGCTGACTTTCCAGCAGGTGTCAGGAGAGCATTTCGATATTACCACAGATAATTCTCAAATACCATAAAAAAATTGACACATAACCAATGATTTCGAAAGTAAGGATACGCCCATCTGCACTTTTTATAGAAACCTTCTTATGACAAGCAAATACTCGCTCACTCCCGCCACAGATAACTATATACTAGTCAGAGACACGCACACGGACCACTGTCAACTGAGTCGCGTTGGTCCTAAACTGCAATTTTATGACCAGCGCGCTGGTGCCATTTAGTCGCGCAGTTGGCCTGGTCCTTACGCAAGTAATATATATGTCAATGCACATAACATTCAACCGTACATCATCTTGCACTACGAAAATCGATCTTAACACTATGAAATAAAGTCGCTGTCAACGTCAAATATTACTAAAGATATCATTAAAAACAAATTTGACACGGAACATGAAAAATTTCCAACGCCTCCATTATTTTTCAACCCCACCGTCTCGCAAGGGTTTAAAGCACCATACTCCCTCCGGGAATATAACACGGCGAGTGATCTGTCAAGCGAAAAATTACGAGGAAGCTGTTTAGCCATAAAATACAAAATTCTTACACTAAATGGTCGACAAGAAGGCTGTTCTAAGGGTATGTACATAAAGTTGGAGCCCCGGGACCCTTAATTTTAAAGCTTATTTCGGGTACCCGTTGGCGATGTAAATAATTTATATAATGTGTGGAGTAGTGTAGGGTTACCGGACTAAGATGTGACGAAGGTATTGCTTGGTAATGCTTGTGTATTATAGTTGCAAATTGTGAGGATTTTAAAAGAAACACGTGCATTCGATGTCAGCGATAGTAATGGTGGAAATGCCAAATGTAAGGGATTGATTACGTGACGTGTCGATACGTTTGACATTCCCATACATTTTTACAATCTTTTATTTAACTTGCAATGTATGTAAGTGTGTTCGGGTCAAATCTTGCAACTGAATTTTAAAGCAGTTATCCTCCACCGATTAAGATTAAATTTTGCATAGACGTTTAGTTTGGATAACGATGTATGGTTAGCTAAGTGACATCATTCTAAATCAAATATGGCGGACGGTCTAAGATGGCGGACTAGTTATTTTTTGTGCACTGCCTCGATATAGGTATGAAATGAAAGGGTTTGCTAAGTAGAATAAGACGAAAAGCTTGTTTAAAAAAAAAGTTTTTTTTTTTAAATTTTCAATTACTATTGCCACGTCGTCGTTCATATGTCTCTGGGCATCTCGCGTCCAGCGAATTACTATTTTTGTTCCAATTACTTTTGATTAAAAACAAGCTAAGGCAACTGCTTCTCTCTAAAAATAATACATAAGTTTTTTTTAATTTTTAACTCCTTTGACGCTGGAGTACCGGGGAGCCAGACGCATAGAGTTGTTATTATTTTAGAAAAGTTTTACAAATTAGTTAAGTACAGATTATCATTCAAATAAAAGGTAAAATATAACTAATACTGGTACTGATGATTTCAGGTCAAGTTCATAGACAGGGCCTTTTTAGGGTTTCGTACCCAAAGGGTACAATTGGAACCCTATTGTCCCTATTTCTCACGTGTCCGTCTGTCTGTCTGTCCGTCGTCTATCACACAATTTTGTACCGAAGAATGTTTTAACTTCCCATTGACCTATAATGAACTTGAAATTTGGTGATAATGTTTATTATTACGTATATTTTACTAACAAATACCAATATATCGATAAATCAGATCTTTTCTACGGAACCCTAAATGGGCCGGTATTTTTAAAAGAAAGAATGAATAACGTAAGTAAACGTGTTTATTATTGAAACTTCATATTCCTAAACTTAACAGGCCCTTACAAAGGACACGCACGACTCTTTCAGAAAAAAAATAATCTCGTTAAAAAATTCTAACCTACTAGTAATATCATTACTAGCCATGCAAGCATGACTAATATAAAGTTCACTACGCCATTTCAAAGGAAAAAATAAAATAAGTAAACATTAATTAGGGTGTAAAAGTGGAAAAGTTGAGTCTGGTTGAGCCTAGCGAATTTTATTTTTTAATTAACTCGTTTTCCCGGGCTTGGCATTCATAACTCGTGTGGGATGACAAAATGGCGATATTGTTTTTGTGTTCCATTTTCAAAAAAGTATAAAATAGAGATGTTTGAAAATCGTATCTGTTCTATACGGGCCGAAGCCAGCGAAGCATTAAAAAAAAAGCTGTAGATACGCTGTCATCAGTTGTCATAATTATTATATTTAATTTATTTCATTTAGACCCGATTGTTTGAAGTCAGAAAAGTTTTATAGATTTTAAGAACAAATATTGCTATTTGGCAGCTTTTGCAAAGAACATTATGTCTATCACCAATCTGCAACAAATCGAATTTACAGAACAAAATTGTTAAATTATTGGAAAATTAGCCCAAAATCAGTATTTATTTTTACCTTGGATTTAAGTATACCTAGTTTATTTTAGCCTGGAACTGTTCTTCTCTGCGTTGTTGGAGTGCCCATTAGTTTTGTCTCAGTCTCATTAATATTCAACGTCAACAAAATAATACGCGATTTTATACATAAAAACAGACCTACTAAACGAATCAAATTATTTTCCTAATAATTACCAAACGCGTGGAAAGAGCAAAATGATTAAGAATAACTACAAAAAACCTTTGTGCTGAAACAAATTGTTTTTTTTTTCAACAAATTCATTTTGTTACGACACACCCACAAACAATAGACCGTGGTCGGCTACTTCAAAGAGTCCGGACGGACGTTTTTTCTTTTTTTTTCCCCTGAACATTTTGAATTATTACATCGGCAAAGGCCTTTTACCCAAAGTCGTAATGTTTTTATTTTTTCTGTCTTTGAAATTAGAATGTCCCTGTAGGAATGGCCCCCTTTTTATTTTTATTTCAATGGTAATTTTATTCCCTTTAGAACCATAATATTTTGGAGAAATTAGATACCACATGAATGTACCCTACAACTGGGTGGGTAGAATTTTTTATATGAAGTAGTTGAGTCTCTAAACCAAGTGAAATACTAACACAAGATGATTGTGAATGTTTAAATGAATGGCATTTAATGTTACTTTGTCTAGAATCTAGCTTTTTCATGTAAACTAATCAGCAGATATGTTTCAGTTTCACTTTTTACGTTTTAGGAGTAAGCTCATTGAAGTTTTGCTGGTGGAAAAGGTAAAAGCTTGAACTAGTTATCTTTTGAAACGTGGAAATATAAATTCTGAGGGATTCGTGCAGTTTAGAAAAACATAAATAATATCAAGAACCCTCTTTCTTTCTTTGATATTAGTTAATTGAGATTGGGATACACTTTTACCTCGAAACTGGTGTTATTGTAACGAGCAGATGTAAGTAGGAACCTCTAACTTTATGGTCATGAAAAATGGTTAATGTGCCTTCATAACAATTTCCACTGTCCAGAGACCATCATAGAATATCCACCACACGGGCTCAGTGCGGGTTGGTGAATGTCACATGTTTTTGAATTTTTGTTTTTGGAACATGTTGCCTCACGATGTTTTCTTTCACCGTTTTGAGAGCAGTGGTGATGAAATAATTTACACAAACTAAAGTGCCTGGGTTATAACTGGCTGTTACCACTGGGCCACCACTGCTTTCCTGTCTCCTTACTGCTGTCCAGATACCATAGGCCGAGTAAATACGGCAAAAATAAAACAACTTACATTTAGTAGGTAGTGGTTCATTAACCCTTTAAAGTACCCTTATAATATTTCCTTCCCACCCCATTAGGAAGGTTTACGTTTCCCCTAATTAATAACCTTTTACAGCGGCAATAACTCCAAATTTTATACTCGAAAAATACATTCCAACACCCTAAATGCAGCATAAAAATATGCAAGAACGTATTTAAAAAAAATAAACATGAAATACTAAAAGAGGCATGAAAAAATAATTTCATTGCAGACCCTAAAATAGGGCAACACCATATCATTAAATTAAGTCTAATGGCAACACACAAAATAAATAAAAACTTTTTGTAGCTTAATCCACTTTCGCTGTAGGCTCCAAGTTCTTCTCATTAAAATTAATTTTGCCGCCGACGTGGCTGCCATTACGAAGGCAGTTTAAGTAGGTGCCTGCTTACACCCGCGATATTACAGGGATTAAGTTTCGAGAGAAAAAAGGAGAAATAAACGAATTTGCCGTGAACGAGTCGACGACGTCCCTGTAATCCTTCGGTGTGGGCCATGAAAACGAGCTACTGTTGCTGCTTTGGAAAAAAAACATTTATCATGTCCTAGAACATGTGACATCCACCAACCCTTACTAGGGCCGCATGGTGGATTAAGGCTCATTCCACCTTCCAGAGAGGAGGTCTGTGACCCAGCAGTGGGGAAATTTAAAGGCTGATGATGATGATCAGAAGGTTCGATTCTGTAAAAAAAACTCATCGCTGAAACTTTGGTGAAGTGAGCTATCATTGATGACTTTGGTGAGCTCACCTCACCTCAGTTATCACGGTGAGATGTTTACAGGTGTTATTCTGTAAACATCGCCGAATTGCCTAGCCTTTTTACCCGACTGCCGAACGAGGGTAATGTGTTTATCAGGCTATGTATGTATATATGTTCCTATGTGGCGTTCTAGAGACGAAACGCGTTGGTCGATTTTGATGATTCTTACGCCAATCGTGTGAGCGTCACTGGCTGACATTAAAATTGGAAAATAGAAAAATGGCAGCTATTGAACGACATCTGGTTTCAGTCAGCCAGCTCGCGAATATGTATCCTCCGACGGCACAGCATGATTTTCTTTTTGTTTACGTCTTTATAGTTCACTTCTCAAGCAGTCGGATTTTTTTAATTTAACAAATTAACTTTTTTTTCCAACTACGTTAGGGTCAGCTTTCAGCATGACCAGTATTCTACATGGTGGGAGATTTAAAGGATAGATGGTTTCCAGAAAAATAACATTCATTCGGGTCAAACACGAACACACATTTATTTATTTGACAGGTGAGTCAGTCAGATAAGACTGACAAAGATGCAATCAAAAGTATTTTTTTAGTAAAAAAACAACGGATTACTTGTTGTAGTTTATTTAATAGAAAACTATAAATATAGCTAAGTAGTTAACAAAAGCCAGATAGAATAATAATCTGATTGAAAGACTTTAGCCCCAGTTTAATTCATGTAATATCAGGTATCAATCCAATCGTTTTTGGTGACTATTTACTGCTCGTAACTCGTACTCGTACTGGTGGTCACGATTTTATTGCTCGTCGAAAAATAGTATTAAATGTATTCCTTTTTACCATTGTTTATAGACTCTTTCATCCTTCTATCCCTACCATTTCTAGAAAAATAGCAAGGTTTTATTATTACACGTAAACTTAAAATGATCAAGCCAATAAACGCAGTGAACCGTCACAAACATCGTAAACTAAGATATTGGACGAAAAAACCCACTTAAATTCAACACGGCATTCGCTCGTAAACCCGCTGACTTCATGGCCCCACTTAAAGCGGTATTTTGCCGGCAAAATGCTTTGCAAATTGGATCATTAAGAGCTTAAACCGACAGTTTGGAGTTGCTTAAAAACCTGTTTCCGTATCATCCACGGTTTTTTCCTGATAATGTCCGGAAAAGTACCTTTTGCTGACGGAAAGATTTAGCGAATACGGCTAAGAAAGAAGTGTTTATTTCAGAGACTAACTAGACAAAGTTGGCTAGGATAAGCTGTTATTTCAGTTGTTCAAAGAGACGTAGAATAAATTGCGTATTGCGTGGACGCAAGTTATATTTAACGTAGAATGTAGGAAGAAATAAATTAAGAGAGGATAGCATAAAAGGAAGTTGATGAATATAATATTGACTGTGTCTCCAGAGTCTGAGTCTGTGTTTCCAGATAGCTACAACCTCGGGATCTTTAAGTCAAGAGTGAATAGGCTGCTTCTAGGCAAGCGTGTTACACCGTCGACCACATCATCGCTTACCATCAGGTGAGATAGTGGTCAAGCGCGAGCCTATCTATAATAATAAAAAATAAAAAAAAACTGTGTGTGATGTGATGGAGTTAAAATTACTTGAATAATCGAATTTAATTATCAATCCAAATTAAATCCAATTTAATTAGTATTATTAGAATAGAATATCTTTATTTCGGACGCAAAAATCCATAGGGCGTTAGTAACATAGAAAATTTATTACCTAGTGTTAGTAAAAGTGAGAGTGACAGAGTGTGTGTGTGTGTTGTGTAGTGTGTATAATGTGTGTGTGTCAGTGTTCGTGGGTGTCAGTATTATTAATATTGCAATAACAATTGTAAGTTATACCCTAGGGGCAGGGCATGGAGATCCGTAACACAGGGTTTCCCTAGTACGGACTCCAGTCTCTCGCAAAGGAAGCTCCTTTAACATTTCCTAGCAAATATTGTAATATAGTTTTTAGTACATTGATTTTAAGGCAACTTTTGGGAATGAAAACAATACATTTATTTATTATTATTTTATTAACACTGTTGACAACTTAGTGTCTGAGCATGAAATTGTTCTACTGCAATAATTGTAAGGCATTTTGTATGCAAGTCAGCCCAGTAATAATGGCTAGAATTATATGGAAGCAGAAAGAAGAAAGTAAGGGTTTTGCCTTGCAGTGGGACAACTCAGGCTGAAAATAAATAAATAATAGTGGTTGCTCATGCCTCATCCTAAGCTCTAAGTAAGTAAGAAGCATCGTGAGGAAACCTGAACATAAGGGCTTTTTTTGTAGTGAGAAATCTCCCGCTCTGGGTGAAGCGGGAGGGTGTGTCAGACTTTTACTGTCTAAAACCCACCCGTGTTCCTTCAGTTGCTTTTGTGCTAGGACCGCGATAACTCTCTTTATAAATTTATCCGCGACCCTGGACTTTAGGCTTAGAGTCCTAAGTTTTCAACTAACTTGTAAGTTAGTTACATTTAAAAGAAAATAAGAGCCTGTATCTGTAGTTTAATGGTACAAATTAGGTTAAAACCACTCACACGATTACCTAAAATATTCTAAAAAGTAAGCACCACTAATTTAAGAAAAGTGTAAGTAAAACAGGCCCATGCTTAAATAAAAGAAAAAACAAAAGATACCAACTAGTAAAATGCTATAATAAAGTAAGCCCAAAACTCCTTTCTTTACAAGCTTTATGTAGCGGCGACAAAATTGTAACCTTTTACTTTTATTTTAACCAAAGCACTAGACAGTAAAAAGATTTTTATGTCAACTGTAAGAAATAGCCTATGTAAAATTATTTCGGTGGGAATGTAAGGAGTTTTACAACCTCCTTTATATCAGCTATTTTTGTGTTTTGTGCTGTAAAGAAGTTGCTTTTTTAAAGTTTGTTTTGTTTTTGTTTTTTAGTAGATATGCCTGTGACTCTACTTGCATGGATTTAGACAAAAAATACTGATACTTAAAATAGTTTCATTCTTACTTATTATAAATGCAAAAGTTTAAATGGATGTATGTTTGTTACTTAATCACATCAGAACGGCTGAACGGATCTAGATAAAATTTGGCACATAGATAGACTATAACCCCCTTACAAATAAACGCGGTATAAAGTTATACCAGGTATAACTAAGGTATAACCATACATTTTCATAGGTTTATACTTGGTATAACTTTATACCGCGTTTATTTGTAAGGGGGTAATAGTCTCTATAAACGTCTGGAATAGCACATAGACTATTTTATCCTGGCAAAATGTACGGTTTCCGTGGGACATCTTTCGCCTTTCACGCGGGCGAAGCCGCTGGCAGAAGCTAGTTAAACATAAAAATCGTTGTCACTTAGGTCTAATTTTTGATCTGTAGTTAACTCAACCAATGGTTAAATATCCTAACCAATGGTTGCAAATTTCGGTTAAACGCGTTTATTCATCAGTTGTTTGTATAAAAAAAACCGGCCAAGTGCGAGTCGGACATCTCTCGGTCTATCTGGATAAAAATACACTAACGAGCAATGAAAAAGTTCCAGTGACATAGCACCAAATTACTCCTAAACGGGAAAGGCTAGCTTAATGACGCCGTCTGCAATATTGAAGTGTATTTAACAGCGCATCAGAATGTTACCAACTAAAAACGTAAATATTGTGTTCAAATTTTAAATTAAATGTGCAAAATTAAATTGAGATGTTTGTCGGCATTTTGTGTGTGGAACTTTATCATTGCTCGGCAGTTTAGTATCCTATGTGTTAATCCAGGTTAAAATATAGTTTTTTTTTAAGTCCTTTTTTTTCTATTTTGATCATTTAACTTTGTTCATTTATGTTACTCTCACCCTCAGTCGTGGGCTGGTAATATTATTTAATTAAGATGTGGATAACGTCGTGGGCTACACATGTGTTACAATTGTTTTTATTTTTAACTTTTGTCTTTTGTATTGTTTTCTGTAACTGTTTGTTTTCCCAAAATAAAATTTCATCCAAATCCATAGCGCCATTTTTGGGACAAACGCAAACATACAAACTGTCATATTTATAATATTGGTAGGATTGGTCATTAACTAATCTACCTAAAACCTACAACCCAAACTAAACCTTCTACTATTTGTCTCTTATCACCCAAAGGTCGTCTGGTAAAAAAATCTTAAAGAATTTAGTCTACCTCTGTACGTTTGTGTGCATGAAGTATTAAATAAATAAAACAAGCCATGACTTTTGAGCAAATCGTTCGGCAGGTATATCTTCACAAGGCTACATAAAAATATGCCATACAAAAGCCCGCAATTCCAACAGAATGCCACAAAAGGCCTATAATTTCAAATCGATCCATATTCGCATTGCGCAGCCCTTCATCAAACTCCTTAATATCTGGTCGACATAATGACGTATATTAACTCTATATTACCTCTTTCTATTTGTGTTATGACGTCAACCAGTCGTAACATGCCAAATTATGGCATAGTTTTCGCCCTAATCCCAAGCAAATAGACTTATTCGTTATATAAACAGGGGACGCAAACACAGAGTAACGGTGCCCTTACCATTTGTTGCACTGGGATAATTCTCGTGCAGATTATGATTCTCTCTCTAAACTGTGAAGGAAGACATCGTGAGGAAACCGGCATGTCCTAGAACCAAAAATTCGAAGACATGTGACATCCACCAACCCGCTCTGGGCCCGCACGGTGGATAAAGGCCCATTCCCTGTCACAGAGAGAAGGCCTAGGTGTCCCAGCAGTGGGAACATAAAAAACAAACTGATGATGCTGATGAAAGGTCGATCTTCAAGATAAGCAACGCTTGGTGAGGTCGATCCGTAGACAGGTGCCTTGGAAAGCAGATCAAGTCGTTGCTGTCATTTGAAAATCTTTGACAGTCGTTACAGTAGCCAGAAGCCATAAAACCTGACATCAGTCTTACCAAGGGGTATCGTTATACCCAGTTACTGGGTTGTGGTCTTTGTGGAGGTCAGATGGAAATCAAATATTACTAAAAAAAAATACCATTAGTTTTCCGCAGTCAGCAAAAACGTTTTAACGTTATTTTCGTACCTGAAACAAAAAAATATATATTATTAGTATATCTCTATTAAGAAATCACAAACATGATCTCTGAAGCCAGGCAATTTGACACCAGTATTGTAAAGGGGTATCGTGCTACCCAGTTACTGGGTTGTGGAGATCAGATAGACAGCTGTTTGCATTTTAGTAATTAACGTGACATTTTGGCAATCAACGTGACATTTTGGCAATCAACCTGACATTTTGGAAATCAACGTGACATTTTGGCAATCAACCTGACATTTTGGAAATGTTTGTCAACTCTATGTCACGTTCACAACTTCACAGTCATTTCATCAAGTGCATGGTTGTTGATACGTTACTCAACTGAATGATTTTGTTACTAATTCACTTTAAATAATTTCAGTTCAAACTGACATTTGGTTACAGAATTTTATATGTATAAGTTAACTTTAGCAAAAAATACGCGCATTCTAACTTTAAGATATCAAGGCAGGAGACACGCGCAACGCGTTTATACGGAATATTCTATGGAAATGTGAGACGTTTGCGAGTCACGTCACGATACTCGATAGAAGCCTCATGACTTTCATTATTATTCACCAAAAGCGAAGAAGCTATGAGTTTCATTCGTAGAGGTCCCAATCTAATTTCGCTGAAGGATTGTTATAGGTGTAATAATATAGAGTAACAGGCAAACGATACGGCCTAATCAGGAGATGATATATCACATTACCTACCTATTATTATGTAATACTATATTTTGCCAACCACTTCGTTTGTGTGAGTGTCGACAATAGGGTAATTGGCAAAAATATCTATTAAGTCCGTCAGTTAGATAACCTAAAAATATTTAACTCGTATTTTTCTTTTGCCACGTAAACAGAAAATTACTACGATACTGTGCGTTGAAATGTGTGTCACTTTGTCAGTCACTGTAAAGTCACTTTGTCAGTATAAAAGTGTGCTACACTTTTATACTGACAAAGTGACTTCACAAGCCCCCACTCCTGAACTTTGATGCGCTTTATCTTTGTCAGTTTTTATTTATTTGATAATGCAAAAAATAAGGGTCCAATATTATTTGATAATCTCTCTGACGGACTAAATAGAATATTTTTTTTTTATACTCAGTAAACATCCTTATTATCACATGAGAAATTACTACCAGGATAAAAAATAATACAACCGACTTCCAAAAAATACACTATAAAGTGATAAATAACTTCAATTTCGGAAGTCGGTGTTGCTATTTTCGTTTCATTGCTGTTTGACACCGGCTTCCGAAATTGAAGTTATTTTTCACTTTATAGTGTGTTTTTTGGAAGTCGGTTGTATTTTTTAATTACTTTTATTTTCACTTTTTAGTTGTAGTAAAATAATGTGCAAGTTCTATAGTAAAGTACCTATAATGTCCAAAGTGATGCCAGATTAGATTATCCGAATAACATGAAACTTGAACAAAACCGGTGGAATGAGAGTGTACCAGGGTGAACAGTACACACCTGCTTACCGCTTTAGGGCATACCAGCGAAACTAGTACACTCAAAAAACGTAGTACAAAATCGTTCCATCCTCGCCGCCGAGGACCGTCGCGAAATCCCCGTAAAACAGGCCCCGATGTAGTTCAAAGCAGCACGCGAATTGTTGAACAAAATCAAAATAGTGATAGTGGAATTTCTTGTCAGTTCTTCTCCACACTTTACGAACTGATGGAAGAATCAATATTAGTAATAATAATCAAGATCCAGCTTGTCCCCTTGCTATCCCTTCCAGCGATGCCCTGAGCCGAGGTTCGACCCCACTTGGGGGTAGCCCTCAGCGCAGTCGCTTAGGTTTAGAACTTTGTGCCTGGCTGGAGGCTTAGTTTGGTCTCCACAGGATAGTCCGGTTAAGCAGTAATCAATCACTTGGATTGAAAACTGCGAGACGTCACTTAAAAAAAAAAGGGCATACCAGCGTGATTTTATGTTATGAATTGATGTAAACAATAAACAGACAAGCGATTGCAGCAATCCCGAAAAATATGCCGTCATTTATTGAAGAGTTATGTTGTATATCTCCGAAGTTCTTGATCAGATCTTCACCAAATTTAAATGGGGCCAATTCGGGAGCATACTCTTTCAAACGGAATAATCGCTTCAAGTATGCCTATAAAATTTTAAGTGCCCCTTCGATTTCTCAAAGATTCCTAACTGGATGAACATGGGTCCAACTGAAGTACGCCCTTTCAAACAAAAGGAGAATTTTCCAAATCGGTCCAGGCGTCTTTGAGTAATCGGGGAACATACATAAAAAAAAGATTCCGATGAATTAATAACCTCCTCCTTTTTTTGAAGTCGGTTAATAAATACGAGTATCTTATGTCCGAACGCAAGATATCAATGCTTGTAGAGAGCATTTGGGTGGCCTATGCTGAAAAGCAAGACAATCGAGGAACCGGTGTAAAATAATTTGAAGATTCCTGTGTAGTATTTATTACCTAAGTAGAAATAAGGTGAAGACTAACTGTAATAATTTTTCTTGGAAACTAAATAGCTAGGGTGTTAATTATAACGTTCCGAGAAGAACGAAATTACTTTAAAAAGTTTAATTAACAATAAAAAGGATAATTAATAAAAAACTTGTTGTTGTCAATTTCGAACTTCTGGAGTTTCAGAAGTCAATTAACGGAAAATTGTTAATTGATTCCAGGAATTTGATCTATTCATTTTGGAAAACACATTTTTTTCCATAAATATTGTGTTTCGTAGCAAGCATGGTGAAGATTTCGGTTCTTTATTTTATAGGTCTGCTCTTTTTCCAAATGTATTAGTGGCTTTCAATCTGCCCGGTTGGAACAGCATACCAATATTTTGCGTGGAGCTGTCTGGCTGACTCAGTAACTTCGCCTTCTTAGCGTGATTTTAGTTAAATGCCTTCCCTGACCCAGAATTCAGCCAAAGCAACGCCCTCCATTGACGTAGTCATAAGGCCTACACGTGAATATATGCTATACTAATGTTTTTTTGAAATAAAGATTATTTTATTTTATTCTGTATATTTTCTTTTTGATTATTCTATATTTAATTTCCATTAATAAACCTTCCATTCCTGAAAGGCGTCTCGCCATGGCTTAATTTTTCTACAGAGGTTTATTCCATAACATTGTCTGTCGTTGTAAAACTTATAACATCAACAATACAACACAAAAACATCATACAAACTAAACACAAAAGTATCCAGAGCCAAAACTAACGAAGCAAACTTTGACTTCGGGCAACTTCGTCAAAGTTCGAGGCTCTTCGGGGAACTAAACAGTTTCTCTGCCGGACGGTGCCTAGGGGGTCGCTGCAAAAAGTTACTAAACATCTCCTGGGCCTAAGTGTATCATGGCCGGAGTTTGGGCCTTTGTATACCTACGTTAAGGCCAACCCTTGCTAAGTGAATATTGTATAAACTTGGTATATTTTTTACACTTGTATCTGGGTGGCCATTTTTGCTAGATTGACGTGTGACGTGAGTTTGCTAGTGCATTTCTTATTAAATTATTAACGACAGGAATGGAAGCCTGAAGTTGGACAGTTCAGGCTGAATAAAAAAATATTAGAGGTAGCTTTTTTTTTGTTAGCCTAAATTGGGTTTCACTGCTGAGCAAAAGGTATTTTTTGCTCCCTACAAACCTCTTCGTAATTTTTTTCTTTGGCACTATTTTACCGCACCTGTTTAGGTATTATTGAAACAGGTAGATATAGAATAGAATAGAATACTCTTTATTATGTACACCATATAAGTTACAGAAAGTGTAGAAAAAGAAAACATTACACTGGGTGACACAATGGGCGGCATTATCGCTAAAAGCGATCTTTTCAAGACAAACTTTGGATGGATTTTAAAAATAAAAGGAAAGACAGTACTGTAGGTAGTCTTTCGTGAACTATTTTTATATATAAAATAAATACATATATATATTATATAGACAAATATATACAGTAATAAATATGGAACAAAAGCATAGAAATCAAGAAAAAAACTATTAAAGAGAGAGGTAGTGATTCTTTATCAAGTTTTAAAAATGGGCAGAGATTGAGCACGCCTTATTGACACGGGCAAAGCATTCCACAACCGCTCCGCTTGAACCGTAAAAGATTTGTCGTAAAAACTGGTGGAATGCATCGGCATCTCTAGTCTCAAGTTTTCCGATGACCTCATATATCTATTATGTGTGTCATGAAGGAACTTGAAACGTTCTTTGAGATAAGAGGGGTTTGTAGGATTGTATAGAATACTGTAAAGCAGAAATAAAATATGAGAATCCCGGCGAAGACGTATGGGAAGCCACTTGAGCTTTGTCCGAAATTCAGAAAAGGAGAACATATTTGCGCAGGCCAAATATAAATCTTATGCAAAGGTTTTGAAGACGCTGAAGTTTATCTAATTGTGCCTGGGTGTGATCGAGATAACTGACATCAGCATAGTCAAGGACAGGAAGCAGAAGGGACTGTACAAGCGCAATTTTAGTGGCAGTGGGAAGAAAGTTTCGCAATCGTCTAAGAGACCTGGCAGATGCAAAAATTTGCATCTGCCAGTATATGCCTAGTTCTCAAGTGGCAGAAGGGTAGTAGATACAAAAAACATTAAAGTGATATTGTGTGACTTGTACTAAACTTTCTTCTGCATCAGGAGTTGTTAACTATATGGAGCTTGTGGAAACTAGAACAAATTTCCATGCGTTCAAGCGTTTTTGCCATACCTATTATTAGAAACAAATATAGCTGCTCACAATGTTAGGACCCATTAATATTAATGCTAATTTTTATCCGTGGTGCTAGGCAACTGGGCTTATACCAGTTGTTAACGACCCTTTGTGCCTATTGACCTTGTTTGTTCTGTCTCCTGTTTGATATGGAGGGAAATGGAAATTTAGTTTTTTTCCTACTCCTCCGTTATTCTTTTCTGATTAATTTCGTTGCGGGATCCAAGACAGTTAAATTCATTCCTCGGAACTTCGTCGAGATTCATTGCCTCGGCGCTCTTCTGGTGGTCGCCACTGTTGACTCTGGCTTTCAGGAGTTGCAGTGGTATGGGAATAGTATGGTCAAATAATCAAATAATTTATTTCTTTGCAGACATGGCTAATTGATACATAGATGTTCTTTTTTGAATAATTAAGTCCTCCATATTCTACCGTCGCATGGAAATAATATTCAATTTTAAAATTAAATCAAATTAAAAAGATACAATACGAATAAAGATAAATGTAAAATCATAAGAAATTATAAATGTCAAATTTAGTTAAATACATGTTATGTTTAAATGTCGGACTGGTTACGCTAGTTAAATTTATCACAATGATGTCAAAACAAAATAATAAGTATGTCAAGCAGCATACTTGGTAGCAGCTATAACAATAATAAAATAAGTCAAACAGTCAACGATTTGTCACTAAGGAAGTCGTCAACTTTGTAATAATATTTCTCAATTAATATTTCGGTTAGCACCCTTTTAAATTTTATTCCAGTCATATTTTTTATTACATTAGGTACTTTGAGTAGTGGTGGCCCAGTGGTATCGGCCGCGACTTACAAGTTGTAGGTCGTGGGTTCGAGCCCAGGCAGGCGCTTTACTTTGTGTAAATTATTTCATCACCACTGCTCTCAAAACGGTGAAGGAAAACATCGTGAGGAAACATCATCATCATCCTAGAACCAAAAATTCGAAGACATGTGACATCCACCAACACCGCACTGGGCCCGCGTGGTGGATTACGGCCCATTCCCTCTCACAGAGAGGAGGCTTGTGTCCCAGCAGTGAAAACATTAATAGGCTGATGATGTGATGTGATGTGAGGTACTTTATTATAAATGCGCGGACCAAAAAAACTTTTCTGCATTAGCGCAGTTTTACATTTCACATGACACACCTGGTTTAGATATTGCGTCCGTATTGAATTTTTTCTAACTTCCGACAGTTTTTTAAATAATTTTGGATTGTATTACGGTGGGATTATACAAAATTTATCAAGATGATAAAGGAGGAGGGACCATGAGGCTCTAGAAATACTGTCATTCAACCAGTAATAGTGAGTGTCAAAATGCTAAATTCTAAGGAACTACATGAAATTTGTTCAGCGCAACCCTTACATTTTGGTTTTAAGAGAATCGATATTGCTGATTATATCTTGATAACTTAATAAAATAGATTGTTTTTAATACTAGCCCTTTTCGTATTCTTCTCAGCAAACCCTTTCATTTGCTATCCATATTATGGCAGTGCAAAAAAAATAACTAATCCGCCATCTTTGGCCATCCGCCTTATTGGATTTAGAATGACATCACTTAGCTAACCATGCATTTTCATCCACAATAAACTTTTATGTAAAATTTCATCTTAATCGGTGGAGGATAACTGCTTTAAAATTCAGTTGCAAGATTTGGCCCGAACACACTTTCATACATACATTGCAAAACTTGTAAAAAACGTTTTGAACAGGTTCTTTATTTCTGACTCAAAATATTCGAAGCTAGCTTTTCAAGGCAAAAAATCTAAGTTTTCCCTGCATCAACACTGCCTCCATCCAATAATTTCATATCTACACATACTTTGAACAAACCAATTACTATTCAAATTATATTGAAACACGCCTTTCAACGCTTTCCAGTCGTTAATTAATTTGCTTAACTAACAATGACTTACAACCAGCCTTTCTTGAGCCCTGAGCGTCGTCGACTGTCGTCACAATACGCTGAGTTAAGTCTTTTTGACCTTGGAAACTAGATTGTTATGCTTGATTGACACAAAAGTTAATTAATAGTCGTAGTAGTAGTCGTATTAGTCTTGCCAAGTGGAATCGTGTTACCCAGTTTCTAGGTTCTAGAGGTAAGATAGCCAGTCACACTACCGTGTAAAAATTTACATTTTAATGCTAGTGTATTTTTACAAGCTTTTATTTAACTTGCAATGTATGTATGTAAGTGTTAGGAGCTCGTGGCTAAATAATAACAGCCGCACGGGTCGATCTTCAAGGTTAAGCAACGCTTGACGAGGTCGGTCCGTGGATGGGTGACCATTTAAACATACCGAGTTTCCTCCGTGCCTCGGAAAGCACGTTAAGCCGTTGGTCCCGTCTGTCATTTGAAGATCTTTGACAGTCGTTACGAGTAGTCAGAAGCTTGAGATCTGACACCAGTCTTGCCAAGGGGTATCGTGTTACCCAGTTACTGGGTTGTGGAGGTCAGATAGGCAGTCGCTCCGTGTAAAACACTAGTACTCAGCTGAATCCAGTAAGACTGGAAGCCGACCCCAATATAGTTGGGAAAAGGCTAGGCAGATTGTATGTATGTAAGTGTGCTCGTGTCAAATCTTGCAACTAAATTTTATCCTCAACCGATTAGGATGAAATTTTGTATACACGTTTGGTTTGGAACACAATGCACGGTAAGCTAAAAAGGTTGTGTAAAAAATATATTTTGATAAATATTAAACCGAATTCCAGTATGTTCGGTTGCATCGAGTAAGATTGAATGCCGACCACAATATTGTTGGGAATAGCCTAGGAAGATGATTATGGAAATCATCATCATCATATCAGCCGAAAGACGTCCACTGCTGGACATAGGCCTCCCCCAAGCGACGCCACATTGACTGGACCCGTGCGTCACGCATCCAGCGGATCCCCGCAACCTTCACCAGGTCATCGGTCCAACTGTTGAGAGGCCTTCCAACGCAACGTCTTCCGGTTCGCGGTCGCCACTGCAGAACTGCACCTTTGGCCGTCCGTTCTGCGAGCAATGTGCCCTGCCCACAGCCACTAAAGTTTGGCAATTCTTCGAGCTATATCGGTAACCCTGGTTCTCTTACGGATCTCTAAATTTCTGATTCAATCACGCAAGGATACTCCGAGCATGGCCCTTTGGGTGACTGTAAGCTTTCTGATGAGGCCCATTGTGAGCGATCATGTCTCAGAGCCATATGTCATAACTGGCAACACACACAGGTCATAGACTTTCGTCTTGAGACATTGTGGTAAGATGGACGAGAAGATACCGATATTATGGCAATGAATTATGTAAATCAGTACACTTTTTGCAGATTTAAATTATAATATCACCCTGGGTAATCTTTTTAACTCCGAGTTAATAGTATACACGGCAATTTTATGTATGACATGTATGCTGTTCAACCTCTTGTTTGCAACTAATTCTGAGTTAAGTTTGAGGCGCACATGGGCCTTCAATTTGCTCAAGAATCTAGTTTCTAGCTTGTAGAATTATTGGTCTCAATCTTTTGTTTGTTGTATTTATCATTTTGTATGTTTGCCTAAAATACATCAACAAAAATTGCCTTTAGACGTGTTGGTCCCAATCAAAAAACTATTAGGTTTTATTTTCGTTATTTTGGAGTTGGGCACATTGTAGCTAGGTTACTCATAATAAGAAACACCGTTTGAGTATTATATTTTGATCGTATACGACGATATAATTTTCCTTTATTTCTTTCTTCCAATAAAACAATAATTTAATCATTTCACGATCAGACGAATACAGCTTATACTTGCGGTGATTGCTTCTGAAAAATCATTGAGAGAGTGATTTCAAAGGGAACGTGACATCCCCATGGTTCCATAATCAGTATTTAGGTTTCTTTGATCTTTGGTCCTTCGTCGCAGTCAGTTAATTATCAAAGACTTTGTTAAAGTCTGTTATTTGCGTACCGGGATTTTGGGCGGTTTTGCCTGTAATACAGATTGAGATTATATTTTAGCGCCGTTTTGTTTATTTGTTAACTGAGTTTATGAGGTTTCAGGAAGATTTAGTATGTATTTGGAAGGGTAGTAAAATAGGTTATGTATTCCTCCGAAATTGTGTCCATATATACGTGAAATATTTAGAAGTAAATGAAGAAAGGGGCTTTAGTTATAGCGCGACGCAATTCAAATTGCGTCTATAGGCGACATCGCACACTATTTTCTAACAAAATTTCAGTGCATTGCGTTCAGGTGAATGTACATGCAATTTCGCTTAGGCCCAGCTTTTTGATCCGTAGTTGACTCAACCAATGGTTTAAAATTTCGGCAAAACGCGTGTTTAGTAATGTCAACGTCATGTCATTGTCAAACTAAACATGAATTTGACAGATAGTTGTCTGTCGCCTTCTAACTTCGCAATGAACAGAGCGCACACGTCTCTTGAAAACTTTATTGATATTAAATAGTTTAAAAGTACTTGTGACTCCTAGTAATGTACAAAACTGTAAAGCAGTGTCCTAATATACGATTATCGAGTGTATTATAGTGGTTTCCATCAAGATCCCAAACAATGCGTTTATGTGTCAATTGTTAGTGTAATAAATGCCCCAATTATTAACTCTTCAACTTATTAGACCACTAGTGATGCCAATAATTGATGAATAAACGTGTTTTAGCAAAATTTGAAGCCATTGAAGCTATTGGACTTTTAACTACGGATAAAAAACTGGGTCTTAGTAAGAATCGCATAACATATAAATCGAATTGCGTCGAACCATCAGGAAATTCGCTTAGATAGGCCTTGGCTAAGTGAATTGGTGGCCTTCATTAATTTCGTTAGCTATGAGCGGTAGATGTACCTGATAATTGGCCTCCTGAGAACTAGGGAGAAACACTACACACTAGTGATGTGACGAATGTCATTTTATGAACATTCGCGGACGCGAATGCGAATGCTAATATCTACTACTGACATTCGCGGATGCGAATACGAATGTTCAGTTTTTGTTCAAATTTCGCGCCAATTGTCTATGGTTTGGTGGTAGTCTCGAGGTGCATTCCGTTTGTATTTTGGTGCCGAGAAATTTGTAAGACTTATGAAGCTTTTGTGTCCATTTAAGATTTAAAGTCTCGCCCGCGTTTGTATACATTGCATTATATGTATACATATACTTTTTGTCTTATAAGTTCTAATGGAAATGTAATTACTTAGCTTTATTGCCCAAAGTAAAATAATAAATAAATAATACCAAATGATAAAGTGTAGACTGATAATGTGCTTACAACGTTAAGTTACTTTCCCTTGCATTAAAAACCTAAGAAATTATTGATTTTGATTTTATTAACCTACTATCTTCAAATTGTATTTTATTCCATACTGTGATTTTTAATATCGTACCTATACTAAACTGATAGCTGCCATTGAACTTATTTTTTTTAAATGTTGCAATCGCGGAGCATAGTGTTGTAGGTAAAGCTCAATCATAAGTGATTCATCGAATCGATGTGACATGACTCCTCAATTTATTTTTACTAATTGGTGTAAATAAATGTTTTATGAATATAAACGTAATATATTTAAATACAACAGTATTTATACACATAGTACATGAACTTTTATTGTGTTAAATATGAAATCAACAATAAAATAAATGCAATCGATAAAATTAAATCTGACATAAATGAGTAGAAACTAAATAAGGGCCGCTAGTTTCTAATATTTTTTTTTTGCCGTGAAATAGTTTCATTTTCGATCTACTTCGATTTTCGATTAACTTTCGATCACTCAGGATAGTTAGGGTACGACACTATTTTAATGTTACGATGACAAGTGACAACCCCCCAAATGTCAGTTTAGTCTACGAAATTAAAAATCACATTATAATATGAATATTCGCAAAACATTCGCAGAAATATTACGAATGCAATTGCAAATTCGAATATGCAAAAATATGCGAATATCCACGAATGCGAATGCGAATATTTGTTACATCACTACTACACACATACTACAACCCCTGGTGACGCCCATACTACTGCCCATTCTTTTATGATCAACCCCGTGTTATTTTTTAATGATACAGGAAAGATAGAAAAAATAAACGTCCTATTTTGCCCGAAAAATCACATCGATCATTGTCTTCCTATTTACTCTCATCAAAAGATGAAAAGAAAATGAAGTCTGTATTTTCAGCGTCGATATTGTAAGGAAAATTTCGATCCTCGCTAACAAATACATCCTTTTGATTCTTATTACATTTAGTAATAATTTTTATTCTTATATCATGTTCAACATTTCCTGTAGGTAACTGGAAATAAAGGTGAAATATTTTTTACCTTTCGTACTTACTCGTGGCTAAATAATAATAGCCGTTAGGGTCGATCTTGAAGGTTAAGTAAGGCCGAGGTTGGTCTGTTGATGGGTGTCCATACATAGCGAGATTCCTCCGTGCCTCGGCAAGGATGTTAAGACGATGGTCTCCGGCAGTCATCTGAAGATCATTGACAATCGGTACGAGTAGTCATAAGCCTGAAATCTGACATCAGTCTGACCAAGGGGTATGGTGTTACCCAGTTACTGGTTTGTGGAGGTCAGGGCAGTCACTCCATATGTATATTCCAGGTGTTTTTTTTAGAATTGACTGGAAAATGTTTTTTTTTTAATTATTTTATTTTTTATTTTTCATACAAATTGTTGGGAATAATCACGGCATCCGAATAGACGCAACCAATTTTTGAAATAAAATAATTTTGATATATGACATCTTCGAAGCTATGTATTTTTGTACCATATATTCTTGGCCTTTTTCTATCAGTTTAACGTATAGAATATAGCCCTAGGGTTATGGGATATAAAAAAAAACCGGCCAAGTGCGACTCGGACTCGCGCACGAAGGGTTCCGTACCATTATCGCAAAAAACAGCAAAAATATCACGTTTGTTTTATGGGAACCCAACTTAATTATTTTTTATTAAATTTTTTGTATTTGTTGTTATAGCGGCAAAAGAAATACATCATCTGTGAAAATTTTGACTGCCTAGCTATCACGGTTCATGAGATACAGACCGCGGATTCTTAGTAATTAGGTCCCGTTTTTACCCTTTGGGTACGGAACCCTGAAAAAACACAATACTGGTATTCAGCTGAATCAGTTAGACTGGAAGCCGGCTACAATATAGTAGGGTAAAAGCCTAGGCAGATTGATTGTCTTACTATCAACATACATACGTCTGCCATCAAGCAGGATGTGTGGTTCAGTCCATATTACCTACATTTTAATGTCAACATATCTTTAAAAGTCGTGGTGTCAAGCACATCTTTTTAACTAGGTACATCCTATTAAAACACTTTTATTGTAAATAACATAACATCACACAAATATTATAAAAGCGAAAGTTTGTGAGTTTGTTTGTTAATCAAACACGCCAGAACGGCTGAACGGATCTGGATGAAATTCAGAGAGATATAGATTATAGACTGGCATAGCACATAGGATACTTTTTATCACGGAAATATGTTCCCTTGGGATAATTTTCGATATTCGCGCAGATGAAGCCGCTGGCAGAACTAAGTAGTATAATATATTATTTAAATTAGCTTCAACCAGTGACTTATTTGTTAACGCATATTAGTAGAATACTAGTAGATAGGTAGTGTAGGATATTAGTAGGTGCTAAAAATCGATACCATCGTTTCCCGTACCTACTTCGCTCCTAAAACATGGCTGACCTTGTAGAACGTTCTTTTATCACGGTGCCGAAGTAACCTAGCCTCTTTACTAAAACAAAATACCATTTAAATACGTAGCGGAACGGTCCTGTCTACTTCTATCACAGTTATAATAATACTAACAAAGCAGTCCACGAAATATTATCAACGAAAAACAGTATCTTAGTTGTAAGCTTTCAAGCCTTCATTGTCCTTCGGGGAGAGAACATTGGCACAGAATAGATAGACGTGCAGAAGGCCAACTCAATGGAAGAGGCAAAAGAGCACCAAAACATAGACGCTGGGAGCGTTTGTCTTTGTTTACGTGCTCTTTGCTAGATGAATTAGAAATAATGCTGGTTTTATTTAATGTCAATTTATGCAAACAGAAGGGCTATTTTCTGTTAGCTCATGTTGGCCAGGCCAGTCTCACAGCTGGTTAAAGGCCTCTATCAAATCGTTTAACTCGTTTCTGACGGATTGAAGCCCAGGCTGGAAATATATGGGGGAAGAGGGAACACTTGAAAAAAATGGGAACCTACGATCGTTGGCCGTGTCTATAAAAGACTTTTGGGATAGAGTGAATGCGGAAAATAGGGAACCGGGTGTAGCGGTATAGTTTAGGTCAGGCCTTTGTCAAACAATGGACTGCCATAGGCTGAAGAGATTGCTTGACATCGAAACGCGTCTACGTACAGCTAGTGCAAGTGTACTCGCGACTGACATTCTCTTGATGTAGTTTGAGTTCACTATCATTGTAGTACGTGCTATGTTGTACGTGGATTTTTGTGTCTGTTTATGCTGATTGGATTTTCTCTTTAATCGGTCTTAAAAAAGAAAGACGTTGTGCATTTGAGATTTAATTCAATAAGAATATTTATTCAGCTAAGATTTGACTTAGTTTTACACATTATAACACAGAGTTTAGTAAACAAAAGCGGCAAGATACAAGTTAAGGTGCAACTTGGCTACGAGTAAAACTAGGAGATATTGCTGGGCCAGGCATCGGTATTTTTCAAGTATTATCGAAGAAATGTACACAATAAGATTATCTGCAGCTAACTTCACTGACCGGCCGGTTGATGGCAATAGGCTTGCCGTCTATTACATGGGACTTAAACAAAAATTAGGCAATATATGTTATGTCATGTAATTTGACAGACACAAATCCCCCTGGCTATACCCTCTGTACGGGACTGTGTGCCTTTGTCAATTTTCTCTGTATTGAGTTGGCCTTCTGTGTACCTATCTATTCTGTGGCACAGTTAGCGGGGGCCGCCTACCAGATTTATGTTACTAGTACGAACGGGAGCAATTATCTCATACAATTCCTTAGGCCCTAACGGTTAGCGCAAGGCTACGCATATGCGACAAAGTCGGACGATTTGTTGGTCGATCTGTCGGTTGATGGGTTGACGGACTTACGTTACTAAGGTTTTTACGGCTGCAAATGGAGCGCAGAAAATACCAATTGTAATACCGGACTGGATTGTATGCTGAAAAATGCCTGTGATCGTGGTTGGGTTTGGTGGATTTCGGTATCCAAAATCTGAGCTGACCAGATGTTCGTTTGAAACAAAGTAAAAGGAGTACGTAAGGATCGTAAGGTAGTTTCTTTCGACCCCCATGTAAAAAAGCAAGAATTAGTGTTTGCATTTATGTGGTTTTCGGAAAGAAAATGATGTAAATAACTAGAATTACTTTCTAATATTTGAATATTAATTAGTAGTGGGTAATTTTATATAATTAATATCTTTTAACTATCTTTAAACTAGGGTATCTGTATCCAGCGTTTCGCAACGTTCCAATTGATATATGTATGGCAATTATGGAATTTACATGTACAATGAAAATTACGCTCCAATATTAGAGGATAAACAAGTCGTTTTGATAAAAAAATAACGGTAAGTATTAGTGAAGTGATAATGTACTTAATAGGAACTGTATGAAGTGATAATGTACCTAAGAAAAAATCAAAATCAAAAAGAAAAGGTATTTACTGTCACAGTACGATAAGCAAATAAGTACATAAAAGTAATATCATAGACAAATTCTAAGAAAGTGCCTGCCAATATTATCAAAAGCAAATAATATCAAATGATTAACACCTATTATAAGTTATTGCTTTATTGTAACATTAAAGTAACGTATTGAACTATGAACTCAAACAAACATGGTTTTAGCCGTAAATACTTCTCAAATCGATACGGGTTCATTGGAGTGACATGCAAACATCACGCCACCGGAAACATGACAAACATTGGGCAAATATTGGACTAAAATTGGACAAACATTGGCCAACCATTGGCCCAATAACTTAACGCAATGAAACAAAGACAATCGATTTCTACACTTGAAGAATTTTATACGCAGTTATTACGTTATACTGGTCAGTAACTGTTTTATCATGCTGTAAAAGTGCGATCATTATATTTTCTTAATCACTAGGCCAGTGAAAGCAGTAGCTTTATGTGACCATTGGAAGGTACGGAGGGATGCCTTTGCTCACCTGTGGTACAGGTTAATAATAACCATATCTGTATATACGACTGGTCATCGTAGTCATCTTCATATCAGCTGAAAGACGTCCACTGTTGGACATAGGCCTCCCCCAAGCGTCGCCATATTGACTGGTCCAGTGCAACTCGCATCCAGTTGACTCCAGCCATCCTCCTCAGTAATTCATCTGTCCTGTGTCTAGTGGGAAGCCTTCCAAGTTCCAACGCAGCGTTTCCTGGTTCGCGGTCGCCAGTCGCGGTCTCCAGAACTTTTCGGCCCTATCGACCATCTGTTCTGCGAGCAATGTGCCCTGCTCACTGCCACTTAAGTGGCAATTCGGCAATTCTTCGGGCTATGTCAGTAACCCTGGTTCTCGTGCGGATGTCTTCATTTCTGATTCAATCATGCAAGGAAACTCATCGTAGTAGATTATTTATTAAAAAAAAATAAACTGACTTCCTATCCAAAACTACAAAGAGAATTTTTTTTTTTTCGGGTTTTGGTGTCTTTGGTACCTATTTTTTTCATTTTTGACATCGACTTCCGAAAAGAAAATTATTTTTCGCTCTGTAGTGTTTTGTTTTGATAGTCGGTTTAATGTTTTTGTTAAAAAGATTTTTATTATTTTTTCTTTTCAGTTTTGGTACATTATGTTACCATGAAAATACGCATTATTAAGGATAACTTAAATTTTTATTGGGACCACATGAGAAGTACCAGCTTTCAAATAAAAAAAGAACTTTCAAAATCGGTTGATAATTGGCGGAGTAATCTACGTGATTAACATACAAAAACATGCAGTCGAATTGATAACCTCCTCTTTTTTGAAGTCGGTTGAGAAGACTGGTGGATAATTAAGGGTTGTCCTGAATTAAAAATGCCTCATCTATGTACTGTGTGTATCTAAGCCAGTATTGTTCCCGGAAAACGAGGTCAAACTTCAAAAACACCTACATTGAAAAAAAACAAAGCCATTCAATTTTTACGTCCTGCGACCCATATTCGTAGTCACGGTTTCCCTTGCAATTACCATAGGGAACCAATTGTAACAACCTAAGGGTCTGCCCTAATACTTTTAAAGGGACCTCTATAAATATCTATAAAATAAAATGTAAGTGCTTGCGGTCGCCCGGTCTTATCAATTCGACCGCATCAGGCCGTCGAAGACGCCATGATGTCGGGTTTTTGAAATTCGAATCGGAGTTGAAGACGCCATGAAGCTGGGTGTTTGAATTTCGAATCTGTGATCGCCGTTGGTACAACGTCAGATGGAATAAACTCAAGTCTTGAAAGCTGTTTTTTTCTTAAATTACTTCAAATGCCTGTTTATTATTGTCTATATACCTAGCCTTTCCACTATTGGGTTGGGGTCGACTTGAAATCTGGAGGGTCCTCTATATGTACTGTCTAGATGGTTACCTATCCACGGACTGACCTCGATAAGCGTTGCTTTACTTTAAACTTGCGGCATTTATTACTAGGGCATAACAGATTTGGGCGGATAAGAACGATACTTTTTATTCCAGTTTTTTTAACATTGATAATTCTATACGATCTATCTTCTATCTATGTAAAGTAACAATTTTAATAATACTAATTCATATTGGACTTACTGTAAATCGCAAATCTTAAAATTAATTTTGTACTTAGTTAACAACGACAATTAAATATTTATACACCATATATTTCGTGGTAGAATGTATAGTACTAATAAAAATATTAACACCATACTATGTAAAACTACATTCTTACAAATAAATAAATTCTAATTATATGTATCTATATCTATAAATATAAAAGCGAAAGGTCACTCACTCATCACGAAATATCGAAACCTGCTTCACATATAAAGATGTTATTTGGCAGGGAGGTTCCACAAGTGACGTAAGTGCGCATTAAGAAAGGACTAGGTAATTCCACTCCTAAGCAGGTAAAAAGGGGTTGAAAGTTTGTGCGAAATTTCTACGCTTTTAAGTGTGACACGTGAAATTAAAGATTTACGCTTTTGGTTGATGAAAATAATTCATGTATTTATTGGGTTTTGGCAATTCTACTTAGGGGTCTAAGGAAAGGTTGGAAATTTGTTGGGCTTATATATTTGAAACATGGCATAAATACTAACATATGTAAATAAAAAAAGGTTTTCATTATAAGTTTTTCAAAACTACTCCTAAAAGACGATTTAGGGTATAAGGGGGTGAACTAATAGTACATTACTGCAGCGGCCAGCAAAATAGGCATTGATGGACGAACGTGTAAATGTCGGCCGAGGCGAAGCCGAGGCACACATACGTAAGTCCATCAATGCCTAGTTGTGGCCAAGGCTTGTATAGTACTTTTCTCAAATAATGCGCGGAAATTAAAACTAAGTAGTACCTAGAACTCATTTTGTCAAAATCAATGACGAACAACAATAATTGTTCCCGCGTTAAAGTGTTCCTTTGTTTTTTTTTCAATAAACAGCGTTCTATTTGCAAGCCAGTTCGAAATTTAAATAAATCCTTTGATAAGTTACCTCCTTAGTTGCCATGTTTCGGAGTAAAACATCGTTCCATTTTTAAACTACACGACAGATATGAGTTTACTATGGAATTTATTTGGCCGCTCGACACGACAGATATGGATTTTCATACAACTTTTGCCGGCCGCTGCGCGCATGTATTTGACCAGTACAGCAATTTCTATTTATCTCAAAGAAGGTTGTCAAAATAATGATCACACTTCCAAGCATGTTTGAGAAAAAGTCATATGTAGGATAAAATACGGATGACCCGAACGAAGTCGCGGGCGAAGTGCTAGTTTTCTAAATAAAACACTCTGTGATTCATTTCAGGAAAATAAAACATAGTGATGCACTTTGTATTTCTATTTTTGTCTGTCCTATTTATTCAACCCACATAAAAATAACAACTATATATACATTTCTACGAATGAGTACATTACTATCATTGGCTGATTCATTTATTATTGCAAAAATAACTTATAATATAACTTGAAATGAACCTTTTGAAATTAATTCTGAGACTTACAGCGGATAATACTGGTGGGTTGACTAGGGACAGGATACGATAATTATATCAAAACTAGTGTGACAAATTGATAATCGTGCGTCCGTTGCATAGCTGTGATTGGTTCAATGATTCATCAACAGCCATTTGTGATATTTTTGCGTCGATTTTTAGGGTTCCCCAAAGGGTAAAAACGGGACCCTATTACTAAGACTCCGTGGTCTGTCTCTCTGTCTGACTGTCACCAGGCTGTATCTCATGAACCGTGATAGCTAGACAGTTGAAAATTTCACAGATGATGTATTTCTGTTGCCGCTATAACAAATACTAAAAACAGAATAAAATAAATATTTAAGTGAATAAGTATTTTTTTTATTTTCCCATGCGACATACGTGATTTTTATGCCATTTTTTGTATTAATGTGACAAATTGTCAAGCACGCGTTATCTGCTGTGCTTGACAATTTGTCACATTAATTCTGCGATAATTTTAAGTTGGGAAACTCGGGGTTTGTATTACCACAAAGTACGTAAGCGGCGGCGCGCCAAAGTATTACGCACAATTTGTGCTCTTAACAAAAATGTTTTTAAATGAAAAAATGTTTTTGTTGTTTTTTGTTTGTAATTAAAGACAACACTTTTATCGTTTATCTTTATTTTTAAACGACTAACTGGAAGTTCTCGTCTGATAATTATATTTTTAAATAAATAAGTGGCGATAAGGTATTATCTTGACAGTTTATGAACTTTCGAGCAAAAAAAGCCGACCAGTCCTTTTTATGGTTCCGTACCCAAAGGGTAAAAATGGGACCCTATTACTAAGACTCCACGGTCCGTCTGTCTGTCTGTCATCAGGCTGTATCTCATAAACCGTGATAGGTAGGCAGTTGAAGTTTTCACAAATGATGTATTTCTGTTGCCGCTATAACAACAAATACTAAAAAAGAATAAAATAAATATTTAAGTGGGGCTCCCATATACCAAAAGTGATTTTTTTACCGTTTTTTGCGATAATGATACGGAACCCTTCGTGCACGAGTCCGACTCGCACTTGACCGGTTTTTTTTAATCTTTTTTTCTTTTCATCTCTATACCTTTCCTAAATGGGCAGTCACTCAAATTTATTTATTTAATTATTTTTATTTTATACCACGTATTTTTATATTTGTGAGCAGTTTTTTCCTCACCATGGTTTTCCTTCACCGTTATCTGTGATGTCCAAGATAAATTTAGAACAAATATTTATATATTTGTAAAACAATGGTTTAAATATGTACATAATTAAACACTAAACAAAAGTAAACTATATAAAATTATACTTTAACTAACTACTTACACTATATAGAAATTACATATGAAATTAAAAAAGAGAAATTGGTACTTGACGAGATTTGAACACACTACTTCAAGCACAGCGAGGCGAAGTCTTAGCCACTATTATGTGGGTCTTAAAAATAGCTGGAGACTTGTGTGTTTTCTTATCTTGTAAAGTTTGTAAATAAGTATATACACCTCTGCCGACCCTTCAGGGAATATTGGTGTGATTTGACGTTATTCTAAAATGAAAGGTTGACCATAATCTTTTTGGTCAAGTTTTACAACAGTTTAGTATAATGATTGGTATGTATTATATTAAATATAAAATTATGTGTCAGTATTTTAAGTTAATTTATTTTAATATTTTGCGTTATTTGAGATGGGTTTGCTCTTGACTCCAGTCTAGGTCGAAGAAGCCGACGTAAGCCACTGTAACTTTGACGTTTTAATCAATGCCATGTTGTCTCTTCACCACCCTTGGTCCGCCATTGTAAATTTGTGCATGCAGTTTCAAATAAACAAAAAATCTACCAAAAAAAATTGCTACAGAAAGTACCAAGACGTTTACAAATCTGCAATAAGGCCACACTCAGTGTTGCCACAATAGACCTATAAAACCGCTGAACTGCCGAAAGAGTCTATTACCGCCCTCCCTGACAATTGTATCGTAATGGTCTACATTTAACACCCGGCTCTGGATATTTAAGATACGATCTCTTAGGGATACGAGTATTGTACCAAAAATGTCGCACGATATATAAGTGTATACATAGGAAACCAACACAGGATTAAAGTACTTAGGGAAACTAAATGGTTAATGGACTGTTATGAAGGAATCTCGTGATGATCACAAGATCAAGATGAATCAAGCAGCCTGAAATCGGCAACGAACACGTATAGGTAAACGACTCCTTTAAAATAAGGAATTTCGTATTGCGTAATACACTCGAAAATAAGGGGTCATGGAAAGGATATGTGAATTCAACTCATAGGATAGAGGACGTACCTTTTCTAAATTAACGTAATACTCAAAACATTTAAAGGAAATGTGTCATATTCTTTCATGGAGTTTCACGCCATTAGACTGCAGGTTTCCTTGCCATGTTTTCCTATTCCTTCACCGATGTCAATGATGTATGTCTAAGATAAACTTTTGAAAAGTATATTTGAATTTAAGCGTCACAATAGTACATTGGCCCTGCTTTAAACAAACGACCTCAAGTACCAGAGGCAAGACTAAGACCTGACAGTCGTGGTAGCCCAGGTTTAAGGTCAGGGCCATCACGATGTTGTCTCAGCAGCGAAAAAGCAAAAGAATGATACCATAAATTATCATTTTCAACACACTTGCTCATAAAGTGGCTCTAATTTCACCGCAATTAGGCACATAATGACACCTGTAATCAAACTGTGACTTTTTAATTGCTATTATTCACAAGTGAGTTATAGAGATTCTTTTTATTGGTTGAGTTGCTTTGTTCTTAAAAAAGTTTCGATACAAAAAAGATCGTGCTCAATAGTACAAATAAATTAATGGACCTATTGCTTGCTCATTTCATGCAACTTCGTATAAATAGATAATTTGAACTTGTAGGTGTTAAATAAATAAAACTCTCACTCAAATATAACTTTTGTTTTCTCTGTAATAAAGAAAACTTGAAATTATCAATTTTGTACGTGGCTAAAATGCTTACCGCGAAAAGCCGAAAAAAATGAAACCTCATTATTTTAGTCTATGGCCGATCGCCATTGTCAGATTTAAAAAAAAATTCACAACTCGTTTTCACTCTTGAAATTACAGTTATTTTAGTATTATTTTCTTCACAAGTGTGTTGAAAAACGTCGTATGATACACGTGTGTATTGATGATTACCGTCCTCGGCTCTCTTAAGACCCTCACCTAACGGCTCGGGTCTCAATGGCGCCTCAGCGGTAATCACCAACATTACACACTCGTACCATAATGTACTACATGTCATGCAGATCTTGAGATGATGTAAAAATTGGGCACCCATCAAAAAAGCAGTGAACGCTGCTTAAGCACTTGATTGATAGTAAACGCAATCAACTCTTGACGTGAGAAGAGGGCTGGGCTTTTCTTCGGCCAGAGAATCAGCGTTGCTATTCAACTATGCAATGCTGCAAGCATTCTGAGCAGTTTTCCCATTCTTCTTCTTCTTCTTTTCGTATGAGGATATGGCCACCTCTGATGTCAGACTTAATTAAGTAGCCTCTGGGTACACTAAAGGCTACTTTTTCCATTGAGAACGATGTAGACGAAAGTTTTGATGCGCAATGAACCTCTTTCCCACTGCCCTTTTTATACACGCTTGTATATATTTATTTATTTATCAGGAACAATTTACATTGTGTTTGATAGATTACTTAACATTACATATAGTTTGTATATAGATACATTATTTATTCGTTATATTTTAAGTTGAATTCTGTTGTAACTGCGCATTTGACACGAGTCATTGTTATTTAATATAATCGTCTTTTGTTTTAGTGATAAGTAATTTACTTATAACAAGACAATGACCCGTGTCGTTTAGTTATTATTGATTAGTAGATAGCTTTATGTGCCGATAGTTAGTAGATGTTGATGTTAAAAAATAGATGAAAAAAGATTACATGTAGCAGAGACGAGAATGTTGAGATGGATGTGTGGAGTAACGATAATGGATAAAGTGAGAAATGAGTATATTAGAGGAAGTTTGAAAGTGGCGCCAGTGACAGAAAAGTTGAAAGGTAGGAGTTTGTCCTGGTATGGTCATGTGATGAGGAGGGATGAAACGCATGTTACTAAAAGAGTTATTATTATAAATGTGAATGGATGGAGAGGGAGGGGAAGGCCAAAGAAAAGTTGGATGAACTGTGTGAGGAGTGACATGAAAGAAATGGAAGTCAGAGATAGCTGGGCGGGGGACAGGACGGTATGGAAGAAGAAAACGTGTTGTGTGTGTGCTGTGGGAGAATTAATAACTAATTCCTATTTTTATAATATTTGAGTATCTTTTGAGTTACTTCCTGTTTAATAAGTTGGTGTATTGACTACGCGCTCCCTGCTACTGACAAGCAAGCCGCATTATAAAAGAGTGCGCAAGAGGCTTGATTGTTCAATTTTGGTTTGAATTCGGACTTTGGACGTTTTGATTGCTCTTGATTTATTATTAACGTGATTATGTTGTGTACTGATGATTTTCATTATTAATGTGCGTGTAGTTTTTACGCAATAATATTGTGGCAAGTATTTTACTGAAGTTGTTATGCTGCTTTGAATATAATAATTATGGTCTAAATTATGCATTGGTTCAATTCCATTAAGTTTTATCCTCACATTTGCTTATAACCTCACCTTTTGTTGTTTACACTTTCACATACCTAAGGATAGGAAGAAGAAGATACAGCTTTGTGAGCCATCTATCTACCATCTATCGCTATCAGAAGACAATGCAAGAGGGGCTGTTACACGATCACACCGTACCTACTATTAAAAAGCCACTGTAACTCCTGAAATCCAGAATCAACAGTGGCATCCACCAGAAAAGCGCCTAGGAAATGCAGCTCGACGAAGTCCCGGCGAATAACACACACACCGACACACGGCTCCGACTGAACTGAAGGTTGAGCTTTACTTTCTGTAATGAATGTCATCACCACTACGGCGAAGGAGAACATACTGAGGAAACCGGCATGTCCTAGAACTAGAATAGAAAAATCAAAGACATGTCACATCTACCAATACACACTGGGTCCGCGTCTTAGATAAAGTAGGTATAGATTAAGCACTGGCGTGGCCGCACATGAGACAGCAATAGTTAGTTCTGGTGTTACAACAAGAACAAGAACACTACAACCCACCATCGCACTGACACTTATTATCTATAAATAACCCAAATTCCTTGTCTCAATTAAAACATAATACCACGAAATCATAGAAAATCAAACAAAACCGAGTTTGTTTATCAAACCTGCCATTGTATTAGAGTTTGACAAACGACAGAAACCGGCCACGGTGACAAAGACAAAAAATAATCTTTTGTCCTTATCATTTACATGGAGCTGCCAATTAGCCATCTCGCTCTATCAATCAAGGTCATTTTAAGACTTAATCTATACCTACTTTATCTAAGGTCCGCGTGGTGCATTACGGCCTTCGATTACGGCCCACAGAGAGGAGACATACACCCCATCTGTGGAGTATGCTAATTATGCAATGCTTATATTATTAGACAAAAATAGGACATTTTAGGCTAGTCTTAATTCATAACAAGCAATTAACTGCTACGATGATACGGCATTTCTCACGCCTCATATTTATTTTAGAAAATTCCATCCGTCACTCGGCTTGTAACTCCAGAAAATGGTTTTAGCCAGAGTTAAAAATTGACCGGAGAAGTCGCGGTGCTCAACCCGTAAACAAATAAAAAAGCGTCCTTCAAAAAACAAATCTCAGTGAAAGTGGCGAAACTAAAAGAAAATAACAGATGTAACGTAACGATATGAAGTTATCTCGTGTAAAAAATAACAGGGTATTCTTTTTGGAGCAGTCATCAATCAAACTGGAACAAACGAGGCCGCAATAATTCCCTTGGAGTACACGCGCTCTATGAAATATTATATTTGGATAGCTACGGGTGAAGAGACAATTGTAAATAGGAAACTGTTGTGACGAACATGAGTTTTTATTTATTTATTCAAAATTATGTAAGTAACACCTTAACAGTGCGCACGCCAATGCGATGCTACTACCACAAAGATACAATAGAAATACAATATAAATTACCAATAAATACAATTAAAATATTACAATTAAATTAACAATCAAAATATAATCAATCATATTATTATAAATACAATTAAAATCCAATTATCATTCAAATAAACACAATAAAATACAATTAAAATACCATTACAATCCAACAAAAAATTCAATAAAAATTATTTTTCAACATTTTCAATGCACTTCAGTGCTTGTGAACTTCATCAGGCTACAGTGAAATATATCTATCTCCGTGCCGGGCGGCACACACAGCCCCAACTACGCTAACAAATCGGGGTGGTGAAGCCAGCCGCGCAGCACCCGAAACACACAGCAACACAGAGCGATGTCCCTCCGCACCGCGAGCCTGCTGTACCCTACCATCCCTATTACAAAGAGACTCGGGTACATGAGTGGGAAGGAAGAAGGGATAGACACCGTACAGCTTCCTAAACAAAAAACGAGTGAATTTGTTTTGGATTCTTTCCACCATGATACTGTATTTAGCCTCATGGGGGTTCCAAACGATAGCACTCGTTTCAATACTTTATGGGACTACGACACAGCTAGTAATATATGAATCGTATGGCTGGCTATGCTAGATTTAATGAAAAGCGCTAGGGTCCCTGAAATTCTATGATGTTTGCAGTTTGCTGCTCAGTATTATGTTGTGTGTTAATAAAAAAGTCTACATGAAAATTCACTATCATCAGCACAATTCTTTCGCGCGCGTGGTGCATTGCAGCTAAATCTCTCTTCAAGTGAGGAGGTCTGTGTCCCACTATTTGATGCTCAGATGAGAGCTTATAGTCTACAACCTATCTTATGGACAGCGTACGGGGACAACGGGAAGTAATTTTTATAAATTTCCCTTTGTCTGAGTGTCCATCGAGCCAAATCGGCTTAAAACAATTGTAATTTCTATTGTGTCTGCTAATTGACACTTGAATCATTAACGGGGACATGGCGGGGACAACAGGAATATACCATGTAGAGCACATTTTATAGACACCCCGAGTAACCTTGGTAATATATTTGTCTACTATTTATTGATACTAGTAATAGTTGCAGATATTTGTACTATTAAATTTTAATTTACTCTTTTATTATACTAAGTCATGACATGACCAAGACCGCTTATCTAAACATAACGGTCTTAATCTGTCAATAACTCGCGGTTTTTTCTAACCACATCGAAAGCTGGTAATTAATTGTTTACTTTTGAGAAAGTTTTTCAAAGTTCTGCCGTTAAAAGCTGTATTTTTTGCACTAACAGGGCCTACTAGAGTGAACTAAAGTGAACCTTTGTCATGAAGAGACGGTAAGTACATTACAAAACGGGTCTATTCAAGTCATTCGGATGCAATGCAATTGATAAATTAGTACCATGCGATATCCTGTGAACAACAATGGCGTGGAGTCTACACACTTATTTATTTCTTATTTGTTACTCGTTAGTCTTAGTTTTTATTCCCAATAAGTCAGCAAGTGGCACCAGTAAAAATCTTATGTCTATGTTAGTACTCTTATTATCTAGGTAGGCACTTTGTTACAAGGTTGTTGTTCCTAATGAGCTTAGCTGAACAACATCACCTAATAAAGGCGACTCGTATCTTCTTGCTATGGACTTTAGAATGGAGTTAGCCCGCACACGATGGCGACAAATTAATCGATTTAAATTTCTGCGAACATACCTGATACTGCAAAATTGGGGTAGCCCCAGGGATAGGAACCAGTGCCGATACCATCATGATCATTTGTAGGACAAGTCAGGGTACGCCGTGATGCCGGCAATATAGCATTCGCAAGAGTCAGACAGATATACATTCCCCACCTCCTCTCTCTGAGAAGGAATGGGCCGTCATCCACTATGCGTGTTGGTGGATGTCACATTGTCTTCGATTTGTTGGTTCTAGGACATGCCGGTTTCCTCACGATGTTTTCCTTTACCGTTTTGAGAGCAGAGGTGGTGAAATAATTTACACAAAGTAAAGCGCCTGCCTGGGTTCGAACCCAAGACCTACAACTTGTAAGTCGCGGCCCTTACCACTGGGCCACCACTGCTCATTCCCACTGACTCAATCATATTATAAGTATAACCTACTTCAAAGTCTCACCTATCACCGAGGAAATGACCGCGAACACCGCTTTCGTTGGTATGGGCACGTCAAGAGATGTAATGGGGACCATGAGGTACAAATCGCTCTGCGCCTACCAGAACAAAAGAGAAGCAGAGGTCACCCGCTATTGAATTGGTGGTCCAATATTGAAAGAGACCTCAAGCAAGCCCAATAACCAGAACAGACAACCCAAGCGCAGGAAAGTGAGGAGACCAGACCCCAAATAATGGTACCAGGGAAGGAAGAGGAAGATCATACTTTTAATATTTATTGAAAGACCATTATTAATTAAGTTTTGGCAACAAATTCATTGTTAACCCAAAAACATGTTTATCTCTATATTATCTATACTTCTATACAATATAATATAATATAATATAATATAATATAATATAATATAATATAATATAATATAATATAATATAATATAATATAATATAATATAATATAATATAATATAATATAATATAATATAATATAATATAAATATTAATCTATACTAATACTAATAATAATAAAAAATCGAGGGCTTTTCAAAACTAGAAGCGATTTCCATAATTTAAATACACGCAGTAAGCATGAAGTTGTAATACCCAAATTCAGATTAACGAAAACTAGCAAGTCTTTTCTTATAAACAGTATACGCTTTTATAACAAGTTGCCAAAGCCAGTTATAGAATTGACCGATGGAAAGTTTAAAAACTACATCAAACGTGTCCTTATTAAAAAAGCATATTACAAAATCAAGGACTACGTTGAAGATAAAAATTTTAGCTCCTTCTGCGCATGCGGCTTCCCTGGTAACTCATAAACGGCACAAATATGTGGATGTCTCTAACTATTCTCAATCTCATTTTTACTTTTTTTCTTTCTTTTAATTAGACTTTTTACAATGATTTCAATAATCTTTATAGCCCTTTGCTATGAATAGTTACAGCACTGATAACAACATTTGTGCCACATGTTAAATTTAGTCTTGTTATATATTTTTATTTATTTTTTCCTTTGTATAGATTCTTTTACTGATTGTTTTGTGAATGTGTGAACATTGTAGGCCTTCTAGATTTCTAGACGCTTGTTAACATTTGTTAACTCTCTCGTTTATACAATTTTTTTTTTAGTTTCTTACGACTTATTGTCGGGCCTACGTTGTCCCCCCATATCTAAGCACTAATACTGTAACGTGGAAATATTGTAAAAACAAACCAATTTTTTTAAAAGAGTAACCGTGGAGTTTCTTGCCGGTTCTTCTCCACAGGAAACGACTAACCCGAACCGTGCACCTTTTGTCGACGTTTTATAAGTGCCCATGTAGGCCTATGTGAAATAAAAAACATTTGATTTTGATTTTGATTTTGAATATTATAAAGAGGAAAGATTTTTTTGTTTGTTTGTTTGTTTGTACCGAATAGGCTCCGAAACTACTGGACCGATTTAAAAAATTCTTTCACCAATAGAAAGCTACGTTATTCCTGAGTAACATAGGCTATTTTTTAATCCCGAACACGGGTCCTATGGGGTGGTCCACGGGATCGAAGCCGCGGGGAACAGCTAGTCTTAGATATATCTATAATATTTTATCTCTCTGCGTGAATCATTTTAACAAAACCTAAAATATGATGATGTTAGTAGCGTCTCCACTTATCGTCTGTTCTCAATTAATCATTAAACAATGACCGGACTGCATTATTATCACTACGTCCGCCGACTCTGACAGAAGCTTTCATTTATTTTGATATTAATTAATACAAATTTCAATTTTGAAATAGAAATGACTTTCATTGGAAGTGCAGTTTTAGTGAAGTGAGAAAAAAACAATTGTTATAATTTTCGAAGTGCCAAAATGGATGTTAAAAGTTTTTTAGGTACGTATTATGTGGATTTAATTAATAGTAGCCTCTGTATTTTTAATGTAATTTTAAACATAAAACTTAACATCACGCATGCATTTCTCAAATGGTAAGGCAGAGATGAACCTTTTATAACACCCAAATTTTAAAAGCGCATGTTTTTTTTTTTTTTTTTTTTTTTTTTTACTATGTATAGGCCTGTGTTTGACCACAATCTCACCGTGGTCAGTGATGATGTGGCCGATGGTGGTAAGCACACAAAGCCTAGAAGGGAACTGGCTCTCAAGTGCTGCTGTCGGAACACACCGGAAGGTGCTTGGCGACAGATTTTCAACTTGAGGGTGGTTGCCAGCCAGGCGGGTACTACAAAGTACCCTACCACCGTGCTATGGTTTCCTCACGATGTTTTCCTTCACCGAAAGCTCAATGTAGGATTCGAACCCGCGACCTTCGTCTCGGTATCCGACGTCACTACCATTGAGCTATCATCGCCTTGCATCGCATGTAGTAGAGGGCGGGCCGATTGCCGTCATCATCATCATATCAGCCGAAAGACGTCCACTGCTAGACATAGGCCTCCGTCAAGCGTCGCCACATTGACCGGTCTCGTGCGTCCCGCATCCAGCGGATCCCCGCAACCTTCACTAGGTCATCGGTCCACCTGGTGGGAGGCCTTCCAACGCAATGTCTTCCGATTCGCGGTCGCCATTCCAGAACTGTTCTGCCCCATCGACCATCCGTTCTGCGCCCAAAGTGCCCTGCCCACTGCCACTTAAGTTTGCAATCAACCGGGCACTAAGCCAGACTCTGGGCTGTTAGTGAAATATTCCATATGGACAAATTCAATATTACTTTGTCCGACCCAGGCATCGAATACAGGACCTCATGTTTAGCAGTAGTGATTGCGACTCAAATAATTTTATAAAGAAAGCTTTTTATGCCGGGAATGTACAGTCAAAACATTAACTCCTTTGTGACACATATCGTGCGTGTGCTAACTTACTAGTTATGACATCATGCAGGTTGTTCTCATCATCATCTTTTGTTATAAAGACTTATGTGTCTGATACCGATGCGAAAAAAAAACCATGGATTCAGTACATGATTCAGGACCCCCTAGTATTGGACATATACGTTGAATTTTTCCTTCATTTTTCAATTAGTCAATCAGTTTAAAATCGGTGAACCCAGTTCAATTAGATTTTTAATTATTCTCCATAATAGTGCGGTCGGCGCGGCGCGTGTAGGTACTAGCCGGCGGCGTTGACTTTGATCGAGAACTTTAAGAAATCAATTAATAGGTAGCGCTTTTGAATTCTATTTTCATTGCTGTATTTTTTTTTATAATAATAACCCACTAAAAATTCTAACACTAGGGGTCCAGAATCATGAACTGAATCCATGGTATTTATTTTCACGGGGGTGTCAGACCCTGCAGGGGTAATTGGTAATTGGATTTCCATGATATTGGATGTTCTAGAGCTAATTTGCAACGATATTTATCCCCACAACTTGTGGTCCAAAACTGATGGTTGTTGTCATTGCCTAGACAAACAAGAGATGTTTTAGGAATTTTTAATAGCATGAACTTTGAAGTGAAGCAAAAGAAGTATGTAAGGATCGTAACAGGTGACGTTCAGAAGTTTCTGCCTAACCCCATGGGAAAAAGGCGTGAATTTATGTATGTACGAACTTTCTCTTCTTTTTCTTCGTGGGTACACTCTTGAAAGAGTGGCCGTGATCAGCATGTCGCAGTAAGACACCGTGCCGCTATAATTCGCCTGACGATGCAACGACATCCCTCGAATACCCATCAACTTTACCCGGCTTAATTTCCAAACTTGTTGGTATTTTTTTAATTGCTTCGTTGTATCAAGTCGTTTATAAGCTATCAGAAAAATTTCATTTTGTTATTCGTGGAGTATATTTCTCACAACAAGCAGTTATTGACATGAGTTAGAAAATTTCCAGAAATCTTAAAAGTTCGAATGCCCTAAGACAGACTAAGTTGTGGGGTTCAAAATCATTACTATATGACTAGGAGTATAGTTACTATATTATAATCAAATATCTTGTTTATTTGCTATGTATCACTGAAAGAAGTGTTTTCTGTACTTACAAGCATTCATGTAAAATTAAATTCTGTCAATTCATTTCAGGTCTCATCGTGTTTGTATCAACTATCGCGTCTTCATCAGCAGGTTGTATCTTAAATCCCCAGAAGTATGTCTCCTGCAACTATTCCATCACCTGTGACACCAACCCTAGTAGTGTTACCAACCCGAACTGTGATGAACCCTACGTCACCTTCATAATGAAGAACTCAAACATAGAGAGACTCACCACCGGCTTTTTTGCTGCTACCAACTTCGACTCCCGTGTTCGTGAAATAAAGGCTTATGACAATTCTTGGACCCATATAGAGACTGCCACATTCCGGTATTATACGAGAATTCTTAACCTGGATCTGTCTAACAACTGCATAGAAAACCTCCACAGTGAAGTCTTCAGAAACTTGAACTATCTTCAAACCCTAAACATATCGAACAACAAAATTCAAAAGCTGTACTACAAGTCATTCATGATCTCTGATTCTAAAAATGCTAATGTACAAGAGTTGGATTTGTCCAACAATATGTTAATTGAACTGACGAGTGAGCTAAATGACTTACCTAAGTTGAAGATATTGCACTTACAGAACAACATGCTGTCGAGATTGGTAGACGATTGTTTCATGAATTTAAAAAATTTAGAGTATCTTAATTTGCGCAATAATCGCTTGTCGCATTTGAATGTAACCCTAACGAACTTGAAAATGTTGAAAACACTTGACATCTCTTACAATAATTTAATGAAACTGTCAGGGTATGAAATCAACCGTATAGTTGGTCTTGTTGACTTTAATGCATCGCATAACGCTTTGACATCAGTCGAATCAAATTGCTTCAACCAAGCTACTAATTTGGAAAATGTTGATTTTAGTTATAATAAAATTAACGCGACCATTGAAAATGTAAGGTTCGTTGTAAACAATCAACTAAAATATTTGAATTTTTATAACAATCATATTGTAGGCATTCAGGATAATTCATTTATGCAATGTAAATTATATTACATCAATTTTGAAAACAACAACATTACAGGTGAAATAAAAGAAAACACTTTTACTGGTCTGCGCAATGTAACTAAACTAGATTTGTCACGACAAAGTATAAGTGGTATAAAAAATAAAGCATTTACAGACATGATAAGTCTAACAAATCTTAATCTAAGTTCTAACAATATCCTAGAAATTGAAAACTCTAGCTTTTATAATACTTCAATCATTACTTTGGACTTATCTCATAATCAAGTTTATCATTTAAATTTTCTTCAAAATTGTTTGTCAAGTCTAACTGAACTGTATATAAATAATAATATTATTACTGTTGTACCAAAACACGCTTTCAGTAGTCAATCACAGCTTAAAAAATTAGATCTTTCCATGAACAGAATCAAGATCATTGAGCAGTATTCCTTACCGTTGATTAACTTGCAATATCTTAACATTGTAGGTAATCATCTGAGTGGCATTATTGAGAAAAATATGTTCAGTCCAGCGAAATATTTAAGGTTCTTAGATTTAAGTAATTTTAGCATTACAAAAATTGATGACTCAGCATTCGTCGATCTACCAGTATTGGCTCGTTTAAACCTTTCTAAAAATCATATAGAAACTATAGAACCTAGCAATTTCAAAGGGGTTGATAACATGTATAGTCTTGACTTATCGTATAATAACCTCTCACAATTGACCTTTAATAAGAGTATTTGGACAAATAACCTAAAAGCTCTATATTTAAACAACAACCAACTTACAAATATATCGAAGCTTTTTGTAAATACTTGCAGACTGTTATACCTTGATCTTTCCAATAATAATATTAGTGATATTACTGCACTTGGTGCTGATATATTTCCTAATTTGACGGCATTGCATATGGCCAACAATAAAATTAAAAATTTCAATCATCCAAAAATCAATTCTTTAATGACACTAATTGACTTAGGGTTATCGTCAAATGAAATAAGTAATATAAACTTGAATTACTACAAAGAACTGATGACGTTAGATCTTAGCAATAACAAGTTGACTTATGTGAATAGCATGCTATTTAAGAATAATGAATTCTTACAGTCATTAGATGTTAGTAGAAATAATATTACTGATATACCACCAGGGACGTTTCAATTTATGAAGAACTTGAAGTTACTAAACCTGTCTTCTAATTACTTGACGAGACTTCGTTTTGGCAGTCTGAAAGGTCTTCATAAAACGGAATTGTTGGACTTATCAAAAAATTATATCGCTTTGTTGGACGTCGACGTTTTCCACGAATGTGATGAAATGAAAACTTTGATAATCGACTACAATCAGATAAAAACATTTGACGTTGAAAGACTGATACTTATGTCGCTGAGGCAATTAACAACTTTGAGTTTGGGAGGTAATCCTATTTCATGCACGGAAATTGTTCGTAATATAAAGTCTACTAACGTTACATTTTATGCAATCAGACAAGTAGCGGTTACTTCTATTGATAAAGTGTATCATGAGGACAACGTTCATGGCATTAAATGTGGAGATGTTTCATATGATCAAAGGCCTTCTCTGAAACCAAAAATGAAGCATTTGACAGATACTGCCTCGACAGTGTCATCGACCACTGTAGTATTAACTTGGTGTTCGTTACTAACAATATTACTTATTGCAGCAGCTGTAGTTGCATATATAAAACTGTACAAAAAACGTGTATTTGTTGTTGACAGAAACATGACTTTGCAATTGAGAAACTCCATTGTATCAGATGGATCAGACTTTCAGAGTGATCTTTTGAGTTAGGATTTTTGATATCTACTGTATATACATAATCTTATAATTTAATATTTTGTTTTGATCTCGAAAGTGTGTTATGTGATTTTGTGTTTAAGTTGGTTATTTTTTGTTACTCTGTTAGTTTTATTAAACATTAGCAACTTGTTCGCGATAGATAGAAATCAAGTGAATCTTTATAGTTCTAGTAAGATCCATTTCTCTGAATTGTTTGTATGGTAGACTGCTCCACGTGAAATTAGTCCTTCTTGGCATCGGTGCTTTAATTATTAGATTCTATACTGTAATTTTAAAATGGAGTTGTTATTTTATAATGCTGTCAATACATAAATAAAGTCTGTATATCATTTATGCATATTGTTTCATTCGAGTTTTACATCCTACAGTTTTACATCTAGATTTTACTTATAGTGTCGGGCTCTACGGCAGTTTCCTTATAAGCACATCATACGGTGTGATGATGAGTTATAATATCTTAAGAGATAAGTATAAGGGACAGAGTGGAAAGTGTCTCATCCTCCATCGGAAAGGGAGTATTCTCCGATCAGGCGGGTGTTTTATCTGGAGGACTACTGCCCAATGGTTGATATTGTGCTGCTGAATAATGCTAGCCGCGTGGATAAGTTTGGTCGCACGATGCAAGATTTGTATAACATCAAATTGAAATTTAGTAGTTCGTGTGTGGCGGTTTAGATAGAATTGAATGGAATATATTTTATTGTACACCAAAAATGTTACACACCGCTATTACAAAAAAATGGTACAATGGCGGTCTTATCGCTGACAGCGATATCTACCAGATATCGCTGTAGATATCTTTTAGATGGACTGAGAGAAGTTAAAATTAAAAGGATAGATGTTGCCACCATGTCGAGTAAAATCAAAAACATTATTATATTAATACAATGGTCGCCCAAAAATATGCATGAAAGAATGATATAACTAGAAAAAGATCAAACAAAGTAGCAGATAAAGGCAAAGGGAAAATGCGGACTCTTCAAGCTATTCGCACACAATAACGCTGCCGTAATAACAATTTTGCTTCTAAATAAAATACGTATTGATAAACTTTGCTAAGCCAAAACAAATTACTTACCGGTAAAATTTTGCGGTCGACCGAATCCAAAGCACCTGATTTTGCAGGATACAAAATTAGGGTAGGCGATTCTCCGGTGAAATTTTAATAACGATTCCGAGTTCCACGAATACATTAGAGATTTTGTCGATTTAGTTTTGAAACTTCGATAGAATTAATTTCTGTGGTTCGAAATGTTTTGAAGTGAGAAATTCTGAGCTTGATTTATGAAATTGAATTTCAATGCGTTGTCAAATGCTTGCTCATGATTTCACGGGATTAAGTGAGTAAGCAAAGAGTATGGAACTGCAGCGAATATCAAGGAAAAGTTTTGGGGTTTTGGTAACGTTAGTAATCGTTGTGATACTGAAAATGATGAAGACACTTTTCTGCTAAAGTTTGATACTAATGTGGATGTTATATTGTTGTAATGTGACTCCATTTGCCGAATTTAGACTCCTATTCGGTCCATGCGTTAGGGTTTAGGCTAAAGGCACAGAAGCTTTCTGAGGGCTTCACAGGCTTCGCGGGGTGACCTCACCGTTCCGAAGTTTTCAGCACATTGATAAACCACGGCCGCGGCCGATGATATGAGCGGCAGATTCTTGCGTGGCGTGGATGGTATATATTTTAAATGGATGCAAACGAATGAAGTTAAAGTCTATAATAAGGTTTAACGCAGACAAACAGTTCTAGTCTATAAGTACAGTCGATTTAATTTCAAAATAGCACACAATGGGCAAACCTGCTGATGCATCCACACCTACCACAGAAACAAAACAAAATTATCCAAATATACCATATCTCCAGTTCACGCGATTTAAACATACAAAACAAACGTTTACGTGAACGTTTAAGTTCATACTTTATGTTGTGGTAACAGGAACTTGGCACGTTGCCAATGGTAATAGGGCCATAGCTCCCAAAGTTTAAGGTCAGCTCGGAATTTATTGTTTATCATCCGTCCATTGATTTGGAGAAATCGCATGTGGAGCCTATTGATTAAAATACGAATTATTATTTATGTCAAATTTTATTCGTCTGTTTATGGAATGGAAGTTTAAACAAAATTATTTTTGATTTTAAATGATGGTAGGTACCTATTTGAAATATAGATCATTGGATTACTTTTGACCGATTATCAGAATGTAAGGGGTTGATTACGACATTTCGATAGTGCTTGACAATCCCATTTTTTTTGTTAATTTTTCCTTGCTTTTGTTTTGATGCTTTCGTGGAAAGAATTGCATTTGTCTAGAGGCTTAGATGTCACCTCTATTTTATGCAGTAAACTTTTATATACACATTCAGTCGATAGATTAGATAAAGATAACTTAAAAATCTTGAGTGTATATTACTATCAATTAATAGTTTGCAATAATGAAAGTGAAACACCACTAAGGCGCTTGATAACGTAACGAACAAATCACGCTGAATTCGGGTCGATTTTCGGTTTTTCTTAAAAGATATAAAAAAAAACGAATTCAAAATTTTGAAAAAACCACAGTGTTCTTCACTACAAACTACTGACATTTTATAATTTGGATGCTTACAGAGAAACGAATCCGAACTAAATTTTGTAAAACACAACAGCTCAAACTATATTCTGGACTATAATATTTTTTTAAATTTTATTAAAAAAAAAAATTACATTAATTGCATCGGTTAAGAACAAAAACGGATTGGAAAATCAGAATTTGCGCCTTATGGCATTGGACATGCAATGTTTAAAATCGCGAATTTTCAGATATTTTATCAATTTTTTTTTAAAAGGTTCGCCCATCCCTAGTATTAAGGATCGTAGCAGATGGCATTTTGTAGTTTCTGCTTATGCCCATGGTAAAAAGATGTTATTTTATGTATTTTTGTGATAAAGTAAATTATTTCTATCTATACTGCTTAAATAATAATACTATACATACTACATATGTTTCTGATAGCACTTTCTAGGATTCCGGCGATGAGGCACTAGTCAACATCATTGCCGAGTTGCCGGCTTGTCGATTTTTTATCGGTTACTTTTCGGAGAATTGTAATTGCGATGGAATTGCATGATCTAATGCCGCCTAATCCGTTTCATCATCGGACTACCAGACGTTTTGGGAATACTTTTATTAAGCGTACAGTTAGGGAGAGGAATTTCCTGCCGGGTACTGTATTTCCCGATAGCTACAATGTGGGGGTCTTTATTTCAAGAGTGAATAGGTTTCTTCTAGGCCTAGCGTGCTTCACCGTCGACCACATCATCCCTTACCATCAGGTGAGATGGTGGTCAAGCGCGAGCCTATAGACAATAAAAATAAAAAATAAACCTTTTTAGAAGATTGGGATTCATAATTTTATGAATCTGTCTTATCCTACTCTACGAGACCAATCTGCCTGGCCTGTTCACAACTATGTTGAAGTCGCCTTCCAATCTAACCAGATGCAGATGTACTAGTATTTTACATGGAGCGACTGCCTATCTTACCTCCGCAACCCTGTAAGTGGGTAACACGATACCTGGCAAGGCTAAAGTAGGAATAAATTTTCACTCTAGATTTAAAGAAAAAGCCGTGATTTAGGCACGTGATTTACGGTCGCTGCGAGCTCTTCATTGGTCAAGTCGTTCGGCTCAACGCTGACGGCCGTCAGATTTGACCAATGATGAGCTCGCGGCGACCATCAGCGCCGGTGATCAGCGTCCGTCAGCGCGACTCTAAAACCAGCTATACAAAAAAGCGATCACAAGAGTGCTCTATTAATAAATAGCACATTTTTCCTTCCATAACTACGGAATTCTAAATATTTCATTAATCTGCACACAAACAAAGCCCATGATAACGTTACTTCCTTTCTGCGACAATCAGTAATGCTCGCGTCGGCACGCGATGAACATATAATCAAGCATATTATGTAAAAATATGGACACAAAAATATATTCATGTGAGTGTTTTATATTAAGTTCGTAATTATTTTGGTGGCGAAAATAATTAAAATTTAATTGAAATATTTTAAATCTGTGTATCGTGGTGGACGAAGCACGAGCGTGGTTTTATTAAATTACTAGTTTCTGCTTCCGCGTGTAAGTTGGAATTTTTCCCGAGGGAACATTATTCCCGAGATAAAAAGTATCCTATGTGCTATTCCTGACTATAATCTATCTCTGTGTCAAAATTCAACCATATCCAGAATAAGTAACAAACACACTCACAAACTTTTGCCTTTATAATATTAGAGTGAAAATAAAAAATAAAACATATACATTGCAAGCCTGTTTGATCCACTTCCATATTTCTACTTGTAACGTTCAAGGTTGCAGTAATAAAACATCCATTTGAAAGTCAAGTTGAGTGAGTGTGAGTGTGGTGAGTGTTTGTTAACCTTGTTCGATTAAGATAACTACGTGAAGATAACTGTTTATTCAATCACGTTGAGGGCCCACGTAAAATAGTGTCTTTAATTATTATTATTTTCAGATCTGATCATCACTTTTATCATAAAAGCGTCAGCATTCTGCACAATTGATGACAACGGTAACTGTTTCTACACCGTGGAATGTGATATGCCTGCCAAAATCAACAAAGTTCCCTATTGTGATGACTATGATCCGTATATCACACTTGTCATCAATGAATCTCCGGTTCACAATGTTACAGCTAATATCTTCAACACAAAATTTGATGCATATGTCCGGCTTCTAACTGCTATTGGAAACAGCTGGGATGCCGTACAAAATAATGCTTTCAGCAACTTCAAAAACGTTCTATACATGGATCTTTCTGCAAATCAGATTAAGAAAATGGACAAGCCGTTCTTTGGCTTAGAACAATTGACATCCTTAAACTTATCTCGGAATAACCTTGAAGTTTTAAAACCTAAATTTATTCCGATGAAAAACACACTATCATTATTAGATTTGTCATACAATTTGTTAACATATTTATCTGGAGACGTGTTCGTAAATATGCAAAATTTGAGAAGGTTGTATTTACAAGGAAACAAACTATCGATGTTGGGAAGCCGATTCCCATGGAACTTGAAACACTTGAACTACTTGAATTTGTGTTGCAGTAACTTCACAACGCTTAACATAAATTTGAAATATTTCAAGTTTTTGGGTGAATTGGATTTGTCATTTAATCATCTAAAACAGATTGATGTATCTGAAGTAGTTTCTCTAGAAACTATAAATTTATCACATAACGATATTGAAGAATTCATGTTTGATTCAATTGCAAATTTTCCTAGTCTTGAAACATTAGATCTTAGTTATAATAGATTAAAGGAAATATATGGATCTAACAGCATTGTAAACGATATAAGTAACGAGCGATTGATAGATATATATCTGAACAATAATAATATAAGTCACGTAGATCAATCTTTTACAAATACTTTTAAAAATATTCGTATTTTAGATTTAAGTTATAACGAAGTCGCTGAATTTAAACAAAAGCGAATATTCTCACCATCATATTTTGAGAGTGAGGGTCGATATGACTTAAGATAGTAAAGCTAAGAAGAGACAGATGTATATAACTTGTGTACATCTGTCCCTTCGGCACACTCAAAATAACTTTATTCTAAAAGCTTGTGGTCACCCCCCAGAGGCTCTAAACAATGTTTCATTCTATTACCAATGGCGATGACGGAAATGGCGAAATGTAAGGGATTGATCACATTAAATTCCGATAGCGCTTGACAAACCCGCAGGCTTTTTACGTATCTTGCAAGAGCAAAACGATAGCAATTATTGCACAATAGGTAATTGCTCTTCAATCGAGAATCCGAATTATGTATCAGCGATAGCCACACCATAGCAATTTTTCGACAGTGCTGCCTCTATGGAACAATTAATTAACTAAAATGTTCATTTGAACGCAGGGTGATCGCGATTATGGCGAGCTTTGGGTGTCAAATTGTGATTACTTTTTCTCTTATTGTTGGTCGATTGCCAACTGCTCCCAAATGGCTAAGTACAGAACTTTTAGAGTCTTTAGCGGATCTTTTATGAAATAATTGCACTTACACACTTGACAAACAGCGAGCGAATAGCAAATATGTAATTGGTTACGTTATTATTACGTAATCCCGATGTTTATGACATAATATAGCGATCGATTGCACGATGACTGCGTAATTATTGCTGATTGCCGTTTCATACGTAATAAGCCAGTATATTTTTGAAGTTTCAATTAATATAATAGTTTCCTATATTACTTAATGGTGTACCTCTAAGTCGTGTTACACAGTTTAAATATCTGGGACACTTTGTAACTGAAAATTTGAGTGACGAATTAGACATAGAGAGGGAGCGCAGGGCATTGTCGGTGCGCGGTAATATGTTGGCACACAGGTTCGCTCGATGTACTGCACCTGTTAAAATAACAATGTTTAAGGCATTCTACACGAGCGGCCTGTGGACAAACTACGCAAAAAGTCTACAATGCCTTGCGCGTTCAGTATAATAATGTGTTCAGGGCTCTGTTTAGGCTCCCTCGATATTGCAGTGCATCTGCATGTTTACTGACGCCAGCGTTTATGATTTCTACGCAATCGTGCGCAAAAAAGTTGCATCAGTGGTGCGGCGAGTACGGGGGGCCCGAACAGCGTCCTAAAGATGACTGGCGAGAGAACCGATACTGTTCTGCTCAGTAGGTTCATTGGACTCCATGTGTTGCGAGACCAATTAGCCTGCTGTGCAGGGGTAGACGGTGTGTCTAGTTCTTGTATTTGGTTCTTAGGGTTCCGTAGTCAACAAACCTAATATAAATTACTAACATAGTTATATGATTCTTGTTACTAACAAATTTGCCTTGCCTTGTATATGGACTTTTGTGTCTGAAATAAATGACAAAAAAAAAATCACTTTGTCGTTTCAAATAAAATGTCACTTTGTCGTTTTGTGACAATTAAACACTTTTTCTTTGTTTCTTTTCATTTGGCTTGTTTAGAGCCTCTGACTTCCTTCACCTTTTACTTGTTTGTCAATCCTATTATTATAATTAACGTATATTATTTTTATTACTGATTAACTGGTGTTCTTTAATAATAATACTACCTACTTAAAGCAACTATTAATGATATTGTTTGTGTAAGCGATTATGGCTGGATAACGTCAGTTTCTTTTTGAGTAATAAAATTGACGTGGAGACGTTTCATATGGGACGCCAGTCTAGGATGTATCTTTGCTGGGAAACTAACCGCTGAGTGATATAAAGTTTTTTTTTCTCCATTACCTTATTTTATTCGTGGGAGTTATGACAGCCATGAGAGCGGTTGTAGAGATGACGTTAACCTAATCTAGAAATAAACAAAATGTTATTTTGAATTATTCGTTCAGAAGTACACTTCAGAAAAGTAGTTTTTTTTTACGATTGAATCGTTACACTTGCTTATAATTAGTCGAAAAAGATGTTTTGAGAATAATATTATTTGTTAATAATACAAGAACACCAACCTTTCTTATTTATCGTCTACGTTATTTATTCTTTACTGTGACATGATTTCAAAACTTATGACACGCCATCAGTAACTATTCAGTAATCTGTGACGCCATGTTGAATAGAATAGACAATAATTGAAAAACTATTACTTTTTGTGCACAAGAAATCTGGTTTATTTTTCCTCAATTCGTGGTATTTGTTCCTCTTTTTCGTTAAATGTACATCTTATGGCCGACAATTTAAAATCTCCAAATTCTTTGGTTATTTTTGCAAATTCTTTGGTAGTTTTTTAATTTTTGCTTTCTAATAATAAATTAACACCGATTTGACAACGTTCATGTTAATTCGAATTTGTGATCTAATTGCTGAAGAATTTGCTTGTTTAAATACTAAAGGAGTCATTGCCAATATGAGCGAGACAGAAATATAAACATTATAATTGTTGACAATTAGTTTTCGATACAAGCGATTCGTAAGAGAGAAAATGGCTGAGAAGCGAACATGTAGCATAATACAGAAGAAAAAGCTGTAACATTAAAAGTATAGACAAAGATATTTTATTTCAACTAGGCCACCAAGCGGCACTTTTGAACGTACATAAAAATGATTCTACCGTGCATTCGAAAAGTAGCTTGTTATGGAGAAGAATGCACAAGAAACACCATACTTACACTTTTAAAAAATATATTTTTTTTTACAATATTTAGGAACTTAGGTACATATATATTTATTAGTTCACATATGTGAGGAAAATGCACCCAGAATAGCACTACACACCACCATATATATATTTTATTACAAAATAATGACACGGACGATGACAGAAAAAATCATCATTGAACTGCAAACTAACAAAGAGCTGTGTTATCATTATTTCCATTATGTGGTACTGATTACTACATAAACGCACGCGTCTGCAAAATCATTTACAACAAACATATAAAAAATGTGGATACAAAAATATATTCATGGTTCATGTTGACATATTATTATGTAGACCATACAATTTTTTTAAATAAATTTTTGTTGTTGTAAAAGCAGTATTTGGTTTCATGAACTGGTAATATATACTGGTCTACAGACATAATTATTAATGTTGGACGTATGTTAAAAATGGATGTAGCCAGCTAGGTTAATTAAGCCGCCTCTGGGAACCCCACAGGCCTCTGACTTGGCTATTATTTTGCTAAAAGTTTATTTATTTTCTAGTTTTAGTTTTTGTACCTTAAATTACCGCCTCTGGGAATCCCACAGGCCTCTGACTTGGCTATTTCTTGGCTATTATTTTGCTAAAAGATTTTTTATTTTCTAGTTTTAGTTTTTGTACCTTAAATTACCGCCTCTGGGAATCCCACAGGCCTCTGACTTGGCTATTTCTTGGCTATTATTTTGCTTAAAGATTTTTTATTTTCTAGTTTTAGTTTTTGTACCTTAAATTACCGCCTCTGGGAATCCCACAGGCCTCTGACTTGGCTATTTCTTGGCTATTATTTTCCTAAAAGTTTTTTTATTTTCTAGTTTTAGTTTTTGTACCTTAAATTACCGCCTCTGGGAATCCCACAGGCCTCTGACTTGGCTGTTTCTAGGCTATTATTTTGCTAAAAGTTTTTTATTTTCGAGTTTTAGTTTTTGTACCTTAAATTACCGCCTCTTGGAATCCCACAGGTCTCTGACTTGGCTATTTCTTGGCTATTATTTTGCTTAAAGATTTTTTATTTTCTAGTTTTAGTTTTTGTACCTTAAATTACCGCCTCTGGGAATCCCACAGGCCTCTGACTTGGCTATTTCTTGGCTATTATTTTGCTTAAAGATTTTTTATTTTCTAGTTTTAGTTTTTGTACCTTAAATTACCGCCTCTGGGAATCCCACAGGCCTCTGACTTGGCTGTTTCTAGGCTATTATTTTGCTAAAAGTTTTTCATTTTCTAGTTTTAGTTTTTGCACCTTAAATTACCGCCTCTGGGAATCCCACTGGCCTCTGACTTGGCTATTTCTTGGCTATTATTTTGCTTAAAAATTTTTTATTTTCTAGTTTTAGTTTTTGTACCTTAAATTACCGCCTCTGGGAATCCCACAGGCCTCTGACTTGGCTGTTTCTAGGCTATTATTTTGCTAAAAGTTTTTTATTTTCTAGTTTTAGTTTTTGTACCTTAAATACGCATTGTTAGGGATGAATCAAAACTACTAGTTAGATCTTGATCAAATATAAATAGGACCACATGTGGACCACCGGCTTTCAAATAAAAAAAGAATTATCAAAACCGGTTCACCTAGTAAAAAGTTCTGAGGCAACACACAAAAAAATACAGTCAAATTGAGAACCTCCTCTTTTTTAAGTTGGTTAAAAATACAATTGTGTGACTTTAAAGTCCCCGTCACGAGAAGCTATAAATTTTTTGAACTTCACTATGTTAGGTATATAAAGCACTGTCGTCTAATGTTTTGTGGTACTGGAACCCCTAGAATGTCTGACTCATGGAACGTTCAGTACCACAAAAAAAGAGAAGACAGCTCTATACATCGCTAAAATATAACCCAAGTAAAATTGCTCAAGTTAGTTTCGTATTACATGTATGTTACTTTGAATTGATTGAATTTGGGATTATTTGTTATTGATTAAATTGTCGCTACGTAACTTAGTAGAAGTTCTTTATTTACAAAAATTATAGCTTTTCGTGACAGGGACTTTAGATGTCCAGTGCAAAAACAAGTACACACATTTATCACGATCACCCTGAAGTTTATTTTTCACAAAAGGTGATGATCCACAAGGTCACAGTAATAATCATTAATTTCATAGTCTCGTCCTAGCAACCATGAACATTTTTCGATTAAGATAGCAACGTGTTTATAGCATAAACACCAATAAGGTTTTTACGACAATTTCAATGTAATTGACACTGATTACTACTGCTCTATAGGCATCACGGTACTGTCGACTCCCTCTAAGGTCTTCTGTAAGATATTACTTGATAGGCTGTCGAAGGCCGTTGAACCTCTTCTGCGCGGGGAGCAGGCGGGTTTCCGTTCGAGCCGCACATGCACGGACCAGATCAACACTCTTCGTATCATTCTCGAGCAGGCAACAGAATGGCAAAGGGAAATTTATCTTACTTTTGTCGACTTCGAAAAGGCCTTTGATACGTTGAAGTGGTCCAGCATCTAGTCCCGCCTGTTGGACATTGGAGTGCCACCAAAAATAGTCCGCCTATTGGAGAGCATTTATAGGAAATTTTCCTGCAAGGTGACTCATGATGGCCTAATTTCGGAGGACATCGCAGTGCACGCTGGTGTCCGCCAGGGCTGTCTTCTTTCGCCCCTTCTTTTTATAATCGTCCTCGACGGAATCATGTTGCGCATTTACGATAGCAGGCGTCGTGGGATTGAGTGGGGATTGACCAACGTCTTGGAAGACCTGAACTATGCTGATGATCTTTGCCTGCTGAGTCATACACACGCCGACATGCAATCGAAACTGAACGACCTGCGCCAGGAGGCGGCAAAAACTGGACTCAAAATTAACATCCGGAAGACCCAGGAGATGGGTACAGTACAGGTGTGAGGAATTCTTCTCCGATATTAATCGGCACAGAGGTTGTGGAACGCGTCCACAAATTTACGTACCTCGGGAGCGTCGTGTCAGAGATTCGAGGAACTGAAGAGGATATCACTTCACAGATCGCCAAAGCGCGAGCTACTTTCGCACAGCTGAGACCTGTGTGGCAATCACGGAAACTGACTGGAAAATATTTGGGTCCAATGTCAAATCCGTGCTGCTCTACGGGTGCGAAACGTGTAAGGTAACAAAGTACATCTCACGCCAAATCCAGGTCTTCGTCAACCGATGTCTTCGTCGCATCCTCGGAATTTACTGGACCGAGATCATCTCTAATGTAGAGCTGTTAGAGAGATGCCACGAGACCCCCATCGACCGCCAGATCTAGCGGCGTAAATGGTGTTGGATTGGTCACACGCTCCGGAGGGATTCCGATCACATTCTTAAACAGGCCTTGGATTGGAATCCTCAAGGAAAAAGGAAGCGAGGCCGTCCCCGTCAAACATAGCGACGCCGACGCACCGTATTGGCTGAAGCGATGAGTATCGGAATGACGTGGAGCGGGGTGAAGCGCGAAGCTCAAGACCGGTCTCGATGGAGGACTACTGTGGAAGCCCTCTGCCCCAGCTAGGCGCCATAGGATCTTAAGTCACTACTGCTCTAAAAACAGTTTTCTTTCTTTGCCTCTGTTTAGGCAACTATTGGTATTTTAATTATAATTTTCTTATCATTACTTGGAGTTGTTGGTACTATTACCAATGTATGCACGTGTTCGTCAAAGACCCTCTTATGTTACGCTCTGGAGATAGAAAGATAATAATTGGTACCTATATTGATTTAAATGAGGAAATAAATAAATAAACAATTTATTATTATTATTATATACTTAGTTATTTAGATTTGAAACAAAAGCACCTATTTATATTAGAAAATATTGTATAAATTTAACAATAAATGATACTAATTGACTTTTTTTTTTCTGAGAATATAACAACAAGAAAATATTTTGGTTTTTAAAAAAGTATACAGAAACATCTTCAACGACATCATCGGCCTGGCCTTTGATCAACTACCTTTATGTTGAAATCCTCTTCTAATCTAATCAGATGCTGCTGACATGCACCGTATATTTTCATAGAGTGAACACAATTCCTCTCGACAAGGCATCAACCTGATTAGCTATTTTCCAACTGCATCATTCCCAGATGCATCTGAGTACCAGCACTAACCTTGATAAAATTCAAATTAAATTGATTGTATCCATAATGTACATACAGGCAGGGCTGGGCAGTATTTGAATTACTTGTAATTAAAATACGTAATTGAAATACATATTTGGTATTAGTAAATTTGTATTTCAAATTCCTAACGCTGTGGTATTTTGTAGTTTAATTTTCTAAATACTTATGGCTTCAATATACATTTGAACATAAATACATTAAGCGATCTTATTAATGTGCGTTCTGCAGAAAATAGCACTCAATAGCTTTCGTAAGCAAAATGGCGGCCACTAAATATGTCAATCTTTAAAGTTGGCAACACTGCACCTGTACTGCACGTCAAATTGTCAAGTATCTTGTCATAACCTAACACATGACTGTATTTTGTAAATTTTATTTTAAATAAAAATTGTTAAATTTTATAATTCTATTAAAAAAAGAAACTTACAAATATTTTGTATTTGGTATTTTAAATACATGCGTAATTTTATTTTGTAATTTTTATTTCAATTAAAGCAAAACATGCAGTATGAGCATAAGTTACAGAAACAATTATGGGCCCTGTCGGGCACAGCAACATTCTAGGTACAGTCAGTGTCTAGGAGAAAGGAATAGCGCTTAATATTTCCCTCATTAACATTTCAATTATCTATTTCCTATCTATCCGTTTTTATTACAATGCTTATACAAAACATATATCCGACTATTGAAATAAAACCTAACAACCGTGTCTCTGAAAAAACATTCTACTATAGAAGCCATACTGGAAATCACAGCAGCTGTCAACAATTTAACGCATTAGAGTGACTGCGCGTGACTCAGTGAATAAAATCGACGGTCGTAACGAAATGGCACACGACCAAACTGAATAATCAACTTAATATCGTAGTGCACGCAACTATGGCCTCGAACGGGGTGAGGAGCGAGCGCGGTGGTGAAAACGCTGTATGCGTCCCACGGAGCACAACAAGCGTCCTTAGTAAAGTGACTTTGGCGGGAGCCAAAGCGACTTTCGATGACTCGACGCGATTTAAACTGCAAGTACATTCACATGGATGCAATTTGCTCGATCCGCACTTGAAATTTTCTTAGATACTACGTGCACAATATCGCCTATTGACGCAATATTAATTGCGTCGCGTCATTAGTAAAGTCCCTAAGGGTGCGAACATTGAACAATAATTTTACTGGGCACTTTTTCTTCTTCTTAGAGTGTCGATGGCAAATATAAAAAGTTAAATATTGTGTTTGGCCCAGAATTCAGCCACGGCAACACCATTCGGTGACGCAGTCATAAGGTCTCGAATCTTGCAATCACCTGATGCTCTAGACAATTTACATTCTATCAATGAAAATATCACAGAAGCTTTAAAAAAAAAATATAAATTACAAAAATGTATAGGAATACCAAGCGAGAAATGTCACTTGATCAATCCATTACATTTTGGCATTTCGACTATCGCTATCGCTGATAGAATGTTTAGAGCATAGATCACCAATTACATTTAATTTTGGCTCCGGTTTTTCTAAATAATATGACCGTCGCGGTCCGTAAGATTTAAAGCGGGGTGGCTTTAAATCTTACGGTCTTTATTTCATCAATAATAATAAACGTATGTAAATATAGATACGATATCAATCCAGAAGATTTTGAAGAGATGATTCGTCCGTTGTCGAATCAATGACAGTAAAGACAAAGCACAGGATAATTTTAAATTACGTAGGTACTCAAATAACTAAAGTAAATTATATTGTACTTTTTAAGGTTCCGTACCCAAAGGTTAAAAACGGGACCCTATTACTGAGACTCCGCGGTCCGTCTGTCTGTCTGTCTGTCACCAGGCTGTATCTCATGAACCGCGATAGCTAGACAGTTGAAAATTTCACAGATGATGTATATCTGTTGCCGCTATAACAACAAATACTAAAAACAGAATAAAATAAATATTTAAGTGGGTCTCCAATGTGTACATTGGAGACCCACTTAAATATTTATTTTATTCTATATATAACGGCACAAAAATCACGTTTGTTGTAACAAACGTGATTTTTGTGCCGTTTTTTACGATAATGGTACGGAACCCTTAGTGCGCGAGTTCGACTCGCACTTGGTCGGATTTTTTTATGGTCCACACAAAATAGGCCGGCGGCGGCTGTCTGAATCCGGACCGCGGTCCGCCATTTTTTGACCCCTAGTCTGGAACCTCTAATCGCGTCCGTCACCGCTCCCGCACCCGCCCCAGTCACCGTGCGTTCACTATATACCAGGCCTTATGACTTCTATAGTATACAAGAGCGATCAGTGATGATTGGAGAGCACAGTTATGTCCATGTGAACGATAATTATGTAGCCGGTAAAGTGATAACTAAGGAGCTAACTAGCATTGATAAATGTGACTTGAAGCTATCTATCAGACTATTTTCAGTTTGCCTGGAAGAGATCACGGAATGCGATAAGGCCGCCCATTGTATGTGTATTTATTTTAAGTTTCTTTTTATAATTGTATTTTAAGGTGTACAATAAAGCGTATAATAAATAATAAATATTTAGTAGTATATAAAATGTGAGTACTTAATAACTTACTTATACCATTGTTTGTAGTAGGTACGGGGTTTCCGTAGGTTTCTTATTCTAATGGCTTTGGCAACTTGTAAGTTATCTGAATTTTTCTGTTTTTGTATTTCAGTGAGAATATTGTACAGTTATGTACAAGGCAAGAAGATCATCATCATCTGCCTAGCCTTTTTCTCAATTATTGTTGGGGTCGGCTTCCAGTCTTACCGGATTCAGCTGAGTACCAGTGTTTTACATGGAGCGACTGCCTATCAGACCTCCACAACCCAGTAACTGGGTAACACGATACCCCTTGGCAAGACTGGTGTCAAATCTCAGGCTTCTGACTACCTGTAACGACTGTCAAAGATCTTTAAATTACAGCCGGGACCAACGGCTTATCGTGCTTTCCGAGGCACGAAGGAAACTCGGTATGTTGAAATGGTCACCCATCCACGGACCGACCTCGTCAAGCGTTGCTTAACTTTATAGATCGACCCGTGCGGCTGTTATTATTTAGCCACGAGCTCCTCAAGGCAAGAAGGCAAGAAGATAAAAATTAAAAATATATATATTTGCTTGGAGGTTGTGGAGTTTCTGGTCCGTTCTTCTCCATAACAAGCTACTTTTCCGAATGGACGGTAGAATCAATTTATTATTACTTTTATATTTAAATTTTTGGCGTTCAAAAGTGTCTCTTAGTGGCCTAACTGAATTTAAAAAAAAAATATTTTGAGTGTAACCCAAATTCGTACTTCATACTTTAGTTACCTGCACTAGTTCTGCCCTAGTGATTGCTTTGCCTGTTAATTTTAAGTTTTGTATTCGTAACAATATATTCAATGATCAAACTTTTACAAAGATAGCGAATAAAGCATAAAATCATAAAATGAACATAACATTCTTAAAGTAATATAAATAAATAATGATCAAAAATTTATATTTAAATCAATTCACTTATATGTTTATTATTGTATGTAGGTTTACTACAGGAGCATCTCTGCTGAACTTTTTGAGGGATACTGGAGTCATGTTATGGTACTTACTTGCCTACACATTTGCTTAAGTTGGTTTTGATTTATAGTAATGAACAATAATTCCATTTTCAAAAACGATCATTTATTTTATAAATCTGAATTACTTTGAACAATGAAGAATCAAAATCAAAAATGACATGTGAAAATGATAAAAAAATTGTATTAAGGCAGAACACCTGTAAAAAATTTAATAATTTTTTCAGTTATCAAATTCGAACACTCTTTTAGAATAGCGAATTGATGCTGAATAGTTCATTGGATCCCTGAAATATCCAGTTAGTGCCCGCGCTAATGGAATTAATACGAATTCAATGAAAAATATTCAATTGAACATTCAGGGCAAAATTTCAATGTTTTTTTTTGCTGTATGGATCTGAATATTTTTCCATTTAGTTTTATGAAAAGATTGGAACAGTTGATATTTTTGGCATAACGTTTGCGGCAAATTACCCAATAGTTGTTACGAAAATATAAAATGTATAACTTGTCAGAAATTAAAACATTCGCTGGAGAACCTGGGTTACCGACATATTCCGAAGAATTGTCCAAATTAAGCACTCGAAGAACGGATAGTCGATGGGGCCGAAAGGTTCTGGAATGGCAACCGCTTCTGGAAGGTGCAGTTGGAAGGCCTCACTCTAGGTGGACCGATGATCAGGTTAAGGCTACAGGAATCCGCTGGATGCAAGACGCACAAGACCAATCGATATGGTGACACTTGGGGGGTGGCCTATGTTCAGCAGTCTTTTGGCTGAAATGATAATGATGATACCCAGCCTTTTGCCAACTGTATTGCAATTTACTTCATACTTTATAATGAAATAACAATTTTATAATATTAATTAATTATAATAGAAATCTTTAAAATATTCATCATCATCATCATCATTTCAGCCGAAAAACGTCCACTGCTGGACATAGGCCTCCCCCAAGCGTCGCCACATTGAGCGATCCCGTGCGTCTCTTATCCAGCGCCTTCCCGCAACCTTAACCAGGTCATCGGTCCACCTAGTGGGAGCCCTTCCAACATATCGTCTTCCGGTTCGCCGTCGCCATTCCAGAACTTTTCGGCCCCAACGGCCATCCGTTCTGCGAGCAATGTGCCCTGCCCACTGCCACTTAAGTTTGGCAATTCTTCGGGCTATGTCGGTAACTTTGGAACTTTGAAATATTACACGATTAGAATGAACATGATGGAACGGGGAGTAGTAGAGTCGAAAAAGAAAATATGTTACAGTGTCATGAAGGACTACAGGAAGATGATGATTTTTTAATTATCAAACTTACCGTCTTTACATAGCGAGATTCCTCCGACAGTATACAAGTGACATTCTATCATCGAAAATGTGGTGATAGCTATAGTCAAAAAGGCAAAATTGTATGGGATTGACAAGCGATATTGATCAATTTCGTACATTTTTATATTTGTAGACTACCGCTTTTGCTAATATCGAATACCACGTCTAGAGCCTCAATTGGCCGTTTTGGATAGTCAGATGCCAGAAATACTGACACCGGTCTTTCAGGATTATCGTGGTACCCAGTAACTAGGTTGTGTAAGTCGCTCCATTTTAAGTCCTGGTACTCAGCTAGAGAACTGAGAGCAGTGGTGGCCCAGTCGTAGCGGCCGCGACTTACAAGTTGCAGTTCACTTTACTTTGGGTAAATTATTAAATCACCACTGCTGTAAAAATGGTGAAGTAAAACATTGTGAGGAAACTGGCATGTCCTAGAACCTAAAAATCGAAAACATGTGACATCCACCAACCCGCATTGGGCCCGCGTGGTGGATTAAGGCCCATTCCCTCTCACAGAGAGAAGGCCTGTGTCCCAGCAGTGGGGACATTAAAAGGCTGATGATGATGAAATAAAATATATATATAAATTATATAATAAAATATATAATAAAAAATATATATAGGTAATGAAGTAATCATAATTAATATTTACTCATTGGAATAGGAATCAGAAACGCTATCAGGTCATTTCGGTACCGGTAAAGACTAACTTAAGTACCAGGAGATTATAATCATGAGGAAGCTAGGCTGGAATCATGAGCAGTAAAAATTGTACCGAGCGATTTTCGATTCTGAAGCCCTAGTACTCCGTTAGTCTCTACCGCTAATGATTCTAGCTCTGCAAATATTTCTTCATGATTCTGGCCTCCTGGTAGTTTGAATTGCTTTCCTAGTTTCTAGTACAATATCTATTAACTTCGATTAATTCAGCCTATTATTACCGAGACGGGTGAGCATGACTGTACTTTTATAATGTTTGTTCTCTAAAATAAATTTCAGGCAAATCGTCCACTAAATAATTTTGGAGTGGTCAATTCGCCCGTCAATAAATAAACTTCGGGCGAATCGACACAGAAAAATTAATATTTTTAATAGTGGACAATTTGCCCGATTCGGGCGAGTTAAATTCGGGCGAGTCGTCCAATAACGGGCGTTTCGTACTCCATATCACCTACGGACGAATGATTATTTCGGGAAACTAAACTAAGAATGAATGACATCACAATTTGATAGTTGTACCTACTCCCGATGTGCCGTCCGAAAAAAATAACTGAACAGTTGTTTTTTTCACTCCGAAGTTTCGGAGTACTTTCGGACGGGACCCGTAACTTCTTTGACGGAGATAGGGAGTAGACACCCAGTTACTGGGTGGCGGAGGTCGCTCCATTTTAAGTACTGGTACCCAGCTATATTCGGTAAGACTGGAAGCCAACCCCAGTTGGGCAAAGAATAAAAAAATAGATTGAGTAAATGCAGAAATGTACAGAATATACGCAAATTTCTTCACTATGTATGTACGTTTCTACATACAGCATGAAATCGAGGACGCTGGACATTACATATAGGATATCATAAAAATGAGCTGAGTTGTTAGAGAGAATATGAACTGGTTTGGAATAGTAACGTTTTGTGCAGCACTGGTTACCGCATCGCATATTCATTGCTGCATAAAATATAGTTTTTATATGAAAAGTTCTCAAATGTTGTACGGATGAATTTGGCTCATGTGTGTTCTGAAGTAGTTTAATCTACTTGGTTAAATATTAATTTAAACCGGCTTCCCAAAGTTGTTTCTATTTCTTTATTCAGATTATCTAGAGCTCTTGGCTGAATACAGTGAAGTGGTGGAGAGCCTTGGAAAATGTGAGTCTCGAAGAATAAACCCACTTTCCTCTTGGAGACTCACTTTTAGACTCACAACTTGGCTAATATGAAAGAAAGAAAGAAAATCATTTTTTGACACAGCACAGAATACACAAGCAACTTAATAAACAATAAAGTTCTATAATTAAAAAAACCCCTACTATTTTTTTGTGCTTTTTATGCTACTTACATAATTTATCAAGCAGTAGACACGCTTCGATCGACAATCTATCGAACACGTAATTATGACACGATATCATGCGAAAATACCCCGATTCAAACAGTAAAACGCCCATATCTTTTGAACGGCTGAACCAGTTTTCATCAAGCATAGCAATAACAGTCTCGATAATATCACCTTTCAAAAAAACGAAATTAAAATCGGTATAGAATAGAATACAGTTTATTTGCATAAAAACATGATATAGAAGATGGTATAAAACTAAAAACAGAGCAAACATGTTTTAGTTAACACTAGCTTCTGCCAGCGGCTTCGCCCGCGTGAAAGTCGTTAATTATCCCGAGGAAACATATTCTCGGATAAAAAGTTTCCTATGTGCCGTAATTCCTGACTATAATTTATCTCGGTGCCAAATTTCATCCAGATCCGTTCAGCCATTCTGACGTGCAGAACTACAAACACACTCACAAACTTTCGCCTTTATAATATTAATGTGAAGTGTGATCATTATAAGCGTGCAAATTTTTTTACATACAATATAATAATTTAAATTTTTTGGCAAAAATCTCTTATACAATATAAAAACTATTAGTTACCCATCGTGGGTCAAAAAAGAAAATGTGACAATCTTAAAAATAACACAACAGTGTGTGCTTCACGGCTGCGCCAAAAAGGTCTATTTCAGGAATATTGCCCGACAGAAGTCTGTCGCTGTCTGGCACTGCGAAAGTATCACTATAGTAAGCAATAGTATGGAATCTACATCACTTTAAATTTGGAACGTTTAGTGATAGCAGTTTTATAGATTTTGGTTATTAATTCAAAGTCACACAACGCTATTAAGATAAGTCCCTAATTCTTTATTGTACACCAAAAACAAAATTCAATACAATGTGATAAGAAAGTACATGTACAAAGGCGAGCTTAACTCAATGTTGAGTTCTCTCACAGCAAACCCTAGAGACTGACGGAGAATGATGACAAAAGAGGGTAGGATCCAGTGTACAATTTATAAGCCTTGCATAGCGTAGAGATAAAGCAATTGGTAGCTATATTGGTATTTTTTTACCCGACTGCCGAAGGAGGGTAATGTGTTTATCAGTCTATGTATGTATGTTTGTTCCTATGTGGCGTTCTAGAGACCAAACGCGTTGGCCTTTTTTGATAATTCTTACGTCAATCGATTCGTCTTAATCCTGCGAGTGTCACTGGCTACATTAAAATTGGAAAATACAAAAATGGCGGATTTTGGGCGCCATTTTGTGGGGAAGAAAATTTTATTTTTCTTCCAAACCCATTGTGTGGGGTATCAAAATAAAGGATTTTAAGAGGCAATTTCAAAAATATATAACACTTATATGTTTAAATGTACCTAATTCTAAAACAAAATAACTAAAAAGTTGTAGATAAAAAAGTTAATTAAAAAAATCTAAAAACCCGACTGCTTACAAAGCAAACTAAAAAGACGTAAACAAGAATAAAATCATGCTGTGCAGTTGGAGGATACATCTGGTTTGTGTCCGCTAGCTCGCGAAGATGTATCCTCCGACTTTTTATTTGATTTAAGCAGTCGGATTTTTGATTTTTTTAATTAACTTTTTTTTTGAACATCGGTTTCGGTCTAGCTGTGCAATGATTCATAGATAGGTTCTGCGGTCGTGAATTCATGAATGAAAATACTGTCAAGGATTATAGAGGCAGTCCCGGATTTATGTCAAATAAGTAATTTGATTAAATCAATTAAAAAAAAAAATACCAAAGAAATTTATAGGAATTAAACAAAAGGCAGTAACGTAAAAGCTGTATGTCTTTCAGTTCTAATGATGAGAATGTGTTTGTGTGTGTTGGGGTGTGTGTATGTGTATAGAGTTTCAAAGCCCATAAGCACAAACCAATTCCACAACAGACAACATGGGCTTTACCATAAAATGACATTAACATCGGTCAAGTTCCTACCATCAAATAGACACAAGTATCAAGTTAGCAGCACCAACTTCCTATTTAACTTCGTCCAAATCAACAAGACAAGATTCCCTTAGCAAAATGGTCTTTGTAACTTCCGAATGTACGAGTTAAGATTGAACCACAGAGCATGGAACTGAGGCGAATAGAGATGCCATTATCTTAACTAGTATAATAAAGAGGTAAAATTTTTCGTTTATTATTATATTTGTAATAAAAAATATCTTGAAGTTATTTATTTATCTATACTAATAATCTATACTAATATTATAAAGAGGAAAGATTTTTTTGTTTGTTTGTTTGTTTGTTTGTACCGAATAGGCTCCGAAACTACTGGACCGATTTAAAAAATTCTTTCACCAATAGAAAGCTACGTTATTCCTGAGTAACATAGGCTATTTTTTAATCCCGAAAACGGGTCCTGTGGGGTGGCCCACGGGAGCGAAGCTCACTCACTTACCATCAACGCACAGGCCAAACGGCTGAAGCTTCAATCATGAAACTTGGCACTTAGGTTCTTTTGGTAGTGTAGGTGAGCACTAAGAAAGGATTTTTGGAAATTCCACCCCTAAGGGCGTGAAATAGGGGATGAAAGTTTGTATGAAAATCCGTCAGTTTTAAAGTCAGGATCTTCATATTTTGGGTTTAGGCTAAAGATTAAAAAATGACTTACACGTGTCTCAGCGATTTTGAAGATTCCACCCCCATGAGGGTGAAAAGGGGGATGAAGTTATGGGAATAATTTAATCGTCTAAAGACTTGAAATTTTGCACATAGATACTTTATATTGTGCAGGCATCCACTAAGAAAGGATTTTTGTGAATTCCACCCCTAAGGGGGTGAAATAGGGGATGAAAGTTTGTATGAAAGTCGGTCAGTTTTGAAGTTAGGATCTTCGAATTTTACCTACCCTACCCTACCTACCCTACCTACCCTACCTACCCTACCTACCCTACCTACCCTACCTACCCTACCCTACCTACCCTACCCTACCCTACCTACCCTACCGTAACCTACCTACTCTACCCTACCTACCCTGCCCTACCTACCCTACCTACCCTACCCTACCCTACCTACCCTACCCTACCCTACCTACCCTACCGTAACCTACCTACTCTACCCTACCTACCCTGCCCTACCTACCCTACCTACCCTACCCTACCCTACCCTACCTACCCTACCCTACCTACCCTACCCTACCCTACCTACCCTACCCTACCTACCCTACCCTACCTACCCTACCCTACCCTACCTACCCTACCCTACCTACCCTACCCTACCTACGCTACTCTACCTACATACCTACCCTACCAGTGTAGGTAAGGTACCAATTTTTTTTCTCTTTATTTTTTTTTCATAAGATCCTTCTAACAATAACAATCACAACAAAAAAAGAATGAGCGAAATTGGATCAAAATTGAAATAAGCATAAAATGAAATGCTATCATGGATGGTATTAAATGAAAATTATTTTGTATGAATCATATTGAAACAATCCAAACCATCCATTGGTTTTTCACCGCAGATTCGATTGTTGTAAAATGGTCGTAATAAGGTCTACATCTCTTTCGGGTATCTCTGAACTTGTGCTTTGGCTTTCTTTGTGCATGGAGCCCACGTCATCGTATTGATTATCAGTGCTGGGCTTGCTAATCATCTCTTTTATAATTTGTTCCCGAAATTCTAAAATACTTTCTTTTTTTTTTCCTTTCCAAATTTTTGGTGAATAACCCAAGCATTTACTAACATTGTGCCACAGACAATCTCAATGATCAGCTTGCGGTACCACTTTAGGGTTTTCTAAGGCTGGTATTGTACGACGCCGTCTGATCAGAAATATCTACCCCCTTTTTCGCATTATTATAATCCAAAACAAGAGAGAGAAAGCATAATTCCTGTCCGTGTCTACCGGTGACGCACCCCGTCCGGGCAAGACTTTTGGTTCATGGGGCGGTGATGTACCACCGGTGGCCAAATAAAGATTTGCGCCGTAGGATACCAAGTGCCTACTCATGAGGTGCCAGTCTGAACGTGTTCATAAGGCTCAAGGACAAACTCTGACGTATGCTGGTGTAGATTTGAGGGAGAATTGCTTTTGCCATGGACAGTTCTATGTAGCGTGTTCACGTGTTAGCTCATCAAATAGTCTGGTGATATTGGCGTGGACATGCAAAATGGTTTAAAATGTTGTTTATAAGGAAATACTTTAATTTAATTACTTACTTATGCGTATGATTACTTATTATTAGTCATGGATAAACACAGAAATAGTGAAGGGATAGGGACAGGACAAAGATAGAGCGTATTGATGATAAAGTAGGTAAGTATAAGTCTGTCCTAAGAAACACTTTCGCATTACATTATTTTTTACTTTTTCTCTACATAATGTTAAAATATGATAAGGAGAAGCATGTAGTCTACGCGTGCGAAGCCGCGGGCAACAGCTAGTAATATTATAAAGAGGAAAGATTTTTTTGTTTGTTTGTTTGTTTGTTTGTACCGAATAGGCTCCGAAACTACAGGACCGATTTAAAAAATTCTTTCACCAATAGAAAGCTACATTATTCCTGAGTGACATAGGCTATTTTTTTATCCCGATAGCGGGTCCTGTGGGGTGGCCCACGGGAGCGAAGCCGCGTGGAACAGCTAGTTAATTATAAAACGACATCATCAATATTAAGATAGATACCATTTTTCCAAGAGCGAGCGAAGCGAGCTCGCGAACTTAGGGCACCCCGACTTTCGACTTTCACCCATCGAGGTTACTTTAGACCCTGCAGACAGAAAAAAGAGCCCCGCGCACAGGGGTTCCTTTCAAACTATTATTTTCAAGTCGCCAAATATTGAAAAAAATGCAGGACGTAATGTTGATACTCAAACAAATATTAGGTCGCTCAATTATTATGAAGCTTTTCATTTTGTATTTTAAGTAACTCAAATTAATGTTTGTAAGTTGCTGTTCTGTTGATTTCTCGTCATTCGCAGTCAGTCGCTCACTTATTAATACTATAACGTAAATTAATGATATTTGTCACTCAAACCTTAATTTACAGTCACTCGTTTAAATACTATCCTTTATTTAAATATACTTTATGGTACACCAAAATATGCAGGAGCAAAAGCAACTTAAAACTAAAAATATACGATGGGAGGCCTTATCGCATGCCGCGAACTCTTCCAGGCAACCTGGAATGGACAGTGATTGCCTGGACATGATATGGGGTTGTCAGAGGTGCAACAATATCAAGAATGAATATAAAGATACAATATGAAATTCTTTTCTGATTACGGAAATTTATTCACTGTTCACAGCTGCACTAGCGCTCAGAGCCACAGGCTACCTTTTAATCCTGAAAATTACGGTCCTAGTGGGCTGGGCCACGGTAGGGAAGCTGCGGGGAACATAAGTGTTTCAAGTGTCCAGTTTTTTTTTTTTATTTTTTTTTTTTATTTCAACTAGGCCATTATGCGGCACTTTTGGACGTCAAAACAATTTAAATGTTATAAAAATTTTTTTTCAGTTTCAGCTGTCACATGCATAGCTAGATATGTCACGACCCGTCAATTTAAATAAAAAGTCCTATTATTGGAATCATATATAACAGCTCACAATGTTAGGACCCATTAATATTAATATCCGAAGAATTAAGAATCCGTGTTGTTATGTTGCCTAGCACGGCAACTGGGCTTATCCCAGTTGTAAACGACCGTTTGTGCCTATTGGCCTTGTTTGTTCTGTCTCCTGCTTGATATGGAGGGAAGTAGAAATTTATATATTTTTCCTACTCCTCCGTTATTCTTTTCTGATTAATTTTGTTGCGGGATCCAAGACAGTTAAATTCATTCTCCGGGACTTCGTCGAGATTCATTGCCTCAGCGCTTTTCTGGTGGTCGCCACTGTTGATTCTGGCTTTCTGGAGTTGCAGTGGTTTGGGAATAGTGCGGAAGGATTGACCCGTCAATTTCTTTGAGTAAAAGGTGACACAGTCTAGGTATATTTACGTTATTCTTCTTTGTGTCGCTGGCAGGCGCAGGACACTATATCAATCTTTGCTACCCGAAAACTTCACAAAAACACTTCCATGGCGTCATTCATCTATGCCAGCGCAAAGATCACTCAGGCTGCATGTTTTGGGGCACAGACGGCCAAACAGTAATTTTAAATAGTGGCTGTAGCGAATCTGCATCGCCTCTGTATCGATGCTGTATTTCGTTAATCGCGATGCAGAATTGATATTGCCGCGCTATGGGCGACTACTCTAAGTCCACATTGTTTGCGACACAGTTCTGCACTGCTGCCGTTTCGCTGTTCTGTATGGGGAGTGTTGACATAGCCGTTTATAGCATCGGCCACGAAAGTTTCTCCTTGCTCTGTGGATTGAACCTTCTCAGAGAATTCGGCAAACTTCAACTCCAAATTCAGCCATTGTCAGACGAAGTTGGGATAATATTTTTTGTTGGACTTTCTCGACAGAAATCATCTATCTGTGTTTGAGTTGGCTCTCTTATAATTATGAGGCCGTTTCAAGTTTGTTTTCCGCAGCTGAAGGCATTTTGGGAGCTTATTATTTTTATTAAATTCATTAGATCAGGTTTGATTTGAGTTTGTTCTGTTTGCTTTAGTAATTTATACTTCTTAGGGTGCTTAATTTGATAAGCTTTTCTATGGGAAATACTGTGAAGGACCGTCCTGATGGCGCAACATGATTTAAATTACGTTGATAGGCGATATTGTGCACGAATTTTCTAGGCTTATTTCAAATGCAAATCCGGAGAATTGCATCGCATTGCGTCCATATGAACGTACTTAGAATAGGGATGATGGTGGGGTACGAAACTTCATATTCTAATTAGTTTGCCGGTTAAATTATCAAAAAATATTGGACACGTATTTTTTTTCTTATTCAAATCAATAAAAATTCACCTAGATAAAGCGCATAAGTTTTTGGGAGTGGGAGCTTGTGACGTAACTTCTATGTAAAAAGTGTACCGAGGTATGACGTCACACGATATGAAATATCGTGTCATTCTATGTTTACGAGTCAAAAGACAAAATACGTGTCCAATTTTTTTATTAATGTACCTGACGGACTAAATATAATGATAATTTTTCCACTACCTTGTCCATTATGTAACACATTGCCTAAGAAAATCGTTTCAAAATATAAACATTTAGACACAAGATAATAAAATAAAAATTAAAAAGAACAGAATTACATAATAACAGTTACGAAATTACTTTTGTATGGAGTTTTGATATCATTATTTAACTGGTAGAATGATACTGAACCTGTTACCTACAGAAAAAGCGCGCGTTGATTGTGTGTTTATAGTCTGTGGTTTTTAGTCTGAACGTTTCTAATAAATTGTTGCTGGAACATATTTGAATCAAATTAAGTAAGCTAATCAGGTAGTGGAAAAATAATCGTGTGTCTCGCATAAAAAGGCTGTATTTTAACACTCGCATGTAGTAAGTATCTCGACTTTTTATGCTCGACACGAAATGTATTATTTTCTACCCAGGAAACATCCCTATTAGAGGAGGCCACATTTTCAGTTAACATCTTTTGCGTCTTGCATCCAGTGAATCCCTGCAACCTCCACTAGGTCAAAGAGAAGAAAAAGAACAGAAATAGAAGTTAATCGGCTGTGATTTTTAAAATAAGAAATCCACGCGACGAAGTTGCGTGCAATGCTAGTAGGTAATATTATAAAGAAGTGAAATTGATTTTTTGTTTATAAAAAGTTGCTAACTACTCTCTCGCTCAGAGCCTTTTATTCCAGAAAATTCAGAGTTCTTGTTCCTGCAGAAAAAATACTACTACTCAATAAAATAAGAATCATTTTTTTTTTTTTTTTTTTTTTTCTCTATTAATAAAAACTAATGTTCTTAATAATAAATTACAATCTAGCCTTAATAGACTAATAAGCAATTTAACTCTAACTTATTATTATATTGTATAATGTTATGACTAAGAATAGTGTCAATTTGCACTTTTATACAGTTCGGTAGCACTTTCTTAGAGTCTGATACGTTAAAAACACTTAGTTCACGTGTTACATATATAGCACAATATTGTTTGCTATTATTTTTTCACTTACAATACACTTTTACTACACTAACTCAAATGGTTTAGTTCTCTTTAGCCTACGCACTATGTCCGTGTTATCTAGCAGCTGGATTGCTTCCACATTCACATGTCGATGAAGTCTGTGTTCGTGGGCTTCAGCAAAGTTTTGAATAACGGTGGTGACGAGTTTCATTTTAAGGTCGCGGTGAAGGTCGTCATTTCTGATGTACCATGGTGCATTAACAGCATCTCTGAGTACTTTATTTTGGAATTGTTGTATAATTTTAACATTGCTTTGTTTAGTACAGCCCCATAGTTGGATACCATACGTCCAAATTGGCATAAGAATATGCTTGTATATTATAATTTTATTGTGTATTGATAGACAGGATTTTCTGCCGAGTAACCAATACATATTTTTGTACCGTATATCGAGTTCCTGTCTTTTCTTTTTGACGTGAGATTTCCAACGCAATTTAGCGTCAAGAGTTATGCCGAGGTATTTGGCTGTATTCGCATAAGGCACTTGCATGCCGTTTATATAGATTGGGTGGTAATCGCAGTGTTTATTAGTGAAGTCAATGTGAATCGATTTTGATTCATTCAGTTTGATCTTCCACTTTTGTGTCCAGTCGTAAACTTTGTTCACAGCTAGTTGAACTTTTTCTACTGCTTCTTTGTGGTTTGAACCAATAGCCATTATAGCAGTATCATCAGCAAAGGTCGCTATGGTGTTGTTTTCCAGCTCTGGGATATCACATGTGTATACCAAGTAAAGGATTGGGCCTAACACACTTCCTTGTGGTACTCCGGCCTTAATAGTTTTTAGCTCAGAATATGCGTCCTCTTGCCTTATCCTGAACATTCTGTTGCTTATATATGACTCTAGAATATCTGAAAATTCTGGGAGCATGCGTCTGAGTTTGTATATCAAACCCTCATGCCAAACTTTGTCGAAAGCTTGTGCGACATCTAGAAATACGGTGGCGCAGACTTGCTTGTTTTCGAGCGTTTTTTCAATGATGTTTGTTATTCTGTGTACCTGATCTATGGTAGAATGTTTTTCCCTGAAGCCAAATTGATGGTTCGGAATAAGTTGTTTTTCTTCTATAATTGGTTTTAGCCGTTTTAATAAGAGCTTTTCAAATAGTTTCGATAATACTGGCAGCAGGGAAATGGGTCTATAAGATTTCATTTCATTTCATTTCATTTCATTTCATTTATTCATTAACAATTTTACACTGTGTCTGAATGTTTACAAAAAATCATTTAAAACTAGCAAAAATAAATCTTTAACTGAGGACCAACACAATATCACCATTACATTTATAATATTAATCAAATTTAAGTACATCCATTGCCACAATTAAAAATATTTGCATATAATTCATTTAAAAATAATAATATTTGAAAATAACAATAATCTAGACATATCATTTACAAAAAAAGATTACTTAATTCAATATAATAAAATCTAATACATGTCAACAAAATTCAATAAATAGGTACTCTAAAAATGTCATATCAAATTTCATACAATAATCTAAAAATGTCAGAACCACAACAAATCAACCTAATTAGATACATCAAACAAACACACATCCGATGTAAGATAATTAAAATAATCTAATAAATGTCATAACCATTTCAATAACAATCTAAAAATTTAAAAATATAATAATTCAATAATATCAAAAATTATAAAAACAATAATAATCTTAAAATGTCAATAAAAAAAAAATTTAAGTCTAATACATGTCGTAAAAATGCCACTAAAATACATAATCTAATCTCAAAACCACATAAATTTAAAAACTCATCCGATACTTGCACTTAACTTCAATAAATAGGCCAAAAATGTCGCAACCAAAATTAATTAAAATAATCCAATGCATGTCATAACCATTTAAATAAATAATGTAAAAATGTCAAACAAATTAATTAAATAAACTAATACTGTCATACAAATGTCAATAGGTAATCTAAAATAACAAACAAAATAATTAAAAAATCCAATAAAATGTCAGCCAAATTCATTTAAATAATCTAATACATGTCATAAAAATATTCAATTAAAAACTTCAATAGATAATCCAATAATGTCAAACAAATTAATTTAATAATGTAATACATTTAATAAACAATAAAATGTCAAAAATAATCTAAAAATGTCCTAACCAAAATAAATTCAAATAGTCGAAAACATGTCATCAGAAAATTCACGCAATCTACTCGGTTACCTATGTCAATCAATCATTTATCATAAGTTCATTAACGGAATAAAAACATTTTTCCAATAGATACTCCCTAAGCCTCTTTTTAAACAAGGTGGTTCTATATAATAGACATCTGAGATCCTTAGGCAAGGCGTTAAATAGTTTCACCGCTTGATATTTAACACAATGTCTCAAGATATTCAGTTTGGAACTAAGTCCAAGCTTCAAGTATTGGTTCCGTGTGCTTTCCCTATGGTGTCTTTCTTCCTTCGTTTCATATTCACTTATGTGCTTTGCCAGGCTGGTCAAGACTGTTAATATGTAAAGGCTTGGTACCGTAAGGATGGAAAGCTTTTTGAAATATTCCCGACAGGACTCGACTTGGGGAATGCGAACTATTGTTCTGATTGCCCTCTTTTGCAGTACAAATGCCCTGTCAGAGTTATACCTGTAGCTATTTCCCCATAGTTGAATACTATATCTTAGTCTTGACTCCACCAATGCATAGTAAACCGATTTTAAAATATTTACACTAAGTTCATCTCGCAGGCTCCTAAGCGCATAACATGCTGAGGATATTGATCCATCTATGGCTTTAAGTTCATTTTTCCAATTTAATAGCGAATCAACATGAACGCCTAAAAATTTTACTGAGTTTACAACAGATATTTTGTCTCCATTTAACATTACATCTAAACTATCATTATCGCGTGATGTAGACTTAAACAATATAATGTTTGTTTTTTTAGTATTTATGGTTAATTTATTAGCCATAAACCATAATTGAAAATATTCAAGAACCCTGTTTACTGTGTTGCTCAATGAGTCCGCAGTATCTTCGCTAACAATGGCATTAGTATGATGCTTCATGGGGTGGTTTCCCAGGCTTCGCAATCATAATGACTTCAGCAACTTTCCATGGCTCAGGTACATGTTTTAGCATAAATGCAGCGTTAATAAGTCTGGTCAGCTTAACTATGGCTTTGCGCGGAAGGTGTTTTAGAATTTCTCCTGTTATGAGATCATAACCCGGGGATTTCTTCGAGCTTATGTTGTTTTTAATTTCTCTCACAACTTCTTTAGGAGTTACAAGCCGAATTCTTTGGTTTTGTGATACATTTTCACTCTCAGATATTTCTATGGAACTTTTATTGGGTTGAAAAGTATCTTCTAAGTATTGGGCAAATCTTACCGCTTTTTGTTCATTGCTTATGGCCCATTTTCCATCGCTGTTTCTGATGGGAGGTATTTGCAGAATCGGCCTTTTTAGTTTTCTTGTAGCTTTCCAAAGAGAGTAATCCGTTGATTGGTCGTTGGTTAGCTGCACAAGATTGGCGTTCAGAGTTTCATCCTCAAATTGTATAATTTTCCTCTTTAATTGTTTGGTTAGGTTATTTAATAGTGTTTTATCCCGCGGGCACCTTGTTTGCTGCCAGCGCTTTCTTTGTTTTCTTTTCTCTGATAGTAAGTTCACAATATCCTTGGGATAGATATGCCCCTTATATTTCCGTTTTAATTGTGGAGTGTTGTTCCAAGCACATTGTTGAATGTTAACAACATATTTGCTTACTTCTGAGTCAAGCTGATCCTGGTTTTGTAATGGAGTTTTTAGGTCGATTATTTTATCTAGGTCAAGCGCAAAGCTGTCCCAGTCTGTAGACTTGTTAACCAGTGTTAGATGGTATTCTTTTAATTGAATTTTTTGACTAAGTCTTAGTATAATCGGGGAGTGATCCGAATTCATCAGAAACTCTTCCTCCAAACTAACATAGTTGGTGGATATGTTTTTACATATGAAAAAGTCTATGAGATCCGGTATTTTCTGATGATCAGTTGGCCAGTATGTTGGTTTGCCAGTGCTCATAACTTCACAATGTGTGTCTCTGACTGCGTTTAAGAGCTATCTTCCCTTTGTTGTAGTCAGTCGTGACCCCCAATGCGTATGCTTGGCATTAAAATCACCGCCTAGGATGAATCTTTGACCCAAAACTTCAAAGAATTGCAAATATCGCTCTTTTCTTATCATATGTCTTGGAGGACAGTAAACAGCTGCTATGGAAACGTGACAAAATTTAGTTTTGACTGATACTGCCACAGCTTGAATGTCTGGTTCTTCAAATTTACTGTGCTCGTAATGGTTAAGGTTTTCTTTAATTATAACCGCGCTCCCTCCTCTGGCAGAGTTGTCAGGGTGAAGCGAATTATATATCTGGTATCCATTAAATTTAACAAAAGATTGTTTAGTGAAGTGCGTTTCAGAGATTAAACACACGTCTATATTTTCTGTGTCTAGGACTGCCTGTAACTCATTCTGATGTTTAAGTAGTCCATTGGAGTTCCACGCCATTATTTTTAGTGTATTAGTCATTTATGATTATTAAGAGCAGCTGTTTTGGTGCTGGATTCTAACTTCTCTAGTCGTTTGTCAAATGTAGTAATACATTTCAAAATCTGATTTATCTTATCTTCTAGATTTGAGGGATGTGTGCCTTGTTTTGCAGCCTGAGCATAGGAAATACTTTTGGTGGCTTGGACAGGTTTAACAGTTGACTGGACACCTTCTTTCCGTGTGTGTTGGTCAGGATTCCCTATTGTAGAAAACTGTTGGGCTGTTGGCACAACAAGTTTCTTTTTTATGTTTTTGTTTTTCATCATTTGCATCTCTTTGGCTACTTCACACCCTCTATAGTTGGCTGGGTGGGGTAAGCCACAGTGGACGCATTTCGGTTTCTCTTGCGGAGATTTAATACATTCGGCTGTAAGGTGCTTGCCAGTGCATTTTACACACCTTGGCTCTTTTTTACAGTATTTATGAGTATGCCCATATGCCTGGCATCTCTTACACTGTGGAATAAGTTTCGGATTTTTGAGAGGGTGTATTTCAATTTTACACCCTAAAATGTGCTTTGTTGCATAGATTTTATTGACATCTTCGTCATTATGAAAAGAAAGAACGAACATATTGAGCGGTTCTTTACTCTTCCAGCTCAACTTGTGGTCAACTTTTTCTATTTTAAGACCTTGCGATATTAAATCATCTTTGATTCGATCTGGCTGGCAAGAAGAATGTAGTTTTTTCACTACAACTCTTATTGGCCTAGCCTGTTTGTTTTCATATGTGTGCCAATGATAGTCTTTCTCTGTCAAAAACCTAGCAATCGCTCTATAAGAGTCATCAGTTTTAGCGTTGATCTTCACACAGTCTCCGTTCATCATTTTGGCGGTGAATGATTCAGTTGGTTGGGTTTCAGTCAGTGAGTCGTAAAACATTTGGTAGCTCTTGACTCCGTCTATAATGATTGGCGGTGGTGCACGCACTTTTTTGACTAATGTCTGTTCTTTCTCCAATGATTTTTGTTGGGCGTTCGTTCCGGGTTGTTGTGGGGGAGAAAGGGAAATGTTTAGCTTCCTTTTTTTCCTACTTTTGGCCCTTATCCACTCAGTCTCTTTAGCGAGTTCTTCCTCGTCTGTGCAATACTCGACGTTTCCTTTTTCAGACTGAGCAAATCGTATGTTGCTCGTAGCTTCCAACTCCTTGGGGCCATTATTTCCTTGTTCCTTGCTTGAGCTGGGATTTTCATTTTGGCGGCTTTGTAGTTGATACTGAAGGCTTTGTATTTGGACCTGCAAATCATTAACGAGAAGTGCCAGCTTTTCTCTTTCTGATTTTTCTTGGATATAACTATCATACAACAGCTTTTCCAGATCAGTTTTAATTTTTATTTTTGTTGGCGACATTGTAGGGTAAATAGGCACTACACCTTCACAATTAACTGATTGCACTGTTTACACTATAATAAATAAATAACTGGGTCATCGCGGCGACCTTGACCAGCCGATTTCGCAACGCGGCGACGGCGTTATTTTGATGCGCCAGCGAATTACACTTACGTAGCTCACTCGCGCGAATGATAGGTATACGACCGTTCTCGATAGAAGTCAAACAACAACTGAAAACAACTGAAAATAAGAATCATGACTATATTAGAACCGACGATATCTTAATGTTGTTTTATACCAATTCCTTCCTGTCTATAAAATCATCGCAAAATAAGACAATAATATTAATCTACATCCTCAACATGACAAGCTGTCTCCCATTCTGTTGCTAAACAAGGACGTTGCTATCCACAAATCAGAGATGTTATGGATATGAAATTTCGGATCTGGATACGGAAACGGATATAGAAATAATATTATTCCGGTTTCGGATACAGTTACGGACATGATATAATTTCGGATTATCCGATAGTTTCGGTTACGGTTATTAGATTTTTAAGACATTGTAAAAATTAAACACATACCCTCTTACAAATAAACGCGGCATAAAGTTATACCAAGTATAAACCTATAAAAATGTATGGTTATTCCTTTGTTATTACTGGTATAACTTTATTCCGCGTTTATTTGTAAGAGGGTAAGACTAGTTATGAAACAAACATGTAATTGACGCGCGCGCCTATTGTCAACTTGGCCGGGCAGACAAATCTATCATTACAACGTTCTCATTTAGACTCCGATCTTATCCGAAATCATCTGACACTCTGATCGAATTCCTTTACGGTAAAGGATAGTTAATATTTCGGATATTGGATAGTTTCGGTTACGGTTACGAAGCTCCTTAACACGCTTGCCACAAATATACTTATCTCTCTCTTACATGAGGAAAACTACGCTACGTCACGTAGGTACTCTGATCAATTAATTGAAGGGCCTCCGTCATGAATTCAGTTGTATCGTTAATCACATTAATGTGATTACTGATAAAACTCACCCTTAATGCATCAGTTTGGGGTAGGCAGAGATACTGATCGGTTTGTAGTTTCGGCGGATGTTCGAGATGTATCTAAGTACATTATGATCTATCCATAGATTTCGGACATCGATTTTTTTTCGGATTTCGACATTTTGCTGAACTGGTTCTATTTGGCGCAGCCGTGGGACACACAATGATTTATTTATATTTATTGTTTCTTTTTTATATTGTTGTTTAGTCTAAGTTTTATTTTTTTATGTTTGTGTTGTGTGCTCTGGCTTGTGTCAAATAAATGTGTTTTCTTTATTTTTTTTTCTTTCGATCATATTTAAAAAAAAACTGGCCGAGTGCGAGTCGGACTCGCACACGAAGGTTTCCGTACCATTATCGCAAAAAACGGAAAAAAAATATCACGTTTGTTGTATGGGAGCCCCACCTAAATATTTATTTTATTCTGTATTTGTTGTTATAGCGACAACAGAAATACATAATCTGTGGAAATTTCAACTGTCCAGCTATCACGGTTCATGAGATACAGCCTGGTGACAGACGGATAGACAGACAGACAGACAGACGGATCGTGGAAATGGTAATAGGGTCCCGTTTTTACCCTTTGGGTACGGAACCCTAAAAACTGCTCCACCTGTATATGAACAATTTTCTACAAGGAAGTCATGGTAAATATTTAAAACAAAAATTTTGAGGAAAACTTTGTATGGAAAGTCTTTTTTTTGGGTTTGACTACATAGAAGAACGGCACGGCATTTTTAATGTCTCATGCACATGACCGCTCCCAAAGATAGTCGACCGCGTACTTGTTCTATAAGACATTGCTTCTTGCCAAATTTCATGATTCTTGGTCAACGGGAAGTTTCCTGTAGATTTTGATTCCCTTGTAGGTTTAAAATATGCATCATTATTGGCTGTATATACCTCTTGATTGAGTTCATCTAGAAGTTTGATTTTTTCACAGCTGCAAGAGGTTGCAAACTTGAGCATATGATATTAATTTTTAACTTGATACCTCTCCGCGAGATAAAGGGTCTTGACTGACAGACAGACGGATAGACGGACAACAAAGTGATTCTATAAGGGTTTTGAGGTACGGAACCCTAAAGCCGTAACCCAATTAGTTAAAATTTTATTATTGCCTAGTGAGAACCCCTGGGCATTTTTGCATTTTTGTTTTTTAATCTTTGCAGAATTTTAGGAAATGCAATAAAAAATTGAAGATTAAACCCCATAAGTGGGGGGTTTTATCGCTAAAATCAAGTGTATTTTACGTAATTAAAATGTTATTTATAACTAGAAGTCATGTGTCCGGGCTCAGGGCGTCGCTGGGGGAACAACTACGGCTGGATCTTTATAAAGTGATTCTACCATCCGTTCGAAAAAAGCCTACGTGGAGAAGATCGGACAAGAACGTGTGACGTCATGCTGTTAGTACGCTTTATACTGACATAGTGACGTCACAAGCCCCCACTTTTGAACTTTGATGCGCTTTATCATTGTCAATTTTTATTGATGTGGTAAAGCAAAAAATACGTATCTAATATTATTTGATAATCTCACTGACGGACTAAATAGAATTATCATTTTTCTATCCAGAATACATCCCTATTGGGGGAGGCCTATGTTGCACATACAACAGTCATGGACGTCTTTCAGCTGAAACAAAGATGATGATTATTCCTTGTTATAATATTATAAACTAACATTTACTTATATTTTTTTCTCAGAACTTGTTATTAACCATATTTCTCTGAATATCTTACAATTTAAGCATGATAGGATTTCCTGACAGCCTCATCACACCAGTTCTTGGTATTCTAAGCAATTGCCCTTACCGTTACCGTAAAATTGCTTACCTTTCTACAGAACTTAATAAAATTTGTCTGAGCGAACACCCGAATTCGAATTCTTTATAAGTCTCGTCCCTCTGTTCACAAAACTTTAGATGGACAGTTTTTTGTTTCCTTTGATCCTACGTTTTATATGTTCCCCTTGCTAGAGTTTTTTTTTCTCTTATTTTTATTTAACTTCACCTCGTTTATAACATGCCTGTGTATTTTGGGGAAGCCTAAAATGGATGGTGGATCTTTTGTAAATGTGTGCGTACGGGATTGTAGTGAAAGTAATGAAATCATCTTTCAAATGAGTTCTGTTGTGCTTCTTGGTGATTTGAGTACAAAAGGTATGAATATTGTGATTTCTTTTGCCAAATGGATCCACACTAGGTTTCTTTTATCTTTTGTGTATCATTTTATTGTTGATTGTAAAGCTTGTTTTTCATGGTATGATGAGGAACGATTGATAAGTGTTGTGTGTTGTACAATACAATTTTCTGCTGCCAGGAACGGATGCAACAATCTGTGTTGCCAGTTACATATTGTTTTTATTCCACCACTTATGTTTGATTTTAAACGGCTTTACAGTGATAAAGGCTCATATTCCAAGTCATATCCTCCAATTGAACTCACCTCGAATTATCAAATTGACAGTTCTATAAATATTTATTCACATTAATTAAGATTTTTTCCATTGTCATAGCGCCTGAGTGTAGTCATTTATTCGAAATATGAGCCTTCTACATCTATATTTAGTTTATTATTCAGGATTAAATAAAAAAGCCCGAGCCTAATCCATACCTCAAAATCATAAGAAATTCAAATCAGCGCACCGGATTTCCATTTTTAAACCAAATCACGGTTAAAACTCAATTACCGTTTTGAAAGCCGAAAGTTTGAACAATTTGAATTTGGAAACGGCTGATTCTAGGTTCGACCGTTCGAGATTTAAATCACGTTCGTTAAACTTATAAAATGGCTGACACAATGAATTAGAGGGTCAACTATTTTAGGAATCAGGTAGATTTGGGATGAAAGGCATTCAGGTTTAGTAGTTAGGACCTTAATTCACTAGACGTTTGAGTTATTTAGAGCGGTTGATTTATAATTTCATTTTATGAAAACCAAAATAAAAGTCTTTTTATTGGTGTCTTTAAGCATCAGCATATAACTAAGAACTATTGAGCTAAAAGATGAAACGGAAGCCGTTGCCCTGCAGTAGGATAGAATATGCTGAAAATAAAATAAATACATTTTGAACTATCAAGAAATCTTAGATAAATTGACATTTCCGCACATGGTCAAAATAAAGGTCTATCCACATATATTAGGGCCGTGCCCGGGACGTGCACGGAACGTAGACAGACCGTGCCCCGTCAGGGGCTCAAAAAAATATCGGTGGGAATATTTTATATGACATCGTTCACACACGTCCGTGCACGGGCCCGGGCATGTCCTGTGCACGGACGTGTGTGAACGAGTTCATATAAAATGTTCCCACCGATATTTTTTTGAGCCCCTGACGGGACCCGGCCCTGTCACGTCCCGGGCACGCCCCTGATATGTGTGGATAGACCTTAACTGTGCACTTCGTAGGTATGTCAAGCGACCCCACACCCGCCCAATAACGAGAGTCGAATGTCAGAGTGAAATTGACAGCTCCAAGTGCACACAGCTCCACATCATTTATTTTAACCGTGAAGTTAAAGAGTGTCATACTGAATTTCGACAATTAATTATTTCGACTCGATCTCAATTTCAAAAACAATGGTTCGACTTCTCATTGCTTAGATAAATTGGATTTGGATTTGACCACGTGCCATTTTGTACACGTGCAAGATAAAACAAGAAGTTGCGAAATAAGACGGAAAACTAAGGTAACAGACATAATTAGCCAAGTAGACCAACAGAAGTGGAGATGGACCGGCCACATGATCCGAGAGACAAGATAAATGGAGCAATGGAGAGTTTCCGACTGGTAGCCCAGAGACGGGCATCGCAACAGAGGACGCCAGCATGCAAGATGGGAGGATGACTGAAGCTGACGCCTGGTCGCCACAGGAGAAGGGTGGCGCGAGACAGAAACCAGTGGAATTTGTTAGAGGAGGCTTATGCCAAAAGGCACGCTGAACTGCGGGACATTATTAAGACCAAACGAACTTGTTATTATGTTTTTGTATGCGTAGTTCAGAATAAAGGGCTTATTATTATTACCCGACTGCCGAAGGAGGGTAATGTGTTTATCAGTCTTTGTATGTAGGTATGTATGTATGTTTGTTCCTATGTGGCGTTCTAGAGACCAAACGCGTTGATCGGTTTTGATGGTTCTTACGTCAATCGATTCGTCTTAAACCTGCGAGTGTCACTTGCTACATTAAAATTAGAAAATAGAAAAATGGCGGATTTTGGGCGCCATATTGTGGGGGCCCAAAATTATTCCAAACCCATCTTGTCGGGTATCAAAAAAAGGGTATTAAAAGGTGATTTCCAAAATATATAAAACTTATATGTACTTACTTATTGTGTAAATAGGACTAAAAAGTTATAAATAAAAAAAGTTAATTAAAAAAATCAAAAATCCCGACTGACGACTAAAAAGATGTAAACAAGATAAAAATCATGCTGAACACGCGAACATGTATTCTCCGACTGCACAGCATGTTCTTTTTCTTGTTTTCATCTTTTTAGTTCGCTTTTTAAGCAGTCGGGCTTTTTGATTTTTTTAATTAACTTTTTTATATTATATTATTACGTGCCATTTTAGTAGCGCTTGCCATAAGTTTTGTAATTGTTAACGACCGTTCTCGCTGATAGGTAAGAATAAAATAGATGATACTTTATTGTAAAACTTAAATGTCCATTTTTCTAGAGTCCTTGTTTAGATAGAGTTTTAATTATTTTCAGAATTAATTCTTAAATCAATTAAAATATTGAAGACATCCGCAAGAGAAACAAGGTTACCGACATAGCCCGATGACTTGCCAAACTTAAGTGGCAGTGGGCAGGGCACATTGCTCGTAGAACGGATGGCCGTTGGGGCTGAAAAGTTTTACAGTGGCAACCGCGTACCGGAAGACGCAGACTTCGAAGGACTCTAGGTGAAGCGACGACCTGGTAAAGGCTGCGGGAGGCCAGTGGATGTGAAACGCACAGGACCGATCAGTGTGTCGACGCTTGGGGAAAGCCTATGTCCAGCAGTGGATGTCTTTCGGCTGAAATGATGATGATTTTGGGGACACTTTTATTATGCGTACAGCTAAGGAGTGCAATTCACTGCCAGAGTCTGTGTTTCTCGATAGCTACAATCTAGGGGTCTTTAAGTCAAGAGTGAATGGGTTTTTTCTAGGCAAGCGTGCTTCACCATCGACCGCATCATCGCTTACCATCAGGTGAGATAGTGGTCAAGCGCGAGCCTATTAATAATAAATAAATAATAAAAAAAAAAATATGATTAAATTTTGAGAGTTCCCACAAAATGTTTAGTACCAAAACCAATAAATTCAGAGTTACCTACACAATTTGTTTACCACATTATATAAAGTTTTCGTAAACAAATACCTAGATATTTAAAACAATAAATTAGAGAGGAAACTATTTGGAGTTTAAATATTTCGGTCGAATCGTTTGGGTCGTGGGTAACGAAAGAATCTCATGAATTTGTTACCTTTATTAGAATGTAATCCGGAGGGACGAAAAGTTACCCTACATATGTATAGGGGAATGATTGCTTCTATTTTCTGTTTCAGAGTTCTTAGAGAGTGGGGTCAGTAACATAAACAGGCATTTTTACTCTAATGATGTTTTCATTAGGCAATTTTATTGAACTGTCCTCTGATCGAGTTATTTGCGTTAATTGGTAGGTATTACAAGCTTTTATTTAACTTGCAATGTACGGATGTATGTTAGTGTGTTCGGGCAAATCATGCAACTGAATTACAAAGCAGTTATCCTCCACCGATTAAGATGACATTTTGCATACATGTTTAGTTTGGATGACAATGCATGGTTAGCTAAGTGAAGCTAAGCTTAGCTTTTTCATTCCAAATCCAATATGGCGGACAGCCCAAGATGGCGGACTAGTTACTTTTTGTGCACTTCTATGATATGGGTATCAAACGAAAGGGTTTGCTAATAAGAATACGAAAAAGCTTGTTTAAAATAAAAAGTTATAATTAATAATTTTATATTTATTTAACATGTCTTGTGAGTCTTTGTGGGTTAAATTGACTAATGTTATTCATTTCATTATAACTGTTAATGTAATTTTTAGTTTTGCCTTCTATTATTATTTTATTTTCTTTTATTATTATTTAAAATTTGTTCTTAATGCCCAATTAGTAACTTTGTGCTGTGTATTGAACATTCAATCTGCCTACTCGCAATTTCTGGGTCTCCAAGATACAGGCCGTGCCTAGTTTGGGGTCCATTGCCACTTATATTTTGTAAAAAGTTTGTCATAATTATCTCGTTGTGCAAAATGTTTGTTTGTTGTAACTTGTGTGTGTGTCAATTACGAAATTATTATTAAAAAATCGTGGCACTGAATTTTAAAACAGTTATGTCCAACCGATTGAGCTAAATTTTAGAATACACGATTGGATTGGATGACAATGCACGGTTTTATTAAAATTTATTTTTTATGTAAAGAGGTGAAATAGGAAATAACATTATTTGTACATTTCACAACGATATACAATTCTTATTACACGCTTTTTAATAACTAGCAATGTATGAATGTTCGGGTCAAATCTTGCAACTGAATTTTAAAGCAGTAATTCTCAACCAATTAAGATGAAATTTTGCGTATACGTTTTATTTGGATGACAACGCAAGTTTAGCTAAAAAGATAGATATTTTAAAAAAAATAATGGGAACACTACCAACTTGATTCAAACCTACATTAGACTAACTGAGAATACATTTGTTTAACAATTATCAAATGTCCAAAATATTTGGGATTGACCCCGTGACTAGCTTAGAAAGACGAGTTGGTAATTTGTTTTCCAATATTCCTCGAATATGCATGACAATGTTTCCAATAATTATCAAAAAGGAAAATTAATAAAATCCTGGGGAATCCATTAGAATCGTATCACCTGCTACCTCGCACATATTCAATAGGGGTTCTAATACTTCGTAGGGGTGAATTCACAAATAGAATACTTTTGTAAGGGATGAAAGGGGAGGACCAAGGGTTTTTATGGAATTTCTTGAATGTAATTTGGAAGGTAAGGTGAGGTTAAAGTGGATATCAAATTTAAAGGTAAATGTGGTCGGAAGTCTTGAGTTTTATTGTAAGAAAAGTTTAAAAGGTTTCCTCAATTAGGGGATGGCGCGATGCAATAGGCGACATCGGTCGAATATGGCGTTTTTAAAGGCAATTCTTTTTACCCGACTGCCGAAGGAGGGTAATGTGTTTATCAGTCTATGTATGTATGTATGTATGTATGTATGTATGTAAGTATGTATGTATGTATGTATGTATGTATGTATGTATGTAAGTATGTATGTATGTATGTATGTATGTATGTTTGTTCCTATGTGGCGTTCTAGAGACCAAACGCGTTGGCCGATTTTGAAGATTCATACGTCAATCGATTCGTCTTAACCCCGCGAGTGTCACTGGCTACATTAAAATTGGAAAATAGAAAAATGGCGGCTTTTAGGTGCCATATTGTGGGGGAAAAAATTTTTTTTTTCTTCCAAACCCATCGTGTGGGGTATCAAAATAAAGGGTTTTAAGAGGTGATTTAAAAAATATATAACACTTATATGTTTAAATGTACCTAAATCTTAAAAAAGATAACTAAAAAGTTATAAATAAAAAAAGTTAATTCAAAAAATCAAAAAACCCGACTGCTTGAAAAGCGAACTAAAAAGTCTTAAACAAGGAGAAAAACATGCTGTGCAGTCGGAGGATACATCTGGTTTTGGTCAGCCAGCTCGCGAATATGTATCCTCCGACTGCACAGCATGTTTTTCTCCTTGTTTAAGACTTTTTAGTTCGCTTTTCAAGCAGTCGGGTTTTTTGATTTTTTGAATTACCTTTTTTTTTAATTTTTTTTTTTCTAATCTTTGCCACACTCTAGGAATTTCTTCCTGTATCGTGGGTGCGTTTACAAACATATAAACTCACATACACAAACACCCAGAGCCGGAACAATTATCTGTAGGTCATACAAATATTTGTTTCGTGCGGGAATCGAACCCGCGACACGCAGCGCAGCGTTCAATCGCTCAACCACTGCGCCACCCGTGCGCCCAAATTGTTGAATTGTTTGACCTTGCATTGCAATGCGTCCATGTGTACGTACTTGCTATTTAAATCGTCTATCAGTCTATCTATACTAGCTGTTGCCCGCGGCTTCGCCCCCGTGGGCCACCCCACAGGACCCGTTTTCGCGATAAAAAAAATAGCATATGTCACTCAGGAGTAATGTAGCTTTCTATTGGTGAAAGAATTTTTCAAATCGGTCCAGTAGTTTTGGAGCCTATTCGGTACAAACAAACAAACAAACAAAAAAATCTTTCCTCTTTATAATATTAGTATAGACTATAATATATTATTAATATTAAAAAGAGGAAAGATTTTTTTGTTTGTTTATACCGAATAGGCTCCGAAAGTACTGGACCGATTAAAAAAATTCTTTCACCAATAGAAAGGTACATTATTCCTGTGTGACATATTTTGTTATCCCGAAAACAGGTCTTGTGGGGTGGACCACGGGAGCGAAGCCGCGGGGAACAGCTAGTGTGATATAATTCGATTCGCGTCGATCTATCCGGAATGTCACTCAATTTCTGCACTTATTCAAATCTTAGTTAAAGATTTTTCTGAAGTCTTGTTTACATTTAACATGAATATATATCGTTATTATAAAGATATGAATATGAAATTCATCATCAAGTCATGTGAATGTAAATTTTACAAATGAATAAGTTAACAATTTTGTAGTCCCATACACTAAAAATATTTTAACTCATCGATGCACTATGCCGTTGGAGGGAAAGTCTTAAAATAATTATGTTCGGTAAGTAATGCCTACAAAAAAATACCATAATATTTTTCCGCAGTCAGCTAAAACTTTTCAACGTTATTTCCGTACCTGAAACAGAAAATTGCATTATTAGTATATTTTATTATGAAAACTTAAACATAAAATCTAAAGCCATTACGTCATACAGTTTGTTTTTGTGAGATAATCCCTGGGAGTAGGTACTGATCCGCTTACAAAAAAATCTTTCATCGATAGAAAACCATGCTTTGTGCCATTTGGCTTCTTTTTACCCGACTGACGAAGGAGGGTAATGTGTTTATCAGTCTATGTATGTATGTTTGTTCCTATGTGGCGTTCTAGAGACCAAACGCGTTGGCCGATTTTGATGATTCTTACGTCAATCGATTCGCCTTAATCCTGCGAGTGTCACTGGCTACATTAAAATTGGAAAATATACAAATGGCGGATTTTGGGCGCCATATTGTGGGGCCCAAAATTTTTTTTTCTTCCAAACCCATCGTGTGGGGTATCAAAATAAAGGATTTTAAGAGGCAATTTCAAAAATATATGACAATTATATGTTTAAATGTACCTAATTCTAAAAAAAAATAACTAAAAAGTTGTAAATAAAAAAAGTTGATTAAAAAAATCAAAAAACTCGACTGCTTAAAAAGCAAACTAAAAAGACGTAAACAAAAAGAAAATCATGCTGTGCTGTCGGAGGATACATCTGGTTTTGGTCCACCAGCTCGCGAATATTTATCCTACGACTGCACAGCATGATTTTCTTCTTGTTTACGTCTTTTTAGTTTGCTTTTTAAGCAGTCGGGTTTTTTGTTTTTTTTTATTAACTTTTTTTATATCTATAAAATATGCACGGTTTCAAGATACGAGTGCAAAGCCGTGAGGAAACGCTAGTCTATACTAACATTATATAGAGGAAAGATTTTTTCAAGATTCAAGATTCAAGATTATTTATTTGTGGAAACATGAGTACACATACAGAGCATGCAAGTTATTAAATTACAACATAGATTAGGATCAGTCATGTTTGGCCTTAGTGGCGTACAAATATTCAAATTTCAGTAGTTCAATCAAAGTCATTAGATAAAAATATGAGATTACATAAGAACAAAATAGTAAATCTCAATTTCAAAATCAGATAAATTTAATTTATGGTAGCTAAATAACAATTATTAAATGTCAATTAAAATTATCCAGTGTCAAAATGTCAAATAAAATGTCAAATCTAATGTCAAATAAAATGTCAAATGTATTAATTTCAATAACAATAATAATTATGTTACTATAAGCACAGATTACGTCAAAGATGTATTGATAACATTGGTAACCACACGGCATTAGATGTTGTCATTAAGAAATTCTAGAATACTGTAGTATGCTTTCCCTTCTAGCAGTATCTTTAATTTCTTTTTCAATTGACGGACATTAAGTTCCTTCCAACTATTTGGGAGTTTATTAAAAATTTTAGGGGCCATACAGAAAACACTCTTGTGCATTAATGCTGTTTTCGAGCTGTGTAGAGAAAGAATACTGTCATCACGCCTACTATGGTTGCGATCAACCACTTCAGATTGAAGTGGAAATAAATGTCGATTTAATTTTACAAACGTGACAATTTCTGAAATGTAAAGGCAAGGCAGAGTTAATATTTTATATTTTTTAAAATAGGGCTTACAGCTTTCAGTTGACTGTAACTTAAACATAGTCCTGATGCATCTTTTTTGGGCTTTAAAGGGTATGTCCTTGTTGGTTGAGTTGCCCCAGAAAATTATCCCATATCTCAAATGAGAAGAAACCAAACCGTGATAAGCCGAGAGCAATGATTCAATGTTAAGCACCGGGACCAGTTTGAACAGCGCATAACAAGAATTGCTAATTTTTTTACAGAGTTCTTCTATGTGTGCTTTCCAGTTTAGCTTATTGTCAATCGTGACCCCAAGGAATTTGGTGTTGTCAACTTCTATAATAATTCTATTATTGTATTGGACGTTAAGATCAGTCGTAGTTGATAAACGTTGACTGAAGTGCATAACATTAGTTTTATTAAGATTAATTTTTAGATTATTATTATTCATCCAATTTATTATTGATGTCAGAGAATTATTTATGTCATTATTGTAACTATCTTTAGCATTACATTGAGTTGTAATAGTGCTATCATCAGCAAAGAGTGTAACTGGTTGGTCTACATGTTTAGGTAAGTCATTTATATATACTATGAATAGTGGGGGACCCATCACACTACCCTGGGGCACTCCATACTTGACTATTTGTTCGTGCGAACGAAATATTTCTTCACATTTAGTTTTAGCGTTTATCCTAGATATCTCCGTGACCTGTTTTCTGTTATCAAGGTATGTTTTTATTAATTTTAGAACATTGCCTCTTATTCCGTAAGCTTCCAACTTATTCATTAAAATATCATGCCTGACGTAATCAAACGCCTGCGTCATATCACAGAATATGGTACAGACGGGATTGGTTCTATCTACATTTACCATAACCTTATGTAGGAAATCGTAAACAGCCATATTTATAGTACGGTTTTCTCTGAATCCTTTTTGTTCGTTAACTAGTATATTATGTTTTTCTAAATAAGCACTTAATTCTTTACATATATACTTTTCAAAAACTTTGGAGAAAACACTAATAATCGAAATAGGTCTGTAAAATTCCATGGATTCTCTATTTTCTTTTTTAAATATAGGTTTTACAATTGATTTCTTTAAAGCATCAGGGAATATACCAGTACTTATGCTTAAATTAATCAAATGGCTTAGATGCGTGCAAATTTCTGGAGCCACCAACTTAACTATTTTTGTTGATATTCCGTCATGACCAACGCTATTTGTATTTTTCAATAGTTTGATTATTCTAAACACATCCTGCGGTATACAAGGGGGCATAAAAAATGATTTATCTCTATTTGGGATTTTTGAAGTGACTTGATTTCCTGAACCAACAAGTGGAACTACTTTTCCAATAAAGTAGTTGTTAAATTCGTTGGCTATTTTCTGGGGATCTGATACAGTGTCACTGTTTACTTTTATTTTTGTGATAAGATTTCGTGGTATGCTAAGCTTTGAGTCATTGATAATTTGCCAACTGGTTTTAGATTTATTATTAGATTGTTTTATTTTATAGTTATTCTGTGCATATTGAGTAAGTTGTGTAATTTTCTTAAATAGTTTAGAGTATTTAGTCAAGTTAAATTTATTAGTTACATTTGGGTCACGTCTATATTTCCATAGGAGTTGTCGCTTCTTTCTGCTGCACATTTTGATGCCACGAGATACCCACTTAGTTTTATTTGCCGTATGTATAGTTACAGATACTTCAGGAAAGCATAAATGGTAGAAAAGCGAAAAAGTTTCTATGAATGCGTTGTAGGCTATGTTAGGATCACTTGTTTCGTATATCTCAGAGAATGACAACTTACGCAGGCAATTTTGAAATTTTGAAATATACTCTGATTTATAATCACGCCTATTCATACGCCAGCATTTCAGAGTGCAACAGTTTTTGACGGGTACTTTTATTAATTGAGCTGTGTGGTCGGATAACGCAAATTCAAGTACTTCTACTTTACAGGCTCTTTTAAAGTTATGTGCAATGTTATCTATACATGTTCGACTCTTCAATCTAGTGGGCTGATTAACAGATAATCTCAAATTATAACTCAGTAAGAGACATTCAAAATCTAAAGTTTGATAAGTCTTTTTTAAAATATTTACATTGAAATCTCCTGCTATCACAACATTTCGAAAAGATTTCCTTGTAAGTTCTCGTAAAAACATATGTAGTTTTTCAATGAATACATTGAAATTATTGGCATTTGGAACTCTATAAATACAAGCTATTACAATTTTATAGTTAATTAATTCTACGACACAACATTCAAAAACACCAGTTTCTGACATTTTTGTAATTTGTTTCAATTCCTTATATTGAAGTCCGTTTCTTACAAGTATGCATGCTCCACCTCTTTTACTTTCCTTTCTTGTGTAGCACGCCGCAAGCTGATAATTAGGTATATTTAGATACCGTTCATAGCCCTCCATAATAAAGTGTTCTGTAATGCAAAGTATGTCCACACATGACTTTATATCTGCTAACTCTTCTAGGCACACTGTTATTGCATCTGATTTAGCTAACAACCCTGCAATGTTTTGATGCATTATATGTAAATATTTAGTTACGAAAAAAGCTCGTTGATTGCTCATTACAGGTGTCGTCTTTATTATTATCCGCAGAAACTTCGTCACAAATAGCAAATGCATTGCTGTCAGTTTCACTAAAGTTATTCATGTTATAGTATTCTATGTCAGTGATTAACACTTTTATGTCTTCAAAAATTGTTCTCATTGCAGTGTTGTTTATCAAGCCCGATTTTTTGCGAAACATGCTATAGTCATACTTAAGGTTCCGATTTGACTCCAGGTAGTAAGCGTGTCCATAGGTCAACAGATCCAAGTAGAGCAGGTTATTAAAGGTTTCAATCCTCGAGTTGTATATGCTATTATAATTTCCATATGCATATGTAGGGAAGCATAAGATAATGTTTGTATGTTTTATTCTACTTAGCACATTTCTTATGTAGATTACAATTTTGTGGTGGTCATTAGTTACTTTAAAGTCTTCTGGTCCTATTAGTATTATGCAATAGTCATCAATTGTGAAGTCAGATAGTTTTGACTCAATACCACTGAGAAGTTGTTCTATTCCTACCCTCGGTGTTAGATAGTGACATATTTCATCTTGATCTTCTACTAATACATTTTGTGCAATATTTAAGATACTGAATCTCTGTTCCGTGCTAAGTATACATACTTTTTTCTTTCTACGAGCTGATTGAGTCATATGTTTAGTATTGTTTTCAATTAATGTACTTTTATTTTGCACCTTTTGTATGTAGCCATTTTTGTTGTCTTGTTGCTCATCCCGTGTATCAATGTAATTTTTCTGGATTGCCAAAGTATCGGTTTGTGTCTGTTTTGTCTTATAGTTTGTGAGAGGCTTTTTCTTGGGTGTATTTCTGTTTGACTTAGTAGGGCTATTTGTTGTCACTTTTTTGTATAACTGATTTTTTTTAACTAAGTCTTCATTTAAGTGTTTGAGTTCCGTATTTTCTTGGTTTAATAATTCTATTTCTGTATGGGCGCTATTTAATTCTGATTCAAGTTTTTGTATTTTATCTCTAAGAATTTTTACGTCATCTTCATCCTCAGAGATATCTGGTAAGCTATTAGAGGTGCACTCTAGTGTCTGTGATGTTACGTCATTGCCGCGGTCATCTGTACTTGGGTCCGAATTGGTACGGACGCGTTTACCACGGAATGTTATATTTCCCAAGAAATTATTCATTCTTATATTTTATTATATTCAATTTTTGATTGATTATTAATATTAAATTATCATGAATATTTAGGAACAAGTTTAATCTGACCTCAAAAAGAACTTTTTCTGATAACTTATTAGGATTTGAACTCGCACCCTCATCACTTGCATCCAACAGTAGTTACCATCAGGCCAAATGAACAGTGGTTACAACGCTTAAAATTATGATCATTAAGTACGCTGACCGATAGTTTATAGTTTACAAGCTAGATGGCTCTGAGCTGAAATTTAATTTGCAGTCCCTCAGTACACAAGATTATTTTTATGTTATGCTTTATGGTAACACTAGTTATTAGTTGGTATCACTGTTAATTTGTTGTTTCTGGACTAGATGGCGCTTATCTAAATGAGATGACTAGTACGCAGGCGACAACGGGGACAGTGGCGGTGTGTGCGGGAGGTATCGAGCGCTCCGCGGGTTGTCGTAGGTCAGGGATAGAGTTCGTTATCACAGTATTCAAATTTTGAGTTTTTTCCACAGTTTTAATTTCTATATTACTCTGCATTACTTAAGCCGATTACTATGAGAATAACACTGTTCAATAGGTCACTTCACTGGCTTTAAGGTAACAGTTTATTATTGTTACAATATTCACTTTTTACCACTTTTTTTATTTAAAAACTTAGAGAGCAACGTGTGACACCACTCGTTCATGAGCGAGCGAGCGCGCGAATCGATATTTGCATTAGCGATTTGTATTTTAATTTGTATGTTACGAATAAGCATAAAAACTACTGGACCGATTACGAAAATTCTTTCACCGTTGAGAAGCTACACTATCCCCGGGTGACATAGGCTGACATAGGCCACGGGAACGGAAACTACACGTGTGAAACCGTGAGGCGTTCGCTAGTAAATAATAAAATGAAAAATATTCAATGTATAAGTTTATGTGTGGACAAAACAGAAAATGCAGCAAACATCCCAATAGTTATCAACCTTGGTTGGTTGGCCAAAGGCTATGGAGGTAACTACGCTACGGTGAGCAATGATTTTCTTACCGTAGCGTAGTCACCTACATAGCCTTTGGCCTAAACTCTTCTATAATGGCGTAAAAAACCCAAATAGTCATACGTATTTAAACTTAAATAAAATTCTTCTTCCACTTATTTCAAACATTACTGTGGAGTCTGAATAAGGGCGCTTGGTAAAATAAATTTTAATCGAAGGACCGAAAGTTATTGGTGGAAAGTGCTGTACCTAAAAACCCCCCATTGAAGTGACGATATTGCTCAATACACAGGGTAGATAAAAAGGCCTGACCACCAACCTGAATATCCCAGCCACGGCACCAGATCTCAGCTTCAGGAAACACCACAGCAATTCGGCACTCGCGTGGGAAAAATGTCTCGATGAACGCACGTAATTAATTGCACGGCAATTTATGTATGTCCAGAAAAATGTTCAGTTTTGAGTTTATAACACGTAAAATGACCACATCTAATGGTGATCCAGATCGAACTGGGAGAGGCTTCACACCCGGGCGCGGGCGCGCGCGACATCACTCCACCAATCCATTCACCGATTTCCAAGTGCGGGTAGGAGAACAGACGAGCGGACAAGCCAAGTTAAAACTACCCTACGTTTTTATGAGCAAATATCGAACATACCCCCCACCGAAATTATCATGATAATTTCAAAATTAACCTAACAATGAATAGGTACAGCATTCTAAGGTTCAGAAGGAATGTCGCCCATAAAAGGGTTAAACACCAAAAGGTAAACAAATCTAATTAAATAAGAAATTTACTTAAGTACTATAGGTAACCTGTTATAACAGAAATACTAAACAGGTTTATGATTTATGAAATGTATTAATTTAATTTGAATAAGGGAGAGGACTCAGTTTGTTTACTGGCCTCTTTAAAAGTCCCCTTTGTGTCCTCAAAGTAACAACTCGAACTATTTTATCTGGGCCTTCATGGAGCTGTTCCACTTTAGCACGAACCCAGTTTAGTGGACGAGTTAAATCTGATTTGATAAGAACTAAATCACCGATTTTCAAGTTTGGAGGTGAATTGAACCACTTTGCTCGTTGTTGCAAGGTATGCAAATAGTCGTCAGACCATTTCTTCCAAAACGTTTGGGAGATTTTTTGTATGCACTGCCAACGTGACAGTCGGTTCGTACCTACATCATTTAATTCGTATTCGGGTACAGCGAGAAGACTTTGTCCTATCAAAAAATGACCCGGTGTTAAGACGTCAAACTCGTTAGGATTGTCAGATAAGGGACAAAGGGGCCGCGAATTCATGATCGCTTCAATTTTACAGAAAACGGTAGTGAGTTCTTCAAAGGTAAGTGACCTTTCACCTACTGCACGGAGTAGGTGGTGTTTGGCAGATTTAATGCCAGCTTTCCACAATCCGCCCATTGACGCTGCCGTTGGTGGAATATTTTTCCATTCAATCGAGCGGCCTGAACAACCATCAGAAATTGCATTATTATTTTCATTGAAAAATTTGCAAACTTCTTTTAAATGTTTTGCAGCGGCGATAAAATTCGTGCCATTATCCGAATGTAAACACGAACATAGACCGCGTCGTGCCACGAACCTATCGAGCGAAGCGAGGAAACAATCAGCTGATAGATCGCTAAGTACCTCAATGTGAACGGCCTTTGTGGAAAAACACACAAAAAGACACATGTAACATTTAAGGATTTTTGCATTGCGATTTAAACTTGTCTTTATAAAAAACGGGCCACCCAGGTCACAGCCGACATCATTAAATACCTTATTGATTTTTAATCGTTCGCCGGGTAACAGACTCATCGCTGGCTGTATTGACCTTGGTTTGCATTTAAAACAAGTGATGCATTTAGACAATACACTCCGAATCATACTGCGTGCCGATAAGATCCAATATCGCTTGCACAAAATTCCTTGTAGGGAACGAGGTCCCACGTGTAGATATGATTTATGAAAATGTACAATTATTAAAATTGTTATGTGACATTTTTTAGGCAATAGCAAGGGATGCTTTCTATTGTAGGGTAGGTCAGCTTCACTGATCCTACCCCCCACCCTGAGGAAATTATGCACATCTACGAAGGGTGAAAGTTTCCTTAGTGATGGAACAAATTTATTATTTTTAATGTTTTTTATTTCGTTAGAAAAATATTGCTGCTGCGTCATTTTTATTATAAGATCATGAGACGCGTTCAACTCGTGTGTCGTTAACGGTCCGCAAGAACGTTGAGATGTCTTGCAGTTTTTTATAAACCGTAAACACCAAGCAACGACTCGTTGCAATTTATTAAATGTCGAGAATCTTTGAAATAGTGAATCTGTGGTTTCCTCTTTAATGATTTGAGAAGCAAGGCCGAATGAATCAGTATTAGTTTTAAGTTCTAAAATTTCTGTTTTGTCATTGACGTAAAATGTACTGATCGGCCACAAATGAACGTAATCTGTGAGCCACTCTGGGCCGCGTAACCAGCGCTCGTACTCAGCTACGATCTGAGTAGGAAGAGCACCACGCGAGCACAGGTCAGCAGCATTATTTTCGCTTCGTACATGAAACCAGCAGTTGGACGGAACTACCTCCACTACTTGAGCGACACGACTCGAAACAAATGTTTTTAATTTGTAGGGAGGCGTTTGCAACCAGGCTAGTGCTACACTAGAGTCCGTCAAGGCGGTAATTTTAAAAGGGATGTTTTGAATGTTTTGCTTAATAAACAGAACCAGTTTAGAAAGCAACACAGCGGACATTAATTCGAGCCTCGGGATTGAAAGAGGTTTAATCGGCGCAACCTTGCTTTTACTGATAAGCAAATGGGTCTTTACTTCATTATTTTGATTGACACTGCGTACGTAAATTACAGAAGCATAACCACGGGTAGATGCATCACAAAAGGCAATTAAATGCACATCACAAAATTTAGGTATAAGCATGTGTCGCTCAATTTTTAGTGATGAGAGACAAGACAATGAAGAGATAAACAAAGACCACTTATCGCGCAAATCGGAAGGAAGTGCGTCATCCCAACCAAGACTTAATTTCCACAAGTCTTGCATTATGCATTTTGCTAAAAAAGTACATGGAGATAGGAATCCCACAGGATCAAAAATACTAGCTAGCAATTTCAGCACTGAACGCTTCGTGTAGGTATTATCAATCATGTTGTAATCGAATGAAAAACAATCATCGATAGGCAGCCATTTCAGGCCTAATACCTTCAGTGACGAACACACGGTGTCATCGCTGAAATTTATAGCTACTGCTTGATCTGCGTTAATCCTTGACAGTAAATCAGGGGTGTTGCTTGCCCATTTGCGAAGGTCAAAACCACCCAGTTTTAACAGAGCTACGAGCTCGTCCTGTAAAGTACAGGCTTCGTCAAGGTCTTCAGCAGACCATAGCAGATCGTCTACAAAAAAACCATGCATAAGTATGTCAGCCGCGCGAGGATAGCGCGCACCCTCATCAGTAGCTAGCTGTTGCAACGAGCGTACAGCGACATAACCAGACGATCGTAATCCGTAGGTATTTGTCACTAGCTCGTAAGTTTTTATTTCGTCACAAGGTGACTCCCTCCATAGTATATGCTGATAACAGCGTTCAGATGGGTTGATAAGTACCATTCTATAAAATTTAGCTATGTCAGCGGTGAAGCAAATGGGGTAAAGGCGAAATTTAAATATAATTTTTAATATATCATGGTGAAGCTTCCTGCCTGTAAGTAAGTTGTCGTTTAATGACACCCCGTTGGATGTTGCCGCTGAGCCATCAAATACCACTCGCACGGGAGTAGTGGTACTAGAGCTTTTAAACACACAGTGGTGTGGGATAATGTATCGACTTGCCTCTATACCGGTATATTGTTGCATGTGCCCCATCAGCTCGTATTCGCGCATAAACTTTATGTAGGGCTCACGCAACTCAGGTGAACGAACAAAACGTCTTTCTAGATGCTGTAACCGACGCACGGCGTGGTTATAAGATTCGCCCAGAGGCATTCCATTAGGGTCCAGTAGGATAGGTGAAACGTACCTACCGGTCTCGTCCCTGTAGTGGCGCTCTGAATAAATCTCGTCAGCGAGTTTATCAAGTGGGCTGATAGGGCTGTCGCACGGCGACTCTTCTATCTCCCAAAATGCTTTAAGTTGGTGGTTGATGGTGTCACTATCATTAATGTACGACATTAGATTGCAAGACGTTGCAATATTAGCGACATCATCAGAAGTACACGGTACTTCAATTTTGCCACACAATACGAACCCAAAAATACTGCTTAGCGCAGTGGGTAATGTGGGGCCTAAAATTATCTTATTTCCATCATATATGTAAGGAAATACGTCACCTGCGAGTATTATGTCGACAGGTGACCTTTTATGGAAGTAGGGATCCGCTAACAAAAGGTTTTTATATTTTAGGGATACCTCCTCAGAAATTTCTACCGTAGGTAAATCAGATGTAATTTTTTGTAGAATAATAGCATCGATTTTTAGAGTAGGTTTATCAGAATGCCGAGGCGTTATAGTGCAAGACGTAATGCCAAAGTTCTTTACAGAATTTCCACCTAGACCCATAATATTAAACGGGCATTTTTGACGCGACAGCCCTAGCCGCTCTAAACAATTTAAAGTTATGAAATTCGATTGAGCGCCAGAGTCGATAAGAACACGGTGTTGGCGCATCACATATGCGCGGGCGTCCGAGAGGCAGGCGCGGGGTGTCGGGGGACCGAACCCACGACGCGACGGCCGGCTGCGCGCCCGCCGCTCCACTCAGCTCACAGACACCAGCCATTACGGGCATTTCTTTGTACCTATTTCTATCTGAGTTGATAGCGTAATAACAGTAATATACCTATTTTAATACAGTCCACTCTTTTATTATAAAGTCCCGATTGAGCCTATTCATTGGTCCTTCGAGCCGGATTTGAACCAGCGACCTATTGAGCCTATTCAATCCGGCTCGAAGGACCACATTGAATAGGCTCAATCGGGACTTTATAATAAAAGAGTGGATTGAGCCTATACAATGGTCCTTCGATTGCTCAAAAAAAAAAAAAAACACCGGTTTTGCTGTAATTAACGCCGTCAACAAAATCGGTCGTCGTGTTCACCTGTGCGGACTTGGACCGTTCGCGAGCACCACGCGGTACGACCACGAAGAAAAGAACAAAGAAGTCGTTCCCGAGGCAGCCTGCATAGTCAACGTGGGAGCTGGCGTCATTCTTTGGGAGTATAATACTGTATTTGAGTGAGTCCGTTCCAATTAGTTATTTTTCTGCTTTCATCTTCTTGCCGAAAAACGTTGTTCATCTTCCTATCTTTCAGTGTTCATACAGTGTCTCAACATTAGTGCTTTCATAGTGTTTCCTACGCACTGCTTGTAAAATTACGCATATTTTGTATCGAAAACGCTCGGTAATTAGCTACTTCGCACCGCGATAACACGTGTTGAGTTGTTGACCTTGAAATTTTTTCTCGATCCCTTTCACTAACGCACAGCTGTTTGTGGTTGTCTTATCTATTGAGTACATTAGCATCAGTGCGTCCAGCTGTTATTTAACTTTACAATGGCAGATAACTTAAAAACATTGATAAAAAAACGTAGTTCAATTAAATCAAAGCTTACTATTTACAGTAACTATTTAAATTTAGTAAAAAGTAGTTCCGCAATATCAGAGTTGCAACGTTTAGATTTAGAGGAGCGTTTTAATAGATTCGAAACCTTACATACCGAATTTGACGCCTTACAGACACACATCGAAGTGATATCCGACGACAACGAGGCAGCATTGACTGAACGTGAGGACTTTGACCGCCAGTTTTTCAACTTGGTGGCACTCACGCGCAGCCTGCTCGGTGTCTCGACCAACGGTGCTGCGTCGGAGGCGGGCTTCAAAGATGCTGACTCAGGTGCACATGTTTCATTTAGGAATTCTTTTGTTCGTTTGCCTAAAATAGATTTGCCACATTTCGATGGGAACTACCAATGCTGGCTTGAGTTTAGGGACACTTTTGGGTCATTGATTCACGACAATTCTAGCATAAGTGATATCAACAAGTTTCACTATTTGCGAGCTTCACTCCAGGGGAATGCAGCTTTAATTATAAAAAACATTGACTTTAAAGCTGACCATTATAATTTAGCGTGGGACCTGTTGTGCGAACGTTACAATAACAACCGACTTTTAGTGAAAAATCATTTACAAGCTTTATTTGACGTTGAACCTCTTACAAAAGAATCAAGTGTTTACATTAGAAACCTTGTTGATGTTATTAACAAAAATATTAGGGCACTAACTTCATTAAAAAGGCCCACTCAATATTGGGATGATATTATTATTTATTTTATGATTAAAAAATTAGATTTAACAACAAGTCGTGACTGGGAAGAGCATAGAAACAATACTTTTAAAGATGATCCTACTTTAACACAATTTTGTTCTTTTTTAAGCAGAAAGGCGGACTGGTTAGAATCAGTGGAGACAAATCTTAGTTTTTCCGAAACGAATGCTATAATTGCCTTAAATAATAGTCATTCAAATAAAACCGATTCTAAGCATACAACAAATAAAAAAATAGAAAATATAAATAAAAACAGTAAATGTCCACTTTGCTCCCAAGCACATACGTTATTCAAATGTGAATCTTTTAGAAACTTGTCAATAGAAAATCGTATACAAAAGGCAACTCAATTTAATGTTTGCATTAATTGCTTACGCTTTGGACATAATTCTACAAAATGTAGATTTTCACATTGCAAATATTGCAAAACAAAGCACAATACGCTTTTGCATTTGGAAAGTAACGAGCCCAAACTTGCTTCCAATCCAATGCCTTCTATCACGCCTTTTGCACTGTCTTCTGCTTCTCCTTCTTCAAATGTTGTGCTTTCAGCCAATTCCATGCAGCTTGCTACTTCTGCGCATGTTTTACTGTCCACAGCTATGGTGAACGTGACTGGCGTGACGGGTAAGAAGTACACTGCGCGCCTACTGCTGGACAATGGCAGTTCGGCGAACTTTGTTACGCAGAGCTTATCAGAGAAGCTGGGTTTGTTACGACGCGGTACGAGCACCAAGGTAACGGGTATTAATAACCACATATCCACCAGTACACAGTCTTGTCACCTCTCAATAGAGTCTTTATGCTGTGCCTTTAATGTAGATATCGAGTGTCACATTTTGCCTGAAATCACAAAATTTCTACCGTCTTCATTCATACACATCAATCACGTCCCTATTCCTTCAGGTATTAAACTAGCAGACCCGAACTTTAATGTTCCGTCGGTCGTAGACATCCTGGTAGGGGCTGAAGTTTTCTGGAATGTCTTAGGCAGCAAAACAATTGACTTAGGGAAAAACCTACCTAAATTATGCGAGACCAAGTTAGGATGGTTAGTTTCAGGTAGTATTTCGCGCCACTCATGTTTTTCCGTCAATCATTTTTGCCATCATTCCAATGTCACTCCCGACCTAACTAAATTTTGGGAGCTTGACCATATTGCTTCAAAACATTCACTCTCGCTTGAGGAGAGAATGTGTGAGCAGTCTTTTGCTCAAACCACCGTCCGTAATGATGGTGGGGGATTCGTAGTATCAATGCCTTTAAGAGGGGATCCTAGTACATTAGGTCATTCATTTACCAATGCTAGAAATCGTTTTCTTTCCCTTGAACGGCGATTTAAACGCGATCCATCATTTTATAAATTAAATATTCCTCGTTGGGTTTTGCGTGAAGACTCTATTACGCATGAAGTACACGTCTTTACCGACGCGTCCGAGAGGGCGTACGGCGCTTGTGTGTACATTCGGTCTTGTAATGGCAGTGGGTCCATAGGCGTACAACTTCTAGTCTCTAGAAATCGTGTAGCGCCGATCAAACCAACGACGATACCGAGGCTTGAACTTTGTGGAGCTTTGTTGGGTGCAAGGCTGTGTACTAAGGTTCAGGAATCGCTTACCATGCCCATTCATAAATGTAGATTCTGGTGCGACTCAACCATAGTCCTGGGTTGGCTCTCTACTCCTTCTAATCAATTAAAACCTTTTGTCAGAAACAGAGTCAATGAAATACAGGAAAGTACTTGTGGTCATACCTGGAGCTACGTACCGTCGAAGGACAACCCGGCGGATCTTGTTTCCCGTGGTCTCAGTGCCGACGTTATCATGCACACACCTCTGTGGTGGTCTGGACCCTCATTTTTACAGCATAGTGAAAATGAGTGGCCTAGCATGCCAAACAACGGGAAAGATAGTCTGCCGGAAGTAGTGACTCATTACATTGGTAGTAATAGTGACAATCATATTTCGTTACGTAGTGATCATTTAGACGTAACTATTCATTCATCAATCATTTCTAATTTATTAGTAAAGTATTCTAGTTTATTAAAAATAAAAAATATAATTACATATATACAACGCTTTGTTTACAACATAAAAAATAAAAATAAATTGCATGGTAATTTTTCAACAACAGAACTAGAAAACTCATTAAATATAATTATACATTATTCACAGCTTGAAATGTTTCCAGAAGAGTATAATTTGTTAAAGTCTGGACAAAAATTACCGCGCAAAAGTAGATTGCTTCCTCTGACACCGTTCATTGACAATCACAACCTCATTCGCGTGGGTGGAAGGCTCGATAACTCCCCCTACGATTTTAGCGTGAAACATCCTATTGTTTTATGCAGTAAGCATATACTTACAAAACTTATATTTCAAATGCAACATTTAAAACTTGTACATGCAGGTCCACAGTTGTTATTGTCACATATACGGCAAACATATTGGCCTCTAGGCGGCAGAAACTTGTCTAGATTTGTCGTGAATAAATGTCTTAAATGTTTTCGACATAAGGCTCAGAACGTTCAGCCTATAATGGGTCAACTACCTAGCTCAAAAACAAATCTTGAGTTTCCTTTCTTAAATAGTTATGTTGACTACGCCGGGCCAGTATTGGTGGCCAATCGTAAAGGCCGAGGATGCAAACTTACAAAGTCCTATATGTGCATCTTTGTTTGCTCGGCAGTAAAAGCCGTACATTTGGAGCTCGTCACCGACCTCACCACTGAGGCCTACATGGCCGCTCTAAATCGGTTCGTGGCGCGTCGTGGCAAGCCTCGAAGCATCACGTCCGATAACGGGACTAACTTTGTAGGCGCATCAAATGAGATGTACAGGTTCTTGCAATCATCAAATGTTGCATCTGAAATGGCGCAGCAGGGTATTGAATTTATTTTCACGCCCGCATACAGCCCTCATTTCAATTCATTGGCTGAAGCTGCTGTAAAATCATGTAAGCATCATTTAAAACGATTACTGCATCTTACTCATTTCACCTTCGAAGAGATGGCTACCTGTCTCACTCATATAGAGGCGGTTCTTAACTCACGCCCTCTTACTCCTCTTTCTTCAGACCCTAACGATTTTTCGGCACTTACTCCCTTTCACTTCCTAATTGGACGGCCATTCTTATCAGTACCACATCCTCAGGTGACTGAAGCCAACATCACGCGACTGGATCGCTGGAAGAGAATTCAGCACATCAGACAGCATTTCTGGCGACGGTTTCATAACGAGTACACTTCTCTGCTGCAGGCCAAATCCAAGTGGTTTCATTCCAGAGGTGAAGTGAAGCCGGGGTCCTTAGTCCTGATAAAGGACAAAACAACGCCGCCTCTGCTCTGGTCCCTGGGCCGGGTCACGAAGACCTATCCTGGCGTAGACGGAGTCACGAGAGTGGCCGAACTGAAGACGAAGCGGGGCACCATTCGTCGTGCTTTCAACTGCATCTGCCCCCTTCCAATCGACAATTGAAGACTTCCCTTCAACCCGGGGAATATGTTGGCGCATCACATATGCGCGGGCGTCCGAGAGGCAGGCGCGGGGTGTCGGGGGACCGAACCCACGACGCGACGGCCGGCTGCGCGCCCGCCGCTCCACTCAGCTCACAGACACCAGCCATTACGGGCATTTCTTTGTACCTATTTCTATCTGAGTTGATAGCGTAATAACAGTAATATACCTATTTTAATACAGTCCACTCTTTTATTATAAAGTCCCGATTGAGCCTATTCACACGGCAAGCGTGCGGGTTCCCGAATGAGTCACTGACATTAACTATGGCTGTACCTAGCAATACCATATGGCCTTTGTTTACATCGGATGAGTGATAGTTAGCTGCATTCGCTGTGCAAGCATTTATCGGCTCAGCGCTGCGGTTGTCAAGCACGGCTCGCGCGGTAGTAGGTTTGAATTCCGAATCAATGTGCAGTAATGCATGGTGACGTTGATTACATGTAAAGCATTTGTATTCACTTTTACAATCAGCAGTCGAATGATTTTGCTTGAGGCAATTATGACAAAGATTCAATTCATCAGCACGCTTGATTCTTTGCGCGGGAGACAATTCACGGAATAGCACACAGCGAAAGATCATGTGATTATTGTCACAATGTACACAAGCAAATTTATTATCTCTCGACTGCGTTTGCGAAGCAAATGCCTTTCTAATGTTGTTATCACTCGATCTTTTATTTTGATTGCTAGGTGTAAAATTCTTATTTTGTGTGGTATTTGAACCAGAATAAGCCTGCGAATGTTCTAATATTTTTATTTGATTATGCACATGAGACATCAGCTGATCATAGGTAGGTATAGTACTTTGATCTAGACCTTGTTCAAATGTTTTTCTTGTGCTCGGATCTAAACCCTTCAAAGCTATATGGCATAACACATAACTAGACAAGTGCTCAATATTGAGAGCATTAATGGCTCTGTACGAATGATCAAATGTTTCAATGAAATTATTCAAGTTTGTAGGAGATTCATATTTTAGCGCGGGAAAATTAAGCATTTTGTCTAAGTATTTACCTACAAGCATCCTATTATCCTGATATTTATCTAACAAGGATTGCCAGACTACTTCGTAGTTACTAGCAGTTATAGGTACACTCTTAACTATGCTAAGCGCAGAACCTTTTGTGCATGATAACAGGTAGTGAAACTTATCTATGTTAGATATACCTGTCTGATTGTGCACCAATGAGCAAAATGTTTCATAAAACGTAGTGAAACTCTCAATATCTCCATGAAATGTGAACAATTCGAGCTTGGGCAAACGTGGGCGAATTTCTACGTTAGTACTTTTACTCGTTGCACATGACGACACGTCTGCCATTTTGTATTGTTCCGCACACAATTTTACATGAAAGAATAAATCATCAAAGCCTTTTAAGTCGCTTTCAGAGAATTGCGTTTCAGGATTAATGATTAACTGCATTTCATAAACATCATAGCATACGGCTTCAAATGATTCCCGCAATGATTGTACCTCTGAGGCACGCAAAAGGAACATATCTTTTGTACTAGGATGAGTATCTATTTTTTTCGACAAATCATAAACCTGCTGCATTTGTGAAAACAAACGTTGTTTTTTAGCAATAGACTTATTTAAATTCCTAATAGCTTCTAGCTCCTTCCTAGACGGGGCCTTGTCTGATTCGTTAGTCATTTTGCAAAAGAGTTAAATTTATCAATAGGGAAAATGGCTATTTCTGACTAAATGATACAACACAAGCACGGCTTGTACAAGTTGAACAAATCGTTGGTACACGGTACGTAACGGCTTTGTTCAAAATGGCGTCTTTCTAACAAGAAAATTACCAACGTGGTAATGGACGTGGAAGACAAAATATATATAAATATGGAATGATTTTACGAAAATCAAACTTAATAATACTAATCCGGCTCGTATGGACCAAAATGTGGAGTCTGAATAAGGGCGCTTGGTAAAATAAATTTTAATCGAAGGACCGAAAGTTATTGGTGGAAAGTGCTGTACCTAAAAACCCCCCATTGAAGTGACGATATTGCTCAATACACAGGGTAGATAAAAAGGCCTGACCACCAACCTGAATATCCCAGCCACGGCACCAGATCTCAGCTTCAGGAAACACCACAGCAATTCGGCACTCGCGTGGGAAAAATGTCTCGATGAACGCACGTAATTAATTGCACGGCAATTTATGTATGTCCAGAAAAATGTTCAGTTTTGAGTTTATAACACGTAAAATGACCACATCTAATGGTGATCCAGATCGAACTGGGAGAGGCTTCACACCCGGGCGCGGGCGCGCGCGACATCACTCCACCAATCCATTCACCGATTTCCAAGTGCGGGTAGGAGAACAGACGAGCGGACAAGCCAAGTTAAAACTACCCTACGTTTTTATGAGCAAATATCGAACAATTACCATAAAGATTTCTCTCTACAAAAATAGCCTAGAATATTATTTTCATTTCATAAAAAGTGTCGTATTTTCCCTCAAACAGGTCGACAGGCCTCATTTCATAATTTGACGAGTGAGAACTAAAAATATTATGAATAACGAATACAGTGTGACCCCTGACCTCATTTCGATTGGAAACACACGGTGCAAACTCTGCGGTGGTACAGCTGCGAATTTTTTTATAAAATGTTAATTGCTTGTTCATTTTTCTAGGTGGCAACGTTTTATGGGCTATATGTTAGGAGAGTAATATATGTCAAAGTTTGTGTTTAATTGCTATTTTTGTAAAACTTTTGTTTGGTGATTATAGAATACTCTAGAAGTTGTTTTCAACATTTATTAGAGTGAGTTACCCTTTTTTAATGCGTATTTTTGTTTATTATGTTTATCTTTGATGCATACACGCATTAAATTTGTACCTACTTATTTATTAAAATTATTTTTATAATGTTGAAAAAACCTTCAACCAATCGCATCAGAAAATGCGTGCTTGACAATTTGTCACATTAATTCTGCGATGAATTAACGATGCGTGAATGGTAGGTCAAGGGTACATACTCCTGGTATAAAAGCATCCTATATCCTTATCCTGGATCCATATCCAGGATAAGGATATAGGATGACGGTTAGACCATTCTAACCGTGTACCAAGTTTCATCCAAATCCGTTCATCCGTTGAGTATACATTGATAAGTTAACAAACAGACCGACAGACTGACAAAGTTACTTTCAAATTTATAATATTTTTAAGTCCATACTTAAGTCTATACTAAACACTATGTGCCTTAGAAGCGATTTAACCCAGGTTTCAACCTTATTTTCACCGTACATTTTAGAGGTTTAAACCTGGGTTTTTAGTAAAACCACTTTTTGTAATATCTCTTTCACCTTCCGAAAGAGTGACTACAATTTTCAAAAATCATGCACCGCTGTCGCTCAAAAAGTTCTCCCGTATTTTTGTTTCAACCCCGTTTAGGTACTAATATTTACACACACATCTGCATTTCACTTTAACGCTTTGAAATTCAAAGTATTCACGATATGTACAACGTTTCACTAGCGGTTTCGTAATTAACTGCCTATAACAAATTGTTTTCAAATATTGGAAATGATTTTCTACACCAAAAAGTTTTGCCTAAATATTTGTTAGCTAAATTACTTTCAGTAATTACAATATATTGTTTATGTATGAGCTGTTTTATTGATTGTGTAGAAATACGTTTATACGTAGTTAAGGCTTAATTCTCAGTGGGGCTTCTGTTTCACGAGGAAAAAATAATGTTCAAGGTGATAAAAATTTGACAAAAAATATTCCTTGTATGAAACGTTATTGTGATGGTGTGTGTGTGTGTATGTACAGAGTGATGTAAGAGGCATCAACGACGATATTGTATTTTATTAAAAGTATCTTTGTTTCTTTAGCAACGTTATTGTAAGGTGTGTTATTTTTCGGAATGGCAAGGCTTCCTTTTATTTGCTATTATTACAGATGCCTAAAAATAGATGTATTATAAATACAGCCCAAGTAACACAAACGTGCTGAATAAAGATTGAGTAAGAGCAATCATCAAGAGCATAAGCTGAATAGTAAGCTGAATAACGTCTGAGTACCTGTCTATTCAGCTGTTATTCAAGCAAAAAGGGCCCCAATTTTGAATGCTTAACGCTGAATAACATCTGAGCAAGACCTGAGTAGGAGCTTAATAACGTTTCAATTAGCTTAATAACCTTTGAATAACAGCTCACATTGCTTTTATTAAGCTCTTACAACTGAGTTACTCAGCTTAATCGAATTGATTATTGTATTCAGAATTTATTAAGCATTTAAATTATTGTTCACACTTTTACAAACAATATTCATACAAATTGTGAAAATAATTCAATTGGATTAAATATTTTAATGTCGATGTCGAATTTAAATGTGATTTGACATGGTGAACTTATAAAATCGGTAAGTAAATTTTAATTTACAAATTAGAGGTCTGCTATATGTTAATTGTTAGTGCGCAAGTAATTTTGTCGTGAATAGTATGTTTTTTTTTCATTATTTATTACGCGCCGCGTTAATAATCAAGATAATAGATAGTAAATAGTATTTTCATACATACATAATAGGTCTGACAAAAGTACTTGTGACGAAATAGCTAATACTAGCAATTTTAATCCAACTATATAACTTGAATCGAGTTGAAAATGTTGTAGTTGTAAGATTAAGCATTTTGGTATCTCGTAAATTCCGTGAAAGTTTATATTACAAAGATTTTTAATGGCGATCGATTGTTTTGGTGTATAATGCTGAATAAAAGTGCACACATGCCTTGTTACTAAGCTATAACTTGAAAAAAGTATTCTCAGTACACTAACTTCTGAATATCAATTATATAGTTGATCACATTTCTAAATTATTCAGATTTATAGGGTTCTCTAATCGATTTAACAAAAACCTTTTCTATTGTGGAATTTCACGCCCGGCTTTCACTGAATTCATTACATTTAAAATTATAGCGTCTTTGCTTGCATTTTTTTTCGAGAAAATCTCATTTATGATTAAAAATGTGGTGCACACCACACACACGAAATCTGCTATAGATTTCGCGTGTGTGGTGTGGACTGGGCCCTTGTTTAATCCGTGTTTTGTTATTTGTTTTATGTACAAACGCCAGTACATCAAGCCACCCGAAACTGTCAAATTGAAAACTGAACTGAACCTCAAGGCAAATTGAAAACGTAGCCGTGCAGCTGTCACTTGGCACTGATGGACACCAGACGTACAGACTCTAGAAGGAATCAAGAATATATACGCGAAATCACAACATATTATGGAGAGTCAAGTCAAAATCATGAAAAAACTTGAAGAAATTTATGTGCATGTTGGAGAATTAAGAGTCGCAAATAAAATATCTTATCACAACGTAAATTTTATTTTCTTGTACTGTAATACCTTCTGCTAATAAAATAATCATTTCTTTTTCTATTAAAATTGGCCGAAATTCTTTCTAAGGGACTATTTAAAATTGGATGACCTTCCATGTTTATATTCAGTGATATGTTTTCTGGCAAAATGTTTGTGTTAATCAATATTTTTTAAGTGTCTCAATGACGCCATTGTGCCAGTATTCATCTTGCTCAATAGACTTTATGTGGACTTGTCTCGGTGTATTTAAAATTGTCCTTGGATCATTAGCAAGGGCGTCGCCAGCCGATGGCCTAGGGGGGGGCAAGTTGATATGGAGAATGAGAAAAGTATGAATTTTAGGTAAAGTCGAGAGCTCATGAAGCTTTTCACTTGTAGTACGAGCCTTACATCTACAGCGATTGTAATAATATCGGTATAGTTCTCGCCAAACTTCTTGGCCGTCCCGAAGTTGGCTGCAATGTCTGCGCAGTAGTAAATCATACAAAAACAGTACCAATCCGTGCCTTGCGCATCGGAAAGCCAACTTCAGGGCGGCCCAGAAGTTTGGCGAGCACTATTCAGAGTCCAACATGTAAAGCTACGTAACTGTACCGTACACGTTGTGCACGGCAGAGCGATCAAAATTTTCAACGCTTTTCCGTGTCGGGAAAGAAGGTTTTTGCCTATTTTAGGATATCAACAACGGTTCGATCTGTTGGGTTTGGTTTATATATATTCATTCGCGACGTACGGGAATGATCAATCAAGCAAGTCAAGTCAAAGACTTAGGACTGTGGTTGCTTTACATTTAGCAACTTTTTTAGAATCTCTAGGGGGGGGCAGCTGCCCCCCCCTGCCCCCCCTTGGCGACGCCCTTGATCATTAGGTAAAATGTCTGGGAATCTTTGATTTAATATTATATTATTATTTTATTTTATATTATATTTTTTTTATATTCTTTTTTTTATATTTTTATATTTCTGCCAAATCCTTTAGTGCTACTTGTGTGATCTTTTTTCGAAAGCCCATTTTCAAATTTTTCTCGAAATATCAAATTTTTCATGTCGACATTGTTCTTCTTCGATATTTGTACACTGCCATCAGATGCATTCTCATCTTGTGTGAATCGCAATGCTGTTTGACTTTTTGGGGGACGGAACCCTCTTCATTGCACGGCAACCACGCTTGCTGGCTGGGACCGGGTTCAGTTTTGTTCAAACTATACTCATAAATCTTTTGATGACCAGAAACACTTGGACATTTACTATTGCTGATATTTAAATATTCTTTTAACAATTTTCTTTTGATGTAACCAGTTCTCTTACGTTTTTTCCACGATTTTCGATTCATATTAAATAACGCAAAAAATAAATACGGTCAATAATATTTTAATTAAGCTGGTATTAAGCTATGGGCGCTATAACAACATACATATGGTCTTTAATTTGAATAAGTTAGTTTCAAACTCTCTATTAAACAGGAAAAAGCTTAATAAAAACATAAATAATATTATTTATTCAGCAGCTGAATAATTAGTAAAACATAGAATCTTATCCAGTTTGAAGATAAAATAAAAGCAATTATTCAGTATCAAGCTGTTTAATAGAATTATGTAACAATATTATTCAGAAGGTGATACTTTATTCAGCATTGAGCTGTTTCAAACGCTAATAGCTTAGTAATGCTTTTATAATAGCAATACAGATTATGGATATTCAGACAAATGCTACCGACGGGGCTGTTTTTCAGCTTTAAGCAACCTGAAACGCGTAATGCTAAATAACGTCTGTATAATAATCCTACGGTGACTGGTTATTAAGCGTTAAGAAGGTAAGGACAGAAATACAGAATTTATTAAGCGTTAAGAATTTTAAGGGTCCGAACTCAACCTAATTCAGCATTTGGCTATTCCCAAAGCTCTTATACAAACCATATTCATCTTTGAACTGTATAATATGCAAAATGTGTACTTTTATCTTGCTTATGTGTTACTTGGGGATGACGATACTTATGTATTTTTTTTATTTGGATTACAATTGACTGATAACGGTGAAGGTAAACATCGTGAGGAAATCTCGACATAACAATATATCTAATAAATCTGTAGAAAAGTCGTTTTTGTACAACGAAAATATTTCCAAAAAAAATAACCAGTGTATTTAATTTTTTGTGTGTTTATCTGTTTAGTTGTGCACGCATCACGTAAAATGTACGAAACCAATGAAGATAACTGTTATACTTAAAAATTGTGCGTAACTTGAATTATTACTTAGTTTTTTTTTCGTCGCAATCGGTTCTCTCTATATCAAAGGTTAGATGAATTTAAAGTGTTCAAGAAGTAAAATATCATAACACACGCAATTCAGATACTCTGACAGTTGTACTCGATTTCGATAGATGGCGTTGTGTATTTGACGTCAATTTCTGAATGGCGGTGTTAAGATTGTCCGCCGCAGAATGACCCACGAAAAAAAATGGTAGGTTTGAAGGTAGGGTAGGGTAGGCAGCAAGGTAAGTACCCTACTTAGGTAGGTATGATTAGGTAAGTAGGATAGGTAGGTAGTTGACGGGAGCGAAGCCGCGGGCACAGCTAGTAGTTAAGACGACGACTAACGCCAACGACCTTGAGGGAACAAAACGCGCTCTCGTTTCGTACCCGCGCGACCCAAAATTTAGTTTTTTGTACTTTCCTTATTATTCTATGACTTGAAAAAAAAAGCCTGAGATCAAAATGTAGATAATTAAATTGTCTTTGAGATGGTGTCGATTTCATTAAAATAAGCACAGCGGTTTTGGTGTGATTGTCGTGTTTTTGTCCGTTTTAGACACAACTTTAGAAATTAATTACTCTATATCATACGAATAAAACTGAAAATTTGCTTAGATCAAATTATTAAGAAAATGGTCTAATATAACATATATTTTTTCCAAAAAAATACGTCTAGCTATTTAGACGTGATTCTCATTTTAAAATCAGCTACTCAAGGGAATCGGCGCCTCGCCAATCCGTCTTAGCAAGCGTGGTGATCAATGCTCGTGCCTTCTCTGTACGAGAAGAGGCATTTGCCCTGCACTGGGATAGTTACAGGCTGGTATCATTATTTGACTTTGTATTACTCATTCTATAGAGAATTATCCCAACCATGTTGGAGTCGGCTTCCAGTATAAAAAAAATGCAGCAGAATACTTTTATTTTATATGGAGTGACTAACTATCTGACCTCCACAACCCAGTAACTGGGTTAGGACAACCAGCTAATGTGCTTCCTTAGGTACGGAGGACTCTCGGTATGTAAATGTATTGAATGAACACTCATCTACGGACCGACTTCGGCGTACGTTGCTTAACCTTGTAGATCGAATCTAGCGGCGTTTATTATTTAGCTATTAGCTGCTACGAATGTAGGTCCTTAAGTTCGCGGAATGATTTCTTAAAAAGAAGATGTGAGATGTGTGTGAGTACGTGCGCGTGTGCGTGTGTATTTATGTGTGTTGTGTGTGTGAGGTGTGTAACTTTTATGGTGTACAATAAAGACATATTCTATTCTATGTATTTCAAGCGAAATATACCGCGAATATTAAAATACATAGGGAGGCCTATGTACCTACTTTAATATTAGTTAACAGTACAAAATAACCTATCATGGTTATTAAAAGCACGTAAAAACTGTTCACGAAAATTAAAAACAAACAATTATACCAGCAGGGCAGGTTTCTTAATTCCATATTCATTTCAATTTCCCCTAACTGCAAAAGGAGCTGTAGTTAAAATAATTTCCACTTACAAGAAAAGGCGTGAACACAGAAAGCTAACAGAAATAATGTCTACTTACTTTATAATGTTTGCATGTTACAAATGAGCCGCGCTTAGCTGTGCCACAGAATAGTATTTTTTACAGAAGTTCAACTTCGTACTTATCGGAAGGTGAACAAACGCAAACCAATGAGATTTGCCGATGGACTCCGCACTGTCGTTCATCTAAACCGTTGTGTCCACAAAGAGTAAAATTGGACGACCAGTTATAATTGCAAGCGCTGATTTCGATAAACATGTTATACTTTTCATTTGACCACCATAGACATCTATACAAATAAATAAAATTCAAGTGTATGTATGTAATATCAAAATAACAACGTTTTATTGAATGCACGTGAAAGTATATACGGTACTAACAACAAATAAGCAATTTTTAAGATTTTTGTCTGTCAGTCTGTTTGTTCCGGGTAATCTCCGAAACGGCTGGACCGATTTTGACGGGACTTTCACTGGTAGATAGCTGATGTAATAACGAGTAACATAAGCTACGTTTGATCACGAGAAAATTCATAGTTCCGGCGAGAAACTAAAAAAAAAAAGAGCTGCTAGTTCCTAAATAAAATCACAGACATGACACTCGTTTGTTTATTGCACTAAATGAAAATCCACTGGTACGTCTACTCAGCGACCACCCGTTACATTCCTTCTTTGAATTTTTAATGTTTTTTGATAAAAGAGTTTTGACTTTTGTTGATAGATAGGATCATAGAAACAGAAGCAGGATGGAGCTATACAAGACAAATAACTCTGTCCATTTTTTACTCTCTCACTATGATAGTTTTAACACGTCACGGTATTGGTATAAGGCCCCTGGTCTTGCCATTTTAAATCTTGCTATATTGAATTTATCGTGATACAAAATTCGTCCATAAAATTAGGTATGTGATTTCGACTTTTCAGTTTTGCTACTGCCATATTCTAAATTCTAAGGCAATTAATTATTGTGACGGTTTTATTGACGGAAAACAGTCAGTAGGTAAGTAACGAAATTTTGGCATACGTTCGCAATATGTTTTGTGAAATTCTACAATTATTGTTGGGAACTCTGATGTACATACTGCCGAAGAAATAGTAGTACACACAACCGACTTCTCCTCCATTGCAATCAAATATAACAAAAAATAGGATCAAATCAAAGAACTATGATAATGTAATACATAGAAATGATTCTAGAGGTCATAATATTTAGGATAAGAGATAGGATCTCAAATTATCTATCACTAGCTGTTGCCCGCGGCTTCGCTCCCGTGGGCCACCCCACAGGACCCGTTTCCGGGATTAAAAAATAGCCTATGTTACTCAGAAATAACGTAGCTTTCTATTGGTGAAAGATTTTTTTTTAAATCGGTCCAATAGTTTCGGAGCCTATTTATATATTAACAAAAAAATCTTTCCTCTTTATAATATTATTATAGTATAGAAGTATAGATTAGCCAAATGTTAGTCACTTGCTCTCTTAGTTTCTACCTATGAGTACACATGGTCACATGGGTTTTCATTTTACGGTCCTTCTGTATTCTATCTAATCTGTGGCACACTGCACAGGCACGGGCGCACGGCAAATCGCACGAGTACATTTTAATGACAACTAACTAAAGTTTACCTTTTAGTAATAGTTCGTAGTTTGAATGCAACTGCTATTTGGTGTAACTGCTCAAAGGATTCGGTTCGAGGCTCTGTTTGTGCGTCATTAACATTAGTTTCTGTTCGTGTTTGAAGAGACTGGAGTAATAAATCTTCAGACTCATTTGTGGGGTTCTAATTCCTTTTTGATTTAAGACTTTGAACGACTTTGCAACTCGGTTGAAAACGGTTGAAAAAGACCTGAAAGAGGAATAATTGGAAGCCAGCTCAGCTCTAGATTTGTCATAGTGGTGAAGAAGGATAAGGAGAACCGACCTCAAGTAAATGGGATAAAGTCACAACAGAAGAAGTAGAAGGGAGGTGATAAAAACTGTCAAGGAGTAGATACTCCTTAACAGAAGACCTTTTTAAACCTTAATACAATGATGTTGATATAGTTTTAAAAAATCTCTGAAAGTAAACCTTCAGTCGCCAAAGTAGGTTTATGTGAAAAAATCTCAATTACAGCCTGGAGTCTGTAGACTATGCTTGAATAATGGCACAAGGTTTTCTGAGAATTATAAGAAAACTGACAAAGTCAAAAACCATCATTCCTCATTATTCTTCAACCTCGTAGTTTTTAGGGTTCCGTACCCAAAGGGTAAAAACGGGACCCTATTACTGAGACTTCGCTGTCCGTCTATCTGTCTGTCTGTCTATCTGTCTGTCACCAGGCTGTATCTCATGAACCGTGATAGTTAGACAGTTAGACAGTTGAAATTTTCACAGATGATGTATTCCTGTTGCCGCTATAACAACAAATACTAAAAACAGTATAAAATTAATATTTAAGGGGGGCTCCCATACAACAAACGTGATATTTTTGCCGTTTTTTGCTCGATATTAATAACGGCAACAGGTAGACGCTTGAAATATTCACAGAATATTTAGTTGTATATTCTTTTCAAAAAATAATAATTATTAAATTAAAATAAAATAAATTAAGGGGGGTCCCATACAACAAACGTGATTCTTTTGCAGTGTTTTGCGATAATGGTACGAAACCCTTCGTGTGCGAGTCCGACTCGCACTTGGCCGGTTTTTAATACAAATTAAACTCTCCCACAAAAAGCAAGAAAACATTTCACAGACATAATAGTACCCTAACTCTCCCCACAGAGGGCGAAACTCGATTGTGTCATAAATCATAAGACATGCAAGATGTGCACTGCAATAAATTATATCTACATAGTTCTGTCTCGCGGTCTGTGCATTGAAAATTGTAAACTGCGGGTAGTATTGAAAAAGAAACGGGGCGTTTTTATGGTAGGAAACATTTTTTATAGTGATTTGAATAAATTGTTGGCTGAATAATGATAGGGCTGTTTTGTCTAGAAACTGATTTCAAGCAAATATAAAGATAAAATTATTTTTAAAACAAGCTTAATTTAATGTAATATCACTTTTGAACACACATCCAATGAGCCCAAACACGATGGTGCTATCATGTCTGGTTGAGGAGTTGCTATGGCCACCTTCCAGCTCCATCATGAGAACAGCTCCATGGTACCATATTATGTTAATGTTGCCAAAGTTACAAAAGTACACCAAGTTGCAGCTTAATCAGCTGTCAGGAAGTGTTTGGAAAATGGATTAAGTACCAGTTGCCGGACACATACGAAATGAAGGTATTGCATTTCATCATGAAGACAGTTAAGTTTTTCGGTGGAAGTTCGATATAAGAAAGAAAGAAGGAAGAATCGACGAAGGTTTTAGGCTATATAACATCACGCTACGACCAATAGGAGCGGAGCATATATGAAAAATATTGCAAAAATTATTCCTGTTTGAGAGCTTCCGTTGCGTGCGCTGCGTAAGCGGTTAAAGTTACGAAACTTTCATGTATTAGGGTAGGTAGGGTAGGGAAGATAGGGTAGGGTAGGTCGGGTAGATGGGTAGGTAGGTAGCCAGTTGACGGGAGCGAATCCACGTGGGTTTCAAAACGCTTACTACAGACCTTACAGAGTATGTCGATATGAAACCATGATGAGGGATATATATATTTACTGCTAGAATAAGAGAGGAGTGGAAAATGCTGGAAGAGGCATTGTGTCACGCTGACACGCCGACACTCGCACAGAGATTGTTAGCAACAGAGGCTATAATAAATAAATAATATGTATCACCTTACCTAGTAATATCGATATCGTGACCGGATCGTTATTGACAGTATTCTAATGTAAACCGCATGACAACCGCACTGTCACCGACTATCCGATGTGAATAGCAAATAATTGGTAGTATAGCGCCGTGTCGCGGCCGCCAACCGGTTTACGCGCGGTTATGACTCACATAAACATGCGGTCCAGCGCCGGCGGTGTTAGGCCGGATCCGGCTGCTGGTATTGGAATCCTAAAGTACGGTCCACACTTCATAGCAGTTCGGGATTTGTCGGTAATCATCGGTATGGTCTATAGCGGAAAGGAAGCGGACTTACGCAGATCAGGTTCTTGAGAAGTGACAGTCTATCAACAAAAGCGTTCCATTGCTGACATCGAATGAAATTTGTCAAGCTGGAGAAGCTTGAATGCTTTCATTTCGTTTTTACCAGAAGAGGCTTAGCCCTGCTTAGTGTGTTGCGTTGCGTCGTCGCAGCGTCAACGCGGCTTCGTTTTATATATATTTTTAGTGCCATTATGAGTTGCGTCATCGCAACGTGACGTTTCAACGGATCGATGGACGGGAGATGAAGTGGAACGAGGGTGACGAGCTGATGACGGATAGTATTTATTTCGATACATTGTCAAATCTGAAATCTACACTTATACGGTGCGTTGCGACGTAGTGCGTCTTCGCAACGCAGGTATGGCATACACTACGTTGATCCGTTGCGAAGACGCACTGCAACGCACTAATGAGGCCTCACGCTTAGGTAACCTATCAGGCCCCGGATATTGAGATCCTTAATTAAGTATGACCGTGGTCCTCATGTGTGTCTCTTGGAAGTAAAAAATCGCAAATAATAATCAGATCTTAGACTTATTAGCCACTATGCGCAATGCAGCTACCGTTGCAATACCAGGTCGTCTTGCTCTTCCAGAGAATTTGGAGATGTTTTTTTTTATTATTTCCTTCAGATAAATCTGAAAAAACTCTTGTACGAGGAGGAAGACGTGTTGCATCAACCCCCAGTAACATGGGACAACGACAAGGGCAGCATAATGATGACCTTCATCAGTCATCATCATCATTTCAGCTGAAAGGCGTCCACTGCTGGACATAAGCCTCCCCCAGGTGTCGCCTAATATCCTAGCTTGCCTACCCACAGCCATTCGACACCAGCTCGTCTACCCTGTAAACTGCTCTCCGTGAAATGCACGATGTAGTAACCTAGAAATTAACTGTCTTTCCACCTTCATTGGATGGATAAGAGGTGATATTTTTTAACAGAGTTACCAAAAAAGGAGGAGGTTCGACATTATGTATGTTTTTTTTTTATGTATCTTCACCGATATCTCCGTCAATTGTGGACCGATTTTGTGTGGACTTTTTTTGTTTGATAGAGTATATTCTGAAATTAATTTGGTGAAGATCTGATGAATAACTTCGGAGATATACAACAGAACTCTTCAATAAATAACGGAAAATCTCTCGGGATTGCTGCAATCGCATGTCTGTTTATTGTTTATACCATTTCATAACATAACATCACGCCAGTACGCTCGAAAGGGGTTTGCAGATCTCTCATTTCACCGGTTATATTCAAGTTTCATGTTATTTGGGTAATCTATTCTGTCGTTATAAGTACTTACTTAACTACTTCCCTATTAGGTAGGTACAACTAAAAAGTGAAAAATAAAAAACTTTTTTACAAAAAAATACTACCGACCTCCAAAACTTAAAAAACTGGGTCCTAACAAAGACACCGACTTCCAAAAATAACATTATTTTTCACTTTCTAGTTTTCTTATTTGGAAGTTGGTAGTATTTTTTTGTAAAAAAGTTTTTATAGAAAAGCACTTCCTTCCTTAGAGAACACCAACGAAAAAACCAAACACAAGCGACGCCGCATTCCCCAGTAGTACACAGCACCTAAACGATAAATTACCATGTTAAACATACAGAGCCTTTCGGCCTGACAAAGTTGGCAAGCCAGCAGTGATTGATCGCCCCCAAGCCATTTAACTCAAACCGTCGTAGACATCTTTATCGCTACGTTTCATGTTTTAGAAAACTTCGCGCACGAAGTTGACTCAGGAATTATGTTCTTAAAAGTCACTCGTGTATGACAGGGCTGGGTTTTTGATATTGATATATTATTATTAGTTTGATTTTTTTATGATTAATAGCTGCGTATAGCTTTAATGTTAACGCTTGCCGAAGTCAATATGTAGATAGTTGACCATTTTAACAAACAGAGATTCTTCCGTGCCTCAGAAAGTAAGTTAAGCCGTTGGTCCCGGCTGTTATTTGAAAATCTTTGACAGTTGTTACAGGTAGTCAGAAACCATTAAATCTGACACCAGTATTGCCAAGGAGTAGGATAGGATAGATGGACTCCCTTTCCCGACTTCGACTCCCATTTGGTCCGTTGTACGTACAGACCTCCGCTATGTGAGAGGGAATGGGCCGTAATCCACCACGCGGGCCCAGTGCGGGTATGTCTTCGAATTTTTGGTTCTAAGACATGCTGGTTACCTCATGATGTTTCCTTTACAGTTTTGAAAGCAGTGGTGAAGGAATAATTTACACAAAGTAGAATACCTAGGTTCAAACCCACGACCTACAACTTGTAAGTCGCGGTTGGGCCAAAACTGCCAATGGCTATTGTGTTACCCAGCTACTGGACTGTGGAAGTCAAATAGGTGATTGCTGCATGTAAAACACTGGTACTCAGCTGAATCCAGTAAGACTGGAAGCCGACCCCAACATAGACTGATTGATTCATGTTTTAAGAACTTTGAGTACGATGTTGACTCATGAATTATGTTTTTTAAGGTCAAGAAAATAGAGTTGAGTAGTAGGATGGGGTTTTTGGCCAAGGTCAACAGTATAAATTTAATGTATCAGGATTTATTGGCACACATTTCTTTAATTTTACATGCAATGATGAGAATCGTGGTACAATTGGCTATTAATTTCCCAAGACATGGCATTGCCTAATCCCCTTTCAAATATCCAAGATATTTTTTTTTTGGGAAAAGTTTTCCACACAGGTTACAGTGGTTGGGAATACTCAACCACTGTAAATCCTTAAAGCTAGAATCAACAGTGGCCACCAACAGAATAGCGCTGCGGCAATGAGGCCTGACGAGTTCCAACGAACGATATCAAGATTCATCTCGTATCTATCTACATACGAAATGGATCTTAATATCATTCGAAGGGACTCGTCGACCCTACGATCATCTGTTCGTAGGGTACATTGTCAAACTCTCTAACAGATAATTTTTATATCATACCTATAGGTACCTTTTACCATACAACGTTCCACAGTGTTCGTTTAATAAAACGGTAGGTACAACAGAATAAAAGTTTTACGTCGCCATACAACGATTTTGACAACCAAATGACCGGAAAATAACATTCCAACAATTACTTACAAGAGAAATCAAAGCAAAAGCCAGTATTTGTGTAATAATAAAGCATTGTAGTTTACATTGCTCTAGTAGAGGTCAAGAATGTTTATATTTCCCTAACAAAGGAAAGTTACGCTCGTTCTGTTTATGTTATGAATATAAACGGTTTGGACCCTGAAACAACAACAGTAAGGTTGAAAGTTAAATGTCAAGCTAGGGTGATATTAAAAAGGCTCTGCGCCCAGAGAAATGTGAGGACGTATTATGATAGAAATTCACGATAACATTTCTGTTTTAAATGCCGTACAAGTTTTTTTTATAATTAATTGTGGATAAAACACTGGTCACTTAGGAATACTGATGTGTTTTCTGGGGAAACAATTAAATAAATGGCGACTAACACACCTTAGGTATGCTATGAGGATAAACAGCAGTGTTACTTCATCTAAAAATCAATTTACGATACTTCAATTAAACACTACATAAATCGTTAATTTTGTCGAGACATACAAATAATGAGAGCAGTGGTGGCCCAGTGGTATCGGCCGCGACTTACAAGTTGTAGGTCGTGGTTTCGAGCCCAGGCAGGCGCTTTACTTTGTGTTAATTATTTCATCACCACTCTGCTCTCAAAACGGTGAAGGAAAACATCGTGAGGAAACCGGTATGTCCTAGAACCAAAAATTCGAAGACATGTGACAGCCACCAACCCGCACTGGGCTCGCGTGGTGGATTACAGCCCATTCCCTTTAATAGACTGATGATGATGATGATACAAATAAAAATGTATATACTAAACAGTTTTTAATTTTTCTTTTAAACTATTTTTTTTTCATGAAGCGTGTCTTGATCGATTGCAAGGATATTCTTCTGTATACTCCTTTCTATTTCGCTGCCAACCGAAGCTCAAAAATTACAGTCTAAGGCCGAGTTTCTCACCTCTAAATTATCGTAGAATTAATGTGACAATTTGTCAAGCACGCGTTATCTGCTGTGATTGGTTGAATGAATTTTCAACAGGCAATCACAGCAGATAACGCGTGCTTGACAATTTTTCACATTAATTCTGCGATAATTTAGAGATGAGAAACTCGGCCCAAATTATAAAAAAATATCACAAACAATTTTATGTACAACGTTTTTGTTTTTGTTTTCAGGAAAGTACAGTTTGTTATTAAAAGAGTAAGTATGGAGTTTCTTGTGCGTTCTTCTCCATAACAAGCTACTTTTCCGAATGCACGGTAGAATAAATTTTTATTACTTGTAAATTTTAATTGTTGACTTTCAAAAGTGCCGCTTAATGGCCTAGTTCAAATAAATATATTTGACTTTGACAGATTCAATTATGGACATTCTTTCACCCTCTTTCTCATATTTGCACGGATGTTGTAGCATTGGTTACGGGACCGAAGGCGCGAAAAAACATAGACCATTCTAGACGCCATGTTTGTCGGCTAAAATCAAAATATCAACGTTGTTTTCTATCAGCAGTTTTTTTCACTTTTCTTATGGCCATCGTATTCACATAATCTAGTCATTTTTAGGGTTCCGTACCCAAAGGGTAAAAACGGGATCCTATTACAAGACTCCGCGGTCCGTCTGTCTGTCTGTCCGTCTGTAACTAGGCTGTATCTCATGGACCGTAATAGCTAGGCAGTTGAAATTGATGACAGATGATGTATTTCTGTTGCCGCTATAAAACAAATACTAAAAACAGCATAAAATAAATATTTAAGTGGGGCTCCCATAAAACAAACGTGATGTTTTTACCGTTTTATGCGATAATGGTACGGCACCCTTCGTACGCGAGTCCGACTCGCACTTGGCCGGTTTTTCCCTCGTCATAGGCGCTACCTTGGCCTATTTTTTGTCAAGCCATATACAGAACCGACACACATACACACGCTTCCTCGTTCCGCTTTATGTAAAAATGAAACAAAGGGCTTTACGGACTAGTAAAGGCATGTATTGTTTTCCGTTGAACTTATCTGATATTATGTAGTGATGCGTCAGAGGCTAAGGAAAACACTTCTCAGACTTGTGGGGTAGAGAAGAACTCAGAAAGTTATGTAAGTTATTATAAGAGTACTCTTAATTTTTCGTTCTTAATGAGGTAATAAGACAACGTTGTGGTTTAAAAGAAGATGTAGTGACTAAAATAATGACTTGGTCATGTTGAGAGAATGAATGAAAGGCGACTAACGAAAGGTATTTACATGGCAGACGTGAATGGAAACGCCGGGAGGGGACGCCCTAAAATGACATACATAGATCTTATAGGTGATGTTCTTCAGAAATATGTAAGGATCGTAGCAGGTGGCGTTCTGTAGTTTCTGGCTACCCCCATGGGAAAAAGGCGTGAGTTTATGTATGTATGTATGTAAATTTCCAGATTTTTTTTTTATTGTCTTAGGCTTGCGCTTGACCACTATCTCACCTGATGGTAAGCGATGATGAGGTCGACGGTGAAGCACGCTTGCCTAGAAGAAATCCATTCACTAGACCCCTAGATTGTAGCTATCGGGAAACACAGACTCCTTAGCTGTACGCATAATAAAACTGTCCCCAAAACGTTTTGTGCGTATGGGTGGGATAACTTGACTTAAAAGCAACGCCAATCAAAAATGTCATGGCAATAAGCTGTCAATCCCTAGTATTAATGATCGCGTTTGAATTTGCCGCTAGGGGCGCTGGTGTAGTGTGAGGTCTTCAAAATGTAACATTTCATAGATTTTTGGCTTTTGGCGTGAGTTTACTTACTACTTTTATTGTTGTGAATATTTTCCATATAGTAGTTTAAGATAGGTACGGGTTTTACTAACCGCTGCTTTAATAGAGTTTTATGTATCGGAAAACTTTGTCTTCCTTTTTTTTCGAAAAATGTGGCTGCGCGAAACTGCAGCATAGTCGGTTTTATATTTTATCGCAGTTCTACAGCATTAGAAATTATTTTAATTTAAACTTTGCTTCCGTGCGCGTAATAATAACTTTTAACAGCTATATTTAAGGACCTTACTTGCCAGTGGCGCCAACTGGTGAGCTCAAAAGATACAACCGACTTCAAATATAAAAATAAAACTCTAAAAAGTGAAAAATATTATTATATATTAATTAAATTTCGGAAGCCGGTGTTCTTGTTTTCGTTTCTTAGTTATTTTCCCTTTTTAGTGGTACATATTGGACAAGTTCCTTACTATAGAAATTGTCCATTATGTACCTATAATGTCCACAGTGATGCCAGAATAGATTACCCGAATAACATGTAACTTTAACATAACCGGTGGAATGAGAGTGTACATGGGTGAACTGTACACATTAGCGTACCCGTTTAGGGCCATACTGGCGTGATGGTATGTTATGAATTGGTGTAAACAATAAACAGACATGCAATTGGGTTGTTGAATTTAAAAAAAAATACGATATTTAAAATTTATTTTGAAACTTTACATATCATAAATTATATTGTCGTTGCAAAAATCTCTTAAATATTTTTTTTCAATTTATTATAAGCAATTGAAAATCGATAAAATTTTAAAAAGAACCACCTGTCTACGAACGGGCCATGATTGGTCGCCATGTTGGTGACGTCATAACGTTCAAGGAATTTCACCATAGTACAGTGTCACGTAAATTTACTAAAAATATCCAAAAATTAGTGCAAAAATATTATTTATAACAGCAAATTTTATTTAGACATGTGTGATAAAGGATTCATAAAGGCAAATTTCGAAAAGATATCCATCTGATGGACGATTTGGAAAAATTGAGCTTAAGTAAAGTAGTCGTAATGAATATTACGCGATAGTGGACCGCGACCGGTGTTTGTCATTGTTGTTCATTGTACACATTACATTTAGAAACATAATTGTCATAATGTAATTGTTGTTACATATGGGTAGGTGATATTCGTGTAAAATAAAAAGCTAACAAACACGATTGGCGCGCAACTTCGACTTTAGATATCAAAAAACTTCATAGGTACCACTAAATATTATACAACCCGAAATCAGTGGAGCCTTTATTTTTATTTATTTTTTGCATAACATCCTTAAAATATTCGGTATTTTTTATTATTTGCATATCCCTTTATAATATTAAACACAAATATCTATATAATATAATTACAAACACTAAAAAACTTTGTAGAACAAAAACGTGAAAATATTAATTCGGTACATTTTCAAATATCTCTCTCAAATATCTTTCAAATAATTCTCATTTTCAAATGCGTCGACCGATTTTCACAATTCAAACAGAAATATTAGTTTTACGCCTATATCCGTCATTTAAAATAATGAATATATCTCCATAAACAAAAAATCATGTTTTCAAGTTACGTAATTATACTAAAATGTCAACTTTGCTCGAAAGTTCCCTTAAAAATGTACTTTTCTCAATCTTTAATGATCAAATTAAGAGTTTAATCAGAATCTAATACTAAATTTGAACAAGATAACCACATAATTAACATATTCTAATTGGAATCTAGTTAGACATAGAACATTTCTCAAAACTTTAGTACAGTTTGCTAGGTTGGGTATTGCGCGAATCACATAATAATGGGGAGTTATTTGTAATATTCGTACATAATGATGTGAAGCAAGCACGATAACTTTTAAGGTTCGATATTTATGATCAATGTATTCGATATTCATCAATATATGTATTGACGATAATAACAAGATGGAATTGGTTATAAGTCAAAACACTGTATAAGCTATGTGCCACAATGAGTAGAAATGAACGTTGTGACGTCACACACAAGCGGGAGCTAGTGGTGCTGAGTCAACAATATCAGAATGTTGTTGATGAACGTGACCAACTGCGGGTAGTCACGGATGGTTTCCATAATTGCAGTGATTTGTATGAGGAGGCTTTAGGTAAAGTTAGGGACCTAGAAGATGAATTGGCTCATGCTAATTCTCTAATCCAAAATCTGCAAAAAGAACAATCATGTACTCAGGTACAGGAAACATGCCATTTATATAGTGAATTAATAAAATCAAATTGTAAACCTCATTCCATAACCACTATTGACCTGACTGAAGATTCCTTATTAAATGAGACAAATAGGTATAAAGTTAGTCATAAAAAATTGAAAAAGTATGCAAAATTTAATAAAATAATTAAAAATTATACCCAGTACAGGAAACAACACAAAGTTTTCTTAAAAAATATTCCACTCAGAAAAGAACGTGTTGACCTGCTTAAAAAATTAAATAATTACCAGATCAAATTAGAAGACAGCATAAAAATCTATGAAATTGACACACAGCGCTTACAAAATGATATTCAGGTACTTGAGGATAAACTGGGCTCCCTTTACAGTAAATATGTTAGCTCCCAGTTACAAATTAAGGAACACATTCTGGCCGCAAACGAATTGCTGATGTGTCAATGTAATTGTCAGATAGACTCAAACCTGAAGGCTGTTCAGCCAAAGACAATGGAGGTCCAGCCTCGTGCTGAGAGGGTGTCTCAGGACAGTGTCTTTGACCTAGACATTCCTGATATTTCACAGGAAGTGTCTCAAGTTGACCGGCCTGAGACTGCATCCTTTCCAACAAATAATTGTCATCATGGTTTTAATTCGGTTATGTTTGCAGATGGTATTGGAAGAGGTTTAGGTAAATTATTAAATAGCAATCAGAGTTATTCAACTTTGAATTATTGTATGCCTGGGTCATCTTACAAGCATATCATGGAATCTGTAACAAATAATGTATACAAACCAGATACCAATGTAACTGTCTTTATAGGTAACAGTTTGGATGTAAAAAAAGATGACATCACTGAGTGTGTAACGGAGTTATTAAAGTTAAATTGTAATAAAATCGTATTGTGTGCTTTTCCATATTTGGAAAAATTGTCTAGTAGACAAAATAATTATATACACATGCTGAATAAGCATGTTCATTTCCTTGTCAGCCATTACAGCGACAAATTAGTTTTTTTGGACATCAACATTTTTGTTGATAAATTAAAAACGACAGGCAATACAGTGTATCTGCCTATTAGGGTAAGACGTCAAATAGCGAGGCTATTATCTTTTACTATAAACTCAGACATAAATAGTATGTCGAAGGCATGTACTGTAGTTGATATTAGTAGTAATACTAATATACAGGTAGTCAATAAGTTTAATAACGTTAGCACTTCTGCTATTAATATTTATAGTTTAAACTAGTTTGTAGGACAAGGGAGGGTACCAACAACGAAATAGTTACTAGTACATCCATCATCAAGAAGGTACCTTCTTGCTCTCACTTAGTTAATTTAAAAAAAGGGGCTAAGCAGAATTCCTTGAAATTATTCCATCAAAATATTCAAGGTTTTTCTGCGAAGCAATTGGAAATAGAACTGTTTTTGGAAAAAACAATGTTTGAAATTGTTTGTTTTACTGAGCATTGGCTGAAAGATCATACAATGCTAATTAATTATGAAAATTATACCGTGGGTAGTTGTTTTAATAGAAATATTATGTTACGTGGAGGTTCACTTATATTAATTAAAAATGGTATTAAATCAAAACCTCGTAAAGATATTGTAGATCTATCAGTTGAACATAGTGTTGAACTGTCATGCGTTGAGCTGGATAAGCATGTCATAGTGTGCGTTTACAGACCCCCCAATTATGGTAACTACTCTATATTTGAGTCAGTGATGGAAGATGTTTTGGCAAAACTTGCAATTGGAAATAAACTAATCATAATCTGTGGTGATTTTAATATAAATATTTTAGAGAGTAATTCAGATAGCAGTAGATTATTAAATCTCTTCAAATCATTTAATTTGTCACATGTGTTTATGGAACCAACACGAAAAACTGTAACTTCTGCTACATGTATTGATAATGTATTTTGTTGCTGCGACTACTTAGACAAAGCCATTATAAATTGTCTGCCTTCGGATCATAGTGGGCTATTGGTAACCTTTGAGTCCAACATACCAATTCAACAAGTGCAGATTCAATCCAGACCAATAACATCCGGTAAATTAAATCAGTTTAACAGCAGTTTAATTAGTAAGCTAAGTGATCAAGACCTTACAGTGAATGATGGTAATATTCTATATAAAAAAGTTTTCTCAGTAATCCAAAAGGAGTTCAATAATTCTTTTAGGAAAAAAACTAAAACTGTATGCCCTAAGTTTTTATTCAGTGACTGGGCGACTGAAGGACTCAGGAAAAGTAGGGAAAGACTTTACGAGCTCTATGGCCTTAAGCCTTATATTAACACTGAAACTTTTAACAAGTATGTTGCTACTTATTCAAAAATTTTTAGAAATACGTGTAAAGTAGCTAAGGCTTTATACATTGGTAATAAAGTTAAAACCGCAGAAAATAAAATCAAGACTGTTTGGAAAATTATAAACAATGAAACGAACAGGAACAAAAGAAATAATACTGATTACACGCTTGAAACTACACATGGACTTATTAGAGATAACAAAAAAGTTGCTCAAGAATTTGTGGATTTCTTTACCAGCATCCCAATTAAAACTACTGAAACCCTAAATTCTTCGCCCTCACTTGCTTCTGGTTTATTAAACGCAAACGTTTCAGCCTGCCCGACAGAATTTAACTTTTCACATGTAAACCCAATAACAGTAATAAAAGCTTTTAAGCAAATCAAGATCAAATTGACCGAAGATCTATGGGGAATGTCCATCAAAGTTTGTACCTCCATTATTCAGACTATAGCGCCGTACTTAGCTTTAATTTTTAATTTGTGTGTAGATCAAGGAGTCTTTCCGGATCTAATGAAACATAGTAAGGTTATACCACTTTTTAAATCCGGGAACAGTAAAGACACAAATAATTATAGACCAGTATCGGTGCTGCCGGTTTTCAGCAAGATATTTGAAAAGATAATGCTAAATCAGATGCTCATTCATTTTAATACGAATAACATCCTACACGATAAACAGTATGGTTTTACCAAAGGACGTTGTACGACTGACGCTTGTGTCACCTTATTAAAACATATCTTTGAAGCGTGGGAAGAGGCACAAGATGCCATAGGGGTTTTCTGCGACCTGTCGAAAGCATTTGATTGCGTTAATCATGAAACATTACTTTTGAAACTTGAGCATTACGGGCTAGGCCAATCAGCGTTGAGTTTAGTTAAATCTTATTTAAATGATAGACAGCAATTAGTTCAAATAAACGGTGTCAATTCGTCCGGGTTAACCGTGAAAATGGGGGTACCCCAGGGTTCAATTTTGGGTCCTTTCTTGTTTCTAGTCTACATTAACGATTTACCTCATCTATTGAAAAACAATCTAAACATGGTGTTATTTGCTGATGACACTTCGTTGATTTTTAAGATAAATAGACGTACGAGTAACGTTGACGATGTAAATACCGTCTTGCGACAGGTTCAAAATTGGTTCACGGCTAATAATCTAGTTTTAAATGCTAAAAAGACTAAGTGCATAAAATTTGTCTTGCCGAATGTCAAAAGTAATGATTGTGACATTTTATTAAACAAGGAGAAGCTAGAATTCGTCGATAAAACGGTTTTTCTGGGGATCACGCTAGACTCGAGGTTGCAATGGGGGCCTCATTTAATATCACTTGCGGGGCGGCTAAGCTCGGCAGCTTATGCTGTTAGAAAAATACGTCAGTTTACTGATGTCGATACCGCAAGATTAGTCTATTTTAGTTATTTTCATAGTATAATGTCTTACGGTATCTTACTATGGGGAAGGGCTGCAGACATTGAGTCAATTTTTATTCTGCAAAAACGAGCCATCAGAGCGATATACAATCTTCGCCGGCGCGATTCTCTAAGGGAACTGTTTAAGAACATTAACATCATGACGGTACCTTGTCAATATATTTATGAAAACATCATGTATGTTAGAAAGAATTTACATCTTTTTAGTAAATACGGTGACAGACATAATTATGTTACTAGAAATAGGGACCAACTAATTCAACCAGGTTTCAGGCTGGCTAAAGTAGCATCATCTTTTATGGGGTACTGTATAAAATGTTACAATAAAATTCCTCCCCACATTCTACAACTAAATGAGACGAAATTTAAGACTTGTATAAAACGCACACTATGTAGGCAAGCATATTATAAGTTGGGGGATTACATCGCTGATAAAAATGCTTGGCTCAATGCTGGTCCTGCTCCGCAGCCACTAGGGCGCAAGAACAATTAGTGATGGGCAGAAAAGTATCGAAGTATTGTTGGACATGCTGAAGACTGTATGCAAATTTTTGTATTGTATAAACTCAATTTCTTTTAGTATTATATAATTGCACAGCACATGTGTGAGTACTATGTTCTGACTGTAGATAAATCTACCATTCACTGTACCTATATGTCGTTCGTTGACTTCTGTGTGCCCTGGCAGTTGAGTGTGTCATGCTCTCTCTAATTTCTCTCTGATGGTGGCACATGTGTTGGATCATTCGGTTCCCTTCATGATGGTTGAGCTGAGTGGTGCCGATCCATGCGTCATGTTCGTGAACGGGCGCCATCAGTTGGGATTGGTCATAACTTAGCTGTCTCGGCCTGTTAAAGTGCTTTTTTTTAATTATTTGTTACTCTAGACGCTTTTACGTACACGTCTTTTTACATCGTTCTCACATATATGTATTTTTTCAACAAGAATGATGTAACCAAAAACTTGTAATTAAAACTGATGGAAAAGAGTGTCCGGGGAGTTTCTTGCAAATTCTTCTCCATTGAGACCTACAGACGCTTGCGAATTTGCAACTAGAGTCATCTTTTTATTAATTTTTTGTTTGACAATTCAAAAGTACTTCTAAAGTTTAATTGAAATAAATACCTTGATTTTGATTTTGATTTTTGACACGGGCTCGGCTTTGTTCGGAAAACTTTCGGGGTGTTTTCGGTACTGGATTCAAAAAAATATTTTCGATTGGATTTTACTTTGTAATTACAATGAAAAAAAAAAACTAAAAATAGTTTTGTATGAAAACTTATATATGATCTTTCCATTTATTACAAAAAAAAAGTTGGTTCAACAAACCAATTGCAGGAAACCCGAGAGATTTCCCGTCAGTTATCTATGAGTTTTGTTGTAAATCTCCGAAGTTCTTCATCAGATCTTTACCAAATTTAAATGGGACCATTTCGGAATAACATTCTTTCGAACAAAAAATTATTTTGCTCATCCGTTTATCTATGAAGGAGTTATGCCCGAACATACATAAAAAATATATAAATATCCGAATTGAGAACCTCCTCCTTTTTGGTAAGTCGATTAAAAAAGGAAGCCGCAAGATTTATGACTAAGATGAAGTAAGCTGTCCTTTCGACTAACTGTCAACTGATTTTAGGGATTTTAGGGACAGCTTATCTCACCAAAGTTTTCACGAGGAGTTTTCTTAGCGACCGGCATATCATTGGATCAAGCGTGGTTATCTCTCCTCTTCCTTCTCAGTATGAGAAGAGGTCTTTACCCTACACTGTTACAATAACACCCAGTTATTATAATAATAACAATCAGGTTTAATTAAATCGTCTTGTTGTGGCAGCTATCCTAATATGTATGCCTGTGACTGATACGCTCTGACATTTGAATGATGCATCGCTACTTGAATTAGTAAACGCTGTGTATTAGGCGTTTCGAGTGAGATATTGTTGGTTTAGGTTTTGTCTTAATTTATTTTAGTATTATATAACACATATAGCACATATGAGAGCAGAGAGTACTATGTATAACTGTAAGGCCCGATTTCTGATTTAAGTAAAGCAGGAATAATCAGTTGAGTATTGTCATGTCAGTGTCAAATTATTTAGGAAGCCTTTGAGTATTTTACGTTTCACAATTGAGAATCTACCTAGATCAGTTAAGTAAGTACCTACTTATGTATGGACCTGTCAAAGTTCCATTCACTTTCTCTTTCATCCTTACGTTCCATTTTACAAACGAAAAAGAGACATCACAAGATTGCATAAAATTTACTGATATAAATTTTATACAGCTATAAAAAGTACGTTAGTATTATATTACATCATTCAAGATTAAAAAACTCAAGTTATTAAAGATATTATAATCTTTAATAACTTGATTTTTCATATTTAAGCAATTTAATAGATACCTATTTGAAATGTATACAACCTTATTATGAAACTATGAAATGAATCGTAGGTACTAGTCAATTACTTCAAGATTGTCATGGCAACCGTATTTATTTTGTCAATGATGTCTTATCGTAAGAAAATAATATACAATATAATTTTTTATTTGCAAAATCAAGAATTGAAGCTTATAATTACTAGAAGTGAATGTGTTTAGAGCGAGCAGTTGCTGGTTCTTGTAATACCTCATAGAACTACAGAATATTTTACGTATATTATTACCTCAATTTATTTTACTCAGAATTTCACAAGATCTCTCAAAAGGGCACTTGTGCATCTGCATTGGAATCTGATTGCAATTGTGATTTACCAACAAATGTGGACTATTGTGATGCAATTTTTATTGGCTGACCTGGGTTTTCAAGACCGAAGGCTTTGCTAGACATCGAAGAACCTCCAAAGAAAAACAATATTAGCCAGGGTCGGTGCCATTGGATATGTGTCTTATATTATGAAAGAGGACTGTGTTTAATTATATGTGTTAACAAGCAATATAATATCTGCCTACTTATTTTGTAAAATAATAATTAAATGAGACTTAACATGATGTTTTTATCATCTTTTATACTGTTCTGATACCAAAATCGTATCACACAAAAGCCAAATTCTGTACACAATTTCATCGCTGTCCTAAACCAAATAATCCGTTGTAACCTCTTCTTGTCTTGTGGATTCTACTAATACCTATTTTATATAGGTATGAAAGTCTGTATGTTTGGATATTTGTTAATCACACTTCAATGGTTGAACGTATTTGGAAGTATATACTTTGGAAAACATTTATACAATGACTTGAATTAGAACCTAGGACATAATAACAAAAAATAAATATAATAATAAAATAAACGGAATAACAAAGCCTTTTATTCTGAAATCATAGATATAAAACTGAAGTCTATACAATACATGTTTATAGTTTATAAAATGTTCCTAATCTCAGTGTGCCTCTTCGCATACACTAACAGTTTCCACTGGGATCTATCCTGACCTACTCGCCAAAACCACAGCGCGCCATTGCTTACACTTTTTGCCTACATCTTGGACCAGCAGTCTTTCCCATATCCCATTCCCATCTCTGACACTGTCTTCAACGGCTTCTTTTCCCATCTCTTGGTTACCAGTTTGTCACTTTTCTCCATGTCCCTTGGTTATCGCGCATCATATGACCGGTCCATCTCCACTTTTCACATAGTTCCTGTTGGATGAATCTCGGTTTTCGCGCAGGAAAAACTACTGGCGACCACACACACACAAAAACTGGCACTTTTTGAATATTTTTCTTGAAGATCTCACTCACCATCGTCATCATTTCTGCCGAAAGACTTCCCCAGCGTCACCACATCAACCGGTCCTGTGCGTCTTTCATACATCGGATTTCCGTGACTTTAACCAGGTCATCGGTCTACAGAGGGAGGCCTTAAAGCACTGCGTAATCCGCCACGCGGTCGCCACTCCAGAACTTAACAGCCCCATTGACCATCCGTTCTTCGACCATCTGAGATCTATCAGGCGTGAAATATTTGCATCCAATCTAATGTTTTCGATAATTCAGGGCGAACACTCTTCTTCCACGCATCGGTCTTCGTGGAGGCATCTCCAAGGAAGACAAGGTCTTCTTTGTTACTCGTTTTATCAGTTTATATATTATTTTGTATTTATTTCGCTTGATCACCGTTTAAGCACAGGCTTGTCAACTATCAACTGCCAAATGTAACCAGTGTAGCCAGATTCGACGAGCTCAAAGTCGGCGAAAATTTCGTATGTCCATTTATAAAAAAACTCAAGACGACCATTATTCACTAAAACCACGAAACATTCTTCGAAACTTAAATGCGTTAGCCACAAGAATCATTTATTATTTCTTTATTTCCCTGTGTTGTTGCGCACTGAAGTATAATGAAAAATAGTGATGAACTTAACATTTTGGTTTCCAGTTAATTTCATCATTCCTCAGATAATGTTGTGTTAGATAGTCTCATTCCGAAATCGCATAAAATCGCCCCATTTTTTTTTTCTGTGTTATCCTAATTGGCGGCGCTCGTAAAAATCGGTCGCCCCGGCACCATTCCGAGTAGCCTAAATGGCAAAAAGGCGCCCAATCTGGCTACACCGATGACGTAACGTTGACAACGGTTTGAGAAAACTTTGAGAATTTGAGAATGATCAAATGTGTTTTTCTCAGTTGTGAAACCCAATTGAACGTCAATGAAGGTTTTTTGTATGACATAGGGCATACTTTGGCATGACTTTACAGCGTATACTCAAACCTTGCTCAGCATCGCAGAAAACTTAAAGTGACAGATGATCAAGAATGACAGATGCTTAAATCGAGTTAAGCACATACTTAGCGTCAAATACTCAAATCAGAAATCGGCCGTAAATCTACCATTTACTGTACCTATATGTCGTTTGTTGACTATACTAGTGTGCCCTGGCAATTAATAGTGTGTCATGCTCTCTCTGATGGTGGCGCATGTGTTGGATCATTCAGTTCCCTTCATGATGGTTGATCTGAGTGGTGCCGATCTATGTGTCATGTTCGTGAACGGGCGCCGTCAGTTGGGATTGGTCATAACTTGGCTGCCTCGGCCTGTTTTTAATTACCTATGTAATGATATTTTTTTTAATTGTTTGTTTTACTCTAGACGCTTTTAAGCGCTTGACGTTTTGTTGCCCGATAGCTACAATCCAGGGGTCTTTAAGTCAAGAGTGAATAGGTTACTACTAGGCAAGCGTGCTCCATCGTAGACCACATCTTCGCTTACCATCAGGTGAGATAGTGGTCAAGCGCGAGCCTATACTAGATTAAAAAAAAATGAAAGGATGTAACCAAATACTTGTAAAAAACTTTTTATTTTAAAAGAGTAACTGTGGAGTTTCTTGTCCATTTTTCTCCATAACAAACTACATTTCCGAATGCACGGTAGAATCAATTATTGTTACTTTTAAATTATATTTTTTTTTGACGTCCAATATGCCGCTTAATGGCTTAATTGAATAAAGAAATTTTGATTTCATTTTGATTTTGTCTCTTTGAATGGTTTATTTCAGTAGGTTTTCTAAAACAGCGACTGTTTTTTTATTCTTATTATGGTATATTTTTTTAGAGTTTTTGTCATGGATATTTTATGGTAGTATTGAAGTTAAGAATTACGTGTAAAATAATTTTAGGAAAGAGAACAAGATGCACAGCGATGCGCCACCAAAGACATCCCACCCATATGCACAAAACGTATTTGGTATCCATTGATCACTACTGAAGAGTGTATTTCCTCTTTCATCATGTCTTTGTTTCCTGATAGCTTTATAGCTAGTTCTTTTTAAGTCAACATTTCTAGGCAAGCGCGTTCCATCGTCGACTATCTACTTCTTGCACCTTATTTCTATATACCTACATGTAAATTGATATCATTTAATTGTGATTTTGTGTGTTATGCTGTGTCTTTTGTGTGTTGTGCTGTGTCTTTTGTGGGTTGTGCTGTGTCTTTTGTGTGCACTAAACAAATGGTTTATCTATCTACCTCATCACTTACTATCAGGTGAAATTCAAACGAGAGCATATCTATAATAACAAAGCTGCTTTCCTTTTATTTAATGGCTCTTTTTTTTCCTTTTTTCTTTATTTCTTATAATTCTTCGACTGTTTATCATTTTTAAAAATAATTACTGGTTAATAAATTATACCTCTTCAAACAAATTATGATACATCAACCCATTACATAACCAAACCATGAAGAGGCACACTCAAACCTAAACATTATCGTCTCTTGTTTACAAAATGGCTGATACCTACCTCATTAATTTACCTTTGATGTTAAAGGGCTGTCCTCTGAATTGTTTATTGTGTTATATTTGACTGTGTATTCTTTTGAATGTAGGAATTTGTAGGACAATGTGTTGTTTCTCTTTTTCATTCAATTGTTATTAAATTAGCTTTTTGTTTACTAACACGTGCGATTAATTGCCGCGATTATTTTAGTCGTCAATTCTCCAATTCTATCTTTAGGATTCGGTGGATGTGTTTCCATGGAATTAGCGATCACAAGACGATAAATTTTTTGACTTTTCATTTAATCTATTTAATCATTCATATTATCGTCATCCACAGCAGGAGCCCTCTCACCTGCGAGAGGAGGCCTGTGTCCCAGCATTGGGAACATTAATAGGCTGATGATGTGATGTGATGTGACAGCCCGAGTTCATCCACTGCTGCGTATAGGCATGTCTTTGACTCCTGAGCTAGCCTCAGCTCAGCTCAGGTTTTTAACAGCGATGGCAACAATGTCGTCTAGCCATCTCGCGGTCGAAAGACTTGTACTTCTCTTTTTTCCTGCGTATCTTTTATGTGTGTAATATTCTTTATTACCTCATATCTTTCAAACAGCTATACGGATTTATTTAATGATAATGATAGATTAGATGCGTCTTGACCGCTTAATTGTTATTAAAATATAAAAACAAACATGGCGCATTTCAGGCGCCATCTTGTGCGGTTCCCAATTTATTCCCCAATTTTTTTACAATCCCTTTGATTGGGATATCAAAATTAAGGGATTAAGGTGGTGGTTACGAAAATATATATGTACCATTTATATGTTTATAAGTATTGTAAATAAAAAAAGTTAATTTAAAAATCAAAATCCTGATTGTTTAAGAACCGGTCCAATCACACTAATATCGAATAGGTTCATTTAAAATTGCAAAAAATGCCCAATGTAGGTATGCATCGAACACCTACTATAAAAAAAAAACTTTCTCTAAAGGAAAGACTATTTTATGTTTCCATTAAAATATCATACAAAGTTATTTACACAGGAGTACAAGGACTAAATCGATAAAGGTCAGACCTGTTTATGTCAGCCATTTTTATAAAGACGTGACCCTCCATGATATGGGTTCGTCTGATAATATAATCTACTGGGACAACGGAAGGTCTGAAATAAATAAAAATGTAATTTATTACCCATCCTGGGCCTTTTCTTGGTCTTGAACTTGGATGGACTAGAAAGGACTGGTGCAAATTATTTTTGTGTAGACAAAAGGTGCCTAGGATACTATAAAGAAAATTGTAAATTAGGCACTATTATCATATTTCTGGATGAAGGCTTTTCAAAATATTACAATTGCATCAATGTCTAATTATCGATTGTACAAATTTAATGGAATTGACATGCGCTACTAATATGTCACGTGGTGAATCCCAAATATTTTGGACTTTATTTATAGAATTTAACTTAGTCTAGAGCTGTTGGGTCAAGAATTAAAAACAACCGGTCAAGTGCGACTCGGATTGACGTACCGAGGGTTCCGTACAAACAGCTACATTCACCAACAAAATTAGGTAACTAGGTCAACGGGAACTACCATTTAGGTTTAGGACCCAAAACTTATAGGGTACTTCCGGTTGACCTAGAATTGTCAATTTTGGTTAAAAGTTTGAAAATTCAGGTAAATTTTGGTACCTGCTTACAAGATTTCGCGAAAATCTAAATTTGCCCATATCTTTTTATCGTGTTGATTCAAATTGCTAGGTCCACCCGTTCCTGAAAAAATCGGTGGTGATACACGGACAGACGGACAAGAAAGTGATCTTATAAGGGTTCCTTTTTACCTTTTGAGGTACGGAACCCTAAAAGTCGTCTTAAAAGAGTTTTATTACTAACTTTGTAACCAGTAAGTGTAATAATGTAAATGTCACTACATCTAAACTCTTCCAAGGCAAGCACTTAGTACTAAAACACCGAAATAAATACAAGACCCAAAAGTTTGTCGAAAGACAAAGTGTTCTGTTTAAAGGTTCAGTACTATCCTATCACATATATCTACTAGCCTATTTACCCAGACCAACTTGATATAGTCCTGTCACGTAGAGAACTCACACCAAACATGACTAGGAGGTACCTGACATAAAATTCACAATAAAAGATAACTGAAACATAGTTGACAAATACGCTGCCAGTTGTGTTTGTTTGCCGAGGGGCAAATGATTGCCTAAACAGCATACAAGGGTTTAAAGGGGCAGCTTCAAAGTCGTTTTTTAAACCAAAGTTTTATATACGTTAAACATTTGTGGTAAAATACACATAATTCAGCATAGAAGTCCACAAAAGCTAGGGTCAAAAATGTATCTTATGAAGTTGATACCTACTTACTTTGCAATAATTATCACTACATCTAAAACTTTTCAACGCAAGCACTAGGTACTAAAATACCGAAATAAATACACAAAACCCAAAAGTTTGTCGAGAGAGAAAGTATTTTGTTTAAAGGTCCAGTATTATCCTATCACATATATAATCCTACTCACTCAAAACAACTCGATATATTCCTGTCACGTCGAGAACTCACACGAAACATGACAAGACGTTGCCTGACACCATTTTCACAATAAAAGATAACTGAAACATAGTTGACAAATACGCCGCCAGTTGTGTTTGTTTGCCGAGGGGCATAGCCCAAACAGCATACAAGGGTTTAAAGAGGCAGCTTTGAAGACGTTTTCCAAACAGAACTTTTGTACACGGTGGATATTTGTGCAGAAATATTGGAAAAGCGCAACTACTTCTGAATAGTAGTAGATAGATAAAAGAATATTTATTATTTTTACCGTTTTAGATACAGAAAATACAAATATAGAAATCATTAAATAATAAGAGATAGATTTGAGTCTTAGAATAATTACTATCATGCCATGATCATGCCTTTGTCTGTTGTCTGGCTGTAAATTGGCAATATGAAGGGTAGAAAAGAAATAACCTACCACCAGGCTTCAAAACAAGAGTCAATAGCCATCTCAGTCGTTCCAATATAGAACTCATCGCTTGCCATCAGACGAGATTGAAGTCAAAAGCGTCGCGAAATAAAAAATGGTTATTATATTCCTATAGAAAGATTTTGGAAAACAATCCCGTAACTGTTTTGATGTACCTAAAAGTATATTTATTTATTTATTTATTTAGACTTCATGCACAAAAGGTACAAAGGCGGACTTAATGCCTTAGGCATTCTCTACCAGTCAACCAAGGGTGGTGCAGAGACAACATGGCAGGTGCATTTTTCAAAAATAATAATAAGCCAGTTATTATATAACATACTAAAATAGGTGAAATACACGTACATATATATCTATTTATATATATATATTTTTTTTTTTTTTTCTATTTTTTTTTTTTTTTTTTTTTTTTTTTTTATATCTATTTGTATCTATCTATCATATATATATATATATATATCTATATGTATTGTATCTGTTTATAATTTAACCAGCACAAGATCAATAAACAGGGATGCATTGAAAAAAACTCCGAGCGTGATCTCAATGTCATCATAATCTTGGGTTAAAGAAAAAGTAACATTCTGATAACGATTGCCAACAAGAGCAAAATCTATGAATTGACATGCGCTACCAAAAAAGTTGCTTCGGGAGGTTCCTGTTCAGGATAAGGCGGGAGGAAACGCCCGGGTGTCACCATTGTGTGGATCGCCCGGAGGACACGGTGGAGCATACGGTGGAGGTCTGCCCCGCTTGGGCGGAGCACCGCCGTGTCCTCGTGGAGGCGATCAGCGGTGGCGACCTCTCGCGTCCGGCCCTGGTTCAGGCCATGGTACGGAGCGAGAGCGCATGGGAAGCCGTCACCTCCTTCAGCGAAGCAGTAATGCTCGCAAAGGAGGAGGCGGAACGCGTGAGGGAGACACAACGGAGACGCCCTCACGCCCCTAGCCACCGCAGGAGACGCCCCGGGCGTCGGGAGTCGCAAGCCGATTTCCGGCCACCGTAGGCGCGGGCTTGCGGACGGCGAGTAATGGGTAGCTCGCCGTCCGATAAGGACCAGGCCCGAGTCGACGGCGCGTAGTGTTCCACGCGCGCCTCAAAGAGATGTCAGCAAAAGTTGACGGGGTCCGCTAGGGCCGATGCCTGTCAGGGTCGCGGATAAATTTGAAAGAGAGTTACCGCGGCCCTGGCACAAGCAACTGAAGGAACACGGGTGGGTTTTAGTCATTAAAAGTCTGACACGCCCTCCCGCTTCACCCAGAGCGGGAGAAGTCATTGGATGATTTCCCACCCAAAAAAAAAAAAAAAAAAAAAAAAAAAAAAAAAAAAAAAAAAAAAAAAAAAAAGGGTTAAAGAAAAAGTAACATTCTGATAACGATTGCCAACAAGAGCAAAATCTATGAATTGACATGCGCTACCAAAATCCTTAATATTTAATCACAAAAAACAGTAAAAATATCACGTTTGTTGTATGGGAACCCCACTCAAATATTTATTATATTCTGTTTTTAGTATTTGTTGTTATAGTGGCAACAGAAATATGCCACGGTTCATGAGATACAGCCTGGTGACAGACGGACAGACAGACAGACGGACCGCAGAGTCTTAGTAATAGGGTAGTTTTTATCTTTTGGATACGGAACCCTAAAAATGACAAATATGTAAGGGATTTTCAAGCGCTATCGAAATGTCACGTGATCCATCACTAACATTTTGGCATTTCGACCATCTCCATCACTGATATCGAATGAGTTTGACCCTCGGGCTTATCTTTGTCACTACCATAGCACAAGAAATATTGTTAGTAAAGCTTATCCTGATCACGGTTCAAGAGATACAGCCTGGTGACAGACAGACAGACGGACAGTGGAGTCTTAGTAATAGTGTCCCGTTTTTACCCTATAAGCACGGTACCCTAAAAACAAATAATATAATAATCAACAAGCAATAAATAGATACTTGCAATATTGAACACCATAATTGGAATTTCTCAACCAAAAGTGCGGTGGACAAGTGACAAAACTTGTCCTGACATGTTCAAACTTTCATAAACGCTGGCATTTCTAAAGGACATGTCTATATGAAAGTCGAACAACTAAAATTACCGAAATACTTTGGCGAGCACAAAGTTGTCCAACTATTTTACTTGATGGTACATAAGCGAGGTGGTTACAAGCCGTTTACCAACTTCAGACGTTCAAACTTAAATTAAGAAGTCGAAACTCAGAAATACTTGGCAGAAGAAAAAATATAAATGAAAAGAGAATGGGGACGAAATTATAGCGTGGAATCACAAACCCGAAAAGAGGGTTACGATTTTAACTCGTATGTATATATGTTCATCTGTCCTCTCATAACTTTTAAACTACTTAACATATTTTGACAAATAAGTTATACATAGAAGCGTCTTGATCGTTCGCTGGTTATAGGCTATGTGACATCACACTAAATTGAAAATAGCGCTTTCTAGAGGACATTCAACTTCATATTTGATACACAAAAAACTTTTTAACAAAAAATCAATTCGACTTCCAAAACAAAACACTACATACTTCCGAAGTCGGTGTCGGTGTATGTGCATAATGGAAAACAATGGGTACAAAAGACACCGACTTTGGAAACTTCGACTTTTTAGTTTTGGTTGGCATTTACAGCCAAAGTATATCTCATGACGATTCCAATAAGCCCAAACACGACTAAAATACATTGTTTTATTTCATAGTTCCAGTGGCCATTGTGGTCTTCTTCACTAGTTCCACTTCACTAAATGATACTTTCCGAGTAAAAATTATTTCATTATTGATGAAAATACCAAAATTGCTATATGTATGCCTATAACATTTGAGGGGGTTACCTCGATTTCTCTAGGATCCCATAATCAGATCCTTGTTTGTATCCAAAAAAAAAAGAATCATCAAAATCGCATAAAAATCTTAATATATATATATCGGAGGAAGGTAAATGATTAGTAATAAATATCCCTTGTAAACTTATTACTTCAGGTTTGTTTAATTGGCAACATTTAGCTTCTGATCAGTTCTCAGTTCGATTTTATTCGATTGACAACACTTTATTTTACTTATGTCAAAATACTCGATTTGGATTGGATAATACAAGCAGTAATTTGCCGGAAGAGATTCTCTTAGCCAATAAAAAGCAGGAGTGTCATAGAGGCACTCTGAGTGGGTTCTCCCGCCATATTGGGTCGTGAAGTTAGAAAAGATAAGCGCGGACGCGCGTTTTGGGAGTTAAAAAGGAGTTGAGAGAAAAAGAGTTGAGAAGTAGCCTAAAGTGGCGTGTGTGAACTTGAACAAGTGTGTTTTAGTTGGGAAAAAGCGAAACGATTGGTGGCCGAATCCGCTGCTTTGATAAAATTGGAACAAGAACTATCTCTAAAACGGCATAAGTTACCTGCTTTGTGCATTGCATACCCACGATATGCCCACAGACCGAGGGTATTATTGAAGATAGCCCTCCTATCTCCGATATATATTTCTTGTGTGCGTGTGTATGTGACTGAACTCCTCCTAAACGACTGGACCGATTTTGATGAAATTTTTTGTGTGTGTTCGTGGAGATTCGAGAATGGTTTAGATTTACAAAAAAAAAAAAAAATGAAAAATTAGGGTAGGGTAGGTAGGGTAGGGTAGGTAGGGTAGGGTAGGTAGGGTAGGGTAGGTAGGGTAGGGTAGGTAGGGTAAGTAGGGTAGGTAGGGTAGGGTAGGGTAGGTAGGGTAGGGTAGGTAGGGTAGGGTAGGGTAGGTAGGGTAGGGTAGGTAGGGTAGGGTAGGTAGGGTAAGTAGGGTAGGTAGGGTAGGGTAGGTAGGGTAGGGTAGGTAGGGTAGATGCATATTAGGTGTTTTAATGGCAAAACAAAGTTTGCCGGGTCAGCTAGTATATATATATATATACGGTCGAATTGAGAAACCTCCTTTTTTTGGGAAGTCGGTTAAAAAATATCATTACTTATTCTCTATGAACAGTCAAGATCATTTCTGAATGACTAACATGGACAAGATAAAACAGTTGAGCGTAGTCACGGGACAGAGCTAGTCTTCAAATAAATAGAGACCATTTTCGTTCATGACCGAACCGATGATAAACGTGTCCACTATCTACTTACAGATAAATTACTCCTCCATTCCCTAGATTATGATATATGGTTTTTAGCATCCGATAACGTTATATGTTAACCTAACCTTACCTACCTAGGTATGTACTTCGTTTCTTGTTGTTTCTTAGTTATTTTGATTCTTAGCTATATTGTTTTTAGGGATTTCATTTTTGCTGCGGTATTTTCTAGATTAGGTGCAATGTTTTCTTGATTTGTCTCACTTGTCACAGTTATTTTGAGGCTTAATCTTCGACTCAAAAGGACTGTGTGAGAACCTTCTTCCTTCTTTTCTTCTGTGTGAGAGCCGTGGTGGCCCAGTGGTATCGGCCTCAACTTACAAGTTGTAGGTCGTGGGTTTGAGCCCAGGCAGGCGCTTTACTTTGTGTAAATAATTTTATCACTACTGCTCTCAAAACGGTGAAGGAAAACATCGTGAAGAAACCGGCGCATGTCCTAGAACCAAAAATTCGAAGACATGTGACATCCACCAATCCGCACTGGGCCCGCCTGCTGGATTACGGCCCATTCCCTCTCACAGCGAGGAGGCCTGTGTCCCAGTAGTGGGAACATTAATAGGCTGATGATGTGATGTGATGTGTGTGAGAACCTTTTGCCAGGGATATCATACACACATACTAAGCTCCACTCTCTAGAAGTACTGTGCAGATCACAAAAGTATTTCACAAAGGCTACTTTTTTCTCGGATATAGAACCTCGGGGAAGACGCCACTTAAAAAGCTGGTACACGATAAAGGTGAAATACAGCATAATATTTTATTTTAAGATAAATTGGAAACACATGTATGTGTGTCTAAGATTAGCGTAGATACAAATAACTCAATGACTTTGAACCTAACAGCCTCCTACGCTCTAAGATCTACGACTTTGAAAGGCTTGCTACAAAACATATAGGTTGTTCCAATGCCACTTCAATTAACATCTATTCCACTTTGGGGACTCGCTTTTGGGAATCAGGAATCGATTTCGGCGAGACGACTGTTATTTTAAGCTGCCAAAAGCGCTAGAATGTGTCGATATTAAAATTGGTTATTTCTTCTTGGCTACAATAACATTTAGGAAAAATAATAATGAAATTCCGAAACATTAAAAACAAACCTTAATAAAATGTATAATTGATTATGAAATCGAATGTTTTATTCATAACTCTGATGAGGGCTCGACCAATCGAGGTTATTGATTAAAAATAGGACTGGGTGCCGAAGCTGATCAAATTCAGCTGAGGAAGTTAAGAGATGTTAATGCTTATCTTGTCTATAATTATGTCGTACTCCAAGCGTACCTGCAGTATTGTACTGTATATAAAAAAAACCGGCCAAGTGCGAGTCGGACTCGCACACGAAGGGTTCCGTACCATTATCGCAAAACACTGCAAAAAAATCACGTTTGTTGTATGGGAGCCCCCCTTAATTTATTTTATTTTAATTTAATAATAATTATTTTTTGAAGAGAATATACCACTAAACATTCTGTGAATATTTCAAGCGTCTACCTGTTGCCGTTATTAATATCGAGCAAAAAACGGCAAAAATATCGCGTTTGTTGTATGGGAGCCCCCCTTTAATATTTACTTTATACTGTTTTTAGTATTTGTTGTTATAGCGGCAACAGAAATACATCATCTGTGAAAATTTCAACTGTCTAGCTATCACGGTTCATGAGATACAGCCTGGAGACAGACGGACAGACGGATCGCGAAGTCTCAGTAATAGGGTCCCGTTTTTTCCCTTTGGGTACGGAACCCTAATGAGTTTAAGCAAGAGAACCAGAAAATTATGTATCATTCTCTTGGCCTTAGCCCGATTAGTTTTCTTCTAAGTACCTACCTATCTAGTCACTTTCTAGACATATCGCGTTTTTCACAGTCCATCCGAATTTATGGTCTTCTCGTATTAACGCCCTCCGAATTATATTATTGTTAATTGATGTGTAAAAGTGTTTTTTATAGCTTATATAAATAAATATCATTTATCAACCTTAAAAGATAATGATAATTATACCCAATTAAATACTTTTAACTTGTCGCTACATTTTTGACCCATTAATTTCTTTTTTTTATCTATAAAAAATCTTTTTCACAAAATATACCAAATTCAAATGCAAAACACTAAAAAGAGCAAAATAACTTTCGCGTAGGATTTTCGGTGTCTTTGGTACCTTTTGTTTTTTCGACACCGGTTTTCAAAACGAAAGACTAGACTTTGACTTTTTAGTGTTTTGCTTTTGAAGTCGGTTTATTTTTTTGTGAAATAGTTTTTATTTCTTTCTTTTTAGTTTTAATACATCATCACTAAACATGAGCAAATTCTATAGTAAGATACCTAAAGTATTGACAAAATGCCTATAATAACTCAATTTACATATTCGTACTGTTTGTCGCTAAGGAGTTCGGTTGTATGCTCTATATCTTGAAGACTGCTGTTATGATTTTGATGAAGCTTACACTATTCCCTAAGTTGAGAGATACTCAATCCAACACAATAGAATGATCACGATCCGATAAGGAGTTTCGGAGAAATGCGTGGACAAACATACATACATACAAACAAACATACATAGACTAGTGAAATTTTGCCCACATAGAGCATGATATGTGAATATTGTACATTTCAAACAATACTACATACATGCGTTATTTTTCTATTTTGAAATCGATTAACTCCTATTTTTCTTTTCTGAAATCGGTTAAAAAAAAAGCCTACCTCTTTACGGGATCGTTAAACGTGTTGTGGGTATTCGTTGGCACGTATTTTACAGTACATTAGCTTTCAGGCCGGAGCCATGAGCCCAAAATATAAACCCATCGACAATGTATGGCAGGTAAATATGTCAAACTATGTCGTGTTCTATTATTTACTTACGTGTATTTTTATAATTCTTTCTATATATCACATACATCATACTGATATTATAAAGGCGAAAGTTTGTGAGTTGTGTGTTTGTTACTTCTTCACGTCAGAACGGCTGAACGGATCCGGATGAAATTTGGCACAGAGATAGATTATAGTCTGGAATAGCACATAGGATACTTTTATCCATGGTATATATTCCCTTAGGATAATTCTCGACATTCACGCGGGTGAAGCCGCTGGCAGAAGCTAGTAATACTATGCGAAAGTTTGGTTATATGTTTGTTACTCAATCATGTCAGAACGGCTGAACGGATCTGGATGAAATTTGGCACAGGGATAGATTATAGTCTGGAATATCACAGTTGTTTCTTCTATCTCGGTGAAATGTTCCTTTGGGATAAGAATACGCAGAATTTTCGAAGACGCTGGCAGAAGCTAGAAGTTTACTAATAAAGACTTGGGAATCGACCTGTACGTCTGTCCGTCTGTCCGTCTATCCGTCGTCTGTCACATAGGTTTTACAGCCAAACGGCTAGCGGCTAGCTTTAGCGGCAGCTAAAGTCTTAAAATTTTCACAATATAAGCACCCCAAATGACCCCATGTGACCCAAAGCCCACATTTTCAAAGAAATATTTTTAAATGTTTGAAACGTAGGCACAGTCAAAGGGGGTATCGTTGTTTAGATCTCATTAAGTAGATACATAATGTATTTGTTGTTTTCCAAAATATTGGAAATCTCGAATAATGGAACGCTCTCGACATTGATCTCGTCTTGTTAGAACTTTGTGCCTTTTTATTTCAATTTTGCTGTCCTGCTTCTTTTAACAGGAAATATAATATTTTCCTTAATTCTAAAATTTTCCTAACGCAAAACGACGGTTTACAAGCTAATTTTGCACGAATTAACAGCTATGTATAAAAACATGGCAAAATTAGCAGATCTATGGCTTGACATTTAAACTGCTCGACCTTAGCATTGGCAATGAAACATAAAATAAATTCGACTTCGATCTTTTTTGGCGCCAATGACGTATAACTGTCTGGTTTAGCGATAGCACTAACTGCCGGGATAACCCGAATGACGACGAAGTATGGCGAAGGCAGCCGAATGCCAATCGAGCTTCAATATTAGCCGAGATTTAAAGTTGCCAATGTCTGGAAACTCCCTCGAAAGACGACCAAATATGAATTACTTCAAGGAATGTTACTTGAAGAGAGAGAACTTCTTAGATGTACGGAATCAACATCCAATCAACACCTTTAGATAAATAATTATAAAAAATTATTTAATACCTTCAAAACATTAAGTAGGACTGAGACACAGTGTTTGGACACTACTTAAAATTAAGTGAAGCAGAAGCATTTAAATTTATTTAACCGTAGTAGTTTATTCACGAATGCGCTCTTAAAATGCCAGTAACTTTTGCTAGACTCGTTGGAAATACGCCCACATTAATGGGTATTTATAAACCAGCGTTGGCAACACTCATTGTAAATTGTCAGTGAGCCGAAGTCAAGTCACAACAGCTAAAACATAAACAGAGTGCTATAAACCAAAAAGGTTATAATAATATTTACAGAAATGAGTGAACAAAATGATAAACTAATATTGAACACACCCAGTGTGTATGTAGAAGTGTCAAGTGGACGAAAAAACAGGAAAGTGGAAAATCATGAGTTAGAAGAAATAAGTAAACTTGTGCCTAAAAATGGTGAGTACAATACAAATGACCTTTACATGTATAAATATTTGAAACTAGCAGACGCCTTGTGGTTTCACCCGCGTAGTTTCCGTTCCCGTGGGAATACAGGGATAAAAAGTAGCCTATGTCGCCCGGGGATAGTGTAGCTTCCCAACGGTGAAAGAATTTTAGAAATCGGTCCCGTAGTTTTTAAGTTTATTCGTTACAAACAAAAACACAAATCTTTCCTCTTTATAATATTAGTATAGAAGTATAGATTGATATAGATTTTGATTGCTTTACGTGCTAGTAACGTGGCCCAGTGGTATCGGCCGCGATTTACAAGTTGTAGGTCGTGGGTTCGAACCCAGGCACGCACTTGACTTTATGTAAAAAGGCTGACAATGACGTGCTAATAATAGTAGGATTTTCATTCAATAACATTCTTGTACCTATGTAATGTAAACAGTAATTACTTGTAACAGCTGATCGAAGTGAACTCTTATGACGTTAAACCGGTCTTAAGGTTAGACAAGAATACATAGTAATAGAATGGTTACTTATTTTGTATTAGAAAGAGATGAAAGACCATGTTTCTTGTTTTTGTTCATGCTTTCTCTCTTTCGCCAGGCATTGATAAAGCGTGCGACCTTGTGTTGATTTTTTTGGATAATTCACCAGGTGTCCATTATCATGATAGATATATTATCTGCTATTACGTCAGATTTTTACCAGTTAGTCCCGCTATGCACTAGTCCCGCTATACTTGTCTCTAAAAGCAAATACCTACAAATACCTACAAAAAGGTTCCACTATGCACAAAATTCTTCGCAAATAGAGCAGGAAGCTGAAAAATATCGAAATGAAACTAAAATGTTGCTTGTGTTATGTGTGTGTACATAAATGGTTAAATAAATAAATAAAAACACCGAAATCTTAGTTAGAAATATTTTTAGGTTAAGTTTTTCTTTTACGGAAAGACGTTAATTTTTAAGTTAATTTAAAAAACCAAAATGCTCGACTGCTTACGAAGCAAATTAAAAATGACGTAACCACGAAGAAAATCATGCTGTGCAGTCAGAGGATACATTTGGTTTTGGTCTGTATCTCATGAACCGTGATAGCTAGACAGTTGAAATTTTCACAGATGATAATTCTGTTGCCGCTATAACAACAAATACTAAAAACAGAATAAAACAAATATTTAAGTGGGGCTCCCATACAACAAACGTGATTTTTTTGCCGTTTTTTGCAATAGTGGTGTGAGTCCAACTCGCACTTGGCCAGTTTTTTTATCCTTCTAATCTATCTAGGTACCTAATATAAATGCGAAAGATGATTGTGAAACAATTACGACTCAATAGTTGAACGGATTTGTAAGAAACTATAAACACAAGTAAATTGGATTAGGAAATTATTTATATACCTACTTTTTATCTCATGTAGGTAAGTACGTTGCCGTGGGATACATTTTCTAGTGTCACGACGGGCAAAATCAATCTGCTTAATCGTTTTCCAACTATGTTGGGCTTGGCTTCTGGTCTAAGCGCATTCAGCCGAGTACCAGTGTTTTACATGGAACGACTGCCTATCTGACTTCCACAACCCAGTAACTGGGTAACACGATACTTGATTTTATCTCAATTGTATTAATTTATTGAGTACTTCCATGTCAATCAATCTTCAAGTACACTGTTGAACACTTAGATATATTGCGCTAATATGTTGAGTACATACAAACATGTCTACGTAGATATATATAGTTGAGCGACTCAATCAAATGTATAGAGAACTGATTATTTCAATTGATACTCATACATTATGTTATGTAGACATTCAAGGCAACGATTATTATTGTAATAGGTTTCAATATGAAATAATGTATTTTATACGTGAAAAATAATTCTGTGAAAACACGAAGGTTTTCAGCTCTGCATTCTGAGTTTTGAATCCGACATGTAGCAATCTTTTATAAATACCTAAATAGGCTGTGAAGCCAAGTGGGCCGCTGTAGGTATAACCTGGTAGGATGGGGGTACTCCGATCAGCCATAATGCGACCGTGGAAATACACCGCAAACGATGCCCCATCTGTTGTTCTACTCTCTGTGCACAAACACCTGCACCATGAAAGACCTGTGCGAGGTCAGCGCTAGGGCTGTCGACGTGCCTGAGTTCTGGTCGAAGCACCACCTAAACAAAAAAAAAACAAAAAAAATGGAATGGAATGGTAAATGGAATCATCATCACGGTGAAGAAGCAGAAGAAGCAATCTTATTTAATTTCTACGTATTTTTGAAACGAAAACTTCTTTAGCCGCGTCACGGTGTCCCAGCGCTAACAAAGAAAATTTGGTTAAGATAAATGTCACTAGATGGCGCGATATGCATCGATTTGTTATTAAATTGTGTGAAAAATTTACATTTTCTAGATTATTTGAAAGGATAATTTAACATTTATTCCAATAGATGGCGCGGTTTTAAATTTCTGAGGCATGCCACTCGATTTTGTAAATTTTTAATTGTTGCACATTTTGGTACAATGAAACTGTAAAAACGTACAAAAAATACTATAAAACAAATCGTCACTGTATTTATAGAAAAAAATAGTCATGAACCGAGAAAACCCTTTTACTTGCAAGTTTATTCAATCAATCATCTTTTGAAATCCACTCCTGGGATAGGTTATTATCATGTTGAGCCGCCTTTTGTTTTTGTCATCAATGGGAAACCTTTGAAAGGGACTTTTGGGGAATAGACCAGGGAATGGTATACTTAACTAAAATCACCAGGTTGATCACCATCAGCACATTGAAACCCGTGACTTCTTAAAAGACTATACCGGAATCCCTTCTGTGCTACGCCTGTTTATCCCTGGGACGACTGAAAAATCGTTTCCCTTGACCCATGAAGCCACATAGCTGTGAATCATCACCTTCATGTTAGGTTAATTTAGACCCTGCAGACAGAATATGTCGACTTTGTTGCTTAAATAGTAATCGTACTTACGTATATCTATTAAAACCAATATCTTCGTGATGTCGTCTATACAAAACAAATGTCAATATTAAAATAATTAAAAATAATCATATTTTTATTACCCGGCCCAATAAGTGATAGTCATTATTCAGAAAGCCCGGACAATTTAATTATTTATTATTTCAATAGTTTTTAGGGTTCCGTTTTTACCCTTTGAGTGGGTCACTATTACTGAGACTTCGCGATCCGTCTGTCTGTCTGTCTGCCTGTCTGTCACCAGGCTGTATCTCATGAACCGTGATAGCTACACAGTTGAAATTTTCACAGATGATGTATTTCTGTTGCCGCTATAAAAACAGAATAAAACAAATATTTAAGTAGGGCTCCCACACAACAAACGTGATTTTCTGCCGTTTTTTGCGATAATGGTACGGAACCCTTCGTGCGCGAGTCCGACTCGTACTTAGCCGGTTTTTAACATATGACCTACTCATACTGGGCCTTTTTCAAATTGCCGGACATTATGAATAATGCCGTATTAATCACTTGGTCCATAACATATGTGAGCTAAGCGTGTGTATTTCAGTTTCAGAGTATGATCATGATTTATTACATGCTCAAGTGTTAACGTTACTAATTGCAACATTGCGATTATTATGATATCGCTAAATGAGTCAATCATACTCAATATGCCATGTCATTTGTGTTTTATCTGGACTTTGCTATCAACTTATGAGTAATAAATAATGTAGGATTTAAATTCGCAGTTCGCAAAGTGGTATCGTAAGAAGCTGGCTTCCTTGGTAGTGCTGAACCTATGTAATACTGAAACTATCCATCGACGCGGCATATTATAGATGCACAAGTGTGTGAGTATACACACAGGTGCACAGTGTATTTCATTTTGCTTCAATCTTATGGTCTGATGGCATGAAAAGCCGACACGCCCTGAGAGAGATCAGACACAGGACTAAAGGCTTGTGCTTTCCGAGATTGCTCAGGGTCACACTGCCAACTTCCAAACTTTGTGTTGCTACATATAAAATCGTTATAGGGTAGTTGACCAAAAAAAAACTATTTAGTCCGTCAGTTAGATAATCTAAAAATATTAAACACTTTTTTCATTTTTTCTTTCGCTATGTAAACAAAAAATTAGGACGACACAGTGCGTTAAAATATCATGTGACGTCACTTTATGCTGACAAAGTGACGTCACAAGCCTCCATCAGAACTTTGATGCGCTCTAACTTTATAATTTTTTATATATTTGGTAAAGCAAAAAATACGTGTCCAATATTATTTGATAATCTCACTGACGAACTAAATAGAATTAACCTTTTTCACCCAGGAAACATCCCTTTTGAGTTTTTCAACTCAATAAAATTTTCACTGACCTCGGAATCGAACATATGTACATTAAAATAATAATCGACACGTAGAGAGTTCACCGTGCCCCAAATTACCATAGTATAAATCTAGATATAAAATAGCCATGAGTGTGAACACTCGCATTGAAGGCCAGTCCAATATAATTGACTGAGAATGTGTGAAACGATCAAAATTATAATGTGTCAGTATTTTATATACAAACAAATAACACGACTAAATTGTCGTGGCAGTAAATTGAGGTAAATTGTCGCCATATAATGATCAGTACATGGGCGACCGAGCTCTGCTTTAGTGAAAATAGAGAAAACGACGTTTTCTAACAATGAAACCTAGCTAGATTTATCACCCCCGAAATCCCCTGCATACAAAATTTCATAAAAATCATTGGAGCCGTTTCCGAGATTCAGATTATATATACATATACAAGAATTGCTCGTTTAAAGGTATTGAATAGATAGATTAGATAAAGATAATCGTATGTTGAGTAAAGTGCAGTAACATATTTTGTGCTTAGGAGTGTTGAATAAACAATAACATACAATTTTTATGTTCCATTCCACAAAATGTTAATTTTACACACAATTAAATAACAAATCAGTGCATATCGCGCCATCTAGTAAGATTTATTTGAACCAAATTTTATTTCTTAGTGCTACTGGGACCCCGTGCTATAATCTATCTCTGTGTTAAATTTCATCCAGTTCCGTCCAACCGTTTGAACGTGAAGAAGTAACATACATACAAACACATATACACACACTCACAAACTTTCACCTTTATAATGTTGGTGTGATGTGGTGTGAGGAACACTATTATAGGAGGATACCTTATTCCGTTTGAAGCCTGAGAGTGGGATTAATTGGCTATTAATTTTCGGCTTATGTTTAACTTACCACCAGATATAGTAACATATAACAGACAAAAATAGTAAATGATCACCAAAATTAAACCCGCATCTTATTGTAAAATTATAACCAAAGTTTTAACATCTCGCTATCCTGTTTAGGCAAAATGACTCCAAATAAATCATTGTTAACCCAAAAGTAGTAAATGATCACCAAAAGTAGTAAATGATCACCAAAATTAAACCAATGACCAAAAAGATTATAAAATTTCTGGGAGCAACTTGGAAGTAGCGCTCGCCGGCCGCTGCCGCGGCACCGCTCGCTTTGCTCGCTCGGCTCGCGCGCGGTTGGTCACAGTTCTAACCTAACCTAACCTATTTTACAACATTAAATAGCGCAATAATTTGCTATTAAAATTTGGTGATCAATTTACTAAATTTGGTGATCATTTACTATTTTTGTCAGTATATTACTAGATTTGGTGGTTAGGGGTTATCGTCACAAAGTTTTTTTTGGTGGTCATTATATTTATTCCCTTAATTTTCTATAATAAAGCGAACAGTGTAGGTAATCCAGCTAAAGGCAAAGAAGGTATATTTAATTGTCTAATTATAATTATTACCTGGACTAATCTATACCTACTCTATTCGCTGGGGCAAAAAATAAAAGGTAAACAAACCATAAAAAAGGCTTTTACAGTGTCTCGTCTCCTTTGCTGTCACTAAAATCTAAAATAAAAATATCATGAGATGATGTTTATTTCATACAACAAACAAATACACACAACACCAACACCACAACAACTGTGTTTGACCACGGTGAGATTGTGGTCAAACACAGGCCTATACATAGTAAAAAAAAAAAAAAAAAAAAACAACAAATAATTTTAAACATTTAAATTATTATTTTCTTAACTGTATTATTAAAAAATATTATTATTAAAAGTAGATATTATTAAAACCAAAACCATTAGCCGACGTTAAAAAGCATCTCCAATGTCTGGAGTTCGGAACAATTATGATGATAAATTAAAGAGTGCCACAAAAGTAACCATTTTGCATTGTAAGGTTGTATTTTAAAATTAGTCGGCTTATAACCGATAGCCGTAAACTTTAATTTTCCCCCAGCGAATAGGGCACTTATAGATTAATTAATCAACATAATCTAACATGACTTTGACGGTAATGGAAACCCGTTTAATTAGGATTCAGGGCTTCTTATCTGAGCTTAATCTTATCGTAAGATTAGCCTGTAGATTTAAGTGAAATAACTTTTGTCAGTTGGCTCTTTAAGGTAACTACATCAATTTTCTATTTCACTGCCATTGCGAAAGAATTCCGCTTCTGCGAGCGTCTTCGCCCGCGTGAAATTCGAAAATTATCCCAAGGGAACATATTCCCGGGATAAAGAATATCCTATGTGTTATTCGTGACTAAAATCTATCTCTGTGCCAAATTTCATCCAGATCCGTCCAGCCGTTTGGGCGTGAAGAACTAACAAACATACAAACACGCGTGTGTGTGTTTGCTTCACAAACTTTGTTTTAATTATGTTTAAGCTCGCGCTTGAACACAAGCTCACCTGATGGTAAGCGAAGATGTGGTCGACAATGAAACACGCCTGCCTAGAAATAACCTATTCACTCTTGACTTAAAGACCCCTAGATTGTATCTATCGAGAAATACAATAGACTCCGATTAGTGTGGTGTGATCTAAAGGAGTCCATGAAGTAGGTCTGAAAGTAGCACTGGTGACTGAAAACACGTAACATATTTACATAATATTAACAGCTGTATTCCCGAGGGTTAAGCAGAGGGGAACCAATATCTCCACCCACATTTCGCCAGATTTGTTCAAAATAAATGTACTAGGGGGCCATCAACCAGGCACAAGTCTAGACGCCGAGCTGCTACTGAGAAATTCCAGATGGAAAAACCCAATAACAACCGGAACAAGGACCACATGGTCAGCTATCAACTAGACCATCAAGGCAGAGGGGATCGAAAAGTTGTTTGAAAATCGGTTGCCATGGTATGGGCATGGGTGAAGGAATGGGGAACATGTCAAGGGGAAGTTTACAGTATAAATATTAATTAGGACAAGGCCAAAGAAATGATGGAGTTATTTCCTGATAGCTACAACCTAGGGGCCTTTAAGCCAAGACTCAAGAGTGAATAGGTTAGTTCTATGCAAGCATGCTTCACCGTCGGCCACATAAACCATCAGGTGAGATAGAAAATGCGAATTTATCGTTATTATAAAAATACAATGTGAAAAAAACTATTTGGTTAGAAAGTAGGCGACTATTGGGATTGCGGCAAAGGTATGAATTAAATAATAAAAGATACTGCAGTGACTATAAATAAATAAATATAAAGGTCGGAGGAAGATAAAAAATATTAACTCAATTACAGTACAGAACTTTCTAGAGTGAAAAGTTCTGAAGTGGTGACCGCGAACCGGAATTCGCTGCATTGGAAGGCCTCCCACTAGGTGGAACGAAGACCTGGTCAAAGTTGCGGGACTCCGATGGATGTGAGACGCACGGGATCGGTCAATGAGGCGATGCTTGGGGAAGGCCAATGTTTAGTAGTGGACGTCTATCGGCTGATACGAGTATGATGATGATGACTGGTATTTTGAGCCCTGTGCACGAACAGTTTTTTGTAGTCTTTTAGTTAACTGCTGTGAACGTGAAGCTAGTAAATATACTCTTTGTATACTTATTCTCATCATTCTCTGCCTATACCCGAGTTGATTTGGGGTGGGTGCAGCATAATGTGTTTTTCTTAGTTCATCTCTATCAGCTGTCATTTCAGTATTCACTCTTTTTCTAGCCGTAATATCTTCTTCACTGATATGAGGTAAAATATTTTTGTTATTTATAAAAGGTCTCTATTTAAAAGAGGTACTGTCCCAATTATTACTGAACGACTTCATAAAAAGGAGGAGGTTCTCAATTCGTCGGAATCTTTTTTACAATTCAGTAGTTCAATGTGGATCATATAAACATTTATATTAAGTACCTATTTTGTTTACCCACGTTCGGGGTGCCAACTGAAAATCAGCGCTGGACTTCTAAACCGCAGCTAATATTGAGTTCAAAGTCAAAGTCAAAGTCAAATATATTTATTTCAACTAGGCCAATAAGCGGCACTTTTGAACGTCAAACATTAAATCTAAATTAAAAATGTACAAGTAATAAAAATGACTCTACCGTGCATTCGGAAAGTAGCTTGTTATGGAGAAGAACGCACAAGAAACTCCATACTTACTCTTTTTAAAATGTTTTACAATGTTTACTTATGTACATACATTAATAAATTCATATATGTGAGGACGATGCACCCAAAAATAGTACTACACACTATACTACGTACAGGTATAAAGTAATAAAAGCACTAACAGGTAAATTCATTAATTTGATAAATAGGAACATGGTTCTCACATACTTACAAATATTCCAAACATAGGTAAAATACCTAATTCAACAACAACGGAACCGTGTGTGAGTCAAATTCTGGAAAAATATAAAAAATAACATAAGAATACAATAACTACGAATAGGAATACAAATTAGCAAATTTGATTATGTCCACACCAAAGATTGGCCTACGGAGCGGTACCAACATGTTGCCAAGCATTCTTATCTCGAATATAATCATCTAATTTGTAATATGCTTGTTTACAAAGTGTGCTTTTAACTAAAGTTTTAAATTTACTTTCATTTAGTTTTAATATATCACAAGGTATTTTGTTATAGAATTTAACACAGTACCCCATGAAAGATGAGTTGGTAACCCTTTCGGTATAGGGCCAACGCAATTCTTAAAGCTTGATTGTACGTTTATTTTACTATTCTTCTCTGTTTCTTTCTGATTGTTGCTGTTGTTGTCTGTGTCAAATAAATATATTCTATTCATAATCCTGCCCAATTTTTCCAAAATGTCATTCATTCTTTCATTTCTAATCCCACTACTAATGCATAACACTTTGACATTATGATTGTACAACTCATAATGTTGTTGCCCAATAATGAGCTCAGCAATGCAAATGCATAATTAAATCAATTGTACCAATTAATCTACTTACAAAATGATCAAATGGCATGTGATTGCAAAATGATCAAATGGCATGTTTATTATGATAATTGGATCGTTCTATTAATAGAGCAGTGATATTCTGCTGCTTTGATGCCACTTTAAACACATTGGAGTGAACCTAATGTGTGTATTTTCAGTTATGGTTCCGAATCTATATAGAATAACATGATTTATAAGGGCCGTAGGTTTTTTTTTTTTTTTTTTTATTTGTTATGGGTTTGCTCTTGACTCTAGTCTAGGTCAGAGGTGACAGAGACAGAGTCGACGATGGAGTGAGTTTACCCAGAAGAAGCCTGTTCACTCTAACTTTGAAGAGATTCGGGTTGTAGGCGTTCGGAAACACAGATGCAGGTAATGGTAATGGTAGGTTTGGTTCTTGCAGTGTTTGTTTTTGATTCTGATGGAGAATCTCTGGAATTAACTAACCCAATTTAAAAAAATCTTTTTCACGAAAATGTTTTTATTTCTCTATTTTTAGTTTAGTACACCATCACTCAAAATGACCAAGTTCTATAGTAAGGTACTTAAAGGATTGAAAATATACCCATATTATCTCAATTTACACATTCGTGCGGTTTGTCGCTAAGGAGTTCGGTTGTATGCTCCATATCTTGAAAACTGCTGGACTATTCCCTTCTATTGAAGTTGAAAGATATACAATCCAACACAAAAAGAATGATCACGATCTGATAAGTAGTTTCAGAGAAATGCGTGGACAAACATACAAACAAACATACATACACTTACGAAATTTGGCACACGTGTTTAGAAGCCCACATAGAGTAATATATGGGAATATTGTGCAGTTCCAAATATTACATACATACGTGTCGAATTGATTACATCCTTTTTTTTAAGTCTGTAAAAATATGTCATTGATTGGAAGCGACACTCGCTGTTTTCGAACAAATGCACAGTTCCGTGCATATTGCAGAAATTGGGGTAAAAAAAAAAAGTGTTTTTATAAAGGTGGTTTTAGTGCAGTTAAAGAAAAACTTTACTTTACCTACTCCATATCTATAAGTCGAAATTATAATATTGTTTTTTCCTTGTGTGATTTTTCTATAATAAATATACAATTTATTAAATGTCTAAGGAAAAAATAAGAACGTTACGTCATGTTACCGTGTCTGATCGTGACATTTGACGATTGATAGGTGTTTGTTTTGTTTACGTATATTTTGTTCGCAATACAAAAATAACACAAAAATACAGTACCTACCTAATTGTCAGAATAATTTCCACAACGAATGAAACGTTTACAAGTCAGTTTTTGTAGTAAATTTTTAGGGTTCCGTACCAGAAGGGTCCTAGCCCCATTGCTGTCACTTACGTGTCTGTCCGTTGTCTGTCACTCAATTTTGTTCCGAAGAATTTTTATCTTCCTAGAAGCACCAACATTGTGTTCCTAAAAATTCATCTTTGATATTGTTTTTAAAGACCTACAATGTCAAAATGGAAACATAATATTGAACGTGGATTGAATGATGAGACCTGGTTAAACACTTTTTTATGGTTAGTACCTTCATGGAACTAGAAAGTCTAAAACTTGAGTTAATGCCAAACGTATTTTATTTACCATTTTTAACTACTGTTAAGAGACAAAGTGATGCCGATATCAGTAATAAATACAAAAAAAAACACTTATATTATATAATTCCAAAATGTTTTGAGATATTACATTCGGTAATAACAAACACATGCTTTTTTTTCTTTTTGCCAATCGCTATCGCTCACAGAATGTCGCGTCTAGACCCTGTGGACGAGATTTTGATTAGTTCAGGCCTAAATCTACTACCAAACTGCAGCGGTTCTAATAATAAATTGACCTATGACCTCTCTATATGACCTTTGTCGTCACCGATACAATTATATGCTGGTCGTATGGCAACCCCTATCGTTCACGATTTTTAGCTCGTTGCGGATTATCGCATAGCGGCAGATTAGTTCATAATGACCGTGAAGGAAAACATCGTGAGGAAACCTGGACTTATATAGTTAATGTAAGTCTGAAATAGCCTAGTCAGAGGCCTGTGGGGTTCCCGGAGGGGGCTTAAATCCTCACACGAAAAAGAAAAGGAGATAGTGACGAATAAGTTAACTTAGTTATGACTTAATTTATTTTAAGATACCAAGCACTATCAAGATCCTTTTCTTAGGCGACATACAACGCAGTTGTGACTGAAACGATGCGACAAAACGTTTTTTAGAAATGGTTCTTCTGCGGAGCAACTTCTAACTATTTTAGATGAACGTATTGTCACATTGTCATGTTTGTTGCATTTTTGTGTCACGACTGTGTATGCCTTTATAAAATTTCTAAGCTTGTTGAAGTATACACAAATAATACCAATCAGGGAAAACAGATCCTCGCTTAAATTAATTAACCATTAAGATTTATTAAGACAAGGAACTCTATTTGACCTATATATAAACATGTACAACAACCTCACCAAGTTATTCAAAAAGCTTATAAGCGAACTCAAACACTAGCAACCGTAGCAAAACACCAATTTGAACCGACATAACCCCAAAAAACTGTCAACGAACTCAGCCTTAAATTCCCACAATCAAGCTTGTCACCGGGCCATTAGCGAAACACGTTTATAAGAGCTCTAAATGGCATTTACAGTAAAATAGTGTTTGCAACTAGAAGGCTAGTGTTCTGTACGTAAATCGGAATAAATAACGTATCCCAGGCGCTACATCGTTTGGCCTAAATTCCTATCTGTTACACAACAGGCGGGGATGCGGGGTTGCTCTGGCAGCGGAGGGTTGAATGGTGGATGTTGTTTCAGTGATTTTACTTAGGAGTAGTGAAAATTCCTTACAGATAATTTATTTATTATTGGAACGATGTTCCTTAGCACGGTAGGACTTGCCTGGTAGAAATCGTCACTTTCACGTAACAAGACGATGGTCAAGCGATGCCCGCCATAGTTGTTTCATCATCATCATATCATCCGAAAGACGTCCACTGTTGGACATAGGCCTCCCTCAAGTGTCACCACATTGGTCGGTCCCGTGCGTCTCGCATCCAGCGGAGCCCCGCAACCTTCACCAGGTCATCGGTCCACCTGGTGGGAAGCCGCAACGTCTTCCGGTTCGCGGTCGCCACTCCAGAACCTTTATGCCCCATCGGCCATCCGTTCTGCGAGCAATGTGCCCTGCCCACTACCACTTAAGTTTGGCAATTCTTCGCGCTATGTTGGTAACCCTGGTTCTAATACTTAATTTTTTTAAACCCATAATTGTTTACTGTTACTTAAATGTGACTTATGTCTCTCTCTATCTAGTGTGTCTGTGTGTGTGACGAAAATTGGTCCTGATGGGGTCCCCTGACCGCACACGATTTTTATTTTTATTCTTGATAGACTCTCGTAGCCTATTTCTCATCTGACATGTGGCAGACAGTCCAATCCCGCTTAAGCTCCGCTTTGTCGGTATCGTCCTTTTTTTCAGCTTGGAGGAATGCACATGCATACTGCGCTACCACGGGGAGTTAGCGCAATTATGTGGGACTCCATCCCACTAAAACTCCATCGTGTCCTCCTGTGCCGCTTATGGCGGGAACACGGGCTAGCGTTAGCACTCACCGCGAACCCGCCGCGGCTGTCCGTAGACCCTCCTCTGAGGAGTACCCCCATCACCGGCGCACCAGAACACACTGTGCGCCGTGACCACAACAGGGACCAAACCAGCACATGGGTGCCAGACGTCCCCGTGTATGGCACCCTTGGTCCCCTTGTGACGGGTCTTTCGGCAGCAGGGGATAGGGAGAGCGGCCAACGCTATACCGACACACGTCTTCCCCTGCGGCCCCACCGCGTCCGCCATCAGACGGTGGCGACCCCGTCCAGGCCGCAGAAGGTAGGGAGAGCGGCGCACCTCAATACCATCACCCCTCTCCCGCCGCGACCTCCAACCCTCAGCTGCGATATCGTATGGGTTTGGGAGGCCCCATACAACATCGTGGCCCGCCTCATCCGTCTCGTGCGATATCGTCCAGGCAGCACCGCAACCTACATGTTGGCCGCTACGTCGTTGGCTTATCGGCAAAAGCCCTGACGAGCGACCCCTCCTCGGGTTCCTCTTCGCTTCACCATGCGTGACCAAGCCACAGTTACTGAGCGCCCCCGCCTCGACAATGCGGGCACCCACCGGGGGTGTTGTCGGTATCATCCTTCACTTTGTTTTTGACGCGTTGTATTGTTTTCACCTAGACTGAGTGAGTTATGCTGGACGACACCGTGGAAGACTAAGGCTCTAGGCAGACGGACTGCATTTGAGTAGACCGCGCAGCCGGTTAGCAGTTTCGATGTAGTTGCTAAGATGTGTTATGTATGTCAACTGCATACAAACTTTAAATTTGCAGTTGGAGTGAAGTTCAAATGTAATCCGTCTGTCTAGAGCCTAAGGCGAAGATGGCGGAACCAGATCTTTTTCCAAAGAGACTGAATCGCACTAGCAAATTCACAACTGCGTAGAAAAGGGAGATGAAGGGAGATGGGTGATGAGGGGTTATATTAGATAATTACTTTTATATACTTTATTGTACAACATAAGTTACAAAAAAAAGGTAATTAAAAATCAAAAAACCCGACTAATTAAAAAGTGAACTAAAAAGACGTAAACAAGAAGAAAATCATGCTGTGCAGTCGGAGGATACATCTGGTTTTGGTCAGCCAGCTCGCGAACATATATCGCGTATCCTCCGAGGAAGGGAGGGGAGAAAGGAGGGGAGGGGCCACTCGTCAGGGCTTTTTAGTTATGTCTTTTTTGAATTAGCTGCATATAAACATATGTCTTATATATTTTTGAAAATGCCTCTTAAAATCATTTATTTTGATACCCCCCAAGATGGGTTCGGGAATTTTTTTCTCCAAATTGGTGTCCCACAATATGGCGCCAAAAATCCGCCATTTTTTTACTATCCAATTTTAATGTAGCCAGTGACACTCGAAAATTTAAGACAAATCGATTGACGTAAGAATCATCAAAATTGGTCTCTAGAATGCCACATAGGAACAAACATACATAGACTGATAAACACATTACCCTCCTTCGGCAGTCTGGTAAAAACAAATACAATAGGCGATCTCTTCCAGGTAACCAGGTATGGACAGTAATTGCTGGACTCGAAGTGGGGTTGTCATTGGTGTAACAAAATCAATGTTAAAAATAAAATATGATATAAGATACGCATATACATACATATGCTATGTAAAATTAAATGTACCTATAATTGTTACTTAAAGAGTTATGAATATAAATGTGTATGGATGGAGAGGAAAGGAAAAGCCAAAGAAAAGAGGGATGGAGTGCATGAGGAGTGATATGAAAGTAAAGTGAGTGGATATGGATGCACCATAAGTTGACAGGAAGATGATGAAAGATAATTAATAAATATTTCTTTCTTATTTGCAAAATAGTTGGGCAAACGTCATTTAAAACTATTCCAAATTTCAAGTTGACAGCATTAGTAGTTCTTGAGCTGTCACAGACGGACAGAGAGACTGTGTCGCACCACAAGGGTTCCTTTTTAAGCATTTTGGTACGGAACCCTAAAAATGATAAATCGTAGCGTGGTGGAAAGATGGCAAGGTTCGTAGCGGGGCTGTAATGCTTTATTTTATGTTTATACTGGGTGGAAAGATGCGATCATATTTTAAAAACACTTTCTCCAAGAAAATCATAGGCAATTCCGAAAAATGAATTTGGATTTTCCATACAAAGTTGTCCATTTGACCATTTTGGAAGGGAGACACATTTTTTTTCTAAAATATTATCCCTGTATAATACATAGCAGAGCACAAAGTAGGTAGAATTCGGTTATGGGAGACACAGTATCGTGGATATTAGGCTTTTTGCCTTTATCGTAGGTGTTTTTAAAAACATTGGACTATCTGCCCTAATCCTTGACAATTCAAAAGTATCTTTAAATGGTTTAATTGAAATAAGTGCATTGAGTTTGAATACTACTATATTAATTTTCAAGCCAAGGAAAACTCCATTCTGAAAGTTCTACAATATTCCTGCTTGTGGCAACTGGTACCACACCCTAAGGCCTGGCACACATTGCAGATCGAGTCGCCAATTTGTGGAGCTACATTAATTGCAGCCTGTGTTTTAATTCTTGTGGAACACAGATGTTTTATTTTAATTGTTCTCTTCCGTGTGGTTTCGCCTTTATAGCTAAGTAGTGTGAGTTGTGTGGTAGTCATTAGGGGCAAATATTCGCAGGTACGTAGATGTATCTCCTAGTTTTTGGTAATGAAGGTTGGTTTAAGTGTTCATTTGGTAATTCAGCTTGACAATGATAGTTGAAAAATGAAATTCTTCTCCAATTCTTGACCAATCACTAATGATTTGTATTAAATAATTTTTGAAAGAGACCTGGAGCTGTAGACTTTGGCATGGATAATTTAATTTATTGATTCTTATTTATTTTGTGCAGTTTTGCCGCTACGTTAATTTTTCTTAATAATAATGATTTTATTATTTTTATTTATTTACACACTAGCTGTTCCCCGCTGCTTCGCTCCCGTGGGCCACCCCACAGCACCCGTTTTCGGGATTAAAAATAGCCTATGTTACTCAGGAATAACGTAGCTTTCTATTGGTGAAAGATTTTTTTAAATCGGTCCAGTAGTTTCGGAGCCTATTCGGTACAAACAAACAAACAAATCTTTCCTCTTTATAATATTCTACTACTCTTTATTATTTGTATTAGTATATTAGTATAGATGTACATTATTTACAAACTAATATTAGAACTAAAATAAGAAAACCTAATATGGATAATTGCGGGGCGTCAAAAAATTCGTACACATCGTTGTCAACAGGAAAAGTAGTCTACGTTATATTATGTTTTATGTAACTTTGTGTTTTTGTGACTTGTAGCATCTTATAAATTCAATCTGTAAAGATGTCATAATTAGTGATTTAAGCTGTAATGTTTAGTTTTAGCACTTGTATTGAGGCATTGGTTGACAATGATAACTCTTGGGTCTATAGAAGCCTACGGTTTAATATGGTAAATGAAATCATCAAAGTATCACAGGAAAATCCTTTTTAATTCTTTGCCCAGGATATTTCAATTGATAAGGCTTCCAAAATCGAGATTGAGATTGTTCTCAAAACTTTTGTATTAATCGTTTCTCCTTACATAAAAATCATAGCAACAAAACGCTAGAAGAAGAATTGCTTCCATTTCTCGCCAGGCACAACACTAAGCGCGCTTCCTAACATTGTCTGCGAATAACTGGGACGCTGCCACGACGCTATCAACCGACATTCTACTGACTTCACTCTCTTCAGAAGCTTTTAAACTTACTTCTCATCTATTTGTTCGAACTCTGCAGCGTGAATGATGAATAAGGTGGAAATGTGGAATTTTCAGCACTTCAATATACTTATTGGATATTTGAATTTTAAATGAGGATCTCGGTTCGGTTTGGTGCAGTTCGACAGTGTTAGTTGTGTGTCTACGTGAGGCTTTGATGATGTTTGCTCTGTTAGAATTTAGACGTGCCATTTTGTGTGCTCTGTTTGGGTACTTCTGTGGTTTCGTGCTGGTGTAATTGTGTTCTAGATTTGAGATTACTGTCATCTGTTTTTAGAATGATCTGATTGATTCGATCTTTTCTTTTAACTGCACGTTTTTATTGGGTAGACTCGATAAACTGTACTCAAATTATGCAATGATTACAATTAATGACATTTTGACAGACGCCTGTTTATATTCTTTGAGCACTCGCGAACTAGATGACTAAAAAAGATTAAAAAAAACAGGCGTTATTAAATAATATAGCAAAATTAAAAAATATTTAAAAATGTTATTACTTTTTTTTTATTTTACTCTTTTGTCCTATTTATTAATCATCTCAGGCCGTAAAAATATATTTATTTTATGTATTCAACGTTACTACATTACCAATAAAGCCTGATATAATTTTTAAAATGGGAAAGTATTAAAATAACCTTTTATTTTAATGCCGTTGAAAGCTTTCTTTATTGAGATTCCAAAAAATATAGATAGGTACGAGCAGTATAGCGCTAATCTGCCAATGTACCTACCTATCCAGTATAATCCTGATAAGTACCAAAATAACCATAACGAACGAGCTATAAGTAATAACATTTTATCATGCTTCGTTAATAACATAATAATCCTTATTAACACTAGCATTAAAGGTTATAGTCCATAAATTAATATTACAGTAACATCGTTACTCTCGGAACTGGGGATTTGAACATTTTGAACCTGTAAATAACTGTTGGTTTCTAGGATAACAGAAAAGCGACTAAGTGTTATTTAATTTCTAGGATTTTAACTAAACAAAATATGTTTCTCTTTTACCTGCTGATGTTTAAATTTACAATGTATTTTATTATTACAAAATAATTAACTTATAATCTTTTTAATACATCAATGCTTATAATCGTGCCAATCTAAGAAGTCCTATGAAGTTTTTCATTCTACATGCCGCGATAACATTGCACGTAAGAAATAAAAAAAATCAAATTAATAATCCTAATTAATTATATAAGTTACCCATACACTATAAAAACGAGTATCATTCGCAAACGTCAAGTTTAATTAAGTACTTTGATAGCTGCCAAATCCGACTTCTTAAATTGTCACGACTATAGTAGGAATATTTTGAAAATAACCTGTAACTTTAACGTTGGTGGGTTTAATTTTAAATAACAAGGTATCTTGTCTTGTAAAGTCGGCCTGGAAATTTGAACCAGTTGCCTTTCTGATCAATAACTTGATACAAAATCCCACAATGTTGTGGTTGATTCGGAATTACAAAATTAAGTTTAATGAAATATCAGTATGATAAAACTCTATTACTTCTTACCAATCGCCACGATTCCCGAGTCTCGACCCGTTTTCTTCATTAACCCAAAGTATATTATATTTTTTGTTTGGGGAAGGAAACTTTCAATAGGCGCCCGGCCTTTTGGGGCAAAGACCAGAAAGTGTGGGATTTTAACCTAGCCAACCCTTTGACAACCATCAGCTCATGGAAGGAACCCGTGACCTCTGAAAAGACATCCCCGGAACCACTCCAGTGCAACGCCTGATTTAGTCACAAAACATCATACAGAAATGTTCACCAGCAGCATAAAATTCCCCAACAAAAATTCTGAAATATCACAACCCTAAAATAGAAAGGCCGTGACACACAAAAAGATAAACTAAAGCCAAAGGTATCGCTAGCTTCGGGTACAGTTTATGCAAAAAAATTGGATCCGTGCCGAGTATGGCCATCACCTGTCGGGCTTGACGGTGAGGCGTGGAACTGACAGGCTTGGTTTCAGATTATATCTGAAATACTATGGAAGATATACGATAGATATACAGAGGCTAATATTTCTGTTTCGTGTGCTAGCTATAAATACGGCTTGGTTGGTGTAGGTAAATCTATTGATTTTTTGCCAGAAGACGTGAATCTGATCGGACAGACTGATAATCCTATGCGTAAATCACACTAATATTATTATGGCGGCAGTTTGTGAGTGAGTTTGTATGTTTGTTACTTCTTCACGCTTAAACGGCTGGACGGATCTGGATGAAATTTTGCACAGACATAGATTATAGTTAGGAATAGGACGTAAGATACTTTTTATCCAGGGAATATGTTCCCTCGGGATAATTCTCGAATATCACGCGGGCAAATCCGCTGGAAGAAGCTATCATATAAAGTAAATTTAACAGTGCGTTTTTCTATCTATCTCATCAATCATCATTTCTGGGAATCAAGAATGTGCAAATCTACTGGGTAAAACCAGGATAGTTGTCCCAGGGGGCCTCGATTTTAATTACTCTAGTTTCACGGATCGCGAATCGCTTGCTATTTTATTAATCTATCGAAAGATTCTCCAACTATCACAAAGTTGAACATGTCTCATGTGTCATGTCTCATGTCTCATGTGTCATGTGTGTGCATGGAAATATAATACTTGTAATAGAACATCGAGCATTGGCCGTTTTCGGTTCGAAGTGCGGTTAAAAACGACGAATGCTCAATGTTCTGTTACAAATAATAAATGCTCTAGTCTATACCTTAAACGTAATTTAAATGGATTAGGCTATGTGGGAAAGATGTCCCAAAATATAGCCGTCCACGAAAATCGCTAATACTCTGGCAATATTAAAGATAATGTTTTATGCTTTTCATAAATTTGTAGATAAAAAAACCAAAGTATTTGGCTTTTTGTACTGAGAGATATAGACTGATTTCAAAAAGTGTGGCAACTATCCGGCTTTTGCCATAATTGTGGTCCAGTGTTAGCAATTTGCTCACAACTTGTCTTAACCAAGGTTCATAATATCGTATTACCCAATAATTGGGTTGTGACGGTCAGATACGCAGAAGAATTATAATATTCAAAGTCATCCTGTAGCTTTGGTCTCTTGATTGGAACGTACAACGCTGCGTTATGCGGTACCTGACAAATAATCCTATGAAAAACGTCTAATACATGGGATAGTCATTTACTTTGTCGCAGTTTGCGTCAGCGGTGATGAGAATTCTGCGTTTGACACCACTTACCGTATCATGATCAAAAGACTTAGATTATCTCTGACATAGATGGGAAAGTAGATAACCTTAAACGTATAAACTTTAACCCAGTAGAAGGTTCAATATACCCTTCAAGATCCATTGGCACGTCTCCAACATAATTGTTTCAATACTATCCGTCTGTTCGCCCACTGCTTACCGTACCATGCTAGTCAACGCCGAGACACCTACTGATTGAGAGAACTGGATTAAACCGACGTTCTATTCAATGTGTGTTTACTGGTGAATGCTATCGCTTGTTATTGGTTAAGTTCAGTTGTTATTGGAACGCAATCGTTCTATCAGTGGCATTTGTATGATATGGATTAGTTTCGAGATTGACTGACAGATAATGCACTGAAATTCTGTAGAGAGAAGTTTGGAAGCAAATTAATTCAATTAAATTCTTTATTAATCAGACCAAAATCCATAAATTAAGTAACTCAACTTAGAGTCTATGTTAGTAAATCAGTCACATAATTAAATCATTTCATAATAAAAATACATAATTATATTCCATTAAAATAACCAATAAATAAAACCCCTAAAACAATAACAAGTAAAATTTCAAAATTGAAATTACCCCCGGCACATTTTTAATTCAAATCAAATCAAATGTTTTTTATTTCACATAGGCTACATGGGAACTTATAAAACGTCGACAAAAGGTGCAGGTGTTTGTCGACGATGTAGTGACTGGAGCTGACACTCTTGATGTCGCTCTTGAGATGCAGCGGTAGCTCATGGCCATTTGCAAAGCGGGAACTTTCGAACTCCGCAAATGGACAAGAAACTGCCCTGAATTCTTATCATCTATTAGCAGTGACGTTTCGAATCCAGACGACGCTCTAATTCTTTCAGCACTCGATACTGATACTTCAGTTAAGGTTTTGGGTCGCAAATGGAACCCTAAGTCAGATACCTTTTCTTATCAGGTGGAAACTCGCCTTCAGAAATGCACGAAACGTATCATGCTTTCAAAGATTTCAAAAATATATGATCCGTTAGGTTTTCTCAGTCCTGTTATATTATTTGTGAAACATTTAATTCAGCTTTTATGGATCTCTGGGTCTGGTTGGGAATACTTCCAAAGATGCATTTCATGCTACATAATTTATTTATATTAAATAGTAGATACGCCATCGATAGGCAATCTATTCAACACGTAATTATGACACGATATCTTGCGTAAACATCCCGATTTAAACAGTGAAACGCCCTTAACTTTTGAACGGTTCAACCAATTTTATCCAAACATAGTTAAGAACACTGTCGATAAAATAACCTTTCAAATAAATAAAAAAAACTAAATCAAAATCGGTTCACCCGCTTGGACGCTACGATGCCACAGACAGACACACATATACACAGATACACACATCAAACTTATAACATCCCTCTTTTTCCGTCGGGGGTTAAAAAGTACTCGTAGAATACTTAATTCCATATCTAAAACTAGTTGAAACACACGCATTCAAGTCTTTTCGTGTCATTTTTCTTTATTATTATAAAAGGCTACTATACTATGGGACCATTATTTAAAGAAGAGTATAAACTGCAAGCCGAGATACAGGCCTGCCTAGTTCGGATGCAGAAAGTCATTTATGTACAAAATCCTATCCGTACATTTCATTTTTATTTTTTTATAATATGAGAATAATAAAAGTAGTAGTATAGTTCATGGATTTGTTAAGCCCATTTCCCGCTACACTGGAACCGCAAACTAGTCCAGTACCCCAGGCAAGGGCATTCAGTATTATTTGCAACAATCTTTAGGATACCGTTTGCACTCCCCCGGATCCTGTGCATCAGGGATGCTGTCGTCTGCCGCATTATCACCTGAAAACTATCAGTTTCTGCTTCTGCAAACATCCCCTTGAAATTAAATGATCTTTTGCGCGGGTACAACGTATATTCTCCTATGTTTGTGTGAGCTAGTAATTTTGTATTTTTTCGGTATGGGTCATACTAGACGCAAATAAACTCTTTTTCTTCATTTCATCATCATCAGCTTTTTAATGTTCCCACTGCTGGGACACAGGCCTCCTCTGTGAGAGGGACTGGACCGTAATCCACCACGCGGGCCCAGTGCGAGTTGATAAAGTAGGTGGGTTGTGTTTCTTACTTTATGTGCACTTCATTCTTTATTGTGTTAAATTATACAGCATATTGTATTCAAGGGTTTAGTATGGGATTTTAGGCGAAAGGGGGCGATAAGGGGTTATCGTATTTTATTTCTTATAAATTGCTACCTATAAATTGCTTTTCCAATACGAGAATGGCTCATTCCATTCCACAAACAAGGTTATTATTAACTTACTAGTTACCCAGGGTTCTACAGATGTGCAGTCCAGACATAAAACCCCCCTAACCCATTCTGTACTGCGTTTGTCCACCACATCAACCAACATTCTTTATTCTGAAGTGCCCAAAATTAATGTTAACATCCCTTGATACACAAACTCGCGAAAAATTTACACCCCCTGAGACAAAAAAGTGTGTGAAAGCCAGTTAACAATTCACCTTGAAACAACATAAAAAACAGCTACCTTTTAAGGGAGTGCCCCATAAATTAAATACCGAAACTTTTACGAAAACATTTTAAATTGTTGAAAAACAGCGTGGCTTCTGCCCTCGGGCGTCCGTTGTCAGGCAGGCCCTTTATCTCGCAGTTTTATATCTCAATTTCCCCGTTTTTTTAGACAGGATTAGGGTTGTGTACCCATACGTAAGCGTTGCCACATTCGTATGCCCGGAGCACTTTAAAAATTCAATGGAATTGGTGAAATAAATTTTATTGCCACCATTTTTCTAGTTTGGGGGTAAACTGTTAACTAACGCGAGGAAATGGTTTTCGATTCGGCGAATAAAAATGGTGGGTAGTTGGAATACTTTGTCGGCTTTTATGGTTCCTCATTTTTCGCATCTTCGTGTCTTTAAATGATGAGATTAAAGTGGAAAAGCTTTTAACCCCCGACAGAAAAAAAGAGGGATGATTTAAGTTCGACGTGTGTACATGTGTATTTGTCTGTGGCATCGTAGCTCCTAAACGGATGAACCGAATTTGATTTCGTTTTATTTTCGAGTGAGATTATTGAGAGTTTTCTAATGGTGGCCATACACCATCCTTTCAATCGGCATGACGCGACCGATTGGATCTGTTAGATTTGACCGTATATGGGAGTGGATTGGCATGACAGTTATACTTGACGGCATAATCGAATTTCGATTCTTTGGGCTTGATCATGCCGATTGGATCATGCCGATTGTAAACCTGGACTTATGGTGAGTTTATTATAAGATTGTGCTCCATTGGTGTAATTGCTGCAAGGCGTTCCAGTGCGAGGATAAACGAATAAATAAAAATGGCCACCATTAGCTATGTCTGGTGAAAATCGGTTCAGCCGTTCAAAAGTTATGGGCGTTTTAATGTTTTCGCAAGATATCGTGTCATAATTACGTGTTCAATAGATTGTCGATCGAAGCAGTAGACACGCTTTTCTTGATAAATTATGTAGCATGAAATAAAAATGTGTCGGGGATTTTTTAAATTTTACTTGTTTGGTTAGTACTTTATTTTTAGGTGTCTGTGAAGAGTTCATGATCTACCCATTCTGATTCTGTACGTTAAGATTTAAGTAAGGTATCCGAGAGTAACGATTCTTCGGGCACTATTTAAGTATAGATGGTAAATAAGATGTTAAGTAATGATTCTAATAGAATAAGTCGGTTAAAAACCTCTTTAAGTAGGAGCTCCTTCATAAAAACTAGCACTTCTATTTCACAATGACCTACTTTTCCATTACTCAACAAAAACATCGATTTTTCCAAACTCCCAAACATTAATCTTCTATTGGAAAATAAAACGTTACTTTTATAATCGACTGGGAGTGCTTTTTACTTAACATAATAAGATTTCGCACTGTATTGTCGGTTTATGTGCTGCCAATAAAATATTATTTGGTAAATAACTCGTTTTTGTTACAGGCTCGAACCTTATTTTGTGCTTACGATTGATTTTATTCAGAACTACTTAGGTACTCCTTTTGTTAGTGTATATATTTTTTTACCTGAATTACATTTGATCGTGAATGGCAACATTCATCATCATCATCAGCCTTTTATTGTTCCCACTGCTGGGACACAGGCCTCGTCTCTGTGAGAGGGAATGGGCCGTAATCTACCACGTGGGCCTAGTGCGGGTCGTATGTCACATATCTTGGTTTTTTTTGTTCTAGGACATGCCGGTTTCCTCGCGATGTTATCCTTCACAGTTTTGAGAGCAGTGGTGATGAAATAATTTACACAAAATTAAGCACTTACCTGGGTTGGAACCCACGACCTACAACTTGTAAGTCGCGGCCGTTACTACTGGGCTACCACTGCTCTCCTTTTTTTTTTTTTTTTTTCTTTTGAAATCATCCAATGACTTCTCCCGCTCTGCGTAAGGCGGGAGGGCGTGTCAGACTTTTACTGACTAAAACCCACCCGTGTTCAGTTGCTTGAGCCAGGGCCGCGGTAACTCTTTTTCAAATTTATCCGTGACCCAGACAGGCATCGGCCCTCGCGGACCCCGTCAGTTCTGCTGACATCTCTTTGAGGCGCGCGTGGAACACCACGCGTCGTCGACTCGGGCCTGGTCCTTATCGGACGGCGAGCTACCCATTACTCGCCGTCCGCAGGCCTGCGCCTACGCACAGTGGGCTGGGATTACAAGGTTGGATCTTAAGAACTAAAATGTATTTTTTTAGTATCTACACATAAATTTAAAAAGTTTTTACTCTTTGACTTTTTTTAATTGGACTCGTACTTTCGGATATATAGCCATATCAAATTTGTATGAAGAGTCATGAAATTTTAGTTTAGCAATTTATTCCAATTAATTTGAAATTGAAAATAATGTACACTAAACGGCCTGAAGTACTTCAATACTTACTTAGTAGTTTAAATTTAAAAAAAATGTTCGACATTTTCCACCACCATAGGTAATATAGATAGGTATGACGTAATTTGTTTTGACACTTATTTCCGGGAATCAAGAGATAGGAATGCGCGACCGCAACATCAAGTTATGACATTATGACAAACATTTGATGATGACGAATACGAAAATTTTGCATTCGTTAATATGGACTCTTGATAGTGATTACATTAAAAAAGTGCAGTGACCAGTACCTGATTGTGATTTTTACTTATTTTATTAGTCCTTAGTGGATTAGGGCTAACGGGGAGACCACTACATAAAAAACTGGCCAAGTGCGAGTCGGACTCGCACACGAAGGGTTCCGTACCATTATCGCAAAACACTGCATAAAAATCACGTTTGTTGTATGGGAGCCCCCCTTAATTTATTTTATTTTAATTTATTAATTATTATTTTTTGAAGTAAATATACAACTAAACATTCTGTGAATATTTCAAGCGTCTACCTGTTGCCGTTATTAATACCGAGCAAAAAACGGCAAAAATATCACGTTTGTTGTATGGGAGCCCCCCTTTAATATTTATTTTATACTGTTTTTGGTATTTGTTGTTATAGCGGCAAAAGAAATACATCATGTGTGAAAATTTCAACTGTCTAGCTATCACGGTTCATGAGATACAGCCTGGAGACAGACGGACAGACAGACAGACAGACGGATCGCGAAGTCTTAGTAATAGGGTCCCGTTTTTACCCTTTGGGTACGACGAACCCTAAAAGAAACGCGCCTGGTTCTTAACCTCTATGGTGGTGTGGAATAGAGAACAAAATTTGAAATTTCGACCAAATCGCAGAAAATCGCAACCCGAGAATAGGTGCTAAAATAGGACAAAAATACGTACTATACATACGTAAAGTCAATTCTTTGAGAAAATTTGAGAATTTCTAGATTTTCAAGTTTTTTTGTTTTGTTTCATACAAAAATTACTTTGGTTATTAATAACTCCGAAAATACTCAAGTTATCTACACGACCCGCATATAAATAATTACTTATAATCAATAGATAAATCCGACGCACTATTTAAAATTTCAGAAAAAGAAACTTTTTTTTTTTAAACGCTAAGTCCTCTACCGGCCCGTTTCAGCCCACTGTGCTACGGTGGCCGGGAATCAGCTTGCGACTCCCGACGCCCAGAGCGTCTCCTGTGGTGGCTAGGAGCGTGAGGGCGTCTCCGTTGCGTCTCCCTCACGCGTTCCGCCTCCTCCTTTGCGAGCATTACTGCTTCGCAGAAGGAGGAGACAGCTTCCCATGCCTTCTCACTTCGTAACATGGCCTGAACCAGGGCCGGACGCGAGAGGTTGCCACCGCCGATCGTCTCCACGAGGACACGGCGGTGCCCAGCTCAAGCGAGCCAGATCTCCACCGTATGCTTCACCGTGTCCTCCGGGCGATCCACACAATGGTGACACCCGGCGTTTCCGCCCGCCCAATCCTGAACAGGAACCTCCCGAAACAGCCGTGTCCGGTGAGGACCTACGTCAGGCGGAAGGTGAGCTGACCACTGCTCTCCTGGCACTCACCAATAGCAACATTAGAATAGTAAAAATACTTTGCTATATAGCAAGCCCCCCGCCCGCCCCGCTACCCTGTAGCTTTTACCTATATACTTGTAGCCTTGTTAGGTACGCTAAATGACACAGGTTCTAGAATTCTAGATATACAAAGTGACACGCTCTACCTGCTATAACGACTGTCAAAAAATCTAAAAATGACAAGCGCTTCCGAAATGCCTCGTATTCTCACAAATTTTCGACAAATTACTGTAATTAGAGCTTATGAAACAATAAAATCATATACCAGTCAGGCCTTTTCACATGGGCGTAGGCAGAAACTATATACTGTCAGAAGATTTCAAATGCAGACGTTACTTTTAAACGTCTGACACCGACGTGAAAATAAATACCACGGATTTCGTATGATTCTGGACCCACAAGTGTTGAAATTTTTGTTAAAAAAGCAATCTGGTCTGATTTTTTTACTAAAATCGTAGTTCAAAATTGTTATTCCTACAAGGCTCAATTTAATTTTTAATTATTCAATTGTCGGTTAGCCGACAACGAGAACAAGTGCGGGCGGCGTGGTGCGTGTGGGTAGTAGACGGCTGCGTTGACCTCTATCGTGAACTTTAGAAAATCAGCTGATAGATAGCGCTTTTGAATTTTATTTATATTAAAGGGATTTACTGTTTTTTTCTTTTTTTCTCAATTGGAAAAATCCTTCAAAAAATTCCAACACTAGGAGGTCCAGATTTATGTACTGTTTCCATGGATTTTTTTTTCGCGTCGATGGCGATGTCAGACACACCCCGTATAGGCAGTGCGTGCCACATGTTTTTGCATCGAGATTCGCAGCGTTCATCGTTGGTAAACTTGTTTATTCGAGACTGGTCATATTCTTACCTTTATATGTTTGCTATGATTTTGTAACTGGTTAAAGTTAATATTTTCTGTGTCATCTGTTTTTTACAAGCATAGATTTAACTTGCAAAGTAGTAGGTAGAGTCAAATCTTGCAAATGAATTTTAAAGCAGTTATCCTCTACCGATTAATATGAAATTTTGCATACAGATTTAGTTTAGATGACAATGCATGGTTAGCTAAGTGACGTCATTCTAAATCCAATATGGTGGACGGCCCAAAATGGCGGACTAGATTTTTTTTTGCACTGCCATGATATGGGTATCAAATGAAAAGGTTTGTTATGAAGAATACGAAAAAAGCGTGTTTTAAAAAAGTACTTTTTAATGAATAATTTTATTTAATAAAATAAAATTGTAGTTACCACTTATAATAGTGTCTCCTGGCTCCTAACCATTGCCGTAAAAAAGTTCTACAACTGGACCGTAACCTCCATACCTTAATAAAACCAATAAAAATATGGGTAAACTGGGGACCGTTGGACAACCCTACTATTATGTCCCTGATATCAATCTGATCCCGCGCGGATACCAAGTTAATGTAACCAACGGCTCACTAACTTTTATAAGTTGGGTCCTATAAAATGTTATGTTATATAAACAAAAATATATAAAATAATAAATAATATACGAAAGTGGATTGTGCTTTTGATAGCAGGAAGTTTATGGTTTGGGATATTGTTTAAGGTAGGTAAAATAAGAAAATTATAGTTTTATTTTATTTAATGTGTTAGAATATGCTTTGACGAAACAAAATTGGGTTGTCTCGTGAATGTGATTCGTGTTTGCAAAAAACATTTTGCGCTAAATTTTTCATACCGGCAAAGGCAAGAAATTCTTTTTTTTCTTTTTTCAAGTTTAAATGGATGGATGGATGTTTGTTACTCTTTCTCGCAAAAACTATTGAACGGATTTTGATGAAACTTTTCTGAAATGTAGCTTATACATCAGAATAACACATAGGCTATAATTTTATAAAGATATTGCGAGAAGTACTTATACCACGCGGCCGGAGCTGCGAGCGAAAGCTAGTATTAAAATAATTCAAAACAAAAAACATTCTTAGAAAACGAGTATACATTAATGAAAACACACTTATTTTCTTTCCGTAATATAACGGTACGGTTTACTACCCAAACTCACCGCTTAATCACAAACACCTACTAAATCTCACAGCTCCATCATATATCTTACTTGATAACCCAATACACAAGAACCAATACACGATAAATCATCTCCGACTTAACACACGGGCAGTTGAGATTTCAGGTTTGACATTAAGTGGTCTAGGCATCACAATAGAGCATCGTTGTAACTAGATTCTGCAGCTAAAGCCTGCATTAGCAGAATTGCTTCCAAGCCTCGTACGTGAGGTGTATGCGAGTATCTGATGTAGGCATTTTAGCATATAGCAGGTTTATACTAGACTACTGTGAATGTTAAAACGGGATAGGCAAACTTTGACTAAAGCCCCGTTTTCAGGGTAGAAAAAATACGCAAAATTTCAGCTACTTTATTTTTATGGCTTCACCCTATTTCTAAAGAGAGGAGCTCGTGGCTAAATGAGGAGCTTGTGGCTAAATAATAACAGCTGCACTGGTCGAACATCAAGGTTAAGCAACGCTTGACGAGGTCGTTCCGTGGATGGGTGACCATTTCAACATACCGAGTTTCCTCCGTGCATCGGAAAGCACGTTAAGCCGTTGGTCCCGGCTGTTATTTGAACATCTTTGACAGTTTTTACGGGTAGTCAGAAGCTTGAGATCTGACACCAGTCTTGCCAAGGGGTACCGTGTTACCCAGTTACGGGGTTGTGAAGGTCAGATAGGCAGTCGTTCCATGTAATACACTGGTACTCAGCTAAATCCGGTAAGACTGGAAGCCGACCTCAATATAGTTGGGCAAAGACTAGGTAGATTGATTGATGCTATTTCTAAAGAGTCTTAAAATAATAATTTCAATATTATATCACGTCAATACTCCTCGTGAAGTTGTTTCTCTGTTCAGATTGTTATTTGAAAGTAAAGCTCCCATTTTGTGGGAAGAAAATGAAAACAAGTTTTTTTTTCACAATAAGGCGTCACACAAACCTTACTCAGAAGTTTCAAAAGTAAACCAAAATCTAATTCATAATTTTAAAACATGATCGAATATATCGCCCGCTATGGATGGAAATTCTTTACGCTGTGTTCTTAAGAATAATAAAAGGCATACCATGTATTATTGTCTATTAAAAAATCGACTAATAACCAAAAAGTTATCGAGAATATCCGCCCTACTGACATAAATAATATAATGGCAAAGTGGCGGGCTTAAATGGCAAAGTGGCGGTCTTTGACATTATGCGGCCGAGGTGACAGATGGCGGCCTTGACAGCGGAATGGGACACTTCTACAAGAAACACCAAATAAATAATCGTAGAAGTATCAGAAGCTGTCACTTTTTGCTTTCACGAGTTCAAATTATCGTCATCATCACTGACGTTCACTGCTTGTACAGCAGTGGACGTCAGAGCTCTGCGACCGTATTTCCTCATAAGAATTTTTGGTCTCAAGATCGAGCCAGATCGAATCAGATCAGTACTCTCAGAGAATTACCTTTTATAGACAAAGTTTTGCCTATTTATAATATTAGTATAAATAAATAATGCATCTGCAGACTCGTTTAGATTTGCGCTGAATTACTAAATTACACAGTACGATGTAGGAGAATGAAACTGCATGTTCAAAGCTACTGAATATGAAGATTTCAGCCAACTACTTGGCCTAAACAACTGTTGGCATGGCTTCAAGAAACGCGGAGTGCGTTTGTGTCTCTTTTATCCAATCAAATGAATGGAGACATTTAACTTTATCACGCCTGGAAGGTTTATGTGCGACTTTCGTCTTTATATGGTAGGTAATTCGTTTAGTGTGATTTTGGTGTAGTTTTTTTAAGATAATGACGTATGAGTGTCGCCTTTGCATATTTTATGCTTGAACTAGGTGCCAGCCTCGCTGCCGGGAGGACACGGCGCGGCAAACGCTGGCAGAGTGTTCCGCTTGGGAGGAGCCACGCCGTGCCCTCATCTCAGATGTAGGCAGTGACCTATCGTTGTCGCCCGTAGTCGAGTCTATGGTCGCCAGCGAGGAGTCCTGGGACGCGGTGGTTTCCTTCTGCGAAACAGTTGTCTCACAGAAGGAGGCTGCGGAGAGGAAGATTTCATTCACTCACCCGATCCGCAGCAGACGCCCCGGGCGTCGGCGGAGGGCGGACAACGCCCTCTTCCAGCCCCCCTAAATGGGTCCATGGGCGACGGACTCACACATCAGGACGTCCGTCGCCCCCATACACATCAGGACCCGAGGTGGCGGCGCGTAGTGTTCCACGCGCGCCCCTCTAAGACGTTGCGGGGAGAGTCTAACACCTCACTTCCCCTCCAACCCGAGATCGAGGCCCGCAGAGTAGTGACAGCCCGCCGGGGGTAGCGAAAGTATCGTTGTTCCCGCGACCCCCAGCGTAGGTGTGAGATGAGACACCGGGGTGGTTTTTAGTCAGTACGAGTCTGACAGACCCCTCCGCCCTCCCCAGGGCGGAGGACATCCAATGAGGATTTTCGAACTAGGAACAAAAAAATAAAAAAGGTGCCATCCTCGTAGAATTAGTATTTATACATACATACATAAACTCACGCCTTTTTCCCATGGGGGTCTGCAGAAACTACAGAACACCACACCACATCTGCTACGATCCTTAAATACTTCTTTTGCTTCACTCACATTCATACATCTAGTCATACACACACGCCGGTTATGAGTACTGCGCACCTGGCCTTTCTGAAGAACATCAACTATAAGGTCTATGTATGTCTTTCTAGGGCGTCCCCTCCCGGCGTTTCCATTCACTTCTGCCTTGTAAATACCTTTCTTTAGTCGCCTTTCATTCATCCTCTCAACATGGCCAAACCATCTTAACATACTCTTTTCAATTTTAGTCACTACATCTTCTTAACTACAACGTTGTCTTATTACCTCATTCCTCAATCTGTCATTTAAAGTTACACCACACATACTTTTCAAGGAACGCATTTCTACTGCATTAATACTACTTTCATGTCTTTTTTGCCATACCCAACCGTAACTTCCATACATAAGTGTATGCACCAGCACGCTGTTATGAACGGCGAGTCGAGCTTCCGGAGATATCGATTTGCTGGTTACAACCGCATGTATAGACTTCCCGTTCACTCTCCTTTCCACATCCTCTTTAATCTTTCCATACCATGTTTTTTTTTTTTTTTTTTTTATTACGTGGCGTCTCGCAACTCAGTCATAGTGACTGGTTAGCTGCTTAACCGGGCTTTCCTACGGAGACTAAACTATATAGCCTCCAGCTAGGCAAAAATTTACTAAACCTAAGCGACAACGCTGAGGGCTACCCCAGTTGGGGTCGAACCTCGGCTCAGGGCGTCGCTGGGGGGACAATAATAAAGTGATTCTACCATCCGTTCGGAATAAGCCTACGTGGAGAAGAACGGACAAGAAACTCCAATTAACTAATTAGAATTAACTATGGCACAGCTATTCGCGGGCTGGCTACATAAATAATGACTGGGACTTCGCGGCGGGGCCTCGGCGGCGAGGGCGGACCAATCGGTATGTATGCTACGTTTGTACTATTTACGAACCCATTGACCGTCCTTGTAGACAAGGCTGTCAAGTTCCCTAGTAATGCACTCGTACCTCGAGAAGAGGGCACTGCATGAAGCGGGGGTGAGAGAGCCTGCATTCCGGATTTCTGCATCCAGAGCACGGGCCTGAGGGGTCATCCATATGGAATACGCGCTGATAATATTCTCAGCGACGCTCAAATATGGCTTGTGCCCGGAGGGGGCTACAGGGGGCGGGCACATGGCGGCGGTGGTGGTGGAAGCCACCTTCCGGTTTTGTGCGGGCATGGGGGCAGCTGGGGCCACTGGGTCGGGGACTGGATTTGGAGCTGCAATGGGGTGGGCCATCAGCGCTGGGATAGGCTGGGAGTAAGTCTGAGGAGCTACACTTTGGTGGTTCAGCTTACCCCATGGTGAAGTCCTCTGAGGGGCTAGACGGGGGGGTGGTTGGGAAGAGGGAGCCATGCGCATTATGTGCGCATTGTATCGCTTGGCCATTTTAGGCGCAAGCTTGGGGGCTTTTGGGCAACCCCGGTAATTAGCCGGGTGCCCGACTTGGCCACAGAGCACGCAGCTGGGAGGCTCCGTGAGCGGTCTTTGGGACGGGGACAGTCCTTAGTGCCATGATCAGCCATGCACTTAACGCACCTGGGTGTTGCATAGCAGTGGGCCTGAGAATGGCCATAAAGTTGACAGTTGTGACACTGTCCTACAAGATGGGGGCGGTAGGGTTTCTCGATCGAAATGCCCGACAGGGAGCACACGGTCTTTATATTGAAGATCGGGTTGTAACCCTCAGTAGGGCTACAGACAACTAATACAATATCGTACTGTTGTCCGCCTCTCGCTTTATGCAAGCGGTGGACTTCAGTGACGGGGACATTCTGGTCAAGAAGGTCCTTACGGATTTCCTCCGTAGGGATCTCTTTTGGGATTCGCCTAATGACTACACGGACGGGCTTTTCCTCAGGGAGGGAGTAAGTATGGAACGAGATGTTCCTATCTTTGAGGTACCGGGTTAGATTCCGGAAATCAGTGGGAGAGGGGAGTTGGATTCTGATGCCTTGTTGGCATGCAGTGGCTTTCGTGTAGTTGATTTTCCGCTCAACACAAGCGTTTGAAACATCGTTCCACTTGAGTTTATCCTGAAGATAAACAGGTGGAGGGGGACGGAGCTTCTTATTGGTAACTATTACCATGGGACTGGGGCTGCGGTTGGACCGCTGAGAAGAAGCAATGTCAGGGGTGGGGGTGATTTGCCTTACGGGCGAGGCCGGTGGCAGAACTGATTGAGGAGAGGTTTTTGATACCGCCTTTTTGGCCTTGGTAGCATTTAAGGGACTATTCCTCTTTTTCCTCTTTCCTCCAGAGCAAACTACGGAGTCACCATCGGAGGAGACGGTGTCATAGTCGTCTGACCTATCGGGGACATTTGAGTCTACTGGGTCGTCAGCGACTGAGTCAGCTTGGTCAGCCATAGCTTCCCATTCATCGTCAGTGCTGAGGGTTGCTCCCTCTTCCATGGGGGAGTCATCATCGTCCGCCCAGATGTTCTTGGACTTGGACTTGGGCTTAGATTTATGAAGGGCGGCTATGCGCTCCTTATAGCTTTTATAAGCTTTGACCTGAGAGGATATGGGAGAAGGAGGATCTCTCCATGATCGGGTTTTCTTAGGCTCGACGGCCGGTTGAGAAGAAGTTTTAGGAGAAGGAGGATCTCTCCATGAACGGACATCCATACCTTGTGAAGATTATTCCCAGATATACAAACTCGTTCACTTGCTCCACACTCATATAATTTATTTTCACTTCACACTTCACTCCGATACATCGTCTTCTCTTTCAAACACACACCTTAGTCTTGTTCACATTTATAATCATCCCTTTTAACTTAAAATCTTCATTCATCACAGTCACCATGTCTTGCAACTGTTCTGCTGACGATGCAAGTAGAACTTGATCAGCTGCATAGAGAAGGCATTTGACAGGCAACACATTCATCCTCAATCCGCACTCAAGCTCTTTCAAACCTATCAGACAACTATCCATGTACAAGTTGAACAGCCACGGTGACGCTAGTATTTATATCTTTATAAATTATAGACTGTGTGTTTCGCCGATGTATAAGTTATATTTCTGCCAAGTTTTATCAAAATTCTTGCAGTAATTTTTGCTTGAAAGAGTTAAGGGTTTAGTTCAAGCACGTCTGTATGTTAGAAATGTATGCATGTTTGTAAGTAATTTTGTGGCAAATGAAAACTTTCTTTATCCATCCATCCACATAAACTTTCGCGTTTAAAATAGTTATAGGATAGAATATTCCAAGCGAACTCCACGTTCATCATTAAAAGTGTTTATATCAAATACACATTAATCAGAATACTAATCTCCATCAGAACATCAAACACAATATATTCAATTAACAAATTACAACTACAGAACCATAACAAGTGTTGCCTCGTTACCCAAAGACTACAGAGTACTCACGTCAATCGAAACTGACGTCTTACGACGAACCACGAGAGAATGCTCGCGTCAAACGTAATCCCTATCACACGCCGAATTGACGGCCAGACTTTAACTTTACCTCTCTCTACAAACTATTCCGGACCCCGGAACTCCAGAACTCTGGAACTCAACCAACTAATTCACTAAACTTGAATATTTCTCCCCAATAGCTACATGCAAAGTATTTTACTTTTCATAAAGTTCTACGCAACCGGGAATATAAAAGTTTACAGCAAATCTGTTGGTCCCTGTACTGTGAATACCAGATATTCTATTGATCCGAAAAGTTTGGCGAACTTTTTATATTTGGCAGCTGGGAATGCTTTCGTACGGGGAAAACAAATTGTAGTGACGATTGCTCCGCGTAGTGAATATAATGTGTTTTTTGTGTTCATTTATTTCGACTGGGTAGGTCGTTAGTTGAAAATATGTGAAATTGCTTTTGCTTCATTCATGCCGCTTTTACCCTCAGAGCGTGTGAATATTTAAAAATAATATTGCAATTTAAGAATGTAATTTTCAGATGATGAGGTTTGAATTAGATTTTCAGTCAATTTGCTTTTCGGGTTTGTATTTTTTTTATTACGTATCTACATAAAAGCCCTTTGGCAGTGTTTATCGCAGTTCTAATAGTTGGCGGGAGAATTATTATATGCTATGTGGGAGTCAGTAGTACGTTCACTTTTACTCATCTTTTTGTCCGTTATTATTATATTATTATTTATATTGTTACGTTATCTTCTTTAGGTTCCACAGAAAAAATACATAGCAGGAAATTATAAGAATTTCGAAGTATTTCTCATCATCGTATAATACTTTTGTTCTCCGCTACCCAAGTGGAACGTAAACCCCATTGTTGAGCTCAGTCGAGCCGCCGTTACCCAACACCTAAAATGCTAGACGGTTTGAATTACTCTCGAGAGCATCTCAATAGAGATGAGCCTGCTGAAATAAGATCCGAACACATACGATCCATCTATTTCTATTGACGTCGGCCTTATCTTAGTTTAGTCTGGGTGTATTGGTATCTCTTTCGATTACGGATAGAAAAAAGATATTTACGAATACGTATTTTTGTGTCTGGTTGTTTGGCAATAGGCTCGTCCCTTATTATATCATCATCATCATGATCATCATCAGCCTTCCCACTGCTGCGCCACATATATCCTTTCTGTGAGAGGGGGAATGGGCTTTAATTCACCACGCGGGTGGTCCAGTGCGAGTTGTTGGATGTCACATATCTTCGAATATTTGGTTCTAAGACATCCCGGTTTCACCACGAAATTTTCCTTCACCGCTTTGAGCAGTATTGATGTTATAATATCTCACATACTTACGTCATATTACAAGGGAATTAAACATAACTGGGGCAATGTGGATACGTTTACCTCCGTCTACCCCGAATACGGCCGTGATATTATGGGAATTCCATTTTCCAAGACACATGTCTTGTCATTCAATGATCTTGACAGTTCTACGAATTACCTCAGCCAATCAGTAATGTAAACCAAAGCTTAATTAGATCAATACGTTACAGGCATGCGATCTTCTACATAATGTATAGTCTCTGTTACCAGCCCAGGTGTTCCAACCTCGTGTAATACGGACATCATTAATATATCGTTAATTTCGAAGCTATCTTGGGGTGTGGTTGCATTGTGAGCGATGATATAGAGCATTTTGAGGGGCCTTTGCAATTAAATGGAGTGTTATAATTTTGGACCGTAGACTCTAGGATCTTTAGACTTAACAGGTTTACTGTCCAATTAAAACAGCACAACAGACCATATGTGGGTCATGGGACTGTGAACCTGTAAATAAAAATTATAAGAACCTGGAAATTTTGTATGTATATATATTTAATTAATTTGTTTTATGGAGAATTTGAATTAAGAATATGGTCAAAAGTTTATATGTATATGGCTGTAAAACTTTAGGAAGAGTATGTTACAGGACCCAATGAGTGACAGGCAACTTAGCAAATGAATCTTCTCTATAGCTAACATATAAAAGATTATCCGTGTGTAATAGCTGAGTTACTGTGGGTACAGATTGCCGTACTAAAAATAAAACGAAACCACTAAATGCAATTGCAAAATGTTGATTCAAATGTTGTTGTTGAATGTTGATTGTTGTTGAATGTTGTTTTCAGAGTAGTGAGAGAATATTTTAAATAAAAACTTTTTTACCCACGTTAACTTGCCAGGAATATTGGATAACACCACTGGAAATTTTACAGTTTATGGACACACTAGATTAGTAGAGTTTTTTCTAGAAACTAGATATTGTTTTGTTTAAAAGCGTTGAACATAGTGTGTTTGCCTCGGTGTTTTGGGCTTGACAACATAATTATATTTATTTATACCTGTTGTGTGTGATTTTAAATCAGCAGTTGTAACAGAATATGTACATAACACATGTTGGTCTACCTTACACTATAACTGTGAAAATTATAACAAGCTAATACATAAAATAAAAATGTGTTGTTTTTAGGGTTCCGTACCCAAAGGGTAAAAACGGGATCCTATTACTAAGACTCCACTGTCCGTCTGTCTAACTTTCTGTCTCTGTCTGTCACTAGGCTGTATCTCGTGAACTGTGATAGCTAGATAGTTGAAATTTTCACAGATGATGTATTTCTGTTGCCGCTATAACAACAAATACTAATGAAGTCGGTTAAATACAGAATCAAATAAATATTTAAGATTTTTTTGCCTTTTTTGCGATAATGGTACGGAACACTTAATGCACGAGTCCGACTCGCACTTGGCCAGTTTTTATATTCACGTCACATCATTTAATTTATTTAATAACAGGGCCAAATTAAATAAATTATATTTATGACTAGCTGCGCCCCATGGTTTCACCCGCGTTAGTTTCGTCTCCATGGGATAATCAGGATAAAAAATTACAGCTACAGGTAACAGCTATGTACCGTCGAACGGTTCGCGTATTGTATTTTTATACTCGTGATAACTTCAAAAATACATGTTCGATTCGAATTAATTAAATAGTATTTTAATGCTACATAAAGACCTCGATGAAAAACAATTTCTTTGAATAAGAATTAATACTAAGATACAAATGTAACCAACTTTTTTTTCTACCGGCGACTTAATTCAATTTTAGAACACAAAAGCTGCTATTGTTACTTAACTGTTAGTTAGATACATTTCCTCAAAGCCTTTTTGTAGGTAATAATAAGTACTTTAATCATGTAGTACATCATTTTTATGTATCATCAATAGTTTTATTAGCGCACGCCAAATAATGAATATTATAGGCAAAATTTTGCTACTTTGTCATTTTTGCAGTTTTTTTAAGGATTTTTAAAATAAATTATAGCCTATATTATTATTACCTGGTAATTTAGCTTGCTATTGGTGAAATAATACTTAAATCGATCCAGAAGTTTCGGAGCTTATTCGGTACAAACAAGCAAATAAAACATCTTTCCTCTTTATAATATTTATATTATATTTGTATTTCTTAGTTACGATAAAATAATACTAAATATAATTTCAAGAAACTACACTAGATACCAGTAAGTTAGTAAGTCGGCTATATTTCTTTGAAATTAAGAAATTAGATTTTGTATCTGCTTTTACGCCTTTTACGCCCTACATGTCTGCGAAGTTTTGCTAGCTAATTTAAATTAAACTTGTATGCCAAGCCAACCCTTGGTTAGTGCAACCATGTTACACCAATCTTCAGTTCATTGCTTATCCGTCACAATAATAGATTAGTAAACACTATCTTCTTAATACAATCTACCTAACTACGGTAGGTATATTACAAGATACAGTAGCAGTTGCAGCAACCGAGGAGCGCAGGTGTTCGCAGTGAAACACGGACACCATTAACGAATGATTAATTCTGAAGCTATGTGCTGAACATAGGTCAATGCGTGGTCACAGTTGTAGCGGATGAGGTGTGTTATATCATGAAAATATTCCGTGGTAGTGGTACCTTACAGCAAAAAATGAATCCAAGGGAAATAAATACAAGTGATATTTTATTTCTCAACACGAAATTCTATGACCAGTGTGTGTTGCCAGCGATCACTTAAGGAACAGTCACGTGGTCGCTGACAATGGGCCTCATCAGTAGGCTTAAAGTCACCCAAAGAACAATAGGGAGGGCTACGCTCGGCGTTTCCTTGCGTGAGCGAATCAGAAATGAAGACATCCGCAAGAGAACCAAGGTTACCGACATAGCCTGAAGAGTTGCCAAACTTAAGTGGCAGTGGACAGAGCACATTGCACGCAGAACGGATGGCCGTTGGGGCCGAAAAGTTCTAGAGTGGCGACGTAGGGAAGGCCTCCCTCTAGTTGGAGCAATGACCTGGTCAAGGCTGCGGGAGTCTGGTGGATGCGAATCGTACAGGACCGATCAGTGTGGCGATGCTTGTGGCCTATGTCCAGCAGTGGATGTAGTTCGGCTGAAACGATGATGATGATATTTTATCAGCGATAAGGGTAAAAGTCTAGAATGTTTGAGATTGATTAGTGAAATTGCGGTAGTGCATGTCAATCCCATACAAAAAAAATACACTAAATATAATGACACTTTGTTTGTTTAGGAGCCCTTTTCATGAGCCTTTTTCATGAAACAAGCATTTTGCCCTGGTACTTACTTAAGTGTTAATAGTGAGATCTAAAGTATTCAAGCTTAATAATAACATTATGAGCTCCTGTGCGTGCTCACAGCACGCCTGATCTATTCGGTAAATTTTTCACACCCGATGCCGACGGAAAAAGTGGGGGGTTATAAGTTTGAAGTGTATATCTGCGTGTTTGTGTATCTGTCTGTGTCATCATAACTCCTAAACGGATGAACCGATTTTTAAATTTTGGGGTATTTCAAATTTTTTATATATGTTATCCGCTGAAATCATATGAAATAAAGATGTGTAAGAACCGTAGAAAGAGGCGTTCGTTATTTTTTTTAGAATCAGCATAAACAAATTGTACCCATTCTTATAGTGGGCAGATAAATTATTTAATTAAAAGCATTCCCGTGAACACTAGCACCCCGCCTCACCCAGTATAAATGGGACTTAATTCAACGTGGAGCCATCTTATAACTATTTCATGAATGCCTGTTTTGCTACAAAGTACAACATTGTACGTGATTATCGCGTTCACTAATCCATTGCCGGTTTTATGTGGAAGCTGAATAATTTAAACAATATTTACTGAGCGTAAGTCATGATGCACGTCGTGTTTGAAGGCATTTTGTGGTTAGTAACATGACGTAACGTAACAAGTGGCGTTCTAAAGTTTCTGCATACCCCCACGGGAAAAGAGCGTAACAACGGAAAGGGATGGGTTAGTGAGATGTATACGTTTTGCTTATTCACATATCGCCAGTTATGTTTAAATCTAACTTAGCAGGGGCCATCAAACGTGCACAAATTATGACTACAGAATGCTACTGAAAAATACGAAATGGAATCTAATAGCACTTTTTAACACAGAAACCTGGTCCTCACTATTGATGATGCAAAAGACAAAAGACAAACATTTTTTATTTCAACTAGGCCATTAAGCGGCACTTTTGAACGTCAAAGATATAAATTTTAAGTTAATATTAATTGGTTCTACCTTCCATTCGGAAAAGTAGCTTGTTATCGAGAAGAACGGACAAAAAAAACCGGCCAAGTGCGAGTAGGACTCGCGCACGAAGGATAAAGATGTCCTTTATTAGGTTGTTTTATGGAAGCCCTACTTAAATATTTATTTTATTCTGTTTTTAGTATTTGTTGTTATAGCGGCAACAGATATACATCATCTGTGAAAATTTCAACTGTGTAGCTATCACGGTTCATGAGATACAGCCTGGAGACAGACAGACAGACAGACAGACAGACGGACCGCGAAGTCTCAGTAATAGGGTCCCGTTTTTACCCTTTGGGTACGGAACCCTAAAACACCATACGTTGTTTAAAAAAAAGTGTTTTATAACATTTACATACCACCATACATACATTCATAAACGTGAGGATAATGCACCCAGCACTATATAAAAAATTATTCTTTTCTTTTTTCTATATAAAAAAGTTTTCTCAGTAATCCAAAAGGAGTTCAATAATTCTTTTAGGAAAAAAACTAAAACTGTATGCCCAAAGTTTTTATTCAGTGACTGGGCGACTGAAGGACTCAGGAAAAGTAGGGAAAGACTTTACGAGCTCTATGGCCTTAAGCCTTATATTAACACTGAAACTTTTAACAAGTATGTTGCTACTTATTCAAAAATTTTTAGAAATACGTGTAAAGTAGCTAAGGCTTTATACATTGGTAATAAAGTTAAAACCGCAGAAAATAAAATCAAGACTGTTTGGAAAATTATAAACAATGAAACGAACAGAAACAAAAGAAATAATACTGATTACACGCTTGAAACTACACATGGACTTATTAGAGATAACAAAAAAGTTGCTCAAGAATTTGTGGATTTCTTTACCAGCATCCCAATTAAAACTACTGAAACCATAAATTCTTCGCCCTCACTTGCTTCTGGTTTATTAAACGCAAACGTTTCAGCCTGCCCGACAGAATTTAACTTTTCACATGTAAACCCAATAACAGTAATAAAAGCTTTTAAGCAAATCAAGATCAAATTGACCGAAGATCTATGGGGAATGTCCATCAAAGTTTGTACCTCCATTATTCAGACTATAGCGCCGTACTTAGCTTTAATTTTTAATTTGTGTGTAGATCAAGGAGTCTTTCCGGATCTAATGAAACATAGTAAGGTTATACCACTTTTTAAATCCGGGAACAGTAAAGACACAAATAATTATAGACCAGTATCGGTGCTGCCGGTTTTCAGCAAGATATTTGAAAAGATAATGCTAAATCAGATGCTCATTCATTTTAATACGAATAACATCCTACACGATAAACAGTATGGTTTTACCAAAGGACGTTGTACGACTGACGCTTGTGTCACCTTATTAAAACATATCTTTGAAGCGTGGGAAGAGGCACAAGATGCCATAGGGGTTTTCTGCGACCTGTCGAAAGCATTTGATTGCGTTGATCATGAAACATTACTTTTGAAACTTGAGCATTACGGGCTAGGCCAATCAGCGTTGAGTTTAGTTAAATCTTATTTAAATGATAGACAGCAATTAGTTCAAATAAACGGTGTCAATTCGTCCGGGTTAACCGTGAAAATGGGGGTACCCCAGGGTTCAATTTTGGGTCCTTTCTTGTTTCTAGTCTACATTAACGATTTACCTCATCTATTGAAAAACAATCTAAACATGGTGTTATTTGCTGATGACACTTCGTTGATTTTTAAGATAAATAGACGTACCAGTAACGTTGACGATGTGAATACCGTCTTGCGACAGGTTCAAAATTGGTTCACAGCTAATAATCTAGTTTTAAATGCTAAAAAGACTAAGTGCATAAAATTTGTCTTGCCGAATGTCAAAAGTAATGATTGTGACATTTTATTAAACAAGGAGAAGCTAGAATTCGTCGATAAAACGGTTTTTCTGGGGATCACGCTAGACTCGAGGTTGCAATGGGGGCCTCATTTAATATCACTTGCGGGGCGGCTAAGCTCGGCAGCTTATGCTGTTAGAAAAATACGTCAGTTTACTGATGTCGATACCGCAAGATTAGTCTATTTTAGTTATTTTCATAGTATAATGTCTTACGGTATCTTACTATGGGGAAGGGCTGCAGACATTGAGTCAATTTTTATTCTGCAAAAACGAGCCATCAGAGCGATATACAATCTTCGCCGGCGCGATTCTCTAAGGGAACTGTTTAAGAACATTAACATCATGACGGTACCTTGTCAATATATTTATGAAAACATCATGTATGTTAGAAAGAATTTACATCTTTTTAGTAAAAACGGTGACAGACATAATTATGTTACTAGAAATAGGGATCAACTAATTCAACCAGGTTTCAGGCTGGCTAAAGTAGCATCATCTTTTATGGGGTACTGTATAAAATGTTACAATAAAATTCCTCCCCACATTCTACAACTAAATGAGACGAAATTTAAGACTTGTATAAAACGCACACTATGTAGGCAAGCATATTATAAGTTGGGGGATTACATCGCTGATAAAAATGCTTGGCTCAATGCTGGTCCTGCTCCGCAGCCACTAGGGCGCAAGAACAATTAGTGATGGGCAGAAAAGTATCGAAGTATTGTTGGACATGCTGAAGACTGTATGCAAATTTTTGTATTGTATAAACTCAATTTCTTTTAGTATTATATAATTGCACAGCACATGTGTGAGTACTATGTTCCGACTGTAGATAAATCTACCATTCACTGTACCTATATGTCGTTCGTTGACTTCTGTGTGCCCTGGCAGTTGAGTGTGTCATGCTCTCTCTAATTTCTCTCTGATGGTGGCACATGTGTTGGATCATTCGGTTCCCTTCATGATGGTTGAGCTGAGTGGTGCCGATCCATGCGTCATGTTCGTGAACGGGCGCCATCAGTTGGGATTGGTCATAACTTAGCTGTCTCGGCCTGTTAAAGTGCTTTTTTTTAATTATTTGTTACTCTAGACGCTTTTACGTACACGTCTTTTTACATCGTTCTCACATATATGTATTTTTTCAACAAGAATGATGTAACCAAAAACTTGTAATTAAAACTGATGGAAAAGAGTGTCCGGGGAGTTTCTTGCAAATTCTTCTCCATTGAGACCTACAGACGCTTGCGAATTTGCAACTAGAGTCATCTTTTTATTAATTTTTTGTTTGACAATTCAAAAGTACTTCTAAAGTTTAATTGAAATAAATACCTTGATTTTGATTGATTTTGATTTTGATTTTGACTACAATACTACGTATAGATATAAAGTATTACAAGTAATAACAGGTAAAGTACTTCATTTGGTAAATAGAAACATGGTTCTCACATACTTACAAATATTCCAAACATATATATAATTCAACAACAACGAAACAGTATGCGAGTAAATTTCTTAAACAAAAAGAGAAGAACAAAATAAAGCATTAGTATAATTATGAATATAATATAAATTAACCAGTTTGATATTGTCTACACTAACCTTATGGAGCAGGTTTTCAGGCATTTTTATCTATTGCAATTTGTAATATGCTTGTTTACATCTTTATTTATTTACAAAGTGTGCTTTTAACAATAGTTTAAAATTTTCTTTCATTTTGTTTTTATATCTAACAAGGCATTTTGTTATAGAATTTAACACAGTACCCCATGAAAGATGTATGTACTTTAGCTAATCTATAAGATGGTTGATCTAACTTATCTTTATTTCTAGTATTACAATTGTGTATCACTAACGTTACTAAAGAGATGTATATTTTTCCTTACATAGATAATATTTTCATAAATGAATTGGAAAGAAACTTTCATAATATTAATCTTTTTAAATAGCTCCTTAAGAGATTCTTGGTGACTTAACTTATATATGGCTCTAACAGCTCCCTTTTACAATATAAATATTGATTCTATGTCAGCCACCCGACCTCACAGCAAAATACGGCATGGCATAATGCTGTGAAAGACTGAAGAAAACTAAAATACACCAAACGCGCGGTTTCTACATTCATTGACTGTCTTATCTTTCTAACAGCATAAGTGGCTGAGCTCAGCAGACCCACAAGAGATGTTATGTGAGGCCCCCATTGAAATTTGTCGTCTAGAGTGATTTCTAAGAAAACTTTTTAATTTATATAGTCCAACTTTTCTCCATTCAATATGAGTCGCATTCGCTGCTTCTAACATTCGGCAATGTGAATCTAATACATTTTTTTTTCATTTAGTACCAAATTGTTTGCCATGAACCAATTTTAGACGTGATGAATAGAGTTAATCACATCATCAAGATTTTGTGACAGCCGATTTATTTTAAATATCAAAGATGTGTCATCAGCAAATAACACCGTCTTTGGTTGATTTTGTAATAATTGGGGCAAATAATGTCAAATGTAAACTAAAAAGAGCAATGGACCCAATATAGAGCCTTTAGGAACGCCCGTTGTTATTGTCTGAAATGTGGGTCTATGCCGTTTATCTGAACTTCAACTCGTCTGGCTTTCAAATATGATCCCTTGAGTTACTTATAACTCAAGGGCCAAATGTCTAATTCCGTAGTGCTCGAGTTTCAACAGTAGTGTCTCATGGTTAACGTAATCGAACGCTTTTGAGAGGTCGCAAAAGATTTCAATGAAGTCTTTTGTTATTCTCAGCCGTTAAAGATGTCCTTTATTAGGTTGAGGCCAGCGTCAGTTGTGCAACGCTCTTTGGTGAAACCGTACTGTTGGTCATGAAAAATGGAATGTTTGTTAAAATGACGCAACAATTGGTTGAGCATTGACTTTTCGAAACCTTACTGAGAACCGGCAGAATTGACATTGGTCTATAATTATTGGCTTCTTCTTCAATCCCTGGAATTAAACAATGCAACTACTCTACTGTGTTTCATAAGGTCCGGAAAAACTCCATGATCGACACTAGTGTTACATATAAAAGGTACATAGGGCGCAATAGTTTCAATGATTGATTTTCATACATTTATAGATAGTCGTCAAAGATCTTCTGTTGATTTAATTTTAAGATCTTTAAAAGTTTTTAAAATAGCCTGGTGGTTTGTATGTTGAAACTTAAGCTCCGAAGGGCACGTATTTATATTATTTCTAAGTAAGGCAGCAGAGAGCGCGGGTGAGGAGTTTAAAGCTGCTCCAGTTTTAAGAGGAATATTAACAAAAAGTTGATAGTAGATTGTATGGGGCCATCTGCAGTCGCTAAATTAATTTCAATATCACGCTGTTTTTTTCTACCTGTTTTATTATTTTCCAGGTACTTTTAATTTTATCGTCTGATAATTTTATTTTATTGCTCAAATATAACATATTTGTCAAAGCTTGTATTATTCATATTTTGCTTTCGGCCATAAAATTCATATAGCTTTGCCCTGCTTTTACGAATACCTGGAGTCACCCAATCGCTCAATACGAACTTGGTGTGAATAATTTTCGCTTTGAAAAAGTATCATTAAATTGCGCGTTTAGTACTTTAAAACATTATCTATTTGAGTACCACCGCGTGTAGAGGCGAGCGTTTTTTGTAATAAAGATTGATAACCAGCGTCTAAATACGTATGGGATTGTCAAGAGTTATCGAAATGTCACGTGACCATCTCCTTATTTTGGCATTTCTCTGGGATAGTAACTACCTTAACAATTGCCGGTTTTAGGCGAAAACTGAATAATTCAATAAATATTTACGGAGGATTTCTCGTCGTTCTGTTTGAACGCATTTCGTGGTGTGTTTACCTGCATAGTACCATTTGTATGAACTGATGATGGATGTTTGATTACAGTAAGTGTTTATTGCGTAAGGTATTGTAATTCAATTGTTACTTAATTTGCTGTAGAAAACGTTGCATTTAAAGTTTGCGGGAATCTGCTGGATGCTAGTCGAACATGACGAATCGATGTGGCGACTGTTGGGGGAGACCTATGTCCAGTGGACGATATTCGCGCACGGATACCCCGAGCATAACCCTCTCCATTGCCCTTTGGGTTATTGTAAGCTTTCTGATGAGGCCCATTGTGAGCGACCACGTATCAGAGCCTTATGTCATAACTGGCAACACACACTGGTTATAAACTATCGTCTTTAGACACTGTGGTAAGTTGGACGAGAAGATACCGCGCAACTGCCCGACTTTGTGTTTGCGTACCTAACTCTTCTTCTTCTATTATTGTTTCATTTGTATAGGTGCTACAGAATAACCATTATCAGCAGGTATCGTTTCAAGTGCTGGGATAAATACCTCAAAAAGTGAGCTTTTATTTTTAGTAATCTAAAAGATATTTAAATTTCGTTGTAACTAATGCAAGTTCACCAGACCAGTTGCTCCATCGTCGACTTTGTCTCCGTCACCTCTGACCTAGGCTAGAGTCAAGAGCAAACCCATATTAAATAAAAAAAATAAAAAAAGTTATTCGGTTTACATATTGTTATGGTCTCTTTGTTCTAGTTAATCAGCAAAATAGGTTGCTATTAGTGGACCAATGACCTGGTTAAGGTTGCGGGAATACGCTAGATGCGAGACACACAGGACCTGTCGATATGTCGACATTTGGGGGAGGCCTATGATCAGTAGTGGACAAATTTCGGCAGAAATAATGATGATAATAAGTCTATATATAGCTAAATTACGACAAATATTAATGAATATTTCCTCCATTACTCATTCACCAAATAAATATTGATTTAAGCTACCAACGTAACATATCATTGCTTATCAGAGGACATGCTAAAACAACTCCTATGACATATTCAAATAGAACTGATTACAGATTACAGGAAGTTACTTCATGATTTTATCTAAAATTTACACAGCGATTGCAGTACCTACCTTAGCCAATGTAACTTAAGCTCCGAGGTGAGTTTCCTTGAGAGTGATGAAAGCTCAAAGTAGACTGGTAATTAATCATTCATGAAGGACTTTGAAACAAAATCAGGTTCTGTAACGCAATTTTCTCAGTGCTATATTAATACTGAAACGTGTTGTAATAATTATGTTATTAAAATATTTGTAAACGGAATAATTACTGTTTGTAAAATAAATATAAATAAATTAAATTTGTGAAATAAAGATGCCTGACATGAATATTCATGTAGTGGAAACAACTGGTGCGTATTGCTTTAATTTATTTATTTTGTTGGTTTTTAATTACTGAAATAAATCATAAAAAATAATAATTACTAAAAGATGATGTTACTTTGACAAATTGATAAATATACACACGCGCTTAAACATTGAGCTGTCTGTTGTCTGATACATTATATTTTATAAACTCTCCTAAAAGTAGTTCACGTTCGCTTTCACAGAGGTCGTTACTGTACTCTGCCTCGAAACTATTTAGTTTTTGTAGTAAAACTTTTTAGGCGGCAATTTGGTAAGAGTACGAGAATAAAATTTCAAGGAAGCGTCACGTTTAGGCACATTTCGTTACATGAGAGAGAAAAAAAAAATAATGCCTTCCTGCACTCGCACTTAATCTCACATATTCTCATTTTTTGAGAAGTTTCACTTGTATCACTTAACCGGCGCTGCACGCGTGATTTATTTTACCGACACTCACAACGTAATGTTCCAAATATGAATTAAAAAAATATTGTATAAACACGTCCTTTATATTCGTGGATAGGCAATATTAAAATAAATAAGTATTACAGTCCAACATTTTCCTTCGATTTTCAAACAACTGCATCATAAAATAACTTTTAATTTTTATAGCATACTTTTACTTTTTAATTTATTGGCGCATACGGACTATTTGACTTAATGTAGAAAAGTAGTGTAATTGTCTATGGACGCCTCCATAGACAATTATACTACTTTTCTACATTATTATTTTTTGTAGAAAAGTAGTGTCATTGTCTATGGACGCCTCCATAGACAATGATACTACTTTTCTACATTAAGTCAAATAGTCCGCGCTTCGCAGTCATGCGCAATGAGAATCTAAATTGCCCACCATACCACATATTTTTTCCGTTTCCACTTTTGTTTTATTTCAACTGTATGAGTGAAGATAAAAAGTGCATGCAACGGCATATAATTAGGTATTAAAACCCTCGCGTGTTATTATTATCACATTCGGCTTCGCCTCATTTGATAAACCCACGCTCGTGTTTTAATAACCCCTATTATATGACCGTTGCATAAACTACTATTTAACGCTAGTTCGTCATTGAATACTATTTATATATAAGATACAAAATCATAATAATGCATTTAATTCCTGGATCAATAATATTGTAAAATAAATTAGAACTGTGTAGAACAACAATAGAAAACTTATAATTATAAGTAATTTTAATAACGCCCGATAACATAATACATATTTGTTCCTATAACTAAAACGGAAAATATTATACTGGTAAAGCATTACAGGGATCAACTGGGTAGACCATCGGTCATCATAATCCCTACTTTGGTCCATATTCACCCTTATGTAAGGGTCAACCTTATATAAAATTATCTAAAAATAATTCTGATAAATGCCGCATCACGCCAATTGAAGATAAAAGTGAAGTGAAATGTCTTTACGACTCAAAACTACTTGAGAAATACGAAAGTCACTCAAAAAACGAGCGCAACGTTAAAACACCTTGGAGTTTGGAACATTAATGATATGGCCAAACGTGAATTGACATATCACCAAAAGTTGTCGTTTAACCGATATGGTCAGCTTTAGTTGGCCATATATTGAAATACAACCATTTCATGAATTGGTTGGCCAAGTGATCAATTCTAAGATCTGGCCACGACACACAAATTGAATAGCGCCAAGATGTTTTTCAAAAAAAAAAAAGTTATTGTTTGAGTCAAAAACCGGACTAAGGTTTTAAATACTCTTCTCTAGTGCGTGCGTGTGACAAACCAATAAACTATCTCAATGTAAATTCTTGTCCTGAGAACAAGCAAAAGTATTGGTAAAATTGTGAATTCAACAAAGAACGGTGAATTTTTTTGTTTTTCAACCGTCAATTTTATCGTCGCCGTCGGGTGAACAAAGAAACGACCTTTGGACTATACTCGACACATCAACAAACCAAAACCCAGAGGCGGTCAACAATTTCAACCAGTTAAGATAAGTTCGCTTAGCCTAGTGGTGGCACTACCCAGTAAAATAAGAGGCGAGACTTGTGGTCGTAAGTTCGATCCCCGCTTGGAGGCAATTTTTTTCCATTATATTTTCTAAATTTAAATTGGATCTAATTTGTACCTATAATGAATTCTTTCGAGAATATCACGCTACGTAGAACACGAACTCGGTCATTAGCGGAGACTACTTTCGAAAAATCCAGTATAAATAACTCGACACTAGATGGCAGCACAAATAGTCTACCAAACATGTCCGACGACGAAAGTGATGAAACTCAAGACTTAAAAAGTCAAATAGGAAAACTAAAATTGGATTTATTATCAGCCCATGAAGAGATTAATGTACTGTCCATTGAGAATAGCAGTTTAAAATCATCACTAATTGCAATCACTAATAAATGTGAGCTCTTGAAAAGAACAGCTAAAATGCTAACAACCGACGTAGGTTCACCAAATTCAAGGATAAAGAAGTTATCAACTCCGATAAAGCATTTATTAACACAACAAACAACTGTTGAAGATGTAACTTCCCTGAGAAAATCTATGGCTGATTCGGGAAGACCTACATCAGCCAAAAAAGGATCCAAGAATACTCCACGCGAATATGCTCAGGAAGCTCAAGATACACATCTGCATAATAGTGTCACTCCTGTAGTACAAACTCTACCGACAAGTACTGATAGCCACTACAAAATGTCATCGGAAATCCGTAAACAGGATCAAAAAAAAATATGTATGGTTTCTAGTAATAATGTGAATAAAATGTTAGATATTGGGAAAAGTACCTTCGCAGGATATAGGTTCTGTCATTATATCATACCAAATGGAGGCATAAAGCAGTTGTTTGCAAATTTAGATAAGAAACTTGAAAACTTTACCCAAAATGATTATTGTATAATTTATATAGGTGAAAGAGATTTCGAAGTCTCCAATAACTATAGATTGTTAATCGACTATATAAAGAAGGAGCTTGGTAATGTTATTCATACTAATATTGTGATTTGCTCGCCTAATTTTAGATTAAGTACCAATTTTTCTATATTTAATAAGCGTATTGAAATGTTTAATCATTTGATGTATTTGGATAAGGAACTATGGGAATATGCTTATCTTTTTGATGCCAATTATTGTGTGGAATACACATACAAAATGTTCCGAAAACATACTGCAACAGTAAACAATAAAGCAATTGCTATAATATTTAAAAAAATAATGCAATATATTAATTATCTAGGTTCAGAAGCAGAAATTAATGAAGTTACTTGTCATTCTCGTCGTTTTTTTGATGGTACTGCTGTCGGGGATATCTTTAACCAATCAGTCAACAATAATAACAAGTTATATAGTGATCAGTCAACCCAAACTGAAAACATTTCTAACAATACAGGGCATGATTTTTTTCGTTTATAATCAAATAAATATCTTACATCAAAATATTAATGGATTAATAGGAAAGTCAGATTTGTTAAGCATTAGTATAAATGAACTTTTATGCAGAGGGAAAGCAGTGGATGTTATGTGCATCACAGAACACAATATGAAAGATGATGATACCATGCACTTATTTATACCTGAATATAAACTTGCAACATATTCTTCAAGAAACACCAGGAATGGTGGTACATGTATACTTATTAGACATAGATACGAGTTCAAGGTCATAGACATTAAAGAATTTAGTATGCCCAGTTTTATAGAGTGTTGTGCCATCGAACTGATAACTCACAAGTTGATTATCATTTGCATTTATAGACCTCCAAAATACACGAGAGATGCTACTTCTATTTTCTTTGAAAAAATTGATCATATTTTAAACTATTGCGGAAGAAACTTGGGAAAACGGGTTTTGCTTTGCGGTGACTTTAACATCGATATTCTTCAAAAAACAAGAATATCCACCGAATTTCAACATCTACTACTGAACTACAATCTTAAGCCCAGTATAAAAGAGCCCACACGTGTATCTAGTGGAACCTGTATCGACAACGTTATGCATAGTGTTAGAGGTGGTACTGGCGAAGTTTTAGAGTTGGCCCTATCAGACCACACCGCCCAACTTTTTAAATGTCCTGTTAGAAAATCGTGTTCAATTGACCACTGGTATGTATTAAGTCGAGATTGTAGCTCTGAGAATATGTCTAAGTTTATTGAAGCCATAAGTAACTTAAGCTTTACTGAAGTGTACAATAGCACAAACCCGGAAATAGCTTTTAATTCATTTTATGACACTTTTAAACTTTTTTACGACTTGTGCTTCCCTACCGTAAGGAAAAAGATTTCCACTCGTAAGACTCCGCGATGGATATCTAATGGTATTAGAAACTGTAGTAGACGGAAAAGAGAGATGTTATGGTTGTACAGACGATCACCAAATATTGAAAACAAACAATTACTTAAACAATATTCGAGAAGATTAAAAAGAGTAATAAGTCTGACACAAAAGTCTCAAAACAGCTATATTATAAAAAATGCAGAAAATAAAACCAAAGCTACGTGGAAATTAATTAATAGGTGTAAATCTAACTTTCCCCCGGAATCTGTAAAGCAAATTGTTATTGGTGATAAGCAAATTAACGATCCTAAAGACATAGCTACGGCTTTCAATGATTATTTTATAGATTCGGTGCATCCTGCAAACAATCATGCAAACGGTAATGCTATATCTCTTATAAGACACTTCCCAAAAACCCTTTTTATGACACCAACAGATGCTATGGACATTTTCAGAATCATTAATCAGCTAAAAAATACCAATAGCACGGGATTTGATGAAATTTCTACAAAAATTTTAAAATTTGTGTCGCATATAATTGCACCCATACTAAGTTTTATAATTAACCTATGCATAGAGCATGGTCACTTTCCAAACTTATTAAAAACGACTATAATTAAGCCACTTCATAAGAAAGGTGACAAAGCAAGCATTTCAAATTATCGTCCAATAGCTTTAATACCAGTATTATCAAAAATCTTTGAGAAAGTGATTTATAAATCCCTTAACTCGTTCTTTGAAACAAATGATATACTCGCTAAAGAACAATATGGTTTTAGAAAAAGTAGAAATATTAACAACGCAGTCTATGAGTTAGTGGCAAAAATTGTTTGTAATGTTGACAAAAAAAATCCTATTGCCGCAGTACTCATGGACATGTCTAAGGCATTCGATCACGTGGATCATACAATATTACTGGGTAAATTAGAGCGTTATGGTGTCCGAGGCAATATATTGAGCCTAATCAAGTCTTATTTATGTGGCAGAAAACAAATCACGGTTTTAAATAGAATTTGTCCCAATTCTAAGAGACAAGTTGCTCACAAGTCGTCCATTAGGTATACAACTTGCGGTGTACCCCAGGGGAGTGTCCTTGGGCCCTTGCTTTTTCTCATTTTTATAAATGATTTGCCGAAATGTACTGACTATCAGACCGTCCTGTTTGCCGATGATACTACAATTATCATACCGTGTGAAGACTTAGAATCATATGAAAATGAAATAAATAATTCCATTCATTGCATTATAGATTGGTTAAGTAAGAATAAACTTAAAATTAACTTTGAAAAAACACAGATTATGACGTTTCAACAAAGAACAAAACAACAAAATTTAAATATTAAATACGCAGACCAAAAAATACCTAAAACCAACAATGCTAGATTTCTAGGACTTTACTTGGATAGTCATCTAAATTGGAAATGCCATGTGGAAACTGTTTGCAAAAAACTTAACCAATATTCCTATGCGCTTTATAATCTCGCCAAAATTACAAGTGAGTCTGTAGTTTTGATGGCATACAAAGCCTATGTCTCATCAACGGTACGTTTTGGAATAATGTATTGGGGAAATTCCACTGACAGAAACATTGCGTTCAATGCTCAAAAGAGGTGTGTACGCGCTGCGTTTGGGTTGAAAAAGACTGATAGTTGTAGGCCATTATTTAATAAATATAAACTTTTAACTTTGCCTTGTATGTACATCTACGAGACAGCAGTATTCGCAAAATTAAACTTGCATCTGTTTGAAACACTGAGATCGAAACGTCGCAATAGGGAGATATGTGCTATTCCACACAAGACTGCATTATACTCAAAGAGCTTTTTAGGAATGGCACCCAAGTTATATAATAAGTTGCCCATTACAATAAGAGATCTTGATAACATAAACCACTTCAAAAAGGCTCTTCTTGATCTATTGGGCGAGAAGGCTTACTATACAGTCAATGAGTACCTAGAAGACAAATTGTAATCTTTTGACATTTTATTAATTAATTTTGAATGTATTGTTATTTCTTACCAATTGTTAATTAGAAATTATAATTAGAATATTTGTACGCCGTTGACGGCAAGACATAGCGTTCATTGTATTAACATTGACATCTGTACCTGGAAGACAAATTGTAATCTTTTGACATTTTATTATTTATTTTGAATGAATTATTATTTCTTACCAATTATTAATTATAATTAGAATATTTGTACGCCGTTGACGGCAAGACATAGCGTTCATTTTATTAACATTGACATCTGTACCTTTTTTATTTTACTTACCTATGTTCTACAAATAAAATTATTTGAATTTGAATTTGAATTTGAATTCGTTATTATTGATATGCTAGCGTTTAACCACTATCTCACCTGATGGTAAGCGACGATTCGGTCAATGACGAAGCACGCTTGCTTACACCATCCACCACTAACCTATTCACTCTTGACTTAAACACACATCGAACTTTCTTTTCATTTGTGTATCTTTTTTGCAGAACCAGCCACTCCTATGCAAGAAATCAACAAGGCCTACGAAGTATGTAAATTCGGGCGGTTTCACGTAAAGTTACTGTTCGTAACATTCTTCGGCGTTATAGCCAGTAGTCTGGTTACGAATACCACTTCGTACTTATTACCAATCGCTGAATGCGACCTCAACATGAATCTTAAGCAGAAAGGACTTTTGACTGGGATGCCTTTTTTTGGTAAGTGATTTTCCAAGTGGGCGTGGATGGCCAAATTTTAAATTATGAATCCTTAAGTTTGCCGTATGACAATACTCCCCAGAATTTCATACTTATTAGCGTTATTATTGCTGATGCTTATTAGCGTAGTGCGTGAGTTCAGTCACAAACTTTCGCCTTTATAATATTAGCAGGAACTAGGAGTTTTGTAATTTTTCTAATCGCTATCGTTATATGTATATATATATGTTCATTGATAGAATGTATCTTGTCTAGAATCTCAGGACCGACAATTAACGTATTTTTCTAGTACCTATATCATCGACATTCACTTAGCTAACTGCAACTAGTTCTGGGTCTTCTTCTTCCATCCCTACTTCTCCATTAGCCGTTATCTTAGTAGTTCTATTCCTTCTCATATCATCATAATGCTCATTAACAAGCATAAAAGTACTGAACAATAGAATATTTTTACAAATTTCATAGTTCGAAGTTGATTGCCAATGAGTTTGAATTCAAATACAAAATTATATTTCTTATATATTTATTTTCCAGGCATGTTCGTATCAACAGTAATCGCCGGTTTCTTAATAGACACATTTGGACGAATATATTTCCTAAGGATCGGTTTAGGAGGCATATTCCTATGTACATTATTTTCTGCCTCCAGTCAGAATTACGAGATGTTGGCTGCTGCTAAGCTTTGCGAAGGTGTTCTGTAAGTTACCACTTTATTTAATTAGGATAAGGTTCAAAATACCTCATCTTTCACCAGGCCTCAGCCTAGGAACTCGAATCCTAGATGATAGGTATACTTTCCGGTCTCATGTTTGAAAATGTGAGAGTGGCCGTTTAGAAGCATCAACGTACCTGGAAACAAAGAAAAAAATATAATTATAAGTTGCAAAACAACCCACTTTCTGAATGAATATATTGAAACAAAAAATATAAATAAAGGAGCTGCAACACCCTCCTTAATTAAATCAGTAATTGTCGTTACATAGATAGCTATAACTGTCCAATTATAAAGCAAATGACTTTAATCATAATTATCTAGCTCTTGATTAATAAGCCAAATTGTTAATTTATTTACCCCAAAAACGTAATTAACAGGATTAACTCGTCCGTACATGTTAAAAGCCTCTGCTGAACACTATAGTTTAGAGAAGCTTGAAGATAAAATGAGGCTGCGGACTTGTCACCCTAGCACCATAATAATTCCTCTCTGACGGATTCAGCAGACCGTCGCCCGTCGCGATAAGAGTTGACTACTCAGTATTTTTCTTCCATTCCCACTTTGTTGTTAAAACTGGATTTTTTAAGTGGAAAGTTTGTTTAACAAACCACTAGCCACCATTTTAAAGTAAATTTCAAATTTAATGATAAGGAATATCACTCCAAAGCAGTGATTTTCATGCTGGTTGAACAATTACGAGATTTCTATATTGTATGAAATTAAATTTCCATGCGCTGGGAATGCAAAATTTTTTGAACTACCGTTTCGTTGTTTTTGGAAAACTTCTGAGATATACGTGAATATTCAGTGAGGGTTCGTAGTTGCCTTGCTAATTAAAGTCAGTAATTGGCACAGCAGCAATTTGGTTAATTAGCAGTAAATGACTGCATCAAAAGTCTTACTTGGCCGCTGAACTGTATTATTTGACAAATTTTTCTCGTTATGGATAATGGTATTTCTACTAAATATTTCATATTCTTTCCATTATCATCATTCGCACTTGTGCGCGCTGGTGCCCTGAAAATTGTTTACTATTTATTCATTTAAAATACGAATGAGCAAAAATTAATACAATGTACGTAACCTATGCAGCATCAACCATAGTTAGCAGCAGTATATAGTTGCATAATATCTACCTAAACCTTCAAAGAAACAGACGTCGTCGTATTAAGTTCTAGGTTTTGCCTATCATTTTAAGATTCATGCAGAGTTATTGGATCACCAGACACATCTATATAATGCAAACTTAACTTCCAATACAATATCGCTGGTACAGCTGGCATCCAAAACTGTAAACAATACAGTATTTGTGCAATACACTTGACTCCATGTTGGTCGCGTGCCCAAAACACTGACAGCATTATTACCTTGGCTCAGAGTATCGTCCTCTATTGCATCTAGTTGTGATATATTGGATTTCTCTAATTTTGTCATTTGATGTTTAGTACTTGTTTATTATTTTGGAAATAGAATCAGTTTAATATTTTTTTTCAGTTTATGTGTTAGTTCTTAATAAGGACGGTTGTAGAGAAAACTTCGAATCATCTGCTGATATTGTGCTTGATAAATTGTTTATAACCAGAGCTCTAAAAACAAAACTGAATTTGTGATATCGTGCCATTGATTAGCATATAATTCAGACGAATCAAAACTAAAAATAATAAATTCGTCTAGTATCAATAAAGATCATGTTTTTTTAAATAATCTTGAGATGAATAATACTCCTTGGCACTGAATAGCCAAATAATACTAACTGGCTCAGTACATACTCATCTAAATTGCTTACCATCTTCCTTTTGATATATTTACTACAGCTATCTTAAAAATCCCAGATATTATTGGCAAAGGATATGAAGTGCACTTGAATTTATTTTGAGAGGCTAAGGAAAATCTTATAAAGTATACCTCTTTCAATTTGTATCTTTGAAAGTAGATTGCAAAATGAAGGAAGAGAAAATGGCTCCATCAATCTTTAATGAAGAATTTAAGAAAGATTTTTCTGTACACAATGTTAATGAAATAAAAGAAAAGAAGGAAGAAATGGCACACACACAAAACTATGAAAAAATAGAAAAGAGTAGTTTTATTAATTAAACGACAAAGGTAATGAGGACACGAAACAAAATAACTCTAATAGAACTGCAGTTTCAGTCTGTAGCAAATAAGCAGAGAATGAATGCAGAATAAATTTTATTCTTGTCAATTCAGAAAATAAGCTACTGGTATCTTTTATTTATTCTGGAACAATCACAGTGATCAAAATTAGCATTTACAATGCTATCCACTTTTTGATAACTGATTATATTATTATTATAATCATCATTAGCAGCCTTGTTCCACCACACTACTAAGCTTAGGCGTCCACTATTTTCTGCCATGCTTTCCTGATTTGTGCGAGTCTCATCCAGATCTTACCCTCGGTCTTTATTAGTTCGTACAGTTATCCTCATCATTACTTTATCATTATAAGATTATTTATCATCATAATCTTGCTCTAATAAGCTCTTGTCCGAATTTATTTGTCCTCCTTGCTTTCTCTATTAGCCGTTATCCAGATTATGTATAATCAAAACCAATCATTATTTCTAGATTCGCAACATCGATAGCAGGCATGTCAGCACTTACGTCAGAATTCTGCCACACCACAGTGAGAGATCGTGTGATGTTATGCCAATCTTCATACGCTGCTCTTGCACAGATTTTATGCCCAGTCATGGCATGGGGTATACTGATACAAGATTGGAGAGCTAGCTTCTTCGAAGGTCGTTTTGGTGAGTAAGGTGGTGTTATCATATTTTCTCAATGTTATCAATTCAAATGTCAATGGATAAACTCAACTACTTAACTGATATTGAAAATTCAGACACCAGTAGAAAGCTACAATATTCCTGGGTAACATAGGCTAGTAATTTATACTTTTATGGGATCGGTTCGTTTTGACTGGTATCATCAGAATAGCTTAATGTTTCATTTTTGGTGTCTACCAAAGAACCAGATAAAAATTAAATAATGGCGGAGTTTATTGATTTTTATTAATTATTACATGATTTATTTATGTATGTTTAATAACTTATATATAAATAATTATTTTATTTTTAATTATTAATATATAATTTAATTTATTTTTAGTAATTGCCATTTATTTTTTTACATACTGTTGACCTTACTGGACTGTACGATACATTTGACCCATTTCTATGTAGGATGTTTATTTATATTTAATTATTGAGTGGGTATGCTTTATCTTCTCCTTAAAATTAACCTACTTACATAAAAGCATGCAGCTTCAATTTAAATTATTTTTTTCTTCTACTTCATCTTTTTCTATTTCAGTACTTAACATTTGGAATTTCTACCTTCTCACCATGTCTATCTGGTCTTTGACCGCTTTTCTACTGTACTTATTATTACCAGAAAGTCCTAAATTCCTGGTGACACAGAAAAGATATGTTGAAGCAAGAAATATTTTGGTCCAAATATATACCGAAAACAGTGGAAAACCTGCCGACACATTTCCGGTGAGAATATTGCATTTTTTATCAGAATTTTTGATGTTGTGGACAGATCAGGGAATACCAGGAAACAGGGGCCTATATCTTTTTCAAAAAGCGAGTTCGACTGGTCACAGACGTTTATAAAAAAGCTGTTTTGAATGTCTATTTATTATGAAAGTGAACAGACAATTTTTGATAACAGAATTGAAATATATTTGTTTTATGATGTAACTTTTTAGACTTTCACTTAAATATAGTCTATTTCTTGGCGTCATTATTATGTAATTGAAGCAAGTTTTTTTCATATATGTTTAATTCCACTTACATTAAACATTGAAATAATCATACTTTATTCTAGTATCCACACATATTTGAAAAGGAAATCAAGGAGGTAGACTCTCAAAAGGCTGCCGAAGGTGAAACTAAAGCGAAGTTTCAAGACAAAATCATGTCTGGACTTAGAAACATGAAACCGTTACTAGGTAGACCATTACTTGGCTACATAGCATTAATCGGATTAAACCAATTCATTACCTTGGGAATGTATGTATATATTATTTTATAAATTATTATTTTTAATTATTTTTATTTAAATTCGATGTTGAATTTTAGATTGTGAGCCTGCCATAAAGAAGAGATTCCAATCACAATTATAAAGGTAGGGACACAAAATGGTATGCTTAATCATATTGTTTTAAATTCATGGGATTATGAGACTCTTTCTTTTCGCGAGACCAAGGGGTAAAGGGAAGTATAGAGGGATGGATAGGAAATTGGAAAGAAAATTTACAATAACATTGCATATATGTTGTTGAAATTGAATAAAATGAACTAAATATTTGGTTATTGCTGAATGAAGTTAGAAAATCCAAACATTAATTCAGTTATGTCACCACTTTATTTTTAAATATTTTATAGTTGCACTGAAACGTCGATTAAAAGAATGTTTAACGTAAAAAAGGTATTAATCCCGTTTTTACCTGGCCTTCTTTTTATTATCATTCCAGTTTTTCGCCAGACTCAAAGGGCTATTTCGCCTGATTCCACCCATTTGACGTGGTACGCACAATTTTTTTTCGTCTATGCCTTCGTCAAAGCATAAGGCTCTGAAAATTCCACCCACTACCTAACCTATTCAAAAAAAATAGACGAAACGTTATGAGCAGTCATAGATTTACAGATATTTTTATGAATGATAATACCTAGATTAATTTGTAGAAAACATTCGAAACAAAATTCCTAGAAAAAAACTTTTTTGCGACTCACAACACAAGGTCCAAAATTGCCTGAACCCAATTGTGGCGACAATTTCCATACGAAATTACTAGCTAGATAAAACTGAACAAATAAAAGAATATCAGTTCTTTATTTCAGACACAACATTTTCAAGCTGTGGTTCCCACAATTATCTACAATCGTAGAACATTACAATTTCAATGGGAATGAAAATCTATGCGACTTATTGGATTCCTATACGGGGAGTTCGAAAGTCAAGATTGCTTCTAATGCGACATCAGACGTTTGTGTTCCGGTAAGTCAAATTTAACTCATAATTATAAATATAGGTATTAGATTTCTTGTGATTTGCACAGAAAAGGGAAGTGTAGCACTTAAGGAAGGAGGATACGGGACCTTGTCAATAGTGGGCGATATTTGCACAGAAAAGAGAAGTGTGGCACTTAAGGAAGGAGGGTAAGGGACCTTGTCAATAGTGGGCGATATTTACACAGAAAAAGAAAGTGTGGCACTAAAGGAAGGAGGGTCAGGGACCTTGTCAATAGTGGGCGATATTTACACAGAAAAAGAAAGTGTGGCACTAAAGGAAGGAGGGTCAGGGACCTTGTCAATAGTGGGCGATATTTACACAGAAAAAGAAAGTGTGGCACTAAAGGAAGGAGGGTCAGGGACCTTGTTAATAGTGGGCGATATTTACACAGAAAAGGAAAGTGTGGCACTTAAGGAAGGAGGGTAAGGGACCTTGTCGATAGTGGGCGATATTTGCACAGAAAGCCTCTAGGGACCCCACAGGCCTCTGACTTGGCTATTTCAGACTTACATTAACTATAAATATAAGTCCAGGTTTCCTCACGATGCTCTTCTTCACTGATGCCTTTGATGTCCAAGATAAACTTAGAAAGTACATATGAATTTAAAAAGTAACATTGGTACTTGTTTGGATTTGAACCCACAACCTCAAGCACGAGAGGCGAGGTCTTCGCCATTGGTCCACCACGGCATCGTGATATTAATTTATTCGCATGGAGTCATCAGGAATGTCGCTTATTTTAACAGATTACAATTGTTTATGAAAATAGCATAAAAAATCTGAGTACTCATTTAATCAAGAGTGCTTGAAACAGAAATGTAGCGTTATCTATAATACTCGTATGTTGTGGAAAAACAAAATTACCTTGGTCAAACAAAGTTTGTCAGTCCGTTTTTTTATTTCATTACGGACTATGGCTGAGAGCTGGTGGATTTTGATATAGATACGATTTATAAAACCAATCCAAAAATGAAATTATTAAAACCAACACTTATAAGTCAAACAACTGTAACTTATCTGCCTCTTAAAAACGGTTCACAAAGTTTTATGGTAGGTACTTAACGCAATATTTATGTTCTTTAGTCTTGTAATTAGTCGCACGTGTCGATCTTCAAGGTTAAGCAAGGCTTGCCGAGGTCGGTCCGTGGATGGGTGACCAACTTAACGTACTGATATTAGTCTGTGTCTCAGGCAGCACTTACGCTGTTGTTCCCGACTGTCATTTGAATATTTTGGCAGTCGTTTCGCGTATTCAGAAACTAGAAAATCTGACACAGTTTTGCCAATAAAAAGTGTTATACAGTTACTGAGTAATGGAAATAAGCGGAAGTTTGAAAGTGGCATCGGTGACAGAAAAGTTGAAAGGAAACCGTATGTCCTGGTATGGTCATGTGATGAGGAGGGATGAAACGCATGTTACTAAAAGAGTTTGAATATAAATGTGGAAGGATAAAGAGGCCAATAAAAAGATGGATGGAATGTGTGAGGAGTGATATGAAAGAAAAGGGAGTCAGTGATAGTGTGGTGGGGAATAGGACGGTGTTGCGCCGACCCCTAGTATCATGGGACAAGGGCAGGAAGATGAAGATGATGAGTTACTGAGTTGTGAAGGTCACATATTATGCAGTTCCGTGTAAAATACTGATGTTGAGCTGAATCCTGTTGGAATAGAACGTGACCTTTATAAAGCTCTAGGAAAGGCTAGGGCGATTGATTGATAATGGCGACGGTCTAAATATATATTCGGTAAAGTTGTTCTATCTCACGAAGGCGGGTCATGTGACTTTTTATGCTTCCATTAATTCGAGTCACATTTTGTTACGATTCATCCGCCTTCGTGAAAATAACTATAACATGTAATATAGGAAGTAACACCCACGTTTGACATCAATAAGCAAATTGATCACCGATCATTTATATCTTTCCCTAATGACATGACGCATAATGTGTAATTATCGCAACTATATCTGTCTTTCCGGACTTTGGTTCGATAGTATCAGTTCCTTAATTAGGCCAATGATTTTCCCTTAATTAATATTACGGGGTCCTATGTTTTTACTTTTATGGTTCTGCAGTACGCCAGCCGTAATTTTGCCCTGATGTATTTAAAAAAATATATTTAAATAAATATTTGTGGACGCGAGAACAGCAACCTTTCTACGATAAATTAATTTATTTTTATGGTATTTATATTGAATACAGATTCTGATTCCTGAATGTGTTGTCTGGTTGTTTGTGAATGTGAGTATGTATGTTTGTAAATGCACCCACGATACAGAAGAAAAATTCCTAGAGTCGGGCAACGTTAAAAATAAAAAAAATTACAACAATACTAAATGAACCTACAAGATTCATAATAAAGTATTATTTTTCTTACAGCACGTAAGTGGAGCAGAAACATACATAAACAGCATAATCATAGGGCTCCTATGCTTATTGCCCTACTTCATAAGCGGAGTTGTCGTCAACAAAGTTGGGAAGAAGGTCCTGCTCTTCATCGGAGGTCTTATGACTACGGCTTCCATCCTTGGACTGAGGTGGTCGAATTCAAAGACCATGATGGTGGCATTCTTCTCTGTGAATATAGCAGTCACGCAGACAATGAAGAGCTTGGTACAGGTCGTGCTGATTGATGTCATTCCGACTGCTATGAGGTGAGAAAGTGTCCTTGAGTAACATTTATAATGAATTTATATATGTAAAAGCCATGGTTGTTCCTTTTCGAAACAGGGATGGTGCTTTATTATTTTGTCTCTTTTGCATTGGAGCATCATTAGTCTCAGGTATCCAAATAAATTTTCTATATTTGGTTGGCATACGTTTGCATGAAATAGGGGTTCTTTTAATAAGCTTCATATAACATTTTGCATATTGCGAATACATCTTACTAATATTATAAATGTGGAAGTTTGGTCACAGAATAAATAATAGTACAAGTACAGAAGAGCCACTTCGTGCAATAATTCATTGAAATAGAGACTCCTGGTAGTAAGCAACAAAGTGCAATTCAGCTCGCATAAGCGCTCAGTGCCTAACGAGATATTCACCTAAACGTAGCCGTTCTCTTCTAACGCGTATCTCCGTCGCTGTCTGGCGTGGTTTGACTCTGCTCGTTAGGGTTGTCGACTTGCCGCTTTCGTTTACATCCACTATCTACCTACTTGACCGCGTAATCTTTCTTATGTTTGATGCCTATGATTACACGGTCAAGTAGGTAGATAAACAATGAATATTATAGACCGTCATTTTGTTAGGTACTTAACAAATGAAAACTAGGTTACCTAAACTTCATTTACTATAACATTAGACATTTAAATAAGCTCATTTTACAGCCCGGTCAATCGATTGTTCGTTAGGTATAAGTAAATACCTAGTTTTATATACAAACGTTAACGTTAACAAGTGCGTACACTTATTCAGGCTATTGGTAAATTCTTAGGCTAAGTAGGTAACTATTTACTTAGGCAATTATAATTTATTTTAAACTGGATCTAAAGCGTTTATTTTTATGTTAACAAAACGGTAACTATTCAATAAAAAAAGGAATCAAATTATATTTGTGAACAACACGAAAATCTAAAATATCTAAGTAGGTAGGTACCTAATTATTAGTATTTCACACACCTATTCATTCTTTCAGGAACACCAAAATGCTTAAATTTTTATACAAAACTCGTACTCATTATGCACCTACTACCGATAGTTACAGAGTATTTATGTAATGATTTAAATAGGTACAACAAAATAGCTTACCTTTCAAAATCATTCGGTACTTTAAAAAAACTTAATATCGATTAATTGTTCTTTGCTTTATTTAAACAGCCGTAAACATAACAATATCTTTTAAAGGCCTTAGAAGTACGTTTAGAAGTCATTGTTCTTTGCTGCATAAATCTTAGAATTAATAACGTGGCTAACGTGCGAGCCGAGCGGTAAGCGGCAACCTAATGCGTTATTCCCTCTAGAGGGTACCGCCGGCCGATCGTACCTAAACTGCGGAGTGACACCCCCCTGGTTTGGTTGAATGAGGTGTGTGTGGATGTATGGAGTATGTACTGTTACTCATTCACGGCTGAACGGAACTGGATGAAATTTGGCACAGATATAGATTATAATTTGGAATAGCACATACTTTTTATCCCGGTATAATGTTCCTTTGGGATGATAAAACACTTTTTACGCGAAGGCGGCTTCGCGTAAAAAGTGTTTGCAGTAGGTGTCCGCAGAACCCCCCCGGTGGGTTCCCGCTTTGTCGATGCGGGGGGGCTCAGTAACCGTGGCTTGGTCACCCACGGTGAAGCGAAGAGGAACCCGAGGAGGGGCCGCTCGTCAGGGCTTTTGCCGATTAAGCCGACGACGTAGCGGCCAACTAGTAGGTTGCGGTGCCGCTTGGTAAAAGGCAACATCGCAACTGAGGCGGGCCGCGATGTCTTATGGAGATTCCCAGGTCCCATACGATGTCGCGGCTGAGGGTTGGAGGCCGCGGTGGGAGAGGAGTGCCGGTATTGCGGTGCGCCGCTCTCCCTACCTTCCGCGGCCCGGACGGGGTCGCCACCGTCTGATGGCGGACGCGGTGGGGCCGCAGGGGAGGAGGAGTGTCGGTATTGCGTTAGCCGCTCTCCCTATCCCCTGCGGCCGAACAATGGTAGGTGGCGGAGCCATTGACCTTGACCCGTCACAGGGGGACCAAGGGTGCCATACACGGGGTCGTCTGGCGCCCATGCGCTGATTGGTCCCTAGGGTGGTCACGGCGTGCAGTGTGTTCTGGTGCGCCGGTGATGGGGGGACTCCCCCGAGGAGGGTCCGGTGATGGACAGCCGCGGCGGGTTCGCGGTGAGTGCTAACGCGTACCCGTGCTCCCGCCATAAGTGGCACAGGAGGACACCGTGGAGTTTTAGTGGGTTAGAGTCCCACACAACTGCACTATCTCCCCGTGGTAGTGCAGTATGCATGAGCATTTCTCCACGCAAAAAAAAAAAAAAAAAAAAAAAAAAAAAAAAAAAAAAAAAAAAAAAAAAAAAAAAGGTGTCCGCAGAAGGAGGTTTGAGATAAAGCTTAATAATAATGTTTAAAATTTTAACTTGATTTCATATTTTGAAAAATTGACTATTTAGTACTTTGATATTGATATTTTTACTAACTTCACATTCTCTTTCCACCAGGGCACTGTCTTTATCCCTGGTGATGCTGACAGCTCGTATGGGCACTTTGGTCAGCAACGTCGCCTTTCCCATTCTGCTGGCCATGAGGTGTTCCATACCCTTCTATACGATGGCTTTAATGATGTCTTGTAAGTATAGGAGAACTGTTATGATTTTCATATATTTCTCTGTTGTGATCATGTATTTCTCGTCTTATATGTTGGTTTTGTATGTTTTTAAGTGGTTATGCGCCACTTTATTATTTCCCATAAATTATAGTCTTATTATAATAAGACTATAATTTATAAGCAAAAATATATTCAATGTAAATTTAAAATAATGAACCAAGTTATCCACCAAAACTTTTTGTTAATCGCAAGCTCATAAGACAAAAAAAAGTTTTTAATGAAATATACTTAAAGTACGTGTTTCGTGAGCTTAAAATAAAGACATAATGTCAGCACTCCAGCAGCTGTCTTTAATATAAGCTAGTTAACAAGTTCATGCAAAATATTTTCTAAGCAGAAGCTGGACCGTCTAAGTGCTATTTTGCATCGACGTAATATCACGTCACATTTTGCTTAGCTGGAGTGCCGCATTTTGGTCAGTAGCTGCGATGCGGCGTCTGGCACCAATTACGTATAAATCTGGATTGGATGTACGTTCTCAGCTAAACTCCTAATTTGCGAGATTGGATGTAGGAAGTATTTATTTAGTATATTGTAAAATACCTCTGTTCAGTATTTTCTAGTATACTATGCCAAGACTGATATATCTTTGCTGGGAATAGTAAAACTGTTTGAAAAAAAAACAATAACAATAATTTCAGAATTCACAATGATTCTAATATTTCTTGTAATATTTGGTAAAATTCTGTGTTCTCGATATATCTGAAAATGGATATATATTTATATATATGCACTTTGCATGGATTTATAAATAACAGATAACACCCACAAGAAAACATCATTCCATAAAGGGCATCTAGTTTTATTTATTTATTTTAGAAGATGATTTATAATTATTCCTGCGTAAAAAAATAAGAATTCTATTTATTCCGTCAGAAAGATTATCAAAAAATATTCGACACATATTTTTTGCTTTAACAAACCGTTTAAAATGTACAAAGATAAAGCGCATCAAATTTAAGGAGTGAGGGCTTATATCACTAGAGAGTAAACAGTGTAATAAAACGTGACGTCACGCAATGCCAACGGCCTGCATGGTCATTATTTTTTATTTAGGCCGCAAAAGAAAAACTACATATCCTTTTTTTAATAATCTCTCTTGACGGACCAAATAATTTTTAGTCATCATCCCTAGGCAATTAGCTAACTTAATAAGTAATTATATATAATTATTTTATTTGTTTCAGTTGTAGTCGTGTTGACGTTATTCATGCCAAAGAAGAAGCAATAGAAGACGTACTTAATGAACATAATAAACTGAATTGTTCTTGTTAACATTTTGTAGTTTCATTTTATTAATTGCTCCTGTATCATTTATGCGTTTATATATACAAATCTCACAAGCACAAACACACCAACGTGTTGCCTGATATACATAACATATACCTACTTGTAATAAAGATCACCTAGTTTTCGGATAGGTAATTATGGATACATTGATGTATTCGATGTCAAAGGCAATGACTAATTAACTATTTTATACTGAGCTAATCAAAGGAGTATATAAGGATCCTAGGAGGTGGTTTAGGCTCTGCCAACCCCCATGGGAAAAGACGTGAGTGTGTGTATGTGCAGATTGTTGATAGCTCAAAATAAAAGTGCAATTAGTGTGCCTTTCATTGTAGAAAAAGCATTGGCGGATACCGATGCGACGCAAACATCATGAGGAAAATTATTATATATCTGAAAACCCAAACCCGTCTGGATTTCGTTTCTTTTTTTTTTTTTTTGACAATCGAACATTGCCCCACACATACACAAACACCCAGAGCCGGATGAACTATCTGTAGGTTATGCAAATATTTGTTCCGTGTGGGAATCGAACCCGCGACACGCAGCGCAGCAATCAATCGCTCAACCACTGCGCCAACCGTGCGCCCAGTTTCAGAATCAGACATATGTATTTGCATAAAAATTAAACAAGAGCGTATACCAACAATTTCAGATGTTTTACCTTCCAAACTGAATAAATTTTACATAAAGTTTCAATCCTTATTTTATTCCCTTAGAGTTTAGTTTTTTTTTTTCTTTCCCTTTTTAGAGAGTGCAGAAACCAATAAATACATGAATTTTTTTTATCAACCAAGAGCGTAAAAGTGAAATTTCACGGATCCAATTTACAAATTGTAGAAATTTCATACAAACTTTCAACCCCCCTTAAACAATATGCACGGGACCAGTCAATGTGGTGTCGATAGGGGGAGGCCTATGTCCAGCAATGGACATCTTTCGGCTGATATGATGATAATGAATCTCTGATTCCTGAAAACAACAACTGGCTATCTACCTACCTATCTTTCCTATCTACCTACCCACTTACCTACCCACCTGTTTTATTTTTTATTTCACCCCATCCGGAACAGGAACTTCCTGAAACAGCCATGTCCGGTGAGGACCTGCGTCAGGCGGATGGTGAGGATGCCATGGCGCTGTAATTGTGGCGTGCCCAGCACTGGATTGGGCAGGAGTCGCTTGAGGGCAGCCCCGGCCCGCTCCAGTCGGGGTGCCAAACGTCGGAAATGCTCCACAAAATTCCACCGGCTGTCGAGGTCGAGTTCTAGGTACTTCATCGTCAACCCGACGACGATTGGAACCCCTCCTACCATTATTCCCCAAGACCGATCCCTGTGGGACACCGCACGACTTCTCTCGCCGGTTCCACTCTCCCTGGTAACCGGAGTAGATGACGGCCCTGTCCGTTAAATAGGCCTCGGCGGCATCCGGTGATACTGGAGTGATTCCCTGATGCAACTCCAGGGCAAGGTATTGAAGGCATTGGCGATGTCTAGGGACACCGCCAAGACGACCCCACCCTGGGCCACTGTATCCCCCGGCTTGAGGGCTCGCACGCACATGATGGCGTTCACCGTAGAGGGGCCCCTGCGGAAGCCAAACTGGCTCTCCGCCAGATCCAGCCCCACCCGCACCAGCTGCCCAACGAGGCGGTCTGCAATAACTCTTTCAAAGAGCTTGCCCAACTCATCGAGCAAAACAATGGGCCGGTAAGCGGACGGAGAGTCCACTGGGCGCCCCGGTTTCTTAATGAGGACCAGTTTCCCCGTCTTCCAGTGAAGTGAGATCTGGCCCCTCTCCAAGCATGTGCTAAGGAGCCCCCTTAGTCGAGGCCCGAGAGCCTCCAAGGCCAGAAACCAGGCTTTCCCAGATAAGCCGTCGGGTAATTATTTTTTTTTTGTTTGGGTATTTATCCGCGACCAAGCCGTCGGGTCCTGGGGCGGTATTTTTGGCATGTACCGCCACTCTCAGTTCCTCGCCACTCTCACCTCCGGAGCATTGTCGCCGTCGTCGGCGTTGCGGTCCGCATCGGGCACTACAAGAGGTGGAGCCATGGGCTTACCTACCCACCTACCTTACCTACCTACCAACCCACTTACCTGACCTACAGATTAAGTTACCTACCCTACCCTACCTACCCTATTCTACCTACCTACTACTATACCAATTTGTTAAACTATTTATTTGAATAATAATTAATACCATTACTACAATACGAATGTAAACAACTTGTTGCTACCGGTGATTTATTTAAGTTTTAGAACACAAGAGCTACTATTGTGACTTAACTATTATAGTAAGATATATTCTTTCGGAAGCTTTTATTTAGGTAATAATGAGTACTTTAATTATGTTGTAAATAATTTTTATGTAGCATCAATCGTTTTCTTAGCGCACGCCTAATATAGAATTTTATAGGCAAAATTTTGCTACTTTGGGTTACATTATTGCAATTTTCATTGGGATTTCTATTTTTCTTTTAATAAATTTTATTCTATGTTACTCGGGAATAATGTAGCTTTCCATACATAAAAGAATTTTTAAATCGGTCCAGTAGTTGCGGAGCCTATTCGGTACAAACAAACAAAAACTTTACTCTTTCTTTTTTTGTTATAGATGTGAAGCGAACATCCATCATAAGAAAGCTGAATGGGAAATACTCAGAAACATTCCATAACACGAGGCTGTTGGATGTTTATTGTATTTATCGCAAGGCACAAGACCAGAATACATTGTAAATGTCTTAAGTAGATACAATAACAACCCAACTGCTCAACATTGGAGTGCACTCCAGATAGGCTAAAGATACTTGAATGCTACAATAAATTACAAATTAACATTTAAGAGAGATGACATCATCGCTTACCATGAGGCGAGATAGTGGTCAAACGCAAGCATAGGCTTGCTTGGCATTTTTTTGTTAATGTTCTATAGAGAATATAAAATAAAAACCAAAATGATACCGAAATTATTGGATGCGATGCTGACTGGGCAAGTCAATCTGATGACAGAAGATCCTGCATGTTTTTATTTTTCAGGGAGCTAATACAAGCTGGGGCTCTAAAAGACAACAAACAATGGCCTTATCCAGTAATGAAGCCGAAAATATGTCTCTGGCTACAGCTGTACAAGAGGCAATGTGGCTCAAACAGTTACAAGAAGAGTTTTGACCTGAACTCAAAAGTAAGCCTTTAATTATGTTTTGTGATAACCAAAGCTGTATTAGTCTTTCAGGCCGAAGTAAACATATAGATGTTCAGTACCATTTTATCAGAGAGAAGATAGCAAACAATTAAATCTTTGTAAAATATAGGAAGATGATGTTCTAACAAAGGGGCTACATCGATCAAAGCATAAAGCATTCACAAAGGTAATGGGTTTGCGTCCAGCAGAGATATCAGGAATTTTTGAACGCAACCCGTATTAGTAGTTTACTTTTAATCAGTATACTTTAGTTTTAGTAACTGGCTGTATCGAGTCGCCTCTCTCTATGGTTGATTAGAAAATTGCGCACTGTAATTGTTTGTTCCTTCCTTGAGATATTTATATTATAACAAATCTAACAGCTTTAAACGAGCAATTCTTGTATATAATCTGAATCTCGGAAACAGCTCCAACGATTTTCATGAAATTTAGTATGCAGAGGGTTTCGGGGGCGATAAATCGATCTAGCTAGGTTAAATTTTTAGAAAAAGTCGTTTTCTGTATTTCCACCCGAGCAGGTCTCGGTCGCCCAGGTGCTAATGTGGAACAAACTTTGCCTTTAATTTCTTCACTATATGGATTTCCCCATACATTTGTGTTGGCATCATCATATCAGCCGAAAGATGTACACTGCTGGACATAGGCCTTTCCCAAGCGTCACCAAATTGACTGGTCCTGTGCGTCCTGCATATAGCAGATCCCCGCAAACTTCACCAGGTCATCGGTTCACTTAAGCACTGCCACTTAAATTTTGCAATTTTTCGGGCTATATCGGTAACCCTGGTCATCTTGCGGATCTCTATATTTCTTATTCGATCACGCAAGGATACTCCGAGCATAGTCCTTTCCATTGCCCTTTGGGTGACTGTGAGCTTTATGATCAGGCCCATTGTGAGCGACCACGTCTCAGAGCCATAGGTCATAACTGGCAACACACACTGGTCATAGACTTTCGTCTTGAGAAATTTTGGTAAGTATGACCAGAAGATACCGTGCTACTGCCCGACTTACGCCCGTGTTTTCATAACTCAACTTTTTATTGTTTTACCTTGTATTGCTACCAGAATAACCATTATCAGCAGGTATCGTTTCAAGTGCTGGGATAAAGACCTCAAAAAGTCATCTTTTTTTTTGTAACCCTAATAATATTTCATTTTCGCTGGTAACTAATGCCAGATATTCGATTTACATGTTGTTATGGTCTCTTTGTTCTAATATATCAGAGAAAAAGGACGCTATTAGTGTACCTGGTTAAGGTTGCGGTAATTCACAGAGAGACACAGGACCGGCCGATGTGGCGACATTTGGGTGAGGCCTATGATCAGCAGTGGACGTTTTTCGGCTGAAATAATGATGATGATAAGTCTAGATAAAACTGAATTACGACAGGAATTAATTAATACCTTCTCTATTACTCTAAAAAAATAAAAAAATATTTAAGCTACCCACGTAACATATCATTGCTTATCAGATGACGCACAAAAACAACACCTATGACACATTTAAATAGAAACGATTACTGATTACAGGAAGTTGCTTCTTGAGTTTATCTAAAATTTACACAGATTGCAGTACCTACTTTGGCCAATGTAACTTAAGCTCCGAGGTGAGTTCCCTTGAGGGAGATGAAAGCTCAAAGTAGACTGGTAATAAATCATTCATGAAGGACTTTGCAACAAAATTAGGTTCTGTAACGCAATATTCTCAGTGCTATATAAATACTGAAACGTGTTGCAATAATTATGTAATTAAAGTATTTGTGAACGGAATAATTGTTTGGAATATTTATATAAATAAAAGATTAATTAGACAAATAAGATGGCTGAGATGAATATTCATGTAGTGGAAAAAACTGGTGCGTATAGCTTTAATTTAATTATGTTTTTAAACTGACATGGTCACTATCATTAGAATAAATACATATTTAGATTTTAGATGATTTTGATTTTGGTGCTCTCAACCAAAATCTATATATCTATATATATACATATACATGGTAAATATCCCACAACAAATATTAATTTTAATTTAATTAATTTGATGTCGTATAATTACTTAAATAATTCTTCGCGCTGTAACAGACAAGACACAGAGTATGTAAAAGATTATGTTACTTTGACAAATTGATAAAAACACACACGCGCATAAAAATTGTGCTGGATGTATGTCTGTTACGTTATATTTTATAAACTCTCCTAAAAGTAATTCACGTTCAGTTTCACAGAGGTCGTTACTGTATTGTGCCTATAGACCATTTAGTTTTCGAAGTGAAAGGCGGAAATTTGATAACTGTACGAGAATAAAATTTTAAGGAAGCGTCACGTTTAGGCACATTTCGTTACATGAGAGAGAAGAAAGATATAACTCCTTCCTGCACTCGCTCTTAATGTCTCTTATTCTCATTTTTTGAGAAGTTTCACTTGTAGCACTTACCCGGCGCTGCACGCGTGGTTTATTTTTAGCGCAAATTTTTCATTAAATACTGTTTATAGATAGGATATAAAATAATAATGATGGCATTAATTCCTGGGTCAATAATTTTGTAAAATAAATTAGAACTGTGTAGAACAACAATATAAATAAATATAAGTAATTTTAATAACTCCCAATATAGCTATTAAATATTTATTCCTTTACCTACCCAACAAACTAAAACAGTTTAAGGATCAACTGGGTAGACCATCGGTCATCATAATCCCTACTTTGGTCCATATTTACCCTTATGTAAGGGTCAACCTTATATAAAATTTAGTTCAACATAACGTTATTATGGGCTCAGCCTTGGCTAGCGAAGCAAGAAGATAATAGAAATGATTTCTATATTTTATGTATAAAATATAGATTAAAAAATTTTGATATACGATTTTTAGTTTAACTGATAATTGTGTATAATTATATACACAATCAGGTAATGCCTTTCAATTTTGACAGTTTTACAACATTCATATAACTAGTCTCTGTGCCAAATTTCATCCGTTCTGATCTGTTCAGCCGTTTTGGCGTGATCGTATAACAATATACATCCATCCATCAAAATTTTCACATTTATCATACTAGCTTCCGCCTACGGCCTTGCCCGCTTTATATTAGTACTTCTATCTTTATAAATTATAGCCTTTGTGTTATTCTGATGTATAAGCTATATTACTGTTAAGTTTCATTAAAATCCGTTCAGTAGTTTTTGCGTGGAAGAGTAACAAACATTCATCCATCCAACAAACTTTCAAGTTTAAAATAGTTGTAGGATTAGTAAATATTCCACTGATATTGTAGGATTCGTATGGATTAGTAGTTTAGCAGATATTAGTAGGATTAGTAACTAACAATAAGATAAATTATTCAAACACATGCAGAAATGGATCATTGCCTGAAAAAGCCATCGAATAGTGATAGAAAGTGTGTTCGGAATTAAGAAGCCAGCTGGCTTATTGTTCTAATGACAATAAGTGCTGCTTTATGTACTTAAAGCGTTTACATCGTAATCATATGGGTCATCAATTAATCATCATCAAATGGCCTTTTAATGTGCCTACTGCTGGGATATAGGCCTCCTCTGCATGAGAGATGGAATGGGCCTTATTCCACCAGGCCCGGTTGGTGGATGTCAATCCACCAACTACACAACCATTTTTGGTTCTAGGATCTATCGTATGGGTAACTCTAAGTAAATATGGATTGTTCTCATTGATTTTGATTACGAATCGCGATCGACATTGTGTATGTAAGGTTACATATTATTTTAATTGCATTTAATTTCTTGGATTTAGAAATTGATTTCTTAAAGCACCATATCAAATTATTAACACATTTTGCTAGACAGTGATATTGATTTTCTCATCCTCAAGTTAACTTAGTACTGCGTTGTCATGGGCATAAAGTCTTCAACAGTACCTATGCCGTCGTTGGATCTAGAATTTAACTCCCGCTTTTCACATCATGATATTATGGTCTGGCCAGATCAAGGCATAAATCAGCATTTGACGATATGAACAGCTAAACGCACGGCTACATCATGACATGGTCGAACATTATAGTGATCATAATCTTAAAATAGTTGAGAGTGGCCTAGAGGTCCAGATCAGATTGGATGTGTGGTGGCACAGACCGGAGAGTGTTGGCCTAAATTGAGCAAAACACAACTGAATACTTGTTTTGCTATTTTGGCAGTTGCAGTTCCGTACCCATAGCTCCCGCTGGAACCCATACCGATCTGCTCCGACAAGCCAGTACCTAGGGTAGCATAATGGCGCCAAGATGTTTATTTTCATTATTGATATTATGCTCGCGTTTGTCCACTATCTCACCTGATGGTAAACGACGATGAGGTCGATGGTGAAGCACGCTTGCCTACAAGTAACCTATTCACCCTTGATTTAAAGACCTAGCGACCTTTCTTTTGATTTGTTTATCTTTTTTGCAGAACCAATAACTCCTATGCAAGAAATCAACAAGGCCTACGAGGTATGTAAATTCGGGCGGTTTCACGTGAAGTTACTGTTCGTAACATTCTTCGGCATTATAGCCACAAGTCTGGTTACGAATACTACTTCGTATTTATTACCAATAGCTGAATGCGACCTCAACATGAATCTGAAGCAGAAAGGACTTTTGACGTCGATGCCTTTTTTTGGTAAGTAATTTAGAGTTATATATTTATACAGGGAAAAGGGCTTGAACCATAGGGCGTCAAAAAATTCGTCCACATCGCAGTCAACGTGAAAAGTGCCTAGAACGCTAGCAGCATTGCCACGTTGGATGGCAATGCTGATTCTCTGGCCAAGGAAAAGCCCAGCCCTTATTCGTAGTTTTATTTAATTTTTATTTAACTGTATATATAGGTAGTTATTGTTAAATTAAGCATTTTATAGTATGTTAATTTTAATTGAAACAAAAATCATATGCAATTCCATTTGATAAAAAAAAAAGTTTTTTGTTGTTTTATTATTAGATACTATTTAATTTCAATTTAGTTGTTCAATTTTTTTGTATTAAATAATAATATTACAATAAAATTAGCTAATTTGCTTAATACATTTACTACTTCCTACAATACTCAATATATCTCACTTATTAGCTGATTAGCGTTATTGTTGGTGATGCTTTTTAGCGTAGTGCGTGAGGTATTTTCCAAAATCATCGAATTCGATTCCTGGCTAAAAACATAGATTTAAAAAAAATCTAATATTGCAATTTTAATTTTCATCAAAATCGGCCTGGTGACTTCTTTGAAGGTTTTCGCTATTTTTCATAGTTTCGGATTTGGCCATCCACGGCCACTTGAAAAGCTCACCTGTTTAAGAAACGTTCATAAATATTAGAAACATGTTAAAATCCTACAGTTGCTGAGAGTAAGACAGAGTTGGTTATTTTTAAGTAGCTTTACGATCTTATTTGAGTGGATTCATTAGCATAGGCTTGGTCGTTGTCTTAATCCCTAGAGTACTTAGTTTCATGCTATTAATCTTAGAGAATTACATGATACTACCTAACTAGATAAGACATCATACTACCTATGTGTTTCACATGAAGTGATTTAAGTAGTGTACACTATCTAAAGTCTGGGCTGCTGATAACATATCAGAATACCCTTACCTTTGTGCTCTTCAATCTGTATTAATTCTTTTCTCTGTAAAGTGTTTGTGTGTTCATAAATAAACACATAAATAAATAAATAGCTAAATAAATAAATAAATAAATAAATGACTCCAAATTGTCGGCACCGGCCGTTTTACTAGTTCTAAAATCTATTTAGTAAAACGGCCAAATATTCTAGACAAGTATCATTCGATGTCAGCGATGACGATGGTCAAAATGCCAAAATGTAAGGGGGTTGGACACGTGACATTTCGATAGACCTTGACAATCACATATACCTAGTTTTAATACACTAGCCAGCGGCTTCGACCGCGTGAATGTCGAAAATCATCCCAAGGGAACGTATTCCCGGGATAAAAAATATCGTATTTTCTATCATTCCAGACTATAAACTATCTCTGTGTCAAATTTCATCCAGATCCGTTCAGTAGTTTTTGCGTGAAAGAGTAACAAACATACAAACACACTCACAAACTTTCGCTTTTTAATAGGTAATAGGATTTTTTACATTTTTTTAATCGCTATCGGGACGTGTTCATTGATAGAATGTATCTTGTCTAGAATCTCAAGATCGAAAATTACCGTATTTTTCTAGTACCTACCTATTTCATTGTCATTCACTTAGCTAATTGCAACTGGTTCTGGGTCTTCTTCTTCCATCCCTACTTCTCCATTAGCCGTTATCTTAGTAGTGCTCTTCCTTCTCATATCATCATAATACTCATTAACAAGCATAAAAGTACTGAACAGCAGAATATTTTTACAGATTTCGTAGTTCAAAGTTGTTTGCTGAACGATTGCCAATTAGTTTGAATTCATATACAAAATCTTACTAATGTATATTTCTTTACCAGGCATGTTCGTATCAACAGTAATCACCGGTTTCTTAATAGACACATTTGGAAGAATATATTTCCTAAGGATTGGTTTTGGAGGCATATTCCTATGTACATTATTTTCTGCCTCCAGTCAGACTTACGAGATGTTGGCTGCTGCTAAGCTTTGCGAAGGTGTTCTGTAAGTTACCACTTTATTTTTATTAGGATAATGTTAAAAATACCTCACCTTGCACCAGGCCTCAGTCTGGGATCTAGAATTCTAGATGATAGGTGTACTTTTCTGTCTCATGATGGAAAATGTGAGAGTGGCCATTTAGAAGCATCAACATACCTGGAAACAAAGAGAAAAATACAATTATAAGTTGCAAAACAACCGACTTTTTGAATGAATATATTGAAAGAAAATTATAAATAAAGGAGCTGCAACACCCTCCATAACTTATAGTAATTGTTGTTAAATATATAGCTACAACTGTCCACTTACTTACAAAGCAAATGACTTTAATCATAATTATCTACCTCCCAGTTAGTCAGCCAAATTGTTAATTTGTTTACCCCAAAAACGTAATTAACAAGATTATCTCATCCGTACCGCCTCTGCTGAACCCTTAAGTTTAAAGGAGCGTGAAGATAAAATGAGGCTGCGGACTTGTCACCCTAGCACCATAATAATTCCCCTCTCTGACGGATTCAGCAGACCGTCGCGATAAGCAGTCAACTCAGTATTTTTCTTCCATTCCCATTTTATTTTTAAAACTAGAATTTTTAAGTGGAAAGTTTTTTTAACAAACCACTTGCCACAATTTTAAAGTAAATTTCAAATTGAATGATAAGGAATATCACTCCGAAGCAGTGTTTTTCATGCTGGTTGAAAAATTCCGAGATTTGTATACTGTTTGAAATTAAAACTTCACTGCGCTGGTAATGCAAAATTTTTTGGACTAGCGTCTCGTTATTTTGGCAAAACTCCTGAGATATACGTGAATTTTCAGCAAGGGTTCGTAGTTGCCTTGCTAATTAAAATCAGTAATTGGGCCAGCAGCAATTTGGTTAATTAGCAGCAAATGACTGCATCAAAAGTCTTACTTGGCCGCTGTACTATATTATTTGAAAAATTATTCCCGTCATAAAAAATGGTATTTCTACTAAATATTTCACGGCTTTTGCGATGGATATAAGATTTATTCTTGACTAATATCTATACTTTATTATAAAATCACTCGCGCCTGTGCGCTCTGGTGCCCTAACAATTGTTTACAATTTATTCATTTTAAATACGAATGACACTTTGAAAGTCCATTTGGACAGCAAAAATTAATACAATGTTCGTAACCTATGCAGCCTCAAACATTGCAGTACATTGTTGCATAAAATCTGCCTATACCTTCAAAGAAACAGATGTCGTCTTGTTAAGTTCTATGTTATGCCTATCATTTAAGACTCGTGCAGAGTTATCGGTTCACCAGACACATCTGTATAATGCTGAACCAAACTTCCAATACAATACTGCTGATACAGCTGGCATCAAAAACTGTAAATAATACATTATTCGTGCAGTACACTTGACTGCATGTCACGTGCCCAAAACATTGACAGCATTATTACCTTGGCCCAGAGTATCGTCCTCTATTACATCTAGTTGTGATATATTGGGTTTCTCTAATTTTGGCGTTTGATGTTTAGTACTTGTTTAGTATTCTGAAGCTAGAATCAGTTTAATATTTTTTTTACAATTTATTTCTTAGTTCTTAATTAGGAAGGTTGAAGAGAAAACTTCGAATCACCTGCTGATATTGTGCTATAACCAGAACTCTAAAAAAAAATGAATTCGTGATATCGTGCCTTTTGATTAGAATAAAATTCAGACGAATCAAAACTAAAAAAGAATAGCAGTCAGTGGTTAATATAATAATTTCTATTGTAATGTTTACTTGCCGTATATTTCCTTCTAGTAACATTACAGATCATGTTTTTTTAAATAATCTTGAGATAGATAATACTGCTTTGCACAGAATAGCTGAATAATACTAACTGGCTCAGTACCTACTCATCTAAATTGCTTTCCATCTTCCTTTTGATATACTTACTACAGCTATCTTAAAAATCACAGATATTATCAGCAATGGATATGAAGTGCACTTGAATTAATTTCGAGACGCTAAGGAAAATCTTATAAAGTAGACCTCTTTCAATAAGTATCTTTGAAAGTAGATTAAGAAATGAAGGACGAGGAAATAGCTCCATCAATATTTAATGAAAAATTAAAGAAAGATTTTTCTGTAGGTACACAATTTTAATAAAATAAAAGCAAAGAAGGAAGATACGGCACTTCTACTTTATAATGAACTTATTCAGTAGAAACACAGAAAACATGGTGGCAAGCAATAATTCAATAATAAAAGGGAATAAAACAAATAGTTTTATTAATTAAACGACAAAGCTAATGAGGACACGAAATTGAACAACTCTAATAAAACTACAGTTTCAGTCTGTTGCAGACAAGCAGAGAATGAATGCATAATTTTTAAGGTTCCGTACCCAAAGGGTAAAAGTGTATGGTACGGAACACTTCATGCGCGAGTCCGACTCGCACTTGGCCAGTTTTGTTAATTCAGAAATTAAGCTACTAGTATCTTTTATTTATTCTGGAACAATCACAGTAATCAAAATTAGCATTCACACTACTATCCACTTTTTTATCACTTATTTTATTATTATTATAATCATCATTGGCAGCCTTGTTCCACCACACTGCCAAGCTTAGGCCTTCACTATTTTCTGCCATGCTTTCCTGATTTATGCGAGTCTCATCCAGACCTTACCCGGGGTCTTTATTAGTTCGTACAGTTATCCTCATCATAACTTTATCATTATAAGATTGTTTATCATCACAATCACGCTCTAATCATCTTTCATCCAAATCTTTTCTTCCTCCTTGCTTTCTCTAATTATCGTTATCAAGATTATGTTTAATCAAAACCAATCTTTATTTCTAGATACGCAATATCGATAGCCGGCATGTCAGCATTTACATCAGAATTCTGCCACACCACAGTGAGAGACCGTGTGATGTTATGCAAATCTTCATACAGTGCTCTTGCACAGATTTTATCTCCAGCCATGGCATGGGGTATACTGATACAAGATTGGAATGCTAGCTTCTTCGAGGCACGTTTTGGTGAGTAAGGTGGTGTTATCATTTCTTATCTACACTATATTATTATATTATAAAGAGGAAAGATTTATTTGCAAGTATGTTTGTAATGGTTGAGTTTATATACACAAACTACTTAACCGATTTTGTAACTTGTTTCACCAGTACAGAGATACATTATTCCTGAGTAACATAGGCTAGTTATTTATCCTTTTATGGAAACGGTTTGTTTTGACTGGTATCATCAGAATAGCCTAGTATTGTTTGTTTGTACCGAATAGGCTCCGAAACTACTGGACCGATTTAAAAATTTCTTTCTCCAATAGAAAGCTACGTTATTCCTGAGTAACATAGGCAATTTTTTAATCCCGAAAACGGGTCCTGTGTGGTGGCCCACCGGAGCGAAGCCGCGGGGATCAGCTAGTTTATTTATAATTATTGAGAAGGTATACTTTATCTTCTCCTTACAAATAAACCTACACACATAAAAGCATGCAGCTTAAATCTGAATTTATTTTTTAACCAACTTCCCAAAAAGGAGGAGGTTTCTCAATTCGTCCCTATATTTATATTTTATGTGTGTTCGCGGATAACTTCGTCGTTTATGACTACGTTTTTGATGAATCTTTTTTGTTGGAAAGGTGATGTCCCAAGAGTGGTACCATGATAAGGAAACCAGGATCTGATGATGGGATCCTAGAGATATCGAGGAAATTCCTCAAATATTATAGGCATACGTATAGCGATTTTGGTATTTTCATTACATTTCTCTCAAATGCTAATACTTTTGTGTATGTTAAATTTAGTTTAAGCATTACTTGTGAAAAATGTACAAATTTATGTGAATAAAGATTACTATTACTATTTCACCAAATGATACTTTCTGAGATTCTGAGTGCAAATGATTGCATTATTGATGAAAATTTCATAATCCTGATGACATCAGACTGATGAAGAAGACTAAAATGGCCACTGGAACTCCGAAATAAAACAATGAATCCTAGTTGTGTTTGGGCTTATTTGAGTCTTCATGAGATGTACTTTGGCTATAAATGATTTTCATGTTAATTGGCCGACCAAAACTAAAAAGAGAGAAATAAAAATCTTTTTAACTAAAAATCAAACCGACTTCCAAAACACAAAGTAATTTTTCGCTTTGTAGTGTTTTGTTTTGGAAGTCGGTTTGATTTTTTGTTAAAAAGTTTTTTTGTCTTCTACTTCATCTTTTTCTATTTCAGTACTTAACACTTGGAATTTCTACCTTCTCACCATGTCTTTCTGGTCTTTGACCACTTTTCTACTGTACTTATTATTACCAGAAAGTCCTAAATTCCTGGTGACACAGAAAAGATACGTTGAAGCAAGAAACATTTTGGTCCAAATATATACTGAAAACAGTGGAAAACCTGCCGACACATTTCCGGTGAGAATATTGCATTTTTTATCAGAATTTTTGGTGTTGTGGACTGATCTGGGAATACCAGGAAACAGGGGTCTATATCTTATTCAAAAAGCAAGTTCGACTGGTCAAAAACGTTGATAAAAAAGCTGTTTTGAATGTGTTTTTATTATGAAAGTGAACATGCATTTTTCACTTCACAATCTAACTTCGCATTAAAAATTGATAATAGAATTGAAATATATTTGTTTTAAGATGTAACTTTTTAAGACTTTAGTATAATACAAAGACACCTGTTCCTTTAAAATAGAGTCTATTTCTTGGCCTCATTATTATGTAATTTGTCACTGAAACTGTTCTTTTTTTTATCCATATCTAATTCCACTTACATTAACCATGGAAATAATCATATTGACTTTCTAGTACCCACACATATTTGAAAAGGAAATCAAGGAGGTAGACTCTCAAAAGGTTGCCGAAGGTAAAACTAAAGTAAAGTTTAGAGACAAAATCATGTCTGGACTCAGAAACATGAAACCATTACTAGGTAGACCATTACTTGGCTACATAGCATTAATCGGATTAACCCAATTCATTACCTTGGGAATGTATGTATATTTATTAATTTATTTATTTTATAATTAATGTACACACAGTAAATATATAAAGACAACACATCAAGACAATAGAGTACAAAGGAACTAGTAAAAAGTACAAAGGAAAAGAGTATATATTATTTTTTATTATTTTAGTTTAAATTCGATGTTTAATTTTATATTAAGAGCCTGCCATACAGAAGAGATTTGTGATTGTAAAGGTAGGGACTCAAAATGGTATGCCAAATCATATTGGTTTACATTCATGGAATTATAAAACCCTTTCTTTTAGGAAAACTCAGTGGTTAAGCGAATCATAAATGGATCGATGGGAAATTGGACAGAGAATTTACAATATCAATGCAATGTTGTTGAATATTCCTTTTCAACTAAACTGTGTACTAAATATTTGGTTATTGCTGAATGCAGCCACCACTTTATTATTTAAACATTTTATAGTTTCACTGAAACGTCGATTTAAAGAATGTTTAACGTAAAAGAAGATATTAATCCCGTTTTTACCTAGCCTTCTTTTTAGGGTTCCGTACCCAAAGGGAAAAAACGGAACCCTATTACTAAGACTTCGCGATCCGTCTGTCCGTCTGTCTCCAGGCTGTATCTCATGAACCGTGATAGCTAGACAGTTGAAATTTTCACAGATGATGTACTTCTGTTGCCGCTATAACAACAAATACTAAAAACAGTATAAAGTAAATATTAAAGGGGGGCTCCCATACAACAAACGTTATATTTTTGCCGTTTTTTGCTCGATATTAATAACGGCAACAGGTAGACGCTTGAAATATTCACAGAATGTTTAGTTGTATATTTACTTCAAAAAATAATAATTAATAAATTAAAATAAAATAAATTAAGGGGGGCTCCCATACAACAAACGTGATTTTCATGCAGTGTTTTGCGATAATGGTACGGAACCCTTCGTGTGCGAGTCCGACTCGCACTTGGCCGGTTTTTTACTCTCAATCCAGTTTTTCGCCAGACTTAAAGCGCTATTTCGTCTGATTCCATCCATTTGACGTGGTTTGCGTTATTTTTTTTCGTCTATGCCTTCGTCAAAGCATTTAAGGCTCTGAAAATTCCACCCACTACTGAACTACGTACTGAAAGAAATAAACGAAACGTTGGGGGCAGTCATAGATTTATAGATATTTTTATGAATTAATACTTAGATTAATTTGTTCAAAACGTTCGAAACAAAATTGCTAGAAAAAAACTTACTTCAGACTCAAAACACAAGGCACAAAATTGCTTGAACCCAACTGTAGCAACAATTTCGATACGAAATTACTAGCTAGATAAAACTGAACAGATAAAAGAATTTCAGTTCTTTTTTCAGACACAACGTTATCAGGCTGTGGTTCCCACAATTATCTACAATCGTAGAACATTATAATTTCAATGGGAATGAAAATCTATGTGACCTATTGGATTCCTATACGGGGAGTTTGCAAGCTTCTAATGTGACATCAGACGTTTGTGTTCCGGTAAGTCGAATTTAACTCATAATTTAAAGAGGTAAGTATTAGATTTCTTGTGATTTGCACAAAAAAGGGACGTGTGGCACTTAAGGAAGGAAGGTAAGGGACCTTGTCGATAGTGGGCGATATTTGCACACGAAAGTGAAGTGTGGCACTTATGAAAGGAGGAAAGGAACCTTGTCCAGAATGGGCGATTTTTGCACAGAAAAGGGTATTGTGGCAATAGAGGAAGGAGGATAAGGGACCTTGTCGATAATGGGCGATATTTGCACGGAAAAGGAAAGTGTGGCACTTATGGAAATAGGATAAGGGACCTTGTCGGTAGTGGGCGATATTTGCACAGAAAAGGGAAGTGTGGCACTTATGGAAGGAGGATAAGGGGCCTTGTCGATAATTGGCGATATTTGCACAGAAAGTCTCTGGGAACCCCACAGGCCTCTGACTTGGCTATTTCAGACTTACATTAACTGTCCAGGTTTCCTCATGATGTTTTTCTTCACCGTTGCCTTTGATTTCCAAGATAAACTTAGAAAGTACCTATGAATTTGAGAAAGTCACATTGGTACTTGTTCGGATTTGAACCCACGATCTCAAGCACGAGAGGCGAGAGGCGAATTCTGTACACTTAGTTCACAATAAAGAATTTGAATTTGAAATTTGAATCTTAGCCACTGGGCCATCACGGCATCGTGATAATAATTGAATCTAATACTCAGCAGTAATTACTCAACAGATTAGGATTGTTTATGAAAATAGCTTCAAAAATCTGGGTCCTCATTTAACCAAGAGTGCTTGAAACAGCAATGTAGCGCTATCTATAATATGTTGTGAAAAAACAAAATTACTTTGGTATTGACAGTTGTTGGTCAGTCCGTATTTTTATTTCATTACAGACTATGGCTGAGAGATGGTGGATTTTGATATAGATACGATTTATAAAACCAATCCAAAAACGAAATTATTAAATCCAACACTTATAAGTCAAACAACTTCCCCAATTATCAGAAAGAAGTAAAAGAACCAGGTTTCCATACCTTGGGAAACAGCTTGAAACTAACTAAGTAACTTATCTCCAGCGAATATGAAGACAGTGATATATGATTGTAGAAACTTGGGCCTGCAGTTTCACCCACTTTGAAATCGATGATGGTCGCCCCTTGAGACCCAAATTGAGTTCCGGGGAAAAATATCCTACTTAGTCCCGCGCCATGATTTATCTTCGTATAATGTTTCACTGGATTCGGCCGAGGCGTTCTCGTGAAATTGGGTAACAAACAAACTGTTTTAGATTTGTTATGGAAGGGAGAGGGCCGTGTGGTTCTCAATTTCAAAAACCGCCTCGTAACTTAGAGGGCTTTTGAAACGGGAGTGCGAAAATTAGAGTGTAACTTATCTGCCTCTTACAAACGGTTCACATTGTTGTGTGGTAGATACTTAACGCAATAATTATGTTCTTTGGTATTGTACTTAGTATGTAAAAAACTGAACATGATAGGTAATAGAGCTAAAAAAGATCTTGTCAAAATACAAAAAAAATATCTTTGTTTAAAGTGTGTAGTGTGTGACGGTACTATGAATTCGAGTGTAAGAGTTTATTGTACTTACAATAAACTCTTACAAGCCTCGCGTCGCGTGTGTAGACAATTTTTTTGTAAGAATTCACTAATTTTGTAGACAACATCTGACAGTGAAATTTTCTAAATTCTGTTATGAAGCGAGTCTGATTAAAATAATCACGTATCTAATGGGGAAAGTTCTACAACACCGATACTTGCCTGACTATAATGAGTATTGTCCTCCAAATTCTGTAATTTACTTAATTACCTTCTACTTTTTAATTTGTCCCAGATCACTTTAGTTTTTTGGGTCACACAACAGCTACACTGTTCCTTGTTCAAAGTTTTTGCTGTGTATCTTTAATTAACAAAGTGATACGTAAGTTTAAAGCTAACCCATCCAATTAAGGCAAATGTGCTCCACTAATAGCTTTCCCGCAATAACTCGACGTGGTTTAGTTTGGAGCGACACACAACCCTTGGTATTGCGGTCTTAGTTCTAAAACCACAATGATTTCCATTATTTATCATGGCACTACCTTTATTAATATCAATTTTGAACTGTCAAAAGGTTCTGTAGTCGTAGAATAAATTATATAAATTACTACGATAATGACAACAGAGGGGCTTGGCCCTAAATTATAACAGCCACACGTGTCGATCTTTAAGGTGAAGTAACGCTTGCCGAGGTCAGTGCGTGGATGGGTCAACTTAACGTACTGAGATTCGTCGTGTTTCCGACAGCAATTAAACTGTTGGTCCCGGCTGTCATTTGTATATTTTGGCGTGACTTTTATGACGTCGAAATAAGATTGATTTTGTTACGATTCATCCGACTTCATGAGATAGAACAACTATAATATGTAATATAGAAAGTAACACCCACGTTTGACATCAAAAAGCAAATTGACCAATCATCATTTATATCTTTCCCTAATGACGTGACTCATAATGCAACTATATTTGTCTTTCTGGACTCCGGTTCGATAGCATCAGTTCCTTAATTAGGCCAAAGATTATCCCCTTAATTAATATTACGGGGTCCTATATTTTTTACCCGACTGCCGAAGGAGGGTAATGTGTTTATCAGTCTATGTATGTATGTATGTATGTATGTTTGTTCCTATGTGGCGTTCCAGAGACCAAACGCGTTGACCGATTTTGATGATTTATACGTCAATCGATTCGTCTTAACCTTGCGAGTGTCATAGGCTACATTAAAATTATGTGGGTGCCATATTGTGGGGGGGCAATTTTATTTTTTCTTCTAAACCCATCGTGTGGGGTATCAAAATAAAGGATTTCAAGAGGTGATTTCAAAAATATATAACACTTATATATTTAAATGTACCTAATTCGAAAAAAATGTGAACTAAAAATTTATAAATAAAAAAGCTAATTAAAAAAATCAAAATACCCGACTGCTTAAAAAGCGAACTAAAAAGACGTAAACAAGAAGAAAATCATGCTGTGCAGTCGGAGGATACATCTGGTTTTGGTCAGCCAGCTCGCGAATATGTACCCTCCGACTGCACAGCATGATTTTCTTCTTGTTTACGTCTTTTTAGTTCGCTTTTTAAGCAGTCGGGTATTTTGATTTTTTTAATTAACTTTTTTATTTTATTTTATGGTTCTGCAGTACGCCAGCCGTAATTTTTCCCTGATGTATCGTAGAAAATTTAATGTAATAAATATTTGTGGACTCGAGAACAGCGACCTTTCTACGATTAATTTATTTATATTTATTGTATTTGTATAGCATACAGATAGTTGTTTGTGAATGTGAGTATGTAAGTTTGTAAATTCACCCACGATACAGAAGAAAATCCTAGTGTGGGCAACTTTGAAAATAAATTACAATATAATGCTACGATACGTCTAGATGTCGCAACGATATACAATACTTAATGAACCTACAAGCTTCATAATAAACTCTTCTTTTTCTTACAGCACGTAAGTGGAGCAGAAACATACATAAACAGCATAATCATAGGCCTCATAAGCTTACTGCCCTACTTCATAAGCGGAGTTGTAGTCAACAAAGTGGGGAAGAAGTTCCTGCTGTTCATCGGAGGTCTTTTAACTACAGCTTCCATGCTTGGGCTGAGGTGGTCGAATTCGAAGACCATGATGATGGCATTCTTCTCTGCGAATGTAGCAGTCACGCAAACGATGAAGGGTTTGTTACTGGTCGTGCTGATTGATGTCATTCCAACAGCTATGAGGTAAAGAGTGTTCTTGAGTAAGATTAATTATGAATCTATATATGTAAAAGTCATGTTTGTTCCTTTTCGAAAGAAAATAGAGGAAAAGAGAGGCAATAGAGGTTATTTTAATATGCTTCATATAAAATTTTGCATACTGCGAATACATCTTACTAATATTATAAATGTGAAAGTTTGGTTGGATGAGGTGTGTGTTGATGTATGTTTGTAAGTCAATCACGGCTGAACGGAACTGGATGAAATTTGGCGCAGAGATAGATTATTGTCTGGATTAGCACATATTTTTTATCCCGGTATAATATTCCTTTGGGATGATAAAACACATTCACGCGGGGGCAGTCGCTAGCAGAAGGTAGTTTGATATAAAGCTATATATATGTTTAAAATTTTAACTTGATTCCGTATTTTTTAAAATTGCCTGGGTAGAACTTTGATAATGAAATTTTTACTAACTTCACTTTCTCTTTCCACCAGGGCACTGTCTTTTTCCCTGGTGATGCTGACAGCTCGTATGGGCACTTTGGTCAGCAACGTCGCCTTCCCCATTCTGCTGACTATGGGATGTTCCATACCCTTCTACACGATGGCTTCAATGATGTCATGTAAGTTTAGGAGAACTGTTATGATTTTCTTGTGATCATGTATATCTCGTCATTTATATTGGTTTTGTATGCTTTTAAGTGGTTACGCGCCTCTTTATTATTTCCCATATATTATATGTAAATTTGAAATAATGAACCAAGTTATCCACCATTTTTTTTCAAATATAGCTCAGAAGACAAAAAAAAAGGTTTTTAATAAAATATGCTTAAAGCACGTGTTTTGGGAGCTTAAAATAAAGATATTATACCAGCACTCCAGGAGCTGTCATTAATATAGGCTAGTTGACAATTATATGCAAAATATTTTTTAAAGACGCTGGACCGAGTAAGTGCTATTTCGCATCGTGATACTACGTCACATTTTGCTTAGCTGGAGTGCCGCATTTTGGTCAGTAGCTACGATGCGGCGTCTCATACGTCATATTGGATCACTATACGTTCTCAGCCAAAATCCTAATTTGCGAGATTGGATGTAGGAAGTATTTATTTAGAATATTTTAAAATACTTCTATTCAGCATTTTCTAATATAATATGCCAAGACTGATATATCTTTGCTAGGAATGGTAAAATTGTTTGAAAAAAAAAAACGATAAACATACTACCAGAATTCCCAATGATACCAATATTTCTGGTAACTTTTGGTAAAATTCTGTGTCCTCGATATATATATATATATATATATATATGCAGTTTTCATGGATTTATAACAGATAACTCCCACGAGAAAAGATCATCCTATAAAGGGCTATTCGTTTTATTTATTTATTTTAATAGATAATTTATAATTATTACAGTAGGATGCTTCGTCTCAATCTTTAGCCAAAACCCAAAAAAGAAAAAAAAAAGGCCATCGAGAAAACTCTAATAAGCTACCTAAAATTCAAATAGGGATCCCTGCGTAAAAAAATAAGAATTACATTAGTCCGTCAGATAGATTATCAAAAAATATTCGACACGTTTTTTTGCTTTATCAAATCAATTAAAATTTACAAAGATAAAGCGCATCAAAGTTCAGGATAGAGGGCTTATATCACTTTTGAGTAATAAGTGTAATAAAACGTGACGTCACGCAAAAAGTCAAAGGACAATATCGTCATTATTTTTTATTTAGGCGACAAAAGAAAAAATACCTGTCCTATTTTTTAATTAATCTCCCTTGTCGGACTAAGTCAAAATTTTTGTCATCATCCCTAGGCAATTACCTAACTTAATAAGTAATTATATATTATTATTTTATTTGTTTCAGTTGTAGTCCTGTTGACGTTATTCATGCCAAACAAGAAGCAATAGAAGACGTACTTAATGAACATAATAAACTGAATTGTTCCTGTTAACATTTTGTAGTTTTATTTTATTAATTGCTCCTGTATCATTTATGCGTTTATAGATACAAATCTCACAAGCATAAATACACCAACGTGTAGCCTGATGTACACAACGTATCGTAATAAAGATCACCTAGTTTTTGGATATACCTATCCTATATATTTAATAATAATTTCTTTATTGTTTTAGAAAAATACATTTTATAACACATAAATCACTGATCTCCACACTAGGATTTCCCTGTGTCGTGGAGGCCAGTCTCTTTCATCATAGTTCAGGAATACAGTGTTTTATTTTAGCCATATATAACAAAAAGGATAAGTTAAACAAAAACAAAAATAATAATAGGGGGATGCATGGTATCTTGCAGTGTGTGCAAAAGTGTGAGTCAAGTGACGTTGGTGCGTGTATTAAATGTGTGTGCGTTTGTGTGTGGGTGTATGTGTGTGGTGTGTGTGTTTGTATGGTGTGGTGCGTGTATTTGTGTGTGTGAGGTATGTCTCCAAAACTAACATTATAGAAAATAAAAAGTTTATTTTTACGAAGTGTTTAATAGTTTCTCTGTGCTGTCGTAATCCAGACCTTTTAAGTAAGTTTTGATGTCCGATTTGCATTTTGATTTTGTCAAGGGTAATAAATTAATTTTATCATTAATCTTATTATAAAGGTCCCATATATTGATAACACCTTTTCCTAAAATCAAGTATACGCTTTGGCTTACGCCATCTAGGCTTCCTTCGGGAATGTACATTGGAGTCCACCTTGACTAGAGCCTCTTTATGGAACCTTAGGGCTACGGCCATAATGTATATCTGTCGCACGCGCATTGTACCCGTCTCTTGATATAAGATGTTTGTTGGAAATCGCCTAGGTTTTTTAAAAGCTACCTTGAGAACGGCCCGTTGTGCGCGTTCTGCCCTAATCAAATGCGTCTTTAGTGCAGCTCCCCATGCAGTAATACAATAACCTAGAAGAGATTCGCACAGAGTGTGATAAATCATCTTCAAGATCCTTATGTTTGCAATCTGACCCATTCTCTTAAAGACATGTAGCAGTTTCCTAACACGACCACTTACATGCTCTATTTGCTTAGTCCAGGTGAGGCTCTTGTCAATGTAGACACCAAGGTATTTTATGTGCTCTACTAGTTCAAAGCTTGGGCATGAACATTGCGAGACAGAGTCACCATGGCAGGTATGCAGTTTGATGGCTAATTTACTTGGACAAGTGTTTCTTGCGCTGACACTAAAGTTTATGACCTTCGTTTTACCTACATTTAGTGTCAACAGATTGCAATTTAGCCATTGTGCAACCTGCTTCACGCCAGACTCAGCTGCCTCGTATAGAGACTCCCACGTCCTATCATAAAATACTATAGCTGTGTCATCAGCATAGGCGAAATTTTTTGCTTTAGCGAGTGAAAGTGAGCAAAGGCTGTTGACATAGATAATGAAAAGAGTAGGCCCCAGTACGCTACCTTGCGGCACTCCATAGTCAAGAGTAGCGTAGGAACTGTAGTTGTTGCCCAAGGATAGCCTCTGCGTGCGATTACTGAGGAAAGACTGGAACCACTCAAGAGCAGTGCCACGAACACCTATGCCTTCAAGTTTCCTCAATAGAATGCTTCTAGAGACGGTGTCAAAGGCTTTCGCAAGATCAAGGAAGATGCCAGTACATTTGTTACCATCATCCAGTTTGGTGACAACAAAATCCACTATATCTGTAACTGCATCCTCCGTTGACCTGTTTTTGCGAAAACCATACTGATTGTCTGAGAGAATGCCATTTTTTTCTAGATAGCTTAGTAGTCTAATATTCATAATCTTCTCGGGGATTTTGGACAGCGATGTGAGAAGAGAAATAGGGCGATAATTGGATACAACTGACTTGTCACCAGATTTGAAAATTGGACACACATTTGCCATTTTGAGAGTAGATGGTACTATTCCAGAGGAGATACTAAGATTACACAGAAAAACGATCGGGGGGATAAGGTGAAGTTTGTTAAGTTTGAAAATTTTGTTTGGAATGCAATCCCATTCTGGTGCTGAAGCGTCTTTGAGATTAGAGATAATTTTATTGACTTCATAACTATCAGTTGGGCTTGCATAAAAAGAATTAATTGGGGAAGAGTTGGGATATAAACTACTGGTTATCAAAGCTAGTTCAGCTTCAGTTTTATTAAGACTTGAAAGTATTTTTGCAGCCAGCTTCTCCCCTACAGATGTGAAAAAATTATTTGCTCTATCTAGAGAGTCTTTAGGGTCGGGACATGCGCGTATTAGATCTAAGCTGTTAGTCATGTCTTTTTTTATGTTACATATGCTTTTTATAGCTGACCATGTCTTTTTACTATCACCGTTTGAATCTTCTAAAGTCTTTCTGTCGTGCTAATTTTTTTTTTAAATCACGAGCGAGAAAAAGAAGTCTTTTTGCCTTCGAAGTCAGATGTTCCGAGACGAAAAGAGTCATTTCAGGGCCCTCAAGACCAATGTGTTTTGTATTTAGTTGACTGCTAGGGTGGGAGGAGTTGTGTTGCTTAATAACCTTAAGAAGTTTGTCTTTTGCAAAGATATTGGTAAACTCCGTGACCACTGCTGACGTTGATGCATTTGCCTTCGACGGCAGTCTGTAGATGTCTTTAATATCATTAAATGAGCAGTCGCTCCCAACACTTTTGATCAGGCTGGTCACCATGTTAAGCAAGTCTTCCTTTTTTTCTTTTTTCTTCTTGGGTACACCTCTTATCTCGACACTTGTCTTTCGAATCACACGTTCTAAACCCTCATATCTTTCCTCCAGTTCTTCAACCTTTGTACGTGTGTTATTCCATTCCTGATCCAAGGTGTCAATCTTTTTGTCTAGGTCCGTTATTTGAGCTGACAATTCTCCTAAAGATTTTTCAATTTCATGATTGGGTGATTTAATGCCAGTCTTTATTTCGGATATACCCTTTTCGAGATTGGTTAACTTAGCAAGGCCCTTATCGAGTTTCTCCAGTTTTTTATCTTGTCGTTTCATCCAATTTGAAAGCATTTCCATCATCTCGTCTCTAAACATATCAAAGGCATTGCACTCATCGCCGTCCTCTAATCGGACACGTTTGTAGTTTGACCTCAATGTAATATTAGGAGCAGGTGTTTGCGTCCCGGAAATAGTTATGGGTCGATTTAAATTCGTGTCTGAAGACGACAGACCTTTCGGTGGGCTGCGAGTAGTATTCATAATGCAAAATTAGTAAGTTTATAACTCACGGTTCCTTCTTATGAGCGGGTTTATTTGTAGAATAGGGCGCGTAGCACTAGGAAGCGTCTATAGGTCGTTCGTAGCAGATTGTACGTTTCTCGTAGCACGTAGGCCGTGTAGCCGTGTAGCAGGCGCCTACGCCGACGCGTCGCAGAACGAGCGCGGCGAGACAGAGACGACAATTATGCCCACGGCACTCCTCGCACAGGCACTCCGCGTTCGCCACGGCCGGGCTTGCTTTTCACTTTACGACACCGATTGCACTGATTGCGGATTTAATGTCCTTAAGGGCGCGGCGAAGCATGAATTGTCCATACAAACGTAATACCTAAATCATTTGTAAGTTGAGCATATTTCCACCAAATTATGCTAATATTCGGATTCAGACAGTATTTATCTAGGTTCCTACGTCTTTTTTTTTTCAAAATACTTACCTAAAATGAAGTTTAAGCGAATTCCATTTCGTACATTTTTACAGCGTAAATGCCATGTTTTCTTATTGATTTTTCTATCTTAAAAAAAAACAATATTTATAAAATTGTCAACGCTATAACATAGCTCATATTATCAAGAAACAAATTATCGAAAAAAAATTAAAAAAACATTAAGTTTTCATTCATCATTTTTGGTATTACGGAACACATAAAAATAATCATACATTTTCAATAGCTAGTATTGCTGTCGCGTCGAGCACGTCATGTCAATGTGTGTGTAGTCGTGTTTCATACGGTTGAGTAGGTATCGCTCGTACGGCTTTTGTTCGGGGCACTTCGGGGTTGTTTACTGTTTGTTGTCTATACTATAATAATATTATAAAGAGGAAAGATTTTTTTTGTTTGTTTGTTTGTTTGTACCGAATAGGCTCCGAAACTACTGGACCGATTTAAAAAATTCTTTCACCAATAGAAAGCTATGTTATTCCTGAGTAACATAGGCTATTTTTTAATCCCGGAAACGGGTCCTGTGGGGTGGCCCACGGGAGCGAAGCCGCGCGAAGCAGCTAGTATTGTATATTTTTTACCCGACTGCCGAAGGAGGGTAATGTGTTTATCAGTCTATTTATGTATGTATGTTTGATCCTATGTGGCGTTCTAGAAACCAAACGCGTGGGCCGATTTTGATGGTTCTTACGTCAATCGATTCGCCTTAACCCCGCGAGTGTCACTGGCTACATAAAAATTGGCAAATAGGAAAATAGCGGTTCTTGGGCGCCATATTGTGGGGGCCCAAATTTGTTTTTTCGTATCGTGTGGGGTATCAAAATAAAGGATTTTAAGAGGTGATTTCAAAAATATATAACACTTATATGTATGTTTAAATGTACGTGATTCGAAAAAAAAAATAACCAAAAAGTTATAAATAAAAAAAGTTAATTAAAAAAATCAAAAACCCCGACTGCTTGAAAAGCGAACTAAAAAGACGTAAACAAGGAGAAAATCATGCTGTGCAGTCGGAGGATACGTCTGGTTTTGGTCAGCCAGCTCGCGAAGATGTATCCTCCGACAGCACAGCATGATTTTCTCCTTGTTTACGTCTTTTTAGTTCGCTTTTCAAGCAGTCGGGTTTTTTGATTTTTTTGATTAACTTTTTTTTTTGTGGTTTGTTGTCAGTGTTAGACGATTACTTTACTGTGCTGCTCGTGCGTATTTATTTATTTTCTAAGTACTTATTGTAATATTTCTGACACTATTGACCTAAGCTATGAACTTGGATTTAGATTTGCCTTGTGATTTGAACTTTGATATTGAGTAATCTACTTTCTTACGAACTTTGCGTTGTTTACGGACTTTATTATTTACGATTTGGTTTGGTTGCCGACATGGACTCCGAGCGTTGGGATGTTTCTCACAGTAAGTACCTATATCCCAATGATATAATACAATAAGTTACTATTTTTACCAGATACAAGGACAATTGCAAATAACAAACCGCAAATACTGTATTTTTATAATATGGACGCCTAAAGGACTGGCATATGAAAAAATTTAAAAAGACAACGAATTTTGGAATTCAATAGTCTTAAAATTAGAAGAGTTTTATTTTAAATGTATATTGCCTGAATTAATAGATCCCCGTTTACCTAGAAATCTGCCTATCAGAGACAGAATATAAACTTTTTTTTTTCTTTACCTACGTAATGTACAATTATTACAATGTACAATTGTACATATAAACTAAAAAGCGTGCGTAAAAATGTTTTCTGATTATCATTATTGTATTTTTGTATTTCGTTCAGTCGATAATATTTATGGTCACCCTACACGACTTTATCACGTTTTGATTTATATTTTTTAAATAGATGAATGATGATCTATAAAGTAAAACATAACTAAATAAATGTTTATACGAAATTCTTGTTTTTATTTTGAATATTCTTAGATCAGAGCGCTGTTATTTGTCCGTACCTACTTATGCGTAAATAGGCATAAATTATTGGAATATTTGTCTTGTACTAATACTTTGCCTAAGTAACATTTGTATTATTTTACTTGCATTCATTATTTATTATAACAATACATATTTGAGGTTTCGTAAAAGGCATAGTTACCTACATAAATACAAAAGAACGCCGGCGCAGTTCGCGTTGGCCGGCTTGCCGGCTTTCGAGTCGTTATGAATGGAAGCCTATCTACTCGCATACACACGGCTGCGCACGGTGCACCGCGTGTGTGTGCAAAGCGAGATAGCAATACTCTGAACGAATTCTTCACTCGTCTCGAATTGCATTTGCGAGCTCCGTTCGCCGCGCTCTTAACATAAGAAATACTTTAGAGTAACTGAGGTTTAAGTTTGCGATATTATTCTAATTAAAAACAGCTAACACGTCTGCTCAGTGAGACAGGATGGACGAGAGAGGATATATTATGGATATATTGATATATTAACGTAAACTATGTCTAAGGCAATGACTATTGAACTATATCATACTGGAGTATGATACTATATCACTAATCATATTAATATATCATACTAATCAAAGGAGTATGTGAGGATCCTAGGAGGTGGCGCTTTAGAGGTTCTGTCTGCCACCCCCCCATGGGAAGAAAAGACGAGAGTGTACGTATTTGCAGATTGTTGATAGCTCAAATAAAATAGCAATTATGGTACCAAAACAAGAAATAAAAAAAAAAACAAAAAAAACCCGACTGCTTAAAAAGCGTTAGCGAACTAAAATGAGGTAAACAAGAAGAAAATCATGCTGTGCAGTCGGAGGATACATAATCGCGAGCTGGCTGACCAAAACCAGATGTGTCCTCCGACTGCACAGCATGATTTTCTTCTTGTTTACCTCTTTTTAGTTCGCTAACGCTTTTTAAGCAGTCGGGTTTTTTGATTTTTTTAATTAACTTTTTTTATTTACAACTTTTTAGTTATTTTTTTTTTAGTATTAGTTACATTTAAACATATAAGTGTTATATATTTTTGAAATCACCTCTTAAAACCCTTTATTTTGATACCCCACATGATGGGTTGGGAAGAAAAAAAAATTTTCCCCGACAAAATGGCGCCCAAAATCCGCCATTTTTTCTCTTCCAATTTTAATGTAGCCAGTGACACTCGCAGGGTTAAGACGAATCGATTGACGTAAGAATCATCAAAATCGGTCAACGCGTTTTGTCTCTAGAACACCACATAGGAACAAACATACATACATACTTACATACATACATAGACTGATAAACACATTACCCTTCTTCGGCAGTTGGGTAAAAAACTGTTCAATCAGTCTTTTATCTTAGAAAAATCATTGGCAGACAACGATGCGACGCAAACATCATGAGGAACAAATTTTAGAAGTCTGAAATCGCGAACCCATCTGGAGTAAGCGTATCTAGTGATTAATGTTCGTGCCTTATCTGTTTTAGGCTGGTATACCTGCCCATTATTTTATTATAGCGCAAAAGTCAATTCATCCCTTAGCTGCATTTATTTAATCTTTGAAGCACAAAATCATTGTTCAAAGGGAGACTTAATGCCAGAGGCAGTCTCCCCTCGCCTACCTGACCATTGTTTGTTCATGGAAAACCTATTATCACAATATCTGATTGAATGTCCACTGTGAAACAATGAGACTGCAAGGGAAACTGTTCAGGCGATAAAGGTATAAATATTTGCAAAACGTTTTGTATGATTAAATGGACGGATTATATAGAAACTGAAAAATAAAAGAAGAAAGAAGTCTGTTATTGGATTCGTAATAATATTGCTAGATATTTAGATTTAGATTCAGATATATTTATTTGCAAAAACATGTGTATACATTCAACAAATAATAATAAGTGCCTACAGGATTACAATAAAAGATAATTATGGTTCAAACATGTTTGCCACTTACGGCAAATCTTGAATTAATTCATACAATCTAAATATATAAAAGAAGAAAGTGACTGACTGACTGACTGACTCACAGACTGACTCACTCACTGACTGACTGACTGACTGACTGACTCACTGAACATCAACGCACAGGCCAAACGGCTGAAGCTTCAATCATGAAACTTGGCACGTAGGTTCCTTTGGTAGTGTATGTGAGTACTAAGAAAGGATTTTTGGAAATTCCACCCCTAAGGGCGTGAAATAGGGGATGAAAGTTTGTATGAAAGTCGGCGAGTTTTGAAGTTAGGGTCTTCGAATATTGGGTTTGGGCTGAAGATTAAAATCTAACGCAAATTATGGTTTTTTGGGAATTCCATCCTTGGGGGGGCGGATCATGGGGGATGAAATGTTGTGTACAAAAGTCCTTCTTTTACAAAGGAAAAATTATTAAAAATACTTTCAATACTTTAAAGTCTGTTGGTAACTATAAAATGGCTCAACGCATAAATATAGGAATTAAATAGGGACGGGAAAATCTGCTTCGCCATGACAATTAATAAGGCTCAAGGACAAACTCTGAAGTATGCTGGTGTAGATTTGAGGGCAAATTGCTTTTTCCATGGACAGTTCTATGTAGCGTGTTCACGTGTTATCTCATCAAATAGTCTGGTGATATTGGCGTCAACATCCAAAATGGTTTAAAATGTTGTTTATAAGGAAATACTTTAATTTAATTACTTACTGATCAAGGACAAGGATATAGCGTATTGATGATAGAGTAGGTAAGTATAAGTCTGTCCTAAGAAACACTTTCGCATTACATTATTTTTTACTTTTCTCTACATACTGTTAAAATATGATAAGGAGAAGCATATAGTTTACGCGTGCGAAGCCGCGGGCAAAAGCTAGTAATAATATATGCAATGATGAATGTATACAAATAATAAATGAAATTAATCTCAAAGCAATTATCACAATTAATGTCAACAAAACAAAGTAAAACAGTGAAATTTTATGATTAGTCTAGTATTTGATGATCAAAGACCACACGAATCAGCTATATGCGAGAAGCACAGGACCGACCAATATGGAAATGCTTTGTTATTGTTACATGAACATTAAAATGGTTTCAGCGGCACACAACGTCAACAAACGGTCCCACATAGGATGATAGGTTTTTAAATCTATATACTCTTTTGACCACTATCTCGCCTGATGGTAAGCGATGATGTGGTCTACGATGAAACACGCTTGCCTAGAAGTAAAATTCACTCTTGACTTACTAACTAACTAAACTTAACTAAAGAAGGACTAACTGGTAACAGAAGAAGGAGTTATAAAATCCAACTTCGCAACTGAAGTTAGAAAAATATCATCTATTTGAGTACCACCGCGGTTGCGAGTTGCGAAAGAAGCCGATACGAGCGCGCGTTAGAGCCACGGGGAATGATATCGCTCATTCCTGGATCCTTGCACGCACGGTCCTTGTTTATTCCTCTTTCGGAATTGAATAATTTCGTATGTATTCACCTCTAATCTGCGGTATTAACTATTTCGTTCTGGAAAGTTTTACGCTACTCAATTAGTGATGTAGTCGGGTCGAAGAATGTACTGAATGTACTTTATAGATGGATATCGACAAAAGAAAATAAGTAATTTGCTTGGCAATCGAATCTAATATGCCTTTAGATTACAAAACGTCGAAAATACTTCTGCACTAACACAAAATAGAAAAAAATAGTACGAAACTGAATAGGCTACTATTGGTAGACGCATTCTGCCGCTACGCCCGCGTTTTTTCCACCGCCCCATCCGGCAGAATGATACTGAACCTGTTACCTCTTGAAAAAGCGCGCGTTGATTTTGTGTATTTAGTCTGAAAGTTTCTAATAAATTGTTGTTGGCACTTATTTGCTTTTAATTAAGTTCGTCTGAAGAAAGCTCATCAGGTAGTGAAAAAGGAATCGTTCGTGTCTCGCATAAAAAGGCTTTATTTTAAAACTCGCATGTAACTATCGCTTGTGTTAAAATCTCGATCTTTTATGCTCAACAAGAAATGTACTACTAACAGATTTCAATAACATTTTTGTCTTACAAAAACATATCAATCAAAGTCAAACGATGTGATCATTGCTCACAGTTCCCTAACGCAAAAGCTTAGTCCGTATTTGTATAGAAATATACAAGTAATCGGGAAAGCTTAATGTAAGGCGATTATGATTAGCTGGGCGATTGAGTGGGTGATGGTATTATGTAGTTTCATGACGAGAAACTTGGTGAGTGACATCGTATTGGCGTAGCGTATATGACGTAGAATATTGTGAAATATTAGACGGGTTTTCGGTCATGAGTTGTTTGATTTGCGTCATCGGTCTTGAACGGAAATAAGGCATCAAAGGCAAAGCAAAAAAAGTTAATAAGTACTTGAAACCTTGCCCAAAGTTTCACGTTTTCTGAACGGTCGTATCGGTTTTCTTCAAACAGCTAAAACAGACTCGATGAAGTCTCGTATCAAACAAAACTTTACTAAATCAAAATCGGTTCACCCGACTTTTTGCTCATCGGGAGTTAAAAAGTACAGATGTGAATTTATCAACATTTGCCATAAAAAGTCAGACCAAATTAGATGAGGCAGGGAGTTTGGACGAATTTCGCTTTTGTTGAGATTTAAAATCATCGCTAATGGTTTCATTACAATTACACAGATAAAAATATACAGTTTTGTTCTTACGAAGCATTGTAGATATAGCTGAAATATCCATATTAATAATATCCATAATGCGAAAGTAACTCTTTCTGTCTGTCTTTTACCATTTGACGCTACCCCTCAAACGTCGATTGTACACCATGTGTGCCTACGTAAGATATTGTTCTTTATATTTTGTCTGCTAATTAGATGACATTTGGGATTGAGATAGTTTATGACCCTGGGCCATCCCAGGGTCATATATATATATGATAGCTTTTGTCCTAGAAATCACCATTAACACGTTTCCTGTGCGTGACCCCCATGTGAGGCCTTTCGTGGTTTAGATGAGTTGAGTAGTTTCTTGAGTGCACCACATGTGGGTCATTCCCCCGTACAAAGTTTTAGTCTTGTCAAATCTCGCACGCATGAGGTAAAGCATTCCAATTGTCTTATACGTGTGGGCTATGAAATTGTAAACAAAAAACTTGAACACTTGATGTCCAATTTTCAGTTGCAAAGTCAACGCGTTCAAGGGGTGGAAAGGGGGTAGAAGTTTGTATGGTGAACCAATAATTTCTCAAGTAAAGCGGCCCACACCCACCTACAATATTATTGCGCAATATGAAAAATTGGATATTCGAAGTACTTATGCTAAGCAGACGTAGTCGCGGTCAAAGCTAGTATTAATATATTTTGTAAAACTGAAATATTGTGCTATTTCGCCACAAGCTGAACAAAATTGGCAGTATTGTATAATCAACCTTGTAGATAATTGTTTTTCTGCAGGTATATCATTCTTTATTTAAGTATGCGGTAGTGTAATGTACACATCCTGTGTGATGTAAAATTTAATCTGGGTTTACACGATCAGTTTTCTTTTTTAATTTTTTGAACTTTATGTCAGAATAAGCAAGCAAAAGTGGGCCGACTATATTAGCCGTAGAACCGATGACCGTTGGAGCAGACGTGTTCTTGAGTGGAGACTGCGAGCTGGTAAACGTAAGGTAGGACGCCCTCAGGCTAGCTGGAGCGACGACCTTCGCAGGGTGGCTGGTAGTAGCTGGATGAGAATTGCCGAATATCGAATCAAATGGAGTACATTTGAGGATGGTTATGAATGAAGCAGTGGACTGCTCTATGCTGATGATGATGATGTTAATGAACTTTACGTATGACTTGTCAGTTTTCAAAGTAATTGTGAACAGTGCCATCTACTGGGCTCGCTTGCTCCGTCTTAGAGCTCATCTATCGCTTACTTCCAGGTGCGATCGATGTTAACGTATAAGAGTGGGCCCATGAGGAATAAACAAATCATACTAATATTATAAATGTGAAAGTTTATATGTTTTTGTTTCCATCACGCAGAAACGGCTGAACGGATTTGGATGAAATTCTGTTCAAACTTTATCCCGGAAATTTTAAACAGATTATTCTTTATAGTTTATATCCCAGATTAATACAAAGGATAGGTACTTTTTATTCCGATAAACTCGTTATAATGATCCCTTGGGATAATAAAACAGTTTTTACGCGGGCAGAAGCAGTCGTTAATAATTCATAGTGGGGAAACCAGTCAAATAAGTTCGTAGTGATAGTTTACCGTGCTCGGTAAGAACTTAATATTCGTCACTCGTCGAAGTTCTATAAGTTTTATCGATTATTCCTTATTTTAAATATCATTTGGGTAAGTCGTGGCAGGTATTAGGCATCTATACCTAACTACTCATTATACTTCAAAGCATTCATAATCAATTTATAACCTGGTATCTTCAACACAGATTACTTTGTAACCTAGATAATATACCAGTTGCGATTTCCACTGTGACTTCAAAAACATATTTAATGCTCCTAAGATTTTTTGTAATAATTACGGTTGTAAAACCATTAAGGTCTGGTTGTGAGTTGATAAAGCATCATTATTATTACTTATAACATTTACAATGTTGGGACTTAGGGTTCCTCTCTTTTTGAGCGAGATTGAGTTGTAATCCACCAGGAAGCTCAGTGCGAGTTGGTTTTGGTGGATGTCACGTGTTTAAATTTGAATATTTGGTTCTAGAACAAACCGGTTTACTAATGATGTTTACCTTCTTTGTTTTGAGAGGAGTGGTGAAGAAATAAATTAAGTATGAATATTATCATGTCTGCCTGATTTCAAACTCACGGTCTACACAAACAAGGTACAAGATATCCACATGGAACCTTATCGTGTGTAGCCATTCTAAAGCAAACATGACGTAAAAATCGTTAACCATCAGTAGCAAACCAAAAACATGTAAATAGATAACATTATCTAAAGTTTACTCTTGAATTAACCAAGTATCAAGATCTCTCACTCTCCCTACTCCAACGAGAAATTATAGCCGCGTACAAATGGCGCATAACAGCACGGATCTAGACTAATTGGTCGCAGTAGGAAGGTATTTGGCGTTCAAGATAAATTTATTTTATTTTAGAGCAGTTGCCACTGACATGATAAGTAGATGTTATGGGACTTTAAGACATTTATATATTTTGGTGACTAAGAGAAATAATAGGTTTAAGATAATGAGTGATTTGGATTTACCAGCTTTGGCGGCTAAGGAAAGGGGTGAGTGAAAACATTAATTTATTTACAGTTAATAAAAATGATATACCAATTACATTAATAAACATGGAACATATAACATAATGTTGACAATTGTATCGTTTATAATTTAACAATATTATTTAACATGGAATAGTGGACACCGTCGCATACTCCTAAAGAACATCAGCATTAATTTACTCCATTCGTACGCAAACACATCACATTCGGAGTTTATTTATTTATCAGGGATAAAAAACAGTTACATTTTAAAGTTTAAATAAAACTATGAGTAGAATAATAAATTGGCAAACATATTAACTACACCATTGGCCACGGATTAATATATGAAAAAATAGGCAATGGAAGAGTATTGTTCATCGTGTTAATTTATTTTAGACTAGTTATTGCCCGCGGCTTTGCTCCCGTGGACCACCCCACAGGACCCGTTTTCTGGATAAAAAATAGCCTATGTCACTCAGGAATAATGTACCTTTCTATTGGTGAAAGAATTTTTCAAATCGGCCCAGTAGTTTCGGAGCCTATGCGGTACAAACAAACAAACGAACAATCAAACAAACAAACAAAAAAATCTTTCCTCTTTTCTTTTTTTTCTTTCTTTTTTCTTTTTCTTTATTTTTCTTTTTCTTTTCTTTCTAGTATTAATAGCCAGATATTTTTTCTTTTTTACTAGAAAGGAAATGGATATCTATGTCCCTGAAGTGTGCCTTATATAGATTTGACCAACAGTGTATAATTTATGTGTACCAGGACATGAATATAAAAATAATCCTTTACTTATTTTGTCAGTTTCTTTTAAAACATAAAAACCTAAAAAAGATATACAAATGAAACTGAAAAATGGTACCTACATAGAATAGGCACACGAATTGCTTTTTCTTGTAACCTTAAATTTAGATACATCAAAGTGTCGAAATAAGTAGTCTGAGCCATTTGAGACCACTGGGGAGGTTTATTTCAGATACACCCGACAGCACATGTAATTTAGTAGCAAATATATTTATGTAGACCTAAAAGAGTTCAAAATTGGCCTTTGCTGGCAAAATAGGAATATTTATTTCGGAGTCCAATTCCAGTGGGTTATGAAGGTCAGGCAGTTGATTCACGGAAGATCTGGTATTCAGATGTATCCTATTAGACTGGAAGCCGACCCTAATTTAGTCGGGAAAAGACCTACGTACATGATGATTTCAGGGTTTTGTTTCAAAATATCAGTTCATTTTAATCATCATTGTCGTTTCAAGTTTCATCCACTATCTAGGTATTATTTTGTCATTCTAGATGATAGTGAAATATAATTATCTCCACAATCTAATTATTTTGTCCATTCATGGTAAATCCAATCGCAAAACTTCAAGGCAAGCAAAACAGGCAAAGTCAATACCAAAATTTTAAAATAATAACTGACAATATATTTAGCACTTGCCAAACTTATGTGGCTTTGGGCAGGGCACAATGCTCGAAGAACGGATGGTCTATAAAGCCGCATGGTCCTAAAGTGGTGATGGTGTACCAGAAGACGCTGCGTTGAAAGCAAAGACGAGCCGATGACGTAGTTGGGGTTTGGGGGAGGCCTATAATTTACAGCTGACATGAATATGATGAATATATTATTTAGCAAGTCATTGTTTTTCATTTGCAAGGAAACAACTTAGATAGGATTGTCAATAACATTGCATGTTTAAGTAACACATTGTGCAGTGCGTGCCACGAAAGATGAGGCTTGACCGCGCCTCCCGCACTCCGTCCGCCGCCCCGATGACGCCCGGTATTTGCCCGCACTCAGACCTCATACCGCTAAAGAGACATATCTTAATCATTGCTTATTATTGTATTTTCTTACTTATTTGCTATAGTAGAGACGGCCATCCGATAGTTTAGTGCAGGTTCAATCACGTCACGACAGTGACGACTAGTAGAGCAATTGTGATATGTGGGTGCACCTGTGCTTAACCTTTCGCGAAACACAGGCAAGAAGTTTATGTTACTGTGAGAGACAAAAAGTTGGTGTTTTCCAATACCTGAGCAGAACCTGGTGACAGAACATCCGTATTTCCAGGATCGTTTTTAACGGATCCGTCGCTACCTAGTGATGTTAACACAGGGGTCCGTTTTACAGGTCCAGTTTATCGTATACATTTTTATTCGGCGCTGAAGTATGTAGTTGTATTAGCGAGTTCACAAAGATGCGAGTATTCCAGATCCAGTAAAAAATACCGATCTGACAAAGTATACAGCAGTCTGTTTTACGGATCCGTTTAATCGTATATGTTTTTATTCATACCGTTAAAACGGTGATGTAAATTTGGTGTGAACGTACCCTATCAATGAATAAATAATTATGCAATCTACACTCATAAGTCTGTCTTATCAGTAAGTATCTAAACAAATATCTCATGACTTCACAGATTTTTAAATATAGAATCATGATTTTGCAATGTGCAGAGATTCAAGAATTTATTTTCGTTTTTTATTTATATAAACATAGATAGAATCGTATCCATTCCATTTAGCCTAGTGATTGGCAAATATTGGTTCATTATCAGTATAAGCCTATAATATATTATAATATACCATCAACCCGCACTAAGCCCGCGTTGCAGCGCAGTGTGAACTTTTAAAAGATGATGATGATGAATATATGTGCAGAAGCCAAACTCCATCATGTGTTAGGATTATATTGAATATTTAATTTATATTTATGTAGGGGTGTGTTCTTGATGTGGATGACTGAAAATAAACACCTCACTTCTTGATAAAATTGTTTATTTGATTTTTAAACTCCTTAACTATCAACTTATATCTTATAGTTCGGACACCCTCTTTCTTCCCTCTCCCTTACATACATGCTCTTTCATTCTCTCCTCGCTGAATTCATATTTCTAATAATTTCTCATCACTAAGATGCGTTCCAAACCACATCCTTCATTTATTTTTTACTTATTATGAACTCCACAGGAATTTTCATGCCTGCTAGGTATTTTAATATTCTCTTCTCGATTAAAAGCATTCAGCTAATTTCTAGAAGAGAAGGCAAGACGAACAAATATTTAAATGTTGACCTAGAGCTATCCAAGACGGTAGACAAAGGCCTCAGTTCCAAGACCTTTATAGAATGACCTATAAGCGTCGACTTCTTACATTTATTTTTCTTTGTTGCCGCCACAATTTCTAACGCCAACCGATTTTTACTTGTCCAACTTGATTGCTCTTGGAATCGACTCATTTTTTATTCACACACAAATATTTTATTAGATCACACAATTCTTTTGATTTTTTGGCTAGGGAAAGTTGGAAAATCTTTGAGAGCGAGACTTGATTTTTATTAATATTATATTAATATTGTTCCTTCTATATTGTTACGTCAATTAACAGTTTTAGTTATGTTGGTTGTAACGAAAAGATGTGATCGTATTTTAAAAACTCCTTCGACACATATAAATTAACAATTTTTGCCAAAAAAATCAAAGGAAATTCCCAAAAAAAATTGGATTTTCCATATTAAGTTGTCGATAGCTGATCAAAATGTGTTGAAAAAAGTCTATGTTTGATAATAAAGTTTTTCCAAGCATGCTGAAGAAAGCTTTCAGTTTAATAACAGTATTTTATATAGAGCGATTGTGTTTCTGAACTCCACAACTCTATTAGACTCGATAAACTGTATCTACACGTTAAATATAAAAATCTAATGTTATATCTATAAAACATACGTATGAAATAAACCTGGGGGTCTTTAAGTCAAGAATGGAAAGGTACTTCTAGGCAAGTGTGCTTCATTGTCGACCACATCATCGCTTACCATCAACAGCCTTATTGCGTAATGAATTCGGCACGGCAAAGGGCAAAGAGTACATGTGAGATGAAACGTGATGTGGATTTCCGTGTATGTGATTGGTCAATTTGTCATACTCTTTGCCTTGTCGAATTCATTACGCAATAAGGCTGCAATTGAGATAGTGGTCAAACGCCAGCATATCAAAAAAAATAATTCCAGATTAACATCCAACTTAATATATATAAAAAAATCATAGACATACATATCACGTACGTATATCCACATATCACGTTTTAACTAAAATAAATCAAAGTCACGGGCACACTTATGTAAAAAAACTAAAACAGTAAATTGTAAAGGACAAGTGAGATTGTTTAGCAAAGCCAAAACAAAATGGCTGGCATTTTGAACGTAACAGCAGGCACGACCAGCTTACTATAGCACTAGGAATAAAATACAAAACAAAACACTGGCTTATCTCTTTGCACGTGAGTGGATATTTAAACCAACGAGCAGTGAGGTGACTTTAAATTGGACACGAGCACAATAATAATACAGTATACAGTCAGTTTGTTACTAGAACTTTGCTGAAGTGTGTTTTTCAGGCCATCAATATGTGGAGGAACCTGGTATGTCCTTCAACCAAAAGTTCAAAGATATTTAAAACTTTTAAAAACCCACAGCCCGTGGCCCAAGTTGTTGTCAGAAGTGGACAATGTTAAACTAATTATGATATTATTGAAAAAAAAACGTTACCTGATATTAGGATATTTCTCTTGTAACGTATTTAAATTAATATACACAAACAGCCAGACCCGGAACAGCTATTTATAGGCCACATAAATATTAAAATTTATTTCGTGCGGCAGTCGAACCCTCGACACGCAGCGTAGCCAGCAACTGCACCAACCATGTTGTCAATATGAGTTGGACCAATTAGAACCATCATGAAAAGACAAATAAAAGAAGAATCATTAAAACAATGCTTTAAAACGTTTAATAAATATGTCACAGAATCACCTCCCACCTAGAATCTTTCACGGGCATTATATCGGGGTACTCAGCAGTTTCTTCAATAATATCTCTAACATTCACTGCTGTTCTCTTAGCTTTCTGCTTAGTTCTCCTCACATATGCCTTTTTATAAACGTTGCGCCAATCATCATCTTTACTGTTCCTCGTTTTCGGAAAATCTCTTTTATAAAGCAGACACCATAAGTTGTCATCTTCCAAAATCTTTTTCAGCTTCTTCGAAGATTGTGCAAGATTTAAAATGTCAGTTATGGGCAAACTTAAAAGAACATTAAATAACGCGTCTTCGGGTAAACCGTATAGATTGCTACACGGTTGACTGTGATAGCTTAATATACTGTTCTTGACAGGGGTAACAATTCTCTCTTTCAATGAGTTAATGAGCGACTCCAAACGATAGAACGAAGACGGAATACCCAAGCAAGACACTGGGAGGTGTTCATTAATGGGCAGACATAAAGAATACGTCTCCTTAGTAGCGTCTACGATTGCATTGATAAGCATCGTATCGTTAAGGTCGCTCACGATTATATTAGCAGGTGTATCTTCATAAGGATACAAAACAACATGTACTTCATAAACTTGACGGCGATCCCTTCTCTTGGCTAATATGTAATCAACAATGTTGATTTCTACGTTCCCTTTCTGTACAAAATCATTTTCTTTGATTACAATGAGGAGTACAGCAAATAACAAGTCCCGTTTCAAAGTTTCAGGCTTGATTAACGCCTCTATCAATTCGTTCAGTGTTCGGTAAAACTGGGGCGGGATTGCCTTATTCCTGTTCAGCGAAAGACTACACAACCACTCCATTGTCTCGGGCCTTTTAAGTTTTACGATATTTTATTTTATTGCCTATTATAAATTTCCTCTGGCTTTTTTGTGATACTTCTCCCGGGCGTCATCTTGACATTTGAGTTTTTTTTATTGTTATCTGGTTTATGAAAAGGTTGATTTATGGTTTGAATAAAAACTTATTTCATTTTTTTATTAAATTATTAATAGTCTATTGCTGTGTTGAGGAATGGATGATGTATTTAAGTGAAAGGTTTTGGTCGATAATGTAAATCATGGTAGTTTCTTACGTAGGATTGAACCTAATTTAACCTACTCTTACTACCCCAATTTAATTTTATTAATATGAAATATTGTAATAATGCCTACCTACATAGATAACTATTTATAAGTGCTAAAATCAGGTCAGACTTAACCAAAATTAAATACTGAAATCAGGCAAAGATTTTCTATCAAAATTTCTTCATAAAAGTAAATTTTGATTAGAAAATATTTATAATTAAACTTAGGGAAGATAGAATATCTATAAGATAAAGACTTTCCTAACTTCGAAAGTCTTTTGTGTTTTCCCTTCATTTCCTATTACATCGAAAATATTCTTCAGCTATTTTCTTAGATGTTTCTTATATTTGCTTCTTATCTTTACTTGGTCGGAGAAAATACAATCTTTCATAATGTTTTCTGATATTGACACAAGTATTACTGGCTGATATTATAGCTTCACGAATGCTTTTATGTCTTATATAATCTTGATGTAGTCTTATCGAAATCTTTCCAATAGTCTGGAATCGAATATAGTCTACTGAATAATATTATGCATTGGTTTACTTACAGCCATGGATTATAATTTTCTTTCCATTGGTATTTCTTTATTTAGAAGCTAATCTTTTATATTTTGTAACTAGAAGTTTTCGAGGTCTAATAACAAGATAATAGTAATTATTAACTACTAATTATGTTCGGGGGACGTTATAATAATTTATAATTGTGGGTTTGATTATTTCCGTGAGTTTTAATTATAGGCTTATTTGACCTAGAAATAAGTTTCATGTTTATTCTTTTTAACCAGTGATTCTAAAATGTTAACTGGCAATATGTGTGCTATATAGGTGCAAGTCTGCCTAACTCTTCTGTTGCTGCTGTTATGTTTTTATTTTATTTTTTTCTAGCCCAAGCCCGTGAAGAATGGAGGACGCCAATGAAAGAAATAGACGCAGCCCTCATAGCCTGTACATTCGGGCGATTTCATATAAAACTCCTGTGTATTGCTTTTGTGGGGTTTTTGGCAGGCGTTTTAGCCAGTTCTACTACTGCTTATCTGCTACCAAGTGCAGAATGTGACTTAAAAAATGGATTTGGTACAAAAGGGGCTGCTGAATGCTATGCCTTACACCGGTAAGTTAAATTCTTGAAAACATTTTATATATTATGCAGAAATAGATGGAATATGATTATTTTAAGAAAATGCATAGCACTTTAAAATAATAGTCAAAATAGTGATTATACTGTTCTAAAGGCCATAAAAAGTTAAGCTTTGAAAAATAATCATGAAACTATTTCCAATATTGCCAAAAACATCGCCAAACTAAAGAAACTAGATAAATTTATAGCACCAAGAGTTATGCTAGCTAATGGAAAAGTAGCACCTGGACGTAAATTTATAGCTAAAGGAACATGACCCGATTCGAACGTCGAAGGAATAGCATGGAACCGCAGTTAACTACAGCGATCGATTCGAATGCATGATATATGAAGAAAGAAAGTATCGAACGTTTTAGTATTTGCACCAAAGAGAATTAAAAAAGACTTGAGTATTAATTGAGTTTGTTTCAAGAATTGTTTATAACTTGGCTATTTAAGTAAACCGATATAAAATTTAAATATAGTAAAAATTGTAAATTACATACGAGACTGGTAGTTCATTACCTATGTATGTCGCACTGCAGGCAAAATTGATCTTCGTACTGTCAGAAGAAGTTCAATACAATTACCGAATTTTAACTGTCAAAGCTTTCCTGCATTAATTCTTGCAGCTTCGTCATTATATAGAGTCACAATGATTTTATGCCAGGCTCGTGGCTAAATAATAACAGCCGCACGGGTCGATCTTCAAGGTTAAGCAACGCTTGACGAGGTCGGTCCGTGGATGGGTGACCATTTCAACATACCGAGTTTCCTCCGTGCCTCGGAAAGCACGTTAAGCCGTTGGTCCCGGCTGTCATTTGAAGATCTTTGACAGTCTTTACGGGTAGTCAGAAGCCTGAGATCTGACACCAGTCTTGCCAAGGGGTACTGTGTTACCAAGTTACTGGGTTGTGGAGGTCTGTTAGGCAGTGGCTCCATGTAAAACACTGGTACTCAGCTGAATCCGGTAAGACTGGAAGCCGACCCCAACAATAATTGGGAAAAAGGCTAGGCAGATGATAATGATTTTATGCCAGGCTTTGAACCTGTTGTCTAAATACGTATTCGCATATATCAATGCCTAGCAATGTCTTTGTTATAATTAATATTTGTTTCGAGATATTTACCACGTATATAGATGATGATGCTATAATGGTACGGAACCCTTGGTGCGCGAGACCGACTCGCACTTGGCCAGTTTTTTCGTATATCTCGTAGACAAAAACTAACGACACGACAGTACAAAGCGTTGAAATGTCGCGTGACATCACGTTTTAGTACACCTTTTACTCAAAAGTGACGTCACAAGCCCCCACGAGCCCCTGCGCTTTATATTTGTAATCTTTTATTGATTTGTTAAAGCAAAAAATACGTATCCAATATTTTTTGATAATCTAACTGACGAGACTAAATAGAATGCCTAGAATATTTTTAAAACCTTCGACGTCCTTTCTTTTTAGGGTACCGTACCCTAAAAAGAAAGGACGTCGAAGGTTTCGGAAAGGAAGGACGAAAGAACTTTCGCATTTATAATATTAGTACTAGTAGGATAGGATAGTAGGATATGATTTTAGGGTGCCGTACCCAAAGGGTAAAAACGGGAACCTATAACTAAGACTCCGCGGTCCGTCTGTCTGTCACCAGGCTGTATCTTATGAAACGTGATAGCTAGACAGTTGAAATTTTCACAGATAATGTATTTCTGTTGCCGCTATAACAACAAATACTAAAAACAGAATAAAATAAATATTTAAGCGGGGCTTCTTTACAACAAACGTGATTTTTGCCGTTTTTTGCGATAACGGTACGGAACCCTTGGTGCGCGAGACTAACTCGCATTTGGCAGGTTTTTTTAATTTGTAGTTTTAATTTAACTTCGTGAAATGTTTCAGGTATGCTTTTATCGTCAGTGGTAGCAGGTTTCCTAACAGACGCATTTGGAAGAAAAATATTCTTAGGAGTCGGATTTCTTGGACTGTTTATTTTTCAACTAATTGCGGGTTCCAGTCAGACATTCGAAGTTCTTGCTGCTGCCAAGTTTTGTGAAGGATTATTGTAAGTACCTATATATGTTTTCAACCGGCCCAGCTATTAACCCATTAGAAAAAGATTCCTTAGAGGAAGCTAGTTTCAAGTAAACAGTGGATTTCTTGTTGTAAAATCAGTATTAAATAAAAACCAATATCAGGACATTCGAGTTGGTCGTAGTAGCAAAGTTTTCTAGTCAGCACTTTCGATGCAATACCATGCCATGTACGGAGAATACTAAAAGTTTCGAACCCATCAAATGATCTTGGATCGCAATGAAGACCTCACGAGTGGATATTTATGAAAACATCATGTACGTGAGAAAGAATTTACATCTTTTTAGTAAAAACGGCGACAGACATAATTACGTTACTAGGAATAGGGACCAATTAGTTCAACCGGGTTTCAGACTGGCTAAAGTAGCCTCATCTTTCATGGGGTACTGTACAAAATGTTACAATAAAATTCCTCCCCACATTCTTGAACTGAATGAGACGAAGTTTAAAACCTGTATAAAACGCACACTATGTAGGCTGGCATATTATAAGTTGGGGGATTACATCACTGATAAAAATGCTTGGCTCAATGAGTCCTGCTCCACAATCCACATCCACTAGGGCGCAATAACAAGTGATATGCAGAACATTATTGTTTTGAGGTATTGTTGGACCTGCTGAAGACTGTATGAATATATTTGTATTGTATAAACTCAATTTCCTTAGTATTGTATAACTGCACAGCACGTGTGTGAGTACTATGCACCCAACTGTAAATCTACCATTTCAGAGAGTTTGTATAGTAACTAGAGATAACGTATTTACGACGAAAAAGAAACTGTCAATTCTCTCGTTCTTGCTTATAGAAAAACTCTATGAAAAAAAAGAGACAAACATAGACAAACGCAACCATCCTGAACGTCAAAGAGATAACTTTTTAGTCACTGTTGTAACCCATCGGTTAGCAGCTCTAATTAAAGTGTTTCGCTGTTTGTGAAAAACCTTTGTTTCGTTTATATCAGGACGAATTTTGTTGTTTAATTATCTGCATGAACCATGTCGTGTGTGGCTATCAGTTGCAAGAGTAGAATGAGTGTATTAACAGAAAATAATCAAAGGATATCTTTCCACAGGTGAGTTATCGACTAGCATACTGAAATTATTGTGCAGGGAATACATTTCATAGGCTGTCCGGAATAAAGGAATCTCAGTTCTAAATACGTCGAGCACATAAAGTATCATTTAAACCATTCTAAGTAGTGAAATAATTAACTTATATGCGTTCGCTAATAGAGCTATGACAGTTTACGTACTTACGTTCTGATGTTAGAGATGTGACAAAAGTCACAAGAAAGATTTATCGATACTGTATTTTTATTTTAGTTACTTTAATGTATTTCTTAATGTTTATTTGCTATTTGTTATTATTAATCTAATATTGATTGTGCACAGGTTTCCTAAGAGTACTTATTTAAGAAATAAGTGGATCAAGAATATAAAACATGCTAACTGGACACCTTCACCATATTCTCGCTTGTGTTCACTGCATTTTATTGAATCGCTATCGCTATCCCTCGACCCATCTATGGATAAAGGTTGATGAATCATGTTTATTTTCGCATTTTAATTTTTCAAATTAAATAATTATATGTAAACCATTTTATTATTATTTATTTTGTTACTTTTATACTTATACATACTCGTCTGTAAACTTTATTATCAGTTTGCACAAGAACTAGCTTATTATATATCAGTATATTGATCAGTACCTGTTTGTACATATAGTCGTACGAGTGTACCAAAAACCGTCACTTTGATCTCATGATATACCTCGTTTTGGCACAAGGTATGAATAAACATTATATAAAAGTGAATGTGTACTCGTACAAAGAGTGAACTTATCAGTCATTCATCAGTAAGTTCACTCTTTGTACGAGTACACATTCACTTTTTAAATAATTATAAAGATTCCCTAAAAAAACGTAGATAAAATTAGCTGCAGTCAGGGACGATTCTTACAGATATTTGACCAAATTTGTAGAAAATCCTCCTAAACTAAACTCGATAATATCGATATGACAGTGGCACAGATCTAGTTCTGATATATGTCTATAGATAAGTATCTATAGCATCCTCGGTCACACTGGCAGAAAAGATGGCATAGACAAAAGTATATCTATCTCTTTTTGCTTATGACGTTATCTGTTAGTGCGAAAGTGAATACCGATGTTGAAATTGCGTCTTAAATATGTTACCTCTAGGTTACTATACAAACTCTCTGTACCATTTACTGTACCTATGCGTCGTTCTTTGACTTCTGTGTGCCCTGGCCGTTGAGTGTGTCATGCTCTCTCAAATGTCTCTCTGATGGTGGCGCGTGTGTTGGATCATCCGGTTCCCTTCATGATGGTTGAGCTGGGTGGTGCCAATTCATGCGTCATGTTCGTGAACGGACGCCGTCAGTTGGGATTGGTCATAACTTGACTGCTTCGGATGTTAATGTTTTTCTAGTATCTATTATATAACTGCACAGTACATGTGTGAGTACTTCTAATACTTTGCCTGTAGGTGGTATAGTGGGTAGTGCTATTCTGAATTTAATAACCTATGTTCCTAAATATTGTAAACAAATGATAATTTTTTAAAAGAGTAAGTATGGAGTTTCTTGTGCATTCTTCTCCATAACAAGCTACTTTCCGAATGCAGGGTAGAATCATTTTGATTTAACGTTCAAAAGTGCCGCTTGGTGGCCTAGTTGAAATAAAATATCTTTGTCTTGTCTTTGTCTTGTCTTGTCTTGACCAACATAAAAAAACTGGACAAGTGCGACTCGGACTCGCGCACGAAGGGTTCCGTACCACTATCGCAAAAAACGGCAAAAAATCACGTTTGTTGTATGAGAGCCCCACTTAAATAATTGTTTTATTCTGTTTTTAGTATTTGTTGTTATAGCGGCAACAGAAATACATCATCTGTGAAAATTCCAACTGTCTAACTATCACGGTTCATGAGATACAGCCTGGTGACAGACGGACAGACCGACAGACAGGCAGACAGACAGACGGATCGTGGAGTCCCAGTAATAGGGTTCCGTTTTTACTCTTTGGATACGGAGCCCTAAAAACATTAACTTTGATTAATATTGAAGATTATCTACGTTAAAAGCTGTTCATAGTAGGTATTGCAGTACATACTACACAAAAGTTATTAACATAAATCAATGTATTTTTCATAATAATAATGTATAGAAATCATTGCAAACAAAACATCCTCTCAATAAAACATAATTAATTCGTGCAATCACTAATGTGTTTACATTATCAATAGAAGCGTTCAATCGTGATTGGTTTATTTCATTTAATTTATAATTAACACGGCTACAGACACAATGTTAAAGCTATACATCATTATTTAATATTCATGAAAATAAATCCCTTTTAAAAAAAAATAAAGTATCTCTTTAATTATTTCACTAGCTGCCTACTTCGTTACCCAAATTTATTTTTCTTACATAAAAGTAGCCTAAGTTACTCCTTACATAATTAGCTTTCTGCCAGTGAAAGTTCGACCAAAATCGGCCCATACGTTGCCGAGATTAGCCGGAACAAACAGATAAAAAGAAAAAAAAGAAAAAATTAGGTTTTATTGTATTTACTACCGAATATACTGCTCAAATAACAGACATGTGTAAATTTGTGTTTCCAGCTTAGTATTGTGACATAACAATCACATTGGACCTAACCAAAGACAGTTTTTTGCAGACTAAAAAGTTTCGCTTTGTTGTAATAAAATTTATGTCTAGGCTAAGTTTTCTTCAGATATGTCTTGGTCTCTTGGACCTTTATTCAGTAATTTTTCTTTGCCCTTTTTTGTTTGGGCGGCCAGACTTGGAATTCTTAGCTTTGTTTCGACACAAAAGAGTAATGTTTTAAGCTTGCTGTAATTATTTCGTCACAATAGAGAATTCGGGATTTCAAGACGCGGTTGTTATTTTCTCTGGCTTTAAAATGAGGCTTTTCGTTTGATAGACTTGTTATTATTTGCAATCAAAATCTTAAGAGCGATAAACTTAGATATTGTATATCTTGATTGAAACATTTCTTTTACAATCCGTGTAGTTTGCTTCTGATAAAGGTCCAAACGTGTTTTGAAAGGATTAATAAATATGAATAGTCTTCTAGCTGTTAATAGCAAATATAAATATCTTTATTAATGTTTAGCCTTAGAAAACAGATATTTTTTCTGATGTATAAGCTATATAGGGAGAGCAGTGGTAACGCCTGCGACTTACAAGTTGTAGGTCATGGGTTTGTACCCGGACAGGCGCTTTACTTTGTGTAAATTATTTTATCACCACTGCTCTCAAAACGGTGAAGGAAAAACATCGTGAGGAAACCGGCAAGTCCTAGAACCAAAAATTTTAAGATATGTGACATTCACCAACCCGCTGTGGGCCCGCGTGGAGGCCTGTGTCCCAGCAGTGGGAGCATTAAAATGCTGATGATGATGATAAGATATATACTGTAAAGTTTCGTCAAAAACGTTCAGGCAGTTTTTGCGTGAAAAAGTAACAAAAAGCTTCACAAACTTCTTAGTATTAAAGTAGTATTCACATCTTAGTATTAAAGTAGGCTAGGATATAGATGTTAGTAAATTTTAGGCATTACTTTAACATAATATATCTTTTTCTGTCCAGATTCGCCACAGCATTCAGTGCCTGCGTATCACTAACAGCAGAGTTCTCCTACTCCAGTATCAGGGATCGCATGTTGCTATGTCAGTCATCCTTCATAGCTGTGTCCCATATCATCATAGCCGCGATGTCATGGGCGATCCTGACCAATGACTGGAGATTATCTTTCTTCGGAGGAAAATTCGGTAAGGAGATCATCATCATCACATACACTTATATAAACTCATACCTTTATTCCCACCGGGGTAGGCAGAAACTACTGAACGCCCTGCTACGGTCCTTACATACTCATTTTGGTTTGTTTACGTTAATACCTACATATAGTCAGACACGCACACCGCGCGCCTGTTATAACTTTACAAGTATTACTCATCTGGCCTCTCTGAAGAACTTTACCAGTAAGGTCCGTTTATCTTCTTCAAGGGTCCACGTCTAGGGGATCATCATTATCTTTTTGCCGTAATCCCAATCTAGGGTGCGGTTAGCATTTCGTCTTTTTCCATTTACATCTATATTCGTCGTCATCCTAATAAACACCATCTTTCTAATTATATCATCTTTAACACGATCCCTCTATCTCTTCTTTCTTCATATATTCCTATAACGTCCATATTCATACTCAAAACGTTCTTGAAGACATATTTTACTCATTGCTCCGCAGTGTTGTAAAACACTTAGGCCCGCTTGCGTCATCATCCGCTTGTGTTATCTTCGTAACTCCGTATTATATATGAAATTTCTGTATTCTATACCTGTTTACACGAGGTTAAATGAATAAATGTTTTATTCATTTAACCTCGTGTTAGCAACTAACTCTGAGTTTAGTTTTTCACGCAAGTGGGTCTCAAGGAAATATTCCTATTTATTTTCTGAATATCTGCCGTTTGAGATATCATCATAGATTCAGAACCTGCTAAATAAAGATGGAATATTATTAGATTATTGTCGGGTTTCATATGTGGGTTCAGTTTTGTCCAATATTAGATTTTATTGCTCCATCATATTTCTTACACGTGGAATCAGAATAATATTTATAGTTATTTTGGATTTGGCTATTTATGTACCACAAGTAGTATATTTAGCCAAACACCTACGATTCAGAAGGCAACAATAAAAGAAAAGCGAAAATGGCCGACACAGTTGAGATCACAGATATTTAATCCTTTGCCCAACCTACATTCACACAAAGTAATAAAGGCCTATCCCTCACCGAGTCGCCTAACACGGGACTAAGCCTAAAAGTACCAACATAACAGACTCCAGGTTAAGTTGCTAAGCATGTTTGCTTAGACTTCGGGCAATAAATCCGGCCAACAAAGGGCTGAACTCAAAAAAAGGGATTTTGCTCGATCTTTTTGAAACCGTAATTGTGGCTGGCGCGTTTCTCTCGACTTTTACGTTTCAAGTAAAGGTGTAGTTTCACTGCTGCGAAGGATGTGGATAAGGTTATGCATGTTTTGATGGGACTATTAAATCAATAGAAACTAGTGATAGGTGCGTTGGAGTGTGTTGTGTATCTATACTATAATATTATAAAGAGGAAAGATTTTTTTGTTTGTTTGTTTGTTTGTTTGTTTGTACCGAATAGGCTCTGAAACTACTGGACCGATTTAAAAAATTCTTTCACAAAAAGAAAGCTGAATTATTCCTGAGTGACATAGGCTAATTTTTTATCCCGAAAACGGGTCCTGTGGGGTGGTCCACGGGAGCGAAGCCGCGGGCAACAGCTAGTGTTAAATAATTTCTTAGTGGGTTTAATCGGTTTATAGTAAAAATAAGTGAAAATTCTGTAAATTAAATAGTGTAGAATAATAAAAAAACAATTTTGAAATACTACAAATCTAAATAATTTGCCTTATCAATTCACAATGTGACAGCTAGAACTTGTCAGATGATTCCAGTGAATAAGCAATTTGACCATAGCAGCGCAGACCCCCTAGCCAAGTTACAAACGTTTCGTATCAAATCTCTTAATACAATCGTTAACGCATTCTGTTTGTATGGTCGGACCACGTGTCTTAACGTTCAGATGTATCATTCCTATACATTAATTCGTTTTCTACTAGCGTTATCAATTGTAGATTGTCAACTTGGCTACAGGTGCAGGTTTGTTTTGCCAGCAACGCGTAGCAGTAGGCAGCAATGTAACCGCGCCTTAACGCAAACATTTTGTTTTAAACTTTCAGTGCTCAACACATGGAATTTTTACCTTTACATCATGTCGTTATGGTCCTTGGGAGCCTTTTTGATGTACGTGTTCTGTCTTCCTGAGAGCCCGAAATATTTGCTGACGCAACAGAAGTATGACGAAGCGAGAGAGATACTTATTAAAATATACAGAGAGAACACAGGAAAACCAGCTGAGACTTATCCGGTGAGAGTTTTTAATTAGCAATTAGAATTTTTTCTGTTTTTGTCCTCTGTGTTTTAATGGTAAGTAAGGCTTTGGCGTATGCCTTAAGTGCTTTTCGTGGCCTATTTTTCAACTACTACTACTGTAGATATTTTATTTTGTGTAAATTTTGGGTTATAGAAAATGCAACATTCTATAAGCAATAATGATTGCCAAGAAGTCAAGAATGTTTGGAGGTGTGTGGAACAGGATATTTCCCGCAAACCGGCGTCTCCTATTCCCTATTACCTAAGGATAATTTGTTCGGGGCCCGAATTAAGAATGAAAACAACACAATTGGACAGTTGTACCTACTCCCGATGTGTTTTTACCCGTCCGAAAAATTTAACTTAACAATTGTATTTTTCACTCCGAGGTTTCGGAGTAATTTCGGATGGGGCCCGTAACTTCGTTGACGGAGATAAGGAGTAGACCTCCTGGTACGGGCATTTCCCCGACGGTTGTTGTCGAACTGTTGTATACGTTCAAATCCCGCTGAAAACTATGCTTGCGCGATGCAGGATTTTGTGACGCTCATAAGTTCGTAGGTGGCGGGCTAGATGGCGCTACAAATATATTGGATCGACATGCAATACAGATCACGTGATCTACCCCAAAATTATGGCATTTCGAATATGGGCCCTATATTTGCAAACCAATTCCTACTGAACAAACCTTATGATTGCCACTTTTTCAGTCTATGTATAAATAATGGCCTTTGAGAAAAATTTACAGGACCTATACGTTGAATTAAAAGCTTTTTTATTGATTTACTCGTAATTTTAAGGGCAGGTCATAAATCGTTGAATTAAAACTATCAACTTTATAATTAACTTGAAAATGCCATGCATTGAAATAATAACATACCTATTTCGAAATTAATTGCAAACTATTCAAGTCTTTCAAAATTGTTACATATTAATTAAAAGATAACATTTTGCACTAAAATACTTTAATTCGAAGTGATCATTTTAAATAATAGTTATCTAAGAGTTGCTAAAACAATTCAACATCAAAGAGATTGATTATTAAGATACGTTAATACATTTACATTTTCGAAATAAAGTGACAACTTTTCATTATATAGCTAGAAGCCAAAGTCACTCTTCAAAGAGCGAATTTATTGCCAATGAATACGATATTGCAATTCACTTGCCGCCCGAACAACGCACACTTCTTTGGACTTAGCTTTAGATTGGCTCCTCGTATCTTCGACAGCACTCGTTACAGATTGCGCAGATGATTTTCATACGTGTGACCCACGATGATAACGTCATCTAAGTAGACTAGGCTGGCGTCATCAATTAGCCCATAAATACTCGCTCCATCAAGCTCTCAAAGATGGCAGGAGCAATACATAGTTCAAATGTTATGACGTTGAATTGCCACAATCCTTTACCTGAAGAGAATGCTGTCCTATCCTTATCTTGAGGGTCTATAAGTAGCCATTCTTCAGATCTCAGGTTTAAAACCACTTTATGGCTTAATTGCTTTTGGTCTGCTGTCTCCAATATAATAATTTAACTTGCACTCTAATTGCGTAAAGAAAGCGCGCACGCGTCTTGTGCACAAAAATCGGGTCCCTGTCCACTCAACCTGATTAGACTCGACCCAAAGAATAATACCAGAAGTTTTACTACCAATTCAGTGCTATTTGTACAGACAGGCAAAGTGATATTTAATTCAAAATAACTTAACTTTGGAAGTTAGTGCTTATTTGTTAACTTAATAATTATAATCACGTTTATAGACTGATCCAATAAATACCACCGTGCCACTAGCTATAAGATTGTAATGATAATTAACAATAATCTGTGATTTTTACTCCAAAGTACAAAGCGTATACTATGTGTATAAACGTGTACTAAATACTTGTTTAATTATTGATTTATTTATCCAAACATTATTTAAATTTTACAGTCTCTGTGATGCAAGCGTTATTAAATCAACACTTTTCTGCCTGACTATACATCGAAGTTTTTTACGCCTATCAAAACAGAAATATGCAGGTATTATTCTTCGGGTTGAGTCTAATCGGGCACGGACCCCAAAAATCTGTCTACTTGACAATGACAATGATTACTGTTGGTATGTTAAAATGAAAAACGTCCGCACCTGCTTTGATCTTTTAATACTGTTACGCAATTAGGGTGCTGCTGCGGGCATCGTTTGGGGTAAATCAATGTCCACCAGTGGACTTCTTTCGGCATTATCATCTTTATAACTTCAGTTATGATGATGATTTACAATATTAATCAATCCATAAACATGTTACGTATTATTTTGCAAACTATATAGCTATATATGTTTAGCTATCCAAAAAAATATTGAGATAGACTGAATGAATTACTGCCAGACATTAGACAATACACTGCATTATTATCATTAAAACTTAAATCATAAAAGGAAAATAATTTTCTAAGAGATTAAAAGGGCTCCAAATTCAAATAACTTTCCTTTGAGCGGGTCGAATAGGACTTTTCAGTTTTGTATGAAAACGAAGTCGCAGATATACACTTTAGAATTACTTATTTATAATCTAAACATAAATTATAAAATTAAATTTTATTTCCATTGATAAAAATATATTCAGGGTATAAAGTATTTAATCAATTTTAACTAAATGTTTATTTATACGTTTGTAAAAGTTAATCTCTGGAAATATGATAAATAACATAAAAATAAAATATAATAAATAAAAAGCTTTTATTGATTCCTTATAAAAACAGTTGTATATTGTTAATGACATCATTCCAACTAAAAAACAATAAAATTTTGTAAAAAATATATAACAAGAAAAGTAAGAATATTCATTTGACTAAAAGTAAATTATCTATTCAAATAAAATTTCAATGTATGTTACATACTATTAAACCTTAAAAAAATGCACGTTTCCTGTGAGGCCACAGGAGTGAAGCCGCGGAAAAAACTAGTTTTAAATAAAGCCAGACAGCCGCGGTAAGTGTTGTCAAGCGCAATATAAATTGTCAACCCTATTCTGAACTCAAGAGTTCAATTAATACATTTTGCACTTTATAAATTCTTATTTGCTGCAAATTGAAGTACTACATCATTCAGTAAGTTTGGAACGAAATTTATCACACTAAAAGGTGTTTTTAAAGTGCGTGAAAATTGCTTTTTTTATATTTGGAGATTGGAAAGTTAAGTTACTAAGATTTATTGGAAATATTTAAATAGAAAAGATAAGTTCGATGGATTCAAAGGATAATGAAATGTCTTTATTTGCCACTAAAAGATTTATCAAAGAATAATGAAATAATCAAACAATTGAACAGTTGCAAGCAAAAATCAGTTTATTGGAAAAACCTCGCATTAAATAATACCAGTAAATATTATGGCGGAAATATCCAGCGATTATAACATACTACCTATTAAGACGCAACAAAGAAAAACTAAGAAGGCTCAGGGGAGATGCCAAAATGTAAGGGTTTGATTAGTTTGATTGATGACATTTCGATAGCATTTGACATTTCCATACATACTCGACATTTTTCTTATTGCTATTACCACGCTTCCGATGATAGAATATCATTTGTCTAGGGCAGTGGTCACTAATTGCTTTAATATGTGGTCCGTTTTTGAAAATCATATGAACGTCGCGGTCCGTAAGTTTTAAGCCCCTCCCTCCTCAAGGGTACAAACAATTTTTTTATTTTATTTGTTGTCATTACATCTTGGACATTTTCATCAGTACCTAAGCCTACCGAAATTTATTTTTCCACCGCGAAGACTGACGATGTCGCGCGATCTTCACCTGTCGAATCGACGACGCCGACGGCAGTAAAGACAAGAAAGCCTGGGATAAATGATTAAATTACTTACTCAAGTAACACAAGTAAATTATGTTGTACTGTTTACTTAAGGTCCACGGTCCGGCGGTCCGGATCCGGACCGCGGTCCGCCATTTGGTGACCGTGGGTCAAGGGCCTCATGTCCAATAATTTGGTTTAACCGGTTGAATGCCGTTATTACCGAAACAATTAAAAAAACGTTTGCGTGGATTCACGTTTCGGGTACTCAAGGTATTAATGATACCTTATCTATACTAATATTATAAATAGGAAAGGTTTGTTTGTACTGAATAGGCTCCGAAACTACTGGACCGATTTAAAAAAATCTTTCACCAATAGAAAGCTACGTTAATTTAAAATTTTAATCCCGAAAACGGGTCCTGTGGGGTGGCCCACGGGAGCGAAGCCACGAGGAACAGCTAGTAGAATATAAAAGAAAAAAGAATAGGAGAAAAATATTTATTCGACATAGACACGATGCAACAGCAACAATGACATGGTTAAACAAATGGAGAAAAAGTTCAATTAAAAATTGCTCTGAGCGTTCCCATACCGAAACAAGTATCGGTTTATATGGACCTATAGACAACCGGAATTCTTGCAACAATTAGACATTATCAACGACATTATTCCGATGCACTAAGGGTGGTTTTAGTAGTTCAATAAGTCGTTGACTATGCATCTGGAACGCCCAGAAGTAAGTCTTGCTAATATTGCTGGCTGGCTTTTTTATAATCACGACATAGTTTTTGCAGCGTAGCTTAGATGTGAAATACACGTGTACTTAACAGCTCAGGTAATAATTTTATTCATATATTTTGCACTACACTGACTGAACAATAAGAAAAAAATTTAAATACTGAATACTAGAGTTAGTTAAAGGACTGCTTAAAGTAAGGTGATTCCACCGCTGTATTTTGGTCTCGCAAGTTTTTTTAATGATTTGGAAGTTACGCGATTATTCGCGCCAGTTTCAACCACTCGATATAGGTAACAATTAGTGCGAGAGTATTTCGTTCCGCAACTCGCGCAGAATCCGCCGCAATTTGACCGGACCTTAATCCACGTCTTCGAGAAGAAGGAACCTATGAAACTACTGCATATTTCTTTGCTGTGACTTGCGTGTTATATCGTATCCATTTGTAAAAATTATTCCGCCATTCGCTCGCATCATCAACTTGAGTTATTACATCGATAAATATGTGGAAACTCCACTTATTATGACGATATTTCCTGATTTCTGTATCGTTGCTATGTCATGGTAAGGCTGTCCTAGTTTTTTGCAAGTTTATAGAATTACCGGCAAAGTTATTGATTTTTTTCTTCGAAAGCCTTCTTGTGATTAACGATGTACTTGGACTAAAACCATGTTTGATGTAAAAACGAAACTATATTAAGATGTTGTTAAAAATGATAAGAAATTAAAACAAATACTTCTTGTAGGCAGTTAATTGTTACAACTCGCAACTTCAAATAGGGCAAACTCCCAGCCCCCAGATGTTTCTGATATCTTTCTACAGAAAATGTGTGGGATAGAGCAGTATGGTGCTAGGTGCGCAAAAACATTACTGATTTTTCTTGAAGTCCAAGCGCTGATATCTATGTTTGATTTAAAGAATATTGATAAAAAATTTATGAAAAAATTCTTAAATTCAATATGTACCATCTTCTTTTCTCATTCCAGTTCTACAACATTTGGAAAGACAAGAACAAACACACAATAGACGAGACTCCTGAGCACCATGTACACACGAATATCCGCCATCAGATCGTGGAAGGTCTATACAATGTCAAGCCGATGTTCCAGAAACCGTTGGTCGTACATCTCGCTATGACGTGCTTCACTAATTTCGTTATTATGGCTATGTAAGTAAAACTCAAAATTCAGAGCTTTTATTTTTACAAGCATATAATTAACTTGCCTTGTTTGTTAGTAGGTATGGAAATTGTTAACTATGTTAAGTAATTAAATTATAGAAATTTTATCCACGTCCGATTCTGATTTGAAATTCGTTCGGTTTGAACAACAATGCACGGTTACATATTATAAGTGACATCATTGTAAATCCAATATGGCGGACCAATAATTTTTATGCACCCCTATCAAATGGGTATCAAATGAAGAGAAGAGGAATATGAAAAAACTTTATTTGATTTTTTTTTTAAATATCAAATGATATTTGGCAGGCACTTTTAAATTGTCTAGGAGTCGGCAAGCCAGAATGATGAAGCTAATTGCAAGTTTGAAGCTGTAGATCTCTATGGAATAGGACGTGCAAGATACTCCATGAACATTCCCTTGTATAATAATAACTTCATTGAGCATCAACTATATTCTTGCAGAAACCATTGTCTATCGGTTGTAATCGGTCTGTTATTGACAATTTCGATTGATTTGATTCCTTTCTTCGAATAGATAAACGAAACGAGGAATTTCTCGTAGCTAGATTGTATATCAATCGGACACTGACAAGAATCGGGACACAAAGAGAGTGACTTACTTATCGAGACTTATAATTTTATTGCATTTTTTCTGTTCATTTTGTTAGACTGAGTTCATATACAAAAGGGTTTCATCCTGTGGAAAATAAAAATCACTGTGAAATTACTAAAAATCTATGAAAGCAATCTAGATCTTATCTCAGGCAAGATAGTTTCCATTTTAAGGCCCCTATGTCGTGCCAATGCCATCATGTTTCAGTAGTAAGAGAGATATGGAGCTATACCGGAGAATAGCACTATCTCTTTCATGATTTTTCATAGTACATAGGCCCCCTACTGGTAACATTTCGTATGCTATTTTTTTTAATGCTATTTTCGCATTTGACCACTATCTCACCTGATGGTAAACGATGATGTGGTCAACGGTGAAGCACGCTTGCACTGAAAGACCCCCAGATTGTAGTTATCAGGAAACAGACTTTTGCAGAGAATTCCACTTAGCTGTACGCACAATGAAAGTATTCCCAAAATATCATAATTTCTTTTTTCCTAGGTACAATGTCCTAAGATTGTGGTTCCCTCAAGTGTCAGCTATCGTAGAACACAACCCACTGACCGAAGGACAGGATCTGTGCTCCGTTCTAGACACGTACACGTCTAGTTTGAAACCAGTTATCCACAACTCTTCTTACATAGAAGAAGTCTGTGTGCCAGTAAGTATTTACTTCTTTTTAGGGTTCCGTACCCAAAGGGTAAAAACGGGACCCTATTACTAAGACTCCGCGGTCCGTCTGTCACCAGGCTGTATCTCATGAACCGTGAAAGCTAGACAGTTGAAATTTTCGCAGATGATGTATTTCTGTTGATGCTATAACAAAAAATACAAAAAACAGAATAAAATAAATATTTAAGTGGGGCTCCCATACAACAAACGTGATTGTTTGCCGTTTTTTGCGATAATGGTACGGAAACCTTCGTGCGCGAGTCCGACTCGGCCAAGCGCGAGTTTTGTTTTATCCAACTGTCTATTTTACTTTCGAAATTTTTAAATCTTTATCGTCATTCCTCTGCGGCCCTGCACTTCTGCTACATTGTCCCACTGTTGAGCAAAGGCCTCCCTCAAATCCTTCCGATACAATTTTGTCTTTTTGACAATCGCTATCGCCACGCTTTCGTTAATAAAATGTCACTTGTCTATACTCCATTTGAAATAACATTAGAATTTTCTACAACCCTTTTTACAGACCGTTCAACCGATTTTGAGTTCTATCCCATAAACATAAGGATGGCATGAAAAGCATAAACCTGTTACCACAACCAACTATTTACTACGAGTACAGCTGCTATTTGTCATATCACCAACGCAATAAAAGTCAAAATCGGTTGAACGGGCTGTAAAATGGGATTATTTAAATGTCTAATGTTATCTCAAATGGAGTATAAGGCCTGGCATTTCGACCATCGCCATTGATGACATCGCTTAATACTAGTTTTAAAGTCTCAGTTCCTGAAAAAATAACTTAGGATGTTTTTAGTCCGTAAGTATTGTGACAGTGACACACAAAAACAATTTACAGAGAAAAACAAATACAGATTGAAAAGCACAAAGGTACTGCTTATTTCATTAGAAATTCTTCTTGACTTCTTCTTAGATGTGAGTCAAAACCACAGCCGAAGCCAGGAAAAACTTAGAAACTATATTTTGTTGAACTTCATCACTTCGAATACACGTGCCATACCGTCATAGTAACAGCCTAATTTTGAATCAATACGACCAACAGACTTTAATACCAATTACGAGTAAATTACCATTTAACTACTGCCACATAACATGAAAATGAGGTCAAGAATTTCGTGAAATACAGTGTAAGATATATATTAATTTATCAGTAGTAATTTTGTCGCTGTCACTTGTCGCGTCAATTACTGGCCAAGATTCTATTGTTCGAGGCAAAAAAATGGACAGGGGTTTTGAAGGTGGTTAATTTTTTGGTCGAGATCGATTTTATTTGGTAGGGTTTAGGCTGTGGGTATGTACGTGTATTTTACATATTTTAGTATGTTAACTACTGGCTTTTAATTATTAAACTATGCACCTGCCATGTTGTCTCTTCACCACCCTAGGTTGACTGGTAGAGAATGCCTAAAGCATTAAGTCCGCCTTTGTACAAATACAAATAGTTTCATTTTCTTTAATAATTATTGTACTACATAGCTGAAGTCAGAAGTGTTTTATGCAAATAAATGCCTGTATTAGGATACTCCACTCTTTCGAAACTTCGAAACTTCTAAATAAAGTCATTTATCATTTAGTAACATAGGAAAATTATGCCACTATTTACTATAACTATTTACTTTAACTAAATTAAATTAATACAAAAGAGAATGAAAGAAGACTGTTATTTATATCAGCTTAATCAAATGAGTGAGTTATGATGAGTGCTGCACGAAAGCTACCGTTTCGTGTATACATTTATATCTCTTTATTTATTTTATTGTATAGTTGAGAAGATCGTTTCCTGTGTTGCCTTCTACCAAACCTGATTTTTGTTTTTGGTATCGGTTCTATGTTATTTTTCCTTCTTTTTATAACATAGCGGTATCATAAGGCAACTCTTTGTGTTGTTTTAGAACCGCGTGTAGAAGATATATACAGTTTTCTCTCACCGTAATCAAATCTTATAAAGTCTCTCGCTGGGATATCTAATCCTTTTAAAAAAACATTATTTTATTACCTTCCAGATCGAATTTCAGCCACGGTGGCCGATATCGGCGCAAGATAGTGCAAAGTGTGTGTGCACAAGTGCACTCTCTTTCGTCGCTCCCATAGTCCAATGGGACGGCGACCAACGTGAGAAATACTTGACCCTATCATCATCATCATTCAGCTGAAAGACGTCCACTGCTGGACATAGGCCTCCCCCAAGTGTCCCCACAGTGACCGGTCCCGTGCGTCTTGCACCCAGCGGACCCAGCGGTCCACCTAGTGGGAAGCCTTCCGGTTTGCAGTCGCCATTCCAGATGTTTTCAGCCCTATCGGCCATCCGTTCTGCGAGCAATGTGCCCTGCCCACGGTGACTTAAGTTTAGCAATTCATACGGCTATGTCGGTAACCCTGGTTGCCTTGCAGATGTATTCATTTCTGATTAGATCGCGCAGGGAAACGCCGAGCATAGGCCTTTTCATTGTCCTTTGGCATATAATATCCCTTGACCACACTGATGTTTGATATCTTAAATAACACGCACCAGTATTCATGGCAGCGATAAGCAAAAGTGTACCAACATGTAGTCATGTAGTACATCTACATTTGGCCAGATATATTTAAGTTCCATAGAAGTACTAAGCCTATTGCCCTCCTGCCTCCTGCCTCCTACCTCCTGCCCCAGTGATAAATGCCATTTGCCCTCAACCGGGCACAAATTTAGACCCCGGGTTCCTACTAAGAAATATGTAATGTAAAAACCTGAATATGCGTTGTCTGACTTGGGAGTTGAACCCAACATCTAATACTCAGTACTAGACTTTAGAGGCAGTAACAACAAAATAAAAGAAAATGTATTATTGTTTTGAATATTTCATTATTAGACCAGGGTAGAAGCCTTTAAAAATAATAAAAAGTGAAAAAAAATAATAGTAGGATGAAACCCATTAGAAAAGGAGGGGAATATTATAAAAATGAAAGGAAAAATAATTTACGGGCGATCTGAGGTCGGGAAGGGGATGGGGGTGAGTTTTTAAGGGTAAAAAACGGTTTTCTCGATTTCCGGCAAAACTAAAAGTCCTATTGAAAAAAGTCAAATGGCAAAGTTGTAGGTAATAAAAAGATCTAAAACTTTTGTATTTACACTTTTTTCACATAACCTCAAAATGTATGTGAAAAATTCAAAAAACCAAGTTTTTGTTTTTTTATTTTTATCTTTTACAAAAAAATTTCTTTTTTTACGAAATTTGGTGAAAACTTACCTTTTTATGTCCCAAATACGCTGTCATTTATTTGATTAAAAATATTTATTTTTTTACCTTATTTTGAATTAATATCGAAAAAACACCCTAATTTTCAATCGAAAATTCACCCGTCAAAATATCAGCTTTTTATAAAAAGTTGGTATGTTTTCTGTTCGTTGAAATCTCTACTTTCCGATGGTGAAAAAAAAATATATGTTACCATAGTAAATCTTCTCAGAAAATGCAAAAAACCGAAAAAACTCGAATTCGATTTTTTTTTAAATTATTATAAATAATTTTGAGCTATTTATTAAAATTAACACTTTAATTACTCGAAAAACTTTAGATTACATGTTACATAGATATAAAATAAAATTGCAAATAAAAATATGCTAAAGACATCTACAATATTTGGAGAAAGTTGTCGAATCTTCTTTAAATTATATGCGTAGATGCCTATTTATAACTATTTTAAGATAAATTATATACCTAAGTGACCTACGAAAAATTGTAGCCCATCAAAAGGTATTTCATGGAGAAGTGGGGAAGGGGCTAGGCGGGTCTGGGTCTTACTACATACATACCTACTATTTCGTAGCAGCTGTTACAACCGTAAGCCTAACCAGTATTCGAAATACAGTACAGTATACAACATCGATTATAAAAATACACGTGCACGTGTACTATTTTTTAAAGAAAATATTACGATTTTTATGTTTGAGTTGATTGATACACATAAACATAGAGATAGATTAACCTTCCTATGCAGATTCGAAAAGTTTTTTTTTTAAAGTAAACTTGTCACAATTATCTTCAAGAAACTCAGGGTGCACGTGTATTTTTATAAAGGATGTTGTATACTGTACTGTATTTCGAATACTGGTTAGGTTTACTTCTTTATGGCATGAAAAATGCAAAAAAGGTATTTAGTAGATTCAATCCCAATGTATAAGTGTAGATAAAGTAGTGTATGAAACTGCACATAACTAGGTATTAAAACATTCGTGTGAATACTATTAAAAACCTCGCCTACGGCTCGGTTTTTAAACACACACTCATGTTTTAATACCCTTTATTATGCAACAGTTTCATAAACTACTATTACTAACAAGAAATAGAAGCTGTTTCTAACCCCACCTGTAAATAAAAGTTATCATCACACGTATATTTTAGTGTGACCGTAACCTAAGTAACCAAATTATCAAACAACCCAGACGAATCAACAAATTCGACATTACGTAGCCTAAGATCACACCGCAAAAAATGCAGCTAAATTTTCATGAATAAATGAATACTTGATAGAAGAATAGATTGCTGCAGAGTTGTATGACCATATCTAGCTGCAATTACCTTATTTAAATCAATTGTTATTAATTGACTCTAGATATGATGTTTTTACAAGCTTTTATTTAACTTGCCTTGTTGTGTGGGTCATATCTTACAACTGAATTTTAAAACAGTTGTTCCCATCCAATTGAGCTGAAATTTTGCTTACATTTTTGTTTTGGATGACAATGTTAAAAAGCTTAAATACGTTTTTTTATTAAGTGAATAAATACAACGTCATTTAAAAGAAAGTGATGTGAAGTGGTCGACAGTTTACCTGTTCACACCTGGCAGCCCATAAATTGCGGCAAATTGCGAGCTGGCTGATGTTGCATACCAAACCACGATACAGGAGAAATTTTTAGTGTAGGGCAAAATTAAAATAAAAACTTACTGTGGCTAGCCACAGTAAGTTTTTATTTTAATTTTAATATCTAGCTTGTTTTTTTTTTAATATCTAGATATTACCAGACAACTCTGCAGTAATCTATTGTACTATCAAATGTCATTCGTAAAAAATAAGTTTCGTCAAAAACAATATACCTGCAGATTTTTGCGGTGGGATCTCGTACTAACAGTCTCCTAGGGTGCATAAACTCAGCAAATCAGCCACGCTCATGTGAATCAGGGGAAACGTGATGTTACGCGTGAATTTGCCAATGTGTGCGCAATCTTAGGCCCCCGGGACGAGACCTATCATCACCTGCGATAATTGAGTAGGGACTGCTGTTACGAGTAACAGAGCACTAAGATGGTGCTTCGGTGGCCAAAATTGAAGACGTAGATGTGAAATTGACCTAATTGTAGGATAAGGTTAGGCAAAAATAAAGAAAAGATAAAGAATGAAAATACGCTTGTTTGGCACAAAAGGCACACAATAATATCTCAGGAATACAAAAGAAAAAACAAAACAAAAAAAAAAAACTAGAGGGAGGAATTGCAGAGTTATAAGAGATTCTTGACAAATAAACATTCTTCAAAACATAATTTGTGGTCAATCCCATACTATATTTTGAACTTTTTACGATCGTTATCGTTACTTTTTTTCTTATAATTATTTAGTTTTTAGGGTAAATAATTGTTGAATTAAATTAGAAAGAATCTAAGAATCTCACTTCGTCTAATACCCAAGGTATGATATGATTAACATCAATATGTAGCTATATTGATGGATGCCAATCCTCTATATATACTCGTGCTTTTCGCCCAAAGAGAGTTCGTGAAACTCGTGAATGCCCACATGTCGTATTCGGCAACATCGCTAACAGAAGTTGTTTCATAGTTTAGCCTGTGACGTTTGCCGTCCCAATTCTGCTGGCCCAAATCGTAGTGATTTCGCATTGATGAAATCATTTTCGACAAGTGTCGAATCACCTTCTCGTTTCGGCAAGTCAAAGTTTTCTTTAGTCATTGCGTTTTTGTTAGTCTGTGTGTTAGCTTTTAAACAAACCTAAGGTTCTTTACTGTTTTGTGTTGAAAATAATAGAAATAGAACCAGAACAGAACGAACCATAAAATCTACACCAGTCTTGCCAAGAGCCAGTTACTGAGTTGTGAAGATCAGGCAGGCAGTCTCACCAGACCCTCCTCCCCTAAAAGTACTAGTACTCACCAAAGACCAGTTAGACGACCCCAACAAAGTTGGAAAAAGGCAAGGCATATTGATAGTAGCTTATGAAAAAGACTATTTATAATGTTTTGGAACCAAAAAAAAAAAATACAATTCGTTGTGTTGAAGCCACAAACTAAATTGGATTCTCTGAAATAGTGAGACAGTTTTAAGTCGCTTGCCTGCATCCCCGCAGTACATATCAAGGAAGACACCTTGTCCCATTTCTATATATAACTTACTCCAATTATTCCAACTCACGATCTAGTAATAACATTTACTATTTATACTCACTATCTATTCAAGTTACGAAGCACGCGAATGAACAACAAAGGAACAAATAGAAGCCATGAGTGAAATCGTTCATGGTTCGAATAACCATTATTTTACTTACTACAGTAATAAATTTGTTTGGAACAAGAAATATTGATTCTGATATTATCATATTTTAGTTGGAACATGAATTGACTCGCAATGCAAACAGTTCAAGGTCTTGGGACGCGTGCCTAGTAATAAGTTACTGGTTGAAGACTGTTTAGGAATACATTATCGTAGAGTTAGATCGTACGAAACGGTTTGGGACGCTGACATTTGGTAATTCATCATGGCAGATTTGTGATAGTGAACGGTAGAAACCACCACAAACCTGCGTAAAACTAGAATTGACAAACTTTACTAACTATAGTTTGTGTCATAAATAGGTACGATAATTATCATTTAACAAGCTTTTATTTAACTTGCAATGTATGTATGTAAGTATGTCCGGGTCAAATTTTGAAATTCAATTTTCAAGCAGGCATCCTCAACCAATTAAGATGAAATTTTTAATACACGTTTAGTTTGGATGACAATGCATGGTTATCTAAGTGACGTCTACCATATTGGATTTGACGATTTTAAATCCAATATGGCAGACGGCCCAAGATGGCGCCCTAGTTATTTTTTGTGCACTGCCATGGTATGGGTATGGATTTGCTGAGAAGAATATAAAAAAGAATGATAAAAAAATATTTTACTGAATCTTTTTGGAAAAATCAATGAGAACAAGTATAACTTTATCTTCTTCTTCTGCCTTCTTCTCCATAATGCACGGTCTCAGCTGTGCTGGTATCCAGTTGTACTTCTTGTATTATAACAAAGAAGTATCATTGTTGGTTTGTATGTTTGATTATTATGATTGTAAACGAAAATCTCTGGTAATACTGATTCAATTACGGAAATAATTAAACTGTATAGACAGTAATTTACAGCGTCAAGTTGAGTGTCATGATAATTTTTATCCCAGAAAAATTAAAGGTTTTTAAGGGACATACAGGAACAAAGCCGCGGATAATACTTAGTAATAAAGTCCATACTTATAATAAAAGTGCGAAAGTAAATCTGTCTGTCTGTGTGTTGTTTTCATGTCTTAACGTTTTATCCCAGGATTATATTCCCATGTGATAGTTTCTGACTGTCACACGGGCGATCCCGCTGGCAGAAACTAGTTAATCGTAAAGGTAGAATAATAACCAATCTAGAATTTAAAAGTAAAATATACCTGGGAGCATAAATCCTATTATGCAACTTTTGAAAGAAACTGCCCAATATTTTATAACGCGTAAAAATAGCCAGAAGTATACTTTAATTTTTAAATTCCTTGTTAAGGATCTTTTCTTTTTAACAGCGACTTTTTGGAACAAATTTCTTAATTCTCTTAATTCTACACAAGTTGGAACAAAGGGGTGGAAAGAAAGGGGTTATTTTCGTACCTTTCAGAATGATTAAAGAATAATTGAATAGGGTCTTCGTACATTCACCCTCAAAATTATTTAGATGCGAAAGATTCACTGTCGTTTCCACGGAATTAATTTTTACCATTGTCTCATCGATTTTGACTTTTACCTAAAATCTACTAAAACTTAATGATCACACTATATATCACACTATGTATAAAGGCTAAAGTTTGTGAGCGTGTGTGTGATTGTTTGTATGTTTGTTACTTCTTCACGCCGGAATTGATGCACGGATCTGGATGAAATTTGGCAAAGAGATAGATTTAGTCAGAAATAGCACATAAGATACTTTTTATCCCGGGATTATGTTTCCTCGGGATTAATTTCGACCGTCACGCGGGCAAAGCCGCTGGCAGAAGCTAGTTCGACTATTATAATAGATTTGCACTAAGCAGGCAACTGTTAATGTAAAAACATGTAAGGTTCATACACAAGACAAGCAATCATCTATAAATAAAAGCGATTTCACAAACAACGTCCACCTACACTTTCATTAATAATAGATTTAGAAAATAGAACAAGAAGTAGATTGCCTACGCATTATATGAAAAATCTTAGAGAATACACACAAGTATCGAACTAAATACATACGTAAAGGAGCCTCGTGTTACCCAGTAATTGGGTTACGGAGGTCAGATAGGCAGTCGCTCCATATAATGTCTATGCTACTTGCGGTTAGACTGAAGACCGATTCCAATATAATTTGGACAAGGCAAGAGTGATCATTAAATTACAAGTTTTCTTCAACATTGTAAACTTCATACTCAATCATTTACTCGATACTGCACACTTTCTGATTCAAATTATTATTTTGACCTTCATTCCAATTTATTTGGTGGCGACATGTCTTTTTCTCCTCACTTTTAAATACAAGCTGAAATTTCAGTGGTTGTTTTACCGCAGTGAAATGATTTAGTGTTGGTAATACAATCGATTTATAAAATAAATAAACATTAGAATCAAGAAATGGCAGATGATCAATTGTGCATAACAAAACTCGAAAGCGATGTCAAATCAATTGTAACCCGCGATAGTTAACCGGCGAACCAATAGCAGCGCGAGCCGGGCGGGCCGCGCGGTCATTTAAGTCCACGGAATTACTATTGTTCTCGCGCTTTCGAGTTGATGAATATTTTTGAAGTATTAAAAATAAAAACATATTTATTTGTTAAGTTTAACTCTATGCTTCGATAGTACTACTGATGGCAAACCGTACTGCCGTGGGCAAACCACCATTTCAATTTCAGCCTGTATTATCATCTTCCACATAATCTATCCTTCGCTTTTTTGGTCTAGAGAATAGAGGAATATTCTAATAGTCCTCTACACTCATGCTTAAAACTCACTTTTCACTATCCTAACAACATAGTTATTATCATTTCCTCGCATCAAACTGCCTAACTTCCGTATACAAAATACTTTTTATCGATTCCCTTTTGCACATGCTAACTTCTTATTTTTTTTTTCAGGCAAAATCCGGCCACGAAACATACATCAACAGCATGATAGTTGGCGTCATCTGCGTAATCCCGTACTTCATTACAGGTATTCTGGTCAACCGGGTGGGGAAGAAGCCACTCCTCATTGTAGCTGGGTTGATTTCCGTTGCCAGCTCCTTAGGGCTTCGGTGGGCTAATACTAAGACCTTGGTCGTGGCTCTCTTCTCAGTTTCTGTTTCTATTGCTCAGTCAATGATAAGTCTGAATCAGGCGATGACTGTGGAAATGTTTCCGACTACTACAAGGTTAGTTGTTTTGTTCTAAGTATGTGTCCAAGGTATTGCTTTAAGTCTATCCCTTATATTCCAACTCTTGACCCCCAACTTAACTCCACCTCAAATCATCAAAACGATAGTTAAAGCTTGTTATTTATTGACAATAAACGAAGGTTATTTTTCCGTTGTTATGGCGGCTGAGACAAGAAAGGGTTTTTCAAACATATAAAAATATGGGTCTACGTTTCTAAATTTTAACTCAAACGAATTTATGGTGATATCTGTTACACTGAAAACAGCTAAGAGACGGAGAGAATAGGATCAAGTTGGATGAATATAGAAGACTATAATATATATGATACTTGGATAAAAATACCATTTAAACTCATGGGTGGAATCTTTATATTACAGGAATGTAGGCTTTAAGACTATTATATTAACAAAAATAGAAAATAATCTGGATATAATTAGACTTAAGCCCACTCGTAACCAAAGTAAGATATACCAAACATACAAAAAACTCAAACACACACTTATATCTCACAAAAGACGTGAAGACGTCTATTTCAGTCCCATTGTCAATCTTGCAAGTATAAAATAATAGACAATAGCCTTAGATAGATATTGGTCCATTGTTCTGAGGGTCGATTGAATTCAAAAGGCTTGAACAAGCTCAAAATAGGCACAATATGTATCAGATACCATCTGTTCTGTTCTTGTTTAGCAAAACGGTCCCATACTGTTTTGATAGAAAATTAAGATAATCTTGAGGCTCAATATTAATTTCGGCAAAGTTATTTCGTTTACGGGGTCCATTTTAATTACGCTCTTAAGTAATTTATCGTTGGATTCATTTAATTTATTGTGTTTATTTACAATGGATTGTTACGTTTCTGTGATGAAGATAATTTACGCTTTAATTTGTGTTTAATGTTTTGAATTATTGCAGACGGTGTTGTATTGTTTCTGCTTGGCTTTTCATTTTGAGGTTTTGTTTAGTAACTTATTTGGATTATTGGACGATTCGCCCGAATTTAACTCGCCCGAATCGGGCGAATCCACCACTATTCAAAATATTCATTTTTCTGAGTCGATTCGCCCGAAGTTAACAGTATAAGTTATCGGTGGGCGAATCGACCACTCCGAAATTATTTAGTAGGCGATTCACCCAAATTTTATTTTAGAGAACAAAAATGATGTAAGGATCGTAGCAGGTGGCGTTCTGTAGTTTCTGCCTACCCCCATGGGAAAAAGGCGTGAGTTTATGTATGTATGTAGAACAAAAAATAAAAAAGTACAGTCGTGCTCACCCGTCTCGGAAATAATATGAAGAATTAATCGAAGTTAATAGATATTTTACTAGAAACTAGGAAAGTAATTCATTAAATTAGTAATTACCACTTAAAACGCGGAAATTTGCCAGTTAGATAAGACATTTATACCCAAACTACCAGGAGGCCAGAATCATGAAGAAGTATTTGCAGGGCTAGAATCATTAGCGGTAGAGACTCACGGAGTACTAGGACTTCAGAATCGAAAATCACCCGGTACTGTTTTTACCACTCATTATTCTTTTGATTCATTGGCGACAAAACACTAAGAGGGAGACAGCAATATTCGCTACAAAATAACTAAATTTATTCGAAATATTGTCAAACCCGCGTTAGCTTCTGTGTCAATTTTCAACAGCCAATAGCAAAACTTGAGATGCATCGATATTATAGACAGAAGAAAAACGAACTAAATTGTTTAATAGAAAGATGAAGAACGAACTACATAGTATTGTCGCTAGTAAGAAAAAACCACAAAGTTCAATTATTATTTTCCGTGTAACGGATGCAGTTGAGCATCATTGTCATCTGATTGTCATCTGATTGTCCCCTGGTAAGACTGGTTGGCAGACCAAACTAAGACACATAACGAACTCCACAGGTTAGCTTTGGTTGACTTCTCATTTAGATTCAATTGCATAAATGAAATAGTGCGGTGACAAGAAAGCTCGTCTGAAATTTACAGATTTGAAATTAAAACGAATAGCAACTAGTCTGACTACCGCAAAGTTACCTACCCTTCTAAAGCCTGAGCTTACCAACTTAATATTATTTTAGTTTTGTAGTATACCTATGTAGTCTAAGTCGAGAAAATGTCCGACCATTATACCGAAAGGCTTTAACGTCATTAATAAATAGAAGTTTATTTCTATTTAAATAAATAATTATGTACAGGGCAGGGCAAGGGATCCCGGTGGTGGCCCAGTGATTACGGTCCCGACTTACGAGTTGTAGGTCGCGGGTTCGAACCCGAGCAGGCGCTTTGCTTTGAGTAATTTATTTCATCACCACTGCTCTCAAAATGGTGAAGGAAAACATCGTGAGAAAACCGGCATGTCCTTCAACCGTAAATTCAAAGACATGTGACATCTACCAATCCGCACTGGGCCCGCGTGGTGGATTATAGCCCACTCCCTTTTTGAGAGGAGGCCTGTGTCCCAGCAGTGGGAACATTAAAAGGCTGATGATGTACAGGGCTATTCTTAATTACAACTATTATTGTTCCACTATTATTCCAGTTATTTATTTTATGTTCGTCTTATAACCTCCAACAGTCATCATCATCTTCCTGCCCTTGTCCTACTTGTGGTCAGCGCATCACGTTATTTTCATTGATTTCGTCCTGTCAACTGTCTCGTTATATATTTATTTATTTATTGATTTATTTATTGATTTATTGATTTATTGATTTATTGATTTATTGATTTATTAATTTATTGATTTATTGATTTATTGATTTATTGATTTATTTATTTAATGCTTCATGCACACACAAGTACAGAGGCGGACTTAATGCTTTAGGCATTTTCTACCAGTCTATCTTTGGGTGGTGGATATATTGACTCTCTTTTCTTTCGTATTACTCCTCACACAGTCCATCTATCTTTTCTTTGGCATCCACATTAACATACGAGAGTATAAAAGTAAATCGCTAGGTAGATCGATTGTTTTTTTTTCCCAACTATTTGCGAATATGTTGGGGTCAGTCTGCAATTTAACTAATATCAGCTGAATACCTGTCTATATTTTACGTGGAACGACTGCCTGTCTGACCTACACTTCTAGAACACCATCTCCCTTGTCAAGACTGGTGTCAGACTCTTGGTTCCCGAGTACCTGTACGGCTTAACGTGATTTTCGAGGCACAGATGTCCCAGTATTTAGTAGATGGTCACCCATCCACGGATTGACCTCGGCAAGCGTTGTTTAACCTCGAAGATCGACCCACGCGGCTGTTATTATTTAACCACGAGCTCTTTGTACATCCAACAGTAATACCAATTTAAAACACTATAGACTCGGAGTCACGTACAAAATGATAACGATTGTATACTATGATTGCAAAGAGCACTAAATATTAACATTCAAACGGCAAAGCGAAATGCCAAGTGAAATACTCGTATATTTTATTTTCAATGAAAACTCTACCGTTAAACATCTGGTACATTAGATAAATAACCGATACTGGGCATTTTTTACTAAAACTACATTTATATTCCAGTGGAAGTGGAAGTATTTTAGAAACCAAAGATGTTTTTCATGATATTGATTTTATCTTCACTCACAACGTAATGTTCCAAATTTTATTTAGTATTATTATTTATTTTCAGCCTAGTCTGTCCCACTGCAGGGCAAAAGCCTCCCCTTCTTCCTTCCAATGCTCCCGGTTTAGGGCAATTGTGGACCAAATATGAATAAAAAAAAAATTGTATAAACACGTACTTTTTTGTGGATAGGTATCGAATTTCAAACAACTGCATCGTAAAATAACTATTTAAATTTAAAATAAAAATAAAAAATTAAATTTAAAAACAAAAACAAAAAAGATAAGTAAATAGTAGTAGTAGTAAATTATTTTTTATTATTATTTTAAATTTTTTATAGCATATTTTTAATTTTTAATTTATCGGCGCATATGGGCTCATTGACTTAATGTATAAAAATAGTGTCATTGTCTATGGATGCGCGCGCTGCGCAGTCATGCGCAATGGGAATTTAAATAGCCCGCCATACCACATAATTTTGCCGTTTCCACTTTTATTTTATATCAACTGTATGAGTGAAGATAAAATAGTGTATGCAACGGCATACAATCAGGTATTAAAACACTCATGTCATCATGTGATACTATTATTACCACACTCGTATTTTAATTACCCCTATGAAATGACCATTACATAAATTACTATTTTAAAGGTTTGCTATTCCTAAATAGACTAAGAAACGGATTCTGTAAAATAATTTCAAGGCATATGTACAGAAACTCATACCCATTTCCCATGGGGGTAGGTAAGGCATACACTACAGAACGCCACCTGCTACGATCCTTACATACTCCTTTTGCTTTATTTAATCTACATAGTTTTGTATTATTTTATTTAAATTAATTTCTCAATCCGCAATCTGAATTATGCAAAAAGTTGTTAGTCCAATTATTATTTCTGTTTATACAGCTACCCTAACATAATTGGGAAAAGGCTAATCAGATTTTCCATCTAAATAAGGAAAATTATTTCAGATATAACACATATTTCTTTTATTTTCAGAACATTGGCGATATCATTGATAATGATGATCGGCCGCATTGGCACTTTATCAGGCAATATTGCCTTCCCAATCATGTTGGAAATGGGATGTGCGATCCCATTCTTTACCATATCTGGATGTATGGTTTGTAAGTATGCCTTACAGATTTTACATTGACTTTACTGTTAAATTAAGACTCTCGATGTAAACGTTCTTTTGTGCCTAGTTATAAGTGGAGATTATGATGATTTTAGGGTTCCGTACCCGAAGGGTCTCACCCGGAGCCCTATTGCTGTCGCTCACGTGTCCGTCTGTCCGTCGTCTGTCACACAAATTTATTTCGTAGAATTTATTAACTTCCCATTGACCTACGAACTTGAAATTTGATAATAATGTTTATTATTACGTATACTTTACTAACGAATACCGATTATATACATTATTATTAATAAATCAGATTTTTTCGTGTGCGAAGTCCAACACGTACTTGGCCGGATTTTTCTTACTCCTCCGCTGTTCTTTACTATTTAATTTGGTGTCTACGACAGTTGAATTGTTTCGCCGGGACTCGTCAAGCTTCATAAACTTTGTGCTTTTCTGGTGGTTGCCACTGTTGATTCTGGCTTTCAGGAGTTGCAGTGATTAGAAAATGTGTAGTCTCTTTCAGTTAGTTTGTACCAAAATAACTGAAAGAGACTTTAGTCTTCGAAGTTATCTATACTATAATATTATAAAGGAGAAAGATTTTTTTGTTTGTTTGTTCCGAATAGGCTCCGCAACTACTGGACCGATTTAAAAAAATCTTTCGCCAATAGAAAGCTACATTATTCCTGAGTAACATAGGCTATTTTTTTATCCCGAAAACGGGTCCTATGGGGTGGTCCACGGGAGCGAAGCCGCGGGCAGCAGCTAGTTTTGAATAACTTCGAAACCTTCCTAACTTGCTTTTTAAATTTAACCTTCCCTGGAATCTATAATGCCAGATTTAGAGATTATCTAATTGACTAGAACATCATTTACTGGTTAAAAGATTTTCATGAAAAAAGGAATATCCAGAATGACATTTGCATTTTTTTTTCAGTCGTCACTGCTGTAGCGTTCTTCCTACCGAGCAAGAAGCAGTAGATTAAAAAAGGTAATACATATACTTAAGTAATGGAAAAAATAAGTATTCGTTATATGAAAATTAAATCGAGGAAGGCATTGCAAGGAAAAATATGGCTGTACATAAAATTAGAATAAAGATCTAAACAAATACTGAAATGTATTTTTATTTTTTCTATCAACGATGATTTCAGAGCAGATCATTTTTAAACCCCGACGGAAAAAGAGGGGTATTTATAAGTATTACTTGTGTACCTGTGTGTTTGTGTACCTGTCTGTGGCATCATAGCTCCTTATACGGATGAACCGATTTTGATTTAGTTTTTTTGTTTGAAAGGTGACATTATCAGACGATGAAAAACGGTTCAGCCGTTCAAAAGTTATGGGCGTTTCACTGTTTGAATCGGGGTATTTTCGAAAGATTGCGTGTCATAATTACGATACAAATTACAAACGTACACGAACTATGACACGAATTACGAACTTGATAAACTATTTTGTTTAAAATTATGAAATAAAAATATTGTCGAGGATATTGGAAATTATTTTTTTTACTTTTTTACCGCCGACGGAAAAAAGAGGGGTGTTATAAGTTTGAGGTGTGTTGCTGTGTATCTTTGTATATATGTGTCTGTCTGTGGCATCGTAGCGTCCAAACGGGTGAACCGATTTTGATTTAGATTTTTTGTTTGAAAGGTGATTTTGTCAAGAGTGTTCTTAGCTATGTTTGAATAAAATCGGTACAGCCGTTCAAAAGTTATGGGCGTTTCACTGTTAGAAAGGTGGTGTATACGCAAGATATCGTGTCATAATTACGTGTTCAATAGATTGCCGATCAAAGCGTATCTACTATGTCCTAGATAAATTATATAGCATGAAATAAAAATGTGTAGGGGGATTTTGAAATTTTGAAATTTTACTTGTTACCCTTCAGAATTACATGGGAAGTTTCGAAGTAAAGAGGGTACAGGATAAGTTGTTAAGTACAATTTAAAAAAATACTCGTAGTTAGCTACACTATACCTGAATGTCAGAAAAGAAAATCTACTTTTCAATTGTATAAAATCCTGACTTTAAAGTAACCTAGAATGAAGGTTACTTTAAATAACTTTCATAGGTATACAATCTTCATAAAACAAACAGTATATAAAACTCAAATGAAACTTAAATAATAAAAGCAAAATTTTAAAGATATTAATTATATTTACAAAATGAGAAACATCTTTATTACGCCTAACAATTCTCCTTTATGAGTCTAAAACAATTGTCTGGAATACAAAAGAGAGAGAACAGTCTAGCGCTTTTATTTTAAATCAGATAATATTTATCCTATTTATCTTAACAGAGATTTATTACTGGATAAAATAAATACAACAACGAAGAATTTTTTACATTCAGGTAATAACAATCTAGCATACATGTTGCAGATGATTTGGTAAATATTTTAAAGTCGGCCGCCAGCCTGACACCAACCCACCTTGGGAATGCTATTGCTGGTGGTTTACCCGCCATCCAATATAACGAACGAACGAACGATAACTATATGTCTCCTACCGCCGCCCTTAAGGCCTTTTACTATGCCTAACTGCCTCGCCACCGATGGTGGATTGCTGTTGCGGCCGAGACAGACGCCCTATGCAGGGAGCAACTGCAAGACTTGGGTGCTGAAACACTTAAGCCCCCCTCTACCAGGTTTAGCCCACGAGCCAACGTGGTTACTAGGATGTGGCCGCTGCGTGCAAGACAGCTACTTCGAGCCACTGGTGAGAGGTTGTAGGCTGTCAACGATTTTAACTATTTAGAGATTCAGCCGCCTGTAAGGCCGACTGGCTGGAATTCGGCGCTAACACCCCACTTAGTAGTATATAAATTTACATTTAGTTTAAATGATTTACTCCATTATAATAAATGCAATTGAATATTTACTAATAACAAAACAAACCTATATATGGAGGGGAGAGGGCAAAGAATTAATACGCATAAAAAAAATCGGGTCATAATTGGTTACTTTTATATATTTTTTGAATATTGATAATCTTGCACTTAACCACTATCTCACCTGATGGTAAGCGTTGATGTGATCGATGATTTAATAATATTATTCAGATTTTTCCCTTATTTTGGAAACTAAGTAGGTTGGAGTGGAAGAAGTTTCCTTCAAACAGACTTATGGACTTCACTGATGGTGCGATGCAATTTAAATTGCGTTGATAGGCAATATCGAGCATGTTTTTAAAAGAAAACTTCAAGTGCATGCCGGTCGAATTCCATTGCATTGCGTCCATGTGAACGAACTTGCAATTGCGCCAAGTAAAAATCGCTTATGCAGTGTGATAAATGGAAATTTATATCATAACGCATAAGCGATCGAAATAAGATTGAACTAATCGATCTAGGCTTCCTGATGGACTTCAGATCCTGGTGGATTTCTTCCACTCGACTCAATCAAATTGGCAACCCGAAACCCACTATAGCTTGTTATTAATTGATATTATACCACGGATTTTTTATGGCTAATAATCAGTAGCCATAACAACAGAAAAATCCGTTGGAGTTGAGCCTTCAAAAGACTTAGAATAAAGGTCATCGTTTTGAAGATACGAGAAATACCTTTTTTGAGACCGTTCCAGATTTATGGTTTGTGAGTGTACTGTGAGGAGGTAGCTCACAGAGCTCTAAATAATAAGCAGAAATTACTTTGATATGTTATATTGAAGCAACAACGTGCTAGCCTTAAGGCGGCTTTTACAGAAGTGACAACCAAAGCTAAACAAAAACATTTTCAATTATTTTCTTGCGTTCCGATTTCAATCACCTTCCAAAACTAATTATTTAACTATTGCCAGTCTTAAAATAGGCAAGAAGGTTGACTCTAATAGGTGAGGACTTCTCTCATGAGCTACGCCCCTACGAATAGAAGCGCAGAATCATATGAAGTACTTCTATTCTACATTTTGAAAGTAAGTACATCAATCCTTCCTAATCCCAATCCGAATATTTACCTAACAGAGGAGTCACATTTACAATGAGGCACAACCCTTAAAAGGGGAAGGCTTAAGTCATGCATGATAAACGAGTAATCGGATACTCAGATATGTGATTTTAAATTCAGCTGTCTTGCGTATATGCACTAACAAGTCAACGCCGTAATGCTTGACTCTCCTTGGTTAAAACCTCTGAAAAAGAAACAAAGCGTCCTCTCGACATTAACTAGAATGATACGTCAACTCACATCGACCCGGATGGGGATTAATTTAAAATTCAGATACATATTTTCGCTCTCGTGCATTTATCAGGCCAGAGAAGGAAAATTTGTATCATATCTAAATTGTCATCATAAACATATAGTCCTATAAAAACTGTAACCTACAAAAAACCAAAATTTGAAAATCTGTGTCGTTTTTTTAGGGTTCCGTACCCAAATGGTAAAAACGGGACCCTATTACTAAGACTTCGCGATCCGTCCGTCTGTCTGTCTGTCTGTCTGTCTGTCTGTCTGTCTGTCCGTCTGTCTCCAGGCTGTATCTCATGAACCGTGATAGCTAGACAGTTGAAATTTTCACAGATGATGTATTTCTGTTGCCGCTATAACAACAAATACTAAAAACAGTATAAAGTAAATATTAAAGGGGGGCTCCCATACAACAAACGTGATATTTTTGCCATTTTTTGCTCGATATTAATAACGGCAACAGGTAGACGCTTGAAATATTCACAGAATGTTTAGTTGTATATTTACTTCAAAAAATAATAATTAATAAATTAAAATAAAATAAATTAAGGGGGGCCCCCATACAACAAACGTGATTTTTATGCAGTGTTTTGCGATAATGGTACGGAACCCTTTGTGTGCGAGTCCGACTCGCACTTGGCCGGTTTTTTATCAATCACGCCTCAACGGTTGAAGCAATTTGGATCAACTTGGAAAACGGGTACCTAGTACATAACCTAGATTAGGATATGGGATTTTGTCTTTTAAGCCTGGTAGTAGGTATATACCCTTGGGATAGCCGCTGCAAAAAGTTAGTACAGGAATTAGCTGTAATAGCAATCAAATGGTTTTATATATTTTCCGTAATACAAGTAAGTAACGTTTATCGAAGACATCACTGAATGACGATGTTGATGGCAACACAAAGTTTTTGTAATTTCTAGTTTTATCTATGATCTGATATAAGGAACTGACATACGTCTCTTTCTATTTCCTGTGGTCTATGACCAACACGTATTTATGTGAGCTGTAAATAATTAATAAAACTATCAAATTGTATCAATTTACCAGCATATATCATCTAGAGTCCACTACGAATCCATTTCCAAGAATAAAAAGGTTATTGGACGACTCGCCCGAATTTTTTTGAATGGGCGTTTTTCGATTCTGAAGCCCTAGTACTCCGTTAGTCTCTACCGCTAATGATTCTAGCTCTGCAAATACTTCTTCATGATTCTGGCCTTCTGGTAGTTTGGGTATAAATATCTCTCCACGTTTTATGTGGTAATTACTTATTTAATGAATTGCTTTCCTAGTTTCTAGTAAAATATCTATTAACTTCGATTAATTCTTCATATTATTACCGAGACGGATGAGCACGACTGTACTTTTATATTGTTTGTTCCCTAAAATAAAATTCGGGCGAATCGCCCACTAAATAATTTTGGAGTAGTCGATTCGCCCACCGATAAATTAACTTCGGGCGAATCGACACAGAAAAATGAATATTTTTAACAGTGGTCGATTCGCCCGATTCGGGAGAGTCAAATTTGCGCGAGTCGTCCAATAACCCGAATAAAAATGCTAAAACCATAATAATCTTTTAATATCCTGAGAAAAGCTCGACTTGTTCTGATCTCAAATTGCCAACCCATACAGTGCCATTAGCACTGTAGTTGGACAAGGCCAGTAAAAATAAATGTGACTTTAAAATTTCTACTGAATCCAAAGACAATTGTGAAGCTCCTTGTTAAAAACTTTGTCCGGGAAAGTACTACAATTATAACTATGTCTCGCAGAAACCAGCTGTTCTCAAAGATGGGTGCCGGTGAAACTATGGTTACATACTTATAACCATTCAAATTTGGCCCATAGTTTGTTGGACTTACCACAGATTTCTGAATTTATATTTGAATATATTTTGTCAAACTATTTTAGCCTAAAAACCTGCCAAAATTTGGCATTTTGACTCGCTCTTAACTCCAAATACTCAATTAAAAAATCCACCTTTAACCTATGAGGTATTGCAATAATATACAATTAGTACAGTAGATATAGCCTGGTAGGTTTAGCTTACTTGAAACCAAGATTTGATAGTTGACACCAACTTGCACGAGATCTGCCTGGTGGCAGTATCTAAGTAATAAATATAAGAAAGACAAAATACAAAAAAAAAAAATCTTTCTTAGATACTTTGCTGGCGCAGTGGTCGAACGACATGGAATTTCAGGAATGTAGAGTTCGATGCCCTGAATTATAGTTTTATTTTTTGTGGGCAATCGTCCAATGACTTCTCCCGCTCTGGGATTTGAGATTTTGGCTATAAGTACCCAAAAAGGATTTATTTTTCGAGTCTAAATATAAATCTTAACAAACAGAAGATATAAAGAGGCAAAATCGTATGTTTGTAATGGATAATCTCTGGAGCTTCTTATCCGACTTTGAAAATTCTTTAACTGATAGAAAGGTTAATCGCCAAGTTTCAAAGGCTACTTTTGAACCCCAAAAATAAAATGGGTCCAGAAGAACGGTCCACGGGAGCGAAGCCGCGTGATAAAAGCTAGTTAATTTATGTAATACAACCAAAACATAGTACAACAAGCTTTAGACGACGTATAAAGGCTGTGGCACCGCTTGACATGACAGCAAAGCGAAAATATCTCAATTATCTCACCAACAAAGCCTCATTTTGCTACAGAAACAATTGCACGGGAGACAAAAGAAGGCGTAATTAATAAATAGAATAAATGAAATTCAGTGGAGTTTGCACCTGACATGCTAATTAGGTCGTACTGCAGGGATGCTGCGACTATTTTAAGCCAATGCGACTGTTTTGACATCGCAGGGAAACCTACAAAAGACACCTGGAATTTTGGGAAAAAAGGCACCTGGATTATTGTAAAAAGGTGCCTGGATTTCTGGGACATGCAACCCCGTGATCTCTTAAAAGACCTACCAGGATCCTCCTCTGTGCATCGCCTGTTAGGGCACATCCCCGAGTAGACCAAAAAAGCACCTCCCCTGAGCCTTACTGTGCACGGCAGCACGTGATCTCTCTGATTAATTAAGGTTTCCCATTTCCGAGTCTACACAGATTTTATTTATTTATTTAGAACTGTTCGAATGTCCAAAGGCTACAGGTTATTGTGTCGATACTTGGGTGGGTTTATATTTTTAGTTTTATATTTTTTGTAATAAATGGGTTAATACTTTCAAAATATTTAGCGACAATACTGAGGCTGAGGCAAATTTATGGCGCATACAAGCAGGTGTAATACCATAATGTGACATCGCGTCTTCATAGAAATAGTGCTGAAGTTGTTCTACAGATATAACGCTTGTCTCGAGGAATATTAATTAGTTCGCAAGACTGGTAGTAAAGCTAACTGCCCATGGTGCGCCATCTTGTAAAAATACTTAAGTGTAAAGAACCGCGGTAACATCCAAGCAGCGATGTCGTGTATTACAGTGGAACATGTACCTGAAACAAAAAATAAAAGCGAAATGTTATAATCTACTTAATCCAGATTTATACGGTAAAGTTCAAAAGCTTGCCCGGGGCTTGGGAACAAACGGAGGCGAACTTTGACGCAACGCTAAGATGATTAATTAATGTCTCTTATTTAGAGTCAAATATGTCTAATATAGAGTAATTTATTGGCTTTTAGACAAAAGTGTGACTTTTTTTATATAAAATAAAATATAAAACTTGCGATTGCATAAACTTCAGGAACCGTGAATTTTTTTTAATGAGGTTAAAAATTTAATCTTGGTTAATGCCTATAATTATCTAAATTAACCGTAAATTTTAATTACGAAGACAATTGAAACTGAAAATGTTTTTTTTTTAAGCGAATCTATACTCAAAGTTGGTTTTAAAGTCTTTATTACAAAACAATCATCTCTTCAAGCAAAAGTCGTCCAATGCTGGACGTCTCTAACCGTCACTACATCAGCCGGTTCTATGCTTCTCGCATCCAGTTAATGCTCGTGATCCTACCCAGAATCTCTAGATAATACACACACATTCTATCTCAGCGAAATGAGAAAATGTACCTAAGGTTCTGATAACGTGACATTTCGATAGCGCTTGTCAAATATATATTTTTGACGTTTTGACAATAGCTATTACTAATAGCATGTCACTTGTGTTGAGGCATAAAAGGCCAAAATGTAAGGGTTTGATTACGTGGCATTTCGAAAGCGTTTGTCAATCATATATTTTTGACGTTTTGAAAATCGCTATCACTAATAGTTAGTACTTGTATTGAGGCTTAGAAGGCCAAAATGTAAGGGTTTAATTACGTGGCATTTCGATAGCGCTTGTCAATCATATATTCTAAACGATTTGACAATCGCTATCACTAATAGGATGTCACTTATCTTAAGGCTATGATCTAAATGCCAAATGTAAGGGTTTGATTACGCGACATTTCGATAGTGCTTGTCAAACATATATTTTTGACGTTTTGACAATCGCTATCATTAATAGGAAGCCTATTCTCTTGAGGCTTAGAGGCTATAATTTAAATGCCAAAATATAAGGGTCTGATTACGTGACATTTCGATAGCGCTTGTTAATCATATATTTATGACGTTTTAACAATTGCTATTACTAATAGGATGTCACTTGTCTTGAGGCTTAGATACTATGATCTAAATGCCAAAATGTAACGGTTTGATTACGTGATATTTCGATAGCACTTGTCAATCATATATTTTTGACGTTTTGACAATCGCTATCACTAATAGGATGTCACTTGTCTTGAGGCTTAGAGGCTATGATCTAAACGCCAAATGTAAGGGTTTGATTACGCGACATTTCGATAGCGCTTGGCATTCCCATAAAATGTTGACATTTTTCAATAACACTGGTCTACAGGTTTAGGTTTTCAACCATCTTGAAGAGGCTTTCGATTTCCTTGATTTTACAGCCTTCTTACGACTTTCAACGAACGTATAAAACAATGCAAAATTTTACAAAACCACAAACATGCCAAGAATAGCTACCACCCCTAGTATTCCCACAATGATATTTATCACGTGAGAGAACACTTTCGTATGACGTAACACGTGCAGCGGTTAAATATAACAGTTTTATTGATAACCTAATGAGCTGGGCAGTAGGGTTGTGCCGAAGAAGTATTTTGTATCTAAACCAAGGTGTTTTTATATATATTTTGTAGGCTCACACGCTTGCCTAATGACTGTACTTTTCTTAAACCATAACAGTTTGTCCACAGGGAAAAACTATTCCTTGTGGTCAAATCAGTTTGACAAAATAGTTTGACCACGAGGAAGAACCGGCAATAACCTTTTCACTCTTGACTTAAAGACTCCTCGATTGTAGCTGTCGGGGAACACAGACTCTGGTAGGGAATTCCATTCCTTAGCTTTACGCATAATAAAAGTGTTTCCAAAACGTTTTGTGTGTATGGGACACAAAACAACACACACACAGTCTGTCCTGATTTAGTGGAGTGTGGTTTTGTTCCGGGTATTTGGTCATGGCATTTATTTACGTGATTATGATAACACTAAAAGCTCTAGAAACATTTTATAATACATCAACGAAAGCGTCACAATAGTGATTGGAAGAATGGCAAAAATATATATATGACTAGCTGTTGTCCGCGGCTTCGCTCCCGTGGACCGTTTTCGGGATAAAAAAATAGCCTATGTCACTTAGGAATAATGTAGCTTTCTATTGGTGAAAGAATTTTTCAAATCGGTGCAGTAGTTTCGGAGCCTATTCGGTACAAACAAACAACCAAACAAAAAAATCTTTCCTCTTTATAATATTAGTATAGATTGTCAAGCGCTGTTGAAATAACCCTTCAAAATCCTTGATATTATGGCATTTCGACCATCGGGATTGCTAACATCGAATTACAAATTGTCTAGAGTCTCTGGTAGGTTTTTCTTCACTATAAAATCTGCAGTTTGAGGTGATTTAACGAGGTGATTTCCATGAAACACATAGTTTGTTGGGCGTTGAAGAAAGATAATGTTGTCCTCTTATTTCGGAGATATGTGATGAGCAATTTGGATGGAACACAAAAAATGACAATATTTTTAATAAAAAAAAATCTCTTTAATCTGTACTTAAAACTTAGCAATCGAATTAGCATTATAATTTAATGAATTATTGCCACTCTTTTTTAGGTGTATGTGCTAACATACTAATCGAATAAAAATAGAATCGGTAGAATCAATTTTTATTACTTGTACATTTTTAATTTAGATTTATTATTGTTTGACGTTCAAAAGTGCCGCTTATTGGCCTAGTTGAAATAAATATGTTTGACTTTGACATTGTCTTTGACTATCAAAACTAAAAATTAACGCTTGGATTCCCAACCTTTAAAAATTATATGTACCAGTATATATTTTCCTGCGGCATAATACAGAGACAAGCACTAATATATACATTTACTATATTAAACAAAATACTGGGGGACTTAGTATTTTTTACTATTTACCCGAAACTTCTCGTCGAAATGCCATAATATCAAGGATTTTGAAGGGGTATTTCAACAGCGCTTGACAATCATATATATATTCTTGCCATTCTTCCAATCACTATTGTGACGCTTTCGTTGATGTATTATAAAATGTTTCTAGAGCTTTTAGTGTTATCATAATTACGTAAATAAATGCCATGACCAAATACCCGGAACAAAACCACACTCCACTAAATCAACTCAATTAAAAGCAGAATACTCTATAATAAATCCCTTCCTTCAACGGGCAATTAAAAAAGAAAAAATATGTAAAACGAACTGTTATTAAGGGCCAGCCCTATTCTCAAAGCGAACTGCTGAATATTCCATATATTGGTTTTGCAAATGTACGGCGGGGTATAAGCCTGGGTTTATTGCCCCGGCGATTTACGAATCGGATGGTTGTTAGAATAATACCATCTCGATTTTGTACTCTAGAATATTTCTACAATCATTGGGCTCGAGACTACCTCCTACCTAAATACTTAGTCGATTTTAAGGTTTAGCAACGTTTGCCGAAGTTGGTCCGCGGAGTAAAAGACAAAAAATTTGTTTTTTTAGCACAAATTTATAGGCACACAACAAATTTCCTAGACAAAAGAAACAAAAATTAAAAAACAGTGATGAAATAAAATATAACAAAAATATGAGAGAACGATTGTTTTCTCATCTCCACCGCACTATTCCCAAACAACTGCAACTCCTGAAAGCCTGAATCAACACTAGCGACCACCAGAAAAGCGCCGAGGCAATGAAGCTCGATGAAGTCCCACAGAATGAATCTAACTGTCTTAGATCCCACAAAGAAATTAATCAGAGAAGAATAACCGAGGAGTAGGAAAGATACAAATTTCTACTTCCCTCCATACCAAGCAGGAGACAGAACAAACAAGGCCAATAGGAACAAAGGGTCGTTTACAACTGGTATAAACCCAGTTGCCTAGCACCACGGATGAAATTAAAGATGAGAGAACGTGTGGCTCGTGGCTGCGCCATATACCTAGGTCGTTATAACTGCATATACTTTTGCAAGAAAGCACATTAAACCGTTGGTCCCGGCTGTCATTTATTTAAAAATTGAACAGTCTGTATGGGTAGTCAATATTCCGAATCAATAAATCAGACATTGGTCTTTCCAAGAGGTAACTATCATGTTACGAAATTACTAGGTAGTAGCGGTCAGAAAGGCTAATCCATGTATAATACTGGCATTCAGTCGAATCTGGTTAAACTAAAGACTAAACTAAAACTAAAAACTATGAAAAATATATAACCAAACAAGCTATGTAACTTTAAATTCAAATTTAGTACAATAATAAATAGCACCACACTGCTTTTAGACAATGATCGGAAAAAAAAAAAATTTTGCCTTTACTTTAACCTAGGTCAGAAGTGACAGAGACTAAGTCGACGAAGGAGTGAGCTTACCCAGAAGAAGCCTGATTACTCTAACTTTGAAGAGATTCCGGTTGAATGCGTTTGGAAACACAGACGCAGGCAGTGAGTTTCACTTTTTTGCTGTGCGCATTATGAAGGATGTTTGGAAGCGCTTGGTGCAAATTGGTGGAATGGCAACTAGGTGAGGATGGTAAAATGCAGTGCGTAATTATTTAACCAGCAGCAAAACCTTTGATAGGATAGAATAGATGGACACCTTTTTCCATATTTAGACGCCCATTTGGCCCGTTGTGCGTGCAGGCCTCGTCTCTGTAAGAGAGAATGGGCTGTATGGGTGTATCCACCACGCGGGTCCAGTGCGGATTTTGTTGGATGTTACATATCTTCGAATTTTTAAAGACATCACACATCTTTACGATGTTTCAGTGGTCATGAAATAATTTACATGAAGTAAAGTGCCTGCCTCTGGGTTTGACCCCACGACTTGTAAGTCGCGGCCGATACCACTGGGCCACCACTGCTCCTTCAAAAAAAACCTGTGGTAACTGTTAACTAAAAATTTATTTCAGTGGGACTAGACAGATTAGCTGAATATTTATGAAAAAATATAGTGGTTAGCAACCTAGATATGGCAGAAAAGCCTAAGTAGGTATTTATTTCGCCTATTAAGCAGAGTAATCGATCCATCTTACTGTTCAGTATTTGGAACAAAATATTCCTCAAGGGCGATAGAACTAAAGGTTATTAGTAAAATAATCAATCATGAAGTGTATTGCTAGCTCAGGTCTTAGTTAGTTACTAAGGGTAGAAAGAAAACATAAGGAATGAAATAACGTGTTATTGGAAGAACTGAAAGATATATTTTTGCTAACCAAAAATGTTTGGTATGTACCTATAGGAATTTGAGGGTGTGGTCTTTTAAGAGGTCACGAGGTTCCTGAAGGTGACCACCAGATAAGTGTAAGTGAGGTAAGAATCCCACTCGCCTTGGTTTTATCCTTCCAGTCTTGGCGCCTTCTTAGTGTTTCTCCCGAAAATAAAATGGTTCAAAGGTACAAGTAGTATTAAAGTACTACCATTCTATACTTAAATTAAACAGTAAATTGACACCTATGATACACTCAAATGAACTAAAACAACATTGTTATACCGCTATAAAACACTGCAGTGTCCGCTCAAAATTGGCTTTTACCCAACACACTTGCACAAAATACACCAAATATCTAACAACACTTAAAAATTCAGACCCTCGAAAGTACCTTTGGCAACATCAAACTAGACTAGACTTCAAAGTTCAGAAACTGACAAACTGAAGTAATAAGGAACTGTTGGAGTGAAGTTAACCAGTCGAGTCCGGTAGCACTATTTATAAATAAATTAAAAGCAGCTTCAAGGATGAAATACAAGTAGAGGACGAAGTTGTAGTTAGAATTGAGAAGTAAGAGTCTAAATTACTTGTAATGTTATGGTGTTTTGTATAATAATAGTATTTACATATTTAACATCAAACCGGTTTTTCCCGAAGGGATGGACAGAGCACCCATATTGCCCCCATATTTTGCATGTTATATTCCATAAAAACTTCCATGTAAGGTGGTGAGCCCATTGCCATTAAACGGGGCACAAATACAGACTCCGGGCTACTACTGAGACCTTCTATAATTACATACCATCACGCCAGTATGCTCCAAACGGGTACGCAGATGTGAACAGTTCACCCTGGTTACCTGGTGCCTACACTCTAATTTCACCGGTTATGTTCAAGTTACATGTTATTCGGTTAAACTATTCTGGCATCACTGTGGGCTGTATAGGTACCTTACTATAGAACTTGATCAATATATACCACTCATCATCTGCCTAGCCTTTTTCCCAACTATATTGGGGTCGGCTTCCAGTCTTACCGGATTCAGCTGAGTACCAGTGTTTTACATGGAGCGACTGCCTATCTGACCTCCACAACCCAGTAACTGGGTAACACACGGTACTCCTTGGCAAGACTGGTGTCAGATCTCAAGCTTCTGACTACCCGTAACGACTGTCAAAGATCTTTAAATGACAGCCGGGACCAACGGCTTAACGTGCTTTCCGAGGCACGGAGGAAACTCGGTATGTTGAAATGGTCACCCATCCATGGACCGACCTCGTCAAACGTTACTTGACCTTGATGATCGACCCGTGTGGCTGTTATTATTTAGCCACGAGCTCCTCTCGATCAATATATACCACTAAAAAGTGAAAACCAAAGAAACGAAAACAGGAACACCGACTTCCGAAATTGAAGTTATTTTGCAGTTTGTAATAACCGGTGGAATTAGAGTGTAGGTACCAGGTAACCAGGGTGAACTGTTCACATCTGCGTACCCGTTTAGAGCATACTGGCGTGATGGTATGTTATGAAATGGTGTTAACAATAAGCAGACATGCGATTGCAGCAATCCCGAGAGATTTGCCGTCATTTATTGAAGAGTTATGTTGTATATCTCCGAAGTTCTTCATCAGATCTTTACCAAATTTAAATGGGACTTTTGGAATAAACTTATTTCGAACAAAAAAGGAATTTTGCAAATCAGTTTATATTTATGACGGAGTTATGCCCGAACATACATAAAAAAAGAAAACATGAGAATTGAGAACCGCCTCAATTTTGGGCAGTTGGTAAAAACAATAATACTTTTCTTGGAATTGAAACCATCAAGATCTCGTGGTCAGAAGTAGCACGTGCGGTTAGATCAATAGACCGACGAGACAGTCGTGCTCCCTATGCATTATGCAATGTGACCTAGTTCTCCACCTGAATATCTCTAGCAAAGGGCTATCCTACATGGAATGAGGAAGATTATTCCAGGCCGCCTCTGCACGAACAGTAAATGATCCACCGTAACGACTTATGAGTGGGGAGGACAACGAAGTAGACGAGATGATGAGGAACGGCAACGCTTTCCTCTCGGAACAAGATACTCAAAGCGTTGTTTAAGATACGAAGGAGAGTTAGGATTATGAAGAACATATTATTTATGGTAACACTTTTTACTGTGTTAATTGACTTAAATGTATAAAAAACTGGCCAAGTGAGAGTCAGACTCGCGTACAAAGTGTTCCGTACCATTATCGCAAACAAGGAGAAAATCATGCTGTGCTGTCGGAGGATACATCTTCGCGAGCTGGCTGACCAAAACCAGACGTATCCTCCGACTGCACAGCATGATTTTCTCCTTGTTTACGCCTTTTTAGTTCGCTTTTCAAGCAGTCGGGATTTTTGATTTTTTTAATTAACTTTTTTTATTTCTAACTTTTTAGGTAATTTTTTTTCGAATTAGGTACATTTAAACATATAAGTGTTATATATTTTTGAAATCACCTCTTAAAATCCTGTATTTTGATATCCCATACGATACGGTTTGGAAGAAAAAAAAAATTGGGCCCCCACAATATGGCGCCCAAGAACCACCTTTTTCCTATTTTCCAATTTTCATGTAACCAGTGACACTCGCGGGGTTAAGACGAATCGATTGACGTAAGAACCATCAAAATCGGCCAACGCGTTTGGTCTCTAGAACGCCACTTAGGAACATACATACATACATACATACATACTTACATACATACATACATACATACATAGACTGATAAACACATTACCCTCCTTCGGCAGTCGGGTAAAAACCACCAAAGTGATATACAAATGATGGTTAATTAAATTCTAACTTCTTAATGATGACTTTGTTAATTTAAGCTAATTGGGATACCCATATCTAGACTACAGGATGGCACAAAACTCATCACTCTATCGGAAGATGCTTTAAGTTTTGCAAATGGCGATTATAGTAATTCTTCTTCGACTTTTGTGAAGTAAACAGATACAAAATACAGCTGGTAACGTGGTACGTCAAGCCATTCTAAATCACGACCACGAGGAAGACAACTTTTCATCGAAAATCATCATGAGCAAGCTCTATGGATATGTGAATAAACAAAATTATCACCTCTGTGGCACCGAAAATCCGCGTATAATACAGACAGACACCCATTCAAAGTGACTGAATGGTCGGGCCGCCAAACTACTACGCCAAACACTACGAAAATATCCTTAAAAGGAATAAATTACTGAACAAATTAGAGTACATAATGTTTCCAACAGGATAATGCAACGGCGCTTACTGCACGAGCCGCAACCGAAATTCTGAGGGCGGCGTTAACCGGACTTGCACTGGCCAGTAAGATCTTTTGATGTTACTGTTCCAGACTTCTTTCTGTGGTTTTTTTAAGTCACGAGTCTAAGTCAAGAAGCCTCAGACTCTTGAAGCTGTCAAAGATAATATCCGCCGGAAGTTCTGGCAAGAGTGATGCCAATGACATAAACGGGCCCGAATGTTTATCAATTCTAGTGAAGCGACCACTTAGCCGTATCATTTTCTCGACTTAATGGAAAATAAATTAAGACACCAAATAAATATTATCCAATAGCAGAAACAAAAATCTTAATACATTAAGTGATAACTTTTGCGCCACTCTGTATTAATTTTATTACATGTCGGTAGTAGAATACAGAAATTGAAAGCAAAGTGGTCTTCCACTATTTGTATCTCCCCGTGGTAATCGTTCCCACGAGACCTCCGGAATGAAAGTTTCTAGCTATTAGAACAGGAAGGCAGTGCAGTTTATGCTCATTTTATATCAATTTACTCGTAATTTTTTTAACTCTATAAAATAAAAAAGTTGAGCAAATGTGGTCTACGCGAACAAAGACGCGGGCGGAAAACTATGTTTGGATAATAATTTGCAATATCCCACCAAAACTGAAAAAAAAACGAAACAGCCAATATCGTGTACTCCACGCAGGCGAAGCTGCGGGCGGAAAGCTAGTAATTTATATAGTAGTAGACACGCTTTGGTCGACAATGTATTGAACACGTAATTATGACACGATATACACGGTACACACGTCAAACTAATTACACCCCTCTTTTTCCGCCGAAGGTTAAAATTGAATCACTCAGCCATAGAAATAATCACATTTCAAGCATTTAAGAGTTTCCTACAACCAATCACTCCAATGGGTTTCTGTTTCCAATACTGTCAACAACGACACTGACTAATGATCTCTTTGGACCCAAATCAATGCAAAACGTCTTGATTAAGAAACGTAAACGATTTCTGACAAGAGACTGATATTGCTGAGCGATACGCCAATTAAAATCCAAAGGACACCAATGGGACCTTGCTTTTTGTAAAGCAAAAGTATCACAGCCTTATCAGCCTGAAATGTTCTCACTGCCGGGTTACAGGTCTCTCGATGAACCTTAATCTGAATGAATGAGTTTGAAAAATAAAATGAATGTGGGCCGTAATCCACCACGTGAACTCGTGCAGTGTAGTATAATAGATGTCTTCGAATTTAATATTCTAGAACATGCCGGTTTCCTCACGATGTTTTCCTTCACCTTTTTGAGGTAATGAAATCAAACCAAAGTAAAACCTATGTCACAGGTAATGATACTTGCATACAGATGCCTCATTCCATACAAAGAAACCGTGCCGACGTAACTAGAGTTTTTCGTCTGAATAAACTGATTATTTTTATAAGTACATCGATCGCGTTCGGTTCCGTCCTACGGCGATAGATTGAGTTAGCAGCGACGATTTGTTTTATAGTATTTTTTTGCATGTTTTTTACAGTTTCATTGTACCAAAATGTGTTACAATACAAATTTTAAAAGTCGAGTGAAATGTCTCACAAATTTAAAACCGCGCCATCTATTGGAATCAATTTTAAATGATCCGTTCAAATAATCTTTGAAATGTGAATTAAGGGCCCTATATTCCATTATTTTGTGCTTAGGAGAGTTGATTTAAAATGAACATAGAAGTTTTATGATAAATTCTAGAAAATGTTAATTTTACACACAATTCAATAACAAATCGATAAATTCTAGAAAATGTTAATTTTACACACAATTCAATAACAAATCGATGCATATCGCGCCATCTAGTTATATTTATTTGAACCAAAATCTTTCATAGCGTTGAGACCCGGTGCCATCAAATCATCAGGCGGGGTCATCACAACTGACCACTACTGCTCAATGCTCAAAAGAGTCATGAAATATAGGAATTGATATTCAAGTGTCAATAAAGCTTTCAGCAAATTGGCAAGCTTCAATACGGTAGGTTGGTCATCAAAAGGCATAGTGAAACATGAATAGTCAGTCTGATTTCTTTTATCAAATTGATAGACGGCTGTAACACGGATGCCGTAAAATTACCTGGAGACTTCCAAATAAATATTAATATTAGACTATAAAGTCAATAAACTATAATAGCCAAAGGAAAACTCCGTAGACAGGTAATCAAAAGATCATTGGTTCTGAAACATAGGAATTCATTTAAATTAATAATGAAACCACACTCTATTTAAATTACTTTCTAACATATCACAGAGGTACTAAACTAATTAAAATTCTATCATCAACGATAATGATTGTTGAAAAACTCAAATCTAAGGGATTGACTACAATTATCAACTGACCTTTGGGTGTTAATCCCAAATATTTTGAACATTTTAACGACATTACCGCTGATAGGTGTGGTGTGGAGATCAAAAACAGAGAAATGGACTAAAAGTTACAGAATGGTACCAAGGCTAATATATGAGGTCAAGTTGCCAAAGGAGTGAAGAAGAATGGCACTGGACCGAAACAAGTAGAGGGAATTAGAAGAGGTCTATTTAAAAAGACAACCTGACCTGAGGCCCTAGACAATTGCCATCCTATCAACTAAAGCGTCGCGATAGCGATTGGTCATAATAATCAAGCCTTTGAACCTCTCTGTGTGAGGGAATGGGCGTTAATCCACCACGCGGGCCCTGTGCGGTTTGATGGATATCACATGCCATGTCTTCGTATTTTGGGTTCTATGACATGCCGGTTTCCTAACGATGTTTTCCTACACCGGTGTTAAAGCAATGGTGATGAAATAATTTATACAAAGGAAAGTGCCTGCCTGGGTTCAAACGCATGGCCCCAACTTACAACACGTACCGCTAGACCACCACTGTTCTTATAACGATTGGTAAAATTACAAAAATGTATGGGAATGTCAAACGCTATCGAAATGTCATGTGATCAATACCTGACATTTTGGCATTTTAATCGTTGCCATCGCTTATAGTGGTAGCCCATGTCAATAGTAAATATTTTGAACTTTCGACAATAGCTATCACCGACAGAATGCCGTTTGTCTAGACGCCTGGTTGGTATTTCTAGGAAAAGTCGATAGCTTAATATGTATAATAATTCATGTACGAACAAGAATAAATTGATTTCCAAGTAAGAACCGTTAAACTTTACATGGCAGTGCTTGCTAAAGAGCATGTATTCGGTTTCTGGCGAAATTAACCTTTGTTTGTGAGGCACTGGAGATTATTAAGGGTGTGTGTTGTAACTGCTTATGTTATAACATTGGATAAAGCCTATAGGTTGCCTAATTTCTAACTACTGCTTCATGGAAATTAAAAAGTAGAAACCTTTAGCAGGGATGGGATGGTGGGAGATTTGGGGTAGGGGTGGAGTCTGTTCATAGAGATTTTGATAATTATAAATTATCTTCATGACTCTTTGGACCCTATTCCAATAGATTTGGGACAGGCGTAGCTTGTTTTTCCAGCATTTTCGCAGCAGCCATATCATCTTTCTCCATACATCGTTTTTATAATCCCCCTCGATCTTTTATGTTTAGGTTAGTAGGTTATCGATTTGTCGGAATCTTTTTTAGGGTTCCGTACCCAAAGGGTAAAAACGGGACCCTATTACTAAGACTTCGCGATCCGTCTGTCTGTCTGTCTGTCTGTCCTTCTGTCACCAGGCTGTATCTCGTACGGTTCACGACATTTGTAATTTTCACAGATGATGTAATTCTGTTGCCGCTATAACAACAAATACTAAAAATAGTATAAAATAAATGTTTAAGGGGGGCTACCATACAACAAACGTGATATTTTTGCCGTTTTTTGCTCGACATTAATAACGGCAACAGATAGACGCTTGAAATATTCACAGAATTTTTAGTTGCATATTCTCTTCAAAAAATAATTAAATTAAAATAAAATAAATTAAGGGGGGCTCCCATACAACAAACGTGATTTTTTTGCAGTGTTTTGCGATAATGGTACGGAACCCTTTGTGTGCGAGTCCGACTCGCACTTGGCCGGTTTTTTTTTATTTATGTTCCCCTATTTCTCAAACACACCTGGAACGATTTGAAAAAATATTTTTTTTTTATTTGAAAGGGTATACTTACCAGGTAATCCCATGATCATGCGGTCAGGATCTGAAGAGGGGATCCAATGGAAATCGAGGGAACTCTTCAAATTTTATAGGCATACACATAGCGGTTTTGATATTTTCATCAACATGGCAGGCATTTGCATTCAAAGAGTATCATTTGGTGAAGTAAAACTGATGAAGAAGGCCACAGATGGCCACTGGAACTAAACAAAGATAAGTATGTTTGGGGTTTTATATATTTCGTATAGTTAAATGACTGTGATGAAGCAAATTTAAATAAATGGTTCTAATGAAAATGGTACCATCGAACTTATCTGGTAATAAAGCCGGCAAGTAGGGCACCGGCGGTAGGCTTCGTAATAAAACAATAAAAGGGTATCAAAACTAAAAAGAGAAAAATAATAAACTTTAAAAAAAAAAAAAACCGACTTCAAAAACAAAACACTACAAAGCGTACAAATTATTTTGCCTACATGTTATATGTCTCGTTGCTACGGCGTATCACGTACTCCTAAGTCACAAGAATGTACAACTAGTTTAGGGGTCAAAGTATTTACTTATTAAAACCTGAAAACAGGTCTCAACTTTCAACCTTCATAAAATAAATTTCAAACCGGAAAAAAAAATTACACGAACTAGTCCAAGGACGTTCTTCAACTATAAACCACCCATAATAATTATAATGAACATCGCTAATAGAGCCTGGAGAGCTCGGAACACCAAACAATGTAAACCTATTACCGACCGCCAGTAAATTGAACCGAACCAGGAATTAAAACGAAGTTAAAGTAACTAACGACGTTAACTGTGTTACCTCGCTCAGTTTGTGACGACACCTCGCTAAAGGAATATAGGGGGAGGGCCCCACGCCACTTTTGTACTAAGGAAGGTAGGTATCCTAATAATATTATAAACGCGAAAGAGTATGTTTGTTCTTTTATCATGCAGTTACTGATCAAGGGAACGACGTGATTTTTTGCAAGATAGAATTTGGCCTGGGTATCGACGTAGGATAATTTTCATGCCGAATAAATTATAACATTCTTCAAAATTATTGCAGTTACCTATTGAAAATGAACATAAAAATTGTAACGCTAACAAAATGGTAATCTCCTATCCCATCATGCTAAATTGAATCTTAAAATATAAACTGTAAGTACTTCAGATGTGTTTTTCGAGCTTTGATATCAGTAATGCAATGAAGGTTATTATTATCCTTGAATAATCAAACGTAACAAACAAAAGAAAAGATCATTTCGAAACAAAGAAATAGCAAGAAAATAAAGAATACAATACTAACAAAATTAACGAATAACGATCGACAAAGTCCATCGAATCGAACAAAAAGAAATACAGCATCGCATTGCTGAAATCAATCTTCCCTGAGAATCGCAAATTACGTTAACTGCCAAACATAATGAAGTCTTAACTAAGTTACCATTGCTCTAACATCAGCAAGTCAGATCGATACAGAACAAACAATCTTGAGAAGTGCCTTGTAATATTATTGTTAGTAAGTTTCGTCTTATTTCCATGTATCAACTAATAAGGGGTCGCTAATAACTAAAATGGGTTCAAAATTAAAATCCAAGACGGCGCAGACAAATGTTTTAATTTTTTTGTTAACTGCCTCATATAATGAAGATTTTTAGGAGGTCCGTTGTAATGTTCCTTTCACTAATTAATGACTTTGACGATCTTACGTAAGCTGGTTATCAATATGCAAAATGACAAAAAAAACTGAATTGATACTTATTTTTTGAATACCTTTATTTTCTTTTGTAATGCGTTCTATAACCTTAGAATTTAAAATATTCATTTAAGACAACAGGCAAGGACCAGATTACTGTCAGATTACTGTCTACATCAAAAACAAAAGACAAAGTGATATTTTGTCCGCTATCAAATTTTTGTCATCCATGACATGTTGGATTTTTAGACAATCGATATTAATAATTGAATGTCATTTTATATTGGCTTGGATAAGTTTTATCAAGTCATCTTTGCATTATTCTTTGCTTTTAATAGATGTAAGGATTTCTTTGTCTTCAAGTACACTTGTCAGTACATCGGCAGGCTTATTACGTATCTTTTGCAATAGCAAAACGATAGCGATTTTTCCGCAATAATTGCTCTTCAATACAAAAGTTTGAGTGTTGTTGGCGGTTTCTTTTTTAAATAAGTGCATATGAGAAACAGCGAGCGATTAGCAAACGATTGTGTAGGACCTACCATACCTACGCTGCAAGTACTGGCGACTTTTATGACATAAAGCGTTTGATCGCTATCGTTTTGCTCTTGCAAAAGTTACGTAATAAGCCTACGGATTTAACAACTATAGCCGATGCAATAAAATACCTGTCCACACCGAGCATAAAACCAGTCACAGAACAATTCAAGCACGTAAAACCGCACTTGTTTCGAGCATATTCGAGCACTACAATACTGCATCAATTGAAGGATCCACATCCAAATGCGACTCCATTATTTCATGTAATGTGAATGGCGTACCCGATTCACTTAATACGTCATTACGTATTCGTATTGCTGATTCGTACTCAAATGCTCTTGATAATTTCGCTTTGAATTTCCAGTAGTAACGTCAACATGCTGTGGTATGTTTAATAGGGAAGGACCTCTCGAATAGCTGTGGTAAGAGGATATTGTTCGAATTTGTAGGTTATTTCATTACATATGTGCAGTTTCATACCATTTTATCTAATGTCATCAAAAACACAATTTAAAATATCGTTGATATGATGATGTGTCACGATTTTTACATAGTGTGTCACAGATAAAATTGGCTCAGAGCTTGTCCGAATCCGTGATGTACTTTATTTTTGACATTAACCGTGATCAATAATTAATTTTATTGCAGTTGTCTGTAGATATAGCCTGTCGAAAAGTCATTAATTTTGTATTCATATTTGTAAGTTAGGCATGTCTATTCTCCGCTAAAAAGGGCAAATTTCACCCAGCTCCATTTTCCCGAGGTGCAACCGTACCGATAAAGGGCCATCATGAGCTTCCTCTTCTTCTTCGTCGATCGAAAAACGGGTCAAGAGGCTCATCAGCATTGATGCACTGGTCCAGTCAAAACTAACCAGGAGGTGATCAGATCAGGGGATCCGACCGGAATAAATCTGAACATCGTCGTCGAGTTGCCAGCTTGTCGGTATTTTATCGGTTGCATTTCGTCAAGTGTGCGATGGCATTGCATGATATAATTCCACCTAAACCATTTAATCATCGGACTACCAGACGTACGGCGAAGTGCCTTAGGTACATGGTGGACATCCCACCCATACGCACTAAACATTTTGGAAGATCTTTAATTGTGCGTACAGCAATTCAGTACAGATTGGAATTCCCTGCCGGAGTCTGTGTTTCCTTAAAGCAACAACCTACGAGTGTTTAAGTCAATAGTGAATAGGTTACTTCTAGACAAGCGTGGTATACCGTCGACCACATCATCGCTTACCATCAGATGAGATAGTGGTCAAGCGCGAGACAATCAACAATAAAAAATAAAATAAAATCGCCATTAAACATTATTACATAAATAGGACATTTTACGTAAATATTTATTTATTTTAATACACACAAAGAAACAGTTACAGATAAAATTATAAATATGGGCACAAAATAACTGCTTATAAACAGAAAACTAATTTTTTTTTAAGTCTCACGCAAAATCGGCTGCACGGATTTTGAAGAAATTTTGCGTACAGAAATTTAATAACCAGGATTTAACACATATGATACTTTTTTACAAGCTTTTTATTAACTTTCAATGTATGTATGTATGTGCATTCGGGTCAAATCTTACAACTGAATTTTGAAGCAGTTATCGCCAAACGATTAAGATGAAATTTGGATGTGATAAGTTTGGATGACAATGCACGGGAAGCTAAAAAGCCTGTTTCAAAAGTTTTTTTAATTGGAAAATATTATATTCCGATAAACTCGGCCTCCCCTGGGCTCATAAAATACTATTCACGCGTGCGAGGCAGCGGCCATGAGATATTTTCGAACTAAATCATTATTTTACACTTAAGGCGCTTTTTACGCCCCAATGTTAACGCAGTACCAGTACTCACGGCCAGCCGTGCGCCCGCTCCATGCCAAAACATCAATATTGAACCTCCTTTTAAACAGTTTTGTTTGCAAAATATTATTTGATTTACATATGCTATGTTAGTTATGAAGAAATTCCAGCCATCAATTCTTCTGGGTAAAAATATTTTTAAACATCCAAGTCATTTTGGAAGAGTTTCCAAAAGTTGCGAAAAAATATCGTCTTGATAATTATTTTTTAAAGCAAAACTATTAGTTGCACGAAAAAACCTTGTGTTAAAAATAATGTGCATTGTAACGATTTCGTTACAATCTGCCCATACTTAACTTCTTTTAATTAAAAATAAAAACACAAAATAATCAAATTATAATAAAATTCGAACGGTTGATTATCTATCAACGCAAGCTAAGTTTTCGAACGCAGCGAGGTGAAGTTGGTGCGAGCCGCGAGGAACTAAAGTGTTTGAACGAGGCATGTCATTGCATTGACCGTGAGCGAGCGAGCAGAAGTATCTCTAAGTAGTCTGTGAGCGAGCAGGCGAGGTGCATTGACTTTCTGCCCACATTTTTTCCTATGAAAAATTACTCCAGTAAAATCCAATTAATCTTTAATTGATAATTGGCATTCTTTATAATTTTAATAAATACCCCTAAGTTTACCCCAAAGTGTTGGGGTTCCTACCCCGGCTTCAGACCGGCTGCCGCTACTACCTAGCGTGTGTGTTGGCCTACCCTAACGCACTGTTAGCTGCCTAACTCTGTGTCGCCGCGCTACGGGACTACCTACCACTTACTCTGCACCACCGTTTCCCGGGATCTAGCAACGAGCGGAACTGTACTGCACATCACCGGACGCCTCTAACGCTAAGGCCAGTGGTACACTATCTTGTGGCTACGCAACGTACTTCGGACCGCGAGTGGCAACCCCGACCCTGAAAACTAATAAAATTGTTAACCTTCAGTTGGTTTTTATTCTACTACCTTCTAGCTACCTGTTAGGTAGGTAAACCAGTTAGAAGTGATACACTGGCGCCCACTTAAGGTTCATTCGTGTCCGAATTGCGTTGCCTAGCCTTAGCATTTAAATAGTTTTCATTGGTGCTGGTTAGTCATGAATCATAGTTTAGTCTTGAAAACAAATTGACTTTAGGTGAATGTGCTAACGCAATTGATTCTATTGTAAAATTCTGTTATCTGTAACTAGCTGTATTCTGTTAGTCATTCACACATAAAGCAATTTCTAAGTTGATTAGATTAATTGGCTGATTGTATTAAGCTGATCAAATCTATAATAGTTATTTTTATTCATTTTGAACACTCACCCAATTCATAAACCACAATGGCTTATGTGATTAAGTTCCTATCACTTCAAAAGTCTGAACTGGAGTATGAAGTAGAACTCCGTGGTGGTGTAGGGGAATCCGTTCAAGAGCTGCGCAAACAAATTGTTAAATTGTCTCAAGCATTACCATCGGAAGACATCCTTGAATCACATCTTGAACCAAGTGACGATCTTAAAGGTGTGAAGGAAACACTACTCAAATCTCAAGGCAATTTGACTATTCTAAAATCAAAACCAGATAAAAATTTACTTAGTCGTACGGAAACCTTATTACACCACGTTTATCACAGATTTAATAGAATAAATAAAAGTCCAGAAGTGGCTGAAGTCTATAAAATCTGTTGTTCGAATTTTAATTCTCAATATAAGGAGTTATGTGGTCTACAACCACAAACATCTAATACCGGAAATAAGACATCGACTTCAATTACTGATACTGCTGCAGAGCTTAGTACTGTCACAGTTACATGTGAGCGCAACCTACACGCAGATATAGGCAAATTAAAATTTTCAGGCAAGACATGCGTACGCTCTTTTATACAGAAAGTCGAGGAGTTCGTCCAATCTCGCGGAATGTCATATGGAAAAATTCTAACGTTAGCGTACGAAATTTTTTATGATGATGCCTTGCACTGGTATCGTTGTAACGCTAGTAGGATAAATACGTGGGAAGAGTTGCGTCAATTGCTTAAGGAGGATTTTAGCAGCAGTGATTACGATTACAAGCTAGCTGCGGCAATTCGCTCACGCACTCAAGGTGATAAAGAGAATATAACTATATACTTGTCAATAATGCACGGCATGTTTTCACGTCTCGATAAACCTCTTTCTGAAAACGATAGATTAGACATATTACTACATAATATTCGTCCATGCTATGCTAGCGTATTGTCTGCCTCTCCAGACATCAAAACTATTGATATGTTAAAGACGGTGTGCCGTAATTTTGAGAACATTCAGGCTCGATTTTCCGAATTTCGGGAGCCTCCTAAAGCGTCCAGCAGCACAATCGCCCCAGAATTTGCTTATAGATCTGATAACTTCGCCAATGCTAAGCCAGGGATGTACAATAACACTAACTATAATAAGCAAGCGGAAAAGCCCTTCAATAATACAAGTACTAATGTTGCGGCTCTAGTTGCTACTGCTCATAAGCCCTTATTCTGTCCGCGATGCCGAACAAAAGATCACACGTTAAGGAACTGCAAAGAGGAAAAGTTCCTTATCTGTTTCAAATGTGGAAGAAAAGACGTCCGTTTTCCGGAATGTCCCGTTTGTAATCCAACACGTCCCGATGGTTCAAAAAACTAGGTAAACAGGATTGGAGAGACAGCGCTACAGATCTGCGAGCAGTTCATGATAACTTTGATCCTATTGACTGGAAGGACTGGTTAAAATTCATATCTTCTTTTTCAGACTTTAACGCTGTATCTTCAATCCGTAATAATAATACTAACATAGTCAGGTCCAACCCTTATGTTCGTGTCTCTATTAAGGGAGAATTGTTAATGGGCTTGCTTGACACTGGCTCTTCTACTACGATACTGGGTAACGGAAGCCATGAGTACCTATTAAGGGCTGGTTTTGAATTAGAACTGTGTGATAAGGTCCAGTTTGTTGCTGCAGGCGGCGAGAAACTGAGCTCTATTGGGTTTCTGCACTTACCTATTGAGTTTCAAAACCAATCACATAACCTTAAAGTGTTCGTTGTTCCGAGTATAAAACACTCACTTATATTAGGCATGGATTTTTGGTGGTTATTTGGTCTTTTTCCCAAACACCTAGACCGCATTGCCTTCTACAAAGATTCAGATACGGTTGTCACTACAAACTCTGTATCAAAAAATGTGTGTGCTTACGAGCATCTATCGGACGAACAAAAATGTACAGCCGATGACATAATATCAAAATTTAAAGACATATCTTACGAAGTACGTGGACTGGGTCGTACCGGTTTAATAACCCATGCAATTGATACCGGAGATGCCGCACCCATTCGCCAACGTTACTATAGAATGTCGCCAGAAAAACAGCGTATCCTAATTGAGCAATTGGATGAGATGCTCAAAGATGACGTTGTGGAACCGTGTGAGAGTCCGTGGTCGTCCCCAGTACTTCTCACACCAAAAAAGAACGGCGAGCTACGTTTTTGCCTAGATAGTCGGAAACTCAATGCAGTAACTAAGAAGGATGCATATAATCTACCCTATATCTCGGAAATCTTAGACAATTTACGAGACGCTAAATATTTGTCAAGTTTAGATTTAAGCAAGAGTTTTTGGCAAATTTTAATTAGAGAGGAAGACAGACAGAAGACGGCTTTCTATATTCCGTCACGGGGAACCTATCAGTTTAAAACTATGCCCTTTGGGCTTACGGGCGCTCCTGCTACACAACAAAGGCTGGTTGACGCGCTATTCTATGGCCCTGAATTCGAGCACCGGGTCTTTGTATTTATCGACGATATCATCGTTGTGTCAAATTGCTTCTCTCAACATATAGATTTACTAAATCGGGTACTTGAAAAGTTAAAAACTGCCAATCTAACTATCAATTTTAAAAAAAGCAATTTCTTTAGACAGGAATTGAAATATCTGGGTTATATAGTAGACTCTAATGGCCTACATGCAGATCCCGAAAAGGTGAATGCCATCGTAAACTACCCCACTCCTACAAACCGCAAGGAAGTAAGGCGTTTTTTAGGAACGGCATCGTGGTACCGTAGATTTATCCCCGACTTTAGTTCCTTGGCCAGTCCTTTGAACAAGCTCACTTCTCAGGGGAAGAACGCCGCTCCTTTTGCCTGGTCTTCCGAAGCTGACAATGCTTTTCAAAAGCTTAAGACTCACCTTATGTCTGCGCCTATTCTCTCCTGCCCTGATTACTCAAAACCTTTTGAAGTCCACACTGACGCTAGTGACTACGGAATCGCTGGAGTCCTCACTCAAATGCTTGACGGACAGGAGAGAGTGATCGCTTACATGAGTAAGTCCCTGTCGCATCAGGAACGTAACTACAGCGCAACTGAGCGAGAGGCTTTAGCTGTACTAACCGCTGTTGAACATTGGCGGTGTTACCTGGAAAATGGCCTTACTTTCACCGTGTACACCGACCATTCTTCCCTTATATGGTTTTTAAACCTAAATAACCCAACCGGCCGACTAGCCCGATGGGGTGTACGTCTCTCAACCTTTAACTTTAGAATAAAGCATAGGAAGGGCTCAGAGAACGTAGTTCCAGATAGTTTATCCCGCGCAGTTCCTATCACGGCAATTGATTCTGTACCAAGCACACCGATACTTAATACAAGTGATCAGTGGTACTTAAATGTGTTCAACGGTTGCCAAAATTCACCAACGTCATTCCTAAACTACAGGGTCGACAATGGCAAGTTATACCGGTATATGAAGTCCATTAACCCGCTTACTCGGGAATTCGAATGGAAAGAGGTCATACCAATGGAGGGTCGCAATGCAATTATTGCCCAAAATCATTCAGAACCTACTTCCGGCCACTTTGGAATTTTTAAAACACATAAACGCTTAAGTTTAAAATACTTTTGGCCTAACATGCACAAAGAAGTATCCAATTTTGTTTCTAGTTGTGATGCTTGTCTTTCACATAAACACTCTACTCATTCTACTCTTGGTACTATGGGTCGACCAAAGGACTGCTGCCGTCCTTTTCAAATGCTAAGCGTTGATTTGGTTGGTCCCTTGCCTGTATCCAGGAAGCAAAATACATTTCTGTTAGTCGTAACATGCTGTTTCTCTAAATATTGCATGTTGTTTCCTATCCGTAGAGCTACTGCTGAGATTATTTCTCGGATACTTGAGGAAAAAGTCTTTTTAGTTCACGGAATTCCATGCACTATATTAATGGATAATGGAAAACAGTTTACTAGCAACATTATAAAGAACTTATTTGCTAACTATAATGTGCCAAATGTGTTCTATACTCCTCTCTATACTCCTCAGGTGAATACCGTAGAACGCTATAACAAAACCATCATGACAGCTGTATCCACCTTCATTCAAAATGATCATAGGGCATGGGATACCAACATATACAAAATACAATTTGCATTAAACAGCGCTGTGAACGAAGTCACTGGTTTCACACCTTCCTTTTTGGTATTCGGTCGTGAGTTGATTAGCTGCGGTTCTCATTACATCGACCCAGATCTGCAAGGCAATATCATTTTCACACCTCGGGATAGCTACGCTGAAAATTTAGGCGCCCTTCAAAAGATCTTTGATAAAGTGCAACTTTCCCTTATAAAGGCTCACTCACGAAATAGCACAAATTACAACCTTCGCCGTAAAAACGTTGAGTTTAATGTGGGCGATACGGTGTGGAAGCGCACATTCTATCAGAGCGACAAAGATAGTAAATTTTCAAAAAAATTAGCTCCTAAATTTATTAAATGTAAAATTATTGCTAAAAAGTCCAAGCTTGTTTATGAGCTAGAAGACATGACAGGTCGCAATATAGGGACATGGCATGTCAAGGATTTTAAGTTAACCTAGTTTTAACAGTGGATTTTTCTAGCAAAAATCCTCACCTAAAAAGGGGGGTATGTAACGATTTCGTTACAATCTGCCCATACTTAACTTCTTTTAATTAAAAATAAAAACACAAAATAATCAAATTATAATAAAATTCGAACGGTTGATTATCTATCAACGCAAGCTAAGTTTTCGAACGCAGCGAGGTGAAGTTGGTGCGAGCCGCGAGGAACTAAAGTGTTTGAACGAGGCATGTCATTGCATTGACCGTGAGCGAGCGAGCAGAAGTATCTCTAAGTAGTCTGTGAGCGAGCAGGCGAGGTGCATTGACTTTCTGCCCACATTTTTTCCTATGAAAAATTACTCCAGTAAAATCCAATTAATCTTTAATTGATAATTGGCATTCTTTATAATTTTAATAAATACCCCTAAGTTTACCCCAAAGTGTTGGGGTTCCTACCCCGGCTTCAGACCGGCTGCCGCTACTACTTAGCGTGTGTGTTGGCCTACCCTAACGCACTGTTAGCTGCCTAACTCTGTGTCGCCGCGCTACGGGACTACCTACCACTTACTCTGCACCACCGTTTCCCGGGATCTAGCAACGAGCGGAACTGTACTGCACATCACCGGACGCCTCTAACGCTAAGGCCAGTGGTACACTATCTTGTGGCTACGCAACGTACTTCGGACCGCGAGTGGCAACCCCGACCCTGAAAACTAATAAAATTGTTAACCTTCAGTTGGTTTTTATTCTACTACCTTCTAGCTACCTGTTAGGTAGGTAAACCAGTTAGAAGTGTTACAGCATGAATCAATAATAAATATATATTTATTTTTCAAATCTTTTAATCTAGGCGTTACTAAGGAGTATGCTTTAGAAAGTAACCGTTTTACGGCACTAAAGCGCATGTAGGCCCTTAAGAGGAAATTTGGTCAGAGAGCGCTGATTGAATTTCCTTAGTAAAAAGTCATAATTCGAGGTTTGGCTTTCGTATATTTTTTCCTCCAATATTGGACCAATTTAAAAGATATGCCATAAACTGGAAACATAAGATAAATACTAAGCCCCTATGTTTTCCGTTTTTCATTTTTATTATTCAAATTTGTACACTAAGCCTCTGTTGACAGCGCAATTATGACCATTTTTTGAGGGTTCTAGTGCTTCTAAAGATAACGTATCATCAAGTCGAAAATTCTTCCATACAAACGTAGTCTAGCAAATACTCCACTGTTTGACGATGTACGTTCAAAATAAAAAGTAATATCAATTTTTCTCATCATTATCTAGCCCTGTATGGACACAAAATAAAAAAAATATATATATATTTGAAAGTGAGCGTCGAAAGTTCCATATTTCAACACTAATTTTAACGCATCTTTGGGCGGAAATAAACACCATAAGAAGAAGAAAAATTGCAAAACGGCCACCATACAGGCATAGATTAGTAATTCAACAATGCATATATTTTTATTTTCAAATTATACATTTAGTAGATTTTTCATGATATCTAGACTCCCAAAGGTCTATTTATAAAATTTCGAGCGCTCGTTTACGTCCTAAATCATCATCCATTTCGATACAAATTTACAAAAGTGCTAATTCGTACGCAAATAAGCTTCTTACTGCTCATCACAGCATCTATCTCTTTCGCACGTGTTGTCGGATGACATAGCATGCATTTTAACCTCGCGCACAAAATAGTTCGTGCCGTCGACTAGGGGCACCTTAACGTAGCTCATACATTTTTCTCTTTCCCACTAAACCTTAATGCTACAACTAAGTAAAGTTAAGGCATGTAACAAAGTTCTAACTAAGTTAACTCGGCTCAGTTTCCAACAGCTCACATTAACTTGGCAACAATCTAATGACACGATAGTGTTTTTTGCACGTCTAATGCTTTTAGTAATGCAAAGCTAATTAAAACTTAAGCCATTCTGTTTGAAAAGTGTTACAAAAGGAATACATAATTGGATTAAGTTTTTTGGTCCCGTAAAGATGACGCTTACAGACATAAAATATAGCCATAGTAATACTAATGACAACAACAAGCATGGAAATTATTATCTTAAAGATTTTGTCACCAAGGCGGATGCTCTGTAACCTCAGAACATACCTCTTTGTTCTAGCTAGGTTCAAAATAAGGTTGTATGTTATTAAACAAAATCTGTACCTCTATAAAATGTGTCATTGGTATCTCTTGTTTTTATCGTTTTTACTCGGTTTATTTTCTTGTGAAAAAGTTTTTAAAGTGAGCAAGTTCCGTAGTAAGATACCTAAAGGATTGACAAAATACCAATAATAACTCAATTCACACATTCGTGCTGTTTGTCGCTACGAAATTAGAATAGAATAAGAATAAGAATCTTTATTTGTAAACATAGGTAGTTACACGGTGTGCGGGATGTTACAATACTAGTTAGATTCTCTATGTTTTGCCTTGAAGCGTACAAATATTATCACATTTAAATTAATTATTTTATATTCAAGTAATCAGCAAGTGTTCCATGAAGTCATTTTTAATTATAATAAGAGCTGGACTTTTAGAGTACTATTTATACATAATAATTTAGAAAAACAGTAAATGATAATATAAATTGTATCAATTAATCAAAGAAATATTAAAAATTTGAAATCAAATAATGAATTATCTATTAATTAAAACGAATAATAATATAATTCAAGATTAGATGTCAAGTAAATTCGGTTGTATGTTTCCTTATCTTGAAGACTGCTGAACCGATTGTTTTGAAACTTTCACTATTCCCTAAATTGAGAGATACTTAATCTATTGGATTGAAGAATAACCATGATCCTAGCCCACATAGATTAACATTACATTGTGCTATTCCAACAATATTATATACACACAGTATCGAATTGATAATCTCCTTTTTTGAAGTCGGTTAAAATAGGCTGCCGTCAGAAGTAAAAATACATTAGCATGTCGATGGCGCTGTCACATTCGCATGACGCTGACGCGCAACCATAATTTGCCCCTACCAAAAATAATATATTCACTTCCAATTCTTTTATTTTTTTTTTTTTTCCGATCTCAATTTTTCTCAAAAAATTGATCTCAAATTCCGCGACCTGAGCCTTGTTACTAGGTAAGCATAAAAACATACATGAGAATTAAATGTACTATCTAATTAAAGTATCTATCCAATCCTATAAATTTGACTTTCGGTTCCATCTGAGCATAATTTGGTATCTTAATATGTTCGATTTCGTTGTAATTAAACAGACACATCTTTAAAATGAAATTAAATTCTCTCTTCATTAACATTAATTATCAAATATTTATCAACCAAGTACTTAATTAATATAAACCTTACACTAAAATATCGATCACCTCTTTTTTCTTTTCTTTTTTGTAGCTTTGCCCCACACATGGAATTTCTTCCAGTATCGTGGGTGCGTTTACAAACACTTAAACTCACATACACACACACCCAGAGCCGGAATAACTAGCTATAGGTCATACAAATATTTGTTCCGTGCGGAAATCGAACCCGCGACACGCAGCGCAGCAGTCAATCGCTCAACCACTGCTCCTACCGTGCGCCCTCTTGATGGTCTCCATTGAAAGCTCACGGACATAATGAGCTGTCACATTGCAGCTGCAGCAAACAATATTAATAGTGCTGTCACCATACTTTAATAACACAGGACCTGTGAGCATTAGTCATGATTTGAGAAGTTTGAAAAGCTATTATATATATGAGTGTTTGTTCTACTCTTCGGTCTAGTCGCAAGCGCTACTGATAAGCATAAGGTTCTGAGTTCGATGCCCGGGTCGGACAAAATATTATTGGGATTTTCCATCAGGAATTTATCATTAGCATCCCGTAGTCTGGTATTGTGCCCGGTTGATTGCAATAGACTCATTATAGGGTAACATGGGACTAAAACATACCTGATGAAATGTGGGAGTCTTATAGGTGCTCCCGTGCCTAACACTTAGAGGGATACAGGCGTAATGTTATGTAGTTAGTGTTTGTTAAGTTCTCATGAAGTTGAATGGTAGACACATCGTGATTTGTGTACGTATTCTGTATTTTGACGGAGTTCGACAAGTTAAACTAGGGTTTTGATTGTAAGTACATACATGTACCTACTTATCCTTGTAAAAACGAAGCTGTACTTGATTCAGCGCCAGCCCGAGGGTATAGTGAGAGGAGCGGTTGCTCTAAGCGCCAGATGTCTAGACGCGCTAAAAAATCAAATGCGAAAAACAATTTCCTGCAAAACATGGAGTATTTTGAGAGGCGCGGGAGTATTGTTGATGTTATCAATAAAAGTTGAGTTTTAAAGAATAAGAATGAAGTGAGATTTGAGTGGTACAGAGACTGCACTTTTGACCCTTAAGTGTAAAGTTAAGTATGTCGATTTCTGAGGCAATAAATGCTTTTCTTTCTTTATTTTCCTATTTCTCTTCAAAACAATACAAAGACAAGACTAGTTAAGTACCTCACCTGAGAATAGTACAATCACACAGCACAATCACATTGCAATCCTATTGCCAACAAAATAATAAAGCGATGTGAATGAGCTTTGATAAGACAGCACTACGGGACTACAAGGCACTACGGGAGTTGTGCAGCATTTGTCAAGCACAACACTAGTGAGACATTCATTGCATTGGAAACTTTTGTTGTTATGATGAAGTGTGTGTTCGCTCAAAGAGAATTCTATACGTCCCGCGAAGTAGGAGCTAAGCTTCGTATTAAATTGTATTTATGTGCTACTTCTGCCAGCAGTTATTTACGTTGTTAAATTGTAGGAATTGCAGAAATGGGTTTGAAATGCAGTTTTGTTGCAGAGATAGATAATTATATGAGATCTCAGTTGAGTTGTGTTGAGTACCGCAATGTTAATTGTTCTTTGAATTAAGGTACTGTAGAATTGAAACTTAGTGAAACCAAGTACGTCAGTATTTTTTATGCCTTACGTTAGATTTTGTTGAGATCTTTTTGACATTGATTGTTGCTGAGATGATACTTGCATTTGAATTTCCCTTCAGAAACTGTGAAAATAAATGGTAAATAGTTGATGCTAAAAATAGAACATCTTGAAGAAAATATTTTTACATATAAAACAATGTCGTTACACCATTGTAAGTTGCACCATTTATAAGTCGAGAACGGCTGGATCGATTTTCGTGATCTTTAATTTGTTGGATTTATCGCCGCCCCGTATAAGAGAATAAGTATTGAAATATCGAAAATATTAAAGAAAAACAAAATTATGAAGAAAATTCATTTTCCCATGCGTTTTGCGAACCACGTCATAGACCAAAATGAAACAAAACACGGACCAAAATGAACATACCGTCACAGTATAAATATGGACAAACAGTAGGTATGGAAACTACCTACAAAAGCTCGAAACGGAACACACACTTAAACATGCGCATCGACGAGACACCTATTTACCCGACTGCCGAAGGAGGGTAATGTGTTTATCAGTCTATGTATGTATGTATGTATGTATATATGTATGTATGTATGTATGTATGTATGTATGTATGTATGTATGTATGTATGTTTGTTCCTATGTGGCGTTCTAGAGACCAAACGCGTTGGCCGATTTTGATGATTCTTACGTCAATCGATTCGTCTTAATCCTGCGAGTGTCACTGGCTACATTAAAATTGGAAAATACAAAAATGCCGGCTTTTGGGCGCCATTTTGTGGGGAAAAACATTTTTTTTTCTCTCAAAACCCATCGTGTGGGGTATCAAAATAAAGGATTTTAAGAGGCGATTTCAAAAATATATAACATTTATATGTTTAAATGTACCTAATTCTAAAAAAAAATAACTAAAAAGTTGTAAATAAAAAAAGTTAGCTCTGGGTGAGGCGGGAGGGCGTGTCAGACTTTTACTGACTAAAACCCACCCGTGTTCCTTCAGTTGCTTGAGCCAGGGCCGCGGTAACTCTTTTTCAACTAAGCAGCATCCGAAATGCTGTCAGTAATGCTTTGCTGAGGTAGCATTACTAAAATAACATTCTCAGCTCCACTTTACCAACATAGCACCTGTTTCAATGATTCCGAATTTTCTTTGATATTCTCCAGTTGCATAAACACTTGAAACACAAAACAACACCAATTTTACATCACAGTGTTCACTAGGAATCAATTTGCGAATAATTTAAATAGACACTGGATTCTACTCAAAAAAAGCCCGCCAAAAATCCGGCTTTGTTACGTTTATGAATCAAGTATAAATATTGGGAACGCCATCGCTATTCGTGCGCTGAGGGTGTGTGGAGAGTTTGATCTGAAAGTTTGAATATTTTACGTTATGACTAGAAAAGATAAAGTAGAAATTACAAGGTCTGCTGAAGAAATAAGAAGAATGAAGATTAACATTTTGGCCTTAGCTCCTTCTGCGAATGCGGCTTCCCTGGTAACTCATAAACGGAACAAATATGTGGATGTCTCTAACAATTCTCAACCTCATTTTTTCTTTTATTTCCTTCTTTTAATTAGACTTTTTACAATGGTTTTCAATCATCTTTATAGCCCGTTGCTAAAAATAGTTCAGCATTGATAACATTTGTGCCACATGTTAAATTTAGTCTTGTCATACTTTTTTTTTACCTTTGTATATAATTTTTTACAGATTGTTTTGTGAATGTGTGAACATCGTAGGCCTTCTAGATTTCTAGATGCTTGTTAACATTTGTTTACTTTTTATCTCGTTTATACAAACTTTTTATTTTTTAGTTTATTACGACTTATTGTCGGGCCTACGTTGTCCCCCCATATCTAAGCACTAATGCTGTAACATGGAAATATTGTAAAAACTAACTATTTTTTTAAAAAAGTAACCGTAGAGTTTCTTGCTGGTTCTTCTCTATAGGAAACGACCAACCCGAACCGTGCACCTTTTGTCGACGTTTTATAAGTGCCCATGTAGGCCTATGTGAAATAAAGGTTTTGAGTGAAAAACGCGCGCGGAGTGTCGCGCCGATAAAACCACGCTCGTGTATATGCATTCTAAGTTAAAGTTACCAATAGAAATTCAATGTTACTAAGAACTTTCAATATTGATATGAAGACGAATTCCTTGGAGGTTACTATTTAATCATAGAACAGAGCATTCAAAGAGCTATAATGATGTCTGATTGAATAATGTCTCTGTGCTTATTTGTACTTGTAAAAAGTCGACTTTTTATTTGCAGTATAGAAATTGCTCGTGGCATGGGGAAAATTATACGTAAACATAAGTATATTATGGTATGCTAGCTTCCTTCCGCGGCATTACCCGCGTAAAAAGTTGTACGAAACAATTTTGTAACACCAATGAGATAAAAACTACTACCATGTCCTTCTCAAACTATCTGCATACTAAATTTCATCTAAATCGGTTCAGCCGTTTAGTCGTGAGAAGATAACAAACAAACAAGATAAAAACATGCATTTATATAAAATAAGTATTTATTTAACAGACGCTCAGCCGTCGGCGAAAGCCGTTTACGGTTGAATTGAAGAAGATTAGCTAGACCAACTTCCAGAAGAACACAATATTATGCCCTAACAAACCTAGAATTTGTGTAGTGCATATAATTGTACCTAATTTAGCAGGTCTAGTGGGTGAATAACGTGAATATCAACTTCAATATTAGTACTGTTACTAAAATAGCCGAATGTAAAAAAAATGGATATAAACATATACTAAAATAGAGTTATTCCGTCACACGACACATTAGACCGTCGCTGAAGCACTCCTAAATTTTACACCTACAAAATTCGCTCAATGCGGCTGAAGACAATTTAATTTAAAAAAAAACAACAGCCATCAGGAAAAAAGAAAACAGCAATCACAAACAACAATAATGTTGATCTTTTTTTTTTAATTGTCTTACTTCAAAAACACCCTGTTACAAAACTCTTTAAAATCAAAAATAACCCATTTAACATCAATCCAAAAAGTATAATTTCAAACACAAAAAGAATTTTTGAAGTGAAACTTCTTTATCGACGTATGGGAGAAATTTTGTACGTAGAGTCCGTCCAACGAAAAAAGTCTCGCGGAAATACATGGAACTAACAAGATTTGCTAGAGGACAGCGTACAGTCGCATAGAAACTAGCGCTGCGTCTACGGGACTTCTTTCGTTGGACGGACTCTATCGTCACGTTTTTCGGTTACGCGCCATGTTGCTTTTTTTATCAAAGTTTAGTAAAAAGACTTATTCAAATTTAAGTGAATTTACAAGAAAAGTGAGTAATTATTTATTTCGTTTTATAAATTCAACACGTATGAGCATGATTTTAATATTTATAAATTAATTAATTTATAAATATATATTATAATAAGAACAATGATAAAATAAATTACTCATTAATTGTATGCATGTCTATAATAATAAAATAGCTTTAATTTAATACGGAAAAAATTGTTTTTCTTAAGGCTTAAGCCTTATCTACCCCATTTTCGTGAAGTTGCAAATAGTAGAAAAATGATATGTCGTAAAGAAGTTTCACTTCTTATCTGTGTACTCTGGTACACACACACATTTTTCATAATCGGTTCACAATTATTGACGGAGAAATCGGTGAACATACTTAAAACATACAGTCGAACACAGAACCTCCTCCTTTTTGGGAAGTCGGTTAAAAATACACAGAATCCTTATTCATATCCCAAGAAGCGACAGGATATAACAGCTAAACCAAACTCGTGAAACACTAACTTAGTTTCTCGCTAGACGCAAAAGCCGAGTTGGACACAGCCCCAACTGTATTTCAGCTTTGATAAATACTGAAACCCATGTAATTCAGTTTTGGAACTTAAAACCGGGGACCAAAACTCATGTTCCTTTGACATAATTTATTTATGGCACTTTAGTTTTACTTTGATATATTATTTAGTGTTGTCGTCCTATAGCTAGGAGTGTCACTATATTACTATTGTCCGATTTTGAGTTTTTAAGACCTCCGTAATCAGCAACAAATTCTCTATAGATCTCTCTAATCAGTATTTTTCTATTATCAATAGATTTCGGATAAAAAATAAAAACGCCCGAAATTGCTGTGTTTACGAATATATTTATAGTAAGTTTATTACCAATACATAAATTTGCATACTATAAAATACTTAATTAACAATAACTACCTATATATATACTTGAATAAAAAATAAAAAACTACGAACGCGTATAAAAAGGACAGGAGTCATTGGGCGCCAAATATTTCTCCACATCGCTGTCAACGTGAAAAGTGTCCAGAACTCTGGCAGCATTGCCACGTTGGATGGCAATGCTGATTCTCTGGCCGTGGAAGGGTCACGTGAAGTGTCGACTAAAACACAAACCTATTTAAGTTAAGATCAAGAAATTGATTTCAACTAATAATGTGCCTATTCAACAGTGCCCAATTAGATCTATTTTTTGACACCGAAAACTCTCACATAGATTTATAGTTGCATATAGTTGACCTGCTGTTGTTCGCGACTTGGTTTGCGTGGCAGTAGTACTTCGAATAGTCTATTTATTATATTGTGCAATAATATTGTAGATGTGTGGGCCGCCTTACTTGAGAAATTATTAGATAACTATTCAAACTGCCACCCCTTTAACGATGAGTTCCAGTATAAAAACTATCTATGTCCTTCCCAGAGTCTCAAACTACCTCCATACCAAATTTCATCTAAATCGTTTTTGCGGTTTAACCGTGAAAAGGTTGAGACAGACAGACAGAGATAGTTTCGCATTAATATTAGTATGGATAAACAGCATCAATTTTTATTAATACGCGGTATATTTTCGTGATTCTACAACTCCAAATATGACTTTACAGATAGTGACACTTTAGGTTCAGGACAGCAGTCTAGCACTTTAGTTTTAGTTTGTTAAATTATTTAGTGGGTTCCTGAGATACTGTAGTGATTCTGGTAATACTAGGCTAGCATGCCTAACGAGCTTGGGTCTTAGTATCGGTGCATTTTACACTAGAGATTCCTGAGGTACTCTGCTACTGGTAAATACAGCCGCTAAGGTAGTTTTAGTGAATTAAAAATGCCTCGGGACATAGGAGGTTGGGTCTTTTGCAAGGATTCCTGAGATTTTATTGGGTTAGTGCTAAGCAGTAGGAGAGGTTCTTAAGTCGAAATAATACACATAAATCTTTTTCTTTCGTCTGACTGAATCTTGGCGATGGCGGCCAATCTCAGCTGAGATAAGCTATCGTCGTCGAAGATATTATATAGTGAACAAGTGTGTTCCCTCACTCTCATAGTCCGATGAGCCCTCAATAAGAACACGAACGGAGAGATCAGGCCCACGATCAACAGCTTAACGTTTTACACAACACGATTGGCGCAATGGTTGAGCGATCGGCTGCTGTGCTGCGTGTCACGGGTTCGATTCCCGCACGGAATTGATATTTGTATGGCCTACAGATAGTTGTTCCGGATCTGGGTGTCTTGAGTATGTGAGTTTAAATGTTTGTTTACGCACCCACGATATAGGAAGAAATTCCTAGTGTGGGGCAAAGTAATTTTAAAAAAAATAATAAAAATAAAATAACGTTCTAATGCAGATGCTAAATAGAACCAACTGCATTAGAATAGAATAGAATAGAATTTCTCTTTATTTAAGTATCCATGACTCAAAAAATGGTTAGTAAAACTACCATACTACTAACAGCATTACCTAGTACTAATTACTATTCAATAAATTTGATTTGCGACACAAAAACAGGTAATGTCTTTTTAGGAAACACCATGACCTTTAAGACAAAGCACCACATAATTCCATCACCTTAATAACTCCAAAAACACCCCATCGTAACAGATATGAAGGGTTACCGGATAGGATATATGTAGAAGGACACTGAAGAACCCTTATTAATGATATATTGGGGTTCCGCATACACTATGCGACACCCGACTTGATCTATAACCTCTGGTCACATCTTTTACAGATTGCATTTTTAGGAGCTCTGAAAGTTTATGAGTAAAGGTCTCAGGTGCTGGGTTCAAATATAGATTTGGAAAGTTGATGAGATCAGATAAGGATGACGTGAGTTTTGGTTTGAGAAAAATAGGGTTCTTTTTTTAACTGTGACATTGGTTTACGGATTAATGTTCGGTCTGTTAGTTGACCTGTTAATTCAAACCATAAGTATATAATAAACTAAAAGAACTATCAACGTAATACCTACCATACCTACAACCTGAAGGACCTTTAAATAATAATAATAACAAAAAATGTAAAAAAATTGTAAAATGTATTACAAGTATGTGCCCGACCCAGTTCTCGAAAATGACCATGTCACGTTGTACTGGGATCGGTCTATCATCACTGATAGGACTATTGATGCCAATAAGCCGGATATAGTGGTGATAGACCGATTAGCGTGCCGCACAATGATAATCGATGTCACCATCCCGCATGACGAGAACCTCGTGAAAGCTGAGAAAGAGAAACAGATCAAGTATCTCGACTTAGCACACGAGGTTGTCGCCATGTGGAATGTGGACTCGGCGATCATTGTGCCGATTGTCGTTACGGCCAACGGCCTGATGGCCAAGAGCCTGGACGTCCATCTGTCGAGGCTGTCATTACGCGGTTGGGTCAAGGGCCTGATACAGAAGGCAGTACTCCTTGATACGGCTCGCATTGTGAGGAGGTTCCTGTCTCTGGAGCCCTAACCAGCAGTAGCTTGGACCCTGTTCCCGATACCGGTTGGTCTCTATTTTTATATTTTTAAATGTTTTTTAAGTTTTCTTTTTATTAAATATTTAAAAATGTATTCAATAAGCATGTAAATAAATAAAGGAGATAATAATAAATATAATATAGCCACGAGCCTCGACCAACGCCTTAGGAAGCTCTCGTTAGGCAGCTGGGTCAAAGGCCTGATCCAGAAAGCAGAACTGCTGGACACGGCTCGTATTGTTAGGAGGTTCCTCGCTCTGGAGTTCTGACCACCGGTAGCTTGGACCCTGTTCCCGATACCGGTGGGCCTCTATTTTTAAATGTGTTTTTTATATTTAAAAATAATGTAGACAATAAGAAATAAGTTGAATAAAGGATGTAATAATAGTTCTGGAATGGCGACCGCGAACCGGAAGACGATATGTTGGAAGGCTTCCCACTAGGTGGACCGATGACCTGGTTAAGGTTGCGAGAAGGCGCTGGATGCGAGACGCACGGGATCGGTCAATGTGGCGACGCCTGGGGAGGCCTATGTCCAGCAGTGGACGTCTTTCGGCTAAAATGATGATGTGATGAATAATAATCTTTATTTATCCAAAAACATACAGGGTTTCAAATACAGTTTGATATTTGATATAAACATATGCTTATTGTCAGATTAATTTTATGGTTTATGTTGCAAATTCTGTACAAGAATAATATTCTACCTCTTAAACTAGGGAAAACCTGTATTTTAAGAGGTAGTTTAGTTTACGGTCAAGGTTTACAATGATCAACAAACCTCAACCTCACCTTTGTGAGGCAAATGAAAACGCTGTTGCTGTGGCTGATTTCTGGTAATAACGTATATAATTGAGGAATCATCGATACGACGAAGAAGAAGAAAATCAACGTAATAAAGCAAAAGTGAGTTTATATGTTCGTCATTTTAGGGTTCCGTATCCAAAGGGTAAAAACGGAACCATATTACTAAGTCTCCACGACCCGTCTGTCTATCTGTCTGTTTGTCTGTCCGTCTGTCACCAGACTGTATCTCATGGACCGTGATAGCTAGACAGTTGAAATTTTCACATTTGATGTATTTCTGTTGCCGCTATAACAACAAATACTAAAAACAGAATAAAATAAATATACTAGTGGAGCTCCCTTACAACAAACGTGATTTTTTGCCGTTTTTTTGCGGTCAAGGTACGGAACCCGTCGTGCGCGAGTCCGCCTCGCACTAGGCCGATTTTTTTGGGAATTGCACTTCTTTAAGTTTCACATTTTAATGATCACAACCATATTATTGTGTACAGCAGCCTGGGGGAGGCCCATGCCCAGCAGTGGACGTCTTTCGGCTGATATAATGATGATGCTGATGATGTCAGATCACAATTAGAAGCTGAAAGAGTCCCGATGTTACTCATTCAATAAAAGGTATTCAAAATTAACAGTAATACTATCCTCCCAAATGCACATGAAACCTAACCAACAATTTAAAGGTAATTAACCAATTAATAGGAAACCGAAATGTTTACATAAATCAATGTACGATTTTCCCGTATACGTCACTCTGTTTGTAGGTTACGCCGCAATGTTGATCGAGGTCGGATTCGAACCCGCAACCTCGTGGTTTTGAGTCAACACACACCCTTCGAGTATTGACTGATGAGCCCACAGTATTATAAAGTACATTTATATATTATATTAGTAAGACAGATTGAAGTGTATCGGGTAAAATGTATATAAAAGGTTGCTTCGGTATTCCGAAAATGAATGCTTTATCTAATTTCTTACTAATCCTACTATACTACACTAACGAGCAATGAAAAAGTTCCAGTGAAATAGCACCAAATTACTGCTAAGCGGGAAAGGCTAGCTTAATGATGCCAACTGCAATGTTGAAGTACATTTAACAGCGCATCAGAATATTACCAACTAAAAACGTAAATATTGTGTTCAAATTTTTAATTAAATGTGAAAAAATTAAATTAAGGTGTTTGTCGGCATTTTGTGGGTGGAACTTTTTCATTGCTCGGCAGTTTATTACAAAATTAAAGGTTGGTGAGGATGGATGTTTGTTACTTTTTCACACAAAAATTACTGAAGGGATTTGGATGAAACTTTACAGAAATATCTAGCTTATAGCTACATCAGAATAATACGTAGGCTATAATTTATAAAGATATTTGGCGAAGTACTAATACAACGCGGGCGGAGCCACGGGCGGCAGCTAGTATTATAAATACGAAAGTTTGGATGTATATTTGTTACTAAACTTCGCCAGAACGGCTGAACGGATCTGCATAAAATTTGGCACAAAGATAGATTATATTCTGGAATAGCAAATAGACTACTTTTTATCTCGGTATAATGTTCCCTTGGGCTTACGCGCTGGCGAAAGGTAATTATCAATATGTACAGACTCCTTCAATATGTTTCTCTTACTTTTCTTCTCTATTTTTTTACAGGATCAAAGACAGTTAAATCTTTCCTCCTGAGGCTCTAGACAAGTGACATTTTAAGCTCTCTGCCCTAGCACAATATTTCACACTTCGATATTTCTTTTAGAATTTTCAATCAGTTCTTCCGTTTTTTTCAAAAACGACAACATGCACTAATTTTTTAAATGGCGCACATTCACAGCGGATTACGCACTAATTATACGTTCCACTCAAATAGAGAATAGGAGCCACTTTCTTGCTGGGGTAACGTTTTCTACGACCACGAAAAATTTACGGGAATGTTTTCCTGTTTCACAATTTTTAGAGCAGTCGGGTTGTAGTTTATAAACTTATTTTAAGAGTTGCAGTGTTTGAGAATAGTGTGACGAACCCCGTTGTCAGTAGGTATTTTCTGTGAGGCATTTTCCCACTATTTTTGGCGACGAAGATGAGATTAAAAGGCGTGTTTATAATTATTTTGTTAAGTTGAAAGTTCGGTGGGTATAAAGTACCTACATGTACTTTACGCAGATTTTAAACTTTAAACAAGCTCAAAAACTTTTAATCAGACTCGCATCAAACATTTGTAAGGCCCCTCAACCATTTCATTGATTTAAAGACCACTTAGGCAAAAAAATGTTTTAAAAACTGAATTGATTAGCTCAAAACTTGCATATCGGCAAAAAAGTTCAATATTAATGCCAGCAATAAAATCTTTAACAATTTCATTACTTACCAAATTACGCCCATAAGTTCGTCCATCGAGCTGTTTGCCAGTCCATTTAACATGAAAAATAAAACTTTTGCTATTTTCATAAACTTTGATTGAAAATAAAACTTTTAGATTTTCTTTGCTCAACTCATCAAGCCTTTTCTCAATTGTGCGACAGAATTCCATATGAAGCATCCATCTTGTTAACTGACTTTCTTAACTCAATTATAGGGAGACTGTCTCGTTGGTCTGAATCAGAAGTCAGAAATGTAGAGATCTGCAAGAGAACCAGGGTTACCGACATAGCCCGAAGAATTGCCAAACTTAAGTGGCAGTGGGCAGGGCACTTTGCTCGCAGAACAGATGGCCGATGGGGCAAAGGGTTCTGGAGTGGCGACCGCGAACCGGAAGACGTTGCGTTGGAAGGCCTGCCACCAGGTGGACCGATGACATGGTGAAGGTTGCGGGGATCCGCTGGATACAATGTGGCGACGCTTCGGGGAGGCCTATATCCAGCAGTGAACGTCTTTCGGCTGATATGATGATGCCTCGTTGGTCTAGCAGTCGCAACGCTAATGCCGAGTATGAGGTGCTGGGTGCGACTCACAGGTCGGGCTAATTTAAGTGGTATTAGGTATTTCCTTTGAAATTTCTCAGTAGCAGCAGTTACCTTTCGGGCAAAAGGCGTGAAGTTATGTAATTATAGGGAGATATCAAATGTTGGATGTGTTTTTATATACGTATTTATATGAGGTGCCATTATAACACTGAACACTTATTAAACAACATTTATAAAAGCAATAAGTTGGTATCTTATTTCTTATACTCGTATAAATTATGTTGGTGTCCAGCTGCAGGGCACAGGCCAATTCTCATACACAGAAGGATAGGATAGGAGGATAGAATAGGTGGACCAGTTTTCCGCAATTAGACTCCCATTTGGTTCGTTGTGCGTGCAGGGCGCCACTATGTGAGAGGGAATGGGCCGTAATTTCATAATCCACCACGCGGGTCCAGTGCGGGTCGGTAGATGTCACATGACTTCGAGTTTTTGGTTCTATGAAATGCTGGTTTTCTCACGATGTTTACATTCACTGTTTTGAGAGCAGTGGTGATGAAATATTTTACACAAAGTAAAGTGTCTGCCTGGGTTTGAACCTACGACTTGAAAGCTTGCAAGCTTGAAAGTCGCAGCCGTTACCATAGCACTGGGCCACCACTGCGCTTAAGCAGAAGGCACGAATAATATTTACCACGCTTGCTCAAGTGGATTGGCTATCTCAGACTTTCAAGTTTATTTATTAAATACTTTATGCACACAAACGTACAGAGGTCCACCTCTAAATCAATTTAATGCCAATTTCTGTGTTTTCAATGTTTTCTTTAAGCGATGTCCGTGATTTCCAAGATGTACTTAGAAAAATAATAAAATCCAATCATATCACTTTTAACCAAGAAAAAGATATGGAATTACTTTCCTCTATGGTATGGAAGAAGAAAACGTGTTGCGTCGACCCCAAGTAACATGGAACAAGAGCTGAAATATGACGATTATATAACAGATACTTCTTTAATGAAATCTATACATCTATACAAATAAATAAAATTGAAGTGTCTGTATGTAATATCAAAATAACAACGTTTTATTGAATGCACGTGAAAGTATATACGCTACTAACAACAAATAAGCAATTTTTAAGATTTTTGTCTGTCTGTCTGTTTGTTCCGGGTAATCGCCGAAACGGCTGGACCGATTTTGACGTGACTTTCACTGGTAGATAGCTGATGTAATTACGAGTAACATAGGCTACGTTTGATCACGAGAAAATTCATAGTACCGGCGGGAAACTAAAAAAATAAAAATATATTTTTTACGAGTTTGACGCGGACGAAGTCGCGGGCAACAGCTAGTCTATACTAATATTGTAAAGAGGAAAGATTTTTTTGTTTGTTTGTACCGAATAGGCTCCGAAGCTACTGGACCGATTTAAAAAATTCTTTCACCAATAGAAAGCTGCATTATTCCTGAGTGACATAGGCTATTGCCTCGGGAGTGAAGCCGCGGGGAATAATTTAATTTATAAAGTACTATATCAAATAATCTAATTCAAAAGGTTTTTGGTGCCAAAATAATCACGTTGTCATAGTTCAGAATTTTGGATTAAGATTGAAAATGAAATGTATAATGGGTACATTGGGCACTCAAAAACAAGGAGTGATCTCGACATGCAAAGGATGTTCGCCCACCCAAAGCCTGACAGCGGATAGCTCCATTAATTTTAGTCGGGAATCTACAAGGCCCCTTGCTTTAAATTCAAACGACTATCACGAGGATTTATAGTGAATCAACCACAATATCTTATACCAGCCTATGTTATCTCAAAGAGGGGTAGAAGCCTCGTCTAGTTTGAAGAAGCAGGGGCCTTAACCAAGGAACTATTTTATAGAACTGTCAACGTGACATAGAGGTAAAAAACGTTTTTTTTTTTGGGGATCCCTACCTAAAAAAAAAAACCGAACCCTTATAGGATCACTGTGTTGTCCGTCTGTCTTTCTGTCCATTCCATCTATTGGTCACGTATCTCGGGAACGCGTTGAGATATCGAGTTGAAATTAATATCGTATACTCAAGTTTGCAACCCCTTGCAGCTGTGAAAAATTCAAATCTCAAGATCAACGCAATCAAGATAAAGCCGTTTATCATGATCAGCCTATTAATGTTCCCACTGCTGAGACACAAGGCTACCTCTCTGTGAGAGGGATTGGGCCGTTATCCACCACGCGGGCCCATTGCGGGTTGGTGGATGTCACATGTCTTCGAATTTTAGTTCTAGGACATGCCGGTTTCCTCACGATGTTTTCCATCACCGTTTTGAGAGCAGTGGTGATGAAATAATTTACACAAAGTAAAGCGCACTGCCTGGGCTTGAACCCACGACCTAAAACTTGTAAGTCGCGGCCGAGACCACTGGGCCACCACTGCTCCCCGTAAAATCTAAGGCCTTTAATGACGCATATTGTACACTCGCAAGGGAATCAAAATCTACAGGGTACTTCCCGTTGACCTAGAATCATGAAATCTGGCAAGAAGCAATGTCTTATAGGCCAAGTAAAGAAACAAAATTGAAAACCTTAAATTTGTACCTACATCAACAAAAAAATCTGTTGGTAAACAGACCACGACTTATTTCGATGTATGGGGATTAAAGTTATCCACGGCAAAGTTAATTTTGTCCCTAAATTCTGTTTATCTTATTGTTAGAGCAATGTTCTTTCAATTTTGAAATAACATTACTGAAGTTCTTAAACTATGAGGTCACCCCTCATAGTTTAAGAACTTCAGTAATGTTATTTAATTATTTTGATTTATGTAGCTATTTGTACGGAACCCTCAGTGCTCGAGTCAGACTCGCACTTGGCCCGTTTTTTATTTACTATAGACTCGCGTTTGCCCACTGCCTCATCTGCTGTACGCATAATGAAAGAATTCCCAAAACGCTTTGTGCGTATGGGTTTGATATCCACCATGTACAAAATGGTGGCTAATGTTTTATAGTCATCAGTGCCACTGTTGACTGAGTTCCATAAATATAGCTGTTAAACGTTATTATAACGCGCACGGAAGCAAATTTTGAATTAAAATTCATTTGTAATCCCGTAAAATTGCGACTTAATATAAAATCGAGTGTGCTGCAGTTGTGCACAGCCCTTGAAAAAAAAGGAGGATAACATTTTCCGAAACATAAACATAACATATTTTCCATTTTCCAATGTTTTATAGTCATCAGTGCCACTGTTGACTGAGGTCCATAAATATAGCTTTTAAACATTATTATAAAGCGCACGGAAGCAAATTTTGAATTAAAATTCATTTGTAATCCCGTAAACTTGCGACTAAATATAAAATTGAGTATGCTGCAGTTGTACACAGCCCTTGTAAAAAAAGGCGGATAACATTTTTCGAAACATAAAACTCTATTAAAAGCAGTGGTTAGTAAATCCCGTACCTACCTATCATAATCTGCCATATTTGGAAAATATTCACAACAATAAAAAATCTCGCGCTAGTCAAGTCAAAAAAATATGAAATTTTGAAGCGCTCAGTCTACACCAGTGCCCCTCCCTAGCGGAAAATTCAAACACGGTAGCTCCCATTATCACATTTTTGCGACCGGTGGTGTTTAATGAAGCAGAAAACCCATGAAACAATTTTCAAAATTGTTGGCTTGGTCGCTTGTCTATTTTATTTAATAGGCTCCTGTATATTCAGAGAGGGCTATGCTCGGAGTTTCCTTGCGTGATCGAATCAAAAATGTAGAGATCCGCAAGAGAACCCTGGTTGGGTTACCGACATAGCCCGAAGAATTGCCAAACTAAAGTGGCAGTGGGCAGGGCACATTGCTCGCAGAACGGATGGCCGATGGGGCAGAAAGGTTCTGGAGTGGCGACCGCGAACCGAAAGACGTTGCGTTGGAAGGCCTCTCACCAGGTGGACCGATGACCTGGTGAAGGTTGCGGGGATCCGCTGGTTGCGAGACGCACGGGACTGGTCAATGTGGCGACGCTTGGGGGAGGCCTATGTCCAGCAGTGGACGTCTTTCGGCTGATATGATGATGATGATGTATATTTGCTTATTGCATGTTACTTATTTTGGGATATAAAAAATACACTTTCTATTAATATAAATCTCTAGCTTCTGCCCGCGGCTACGCCCACGTAAAAATTGCTTTATGATCCCAAGGGAACTACCCTGTCCTTCACAGGGTCTCAAACTATCTTCATACCAAATTTCATTTCAATCGATTCAGCCGTTTACTCATGAAAAGGTAACAAAAAATATACAAACAAGTCGAGTTACTTTCGCATTTATAATATTAATATGCATAGATCAGCTTTAAAATGCTTTATTGGTATCTCGAACACTACAATAGTAGATAATTATAGTTTATTCCAATATTTATTTATCAATCATACTCCAACGGGTTGCTATATCCAAATATAATTCCATTTATATCTCAATGCATTGTCAGAGTGATATTTCAATCAATCCATCTATGCATTACAGATTATTGCGACGAAATATTAATCTATCATTTATTTCTACTATCGATCATAATTTCTATCTATTGACGATAAATGACAGATACAAATTGTTTTTAAATTGTGTTTATTTTACACTTAGAGGTCGCTATTATTCTCTTACAGACAACCTTTGTCGGGATAAATATAGATAATGTCAAACACCTTTGGTTTTTAATCTATCTTTAAAGAATATAAATAGATAATGCTTGTAAGTTTATGGTGTCTGTTTACAATTTTATTTTAGATTATTGGTAAATTGCTCGGCTACGAAGCCAAGGGGGCCGCTGTATCCATAGCCTGGTCAGTGGCTTACTCCGATCAGCCACAATGTGACTGCTGACACTTCACAGACGATGCGCCATCTCCTGGCCTGCTCCTTATACAAAATCACCTAGACCATGCGAGATCTTTGCGAAGCCAGTACTAAGGCGTGCCTGAGGTCGAAGAAAATTTAAATTAGGTACAAAGAATCATATTTGAAGTTATAACGAAATCATTCTAATCCCTCTTAAACTAAGATAAATTTCAGTGGAAATTCGTCTCGTGTAGACTCAGGTTAAGAATCTTTCATACCTACAATCTACAAAAATATACCTTTATTCTTTTCTTACTACACGACGACTGACATGCCTAAAAATCTAGGTGATAAATTCATACACACTCACAAGAAAAAATAGACCCTCTTAAAAACTTACTCCATCCTCTCAAAAATAAATACGAAAGATTCGTCCCATACGGCGATAAATGTTGTCCTACAAGACTCCCAAGGGACGCCACTTGAAGATATAATAAAAAATCCGAGCCAGCGCTCGTCATAATATTTCCATAGGTATATATTTACTTGTTATTTATGTTGACAAGGAATCTTGACAATCTTTTTCTGAAAGGGTGATAGAATTTTAATGCATTTTTTTTGCAACCAAGATCCGCTTGTGCAATTGAGAGGTTTGTTTCCCAGAACCAATTGTTTTCCTATTTTGTCTGCTAATTAGCACTCAAAGGAATAAAGGGCGTTTGGTAGATGGTTGCATCACGGGCAAAAGTGTCCGACCGACATAGTTCGATATTTGAAATTTTGCATGCAGTTTTTTACAGATGGCCAGGATGAATGAAAAGTATTTATGTGACATTTTTTTTTCTTGTTGCCTGTTATTATATATCGAACTCCGTTCCATCTCGGTGTCCCATTATTCCTCATCATCATCATCTGCCTAGCCTTTTCCCAACTATATTGGGGTCGGCTTCCAGTCTTACCGGATTCAGCTGAGTACCAGTGTTTTACATGGAGCGACTGCCTATCTGACCTATACAACCCAGTAAATGGGTAACACGGTACCCCTTTGGCAAGATTGGTGTTAGATCTCAAGCTTCTGATAAGTAACGACTGTCAAAGATTTTTAAATGACAGCCGGGATGACACGGAGGAAACTCGGTATGTTTTAAATGGTCACCCATCCACGGACCGACCTCGTCAAGCGTTGCTACTATCGTTCCTATTAATATATAATTTTAGTATATAAAACTAACGTTATCATCTTGCAAGTACGTTTTCGCAATAATGTCGTCTAACTCTATCAATTTCAAAAAATATAGACACAATTTTTGTAAAGGTCAACCAAGTTTAATATTAATTACCATAACTATTTAATCCATTCATTAACAGACTCTGTATTTGATAGTCTCAATTAATATTAATATCTCAACAATGCAAATCAATTCACTATCTGAAAAGCAATTCATCAAAAACAAAAACACAACATCAAAATGGCCGTCACAGCCCTAATAAATAATCCAAACACATTGCCCGCAAACCTAGGTAATACCCTTACTAAGGCCACGTCATAATAATCTTGAAAAATGTCTCAAAGAATGATGTGAAAAAACGTATATCTCCTAACAAAATCTCTGAAGACGGTATACGGAGGAAAAAAATGTCAACTTGACTGTATATAGGTCCACAAGTTGAAAAAGAAAAATAGGGACAGATAGATAAATAATACATGAATTGTAGTGTCCATTTGTCAGTATAACTAAGAGTTATATGGTGTAGAACAGTAGGTAGGGTATACTTGGACTCGCACTTGGCCGGTTTTTGTTTAGATATTTATTTAATACTAACTTTTGCCAGCGGATTCACCCTCGTGAAAATGCTTTATCAACCCAAAGGAACATTAAACTGAGATAAAGAGTAGCCTATATGCTATTAAAAACTATAATCTATCCCCGTGCAAAATTTCATCCAGATCTGTTCAGCCGTTCTGGCGTGATTGAGTAACAAAAATATATATTTATTTTTTATCCAAATTTTCACAGTTATAATATTAGTGAGATATTGGAGTACCTACCTACTAAAATGCTGTATAATAATTTTCACCCCGTTTGACGGGCAACATCAACCAGCCCTCAGTTATCCGCAATTTATGAGTTGTCAGGTGTATATAAACTATCATACCATAGATTACAGCTAAGTGAAATCTGGCAACATTATGTTTTTAAAAACTTTTGTATCTGGAGTTAAATATCCAACACAAATTTATTTAATTAAGGTTATGGTGGATGAATTTTAGTGCTAATTGGTCAGAATAACCACAATTCTGGTGTAGAATAAGCTATAGGTAGTGTGTAGGGGGAAGAGTTTTTAATAAGTAAAAAGAGTCTGTTAAAAGTGGTCCTTTTATTATTAAAAACTGTATCAAAATATGTTGCGTGGTTTAGAAGAAGTTAGCGGACAAACAAAAATTACGTCGTCAGCCGCGAACAGCGACTTTTAAATACTATTTAAGATGTCACTGGAATTTGCCATCATGTTTCATCGTCGATCTCATAAGATGAGATTAATGATCAAAGGTAAGCTGATCAATAGTAAAATATCTAGGTTTGTATTGTGTTGACAACATTACAGTTCAAGCAAGTTCTTTAAAACAATTCTTATAGTTAATGCAACGGTCATAAATTAGGCGTTATTAAAACACGAGTGTGATAATAGTATCACACGAGTGTTTTAATACCTAAATTATTTGACGTTGCATACTCTATTTTATCTTCACTCATACAGTTGACATAAAACAAAATTGGAAACTATATATATGTGGTTTGTCGGGAAATTTAGATTCTCATTGCGCATGACTGCGCACCCATAGATAACACACTATTTTTCTACATTAATTCAATGAGGCCATACGCGCCAATAAATTAAAAAGTAAAAGTTTGCTATAAAAATTAAAAACTTATTTTATGATGCAGTTGTTTGAAAATCGAAGGAAAATGTTGCAATGTATTTTTTTTTTTATTTTACTTACCCATTATAAAGTACGTGTATAGACAATATTTCTTGAATTTATATTTGGAGCATTACGTTGTAAGTATAGATAAAGTAATTTATCTTTTTGCTCTGACCACTGGGCCACCACTGCTCGTACGACTACCGAGTAATGATTCTCAAAGAAGTACAAATTATAGTCAGAGCCAACGGCTTAGCCTGCTTTCTGACGAGCAATTTCGGTATTAATGGATGGTCACCCATCCACGGATCAACCTCGGCAAGCATTGCTTAACCTTGAAGATCAACCCCGTGTGGCTTTTATTATTTATCCACGAGCTCCACACCGTACAAGATTTACTAGCAAAGACAAGATTTAACTAACATATTTACACGACGTACTATGTTTCACAAATTGCTTTTAAACCCATTTATAACCTTATCCTCGCGTGAAACATTTAGCATACTGGTCATAATTCCAAGGACTATATTTGACACAAACGACTAACAACGAGTTACGACTATTTGCCGCTGGGGACTGCCAGTTATGTTTTAATTTATTTGAAACTGTCATACGCAATTTAATTTAAAAGTCAAACGTTATTCTGGCATTATTAGGATTGATGACCTGCGAGTGACTAAAATATTATTTTTATTAGTTTAACTGGCCTTTTCCCGCGGCTTCTCTCCTGTGCTCTATCTATTAGAAATTTTATTTTTTGGAGATAAAAAGTACCTATACTCTATTCGCTGGAGGATAAAATAAAAGGTAAACAAACAAACGACATACGATTTCAAGCCGCCTATTTTAAAAATGCAACGTTACAACGCAGAATGGTTACTTTTGTAGGACTATTTAATTTAATTTCATTATAGGTCCGAACGCCAGGCTATATATATATTATGCTTTTTAATATCGGCTATTGGTTTTGGTTTTAATAATACCATTTTTATGTTTTCCTATACATTAAAAATATTGATATCGTTGTAAAATACAGTTAAGAAAAAAATATATGTTTGACATATTCGTGCATGTGTGTATTGAACATATTTTTTTAACAAACACTGTAAAATCTTTTTTATCGTTTTTTACCTTTTATTTTTTGCACCAACGAATAGGGTATAGTCGTCTATAACTCTCAGTGATTACAGTAACAGTCTTGAATCAAGAAAAATGGTAAAACAATGTTGTAGACTTTAAGATGCAGCTTTAAAATTAGTTAAATAACTTAGAATAAGCGCATTAATCGCATTGGGTGTCAGTCTGTTAAGATGTAGGTATTTGATAAGGTGGAAATAAATAAATAAAAACAACGCACGCACGCACGCACGGTTGGCGCAGTGGTTGAGTGATTGACTGCTGCGCTGCGTGTCGCAGGTTCGATTCCCGCACGGAACAAATATTTGTATGATCTACAGATAGTTGTTCCGGCTCTGGGTGTTGTGTATGTGAGTTTACATGTTTGTAAACGCACCCACGATACAGGAAGAAATTCCTAGTGTGGGGAAATTCCTAACGATTCTATAAAAAAAAAAAAAAAAAAAAAAAATTAAGCCCTTTCAACAATTACTTGTCGGAATCCCTAGCTTTGTCTGTTCTACATAGAAAGGAAGTTAATCTAAATTCTTAGTTCCATTTCCATCTGCTATTTGATATTGATTGGATTCGATGTTTCTAGAAACTTATTTTTTTACGATGTTTCATCGTATTTTTCTGTGTTCCAAAAACATTTATTAAACCTAAGTTTTTGAACAATTGAAAATATAAAAAAGAACAATTAGTTGCAGGCATCCCTATTTTTGCCTACTCTACAAAGAAAGGAACTCAGTCAACATTTTTGGAACCATTCTCATATGCTGTCAGATATTGATTGGCATCGATGATTCTAGAAACCTTTTAAACTAATGAAAATTAAAAATAGCAATTCGTTGTAGGAATCTCCAGTTTTGCCTACTCTACCGAGAAAGGAACTCAGTCAAAATTTTTAGAAAACCATTCTCATCTGCTGTTTGATATTGATTGGCTTCGATATTTGTGGAAACAATGTTTCCTCGTATTTTTCTGTGTTCAAAAACATTTATTCAACCTTAGTTTTGATTAAAGTTGCGGGCAACCGACGGATGCTAGACGCTCAAGACCGGTCAGACGCTTGGAGGAGGCCTATGTCCAGCAGTGGACATCTTTCGGCTGAAATGTAATGATGACAATAAAGTTTTTGAAATGTTGTTTTCACGTTCTATTACCTATTTCATTCTCCTATTTGCATCATATTTAGTTTTCCATCTGGAATATCTCAGTAGCAGTCCGAAATTTGGATTTGTGCCCTGTTGGTGACAAAAGGCTCGTCCCGTTCTACATGGGACTGAAGACCATAACACTTGAAATGAGAGTGTAAGTCTGTGGCACAGTGATCACGTGCTGCCGTGCACAGCGAGGCTCAGGGGAGGCATTTTAAGTCTCCCCAGGGATGTGCTCTAACAGGCGTTGCCGTTACCCCGATGCTGGGGGTCATGATTTTAAGAATTTCGTCTGTATGACGTGTCTAATGTTCCTACTTTAAGAGTACACTAGTCGAAAATTCTTCCATACAAACGTAGTCTGGCTTTTACTCCACTGTTTGACAATGTACGTTCAAAATAAAAAAATATATCAATTTGTCTCATCATTATCTAGCCTTGTATGGAAGCTAAACAGTAAAAAAAATATTAACTTGAAAGTTATGAGCTTCAAAAGTTCCATATTTCAACACTCATTTTAACTCATCTTTGGGCGCAAATAAGTACCAAAAGAAGAAGGAAAATTGAAAAACGGCCTCCATACAGGGATAGATAAGTAGTTCAACAATGCAAATAATTTTATTTTGATCAGATACATTCAGTCGTTTTTTCATGATATCCAGACTCCCAAAGGTCTGTTTATAAAATTTCGCGCGCACGTTTTCTTTCTAAATCATCTTACATTTCGCTATAAATTTGCAAAAGTGTGTATTCGTACGCGAACTAGCTTCTTACTACTAATAACAGCATCTATCTGTTCCGCACGTGTTGTCGGTTGATATAGCATGCAATTTAACCCCGCGCACAAAATAGTTCGTGCCGTCGACTAGTGTACCCTTAAGCATCATGGACGACTTCTGAGGCTATGATATGCAAAGAAGTTCAGATGTGGTCTGACCAGCGTACTAGACAATAAACTGGCTACAGGTCTTATACCCTTTATAAGTGACCTATTATATATCCACTATGTCAGGTAATGCCAATTGCTTTCACTTGGGGTTCATTTTTAAAATTAATATGACCGTCGCGGTCCATAACCACCTACCCCCCCGCCCCGACCTTTACATCGTCACGTATATTTAGGTTGTTAAAATTAAAATACAATATCAATGAAGATTTTGATGAGCTGATTCGTCCGTTGTCGAATCGGCGACAGTAAAGTCAAAGCGCGGGATAAATTATGTACTCAAGTATCACAAATAAATTGAACTGTCCTTTTAATGAAGATTCACGCAAAATAGATAGGCGGCCCGGATCCGGACCGCGGTCCGCCATTTGTTGACCTCTGCACCCAAAAATAGCTTAAAAAACCTTTTCCTAAGGAAATCTTCATGAAAACGTCTTACCTAGGTTTACACATAGACATATTAGTAGGTACATTATACCGAAAAAAAAAACATTGGAAATACAAGTGAAATGTTATTATGGAAAAATGTTAAGCGCTCTCCTAGACACTGACTGTATCTAGAATGTTGCTGTGCCCGACACCCTGTCGTCCATAATTGTTTCTGTAACTTATATTTAACACCTGTATTGGGACAAACCCACCGCACTATTCCCAAACCTTGCAACTCCTGAAAGCCAGAATCAACAGTGGCAACCACCAGAAAAGCGCCGAGGCAATGAAGCTCGACGAAGTCCCGGAGAATGAATTTAACTGTCTTGGATCCCGCAACGAAATTAATTAGAAAAGAATAACGGAGGATTAGGAAAAAATATAAATTTCTACTTCCCTCCATATTAAGCAGGAGACAGAACAAACAAGGCCAATAGGCACAAAGGGTCGTTTACAACTGGGATAAGCCCAGTTGCCTAGCACCACGGATAAAAATTAGGATTAATATTAATGGGTCCTAGCATTGTGAGCTGTTATATTTGATTCCAATAATAGGTATGGCAAACACGCTTGAACGCACGGAAATTTGTTCTAGTTTCCACAAGATCCGTATAGTAAACAACTTCTGAGGCAGCCTGTAAATTATTCAACATAATATTGCGTTCATTCTGCCAAAGAATACACTCCCATAAGATATGATGTGCGTGTGTGTGTAACACCTGTATGTACATTAAGGATGCAATAAATTGAATTTTGAATTTATATTATATCAGCCTCTTACCAACGAAAGCCTCACAGTTTTCCCCCAACTGACATTTGGGCAGATGCCCAAGTTTTCCGGCGCGTTCAATGACATCTACACAGTGATCGTGATCAAATCACAATAGATTCGCGCTCGATCAAGTGTAGGACGATGCTGTGTTGTTTCTACTGAAATGTATTTTTCACAAACATTGTATGTGACAGCTTGATCGTCATACAATTTCACGCACTCGTGAACAAGGTGCTAACGTTATTTTGACACATTCGCGTTTTAAAGACTTTCGCACAAGATAGAGAGAGCGCGCGTTTATATGAGACGAATTCCATCCGCGCGGAGACCGCGCGGCATCCGCGTGTCTTCTACTACTTTTTCTACTTCCGACCTCGAATATCTGCCCGGAAATCACGTATTACAGCAAAATACACTAGTTTATTTAAGAGCTTCAGTTTAATAAAAAACTTTTTTGCAAAAAATACTACCGACTCCCAAATAAAAACTACAAAGTGAAAAATAACTTTATTTTTGGAAGTCGGTGTCTTTCGTAGGTAACATTTTTTGCGATATTTTATTTTACCTACCTAATAGGCAAGTTTTGTTAAAGTACCTATAACGCCAGAATAGATTACCCGAATAACATGAAACTTGAACATAACCGGTGAAATAATAGATCTGCGTACCCCTTTCGAGCGTACTGGCGTGATGTTATGTTATGAAATGGTATAAGCAATAAACAGACATGCGATTGCAGCAATCCCGAGAGATTGCCGTTATTTATTGAAGAGTTCTGTTGTATATCTCCGAAGTTCTTCATCAGATCTTCACCAAATTAAAATGGGACCAATTTCGAAACATACTCTTTCAAAGAAAAAAAATAATTTTTAAAATCGTACATAATGTCGAACATAGAACCTCCTCCTTTTTGGTAAGTCGGTTAATTAAAAGAGCAAAGAAAAATACACAAGAAATAAATACATGTCACACATCTACGTACTGTCAACGGCCTCTGTTAAGACGTCACGAAAGTTTTATTGTGGCCGCTACGTGATTGTATGTTTTCAAGGCAATTGAGGAGGTGAAGAACAAAACCTCACTTTTCCGTTTAAAATAAAAATGTTTTTTTTTAGTGGATGTGCAAAATTATGTTAAATTGAATAGAGCAAATAAGTAAAACCTTGTCAAAAACACCTCTTTTCTTATATAAATTTTCATTTGAAATAGAGAGTTTCGAACAAAACCACACTTTATACCTTAAAAAAATCAGTCTCCCTTGATTATTTTCAAAAGCTCACTTTATTGGAGTAAAATTCAATGGTATCACTGAGACTTCATCAAAACCACGTAAAAACGTTGAGTTTAGAATAAAGGTGTTAAACTTCTAATGCATAGTCTTTTTGCTAAATAATTTATGGTAGTTTTATTTGTCATAAGTGTGGCAACATTTATTCAGTTAATTGACGTTTCAAGTTGTCAAAACTATCAAGTTGTCAAAGTTTTTCGGATTATAACTTTTTGTATTCGATGGTTTATCTAATAGTGATAAAGTGCGGTTTTTACTGTTATTTTTTATTGAAATGGATGAAGACGGGACTGCTGAAGTTGTAACCATCAATTGTGGTACAAAAACTTAAGTTAAAAAAATTAAGAATAAAAAAAAAAAAAAAAAAATAAGAATAAAAAAAAAGTAAAATAAGAAAAGATAAGAAAATAAGTGATTAAAATAAGAATATGCCAAAGCTCGTACAGTCATGAGAACAAAAATATATTTTTTTAAAGTAAGGTTATCTTTTCAGTCATTTTCAAAACCACACCTTTTTTTTTGGTAAATATCATAACCTCGCTTTTCCAGAAGTCTTTATCAAAACCACACTTTTCCAAAAATGTTTAATCAAAACCTCACATTTCCAAATTTAATTTCAAAATCTTGGCTAAGATTCTTATAATTTTTATCAGTCATTTGGTACATCAGATTGACTGAAACACTACTTTAAATGACACAACTAAAACAAAATGCAGATGTTGTAGTCAGTTAGTTATTTACATTTTACTGTTTTCTCCAAAATCAGAAAAAGTGGAAAAGTGAGGTTTTGTTCTTCACCTCCTCAATTGAATGTTGTTATTTAGTAAATAGAATTCACATTCGCCATAAACATTTAGAGATGATGCTATACAAATCAATGTTTTACCTAAAAATCGTTCATAGGATTCCATATCCGAAGGGTCCAAACGGAGCCCTATTGCTGTCACGTCCATCTGTCTGTCTGATCGTCGGTCGTCTGTCACACATTTTGCTCTGAGAGTTACTTAACTACCCATTGACCTATGAACTTGAAATTTGGTGATAATGTTTATTATTACGTATATTTTACTAACAAATAACAATATAATATTGATAAATTGGTACGCAACCCTAAAAAGTTGTTTTACTACGTAGTACAAGATAAAAGGGTGAAGATCGAATTATGAAAATACAGCGGTATAGCTCCAGTTTCTGAAACGAAAAGTATAGCTAAATTATCATTACAAATCGGCAAACTTTAGCAACTGTGTTTGAGTGCATTAATTTTCAACAGCTACTAGCATCTTTTGAATTGCATCGTCCATTTATTTCCATAAGCCGGTGTAAGTCTGGCAGGCGAGTTTTGTCAGGCTGTAGGTTGTTTTCCGCGACCTCATTGCGATCATGATTAAGGGTCCAATTCGATTAAGGCCATCGTAATTAAATGATAAGTTCAAGGCTGAACAATCACCATATTCCTTAACATGATTTTCAACTCACAAAATGTAATGAATAGAAAATGGGTATAGTCAAGTCATTTATCTTAATATATATATTTCTTGTGTGCGTGTGTATGTGACTGAACTCCTCCTAAACGACTGGACCGATTTTGATGAAATTTTTTGTGTGTGTTCGTGGAGATTCGAGAATGGTTTAGATTTAAAAAAGGTTTAGGGTAGGTAGGGTAGGGTAGGTAGGGTAGGGTAGGTAGGGTAAGTAGGGTAGGTAGGGTAGGGTAGGGTAGGTAGGGTAGGGTAGGTAGGGTAGGGTAGGGTAGGTAGGGTAGGGTAGGGTAGGTAGGGTAGATGCATATTAGGTGTTTTTATGGCAAAACAAAGTTTGCCGGGTCAGCTAGTACCTATGTAATTTTCCTTTATCATGCTGAAGTTTCGGCATGGATCCGATCACTTCATATATAACGGTATTATTACACTTGAATAGATGTACAAATAACATAAACTTTTCACCAATATCTTGTTGTCATCAAATATATTTTATTTTTTTTGTTTTCTATAGCCTCGCATTAGACCGTTATCTCACCTGATGGTAAGCGATGATGTGGTCGACGGTGAATCACATTTGCCTAGAAATAAATTATTGACTCCAGACATAAATACCCTAGCTTGTAGCTGTCGGGAAACACAGACTCGGGCAGGGAGTTCCTACAATATGGCGGAAAAGAAAATTTGGGCCCCCACAATATGGCGACAAAAATCCGCCATTTTTCTATTCGCCAATTTTAATGTAGCCAGTGACACTCGCAGGGTTAAGACGTAACGTAGACGTAATCGATTGACGTAAGAATCATCAAAATCGGCCAACGCGTTTAGTCTCTAGAACGTCACATAGGAACATACATACATAGACTGATAAACACATTACCCTCCTTCGGCAGTCGGGTAAAAATGATATCAATTTGTCTCATCATAATCTAGCCCTGTATGGAAACAAAAAAGAAAAAAAAATGTTATGAGCGTCGAAAATTCCATATTTCAACACTAATTTTAACGCATCTTTGGGCGGTAATAAATACCATAAGAATAAGGAAAATTGCAAAACAGCTACCATACAGGGATAGATTAGTAGTTCAACAATGCAAATAATTTTATTATGAACATATACATTTAGTTGTTTTTTCATGATATCTATCCCAAAGGTCTGTTTATAAAATTTCGCGCTCTCGTTTTCGTCTAAAATCTTCATCCATTTCGCTACAACCTTGCAAAAGTGCTAATTACTACGCGAACTAGCTTCTTACTGCTCATCACAGCATCTATCTCTTTCACACGTGTTGTCGGATGAGATAGCATGATTTTAACCCCTCGCACAAAATAGTTCGTGGCTAGGGCAATCTTAAATTGATAAACTTATTTTGTCTGTACAGACATAATATTTTATATATTTTTTTCTATCCACGCTATTGTTTTTCCATTAAAAGTCTAGGTCAACTAACTGAAAAATAGGTTCTGCTCGATACACTACAGAGGCGTCGAATGACAGCCTTATTTATCGATATAAAGGTAGCGTTCAAGGTGACTGTCTGTCTAAGGTATATTGAATAGCGGGGTGGTAAGGCGTCTGTGAAACAGCAAGCGGGGATAATTTATATTGGGCTTCTGTAAATTTCACATTAAAGATAATATTTATTGGACAATCAATTTTATTAGATATACCTATAATAGGGAAAATAATTTTAAACATCATTATTATTGGATAGTAACCACAATCCGGAGAGGAATGGAACGCAGTATGTTAAACATAAAGAAAATACATAAGATAAGACACACAAAGATAAGTTCAAAGATAAAAGCAATCGATGCCCTTAGCCACGTTTAAAAGATAAAATGGAGATGGGCTGGCCATGTGGCGCGCCTTAAAGACCATAGATGGACCGAAGCAGTCACAACGTGGATAGGCCCTCAAACGCCACAAAGGAAAACCTCATTCACGCTGGGAAGACGACATCAAGAAAATAGCTGGATCAAACTGGTATCATACTGCTCAAGACCGAAATAAGTGGCAATCTCTGGAAGAGACCGTCACCTGAGAGGGGTTCCTTTTCAAAACAATAAATCTAATTTAAGAATTACTAAAAAATTGTAATACAGGAAATAAAAGGCTTTTTATTTATTATTATTTTTTTATTATTGGATCGATGAATAACGCTCAAAGTTGTTATTGCAAAAAGAACCCCAACTCATGTTGCTTTCAATATGCCCTTACAAAACTACACATCACAGCAATCGCAGCAGCACATTTATAGACTGCTAAAACGCTTTCCATGCGACATATCCCTTATTCCCAAAGGTTGTCTTGTATAGAAGTACAAAAGGTACTTGTAGGTACTTGTCATGTTATTCAAGTTCAGTCTATTGAAGACGTTGATAACGTGTTTAAGTGATGGGTTAGTGTCTTAATACGTTTTTGGCAAGTTTCCAAAGCTTTTGAGAGTGGATCTGGATGAAATAAAGGCACTTTTCTATGGGTGTGGTAAGAGGTGATTATTTATTTATTTCTTGGCTTTTATAAATACTTTTATTTAGGAGAGGGACATTTTATTTTTAGTAGGTGAAAGTGAAGGAGCTAAGGAGCTGTATAGTATACAGCAGTCTGTACATAAAAATCTCTGAACTGTATAGATAATTATGCAAAAGAATTGCTTTATAGGGGTAAACAGATTAGAGATATTTATAAATAAGACATCAGATTATTAACCGACTTCAAAAAGGAGGTCATCAATTTGACTATATATTTTTTTTAATGTTTGTTACCTCAAAACTTTTTACTAGGTGAATCGATTTTGATTATTCTTTTTTTTATTTGAACGTTGTGCTTGTCAAGTGGTCTATTTAAATTTCATCAAGATTTGATGAAGAAATTCGGATATATACAACAGAACTCTTCAATAAATGGCGGCAAATCACTCGGGATAGCTGCAATCGCATATCTGTTTATTGTTTACACCATTTCATAACATAACATCACACTGGTACGCTCTAAAAGGGTAAACAGTTCACCCTAGTATACTCTCATTCCACCGGTTTTGTTCAAGTTTCATGTTATTGGGTTAATCTATTCTGAAACACGAGGTAACGGAAACAGGAAAACCAACTTTCGAATTTGAAGTTATATTTCTATTTAAAGAAAAGAAAGAAAGAAAACATTATTTTTTTTTTTTTTTTTTAATTTGCTGTTTTTTTTTTGATATCGGTTATATTTATTGTAAAAAGGTTTCTTTATACAATCATTCGTAGATATTAAAATATTTTTGAAAAAGATTTAGTGCAAAATAATTATCTCTATGAGAAATTATTTTGTACGTCTTTATTTCTGTGAAATCAAACTCCAGTGGCATAAGATTTCCAGTTAAATTTACAAGTACCAAAACTCTAGATTAAAGAGTAACCTATTTAATCCTTAGGTACTTAGCCAAGTCCAAATCCTCTTGCACAAGGGAGCAAGGTTTAAATAAAGAAAACGGAAAGATTAAGACAGAAAGAAAAATACGAAAGTTTAAATTGATGTGAGAATCCTTACATATGGAATTTATCTTTCGAACAGAAAATGCTAGAAAACAAACGAATAAAAGGAGATAGGTATCCAAAAAGTTTCCTAGTCAAAAATTTATCGAAATTAAACGAAATTGAGGACTTTATTTTTACATTCCATTGCGTTTCTATATTGGAATAATAGTTGAGAAACTTGTAGGTAGGGAGTAACGAATCGTAAAAATAGGATTGGAAAGGTCCTTTTTTATAAGAATTATTATTTTGTACCTAACGTCCGCCCGAGCTCAAATTGTATTTTTCTATTCAAGGTACAAGATTAAATAAGAATTTGTTAGAGTGTCTGTTAGGCCTCAATTAGGCCTCAAAAGTGACTAAATAATTAATTAATTTATTACCGATAGGAGTCGGGCTTATTTTCTCGAATAGTTATTTTATTCCTATACAAGGATTTTGGAAAACAATCCCGTAACTGTTTTGATGTACCTAATGTTAAGTATATTGTATCTATTTATAATTTAACCAGCGCAAGGTTAATAAACAGGGATGCATTGAAAAAAACTCCGAGCGTGATCTCAATGTCATCATAATCTTGGGTTAAAGACGAAGTAACATTCTGATAACGATAGTCAACAAGACCAAAATCTATGAATTGACATGCGCTACCAAAATCCTTAATATTTAATCACAAAAATATCACGTTTGTTGTATGGGAACCCCACTCAAATATTTATTTTATTCTGTTTTTAGTATTTGTTGTTATAGCGGCAACAGAAATACATCATCTGTGAAAATTTCAACTGTCTAGCTACCACGGTTGAGAGATGCAGCCTGGTGACAGACGGACAGACAGACGGACCGCAGTCTTAATAATAGGGTCGTTTTTATCTTTTGGGTACGGAACCCTAAACCTGACAAATATGTAGTCTAGACAAATAGTATGTCAAGCGCTATCGAAATGTCACGTGATCCATCACTAACATTTTGGCATTTCGACCATCACCATCACTGATATCGAATGAGTTTGACCCTCGGGCTTATCTTTGTCACTACTATAGCACAAGAAATATTGTCAGTAAAGCTTATCCTGACACAAGAAACGAAGCTGCAATAAGAATTCCACCTCAAAACGTACACGTCCTATCCCCCAACTAAATTTCAAAAAATCCAATGTAAAATTGCAAAACAAACAAAAATTAACGCTTCAATACCGCTTGGATGTTCGCCAAAGTGCCTTTAAACTGCACCTCGTTCGCCAGACAGGTTCACAATGAAAATCCTTTGCTACCGACAAATGAAATAGGAAACTATAAGTGAAGGGAACAAGAAGAACTAGCGCTTCTTAACCCCGGGGTATATTTTGATAGATGAGCAAAAAGCCTTGAGTCAGGGATGTCAGGAACTCCGTAACCGTAATCGAAACTATCGGATATCTGAAATAAATATTTATCCGTAACCGTGTCCGAATCCGATATACAAGTTTTGGATAGCGGCGGAGTCTAAATGAGACACGTTATGACAGGTTTTGCCGCGCGCGTCACGTATATTAATAAAAATCCAATATTCGTAACCTAAACTATCCGTAATTAACAAATAATCCGAAATAAATTCATATCCGTAACCGTATCCGAAACTGGTATAATATTATTTCTATATCCGTATTCGTATCCGGATCCGAAATTTCATATCCACAACATCCGTGCCTTGAGTGTTGATCTTGGTAAAGTAAATACTAAATATCTTCTGTTTTGTTCGGTAGGAATTGTTAGTATATTTATAGGGAAATGGTTGTTTGGAGGGTGAAAATATTAAGCTTTGCAGTAAGATTTATCGGTATTACCACAGATCAATAATGTTTTTTTTTATTATTTTTTTATTATAGGCGCTTGACCAATATCTCACCTGATGGTAAGCGATGATGTGGTCGACGGTGTAACACGCTTGCCTAGAAGTAACCTATTCACTCTTGACTTAAAGGCCTCGAGGTTGTAGCTATCTGGAAACACAGACTCCGGCAGGGAATTCCACTCCTTAGCTGTACGCATAATGAAAGCCGCTTGCTTTGCCGCTAAACTGAAAACAGTGCCTTATATATATGCTTGGCTCAGAAGGGCAAATGCCTTTCCTCATTACCACACGATAATGAGTTACGGTATTTGTGATGCAACAAAGTGACAACGATGCGATGTTTTTTTTTCAAAAATCCTTGTCATAACAGTGTCAGATCGTCGCGTCACGTCTCTCTGTGGAGCCTTCAGTCCGCTGACGAATGTCAATAGCCTCTCACTCACACCACTCAAGCACCGTCTCAGTTAAACAGTAGGCTATAAAGGCCCATATGGGCTACTATAAATGAAGGGAACAAGAAGAAATATCAGTCCTTAAGGGTACACTAGTCGACGGCACGAACTAAAGGGTCTTTCAACAAGGACGGGTCGATGCTAAAATTGAATAAAACAAGATGTGTGTGAGATATCAACGAAATTTATTTTTTATTTAAAAGGCCCATTTATGCCATTATGAATGGAATATGACATCGTGCAAATGTCCGCCGCGGCTTCGTATGGTGGCACGAATCCGAGAGGTCCAATTTTTAATGACTCTGGTGCATAGATCGAGCGAGCGCTACAGATCAATGATAAACAATTTATTTTGGCTTGAATTGAACAATATGGACGTGAAAGACATGTGGTTCCAGCAAGATGGCGCTACTTGCCACACAGCGAACGACACAATGCATTCTGCATGAACGGTTTGAGGGTAGAGTTAGAGTTCCGCTAGACTTTTTCTTGTGGGGTTTTCTGAAGTCGCAGGTCTATGCCAATAAACCACATTCGACCGTTGCCCTGAAAGCCAACATAACGCAGGCCATCGCTCGGATTCAGCTGGATCTATGCAGGAGAGTCATTAAAAATTGGACCTCTCGGATTCGTGCCACCATACGAAGCCGCGGCGGACATTTGAACGATGTCAAATTCCATCCATAATGGCATAAATGGGCCTTTTAAATAAAAAATAAATTTCGTTAATATCTCACACACATCTTGTTTTATTCAATTTTAACATCGACCCGTCCTTGTTGAAAGACCCTTTATTATGTGCGCGGAGTTAAATTACATGCTATATCAACCGACAACACGTGTGGAACAGATAGATGCTGTTATGAGCAGTAAGAAGCTAGTTCGCGTACGAATACACACTTTTGCAAATTTGTAGCGAAATGGATGATGATTTAGAACAAAAACGGGCGCGCGAAATTTTATAAACAGACCTTTGGGAGTCTGGATATCATGAAAAAGCGACTGAATGTATCTGTTCAAAATAAAATTATTTGCATTGTTGAACTACTAATCTATACCTGTATAGAGGCCGTTTTTAAATTTTTCTTCATATTATGGTACTTATTTATGCCCAAAGTTGCGTTAAAATTAGTGTTGAAATATGGAACTTTCGAAGCTCATAACTTTCAATTAAATATTTTTTTTACTTTTGTCTTCCATAGAGGGCTAGATATTGATGAGACAAATTGATATCATTTTTTATTTTGAACGTACATCGTCAAACAGTGGAGTAAAAGCCAGACTAAGTTTGTATGGAAGAATTTTCGACTAGTGTACCCTTAACGCCGGCGTTTATTTAGATAGGTGAGCATAATGCCTCGATTGTAGAACTTGGTAAAATAAATACTAAATATCTTCTGTTTTCAACCGACTTCAAAAAGGAGGAGGTTCTCAATTCGCATAAATGTTTTTGTGAAACACATACGCGATTACACCGCAAATTATTATGATATTTTTTTTATTTTTAAGCCGATCTGATGATGAGATTTGACAAGTAGTTTTTAAGTTATCCTTAATAATGCGTATTTTCATGGTAAAATACCAAAACAAAAGTGAGAAAAATAAAAAAAATATTTAACAAAAAAATTAAACCGGCTTCCAAAACAAAACACTAAAAAGCGAAAATAACTTACGATTCGGAAGTCGGTATCAAAAATGAAAAAAAATTGGTACCAAAGACGTCGAAAGTCGGTTTAATATTTTAGTGAAAAAAAAACATGGTAGGAATTGTTATTATGAGGGGTGGCCAAGATATAGATTTGTAATACAATAATTCGAACTTAAATTAGCACTTGACTAAACGACTTTCCTTTCGAACGAAAGGAAAGTCTTGAGGAGAGTTTTCGGACCGGTGCGAGGAGACGACGGCACGTATCGTGTAAGAATGAACTACGAATTAGAAAACCTGATCAATGGAGAAACGATAGTCAGGTTCTTCAAGTCGCAAAGGCTCAGATGGGTAGGTCACCTGGAAAGAATGGGCAATACCAGAGCCGTTAGAGTAATGTCCAAGTGGACTCCGATTAAAAAAAGACCCAGAGGAAGACCAAGGAAGCGCTGGGTGGATTGTGCCGAGGAAGATTTGAAGAGGATAGGAAGGAAAACACCTTGGCGAAAGGAGGCCAGTGACAGAGCGAAATGGAAGAAGATCGTTGAGGAGGCCAAGACCCACAAAGGGTTGTAGCGCCAAAGGAATGAATGAATGATACAATAATTATTGGTATCTTAAGTAAATGGACAAATCGCACTGGGCCCTCGCGATGGATTATTGCCCATTTCTTCAAACAGAGAGAGCAAGCCCTCTCCAGCAATGGGAACAACAATTTACTGATTAGATATAATATAATCGACAACTGGTTGGAGTGATGTCGAACAGAGTAGCTCAAGACATAAATGGAAAATATTGATGGAGGCCGATGCCGCCTACCAAACAGATCTGCAGAAAATAACCCAGAATTAAATTCTAGACTGGATTAACTTTTAAATGGGATATATAACAAGGTGATCTGAATAAAAGGTTTTATACAATTAAATGTAAAATAATAATTAGTGTCTAGAGCACACAGTAAAACGGCAGAATGGATTTCTTAGGCACAGTGATACTATTAAAGCTTAGTCATTCACCTGTGCTTGAAACTGAAATAATTAACATTTCCACAAGGACACATATTATCCTCTGCTCGAAATCTCCACAATTCTGCCGCCATCTTCGGGCTATTTTAAATAAGATTTAACACATACCGTTTCAGTGTAATTAAATATCGCACTTATGTAAAACGAAAATGTTTCGATACATGCTTGCTTGCACGAAATTTTCGACGCCATTTCCAAGCAGATAATTGCAGGACGAAATAAACTTTTGCTTGTATAAATTTTTAATTATGTGAGTATACGGGACGATTAAATTGCTGTTTAATTTTAAAGGTGTTGGGATAAATTTCGTAATTATTAATTTAAAATAATTGATTTTAAAGATAGATAACGATAGAGTTTACGCACCGGATCAACTCGGGATGGATGAAATGGCGACAGGTCACTGGAACAACTTGAAACCCACGGATGCCTCTCAAGTTAAAGGGGAAAATCTACAAGTCTGTGATTAGACCTATCGTACTGTATGGATCAGAATGTTAGGATATGAAAATAATGGATGAAAAGAGATTGCATATAGCAGACACATTAATAATAACAAATTAATTAAATATATAATATGGACATATTAAGTATTAATTTTATTAAAAATATAGACAACTGTTAACGCGATAAGTAAAATGGCATAAATAAATAACTAATTGAATCAAAATTATAATATTATATGGACAGATTAAGTATTCATTTCATTAAAAATAAAGATTACTTACTCGATAAGTAAGATGACATTAATAATTAATTGACTCACAATATAATATGGACTTTTTAAGTATCATTTTTTATAAATATAATCAATTTATATCAAATGAACTAATTTTAATACAAAAATGTAATCGAATAAATTAATAAGTAAAAATAATACATAATTTAACATAAACACAGAAAGACACACAGATATTAGTACATTAAACCAAATAAAAGTAGATAGATAGCAAATAGATAACTGTAATGTTAATTAATAAGGAAAATATAAAGCGCTATGCCTCTCTCCTAGACATTGATTGTATCTAGAAAATTGCTGTGCCAGACAGAGTCCATAATTGTCTCTGTAACTTATATTTACCACCTGTATGTACATTATGGATGAAATAAATTTAATTTAAATTTGAGAGATGAGAATGTTGAAATGAATGTGTGGAGTGACAAGAATCAATAAATTAAATGAGTATATTCAGGGACAGAACAGTTGAAAGGAAACCGTTTCTATATTCATGTGATGAGGAGGGTTGAAAAGTAAGTAAGTAAGTAAATATTTATTTCTCAGTATATGGTTCATTGAGGTCTTACATTTAACATTGTTTCACACATACTACCATTTGCTGGTGTAGAAATATTCAATAATAAGCTAGCATGCAAATCAAAACTTACATTATGATCATTAAATAAATTTATAATGTTTTGTATAATGTCGAAATATAAATCATAATATCCAAAAATAAATCATAATGTCAATAAAATTAATCATAATGTCAAAAAATTAATTAAAAATGTCAAAAAAAATATCATCATGTCAAAATATAAATCAATAACGTCAAAAAAAATTTAAAAATTATAATGTTAAAGAATTCATAATATTGTCAAAGTACTAATATCATTATTAAGATTTTAATTACACTATCAAAATTAATTATTTAAAAATTCATTGATGGAATAAAAACACATGTCTAAGAGCCAAGCAAACATTTTACATTTAAATTTATTAATTGGTAGCATTTCTCAGGGCAGGTGATAATTAATTATAATTTTTTATTGTCATGCAACTGGCATTTCTACTGTATAACTGAAAAGCACGTTACTAAAAGAATTGTTATCATTACGTCGGCTTATGTACCTATACAGGGACGCTTTACCAAAAATTGGGTTATCATTAAAAAGCGTGCGTAGATAGATCTTCGAAAAAATATTCCCTAGAGATAATCTAAGTCGTTAAAGAAATATCAGGCGAAAAGCATTATAAGTTGTATATTTCCGAAAATTTTATGATAGATGAGAAGTAGGTAGTCAGTTTAATTACAAAGATTACGATCACGTTTTATGAATGACAGCTACGGAAAATACAGAATAAAAAACACAAAAGCGAGCAAAAGTTTTTAATATCTTGCCCAAGTACGTTCTACAAGGACTAGCAAACTTCAAGGCTTTTAGCCTTGAAATTTCAGAGTAGGCACAACAAAAGTGATTACTAAGGTCTTTCTAAATTCAGGTGAGCTTAAAAAATTCTTGCATTTTAAACAGTCATAAATATTTCTTCCATAATCGAAGGGATATTTGAGAATTTTCATGCCTCATATTTCAGCCGTGAAAGGTCATGAAATTCTACGAGGGGAAGGAACGCTAACCTTGACAATGATTAATTACTTCAACGGAGGTTTACATTTTTAGTTTCTTTTGAAGGTAAAATTACTGATGACAGGCATAATAATTTAGTGTTAAGGTAACTGGGTAATAAAAGAGTATTTAATCTATCAAACGTTGTTTAACAAGACACAAATAAGAATAGACTATATATTAATCGGGAGTCAACGTCAAAGTCAAATCATTTATATCAATTCGATCATCAAACGGGACTTTTAAATGTCACCATTTACAGTTAATAATAAAAAATAATAGATTAATCGCAAAGGTAGTACAAGCTGACTTGAAGATGCAGAAGAAGAACAAGAAACTCCACACTTAGATATGTACTCTTTAAAAAAATGTTTTTCATTATTTGGTACAATACCTAAGTCAAGAGTTGATTTCCTATCGATTACCTATCGATACAATGAAAGATGTTTGATGTTTGGAGGCATTGCAAGAATGAGGCACAGTTTCGCGAACAAAAATAATCTTAAAAATGAATGTGATAATTTGTTAAACGCACATTAGCTGATGTAATCATTTGAATGTTTTTAACAGCTAACTTGGTTTGTTATTTACAGAAATGAGGAGGAAAGTGTCCCCATTACAAGAACGATTTAAGCTTAAAATAATTTCAATGAGATGTGATAACTAATTAATACACAAAACGATCACAAAAAATTACAAAATGTACATTTTACAAACGATGCCATTTTGGGACCACTTTCAGCTTTCACACTATCGGCCGAGTACCTACCCAATCCCTTTTATAGCAGAATACACAAAAATGGAATAAAACGTAAATTGTATGCGAGAGCAAACAGCCGCGATCGGGTCGAACGAAACCTGATGGGCATCGAATGGAAACATGACTAACACGTTTGCGATGAATGCGACGATTCTCTCAATTAAAATGGCGCCCGCAATATGCTGGATTAGGGTTGGCAAGCTCAAAATATTTTTACAACAGAAAAATATTCTTATCTAAAACTACAGAGTGCAAAATAAACTGTGCTGCCTTACAATACAATAAATTAATATATTACTGACAAAGAGTTCAATATTTTGCAAAGACATACATAGGTAGTTGTTAGTATAATTATGACTGTCTTGTTGGTATAAAAATGTGGCTTAAGGAGCTCGGCTAAATAACTAGAACTGAGCGGGTTGATTTTTAAGGTTAAGTAATTCTTGCCGATGTCAGTTCGAGGTTAGGTGACCAAGACCATCGAATAGCATGTGAAGGCGTTGATACCGTTTGATCTCTCATCTACCCAATTTATCGCAACACAAACTTAATATTATTTACTTGTTATCTATTGTATTTTTTAATCTGTTGTTAAGATACGTCAAGTGCTCGCTCTGCTCTTTGGGTGCTCCATGTATCAGCACGTTTTCAGTAATAATATTCTGTACCAGTGAAAGTAAATGATCATTGAATCTGGCAAATCGTTTCCAACCAACCAACCTACCAACAATATAGCCCACACAACCAAGACGGAAACATTGGCCCTTCGGCATATACTTGCGATAATATCAAGTATCGATTTCTGCGGGACACACTGTTCATAGAAAAACTGGATGTAAGTCGTTAGGGCTAGGAATTTTAGGCATTCAGTTACATCAGGTTGGACTCCAACCCGACCCCAACATAGTTAAGAAGAGGCTACGTAGATTGATTGAGGTATCCTAATTTGATGGGTATTTTCTCTTAAGATTAGTTTCCAAGGGATTACAGATTGTTTTTACAAAATTTGTTGTGATACCAATATTGGATGCTTGATAATAATATTATTCTAATATCTTTTATTCATTTACTCACATCACCAGCCTATTAATGTTCCCACTGCTGGGACACAGGCCTCCTCTCTGTGAGAGGGAATGGGCCGTAATCCACCACGCGGGCCCAGTGCGGGTTGGTGGATATCACATGTCTTCGAATTTTTGGTCCTAGGACATGCCGGTTTCCTCTCGATGTTTTCCTTCACCGTTTTGAGAGCAGTGGTGATGAAATAATTTACACAAAGTAAAGCGCCTGCCTGGGCTCGAACCCACGACCTACAACTTGTAAGTCGCGGCCGATACCACTGGGCCACCACTGCTCCCTTCATTTACTCACTTGTCTTTGTATGTGATTCTGCTTTTAAACGAGATTATATTATTATTCTAATAAATAAGGTTTGTTTATTAGATTCCTTTCAGTCTGGTACTTTTTCAAAGTAAAATAAAAATAACTTAAGGGCTTTGAAGAACTTGAGTCGGCTAATGTTCAAATATTTATTTAATTTGTGTGGTGGGTAAGTATTTTTTACTTAAAAGAAAACAAAAACTTTGACCATTATTATTTTTAGAAGCAGTATACGATACGTATTTCTTTAAAAGCCATCAACGCTCTTACTGTAGAACCATTTTAAATTCTGCCTGCTTTGCATAAAAATGGAAATGAGGGTAAAATTACATTAGTAGGTCATACTTTTTCCATAAAAGGCACGTTGAAATACTTCATTATTATTATAAACGTATCTATCAAAATATATCGAACTGTTTTTTAATGTTTCTTCAACAAGTCGACAAATGATTTATAGGACCTAAAAGTCTGTAATATATTCATACAATGCTTTAGTATTCAGCTTGTTTTACGTGTATTTAAATATAGTTAGTAATATAATGTACATAAATAATACTATCAGTATCCATTTATGTAAGTTGTGATGTTTTAAGTACATTAGTTTGACAAGGTAAGTTTAATAGAAAGAAAGAAAAGAAAAGAAAAATTGTTTATTCTGCACAAACTAAACGCACAATACAAAATAAATAGTGGCATTCACTAAAGGTACAAATTAGCCAAAAGCCTCGTATTTAAAGCAAAAAATTATAAAAGTTTGTCAATTTTGTCTATTGCTAAACGTAAACGTGCTTATTAATTAATAGTGTATTCAGTTAGTTACACGTTAGTTATAAAGTAGTTCAAAAAGCATTGCCAGTTTTTGAATGGTGTAAAACTTGGATATTTTTTTGTGAACTAAGATTACAAAGGGGTAAAATTATTGTTTGTTAGATTCTTTGTTGAAAGTTATCTTTGAAACGATTACAAAAAATACTTCGAATTTGCGAAAAATCTCGAAGCAAACTCAAAAAGCACTATTAATCGGGTTATAAAAATATAAACTAATTATGATAATATAACTTAAGTAAGTTCCACAAAATGCTCAGTCTTTTCTAGGGAATGCGATTTAAGGATATTAAATTCATTGGATCCATGAGCTCTAACCAAACTTTTATTCAAGTAAAACCTAGACGTTCAGAGAAGCACGTTTCTTAAAGAAAGCTGATATCTGATGATAAACCAAGCGTTTGTTTGTGAGAGCTAGAATTCAAGTTCGTAACTTGAACATTATTCTGAGAAAGAACTTAGACAAAGGAAAAGAAGTTTTAAAGAAATGAATAGGTTTTAGAGTGGAGGTGCTTGGTTCGACTATCGACTATCTGAAAAAAAAAAAGATTTTACATAAAAATACAACTGACTTCCAAATAAAAACACTACAAAGTGTAAAATAACTTCAATTTCGGAAGTCGGTGTTCTTGTTTTTGTTTCTTCGATTTTTGACACCGACTGCCGAAATTAAATTTATTTTTCACTTTGTAGTGTCGAAGTCGAAATCGCTTGTAATTTTTTTTTTATTTTTTTTTATTTTTCACTTATTATTTTTGATACATATCTATAATGCCCACAGATAAGCCAGTATAGATTACCTAAATAACATGAAACTTGAAAACAACTGGTGAAATTAGAGTATACCGTAGACTGAATATACTGTAGATGATTAGGTAAAGAAAGTGTGAAAGACATAGCTCATGAATATGACTTTAAACCATAATAATCTATCTAATACCTTTAAACGAGCAATTCTTGTATATATGTATATATATACAATCTCTTCTATCTGTGAAAACTTTTAATTGGCGTTATTTTTGTTACTCTCATTTGCGTTAAATTGTTTAGCTGTAAGTTTCCTAAAACTGTAAATTAAAATAAAATAAATATAATCTGAATCTCGGAAACGGCTCCAACGATTTTCATGAAATTTTGTATGCAGTGGGTTTCGGGTGCGATAAATCGATCGAGCTTGATTTCATTTTTAGGAAAAGTCTTTTTCTTTATTTTCACTCAAGCACAACTTGGTCGCCCATGTACTATATGTAATTTAACAAAATTCCGTCTCCATCGAATTCATTTTTCTAACTTATTCGAATTTCTTTGACTTTATAACCACCCACAAAAAGTTAACCAAATCTTATTGAATAAGAAGAATCTAACAAGAAAAGAAATCGATCAAAAAATATTTCCATAATTCCGGGTCTAAAATTTTTTGCTTGGCATCCCTAAAAAGCGTAAGGCCCGCAATATGGCGGCTATTCCCACCAGTATCGAATTCAATACGAATCTCTCATTATTATGCATGTTTTTTTATTGAATCTATTAAGTTTTTTGCTGAAATCATAACTAACGGTTCGTTTCTGTTTACACGTTTTTAGTAAGCCTTCGGGATGGATGTTTTTTTCCTCAATGTTTATAAAATGCTTACAAACCATAAATGCTTGTGCATAGAATGGCAAAATATTTTTAAACTTTTCGTCTGAAATGAATGAATCTTGTTGTAGTACAGTTATGAGTAAGTAATGTATCTACTTATAATAACACACACGTGTGTTGTGTTGTTGTGAGTTTATTATGCCTATAATTATCCATATGTGCCTAGGTGGTGGCACGTGTGTTGTTTGTATACCTGTATTTAAGTGTAAACCAATTGGTTTACGAGTGCTAATCCTGTCGAAAAACTGTCTCGCAGTTTGGTGGGTTTGTAATTTTAAGAACAAATGTATTTTTCATAATAAACGATAAATCGTTTATTATGAAAAATACATTTGAAAAACACAAAAAAAAAAAATAGTTTATTTTGGTTACCACGTTCCAAAATCTAAGAGTTAACATCATCATACATAGATTGACTACACTCACTGTTGGGCAAATGCCTCTTGTCTTGTCGTATTTTTTTTATATCCACGTTACTGTGCCACTCTTATTCAGGTTCTACCCACGATGGCAACATTGTCATCTGCCCCTCGTGATTCATCATTTCATTATCATTAACTTCTTAAAGTGTGTAAATGTTATTTGTCCTTGTCATTTTTATGGCTATGTCTAAGCCCAGAGAAGGGGGGTCATAGTCTTGATTGCTTCATTTTATAAGAGACGTTTGTAAATTGGTGGAGGTTTATATTAATTCTTGTTACGGAAATGAAGATGCTATGAGAAATGTCCTGCTTTAATATTCAATTGATCATCATTGCTACTTATTATAGGTAAGCCTTTTATTAAAACTTTTTTACAAAAAAATGCAACCGACTTCCAAAAAACGAAGAGAAAAATAACTTTAATTTCGTCAGTGTTCTTGTTTTTAGGGTTCCGTACCCAAAGGGTAAAAACGGGACCCTATTACTGAGACTTCGCTGTCCGTCTGTCTGTCTGTCTGTCTGTCTGTCTGTCTGTCTGTCTGTCTGTCTGTCTGTCACTAGGCTGTATCTCATGAACCGTGATAGCTACAGAGTTGAAATTTTCACAGATGATGTATTTCTGTTGCCGCTATAACAACAAATACTAAAAATAGTATAAAATAAATATTTAAGGGGGGCTCCCATACAACAAACGTGATTTTTATGCCGTTTTTTTGCAATAATGGTACGGAACCCTTCGTGCGGGAGTCCGACTCGCACTTGGCCGGTTTTTTTGTTTTTGTCACTGACTTCCGAGATTGAAGTAATTTTTCACTTGGAAGTCCGGTGTATTTTTTTTTATTTTTTTTTTTCACTTTTTAGTTGTGGTACATAATGTCTATAATGCCCACAGTTATGCCAGAATAGATTACGCGAATAACATGAAACTTGAAGACAACCAGTGACATTAGAGTGTACGGGAAAGTAAGCTGTACATATTTGCGTAACCCTGCGTACCAGCGGTGGTGTAAACAATAAATATACTTGCAATTGCAACAATCCCGAGAGATTTGCCGTCATTTATTGAAGAGCTCTGTTGTATATATCCGAAGTTCTTCATCATATATTGATCAAAATTGGAATGGGACCACATGAAAAGCAATAGCTTTCAAATAAAAATAATCATCAAAATCGGCTCACCTAGTAAAAAGTTCTGAGGCAACATACATAAAAAAAATACAATCGAATTATGAGCCCCCTCCTTTTAAAAGTCGGTCAAAAAAGTCAAGACCAGGCTGGAAGCTTTATATTTTAATAAGGCCTCAGGAAAGTCCGGTTATGCGGTCGAGAATCTCATAGGTTCAACTGCGAGAGGCCATACAACATCATCATTTTAGCCGAAAGACGTCCACTGCTGAACATAGGCCACCCACAAGTGACGCCATATCAACCAGTCCCGTGTGACATGCATCCAGCGGATTCCCACAACCTTGACCAAGTCATCGGCCCACCTAGTAGGAGGCCTTACAACGCAGCGTCTTCCACCCACACAGAAAGACGAAATTTGAAAGATAAAAATATAACTAAAATATTACGAACGAGCAAATTCGCGAGCTAAACAATAGTTCTTTTATCAAAGAGTCTGTTCATTCTAAATCGGCTGTAAACCGTACTTACCTAGCAATGATACTCAACGCTTTCCCCGTCTTCGTCAGCCTGTCAGGTGAAAAGGGGCCTTATAGAGATAAATATCTCTCGCAACATCACAGGAAAGGTACGAAACAAGAAAATCTCGAGCAAACGCTACAATTGGCAGCTAGGCAGGCTGACGCAAACGTAAGTAGGGTAATTGAAAGGGAATTATTTCCAGCCTTGCTTCACAGGGAATTGTAAACAGTAGCGTAAGTGTTGGTAAGCGAAGAATTTGACGCAAGCAAATTAGAGGCGAGAGTTGTTTATAAAAATCTCTGAGCTGTTTAGGAACTGATCAGCAGATTCTAAACTGAAATATTCTATAAAGAATTTGAATTTAGAATCTGCTAATGATTACTCACACAGCGTCGCATTTAAGAGTCTACTAAATAGATCTTTGGTCCGATTACAAAGAATTCTTCACTGTTTAAAAAAGAAAAAAAAACGGTTTTTTTGGGATTAGGCCATGAGAGCAAAGCTGCGGGACAAAGTTGGTTTTTGCTACATTCACAGTTATTTTTCTAAGTGAGTCCTAAACAGATGAAAAAGATAACTTTTTGAAAATTATTTCTAAACGATATATGTTTCACCTTTTGGCCACAATTTCTTCATTATGACTTTCGAATTACAAGCATCGTCATAGAGTTCCAGGATAAAATAACAAATAAACAATTGCTTTCTGACAGGCAGCTATCGATCCCTGTCTAAAAACAAATATTTGAAAATCTCTAAGTGGATTTAGAATGCAAGCCTCGATGGAGTGTCTTTATTATATCAAAGACACGACTTAGTTGCGCTACTGTTTAAATCTGCACTGTGCTTGCGATTCGCTAAACTTTCTAGGGATAAAAGACAAGGCTTTTATTCTCTAAGAGAACTCCTGAATCGAGTACAAATCTATACATCAAGCTTCTACAAGCGTATAAGATAAAGACTACCCTCTTAGTTTCTATATAAATTTCGTTTTTCATTTGGAATACCGAATTTTATATTGATATTGAAAATGTTGATTTTTGTCTATATGACTTTGTCCTTCGATATTTCTTTTGATCAAAATCTTTTTTTTAGGATGCTATACCCAAATGGTAAAAACTGGACCCTATTACTAAGACTCCACGATCCGTCTGTCTGTCTGTCTATCTGTCTGTCTGTCACCAGGCTGTATTGCATGAACCGTGATAGCTCGACAGTTGAAATTTACACAGATGATGTATTTCTGTTGCCGCTATAACAACAAAAACTAAAAACTAATAAAATAAATATTTAAGTGGGGCTCCCATACAACAATCGAGATTTTTTGCTGTTTTTTGCGATAATGTTACGGAACCCTTCGTGCGCGAGTCAGACTCGCACTTGGCCGGTTTTTTTGTTTTAATGTTTTGAGATAGTTTCTTAGTATGTTTTGTACCATACTGCTATGTTTTCCCATAGATGTTTTTTTTTCTCGAACATTAGGCAGAATTATATCGAATAGTATTGTATCTAATCGCTATTTCGACGGTTATTTTTGAGTTGTGAAACTTAAAAATAACTGGCAAAACAAATAACATGGCATTACCTAATTGCCATCAATCGGGCACAAGTCTTGACCACAGAACATTACTTTTTAAATTTGTTAAATTCCAAGGATACCAAAACAATGCTGAAAACCATATCAAATGCTCCATAGTTTACTAAAATACCTGAGCTACATGAATTCGTAAAAATTGACACCATAAAAGAAGAGATACAAAGAACAACACTATATAAATAACGCATTGGGAACCATATTAACATTCTGGCTTCTGTACTGACCGACCCACTGGAACACCGTCAACTGAAAAGACAGCACACATGGGACATACTATGATATAGTCGAGTAACAAGTAAATGGTTGGCTCTCACTGGAAGACCGTACTCGAAACGCCAATATGCACAAAACGCATCTGCTAATGGCTTGAGAAGCCGATCGCAGACTATAAAAGATAAAAATAAACAAGTAGTAAACCAAATCACGCTTTGCCTTGCCTGGGAATCAAACCCAAGAACAGGTCAGCAGAGCTAATGAGCACTGGCCTAATTAGATAATCAGCACTCTTATAGAAAACCATAATAAAATAACAATGCGATTTTACGTACAAAATTAAAAACACATTTAAAAACCATGTCTTCTTACCCTCATTTCTTATCCAGGCTTGTTCCAAAAATAAAATCTATTCAGACATATTTGATCGTATACCCAAAGCTTGTTCAGTTATTTTTTGTATTTTAATAACAGATTGACCTAGTCTAGTTCCTAAAAATAAGTCGGACGGACGCTACAGCTGCCTACTCGGTAAAAGATTGAGCATTAAGTTACAAAGTTATTTTAGATTAGTTACATAAGCATTAAAGTTCCTCGTCAATCTTCTTAATATACATAATTCTTCTGTACGTGTGTTTGTCACCTAACTCCTCCTAAATGGCTAGATCGATTCGGAAGAAATCTTGTGTGCATATTTCAATGGGTTCCTGGATGGTTTGAGAACACAATTGGAGCCGGTAGCTCGCGTTGGCGCGATGGCGGTACGAAGTTCGCCGGGTCAGCAAGTGAGATATAAAATTTAATAATCGATTATTTTAAGGAAAAAATACAAGTAAAAAGTAAGGTACCTACAAGGTATACAATGGTAATTGAATGAACATTGAAATCATACTCAAAACTATAAAATAGTATAAAAATTATAAACTATAAAATTCATATTTTTATCCAATTAAAAAAAACTTTTTTTGATCAAGCTTTTTAGCTTACCGTGCATTGTCATTCATATCAAACGTGTATACAAAATTTCATCTTAATCGGTTGAGGATAACTGCTTTAAAATTCAATTACAAGATTTGACGCAAGCTGGGTCAAATCACAGGTCAAGTTAGCAGCATACACGTTTAGTTTGGATTACAATGCATGGTTAGCTAAGTGACGTCATTCTTAATCCAATATGGCACTGCTATGATATGGGTATCAAATGAAAGGGTTTGCTGAGAAGAGAAAGAAAAAAAAAATTAATAAAAAAACCGGCCCAGTGCGAGTCGGACTCGCGCACGAAGGGTTCCGTACCATTATCGCAAAAAACGGCAAAAAATCACGTTTATTGTATGAGAGCCCCACTTAAATATTTATTTTATGTTATTTTTAGTATTTGTTGTTATAGCGGCAACAGAAATACATCATCTGTGAAAATTAAACTGTCTAGCTATCACGGTTCATGAGATACAGCCTGGTGACAGACGGACAGGCAGACAGACAGACAGACGGATCGCGAAGTCTTAGTAATAGGGTCCCGTTTTTACCCTTTGGGTACGGAACCCTAAAAACAATGAATGAATTATTTTATTAGCTCGTCCAAACGCATTCAGGCGATGAAAATGCCGAATCAATGATTTCTTGATGGCAATTTATTCATCATCAGACTAAATTCAACAACACTATGGAACCCACCTTGTTTTTTTTTAGATTTCTGATTCGACAAATAAATAACCCAACTTTCTGACTAAATGACCGACTTCTTGTCATTTGAATTAAATATATACATATATAAAAGAAAGTCGTGTTAGTTACACTATTTATAACTCAAGAACGACAGAACCGATTTGGCTGAAAATTGGTAGGGAGGTAGCTAAGAACCAGGAGAAGGACATAGGATATTTACTTTTGGATTTATTTATGGACTTTTTATCCCGTTTAGGGTTGGGTAGAGTAAGTAGGGTAGGGTAGGTAGGGTAGGGTAGGGTAGGTAGGGTAGGGTAGGTATGTAGGTAGGGTAGGGTATATAGGGTAGGGTAGATAGGGTAGGGTAGGTAGAGTAGATAGGGTAGGGTAGGTAGGGTAGGTAGGGTAGGGTAGGTAGTGTAGGGTAGTTAGGGTAGGGTAGGTAGTTTAGGGTTGTTAGGGTACCTAACCTAGGTATGGTAGATGAATGTTTGGAGTTTTTATGGCAAAACAAAGTTTGCCGGGTCAGCTAGTTTACAATACTTCAAAAGTCACCTGTATAAAGTTCTTTCGCCAATATTTTTCATTGCAATGGAAAAATAATACGTAAGAACTGGTGAGTGTTTTATCACCTTGCGCGAATGCTAAGAGCCAATTCAGAGCACCACGCCAAGGCTATTAGGTACGTGAACGATGTTTATTTTCATTCCTATACATCTTCTAGTATTTTCTGGTAAAAATTGAGCTTAAAACTGTGAAGAAATTAGTTTTGTGTGGGCAAAGTCAAAGTTAAATAAAGAATTTTACGCCACTTTTTAATTTCAAAGTATAAGTTAGTCATAGTAAATTGATTCTACTGGGTAAATAATAATAATGCACATTTATCGAATGCACGGTAGAATAATTTTTTTATTACAAGTAAATTTTAAATTTTTTAACGTTTAAAAGTGCCGCATAATGGCCTAGTTGAAATAAATACATTTGACTTTGACTTTGAATGATTACAGGGTTTAAATCGAACCCGATACCAATTTTTACAAACCCCAGGTTTTAAAATTGAGAATTTGAAGTTAAGTAGATGTGTCATACATCAGCTTGAAACCCTGAAGAAAGAACCTTGGAAGTGAGCCTTTAGGTTAGGTTGTCGATGTGGCTAGGTACTGACCGAAGCTGATAAAAATGAATTACATGGAATATCACGACGAGGAACAGCAGAACTTAACAACTGAACATTGAACAAACAATTAAACTTAGCGATCTCTAAACAATGCACAATGCTATACAAACTCCCGAAACGCGAGAACCTTTTGAAACTCCACTGAAATTAATGAAGAAAGCCGAAACTTCCGAAATGGATTGGATCCAAATCTCTTAGCTGCCTTAAACCAGTAATTATTAATCGACATTAAAATGCTGTGGATAGTCAAGTTACCACGCAAAGTTAGGAACAGAAGGTGAACTCCGTACAACAAGCTAAAACGCACGCACACATAGACACACTTCGCGTACAGCGAGTGCAAGCGCACTCGCGATAGTGTTTGGAATTCTTGATTATTGCCGTACACACGTCTATATTTGCAAACAATTTGTTTAGCCATATGTCAAGTGTATTAAAGTCGACTTCCAGTCCAATCGGATACAGCTGAATAGCAGTATTTTTTACATGGAATTACTGCCTGTCTGTCCGTCTATCTGCATTTTTTTTATTGATAGGCCGGCGTGAAACTGCTATTGCATCTAATAGTAAGCGATGATATGACCGACAACGCCGAAAACTTGCATAGAAGTAAGTTTTCACTATTGAATTAAATACACTCAAGTTGTAGCTACCAGAAAACACGAGACTCCAGCTGGGCATTCCACATCTTAGGCACAATGAAAGTATTCCTAAAACGTTTTGTACGTATGGGTGGATAAATGGTACGGTAGCAATGCGCTGTAAGTCTGCAATTAAATTGTGTAACTTCAAAGAATGGCATCCTTTGCTTACATTCATTGCTTCATATGTTCAAAATCAGTCTAATCGATAACGTAAAATACGCAATGAATACTGTTGAGTTGTCAAAATGAAAGGGAGCACGCGTCTTTAGTACTGTCAAAACAGTTTTATAATTAGGGTGCTCGCTTATTGTATTAAATCAGCCTTCTGAACTACATCTAGTTTGTGGTAACCAGGTGGCCATTTGATTAAAATTTTACGACGGATAAAGAAACCGTTTTCGTTTTAATCAAAATTGATTGAAACTCTTTGGTGGTAATTTTTTATTGTAAATGTTGATTGTTTATGGATGGGAGTTTCAGTGTGGAATTTTATTTATTGGTTGGGTTGTTTAAATTATATTGGAGTTTACGCGTGGTTTACGTTTTTATAGTAAGTGTTACTGTTAAAAGCCCAGTCATAATCAGGCATCAGCTTAAATAATACTGATTTACTATTAAATTTTGTCTTAAGAATTCTGGTTTATTAATCAGTGATACTTTAAAAATAGTTAACGATAGGAACGAAAACGTAACATCACGCATTAAAGCTGAGAGGTATCTGTAGAGCCTCCACCGACATTTCACCAGTTATATATAAGTCCATATAAAAGGGCAACTCTATTCTCTATTACCATCAAACGGGTAGAAATCTAATCGGGCCGCTACTGTTGCACATTACTGAAAACGGGCCCTCACATAAAGGAGATGTTCCAGAAATTTATGGAGCCTGGGCTAGTACTATGTACACTATATGTAAAAATCGCTATATGATGTAGTAACCGTTTTTTATTGTTAATTTTCTTTAATGTCACTTCGTTTCAATGTACACTCAAATTAACTTCGTCAAGTAGAGCAACACAACATAAAATTAAACATGATGGATCAGATCAGTATGCGAAAAATTACATTTTATTAACGTGTCATCGTAATATCTGCGTTAAAAACCGGCCAAGTGCGAGTCGGACTCGCGCACGAAGGGTTCCGTACCATTATCGCAAAAAACGGCAAAAAAAAAAAACACGTTTGTTGTATGGGAGCCCCACTTAAATATTAATTTTATACTGTTTTTAGTATTTGTTGTTATAGCGGCAACAGGAATACATCATCTGTGAAAATTTCAACTGTCTAACTATCACGGTTCATGAGATACAGCCTGGTGACAGACAGACAGACAGACAGACAGACAGACAAACAGACAGACAGACAGACAGACAGACAGCGAAGTCTCAGTAATAGGGTCCCGTTTTTACCCTTTGGTTACGGAACCCTAAAAAACAACACGAATCAACGGAGAAGCAATCAATCAATTTCCGTAGTAGTAGACTGGGTTACAAAACTAAAACAATCACTAAAAACTCCGAAACAAATCCAACTTAAAGTCAAAGCAAAGAAAGACTCAAAAACGTCACTTCTTAAAACTGTCAAAGTCATCAAACGTCATGTCAAACACAACTGTCATGGCTGCCCTAAAAGTAGAGTTATCTCATTAAAAAAACTTTTCAAATGATAATTTTTGTACGCCGGTACCCTTTTTCAAAAAGCTTGTTAGAATTTTTATGGCATTCCCCTATTTTTTTCCTATTTATCTATATAGTGTACATAGTGGTGGCCCAAAATCAAACATCTCCTCTAACCCTAAACAAACACTACCTCTTACATTCCTCACCGCTGTCCTTCCACTAGGCCAAATGAGACAGAATTTAATGAATGCTCGTCATGCTACACTTTCATCTTAAATTTGCGTTCCATTTGTTGTGTACCCTGTCCTTTTTGAAAGGCGTCCCTGAACCCTTTGGCCCAATAAACGCTTGATCGTATCTGGGTTGTATTTTTCTCACAAATATGAAGCGTCGTAAACAAGCATGATATTTATTCGTTCAGTGGGGTGTTGGATTGGAAGGCAGTTCATCGTTGATATTTTCGGTTATGAAGTGAATATGGCCTGGTAATTTTGTTTGTAGGTTTACTGTTTTAATTAAAGCTTATTTATAGTGTATGACTTGTTGAGTTACTAGGGGAGTTAAAGTTTTTATTTTTCTATCGTTATTTCAATAAAAAATTCATTGGTGAAATTTTAGGTGATTGGAAGTTGTTTATTTTGTCAATTACAGTTAGTTTGCCTTGCCTTTTCACAGCTAAGTTGAAGTCATTTTGAGGGTATTTTCTCTTCCTCGTCGTCGGTTCACTTTTGGCATTCCGGCCGTGATCATCATGTTACAATGATACTTCGCGCTGCCATAATTCATGACCAAAAATAGTGAGTACTTGAGCTTGGGTTATAGCCGACAGTCCAGTATTTTACGTGGAGCGATTGCTTATCTGATCTCCACAACCCAGTAACTCCTTGGCAAGACTGGTATCAGATAATTTTTTGCTCCTGTCTTCCTGTAATGATATTTACATGTGTCAGCCGGAACCAACGGTTTAAAGCGTTTTCCGAGGCACTGAGGATTCTGTACTGTGGTTGGTCCATCTTTTTTATATTTTTTTGTCACAATCCCCCACTCTATTCCCAAACCACTGCAACTCCTGAAAGCCAGAATCAACAGTGGCGACCACCAGAAAAGCGCCGAGGCAATGAAGCTCGACGAAGTCCAGGAGAATGAATTTAACTGTCTTGGTTGGTCCATCTATGGAAGAACCTAGACAAGCGTTGCTTAACCTCTAATGTCGACCCGTGTGGCTGTTGTTATTAAGCCACAAGATTATCCTTTTTACTCGACTACGACGAAGCCAAAAGGAAGGGTTATGATTTTAGCAGTCCATGTTACGCACAATGAAAGTATTCCTAAAACGTCGTTTGTATTTATGTATGTGCCTCCGTAGCGCCTAAACTATTCATCCGAATTTGATGAATAAGGTATCAATTATGACCCGACTAAAATGAGCAAAAGAAAATACAGTACTGGGTTACAGTTTTTAATTAAACTTTTTGCTTGTTAATTCACTTACAAAAGAAATGTGTCTGTAACGTTTAGTGAAGGCATTGAGGCAAATACTATACCAGCAAAATATTACTGGCGCACTGATTAACTTATTTAAATACAGACAATAAAAAACCCGAATGAAAAATGCTATTATTTTAAAACGAATATACCAGCTTGTTCTGTCACGCCGTTTATCAACATTCAAAAATAAAAGCCGTTGTGAAATAGTTAAACGCGCTCCACAAACGATCCATCAAATGCAGAAAATAAATCTGAGTTAAAAAGAGAATCAAAAAATAAAATTCCTAAAAAAAATCTTCGAACGAAATCAAGTTAGCCGTTCGCCGTCACCATGTATAATAAAATAATAAGGAGACCAACCATTTTTCATAATTCCCGGGACCAGGCGGGTACGGGTACCCATAATTTACTTTTGTTTCAATTGTTACGAGTTTCAGAAGAAAAAAAAAGATTCATTCCGTTGCTTCCTCCTCTTTTGTTGTTAGAAGCGGTGCCCTCAGATTCTGATGAGATTTCTTACATTTTCTTTGCGGATATTTCAAGAGGTCCAAGGGTGTTGCGTTTCTATTAAATTTTGTAGAAATTGCCCTTTTATTGTTCGAACGGAGGGGATTGTAGATTAGTTTTCTCTTCTTGGAGATTATTAAGGGTGGAACGTGGTTGCTAATTTAGTAGGTTCCCTTTTTCCGTCTTATTTTAATTTCTTTTTATGAATGTTTGGAACTTTGAATGGGAGAAGATATCGTAAATGTTAGGTTTTATAATCTCGTAGGATTAGATGGAGATGTACTGTGGTGCAACGTCACGATTATGGATATTTTGTTATGCATGGGGACCAGTTTAGCATATCATGTACACTTGGAGGGCAGGCTATTGAGATTATGGCAAATTTATATTAGACCAAGATCCCAGAGCGCCACGACGTTACTTATTTTCTTCGCCAGAAACTTGTGGGCAGAGTAGTGTTAGTATATATATAGCTAGTATATATACCTACTGGTCTGACAGCTAATTCACAGGTGACAGCAGGCTTAAAGTATGTAAAAACATTACTCACTTTTCTTAAACTTCGAGTGCTGATTTAATTAATAATCTGATTTAATATTGTTGAAATTAATAATGAAATAACATATTAACGTCTAATTAGTAGCAGATCGCTTCATTGAGTGAGGATCCCAATTAAATTAAGAACAGGACAAAAGGAGGATGATAGTGATGACGATGATTAGCTTATTACAATGTACTTCACCTACTTCCAAGCCATAGCAAACTACAAACACCAATAATTCCAATAAACGTGATTATTGAGATTTCTCCTTTGACTATTAATCCTGGCAATTATTGGGGAATCGGCTTAACCAGAATAGATTTATAGTCTGACTAACTTCTGCCAGGGGCATCGCCCGCGTGAATGTTGAAAATTATCCCGAGAGAACATAATTATTCTCGAGATAAAAAGTATACCTTTTATTTTATTTAAGTTGGCTTTGCTCTTGACTCTAGTGCTATGTACTCTTTTCCTATGTGCTATTCCTGACTATAATCTATCTCTGTGCCAAATTTCATCCAGATCCGTTCAGCCGTTCTGGCGTGAAGAAGTAACAAACACACACACTCACAAACTTTCACCTTTATAATATTAGTGTGATATTATCATTGCATTTGTCGAAGATAGAACATTACTAACTTTTGATCAGTTTTGATCGATGACAGTTAATTATAATAATTTTCTTGACCTCTCAAATGAATAAAGTTATGTGTGTGCACATGTGTGAACACTCGTGTGATACTATTATCACACTCGTGTTTTAATAACCCCTATTATATGACCGTTGCATAAACTACTATATTTTTCTTTCTTTGACAAGAGGCCCTAGACAAGTGACATTCTATCAACGAACACTGTCCAAATTACAACGGAACAGCCCTCATATTAAAACCTGTTAGTGCCACCTTTTACATCACGTCTGCGTTTCCCCGAAGAGTTATGCAGAGGTGGACAAACAGTACTCCTATTGCCATCAACCGTGACAGGTCCATACTTAGAACTTTAAATTAAAAACAAAAATATTACACATTTGTACAGTTATGTTTAAATGCCATGTAAAAAAGGGTTAGTGATTTGCATCAACCGTGGGCTCAAATATACACCGTTAAATTTTGGTTATACACACATGTACCACTTGTCTAGAGCCTCAGATCGACTCTCCACGGGAATTTAACCCGTGGAGAGTCGATCTGAGGCTCTAGACAAGTGGTACATGAAACATGTAAAAATAAAATTAAAAAAATAAAGCGACGGCCAAAGCAAAACACTAAAAAGTGGAATTTTTTTATTTTATCTTTACAAATCGATACAGTTTAATGTACCGGATCAACCCTCCACGGGATTAAAAGCTACTCAGAATGGAGAAACATATCAACAAAGCTGTCATAGTAATGTTGCTACCTATCCAACGCCATATATGTCTTTGCTATTGGAGGGGTGTACCAGCTTCCATATATTTTCGCCCATTAACTTTATTTTGGAAAACCAGAAAACACTTCATCCAGCTCGTTAATCAAACCTAGGACCGCATTCTCGCATAGTAGTCACAGCGGATCTTTGTGTCCCTGAAGTTGCGCAAGAAACAATTTATCATTGAGTATACTGCTTAGAGTAAGCGAGATAGGACGATGCGACAAATGTAAGCGAGTGAAAGAGACAGTTATACAATGCTGTCTTCTACTTCAACATTGAAACAAAAATAGCAACTGTGCATGGTCCTGCAGCCAACTTCAGAGACACAAAGATTCGCGGTGACTACTTTACTTCCAACCAATAGACGTAACGTGGCATATTTTCCTCTTAAATGACCTCGAAAGAAAAACAACTTTATCCTCATTTTATCTCGACATAAAAGTAACTATAGCTTATAATGTTCGCCCATGTTCGATTCCTCTAAACCGTTAGATCCGGAAGAATTATCTAGAGTATTAACGGCTTTTTGTCCCGTGTCAGTTGTTACAGTCAGTTGAGTGATCGCTTACTTAGAAGGGATGGGGGTCGAACACACCCCATGAGGAAAAAGGTATTGACCACACACACACGTATACCTACACATGTGAGCCATAGATTCATGGTGTTTTTTGCTTAAGGATTTATGGAATCTTCGAGCGTTAGTAAAAAATATGGTATCTGGAAAATATCCGAGGAAGGGATTATTTCTTTTTTGTTGTTATCTACGTACGTGCAGTTCCAACCTGTTTTATTATTTTCGGTTCGGTTTGAAGTGTTTAAAAAAACACTGTTTTGTAACTGAAATATGGTATTCACTATCATGAGACTGTTGTTCACAAGACTTAAATTACAAAATAAGAAGTATCTGCCAAGTCAAAACCAACGAAAAGTCTTTGCTGACATCACCCCTGCTATCACCTGTCAACTCTCACTTGACGTAAATCAACGTAACTACTAAAACAACGCTGACACCATGATTTTAACGCTGATCACAACCATTTATAACTCGCACTAAATAATTTCGCTCGCTTATGGAAATTTAAAAGCGAACGCGACACTGTGACATCCTTGGTACAGATGGAGCGGTCGCGCTTGACGTAAACAGCGATCAATCATAAAGCGTTGGTATAGCCAGGGCTGCCGCACGGAAGTTTTTGTAGGTATTTTTTTTATTATTCATGACACATTTTCGTATTTGAAAAATGAAAATAAGTTGCAAAGCCATGGTCGAGAGTCTGAGAGACGCTGAAATGAATTATGTCAAATTGGTGTTGTCGTGATTGTAAAGTATGTTGTCTATTTTTATGAGATTTCTTTGAGTTACTCACGATTAGCTTTTTATTCGTTCTTTTGTCCAGCTGTGGACGACTTTCGGCTGAAATGATGATTTGTTCTATTACCTGCAAAGACAAATAAATAAATGAATAATCAATTTATTTTGAATAATACGAACTCATATTAATCACAATCAAAAGAAAATAATGTGAATATATGTAGTACAAGCTGACCCGGCAAACTTTGTTTTGCCATAAAAACACCAAACATTCATCTACCCTACCTACCCTACCCTAACAACCCTACACTACCTACCCTAACTACCTACCCTACCCTACCCTAACTACCTACCCTACCCTACCCTACCTACATACCTACCCTACCCTACCCTACCTAACATACCTACCCTACCCTACCCTACCCTACCTACCCCACCCTACCTACCCTACCCTATCCTACCTACCCCACCCTACCTACCCTACCCTACCTACATACCTACCCTACCCTACTTACCCTACCCTACCCTAAACGGGATAAAGTATCCTATGTCCTTCTCCTGGTTCTTAGTTACCTCCCTACCAATTTTCAGCCAAATCGGTTCGGCCGTTCTTGAGTTATAAATAGTGTAACTAACACGACTTTCTTTTATATATATAGATAAAAAAATACAAAAGCCATTTGCCATGATTTTGATCACGCTTAAAAATCATTCTCAATTAGAGCTGTGATATTATATTGATTAAATTAACTTCAAACAAAATCCATAATTCATGTTCCCACCTAAAATGTTAGCCGAGTTTAAACACCAATGTTTTCTAATGCATAAATTAAAATCTAACCACAGACATAAAGCTATCTAGATAACCTGAATGTCAAAAAGTGCTGTGAAAGTGAGATCAATGCTCTTACTTGGAGCTGTTTTATTTAGCTTTATCGGCACCGGACATCAAACGAAATCTGGAAAAATACCCAATTATACCTAACTAGCTGTTGTCCGCGACTTCGTCTGCGTAGCATTACTACTTCGAATAGCCTAATTTACACGCTTTTATTAGCTTGGTATGTATGTATCTATGAATCTATGTAACAGAATCTTTGAACGAGATTTTCACTCCCTTCAAAACGTAGGATTCATTTTAAACTTTGTACACTTATCAAGGACCGATGACAATACAATAATTTAAATAGTTTGTCCCATTATTTTTACCAGCATCTCAGGATTAGGGAAAGAACTAAAAAGTAAAAAAAAAAAAAAAAAAAAAAATAACAAGCTAAAAAGTAGAAAATAATTATCAATAAATTTGAATTAAGAATAGTGTGATTAACAAAAAAAAATACTGTAAAAACACATTACCCTCCTTCGGCAGTCGGGTAAAAAGAGTAGGGTGCTTGGTGTCAATTGTTATAATATTTTATTGACAGATATTGGTTAAAGTAGAGTCATTTTGAAAATATCTTAAAAAGTACCCCACGCTTCTATACAATTTTTTTTTTTAATTTGTGCTATTCGTGAAATAGAGTGCCAAATTCATCCAGCTCGGTCCACCCGTTTGAGCGTGAAAAAGTAACAAACATGCAAACACAATCACAAACTTTCGCCTTTATAATATTATTGTGATGTGTGATTATAGTATGAAAAGTATAGATTGAACAATAAAAACTTTACAAAAAAAAGGTTGGCCGAGACAATGGAAACATTTTCTTTCAGCAATAAGTAAAATTGTTCTTAAATTGGATGACAAAAAGTGGCACGCTTGATTCCATACAGATGGAGGGACCTGCGCAATCTAGTTAGCTTTATATCTGTGTTGACAACTGAAATCCGATATTGTAATAGGTACCTATTCCGCGAATAACAACAAGTTTTAACCTAAAATTCTAACCTGAACTGCCGCGGGCATTATGTCAAAAACAATTTAACAGTAAACAACTTATAAACAAACTGCTGAATCACTTTTGACAGGTGTCAATGTCAGACTGAATGAATTTAATAGGGATTTCGGAGAATAGTCGCGCGGGTCGATCGGAAGTTAAGCTATGCTATCCGAGATCATTCCGTGGATGAGAGACCATTCATTGAATATCATGACCCTCTGTATTCGTTAAGCCATTTTTCTCGGATGTCATTGGTAGATCTTTCGATTGGTCAGTCTTTTGCTATCTCTATCCAGCGTGACCCAGCCAGACGCAAGATCTCGTTCTCCCAGCGTATGTGTGGTCTTTCTCGCTTCCTTTTACCTATTGGTCCCATCCAGGTAGTTAACTTTTTGGCCCACCTACTGTCTTATAGTCTTGCTACATGGCCTGCCCATTTCCACTTTAATCTAAGTGCGTGTGAAACGGCGTCGATTGCTCTTGATTTCGATCAGATTTTTGAGTGGCGGATTCTATGCTGTTTTTTATGTTAAACATGCTGCGCTCCATTCCCTGTTGACATATAATAATTTCGTTCTTAACAGTGTAGTTAAATTTCCATGTTTGGCCGATATTGATGTTGTTTTATATACAAAACTGTAACTGTATTGTATGTTTTTCATCGACATCTATATGTTTAGCAGCATACTGCTGGCATAAACCTCTCCAACACGATATGTAACTCAGCTACACTTTCTTTTTTCTTTTTTAACTGCTCCGTTGTCAGCGATCACAAGCGCGAATGCTGAGATTCCCGATCGTGCTGGATTACCATCCCATCGGACTATAAGAGTAATGGACACTATCATATTTTCGGCGGCGAAGGCTAGTCTCCGTTGAGATTGGCTACCGTGACCGAAATCGATTGGGAGGACTATTATTTCTTTCACTCGCTACGAAATATACAACCGAAATTTTATTTATAAAAAGTCCCAAATAGCAGCATTCAGTAACCGCGGATTAGGGTCCACCTTTGCATCTCAAAGGTCACCGCGTAAGGACCCTTAATTAAAAAGGGTCCAGAAAAGTCCTTTATGATGTTAACTTAAACAATAGCACTTTGTGGTGAGACGCTCGTTGACATTTTGAAAATTTTGATGAGTACAATTTACTTGATTGTATCTTAATGTGCTTTACGCAAATGAAGTTACTTTGAATGTCAGTGTGTCTCAACATTGAGGAACACTTATATTCAATGAAATCTCATTTCATTTCTCAAATATCAACGAGCGTCTCACCGCCGACCCCAACATAGCCAACCACTGCATAGTTGGGTTGGCTTCCAATCGAAACGGATTTAGCTTAGCACCAGTACTTTTCATATAACAAGTGCCTATCTGACCTCCACAACTGATATCCAAAGAAACCTCATTTCATTTCACAAATGTCAACGAGCGTCTCACCGCCGACCCCAACATAGCCAACCACTGCATAGTTGGGTTGGCTTCCAATCCAAACGGATTTAGCTTAGCACCAGTACTTTTCATATAACGACTGCCTATCTGACCTCCACAACTGATATCCAAAGAAACCTCATTTCATTTCTCAAATGTCAACGAGCGTCTCACCGCCGACCCCAACATAGCCAACCACTGCATAGTTGGGTTGGCTTCCAATCCAAACGGATTTAGCTTAGCACCAGTACTTTTCATATAACGACTGCCTATCTGACCTCCACAACTGATATCCAAAGAAACCTCATTTCATTTCTCAAATGTCAACGAGCGTCTCACCGCCGACCCCAACATAGCTGAACACAGCATAGTTAAGTCGGCTTCCAATCTAACCGGGTTTAGCTTAGTACCCGTACTTTCCATAGAACGACTGCTTATCTGACCTCCGCAACTGATATTCAAAGAAACCTCATTTCATTTCTCATATATCAACGAGCGTATCACCGCCGATCACAACATAGTCGACCACAACATAGTCGACCACAACATAGTCGACCTCAACATTGTCGACCACAACATAGTCGACCACAACATAGTCGACCTCAACATTGTCGACCACAACATAGTCGACCACAACATAGTCGACCACAACATAGTCGACTGCAACATAGTCGACCACAACATAGTCGGCCACAACATAGTCAACCAAAACATAGTTGTCTCGGCTTCCAATTTAACTGGATAAATCCAGTAAGATTGGAAGCCGACCCAACTATACTAAAGCTTAGTACCAGTATTTTCCATAGAACGACTGCCTATCTGACCTCCACAACCCGGTAACTGGGTAACACTATACCCTTTGGCTAGACTGATAGAATAGAATAGAATACTATTTATTATGTACTTTATTATGTCAGATCTGATTATCCTTAACAATTGTCAAAAATCTACAAATGACAGCTTAACGTGCTATCCAAAGCACGGAGGAATCTTGCTATGTAAATATGGTCACCCATCCACGGACCGACCGTGGCAAGCGTTGCTTAACCTAGAAGATCGACCAGTGACGCTGTTATTATTTTGCCACGTACTCCTTTATATTTTATTATTATATTAATACATTTCACACAAATGAGATTACTTTGAATGTCAATGTGTCTAATTTATATATATTTTCACGCTTGCAGTAATTATCTGGGACATTGAAGAGCTTTTTAATGTTAATTGGTGACTTTATTTAAATTATAATGGGTCTGCGTTTTAGGCTTGTGGGTTTTAGTTGATGAGGTCTAGATTAGCGGTCGTCGTAGCTAGATTCGTCTGTTAGTTTTATATGAAAGGATTTTTCGAAAACTAAATTATGTGTACCAAAAATTTATTAAATTAAAATACAGTGGGCGATTTTCGTGCGTAAAACTTTATAATTATAATCGTTTTTTGATTATCTAGTAAAACTTTAGTTTTATATTTTTTATAAATATGTAGGTTGGATAGACGTGTGCGTGGATGTGTTGATGTATGTTTGTTACTCAATCACGCAAGAACGGCTGAACGAATCTAGATGGAATTTGGCACAGACATAGAATATTTATAAGTATGTCTAGAATAGCACATGAGCTAATTTTCATCCCGGTATAATGTTCCCTTGGAATAAGAAAACACGTTTCACGCGGGCGAAGCCGCTGGAAGAAGCTAGTATAATATAATAAATAGGTATAACAAGAACTTGTTTACAAGACAGAAGTAAAAAAAAGGAGAAAGGGCCGTAGGCCGTAGAGGCGTATTAAAAAATACGTCCATAAAAATGAGGAAAGTTTTCAAAAGTTCGTCAGTATTGCCAGGTTGAATGTCAAGACTATAATGCACAAGTTACCCACTAAGATTAAGCCACATTTTAATTTAGAAGAGTGGTCAATATTATGAAGTTATGTGTCTAAGACCTATAAACCATAAGCTTCTAGTCTTTTTTCTCACAAAATATTATAACTAGTTTTATGTCACCTCATAAAAATATTACCGTATTTCGAGGGACAGATGGCAATAACAATAAATAAATTATGAACAATAAAATCGTATGTGTACTTAAAATTAAAATGAATGTGAATTTTACGACTGTTCTGAATAAAGTCCTGAACGACACTCGTATGAATTGAGGTCATAACATAACAAGAGATATTTTTCTGCACTATGGTAACATCGACATGAATTTCTGAAGAGAGCTCGCCATGATCTGGTAGATTTAATCCGATTCAACCCGTCCCTTGCTGGCCTCCCAACGACGCCCTAAGCCGAGGTCCGTACCCCACAGAGAGTACCCTTAGCTTGTTCGCTTAATTTTTAAGTTCTGTTGCCCTGGCTGGAGGCTTTTACTTTTAAAGCCTCCACGGGAAAGTCCGGTTAAGCCGTCGACAACCTAATAGGTTGAACTGCAAGAGGACACTCATAAGAAAATATCTATAGATTTTAACAGTCCCAAAACGGCAGACGACAATGGTACGCCAAGCTTGGTGCTAGGGCTAACTCCCATTTACAGAAGAAAGTGGTTGAAGGAAAATGAGGCCTTTACCCGGTACTGGAAATATACATGCTTGATCCAACTTTCTTTCATCTTGTAGTACCCCGAGGCTCCAATCAGAATGAGCTAGTTATTAGTACATTTATTTTACTAATAACTAGCTCATTCTAAGAAGAGAGAGAAGTGCAGTGATGGCCCAAACTTACGTATCGTATGTCATGAATTCGATCCCAGGCAGGCGCTTTACCATGTGCAAATTATTTCATCACCACTGCTCTTAAAACGGTGAAGGCAAACATCGTGAGGAAACCGGCATGTCCTAGAACCAACAATTCGAAGACATGTGACATACACCAACCCGCACTGGGCCTGCGTGGTGGATTGAGGCGCATTACCTCTCTCACAGAGAAAATGCCTGTGTCCCAGCAGTGGGAAAATTATAAGGCTTTTGATGATGATACTTTACTACTTATTTATGTGGTAAGTCCGCAATGTAGTAGTGGGTTGACTGTCCAGAGGTTTTAGATAATTTGACATTTTATCAACGAAAGCGTCACGACAACGATTGGAAAAATTACATAAACGTATGGGATTTTATAGGATCAAGAGCAAAGGAAAAGTCACGTGATCAATCCCTTACATTTTGGCGATTTTAACAATCGACGATCGGCGAATTATATTTTGTCTAGGTTAGAGCCTCAAGGTAAGTCAGTATTGATAATAATATCACCATATATGATAACGATGTTATTAAAATACAATCAATGAATTCCATGTCATGCTGACAGGTAATTAAGCTTTTTGAACTAGGAGCCTTTATAGAGGTTAAACTCATGAATTTCAAAATGTCGATATCAAAGAAAATGCGTTTAAAATGAATGTATTCCATCATACAAATGGAGCCATTTATAAAGAAAAGCAATGAATATTTCATATATGCGTTGAAAAGGTTTGTATTTATTTGCTTTAACATTTTATTTTTATTGAGACATAAACCGTCTTGATTTTGTGAAAACTTTTAAATTGCGTATTTGTTAGGAACGTGAATAGACTCATCTGGTCATAAGTTTTGAAAACAGTTTAGAAACAGATTTATTATTCAAAATGGACATCAAATAGCTCAAACCAGATATATGATTTTGAGCTAATTCTGTAGCTATAAATCGTACTTTTATTATAAATGTGAATACTCTTTCACGCAAAAAATACTTAACGGATTTTAATGAAACTTTAAAGTAATACAGTTTATACTATATTGTTGAGAAATGATATGAAAGAAAAGGGAGTCAGTGATAGCGTGACGGGGGACAAGACGGTATGGAAGAAGAAAACGTGTTGAACCGATCCCAAGTAAAACAGGACAAGAGCTGAAAGATCATGATGATGACATTATATATTGTGAGAAGCACAACCGAGGACGGCAGCTAAAAATTTATATTTAAATAAAAAATATATTTTGAATGAAATCCTACCTGATCGATACGATTTGAGTTGCCATGCTCCATCAGTAAGGACCCTAACTAGGCAGAAAAAATTGAAACATTCCTAATTCAACCTACAGCCATGCTAGCCAAAATTGTCGTTGCATATATCCTTCATCATCACAACCTCATGCAGTTGAGCAGGTTCCTCATAACGCAGTCTCTTTGTTCAAAGCAAGTTAGCTGCTAGCGACTGCTGAAAAGACTAAGTTGTTCTAAAGTAAGTTTAAGTTAAAGTCACTGTATCTGACTGCTCAGGCTGTTGACCGAGTAAGTTATTCACCTTAGGAACATTTCTTAGAAGATTATTCAGTAATATGATTTTGACTATTAATAATTCAGAGGCGTAGTTGGTATATCTTGCTTTACAAGCTAGTGAAAAGGAATTATTTATGTTTTCAGCTAATTTTACATATGTTAATGTTAATATTTTAGGTAATAGGGAACGAGAGTGTATCTTTATTGGCGTAAGTAAACGAAGAATGGTATTTGAAATACATGGAAAAAATAAAGAATTATAGTTTCGTTTTATCTGATGGATTGTCCTCCAATAAAAAGAAACACTAAGTATTTGTAAGAGTTATGACTTAGGGTGCCATAATAAAACTTTAGTATCGTCAATCTTAATCTGAACTTTTTTTATTAGGTAGAATGATTTTATTTACAAATAATATATACAAATGAATATTTCTAATCTTATGACTAATAACAAAACAAACTTAAATACAAAGGGGAGAGGAAAAAGGGCTATTTGCGCATCAAAAAATTCGTCCACATCGATGTCAATGGAAAACGTGCCCAGGCAGCATTGCCGCGTTTAATGGCAATGCTGATTCTCTCACTGAAGAAAAGGCCAGCCCTCTGAACTCTGAACTTATTTAGAGCTAAGATGGTATGCAAATACAGAGTGTAAAGGCAAGGTTTGATCATATTTTAGAAACTGCGTCTGCCCATTTATATGAACAACTTTCTGCAAGAAAGTCATAGGAAATTCCCAAAAAAATTTGATTATCAATACAAAGTTGTCGTCATGTGACCATAATTTTTATGGTGATACAATTTTTTTTGATGAATGGCAAAATTGAGAAATGAGTATATTAGAGGAAGTTTGAAAGTGGCACTAATGACAGAAAAGTTGAAAGTAAACCGTTTGTACTGGTATGGTCATGTGATGAGGAGGGATGAAACGCATATTACTAAAAGAGTTATGAATATAAAACTGGATGGATGGAGAGGGAGGGCACGGCCAAAGAAAAGATGGATGGACTGTGTGAGGAGTGCTATGAAAGAAAAGGAAGTCAGTGATGGCGTGACGGGGGCCAGGACGGTATGGAAGAAGAAAACGTGTTGCGCCGACGCCAAGTAACATAGGACAAAGTCAGGAAGATGATGATACAATATTTTTTTGCCTATGTGCAATTCCAGACTATTAAAATTTTCCAGTCTATATTAAATTGTATCCAGATCCGTTCAGCCGTCCTAACGTGATTGAGTAACAAACATCCATCCATCAAAACTTTCGCACTTGTCATATTAGTACAGATAGGGAAAAAGTAATATAATGTACTGCACTAATATTGACCAACAAAACTGTTTGTATATTTTCTATTTATCATCACACGAAATATATCGTGTCAGCACTCCAACACACAATAGTGATCAGATAAGGGTGGCAAAATAAAAACCCTCCATCTTATAGGAACACACTAAATCCTTTATAAGAACGTTCGCTCCCCTCCTTTTCCATGTATGGGGTACTTCACCCTAAAAAAATACATTTTAGCTCGGCATTCATCTTTGTTTGCTAAGAAAACATTCTCATATATGAGATTATTGAATATAATGGTGGAGGTTGAAAGAAGAGTGGAAAATTCTATATATGAGGCAATGTTTTTAACGGGTGTGGATGAAAATTCATGGTGAGGAATCTGGCATGTCCTAGAACCAAAAATTCGAAGACACCCGCACTGGGCCCGCGTGGTGGATTAAGGCCCATTACCTCTCTCACAGAGAGGATTCCTGTGTTACAATAGTTATTTACGCTACAAGTGCGGGAGGTAGGTGATTTCCGATGAGTGGCATTTTTATTCACGAGCGAGCGAAGCGAGTGAGTGGATAAATCGACACGAGTCGGAAATCATCTTACGTACGTGTATCATACAACATTTTACTATGCACTGTGCGAGGAATTAAAAAACTATATATCTGAACCAAGCAAGAAATTAATAAAATGGCGGGTTTATTCAAGCGCGCTCTGCTTAGCCACAGATTAACTAATAGTTCCTCGGGCATATCTACTGTGCATGTTCAAATAGCTGTCACGTCGGTCGTAACGCAAAAAGGCACGAGCAAAATATACGTTCTACCAAACATATTTAATGAATATTTAAAATTAATTTATTGATCAAAATCTAAATCTAGATTAATTAAAACCGCCTTTAATGAAGTATAAGTTTTATTTTACCTTTTATATGAATGATAATCTGTACTTAACTAATTTGTAAAACTTTTCTCAAATAATAAAAACTCTATGCGTCGGGCTGACGTTGGAGTAAAAAATTAAACAAATACAGAAAAGTAAAAAGCACCAGTTAAAAAAAGTTACACTTTCCGCACAGTTTGGCTGCTTAGAAAACGCTCTTTTCGAGGACATGCATTGTAAAACATTATAAGGCTGATGATGAAGAAAATCAATTGAGGACCCTGTGGCTTAATAAAAACAGCCACACGGTTCGATGCAACGTTTGCCGAGGTCAGTCCGTGGATGGGTGATCATGACCATCTATACTATGTCCCGCTAGAAGGCATACAAAATATTTTATTTTATGTTATTTATGTGGGAAAATAAACAATTACACACTACAGCAATACATAAAATTTGAGCATAAAGAAAAACAAATGTGTAATCAGCAATATTTTGCACATAATATTTATTTTTAAATTAAAGTAATGCGACATGAGCTGATAAAAAAAAGTAAGTTTAGTGCTTTAGATATAACTAAACAGGCATGCAAAGAAAGAAGGAAAGAAACGAAGTTATATAAAAATAAATCAAATTTCGCACTTTATATCAAAATTGCTAAACTATCATTAAATTATTACAAAAGAAAATACTGATTAAAATGTCAGCACAATTAATTATCTCACAAACAAGGCGCCAAAAAACATATTAAATTATTACTATACATTGATTGACTTATCTACACTAATATTATAAAGCTGAAGAGTTTGTTTGTTTGAACGCGCTCATATCGGGCACTACTGGTTGGAATTGAAAAATTATTTTTGTGTTGGATAGTCCATTTATCGAGGAAGGTTAAGGCTATATAACATCACGCAACAACCAATAGGAGCGGAGCATAAATGAAAAATGTTGCAAAAACGAACAAAAATATTCCTTTTTGAGAGCTTCCGTTGTGTGCGCTGCGTAAACGTTTACAGTTACGTAACCAGTTGACGGAAGCAAAGCTGCAGGAGACAGCTGGTTATTAATATAATTATTAATATTGGACATATAGACGTAATCGAATGTCATATGAACACAATAAAAACAAAAAATAAAGTCAACAGGTAAGTAGATGTCACAATTTCATGCCATTCAATAATAGTTAATAATAATGTGTCAATAAATTAAGACGGCACATAAACAAACAGACAAAATGTGGTTGTACCTACTAAAGGTACGCCACTGGCTTTTACTTCGGGGGATATATGGGTGATGTTATGTTAAGTATGTAATGTAAAAGTGACGACTTTATTTTGTCCTCTCACCCGTTACTTAGTTACTCATCATAGTGAACTTTAGCAGTAGGGTTATTTCGAGAATAATACTTAGGTACATGTAATGCTAAATTATATTTTTGTTTTTTTTATGGGTTTGCTCTTGACTCTAGTCTAGGGCAGAGGTGACCGAGACAGAGTAAATTATACAATATATTATTATTATTGTATTATTATATTATTTACTAAATAATTACAGCATGGCTAACGAAACACCGACTGGGTAGAAAATTATATAAAACTAACGGACGCATCGCAGCTTCACCCGCGTAGTTCCCGATCCCGTAAAAAAAAAAGTTGCCTATGTCACCCGGGAATAGTGTAACTTCACAACTGTGAAATAATTTTTGAAATCGGCTCAGCCGTTTTGGAGTCTATAAGGAACATATATACTTTCTCTTTTATATATCTAGATAGATAACATCAAACGTAGAAGTGCACCGTTATTTATTTATTTATTTTAAGGAAAGTTTAGAGACTAATAAAAACATTTAAAAATAATCGTAGGTAAGTAAAATGGCTAATTACAAGCTTCCACATGCATAAACTGTAAAAGATCTTCAAATGACAGCCGGAACCAACGGCTTTATATTGAGTTATATGTCTCATTGCATTAGCTTCTGCCAACAGATTCGCTCGCGTGAAAAGTGTTTTATCTTCCCAAGGGAACATTACACAGGGATAAATAGTATCGTATGTGCTATTCCAGACTATAATTTATATCTTTGAAAAAAAAATCATTTAGATGCGTAAAACCGTTTTAGCGTGATTGACTAACAAACATACATCCCCGCATCCATCCAAACTTTCGAATTTATAATATTGATAAGCTAGTAAGACACCCACCATGACCAGACACCATGTAACACCCACTCTTATCAAGTTCGCAGACTCTACACTCGAAGTTGTAGACAATTATGTCTACCTGGGACAAACGGTCCAGTTGGGTAGGTCTAATTTCGAGGAAGAGGTCAACCGTCAATATCATCGTATCATCTCGTCCAATTTACCGCAGTGTCTTAAGGCAAAAGTCTATGACCAGTGTGTGTTGCCAGTGATCATCTACGGGACTGAGACGTGATCGCTTATAATGGGCCTTATCAGAAAGCTTAAAATAACCCAAAGGGCAATGGAGAGGGCTATGCTAGGAGTTTCTTTGCGTGATCGCATCAGAGATGATGGTGTTCTCCTCCAAAGTTACCGACATAGCCCGAAGAATTGCGAAACTAAAGTGGCAGTGGGCAGGGCACATTGCTCGCAGAACGGATGGCCGTTGGGACCGAAATGTTCTGGAATCGCGACCGCGACACTCACAACCTTTGCCTTGATAATATTAGTGTGATATATAGTGTGATGGCGGAAGATGTTTCGTTGGAAGGCCTCCCACCAGGTGAACTGATGACTGGTTAAGGTTGCGGGAATGCACTGGATGCGAAATGACCGGGATCGATCAATGTGGTGACGCCTGGCGGAGGCCTAACAGCTGGCAGTGGACGCCTTTAGACTGAAATGATGATGATAAAGATAGTAAGATAGGGGGCAATCCTATTGGCAAAATCGCTGCTACTGAGATATTTAGCTTTCCCAAAAAAGGTTTAAAATTAAATATTCTAGAAGTCACGAAAATAATAATCCTACAACAATTTAGAAACACTATTTATTTAACAACTTTATGTACATTGATTTAATAGTGTACATAAAAGTAAATAGTGTGACCAATAAAATAGCTCGTAAACCCGAAAGGTGACCATATTGCGTGACCTTATGTTTACAGAGGTTATAGAGGTGGATAAAGGTTAAAAGCTCTGGCAGACCGGTGCGATGTGACAATGTGACAACATGTTAGGTCATGAAACCGTATTCTCACATCTTTGTCGTAGTATCATTGTTGCGTTGTTGTCGCATTGTCACATTAGGTGGAGCTCGTACCTAAATAATTGCAGTAACACGATTCGATCTTCAAGGTTAAGCGACACGTCGATGGGTGACCATCTTTCTATAGCGAGTCTCCTCCGTGCCTGGGAAAGCCGTTGGTCCTGGATCTCATTTAAAGATCTTTTACAGTCGTTACGAGTTATCAGAAGCCTGAGAACTGAAATCAGTCTTGCCAGGGAGTATCTTGTTACCTAGTTACTGGGTTGTGGAGGTCAGATAGGCAGTCGCTCCGTGTAAAACACTGGTACTCAGCTGAACCCAGTAAGACTGGAAGCCGACCCAAACAGAATTAGGAAAAGGTTACGCAGATTGATTTTGTCGCATTGTCTCATCGTTGTCGCATGGCGCCTGTCTTTGGGAGCTTAAACGGAAAATATACGCCGAAGTCGCCAGTACATTTCTTGCTGCTGTAAATGAAAGATGCTAGCTTGACTTCGTAAGCTTTCGTTGAGGAAACTTTGATGTAAAAGTTTTATACAGCCATTAACTTAAAAGTTAATTAGTCAGGCAAGTAAGTGAGAGGCAACCACATCGTATTACTGTGGTGATACCTACTGAGTTACCTTAACTACCTTATTCCTTATTCCCTGGCGCAAATAAACTCTTTTTTTTCTTTCTTTAGATGCATAAGGATCACTCTTGTCAACTGTACCTTTGCTGCTATAGAGCTTAAAGTAGCCAGCTTGCAAGATAATTTTACACAAAAAGTTAATAGAAGTTAGCTGAATTAAATGATAACAACACTCTTTGTCAAAGATATTTTTTTTCTAATTTGTACTCAGTCTGTTAAATATGTAAAAAAAGGTACTAAAAATTAATCTTAGCCTTTTCGAGTCGATGAAAAACTCTTTAGATATTTTGGGACCAGTAGGCAGCCACACCAATAGCAGCATCAGTGGCGTACATTAGGTCCTTCACAGTGCAAGTGTGTGAGCTTTTGGGAACTCCAGCTTGTGTGTCATATTCTGCACAGGGGCACTGCACTGATATTATGTGTCAGACAAGTCTATAAAACCCTATTTTGTCAAATTATCTTTGTAGCGGCCTAAGTTTTGTTTTTGTTTTGATTGGGCAATCATCCAATGACTTCTCCCGCTCTGGGTGAAGCGGGAGGGCGTCTCAGACTTTTACCGACTAAAACCTACCCGTGTTCCTTCAGTTGCTTGAGCCATGACCGCGGTACCTCTTTTTCAACTGGGTACGCAATCGTTAAAATCAATAAAATCGTTGAGATCCAGATTATTGCGTCTTTTCATCCGGAATTTCTCAGTTGTTGCTCAGAATCTGGGTTTGTGGACGGTTGATGGACATAGGAGACCCCCTATAAGATGGGACCTAAACATAACTAGTGAAACGTGTATGTACACCATGAGTGTAACCATACAGGGATTACAGAACCCAAAAGCTAAATAACTCGAGGTCATTTTTCACTTACATGATTACATACTGGTTCTAGCATGTAAAAATACATCTAGATCATTTGATATACGAGTACCTTATGTTTTATTTAGATTAGTAGTAACATTAATTATTATATTAATTACTTAGCCATTCCTCGAATTGCCAAATGACAATTATCATTATAATTATTATAATAACAATCTTGTCCTAATTCCGCGATGGATTTCATGTAATAATTCCATAACCCATGAAATTCACGTATTCACAGACGCATCAGAAAGGGCTTATGGCGCATGTCTATACATTCGTTCTGTAACCAGTTCAGGTGCAGTCACTGTTCACCTGTTAACTTCCAAAAGCCGTGTGGCACCAATCAGGCCTACGACTACTCCACGGTTAGAACTGTGTGGGGCTCTGTTGGGTTCCAGGTTGTGCACAAAAGTAAGAGATTCTCTCACGTTACATATCCACCGATTTCACTATTGGTGTGATTCCACAATAGTGCTGGGATGGTTGTCTACACCTGCCCAGCAGCTAAAGCCTTTCGTTAGAAATCGTGTCAACGAGATACAAGAAAGTAGCTCGGGTACTAAGTGGAGATACGTGCCGTCTAAGGACAATCCGGCGGATCTTGTCTCTCGTGGGCTGAAGGCTGATCTCATCAGCGATTCTGCACTTTGGTGGTCAGGCCCTCGGTTTTTATTGAATAATGAAAATGCTTGGCCACAACAGCCAAATAAATACGTGAAACAAGATCTACCAGAAGTAATTTGTAACTTAGTAGATAGTCATAATAGTAGTAATACTAGTTCGAATCTAACTTGTAGTTCAATCATACAACAGTTAACTCACAAACATTCTAACTTCAATGATTTACAACGCGTCGTAGCTTACATTCTAAGATTTATTTACAACTTACAAAATAATAATTCTAAAATAATAGGTTCCCTTTCTGCTGATGAACTTAGAAAGGCCTTGTTTCTTATGTTACGTGTAGCTCAATCTGAAATGTTCCCAAATGAGTACGCTGTCCTCAAATCCGGGAAGCCATTGTCACTTAAAAACAGGTTAACTTCTTTGACTCCCTTTTTAGACTGTGACAATATTATTCGTGTAGGGGGCAGACTAGATAACTCCCCGTATGAATACGACGTAAAACATCCAATTTTACTCTGTAGTAAGCATCATTTAACGAGATTATTATTTCAAATGCAACATCAAAAACTACTACATGCAGGTCCACAATTGCTTTTGTCGACTATTCGCCAAACTTATTGGCCTCTGGGGGGCAGAAATCTTGCTAAGGTAACTGTGAACAAATGCTTAAAATGCTTTAGATTTAAAGCTCAAAATGTGCAGCCAATCATGGGACAGTTACCTAACACTAGAAGCACCTTGGAGTTTCCTTTTCTTAATAGTAGCGTCGACTATGCTGGGCCCATACTGATATCTGACCGGAAAGGTCGGGGATCTAGATTAATAAAGTCCTACCTGTGCATTTTTATATGCATGGCTACCAAAGCTGTGCATCTCGAGCTTGTCACGGACCTATCTAAAGAAGCTTACAGAGCTGCTTTAAATCGTTTTGTCGCACGTCGCGGCAGGCCACGTACTATCTTGTCCGATAATGGTACAAATTTTGTCGGAGCAAGTAATGAACTATATAAATTTTTGCAGGGTTCTGATGTTGCACATGAAATGGCTCAGGAAAGCATAGAATTCAGGTTTGCACCGGCTTATTCTCCACACTTTAACGGCCTCGCTGAGGCTGCGGTTCGTTCAACGAAACATCATTTAAAAAGAATCTTGCAGCTTACTCATTTTACTTACGAGGAAATGGCTACGTGCCTAACTCAAATAGAGGCAATTCTAAATTCAAGGCCCCTTACTCCTCTTTCCACTAATCCTCTCGACTTCTCTGCCCTTACTCCTTCTCATTTCCTTATTGGACGCTCACTAATGTCGGTTCCAAATCCACAGATCACCGACGCCAACATCAATCGTTTGGAGCGCTACCAGCGTGTGGAATGCATCAAGCAACACTTTTGGAAAAGGTTTAATCTCGAATACATTTCAAATCTACAGCAGAAAACGAGATGGCCTGCTTCTACCAACGGTGACATAGCGTTGGGATCGCTTGTTCTTGTGAAGGACAAGGCGCTTCCGCCACTCTGCTGGTTGCTGGGACGCGTCGTGCAGGTGTACCCCGGCAGCGATGGCGTCACGAGGGTCGCGGATCTGAAGACGAAGAGAGGGACGATTCGGCGCGGCTTCAACAACATCTGTCCACTTCCTCTTTGAAGTCCACTTCAACCCGGGGAGCATGTCTATGCATGGCCTGCCTGCGATTGGTTGGAGGCGCGCGGGGTATGAGAGGGCGCGCGGGAGGCGCGGGCGGCGCTGGCACGTCTCCCGCTCCGAGCATCGCGCACTCAAATTCTTACCACGACGAAGACACTACATTTTAATTCGGATATTGTATTTTTGTAATTACACCAGGTTATTATAGTTCACGCTTTTTATTTATTCGCTCCTGTAACTGAGCAATCGACGTAGCATCGTCAACAATCTATCCTACCATACACTTGAATGACATGCACTATTGACCTTATATCAAGTTGCGTTTTAGAATTTGATGGTTTGGCCATGCTAAGAGGATGTATGAGGAAATTTGCAATGCAGACGAATGGACAGTAGATTTTTTTATATTTTTTATTTACCAAATTTTTTTTTCATTCAATTGATTTGACTTTGACGAAAGCAGAAAATCCGGGCGGAGACGCCCTAGCTGTACATACACGGATCTTATTGGTGATTTTCTTGACAAAGGAAGGGGTACGCATAACCGACGTGCATATGTGACTAGATGTATGAAAAGAAGTATGCAAGGATGGTAACTGGTGGCGTTCTGTAGTTTCAGCCTACCCCATGGGCAAAAGGCGTGAGTTTATTTATGTATGTATGTAATTCGACCGCAAACATCAAATCGACAGCGGCTTATCGGTTGAGTATGTAGCCCTAACAAAGAAGTCTATAAAATCAGTCCGCTAAACCTATAACCTTCAATAAGAACAGATGATCGCCCCCACTTTACCCCCTCGGGGAATGTTATTAGGTACAGTCGAACAAAGAGTTTGGTGTACAGGCAATAGAGCACATCTTTCCATATGTTTTTCTTTTTGTTAAGAGCTTAGTTTTAAGCAATATTCATTTAAATGTTTTTCGTTTTCCGTGACGTGAAATAAACTCTTCTTCTTTCACTATACTGACAATCTATGGATCTAGTATTTTAAAGGCCTCATTCTAGAGCAGAATGGGAAAAGAACCTGCATGGCCAAAGGCCAAGCAGGTTCTTTTCAATTGAATATTTTCTATAGTTCATTTTAATTATGTGTTTTATATTATCTAATATAAAAATAAATAAATAATAAATATAAAATAAAAAAAATATATATATAATAAATATTAGCTCATATAAAATACCGTATCGATATCACAGTTTTTTTTATATTTTTGAAATTAAAACTTCTTTAGCCGTGTTGAGCGATATTTGGTAGGGGCAAAACTTATGTTTTCAGTTTTCACTTTTGTTGGAAGTTTCCATGACTGTCTATTTTCTACTTCATCGTCATTATAATATTTGGGTACCCAACCCATCACGTGTGCGGCTACCAGCCGCAATAGGTTAATAGTTGCAAGTAGCCTGTTTACCAAATAGCTTGTTCAACTGTACATTATTTGAAAGGGTGTGAAAAAAGATCAAGGTTTCGTCACTCCTATAATATTACATTTCACGTAACCCAAATATTTTCGAGCCCTCTTTGTGACCTCCCTAATGTGTGAGGGAGGGGATGATTTATCTACTATTCAAGGTACATTATGTGGTAGTTCGAATAATCTGATATCATGTTACTCACTGATGAAATTCATGGAGTTTGTGTAGAAATATGTTTTGCGAGTCGGTTTTGAGGGTACGGTCTATGCATTCGTGTGTGGATTTTTAGTAAATAGAGGCGAATATACTTCATTGTAAACCAATAAAATTACTCATCTCTTTACAAAAAACTTAATTATATGGGTACAACTAGCTTCTGCCTGCAGTTTCACCCGCATGATGGTATAAAATTATCCCTAGGGAACATATTATTCTATTTTATCTCTGTGCCAAATTGCATCCAGATCCGTCCAGCCGATTGAGCGTGAAGAAATAACAAACATACAAACACACACTCACAAACTTTCGCTTTTATAATATTATATATAGTGTGATGGCGGAAGACGTTGTTTTGGAAGACCTGGACCAGGAGAACCGAATGACATTGTGAAGGTTGCGGGGATCCGCTGGATGCGAGACGCACGGGACCGATCAATGTGGCGACGCTTGGGGTAGGCCTATGTCTAGCATCATCACGATTTCAGACGTCTTTCGGCTGATATGATGATGATGATGAATGGCGATCTTATCGTTTACAGCGATATCTATCAGACAACCTTCACTTAGGTCTGGGATTTTAGACAAAGAAAAGAAAGAAAGATAGAAAACACATTTATTTGACACTAGCCAGAACACACAACAAACATAAAAAACTAAGGCTAAACGAAAAGACAATAATATAAAAAATTAAACAATAAAACTGCTTTTAACAATACACAATGTTTTGTGTGTCCCATGGCTGCGCCAAATAGGACCAGTTCAGCAAAATGTCGGGCAACTAGTGCCCAACGCTGGTTTTCGACTGGACCTGTAACCGACGATGCAAAGGGTCATTCTATCAGCGATGACGATAATCTAAATGCCGAAATGTAACCGGGTTGTCACGTAACATTTTGATAGCATTTGGCATTCCCATAAACTTTTGACTGTTTTCCAATCGCTATATTTTTGTTGCTATAATGTCACTTATCTAGATTCGATTCTTAGTAGACGAAATTCGGCAATAATTAAAACATAATTTCCTGTAATACTTTCCTAAAGAAAATTTAACTACTGATGCTAAATCTCATTCTGCTCTGAATGAAGTACACAGTTTTCTCTACAACTTTTAGTTTGCAGATATTCTTTTTCGAATTATATAAAACTCGCGGCTTCGGCCGCGTGAAAAGTGGTTTATTTCCAAAGAAAACATTATACCGAGATGACATCATTCATCCAGGCTATAAACTATCTGTTGTGTGTGAAGAAAGATTGAGGCTTTCGAGATGTGGTGCTGAAGGAGAATGTTGCGCATATAATGGACAGCAAAACGCACAAATAGGTCCATTCTCAACCAGTTAAATATCAAAACCAGACTCTCCACGATCTGCTACCAAAGAGTCCTAGGTTACTTCGGTCACATCGCCCGGCGACAGCCAGATAATCTAGAAAAACTGGTTGTTGTAGGAAAAGTGGATGGGAAAAGGCCACGCGGACGCTCACCCACTCGGTGGTCAGACCAGATCAGGGCGATTACGGGCCTCACGGTGACCACTGCCCTGAGAAGAGCCGAAGACAGAGTGGCTTGGAAGCAGCTCGTCAATGACTCCGTGAAAGCTTTCCAAGACGGGCACGACCTTCAGTAATGAAGACAACGAATAAGAAGAAGAAACTATCTGTGTGCAAAATTCCATCCGAATCCGATGGCCAGTTTTTGTGTTATTGATACACAAACGTACTAACACACATTTATATTATAATAAAAAAGTATTATTGAGTACCTGCTTAAAAAGAAACCATCGAATCATTATATTTTTAGATAGATGCAATGCACACATTTATCTATTATTGTTTTTTTTAGTTTCTTTGATTTTTTTACTAGCCATGTCTGTAGCTATGTGAAAGGCCCTGCTTTAAAATCCGATTGAACGAGTAATCCCATTAAAAAGTCAAAAGGCTTATCGTCTGAGTTTTTCATGGTTTGAACCCTTTATGTTTGAAATTTTAATTAAGCCTGTTATTGCTATGTTGTCTACTTTAAGTTTATAAGCTCTACCCAAAATATCAAATCATTTCATATTTTTTCTAGTAATTAAAAGCAAAAAAAAATATATAGATATTAATATATAGATTATTTTTATGTCTTTATATTCGTCTATATTTGAAATTAATATAGCCTACAATCATTTTTGTTGATAATACTCGTATAATTAAAGAATAAACATTAACATAACCTACTCACACGTTTTTGTCATGAGGGGTAGGCAGAAACTACACGCGCACGGCACCTGGTACGATCCATACATACTTCTTTTGCGTCATTTACGTCCAAAGATTTAGTTATATACGAATACCTCGAACGTGTACTAACTTCAAACTTTGTCATTTTCATGTTAGTCAAGGTCTCTAATAACGAATATGGGGTCAAAATCTAAAGCCAAAATGGTTACGTTTTAAATTTGCCAACATTCAATTAAATAAATATAAAAAACGTTGCACAATGAACTCAGTTCTTTCCTGTAAAAATGTTCCAAGGTTTTTCTTTTCAATAATTTCTCGGGAGAAGCTAAAGTTTGTAATAATTTTGTAACTTATTCATCAAGAAATAGCCGGTCGCTATAGGACTGAATATTAAAGCAACTGAAATAAAATGTGGGTGTAGGTACTAAAGCTGTCTAGTGGTCGCAAGAACTACTGGTTCGATGTTCGGGTAGAGCTATGTGTTATTGGGTTTTCAATCATAATGGCAGCCTGGAATCGTGACTTGTGCCTGATTGCAATAGGCTCGCCCACTATTACATAGGACTAAAAACATAACTTAAGTGCACCTCTGCTTAACTCATCGGGGATTACAGGCAAGATATGATGTTATGGAAGTACTAAAGATCTATATCTTTTTACCCGACTGCCGAAGGAGGGTAATGTCTTTATCAGTCTACGTATGTATGTATGTTTGTTCCTATGTGGTGTTCCAGAGACCAAACGCATGGCCGATTTTGATTATTCTTACGTCAATCGATTCGTCTGAACCCTGCGAGTGTCACTGGCTACATTAAAATTGTAAAATAGAAAAATGGCGGATTTTGTGCGCCATATTGTGGGGGCTAAGATTTTTTTTTTCATCCAATCCCATCGTGTGGGGTATCAAATAAAGGGTTTTATGAGGCGATTTCAAAAATATATAACACTTATATGTTTCTATGTACCAAATTCGAAAAAAAAATAACTAAAAAGTTATAAATAAACAAAAGTTAATTAAAAAACTCGACTGCTTAAGAAGGTAACTAAAAAGAGGTAAACAAGAAGAAAATCAGTTGTGCAGTCGGAAGATACATCTGGTTTTGGTCAGCCAGCACGCGAATATCCATTTGTTTTGTCCCTTGGTTTTTTATAACTTTTTTTTTTAGGTTTTGTGGTGTGGTGTATTTCTCCCGCACTGGGTGAAGCTGAAGGCCGTGTCAGACTTTTACTCACTAAACTAAAACCCACCCGTGTTCCTTCTGTTGCTTGTGGCAGGGCCGCGGTACCTCTCTTTAAAATTTATCCGGAACCCAGACAAGCATCGGCCCTAGCGGACTCCGTAAGTTTCTGCTGGTGACTTGGGCCTAATCCTTTTTAGGATCGCGAGCTACCCAGTACTCGCCATCCGCAAGCCCGCGCCTACGGTGGCCGGGAATCAGACTTGTGCTTGACTGATAGAAATTGGATGGCACATTATTAAATATTACTAAAAACATAACATGTTTGCAGTGGTGGCATAGTGGTATCACCGCGACTTATAAGTTGTAGGTCGTGGGTTCAAACCCAGGCAGGCGTTTTTGTGTAAATTATTTCATCATCACTGCTCTCAAAACGGTGAAGGAAAACATCGTGAGGAAACCGGCATGTCATAGAACCAAAAATTCGTATAAATGTGACATCCAACAACCCGCTTTGGGCCCGCGTGGTGGATTACGGCCCATTCCCTCTCACAGAGAGGAGTTGTCCCAGCAGTGGGAACATTAAAATGGCTGATGATGATGATGAAAAACGTAACTGGTGAAATGTGAGTACTTAGATCCATCTCTGCCTTCATCATATCAGCCGAAAGACGTCCACTGCTGGACATAGGCCTCCCCCAAGCGTCGCCACATTGACCAGTCCCGTGCGTCTCGCAACCTTCACCAGGTCATCGGTCCACCTGGTGGGAGGCCTTCCAACGCAACGTCTTCCGGTTCGTGGTCGCCACTCCAGTACCATTCTGCCCCATCGGCCATCTATTCTGCGTTCTGCGTTAATCTCTGCCTTACCCTTTGGTAACTAGAGGCGTGAAGTTATGTTATGTAAGTACTAAAGATCTACCTACAGCTTCAAGGAAAAGCGGACGTGTATTTAACGAAACATTTCACGGAGTTCTATTTACATTATAATTAAGATTAATGTTATTATCACAACAAAACAAAACAGCATTGTGCGCCCGAAATCTGTTAGGAGCCCATCAAGCCGAGACGTCATGCCTGTAATTGAACGCGAGATTATCATATTTCTCACACAATGGCAACTTCATATCGACAATATTCTCTTTTATGGCCTTCCTTTGTGCTCTCATGGGGCTCCAAGGAGTTTTATCGCTCAACTTTTATTACTGAAACCTGTTTTTGTTAGTAATCATTGATTTTGATATCTTTTTTATGCTGTACGAGTTCTTTTTTCATGTATTACATGGCATCGATGAAAAATGCTAAAATTTAATTCGAACTTGTTGCTTTCAGGTTGTTTTGCTGGATTTGCCTTGAGTTAAGTTATTGGCGAGCTTAGAAACATTCTAGGCACGGAACTGAGCTGAAATGGTCCATTAAGTTTAAGTGTTTTTTTTAGTCTGACACAAAACTGGCGGGCTTTCAGATATAGTACAGCCGTAACTTGATTTACGGTTAGAAATAAAAATTCTTCTGTATTGTACAATTTTCCTTTACTGCAGATAAGACTTTACTAAACTATGTATGTTATTAAATTGACCTTATTCAACAAAGATCTTTTACAATAGTTGATTTTATAAAAGTCATATTCCTCGTATTTTTATGGCCTAATATGATTTGATAAAGTACATCAATAAAACTGTAACATAAACGACTGAAACATATTTATCTTTCCCAAATCACACGGGAGAGGGAATAAAGACGAAAACAAAAACATACTAAATCACATGTTAACGGTAGGGTTAAATAAGTTTTACTAAGTCAGTTGTACAGCGTGAACATTGTAGGCACGTTGCTACGGTAATTTATCGTAGCCCGTAGCGGTTGGAATCATCTACGCTTCACCGTAGCCCTTCCACACATATGGTGCCTAATGTATGTACGGCAGAGAAAGTTTTCTTAGGATAAGTACCTAGGATTATTATGAATGTGTGTGTGCTTAATCCGCATGGACCCTTCATATTTTAGGTTTCCGCTTGTATAAATCTACGTAGGTACAGTCGACCGTAATACTTTGAGCAGACCTGGCGTAGTACTTTGTAAATATTGTTTTGGTTACCATCGACCTGCAGTCTAATGTATTTATATTTAAATTGACTATAATTTTCTCGAAGAAAATTTTATCGTTCTTTACAGTAATCATTATATCATTTTTTTTTACCCGACTACCGAAGCAGGATAATGTGTTTATCAGTCTATGTATGTATGTACGTTTGATCCTATGTGGCGTTCCAGAGACCAAACGCATGGCCGATTTTGATGATTCTTACGTCAATCTATTCGTCTTAACCCTGCGAGTGTCACTGGCTACATTAAAATTGGAAAATAGAAAAATGGCGGCTTTTGGGTGCCGTATTGTGAGGTCCCAGTATTGTTTTTCTTCCAAACCCATCGTGTGGGATATCAAAATAAAGGTTTTAACAGGTGATTTCAAAAATATAATACACTTCTTTGTTTAAATGCAAGTAATTCGAAAAAAAAAACAGTTTAACTAAAAAGTTATATATAAAAAAAGTTAATAAAAAAAATAAAAATACCCGACTGCTTAAAAAGCGAACTAAAAAGACGTAAACAACAAGAAAATCATGCTGTGCAGTCGGAGGATACATCTGGTTTTGGTCAGCCAGCTCGCGAATATGTATCCTCAGATTGCACAGCATGATTTTCTTCTTGTTTACGTCTTTTTAGTTCGCTTTTTAAGCAGTCGGGCTTTTTTACCTTTTTATTATTTCTTATTTAATAGTTAACATTGACCGATAACTTATATGTTTCGAGTATACTGTGAATAAAAGTTGGTTAACTACAAATAAATAAAATTACTGAACGATATACAAATAACTAAACAAAGATTTGCTCCGTTTTTCACTCGTAGAAACCGATTGTTACTGCCAGCAAATACAGTACAATTCTACATAAAAAATACACATTCAAAATCCCCAAAGACGTATAGGGAAGTTAGAAAAAGTTACAGGTACGAACACCCTTACGTAAAGCTAAGGGGTGAGGGTGAATATTTACCGACAATTCCCATCGAATGGGATTCTACCGAATGACTTTTTAAAGAAAAAAAGTAATATTCAAATACACCATTAGACTACATAGCTTCAATAAATACGGCACCCTGAATACTTCTTGGTATGGGAAAACGGATATTCTGTTAAATAAGTATCAGGAATGGGTAAGTAGATTGCAATATACGGAGGGTTGTTAGGTAACTTTGACAGTTAGCAGGTTATCACTGTGATGTAGCCTTTTCTTAGCAGTTTGTGGGGGTCTTTAAGTCTAGATTGAATGGGTTACTTCACTAAAGAAAAAAAATCCTACAAAAACAACATACAAATGTATAGATTCCAAAAACAAATGTTCAATTAAACCCAACCCTTGACGAAATTATTATAGTGTTAAAAAGTATTATAAATAACTAGCTGTTTCCCGCAGCTTCGCTCCCGTGGGCCACCCCACAGGACCCGTTTTCGGGATTAAAATATAGCCTATGTTACTCAGGAATAACGTAGCTTTCTATTGGTGAAAGAATGTTTTAAATCGGTCCAGTAGTTTCGGAGCCTATTCGGTACAAACAAACAAACAAACAAAACAATCTTTCCTCTTTATAATATTATAATTATAAGTAATAAGTATAGATTATAGCCCTCTTACTAATAAACGTGGACGTGGTTCATTGCCTCGGCGCTTTTCTGGTGGTCGCCACTGTTGATTCTGGCTTTCAGGAGTTGCAGTGGTTTGGGAATAGTGAGGTGGGTTTGTCCCAAAAGTAATAAACGTGGAATAAAGTTATACCAGGAATAACTCGGAAAGCAAGTTAAGCCATTGGTCCTGGCTGTCAATTGAAGATCTTTGACAGTCGTTACGGATAGTCAGAAAGCTGAGATCTGACACCAGTCTTGCCAAGAGGTATCGAGTTACCCAGTTACGGGCTACGGTAGTGACAATAACACGGAATTTGACCAATATCCCCAAATACCTTACAATGTAAAGTATTCGAGGATATTGGTCAAATTCAGTACTATTGCAATGAAAACTCTTTATTACTGTCAACACTCATCATATCAGCCGAAAGACGTCCACTGCTGGACATAGGCCTCCCTCAAGCGTCGCCACATTGACCGGTCCCGTGCGTCTCACAACCAGCGGATCCCCGCAACCTTCACCAGGTCATCGGTCCAACTGGTGGGAGGCCTTCCAACGCAACGTCTTCGGGTTCACGGTCGCCACTCCAGAACCTTTCTGCCCCATCGCGTGTTACTGTTCAGAAAAAATTGCCACTTCTCATACAGAGAAGACCCGAGCATTAATCACTAACGGTCGCGTAATGCGGGTTGGCGATTCCAAACTTATATCAACTATAATTCCCGGTTTCTTCCCGATGTTTTCCTTCAGCGTTGTCAGCGATGGCGAAGAGAAGTTAGAAAGAACATATGAACTGAAAAAACATTTTTCCAAAAATAAACCGATTTTAAAAGCAAAACACTAAAAAGTGCAAAATAATTTCTGTTTGGATTTCGGTGTCTTTAGTACCTCTTGATTTTATTATTTTTCGACACCGACTTCCGAAACGAATGTTATTTTGCACTTTTTAGTTTTTTGCTTTTAAAGTCGGTTTATTTTTTGTGAAAAGGTTTTTTTTTTTTTATTATGACTCAATTTACACATTCGTGCTGTTTGTCGCTAAGGAGTTCGGTTGTATGGTCCATATCTTGAAAAATGCTAAACTGATTTTGATGAAATTTGCACTATTCCCGAAGTTAAGAAATACTCAATCCAACACAAAATGAATGATCACGATCCGATAGGTAGTCCGAAATGCTTTGACAAACATACAAACATATAGTTATGAAATTTGGAACACGTGTTTAGAAGCCCATATAGAATAACATACGTGAATTTAGTGCAGTTTAAACAATATGACATACATACGTGTCGATTTGATTAACTCCTTATTTTTTTGAAGTAGGTAAAAAGTCACATTGGTTGCACTTTGCAAATTGGGACGTAGAGCTAACTAATTGAACGACAACGATAAGCATCGGTAGCTTGTTAAGGAATATGTCAAAACAACGTCAAATTTAAATGGGGGAGACCTTTGCCCAGGAAACAACACTCATGAAGAAAGAATGAAGAAAAGACGGAAGTCTGAAGTTGGGGATCCTTGCGAAAGTGAGACGGTACTTCACGCCAGAACAGCTGCTTAAATTGTATCAAGCGCAAGTTCGATCTTGCATGGAGTACTGTTCTCATCTCTGGGACGGATCTGCCAAGTACCAGCTTGATGCTCTAGAGTCGATCGAAAAACGGGCCAAGAGCCTCATCGGCAATGAGGCACTGGTCGAGTCAAAGCTCCAGAGCCTTAAACATTGTCGTCGAGTTGCCAGCTTGTCGGTTTTTTATCGGTTGCATTTCGGAGAGTGTGCGATGGAATTGCATGATCTAATTCCGCCTAGACCGTTTCATCATCGGACTACAAGACGTACGGCGATGCGCCATCGGTACATGGTGGACATCCCACCCCTACGCACTAAACGTTTTGGAAATATTTTCATTATGCGTACAGTTAAGGAGTGGAATTCCCTGCCGGAGTCTGTGTTTCCAGATAGCTACAACCTCAGGGTCTTGAAGACAAAAAAAAAATATAGTTTACTTCTAGGCAAGCGTGTTACAGCATCGACCACATCATCGCTTACCATCAGGTGAGATAGTGGTCAAGCGCGAGCCTATCTATAATAAAAATAAAAAACCAAATCTAATTCACACTCATTTAACTTTCTTTTCGGCTGTTTCTACATGTCCCACTAGGTTTGCTACTTTGTTATGGTAAATAAAGGTCCATCTATCGAGACCCTATCCGCCCACTCAAAAACAAAACTACACCCCCAAAGGTAAACTAAAAGTCAATAAACAACTTTCAGGTATGGGGACTTCGAGCCCTACGCGCGGGGGCAAAAGGTTCGCATCCCCTATCGGATGGGGGCCTCTCGTTTAGAATGCATAGAATTGTTACGGGGTATTCGCACTATAATTGGCCGTTTGAATAGCTAAAGGCGTTGGATAATGCCTTCCTTCCGCTGTTCAGTTGCTGAGGCGAAAAGGTGCTCTGTTGGGTTAATCGCTGTTTGGTGAGTATTATGGGTGCTTTTTGTAAATTGAATTTTGCATATTGTTTGAATTTTGTGTTGTAACTGGTCGTATTGCGGAGAACTGTCTTTTGGAGCTTTTTTGGGCTTAAAACTATTATTTTTTATTGAACCTTTATTAATATAATTTTTATATATTTATAGGTCTATATTTATCTTACTAATATGTATTATAAATGTAAAAGTTTGCATGTGTGCATTTGTGTATTTTTGTTAATTAATCACGCCGTAACGAGTGAACGGAACTGGATGAAATTTGCCACAGAGATAGATTATAGTCAGGAATACCACACACGATACTTTTTATCGCGGGAATATGTTTCCTCGGGGTAATTTTCGACTTTCACGCGGGCGAAGCCGCTGGTAGAAGCTAGTAGGACCATATTTGTTAAGACAATCAAAGAAAAAAAAAAAAAAAGCTTTCTATTAGAGGAGGCCACAGTATACTTTTCAGTATTGACTAAGTAAAAATTAAATTTACTGCACTTAATAGGTAATAGTTTTGTTTTTTTTTTTTGTATAGTTAAAAATGTAATAAAATAAACACTATACATAGTCTATTTTAGGAAGGGGAAAACGAGTGAGAAAAAGCTTATGAGGGGCAAAGGTTCTTGTATTATCGTTTCCTTATCTCCTAGACACATAGGTAATAAATTCTTTACAAATCAATTCTAGTGATAAGTGCTGGTAACTGAACCTGTATTGTGTGTGTTGATGATTTTAATTTCTATATAATTATATTATTACATTTTAACCGAGGAAAACAAGGAGGAGGTTCTCAATTCGACATGTATATATTTTTTTCTTACAACGCATAACTTTTTATAGTGTTCGATTTCAAAAACTCTTTTTTTATTGAAAAGAGTGTACTTCAAAGTTCGTCCCATTTTAATTTTAAAAATAATATCTACCTTTACAGCAGACGCAGACGCAGACGCAGACGGTTGGCGCAGTGGTTGAAAGATTGACTGCTGCGCTGCGTGTCGTGGGTTCGATTCCCGCACGGAACAAATATTTCTATGAACTACAGATAGTTGTTCCGGCTCTGGGTGTTGTGTATGTGAGTTTATATGTTTGTAAACGCACCCACGATACAGGAAGAAATTCCTAGTGTGGGGCAATATTTTTTAAAATAACAACTAATAACAACTTTAGGGGTAATAAAAAGGATTTATTGATATTTTTTCCACTTAATTTGCAATTGGTAACCAATTCTGCTAAAATTAAGTAAACTAAAAAGCGAAAAAGGATCCTTTTTAACAAAAAAAATTCACCGACGTAATAACAAACTAAATAGCAAAAAATAAAAATAAATCTTTTAATCTAGCATTTTGAGGCGGCGCCAATCAAACTAACAATAAAGATCTAACGGCCAACAATCATTCTACGCTATAGGTAATTAATTTGCATGTTTGTTTGTTTAGTGCCAACTCAAAATGTCCGCCTTTGTGCCTTTTGTGCATGAAGTCTAAATAAATAAATAAAATGCTAACTATTTGAAACTCGATGAAATGATATAAAATATGGTATATATATTTTAAGCATCTTATTATTATTTATATTTTTTCCATGTTTTAAACAGTGCACCTGCTATGTCATCTCTTCATCACCCTTGGTTGACTGGAAGAGAAGGCCTAACTAAGGCATTAAGTCCCCCAATGTACTTTTGCCCATGAAGTTTTAAATAAATAAATTGAAAAAGATACAATATATAACTTGCGAGACAATGAGAGACACAGACAGTATTTCTTTTTGAAGGTTTCAAGTCTAACGCGTTTAAACTGTACATATGTTTTTTAGGGTTCCGTACCAAAATGGTAAAATTTTGTTATATATAGTGCGACTGTCTGCCTGTCCGTCTGTCACAGCTGGATATCACTTATTTTTTGAGACTGCGTCTGAAAGGGGTCTTAAAAATTTTAAGTGGGGCCACTAGGCTGACAGTTGTCTATCATATAAAATAGCGATATTTGCACGCATGACGAAAAATGTTAAAAAAAAATATTTATCACCGAAGTTTGCGTAGAAACAAATCTGAAATTATTCTATGTGATAAAAGTTTATGTAAAGATTACAAGAAAAATATAACGATGTCCCATAATAGCACATTTCTTCAGAAATAATCAAAATTCATTACATTAGCTCCACTATCAAGAGATGGCGCTGACCTAAAATTGCAATATTCTACACCGCCGCGTTAAAATTCTCTGACGAATATTTATGCCTCGCCGATGAAAATTTAAAAACATTTCATCTTTTACAACCAAAATGTCCTCCTTCCTACCTACTTGCAGACAAGCAGGTTGCTTTGGGTGAAGCACGGTTGTAGTTTTTTCTGGGTACAGAACTATTTAGGTACCTACAAGAATGAAGCTTTTAATAGACCGGGAATCTAGCTTCATTCTTGTAGATAGGTAATTACTAAATTAATATAAAAATAATATAATAAATAAATATGGTACTGATACAACCTCAGTACCACATTTATTTATTATAGTTCGCAGTTCGTGTATTAGCGTTCAGCTGTTTTATATGTAGGTACGGAACCCTCAGTGCGCGAGTCCGACTTGCTCTTGACCGGTTTTTTTATTAACAACAGACAGAACCCACCGTTTATTGCGGCGGTCCATTAAAAGCATTTTTATTAGCATACCATTTAAGCAAACGATCTCAAGGTCAAAGAGATAAGCGTGAAACCTTTTTCGACAGCTGATTTATGTACTTCTAGATAGTATCACGTACCTAAAGGCTTTGCTGAGTATTTTATACAGGTACACACATCAACTCTTGGAGCTCCTTTATATTGAAAAGAAGATTTATGTAGAGTTTATTTAGTTCAGTTTTAATAAAACTCTTTCTGGAAAGAATGTGCCTGCCAAAATCGGTAGCTGAGATGGTATAATTATAAGTGTTTATACAATTCTAAAAAGCTTTTAGGGAATTTTCTTATTAATCCTATTTATATCATATATCATACTAATCATATACTTAAAACTTATACTCAATATCACACTAATATTATAAAGGCGAAAGTTTGTGAGTGTGTTTGTATGTTTGTTACTTCTTCACGGTCAAACGGCTGGATGGATCTAGATGAAATTTGGTACAGAGATAGATTGTAGCCTGGAATATCACATAGGATTTTTTTTATCTCGGGAATATGTTCCTGTGGGATTATTTTCGACATTCACGCGGGCGAAGCCGCTGGCAGAAGCTAGTAATATCATAAAAGCGAAAGTTTGTGTGCGTTTGTGTTTTATGACACAAAAACGGCTGAACGGATTTGGATGAAATTTTGCACACAGATATTTCATAAACTGAAATTTAATTACCAATACAACAATTACAATTCTTATTTAATTTCTGAGCTTAACTTGAACATCGCTGACATCGGTTAAGCAAAACCATCGTGAGGAATCCTGGAAGTATAAGTCAAAGTCAAGACAATATTTTTTTTTTTTTGGTCATTAAGCGGCACTTTTGAAAGTCGAAAATTTAAATTTGAAAAATAATAATTGATTCTAATGTTCATTCCCTATATTTAAATCGTAAAGTTAATATAAGTCTGAAATCGGCAGCCCGCATTGAGCAAACGTGGTGATTATTGCTCGTGGTTTATCTTATTGAGAACAGTTCTTTGTCCTGCAGTGGGACACTAACAGTTTGGTATTATTTCCTTTATTTATCACTTTTCTTATTAAATATTTTTATAAAATACATACAAAAAAGAAAAACTTATAAAAATATAAAAATAAACTAAAAAAAAATAGTAGCCCACCGGTATCGGGAACAGGGTCCAAGCTACCGGTAGTCAGGGCTCCTGAGAGAGGAACCTCCTAAAGATACGTCCAGGAGTACCGCTTTCTGGATCAAGACCTTGATCCAGCTGCCCAACGAGAGCCTCCTCAGATGATCATCGAGGCTCTTGGCTATTATGCCATTGGCCGTAACGACTATCGGCACAATGATCGCTGTATTCACATCTCACATGTCGACAACCTCGTGAGCCAGATCGAGATACTTACTTTTCTTATCTCTCTCAGCCTTCACGAGGTTCTCGTCATGGGGGACCGCTATATCAACAATCATTGCGCAACGCTCTAGTCGGTCTATTACCACTATGTCAAGCTTATTGGCAACAATAGTCCTGTCAGTGACGAATAGACCGATCCCAATACAACACCATCTGGTATTATTATTATTATATTACTATATTAACTCAACATCACGCCTGTATACACTGAGGGGCTGGGCAGAGATGCCTCTAAAGTACACCCTTTTTTGAGGGCCTACAACCGCTTTAGTGCTGTAAACACGGTTACTTTCTAAAGCTTCCCTAGCAACGGCTAGGGAAGCTTTGAAAAAAAAAAAAAAATTGATTCATGTACATAATTTTTGAGACAATGTTTTTTCGTGTAACTAATAGATTTGCTTTATTAAAATAATTAACAACACGATATTTTTTCGCAACTTTTGGAAACTCCTCCAAAACGACTTGGATGTTTAAAAAATATATTTAAACAGAAAAATTGATGGCTGGCATTTCTTCATGCGGCATGTCCTAGAACAAAAAATTCGAAGACTTATTATATCCACCAACCAGCACTGGGCCCGCGTGATGAATCAAGGCCCATTCCGCCTCTCACAGCTAGGAGGCCTGTGTCCCAGCAGTGGGCACATTAAAAAAATTATCTGACGGTGGTGATGATTTCTATTTAACCTACACATCACACACACACACATCATCAGCCTATTAATGTTCCCACTGCTGGGACACAGGCCTCCTCTCTGTGAGAGGGAATGGGCCGTAATCCACCACGCGGGCCCAGTGCGGGTTGGTGGATGTCACATGTCTTCGAATTTTTGGTTCTAGGACATGCCGGTTTCCTCATGATGTTTTCCTTCACCGTTTTGAGATCAGTGGTGATGAAATAATTTACACAAAGTAAAGCGCCTGCCTGAGCTCGAACCCACGACCTACAACTTGTAAGTCGCAGCCGATACCACTGGGCCACCACTGCTCCTCCTGCTTTTAACCAGCAGAGGATATAATTATAAATCAAAAAGTATTTTGCAAACAAAACTGTCTACTACAGGCGAAGAGCGGGCGCACGGCCAGTACCGCGTTAACATTGGGAAATATATACGCCCTTGATTATATAATATACGTCTTATCCAGTTATGTTTAGGTCACTTTATGCTAATGGGGTTATTAACCTCGCGTCTAGAATTTATCACTACAACTCAAGAACAACACATTATTCGCCAAAAGCATGAGTAATTTCATGTCTTTATTAATGTTTGTACATGCCATGTCTACTTGCTATTATAATAACGTTCAAAATTTACGAGTGTTGGTGTTAAATTTAATTTATTTTAACTACGTTTAATTTACGAATGAGTGTTTTAACTATTGTTTTTAATGGTCGTTAGCAGAAAAATAATAATTAAACAAATCCCTGAAATTACTTTTGGTATAATAATTGTGTTTAGTTTTTTTTCATTATGTGTAGGTATTCATTATTTGATTTCGTTGTTCTACAATGTTCAATATAAGTAAGACAAAAAAAAACACTAGAAATGTGTTTTTATTTTTAAATTTTTATTCCCTTAGCTTGGAGAACGCTTTTTATCTAATTCTATAAACCAATATTTTTTCTAAAATAAATAAACACGTTTGTCAATAATTAAAAAAAAATATCACATTAAAGTCGCATATCATACAAAAAGGAGACAGCCAATTGCCGTTTACAATTCCAAACTATGTTTCCCACTGAAAATGTTCTAAAGGTGAGTGCAGACTCAGAACATCGAGCTTTCACCGTTTTTAACCGCACTTCGAACCCAAACCGGCGATTGCTCCATGTTCTGTTACAAGTGAATGCTTCTACTCTCTACGCACCTTTACTTTCCTTTTATACTTTTCCGACCTCAAAAACCCTATGGACCACAGAATTAATGGATTTTATCAAGAAATCATTATTCACATAACTGTTACGCCATACTAATCATGTTTTTGGTACTGAATGGACTAATAGCGTATCGAACGAACTCACGAAAATTTTATGGTATTTTTATGGGGCCATTTTGTTTGCGTAGTATTACCTACGACTGTGGTGACGAACTCGTAGAAGTGTAGCAGAAGGCTTAGTCAAATCGACGCGAGTTCCAGAGAGAAAATTTAATGCCTCATTTCAGAATGAGAAACTAATATTTGAACTGTCTTGGCATAATAGTTTCAATTTGAAATTGACAGAAAATCTACCCTTATTTTTTTAGATTTGAAGTAAAGTAGTTTGCACACCGTATAATTTTGGTCGTTTAAATCTTGTGAAGGGTCAATGGTTTAAGAAATAGTACCAATAAGTAAAGATAAAATTAAAAAAATAATAAAAAAAATAACAAAGAAATCAACCGACTTCCAAAGCAAAAGTGCTAAAATAAATTTTATTTCGGAAGTCAAATGTCAAAATGATAAAACAAGAGGTATCAAAAACATTGACTTCCGCCAAATCTGACACCAACCTTGGTATAGTGTCACCAAGTTTTTGTATTGTGGAGGACAGATATGCAGTCACTCCTTGTAAATTTCTGGTACTCAGCTGGGTCTGGTTAAATTGGAACACATCCTCAACATAGTGAAAAGGCTTGTCAGATTATATGGTGTAGACCCTCTGCATCTTATCATGTTATGTCAAGCTATGATGACGTCACGTTACCGTTGACGCGAACGTTAATATTCGCCCATAAAGTCGTAATGCTAATGTTACTGGCGTCAAACATGTCACGCGGTTTAGGAAACCACGCCGTTCATTCACGCTTTTACTTGGTTTTTGGCTGTAATAAACATGAGCCTATATTTATTTATTTACTAGCTGTCCCACGCGGCTTCGCTCCAGTCAACTGGCTACCTACCTACCCTACATACATGATTGTTGCGTATCGCATCGGAAGCTCTCAAAAAGGAATAATTATGCCCGTTTTTGCAACATTTTTCATTTGTGCTCCGCTACTATTAGTCGTAGCGTGATGTTATATAGGCTATAACCTTCCTCGATAAATGGACTATCCAACACAGAAATATTTTTTCAATTCCAACCAGTAATTCCTGAGATTAGCGCGTTCAAACAAACAAACAAAAAAATATTTGTATAGATTAAAACTTCATGCAACATACAGGAACATAGGCGGACTTAATGCCTGAGGCATTCTCTACCAGTCAACCAAGGATAGTGGTGTGATAACATGAAAGGTACATAAAAATTAGAAATAATTATTGAAGTAAAATTGAAGAATATAAATAGGTGCCAAGTGTTCATCTACCTATAAGAAAACTATGAATGGTTATAGTGGTATAAAAATTATTGTTATATAAAAAAAAGTTAATTAAAAAAATCAAAAAACCCGACTGCTTAAAAAGCAAACTAAAAAGACGTAAACAAGAAGAAAATCATGCTGTGCAGTCGGAGGATACTTATTCGCGAGCTGACGGACCAAAACCAGATGTATCCTCCGACTGCACAGCATGATTTTGTTCTTGTTTACGTCTTTTTAGTTTGCTTTTTAAGCAGTCGGGTTTTTTTAACTTTTTTTATTTACAACTTTTTAGTTATTTTTTTTTAGAATTAGGTACATTTAAACATATAAGTGTTATATATTTTTGAAATCGCCTTTTAAAACCCTTTATTTTGATACCCCACACGATGGGTTAGGAAAAAAAAAACCCCACACAATGGCGCCCAAACGCCGCCATTTTTGTTTTTTCCAATTTTAATGTAGCCAGTGACACTCGCAGGATTAAGACGAATCGATTGACGTAAGAATCATCAAAATCGGTCAACGCGTTTGGTCTCTGGAACGCCACATAGGAACAAACATACATACATACATACATACATACATACATACATATATACATACATACATACATACATACATACATACATAGACTGATAAACACATTACCCTCCTTCGGCAGTCGGGTAAAAATAGGTACCTAGTGTTCGTCTACCTATAAGAAAACTCTGAATGTTTATAGTGGTTTAAAAATGATTGATTTTCGATTCTTAGATTTGATATCTTGCGAAAACACCCTAATTCAAAGAGTAAAATGCACATAACTTTTGAACGGCTGAATTGAATTCATCAAAAATAAATAAGAACACTTTCGACAAAGTCACCTTTCAAACAAAATAAAAATGGGTTCATCTGTTTAGGAGCTATGACAACAATACACAAGAATACACAGATACACATATATACAGATACACACGTCAACGTCAAACTTAAAACACCCTCTTTTTCCGTTGGGGTTTAAAATGGCGTGTTTTTTGCACGGTAAACACGTATATAAATAGGCATACGTTTGGACGCTGTATCAATATTATTAATATCTATATATCATGCTTTTTTTAAATTAACGATTGACTCGTGTTTGTCCACGATCTCACCTGATAGCAAGCTTTGTGGTCGACTGTGAAACACGCTTGCCTAGACGTACTCGTAACCTATTCACTCTTGGTTTAAAGACCTCTTGGTTGTAGGCATCATTAAACGCAGACTCTTGTAGGGAGCTCCACTCCTTAGCTGTACGCATAAATAAAGTATTTCCAAAACGTTTAGTGCGTTTCTTACATCGTTTGTTATCCGCTGTGATTGGCTGTTGAAAATACATTCAACCAATCACAGCAGATAATGCGTGCTTGATAATTAGTCACATTAATTTTGCGATAATTTAGCGTCGAGAAACCGCGCCATCTGACTTTCAAGCGAATTCAATTGAGTTAATTATCCTAGAATAATAACTATTATAAAAGAACATTATGAATCTTAATTTAAGTTTCAATAGGTACTAGAGACTATAATCTCGGCCCAATCTAAAATAAAGCATAGACACTCGAAATAATTTAATTTGCAGTAGTTGTCGTTAATGTGTTCATCAAAGTCACATTATTATTAATTGGTAGACTTAATACGGTTATATTAATTTTAATATTGTTGCATGACGATATTGCTAGGTATGTTCTTCAATTATTTTACCTAGAGATAAGTAACCCCAACATCAAAGTCGTGTCCTCCAAATAATCTCCACTGCGGTTCAACAAATTGGTGGTTGTGGTTGGTTGTCATAAATCGAAGGCTTTTTACCCGACTGCCGAAGGAGGGTAATGTGTTTATCAGTCTATGTATGTATGTATGTATGTATGTATGTAAGTATGTATGTATGTATGTATGTATGTATGTATGTTTGTTTGTTCCTATGTGGCGTTCCAGAGACCTAACGCGTTGGCCGATTTTGATGATTCATACGTCAATCGATTCGTCTTAACCTTGCGAGTGTCATAGGCTACATTAAAATTGGAAAATAGGAAAATGGGGGCTTTTGGGCGCCATATTGTGGGGGGCCAATTTTATTTTTTCTTCCTAACCCATCGTGTGGGGTATCAAAATAAAGGGTGTCAAGAGGTGATTTCAAAAATATATATCGCTTATATATTTAAATGTATCTAATTCGAAAAAAATGTTAACTAAAAAGTTATAAATAAAAAAATTAATTAAAAAAATCAAAATACCCGACTGCTTAAAAAGCGAACTAAAAAGACGTAAACAAGAAGAAAATCATGCTGTGCAGTCGGAGGATACATCTGGTTTTGGTCAGCCAGCTCGCGAATATGTATCCTTCGACTGCACAGCATGATTTTCTTCTTGTTTACGTCTTTTTAGTTCGCTTTTTAAGCAGTCGGGTATTTTGTTTTTTTTTTGCATTGGTATGGCAGTTACATGGCGGTACGCGACTCAATTGATTATTTTTACAATTTATTAAATAACTAGCTTCTGCCAGCGGCTTCGCCCACGTGAATGCCAAAAATTATTCCAAGGGAACATATTCCCGGGATAAAAACCTCATCCTATGTGCTATTGAGAGCAGTGGTGGCCCAGAGGTATCGGCCGCGACTTACAAGTTGTAGGTCGTGGGTTCGAGCCCAGGCAGGCGCTTTACTTTGTGTAAATTATTTCATCACCACTGCTCTCAAAACGGTGAAGGAAAACATCGTGAGGAAACCGGCATGTCCTAGAACCAAAAATTCGAAGACATGTGACATCTACCAACCCGCACTGGGCCCGCGTGGTGGATTACGGCCCATTCCCTCTCACAGAGAGGAGGCCTATGTCCCAGAAGTGGGAACATTAATAGGCTGATGATGTGATGTGATGTGATGTGCTATTCCAGATTATAATCTATATCTGTGCCGAATCTTATCAAGATCCGTGCAGCCGTTTGAGCGTGAAGAAGTAAAAAACATACAAACACACACACCTACACTCACAAACTTTTGCTTTTATAATATTAAGTGTGATTTTATAGCAATATATTTTTAAATTCTTAAACTATTTGCGTTGAAAGTCCTCTGGGCCCCTATGGGCTGGATAATCTAGAAAATCTTGCCAATAAATCTTTCAGTGTATTCAAACTATTATTATAAATGCGAAAGTAATTCTGTCTGTCTGTGTGTTACGTTTTTACGCATAAACCACTTAATAAATTCTGATGAATTTAGGTAAAGGGTAAATAAAATTGACACAAAATTTTATCCATGAAACAAAAGTTTTAAAAATACTGTCACAGATAATATAATACTGCATACAGATGCCTCATCCCATACACAGAAACCGTGCTAACATAATTAGCGTTTTTCATCTGATTATCTGACTATTTTACTAAAAGTACATCGAACGCGGTTAGTTCTCTCCCAAGCGATAGATGGTGTTAACAGTGACTTGCAAGTAAAAGGTTTCGTGTTTTTTATTCTTTTAATACTGTGACGATTTGTTTTATGATCAATTCTATAAAATGATAATTTTACACAAAATTCAATAAGAAATCGATGCAAATCGCGCCATCTAGTGATATTTATTTGAACCAAATTTTCTTACTTAGCGTCGGGACCCCATGGCTGTACACCTTTGACCTTGGCTAATACGTCTGTCGAAGCAAGTCAATAACATATATCTTAGTAAATGGAAGCTTATCAAAACAACGTGAATAAATTTAGGTACCTACTCGTTTTAAGAGCCATGTCTACTTGTCATCATCAATCACCATAGGTGTTATTAAATTTCTTTTTAACTTAATTCTAGTTTGAAGGGGCCGGGGCGAAGTCGGTATCAATATTTGACTATTTGAGTACCTCGTACACATGACTTAGGCCACTATTCCATGTCATGACCTCCAACTAGACTCCAGCTTGAAATATAAAACTGCCATTAAAGCTCGTTTAAATAACATCACAACAACAGTAGTCCCCAAAGGGTAGGTAGACGTGCATCTCTAGTACGCCCACATGCTCATATATGATATTTACGTTTTCCTGGCGACTGACTTGACTTCTTCAAACTACTACTATGTGTAAGACTTGTCTTTCGACCTGTCTATCGGCCTGTCTATCGGCCTGTCTATCGACCTGTCTATCGACCTGTCTATCGGCCTGTCTATCGACCTGTCTATCGACCTGTCTATCGACCTGTCTATCGACCTGTCTATCGACCTGTCTATCGACCTGTCTATCGACCTGTCTATCGACCTGTCTATCGACCTGTCTATCGACCTGTCTATCGACCTGTCTATCGACCTGTCTATCGACCTGTCTATCGACCTGTCTATCGACCTGTCTATCGACCTGTCTATCGACCTGTCTATCGACCTGTCTATCGACCTGTCTATCGACCTGTCTATCGACCTGTCTATCGACCTGTCTATCGACCTGTCTATCGACCTGTCTATCGACCTGTCTATCGACCTGTCTATCGACCTTTCTATCGACCTGTCTATCGACCTGTCTATCGTCCTGTCTATCGACCTGTATTTTTTTTTTTATGTGTAAATATATAATCTCTGTCCGTAAAAAGCGCCCGTAATCAACAAAATTGCTATATAGACCTATAAAAATATGACATCGAATAATCTTGAGACCATGGTGTGCCTGACATGGAAAGTCGAGGAGTTGTGATCTTTTTACGTTTGGACATCCAACCGTAAAAAACTTTACACTCTGTGCTGCATACTTAAGTGGAACAGATTATTAAGTGCCACAAACCTCCACTGAAAAGGGAAGATCCTCCGACCAGACGGGTGTTGTGTCTGGTACGGCCAACTGACCAGAGAGTGTTCCTTTTTTTCCTTTTAAAAAACGGAACCCTAAAAAGAAGAATTAACGAGCGTAAATTACTATAGTTAGTCCCGTGCTAATTATATGGGCGATTTAAAAGATAAATTGACATACACCAGGCAAAAAGTCGCTCCTAGGAGCTTCAGAAGAAGATTTAAAATACCGAGGTTTGACAAAATTACGCATTCATACATTATTTCACAAAATAAATAAACATTGCTTCCATACGCTGCAATGGGAGTTCTCGGGCAACTTTTAATTCAGTTACAATGTCGTACGTTATCTGTAATGTAATAAATTCTCCCTGTCTTTGCTATAAAAATAAAATGTGGAATCAGATGGTTCACTGGTTGGTATTGTAACACTTTTTTTTGTGGTAGATAAAAGTTTTGTCAAAAGAAAATTAGTTACCTCTTTCTGCCGTATTTGTATTGCTCATTCGCCTTAAAACTGCCGCTGGGTGGTGGAACCACTTTGGAACCGCACCCTGGGACGTCGAGTTCCCTATAAACACTCTAATTTCACTAAAATAACTTAAAATCACTTGATATTCGTCCTCCGAAATTTATATTTACTTAATCTATTTGTTTGTTTTGACAGACTGCCAGCTGTCATTTGTGAGTGCCGCATTTGCGTTTGGAAACGCGCAAATCGTTAGTTAGACGCAGTGCATGTTTAAAATAATTTTTATTAGTCAGTGATTGTGTTTTTATAGAATAGTTATAAATTGAACTTGAATAATTTGACGGATGTGATTTGAACCTGGGATGGTGTATTTTACGGAAGGGTGATTTTTCCTTGTCATTTCTTCAAGGATTGAAATTGTTTCGTGGGGTAGTTAAAATCAAAGTGATTTGATTTTTGTGCGATTTGTATCCGAACGGCACTGGGTGATTTGACGTTTTGATTTGTGCGTGCGGTGATCTTTTTTCTTTTTCTGCGAGGCGGCGTGGCGACCGGATCTTCGGTCACCCGCCTGCTAACGTGCTGGTTGGGCCGAAGCCCTAACCAATAATCTGTTGTGCTGAAGTTGGTGTGTGTGAGTAGCCTGATCCGCATTGGGACGCGTGAGTGCGTCCCGGCGACCGAAAAAGCTGCTCCTGGCTGTGCTTTGATCAGGTCGCTTTGGTCCACGTGGAACCGTGAGGTCCGTGCGACCGCGACCTGACTGATAGTGTTGCTGAGTTATCTTAACGTGGGCTTCTTCCTGTGGCAGCGGGGATTCGGTCAGGTACTGGCCCCGTTGTCCACGTGTTCCCACGTCGGGCTCATAATCCCTCACGGTAAGTCGCTTTGCTCAGGGGATTGACCCCATCGTATTTCGTTGTGAGTTCTGTGTGCTGACTTGCTGGTTTCTTTCAGAACAACGTGGCGTGGGGTCGAAATTGGGCCGACCTATCTACCCTACGGGTTTTCTTCCTCCGAAAGGTACGTGTTTGACTTCCTAAAGGCTCTGTCAGTTGGTATTCGGTTTCTTAGGGCGGCCGATACATTTATATTATTTGGGCTGGCCTATCCTTTGTGGGTGTTTGTTGACAAGCTCCATACAATTATACCTATTTACATACACCATAGGCATGATTTCCATATACTCAGAAGGGCCATCCATTATGTTAGCCTATGTAAAGCCCGGTATTTAAGATAATAATTCCCGTATTCCAACGATTTGTCTGATCTGTATAACAATAAAATCTGTGTGTTTAATCATGAAGAGTGCGGGACAGCTCATCCATTGTGTTCACTTATGTAAAGCCTGTGTGTGAGATAATACCTTCCATGTGTAGCGAGTTGTCTGCTCCGTATAACCCTAAATTCTGTGTGTTTAATCATGAAGAGTGCCGGACGGCTCACCCATTGTGTTCGCCTATGTAAAGCCCGGTGTATAGGATGTTACTTTCAGTGTTTTAGCGACCTGTCTGTTCTATATACTCAAAACCCTTTGTGTTTAATTTGAGTTTTTGTGCTAAGAAGTTTTTATTCTGTAACTTCAGGAGGTGTCTGGTTGGGGCTGACTGTCTGGTTGGGGCTGATTGCCTGGCGGAGGCTATCTGCTCGAGGCAGGCTGTCGCAGTGTGGAGTTGGCTGGCTACGCGACGGTTCAGGGGACGGGCTTTCTGGCCCTTCCGTTATATTATTATTTTTATTTTTTTGTTCTTCCACCCTCAACTCTAAATTAGTTGGGAAATATTTTAGTACGAGGAAAAGTTGACCAGCCAACTGCAACCAGCGACCCTTTTTAAATTTATTTATTTTGGTAACGTGTTCAAGGGTTAAATATAATAAACATCGTTCTCTGTATATGGTGCTTTATTGTTCCCAAGAAAATATCCCGTTACATCGGCGCCCGAACAGGGACATTGTTGGTGCAGGTCCTCGGCCCTGGTCTTATGCTCAGGGACGAATTGGCTGGTCAATTTTTGATGTGTGTTTGTGTTAGTCTATAAGTTGAATTGTGTAACTTCATAACTTAAACTGATAGTTATCGATCGAAATGGAGGAACGCCCCATTCGATTTCATACCCTGAACAAAGATGAGCTGCTGTATGAGGTTGCCATCCGTGATGGTGTACCTGAAGCCACGGTTGGTCGATTGCGTACTCAAATCAGGGCCCTGTCCAAAGAGATACCCACTGATGAGGTTAACATGTTTGAAGGCGATGTGCATTTGGAATTACAGACTGTTAAAACTAAACTGGCAGAGCTGCAGGAACTGTTAGATAAAAAGCCACTTTTGCTAAAGCGGTTATACCGCATCCAAGGTTTAGGGAACCACTTGTTTCATAGGTTAACCCGTGTCGAGCCGGTGGAGAAGGGGGACATGGAGCTGAAGACGGAGCTGGATGCAACCCTTCTGGTTATTCTCCGGCGAATAGACAAAATGTTTCATGCTTTTTCCAGTACCTTTGAGTTTAAACCACAAGTAGGCGGATCCGAGCCGACCTACCCCGTGGAAGCCGCTAGGGGTGCTGACGTGGAGCATCGTTGTGTCACGTGTGATCGCACGGCTAATATCCATTCCCTGAACGTTAAATTCAATGGTAAGGTTGGCGTCCATGAGTTTCTAGAAAGAGTTGAGGAGCTTTGTTTGTCGCGTGGTATCTCTTCGGATCGATTATTTAGGTCTGCTGTCGAGCTGTTTGTTGATGATGCATTGTACTGGTACCGAGGTATCAGGGATGAGGTTGAGAATTGGGAACAGTTGAGGAATTTGCTGTTGGAGGAATATTTGCCTTCGGATTATGACCACCGCTTGCTGCAGGAGATCCGATCCCGGACGCAGGGTCCGGATGAGTCCATAGTCCATTACCTCAGCATCCTACAAAACTACTTTTCCCGTTTGAGGTGTCCCCTGGGTGAGAGAGAGAAGCTGAGCATCGCGAAGTTTAATATCCGACCAACATATACCCTCCAACTGGCCTTGGTTGATATCGATTCGTGGTCTGAACTGAAAAGGCGTTGCCGGCAGTTGGAAGCGGCGAAGGTCAGGTCGGAATTTTTTACCGAACCCCCACGCAATGTTCAACACGCTGTCGCCCCCGATCTTGCGTACAAGGCTAGTAAGGGTAATCGCTCTGTTTGTGAGACTGTTGAGACTGCGGTGGAGAAGTTTTGTGTACGGTGTCGGGTGAAGGATCATAACCTCCTTGAGTGTAAGGCGCCCCGCGTCATGATCTGTTATCGCTGTGGGGCGAAGGGTGTAAAAACCAAGAATTGTCCGAAGTGTTCTCCTAAAAACAAGGTGACTCCGGATGCAAAAATACAAGTAGCGACGGTCCGTTCCTCTGGTGATGATACCCGTCCTTATTTAAATGTAGATATTAGTGGTTTGTCTGTTTCCGGCCTTTTAGATTCGGGTTCGGAAATTTCGATTGTTGGTGGTTCTGTTGTGGATCATTTTTCGGGTATGGCCCAGATCCATAAGTCGAATGATGTAGATGTTGTGAGAACCGCGAATGGTTCAACTTCCCCTGTTCTTGGGTATATGTATTTGCCGGTGACGGTGAACCATGTCATGCGGGTGATAAAGTTTTTTGTGATTCCGGAGGTGTCCAATCCTCTGCTATTTGGATTAAATTTTTGGAGGGCCTTTAATCTTGCGCCTGACGTATTGTGTCTGACGGGTCGAGCCGATTTATCTTATCGGAAACCCAGTGAAGTTATAGTGTCCCAAGTGAGTCGGTTGCACACTTTTGATGCGTTGACTGAGGGGCAGAAAAGGTTAGCTAGTGACGGTTGCAAAAGGTTTGAGGATGTTTCTGTTGAATCCAACCATGAGATTGATACTACTTCCCGTGAAGCCTACGTTGACAAGTTGGGCACCCTGAAAGAAGTGTTCTTGAAAGTTGACCAAGAGTTGAGAAAATCTCATTGGCGTAATGCCAAGTATTACAATCAACGTAGAAGGGACGCTGTTTTTGAGAAGGATGATTTTGTGTGGCGGCGCACTCATGTTCGGAGTGATGCCTCGAAACATTTTTCCTACAAGCTGGCTCCACGGTTTGAGAAATGTAAGGTTGTGCGGAAGTTGTCTAATCTGGTTTACTTGTTGGAAGATGAGAATGGTAGAAGGAGTGATTGCCATGTGAAAGACATAAAGAGTGCCGATTGATCCTCCATTTGGGCGTTCCTTTTTATTTTTTTTTGCTTTGGCGTCATCATGTCCAGTACTGTGGGCCTCAAGGGGTGTTGATTATTTTTTTGATATGTATTGCAGAGTAGCTGGCATGGGGGCTACCCTTAGTTTCATGTGTTTGTATGTGTGTATCCAAAGACGGGCTGAAGAAACAGTCCCGCAAATTAGCAGGCGCATTCTGTGCCATGCCTTATGCCTCCACCGGGTCATAGAGCTGGGGACCAGCTCGAATTTCGCTTGTTACCTCGCGAAATTCTGGCGGGTGAGGGGATACTGTAACACTTTTTTTTGTGGTAGATAAAAGTTTTGTCAAAAGAAAATTAGTTACCTCTTTCTGCCGTATTTGTATTGCTCATTCGCCTTAAAACTGCCGCTGGGTGGTGGAACCACTTTGGAACCGCACCCTGGGACGTCGAGTTCCCTATAAACACTCTAATTTCACTAAAATAACTTAAAATCACTTGATATTCGTCCTCCGAAATTTATATTTACTTAATCTATTTGTTTGTTTTGACAGACTGCCAGCTGTCATTTGTGAGTGCCGCATTTGCGTTTGGAAACGCGCAAATCGTTAGTTAGACGCAGTGCATGTTTAAAATAATTTTTATTAGTCAGTGATTGTGTTTTTATAGAATAGTTATAAATTGAACTTGAATAATTTGACGGATGTGATTTGAACCTGGGATGGTGTATTTTACGGAAGGGTGATTTTTCCTTGTCATTTCTTCAAGGATTGAAATTGTTTCGTGGGGTAGTTAAAATCAAAGTGATTTGATTTTTGTGCGATTTGTATCCGAACGGCACTGGGTGATTTGACGTTTTGATTTGTGCGTGCGGTGATCTTTTTTCTTTTTCTGCGAGGCGGCGTGGCGACCGGATCTTCGGTCACCCGCCTGCTAACGTGCTGGTTGGGCCGAAGCCCTAACCAATAATCTGTTGTGCTGAAGTTGGTGTGTGTGAGTAGCCTGATCCGCATTGGGACGCGTGAGTGCGTCCCGGCGACCGAAAAAGCTGCTCCTGGCTGTGCTTTGATCAGGTCGCTTTGGTCCACGTGGAACCGTGAGGTCCGTGCGACCGCGACCTGACTGATAGTGTTGCTGAGTTATCTTAACGTGGGCTTCTTCCTGTGGCAGCGGGGATTCGGTCAGGTACTGGCCCCGTTGTCCACGTGTTCCCACGTCGGGCTCATAATCCCTCACGGTAAGTCGCTTTGCTCAGGGGATTGACCCCATCGTATTTCGTTGTGAGTTCTGTGTGCTGACTTGCTGGTTTCTTTCAGAACAACGTGGCGTGGGGTCGAAATTGGGCCGACCTATCTACCCTACGGGTTTTCTTCCTCCGAAAGGTACGTGTTTGACTTCCTAAAGGCTCTGTCAGTTGGTATTCGGTTTCTTAGGGCGGCCGATACATTTATATTATTTGGGCTGGCCTATCCTTTGTGGGTGTTTGTTGACAAGCTCCATACAATTATACCTATTTACATACACCATAGGCATGATTTCCATATACTCAGAAGGGCCATCCATTATGTTAGCCTATGTAAAGCCCGGTATTTAAGATAATAATTCCCGTATTCCAACGATTTGTCTGATCTGTATAACAATAAAATCTGTGTGTTTAATCATGAAGAGTGCGGGACAGCTCATCCATTGTGTTCACTTATGTAAAGCCTGTGTGTGAGATAATACCTTCCATGTGTAGCGAGTTGTCTGCTCCGTATAACCCTAAATTCTGTGTGTTTAATCATGAAGAGTGCCGGACGGCTCACCCATTGTGTTCGCCTATGTAAAGCCCGGTGTATAGGATGTTACTTTCAGTGTTTTAGCGACCTGTCTGTTCTATATACTCAAAACCCTTTGTGTTTAATTTGAGTTTTTGTGCTAAGAAGTTTTTATTCTGTAACTTCAGGAGGTGTCTGGTTGGGGCTGACTGTCTGGTTGGGGCTGATTGCCTGGCGGAGGCTATCTGCTCGAGGCAGGCTGTCGCAGTGTGGAGTTGGCTGGCTACGCGACGGTTCAGGGGACGGGCTTTCTGGCCCTTCCGTTATATTATTATTTTTATTTTTTTGTTCTTCCACCCTCAACTCTAAATTAGTTGGGAAATATTTTAGTACGAGGAAAAGTTGACCAGCCAACTGCAACCAGCGACCCTTTTTAAATTTATTTATTTTGGTAACGTGTTCAAGGGTTAAATATAATAAACATCGTTCTCTGTATATGGTGCTTTATTGTTCCCAAGAAAATATCCCGTTACAGTATGCAGCCAGTGTGTTGTGTGTTATACAATTTGGAAAATCAACGTTTATCAGATCTAGATAATAAATAATAAAAATGTATATAGATTTTACTTATCTTTAAAAATATTGTCCTGTTATTATTTAAGTGGTGTACAATAAAGTATATAATAAATAAATAATAATAAATAGATTTTGTACACCGTAAAATTTTGGTCGTTACAATCCCATGGAGGATCTCTCTCTGGTACATGAAACAATATCGATTTGTAAAGATAAAATTTAAAAATATGTAAAATATTACAAAAATCCTAAACCGACTTCCAAAGTAGAAGAAACACAAAAATGTGCAAAAATATTTTTGTTTTGGAAGTCGGTGTCTTTAGTATCTCTTGTTTTATCATTACATTTCATCAACATCGACTTCAGAAATGGAAGTAATTTTTGCACTTTTTAGTGTTTTGCTTTGGAAGTCGGTTTATTTTTTTGATTTTTTCTAAAAAAAAAACTTTTTTGATAGAATGTGGAGAGCAATGGTGGGCCAGTGGTGGCGGCCGCGACTTTCAAATTTTAGGTCGTGGGTTCGAATACAGGCAACTTTGTGTGTATTATTTCATCACCACTGCTCTCAAAACGGTGAAGGAAAACATCGTGAGGAAACCGGCCACCAGGAAAACATGTCTTAGAACCAACAATTCGAAGACATGTGACAGCTCGTGGCTTAATAATTATAGCCGCACAGGTTGATCTTCAAGGTTAAGCAACGCTTGCCGAGGTCGTTCCGTGGATGGGTGACCATCTTTACATAGCGAGTTTCTTCCGTGCCTCGGCAAGCACGATAAGCCGTTGGCGGCTGTCATTTGAAGATCTTTGACAGTCGTTACGGGTAGTCAGAAGCCTCAGATCTGACACCAGTCTTGCCAAGAGGTATCGTGTTACCCAGTTACGGGGTTGTAGAGGTCAGATAGGCTCCATGTAAAATACTGGCACTAAGCTAAATCCGGTATGACTGGAAGCCGACCCCAATATAGTTGGGAAAAGGCTGGGCAGATGATATTGATATAATGTCACTAGTCATTGTAAAATAGCCAAAAATATATGGCAATGTCAAGTGCTATCGAAATGAATTTTAGTAGTGTGTAGCGACATTTCATGTATTCTATGTAATTGAATATGTAAGTGTAATTCACTGTAGTTAATACAAAAATTGTGATTAAACGGAAATAATTGTAAAAATCGTAATAATAATAAATAAATAAATGCCACGTGATCAATTCCTTACACGTGTCATTTCAACCATCGTTATTGCTGATAGACACTTTGTCTAGAGTCATTGGTGATAATTTTCAGTTTATTTACTGTGAGAAATAGCCTTTACTGTATGTTCCACGTCGGAGACGGACGGACTTCACACTCATTGCAATGAGACAGAAACGGGAGCCCGTTTCTGTCTCCCACCAGTTGGCGCCACTAGCGAGTACGGTCCTTAAATATAGCTGTTAAACGGTGTTATTACGCGCACGGAAGCAAAGTTTGCATTGAAATCATTTCTAATATCATAGAAGTGCGATTAAATCAACACGGCACGGCAGAATCCACTTTTATTACTTGTAAATTCTAATTTAAATTTTTGGTGACGTTCAAAAGTGCCGCTTATTGGCCTAGTTGAATAAATATATTTGACTTTGACTTTGAAATATAAAATCGAGTATTTTTTTCGAAAAAAAAGGAGGATAACATTTTGGAAAATGTTTACCAATCACTGCTATAGCACTACTACTTCTACACTCTCTCTCTCTTCTTCTTCTTCTGTTTACTTTGGTACTTTTTATCTTAATCTGCCGTATTTGGAAAATATTCACAACAATAAAAAAGAAGTAAATAAACTCGCGCTAAAAGGCAAAAAATTATAAAAACTAATAAATTTGAAGACTTCTCTACACTAGCGGCAAATTCTGACGCGGTTACCCTCATTGACGTGAACCAACTTCGTCTTCGTGTCAACACGAAAGCTTTCATAGTTTTCAAATCAAAATAAAATACAATTATTTTATTTTGATTTGAAAACCCAACCCAAAAAACCCAATGGTTTAACCCCCGTTTACCCCGTGGTTTTTACCAGTATCGACAAAATCACAATAATTATTTGTTCCCCTGTCCGTGTGGAAAAATAACAGGGAAAAGACACAAGCACTGTCCACGCTCACGCGATCTCTGGGGGAAACTTTTTAATTCAATTACGATGTCCACTGTTATTCGTGCCCTAACAAATTGCATTTGCTGCCACCGCTATTTGCACCGAGTTTTTATATAAAGTTTGTTCGAAAATACTCGCAATTTGTTGTGAGCAACACGAGTTTTCACTTTATTCATGTTTGGTATTTTTAGGAGAATGTATTTTAGAGATTTTTTTATTTATTGAAGCGAAAGGATTGTGTTTTTTGGACTTTGAAATACCTGCATAGTTTAGTGTAATCAATTGATGAAGTGAGAGTAAAATAATAAAACAAGTCTCACCAACTCCTCGCTTGGACCTATCAAGTGGGTACTCCTTCCAACGTTATTCTAGTGGCTGAAAGCTCTTTTACACAAAGAGAGATTTTCGCCCGACGAGTGGTGAGTTTCTGCCCTTTATAACAAAAAAACAAACCGACTTCCAAAAAAACACTGCAAAACGAAAAATAACTTTCTTTTCCGAAGTCGGTGTGGAAACACGGAAAACAATAGGTACCAAAGACAGTTCTTTTTTGTTAAAAAGTTTTTTATTTATCTCTTTTTAGTTTTGATAGGTACTTCCAATTGCCATAAAATTCATATATAGCCAAAGTACATCTCATGACGAGTCCAATATGCACGACTAGGATACATTGTTTTATTTCGGAGTACCAGTGCCTACCTGCCGGCTTCATCATCAGATCAATTCGATGATACCATTTTCATCAGCACTATGTGATGGGTGTAAAAAGTATTTGCTTCATCATAGTCGTTAAACTATTCGACATATCTTATAACCCATGACATACTTAGCATTAAGGAATTCTATTGCCCATCTGTGGTCTTCTTCACCAGTTCCACTTCACAAAATGTTATTTTCTGAATGCAGATGATTGCATTGTTGATAAAAATACCAAAATCGCTATATGTATGCCTATAATATTTGAGGAGTTCCCTCGATTTCTCCAAGATCCCATTATCAGATCCTGACCTGATGACTATGGGATCAACTAGGAAGTATACCCTTTAAAAAAAAAGAAGAATTTTCCAAATCGGTCCAGGCGTCTTATATTAATCGGGGAACATACATAAAAAAACAACATAAAAGATTGCGACGAATTGAGAACAAAGAATGAAAAGAATAAAAAGAGAATGGGCCGTAATCTACACTCAAGCAAGACACAGAAACTCGCCTACGAATATGCTATACGAGACTTGGCATTACGTGATTACTTTGCTCTTTATATTATGTCTTAGAATTGACAACACGATTTTTGATTTCAACTTTTAAAAGTCAAGAAGATTCTCGTCTTTCGCCGCGTGAGTTCACATACACGGGCAATGTGCGTGTGTGTACTTGCACTTGGTACAGTATCTACGTGAATGTTTTTTATGTAGACGATTTTTTAGCCACCCCAGGGATGTGTTCTAACAGGCGTTGCACAGAGGGGGTTGGGGGGAGGTCTTGGTCTGGGGGAGGGGCTTCATGTGCTAATGGTGATTACCGGTGTGGTTTAAGTGGGATAAAAAGCCCAGACTCCCTCGTCGTTGCACCAAAAAGTCCAGGCGCGTTTAGAAGGTTAGCCCTCGAAAAAAAAGGTTCCTACTCTTTATAAGGAAACACTTTTCCATAGTCTTTCGATAGGGAATCACCTGTTCTAGGTGAGAAATCGTCCGTACATAAATAAGCATCAATTAACGTACACGACCAGACCACTTATAAACTGCCGAGCAATGAAAAAGTTCCACCCACAAAATGCCGACAAACACCTTAATTGAATTTTTTTACATTTAATTTAAAATTTGAACACAATATTTACGTTTTTAGTTGGTAATATTCTGATGCACTTTTAAATGTACTTCAATATTCCAGACGGCGTCATTTAGCAAGCCTTTCCCGTTTAGGAGTAATTTGGTGCTATGTCACTGGAACTTTTAGAGTGTAGAACACCACTTTAAAGTAATTAGAAAATATCTTTGAAATAATGAGGTAATTAGACGAACCGTGAAATAAATACTTGATATCACGCTTGTTATCCCAGATGGGGTAGGCAGATTTGTATAGATACAGTCAGTGTCAGCATCAGCATCTACATTCATTTTGGGTGTGTTATTATTATGCATGGTACCTACATGAAAAAAGTAAACAAAATTTTAATTGAGTCAAAAACTAAACTTTGTTGCCCTGAATTCATTCAATCGAAAAAAAAAAAAAAACTCGGATATTAACTAATTAATATACATTTTTATGCATACGTATCATTGAAATGAATTGCGTACATCTCGTATCATGGAAACGAAATACAGCAACCAAATTAACGAGCGAAAATCGCGAAAAGTGAATAAGAGGTACAGGATTAAATATTTAACTGCCGTAAATTATGTTTTAATTAATGTAAATTTGTTGGCTTGCGATATATTTACATGACTTCGAAGGATTGTTTAAAGTTCCGGGTGTTCTTTGTAGAGCTCCGTCCGTTGCCCAAAAGTCTCTAGACCTCCAGTCTTAGGCTGCCTGTCCACTTGTCGCGGAACGGCAAAAAGACGAGCGAAGCGAATCGAAATGCATAAAAACTCCGCTCGCACGTCGGAGCGGAGTTCTTATGCAATTTGATTGATTGGCACCGCTCCCCATTTATCCGCTCCACGCCAAGTAGGCAGGCAGTCTTACACAGAGGTATTGTGTAAGAATGGAGGTCTAGAGATTTAGGTCTCTCTCATACAAATTTTGGTCAGCTGACGACCACGTTGACTGGAAAATCCATATTTTTTTTGGGAATTTCTACTTCCTTGGAATAAGTTGTTAGTGTTATTAACATGAGCAGAAATAAACTTCCGAGCAATGAAAAAGTTCCACCCACAAAATGCCGACAAACACTTTAATTTATTTTTTCACATTTAAAATTTTAACACCATATTTACGTTTTTACTTGATAATATTCTGATGCGCTGTTAAATGTACTTCAATATTGCAGACGGCGTCATTAAGCTAGCCTTTCCCGTTTAGGAGTAATTTGGTGCTATGTCACTGGAACTTTTTCATTGCTTTAAGTGTAGTTTCAAAAATATGACCACACAATTCCGTTCACACTCTGTATAAAAAATAATACTAGAAACTACATAGTATATACCTAACAATGATGGTACAGACTTTTCTTCAACGTTTAAAGGTTAGGATTATGACTTTGGAACAATAACACAGCTGGCCAACCACTTAATAGGTCAATAAACTCGTTAAGACCAGTTATATCTAGGTCAAACTCCGGTGAAATGTGCCAAAGAGTCGTTGAGGCGACAAGAATCATTATTTAGGTTCCTAACGCAAGACCCAAAGGTTTTGTTAAACCATTTACAACTTATCTGCCAAATAAATTAGGATATTGGAGGAGGGGTTCCCTACCTTCGGTTTTATAGGGCAGGTCTTAAAACGTCTTTTTTTAAAGGATCTTTATCAAGTCATAGAGAACCAGCCCTACAGACGAATGTAAAAGTTTGGACGGCAAGGGAATAATTTTGAATGCAAAGGTAAATACGTATGTATAAGATGAAACAATAATATGTAATTATCAAATTGACCATATTTGCTTATAAAATAATTGATATCTAAATTCATTCTTTAAATATCTGGAAGTAGGTACTGTAAACCCGTATCGCTGAGTACCATAGGCTACTGTTTGTATTTTAGCACGTTAATTGCGGTTCCGCTCAAAAGGCCAGTCAAAAGTGCTTTCGTATTAAGTACTAGCTGTGCCTGCGGCTTCGCTCCCGTCAACTGCCTACTATATACTCATCTACCCTACCTATATACCAATTTTTTTTCTAGGGTCATTCTTCCACCGCCATTCAGAAAATGACGTCTTATGCACAACGCCATCTATCGAATGTGGAGTTCAACTATCCGAGTATCTGAATTGCGTGTGTTGTGACTTGTGATGATATTTTACTTTTTGAACACTTTAAATTCACTTAACTTGCACGAAACAAATATTCATATATTTTTATGAAACAAAAACTAAGTAATAATTCAAGTTACGCAGAATTTTTATGTATAAAAGTTATTTACATTGGTTTCGTACATTTTACGTGATGCGTGCACAACTAAGCAGACAAACAGACAAAACGTTCAAAAATTCTGGAAATTGGTTTTGTTGGTTATCCTTTAACACCTTTGCAATTTTTTTTTTGGAAATATTTTCGATGTACAAAAACCATTTTTCTACAGATTTATTAATTCATATAAATCTGTACAAAAGTATGAGTGTGTGTTTTTTTATTTGTTGAGTTTATTCATATAATATTAGTACCAATGTTTACGCAAAAAAATCACAGTGCTAGCATATTAAAACGATCGAAAAGTCTTCCAAAACATATTCTTTACGCATCAGAAGTTTAAAAAAATCGATATGCAAATAACATCCATTTATAACTCAACGGTTGCTCCTGAGAAAATTCAATACTAGGCTCAACTCTCAATACATTCCACCTTTCAGCAGTTCAAGCGAAACATTCCCGCTGATTACAGCGACACTCACATTACGAAGTATTACACCACGCCTTTTTAAAGGTAAATGTTTCAGTATTTCAGCTGCTGAATTGCCATGCCACCCAATAGTATTTGTTTAACTAAATCACACTATTTTGTTAACCATTCAGTCAATTGTTTCGCTTTTAGTTTAAAAGCCTAGATTTTTGTGTGGTTTTGTGTTCTGGTAATCAGATTATTGGATGTATCTATTTTTTACTGCGGTTTTTTTTTACAGCTTGGTAAATTTTGGATACAAATGACGTGATTGGCAAGAGAGAGTTTCAATATATTTGCAAAATGAAGTAGATACCTACAGGTAAACTTTCTTACAGGAAACTTGCAGTTTATAAATGTATGTTTCTGACGGCGTTCTATAAAAAGAGCTCAGAACACAGTTTTATAATAATAATACCAGCCTGTCTGAGAGAGATAAGAAAAGTAATTATCTTGATCTGGCTCGCGAGGTTGTCGACTTGTGGAATGTGAATACAGCAGTCATTGTGCCGATAGTCGTGACGGCCAATGGCATAATAGCCAAGAGCCTCGACGACAATCTCAGGAGGCTTTCTTTGGGCTGCTGGATCAAGGGCTTGATCCAGAAAGTGGTACTCCTGGACACGGCGTGTATAGTCAGGAGGTTCCTCTCTCAGGAGCCCTGACCACCGGTAGCTTGGACCCTGTTTCCAGTACCACACAGTAACTGTCTCACTGCAGGGCAAAGGCCTCTTCTCATACAGAGAAGGCACGAGCATTAGTCACCATGCTTGCCCTATGATGGTTGGCGATTTCAAACTTATGTTTACTAAAGGTCTAGATTTCTTCACGATTTTTCATTAACCGATATCAGCGATGTCCAAGATAAACTTCGAAAGTATATAATATGAATTGAAAAAGTCACATTTATTGCCCGGCTTTTGAACCCACAACATCAAGCACGAGAGCCGCTACTGGGCCAACATGATAGTTAGGTAAAATTTCAGATAATCTTATCGATCAACACCAAGCATTGACTTTAGCTTTGTGTTCTTAAATTGATTTTTAGAGACCCAAAAAAAGTATTGTTCGCAATAGAATTTGAATTTTGTGGTGTTAAACATAGAGTTTAATGTTCCAAAATCTGATAATAATCTGGCATTCTGAATTCAAATTTTCATAGCAAAGCAATACATCTTTTGTTTTAATTTTATAAAGTTTTGTGTATAAAAGTTTATTTAACTTGAATAACTTGAAGCTAGACTTAATGGCTCAAGACTTTTTATAGTAAGAGATCCCACCGCAAACATCTGTAGTTGATTGATTTTGATTTAACTAATTTGTAAAATATACTTGATAGAAGAATAGATTACAGCAAGGTTGCCTGGCCATATCTAGAAGCAATTATCTTTCATGAAAATTAAATTTTAACAGGTTGTATTCATGAAATTTAAGTTGTATCAAAAACAAATGTACCTGCTGATTTTAGTAATGGGATCTTCGGCTATTAGGTTTGTGTGTTTCGTCGTTAATCCTTGAATAATGTACTTAAACCGGTCACAGGTGTGGTTCTAGTCGTTGGTTATATTATAGCGCTACAAAATAATATTGTACCTAACAGAATGGTCTTCTCCAGACAATGAAAACTAAGGGTATAGGTACAAAATATATTACATTCCTTGTATACTAAAGAGCAACAAATGGCAAGAATTTGAGAAACATTTGAAGTAGATGAGGTATTCAATGGTACCATTTAATTTCGCGCGTGTTTTTTCAAAAATCCTGTCGTATTGAGCTTTGATCTCTATATCGGAATGCACTACGCTGCGGTATGCAGTGCCTCACATGAACATCTTCACCGCTAACGCATACTGCGATGGAACAAAACACCACTCTGGACATTTTCATACGATTTTTGTATAACACCGCATACTGCACCGTTGTGCGTTCCGATGTAGAGACGAAAGCATTACGGGTAGCACTTGTCTGTTTGTCTTTTTTTCTTAATTATATGTGACCTTATACGACATAAATAGCAACACAAAAACAAAATAAGAACAAAACAAAATAAAACTTCCTCCACCTACGTCTTTCTATTATAATCCGAACATCTGAAGATATACCTTATATACTAACTGACTAGGTATATAACTGGTGAAATATAAATGTACGGTAGATAGATAAAACATTTATTTAGTGCACACAAAAGACACAGCGCAACACACAAAATCACAATTAAATTATTTCACCTGTAGGTTTAAAAACAAGGTGCCAACAGAAAAAGGAAAACATACTTATAGATATAAAAGTGACACCAATAACATACCTACTTCTAATAGTAGGTATAAGTTGTTCTATCTCACGAAGAAGGGTTACGTGACCTTTATGACGTCGAAATAAGAGTCATTTTGCTACGATTTATCCTCGTCATAATTAACTTAAAACACAGTGCGGTGTGCGTCTCGAGGTTGCACAAAATTGGAGCTCAGCATGTGTCAGGCAAATATACCTGAAGCTGATATTCTGTTGGTTTCCTGTAGTTATCCTTTCGGCGAATACAGGCGTTATGTAATGTTATCTAATGAATAAATAAACATTTCGAATCAAAAACAAATTTCTGCCTGGGAAAAGGCGTGATTTTAGAGTGAGACCCTCGACGGAAAAAGTGAGGTGTTATAAGTTTGAAGTGTTTACGTGTGTGTTTGTGTATCTTTCTGTGGCATCATAGCTCCTAAACAGATTAACCGATTTTAATTTCGTTTATTTTTGTTTGAAAGGTTACTTTATCGATAGTATTCCTAGCTATGTTTGATGAAAATCGGTTGAGCCGTTCATAAGTTATTGACGTTTTACTGTTAGAATCGGGGTGTTTTCGCAAAAAATCGTGTCATAATTACGTGTTCAATAGATTGTCAATCGAAGCGTGTCTACTACTAGATAAATTATTAAGCATAAAATAGAAATATGTGGAGGGTTATTAAAATTTTACTTGTTATGTTTGTTTGTGTGAAATTCTTTTTTATACCCCTACAAAACAGAAAAAAAATACAAGACTAATTTACTCAGTAAAACGTACACATCGAGGTCACTCGGGATCGTGTCAAGGCCAAAAACGAATCTGATATTAGATTTTTCTTGTTTGTACTTCCCTTAAAATTACCCTAAAGTGTTGGTTTTAACCTGTTTTTACCCCTTTTGCCTCTTCCGGAGTCGTTTACGTAAAGTTATTTAGAGCTTTAAAAGTAATTTTCAGATTTATGGAACCGTTAAATTGGCTTTTTTAACATTTTTTATTTTTAGAATTAGGATTTTTAATTAAAATTCCGTTAAGAAAGTACTGTTTGTGTGTGTAAAGTGTTGTTTTTGAATAATAATATTTTTTTGATGAGTTTTGGTTCTGTATTCGTCTAAAGATTTGTATTTTTCATGGGTTAGGTTAGGTAGCCTTGCACTGAAAAACAATGGTGTCTCCATTACCTATAATAATTGGACTTGACACGAATTGAAAAGGGATAAATATACAGTCATGGGGACTGCCGACAAAAGTTCCAACTAACTAACGTTTTCACTAGCGCAACACGTCACTAACATGTCGGTGATGCGAACTCATAAGTTTGGCCCCTACCAAAAATCGCTCAACACGGCTGAGGAAGTTTTTACTTCAAAATTACAAATGACACCAGAGATTCTAAACACCTGTCACTCGATGTCAGCGATGGCGGTGGGCGAAATGCCAAAATGTAAAGGATTCATCTCGTAACGTTTTGATAGCGTTTGACATTCGCATACATTTAAAAAAAATCGAATGATTATAGCCATGCTGTCGATGATAGAATATCACTAGTCTAGTGCTTAAGGTCTCACAAACAATTACTGAATAAATGTGGTCTTTGACTGACAAAAATATATTATATATTGCCAGTCGCTCTCGAAATGTCACTTTTTCAATCTTCTACATTTTCCATCCCTGATAGACTAACACGTTATCGAGAGCCTCAGAAGTTTCTTCTGAAGAATATCATTCACAAGTTATAATATAAGTTTTCACATGTAAACTACATTTCTATAGTAGGTAATAAAAGGCGTTTAGTCTACATATTTTGACAGATTCTACATATGACAGATTCTACATTTGACATGTCCTACATTTGACAGATTTAAAAAAAAGTGAGACAAGCGAGGAGCATTGTGGCATCAAAAATAATACTGTTATATAGTAATCACTATATTTATTGATAAGCATAATTTATTTTTATACCTAGTATTAAAAGTTTGTATTTTGCGTTTAAGTTCAAGTTTTCTTAAAGGCGTTCCGTACAAAATGTATGAGAAAATGATCTGACTCTTATTTTTTTTTTTTACTGTTTATCTAGTATTTACTTAAAAAAGCCGACTAATTCACCGCTAAGATATCCCTCCAACCAATTTTACACTAAAAATAGAACGTTAACATTCTTTTGGTCAAGAATTTAAAGGCAAATTCCGCTGGAATCCTAAATTACTGGGAAGTATGAGAATTTCAAATAAATTCTTAGCAATTAGAACGTGCACACAGAAAATGGAATGGAAGAATATAAAAACGGGTGGAAATAGTCTGGCGGCAGTGGTTTCGAAACGAAACGGTGTGTTTTTTTCATGCACTTAATAGCATTTTATCCAGTGTATTGTAAGATATCGGTGGATATGTGGTGTGGATTATGTAAATAATTGAATTAGGAACACTACTAACACTATCGTTAGGGTTTTAGTTTTCTAAATCTATTACCACTGTTCTTGTTCTTGAAATGTAATGTTTGTACGTCGTTTTGTGGCATTTAAATATTTTTTCTTTCTTTTCTAGCTTTTCTTTCTTTTCTTTCTATTCTTTCTTTTCTTTATTTCCTTTATTTTTCTTCTTTTCTTTATTTTCTTTCTTTTATTTCTTTGCTTTCTTTTCTTTCGTTTCTTTCTTTTCTTGTTTCTTTCTTTTCCTTCTTTTCTTTGTTTTCTTTTTTTTTCTTTCTTTTCCTTCTTTTCTTTGTTTTCTCTCTTTTCTTTCTTTTCTTTCTTCTTTTCTTTGTCTTTTCAATTCGATGGAAACTCTTCAAATGGTTTCGGCCCAGTAGGCGTAGGCGTCCACGACAATCACAGCATCAGTAGCGTTGGTAAGGTGTTCTTAAGTTCAGGTGTGACCTTATTGAATTAGGTATTACTGGTATATAATATACCATCCTTGAATTAGGTAGTATATACCAGCCTAGTAAAGTTACATTCTATAAGCGATAACCATTGACTGTCATGCGCTACCGATACACCACGTCGTCAATATGGAAGTACACACAATACTCGCCAACCTTATTAGCTTTCCGATACGCAAGGCGCGGCGCGATTCTGTTTATGTATTGGATTTAATATTGCGCATCCATTGTAGCCAACTTCAGGGCGGCCAAGAAGTTTGGCTAGTACTGTAGTTTTGTACTTTTGTCAATTATTTTCGTCTAACTTCTGCCAGCGGCTTCACCCGCGTGTAAGTCGAAAATTATCCCGAGGGAATATATTCCCGAAATAAAAGCTATCCTATGTGCTATTCCCAACTAATCAATCTGTCTAACCAATCTCAATTTGCCAAATTTCATTTTTTTCATTTCAGATCCCCGAGCTGTTTGAGCGTGAAGAAGTAACAAACACTCACACACACTCACAAACTTTCGCCTTTATAATATTAATAGTGTGACGTGATGTTAAAATGTCTCTATATGTAAAGCCTAAGATAATTTTGATAACACCTTGGAAATATCTCAATAATTTATGTAAAACTGATAATTTTTCCATAATACATGGTTACGAATGGACAGTAGAAGCAATTATTTGTTGTTTTTTTATTTATTATTTTAAATTAACTTATAATTTTGACATTCAAAAGTGACGGTGAATGGCCTAATTGAAATATACCAATTTGACTTTGTCTTTGAGAAGTTTTTTCTTACCATGAGACTGTAATGTAAATTAAGTAGGTAATAGCTATAGGGTTTTAGTCTTCGCGTTGCAAATTTCTGACAAGTTACTTGGACATCACCTTTTCTCCTTACGTAACCGGTTAGATTCAAACTAAGCAAAGAGACCATTGATCAATCACGCCACACTGCGCGCCATTATTTAAACTTCAAGCCCAGGTGCTTCAAAACCGAATAATAAATCAATCAATAATTTCAGCCAACCACAGACAAATGCTAGACAAAGGCCTCTTCATTTATTTTTATTTTTGGTCTGTTTTGTGTCGCTGGCATACACACACACAGTAAAATAACGAGACAGTATAAGTGACAGTAAAATTTAGAATTTTTCTGGCCGAAACGTCGTCGCGTCCATGACATCGTCGGTAGCAGCACATAAGTCACTTAGGCAATATTTCTTGGGGCACAGAAGGCAGAATAAGAGGTGAAACATAGTTTACTAGCATCTACGTTCACACCCTGCTTTTGTTCCGTCGAGGTAGCCCTACTATGAGAGGTTGGAGTTATACTTTCGTACTTGGCTTCTACGGCAGTTCAGGCTCTTTCAAGTGGACCTACGGGAAGTTGCTCGCTTGGTGATAAAAAGTAAGTAGCTGCTTTAACGCCGAGGAATCAGCCACCTACGTCATCTTGGAATGCGATGCCTTGGCTTCTTAATGTGAAGAAATCTTCGGAACAGTGAGGCCTGTGAGGCTCCTAGGAAGCTTTTGTGCTTTTAGGTGGAATTAGGCTGGCTATGTTAGCCAGAACCCCGACGCACAACAGACCAAATGAGAGTTTAAGTGCGGTAAAGAGAGCCATTATTATCACAGTAAATGGCTGGGGAAAGAATGTCCTACCAGTTTGCAATGAGCGTCTTCTGAGTTTCCTTAAAGTACGATTCCACCAAAATAGCACATTTTTAATACATGCTGGTATCGCGTTTAGTCTCTGTCTGTTATCTGTGTGGATCACAGGCTGTGTGTAACTTTTGTAAGCGCACAGTGTTGCACACTTGTGCACGAACATGTTCACTGAGCAGAGTTTTCTGCCTACAGTTGTTAATATGGACGGATAGGAAAACGCGAATCCGAAAAAAAGCTGCGTATTTCTTCTTTTTTCTTCAGTATTGAGCAAAAATAATCTTCCATTTTCTCATTACCTCAGTCAAGTCATAATTGAAACTTTAAGCCAACTCTTGAGTGGCGTCTTGTTTTTTGTTTCTTATAATCATTCTGACTAGAATCTCATAGTAGAGGATAAGTTTCAATTTCTTGAATAATTTTTATAATTTTATCATTCGTCCAATCTATACCATTACAAAGTCGTCAACAACGTCAAATTTATAAAAGTTTCATCTACTTCTCAGTCTCCAGTTTTCATTTTAATAGGTACCTTGCATGTTAACCCCGACAAGATCAAATCCAATATTAATATTAAATTATTACCGCTTTTCCAATATGCAAAACAGAATTGAATAATCCCATTTTAATATATGATATGACGTCAAATCAGCCAGGGTAAAACGTATATAGGTGTCACGTTTGGTTGGGTTCACTCTGAGTGGAATTACAATTAGATTTTATTAGGTTACTAGACCCCTCCTAGGCTATATGCTTGTTGCTAGGCTATGTGAATTTATATAGTTTCAATAGAGAATGAAACACCGATATTTTGTCAATTATGTTTAAGTACCAAGTAAAAGGGGGCGGGCCTATTGCCATCACCCAGGCACAAGTCCAGACTGGGATGCTACAAAAAAAAAATAACAGAAAAAAAAAAAAAGTCCAGATGGAAAATCTATTAACACTTTCCCTGACCCGGGCATTGAACCCAGGACCACATACAAGCTCAATAAGCCTTTGAAACTAGAGCAGTGACGAATTGCTCCATGATGTTTCTAAACCGACTACCCTTACTCCCCCGACTACTACCCCAAACTTCAATTTTCATAACCCCACAACAAAATAAAGCAAAGCATGAAAAATGTGGTAATTGTATCCTCATTCATTTGCATGAAAGACGCATGGAGTCATTAAGATTCTATATCGGAAAATAATATAAGATAATTCGCTCTCAAAGGGAAGGGAATCAGATAGAAAATATAAAAAGTCTAGTCTTGAAATATGACACGTTGGTAGAATCTAGGTTTTTCTTTTCTAGGAATTTAGGTTTCATACGAAGTTTCATATTCGTACATAAAATAAACATATACAAATACAAAAGGAAAACTTATGTACAAAGGCAAGCTTAACCCATAATTGGGTTCTCTGGCAGCAAACCTCAGTGTTGTAGAGAGATTTACAAAATATGTTCATTTAGACTGTTGGTGATACACGAACCTGTCCTAAAAATCTGGTTGAGGCTTTTGTAAGCGCCGGGTTCATGCTCATATCCAACGTTTTGAACCCGTCTTTGGGTTCAAAACGTGAGCTTTTTTGAACCAAACCAATCCAGAAGGCTTTAAAAAAACAACCTGCCAGCGACAACGTATTCTGAGAATTTCAAAATGTATGGACAATGTATGGAAATGTATGTATGTAGTGTATTATGCTCTACCAAAATTTCACGTGTTTCGTTTCATTTTGAATTTTTGTTTGTCGTTATCGCTGATCGTAGTTAAGTGTGTCGTTATCATGATTCAAGTAGAAAGTACTTCAAAAATAACCTTGACTGACTGACCTGAAACAACAAAGAGAACAGACTCTTTGTTGTTGCAACTCGCGAAGTTATCATTAGCGTTACTGGGACATGTCTGTTCACTCTAAAAACCAATATTATCAGTATAATACTCACAACGGATCTATTTGTCTCTGAATTAGCTGCAAGACCCTGCGCAGTAGCTATTTTTGTGTCAATGTTGAAGGTGAAGATAGCATTGTATAACTGTCTCTTTCACTCGCTTACGTTTGTCACATCGTCCTATCTCATTAATCTATGCAGTATACTCGATGACAAACTGTTTCTTGCGCAATGGTTAACAGAATCAACTTCAGAGACAAAGATCCGATGTGACTATTATATCTTAAGTTTCCTTTTATTTGAACCTACTTTATGTGTATCTGTGTGTGCCAAATTAACTAGCTTTCTTTCTTTTGTTACTTTCTTTCTTTACTTTCTTTTCTTTCTTTTCTTTCTTTTCTTTCTTTTCTTTCTTTTCTTTCTTTTCTTTCTTTTCTTTCTTTTTTTTTTTTTTTTTTCTTTTCTTTCTTTCCTTTCTTATCTTTGTTTTCTTTTTTTTCTTTCTTTTTTTCTTTATCTCTTCAGTCACTATTTAGCAAGTGTGCTTAACTCCTAATAAAACCTTTTATCAATTCTCTTAAAAAAGAAAATCGTCCTAAACTTACAAACAAACTCATTACTATAAGCCCTCAGTACAGGACACAACACTAAACCTTTCTCTAAAACCTTCAACCATTCCATCGTCACTTTACGAATTCCCTCCAAAATTAAACAGATCTTCGTTAACATGAAGAATTACCCTTCAGCAAAAATAAATGAGTCGTGACCCGTGCTTGTTACCAAATAAAATGAGTGCTGACCCTCCTAGTTGCTAAATAGAATGAGTACTGACCCTTGACACCCGAATAAAATGAAGTATGTCAGAGTAGATGCCGAAATTTTATGTTATTGATACTTGAGTTGAAACGGAATGAAATTTGCATGCTGATTGGGGTAGGTAGCTGCTTTGTTTTTATTTGGTCGTGTTTTGTTAATGTTGAATGTAATTTTTAGGATGGTAATCAAACGGGTTCTAAAACCTACTACTAAAAAGAGAATCAAGAATGATATCTTTATAGCAACAGATAGAGTTTTCGGTATAACATATTTTTCAACATTTTCATTTTGGAAGTTTATTTCAAGCCAAAAAGACTTCTCTTACAGTCGTATTTACCAGAAACAACAATTTTAAGTCACAAACACACAACGCCCTACTCGTATTACCGAACACCGTAAGCCTAATTAAAAGTTCTATTAATGTTACGAAAATACACGCAAAATAATAACACCTACCTACGTTGAAACTTGCGACAATTCGCCCCCTCGAGCCGCTCTCAACCCATGAATGGGGGTTCCAAGTAAAAAATAGTTAGATACAGAAGGTCGGTACAATACAACAACAGAAAAGGCACGCACACATAGACAAGCTTCACGTACAACGAGTGCAAGCGCACGAGCGGTCGTCAATTATTTAAGGCGCAGATTAAAAATTGAAAAACAGATAATAAAATTTTAATGAACATAATATCATCACCACTGCTCTCAAAACGGTGAAGGAACATCGTGAGGAAACCAGCATGTCCTAGAATCAAAAATTCGAAGACATGTAACATCTACAAATCCGCATTGAACCCGTGTGGTGGATTATAGACTCCCTCTATAAGAGGAGGCCTGAGTCCCAGCAGTGGGAACATTAAAAAAGGCTGTTGATGTTGATGTTGAACATAACATCAAGCCTATGTGGCTTGTTGTATTTTTTTTTAATATTAATTAGCTTCTGCCAGCGTCTTCGCCCGCGTGATTGTCGAAAATTTGCACAAGAGATAATATTCCAGGGATAAAAAGTATCATAATTATGTGCTTGACTATAATCTATATCTGAGCCTGATGTTTTTCCAGATTCGTTCAGCCGTTCTGGCGTGAAGAAGAAACAAACAAACTTTCGCCTTTTTAATATTAGTGTGATAGGTACAGGACCATTTCCTCAATAATTTCATTTGGGAAAATTTACGTTTAATTTGTAAAACACATAATTTGTTAAATAAACATTTGTTTGTAACATATAAAAAAACGACAATCGCACCAAAACCACCATACGTATCTTAATTAAATATTAAACATCTCAAAGAAAATTTAATCATAGATATTTTGATCTATGATTATTTCGCTTTTGGTCGTTGTATCGAACCGACCTTCTGTAGTCAACTATTCTCTGCCCCAAGGCTAAGCAACGAACGAAGCGTAAGATATTCAAACTATTCGCAAAATTTCTTAAATTTACAACCCAAATATTAGCTTTACAAGTGACTGGAATAATAGAAGTTGGAATAAGCAAGTAAGCGAGCACTAAACTTAAAATAGCAGTATTGAAAACGAAAACTTTGTTTTGTTTATTTTGAAACGCCGCAGGTTTCCTATTGTGTTTTGAATGTTAAGTTTTGCATTAATTTTTGTTTTCCATTTTGCGAGTTAATTGGATTTTTAAACAATTAATAACTAGCTTCTAAAAAAAGTGTTTTAGTATCCCAAAGGAACTTGCTAATGGGATGAAAATGATGCATTAATCTAGGTTAGTCTATCCATTTGCCATGATTACTTACAATCTGTAGACAACATAACAGGCAAACAGATAGGCAGCCTCACTTTCTCATCTTTATAACTAAATAAAAAAGTTAATTAAAAAAATCAAAAAACCCGACTGGTTTTGGTCCGCCAGCTCGCGAATATGTATCCTCCGACTGCAAAGCATAATTCTTTCTTGTTTACGTCTTTTTAGTTTGCTTTTTAAGCAGTCGGGTTTTTTGATTTTTTTAATTAACTTTTTTTATTTACAACTTTTTAGTTATATTTTTTTAGAATTAGGTACATTTAAACATATAAGTTTATATTTTTGAAATTTATAATTATATAATTTTGAAATCGCCTCTTAAAATCCTTTATTTTGTTACCCCACACGATGGGTTTGGAAGAATTTTTTTTTTTACACACAAAATGGCGCCCAAAAGCCGCCATTTTTGTATATTCCAATTTTAATGTAGCCAGTGACACTCGCAAGATTAAGAACAATCGATTGACGTAAGAATCATCAAAATCGGCCAACGCGTTTAGTCTCTAGAACGCCACATAGGAACAAACATACATACATACATACATAGACTGATAAACACATAACCCTCCTTCGGCAGTCGGGTAAAAATACAATTGCTGTTCGTTAGTCTCGATAAAGCTCAAAAATGGCTTGACCAATATGATTTTTAACCCCCGACGGAAAACGAGGGTTGTTATAAGTTTGACGTATGATGCTGTATATCTGTGTATTTGTGTGTCTGTCTGTGGCATCATAGCGTCCAAACGGGTGAACCGATTTTGATACAGTTTTTTTTTTGTTTGAAAGGTGATTTTGTCGAGAGTGTTCTTAGCTATGTTTAAATAAAATCGGTTCAGCTGTTCAAAAGTTATGAGCGTTTTACTGTTTGAATCGGGGTATTTTCGCAAGATATCGTGTCATAATTACGTGTTCAATAGATTGCCGATCGAAGCGTATCTGCTATGTATAAGATAAATATTATGTAGCATTAAATAAAAATTTGTCAGGGGTTTTTTAAATTTTGAAATTTTACTTGTTTCTCTGTTTCATTCGCTCTATACAGGTTTTAACGGGAAAGTGTAGTCATAATATAAAAACTGCATATGTAAATGAACAACTTTTTCCAAGGAAGTTATAGTCAATTCTCAAAAAATTCATTTATCTTCCATACAATTTTAATCAGCTGACGAAAACTTTGTGATGGAAAATACTTTTTTTTTTGATAATTAGCCATAACTTCATTGGCGAAAGTACAGTTTTTACAAGCTTTTTATTAACTTGCAATGTTTGTATGTATGTTCGGGTGAAATCTTGCAACTGAATTTTAAAGCAGATATCCTCCACCGATTAAGATGAAACATATACTTATTTTTGCATACACATTTTGTTCGGTTTGGATGACAATACACGGTAATCTAAAATTCTTGTTTAAAAAAGTTTTTTTATTGAAAAAAATATTAAAACTTGATCACCTGACACCTTTCCGTTACATCGAATGAAGTTCACCAAGTCATCTAGTTATATTTTAGTTAAGATTAGTATAGATAGTTATGACAATTTTATGGCCTTAATTACTTCTAAATACTGCTTGTAAATAATCTCTGGAACGGCTGATTCGATTACGAAAATTTTATTTAATACTAGCTTCTGCCAGCGGCTCCGCCCGCGTGAATGTCGAAAATTATCCCAAGGGAAAATATACCCAGAACAAAAAAATATCCTATGTGCTATTCCAGACTATAATCTATCTCTGTGCCAAATTTCATCCAGATCCATCCAGCCGTTTGAGCGTGAAGAAGTAACAAACATACACACTCACAGACTTTCGCCTTTATATTAGTGTGATAGCTCGGTCAAGAAAACTAAGCACCCGAAATGTCAAACGACCCAACTCCCTGGTACCCGCGCGGCGCCCCGCGTACCTCTCGTAAGCCAATAGCAAGAGTCGAACGTCAGAGTGACATTGACATTTCAGGTGCTCAGTTATGTTTACCGAGCTATAGTGTAGCTTTCTATCAATGACAAAAAGTTAGGATTACCGAGTGTCATAAGGACACGAGAGCGAACACGCGGGAATTAGCTTAGTTACAGATTACTTAAGAATCAATTCAGGGCAAGTACCAATGTGACTTTATCAAATTCATAATTTACTTTCTAAGTTTATCTTGGACATCGCAGGCAACGGTGAAGGAACACATCGAAAAGAAACCTGAACTTGTAGTTAAGGGCCTTATACCACTTTAGTGCCGTAAAACGGTTACTTTCTAAGGCATACTCCTTAGTAACAGGTAAGTTGAAATGTTTGAAAAAAATACATATTTAATATTGATTCATGTACATTATTTTTGAAACATAGTTTTCTCTTGTAACTAATAGTTTTGCTTTAAAAATATAATTAACAACACCATATTTTTTCGCTACTTTTGAACACTCCCCAAAAACGACTTGGAAGTTTAAACATATTTTTACACAGAAAAATTTATGGCTAGAATTTCTTCATAACTGAAATCGCATAATATGTAAATAAAAGAATGTTTTGCAAACAAAACTGTCCAAAAGGAGGTTCAATATTGATATTCTGTCTCTGAAAGGGCGCACGGCCAGTACTGCGTTAACATTGGAACATATATACGCCATAATATGAGTCTGAAATCGCCAACCCGCCTTGAGCAAGCGTGGTGATCAAAGCTAGTGCCTTCTCTGTATGAGAAGAGGACTTTTGCCCTGCAGTGGGACAGTTACAGGCTGCTTAAATTGTACAATATCCGAAGTGTACAATTTGAGACAGAGGTCGTAAACTGACAAGGTGTAAACTTAATTTTAATGAAAACTGCATGTTAACTTATGGTTCAAATTAGTCATACTAACGATTTTTAATTATTAAACATGAAAACTTTATAATAACGTTAACGCCCAGTCCACACGCGATATTTTTAATATAAACTAGCATTTTTATGACCACTGCAGCATATTCCACAAATGAATTGATACTGCAGAGGTATGATTTGAAATAGTGATAATGTAATATATATCAGAGGCTTTAGGCAAGTGGCATTCTATCTTCGAAAGCATGGCGATAGTGAATGTTAAAAAGGCAAAATTGTATGGGATTGACAAGCGATATCGAAATGTCACGTGATAAATCCCTGACATTTTGGCATGCGCAATAGCGATCGCTGACATCGAACGCCTTTGACGGAGCCTGGTGCCTGTTGCGGAGTCAGGCCGTCAAGACCGCCGGCGGAACCGCTTCGGATCGAGCTCACGGCAGCAATCAATTGGGTGGCTGCAATATTGAAAGGAGTTGAATCAGGATTAGGGGCTTCGGGGGGGTCGGTAAATGTAAGGTCATCCGTAGGCGCTGGATGTTTACTCTCCAAGGCAGATATTGTTTCTGGAGAGTAGGGCGCCACGACATCACTGCTGAATAGTAGTCTCGCTGCACCCCTAATGTCACCTTTACCTAGTTTGGATTCCACGTGAAAACATGTCTTTCTGTGAAAGGTTATTGAATGGTTGTAATTTGGTGCCGTCTCATGTTAAAGGAGGCTAGCCTATTGAAATCAACCGGGTACAATCCCAGACACTGGTCTGCTCTGGAGAAATTCGAGATGGAATAACCCAATAACACTTTGTAAAACCCGGTATTCGAACACACAACCTTATGCTCAGGAATAGTGCTTGCTGGCCAATGAGTTAGTAATATCTAACAAATCCTAGGAAAAGATAAAAGAAAGAAAATGTCTATTACCTAATAGGCATGAAAGCAGTTTACATTTTTTACTATCGTTAGAGTGGTTACGCACTGCAACCGATGCGAATCCGAAAAATTTCGGTCCGAAGTAGCCGTAGTACTTCTTGTAGGGGAGATTACGCACTGTATCCTAACTCCGTCCGTTTGAAATCAGTACATTTCCAAATCGGATGGAACTCAGATTCGGATAAAGATCAGATACGAGTACCACAAAGACCCTTACATCTAGTTATTTACAGTTTGATTACAAAGAAACCTAATAAACATAATAATATGTAGCTCAGAAAGTTTATAGTAAACCAAAATGTAATAAAAATCAAAGCTCACGACGTACACTGTTATTTCTACAAAGGAACAATATTTACTGACATATTGTATGAGAGCTTACATATTGGATGGTTGCGACCTTGGCCGATGAAATTGTCGATAAAAAGACGATATGATTATAAAGGTAAGTATACACATGTAATGATATAATGCTAGTGTGATTAAATCGTTAAGAGGTAGTTTTTGACACTAAACTTTTCTATTACTGTGAAAAACGCGAAAGTTTGTTAGGTAGGATGGATGGACGGATGTTTTTTACCCGACTGCCGAAGGAGGGTAATGTGTTTATCAGTCTATGTATGTATGTTTGTCCCTATGTAGCGTTCTAGAGACCAAACGCGTTGGCCGATTTTGATGATTCTTACGTCAATCGATTCGTCTTAATCCTGCGAGTGTGGCGAGTGTGGTGCTGGCTACATTAAAATTGGAAAAAACAAAAATGGCGTATTTTGGGCGCTATTTTGTGGGAAAAAATTTTTTTTTTTCTCTCAAACCAAACCATTAAAAACATTTTTTTCTCTCAAACCCATCGTGTATAAAGGATTTTAAGAGGCGATTTCAAAAATATATAATATTTATATGTTTAAATGTACCTAATTCTAAAAAAAAAAACTAAATAGTTGTAAATAAGTGGTTGCCAATTCGCCTTCGCCGGAATGCTCATATTCTTTCCCTTTTATATAATGTGCTCTTTACTCCTTCCACCCCTTTTTACCTTAAGAAACGTTTCCAGTTTCTCCGCGATTCCCACACAAAATTTCTTAGGTCATCAGACAACTTACGACTTCAAATTCCAACACATTGTACGACTTTTTTGGATAAATCCTTTACTGTCCAGGCTACTCGTCTGTGGAATGCATTGCCAGATCCAATCAAACGTGCTCAATCATTGCCTGTGTTCAAAGGACTGGTAAAGGAACATTACCTGTCGCTGTCTTCGTCTTAGCGTGTTGATTTTAAACAGACATTGTGATTGCGATTGTCAGAGTCATTCATAATTTATTTTTATTGCCGTTATATTTAGTATGTATGTATTTATGTATATATTACATAGCATATGTATTTATCTGTGTATCTATTATAATATAGTATTTTAACAATGTTATTGTCACACCAATGACAACCCCACTTCATGTCCAGACAATTACTGTCCATACCAGGTTGCCTGGAAGAGATCGCGGAATGCGATAAGGCCGCCCATTGTATTTGTATTAATTTTAAGTTTCTTTTTATAATTGTATTTTAAGGTGTACAATAAAGCATATAATAAATAAAAATAAATAAATAAAAAAAGTTAATTAAAAAATCGAAAAACCCGACTGCTTAAAAAGCAAACTAAAAAGACGTAAACAAGAAGAAAATCATGCTGTGCAGTCGGAGGATACATCTGGTTTTGGTCCGCCAGCTGGCGAATATGTATTAGTTTGCTTTTTAAGCAGTCGGGTTTTTTGATTTTTTTAATATCTTTTTTTTTAACCTTTCACCCAGAAACTACTGAATAGAATTTCATGAAACTTTACAGTAACCAGTGGCTTTGTGAGTTGTAGACGTCGCGAGTGAGTTTTTTCTAAATGGCTGAAATATTATATTTTTTACGTCAATAATATTTTTTCAATCCCCAAGCATTTTAGATAGATTTCAAAAACTAAATCGATAAAAAAACCACATATATATATATATATAATTATCGAACCTGCTCACAAAATTTCACGAGAATCGGTTGAGAAATATGACCTGTAAAGGAGAACAGCCGGACATGACGTCTAAATAAGAGTAATTTTGCTACGATTCACCCACCTTCGTGAGATAGAACAACCAATAATTTTATTTTATTTTATTTTATTAGGATCTCCAACAAAGAATACACCTTACATGCTATATTATTATAAAGTAACAGAACACAAAAAATACTATGTGCTTCCTCAATTATAGGACACCACATCATGCAATAGAGAACAATCAAACAGTGTGGGATACCCAACTTAGAATATGGCAGTTAAAGTTACAGTTATTTTATATTTTATATCATTACTTAAAGTTTTCCCTTTCTTTCCTTAATAATAATCAGTGTTTAGTGCAAACTTAAATAACAATTGATTAATAGGTACAGGTATATAACTTTAATAGTTATGCCATAGGTCGTATCTCTAGAACAGCTATCACTAAAGTCGGCTTTTGAATTTAAATTAAATAAAAAAAAAAGATCAAACAGCAGACAAAAAAAAAATAAAACAAACATACCTACAGACAAACAAAAACAGCAGCATAATGACTTCATACATAACAAAACACACCACCACCATCACACCTGTATTCCTGAAGGATTAAGCAGAGATGTACATATGCACCCTCATTTCACCAGTTTTGTTAAGCCCCATGTAATATGTCGCGATCCTATTGCTATTAATAACATTAGAGTCGTCTGTATCCTTAAGTATGTAAGTATTCCCTTAGAAGGACTACAAGTCTTTGTAATCCTTCTAAGAGCCGATTTCACCAACGAATCTAATCACGATTAGTTGAACTAAACTCAGATTAAGCATATACAGCGTTCTGATTGGTGGTTTCTCAGCGGTCTCAACCAATCAGAACGCTGTATTTGCTTAAACTGAGTTTAGTTGAACTAATCACGATAAGTTTCGTAGGTGAAATCGGCCCTAAAACAGATATAGAAATCTTAAATGCATATATATCATTTAAATAGGTTGCCAAATTGCACTTACTTTAGCAAACTCCTATTTGAACTTCACACATTCAACACAAATTACAATAAATGTTTAAAGTTTAACATTTACCGATATAATTAAGTATTAATATGAAAATCTCACCAGCCGTTAATTTCGTCGTCGCCATCTTGGAATACAAATTGATTACAACAGCAAAAATATATAGTAATAATTATGTGGTCTTTCGAAGGTCATTAGTTTCATTCTAAGGTATGGCAAAGGAAATGCCCTGCCGAAGTCTGTATTTCCTGTTAGCTAGGTGATGATGTGTATCATCTGCCTAGCCTTTTTCCCAATTATTGTTGGGGTCGGCTTCCAGTCTTACCGGATTCAGCTGAGTACCAGTGTTTTACATGGAGCGACTGTCTATCTGACCTCCACAACCCAGTAACTGGGTAACACGATACCCCTTGGCAAGACTGGTGTCAGATCTTAGGCTTCTGACTACCCGTAACGACTGTCAAAGATCTTCAAATGACAGCCGGGACCAACGGCTTAACGTGCTTTCCGAGGCACGGAGGAAACTCGGTATGTTGAAATGGTCACCCATCCACGGACCGACCTCGTCAAGCGTTGCTTAACCTTGAAGATCGACCGTGCGGCTGTTATTATTTAGCCACGAGCTCCTCCTCTGTTAGCTAGGTACAACCTGGGGGTATTTTTAAGTCAAGAGTGAATTGGTTACTTCTAGGCAAGCGTGCTTCACCGTCGACCACATCATTGCTTGCCATCATGTGAGCAAGTGGTCAAACGCGAGCCTATCAAGAATAAAAAACTACATTTATATCTCCCTAAACAGATTTTATCCAACACTTTTTAATGTCAAACCAAAATATTAAACCTACTTGAGTCAAGGTATAAAAACCGGCCAAGTGCGAGTCGCACTCGCACACGAAGGGTTCCGTACCATTACTGCAAAACACTGCAAAAAAAACACGTTTGTTGTATGGGAGCCCCCCTTAATTTATTTTATTTTAATTTAATAATGATTATTTTTGGAAGTGAATATACAACTAAACATTCTGTGAATATTTCAAGCGTCTACCTGTTGCTGTTATTAATATCTAGCAAAGAACGGCAAATATATCACGTTTGTTGTATGGGAGCCCACCTTAATTTATTTTATTTTAATTTATTAATTATTATTTTTTTAAGTAAATATACAACTAAACATTCTTGGAATATTTCAAGCGTCTACCTGTTGCCATTATTAATATCGAGCAAAAAACGGCAAAAATATCACGTTTGTTGTATGGGAGCCCCCCTTAGATATTTATTTTATACTGTTTTTAGTATTTGTTGTTATAGCGGAAACATAATTACATCATCTGTGAAAATTTCAACTGTCTAGCTATCACGATTCATGAGATACAGCCTGGTGACAGATGGACAGACAGACAGACAGACAGACAGACGGATCGCGAAGTCTTAGTAATACGGTCCCGTTTTTACCCTTTGGGTACGGAACCCTAAAAAGGACACAAATGAAAATTCGATAATCCTATTTTCTAATCCTAGTATAACTACATTACAATAAAAGTAATAATTATGTCATGTTCTTTGTCAAAATCTGTATGATTAGATGCTTGATCCAATTACGCCTCAAACACTGAACGGGTATTGGATTGTTTAAAATGTATTTTTGTGCCTAGAATATTATGTGGCTGTGCTCTTACTGGGTCTACAATAATAATTATACTTAACTTCAAGCCTTTTGCTATTTATTTTTACTAAAATTATGGAATACAAATAAATGAATTTGAATATGTACATGGATTTAAAAATTTGCAACTCGGATAGAGCCTATATTAGAATCTAGAATGCTTTCTATTCTAGTAGTTTGTTACCATGTCAACTTCGTATTCTATGCAGCTTAAGGCTGGTATAATAGTGCTTACACACGTTCGAAATTGGTCCGGCCGGACCACGGATTTGTGGGCGGGGTTAGTCCGGCCCGGACCATATCCGAGCGTGTGTAGAGTGGTCAGCCGGACATTATTATTATTAATTGAGTCCGTCTCGGTCCACACAAGCGTGTGTAAGAGAGAAAGGATTTGTGGGTGGAGTTAGTCTGGCCGGACCAAATCCGGACGTGTGTTAGCACTATTAGACACACTGGTTTATTAAATTTGCTCGTTCTACCATAGATAACTCAAAGGGCATAGACAACAAGGATATTCAGCCCATGCATTACACAACATCTCAATAAGCGATTGAAATCGATGGCAAGATTTAATTCAGTAATAATACCTAATGTCCTTTGAAGTGTGTCATAGATATTGCTTGAATTTATCGACACCGTTCTGCTACCCTTTATATATCTTTTCGATTCAATTACTGTAACTCAATCTCTGTGGTCGCGACTATCAAGTGTGCACCACCCTTAATACTAGTCAAACTTAATAATGTCTAGACAAGGTCAATATGTTATTGAAATACCGAAATAATAGCTAATTCTGTTAGATGTAACTTTACTTGTGCGATAAAATATTGTTTGATTATTTTCGCTACAATTCTGGGGATAAAGCCTCGATAGAAACGTAATTGGGCGTAATTATTACGTTTGAGAATGGGTTTAGGACTTTATATTAGAATTACATTTTTGTTATCAGACCGCCTGAAATTAAACATATTTCTAATACCGTAGCGTTTATTTTACACACAAACACCACGGAACAGAATGACAAACACCAACACACACGCACTAATATACACGCACACACTAACACACACAAACACTCACAAACCGGTAAGGGATTTATATTTAATTTATTTTGATATTATTATATTTTGATTATATGAAATTATTTATTTTTATATATTTATTTTTTATTTTTTGAAATTATTTTATTGTGATTTTAACTTTACTTCATTTAATAGCAATTTAGAATCAATTTGACTTTATTTTATTTTGATTTTATATCTCAGCACATGAAAATTTCTCACAAGTTTATAAATTTTTGTATTTCAATCACGCAAAAACGGCTGAGCGGATTTGGATGAAATTTTGCACATTGATAGTTTATAACCATAATTAAAATTTAGGTAATCATCGTCATCCTTTTATGTTCCCACTGCTGGGACACAGGCCTCCTCTCCGTGAGAGGGAATGTATCGTAATCAATCAAGAGGGCCCTCTTGTGCGGGTTAGTAGATGTCACATGTCTTCGATTTTTTTGTTTTCCGTCACTGTTTTGAGAGCAGTGGTGATGAAATAATTTTACACACAGCAAGCGCCTGCTACTAAGTGTAAGTCGCGGCTGTTACCACTGGGCCGCCACTGTACTCGTCATTTAGATATAAGAATCCCTTCGGATTACAAGTATAAAACACTTTTGACGCCAGAGAAGCCCCGGGCAGATTCTAGGTTCTATAAATCTAGGTACTAAGTATTATATTACTAATCAACCCTCAATATATGTACACATCTACATAAACCTTTAAAACATCACTAAGTATTTACCTATAATAATACCTACGGCTCAAAACTATGCAATAGTAATTTGATGGGTACTAGGCGAACTCCCAAGCGGTAAGCTGGGTGACTCAGTGTTCAAATTATTAATATTAGTGCTTAGTTTATGTACCTACCCGTAACTTAGTTCATGTTGTACCCAGCTAGGTCCTTAACTTAAAGGTAACTTGTTGAGTGTGGGTAATGGATAGCTCTGTTGTAAATTTTGGGCTTAAATTCTAGTAATGAATTTGAGTAGTTATAACGTAAATATACGTAAAGATCAGTGAACCCGTTGGAAATAAACCCGCCCGACAGGGTTTATTTCCAGCACGGCCTCTGTGATAGGCTTGAGTCACGCATTTTATCACGATTTTGCTCCCAAATGTGATAAAAATGTGTGACTCAAGTATGACATGGTAGGCCGTGCTCTCCCAGCTGGTATGGACTTTTTTAATGGGGTATTATAAAACGATCGAATAAATAAACTTAGCGACTGTTGATGGGATACTGTTTTAATAACTTGAGCGGTATGAATTTGAGTAAGCGAAAAATTAACTAAAGTAAAGACGAATATTGATTAATAATAAAATCCAAAACCAGCTTACAAAAAGTGTAACGAGCGTCTAGAATATTACCCTCTTACTAATAAACGCGGAATAAAGTTATACCAGGAATAACAAAGGAATAACCATACATTTTCATAGGTTTATACTTGGTATAACTTTATTCCGCGTTTATTAGCAAGAGGGTTAGTGTTTACGGTTTCCATGCGCTCGCACCACTGATTATCACCGAATTAGTCCAAGAGCAAGCAAATCGAGCTCGGGAACTCAGGGCACCCCAACACGGGTAAGTTAAGGTTTTTTAGATTTCGAAGCGGATGACCGTAATCTTCTTCATGTTAGGTTACTTTAGACCCTGCAGACAGGAAAAGGAGCCCCGTATTTCTTATTTTAAGTAACTCAAATTAATGTTTGTAATTTGCTGTTTTGTTGATTTCTCGTCACTCGCAGTCAGTCGCTCACTTAGTAATACTGTAACGTAAATTAATTATTTTTGTCACTTAATTAATTTACAGTCACTCGTTTAAATATTACCCTTTTTTTAATTCATAAGTAATGTCTAAGTTTATATTTGACATCGCTGGCAACGGTGAAGGAAAACATCGTGAAGAAACCTGGACTTATGGCTAATATTAGTCTGAAATCGCCAAGCCTAACTGAACGCACGTGGTGGTGATCAATGCTCGTGCCTTCCCTGTACGAGAAGAAGCCTTTATCCTGCAGTGAGACAATAACAGGTATTATAGTTCAGTGTTGCATTCTTTAAAAAAAGTTAAATTAGTTTAAAGTTAAATTGCAGTCGTTGTTCTAAAGTTCTTAGATAAGATTTGGAATACCGTTGCTAATTAAGATCGCGAAGCTAATTCAATGTAAAGTTTGTTTAAATTTAACAGTTAGCAGATGTTACTTTGCTTCGGTGTCTCTTTTAGTTGAGTGTAAGAATTAAGAAAGTTAAATCGGGCATGTCTATAATAATTTTAATTCTATATTCTAAGGCCCAGTTTTTTATCCGAAGTTAACTCAACCACTAGTTAAATGTATACTAAAAAATGGATTCAAAATTCACTTCAATGCGTTTTTTAATCAATTGTTAGCCTCACAAATGGTCAAATAAGTTGGACAATTAATTATTTGACCATTTGTTACACTAGCAATTGATGAATAAACACGTTATATCGAATAGGGCGGTTACTCACCACACGTCCGTGTCCGTGACTTGAGTTCCGATTGAAAATGAAAATGTGTTAATCTGTCACAAATCAAAACATTTTGAACTCGGAACTTAAATCACAGACACGGACGTGTAGTGCGTAACCGTCCTAAGTCATGTCCTCCAACTCGGATCCACCTCAAACATCAAATCGACAGTCATTAGCCTGTTTTTATTCACATAAATTAAGGGTATTTCCGTTGTCATAACATCTGAATCGAGTGGAGTGATGAACAATTTAAAAGAAATTAAAATAGGATAGTAATTAAACGAGCAAAAATAAATTCAAATTAAAGGTGTACATAATACTGAATATGGCTTCCTGAAATACTAATTAGGTGACAAACAGTGGGCGAATACAAATGTTTAAAACAGCGACTTGAAATTAAAAGTTTGTCGACGTAGCTCGCGGAGCTCCTTTTTCTGTCTGCAGGGTCTAAAGTAACCTAACATGAAGGAGATGACGGGAGCTGAGTTCGCTCGCATTGCTCGCTTCGAACCTAATTTATCCGTGTCGGGGTTCTCTAAGCTCCCGAGCTCGCTTCGCTCGCTCTTGGACTAATTCGTTTAGTACATGAATACACCCAAACTCCCGCGCTGCACAGCTAAATTGCCTCGTCGGTTGTTCTGCTATTTTCAAAATAATAATATGCTAAAATTGAAAAGTAGAACCCCAAATACAATTAAATTATGTATCAATATTATTACCGCAGCTCACAACAACCTCCTAAAAGATAATACTCAAACCGGATTAATAGTTACTTACTTAGTATATATTCGCCCATTCAGTATATTTTTCACCTGGTTTATAAACTCTCATTAAAATATATGTCTAAGTTCAGCAAAACCCTAAATTAATTTGAACAAATATGGAGTCTCTCTCTGTCAATGCCCTTATGAATAAAATGTCGTGATTGTCGTGGCAATCCCAAAACATAAAACCAACCTACAGCAATTTATTAGATACTTCCTTTGCTAAGCTATTTGTATGCGTGAGGGGTACCCAAAGAACCCAATTAATTAAGGCCCCCGTACGTATGTAAATAAAATCAAACATGAATGTGTCAAGAAACTTTTTAATTAACAAAAGAAACATCAACAAATTTGCATAATATAATAGGGACGCTTTCAGATGTTATTGAACAACTAGCTGTTCCCCGCGGCTTCGCTCCCGTGGGCCACCCCACAGGACCCGTTTTCGGGATAAAAAAATAGCCTATGTTACTCAGGAATAACGTAACTTTCTATTCGTGAAAGAATTTTTTGAATCGGTCCAGTAGTTTCGGAGCCTATTCGGTACAAACAAACAAAAAACTCTTTCCTCTTTGTAATATTAGTATAGATAACAGTGAGGGAACTTCGTGATGGTGCAATGTAATTTAAATTACGTCTATTGGCGATATCGGTCGGCGATTACGCAAATTTATTTCCGAAAAAAATTTATTAAGTACTATTCGATCGGATTGCCTCTATTTGAACGTATATGCAATTTATAAACTGCCGAGCAATGAAAAAGTTCCACCCACAAAATGCCGACAAACACCTTAATTAAATTTTTTCACATTTAATTTAAAATTTGAACACAATATTTACGTTTTTAGTTGGTAATATTCTGATACGCTGTTAAATGTACTGCATTGCAGACGGCGTCATTAAGCTAGGCTTGCCCGTTTAGGAGTAATTTGGTGATATGTCACTGGAACTTTTTCATTGCTCGTTACTGTATCTGTTGTGTTTTGACTTAGTTTTTTGAAGTGACATAAGTACAACAATCAGAATATATTGAGAGGTAAAATAAATATATATTCAAAATTTTGATTAGTCAGATAGACAACAATATCGCCTGTCAGTGTGATATAAATTGAATCGCGTCGAGCGGTAAAGTCGCTTTTGAACAAACCCAAAAATGTTCAACCTAATTTTGAAGTTACAAGAACAATTTACGTGGGTTCCTATCATAATAAATAGAAAGACAAAGGCGTTAACTGACAAGGCAAGGCTTTCTTGAATGTAAAATATCCTTTAAGACATAAAGTCTTCCCATTCAACTTTTTAATAACTTTTCAGCGGCTTATTTTCTCAATTGCTTCAAGGCTAAATGCTGGACTGGCCTCGTAATTTAAGATTTTATTAGTTTGAACTAAATGGCTTTGAAGAGTTCTTGATGAAAAATAGTTGGGTAGTGTAGTACTGGTTAGAGATGATATTGTCGATTTGTGTCTATGTTAATTAGTGAAAAATGTCCCGTTTCTAAGGTACCCACACTTCACAAACGGAATTATTATTTTAATTTTAGGATTGCTCGTACTAGGTAAGTACCTACGTTTATAGATCTATAGGTGATATTTATTTATATAAATTGTTGCTGCGATTAACTTGATGGTTGACACTTATTTTCAGATTCAGAATGCCTTAGGCCGGCTTTCTTAACGCTAAATTATCGCAAATTATCAATAATAATTATCTGTTGTTATTTGTTACAATTCATTCAACCAATCACAACAGATAACCGGCGATTATTCGTCGATTACGTTAACAGCCCGATAATCGAGTGTTGAGAAACCGGGGGTTAGCTTTTCTTTTTAATATCGCTGCACATCCTGAGATGAAGCCTTTTATTTTAGGTCAAGCAGAGGATTTTTTTCTTAAAATTGTTGTTTTGTTTTACGTTTTATCTCTCGCCTCCTGTGTGGGTCACAAATAAATATGTTTTTCTTTCTTTTTTTTTATCCTTATTTTAGAGTCGCGTGGCATGTAAAATGTAAGCCGAAGAAATTGAAAACATCCAATATGAACTTGCTTCGCAATTTTCTTTTAGATAAATCAGATTAGTTTGACACTGCGTAAAAATATGTTAACCTCGACTATATTTCGTATAATTTTCGTGTTTTCAAAACATGTTTTAGTAAAAAAAACCTGTAGTAATATACAAGATCTTCAAAATTGATGCACACTGCTGTTTCTTTTAACACAAGAACTTTATTTCCTGTCTCCAATTTTCCCTTAGCATTTCAAAGTAGGTACCTAAAGAAACTTGTTACTAAGGTCTTAAAAGCAGAGTACAAAGCCTTCCCGAAAAAGGCTTTAGCATAGATCACAGTGCGCACTGCAGCGAGTATGCAGATCGGTACTAAAAGATTTACAGACTGATACGAGTAGTTACAATGGGAACACGAATTGAGTGTAACTTTACCTTACACGGTTTGAAATACTCGGTTGGGAAAATGGTCTCTTCTCTTATGCAGAAGGCACGTGCCTAAAAATCACGGTACGATATTGCAGGTTGAGCAATTTCATAATCTAAATTAATATTATAGAGAAGAAATTATTTGCTTGTTTGTAGGCAGCAATTTCGCATCCGCGGATCTCCTGCACTATTTATAAGTGCCATAGAATAATTATATTTTTTCCACGTGATAAAAGTTGCATGTAGATTAGTGAACAATAAATTAATTAGCATGTATAAGTCACATAAAGTCTTCGAATTTTTGGTCCTAAGTCGTGCCTATTTTTTATGAAATTTTACTTTATTGATTTAAGTGCCTTCAGGAACGACGACCACCAGGCCGTTGACGATGGCGGCGAACTTGTCAAGGCTGCGGGCAACCGGTAGTAGAATAATATAATTGTTGATTAATTGTTCCTGACAGGCAATTTTATATTAAAATCTGACGAGCGAACTGAAATCTGGAAGTAGGCCACTAAGAGAATGATTAATATTTTTACCAATCCTACTAGTAAAATGTCTAATATTAATTTATTTCAAAACTCGATTTAAAAATATTTCGTACTATATTACGAATATCTTTTAAGATTTATTTATTTGTTTATTTGCGCACTGGAACGACTTAAATCAATTACACGAATGGAGCACAAACTTATAATAAACTAACTATAAGACCAGGGGGGGATCCCCCGGTGAGTTCCTGCTTTGTCGATGCGGGGGGGCTCAGTAACCGTGGCTTGGTCACCCACGGTGAAGCGAAGAGGAACCCGAGGAGGGGCCGCTCGTCAGGGCTTTTGCCGATTAAGCCGACGACGTAGCGGCCAACTAGTAGGTTGCGGTGCCGCTTGGTAACAGGCGACATCGCAACTGAGGCGGGCCGCTATGTCTTATGGAGATTCCCAGGTCCCATAAGATGTCGCGGCTGAGGGAGAGAGGCCGCGGTGGGAGAAGAGTGCCGGTATTGCGCTGCGCCGCTCTCCCTACCTTCCGCGGCCCGGACGGGGTCGCCACCGTCTGATGGCGGTGGGGCCGCAGGGCTGGAGGAGTGTCGGTATTGCGTTAGCCGCTCTCCCTATCCCCTGCGGCCGAACAATGGTAGGTGGCGGGGCCATTGACCTTGACCCGTCACAGGGGGACCAAGGGTGCCATACACGGGGTCGTCTGGCGCCCATGTGCTCATTGGTCCCTGGGGTGGTCACGGCGTGCAGGGTGATGGGGGGACTACCCCAAGGAGAGTCCGGTGACGGAGAGCCGCGGCGGGTTCGCGGTGAGTGCTACCGCGTACCCGTGCTCCCGCCATAAGCAGCACAGGAGGACACCGTGGAGTTTTAGTGGGTAAGAGTCTCACATAACTGCACTATCTCCCCGTGGTAGTGCAGTATGCATGAGCATTTCTCCAGGCAAAAAAAAAAAAAGTGGGTGACCATAACCTCTTAGAGCAAGGTTATTTCGAGTGTACGTAAGGGACAGATGTTTTGTATAGCGTAGATATTTAAATTGATTTTAACTAACTTTAGTAGTCAGATATTGGTTATCTGGAGTATCTTTTATATTTTTTTCAATATCGTCAGTCGATAAAACCTTTGATTTCTTGCTTCTAAATCCATCGGATAGTCCTAGATAAGCTGACAAATTAGAGTATGTTTTTAAGTCCTCTCCATTCTTTGTTCGGACTGTGCTTTTTAACATTGAGTATATACACCACAAAGAGCTAGGTTTGTACTTAGAAGATAATTAAGATAAGATAATTCTTTAAAGTGCACACATTTGTCATGAACACATTTTCTGAAAAAGACTGCTGTATTCTTGTTGTGTTACCATTACTGTTTTAACAGTCGAACCAGTTTTGACAAGTCATGGTACGGAGGCTGGTTAAGTCACGATGTTTTCCTTCACCATTGTCAGCTATGTCCAAGATAAACTTTGAAAGTACATAATATGAATTGAAAAAGTCATATTGGTACTTTCCCGGATTTGCAATCCCCGACACACAAGAGGCGAGGTCTAAGCCACTGGACCACCACAACATTCACGATTATGACAAGATTTTTTATAACGTGATGATCCAGCATGTGACGTCGGTTTATGAGGATCGAAGGGAAACGTCCTTGAGACCTTAGTCCAATCAGATGATCAGACAAAGTCCGCATATCGTTGAACGAAACTCTCCACGACGCAAAAGACAGGCATAGATGGCGCAAACTGGTGAGTGAAAATTTATTTACACGATGGGGGAAACACGATCCTCATAAATGAAGAACACGGCGCGAGAAGGAGAATAAACTACACAAATTGAAGTAAACAAACAGCAAACCACCACATTCTTGCTTATCAAAACATCCTTAATAACACGACGCTGTGAATATTACGAAATTCAATGAATATTTATTCGTAATAATTTAACTACGAAATGGTAATTGCAAGGGTCCTAAGCAAACAGATTCCTATTTTGATTACACGACTGTTTTGCCAAATAAACTCCGATAACAAAATGTATTACTGGATTTTTGGCTTTCAGTGGAACGTTGATATTGTTGCGGATTTGGTTACGGAAAGTCGGCATTTAAATAAATAAATGATATTCAAAAGAGAGGAGCTCGTGGCTAAATAATAATAAGCAGCCGCATGGGTCGATCTTCAAGGTTAGGTTGGTCGGTATTTAGATGGGTGACCATCTAAATACCGACCGATCTTAAGAGGAAATATGTGCAGAGAGCGCCGACTGAATTTCCTCAGTAAAAAGTCATAATTCGAGGTTTGGCTCTTGTCTGTTTCCTCCTCCAATATTGGACCAATCTAAAAGATATTCGTAAAACTGACTGAAAATGAAACATGTATACTATGCCCCTATGTTTTCTTTTTTGTTGATACATTATCATTAGAAGCATTAGAACCCTCAAAAAATGCTCAAAATTGCGCTGTCAACAGAGGCTTGGTGTACAAATTTGTCATATATAAATAAAAAAAACCGGCCAAGTGCGAGTCGGACTCGCACACGAAGGGTTCCGTACCACTATCGCAAAACACTGCAAAACAATCACGTTTGTTGTATGGGAGCCCCCCTTAATTTATTTTATTTTAATTTAATAATATTTTTTTTTTGAAGAGAATATACAACTAAATATACTGTGAATATTTCAAGCGCCTACCTGTTGCCGTTATTAATATCGAGAAAAAACGGCAAAAATATCACATTTGTTGTATGGGAGCCCCCCTTAAATATTAATTGTATACTGTTTTTCGTATTTGTTGTTATAGTGGCAACAGAAATACATCATCTGTGAAAATTTTAAAATTTTAACTGTCTAGCTATCACGGTTCATGAGATACAGCCTGGTGACAGACAGATAGACAGACAGACGGACCGCGGAGTCTCAGTAATAGGGTCCCGTTTTTACCCTTTGGGTACGGAACCCTAAAAAGGAAAACATAGAGTCATAGTATATATCTTATTTTGTCAGTTTATGGAATATCTTTTAAATTGGTCCAATATTGAAGGAGAAAATAGACGAAAGCCAAATCTCGAATTATGACTTTTTACTAAGAAAATTAAGTCGGCGCTCCCAGCCCATATTTCCTCTTAACATACTGAGATTCCTCTATGCCTCGCAAAGCAAGCAAACCTGTTGGTCCCGGCTGTCATTTGAAGATATTTGACAGTCGTTACGGTTTTCAAAAGTCATAAAATCTGACATCAGGGAATAGATATGATAACTAAAACTTTTTGTTTTGTTGCCTCCCTTGTCTAACCCTTAAGGGTTGAATTTTGAAATATACTTCCTTATTCCTTTTATAAATCACTAGCCTTTGTCAGTGGCTTCGCCCGCGTGGATGCCGGGCATTACCTCACGGGAACATACTACTGTGATAAAAAGTAGCCTATATGCTATTCCCTGTGTCAAATTTCATCCAGATCCGTTCAGTCGTTCTGGCGTGATTGAGTAACAAACCAAACTTTCGTATTTATAATAGTAGTCAAATAATTTCATTTATTTATATTATTTAAATGAAACTTTTAATTAAAATTTCAGGTTTATAGGTTCTAGTGTTTAGCCTGGGCGTTTATGAGTTAGTCAGTGAGTGATACAAGCGTTTTTTTTTTCTGTGGATATATATAACGGTGTAAAATTAAAAACTTATTATACTTATTACTTTTTTATTTTGTCTTTACAAATCTATACTGTATCATGTACCGAATCGACCCTCCACGGGATTTAAACAACCAAAATGTATATGTTTATTAGATTGAATAGGCTAAAACCAATTACTCGACACTGAATAATAAAACCTACCGATTATTCTAACTACAAAATAATTACTTAAAGCAATTAGTATCGTGTTCAGGTGTCTGAAATTATAGGTATCGGATTTTGTTGACACAAATACTAGTAGAAAAATTGTCAGTTTTTAAAATATGGAAAAGCAATTATATCTGTTCCATATTCTTATGTCATGGCCAGTTTGAATAAGTCGTATCATGAAGTATCTAGCGTTGTTATAATGTTCCAAACTATTTAAGTTACGATGTACGATATGATCTTAAAATATTAACTAATTTCATGACACATATGGATGTGCCACCGACTACCGACTTCCAAATAAAAAACTACAAAGTGAAAAATAACTATCTTTTTGGAAGTCGGTGTCCATAATGCAAAATATTGATACCGCCCAAAGACACAGAATTCCAAAAGAAAGTTATTTTTCAGTTTGTAGTTTTTTATTTGGAAGTAGGTAGTATTTTTTTGTGAAAAATTTTTTTTTTTTGGAAAACTATTTTTATTTTTCACTTTTTTGTTGTACATATTATCTAATAGGCAAGTTGTTTAGTAAGGTACCTATAACGCCAGAATAATTTATCCAAATATCATGAAACTTGAACATAACCGGTGAAATAAGAGATCTGTGTACCCCTTAAGAGCGTACTGCCCTGATTTTATTATGATATGGTATAAATAAAAAACAGACATGCGATTGTAGCCAAACCGAGAGATTTGCCATTATTTATTGAAGAGTTCTGTTGTGTATCTTCGGAGTTACTCATCAGATCTTCACCAAATTAAAATGGGACCAAAATTCGGACCATTTTTTTTTCAAACCAAATAAAGAATTTTCAACATTGGTCCACATTTGACGGAGATATCGGTGAACATGAACAAAAACAGAATAACATAATGACGAACATAGAACCTCCTCCTTTTTGGAAATTCGATTAAAATGTAAAAGAATATCGAAGAGAAAAAAATATAGAATTTTCATTTTCAACTTCTTAAGCTATAGATACAATTTCATAGCAGCACTATAAAACTGCTCTATGCACAGGTTGCACTGGCATAATTTCAGTCGCAAGTCCTGAGACAAACAGCCCATTCTTCGGAGAGCATAATGAGTGCGCCTAAGAGATTATGCTGCTCGAAACCTAGGCTACTTCGCTAGACGGAGTCTTCAATATTGCAGCTAACCTAGAGATAGGTGGTAAAACTCTTTATTGTAAACTAAATCTTTTCCGTAAAGACAATGGTTAATCGTCTATTAATGTTACAGTACCTGGGCGACCGAGCTCTGCTAGCGTGAAAATAGAGAAAATATTTGTTTTTGTGAAAACGAATTTTCCCAGATATGAGATCTAGCTAGACCGATAATTCGCCCCCAGAATCGAAATCACTAAAGCCGTTTTTGAGACGTGTTTTTTTTTTTTTTTTTATCTTTATGGTATCACCACATGCATCGAGAACACGAAAGCGATTTACCGGTATAACCGGCAAATTTACCAAATCTTACTGGAAAAAGTCCGAAATTGTCTATGATAATCGCTTATTTCGGGCTTCTAACAGCAATAATACGGTAAATTTTAGGATTTCCCTCAGAGACTTGTGAAAAATGTAGAAAAATTTTTGTCTGTCATTTTCGATAATTATTTAAAAAAATTCCAACGTCATTTAATTTTTTTTTGTTCAAAGTATTCGAAAATGTTTTAAAATCATGTTATTATTTAGTGTTAACGAATTAATAAGTAGGTAAAACAAATCAATCAGTCCTTTTATTGTTCTCATCATTTCATATCATAGTTCGTCATATGTTATTTTTTTACATCTCTTGGCAAGATGATGCTGTCGACGCCAGAGACCTTAGACAAGTGACATGCTATCATCATTCTATCATCAAAAGCGTGACGATAAAGATTGCCAAAAAGTCAAGATTGTATGGGACTGACAAGTGATATCGAAAAATCACGTGATCAATCCCTTACATTTTGACATTTCGACTATCGACTTCGCTGACATCGAATGCCACTTGTCTATAACCTTTTGTAATGTTGCCATAAAAAAAACTGGCCAAGTGCGAGTCGAACTCGCGCACGAAGGGTTCCGTAGGTACCATTATCGCAAAAAACGGCAAAAAAATCACGTTTGTTGTATGGGAGCCCCAATTAAATATTTATTTTATTCTGTTTTTAGTATTTGTTGTTATAGTGGCAACAGAAATACATCATCTGTGAAAATTTCAACTGTCTAACTAATACGGTTCATGAGATACAGCCTGGTGACAGACAGACAGACCCAGGGTCTCGTTTTTACCCTTTGGGTACGGAACCCTAAAAATACAAGTTAGCAACCCTGTAACGCCGCTACAAAATCAATAATTAGTGCAAATCTGTATTGTTCAAAAAAATCTTTATACTATGTTGAACCATATTACATTTCATGTTCATATAATATAACAGGAGACATAATGTATAGATTAAGTAAAATTTACTTTACAAGCAAAGCCTTGGAATCAACTATTAACTATCCATTTGGTACTGATGTATAATAGGCACTGCCGAAACCAAAAAGCTCAAACATCCTACAATATTACTGTAATAAACGTAAATTGTATTCACAAACTTATGTAGGAATGCGAAACGACCGGAATCATATACCTAAAGACATGAGTCTAAAAGTATATGGATCATTACTATAGTAGAGAAAAATGTGTACCTTACTAAAATCTCTAACATTTGGATTCATATGTACCTAACAATAAGAGACTATAAGGCTTAACAACCTGAATAAAGAACTATTTTACGAGTTGCCTTCTTATGTAGACTGTGAGGTAATTTAATTTCGACTAAGCAATGACAAAGATTTAACCACTATTCTAAGGCCGGTTTCTCATTCCAGATGCTCATACTCAACTCAACTCAAACTGGAAATGGACAGTTGTGATTGGTTGGCTTGTTTTTTTTACTTTTACGCGCTCAATTCCAAGATCCTAGACGCCCTAAACGTTACCGAACACAAAATCAGTGGAATTGAGCAGTGTTAGCATGTACTTAGAAAGTACTCGTACTTGCTAACTTGAACTTTCATTTGCATTCATTACCTACCACACATTTTGTGTAGAAAGAATTCAGTAACATCTGGGGCGTCTGGGCTCTTGCTTCATTGAGTACACATACGTCAAGCTGCTTATGGCAAAATTGAGAGTTGCGATTGGTTGACAGTTGCTTGACAACTGTCAATTTTGAGTATAAGTCGAGCTGAAGTCGAGCATGAGCATCCGGAATACGGGCCTAAATCATTTTCTCCACTCGATTCATCCTCAACTCAATCAAATGGACATTTAAAAGTGCTAAGTATAAATACTTAGCACTTTTAAAGAAAAATCCTCATCACTAAGCTATTGGCCTCATTGCCAATAGCTTAGTGGTTAAAATGTGTTCTAGTAAGAGAGGTCATGAGTTCAATCGCCAGTCATTGCACTATGGGTGTGTACTTTTGGCGTAAGCATAGCGTAGTAAGTGTTAGTAAGAACAATAGTTATAAGCAACTTAATTACAACCGCTTGGCATTAGTAACACTTGAAATACGAAATTCACCCTTATTGCTGTGAAATAAGGGTGGTCAATTTCTATTTGTAACAATGGACGTGAGCCTTACTATACAATACAGTAATCATCTTTACACAAAAACAAAAACTTAGATTATCTATTCCATTTGTAGCTCCCACATTATTTAGAGGAGTAAAATCAAGAAACCAGAACTTGGATTACCATTACCACAGATAATATAATACTAGCATACAGATACCTCATCCCATACAAAGAAACCGTGCCGACGTAACTCACGTTTTTCATCTGCTTAATCTGGCAATTTTTTGTACATCGAACGCGATCGCAGCAGCATAGCAGCGATTTGCAAGTAAAAGGGTTTACTAGGTTCGTGAATATTGTTTTCTTTAAATACAGTAAAGGTTCGTTTTATAGTATTTTTTTGCACGTTTTTACAGTTTTTTTTGCACCAAAATGTGTTACAATGCAAATTTCAACAATCGAGCGGAATGCCTAAGAAATTTAAAAATGCGCCATCTATTGGCATCAATTTTAAATGATCCGTTCAAATAATCTTTGAAATGTGAATTAAGAATCCAATATTCCATAATTGTGTACTTAGGAGAGTTGATTAAACAAGAACATACAATTTTTATGTTCAATTCCAGAAAATTTTAATTTTACACACATTCAATAACAGATGTAGGTGCATATCGCGCCATCTAGTGAGATTTATTTGAACCAAATTTTCTTTCTTAGCTATGAGACCCCGTACCATTACTATTCTACCATCCATATGAGTGGTATGATTTTATTCATACCTACAAATGCGAAATTAACTCTGCCTGTCTGTTACCTGTTCATGTTTTAACGGATGAAAAACTAGATGAACACGGGCACATTGGTAGATCATCTCCTGGATTAGAGATATAATTTTATCTCGTTTTGGTCCTTTAATATAATAAAAAACGAAACGAAATGAAATAAATCTTTCAAAGTCGAGTCCTATTCCTATAGATAAATTTTTGCCTTCGCCCCCCTCTCAGACCCCCTTTCATCAAAAGCTAGGCTTTAAGAAATAACACCCCCATAGGTAGCACTTTCTAAATAGTAGTAAACAGTAGCACAAATCCGCCCCTCTATCCAGTCAACGGCTAAGACATGCTGTATCAAAGCTGCCGCGCTCACGATGGTCCGATCTTTGCTCTAATCTTACGGCTATAGTTAGCTTAAAGCTCTGACGTAGTTTAAATGTCGTTAGCAAACTTCGGTCCAAGACTTCACAGGGACTTATAAAAGACTTAATCTAGGATAGATTCTGAGCATTTAGCCTTTAGAAAGTGCTAAATCCCATTTGGCATAATATATACGTATATAAACTCACGCCTTTGTCCTATAGGGGAAGGCAGAAACTAACAAACACCACCTGCGACGATCCTTACACACTCCGATTGCTTCGTTTATTTTCATACTAGCTGTTCCCTGCGGCTTCGCTTCCGTGGGCCACCCCACAGGGCCCGTTTTCGGGATAAAAAAATAGCCTATGTCACTCAGGAATAATGTAGCTTTCTATTGGTGAAAGAATTTTTCAAATCGTTCCAGTAGTTTCGGAGCCTATTCGGTACAATCAAACAAACAAACAAAAAAATCTTTCCTCTTTATAATATTAGTATAGATTATTATTAGTAATTATTAGTAACTAGCTGTTGCCCGCGGCTTCGCTCTCGTGGACCACCCCACAGGACCCGTTTTCGGGATAAAAAAATAGCCTATGTCACTCAGGAATAATGTAGCTTTCTATTGGTGAAAGAATTTTTCAAATTGGTCCAGTAGTTTCGTTTAAACAAACAAATAAACAAATTAATCTTTCCTCTTTATAATATTATAATAATTATTATTATTATTCTCTCTCTACCAATACTCTTCTCTTTATAGTGTAGATTAGTAATTAGTATTAGTATAGATATGGTCATACTCGCACGCCGGTTATGAGTACTGCACACCTGGCCTTTCTTTTCGTAATAATAGCATATTATGATTTTTTACTAATTATAGTAAGTATATCAATTTCAAACTCAGAAGATAACTCGTCTTTAAAATTTTGTAATAATTTGCGGTAATTTTCGTACCAAAACTGGGCCTCAATTTGTGATTACAATTTTAAATATTTATTTCTTACCTGTACTTTGCCTGTTTGTTTTACGCAATTTCAATTATATTATAAAAATTAATGCTCTTTTTTACTTTATCGTAGTCGGTTAAAAAATCATTTTCCTCAAAATAACTTTACTCTTAAACATCGACGAAGATACTAAAAATATAAAATACAATATTTTTTCCTTGATTTCAATACCATTTTATTGTTTTGAGTTTTTCCTCGTCGTAAATTTCTTGAGAACAATCACTGACACTGCATCAAATCAGGGCCGTACTGTCGAAAATAATAAGACTCGAACCGAGACTGATTCGAACGCAGAGATATTGGCACTGTAATGTGAATTGTCACGAGAGACAATATTGAGACATCTCTACCACCTGAGAGACATTTTTTTGAACATATATTATTGCTACTTAAGTTTTGGTTATAGTGAGTAAGTATTTTTTTAACATAAAAAGGCAAGAACGTCTTTTAAGTTTCAAGTAGAAGAGGTAAAAAATATTTTACATTCCCGTTGAATTATTCCACAAATGGAACCATAACTATCCTTTCAAAAAATCCAAACGTCAAAATATTACCATATAAAAAGGAAAAAAGACTTAAAAGGCTATTTTAAAAATAATAGCGAGAAAAAATCTCCATAATTTTATGAAACAACATCAAAACCTTATTTAAGATCTTCGCAAAATTTTAAAACTTGCTAAATTAATTAAAGGCTTTCAGAGAATCGTAAAAGAAAATTTTCGTCCATAAAGACGATAAGCGCTGCCATTAACTAATCATACTTATCATTAAAAAGTATTCGTACCATTTTTCCGAACCATCAAACAGGTTTCCTGGCGACCACGTAACTCCTGGTATCCAACACACACATCATTTGAGTACAACACCAAATTATTCACACATTCGTTACGAACTATGACACTAAATAAACCACATACACCGAAAAATGAACAGTACAGGGCTACGCGGCGTAGTCGCTACGTAGGTTACGCGCGGCCCGTGCTACGAAACTGCCGCTACGGCGGTACGAAGTTAGCCGAAGGTCGGCGGAAAGAGCCGAGCTTTCGCAGGGGGAGCCGAGGCGAATTTCGCTCAGTCTTTCATATTTTATATCGGTTGGGACGAAGCGGAATTACAGAGTTTGCTCGGGTGGGTTTTTATAGCGTAACGGAACCATAGCGGCTGCCTGCCATTCTATTCCGTAGGTATTTTTTCGACTCGTGAGCTGTGCGCGAATTTTTCTACATTGTTTGGCTTGCCCTTAGACAACTTGTGATTTTAATAGTGTGACGTGGGCACAAAGCCTCCATTGAAGCTAATATGAATTGGCGTGTTTGATGTTATTGTAACGACTCGAAATTATTCGGAAGGAAATTCAATTTTAATGACCTTTTCGGTAGTTATTGTGTTTAGTATAGTGTTGCGTGTTAGTTTCGCGATTTCGTTTGTGAATTGCGTTCTTAGTTGAAAGACGGGTCCTTTGAAGTTCGGGGCTTAAGTTTGGATTAAATTATTTATGGTAATATGTATGTAGATGTGTAGACTAACATGAGATTCTCCCATGGATTATACGGTGGTGTAAGCGCCTGTGGGGAAATACCGCCATGGTCTGTACGTATGTATGTCGAGTGAATTGGTGTTAAAGTTTTGTTTTATTTTTCAATACCTAATGAAGGTTGTTGTAGCCGGTTTGATTGGCCTTGATAATATGTCTACAACATATTGTGGGCATATCTAAATACTATTACCCGTATATTCGAAGTTATTACCTCCACTCGACTCAATAAAATTTGCAGTTATATATATATTGTTATTTAGTGTACAATAATCGGGAGTTCTTTTTCGTTGTCATGACAACTGAATCAATTGGAGTGGAGGAAGTTTCCTTTAAATAATCTTTAAATAAAGCCATTTGTGAATTCTGGAAATTAATTCCAGCCAACTAATAGACTTGTTAGTTCAAAAATTACTGACTCGTGCATTTTGTGCCTAACGAATCGACAATAGTTAAAAATCTAAACTAATACGTACCTTAAAGAGATTATTTTTGTCGTAACAATACCTACTTACTGCCTATTGATCCAATTAGCAAATTTGTTTCACTGTTAAAAAGCAAAATTTTGTTGGCTGTCATACTTTGTATCCCCAAAAATGTATGGTTCTTGAAGGATAGCTTGTAATAATAATAATCATCATTGTAGCTGAAAGCTACATCGTCTGGTCCTGTACGTTTCGCATCCAGCAGATTCCAGCAATCTTCACCAGGTCATCGGTCAACATTCTAACGTTGCGTCATAGGTATAACTGGATCTGGTACGGGAATTCTATGCATCCCTTGCCTTGCCGTTACCTAGATACACATAAGACCATACCTCACACGTGTCAGAAAGACTGCCGGGCACTAGAGGCCAATTTTAGTTGTTTGCTTGTCATTTGGGGAGTTCGTATATCAATAATAATACCAGCTTGTTTCTGATCTACTGCAGCGCGAATGCCTCTTCTTATACAGAGAAGGTACGAGCATTATAATATCAGTACCCTTGCTTAAAGCGATTGGTAATTTCAAACTTATATTAATTACTAGCTTCTGCCTGCGGTTTTGGGTGTTTTATTAACCCAATGAAACATTATACTGGTAAATAAATATTCCGTCCCAGTCTAGGTTGACCCATGTGCCAAGTTTTATAAGAATCCGTTCAATCCTTAAGACGACGACAGTCGAAAATGACCTTGAGGGAATAAATCGCGCACTTGTTTAACACCCGCGCGACCCAAAATTCAGTAGTTTTTAGGGTTCCGTACCCAAAGGGTAAAAGCGGGACCCTATTACTAAGACTCCTCGATCCGTCTGTCTGTCTGTCTGTCACCAGGCTGTATCTCATGAACCGTGATAGCTAGACAGTTGAAATTTTCACAGATGATGTATTTCTGTTGCCGCTATAACAACAAATACTAAAAACAGAATATAATAAATATTTAAGTAGTGCTCCCATACAAAAAAGTGTATTTTTGCCGTTTTTTTGCGATATTGGTACGGAACCCTTCGTGCGCGAGTCCGACTCGCACTTGGCCAGTTTTTTGTATTATCCTTGTTATTCTATGACTTTAAAAAAAAACCTTATACCTAAATTTAGATAATAAAATTGAATTTGAGATGGTGAAAATTTCATCAAAATACGCACTGCGGTCAAAATGTTCATAGATCAAAGTATTAACAAAATGGTCTAATCTATACTAATATTATAAAGAGGAAAGATTTTTTTGTTTGTTTGTTTGTTTGTTTGTTTGTTTGTACCGAATAGGCTCCGAAACTACTGGACCGATTAAAAAAATTCTTTCTCCAATAGAAAGCTACGTTATTCCTGAGTAACATAGGCTATTTTTTAATCCCGAAAACGGGTCCTGTGGGGTGGCCCACGGGAGCGAAGCCGCGGGCAACTGCTCGTGTAACATATTTTTTGTCCAAAATATTAGAATTAGCCGATTAGACGTGATTCTCATTTTAAAATCAGCTACTGAGGTATATCTGCGCCTTAAGGCCTTAAAAGTTAACAGAATTACTTTGCATCATTATATTAAATAAGTAATGATGGATGGATTAATTTTAAAGTATTTAACGATAGATCTTCTTTCCAAAGGGCAGACAGGTTGGTAAGCAAAATAATCAATCCAAGGACCGTTGTCTTTAAGTAAGTATTCTAAATTCAAATCTCAATAGTTTCTCACACAAACGAGACTAAACACTAGAATCAACTCAACAAAGTGAATCGAGTTATTTGATTGGATTCCATCGATATACATTTGTGGGTAGTGATTTTCAGCTATTCGAATAGATAATAGGGATTTTGTACGCTCACACTGTTTTCATTTGGAAACGATTGGTTGGGAATTTGCAATGATCAGTTTATATCGAAATACTTGGTAAATGCATAGATGAATCTAACAGCCGTATGGGTCAATCTTCAAGGTTAAGCAACACTTGCCGAGGTCGGTCCATGGATGGGTGACCATCCATTACATGCTGACACTTCTCTGTGCCTTGGAAAACATGTAAAGCCTTTGGTCCCGGCTGTCATTTGAATATCATTAAAAAAAAACCGGCCAAGTGCGAGTCGGACTCGCGCACTAAGGGTTCCGTACCATTATCGCAAAAAACGGCAAAAAAAGTCACGTGTTTTGTATGGGAGGCCTACTTAAATATTTATTTTATTCTGTTTTTAGTATTTGTTCTTATAGCGGCAACAGAAATACATCATCTGTGCAAATTTCAACTGTGTAGCTATCACGGTTCATGAGATACAGCCTGGTGACAGACAGACAGACAGACAGACAGACAGACAGACAGACAAACAGACAGACAGACAGACGGACCGCGAAATCTCAGTAATAGGGTCCCGTTTTTACCCTTTGGGTACGGAACCCTAAAAAGAAATTTGACACCAGTCGAGTCGTGCCAAGGGGTACCGTATTACCCAGTTTCTGGGTTAAGGAGGTCAGATAATAAAAAAAAGTAAAGCAAGTAAGCTCCGAGTAAAATACTGGTATTCAGCTACATGAGGTTAGACTGGAAACCGGCCCCACCATCTATATAATTCATCACCATCATCAAAATCTTTATAAATCATCTTTATAAACACAATAAACTATATAATAAATAAAAAAGTTGAAAAAAGTCAGATGAATGAACCACATTCAATCCAATTTTAATATCACATAACAGCATAATTTCTATAGCAATATTGACAAAATAATCAACTGCTGACGTTTCCTCCCCTTATAATGATTTATGTACGTCATATGATACGAACTAAGAATGGGACACTCCATATCGTTCATGGGACCGTAACCGGAAATTAAGGGACGGTATCTTGCTCATGGGAGAAATGCTACTACCTTTATTATAGCATCACTATAATTATCTCGGAATTCTTACACGATATAACTGGTATATTTCATTTTCACAGTGGGTATATGTTTTTCTATTATGTCGACAAGAGCAGTGGTGGCCCAGTGGTAACTAACGGCCCTGATTTATCAGTTGTAGGGTCGAATCGTAGGCGCTTTACTTTGTATAATTTATTTTATCACCACTGCTCTCAAAACGGTCAATGAAAACATGGAGAGGCAACCGGCATGTCCTAGAACCAATAATTTGAGGACACGTGACATCTAACAATCCGCGCTGAGCCTGCGTGGTGGATTGTAGCCTACTTCCTCTCTATGATAAGAGGCTTGAGCACCAGCTGTGGGAACATTAAATGCATGATTATGCACGTCCGATAATAAATCATTTATGCTTGTAAGTTGTATAAAAGTGTGCAAGAAGCATGCCATTTTGCGAAGTGAATTTCTGATTGGTAATTGCCACCATTAGGTAGTGAAGGCCGGCAAGGTAATCACTCCAGGTAATATCCTGTTATTTAGATGAAACCTAGGGGCCTTTTAGTCAAGAGTGAATAGGTTACTTTTAGGCAAACGATCTTCAACGTCGACCGCATTATCGCTTACCGTCACGGGGATGACCATACTCTCTTAGACCATGGTTATTTTTAGTGTCCGTAAGGGACAGATGTATTTTGAGTGTCCGTAAGGGACAGATGTATATGACTTGTATACATCTGTCCCGTTTTCACAGTCGAACCATAAAGGTTCTTCCACACATATCAGGGCCGTGCCAGGGACACGTCCCAGGTATGGCCCTGATATATTGTGTGGATAGACCTTAATAGTTTTGACACGTCAGGCTACGGGGCCAGGATAGAGGTCAAATGCGAGCCTATCGTTAATAAAAAAAAATATACTGAGATAAAGAGAAAGGAGTTATAACGCAAAAGTGTTACGTGACGTTAAATTTTTCCCCGAATTACGGCTACAGCAAGCCGCGTTCCAAAAACTATAACACACATTTCATAAATTTCTTTCCAATTTTCGGTACCTATCTTCTGCAACGCCTTCAAGCTTTATTCGAGACATAATACACTACATGTCAGTACCCGTTTTATCATTATTCCAAAACGGATATAAGTTTCAGACGTGGATTCCCCACCGCTATATGAGTTTCGTGGAAGGTACTAAGTATACGGAACAAGCCAACTGGTTAAAAAGTCATGTTTGATATTGAAACCCGATGTTATTATAGAAAGGGGGGATGTTTGAAAACGGATCATCTTTGTATATTTAGTTATAGTACATATTTGGTTATTTAATCTATTAAATAGCTTAGCTATAATATAAAAATACTAGGTTCTGCCAGCGGGTTCGCTTGATCGTCAGAAAATCTCATCGGAATGTACTTTGGGGATAAAAAGTATCTTATCTATTTTCCAAAGTCTAAACTATCTATTTCTCAAAATTCATAAAAAAAGCTAGCAAAATTTTATAATATTGGAATGGATTACTAGAAAGTATGGATGATTATCAACTATGTATGGCTATTGTATGTATGAGTGATTGTGATTGTGATTGCGCGCGCAGTGATGAGTTGAACTGTCTATAATTTGTTTGTATGTAACATCAGTTTTTCTACTATGGAGTCTTATCTGACATTTATTTAATTATTGTTATTATATCCTTTATTTTCCATTATTCTTACTGACTATAATTTTTTTTTTTTTTATAAAACATAAAAATAATCATTTGCATCTGTAGAGCTGCTGATTCGATTTTAAAAATTATTTCACTACATTAGCGCTGAGTACCATAGGGTAATATGTAACGCAGAAAAATGCACAGTTTCAGGACATAGCCCACGGAAGCGAAGCTGGGGTAAAAAACTTGTCGTCCTATTAAAGGCATCACCACTTGCTAAACAAAAAACCACGCTTGCTCATTGCGTATTCCTTTATAATTTTATTTGTATGAATCATGTAATTCTCTGTTTTCCTCCGTCGTAAGTAAATGGTGTTGAATTAGGTAACTGAGACTATATAATTTTTTTACAACATATTTTTTTTCTGCGCATGTTAAAGGAATGTGCATCATTGTATGACATAAAAATTATTATTTTTTAGGAAAAAAACGTTTTGAGAAAAAAAAAAAATAGAGTTGGGTTAAATAGGTAAATAAATAATCTGAATCATCGCGTTAAATTCCCGTGATATATTTTTTCCAAAAAATATTTTCATTAAAAACTTTTATAAAACAAGCTTTTTTCGTATTCATCTCAGCAGCTTTATTTGATACCCATATCATATAAAGCTTGTTTTTAGTTATTTTTTACAAAAAATAACTACCGTGCCTTCTTGGGCCGTCCGCCATATTGGATTTAGAATGATGACACTTAGCTAACTATGCATTGTCATCCAAACTAAACGTGTTTGCAAAATTGCATCTAAATCGGTGGAGGATAACTGCTTTAAAATTCATTTGCAAGATTTCCCACGAACATATTTTTATACATACATACCTAGACTGCAATTTAAATAAAAGTTTGTAAAATAGATCTACGGTAACACTGTTATTGAAAACTTTGAATACAAAACAAACCAGTAGAATAACTAAAATGAAAGTAGGTAATGCATAACAATACACTACTCATTTTCACATACTCACCTGAATAGAATCCTACGAATACCCACCGTTCAAAATTATGCATTAAATGTTTATTACGTACCACAATGAACTTTCGACCTCTATTGTCTAGTGCTGTATTACCTCGATATTCCACTGCATAAATCATTTTACTAACAAAATATACGATGCACTAACACAACAATTTTGTGCGTTATGTATCTTGACAATTTCAATTTGTTACTAACAACTATAAATAAACGAAATTTTAGATAAATTAAGCACTTTAGTTGGGACACACGGCTTTAAAAGAAGCAGATCTCAGTGTTTTTATTTCCGTCTTTGAGGCACCGAGCCACACCTGTGCTCTGCTCTGTGGGTCATTTTATAGTCTCAAATTTTTGTGCGGCCTGCTATAGTTCTGCGGATTTCCAGGGGCGCAATCCCAATCAGTGAGTACAACATTCGCACAGGAGTCAGTTTAAGGCAACCAGTGGCAATCCGGCACGTCTCATTTAGAGCTGTATCCACTAAATTGCGCAGAGCGGCTCCATACTGGACTAGCATAGCAAGTTCTGAGATCACAAAGGGTGGTAGAAAGATTGGCCTAAATCTCCTCAAAATCAGTCGCTTGGCAAGTCAAAGCCAAGTCGAGCGTAAAGAAAACGGGTTGTGTTAGGGCTCACCGGTTTCCCTAGGGTGATCACGGTGTACAGTGTGTTCTGGTGCGCCAGTGATGGGTGTGAACCCCAGAGGAGGGTTCGGCGAAATGCTCATGCATACTGCGCTACCACGAGGAGATAACGCAGTTATGTGGGTCTCTAACCCACTAAAACTCCACGGTGTCCTCCTGTGTCGCTAACGGCGTCAACACGGACACGTGTTAGCACTCACCACGAACCCGCCGCGGCTGTCAACGTATACGGGGGTTTCTGCCCAGAGGAGGGTAACCGGTGCACCAGAACACACTGTGCGCCGTGACCACCCAGGGACCAAACCAGCACATGGGCCCCGCCACCTACCATTGTTCGGCCGCAGGGGATAGGGAAAGTGGCCAACGCTATACCGACACTCCTCCTCCCCTGCGGCCCCACCGCGTCCGCCATCAGACGGTGGCGACCCCGTATAAGCCGTGGAAGGTAGGGAGAGCGGCGCACCGCAATACCGGCACTCCTGTCCCACCGCGGTCTCCAACCCTCAGCCGCGATATCGTATGGGTTTGGGAGGCCCCATAAGACATCGCGGCCCACCTCAGTTGCGAGGTCGCCCAGGCAGTACCGCAACCTACATGTTGGCCGCTACGTCGTCGGCTTATCGGCAAAAGCCCTGACGAGCGGCCCCTCCTCGGGTTCCTCTTTGCTTCACCGTGGGTGACCAAGTCACGGTTACTGAGCCCCCGCGCCTTGACAATGCGGGAACCCACCGGGGGGGACTAGGGACATGCCCTAGTTTTGCTCGCGTGCAATTTAATTTCCTGTAAATTTCCCAGATGAAAATATAAACATTTCACATAGACTTACGTTGGCACTTGGAAAACGTCAGTAGCTAGTGTACCGTACAATTATGAACACAGTAAAATATAATATAAGTACATATGATGATTATTTATAGAAAAAATAACTATTTTGGGGTCGAGCCCTCAAAACTGTTACGAGCACATTACAAAAAATTTAACGAAAACCTGAAACTCCTCTTTTACTTGTTACAGGATTTAATTTTACTTTCCTTCATCATCATCATCATCATTTCAGCCAAAAGATAGGCCTCCTTCAGGCGATGCCACATTGACCGATCCCGTGCGTCTCGCATCCAGCGCCTTTCCGCAACCTTAACCAGGTCATCGGTCCACCTAGTGGGAGGCCTTCCAACGTATCTTCTTCCAGTTCGCGGTCGCCATTCCAGATATTTTCAGCCCCATCGGCCATCCGTTCTGCGAGCAATGTGCACTGCCACTTAAATTTGGCAATTCTTCGGGCTATGACGGTAACTTTGGTTCTCCTGCGGATATCATCATTTCTGACGTAAGGAAATTCTGAGCATAGCCCTCTCCATTGCCCTTTGGGTGACTTTAAGCTTTCTGATAAGGCCCATTGTGAGCGACTACGTCTCGGTCCCATAGGTGATGACTTTCCTTGTTAGTTAGTAATAGTATGGATGGTTCAAATTTTGCAACTTTAACTACTTCTCTGTCCGATGAGTCACATATGACTCACTTAATTGTTTAACTATTGTGTCTGCTGTATCGACAGTGAATCTGTTAAAATAGTTTTTCAACACACTTGCTCATAAAGTGGTTCTAATTTAACCGCAATTAGGCACATAATGATACCTATAATCAAACTGTGTCTATTTCATTGCCATTATTCACAAGTGAGTTATAGATATTTTATTTTATTGGTTGAGTTGCTTTGTTCTTAAAAAAAGTTTCGATACAAAAAGATCGTGCTCAATAGTACAAATAAATTAATGTACCTACCTATTGCTTGCCCATTTCATGCAACTTCGTATTTAAATAGATAATTTCAACTTGTACGTATTTAATTAATAAAACTTTCACTTAAATAGAACTTTAGTTTTCTCTGTAATAAAGAAAACTTGAAATGCCCTATTTTGTACGTGACTAAAACGCTATCCGCAAAAAGCAAAAAAAAAAAGATACTTCATTATTTTAGTCTATGGCCGATCGCCATTGTTAGATGCGCGCGCATAGGAAAAATGATAAATTTTTCCCGCCATTGCGAAAAAAATTTCACAACTCGTTTTCACTGTTGAAATTACACTTATTAATAATTTAAATGTCTACAAGTACTAGTTATGAAGAAAATGATTTATGTTGTACACCGTCCGATATAAGACGTGAAGCCCATAACTTTATGGAAAGTTTACTACCTGAAAACTCCAAGGAAAAATATCTATTATCTACAAAATAAAATTATTTTTTAAGTATTATTTTATTCATGAGTATTATTTTAACATCATGACGGTAGCTTGTCAATATATTTACGAAAACATCATGTACGTTAGAAAGAATATACAACTTTTTAGTAAAAACAGCGATAGACATAATTATGTTACTAGAAATAGGGACCAATTAATTCAACCAGGTTTCAGGCTGGCTAAAGTAGCGTTATCTTTTATGGGGTACTGTATAAAATGTTACAATAAAATACCTCCCCACATTCTAGAACTGAATTAGTCGAAATTCAAAAATTGTATGAAACGCACACTATGCAGGCAGGCATAATACAGGTTGGGGGATAGCCACTAGGGCACAAAAACAAGTGATAAGCAGAAAAGTTCTGAAGTATTGTTATTTGTTGGACCCACTGAAGATTGTATGAATATATTTGTATTGTATAATCTCAATTTATTTTAGTATTATATAACTGCACAGCACATATGTGAACACTATGTACCAACTGTAAATCTACCATTTACTGTAACTATATGTCGTTTGTTGACTAGTGTGCCCTGGCAGTTAATAGTGTGTCATGCTCTCTCTTATGTCTCTCTGATAGTGGCACATGTGTTGGATCATTCGGTTCCCTTCATGGTGGTTGATCTGAGTGGTTCCGATCTATGTGTCATGTTCGTAAACGGGCGCCGTCAGTTGGGATTGGTCATAATTTAGCTGCCTCGGCCTGTTTTTAAATTGCCGATGTATTAATATTTTTTTTAATTGTTTGTTTTACTCTAGACGCTTTTACGTGCACGTCTTTTTACATCGTTCTCACATATATGTATTTTTTTTTCCAACAAGAAATGATGTAACCAAATACTTGTAAAACACTTTTTATTTTAAAAGAGTAAGTGTGGAGTTTCTTGTCCATTCTTCTCCATAACAAGCTACATTTCCGAATGGACGGTAGAATCAATTATTGTTTCTTTTAAAATATTATTTATTTTTGACGTTCAAAAGTGCCGCTTAATGGCTTAATTGAATAAAGAAATTTTGATTTTGATTCACAAGTGTGTTGAAAAACGTCGTATGATACTCGTGTGTATTGATTTGTGTGTCCTCGGCTCTCTTAAGACTCAATGGCGCCTCAGCGGTAATCACCAACATTACGCACTCGTACCATAATGTACTATTTCCCAACTGATTGTATACCCACACGTTTGGTTATGATGACAGTGCAGGGTAAGCTAAAAAGCTTGTAAAAAAGAGTTTTCTTTTTACCCGACTGTCGAAGGAGGGTAATGTGTTTATCAGTCTATGTATATATGTATGTTTGTTCCTATGTGGCGTTCTAGACACCAAACGCGTGGGCTGATTTTGATGATTCTTACGTCAATCGAGTCGTCTTTACCTTGCGAGTGTCACTGGCTACTTTGAAATTGGAAAATAGAAAAATTATAGGCAGATTATAGGCGCCAAATTTTTCTTCATTACCATCGTGTGTGGTATCGGAATAAAAGGATTTGAGAGATGGTTTCAAAAATATATAACACTATATGTTAAATGTACCTAATTCGAAAAATATATTTTAACTAAAAAGTTATAAATAAAAAAAGATATTTAAAAAATCTTAATACCCGACTGCTTTAGAAGCGCAATTATGTATCCTCCGAGGCTCCGACTGCACAGCATGTTTTTCTACTTGATAAAGTCTTTTTAGTTCGCTTTTGAAGCAGTCGGGTTTTTTGATATTTGAATTAGGTACGGTTAAGAATCTTTATTTCTCAAAAGAATTACAATGGCATTCACTTATATGAGAAACTTACATATCTAAACAATTTAAGTTATGTTGAGCGTACTTACAGAACATAAAAAGTAATATAGCATATGTTTACAATTAGATTAGTCTATTAGTTAATCTTTACATATTTATAAAGTAAGGTATCCAAAATTTCAATGACTAAATTTGACCCAAACAAAAAACAGGGCAAGCCAAACAAAACCGTTTAAAAAACAAAACACTTGCAAAAAAAATAAAAATTACAAAAGCTTTAGTAGGTAGAAGTAAATAAGTACAAAGAATTAGTGAACAGTTGACAAGAAGCGCCATGTTTATGTTGACGCTGAGCGTAATCGAACTTTTTCTGTGAGTTATTGTTTTTGTTGAGTAATGTGTTGTTTAAGTAGTTTTTTAAATAATCGTAGTGATTTACACTCTTTAATATGTTTTGGCAGTTTATTAAATATTTGTGCACCTTCATGTGTTAAGGTTTTTTTTCCGTGCTTAGTTCGGATAAAAGGCAGGTGGATGTCTTGAGCACTTCTGAGGCACTTTTTATGTATTGTATAGTTTTTGGTAAATTTTATTTGCGTATGTATAGTATTATTTATAATCTTAAATATTAATATGCATGTGTTATATCTGTAGTTCTGAGTGATGTTTAGTAATTTGGTCTCTTTATATAAATTAGTAGTCGGTGTTAAGTAGTCATAATTAAATAGAGTTTTTATTATTTTGTTTTGTGTTGTCTGAATATTTTGAAGGTTACTTTTTGCGGTCGAGCCCCACACTTCAATCAAATAATCTAAGTGTGGTTTGACGAGAGAGTTGTAAATGACATATCGTACTTTTCGTGGTAGACAGCCGGTAATACGTCGTAACAAACCTGAAAGTGACGAGATTCTAGAGCGCAGCTTAATAAGGTGTGGTTTCCATGTTAAATGTTCATCGAGTAAAAGTCCTAGGTATTTTTCTGTGTTATTTTTGTTTATGATTTTACCGTCTATAATAAGTGATTTGTGGATTTTAATCTTTTTATTTTTAGCTTTGAAAATAATGTAATTTGTTTTTGATGTGTTTATAGTTAGTAAGTTACATTGGAACCAGACATTCAATAAGTTAAGATCTTTTTGTGCTTCTTCAATAACAACGTCAATAGAATCCCCGAAGTAAAATAAACATGTATCATCAGCATATAAGGTGATTTCTCCTTTAAGGTCAAGTTCGTAGATGTTATTTATGTATACAATGAACAATAGTGGCCCCAGGATAGATCCTTGCGGAACTCCGCAAGTGATCGGCCCCGGACGACTTTGAGAAGTACCCATTTTTACGACCTGGAATCTGTTTGTTAGGTATGACTTGAACATGGAGTGAGCCTTTCCGTTGATTCCTATGCTATTTAATTTTTCTAATAGCAGTTCGTGACTTACTGTATCGAAAGCTTTTTTCAAGTCTATGAAAACACCCAATGCGACCTGTTTTTTGTCTATTCTACTTTTAAGGTTTGTTACCAGATCAATGGTAGGTATTCATATTTTTTGTTGGATATTTACACTACCAAAAAGTAATCAAATCAATAGTTTACTCTTTACCTAACTATGTAGAAGTCGACTTCCAGTATAACTTGATGCAACTAAATAATAGTCTAACAGAACTTCAGCACCTCCAATAAATTATCATACAGTGTTTGTGGTAGCACTATGCGATCGTGTTTAGCTCGAGCATGTTATATGTCTAATTAAGTGAAAGGTCGGAACCTCGAGAGCTGTGGGTAAGTGTGGACGTAAGGCTTCTACAACTGGCTGTATTTTTCAACAGTATTTATAGATGAGTGTGATCGAGTTAACTCAATTTTAGTTCTTTATTCACTATTTTTATTTCAGAAAATAACACATAATAAATATACAAACAGTATGGAAACTATCTACGAACGCTCGAAACCGCACACTCACACAAACATGCGCATCGACCAGACCCCTAAGGTCTCTTCTCACAGAGAGAAGACACGAGAACTAATCACCATGCTTGCTCAATGTGGGTCGGAGATTTCAGCTGGAAACAAATTATCGGACGCGGTTGACGCACACGTCTGACAGCCGCGACTGATGTGTGCACAGTCGTTTGGGACGCGGTTTGCGGACGCGTCCGAGCGCTTATTTAATAGACAATAAAGCCTATTCAACGAAGATTATGTTTACGAAGAAACATATCGAGTAGTGATAGTGAGGAGGCAATTCTCTGCTACAAACACTCGATAAGTTTTTCTTTCATTTTTATTTATAACCTCGCCACGCATGTGCGAGATACCGCGTAGTCTTAGTTGTTCTGACGCCAGGATGCGTCCTGCACTCCGTGCACACCGTCCGCAGACTTTTTCAGCTGACAAAAATATCCAACGGGCCAGATTTCTTTCGGACGTCCGAACGCCCAAGGTTACGTCCGATAGTTTGCAAATGTACATTCATTACCTAGATACTCTCTAAATCGCGGCTGTCAGTCGCGTCCGTCAGCCGCGTCTGATAATTTGTTCCCAGCTTTATAGGTATTAACTATAACTGCAGGTGTTCTCACTTTGTTTTCCTTCACCGTTATCAGCGATGTCCAAGATAAACTGAAGTACTTACATGACTCGAAAACGTCAAATGTGTACAGTACAAAAATACAAGCCCCTCGGCAATCATCGCATTTCCGAATAGAAACGAGAGCTAATTTCCATGTCCATCAATTATCAGATTTATCGTGTTTAATAATTTGAATTCAGAGCTAAGTACTTTATTGTTGTTTTGTTTTGTTTTTCGTGTGATCTATATAGAACTGTAAAACTATTTTCCTTTAGTAGCATGCCTCCCATTTTTTAAATAAAATTACATTAAGTTAAAAGAGTATTAACAACTCTATATACTTCCAGGTTGGTTGAGAGCGTCCGGTCTCCACCAAGTGCAAAAGGCAACTGGTAGAAATCCAACGATTGACGACACACATACATACTAATCTTATTTAATTTTAGCATCGTGCGCCAACTCCACGGCTAAAAGCTTTCTAAATTCAAAACCAAAGCAGTTGTACATTTTCTTCGCCCGTATACCACAAACTCATCGTACAGATAAACACAGGGTTTAGTTCTCCAAATTACAGTTGGAATATAAGAGGCGGTGTGCTTAATTAAAAACTTGTTATTTCATAATTACGACTCGTAAATATTGTAAAATAGTTGTTGCCTGCGACTTCGTCTGTGTTTTATTTTTTTGCGCGGATCCCTAATTATTTTTCTAAAATAAAAGAAGCCTGTGTTACTCCTTATAATTAAATTAGCTATCTGCCAGTGAAAGCTCCGTCAAATCCGTTTCTGAGATTGGCAGGAACTAACATAGACAGACCAATGAACATTTCAAAAATTGATTTTTAGTTACAGTACTTAACCGTATATACCTACTTTCATAATTATATGTAATTACAATTAGGAAATGATGCAAAAACTTATTTTTAAATTACAAACAGACACTTCAATCGTACTTATTTGTATGTTTAGATAAAGTGGTTAAGTTTGCTCCTTTGTTTCAAACCGTAATAATGAGTGAGATACATTCATTATGTGCAGTGGTGCTGCAGAGCAGTGCTGGCCCAGTAGTAATGACTTACAAGTTATAGATCGTGGGTTCGAATACAGGCAGGCGCTTCACTTTGTGTAAACTATTTCATCACCACTGCTCTCAAAACAGTGAAGGTGGAAGTGAGGAAACCGGCAGATCTTAGAACCAAAAATTATGTGACAGCTCCTGGCTAACTCATAACAGCGGCACGTCTCAATCTTCAAGGTTAAGCAACACTTGCTGAGGTCGGCCCGTGGATGGGTGACCATCTTTACATAGCCAGTTTCTTCCATGCCTCGAAAAGCACGTTAAGCCGGGACCAACTGCTGTCCGGGAAAAGGCTAGGCATCTTCATCGGCATCTGATGATGATATATATATTTATTATGTATCATGACAAAATATTATTTTTAATTTATTTATTTTAGTCCAGCTGCCGCCCGCGGCTATGCCCGCGTGGTATTAGAGCTTCTTCCAATATCTTTATAAATTATAGCTTATGTGTTATTCTGATATATAAGCTATATTTCTGTAAAGTTTCATCATAATCCGCTTAGTTGTTTTTGCGTGAAAGAGTAACAAACATCCATCCATCCTCATAAACTTTCATCTATACTAATATTATAAAGAGGAAAGATTTTTTTTGTTTGTTTGTTTGTTTGTTTGGTTGTCCGAAACTACTGGACCGATTTAAAAAATTCTTTCACCAATAGAAAGCTACGTTACTCCTGAGTAACATAGGCAATTTTTTTATCCCGAAAACGGGTCCTGTGGGGTGGTCCACGGGAGCGAAGCCGCGGGCAACAGCTAGTGTTTAAATAAAATCATACAAGAACATGTAAAATCTATTAAAGTAAAAAAATTAAGTTAAATCAAATTGCACATATCAAAAATAATATTTAACCAATACTTTTTTGGAGAGCAGTGGTGGCCCAGTGGTTACAGCCCTGACTAAAGAGTTGTAGGTCGTGGGTTCGAACCCGAGCAGGCGCTTTACTTTGTATAATTTATTTATCACCACTGCTTTCAAAACGGTGAAGGAAAACATCGAGAAAAAACCGGCCAAGTGCGAGTCGGACTCGCACACCAAGGGTTCCGTACCATTATCGCAAAATACTACATAAAAATCACGTTTGTTGTATGGGAGCCCCCCTTAATTTTTTTATTTTTATTTATTAATTATTATTTTTTGAAGTAAATATACAACTTAACATTCTGTGAATATTTCAAGCGTCTACCTGTTGCCGTTATTAATATCGAGCAAAAAACGGCAAAAATATCACGTTTGTTGTATGGGAGCCCCCCTTTAATATTTATTTTATACTGTTTTTAGTATTTGTTGTTATAGCGGCAACAGAAATACATCATCTGTGAAAATTTCAACTGTCTAGCTATCACGGTTCATGAGATACAGCCTGGAGACAGACGGACAGACAGACAGACAGACAGACAGACAGACAGACAGACAGACAGACGGATCGCGAAGTCTTAGTAATAGGGTCCCGTTTTTACCCTTTGGGTACGGAACCCTAAAAACCGGCAACCGAAAAATTCAAAGACATGTGATATCCACCAACTCGCACTGGGCCTGCGTGGTAGATTATAGCCCACTCTTTCTATATGAGAGGAGGCCTGAGTCCCAGCAGTGGGAACATTAATAGGCTTATGATGGGAGTGATGACTTTTTAGAAAAAGTACAAGGAAAAAAGCAATATTATATAAGTGTTCCTTCTTTTTTGAGATGGCACGTAGTTTATTTTTAAGTTTAAAGAAAAAGTACTTACGTATGTATTAGTCTCCAGATAAAATAAGTTATATAATTGAATAGAAATCAATTTCATCATCAGCATCATCCCACTGCTGGGACACAGGCCTCCTCTCTATGAGAGGGAATGGGCTGTAATTTATCAAGCGGGCCAAGTGCGGGTTGGTGGATCTCATATTTCTTCGAATTTTTGGTTCTAGGACATGCCGGTTTCCTCACAATGTTTTCCTTCACCATTTTGAGAGCAGGGTGATGAAATAATTTACACAAAGTAAAGCGCCTGCCTGGGTTCGAACCCACGAACTACAACTTGTAAGTCGCGGCCGTAACCACTGGGCCACCACTGTTCTACCTTACCACTGGACCACCACTGCTCTTGCAAATATGTAGAAGTATAACAAAAAATGATTAAATTTTGAATTTTATAAAAATTCTAGGAACATAAAAAAACCGGCCAAGTGCAAGTCGGTCTCGCGCACGAAGGGTTCCGCACCATTATCGCAAAAAATGGCAAAAGAAATTGTTGTATGGGAGCCCCACTTAAATATTTATTTTATTCTGTTTTTAGTATTTGTTGTTATAGCGGCAACATAAATACATCATCAGTGAAAATTTCTACTTTAAACTAACTGCCTAGCTATCACGGTTCATGAGATACAGCCTGGTGACAGATGGACAGACGGACAGACAGACGGATTGCGGAGTCTTAGTAATAGGGTCCCGTTTTTACCTTTTGGGTACGGAACCCTAAAAACGAAAGATTTGACTCATATTATACCTGTAAATAAATAAAAGCGTCCTTACCATCGAAAAAATAGTGTTGAAAATTGTATACACAACAGCATGCCGAAATAAATCCTTGGAGCTATCTTTACCGCGTATAGTTCCATCCTATCATACGTCAAGTCTGACAGTGTGGCCCAGGTGAAAATAACCCTGTCAATGCCGTCCGTGTCTCAAACTGAACTGTCACCGCAATGCAGGCCAGCCAGCACTGACGGGTTGGCGATAGGACTAATTTTGAACTGACTCTATTTTCGGAATACCTCTTTGATTGTTACTGTTACATAGTTTCAGCTAAATAAACTATCTATAAACTTATACAACAAAATAAATAAAATATTGAACTTTACCCAATGAATGCCAGAGTGTGTAAAAAATCCGTAATAAATTGGCTAAAAAGCAAGACTTACATACGTACGTATGACATAGAAATACTCTTGCAAATACTGCAATAAGGTTAGACATCACACACACACCCACATAACATATTTTTGTATTATTTTAATATTGTTTTATTTTATTTTTGGTTTCTCTTTTGTTACAAGCCTTGTTGATTCTAACTTTGTAAGTTATGAAAAGCGGGGCCTCCTAGCACAGGTATTTGATATACTTAAAAGAAAACCCGCGTAAGAATTATTTGAGTCTGTCTGTCCGTCTGTCACCACGCTGAATCTCATGAACCGTGATAGCTAGACAGTTGAAATTTTCATAGATGATGTATTTCTGTTGCCAAAAACAACAAATACTAAAAACAGAATAAAATAAATATTTAAGTGGGACTCCCATACAACAAACATGATATTTTTGCCGTTTTTTGCGATAATGGTACGGAACCCTTCGTGCGCGAGTCCAAATCGCACTTGGCCAGTTTTTTTTGTACTGGCTCGAAATGTGAAACAGAGTTTGTTGTATTATAACGATGTTTGTTCATATAACGTAACAACACGTCAGATGTTTTTTTAATGCCGGATAGTTAATTCCCGACAGATATCAAATAGTGTGTAAATAATGATTTCAGATGATTATATTTTCTTGTTTCATACTTTTTAGAGCCCAATTTTTCAGTAACTATTCGGATTTTAGTTTAAGAACTTATTTTTTATTTAAAATATTTTGGGGTTTTTAAACATCACATCACATTTTTTCTGTTTAGGGTTTGTTGTTTTACATGTATCTCTAGTTATCGTTTAACGATGACGTAGTTGATTTAGGAAATTTACTATTCACTATAGGTATGTGATATGTGTGTGTAGTTATGTTAGCTAACGAAACATACACATAGGTTTATGATTCGAAAATTGAGAGGTTCAATAATGAGGGAACAAATTAACAATTAACATAAATGCATACCTACTTACATACCTACATAAATACCGTTCAACAAACATTGCAAAGCCGCCGTAGTCGAGTAAAAATTAGTTTTCATGACTTTGTTTAGATATACTTCGGAATCATATTTTTGTCAAGCGTACCGTACGCTTGACAAAAATATGATGAAACAAACTCTGTCTTCATTTTAAAATTCCTGTTCAACAATACCACACATGATGGGGTGGGTTGAATTTTTTTTTTGTTCTTGACTTCGGGTCCGCAAGAGGGCGCCATATTCAATTGATTGTGTTATAACATTACTTATAACCAGCGGATAAACAAGACGCTTCCAACGAAACCTTATTTGTCCAATTATAACAAGTAGTTTAGAAATTATGAAGGAACATGTAAACATACATACATACACATATACCGGTCAAAAACATAACCCTCCCCTTCCTGCCGTAGTCGGGTAGATCAAAACATTTCACAAAAAAACAGACTTCCAAAGCAAAATAATTAAAAGTGAAAAACCAACTTTGATTTCGGCAGTTTGTGTCATAAAACGAAAAAAAACAAACGGTACCAAAGATAACGGCAAACGAAATCTATTCTTGCACTTTCTTGTGTTTTATTTGGAATTCGATTTATTTGATGTGCAAAAGTTTTCATTAAAATAAATTTTCATATGAGTCAACAAGCCTACGATTATTTTAAAGTAACATAATGCCACTATCACTGTCACTTGATTCATATTCTCTCTCGTATAATTTCAAGCTCTTCTGCAAGCCGTGACCCATTTTCTTCAATTGGCTCACAGTTTGCATACAAATGATAACCGTTAACACGTTTTAAGTATTACGTGGTTCTCAATGAGCTCGAAAATTACCTGTTTTAGCAGGATCAGGAGTGGAAATGATCCTTGTTAAGCGCTGAGTAAATTGATGTTTAACCACAACAATAAAATTCAATCACAGCCAACTGCTGGATATCTTCTAATCCAGGGGTTCCCAAACTGTGCGTGCGACGCCCCGGGGCGTCATGGTGCTCTCTCGTGGGGGCCGTAAACGAGAAAGAACAGCTATTCGAACTACGAGATATATGAAATACGAGCCAGAATCTACAAAATACTACTCGATTAAACATTAACAGGTACTGTTGAATATCTGCGGATCACAGCCAAAAGGCAACAGTGGTGCCCATGAGCAATGCTGCGACTCTTGGATCCTACAAGGTCTATAACCGCGAAACCGCGATACGCAGCAGCGATAACTAGGGGTCTGTTTTTTGGTGTACCGATTATCAAACTCTGGTTACTGAAGATTCGTAGTACCGCTTGATTCGTCGCGTCCATACTTATGCGGAACTGGCTATTCTGCAGTTGCATTAAATATAAAATGCATAATGTCTAGTTAAATATAAAATGCATAATGTATAATTGAACGCACACATGGCGCCGCGTGCACAGATGAATTGAACTATCTAAAACATGATACTCCTTGGCAAGAATGTTGTCAGGTTTCCTGGCTTCTGAAAATTAGTAACTGACTGGCAAAACTCTGAAAATTATAGCCGTGACCAACAGTTTCACGTGGTTTCTGGCTCAGGCCTATCACTTGGTCAGATACATACTGTGACCATGTCGACCTTTTTTTTTGGTTCAAATCATTTTGGCGATCTCTTAAAAATAAAAATTCAAAATTCATTGATGGAATGTCTGTCAAAAAGCCTCGTTTTTTCAAGGGAGCTGTCAAGAAAAATAGCTCTGGCCTGCTGACACTCAAGGCATTAATTTAAATTTTATATTGGAAAAAATTATTATATTATATTAATATATTCGGTTTATGAACTGTGTGTATTGCGTTATATTGTGATTTCTAGTACCTACTTCAAGGTGCCCTTTGGGTAAGTTATTTTGTAATTGTGTCTATGTATTGAGGCTTGAACGAGTATCCATTTTGTAATCATTTATAATTTTTATTTTTAAGAGATCGCCAAAATGATTTGAACCAAAAAAAAAGGTCGACATGGTCACAATACCCCGCCGCCCCTTGAAAAAAATTTGGAGGTAGGCCGAGAAATTTGATGAGGAGAGGAAAAAAAAAAAAAATTACAAAATGCTAAATTTAGAGATGGGATGATTTGGACGCAGTTTTGTTATTTCGAACCCGACTTCCCCTGCCCATCAATTCCGCTGGCTGGCCGTGGCAATACTAATCTCTGATTTTTATGGATTTTTAATTTCGTAGACTAAACTGACATTTGGGGGGTTGCCACTTTATCGTTACACTAGCTGTTCCCCGTGAAGTATAGAAATATAGATAAAAATAGTGTCATATCCTGAGTGGTCAAAAACCGAAGTAGATTGAAAATGGAACTATATCACGGCAAAAAAAATCATTTGCTAAGAAACTAGCGGTCCTTATTTAATTCCTACTCATATGTCAGACTTCATTCTATCGATCGCATTTATTTTATTGTTGATTTCATAATTATTAGAATAAAAGTTTAAGTACTATGTTTATAAATACTGTTATATTTAAATATATTACTTTTATATTCATAAAACACCACACAAATATTTACACCAATATTAGTAAAATTAAGTTGATGAGTTATGTCACATCGATTCGATCTGAATTACTTATGATTGAGCCTTACCTACAACATTATCCTCCGCGCTTGCAATATTTAAAAAAAACTGGCCAAGTGCGAGTCGGACTCGCGCACGATGGCTTCCGTACCATTATTGCAAAAACGGCAAAAAAAACACGGGTTGTTGTATGGGAGCCCCACTTAAATATTTATATTATTCTGTTTTTAGTATTTTTTGTAATAGCGGCAATACAAATACATCATCTGTGAAAATTTCAACTGTCTAGCTATCATGGTTCATGAGATACAGCCTTTTGACAGACGGACAGACAGACAGACCTAATAAGACTCCTCGGTCCGTCTGTCTGTCCAGACAGACGGACCGCGGAGTCTTAGTAATAGGATCCCGTTTTTACCCTTTGGGTACGGAACCCTAAAAAATAAGGGTGATTGGCAGCTGTCAGTTTAGTCTACGAAATTAAAAATCACAGTATAGCTGCTACCTTTTAGTAAAGGGTATTATTCTATTTTAAATTTCTATAATTATATATTAAACTGTATAAAGAATAAAGAGATTTATTTCAAGAGAAACCAGGCACTTACAATTTATTTTGAAATTTTATTAATTTAATTCCAATATAGCTATTGTGTTACTTGATAAGAATACTGAACAAGTTTTCCTACAAAACATTTCTGGGAATTTTGATATTTGAGTATAGAATTCCAAAATCTAATTTTGTGTTTACCAAGAAATTCTATTAGCAGTTATTGATAAAAACTTTTTTTTGAGATAAGACGTGATAAAATAACACTTTCTTATTAATATTAGCGGGTCCCCAGAATTCTGAATTAAGAATTTGAAGTTGACTGAAAATAATAATGTTTTATGAAATGAAACACCAAAAATTAATCATCGTCGATCACAACGATACCTGTGCTAACTAAAGAATCTTACTATTATTTTATAATATTTATATAATTATATTATTTTTATATTTATATAATTTTTAATTATATTAAATCCTACTACTATTAGAAACACGAAAGTTTGTGAGGCTGGATGGATGTTTGTTACTCTTTCATGCAAAATCTAATGAACGGATTTTGATGAAACTTTACAGAAATATAGCATATACATACATCAGAATAAGCCGTGGCTATAATTTATAAAGATATTATGAGAAGTACTAATACCACGCGGGCGGAGCCGCTGGCGGTAGATAGTTATCTTACTTCTTACTAATATTATAAATGCGAAAGTTTGGATGTGTGGATGTATGTTTGTTACTCAATCATGTCAGAATGTCTCAACGGATCCCGATGAAATTTAGCATAGAGATAGATTATAATCTGGAATAGCACATAAACTACTTTTTATCCCGGCAAAATGTACGGATCCCGTGAGAAAATTTCCGACTTTAACGCTGGCGAAGCCGCTGGCAGACGCTATAATAGTGAGTAATAATAATTACCAACAGGAAATTAAAGATTTCCCCAACCTGTTATTTTAATAAATAGGTGGTAAAAAAACTGCATGATCAATATTTTCCGTGCTAACCGATATATAGCCATGGCCCGAATATACCCTTTCTGCCAGTTTCCAATAAGACAAAACTATTTTCTAATAAAAGCCTGTAAGGACCATTTCAGTGGGCCATGAAGAAAAACGAGGTGAAAACATTATCTATACGTAGTTTTCAATGTGAAGGTCAGGTGTAGAAAAAATTATTTAATCTGTAGTAAGAACAGAGAGAGAATTTGCTGTATAATTCGAACCTAATAGGATAATGACAAAAAGTATTATTATTAGTCCGTCAGGTTCATTAATACAAAATATTCGAAACGTACTTTTCTTTTGTCACTTAAACAAAACATAACCACAAAGAAAAAATGGTTGAAATTTCGCGTGACCTCATTTTTTCGTACACTTTGTACACAAAAGTGAACGTCATAAGCCCCTTCCCATGGACTTTGATGCGCTTTATCTTTGTACATTTTTATTGATTAGATAAAGACTGGATAAAGCAAATAAGACGTGTCCAATTTTTGGTAATCTAACTGAAGGACTAAATAGAATTATAATTATTTTTACCCAGGAATCATCCCTATTGCGAGCAAAACCGCTGGTTCATGTTGTCTAAATATAGGTCACCCCCGTCTTTTGTTTGTGCGGTGACAAGCAAATATGAACGTGACTAGAGGATGAACAAACGCCTATTTTAAGGTTAAATAGTTGGTACACAGTTTCCAAACTCGTATGGCGGTCTTTAGAACTGACATACCATTTTTAACCAACTTCCAAAAAGGAGGTGGTTCTATGTTCGACTGTATAGTTGTTTGTTTTTTTTTATTTGTTTTTTTTTTTTATTTATTTCTCCGTCAATTGTAGACTGATTTAAAAATATTTATGTGTTTGAAAGAGGAATACCCAAATACTCCGAAATATTTTATTCCGAATTTCATAATACCTAAGAATTATAATGTCTATTACTAAAAATCACGAAATTTATTTTACCGAAAGTCGAAAATGCTTATTTGTTAGTTTTCCGATTTTCATACGTTCAAAGAATAAAATGCTCGAAGGGTTCTCGGTCCGAAAAACGACATTCCGATTTTCAATACTTCGAATAAACTAAAAGTCAACATGTTGTGCTACAAAATTTAGTGACGGAAACGAATCGCTGCAAAACCGACTTCACGCAGTTTTGTCTGCCCTACCCTAGAGTGTAATTTAAGCCCGCGTAGGCGCGGAGGGGTGGGGCGGCCCGCGAGCTGAGGAGCAGGTGGTTTGAAGGCCCGCCGCCGCGGCTGAGGCCGAAGCTGCGGTAGTGAGCGTTAAAACAATCTGCGACGGTAAGCTCGCGTGGGGCCGCCCAAACCCCGCAGCGCCGGAGCCGTGACAGAAACAATGCTTGCTGCATGCTGCATGCCTGCTTGCTTGCTGCTTGCCTGCTTGCATGTTGAATGCCTGCTTGCATGCTGCGTGTCTGCTTGCACGATGCATGCCTGCTTGCATGCTGCGCCCGAATCGACAGGGAGCGCTCTAGCTCTGGCCGGACCACCTCGATGGTGACGAGGCTGGCCAGTAGGGCGTGAAAGTCTGTCCACCATTCCGTCACCAGGACTTCGCGGAGCTGAGACCAATGCAACTCCATATGTCGCTGCATCGGCCCTACGTTCCACGCCCGCGCTTCCTTGCACCACCGATACAGTGGCGTGAGTATCTTCGCATCCAGGTCCCAGGGCGGGGATCCCGCCAGTACGCACGCCGTCTCTTAGAAGATCGTGTGATAGGGGGTATCTACCCCCTGATAACTCTGACAGCCATCGCTCCCTGTGGGTTTCGCGGAATGGTGATGCTACCGGCCGTCAGGTCAGCTGCCCAGATCGGGGCCCCATATAGGGCTATCGATAGGACGATCCCCACGTAGATCCGCGGCGCTTGGGCCTCCCAGATTGGGAAGCAGTGTAGACAACGCCTCAGCCGCGGATAATGGGGGCCGAAATTCCACCATCTGTCGAGCATCAGTCCCAGGTACTTCATGGTAGAGGTTCTGTCTGTTACCTTTTCACGACTAAACGGCTGAACCGATATATATAGATGAAATTTGGTATGGAGAAATTTGGAGACCCTGGGAAGGGTAGGATAGTTTTATCCTGGTAGTGTGTTCCCTTGGGACGATAAAACCTTTTTTTCCACGGCGAAGCCGCGGCCAGAAGCAAATAATAGTTAATATACGTCTGAAATCACCAACTCGTCTTGACCAAGCGTGGTGATCAAAGCTCGTGCGTTCTCTATATGAGAAGAAGCCATCGCTCTGCAGTGGGACAGGAACAGGCTGTTATAGTAATGAATATGCAATACCTACTGTTTCATGCTGATTATTTCGAACGCAATGTAAATTGTTACTGAATATATAATAATAAATTGAAATTGGAATTGCATTGTAAGCAGTTAAAAATAAAGAATATCCAAGTTGCATTGTCATTATCCGGCAACTGTGTATTATTAAAACTTTTACATAACCAACCAACCTGAACACAATCCATATGAAGTGATTATTATTTCCATATCGTAAATAAAGATCCTTCAGGCAGTGTTGACGAAAAATATACATTATATCAATATTTTTAATACTCATGAAATATCAATGATGACGCTGCCCAATGTCATGCTTCACATTCCAGTACAAGTTGACCTCCCATTGTCTAGGTTTTTCGTACAATGAGAGAGCAGTTTATATTGGAGATTAAACTATAGCTTCATATGCCGTCGTGAGTACGAATGTGAGAATGTATTTACGTCTGATTGTTTGTGCAATATCAATATTGGAGTATGGTTAACGATATGACGGTAGTTGGGAATATTTTGGGAGTTTCGAGTTTCATATTGTTTTCGTACCGTTTTGGCCCACAAAAGTTTTGACGACCTGGCTTGCCTGATTCGACTTCTCGTGTTTCGATCGAATCGTGATTGAAAACTGTGAAACTGTGCAATGCTTATCCAGAGTCGAATATTATAGAGATACATAATAAAAATAAACTTTACTAGATTTGAAAACTTTTGCCACAGCATCCATAGTTCATAAATACGAGTATATGCCAATCCATTGCTTGAAAAAACCCGTCCAAGTTTCACCAAATTAATTTCAAAAATTGTACCTTCCCTCTTAAAACTATGATGGTACTTTAGTTAACACTCAAGTACCAAGCTCGTCACTCACTGAAGCTTTCAAAACTTTAGCCAAAACAAGGTTAAGAAATTCACTAACACCCTGTAAAATCTACGCCATCTAAGCTGATAACACTCCCCGCAAACAAGCAACTTTTACTGCATTAACTTTTCAAAAAAGGTATTTACCAACCCCACTTTACCCCTCCTTCTTTACGCATAACTAAGTTAGAAAAATATCCATGAAAGTTTCTAAAATAAAACTGTACAAAAGAAAAAAAACGTCATATTTTTTTTCTGAGGTTCAATTTAAAAAATGTAATGAATACAGGCTGGTTGCAGAATTGTTCTTTTTTCAAATTACTGGACTTGGTTGACAACTTCAATAAGTTTGAAGCGCCCCCGAGACAGTCAAACGGTTTGATTCAAACACGTATATTTTGATTTGAATGAAATATTTTTTTATTTGATAAACCTTTTCAAACTAACTAGCTCTGTAAAAGATCAAAATGCTTGAGTCAAACCAAAATCTGAATGTTTGAATCAAACCGTTTGACCGTCTCGGAGCACTTTAAAGCATTCTTTTGTTTTTAAATATGGGAGGCGGGATATACTCCGTATCTTTCTTTGATTGCAAATCGATGTGTGATAAGATAATAATGATTTTAATGATTTATTTCACACCACAATGTAGGTACATTTAGAGAGGTATTAATACAAAGTAGGTACGTAACAGCAATAATTATTGAGGGAGACTGGTGCCTAAACGAGACGTGTCTGTATTTCAGGACAACAGGTCTCCACCCCTTGGGTAATGCTTACATTTTAATGTTGTGTACAATAATTGGTGCGGCAAGAATTTCAAAAAGCATAGACTTTCAAGTTTAAAATACAATAAAATAGAAAAGGGAAATGGTATCAATTTTTGGTGCTTGGTGTTAGTAGGTATATTTAGTAGGTATGAATTTGTGTCTGTGAGTGAGTACGGTGTATATGTGGGTGAATATGTGGGTAAGAAATAAGAATTTATCGCCTAGATTTATTGACAAATGAAAAAGGTCTCCAAATATAATAGTAGTTTATGCAGTGGTCATATAATAGGGGTTATTAAAACACGAGCGTAGGTTTATCACGTGAGGCGAAGCCGAATATGATAATAATATTACGCGAGTGTTTTAATACCTAATTATATGCCGTTGCCTACACTACTTTATCTTCACTCATACAGTTGAAATAAAACAAAAGTAGAAATGGAAAAAATATGTGTTAAGGCGGGCAATATAGATTCTCATTCTGCATGACAGCGCAGTGCGCGCATCCATAGACAAATTCAAACTCCTTTTCTACATTAAGTCAATGAGCCCATACGCGCCAGTAAATTAAAAAGTAAAAGTGTCCTATAAAAATTAAAAAGTTATTTTATGATGCAGTTTTTGTTTGAAAATCGAAGGAAAATATTGCACTATAATGGTTTTTTTTTTAATTTTACCTTGCCACGAATATAAAGTACATGATTATACAATATTTTTTGAATTCATATTTGGAACATTACGTTGTGAGTGTAGATAAAATATTGTAAATACTCCGGCCAGTTGCTAGTCTAATGCATCTAAGTTTAATTAACACGGAAATAATAAATTACAAGCGACGACCATATAGGTGCTTTAGTATGCATAAATAATATTGAAGCAAAGTTTTCCACGTTCATCTAGTTAGTTTCCATAAAACTCGCTGTGCAACGAGAGCACAAAAATAAATTATTAACACTCAACATTCACGAAACTCCATAAAACAATATCCCAGTTCAACACTATTAAAAAAATATATCAGAGAACTTTAATATTTATGCGCAGTTTTCGCAAATAAAACCTATTTTTGCGGGACGCATTGAAACAGAATGTAATCTCTATGGGCAGTTGGAAATCCGCTGGCCTCCGCATTTCAGGTCATCGGTTTTATATAAAACGGCTCCTTCTCATATTTGTGTAAAATTCCTGAAAATATCATAAAGGATAGCAAAGAAAACATTTTTCATGACTGCCGTCTTGAATAGTTTAGTCTTTTTAACGGACTTCAAAATAAAAGAGTTTAAGCTATGAAACTTATATTTGGAGACTTGGACTTTCGAGAATTTTGTGTACGCTATTTTGCGGATTTGGATGATATCGTATTTTTTTTAAGGTGCTTGCTTGCTCCGTTTTTTGGTCGTAATCTGAATACCTAGGTATTAAGAATATTGCAATTGAAATTTATAACGGATTAACTGTTTCCCGCGACTTCGTCTGTGTCAAACTAGTTTATATTTTTATTTTACCATAGGAATTGTGAATTTTGCCGGGATACAAGTTAGCCTATGTTACTAACACCAGTGAAAGTCATGTCAAAATCTGTCCAGGCGTTTCGGAGATTACCCGGAACAAACAGACAGACAGACCGGCAGACAGACAAAAAACTTAGAAATTACGTATTTGTTATAAGTGCCGTATATAATTTCACATGCATTCAATAAAACGTTGTTATTTTTATATTACATACAGACACTTCAATTTTATTTATTTGTATAGGTGTATAGATGTTTAGAAGATATATACATGGACCAAGTGATTAATCAGGGCACTATGTATAATGCCCGGGCATTACGAATCATGTTAAGTCAAATTGGCCAATGTATTGAATATTATTTAAACTTCTATATTTATCGCATTGTCTGGTCATTATGAATATTACTACGTAACGGTTGGGTATTCGATAATTATGGTCAATAACCTTACAAAGGGGTATCGATCGTGTTATCCAGTTACTGGACTGGAAGCCAACCCCAACATAGAAAGAACAAGCTAGGCAGGCAGGTACATAAACATAGAAATATTTTGATTGCTGACAGAGTAAATAATGATTCAGAACAGTTCTAGAAACTCCATTTAGAAATGACTGATTTAGCATCACGCCTGTTGGTATTACCCTTAGGGTTAGATAGAAGTGTGGCTATCTCGTGTCTGTATCTCTTTTACGTGCAATATTTTCAAAGGACTTCAAAAAGGAGGGTGGAACATCGACTGTATGTTTTTTTTGTATGTTTGTTACGCGATAACTCCGCCAATTATGAACCAAATTTGATGATTCTTTTTTTATTTGAAAGCTGGTGCGTCTCATGTGGTCCCATATAAATCAAGATCTGAGGAGTGGTTTTTAAGTTATTCTTAATAATGTTCATTTTCATGGTAATATATAAAGTACTTAAACTAAAAAGAGAATAGTAAAAAACATTTTAACAAAAAAAAACTTTCTTTTTACACCGACGCGGCGACGTATGAAAAGAAAGTTTTTTTCGCTTTATAATGTTTTATTTTGGAAGTCCCCCAGGGCGTCTCCTGCGGCAGCTAGGAGCGTGATTGCGTCTCTGTTGCGTCTCCCTCACGTGTTCTGCTTCCTTCTTCGCGAGCATTACTACTTCGCAGAAGGGAGTGACAGCTTCCCATGCCCTCTCGCTCCGTATAATGGCCTGGAGCAAAGACGGACGCGAGAGGTGCAACGACACACCTGGCTTCAACATTATTGACTGGTTTATGAACAATATGTGGACATTGGTTGAGAGCAGTGGTGGCCCAGTGGTATCGGCCGCGACTTACAAGTTGTAGGTCGTAGGTTCGAGCCCAGGTAGGCGCTTTACTTTGTGTAAATTATTTCATCACCACTGTTCTCAAAACGGTGAAGGAAAACATCGTGAGGAAACCGGCATGTCCTAGAACCAAAAATTCGAAGACATGTGACATCCACCAACCCGCACTGGGCCCGCGTGGTGGATTACGGCCCATTCCCTCACACAGAGAGGAGGCCTGTGTCCCAGCAGTGGGAACATTAATAGGCTGATGATGTGATGTGTGTGTGATGTGGACATTTGCCTATCATGGTGATTTTACAAACATTCCTCTACATGTGAGAGAGAGAGAGAACCTGCCTATCCTAAGACACTTAGCGATCTTCCTGATTCGATTTATCGAGCTCGACGCGATTCGATATATATCCCACCGATAAGCGATTATTACTAAACGAAATCAAGTACAATGGACGCAGATAATAGTTTTTTTAGAAAATACGTTCCCGATATCGCCTATCGACGCAATTTAAATTGCGTCGCGCCATCAGTAAAATATTACATTGAACTGGACTTAGATATGAACCATCTGACACAGATCTGTTAACTAGATGAATTAATCACCCCTAGAACAATCAGTCATAAATGATTCATAGCCCAATAATGCTCTAGTAATTAATGATTAGACATGCTAATCATTTTAATGAGCTGGATATACATGAGACGTTTGTAAAGGGATTAACGTGTCCAATCATCTTCGTTCCATTTGTTCGACGATTTTTTGCCAAACCATGTACCAATGGTGCATCGCCATCCGTCTTGTAGTCCGATATTGAAACGGGCTTGCCGGGATTAAATTTTGCAATTCCAACGCTGTGTGCGTTGGAATTGCAAAATTTAATCCCTTAATGTAACCGATAAAAATCGACAAGCTGGTAAATTGGCGTCGAAGTTCAAGGCCTTGAAGCTTTGACTCGACCAGTACATCACTACTAATGAGCCTCGTAGCCCGTTTTTCAATCGATTTAAGCGCATCATGTTGGTATTTCGCAGATCCCTCCAAACCCAGAGATGAGAGCAGTATTATGATCGAACTGAAGGCTGGCGATTGACGGCTGAGCAGTTGTTCCAGTGTGATCTTTTGCTTGTTTAAGGTAAAAATATCAGTCTTTGTTTAGGGTAACTGCAATATCAACAATTCTCTACCTTCAACCATTATCATTTTTTGACCAAAAGACTTCCACTACTGTATTATGCTTACAGGGACGTGCTCTAACAGGCGTAGCACAGAAGAGGTTCCGGGTTGGTCTTGTAAGAGGTTATATGTGCTGACTCGGTAATCACGGGATCACCGGGAGGTTTTAGTGACGTCTTCTTCTTTCTTCTGTTTGTGTGAGGATGTGGCCACCTATGGTGTCAGAGTTAACTAAGTCGCCTCTGGGAACCCCACAGGCCTATGACTTGGCTATTTCAGACTTACATTAACTATATGAGTCCAGGTGTCCTTACGATGTCTTCCTTCACCGTTGCCTGTGATGTCCAAGGTAAACTTAGAAAGAAACAATTTAAAGAAGTCACATTGGTACTTGCCCGGATTTGAACCCACGACCCCAAGCACGAGCTTCTTAGCCACTGGGCCACCACGACACTAGTGACTTAAGACCTAAGACTTTAGTAAGGTAAAATCCCACAATGGTATTTTCCCCCAAGTCCAGGCGCCTTTTAAAGATTTCTCCCCGTTTAAAAATAGGTCTGCCCCAAGACCTGGTCCTGTGCTTCTTGCATGATTATTATATACTAGTGGTCGCCTGCGGCTCTGCCTACGTGGTATAAGTCTTCTGTAATATCTTTAAATATTATAGCCTATTTCTTATTCTGATACATCATCATCTTCAACAGTCTTTTTAATGTTCCCACTGCTGGGAACCGCCTCTCTGTGAGAGGGATTCTGATACATAAGCTGCGTTAATGTAAGGTTCCATTAAAAGCCGTTCAGCAGTTTTTACGTGAACAAACATCCATCCATCCTCATAAACCTTTGCATTTATAATAGTTAACTGCATTAAGATCGATACCCACTAACTCTACGGAGCTTTTTCCCAGTAAAACTCCGCAAAGATACCTCCAACAAAAAAAAAGCTTAAAAAATCATTAGATAAAAGTAAAACTTCTTAAATAAATAATAAGAGAAATTTAGTATGAAAGCAGAAAGGAGTTATATCTTTCTTCTCCCTCATTTAACGATTTTTTTTCACTCTCCATTCTCGTCCTAAGTATTATCGAATAGTAACCTAAGAAGTTTCAGTTCAAAACCCTGTCTGTAAATAATCCGTATCGTTCTAATTAGTTTATTTTTAAATCTCTTAAATGTTTTTTTCTACAAATTCCGTCTGCAATAAAAACCTGAGTTTGAATAATTTGAAATGATCGTGTCAATAACTTGTCTGGTTTATCTACAAAATAGTATCAAAAAGTTTTCTACGCGTCTTTTATTTTACTTTTTATATCTGCCAACTACCAATAAACCAGAGGCTCTAAATAAGTGTAATTCGTTGGAAGCGATGGCGATAGTCGAAATCATAGAATACTATTTCAGTCGAAATGCCAAAATATAAGGGATTGATCACTTGACATTTCAATAAAATAAAATAAAGTTTATAGTTTCAATAAAAAAGTGTTACAGTATTAAAATGTGACACTGAATGTTATATATGTCGCATCAAGACTGGCCAACAGATGTAACCATCGGGAAGTCAGGATGTATTCCATTAGGTTAAGGCATCGTGTGTGGGCAGGTAGGTGGGTGCAATCGTGAAAATAAAATCACACAAATTATTCGATACACTGTGTTTATTAAAAAAACTTTTTAACAAAAAAACAAACCGACTTCCAAAAAACACTGCAGAACGAAAAATAACTTTCTTTTCCGAAGTCGGTGTCAAAACACGGAAAACAATAGGTACCAAAGACAAAAAAGTAAAAAGTTTTTTATTTATCTCTTTTTAGTTTTGATAGGTACTTCCAAATCCATCAAATCAAATCAAATCTAATCATTTATTTGCAATGAATGTAGGTTACATTAAAATACAGGTGGAGTAAATAGGAGAGAGCCATGTACATTCTGCCTAGAAATAGGCACGCAAAAATTCATAAAAATTGTTAATTAAGTATCCAAAAAAATAAAATTACAAATTAAAAAGTCGCAGAATTATTACAATTATACATACATTAATCAATATTGAAAAATGTCAAAATAAAATTACAGTTTAAAAAGTCACAGAATTATTATAATTATACATATATTAATTAATATTGAAAAATGTCAAAATAAGATGTTACTCCAGAATAAAATATACACATTGCTGATTAAAAAGTTTTGTCCATAAAAAAATCATTAATCGAGTAATAACATTTTTCTGTTAGGAAGGCCACCATATTCTTTTTAAAGTTTCTAATTGTATAATTTTTTATTACTGCTGGCAATTTATTGTAGATGGTAGGACCCATACAAATAACGCTTTTTCTTAATAACGCTGTGTTGCAGGATAACGATTTGTTATAAATTTTTGTATTGATTTCTAACGGGTCGTTTACTAGTTTCTGATATCATAGGAAATTGGTTTTTATTGGTCTTTACAAACTTGGCCATTTCCAAAATATATAATGACGGAAATGTAAGCACTTTTAGGGACTTCAATTTTGGTTCGCAACTGTCTGTGGTCTTCAAACCACACATCGCTCTAATGCAACGTTTTTGCGCTTTGAATATATATTCCCTTGAGCTGCAATTGCCCCAGAAAATAATACCAAATCTTAGAACTGATGCAACCAGACCATGATAAGCTGCTAAAGTAGTTTGAATGTCAACTTTTTTGGACAAGCTTGAAAGGACATATGCCGCTGAATTCAACTTTTTGCAAATTTCCTCTGCTTGTGGTTGCCAATTCAGTTGCCTGTCAATGTATATCCCCAAAAATTTTGCTACTTTAACTTGGTTAATTTGTTGTTTATTGTAGTCTACAGATACTTTTTTTAAAATTGTGCGTTGATGGAAGTGCATTATATTAGTTTTTTGTAGGTTTATCACTAAGTTGTTTCTTTCCAGCCAATGTACGATATCTTCCAGGGTCTTATTTATATTCTGTTCATAGCTATCCGGGTGTTCACATTTTACCAACGCGGTGCTGTCATCGGCAAATAACACCATTGGATTATCAACATGACGTGGCAAATCATTGATATAAATTAAGAAAAGGGGTGGCCCAAGGACGCTGCCCTGTGGTACACCATACTTTACTGTTCGTCCTTCAGATCGGTATTTTCTTTCTCTCTTCGTTTTAGGGCAAATTCTTGTTATTTCCGTGTACTGTTTACGATCGCTTAGATATGATTTAATAAGTTTGAGTACATTTCCCCTTATTCCATAAACACTTAACTTATTCAGTAGAATGTCGTGATCGACGCAATCAAAAGCTTTCGTCATATCAGTGAAGATTGCGCAAATAGGTACTTTGCTATCTACATTTTTTTATGATAGTACTGTATAGCTCGAAAATAGCCGTATTAATGCTTTTGTTTTTCCTAAAACCTTTTTATTCATTACATAAAATGTCATATTTAAATAAAAAATTGTTAAGTAATTCGTAGATTAACTTCTCTACTACTTTGGACAATACCGGAATTACTATTACTGGTCTGTAATTAGCTATTTCTTCTTTCTTATTCTTCTTGTAAAGTGGTTTAACTATAGCAGTTTTTAAGCTATTAGGGAACACACCAGATTCAATGCTGAGATTAATAATATGGCTAAGAGGTACAGCTATATTGTTCGTCACAAATTTAACAACTTTCGTTGCTATATCGTGATACCCAACGCTATTTTTATTTTTTAAAGATTTAATTGCTCTAATTACATTTTTAGGTAGAACTGGTGCCATAAACATTGAGTTTATGTTTTCCGGAATATTACTAGTTTCAAATGACACTTGAGGTGACTGTTGAATCTGATCAATAAAGTAGTTATTAAAGATATTAGAATTTTTTTGAGGATCTGTAATTGTTGTATCATGTAGTCTAATTTGGGGAATGGGGTCGTAAGTGTGTGTTTTGTTATTTATGACTTGCCAAGAGGCTTTCGATTTATTACTTGAAGTTCGTATAAAGTAGTTGTTCTGTGATTTCTGTGTTAATTTGATAATTTTTCGAAATTTTTTTGAGTAGTCTTTAAATTTATTTTTATTTTTATTACTAGGCCTAAGTCTGTATTGTCATAAGAGGTGACGTTGCTTTTTACTGCAAACACGTATTCCTCGAGAGACCCATTTAACTTTTTTATGCGGTTGTATAGTAATAAATTTATAGGGAAAGCAAAGGTCATACAATAAACGGAAATCTTCCAAGAAAATATCATATGCTACATTTACGCTCTCCGTATTGTATATTTCGGAGAACGATATGCAGCTAAGATGACTATTAAATTTACTTAGATTTTCTAGTGACAAATCTCGTCTCTTGATTCGCCAAGACTTCAATCTATACGTTTTATTTACTTTAATTTGCAGAGTTTGTGCCGTGTGATCTGAAAGAGCCAAATCGATCACTTCACATTTACATTTTTGACGAGAATTGTGAGCAAAGTTATCAATGCAGCTATTACTGCACAATCTAGTTGGTTGCCTCAGTTCCAGCTTAAGATTACAGCCCAAAAGAAAACATTCAAAGTCTAGGGACATTCTATTCTTTTTTAAGGTATCAATGTTGAAGTCCCCACATAGAACTACAGCTTTACTCGAGTTAATACTCGAAGTTTTCATAACAAGTTCAAGTTTTTCATAAAACATATTTAGGTTATTAATTTTCGGTGGCCTGTATATACAAATAACGATTAATTTTTGCCGGACTAATTCGATTCCGCAGCATTCAAAAATGTTTGTTATTGAATGGCGTGAGATCTCTGTTAGTTCTTTGTATTCTAGGTCTATTTTAACTAGAACGCAAGATCCTCCGCGCGTTTTTACTCGTCTTGAATAGCACGCAGCTAATTTATAATTTGGAATATTTAATATCTTTTCTTAGCCCTGCATAATAAAATGTTCCGTAATGCAGACCACATCTGTCTTAAAATTCCATTCATTCCAATTCCATAAAATTCATATATAGCCAAAGGACATCTCATGACGATTCCAATAAGCCCATACACGACTAGGATACCTTGTTTTATTTCGGAGTACCAGTGCCTACCTGCCGGCTTCATCATTAGATCAGTTCGATGGTATCATTTTCATCAGCACTATGTATTTATAAGTATTTGCTTCATCATAGTCGTTAAACTATTCGAGATATCTTATAACCCATGACATACTTAGCATTAAGGAATTCTATTGGCCATCTGTGTTCTTCTTCACCAGTTCCACTTCACCAAATGTTACTTTCTGAGTGCAGATGATTGCATTGTTGATAAAAATACCAAAATCGCTATATGTATGCCTATTATATTTGAGGAGTTCCCTCGATTTCTCCAAGATCCCATCATCAGATCCTGACCTGATGACTATGGGACCAACTGGGAAGTATACCCTTTCAAACAAAAGAAGAATTTTCCAAATCGGTTCAGGCGTCTTACAGTAATCGGGGAACATACATAAAAAAAAACATAAAAAAAAAAAAAAAAAAAAAAAATGTTTTTGATACAAAATACAGGTGTAACATACTTATTTGAAGCCCTGGCTCCTGTGCTAGGTAGCAACCTGTGTTACAGGAGCCAGTGCCAAGAAAGAAGAGCCTATAAGAGATTCCGACGAATTGAGAACCTCCTCCTTTTTTTGAAGTCGGTTAAAAATAGTCACAACTTACAGTTACAATCTTGCTTACTAATATTACGGATCGACACTGATTCTACGACGTCTTAGCTCTAAGGCGGTCAGTATTCGACAGCCCTATTCCCATTTTTTTTTATACGTGGCGTCTCACAGATTCACTCAAAATGGTTACTGCTTAACCGGGCTTCCCAGTGGAGACTAAGCTATATAGCCTCCAGCCAGGCACAAATTTCTAAACCTAAGCGACAACGCTGAGGGCTACCCCAGTTGGGGTCGAACCTCGGCTCAGGGCGTCGCTGGGGGACAGCTATGACTGGATCTAGATTAATGAATTTACTTTCCGTTCGTAAACTACCAAGGTGGAGAAGAGAGAAGAAACTCCCTTTTATATCTAATAATTTAACTAATGCTCAGCTAGACGCGGGCTGGCGGGATTTAATTGAAAGAACACGCGACGAGCCTCGGCGGCGAGGGCGGAACGAATCGGTTTGTTATCTATTGTGTATCTGCACCCTATGGCTCACAGGGAGCAGAGTAGAGAGGTCGTGAGGGGTCAGAGAGTGAGCCTCAGTTGGCAAAATGAAAGAATTTAAGAGATTACGCTCTAATTGCGTAAATACTAATTGAAAGGGAATGGGTCACGCCCTAATTGCGTACCCATTGCCCGTTTCTGAAAACTAGGCTATCTAGCTCCATAGTTATTGACGGATACCTATTGTATAGGGCTTGGGATTCAGCCGGGGTTGGTTTAATACCACTAGCTTCGATCTTTTAGATCTCAGCTGCCAGCGATTGTGCCTCATCCAGATCGCATACGCACCAATGATAATATCAGCGACGCAGCGTCTGGCATAGTTGCCCTCTTCCCCACCACGCAAGTGCTTATAAAAAACGTGCCAATGCGTAGTTGCTCTTGATTGCCGCCAGGGGCATCCTTGTGATTTGTTTTGACGTCCGTACTATTGACTAAACCCGACATATTATATAATATACCCTGTGTCGCAGAATCCAGTCTCTCTCGACAAATAATATGGATGTTTGATTAGACATATCAAATACAACGGTTCCAATAATTAAACAAAAACTGAAAGGTAACTAGCGTAAGTGTGCTGGTATGTAATTGGCCTTTGGCCGTGTTATGTTAAAGTAAATAAATAAATAAATAAATGTAAGTGATGTAGTGTATGCAATGGTGTGTAAGTAATGGTGTGTATGCGATGGTGTGTATGATCATATGGTGTGTTAACAGTAAATTGCAAGTAAGTTTTCTGTTTCGTTAGAGGTAAGTCCTAGTAGTCAATCCCGAACTGTTTTTTTGCACCAAAACTTGGTCATGGGGAGGATTTTGAGCTTTTCATTGATTTTCTCATAAAGATGTGGACCGATATGTGAGAATGCTTTGTTGCCAAATTTAAGCTTGCTGGAGGCTCTGTTCCATTTAGGCTTTCCACGCAAGCGCTGGTTCGTAACCACTGTGACAGCTGCAGTTTTGTAACCCTGACATAATGAACAGTTAGCGCACCGTAAGCATTTTAGTCACCCGATATAATATATCAGTGGGGTATCGGATTCCTAATCTATGAGAGACCTTTTGTATAGCTCTTTGGGCACGTTTGATAGCAATCATAAAAGTATTTGCAGCGGAACCCCACGATAGTATGCAGTAACTAAGTACAGACTAACATAAGGCCAGGTTTTAAATATATTCAAAAGCTTCCTTAGTAGAGTTTGACATTCCCTTATATTATTCCGATCGCTATCGCCTTAGATATCATAAATAGATAAAGTTAAATTCTGTCAGTGCCAGCGATCTTCACATTACAATCAAAGACAAAGTTCATCATGTTACTCATCCAACTGTTCATTCGAGTAATCGGTCTTAGCCAAACAGTCGGTCTTAGTCGGACAGTCTGCCCTGACCGTATCACCAATAATGTCTACGTATGTCTTTCTAGAGCGTCCCCTCCCGGCATTTACATTCACGTCGCTCTTGATAATACCTTTCGTTAGTCACCTTTCATTCTACACTCACCATGGCCAAATCATCTCAGTATACTCTTTACAATTTTAGTCACTACATCTTCTTTTAAAGAACAACGTTATCTTATTTTTAAATAATGCGCCACCATTGGTTCAAATCGTGTTTATCAAAACGGCAGCATTTTGATAAACACGATTTGAACCAATGGTGGCGCTTTGGATTCCCTGTGGCATACATGACTTATATTTTCAAAAAAAATATTTACACAGTGTTAGAACGTAACCGACGATAGATTAACCAGATAATACGGAACGGTTACCCATGGGGTTATTTATGATACTGACGCGGGCGCAACCTTTGACCAAAGAAAATTACTATTGAAATTTAACTTCAACATTTCATGAAACTAGAGCAATAAACAGCAAACAAAATAAGTCTGCAAGAATACTTGCATTGAAAGAAAAATGGCCTTAATATGGGTCAAGAAATAGGGTCGCTTGCTTGCCAGCAACGGGTTTCGAGCAACGGTCTATCACAATTTACAAACTACCGTTCTTGGAGTCAATTTAAATTCTGCTAGTAAAAATTCTTTGCAATTCGGTTGCGAGATGGTTAACGTTTCTGCTCGGTAGTGTATTGACTGGATTTTACTACGAAATGGCTTGGTTATTTTAGAAGTCTTTGTACTTGGAGCTCAATATTTGCGATATTTTTTCTCTAACCATTTTTGAAAATGAGGATTTTTCGAAATTAATATTTTAAAAGGATCACTAAAATTACTAAGGCCCTAGGCAAGTGACAATCAACGAAAGCGTGGCGATAACGATTGGAAAAATGACTAAAATGTATAGAAATGTCAAACGCTATCGAAATGTCACGTGATTATTTCCTTACAATTTGGCATTTCGACTGCCGTCGCCATCACCAATATCGAACGACATTTGTCTATACTCCATTTGAGATAACATTAGACATTTAAATAATCCCATTTTACAGCCCGTTCAACTGATTTTGACTTCTATTGCGTTGGTGATATGACAAATGGCAGTTGTAGTAAACAGTTGGTATTCGTAACAGGTTTATGCTTTTTAGGGTTCCGTATCCAAAGGGTAAAAACGGGACCCTATTACTAAGACCCCACGATCCGTGTGTCTGTCTGTCCGTCTGTCACCAGGCTTTATCTCATGAACCGTGATAGCTAGACAGAAGAAATTTTCACAGATGATGTATTTTTGTTGCAAATACTAAAAACAGAATAAAATACATATTTAAGTGGGGCTCCCATACAACAAACGTGTTCTTTTTTCCGTTTTTTGCGATAGTGGTACCCTTCGTGCGCGAGTCCGACTCGCAATTGGCCGGTTTTTTATGTCATCTTTACGTTTACGGAATAGAACTCAAAATCGGTTGAATGAACTGTGAAAAGGAATTTATAAAATTTCTACTGTTGTTCCAAATGGAGTATAGCGCCTCTGAACCGATTACAAAAATTCTATCCTTGATAGAAAGCTTCGCTGAGACTTCTTTCGAGACTAATGCACGATTCCCTTACCTATCTAAGATATTTCACGGAAGTGAAGCCACGTGAAAAAGGTAATGCGGCATTCTTCTTCTTCTTTGCAACTGAAACACAATGAGGGCTTCCGTTTTTGTGCTCACCAGTTAGCGCTACTGGCGTGTGTTGTACGTAGTCGCAGCGGAAAAACGTCGAATTTATTAATTTCAGATAAGCAGATAATTAGTGTATGACATCGTATAATTGTGTATAGTAAGTACAAATTTGTTAAGATGGGTGTTGTACTGCGGTTAGACATAATTTTAGTTTTTTCCAGATTCATTTCCAAACCAGTTTTTATACTAGCCTGGTTTAATTCATTTACCATTTTGTTTAATTGGTGAGGGGTTTCCGAAAATAAAATTATGTCATCGGCAAATCTGAGATGACTTAAAAATTTCCCATTTATATTAATACCTTGATTGGACCATGGCAGCTCTCCCATTACGTGTTGTAAGACGGCTATGAATAATTTTGGTGAGATCGGGTCTCCTTGCCGGACACCTCTCTTTATGTTGATTACTTCGCCCACTCTATCCAGTTTGACTCTACTTGTGCTGTTAGAATAAATATTTTTTAGGATGTTGATATACTTTTCATTTGTGTTTAGTGCTTTCAGCGATTCCCAGATGCTCTCGTGTGAAATTGAATCAAAAGCTTTTTTGTAGTCGATGAAAGCTAAATACAGGGGTTTATTAAATTCTGAATATTTTTCTATCACCTGGTCAACCACTTGGATATGATCCATCGTGCTGAAACCACTTCTGAAACCGGCTTGTTCGATCGGTTGGTGAGCATCGATGACTGGGGCTATCCTTTCAAGTAGGCAGGAGGCAAAAAGTTTATAAAAACAAGGCATTAGGCTTATAGGACGGTAGTTGCCTATATCAGCTGGGTCACCTTTTTTATATAGTAGTATAATTTCAGATGTCATCCATTCATGTGGCACAGCTTCTTCACCAAGTATTTTATTCCATAGGATAGTTATTGGTGTCAGTAGTAGAGTCTTCGCAACCCTGATATATTCATTGGTGATTCCATCCGGTCCTGGACTTTTTTCTGGCTTGAGTCTCATTATTTGTTTCAATATTTCATTTTCTGTAAACTGATCTATTGGAGAGGTATCTGTGTAGCTATAGGAAACCATGTTTTGATTTTGTGTGTCTGATTGTCTGTAGAGATTAGCGTAGAAGTCAGTAGCAGCATTTATGATTTCTGTGCGAGATTTGCATTTGTTGTTGCCAGACTTGAGAAACAAATAACACACCTCTCGAATTTGTCAACCACTACATATACTTAGGAAAACAAATCTCCTTTAGTAAGGAAAGAAACATTGAAGAACTTAACCGAAGAGTGGCGATTACCTGGAACAAGTTCTGGCACCACAAGGAAATACTAAAATCGCAACTGCCGCTACCGACCAAGAAAATAGTCATGGATACAGGACTTCTACCGTGCCTCACCTATGGATGCCAAACTTGGACCTTCAATCTCAAAACCAGGAACAAAATCCAGACTACCCAGAGAAGAATGGAAAGAAGTTGCCTTGGTATAAAATTGAAGGATAAGGTAAAGAACATTTACATTCGAGAGAAGACAAAAGTATGCGATGCCTTAACTTTTGCAATGAAGGCTAAATGGAAGTGGGCGGGTCACGTGGCCCGTTACAAGGACGATAGATGGACTCTACGGTCAGTGGAGTGGTCTGGGCCAAAAGGCACCAGATTAAGAGGCCGACCAAAGGCCAGATGGGCAGACGAAATTGTAGCGTGCGCGGGTGAAAGTTGGCTGCACAGAGCTAAGGACAGAGAAGGATGGCATTCCTTGGGGGAGGCTTTTACCCGAACGGGGTCCATGAATTAAATAATTAGGTAGCTGACAATTAATGCAAATAATAACTAAACTAATTACAAAATTAGAATGTATAATTAGAAATCAAATTCATATAAGTGTAACAAACGTAATTGAATGTATAGCTTAATAAGTTACCAATTGCTATAGTGTAAAATGTACAATTGCATGGAATTAATTAAATAAAGCTTTATTATTATTATTATTCCATTTATTTATTTTATTTACATATCTTTACATTTTTAAATATTATTCTATAAAAAATTAAATAAAAAAACATTTAAAAATACAAAAATAGTAGCCCACCGGTATCGGGAACAGGGTCCAAGCTACCGGTGGTCAGGGCTCCTGAGAGAGGAACCTCCTAACGATACGCGCCGTGTCCAGGAGTACCGCTTTCTGGATCAAGCCCTTGATCCAACTGCCCAACGAGAGCCTCCTCAGATGTTCGTCGAGGCTCTTGGCTATTATGCCATTGGCCGTAACGACTATCGGCACAATGACTGCTGTATTCACATCCCACATGTCGACAACCTCGCGAGCCAGATCAAGATATTTGCTTTTCTTATCTCTCTCAGCCTTCACGAGGTTCTCGTCATGGGGAACCGCTATATCAACAATCATTGCGCGACGCTCTAGTCGGTCTATCACCACTATGTCAGGCTTATTGGCAACAATAGTCCTGTCAGTGATGATAGACCGATCCCAATACAACGTGACATTGCCATTTTCGAGAACTGGGTCGGGCTCATACTTATAGTAAGGCACTTCCGATTCGACAAGATTGTATTTCAGAGCAAGTTGCTGATGGATAATCCTGGCTACAAGGTTGTGTCTATGCAAATAGTCTCCGTTAGCTAGACTAGAACAACCGGAGATAATGTGACGGATGGATTCCCCCGGCCGGTGACATGCCCGACAGATGTCAACCGTGCCGTCTTTCACAATATATTTCCGGTAGTTGTTCGTCATCATAACTTCGTCCATAATCGCAAAGACAAAACCTTCGGTTTCCCCGAAAAGGTCACCAAATCGCAGCCAGGCCACGGACGCTAAAAGATCTACATCAGGCCCATGTAGGACCCGGTAGAAGCGTCCGTGAAGCTCCTTGCTCTGCCATACCTCCCTGCGGTCATTAGTATCTAATACTATAGGTTTGCGCCAGTTCTCGTTAGCCAAGGAGAGCGGGGTAAGGCCCTTATCCACCGCTACCACATCTCGATGCATACCCACGTCAGCTGCCTGGAAATATTCCCTAAGACTGCATACCTCGCGGTTGTGCAGGGTCTTAGCATTTAAAAAGCCACGACCCCCGCACTTCCGAGGGATATACAGTCTCATAACCGATGACCGTGGGTGATGCATACGATTTGCGGTAAGCAATGTGCGGACTCTCCTATCCAGGGCGTCAAGTTCTGTCTGAGTCCATTTGAGTATGCCGAAAGAATACATCAAGACCGGCATGACCCAGCCGTTGAAGGCGCGCACCTTGTTCCCGCCTGATAAAAGACTATTTAGTACTTTTTTCAGGCGGCCAAAGAAGCGTTCCTTCAACGACTGTTTCACGTCAGTTACATTGATGCCTAATGCTTCCGACATACCCAAATACTTGTAAGTTTCGGTTGAGGAAAGGGATCGAAGGTGTATGGAATCCGAGAGTTGTATTCCCACGGATTCCATAATCTCCCCTCGCTTTACATGCATGACAGCACATTTGTCCACACCAAATTCCATCCTGATGGCGTCACTAAAGGTTTCTGTAACCTTCAGTAGCTTCATCAGTTGCAAGTTGTTGGGGGCAAAGAGCTTGAGATCATCCATGTAAAGGAGGTGAGATATGACCTGACCTCCTCTTCTCAACCGATAGCCCAGGCCCGAACCCTCCAGCAGTGTACTAAGAGGGTTCAGGGCTAAACAAAACCACAGTGGACTCAGACTATCGCCCTGAAATATTCCACGCTCGATCCTTATAGGTTCGCTGTCCTCTTGAATCTGTCGACATCCTGGATAGTGAAGTACCGTCCTCCACTGCCTCATACACGACATCAGGAAGGTGCGCAGAGTTGCATCAATTTTATACAACTCCAGCACCCTCATGAGCCATGTATGTGGCACTGAGTCATAGGCCTTCTTGTAGTCTATCCAACATGTCACCAGATCCCTTCGGGAACGGCGAACCTGCTGGCTAATAGCAATGTCTATAAGGAGCAGCTCCTTAGTACCGCGGGACCCGTTCCTACATCCATTCTGAGAAGCAGACATGATTGAATTCGTATCAATATGTTGATTAATTTTAGCTCTCAGAATGGATGTAAAAACTTTATAGACCGTCGGTAAACATGTTATCGGTCTATAATTTTTAGGTTCCGCAGTACTACCTGATTTGTGGAGCAAGTGGGTTATTCCTGTAGTTAGGAACTGGGGCAGCGATCCTGACTCTAAGGCAGACTGGAACTGAGTTGCCAAACGAGCGTGCGACCTTTGGAACCATTTTATCCAAAAGTTGTGCAGTCCGTCCGGCCCTGGCGATTTCCAGTTAGGCAACGGACGGACTGCACGAGCTACATCTTGGGGGCTGATGGTAATTGCCCCCATTTGTGGTATCGGATCGCACGCTTGTTCGACCTCCCGAGTCCAATCACCCTCGGTGTGACTGACAGGCACCGACCAGATATTGCGCCAGAACGAATACATGGCGTCATCATCTGGTAGGCGTGTATCAGTCACACCTTGGTTCGGTCGCTCCCAATCCCTATAAACCCACCTTTCGTTGTTCTGGAATGTACGATTCTGCGTGTATCGCTCCACTCGCCGCTTGTACCGACGAATACGGTTTGCCCATGCATAGATCTTCTGCTTCAGGAAGTCGATACGCTCTGTGACGCGGGATAGATAATCTCGAGAACTGATATCAGTCCCCGAGAAAGCCCGCCTCACAAAGCGCATCACTCTAGGGCGAGTGTTGCCATCCCTGAAGCAGATAAGCTTGCCGATGAGTGCTCTAGCCTCACCGATACGACGCTCAATCCTGGACTGCCAGGCTGGTACAGCTGGTCGTGTAGTTCTGTCACTTTTTGGGAATTTGACGTTAGCTACACGACATGCCGCAACAGCCGCACAGTACAATATTGAGTGGGTATCGGCAAGGTCTTTGCTGCTATCAAAAACATTTGATAGCTGCGAATCAAGAGCACACACCAGCGCCCTATTTTTCTTATGCATGGGCAGACGAGGTAGTCGAGGTCTAAGCTCAGGCGGTGTGGAGCGATACTCGCTGAATGCACATTCCAAAGCACTCCTTAAACGTACATTGCATTGGGTACTCACAGATATAGCCCTGTCGTCGTCATCCTCACCATCATGATCGGGTCGCGGTGAAGCACTGGGTTGCAGTTGCACCGCGGCCGGTGGTAAGGCAGGCGAGACACGGCTATTCCGTGATTCATTGCGCAGTCTATCAAGTACGGCATCATCCAACATACGGTTACGTTGGATGACCCGCACCTGATCCGACAGACGTTGGGCCGAAACGTTGACAGCTGGCTCAAGCACCTGAAACAGAGAGAGCATCCGACCACGGTACGCAGTCAGGTTAATTCCCCCCTCTGTAGCCCCAAAGTATGCGCGCATGACGTTTTCGTTGATCGATTGCGTCCATCGCATGCGCTGCACACTTCCACCGGGAGCGGGGACCCTGTCAGAGGCCGATGGGCCTCGAGGTCCCAAGCTGTCCGGCGGCCGGCGTCCTCCCCGTCGACGCGCAGGTGGTGGTGTCGTCGGCGGAGAGAAGTATTCGTCGCTCGAGCTCGACGCAACTGCAGCGTCCGGGATCGCTTGACTCACGATTGTAGATGGTCCCGGCGGCTGCGAGGCGGAGCTGAGCGACGAACCCGAAGATGTTGGGCGTGTGTTTTTGTCTCGGGCCTGGCTTCTCGTGAACATTTTTTATTCATCTTTGGTTGTCAAGTAATTTTTCATGTTGTAGTTTTGATTGGATTACATCGTTACTATTGTAATTTTCTTTTATTTTCTTGGTTTTTCATTTTATTGGTGTGTTTGGACATTGTTCTATTGTATTTTTCTATTGTATTAATATATTAGTTTATATAGGAAAATTTAGAGATAAAATTTTTCATGTCACACTTGACAGGTCAGGCCACAGATCTGGCCATATTATTATTATTATTATTAAGTACAAATTTGTGTATCCAACCATTGGGGAGCTATTCAACAAAAACTGTTTCCGCTGGAACTACGTCATCCTAGCGGCACCTTTTTTTTCCTATTCACGTAGATAAAAAAATATATATTCAATAATTAGTTTGAAACGAGAGGTAAATGTGTATGCTTAAATGAAATTTGTGTGACATAAAACTGCGAAGATAATCAAGTTTCCGCTGCGCTGACGTTTGGCTATTTGATGAAAATAATTAATAACTCGTGAGATAGAACAATTGTATCAGTTTCGGTTGGCTTGCACCAAAGGTCGGCTCTCAGTCCTTACCTCTTCCTGATGATAATGGACGCGCTGACGTCGGACATACAGGAAGAGGCACCCTGATGTATGTTGTTTGCCGATGACATTGTGCTGGTTGCCGAAAGTGGCCTAGAGGTCCAGAGCAAATTGGAGATGTGGTGGCACAGACTGGAGAGTGTTGGCTTAAAATTGAGAAGAACTAAAACCGAATACTTGTTCTGCGATTTTGGCGGCCTCTCCAGTTCCGTGATTATAGCTCTCACTGGAACACCCATACCGATGTGCTCCTACTTCCGGTACCTAGGGTCACTTGTCCAAGGGGATGGCGAGGTAGACCGAGACGTAACGCAACGGATCAACTCGGGATGGATGAAATGGCGACAGATCACTGGAACAACTTGCGACCAACGGATGCCCCTCAAGTTAAATGGGAAAATTTACAAGTCCGTGATTAGACCTGTCGTACTGTATGGATAAGAATGTTGGGCTGTGAAAAATATGGATGAAAAGAGATTGCATGTAGCAGAGATGAGAATGTTGAGATGGAGTGACGAGAATGGATAAAGTGAGAAATGAGTATATTAGAGGAAGTTTGAAAGTGGCGCCAGTGACAGAAAAGTTGAAAGGAAACCGTTTGTCCTGGTATGGTCATCTGATGAGGAGGAATCAACGCATGTTAATAAAAGAGTTATGAACATAAATGTGGAATGAATGAAGGATGGAGGGAGAGGGAGGGGACAGCCAAAGAAAAGATGGATGGACTGTGTGAGGAGTGATATGAAAGAAAAGGGAGTCAGTGATAGCGTGACGGTGGACAGGATGGAATGGAAGAGGAAAATGTGTTGCGCCGACCCCAAGTAACGTGGGACAAGGGCAGGAAGATGATGATGAATATTTAATATTAATATATCTAATCTATAATATATTTTTTAACCCCGATAACGGGTCCTGTGGGGTGGTCCACGGGAGCTAAGCTGCGAGGAACAGCTAGTACTATGTAAAGATATACTTAAACATAACACCCTATCACATATCGCGCTTTATAATAAATAAGCTACATAATAAACACAAGACAAGCATTTATAAAACAAGTGTACATTACAATAACCGGTCTTATTGTATAAGGTGATCTCTTAAAGACAACCTTTGGATGAACTGAAACGAAGGATCTCGGTCTCGCTTGTGCAGCTATTATTTTATGTAGCTATTGTAGGTACAAACTCTTGTATAATAATATGCTTGATAGCCGTTTAACTAAACTAAGGGAGCCTTAAGGGTAATCCAGAATTGCACCTAAAATCGAACCCCATCTATTGATATCCCCATAACCAAAAGGTTAATAGCAATTTTGTTCCGCCTTGTTGAAGAGTAATTTATGCGAAATACCCTTCTAATGTGCCTCAAGGTAGTTCCTGATTTATGTCTCTTGTTCATAGTTAACATAGATATAAGTTATTAATGTTAAAATTCATTAGTTTATGTTTGTACCATATTATAGGTAGTGTCTTTACGGCACTTTCGACTTTGCGTGTACTTACGGAATTTATAATGGTTGCTTATGGAATTTATGTGACGTGCAGCCTGTTATCTTTGAGAGGATGAGCAGTGGTTTGCGTTTAACAAGATGTATTTTCGAGGTGTTTTGCTTTGAACAAGGAACTGATTTAACATGCACCTACAAGGTTCAGTGTTACTCTGTTAATATGAGAATTTAATCTATCCCTACCAGTTTTATTTTTGCAAAAAATAAATAGTCTTTAGCCGATGCTGGGGTTTAATCTATCTATGTACCAAAATGTATCAAAATCAATTTAGCTGTTTAGGCGTCAAGGTAACAAATAAACACAAAGAAAGTCACTTATTTCGCATTTATAATTTTATGTTAGAATGTACAAAAACAAACACCTCACTTTACATTTACAGGATGAACCTTACACAAATTTTTGTCATGGTTTTATTTTGCCACTTTGGTGGCGTGATTTATTGCCAAATTATAGCTTTCTAGTACTGCCCTTTTTTTTTCTGCTACTGTTTCTGTGTTGCTGTGCTGGTTTCTGTGCTGCTGTTTCTGTTCTGCCTGTGCGGGTCACAAATAAAAATGTTTTCTTTCTTTCTTTCTTTTCTTTTACTAAGAATCTCTGAGCTAAGCTGCGGGTGGACGGACGGACAGACGGACTTGGCGAAACTATAAGGGTTCCTTGTTGACTACGGTACCCTAAAAACGAACATACTTAGACGTAGAAAAATATTTTCCATACCATTTATGAAGCGTTCTAGGCAGATAACTTCTTAATTGATCCTCTGAGTTACAAGAAGCGCTTCTGTAGTTTTTATCACAAGAATATAGTCTGGAGGGCCATTAATTTTATTATTAAATCCTCGTTTGTTAGAGGAATTAACAAGGAATTTAATAATGGCAAGTAAAACAATGTTTGTTGTAATAGTTGAACGTGTTCTGCTGCTACACTTAGGAATCCTTCTTGCTATGTTATGCGGAGTAGGATCAAAGGATACTTTTTTCTTTTGTTTCCACGGAGGAAAAGGATGTTTTCAGCAGTATATATTACAGTATATATTTTTGCTTCGATTCTGGAATGTTTTTAATTACTGTATTATGCATTATCTATTGTGTCGTGGTGGCTCAGTGGCTAAGACCTTGCTTGTCGTGCTTGAGATCGTGGATGCAAAGCCAGGCATTTCGGGGAGTGTGCGATGGAATTGCATAAACTAATTCCTCCTAGCCCGTTCCATCATCGGACTACAAGACGTACGGCGATATGTCATCGGTACATGGTGGACATCCCAACCTTACGCACCAAACGTTTTGGGAATACTTTTATTATGCGTACAGCAAAGGAGTGGAATTTCCTGTCAGAGTTTGTATTTTCTGATAGCTACGCGAGTATACCAAAAAAAAACCATAGTTTCATTAAACATGTTAAAATTGAAGCAATACGTACATTTTATTTATCCCTTCCATAGAAAAGTAGGTAGGAATGTTACGCCATATTTTTAAGGGTATTCAAAACAATTCATAACATGTTTTTTTCCACGTGCCCCGGTTACCGCGCAAAGTTATTCGGCATAACTCAAACCACAAGAATTTGCTAATGAAATAATTTCAACACGGTTCCAGTTGCTGTGAACGTTTTTTTGGAAAAACTTTTTAACAAATAAAATAAACCGACTTCTAAATCAAAACACTACAAAGCGAAAAATTACTTTCTCTTCGGAAGTCGGTGTCTTTGTTACCTATTATTTATCGTTTTTGACACCGACTGCCGAAGAAAAAGTAATTTTTCGCTTTGTAGTGTTTTGTTTTGGGAGTAGGTTTAATTTTTCTTGCTAAATTTTTCTCTTTTTAGTTTTGGTACCTTTTATTGCCATTCATCTAGTAAAAAATTAACAAGTAACACACACATAAAAAATTACAGTTAAATTGAGAACCTCCTCCTTTTCAAAGTTGATGCTTCGGTTCCCTGTTGGCAAACTGGAAAGAAGACAAATTCATTTTTACAATCATTTACTTACTTTTATCTGTCCGGGTGTCTGTAACCAAATCTTTCAAGCTAAATTGAACCACTTCCCAGTGTTAGGTTGTACTGAAATTTTGCACACACGTTTGGTTCTCGTGAAAATGCAATTTTGTATTTAAAAGTTTGTTGTTTTACATTTATGTTTTATATTGATGAAGAGAGTTTGAGACGATTGTTTGGGGCAATGACCATTGATCACTATACTTTTACAAGCGAGAGAAAAAAAAATACGAATTACCTACATGCTGGTTTTTTCAGCAGCGTCCCTGGCGTTAAAGTTGAAAATTATGTCAAGGGAATGGTTATATACAATATTATCAAACTTTCATATTTTTCATATTATATATTTTTTTTACTAACAGGATATAAAAGAAAAGTAAAATAAATACATTTATTGTCACAGAGATGTGCTTGTAAATGATTAGTTGATTACCATTAAGTATGTCTAACACGTGTGCTAGTACTTAAAGATAGTGTCAATACAAGGTATGCTTATGTTAGTAAAGATAAAACTACAATAAGTAGGAATATAAGTAAGTTACTACAAAGAGATAAAGTAACCTCTTTCAAAAAGATCGAAATACTTATAAACACTTGTCATTTTCCACTAAGTACATATAATAAATTCAACGAGCATTATTATAATTAATCATGCTTGTTTTAGATTTATAAGTAATCTAAATACCTAGCTAATGTAACAGCTAGGTATTTAGACTAATAAGTCTTTTTAGGACTCCCACACACACAGCAGACTATGCCCGGCGTTTCATTGCGTGTACAAATTAGAAGTGTAGATATCCGCAGGCAAACGAAACGAAGGTTATGTTACGAAGGTTATTGACATAGCCCGAATAATTGTCAAAATATATGGCTGTCGGCACATTGCTCGCAAAACGTATGGTCGATTAGGCCTAAAAGTTTTGGAATGGTGGCCGCGTACTGGAAGATGCAGCGTTGGACGCTCCCTATAGTTGGACCAATGACCTGATTAAGGCTACTGAAATGTAAGACGCACAGGACGGACCGTTCTGGCGACACTTATTGAAGGCATATGTCCAGCAGTAGATAGCCTTCGGCTGAAATGATGATAATGATGTTTTCTTAAAAGAAATACATATTTACCATAAGTCAGTGGTAGATTAACAAACTTCACGTTACACTTTAAATTAAAACGGGTAAGTAAACAAAATAGTAAATAACATAAGCAGTGTATCAATATAAATAAGTAAATATAATAACATAAAGATAAGTAGTAAATAGAAAAATAAAATCAGGGCCGGATTCATTATGTCGGAGCTCCTAGGCAATGTCCGTCTCGGGGCCCTTTAACTTTTTCACATTATGTAATTTTTTGCGCATGGCCATGCCATCAACCTATTCAATATAAAATTAAACTTTAAGTTTCAGTGCAGTGTGTCATTCTTCTTGTGTCATTGAAATTCAGATACCTGTTCCTATCATCAATGAAGGATTGCGTTGGAGATTCCTTGCATGAGTACTCGGTCGTGACATGATTATACAAATCTACAAAAAATATTATCACTGAAAAATATCAAAAGAAAATCTTTAGGCGGGGCCTCCAGATGATCTGGGGCCCCAAGGCAGTTGCCTAAACTGCCTAATGGATAATCCGACCCTGAATAAAATTGTAAGCCAGTGTGTAATATATATATATATATAGTATTTTAGTGAGGGATGAACTCACGTAGACTTAAGTTAGTTAAGTAAGCCTAAAAATAATGTCCGACGTAGGAGTCAAACAACTGTAATTTTTATGAAAAAAAACAAACAAAACATAAACACGATAAAAAAAGAGCGCGGACTGCCACATGTCCGCGGTAGAACATAGAAAAAAAATTATTAAAACAGGTATGATATTACTTTCACTGAAAAGTCCTAGTCTAATTTCAACAAAGTTTGCCGTCATTTTATATACCTTAATACTACTACTAAACATCTTCAAAGTGAAGGATTATGTACTGTCGACAAAATAGATTAGTAATCAGTCAAAATTAAGGTACTCAAACGTCAACTGATCGCCGTCAATCTATTATTTCTATTATCTATTATTTGACTCCTGCTGAATGCGAGAAGCATGTTGCTGATCGATGTGGTCACACTTGGGAGTCCATCGGTGGACTTCATCCGGCTGTATTTATAGTGATGTTGGTAACATTGTGAATCGATCTGGAGGGTCGATGTAATCGAACGACCGTAATGCAGTGGCCTGGTAAGGCAACATATTAATGTTACGTTTCAAACTCGGACGAATAAATGCTCTTACGCAATATTTCCCGACACATGGTTAAAAAAGAAGTTCACGGGACGTACCATGCTCTCTTAGGCGTTGTCCTAGATACAACGCGAATACACGATCAAACATACTTATGTCGAATAGGTATCCTAATTGGCATTCACGCGATACGGTCGCGCGACTATAATGTTTGTTAATATTCGCGCGAACTAAGTTCGTACAAACGCGCGATCAAACATATTGATGTCAAATAGGTGTCCTAATTGAATTTTTTGTTGTAACCATGTGGCTGTCATCGTCTCTGATTATGTTGGTAGTCAAATGATTCTTGTACCATAGACATATAGGTAATCATAAAATGCAGACCCATCTCCTCGTAAGTCAGAATATTGATTGCAAAATTCGCCACGTAATACGACTTATTTTCGACAAAGCACTTTGCTTCCTTCCAACGTTATTTTTTTCATTGCTATTGAGACCCGCAAAATAGGTCATCCACACGATACGCAAAAGTAAAAACTGAGTGTTTCCGTAGTCCTGCATACCCGGACCCGCGATAATCGCGTATCGCGTTGTATTAGTACAACGCCTTAGAGTACTTTTTTTTCTTTCTTTTAGTTAGATTTTTTACAATGTTTTCAATAATCTTTATAGCCCTTTGCTATGAATAGTTACAGCACTGATAACAACATTTGTGCCACATGTTAAATTTAGTCTTGTTATATATTTTTATTTATTTTTTCCTTTGTATAGATTCTTTTACTGATTGTTTTGTGAATGTGTGAACATTGTAGGCCTTCTAGATTTCTAGACGCTTGTTAACATTTGTTAACTCTCTCGTTTATACAATTTTTTTTTAGTTTCTTACGACTTATTGTCGGGCCTACGTTGTCCCCCCATATCTAAGCACTAATACTGTAACGTGGAAATATTGTAAAAACAAACCAATTTTTTTTAAAAGAGTAACCGTGGAGTTTCTTGCCGGTTCTTCTCCACAGGAAACGACTAACCCGAACCGTGCACCTTTTGTCGACGTTTTATAAGTGCCCATGTAGGCCTATGTGAAATAAAAAACATTTGATTTGATTTGATTGATTTAGTAACGTTATTTCCATTGTGCGTCAAGGACAGACTTTTATAAGTTTCTCCATTTAGGTAACCTTGCTCTAAGATCTCATGGTAGGGTCCTAGATGGTAGCCTGGCAAGGTGGTTACCAATCTATTTTATCGAATGTACTTTAAAAATAAATTAAGCTATACTAAGCTTTACATCGATATTGAAGGTCGGTGGCCTTTCAGAACGTTTCGGGCATTTCAATAGTTCATTGCCGTTAAATTGTTGAATTCGTAACGAATTATTAAGTGCTAGCTTCTGCCCGCAGCTTCGCCCACGTAAAAGGTGTTTTATCGTCCGAAGGAAACAATTACCGAGATAATTACAATCCTATGTCCTTCCCAAAGTCTCAAAATATCTCTATACCAAATTTCATGTAAATCGGTTCTGCGGTTTGAGCGTAAAAAGGTAACAGATAGACAGAGTTACTTTCGCATTTATAATAAACTAGCTGTTTCCCGCGGCTTCGCTCCCGTGGACCACCCCACGGGACCCGTTATCGGGATTAAAAAATTGCCTTTGTCACTCAGTAATAATGTAGATTTCTATTGGTGAAAGAATTTTTTAAATCGGTCCAGTAGTTTCGGAGCCTATTCGGTACAAACAAATAAAAAAATCTTTCCTCTTTATAATATTACTAGCTAACCCCCGCTGCTTCACTCCCGTCAAAATTATAGCCTATGTTGTATGTGTACTTGGGAATAATGTAGCTTTCCATAGGTGAAAGAATTTTTCAAATCGGTCCAGTAGTTTCGGAGTCTATTCGTTTCAAACAAACAAACAAAAAAATCTTTCCTCTTTATAATATTGGTATAGATTATATTATATTATATATAATATATATATAAGTAATAAGTATAGACTACCTTCTGCCAGCGGCTTCACCCGCGTCATAAAGTGTTTTATTATCCCAAGGGATCATTATATCGAGATAAATAGTAGCTAATGTGCTATTCCAGACAATAATCTATGGCTATGCCAAATTTCATCCAGATCCGTTCAGCCGTTCTAGCGTGATTGCATATATCCAAACACATCTACCCAAACTTTTAATTTAGTAATATTAGTAAGACTATTGTATGGATCATGAATAGTTATTCTACATGTTTATTTATTTATTTATTCAAAATTATGTAAGTAACACCTTAACAGCTACAACGCCAATGCGATGCTACTACCACAAAGATACAATAGAATGTTACAATACAATAGAATGTTGTAGTGTTACGTATAGTTCTGACGAGCTATACGTAAGCCACGTTAATAAAAATAAAAAGATAAAAGTAAAAAGTAATTATAAATTTAAATTAATTAAAAGGATATTGAGATATATAAAACTATAGGCCGGCTTCGCACGACGTGGGCAGCTAGGAAGGTCCGGCTTCGCACGACGTGGGCAGCTATCCCATAGCAGGCAGGCAGGCTAGGCAGCTGGACGGGCAAGAAGGCGTGGAATGCCCGAGGTAGGCACACGAGCAGGCAATTGGATAGGTAGGCTCACAGATAGATGGTCAAGGCAGCTGAACTAATGGTCAGGCTAACAGGCAGGTAGGCAATAGCACTGGTGCAGGAACAGGCACCAAGGAATGTGGAGGCCGGGCTGTGGCTTCATACACCGATTAAACGAGCCCTTTAATATAAAGCGGTGACCAACGAGGTTATTGAATCAGTAAAAATGCTCACATTTAAGTTCCATACTCAATAAATAATATTTATTGCACTTCAAAGATTTGATAGATTCACAGGCCTTATATATAATAGTTTTTTAGAGAGTTTTTCAGATTCAATAGTACACCACGTAGTACTAAGTAGAAAACGGACTTTCAGCGTTCCGTCCAGATTAAAAACTAAAAAAGTGACGCGTTTTTCGTTCGTTTCTCTTCGTTCCGACATGTCTTCGAAATTTTAAATTCAAATACCAATTAAGAAATCATGAACGAAATAAAACGGTTTACAGAGGGGCAGTCTGCCGCTGCCCTTATTATGAAAATTATAATGTACAACGTGCTTAAAGAAGCTATAGAGTATGGTATCTTATGTCTATGGTTTAAGAAAATAAAACAGACAAATGTCATGTCAGATAAAAATGTCAGAGTATAAAATAATGTAATAGTTTTGGATTTTAAAACAAATCGTATGATTTTCAGGTGCATACATCAATAACAAAGAATACAAAAAATTGGGAAATATGAGTTGATACAATTTAAAAAGTTATGATGCAGATTTGAAAAGTATGTTAGAAAACGTAAGTAGACTAAGCCATATGGAATAATCACCACAATGTTTAGACGTGACAACGTCTAATAAATCGATTTATTTCGTATGCACGCACGAAAAAGGATGACTCACTTTCCCGTTACGCTCATTGTAACGTTTCGATCGGAACGATCGGCTTGCGCCGCATCATGCGGTCATTACGTTGTCACGTTAAACTATCGTCCGTAAACCGACTTTACAGACAACTAATTTTTTTGCACTTGAAGGAACCATTTATGATATCTGTACAGGACATCCTTCACTGAATTATAAGGTCTGCCATTAAAGGTTGAAGAAGTGGCCAGTTGTTGGCAGTTGGCAGTTGTATCTAAGGCTGTGTATGAATGGGTAATGAAGACGAAGAAAAATGGTAAGCTGCCAAGCCTAAATTGCCTGAATAATCATAAAAATAAGGTAATTAACTTCGTTGATATTTCTTACTTTTCCTTTAATATTATTCCAGCGTTGTTACTTTATTAATTAAAGTAAATTTAATCACTTCTTTTCTTTCGTCTAAGAACCCTTGGCTAAGACCTCGGCTCCTGTGCTCGAGAACATGGGTTCAAATCCAAGCCAATAAAATTATTAAAAAAATAAAAATTAAGTTTATCTCGGACATCGCTGAAAACAGTTAAGGAAACCATTGTGAGGAAACTTGCTCTTATAGTTAATATATTAAGTTTAACATATATTTACAGAAATAAAATCATTTATATAAAAATAAATCTGAAACCAACATCCAAAAATACTCGTGCCTTCTCTGTATGAGAAGAGGCATTTGCCCTGCAGTGGTACAGTTACATGCTGGTATGATCATTATAATTAGATATTACAATCGCCTTAAATGTTATGGTGTATTCCTAGATTTAACGAAGGCCTTTGATACAGTTTGCATCCCTAGAATATTGGCCAAGATGGAGCATATGGGAATACGTGGTGTCGCCCTAGATAATTTACAAAGATTACCTCAGTGGACGTAGCTAAAGCGTTAAAATTGATTCCATTCTTAGTGACGAAGAGTTTTTCGGCTACGGTATACCTCAGGGAAGTATTTTGGGACCCACACTTTTCCAAATAAACATTAACGATCTCTGTCTATTGCGCCTCATCCAATGTGACATTTTTACCTATGTGGATGACACAGCTCTGTTGATATACGATAAGGACTGGATCAAAGCTAAAAACAGAACTGAACTCACTTTGCGAACTTTTTTGTTATGGACTGGCTTTCTACTAATCTGCTGACCCTCAACATATCCAAGACCAAAGTAATTCAGTATCGCTCGCCAAACTCAAAACCACCTACAGACTTACTACAGACTAAAAAAAATAACGCATACTTGTCATAACGCAATGCCATGCAATCGTAACTGCTTGACTGTGGTTACTAGTATTAAATATTTAGGGGTTTATATCGACGAGAGGCTGGATTGGCGTGTTCATACGAATAGTCTATGCTCCCGGCTTCGAAAACTAATGTACTTATTTAAGGAACTCAGACATTCGGCTCACATTCATACAACTTCCCTTGTATAACGTTCTCTGTGTGAGTCCATAATAACTTACTGCATACCAGTATGGGGCGGGATTTTCAAAACCGTGATGCTTAGGGTGGAACGAGCTCAGCGGGTGGTTCTCAAAGTCAAGCATTTCCGTAAAAGAGACTACTCCACAGCCCAGCTGTACTCCGATGCTCAGGTACTTACGGTGAGACAACTTTATATCCTCCACATTGTCCTGCGCAGTCATTCCATGATGCCACTTGATATAAACCTTACCTGTCGATGAAAGACAAATCCTTCCATTAGTAGAACACACGTAGACACATCACATACGTGCACACACACACAATCACACACACACACAGTAACACAAATACACACACTCACACACAAACACATTTTCGCCGGATTTTTATATTATTATTAGTTTGAATATGTACCTTTGTTTTAATTTTACCCTGTTAATCTGCATAAGAATAAATTGTAATTCCTCCCCGGAAGAGGGCACTGGCTCCTGTAACACAGGACAATCATCTAGCACAGGAGTCAGATAATCCATATATTTGTATGATTTCTTATGTAAATAAAGTTATTATTATTATTTAATACTAGCTGTACTACCCGCGGCTTCGCTCCCGTCGACTGCCTACACTTTTTTTTTTTTTATTTTTTTTTATTTTTTTTTTTTTGCGTGGAGAAATGCTCATGCATACTGCACAACCACGGGGAGATAGTGCAGTTATGTGGGACTCTAACCCACTAAAACTCCACGGTGTCCTCCTGTGCCGCTTATGGCGGGAGCACGGGTACGCGTTAGCACTCACCGCGAACCCGCCGCAGCTGTCCGTCACCGGACCCTCCTCGGGGGAGTCCCCCCATCACTGGCGCACCAGAACACACTGCACGCCGTGAACACCCTAGGGACCAATCAGCACATGGGCGCCAGACGACCCCGTGTATGGCACCCTTGGTCCCCCTGTGACGGGTCAAGGTCAATGGCCCCGCCACCTACCATTGTTCGGCCGCAGGGGATAGGGAGAGCGGCTAACGCAATACCGACACTCCTCTTCCCCTGCGGCCCCACCGCGTCCGCCATCAGACGGTGGCGACCCCGTCCGGGCCGCGGAAGGTAGGGTGAGCGGCGCACCGCAATACCGGCACTCCTCTCCCACCGCGGCCTCCAACCCTCAGTCGCAACATCGTATGGGATCTGGGAATCTCCATAAGACATCGCGGCCCGCCTCAGTTGCGATGTCGCCTGTTACCAAGCGGCACCGCAACCTACTAGTTGGCCGCTACGTCGTCGGCTTAATCGGCAAAAGCCCTGACGAGCGGCCCCTCCTCGGGTTCCTCTTCGCTTCACCGTGGGTGACCAAGCCACGGTTACTGAGCCCCCCCGCATCGACAAAGCGGGAACCCACCGGGGGGGTCGACTGCCTACCCTAGCCTACTTACTTACATATCTACCTATCCTACCTACCTACCAATTTTCATTGATCCGCATAGAATTTTAACACCGTCAATAAGAAATGACTTCAAATTCACAACGCCATCTATCGAATATGGATTTCAACTGTCCAATTAACTGAATTGTGTGTGTACTTCTTGAATACTTTATGTTCATCTAACTTTTGATAGAGTGAACCGATTGCGATGAAACAAAACCTAAGTAATACTTCAAGTTACGCAATTTTTATATACACAAACAGATAAACATACAAAAATTCCAAAAATGCTGGCTATGGGTTCTGTTGGTTATCCTTTAACACCCTGGAATTTTTTTTGGAAATATTTTCGATGTACAAAAACGACTTATCTACAGATTTTTTATATGTATTGATGATGATTGATGATGATAAATAACAGGTAACATTCAATAAACACCATGATTGACAGTTTGGTGATTGCATTATTTTGTCAAATTGTAAAACAACCCTGTGCCTGACAGGATTAAAATTGCAATATCCTAGAGTTGATTGGAATCATTTTAACCGGTCAATATTAACATAGGTAACGTAAACAAAATCAAAATAATAATCCATTTTCACCCACCAAAGTCTGGCAGTTTCCAACGATTTTTAATATTTGTAAAAAAATCTTTTTGCTTTTTTTTTGTTACAACTGACGGTCGGTTTCTATTCAGCCAGTGCGCTTTAAAAAAAAACAGTCAGGTTTCCATTCAAGGGGAGTTTGTACTCGAAAATATCGTGAACACGGTTAGATTGATCGATTCGTGATCCACGATGCGGGAACGACACGACTCATATTTTAAATAGTTATAATTGCTACTTTATTGTAAGGCTCTTAATATCTAAGGCTGAGTATGAATGGGTTATGAAGACGAAGAAAAATGGCAAGCTGCCAAGCCTAAATGGCCTGAATAATCATAAAAATAAGATAATTAACTTCGTTGATATTTCTTACTTTTACTTTAATATTATTCCAGCGTCGTTACTTTCAAGTTTATTAATGAAAGTAAATTTAATCAACTACCTAGAGCCAGTAGTTTTGCAGTGTTAAATTCAAATATTAAGCCGAACAAAACGTACAACGGGAATAAAAATTATTGTTAATACTAATCTGGGTCATGGTCTACCGATGAGCCAAATTTCGTCCAAATCATTTCAGCCATCCAGGCGTGACTTTACTTAAACACATCCAACTTTCACATTTACTTATAGCATAAGTAGGACAGGATGAACTGATAAGAAAATAGAATCTAAGTTAGGTTTTCACTGGGTACTTATCAAAACACCATCATAGCTTTCCAATTATTATTAATTTTTCCTCTTGAAACCTTCAAATGGCGCCTGGAGTTTTGGGGAAAAGAGCAGGGATTATGGGATTTTTACCTCACTAAAACCACCCCGGTGACCACCATCAGCTGGGACACCATTACCTCTCAAAAGACCACCCCGGAACCCCCTCTGTGCAACTTTTGTTAGGCCACATAACTAATAAAGCACCTCCCCTGAGCCTCGCTGTGCACGCCAGCACGTGATCATTGAGCCACCGTCTTGCCTGGAGTTACTTGGTGGGCAAACAGAGCCCCAATCTGACCGTCCATGACCCCGGAGTCCCGTCTGTCTATGATGCAGGTGGAGTTTCGGCGTTTTAGGCATCGAGGCGGTTGCCTCGGGTTCGGCCCTGTCACGATTCCGCTATCTTTATAGATAGATATCCTATACCTGACAATAAATAAGTAGACCCAAATAAATAGTATGTATAAAAAACAAAAGCCCAAATTTGGGCAAAAATCTGCAATCAAAAAATCGTCACGCGTAAAAGCAACGCAGTTATTTTCTCTTTTATATTTTTTATGGCTATCGTCAGAATACTGTTTTTATTCACCGCACTTGCATTTTATCGCCAGCCCGACCTTTTTGTGCGATGGCCTGGTTCTGCCGATGCCTCACAGTCGATAGATTGATAGCCAATTAGGACCCAATTGAAAGCTGGAGGAAATTGTGAGATGCTGCGGTTGAGTGTATCTCTATGTTGAATATTATATACTAGAGTCGTTATGAAGTACTCTTAGCAGTGCGGTTGGAACTTTGTAGTCTTATTAGGGTTGATAAATTTTCTGAAAATATTTTTTGTTTATTTATTCACAATTGTTTTTAGTCACACAATGGGACACTTAGAGACGACGACGACTCGCGTGAATAATAATAAAAAATTATACCAGCCTATTTCTACCCCACTGCAGGATAACGACCTCTTCTCTTACAGAGAAGACGCGAGCATTAAACACTTATAATAATAAATATAAGTTCAGGTTTCCTCAGGGTGGTTTCCTATACCGCTGTCCGTTGTCGTTGTGTGTGTCCTATACCAATGTCTAAGATAAACATTTTTTTTTTCTTTTTCCTTTTTGTTCTCTTATATAATTTCGGTGTATTTTTGTCTTAGAACAAAATTATACTTATTAAAGTGGCGTTAAGTGATTTAATTCTTTTTTTGTAACGCCACAATAGGTAAGCATTGAAAAAGTTACCTCGGATACCGGAGTCGGTGTCCGGTTTTAAACCTATTAACATTTCCATTTACAACAACAAAGTTGATTGGCAATGCTATATCATAATGATCCGTGTAACACTTCTTCGGCCTTTTTTTTTATCGGGAAGAACCTTAAAAAGCATCTGTTCTTTTCTCCAAAATACCATATGCTTGGATGCTTATGGAATTCATCCTCACTAAAACCACCCCAGTAATTGCCATTAAAAAGTGGAATCCCGTAGACCTCTTAAAATATCACCCCAGAACCACGACTGTTAGGGCACATCCCTGGGAAGAATGGCCTAAAGAAACATTTTCTAGGTAATTTAGCTAACATTAGTGGACTTTCTTGTCCGTTCTTCTCCACAACAATCTACCTTTACAGTAGAACCAATTTTTTTTTGTATGAATTTTTGACATACAAAAGTGACGCTTTACGGCCTAATTGAAATTTAAAACGATTTGATTTAAACAACGCGCTATAAGGTAGTTTGTTTTAAAACTCATCATTCGAGGAGCTCGTAGCTAAATAATAACAGCCGCACTGGTCGATCATCAAGGTTAAGCAACGCTTGCCGGCTGTCATTTGAAGTTCTTTGACAGTCGTTACTGGTAGTCGGAAGCTTGAGATCTGACACCAGTCTTGCCAAGGGGTACCGTGTTACCCAGTTACTGGGTTGTGGAGGTCAGATAGGCAGTCGCTCCATGTAAAATACTGGTCCCCAGCCGAATCCGGTAAGACTGAAAGCTGTCCCCAATATAGTTGGGATAAGGCTAGGCAGATTGATTGTTTTAAAACTCATTCCTTGCCTACATGAGGGTTTTGCTACGCAGTCTGACAATTTACAGGCCTCCATTTTCACATGCAAAAACGCGTTTCTAACGTGTCCATTCCACAGCAAGTCTGCAAACAAACAGCCTGGCCACCATTTCCATAAAGTTAGCTTCGCTTCATTGCATTTAGTTAAAGACTCGCCGCAACTGAAACTTTCAGATCGTTAGGGCGTTGAGTCGTGAAATTTATGAATATTATCGGCATTTCATGTTTAGGAGAATTTGTATAGTTAGCTGTTTTTGAAGTTATTCTGTAGCGGTGTTGAGAATGAAGTTAAGAGTTTTCACTTTCGGCAAAACTTTTATTAATTCTTTATTAAACGTTTTTCTGAAAGCGAAAATGAACAAAAATAATCTTAAATAATATCTTAAATAATAATATATTCTTATATAAACACTCTATCATCATCATCAGTTCAGCCGAAAGACGTCCACTGCTGGACATAGGCCTTCCTTCCCCAAGTGTCGCTACATTGACCGGTCCCGTGTGACTCACATCCAGCGGATCGCCGCAACCTTCACCAGGTCTTCAGCCCATCTAGTGGAAGGCCTTGCAATGCAATGTCTTCCGGTTCGCGTTCGGTCGGCCACCCGTTTTGCGAGCAATGTGCCCTGCCCACTGCCACTTAAGTTTGCCACTTCAAACAAGTTAAGTTTAACACTTTAAACTCTCTATACTAATCTCTTTTTCTTTCTTTCTATCCAGAAGGAAAGAAAAAGAGTTTATTTATGGTTGGTGTTTATGGCGTTTTGTTCATGGAAAGTAGAAGGTACTGCCCGCGTCATTATGAATGACAGACAATTATTTTATATACGTTCGGAAGCGATAATGTGACTAGACAGACTAAAGGATAATATATGTGTGTAGATTACCTAAATCAAATTCTGTTAACTCTTCATTTCAAAATTTCTAGTATACCAATCTTTGTGTTTGCGTTTTTTCAACAAAAAAACAATTGATCAATACTAACATTGGGTATTGGGTACTAGCTTCTGCCCGCGATTTTATTCGCGTGAAAAGTGTTTTATCGTCCCAAGTGAACACACTACCGGGATAGCCCAGGTTCTCAAACTACAAAGCTCTTAAGACGACGGCAGTCGCCAACGACCTTGAGGAAACAAAACGCGCTCTTATTTCACACCCGCGCGACCCAAAATTCACGTGTTAGACATAACTTTACAAATAAATAACACTATACTGTTACACGAATAAAACTCAAAATTTTCTTAAATCAAATTATTAGGAAAATGGTTTATGTAACATATATGTCTTCCAAAAATTTACGACTAGCCGTTCAGACGTGATTCTCATTTTAAAATCAGCTACTCAGGGGTATCTGCGCTTTAAGCGTTTAAAGTTAAAAAAACAGAGAGACAGACGGACACACAGAGTTACTTTTGCATTTATAATATTATTACTAGCTTCTGCCAGCGGCTTCGCCCGCGTGTATGTCGAAAATTATCCCAAGGGAACATATTTACGGGGTAAAAGTACCATATGTGTTATTCTCTGTGCCAAATTTCATCCAGATCCGTCCAGCCGTTTGAGTGTGAAGAAGTAATAAACATACAAACACACACACACTCACAAACTTTCGCATTTATAATATTAGTGTGAAGTATGGATGGCTAATATAGAAAAACACGACACAGAATTGTGTGTACTTTTTTGTGAAGTCATAAAACTAAGCGTTAATTCCAATGACAACAGAAAATAAAACAAAAATTATAAAAAAACTTTCACTGCTTTGATAAAAAAGTCGTTAATTGAATTCAATTAGCACCTGCCTAATTAATAGCTAGTCTAAAACTAAAAGGCAGGGGTGTGTTCTAAAACAATATAAATAAAGAACTCAATTAATTATAACCAAATTACAAAGTAACTAATGATACTTTGAACTGAAGCTTCGCATCACTTTTTTGTAATCTGTTTATTGGAAAATGGTAGGAGCTCGTGACTAAGTAAAAACAACCGCACGAATTAAACTTCGAAGTTAAGCAACGCTTGCCGAGGTCGATCCATGGATGGGTGACCACCCATTACCTACCAAAACGCCGTACCTCGGCAAGCACGTTATGCCGTTGGTCCCGGCTTTCTTTCCTTCTTTTTCGTGTGAGGATGTAGCCACCGCTGGTGTCAGAGTTTATTAAAAACTGGGTACTCCACAAGCCTCTAACTTGGCTATTTCAGTCTTACATTAACTATATAAGTCCAGGTTTCCTCACGATGTTTTCCATCACCGTTGCCCATCCCGCCCGTTTGTTGGACATCTCATCAAGATAAACTATAAAGTACATACGAATTTAAAAAGTCACGACCTGAAGCACGAGAGGCGAGGTCTTAGCCACTGGGTCACCTCAACATCATTAGCAGATCGTTGACAGTTTTACGGGTAGTCAAAAGCCGGGAATTCTGACTCCAGTCTCACCAAAAGGGCATCGTAATCCCAGTTACTGGTTTGTGGAGACCAGATACGCAGTCACTCTATGTATAATACTGGTAGATACTCAGCTGCATCTGGATAAACTAGAAGCCAAACCCAACATAGTTGCGCAACCTCGACGTGAACAAGGCTAGCGGCCCTGACGGAATACCAGCAATTGTTCTTAGAACCTGTGCGCCTGAATTGTCTCCGATCTTGACACGCCTATTCCGCCTTTCTTATGAGGCTGGAAAAGTGCCGAATGCTTGGAAGCAGGCTAACGTACAGCCCGTGCCCAAGAAGGGAAGTCGAGCTGATCCGGCCAACTACAGACCCATATCTGTAACCTCCATACTCTGTAAGAGTATGGAACGTGTACTCAATATTAAGCTCCTGGCATACCTAGAAGCAAACGATATCCTAAGTGACCGCCAATACGGCTTCCGCCGAAATCGGTCTACTGGGGATCTTCTAGCGTATGCCATTCACATCTGGAGTGAGGCCATTGAGAGGCACGGGGAAGCGCTTGCCGTCTCCCTAGACATCTCAAAGGCTTTCGATAGGGTCTGGCACGAAAGCCTTGTTGGTAAGCTTCCTTCATTCGGTTTGCCCGGTGGTCTGTGTGATTGGATTGCTGACTTCCTGAGAGATCGGTCCATTCGAGTGGTTATCGATGGCTGCACGTCGGACCACTTGGATATTAATGCCGGGGTCCCTCAGGGGTCGGTACTCTCAGCAACTTTATTCTTGCTGCACATTAACGATCTGCTAAAACCCGGCACCTTTGGGTATGCAGACGACAGCACTGTTGCTGAGAGATACTTGTCTAACGCTCGTGCTACCGGGCCTCAGATCCAGTCTCTCCGGGAGGCCATGGTGGAGCGCTTGAACTTGTCCTTGCAGGCAGTCTCCGAATGGGGCGATGCCAATCTGGTCAAGTTTAATGCTGCTAAAACCCAGGCGTGTCTTTTTTCCGCTAAAAAGAGCCAATTTCACCCGGCTCCAACTTTCCGAGATGTAACCGTGCCAATAGCTGACCATCTTGAGCTTCTTGGCGTTACGTTGACATCGACTCTCAATTTTGGCCCGTACATTGAGGCAAAAGCTCAGCAGGCTGCCAAAAAGCTGGGGATCCTTGCAAAGGTGAGAAGGTACTTCACGCCAGAACAGTTGCTCAGCTTGTATCAAGCGCAAGTTCGATCATGCATGGAGTACTGTTCTCATCTCTGGGACGGATCTGCCAAATACCAGCTTGATGCACTAGAGTCGATCGAAAAGCGGGCCAAGAGGCTCATCGGTGATGAGGCACTGGTTAAGTCAAAGCTCCAGAGTCTTGAACATCGTCGCCGAGTTGCTAGCTTGTCGGTTTTTTATCGATTGCATTTCGGGGAGTGTGCGATGGAATTGCATGATCTAATTCCGCCCAGCCCGTTTCATCATCGGACTACCAGACGCACGGCGATGCGCCATCGGTACATGGTGGACATCCCACCCATACGCACTAAACGTTTTGAGAATACTTTTATTATGCGTACAGCTAAGGAGTGGAATTCTCTGCCGGAGTCTGTGTTTCCCGATAGCTACAATCTAGGGGTCTTTAAGTCAAGAGTGAATAGGTTACTACTAGGCAAGCGTGCTCCATCGTAGACCACATCATCGCTTACCATCAGGTGAGATAGTGGTCAAGCGCGGGCCTATAATAGATAAAAAAAAAAAAAAAAAAAAAGTTGGGCAAACGCCTACGCAGATTAATACGAAAAATCAAGTTGTTTGTAGAAGGAAAGTTACCTCGTGATGTTTAAAAACCAGTAAAAGCTGGTCTCTTTTTCTTATTCCTGCCCTTTTCCCATGTTACTTGGGGTTGGAGCAACACGTTTTCTTCTACCATACCGTCCTGTCTCCCGTCGCGCTATCACTGACTCCCTTTTCTTTCATGTCACTGCTCACACAGTCCATCCATCTTTTCTTTGGCCTTATGTTCCTCACCATCCATCCACATTTATAGTCATAACTCTTTTAGTAAAATTCATTTCATTCCTCCTCATCACATGACCATACCAGGACAAACGGTTTCCTTTCAACTTTTCTGTCACTGGCGCCACTTTCAAACTTCTTCTAATATACTCATTTCTCACTTTATCCATTCTCGACACTCCGCACATCCATCTAAACATTCTCATCTCTGCTACATGCAATCTCTTTTCATACAAGTACGGCAAGTCTAATCACGGACTGGTCTCTTATTCTATTGAAATTCCGTACTACCATGGGTATGTCAAGATCCTCTACACAAATAGATGTTTTATCAGCGATAACCATTTTCAACAAGTTTGTTTTGTTAGGTATGACAATTGCTACCGATGTGTTACAACTCCGTATCAAAACGTTATATTCGCAAAATGCCCTATTTGTAAAGTATAGTGGTAAAAATAGGAGTTGATCCCAAACTTTTTGGCATTTCAAAAATATTAATATGCATGCATAAAAATATCTGTTATTTGACAAATTTATCGATAAGAATACTAAAAAAATGCAAACAGAATCAAAATTGTTCGAAAAATTAATAATAAAAAACATTTATCTGTCCCTCTATAACAAAACGCCGTTTTCTATGGCAGTTTTCTGGGCGTCGCCGTCGTGGTATCTGACGTCAGATTATAACTTCGTCTGTGATCGAGATATTTTAAAAAGTCTTTCATACATTTGTATACTATAGTGCATTAAGCAAATAAAAATCTCATAAAAACATAACCTGTAAAAAACCACATGTCTCGAGTTCTTCTGCCGAAAAAAGTTGTGAAATCTAATGTACTCGTAAAACCAAGTCGGAAAATTTATTCAGTTTGTACCTTAATAACTAGATAACAAACAAATAAAATTAACCAACTTGGTTTTACAAAAGGGGTCGATGTTATTGTGTTCTTCTTATGTTAAACCAAATCGGTTACATACATAAACTCACGCCTTTTGCCCATGGGCGTAGGCAGAAATTACAGAACGCCATCTGCTACGATCCTTACATACTTCTTTTGCTTCACTCACATTCATACATCTAGTCATACATACACGCCGGTTATGAGTACTGCGCACCTGGCCTTTCTGAAGAACATCACTTATAAGGTCTATGTATGTTTTTCTACGGCGTCCCCTCGTCTAATCGGTTAATATTAAAAAAATCAGGCTTCTAGCTTTATCCACAACGAAGTTACACGAAAATGTCCTGAATGACTTCGAGTAAAGGACGGTACGGCCTTACCTTTGTTTGTTCGATGCCCCCAGATTACATTCATATTCCCCATTGATATCATGTAAATAGATAACTGGACTAAGCATTCCCTGTCTGTCAAATGAACACGGTCAGAAAAGTATGAGAGAGACAAAAGCCATCGTGCGGCCAGTAATTAACTTTTTTTAGAACTCTGGTTGGTCTTCGACACAAGCTGTCAGTGTCACCTTCGTCACTGCGAAGAGAAAAGAGACAGGTATTGGCCGCACATTCGTTTTGTCTCTTTCTACAGTTTTAAATTAAATTCAATTTTGGGACGGTACGGACGGCTTAGTCCAAAGGATTTAGATAATGTGCATCAGCAATGGTGATTGTCGAAATGCCAAAATGTTAAAGAAAGTTCACGTGACATTTCGATAGCGCTTGGCTTTCTCATACATTTTTGACATTTTATCAACCGCTATCGCGACGCTTTCGTTGGTTGAATGTCATTTGTCTAAAGCAGGGTTGGCGAACCAATGTTTATAACCTATTGTCTATAAGACATTTAGCATGTAACATTAACATTAGAAACGGGATATTTACCATGTTTACTGTTTGTTGTGAGTTCAACACCTACAAGGAAGTGAATTACAACCCGACGGCACGAGTGAACCGCAGTACACGCAAAATAATAAAGGACTATCAACATATTATCACGGATGATACAGCTAAGTACTTGCTCCGTCCAAGAAATATACAGCCCCCAAAACTATATGGCTTACCAAAAGTGCACAAGCAAAATGTTCCGCTACGACCCATAGTCAGTCAGATTGACTCGCCCACATACTACCTAGCGAAACACGTAGCTTCTGTTCTTCAGCCATTGGTTGGACATTCAACATCTTATGTAAGAGACTCTCGACATTTCATTGACATCTTGCAATCCATCAATCTCCATACTAATGACGTAATGGTTAGCTTCGATGTTGAGTCCTTATTTACCAATGTACCAGTGGCGGACTGCATGGAGGTAATTGAGGTGAAATTACAAGAAAATAACATCCCTGTGGAATACGTGAAGTTACTTCATCACTGTTTATCTACCAGTTACTTCATATACCAAGGTCAATACTACCTGCAGATTGATGGTGTAGCCATGGGTAGTCCGGTGGCTCCAGTGGTGGCTAACATTTGGATGGAACATTTTGAAAAGTTGGCGGTCTCCACTGCATCTACACCTATTAAATTATGGAAAAGGTATGTTGATGACGTTTTTGGAATCATTGAAGGAGACCAACATGAGGTGGAATTATGCTTGGCACACCTTAATAGCATACATGGTAAAATAAAATTTACCAACGAGATGGAAAATGAGAGGCAGATTCCTTTCTTGGACGTGAAAGTGGGGGTCCGTGAAGACGGTTCTTTGAGTCACACAGTGTACAGGAAATTGACTCACACGGATCGCTATCTACACGCTGATTCTCACCACCATCCTCGACAACTGAACTCTGTAGTGACTTCACTTACCAACCGCGCATATGATCTATGCGACGAGGAACATTTGCGTGCTGAGCTAACACATGTTCAGAGGGTCCTACAGAGTAACGGATATACGGGGAGGACTGCACAGCCTATTCGAAAAACTGGTTTTAAGCACCGGAAGTGCGAGGTTGAGAGACAGCCAGCATTTTTGCCGTACGTGAGGGGAGCGACAGATAAGGTTGCTAACATTCTTCGGAAATACGCCGTAAAGACTGTCTTCACTCCTTTCAGAAAAGTGTCACAGATGCTGCGCTCGCCGAAGGACAACTTTCCACTGCAAAAGCCCGGTGTTTATAAAGTCGATTGTAGTTGTGGCAAGTCATACAAAAATCGGCCATAGCTCAACATATTTTGGAATCCGGATTGAACCACTGGATTGAGTTACATAACCCTCAGGTCATTTCGACAGAACGCCACTATATCCCTAGACTGGTGAGGGAAGCTATCGAGATTACCAAATATAAGAACTACACTTAAGGCGATGATAGCTCAATGGTAGTGACGTCGGATACCGAGACGAAGGTCGCAGGTTCGAATCCCACAATGAGCTTGAGCTTTCGGTGAAGGAAAACATCGTGAGGAAACCATAGCACGGTGGTAGGGTACTTTGTAGTACCCGCCTGGCTGGCAACCACCCTCAAGTTGAAAATCTGTCGCCAAGCACCTTCCGGTGTGTTCCGACAGCAGCACTTGAGAGCCAGTTCCCTTCTAGGCTTTGTGTGCTTACCACCATCGGCCACATCATCACTGACCACGGTGAGATTGTGGTCAAACACAGGCCTATACATAGTAAAAAAAAAAAAAAAAAAAAAAAATACTTCAACCTGGAGGATGGGTTTCAACTGTCGAGAGCTTGGAATCCAGTGGTTCAGCTGTGTAAAACCCGAAAAAGTGCCGAAAAAAGTTCGCGAGTGGATACGGTGAGTTTCGTGTGTCGAGAACAGAAACGAGTTGTGAGTGACAGTGGTAGCGGTACTGAGTGCAAAAAATGAACAAGAAAGAGGGTAGACCGATATGTCTCCTCATAAACACCCACCCGCAATGACTTTTCAGTTTATCCGTGATCATGGTGCTTGCAACAGCACCGAAATATCGGGAACTCACAACAAACAGTAAACATGGTAAATATCCCGTTTCTAATGTTAATGTTAGTGTTAGTGACCATGATAGTTTAAAAACTTATTTAGCATGTAATTAGCAGCTACAGAACTCACAAATTATTTTATTAATTGTCTATGGTTTAGCAAAGATTCTTTGATGGCAAGCCATGGTCACAATACTTTTTTTTTTTGAATGGCTCTTTCACCATTAAAGGTTCACCATCCCTGGTCTCTGTTCTCTTTAACTATGATCACTATAGCCGGTAGATTATCATTCCTGTCTAGAGACCAAGGTCGGCGTGTTACCACTGTTGTGTGGATGACTGTACAGTCTAGGTATTCAGCCCGCTTACAAATTGCTAACTGGGTGACATTTTCACCATGGTATGATCCATTCACATACACACAGGTTTAGAAATATGGTGCTCAATGATGATTGTTGGTGAAATGAAACTGATGAAACAGACCACAGATAGCAACTAGAACTCCACAATAATGTGTATTTCGCAAGTGGGGATAAGATAACACGAACAGTTCCTTCCTATCGCTTTCAATATCTAAGTTCTTCACACGCTCGCAATCTGCGTTCTTCCAATAATCTCCTCTTACTCTGTCCCTCTCATACTACTGTTTTTTGTTCACTCTTCCTTTCATATCCAGTCAATTCTTTTTTGGAATGCGCTTCCTTCCGAGCGGCCACCAGTCGGTACGCATTTAAGCGGCAATTGCGGTTTTATTTTCAACACAAATAAGCTGAGTCATCTCACTTTCTTCTTTTCTGTTACTTCATAAATATATATAATATGTATATTTATATAGATATATATTATAATCAATATATATGTACGTGTATTTTACCTATTTTAATATAATAACTAGTAGCATTTTTTTTTATATAACTATTCACCTGCCATGTTGTCTCTTCACCACCCTAGGTAGACTGGTAGAGAATGCCTAAGGCATTAAGTCCGCCTTTGTACCTTTGTGCATGAAGTCTAAATAAATAAATAAACAGTTAAGTGACTATAAAGAAAGCAAGTTTAAACAAGGGGTTCTGCAGAAAATGGTACTAAGGAACACCGATATCCCAGCCGTGTTGGCCATTTCGTGAGATACACTCGTAAGATGCGCAACTAAAAAGTGAAAAAAAAACTTTTGTTCAAGTCAGTGTCAAAAAAACTATGTAAATTAAAGTTATTTTTCACCTTGAAGTTTTTTTATTAGGAAGTCGGTTGTATTTTTTTTCGTTTTATTCTACGTTAAAATAAACACACACGTGCCATGGCTAACATATCCTTTAATTTATTTATTAAAAATGTCATATGTATATATATATATTATATTATTTATTTATACATAGATAAAACTATATACAGGTTATAAAACTACAGACAAATACAATCAAAAATACTAACTAATTAAGCCTTAAACTAATTTAAAATGTGGCATCGAAAAACTCCTCCACATCGTTGTACACTGGTATTGCGCTCAAAATACACAAAATACAGCATTGCCATGTTTTATGGCAATGCTTATCCTCTGACCAAAGTTAAAACCAGCGCTATTTAAACCATCATTTTAAAGTATTAAAGTATTTTTTTAACAGCAATAATGTTTTTCACTTAAAATGCGTATAATATCATAGTAACAAACTGTCAACAAACACCATCTAACCAGTAACCACGCAATCATTCCGAACTGGATCGCGTTCGCAGACGGTTACGACAAAAACTTGCCAATAACTTACTTGGCAATACTGGCGAACTTATCCCATTAGGCACACAAACGGGATTGATCCGGCCTGTGTGACGGGCACCCGGTTATTTTGCCGGCCATCCGGATATGGAAACTTTAGTAACAAGCTAGAGATATTCTAGTTAAACCGGAATCATTAAAGTGGTTTTCTAGAGTTTCAGAGCGATTTTACTTGGAACTGTATATTTTAGGTTTCATCCGCAGGTTCGCTGTCGTATGAAAGATACTTTTTCATTTATTAAGGGTTGAATTTGTGAAATGCTGAAGTAGGTATCTAATTAATTATATCAAAGAACGTTATGACCAAGTTCAAAGTAAATCTGATCACATAATTTTGTCATCCCTTTGGAATTTAATCCCTACCCCTACTCCTAAGGAGTATGACAAACCACACCACAAATGTGACCAACTGTGTACAAGGATGGGGGAGGGGTAAAAAATCACGAAATTAGTGTGACGTACTATATGGATGACCCCTAATGGGAAAAATCCACAGATAAACATAACTTTAGTTTAATTTAAAATTTTATTTAACGGTTAACGCACTTTTTTAAACATCCACCTAGTTCCAGAAAACGTTAATAAATAAGTGTCTCCAATTTAGAAAAAAGTTTTAATATGCAAAAATTGTTCCTGTATAAGTCCAGACGACTTGCATTAGAGTGTCGAATCTTAACGGCCAACAAATTTGTTCAATACACCGCACAAAATGTCATGACAACTTTCTACATCCAATTTCAGCCAAGACATCGTACAGCTTAGCGATTCTCACATTGTTTTGCCGGATAATTGGGTATGTTTTTGAAAATATAGGAAAAAACTGCTTCAGAAACTTGGGCTGGTCCTCTGAAGTCAACTACATTGTTCACCCAAACCACGGCTGACTTCACGCTACTCGTGACCTCGTTAACACCTATATCCAGTATCACTAAAATAATGAGCATCATATATAATAGTTTCTATATTACCTATTATAGCTGGTATGGTCATGGTATCCTGGTATGGTCATGTAATGAACAGGGATGAAACGCATGGTACTAAAAGAGTTATGACTATAAATGTGGATGGATGGAGAGGGAGGGGACGTTTAAAGAAAAGATGGATGGACTGTGTAAGGAGTGATATGAAAGAAAAGGGAGTGACGGGGACAAGACGGTATGGGAGAAGAAAACGTGTTGCGCGACCCCAAGTAACATGGGACAACGGCAGGAAGATGATAACCTATTATAACGTATCCGCTACAATACGTTTTTTAATGAAGCCTTTTTTAGGGTTCCGTACCCAAAGGGTAAAAACGGGACCCTATTACTAAGACTTCGCGATCCGTCTGTCTGTCTGTCTGTCTGTCCGTCTGTCTCCAGGCTGTATCTCATGAACCGTGATAGCTAGACAGTTGAAATTTTCACAGATGATGTATTTCTGTTGCCGCTATAACAACAAATACTAAAAACAGTATAAAGTAATTATGAAAGGGGGGCTCCCATACAACAAACGTGATATTTTTGCCGTTTTTTGCTCGATATTAATAACTGCAACAGGTAGACGCTTGAAATATTCACAGAATGTTTAGTTGTATATTTACTTCAAAAAATAATAATTAATAAATTAAAATAAAATAAATTAAGGGGGGCTCCCATACAACAAACGTGATTTTTATGCAGTGTTTTGCGATAATGGTACGGAACCCTTCGTGTGCGAGTCCGACTCGCACTTGGCCGGTTTTTTTATTTTACAAACTGGCTCGTTACATCTTTTCGAATTTTCAAATTTCGTTCGATAAGAAAAGAGAAGGCAATTTTTTGGAACGGAGTTCTTTATCGTACATTATAGTTCTGATTTGCAGTGGGTAGTCCATTGCATGAGTTCAACCGAGTAATAACCGACAGAGAGGGATGGCGTCGCATCATGAGCGAGTCATGTCAGCCCGAAGTCTTACTGCAACATGATGACCACGATCGAGTGATCACAGAGAGTTACAGTGAGTGACAGAGTTGTCAAGAGTGTACCGACGAAGAAGATGAGTGAGCTATTCACATACACGCATAGGTGAAACAAGATTGTGCTCCATGATGGTATAAACGATGCTTGAATTTATAATTCATAGAGATCATTTCAATCCACTGCCACTAACATAAGTATTGACTATAACCTATCAAATATAGACTAGTGCATTTACTTGTAACAGAACATCGAGCATTGACTGTATGTAAGGTGAGTATATACTAAAAGCGGCGAATACTCGATGTTCTGTGTTACAAGTATATCTTTAGTCTATAAGTACTCATCTACATTTAAAACAGTCAAGTAGGAGACGGAGCCGGAAACTACAGATCGCCACCTACTACGATTTGTTAATTTTTAACCGAATTCCCAAAAAGGAGGAGGTTTTTAACTGAATTCCCATAAAGGAGGAGGTTTCTCAATTCGACCGTATATAATTATGTTTGTTTTTAGGTGTGTTCGCGGATAACTTCGTCGTTTATTAATTTATATTGATGATTCTTTTGTTTGTTGGAAATGAGATATCCAAGGGTGTTACCATGATAAGGAAACCAGGATCTGATGATGGCATCCCACATAAATCGAGGAAACTCCTCAAATATTTAGATACATATAGCGATTTTGGTATTTTTATGAACAATGCAATTTTTTACACTCAGAAAGTGTCATTTGGTAACTCCTTAATGCTAAGTATGTCATGGCCTCACGGGTATAAGATATATCGAATAGCTAACCGACTATGATGAAGCAAATACTTATAAATAAAGGGTACTGATGAAAATGGTAACATCGAACTGTTCTGATGATGAAGCCGGAAGGTAGGCACTGGAACTCCGAAATTAAACAATGGATCCTGGTCGTGTTTGGGTTTTTGGAATCGTTATGAAATTTATTTTGGCTATAAATGATGTTTATGGTATTTGGAGGTACCTACCGAAACTAAAAAGAGATAAATAAAAAACTTTTTAACAAAAAAAATCAAACCGATTTCCAAAACTGTCTTTTCCGAAGTTGATGTCTTTGGTACCTATTGTTTTCCGATTTTCGACACCGACTTCGGAAAAGAAAGTTATTTTTCGCTTTGTTGTGTTTTGTTTTGGAAGTCGGTTTGTTTTAAGTGACCATTTATATCGATCCTGCAGACAAGCTTCCAGGTGGGTATAAAGTGCCATGGCCAACCTGGACATCCCTAAATAGGCTGCAAAGCCAAGTGGACCGCTGTAGGTACAATCTGGTCTGATCAGCCACAATGTTTCTGTGGAACTACATCGCAAACGATGCTCCACCTGTTGTCCTGCTCTCTGTGCATAAACACCTACACCATGCGAGGCCAGCGCAGGCCTGAGTTCTGGTCAAAGCACAACATCTAAATTTAAAACTGAAAATGGAATCATCGACATGATGAAGAAGAAGTTTTGACCATTTCTAGATATTGAAAGTGCCCTCAATAAGTATATTGGGTTACAGTGGAACTTGGATTATATTACAATTTAATAATGTTTTTAGGGTTCCGTACCCAAAGGGTAAAAACGGGACCCTATTACTGAGACTCCGCTGTCCGTCTGTCTGTCTGTCTGTCTGTCTCCAGGCTGTATCTCATGAACCGCCATAGCTAGACAGTTGAAATTTTCACAGATGATGTATATCTGTTGCCGCTATAACAACAAATACTAAAAACAGAATAAAATAAATATTTAAGTGGGGCTCCCATACAACAAACGTGATTTATGTGCCGTTTTTTGCGATAATGGTACGCAACCCTTAGTGCGCGAGTCCGACTCGCACTTGGCCGGTTTTTTTTTATTTGGGATGGGTTTGCTCTTGCCTCTAGTCTAGGTGACAGAGACAGAGTCGACGATGGAATGAGCTTACCCAGAATGTTAACGAATTTTGAATTCAAATAAACTACAACCACAAAATCACGACACAATATTGTTTTAAGTGACGACCTCTATATTTCCAATTAGTAGGCATCTACTGCCGCACAAAATCTAATTTTATTTTATCATGTCATTCCTATTTCAATATAACAACTGCGTACAACACCATTGTGTCATATGCATTCAAAATAAAATGAAACACCGTTATTATAACGCCTAAAAACATCACACTCACAAAAGCCAAACAATTCGTCAAAACAAAATGAAAATTTTACTCGGAGATGAGAGAGACCTGGGAAATTCCCACTCAGAACGCAACAAATTCCCAGGTACCTTTGAGGGGTAAACAACAGCTTGTAGCGTCCTGTAACGACCCCTCTAGGGAGAACAACAAAAAGCCACTCCGAATACTCGATTACCATCCAATTGTGAAGGGAATCGAAATAATTATATTTTCAACTTCAAACAGTAAGGTCGTAATGTGAATTAAATGAGACAACGTAGGTATCTATATCAAGTTGTGTTTAATGAGTTAACAAAATATTCTAAACTAACGAACCGCCCTGAATTCGCATAGGTAGCACTAATTATATATCTAGACTTCTTTAGGGTGAATGAGCGATCATGAGACCTCTCCCCGTACCCTGACGTTTCTTAACTATCATGGTTCGAATGTGAAAAAGGGACAGACGTATACCAGTCATACACATCTGTCCCTTACCCACACTCAAAATAACCTTGCTTCAAGAAGCAAGGTTGCCCTCACTTTACTTCGTTGTGGTTGTAGATAAGGCCTTTATCCCACTGCCGACGAGGAAGTGATTAGCAATCGACTATTTTCTCGCTGAAGAAACAGACAAAAGATATAGATTCCGTGTCAATAAAAAAGACACAGTTGATCGCTGGCTGTTCACACGGTCGACTCTCGTTCTCGACGAGAACTCTCTCACCGCTATTTAGCTTTAGCTATCAAAGATAATATTCGCTCAGCGACGCTCGCTTGGTGGTCAGATCTCACGCTGAGAGACCAACCAGCCACCGGTAACCAGCACCCCCATGTTCATGTCTTCAAGGATTTGGATGAAACCTGCCACTCTATTATATCGTGTCCTGGATTAGGGTATAATTATGATAAAATATATTGGTACTCAGTGGCTAAGACCTCACCTCTCTTGTTTGAAATCGGTTCAAATCCGGGCAAGTACCAATGTCATGTATTTTTTTCAAATTCATTCGTTACTTCTAAGTTTATCTTGGATATCACTGACAACGGTAAAGGACAACGTCGTGAGAAAATCTATCCTTATAGTAAATACTAGCTGTTCCCCGCGGCTTCGCTCCCGTGGACCACCCCACAGGACCCCGTTTTCGAGATTAAAAAATGTCACTCAAGAATAATGTAGCTCTCTATTGGTGAAATATTTTTTAAATCGGTCCTGTAGTTTCGGAGCCTATTCGGTACAAACAAACAAACAAAAAAATATTTCCTCTTTATAATATTAATTATAATATTATAGTAAATATAAGTTTGAAATCGCTAACCCGTCTTGAGTAAGAATGGTGAAAGCTCATGCCTTTTTTGTATGAGAAGAGGTCGTTGTCCTGCAGTGGGAAGTTACAGGCTGCTATTATTATTATATCCCGGGACGATGTTGAAATAATTGCCGACACTCACTCGAGCGAAGCCGCTGGCAGAAGCTAGTAATTTATCATTACGAACCAAGAATTTGCCAGTTAAATAATAGGTCTTTACCTATGAAATTGCCGTTCTGCAGTACTGGCCATTGTAAATAAAAATATTTTTGTATGGCTAAGAATTCTTATTTCAAATTAATTTTATTTTAAAAACATGGCATCCTTTTTTTTAAAATTAGTCATTTGTTTATTGATTAGCGTTATATTTTCATCGCATTTGAATGTTTTTGTCATTATTGATACCTACGTACTTAGATTATGTAAAGTAACAGATAGAGCGTACGGAACACGAGATCGGTGCCGCGCTATTTATAAGTGTGCGTGACAGCGACGAGCGGCACTGTAGAGACACGGACATCTGTGTGCGTATAAGGATGCCAGATCTTGGGAAATATTCCCACATTTTTTCGATTGTTCTTTAAAATATTAATGTTACAAATTGTGACTTACTTAAGTAGTATTTTTTAACTTTAAAAATTGATAAAGATAGTTTTTTAAAGAATTAATAAGCGATATCATACATGTTGAATAATTACGCGAGGAATTTGAAAATGTGTTTTTTTGTTTGTTTAGATATTTTGATGATGTTGGTGTCAAATGAAAGATCTTGACCTAGAACCATTTTATCCTTTTGAGTCATCTAAATCGGTTTACGCGTTTACGAGATAATCGCTAATAATCGCTCATGAAAATGTAAACAAACCGGATTTTTTTCTGTTTTTGTTCTAGAAACTTTTTAATTATGGCCAAATATGTAAATATTATGACTGTATATTGAGTAAGTGTGAAAATTCTATCTATTAAGCTTGTAAAGATTATGTGAAAAAATGAATAAAAAACAAGGCTCCAATGATTTCGGCTAAGCGAAAATTAATGCAAAAATGGTAAGCAAAGGTTTAATACGATTATCACTTATCCCCCTTCCCGGGTACCCCGCGCCCTTGTCGCAGCCCCACCACGTGCCACTGGTTCATTGAATTATACTTATAAAGATTGTGTCCATATTTTATAGATTTCAAATCTATACTAATATTATAAAGAGGAAAGATTTTTTTGTTTGTTTGTTTGTACCGAATAGGCTCCGAAACTACTGGACCGATTTAAAAAATTCTTTCACCAATAGAAAGCTACATTATTCATGAGTGACATAGGCTATTTTTTTATCCCGAAAACGGGTCCTGTGGGATGGCCCACGGGAGCGAAGCCGCGGGGAACAGCTAGTCGGATATAAAAAAGGTATAGAAAAATTAATGGAAATGTGTTCCATGACTGATACTGAACCACTAAAAACAATTGCACACTAGTTACAAAATTTGCCTGTATAAATGTATAAATTAATCGATCTTCCTACGCCCCGTGTACATTTTCCTAATTCAAGGAAACTTATTTCGATGTAAACTGGCAACACCAACCAATTACTGCCCATATTTTATGTTCCGAGTGAACCGTAAATATTATTCAGTAAATCAATATCAAAACTATAAAATGATCAATAGTGGATAGATTATTCCACAATTTAAAACTACACAATTTAAAACACCTAAATCAGATAATTCCAATCTTCTTAAAATCACACCACACCCTCTCGATTCTTTAAACCGTATTAATCAGTTTTTCGTTACAATTGGTCAAACATTGGCAGAAGAGATAATAAAAAAATCAAATCTCCCTAATCCTAGCTCTTCATACCTACGGAGTGAACAGCATACTACATCATTCGTATTGCTTGATAATGACCCTCAGGAAGTTGATGGCTTGCTTATGGGTCTCGATTGTGAAAGCTCACCTGGCTGGGACGGCATACCTACAAAATGTTTGAAAATATCTTGAGACTTCTTGGTCCCTTTTATAAGCCAACTAGCTAACCTGTGCTTTAGAACCGGGATATTTCCAGACGCTTTTAAGTGATCGATGGTTACGCCTGTGCACAAGGGGAGAGACCGGAATGATGTCAACAACTATCGCCCTATATCAGTTATATCAAGCATCGCAAAAATTCTAGAAAAGTTACTAAATAATAGACTAATTAGTTATCTTAATAAATATTACATTTTATCTTCCTCGCAATATGGCTTCAGAAGGGGCCTATCTACACAAGACACTGTTAAAGCATTAACTGGTGATATAGTAAATTGTGTAGACAAAGGTATGAAATGCCTTACAGTCTCTTTAGAGCTAAAAAAGGCATTTAACACCGTTTCTGTCCCCATCCTTCTCACTCACACACTTCTCACAACCTTGAAACAATCGGCATAAGAGGTACGGCTCTCTCTCTTTTTGGTAGTTACCTATCTAACCGAAAACAGCAGGTTAGGGTTGGTAACTTAATTAGTGATGAGAAAATTATATGTTTTGGGGTACCTCAGGTAAGTGTCCTCGCCCCGACGCTGTTCCTGATTTATATAAATGAGTTGTGTAATATCGGGAATAGTGGCGGACGAGTATTTTCCTATGCAGATGACACAGCAGTAGTTTTCGCCGGTGACTCTTGGTCTACTGTGCGTGCTACTGCTGAACGAGGATTAGCGATACTAGCAAGGTGGTTAAATGCTAATCTTTTAACCCTTAACGTATCTAAAACGAACTTCATCTGCTTTACACCTAATCAGAGGACACAGCCAGGTGCTGAATTCGGGATCGTGATCCATGAGTGTGCAGACCCCCACTATCCCTGTAATTGTCAAAGCATACAGCAAGTCAGATTCACCAAATATCTTGGTATAACAGTAGACCAAAGATTGTCCTGGCATACCCATATCGAAAATACCATGGCTAGGTTCAGAAAACTTATATGGATTTTTAAAACGTTGCGACATGTGATGCCACCGTTGTTACTTAATAAAATCTACACTACTCTGGCACAATCGGTCATCACATACTGTATACCGATCTGGGGAGGGGCCACCAAAACCAAATTTCTAGACCTAGAAAGGGCCCGAAGGTCTCTCATCAAAGTTATGTATTTTAAACCCTTTCGATATTCAACAGACAACCTCTACAAGATTAGTAATCTGCTCACAGTTAGGAAATTATACATATTGAACATAACCATACATCTGCATAAGACCCTCTCATTTGATCCATCAAAACTTGATAAAAGACGTAAAGACATTGTGGCCCACTCTCCTCGGGTCCGTACGATTTTCGCCAGACGTCAGTATAGTACTCAATCAACTTATATTTATAATAAATTAAATCTCAAATTGAATATTTACCCCATGTTGTGTGACGAATGTAAAAATACCCTAACGGAATGGTTAAAATTACAAACGTACGATGAAATTGAACTTTTATTTACCAGAGTAAGCTAAAGAAGAACCAGTTTCCAATCATAACATACATCAGTTAATCATTTATTAACACACACACACACTTACTCACTCCCACACACCCCGCTCATCCATCCCTCCACACATACATACTCACACACTAACACTACACATACTTGAACATGCTTCAATAACAATAATTTTGTTTTTGTTTAATTATATCTCAACATTGTAGATAGCAACCCACGGGAAGTTGCGAGGTAACCCCATTACAAGTATCCTTATAACTTATCGGGGCTGCCTCAATTTTGTGCTGTAGAACAATTGTATGAGAAACAATAAAAAAAAAAAATATTTTTTATTCCATCTTCTTTTTTTTTGTGTTTGGGAACAACTTTTACAATATTTAAAGATACAAGACGGCATTTTTACACATAAAATAAGAAATGACTTGTGACGTGTGAGCAGTGCGACGCGTGGTTTCGTACTAACGCGAGATTGTATTAGTTTTTCAATTTGTATTTGTATTGGTGGTTGCGCTCTCTTGTTCCATACGCTCCATCTGTTACTTTACATAATCTAAGCCTACGTAAAAAGCTCGAGTAATTATGGAATATCAGTACCGTCGTGGCAGCAACGCGGCACAAGCGGCACGCAACATCAACGACGTTTACAAAGCGAACACTACAAACGAACGCAACAACTGTTATTGGTTCGCTCGCTTCCGTTCTGGAAATTACGACCTGAAATATGAACCCGTCCGAAAACTTTGGTTGACAATGCGGAATTAAAGACAATTGTGGAAGCTGATGATTTTCAATCTACGGCTGAATTAGCAGCAGCTTTCGACAATAGCATAAAAACAATATTGGTCCATTTGCGTCAAATTGGTATGGTAAAAAAGCTTGATAAATGGGTGCCCTACGAACTCAATGATCGCCAGCGCGAAGCGTGCCCTGCGCTGCTCAATAGACATATAAACGAAGGAACTTTGAACCGCGTTGTTACCTACAACGAAAAATGGATTCTGTTTGATAATCGCAAGTACTCAGCAAGTTGGTTGGACCCTGATTCAGCACCCTGCGGCTGGTCCAATGCCCTAAACCAAAACTTACCCCTAGAATAGCGTTGATCAATGTTAGTGGTTTAGGGCTGGTGTGATTCATCACAGCTTATTACCAAACGGGGTGAGCTTGACTTCAAATGTGTACTGTGAAGAACTGAACACAATGACGGATAAGCTCGCACGTCGCCAACCAGCTTTGGTCAATTACTCGTCTCCGCTGCTCCTGCACGACAACGCGCGACCTCATACTGCAAAGCAGACGGTCTCCAAGTTACAAGAGCTAGGATTGGAAGCTCTCCGTCATCCGCCATAATCAGCAGACCTTGCGCCTACAGGACTTCTACTTTGTTCCAGAATATGTATAACTACTCTGCGAAACGAAAAAAAAACCCAGAACAAAATGTCTTTGGAGAATTTGTTGCCTCCCGTCCAACAGATTTTTTCAAGAAGGGCATCAATAAATTGCCACTGCGTTGGCAAATATGCATCGATTGCATGGGTGATTACTTTGATAATAAGAAATAAAAATTATAGAAAAAATAAATGTTAACTTATTTCATAAAAAAACGGCCATTTCATAGGTAAAGACCTAATATACCATGGGTACTTTAGTTATAAAAAACTTATTTATTAGAACCAGAGTTATAAGTAGAAATAATTTTCGTGCGTTAGTTACCAACATTAATTCATTTCTGCCACCATAAAAAGTTAGAACCATACATACATAAACAAATAAAATGTTTACGGTCTAGAACATAACTAGGATTCTTTGTTTCTTGTGAGGTTACTACAAACATTAATACTAGTGGGTCTGTAAGTTGTAGCGGGGCGCAAAGAAGCGTGGTGAAGTGAGAGGCTCTCACGCCTATATTTATTTATTAATTTTTAACATTTGTGCAAATGTGTATCGTTGTAATTTTTTTGATTAAAAGTTTCAACACAAAATGCATTTATTCTGGCCCTCCTCTGAAATTTCTTAAACTTTCTGGCCCCCCATTAAAAAAGTTTGCCCACCACTGCATTAGACCATCGAAAGCGTGGAAATGTCTCGTGATCAAGCTCTCAATCTCAATTATGGCATTCCCACCGTTGCCATCGCTAACATCGGATTATACTTGTCTAGAGCCTCAGCTCACAAAATTTCACGAGAATCGGTTGAGAAATGCGACCTGTAGAGGAACAGCTGGACATCCGGCCATCCGAAATCATTTTTGTCCAAGCTGAAACGGAGACGCTTCGCTCGTGCTTCGCGTTCGCTCGGCCAATTACACAACTACTTCCCGTCGAGCCTGTATTATTTTTATTTTTTTTTATTTCTCAGCTCATAACTAATGATTTAGTAGTGAACTAACTCGATACCGATTCGATTTCTTATAACAATCGACTTTATTAATGAAGAAATTTTAATCGATTTAACACATGATAACACACGGTTTTTATTCAAGTGAAGCTTACAGTTTATATGGAGAAAAAACCAATAGATTCATCATAATAAAATCGCAAGTATTTTATTTTCAATTTTTCTATATTTTTATAACCAATATTACTGTTTTCAAAATTTAACATTCATTGGAAGGACGTACGTACCTTAATTGCATATCTTGTTTAAAATTAACTTATTTATTTATTATTATGTAACCAATATTCAATTTACACTGCGATATTTACTGCCACGTAAATTCGATTTAACTGTGAATTTTAATTAATTGGAATAACGGAGCGAATAAGCACGTCGCTTCACTACTGTAAGCGTGCATGAAGTTTGCATTTTATTATCTATGGTTGCCTGTTAATAATTATGAAAACTCATGGTCTGTTGCGGGGATCCGCTGGTTGCGAGACGCACGGGACCGGTCAATGTGGCGACGCTTGGGGGCGGCCTATGTCCAGCAGTGGACTTCTTTCGGCTGATATGATGATGATGATGGGCTGGACACAGTGTAGGTCTTACAGATTTTCTATGTTTAGGTAGAAGTTCATTCTGGTGGGTCGCTGTTAATCTGGTAAAAGATAATTTCTCATAAAGAAATTTATATTTCGCTTAAATGAGAACAATAATTAAATACTAAAGTGTTATGGTTATACTTTGACATTCGGACTTAAAATAACGAGGATAGTAATATTATTACCGAAGTGTTCAGTCTAATTAATTTGGTTACTTCTAAAAATCTTGTTTCGATATTACGCATAACTTGGAAACGAAGAGTGGGATCCCGATTAATCTAGATTGTATTCTGTAATCATGGTACTCGACCCGATACTCTACTAGATTCTACACAACAAGACTAACCAATGAGTTTTCCTAACTTTGACCGTTCAATCCTGATTTACCAGACAGATTCTCCAGTGACATTCTATCAATGATTGCGGTCCAATAGCGATGGAAAAACTGGTCAAGTGCGAGTCGGACTCGAGCACGAAATTTTCCGTACCATTATCGCAAAAAACGGCAAAAAAAACACGTTTCTTGTATGGGAGCCCCACTTAAATATTTATTTTATTCTGTTTTAGTATTTGTTGTTATAGTGGCAACAGAAATACATCATCTGTGAAAATTTCAACTGTCTAGCTATCACGGTTCATGAGATACAGCCTGGTGACAGACGGACAGACAGACAGACAGACCGCGAATTGTTAGTAATAGGGTCCCGTTTTTCCCTTTGGCTACGAAATCCTAACAAAAAACCCCACTGCTAAAAAACAATTAATTAACCAAAAAGAGAAAAACAAGTACTAGGTATAATTTAAACATTAAATATTGATGAGGTGCTGTCAGCGGTGACAAACGATTTTTTGATAGGTTTTTTTATAATGTTTGTTTGTATAATTATATTATATTGTGTATATGTGTATCTGTGGCATCATAGCTCCTAAACGGATGAACTGAGATTTCGTTTCTTTTTGTTTGAATGGTGACTTTATCGAGAGTGTTCTTAGATAATGTTTGATGTAATCGGTTCAGCCGTTCTAAAGTTATGGGTGTTTTACTGTTTAAATCTGTTTCGCAAGATATCGTGGGGACTGCTGAACAGGGTGGAAAACCCCACGACCTTCATTGAAAAGGGTGGATCCTCCGACAACGTAGGTGTTGTTATTGTTGTTGGACTGTTGTATATGTTCAAATTGCGCCGAAATCTCGGTTTGTGCGAGGCAAAATTCTGTGATTTTGCTTGCATGTGAAAAAAAGAAATCGTTTATTTGCGCCAGGCACGACGCATAATAAAATAAATAAAAAAGCCTTTTATTTCTCCAAAAAAGCTATTTGCGAAGTTAATTAGTTTTGTTAGTATCAAAAGAATTAGTAGTTTATTATATTAATAGTTAGTAGTTACAGTTTTATAAAAAGATTTTTAGATAAGTAAGCTATTATAGTGCAATTATTCTGTAAGAACGACCCCCCCCCTGCAGGTAAAGGGCTCCTCCAAATTGAGCCAGTTTTCTCTGGATTGCGTTGTTTGTATCCGGTTTGGACCCGCTGTGCGTTTAATTTCATCCCCCCATCTGTTGCAAGTTGCACGACGCATACCGTAAAAATAACAAATAAAAAACTTAAATACGAAGTATGCATCACAACCACACAAAACGGTCATCCCTCAGCATAATGTTGGGACTCGCGTGCGTTCTGTCTCGCTATATGAGTGTGTGTGTGTGTGTGTGGTTGTGACGTCATAGATATCGCTAAAACCATGATTTTGAACTGCACTGGTCCTAAAACCATAAGGCTCGCGCTTGACCACTTTCTCACGTGATGGTAAGCGATGATGTGATCGACGGTGTAGCACGCTCTCCTAGAAGTAACCTATTGTAGTAGGTTGTAGCTGTCGAGAAACACAGACCACGCGAGCCCAATGTGATGTCACATTTTTTCGAATTTGAAGAATGGAAGGTATGTGTCTAGAATTTCTCCCATACGAAACCGGGGTGGATCGCTAGTTGCCAAAAATCATGATGATAAATAAAATAACATCCTTTGATAACACTCAAGTTTAAAATAAAATATAAGTCTACACTCCTTAACTTTTCCTGTAATAAAAGATAACAATAGGAATTATTGTTTAGTCCACAACTGCGCAATATAACGAGTGCCACTATTACTATCTTATCAGAATAACTCTAACAGTGGATACTAATCTAAATGCACAACACTACATCTAAAACTAGTCACAACAGTAACCATTTGAGTCCTGCATACATAAACTACTAAATTTAAGTGGCAGTGGGCAGGGACATTGCTCGCAGAAGGGATGGCCGATGGGGCCGAAAAGTTCTGGAGTGGCGACCGCGAACCGGAGACGTTGCGTTGGAAGGCCTCCCACCAGGTGGACCGATGACCTGGAGAAGGTTGCGGGAATCCGCTGGATGCGGGACGCACGGGACCGGTCAATGTGGTGACGCTTGGAGGAGGCCTATGTCCAGCAGTGGACGTCTTTAGGCTGAATTGAATTGAATTGAATAAATCTAGTCTTAGCACTTGATCAGAGCAAATAAGCCGTATTTGCACTTAATAACAAGATAAGTGCCAAACTACAATGCAATTACTGCTTAAACAGGGCATTTATTAACAATGCCATTTTGCAACAAAGGGAATATTCAGTCGAATAGGAATGTAGGCGGTTTACGAGCGGAGTTCACTAACGAGGCCAGGGCAACACGGAAAGCGACCAGTTGTTATTTAGTGTGTAGCGGGCCTTATGGAATTAACTCGCAGTGGGCAGTACTTCACTCCATTTGTTTATTGTTGTTTTGATAGGGGTGATTACGGCCCAATCCCTCTCACAGAGAGGAGGCCTGTGTCCCAGCTGTGGGAACATTAATAGACTGATGCAAGGCCGTTTTTAATTATGTTGGGGCCCTTAGGCACACAAGAATTTGGGGCCCTTTTGGAAAGTAAATAAAACGAATTATACTAACATTTTTCTACTATGATCTTTTATTTATAATGGGTAATCAAATATATAATACAAGCTGTTCCCCGTGGCTTTGCTCCCGAGGGCCACCCCACAGGACCCTTTTTCGGGATTAAAAAATGTAGCTTTCTATTGGTGAAAGAATTATTTAAATCGATCCAGTAGTTTCGGAGCCTATTCGGTACAAACAAACAAAAAATCTTTCTTCTTTATAATATTAGTATAGATATAGATTATAGTATAATAGTAATAGTATAGATAATATGTCATTAATGATATTAGTATGCTGCTGGGTTTTTGGTTTTATTACGATAGTGGTTTATTTCGGGATTTCTGTTTAAAATCTTCTATTATATCCTCAAAGTAAATTTTTTGAAGGATGTCACTTTCTATGCACATAATTGACAAATTACTTAGTTGTTCTTGTAAAATTGTTGTTCGCAATTCATTTTTTATTCTCTTAAGCTCTATCCACACATATCAGGGGCGTGCCCGGGACGTGACAGGGCCGGGTCCCGTCAGGGGCTCAAAAAAATATCGGTGGGAACATTTTATATGACATCGTTCACACACGTCCGTGCACGTCTCGGGCATGGCCCTGATATGTGTGGATAGACCTTTAAGCTGCGAAAATGAACGTCCCCACTACAATTGGTAACCATTAGGCAAAGGAATATTCTCTTAGCAACTTCAACGTTTGGAAGTTCCTTATTTATTTATTTATATATGCTTTATTGTAGGTACACCAAGTTAAAACATAGAACAGGAAACTTAAAACTAAAATACATACAATGGGCGGCCTTATAGCATACCGCGATCTCTTCCAGGCAACCTGGAATGGACAGTGATAGCCTGGACATCAAATGGAGTTGACATTGGTGTAACACATAACATTACGAATATTTATTGGGCAGTCCAAGAGAAGTTCTTGTCGATGAATATCCCCAAGTTCTTAACTTTCTCACTGAAGGGAATAACTGAATTGTCAAAAAAACTTGGGGAAGAGACGTCCAGTCGATCCTTGAAACCATTCTCGAACTGCCCACTACTATAACCTGCGTCTTGATAGGATTGACCATAAGCCCGTACCGCTTGCTCCAATCGCAAATGCGAGCCAGATCCAGATAGCCTCAGACAGATTTCCGAGAGGAGCTCGCGAATAAATTTGTAGATCGTCTGCATAAAGATGGTAGGATGAAATGAGTTCATTGGAGATTGAGTTTATAAAAACTGCGAAAAGTAAAGGGGATAAAACGACACCCTGTGGTACCCCGGCAGAAGTACTACACCAGGAAGATAAGTTCTCCCCGATGCATATACGTTGCCGGCGGCCGAACAGGTAACTTCGAAACCAGTCAACCACCGATGGAGATACATTAAGAGAGCGTAGAATGCCAAGCAAAACATCGAAATCAACAGCATTAAAAGCATTACTGAAATCTAGCAACAGTAATCTGACGGTATTACGTCAGATTACTGTTGCAAGGAATAATTTGCGCATCTTTCCATAAGCCAAGCTTATGAAGACACCGCTAGACGCAGAAAAGTTAAGGATGTGGCAAATGACAGGAAGGATAACGTCCAGTACCGGTAGTAACATTTTGCGGCTGATACAATCACATCCTACTGCATTGGAAGTAATCGATAGTAAGCTCTTCTTAACATCACATGCGGAGAATGGACTAAAAACAAATGGAGAATAACTGGGAGTCGTAAGAGATGAAAGATAATTCAATGTACTTAATTTAATTGTCCTATCGAAAGTGGACGAAGCTTTAAAATGATTATTCAATGCATCGATGTCTAAATCTTTAGGGATTGACTCTTGCCGGGTTTTACCGACCCCCAGTGATCTTAGAATTTATCTGACTTTATTATATTAGATTATGTAAGGTTGAGATATTTAAATCCGCTGATAGCATTGCTATGTTTTTTAAATTATTGGCTTATATGAGAACATTCTATTTTGATTTCATATGCATTAATATCGTTATGATAAAATTCTGCAAATTCTTCGCATCTTTTTTCAAAATTTTGACTATAATTCTAAGACGGTAAGTTTTATTTTCGACCCGGGTGCTCACTGTTACTGAAATATTTTGAGAATAAATGTGAGAGAAATTGTCGGTCCTTTGGGGCCCCCTGAGGATTATGATAAAGACGGTACTGGGCTGATGATGTGTGATGTGATTAATAAACATGAACAGATGTATGAGAGTAAAAGGAGCATTCAAGGATCGTAGCAATTCGTTTTGAAATGTATGTCTTTCCCAAAAAGCCAAAAAAAATGTTAATATCAAAAAGTTAATATGAAAAATCGAAAATCCCGACTGCTTAAGAAGCGAACTTAAAAGACGTAAAGAAGAAGAAAATCATGCTGTGCAGTCGGAGGATACATATGCGTGATCTATCTTCTTGCCGCTGGACCACCAACACTTCTTCTGACAGTCCTTGGACATCACCCAGTCACTGCCCTACTTCACCTGTCAGTACCGCGCCTTCCCATGTGTCTTGGTTATATCGAAGACCTTTGTACGATATGCACCTATCTACACTATATAATCATACTTCTTGCTAATATCATTAATGTGAAAGCTTGGATGTGTGTGTGGATGTATGTTTGTTACTCAATCACGCCAGAACGGCATTTGGCTCAGAGATAGAATACAGTCTACAATAGCACATAGGCTGCTTTTTTTTGCCCAAAAACTGGTCCTTTGAGGTGGGATAAAGGAACGAAGTCGCGGGGAAAGGCTAGCTTAGAATAATGTAAGAAAGTACATAACGCTGCTACTTAAGGGCCTTCCACCGCTTTGAAATAAAAATTGTTACTTTCCAAAGCATAATCGTTAGTAACGGCTAGATTAAAAGGTTTGAAAAAAGATATATTTGTTATTGATTCATGTACATTATTTGTGAAACATGTTTTTTCCGTGTAACTAATAGTTTTGCTTTTAAATAAAAATGAACATCACGATGGATAAAGCCTCCAAAACGACTTAGATGTTTAAAAATATTTTTACACCGTTAAAATTATGGCTACTATTTCTTCATAACTCAAAATAGCTTAGGTAAATCAAATAATATTTTACAAACAAAATTATCCAATATTGATAATCGGGCTCCGAGCGAGCGCACGGCCAGTACTGCTTTAACATTGGGGAATATATACGCCTTAACTGTATATTTCGTATGGATTTTTGAAGATTTATACAAACACGAGCTATACATCGTTGGATCGGCTAGTCAGTAAAGATCGATGCTTTTAGCTGATTATTTCGTTCAATCACCTAATGACAGTGCCTTCTCCTGACTGATGATCTGTCTCGACATTTTATATCCCTACAATCAAAAATAAACTCTATCCTCCAGAAAACAAAGAACCGTTTTGAATGACGATGAAGAAAACACGCCAATACTTTTATTGTAATCACAAGCTAATTTAAGTCCTATTGTTTATGTATAAAGTTCAGAGTTTTTCTAGGCAGTGTTGTGTTGCTTCCACTTTTTTATTTATCTGTTTTACTACAATTAATTCAGAACGAAGAAATGGTGATAAAATAATTTAATGTAAATAATGCAAGTATTCGTTTGTTTTATTTACAGGACTCTTGAATGATGAAATATTGTAGGTATGTATGACTAACTTCTGCCCGCGGCTTTGCCCGCGTAAAAAGTGTTTTATCATCCCAAGAGAATAACGAGACAAACTATCATATGTCCTTCCCAGGGTCTAAAACTATCTCCATGACAAATTTCATCTAAATCGGTTCAGTAGATCCAGAGATTACCCCCTAAATCCTCACAAACTTTATCTCTTTATAATATTAGTACAGATTATACTAGATTCTGCCAGCAGCTTCGCCCGCGTGAGTCGTATGCTTACCTACATGTAAGTACGTGCTATAATTTTTTACCGCCAGACTGACGGAAATTATTAAGAAAGCTGGTAGATTCGATATAGGCACGTAGTCTGAGTAGCAGGTGTTGTGGCAATTAGGGATGAAGGTACCTTACTTGTGCATCGTCATCATCGTCAGTCTTTTAATGTGCCCACTGCTGGGACATAGGCCTCCTCTCTGTGAGAGTGGAAATGGGCTTTAATCCACTACGATAGCTCAGTGCGGTTTGATGGTCTATGTCACATGACTTCGAATTTTTGGTTTAAGGACATGCCGGTTTCCTCACGATGTTTTCCTTCACCGTTTTAGTGCAGTGGTGATTAAATAATTTACACAAAGTAAAGCGCCTGCCTGGGTTCGAACCCATGACACACAAAACGTAAGTCAGGGCCGTTACCACTGTGCCACCACTGCTCTACTTGTGCCTACTGTTCCTAAAAGAGATCCTTTAGGAATATTATACCTTAAAACCTGTAGATTTTGGTAAAAATAGGATCTAAGGGTAATTTTAATATTTAGTGTTAAGAGGATGTAATGTCTAGGTACTAGGTATTTCTAACGCAATGGATATTTGGTTCATTTGTCCTCCCAACACACGCAACATTTATCAATTTGCAGCCTCAACTCAAAGACGTATTACCTACTCAACCATTCATGAATTATTCAACTTTCTCTACTAATGAAACTTACTAAGTTCCAAAACAGACATTGTTCGTTGACCCATCTCAGCGAGAAACCTTGTCCCCCAAAAAAGTCTACAGAAATTTAAAAAAAAAAACAAAATCAAAATATTTTTAATTCAACTAATCCATAAATTGGTACTTTTGAATTGTCAAACAAAATAATGAATCTGTCAAAAAAAATAATGAATCTAGTTGCCCAAAGCGTCAGTAGGTTTCTATGGAGAAGAATGTGCAAGAAACGCCTCGGACACTCTTTTCTATCAGTTTTAATTACAATTATTTGGCTACATCATTCTTGTTGGAAAAATACATATAAGGTGATAACGAAGTAAAAAGACTTGCACGTAAAAGCGTCTAGAGTAAAACAAACAATTCAAAAAATAAAATAAGTACCTACGTAATTAAAAGCAGGCCGAAGAAACTATGACCAATCCCAACTGATGACGCCCGTTTACGAACATGACGCATGGACTAGCACCACTCAGCTCAACCATCATGAAGGGAACCGAATGATCCAATACATGTGCGACCATCAGAGAGACATTAGAGAGCATGACACACTCAACTGCCAGGCAACTAACGACACATAGGTACAGTAAATAGTAGATTTACAGTTCGTACACAGTACTCACACATAGCACATGTGTAGTGCTATATTTTATTTTATATTAGTATATAATACTAATTAAAAAATAACTATTAACAAAACGTTAAATATGCCTTTAAGCGACTATTACTGCTGGTTACCCGCCTAATCTATACATATAATAAATCTGTAGAAAAGTCATTTTTGTACATTGAAGAAATTGAAACAAAAAATAGCCAGCGTGTGAAAAGATAAGTAACAGAACCCATTTCCATCATTTTTGAAATTTTTGTCTGTTTGTCTGTTTGTCTGTTTGTCTGTTTGTTTGTGCGCACATCACGTAAAATCTACGAATTCAATGCTGACAATGTTTATATACAAAAATTATACGCAACTTGAGGTTTAACTTAGTTTTTGTTTCATCGAAATCGGTTCACTCTATCAAAAGATATGATTAATTTAGTGAGTTCAAGAAGTAAAATATTACGTTACGAGAACTAATGTTGATAGTTGAAATCTAAATCCGATAGATGGCGTTGTGCAAATGACGTCATTTTCTGAATCGCGGTGTTAAGATTTTCCGCGCGAGGATGACGTCCACCGTGTTTACTAGGCAAATTGGGTTTCGTTAGGTGTCTTAAAAGTTCTTGCGTGTGTCGTAAAAGTTCTTTGGTTGCTTGGTTTATCGATTTTCTAAATTGGTCGAAAAAAAAGTATTTGCTTATCTTATTGGTTTCGTTTGGTCAACTTTGGTCATTGGTTTGAAGTACGAAGTTAAGATTGTATTTGATTTACTTCGTAGTTTGAATCCAATAGTGCCAATCGTTATACAGTAAGTTAGTGTTGCCAATTCGTTGAGTCACGACCACGAACAGACGATACGTTGTCACACTAGACTGTTCGACGCACCGTTCTTTTAAGTTTGTAGGCTATTCAGTCATAAGTGTTGTTAGTTTTGTTTATTGCTTTAATTTTCCTTGAAAATGCCTCAAAGAAAAAAAACTAACCTTTCGCTGCGTAGCCGAAATGCGAAAAGGATGAGACTTTGTAGGTCTCAGGAATCGGAAGAAGATCGTGAAGCACGGTTATCTGCTAACCGAGAGCACATCGCTCTTTCACGTGAATCGGAAACGTTCACCGAAAGGGAGTCACGTTTAAGTTCACAAAGAACACGGACCGCGACTTTGCGGTCTCAAGAGAGTATCCAGGAACGCGAAGACCGGCTGTCTGCTGATCGGGAGCGCCACTCTCTCTCACGTGAGTCAGAGACATTCACAGAAAGGGAGTCGCGCTTAAGTTCGCAAAGAACTCGGACCGCGACTTTGCGTTCTCAAGAGAATATCCAGGAACGCGAAGTTCGGCTGTCTGCTGATCGGGAGCGCCACTCTCTCTCACGTGAGTCAGAGACATTCACAGAAAGGGAGTCGCGCTTAAGTTCGCAAAGAACTCGGACCGCGACTTTGCGTTCTCAAGAGAATATCCAGGAACGCGAAGTTCGGCTGTCTGCTGATCGGGAGCGCCAGTCTCTCTCACGCGAGTCAGAGACTTTCACAGAAAGGGAGTCGCGCTTAAGTTCGCAAAGAACTCGGACCGCGACTTTGCGTTCTCAAGAGAGTATCGAGGAACGCCAAGCACGTCTGTCATCTGACCGAGAGCGACACGCTCTCTCGCGCGAGTCTGAATCTCTCTCCCAAAGAGAAGAACGATTAGAAATAGCTAGACATAACTATGTAGGTGTACAAAGAAACAATGAAAGTTATCTTGCATCTGAAAGGGAAAGAATAGATGAACTAAGACGAGCAGAAACAGCAGAACAACGTCAATCTCGCCTAGAAATAGAACGAGCTCGATACCATATGAATAGAGAAACAAATAGCGGAGCTGATGAGTCCATGGAAAATGACGATGCAAATATTTTATTACCTTGGGACAATAGGGAAAAATCAGGGTTCACATATTCGTCTAGAATTAATTATGCTGGCTTTACTTTCGTGGGTGACATGAGAGAAATTTGTAATTTTTGTCATGCTTTGAAATGGAGGAAAGAGACAGATGGAATGTGCTGCTCAAATGGAAAAATTGTTCTTCCAAATTTCCAAGATCCACCACACTTACTTATAAGTCTCCTGAATGGCGATCATCCCCAGTCGAACCGTTTTTTGGATAATATTCGTTTATATAACAGTGCTTTCCAAATGACTTCCTTTGGGGCAAAACAAATAACGGAAGGACCGTTCATGCCAACCTTCAAAGTACAAGGTCAAGTTTATCACCTTATTGGATCTTTGCTGCCAGAAAATGAACCCAAATTTCTCCAAATTTATTTTGTATCCGATTACACGCAACAGCTCAATGTTAGAAATCACAATTTTCCCCAGCTCAATGCTGAGCTTTTGGGTCAACTTCAAGAATTGCTGCATCGCGTTAACCAGTACGTTCGTGAATTCAAAGCTGCATTGGAGTCAATTCCACAAGGCAGCAATGATTTCAAAATTGTTATAAGTGCCGATAGACGTCCTGTGGGTGAACACCGTGGAAGACACAATGCACCCGTCGCAGATGAAGTTGCAGTTGTTTTAGTCGACCAGGAGTGTGAGAGACGTGATATCGTGTTGCGTACACGCGACGATCGCCTTCAACGCATTTTGGAAACCCACCGAGCTTACGACGCCCTGCAATATCCACTAATCTATTGTCATGGTGAAGATGGGTACAATTTTGGGCTGTACCAAGTGAACCCTACTACGAGAGTCACTAATTATCAAAAAAAAATATCTGCTCAACAATACTATTCCTACCTTTTACAAATAAGGCAAAACAGTTTCGTATATTTGCAACGATTTCGTGGTTTGTTCAGCCAATTTATTGTGGACATGTACGCAAAAATAGAAACTGAACGTTTAGTGTATATTCGCACTAACCAGCGACGGTTACGCGCTGAAGAATACGTGCACTTGCGGGACGCCATGCAATCAGATAATAACGTCGAAAACTTGGGTCGATTGGTTATTTTGCCATCCAGTTTCACAGGCGGTCCGCGGTATATGCACGAACGAACGCAAGATGCTTTTTGTTACGTCCGTAAATACGGCCGGCCGGACCTTTTTATAACATTTACAACAAATCCAAAGTGGACGGAGATTTGCCAGGCACTTCTCACAGGACAGGCGTCATACGACAGACATGACATTATTGCTAGGATTTTTCATTTAAAACTCAAAGTCTTGATTAATCTACTTACAAAGGAGAAAGTTTTCGGTTCAACTCTTTGTTTTATGTATAGCGTCGAGTGGCAAAAGCGTGGTTTACCCCACGCGCACATTCTTCTGTGGCTGGAAGAAAAAATTCGTCCCGATGCTATAGACAGTGTCATAAGTGCAGAATTTCCGGACTATAATGCAGATCCGATTTTGCATGACATAGTAAAAACACATATGGTTCACGGGCCATGTGGCCTCTTAAACAGGGAATCACCGTGCATGAAAGATGGTCAATGCTCAAAAAAATACCCCAGAGCACTGAAAGAACTAACTATGGCTGGGGAAAATGGGTATCCGCAATACCGGCGAAGATCACCGTCACAAGGTGGTTTCACAGCTACTGTCAGATTCCGTGGACAAGAAATAATTCTAAATAATAGTTGGGTGGTACCGTATTCTCCAGTTTTGTCAAACGCTTTTCAAGCACACATTAATGTTGAAATTTGTAATAGCGTCGAATCTATAAAATATATATGTAAATATGTTAATAAAGGTAGTGATCAAGCCATGATAGCACTAAGAAATAACAACCAATTTGATGAAGTGACAAGGTATCAATCTGGCCGATACATAAGCTCTTCGGAGGCAGTTTGGCGCATTTTGAGTTTCCCTATTCATGAAAGGTATCCGCCAGTCATCCATCTTGACGTGCACCTGGAAGGCGGGCAGCGAGTTTACTTTCAGCCAGAAAATGTGGCAGAAAGAATGAACAACCCAAGACAAACCACCTTGCTCGCATTCTTTCGCCTTTGCGAAAGAGACAATTTCGCTAAGTCTCTGTTGTACAATGAAGTGCCACATTATTATACTTATAACAAGCAGCAAGGTGTTTTTAATCGCAGGAGACGTGGAACTGCTGTAGAAGGCGAGTCCGGCATTTTTAAAGAACACGTGATTGGAAGAGTATACACGGTGCACCCAAATAATGCAGAGTGTTATTATTTACGCCTTCTTCTTCACACAGTGCGAGGACCTACTTCTTTTGCTGAGCTCCGCAAAGTGGACGATATAGAATATCCCACATTTCAAGCTGCTTGCCGCGCACGGCATTTATTAGATGGCGATCAGCATTGGGATGATGCTTTAGCCGAAGCATGCGTCAGTGATAGTCCACATCGTTTGCGCCATTTATTTGCCATTTTGTTGACATTTTGTGGCCTATCGGACGCTGGGCAGTTGTGGCAAAAATATAAAGACGCGTTTGCCGAAGATTTTTTGAGACAGCAAAATATAAATAGTGAAACTTCTGACCAAGTACGTGAAAGCTGCCATAATAGGGCTTTGCTGGCTATACAAGATATAGTTACAAGTATAGGAGGGAACCCCCTCAGTCAATACGGCTTGCCGACACCGACAGTTGGTGGGGAACGAATTAATAGGGAGTATACATCTGAAATAAATTACAACCCCGAAGAGTTAGCAGAAATATTGCGAAATGGCTGTTCAAATTTGACGTCAGAACAACGTCAAATCTTTGATAGAGTATGCTGTAGTGTAGAACATTCATTAGGAGAAATGCTGTTTTTAGATGCACCTGGTGGAACAGGTAAAACTTTCCTCACTAAAGTTATCTTGGCTCAAATAAGGAGCCAAAACAAAATTGCCCTTGCCGTCGCTTCCTCAGGAATAGCTGCCACTTTATTACCAGGAGGAAAAACTGCACATACAACATTTAAAATACCAATCGACTTGGACCGCACAGAAAACCCTGTTTGCAACGTGTCTCGCAATAGTGATAAAGCAAGGGTTTTACGCGATTGCGCCCTTATCGTTTGGGACGAGTGTACGATGGCAAATCGTAAAGCTGTGGAAGCTGTAGATAGAACGTTGCGAGATATAAGACAAAATGACCGACCGATGGGAGGCTTAACGGTGCTATTCTGTGGAGACTTCAGGCAGACACTCCCTATAATACCCAGAGGAACGAGGGCCGATGAAATAGGTGCCTGTTTAAAGAGCTCTATTTTATGGCGTAGTGTCATATTAACTAATTTGAGCTTTAATATGCGAGCATATTTGGGAGGTGACGCAAACGCGCAGGTTTTCTCAAATTTACTACTTCAAATTGGTAACGGCACATACCCGACTCAAGAAGGAGGTAAAGTAACTTTAGTCGAAAGCCTGTGTTCTTCTGTTGCCTCACAGCAGGAACTCATTTCCTCTGTATACGGAGATCCATCAGAGATCTCGAACCATGACGCTGCTTGGCTATGCCAACGAGCTATTTTGGCACCTCGCAACGACCAAGCAGCAGCAATAAATTCTCAAATATTGGTACATGTTTCTGGAGAAAGTAGGGAATATTTATCTATTAACACGGTTTTAGAAGAAGGAGATGCCACCCACTATCCAGTAGAGTTTTTAGACTCTCTAAATACACCAGGTCTTCCAGCACACAAAATTTATTTAAAAGTCGGAGTACCAATCATTCTACTCAGAAATTTAAGCCCACCAAAACTATGCAATGGAACTCGGTTGAGAGTAACAAATCTCCAACGAAATGTCATCGAAGCCGAAATCTTAACAGGTTGCGGCTCCGGTGATGTTGTTTTCATTCCCAGGATACCCATTATCCCCAATAATTTTCCGTTTACTTTCAAACGTGTGCAATTTCCTGTAAGCCTCTGTTACGCTATGACTATTAATAAAGCCCAAGGCCAGACGTTATCCGTTGCGGGTGTAGACCTTACTTTTGATTGTTTTTCACACGGCCAACTCTATGTTTCTCTATCACGTGTTAGCAACCCAAACAACCTTTTTGTATATGCTCCGGGTAATTCCACCGCTAACATAGTATATAGAGAAGCATTAACGTAATCAACTATACCAAAGTCAGGACTCTTATCTAAATCATCAAAAAGGTGATATACTCTTATCTAAACGACGTTGTTTTGCTCTCGACAACCACGCGAACGAAGTCGCGGGCACAGCTAGTACATTATATAAGGGATTCATAAATTTATAGGGGTCCAATAGGGATCGCAATTAAAGTGATTAGACCGCTCTACAACCCGATATGAATAATTCAATAATTGCTCGATAATTCGAATAATTTTCCGATAGTAAAAGAACATGGTGTTTGATGGTGGGACATCGCTATTTAGTGTATTAATGGTTTGATATAAGTTCTGCAGTGCTCTTAGTTGAAGCACAGATAATATAATTAGCATACAGATACCTCATCCCATATAAAGAAACTGTGCCGACGTAACTAGCGTTTTTCATATGATTATACCGATTATTTTTTGTAAATCGATTGCGTTCGGTTCCGTTCCACGGCGATAGATAGATCACCATTTATATCCGTGGAACGGAACCGAACGCGATCGATGTAAGAAAAAAAAACAGTATAAACAGCACAGTACGTCGGCACGGTTTCTTTGTATGGGGTGAGACACCACTGGTTGAAGTAACACTCTGAACATGAAGTGAGCCGACAAACTGTATAATCATGGCGGAATGACAGTTGGGCGATTCTGTAAAAATCTCAATGTGAAAACTCAAGTGAAGTACCTAAACATGATGTGAGCTGTGATTTCAATTTATAGAAGATGTGTTTGATACGCGTTCACTGCTAGGGTTTAGGTCGTAGCTCATTTACACGAGCCCGCTCCAACACCGCTCCCGCACAATACCGCCTCAAACGGAGATGACTGCTCGCTGTCCGCGCACCGACAGCTAGCAAGCACCCAGCAGTCCACGCGCTTACAGCTAGTAGTCAACTATTTGTCCACGCGCCGACCGCTTTCGCCTTCCTTTCTCGACAAGCTCAATCCATCAATCAATCAAATGTTTTTTTATTTCACATAGGCCTACATGGGCACTTATAAAACGTCGACTAAAGGTGCACAGTTCGGGTTGGTCGTTTCCTGTGGAGAAGAACCGGCAAGAAACTCCACGGTTATTCTTTAAAAAAATATATGGTTTGTTTTTACACTATTACCATGTTACAGCATTAGTGCTTAGATATGGGGGGACAACGTAGGCCCGACAATAAGTGGTAAGAAACTAAAAAAAAAGTTTGTATAAACGAGATAAAGAGTTAACAAATGGTTTTGTGAATCTGTTGTTCACACATTCACAAAGCAAAGTACAAACAATCAGTAAAAGAATCTAACAAAGGAAAAAAAAATATAACAAGACTAAATTTAACATGTGGCACAAATGTTGTTACCAGTGCTGTAACTATTCTTAGCAAAGGGCTAAAAAGATTATTGAAATCATTGTAAAAAGTCTAATTAAAAGAAGGAAAAAAGAAAAAATGAGATTGAGAATAGTTAAGAGACATCCACATAATTGTGCCATTTATGAGTTACCAAGGAAGCCGCATGCGCAGAAGGAGCTAAAATTTTTATCTTCAAAATCAAAATCAAAATTTCTTTATTCAATTAAGCCATTAGGCGGCACTTTTGAACGTCAAAAAATATATATTAAAAGTAACAATAATTGATTCTACCGTCCATTCGGAAATGTAGCTTGTTGTGGACAAGAATGGACAAGAAACTCCACACTTACTCTTTTAAAATAAAAAGTGTTTTACAAGTATTTGGTTACATCATTTCTTGATAGAAAATAATAAATATATGTGAGAACGACGTAAAAAGACGTGCAAGTAAAAGCGTCTAGAGCAAAACAAACAATAAAAAATAAAAATATTATTACATAGGCAATTAAAAACTGACCGAGGCAGCTAAGTTATGACCAATCCCAACTGACGGCGCCCGTTCACGAACATGACACATAGATCGGCACCACTCAGATCAACCATCATGAAGGGAACCGAATGATCCAACACACGTGCCACCATCAGAGAGACATTACAGAGAGCATGACACACTATTAGCTGCCAGGGCACACAAGTCAACCAACGACATATAGGTACAGTAAATGGTAGATTTACAGTTGGTATATAGTACTCACATATGTGCTGTGCAGTTATACAATACTAAAATAAATTGAGTTTATACAACACAAATATATTCATACAGTCTTCAGTAGGTCCAACAATACTTCAGAACTTTTCTGCTTATCACTTGTTTTTGTGCCCTAGTGGCTGTGGAGCAGGACTAGCGTTGAGCCAAGCATTTTTATCAGCGATGTAATCCCCCAGCCTATAATATGCCTGCCTGCATAGTGTGCGTTTTATACAATTTTTGAATTTCGACTCATTCAGTTCTAGAATGTGGGGAGGTATTTTATTGTAGCATTTCATACAGTACCCTATAAAAGATGACGCTACTTTAGCCAGCCTGAAACCTGGTTGAATTAATTGGTCCCTATTTCTAGTAACATAATTATGTCTATCGCTGTTTTTACTAAAAAGATGTATATTCTTTCTAACGTACATGATGTTTTCGTAAATATATTGACAAGCTACCGTCATGATGTTAATGTCTTTAAACAGTTCCCTTAGAGAATCTCGCCGGCGAAGATTGTATATCGCTCTGATGGCTCGTTTTTGCAGAATGAAAATTGACTCAATGTCTGCAGCCCTTCCCCATAGTAAGATACCGTAAGACATGATACTATGAAAGTAACTAAAATATACAACCCTCGCGGTATCTACATCAGTAAACTGACGTATTTTTCTAACAGCATAAGCTGCCGAACTTAGCCGCCCCGCAAGGGATATCAAATGAGTACCCCATTGCAACCTCGGGTCCAGCGTGATCCCCAAGAAAACCGCTTTATCTACGAATTCTAGCTTCTCATTGTTTAATATAATGTCACAATCATAACTTTTGACATTTGGCAAGGCAAATTTTAAACACTTAGTTTTTTTAGCATTTAAAACTAAATTATTAGCATTAAACCAATTTTGAACTTGACGCAAGGCATTATTTACGTCGGCAACGTTACACGTACGTCTATTTATCTTAAAAATCAAAGAAGTATCATCAGCAAATAACACTATGTTTAATTGGTTTTCCAATAGATGGGGTAAATCGTTAATGTAGATTAAAAATAAGAAAGGACCTAAAATTGAGCCCTGGGGTACCCCCATTTTTACGTTCAACCATTCAAATAGGATTTTACTAATCTTAATGCTGATTGGCCTAGCCCGTAATGCTCAAGTTTCAAAAGCAATGTTTCATGATTAACGCAATCAAACGCCTTCGTCAGGTCGCAGAAGATACCTATGGCATCTTGCCCTTCCTCCCACGCATCAAAGATGTGTTTTAATAAGGTGACACCAGCGTCGGTTGTACAACGTCCTTTGGTGAAACCATACTGTTTATCGTGTAGGATGTTATTCGTATTAAAATGAATGAGCATTTGATTTAGCATTATCTTTTCAAATACCTTGCTGAAAACCGGCAACACGGATACTGGTCTATAATTATTTGTATCTTTACTGTCCCCGGATTTAAAAAGTGGTATAACCTTACTATGTTTCATTAGATCCGGAAAGACTCCTTGATCTACACACAAATTAAAAATTAAAGCTAAGTTCGGCGCTATAGTCTGAATAATGCAGGTACAAACTTTGATGGACATTCCCCATAGATCTTCGGTCAGTTTGATCTTGATTTGCTTAAAAGCCTTTATTACTGTTAGTGGGTTTATATGTGAAAAGTTAAATACAGTCGGGCAGGCTGAAACGTTAGCGTTTAATAAACTAGAAGCGAGTGACGGCGAAGAATTTAAGGTTTCAGTAGTTTTAATTGGGATGCTGGTAAAGAAATTTACAAATTCTTGAGCTACTTTTTTGTTATCTCTAATAAGTCCATGTGTAGTCTCAAGCGTGTAATCAGTATTTTTTTTTTGTTCCTGTTCGTTTCATTATTTATAATTTTCCAAACAGTCTTAATTTTATTTTCTGCGAATTTAACCTTATTGCTAATGTATAAAGCCTTAGCTAGTTTACACGTATTTTTAAATATTCTTGAGTAAGTAGCAACATACTTATTAAAAGTTTCAGTTTTAATATAAGGCTTAAGGTCATACAGCTCGTAAAGTCTTTCCCTACTTTTCCTGAGTCCTTTAGTCGCCCAGTCACTGAATAAAAACTTAGGGCATATAGTTTTAGTTTTCTTCTTAAAAGTATTATTGAACTCTGTTTGAACCACTGAGAAAACTTTTGTGTATAAAATATTACCGCCGTTCACTATGAGGTCCTGATAACTTAACTTACTGATTAAAGTGCTGTTAAATTTATTTAATTTACCGGAAGTTATTGGTCTGGATTGAATCTGCACTTGTTGTATTGGTATGTTGGACTCAAATATTACCAGTAGCCCACTATGATCCGAAGGCAGACAATTCATAATGGCTTTGTCTAAGTAGTCGCAGCAACAAAAAACATTATCAATACATGTAGCAGTAGTCATAGTTGTACGGGTTGGTTCCTCAAACACATGTGACAAATTAAATGATTTGAAGAGATTTAATAGTCTACTGCTATCTGAATTATTTTCTAAAATATTTATATTAAAGTCACCACAGATTATGACTAGTTTATTACCAGTTGCAAGTTTTGCCAAAACATCTTCCATCACTGACTCAAATAAACAGTAGTTTCTATAATTTGGGGGTCTGTAAACGCACACTATAACATGCTTATCAAGCTCAACACAGGACAGTTCAACACTATGTTCAACTGATAGATCTACAATATCTTTACGAGGTTTTGATTTAATACCATTTTTAACCAATATAAGTGAACCTCCACGCAACATAATATTCCTGTTAAAACAACTGCCCACAGTATAGTTTTCATAATTAATAAGCATTGCATAATCTTTCAGCCAATGCTCAGTAAAACAAATAATTTCAAACATTGTCTTTTCTAAAAATAGTTCTATTTCCAATTGCTTTGCAGAAAAACCTTGAATATTTTGATGGAATAATTTCAAGGAATTCTGCTTAGCCCCTTTTTTTGTATTAACTAAGTGAGAGTAAGAAGGTACCTTCTTGTTGGTGGATGTACTCCTAACTATTTCGTTATTGGTACCCTCCCTTGTCCTACAAACTAGTTTAAATTATAAATATTATTAGCAGAATTGCTAACGTTATTAAAGTTATTGACTACCTGTAAATTAGTATTACTACTAATATCAACTACAATACATGACTTCGACATATTATTTATGTCTGAGTTTAAAGTAAAAGATAATAGCCTCGCTATTTGACGTCTTACCCTAATAGGCAGATACACTGTATTGCCTGTCGACTTTAATTTATCAACAAAAATGTTGATGTCAAAAAAAACTAATTTGTCGCTGTAATGGCTGACAAGGAAATGAACATGCTTATTCAGCATGTGAATATAATTATTTTGTCTGCTTGACAATTTTTCCAAATATGGAAAAGCACACAATATGATTTTATTACAATTTAAATTTAACAACTTCTTTACACACTCAGTGATGTCATCTTTTTTTACATCCAAACTGTTACCTATAAAGACAGTTTCATTGGTATCTGATTTATATACATTAACGTAGTCTTTGATTTTATAATTTGATTTTTTAATAAGGACACGTTTGATGTAGTTTTTGAACTTTCCATCGGTCAATTCTATAACTGACTTTGGCAACTTGTTATAAAAGCGTATACTGTTTATAAGAAAAGACTTGCTAGTTTTCGTTAATCTGAATTTGGGTATTACTATTTCATGCTTACTGCGTGTATTTAAATTATGGAAGTCGCTTCTCGTTTTGAAAAGCCCTCGATTTTTGCGGACATACAAAATACATTCCAATGTATAAAGAGAGGTATAGGTAGAGTCAGTATATCGATCTCTTTAAATTTTTTCTGAGGGACTTTCGTGGACCCATTTTATAGATTGCGCGGATTGCCCTCTTTTGTAAGATGAAAATTGAGTCAACGTCTGCTGCTGATCCCCACAGCAGAATGCCATAAGACATAATACTGTGGAAATAAGCATAGTATACTAACCTAGCTGTGGCTACATCGGTTAACTGCCTTATTTTCCTTACTGCATATGCAGCTGAACTTAACCTACCCGAAAGAGTTCTAATGTGCGCGCCCCACTTCAATTTTGGATCGATAGTAATCCCTAAGAACCCATTTTCCTTTATAACTTCAAGATTTTTGCCGTCAAGATTTGAATTTAGGTCACGTTGTGGCAATGCTGCCAGTCTTCTGGGCACGTTCCCGGATGACAGCGATGTGCAGGAGTACTTCGACGCCTAAGTGTACCTTTCTTTTGTATATAGTGTAAGTAGTTAGTTTAAGTATAATTTTGTATAGTTTACTTTTGTTTAGTGTTTAAGTATGTACATATTTACCTTTGTTTAACAATTAACTATAGCATAAGTACATCATAACATCATCATCATCATTTTAAGTCCATTTTGTACATTTCTGTAAAGTTTCATCAATATCCGTTTAGTAGCTTTTGCGTGAAAGAGTAACACCATCCACCATCCATCCATCCATCCTCACAAACTTTCACGTTTAATAAAGTAGTAGGATGATACTACCGGGTATGCACCACTAGTCCCATTGACTCAATCCCATGATGGGACAAGTGGGATGATATGTCCCAATAGTCCGATGAGACAACTGAGTGACTCGCTACCTGCCGGGTATAAAGCAAGTTTGTTCCCTATCCGGCTTATGTGGTCAAACCGAGCCCTTCGCATCACCTTTTTGCAGGACGTGGCAGCCCTGTTGAATGCTCTCTTCTTTTGACCGACGTCACTCGCCTTGCGAATTCGAGCGTCGACCCATACCTGGTATGCTTCGTATTTAAGCGCTTCGGTGCGATTACATTTGGCATCAAACCATGGCCGGTCGACGCTGGACATTGCTATGTCAGAAAACGGAATGGAGTAATTTCCCGACGCAACACATCCATCAAGGCATCCGCGCATGCCAAAGGATCAGCCGAAGAGAAGCAGGTAGGCTGCCAATGATAACATGCGAAGAAAGAACGCATGCCATCTCAATCTGCTGACTTGTATTGTATCTAGGATCGGGCGGGGAGTAGACCGATACAGGCTTCACCATACAATGGTTGGAACTACCCAAAGGTGAAGATACCGACACCGAGTAGTGATCTGAAACTGTTGCCAGCAGATGTTCCAAGCTATTGGCTGTGTGCGAATCAACATCACCTTCGTTGCCCCTTGGATCAGCCGGGTGAGATTTAACGCAAGCGCAAGCTTTCGCGTCTCTCGCCCAGCATGATCAGTGCTCTGATATGGGAAGAGCCACTCCTGGTGGTGGCATCAAAGTCCCCCACAGTAATTGGGCGGAAGGGTACCGCTGCTGTGCCACATCAGCCGCCTCACTGAGGTACTCCGTGAGCCTGGTTGTCTCATGATCTCGGCTGTGCGAACGGTAGACACAGGCGTAGATAATACTATCCATACCCATGTCCACCAGAGCCCACAGCACTGAAAACTTAGAGTCTTGATAAACCAGCTCTCTTCTTGCTTTCAGAGACACAGAAAGGATGACCGTCAGCTGTGTCGTACCTTACATACCCAGCGTCTCCGTAGCCTTGGGTTACGGAGACGCCGATAGCAGTTGTCATCGCGTGCCTACTTGCATATACCCGCTAGTGGTTTGAAATTGTGCTCCAGGGTAAACCCTGGGTATGTAAGGTATGACACGGCTGATGGACATCCTATCCGCGTCTCCGAAAGGAAGAAGAGAGCTGGCTTATCAGTCTCTAGGTGGTGATGGACTGCATCGAGGTTGGAGTGCAGACGGGTGCACTTTGTGTGGGAAGACATGCTGCCGCTGTTCAGCTTTAAACTTTTTTCTCTTTTGCAATAATATCAGTGATAGCGGGAGAGGAGACGGAAGTGAGATGATATTCCATGCTGCTAACCTAAAAAATGCCATCATTAGGGGACTGGTCTGGAGACTGCGGGGATGCCCGAGCCCCCGGGAATGTCCATCGGGCCCTCCCATCTGGTCGCCAACCAGCACGATGGTGCATTCCGGGATTTTTCGTCAGTTGGCGGGGCAGCCTTTCATGTGTAGCTAGCACACTACTTCGGCCCCCAACTACCAGTCGGCCAGCGGCGCACCGTGCCTCGGATCCCACTACCCTCCGCGACCAGTCTCCGGATACGTCCGTAACAGCACGAGTCTGGCCAGTCTGTCAGCAGCTTCTATCTTTAACCGTTCAAATGATTTCAGTTTATCAACTGATAACGCCACCCTTTGTTTAACAACCGATAACGATTGATGCCAATCATTGTTGAGTAAGTATTAGTAAGTTCATCACACAGCGGCCGCAATTAAATATTTAAATGGATTTAAAATTCACTGAAATGTCGGTGGACACGAGCCTCGCACAGGTAAGATATTTTTTTTGTCATTACATGACATCACGTCTGTAATCTGTGTTCCTCCAAGATTTAGGCAGAAATTTGCCTATAGTACCTACATCCATATTTCACGAGTTAAGTTGTTGATGGTAATGGAAAATAGGGGTATTACTTGGGGTGTGCCCATTGCCATCAACCCGGCACAAGTTTAGACTTAGGCTGCTACTGAGAAATTCCAGATGGAAAAACCCAATAACATTATGCCCGCATAGCAATAGCACTTGATACGATTTATTCCGTTCTAATATCAACACCTAATACCACTGGTATTTGTTTCAAATCATATTTATTTTCTATTCCGAACGAATACCACTCTTAATGTGCGAACGAAAACTAACAACTTGAGTTTTGTACAGTCAACTCAGTCAAACCTAATCAAAAATATTTCTGTATGGACGTCGGCATAGTTATCAAATTTAATATACACCAATGGTTCTTGGTGTTTTATATTCGTGAATATTCAATAGCTATAAATAAAAAACTTCTTCTTCTTTTCGAGGCGATGGCAAACTCTTTAGATATTTTGGAACCAGTAGGCAGCCACAACAATGGCAGCGTCAGTGGCGTTTACTAATAAAAATCTCAAAGATAGTCACGACAACAGACTTTAATAAAAAGTAAAAAAAAAGAATAAGTAATGAATGAATGATTTGAATTTACAAAACGTTTATTTTCTATGATTATACAATTGTAAAATAAAAAAAGTTATAGATTAAAAGCGATTTGGTTTTGTAAAAAATTACCTGACGTACCTAGTTACTATTAGATAGGTAGACGAAAATAATTACGTACCTATCGAATCATAACTATATCAGGTAAATTTTAATATAAAGAGTTAAGAGTTGATTTTCTGAATTAATTTGTAATTTTTGCAGTAATAAATTGTTTTTGTTTTGATGTTTTTGCAAAAAAATATAAGGACTAAAATTATAATTAAGTTGATTATTAATCATATTTTATAATTAAACTATACGTTTGCTAACAAAATAAAAAAAAATCTTATAATTACATACAAATCATTTTTACTGACTGTACTTTATATCTTTTAACTTGTTTTGGTATTAGTTTAAACAATGGTATTCGTTCGGCATAAAAAATAAATATGAGTTGAAACAAATACCAGTGGTATTAGTTGTTGGTATTAAAATGGAATAAATTCTTGATACCACAGACCAACAAGGCAGCCAGATATATTGTTTTCTTTTTTTAACCTTTTATAACAAAAATATTAATAAAATAAACATCAGTATAGTTCTCGCCAAACTTCACCGCCCTGAAGTTGGCTACAATGGCTGCGCAGTAGTAAATCTCATACAAAAACAGCACTGATCCGTGCCTATCGCATCAGAAAGCCAACTTCAAGACGGTCAAGAAGTTTGGCTAGAACTATACCATATCCAAACACTGTCCTAAGAAACTTTCAATTATTACTGTTCTCTTGCCATCAAGCTAATTACTTTTTTATAAAAGAAAAGTATTAATAGCTCCTAATTCAGGATTAATCCATCTGTCTAACCACTCCAAACAGATGTCACGTGAAGTCGCAATACTGTTGAGGGTGCGTTAGTACATGTAGGGATATGATACGTCACGCGCCTACTGAACCTATAAGCCTAACAGTCCCTACGACTATAATCCCTATAAGCCCTACAGCCCTAACCTACCATATACCTAGTAGTGATATATAAATATATAAATACGTTCAGGATGTCTGCACCATGCGACCTAAGGTTACAGACGGATAGTAGACAGGATGTCCAGGTTCGGGAAGGATAAACTCACTGCCAGCCCGCAGACTCACGGGACTGATCAGAGATGGCTAAAGGTGTCTTGGCCACAGTGAGGGGTAATGAGACAAGAATATAAAATTCAAATCTGCTTTATTTTACAAGATGTACAGCTTATATACTAATTTAACTTAATACACACTATTATACAAAGTTGTATGTGTTTCATGCGTGTAAGATGCAACTCAGTCATTATTTTAACTAGGCCGCTCGTGTAGTCGTCGCCGGGCCAAGTGCTGATTCGATGTTCAAAGGTTAACATTGAACACCATCCAAAGATTGTCTGTAGGAGATTGCCTAGTGCGATAAAATCACCTATTGTACACTTGTTTTTGTGAACGTTTGTCCTGTACGTATTTTTTGATGTACAATCAAGTGTAGAATTTAGAAGTTCGCTACCAAAAAACTAATGTAAATTGTTTTTTTATTGTTCCAGGAATATTTAAAAAGGAATAAATCTCTGTCAGAGTTGTATAAAGACTATGATGAAATAGTTTCAAAATTTAAAATATATATTTATGATGGTAAAGCGTTCATTAAGAACTCACCCCACAGTATAATACGGCAGTCACGTTACCGGAACATATTGCTAAATATGGCTTCAAGCCTAAAACAGAATGCCACCTTAATCGCACAACTTGAATATTACATCAGGAATATACCAATAGAAGTCACAAATGCGCAACTAAATCTTATTATTCAATACATGAGGTGCCTCTCAGAAAAAACAACATTTTACTATCGTAAGTAGCATGGTTATTGTATAAGTACAATCAAAAATTGCACTGTGTATGCTCATATCGTCAGGGTTACCAGCTCAGTATTAGATGAGCGTTGGATTTTTTTTTCATTTGTTGCAACATTAATGTTAATTTTTTTATCTAGCTCTCAGCATGTTTAATTATCCCAAGGGCTCGCTACTCAATTCGGGCCATCAGTTGGTCCAGCTGTGTAAAACCGGCCCAATTATGTGTCACAATAAGGAAACAGCCGCTATTTGCCACCTCTTAGTAACACTGGTACATGAAGCCGGGTAAGTTAAGTTCAAAATATTTACTTCCAGATAAAATTACCTAATAAACGAAATAGAAGTCAGGGCATTATTGGATGGGGTTTAAAATATTTAAGTTTTTTTACGACTAGAGACCGGATTATATGCAAATGCATGTTGTATATTTAGCTGTTTTTCATGGGTGCATACTTTTACTAAAACTAGTGATAATGCATATTCTGTCATATAATTGTCCTTATCTACTAGTACTTACAATCGCCGTAATGTAGGTATGTAAGTGCATAACTTAAGAATGATTGAATATTTTTCACTAGAATATGAATGGAATCATCGGTTATACAAAAAAGGAAAATATAGGTAGGTAAGTTAGGTAGATAGGAAAGGATATGTTGGTAGGCAGTTGACGGGAGCGAAGCCGCAGGGGATAAATAGCTTTAAATAATTTTTAAATGGTACTTTTGTCCAAATTTCCAAAACTTGTGAACTGATCATTTCATTAAAAATAATAGGACCAACCAGTGTACCGATCTACAATCTATCTAATTTGATCTATCTTTAAAATTTTAAACACGCCACTTATTTGTTGGTTTGGTGTGCCAGTACTTACACAGCTCACGTGAATGTCTTAAATGGCATTTTGTCAACACTACTGCCAAGGTCAATTTTTGAATGGATCAGTGTTTTTTATTTTACCTTGGTGGCCGGGGTGGTGAAGCTCCAAATTAAGCAACACTTACTAAAGTCGGTTTTTGGATGGGTTAGTGTTTAACTTTGATCGGCCAGGGTAACCACCAGGTTAAGCAACACTTGCCAAGGTTGATTTTTGGGTAGTATGAAAGCTTGGCATTGACCATGAAAAGGCATACGACCGAGTGCATCTAGAATTCGCGATGTTTTGTGGTAGGCCTTTAAAGGAACTTCCTCACTGAGAGCATACACGTGTAATGAGCATTCGATGTCGAATATTCAGGTGGTGTTGTTGTTGAACTGCGAAGCTTACAAAGCTTAAACGCAAGCGCGAACTTCGGCCAATGTGGACGTCGCAACGATTTTCGCGGAAACGGTTCGCATTCGAATGTTCACGCAAATAAAACGCTCGAAAGCGAGTACTCAGATAATGAAATGTTTGAGTATGTATTTAGGAATATTACTGACCACTTGTTAAGCAAGGAACAGTTCCTTGATCTTAAGTGTTTGTTACCTTCTTGGTCAATCGTATTATCGAATGAATGACATTAAATGAGATCGTATTCGACAGAGGTATTCAAATGCTCCAAGCTCCTAACGTTCATAGTTTTGTTCGAAAGTGAACCCTGGGCTCGCTGGGAAGCATTTTTTGCTCGTCCACTATTGCTTGTTTACAAATGCTCACGAAAGAATGCTCCCAGTGAGGACGCTCCTTAAGAAGAAAGGTGTGCCTGGGAAGTATGTACAGTTGATCCAAGCGATGTACAATACAGTCGATGCAGCACCCAAGTCCGGTCTACAGTGGGATCTACTTGCAGCTTCAATGTGGCAGTCGGCTTGCACTAAGGGTCGGCCTTCAGCCCTTACCTCTTCTTGATAATAATGGATGCTCTGACTTCGGACATACAGGAAGAGGCACACTGCTACTGCTGCACTGCTGGTGTATGCTGTTTACGTATGACCGTGTGCTCGTTACCGAGAGTGGCCTAGAGGTCCAGAGCAAATTGGAGTTGTGGTGGCACAGACTGGAGAGTGTTGGAATGAAATTGAGCAGAACCAAAACGGAATACTTGTTCTGCGATTTTTGGTGGTCTCTTCAGTTCTGTGCCCAATAGCTCTCGTTGCGCATAGCTCTCGTAGTTCTTGTCATGCGCGTATTTTCTTAGAAACTTTTAAGTCCAAGTGAACATACATATACTTCATACACATACTTGCAATTTCGCTTAGTAAAAATCGCTTATCGGTATCGGTGTGTTATAAATCGAATTGCATCACACGGTCAGGAAAGGGGCTAAAATGTTATTCAGCACTTCTAGCAATAGCGTGTTACATCTTCTATAAGCATCTCCTTATCAATAGCTGTCTCCAATTATTTTTTACGTATGAACATCACACAAAAATCTCTGGATCAGAATAAAGGATACATTGCCAGACCAGTACTGGCACGCGGCGGCTGGCGCCAGCAACTGGATACGTCTAAATCCACCTTTGCCTTCTGCTCGCTGCACATACGCTCGATACTTTTACATACCTACAAACCTTAATGCAACCTGCTCTTAAGCCTTAAAATATGATCGGTAACGGTCGATAAAAAATACCGACTTTCTAGACAATATTTTATCGAAATAATATAAATTTAGTTATCAGAAACAAATTCAGGGCATATTTGAAGGTGATATTGACCTTCAGGTCAGACTCCCAAACGTATAACAACTGGACATTCTGACTTAAAAAAAATTGCGTCCGCGTTAAAAAGCAGTCCGTTAAAAACTAAACTTGTTATTTTTTACAGAGCCATTGTCTGTCATTTGCAATTTTGGCCAACTGCCGGCTCTCCGCTCGATTATATCCAGACGGGTATCAAGTACTGGCCAGTTAAAGGTAGGTACGTCTTAGATTTAGTTCTTCATATAAAAGCTCTCAGGCTGAGTAGAGGCACAGAGAAACTATTCTTCTTAGTCGTACAGTACTTATATTTTATTTTTTGGGTTGGTAGACTTCTCCCAACCCAAAAAATTAACCAAAGACTTCTCCCGCTCTGGGTGAAGCGGGAGGGCGTACCATACTTTTACTGACTAAAACCCCTCGTTTTCCTTCAGTTCCTTGTGCCAGGACCGCGGTAACTCTCTTTCAAATTTATCAGCGACCCAGACAGGCATCGGCCTTAGCGGACCCCGTCAGTTTTTGCTACCCATTACTCGCCGTCCGCAAGCCCGCACCTACGGTGGCCGAGAATCGGCTTACGACTCCCGATGCTCAGGGCGTCTCCTGCGGTAGATAGGGATGTGTCTCCGTTGCGTATCCCTAATGCGATCCGCCTCCTCCTTCACGAACATTACTACTTCGCAGAAGGAGGTAAAAGCTTGCCCTGCTCTCTCGCTCCGTACTATGGGCTAAACCAGAGCCGGACGCGACAGGTCGCCACCGCTGATCGCATCCACGAGGACACGGCGGTGCTCCGCCCAAGCGCGGCAGACCTCCACCGTATACTGAACCGTAGCCTACGGGCGATCCACACAATAGTGACACCTGGGCGTTTCCCCCCGACTTATCCTAAACAGGAACCTCCCGAAACAGCCGTGTCCGGTGAGGACTTGCGTCAGGCAGAAGATGAAGACACAGTGGCGCCTCTCAAGCCACTCCTCAAAGAGGGGCAATCGCAAGATTATCGCTGCAATTGTGGCGTGTCCAGCACTGGGTTGCGACAGTCACTCTCTCCATGTCGCCATGTGATCCGCCGGAGGTATGTCCGCCGAGCCGCGTTTTGTCACGGCAACGGAGTTTCGCCCGGCTGTTCGCCTCCTTGTGCAACTCCCAAATGTGCGCCAGGACTTTTGCCTCCAGATCCCATGGCGGCAATCCGGCAAGGAGGCTGGCCGCTTCACCGGAAACCGTGTGGTAACCCCGGACCATGCCATGGACCGGATGGCCATGACGCGTTCGACCAGCGGGCTGGTCGCGGCCTCATGGAACGCGCCCACACCGGTGCGCCGTAAAGGCCCATGGACCGCACGACCCCCGCGTAGAGCCTCCGGCAGTTCAACGGAATCAAAGATTTGCGCTATGGTTGATAGGATATAACGTTTAGTAGCCTTTTCAATGGGATTTAAGTTAGTTTTAGTAAAAGGAAAACATATCATTTAAGCTCTGCCATAGAAGCCCCAGAGTCTTCGACTGCTCGTTGTCGCTCAGGTCCACAACATCAGAAGCGTCGTGTTCATCGCCAGAATCTCCGAATATTGTAGTTTGCTGACCGAAGAACATCGTCAACACGGCGACTTTTTTCTAAAGTTTCTGATACAGATGATCTACTGGATAAGTAATCACCCACGTACCCACGTAAAAGTCACGTGGTATCGAAAACTTTTTTGATGAATCTGAACACTCTTCAGCCAGTTGAACCACACATCTGGTTCTTTTTTTTTATGAGAGGTTCACGCTTGACCACTATCTTACCTGATGGTAAGCGATAATGTGGTCGACGGTGTAACACGATTCGACTCGAGCCTAGAAGAAATCTCTTTACTTAAAAACCCCGAGGTTGATCAACACAGACTCCGGCAGGGAATCACGCTTAAAAGGGTGCTGATGCTGTGCCATGTGTTACGGTATTAAGCGTGTACTCCTTTAACGGATGAGTTGGTTCTGCCCGCCAAAGTATTTTTTGTAGCGGACGATTATTGTTGTGAACAAGAGATTTTCTATACAATTTTTTCAATGGCCGCGCTTATGACTATTTTATGCTGACGGAATCGAAGCAATATAGACAACAAATAATTTTGGATAGGGGGACCAACCTTCTATCTGTATTTGGTTAAAAGACTTACCTGATGTAGTTCTGCCATCAGGTAAGTCTTTTAACCAGCCGTCTCGTCGGTCGGCCGGCTTGCACCCCGCTGTCCCCGCGTCCCTCGTTCACTGCCACTAGCGCGCGGCGGATTTTGAGAGGAACGGTCTCCACACTTAAGGAAAATCACTTAAGGCTGTCGTAGTTAGTCATTCTTCCATACAAACGCATTATGTGATTACTCCACTGTCTGACGGTGAACGCTCAAAATAAAAAAAATGATATCAATTTGTCTCATCATTATCTAGCCCTGTATGGAAAAAAAAAGTAAAAAAACGTGTTTGAAAGTTATGAGCGTCGAAAGCTCCATATTTCAACACTAATTTCAACGCATCTTTGGGCGGAAATAAATACCATAAAAAGAAGGAAAATTGCAATACAGTCACCACACAGGAATAAAAACAGCAGTTAAGAAATGCAAATAATTTTATTTTGAACAACTACATTTGTTCACTCCGGCTGGCGGGTTCGAATCGCAACCGGAATGTTGAGGAAATTGAATGTGAACATCGGTGGCAAATGAAAAACTTTGTTGATTTCACTTGATCCTTTGATTTATTGTACTCACATACACAATTGACCGTAAAATAGGTTTGAACAATGAACTGATGAGATAATCCGTATTTTACTTGAATTTGAATAATTGAAATCAAGAGCTGATATTAAACGTTCTGCCGACATGAATCTCCATTGGCTCAGTGTTGCAAGCAACAAAATTAAAGTTTCTATACAAGAATACAGATAATACATGATTAGTTTATAAAATTCAGAACTTACATCAAATAATTAATAAAATATAGAAAACATGTTAATTTGCGTTAACATTCTTGGGCCCCCTCGGGAGAAAAGGATCAATGTTACTACTGTAAACATTGATAACATTATCATAATAATAACCAAAGAAACATTGACATAAATACTATGACTATGAATTTACTTATTCTAAACCTTAACTAGTATTACAATCTATTGGCAATTTACATAATTTCACTACTGGTCTTATAAATTCACCGTACTGAGTCTTAACCTTGACTGATCTTATAATTGAATCTCTACCTTTATACAATTCAATGACTCTACCTCTTTTCCATTGAAGTGGTGGTGAGTTTTCATCTATAATTAAAACTAAGTCATCAATTTTTAAACTTTCTGATTGATTATACCATTTATTACGAGCCTGTAATGTGCTTAAATACTCTAAGTGCCAGCGAGTCCATATGTTTTGATACATTTTTTGAATAACCTGAAACCGTGATAAGCGTGACATATTAGTATCTTTCCAATGTACCTCTGGTAATGCTACAAGTGGTTGACCTATTAAGAAATGACCTGGAGTTAATACTTCATAATCACAAGGATCATCTGACATTGGCACAAGTGGGCGTGAATTTAGAATAGCCTCTACCTTGGATAATATTGTAGTGAGTTCCTCAAAAGTTAAAATGGTATCTCTGACCTCCCTTTTCAATAGATTTTTCGCACTTTTGACAGCAGCTTCAAATAATCCACCCATATGAGGTGAAGCTGGTGGGTTGAATTCCCATTTGATGTTCTGGTTCCTTAACTCCTCCTGAAGTAATAATTCATGATCAATTAAAAACTGAGTTACCTCCTTGAGATAATTATTAGCTCCGATATAGTTGGTACCTCTATCTGACCGAATGAGTGAAGGTAGCCCCCTGCGGCTAACGAATCTGGTGAATGCTGCGATGAAAGCTTCTACTGATAATGATGAAACAACCTCTAGATGAACAGCCTTTGTTGCTAAGCACACAAAGACACATAGATAAGCCTTAACTCATTTTGCATTCCTGAGTAGACTGCTTTTAACCAAAAAGGGTCCAGCAAAATCTGTTGCAACCCCTGAGAATGGACGCGCTGCTGTGACTCTATCAGCGGGTAAATCTGCCATGAATGGTGGCTGAATTGACGGATTGAACCTGAAACATACTAAACATTTTCTTATGACCTTAGAAACCTGACGCTTGACTGATGTGATCCAATATTCTCTTCTAAGAATAGCGATTAATGCATTAGTTGCTGCATGACAATATGACCGATGATAATATTCTATTAAAAGCTGACCAAATCTGTGATCCTTAGGTAGTAGGTAGGGATGACGAGCCCCATATGGCAATTCAGATCTTCTTAATCGTCCACCTACTCTGATTAATCCATCTTGATCCGAGAATATACTTAATTTCTGCAATGACTTGCATACTGGTTTCCCTTTCTTCAGTAATGCAATTTCTTCACTGAATGACTGTGACTGTATTTCCTTAATCCAATATTTCCTGGCTTCTCTTACCTCTTCAATAGATAATATCTTCCTTAAACTTCTCTGTGACTTAGGTAACCTGAGATTTCTGATAAACCTGAGTACAAATGCTGTGACATTAATAAGTTTACTGAATTTACTAACTCTTGATAATAATGCTTGATCCCATGACTCTGTAGATGTTGTGAAACGAATGAGTTTCTTAAATCCTGGTTAATTATCTGGCATGATGATGGCTGACTTTGGCCAGTCCTTTTCTTGTTGAAGAAGCCACTTGGGTGACCACCAATTATCGTAATGCAATAATTCCTGAGCTGACATACCTCGGGATGCACAATCCGCTGGGTTGAATTCAGATTTTATATGCCTCCACACCATATTCCTTTGAGAACCTTGAATTGCCTGGACTCTATTGCATTCAAATGTCTGGAGCATATGAGGTTTCGTATTGAGCCATGCTAATACAATTGAACTGTCTGACCATGCATTGATGCTTTCAATATGAATGGCATTTTCGTATGCCTCAGCTACATGATTTAATAGCTTGAAAACTAAATGAGCTGCACTTAATTCAAGTTTGGGTATAGTTTGCATAGTTTTCTTAGGTGCAACCCTTGATTTAGCCATGACTAGTTGCACCATAACCCTTCCTGATGAATCCAAACTTCGAAGATATACACACGCGGCATATCCTTGCTCAGAAGCGTCTCCAAATCCATGAAGTGAGTATGACACCGCTTCTGGCAATGAAACACATCTTGGTAATTGTAAATATGAAAGATATTGAAGATCAGTGATAAGATTGTTCCAATATTCAAGAATTGAATCACTGATTGGTTCATCCCAATTAAGTCCATCTGTGAATAATGACTGTAGAAGTAACTTAAATCTCAATATGATGGGCGTACAGTATCCACATGGATCATATAACCTAGCTATGGTACTGAGTATACCTCGTTTAGTGGTAGCTTCTCCAGTAGGTATATTAATCTGATAAGAAAATGAATCTGAAACCGGATCCCACTCGATTCCTAATACCTTGATAAAACTTCTATCCTGAGAATCAAATTGACGTGGTTGTTCACAATGATCGTCTGGTAAATCCTCCAATACCTTGTCATTGTTTGATGACCATTTTCGAAGCTCATAGCCTGCACTCTTCATCAATTGCTTGAGTTCTTCCTTCAATTTATTGGCCTCCGCTACGGTATCGGCTCCAGTTAAAATATCATCGACAAAGATCTGATTTCTGATAGTCTCTGCTGCATGAGAATTTGGATGATCTGATTCCCAATCATCCGCCAATTTAAATAGTGTTCTAATTGAAATGTATGGGCTTGACCTTAGTCCATAAGTATTAGTATTTAATTCGCATACCTTAATTGGTTCTGAAGGAGTTCCTCTCCACAATATGAGTTGATATTTCCTGTCCTCAGGATGAATCCATGTCATTCTAAACATCATCTTAATGTCAGTAGTAAAGACGAAATGATGTCTTCTGAAATTCAACAATATTTTTGTAATGTCATTTTGAAGTGGCTCACCGCTATGAAGGCATTGATTTAATGAGGTTCCTGTGGAAGTCTTCCCACTCCCATCAAATACAACTCTTAACTTGTCCGTACCCTTCTTGAAGATCCCATGATGTGGTATAATGAAATGCTCTGAATCAAATTGAAACCTTGATAGAGACATATGACCTAGTCTTTCATATTCTTCCATGAATTCTCTATATTTAGTAGCAAATACAGGATTCTTATCCATTTTCCTTTCTAATGACTTGAGCCTTTGCATAGCTAATGCTTTTGATTCACCTAATACAGGTCTCTCAGATAACAATGGCAATCTAACCATGTATTTACCATCAGGCATTCGACTGACAGATGAATTATACAACCTTTCACATTCTATGTGATCTGGATGAACAGCTGGCCGAGATGGTGGCTCCTCCACCTTCCAGAACCTCTCGAGAACTTCCTCAAGCCTGGACGCCATGACTCCATAATCATTAACTGATGTACATCCTCTTGGTGAACTATCACTCATTGACTCGAGTAGTGATCCCATGATGACATGACCAAAGCAGGTTTTATATGCATAAAGATCTGGAATATTTAATGAAATCTTAGAACCTTCATATACATAATTTAGAACATCCGTACCAAGGATTAGATCCAATTCCTGGGGTGTGTCAAAGTTCTGATCTGATAATTTGATACCTTTATCCATGATTAAATGCCTACAGTTGACAGGAAATGATGGAATTTCTCCAGAAATATAATACATGACAATAGCTACTGTACTGATAATAGGCACGGGTTTACCTATTGGTTTTATTACTAATTTTGCTAAAGTACCAGGTAAATCAACTCTGTTATTACCTACTCCATATATCTTTGTACTATTAGACTGTTGGTGCAATTTCAATTTATTTACCAATGATTGTGAGATTACTGAGACACTTGCCCCTGTGTCTAATAAAGCTCTAGCCTTATAATAGTGTCCGTCACTCCCCCTTATACCTACAACTGCTGTTGGACAGATGGTTATGGGCAACGGACTCTTGTTGTCACCAACAGTCGACTCATCTCATTCAAATTGATCAGGACTGCGCCTGCATCCGAAACGTAACTCTTGAAACTTAAGCTGAGCTCGAGCTGCACGCTCTCCTGCCCTAGATTCCTTATTAATGTGATATGGTTTCTCTTGAACCTGATTAATTGGTGATTGTTGTCTAACCTGGTGATTCCTTGGCTGAGCCTGAGATGCAACTCCAGACTCACTGCGATTATCAACTGATGATGTTGGCTGAACTGGTGATTGTGTACTGGTCTCTTGAGACCCAGTATTTGATGAGGACTGCCGCTCATTAATGCATAAGAGTGAATTATGATCTTTAGATCCACAATGCTTGCACCAATTCCTATGAGTGCATTCGCTTGCATAGTGCTTCCTCAAGCACTTAAAACAATGACCGGATTTAAAGACCCATGATTTTCTAGCCTTAGGATGAAGTGCATTGAACTTTCTACACACATATAAACTATGAAATGAACTATTACAATAAATACACTCAGTTGATTTAGAAGTCACCTGATGTGAATGTCTCTGAGATTTGGGTCCTGGAGCGGCATCAGACCGCTGATGAGGTACTCTCCTTCTTGCCGGTAGTGATCTGCTTTCAGTCTCGGTGATTGTCAAATGAAGTCTGCATTGCTCATCCAGGAGTTCCATGAGTTGATCCAGGGTTGGCAGTTTCGCCTGATCCTTGCCATATCGTTCCTCAAACAGGGATCTGATCCTGACCGGTAACTTCTGTAGGATAATGAAAAGTATGAGATATGACCACTCCTTGACAGGCATGGTTAACTTGTCGAGCGCTTGAATGGACTCTCGAAGTGGATCATATAGATCGTTCCTAAGATTTGATGACTGAGGCTGAATTATAGGCAATTTGAGAATCCTATCAATATATGTATCCAACAATAACCGCGTATTATGATATCTACCCTTGAGTAAACTAAGCGCCACCTCATAATTGGCATCATCCATTGGAAGCTGTCTGACTAATGACAGTGCCTCTCCTACTAGTGATGCACGAAGATAATAATGTTTTTCAGCATCTGATAAATTGTGACGTTCATGAACCAACGATTGAAATAAATCAAAGAATGGAATCCAATCCATAATACCACCTGAAAACTTGGGTAGCTCAATGAATGGTAGCTTAGCATGTAAATCTGAATGGTAACCTTTAATTTTTGGTGCCTGATTACCTTCTGATTGGGCCTGCTCCACCCTTGCAGATACTCATTGATTTGGGAGAAATCCGCCTGAAGCTTGTCAGATTCCTCGTCCTGAACCTCTTCCATTTGGAGTAGTTTCTCATAAGCTGAAATGAACTCACCATAATATTTATCGAACTGGCGTTTAGCTACATTGGCCGAGATCGATGACCTATTTTGATCGATAGTATTATAGAAATCTGTTAACATTCGATGTTTTGATATGAACTGCGCTTTGCACTTATTATATTCAGATGAAGGCATGGTTATGATTAATTTAAACTACTTATAACACTAATAAACAAACATTAAAACATAGAAAAACACTTAAATTACTAAGTTTTAACAACCGGGTTGTAAGTCGTTTGTTGACACTGACACTTTGACACTTGACGTTTGAAGTTTGACGTTGACGTTCGCGCCAAACTACCTCCGACGATGGCTCGTGCCGGTATGATAATAATAATAATTATCACCGATGATGACCTCCGATGAATAGTAGAACTTGATAAACTGTAGTGATGATGAACCGATGACTGACGAAGTTAATGACTTGAATAGGTACTTTTCACAGGCCACACGACAATGGCGTACCTCGATGCGACGTGTTGAGACTTGAAACCCGTTGACTTAATTGATGATGACGATTGCGCAGACTAGGCGATTACGTTCTTGATGCGTTTTGAACCGATGATTTCTTGCTGATTCCCCTCATGGGCCACCAAATAATGTTCACTCCGGCTGGCGGGTTCGAATCGCAACCGGAATGTTGAGGAAATTGAATGTGAACATCGGTGGCAAATGAAAAACTTTGTTGATTTCACTTGATCCTTTGATTTATTGTACTCACATACACAATTGACCGTAAAATAGGTTTGAACAATGAACTGATGAGATAATCCGTATTTTACTTGAATTTGAATAATTGAAATCAAGAGCTGATATTAAACGTTCTGCCGACATGAATCTCCATTGGCTCAGTGTTGCAAGCAACAAAATTAAAGTTTCTATACAAGAATACAGATAATACATGATTAGTTTATAAAATTCAGAACTTACATCAAATAATTAATAAAATATAGAAAACATGTTAATTTGCGTTAACAACATTCAGTAGTTTTTTCATGAAACTTATACTCCCGAAGGTCTGTTTATAAAAATTCGCGCATTCCTTTTCGTTCTAAATCATCATACATTTATTATTTTTATACCATGACTGTGTATTCTTACGCGCACTAGATTCTTACTGCTCATCACAGCGTTTAACCCTTTCGTAAGTGTTGTCGGATGAGATAGCATGCATTTTAATCCCGGCCTGAAAATTGTTCGTGCCGCCGACTAGGGCAACCTTAACCTTCACTTCCGAGCAGAGCGGCGGTCTCGCGATCTGGTCACAACATTTCGGTAGCAACGGCCGTGGCATTGGCTGAGTGGATTGACACGAACGCGTAAGTGACGCGTATTTCACGGCGCTTGAAAGTGAACCTTTAAAAAGGTTTTATGCTTTCCAAAAATAAAACTAAACTTTAATTATTGTGCTAGAAATTTTAAATTTTCTTTACAATGCATGTCCTCGAAAAGAGCATTTTCCAAGCAGTCAAACTGTGCGGTTTGTTTTTTAACTAGTGCTTTTTACTTTTCTGTATTTTTTTAATTTTTAACTCCAATGTCAGCCCGACGCGTAGAGTTTTTATTAATTTGAGAAAAGATTAAAAATATAGTTTAGTACAGATTATCATTCATATAAAAGGTAAAATAAAACTAATACTTCAAGGCGTTTTTACCCAACTGCCGAAGGAGGGTAATATGTTTATCAGTCTATGTATGTATGTATGTAAGTATGTATGTATGTATGTATGTATGTTTGTTCCTATGTGGAGTTCTAGAGACCAAACGCGTGGGCCGATTTTGATGGTTCTTACGTCAATCGATTCGTCTTAACCCCGCGAGTGTCACTGGCTACATTAAAATTGGAAAATAGGAAAATGGCGGTTCTTGGGCGCCATATTGTGGGGGCCCAATTTTTTTTTTCTTCCAATCCTATCGTGTGGGGTATCAAAATAAAGGATTGTAAGAGGCAATTTCAAAAATATATAACACTTATATGTTTAAATGAATAAAATTCGAAAAAAAACTAAAAAGTTATAAATAAAAAAAGTTAATTAAAAAAATCAAAAAACCCGACTGCTTGAAAAGCGAACTAAAAAGACGTAAACAAGGAGAAAATCATGATGTGCAGTCGGAGGATACGTCTGGTTTTGGTCAGCCAGCTCGCGAAATGACATGACATCCTCCGACAGCACATCATGATTTTCTCCTTGTTTACGTCTTTTTAGTTCGCTTTTCAAGCAGTCGGGTATTTTGATTTTTTTAATTAACTTTTTTTTAAATTACTGTAGATTTAGATTTTGATCAATAAATTATTAATTTTAAATATTCATTAAATATGTTTGGCAGAACGTATATTTTACTCGTGCCTTTTAGCGTTACGACGTGACAGCTATTTGCACATGCGCAGTAGATATGCCCGAGGAACTTTTAGTTAATCTGTGGATATGCAGAGCGCGCTTGAATAAGCCCGCCATTTTATTAATTTTTGCTTGGCTAAGATATATTTTTTTATTTCCTCGCACAATGCATAGTAAAATGTATGATACACGTACGTAAGATGATTTCCGTTTCGTGTCGCCACTTATCGGAAATCACCTACCTTCCGCACTTGTAGCATAAATAACTATTCTGATACAGTTTGCATAATTGCCATAGTGGTTTTTTTTATCTTTTTTATCTGTATTTAGATTTGGATTCTGGAGCCGTTGTCGTTGTATCAGATGATGCTGATGTTGACACTGCCGTTGATAAGTTCATCACAGTCTCCAAACAGGTATGTTCTATGAAAAATAAAATAACAATATGCATACATTACATATAAAACCACGTCTGTTTTTAACTTAAAATTATCATATTATATCATGTCATTATTTTAACCAAAAAAAATGTGTGTGTCCCTCCCCCAACAGTCGCCACATCGATATGGGCTGAATTTTATATAAAATTAAAATTACATCAATTGAAACAAATAAGATATTAAATGGTAACATGATATAATACAGGTAAGACGGCCTAGGAGGATTTAGATGGACCCTAAATATTGATTCCACCAATTTTATTGGGAATATTTTTTTTTATTCCTAGTACTGCATTCAAACAAATTTGAAAAGCCGCCAGCGAATTGAACCATCTCAAATACGAATTAAACATTATTATCTGAAATTAACCAAATAACGTGTATTTTGTAGGCCCCGTGGCGCCTAAGGAGGATCCTGGTACAGGAGAGCGTCTACCAACAGTTTAAAGACGCTCTTAACTGGAAATGCAATTTAAAAAAATCTCCAAGCAAGACCCTTACCTCCGACGTATTATGTTCGGACACAGTGACTTACAATGACATAACATTCCTGATAGATCCTGTGGAGTTGCCAGAGGAAAACGAGTCAGTCGTGACTGTCGAAGCCTACAGGACCACAAAAGAAATGATATCATTGGTGCAACAAGATCAAACTCGCTACTTGTCGCTTTGGACAAACGGCATAGCGGTAATTAACGAGGTTACGCATAGCGTGAAGTCACCCGTGGTATGGGTGAACAATATAGCTGACTTCAGAGGTCCAGCCCAAGTTTCTGAAGCAGTTTTTTCTTATACACACAAAAACGTACCTACATATTTGGCAAAAAAATGTGACAGAACTGCTAAACTGTACGAAGTCTCACAGTCTTGGCTGAAACTGGACGTAGAAAGTCGTCGAGATGTTCTGTGTAGTGTGTTGGACAAATGCACATTATTATATCCCGAAAACAAAAAATACACTGAAATAAGAGGTTCTCTTTTGGTCATTACTCTGAAATCCTTCGAAGGAGCAGGTAAAAATTATGTCTGCAGAGGAATATCGAAACCTGTGGGTTTTGTGCACTACGATGGTAGTTTCTCTTTAGACATTTTCAAGTCAATTTTACTGGGTAACGCAATATTGTTATTTTCGACAAACCAAGAGTCATCAGTCTATGAGCTACTAAAACAAGAGGGAGTACCGGTCGGTAAAGGAGAATATGCAAATACTGGAGAAACTAATATATACTATGTTTGGCCGTTATGTTTCGACACTCTAATGCAAGTCGTCTGGACAAATTCAGGAACAACATTTGCAAAATAAAACTTATTTCTAAATTGGAAACATTTATTTATTAACGTTTTCTGGGAGTAGGTGCATATTTACAAAGGTGCGTTAAGAGTTAATATACTAATGTGTTTTTAAAGTATTAATGTTTTATTTATCTGTGTAATTTTCCCATAATATAATACCGGAATCAGCTCATATAAGCACTACCTATAAAAGTCTTGTTATTTTTATTGAATGTTTACGGATTGATTGCGTGGTTACTGGTGAGATGGTGTTTGTCGACAGTTTATTACTATAATATTGTACGTATATTGAGTGACTTATTGCTGTTACAAAATACTATATTAGATACAATAATTTAACGTGAGGCTATTTAAAATGATTGTATTTTTACCCGACTGCCGAAGGAGGGTAATGTGTTTATCAGTCTATGTATGTATGTATGTATGTAAGTATGTATGTATGTATGTATGTATGTATGTTTGTTCCTATGTGGCGTTCCAGAGACCAAACGCGTTGGCCGATTTTGATGATTCATACGTCAATCGATTCGTCTTAACCCTGCGAGTGTCACTGGCTACATTAAAATTGGAAAATAGAAAAATGGCGGCTTTTGGGCGCCATATTGTGGGGAACAAAAATTTTTTTAACTTCCAAACCCATCGTGTGGAGTATCAAAATAAGGGTGTTTAAGAGCTGATTTCAAAAATATATAACACTTGTATTTTTAAATGTACCGAAATATAAAAATAATAACTAAAAAGTTATAAATAAAAAAAGTAAATTAAAAATATCAAAAGACCCGACTGCTTAAAAGGCGAACTAAAAAGACGTAAACAAGAAGAAAATCATGCTGTGCAGTCGGAGGATACATCTGGTTTTGGTCAGCCAGCTCGCGAATATGTATCCTCCGACTGCACAGCATGATTTTCTTCTTGTTTACGTCTTTTTAGTTCGCCTTTTAAGCAGTCGGGTCTTTTGATTTTTTTAATTTACTTTTTTTATTAATTAAAATAATAAAGAATGTTAGCTTTGTATGTTTATTTTTATTTTTACGTAGAATGGAAACGACACTGTCAGGGCAACGCAATTTAAATTGCGTAGATTGGAGGTATTCGCTGCACATGGAAGGAACGAACTGAACGATAATACTTAATAAACACATTATAACCCTCCTTCGGCAGTCGGGTAAAAAGTGTTGAAACTATGATAAAAAAATGTGTGTGTAAGCTGGAGTGACGTCACCCCAGCTGCCATGTCATATCTTCCGAACAAAAGAAGATATAATTAAGTATTATAGCTCAAAAATTAAGGCATAATAGCTGCCATTGACAGCAAACTTTTTAAATCTCTGGTCAAAATAAGTTATTAAACCGGCAAATAAGTGTAAGCTGGAATGACGTCACCCCAGCTGCTCATGTCGTATCTTCCGAACGAAAGAAGATATGATTATGCATTATAGCTTAATACATAAGAAATAATAGCTGCCACAGGCAGCATGATTTTCAAATCTCTAGTCCTTGTAGTTTCCACGTAGTAAACAAAAAAATTGTTTCCGCGCTAAAAGTTTCAAGGTACGGAGCGGCGTTGCCGTTCCGTGCGCTATATTATCAGTTTGAAGTAGAGTAAACTAGGTTATAGATGGAGCCGACTACACACTTTAAGGTACTATGCAAGTATTCAGGTTTTTTATATTCATATTGTTTGTTTAAACATAGGATGAAAGAAAATTCAAAAATCAAAGTGTAACAATTGGTTTGTTGAACAAACTTTTTTTTGTAATAAATGGAAAGATCATATATACGTTTTCATACAAAACTATTTTTAGTTTTTTTTTCGCTTTAATTACAAAGTAATATTAAATTGAAAATATATTTTTGAATCCAGTACCGAAAACACGCTGACATTTTCCGAAGAAACCCGAGCCCGTGTGTGACGTCACGACTTTCATTTCTACTCATTGTTGGACATAGCTGATACAGTGTTTTAACTTTTAACCGATTTAATCTTGTTATAATCGTCAAAATATTGATGAATATCAAATATATTTATCAAAAATATCGAACGTTAAAAGTTATCGTGCTTGCTTCATACCATTATGTCCGAATACTACCCAAATTATATTATGTGATTCTCGCAATAGCCAAGTGCCTAACAATCTGTACTAACATTTTGAGAAATGTTCTATGTCTAACTAGATTCCAACTAGAATGTGTTAATTATATTATTATTTTGTTCTAATATAGTATTAGATTCGTATTAATTTCTTAATTTGATCATTAAAGACTGAGAAAAGAAAATTTTTAAAGGAACTTTCGAGCAAAGTTGACATTGTTGTTTAATTACCTTGAAAACATGATTTTTGGTTTATGGAGATATATTCATTATTTTAATTGTGATTGGTTAACGCATTATGAGATATTTACTAAAGAATTAGTGTAAGGAAAATTAAGCGAGTAAATATTTTCACGTTTTTGTTCTACAAATGTTTTTAGTATTTGTAAATATATAATACAGATATTATTGTTTAAAATTATTAAGGGATATGTCATTATTATCATCAGCCTTTTAATGTTCCCACTGCTGGGACACAGGCCTTCTCTCTGTGAGAGGGAATGGGCCGTAATCCACCACGCGGGCTCAGTGCGGGTTGGTGGATGTCACATATTTTCGAATATTTGGTTCTAGGACATGCCGGTTTCCTCACGATGTTTTCCTTCATCATTTTGAGAGCAGTGGTGATGTAATAATTTACACAAAGTAAAGCGCCTGCCTGGGTTCGAACTCACTACCTACAACTTGTAAGTTGCGGCCGCTACCACTGGGTCACTACTGCTGCAAGGGATATGTAAATAATGGGAATTACCGAAAAGATTTTATGCAATAAAATAGATAAATATAAAGGCTCCACTGATTTCTGATTGTATCATATCTGATTTCTGATAGTGGTATCTAATGAAGTTGTGTTTGTTTCCTTTTTATTTTACATCAATATCACCTACCCATACGTAAAAACGATTACATTATGCCAATTATGTTTCTAAATGAACCTGGTAAACAACAATAACAAACAACTGTCCACTCATACGTAATTAATTTTATTAAATATGTAGTCGTAATGAAGTTATTAAATAAGTTCATTACGACTACTTTATTTATGCTCAAAACTTCCAAATCGTCCATCAGATGGGTATATAATCAAATCAATTCAAATGTTTTTTATTTCACATAGGCCTACAAGGGCACTTATAAAACGTCGACAAAAGGTGCACGGCGACACGAACCGGCAAGAAACTCCACGGATACTCTTTTAAAAAAATTGGTTTGTTTTTACAATAGTTCCATGTTACAGCAGTGCTTAGATATGGGGGGACAACTTAGGCCCGACAATAAGTCGTAAGAAACTAAAAAATAATTTGAATAAACGAGATAAAAAGTTAATAAATGTTAACAAGCATCTAGAAATCTAGAAGGCCTACAATGTTCACACATTCACAAAACAATCGGTAAAAGAATCTATACAAAAGTAAAAAATATATATATATATATATATATAACAAGACTAAATTTAACACGTGGCACAAATGTTGTTATCGGTGCTGTAACTATTCTTAGCAAAGGGCTATAAAGATTATTGAAATCATTGTAAATAGTCTAATTAAATAGAAGGAAAAAAAAGAAAAAATGAGATTGAGAATAGTTAGAGACATCAACATATTTGTGCCGTTTATGAGTTACCAGGGAAGCCGCATGCGCAGAAGGGGCTAAAGCCAAAAAAAATATCTTCAGCGTAGTCGTTGATTTTATAATCACATCATCAGCCTATTAATGTTCCCACTGCTGGGACCCAGGCCTCCTCTCTGTGTGATGGAATGGGCCATAATCCACCACGCGGGCCCAGTGCGGGTTGGTGGATGTCACATGTCTTCGAATTTTTGGTTCTAGGACATGCCGGTTTCCTCACGATGTTTTCCTTCACCGTTTTGAGAGCAGTTGAGATGAAATAATTTACACAAAGTAAAGCGCCTGCCTGGGCTCGAACCCACGAACTACAACTTGTAAGTCGCGGCTGATACCACTGGGCCACCACTGCTCTCTGATTTTATAATATGCTTTTTTAATAAGGACACGTTTGATGTAGTGTTTGAACTTTCCATCAGTCAATTCTATAACTGACTTTGGCAACTTGTTATAAAACAGTATACTGTTTATAAGAAAAGACTTGCTAGTTTGCGTTAATCTGAATTTGGGTATTACAATTTCGTGCTTACTGCGTGTATTTAAATTATGGAAGTCGCTTCTAGTTTTGAAAAGCCCTCGATTTTTGCGGACATACAAAATACATTCCAAAATATAAAGTGAAGGTAGTCAGTATATCGATCTCTTTAAATTTTTCTCTGAGGGACTCGCGTGGACCCATTTTATAGATCGCGCGGATTGCCCTCTCATGTAAGATGAAAATTGAGTCAACGTCTGCTGCTGATCCCCACAGCAGAATGCCATAAGACATAATACTGTGGAAATAAGCATAGTATACTAACCTAGCTGTGGCTACATCGGTTAACTGCCTTATTTTCCTTACTGCATATGCAGCTGAAATTAACCTACCCGAAAGTGTTCTAATGTGTGCGCCCCACTGCAATTTTGAATCGATAGTAATCCCTAAGAATACAGTTTCCGTTATAACTTAAAGATTTTTGCAGTCATGATTTAAATTTAGGTCACGTTACATTTGGTAAAGAGAACTTTAGACATTTTGTTTTTATCGCATTCAGTAAAAGATTTTTATTTGCGAACCATTTTGTAAGTATAATTAGACTTTTGTTGACATGTAAGATATCCGTATCTTTCGAAATCTAATCGAAATTAGCCTTTATGAATCTTTTATCACACATGACTAATAATATTTTTGCACTAATTTTCGGATATTTTTAGTCAATTCACGTGTAGGAGTTGACATTGTATTATCGTGAAATTTCTTGAACGTTATGACGTCACCAACATGGCGACCAATCGAGGCCCGTTCGTAGTCAGGTGGCCCTTTTTAAAATTTTATTGATTTTAAATTGCTTAAAATAAATTGAAAAAAAAAAGATATGAGTTTTTTGTAACGACAATATAATTTATGATATGTAAAGTTTCAAAATACATAAAAAAATCTACAATTTTTTTTATTTCAACCGACCAATTTCGTATATTTTTGTCATAAATCACATTTTTGGTTCAATTTAAAATCAGTTAAAATATGATTTGTTGATAATGTTGGCACCATTGCTTTTCATTGAAGAAATGGTTTTTGCAAACAATAGATCAAGACAATGACAAGACAACCTAACAGTGACCTGTAAATTGCAAAAAAACGTAACAAAATTTTATTTTCGCGGTCTAACTTTCCGCGTCCACCTTAACCGAACTACAGAACAAGCCACAAAAAAAACCGGCCAAGTGCGAGTTGGACTCGCCCACGATGGGCTCCGTACCATTATAAAAACGGCAAAAAAAAAACAAGTTTGTTGTATGGGAGCCCCCCTTAAATATTTATTTTATTCTATTTATAGTATTTGTTTTTATAGCGGCAATAAAAATACATTATCTGTGAAAATATCAACTGTCTAGCTATCACGGTTCATGAGATACAGCCTGGTGATAGACTGACAGACAGACAGACAGACGGACCGCGGAGTCTTAGTAATAGGGTCCCGTTTTTACCGTTTGGGTACGGAACCCTAAAAAACAATAATAGTAGTTCTCTCATCGTCTACAGTTGATAAGAATCCACTTTTTAATATTACATTCATAGTTCCATTAAAGTTCAGTCGGCTCTCATTCTATATCTTCAATAAAAAATATTTTGAGCGCAAGTTAAAATGACTTCTAATAGATTGCCTAATAAGTGCAAACTTGGTGGCAATAATGTAGCGCACGGAACGGCAACGCCGCTCCGTACTTCCTCCGAAGTAATAATTTGATAAATTTTTGGCGCGGAAACTGTATTTGTCGGTTTAATAGCTTATAGACGATTTTGAGACCAGAGATTTGAAAATTTTGCTGCTAATGGCAGCTATTATGCCTTAATTTTTGAGCTATGATGCATAAACATATCTTCTTTAGTTCGGAAGATATGACATGGCAGCTGGGATGACGTCACTCTAGCTTACACACACATTTTTTATCATAGTTTCAACACTTTTTACCCGACTGCCTAAGGAGGGTAATGTGTTTATCAGTCTATGTATTTATGTATGTAAGTATGTATGTATGTATGTTCCTATGTGACGTTTCAGAGACCTAACGCGTTGGCCGATTTTGATGATTCATACGTCAATCGATTCGTCTTAGCCTTGCGAGTGTACATTAAAATTGGAAAATAGAAAAATGGCGGCATTTGGGCGCCATTTTGTGGGGGGCCAATTTTATTCTCTCTTTCCATGTGCAGCTATTATGCCTTATTTTTTTGACTAACCTCACTGGTTTGCCTGTATTGAATGAGGAAGCTGGGGTGACGTCACTCCAGCTAACACATACTAAACGACTCATATTAACGAAGTTTTTGTGGCAGCTAAATTAAGACTCGGCACTTTGATTGCTGCTATTATACCATTTTTTTTAATTTTTTTATTGTTGATAGTCTTGCGCTTGACCACTATCTCACCTGATGGTAAGTGATGATGTGGTGGACGATGTAGCACGCTTACCTAGAAGAAACCTATTCACTCTTGACTAAAATATTAGCATAGATGGAATTATTGTACAACTTATGAGGAAGCTGGAGTTATGCACATAGCAAAGAGTTAATTAGAGAAACAACAAGAAAAGTCAAGACAGTTGCGGGGTGGCAAACTTTATATTCAAAAACTAAATTAAGTGAAACTGCTCTGAAAATGTTGATTGCTCCAGCAACTTCTGCTTCTGTGGAACGCTCTTCTGCCACATTTGCCAACATGCATACTAATAACCCCTTCAATTTGATTATCAAATATAAGGGTTTCACTAGTAGAATGGAAAATTCCAAATCTAAGATAGCCATAGAAATAGATAGATAGTACAAAAGTCGGCTTTCATATATCAAGTCATCAACATCATTGTAATTTCAGCTGAATGACGTCCACTGCTGAACACAGGCCTCCGCAAGTGTCGTCAGCGTCACATTGATCAAACCCGTGCGTCTCGCATACAGCGGATTTAGTTTTGTTATTCTTCGGGCTATGTCGGTAACTTTGGTTCTCCTACGGATATCCTCATTTCGGATGCGATCGCGGACGGAAACGCCAAGCTTAGCCCTCTCTATTGCCCTTTTGGTGACTTTAAGCCTTCTGATGAGACCCGTGAGCGACCACGTCTCAGTTCCGAAGGTCTGGCAACACACATTGGTCATGCGACACTGTGGTATGTTAGACTGACGTCTAGATACTACGCAACTTCCCGAACGCTGCCCAGCCGAGTCGAATTTGACGGTTGATCTTTCTCTCGAAATTAGACCTACTTAACTGGACCGTTTTTGTCCAGATAAATTGACTAAAATTGGATTGTACCGTATAGTGTCGAACGTAAAGCATGCCCTGCATGTATCAACCATACAGCGATATCCGATCGATTATGGCAAACCCCCATGAAAAGCACAAAGAAAATATGGACCCTAGTGCCCGGCAGCCTGTCTACCCTACTACGGTAGGACCTGGCAACATACAGCACGCGTACACTCCAGACCAACGATCATGGAACTCGAATAGGAATTAAGAATTAAGAGAAATCCTAATTTAACACACCATATGAAATATAAGAGAATTTATGAGAATTTTCTCGGAAATATTCTCGAGAATGTTCTCGCTCAGGAGAATTTACTGAGAATTTAAGATGTGGAGTAGATTATTTTGACGTCAACTTTGTAAAACTTTTAATGCACTCAAAACTATTACTCTAAAAATAAATCAATACAATAGACTTATCCAAATTTTAAATTCTCGTAAATTCCCTTCCAAAAGAATATTCGCGAGAACTTATCAGCAAAGTTCTCGCAAGGAGAATATTCTCGGGAATTTACCATCACTACAAGCAACGGAGACGACGACAACAAATGTCATCGCAAACGTACACACAAACCCCAGCTTGCTTCTTGAACTTGTTTTCAAGAGAGTAACCCGGGTAGTTGAGATACGCCACGTCCGACGGGGTTGTTATCTTCGTCTCCGTTAGTAAAAAAAAGTTAATTAAAAAAATCAAAAAACCCGACTGCTTAAAAAGCAAACTAAAAAGAAGTAAACAAGAAGAAAATCATGCTGTGCAGTCGGAGGATACATATTCGCGAGCTGGCGGACCAAAACCAGATGTATCCTTTGACTGCACAGCATGATTTTCTTCTTTTTACCCGACTGCCGAAGGAGGGTAATGTGTTTATCAGTCTATGTATGTATGTATGTTTGTTCCTATGTGGCGTTCCAGAGACCAAACGCGTTGACCAGGTCAGGTTTAGGTATTTACCCGACGCCCATCTCTATTTGCACTTGTAATTTTCTTAGAAAATACGTGCGCAATATCGCCTATCGACGCAATTTAAATTGCGTTGCGCACTCAGGTAGGTCCCTGACAGTTTCGTTTCCATTCTACGTAAAAATAAAATTAAACAACGTAGCTAACATTCTTTATGGTTTTAATTAAAAATACAATCTTTTTAAATATACCCTAGTTAAATTATTGTAAAGCGTCTTTCAACAAGGACGGGTCGATGTTAAAATTGAATAAAACAAGATGTGTGTGAGATATTAACGAAATTTATTTTTTATTTAAAAGGCCCATTTATGCCATTATGGATGGAATATGACATCGTTCAAATGTCCGCCGCGGCTTCGTATGGTGGCACGAATCCGAGAAGTCCAATTTTTTATGACTCTGCTGCATAGATCGAGTGAGCGCTACAGATTAATGATAAACAATTTCTTTTGGCTTGAATTGAACAATATGGACGTGAACGACATGTGGTAAAATAATCAAAAAACCCGACTGCTTAAAAAGCAAACTAAAAAGAAGTAAACAAGAAGAAAATCATGCTGTGCAGTCGGAGGATACATATTCGCGAGCTGGCGGACCAAAACCAGATGTATCCTTTGACTGCACAGCATGATTTTCTTCTTTTTACCCGACTGCCGAAGGAGGGTAATGTGTTTATCAGTCTATGTATGTATGTATGTATGTATGTTTGTTCCTATGTGGCGTTCCAGAGACCAAACGCGTTGACCGATTTTGATGATTCATACGTCAATCGATTTGTCTTAACCTTGCAAATGTCATAGGCTACATTAAAATTGGAAAATAGAAAAATGGCGGCTTTTGGGCGCCATATTGTGGGGGGCCAATTTTATTTTTTCTTCCAAACCCATCGTGTGGGGTATCAAAATAAAGAGTTTCAAGAGGTGATTTCAAAAAATGTACCTAATTCGAAAAAAATGTTAACTAAAAAGTTATAAATAAAAAAGTTAATTAAAAAAATCAAAATACCCGACTGCTTAAAAAGCGAACTAAAAAGACGTAAACAAGAAAAAAATCATGCTGTGCAGTCGGAGGATACATCTGGTTTTGGTCAGCCAGCTCGCGAATAAGTATCCTCCGACTGCACAGCATGATTTTTTTCTTGTTTACGTCTTTTTAGTTCGCTTTTTAAGCAGTCGGGTATTTTGATTTTTTTAATTAACTTTTTTTTTACTTCTTTTTAGTTTGCTTTTTAAGCAGTCGGGTTTTTTGATTTTTTTAATTAACTTTTTTTATTTACAACTTTTTAGTTATATTTTTTTAGAATTAGGTACATTTGAACATATAAGTGTGATATATTTTTGAATATGCCTCTTAAAATCCTTTATTTTGATACCCCACACGATGGGTTAGAAAGAAAAAAAAAAAATTTCCCCACAAAATGGCGCCCAAAATCCGCCATTTTTGTTTTTTCCAATTTTAATGTAGCCAGTGACACTCGCAGGATTAAGACTAATCGATTGACGTAAAAATCATCAAAATCGGCCAACGCATTTGGTCTCTAGAACGCCACATAGGAACAAACATACATACATACATACATAAATACATACATACATACATACATAGACTGATAAATACATTACCCTCCTTCGGCAGTCGGGTAAAAACAGGTGCGGCTTCTCGGTCTCAAGGTGGTGGTGGACCGGATCAAGGTTGGAGTGCAACCCCCTGATGTTACTGAGGAGCACTTTGAGTGGGAGGAAGTGCAGCCGTTGATTACACTTATTTCTCTTCTCTGCTTTGGTCATTGATTTTGTAAGAGTTGCTGGGGAAAAAGTTAAACTGTCGAAGCGCTGCTCAATTAACCAAGTAGACCACTAAAACTACCAGAAACTACCAAGGGACCCTAACTACCTACCATTTTTTTTCCTATGGTTTTTCTTCCGCGGAAAATCTAAACACCGCCATTCAGAAAATGACACGAAATTCACAACGCTATCGATCGAATATGGAGTTCAACAGTCCGAGTATCTGAATTGCGTATGTTGCGATATTTTACTTCTTGAACACTTTAAATTCATCTAACTTTTGATAGATTGAACCGATTGTGAAGAAACAAAAGGACCCCTGTTGGTCTAGCAGTCGCAAGTTCAACAGCTGAGCGTAAGGTTCCGGGTTTGATGCCCAGGTCAGGTTTGGGTATTTACCCGACGCCCATCTCTATTTGCACTTGTAATTTTCTTAGAAAATACGTGCGCAATATCGCCTATCGACGCAATTTAAATTGCGTTGCGCACTCAGGTAGGTCCCTGACAGTTTCGTTTCCATTCTACGTAAAAATAAAATTAAACAACGTAGCTAACATTCTTTATGGTTTTAATTAAAAATACAATCTTTTTAAATATACCCTAGTTAAATTATTGTAAAGCGTCTTTCAACAAGGACGGGTCGATGTTAAAATTGAATAAAACAAGATGTGTGTGAGATATTAACGAAATTTATTTTTTATTTAAAAGGCCCATTTATGCCATTATGGATGGAATATGACATCGTTCAAATGTCCGCCGCGGCTTCGTATGGTGGCACGAATCCGAGAAGTCCAATTTTTTATGACTCTGCTGCATAGATCGAGTGAGCGCTACAGATTAATGATAAACAATTTCTTTTGGCTTGAATTGAACAATATGGACGTGAACGACATGTGGTTCCAGCAAGATGGCGCTACTTGCCACACAGCGAACGACACAATCGACATTCTGCATGAACGGTTTGAGGGTAGAGTTAGAGTTCCGCTAGACTTTTTCTTGTGGGGTTTTCTGAAGTCGCAGGTCTATGCCAATAAACCACATTCGACCGTTGCCCTGAAAGCCAACATAACCACAGAATAAATAATAGTACAAGTACAGAAGACTCACTTCGTGCAACAATTCATTGAAATAGAGACTCCTGCTAGTTAACAACAAAGTGCAATTCAGCTCGCATAAGCGCTCAGTGCCTAACGTGATATTCACCTAAACGTTACCATTCTCTTCTAACGCGTATCTCCGTCGCTGTCTGGCGCGGTTTGACTCGGCTCGTAAGGGTTGTCGACTTGCCGCTTTCGCTTACATCCACTACCGTCAAACGGGGTGAATAGGACCGCAGGGGTGAATAGAAACAAAACTTTGAAGGGAATTTTCACATTATTAAAAATATGTTTACACCATCTTAGTAGGTATTCCAATATATTAAATAATTACTTTAAAAAAAACGATGCTTTGTTTGAAACCAATAAAGTGGTATAACAGTTTAAATCCTAATCAAAGTTTTGTTCCCATTCACCCCTGCGGTCCTATTCACCCCGTTTTACCCGGTATCTACCTACTTGACTATCTTTCTTATGTTTGATGCCTATGATTACACGGTCAAGTAGGTAGATAGACAATGAATATTAAAGACCGTCATTTTGTTTGGTACTTAACAAATGAAAACTAGGTTACCTAAACTTCACTTTTCTTTACATTAGACATTTAAATAAGCCCATTTTACAGCCCGGTCAATCGATTTTGACTTCTATTGCGTTGGTGATACGACAAATGGAAGCTGTAGTAAACAGTTGGTTTTGGTAACAGATTTGTGCTTTTTATATCATCCTTATATGTACGAGATAGAACACAAAATCGATTGAACGGACTGTAAAACGAGTTGTAAAGACGTCTAATGTTATTTCAAATTGAGTATAGGTACCTGTACCTCTTTGTTTACACTTTAGTGATATTTTTTGTTAGTTTATTTAAAGTTGGCTTGAAGAACTCTTAGCAAATATTTTTTGTTTGTTCGTTAGGTATAAGTAAGTACCTAGTTTTATATACAAACGTTAACTTTAAGAAGAGCGTACACTTACTCAGGCTATAGGTAAATTCATAGGCTAAGTAGGTAACTACTTAGGCAATTATAATTTATTTTAAACTGGATCTAAAGCGTTTATTTTTATGTTAACAAAACGGCAACCATTCAATAAAAAAAGAAATCAAATTAAATTTGTGAACAACACGAAAATCTAAAATATCTAAGTAGGTAGGTACCTAATTATTAGTATTTCACACATTATTTTATTCATTCTTTTAGGAACACGAAAATGCTTTAATTTTTATACAAAACTCGTACTCATTATGCACCTACTACCGATAGTTACAGATTATTTATGTAATTATTTGTTGGCTTACCTTTCAAAATCTTTCGGTACTTTAAAAAAACTTAATATCGATTCATTGTTCTTTGCTTTATTTAAACACCCGTAAACACAACAATATCTTTTAAAGGCCTTAGAAGTACGTTTAGAAGTCATCGTTATTCGCTGCATAATATAAATAACGTGGCTAACGTGCGAGCCGAGCGGTAAGCGGCAACCTAATACGTTATTCCCTCTGCAAGGTACCGCCGGCCGATCGTACCTAAACTGCGGAGTGACACCCCCCTGACATAACGCAGGCCATCGCTCGGATTCAGCCGGTCTATGCAGCAGAGTCATTAAAATTGGACCTCTCGGATTCGTGCCACCATACGAAGCCGCGGCGGACATTTGAACGATGTCATATTCCATCCATAATGGCATAAATGGGCCTTTTAAATAAAAAATAAATTTCGTTAATATCTCACACACATCTTGTTTTATTCAATTTTAACATCGACCCGTCCTTGTTGAAAGACCCTTTATCTAATAAAGTATTTTTTAACAGCAATAAGTCACTCAATATACGTACAATATTATAGTAATAAACTGTCGACAAACACCATCTCACCAGTAACCACGGAATCAATCCGTAAACATTCAATAAAAATAACAAGACTTTTATAGGTAGTGCTTATATGAGCTGATTCCGGTATTATATAATTGGAAAATTACACAGATAAATAAAATTTTATGTAATTTAAAAACACATGAGTATATTAACGCTTAACGCATCTTTGTAAATATGCACTTACTTCCAGAAAACATTAATAAATAAATGTTTCCAATTTAGAAAAAAGTTTTAGTTTGCAAATATTGTTCCTGAATTTGTCCAGACGACTTGCGTTAGAGTGTCGAAACTTAACGGCCAAACAAAGTATTTATTAGGTTCTTGAGTATGTGCATATTCACATTCACCAACCGGTACTCCCTCTTGTTTTAGTAGCTCATAGACTGATGACTCATGGTCGGTCGAAAATAACAATATTGCGTTACCCAATAAAATTGACTTGAAAGTTTCTAATGAGAAACTACCATCGTAGTGCACAAAACCCACAGGTTTCGATATTCCTCTGCAAACATAATCTTTACCTGCTCCTTCGAAGGAGCTCAGGGTACAGACCAAAAGAGAATCTCTTATTTCAGCGTATTTTAGGTTTTCGGGATTTAGTAATGTGCATTTGTCCAACACACTACACAGAACTTCACGACGACTTTCTACGTCTAGTTTCATCCAAGACTGTGAGACTTCGTACAGTTTAGCGGATCTGTCACATTTTTTTGCCAAATAATTAGGTACGTTTGTGTGTGTATAAGAAAAAACTGCTTCAGAAACTTGGGCTGGACCTCTGAAGTCAGCTATATTGTTCACCCATACCACGGGTGACTTCACGTTATGCGTAACCTCGTTAATTTCCGCTATACCGTTTGTCCAAAGCGACAAGTAGCGAGTTTCATCTTGTTGCACCAATGATATCATTTCTTTTGTGGTTCTGTAGGCTTCGACAGTCACAACTGACGGGTTTTCCTCTGTCAATTCCACAGGATCTATCAGGAATGTTCTGTCGTTGTAAGTTAGGGTATCCGAACATAATACGTCGGAGGTAAGGGTCTTGCTTCCAGATTTTTTTAATTTACATTTCCATTTAAGAGCGTCTTTAAACTGTTGGTAGACGCTTTCCTGCACCAGGATCCTCCTTAAGCGCCACGGGGCCTATAAATTGAACGTGTCTTGCTTAATTTCTGATAATAATGTTTATTTCCTATTTCAAATTGTTCAATTTGCTGCTCAGGAAGCGGCTTTTCAAATTTGTTTGAATGCAGTTCAAGGGAAAAAAAAAGACTCCTTCTAGTAAAATTGGTAGAATCAATATTTAGGGTCCATCTAAATCCTCCTAGGCCGTATTACCTGTACCTATTAATTTTATCACGTTACCATTTAATATATATATTTTTTTCAATTATGATGTCATTTTTTGTTTGGTTTTTACCACATGCCCGTTCGATGTGGTGACTGTTGGGGGAGGGACACTTTTTTTTGGCTAAAGTAATGAGTATATTATGATGAATTAAAGTAAAAAACAGGCCTGATGTTATATATAATGTATGCATATTTTTGTTTTGTTTTTCATGGAACATACCTGTTTGGAGACTGTGATGAACTTATCAACGGCAGAGTCAACATCAGCATCATCTGATACAACGGCAACGGCACCAGAATCCAAATCTAAATACAGATAAAAAAGATTAAAACTACTATGGCAATTATGCAAACTGTAACAGATAGAACATTTTAAAATTTCGAGCACTATAAATGAAGTTCAGTTTTATTTTTGGAAAGCATAAAACCTTTTTACAGGCTCACTTTCAAGCGCCGTGAAATACGCGTCACTTACGCATTCGAGTCAAACCACTCCGCCAATACCGCGGCCGTTTCTATCGAAATGTTGTGACTAGAACGCGAAACCGCCGCTCTGCTCGGAAATGAAGTTTAAGGTTACACTGGTCGATCATTCTTCGATACTAACATAGTCTGGCGATTACTCCACTGTTTGACCACGTACGTTCAAGATAAAGAATGATATCAATTTGTCTCATCATTATCTAGGCTTGTATGAAAAAAAAAGAATTGAAAGTTATGATTTAAAGTGAGTGAGTTACTGAATTGAAATGAAACCGAATGAGTTACTTCGCAGAAGGAGGTGACAGCTTCCCATGCCATCTCGCTTCGTACCATGGTTTGAACCAGGACCGAAAGCGAAAGGTCGCCACAGCTGATCGCCTCCACGAAGACAAGACGGTGCTCCGCCCAAGCGGGGCAAACCTCCACCGTATGCTCCACCGTGTCCTCTGGGTGATCCACACAATGGTGACACACGGGCATTTCCTCCCGACTTATTCTGAACAGGAACCTACCAAAACAGCTATATCCAGTGAGGACTTGCATCAGGCAGAAGGTGAAGACGCCGTGGCGCCTCTCAAGCCACTTCTCAAAAAATGGCCTTATTGCCGCAATTTTGGCGTGGCCAGAACAGGGTTGCGACAGTCGCTCTCTCCATGTCGCCATGAGATCCTGCCGGAGTTCTGTACGCCGAGCCGCGATTTGTCGCGGCAACGGAGATTCGCCCCGGCGTTACGCTTCCTTGCGCCACTCCCAAATGTGCGCAAGGACTTTTGCCTCCAGGTCCCATGGCGGCAATCCAGCAAGGAGGCTCGCCGCCTCACCGAAGACCTTACGGTATCCCAGGACCAGCCGGATGGCCATGATCCTTTGAGACTCCCAAAAGTCTGCTTATAAAATTTCGCGCACTCGTTTTCGTCCTAAATCATCTTCCATTTCACTACAAACTTGCAAAAGTACTAATTCGTACGCGAACTAGCTCATCACTGCTCATCACTGTATCTATCTCTTTCGCACGTGTTGTCGGATGAGATAGCATGCATTTTACCCCGCGCACAAAATAGTTCGTGCCGTTGACTAGGGCAACCTTAAGTGACTTTCCTTAAGTGTTGAGACCGTTCCTCTCAACACCGCTGCGCGCTAGCGGTAGTGAACGACTGACGCCGCGCGCCGGGACAGCGGGGTGCCCGCCGGCCTACGGCCGTGCTGTTTTTTTTTTTTTTTTTACTATGTATAGGCCTGTGTTTGACCATAATCTCACCGTGGTCAGTGATGATGTGGCCGATGATGGTAAGCACACAAAGCCTAGAAGGGAACTGGCTCTCAAGTGCTGCTGTCGGAACACACCGGAAGGTGCTTGGCGACAGATTTTCAACTTGAGGGTGGTTGCCAGCCAGGCGGGTACTACAAAGTACCCTACCACCGTGCTATGGTTTCCTCACGATGTTTTCCTTCACCGAAAGCTCAAGCTCATTGTAGGATTCGAACCCGCGACCTTCGTCTCGGTATCCGACGTCACTACCACTGAGCTATCATCGCCTTGATTTTGCACACAAGTTCATTTTGACAACACAAAAACTTATTTAAAAATACATATTAATATAAATTTTGTTTTTATTTTTATTTAACGATAGGCTCGCGTTTGACTTCTATCTTATCTGATGGTAAACGATGATGTGGTCGACGGTGAATGGAAAAAATATGTTTGCCTAGAAGTTGACTCCACCTCCACCAGGGCTGTATGACTCCCGGGTTAGGATCGTCTTGGCGATGTCTCTATACGTACGCCAATGCCTTTAAAACCCTGCCCTGGAGTTGCATCAGGGACGACGGGGCGAATCTCCGTTGCTGCGACAAATCGCGGTTCGGAGTACAGGGCTCCGGCAAAATCTCATGGCGATATGGAGAGAGCAACTGTCGCAACCCTGTTCTAGCCAAGCCACAATTGCGGCAATAAGGCCATTTTTTGAGGAGTGGCTTGAGAGGCGCCACGGCGTCTTCCACTTCTTCCTGACGCAAGTCCTCACCGGACACGGCTGTTTCGGGTGGTTCCTGTTTAGAATAACTCAGGAGGAAACACCCGTGTGTCACCATTGTGTGGATCACCCAGAGGACACGGTGTAGCAATGTGTATGTAACCAACCTTATATAATCATGTGTATCCTAAAATAAAGGAGAGTATTATTTGAGCAGTCGTGACTATCATTTCGCTCCACAAATACCTTCGACCTTACAAGCATACGGTGGAGGTTTGCCCCGCTTTGGCGGAGCACCGTCTTGTCTTTCGTGGAGGCGATCAGCGGTGGCGACCTCTCGCATGCGGCCCTGGTTCAAACCATGGTACGAAGCGAGATGGCATGGGAACCTGTCACCTCCTTCTGCGGAGAAGTAATGCTCGTGAAGGAGGAGACGCCCTCACGCCCCTAGCCACCGCAAGACACGCCCTGGGCGTCGGGAGTCGCAAGCCGATTCCCGGCCACCGTAGGAGCGGGCTTGCGGACGGCGAGTAATGGGTAGCTCGCCGTCCGATAAGGACCAGTCAACGGCGCGTAGTGTTCCACGCGCGCCTCCAAGAGATGTCAGCAAAAACTGACGGGGTCAGCTAGGGCTGATGCCTGTCTGGGTCGCAGATAAATCTGAAAGAGAGTTACCGCAGCCCTAGCACAAGCAACTGAAGGAACACGGGTGGGTTTTAGTCAGTAAAAGTCTGACATGCCCTCCCGCTTCACCCAGAGCGGGCGAAGTCATTGGAAGATGTCCCACTCCAAAATAAATAAAAAAATAAGCAAACACTGTAGGACTAAGAAGAATAGTTTCTCTTTGCCTCTACTCGGCCAGAGCTTTTATATGTAGAATTAAATCTAAGATTGTACCTACCTTTAACTGGCCAATACTTGATATGAGTCTGGATACGTGTAGGAGTTGGCGAAAATTGCAAATAACAGTCATAGGCTCTGTAAAAAATAACAAATTTAGATTTTTAACGCGCAAGCAATTTTTTTTTGTCAGTATGTCCAGTTGTTACATTTTGGGAGTCTGACCTGAAGGTCAATAAAACCTTCAAATATTCCCTGAACTCGTTTCTGATAACTAAATTTTAATTATTTCGATAAAATATTGTCTAGACAGTTGGTATTTTTTATCGACCGTCACCGATAATATTTTCGAGGGTTAATAGCAGGTTACATTAATGTATGCGGGTCTCAAAAAATATCGAGCGTAGGTGCAGCGAGCGCGAGCGTACGTTTACGTGCCGTCAATCCACTGAGTAGCGCAACGAGCAGAAGGCAAAGGTGGATTTAGACGTATCCAGTTGCTGACGCCAATATGCGTCGCCAGTCGCGGCGTGCCAGCAATGTATCCTTAATACTGATCCAGAGATTTTTCACATCGACTTAAAGTTTTCCTAGAAAATACGTGCGCGATATCGCCTATCGACGCAATTAAAATTGAAGTAAAATTGAACTTAGACGAAGAATTTTTAAAGAAATGACTTTGAATAAGAAAAATAATAAAGAATAGGGATATAGAGGATGGCTCGATATTACTGTTGAAATAACTGTTCCCTATAAAGTTGTACTAATTTAATGTTTCGTCTTCGCTAAGCTTCGAGTTATTCTTAAGAAAAAATACAAGCGTGTACACTCTGATGGCACACTTGCGTGGCGTGGCGCGGCGTGTCGCGCCAGAAGCATATCGGTTTCATACATTTAGTATGGTTATAGGCACATTTGAATGTCGTGGCGCAGCGAGGCGCGTTCTGTCGTGGCGCGGACTACCCGCGACCGATTGCGCCACAGCGGTGGTGGGGGGTTAGGCTTAGCACACACTGTGATTTTTATTGTCGCTAATTTTAGCCACCCATTCTGCGACCTATGGAATTGTATGAAGCTGCAAGCATTGTTGTAAAAAATGCACGCGGAAATAATATCGCAATAAATCCGTGTTTTGCCACAGAATCCACCGCACCGCGGCGCGAATTAAACTCGCTCAAATATTTTGAGCTATATGGACCAGCCGGATGGCTCTAACAAATAGAAATATACAAATATCGCGCGAAGTTTTATCCGCAGTGCGTATTAATTAGATTCAGTTCGCGGACAAAAATTCGCATGAATAAAATCCGCGCGGCAAAAAATCGCAGAAGATCTAATGAATACAATCAAATGGACCGGCCCTCGTAAACAGCGGCGCGGGCGCGGGCAACGAGCGGTGCGCGCCATTCAAGCGGTGACCGCCCGCGCGTCTGCATAGCAGTGTTGTGCAATTTATTTTCGTGACGTGTCGAAATGTCCTCGGACGTGTTACGAGCAAATTACTTCAGCAATTTATAAGAGGACACTGATATGGAACAGCAAAGAAGTGAACCATAAAAATAGATGAGTAATTAACCAGTTTAATGAACAAATCGCCCTGGTAGTTTCAAGAATATAGTCAAAAGTTTCTACACTCATTCTGGTGTAGTTGTAGAATTTGTCAGGACATTGTCTCTGTTCTCCATAATTTCGATAAAACTCGCCTTTTCTTTTCCTTGCCTTATAGTAGGAATTCACTTCTTCTTTTGCCCACAATAAATCGAGTGTTAGGAATAAATTTGAATCAAAATAATGTTGTCACCGTTGTTCAGACATTTCGTTCGCGAATAAAAACAAATATCTCGACGACACAACCACGAAAACAACACTACGCCGCTATAGTGCCGCGCGATCTGCCCGCTGGTTTCTAGAACGGGTCTGCGATGCCCGCGCCGCTCCCGCGCCGCCGCCGCCACCCCGCTGCCCGCAAGATTCGAGGCAGAGGCCTTAGAGCCTGTCCAGATAGTGTGATTTCGCGCGTAATCTTACGCGTGTTTCCGAGATACTAGAGCTACATACATCCCGTCCGATGCTCTCGCACGTTTCCTCACCCGCGCGTAAAACGCGTGCAATGCGCCGGAATCTCAATTCACGCGTAACACCAGGGTTGCCAACCGTAAAAGAAAATCCCTCGTACATTTCAGCAAAAAATCTCGTATTTTGACTTTCAAACCTCGTACATTTATTAAGCATCGAAAACGTGCTGAAACCAAAATTAGTTTAGTTTCCTACTAAATAAAACATCACTTTGTCTTTATTATTACCTAAGTCAAATCACAAAAAACTATTGTGTCTATATTATTACGAAAATTTGCAAGGTAATTTAAGTTTACATCCCCTCTCCAAATATTATGTCAGGATTTCAGGAACATCCTCACTGTCATCGTTTTTTTCTGCCGTATATTTTATCGGTTGTCATGCCAAGATCATCGCGTAAATGCGGCAATTAAATTTTTGGTGTAAGAAGTTCCTACAAGTTTGATACATTGCACTAGTTTTTACTATTATCGTTTATAAAATGTTCGTATGGCCATATTACCAAAATCTCGTACATAATTGTACGAGGTTGATAGTGTCCTCGTACCTCGTACGGAAGACCACAAATCTCGTATTTGTACGAGGAACCTCGTACGGTTGGCAACCCTGCGTAACACGCGAGTCGAGATTCCGGCGCCATACTAGGATATGCATAGGTTACTCCTATGTGCACCTAGTCCAAGTCCGTACAAATACTCAATCCAAATACCTGTTCCACCTAGTCCATCTAGTCCACCTAGTCCATGAAATACGCATCTTTTATAGATGCTTAGTCTTTGCGTACCACTGATACGTGTAGATACGTACGTACGCAGTAATGAATTATTCCAAGAAAATTAGTCAAATTAGGGCAAGAATCTCGGAATGAGAGATAGTCAGCTATAAAGTTGTATAAACCTTTATTTTGACACCTTAAAACTTGACTCAAAACCTACGTATCGTAGGGTGTCCGCGTCTACATATATTCCAAGGTCAAAGGTCAAAAAATCGATGTTTTACACATTTATTGCAAAAATCTCGTTTCCTATGGGTTTTATGCTATTTGTATGTATTGTAAATATTGTAGAGGATTAAATTGTCTACAACTTTTGTGTATACATGTTTTTAACTTGAACCATTTTCGAGATAGAGGGCAGAGCGCGCGCAGTGTTTAACTATTTAGAGCATCATTCGAGGTCAACCTGTAGTCCTGATTAAAACACGCCGTATAAAGTTTCTAAATTATTAATAAATATATAATTCTAAATAATTTGCATTTTTATTAACTATTACGTTTTTTTTTTATTAATTCAGTATCTATTCATTTAATAACACTTACCTACTCGTGTAATTATTTTATTAAGAGAAATACTTTAATTACTCTTTAATTCTAATCGTATTTATACTAATTACTTCCTAACAAAATAAAAAGAAAATAATTAAATTTTTAATAAATATTTTTATTGAAATAACCATTGAAGAAGAAGAAAATTTAAAGTAGAACTTGTAGACCTTATTATTATTAAACTTTTTATATTTCAACGCTCATAAATTTAAATATATCTTGAAATTTAAAAAAAATAATAATAATAAGAACTACAAGTTCTAATTTCAATTTTCTTCTTCTTCTTCAATGGTATTTTTCAATAACATTAATTAAAAATTTATCTTTTTTTTTTATGTAATTAGTTTAAATAAGATTAGAATTAAAGTATTTCTCATAATAACATTATAATTACACGAGTAGGTAAGTGTTATTAAATGAATAGATATCGGTTTATTGAAAAAAAAATATGATGTAATAGTTAATAAGAAATGCAAATTATTTAGAATTATATATTTATTAATAATTTATAAACTTTACGCAGCGTGTTTTTAATCAGGACTACAGGTAGACTTCGAATGATACTCTAAATAGTTAAACACTGCGCACGCTCTGCCCTCTACCTCGAAAATGGTTCAAGATTTAAAAAAAATGTACACACAAAAGTTGTAGAGAATTTAACCGTCTACAATATTTATGATACATGAAATAGCATAAAACCCATAGGAAACGAGATATTTGCAATAAATTTGTAATAAATCGATTTTTTATCCTTTGACCTTGGAATATCTGTAGACGCGGACACCCTACGATAAGTAGGTTTTGAGACAAGTGTTATGGTGCCATAATAAAGGTTTAGTAGACAAGTTTATAGCCGACTATCTCTCATTCCGAGGTGAAACCCCTAATTTTCCTGGACTAAATAGTTATCTTCCTTTCATACTTTACACAGGCTCAGCAGCAGGCTCTTTACGTTGACAGTCCTATGAAGGACGGTCAACGTAAAGATTTATGTAAATTGAAGATTGTTGGCGTAATTAAAAGATTACTATTCATTTTTAAGAGTACTTAATTAGTTTTGTAATAGTTTTGTTTTTTTTTTTTAATTCACTACTTCCTTTGGGAACCATTTATTAACCCAATAAACACATGAATTAATGTTGTAATAAAAAATAGATATATGTTCTTTAACGATTTATCAAAATATCGTTACGAAAACTGATCATACTAAATAAGTCCGATAGTAGGTACCTACTATCGGACTTATTTAGTATGATCAGTACGTGTTTGCGACGTCGAGTAGGTTTCAATACGTCAAGCGAGATCACATTCGAATGAGTCCGTACTTGATACTAGACTACATCATAGTCTTCATTGGCATCGAGTATTGTCAAAGTACCTATTCTATAAAGTCTGCCTAGTCCCGACTAGTCTCGAGTATTGTCAAAGTACCTATTCTATAAAGTCTGCCTAGTCCCAACTAGTCTCGAGTCTCGAGTATTGACAGACAAGGACGGAAGGATTGCGGCATAGTGTAGTTAAAAAAGGGCAATATATTCTAGCACAACACAGTGCGCGTCGCGTATCTTTTATGCCATTGAAAAAACGTTCAATTTCAAATGACTGGCACTCGAATTAATTATGTAAAAACTAGTGCGCGTCGCGTTACTTTTATGTATTTTGAATTAGGGTTCAAATTGAAGTGACTGACACACGTATGATTTTGGCAAACATGAATGAGCTATGACTATGCTGCTATCTCGCTTCGCCGCATCGTCGGTACTTTGATCCGCGCGGGCCACGGTTGCCGTGCACTGCGTAGGCACAGTGAGACTAGGTGGATCGAGTTTTTTTAAAGTTAGAATAGATGCAGCCTAGTCTCGTTAAATACCTAGTCCCTGGATCTGTTCTAGTATATACGCTTCATGTCTACGCGCCATTCAACGACGCGAAACCCAATCCTGTGTTTGCCAGCCACGCAAACGTCAGTCCTCTCAACATCGGTCTTTCAACATCTCGTGGCAAGGCGTTGCCATAGAGCACTGCCCTCAACCCCGCTACCTGGGCATCACCTTGGATAGGTCCTTGACATATAAATTCCACTGCTTAAAAACTAAGCTTAAAGTCGGGACTAGAAATAACGTCGGCCAGACGCGTAGTGGCCGTCCTGAGTGCCGGCCGAGCGGTAGTACGTGTTTAACATGCACGCTGCACGACCCGCCCCGCCCGACGCACGAATAGAGCGTGCACTCTGGCCGTACACTTACGTCGCCTAACATCCACGGGCTGGGGAGCATCTTCGCAGGTTCTCCGTACTTCTGGCCTGTGTCTGTCTTATTCTGCCGGGGAGTTCGCGTGTCCAGTATGGTATCGATCCGCTCACGCTAGAGAAGTCGACATGGCGTTAAATGATACCTGCCGCATCATAACTGGCTGTTTGAGACCTACACCGCTTGTAATGTTGTATCCACTGGCGGGCATAGCTCCACCAGATGTTCGCCGCGAAGGGGCCAGCCGCATCGAGAAGGGTAAACAGGAACGGGACAGTCACCATCCCTTATATGAACATCGATTCCAACCTGCACGCCTAAAAAGCCGTAAAAGCTTTCTGAGACATACTACCTCCTTGGAAGCCAGCGCAACTGACGAGAGGTGTAAACTGGAAAAACGTACATCCTGCCCCTCCATACTCCATCACTCCGGCAGAGCATCTGCCCCCAGGACACGAACTGCCGTGGCCAATAGAGAAATCCCTAAACCGATTGCGGGTACAGGTTGGTCGCTGCAGAAAAAATCTGGCCAAATGGTGTCTCATAGACTCATCTCAAACACAGTGCCAGTGTGGGGCCCCGTCGCAGGATATGCCCCACCTCCTTGTCTGCCCTTCGTGCCCAGCCACCTGCACCATCCAGGACCTGAACGTGGCAAATGACAGAGCGGTCCAGATCAAATCATACTGGTCAGACAAAATTTGAGAATAGTTGAGTCAAAATTTGAGTTTATCGACACGAAAAGAAGAAGAAGAACGACGCGAACTCCTAGCGGACGCTTGTGTTGCGTGTTGAAAATGACCGACGAGCTTATTGAACTTGTACATCCACATACAGTTTTGTATGACACAAAATCTAGGGAGTACCTATAAGGATCATTAGATTAGTACCCTAATTGTGTAAGTTAAAAGAATAGCGCAAAGTACGCTTTCGTTACATTCATTGCTTCATATATTAAATAATCCGTCTACTTGACAGCGTAAAACATGCAATGAATACTGTTGAGTTGTCAAAAAGAAAGGGAAGGAGTGTGCTTCGTGATGTCAAAACAGATACGCAATTAGGGTTCTAAAATGCTGCTTGGGAAGAAATTGCGTCACCTATTTTTTTGTTTTTGCTCTCAAGAATTTAATGAAAATTCTAAGCTAACAACATTTATTAATTTTTTAAATTTCATGGAACTTTAAGGTACACAGGCGGACTTAAAGCGTGAGGCATTATATACCAGTGCACCAAGGGTGGTGGAGATATACGAGTAACATGGCAGGTGCATAAAAACAAATCCAAGGTCTTCATCGAAATCATCATCCAAATCGGAAGTAAACATTATGTACAGTCTACACGTTGCAAAGGTTCGATGTATACTATTCAGAAATAGCGCCAGAGCGCGCCACGACACGCCAGCTTAGTGTGCACACTCTCCGCCACGCCAGTATGCGCCACGACACGCCACGCCACGTAACTGTAAGGAGTTTACATTTGCTGCAATTCCTTTATTACTTGTTACAGGCTGGACCTAATTTAAAGTGTCATCCGTATCTAGAATGATTGACATCTATTGTCAGGGCGCCACGAAGCGCTAAGTGCGTGTGTTTTGATACATAATGGAAAATAGAATTATCAGTAATAAACCCAGAATATAATTAACTATAGCGTATTATTTACTGTGATAGCCTCAAGGCTACAGGTAGGTACTACCTATCCTTCCCTATTGACCTACCTTACCTACCTACCCATATATTCTCTGTTTTTTTTAAAACCGCAAATTCCTTTCGTATTCTGGCGAACCAAAAAATAAATAAATTATTCAATCATTCTCAAGTTATGCAATTACATACCTACATTACGGCCATTGTAAGTACTAGTAGATAAGGACCATTATATGGCAGAATATGTTTTAGTTAAAGTATGCAAAACCTTTGAAAAACTGCTAAATATACAACATGCATTTGCATATAATCTGGTCTCTAGTCATAAAAATCTTAAATATTTTTTAAACCGATCCAATGATGGCCCTGAATTCTAATTCGTTTATTAGGTAATTTAATCTTGAAGTATTTTGAACTTTACTTACCCGGCTTCATAGACCAGTGTTACTAAGAGGTGGCAAATAGCAGCTGTTTCCTTATAGTAACAAATAATTGGGCCGGTATTACACAGCTGGACCAACTGACGGCCCGAATTGAGTAGCGAGCCCTTGGGATAACTAAACATGTTGATAGCTAGATAAAAAAATTAACATTAATGTTGCAATAAATGAATAATGTATCCAATGCTCATCTAATGCTGAGTTGGTAACCCTTTTGATATGAGCATACACAGTGCAACTTTTGATTGTACTTATACAATAACCATGCTACTTACGATAATAAAATGTTTTTTTTTCTGAAAGGCACTTCATGTCTTGAATAATAAGATTTAGTTGCGCATTAGTGACTTCTATAGGTATATTTCTGATGTAATATTCAAGTTGGGCGATTAAGGTGGCATTCCGTTTTAGGCTTGAAGCCATATTTAGCAGTATGTTCCTGTAATGTTTCTGCCGTGTCACATGAGCCGGTGAGTTCTTAATGAAAACTTTACCATCATAAACATAAGGTTTAAATTTTGAAACTATTTCATCATAGTCTTTATACAATTCTGACAAAGATTTATTCTTTTTTAAATATTCCTGGAACAGAAAAAAGAAACATTCACAAAAACAAGTGGACAATGGGTGGTCTTATCGCACTAGGCAATCTCTTACAGACAATCTTTGGATGGACAAATCCTGAATTAAGTGCTCATAATACTTTTCTTTTATAAAGAAGCAGGTGGCCTGATGGCAAGAGAGCAGAAATAATTGAAAAGTTTCTTAGGACAGTGTTTGGACATGGTATAGTTCTCACCAACTTCTGGGCCGTCCTGAAGTTGACTTTCTGATGTGAAAGGCACAGATCGGTGCTGTTTTTGTATGAGATTTACTATTGCGCAGCCGTTTTAGCCAACGTCAGGGCGGGCATGAAGTTTGGAAAGAACTATGCCAATGTTTATTTATTTAAAAAAAATTGTTATAACAAAAATATGTATGTCTGGTGGTAGTGGTATCAAGTGCTACTGCTATGCAGGCAAAATGTTAGGTTTTTCCATCTGGAATTTCTCAGTAGCTGAATATGTCTAGATGGCAATGGGCTCACACCAAGTAATACCCCTATTTGCCATTACCATCAACATAACTGTGACTTAAACTTAACTCGTGGAATATGGGTGTAGTTACTGTAGGTAAACATCTGCCTAATCCTTATAGGAATAGAGACGTGATGTCATGTTATGATAAAGAAATATCTTACCTGTGCGAGGCTCGTGTCCACCGACATTTCAGTGAATTTTAAATCCATTAAAATATTTAATTGCGGCCACTGTGTGATTAACTTACTAACTCAACAATTATAGGCCTCAGTCGTTATCGTTTGTTAAAAAACGGGCGAGGGTGACGCAGTTGATAACAAAGAGTATGTAACACTACGTATAATTATAACTAAAGCTAAACTAAAAACATTTTGTTGACAGAATTTTTCAACTTATCAATCTTTCTTCAATTCAAAAAATCATAATAGTTTGGCAGAACAATCTTCGTTTAGAAACATAACTTTTTACAGTAGTGATGTTTTCTGGGTAGAATACTGTTAATTCTATTTAATCTCTCGGATCTGGTAAACCAGCAACGGGGAAATCGGAACCTAAATCAACAATCATACTCGGCCGCTACACAGTTACTTACTGCCCCGCCAAACGATGGTGAGAAAGTCTCCGCATCCATGGGAATAGCGTTAGAAGCGAACTTACAGTCTCAAATTTGCGAGACAAGTCAGCGGGATATGCACCCTTCAGGTAAACCGAAATCAGCTAGCCGCCATAATCCCAAACCCCATGTCGTCGTACCGGTGCCAGCTGATGTTGCGAATATTGCGATGGACGACACAGAAAAGGATGTATGGACGGAAGTTCGCCACAGGCGCTCTCGACGTTCGCTCGGCAATGTTCTGCGGGGAACAGCAGCACCAGGTACCACCAATCTTGAAGCCTCGGAAAGATGGAGATACCTGCACCTCTTCTATGTCAAGCAGGGCACATCTGATAGCCAGGTACGTGATCACCTAAATACCATCTGTGGAACTGATGTGTGCACGGTAGAAGTACTCAAACCTCGTGGCAAATACGCATCCTTTAAGTTGGGTGTGCCCTCAAAACTGGCTGAGCTAGCCATGGCGACTGGAAACTGGGCAGAGGATATTTGCGTCAAACCATGGCGCCGTAACTTTCGTGCCCCAAGTAATGAAACTCAGTAAGCCCATTAAAATTCACCCCGTACACGTCCCTACTGATCGGAATGTCTGTCTGCGCCTACTGTACCAGAATGTGCGAGGGCTCAAAACTAAGTTATCCACATGGAGGTCAAGCTTGTTACTCTCCGAACATGACTTAGTAGTAGTAACAGAAACCAATTTGGACAATTCTGTAGAGGACTCGGAATTATCAAGCGGCGATTGGCGTGTTCTACGCAAAGACAGAGTGGCTTTGGGTGGCGGCGTGTTACTGGCTTCGCGTCCCGGCGTCACCTTGAATAGACGAAATGACCTCGAGACGGTCTTTGGAGAAGATTTGTGGGCAACGGTCACAATCTGTGGCCGAAGTGTACATGTGTGTACTGTGTACACCAAGCCCACTGCAACTGACCACGATTATATGTCATGGTTCTGCAAGGTCGAGAGCATCATCTCTAGTTTGAATGGAACTATTATTATTTTGGGCGATCTTAATTTAAAAAGCGCATCCATAAATATTAATAATTATTACTGTTATTTCCTAAGTTTTTGTAGTCTGACTGAGAAGAATGAAGTGATGAATATGCGTGGGAGTAAGTTAGATGTTGTGTTGGCCCGGGAGGGTGTTGTAGTCAATTGCGAGCATGTCGAGGGTACGGAACTGGTTCCAATTGATTTGTATCACCCGCCGTTGGATATTGAAGTTGTCATCACACCGCAGAATAAGGTAAAGGAAAAATTAGAACCCAGCAATATTGATCGTGGTAAGGATTGGAATTTTTGTAAAGCGGACTACGAACTTTTAAGCAATCTCGTTCGTTCTGCTCCGTGGCCGGATGTTCTTGATTGCAAAGACGTAACCACCGCTACCTGTAAGTTTTACAGAATAATCTATGGTATATTTGATTCTTCTGTACCAAAGAAGAAGCGACGGACCTCTGGTAATAGGCGGTACCCAGTCTGGTTTACTAGAGATATCGTCAACGACACTCAGCGTAAAACCGGGCTCCATCGTAAATGGAAACATTCGCGGTGTGATCTGGCGTATGCTGAGTTTGGCGCCTTAAGATCAGATTTGAAGGTGAGAACCCAGGAGGCCTATAGATTATATTGTGCTACTGTTGAAAATAACTTAGGCAAATATCCTAGACAGTTCTGGCAGCACATTTCCGGCCTGCGATCAAAGGGCGGGTTCGAGCCAAGCGTGGTTCTTGATGGTGAGACTAATTCAGGTGTCAAAGCGGCCGAGGCATTTGCTCAGTATTTTGCCAGCGTTTTTCTGCCCGACACACCTAAATTGGACCCAAAATCCATAAAGGTGAATAGCGAGGGAGATAATATTCCTCTCCCCTTCTTAACACCGCCCGACGTAGTCAAGGGAATCGCGAAACTCAAATCCTGTACCTCGATTGGCCCTGACAACATTCCAGCATTTATCCTTAAGGGATGTAATGATACATTGGCATCACCTCTATGTCATATTTTTAACTTAGCTCTTCAATCCGGCGTGTACCCTGAGCCGTGGAAAACTTCGCGAGTCACTCCTATCCCTAAAACCAGCGACAGAACATCTGTTGATGAACACAGACCCATCGCTATCCTCCCAACCGTTGCAAAGGTCTTTGAGCATATTCTTCATGCTACTATTCACAAAAGCATAAATATGTCGCTCTCTGATGCCCAACACGGTTTTCGGCCTGGTCGCTCCGTAAACTCGAATTTACTTATTCATGTCGACTTCATATCGAATAGCTTGGACGCCGGTGGGCAGGTTGACGCCCTGTATTTCGATTTCCGGAAAGCGTTCGACAAAGTTGACAATGATGTGCTCTTGACAAAGCTGGGGGCCATCGGTTTCTCGTCTGGCTTTCTTAACTTTTTTGCTGACTACCTAAGGGATCGCAAGCAGTTTGTCCGACATGGCTGCTTTGAGTCCAAGCCTTATTATACTCGTTCGGGTGTGAGTCAGGGATCCATATTAGGGCCGCCACTATTCCTGATTATGATCAATGATCTTATATCTAAGATTAGGTTTGCTAAGTGCTTGCTATATGCCGATGACCTAAAACTAGTTGCGCAAATTAGAACACTCAAGGATTGCGAACTCTTACAAAGGGATGTTAACGCCATCTGCGAATGGAGCATTACAAACAGATTGCATTTCAATACTGGAAAGTGCTACGTCATGACTTTCGGTCGGGGGTTGCGACCTATCCATTACGATTACAGTTTAGGTGGTTCAGTAATCACTCGTGTCACCACCGTAAAGGACTTGGGAGTGACCTTTGACCGCTGTCTGACCTTTAAAGATCACATTGCTAACCTTGCGAAGGAATCTTTTAGGCGCCTGGGATTTGTTTTGAGAAACTCTCGTGACTTCCGCAATCCCAGAGTTATTAGGCTTTTGTTTACCACTCTGGTTCGAAGTAAACTCGAATCCAGTGCTTGTGTCTGGCACCCACATACCGCGACGCAGACGTTAATGCTTGAAAAGGTACAGAAAACCTTCCTTAGATTTCTATTCCAAAGGGTATACCATTTCTTCCCTTACATGTACCCAACGAATTATCTTTTAGGAGTCTTGGGTTTTAACTCGTTGGAGGTAAGAAGAGGCTATGATCAGCTCGCGGTAGCATGTAAGATTCTGAGCGGACGTATTGACTGCCCTGAGCTACATGACCTTTTCTGCCGACTGTTTGTGCCCAGCAAATACGTTGGGCACCGTCAGAATCGCCGTCACGACCTGTTCGCTCCACCATCATCCAGAACGGTCGCTAGAGCTGAATCCCCAGTATGTCGTACTTTGAAGATGCTCAATGCCCTCTTGACTGCCAATCCTGAATGTGATGTGTTTGCGGACGAATGGTATAAACTAATGCGTGCATGCTTGGTGTTCTGTGAGAGAAAGTATGCGAGGGTGTCCACTGTTCCATGTTAAATTGTACCTGCTGTTATTATTTTATTTTTTAATTATGAATTGTTATTATATTATAATTATTGATACGTTGCCGCTCTATTGTGCCATTTTATTTGTATATGTGAAATATTTAATTATCTTGTGTAACACAGTTGTCAACATTGTTGTTTTACAATTTCTATGTTAATTAATGTAATTGGTATCTGTACCGTTTTAATTAACTATAAATAAATAAATAAATAAAAATAAATAAATTAATCCGTCTGTAAGTTTATCGAATAATATTAGACCCGTATTTTTTTCTTTATCAAATAAATAAAAAATTACAAAGAAAAAGCGCAACAAAGTTTTGGGGGCTGAGTCACCCACGTCCGTAGGAGAGTACCCCATATGATTCCCTAAACGTGGTCCCAAGGTGTTGCTAATCAGGTGACACTAACTGGTGGTAGGCTGCGGCCGAAGGCTCGCGACCACCCACCGGGCAGACATACCGCCAAGCGGCCTAGCCGTGTTCCGGTACGATGCTCGGTGTAGCCAATAGAGGAGTTGGGGGTCAGTGGGTCGTCTTAGGGGCGAAGTTTCAGGAGTTGGAGAATACGCTTAGGGGCACTGTGAGAAGCAAAGAAAAGGAAAAAAAAATTTTTTTTGGGTCTTTTCATGTTTTTTTTTTCCGAAATTTCCCAAATTTATTGCAGTACCGGGTTGACCTTGACCATAACAATCATTTAGGTTCTGACAAGCATAGCCCTACGACGCACCGTTTCCGAATTATGGGCCTCCAAATTTTATTTTATTTTGCATAAAACGCTTTATATCTCCAAAATGGGTAGCTCGGATGAAAATCTTTTCAGGAAAGAAATTGTTGCTCTAGTCGATAACCATGAGATGATGTAAAAAAACCCGAGCAAATTTGAAAAAAAATATAATTTAGAATTTTTTCTGTCGATCTGTCACCTTGCGTAGCCATAGGGGCAGTGGACTTAGTCAAATTTTAGAAGATATTTTTTTAACATATTTCTGCCATTTTTTTCTCGACAGCTTATTAACCTTGTCCATAGAAGCCATTTAAGCTCTGAGACACATGGTCCTATGACGCACCGTTTCCGAATTATGGGCCTCCGAATTTTATTGTATTTTGTATAAAATAAATAAATATATTTCCTAAATGGTAGTATAGTATTCATGTAGGGATGCCGCTAGCATGGGTGTACTACAGGGGGGCCTAAATTTTGGTTATTTTTTGCCTAGGACACACCGTTTTCGAGATATTCGCATATATATATAATACAATTCGGAGGACCATAATTTGGAGACGGTGCGTCGTAGGGCTATGTATCTCAGAACCTAAATGGTTTTTATGGTCAAGGTTAACCCGAAACAGCAAGAAAATTCGAAAATTACCAAAAAAAAAAACCAACCGAGTTGGGTTAAGATAACTGTTCCACTGCTGCCAGACTGGCCTGACTCACGCTGTTACGGACGTATCGGGAGACTGGTCGCGGAGGGTAATGGGATCCGAGGCACGGTGCGCCGCTGGCTGATCGCAGTTAGTTGGGGGCCCAAGTAGTGTGCTAGCCACACACAAAAGGCTGCCCCGCCAACTGACGAAAAATCCCGGAATGTACCATCGTGTTGTTTGGCGACCAGATGGGAGGGCCCGATGGACATTCCAGGGGGGCTCGGACGTCCCCGCAGTCCCCAGACCAGTCCTCTAATGATGGCTTTTTTTCAGTGCGTGTCCGTAGGTTAGCAGCGTGGAAACTCATCTCACTTCTTTATCCTCTCCCCCTATCACTCATAACAATGCAAAAGAGAAAAAAAAATAAAGCTGAACAGCGGCAGCATGCCTTCCCACACAAAGTGGACCTCAGTAATATAAGAGGTATGCACTCCAACCTCGATGCAGTTCATTACCACCTGGCGACTGTTAAGCCAGCTCTCTTCTTCCTTTCGGAGTCGCAGATAGGATGTCCGTCAACCGTGTCGTACCTTACTTACCCAGGGTTTACCCTGGAGCACAATTTCAAACCACGAGCGGGTGTATGCAAGTACGCCCGCATGTACATCTGCTATCGGCGTCCTATCTGCATCTCCGAAAGCAAGAAGAGAGCTGGCTTATCAGTGTCCAGGTGGTTATGGACTGCAAGGTTCAAGGTTTTCAGTGATGTGGGCTCTGGTGGACATGGGTCTGCATAGTATTATCTACGCCTGTGTCTACTGTTAACACAGTGGAAATCAGGAGACAACTAGGCTCACGTAGTACCTCAGTGGGTGGCTGATGCGGCACCCTTCCGCCCAATTAGTGTTACTGGGGGACTTTAGTGCCCACCACCAGGAGTGGGTCTTCCCATATCACTGATCATGCTGGGCGAGAGACGCGAAAGCTTGCGCTGCGTTAAATCTCACCCGGCTGATCCAAGGGGCAACGAAGGTGCCAATGTTGATTCGCACACAGCCAATTGCTTGGAAACTTTGGTGACAACAGTTCCAGACCGCTACTCGGTATCGGTATCTTCACCTTTGGGTAGTTCCGACCATTGTCTGGTGAAGTCTGTATCAGTATACTCCCCGCCCGATCCTAGATCCGATACAAGTCAGCAGATTCGTACACACTAAAACGTCGACCGTAGGGTGCTGCGTCACCTTGACGTGAAGAAGGTCAGTGGACCTGATGTGTCAATGTCACCAGCAATTGTACTCAGAATTTGTGCGCCTGAACTGTCTCCGATTTCAACATCCCTATATCGACTTTCGTTAAACGCTGGCAAAGTACCGAATGCTTGGAAGCAAGCCAACGCTCAGCATGTGTCCAAAAAGAGCAATCGGGAAGACCCATCTCAGTAACGTCCATCCTCTGTAAGAGTATGGAACAGGTGCTCAATATTGTAAGCTCCTGGTATACCTAGAAGCTATAACGACATTTATTTATTTATTTGACTAGGTTCACCAACAATTGTTTACACTTAATTATAACAAAAAATACATGCTTATACTAATATTACAGTGCAACAATTACTTAGAGGCAAACACCACATTAACAATTATGAAAAATCTAAAAGCTAACTTACATAGTAATAAGCGCTAATTATTAATACAACTGAGTGAGTACATAACATCGATAGCATTCATAAAATTGGCACACATTGGTAAAATGTGTGACATCCTCAGTGACCATCAATATGGCTTTCGCCAAAATCGATCAACTTGGGATCTTCTAGCGTATATCCGTTATAGCGTTCCATCATCGGACTACAAGATGTACGGCGATGCGTCAACGGTACATGGTGGACATCCCACCCATACGCAACAAACGTTTTGGGAATACTTTCATTATGCGTACAGCTAAGGAGTGGAATTCCGGAGTCTGTATTTCCTGATAGCTACAACCTGGGAGTCATTAAGTCAAGTGTGAATAGGTTTCTTCTAGGTAAGCGTGCTACATCGTCGACCACATCGTCACTTACCATCAGGTGGGTCAAGCGCGAGCCAATCAATAACAAAGAAAATAAAAAAAACCATTCACATCTGGAGTGGGTACGGAGAAGTGCTTGCCGTTTCCCTCGACATCTCGAGGGCTTTTGACAGGGTCTAGCACGAAAGCCTCATCGGTGAGCGTCCTTCATTCGGTCTGCCCAGTGGTGTGTGTTTGGATTGCGGACTTCCTGAGGGGTCGGTCCATCCAAGTAGTCATAGATGGCTGCTCGTCTGGCCAACTGGATATTAATGCTGGGTTTCCTCAGGGGTCGGTGCTCTCAGCAACATTGTTCTTGCTCCTCATAAACGATCTGCTAAAAACCTTTGGATATGCTGACGACAGCACTGTTGCCGAGAGGTGCGTGTCTGACGCACGGGCTACTGGGCCTCAGATCCGGTCTCACCGGGAGGCCATGGTTGAGCGCTTCCATCTGTCCTTGAGGGCAGTCTCTGAATGGGGCGATGCCAATCTGGTCAGTTTCAATGCTGCTAAGATCCCGGCGTGTCTTTTTTCCGCAAAAAGGAGCCAATTCCACCCGGTTTCTTCTTTCCGGGGTGTGACCGTTCCGATTAGGAACACAACAACAGCTTCTTAAGACTTAAGCTTCTTGGCATTACGTTGACTACCTACTAGACATAGATTGAAGAAAAAGTTCAGCTGGCCGCTAAAAAGTTTGGGATCCTTGCGAAGGTGAGACGGTACTTCATGCCAGAACAGCTGCTTAACTTGTACCATTTTTTTTCCGTGTTGTAAAATCCTCATTGGATGTCCTCCGCCTTGGGGAGGGCGGAGGGGTCTGTCAGACTCGTACTGACTAAAAACCAACCCGGTGTTCCATCTCACACCTTCGCTGGGGGTCGCGGGAACAACGATACTTCCGCAACCCCCAGCTAGTGTCGGCCCGCCTTTCCGGGCCACGACCTCGGGTTGGGGGGGAGTGAGGTGTTGGACTCCCCCCGCGACATCTAAGAGGGGCGCGCGTGGAACACTACGCGCCACCACCTCGGGTCCTGATGTGTAGGGGGCGACGGACGTCCCCGAGTCCGTCGCCGCTGGACCCATTTAGGGAGGCTGGAAGAGGGCGTTATCCGCCCTCCGCCGACGGAACTGCACAATTTGATTCCAACTAGCCCGTTTCCATCATCGGACTACAAGACAAACGGCGATTCGTCATCGCTATATGGTGAAAATGCCACCCGTAGGGGGAAGTGGGGTAGATTCATACAAGGGGCACCGTCATACACTAGAGACATCTATTGTTAGGCGCGCATTAACTGAACGACTTATGCGTGTAGTGACTTACTTATGTGTGTGGCTCACGGAGTTTGACAGCAGTCGGTGTTTTAACTCACGACGAGGTGTACTCCGAAATAAAACAATATATCCTAGTCGTGTTTGGGCTTATTGGAATTTTCATGAGATGTTCTTTGTAAGAAGAATTGGGTTGTTGAATTTAAAAAAAAATACGATTTTTAAAATTTATTTTGGAACTTTACATATCATAAATTATATTGTCGTTGCAAAAATCTCTTAAATATTTTTTTTCAATTTATTATAAGCAATATTGAAAATCGATAAAATTTTAAAAAGAACCACCTGTCTACGAACGGGCCATGATTGGTCGCCATGTTGGTGACGTCATAACGTTCAAGGAATTTCACCATAGTACAGTGTCACGTAAATTGACTAAAAATATCCGAAAATTAGTGCAAAAATATTATTTATAACAGCAAATTTTATTTAGACATTTGTGATAAAGGATTCATAAAGGCAAATTTCGAAAAGATATCCATCTGATGGACGATTTGGAAAAATTGAGCATAAGTAAAGTAGTCGTAATGAATATTACGTGATGGTGGACCGCGACCGGTGTTTATCATTGTTGTCCATTGTACACATTACATTTAGAAACATAATTGTCATAATGTAATTGTTGTTACATATGGGTAGGTGATATTCGTGTAAAATAAAAAGCTAACAAACACGATTGGCGCGCAACTTCGACTTTAGATATCAAAAAACTTCATAGGTACCTACCACTAAATATTATACAACCCGAAATCTGTGGATCCTTTATTTTTATTTATTTTTTGCATAACATCCTTAAAATTTTCGGTATTTTTAATTATTTGCATATCCCTTTATAATATTAAACACAAATATCTATATAATATAATTACAAACACTAAAAAACTTTGTAGAACAAAAACGTGAAAATATTAATTCGGTACATTTTCAAATATCTCTTAAATGCGTCGACCGATTTTCAAAATTCAAACAGAAATATTAGTTTTACGCCTATATCCGTCATTTAAAATTAAAATAATGAATATATCTCCATAAACAAAAAATCATGTTTTCAAGTTACGTAATTATACAAAAATGTCAACTTTGCTCGAAAGTTCCCTTAAAAATTTACTTTTCTCAATCTATAATGATCAAATTAAGAAATTAATCAGAAATTAATACTAAATTAGAACAAGATAACAACATAATTAACATATTCTAATTGGAATCTAGTTAGACATAGAACATTTCTCAAAACTTTAGTACAGTTTGCTAGGTTGGGTATTGCGCGAATCACATAATAATGGGGAGTTATTTGTAATATTCGTACATAATGATGCGAAGCAAGCACGATAACTTTTAAGGTTCGATATTTATGATCAATGTATTCGATATTCATCATTAAATTGACAATAATAAAAAGATGTAATTGGTTATAAGTCAAAACACTGTATAAGCTATGTGCCACAATGAGTAGAAATGAACGTTGTGACGTCACACGGGCTCGGCTTTGTTCGGAAAACTTTCGGGGTGTTTTCGGTACTTGATTCAAAAAAATATTTTCGTTTGGATTTTACTTTGTAATTACAATGAAAAAAAAAAAACTAAAAATAGTTTTGTATGAAAACTTATATATGATCTTTCCATTTATTACAAAAAAAAAGTTGGTTCAACAAACCAATTGTGTATTACTTCTCAGTGCAAGAGATATCGGAGACCACTGGGCAAATGTGGATCTAAAATCTGCATTTAAATGAGGCAAATGCAGCCATAAATGAGGCAAATTTGGCAATCAAGCTCAAATTCTGGTCTCTGCTGGCTTTATCAAATCAAATCAAATCAAATCAAAAATGTTTATTTGCCAGAAAAATACATTGTTTACAAGGGAAGATCTTAAAGCCCAAAGGTCACTGTATTCTGCCTGCAAGCAAGCGTGCAAATTATTTACAATAATAAATTAATTAATTTTCAGACATCGTTCATAAACACAATTGTCAACATCAAAACAAAAACACAAAAAAAAAAAAATAAGAAATCACAAACAACACCAAAAGACACTGATGCATACCAATAAATTAATTTAAAACTGTATAACTAATAAAATCAAACAATAACTCAATCAAAACGCCCAAAAATTGACAAATTATAAGAATGTCAAAATGTAAATAAAAAATTAAATAATAAAAAATAAAAAAAATGTCGATACGATAAATTGAAAAGTCAAAAAAGTAAATTGAAATGTCAATAAAATAAATTGAAATGTCAAAAAGTATAAAGAAATGTCAATAACCAAAATGTCCGTATATAAACCAATTTTACAATTAAACTAATATAAAATAAAATTTAATTATTAACAATTCATTCAATAATATCAACATTCCTAAAATTATTTTCGACATTCCATAAAATCCCTAACGCTATAGAAGCAACTATTTTGTAACCATTCCGTCAATTTCGTTTTAAACACATTATCCTGCAACGATTTTAAATCGCTTGGTAAGTTATTATAAATCAAAATACACATATTAAACACATTTTTCTTGTAAATATCTTATCTGCCGATGGGATGTTGCACTCGGAATTCAAGTCTGCCAATTTGGATTCCTTTTGTTTATAAATAAAAACATAATGCCCAGAATTAATAACACAGGGTTTGAAGTATTTGATTCTATTTGCCACCTGGTACCTGTGCAAGTTGACATTTTCATCAATGGCCCAAATAAAAAGTTAGCAAGTTAGCAAAATTGCTTAAATTTGGAAGACGATTTAATTCTCAATCTAGCAAAAACGGATCCGTTTTGGGAGAAATTTATTAATGAGAAACAAACGCACCCTTCACAGGACAAGTACTCATAGGTTATTTTCTGTTATTTTGTATTAACATACTTACAAATGTTTATATCCTTTAGTTAAAATCTTATTATTAATATATGTTTAATTTTTTTTTTATACTTTGGTAGTTTTCGCGACCTCTCGCGACCCCCAGTAGAGGCTTTGCGACCTCCTAGAGGGTCGCGACCCACAGGTTGAAAAACACTGGATTAACACATAGGCTATAATTTATAGGTAAAGATTTTGGAACACGTACTAATACCACGCGGTTGGAGCCCCGGGTGGCAGGTAGTTAATCAAAAATGTGTGTGGGGACATCTTTGATCATCGACAAACCATCGACGGTCGTTGGTTTGCTATTCCGAAGGTGGCGTTGTATCGGTTTTCTTTTGTTTTGGTTTTGACTAAGTAGTTTGAGGTATCTCGTACTATTTTTGCATATCTGATTTTAGTCAAAATTCCTTGGTGCGCTATCTATCGCTCCAATACAATTGTTTGATTTTATCGTTCAGCTATGCTGTTCTCTAAGAGACAGTTTATTGGCTGTACTCGTCGACGATCTCGTCAGCGAGACAGCTTTGAGATCGACTGAGCGTGCATCGCTGATTCAAACGGTTATTCCCTAACGTGGTTATGGTCGTCGACAAACTGGGTCCGTGCCCACTAAACCCGATTAGACTCAACCCGAAGAATAATACCTGCAGATTTCTGTTTTGATTGGCATAAAAACGTCGATGTATAGTCAGGGAGAAAAGTGTTGATTTAACGCTTGCACCACAGAGAATGTAAAATTGAAATAATATTTGGATAAATAAAACAATAATTAAACAAGTAAGGACTTATCTTTTTTAATTATAGTATTCACTTTGTACTTTGTAGTAAAAATCACAGATTATTGTATTAGAATAATTATATCATTACATTCTTATAGCTAGTGGCACAGTGGTATTTATTGGATCAGTTTTTATACGTGATTATAATTATTAGGTTACCAAATAGGTACTTACTTGTAAAATATAAAAAAGTAAGAACCGATAAGTGGTTAAGGCGATGGCCATCTAAAGCTACATTTTTTAAACGAAATCACTGACTACCAGGTCTTTTTACCCGACTGCCGAAGGAGGGTAATGTGTTTATCAGTCTATGTATGTATGTATGTATGTATGTATGTATGTATGTATATATGTATGTATGTATGTATGTATGTATGTATGTATGTATGTATGTATATATGTATGTATGTATGTATGTATGTATGTATGTATGTATGTATGTTTGTTCCTATGTGGCGTTCCAGAGACCAAACGCGTTGACCGATTTTGATGATTCTTACGTCAATCGATTCGTCTTAATCCTGCGAGTGTCACTGGCTACATTAAAATTGGAAAAAACAAAAATGGCGGATTTTGGGCGCCATTTTGTGGGGATTTTTTTTTTTTTCCTCCAATCCCATCGTGTGGGGTATCAAAATAGGGTTTTAAAAGGCGATTTCAAAAATATATACCACTTATATGTTTAAATGTACCTAATTCTAAAAAAAAATAACTAAAAAGTTGTAAATAAAAAAGTTAATTAAAAAAATCAAAAAACCCGACTGCTTAAAAGCAAACTAAAAAGACGTAAACAAGAAGAAAATCATGCTGTGCAGTCGGAGGATACATCTGGTTTTGGTTCGCCAGCTCGCGAATAAGTATCCTCCGACTGCACAGCATGATTTTCTTCTTGTTTACGTCTTTTTAGTTTGCTTTTAAGCAGTCGGGTTTTTTGATTTTTTTAATTAACTTTTTTTAATATTATTAACGATGACACACACTAGGATCTTCTTTTTGTATCATCAGTGCGTTTATAAACATATAAGGATCAAGTGCCGTAGTTCACTACGTACGTTCGTTTTATACAGAAAATATTCATATAATAAGATTTACAGAAGTGAATATGATTCTGACAACACTGAGCGTGCGGCGCTTTCGGCCATTCGGCGCGTTCGGCGCGTTTAGCGCGTTCAGCGCGTTCAGCGCGTTCGGCGCTGATAGCGCGGGGCCTTGAGAAAATGCGATGAGTGCGGCGCGTGCGGCTCCTGCGGCGCGGATAGGAGCGCGTTCACCTTGACACCCCGATATATTACTTTCCTCTATGATGATACCTACCTACGATATACTTGGCATTTTTTTTCATGTTGTTGTTTTGAGTGCGTTACTCCAGCCAGATAATGTCGAAAATCGTCATCTAAATGCAATAGATAATTAGATATACAGCTTCTGTAATTGGTAAGCAGATTTTTTAATTTGGTAAGCTGACAGTTTTTTAATTATTTGATAAAAACAGTTCCGGCTGGAGTAACGTAACCGCCGCCAGATCTTTTGTTTTCTAACGGGTATGTTGAATTAAATATTATCTAAATAATTAGATATCAATTTGAAATATATTAATTTGTTTTTGTATTTGCTATGGTTGCGAAGATATTTAAAATCCTGATTTGGTAACGTTTGTACGATTGCTGCATTGACTAAACGAATGATTATAATTTTTGTGCATGACATCAGGCTAATCTTTGGGCGCACGGTTGACGCAGTGGTTGAGCGATTGACTGCTGCGCTGCGTGTCGCGGGTTCGATTCCCGCACGGAACAAATATTTGTATGACCTACAGATAGTTGTTTTGGCTCTGGGTGTTTGTGTATGTGAGTTTATATGTTTGTAAACGCACCCACGATACAGGAAGAAATTCCTAGTGTGGGGCAACGTTTTATAAAATCGTTATAAAAAAAAAAAAATATATATACTAATATTATAAAGAAGTAAAGTTAGTGAGTTTGTGACGTTGTAGGGGGTATCTCTAGATCTACTGAACCGATTTTTCAAAATTCTGTCATCTGTAGAAAGCTACATTATCCCTGAGTGTTATAGGCTATAATATATTTTCAAAAAAATTAGAGATCGTTATGAAAATTGCAATAATGTAACCCAAAGTAGCAAAAAGTTGCCTGTAAAATTCATTCTTTGGCGTGCGTGATGGTACATAAAAATTATTAGATAGGTAGGTAGGGTAGGCAAGGTAGGTAGAGTAGGCAGGGTTGGCAGGGTAGGCATGGTGGGCAGTGTAGGCTGGGTAGGCGGGGTAGGATGGGTAGGCTGGGTAGGCAGGGTAGCCAGTTGACGGGAGTGAAGCCCCGGGGGTCAGCTAGTTAGTTATAATCTGTTACACAATAAAAGAATACACATTAATACACCGTTTTGAAGTTATTTTAGTAAATAGAAATATGCTTTAATATATCCTAGCATTTCCAATAAGCGGTCCAAATACTAACGTTATTATGTAGGTAATTATTGCTTATAAATCGTACTGTAGTTTCATTAGTATCCTTTAAGTAATTAAAAAGTTATGATGAAACTTCAATTTGTTCCGGCTACGGCGCGCAGCTGAGTTATTTGAAGACCAATTAACCGAGTTTACTGTAGTTGTGGTAACTGAATCTTATATTAATAATTAGATATATAGTTCAATTATATACCTGTGAAATATCAGACTTGTACACTAATTAATTAATGAGATAATCTAAAAACAATACTTATGCAATACATTTTACCAACCTTCTAAAATTATTAGCATAATTGTCCTTAAGAGTTGGTACAGAAACGAAACAAATTAGTTTGATTTAATAATTAAACCTACCATACTAAATGTTTAAATAAATTTGAAATTGCTCAAAGTAAGTGTCCATTATGCCATTCTTCATATATCTACCTACCTACGTTTAACCATTCTGTCGATGAGGTGGGTAGGTAGGAGGCAAATTACGCCTAATTAGTTTTTAGTTAATTTTATAATATGTATTTAGGTAAAGGAATTTATTATTACATTTTAATATCACATAATGACGATACATGGTATCGTTAGAATAAGGTGAGTGCCTATATGTAATATGGGCCTCGTAGCTTTAAAAAAAATCTTTTAGCAAATTATTGTAAAATTAGATTAGATAAAACAGTAGGACCAACCTACCTACTGTATAATATGTTAGTAATTACTGCACTGTGATGTTATTACATTTTATTATTGTTTATCTTTGATTTTTTACAATAAAATTTAATTTTAAATATGGCTACAACTATTTTACTTTAACTTATTCGTCACAACACGACACAACAAAACATTGCACGAAAGGATAGTCATAACCTCGAGTAGCTGATGATCACTGGCAAGGTCAAAGGCAAGAGGCCGAGGGGCCGCAGCCCGATTAGATGGCACTCCACATTGCCAAGGACAGACACAGATGGAGAATCATCGTCAGAGAAAAGTTGGATCCTGTCACGGGAATCACGACCCTCTGTAATGAGGAACACGACGCGAGGAGGAGGAAGCACAAAAATAATTTCAGATAAACAAGCAACGTTACATATAAGTCCATTTAAACATATCTGTAATTATTTTTAAAGTTCATTTATATACTTACTTACCTTAATTAATATCTGCATAAAATCATCATCATCTACATAAGTAGCTATTTATGAAATAAATATTCTATCTGTAGATACAAAAATATTTAATTATAACTATGTTTTACTTTACTACTTGTGTACCCGTCTGTACCAAACACGTATTATTCTCACATATTATCCTGTAAGTTTTAGAAGGTTAGTATAATGTATTGCGTGGCCGTTTTTTTATAACATTTTAGATTTGGTCGGGTTACCACGCATATGTATTGTTTTTCGATTATCTCGTTAATTAATTAGTGTACAATTCTGATATTTCACAGGTAGCTACTCCATATTTTTTATTACCTACGCATAATTATTTATGAAATCAATATTCTATCTGTAGATACAAAAATATTTAATTATAACTATGTTTTACTTTACTACTTATGTACCCGTCTGTACCAAACACGTATTATTCTCACATATTATCCTGTAAGTTTTAGAAGGTTGGTATAATGTATTGCGTGGCCGTTTTTTTATAACATTCTAGATTTGGTCGTGTTACCACGCATATGTATTGTTTTTCGATTATCTCGTTAATTAATTAGTATACAATTCTGATATTTCACAGGTATATAATTGAACTATATATATAACTATTGCTATAAGATTCAGATTATTTGATCACCACTGCTCTCAAAACGGTGAAGGAAAATCGTGAGGAAACCGACATGTCCTAGAACCAAAAATTCGATGACATGTGACATCCACCAACCCGCACTGGGCCCGCGTGGTGGATTACGACCCATTCCCTCTCACAGAGAGGAGGCCTGTGTCCCAGCAGTGGGAACATTAATAGGCTGATGATGTGATGTGATGTGATAAAATTCAGTTACCACAACTACAGGAAACTCGGTTAATCGGTCTTCAATTAACTCAGCTGCGTGCCGTGGCCGGAACAAATTGAATTTTCATCATAACTTTTTAATTACTTGTAGGATACTAATGAAACTTCAGTACCATTTATGTACAGTAATTACCTACATAATAACGTTTCATGATAGTCTTTGGACCACTTATTGGAAGTGCTAGGACCTATTAAAGCATATTTCTATTTACTAAAATATCGTCAAAACGGTGCATTATTGTGGATTCTTTTATTGCATAACAGATTAAAACTAATTAGCCAGATGTCATGTACAAAAATTATAATCATCCGTTTAGTCAATTTCGAGATGCAGCAATCGTGCAAACGTTACCGCAGCAGGATTTTAAATATCTTCGCAACCGTAGCAAATACAAATTAAGTTGTACCATTTATTTGAGATTGCACTTATTTGAGATTGTGTGCGCGATGGTACACAATCTCACAAAATATTTTTTTGTTTTTTTTTGTTGTGTTGTTTACATTCCGCCGAAATGTGATATTAAGGAATATAATATGCATTTATTTCATATATTAGAAAATGAGTGTGTTAAATATGACAAAGTTTTAGTTATGGGTGATTTCAATATGCCTTCTACGACAGTAGAAATTCAAAATTATTTGGAATATCTCATTGCCTACTGTGGATTTCGACAGGTAAATGATATTGTTAATATTAATAATCGAACTTTAGATTTGGTATTGTCTACGTTTGAGTTGAGTGACTTAGGGGTACAACTCTCTGAGGAGCCAGTGATTAGTGTTGATACGCATCCGCCGTTGGTGATTAGCGCGAGGATTTGCCATCGGGAGATAGAGGGTGGACGGGATATTTCTCAGAATAAAATTGTTGCGTCACCCAAGAGACAAAGATGGAATTTTAATAAAGCTGATTTTCATAGTTTATATGATTCTCTAGGGTCAATTAATTGGGAGTGTTTACTTAGTATTCATGACTCAGAGACTGCTTTAAACTACTTTTATAGAACAGTAAATGAGGTCCTTGACAATTGTGTTCCTAAGAAAACTGTTAAAGTAAATAAGCAGGAGGCTAGGTTTAGTTATCCAGAATGGTACACTTCTGAGTTGATTAGAGAAATTAAAGATAAGTGGCGTTATCATAAGTTGCATAAAACTACAGGCTCCCAGAGTGACTATGAAATGTTTTCTAGTTTAAGAACTCGTGTTAAATTAAAGATAGCTTCAACCTATGAAGTCTATCAAAACAGGCTTCAGAAGAACCTCCAAGTAGATCCGAAATCGTTCTGGAACTTTATTAGGACCAAACAATGTCGACGCAATAAACCTAAGGTCACAAAGAACGGCTTATTGCTAAAAGAGGAGGAGTGTGCAGACTGTTTTGCCTCGTATTTCCACTCGGTGTACAGCGAGAAGCGGCCGGCGCTAGACCCGGTAGCCGCGGAGTGCGTGGGTGGTGGAGCTGCGGGAGCGGCGCGCGTGCATATTGACCGCCTCAGCGCGCGAGACTTGCGCGCGGCGCTCCTGCATCTCAAGCCCAAACGCTCCGTGTATGCCGTCCGGACGGACGGCATACCACCTTACATTGTCCGGGATTGTCGTATGGTTTTTGAAGAGCCCTTGCTGCACATTTTTGGCTTGTGTTTGCAGGAGGATCGTTACCCGGACGAATTGAAGATCACCCGAGTTATTCCAGTCCCTAAAGGGGGTGGAGGCACCGACGTGAGTGGGTACCGACCGGTGGCGGTACTGTCGGCGTTTGCTAAGGTATTTGAATCTGTGTTACATTCAAGTATTTATACACAAGTGAGCTCACAACTGTCTGACTCTCAACACGGCTTTCGGCCGGGTCGCAGTACGGGTGGTAACCTACTGTCATTTGTGAACTATCTATCGCCCGTAATAGACGCTGGGGGGCAGGTAGATGTCGCGTATTTTGATTTCCAGAAAGCTTTCGATACCGTGGATAATGATGAACTTTTGTACAAACTCTCAGCTTTGGGATTTACACCGCATTTACTTAAACTCTTTGCCAGTTATCTTAGCGAGCGCCGACAGTACGTTGAGTATGCGGGACGTGAATCGCGTCCTTATTACACGTTCTCCGGGGTAAGTCAGGGCAGTATTATTGGACCTCTGGAATTTATTTTAATGATCAATGATCTGCCTACAGTCGTTAAAGAGGTGAAGTGTCTGCTGTTTGCAGATGACTTGAAATTATTTATGAATATTAAAGATACTGATGACTGTAATGGACTCCAGTCTGATATTGATAATGTAGTCGAATGGAGTAAGTCCAACAACCTGCATTTCAATATTTCTAAATGCTGTGTTATGAGCTACAGTCGCGCGCTTGCTACATTGCAGCATCAGTACAATATGGACGGAGTAGTTATTCCGCGTGTCTCACAGGTACGAGATCTGGGCGTTCAGATGGTGCCGGAGCTGACGTTCCGGAAACATATAGTTGAGGTGTGCGGCAGGGCTTTCAGAAATCTCGGTTTCGTCTTAAGACAGTGTAAGGATTTCACCGACATTGCAGTTGTTAAAGTTCTCTATAATGCCCTTGTAAGGAGTCATCTAGAAACAAGTGCATTTATTTGGAATCCACATGAAAAGAAATACAGTCCCATGTTGAAAAAAATTCAAAATAAGTTTTTTAGATTTCTCTATAAGAAACAGTACGGAGTGTATCCCTTTTATCCCCTGATGTATCCGAGTCTGTTCGTCCTGGGCATGGTCGGGTACACCAGACTAGCAGTAAGAAGGGACGTTGCGCTGGTCAAATATGTGGCGAGCATACTACTATGGTTGCTGCACCACCCGGAGGTGCTGGAAACGCTGCGGCTGCGCGCGCCGGAGGGGTGCGTGGGCGCGCGCCGCCGACCCGCTCTCTTAGACGTGCCATCGGCTAGGACCAACCTCACGTTTGCCCCTATCTCAGGAGCCGTGCGTATTATTAACGCTATTACAGTGTCGGAAGACATATTTGGGCAAAGCCTGCGGAGATTTCTCCAAAGAGCTCAAATAATTGTTGAAAGAGGCCTGGAGCTATAAATTTTGGCATGGTTAATTTAATTGATTAATGTATATATGAATATTTATTATTATTTTATTGAGAGCAATTTTGCTGCTAGCTTATTTAAGATTTATGTATTTTCGTGTGTTGGTGACTTGTAGCATCATATTGCAGTAATCTGTAAAGATGTTATAATTGTGGATTATAAATAAATAATTTATTTCAAATTGATGTCTAATTATTTAGATAATATTAATAATATTGATAATATTTTTTTCAGCATACCCGTTAGAAAAAAAAGATCTGGCAGCAGTAACGTTACTCCAGCCGGAACTGTTTTTATAAAATAATTAAAAAACTATAACCTTACCAAATTAAAAAATCTGCTTGCCAATTACAGAAGCTGTATATCTAATTATCTATTGCACCTAGATGACGATTTTTGACACTATCTTGCTGGAGTAACGCACTCTGTTGTTTTGTAGCATTGACTGGATGAAATTTTATTAAAAATACCATGAGCGTTTGACTGAGGACAGCATTTATGGCACTATTTAGTAGAGGACAGTATATAGTTGCGCGCACGGTTGGCGCAGTGGTTGAGCAATTTACTGCTGCGCTGCGTGTCGCGGATTCGATTCCCGCACGGAACAAATATTTGTATGACCTACAGATAGTTGTTCCGGCTCTGGGTGTTTATGTATGTGAGTTTATATGTTTGTAAACGCTCCCACGATACAGGAAGTAATGCCTAGTGTGGGGCAACGTTTTAATTAAAAATAGAAAAACAAAAAAACTGGGGAGCTTTGGAGAAATGGTTGGTAATTGAAAGAATTGGATATGTGAAGGACCATCAGGAAGGTCGCTAACTTTTAATCAAATGGAGCAATCTCATGTACAAAACTGCATCATCAAGTCACATAACTCTGCTTATGTTCATTTAGGTACACAAATACATAAACCACAAGCTCAAATGGTCAGTGTATTGCTGACAAAGGACTAAACACAAATGCAGTGCTCGTGTTTATATGATCTCTAAGGGTTTGTGCAAACGTGCCACGTGCGGTTGTGGCACATGATGGCGACAGAATTGTTGCCGGGCACTAATTTTATGAAAAGTGTTTAACTGAAAGTGTTTTACAATGTCCACTCCGATTCTGCGGCGGCTGTGATCCTGACATGTGATCAAAAACTACAACATCGTGAATATATTTACAAACGCAGTCAAGTCATTCACCGGACTTTCTAGTCAGCAACTGAATAATGTCCTATTGCGGTTACTACATAGCAAATTAGCATTTTTGGTACTTACATATAACATTCCTAATTAACAAGCTGCAGGCTTCGAGGATACAACTTCAAACAGCTGAACCTGTTTGTTTTTGTACACACCTTACTCACACTAGCCACTACCCATCAACACTTTTATTGCTGAAGTGTAGTTGTAGTTATGGCCCGTCTGAATAGAACCGAGGCAATAGACACACGGCTTGGCTTTATGGCTATAAACTCGCAAACTGAACACAAACAGAGAGATACAATGTATCGATCATTTATATCTTCAGTATAATGATTGATTCGATTTCTGCATTACGTTTGTTTGAATAATCATGATTTATGTCGCCTTGAGGACTCGATGTGTCTTTGTATTCATTCCTTGTTTATATATTTGAATAAATTAGAAGATAAAATATAATAATTCAGACTGTTGTTCGTGGCTAAATATTAACAGGCACACAGGTCGGTCTTTAAAGTAAAGCAACGCTTTCCGTGGTCGGTCCATGGATGGGTGACCATCCCAGATTCAACCCAGTAACTGGCCAACATGATAGGTACCCCATGGCAAGACTGGTATCAGGTTTACTGGCTTCTGAATACACATAAGGGCTGTGAATGGTCTACAAATAGATCAGGTGTGTAAAAGAATAAATAAATTTGTATTTGCACTCAAGAAAATTAAAAATCTGACCAACATACAAACTGCCAAAATGGTATACCATAGCCATGTAGGTTCCATTTTAAGATACGGCATCATCATATGGGGAAATTCGACTGATGCCCAAAGGGCATTCATCGCCCAGAAAAAGTGTTTGAGATCAATTTTCAATATTAAATGGACAGACTCTTGCAGACCTATATTTCTTAAGCAAAGGCTACTTACTCTACCATCCCTTTATATATTTGAAATGTGCAAGTTTGTAAGGAACAACCACTCACTATTCGAAAAAGACGAAAACGCGCTACTCAAAAGGAAAGTTGTTCAAAAACCACTTGTAGTTCCCAGAAACAAGCTTAAAATCTGCGATAAAAATTGTTTTAATATGGCAGTACGAATTTATAACAAACTACCTAAAGAACTCAGAGAACACACAAAAGATTTTAATACCAAACTTTATAACTGGCTCTGTGATAAATGTTTTTACTCCATCAGTGAATATTTTAAATGATGTTCCTATTTTGACATTTGTTTTGACATACTTTTACATGGATCTGACATACAAACATACAATTTTCTATTTTATTTTCTTTTCTTTAATTTTGACATTTTATTTAAATTTTGTACAGATTTGACTTACACTATTTTTATTATTGTGACATTTGATTAATTTGACATACCTACATTATTGTTATTTGACAATTGATTGATATATTGTTTCTTTTTCTTTTTTACATTGATTATTGTTATTTGATTGATATTTTTTACATTGATTTGGCACTATTAATTGCTGTTTGACTTTTGCATGTTATTGTTTTGCTTATTGTTATTTTGCTTCTGTTGTTATTTTGTATCTTTTACATTTTTGTCATTTAATTTTCACTGTTTTGCCTTGTTGTGTTGACATTAATTGTGACAATTGCTTTTAGATAATTTCATTTATTATTTGTATTTACCATTTATTATTATAATTGTTTTAATTCAAAATTTGCACGCCGTAGTATGTGGCAAACATGTTCGAGCCATTTATTTTATTGTTATCCTGCATGCACTTACTATTGTTAGTTGTATGTATACACATGTTTTTGCAAATAAATATATCTAAATCTAAATCTAAAATAATAGTGGAACCATTTGACGATCACGCTATCTTTTCCCTTGGGCATTCCAATCTATGGCTTTTTTAGGAACGTTATCGGTATCCCTCCGGACTGTGTGACCAATTCATCTGCATTTAAGACGTTTGATGTGGTGGCCTCTCGGGCTCTTGTGGTATTTCTCCAATAGCTCTACGAAAGAAATGGTCTCGGGCTCTCGAAGGCATCGGTTGAAAAAAGACCTGAGACCTTAGTGAGAGTATTGAGTTTTGAGCTGTCTGGTGACAGTAAGAAGAAACCTCTTTTTTTTGCATAGAAATCGACATAAGAGATACCTAGTTTACGTTATCACGAGTACGTTAAAAAACTCTCAATAAGCGCACTGAATTATATTAGTGCTTAATGTTACAATTTTCCGCATACATGCCTCGTTGACACGACACGTGAGTATAGTAGAAAACATTCATATGTAGGGGAGCGGGGGGCTAGTTGTAACAGCGGCAAGTTACTACTTTTTTAACAACATAATAGAAGAAAGTTCGTTTGATTTTCAACTTAACCTACTACGTAATACCCATTCTATAGGGCTTATTACACTTCACGGAATTCAGGGCCCTGAATACCGGGTCACTAAATCATTCCGAAGCAATAAGGTCGATATTATGAGAACCCTAAATCCCTAACAGTTATTACACTACCCTAAATTAGGGTTTAGGGCCCTGAATTCCGTGTAGCGTAATAAGCCCTTATCATATAAGCGCGATCAGTACCCCGCCGGACGGTGCAGGAAGCAGTGTTGTGAAGGCGCTCCCATTAATTAGTTAATGCGAAAATCTAAATTTTTAAAACTTAACCAACAATAAAAATCATACCAATTTTTTATGGTCGTATAATGTGTAGGTACGAAACCCTATGCGCACGAGTTCGACTCGCACTTGACCGGTTTGTTTTTGTTAATAAATTTTTTATTTGCTCCTTTTTAGTTTTGGCCAGAGTATAATACTCACAGCGGATCTTTGAGTCTCTGAATTGGCTGCAAGACTCTGCGCGGTAGCTATTTTTGTGTCAATGTTGAAGGTGAAGATAGCATTGTATAACTGTCTCTTTCACTCGCTTACGTTTGTCGCATCGTCCTATCTCGCTTAATCTGTGCAGTATACTCGATGACATACTGTTTCTTGCGCAATGGTTGGCAGAGCCAACTTCAGAGACACAAAGATCCACCGTGACTACTATACACCTCATTTAGATTCCAATAAGCCCAAACACGACTACGACACATTGTTTTATTACGGAGTTACAGTGACTATATTCCGGCTTCATCATCAGATCAATTCGATGATACCATTTTCATCATTACCATTTATTTATGTCTTGTATAATGTCTTTGCTTCATCATAGATAGTCGCTTAACTATTCTAGATATCTTATACCCATTGATATACTTATTTAGGAGTTCCAGTGGCCATCTGTGATCTTCTTCATCAGTTCCACTTCACCAAATGATACGTTTTGAGTCCAAATGCTTGCCATGTTTTAAAAAAAACCGGCCAAGTGCGAGTCGGACTCGCGCACGAAGGGTTCCGTACCATTATCGCAAAAAACGGCAAAATAAATCACGTTTGTTGTATGGGAGCCCCACTTAAATATTTATTTTATTCTGTTTTTAGTATTTGTTGTTATAGCGGCAACAGAAATACATCATCTGTGAAAATTTCAACAGTCTAGCTATCACGGTTCATGAGATACAGCCTGGAGACAGACGGACAGACAGACAGACAGACAGACGGATCGCGAAGTCTTAGTAATAGGGTCCCGTTTTTACCCTTTGGGTACGGAACCCTAAAAATACCAAAATCGCTACAGTCATGTCTGCCTATAATATTTGAGGAGTTCCCTCGATTTCCTGGGGATCCCATTATCAGATTCAGATTTGGTGACAATGGAACCATCTCAAGAGTATTCTTTTACAACCAAAAAAAAAATCCATATCCCTATATAGGTATATGACAGAGCTTAACCCGAAAGAAATAAAAATAAACATACGAATTGAGAACCTCCTCCTTTTTGTGTAGTCGGTTAAAAATCAACAAGGCTTCGTGATATCCTTACAAAAACAGTAAGAAATGAAGTGGAACACAGGCAAGGGAGTTAAAACACAATGTTAGGAAGCTCCGACATTTACATAAGGCGTCCTGAGACGTAAAGGTACTCCGTGCTTCGCTTACAAAGAAAGTACCTGATGAAATTTTGAATCAGATTCTTGGTTTGATGGTTCAGTTCATTTTTTGATAGTGAAGTGTGGATGTTTTGTTGAGTTCCGTAGAAAGGATTACGTTTGAAGGGTGGATATCGATCTCTACTGTAAGTTTGTGCTGTAACTAATTTATTCTAGCAGAAGCAATGTTAAAATATTTATGAATAAAATATAACTTGGTTATATCTAGACGTTTTGGTTATTATAAAGCGGTAAAATAGTTATTTGGTAAAAGATAATCTGTAGCCCTCTTACAAATAAACGCGGTATAAAGTTATACCAGGTATAACAAAGGAATAACCATAAATTTTCATAGGTTTATACTTGGTATAACTTTACACCGCGTTTATTTGTAAGAGGGTAGAAATATAATATCATCGATCTCTAGAATATAGGATTGTTTTTATTCTGGAAATCATCCTTAAGGAGGTGGAAAGGGGGGTGGAAGTTTGTATAGTGAACTAATAATTTTTCAAGTAAGGCTAGGCCCACATAGGATTAAGTACCATCCGTCCGGATTTATCCGTACATGTCCGGACATTTTCGTATGGAACGCAATTTATTTTTAAGATCTCGGCTATCTCTAAGCATGTTTTTTCGTTTCATACTTTTCAGTACGTGATTTTTTTGAAGTCGGGTTTTAGTTTTAAAACCGATTCCTTTCCTAACTAAAATGACCGGGTTTATTGTCAGGACTTTTCAATTTTCAAAATAGTAACCCACAGAACTACAATATTATTTCGCGATATGGCTATTCTATATATAAAAATATGGCTATTCGAAGTGCTGATGCTACGCAGACGATGTCCGAGCTAGTACTATAATATCTAAGCTCTAAAAAGTGATAACCCGCATGACGGGGTAGAATGGTTAAATTTTTCTCACCGTCCTTTATTTGCACGGGAGCCCCAGACACGGGTTTGAGCCAGTAAGATACATAAATAGTGCAAACTAGACTATTATCAACGATTTAGCCGCTAGACCCTTGTGACACAAGGACAGACAGACAAACTGTTGGAGGAGCGAAAGTAACAGGGCTCAGTTTGAACCCTTTGGGTAACGAACCCTAAAAAACCGCTATACTTAAATAAAAATAGTCTAGCGTCGATTAGCCCCGTATAGCAATATAACTTTATTTTTAATCCAAACAACTCACCGTTAAATCCCGGTTCATATTTATGACGGCGGGAGCGTGGGCGTAGCGATATCATGGTCATCGTATTCGTTTCTTGGAATAGGTTCCAAGATGTAGGGGCACACTCGAGCGACCAGTAAAACTCAGGTTGAAGCACAAATCACGGTTACGTTTATTCGCTGATTCACAATGAGTAATCAAAGGACAAAGGCTTGTAAGATGAACAATGATAATCTCGATCTTATAATCTGAACAAATTGGTCAATAGGTATCGAGTAGTATAGGTATCGTGTAATTGCTGCCGACGACTTACCTATAAAAATAGAAACACACACACACAATATAAAACGATATTTCTTACTAACATCTCTAAAAGGACTCTTCCGGCGGCTTACTTGGAACCGAGTTGTCAGACTAAGTCCGCGTCAGTCAACCATACAGGCTTACACGTGCTTCTGAATAGATAACTGTGGCAATTATAGAAATAAATGGATATATATTTAGTTAGTTTGGTGGCTGACTTTATTGTAGATCTTTTCCTTTCAGGAATGTAAGGATTAAAAGAAATATATCTTTGTTTTATGTCATGACAACTCCCTCTAAACATCAACTCTGCATATCGCAGTCAACCGCTGGACTTTGTCTTGACAAAGTTGCGTCACAACTCCCGATCGCCGGCTGCCGCAACCAGTTTGTCCCAGCTTTTTAAAGTCATTGGTCCACTTAGCTGGAGGGACTACCCACATACAACGCTTGCGGTTTTATACGCGGTCTCTAGAACTAAGCTTCACCAGCTGTCGGTCCATCGACAAACATGGCCAGCCCACCACGTGTTATATAAATTTATGGTTCCCGTTAAAACTAATCATAAAATTCTTCTTTACTAACAGCATTTCTATCTAACACGTCTATCTGAACCAAAATCAATCAAAGCACGTATCAATCTACAAAAAATACACGATTGTTTTTTTTTTATTAACTCAGTATAGTCGAAATAAAAGACGGTAAAGCACGAAACGGATTGGCTGGTTCCGTATTGAGTTGTACGACAACGGTTCGAGTAATACTGTAACTGTGAATCTTTTCTCATACGACAGAAAGAAGGGACGTTGACAGCTGTATGTACTGTCAGTATTTTTAGGCTGTTGATTAATATTCTCTTGAACGAACTTACTTAAGTGAAGAAATCTATTGATGATACCTATTATATAACATAGCATCACGCTTTTGTTCCTCGAAGTGGTAGTCGTATAAATAGAGGTTTAGATAGGTATTAAATAGTACATCCACATACTTACAGCTACTTTATATGTCTAAGTATCTTTGCCTTTGCGATCTACTGGACACGAATCCAGAATTCGGGCCTGATCAATTCGAGGTAGAAAAAACAATAGATAAAACATAATGAATATACATACTTTCTCAATTGCTAATTACAATTACAATTTCAGAGTTTGGGTTGTTAGCCTGTTGCTAGCCAATAAATTAAGACCGATACAATATCACAATCGTTCCGTTCAACCGTCCCCGATACGGAACACCAAAAACTATAAAGCGTTAGAAATCTGATTTTACATTCCGCATTGAATTTACGTATAACATTTTTGGATTTGAACGCGACACAAATTCTGATTGACGTATAAAACGCAATTTCCGTCGAGGTTCCAATTAATCGTTGTATTGACTATAGAAACGAGTATTTTATGTTTTTCTATACCAACCTTAATATATTTCCTTTTGTTGTTCAGTATTATGGTTGATAGAATTTCGAAGTAACAAAGATTGGAGGGAAATTTCGGGAAAATCTCAGTGATGTGACGTTGTTTTTGATGCTTGAATGTTGAATATTATTATACGTCTAGTTTCTAAGAAGAGGTAGAATAAGTATATCAATATTTTAGCGATGATGGATTGTGAAGAGTATTTTAATCATTTTCAATGTCAGTTCAATGCTTTTTATACCAAAGATAGATAAATTAGGACAAGCCTCAAAAAAATATTGTTTTGTAAAAATTGTGTAGCCAATCTATTTATATAAAAGCGAAATGTCACTCACTCACTCATCACGAAATATCGAAAACCGCTTGACGTATAAAGATGAAATTTGGCAGGGAGGTTTCTCAAGTGTCGTAATTGCGCACTAAGAGAGGCATCTGCCTAGTTCGGAAGTCAGGATTCCATCATTTGTATTTTGCCTTATCGTGTATTTATTATTTGTAAACAATTTTTGTATGACTTGATGAATGAATAAATTATTAAAATTATTGTTATTAAGAAAGGATTTTTGTAAATTCTCACCGTAAGGGGATAAAAGGGGGGTTGAAAGTTTGTATGAAATTTCTACAGTTTGTAAATTGGACACGTGAAATTTTAGATTTACGCTCTCGGTTACCAAGTACGTATTTATTGGTTTTTGGAAATTCCACCCCTAAAGAGGAAAAAAAGGGTTGAATGTTTGTATGAAATTTCTACAGTTTGTAAATAGGACACATGCAATTTTAGATTTAGGCTCTTGGTTGATTTTAAGAATTCATGTATTTATTGGTTATTGGAAATTCTACCCGTAAGGGAGTAAAGAGGTGGTTGAAAGTTTGTTTGAAATTTCTACAGATTGTAAGTTGGACACGTGAAATTTTAGATTTACGCTGTTGGTTGATAAAACAAATTATGTATTTATTGATTTTTGGCAATACCCTAAGGAGGTGAAATGATGGAAATTTGTTGGGCTTATATATTTGAAACTTGGCATATTACATAGTGATGGTTTTCATTATTAGTTTTTCAAAACTACTCCTATAAGACAATTTAGGGGGTGTTAAAGATTTTTGATGAATTTTATTGTTGAGGGCTTCTTTTAATGATGTAGGGGAGCATTATGAAGGGATTTTTGGAAATTCTCATTTTGGCATTTCGACCATCGCCATCGCTTACATCAAATGCCAATTGTCTAGAGCGTTTGTTATCATTATGGGCTTATAGAAAACAAACGGACTACAAATAAATTGGACGCGTAATATCGTACAGCAATATTTTCTAGTCCGTCGCGCATCAGTCAGCCTAGCGCAATTGGGTGTTACAGGCTGGAATTATTAACTATGAAACGTCAGGGTTTACACAATCAAGAAGTATCGAACATTGCTGTGACGAATAGATAAACTAGATTATGGGACAAAAGTATCCTATAGGTTTTGATTCAGTTTTGCTGAAAAACTGACATTTTTCTTTCCATTTCGCCCAGTTTTAAGCAAACGTTGACCAGTCCCTTGTGTAGGTATCAAGTTTGTACCAATTTTATTCCCTTGCAAGTGTCAAAATATATAAAATAAGGGGCAATATTATAATTGCGTTGATTTAGAAGTTTGTTTCTTTTTCACATTTCTAAGGGATTGCAGCCCTGAGAATTTGGTATTTATTTGAAGTTGATACCTTCACACGTTTCTGCGAAAACTGTCTTTGACGTTTGTCAGACGGACATAAGACAGACAACGAAGTGATCATTTATAAAAACCGGCCAAGTGCGAGTCGGACTCGCACACGAAGGGTTCCGTACCATTATCGCAACCAGACAGACAGACAGACAGACAGACAGACAGACAGACAGACAGACAGACAGACAGACAGACAGACAGACAGACAGACAGACAGACAGACAGACAGACAGACAGACAGACAGACAGACAGACAGACAGACAGACAGACAGACAGACAGACAGACAGACAGACAGACAGACAGACAGACAGACAGACAGACAGACAGACAGACAGACAGACAGACAGACAGACAGACAGACAGACAGACAGACAGGCTACTTCTTTTCTGCATAAAACAAACGGGGTAGAAATAGGGGGGTGTGTTAGATTTGTAAGAAACTTCTTATTATGGCTTAAACCACTGAACCTATTTAGATGAAATTTGGTATGCAGATAGTATGAGACCCTGGGATGGACATAGGCTACTTTTTTGTATAAAACAAGGTGCGGGAGAAATGGGGTGGAGTAGTTATAAAATATGAAAATAATATGAAACTTCTTTTTATGGCGTCCTTCTTATTCGGCTGTAGGCATGATATAATTGTTTATGAAAGATTTGAGTGTCAATTTGAAAAAGTCAACTTAATGTCAGTGTCCGTGAAAGTGGTAATCTAAGCAAAGCTTTAAAATATTCTACTGCTTTATTTTATTAGGGAGATATTTTTTTGCTGTGGATATGCCTCGCAAGCGTAAATCTCATCTGAGCCGTAGCTCTAGCAGAGCTCGAACAGCAAATGTAGCTAGAAGCCAAGAAACAGAGGAGCAGACTCAATCCGTCAAATTTTAGATAATGAGCGTCACGCAACCCAAAGAGCTGCTGAGACTTTCGATCAGATTCAGGCTCGCCAACTCGCAGATGCTGAGCGTCACGCAATTGAAAGAGCTGCTGAGACTTTAAACCAGATTCAGGTTCGTCAACTCGCAGATGCTAAGCGTCATGCAACTGAAAGAGCTGCTGAGAGTTCCGACCAGACTCGGGCTCGCCAACTCGCGGATGCTTAGCGTCACGAGACTCAAAGATCTGCTGAGACTTTCAACCAGACTCAGGCTCGCCAACTCGCAGATGCTGAGCGTCACGCAACTCAAAGGGCTGGTGAGACCTTTGAGCAAACACAGGCCCGTCGTATTTTAGATGCCTAACTACTAAAAATTACAACTTTGTGCTCACAACCCATTTCCACACTTTTGACGACCTAAACAATATTTATAAGAATCAAAAATCAAATTAGTACCTACTGCATTTTATGTAACGCAAAATACACTATTTTTGTACTACTACTCTGTGTTTCCTTTTCTACGTTTTACGTGAGCGAAGCCGCGGTTAAAAGCTAGTCCAATATAAATTCAATTGTGATTTGTTTTCAGTGAAAATAGTGAGGGATGTGTCTGTCAATTAAAGCAAATGATGACTGTAAGCTAAGCTCTAAGGATATTTCCTAGAATCAAACGACAGTTTATTGGTTCTACAAAAATATTCATACAGAATTCGATGAGGGTTTTCGGCGGAGGTATTTCGTAACGTAGATTCGTAGAAACCATAGGAAAAGCATTTGATTTTGAACAAAGCAATTTTCGAGTCGATTTAAAAAAAAACTCTTTTGTATTAAAAAATTTCAGTAAGATATCTAAAAGTTTACTTCGATTTGTTTCTTTGTAACCCTATTTAGAGTGACACGGATTGAGTGCCTACTTAAACATCCGGCAATCCATAGGTTATCCATTCTAATCCATTTCTAGGCAAGCGTGCTCCATCGTCGACCACATCATCGCTTACCATCAAATAAAAAAACCGGCCAAGTGCGAGTCGGACTCGCACACGAAGGTTTTCGTACCATTATCGCAAAACACTGCAAAAAATCACGTTTGTTGTATGGGAGAAACTAATTTTTTTTTTTTTTTTTTTTTTTTATTCATATACAATTAAACATTCTGTGAATATTTCAAGCGTCTACCTGTTGCCGTTATTAATACTGAGCAAAAAACGGCCAAAAAATCACGTTTGTTGTATGGGCTTTTCACTGGGTCACTGGGAAAAGTATTTTCTTTCCCAAGAACCTTATACCGAGATGAAAAGTATTCAAGATTATAATCTCTGTGCCCAAATTTCATCCAGATCCTTTCAGCCGTTCTGGCGTGATTGGTAATAAATACATCCGTATCTATCCATCCAAACTTTCGTATTTATAATATTAGTAAGATATATATACATATAAGTAAGATGTGACCCGGTTTTATAGCATGCCAGGTATAATATCGCTACGCTTTTATTTTTCTGGCTAATTGCCCGGTTTCCCATAAAATTAATGCCATATTCTAAATAATAGTGGTTTTGTTTGCCTCTAAAAGGTGATTTAGTGGCGTGGGCGTTATCTGAATTTCCTTCCGTCCTAGAGCCAGTTTTCGTTTTTGTAATATTTTTACCGTGTGTTTATTAACTTTTAGTTTATTCTTGAATTATTTCAGAGACAAAAATAGTCGGACATCCCAAAAATATAATCGATCTTATCGCTCGACGCGTTTGATGCACGTTGACATGGACGCACTACGATGCCATTCGATAAATTTTCACTTGAAATTTTGTTAAGAGGCCTGTGGGCTACAAAAATTGCATCTTGTTGGCAATTTTGATGAGCAATATAGCTCAGTATATTTGCAACTTATACCCTTGCTGCAATTTCATTGTGCAATACATCGCCGGATGTTGTCCAGCAAGATAGTGCTACTGGGTGGCTGAGGAATTTTGCTCGTACACGCGGAGCAATAATTGCGGCTAGATCTCAGCAGTTAATGACAATTTTTACGTATGTCTCTTCGGTCGTTACATGGAACTTCGCAGCAATTACGGCCCAACACTTAAGGTTACGAACTTTATACGCACTAGGTTTTACATCCCATAATTCAGGACGTATATGGATTTCGTTGATAAAGTTCAAAATCTTTTCGTTTGAGCACTCGGCCATGACGAACCGAATAAAATGAACAACGGATGCAAAACAACTTCACTAATCAGGCAGCGACAGGACAAGGTGGTGGGAACCTGGTGAGAGAAAAGAGATGCACCTATATATCAGAGCAAAGATGATATACGGCGATATTGCAATAAAGTCAAAGCGGGATAAATCATTTGCAATCTAGCCGGCTAGACATTGAATACATGCGGCAACTATGAAATATCTTGGCAATATCGCCGGGCTACACTGCAAAATTGCAGCAATTCTTGCACTTTGTTGAGCGATATAATTGGCAACTTGACGGCTATACAATTGCAGCAAGAAATTGCCAAAAAACTAGCCCGTTTACAGGCACCTTAGTAAAAGTGTACGCGATATTTATTTATATTCATTAAATAGCTGTTGCCCGCGACTTCGTCCGCGTCAAACTCGTAAAAAAAATATTTTTATTTTTTTAGTTTCCCGCCGGAACTATGAATTTTCTCGTAATCAAACGTAGCCTATGTTACTCGTTATTACATCAACTATCTACCAGTGAAAGTCCCGTCAAAATCGGTCCAGCCGTTTCGGGGATTACCCGGAAAAACCAGACAGACAGACAGATAGACAGACAGACAAAAATCTTAAATATTGCTTATTTGTTGTTAGTACAGTATATACTTTCACGTGCATTCAATAAAACGTTGTTATTTTGATATTACATACAGACACTTTAATTTTATTTATTTGTAGTATAACTAGCTGTTGCCCGCGACTTCATCCGCGTCAAACTCAAAAAAAAATATTTTTATTTTTTTAGTTCCCCGCCGGAACTATGAATTCGCCTATGTTACTCGTTATTACATCAGCTATCTACCAGTGAAAGCCCCGTCAAAATCGGTCCAGCCGTTTCGGGGATTACCCGGAAAAAACAGACAGACAGACAGACATACTTTCACGTGCATTCAATAAAACGTTGTTATTTTGATATTACATACAGACACTTCAATTTTATTTATTTGTAGTATAGTATAGATTTAATACATCATGCACATAAAAGTGCAGATGCGGATTTAATATCCGACCGATATCGCTTATCGACACAGTTTACATTGCGCCGCGCCATCGAAACGAATTTATTGAAACGGGGTGAAAGGGAAACTGTTAGTGGATTGTTAGGCGCAGTCCTTATAATCATGACAATCTATGAAGTCCGATGATGTTTCTCATTTTACATGCCGCGATAACTTAGTGATATGATAATTTTGGAAATTCTACGTAAAAATAAATATGAGCAAATTCATAATCCTAATTAATTACTATGTCACCCATACACTATAACAACGACAATCATTCGTAAGCATCAAGTATATATAACTTATATAACGAACTAGCTGTTCCCCGCAGCTTCGCTCTCGTGGGCCACCCCACAGGACCCGTTTTCGGGTTAAAAAATAGCGTGCGTAAATGTCACTCAGGAATAATGTAGCTTTCTATTGGTGAAAGAATTTTTTAAATCAGTCCAGTAGTTTTGGAGCCTTATCTGGTACAAACAAACAAACAAAAAAATCTTTCCTCTTTATAATATTATTATCTATACTAATATTATAAAGAGGAAAGATTTTTTTGTTTGTTTGTTTGTTTGTTTGTTTGTTTGTTTGTACCGAATAGGCTCCGAAACTACTGGACCGATTTAAAAAATTCTTTCACCAATAGAAAGCTATGTTATTCCTGAGTAACATAGGCTATTTTTTAATCCTGTGGGGTGGCCCACGGGAGCGAAGCCGCGGGGAACAGCTAGTTAAGTATAAATTATTAAATATTAAGTATAGATTTTATAGCGGCCAAATCCGACTTCTTTGATTGTCACGACTTTAGTGCGATTAACAATCTACATTTTGATTAGAAAGAACTATGAAATGAAATTAAATCTTACTATAAAACACTAATATTATAAAGGCGAAAGTTTGTGAGTGTGTGTGTCTGTATGTTTGTTACTTCTTCACGCCAGAACGGCTGAACGGATCTGGGTGAAATTTGGCACTGAAATAGATTATAGTCAGGAAAAGCACATATGATAATTTTTTCCCAGGAATATGTGTGATTTTCAACTTTCACGCGGGCGACGCTGCTGGCAGAAGCTATTTTTACTAATATTATAAATGCGATGAAATGTAACGAATACTGATTTAAGCTTCTATTTTTATCACATTGACTGGTCATTATGAATATTGCTACGTAACGGTTGGGCTATTCGACAATTATGGTCAAAGAATTAATCCAAGAGCGAGCGAAGCGAGCTCGGGATCTTAGGGCACCCCGACACGGATAGGCTAGGTTCGAAGGAGATGACGGAAACTGAAGTGAGCGCGCAGAATTTGTTGCTTTAATAGTAATCGTACTTACCTATTCTACATAAAACTAATGTGTTTTTTTAATAATTATTCTAATGTTGACATCTTTTTATTACCCGACCCAATAAGTGCATAAGCATTATTCTGAAAGCCCGGTCAATTTAATTATTTCAATAGTTTTTATCATATTGCCTACTCATATTGGGCATTTTTAAAATTGCCACATGTAACATGTGTATTTAAGCAACTTATTATAATTATTTTTAGATTTTTATTATTATTAAAAAAATGCGATGGCAGGGCCATGTTATCTCTTCACTACCCTTGATTGACTGCGAGAAGACTGCGAGAGAAAGCCTAAGTCAATAAATCCACCATTATACCTTTGGGCATGAAGTATAAATAAATAATTGTGCAACATCATCACTGTCAAAACATTGTTTATTTTTTTATAAACATGTACGTCAAACATAAAAATGTTTTTACAGCCTATACTCGCATATTCGCTCATAAAATCACCCTGAAGCATAAAAATGTACTCACCACCCCATCATTTTTGCAGCCGCGACTGTAAACACATGATTAGGTTGGTACACAAAAATTCTCCCATGTTTTATATTCCTGCACCCTTCATCAAGATTAGCTAAGTTATTACAATCTTTCATAAGCTTGCAACACATCAATATATATATTTATTTTTAAGATTGGCGTGAAGAGGAATTTTTGTGGCTGCAATATATGCTTGTAGAAATGTTCTCAGTAAAAATGCATAACTAAAGACTATGGTAGAGTGTGCATAGAATTTATGAAATGTGTGTTACTAAAAGAGTTATGCATACAATTATTGTAGATGGGTGGAGAGGCAGAAAAATACCTAAAAAAGAAGATTGTGTGAGAAGTGATATGTCAGAAAAGGGAGTCTGTTGAAGATGAGGAAGGGCTTGTAGATGAAAACACGTTTTTTATTGATCACAGAAAATTTAATGACGTTTTTTTTTGCACAACTGTTTGCTGCTGGTCGCCAACAGAGTCAGTGCTAGCGTGCGCGATTGTTGACAGGCAGGAATGAAAGAATAAATCGGGTTCACTGAGCCCAAGTAAAATGGGACAAGGGCAGGCAGATGATGAAAGATAAGACGTGAGTGTGGGCCTTGTTTACAGAACATTTTAATCATATTGTTAGTTTAAGTACTCATTAATAGGTTCTTAATTTAAATTGAGAGGTAAAATGTAGGTGGAATATATGTGACTAATCGATCCCGAAGGATTAGGCACCTATATTACATCCACATTTGGCATGATGATGATTTTGTTTAATTCAATTTTTTTTTTAAGAATTTGAAATCCGCAAAAATATAGCTAGAAAGTGGATGATTACTGATAATATGACGTATTAGAAATATGTGGAAGAAGAAGACGTGTTGTTTCGATCCCAAATAAATTGGGTTAAGAATAAGAGAATGATGAAATTGGTATACACAGAAAAGGTTTAAAACAAAAACTTGTCCTGCCAACACGCAATGGAAATAAACCTCTTAAAACTGAGTAGAATACACAAAACAAGAAACACCGACATCTGAATGAAAACAAAACTAACCGATGCACTACAATTTTGCCTAAAAAGGAGTGGCGATGGGCTGGACATGTTGCAAGATACTAGAGCTGGACTCTTCTAACAAATACATGGTAATAAGTCCGCTAGGTAACAGAAGCGTGGGCAGACAAAGGACAATATGGACCGACGATATGATAGTGATTGCGAGCAAAAACTGGATCAATATTTCCAAAGACAAATGCAAATGTAAACAGAAGCAGGCGGCTTTTACCCGCAAGGAACCACTTAATTATTAATAAATGAATAACTTAATTTTAAATGTAATTTTTTATGTAGTTGGTTGAGATAAATAAATAATAAATAAGAGAATGATAAAAGGGGGAGGATACAACATTATACCAGGGGGGTGTCACTCCGCAGTTTAGGTACGATCGGCCGGCGGTACCTTGCAGAGGGAATAACGCATTAGGTTGCCGCTTACCGCTCGGCTCGCACGTTAGCCACGTTATTTATATTATGCAGCAAATAACGATGACTTCTAAACGTACTTCTAAGGCCTTTAAAAGATATTGTTGTGTTTACGGGTGTTTAAATAAAGCAAAGAACAATGAATCGATATTAAGTTTTTTTAAACTACCGAAAGATTTTGAAAGGTAAGCTATTTTGTTGTACCTAGTTAAATCATTACATAAATATTCTGTAACTATCGGTAGTAGGTGCATAATGAGTACGAGTTTTGTATAAAAATTTAAGCATTTTGGTGTTCCTAAAATAATGAATAGGTTTGTGAAATACTAATAATTAGGTACCTACCTACTTAGATATTTTAGATTTTCGTGTTGTTCACAAATATAATTTGATTTCTTTTTTTATTTAATGGTTACCGTTTTGTTAACATAAAAATAAACGCTTTAGATCCAGTTTAAAATAAATTATAATTGCCTAAGTAGTTACCTACTTAGCCTATGAATTTACCAATAGCCTGAGTAAGTGTACGCACTTGTTAAAGTTAACGTTTGTATATAAAACTAGGTACTTACTTATACCTAACGAACAAACAAAAAATTTTTCCTAAGAGTTCTTCAAGCCATCTTTAAATAAACTAACAAAAAATATCACTAAAGAGTAAACAAAGAGGTAGGTACCTATACTCAATTTGAAATAACATTAGACGTCTTTACAACTCGTTTTACAGTCCGTTCAACCGATTTTGTGTTCTATCTCGTACACATAAGGATGATATAAAAAGCACAAATCTGTTACCAAAACCAACTGTTTACTACAGCTTCCATTTGTTGTATCACCAACGCAATAGAAGTCAAAATCGACCGGGCTGTAAAATGGGCTTATTTAAATGTCTAATGTCATAGTAAATGAAGTTTAGGTAACCTAGTTTTCATTTGTAAAGTACCAAACAAAATGACGGTCTATAATATTCATTGTCTATCTACCTACTTGACCGTGTAATCATAGGCATCAAACATAAGAAAGATTACGCGGTCAAGTAGGTAGATAGTGGATGTAAGCGAAAGCGGCAAGTCGACAACCCTTACGAGCCGAGTCAAACCGCGCCAGACAGCGACGGAGATACGCGTTAGAAGAGAACGGCAACGTTTAGGTGAATATCACGTTAGGCACTGAGCGCTTATGCGAGCTGAATTGCACTTTGTTGCTAACTAGCAGGAGTCTCTATTTCAATGAATTGTTGCACGAAGTGAGTCTTCTGTACTTGTACTATTATTTATTCTGTGATTATACGGAGCGAAAGTAACTAATTTACCAAAATAATGCATTACAATATGCAAAATGGTAAACTTATCTTAAGGCTTTTTTAATGATTCTTTATTCACTAGCTGAGTGCCGCCTGCGACTCCACTAGCATGAAATTAATACTAATACATTTGTAAATTACAGCCTATATGTTATTCTGATATATAAGCAATATTACTGTAAAGACTATTCAAATTCCGTTAAGTAGTTTTTACGAGAGAGAGGAACAAACATATTATAGTACATTGTGATACAAGGGTGGAAAGTAGGTTATTGCAAACGAGTTGTCATTAATAAGCCCGAGCCGAAGGCGAGGGTTTTTAATGACACGAGTTTGCAATAACCTACACGCCCGTGTATCACACGATATTTTTCAATACAGTTGTGGGAAATAGTAAAAACGAATCAAAGAATTAGATTTGTTAATTGACAAAAAAAATTACATATTTTTTTTACAACGAAAGCAGCCTACTCTGCCTATTCGATTTGTAACAAATGTTGATGTGAAAATAATTAAATTGAAACTGGTAATTAAATATATTAAACAACCATTTAAAAGACTTTTGATAATTAAATGCTAAAACGTACGGAATCATTAATTTTTCCTCGTATAAAATCTATTCCATTTTATTCTATGTATGAAAACTCCTTGCTACTAAACTTTTTTAAAATTGACTTATAACTAAAGGCGCGTGTTTGCAACTGGAAATTTTTACAACGAAAACAGTCTATACAGCCTATTCGATTTTAGACAAATGTTGATGTGAAAATAATTAAATTGAAACTGGTAATTAAATATATTAAACAACCATTTAAAAGACTTTTGAGAGTGCAATGCTAAAACGTACGGAATCATTCATTTATCCTCGTATAAAATCTATCCCATTTTATTCTATGTATGAAAACTCTTTGCTACTAAACTTTTTAAATTGACTTATACATTTAAAACTAAACTGCAAAACTAATGATCGAGCTCGTAAACAAAAGTCACGACCGCGTAACAGAAAGATGCCTATGCATAAGATTTAATTTTCGAATCATAATTATAGCCTCTGAAAGTACGCCATGTTTAACAACTGTATTGAAAATTAATATAATTAATTACTAATTTATTAGGATAACACTAAATTTTAGGAGGACCATCAATTTCTTTTAATCACTCTGGGGATAAAAGTAGGTACGAACACAATTTTTTATTTGGTATCAACTCTGAATTATGAAAACATATCTGCTGTTCAGTTTATTCTTTCAAGAGTAAATAGAGACTCAAGACAAGTGACATACTATCAATGAAAGCGTTTCGATAGCGATTGGAAAAATGTACGAGATTGTCATGCTATCGAAAAGTCACCTGATCAATCCCTTGCATTTTGGCATTTCGACCATTGCCTTCTCTGACATTGGATACTTCTAGGCAAGCGTGCTTCTTCGTCTACCACATCATCACTTAGCATCAGGTCAGAGAGTAGTCCAACGCGGACTAATGAGCAATAAAACAATATAAATAGGTAATAAAAAAAAAAAAGTTACTTTAAACTTTTAAAAATTCACAATACTCGACAAATTTCGGGGGCTGAGTCACCCGCGTCCATAGGAGAGTTACCTCTATTGTTGTTACCCTACACGTGGTCCCCGGGTGGTGCTAATCAGGTGACATAAACTGGTGGTAGACTTCGGCCGAAGGCTTGTGACCACCCACCGGGCAAAGACGTACCGGTAAGCAGCCTAGCCGTGTTCCGGTACTATGCTCGGTGTAGCCACTAGAGGAGTTGGTTCGAGATAGTTGTTCCACTGCATGCTGACCATCCTGACTCGCGCTGTTTTGGGCGTATCGGGAGACTAGTTGCGGAGGGTAGCGGGATCCGAGGCACGGTGCGCCGCTGGCTGAACGCAGGTAGTTGGGGGCCCAAGTAGTGTGCCAGCCACACACGAAAGACTGCCCCGCCAACTGTCGAAAAATCGCGGAATGCATCATCGTGCTGGTTGGCGACCAGATGGGAGGGCCCGATGGACATCTCCGGCGGTGCTCAGGCGTTCCCGCAGTCTCCGGACTAGTGCCCCAAAGATGGCGTCCTTAAAAAGAAAACATTTTATTTTATTTTTTTATACCCATAAGAGTTTTCCTCCTGAAAGAATGAAAATTCTTACTGTATATTCATCTTGGTTCCTGAAAAAATAAACTGAAGCTTCAAACCTGAGGAACTTTATTAAAAGCTCTTCGTTGAAACCCTAATCAATATTAGTTAATTTTCTGCTGTAATTAATTAATGAGCTCAGCCGCTTGACCTACATCCTTCGCAATACCACAGATTTAGAATATCTAATTAAACGGTACATTATGTATGCTAGGCGAGTACAGATTTGGTAAATATGTTCTGTGATTCGGATTAAGATGGCTTGTTATTACTATCTGTCTGCCAAGCCTTTTGTATACCTTCATTCTAGCAAATAAATGATTTGATTCGAAGCCTTTTTCCAACTATGTTGGGGTTGGCTCACATGCATTACAAGGATGCAGCTGAAAACCAGTATTTTACATGGTACGATTGCCTATCTGATCTCCACAACCCAGTAACTGGGTAACACGATACCCCTTTGGCAAGACTGGTGTCAGATTGCCTGGTTGTTGACTATCTTTAACCACTGTCAAACATGCGGCTTAACCTGCTTTCGGAGGCACTGAGGAATCATATGGTCGTCCATCCACGGACCAATCTCGGCAAGCGTTGCTTTACTTTGAAGATCGACCCGTGCGGCTGTTACTATTTAGTTTAAAGTGAAGGTTAGTCAATGCCATTTAGTGGGGGAGCTGGCTGGGTTTTTAAGCAAGCGATCGAGCTTATTCTGGGAGAAAAGTTATATACCTAAGTTAACCGCGTTGAGCAATTTTCGGTAGACAAAAAACTTATTGGTTCGCGTCAGTGACATGCTAAGTGATATCGACACAAAAACATAGTTATTCCAAAGTGTTAAGAGCGGTGGTGACTCAATGATTACGGCCCAGACTTCCGAATCTTAAGTCGTGAATTCGAACCCAGGTAGGTGCATTACTTTGTGTAATTTATTTCATCACCACTGCTCTCAAACGGTGAAGAAAAACATTTTGAGGAAACCGTCATGTCAAAGAACTTAAAATTCGAAGACATGTGACATCCACCTACCCGCACTGGGCCCGCGTGGTGGTTATCGGCCCATTCCCTCGCACAGAGAGGATGCCTGTGTCCCAGCACTGGGAGCATTAAAAGGCTGATGATGAAGATGAATTTATGGATTACGTGATTAATCAGGGCACTATCATGACCGGACAATATGAATAATGACAAGTCAAATCGGGCGACGTAATTACAACTGATTTAAATTTCATTATGTTACATTTTTTTTGTGACATTTCGTAATAATGGCATAGGATGTGCAAGGAGCAAGAAAAAAGATGTGCTGATTTCTGACTTGTTTTGTGTAATTGTGTGACTTTTTGCGGAATGATAGCATGCTGCTAGCTGCCTACCTTCGAGTACTATACTAATTTAATAATAATAATGTATTTCAATATTAAAATAATGTAATAAAATTTATAAGTATTTTTACAAGCTTTTATTTAACTTGCAATGTATGTTTGTATTTAAGTGAGTTCGGGTCAAATCTTGCAACTGAATTTTAAAGCAGTTATTCTCCATCGATTTAGATTAAATTTTGCATACACGTTTAGTTTGGATAACAATGCATGGTTAGCTAAGTGACGTCATTCCAAAACTAATATGGCGGACGGACCAAAATGGCGAACTAGTTATTTTTTGTGCACTGCCATGATTATGGATATCAAATGAAAGGGTTTGCAGAGAAGAATACGAAAAACTTGTTTTAAAAAAAGATTTTTAATTAATATTTTTTGATTACTCAGCTCAATAACTGAGCAACGTTATCCATACAGCCCGGTACTTACATTATTTTTTTTTTATCATATTACCCACTTATATTGGGCATTTTTTACAGTCTGGGCATAATGAATAATGCACGATTAATTACTTAGTCCATAATATTACTTGTTACCCTTTCTTTAATCTATAAAAGTAGTGGAAGAAACCTCTTAAAGTAATGCATCCATAAAAATTAAGCTAAATATTGCTACATTTTGTAGTAACAAAGTGCCTTCTATCTTCCGCAATGTTCCTTCCTGTTGTAACTTATAATTTCTGAAAACAAGTCACGTAATCGTCATTGATCCTGAGTTTCCTCGAGACGTCTTAACGAGACATAGATTGTGTTCCCTGAGATTCTAAAGCTAGGTATTGTATGCAAATATTAAAAGAAACGAACACAGCTACTGAGGGAAAGGATTGGCCAACTGGTTTTTTTTTTGGTACTGTCCCTCCGCACTATAACCTCTGCAACTCCTAAAAGCCAGAATCAACAGTGGCGACCACCCGAAAAGCGTCGAGGTAATGAATCTCGACGGAGTCACGGAGAATGAATTTAACTGTCTTGAATCCCGCAACGAAATTAATCAGAATAGAATAACGGAGGAGTAGGAAAACAAAAACAACACAAATTACTGGCTAATTTATATATTTATCGCTGCATACACAGTGGATGATCAGGGTTTACTTCCCTAGTTACGTATACCTATCTACCCACCTACCCTACCTACCTACCTACCCTACCCTACCTCTCTACCTACATACCCACCTATCCTACATACCTACCTACCTAGAAAGAAAAGAAAAAAAAGAAAGAAAAAGTATTTAATTGCGACAAAACTACATACAAACATTTCATTACAGGAACAAGAACAGTGGTAGTCGATTTTGAAAACTAAACCCTTAACTTACCCTTAACACTATCGGTGTTAGTAGTTACTACCAACCTTCCTACCCAACCCTACCTACCTACCTACACTACCCTACCTACGTACGTACCAATATGTGATTTTTTTGTCTAAAACAATCTTCGCGTTATTGCCTTTCTAATGAAATCGGTTTGGGGCACATCGGTTGAATCCGATCAAAAAATACTGGTAAATAACAACATCATTTAAAATCATTCCAGCAAACTAAAAATTAATAAAACAAAAAAAAAAGACAAAAAAAAAAAAAATATATATATATAATTATTATAGGAATTATAATGTTGTTTCTAATTATTATTATTATTTTATTTATTATATATTTATTATTTTATTAAATTAATTATTATAATTTTATTAGAATATATTATTTGACCCAAAATGTTGGGGGTTTTTTAAATTTGTAATTTAATTTATATATTATATTAGTATAGATAGATACACCGATTTACTTTGTGAATAAATGACTTACTGAACGTCAAAACAGCTGATAATCAAATTTTATGAGTAACTGCTAACAGAATAATATGTGACAATAATCTTCTTGCATTGGTGTTTTATATCTACAACTATTAATTTGGGGATATTTCAGAGCAATTTACCAGCAAAGTCCTTTACAAAAAATATAGAAAATTTAGATATCCCAGTTAAAATGTTTCACAGTAATTACAAACGCCCGCGCCAGTTAGACCGGGCGCTAACTCCAGATATATATAATGGTTGTCCGCTGCGGTCCCGTGATCTATTGGTCGGGGAAACAATAAAACACAGCGGGAAAAATATTTGGGTATATAGATACATACGGCAGTCGCTAGGGATTTGCTAGTAACATACGATGATTGTAGTATTCGTTAGAGAGCATAGATCACTCCTTTTTGTTTCTGCGGGTTGTAAACATCCGTTTCCGTGGATTAGTGAGGTTTCTCAAATCAAGGAGAATATTGCCATTTTATATTTTGATTATACACTGGGGCTAATCAAACTCCAATTACAGGATTAAATTGGTTTATTAAATATCGTGCGTACAGCAGAAAGAGAAGTATCGACCGGTTATGGTTGTCGGTAGTACGGAATGACAAATTAAACGATTGAGTGCCTAAAGCGTGGATCCACGCGACACAAAATGGATTTTTAATTCTTTCCGTAATTAGGTACGGCACATAACCGGTTAATCATTAGGTTTCTAGAAAGTGTTGTGGCAAAATGCCTGATGAAATTATTATAGCAATCATACGATTGAAAGAAAGAAAAAACAAAAGTTAATAAACATAAATTAATAAGAAAGAACCCAGTGCGAGACCAAAAGGGCTCCTCCTATCACAGCAATGTGCAGCGAAATTTAAAAAGAAATCTAGTCTATTCTACAACGCTGGTATTCTGATACGGCCTGCTGTTGATACCATGGACCAACCCACGGATCAAGATACAGAAATAGTACATTAGGGTACAAGTATTTGTACTATTATTTATTCTGTGGTACAAGTGTGTAATTTTGGTGATTACCGCTGAGGCGCCATTGAGACCCAAGCCGTTAGGTGAGGGTCTTAAGAGAGTCGAGGACGGTAATCATCAATACACAGATGTATCATACGACGTTTTCCAACACACTTGTGAAGAAAATAATACAAAAAAAATATTTTCAACAGTGAAAACGAGTTGTGAATTTTTTTTCGAAATGGCGGGAAAAAAATTAACAGTTTTCCTATGCGCGCGCATGGGAAAACTGACACACATGGGGAGAGAAGCTAGGGTATGTTTTGGTGGGAATCGCTGTTGGTGAGAGCAGCATTACCTATAAAATGCCAAAAATACCTTCTGCTGTACTCGTGGCGGAGTACCGTATAAAGCAGAGCCCTAGCCAGTCCGAGTCATCCACGTCCCCGTCGTTCTCCCTGGGACCTGCTGCAACCGCGCCGCCGCGCGTCCGCCACCCCAAGTAGCAGCTGAGCTAACGGATGCAGGGCGAAGGGCGAATATTCTGCGCCTTAAAACAGAATCGTCTCACTAGGGAGGATACCCGAAATAAAACCGAGCACATCCGAAGGCTCTGAGGTGGCAGCCCCGCTATCGGATTAAGGCACAGTGGGCTAATCACCCGCTTGCCCGACAATAATTGATTCCTGAAACCGAAACAGAAAGAAACCGGACCGATCTTTTACCGACGACTTTTGGCATGAAAAAACGGACACGAATTGCTTATTGGAACGTACGCACGCTTAGCGATGACAGCCGACTAGCCCAAGCAGAAGCAGTAATGCTTAGCTACAACTTGCAGATACTCGGTCTAAGCGAAGTAAGGAGAAACGGTTTTGGTGAGCTGAGAACGTCCGGGGGCTTGACTTTGCTGTATTCAGGTAAAGAAAGTGAGGAAGATGTGCGCGAGTATGGCGTGGGGCTCCTCCTTTCTAATGCAGCTAAGAATAGCCTCTTGGACTGGAAACCGATCTCAGACCGGATCATGTATGCCCGTTTCAACTCAAGAGCCCGGAAGATCTCCATTATCCAGTGCTACGCCCCAACCAATGCATCAACAGAGGATACCAAAGACGACTTCTACAATGCCCTCAACGCCACCCTTAGGAGCATCAAAAAGCAAGACATCGTCATCGTCATGGGAGATCTGAATGCAAAGGTTGGGAGTGTTAACACTAACCGCGAGCGGCATATGGGTACACAGGGACTTGGAGTGTGCAACGGGAATGGGGAACGATTTATCGAGTTTTGTCAGAACCACGACCTTACCATCGGAGGAACATTATTCATTCATGGCGACCACCATAAGTACACGTGGAACTCACCCGATGGGGTCACCAAGAACCAAATTGACCACCTCACCATTAGTTCCAAATGGCGGTCTTCACTGCTCGATGTCCGCAACCGCAGGGGCGCCGATATTGATAGCGACCACCATCTGGTAGTTGCTGAAGTCCGGCTCAAGGTTGCAGTAGCCCGTGCGGCTGGAGGACCTGGCAAGATTGGAAGAAGGTTCGATGTGAGCAAACTGCAAGACTCAGACTCGCGTAAAACTTTTCAGTTGGAATTGCGCAATCGCTTTTCTGTACTCGATGCTGCTACGGACTCATTAGACGAGGAGTGGAACCGCATCAAAGTGGCCTATACAGAGGCCAGCTCCGTCGTTCTAGGGCACAGATCGACTCATTCTCGGGAGGACTGGATGTCACAACGCACGTGGAACCTGATCGAAGATAGAAGGAATCTTCATCTGAGACTGCTTGAGACGCATAACGACGCCATACGAGCAGACATTAACACGCAATACCGTCAGAAACGCAAGGAAATCTATCGCAGTACCCGCAAAGATAAGAGACGGTGGGCTGATGGTATTGCTGATCGTGCTCAACAAGCTGCAAACGCCGGCAACTTGAAGGTGTTGTACAATGCTACCAAAACCTTGGCAGGTAACAGCAGGTCGAGGAAGAAGCCGCTGAAGTCCAAAGATGGTCAGCTCATTGTGACGTCAGAAGGGCAGCTACTTCGCTGGCGTGAACACTTTGAAGAGGTCTTCCGTTTGTCAGCTACATCGACGCCTGACGCGCTGCAAGTCAGTTCCCCACCATCCCAGCTCCTCAACATTAACACGGAACCACCGTCAGCCTCTGAAGTTGCGGAGGCAGTCCGCTCTTTGAAGACAGGCAAAGCACCAGGACTCAACCTGATAACTGCGGAAATGCTACAAGCCGACTTACCCACCGCAGTCGACGTCCTGACACCGCTCATTGAAAAGATCTGGATCGCCGAAGAACTCCCAGATGAATGGAACAAAGGCCTTCTTATAACTGTTCCTAAGAAAGGTGATCTTAGCCAGTGCGATAACTGGAGAGGTATAACGTTGCTTTCGATTCCCTCTAAGGTTTTTTGCAAGATCATCCTGGATAGAATGTCGAAGGCCGTGGATCCTCTTCTACGCAAGGAGCAGGCTGGTTTCCGCTCGAGCCGCTCCTGTACGGACCAGATCAACACTCTCCGTATCATACTGGAACAGGCATCAGAATGGCAGAGGGAGGTTTATCTAACCTTTGTAGACTTCGAAAAGGCCTTTGATACGCTGAAGTGGTCTAGTATCTGGTCCCGCCTACTGGACATTGGAGTGCCGCCGAAAATAGTCCGTCTGTTGCAGAGTATTTATAAGAAATATTCCTGTAAGGTTACTCATAACGGCCTAATATCGGATGACGTAACAGTGCACGCGGGTGTCCGCCAAGGCTGCCTCCTGTCGCCGCTCCTCTTCCTAGTCGTTCTTGATGGAATTATGCTTCGCATCCATGATAACAGGCGCCGCGGCATAGAGTGGGGATTATCCAACGTCTTGGAAGACTTGGATTACGCCGATGACCTATGCCTCCTGAGTCATACCCACGCCGATATGCAAGCAAAGCTAAACGATCTACGTCAGGAAGCGGCAAAAACGGGGCTCAAAATAAACAACCGGAAGACCCAGGAAATGAGAACTGCTGTGAAGAACCATTCACCGTTGCTGATTGGCACAGAGGCAGTGGAACGCGTCCACAAATTTACATACCTCGGGAGTGTCGTGTCAGAGACTGGGGGAAGTGAAGAGGACATCGCTTCACGGATCGCCAAAGCCCGAGCAACCTTCGCGCAGCTGAGACCTGTTTGGCAATCGCGGAAACTGACCCGAAGGATTAAACTCAAAATCTTCGGGTCCAATGTCAAATCCGTGCTGCTCTACGGGTGCGAAACGTGGAAGGTCACAAAGGACATCTCACGCCAAATACAAGTCTTCGTCAACCGCTGTCTTCGTCGCATGCTCGGAATTTACTGGCCCGAGACCATCTCCAATGTAGAGCTGTTGGAGAAATGCCACGAGAGCCCGATCGACCGCCAGATCATGCGTCGCAAGTGGAGATGGATTGGCCACACGCTCCGAAGGGGTCCCGATCACATACCCAAGCAAGCTTTGGACTGGAATCCCCAAGGGAAAAGAAAGCGTGGCCGTCCCCGTCAAACCTGGCGTCGCACCGTGTTGGCAGAAGCGACGAGCATCGGAATGACATGGAGCGAGGTGAAGCGTGAAGCTCAAGATAGATCGCGATGGAGGACATCTGTGGACGCCCTCTGCCCCATCTAGGGGTTATAGGACATTAAGTCAAGTAAGTCAAGTATGCGCGCGCATCTAACAATGGCGAGACTAAAATAATGAGTTTTATTTTTTTTGGCTTTTCGCGGATAGCGTTTTAGCCACGTAGGCACAAAATTGAAAATTGCAACTTTTCTTTATTACAGAGAAAATAAAATTGTATTTGAGTGAAAGTTTTATTTATTAAAACTTGAACAGTTGAAATTATCTATTTAAATACGAAGTTGCATGAAATGAGCAAGCAATAGGTACATTCATTTATTTGTACTGTTGAGGACAATCTTTTTTGTATCGAAACCTTTATAAGAACAAAGCAACTCAACCAATAAAATAAAAAAATAAAACTCACTTGTGAATAATAGCAATGGAAAAGTCACAGTTTGATTACAGGTGTCATTATGTGCCTAATTGCGGTGAAATTAGAGCCACTTTATGAGCAAGTTAGTTAAAAAATAAATGATCATACATACAGGCGTTGGGATTGCTTCTTGATTTGGTATTTATTTCTCGTGAGGATTTGCAACAGCGATAATTTCTTACGATTATTGTGAATATTTTGTTGTGTTATTATAAGTTGTGTCTGTGTTGAATAAATGTTAACACCACTAACGTACCTACACTCTGAAAAAAAAAGGTCGTTTATGTCTATGGCATATCCATAGACATAAACAACCTTTTTTTCAGAGTGTAGGTACGTTAGTGGTGTTAGGTAAGCATAGTAATAACCCTATTGTCAGTCGACGGCAATCTGTATGATGAAGCATATTCGAGCCACCTCCTAATATTCAAAACCCAAAAATACATTAGCATAAAGGTTGTGTCCTTTATATATTTTTATATAAAAATCCTTATTTAACAATTCAAAAAAGGGTCGCCGTGATAACTGATGACTTGCAGAGTCCCTTTAAGCCGGGATTAGGGACGCACTCTGCTTGGCAGTCTCATCCTTTCACTATACAGCTTTTTATAAAACTTTTGCAAACCGGATAAGACCGGAGTAAAACCGGTACGGAAAAAGAAAAATGTCCAGTTGTTTACGATTTTCGAAGATTTCTTTTAAGATTCACTTATCGTAGTAAATAGATTAGTGAAGGGTCTTCGTCAATTTGGAATACCATCGCAGGCATATGGCTAAGGAGGGAGGAAAGGTGGGCTCTACCACTCCAGAATCAAAGTAAATTATATCTAGAATAAAACAAGGTTGCGGTCTGTTTCTGTCTATTTTCTTCTTCTAAATCACACAACAAATTTTGTTGAATGTTGACCTTCTATGTGCAGTTACTGATTTTGATTCTCTATTCTATACTACTAACATAGGTTTTTGTTTGGAGAACGACTTTTTATTCGCTAATGTGATCGCCTGGTGGCTGCGCTCATGTAGTTTGTATGTGGTTTTCTTTTACAATATATCCGGTGTACAAGTTCTTCAAGTCTTTGATTGCATTCACGGAAAATCCTCTACGGGAAGTTTCAATTTTCACAAAACGAAATCTCCATAAATAAAATTTTTTTGTGAACATATTATAGTAGTGTAAGTAGTGTGTTGTATGTACGTCTTTTTACTTTTTTTTTGTTGAATAATAATAGTAGTTTATGCAATGGTCATATAATAGGGGTTATTAAAACACGAGCACAGGTTTATCACATGAGGCGAAGCCGAATGTGATAATAATATTACGTGAGTGTTTTAATACCTAATTATATGCCGTTGCATACACTACTTTATCTTCACTCATACACACATCACATCACACACATCATCAGCCTATTAATGTTCCCACTGCTGGGACACAGGCCTCCTCTCTGTGAGAGGGAATGGGCCGTAATCCACCACGCGGGCCCAGTGCGGGTTGGTGGATGTCACAAGTCTTCGAATTTTTGGTTCTAGGACATGCCGGTTTCCTCACGATGTTTTCCTTCACCGTTTTGAGAGCAGTGGTGATGAAACAATTTACACAAAGTAAAGCGCCTGCCTGGGTTCGAACCCACGACCTACAACTTGTAAGTCGCGGCGGATACCACTGGGCCACCACTGCTCTCCACTCACTCATACAGTTGAAATAAAACAAAAGTGGAAAGGGAAAAATATGTGGTATGGCGGGCAATTTAGATTCTCATTGCGCAGCGCGCGCATCCACAGACAATGACACTTCTTTTCTACAGCCCATACGCGCCGGAAAATTAAAAATTAAAAGTGTGCTATAAAAATTAAAAAGTTATTTTATGATGCAGTTGTTTGAAAATCGAAGGAAAATGTTGAACTGTAATGGTTCTTTTTTTTAATTTTACCTATCCACGAATATAAAGTATGTGTTTATACAATATTTTTTGAATTCGTATTTGGAACATTACGTTGTGAGTGTAGATAAATATATTCTATTCTATTATGATTTATTACGTGCGAAGCCGGGGCGGGTCGTAAATATATTATATTTAGATGCGAAAATGACTCTGTTTGTGTTTTATGTTGAGTTTTTACAACCAAGACGCAAAACCGATTTTAATGAACATAAGCATAGCCTAGGACCTGAAGAATGATATAATTGTTTGTTTATTTGTAAGAGATAATTTCTTAAAGAACGGGAATGATACTGCGGGTAAAAGCTAAAAAAAAAAAAAATTATCAGCCTATAATATTGTCACTGCTGGGACAGAGTTCTTCTCTCTGGGAAAAGGACTGAGCCGTAATCCATCACGCGGGCCCAGTGCGGGTTGGTGGATGGCACAGTACATGTCTTCAAATTATTGTATTAAATAATAAATTAATATTATTAAATGATGATAACATTATGACCTATTCATAATGTTTCTGCATCTTTCGTTAATTACTAATTCGTTAAATAATCGTTAATTGCAATAGGTTTAAGTCCCATAGGGGCACTATGGGACTTAAACATAACTGTGGGTGTACTTATAAATGGCTTACTAATGATAAGCATAAATTATACTGTCATAATTTACATTGGCATAACGAAATTCAGCTTAACGATCATTACGCATAATATTATAAGGCATAAATGTTTTGCCATAATGTTGATTGCCATAAATACTGTTGGCATAATAATAATGAGGCATAGTTTTATAAAACTTAATTTTATAAACGCATAATGATATTTACACAAAAGGTATGTTTTTTTAGGGTTCCTACCCAAAGGGTAAAAACGGGACCCTATTACTAAGACTCCGCGATCGTTCTATCTGTCTGTCTGTCCGTCTGTCACCAGGCTGTATCTCATGAACCGTGATAGCTAGGCAGTTGAAATTTTCACAGACGATGTATTTCTGAAAACTCTCTCTACTAAAAACAGAATAAAATTAATATTTAAGTGGGGCTCCCATACAACAAACGTGATATTTTTGCCGTTTGATGAACCCTTCGTGCGCGAGTCCGACTCGCACTTGGCCGGTATTTTAGATTTTTATTTTTACTGTTTGCGTTGATTTAACTTATATAAAAACAAACATGTTTCCCGCTGCACCTTAAACTAATCCAATCACATAATTCCCAAATTATAACAAATAATGTAAGTACATAACACCATTTTTTTATTTTCCAGTCATTATTAATAGACGAACAAATATTATGTCATGGCTAAAGCCATGCCTTCCATCCACTTCCTACTCTTTACCCGGATACCAACTAATTAGAAATGATCGCACGGGCTGCGGTGGTGGCGGTGTTGCCATATATCTTCGTGCTAACATTCCTTTCTCAGTTGTTCATATGTCATCACAGCCACCACCGCAGAATGCTGGCGAGCATCTCTTTTTAGAAGTCAATCTGTATCATTCGAAGATTCTGCTTGGTGTCTATTATTGTCCCTCTTTACGTATCGACTATTTCTCTTCTTTTGAAAGTCTCCTCGTTAACATAATCCCTTCTTACAGGCACACTATTATAATGGGGGACTTCAACACTTGTCTTCTCAAACAGGATTCAAGATCTTCATCTCTCCTTTCTATATCACATTCTTGCAATTTGTCCCTTCTTCCCTTAGGTGCCACTCATCATTTTCCTAACTGTACACCCTCACTTCTTGATCTTATATTTGTTTCTTCTTCTCAACATGTCGCTAAGCATGGACAATGTACAGCTGATGCCTTCTCCTACCATGACCTTTTGTTCCTTTCCTATAAAATTCGCCCTCCGAAGGCTAAACCTAAGATACTCCTCCGGCGTAGTTTTGGTGGTATGCACCTTGAGAACCTCCGTGAGGATGCTGGCAGCATTGACTGGTCTGATGTCATTGGCACTGAGTCGATTGATGTCAAAGTCAGTCTACTCAGTGCCAAGCTTCTCCAGCTGTACGACGTCCATGCCCCTGTTCGACCCGTAAAAATGAAGCACCTGCCGGCGCCGTGGCTTACAGACGGCCTAAAAGACCTACTGCAGAAGAAAGCAACAGCTAGAACAAGATTTAAAAGCAGACCAAGTTCTTTTACTCGAGAGAAATATGTTGCAATCCGGAATCGCAGCAACCGGGTGTGTAGGGATGCTCAACGCCGCCACATTCATAAGTCCGTTGAAAACGGTGACCCAGCTAAAGTCTGGAAATTTCTTAGATCAATGGGAGTGGGGAAATCACGCCAAGATTCTATTCCTAAAGATATAGATCTTGAATTACTTAATCAACATTTTTCTACTTCCTCTAACTTCAATGGTACTATCAAAGCAAAAACGTTAAATGATCTTTCGTCTCTTCCCACTCCTGATTATTCACCCTTCGTCTTTAATCAGTTCTCCGATTGTGATGTTAAGAAGAGCATAGAATCTATCTCGTCTAATGCAGGCTGTTGGTAGTGACTGCATCAGTCGCAAGATGATACTCCCTATCCTTGACGAAATCCTTCCTATCATCTGCCATATCCTTAATCATTCCATATCCAGCGGTGTTTTTCCCTCTTCTTGGAAAGAAGCCCAAATTACCCCTCTTCCTAAAAAGCATAATCCTGTTTCCTTCTCAGAATTCCGTCCTATCTCCATATTACCGTTTCCAAAGTCCTTGAACGCCTTATCCATAACCAACTTAGTACATTCCTGTGCAAGAACCACCTCCTTAATTTTTTCCAATCCGGGTTTCGTCCAGGACATAGTACTACAACAGCTCTTGTTAGCATTACGGACGATATTAGACTTGGTATGGAAAATGGAAATCTGACGGTTCTTTCCTTATTAGACTTCAGCAATGCTTTTAACACCGTCGATTTTGATATCCTACTCGGCATACTTGGCTCTCTTAACATATCTCCAACGGCAATTGATTGGTTTCGTAGTTACCTGTGTGGCCGCAGACAACGTATTTGCATTGAAGGTTCTTCTTCGTCATGGTGCAATACCTCTGCAGGCGTACCGCAGGGGGGCGTTCTATCTCCTCTTCTCTTCGCTATTTTTATTAATTCTATTTCCAATGAACTTCTCTCGTCCTACCACCTTTACGCTGACGATCTGCAAATATATTCGCAAGCTCCGGTAGAAGAATTGTCTGAGGCAGTTGATATGGTCAATAAAGATTTAGAACGTATTTCTTATTGGAGTTTGACTCACGGTCTGAAGGTAAATCCTACTAAGACTCAGGTCATTGTTGTCGGCAGTCCTAGGTTGCGTTCGAAAATAAACTGGTCGCAGCTCCCCCGGATTGTCTTTGATGGCTCAGCTATTCCATACAGCGACTCAGTGAAAGACCTGGGTATTTTAGTTGACGGAGACTTTTCGTGGGGTCCTCAGCTGCAGGAGGTTAGTCGCAAGGTGTTTGCATCTGCGGGGTCTTTGCGTAGACTGCGCAATTTCCTTCCAACTGCCACCAAAACTGCACTCACCCAATCCCTCCTTCTCCCAATCCTCGATTATGCCGATGTCAGTTATTTAGATCTGACTGAAGTGCAACTAGATAAGCTTGAGCGACTCCAAAACTTTTGTATTAGGTTCATATTTGGTTTACGCAAATATGACCATGTTTCTGAATTTCGAAATAAGCTCAAGTGGCTGCCAATCCGCCTTCGCCGGAATGCCCATATTTTATCTTTACTCTACAGTATTCTGTTTATTCCTACAACCCCCACTTATCTCAAAGAACGCTTTAAGTTCCTTCATGACACACATTCTAGACACTTGAGATCATCGGAGAATTTGAAACTTTTGATGCCTGCTCATTCCACTAAGTTTTACGACAAATCGTTTACGGTCCAGGCTGTACGTTTGTGGAATGAGTTGCCGTTGCCTGTTAGACAAGCCCAGTCATTGGCTTCTTTTAAGAACCTAGTTAAAAACCACTTCCTATCTCTCTAACGCTCTTATATATGGATCAAATTTCTTTCATTATTAATCAATTTATATATATTTTTTATTTTATTTTATCTTGTCTTTGAATTTGTTAACATGTAGTATTATGTATGTATATATTTAAGTATATATGTATGTAAGTGTATGTGTATATATGTTTATGGATAGTATTTATTATAAAAGTAATGTTTTGTATATATTTATGTTTTTAATATGATAACAGTACACCACAGACTACCCACTTTTTTTTCATTCTAAGTTCTTTAAGTCCATCCAAAGGTTGTCTGGTAGATATCGCTGTCAGCGATAAGACCGCCTTTGTACCCTTATAATTAAGTTTTTATTGTATAAAAGATGTGTTACTTTTATGGTGAGTATATTCTATTCTATTCTATTCTATGCCGTAAAAATTTATGCAACTCCAAATTATGCCAAATAATATTAGACCAAATGACAGATAAGCTAACCTTTGAATTATGTCAAAAAATATTATGCCTATAAATTTTATGCCAAGAGGGGGATTCTCCTTATAGGTGCAACTCTGCTAACTTTTTGGGGAATACAATTCTGGCTCTTGTGATACAGGACTTCCTAGTACAAGAGCCAGGGCTGCACTGATATTTTGTCCTGAAGTGTGTTATAAACATAATGAAATACAGGCGTTATGTTAGGTGTTTGAATATTCAATACTTCTGTATCACTGACTTGGTAGCTTGACGGAAGGGATGTTGCAGTCACGGCGCAAAGGACTTTTCCAGTAAACCTAAACTTTTTACCTGAAATATAAATATTCATACTTCCATACATAATATAAGCGTTCCGCTCCGGCTTTGCCCGTGACAAATTATACACATAAAGCTTTCTTATTTTTCACTCTTTATATTGGTGAAAACCATATGTAAATCCGTTCAGTAGTTTTTGAGATTATAACGTACAAACGCGGCGGGGGCCTTCATTTTATAATATGTAGTGATGATTATAAATGCGAAATTAACTCTGTGGGCCTTTCTGAGACTGTCTGTCTGCTTGTTACGTTTCCACGTTTTAAAGGCTGAACTGATTTGTATGACACTTGTAATACGATTAGATCTTGTCCAGCCGGGAGTATATTTCCTTAGAATATTTTTACACGGGCGTAGCCGGTGGCAGAAGCTAGTACCAAATAATATAGATTGCCAACACAACTTCCAACAAAACCCCCGTCTTCTAAATCCAGGCTCACTCGCAGTATGAGAAGCAACTGGTACCCTATGTTATACTTTAATTCCCCAACCAGATTGAGCCGGATATAACTGGATAAAAGCAGAACAAACCGGCCGGTAGCGGAGGACGGCGGTAAATATCTATTCGCTGCACATTATTTTTAGTTTAGCTTCTAGATGTATTTATTTTTAGTGTAATGTAATATTTTTCGTGCTCATCGTACCGTGGAATAGGTTTTTGTTTTGTAAGTGGGTAATTTAATGGAGGTTGGCAGGTTTTATATTAAAATATGCTTCGTGGGTAGTTACTGAAATATATGCTTGGCTGGCCCCGTGTTTGCATGCGTTACTGCTGATCGTGAGGTCTTGGTTTCAATTCTCGGACTGGGCAAAGGGCATTTGATTGAATATTATGTTATTACTTGCTTCTGCCGGCGGCTTCGCCTGCGTGAATGTCGAAAATTATCCCAAAGGAACATAATTCCAGGATAAAAAGTATCCATCTTATTGCCATATTTATCTTTGTGGCGAATTTCATCCAGATCCGTCAAGCCGTTTGAGCGTGAAGAAGTAACAAACATACAAACACACACACACATACACTTTATAATATTAGTGTGATGTGATTAGTGTGATGTAACATGCAGTTCTCATAGCCTATGTCTCTCGGCTTGCTATCATTAAGAGGATGTTCAAAACTTGATCAGTATTTCGAGAGATTCCCTCTTCAAAACAAACAAATAATTGTTTACCCTTTTAGAATCAACATCACGTCAGGATTCCTCAAAGGATTGGGGAGAAGTGCATATTAGTTCACCCACATTTTACTTTAGTACTCATAGTATTATACTATATATTACTGGTAAAAATGTATTTACTTTTTGATCCTGTACATGTGTTTTTTCCTGAATAAATGATTTATTTACTATATTATTATACTATGAGTACCACACGGACAACATAACTGAGCTCCTGAAATGACAATATTCACTCTGATGTTCGACTCACGAGCTCGTCACCATTGACATTCGTCGCTATTGGCTCACGAGGCGAAAGCGGGGCGTCGCGCGGTTTGGCAGGAGAGGTTGCTTGACATTTCGGGTGTGCCAGCTATCTTGACTTTTATGTTGTTTATTTATTTATTACTAGCTGTTACCCACGGCTTCACTCCCGTGGGCCACCCCACAGGACCTGTTTTCGGGATAAAAAATAGCCTATGTCACTCAAGAATAATGTAGCTTTCTATTGGTGAAAGAATTTTTTAAATCGGTCCAGTAGTTTCGGAGCCTATTCGGTACAAACAAACAAACAATATCCTCTTTATAATATTACTAGCTGTTGCCCGCGGCTTCGCTCCCGTGGACCACCCCACAGGACCCGTTTTCGGGACAAAAAAATAGCCTATGTCACTCAGGAATAATGTAGCTTTCTATTGGTGAAAGAATTTTTCAAATCGGTCCAGTAGTTTCGGAGCCTATTCGGTACAAACAAACAAACAAACAAACAAACAAAAAAATCTTTCCTCTTTATAATATTAGTATAGATTATTATTACTAGCTGTTGCCCGCGACTTCATCCGCGTCAAACTCGTAAAAAATATATTTTTATTTTTGTAGTTTCCCGCCCGGACTATGAATTTTCTCGTGATCAAACGTAGCCTATATTACTCGTTATTACATTAGCTATCTACCAGTGAAAGTCCCGTCAAAATCGGTCCAGCCGTTTCGCAGATTACCCGGAACAAACAGACAGACAGATAGACAGACAGACAAAAATCTTAAAAATTGCTTATTTGTTGTTAGTACCGTATATACTTTGACGTGCATTCAATAAAACGTTGTTATTTTGATATTACATACAGACACTTCAATTTTATTTATTTGTATAGATTATTATAGTAATAGTATAGATAAACTTTATTGTACACCACAAAAAGAAACATACTGGACAAACATAATCAAAAATAAATTGTACAATGGGCGGTCTTAAGGCTTTGCCACACTGGATGCGTTCTGCGTCCTGCGGTCCGGTAAATCGAACATTTGGTGCGGGCAATATTCAAGTGACCGGACCGCAGGACGCAGAACGCATCCAGTGTGACAAATGCCTTACCGCACAGGGCAATCTCTTACAGACAACCTTTGGATGGACTGAATGAGAAGAGAAGAATTCATGGTCGTCAGTGTACAATATTATAGATCATTAATAATATTAATTACTTATACATAATAACGTAGATTAGATTATTTCTCTGGGAAAACTGGGTATGTTTGACCCATTCCAAATACGGCGTCAATTGGAGCCCCTTCATAAGGTATGCACCAACTCCTTTCCTGTCAACGCACAACCACTTAGATCTTACAAGACACGAACGAGGCCAACAACAGAGCTTTCCAGGTGGCTTCATTCTGCTCGGATAAAATTGAAGTCCAGTCGACACTTAAAGAAAAAATAAAAAGTTATTTAACAACAGCGTTGTTGGTAGGCTGCTTCATCATCATAAGCTTTTTAATGTTCCCACTACTGGGACTCAGGCCCCCTCTCTGTGAGAGGGCATGGGCCGTAATCCACCACACGGGGCCATAGCGGGTTGGTGGATGTCACATATCTTCGAATTTTAACTAGACCTTCGTATTTTATTGAAATTCGATAACAAATCCTCACTATGTTTTCCCTCACTGTTTTGAGAGCAGTGGTGATGAAAGAATTTACACAAATTAAAGCGCCTGTCTGGGTTCGAACCCACGCCCTACAACTTGTAAGTCACGGCTGTTACCAACGGGCTTCCACTGCCCACACCACAGCAGATTAGCTGCAATCAGTAAATTGGCACGCACCTAACATGTCCGGCCGCTCAATGACAACAAACACAGATTACAGGTAGTGTGCAATCACAAATCAATTTACTGAATGTTACCATTATTCAGGTACGGCCAGCTAGCCAAGTGCAAAACTTGGAAATAAAAGAAGTTCTTTGGACAGTGAGATGTTAATAGGTATTATTTATTTTTCTTTGCTATTCATTCAATTTAAATTAAATACTTAATAATTGTCACAGAAAGTAGACAACATAATACCAGTGAAATAAATTACAATGACATTTAAATCATACTAAAATATAAACCACAGAAATGTCATAGGTACATTAAATACATATCATTTGGTATTAAATAAAGGTTACCTGTAACTTTTGGAGGTAAGTATTTTTTTCTGATCTTTAATTTACCAACGCTTTGAATTTGCAACTAACTACTTTTGAACCGACCGACTCATTGACATTGTCAAAAGTTAAAAGTGCCATATGGTTTTATTGAAGTTAATATTAAATCGTATCTTATATTGTGGAGGGGCCGAGAAATAACTCGGACACTTCGACCCATTGGGATCTATTGTGGTAAGTTAATATTAAACATAAAAGTGCCATTAAGGTCAGAATGAGAAATAAAATTACTTATTTATACATTAACACGCACGTTATGTTATGATGAGCCACCATTTTAACCAAAATTTTCAATGAACTAAGCTTTTTTAATATTAAAGCAACATTACTCTGCCGTTCATATCAAATAGCTTTGAAGAAAATTGCATGTACCTACTTACATTTATTATGTTTAATATTAAACTAATTACTTTTAAAGTCTCTGGGGATAAAGTCAAGTAATTAGCATTTAATACGTAGAGTATGGGTACGCCACTCTCTGTAATGGAATGCTATTAAAGTATTATTAAATAATATTAGTAACCCGGTGCCAATGTGGCCGGGTTTTTATTGCCCTACGATTTTTAAAATATCGATAACTTTAAAACTAAACAAAAGTAAGGAGAAAGAAAGACAAAAAGTTTATTGGTCCCAAAACGACATACATATGTATATTTATAAATGCTAAAACTAAATCCTAGTGAAAGAGTCCGAAAGGGTAGTTCGTAGCTCACAGTAGCTGACATCGTTGTCATCTCGGAGCGTATAAGCCAATCCTCAGCGTTGCTGCAACCGCGGTGGAATAAGCGTTCGAGAAAGTTCGGGTAAGATATACCCGGCCACACTGGCCGCATTATATTGGATACAAAAAACCTGGTGTAGTGTGAACCCTATAGTACAAATGGTACCTATTAATATTCGGTTACACCAGAAGATGTATGCGCTTCGGTAATCTTAGTGTTGCCGAATTATCACGAACGTTGCGCCACAGAGTACCCACAAGATAAAATTACAATAATTCAATTTAAATACCCCCCATTTTAATTTAATGCTTTTTAAACTACATATAATATACCTAGTAGCAGACACACTTCAACCGACAATCTATCGAAACACATAATAATGACACGATATCTTGAAAAAAAAAACAGATTCATAGAGTAAAATGCGAATATCTTTTATAAAATATAAAACACTCATATATTTAAATGTACCTAATTCTAAAAAAAAATAACTAAAAAGTTGTAAATAAAAAAAGTTAATTAAAAAAATCAAAAAACCCGACTGCTTAAAAAGCAAACTAAAAAGACGTAAACAAGAAGAAAATCATGCTGTGCAGTCGGAGGATAGTCGGCGGACCAAAACCAGATGTATTATCAGTCTACACATTACCCTCCTTCGGCAGTCGGGTAAAAATAGCACTACGCCGCGCCTTACGCATCGGCAAGCCAACTTTAGGGCGGCCAAAATGTTTGGTGAGAATTATACCTATATTCTTCAAGGGTGTCGTAAAAGTTATAAACGAATGAATTATCTGTATAGCATTTTTCCAACTATATGAATTAGCGTCCAGTCTAGCCGGATCCAGCAGAGGGTGCCAGTACCATGGAGTGACTGCCTACCTGACTTCCACAACTCTGGGCAACACGATACCCCTTGGCAAGACTGGTGTCAGATTTAATGACTTGGCAATACTACAACTGTTTGACAACGGCTTAACATGCTTTCCGAGGCACGAAGGAGTCTTCGTATATAATGTCGGGGTGGCCCAGTGGCTTTTTCATTTCATAAAAATATACTTTCTGAGTTAATCTTGGACATCGCTGTTAAGGCGCTATATACGCCCCAATTTTAACGCAGTACAGGCCGTGCGCCCGCTCGATGCCAAAATATCAATATTGAACCTCCTTTTGAACAATTTTGTTAGCAAAATATTATTTGATTTACATATGCTATGTTAGTTATGAAGAAATTCTAGCCATCAATTTTTCTGTGTAAAAACATCCAAGTCGTTTTTTGTTTTCCAAAAGTTACGAAAAAATATCGTGTTGTTAATTATTTTTTTAAAGCAAAACTATTAGTTACACGAAAAAACCTTGTGTTCAAAATTATGTACATGAATCAATAATAAATATATATTTTTTCAAACCTTTTAACCTAGCCCTTACTAAGGAGTATGCTTTAGAAAATTACCGTTTTACGGCACTAAAGCGTATGTAGGCCCTTAACGGTGAAGGAAAACATCGTGAGGAAACCTAGACTCATAATTGTAATTGTGTAATAGCTACAAGGTATAGAAAAATAATTGAATAGAAAACATTTATTCGACATAGACACAACAGCAACAATTACAAAGTAACAGGGAAGAACAGTAAAAAAAGTACAAACAAGGCGTTCCAGTGCGAGGATAAAATAATAAATAAAATTATTTATTAAAACATCTTTTTTAAAACAAGCTTTTTTCGTATTCTTCTCAGCAAACCCTTTCATCTGATACCCATAGCATGGCATTGCACAAAAATAACTAGTCAGCCATCTTGGTCCTTCCGCCATATGTGTATGCAAAAATTTCATTATAATCGGTGTAGCATAGCTGATTTAAAATTCAGTTGCAAGATTTGACACGAACACACTTACATACATACTTATACATTGTAAGTTAAATAAAAGCTTGTAATAAATGGATGGTCACCCATCCACGGACCGACTTCGGCTAGTGTTGCATTGGTTAGGAGCCAGCTAGAATGTAACGCAGTCATCTGGTCTCCACATGAAGCTAATTATAGTCTCATGCTGGAGAAGGTACAAAACAAATTTATTAGATACTAGCTGACCCGGCAAACTTTGTTTTGCCATAAAAACACCAAACATTCATCTACCCTACCTACCCTAACTACCTACCCTACCCTACCCTACCTACCCTACCCTTCCCTACCCTACCCTACCCTACCTACCCTACCTACCCTACCTACCCTACCTACCCTACCTACCCTACCTACCCTACCTACCCTACCTACCCTACCTACCCTAACTACCTACCCTACCCTACCCTACCTACCCTACCTACCCTACCCTACCCTACCCTACCCTACCTACCCTACCTACCCTACCTACCCTACCTACCCTACCCTACCTACCCTACCCTACCTACCCTACCCTACCCTACCCTACCCTACCTACCCTACCTACCCTACCTACCCTACCTACCCTACCTACCCTACCCTATCTCTCAAGTTGGATCGAACTGCACATGGTGTGCGAATTTTATTATAATCGGTTAAGTGGTTTAGGAGTCCATTGAGGACAAACATTGTGACACGAGATTTATATATATTAAGATTTGTTTATGACGTATTACGGTGTTTACCCATTTTATCCCTTAATGTATCCTACTTTATTTATTTTAGGTATGGTAGGATACAATGAGTTGAGGGTTAGGAGGGAACTGGCACTCACCTCATATATTTTCAAAATATTGAGAGGGAAGGCGCATAATGCAACTGTTTTAGGACAGGTGTGTCTGTGTGTTCCGGACAGGTACGTCTGGCGACGCCGGCGGCCGAACTTGCTAGTTGAGCCGCGCAGTCGAACCAACCTTTTAAGAGAGGCGCCGCTGACGCGTGCACTCCGCACGCTCAACCTTGTGGCTGTTGAGACTGACCTATTCTGCTGTACTCTGGGTGAATTCACAAGGAGTACATTGTTTAAAATTTGTTATAAATAAAATTTGTTATGTAAACTAGTTAGCATAAAATTAGTTTAGATATCTTATGTTATGAAATAGATTAGGTTTACTGTAGGATGAGAAGTAACTTAGGATAAGCGCATTAACAGTATTGGGTGTAATCCTGTAAAGATGTATGTGTTATGGTTGAAATAAATAAATAAAAATGTTAGCAACTAAAAAATATCTTCCAGCTCTGTGTTAAAATAAATATTTTAAAAATAAAACCTTTTAAACTAACCGTACCAACGCGCAACGTGCCGACTAGTTTGAAACACGGGCTATCCCGGGAACGCTTTCAAAGCAATATTAAATCTGATCATTAGTCATGGACGGTTTTGCAGGATAATCCGGTTCGATCGGGCACCTATTACGCACACTCAGCGATTTGGTTGGGGTGACCATGGTTTTACTAAAAAGGGGGACAGTCCGGAAGCTTCAGATAAGTGACATTCTTCAAAGAAACTAAGAAGGAAACTATTTTTAATGTTTGTTTTAATAAACAAACAATACCGACTTCAAAAAAAGAAGGAAGTTTTTAATTCGTCGGAATCTTGTATTTATTTATTTTACCCGATTACTCAAAGTCGTCTGGACATCAGGTGGTCCCATGGACATCAGGTCATGATCTGATGATGGGAACCCATACAAATCGAGAGAACTCCTCAAATATTATAGGCATGCATCTAGCGATTTTGGTATTTTCATCAACAATGCAATCATTTGCACTCAGAAAATATAATTTGGGGAAGTGGAACTGATGAAGAAGACCGCAGATGGCCACTGGAACTCCTTAATGATAAGTATGTCACGGGTATAAGATAATATCTCGAATAGTTAACTGACTATGATGATGCAAAAACTTATAAATAAATGGCACTGATGGAAATGGTACCATAGAACTTACCTGGTGATGAAGCCGGAAGGTAGGCACTGGAACTATGAAAAGAATGTATTCTAGTCGTGTTTGGTCTTCTTGGAATCGTCATGTGATGTACTTTGGCGGCTATAAATAATTTTCATGGTAATTTGAGGTACCAAAACAAAAAGTGAAAAAAAAAATATTTATAACAAAAAATCTAAATGACCCATAAAACAAAACACTAAAAAGAGAAAAATATCTTTCTTTTCCGAAGTTGGTGTCTTTGGTACCTGTTGTTGTTTTTCGACAAGTCGTAGTCGGTTTGATTTTAGAAAAAGTTTTTTATTTATCTGTTGTTATTTATTAAATAAATTTTTGTTATCGCCGCTAGAATCACTTTTTCTTGAGACTAATTATGTTTTTCTTTGATCACCGATGCATACATTGGTATCGGTGATCAAAGAAAAAAATAAGCGCTACAGGGGCCATTTTATTTTTAATTTTTTTTTCACCATGATCTCTTATAGGAAGGCTATTTCCATCGTACCTAAGGGACAGAAGTATACAAAGCATAAATGTATAAGGACCACCGATGCATTGGTGCAATTCACACTATATACCAAGAAGGCTAAGGTCTGGAGTTTGATTCCCTGGTCAGGCAGTGTTATTGAGTTTTTTCTAATTTAAATTTCTCAGCAGTACCCTGAGTATTGATTTGTGGTCGGTTGATGACACTTAAAAATATAACTAAGTATCTTCGAAAAATAATAGGCGTGATGATGTGGACGTCAAAAGAATATTATTTTAATATATTTCAATTTTATAACCGAATATGAAAAAGTTTTCAAAACTCATAAATAAATGTTTGTTTTTTCAAATGTAAATCAAACGATACACACGATATTTCTACTTAATATTTTAGATTTCAGATTTATGTTCAATGTGTTTCTAAAGTTAATATTTACTAGAGATGTGCCGACTATGACTTTGGCCGACTAGCCGATTAATTGGTTTTAAAGAAGCCGACTAGACGGCCAAGCCAATCACGGATTCAGGGGTATTCGGCAATTTCCGTGACGCTTCGTTTACAGCTGATTGTTGTTTATTTCGCATGTTTTGTTTACTTCGCATTGTTTTTTGATTTTTGCTTTTGTATAAAGACAATACTGTTATTGTTCAAAAAACTCAATTAAAATTTAATCAAGTCAAAAAGAAAGTCCCATGTATGTTCTTTTTTTGACCAATCGGACAATGATTTCCGTAAAGTCAAGTGTTATCAGTGCCAAATGATAATTTCTCGTGGTGGGCGGGGAAAAACAGCAAATACTACGAGTATGAAAAATCATATTTATTTATGTACACACTTAACAGAGCAAATAAATAATACAGATAGAAGAGCACAAAGGTACTGCTTATTTCAATAGACCAGGAAAGTTGGATGATATACGAAGACATAGTGTGTGAACACACAGAAGGACACAAGGAAACTTAAAATAGACTAACAATTATATAACTTAAATAATTATGTATACATAACACATATACTTTAACTAAATATATAGAAGATAAAAATGCATACATAATAATATATAATAATTACAATATGGTGGAGAGGTCTTAGGTGGATCTTTGACTTGTTTCTTGAATTGATATACATTTTATTGAGAAATACGAACAAAGTAAGAAGCCGGATAGTCTGCGCTCTTTGCCGAATAGTAGCCGACTATTCGCCGACTACGAAAGTGGCCTGATAGTCGGCACATCTCTAATATTTACGTATTTATTTGTATCAATACTGGGAACTCTGATTAGCTTTGAGTACATATTAGTAAAACTTTATTTACACATCGATCTTGTAATACCACCCTTTTACTCTCCCACTGGAGACTGCATAGCAATGGTCTCTTCTCATACAGAGAAGGCATGATCATTAAACACCATGCTTGCATGAGCAAGCGTGGTGTTTAATGCTCATGCCTCAACGCATTGGCGATCGAAATAAATAGATCAAGATCGTTTATTATAATGATAATGAAATGCAAAAAAATATGTATGAATTCGACAAATAAACCACAAATCTTTGTTCATAATAAATAATCTCAAGGTCAGTTACTGATACTACTAAATAATTTCGGCAGCTTCATCAATATCCGATATGGTCTAGTGGCTAGGATACCTGGCTCTCACCCAGGAGGCTCGGGTTCGATTCCCGGTATCGGAAATACTTTTTGAACATTTCATTGAAATTCGCTTTGTCACTGGTTTTTTGGCACAGTTATTTAAAGATTTTATGTGATATTTTTGAGAAAATTAACTTTTATACAAAGTCTCCTTGAACGAACAAGTGGGACATACAGAGATAGCCTTGACTTTCAGACAACGCAAAATTCACTACTTTCACAGAAAATACATAAAAAACAGGTTTACATTTATTCTCTAAAGATGAGCTCTAGTAAAAATAATTATTACCTATTTATTTTCACTTTTAAAAATAAGAAAAATATTAGAAACTACTAATTTACACAATTAGTTTTGTACTCAATGGATTGTATCTGCGATACTGGCAAATTATTCAGTTAATATAAGGGATTTTTTTAACTAGAGTTATTAAAAAAACGTAACAATCAATCAAACAAAATTTAAACTCTTCAAAATCAATAGTTCAACTGTTGAAGCCAGTTAAAGTAACTATAATAGAGCCAACAATTGGCACTGAAGAGAAAAAGGTCGTATTATTAATACAAGCTAATTAGCGATGTTGGCAGGTTGCCAACCGAGCAACCCGGCTTCTAGCTACTAGTTCATTTAGATCTGTATTTTTATTTTTGATATGCAAATTCAACTGGCTTGTTTGGTGGGATTTTTGATGTCATTTTAAATATTTATAACATAACATCATATCACGACTGTTATACCCGAAGGGATAGACAGACGTATGCCGTTTACCACTTAAAAAATATTCATAATCTTTAGTTTTGGGGAGTGTGCAATTCTATCGCACACTCCACGAAATGTAACCGATAAAAAACCGACAAGCTGGCAACTTGGCGACGATGTTCAAGAATCTGGAGCTTAGACTTGACCAGCGCCTCATCGCTGATGAGCCTCTGGACCCGCTTTTCGATCTACTCTAGTGCATCAAGCTGGTATTTGGCAGATCCGTCCCAGAGATGAGAACAGTATGCTCGAACTTGCGCTTGATACAAATTGAGGACCGAAAGACGTCCACTGCTGGACATAGGTCTTCCTCAAGGGTCATCGTTGACCGTCATCCTGTTCATCCGTCATAGAGAGAGTTGACTATGCTCGGCGTTTCCTTGCGCGATCGCATCAGAAATGACGATATCCGCTGGAGAACCAAAGTTACCGACAAAGCCCCAAGAACTGCGAGACTTAAGTGGCAGTGGGCAGGGCACATTGCCCGCAGAACGGATGGCCGATGGGGCAGAAATGTCCTGGAATGGCGGCCGTGAACCAGAAATATATTATATAGAAAATCTATATATATAAAATAAAGTCGTGTTAGTTACACTATTTACAACTCAAGAACGGCGGAACCGATTTGGCTGAAAATGGGTAGGGAGGTAGCTAAGAACCAGGAGAAGGACATAGGAGGAGGGTAGGTAGGGTAGGGTAGGTAGGGTAGGGTAGTTAGGGTAGGGTAGTTAGGGTAGGGTAGGTAGGGTAGGGTAGGTAGGGTATGGTAGGTAGGGTAGGGTAGGTAGGGTAGGGTAAGTAGGGTAGGGTAGGGTAGGGTAGGTAAGGTAGGGTTGGTATGTAGTTAGGGTTGGGTAGGTAGGGTAGATGAATTTTTGGTGTTTTATGGCAAAACAAAGTTTGCCGGGTCAGCTAGTATTATTATATATAAAACTGTTAAAAACACGCTAAGTAGAAGATAATCTAAAATATATCATTATTATGACTTTATCATTACTATGAATTATGTGCCAGAAGGCGTCGTAGAAGACACCTAAATAATATTCGTCATAAGTAAAAAACCGGCCAAGAACGAGACGAACTCGCGCACGAAGGGTTCCGTACCATTATCGCAAAAATCGGCAAAAAAAATCACGTTTGTTGTATGGGAGCCCCACTTAAATATTTATTTTAATCTGTTTTTAGTATTTGTTGTTATAGCGGCAATAGAAATACACTATCTGTGAAAATTTCAACTGTCTAGCTATAACGGTTCATGAGATATAGCCTGATGACAGACAGACAGACAGACGGATCGCGGAGTCTTAGTAATAGGGTCCCGTTTTTACCCTTTGGGTACGGAATCCTAAAAAAGGTCAATATTAATAACTACATTTTTCTTTGCCCTACTAACCTTATTAAAATAGGTACATAAGCTAGCTAAAGAAAATTTTGTGATCACCTATTCTACAAACTCAATTCTCTTAGGCATTGAGTTTATACTCCACATTAATCTTATCTAAATATTAGTTAGATTTATGTTCAGGTCGTAAATAATAAGCTAATAGGGTTCTGTGCTATCTTATCTAAATTATGTAGTAATATGTATGATATCAGGAATTTTACGTTGTAAATTTGAAATTATGTTGTATGTTACAGAGGCTTGCCTAAACTTTAATAATGCCTAATTCCTAACAACTTATGGACTGTTATAGGTCTGAAATAAAGATATTTTTTTTTAATTTTTTTTATTGTATTGTATTGAATACCACTGTCGAGCTAATAAATGAGAAAAAATTAATTCACATCGAGTCTTCACAACAATTTATCACTATTCATTCTCAAATTTATGCTCACAAAATTATCCTCATTCCTCTACATCAAATCACCATAACATCTGATTCCTACACAACTTCTTCGTCATCAGAGTTTCTTTCAGACTTTATCTTATATACTCATTTCGTATTGTACCCTATTTCGTAACACCACACATCATTCTTCATTCTTAGTATTCTTCGTCCATCATCCATCATCAGCCATTTAACGTGCCCATTGCTGGGACACAGACTCCTCACTTTGAGAGGGAATGGAGCTTATCCACCACGCGAGCCCAGTGCGCGATGGTGGAAGTCATAAATCTTCGAATTTTTGGTTCAAGGACATGCCGGTTTCCTCACGATGATTTCCTTGACAGTTTTGAGAGCAGTGATGGTGATGAATTGGTTTACATAAAGTAATGTGCCTGCCTCGGTTTGAATCCAAGTCCTATGTCACGTAAGGTAACCACTGCTCTTCCTCTGCCAGTATTCATCGTAACGAACCCACGCCCTACGTCTCTTAAGTCAGGGGCCATTACCACTGGGCCACTACCGCTCTTCCTCTGCCAGTATTTAATCACTACCCGTATTTTAAAGAAATATTTGCATTGCAAGAGATTGCAATATGGTGATTGCATATTACCAAAAATGTCTATATCTTCCCTAAATTTTGAAAGTTTTTGACATCACTATGATATTGCGACTTGAATGTGAACGTTTTCTAAACAAGGTTTGGCAGTATTTGAATTACTTGTAATTAAAACACGTAATTGGTATTTCATATTACACTTTTTTACTATACTTTTATTATGCGTAAATCTAAGGAGTGGCATTCCCTGCCGGAGTCTGTATTTCCGGATAGTTAATACACTCTAAGTCTGAGAGTCTTTAAGTCAAGAGTGATTAGAAACGGGATATTTACCATGTTTACTGTTTGTTGCGAGTTTCCGATATTTCGGTGCTGTTGCAAGCACCATGATCACGGATAAACTGAAAAGTTATTGCGGGTGGGTGTTTATGAGGAGAATAGAATAGAGTGTTACTTTATTTCATTGGTTAAATAGATATAACGTGTCACTTATAAATAAAATAAAATTACAAGTGCGTTTGGTGTATTTTTTTGTCGCAGTTTGTCCGGGGAGGGATCTTTTGCAGCCTATTGCTAACTCTTTTCACACACGGTATTCACTATATAAAGCAAGTGTGAGAAGTGTTGGATTTAAGATAACATCAGGTCCTAGACCTGAAGTTATTTATGATCTAGGAGTATCTTTATGAGTCCCTATGCTGACGGGGGAGAACCGATCTCTTGTGGAGCGGTTTGCCGCTCTCCGATTTATTCACGTACTCTATTTCGCCTATTCTGTTTGCAAAGAGTAATGGGTTGAATTGGCCATATCTCGTATACGCGGGGCCAGGATCTTCTAGGCCGGTGATCGTTAGTGATGTGAGTTTGTCGATCATATCGTGATGAAGATCGTGTACTCTGATAAAGCAAAATGGAAACCGCTAAAAATGACAATTTTTAAAGTTGGCAACACTGCACCTGTACTGTACGTCAAATTATCAAATATTTTACTGTCTTAAATTAACATCTGGCTTATTTTTTATTTTAAATAAAAATAGTTAAAAATACCGTATTTTGTATTTCAAATACACGACTTAAAATATTTTGTGTTTTGCATTTTGTATACATATTTTGTAATTTGGATTTTAATTAAAGTAAAGCATGTATTTTGCCCAGATCTGTTTATAAACAGTAGAATTAGGTTTATGAAAAAATAAAACTAAAATTACCATTAAAAAAATTCACGCCTGATTTTATTAGTAAATGTCTTAAAAATATAAATTTTCATGGTGTCTCTCTCCATACAGTTGATCCGATTTGTAATGGACTGATGTAAAGGTATAAGCTGCATTTTGTTATTCCTATGATAATGATCTTCGTTATCTTTGCTTATTTTTGTTCAAAGGATACGGTATTTTTATTTAATTAGAAACTTTTATTCTATTTAACTTGCCCTGTTAGGCTCACATGTACCAAAAACTTAACTCAGAGTTTGTTGCTAACACAAGGTTAAATTAAAAGATATTATACATAATTGAAGTTAACATACACGGAATTTGCAATTAACTTGGGAGTTTTTAATATAACCCAATTATCCCCAACCGATGCAACTGAAATTTTGCATAGGTACACGTATGATATGGATGACAATCCACGAAACACTGAAATCTATACAAATAAATAAAATTGAGGTGTCAGTATTTTCTTTTTACCCGACTGCCGAAGGAGTGTAATGTGTTTATCAGTCTATGTATGTATGTAAGTATGCATTAAAATTGGAAAATATAAAAATGGCGGATTTTGGGCGCCATATTGTGGGGGACAATTTTTTTTTGTTGCAATCCTGTCGTGTGGGCTATCAAAACAAAGGGTTTTAAGAGGTGATTTCAAAAATATATAACACTTATATGTTAAAATGTACCTAAGTCTTAAAAAAAAAGAACTAAAAAGTTAATTCAAAAAATCAAAAATCCCGACTGCTTAAAAAGCGAACTAAAAAGCCCTAAACAAGAAGAAAATCATGCTGTGCAGTCGGAGGACACATCTGGTTTTGGTCAACCAGCTCGCGAATACGTATCCTCCGAATGCACAGCATGATTTTCTTCTTGTTTAGGGTTTTTTAGTTCGCTTTTTAAGCAGTCGGGTTTTTTGATTTTTTGAATTAACTTTTTTATTATTTTTATTTTAAGGGACTTTTGAACACATTTCACGTCGGTCCCATCATAAACTAATCTTAAGTTAACTATCAAAAATAAATAAACTAAACAAAAACATTGCCTTAAATACTGAATAATGAAATAAATCATTTTAGCCTCACGGGACAGCGGCCGAGCCAGAAAATAACAAAATATGCCCAAGTCCTAACCTATTTATATTGAGTTCTTTAATAATTATATTTCTCTCAGATTCGTTCTTGACGCACTTCACCAAAAGATGCTGCACATCTTCTCTTTTACCGCACACCTCGCAATTGGGAGAACTAACTTTTTGAAACGCAAAATCTCTCAGCGGCATGTGTCCAGAACGAACCCGATGAGCAGTTACAACAGTACCACGGCCAATGACATTGTTATCAAACCATGGGATACGAGAAGGCTCGTTTTGTATAATTTTGTGCCAAATTCCTTTTATTTTTGATTGCTTATTTAAGTAATGGGATTTTTGGGACCGGGACCGCGGTCCCGGATGCCACCTATAAATACAATATTATTTTTGAGTGGTATTTTGGGACCACAAGAAAATAGACCTAGTCAGAGGGTCTTCCACCTTTCGTTTGTCATTTCTCGGTCGCGTCTACCAACAGTCCTAAAATCTACGGCTAACATTGCTGGTACATTGCCACTTCAGCTTACTTGTTCTGTGAGTTATTTCTTTGTCGGTTCACTAAGGCTTTCACACCACCCTGAGTTATACTACTAACTCAGAGTTAGTAACTAACACAGTACCATTATGTATGGTACTAGCTGTTGCCCGCGGCTTCGCTCCCGTGGGCCACCCACGGGATCCGTTTTCGGAATAAAAAAATAGCCTATGTCACTCAGGAATAATGTAGCTTTCTACTAGTGAAATAATTTTTCAAATCGGTCCAGTAGTTTCGGAGCCTATTCGGTACAAACAAACAAAAAAATCTTTCCTCTTTATAATATTATTATATTAGTATAGACTAGCTGTTCCGCGCGGCTTCGCTCCCGTGGGCCACCCCACAGGATCCTTTTTCGGGATTAAAAAATAGCCTATGCCACTCAGGAATAATGTAGCTTTCTACTGGTGAAATAATTTTTCAAATCGGTCCAGTAGTTTCGGAGCCTATTCGGTACAAACAAACAAACAAACAAACAAAAAAATCTGTCCTCTTTATAATATTATATAATATAATAATAATATAGTATAGATAACGTCAATTTACCCCCGTGTTAGCTGTTACAGTAGGCCTCACAAATTCAAGACAAACAAGACAGAAATCATGTACATTCAATTATAAAGAGTATTCAAACATGTAAGAAATCTGCGCGTTTGACATGATATTAAAAAAAACATAAGTTTAATTTCTTCTTAAAAAAGCGTGTTATACTCGTCTGCTTATAATTTTTGATCTTCATTTCAAAAGTTCCGCTACCATCGTCCGTCCTGATAACAGCGATCACCGAATAAGCGGGGGTCCGGGTTAATGAGGCCCTACTGTAACTCTATCGCAAACTGTGCGGTGGTACTGCACAATTTGATTCGACATAGCCCTTACCATAATCAGACTGCAATGCGCCATCGGTATATGGTAGACATCCCACCCATACGCACAAAGGGTTTTGCAAATACTTTCATTAGTGCGTGCAGCTAAGGATCGGAATGCTGAAACAGCTAGGGGTCATTCAGTCAAGAGCCTATTCAAGGTTACTTTTAGGCAAGCGTACTTCATCCTAGACCACATCATCGCTTACCATCAGCACGGGGTCTCATTGCTAAGAAAAAAAAATTGGTTAAAATAAATCTCACTAGATGGCGCGATATGCACCTCCATCTGTTATTGAATGTGCGTAAAATTAATATTTTCTGGAATTGAACACAAAATTTTTATGTTCTTGTTTAATCAACTCTCCTAAGTACAAACTTATGGAATATTGGGCTCTTAATTCACATTTCAAAGATTATTAGACGGATCATTTAAAATTGATGCCAATAAATTTCTGAGGCATTCGACTCGGTTGTTAAAGTTTGCATTTTAACATATTTTGGTGCAAAAAAAGCTGTAAAAACGTGCAAATAAATACTAGAAAACAAACCTTCGATGTATTTAAAGAAAAAAACATTCACGAACCTAGTAAACCCTTCTACTTGCAAGTCGCTGCTAACACCATCTATCTATCACCGTGAAACAGAACCGAATGCGTTCGATGTACAAAAAATTGCCAGAATAAGCAGTCGAAAAACGCTAGTTACGTCGGCACGGTTTCTTTGTATGGGATGACGTATCTGTATACTAGTATTATATTATCTGTGCCATCAGGCAAGATAATGATCAAACGCGAGACTATCATTAAATAAAAACAAATAAAAAAATACCTCATACTCTCAATTTTGATACAAAGCCACAAAACAGCTAAAACCATACCACTTACACCCTCCGTACGATACCAAAATGACGTAACAGTGGCACCTGTCACCAACCTAACCGAAAACGATAATCTCACAAATCCCCACGCTTAATCCATCTTAAGACATTGACAAACTAAAGTAGAGATATAAGACAAACTTTACGAATGGTCTTAAAGTCTGCACTAGAGTATAACATTAGCAATTTGTTTAACCGACGTTAATTTTGAATAGTTAACGGGGTGATTAATCATTGTAAAGTTAATTAAAGCTAAAGTTTAGCAACGCAGATGGGGCAACCGGGCGAGCTGCTTCATACTTCATACAGTGTAATGGGAGACGGGATAAAGAATATTAAGTTTGCTTTGTTGTTTTGGAATAACATGACATAACATCACGCCTGTATTTCAAGAAAAGTTAAGCAGATGTGTGATGTGTGTCAAATCTTAGAACAGAATTTTAATCAATGTAATATGTTGATTAAACCCTGCTGGTTTGATTTTTATCCCATTTTATATTCCTTCTTTTAGTCTTCTTGAATATTTTAGATTGAATAGCTTTCGACTTACTGGCACGTCGAGCCAATAGACATTCGATGCATAGAACTATCGTTGCAATGGCTTTTCGGCGAAACGGACGCTCTAATGGCTATTCGAAATTGTGGTTAATCGATAATATGGAATTTCGGCGATTCGGACGTTCGATCTGATGACTTCGGGGAATTAGCCATCGGGGATATAACATTCGGAAACAAGCAGTAAACACTATTTTACTAGTTCGAGTTTCATGTAGTAGGGGGGCAAGATTATTGCCATCAAACGCTCACAAATCCAGATAGAAAAACCCAACGACAGTTTTTTTCTGGCCAGGGAATCAAACCAGGATCTCTTGTTGCAGAACCACTGGAATAACGAGGCAGTTATTATGGAATAGTGTGTTATAACCGGAATCGTTGTTAGTTTTCTGGTAAGTTAGTAATTTAGGTTATTACGTAAACTGTATTTCTTGATTGCTTCAACCTAGACTCCATTTGAAATAACGTTAGAAATTTCTTCAACCCTTTTTTTACAGTCCGTTTAACCGATTTTGAGTTCTATCCCGTAAATATAAGGATAGCATAAAAAGCATAAACCTGTTACCCAAACCGTTTACTACTCGTACAGCTGCCATTTGTAATATCACCAACGCAATAGAAATCCAAATCGGATGAACGGGCTGTAAAATGGGGTTATATAAATGTCTAATGTTATCTAAAATGGAGTTTAGACTATAGTAGTTTGTTTCCTGATAGCTACAACCTAGGGGTTATCAAGTCAAGAGTGAATAGATTACTTCTAGGCAAGCGTGTTTTATCGTCGGCCACATCATCGCTTAACATCAGTTGAGAGAGTGGTCAAACGCGAGCATATCGAAAAAAAAAAAAAAACCGGCCAAGTGTGAGTCGAAACCACGCACGAAGGGTTCCGTACCATTATCGCAAAAAAAAAACGGAAAAAAAATCACGTTTGTTGTATGGGAGCCCCACTTTAATATTATGACAGACAGACGGACCACGGAGTTAAGACTCGCGGTTCGTCCGTTTTTACGCTTTGGGTACAGAACCCTAAACAAGAACTAACGGATGCTTTCAACATTTAAAATAATAAAAGATATGACTTTTCAATGCTATTATATATTTTATTGGGTGAGGCCTGTTGAAATTATAATGATAATAAATTATTACATTTTTGTTATTTTTATCCAAGGATTAGTTTTGATGATGCTTTATCTTCTTCTAAGATTAAAACAGCTAAAGAAAAGGCAAGATCTCCAAAAATATTTCCGATACCGGGAATCGAACCCGAGCCTCCTGGGTGAGAGCCAGGTATCCTAGCCACTAGACCATATCGGATGTGAGAAATAAGCTCGAAAATAGTCATCTTCTTCGGTTAAACCCAAACTTGGGTATTTAAAAAATAAATTGATGTTTTCCAATAAGCCCTTTTCCCTCTCCCCTTTGTATTTGTATATAGGTTTGTTTTTAGGGTTCCGTACCCAAAGGGTAAAAACGGGACCCTATTACTAAGGTACTCCGCGGTCCGTCTGTCTGTCTGTCTGTACGTCTGTCACCGGGCTGTATCTCATGAACCGTGATAGCTAGGCAGTTGAAATTTTTGCAGATGATGTATTTCTGTTGCCGCTATAACAACAAATAGGTACTAAAAACAGAATAAAATAAATACTTAAGTGAGGTTCCCATACAACAAACGTGATTTACATGCAGTTTCTTGCGATAATGGTACGGAAACCTTCGTGCGTGAGTCCGACTCGCACTCGGCCAGTTTTTTTTTACATTATTCTATTGTATATATTATTAATAAACGAAATAAAAAAAGAAACCTCAGAAATAAAAAAAATAAAAAAAATATAGTTTTATTATTTTAATCTATGATAAAATAAGCTGGGTACATAGTATAAAATCTTAATAACTTGATAAATATACAATTACAGACACTTTATTTAAAAATTTATACTACAAATCAGCATAAGACTATCAATAATAATAAAAAAAAAATTATCAGCTTTGTTGTTTCATGTTACAACGTACTATCCGATATGGTCTAGTGGCTAGGATACCTGGCTCTCACCCAGGAGGCTCGGGTTCGATTCCCGGTATCGGAAATAATTTTTTAGGTGTCGTTTACCTTGTGTACACAGTTATATTTACTCGAAAGTTGAACACATAATTTAACATCAACAAAATGTAGATGAATTTTTTGACGCCCAATGAGCCCTCCCCTTTTTAAACGCGTTTTAGTTTATATTATATGTTTGCAATCTACACAATATTATTTTATAAATTACTAATTAGTAACTGAACATCTAGTTTTTAAAAATAGAAATAGAATTATTAATTGTATTTTTGATCAATCAACATAATTTGAGCACAAATCCTAGTCCATCTTATTTCGTTTGATTGATTTAAATATTTGATTGAAATCGTGCAAAGAAAAATAATAACGTGGGCCCGATGGCAGTGTGCTTTGTGTTTGTTGTTGTTCTGATGTTTTTAAATGTTTGTTTTTTATATGCAGAATATCTTAACTAATAAATATAAATGTACGAATAAATAAAGGAAAAAAAGGGTAGAATGCTTAGGGCATGAAAAAATTTGTCTGCATCACTGTTGAATCTAATACATATATTAATAAATAAGCAATAATATAATATTACTAATTCTATTAAGTAATCAGTTGATTAACTCTTGGCGAACATGGGCCTATGAGCAGTTTTCTATTTTTTTGAAAATTATTGTCCTAAATTTTGAAGTTAGGACAATGATGACGCCGAATCTTCAATCAATTTTATTTGAAACTTATCATTGACACTGCGAAGCAATCGGTGCCAATTGAAAATCAGCATCAGTTGACGCCCAGTGAGTTCATTCTGAGTTTTTTACTCGTGTTCGTCAATTTGTATTGAAACTGAATAAGCGCCGTCTGGTAACAGAAAGGGCAAACTTCTTGTATTGTATGGTAAATTGACCTACGTTAAAAAACTCGCACTACGGCCTCAGAAATTTCTTAGTTGGTAACCCTTTCGGCATGGGTGTGTGCTTTGTGTTTGTTGTTGTTCTGATGTTTTAAATGTTTGTTTTTTTTTTATGTGAGGAATATCTTAAATAATAAATATAAATGTACAAATATGAAAACAGGGGAGAGTATGCTAAGGACATCAAAAAAATTGTCTGCATGACTGTTGAATCTTATAAATATATAATTAAATAAGCAATAATAAAGTATTATTAATTTTATTAAGTAATCCGTTGATTAACTATTGGTGGACAACCAATAATTAATATGACCTCCTATGAGCAGTTTTCTAGATCTTTTTTTTTGAAAACTGTTTTTCTAAATTTAGAAGTTAGGCGAACGATGACGCCGAATCTTCAATGAATGTAACTTGAAACTTATCATAAATTTGTCACTGTCGGGTGCCAATTAAAAATCAGCAGTTAAGCCCAGCGAGTTCATTCGGAGTTTTTTACTCGTGCTTGATATCGTTAACGTAATCCTCAATTTGTATTGAAACTGAATAAGCGCCGTCTGGTAACAGAAAGGGCAAACTCCTTTTATTGTATGGTAAATCGACATAAGTGAAGGTATACCTACTATATTCAGCAAATTCTTACTTTGGTAACCCTTTCGGCATGGGCACGCTCCATGCAACTTTTCATTGTAAATGGATTGTAATAACCTATTTTGAACCGGCTTAAAAAAAGCGGGAGGTTCTCAATTCGTTGAATCTTTTTTTTTATATATGTGCCTCAATTACTCAAAGGCGCCTGGACCGATTTAGAAAATTATTCTTTTGTTTAAAAGGGTATACTTCCCAGGTGGTCCAATAGTCATCAGGTCAGGATCTGATGATGGGATTCTGTAGAAATCGAGGGAATTCCACAAATTTCCTGGAATTCCTTTATAGGCGTACGTACATAAGCCGTTATCCAAAACAAAAGACTACAAATCGAAAAATAAAATTTTTTTTCGAAGTCAGTTTTTTGGAAGTAGGTTTTTTTTTTTTTGTTAAAATTTATTTTATTCTCTATTACTTGGTGATTGATGCTGTTGTGATGCCTGTGACTGTGTCGGATATAAATTAAAATTTACTTGTGATTCGCACAGGTAGTACAGACCAGAAAAAAAAACAAAAAAAAATATTTAACGGACGCCGTGTTTGGCTCAAAAGGCTCTTAGTCTATTCTAATATATGTCACTGCTAACTCATACATATTGCCGCAATTATATTAAAACAACCTTCACCAACCTGACCATTACCTGAAAATACTATCATTATTAAAACAAAAAGCTATAAAAATAGGCATAAAACTTATTGTTTGGACGTTTATTGCCTATATTGCATTCTAAATGCCTAGGTTTATAGGCAAACCTAGTTATTACTTGGCGACGATTTAGGCAAATATGTGATAGAGAATTATTTATGACTTGTTTGTTTCAGGTGAAATTAATAATTTGAATTGGATTGCTTGTTTAAACATTAGTTTTAATCTATTTTTGAATAGAAGAGGACATAGAGGTCAAGCGTGGATTTATTTATAATTGTACTTAGTACTCATTAAAAAAAATCCTGAACTATTTGTGTATGATTACTATGATTTGATAACTTTCAATAATCTATACTAATATTATAAAGAGGAAAGATATTTTGTTTGTTTGTTTGTTTGTACCGAATAGGCTCCGAAACTACTGTACCGATTTGAAAAATTCTTTCACCTATAGAAAGCAACATTATTCCTGAGTGACATGGGCTATTTTTTTATCCAGAAAACGGGTCCTGTGGGGTGGTCCACGGGAGAGAAGCCGCGGGCAACAGCTAGTAATTTAATATAATTAGTTTAAATAAACAGTTTGAATATTTTAAATACTAATTAGCAGATTTGGGCGCACGGTTGGCGCAGTGGTTGAGCGATTGACTGCTGCGCTGCGTGTCGCGGGTTCGATTCCCGCACGGAACAAATATTCGTATGACCTACAGATAGATGTTCCGGCTCTGGGTGTTGTGTATGTGAGTTTATATGTTTGTTAACGATACATGAAGAAATTCTTAGTGTGGAGCAACGTTTATCATATTATAAAAAAAAATGACATTCTTAGTTCAAATTCATCGTAATAATAGAAAATTTAAAATAAGAATATACTTTTTTGAGGTGCTTGTTTATAAAAATCTCTGAAGTGTTTAGCAATATTATTTTGAATTTAGTATGTGCTTTTTCTGAATTAGATTTTTCTATAGAGCATTTGTTTTTTTTTTAAATAATAGGGGAAACGTTATAGTTATTGGGCCCTATATAGTTATTAGCCATTTCACCAGCGGTATTGAAAAACTAGCAACCCACATTACTAAATGGTAAATATTAAAATGCATTAAGGCAACACAATTGTTGACTGTCTAAAAGTTTCGTCAAAACACCGCTAGATGTATTCGTTCTTTTGTAGCCTGTGATTTTTTCGTGGTGGTATCGAAAACGGGTAAGTTTGTTTAAAAAATGTTAAGTTCATACAATTTTAGGATGTGATATTTTGAAGTAAATTTACATAGTTCAGTGATTAAAAATCTGTATAATATATAGAGTGAAATGCACACTACGCGTATTTGAAGGGTAAAATGACAAAATCATAACATAAACTTTAAAAATTTAGTGGCCAATTACTGCACTAATAATTTAAATAACATTACAGTAATTGGCCACCTATGCCAATAACTATATTCATTTCATCCAAAACAAAATGCGTTTATAGTGAATTAAATCTTTACCGATTGTTACATTAGGCATCATATTCGTTTGTTAGGGTAATTTTAGGGTTGTGTAAACAGTTATTGGCCTAGGCCAAGTACAATAAAAAAAAAGAAAAAAAAAAAAAAAAAGACCAAGTACTATGAAGTCTGGAATAATTTTCAATACAAAAAAGGAGGCCAATAACTATAATATTTTTATTTTGGACAAGATCACTCATGCCTATTGTTCTGTTCTATCAGGTTAAATTACAAAATAATTATGCCAAAAAGACCTCAATACGCCAAAGAAGCCCTAGATGGGGTGTTAGATAAAAATCAGAATAAAAAAATGTCTTTGAGAGCAGTTGCGAAAAAATATAATATTAACAGGGCAACTTTACAATTTAAACTTAATAATCCCACTTTAAATCGGAGTTTGGACCGACGCCTTATTTGACTCATAAAAAAGAAGATTCCATCAAGGAATGGCTACTCAATAATCTCAAGGAATGGCTAATCACTGCATACCCAATAATCATCGAGAAAATATCCCGGATGCTGACGAATTTGTTGATTTTATATGCCAGAAAAGTTACGCAATTAACGATGATTCCGAGCCTTCTGATGATTAGAAGATTTTTAAAAAGTAGTTTTTATTTTTTAATATTAATAATTATTTTGTTTTCTATGGCCAATAACTGTAAGATTACATGGCCAATTACTGTGATTATGGTGGCCAATAACTGTGTTTTCAATATTTGTATCTTTATGTAGATTGTATTAATAAAAGTGTATGAAAAAGGAGTATGCAAGCCATACTATTGAATAAATACTTTAATGTTGTATATTTAAAAAAAATATTTCCTTTAAATTTATCCGTTTTATATTTTTTTATATCATAAATAGCGTCTTGAGGTAGCTTAACTGGCCAATAACTATACCGTTTACCCTAGTTTCAGTGTTTGAAGTCTAATGATTCGAAAGTTTTTATAAATAGAATTGTTTTAACTGTTAGTCTGTGACCGGAGCTCATTTGAATGCAAAAGAATATTCAGTGAGAAGCTTTTTTTTTAAATACACTCTTTTCAGTACTGCGTTCAACATCCGATATGGTCTAGTGGCTAGGATACCTGGCTCTCACCCAGGAGGCTCGGGTTCGATTCCCGGTATCGGAATTTCTTTTTGACTATCTGCCTACATGTTGAGAATATTTTATCTATAAAAACTTGCTTATTTATAGTTTTTTTTTTAATATAAAACTCAATCATTACCTTAGTCATTACTAATAAACGCGACTTTTTATTAGGATAGATGTTTGTTACACTTTCATGCAAAAGCAACAGAACGAATTATGATGTAACTTTATAGCTTTACAGCAGAATAACACTACTCTATATTAACAATAAGCTATATTTAAACAACTTAATCTCGAGATATTTTTGAACTCACCTACGCTAAACTTACGCAAATAGATTATTCGTAGACATCTTTATCCGATTTAATAAATACGCCATTCATTCTTTAAGACCACAGATAATATAATACTAGCATAGTAAGACCTAAAAACCTTCAAACTAATCAAATAATACTAGCTTATTTTACTGTGGATAGTCTTATTCTCAACAAAAGGTCAGGGTTGGGAATATTTACCGCCATTTTTCGTTATAATTGAACCCAATATTTCAGCCACAACCCGGGAAATTATACCGAAAGAATCCCAAACATTTTTATGCCTAATTTTAGTTCTTAAGTATGACAAACATTCAATTACATTAAGAAAACGTATTGCCATTGAAATGTGGGCTTTATTGCTAGAAGATTAAGTACCGTTTTACGTCAAATTATGTCATCATTAACGGCAAAATGTGGTGTAAGGAAATGTAAGCTGCGTGACGCAGTTCTTGTGGGGCTTTGAAATGAGCGATGATGGTTTGGCCCTGGTTTTATTAGACAATGGGCCAAGCTGGTCACTTTTTATTTCTTACTGATTTTACGTGCAAGTGGGCTTTCGGCCCTAGACAAGATGGGCCAAGCTGGTCACTTTTAATTTTTTTATGCTTTTACGTGCTGCGATGGTAATAGACGGATTGCCAAAATGTAAGGGATTGATCACATGACTTTTCGATAGCGTTTGATATTCCCTTTTATTTGATAGAATGGCCACTTGTCCAGAGCCTCTTCTTCTTCTTAGCGTGTCGATGACAAACGGACTCTTTTTAGTTAAATGCCTTGCCTGGCCCAGAATTCAGCCACGGCAACGCCCTCCGCCGACGCAGTCATAAGGTCCTCACGTGAACAGACAACACGACATGCGGCACAAGACGTAAGGTGGGCCGTGGTCTACGGGGAGACGCCGCACAAGCACCGAAGATCGGAACCATCAGAGAACCCCCACCTATGATATGCAATGTATTTATTGAATCCTATAACTCTAGGGTTACCTTCTATTAGTAAAAATAAGACAGAAAGTCCTAGAATATGTGGTCCAAAAATGCATAGTTTCGAATATATCATAAATCAAAAAAAAAAAAAAAAAAATATTGCGTCCTTTAGAATTACTCCCAAAATTTAGTATGCATAATGAAAAAAAAAGATAATTGACAATTAATTCATATGCTAGTTGATTCCATAAACGTTAACGCGATTGAGCGTGAGTAAAAACCCGCACTAAGGGCACAGATTAGGGCCATTACCGGACTCGCGTTGACCACTGCTATATGAGAAGAGCCGAAGACAGGGTGGCTTGGAGGCAGCTCGTCGTAGACTCCGTCAAAATTATTCAAGACGAGCACGACCTTCACAAATGAAGCCAACAAATAAGAAGAAGAAAACCTAGCTAAGCCTGTACCACTTTCATTATTAATCCACTTTTACCCATAACAGGCAATTAGTCAATCTCACTCGCTCGCTACTCCCGGGGCCCTAACATCATGAGAAATCTTTCTCCCGTAAATTAATTACATGTCAGTAAGAACGGGAGGATGAAATTGTTTGAAAAGGTACGCCTAAAGCTACGGTCACACATAACGAATACTCGCTGCGATTAGGCACCCGCAGCGAGACGCCGCTGTGTGTGACAGGACAGAACTGACAGACAGTTCGCTGCGAATAGAATCAGTTGTTGCTATTCAAATTGCATTTGCATTGCATGCATTCGCTGCGAATGTGACTCGATGCAATGGGACCCGTTATCTATACAAATAAATAAAATTGAAGTGTCTGTATGTAATATCAAAATAACAACGTTTTATTGAATGCACGTGAAAGTATATACGGTACTAACAACAAATAAGCAATTTTTAAGATTTTTGTCTGTCTGTCTGTCTGTCTGTCTGTTTGTTCCGGGTAATCGCCGAAACGGCTGAACCGATTTTTATGGGACTTTCACTAGTAGATAGCTGATATAATAACGAGTAACATAGGCTACGTTTGATCACGAGAAAATTCATAGTTCCGGCGGGAAACTAAAAAAAAAAAATATTTTTTACGAGTTTGACGCTGACGAAGTCGCGGGCAACAGCTAGTCTATAATAAAATACCTCATGCCTACTAATAAGAGTCATTAAGCTTATATAAAAAGAAGCTAACATCCTTACTAATAGATAAATATTATTATTCTATACAAGATTTTTTGAATGATTAAAACGTAACATGATAAAATGGTATATTATAATGATAAAAAAATAATGATAATGATTTATATGTGTTATAATGTTATATCAATTTTTTATATTGTTTCAAATTTTATTATGTGCCTTGATAATGTATGCAAAATAATCGATTTAATTTATTTGTAGAATATAGAATTAAGATTGTTGTTTTTGATGTTTAGTTTATGTAGGAAGGTTATAGACACTCAAACCTGTACTATTTTTGTTTTCTTATTATTTATTTGGTTATATAATTGAGTAGATGTATATATGTTTTACTTTTGCATGCCGTATGGTAGAATGTGTTAGAACAGTTTTTTATAACGCTTACATCTTATTTTGTACTCACATTCATTGCAAAATAAACGATTTCTGATTTCAAGAATTCGCTGTGTGACAGGGTTGGGTACTCGCTGCGAGTAGTTATTCCGCTCAGTAGTGCTATCAATGGTGAAGGAGCATTTCCTTTCTCTGTAACTATTCTTCTCCTTTCTCTGTTCTATATTTTATATTTATTAGTATATTATTTTATTGGTATGTATGTATTTTATGTAATATCTAAGTAATATTATCAAGATAGTTTTTGTACACTGACAGCCCTATGTCTATCTCCTCTCGTTCATTCCATCCAAAGGTTGTCTGTAAGAGATTGCCCTGTGCGATAAGACCGCCCATTGTACACTTATCTTTAAAAATATTGTCCTGTTACTATTTAAGTGGTGTACAATAAAGTATATAATAAATAAATAAATAAATATCATCTAAGGACTACAGCCTTGAGCGCAGTGCTGCGCCAGCCACGAAATACTAGTTTTGTACTAGTTTATTCATTTATTATTTATATACAATTTATTGTAGGTACACCAAGTTAAAACATAGAACATGAAACTTAACACTAAAATACTTACAACGGGCGGCCTTCTCGCATACCGCGATCTCTTCTGCTATTCTCTTGAGTTTCATCGCTGCTACTATTTTATGCTGTTTGCCACTACTGTTTCAGCACTACAATAGACTATTCTATAAGGATACACGCCCGTGTTATTGTTGAAATTCTTGGGTAGTGACAGGCAGGCAGGGCAGGCAGTGAATAGGGATGATGACGGGGTACAAAACTGCAAATTGTATTTAGTCCGCCGGTTACATTATCAAAAAATATTGGACAAATATTTTTTGATTATTCAAATCAATAAAAATTCACCAAGATAAAGCGCATCAAAGTTCGGGAGTGGGGGCTTGTGACGTCACTTCTATGTAAAAATTGTACCAAGGATATTTTAACACACTGTTTCGTCATAATTTTTTGATAACGTGACAAAAGAAAACATACGTGTCCAATATTTTTTGGAAATCTAACTGACGGACTAAAAATATTTTTTTAGTCATCATCCCTATTGTCGTTGCGAGTATTATTTGCAGCGAATACATGAGCAGGGAGTATTCGCTGTGTGTGACCGTAGCTTTAGTTGAGCACATTATTTTGTTCGTAGCCTCGTAATCACCGTGTGTGTTGAGCTTAACAGTCACTAATTGACGAGCTTAATGGAGACATCAGAGAAGTTTCGGAATGGAATGAGAGATTACATAGGTAAGGACCGAAATACTTCCTGAAACAACGCAGTATTCGGACACTAGCTGGTTAATCGACCTTTCAAGGCTATATCAATTCTGACGGCCTAAAGGTTCACTACCACTATTCGACACCACTTCGAAATTTGACTGCAGCGGTCGCGGCAGTGTCCAAGTAGTTTGACTCGAACGCGTTTGACGCTGTTTAAAACCTTCTTTCCATGAATTTCCAGTGTCATGACGTCAGTATCACCGGGGCCGCTGGCTGTAAGTAAAACTCAAACAAAATTATCATTCCTTAAAAGTTATAAACTTAATTTAAATTCACATGAACACTATAAAATTAGGCAAAATTCAGTATTGCCTGCCATTCTATATGTTGTAAAGATTCATATTCTAAAGGTTACCAGAGTAAGTGTACCAAAAGGCTTGAAGTGCCCGATAACCTACGTCAGATATTGTCAGCGCAGCACCGGTCGTTGTGGCGATGCTTGAGCGGAGATCTTTTCATAAAATTCATCGTAAGAGACCTCCAATATCGGAGAACTATATTGGTAGTCTCCTATGATGAATTTTAGCATCAATTCAGTACATACTCGTTTCGTTAACGCACCGCTGTATCGCGACTATTAACCGTTTGTCGCACGAGATAAGCGATACATTCGCAGAGTATCGAATTTGCATTTTTAACGTGCAACCTTCTCGGATAACATCGGGTAGGTAAAAGCAAAATACTACATCACGATCGTATCGGTGCTGTATCGCGATAGTACTCATGCAGAATCGTAGCACCGTGGGCGAAGGGATAACACAGCATCGCGACTGTATCGTGATCTTTCTGCGATTGTATCTATCGCTGCAAAAAACTCGACTTGCGACAGTGGGAGTTTTTCACTTAAGATCATGAACCATTGTGTGAATGAATAGACAATGATGAAGGGTAAACGCTCTATTAGCCAGTAGTTGGCTGCTATTCAGGACGATTCTTATAACCATTAAGCTACTAATAAAATAATATTGTAGGTAGTTAAAGTTTAGAATAAGTAGTACCTAAACTCAACAAAATAATGCCAAATTGAAATAACAAACACAAAATTATTGTGTAACAATGCCCAAGCAATCGAGACCGTTGAAATAATAACATCAATATTTCTCAGAGGGCATCGAACTGTAATGAAACCCAGTAAATATAATATTAAAATGTCTGAGTGTGTGTACTTCTGTAAGTATTCGAGATATCTTCCGCGCCGGTGTGAGTATGCTATTACAATTCAATCAGGCGTTAGCGATTTGACATTTTCGCTCTTACAAGACGATATTAAGATATTATTAGGATCTTATCCAGAATGATTCTGGAAAAAACATCGAACTTTTTATTACCTTCACATTGGGCTTCTGTTTTCTGCAATTCCTATAACAAAATCTATGAAACATGAAGAATCTTGGTAATTTTTTCGACATCGATAAAATCTTATGTTATTACCGTACTTCTGCTGTGGGCAATAAAAAAATATGGTGGGGGAATTTATTCAGACAAGACGGCAGGTAAGGTACCTGTGTTACTTAGTATGGAAGTACTCGGGAAATGAGCTTATGACGTCACATATACGTGCCTAGTTACGTCGTAAGTATTTACGTAAGTACATTTTGAGCACTCGTATGATTCTCTGTACGCACTGACTCGTACAGTAGGAAATATTTTAACAGAATCGTTTTTCTTTATAAAGATTTGGAACAAAGATTTTGCTTTATAAAGAACTGGCTATACGAAAATATATCTAGGTACAACTTACTATTTTTATCACGGCTGCCATGCTTACCATTCTTTTTTCTCGTCGGTGTCGTCGTTAAAAAAGTACAGCATATAATGATGCCGTGAGGAGAAGAGGAATTAGGACACTCCAGACCAGCCCCTTGAAATCCATACTATAAATGCGAAAGCAGCTCTGTCTGTTTGTAGGTCCGTTACCTTTTCACACTTAAACCGCTGAACCGATTTAGATGAAATTTGTTATGGTGATAGTTTGAGATCCTGGGAAGGATAGTTTTATCCCGGAAATCATCCTTAAGGGGGTGGAAAGGTGTGTGGAAGTTTGTATTGAGAACCAATAATTTCTTAAGCACCTAGTCACGGTAATGATATAACTGGTTCCATTTCATTTCTGCTTTCCTGGTAGTTTTAATAAATGAACAATTAGGACAGTTGAATTTTAATATGTCTATGTATATCATTTATTATGAACTTTCATGCTCTTCTCTTTGTTTCATAGTTGGTGCGTTTTGAGGAATACTTTAGGTGCGCTTCGAGGAATACCCCATTCCAAAGCGTTGGTAGATTAAAAAATCTGAAAAATTACAGATAACATTTATTTGATAATGACAGTTGAATTTTAAAACGTCTATCGATATCATTTATTACGAATCCTTCATTCTCGTCTCTAGGTTTAATCGTTGTTGCGTTTCGACAATACTACGAGGAATATTTTTGGTGCGCTTCATTTGGTGCGCTTCGAGGAATATCCCAGGCGACTCACAGAACTACTAAAAACAGGCTATTCGAAGTATTAATGCTACAATCAAATCAAATCAATTGTTTTTTTATTTCACATAGGCCTACATGGGTACTTATAAAACGTCGACAAAAGGTGCACGGTTCGGGTTGGTCGTTTCCTGTGGAGAAGAACCGGCAAGAAACTCCACGGTTACTCTTTACTACTACTTTTCCACTACTACGCAGTCGATCTTGCAGGCAATAGCTAGTTTACCAATAAATCTGTCTAACAACTGCCCAACAACCCACTCCCAATTCGGCTTTCAGTCAAACCAGATACAGCTGCATATATTTTTTTTACACGGAGCCACAGCCTTTCTGATCTCCATAACTCAGAAACAGGGTATTAGATACAGTTAGCAAACCGCTTCTCTACTCCACCACACTTCACTGGTTAGTAACAATACATCAACACAGACTTGATCGTATTATCGCTATTGTCTTCTAAGTAAACCTGAGTAGATCGTGTCACAATTACCCATTGTTGTATCGCTAATACCGTAAGCTGTTCATTAATATTATTGTTCTTAGCTCATTAAATATTGGTCTGTCAGATAATTTACTTAGGGTTGATTAATAGAGTGGCATGTGGAAGAAAATTTATGTTCTATTGTTTCCGATTTATTATCATCATCATATATAAGCTAACAAAGCTATGGGGTTTTTAAAAAGATCTTGCTCCCAATTCACGGATGTCAAAATAGTTGAGATATTGTACTGTTCCTTCGTCCGTAGCTCACTTAAATATTGTTCGCAAGTTTGGAATCCCATGTATGATGTTTATAACTCATGATTGGAATCTGTCCAGCGAAACTTTACAAGATACCTGCAGTACAAGTGTAACACCCGCGATCATAATTACGAGTCGAGATGCAAAAGGTACCATTTACTTCCACTTAGGGAGAGAAGGCGTATTTCAGATATCTCCTTACTTGTTAAGTTAGCGCAATCTTTCATCGACGCCCCGCAACTTCTCTCTAAGGTTATTTTACGTGCCCCTACCAGATCTGCTAGAATACCCTTTCTTTTTCTTAACGTTCCCCGCTGCTACACAAATTACAGACAGAATTCGTTCTTTATAAGATGCGCTAAGTCCTACAATAAATTGTTTGACTTTTCTGAATTTGACTTATTCACTACTAAGCCGCATGTATTCATTCGAATACTTACTAAACGTTACAGTTGGTTCGAATTGGTTCAATAACTGTTTTTTATTGCACCTCATGACGAGGTATTATTGTGATTGTATGTTAAAGTACATACCACCATTGTAATTAATTTTTTATCTCTAACAAGCTTGCTGTTTATAGTAAATTAAATGCGAAAACATGTATTGGTTACTAGTTGGTTAATTTGGGTCCGTGCCCACTCAACCCGATTAGACTCAACCCGAAGAATAATACCTGCATATTTATATTTTGATAAGCGTAAAAACGTCGATGTATAGTCAGGCAGCAAAATGTTGATATAACGCTTGCATTATAGAGTGTAAAATTTAAATATTTTTTTGGATAAATAAACCAATAATTAAACAAGTAAGTACTTATCCTTTAAAATAAAGCATACGCTTTGTACTTTGTAGTAAAAATCACAGATTATTGTTAATTATCATTACAATCTTACAGCTAGTAGCACGGTGGTATTTATTGGATCAGTCTTTAAACATGATTATAATTATTAGGTTTACAATTAGGTACTAACTTTCAAATAAAGTTATTTAGAATTAAATATCACTTTGCCTGACTGTACAAATGGCACTGAATTGGTAGCAAAATTCTGGTATTAATCTTCGGGTCGAGTCTAATCGGGTTGAGTGGGCACGGACCCGTTAATTTGATGTTAAATTTGTTAGTTGTTAATACTGTTTGTTTTCCGATTACAATAAAATAAAATAAAAAATAAATAAAAAAATCATCATCACCAGCCTTATAATGTTCTTACTACTGGGGTACAGGCATCCTCTTTGTGAGAGAGTTAATGAGCCTTAATCCACCACGCAGGCCCAGTGCGGGTTGTTGGATGTCACATGTCTTGGATTTATTATCATTTGGTCATTTTATCATCATAACGTTGCATGGGATGGTTCCATTGACTGAAGCAGTGGGCCCACTCTTCTTTAGGGATCTCTTCTACGTCTTTTTTAAACGCAGCCACGGCATCTTTCGCTGCTGAGCTAGTGGAGGTTTGCTTGTCGCACCCTAAAATGAACCCGCTCCGAACAATACAGTAAAATTCATTAAACCAGTTGTAAACAGAGGCACGGGATGGGGCTTCCTCATGAAATGCTAATTGAAGTCTATCATAACACTGTTGTTTAGTAAGACCGCAACGAAAGCCATAATAAAACATTGAACAACATTTTTATTTCGGTGCATGACAGACACTTTTTAATTGCCGCCAATTAAAAAAAAACAGATGACATGATTTCATTACACATTTATAGATTCCCAAAGAGTTCCTAAATCGAAATTTAAATAAATTTTTAATCGGCTGCTTTTCTTAATGGCCTCATCTAAAAACTTTCAGTGTGACGCAAAAGCATAATATGTTTTAGTGGCCCAGTGGCTTTGCCTCCCACGGTTAAGGTCCAGAAATCAAATCCAGGTGTATGTTTCAATTCAATGATTCTTTTAATTTTATCTTGGATATTGCTGACATTGGTGAAGGTAAAAATTTATGAGTAATCCTAGACTTAGGGCCGATTTTTTAATAGTCTGATAACTTTTCCTGAGGAATAAAAGTGGTGGTTGGACAGCTTTTGTATAGAAAATATTTCAAACGGCCATTTTTATATTCCTCAGTTAAAAGTAATCAGAGTATTGTAAAATCGGCCTCTAAGTAAATAAATTTAATTCGGTGAATTTTTATTAATTTATTCTGGACGCCTTCCGACCCTGTGCAGATAGACATATTAACTACTCCAAATTAAAAAGTCTATATTCCATCAGGAAAATTTTGGCGCAGAACAAAAAATATCTCGGTTATAATGATACGTCTTATAATGTAGGGTTCACACATAAGAACAGCACCTGTTATTACCTACAGCTTAAATAAACAAAGTGTTCTGTTCCACTGATCTATACTTTATTTAGACATAGAGAAAGTAATTGATGGTCTTCCCCAGACACGACTGTAGGGTAGACCACAATACTGTTCTCAGAAGCAAAAAAGCAGTATCTCAAAAAAATCCAAATTCTGTTTTTATTTTTGCTTATTCTGCATCAGATGAACTAAACATAAAATCTCATTCATAAAAGCGAAAAAACTCTGTCCGATTGTTTGTTACATTTTCATACCTTAGCCCCCCGCCCCTGATTTCCGAATTAAGCATTTCAAGTTAAGTATTTGTCTAACTGTACTTTAGCCTGAAAAGCTGACGAAATTTGACACTAAAGTAGGGTTTGACACGTGCTGAACTCCAATTACTACTCAATTCAGAAATCCGCCCATAGCCTATTAATCTACCTACAATCTAAATATACCTACCCTAGAACTAGAAGGAGGAAATAGAATATTTTTTATCAATAATATACTTGTGGACAGAAGGAAAAATAATAAAAACAGTGACTATATTATAACAGCGACACGGGTCAATCTTCGAGGTTAAGCAACGCTTGCCAAGGTTGGTCCATGGATGGGTGACCATTCTTGAGATACGAACGTACGTGTTTGCCGAGGGACGAAAGCGTCTCGCGCTTTCGTCCCTCGGCAAACACGTTAAACCGTTGGTTCCGGCTGCCATTTTTATATAGATCTTAGACGGTCGTAACGGGAAGTCAGAAGCCTGAAATCTGTCATAACTCTTACCAAGGGGTATCGTGTCAAAGTTAATGGGTTATGGAGGTCATATAGGCAATCGCTTTTTGTGAACTATTGGTGTCAAGTAAAGTTGGGAACAAGCATGGAAGGTTTTTATACTTGCGAACAAAAACTAGAACTAAATATGTGTCTTTTAAGTGACGGTTCATCGGGTGTAGCTGGAAAAGCCGGGTGGATACGCCTTAAAAGGACATAATAATTGACCTTAGTGATGATGTTCTTCAGAAAGGCCAGGTGCGCAGTACTCATAACTGGCGTGTGTGTATGACTAGATGTATGAATGTAAGTGAAGCAAAAGAAGTATAAAGATCGTAGCAGGTGGCGTTCTGTAGGTTTTGTCTACCCCCATGGGCAAAAGGCTTTAGTTTTTTTATGTATGTAAATAATAATATTTTTTTATAAAATACACTTATTTACTCGAAACTCAATTTGATTGAGATAGCACGTTTTGTTTTCCGAGGGTATTGCGTGTTTCTATACTGTTTATATCATTTGCTGGCCGCTTGATTAATTGCATCGTCTTGACACGCTGAATCCACTGGACTGTGCCGAAATAATCTATAGTTTGAGTGTTAGAGGGTAATCTGTTAAGCCCTTGAAGGACTGAACTAGTTTAGTATGAAATTGTTATACCTACCTTAAAGATATAGATGAAGAACGTATCGGACCCTAATATGCGACCATATAAATATATAATATCTATTTACATAAAAATCATTCGCAAGTTTCGCTAAAACTCAATCACGGCTTGACCGATTTTAATGTTATATTTTTTTGTTTGTCGTAGGAGTGGGGTTTCGGACCTTTAAAAAAGTGTACAAGGGGCCGAAGCCACCTCGCAGGGGCATACGTACAATTGTCCATGTATGCACAAAGCGAGTGCACCCAAGTACAATCCCCGGCTGTTGCAGGACTATTGCAAAATATGGAGACAAAACACATTGGGCTATGTATGTTGGGAGGTTCAGTGGATCGATTACATAAAACTATAGGAGAACTATTGGCCCCTGCCTGGCCATTGTTGATCTACACGGCTATAAAATGGCAGGGAGTGACTCGCACACTCAGTTGATGGGCCCCATAAACGGTCGCTAGTAATTTAGTGACGTAGCGCTAAAAGGGCAACAAATACGGAGATGCTTGAGAAGTGGAGAGGTACACAGTATATTTGTTAAGTAATATTTTTGAGACACCTTGTATATTTTTAACCGACTTGCCAAAAATGAGGAGGTTCTATGTTCGACATAATGTTTTTATAATTTATTTTTTCACTTATATCCCCATCAATTTTTTACCTATTTTGAAAATTCTTTTTTTGTTTGAAAAAACATGTTTCGAAATTAGTCCCAATTTAGTTTGGTGAAGATCTCATGAAGAACTTCGAAGATATACAACAGAACTCTTCAATAAATTACGGTAAATCTCTCGGGATTGCTGCAATTGCATGTCTGTTTAATGTTTATACCATTTCATAACATAACATTACGCCAGTACGCTCTTAAAGGGTACGCATTCCATAACGCAAACGCGGTACCTAACTACAAAAGACACCGACTTCCAAAAATAAAGTTATTTTTCACTTTGTAGTTTTTTTATTTGGAAGTCGGTAGTATTTTTTTGTAAAAAAGCTTTTTATTTTTCACTTTTTAATTAGTATACTACTGTTTGTTTTTCCTATAAAATTAAGATCCCTACCAGCATCTTACTGCATTATACTTCCTTCTGCCGAGCACGTTTGCTCTTGCGAATCTCCACTCAAGCTAGCCAATTAATGCAAGAGAGAGGTGGGAGCTCTGTTCCCCGTCAGTGTTCACTCCGACCAGCCAATATAGGCAACTAGAAATGAGGAACAAGACTTCTCCCAGGAGGTCAGGTCCGTGGGGTCGCTACTGCTGACCAACTCACCACAAAGTTGCCCTGCAGAATGTATCTCTCTTAGTTTGGCCCCACACCCTAGGCATTTTACGGCAAAGTAGAATCTACCGGCAGGCCTAGGGTTCATTGGAGCGCGCAAACCCCACCACGACGGCAACGTAGAGATACTGCGGTGGGGCATTACTCTCATTATTAATGTACTCACTTATCAGCAACTGGGTGTCTGACGCCCAGCAAATGCTAAGTTGGTAACCCTTTCGGTATGGGCACGCCCGGCGCCTCCCACTATGTGGACCGATGACCTGGTTAAGGTTGCGGGTAGGTGCTGGATGCGAGACGCACGGGATCCATCAATGTGGCGACGCCTGGGAGAGGCCTATGTACAGCAGTGGATGTCTTTCGGCTGAAATGAGGATGATGATGATGATGACGCCCGGCGCATTAATTCTTAAAGCTTGTTTGTACTTCTTTTTACTATTCTTCTCTGTTACTTTGTGATTGTTGTTGTTGTGTTGTGTTTATGTCCAATAAATGTTTTCTATTCTATTCTATTATATTCCAGAGAGAAATACCAAATTGCGTTAAAGGTTGAACGAAGCTAAGAAGCAATTTGCGATCGCAAACCAAGTCCCCCTGGAAAATTAAATTGATACAATGAGTTGTCAAAATATTATTGGTATTATCAATAATCGTCGAAAGAATAGGCATAATCTAATTACCTCAATTATTATGGTAGACTTGAAATCAATGACATCGTAACTGAATTTCCCATTTAATTCTTCTGGTAAGCTCTCGTTTACTTTACCATAACAAGCTTTTAGTATTGAGTCGTTGAGATTAATCGGTCTCGGAAAAATACAGGTTAAATCTTGTCCAGTGGCAATGACAGGTATTGCGAGTTCATGCCACGCTGCAGGCATATCTGCTGTCAAAAGTGCCACTGTAATTACCAGTTGCCATCCCCAATTGACCCATTCGATCCTGGATAAGATATCCTTGATTGAAACCTGAAACACAAAATATCTAAATGTCTGTAAGTGCAAAAAATTATGAAATAGTACATTACTGCAGCGGCCAGCAAAAGAGGCATTGATGGATGAACGTGTAAATGGCGCCGAGGCGAAGCCGGGGCACACATACGTAAGTCCATCAATGCCTAGTTGTGACCAAGGCTTGTATAGTACATTTCCCAAATAATGAGCGGAAATTAAAACTAAGTAGTAGTACCTAGAACTCATTTTGTCAAATAAAATTACTCTTCAAAACAATGACGAACAACAATAATTTTTCTCGCATTTGTTTTCTTTTTTCAATAAACAGCTTTCTATTTACAAGCCAGTTCGAAATTTAAATAAAATCTTTGATACGGTACGTCCTTGGTTGCCATGTTTCGGAGTAAAAGATCGTTCCATTTTTAAATTACACGACGGATATGAGTTTACTATGTAATTTATTTGGCCGCTAAACACTAGAGATAGGGATTTTTATACAACTTTTGCCGGCCGCTGCTCGCATGTATTTGGCCAGTACAGCAATTTCGATTTAACTCGAAGAAGGTAGTCAAAATAATGCTCAAATTTCCAAGCATGTTTGTGAAAAGGGTTTTAACTTCAATCCTAAAACAAATTGTTTTCCAAATAGATACGTTCGACTTATGTGTCTTATATTTCTTTGTAACTGAAAACCAACTACAATACGAATTACTCACCACTCATTGAAGGACGCCCCATTATTGTTGAAAATAACCACTTTTAGTATTACAAATATTAAAACACAAATAAACCACTTTCAGGTAATCTTATTGTTAGGTCTCATCATTTCTGTTTTTCTGTTATTTAAATTTTCACCCATAATGAAGCACGTAATTGCAGACGTCATCATCTATCCGCAGCTATTTCAACAATGATCAGTTATTCGCAATAGTTTCATCAGTTACAGTATAAAGTTACATCATTATTTTGCTGACGCAATAGCTATTATTTCCTATTGCGTAATAAAAATTACAAAAACACTCAACGTCAGGGTATAATTTTGTTTTAAGGTAAAAATACACCGAAAATATACAAAATAATGCAAAAAGGGAAAACACATTATTTAAATACAGACAAGGAAATAAAATTATGAAACAAAAGAGTCTGAAATATCAGAGGAAGAGACATTCCAAAGAATAATTAATAGAAAACTATGTAACGTCATACCAGTTTTCATAATATTTATAACCCATAGTTGTCACCAACCTTTTTTTAAAAAGAGAGTTTAAACTTTAACTAGAGAAACTGCATGGTGTCATGTAAAGAACCTGTGTGACCACCCTGCTCGCCATTGCTAATAAAATCGACGCTTTTAACAGCTGCTATAAAAATGTAAATAATTTGTTTGAAGATTTTTGTGCCATGAATTTTATACGAATGACCTAAGACAAAAAAAACATTTTTGCTGATTTGTGATGTATGACATTCTGTCAGAAAAAAGGCTTCACTTATATTGACAAATGAGATTCGAAAATTTTAAAAATGTAACCGACCAATTTGACAAATCAACAGAAGACCACACCGATAAGTCTTGTATCAGATATGCTACAATCCATATCCATCAGTATTTAACAAGTGTACAACATGTTGACAATGAAGCTGTTTTTTTGATCTAATAATAACGGTCATAAGGGGTTCTGGGGTTCTGGGGTTCTTACAACCATTTTGAAACAACGCTCTTTCTACGCTTTGATCTTGATCGTAGGGGATACATCTATATTCCTGAGCTCCTGAACCGACGTGCCATATCTTTCTTTACTGTTTGATGAGAAAGACGTAGCGTTACAAACGCCAAAAGGGCGTACCTCAAGCTTTAGAAATCTAGAGAGTTTTGATGTACCAGCGAGGAAGCCAGAGTTATAAGTAGTTGGAGAAATTGATTTTCACAGTATTGATAATTGCAGGACTTGCAGTAGAACAACGGGTGTATAGTAATATGAAATGCAGCGTAAACAAAGATTAATGGACGCTGGTGTAATTCTAAAGAGGCTTAAGGTTACACTAGTCGAAAATTCTTCCATACAAACGTAGTCTGGATGGTGTTTGACAATGTACGTTCAAAATAAAAAATGGTATCAATTTGTCTCATCATTTAGCCCTGTATGGAAGCAAAAAAGTAAAAAAAAAATTACTTGAAAGTTATGAGCTTCAAAAGTTCCATATTTCAACACAAATTTTAACGCATCTTTGGGCGCAAATAAGTACCATAAGAAGAAAGAAAATTGAATAAAAAAAGTTAATTAAAAAAATCAAAAAACCCGACTGCTTAAAAAGCAAACTAAAAAGACGTAAACAAGAAGAAAATCATGCTGTGCAGTCGGAGGATACGTATTCACGAGCTGGCGGACCAAAACGAGATGTATCCTCCGACTGCACAGTATGATTTTCTTCTTGTTTACATCTTTTTAGTTTGCTTTGTAAGCAGTCGGGTTTTTTGATTTTTTTTATTAACTTTTTTTATTTACACCTTTTTAGTTATTTTTTTTTAGAATTAGGTACAATTAAACATATAAGTGTTATATGTTTTTGAAATTGCCTCTTAAAATCCTTTATTTTGATATGCCACACGATGGGTTTGGCAGTAAATAAATATTTTTTCCTCATAAAATGGCGCCCAAAATCCGCCATTTTTGTTTTTTCCAATTTTAATGTAGCCAGTGACACTCGCAGGATTAAGACGAATCGATTGACGTAAGAATCATCAAAATCGGCCAACGCGTTTGGTCTCTAGAACGCCACATAGGATCTAACATACATACATACATACATAGACTGATAAACACATCCTCCTTCGGCAGTCGGGTAAAAATGGCCTCCATACAGGGATAGATTAGTAGTTCAACAATGCAAATAATTTTATTCTGAATAGATTCATTCAGTAGTTTTTTCATGATATCCAGACTCCCAAAGGTCTGTTTATAGCGCTAAATCATCATCCATTTCGCTAATTTCCTCCCCGGTCAGTGGGGCGGAGGGGTGGCGCGTGCGGCGCAAATACACCTACACACACATACGCTCACTAGTTTATAGGCTTGTTCTTACTCGGACAATGAAAGGAACGCTCCGAACTAGTACAATCGTACAAATGAACTAGTTCGGTATTCTAGTACTATTAGTTCATTTTAGTTCACCGATCTTAAGACGTCAGTCAGTCGAACGTAATGGAATACATATTTGATTTTCCTTCATACTTTGCAGGCTTAGGACTGTCATTTCGATTAAACAATTTACAATAATTTAAATGTCATAAAATATTACAAACTTTAATGAATTATTGATTATATATACGAATAAGTAACATAAAACTTCATGGTATTTTCACGAGTCGGGAATCACTTGTTTGCCAGGTCGGTCATCGTCCATCACGCTCGCGCGCACGCATCTCTAATCTCTCAACTCGCTCAGACACTTGTACTTATTCATTCTGATTCAGCACTCGCGAGCCAGATGATCACTGTACTAGTGTACTAGATGAACGATTTAAACGACCGAAACATAGTAGTTCGCTCGCTCAGACACTCGGTACATAATACATATTCGTTCTGATTCAGCACTCGCGAGCCAGACGAGCACTGTACTACTGTACTAGATGAACGATTTAAACGACCGAAGCAGAATAGTTCGTTCTCGTTCACCTAAAGGAATTAATTCCTAATAGTACATAGTACATGTACTACACAAGCCTACTAGTTTAGCTACCGCCCGGCGCTCGCGCCCCGCTGCCCCATAGGGCCTCAATCGTCTGCTGCATACGTCACCGTAATTACGCGCGTGCTGTGTATGTTACAAGTATTGTTATTGTGATATCGACGATAACGTATTCGTATAATATTTTACAACATTGACCCCTGGCTTGAACTATGGATTCCGATATTCCTTTATGTTTTGTTGTTTTGTATTGATTATTTTGAATTGGTCCCAAATTTTACTGACCTGACTGGCGTTGGACTTTGGATTCCGATTTCATACTGATTTACATGGCGTTTGAATTTGAACTTGTTGCGTCAGTGAAGTGAATTGAAGTGACCTTCAGCAGTTCAAGTAACAATGGGTAAGTTGAATCTTTTATCGAATTTAGTTTGTACAATTCACGAGGGCGCTTGACATGACTTTTATACCTAAACACAGACTTGTAATTCTAATGTTTCACGCGCATTTAAAAAAAATGTACAAACTACTTATCTTTATCTATAATTAGAAAATCTTTTTTACAAAAAAGATACTACCGACTTCCAAATAAAAACACTACAAAGTGAAAAATAACTTCAATTTCGGAAGTCGGTGTTCTTGTTTTTGTTCCTTCGTTTTTTATTTTTTACTTTTTAGTTGTGGTACATAAAGAGCAAGTTCAATAAGGTACCTACAATCTCAGGTTAGAGAAAATCTAAGCCTAAAATGTCCAAATTTATGCCTGAATAGATTACCTGAATATCTAATATAAAACTAACATAACCGGTGCAATGAGGGCCAGGGTGAACCAGGGTGAACTGTACATATCTGCGTACCCCTTTAGAGCGTACCGGCTTGACGTTATGTTATCAAAAGGCTTAAACAATAAACAGTTTTGCGATCGCAGCAATCCCGAGAGATTTGCCGTTGTTTATTGAAGAGTTATGTTGTATATATTTTATTTTTTTATTTGTGATGGGTTTGCTCTTGACTCTATTCTAGGTCAGAGGTGACTGAGACAGAGTCGACGATGGAGTCAGCTTACCCAGAAGAAGCCTGTTAATTTGTTCACATACATAGAATTATGTATATTAGGATATTAGATTCCAATTAGATTAGGTATTTTAAGATTTTCGATAGTCGTGCCTACTTATATCGAAAGTTCATTATTATGTAGGTACCTATCTGTTATATCGGCTTGGCTTCAGCGGCGGACAAACACAAAAGGAAGCTATTTTTTAACCGACTTCAAAAAGGACAATGTTCTCAATGTGACTGTATTTTTTTATGTCTTACCTCAATACTTTTTTAATGTGAACCGATTTTGATGATTCTTTTTTATTTGTATACCTACTATGCGCGCCGACATTCACAAGCTCGGCTCAGCCACCCGAAGCTATTATATTGTATTGTGATAACAAAGAGAATATTTCAAACTGCTATTGTAAATAAACAATCAATAAACAATTTACAAAATAACATTATTTTTTATTTGATGAAACTAAGTACCTAGAAAACAAGTCTCACATCAAAGTGGCGCTGTCGAAAAAGCAATTATCCTGACTCTGGCTGGTATGAAATACCTACTTACGGGGAGTCGCCTGTAAGTTATAGGTAACTAGCTAAGGTAAGTAAATACCTATTTAATACACATTGTAATATTTGCACAACCTGCAATAAAACACAAAAAAATAAAGACATGACCTACACCCGTGCGCATAGAGCCTAGCTTTCCGCACGCGCTGGTACGATACCTACAGTCAGCGAAGCCCTGGCGCCCGTTCTGCCAACGTAAAATGTACCGACTTGACGCTCGAACACTTTTCTTTCTTATAACTAAGGGCATGAGGTTCAATAAGCGCGCAAGCGGCTCTCTCTTCGCCGCCCCAAAAAATAATTAAAAAGTCAAATCAATAAAATGACTTACGGTTAAGAATCTTTATTTCTCAAAAGAATTACAATGGCATTCACTTATATGAGAAACTTACATATCTAAACAATTTAAGTTATGTTGAGCGTACTTACAGAACATAAAAAGTAATATAGCATATGTTTACAATTAGATTAGTCTATTAGTTAATCTTTACATATTTATAAAGTAAGTTATCCAAAATTTCAATGACTAAATTTGACCCAAACAAAAAACAGGGCAAGCCAAACAAAACCGTTTAAAAAACAAAACACTTGCAAAAAAAATAAAAATTACAAAAGCTTTAGTAGGTAGAAGTAAATAAGTACAAAGAATTAGTGAACAGTTGACAAGAAGCGCCATGTTTATGTTGACGCTGAGCGTAATCGAACTTTTTCTGTGAGTTATTGTTTTTGTTGAGTAATGTGTTGTTTAAGTAGTTTTTTAAATAATCGTAGTGATTTACACTCTTTAATATGTTTTGGCAGTTTATTAAATATTTGTGCACCTTCATGTGTTAAGGTTTTTTTTCCGTGCTTAGTTCGGATAAAAGGCAGGTGGATGTCTTGACTTGTCGATAATAACAATATCTATGTAAATTCACATTTTCGAAAGAGATCTTATTGTCAAGTTGGGAAAGTCGCGGGTAAGTATAGGTGCATAACAACAAGTAAATTGAGTGCCTTCTAATTACGTTACACACAGTAATAATCCAAAGTTCTAACACCTATTTTATGTTTATGTTGTCAATGAATTGCATACGCGCCACCGGCGGCGGCGATGACACCGCAACCACACACAAGTATATTATAGTAATCTTTGCACAGACACCGCTGTCGGCGCTCTTCAATGAAATTGTGCATGTATGCGTCACACAGCGTTATGTTATACGTACACGATCTAGCTTCTTACTGCTCATCACAGCGTCTATCTCTTTCGTGCGTGATGTCGGAGGAGATAGCAAATATTTTAACTCCGCCCCCAAATAGTTCGTGCCGTTGACTAGTGTAACCTTAAGTAAGCTTAAGGCTTGCTGCAGTTGTGACTTTAGCTGAAGTTTTTGATCAATATTTTTGTTCATCCCGGCAAATGCTGTAGCATTTGAATTTTATTAATCGATTATTAGATTAGTGGTATGGCCCCGTGATAATGGCCCCGACTTATGTGTCGTAGGTCATGGGTTCGAACCCAGACAGAAGCATTACTTTGTGTAAATTATTTCATCACCACTGCTCTAAAAATAGTGAAGGAAAACATCGTGAGGAAACCGGCATATCCAAAACCAAAAATTCTATGATATGTGACATCCATCAACCCGCACTGGCCTGGCGTGGTGGATTATGGCCCATTCTCTCTTCACGTAGAGGAGGCTACTGTCTCAGCAGTGGAAATGTTAAGAGGCTGATGATGATGATGATGAATCTATTATAAACTATTTATGATTAAAAAAATCACAATTTACACAATCTAAAAATTCAGAAAGTATTTAAAACAGTATTTGCATGCCAAGGTATGATTGAGACAGGACCCTCAGGAGCCCTTGTCACATTGTTACGTTGTGTAGGACAGTAAAGTAAGACCAATCATCAACGGTATAGATTGCTAAAGTATTGGAAATCGTTAAGTGCGCGTGAGTATTATTGGAATTAGAATCCAGATATAACAACAATATCGACAAAATACCTTTCAAACCGCCTAGCACAGTTTGCATCGAAGAAAGTGGGCGCATAACTACGTAAACAGCTAAATAAGATATAGCTAAATAAGCCTACATCAAAGTAAACACTATTCCTCATTGAGTTAATAATAATATTAACCAATAGCAAGCTACAAGGAAAAATCCTTGGATTATTGTTTAATCACTACGCATATTTGGAACAATTTACATATATGAAATTTAAGAGCGTTGCAAATATATACGCAAACATGTTTATTTCAATTAAATTAGGATTTTAAAATGCCTATGATGTTTATAAGAGCTAAGCCAATCAGTAGTGAACATTTAGATCATGTTAAATAAAAATAAACAACTGCCGCTAGAATAACGAATGCCCAATCAACAAGTCTAGAGTGTGGTTCTTGCGTTGAAATCAAGAGCATAGAACTGTTTGAATTAGGTATCTGAGGTCCAAGAGATGTAAATCTTATGCATGAGGATGATAAGATTTGTTCATTTTGCATGGTATTGTGAGGACTCATCACCTATTTAGAGGCAACCTACTTACCTCTTATAAAACTGGCAACAGATAACTATTTAGATTTGGAAGGTGATTTAAATCAGAACGCTTGGAAAATATTTGAAGAGGTTTTTGTTTAGCTTTGTAGAATCAATACAAGTTAAAATAAATTTTTGCTTATTATTTGAGCTCCCTGAGCTAGCCCTTACAGTATTATCTGTTCATTATTTTGGCAAGACTAATTAAAGGCGTGTGTGTCGATAACAAGGCAAACAGACCTCCTGTAAAGGTCTGTTTGCCTTGTTATCGACACACACGACACAGTCAAATCAAATGCATAAAGAGAGGGCTTTTCGATCGAAATTTCTTTATTTTTGTTTGTTACAATAAATGCATTAGAATAGAATATAACATACTAAAGTATAACTTTTATGGTGTACAATAAATTGTACACCATAAAAGTTATACACATTTACAAGAAACAACTTATTCAATGAACATCATGTCGTGCTCTTTTAGATGTTCCAAACTATTTTGGTTTTATTAACGATTGTTCTTCGCTTTCGAACTAAACTCAGAATATTGGAAGTGTTATGAAAAAGGGGTTAGTTCTAGTAAGGCCTGAGTGATAGTACAGATCACTATTGGATTATAGATTGAAAAATGTTTTTCAAAAATAAATATTTATTTAATCAATAAGTATAACAAATAATTTAACTTAAGGCTAAAATCATTAAGCACAACTTTATCTTTTCAATGACAAAAAGTTTCTAACAGCTTTTAGCATATCGTTAAATAATTATCATTTCAGTCTTTCTTCACGAAGTTAAAAACTTCTTATTATTTATGTCATCATCAGTCTTTTAATGTACCCACTGCTGGGACACAGCCTTCCTCTCTGAGCAATCGCATAGAGGAATTGGCTATAATCCACCACGCGGGCCCAGTGCGCATTGGTGGATGTTACATGTCTTCGAATTTTTGTTTCTAGGACATGCCGGTTTCCTCACGATGTTTTCCTTCGCCGTTTTTAGAGCAGTGGTGATGAAATAATTTACACAAAGTAAAGCGCCTGCCTGGGTTCGAACCTACGACACGTAAGTCGGGGCCGTTACCACTCGGCCACCACTGCTCATAGTACGTTTATTGAATTATAATCACAATCTATGTGAAGGCATATTATGCATATCAATTATCTCTAATTCTAAACAGTTTATATAAGACTGTTGTCCGAACTTTCACGTTCCCTCCTGTAACAAAAGAAATGTTATTTAATACAATTTTTTTCTGATATGTTGGTTGGTTCTGGACGGATCGTAGGGTGACGTTTTTCAGTGACAACAATTTGTATGAGTCTCACTTTAATACTAACCTTTTAAAGTTTTCACCATCTTCGAGAGTCTCCGGTAGTTTGCAATCCATGGTTTCCGGTAGCCAGTAGCAGAAAGCAGCTCCCAGGATTGGAGCTATACCAAAACATAATGGAACTACCCAATAGGCTATTTCGTTGACCTGAAACCAAGTAAATTAGTCATATATTATCATCGTTATTGGACATTACAAGAGGATAATAATTTTGATAATAATGATAATATAACTGCTAGATCCGCAGGGCAGCTTTGTGGCGAGCTGGTGGTCATTGCCTTTATTGGCCGGTTTGAAAACTGACTGGGAACAGAGCTCTTACCTCTCTCTTGCCTTAATTGGCTGGCTTAAGTGGAGATTCGCAAAAGCGAACGTGCTCGGAAGAAAGAATTTAACCCAGTAAGATGCTTATGCTTATGCATATCTTCACCGTATTTCCGGGATTGTCCTGATAGCCGTGGTATACCTCTCCACTCCTAAAGCACCTCCGGATATGTTGCCCACTTGGCGCTACGTCTCTAAAATGCTAACGATCCCTTATGGGGGCCTAATAATTGAGTGTGCAAGTCACCCTCTGCCATTTTATAGCCGTATAGTACAACAGTGGTCGGGCAATGGCCGGTAGTCCTCCTATAGTTTTGGGCAATCGATCCACTAACCTACTACATAGCCCAATACATTTTTCTCCATATTTTGCAATATTCCTGCACCAACCGGGGATTGTCCTTAGGTGCAGTGCGTATTGCATACAGGGATAATCTTCGGTGAGTTGGCTTCGGCTCCTCGCACGCCTTTCATAGGACCGGGACCCTAGGGACCCGAGATTGTCAATAATAATAATAAGGCAATAGATGTCTTACTTACATAATCAATCAAGAACGGTGAAATCATGCTGCCTGATTTAGACGAGACATTGCAGATGGCGTATCCAATATTCCTGACGACTGTGGGAAACAGTTCTCCAGTGTACAAATTGCCTGTCAGAAAGCTGAGCGTCAAACCAGTCGATCCGATTGAAACGATTATTAATTTGGCAATATCGTTGTTGTAAAATGGGATGATCAGCAGCATGCTTATGCCTGCCACAACATTGGAATAAGCCATAACTTTCAAACGAGATACTCGGGGTGTCAAGAAGTACGCCAATACTAGTGCGGGAAATTGGGAAAGAGCTGAAACAAAAGAGAAAAAAATTAAAGATCGGGCTCGAAAATCTAGCAGTTGTATTGGCAAGATTTTTTTTGAACATTTTGAATTGCAATATCACCTACACAAATCAACCGAGAATGATGCCGTTTGCGGCAAATGACGTTGTTACAAGCTTTTTATTAACTTGCAATGTATGTATGTATATGTAAGTGAGTTCGGGTCAAATCTTGCAACTTAAATTTAAAGCAGTTATCTTCAACCGATTGAGATGAAATTTTGCACACACGTTTGGTTTGGATGACAATGCACCGTAAGATAAAAGGCTTGATTAAAAAAAGTTTGTTTTATTGGAAAAACTTATTTTTTTATGTTATGAGCTAATTGGATTCTAAAGTCGCTTAATACAGTACTTTAAAAGTTATATTTTTTTGATTTTTCAATGTCTATTGGGCCGATTTAGTTAAAATTCACATGAAATTTAAGGATAATTTAGAACTCTTTTGAGAAACTATACCTGAGATTGCGAGATTAGTTAAAACACTGTCGCTCATGTGGCCAAGGTAGTATTCAGAGCCAAAGAATACCAAGCCGTCTTTGAACCAATTGTAGGCAATAAACATCGTCCTCATCCTCATAGTTGGTGTTCGGAGCAAATCCGTGATTCCGTAACTCCTTCGTTTGGTTTCTGTCTCAATACTTTTGGGGGCCGTTGTCAATAACTTTTCATGACTTTCTATTGCTGCGTTTACTGTTTCTGGGGATATTTTGTTCCACTTGGCAGCTTTCAGCAATACTTGGCGTGCTTCTTCTACTCTCCCGTGTGCTAAAAACCAACGTGGAGACTCGGGTATCAGCCTGATGAACAAATTTTCATCATCATTGTGTTTGTATTTACTTGGATTATAATGATTATACTCAACGATTAAATAAAAATGGGTTACCAGTAGTAGAATAGCAGCACAAATGATGGAAGGGTGATCATAAACCAATATCCGTCCCAAGTCCTTGTGAGATATGAAAATCCAGGCACCATTAAAAATCCGAGTGCAAAGGAAATTTGGTACAGTATGAGAACGCTCGAACGGTAATGAACGCTGACAATTTCGACCACTGAAATTAAATTTTACGGTTATTGAAATGTATTATTTATTAGATGAACATAATTTTTAATATGTCTTTTACTTACCGATTGAAAAACCAATAAGCATAGTTCCACCTGTAGCAACGGCTGCCATTAATTTGAAAAGTAAAAACAATTCAAAAGTTGGCATGAACGATGTTGTGAGTCCTGCTAGTGCTTGAACTAATAGTCCAATCATCAATGGAGTTTTCCTGCCAACCCTACAATAAATGACAAAACGATTAGAGTTCAGTCCATCTTCTTCGTCTTTTGATCTTTTCTCTCATCATTAATGTACTCACTTATCAGCAACTATTCCAGAGATCATATTGCCAGCAAGAATACCTAATTGCGTTAAAGGCTGAACCAAGCTCAGGAGAAATTTGCGATCGCATACCAAGTCCCACTGGAAAATTAAATTCACACAATTAGTTGTCAATTTATATCATTATTAATAATCCTTAAAAGAAAAGTCATAATTGAATTACCTCACTTATGATGGTAGACTTGAAATTAGTGACGTCGTAAGTGAATTTCTCGCATTTAACTTCTGGTATGGTCTCGTTTATTTTAACATAACAAGCGTTCATCATTGTTTTGTTGGGATTAATCGGCGCCGGCGAAATACATGTGAAATCTTGTCCAGGGGCAATAACTGGTATTGCCAGTTCATGCCACGCTGCAGGCATATCAACTATTGAAAGTGCCACTGTAATTACCAATTGCCATATTCCAAATCGACCCATTGCATCCTGGATAGGATCTCGTTGATTGATACCTGAAACACAAAAAAAAAAAATCTGTAGTTTATGAAAATTACAAAAAAGTTTTTTTACTTCTATCCAAAAAATTATCGTTTTCCAAACAAATACTTTTAATTTATGTAAATCTTATTTGCCTGTGTAACTGAAAACCATCTACAATACGAATTACTCACCACTTTCTGATGAAGGCCCCATTATTGTTGAAATGAATATAAACAATTTTTGTATTAATAGAAATATTCAAACACAAATAAAGCACTTTGTATTTAACAAATCGAATTTCCTGAAATTTTGACGAACTGCTACCGCATTACTCTTTAAATTGTCAAAAATAAATGATGCTCTCCACTCTCCGTCCAACCATTATATAGTACTGGGCACGGCTGTTGTACGCCACGTGCAGAGTGTATTTGAAATATTTGGCAATAATTAATCGTATTTTTTAGTGTAAATCTTATATTACCATGTTTTTCCCCATTATTAATTAGTAACGGTTTTGCCCCGTTAGTAATACGGTAAATAATTGATAACAGTATACTGTTATCGTTTATTTATAGCTCTTTCCTTCTTGTACATGGCTCACACATATTTCATCAGCCCTAGTATCAAGTGTCATGACTTGCTGACGCACGGCTTTGTTTGCTAACTTCAGCACATAAAATGTCTCAATTATAACTTCGCGTATGTATTATTTTTTTCATTTTATTTTCAACGTTCCTGAGAATCCCACTATATTAGGCGAGTAAACAACTTTAATCATCCTTGATGCCCCTACTTTTTTTTTTTTTTTTTTTTAATAATTTGTGGTCATAAATAGTCTATAAACTGAAGTGACACAAGAATCAACGCGTCACACCGTTCTTGACTGTTTAGTCAGCAGCACATCTTAAAATGCGTATTCTGATACTCTATATTACTATGCGGGCCGGGCCCATGCGGAGACAAGTTCTCAGGCAGTCTATTTTTTTTATGTTTGTTTTTAAACTTCCCAACAAAAAAAAGTACCTAGAAAGTTAGAGCGGGAAGGAAGACCCTTCCCACAATGGTGTCTATATCTATCTGTGTTTTTTTACCCGACTGCCGAAAGAGGGTAATGTGTTTATCAGTCTATGTATGTATGTTTGTTCCTATGTGGCGTTCTAGACACCAAACGCGTTGGCCGATTTTGATGATTTCTATGTCAATCGATTCGCCTTAACCCCGCAAGTGTCACTGGCTACATTATAATTGGAAAATAAAAAAATGGCGGATTTTGGGCGCCATATTGTGGAGCACTAAATTTATTTTTCTTCCAAACCCATCGTGTGGGGTATCAAAATAAAGGGTTTTAAGAGATGATTTCAAAAATATATAATACTTATATGTTTAAATGTACCTAAATCGAAAAAATAATGTTAACTAAAATTTTATAAATAAAAATAGTTTATTTAAATAATCTAAAAACCCGACTGCTTGAACAGCGAACTAAAAAGACGTAAACAAGAAGAAAATCATGTTGTGCAGTCGGAGGATACATCTGGTTTTGATCAGCCGGCTCACGAATATGAATTTTAAAATTAGATTCTACATTCATTTAAAAAACTTAGTATAGAATATATAGAACCTTTATTTAAAAGTTTATCATTATTTTATCTATGGTTAATTGGCTGTTCACAGCCAGTCATAACGATGTAGAATGCAATAGAATCGATTTTTGATGAAAAGACTAACCAGTAATTGTTTGTTTTGTGTAATAAATAACTATAAAGTCCGTGTATAACGTGTCTATATAAATTACGTCGTTGGTAGCGTCGAACAAAATAGACCTAGTTTATTTTCTATTTTATAAAATAACTCCGAAACCAGGATTTTGTTTTCAAAAATAACTTTTGAAAGAGTTAACATAATTAGTGTATTCTATAAAAAACAAAGATTGAATTTGATGCATCATGGTACGGGATTCCATACATCCATGAGCATTTTCCTTTAGTGCAAAAAAATGTTTTTTTGTGCATACATTAAGTATAGTAGACTACAGTGTAACGAGTATATAATTATATACTACAAAATGTATACAAGCTCAGACGGTGCTACCATATTTCTAAACACGCAGTTACTCGTTCAGGATTGGCTCAAAATGGTACCTGAACAGCAAAAAGTTATGGGCGTTTACATAACGACTCCTGATTGACACTATTGTATACGTTAGCATAAACTTTTTACTACGACTGTTGCGATGGCAGTACCCCGAGCTCCGAGCCATGTTACTCGCTCGGATTACGACGACAGAAGAAAGCGAGCTCACTCCCGATCTTTCTAAGACTCTCTTCTGCAACCTTTACTAGCCCTAAATACATCATTCATTGAAGCAACAATAACGCTACCAGATCCATATTCCCATTTTGATTTTTCCCTGCCAACCGCCGAGTACGCCGTTCCGAGTTCGACGTTGTACAATATTCAAAACTCGACTGTTGCAATATCTAAGTCCACAAAATTTATTATATGCTAATGGTGCGTTTCTACGGCGTGCGCTGCGGTGAAAAGTGAGTTTTCAAAGTTCACCGCTCAAGTGTTAAGATTGTTTCTTAATGGTTAGTGTTCCAATGTTATGTTTTCATTGCCGAGAAAAAATATCCCGAGGGAACATATTTCCGAGCTAAAAAGTGTCTTATGTGTTAATCCAGGCTGTTGACTACCTTCATACTTCATACAAATTAAAACGTTTCCTAACACAGTAAAATTCCCCAATTAATTTATCTTTCAACAAAATGTATCAATATTTATTATGAATGTATTTTTATATGCAATTTAATAATTAATATGTAATATTGTAAACGGCTCGCCATCACAAAGTTAAGCCCTGTGAGGTTTTTGTTGTGTGGCTTAAACCAAATGTGAAATAGGTTAAGTATTTTGGAAATAAAAAAAAATACAACATTTCATCAAAATTGGTCCAGCCGTTTGAGCGTGAAGAAGTAACAAACATACAAACACACACACACTCACAAATTTTTTATCTATACTATTTATTTTATTTTATTTATTTAACCATTTATGCACACACACATAATATACAGACAAGAGGAAGAAATAGAACAATAGGTACATAGGTAATGCTTATTTCTATAGAAATCTCTTCCAGCATACCTGCGAAAGGAAAGATGAAAAAAAGAGATATAGACATAGTGTGTAGAGTTGAAAAATAATAAACATAAAACGATTCATAACTAAGTAATAACTAATAAACAATACCGATAACAAATAAATATACCTACTATCATAACAATTTAAACAAACATATTTGTAAAATAAATATTAAAACAATAAATACTAATACCTATCTATATATATATATATTTATAAAATAATAATACATAAATAAATATGCAACTATGACGGAATGGAAAGATAGTGGACTTTCACTCTTCTTTTAAAAACTGCAAGAGTTTTGCAGTCCCGTCAGGCGGTATAGAGTTCCACAATCGCACGGCGTGCACAGTAAAAGAGTAGGAGTAGAAATCGGTAGTGTGGGAAGGGATATTAAGGATATTTTTAAGATGCGACCTGCAAAGTGCATCGGAAGGACGGGAGTAAGAAAAGCGTTCACGGAGGTAGGAAGGCGTTTTAGGATTATGAAGGATGTTAAATAATAGACACAATATGCGAGAGTTCCTGCGAAGTCGAATAGGGAGCCACTTGAGTAACTTGCGAAAATCTGAAACGTGATCGTACTTTTTAAGGTTGAAAACAAAACGAATACATACATTTTGCAAACGCTCAAGTTTATTTAAAAGCTCCTCTGTGGCATCCAAATAACAGGCGTCGGCGTAGTCGATGATTGGCTGAATGAGTGTTTGGGCAAGGGAAATTTTGTTTTCCAAGGGCAAAAAGCTCTGGAGGCATTTCAGCGAGTGGAACGAGTAATGCACTTTGCGACTGACCTCAGCGACATAGGCAGACCACGACAGATAGGAGTCCATGATTACCCCCAAGTTTTTAGCCGTCTTAGTGTACCCAATCTGTACTCCATTCAACCATAGCGGAGACAGCGACGCAACATCAAGCCTGTTCCGCATATGCCTGCCGCCGATAACCATGGCCTGAGACTTCCTAGGGTTGATTTGCAGCCCAAAGGACTGCGACCACTCCCCAATCAACTTCAGGTCACTGTTTACGGCAGACACGGCAGCTTCCGCATCATAACTAAGAAAATGATGGTAAAGCTGAAGGTCGTCAGCGTAGAGATGGAAGTTACAGGAGATGATTCTAGTAACAGTGTTAATAAAAATGGAAAAGAGAAGAGGAGAGAGAACGCCACCCTGGGGTACACCCGCAGTAAGAGAGCACCAATCCGAAGAACACTCATCAAGGCGTACCCGCTGCGAGCGACCTCTGAGATAGGAGTCGAACCAATCAATAGTGGAAGAGGAGAAATTGAAAGATTTAAGGATCCCAAGAAGGATATCGAAGTCAACAGAGTTAAAAGCACTGCTGAAATCAAGAAGCACAAGTAACGTCAGAGATTTGTGATCCATAGCCCAGCGGATGTCATCAGTCACCTTTAAAAGAGCTGTGACAGTACTGTGACCAGGTCGGAAACCAGATTGAAAAGGACTAAGAAGATCATTACTAGATATAAACAGAGACAGTTGCAGATGAACAATGTGCTCAAGAACTTTGGAAAGATAAGGAAGGATGGAAATGGGTCTGAAATCGGACAAAGTGACCGGGTTAGGTATTTTGGGTAACGGAATAATATGGGCTAGTTTCCAAGCATCGGGAACAGTGCAAGAAAACAAGGAATAGTTAAAAATGTGGGTTAAAACGGGAAGTATTGTGGAGAGGATAGGGGTAATCATTCTTGAACAAAGATCATCATTACCAACTGCGGAGGAAGAGATAGCACAAATAGATTTTTTGACATCAATTTCACTCACAGGACTGAAACCGAAAGACGAACACTGCGGCACTGGTAAGGCGGAAAGCTTATTTAATGTAGCTGATTAGACGTGTGGATCCAAAGTAACGGGTGGAAGTGAGAAATGTTTGTTGAGAGCACACACGTCAGTCTCATTACTAGCAATGACAGGGGACTTACCAATGCCGACAGTTTTCAGAAACTTCCAGACTTCAGAGGAGTTCCGGTTGTCAAGAGAATTATGGAACTACCGTCTCTTTGCATCTCTACACATACGACTACAGCGATTACGCATCTCACGATACGAACTTAGGTTGCGCTCAGAAGAACGGAGCTTTAACCTTCTTTTGGCACGATCTCTACTTGCCATAGCATCCTTAATAGCAGGGGTGAGCCAGGGAGCCGGCACATACTTTACTCTGACTCGACGAATAGGAGCATGACGATCGTAAAGGCTGAGTATCTTAGAGTTAAAAATACGAACCATATCATTGATACTAGAGCTTTCAAGCACATCCGTCCAGTCAATGCCACCTGCATCTTGCAGCAATGCCTCCAGATCTATGCCCTTATAGTTCCGAAGGAAAATATAAGATGGTTTGCGCTTTGGAGGACGAATCTTGTAGGATATGAAGATTAAATCGTGGTAGGAAAAACAAGCAGAGAGCTGACCGTGAATAGATACATTATTAGCTTTAGAAACAATCATTAAATCCAAGAAAGAAGTGGTGCAATTAGGAAAATGATGAGTGGCAGAGAGAGGGAGAATACTGAGGTTAAAAGAAGACAAGAGAGTTTGAAGTTTGTGAGTACGCGAGTCATTTTTAAGAAGGCAAGTGTTAAAATCACCCATCAAGACTACATGGTCGTAAGTAGGACAAAAATCGTTTAAAAGCGAATCAAAAGAATTAAAGTAATCGACACTGAGGTTAGGACTATACATCACGCCAAGAAGCATCTTAACGTGATGTAAGGAGATTTCTAAAAATAGATGCTCCGCTGAGCCCGAGTAGGGAGATGGTGATGTACTGATAACCCTAAAGGGAATACCAGCACGCAAGTAAATGGCGACACCACCACCACCCTTCCCCGTTCTATCGTTACGAATAAGAACAAAGCCAGGGAGGGCATAGTGAACCGATAAAAGTGAAGGTTTCAGGAAGGATTCGGAGATCAGCAAAGCATCTATGTTTGCACAGTTAATGGAAGCCAGAAGATCAGAATAATGGCTAGGAATACTCTGGGCATTGATGTGAGCTATGTTGAGGTTATTGGGATAGTGGGAAAACAAAGAAGATATCTATCTGATCACCAAGAGTCAGAGGAGAGGAAGAGCCGCACTAAGGAAGCTGCTAGAAGAGGAAGAACATGAGAAAAAATCAACATCTAAATTACCATCAACCATAGTATGCAAGTATAATAAACTAAATAAAATACCTTAAAATAAATATTTCTAAAAATGAAAATAAATAAAAATGCAAAACAAAAAAAAAATACAAATAATATTAACAACTTATTAAGTTACTGCCCAAGTAATAAAACCACCTGTACGCTGTAGTTGGAAGAGATTTTAACAACATTTTTAAGCAAAAGAGTAAAGACAAAACGTGAGAAATCAAAAGAAAAATTAAACTTGCAAACGAGAATATATATACTATCTATAATTCTATACTAATAATTTATACAAATAAATAAAACTGAAGTATTGAATGCACGTGAAAGTATATACGGTACTAACAACAAATAAGCAATTTTTAAGATATTTGTCTGTCTGTCTCTGTCTGTTTGTTCCGGGTAATCCCCGAAACGGCTGGACCGATTTTGACGGGACTTTCACTGGTAGATAGCTGATGTAATAACGAGTAACATAGGCTACGTTTGATCACGAGAAAATTCATAGTTCCGGCGGGCAACTAAAAAAGTAAAAATATATTTTTTACGAGTTTGACGCGGACGAAGTCGCGGGCAACAGCTAGTAATCTATACTAATACTAATACTAATTACTAACTAATCATCAATCATCAATCAATATTATAAAGAGGAAAGATTTTTTTGTTTGTTTGTTTGTACCGAATAGGCTCCGAAACTACTAGACCGATTTAAAAAATGATTTCACCAATAGAAAGCTACATTATTCCTGAGTGACATAGGCTACTTTTTGATCCCGATAACAGGTCCTGTGGGGTGGCCCACGGGAGCGAAGCCGCGGGTAACAGCTAGTAATATTATAAAGAGGAAAGTTTGTGAGTGTGTTTTAATGCCATTATAAAACCAAATATGTCTTCTTTTGTATTATTCGGTCAATCCTAGTACTAGTAGTAATCCTAGTAGTGTAGTTTTGGTAGGTTAGCCGCCAGTATCATAATCATGCTAACACACATACATCGAAGTAAACACTATGTTCCTATACAAGAACCAATAGAAAGATACAAGTGAAAACCTTGGATTATTGTTTAATTACGTACGCAGTTTTTATTCAAGTATATTTATTAAAGGAATCTCCTTTACTAATACGAAAATAAAATTATTAACTAAAACATAAACATACTTATATACAAACGCGTATAAAAAGGGTAGGGCGTCAATGGACGTCAAAAAATACGTACGCTTTCTTGGTACTATTTACACAACTGGAATTCAAGAGCGTTCCAAATGCGCAAACATGTTTATTATAATTAAACGGGGGGGGATTTTAGAATGCCTATGATGTTTATAAGAGATAAGGCTAAGACAAACAAACTTGGTCGTATTATGTATTATGAAAGTAACCAGCGGATATATTAAACTAAGTCAAAATTCAGTCTAGTGATAACGAATGCCCAATCGACCAGTCTTAAGTGAGTGTGGTTCTCGCGCAGGAATCAAGAACATATAACTTTTTGAGTGCAGCCGTTGCTACAGGTAGAACTAAGCTTATTGGTTTTTCAATCGGTAAGTAAAGGACATCATGCAAAATCATGTGTTTTTGAAAGTATTTTCTATCCATACATGGTAGTCATTATTATTCACCGCAACCATATTTACCGGTTTTGTCGTAAGCTGCATGGACATTATATGGCAAATGTTAAAACTACGGTCCAATTTCAAAACTGAAACTAATCACGATTATTTCAACTAAATTCAGTTTATGCAAATACGGTGTTCCGATTGGTTGAGACCGCTGAGTAACTACCAATCAGAACGCTGTATCTGCATAAACTGGGTTTGATTAGTTTCATTGATGAAATCAGCCCTAATTGATTAGGTAGAAAACACTCATTGAAACGGCCACGTTTCAAGATATTTGGAATGCAAGTTACTCAAATAACAAGCTTTCTATCCAAATATTTCGACAACGTGACACTTTTGGGCTCCATATATAAAAACTGAAGCCATAAATGCAATAAAGTGAAAAATTAATGATATAATGTCGTCATCATCATCATCAGCCTTTTAACATTCCCACTGCTGGGACACAGGCCTCCTCTCTGTAAAAGAGGGAATGGGTCGGTTTGGTTGATGTCATGATGTCTTCGAATTTTTGGTTCTAGGATATGCCGGTTTCCTCACGATGTTTTTCTTGACCTTTTTAGAGCAGCTATTTTGCTATTATTTATCTTATTCTATTTTATTCATTAAATATTGTATATTCCGTTCCGTGAATGTGTCCGTGGCATCAACAGTGGGCCCTATCAAAATATCAGCGCAGCGTTATTTTATTTTAAATATCGTTGCAAATGCTAAAATAGGAGCCTTTTTGGTCTCGCACGGGGTTATTTATTTTTTATTATTGTTTGTATTTTGCTTATCTCGTGTCTCCTGTGCGGGTTACAAATAAATATTTTTTCTTTCTTTCTTTCTTTCAGTGGTGATGAAATAATTTACACAAATTGATGCGCCTGCCTGGATTCGAACCCACAACCTAATACACGTAAGTCGGCCCCCGTTACCACTGGGCCACCACTGATTATATGTAACAGAGAAAAATCATGTCAGAAAGAAAAACAGTTCAGTACATCAGCTGCTAATATTGTTTACTGTGGCATAGATTTTCCGCGAAGAGAACAGCGGTCATCGGCGGCGGCAAAATCGAATATTAAATAAGTCGTGTTGAACATGAGAGGTCGCAGGTGGAGGTAGCCTTTTTGACGCTAACAGGTTCTAATAACCCAATATTAATATCGTTAGCTAAGACCTCGCCTCTCGTGCTTGAAGGCGTAGGTTTGATTAATATGCGCTTTCTAAGTTTATCTTGGACATCGCCGACAACGGTGAAGGGAAACATCATGAGAAAACCTGGACTTATAAGGGTTGGGTTATTATAAATTTGTTCTTCATTGGCGATTGGCGTAACTGCTGCAAGGCGTTCCATTGCGAGGATAAACGCATTTCAATAATAAATAAATCAGCAACAGCCATCATTGCTAAAAAGTGACCTAAAATAAACCAACTTTATCACATCATATCATGATGTTTATAGAGGTTATCTGCCTCGTTTGATGGTTTCACGCATTAAATACTGACCATATCATAAAAATGTCATAACTTTATCTTCATTTTAAAGGTTTTTTACAAGGGATGTTACGGGGTATTCCCTTGGGCAAGCATGGCCGAATATGACCGCATTGTATAGCGAATAAAGATATTATTTTGACGCATCTTTATACTGAACTGAATAACGTCTTAAAGATTCCCTTGGAGCTGGAAGCCATGATAATACTTCGGTTTTTACCCAGGTAAAAGGATAATTCGAATACTAAGGAATCTAAGATGAATCTTAATTAAGAGGAATCTTAAATTGTTTATTCATCCTTTAAAATATTATCTTGCCTGATATTATAATCGTTTGTTTGTTTATATGAGATAAAGTCTAGAATTACTAAGACGATTTCGAAAAATATTTCACTTTTATAAACTACACCATTGTTGCAAGCATAATTATGTCGATATAACAGAAAAACGAAACCATGACATAAAAATGAAAAAAATAAATAATAAAAACCTTTATTCCACTACTTACAATTTTACACTTAACTAAGTATAGAAACACTATTTAAAATATAGAAAATACTTTAAAAATAAATTCTTCTTCTCAATCTGTTACTTCTTTCTTTTCTTTATTTTATGAGCGTTTGCCTTGGCCTTCGCCTCTGCGGCGAAGGCCTTCTGCATCCACTCCGGTCCACAACGTTGGGTAAATATATCTCTCCATCTCTTTCTTTGTCTTCCTTGCTTTCTGTTACCTTCTAGTGGAATCCATTCGGTAAACTCTTCGTCCACCTAGTACTTTCCAGTCTACACTGATGCCCTGACCAGTTCCACTTCAGTAATCTTATTCTCTGCTACGTCGGTTAGTTTTATTTTCATCCGTATTATTTCATTCTTTACTTTGTCTGATTTTTTTATTTGTAGCATACTTCTTTCCATTTTCCTTTGGCATATGGCAATCTTCTCTTCGTCTTCTTTTCTCAACAACCACGTTTGACGTCCGTACGTAAGGCAGGGTAGAACAGCTATTTCCTAGACTTTCTTTTTTATATGTAAGCTGATTTCTCTGTTTTTCAGTCCCCAGAACATTTTACATGCTAAAGCTTCTTCTATGTGTCTCTTTTTCAGTGCAGTTTTCAAACGACACGAACTGCCCTAGGTAAATATAGTCCTTATCATATTCTATTTTTGTGTTACAAACATTTAAAAAAGATTAACATATCTTCAACGTACAGTTTTGAACTTAGAATTCAAAAAAAAAAAAACAAATTGTTTATTTCAAATAAACCTTAGAGTACTTTTAAATTGTCAAAAAAAAAAGAAGACTCTAGTTGAAAATTCGCAAGCGTCAGTAGGTCTCAATGGAGAAGAATTTGCAAGACACTTCACGGACACACTTTTCCATCAGTTTTAATTACAAGTTTTTGGTTACATCATTATTGTTGAAAAAATACATATATATGAGAACGATGTAAAAAGACGTGCACGTAAAAGCGTCTAGACTAACAAACAATTAAAAAATTACAATAACAGGCCGAGGCAACTAAGTTAGGATCAATAATGGCGCCCGTTCACAAACATGACGCATGGATCGGCACCACTAAGCTCAACCATCATGAAAGGAACCGAATGATCCAACAAGTGCCACCATCAGAGAGACATTAGAGAGAACATGACACACTCAACTGCCAGGGCACACAGAATTCAACGAACGACACATAGGTACAGTGAATGGTAGATTTACAGTCGGAACATAGTACTCACACATGTGCAGTTATATAATACCAAAAAAAAATTGTTTATACAATACAAATATATTCATACAGTTTGCAGCAGGTCCAACAATACTTTAAAACTTTTCTACCCGTCACTTGGTTTTGCGCCCTAACGGCTGCGGAGCAGGACCAGCATTGAGCCAAGTATTTTTATCAGCGATGTATTCCCGCAACTTATAATATGCTTGCCTGCATAGTGTGCGTTTATACAGGTTTTAAATTTCGTCTCATTCAGTTGTAGAATGTGGGGGGGGTATTTTATTGTAACATTTTATACAGTACCCCATAAAAGATAATGCTACTTTCATCATAATATCAGCTGAACGACGTCCGCTTCTGGACATAGGCCTCCCCCAAGCGTCGCCACATTGACTGGTCCCGTGCATCTCGCAACCAGTGGATCCCCGCAACCTTCACCAGATCATTGTCCACCTGGTGGGAGGCCTTCCAGCGCAACGTCTTCCGGTTCGCGGTCGCCACTGCAAAACCTTTCTGCCCTGTCGGCCATCCGTTCTGCGAGCAATGTGCCCTACATACTGCCACTTAAGTTTGGCAATTTTTCGTTTTTTTTTTTTTGTTTTCTATAGGCTCGCGTTTGACCACTATCTCGCCTGATGTTAAGCGATGATGCGGTCTATGGTGAAGCACGCTTGCCTAGAAGAAACCTATTCACTCTTGACTTAAAGACCCCAAGGTTGTAGCTATCTGGGAACAAAGACCCTGGAAGGGAGTTCCACTCCTTAGCTGTGCGTACAATGAAAGTATTAGCAAAACGCTTTGTGCGTATGGGAGGGATGTCCACCATGTACCGATGACGCATGGCCGTACGTCTTGTAGTCCGATGATGGAAAGGGCTAGGTGGAATCAAATTGTGCAGTTCCGTCGCACACTCCCCGAAATGTAACCGATAAAAAACCGACAGGCTGGCAACTCGGCGTCGATGTTCGAGGCTCTGGAGCTTTGAGGCGACCAGTGCATCGTTGCCAATAAGCCTTTTGGCCCGTCTGTCAATCGACTCAAGCGCATCAAGCTGGTATTTGGCTGATCCATCCCAAAGGTGAGAGCAGTACTCCATGCAAGACCGAACTTGCGCTTTATACAAGTTGAGCAGCTCGATTTGGCACCGTTGGACACCCCAAGTCTTGATCGAATCGAAAGCTTTCTCGTAGACCACAAACGCTAAACAAAGAGACAGGTTGTACGATTCGGTCTTCTGTATAACCTGACGCAGCGTATGTATGTGGTCTACGGTGCTGAAGCCTTTACGGAATCCGGCTTGTTCAGGAGGCTGGAAATCGTCAAAATTGCGCGCGAGACGATTCGTGATGACACTTGAAAACAGCTTGTAGAAATGGCTAAGAAGCTAGCCAGAAACCTGGTTGAATTAATTGGTCCTTGTTTCTAGTACCATAATTGTGTCTGTCACCGTTTTTACTAAAAATATGTAATTTTTTTCTAACGTACATGATGTTTTCATAAATATATTGACAAGGTACCGTCTTGATGTTAATGTCCTTAAACAGTTCCCTTAGCGAATCGCGCTGGTAAAGATTGTATATCGCTCTGACGGCTCGTTTTTGCAGAATAAAAATGGACTCGATTTCTGCAGCCCTTCAAAGTCAAAGTCAAATAGACCAGCCCCGCGGTATCTACATCAGTAAACTAATGATTTTTTGTAACAGCATAAGCTGCCAAACTTACCCGCCCTGCAAGTGATATTAAATGAGGACCCCATTGTAATCTTAAGTCTAGCGTGGTCCCCAGGAAAATCGTTTTATCGACGATTTCTAGCCTCTCCATGTTTAATATAATATCATAATCAGTACTTTTGATATTCGGCAAGGACAATTTTACGCACTCAGACTTTTTAGCAATTACAACTAAATTATTAGCTGTGAATCAATTTTGACTCTGTCGTAAGACGTTATCTACGTCGTCAACGTTACTCGTACGACTATTTATCTTAAAAATCAAAGAAGTGTCACTAGCAAATAACACTATGTTTAGATAATTTTTCAATAGATGAAAATAAGAAAGGACTCAAAATTGAACCCTGGGGTAGTATTTTCACAGTTAACCGCGATGAATTTACACCGTTTATTTGAATTACAAGTTAAACCGTATTTATAACAGTTTAAATCAAATCAATTCAAATAATTTATTGGTTTGCAAAGTGACCCTTGTTCAAAGTGACCCTTTTCTAAACAAACGCCAATTTCATGTGTAAGGGCCTAAGATTAGATTAAATAAACAAGGCCCGCTTACGCCACCCTTTTTTTGCTTGGAGAAATGCTCATGCATACTGCGCTACCACGGGGAGATAGCGCAGTTATGTGGAACTCCAACCCACTAAAATTCCACGGTGTCTTCCTGTACCGTTTATGGCGGGAACATGGGCACACGTTTGCACTCATTCGTGAACTTATCGCGGATGTCCGTCACCTGACCCTCCTCTGGGGAATACCCCCCATCACCGACGCACCAGAACACATTGCACGCCGTGACCACCACAGGGACCAAACCAGCACATGGGCGCCAGGCAACCCCGTGCATGACACCCTTGGGGACCAAGGGTGTCAGTAGTAGTTACGGGTCAGGTCAGTGTACCCGCCAGCTACCACGTTTCGGATGTAGGGGATAGGGAGAGCGGCGCACCGCAATACCGGCACTTCTCTCCCCTCCCACCGCGGCCTCCAACCCTCAGTTGTGATGCCTCCCATACAACATTGCGGCCCGCCTCAGTTGCGATGTCACCCAAGCGGCACCGCAACATACTTGTTGGCCGCTACGTCATCGTCGGCTTAATCGGAAAAAGCCCTGACTAGCGGCCCCTCCTCAGGTCCCTCTTCGCTTCACCGTGGGTTGCCAAGCCTGGGTTATTTTACTAACTTCGAATTACTAGCTAACCCCGTGTTATATATGACATTCATGTATGACATAAATATATTAGTTTAACCTCGTGTTAGCAACTAACCCAGAGTTAAGTTTTTCACACAAGTGGCCCTTAGAGAGATTAGACTGCTTCTAATAAAAAAAGCGAATTAGTTAGGACAGTCAAAAAAAAAGGTTATTTAATTTTCTTCGTAACTTCAATATTATGATATACATCGAAATTTATCCTATTTTTCGGGCTTACACGTGTAGTGAATTTTATATCATAAAAAAACATAAACGAATAAACAGGTACCTACACAGTGTACTTACTCAAAATACCAGGTACAAAGGTTTAAGAAAAAAAAATATCGAGCAACATACTCGTATAATAATCTGTTCTAAATTCTCATTGGCAAGCTAATTTTTTGCCTAAATGGCACTCCGCCAGCTACGATAACAGATTATATTTTCAAGAGAACCATTATGAAGTATCTTGTAGCTATAAATAGGTGAAAAGAAGAGTTTTCATGGTTTTATTTGTTTGTTGTGTCAGCTGCTTAGAGACAAAATGTTGTTCAATTAAGTAATAAAATTGTGGGTAAACAATATTTAAAATAGAAATCTTGAGTGATGAGTAATTTATTGGTTTAAACAAACGCCAATTTCATGTGTAAGGGCCTAAGATTAGATTAAATAAACAAGGCCCGCTTACGCCACCCTTTTTTTATTTGGAGAAATGCTCATGCATACTGCGCTACCACGGGGAGATAGCGCAGTTATGTGGGACTCCAACCTACTAAAATTCCACGGTGTCTTCCTGTACCGTTTATGGCGGGAACATGGGCACACGTTTGCACTCATCCGTGAACTTATCGCGGATGTCCGTCACCTGACCCTCCTCTGGGGAATACCCCCCATCACCGACGCACCAGAACACATTGCACGCCGTGACCACCACAGGGACCAAACCAGCACATGGGCGCCAGGCAACCCCGTGCATGACACCCTTGGGGACCAAGGGTGTCAGTAGTAGTTACGGGTCAGGTCAGTGTACCCGCCAGCTACCACGTTTCGGATGTAGGGGATAGGGAGAGCGGCGCACCGCAATACCGGCACTTCTCTCCCCTCCCACCGCGGCCTCCAACCCTCAGTTGTGATGCCTCCCATACAACATTGCGGCCCGCCTCAGTTGCCCCTCCTCTGGGGAATACCCCCCATCACCGACGCACCAGAACACATTGCACGCCGTGACCACCACCATGGGCGCCAGGCAACCCCGTGCGTGTGCTTTTGTTTTACCCAGCACTAGCATTCAGACATAACATAATAAGAAAGAACGAAAATTCCCTTTGATTGTTGGCTAAATATGGCTTTATATAATTATATTATATGGATAGGCATAATTTTTCTTTTCTTTATTGGGTTGTGTCAGTTTGTGAGTCATTTAATTTTGACTCCTACAACACAGGTCCTGAATCAGAAGCCAAGGTTTAAATTTTTGTAAGTAAGAATTATTTACTAGCTTTTCGCCGTGGCTTCGCTCCCATGCTTACCTACGTTTTTACGAAAAAATATTCTCGTTATAAGAACCTTCCTCCGACTTCAACGAATATTTTTATATCGAATTGGTCTAGCCATCCTCAATGTTTGCGCTTAGTGACACATTTAGCAATTAATTTATCTTTATATACACTTAATTTCAAGGAATCCGTTCTTAAGCCAGCGATTTACTTTGAAGTCAGTGTTAGCGAAGATACACTCACGCTGGTACATGCTAAAGATTTAAAAACATCTTTATTCATAAGTTCCCAGTCTCATAGACTTCTACATCCAAAATCATATCTTGTTCAACAGAAAGTTTGAAGCACTATCTCAAAACTACTTCGATGACATAACCGAACATGCTACACTATATTACAAAGACATCCAAGTATCTCGATCAGGAACACCATTTTTTACCAACATGGCAGGCTGCCAGCGCTGTGATACTAGGTTTATGTCTATCGGAGATCAATTTTGAGGCTTTCACGGTAAAATAGGTGTTGGGTAAGATATTGAAGATGAGTTACGGGTAGAATTTTTAGTTGGGTATATTTTTGGTTGTCATTTTATTATAAGGTTGCTAATAAACAAAAGGTGATTATCAGGATATATTTTGAGGATGACAGACAAGACGAATAAGCACAAATTTTAATATGGGAATAAATCTAAATTCGTGTAAAATTTTTTTTTTTTTTTTGTAGAAACATTGCAGACCATAATTTTTAAACTTTGTGTGATAATCAATCGAATATGTAGCAATTTCTGACTTCTCCAAAAATTTTCTTTCTGAATTTTTTCCAAAGATCAGTCAGATTCAGTTTCAGAAAATGATGACTGAAAAAATATGTTAAATAATATTTTGGTTTGGTTTGGTTCTGCTAAAATAAGCAGCAACTAATAAAAACACGTCGAATAGCAGAATTCAGAATTTTCAGAAACACCTAAAGAGCAATTACTGATGTCAATATTGAAGAGTGCCAAGTCAATTAATGAATTAACCTATTAACAATAATATAATTGGAAATTACAAAACTGATTACAGGAATTCAACAATACTAGTGAAGGTAGAAGTGTCTACAACTTCATGTTGACTGAATATGATTAAATGGAAAAGGAATAAAATAACATTCCTAGAATTATTGTAGGTGCGACAATTTGTACTGATGAATATAGTAATTTGTCTGTATCATGAATACAATTATGTGGAGCTCGGGGCTAAATAATAACAGCCGCACGGGTCGATTTTCAAGGTTAAGCAACCCTTGTCGAGGTCAGTCCGTGGATGGGTGACATATTTACATAGCGATTTACATTCCTCTATGCCTAGGAAAGCACGTTAAGCCGTTGGTCCCGGTTGTCATTTGAAGATCTTTGACAGTTGTTACTAGTAGTCAGAAACCTGAGATCTGATACCAGTCTAACCAAGGGGTATCGTGTTACCCAGTTACTGGGTTGTGGAGGTCAGATACTCAGCAGAATCTGGTTAGACTGGAAGCCGAACCCAAATTAGTTGAGAAAACGCTAGGCAGATTGATTGATGACTATATTCACGCGGATGATATCAAACGATGTATTAGGGAATAAATAAAACTTTGAGAGACTCTTCATGTTGTGTCTTTTACAAGATATTACACATTTTGTTTGTTTGAAATCCAAAAAAAAAAAAAAAAAAAAAAAAAAAAGGCATCAGTATGACAGGATTTTCGAATTCATATGTAATCTCTAAGTTAATCTTTGACATTACTGACAACGGTGAAGGAAAACACCGTGAGGAAATCTGGACTTATAGTTAATATTGTACGGGTTAGCAATTCCAAATTATTATTGAAATCGCCAAACAGTCTTGAGCAGGCGTGGTGATCAATGCCAACCTACTCGGTATGAGAAGAAGCCTTTGCACTGACAGTTACAGGCTGGTGTTTTTTGAGGCTTAATTATGTTATAATTGTAGATAGGCTATGAACGCCAATGCATACAAAAATCAAGACTTGAAATAGAAAAGAACAGAACGGTAGGTAAAGATATGTTCACGGTTGACATTCTAGAATGATTATTTTGAATTGATTTAGTTTATTGAAATTTGCACGACATTTATTTGTTATCTTATTACTACTAAATATGACATTCTATTAATTATTTTGATGTGTATTCCTTTTTTATAATATTTGCATGCCATTTTCCAAGGCAAACATGACGTTCTATTATTTTGTATTCTAACATCTTGTTATGTATGTATGGTACTCATGTTTGAGCAAATAAAAATGATTTGATTTGATTTGATTTTATCAAGTTGAGGATGAGCCAGTTATGCCATATACATTAGTTATTTAATTGTTTAAAGTTAATAAAAACGGTGCAAATTTAATTACACGTTGAACGCCATGGGGGACAACATATGAGCCTCACTTGTGTCGTAGAGGGTTAAAAATGCGTGATTTTAATTAACATAGAAATATGAGAGAGTGTGATCAGTTTTCAAGGGGCGTCATAGTATATCAATTTGTGACTATTCGACTTACCTGTAAAACATTTCACATACAAATGTTTTACAGGTAAGTCGAATAGTCACAAATTGAATAAATAAATAATTGTTTCTTTTTAACCGACTTACCAAAAAGGAGGAGGTTCTTTGTTCGACATTATGTTTGTTCCTTTTTTTTTTTTTTGTATTTTCACGCATATTTCCGTCAATTTTGGACCGATTTTTTGTTTGAAAGAGTATATTTAGAAATTGGTCCCATTTTAATTTGGTTAAGATCTGGTGAAGAACTTCGAAGATATGCAACAGAACTCTTCAATAAATTACGGCAAATCTCTCGGGATTGCTGCAATCGTTTATACCATTGTGTATTACCACTGTTTATTGTTTATACCATTTCATAACATAACATCACGCCAGTACGCTCTTAAGGGGTACGCAGATCTCTCATTTCACCGGTTTTGTTTAAGTTTCATGATATTCGGGTAATCTATTCTGGCGTTATAGGTACCTTAACCAACTTGCCTATTAGGTAGGTACAACTAAAAAGTGAAAATAAAAAGCTTTTTTACAAAAAAAATACTACCGATTTCCAAATAAAAAAACTTCAAAGTGAAAAATAACTTTATTTTTGGAAGTCGGTGTCCATAACACATAAAATGGTACCTACCAAAGACACCGACTTCCAAAAATAAAGTTATTTTTCACTTTGAAGTTTTTTTTATTTGGAAGTCGGTAGTATTTTTTTGTAAAAAAGCTTTTTTTCAGTACTTATTTAATTTAGTATTTTTATTTTCCAAAATAAAATCGACATTCATCAAGCATTTAAAACTTAGTAAAAATTTATAAATCTAATGCAGATTTATTCATTCCAAGCATAATATTTTTAGAACACAGGTAAAATGCTGTTTGCACCTATAAATCGATGGGATCCTCTGACTGCCAATTCCCGAGCAAAAATAATTCTCATCGTAAAATATCACAGTATACACGGGCGTTGACAACAAGATCCGAGCGGATCTTACACAGGGCTGCCACGGTTCATTTTAAGAAAAATCTTACTTCCTGCTTTTTACTATAATATTATAAACTAGCTTCTGCTAGTGGCTTCACCCGCGATAAAAGTGTTTTATCATCCCAAGGGAACATTACACCGGGTTAATAAGTAGCTATTTTATTTATATTATATTATTTGCTATTGCATCTATCTCTGTGCCAAATTTCATCCAGGTCCTTTCAGCCGTTCTGGCGTGTTTTATAAATATCCATCCAAACTTTCGCATCCCGACCTCGGCTCTATAAATTAAGTACTTATTTTGTAATTAATATAAATCAAAAGTTCATATTTTAATACCTTACATACATTATTTAGTTATAGAAGGATAGAGTAATATTTCATCGAAAAACGTCTTAGAATATTGTGGAACTTTGGACACATTTGCCCCCACGGCCATCGTCACAGGCTATTTCGTATCTGTGTTTTAATTTTTCCGTTAGTAGATTATTAATCTTGTTTAAAGTCTTTTCTATTTTAATAAACCCTGGAGTAGAATCACTTTAGATCAAAATTTTTAGTCAACACGAATTGCAATAAAATTCACAAAAAAACACAGCAACAAACACCGTCTTTTGTTTAACATTCTTTGAAATCGCGCCTTTTTGTCTTTTTCTTTAGTTTTTTTAGTACTGCTTATGGTAGCCAGTTCGATTTCCGAACAAACCTCTTTACAATGCCATATAGGCAATAGAGTTTCCACACGAATTTGACGTTCCAAATTCAAATCACTTTACTCCCTTGGGAGTTCCATACAACTTTACCTCTCTTATGAGGTAATGTTTTACTTTACGTTGAGATTGGAAAATGTCAAAAATGTTTGGGAATGTCAAGCACTATCTAGATTTCACGTGATCAATTCCATACATTTTGGCATTTTGACTATGGCGATGATAAAATAAGACTTTGTCTAGAGGTCTTTTGCATCGCAGTAAGGCATAAATATAATTTTAGATGCTACTACTAGTACTACTGTACGGATTTTGATGAAACTTTACAGAAATATAGCTTATGTGATGAATAACAGATAGGCTCTAATTTATGATGATATTGAGAAAAGTATTAATACCACGCGGGCGGAGCAGTGGGAAGAAGCTAGTAGCTATACATAACTCACACCGTGATCTCTAGATTGCTAATCAGCAAGTTTGGGGACTAAATGTCCTATGCCTTAGATAAGAATCATCACTCTTGAATGGTTTATTCCACTTATTTTATTCTTTGCAAAAATAAATTTTATTCTGTGAAACTATATTTTACTGTATAAAATCCAATATATAAGTTCCAACGGTCGTATTAAACAGGGTAAGTGTACAGCTCATTAGGTACCCATCAATCGAGAAATGAATGAAAGTATGCGTGAAATTTTCTCGCTTGAGTAATCTCTCGTAACCGAACTCGGCCGCTTTTAAAACTGGCGTTGCATGCTTGGTAAAACAAGAGGATCCACACAAAGAATCAGAAAAGGCTTATGTTATTGAGTTTCTAATAATAGCAGGCGATCGACCTGATAGATAAAAAGAACCCGAAGAAAATCTCGCCACCTAAATAGCTCTGTTGTTGGTCTCGTTCAAGTCATAGAAAATTCAAGTGGTTAAGCTAGACGCATTTATTCAGCAAAGACAGAACAATCACATGTAACAGAAGAGAAAAGTACTTAATTCTAAAATCAACAAATCAAACTAATTCACTAAACGGTGACGTAATGAAATGCAATATAAAATTCATCAAAGTTGCGTTTCCAATGCCATCCCATTTATAAAGCTTTAATATCTCATGTAACTGTATTTTCACCACCTCTCGTATGATGTTCTTTACTTCTCCGGACAAGCTCATTCACAAATAGCTCTACTACCTACTAATTAAGAATTTCCTTCACAAAACCGACATCCCATTCGAGACAAAATCAAGGCAATGTTGCCTCAAGATAATCCGTTGATAAAATCCGGAATCTTACCCAAGGTGAAGACTTTCAGAGTCATCAACATTAAAGACAGGTAGCTTAGTCTAAACGATGAAAAATCCTAGTTTTATCTAAACCCGATTTCTGACGCGAAGATAGCAACCCTAATTTCACCTCCAAGTAAATCCGTTGGTAAACACAGTCTTCGTTGGACGTACGCCTCCCGCGATAAAAACGGGGTGTTCTATAAATTAGGGTAAGGTGGTGCAAGAGTGCGCACTTTTTAAATGAGGCTTTGTATTAAAAAGAATATGATAGTCAAAGAAATCAACTTAATTTATTTTAAATCTCTATATATCTTAGAAAAAATCACCATGAAGTTAAACAAGTTTTTACTGTAATTTTAGGTATAAGTATAACATAACACAAAAATGAGAAATGCGTACTCTTATACAACCGGTCGTATAAGAGTGCGCGCCAAGGTGTATAAGAGTGCGCGCCAAGGTGTATAAGAGTGCGCATTTTAATTATGAGCGCATAAGTCACACTTAAAGGGACCTTGGCCAAGATAGGCGGTACAATTCTCGTGCCACCATTCTTTGCAGTCTGAACACTCAATCCAATCTTCTATTATAGGCTCTTTGTATATTTCCTGGCAGCCGACACAGCGCCAGTTCTTCTTTTTTGGAGCATTCTTTGGTTTTTTAGGTTCTTGATCTATTTTTCGTGCGTTTTGACGTTTGCTGGGATTAGATTTTTGGGGTCCTTTAGGGTCAATTTTAAATGCTGGTTTCTTTTTCATATTAATTTGCATTTCTACTTCAATTTTGTATGGTGAACTGCTAATTATGTCAGATTTTTTATGTTTTCTGTTCGATATTTTTCTAGCCTGAGCTTTGGGAACGGGGCATATATCTTTTACTGTTTTAAAAACAGAATCTTCAGTAGAAGTTCCTGGAGTAGGAGAGGATGTCGCGTATGCAAAAGGATTTTCTGTTGCGCTGGATAAATTCTGCGTTGATGACTCGGGTGCCGTAAAATTATTTTCAACTGAAGCCACTGTGACATCCTCTGCAAGTCGTTGTTCATCATGTGAAGGGTCTTTGTTGACTGAGGCGCTCAGAGGCAGTTGTGATGCTGACTCAGATTCAGTCGATGCTCTTGAAGCTCTCTGTGTTGTATCTGTAGCATTAACATCTTCAGGATCTCTATCTGTCACTGAACTTGCTAAATAATCTAGTTCAGTGAAAACGTCCGGATTGTAAGGTACAATGCCAGTCACTTTAAAACTCTGCGCAGCACAAGCCAAAGTAGCAGTTTTGAGGTATGCAGGAGTAAAAATGGCAACCATCTGAAATACAGTGATTGCCCGTCCAGAATGGTTCCGTAACCATTTCTCGCATTCATTGGCATAGTATTTTTTCAGGACTGTGTGAAATCCACAATCAAGTGGCTGCATTTTGTGGCTTGTGTGAGGAGGTAAAGTCAGTGCAATAATGTGGTTATCTCGGTAGAAATTTATGGCGCTGATTGTGCAATGTGAGACGTGATTATCCAGAATGAGGAGGGCTGGGCTTTCTTTGGTTGGCTTGACATGGTCCTTAAAATGTGTTAACCAATTTATGAAAAGATCTGAATTGATATAACTTGAGTCAGATATCATGCCGATTGATCCAGCAGGTGCATCATCCAAAAGCTCGGCCTTCATCCTTTTTCGTCCAAATATAAACGCAGGTGGCACATATATACCCGATGCACTCATAGCATTCACAACCGTAATGTTAACACCCCTCTCTGCACTAGATATTTTACTTACTGATCGTTTACCTTTCGTACTCAATACTTTTGGGGGCTTATTAGGCACAGTAGTTATACCTGTTTCGTCCATGTTAAATACTCTGTGGGGCGGGAAATTGTATTTATCTAGCAATGCTGATAAGTTGATATAAAATCGCTCGACTTGTGGCCTGTTAAAACCCATAGCGCGGGCAACACTTGTCGACGTTGGTTGCCTTAGTGAAATGTTTGGATTGCGACGTAGATATCCTCGTAACCAATCTTTTCCTGCCAATTTAGTTTCCTTATTAAATCTGTGCGGAATTTTATTTACTGTTGCAAATTCAAAAGCTAACCCTCTCAGTGTTTTCGCTGTCATGCCAAAATACATGTCATCTAAAAGTTTTAGATGTTCAGAGAAGTCTTTTTCCATACGTTCAGTAAATGTTGTTTCGTACCTGCCCAATTTTGTGGCAGGTTCCAACCTCTTTAGTCGTTTTCTCAAAGTTGACTCTGCCATACCGAGGGCGGCAGCAACTGATCTTTTCGATTTACCCTTTTCTATAAGCTTCCGAGCCTCCTCCATTGTTTCAGCCTGACAATTCTGTCGCTCAGTCTTTCTCTCTCTCCTAGACATAGTGCTGAAAATAAATAATAAAGCTTAAAGTAGGTAATCTAACCAAAATTATTGAAATACTAGAAATCTCAGATGTATAAGAGTGCGCGCGCACTCTTACACGCGTCACAGTGCGCACTCTTACACGAATCGGCCTAACGCGAAATGATGAATCACTAGCGACATCTCTTGAAAAACATCGTCATTTTCTCTTTAAAACTGTTTGAACAGACACTAAGTTTTGAACATTAAAAGTTTTGATTAATGTTTCCTGGGTAGTTTTCAAACTGTATTCAATGAAAAACACAAACAAATTATATGAAGAGAAGTAAAAATCTATTGGCTTACCTAAAATCCACGTAAATAGTCGTACAAAAATTATTATTCGGGAGCACAACGGCGTTCACTTCAACACCAAAATGCGACTGAAGTTAGTTACAAATGTCACTCAGTACTCGACGTAGGATAGATGCGCACTCTTACCGACCGCGCACTCTTGCACCACCTTACCCTATTCATAAAAAATCTTGACTTCCCTCGTGCCTTGGGGCTGCGAAGAATATAATATATGACAATGTTTGTTGTATAGTCGCGTTGTGTACTTGCGAGTCTATGATCTGGAAGATGGAGAGGTCAATTAGCGAGTGTTGTTAACGTAGGCTGATGCGTTTTAGTGTTATGTTCTATAAAAAAAGAATTCGGTGAGTGCTGGCTTTTTTAGACAGTTTCAATGATGTTTTGAGATTTGCTCAGAATAAAAAGCAGAAAGATAAACATCGTTTTGTTTTATGTTGATCATTATTTTAGATTCTGTTCGCGGGATTTGTTAGAAGTATATTATAAAATAAACTACTATTCAACATATAAAGGCTGACAGGTGCGTCACCACGCGACAACTCCTTTTCTTGAAAATATATTGAGTTTTGTTAGAAATAGTGTTCATAGAAATGAAATCTGTGGAGCAATATAAGAGCAATTATAAGAAAACGGGTCGTCGCGTCATTGTGTCATTGCTGCAACACACCTTTCTTCGATAACCTTAAGATTAGTACTCAAAATGAAACTAGAATTTATTACTAGAATTATTAGAAATATATAAAAATATGCACAAGCAATGACCTGATTTCGTTAAAATAACGTCACAGAAAAAATTATAGCCTCATGTGTTTCCGATAGAAAAATTAAAGGAACAATATCGCCCAGAGATGAAAGGGATCATGGTGAAGCCCGTATAATATATGTATATATCTATCCATACTATAATAATATTTTAAATGCGAATATAACTCTGTCTGTCTGTTACCGTTTCACGCTTAAACCGCAGACTCGATTTAGATAAAATTTTGTATGGAGATAGTTTGAGACCCTGAAAAGGACTTTTTTAGGATATAGAATATATAGAAAGGATATTTTTTATCCCGGCAATCATCCTTAGGGAGGCAGCAAAGGGGGTAGAAGTGAACTAATTGGTGAGCCAATAATTTCTCAAGTAAGGCGGCGCACGCTTACAATATTATTCATCATTATAACAGCCGAAATACGTCCACTGCTGGACATAGGTCTCCGCCAAACGTCAACTCATTGACTGGTCCCGCATACAGCGGATCCCCGCAACCTTCACCAGGTCATCGGTCGTCTCGGAGTGCTGCCAACGCAACGTCTTCCAGTTCGCAGTCGCCTCTCCAGAACTTACAACAATATTGCGCGATATAAAAAAAATGGCTTTTCAAAGTACTAATACTACGCAGACAAAATCGTGGGCAAAAGCTAGTATACGTATATATTATATACGTATACCTACATATTGGTAATAACGATGAGTGAAGTCAGATGGAAACGGTCACGGAAGAGGGTTCACATGTGAGGTTTCTTAGATTGACGTGTTATGAGGGACACGATGGATGGAGGTTAATAATGAGTAGTACGTCTTTTGTGCTGGCTGTAAAATATACCTTCTTGGTCAGAAGGGATGAAATATTTGCTTAACGAATTTTGTAGATAAAGCAGTGTAAATAGAATAGTACATTTTGAGAGGAAGAATTCTTTTGAAGCAGCATTGACACATGGGTTTTTTAAAGCCGGGTGTAAATAATAATAGTATAAATTTTTTACTTCATACAAAACAAAATATCACGCAGGTATTCCCTGAAGGGAAGAACAACTCCCGTACCCTGACGTGTCAAAACTATCACAGTTCGTTCGTAAAAAAGGGACAGATGTATACAAGTCATATACAAATGTCCCTTACGCACACTCAAAATAACCTTGCACTAAGGTCACCTCCCTGGGGTATAAATAAAAATACACCCAGATTAAAATGTACTTCTTTTCTCTCTTCGAATTTTTAAATAAGATAAGAAATATAGAGATATGGTGTACATTAAAGTATATAATATATTAATAACACAACATAGCATCACGTCTGTAATCACCGAAATATTGGGCAAAGGTTCACCTATAGAATATACATTTCACCAGTATATAAATACATATAAAATAAAAAGTTAACATAGCATGAAAAAGTTATAACTAATTATATATATGAGTTTTTATGTATATATATATATTATATAAAACTATAAATGCGAAAGTTTCGATGGATGTATGTTTGTTACTCAATCACGCCAGAACGGCTGATCGGATCTGGATTAAATTTGGCACAGATACACAGATACACTTTCCATGTGGGTGAAGCCGCTGGCAGAAGCTCGTGTACTATAAACATATGAATCTATTCGGCTTTCGAAAAAAATAATTTTGAGATATGATCCAATGTACTATGTATGATGTATGATAGTGTAATAACTACCTTAGACAAAGTATTATTCTATTAGCGATAACGACGGCCGAAATGCAAAAATGTAAGGAATCACATGACATTAGTAATTGCTAAAGCGTTTAAAGAATGCAAATCGTTGCTGAATAATGGATAAAGAAGTTATGCTACGATGAATTAGAGAATTTTCTATAAACTGTCAATTATAAACTGTGTCTATTTAAACCATGCACGAGTGTGTGAGTACACACACACTCTCACAGATACACACCCACACACACACGCTCATACACACACACACAAACATACACACGAAACAACAGACTAATAATAAAAATACTATTAACTTTTCATTTTCATTGCATTTTTGTTTTGTAACGTTAGATATAAAAGAGCGGCACCTCCTGGTACAGGCGTCTATATGCTTCAAAGGAGACGCCACCAACTGTATAACATTGTATAACGTGTAATAGCGAAATAAATATTATTGATTTGATTTGATTTCATTCATTTATGCTACGGCGAGAAGGATTCTAGCCCGAAGGATTGCCAAACTTAAGTGGCAGTGGGCAGGGCACATTGCACGCAGAACGGATGGCCGATGGGGCAGAAAGGTTCTGGAGTGGCGACCGCGAACCGGAAGACGTTGCGTTGGAAGGCCTCCCACCAGGTGGACCGATGACCTGGTGAAGGTTGCGGGGATCCGCTGGTTGCGGGACGCACGGGACCAGTCAATGTGGCGACGCTTGGGGGAGGCCTATGCTCAGCAGTGGACGTCTTTCGTGTGTGTGTGCTACGGCGACGCTTCTGTTGATAGAATGTCCCTTGTCTGGTGCCTCTTCCCCCATATGTTATGCTGTAGTGCTTCCCCAGATGTTGTAAACTCAAGATAAGAAAGGGGAAGAAATTGGCAAGGGGACTGAATTAACACTTAACAAAAACTTTGCTCTAGTTTGTTCATGAAATTAATTATGCACCCTTCTAATAACATTTTCTTCCCCTTTCTGTCTTCTACATAGAAGACAAAATAATACATTAATTTAAGTTTCATAATTGTACAACATAGTAGGTCGTAAAACGGACTTAATGCCTGAAACGGATCAACATTTTTGCTAAACGTCACACTTTCAATGCTAACAAATCCTTTGATTAAAAAAGATTATGTGCGTATGTAAGTAGTAAACCGTTACAAGCTGTTACATATATACATATGTATGTATGTAACATATGTATACATATGTAACAGATTGTAACGGTTTCTAGGTTTCGCTGTTTCTGAATTAAGTATTTTGGAGTTAAAAACGTGTCGAACTTTACTTGAATGCCAAATTTGACAGGTTTTCTGGTTTGACAATTACTCAACTTCAAAATATTCTTAATTCAGAAATCGAGGGTTAGTACACCAGCGGTATGACCATAAGCTCTTTTAATAAGGTTATTTTGAGTGTGTGTAAAAGACAGATGTAATAATATGACTTGTATACATCTGTCCATTACGCACACTCAAAATAACCTTACTCTAAGAGCTTATGGTCACCCCCCAGTGCTATATAAGTTAGTAGTATACAAAAACAGTGCTTATTTTAGTCAAAATCAATCAATAAGTAAGTCATCCGACTATTCTGATTCCTGGCCGATAAAATAATTTAATATAGTTTTTTCTCTGCCTTTGGCTTACGGAACCCCAAAAAAACCACGCTTGCATGGGTATTTATTAGGGTCCCCTGGCATATAAAGTTCGATAGCCGATTGACGGACCTTCCCAAGTGATTGCAACATGTGTACGGTGTTATGAGCTACTCTTATAGCAGTACGGTATTAGGGTGTTCCCCTAACAGCCTTTAATGTTAGGGTAGGGACATTCGAAAATAAAAAAAAAGTTAATTAAAAAAATCAAAATACCCGACTGCTTAAAAAGCGAACTAAAAAGACGTAAACAAGAAGAAAATCATGCTGTGCAGTCGGAGGATACATATTCGCGAGCTGGCTGACCAAAACCAGATGTATCCTCCGACTGCACAGCATGATTTTCTTCTTGTTTACGTCTTTTTAGTTCGCTTTTTAAGCAGTCGGGTATTTTGATTTTTTTAATTAACTTTTTTATTTATAACTTTTTAGTTAACATTTTTTTCGAATTAGGTACATTTAAATATATAAGTGTTATATATTTTTGAAATCACCTCTTAAAATCCTTTATTTTGATACCCCACACGATGGGCTTGGAAGAAAAAAAAATTTTTTCCCCCACAAAATGGCGCCCAAAATCGGCCATTTTTGTTTTTTACAATTTTAATGTAGCCAGTGACACTCGCAGGGTTAAGACGAATCGATTGACGTAAGAATCATCAAAATTGGCCAACGCGTTTGGTCTCTGGAACGCCACATAGGAACAAACATACATACATACATACATACATACATACATACATACATACATACATACATACATAGACTGATAAACACATTACCCTCCTTCGGCAGTCGGGTAAAAATTCATTGATTTACATGAATTTTGCTGACTGAAAATTAACATAATGTCACAACTACGTTGCGAGAAGAATTGGGCAGAGGTGTATTTCATCATCAGTCTTTTAATATTCCCACTGCTGGGACCTCCTCTCACAGGAGGCCTGGGCCTCCTGTGAGAGGAGGTGTTGTTTTTATAGTACACCTACTTGTAGCCAGTTGCGTTTAAGTCCCAAGTAATCAGGAGCGAGCCGGTTGCCATCTAATGGGCACGAATCTAGACGCTACTTCTGATAAATTCCAGATGGAAAATTGAATTATCCAATAAAGCTTTAATCAACCCGAGGTGTGAAGCCAGGTGGGTCGCTGCAGGCACAACCTAGTTAGATGGAGGTACTCCAATGACCAACAGTGCGATTGCGGAGCCAGGTCCCAAACAATGCCTCACCTTTTGTCGTGCTCTCTGTGCAACGACACCTGCACCTTATAATACCTTTGTGAGGCAAATGACAACGCTGTTGGCGTGGCTGAATACTGGTCAAAACATATTTAAATTTGGAATCATCGATACGACGAAGAAGAAGAACCCGAGTTTTGAACCCAGGACCATAAGAAACTCAAGAGTGGCGTTTGGGACCACTAAAACAACTGACGAATATTAATTTAAAGTATTTTACGTCTTTTATTTTTCTTGCCTTATAACTTGTTCTTGCATTGTGTGGGTCAAATCTTGCAACTGAATTTTATAATAGTTATCTCCATCCGATTGAGCTGAAATATTGACAATCAGTTGGTTTTATATGACAATGGATGACCATGGTTGACTAGTAGAGAATGTCCATGGCATTAAGTCCGCCTTTGTACTTTTTATTTATTATTATTATACACTTTATTGTACACCACTTAAATAATTACAGGACAAAACATTTATAACGATAAATGTACAATGGGCGGTCTTATAGCACAAGGCAATCTCTTACAGACAACCTTTTTTCCTTTTTTTGTTCATTTTTGTTTAACCTTTTTTTTTGTGCATGAAGTCTAAATAAATAAATGCACGGGTAGCTATAGCTTGTTTTATAAATTATTTTTTAAATTAATCATTTAATTTTTCCTAAAATTTGAGAAGCAGATAAAATCATGCGAATTCAGCATAAACGCAAGACTATATTATGGACAAAGGGACTTCGCGCTATGATTTCTCAAGGGAGAGATTTGTTGCTTGATTAATTCATCTGGTGCTTTACAGCGCTAACGAAGGCCTTGCTAAGAAACAGATGATTTTATTATTGAATATTTTTGGAACGAAGTTCCTTAAAGAATAGTAGCTTGCAGTAGGAGTGATTCGAGAGAAAATGTGACGACATGTAAGATTTTTGCTTTATCCCTTCATAAGTTTTTCTCTTTCCCTCAGCGTATATTTCTATGTGCAAGTATATACGCAGACTGCGCGCTCTGTCTTTCTTCTCTTTCTGTGTAGAACTTTGTTCCTGAAAGCACATATCATTTTCATTGATTCGCGGTGGCCCAGTGGCTAAAGTCCTTGCCTGTTGTATACTTGATGTCATGGGTTCAAAGCCGAGCAAGCACCAATGTGACTTTTTAATATTCATATATTAAGATAAACTTAGAAAAAGTTTATCTTGGACATAGCTGAAAATGGTGAAGGATAAACATCGTGAGAAAACCTGGACTAATAGTTAATAAATAAGTCTGAAATTGTCAACCCGCATTGAGCAAACGTGGTGATCAATCCTCGTGCCTTCTCTGTATAAGAAGAGGCCTTTGCCCTGCAGTGCGACCTGCAGAGCATAATCTTATTCAACAAAAAGTTCTACCGAGATAATATAGCCATATTAGATCAAAATCATTCATTCATTTCAGTCAAAAGACGTCCACCACTAGTCTGACTGATGACCTGGTTAAGACTACGCGTATCCGTTGGATGCGAGACGCACAGGACTGGCCAATGTGGCAACACTTGAGGGAGGATCTTCAGCAGTGGACGCCTTTCGGCTGAAATGATGATAATGATCTGATGACTTCAGTTATTCGTCATATTGGCTATTTCATCGCTATTCTAAAGAGGTCATATTCACTAATAATTTATTTATGTATTCTTTATTGTACACCAGAAAATACAGTAACAAAAGAAACTTAAAACTAAAAATATACAACGGGCGGCCTTATCGCATTCCGCGATCTCTTCCAGGCAACCTGGAATGGACAGTGATTGCCTGGACATGAAAAACACTTAAAGATATATATATATATATATCTTTATCTTTAAGTGTCCATATAATAGATACATAAATACATACATATTTAGTATATAAGACGTGAAAATAAATGACGTATGACAGACAAAGTCTGTTTAAATACTAAGAGTATGATTACAGCGACCTGCAGTAATAATGTACATATTCGCGAGCTGGCGGACCAAAACCAGATGTATCCTCCGACTGCACAGCATGATTTTCTTCTTGTTTACGTCTTTTTAGTTTGCTTTTTAAGCGGTCGGGTTTTTTGATCTTTTTAATTAACTTTTTTTATTTACAACTTTTTAGTTATTTTTTTTAGAATTGGGTTCATTTAAACATATAAGTGTTATATATTTTTGAAATTGCCTCTTAAAATCCTTTATTTTGATACCCCACACGATGGGTTTGGAAGAAAAAAAAAAAAAAAATTTCCCCACAATATGGCGCCCATAATCCGCCATTTATGTTTTTCCAATTTTAATGTAGCCAGTGACACTCGCAGGATTAAGACAAATCGATTGACGTAAGAATCATCAAAATCGGCCAACGCGTTTGGTCTCTAGAACGCCACATAGGAACAAACATACATACATACATACATACATACATACATAGACTGATAAACACATTACCCTCCTTCGGCAGTCGGGTAAATATGCGAATGGTGCGATCATGTTTTAAAAATTGCTACTCCCATACAAAATTTGGTCAGCTGACGACATCTGTGTATGGAAATCCCTTTTTTTTGGGTTTGTCCTATAACTTTATTGGAGAAAAATTTGGGCTGAGGAATTATTTAAATAATAATAATAGCATCTTTCCGTTACACACATTATAACTTATCTATAAATAAACAACATTTATAAAACCTACACACACAACTTCATTACAAAGGGTTAAATACTTAACTTCGGAGTGTGTAAGTGAATACCGAAAACTTTCAGATAAATATCTTCTTCAAAAGATTACAAAGGAGGGAGAGGTCCCTCCTGAGAGGTGCGACCTCTTTACATTGGCATAGAATGCGTTTAGGAAAAAAATACGAATAAAATGACTATGTACCCGACTGCCGAAGGTAATGTGTTTATTAGTCTATGTATGTATGATTTTGATGATTCCTACGTCAATCGATTCGTCTTAACCTTAAGAGTGTTACTGGTTACATTAAAAAAGAAAAATAGAAAAATGGCGGCTTTAGGGTACCATATCGTGGGCGCTCAATTGTTTTTTCTTGCAAATCCATTGTGTGGATTATCAAAATGAAGGGTTTTCAAAAATATACAACACTTATATGATTAATTAAATGTATCTACCTAATCCGAAAAAAAATGTTAGCTAATAAGTTATAAATAAAAAAACCCGACTGCTTACGAAGCGAACTAAAAAGACGCAAACAAGAAGAAAATCATGCTCGCCCTTGTCCCATACACATAATTATTCGCGTTCACATATTCGCGTTGTAACACATTCGCGAGCTTGCTGACCAAAACCAGGTGTATCTTCCGACTGCATAGCATGATTTTCTTCTTGTGTACGTCTTTTTAGTTCGCTTCTTAAGCAGTCGGGTTTTCGATATTTTTAATAAACTTTTTTTATTTATAATATTTTATTTAACATACACACAAGTGTTATTTATATTTGAAATCACATTTGAAATCCTTTATTTTGATACCCCACAAGATGGGTTGGGTAGAAAAACATGGGCCCCCACAAGATGGCGCTCAAAATCTGCCATTTTTAACCCCCGATGGAAAAAGAGGGGTGTTATATGTTTGACGTGTATTGCTGTGTATCTGAGTATATATGTATCTGTGTATTTGTGTGTCTATATGTAGCATCATAGCGCCTAAACGGATGAACCGATTTTGATTTAGTTTTTTTTGTTTGAAAGGTGATTTTGACGAAAGTGTTCTTGGTTATGTTTGAATAAAATCGGTTCAGCCGTTCAAAAGTTATGGGCGTTTTACTGTTTGAATCGGGGTTTTTGCAGGATATCGTGTCATAATTACGTGTTTATTAGATTGCCGATCGAAGCGTATTTACTATGTACTTGATAAATTATATAGCATGAAATAAAAATGTGTCGGGGGTTCTTTAATTTTTGAAATTTTTCTTGTTCTATTTTAATGTAGCCAGTGACACTCGCAAGGTTAAGACGAATCGGTTGACGTAAAAATCATCAAAATCGCACATACATAGACTCATTACCATCCTTCGGCAGTCGGGTAAAAATACATATGAATTGAAAAAGTCTCATTGGTACTGGTCCGGATTTGTCTCCCTTGACTACCTCGTTGATATAGTGTTCGTGAGAGCTACCGCTGAGAATGAGGTCCTGAATTCGATTCCCGGTTTAGGGAAAGCATTATTGCGTTATTCCATCTGGCATTTCTCAGTAGTGCTTAGTTTTGACACAGCCTAGTATAGTAAGTACAATCAAACTACAATTTGCCCAATGCTGGGATACAGGCCTCCTCTCTGTGAGAGGGAATGTACCATAATCTACCGTACTGGCCCAGTGCAGTTTATTAGATGTCACATGTCTGCGAATATTTAGTAAGGTTGCGTGGGTTCGAACCCACAACCTACGAGTCGTAAGCCGTAACCACTGGGCCACCACTACACACAGCCTAGACAATAATTAAACAACCGAAAAGCAAGCCACTATTAATCTAAACAAAGGACTGTTCGTAACATCCAAAGACCTACATTGGAGAAAGACCTACATTACAGCAATTCTAATTATAATAATACTCGTATTTAAATGTTTGAAAGTTTGTATGTTTGGATGTTTGTTATTCAATCACGCAATTATATCTGCAGAACGGTTGAGAATGATATTTGGCAGACAGATAAATAACTTGGACTTTTTATACCGTTGAATTACATGGCTTTGCATGGCTTTTGTAGAGGTAGCAGAAACTCGGCAAAAGGCTGTAATCATGAGTGGTAAAGACTACCAGACGCTCTGTACAAGTGGCACTAGATGTCAGCGAAAGCGATAGTCGAAATGCCAAAATGAAATGCCAAAATGTAATGCACTGATCACGTGATTTTTCGATATCGCTAGTCAATCCCATACAATAGGGATGATGATTAAAAAATATTTTAGTCCGTCAGTTAGATTTCCAAAAAATATTTGACACTTATTTTTTGTCTTTGACGATAAAGTGCGTTAAAATATCGCATGACGTCATGCGTTGGTACACTTTATACATAGAAGTTACGCCACAAGCCCCCACTCCCGAACTTTGATGCGCTGTATATTGGTGATTTTTATTGATATGAATAAGCAAAAAATTCATGTCCAATATTTTTTGATAATTTTACCGGCGGACTAATTTGAATTTGCTGTTTAGTACCCCGTCATCATCCCTATTCATTTGTTTTTTTGACAATCGTTATCGCCATGCTTCCGATGATAGAATATCATGTTTGACAAGTGATCTACTTTCTTTAAACAAAGGCTGCTTGATATGGAGGGAAGATATACTCCTCCGTTATTCTTTTCTTATTACTTTCGTTGAGGGATCCAAGACGGTTAAATTCATTCTCCGGGACTTCGTCGAGCTTCATTGCCTCGGCGCTTTTCTGGTGGTCAACACTGTTGTTTCTGGCTTTCAGGAGTTGCAGTGGTTTGATAATAGTGCGGTAGGATTGTCCCATACGAAGGTATTCATGAAAAATTTGCAATATGTATGGGATTGTCAAGCGCTATCGAAATCTAACGTTATCAATTCCTTACATTTTTTTCATTACTACAATCCCTATCGCTGATATCGAACGATTCTTCTTTAGAGCCTCTAGAGGCCAGAATCACGAAGACAGAAAATTTCTGAAATTCCCACGGACGAAGTTGCAAGCAAAAGCTAGTACTAGCATAAATAAGAGCTCAAATTTAGAACAGTAGTATTACGAATATTCTTCAGTGAGCTCTCTGGGTACGTCAGCGAATAAACAGCGCTGTACAAAGGCAGAAACGATGCGCGGTGGTTTATTGTTTGTCGTATCAGCTGTAACAGCTGCGCTGGGGATTTCGTGACGGGAGGAGGCGGGAGTGACAGCGATTTGGGAGCCAGAATTGGGTAGAAAATAACGGGTAGATTTTTATGAAATTTAATCAATTTTAATTATCAGTTTTGTAAAATTTAATAATGTATATTATAATATTATAAATGCGAAAGTTTGGATTGATGTATGTTTGGTAATCACGCCAGAACGGCGGAACGGATTTGGATGAAATTTGGCACAGAGAAAAATTAAAGTCTGCCGCTGACCTCGGAAAAATTGTACGGTCAAATCATGTCTGTTCCATCCTAGAAATACTATCAACAATTCGTTTACCTAATTATCTTGCTTGTTTTGACCAGATAAGTAACATATTTATGTATTAAAGTTTCAGTACCTATTTGTCCAGTGAAAACACTACCAGGTAGGTAGGCCCAACTGCGGAGTAAAAAACTGAAAAAACTGCGAAAACCGCTGCTTTTTTTCTGCTGCTTCTTTCTGGGAAAACTTGCGTCTATATGGTCAACGTTAAACACCACGAAAACTTGGTTTCCTCAAATAAAATCATACTTAACGACATAAAATATTCTCTTCCAATCAAGATGCCTATTAAAAGAACACAAAGTACAATGATTTTTATTTATTTCTTGATTCTTGTTATTATTTTTTTTATGTAATTTTTGGATTTGCATATTATTACTATTTTGTTGTATTTTTTTATTATTTGATTCTAATATTTATGCTGTACAATTAGTAACTTTGTGCTGTGTCACACAGAACAATGTTACCAATATATATCAATCTGCATGTGCTGAATCCTGGGCCACAAGATACAGACAATTAAGGTGGGAATGGGCCCCAAACTGCATGTTTGGGGCCCATTGCCACTTAAATTGTATCAAGCTTATTTGATTCCATTGTGCAGATTGTTTTTTAGGGTTCCGTACCCAAAGGGTAAAAACGGGACTTTATTACTAAGACAGCACTGTCCGTCTGTCTGTCTGTCACCAGGCTGTATCTCATGAACCGTGATAGCTAGACAGTTGAAATTTTCACAGGTGATGTATTTATTTTATTCTGTTTTTAGTATTTGTTGTTATAGCGACAACAAATACTAAAAACAGAATAAAATAAATATGTGAGTGGGGCTCCTATACAACAAACGTGATTTTTTGCGATAATGGTACGGAACCCTTCGTGCGCGAGGCCGACTCGAACTTGGCCGGTTTTTCTTGTAACTTGTGTGTGTTAATAAATTCTAAAAACCCTATAAAATCCTACCATGCCACCTCCCTAACTCCAGCTGTTCGAAGCCAAGTGTTAACGTCCCGAATACGAACTGAATGCACTTTTGTTCTTTTGAAATTGACTGCACAGATAATATTGTGTTGCAGTGACGCTGTTCGGCTATTTAATAGACCATTGTTCGCCTTGATGAAGCCGAATTAAGTAAAGCGTTAGTAGATAGGATAATATTTGATAGTTTCGGAGTAGCGTTAGGAGCTCGAGGATAAATAATAACAGTCACACGGTTTGAATTTCAGGTTCATTTAAAAACCAGCGTCAGGCTGTACTGGTTGCCCGGCATTTTTTTCTACTGAACCTATTTAGCGCAGCTGTGAGGCACATTTTCTCTCATGTATTTCTTTTTTAGAGTTCTGTACCCAAAGGGTAAAAACGGGACCCTGTCTGACTGTCTGTCTGACACCAGGCTGTATCTCATGAACCGTGATAGCTAGACAGTTGAAATTTTCACAGATGATGTATTTCTATTGCCGCTATAACAACAAATACTAAAAACAGTATAAAATAAATATTTAAGTGGGGCTACCATACGACTCGCACTTGGCCGGTTTTTTTACTATTTTTGTTTCTTTGTCCAGAAAATTTGTTATGTGCCTCTAGTTTGTGCTAAATCTTATTTTCTTTCTTTATTTCTTACTTTGAGGTTTAGCAACGCTTGCTGAAGTCGAACCAAGGAAGAATATCCATTACATACCGAGACTCCAAGTTAGGCCGTTGGTCTCGGCTGTTATTTGTAGACCTTTGGACAGTTTTATGAAGAGAGGCTTATTGGCAACGATGCACTGGACGCGACAAAGCTCCAGAGACTCGAAAATTGACGCCGAGTTGCCAGGTTGTCGGTTTTTTATCGGTTACATTTCGGGGAGTGTACGACGGAACTGTACAATTTGATTTCGCCTAGCCCTTTCCATGATTGGACTACAAGACGTACGGCTATGCGTTATCGGTACATGGTTAACATCCCACCCATACGCTCAAAGCGTTTAGCTAATACTTTCATTGTGCGCTCAGTTAAAGAGTGGAATTCCCTGCCGAAGTCTTTGTTCCCTAATAGCTACAACGTTGGGATTTTTAAGTCAAGAGTGAATAGGCGTGCTTCACCGTAGACCACCAACATCGCTTACCATCAGGCGAGAGAGTGGTCAAACGCGAGCATATCGATTATAAAAAAAAGGCCAAGTGCGAGTCGGACTCGCGCACGAAGGGTTCCGTACCATTATTGCAAAAAACAGTAAAAAAATCACGGTTGTTGTATGGGAGCCCCACTTAAATATTTATTTTATTCTATTTTTAGTATTTGTTGTTATAGCGGCAACAGAAATACATCATCTGTGAAAATTTCAACTGCCTAGCTATCACAGTTTATGAGATACAGCCTGGTGACAGACGGACAGACAGACAGATAGACAGACAGACGGATCGCGGAGTCTTAGTAATAGGGTCCCGTTTTTACCCTTTGAGTACGGAACCCTAAAAAGAATGGTCAAATGCTATAAAATCTGGCACAATTCTTGCCAAGAGGTACCTTGTTACCCAGCTACTGGGTTTCGGAGGTTAGATAGACATCGCTCCATTTAACACACTTACTTAGGCAGTTAAGTTTTTATGTGTAATCACCAGTTTCTGAGAATATTAAATGCTGTATTTCTCAATACTGCTGTACCCTGAAAACCTGTCAAACGCACAAAAAAAATCAGGCTGTTAAAGCAGGGTTTGACATGTTCTCAACTTTTTCATTCAAAAACCGTAGGTTTCAGAGTTTTAGATTTCTCGTTAGCTCCTAGAAAAAAAAAAATCTATAGTCAATTCTCACAAGAGTGTTTTTCGTTTCATAGATATTTTATTCTACCTAGATATGTACATAAATTAATTAGAATTAAAATAGGCAAGGCATATTGCTGGCACAAGAGATGGGCTGAAAAGTTTTGCAGTGGCAACTGCGTACCGCTAGACGCAGCTTTGGAAAGCCTCCCACTAGGTCGTTCGATGATCTGGTGAAGACTGCAGGAATCCACTGGAAGCGAGACGCACAGGACCGGACGCTGTAGCAACACTTGGTCGAGGACTTTGACGAGCAGTGGATGTTTTTTACTTCATTCAAAACCAGCAAAAACTTCGCCCATTTGCTTCAAACATTGATGACTTCGCTATTTTAGACCTTCAGTCATTTCTGAGTGACTTAAATGTAGCCTAAAGATATCTCTTTCCTTACCGTTTAAAAACCCGGTAACCTCCGACCGGATCCTGTCTCCACTGAACCGAAAGTGTTAATAAGTATAAATTGTAAACACATTAGGTGCAGATTTCTCTGATAATCTTTATCTGTGGCTAACGACCTACTCCATTAACTCTTGAGGATGGTACAAGGGATAAGATTTGGAAGCGTTTAGTGGCAATTGTTGTATATTTTATAAACAACGTTCCTAACAGTTGTGTGAAGGTGCCCAGTCACTGGATTATGAACGGTAAAGATAGGCAGTCGTTTCAAGTTAAAAAAAAACATCATCATCATCAGGCTTATAATGTTCCCACTGTTGGGACACAGGCATCCTCGGTAGAGAAAGGTAATGGACCTTAATCCACCACGCACGGATGCGTGGATGTCACATGTCTTCGAATTTTTGGTTCTAGGACATGCCGGTTTCCTCACGATGTTTTCCTTCACCGTTTTATGGGCAGTGGTGATGAAATAATTTGCACAAAGTGAAGCGCCTGCCTGGGTTCGAACTCACGACGTGTGACACGTAAGTCAGGGCCGTTACCATTGGGCCACCACTGCTCTTCAAAAAAATTACTCAGCTGTATTAGGTTAGACCAGTAGCCAGACCCAATTTATTTTACCCCTCGGTAGGTTCCCACATTGTCGAGGCGGGGGGTTCAGTAACCGTGGCTTGGTCACTTACGGTGAAGCGAAAAGGAACCCGAGGAGAGGCCGCTCGTCAGGGCTTTTGCCGATTAAGCCAACGACGCAGCGGCCAACTAGTAGGTTGCGGTGCCGCTTGGTAACAGGCGACATCGCAACTGAGGCGGACCGCGATGTTTTATGGAGATTTCCAGGTCTCATACGAAGTCGCGGCTGAGGGCTGGAGGCCGCGGTGGGAGACGAGTGCCGGTATTGCGGTGCGCCGCTCTGCCTACCTTCCACGGCCCGGACGGGGTCGACACCGTCTGATGGCGGACGCAGTGGGGCCGCAGGGGAGGAGGTGTGTCGGTATTGCGTTAGCCGCTCTCCCTATCTCCTGCGGCCGAATAATGGTAGGTGGCGGGGCCATTGACCTTGACCCGTCACAGCGCCCATATGCTGATTGGTCCCTGGAGTGGTCACGACGTACAGTGTGTTCTAGTGCGCCGGTGACGGGGGGGCCCTCCCGGTGGTACTACGCGGTGAGTGCTAGCGCGTGCCCGTGATCCCGCCATAAGCAGCACAGGAGGACACCGTGGAGTTTTAGTGGGTTAGACTCCCACATAACTTCACTATCTCCCCGTGGTAGTGCAGTATGCATGAGCATTTCTCAAGGCAAAAAAAAAAGAGGGCAAAACTCTTGCAAAATTTTATGTATTATAGTAATATTAAATCAGCTTACTGTATTTCCACACCTAGGACAAAACACAAGCCTCTTCTAGATATCTGAGAGAGAGGTAAACATACAAAACGCGGGCCCAGTGCGGATTGGTGGATGTCCCATCTCTTTGATTTTTTTATTGTAGGAGTTGCTGGTTTCCTCATGGAGGTTTTTCTTCACCGTTTTGAGAGTAGTGGTGATAAAATAATTTACAAAATATAAAGGTAAAGACTAGATACATGATTAATAACATGATAAAGTATATAAAAGGATATCTTAAAAGTAAAAAACCCTGTAATTATTCGGAGAATTCTGAAACCTCCGGATGCTACTTATTCATGAAGAGCAAACAATTAGGTAAGTGCCGAAAGTAATTTAGGATTTTGTCAGATTCAGAACGATGTCGAGGGATTTCTTTGACGGAGTATAATTAATCTTGAATAGCTCTGAGCTAAATCTAGACTTTAAGGTTCTTTTAAACCTTTAATTGTAAGTATTATGACGTGACAATGCAACAACGATAATGATGCGATGGAGCGTTTTCATGGATGAACAATCTTTATGAAAAATCGTCGTCAAGTCACTGTCACGGTAAAGATATCTAACAGTATTCTATCTTCATACAAACGGTCGGAACGTGAGTCATACCTTCGCGTCTCGAGTTCAGCCAACACTCGATACACTACAGGCGCAAGCAGTCACGAATGGTGTGATGGTTTTGTAAGCAGTAAGCGTGTGATTTGTGAATATTTGATTGAAATACCTAAAAGTACTTACTTAATATGGCAGAGAGCCATTATAGACTATATTGTGCTATTTTTGGTTTGCTTGAATTCTTTTATAACGCAGCCAGAGATAACATTTTTTAAATTACCTCTAATTTCCGAAAGGCAAGACTATAAAAAAACACCGGCCAAGTGCCAGTCGGCCTCGCACACGTAGGGTTCCGTACCATTATCGCAAAACACTGCAAAAAAAAATCACGTTTGTTGTATGGGTGCCTCCCTTAATTTATTTTATTTTAATAATTATTATTTTTTGAAGTGAATATACAACTAAACATTCTGTGAATATTTCAAGGGTCTACCTGTTGTTGTTATTAATATCGAGCAAAAAACGGCAAAAATATCACGTTTGTTGTATGGGAGCCCCCCTTAAATATTTATTTTATTCTGCGCATGCGGCTTCCCTGGTAACTCATAAACGGCACAAATATGTGGATGTCTCTAACTATTCTCAATCTCATTTTTACTTTTTTTCTTTCTTTTAATTAGACTTTTTACAATGATTTCAATGATCTTTATAGCCTTTTGCTATGAATAGTTACAGCACTGATAACAAAATTTGTGCCACATGTTAAATTTAGTCTTGTTATATATTTTTATTTATTTTTTCCTTTGTATAGATTCTTTTACTGATTGTTTTGTGAATGTGTGAACATTGTAGGCCTTCTAGATTTCTAGACGCTTGTTAACATTTGTTAACTCTCTCGTTTATACAATTTTTTTTTTTTTTAGTTTCTTACGTCTTATTGTCGGGCCTACGTTGTCCCCCCATATCTAAGCACTAATACTGTAACGTGGAAATATTGTAAAAACAAACCATTTTTTTTAAAAGAGTAACCGTGGAGTTTCTTGCCGGTTCTTCTCCACAGGAAACGACTAACCCGAACCGTGCACCTTTTGTCGACGTTTTATAAGTGCCCATGTAGGCCTATGTGAAATAAAAAACATTTGATTTGATTTGATTTGATTTGATTTGATACTGTTTTTAGTATTTGTTGTTATAGCGGCAACAGAAATACATCATCTGTGAAAATGTCAACTGTCTAGCTATCACGGTTCATGAGATACAGCCTGGTGACAGACGGACAGACAGACAGACAGACAGACAGACAGACGGATCGCGAAGTCTTAGTAATAGGGTCCCGTTTTTACCCTTTGGGTACGGAACCCTGAAAATTATATACCTTACCTACTAGACGTAATTTGTTTCTTGTTTTAACATGTAGGTATTTTGATTTTTACACCGAGTAGAATACCTGGATATTGATCCAGATATGTGATGTTGATATGTGGATAGGGTGATAAAGTCACACACGACTTTTATTTAAAAAAAAACTAGTAGGTAGTTTCCTAGGCTAGGTTATCTATTTACTTATGTAGCAACCTAATATATTATTGAATTAGATGAAATATCACTATGAAATGATTACCTATGAGAGTTATAAATGGTAGGTACCTACCTAGTAAGATTTAAAATAAGTATAATAAAAAATATAATATTTACCTGAGATTAGAGAAAAGAATCTGCGATATTTACAATCACTGAACTAGAAAGAAACTCAAGTAGGTAAAGGCGGGTGGCCCTAAAGAATGTTTACATGACGCGCGCTTGTAGGCACTTGTTTTAAGGACAGGGCCGAGTCACAATACTGTTAGATATCTTTACCATGTCACTGTCGAACCTGTCTACGGGAGCTTTAAAGCGGCAAAAATTTTCGGTGTAGGTTTTAGGAATGGTGTAGCAGTACATTCAAGTCTAGATTAAGTTCAAGGTTGAATCATTATATTTTAGATCCACCGTTTTTCTAAAACCACATTTAAAAGAGAAAATACATCAGAAAATAAATATAGATGTACACTCTGATCGTGATGCTTGGGCCATTAAAAGAGAAAAAAGGGGGTTCGGAGAACACCGTAAATAGTCGTAACGGAACCGGATGCGAGCTGTCCCGTAGCTTCCCTTCCGGCAGTGGCGCAAAAAATGAAAGTGCAGTTCTAACCGAACAATGTTTAAGTAGGTGAATTATTTCAGTAAAGGATTTTTTACGACTCTTGTTGGAAAATGGAGGGAGTATTTTGTGGAAATTGATCGTGAACTGATGAATTATGCGAAGTATTTTATGTCTTTTTTATTGTTTTTTAGGGTTCCGTACCCAAAGGGTAAAAACGGGACCCTATTACTGAGACTTCGCTGTCCGTCTGTCTGTCTGTCTGTCTGTCTGTCAAACTTGCCTGACCCATCCTAAGCGTATTTTATAGATAATCATCATCATCTTATTAGTCGAAAGACGTCCACTGCTGGACATAGGCCTCCCCCAAGCGTCGCCACATTGACCGGTCCCGTGCATCCTGCATCCAGCGGATCCCCGCAACCTTCACCAGGTATTGTTTTAGGTATTTTATCTATACTAATAATAATCTTAATATATATAAATCTCGTGTCACAATGTTTGTCTTCAATGGACTCCTAAACCACATAACCGATTATAATAAAATTCGCACACCATGTGCAGTTCGATCCAACTTGAGAGGTAGGGTAGGGTAGGGTAGGTAGGGTAGGTAGGGTAGGTTAGGTAGCGTAGGGTAGAGTAGGTAGGGTAGGTAGGGTAGGTAGGGTAGGGTAGATGAATGTTTGGTGTTTTTATGGCAAAACAAAGTTTGCCGGGTCAGCTAGTCTAATATATATAAATCTCCTGTCACGATGTTTGTCCGCGATGGATTCCTAAACTACATAACCGATTTTAAATTAAATTGCTGCACCGTGAGCAGTCTGGTCCAACATGAGATATAGGGTAGTGTAGGGTAGGGTAGGGTATGGTAGGGTAGGGTAGGGTAGGGTAGGGTAGGTAGGGTAGGTAGGGTAGGTAGGGTAGGTAGGGTAGGGTAGGTAGGGTAGGGTAGGTAGGGTAGGGTAGGTAGGGTAGGGTAGGTAGGGTAGGTAGGGTAGGTAGGGTAGGTAGGGTAGGTAGGGTAGGTAGGGTAGGTAGGGTAGGTAGGGTAGGTAGGGTAGGTAGGGTAGGTAGGGTAGGTAGGGTAGGTAGGGTAGGTAGGGTAGGTAGGGTAGGTAGGGTAGGTAGGGTAGGTAGGGTAGGTAGGGTAGGTAGGGTAGGTAGGGTAGGTAGGGTAGGTAGGGTAGGTAGGGTAGGTAGGGTAGGTAGGGTAGGTAGGGTAGGTAGGGTAGGTAGGGTAGGTAGGGTAGGTAGGGTAGGTAGGGTAGGTAGGGTAGGTAGGGTAGGTAGGGTAGGTAGGGTAGGTAGGGTAGGTATTTTTTTTTTTTTTTTTTTTTTTTTTTTTTTTTTTTTTTTTTTTATAATACTGATCCCGCTCAACGAAGTTGGCGCCTATTCTGTGCAAATTCTTTCATTCCATTCCTCTTTCATGCCTCTCGTACTTTCATTCTTCATACCATGGTTCTTCTTGCATACGTCTTCTTGTATACAGTGGGTGGGACTCCCACTTTGTATAAATACTTAAAGGCAACTTTATTTATTTGGTGTAAGGTTAAAAGAAAAAGTGCTACATATACAAGAATACAAAAAAGTGCTGTTGATCACAGTTAAATATGCAAAAAGTGCTGCAGATCACAGGTAAGGTACAGAAGTGCTGTTTATCACAGGGAATATCACAATATAAATAATGCCTTACATTTAGGGATGAGAAGCACAACAGTGCTTTTCACCATACAGACAATCTGTTTTCTTAGGTACTACCCCAGTGCAGGGTTCGTCATTGCAGTTTTGTGCGTGCTATTCTATGCTTCTTACAAATATTCTTATAATACTAGTGAAGCATAGTGCTGCTTCAACTTCGGTTTCGTGCAATGACGGTGGAGGCCACATTAACACAGTACACCAGGAACTTTTCCCTGTGTTGCTTACTCATGAGCCCATGCAGGCTCTCCTTCGTCAATCTCCTGTCCAGCTCACATTCGAGTTGGTAGCGTTCCCTGATAAATAACGGGCAATCTACAAGTATGTGCTGGACAGTCTCTGCCACGCCTGGATCGCAGACGCACGATGGGTTATCCTTACACTTGAAACGATTCAAGTATTCAGAGAACCCGCCGTGCCCCGTCAAAACCTGCGTGAGAACGCCTGTGGGCCGCACCTGTTTTATAATACGGAAAGCCGCTATGGCATCCGGAAGAAACATTTTCGTCACAGAAGCTGTCTCGCCCGACACATATCTTCGGTTCCATTCATCAAGCGATTCCAAACGGATCTGTCGCTTGATAAATGATACCGGACACTGGTCGTAGTCCGGCTTCCTCCGTAACGACAATGCTGCCTTCTTTGCCAACTCGTCCGCTCGCTCATTCCCCGGCAGGCCCGCGTGGGCCTTGATCCAGAACAAAGAAACAGCTTTGCTCTGGCCCAGGGCTTGAGCCAAATTGGCGCGCGCGCGAACTGCCAGGGGATGGAGAGAGCCATGGCTTGCAAGCGTCTGCAATGCTGACATTGAGTCACTGTACAAACCATAGCTCGTCTCTTGCCGCGTAAGGATCACGTCCGTCGCTTTGCAGATGGCCAGGAGTTCCGCCTGGTAGACTGTGCAGTACGCGGCTAAGCTAAGTTTGAGGTTTCGGACTTCGCCTTCATTATCCCAAATGGATAATGCGGCCCCGACCTTCCCCTCAATCTTGCTGCCGTCGGTGAAGATTCGCACCGCCTGCACATTGTTGCCGTCTAGCAACTGTTGGTCTGTCAGGCACATGAACTCCAGGGGCATCTGTGTAGCTGGATGAGGAGCCTCTGCAAACCTTACAGCACTTTCGATCTCCCTATCTCCTGGCACAAACCGGGATGGCCCTCTCCTCGCTTCATACAGGGCGGCTGCCTCCTGTATGCGCAGATCTAGAGGTAGTATTCCGGAAAGTACCAGTGCCGAGTTCAGGGAGACAGTACGGTAAGATTTACAGATCTTCTGGACGAATCCTCTTTGGACCGAGCCTAGCTTCTTCCGTATTCCCAGCTTCTTCGTAGCGGGAGCCCAGGCTGCGGCCGCGTACGTTATTATGGGCTCAATCATAGCAGTGTAGATTGTGTGTATGATCTGTGCGTCCAATCCCCAACTCACTTTAGCGGCGCGGGACAGCTGCTTGCTTATAAATGTTAACTGCCCTCCTGCAGACGTTCGCGGTGTGCTCGTTGAAGGTGAGCTTCTCGTCTATGGTTAGACCCAACAACTTCATCTTCTTAACCATACAAATGTCGACCCCGGCCATGCTCAACCTTGGGGTATCATACTTGCGCTTGTTGGTTACGACCATCGCACAGGTTTTGTGCGGAGCGAACCTCAGCTTGTTTCTGACGCCCCAACTCTGAACATGGGCGAGGGCTGCATTGGCAGATGTTGAAACTTCGGTCGCTGAGTCCCCATCCAGAACCAAGACGATATCATCGGCGAACGCCTGCGCGAAGATGCCGCGCCGCTCCAATTCCTTTAATAGTGGGTCTAGAATGAGATTCCACAGGATGGGACCACCTATTGACCCTTGAACACAGCCCTTGCTAGTCACTCGCGTGCATTCCTCCCCAGCGTAACGAACCTTGACTTTCCTACTGTCGAGGTAGCTGTCTAGCAGCCTTCTTATGTTCACCGGGCACTTTTCCTCAGCCAGTCTGACCTTGATGGCTGGCCACCAAGCACTATCGAAGGCCCCTTCTATATCCAGCGACACCAGGACAATTAGCTTCTTCAGCCTCAACTTGTCCTGTACGTGCTTCACTAGCTTATAGAGGGCGTCCTCAGTGCTTCTCTGGGGCATAAAGCCAAACTGGCGGGTACTAAACCGCGGTACAAGCTGCCATTTTAAACGCGCTACTACCATCCTCTCCAGGACCTTCCCCAGAACCGGCAGTAAACCTATTGGTCTGTATGCCTTGGGGTTTAGGTAATCGTCCTTGCCCAGCTTTCTGAGGACCACGACTGTGGCCTCCTTCCAGATGTTCGGGAAGTGTGCCAATTCAAGGCACTTATTGTAGAGGGCAAGGAACGCATCCAGGTCCTGGTGGATCGCTCGACTGCAGATGTCAGACGTCAGTCCATCCCCTCCTGGTGCCTTTTTGGGATTGAAACCTGCCACGGCGGTCTTCAGCTCCAGCGAGGTAAATGGTGGATCATGATATTCATCATGAACCCACTCATTTACTCGACTGGCCGCTTCTCTAATTCGCCTGTGGTCAGCGTTGTCCTGGTCTACTCTGTCTTCGGGGTAGAACGTATCTGCGAGTAGAGCGGCCGATTCACTTGGGTTGAGAAATACACCATCGCTGCATAGGGTCAGTTCCTCCTGCCTTCTAGCGGTCCTACCAATCACCCTGTAGATTCCCTCCCAGACCCCTTCCCGATCCTGTTTTCGGCAGAACTCCTTCCAACTGGCGAATTGGGCGCTCTTTGCTAGCATCTCGTATTCTTCTTTGGCCTTCAGGTACTCGTCGACGACCATCGCTCGCCGGACCGGCGCGGCATTGCGGATACGGTTCTTTAATCTGGTAAATTTCTTCTTCTTTTCCGTGAGCTCCTCGGACCACCACGGACATTTGATTTTAATTTTACTATTTGTCTTAGGAATGGAATCTTCGCATGCTAATTCAATGATTTTACTGTATTTTACTATTGTTTCTTCTAAGTCTTGTTTACTATTCAAATTTTGTATTCTGTCTAAATTTAAGTTACTTTCAGTTTTATTTTCCACCAATTTTATTTTAAATGCTTCCCAATCCGCTTTTCTTGTATTATATTTCCTTGTAGTTCTAATTATGTTCATCCCTTTTTCCTTTTTTACATTGATGTTAAAAAATATGGTATTATGGTCCGAGGATGTTGCTCCTGTGTCGACCCGCCAGCCGTCCACCAGGTCAAAAAGGTCGAGCGAGCATGCCGTGACGTCCACATGGCTTTTATACACTCTACCACCTCTGACAGTGTCAAATGTGGGAGTGTCACCAGTGTTCAGTACCTGAAGCTCTAGATCCTCCAGGGTTCCGGACATTTCCTCGCCCTTAGAGTCTTCGACGATGCTGCCCCACCAAGAACTCTTAGCGTTCGCGTCGCCGCCTATCAGCAATCTACCGGTGGCCACTTCCGATTTGATCCGGGTCAGCTGGTCCAGGTATGGCCCTATGGGTTGGTCTGGCTCGAAGTAGTAAGAAACTACTGCGATCTCCCAGGCTTTGGTCCGGATCCCCACCACAACGATGTTGTTTGTGATGAATTTTGGGTAGGGTATGACGTCCAAGTCACTATCAAAGACGGCAATTGCCGCCTTTACCCTCCCACTTCCATCAACCTCGCACTGGTAGATTCGCGAACCTCGGTAGTTCCTCATACTCCGCGCCCCTCCCACGTATGGCTCCTGGATCAGCGCCCACGCGATCTTCCTTTTACTGGCCTCTAAAAAGAGTTCGGTCGTTGCCAGGTCCTTGCGTTGTAGGTTTGCTTGGGCCACACGGTATGGTCTTGCGTTTTGTTGGGCAGGAGTCTCCGGGTTGCCCTTAGCAATACGCTATAACAGATCGGGCTATTGCATCCCATCTCTTCCTAACTACGCACTCCGAGCTGAAAGCATGATGGTCTATGCTATCAGTCTTGGCGCGCGCGCAATTGCAGCACTTTGGAGGTAGGCCAGCGGCCCAGTCCGCACACTCCGTCCTCATGTGGGGACCGCCACAGTGGCTGCACTTTGGCACAGATTCTGTGCAAAGGCGTCGGCTATGCCCATACCCGAGGCAGAGCGAGCATTGGACCAGCGGAGATTGGTCCTCGACCGTCACCCGCTGAAACTCCACGTGCACCGACCCAACCCCGAGCATGCGCCGCCAAACCTCTGCGGCGACCCTCATCACTACGTGACACATGTGCGGGTTCCTGGCTCGCTTTCGGTATATTATTTCTATTTTCGCCTGCTCATCCTGAAGGTCGCGAAAGATGGTGGCGTTTTGGTTTTTAAGCGCCTTAAGTATATCCTCGTTTGTATTGTACTGCATTACGCCGCGCAACACAACCTGTGGGTTCTTATTTTTAATATTCTGGGCTTCCAGCTCGGGTGCCCTCCTAATCTTTTCCTTCAACTTTTCCCTATCCTCTTCTGTACTACAGCCCACAATTATTCTCCTATCTTTTGCTTTCCTCACTTTCTCTACCGCTATACCCCCTTCCTTGGCATTTACGACCTTCCTAAGTCGGTCCAGGACTTGCTCCCCCGTTTCCTTCTCATCCCTGGCTGACACTACGATGGAATGTAGTGTGGTCTGCTTCGGAGCCTGATTGGAAGGCCGACTTGCCGCCACGCTAGCATACGAGACCATCTGGTCTCGGCTAGCTTGTAGCGCCTCTTTCAGCCTGTCCATTTTTAGGCTGTTCTCGGCCAGGTTTCGGCTATGCTCTTCTAGAGCTCGCCTGAGGGAGTTGGTCTCGACCCCACAGATAGCTTCTGAGGACGGGGGAGGGACTTGCTCAGCCCTTGGCTCCTCCTGGACTTGGGTCCCGATCGATGCCGTTGTGTTGATGGTTGGGGGGGCTTTTACCTGCTCAAGTTCCTTCACTAGCCGGTAGAGCCGGTCTGCCTGCGCCTTGACCTCCGCCTTAGTCTCATTTTTGGTCGTCTTAGATGTGGTCATTAAGGATTTTATTTTATTTGAGCACATCCTCGCCTCGGCGACTTTACTTCTTTGGGTAGGCGGGCTGCCGACGTCGAAGGATATCGACATTACTGGAGGTGGTTGGTCCAGTTTTTTGGATAGGGGAGTCCTCTTAGTGACAGTTCTACCCGCCTCCCATTCACCCACGCTCCTTCTGACGCTCTGCGCCGATGGTCCTGCCTCCTCAGGTGCCCTCTGGGGGCTTTTGGTCGGGGGTTTGGTTGTCGCCGAGTGCGGAACCGGCGTGCGTACACCAGGCATTCCGGACATTTTGGAAAGTGAGGGGTGGCTGGGATTAGTATGTGTCAAGATAGAGGTGTTGTAAAGAGCACCTCTATTATGTGTAAAAGTAAAAAAGGGGATATTGTAAAGATACCCCTTTTTTGTGTGTCAGATGTCAGAGTTTTTAAATAATTCTCTTGCGAGAATGTCCCAAGTTAAAAATCTAAGCTAAACTTATTCTAATATATAGTAGCACAAAAGTACTACTATATGTCCACAGTTTAATAATTTACACAATAATAAGCAATAAAATGCTTATATAATCTTAGCCTAAATGTATAGCAGCACAATAATGCTGCTATAAGTCCTTAAAATAATACAAAAAAATTAAGAATACGGTCTGGTGGTGCTCAGGAACTAATGTCGTCCGAGTCTGGGCGCTTCGGATGTTTTTATTAGTTCTGGCTGAGCTTGTGCAGAGAGAAGTATTCTGCTGGGGCCAGTCGGTAGGGCCCCTCGAGCCGGTCAGGATGAGTTCAAGCTCGGATGGTCCAGCTCTGACCTGGGCCGAGATAGGAAGAGGGGGTAAGGTAAAAGAATAAGGAATAAGAGAGGGGGGGAATAAGAGTTGGGGGGGGGGGTTTCTGTTGGGGCCAAAAGATAGGGCTCCTCAAGCCAGTCGCAATGGACCCAAGCTCGGATAGTCTGCCTTTATTTTTGGCCGAGATAAACTAAGGGGGGGAAGTAATTTTGAAGGGGGGTTGGGGGGAGGGGTGAAATCCAAGGTTCAGAGGGGGTGAAGGGAGGGAGGGGGGGGGGATTTTTTGAGGGTGTTTCTGTAGGGGCCAAAAAATAGGGTTCCTCAAGCCGGTCACAATGGACCCAAACTCGGGTGGTCTACCACTATTTTTGGCCGAGATAACCCGAGGGGGGTGAGATAATTTGAGGGGGGTTGGGGGGGGGGTATAAATCCAAAGTTCAGAGGGGGTGAAGGCGGGGGGGAGGGGGGGGGTTGTAAAAGTGGGGGGGGATAGGTATTTGAAGAAGTGGGGAGCGGGTGTCCAAAACAAGTCCAACCTCGGGTGACGTCAGGCCAGAGACTGAGGAGTTCCCTCGAAGTTTCCTGCTGAGGATTTGTGGAGCTGTTCTATAGTCAGCTCTATAGTCAGCTCGGAACAGGCAGGTATGTCTATAACACTCAGAAAATTTTCACATCAGGATTTTTGGACCACGTTTTTTATTTGAGGTTAAGTACCGAAAACGTGGTCTCACTGATGTGTAATTACGCTCTCGAGTTTTTCACTTAAAAATCTGAAAGTCAGGATATAGCTGAAGGCCACACAGAGGGTTAATATCCCGTAATAAAAAAGGTATGTGTTCGCTTTATCTTTCGAGCTAATCACTAGCGAAAAAACACTTTGAGGTTATGTTGAAGAACTGCACTGTAAAAATTTTGTCACACACTATTGAATAGTTTTGGTGTCGGAAACTTCACGACTCGTCGATGGCCCACAGGTGGGCAAAACCAATATTTGTCTCTCGCCCCCAGGCGAAGTCTTGGAAGAAGGGTGGTATTTCTTCTTTCGCCTGCAGGTCTCCGGTGTTGCACCGGAAAAATCTGGAGGACACCTCAGAATGTGCGGGCAGCGAGGGCGCAGCCCAGCACTCCAAAAAATCAGGGGCCCACCACTCAGAATTCAACAGCGTCTAAGGGTTTATGAAAAATACTTTCTGAATTTTTCTTCTTTTACCCAGGAAAAATCCCAAAAGTGGAGTCCGATGATTTCTCTTGGTGCGCGCATACAGCACCCACTAGCCCGAACACTCTAAGCTATCACTCACTGAAAACTGCGATAAGTTTCTGATTTTCCCGATTTTTGAGCGCGGAGTCGCTTTAAACTGAACTAGCGAGGACGGGGGATCGCGAGAGACTGGGTAGGGTAGGTAGGGTAGGTAGGGTAGGTAGGGTAGGTAGGGTAGGTAGGGTAGGTAGGGTAGGTAGGGTAGGTAGGGTAGGTAGGGTAGGTAGGGTAGGTAGGGTAGGTAGGGTAGGTAGGGTAGGTAGGGTAGGTAGGGTAGGTAGGGTAGGTAGGGTAGGTAGGGTAGGTAGGGTAGGTAGGGTAGGTAGGGTAGGTAGGGTAGGTAGGGTAGGTAGGGTAGGTAGGGTAGGTAGGGTAGGTAGGGTAGGTAGGGTAGGTAGGGTAGGTAGGGTAGGTAGGGTAGGTAGGGTAGGTAGGGTAGGTAGGGTAGGTAGGGTAGGTAGGGTAGGTAGGGTAGGTAGGGTAGGTAGGGTAGGTAGGGTAGGTAGGGTAGGTAGGGTAGGTAGGGTAGGTAGGGTAGGTAGGGTAGGTAGGGTAGGTAGGGTAGGTAGGGTAGGTAGGGTAGGTAGGGTAGGTAGGGTAGGTAGGGTAGGTAGGGTAGGTAGGGTAGGTAGGGTAGGTAGGGTAGGTAGGGTAGGTAGGGTAGGTAGGGTAGGTAGGGTAGGTAGGGTAGGTAGGGTAGGTAGGGTAGGTAGGGTAGGTAGGGTAGGTAGGGTAGGTAGGGTAGGTAGGGTAGGTAGGGTAGGTAGGGTAGGTAGGGTAGGTAGGGTAGGTAGGGTAGGTAGGGTAGGTAGGGTAGGTAGGGTAGGTAGGGTAGGTAGGGTAGGTAGGGTAGGTAGGGTAGGTAGGGTAGGTAGGGTAGGTAGGGTAGGTAGGGTAGGTAGGGTAGGTAGGGTAGGTAGGGTAGGTAGGGTAGGTAGGGTAGGTAGGGTAGGTAGGGTAGGTAGGGTAGGTAGGGTAGGTAGGGTAGGTAGGGTAGGTAGGGTAGGTAGGGTAGGTAGGGTAGGTAGGGTAGGTAGGGTAGGTAGGGTAGGTAGGGTAGGTAGGGTAGGTAGGGTAGGTAGGGTAGGTAGGGTAGGTAGGGTAGGTAGGGTAGGTAGGGTAGGTAGGGTAGGTAGGGTAGGTAGGGTAGGTAGGGTACGTATTTGCTCTTGTACACGGTTCTCCCCGATATTTCTGTCGGAGGCTTATTTTTCTGTGACAATTTTATAACAGTATTTACATTATCATCAACAGAATAGCAGTCGCAGGACGGGACTACTGAGGTTACAGACTATATAAAATACTATTTTTACTAACTTACTTAACGATATTACAGACCATATTATTTTCATCTGCTTATCACTATTAGCTGGTTCAGGCATTTTTATTTTTTTTGTTCTTTTTTTTATTTTTTTTTGTCTTTACATTTTTTTCTTGTTTTTAGTGTAAATACATAACTTCTTTATACTTTTTTTTTTTTTTTTTTTTTTTTTTTTTTTTTTTTTTTTTTTTCTTTTTGTTTGTCTTACACAGCTATTACATTGCGTTATATATTTAACACGTAGTACAATATAACTCACTATATTTACTGTGTTAATTTCTTAATCTAAGTTTTATTTCTATCTATTACATTTTTTATTATTTTTAAACAAAAATCTAAGAATTTACTTCGTTTGTCTTTATTTTGCATGATTATGTTTATGTTATTTTCTATTATTTTTACGTTCAATTTTTGTTCAAGGTTGAATCTGGCTAGCCCATACACTGGGCACTCAGCTATAATGTGCAAGATCGATTCTTCTGCGACCGGGTCGCAGATGCATGAAGGTGAGTCCTTTTTTTTAAAACGGTTAAGATATTGGGAGAAGCCCCCGTGCCCCGTGAAGAGTTGCGTATGTAGGTATGTTAGTGGAATCTTCCTACTTATTCTGTAGGCCTCTGTGGCTGAGGGAAAGAATATTTTAGTGACACTGGCTTTACACTCTCTTTGATATCTTTCTTCCCACTTTTCAATCGAAGCACTTCGTATGGTTTGCTTGACAAATGAGATGGGACATTTATCATAGTCTGATTTCTTTTTTAAAGTCAGTGCCGCTGTTTTCGCAAGTTCGTCTGCCCTTTCATTTCCCTGTATCCCAACGTGGGCCCTGACCCAATACAGACGTACATTCTTGCCTGAAAATTTCAGTTTCTTAATATTTCTTTTTGTTTCCAATGCGAGCGGGTTGCAAGTGTCTCCGTTCCTCAATAGCTCCAGAGTTGATCTGGAGTCACTAAATATGTTGAACTCTTCTGCCGCGCTATGTGCGATCAACTCCGTAGCCTGATTTACTGCATAGAGCTCCGCTTGGAAGACGGTACAGTACCCCTCGAGCTTAAATTTCTTGCTTTTGGTTTCGACTGCCCCATTCCAGCAGGATAGGGCAGCCCCAACCTTGCCCTCTATTTTGCTCCCGTCCGTAAAGATTTGTACTGTACCCTCCCTCATGCGCTGCTGTACCTCCGCTTCGCTCTCCAAGCATTGGAACTCGAGTTCTTCTTCCTCAGCTGGGTGAGGCCTCGCCAGGAAGCTCATTTTTGCTTCGACTGATCGATCTCTGAGGAATGACTGAGGCTTCCCTCTCTTCGCCTCATAAAGGGATGCTACTTCCTTGACTCTTAGGTCAAGAGGCAGCAGTCCTGTCAAGATCAGAGCTGAATTCAGTGACACCGTCCTGTAAGCCTTGCTGATTTTCTGGGCGAAGCCCCTAAGAACAGCGTTGAGTTGCTTTTGTACGTAGATCTTGTCCGCCGCTTTGGCCCATACACTAGCTGCATAGAGGATCACCGGCTCTACAACCGCAGTATAGATAACCCTTACCGCTTCCGGGTTTAATCCCCAGGTTACCCTTGCTGCGCCGGACAGCTGCCTAAAGATGTTGATGGCTTTTTTGCAGATGTAAGTGACGTGGCTCCGGAAAGTCATCTTCCGGTCGATTATAAGTCCGAGCAGCTTTATTTCCTCTACCAGCGCAATGTCAACCCCGCCCATTTGCAGCCGTGGTGTGTCGAACTTTAGCTTCTTAGTTAGCAGCATGGCATGAGTTTTATGCGGCGCAAACTTTAGTTTGTTTCGAACACCCCACCGCTGCACATGTGCCAGGCTGGCATTGGCTTCGATCTCCAGATCCAGAGCTGTTTTCCCGGAAAATATAAGCACCACATCATCTGCAAATGCCTGGCAGTACGTTTTCCTCTCCTCCAGTTCTTCAAGCAGCGGGTTCAGGACCACATTCCAGAACGTGGGGCCTGCGATTGATCCTTGTACGCATCCTTTTGAAGTCCTCTTCCTGTATTCCGTTCCAGCATATCTCACCGCGACCCCTCTGTTTTCCAAGTAGTTCCCCACCAGTCTTCGGAGGTTGAGTGGACACTTTTTCTCCGCCAGGCGACTTTTTATTGCTGGCCACCACGCACTGTCAAATGCTCCTTCTATGTCTAGTGAGACAACCACCACGAGGTTCTTCTCCTTTAACTTCAATTCTATATATTGCGTCATGTCGTACAGAGCGTCCTCCGTGCTTCGCTGAGGCACAAATCCATATTGACGAGGATTCATTTTGGGTAGCATATGCCACCTCAGTCTCCGCACCAGCATTTTCTCTAGGATCTTTCCGAGAATAGGCAGAAGTCCGATCGGTCGGTAGGATTTTGGGTGGGTGTAATTGTCCTTTCCAGGCTTTCTTAGTACGACGACCGCCGCCTCCTTCCACTTTTTTGGGAAACAGGACAACTCGAGACATTTGTTTGTTATGGCTAAGAACACTTGCTCATTGCATCTGATGGCGGCCTCACAAATGTCCGCTGTGAACCCGTCAGGGCCCGGCGCCTTCTTCGGATTAAAACTCCTCACTGCATACCTGAGTTCAGCAAGAGTGAAGGGTGGATCCGTTTTGTCCCCCGGCATGCCTTCCTCTGAACGTGCCGCTGCCTCTCTTGTCTGGGCGTGTTCGGAGTTGTCTTCCTTCTCGTCATCATCTGGGAAGAAGGTTTCCGCCAGAACCCTGGCTGATTCATCTGAGTTTAATGCCTCTCCATCTCGGACTATCGGCAGATCTTCGTGCCGCTTCTTAGTTTTTTGGATAACCCTATATATGCCATTCCAGACGCTCTCCCCGTCCTGCCTCCCGCAGAAGCTTTTCCAGCTCTCAATTTGTGCCTTGTATGCTTGGGACTCATACTCTTCCTTCGCCCTCAGGTATTCCATCACGACCCATTCACGACGACGAGGAGCCGCGCAACGAATTCTTCTCTTCTTGGTGCACATGGATTTCTTGAGCCGATCGAGTTCTTCTGTCCACCATGGTAAGTACGTTTTATCTACTTTCTTTATTCTAGGTATTGTATTGTCACAAGTTTCTGTAATTATTTTTGTTAAATCCTCTATACATTTTTCTAGGCCTTCTAAAGTATTTATACTATCAATATATGTCTTATCAATTTTGTTGTCTATTAATGTTTTTGTAATTTCTACCCCAAAGTGTTCCCAGTTGGCTTTTTTCGTATTGTAAACCCTAGTACTGCTATATTTTATTTTACTCCCAATTCCTTTTTTTGATAAGATTCTAAGTACTATTGCATTGTGGTCCGAACTCGTCATTTCCGTGTCCACTCTCCATTCTTCCACATGTCGAAGCAAGTCCTCTGAACAGGCCGTGATGTCCACTGTGCTCTTGTACCTCTTTTCCCCTCTTATTGTGTCAAAAGTTGGGATGTTTCCGCAATTTAGTACATGGAGGTTGAGCTCGTCTAGGGTTCCAGACAAAAGTCTTCCCCTTTCATCCTCTCTCTCGCTCCCCCACCATGCACTCCAGGCGTTCACATCACCTCCCACCAGTAATTTTGCCCCCTGAGTTTTGTAAACTAATTTCCTCAGCTGGTCGAGGTATGGCTCGATATCGATATAGTCCTCGAAGTAGACGGACGCTACTACGGTGGTGGTGTCCTCTACCGTCAACCTTGCAACTGCTACATTTTCAGTAGTCAGTGTTGGACACGCCACTGCGTCCACTCCACTATCGAAGATGACTATCGCGGCTTTGATGACTTTATCGCCCGTTCTTGTTGCCTGAATTACTCTTGTCCCGGGGTATGTCTTCATCTCTCCCTTCGCCCCTATATAGGGTTCCTGGACAAGAGCGTACCTGACTTTCCTGCGCCCAGCTTCGAGTATGAGTTCCTCGGTTGCCAGTTTTTTCTTTTGCAGGTTCGCCTGCACGACATGGTATCTTATATTTTCGAACGATTTAGCTCCTGTCCCCTCATCCACCTTAGCAGTATGCTATTGCCGACCGGGCCAGTGCATCCCACTTTTTTCTAATGGGACACTCACTGTCGAAAGCATTATGAGCTGAATCCCTCTTAGCGTGACTACAGTTTCTGCATTTAGGCTCCTCATTAAGGGTGAACCCAGGACACTCCGCTCTTGTGTGCGATTCGCCGCAGTGACTGCAAAGGGTTGCTGGCTCCTTGCAGAATTTTTTGCTATGTCCGTAGCCAAGACACTTTGTGCATTGTATGAGCGGGCTTTGATCTCTAACAGCTACCCTTTGCAGGTCAACATGAATTCGGCCCGCTGTGGTCAGCCGCTGCCAAATAATTGGTTTTACTCGCAACACCACGTGGCTCGCCAGCGGATTTCTCGCTCTTCGCCGGTAAATGACCTGCATGTCACCCTCACTTATTTCGGTTCCCTCCAAGAGGTGTCCGTTCTGGGATTCGATTGCCTTCAGCAAGTCGTCATCAGTTACGTAACTCATCACGTCTCTGACGACCACTAGCGGATTCTTATTTGTGGCCTCCTCAACTTTCAGATCGCCCCTGGAGTTCCTCAGTTTTGCCGTTACTTTGCTCAATTCCGCTTTTTGAGAGCAGCTTATTATTACCGACTGATTTTTAGCTCTACGCAGATGGTCTATTCTGACTCCTGTGTTCTTTGCATCGACATTTGCTCGGATTTTCTCGATGACCCTGTCCGATGAGTCACCCTCGTGCAATGACGACACTATTATTGAGTGCATGTTTTTCCTGATTGGAGGCTGAGGTGGCATCGCCACTACCTGCGCGTACGTCCCAAGGCCTCCCATTCGGGCTTCGGCATTTTCAGCTTGCGTACGTGCCACTGTCCTCAGCTCCTTCAGTTCCACCATCTGCGCATCAATCTTGTCACTCAGCTCGGCCTTCGATCTCTCTACTCTGGCAGAGAGTTCTTCTTTTTCACCTTTCTTAAGAATTTCTTTCACTTCCAAGATTTCTTTTAATATTCGCAAGCTTCTATCTTCGGACTCCCCTTCCTGCCTCTTTTCTTTCTCTCCCCTGTCATCCTCCAGTGTCACCATCGATCTATCCGTTCTCTTGACGATCTCGTAAAGTGATTTTATGCAGTCAATCACAGTCTGTTTAATGGTGGACTTAATGTTTCCTGACATGTCCAGCTGTGCCCTCGCTTTGAGCATGATGGCGCGCGCCTCAGCAACTGGTGTGGAGAGTTTCGGCTTTTGTGTTGGAGAAGATCTCGTTTTTGCCTCAATGTTGCTTATACTCTTCCGCACCTGAGTGGTCTCCGAGGGGCCCGCCCTCACCCCCTCGTCTTCGATTGAAGATTTGTCGGACTTCGTCGGTATGCGCGGTGTGTGATGCATCATTGTCACAGTATTGTCAAATGTCAATTATAACCGTGTATGTGTCAATATGTGTTAAAACGAGCAGTAAAAAAAAAATTAAAAAATGAAGGGTAGGTAGGGTAGGTAGGGTAGGTAGGGTAGGTAGGGTAGGTAGGGTAGGTAGGGTAGGTAGGGTAGGTAGGGTAGGTAGGGTAGGGTAGGGTAGGGTAGGGTAGGGTAGGTAGGGTAGGGTAGGTAGTTAGGGTAGGTAGGGTAGGTAGGGTAGGTAGGGTAGGTAGGGTAGGGTAGGGTAGGGTAGGGTAGGTAGGGTAGGGTAGGTAGTTAGGGTAGGTAGGGTAGTTGAATGTTTGGTGTTTTTATGGCAAAACAAAGTTTGCCGGGTCAGCTAGTAAACAATACTAATATTATAAAGAGGAAAGATTTTTTTGTTTGTTTGTTTGTTTGTACCGAATAGGCTCCAAAACTACTGGACCGATTTAAAAAAATCTTTCACCAATAGAAAGCTACGTTATTTCTGAGTGACATAGGCTATTTTTTAAACCCGTAAATGGGTCCTGTGGGGTGGCCCACGGGAGCGAAGCCGCGGGGAACAGCTAGTAATATTATAAAGAGGAAAGATTTTTTGTCTGTTTGTTTGTTTGTACCGAATAGGCTCCGAAACTACTAGACCGATTTTAAAAAAAAATTTTACAAAAGAAAGCTACATTATTTCTGAGTGACATAGACTATTTTTTATCCCAAAAACGGGTCCACGGGAGCGAAGCCGCGGGGATCAGCTAGTTACAGGTACTTTAATACAATTAGGTCGAATTTTGCTTAAATATATTTCCAAATCAAATCAAATCAAATCAAATCATTTATTTCTTTGCAAACATGGGTAGAGTAGTTACATAGGTGTTTTTATAATAAAGTTCTCCACATTTTACCGTCACAGGGCATGCAAAGGATTACACAAAATAATAAGTATATCAACATTAAGTGGCAGATCATTGGAAATTACAATATATATTGAATTTAAAAAATGTCAGCAATAAAAAATAAAAACAATTCCTTAATAACAAACTTGTTATCGATTTATTATGATAGTGACAATTAGTTTTCCAATCTCGCTGTTAATTCAATGACATGGCTCATATCAAACGGTTCTACTTAATGTTATATTATTTGGATTTTTTATATTAATTTAAAAATAATTTTCTATAACCGAAAGAGTTCGAATATGTTTTTGAAATAAATATTGTGGTTAAAATTTCGATTATGGGCCGTTGATTTTTGGCACGGGAGGAGGGGGGAGGGGGTGAGATTTGGCTAACCCCCAGTACCATCCCCACTACTTGGAGCCCCATGGTTATGGAGATATCCATGGTTAAAGTTTTCAGGTTAGAATTTAAATTTCCATATATGTCCATCGATTTTAGGGGCTCGAAGGGGGGGGGGGGGGCTTAAGGGGGTTAGAGGGGCTACCTCACTGTACCATCCCTACCCCACGGAACCCCATGGTTATGGAGATATCCATGGTTAAAGTTTATGATTACTATTTAAGCAACAAAGTCGACGGAGCCGACGGGCTCCTTTTTCTGTCTGCAGGGTCTAAATTAACCTAACATGAAGGAGATGACATCTTCTTCGAACCTAACCTATCCATGTCGGGGTGCCCTATGCTCCCGAGCTTGCTTCGCTCGCTCTTGGACTAATTCTCATTTTTTTCCCCACGAAAAAACATAAAATTTCCGAGTCTTATAAATTTGTAAAAGGCTTTCTATTTATGAGTACAACCTACAACAAAAAAATGAACTTCCAAATCAACGGCCCATAATGGAAATTTTATCCAATATTGTTCTGTACTCAAAACATAATGCCTGGTTTATTAAAAACTGTACGACCCTATGCCCGTCATAAATTTAACAGTTTGACTGTACACTAACTTTTATAAAGCCTTCAATTCCGTGATCAGGAACTGTGGGATAAAGTGTAGCAAACAGTAACATTCTGTGTAGATTTCTATCTGGTAAAGAGTTTTACTAATAGGATTAGCAATTCCAGAGATTAGCTTTTAAATACCAACAAACAATTTACATCCATAATTACCTATTTTATTAGTTTAGGTAAACTTTGTTACTTTTGTGCTCTTTGCAACAGTGAAACTTTTAAGTTGCCGATATAAATATTTATTAATATTACATATGTCCATTAAAAAAACTGTTCAGTTTAACGTACAACCGAGTCACTTCTGCACTTTCATAATTATATTAATAAAAGAACGAGCTAGCTTTTACAACTAAAATAACGAAGAATCAAAGTTAAACAGAAACTTTGGATAAGTTACACTCACTCCTAGATCACTCAATAAATAATATATATTGGGTACGTATTTTTTATTTTGAGACGTTAACATAAAGTGACGTCGATGCAGTCCGTTGAAATATCGTGTAACGTCACGATGTGCTACACTTTATACAGACAAAGTGACGTCACAAGCCCCCACTCCTGAAATTTGATGTGCTTTATCTCTGTATTTTTTTATTTATTTGGTAAAGCAAAAAATATGCGTTCAATATTATTTGATAATCTCACTGACGGAATAAATAGAATTCCCATTTTTCTACCCTGGAAACATTCCTATTGTTAACAGTCCAGTTGAACTGAGACTAAAGATGAAAAACTTTTTTACATAAAAATACTACCGACTTCCAAATAACAAAACTACAAAGTGAAAAATAACTTTATTTTTGGAAGTCGGTGTCTTTGGTAAGTACCAATTTTTTGCGTTATGGACACCGACTTCCAAAAATAAAGTTATTTTTCACTTTCTAGTTTTGTTATTTGGAAGTCGGTAGATTTTTTGTAAAAACGTTTTTTTATTTTTCACTTTTTAGTTATACTTATCTAATAGGCATGTAGTTACGTAAGATACCTATAATGCCAGAATAGATTACCCGAATATCATAAAACTGAACATAACCGGTGAAATGAGAGAGTACCAAGGTGGACTGTACACATCTGCGTACCCCTTTAGAGCGTACTGGCGTGATGTTATGTTATGAAATGGTATAAACAATAAACAGACATGCGATTGCAGCAATCCCGAAAGATTTGCCGTTATTTATTGAAGAGTTCTGTTGAATATCTCCAAAGTTCTTTATCAGATCTTTTACAAATTAAAAGGGACCAATTTTGGAACACACTCAAACAAAAAAAAATATTTTCAAAATTGGTCCACAATTGACGGAGATATCGGTGAACATACATAAAAAAAAGAAAATTTAAAACATACATAAAGTCGAACATTGAACGTCTTCCTTTTTGGTAAGTCGGTTAATTAAAAACACAGAGACAGGCAGATCAATCTGCCGAGCCTTGGCCAACTATATTGAGGTTGGCTTCAGTGTAAACGGATCCAGCTAAATACCAGTATTTAACATTCACTGGCTGCTCATCTGATCTCCACAACACAGTAAATGGGTAACACAATACCCCTTGGCAAGACTGATGTCTGATTTTATGGCATCTAACTAAAGAAACACCTGTCAACGACCTTCATAATAATGTGATTCTTCTTCGTCGGTACACTCTTGGCAGAGTGGTCGTGGTCATCAAGTTTCAGTGGATCTTTGGGCTCCCATAATTTGCCTAACGATGCGACGCCATCCCTTTCTGTCAGCTGTTATTCGTGTGCACTCATGCAAAGGGCTATACTGCAGAATTAATCTGGTCGGTCCATCACATGGGCGACCTGCCTTGTGTTCTCGTTCTTTCCACTCTACAATCAACTATAAGTCACTCGATAGAGTCGTTGCCTCTTCGGGTCACGTGACCAAAGAACTAGAGTACTCGAGCTTGGACTATAGACGCTGTTTGCAGAGTTCTTGAAGAATGGATATGTTAGTGCGAAGCATTCATTTTCAAGCAAGCATTTTTCTCCAGCACCATATAGAGCGTATAAAATATGACATTCATATTCAATTAAACTTGCTTGCCAAGACGCGGAGGAGTACCTAATGGATGGTCACCCATCCACGGACCGACCTCGCCAAACGTTGCTTAACCTTGAAGATCAATACGTGATGGGTGTTAGCACTCTGCCACAAGCTGCTCAGAGATGGACAGAAATATTCATATAAAGAGAAGGTGAGAATAATGACAGAAAATCATAGGTATAGAATTTTTTACCTAACAGAACATCACGCCCGTAAACCCAAAGAGTTAGGCAGAGGCGCAACTATGCACACTCACATGTCGCCAATAGGTATATAACTTTTTCTGAGAATTAAAATTGACTTTAGATTTTTCATTGTTTTTCAGATTGTTCATCAGTTATAAAGATGTTAATCAGTTACCTATTTAATAAAGAAGAATGGCGACATGTGACATTTGACAATTTCTTTCGTTTCTTTCAAAACATTATATTCCTTAAAAGGAATCAAATAAATTGATTAATAATTGGTGATCGCTGAACAGACATTCAAAAAAAACAAACAGTCAAATTGAGAACCTCCTCCTTTTCTTAAAGTGAGTTTAAAACAGCACCTGTCGTCGACAGGTCCACTTGAAAACCAACGTCAGGTACTAGTTGTCTGGCATCTTTGCTGAACTGGGCCTTTTTGGCGCAGCCGTGAGGCACACTTTCCTGCTCATTTCTTACGTCAGACTTTACACTTTTTTATTTGTTTGTATTTTACCTGATATACAATATTATGTTGTGTGTCTTTTAGTCTGTGCTTAATAAATGTATTTTCTTTCTTTCTTTTAAAAAACATGATAATTATGTTTCTTTTTGTCAAAATGACATTAAGTGTCAATTATTTTTAATAGGGAAAGCCCTACCGTAGGATAAAGTGAGACAAACATAGGTAGAGTGAGAGAAAGAGAGGGTATTAAATCAGAGACCCATCCCAAAACTTGGGTATCGCAGTAACCTTTTCCGCTTAGTTGGTTGTTACCTCTGATTGTTACACTGTTAAAACAAGTTACGTTTTGTTGGGTAAGGATTAAACGCCAGTTACTCTCTGTTAATTACTTACGCTTACCTTCTTCCAAGGTACTAATTATTTTATTTATTTATTCGTTTATCCTTCCACTGGAACGCCATGCAGCAATTACAACAATGGTGCCCAATTTTATAATGAACTATTAATGTAAGTCCAGGTTTATTTTCCTGATTTTCTTCGCCGTTGTCTTGGTACTTGCCTGGATTGAATCTACGACTTCAAGCACGAGAGGTGAGATCTTAGCTACTGGGTCATCGCAACAACATTATTCGCCACATTTAAGATAACTACTTAATGACTGATTGATCGACTGATAACTGATTGTCAGAAATTCGAAGCCGTTAATACGTTATAGATTGTAAGTAAATCAATAACGTATTAACGGCTAAATGGGTTTGAATAAAATTCGGAACACAGGTAGACCGGACTGATGACATGGTTGGCGCAATGGTTGAGCGATAGGCTGCTGCGATGCGTGTCGCGGGTTCGTTTTCCGCACGGAAAAAAATACTTGTATGGCATACAGATAGTTGTGCGTGGGTGTCTTGTGTATGTGAAATTAAATGTTTGTAAATGCACCCACGATACAGGAAGAAATTCCTAGTGTGGGGCAACGTTTATTTTAAAACAAAACAAGATGTTGTGTCTTGAATTAGAACATGGAATACTTTTACTCGTATCTTGACTTGATTAAAATGTCATATGTCCCCTAGATGGAGCAGAGGGCGTCCACAGATGTCCTCCATCAAGATCGGTCTTCAGCTTCACGCTTCTCGCTCCATGTCATTTCTATGCTCGATGTTTCAGCCAACACGGTGAGACGCCATGTTTAACGGGGACGACCACGCTTTTTCCCTTGAGGTTTGCAGTCCAAAGCTTGCTTGGGTAAGTGATCGGGAACCATTCGGCGCGTATGGCCAATCCATCTCCACTTGCGACGCTTGATCTGGAGGTCGATCGGGCTCTCGTGGCATTTCTACAACAGTTCTACGTTGGAGATGGTCTCGGGCCAGTAAATTCCGAGAATGCGACAAAGACAGCGGTTGGATTTGGCGTGAGATGTCCTTTGTGACCTTCCACGTTTCGCACTCGTAGAGCAGCACGAATTTGATATTGGACCCAAAGATTTGGTCGTTTGTTTACTCGGTTATGAGTTTTTAAGTTCCAAGGGAAAATTTTTGACCTTCCGTTACTGGCCAAAGCTAGTTCTATGCTTCTTCTTCAATCGGTCCCTCATTACTGAGGATGGTGGATAAAGTCACCCTTTAAACAAAAAAAAACGAAATGATAATCAGTTCATCCGTGTAGGAGCTATGATGCCACAGCCAAAAATTGAGTTTTAACCCCCGACGGAAAAAGAGGGGTGTTATAAGTTTGACGTGTGATCCTCAGTTTTTGAGGCTGTTTTCTACTCTTCGCTTATAATATACTACTACTAGCTTCTGCTAGCGGCTTCGCCCGCGTGATTATCAGAAATTATCCCACAGAATATACTACCGGGATAAATAGTTGCCGGTATATATGTCGCATCAAGGCTGGCCGATAGATGCAAACCATCGGGAAGTCAGGATCCCTTAGGTTAAGACATCGTGTGTGGGCAGGTCGTTGGGTACAGTTGTGAAAATGAAATCACAAAAGTTATTCGATACACTGGTTTTATTGAAATAGTCACAACTTACAGTTACAATCTTGCTTACTAATATTACGGATCGACACTGATTCTACGACGTGTTAGCTCTAAGGCTGTCAGTACTCAACTGCCATATTCCCCACCACGCAAGTGCTTACGTTAACGTAGTTGCTCTTGATTGCCGCCAGGGGCGTGCTTGTGATTTGTTTTGACGTCCGTACTATTGACTAAACCTGACATATATATATATATATATATATAATAATAGTAATAGTAATCATAAATTATTTGCAAAAGGATTAGCCTAGGTTACATCAGAGTTTACATTACAAAAATGGACATGGCTATTACACATAGTAAGATCCCTGTCCTTCAAACTAGGAAAATCTTGTATCTTGAAGAACAGTCTTCTATAAATAGATTTATAATTTTTTTTAAGTATTTCTAAATTGAGCACTAGCTTGATGTTTACACATTATTATTGTTGTTTTAATTTTTTTAAATTAGTAGTTAGGTTTTAGTTAATTGTGTAAAGTGTTGATGTAAGTATGTTGGTGTGAGGTTTATCCTAAGTGCATCACATCACGTCATCATTACATCATCAGCCTTTTTAATGTTCCCACTGCTGGGACACAGGCCTCCTCTCATAGAGGGGATTGGTAGATGTCACATGTCTTTGAATTTTTGGTTCTAGGACATGTTACATTGGTGAAGGAAAACATCGTGAGGAAACCGGCCTCACGATGTTTTCCTTCACCGTTTTGACAGCAGTGGTGATGAAATAATTTACACAAAGTAAAGCGCCTGCCTGGGCTCGAACCCACGACCTACAACTTGTAAGTCGCGGCCGATACCACTGGGCCACCACTGCTCCTATCCTAAGTGCGTTTTGTATAAATAAATATTATTGTACACCAAGATAAATACAATACATAAAGAAACCTTAAAACAAAACGAACATACAACAGGCGGCTTTATCGCGTGCCAGACTATAATCTATCCAAACTTCCACATCCTACTTCTATTATAAATGGGAAATTTTGTGAGGATGGATGGATGATAAATGATTTTATTTCTGTAAGTTGGTTTGTACAATCACTTTTACATGTCGATCATATTTTTTACAAACTAGATGAGGTCGGCGTTTCCTATCCGACTACTCTGAGAATGAGATGGATGTTTGTTACTCTTTCACGCAAAAAATACTGAAAGGATTTTGATGAAACTTTTCAGAAATATGTTTTTTTTTATTTTTTATAAAAACGTTGCCCCACACTAGGAATTTCTTCCTGTATCGTGGGTGCGTTTACAAACATATGAACTCACATACACAAACACCCAGAGCCGGAACAATTATCTGTAGGTCATACAAATCTTTGTTTCGTGCGGGAATCGAACCCGCGACACGCACCGCAGCAGTCAATCGCTCAACCACTGCGCCAACCGTGCGCCCTATATAAATCTGAATAACACATAGGCTATAATTTATTAAGATATTGGAGGAACTACTTATACCACGTGGGTGTAGCCGCGGGAAGCAGCTATTTTATAATATTAGTAGGAAGTAAGATAAAGAAAAAGTGTTCTGATAAGCCATCTACCAAATTCTACCCTGCATCAAAACATGAGCATCATACCTTCTTATACATAAGCAACAACCCACAGTTATGTACTTAGCCCGCTCCTAAATCAAGTACCGAACATAAATTTTATAACTTAGATCATAGAACGGGCTGGTAGTTGCTAACGAGTTTACAGTTGAACTGCGATGAACACAATTGTGCATTCATTACGCATGTTGCCTAAGGGGATGGGCTGAAGTGGTGGCTAGTATAATTTGAGGACATTCGGAGTTGATGGTTTCTATTTAAACCCCGACGCAAAAAGGGGTGTTATAAGTTTGACGTGTGTACCTGTGTGTTTGTATATAAGTATATTTGTGTATTTGTCTGTGGCATCCTAGCTCCTATCAAGAGTGTTCTTGGTTATGTTTGATGAGAATCGGTTCAGCCGTTCAAAAGTTCTGAGCGTTTTACTATTTGAATCGGGGTGTTTTTCAAGATATCATGTCATAATTACGTGTTCAATTTATTGTCGATCGAAGCGTGTCTACTATTTGTAAATAAAATTTTGTTGGGGTTAATTTTTAATTTTCTTTATTTTGTGTTATTAGATGGTGAAAGGCACTTAAACAGTGAAACAAGTTTAACTATTTCGAAGAATCTACTTATATGATAAATGCAATATTTAGTTTTTTTTTAATCAGTATATCCTCAACGGTTGAACAGATTTGGATGAAATTTGGCTAGACCATTACCTTGATTGGGTCGTAGGATCTGACTTTTTATCCTGGTTGTTTTCAAGGAATAATTTTTCATTGACGCGGGCAAAACTATTGGCAAAAACTAGTAATTAGTAATTATATATCGTTTCATACTTGAAATTGAAATGAGGGTAATATGTATTTTAATTGCTCTTGCAGTGGGAATTCTGATAAAACAAAGAGATGTACTGTCAAATGCTTTGGTGAAGTGACCTCACCTTAATTTTAAGCAGTAATAAAAAAATAATATACCACACAATTTTTTTTTTTTTACTATTTATCAATGTCAGTTACAATATGCCAGACACAAATAAAATAACAAAACCTCGATTTGAAACAAACAAAAATGCTTTCATAATCCTTAAACAAACTCAATTTTAATAACGCTTCAAATAACAAAAAAAAAAGTTACCCTTTTGACTCAAAAACTAATATTAACAAAAAAGAAAATTGGAAAGAGCGCAATAAATTATGAAAGTCGTAATCTCTTGGTGAATTATCTGGGAAAATATAATCAGATACAAGGGGTAGCAGCCCTAGTTTATTTATGATACAATTTAGCACATAACTCTGGGCCGAAAACAAACTGTTTATCTAACTACAATCGCTCAGTCTTCCGGCTCTACGCCACTACGCTGCTACGATCCAAGTGGGGCTACGAAACGTCTACGAAAAGTGCTACGAGATTTCGTAGCATATAAATTTTGTAGAAGACATTTCTTACACGTGTGTTGTTAAGGGTAATTAAGACTTGACATTAATGAGTTGAGGACAGGCTTTGACCTTCATAAGGTTGTTTGAACTTTGTTTTATACAGGTAGTTACTAAAATAAAACAGTGGAAAGTGCGACAAATATGAATTAGTTTGTCACGATAGGCGAGGTCTTTGCAAATGGGCCACCACGACATTTACAGGGGGCCCAAAAATCGTGGTACGAACGAAACAGAACGGTATTTGGGGCTATTTGCAGTAGGAAAAAAAGTAAAAAAAAAAGATAATTAAAAAAATCAAAAACCCGACTGCTTCAAAAGCGAACTAAAAAGACGTAAACAAGGAGAAAATCATGCTGTGCTGTCGGAAGATAAATTTCGCGAGCTGGCTGACCAAAACCAGACGTATCCTCCGACTGCACAGCATGATTTTCTCCTTGTTTACGCCTTTTGCTTCACAGTCGGGTTTTTTGATATATTTAATTAACTTTTTTTATTTATAACATTCTAGTTTTTTTTTTTCGAATTAGGTACATTTAAACATATAAGTGTAATATATTTTTGAAATCACCTCTTAATATTCTTTATTTTGATACCCCACACGATAGGTTTGGAAGAAAAAAAACATCTGGGCCCCCACAATATGGCGCCCAAGAACCGCCATTTTCCTATTTCATGTAGCCAGTGACACTCGCGGGGTTAAGACGAATCGATTGACGTAAGAACCATCAAAATCGGCCCACGCGTTTGGTCTCTAGAACGCCACATAGGATTAAACATACATACATACATAGACTGATAAACACATTACCCTCCTTCGGCAGACGGGTAAAAAAAAAAAATTTTTTTGCTCCTTATCTCCTGTGTCGTTTGATCCACGATTATTTGCCCACCCTGTAAATCTGATGGATGATCAATCAACCAGGAACCGGTCACGCTTTTGCTTAACCGTGAAAATCGACTCATGCGGATGTAACTATTTAGATACGAGCTAAGAAACTTACGACCCAATTCTTAAAGTGAAAAATATCGCCCCGCTTCCGCTCAACACAAACGCTGCCTCTAAAGCCCCAACAAAGCGGTTACAGAGCACCATCCTAGTACAGCGGTACAATTTGAGCGGAATTAAGATAGAATTTATTCCGACGTCATTGTTGTGAGCGTATCTTGTTACACTTATCTGCTAAACGATGCTGTGATGTCATCGATGTAGATGGACCAGCTTTCGTGAAGAATATTTGGTTTTGGGGATTCATTTTTGCTGCCTCGTCGGGCAACGGCCGTAAGAGCTGTATTTTCTGATAGCTATAACATCTTTAAGTTAAGAGTGAACATGTAGGTTACTTCTACGCAAGCGTGCTTTATTACCTTCGACCACACATCATCGCTCAGGCCTATTTAGCCAGTTGTCAAACAAGCCTATCAATAAATAAATAATAATAAATAAATAAATAAATTTACTTTACCAAAAGCCTGTTTTACAATTTCATAGAACTAAATTATTATAGTATCAATAGGCTTAAAATATGTGTTTTTTTAGGGTTTCGTACTCAAAGGGTAAAAACGGGACCCTATTACTAAGACTTCACGATCCGTCTGTCTGTCTGCCTGTCTGTCTGTCTGTCTGTCCGTCTGTCACCAGGCTGTATCTCATGAACCGTAATAGCTAGACAGTTGAAATTTTCACAGGTGATGTATTTCTGTTGCCGCTATAACAACAAATACTAAAAACAGTATAAAATAAATATTTAAGGGGGGCTCCCATACAACAAACGTGATATTTTTGCCGTTTTTTGCTCGATATTAATAACGGCAACAGGTAGACGCTTGAAATATTCACAGAATGTTAAGTTGTATATTCACTTCAAAAAATAATAATTATTAAATTAAAATAAAATAAATTAAGGGGGGCTCCCATACAACAAACGTGACTTTTTTGCAGTGTTTTGCGATAATGGTACGGAACCCTTCGTGTGCGAGTCCGACTCGCACTTGGCTGTTTTTTTTTCCTAAAGGACCCTGCAGAGGTACCTATAATTTATATACATCCACTACAATATGTGGCTTAATTATAACTTTTGAAGCAGTCATGTATTGGGAGGCAAGCCTGTCATCAACGGGGCTAAAGTCCAGATATCAGACTGGTTATGATTATTAAATTTATAACATCTATACAAATTATAACCGTTGGGCGCACGATTCCATCAGAGAAGCCGAACAACTATTTAATCAAAATAAATTCTTCAAAACCATGTATCAATCTGTAGAAAAGTATTTCTTGTACATCGAAAATATTCCCAAAAAAAAAATAGCTGTAGGTTGTTAAAGGATAGCCAACAGAACTCATCTCCATATTTTTGAGAGTAATTTTGCCCGTTTGTCGGTTTGTCTGTTTATCTGTTTATTTGTGCACGCATCACGTAAAATGTACGAAATCAATGTGAATAAAAATACGTAAAAATTGTGCGTAACTTGAAGTATTACTTAATTTTTGTTTCATCGCAATCGGTATACTCAATTAAAAGTTAGATGAATTTAAAGTATTCAAGAAGTAAAATTATCAAAACACGCGAATTTCAGATACGCGGACAGTTGAACTTCATATTCAATAGATGGCTTTCTCCATTTGAAGTTATTTTCTGAATAGCGGTGTTAAGATTCTTCGCGAAAGAATGACCCCGGGAGCGAAGCCGCGAGCACAGCTAGTCTATAATATAATAACAACCTGTAAGTGTTCCACTGCAGGTCAAAGGTATCTTCTCATACAGAGAAGGCACGAACATTTATCACCACGCTTGCTCAATGCGAGTTGGTGATTTCAAGATAATATTAACGTTAAGTCAAGGTCTCCTCCTCTTGATGTTTTCCTTCACCATTTTCAGCGATAACCAAGATAAACTTAGAAAGTACATAATGAATTGAAAAAACCACATTGGTACATGCCCGGATTTGAAACCACGTTACATTATCTAAAGTATAGTAAAACTTCACAGTAAAATCTTCTTTAGTAAAAGAAAATAAGGAAACTAGAATATCTTCATTAAAAGGAATTACAGCACCCACCTCACGCACTGGGGTAAGCCCACCAATTTGCGTCTAACCAACCTTGGAGCCACAGATTATCGTGTCGCAGTAAGACCCAACTTACATTGGACGAATAAAAATAAAAGACTTTGCCGTTTTTATTCCAAACACTTATTGTAAGCCGGAGACTCACCGAGCTATTTGAGTTCAGCAACTGTTTCATGGGACAGTAACAGGGAGCTTTACCTTAATCCGATTTGCTTTGGCTGTTAGAAATGATGTTTGTTATAAATGTTTTTTTGGTCGTTTTTCTAAGAGGTCTGTTTCATACAGGCTTAATCCTTTGCAATCGTTTTTACGGTTTTCGTTAGTATTCTAAGATTGTGCCAAATCCGTGTTAAGCTTTAAGGTCATTGACGTAACTACTTGCAAGGCGGACAAGATCATTTTCTTTTGCCCGTAATGACTGAATTCACAAAAAAAAATATTTTTTTTTTGCCTGTCTCTCCTTGTAGTCAACAAAAGAACGTGCTTGCCTCTTAGCAAATTCATTATACAATGTGTACGGGCTAGTAATATTGAAACCTGTATATAGCGGTACAGGCCGCTTAATTTTATTGATAAAAATACCCCACATAAGGGGTACTTTAAAAAGTAGTAAAGTGGTAAAGCCCACCACGTTATTATTGCATTTCCAAAAAAATCGTAGGCAAAAATGCGCAGGGGCTCTTTTAAGGCTACAATAAAATTAAAACTAATTGGCTTAGAGCTGTGATTCCTATGTCAGTATGTAGAAACAAAAAAAACCAGTAATAGTCCAGTTTTAATCCCTAAAAATGTTGCAAAATTTTAGGAAATGCAATAAAAACGTTTGAAATTATGTTTAAAGATTGACTTTTGTGGCACAATACAAAAATATCTTACCTTTTATGTGTTCATTGAATATTTTTTTAGAGCTTCTATACTATGACTGTAAAAATAACATTAAATTCTATGAGACTTATGTCCAAAGTTATGGTTGTTAGACTATGTGGATATCGTAATAAGTAAGTCAGGTACCAAAATTACTCTATCTTTGAGAGTGTGGTGATTTTACCCCTTAAAGGTCTATCCACACATATCAGGGCCGTGCCCGGGACGTGCACGGTACGTGGACAGACCGTGCCCCGTCAGGGGCTCAAAAGGCCCGTGCACGAACGTGTGTGAACGATGTCATATAAAATGTTCCCACCGATATTTTTTTGAGCCCATGACGGGACCCGGCCCTGTCACGTCCCGGGCACGTCCCTGATATGTGTGGATAGACCTTTAGTGAGGTATTTTTTTATCGATGAAATTTTCTGTATTCTGTATTCTATTTTCTGTTTTCTGTATTCTGTATTCTGTATTCTGTATTCTGTATTCTGTATTCTGTATTCTGTATTCTGTATTCTGTATTCTGTATTCTGTATTCTGTATTCTGTATTCTGTATTCTGTATTCTGTATTCTGTATTCTGTATTCTGTTTTCTGTTTTCTGTATTCTGTTTTCTGTTTTCTGTATTGTTTTCTGTTTTCTGTTTTCTGTTTTCTGTTTTCTGTTTTCTGTATTCTGTTTTCTGTCTTAAAGTTTTTTTTACTACAAATCCGGACACATTTTATAAATCCTCTAGTTACGAATCTAATTATAACGTTACAAAATACCGTATTACAGGCAAGGAAAGGTACTTCACGATTCCAAATATAATCACACTAAAAAAACATTCAGCCCTAACATACCCGAATAATCTTCGTCGGAAAATAACAAAATTTCAGAACCGCGAAAATTTTACTAAACAACACACAATTAAAACACGGCTCTGTACCAAGACTTCGAGGAAATGGCTCGCTATAATTAAGATTCACAAAAATAAACACCAAAACGTTCAGCTTTTATAGAACAAATAATAATATCACATCTTTATTCGCCGAAAGGTTACGCAAAAATATTTATTTTTATTTTTTTAGTTAACCTCAAACGAAAAAATTAAATACAATCCTCTCCTAACCTCTACAAACGATTCTTAGTAATTTTCAGTGTTTGTAGTACACGTACAAGCGTTCAAAATGAATATATCGTTACGGAAAAAAAACAAGAATTCAAATATATTTTAACGAAAAAAATTGCACTACAATCCACTACTTACATATCAGACAACTTATTAGAAACAGTCAGAAAAAGAAATATTTTGCAATTTCAGGGAATGACAGTTTATTTGCAATTTTTTTTTTGGCCCTCTTTTTGATATCTTTTGATCAAACCAAAAAAAAGCAAATTTTTGCCAAAGTTGGGTGCTAAGTTCATAGAGCCACCCCCCCGGTGGGTTCCCGCATTGTCGAGGCGGGGGGGCTCAGTAACCGTGGCTTGGTCACCCACGGTGAAGCGAAGAGGAACCCGAGGAGGGGCCGCTCGTCAGGGCTTTTGCCGATAAGCCGACGACGTAGCGGCCAATATGTAGGTTGCGGTGCCGCCTGTGCAACATCGCAACTGAGGCGGGCCGTGATGTCGTATGGGGTCTCCCAAACCCATACGATATCATGGCTGAGGGTTGTAGGCCGCGGCGGGAGAGGAGTGCCGGTATTGCGGTGCGCCGCTCTCCCTACCTTCCGCGGCCTGGACGGGGTCGCCACCGTCTGATGGCGGACGCGGTGGGGCCGCAGGGGAAGAGGAGTGTCGGTATAGCGTTGGCCTCTCTCCCTATCCCCTGCGGCCGAAACATGGTAGGTGGTGGGGCCATTGACCTTGACCCGTCACAAGGGGACCAAGGGTGCCATACACGGGGTCGTCTGGCACCCATGTACTGGGTTGGTCCCTGGGGTGGTCACGGCACACAGTGTGTTCTGGTGCGCCGGTGATGGGGGGTAATCCCCAGAGGAGGGTCCGGTGACGGACAGCCGCGGCGGGTTCGCGGTGAGTGCTAACGCGTACCCGTGTTCCCGCCATAAGCGGCACAGGAGGACACCGTGGAGTTTTAGTGGGTTAGAGTCCCACATAACTGCGCTATCTCCCCGTGGTAGCGCAGTATGCATGAGCATTTCTCCACGCTAAAAAAAAAAAAAAAAAATGTTCATAGAGCCAAAGGTGTACCTACATCATCATCACATCACATCATCAGCCTATTAATGTTCCCACTGTTGGGACACAGGCCTCCTCTCTGTGAGAGGGAATGGGCCGTTATCCACCACGCGGGCCCAGTGCGGGTTGGTGGATGTCACATGTCTTCGAATTTTTGGTTCTAGGACATGCCGGTTTCCTCACGATGTTTTCCTTCACCGTTTTGAGAGCACTGGTGATGAAATAATTTACACAAAGTAAAGCGCCTGCCTGGGCTCGAACCCACGACCTACAACTTGTAAGTCACGGCCGATACCACTGGGCCACCACTGCTCTGCGCTTGTTATGTATATACATACAAATATATATATGAACAACAAGTCAAAACAAAAAAAACTTTTGTTAAACAATCTTTTTAGCCTAACGTGCATTTTCATCCAAACCAAAGGTGTAAGCAGCTTGCAGCTCAATTGGATGGAGACAACTGTTTCAAAATTCAAGGTAAATTAAATAAAAAAACTTGTAATAATTATAGTAATAAGGAAACTTGGTGAGGAAACAGCCATGTCCTAAAATAAAAGTTCGAAAACATGTGACATAAACCAAACCTCATTGATTCCGCGTGGTGAATTATGGTCTAATCCCTCCTACCTACATAGTCAACTCATATTTCGTCAACTATGTTGAAGTCCCATGTAGTAGGGAACAAAGCTATTGCTATCAACCGGGAACTAATCCAGATTCCAGGGTCAACATCAACATCATCATTGCCGCTGAAACACGTCCACTACTGGACATAGGTCTCCCCCAAGCGTTTTCGTACTGATCGGTACTGTACGCCTCGCATCCACCGCAGCCAACCAGGTCGTCGCTCCACCTAAAGGGAGGCCTTCCAACGCTGCGACTTCTGGTACGTGATTGATTCCATGGTGCCACTGAGAAATTAAACCCCCAAATAACATATTTTCCGAACCAGGAATGGAACATATGCCCTGTGATAGGCCCTCATGCTCAACAGTAGTGCTTGCAAACGCTAAAGCGAGGGAAATAACAAAAACTTATTAGGAAAAACAAACTACAATTAAAACGCGGTAGCGTAGCAAAACTTCGTTGGAATGGGTCGCTGTAATTGAGATTCAAGCAAACACGTGAATTCGGCAGCTGTTGACACCACAGAGCACGGAATAAAAATGCCAGCAGAGACTAATGACGTCATTGCAGATCACTATCATAATCACAAAATTTTGCTAATTTGGCACTTTACCGCTGTTGACACGGTTTTGATTATCATTAAGAATATTTAGATAATTTCTTCTTATATGTCATTACTAGCTTCTGCCCGCTTGAAAAGTGTTTAAAATCCTATATGCTATTCCAGACTATGATATATATTTATGCTAAATTTCATCCAGATCCGTTCAGCCGTTCTGGGGTGATTGAATAACAAACATCCATCCATCCATCGATCCATCCAAACTTTCGCATTTCTAACATCAGTTAATAGTAGTCCGGTCAAATTAGACATATCAAATTGCATTAATTCGCATAAAGCTGAAAATTGGTACGAATGTTCAGAACACCGTTGATATTGAAATGTAAAAAGTCCCCATAGATCCCACACTTGCAATTTTTTTTATTCAGGGTCAAAGTTCGTAAATATTGGTTTCTTGCGTTTTTTAGCCGAACAGTAAGTTTTATGATAAAATAAGTCAGACAAGAATTGTAGATTATATAATTATCTATAAAAAAAGTCACTACAATTTTTCTCCTTAACGTCACCGTTCCTGAGATATAATGGTATAAAAAGTTGAAAAAGTTGTATTCTTTATTATATGCACACGTTTCCACGCCACCTGGGACGTAGTGTAGTTGGCGCGTTTTTTTTAACGTGTATTCACCGATAGGCATATTCCAAAATCTATTGTGATCCTGTTTAATTCAATACTATTTAAAATTATGTAAAAACTGGTACTATTGTAAATGATGAAAGCCATGTGAATTCTAAAAAGTTAGGTAAAATTATCCGTCTCATTTATAATCATTTGATAATTCTGCTTCCCCTACTTCTTGTTCATCTTCTTGTACTTCTTGATCTTCTTCTTCCTGCTGGGTGGAAGTAAATTGTTCTAACAGCGATGTATCAGATGTCTCCTCACTGATATCGTACGAATCCTCTTCTGATGGCGATCAACGCGCCAACTACATTACCTCCCAGGTGGCGTGGAAACGTGTGCATATTATGAAGAATACAACTGTTTCAACTTTTTAAACCATTATATCTCAGAAACGGTGAGTCTAGGAAAAAAATTGTAGAAACAATTTTTATAGATAATTGCATAATCTAAAGAAAGAAAGAAAAAAGAAAGAAAATTGTTTATTCTGCACAAACTAAACGCACAATACAAAATAAAGAGTGGCATTCACTAAAGGTACAAATTAGCCAAAAGCCTTGTATTTAAAACGAAAAATTATAAAATTTTGTCAATTTTGTCTATTGCTTGATGAGAGCAATACACAGTTATCTGTGGGTGAGAGGCCAAAGACAATTTACTTGCATAATAATGTTTCGACATTACCAAATGAAAACAAACAAAACAATCACAAATTAAACGAAATGCCGATTACTGAGTGGAAAATTATCCATCTTTGAAACAACAAGAACAAATAGGCTGTGCGTCGCATCTGTGCAAGAATAGGTCATTGCTCAGCTTAATGCCGTGACTTCAGACGAACCTGTCGTCAACAGCGCTGACTTTCAGCAACAACATCTACAATTCTTGTTTGAGCTATTTTATCATAAAACTTACCGTTCGGTTACAAAACGCAAAAAACGCATATTTGCGACCATTGACATTGAAAAAACAAATTTGCAAGTGTGGGATCGATGGGGACTTTTTACATTTTATTTATAATGGTGTTTCAAACATTCGTACCAATTTTCAGCTCTATGCGAATTACTGTAAACCTACCCCTATTTTTTAGTCTAATTTGACCGGACTATAGTAAGATAACTGTGTATTTTAAATGAAATGAATTTGAATTTTTAACTGACGGGTAAATAAAAGCATGACCACGAATAACTTTTTATAGCGTGATCTGATTGAAAAAATATTTTTTATTGGAAATAGTATACCTCAAAGTTGGGCCCATTATTTAAAAAAAAAAAACCACCTCTAGAAGTAGATTATCCCACCGAATTTTCTATTGTGAACCGATTCTGTTGAAATTAAGTAAACTGAAAAGCGAAAAAAAAACCTTTTTAACAAAAAAATCAACGACGAAACAAGGAACTGAAAAGCAAAAAAAAAAAATACTTTTTCGGCGACCAATAAACAAACATGCAAATTAATTACCTAAACTGTAGAATAATTTTAGCTAGGTTGATCTTCGTTGATAGTTTTTTTGGCGTCGGTCAAACATTTTGAGAAAAAAAAAAAGTTACTATAAAAAACACCTAGTTATAACGCAATTTTATTAACTGGTACTACTCCGGATGCCATTTTTAAAACAAAAATTTACTGCTTGTTTAAAAAATTAGTAAGAACAAGTTATATTTAGACGTGACCCGTTTTGGCAAAATGTTCAATTTAAAACTGTTTCGAGTGAGATTCATCTAGCTTACTCGTGATAACCAGTGCAAACAATATGGAAATTAATTAAGTGTATGATTCACAAAATAGAGTTTTACGCGTTGCGTGGTGGAACATTGTTCAGAATCTTCAACTACCGTAAAGATCTATGTTAAATGTTAACACTCACTGACACTAAAATTAATATTTGTTAATAATATACATGGTAAATATCCCGAAACAAATATTAATTCTAATGATTGTGACCATGTCAGCTTAAAAACTTATACTCACTGACACGCTTGGTTTTTAAGTAAATTTTCGTCAATGTCGTCTGTAGCAGTGGCCAACTAGTTGCCTCATTGCTCTGTGGCACGCTCTTTACAAAAATAAACACCACAATGCTCGATATGGTAAAACAAACTGTTTCAAAGTTTCTAACTTGAGAAAGAAAAGGTCAAGCCAAAGTTTGGTGTCGTAAGTTTGAATACCACGTTCTAAGTTTGACACAAAGGAAATAATGAAGAAAACTGAACTTGGAACTGGTTCTAATCAGGATATTTTTTGTCAGTCTGTGATAATTATCTTGCTTCTGTGCTAAGGCCATTCACCATTATCTTTCCGTGCACTCTCATACACTCAATGAAACGAAAATCTACTTAATTCGAAGATTCCGAAAATTTTCAGGCATAAATGGAACAAACATTTTTAATGGATTAAAACTTTACATACATACGGGTTCTTACTTGCTTAACTTCTATGGGTTTTACTTACTTAACTTTACATACATAGGGATATGTGCGTAAATATCATAATGTTTAAAAACCGCGTGAAAAAGATAGAAAGTAAATAAGTTAATTTGGCACAAAAGGCAACAACAACGATATCTTAGGCAAAAGAACGAGAATTGAAGACACCACGGCTGACGTAGGCGCGGGCAAGCGGACGACGAGTAACGGTTAGTTCGCCTGCCAAAAAGGACCATGCCCGACGGCGCGTTATGTTCCACGCACGCCTCAATGAGATGTCAGCAAAAATGACGGGGTCTGCTAAGACCGATGCCTGTCTGGGTCTCGGATATATTTGAAAAAGAGTTACTGCGGCCCTGGCTCAAGCAACTGAAGAAAAATGGGTGGGTTTCAGTCAGTAAAAGTCTGACACGCGTTCCTGCTTCACCCAGAGCGGGAGGAGTCATTGGATGACTACCCACCCTAAACAAAAGGCAAAGGAACAAACAATTTTTTTTTCTGTATATTTTTAAATAAAATAAGTCCTACAAGATTGTGTGTGCCCCACGGCTGCACCAGTCTGGCTGGTCCAGTTCAGCATAACATCCATCAGACATCTACCTGGCTTTTTTTAACTGAACCTGAGATTGTTATTAAACGTGGTGTAGGTATTAATATAAACGTAGCTTCTGTTTTATTTACGCAGTTTTTATAAATAAAACCGAAAAAAAACTGTTCAACTTAAATATCATGACTGAATTCATGAACAGACACCGATAAACGGTTGAAATTCATCTTAGAATTTACCTATCAAAGGTTCCACTTGAAATAAAAACGAAGAATAGAATAACAATACTGTAACTAGAATTTCAAAGCAAATACGTGAATCGAGCAACTGTGAGCCCGTTGAAAAATAAACGGGGGCAAAATGACCGCTAGAAGTTCGATTTTCAAAAGAATAACGCGTAGGATCAAGTTCTTTTGGCTTTTAGGTTAAAATATTATTTATTAGAGGTTAGATTAGTAGTAGGTTAGATTAAGATTTTTGTTATCCTCTGACTGAAAAAGAGGGGTGTTTTAAAGTTTAACGTGTAGACCAGTGTATTTGTGTATTTGTGTGTCTGTCTGTAGCTCCATAGCTACTAAACGGATGAACCAATTTTTACAAGCTCTAAATAAACTTGCCTTGTTTGTATGTGTGCGTCAAATCTAGCAACATAATTTTAAAATAGTTTTCACCAACCAATTGAGCTGAAATTTTGCATACGAGGTTTGCAGACAGACAGACAGGTAGACAGGCAGACAGACACCGCACTATTCCCAAACCACTGTAACTCCTGAAAGCTAGAATCAACAGTGGCGACCATCAGAAAAGCGCCGAGGCAACAACAAAGTTCGACGAAGTCCCGGCGAATGAATTTAACTGTTTTGGATCCCGCAACGAAATTAATCAGAAAAGAATGAAGGAGGAGTAGGAGAACAAAAGCATACTTTCCCTCTTTATCAAGCAGGAGACAGAACAAACAAGGCCAATAGACACAAAGGGTCGTTTACAGCTGAGATAAGCCCAGCTGCCTAGCACCACCGATAAAAATTAGTATTAATATTAATGGGTCCTAACATTGTGAGCATATTGATTCCAATAATAGGTTTGGCAAAAACGGTTGAACGCACGGAAATTTGTTCTAGTTTCGACAAGGTCCGTATAGTAAAAATCTCCATTGCCCGGTTAATAGCAATAAGCTCACCCTCTATTACGTGGGATTTAAACATAACTGGTGAAATGTGGATGTACAATGGGTGCACCTCTGCCTAGCCTGAGAATACAGGTGAGATAAAAAAAAAGTTAGGTGATGCCCGATGAGTTGCATTTTTTGAATAAATCGACACGAGTCTGGAATCATCTTACGTACGTGTATCATACAACATTTTACTATGCATTGTACGAGGAAATAAAAAATATATCTGAACCAAGCTTGAAATTAATAAAATGGCGGGCGTATTCAAGCGCGCTCAGCATATCCACAGATTAACTAATAGTTCCTCGGGCATATCTACTGCGCATGTGCAAATAGCTGTCACGTCGTAACGCAAAATAGAACGAGCAAAATATACGTTCTTCCAAACATATTTAAAATTAATTTCTTCTTCTTCAAAAAAAACGTTGCCCCACACTAGGAATTTCTTCCTGTAACGTGGGTGCGTTTACAAACATATACACTCACATACACAACACCCAGAGCCGGAACAACTATCTGTAGGTCATACAAATGTTTGTCCCGTGCGGGAATCGAACCCACGACACGCAGCGCAGCAGTCTTTCGCTCAACCACTGCGCCAACCATGCGCTCCATTTTATTGATTAAATCTAAATATAGAGTTATTAAAATCGCCTTTAATGAAGTATTAGTCATATTTTACCTTTTATATGAATGAGTATCTGTACTTAACTAATTTGTAAAACTTTACTCAAATAATAAAAACCCTATACGTCTGGCTGACGACAGAGTAAAAAAATTAAAAATATACGGAAAAGTAAAAAGCACTAGTGAAAAAAAGTTACATTTTCCGCACAGTTTGGCTGCTTAGAAAACGCACTTTTCGGGGACATGCATTGTATAAGTTTTTTCACAATAAATAAACCGAATTCCAAAGCAAAACACTAAAAAGAGCAAAAATATTTTCGTTTCGGAATTCTGTGTCTTTGGTAACTCTTGTCTTATCGTTTTTCAAAACTGACATCTGAAAAGAACGTTATTTTTGCACTTTTAGTATTTTGCTTTAGAAGTCGGTGTATTTTTTGTGAAAAGTTTTATTTCTCTCTTTTTACTCAAAATCACGGCGAAAACTTTGTATGCGCGATGCAGGATTTGTGTGACGTCATGTCATTCGTTATTAAGTGGTGGCGTTGGTGCCGCTACAGAGTTTAAAAGAATGTGTGTGTGTTTTATCTGAGTATGTACTGTGTCTTGGAATCAACTTTTTACCCGACTGCCGAAGGAGGGTAATGTGTGTATCAGTCTATGTATGTATGTATGTAAGTATGTATGTATGTTTGTTCCTATGTGGCGTTCTAGAGACCAAACGCGTGGGCCGATTTTGATGGTTCTTACGTCAATCGATTCGTCTTAACCCCGCAAGTGTCATTGGCTACATGAAAATTGGAAAATAGGAAAATGGCGGCTTTTGGGTGCCATATTGTGGGGGCCCAAATTTTTTTTTCTTCAAAACCTATCGTGTGGGGTATCAAAATAAAGGATTTTAAGAGGTGATTTCAAAAACATAAAACACTTATATGTTTAAATGTACCTAATTCGAAAAAATAATTAACTAAAAAGTTATAAATAAAAAAAGTTAATAATCTTCGCGAGCTGGCTGACCAAAACCAGACATATCCTCCGACTGCACAGCATGATTTTCTCCTTGTTTACGTCTATTTAGTTCGCTTTTCAAGCAGTCGGGTTTTTGATTTTTTTAATTAACTTTTTTAGCAAAGAAAACTTTCTTTAGTATAAACAAATAATTTAAAACCTTTTTAAATTAGTTTAGATTTTTATTTGAAGACTGCAGTTCCCACATTAACCAATTAAATTATTTCAATACGAAAGTTTCTAGTAAAGCATTCCATGCATGTATTCTCGAGTATCAACCAAAAGTGGTTGCTAGAATTCTATTCGTTTATAATTTTGGACTTTAAAAATGTCCGAGTAGCCATTTGTAACTGAATTTTTGAGATGAGTGGTAGGAATTTCAGTCGCCATCTTGGAAAGAAGCTACGTAGCATTTTTGGGGAACATTAATTTCTCGTTTTGTGAATTCACTTCTGCGAAAACTTTTAAGCTTTTAAAACTAACTCGTTAAACAAAATATGAGTATCGCTTACATCGCTAACTATTAAAGACCACTTAGTATTTTTTTCGGTCTATGCGTATGTGGCAATATCAATTTAGGGCTGTAATAACTGAACACAGAGCATCGAAAAACCTTGGGTCCATATTTCTATACTAATCTATACTCATCATATTATAAAGAGGAAAGATTTTTTTTGTTTGTTTGTTTGTTTGTACCGAATAGGCTCCGAAACTACTGGACCGATTTAAAAAAATCTTTCGCCAATAGAAAGCTACGTTATTCCTGAGTAACATAGGCTATTTTTAATCCCGAAAACGGGTCCTGTGGGGTGGCCCACTGGAGCGAAGCCGCGGGGAGCAGCTAGTCTATACTTATAATATTATAAAGAGGAAAGACTTTTTTGTATGTTTGTTTGTACCGAATAGGCTCCGAAACTATTAGAACGATTTAAAAAATTCTTTCACCAATAGAAAGCTACATTATTCCTGAGTGACATAGGCTATTTTTTTATCGCGAAAACGGGTCATGTGTGGTGGCCCACGGGAGCGAAGCCGCGGGGAACAGCTAGTATGTTATAAATGCGAAAGTAACTCTGTTTGTTTGTTACCTTTTCACAATTAAATGGCTGAATTAATCGTTATTAAATTTGGCAAGCAGATAGATTATATCCTGGGGAAGGATATGGGATACCTTTTATCCCATGGTAAAGACGCGGGCAGAAACTAGTTTAATATAAACGATAGACGACAGGTGACAATTAAAAAATTATGTAATTTTCTTATATATATTTACTGCTTTATTTAACAGCAACGGGCGCGAAAAGGTGCCAATTATGTATTTTTTTGACAAATATTTGGCATTAGAGTCCTGTGGTGGTGGTGGTAACTGTTATAGACACCATCGTCTAAACTTTCCGTACAAACGAAGCGTGTCAGGATGTGATGCCTTTTACTCATAGAAGTTGACGACCCGTGACAATTCTCACCATGGCTATGCCAGTCGAATGTTTGCTCAGCGCAGTTTGTGTGGGCACGAATTAAATTGTTTGACATAACAAACTATATTTGCGAATGGACGGTTAAATCAATTTTTAATTTATAAGTGTAAATTTTGACATTTGGCCTAATTGAAATAAAAGATTTGACTTTGACTTTCATTGGTTGTGTCTTCTGCCCTAGTACGCTGACATCATTTTAGATTGTAAAAACCGACCAAGTGCGAGTCGGACTCGCGCACGAAGGGTTCCGTACCATTATCGCAAAAATAGGCAAAAAAAACACGTTTGTTGTATAGGAGCCCCACTTAAATATTTATATTTATTTTATTCTGTTTTTAGTATTTGTTATAGCGGCAATAGAAATACATCATCTGTGAAAATTTCAACTGTCTAGCTATCACGGTTCATGAGATACAGCCTAGTGACAGACAGACAGACGGACTGCGAAGTCTAAGTAATAGGGTCCCGTTTTTACCCTTTGGGTACGGAACCCTAAAAAGGGACAGATATATATACAAGTCATATACATCTATCCCTTACACTCAAGATAACATTACTCTAAGACCTTATGGTCACCATTTAATAACAACAAAAAGATCGTTTACGGACCCATTAAAGCAAATACAACTTTCCAAAATAAGTTTGTATTATCAGAATCTTTCACAAAACGAGGATATACAATATTTGCCTTCCATTTAAACAGTACGGGAGGGGTATAGTCCTAAAAAAAGTTGAAAAGTTTCGCTGGCTTCCGTAAAACTGTGCTTAACGTACCGCTACCGAATAGAAGGATTCCGTGAAATTTTAACGTATATTCTAGTTGTGTTGGGAACACTGGCCGAATTCGACTGAAATCAGGAATAAATATAGCAGCATATAGGACCAAGAAAAGAAAGGGAGAATAATTCCACTTCAGGGCCTATTCTCATACAGAGAAGGTTTGAGCAATAATAACTACGCTTGCTCAATGTCAGTTGGCGATCTCAAGTCATGTTTTCCTTCACTGTTGTCAGCGATGTCCAAAAAAACATAGAAAGTACATGTAAATTGATAAAAAAAAACAAGAATAAATAACTAGGTAATAAATGAATTATGTATTTGGAATCAAGTTTAGCCCTTACACGTGTAGTTAGAATAATAATTAACTTCATGTATGTAGTTAAAACATAATTATATTCTGTTGTTGTTAGTTAGATATAATTTATAATGGTATGATTACGGTTTAATTATTTTACAATTACCAAAAATGTAGTTTGAAATTAACGTTGTTCAACGTTGTTCGTTGTTCGTCGTTGTTGTTATTGTTCGTTGTTCGTGTTGTTTATGATTCACTAGTGACTCGCCCCGGCTTCGCCCAGTTAGTAGAGCATATTATGCCTACAAAACAAAAATGCGAACTTAAGAGGAGCGCGGCGCGGGGGTAGTCGCATCAAGCGAGTCAAGTCACCAGTGTGAGACACGAGTTTGAATTTATTTTCGCGCGCGTGAGTTTTTATTTTGCGATAACTCTTGATATTTGTTTAAATTATATGGTGTAAAATATTATTACAATGTGCTTGAAATGTTTAAGGTAACTAACGTATTTAAGTTGATACTGTATCCGTCTAAATAGCTTTCCAACTACCACGTTGTACATGAACTTTTTTTAGAAGTTAGGATGGGGATCTATAGTAAGCTATCCTTAAAAGATAGATACATATGTATATATATGCCATCACGGAGTTTTCTTTAGGCCCCTAAAAGGGGAATATCCCACCATACATCCATCCATCCATCTTAAAGGGCAGCGTTCTCGATGAAAGCTCCCAGATGGCATGACTATTGCAGACATTTTCTACAATTATGGTCATATTTCAACCAATTTACACAATATTTATACACCTGAATCTTTCTCATGAATCACTCTGTCTATTGGAAAAAAATCTGCAATAAAATCAGTTCAGTAGTTTTCAGTTCATCGCTAACATACAGATAGACAGACGCGGCGACGGACTTTGTTTTATAATATGTAGTGGTAATGATACTGTATTATCTTCACTGAAAAAAATATTGTTTTAAAAACAAAGTTTTGCTTTTGATTAATTAGTTTTGTATTATTTTATGAAAGTTATTTTCTATTAACTAGTTTGCTTAAGTTAAAAATTACAACTTGTAATTTGTAGAAGGAGAAGTTTGATTTTGGGCTACCACTATATACACTACACAGATAAATAGAAAATATAGGAGAATTTCATCAAAATACTTACAAATTAATTTGACAGGCGTAAAAAATGGTCATAAGAAAAGGTTTTTAAATAAGGTAACCCTATTTTTAGGCTAGCCATGACAGTTTTGTTTGACATGACGTTTGATAACTTTGACAGTTTTAAGAAGTGATGTCTTTGAGTCTTTCTCTCTGTTGATTTTGAATTGTATTGAATCGTATTGAAATGTGCTTCGTTGGTTTTAATTATTGTTTTTGATTTGCGACCCAGTTTATTACTACGGACATTAATTGATTGCTTTTCTGTTGACCCCAGCTTTGTTTTAAGTCGCAGATATTACGATACACGACAATGAAGTGTCATTGTCAAAATGAAATGTTTCGCATACTGCTGATCTAATCCACTAAGTTTAATTGTAAGTTGTGTTGCTCTCCTTAACCAAGTTAATTTAAATGTACATTGAAACGAAGTGAAAGTAAAGAAAAATACGTATAAATAAAAAACCGGCCAAGTGCGAGTCGGACTCGCGCACGAAGGGTTCCGTACCATTATCGAAAAAAACGGCAAAAATTTCACGTTTGTTGTATGGGAGCCCCACTTAAATATTTATTTTATGCCGTATTTGTTGTTATAGCGGCAACAGAAATACATCATCTGTGAAAATTTCAACTGTCTAGCTATCACGATTCATGAGATACAGCCTGGTGACAGACGGACAGACAGTCAGACAGACAGACGGATCGCGGAGTCTTAGTAATAGGGTCCCGTTTTTACCCTTTGGGTACGGAACCCTAAAAACAGTTACTATATTAAACAAGGTTATTTACATATAGTATACATAGTGCTAGCCCAAGCTCCATACATTTCTGGACCACGTCCTTTTATTTCTAGTTAGAAACATGTTCGCAAATACCAATCTTTTTTCAGTGTTTCTATTGCCATGTAAATACACAGTTATAAACACCAAAAATGCAAAGCTTCACACTCAAAACCACGACGACACACATTTCGAACAAAAACTTTTATGACTGTCACTTCAACGAAACTTAAATAAAAATCCAGTCACTCTAGACTTTTCAAAAAGAATTTCATTAACATTCAGCTAGTTCTACATTCAACAACTATTCACTATCTAAAGTGTAAACAGGTTTGTTATGAACAACCTCTTGTTAAAACTGAAATGAAAACAATTTTTATATTTTTAAAAGGAAACCTCACTACCACCAGAGTAACTTGACCTGCGGCTTTCTATTAAATACAACTTTTTCCTTCGATAATTTGCACCTAAGAAGGGGCGTTAAAGGTCAGGTTATAGTAGTGGACTTAACCCTGTATTATTGGGGTCGAGGTACAGAAGATAGAAGGTAGGGAATTTAATTAATGTAGGTAAAATTCTTTTACTAAAAATACTCTAGTAACATTTCAGTTTGGTAGGCAAAAGTGCTTGAGAATTTTAAGTGTTAATAATAAGGCTACAATGCATAATTAGGGCTGCTGGCTTCGAGAAATCCATTTTGTTGCTTGAGTTAATTTTGTGGAGGATATTCTAATGCCATACAGTGGTTACTTTAATGAAAATTAAAATAGCTGGTGTATTTTATTAATGTTTGTGTTCGTAAATATATAGTACTTTTGGGATTAATTTAATACTCTTCTGTTACAATAGAGTTTTGTTTGGTAGAAATGCGGTTTTATTTCTCAACTCCGATATGTAATGTACACTTCTTATTATTGTGTAATTAGCTGCTGCTCGTGGTTTAGCCCGCATGGATTTATTGTTATTTATAAATGATAATGATAAATTATTTTATTTCTGTAGGTTGGTTTATACAAACACTTTTACATGTCGATCATATTTTTTTAAACTAGATGAGGTCGGCGTTTCCTATCTGAATACTCTGAGAAGAAAGGCCTAAACAACCGAACTCAGAGGTCACAGTCTCTTTTAAAGTCCAGACAAAATCTTGGTTAGATCATGTGAAGACCATGTAGACTGATGTCTGAAATGGTCTTTTGAGGAAAGAACCAGCCAGATTGAGTGGACCTGTCCAGTCAGTGCACGCATTTGTCAATAACCGTGCAGCTCAACGAATTGACGAACAATAACAAAGATAATACCATTCGGGTAGGCCGCATAAATACTCAAACTGCCAGACCTTGATTTAAAACTAACTAAGATAAATAAAAAAATATCCACATAGTCTTCACATTCACAATAATTAAAATATTGATACGATCGCGTTTAACCACTATCTTACCTCATGGTAAGTGATAATGCGATCGACGATGAAGCATGCTTGCCTAAAAGTAACCTAATCACTCTTAGACTCAAAGACTGAGTTAAGTCTAAAACCTTTTCACGTCTTAACTACCAAATAATGAACTTTAGGCAAATTTTGCTACTTTGGGTTACATTATTGCAATTTTCATTAGGATCTCTAATTTTTTGAAGATATATTATGATACTCGGGAATAATGTAACTTTCCATAGGTCTAAGAATTTTTAAAATCTGTCCAGTAGTTTCGGAGCCTATTCGGTACAAACAAACACACAAACAAACCTAAATATCTTTCTTCTTTATTATATTGGTATAGATAATACCAGCCTGTTACTTGCCCACTCCTGGGCAAAGTCCTCTTCTCACATTCCCGCAGAGAATTAAGGCACGAGAATTAATCACCACGCTCGCTCAAGATGGGCTGGCGATAACGTTGAGTTCAGGTTTCCTCACGATATTTTTCTTCACCGTTGGCAGTGATGTCCAAGATAAACTTCATTATCGTCATCATATCAGCTGAAAGATGGCCACTGCTGTACATAGGCCTCCTCCCCCAAGCATCGCCACATTGACCTGTCCCGTGCGTCTCCCATCCAGCGGACTCCCTCCACCCTCACCAGGTCATCTGTCCACCTGGTGGGAGACCATCCAATACAACGTCTTGAGATTCGCGCCACTCTAGTACTTTTAAGATAAACTTTGAAAAAGTCACATTAGTACTCGCCCGGATTTGAACCCATAACCTTAAGCACGAGGGTCTTAACCACTGCGCTACCGCGACCAGCATCTACATACGAAGGGTACAGGCAAAGGACGGGGAATGTCACAATTATTTTGTTTATTTTTTTATTGGCACACAATTCTTTATCTATGGTACTTGGTAGTTTTATTCTCAATCAATAACTTTTTTTAAAAGTAAACGTAAAGCACCAAAGACGTTTTTGTTTATGGCTGAAACGAAAAAAACCGGGAATATCGATGATATACCGATAAAGAAGAAGGATAAAAATTACATACTTCTAAATTATTAACTGTTTTTTTCTCAAAATCTATTTATCCAGTCGTACGTAACACCGACTGATCCAGTAGTTTTCACAGATGTCAACAACGTGACACCGACTGGTCCAGTAGTTTTCACAGATGTCAACATTTGACCTACTTTTTGTGTTAAAACTATGCCTATCTCAGTTGTGCATGTACCTACATGTAGTTTAATAGGCAAGGATGACATATAACAACTCAGACAGCCGCCAACCCCAGCTCCCGCTACTTTAGGCTCCTAATTTTTTAAACAACCTGGGGCTCAACTACCTGAGGCGTAATTTTGAAAGCTTGTGTTATTTTAAAAATGTATGGGGAGGTGTGATCTAATGATTTATTTATGTAAAATAGGGTGTAATTATATATAAAAAATAAAAAAAATTAGTAATAATGGTTTATTTTCTTTTTTCTATCTACTTTTGCAAAATAAACTGGGGAAATTTCACTTCTGCTGACTTTACAAATTTATTTACCAATATTTTACATGTCCAAACTGGAATAAACCATTTGAAATATAGCATACTAGCTGACCCGGCAAACTTTGTTTTGCCATAAAAACACCAAACATTCATCTACCCTACCTACCCTACCCTAACAACCCTACACTACCTACCCTACCCGACCCTAACTAACCTATACACTACCTACCCTACCCTAAACGGCTACCTCCCTACCAATTTTCAGCCAAATCGGTTCAGCAGTTCTTGAGTTATAAATAGTGTAACTAACACGACTTTATTTTATATATATAGACTAGCTTTTACCCGCGCGGCTTCGCTCACGTAAAACGTAGAAAAGGAAACACAGAGTAATAGTACAAAAATAGTGTATTTTGCGTAACATAAAATGCAGTAGGTAATAATTTGATTTTTGATTCTTATAAATATTGTTTAGGTCGATAAAAGTGTGGAAATGGGTTGTGAGCACAGAGTTGTAATTTTTAATAACTTACTTTAACACAGTCGTGTAAAAAATATTTTTAGTTTTACCATCTTTTCCTAAAACATATTGATTATGTGGACTTGATACTCATGAACACGCTACATACCGCCCATGGGAAGAACAGTTTTTTTCTAAATGCACTCCTGCAACTTTCAGTGTTTGGCCTTGAGCTTTATTTATGGTAATCGCGAATGTCGCTTTAAGGGGAAATTCTAACCTTTTAAATTGGAATTGCATATCGGTTGGGATTATCGGTATACTTGAAATCATTACATCTTCTCCCTTTGCTATTCCTGTCATAATTGTTGCCCTTACTATATTGCGTCCCAGGTGTGTTATTTGTAGTCGGGTGCCATTAAATAATTTTGGTGCGTACAGATTTCTCATTAACAGGACTGGGACACCAACTTTCAGGCTCAACGTATGGGACGGTACCCCTGATAATTCTAAAGAGTTAAGAAAATCTACTGGGTAGAGTTTCTCACCCTGAAGAGTTTCAGGGTGAGTCACTCTGCTGCCACTTGCTTCAAGCTTGCTTGGAAGCATGTATTATATTTTCTTATTCTGCTTAAATAAAACGGCGCGATTCATCACTGTCATACAAAAGCAAAGACTTGAGTGGTTCTTCTGGCTCACCAAGCGTTGGAACTGAAACTGTTCCACCAGAGCAACACATACCCGGTGTCTCATCATTCCACTTGAGTGCTTCACAATATCTACATATTTTATCCATGTTCCCTATGAGAACTAATCGATGGTTATTGTAATCAATCAATGGGTCATAATCAGACGCAGCATTGTGGAACGACTCCCATGTATTTTTTGCAAACGTACGTCTCCTTTTAGACTGCCGTTGAGCTCGTAAAATACGCCGTATTTGGGATTGTTCAGGCGTCTCAGCAGCTATCGATGACGCGTGAAGTTCGGCATCTAAAATCCGACGGGCCTGTGTTTGATCAAAGGTCTCACCAGCCCTTTGAGTTGCGTGACGCTCAGCGTCTGCGAGTTGGCGAGCCTGAGTCTGGTTGAAAGTCGCAGCAGCCCTTTCAGTTGCGTGACGCTCAGCATCTGCGAGTTAGCGAGCCTGAGTCTGGTCGAAAGTCTCAGCAGATTTTTGAGTCTCGTGACGCTCAGCATCTGCGAGTTGGCGAGCCCGAGTCTGGTCGGAACTTTCAGCAGCTCTTTGAGTTGCGTGACGCTTAGCATCTGCGTGTTGGCGAACCTGAATCTGGTCTAAAGTCTCAGCAGCTCTTTCAGTTGCGTGACACTCAGCATCTGCGTGTTGGTCAACCTGAATCTGATTGAAAGTTTCAGCAACTCTTTGGGTTGCGTAACGCTCAGCATCTAAAATTAGACGGATTGAGTCTGCTCCTCTGTTTCTTGGCTTCTAGCTACTCTTGCTGTCCGAGCTCTGCTAGAGCTACGGCTCAGATGAGATTTACGCTTGCGAGGCATATCCACAGCATAAAAATATCCCCCTAATAAAAATAAGCAGTAGAATATTTTAAAGTTTTGCTTAAATTACCACTTTCACGGACACTGACATTAAGTTGACTTTTTCAAATTGACATTCAAATCTTCATAAACAATTATATCATGCCTACAGTCGAATAAGAAGGACGCCATAAAAAGAAGTTTCATATTATTTTCATATTTTATAACTACTCCACCCCATTTCTCCCGCACCTTGTTTTATACAAAAAAGTAGCCTATGTCCATCCCAGGGTCTCATACTATCTGCATACCAAATTTCATCTAAATAGGTTCAGTGGTTTAAGCCATAATAAGAAGTTTATTACAAATCTAACACACCCCCCTATTTCTACCCCGTTTGTTTTATGCAGAAAAGAAGTAGCCTAAGTCCTGCCCAGGGTCTCAAACTATCTTCACACCAAATTTCATCTTAATCGGTTCAGCGGCTTAAGCCATAATAAGAAGTTTCATAAAAAATTAACCCCCCTCCCATTTCTCCCCCTTCACATTTTTTACAAAAAAAAAGTAGCCTATGTCCGTTCCAAGGTCTCAAACTATCTTCTTACCAAATTTCATCTAAATCGGTTGAGCGGTTTAAACGTGAACAGACAGACAGAGTTACTTTCGGATTTATAATATTAGTATGGATTTCATCACAATTCCACATAAGTTTCATGTAGGGTTCCCATACAAAACTTTTGATATAAAGGCGTATCAGTCGCGCGGGAATTTAGCGCCATCGCGCCCGGCCGACCCGTCACAGATCTTTTTTTGCCTGTACCCTTCTACTTATTATAATATCCAAATCAAAAATGAATGATGTAAATGATGCTTGTCGAATTCCATTATTCCTATTTCGTGGATATTACAAACGAATACCTCTCTTTACAATTTGAATTTACACACAATGTACCTTCGTACAAGTAAACGATTTTGAACCAAATATGAGAAACAATGTTCTTTCCTCACAAAAGCCAACATACGCACTGCCGTCCATATACCTAGAGTGTCACTATCTGACAATTGAACGATTTTAGTTTTTTGATGTCATCGTAATCAGCATCATAAAGTTCTCTATCGATCTGCAGTATTTTTCTAGTATGAATAGGTAGATGCAAAATAAAAACACCCCAAATTGCCAATTTAAAAATGCGCAATTAGATCTACCTTATAAGGCGTCTGTCTTATTGTTTTACTATGGTGGTATGGTTTAACTAATTACGACAGATGAAGAGTTATGTTTTAATTTTGACTAGCTGTTGCCCGCGGCTTCGTCTGCGTAGCATTATTATTTCAAATAGCCTATATTTTTATATCGTGCAATAATATTGTAGATGCGTGCGCCTTATTTGAGAAATTATTAGTTCACCATACAAACTGGCACCCTCATTTCCACCACCTTAAGGAAGACATCCGGTATAAAAACTATCCTATGTCCTGCCCAGGGTCTCAAACTATCTACATACCAAATTTTACCTAAATTTTAAGTTCAGTGGTTTAAGCGTAAAAAAGTAACAGACAGACAGACAGATTTACTCTCGTATTTAAATATTAGTATGTTTATGCTATTATTATATTATCTGTAGTATGGTTAAACAGCATCCATTTTTAATACTTCGCTATACTTTTTAGTCTATAACTCAAAACTATGATTTTGTCAGATAGCGGTACTTTAGTTATAGGATGACAGCGCAGATTTTCACCTGTGTGCAAACACCGTCTGCTTTTTTCCTCAAAAAGAATTGAAAAGAATTCATACGAAGTGCGAATTTTTAAATGAAAATGCATTCCTACATTCCTTCGTGGCAAGACTGATTGGATTTCGGCATTTCAGTATTTCAAAAGGCTCGGTTCTATTGATCGACGAATGAAAGTGGTTTTAAAAATTGTTTTGGTAGATAACACTACCTTGTTAGTATCGCGGAGTGCGGTCCCGGGTTCGGGTTTTCTTTTTGTCACGTTTGTTGTATGGGAGCCCCACTTAATTATTTATTTTATTATGTTTTCATCATTTGTTGTTATGGCGGCAACAGAAATACATCATTTGTGAAAGTTTTAACTGTCTAGCTATCACGGTTCTTGAGATACAGCCTGGTGACAGACAGACAGACAATGGAGTCTTAGGGTCCCGTTTTTACCCTTTGACCCAAAGGAACCCTAAAAATGTCCTAGAAAACGAGGTTAGGCCCTAGATTACACGATCAAACTACCAAACAACCTCTAAAAAATGTTCAATAAAAAAGAGATAAAACTCTCGAAGCGTTAACCACTATTTGAAAGCTCGTACTGAAACATCGCAACTCACTAGGTTTTTCTTGTTAGTTGAACTACCCACTGTTTGCTCGTTGTGTTAGGTACCAATAACTTTTTATACCTTCTGGTATGTATCATTCAAGTTTGTTGTACCTTTTACGCCTTTTTGCTGCTTCGTTAAACTATTTATTTATTTTATTTGGCGTAGTGATTGAGCGATTGGCTGCTGAGCTGTGTGTCGTGGGTTTGTTGCCCGCACGGAACAAATATTTGTATGGCTAACAGATAGTTGTTCCGGTCTGGTTGTTTGTGTATGTGAGTTTATATGTTTGCACATGCACCCACGAAACAGGAGAAATCCCTAGTGTGGGACTTACTTGCTTTAGATAACTCTCAAGTTAGAGCTATCAGAAAACACCGCCTTAGGCAAGGAATAACTCTTCTTAGATGTACGCGAAATGTAAGTTTTGTTTGCATGGGTGGGATATCCACTGTGTATTGATGGCTCATCTCCAATAAGGTCGGTGTATGTCCTTCTATCTTATCTTATTTTTCGTTGTGTATAATTCTATCACTCCAGAAACCGGAACTAAAACTTTTAAATGCATTGGATTCTTATCTGTTGTGAAATAATTAAGAGATTTCAACCTGCAAATGTATTCGAATCACTAATAATATTAAAGTCTAATATCTAATATTATAAAGGCGAAAGTCTGTGTATTTCAGCCGTTTGAGCGTAAAGAAGTAACAAACATACAAACACACTCACAAATATTCGCTTATTATATAATAAATATATAAATAGTAATAATATAAATAAAAAAAAATATATATTTTTTTTATTAAATATAAATAAATAATAAATATTAATTAGAATATTTGTGAGTGTGTTTGTATGTTTGTTACTTCTTTACGCTCAAACGGCTGAAACACACAGACTTTCACCTTTATAATATTAGGTTGATATTCAAGTATCAAGACTCAAAAAACTGACGAAACTAAATACTTAGAACTACACTAACTAGCAATGAAAAAGTTCCAGTGACATAGCACCAAATTACTCCTAAACGGGAAAGGCTAGCTTAATGACGCCGTCTGCAATATTGAAGTACATTTAACAGCGCATCAGAATATTACCAACTAAAAACGTAAATATTGTGTTCAAATTTTAAATTTGTCGGCATTTTGTGGGTGGAACTTTTTCATTGCTCGGCAGTTTAATAAAAACTCTTTCATCTGATATGTGATACGGTACAGTTTGATTATTTTTTTATCTAATTTATCGCCCAAAAGTAACCCCACATTCAAAATGTATTTATTTACGTAACGTGCCCTTATAGTTGGGTCGCAGAAGTTTATATGAATACCAAACTTCAACTGAGTCTGTCTGGAGCAGTGGTGGCCCAGTGGTAACAGCCCCGACTTAAATAACGTAGGTCATGGGTTTGAACCCATGGAGGCGCTTTACTTTGTTTAAATTATTTCATCACCACTGCTCTTAAAACGGTGAAGGAAAACATCGTGAGGAAACCGGCATGTTCCAGAACTAAAAATTTTAAGACATGTGACCTTCACCAATACGCAGTGGGCCCGCGATGTGGATGGTCCATTCCCTCTCTCACAGAAAGGAGGCCCTTGTCCCAGCAATGGGAACATTAAAAGGCAGATGATGAGATGGAAAAACAAACAGGCAGACACACAAGTGATCCTATAATAAGGGTCCCGGTTTTTGTTATTCGGACGTCCTTCCTCCTCCTTGCGTCGATTCCTAAATACTTGGGCCACACGTCATGGTTTCGAAACCTTCTCCTTAATTTGACACGGTTGGCGCAGTAGCTGAGCGATTGGCTGCTGCGTTGCGTGTCGCGGCTTTGAATCCCGCTCATAATATTTTTTTTGTTTTGATAGTTGTTCCGGTGCTCTCAAAATGGTGAAAGAAAACATCGTGAGGAAACCAATTCCCTTTAGGAGAGGAGGTCCATGTGATGATGATGATGTTTTGTTCCGGATCTGAATGTGTGTGTATGTGAGTTTATGTCTTTCTAAACGCATTCACGATACAGGTTAAATTCCTACTGTGGGGCAAGGTTTAAAAAAAAAAAAAAACATTCTTCTCCATTTGCTCCTACTTTCAGCAACATGCACGGCTTCTGAGTCTTTGATTCGGGCTACGGAACCCCTTAAAAGTATTAAATTATTAAAGAAATTTACGTTCTTACAGCTTGAGACTGTGTTCAGGCCGCTAAAAATAAAACAGCATTCAGAATGAAAAGTACAAACCGGAAAAAATAAAGAAAAACAGCTGTTTCTTAACTTAAGTGCACTGTTTCAACAAAATTCTAAGAAACTCGCTACTTTATTTCAAATTAATGTAATCCTTCAGTTATTGTACTTAAAATGTACTGTTTCGTTAAATATAAACTAATACTATAAAAAGGAAATATTGTTTGTTTGTTTTTATTTTTAGGAAGCATATACTGATCTGAGTGCATTGTAGTGACTTTATGCATTCTAGCTTCTGCCCGCGGTTTCGCTCACGACAAAGATATTTTATTTCAACTAGGCCACCAAGCGGCACTTTTGAACGTACATAAAAATGATTCTACCGTGCATTCGGAAAGTAGCTTGTTATGGAGAAGAATGCACAAGAAACTCCATAGTTACTCTTTAAAAAAAAAAAAGTTTTTTTACAATATTTAGGAACATAGGTACATATATAGTTATAAGTTCATATATGTGAAGACAATGCACCCAGAATAGCACTACACACTATACCACCTACATACATAAAGTATTAGAAGTACTCACACATGTACTGTGCAGTTATATAATAGATACTAGAAAAACATTAACATCCGAAGCAGTCAAGTTATGACCAATCCCAACTGACGGCGTCCGTTCACGAACATGACGCATGAATTGGCACCACCCAGCTCAACCATCATGAAGGGAACCGGATGATCCAACACACGCGCCACCATCAGAGAGACATTTGAGAGAGCATGACACACTCAACGGCCAGGGCACACAAGTCAACGAACGACGCATAGGTACAGTAAATGGTAGATTTACAGTTGGGTACATAGTACTCACACATGTGCTGTGCTAATACTAAGGAAATTGAGTTTATACAATACAAATATATTCATACAGTCTTCAGCAGGTCCAACAATACCTCAAAACAATAATGTTCTGCATATCACTTGTTATTGCGCCCTAGTGGATGTGGATTGTGGAGCAGGACTAGCAATGAGCCAAGCATTTTTATCAGTGATGTAATCCCCCAACTTATAATATGCCAGCCTATATAGTGTGCGTTTTATACAGGTTTTAAAAACGTATAAAGGTACGTATAATGTATCTATATAGTTAGTCAGTATATAGTTTATTATCTCAAGGGAACACAATAATCTAATCTGCCTAGCCTTTTTCCCAACTAATATTGGGGTTGGCATCCAGTCTTACCGGATTCAGCTGAGTTTTTACATGGAGCGACTGCCTATCTGACCTCCACAACCCAGTAACTAGGTAATACGGTACCCCTTGGCAAGACTGGTATCAGATCTCAAGCTTCTGACTACCCGTAACAACTGTCAAAGATCTTCAAATGACAGCCGGGACCAACGGCTTAACGTGCTTTCCGAGGCACGGAGGAAACTCGGTATATTGAAATGGTTACCCATCCACGGACCGACCTCATCAAGCGTTGCTTAACCTTGATAATCGACCAGTGCTGTTGTTATTATTTAGCTACGAGCTCCTCTCTTCTCCCAAGGGAATACACTAACGGGATAAAAATTCCTATACTATGTCCTAATCAAGGACTTGATCTACCCGTGTACGTACACCTATATTTGTTCAGCCATTAAGATGTGAAAAGGTAACAGACAGAGTTACTTTTGCATTTATAATATTATTATGAATGTACATATGTAGCAAAAGAAGTACGAAAGGATCGTAGCAGATGGCGTTCTATAGTTTCTGCCTGCCCCTATGGGAAAAAGGCGTGTATTTATATATGAGTACATAAGTAGAAAAACTTTTGTATTGCCCGTTTTTTATGATTTTAACCAACTTCCCAAACAGGAGGAGGTTTCTCAATTCGACCGTATATGTTATTTTTTTTTGTGATCCGATTTTGATGATTCTTTTTTGTTGGAAAGGAGATATACCAAGTGTGGTACGAGGAATAAGGAAACCAGGATCTGATGATGGGATCCTAGAGAAATCGAGGGAAATCCTCAAATATTATAGGCATACATATAGCGATGTTGGTATTTTCATCAATAATGCAATCATTTGCACTCAGAAAGTATCATTTGGTGAAGTGGAACTGATGAAGAAGACCACAATGGCCACTGGAACTCCGAAATAAAACAATGTATTCTAGTCGTGTTTGGGCTAATTGGAATCGTCATAAAATGTACTTCGTCTATAAATGATTTTCATGTAAATTGGAGCTACATACCAAAACTAAAAAGAGGAAAATAAAAAACTTTTTAACAAAAAATCAAACCGACTTCCATAACAAAACACTTCAAAGCGAAAAATTACTTTCTTTTCCGAAGTCGGTGTCGAATAACGGAAAACAATGGGTACAAAAGACACCGACTTCGGAAAAGAAAATTATTTTTCGCTTTGAAGTGTTTTGTTTTGGCAGTCGGTTTGATTTTTTGTTAAAAAGTTATTTTTAGTGGTACATAATAGACAAGTTATAAAGTAAGGTACCTATAATGCCCACAGTGATGCCAGAAAAGATTATCCGAATAACATGTAACTTGAATATAACCGGTGGAAAGAGAGTGGACCAGGGTGAATTGTACACATCTGCTTACCCGTTTAGAGCTTACTGGCGTGATGGTATGTTATGAAATGGTGTAAACAATAAACATATATGCGATTGCAGCAATCCCGAGAGATTTGCCGTCATTTATTGAAGAGTTATGTTGCATATCTCTAAAGTTCTTCATCAGATCTTAACCAAATTTAAATGGGACCATTTTGGTATAAACATCTTGCGAGCAAAAAAAGAATTTTGTAAATCCGTCTATATAATATGTCGGAGTTATGCCCGAATATACATAAAAATAAACATCCAAATTGAGAACCTCCTTCTTTTTGGAAAGTCGGTTAAAAGGTACACTATTGCTGCAAAAAATATGGTTCTTGTGAGAAAGACCACGAGAGCGAAGACGCGGGAAAACACTAGATCATAAATAGAATTAGGTTTACAGAATGTTGCCATAATTTTATTTAGTCCTGTAAATTAATTTTATCTAAGTCATAAAGTAGTTCTAAACAAGATTATTTAGCCTTAAATCGACCTTGACAATCGTGTCAAGAATACTAATATAATCTTTTTTGCAACTGCTTGCCTGAGATAATTAAAAATAGCTATCTAGTAACTACCAAAAATATCCTAAGCGATAGACTTGTTTTATTACAAAAACAATCAATACAGGGTCTACCCTTTATAGCAGAATTGTTTATGTCATAATATTATTTTAAAGAGAGCAGTGGTGGCCCAGTGGTATCGGCCGCGACTTACAAGTTGTAGGTCATGGGTTCGAGCCCAGGCAGGCGCTTTACTTTGTGTAAATGATTTCATCGCCCCTGCTCTCAAAACGGTGAAGGAAAACATCGTGAGGAAACCGGTATGTCCTAGAACCAAAAATTCGAAGACATGTGACATCTACCAACCCGCACTGGGCCCGCGTGGTGGATTATGGCCCATTCCCTCTCACAGAGAGGAGGCCTGTGTCCCAGCAGTGGAAACATTAATAGGCTGATGATGTGATGATGTGATTATTTTAAATAACAACAGATAGCATAAACTTCATTTCGCAGAAAATCATTTGGCATACACTCATTTATCATACATTTAAAACTCATAATTTTGTTAGTCAGAATCATCTTTAGGCATAAATTTCATATCGATAGTCATTAAAAGGCAGAACCATCTTATCGCAGAAAGTTCGCAGTCAGAATCGTGTTATGGCATACATTTCATATCCATAATAATTGAAAGACTCATCTAAGACATTACAGAAAATTCATAGTTAGAATAATTTTGTATTTCTTACAATAATAATAAAATGTATTAAAAAGTATTTTATTTTCGTTTTTTTTTACCATGCAGCAAGTAAGCAGCATGCAAACAAGAATACACCATGCATGCAGCAAGTATGCAGCATGCAACCGAGCATGCAAGTGAGCATGCAACATGCAGCAGGCATGGTTTCTGTCACCACGGCTCCGGTACTGCGGGGCTCCAGCGTCACAGATGGTTTTAACGTTCACCACCGCAGCTTCGGCTTGCTGGCCGCCATCACCGGCCAGCCTCAGCTCGCGGGTGGCCTCGCCCCTCCGCGCCTACGCGGGCTTAAAATACACTCTAGAGGTAGGGCAAACAAGACTAGGTGGAGTCGGTTTTGCAGCTATTCGTTTCTGTCACTAAATTTTGTAGCACAACATTTTGACTTCACGAATTCAAAATTCTAAAAATATAAATTCTTCAAATTATGCCACATTTTTTTTTTTAATCTTTGCCCCACACTACGAATTTCTCCCTGTATCGTGGGTGTGTTTACAAACATATAAAGTCACATGCACAACACCCAGAGCCGGAACAACTATCTGTAGATCATACAAATATTTGTTCCGTGCGGGCATCGAATCCGCGACACGCAGCGCAGCAGTCAATCGTTCAACTACTGCACCAACCGTGCGTCCGATCTTATAGTATGCCATGTGAAGTTGTACCAAATAATCGTCGCTCTAAATAAACGTTATGCTAATCGAAATTATGCCAAATAAAATTCTGCCCTCTTAAAAGTATGCCACTGTAAATTCGGACTTATAAACATTCGGCCAAACAATAATTATATTAAATAATTTTTATGCCTTAAAAATATTCGTTTAAAGAAGATTATGGAGTGTACCCCAGTACCTACCTAAATTATTATTGTGTTGTCAACTACCTACAAATGTAAAAGAGTACCCATCTAAGTAAATAGTGTTGTGTGTACAGGAAATAACTCTGAACTTATATATTTAAGCAACATTGATGATGTGCCTATAAATTATTACGTAATTTGTACTGATGATGATTTTATATTGCTATTTTAGTATTATAAGTCCTTTGAAAAAAATAGTACTATACTGTCTGCAAGTATCAATATTATTTTGAATATTAATTAAGAATGAATAAAGAGGCGATATTACATTACTTAATTTTCTTGTTACTGTTTCATTACATGAGAATTGATTATTGTTCACCTAATTGTGAAATTATTTAAAACAATATAGAAAATGGCGGGATACCGCGCCATTTTCTCATATTGGACGTATTGAGACACATATAGACCCGTTATTATAGCATATAGTGTAATTGATAAGCTGACTTACTTTTTTACTACAAGCCAGTACAGGCCAGATATATTATTATTATCAATACTTTGTGTAAGATCGACTAAACAAGGCTAACGTAAGTTATTTGATATTATAGCTTTATCATTGCTAATGGTTAAACTGTATCTATGTCATATTATGGCATTTAATTCTAATACGTTAAATTGATTTAAGGGTTAGTCTATGTTCTTTGCCTTATCCTTGTTAATTTGATTCTATAATATTGTAAATACTTTATCTGGTTATAAAAAAATATCGGTAAATACAATGAAAGAGCTTCCGTGGAATTTGTTGCCCTTCTTCTCCACGAGAACTACTCTAGCGAAAGGTTGACGGGTGGTAAGCTCAATATGAATATGAGCCTTCTCAATATGAATTAATTGACAAGCAAAATATTGTGACTGCAAACATTTTTCTTACTAGCAACAAAACTAAGTATGTATTATTTTATTAATATATTTTCTAATAACTAAGTTTAAAATTACAAAATTTGGTTTTACCGAGCAATAACTAAACAAGTCATATCTAAGCAAATATTGGTTATCAGAAAATAAACTTCAATAAAATTATTATAAAAACAAAAAACCCGACTGCTAAAAATAATTAACTGAAAAGAGAAAAAGAAGTACTAGGTATAATTTATACATTAAATATTATGAGGTGCTGCCAGAGCGGTGACAAACGAAGTTTTGATAGGTTTTTCTTTTTACAGTTAATAATTTTTAGCAGTCGGGTTTTTTGTTTTTATAGTAATTTTTACGAGTTTAATAATATGATTTATTTCAGACTTTTTAGTTTAATTGATGAACGAGTTCTCCAAATAAGTTATGTGGTAAAAGATTATCTATTTTGTTACGCGTATCTTGAATATCTGCCAAATTAGTAACTTTTCATTTGATACCGACGTATTCCACATTGGGTACCCGTTTTAACGGCACCTGAATTAATGGCATCTATCAATATTTTTCGCAGATGCCGTAAGTGGAATGATTATTATTTAAAATTGTATTCCACTTTTGGTACCTACGGATCAGTTACCTACTGATCCGTTATAAGTATTTATACCCAAACTACCTGTACGGGGTGGACGTGATCGCTCGTGGTAGATAGGGATTCTGGAGGATGTAAGACTCCTGCACCAAGCGCGTTGACACCCTTACACCTATAGTTTAGTTGTCTTCAAAAATTCTCGTCCCCGTGAGCCGCTTGAGGTCTGTCAGATGTTCGTAAGTGAAGATTATGATGTCCAGGAAATAAAAGACTTTACTTTTCTTAATGTTTTGCGATGTTTTTTCAAGGTTTTCGTGACACAAAGTTGCGTGGATTCTACTAATACAAAAATGGCTACCAAATTGCTCAGCGCGCCTGCGCACTATAGTACTACCAAGCTTTACCGTAACGAGGACCCTGATTTCACGCTCACACAAGTTTTTTATTTACAAATTTTTTCATTATAAACTTATGCTATTGTTTATAAATTGGCTTTTCGATATTAAACACTATTTTGTCTTTAAACTGTTTATTTATTATTAATTAGAATTTACAAAATAATTACATCATTACTATCCTGTGTGCAAGTCCGGAAGGGAAGAGAGTGTTGCCCGGATACAAAAATATAAATGTACCATAGATTATTATAACACGCCTCCTTACATTTATATTTTACTTCTATACTAATATTCACTTAACATACTAACAAAGCATTTAAACTATTTATTTACCTATCCATACTGACACACAAGAATGTATTCACATATTTATCTTATCTCTTAGACACATATTCTTTCTTTTTATACTATTTATATCAACTAGTAGCTTACACACATGTATTATTTATCCTATATACTAACAAAATATAAAAGTAAACTTAAAACTTTCTTTTTATTTATTTATCAACATAACTTTTCACAATCAAGTTTTACATAACTTTAATTTTTATTCTAATTTCAGCTTTTCTCTAAACTTAAGAAATTTAATTTTTCCCAAAGATTTGGTAAGTATGTCTGCAACATTTGAATCTGAATCAATTTTTACAATTTCAATAACTTTATTCTTATAGTTTTCATGAACATAGTGATATTGTACTTCTATGTGCTTAGAATTTTTTGTAAAATTACCATATTTAGCTATAGCAAGAGCACCAGAATTATCTTCATGGATTTTAATTGGTTTACAAATCTTAATAAACATATCACTTATTACATTTTTCAAGAAAATTATCTCAGTTACAGCATCAGATAATGCAACATATTCTGCAAAGGTAGATGACTTAGTTACACAACTTTGTTTCCTAGATTTCCAATAAATTGGATTTCCAAATAGTTCAATAATAAAACCTGTAGTTGACTTCCTATCAGTGATATCTCCTGCCCAATCAGCATCTACATAACAATTTACAATATTATCAGTTTTAAGACTTTGTCTGTAAGTTAATTTCAGATCTTTTGTTAAATACAAATACTTTAGAACTCTTGAGGCATATTTAAAATGTGTCTTATTATAGCAATTTTGGAATCTACTTAAATAGTTTACACTGTAAGATATGTCAGGTCTAGTACCATGACTGATATACAAGAGTGCACCTATCAAATTTCTATATTTAACATCCTCATTTATATTAGCTTTACTTAGTTTTAAATTAAGTTCCATTGGTGTTTTATACAACTTAGAATTTTTTATATTATATTTTTCTGCTAAAGAATCTATGTAGTTTTTCTAGCACAACGTTAAGACATTTATAGGGTTATTATAATCATACTCAATATCTATACCAATATAGTTTTTCACTTTATTTAAATCCTTCATTTTAAATTTATTATGCAGTTGTGTCTTAATATCATTAATTACTTTTATATCTCTACAACAAATTAGTAAATCGTCAACAAACACAAGTATATAGATTGTTACATTGTTCTCCCTTTTTGTATAAAGACAATAATCATATTTACTTCTACAGAAACCTAGTTTTTCAATAAAATCGTTAAAACATTCGTACCAAGCTCTTGGACTTTCTTTTAAACCATACAATGCTTTATTTAATTTATAAACTTTATTTGGAACATCATTATAGCCTTGTGGCTGTTTAACATAAACTTCTGATACTACTTTACCATTTTAAAAGGCTGTTTCTACATCCATTTGATGAATATGGAAACTATACTGACAAGAATAAGATAATAACAATTTTAATGTTTGCATTTTGGCAACAGGTGAGTATGTATCATCAATATTATCCTTTTGTTGAAAACCTCTTACTACTAAGCGAGCTTTAAAAATGTTACCTGGTTTTCTCTTGTAGACCCACTTCACATCTAGAATCTCTTTGCGCTCTGGTCTACTCACTAGTGTCCATGTATCATTTTTAACAAGACTGGTCATCTCACGGTCCATTGCTTCTTTCCATTGATTGGCCTCATCACATTGTATCGCCTCCTGAAATGTACCTGGAATCATGGCATCACAAAAATTTGCACAAATACAATAATATCCGAATTCATCATCAAATCTGACTGGAGGTTTCGTTTGTCTCTTTGTTCTTTTCGGTTCTTTATCTTCATTGTCATTATCATACTTAAGGTATTCATCACAACTTTGATCAATTATTTGAGTTTCTTCCGGTAAGTTATTTTCAATTATTTTGTCTTCCTGTCTTTCTTCCTCTGAATCTGTATCATCATTATTGCCCATACACATAACATCTTCTTCTACAATATCAACATGTCTGGCAACTATTATTCTATTATTTATTAACACTTTATAACCAACTTCAACATATCCAAGTAATATTCCTAATTCTGCCTTTTTATCCCATTTTGATTTTCTGTTTACTTCTGGTATTCTGACATAAACTCTGCTTCCATATAATTTCAATTCTTTTAGTGATGGTTTCTTATTGAAAAATATCTCATAGGGTGTTTTTCTCACTATAGTATTTGCCAAACTCCTGTTTTTTAGATAAGCCGCTGCTTTAATTACTTCCGGCCAATAGCATCTATTTACTTTTGCTTCTGCTAGTAAACATCTAGCCATATCCATTATAGTCCTGTTATTTCTTTCTGCAGTTCCGTTCAACTCATGTACATATGCTGGGCATGCCTTTATTATTATTCCTTTTTCTCTTGCAAAACTATACATCTTATTGTTCATATATTCTTTCCCATTATCACATCTTAATTCTTTTATCATTTTTCCAGTTAAATTTTGAACTGCATTTACATATTCTATAAAGCAATCTGCAACTTGATCCTTCCCCTTAATACAATAAACTTTTGCCAATTTGCTATAGTCATCTATGAAGGTCACAAAGTATTTTTCACCACCATATCCTGTTGTGTTATGTGGCCCATTGACATCTGTATGAACAATCTCTAATATGTCTTCAGCTCTTCTTCTATTATTCTTAAAAGGTAAGTTATGCATTTTGTTCTCAATACATATAGCACACTTCATATATTCTGATTCAATTTCTTTAGGTATTCCTTCTAGCAACTGATTTTTACACATAATATCCAAATATTTAAAATTGACATGTCCAAGTGTACGATGTAATTTTTCCTTCACTGACAATGTACTTTTACTTACATTTGCATGCATTTTACTATTTTCAATGTAACTAATCACTCTGTATAACCTCTCCTCTTTTTGTGCTATTGCCATTAATTTGCCATTTGGAGTGTAAATTTTTGCCCAATGTCCTTTTGATACAACCGTGTTACTATTATCTGTGATCCTTGCATAACTTTATAAATTTGCCTTCATTTCTTTTACATAAAACACATTTCTCACATTTACATATGATCTTGAACCATAAACAGGAAAATATAGTTTGATATCACCAACCTTTGTAGCTTCTAGCATTCTGCCATCACCAACTTTGACTTTAATTGGATTCTTCAATGTAACTGACCTTTCAAAATGCTCATCACTATTTATAATGTGATCAGTGCATCCACTGTCCAATAACCATGTAATTTCATTCTTACTTGACTTATTTTCACTCGAACTTGATGTCATGTTGCTTTGAATAACCGAGGTATGGAAATTACTTTGTTCATTCTGTGTATTTGATGCGTTTTGATTAAAGTTCCTTTCTCGACCACGATTATTGAATCCACGACCGATGAGTTGAATGACTTTGTCCTCGTCCTCTATTATAATTTGTACCTCTATTTGGTTGTCCTCGATTGTACCAACAGTTGCGTTTCATATGGCCTGGTTTCCCACAAATAAAACATAGATTTGAGTTTGAGGCTGACTTTGTTTCAGTCTTAAATGCATTTGACTTGTCTACTGGAGCTTCTGACTTTTCTTGTGTTGTATTTTGTTTCTCTGCCAAATATTTTATTTTTATTTTGCTCATTAAGTATTCTACTGTTCTGTCTTCTTTTGGTAAAACATCTATCAAGTCACCAATGTGACTATATTCATTTGGCAATGCTCTCAACATGTAATTTAATTTCTCACTTTCACTAATAGTAGCACCAGCCTGTTTTAATTCGTTTACTGATCTTTCAAATTCGTCGAAAAATAAATTTAGTTCCGTATAGTTTTTTAATTTAATATTTTCAAGGTTGTTTCGGTAAACAATTTGTAGTGATGTCGACGCCTTCAAATACATCGAATCGAATTTGCAAATTATGTCATAAACCGACTCACATTCCGCTATGTATTCCAGCTGTTTATTGGTTATCGCCCCATAAATATAATTGGTTGCTTGCACATCTTTTTCTAGCCAATTTTCCTTTAGTTTTACATCAGCAGCACTGTCAATTTTCTTAGTTATAACCTCGTTGCATTTTTTAAATTGTAAATATTTTATCAATCGCAATTTCCAATTTGCATATTCCTTCCCGTCGAATACCGGTATAATTTGGTTATTAAGGTTATTTGCTTGCTGCATTTTTTTTTTGTTCTAAACTTTTATTGTTCACTTGACTTTTTACAAAACTTTTAATCTCTCTCCATCCCCTGCAATTTTCGTTGTATTTTTACAAACCACTTTCTGCTACCATGTTTATAAATTGGCTTTTCGATATTAAACACTATTTTGTCTTTAAACTGTTTATTTATTATTAATTAGAAATTACAAAATAATTACATCATTACTATCCTGTGTGCAAGTCCGGAAGGGAAGAGAGTGTTGCCCGGATACAAAAATATAAATGTACCATAGATTATTATAACAGCTATAAATCAACAGAACCTCCCTTCCTCCTGTAGGAATCATGGCATGACCTATATGGTTGGATGCGCCCTGAAATGGCCCATCCAATGGATCTTCGATTAGGTCTCTGACTATCTCCCCCGAGAAGTTCTGCCAGGAAGAATGAATGATGAAGGGAAATTCTGTCGGTTTTCTGGACTTTGGGCTATTTTCTCCTAAAACCATACATTTTTCTGCTACTCTCATGGTGAGGGTCTTGAAGCTGAAGTTAGATTGTACTTAGGGTACCTGAGGAATCCACACCCACCCAGTATCAGTCGATAGTCATCACGACAGGCTACCCTATGGTAGTACTCTGGTGGGCGTGGCTTCAACCCTCGAAGTAGTATTCACCCTGGAGTGTACGAAAATGAAAGCGTCCCGGGACCAGGCAACATATTCAGGGGGTTGCCTCCCTATCCACCAGAGCTAGGCTCCTTACAGAAGTGTGGTTAAGGAGGCGATGAAATGAGGAAACAAATGGGGGTACTTTGATGGGTGTACCACAAACCCTTCTGGTGTTTTGGGTGCCGGGAAGCGGCCGAAAACAAGAATATTTGCGTGGCCCGGCAAAACCAACAGATTTTATGATACGCCCGATGGTCAGAGGACCTAAGGCTAAATGAAAGAATCCGGGCGCCTGCCTGCCAGATCCCGAAGGTATTGCTCCAGAAAGCAAATCTATAACCCTTCAGGTACAGAAGGTACCTGAAAGCGGGCGGGCCCGCTGACAAGCGCTCGAAACCCTTGTGTTTGTGCACACATACACACTATCCCAAGCAAGTGGCCTTTATGTACTAGAACTATGTTAGTACTATCTATTTACATGACCTAGGCAGAAATCTAGGTTACCTAGAAGCGCTGAATCGCTTATGACGAGTTGTCTTACCACCTACTTGAGAGAAATGTGTATGTATCTAGTGTTCCAGGGTAAAACTCTATTATCCCTAGCTATGTACTGTTGTTATGTATTGTTTTTCAGTCATAGCCTTAGGGTATCTAAGTTAGAACACCTAGATTGTGTTTCCTAACAAACTAATGTGTGTAAGGTAAATAATACGACTTGGTGCGTGAGTAGATCGCACCCCGCGCTACTTGCGCTCCCGCTTTTTTGGGGACCCCTAATCGAAAAGAAATAAATTATTTATTTACCTATGCTATTACATACATTGCTTACTTATAATATCTTAAGTATTTCAATGGTATATAAACGAGTATATAAACTATAAGATACGTGACGCTTCGTCGCGAACACTACCAGAATTTCAGAATCATAAAGAAGTCTAAGTATTTGTGGGACTGGAATCATTACCGGTAAAGACTAACTTAAGTACCAGGAGATTATAAGAAATGAGGAAGTATTACCGAGGCTGGTGTTTACTTAGGTACCGGGTGATTTATGATTCGGACCTGCTGGTACTCACTTAGTCTCTACCGCTTATGATTCTAGGCCCGCAAATATTTCTTCATGATTCTGGCGTCCTGGGTAGAAATGCTTATAATGTTCAACATAACTAAAAAGCAAAAGTTATATTTTTTTATCATGTTTCAGAGAGTTTAATCTCTCTGCTGATTTTAATCGCGCTTTAATTTTGATTTTGACGTCCTAAAAAAAAGAATCGTCCTAAAACTAGTACCTACTGATCCGTAGGTGCCAAATGTGGAATATTTTTTTTAATAATAATGATTCCACCTACGGGACCTGCGAAAAATATTGATAGGTGTCGAATGTGGAATATTTTTTTAATAATAATGATTCCACCTACAAGACCTGCGAAAAATATTGATAGGTGCCGAATGTGGAATACTTCATGTGGCGTTAAAACGGGTGCCCAATGTGGAATACGTCCAATTCAGACGAATCCAACGACACCTCATATGTCATAATCCGTGAAGCCGTTTGTGCTGTAGAGCGTGCTATAGAAATGGACATAGATACGCTCGAAAAACATTACCCTCCCGCAGTCGGGTAAATACAAAACGAATTAGCAAACAGCAAACCTCTGTTTATTGCTGGCAAGAAAAAAGTTCTCAAATCTCAATTATTTTTCTTAGTGCCGTTGTGATTATTCTACGCACCTGAAGTTTCAGAAAAACTCCCCATGAAAAGATCTATGTATGTCATTAATCGAGGCTATCTGCTCCCGGAAAGTGCATTCTCACATCTGTCCTGTACGTAAAATACTCGTATCCTGAACGTCAATGACCTCGAACTATCAACTGTCACTTGTAAAGTACGGTTTGCATAGAAAGCTAATTCGTGCTATAATAACTACCTAATAATAATCTCTATAGAAAATCTCAATTAAGAATCTACTATTTAAATGATATGGTGATATGTTTTTTTTATAAGACCCAATGTGTGTAGGTACTTACTTTGATTAATGATTTGAATGATGTATAATTTTATTGTAATACAATGTTTTTAGTTTTTGTAGCATATTTATTACCATTTAATTTTTCAGATAAAACACTTATTTTCTTACTTTATAATTTCAAAACTAAATCCGTATTGCTCACCCTCGCAATATGACACAGGGTCGGTCCTATTATACTTATTTGAAACCACGAAATGCATTGTAGATAAATTTTGTATCCCTATTTTGTTTGACCATAACCAGTAATTCAGAACCACAACCATCAATTCAGAACCACACATTTGCAAAGACACAGAGAACTATCTCATTTGATTTATCTTTGGAAATAGCACACCAATTTGGTAGTTATGTTCAACATTTCCAATGTCTAGCTTGTAATTCATGTCCAAGTTGACATATTGCTCTATTCAGCACTACGAGTGCTCAACTGCTCTTATCGAGCATAAAATCCAGTCCATTCCAGAGCAATCAGCTAACTTTGGTCGATGCTTACCACACCGTGAAATTTTGAGATGAATTTGAGGGAAATGGTTCTGACACCTATGGCGAAGTTTTGGTTTGAATACTGGTGGTGGTTTATTTTAATAATTCAGATGCAGAATTGAGTGGTTTAATTAGTTTTGTAAAAACAAAGTTGCACATTAAAAGTAAGCAGGTAAAGATAGGTAAACATAAAACGAATACTATGGGTATTGCATTTTGACATGATAATAGCGGACATTGCCCTTTTTAGGGTTCCGTACGGGACCCTATTACTAAGACTCCACTGTCCCTCACCAGGCTGTATCTCACGAACCGTGATAGCTAGACAGTTAAAATTTTCACAGATTATGTATTTATGTTGTCGCTATAACAACAAATACTAAAAACAGAATAAAATAAATATTTAAGTGGGGCTCCCGTACAACAAACGTGATTTTTTTGCCGTTTTTTGCGATAATGGTACGGAAACTTTCGTCCGCGAATCCGATTGGCCCTTGGCCGGTTTTTTTGTAATGTCTAAGAGAAGCTCCCGAACATAAAAACTATGCACCGTTTTTCATGAAGAAAAATTTTAAGGGGATTCAGGGTGGCTAATTATATGGTATACTGGGATGACTGGTTTCTACGGGAGACTTAATTGATATATAAACATTATAAAGCATCTTCGGTTGATTTAACATAATCAAACCTGGGACCATCATGAGAGCAGTGGTGGCCCAGTGGTATCGGCCGTGACTTACAAGTTGTAGGTCGTGGGTTCGAGCCCAGGAAGGCGCTTTACTTTATGTAAATTATTTCATCACCACTGCTCTCAAAACGGTGAAGGAAAACATCGTGAGAAAACCGGCATGTCCTAGAACCAAAATTTCGAAGACATGTGACATCCACCAACCCGCACTGGGCCCGCGTGGTGGATTACGGCCCATTCCCTCTCACAGAGAGGAGGCCTGTGTCCCTGCAGTGGGAACATTAATAGGCTGATGATGTGTGATGTGATGTGTGTGAATCAAACCTTATATTAGTTCTACTTCCCGGCTTCATTACTTTAGTAGACTTAGAATTACCATTTTAAAACAATTTAAGATGCTAATTAGCTTTATTATTTTTATTAACCAAGTCTTTCGTAGGATCAAATCTCCCCAGTCTCTCCTATATAAATAAATATTGCCGATTTTTAAATGGTGAAAGTCTATATAAATGTATCCGAGTCTACAATTGCCTTGCTAAAACGTTATATCCATAAAAATCGTGTTATGTTTATCCATATTTTTTGTTATTAGTTTTAGTTATAGGTAGGTTTAAATTATTCAAAGAAAAATAGCGGCATTTCAAAGTTTGATACTTTCAAATTAAACTGAATAATTGACCTGAATCCAAAACAAGAACCCCTTAAAATACTTACTTCCAATTTTAAGACTACACAAGTCCTAATATTGCAGCCAAAATCCGGACTAGCCGAGAAGCAATCAGGCAACTTCGGCCTGTGCTTACCGCTCCATGAAATTTCGACGGAGAGAAACCGGTCCAGTTAAATTGAAATGTATTGATGGACGTACCTATTTGTTTCGACGATATTAATTTAAATATACGTCGTAGGGTACTTGTAAATGTCGGTTTTTCATAAAAGTACTAGGGTTTTTGCTGAAGACTGGATTATTGTAAACAAAGAATTTCGTAAAGATACGATCTAATATCAGGTTGTTTGCAATCAGGTATATCGACAGATTGGTACTTGAATGATAATTAGCTAAACTAAAAGTCCGTTCATTACATTTTATTCTGGTTGGTCAGAACATAACTCGAATCAAAATCAAATAGTTTATTTCAAATAAACCATAGAGGTACTTTTGAATTGTCAAACAAAAAAACTTTTTACAAAAAAACAACCGACTTCCAAACAAAAACACTACAAAGTTAAAAATAACTTTAATTTCGGAAGTCGGTGTTCTTGTTTTAGTTTCTTCGTTTTTTGACACCGCGTCAGTAGGTCTCAATGGAGAAAAATTTGCAAGAAACTCCACGGATACTCTTTTCCATCAGTTTTAATCACAAGTTTTTGGTTACATTATTCTTGTTGAAAAAATACATTTATGTGAGAACGATGTAAAAATACGTGCACGTAAAAGCGTCTAGAATCTAGAGTAAGAGAGAGTCGAATGTAGCTTTTAACCAATCAGCGCATCGGTCAGTGCACAGTGTTGTTTTCTTACAATGAGTCATCGTTATTCGCGATCAGCGACCACGTGGCTGTGTGGTCGATGTTCGCGATTAACCTTACAAAAGCGGTATTTTTTCAAAATGCCCGTTTCACATGATTACGAAATTCTAACTTATCTGCCAATAACCCGGTCTTTTACTAAATTAGATTATTTTTAAGAGGTGTGCGCGTATTTATATCAGAGGTGTGCAGGTTGGTGGATGTCACATTGTCTTCGTTTTTTTTGATTTCAGGACATGCCAATAATCCAAAGATAATTCAAGGATTTTCCCGAAAAACCGATTTTTCTATAAATCCTGCGACATATGTATATTCGGAGTTCGGCCACGCGTTATAATTGCGTTTTATCGGCAAATTCTCGTGTTTGTTGTTGAAATATGTTTTTTCTGCGAATCCGTTTATGATGAGCTGCTTTTAATTGATATTATTAAATGGTGTTTACATTTAATGCTGAAATGTAATGATATTAAAATTAGTTTCAGTGGCGATTTCAATATTAAACAGGTCATTGGCTATTTTGGTACGATTCAGTAGGTTTGGTGAAGCTGCAAAAGCCATTTTAAACTAAATGCTAAATTTTCCAATATTTTTCTGTATTTTCTTATCTTGACAGTCATTAGTATTACTTGAAATAATCGTTTGTATTTATAAAAAATGAAAAAAAAATACAAAATAAAAATTTTGTTGTCGTAAACGTGGTTGGCCATTGTAATCGGTAGATATCGGTGCCATAATGTAACGTTAAGTAAACAAAAACGATTGTATGAAAAATCTTTTGTCGTTTAAATGTTTACGACGACGACGTTGACGTAAATCATGGCCAATAGCGATTCTTGCATATAAATATAAATTACTATAATATTTTTGGCGATTCAAATAAAAAATAAATGAAAAAGAATTTCTACCATCTCATCTTCTACTTTTATTTTTATGTATTAAAACTTTATATATTTAGTCTCCTTAAACCGCGGCTATCTTCTAACCCTCTTACAAATAAACGCGGAATAAAGTTATACCAGGTATAACAAAGGAATAACCATACATTTTCATAGGTTTATACTTGGTATAACTTTATTCCGCGTTTATTTGTAAGTATTTTCTTGTTTCATACTTTTTAGAGCGTGATTTTTTTAAGTCGGGTTTTAGTATTTATGATATGTTTTTATTTAAATTACCTGGTTAGTTTGTAAGTAACTAAGGGTGGTTCATATATTGCAACTGGATATAAAACATTTATCACCAACCGATTGAGCTGAAATTTTTCTTACATCAATTTTTTTTTCGATGACAATGCAAGATATTATTTTTTCATTAATAAGAAATAAAACCTGAGTAGCTATAACTTTTAATTTCTTACAAATTAAATTCTGGTTTGTATTTTTTATGAATCTTATACATACGAGGTAAAATATACCTAACTTACTGTGTGTGTATCTGCCATTTAATTCCTACCAACTAAAGAAAAGGAAAATGGCGCCGAAAAGACTCCCAAGTTCAAATTAACTTTGCTCTTGTTTTTCCTGCTAACTAAACTCCCTCAAAGCCTTTCGATACTGACGGCAAATTTTTGGCATAGTTATAATTAGTTCCAGCCGAAACGCGGAGAACTAAAAGTTAAATTTGATTTTGGGTAGTTTTGCGGTAACGGAGGTGTACCTTAGAAAAGCTAAAAAAAAATTGTTCGTAAATTAAGGAAAACAAAATATTTAACTAGTAAAAGTAAGGAGAGTTTTGAATTTTAGCGCAATAATTCCGCTTATGTTTTTAGTGGAAGCGTTTTAGAAATATTTACAAACATAAACTCACGCATTTTTCACATGGGGTAGGCAGAAACTACAGAACACCACCAGCAGCAACGATCCTTACAAACAGGTCAGTCACCGATGATATTCTTTAGAAAAAGAGTTAGGTCGAAAAAAATTGCTCGTTACTGATTTTTGGTTAGGACATGTCTCAATAGTATAAAACCAAGTTTCCAGCTTCATAAGATCTATTTTCCGACAGCCACTTAGCGCAGGAATTATGATGCTGCAAACTGACTTACTGGCCTAGTACTCATTTTGCTTCTTTTACGTTCTTTTATCATAAAACTGTCAAAACCCGTTCACATTTAGGTCGCAAGTAACAGTCAGATACAAGGTAATTTTTTTAGACAGATTAAAACTGAGATTAAAAATGCAAATGTTGTCTAAAAATCCACATACCCACATACACCTATACAAAAAAAACAAACATACAGTCGATCATAGAACCTCCTTCTTTTTGGAAAGTCGATTAAATATGGAAATAAAGACTCTCGTCTGGTATTTCGGAAATACACTTGAAAATGAAATTGACCGTATCCCGGAAGCATTCTAAGTTTTACTAGGAAGACGTAAAAAGCATCCGATCCTCTAAGTAGGTACTATGAGAGCTCGCACACTATGTATGAGTTAGTCGTGCGTATAGCCCCCTACGTCCGAAATCAATCCGACTTGTCGGAATATTTTGCGAATTCGTGCGAAGAAAATGAAAACCATTCCGATGTTTCCGGAAGTCAGCTAGGATCTTGACGTTTCGAGATATTTTGTGTGTAAAATAAATAGTAATGAAGAAATCCATCCTCGGAGTTTCATTAAGTGATGGATATCTGAGGAGAACCAGGATTATCCACATAGCCCGAAGCATTGTCAAACTTAAGTGGCGGGCATTGCTCGCATATCGGACGGTCGATGAGACTGAAAAGTTCTGAAGTGGTGACCACGTACTGGAAGACGCAGCGTTGGAAAATCTCCAACCTAGAGAGGTTAACGGATCACCTGGTTAAGGCTGCGGGATGTACAGGACTGATCGTCGAGGTGAAACTTAGGAGAGACCTAGCTATGTCCAGCAGTGAACGTCTTTCGGGTGAAATGATGAGGTAGGTACAATTTTGTCACTTTGGAACGACGATCATGGCAGGGTGACTTGGAGCAGCTTGATAAGAGCTGCTTAGAATTGAGGTAAATGGCATACGGTTGGAGAGGTCAATCTCCAGCAGTGGATTACTATAGGATGATAATATTGATGATGGCAACACATCCGCGATGACTCTGGCAGTGATTTTTTTAGCTTGTGGCGATCACTTATAATCAGATGGGCAATATTGGTTTGACACCCGTGTGACTAAATGTCCCAGCATACTTTTGCGCTGATGTGATGTGACGTATATTTTCCAGGCTTTTTAAATTTGCCCTTTTTATGGCATGCGTATGTGTGGCCAGGTGAAAATAAATTTATTTCTTTATACTTCTTTCTATAGGGGCAATGGCCATACCATAAGGTGGCCCACGTGCATTTCCACCCAATCTTATTATAATATTATATATGCGATAGTTTGGATGGGTGTATGTTTGTTACACAATCACACGAGAACGGCTAAACGGATCTGGATGAAATTTGTCATAGAAATAGATTATAGTCTGGAATAGCACATAAAACACTTTTTATCCCAGTATAATGTTCCCTTGGGATGATTAAACACTTTTCACGCAGGCGAAAGCAACTTAATAAAAAACCGGCCAAGTGCGAGTCGGACTCGCGCACGAAGGGTTCCGTACCATTATCGCAAAAAACGGCAAAAAAAACACGTTTGTTGTATGGGAGCCCCACTTAAATATTTATTTTATTCTGTTTTTAGTATTTGTTGTTATAGCGGCAACAGAAATACATCATCTGTGAAAATTTCAACTGTCTAACTATCACGGTTCATGAGATACAGCCTGGTGACAGACAGACAGACAGACGGACCGCGAAGTCTCAGTAATAGGGTCCCGTTTTACCCTTTGGGTACGGAACCCTAAAAACGATAACACAGAGATTATTAATAACTAATAATAATTTTGTTATAATAACCTACTTTGCTTATTCAAATTAATTGAAAACTCAGCGTTTCAAAACCAATTGCGGTGCTATACCAAATCAGTTAATAATTAATTGTTTAAACCTATGTTTAATTGGCATACTGATACTAGTACTGCTATCATTAATTTTAGGACAGCAACATATGGATAAGAATAAGATTTTTTTTATTTTTTACTTTTGACAATATCAGAATATTTCAGGCACAGCACAGCTGCCAGGTTTGCAGTTAAAGTAGAGAATGCGATTCAGCATTGAGATAGCATTTCTTACCACGTCACGTCCTTACATATCGTCAATAGGGTTGAAAATTCTCTGACGTGGCCTTAAAACGCTGCATGCGTTGGAAGGCCTCCAACAAGCTGGACCGATGGCCTAGTGAAGGTTGCAGGAATCTGCTGGATGCACAAGACCGGCCAATCTAGCGATTCTTGGAAGGTAGATGTGTTATGATGATCATGATTAGAGAGAACAGCAGCCTAAGTTCTTAAGTGAGTTCGGCTAGGAAAAGGTTATGACTCCATGAAAGACTATGACCAATTCCCTGTCAATTTGTTTGGTATTGAAAAAAAATATTGAAAGCTTTCATTGGTGAAGATACACTTTTCAAAAGAGTCCAATAGTTTATGGAATTTCTCATATGCTTTGATGGAGTCATACCCTTTGCCTTAATTAGGCTGCAGTTCTGCACGGTTATTGATTACAGCACTTCAGAAAGGGTTTGTCTCAATGATGAGTTTTGACACGATTGATTGTTTGTGTATAAATAAGCATTAAGTAATGACTACACAAAAGCATAGTAATTGTAGATTTCAAACGGTTCGATACACAACTTACTATAAAAGATTTATGCCGTTCTAATATCAACAACTAAAACCACTGGTATTTGTTTCAATTTCATATTTAATTTCTATTCCTAACGAATATCACTCTTTAAATAATTAAATTTAATGTGCGAACGAATACTAACAACTAGAATTTGGCACAGTCATCTCAGTCAAACCTAATCAAAAATGTTTATGTATGGACGTCGGCATAGTTATCGAATTTAATTCACACCAATGGTTATTAGTGTTTTATATTCGTGAATATTAGCAAATTCAATAGCTTTAAATAAAAAACTCAAAGATCTCGTCACGACAACAGACTAGGGGAAAAATTAATAAAAAGATTAAAAAAAAGAATAAATAGGTGATGATTTGATTATACAAAAAGTTGATTTTCTTTGATATTTTACAATTGTTAGATTAAAATTGATTTGTTTTTGTGAAAAAATTACCTAACGTAGTTATTATTAGATAGGTAGCCTTACACAATTATGTACCTGTCGAATTATAACTGTGTCAGATAAATTTTAATATAAATTTAAGATTGTATTTTCTGAGATATTTTGTAATTTTTAGATTTTAAGTAAATTGTTCTTGTTTTGGTGTAAAATATACAGGTACAAGGAGGAACTAAAATTATAATAAAGTTGTTTATTAGTCACATTTTAACTAGACGTTTGTTAGCAAAATTAGATTTTTTGGATATAACTGATTCTTTTTTTAATTAAAGGTCTTATAATTACATACAAAGCATTTTTACTGACTGCACCTCGTATCTTTGAACTTAATTTAGTATTAATTTAAACTATGGTATCCGTTTGGAATAGAAAATAAATATGAGTTGAAACAAATACCAGTTGTTGGTATCAGAATGGAACAAAGCTAGAATAAGGAGAAGACACTTTTCTTTAAAGTACCTACTTACAAAATAAGTACCCTAATTTTATAAGCTGTGCCACATGTTAAATTTAGTCTTGTTATACATTTTTTTTTTTTACTTTTGTATAGATGCTTTTACCGATAGTTTTGTGAATGTGTGAACATTGTAGGTCTTCTAGATGCTTGATAACATTTGATAACTTTTTATCTCGTTTTACTTATTATTTATTTTTTTAGTTTCTAACGTCTTATTGTCGGGCCTACGTTGTCCCGCATATCTAAGTAATGCTGTAACATGGAAATATTGTAAAAACAAATCATATTTTTAAAAGAGTAACCATGGAGTTTCTTGCCGGTTCTTCTCCATAGGAAACGACCAACCCGAACCGTGCGCCTTATGTCGATGTTTTATAAGTGCCCATGTAGGCCTATGCAAATTTTTTTTTTTTTTTGCTTATGAATTTTATAAGCTAGCAAAGAATAAACATTTTTTTTACAAAGATCCTTGGATATTGCCTTTCCCCTTAAAATTGTATCATGGATTATCATCTATCATCACAGCAGTGGTGGCTTAGTGGTAATGGCCGCAACTAACAAGTTGTAGGTCATGGAATCGAACTCAGGCAGGGGCTTCATTTTGTGTAAATGATTTCATCACCACTGCTCTTAAAATGGTGAAGTAAAACATGGTGAGGAAACCAGCATGTCTTAGAACCAAAAAATCGAAGACATGTGACATCTACCAACCCGCACTGGGCCCGCGTGCTTGATAACAATTCTTTCTTTTTCTTTTTTTATTCTTTTTTTAAAAAACGTTGCCCCACACTAGGAATTTCTTCCTGTATCGTGGGTGCGTTTACAAACATATAAACTCACATACACAAACACCCAGAGCCGAAACAACTATCTATAGGTCATATAAATATTTGTTCCGTGCGGGAATCGAACCCGCGACACGCAGCGCAGCAGTCAATCGCTCAACCACTACGCCAACCGTGCGCCCTGAACAACCACTGCGCCAACAATTTACCAACAATGGAACAAATGGGTGTTTAAGTGCGAAAAAGGGGGTCCATCTATCCTATAATCCATCACCATCATAATTTAATCAGTATACAAACACATTGCCAACAGTTCAATGCTATATCTCATGCACCAACAAATAAAGGATATGAGATAACTTCCCTATGTTGATTGTTGACATATGTGCACGAAACTTTTATTGATAAACTTTTTAGTGCCTTATCACGTCATATCCAATCTGATATTGCTATTGATCTTAATAAGTGAGATGGGTTTTTATTATTTGTTTGTTTGATAAATAGCATTTCGTTTTCGATAGATTTTGATCGTGATATTTTTCTAAGAGGAGCAGAATTGTTTATTTATTTATTATATGCTTTATTGTAAACCTTAAAATACAATTATAAAAATAAACTTAAAATTAATACAAATACATGGGCGGCCTTATCGCATTCCGCGATCTCTTCCAGGCAACCTGGTATGGACAGTAATTGTCTGGACATGAAGTAAGGTTGTTATTGGTGTGACAATAACATTGTTAAAATACTATATCATAATAGATACACAGATAAATACATTTGCTATGTAATATATACATAAATACATACATACAAAATGTAAAGGCAATAAAAATAAATGATGAATGACTCTGATAATCGCAATCGCAATGTCTGTTTAAAATCAACACGCTAAGACGAAGACAGCGACAGGTAATGTTTCTTTTACGAGTCTTTTGAACACAGGCAATGTTTGAGCACGTTCGTTTGGATCTGGCAATGCATTCCACAGACGAGTAGCCTGGACAGTAAAGGATTTATCCAAAAAAGTCGTGCAATGTGTTGGAATTTGAAGTCGTAAGTTGTCTGATGACCTAAGAAATTAAGAGTTTTGTTTAATAAAATGATCATCCCACATAATATATGTTGTGTTTAATATAATGTATTCACGTTTGGATTTTCGTTGATATATATAGTCTGACTAAGGTCCAGTTAATTGATCCGTAGTTAACTCAATTAATGATTAAATAGCCAACTCCAACCAATAGACCAACGGTATAAAATTTCGGTTTAATGCGTTTTTACCCGACTGCCGAAGGAGGGTAATGTGTTTATCAGTCTATGTATGTATGTATGTTTGTTCCTATGTGGCGTTCTAGAGACCAAACCCGTGGGCCGATTTTGATGGTTCTTACGTCAATCGATTCGTTTCAACCCCGCGAGTGTCACTGGCTACATGAAAATTGGAAAATAGGAAAATGGCGGTTTTTGGGTGCCATATTGTGGGAGACCAAATTTTTTTTCTTCCATACCTGTCGAGTGGGGTATCAAAATGAAGAATTTTAAGAGGTGATTTCAAAAATATATAACAATTATATTTTTAAATGTACCTAATTCGAAAAAAAAAAAACTAAGTCTGGTTACGCAAAAACGTCTGGTTTTGGTCAGCCAGCTCGCGAAGATGTATCCTCCGACAGCACAGCATGATTTTCTCCTTGTTTACGTCTTTTTAGTTCGCTTTTCAAGCAGTCGGGTTTTTTGATTTTTTTCATTAACTTTTTTTACATAAATTATTAGCATAGCAAATAGTCAGAAAAATTGACCAGTTCATTATTGTACCACAAAGCCGCAGTATTCAATAACATACTTATGGCAACCAGATTGGTGTCATGTCCATATTATACCATCTCTGTCAGCAAAACGCTGTCCTATTAATTATAGTGCTTATATAGCAGAACTTATATACATCTAATTATGTTCAAAATTAATTGTAGCTAGATGTTGTTACGTATTAATAGGCTTTGATCCGTAATTGTTCTTGCTGAGCTAATTTATGATATAGGTAGGGTAACTTTAATTTCGGTTATAATTCGGCTAACTAACAAAAACGAAAACCCTTTCTTTTTTTTATCTATCATCACGGGGTCTCATTGCTAAGAAAGAAAATTTGGTTCAAATAAATCTCACTAGATGGCGCGATATGCACCTCCATCTGTTATTGAATGTGTGTAAAATTAATATTTTCTGGAATTGAACACAAAAATTGTATGTTCTTGTTTAATCAACTCTCCTGAGTACAAAATTATGGCATATTGGGCTATTAATTCACATTTCAAAGGTTATTAGACGGATCATTTAAAATTGATGCCAATAGATGGCGCATTTTTAAATTTCTGAGGCATTCCACTCGATTGTTAAAGTTTGCATTTTAACAAATTTTGGTGCAAAAAAAACTGTAAAAACGTGCAAATAAATACTAGAAAACAAACCTTCACAGTATTTAAAGAAAAAAATATTCAAGAACCTAGTAAACCCTTTTACTTGCAAGTCGCTGCTAACACCATCTATCTATCACCGTGAAACAGAACCGAATGCGTTCGATGTACAAAAAATTACCAGGTTAAGCAGACGTAAAACGCTAGTTACGTCGGCACGGTCTCTTTGTATGGGATGAGGTATCTGTATGCTAGTATTATATTATCTGTGTCTATCATACAGTACTAACATGGCTTAAGGCCAACAACCTGGAAAAAAAACATATATTCCAAAAAAAAAACACTACAATGTGAACAATACTTAGCACTATAATACTACGTATACATATATAACAAGCACATGAGATAAATAGGAACATGGTTCTCACATACTTACAATATAATAAAATTCTTTGACTTGACAAATAGTTTTTGAAATAGGGTGGGTGTAAATCAGCGTTGGCAGCGTAGAAGTCATGCTGCATACTGCTCAACATCTGCTGACACCGCTCCTTTTGGCATACCGAAAAAATATCGTGATACAAAACTGATTTTGTGTTGTGTTTATTTGTATGTTTTCTTTCTTTCTTCAAATGGTGAAAATTTATATACGCCCGATGGTTTTCGTGAACGGAAATATTGACCTTTTAAGTTTGTTATTTTTAACTAAGGGTAGGGGATGCCTATGTCCAGCAGTGGACGTCTGCCGGCTGAAATGATGATGATCTAAGGGTCGTGGGGCTTTTGAGACCGGGACTGTGGTGCCGGATTGTATTGTTTTTTTTTTTCAAAACAAATGACCCTTTTGAAAATAACCAAACCCCGTGCAAAGGACCACTTACAAACACCATCACTCAATGGAACATTAATACTTATTTCTCTTACATAGATTGAAAACTTCCCGACTCGCTGGGAATGGTTCACGCCATTAAAAATATTTACCACGAATCTGGGTGATAAATATTATGATAATGGTTCTTTTAGATAAATTATGAGAAGAGCTGGATTTTGTGTTATATCATTTTGGTTCAAGTAGAATATGTATAGTTGAATGAGTGGCCTTGATTTAGGTGTTTTTTGTGGAAGCTGCGATAGTTATTTTGTTTTTTACCCGACTTCCTAAGGAGGGTAATGTGTTTATCAGTCTGTGTATGTATTTTTGTTCCCCTGTGGTGTTATAGAGACCAAACGCGTTGGCCGATTTTGATGACCCTTACGTCAATCGATTTATATTAACCTTGCGAGTGTCACTGGCTACATTAAAATTGGTTAATAGAAAAATGCCGGATTTTGGGTGCCATACTGTAGGGTCAAATTTATTGTTTTCTTGTATCAAAATAAAGGTTTTTAAGAAGTGATTTAAAAAATGTACACTTGTATGTTTAAATGTACCCAATTCGCAAAAAAGTTAATTCAAAAAATCAAAAAGCCCGACTGCTTAAGAAGCGAACTAAAAAGACGTAAACAAGAAGGAATTGATGCTTTGCAGTCGGAGGATGTACCAGTTCGCGAATATGTATCCTCTAACTGCACAGCATGATTTTCTTCTTGTTTACGTCTTTTTAGTTCTCTTCTTAAGCAGTCGGGTTTTTGTTTATTTTAAATAACTGTATGTAATTTAAAATGACAGAGCACTTAGTGAAGTCAATCTAACGTCACTCTGACTTCACTCTGTCGTCACTCTGACGTTAAATTCTCGCTATTAGTGCACGAGGCTAACGTAGGGCGCTGCTCGGGTAGGCCGGAGTGGGGTTGCCTTCGAGTGAGGTGCAAAGGTATTTCCCAACCAAAGGGAGGAGGAGGAGGTGACTCAGCAGTGGGAAATGAAAGAAAGAAAAAACGTTTATTTGCGCCAGGCACGACGCACACCATAAAAAAAACATAGGAATAACTTAAATGCAAGTACAGAGTAAGCGTCACAACCGCGCAAAACGGTCATCGCTCAGCATAATGCTGGGACTCGCGTGCAAGACGGAGCCACAGCGCTGGTTTTCAGCGATAGCCGATGTCGACTGGGTGACGCCGAAAGAATGAATCCTTAAGGACAAGACGTGACGGAGCGAACATGTTCTATCTATAGATAAAATAAACAAATAAATGAGTAAAAACAAATACGAAACACAAGTGTCCATAACAAAAGTTCAGGATAAAGTGCTGAACGTTAAAATGCTGATAATGGACGATGAGGAGTTTTGCCAAATTAGTTTCAATGCCCCGTTAAATATATCGATTGCCTATTTTTTATAAAAAATCAAAACTGATAACTGATATTGACCATTCCGACAGGGTATCAAATGTAGAGCTAAGTATAACTATTGTTGAGGTACTTGCCAAAATCTTAGCAATTCTTGAAATACAGAATTCAAGTTGAAATGTCAGTGAAACAATTTATAAACACCCACGCACCATTTTATGTTCAAGCGTAGGTTTGATCCTTTCAGTAACAACCTACATTGTAAGTCGGTTATAACGAGCAACGCAACGTGCTATAATTAGTCTTTTTAATTATAAAGCCCTTTGAGCTCTGTAGGATTTGCAGGAAAAAAGCGGCCTTTGGTTGAATTTTTATGAACCAGCAAGGAACCAGCGATAAATATTTGTGGTCATGAATTTAATATTTCCAGCTAGCTTATTTTAATCAGCAGTTCATTTATTATAGACTATACTGGGTGAGTTTTTCAAGTTCGAAACTATGAGGAATAGTGAAAAACACTCAAAGGAGTCACGAGGCCGATTTTGATGAAAACTATAACTGCATCGGATTTTTGTAAAACCACTATTACTAGTGCCAGGAACAAAACCCGTTGATTTTGAAAAAAATACACGTATTTTATTATTACACCATTCGATAGTGTCGCTAATAAGGATCAAATTCTGTGAAGTAAAGACTGACGGCAAACTAAAGAGAAAGGCTCATTTTTAACAATTATTTTTTTATAGCAAATCTACGAAGACGCGAATCATGCAATACCCTAAAACATCTGAAATCTTTTGAGATTATTCTAAACGGAATCATAATCATAGTAATGTTGAGTGTAGTATAATAATCTTTAAGTATTATTCGCAATTCCTCATAGTTTCGGATTTGTATAGAATACATGAACGTCCTATATGCCCTGACAGGTTAGGCAGAGAAGTTTATATTGTACACTCACAATTTCGCCATGTTTAAGTCCCATGTAACAGGAGACGAGCCTATTACAATCAAACGGGTACAAATCCAGACTCCAGACTATGCTAATAAACAATTTAAAAAAATACAGCCGACTTCCAAATAAAAACACTACAAAGTGAAAAATAACTTCAATTTCGGAAGTCGGTGTCGAAAAACGAAGAAACGAAAACAGGAACACCGACTTTTTTCACTTTGTTGTGATTTTATTTGGTAGTCGGTTGAATTTTTTCAAAATCGGTTCACCTAGTTAAAAGTTCTGAGACATAAGAAAAAAAAAAAAAAAATGTCGAATTGATAAACTCCTCCTGTTTGGAAAGTCGGTTAAAAAATAAGAACTCGACACTGGAATCGACCCTAAGCTCAGCACAGAGGTTGCAACCACGAAACCAACGACACAGTCCTATTAAATATAGAATCAAGAAAACTTTGTACCGTCAAAACTTGGCAGCAACAGTCATTAATTTTATTATTGTGACGAATGTGTATCTGACCCCGAATCCCCTATGAATAATATAGTGTGAAAGTCAATCCAGAACATCTGAAATTCTCACATGAGGTCTAACTTCAGAATACCAGTGTAGGTACTCTAACCAAAAGTTAGATTCAGGAAGTATGACAGTTGTTTCACGGAAGCAGTTTCTAGTTGCAAATATAGGTAAGTACAGCCGTTTGGGGTTGAAATATTACGCCCATAAGGTGCACTTGTGCTCATCGAGTTTTTCAAGACATCAGTAAATAGTTGGTCGAATATCAGAAAACTGTTTGTCCTGGTATGGTCATGTGATGAGGAGGGATAAAAGCATGTTACTAATAGAGTTATGGATATGTGGATGAATGGAGAGGGAGAGGAAGTGCATGATAGCGTGACAAGGGACAGTATGGTATGGAAGAAGAAAACGTGTGGCACCGACCCCAAGTAACATGGGACATCATTGGGCAGGAAGATATCATTATAGTAAACAGTTAGTCGACTCTTCACGAGACCAGAAGGCTGGGCTTTTCTTCGGCCAGAGAATCGGCATTGCTATTCAACGTGCCAATGCTGCCAGCATTCTGGACACTTTTCTCATTGAGAACGATGTGAAAGATTTTTTTGACGCCCAATGAGCCCCTTGCCCCTTCCTCTTTTTAACTCCCGATGGAAAAAGAGGGGAGTTATAAGTTTTTATCTGTCTGTGGCATCATAGCTCCTAAACGGATGAACCGAGTTTGATTCCGTTTTGTTTTTAGTTGAAAGGTGGACTTAATCGAAAATGTTCTTAGCTATGTTTGTTGAAAATCGGTTCAGCCGTTCAATAGTTATGGGCGTTTTACTGTTTGAATCGGGGTGTTTAAGCAAGATATCGTTTTATAATAACGTGTTCAATAGATTATCGATCGAAACGTGTCTACTACTAGCACTACTAGATAAAATAGGTATCATGAAATAAAAATGTTTCGAGGGTTTTTAAACGTTACTTGTTATGCATTAGTCTATTTTTTTTTTGTTGAAATTTGTTGTATATAATAAAAATGAAGAAGTATTATTTATGGTAAGTACAATATTTAGCCTGGAATTGGATTAAGATCAGATGGCGGCTTTTCGCTGGGACACAGTTGCCGTGAATCGAGAAAAATGGCTTGCGATTGAAGAACCCTATATTTATGTCCAGCATTGGACTCCTGTTGGCAGATGATTGATTCTACACGGAGGTGTATGTTTGCAAAAATACTTGTTGCGCCGAACCCAAATAAATTGAGAAAAGGGCATGGGGTTGAAGCACATAACTTATAATGTCTCTTAACTCATACTATCACGGGATCCCAATATTTTTTACGACAGGTTTTGATAACGAATTATTTTATTTTTTAGCATAGCAAGAGAAACTTAACGCAGCTTTGGGAGGCCTCCCTTTAGGTAGAGCGATGACCTAGACCTAGGTGGATGCGAAACGCACAGGACCGATCAGTGTGGTGACGCTTGGGGGCGGCCTATGTAGTCTTTCGGCTGAAATGGTGATGATGATGAAGAGAAACTTCACCTGTAAACCTGTCAAAGTTCAGTTCTGCCCGGTAAGGACAACCATCTGCACCTTTCATGACTTGAACGAAGCCAACGACAGAGCTGTCCAGAGTGGCCACATTCTGGTAAGATACAATTTGAGTCAAATTGACACGCAAAGAAGTGGAAGGGCAACGTTTGACTACCATCTCACCTGATGGTAATCGATGATGTGGTTAACGGTGAAGCAAGCTTGCCTTGAAGTAACCTTTTTACTCTTGACTTGAAGATCCGTTCATTGTAGACTATAGAGACGCTTAAATAAAGCTCGGTAAATTATAAATAAAATTAAACAATAAAAATATTTTTCAAACAAGTTTTTTTCGTATTCGTAATACCAATATCAAGGCAATGCACAAAAAATAACTAGTTCACCATCTTGGGCCGTCCGCCATATTGGATTTAGAATGACGTCACTCTAACCATGTATTGTCATCCAAACTGAACGTGTATGCAAAATTTCATCTTAATAGGTCCATTAATCCTCCAGGATAACTGCTTTAGAATTCAGTTGCAAGATTTGACCCGAACACACTTACATACAGCTTAAAAAAAAGTTACAATAAGATTACTTTCTCAAAATCTAAGACTGCCAAATTTTCTATTGAAGGCAAGAACACCGTATAAAGTTTTAATCTCGGTTGCTCGGCAATACAAAGAGTATTGTCATGCCAGACTCAAAGAAATAGTTTCGTGATGCTGGCTCACCTTATTACACTTTCAGGGACGTGGCTGTAGAGATTGCTTTGAAGAAGTGATTTGATTTAATACGAGCAGCAGTAATTTTGAAAAGTTCAGTTTGAATCTCATTCAAAGGACCATCCACAGTAGGAAGGAATCCTGTGTTAAAAAAAAACTATTTAGACCGTCAGTTAGATTATCAAAAAATATTGGACACGATAAATTGCTTTAACAATAAAAATTGCCAAAGAAAATATAAAGCGCATCAAAGTTCAGGACTGGGGCGTGACGTCACTTTTAAGTAAAAAGTGACGTCACTTTTAAGTAAAAAGTGACGTCACGCAAAATTTTAACGCACGTCGTAATTTTTTGTTTACGTGATAAAACAAAAGATACGTGTCGAGTAATTTTTTATTAATCTACCTGATGGACTAAAACATATTTTATTGTCATCATTCCTATTCGAAAGACAACTCATTTGTTTTAATTTTATTCATCCCGGTATTGTAAATCGCTGTGTGCCCAATTTGAATTTTAATAAAAACCTACATTTATCTGGCTATTGGATATTAAAAAAAACTTTATTCCGATTCTTTTGTACACAGTAAATTATTAAACAATATTGACAAATTGCCTGGATCCCACACTGGGATTCCCTGCGTTTTGGGGTCCAGTATCTTCCCGAGTAGGTAAGGCAAATATGTTTACATGGCAACAGAGATAAAACTTAATTAAAATGTAATGTAGATAAATATAAATAATAGTTATTATTTTATTCAAAAAATTTAGTTTAAGTTTTTTTTTGGTGAGTAGTACGTGTATGAGTATCTGTGGAGTGTGGTGTATGTAGGGGTGAGTACTTGCATGCTCAATTTTTGCTATTTATGTCCTAAGTTTATAAAAAAATCCTTCCTTAGAAGGACTAAGGAAGGATTTAATTTTCGTTATAAGGAATTCTTCTGCATCAACTTAATCTTTATTAATCTTATACAGGAAAAAAGACACGCTACGCCATCTATTTCCCCCATTCTTCCGATCCCCACCTACAAATACCGCATCTAGCAAACTAATACATCAACGCAACAAGCCTTTACTTCAATCTGGCGCAAAAATCCAGTCTCTTTCTATTCCACACACAGGATTCTCACAACCCATATAAGCTTTTTAGAGGCAAGCACGTTCGTGTACCGCGCTTCGCCGTGTTCGTAATAAAAAATGTTGCTTTAGGTGCGCTCCAGACTGCGAGGTGCGATATATGGTTGTAGATTGTTAATTTTTGAGCATTTGAACTTTTGAGGTTAATTTTTGAGGTTTTCAAAGACATGAACTGTACCTTGCGAACGAAAGGACGCATTGCTTCATATGTTTAGAAATCCGTCTACTTGACAGCGTGAAACACGCAATGAATACATTTAAATTTTTGAAAAAATGCTTTGAGTTTGAAATCGATTCCATGAATAAATTCATGGATATGATCTATTCGTTACGAAAACAGGCTGCCAATCATCCCTATATTTAGCTAGTAGTTACACTGTGATGCAGCAGTGGTGGCCCAGTGGTATCGGCCGCGACTTACAAGTTGTAGGTCGTGGGTTCGAGCCCAGGCAGGCGCTTTACATTGTGTAAATTATTTCATCACCACTACTCCCTAAACGGTGAAGGAAAACATCGTGAGGAAACCGGCATGTCCTAGAACCAAAAATTCGAAGACATGTGACATCCACCAACCCGCACTGGGCCCGCGTGGTGGATTACGGCCCATTCCCTCTCACAGAGAGGAGGCCTGTGTCCCAGCAGTGGGAACGTTAATAGGCTGATGATGTGATGTGTGATGTGTGTTACACTGTAACAGAAAAAGTAGAAACCGTCCGTTTATTGGTCATTTATAATTTTTTTAGGGTTCCGTACCCAAAGGGTAAAAACGGGACCCTGTTACTAAGACTTTATGATCCGTCTGTATGTCTGTCTGTCCGTCTGTCCAGGCTGTATCTCATGAACCGTAATAGCTAGACAGTTGAAATCTTCACAGATAATGTATTTCTGTTGCCGCTATAACAACAAATATTAAAAACAGAATAATTTAACAAACGTGTTATTTTTGCCGTTTTTTGCAGTAATGGTATGGAGGTATGGTACAATGGTAATGGTACGGAGGAATGGTACTACCTGTTGAGCAATTTTAGAACAACTTCTGCATAAATTCGTCGTCGTATCACTGTCGTGTTGTCGCGTAACCTTTAGACACCCAACACACAGTTATAATAATATAAAAACTTGATAAAAATGTGTGTAATTTTAATTTAACTCTTAAGAATATCATTGACATCATTATACTCCAAAGAGAGTATTGAGGCGTAAAGTGATGCTTCAAAGCTCCACCCCTGAGTGGGTCAAGGGGTCTTCAAGTTTGTTTTGTGAACAAAGTCTTGAGTAACTGCTCTTACATTTCCATAGCTTTCATGTAGAAATGTACTGTTAATTTTAACCAACTTTAATAAACAAGCTCTTCTTATATAGTGAAGGCAGGAGAATCAATTACCACGCTTGCTCAAGGCGGGTACACTAACACATTTGACCTATAAATTTAATGCGCAAAAATGCCGCAGTCAGGTAGCTCAGATATCATATCACCAAGCACATCAAAGACTAACCCTCAGTTTCCCACCTTAAAATTATCGCAGAATTAACACAAATGTGACAAATTGTCAAGCACGCGTTATCTTCTGTGATTGGCTGTTGAAAATTCATTCAACCAATCATAGCAGATAACACGTGCTTGACAATTTGTCACATTAATTCTCTGATAATTTTAAGGTAAGAAACTGAGGGTGAGAGGCACCGATTCTCCAATGTGTAATGCTTAGAGTGTTTACGCACTGCATGCGACCCATATCCCATCATAAGTACCAAGTTTTGTCCGAATTGGAAATGTTTTGAATTCGGACGGACAAAGTTCACGCACTGCATCCGATCTTCATCCAAATTCCATTTGAAATGAAAACTACTGATTTCAGACGGACGGAGTTCGGACGTAGAACAGAATATACTTTATTATACACCTTAAAAGTTACACATCTCTTTTATAAGAAAACCTTATAATTATACGGGTACTTACAAAGGCAGTCTTATCGCTGACAGCGATATCTACCAGACAAAATTTGGATGGATTGTAAGAACTTAGAATGTAAAAGGGGGTAGTCTATGGTATACTGCTATTATATTAAAACATAAATATATACCTACAAAACTTAATCGATAACGTAACTATTGTAATCTCCTCTACAAGAAGTACTACGGCTACATTGGCCCGAAATTTCTCGGATTCGGATCGGATGCAGTGCGTAACCGCTCTTAGGATGTTTACGCACTGCATCCGATTTTATCCGAAGCCGAGATCCGTGTTCCATCCAAATTGGAAATGTACTGAATTCGGACGGACAGAGTTCGGATCCAATGCGTAACCTCCTACAAGTTGTACTATGACTACTTCGGACCGACATTAATTCTCGGATTCGGATCGGATGCAGTGCGCAACCGCGCTTACAGTAGTAGATTTCTAACAATATGTGCCAGTCAGGCACTGAAATACCCAGTGGGTTGCGGAGATAAGATCGTATCGTGAACGTAAGTCGATCCATTTAAGGCGCAGATACCCCTTAGTAACTGATTTTAAAATGAGAACCACATCTAGAATCGGAGAGTCGCAACTTTTTTGAAAAAAACGGCAAATAAATCACGTTTGTTGTATGGGAGCCCTATTAAAATATTTATTTTATTCTGTTTTTAGTATTTGTTGTTATAGCGGCAACAGAAATACATCATCTCTGAAAATTTCAACTGTGTAGCTATCACGGTAAATGAGATACAGCCTGGTGACAGACAGACAGACAGACAGACGGACAGACAGACAGACAGACGGACCGCGAAGTCTCAGTAATAGGGTCCCGTTTTTACCCTTTGGGTACGGAACCCTAAAAACTACTGAACTTTGGGTCGCATGGGTGTGAAACGAGTGTGCGTTTTGTTCTCTCAAGGTCGTTGGCGACTGTCGTCGTCTTAAAATACTCGTATTCAGTCGCATCCGATCTAGCTAGTGGCTGCAATCGCTACTTCTGAACATAAGGCCATGGGTTCGACTCTCGGGCATTATATATTATTGAGTTTTTCCATCTCCAGATCCACAACAGTATCTCGGTGTCTGGATTTTTGACCGGTCGATAACCTATTGCCTCCTCTTACATGTAACTGAAGAAATAGATGAGTACTATATACCTCTGCCCAGCTCTTGATATGTATGTGTGGTCACAAATTCACCCATGTGTCTTCACGCATCACCGCTCCCGTTAATCTGAAGCACCCTTATCATGTATATGAAGATACAGTTGTTACAAAATACTATATGTCTGTTACCTGCTTTATAAACATACAGTATATGGAGCCAGCAGAGTTTGCAGCTCCATGAATGTATTTTAAACTTGAACAAAAAGTTGTTTTGTGTTCTTTAAAAGAGTAGCTGAGTGTTAGGGAATATAATACTTCTTTTTTTGGGCAGTCATGTAAGAAGGAGTAGTTGCAAGTGTTATCATGCACTACGGCAACTTCATAACAGCGCTTTAAATGTCAAATTGTTATCACTGATGTGTGGTTAATGGTAAGTACGTCAAGGCATTAGTAACAAGGTTACAAGTGTTAAAACATGAGATGTTAAAACATATTGTTTTGTATTTAACCTTCCATGAACCACGTGGATAGTAACTTTTATCCTAGTCCTGCCCGGCGAGCACGGCCTACTGTGACATGGCCTAAGTCACACTTTTTATCACAGTTTGGGCGATAAAGCCATTATGTCTTAAATGCTTGCACGGCGGCGTGAGATATTTTCTTGACTTGTGGCATAACTTCTTGACGTAATTTATTTTTCTTTTTCGGAAATTTGAATTTTATTAAAATGGTTTTTTTTTTACTTTGCTTGGTTTTCGACTTTAACTACAAATTCTTAGCAGAAAATATTTTGGGTCATGACAAGTTATGAAAAAATATGTCATGTCTTACAATTTGTCTTAAATGCTAGCACGGGACAACCATGTGACATAGTTTAAAGACGCGACATGCCTTTCTTGTTGCTGACTTCATAGTGCGACATAATCTGAATAGCCGACCAAATAAAATAATACGTATAAAAGTGTACCGTTCCTACAGATAAACAACTTTTTAATTTTGCTGGGAACAAATTAATATTTGACCCACGACCATAGACTTATGCACACTTTATTTTTCATTATTTGTTTGATAACATAGTAAGTGTTTGTAAGAAAGATATAATTACCCTTGGACCCAGTTCCCGATACCGGTGAGGCGTTTTTTCTTTTCTGTGGGTGAGCCCCTATTTTTTTATTTTAAATGTTTTTGGGGGATTTATTTAAGAAATAATTTAAAATGTAGAAAGTAAGAAGAATATGGAATAAAAGAAAATAATTATAAAAAAGTAAAAATAAAAATAATAATTAAAAATAAGAATAACAATAAACAAAATTACAATTGTAAAAAAGTAATAATATAGAATTAATTAATAATCCTGTAACATTACAATTAATTAATAAGCATTGATCACCACACACAAAATAAATATATTGCCATTTGGTGCAGTAATTAGAAGGAAAATATTTTATTTTTCAACTATAAAATTTTACCACCACCTCCGAACGAAAGTGATACATTTTTCTTAATTATCTGTCAAAATGTGACATTTGTGACAAAATGAGTGCGCCCGATTAGCAACTAAGACCCGATGAGTCCCAAATAAACGTCAGAAAATTTTCTCGCGCCGCCGGTATTTAAGACAAAATGGCTTTATCGTCCAAACTGCGATAAAATGTGTGCCCCAAGCCATGTCACAGTAGGCCGTGCTTGCCGGGAAGTAACAAGAAAGGCATGTCGCGCCTATAAAATAAGTCACATGTTTGACCCGGCTAGCATTTAAGACAAATTGTAAGACATGACATAATTTATCATGTCTTGTCACAAATGTCTTGGGTACGCCCATGCTCGCTCCGCTGCACCACTTGGGGTTTTCTGGACCCTGATTATTATCAAGGAATAGAATGTATAGTTTATAATTACATATCTTTTGTTTTTGTGTGAATAATGTTATTTCATCGACCACACAGCCCCTAGACGCCTAACAAGAGGCGAGCGATGTCTGTCAACACATATGACTAAAAGATCATATCCAGGTATTATAGGAAGCCATTCGACAATTTCGAATTAGTAGCGACCACTTCTGTGAGCCATAAACACTTCCGCGTCAGGCAATAACAAATTGGTAAAATAAATATTATAATGGCCCCTTATACAATACGTTGATGTGGTAACAACAGCCAGAACTCGAGTTTCCCGAAAAATGGCATAACATTTCATCGGTAAGTTAATAGTTACAAAATCATAATCAAATTTATTTTCTGATATTATATATCGGAGTTCATTTTGTACTGGTCATTATTGTAGGTGTAAACTGCAACAGCACAAATTTTGACGCGCGCGTCTTTGGTGTTTCGTCTCTTTCTTTTTAAAGTATTTTATTCTCTATCTCTTTTCCTCTATAATTTGGTAGACAAAACTAGTGATGCACCATATTCTATGACAAAATCTATTATCGATAAAAATAGAAACCTAAATACTATTATATATTTTGTATAGGTAATTATTTTTAGGTTTAGCAAAAGCTTGCCCAGGTCGGTCCGTGGATAGGTTACCATCTCAACATACTGAGATATCTCCGTGCTTCGGTAAGCACGCTAAGCCGTTGGTCCCGGCTGTTATTAAAAGATCATTGAGTGGTTACGGTTAGTCGGATCTTTTTAAAGAGTATTTTTACCCAGTTAATAGATGGTGGAGGTCACATAGGCAGTCGCTCCATATAAAATACTGATACTTGTCTTGTCTCTGCTAAATCCAGTTAACTGGAAGCCGATCTCAATAAAGTTGGGCAAAGGCTAGGCAGATTGATCTTTGCTTGATAAAACCTGTGACTAACCCCACTGCAAAAGGTTTCGTAAACTGTCTGAAAGATTTTATCTTTGCTTTCGGAACCCCCAATAGAATAATTTGTGATCAATCGATGTCATACACTGGAAAATAATTATGGATTTTTGCCAAAACTGGTTAATTGATAACATTGAATCGCAACTGGTGTCAGTCGTGAAAATGGTCATGTCGAAAGGGTAATGAAAGTCCTCACTGACTGTTTCACGGTAGTCGAAAATACCTCCCCAAGAAGCTAGAAGTAAGCCATTGGCGAAGTCCAACTTGCAATGAATTGTACATTTATTAAAACCTCTGGACAAACTCCCTTTCAGCTTATGGGTCGCGATCAATCGCCGCCCGTTATTTCTGGACTAAATTGTTAATTTATTTATTAATGATGTTAAACATTTGGACCTTATGCTTATCGGGAAATGGCGAAACTTCATGTTTTGATGAAGCAACATTCACATGCTATTATTAAACTCCTTTCATAAGGTCCATGCGTTTTATCTAATATTCATGACAATGAATGATACTTTTTAAAGGTGCATAGTACTGGAAATGATTAATAGTATGTTTCTTATGAAAATCGGAGATTAGTTTCTCCAGTGTGCTGTGAGCTGGCAGAATCACTAGATTCTGGAAACTATTATTGTTAACTTTTGTTAGTAACTTTTTGCCTCGTACGCGCCCGTAACATTCTGGCCAGGTGTTGGGCGAGTGCTTGGTAATGAGTATGCTATAGTTCATTTATGCCGCGCCTTATTTAAGGCTATTTACCGAGGCAATATTTATTTTTTGTGATAAATGCCGTGCCTTCTTGTAAGGCTTTTTACCGAGGCAATATTATCACGTTATTTTATGCCGCGCCTTCATGTAAGGCTTATTACCGAGGCAATGTTTATGTTTTGTGATAAATGCCGCGCCTTATTGCAAGGCTTTTTACCGAGGCAATGTTATCACGTTATTTTATGCCGCGCCTTCATGTAAGGCTTTTTACCGAGGCAATGTTTATGATTTGTGATAAATGCCGCGCCTTATTGCAAGGCTTTTTACCGAGGCAATGTTATCACGTTATTTTCAGCCATGCCTTCATGAATGGCTTTTTACCGAGGCAATGTTATCACGACATTTTATGCCGCGCCTTCATGAATGGTATTTTTTTACCGAGGCAATGTTTATTATTAAATTGTGGTTTATGAATCTGTGCTTTAGGCCGTGCCTACATGTGAGGTTTTTACAGAGGCCATATTTTGGTGATTATTCTTGTTGATTTATTTAAATTGTTAATCACCTAAGAAATTGTCATGTTATAATGAAACACTAAAATTACGAGTACTTTAAATCTCATCAAATTGTTATTCACGAGCCGTACCGGCTGCTCGTCAGAATGGCCGTGTGGGAGAAATAACTAATTCCTATTTTTTATATTATTTGAGTATATTTTGAGTTACTTCCTGTTTAATAAGTTGGTGTATTGACTACGCGCTCCCTGCCACTGACAAGCAAGCCGCATTATAAAAGAGTGCACAAGAGGCTTGATCGTTCAATTTTGGTTTGACTTTGGACTTTGAACGGTCAGGTACGTTTTGATTGCTCTTGATTTATTATTAATGTTATAAATCTGATTATGTTGTGTACTGATGATTTTCATTATTAATGTGCGTGTAGTTTTACGCAATAATATAGTTGCAAGTATGTTACTGATGTAATTATGCTGCTTTGAATATTATAATAATTATGGTCTAATTCATGCATTGGTTTTATTCCATTTCTCTTACCCTCACATCTGCTTATAACCTCACATTTTGTTGTTTATACTTTCACATACACTAACAATTAAAAAAAAAAATCGATGCCTTCGTTGTTTTATTTAAACCTGTCCCATCCCTAGTTCGACGAAATGACATTGGTAAGTACCAATCAGAGCGCAATACCCACGTGCCTCATACCTCAGCTAGTTGGCAGAATTGTTTTGATGTATTAGATCAAGCATTAGGCGTCTATTGGCTGTGTGGTCGATGTGTTATTCATTTGTTTTTTACCCGGCTGCAAGGAAAGAGTTATGTTTTTCGCGCGTATCTTGTATGTATGTTTGTATTTATGTAATATTCTTTATTACCTTGTATCTTTCAAACCACTTGACGGATTTTTATAATTAAGACATCGTTAGATAGGTCTTGGCCACCCAATTGTTCTTCGATAAGTGCCGATAAAAAAAAGAAATATGGCGGCTTTTGGGCGCCATATTGTAGGGGTTGCAAATTTCTAATAAACATTTTTTCTTCGTAACCCATCGAGTGGGGTATAAAAATGAAGGGTTTTTAGAGGTGATTACAAAAATATACACCACTTATATGTTTAAATATAACTAAAACAGTTGTAAATAAAAATAGTTAATAAAATTAAAAAAACCCGACTGCAAAAATGTAAACAAGAACAACAAAACAGTCGGGTTTTTTGATTTTATTAACTTTTTTTTGGATTCAAATAAAACAAATTAGTCAAAAATAGAATAAACATTTAAATATTCTTAGATAAAAAACAAAAAGATGTGTTTTTCACAGATTACAAAATTACACTCTTCTACCATTATTTTTTTCGGAATATATGGGCTAGTAAAAAATCTTTATACCCTTTGTTTTAAATGTTTACGTAATAAAAACGGTGAGATGTAGCCCACTCTGCTCGACAAGATTTTGACACATGACACACCAGCTGAGTCGACAGGTTGTTGCAAATTACGTCATGAAATTCAGGAATTTACTTGAACTTTCAACATTCGAATTTATTCAGAAAAATAAGTTTACGCAACTATCTTACACAGTAAATTTGAAAAAAATATCTTTATTTACATGTTGCGCTCGGTTAAACCGCGTCAGTCTACTGCAAAATGTGTACAAAATACGAATTACTACACCTTTCCAAACGGTAGACAATTTAGATTTGCTCAAAATATGTACATAAACAACCTTTTCCCTTGCTGAAAAGATGCAAAAGGACAACACAAAGATATACTCATTTTATTTGCGTCCTTATGTTCCTAATTTGTCCTACAAAAATTCATAAAAAAACAAGCCAAAATCTGGAAAAAAATTGCTTAAAATTTTGATGCAACCTTGCAACATGACATTTCTTTGGTGTTGTTTTTTTTTTTGCTGTCCATTCACGCGTCTCATAATCGATTAAAACTGCATTCAGCCTAATCGATTAAGTGTGTTTCGATTATTTAAAATTATTCATTTAAATAAAAAAGTATATTTCAAAAATGTATTGTTTTAAAATTAAAATTAGTTTATAGGCACAAAATAAAATAACAACTTATAGTAATAATATATAGTAATAACTATACATAAATGCTTTCATAATGTTATCAGAACAGAAAATTGAAAAAAAAATAGGATTCGTGGCTAATTTCGCGCCGAATTCGCCGAACGTAAAAGAATTCAAAATTCAAATTTGGAATGCAGTCGGTATTCAAAATATTTTATCGGGCACATTTTAATATAAAAGAGAGTTTTACATTGATCATTTCAGACGGTTTTATACAGAATGACCAGTATAAATATGAGTATGTTTATGTATAACTAGCACTCCGCCCGCGACTATGTTCGCGTGATTTCGTTTATCCTATAAATGATTTTCTTATATGCAGTTAGTAAAGGCAACCAAAAATAAGATATTATTAAAACTATTAAAAACTGGGTATCGTGGATTTGGGTTTGGGGTTGGTAGGTTTATTGGATTGGGACGATTCGTTATTTGACTTAAACAATAATACATTTTAGGTTATCGCCACAAAGTAAAATCCTCCCCTAAAAACTTATCAACCCTTTTTGCCCCGTTGAGGGTCTAGTTTTGAACAACCTAAATATGCTATTCACTCCTTTCTTCTCTTTTTACCCGACTGCCGAAGGAGGGTAATGTGTTTATCAGTCTATGTATGTATGTATGTATGTAAGTATGTATGTATGTATGTATGTTTGTTCCTATGTGGCGTTCTAGAGACCAAACGTGTTGGCCGATTTTGATGATTCATACGTCAATCGATTCGTCTTAACCCCGCGAGTGTCACTGGCTACATTAAAATTGGAAAATAGAAAAATGGCAGATTTTGGGCGCCATATTGCGGAGGACAATTTTTTTTTCTTCCAAACCCATCGTGTGGGATATCAAAATAAAGGGCTTTAAGAGGTGATTTCGAAAATATAAAACACATATGTTTAAATGTACCTAAATCTTAAAAACAGATAACTAAAAAGTTATAAATAAAAAAAGTTAATTCAAAAAATCTAAAAACCCGACTGCTTTAAAAGCGAAATAAAAAGACTTAAACAAGGAGAAAATCTTGCTGTGCAGTCGGAGGATACATATTCGCGAGCTAGCTGACGAAAACCAGATGTATGCTCCGACTGCTAAGCAGTCGGGTTTTTAGATTTTTTGAATTAAATTTTTTTATTTATCATTTTATGTTAGTCAGATTGTGCAGTGAGTTGCCTCAAAAAAAACTTTAACACCCCTAAACCCAATCTGGGAGGGAGTTTTCAAAATGTTTTACGTAAATTTTGATCATCAACTTTATCCCCAAAGAATTTGATTTTACATACAAACTAATTTTTACCCTTTTCACTTCCTTAAAGGTTGAATTGCCGCAAAATCGTGCCTTAGTGCTTCCCTAGAAAACCACGTCCAAAACGAAACCCTGTCCAGTAAGATTCTTAGCTTGAGTTTGTTTCGAAAAATGTATAATGACCACCTTTATTGTTTCCTTAGGTTGGTATTTGTGCCAAATTTCAAATTTATTAACCCGGAAAATAAAATTCTTCAAAGCACTTTAACTCCCCAAAAATCGTATTTTGGGACTAGATAAGTAAAACTAATAATGAAAACCTTTATGGTTCACTTAGGATGGGTATTTATGTAAATTTTCAAATTTATTAACCAAAGAAATATTTAATATGTGATTTATGGGGTATTAAATTATTTTTTAAATATACGATATTTCAAAAACAATTTAACACCCCCTAAATCATCTTTTGGGGGTAGTTTCGAAAAACTAATAATGAAATCCTTTATTGTTTATTTAGGTTGGTATTTGTGCCAAGTTTCATGTTGATTGACCCAAGAAATCAGATTCTTCCATACAAACTTCAACATCCCCTAAATCGTCATTTGGGAGTTTCGAAAAACTAATAATGGCAACCTATATTGTTTACTTAGAATAAGAATTATGGCCGAAGGAATTAGATCATACAAACTTTCAAACCCCTTTTTACCCCCTTAGGGATGCAATTTCCAAAAATCCTTTCTTACTGCACAATTACGTCACTTGAGGAACCTTTCTGCCAAATTTCATGCTTCTAGATGATTTTCAGCTTAGTTGGTTGACAACCATGCCATAACTCGCTTGGAAAGGAACCGCGCAAGAAGATACGCACACGTTTATTGATATTAATAGTTTTCGGGGAATGCAGATGTAAATACAAACCAAACTTATGTTCTTAAAATGAATAAAAATAAAATTTTAAAAGTATGTATAGAATAACCAATTTTCATAACATTACAACAAACTCGACCGAATTCAAAACCTAACCATACCATACTCTCAACTCATTATTCAATATATAATTATAATAATAATACCAGCCTATAATTGTCCCACTGCAAGGCAAAGGCCTCTTCTCATACAGAGAAGGCACGAACATTCATCACTACGCTTGCTCAATGCGGGTTGGCGATTTGAGACTATAAGACCAGGTTTCTTCATGATGTTTTCATTCACCGTTGTCAACGATTTCTAAAATATACTTAGAAAGTACATTAATGAATTTGAAAATGGAAATCATTGGTATTTGTCCAGATTTGAACCCATGACCTCAGGCAAGGCGAGGCCTTTAGCCACTGGGCCAGTACGACACTCATTGCAATATAACGAATAATCACAAAATTGTTGGTTCCCCGAAACTTAATTTATTTACACTTGCGTTACAAACTTACATAAAAATATACTAGGCACTCTGTATACTTCTGAGACTATCAAACATAAAGACTCAATCATTATTATTTTTATACAAAATAGTTTTGAATAGCCAACGCATTCCGAATTTGAATTTTGAATCGGATAATTCGGCGCGAAATTATCCACGGTTCGATGAAATTGTTTAGTTGGTTGTAGTCAAATAATGTCCAAAAATCTATTAAGATTACTTTAAGAAATAATTAATAGTAATAATTTAAGTACTAATTGTATTTTATGCCTAAAACAGGATTTTTCTATTTTTTAAGAATCGATTTGGGATAATCGCTCATTAATCGAGTGGATAGCATAAATAAAATCGATTGCTAAAATCGTTTTGCCACACAACTATTACATTAAAAAAAACAATCTACTTGACGAATTGGAAATTTAACAAAAATAAAGTAGTGGTAATGAATTTTACGTATTATTGGTCTGGTGTTTGTTAATTACGTTAAAATCAGGGCTTCTTCTTGTTGTTTATTATATTTAGAGACATAATTGTCATATTTGTAATCAATTTTACATGTGGAAGGGTGATATTTGTGTAAAATAAAAATGTTAACAAACACGATTGGCGCCTAACTTCGACTTTGAATAACAAATAACTTCATTACCACTAATTATTTATTTTGAAATATGGATGAATTCGACCAATAATTAAACAATTAGCAAACCTTTACCCCTGTCGTGGAGTTTGGGTGTCCAAAATCTGCATTTTTATGTTTTTTAGCTTCGACCACCACTGTCATCAAAATGGCGATTATCGTATTATTACACTTGTTTTTAACAAATGTAAATTAATAAACTTGCGCACTTAATCTAAAAAAAATTTTTGCGCTAACTTGTAAGCTTTTTATCCAACTATTTTAATTAAAGCCCCCACATAAGATTCGTTAGGTATCTTATTCAATCATTAAGTTATTAATTAGGATGTCGTATGACGTAAATCTGGGGTCCAAAATGAACCGCGGCTGAGCCAGCGGAGGTATGCTTGTCAAGCCCCAAAATGTACCCCGTCCGAACTATACGGTTAATATATTCAGAATCCATATAAATTCAAACTCACTACTGACGTTTTAGATGACATCCCAAACCACGTAGGATTTATGAGACCCTGAAAAACTTTGGATGCGTTTGTCCACTGCACCCGCGACGTATTCACTATATAATATCGCTGTCACTAGGCGGTTTAGCAACTCCAGCTGCTAAAGCATTAGAGCAAATGCGTGAATATTTAAAGAGTTAAAAGATTTGTTTTGCTGGGGTTTATTAGACTCCATATGGTGCATGGAAGGAGTTCAAAAGGTGCTTAATCTACTTATTAATTATTTCTGTGATCGATAGTAGATGCTTATTAAGGTATTAAGTCAGGTTGTAAAGTCATGGATAATAGCTTTTTACCACTTTTTACACACACAACCCCCAGTAAATTGTAACTTTACTAACTTTAACAGTAATATTCAACCTAAATTGAGTAAACAATTCCCTCAACCTGACTTTTTTTTTTTGCCACAGTTGATTGCGAGATCACAAGCTGAACAGCAATTTTGACAAAACTGTCACATCCGATATGGTCTAGTGGCTAGGATACCTGGCTCTCACCCAGGAGGCTCGGGTTCGATTCCCGGTATCGGAAGAACTTTTTGAATATTTTGCTCGGCTTGAACTGATGTTTTTGTTTTGTACGTAAGTTTTCCTTTAGTATTTGTATATGTTTGTATTGTGTACAATAAAGAATACAATACGATGTTTTGTTTTTTTATCATGAATTTTAGATAAAATTGAAAATAGATCTAATACCTACGGGTAAATCTTACCTTCTAAATTTTTTATCGACACCAAAAATTTAATAAAATTTTAAAATTAAATACATGTGCAAAGGCGAGCTTAACTCAAGGCTTGTTGATATTATCGTACATTCTCTGGCCAGCAGCGGAGCGAGCATGGGCGTACCCAAGACATTTGTGACAAGACATGATAAATTATGTCATGTCTTACAATTTGTCTTAAATGCTAGCACGGGTCAAACATGTGCCTTATTTTAAACGCGCGACATGCCTTTCTTGTTGCTTCCCGGCGAGCACGGCCTACTGCGACATGGCTTGAGTCACACATTTCATTGCAGTTTGGACGATAAAGACATTTTGACTTAAATACTAGTACCGGCGGCGTGAGAAAATTTCCTGACGTTTATTTGGGACTCATCGGGTCTTAGTTGCTAATACGGGCGCACCCATTTTGTCACAAATGTCATATTTTGACAGATGATTAAGAAAAATGCATCACTTTCGTTCGGAGGTGGTGATGAAATTTTATAGGTGAAAAATAAAATATTTTCCTTCTAATTACTGCACCAAATGGCAATAAATTTATTTTGTGTGTGTGGTGATCAATGCTTATTAATTAATTGAAATGTTACAGGATTATTAATTAATTCTATATTATTACTTTCTTATAATTGCATTTTTTTTTTATTGTTATTCTTATTTTTAATTATTATTTTTATTTTGATTATTACTTTTTTTATAATTATTTTCTTTTATTCCATACTTTCTACATTTTAAATTATTTATGAAATAAAACTCCCAAAAAACATTTAAAATTAAAAAAATAGGGGCTCACCCACAGAACAGAAAAAACGCCTCACCGGTATCGGGAACTGGGTCCAAGCTATTATATTTTTAAGTAATTATTAAAATTTGCAAAATAATTATATCTTTCTAACAAACACTTACTATGTTATCAAACAAACAATGAAAAATAAAGTGTGCATAAGTCTATGGTCGTGGGTCAAATATTAATTTGTTCCCAACAAAATTAAAATTTTGGTTATTTTTTGCCTAGGACATACCGTTTTCGAGATATAGAGCGTTTTATGTAAAATAAAATAAGATTCGGAGGCCCATAATTCGGAAATAGTGCGTCATAGGTCTATGCTTCTCTGAACCTAAATGGTTTTTATGGCCAAGGTTAAACCGAAATTGCAATAACATTGACAAATATCCGAAAAAAAAAAAAAATAACGTCAAGAAGTTATGCCACAAGTCAAGAAAATATCTCACGCCGCCGTGCTAGCATTTAAGACATAATGGCTTTATCACCCAAACTGTGATAAAAAGTGTGACTTAGGCCATGTCACAGTAGGCCATGCTCGCCGGGCTGGTGACAGCCTGGCTGATGAAATAAAATCTTCAAGCACGTCGGTGTAACGCTATGGCTGGCCAGCTGAAAATAGAATATCTATAGAATAAGGAGTTATATTATGCTGGTTTTTATACCACAAACAAGACGTGGCCTACAATACAAAAAGCCGTAAAAAAAGAAAGAGCGTATGGATGCTTTTGTCAACTAATATAAAAAAGTAATTCAAATTCAGAACGAACAACCTAAATAAAAAAATAAATTCTAAAACAACTAAGTTGCCAGTACAAGTATATTATAAAACAGAGGATTACAGAAAACTGCGAAGTTTAACTGAAACTTGGGAGGTGCTCAACTCGGCAAGTTTTGGGTTTTCGAACTTCTAAACTTAAATATGAGGTATTAACTTAAGACGGTGTCTCTCTGCTTTTAATTTTTGAATCAACTGCTTTCCTTTAACTTGACGCATAGTAATAATCCTACTAATACGAGTAAGTACTATAAATGTGAAAGTTTGTGAGTATGGATTTTTGTTACTCTTTCAAGCAAAAATTATAAGACGGATTTGTTTTAGAGTATTTACAGTAATATAGCGTATACATCAGAATAACACATAGGCTATAATGTATAAAGATAAACGCGAGTGAAGCCGCGGGTGGCAGCTAGTACTCCATAAATCCATATTTTTATCGAATCACCACAAAGTAAAAAAAATAAGGTGTTAGTATATGGACTATATATTGTATCTCAAACTACTACTTCATTAATAACCCCCGATGGCAAAAGAGGGATGTTATAAGTTTGAAGTGTGTACTTGTGTTTTTGTTTATAAGTGTATTTGTGTATCTGTCTGTGGCATCATACCTCCTAAACGGATGCATCGAATTTGGTTCTTTTTTGGTTTGAAAGGAAAAACCCAAACTCATTTACTTATTTATTTTTTACATATTCCAAAAAATAAGACTAATAACAAAACAAACATGTAGGTACAAAGGGGACAAGGAAAAGGGGTCATCGCGCATCAAAAAATTCGTCCACATCGATGTCAATGGGAAATGTGCCCAGAACGCTGGCAGCATGGCCACGTTGAATGGCAATGCTGCCAGCGTAAATTTTAGTAGTTAACGTTTCAGTGCTGTGGACCGAAGACAGGAACGCCGTAGGCTTATACTGGAAATTTTGTGGATGCCGAGTTCAGCGAAGCGAATGGTAGTGTGGCTTGCATCCAGGCTCGGTCATCCAAGGCCTAATTTAAGATGGATAGGAGAGTGCATCGAATAATTTCAGCAATTTTATTCAAGAGATGTGGCTGCTTTCATAAAGGGGAAGAGCGGATAAAATAGATAAAATTTGACCCAAAACAGTAATACCTAATGAGAGTAAAAACCGAATGAAGGCTAACTTTGCAGAGTCTATCCGCAACATCCTTAAAATGGTTAATTTTGCCATCAATTAATGAAGATAAACTGACTTCCAAAATTGGGGCACCTAGGAGGTGCAGTGAACTTTTATCTACAATTTTGATCTCTGGAGCTAATGCATAGAATTTCTGTCAGTTGTCCGTCGTTGATGTCACAAAGAAAAATTTCACATTTTTAGTTAAGGTCTAGGCAGAAGAATTTAAACTGCTCTTTCAGGAAATGTAAATCTGTTAAAACGGTTTCTACCTCACCTCCTATTGTTCCATCATCCAAATACCATACGTTATATTTCAAATTTAGTTTTTGAATGATTGGATGAATAGCCAGACTGAAAATGACTGGCCCGAGAAGGTTACCTTGTTGGCAACCAACTGAATATTCCAAAACATTGTCTTTGTACAATAGTTATGATGGGTGCCTGTAGCATTGCTACAAAAATAACATTTATTTTAATGTTGTAAATATGCTTACATATTATGAAGCTTTAGGTTTTAGGCATTAATGTTTCTAAATTGTTGCAGAACCTTTTAATAATAGAAAGTAAACAAACCAAGAATATCACATTATTATCTATGATCCAACAAGCATCAGCTGAAAGAGCAATCATATTCTGCAGATGTCAAACAGATTATGATTGATGAAGATGTATGAGAAAAAAACACATTTCGTCGTACATCAAATGCATTAGAAATAAGGAATATGATGATTAACAGGGAGACATATTTTACATGAGGAAATTGTCAATTTTTAATGTAGTACACTACATTAAAAATTGTTTGATTGTGTATCTAGTGTATTATTGATCGAAGCTCTCCTTTAACCAGAATTCTTAAAGTAGTCATTAAAACAAAGGAATGTCAGAGAAGTACCAAATGATCCGGGATGCTGTGATATGTTTGAAATAAAACATAAATTGTGATGTAGTGTTTTTGTAAGACGCGAGATAGTGACTCGACGATATGTATGTATTTTATGTGTTAAGATATTTTAATGATGTTTTAGAAACATTTGTACTTTTTGACGAGCAGTTTTACTCTAAAGAGTATTAAATTAAAATGTGCCCTCAAAACAGCATAGTAATTGCTAAAGGATAAAATAAAACAAGTTAATTCGTTTCTCGTAAATAATGTATTGTTATAATATCATCACAAATAACACGCGAACCTTTGTAATAAAGTACATAAATAAGAGAAACAATTAAATTCCATAGATGTTAACGGCAGAATAAATAATATTTGTTGTAATCACGAACATTTATGAAGATCTAGAAAAATATCTGTATATGTGCACATTAAGGTCACTTTCCCGTATTTTTTTAAATTTTTTGATAAGTATGATTTCCATTTAGAGGAAGTCAATTCTCTTAATAAAAGACTAGTAAGTATTCTGAAAGTTTATTCGACTCAGTGTCCATAAGAACGGCAAAACCCTCGATTAACCGGTTGAATGGCCGTAGTTATTGAAACAAATAAAAAGCTATTGTGTCTCATGTGGATCCATGTTTCGGGCACTCAAGGGGTTCATCATCATCATCATCAGCCTTAGGCCTCTTCTCTGTGAGAAAATGAGAGTGGGCCGTAATCCACCACGAGGGTCCAGTGCGGGTTGATGGATATCACATGTCTTCGAATTAAAGCTTAAGGTTACACTAGTCGATCATTCTTCCATACAAACGTAGTCTGACGATTACTCCGTTTGACGATGTACGTTCAAAATAAAAAATGATATCAATTTAACTCATCATTATCTAGCCCTGTATGATAACAAAACTAATTTTAACGTATCTTTGGGCGGAAATAAATACCATAAGAAGAAGGAAAATTGCAAAACGGCCATCATACAGGGATAGATTAGTAGTTCAACAAAGCAAATAATTTTATTTTGAAAATATACATTTAGTCGTTTTTTCATAATATCTAAACTCCCAAAGGTCTGTTTATAAAATCGTTTTCGTCCTAAATCATCACCAATTTCGCTACAAACTTGCAAAATTGCTAATTCGTACGCGAACTAGCTTCTTACTTCTCATCACAGCATCTATCTCTTTTGCACATGTTGTCGGATGAGATAGCATGCATTTTAACCCCACGCACAAAATATTTCTTACCGTCGACTATGTTAACAAATACCAAGATATATCTGATTATCCGAAATATAGTCTAATTGGAGGACATGACTTGGAATATGGACCGAGTGTATATCATTGTTGCGAAACTCAATGTGGACCATACTCATACTTCCGAAAAAATCGTTCTACATTTGGATTAATATATTAAATGCAGCAGTACTAAAAGTTCATTTCAAAACAGCATTCGAAAGCGAATATTGAACTAGCTGTAACCGGCACAGCATGCGTTGCAGTGCTACATAAAGAAAATTGTGTTTGTATAGATTTTTCTCAGACCAGAAACTTTTGCGGGCGTACGCAGAATAACCCACAAAAGTTTCATCACAATTGGGACAATGATTCAGGAACGCATAGAGAATCTGTCCGTCCGTCTGCAGCTTAGCTCAGAGCCTCTTGGAAGAAAGCTATAATGTGGCATGTATATACATATTAATCACGACGACAATGTGGTAAAATAAAACAATTAGTAAATATTTTTTTACTCTTGTACACGTAAAGTGGGGATGTTTTGTTTTCTTGTCTATCCAGTCATGTGGGGTGTCGTTGGATAGGCCATTAAAAAATATTACGGGTCTTTTTTTCGATTCATGGATCCGTTTGCGTAAACGTAAGCTTAAAAACGGCAAATTTTTGTTAGAGTCAAATGTCCCTTCCCCATGCCAGCTAAATGGATGATTTTGGATATGTGAAAAAATTCACGGCTGTATAACGAAATTAAAAGGAAAACTACCACAGCTAAGCAGGCTTTACAAGTTTACGAGTAATAGTCGACCATCTTATAAAATGTATTTGGAAAAGTAAAAATTTTGTATATTGATTTATGGAGACAACAGTTTTCGAACTGCAAAGTTAATTTTGTCCGTTGAGCAATGTTCGGAGATTTCATTGTTTATGAATGTTATTAATGTTACCTATTTATTTTGGGGAATGAAGCTGTTTATACGAAACCCTCAGTGCGCGAGTCATACTCGCACTTCGCCGGTTTTATTTCTATAGATTCGTAAGTGTCGTGTAATTTTCCTAACGATGCTCACAGAATCAACACAATCGCACTCAGAATATAGTTTCACGCGAAAAACAACTCTTTATGTGATTGTATTCTATTCTGCATACAGCCAGCTCAGCAATGGTATAAACTTAAAGACGAAACGCTGCGGTTTCAATTAAAACTTCACTGGTTCGAGTTTCTGCACCTACTTATAAACGAAAGTTTAATGCCAGAGTCTCGGCAAATGGTAATATTTTGCAGTCAGCGAAGGAAGTAAATGATATTCTCGTTTGAAATTGTAATTTATTTATTTTGTTAGTTATTCTTGATGAAGACATTTCAGGTGGATGGATGGGGTTATGTAATGTGACTCACGGTTGATAAAGTTGGTTCTGTTCCAACTCTGTTATGTTTGGAAGTTTTGGAATGGGTTATGTTTTTCGCGCGTATCTTGTATATATGTATTATTACCTGTTTTAAACTAATAAACGGATTTATATAATTAGGCCTTGACCGTCCAAGTGTTTTTAGATAAGCGACAAAAAAAAACATAGCGGATTTTACGCGCCGTATTGAGGGGGTCCCGATTTATTTTTTCTTTAAAACCCATCGAGGGGGTATCAAAATGAAGGGTGATTACAAAAATAAATACCACTTATATTTAAAAAAGTAATACGAAAAAAAAGACAACTAATTAAGAAGTGAACTAATAAATTAGTTGTCTTTTTTTTCGTATTACTTTTTAAATATAAGTGGTATTTATTTTTGTAATCACCCTTCATTTTGATACCCCCTCGATGGGTTTTAAAGAAAAAATAAATCGGGACCCCCTCAATACGGCGCGTAAAATCCGCTATGTTTTTTTTTGTCGCTTATCTAAAAACACTTGGACGGTCAAGGCCTAATTATATAAATCCGTTTATTAGTTTAAAACAGGTAATAATACATATATACAAGATACGCGCGAAAAACATAACCCATTCCAAAACTTCCAAACATAACAGAGTTGGAACAGAACCAACTTTATCAACCGTGAGTCACATTACATAACCCCATCCATCCACCTGAAATGTCTTCATCAAGAATAACTAACAAAATAAATAAATTACAATTTCAAACGAGAATATCATTTACTTCCTTCGCTGACTGCAAAATATTACCATTTGCCGAGACTCTGGCATTAAACTTTCGTTTATAAGTAGGTGCAGAAACTCGAACCAGTGAAGTTTTAATTGAAACCGCAGCGTTTCGTCTTTAAGTTTATACCATTGCTGAGCTGGCTGTATGCAGAATAGAATACAATCACATAAAGAGTTGTTTTTCGCGTGAAACTATATTCTGAGTGCGATTGTGTTGATTCTGTGAGCATCGTTAGGAAAATTACACGACACTTACGAATCTATAGAAATAAAACCGGCGAAGTGCGAGTATGACTCGCGCACTGAGGGTTTCGTATAAACAGCTTCATTCCCCAAAATAAATAGGTAACATTAATAACATTCATAAACAATGAAATCTCCGAACATTGCTCAACGGACAAAATTAACTTTGCAGTTCGAAAACTGTTGTCTCCATAAATCAATATACAAAATTTTTACTTTTCCAAATACATTTTATAAGATGGTCGACTATTACTCGTAAACTTGTAAAGCCTGCTTAGCTGTGGTAGTTTTCCTTTTAATTTCGTTATACAGCCGTGAATTTTTTCACATATCCAAAATCATCCATTTAGCTGGCATGGGGAAGGGACATTTGACTCTAACAAAAATTTGCCGTTTTTAAGCTTACGTTTACGCAAACGGATCCATGAATCGAAAAAAAGACCCGTAATATTTTTTAATGGCCTATCCAACGACACCCCACATGACTGGATAGACAAGAAAACAAAACATCCCCACTTTACGTGTACAAGAGTAAAAAAATATTTACTAATTGTTTTATTTTACCACATTGTCGTCGTGATTAATATGTATATACATGCCACATTATAGCTTTCTTCCAAGAGGCTCTGAGCTAAGCTGCAGACGGACGGACAGATTCTCTATGCGTTCCTGAATCATTGTCCCAATTGTGATGAAACTTTTGTGGGTTATTCTGCGTACGCCCGCAAAAGTTTCTGGTCTGAGAAAAATCTATACAAACACAATTTTCTTTATGTAGCACTGCAACGCATGCTGTGCCGGTTACAGCTAGTTCAATATTCGCTTTCGAATGCTGTTTTGAAATGAACTTTTAGTACTGCTGCATTTAATATATTAATCCAAATGTAGAACGATTTTTTCGGAAGTATGAGTATGGTCCACATTGAGTTTCGCAACAATGATATACACTCGGTCCATATTCCAAGTCATGTCCTCCAATTAGACTATATTTCGGATAATCAGATATATCTTGGTATTTGTTAACATAGTCGACGGTAAGAAATATTTTGTGCGTGGGGTTAAAATGCATGCTATCTCATCCGACAACATGTGCAAAAGAGATAGATGCTGTGATGAGAAGTAAGAAGCTAGTTCGCGTACGAATTAGCAATTTTGCAAGTTTGTAGCGAAATTGGTGATGATTTAGGACGAAAACGATTTTATAAACAGACCTTTGGGAGTTTAGATATTATGAAAAAACGACTAAATGTATATTTTCAAAATAAAATTATTTGCTTTGTTGAACTACTAATCTATCCCTGTATGATGGCCGTTTTGCAATTTTCCTTCTTCTTATGGTATTTATTTCCGCCCAAAGATACGTTAAAATTAGTTTTGTTATCATACAGGGCTAGATAATGATGAGTTAAATTGATATCATTTTTTATTTTGAACGTACATCGTCAAACGGAGTAATCGTCAGACTACGTTTGTATGGAAGAATGATCGACTAGTGTAACCTTAAGCTTTAATTCGAAGACATGTGATATCCATCAACCCGCACTGGACCCTCGTGGTGGATTACGGCCCACTCTCATTTTCTCACAGAGAAGAGGCCTAAGGCTGATGATGATGATGATGAACCCCTTGAGTGCCCGAAACATGGATCCACATGAGACACAATAGCTTTTTATTTGTTTCAATAACTACGGCCATTCAACCGGTTAATCGAGGGTTTTGCCGTTCTTATGGACACTGAGTCGAATAAACTTTCAGAATACTTACTAGTCTTTTATTAAGAGAATTGACTTCCTCTAAATGGAAATCATACTTATCAAAAAATTTAAAAAAATACGGGAAAGTGACCTTAATGTGCACATATACAGATATTTTTCTAGATCTTCATAAATGTTCGTGATTACAACAAATATTATTTATTCTGCCGTTAACATCTATGGAATTTAATTGTTTCTCTTATTTATGTACTTTATTACAAAGGTTCGCGTGTTATTTGTGATGATATTATAACAATACATTATTTACGAGAAACGAATTAACTTGTTTTATTTTATCCTTTAGCAATTACTATGCTGTTTTGAGGGCACATTTTAATTTAATACTCTTTAGAGTAAAACTGCTCGTCAAAAAGTACAAATGTTTCTAAAACATCATTAAAATATCTTAACACATAAAATACATACATATCGTCGAGTCACTATCTCGCGTCTTACAAAAACACTACATCACAATTTATGTTTTATTTCAAACATATCACAGCATCCCGGATCATTTGGTACTTCTCTGACATTCCTTTGTTTTAATGACTACTTTAAGAATTCTGGTTAAAGGAGAGCTTCGATCAATAATACACTAGATACACAATCAAACAATTTTTAATGTAGTGTACTACATTAAAAATTGACAATTTCCTCATGTAAAATATGTCTCCCTGTTAATCATCATATTCCTTATTTCTAATGCATTTGATGTACGACGAAATGTGTTTTTTTCTCATACATCTTCATCAATCATAATCTGTTTGACATCTGCAGAATATGATTGCTCTTTCAGCTGATGCTTGTTGGATCATAGATAATAATGTGATATTCTTGGTTTGTTTACTTTCTATTATTAAAAGGTTCTGCAACAATTTAGAAACATTAATGCCTAAAACCTAAAGCTTCATAATATGTAAGCATATTTACAACATTAAAATAAATGTTATTTTTGTAGCAATGCTACAGGCACCCATCATAACTATTGTACAAAGACAATGTTTTGGAATATTCAGTTGGTTGCCAACAAGGTAACCTTCTCGGGCCAGTCATTTTCAGTCTGGCTATTCATCCAATCATTCAAAAACTAAATTTGAAATATAACGTATGGTATTTGGATGATGGAACAATAGGAGGTGAGGTAGAAACCGTTTTAACAGATTTACATTTCCTGAAAGAGCAGTTTAAATTCTTCTGCCTAGACCTTAACTAAAAATGTGAAATTTTTCTTTGTGACATCAACGACGGACAACTGACAGAAATTCTATGCATTAGCTCCAGAGATCAAAATTGTAGATAAAAGTTCACTGCACCTCCTAGGTGCCCCAATTTTGGAAGTCAGTTTATCTTCATTAATTGATGGCAAAATTAACCATTTTAAGGATGTTGCGGATAGACTCTGCAAAGTTAGCCTTCATTCGGTTTTTACTCTCATTAGGTATTACTGTTTTGGGTCAAATTTTATCTATTTTATCCGCTCTTCCCCTTTATGAAAGCAGCCACATCTCTTGAATAAAATTGCTGAAATTATTCGATGCACTCTCCTATCCATCTTAAATTAGGCCTTGGATGACCGAGCCTGGATGCAAGCCACACTACCATTCGCTTCGCTGAACTCGGCATCCACAAAATTTCCAGTATAAGCCTACGGCGTTCCTGTCTTCGGTCCACAGCACTGAAACGTTAACTACTAAAATTTACGCTGGCAGCATTGCCATTCAACGTGGCCATGCTGCCAGCGTTCTGGGCACATTTCCCATTGACATCGATGTGGACGAATTTTTTGATGCGCGATGACCCCTTTTCCTTGTCCCCTTTGTACCTACATGTTTGTTTTGTTATTAGTCTTATTTTTTGGAATATGTAAAAAATAAATAAGTAAATGAGTTTGGGTTTTTCCTTTCAAACCTAATTAAGAAGTGAACTAATAAATTTAAACATCAAAACCCGACTGCTTAAGAAGGAAACTAAAAAGATATAAACAATTAGAAATTCATGCTCTGCAGTCGGAGGATAAATATTCGCAAGCTGGCGAACCACCGTTCAGGTGCACAAGAGGAGTGAGAGATAGTTTGGAATTAAAAAATATTTTTTAGGTTGATTATGTTTACTTATAAAAATGGACTGTATCGATTTCAATAGTAAGAAAGTGACTGTGTGTGAGTTTTTTGTTTTTATTTTATATTTCGTGTCTCCTGTGCTGGTCACAATAAAAAAAAAACAATTTTTTCTATATCAATTTAAATTTAAGAAGCTTTCTGCTAGTTTTATACAATATTTAATTTTGTTCCGCAGCTTAAAATACTTACCCAATAATACACCTTCAGGTCAACTGCAAGTTCAGATAGAGGTAAACTAGTCCCTAGCAAAGCCACTACTGCAAATAAGAACCACTTGCAACCATCCAGAAATTTGCCTACACTTTATGCGCTGTAGCATGGTGTGGGTGACAGTGGTGTTTTATTTGTAGACTAGAACATTCTGGTTGGTTTTAATTTAATTTACTACAATTATTAATGATTTAATATATTACGAATGTGGTACAGCTGAAATATTATGTCATAATTTGTTAAATCGCGGCAACTTTCAAGAATGAAACGAAATGTCACGCACCATGCTACAGCGCAAAGAGGTAGATAGTGCAGTTAAGCTAGTACTATAGAAATAATTCAACAGTCTTGGAAGTTCCAAAAAAATCAATGATAATAGAATATTTAAGAATTAGGAATAATGACTGTAGGTACAGGGTGGTGCAAAAGTAATCACCCTATCGGAAGATACTATATTTTTTACAAATTGCAGAAATTGTAAATTCTTCTGTAAAATTTTGGATGTAAACATAATTATACAAAATACACGTCATTAAGAAATTTACCGCCATACTCCTAAAGAACGCGGAATAATTGTTTCCGACCACGAGAGAGACAACTTTCCATTGAAATTCATCATTAGCTGCGATATATGAATAAGCCAAATTATCTCTTCTGGGGCATCGAATTATGGTATTTATTTCCGCCCCATGATGCGTTCAAATTATTGTTGAAATATGCAACTTTCAACGCTCATAATTTTCAAATATGTTTTTTTTAACTTTTTTTCCACATTATACATATTGTAATTATATATTTTTTTATTTTGAATGGAGACGGACACCGCAAACAGGGGAGTAATTGCCATATACTACGTTTGTTTGGAAGAATGACCAACTAGGGCTCACTTAAAAAGAATATCTATCGCCGGAAGTGCTGGCCAGAGTGACGGAAATGGCAAAAACCGGGCCCGAATGTTAATCAATTCTGATGGCGGCTACTTGGCCGATATCTTTTTTTCGACATAACGGAAAAAATTAAGACATCAAATAAACCTAAACCAAAAGCAGAATCAGTTTTTTATTCATAAAAAAATAAAGCCAAAAAACATCGGGTGATAACTTTTGCGCCAACCTGTATATAAGGTGGTAAAAAATTTACTCTAAGAATTTCGTGAGAATATACGGTATCGATAAACAAAACGATTACAAACAAAAAAAAACGATTTTAATGCTTCACAAAAATATTCTACCTACGAACACTATCTACGTATTCCAGTACCTACTGCGCTCTGTGGCGCGGGTCTCTGACCACCCAACTGGCTGACTGGACTGCCTGGGCGTTGTATGGTGCGCAAATTCAATAATTTATTGCATATCTTTGGAATGGTTGCATATTATTCTTCTTCGTGATTCTTCTTTAAATCAAATAGTGTTGCTTTTTTAACAACTATAACTCTAATTCTTAGAATTAATTTATTAACTCCTTATATATCTCGTATCATCGTTGTTTACTGCTTGACATAGGCCACTTCAAGGAAGCGTGTAGTATAAAACTATCGATGTGTCGCCACATCGCCAGCCAATTCGGGTCTTCCAACGTTGCGTCTTTGAACACACGGTCGCAACGCCAGAACCATTCAGCCCCATCAGCCATCCATTCTGTAAGCAATGTAAATATATCACATTTTATGCTTGATAAATTCACTCACAAACAAGATTTATCACATGAACGTACACATATAGGTAGGTACGCAAAATCATCCGACTTACCAAATTTCCATCACGGAAGAACACCGCAAAATTACATCACATATCTCTTCACAAAACCGTGAAAGCACAAAATCCATGAAGATAACTTCCCATAAACAAAATAAAACAGAAAATGCTCGCCATTAATATAGCTAAATAACAATATAAACAAGCAATTTTACGGGTGGATCTCTCCAAGACGAAATATGATCTTACTTCAGAAAGACATGTTCCTGACAAGGTCGACCGAGTAGGCAACATTGCCTGAGGACAGGAAACTTTGCCTGTAGATATAGGACAAAGGAATTTAATAGCAATGGTACAGTTATGTTTAGGTTTATAGAATTTGTGGGCCTGTTTGGATTGAGTTTAACAGTTGTGGTGAATGTTTTTGTGCGAGACAAAAATTCGTGATTTTTACCTTCATAGTTATATCATCACTACATATTATTAAACAAAGTACCCCGCCGTGTCTGTTCGCCATAAACTCAAAATCTACTGAACGGATTTTTATGCGGTGCCAATGGAAAGAGTGAGAAACTAAGAAGGTTTTTATATATAAATCACTAGCTGTCCCACGCGGCTTCGCTCCCGTCAACTGGCTACTTACCTACCCTACCTTTTAATTTTTTTTTTATGGGTGGGAAATCATCCAATGACTTCTCCCGCTCTGGGTGAAGCGGGAGGGCATGTCAGGCTTTTACTGACTAAAACCCACCCGTGTTCCTTCAGTTGTTTGTGCCAGGGCCACGGTAACTCTCTTTCAAACTTATCCGCGACCCAGACAGGCATCGGCCCTATCGGACCCCGTCACTGTGCTGACATCTCTTTGAGGCGCGCGTGGAACACAATGCGCCGTCGACTCGGGCCTGTTCCTTATCGGACGTCGAGCTACCCATTACTCGCCGTCCGCAGGCCCGCGCCTATGGTGGCCGGGAATCGGCTTGCGACTCCCGACGCCCAGGGCGTCTCCGTTGCATCTCCCTCACGCGTTCCGCCTCCTCCTTTACCTACCCTACCCTACCTACCCTACATACATGAATGTTGCGTAACTTTAACCGCTTACGCAGCGCCCGGAACGGAAGCTCTCAAAAAGGTATATTTCTTCCCGTTTTTGCAACATTTTTCATTTATGCTCCGCTCTTATTAGTCGTAGCGTGATGTTATATAGCCTATAACCTTTCTCGATAAATGGACTATCCAACACAAAAATAATTGTTCAATTCCAACTAGTAGTTCTAGAGATTAGCGCGTTCAAATAAACAAACATACTCTTCAGCTTTATAATATTAGTATAGAGATTACGGCCGAAGCCGGGGTGGGTCGCTAGTAAACTATAATGTTAAAGAAATAACAGATATCTGTTGATTTATATGTTTCTTTGAAATTACCGATCCAATTACTCTTATTTTTTCACGGGTAGAAAACTGCACTATCGCCGTATGTCATGGGCCACAAGTTTTTTTTTACCGGGAAAGATTATCTTTACTTTATTATTTTAACCGTTTGTCTTGAATTCTTTTTACATGATTTTAAGTTGGTGCTAAATAAATGCATAGTACAAATATTTTCTTAATGTACTTCGGCAAACTTCGTGTTTCGTCAGTTGTCGGATTTCTATCAGTTGACCTTTGCACTTGGTGCAGACCGGACGCTGTCGATCAATTTGGAAATATATAGAGTTGTTAATACTCTTTTAACATAATGTAATTTATTAAAAAAATGGGAGGAAAGCTACTATTTTTACAGCTTTATATATTTCACAGGGAAAACAAAACAAAACAACAATAATGTACTTAGTTCTCAATTCAAATTATTATACACGATAAATCTAATAATCCATGGTCATGGAAATTAGCATTCGTTTGTATTCGGAAATGCGATGATTGCCGAGGGACATTAAGAGAATAGTTGTACCGTATCTTCTTACATTAAATACTAAAGGGTCTTTCAACAAGGACGGGTCGATGTTAAAATTGAATAAAACAAGATGTGTGTGAGATATTAACGAAATTTATTTTTTATTTGAAAGGCCCATTTATGCCAATTATGAATGGAATATGACATCTTTCAAATGTCCACCGCGGCTTCGTATGGTGGCACAAATCCGAGAGGTCCAATTTTTAATGACTCTGCTGCATAGATCGAGCGAGCGCTACAGATCAATGATAAACAATTTCTTTTGGCTTGAATTGAACAATATGGACGTTCGTTTAAATTTCATTAATATCTCACACACATCTTGTTTTATTAAATTTTAACATCGACCCGTCCTTGTTGAAAGACCCTTTAGAAAAATGCACGTTCCTTTGAGAAAAACCACGGGAGCGAAGCCGTGACAAAAGCATGTATAGCTAATATTTGCCATGTCTCACTGAACAACATTAAACGGGGACATTAATTGAATACTGCTTCAATAATAATATAAATCTTTGAGAATGAATCGTATGCTTAAATAATATTCATCTCAATTCGCAATATAATCTGTAATCATACTAAAACCTATCGAACTGAATAAAAGCGAATAATATTAACTAAAAGAAAAGAGATTTTCATATAAATTGTTCTGTAAAAATCTCTCAGTTCGGCAAGATAACGATTACTTTAAGTAATATATGGCAATCGTTGTAATAGCCACCGTTATACAGGGTGTAGGGAAGGTTCTGTTGTGATTTTAAGCTTGGATTACTTGCTTATTTTGATATTATGCTTAAATTGATGTTGAAGAATACAATGGTTCTTGCGATTGTATTTAATTGCAGTAAATATATAAATCAATTTCCGTACAAAAAACTTGAAAAAGGCTCGACTGATTTGAATAATGAAAGTGTCCTTAACTTAAAAAATGTAATTTGTGGGATAGAGCAAAAGTTTTCAAAAAAGTAGTGTTGACTGAGTGACCGATGCGCTATAGGCTGTCCTTTTTTTACCCGTAATTCAGTGTTTTGTCACCACAGAGTTTAAGAGAGAGAGAGAGAGTATGGAACGTGTACTTAATATTAAGCTCCTGGCATACCTAGAAGCAAACGATATCCTAAGTGACCGCCAATACGGCTTTCGCCGAAATCGGTCTACTGGGGATCTTCTAGCGTATGCCATTCACATCTGGAGTGAGGCCATTGAGAGGCACGGGGAAGCGCTTGCCGTCTCCCTAGACATCTCAAAGGCTTTTGATAGGGTCTGGCACGAAAGCCTTATTGGTAAGCTTCCTTCATTCGGTTTGCCCGGTGGTCTGTGTGATTGGATTGCAGACTTCCTGAGAGATCGGTCCATTCGAGTGGTTATCGATGGCTGCTCGTCGGACCGCTTGGATATTAATGCCGGGGTCCCTCAGGGGTCGGTGCTCTCAGCAACTTTGTTCTTGCTGCACATTAACGATCTGCTAAAACCCGGCACCTTTGGGTATGCAGACGACAGCACATTTGCTGAGAGATACGTGTCCAACGCTCGTGCTACCGGGCCTCAGATCCAGTCTCTCCGGGAGGCCATGGTGGAGCGCTTGAACCTGTCCTTGCAGGCAGTCTCCGAATGGGGCGATGCCAATCTGGTCAGGTTTAATGCTGCTAAAACTCAGGCGTGTCTTTTTTCCGCTAAAAAGAGCCAATTTCACCCGGCTCCAACTTTCCGAGATGTAACCGTGCCAATAACTGACCATCTTGAGCTTCTTGGCGTTACGTTGACATCGACGCTCAATTTTGGCCCATACATTGAGGCAAAGGCTCAACTGGCTGCCAAAAAGCTGGGGATCCTTGCAAAGGTGAGAAGGTACTTCACGCCAGAACAGCTGCTCAGTTTGTATCAAGCGCAAGTTCGATCATGCATGGAGTACTGTTCTCATCTCTGGGACGGATCTGCCAAATATCAGCTTGATGCACTAGAGTCGATTGAAAAGCGGGCCAAGAAGCTCATCAGCGATGAGGCACTGGTTAAGTCAAAACTCCAGAGCCTTGAACATCGTCGCCGAGTTGCCAGCTTGTCGGTTTTTTATCGGTTACATTTCGGGGAGTGTGCGATGGAATTGCATGATCTAATTCCGCCCAGCCCGTTTCATCATCGGACTACCAGACGTACGGCGATGCGCCATCGGTACATGGTGGACATCCCACCCATACGCACTAAACGTTTTGAGAATACTTTTATTATGCGTACAGCTAAGGAGTGGAATTCCCTGCCGGAGTCTGTGTTTCCCGATAGCTACAATCTAGGGGTCTTTAAGTCAAGAGTGAATAGGTTACTACTAGGCAAGCGTGCTCCATCGTAGACCACATCTTCGCTTACCATCAGGTGAGATAGTGGTCAAGCGCGAGCCTATAATAGATTAAAAAAAAAAAAAAAAAAAAAAGAGTAGGCTTATTAAAGTCAGTTTATAGTAAAATCAGAAATTACAAAATCAGGAATTTTGAGTTGGGCCACTTTCATTCTAAGGGTGCGATATATACATTTTTTTGGTCTTCAAAATACTGGAGTGGTGTAGGAAGGCATCAAATTAGAAAACAAACCCAAAAAATAAAGGTGGTACAAAGTTTATTGGGTCATCTAGTTCTTAAATTAATTAAAGGTGTGAGGAACTGTTAAATAAATTTAATTTTGCAGCAAAGAAAGAAAGAAAAATATGTACTTGACAAAGCACAGCAAAAAACTGCAGACCTCACGAGTCTGATTTTTTTGATTCAGTTTTTGCTTGATAGATTTTTTCAAAATGGATCCGCCATTGAGAAATGCAACCTATAGTTGAGAACAACCGGACATCCACCGGACATACGAAAAAATTGTTGACCAAGCTGAAACGGAGACGCTTCGCTCGCCCTTCGCGCTCGCTCTGTCAATTATCATAGTGTTTGCCTGAGGCACACACAACGATAATTGTTATGTTATCATATTACCATAAAATATCAATTATATTGTAATATGATAACAAAAAGGTTCAATTCAGCAATGTTTCCAACAGAAGCTGTCTGACACTGATTTTCCAATCCAATAACCTTATGAGCTAGTGACGAAGAAAACAGTTTTAAAAGTAGTAGTAGAATCAGAATAGAAAATATTAATTATTTGACACAACCCGACATTAACAATCACTAAGTAACAGAGAAGAACACTAAAAAAGGACAATCAAATATTGCGCTGAGCATGTCAACTCCGAAAGGGTTACCAACTCAATGATTGCTGGGCATCAAACATCCAGCGCTGTTTTTCAGTTGGCACCCTTACTCCGTACACCGTAGGAAATCATATTATTTTTTAATACAGTCACAATCTCGTATTTTTTTGTATATTTTCAGTTCTTTTCGCTTTAATAACAATCGTAACCCAAAAAAAACTCGAACAAACTTTCTTCGTCCACCCTGTATTTTTATGTAGCTTCTAAAGAAAATGTTAAAAAGGCGTACAACGCCCGATTTAAAACGTTTCCCGTGTAAGCTTTTAATAGGAGGAAAAGTAGTGGGTATTATAAGCCACTTATAGAAAAGTTGGTTTTTCGATTTGATTTCTTACTTATCTTATGGCTCGTTTTCTTGGAAAAAATATGGTCTGAAGGAGAGTAAGATAAGATCTCTCTGCTAATTTATTTGTAAGGATATTTTTAGGGTTCCGTACCCAATGGATAAAAACGGGACCCTATTACTAAAACTCCGTGGTCCATCTATCTGTTTGTCTGTCTGTCACCAGCCTGTATCTCATGAACCGTGATAGCTAGACAGTTGTAATTTTCACACATGATGTATTTCTGTAGCCGCTATAAGAACAAATACTAAAAATATAATAAAATAAATATTTATATGAGGCTCCCATACAACAAAAATGTGTTTTTTTTGCCGTTTTTTGGGATAATGGTACGGAACCCTTCGTGCGCGAGTCCGACTCGCACTTGGCCGATTTTTTTTCTTGAACTGTGTCTAGTCAAAAGAAAAATTTATAGGGTTTTCCGATGCCAATCAAAAAATGGAGGAGGTTTTCAATTCGTCGGAATATTTTTTTAATATATGTTATCCGATTACTCAAAGACACCTGGACCGATATGGAAAATTCTTCTTTCTTTTGTTTGAAATGGTATATATACTTCCCAGGTAGTTCCATGGTCATAAGATCTGATGATGGGATCCTCAAGAATTTGAGGGGATTCCTCAAATATTATAGGCAGACGTATAGTGATTTTGGTATTTTCATCAACAATGAAAATACCAAAATACCAATTTTCACTCAGAAATTATCATTTGGTAAAGTAGAACTGATGAAAAAGACCACAGAGTTTATCTCGAATAGTTAAGCGACAGTGATGAAGCAAATACTTATAAATAATTGGTACCTACTTACGAAAATGGTACCATCGAACTGATCAAATGATGAAGCCGGCAGGTAGGCACTGGAACTACGAAATAAAACAGTGTATCCTAATCGTGTTTGGGCTTATTGTGTATCGTCTTGAGATGTGCTTTGTCAATAAATGATTTCATGGTAATTTGAGGAACCTTTTTTTTTTTTTGTGTTGAGAAATCGTCCAATGTCTTCTCCCGCTCTGGGTGAAGCAGAAGGGCGTGCCAGACTTTTACTGACTAAAACCCACCCGTGTTCCTTCAGTTGCTTGCCTACGTGCTACTTTTCATGTGGTCCTTTAATTTGATCAAGATCTGACGCGTAATTATTAAGTTATCATTAATGATGCGTATTTTGTGGATATGTAAGTTACCAAAAGTAAAAAGAGAATAACAAAAAAAATACAAAAACTACAAAGCGAAAAAAAGTTGGTGTCAAAACAAAAAAAAATATATAGGTACCAAAGATACCGACTTCCGGAAAGAAAGTTATTTTTGCTTTGTAGTGTTTTATTTTTATTTTACCAGTCAGCTTTTATATCTTTGAAAACAGAACACCTTTTTCATAGATACGTTCTAAAGACCAGCCTAGCAGGCTTGACTTCAGCAGGTAATATAGGATTGTAAAAATAGATCTCCCGCCAAGAGTTTTCTATGAAACTCCTAGGTCTCATAAGAACCTAATAAATCTTGAAACTGCCTAAACCCTAAATAAAGGTCTCAGAATATTCAAATACTCCGCTTAGCCCATTAAAAACCCGATACGATACTGTACATAGCATTTTGGCTCTTAAGTTCAGTACAGTATTATACTGAGGCAAATCGATAAGCCATCGGATATCGGGGCTCGGAAGAAGTCCCGTATCTTCAAGCCTGCACCACAGTTGTGTTCAGAAGGTTAACTTAACCATCTCTAGTGGCATTATTATGACCTGACGTCACACAACAGCCTGCATCGCGTAAGCAAATTTTCGGAGCTATTTGAAAATTTATAACAGTCCAACAACAATCGTCGGGCCTTTGCCCGGAAAAGATACGTTTGCACCCGTGTGGTAGGGCAATCCTCTTTTTCAATTGAAGTTTGCAGAACTTTCCACCTTGTTCTGTATACCTCCAAACATAAGCATCATCATTTGAACCGAAAGACATCCACTGCTGGACTTAGGCCTCGTGAAAGCGTTGTCATATTGACCGGACTTTCTCGCATCCAACGGACGCCCGCGGCTCTTACCAAATCATCCTTAAGTTAAGTTAAGAAGGGCTGGTGTCCACGGCTCCAGGTCTAAGCGCAGGCTATTTTGCGTACGGGTGGGATTCGTCTTCCTCAATCGATCCACCTCAGCTCCTCGAGGAAAGCCAGCAGCGCCTTGGTGTTGCCAACTATCCCCCGTACGGTACCTGGGTCACCGAGGAATTTGGCCCTGTAACCAGCGATTACTGGGCAGCTTAGGAGCAGGTGTGCTGCTGTCTCGTCCTCCTCCATGCATGCTCTGCACAGTGGGTTGTCCGTGATCCCTAAGACAAAAAGATGCTTGTTAAAAGTCCCATGGCCAGTCGTTACGGCTAAGACTGCACGTAACTGTGGTTTAGTCGGTCGGGGAAGTGCCTCCTTGAATGAAAGGCAGGCTGTACTCGCTGTGGTCATTCCAAAATTTTTGGTGTTGTTTTTTGGTGCGTTTCCTTACCAGATTGCGGAGGTAATCGAAGGATAGTGGTACGATGGGTTCTAGTCCCACTGCCGCCATACTGGATCCCCTTCGGGCCAGCTCATCCAGTGCATCATCACCTCGAGAATCGCAGTGCCCCTTGATCCATTGAATGGTTACTTCCAACCGACCCGGACCTTGTGTACTGACCTGGTTCAGGCGTTGGTGACACTCGTATATCAGCCCAGAGCTAACCGTTTGGCTACTCAGTGCCTGCAGGACTGCCATGCTGTCCGGTAGAATGCGTTTTGGGCAATCCTTAAACTCTCTGGCTAGGATGGCTGAGGCTGCCAGGGTGATGCCCAAGCACTCAGCTTGGAACACCGCCACCACACCGTCCATCCGTCTACCTTTTGCCAATGCTACGTCTTCAATTCAGAACCTTCGGGCTCTATACATTGAACAAAAAGAGATTCATATCCATATTTATAATTTATATTAGTAATACTTAAATCAATATAAACTTAATAGTAGTTTAGGTCGAGTTGATTTCAGAATGTCTGAACTGTTAACAAGTTTTTAAAATAGTGTAGTCTTAAATGGACTTTATGTGAAGATTTGAAAGCTATTTTTCCAAAAATACTTAGGTACGTATGTACCTTTTTATTAACATGTTTGGAAGCATAAAACGGAAACGCAGTAAGTATACATATCAAATTCTCAACCGAATAACAGTTGCGAGTGAATTTTCATTCGTTGTATCGATAGATCCAAACTTAATGGCGGCTGGGAACATGAGGCGAGTCGCTGCGCAATCAGAGTTGAAGGGTGGGGTACTGCGTAGTGAAAAGTGAAATTCAGAGCTACCTTTACGTTCGAATCGATCTGTACGTGAAGCATATCTGTGTGTCCGTGTGATTTTTCTTGTAGTATGGAATCGACCTTCTGTAATATCCTGTACTTGCATTCCCTGGAGGGGTTAGTATAGAATAATCTTTAATGTATGTCACATCATACGAAGACAGAGGAAATAAATAGGGCATATCTTTTTGCATGATGTACAATATAGGGTGAGTATTCCCTAAAGGTAGTTAGATGTTCATTGCTATATTTGGTAGCTTATTGACATTTGTATTTTTAAGTCTATCCCGATATGAAAAAACATAATTAGGTGCAGCTTTCGAATCACCAACCCACATTGAGCAAAGAAGGTGATTATTGCTCCTGGGTACTATGCATGAGAAGAGATCTTAGCTCTGCAGTGGGACACAATGGCTTCGCCTACGTGAAAGTCGAAAATATCCCAAGAGATCATATTCTCGGCATGAAAAGTATCCTTATCTTAATCCAGGATATGGTCTACAAGTGTCCCAAGTTTCATCTTTACGCAGTTACTTTCGCTTTTATGCATTTCCGCTTATTGTTTTATTGTGGACTGATATCGGTCAAAGTTTCAAGATTCGCAGGAGGAGCTTGTAGGAAAGACTGATTGAGAATCAAACCCCATGAATTGCAATCAGATAACAATTTTTCTAACAATGGTTTACTACTGCTGGAGAGCTCCAAGTGCCCATTGCAAACATCTGAGATATTATAGTGGACTTATGAATCCTTCTGATGCCGCAATAAACGCAGCTAACTGGGACTAAATTATAAAAGCAATAACCGTTGATACGAAAAGAAGAAAAAGTAGTTAACTATAAGTATATCAAACTGTCAGCAGCAGAGTAACAACAATCCCAAGATGGTGCAAATGATGAATGAGCTGTAGTATAAATTTTATTAAAACGACTCACGATATAGATTCAGTTTTGTAACACTAGTAGGTACAAAATGTACAAATTATTCATATACTTGAAGATTCTAACATATAAAATGAACAACAACATATTCAGGAAACCACAGATTGCTTTCAAAGTTTTAACATTATCTTCTTAAATTGAATAGAGTAACCGATACGAAGGCTCTCAAGCACCTAGATTTCGTCGCATTATGGGCCGATCGATCGGTCGTCGGATAAGAGATGGAATCTACCCACAACATAGGCAGTTAACTGGAAGAATATCTTCCTAAGAACCGGTCGACCATCGAGATTTTGATCAAGTATCCAGAATTGAAAACGTGACAATACCCCGGATTTTTTTAAATACATTTTTTACTTTTTATTATTCAAATCATTTAAGGTTTGGTAATGACGATATAGATTATGAGTTAAGTATGGTTTAAGTCCTTGTAAGCTGTCTAATTGTGTTGGTTAGGACTTTTAAGTTTCTGAGATGTGATGTCTTTTAAAATTGCTACTATGCCTCGTCAGAAGATTTAACGTCACCCGAAGGGCATTAGAGATCGCTAATCTCGGCGTTTCCTTGCGTGATCGAATCAGAAATTGGATTCCCATATATAAGATAGAACCAAGGTTGCCAACATAACATGAAAAATTGCCAAATCCTAATTTGCATTCCTTATGTCATGACAAAGACTCTCGTCAAACAACAAACAACATCATCGCTTAACATCAAGTGAGATAGTGGTCAAAAGCGAGCCCATCTATACTATATACTATATATCTATACTATAATAATATTATAAAGAGGAAAGATTTTTTTGTTTGTTTGTTTGTACCAAATAGGTTCCAAAACTACTGGACCAATTTAAAAAAATCTTTCACCAATAGTAAGCTACGTTATTCCTGAGTTTTTTAATCCCGAAAACGGGTCCTGTGGGGTGGCCCACGGGAGCGAAGCCGCGGGGAAACGCAATAATTATAAAAAAAAAAATATATATAAGTATGGTGACAACGTCCCTACTGCAGGGACTCAGGCCGCCTCTCTGTGAGGGTTGGAGGTCTTTATCGATCAGAGTTCTGTGAAAATACCTACACAGTTACTTAAGCAGCTATAAAGCTGTAAATCAGCAACCGACATATAATCATTTTATATCTATTTTTAAGATGGCAAAAATAAACATAGCATGCGAAAATAGCCCGATAACACATACTTATCTTAATCATAAAAGGCCGAATTTCGTCTAAAATGCAGCAAGTCTTGTAATTTTCACGATAACACTGATTGTAACTGGCTATAAGATTTCACAGTCGCATTGGGGCGTTTCAATTAAAACTTGAGCGCAGTAAGATAAGGGGACCAGGCGATCTGATGTAGAGTAGGATTCTACTAGGATTAGATTAAAACTTAAACGTTGTTTAGACTAACTAAAAGATGGATAGATGGTTATCAAAATAATTTTGGAAAGACCATCTGAGACTCTAGACAAGTAATACACGAGTTTGTCTATTCATTTCTCCGAAACTACTTGTTGGACCGAGACCATTATTTTTTACTAGCTGTTTCCCGCGACTTCGTCCGCGTCAAACTCGTAAAAAAAAAAAAACTTTTATTTTTTTAGTTTCCCGCCGGAACTATGAATTTTCTCGTGATCAAACGAATGAATTTTCCGGTGAAAGTCGCGTCGAAATCGGTCCAGCCGTTTCGGAGATTACTCGGAACGAACAGACAGACAGATAGACAGACAGACAAAAATCTTAAAAATTGCTTATTTGTTGTTAGTACTTTCACGTGCATTCAATAAAACGTTATTATTTTGATATTACATACAGACACTTCAATTTTATTTATTTGTATAGAGTATAGATTGGATTAGGTATCTCTCAACTTAGGGAATAGTGCAAGCTTTATCCAAATTCTTTCAGCAGTTTTCATAATATGGAACATACTCCTTAGCGATAAACAGCACGAATGTGTAAATTGAGTTATTATGGGTATTTTGTCAATCCTTTAGGCACCTTACTATAGAACTTGCTCACTTCTTAGAGATGGTGTACCAAAACTGCCGAAAGAAAGTTATTTTTGCTCTTTTGAGTTTTTTGCTTTAGATGTCGGTCTTTTTTAAATTCAGTTGCAAGATTTGACCCACATATACTAACAAGGCAACTTAAATAAAATCTTGTAATAACAAGCTATTACCCTCAATTTGATGATTCAGAGTGGAATCGAGTTGGAGGACCCATAGAGACCTGCAGCCTAATTGCGTAAGAGAATTCTGCAAAGCAAACAAGTTGGAACCTTCCCAAAAACGACTTTTCGTATTGCATATTACACTCTGAAAAGGAAAGGTTATGCTCCTTTCATTACCAATATTTTGACGTAGAATTGATTGTAAAAGAATGAATGAAAGCGGAAGAAACTAGATAAAACTTTACTATTGGTATTTTGTAATGCAAATGTCATATATCTTCAACTCCGTAGTATCTCTAAGTAGTCTGTGTTCAACTCAAAGGAGGATTTGGAAAGCTAACGCTAGCTTTCCAAATTAGTTTCGCAATACCGAAAAAGTTGAAAGAAACGATTCTGATTATTTGAAAGAATCGACTTGTTTCCTTTGCAGAATTCACTTACGCAATTAGGCTGCTGATATCAAATAAAACTTATCTGGAAAACCACGTTTTACTTGCTATAATAATATTCTCAATACATACAAACATCTTTAAAGGATGCACATATTTTACCCTTTTTCAAGGGACAACATTTACTGACAATAAATCTCTGGTTCTGCGCACACTGAATCCTAATTTTCCTGAAGGGTTTCGGTCCTGGTTTGTTTTATGGTCACCTTACTGATAACCGTTCGTGGCATCGCATCTACGGTTAGTACTAAACTAACCGGGGTTACCTACTAAGGATTAAAGTGTCTGAGTAGGTATGGACTGCCTTGCACACTGGAATGTAATGGCGGGCGGACAGCTAAATGAATATAAACCAACTCATCAGATTGGTTGAGCAGATATCAGAGTCTCCATATTACCCGACTGCCGAAGGAGGGTAATGTGTTTATCAGTCTATGTATGTATGTATGTATGTTTGTTCCTATGTGGCGTTCCAGAGACCAATCGCGTCGGCCGATTTTGATGATTCTTACGTCAATCGATTCGTCTTAACTTTCCTTACGAGTGTCACTGGCTACATTAAAATTTAAAAATAAAAAAATGGCGGCTCTTCGGACCCATATTGTGGGGTTCCAAATAATTTTTTTCTTCCAAACCCATCGTGTGGAATATCAAAATAAAGGGCTTTAAGAGGTGATTTCAAAAATGTATAACACTTATATGTTTAAATGTACCTAATTCGAAAAAACTAAAAAGTTATAAATAAAAAAAGTTTTCTGTTATTTTTTATTTATTTATATCTTTTTAGTTAACATATTTTATTTTTAATTAGGTTCATGTAAACATAAGTGAAGACTGATAAACACATAGCCCTCCTTCGGCAGTCAGGTAAAAAGCAAAATTTTTAGTGCCATAGGCTGATACTAATATTTTTCCATAATTAGTCGGTATCAATACAACTACTAATTAAGCTTGCACTTGTACGATAGCCGTACATTAGTAGAACGTAATTAGGCTATAAATGTTATTAATCCGTTCGATCTTAGAAATGTTTTACCTAAATATAGAATTCGTAGTTAGGACAGCAGAGTTTCTGAGAACTGATTTGTTATAATTATAAAAAACTACCAGGACCAACCACCAGGAACAAACTACCAACAAATATTTTTTTACCTTATTATAATTATAATAAGTTAAAAATTACGACTCATTATAAGTACCTGGTAAAGTACATGCAAAATATGATTCTTAGGTAAGTTCAACCTTCGAGGGTAAGCAACGCTTGCCGAGGTCGGTCCATGGATGGGTGACCATCAATAACATACGTAGAAGTGTTTGATTTAAAAGTATATGTATGTAGTTATAGTTAATTAAGTATTTTATACACTGTGTAATTTTTTATCTATGTAAATAAATGAAGCATAATAAGTTGAAGGTATACCATCTGACTGCGTTCACAATATATTGGATCACATTTAAATACAAATGAAGGCAAGACTTCGGACTGAAACCACGTATATTTTGGAGGAAAGCTCCCCGCTTCCTAGTATTGATTTCTCCCCTCCTTGCATCGTGTTCCTCATTATTGAGGGTCGTGATTCCCCGGTCTTCGTGGAAACAACTTCTCCTTCACCAACTTGCGCCAACTGCTTCTGTCTTTGGCGTCGTGGAGATCATCGTGCAGCCTGGTATTTAGCGATGCGCGGACTTGATCTGACCATCTGATTGGACTTCGACCTCTTGGACGTTTCCCTTCGATATTGCCAGTAACCATCAGCTGTTCGAGGTTGTGTCCGTCCTTCCTGGCAATGTGACCAAAAAACTCCAGAATCCTACGAAGGCAGACCGTGGACAGTCTGATATTTAGATAGTTAGATTTAGTCTAGTATTGATTTCTATACGTGCATTATTACGAAAGGGTTTAAGTAGTAAGCGTACTGCGGTCGGTTTATTCCAAATACAAATGTCAAAATCTTGTATTACAAAAAACTCTTCGCGTGATCACGTGACCTTTCTATCGACCAAAGAAATTGCTTATCAACGTTGAGATACCGCCAATTCTTTAGGCACTTTTCTCGTTGCGATATCCAAAGAGGATAATTCTTTTTATTGGTAATCGGAAATGCTAATCCGAATACCAACATTATTACAGTTATTTAGTTACACTATCTGAGTGCCATAAACTATTTTTTATTCCCGATATATCCACGATTCTTATGGGATAGGGCACTGGAGCGAAATATCTGAAAAGTGAAGTTGAATTTTATTTTCTAAGAGACCGATAGGCCAGAATAGAATAACCTACTGAAAAACACCTTTTTTCTTAAAATGCGACCTTACAAATGTGCCACAATTGCTTTTTTTGGTCAGGCTGTTTTTTAGAATAGCAGGTTTGATTTAAACTCAGCTTGTCGTTAGGACAAACCTCTTCTCACTGGTACCAAAATAAACACTGGTACTCCGATTTCTGCATCCAGTGAGCCCTAGGTTTATTATTGAAATCAGGACCAAAGGAGACATTAACTCATGCTGTAGGCATCTGACTTGACATAATATAACATCACACCTGTGTTCCCCAAGGGTTAGGCAGAGGTGATCCTATTGCACACCCACATTTCACCAGTTATGTTTTATATGCATTTCCGCAATCGCTATCACAGATGATCTGTCACTTTGTCTAGGCCGTGACCAATAAAGTTGCCTTTTTTTACGGTGGAAACCTTCAAAAGGCGCCTGGACTTTTGGGATAAAGACCAGGGAGTGTGGGATTTTTACCTCACGAAAACCACCCCGGTGATCACCATCAGCACGTAGGCTCCGAGACCTCTCGAAAGACCACCTCGGAGCCCCCTCTGTCCAACGCCTGTTAGGGCACATCACCTTTTAATTTTTGTTTTTGGTTGGGAAATCATCCAATAACTTCTCCCGCTCTGGGTGAGGCGGGAGGGCGTTTCAGACTTTATTGACTAAAACCCACCCGTGTTCCTTCAGTTGCTTGAGCCAGGGCCGCGGTAACTCTTTTTCAAATTTATCCGCGACCCAAACAGGCATCGGCCCTCACGGACCCCGTCAGTTCTGCTGGCATCTCTTTGAGGCGCGCGTGGAACACAACGCGCCGTCGACTCGGGCCTGGTCCTTATCGGACGGCGAGCTACCCATTACTCGCCGTCCGCAGGCCCGCGCCTACGGTGGCCGGGAATCGGCTTGAGACTCTCGACGCCCAGGGCTTCTCCTGCGTTGGCTAGGGGCGTGACCGGCGTCTCCGTTGCGTCTCCCTCATGCGTTCCGCCTCCTCCTTTGCGAGCATTACTGCTTCGCAGAAAGAGGAGACAGCTTCCCATGCCCTCTCGTTCCGCAACATGGCCTGAACCAGGGCCTGCCTGCGCCGATCGCCTCCACGAGGACACAGCGGTGCCCAGCCGAAGCGTGGGCTCCACCGTATACTTCACCATGTTCTCCGGGCGATCCACACAATAGTGACACCCGGGCGTTTCCTCCCGCCTAATCCTGAACAGGTTTCCTCCCGAAACAGCCGTGTCCGGTGAGGACCTGCGTCAGGCGGAAGATGAGGGCGCCATGGTGCCTCTCAAGCCACTCCTCAAAGAAGGGCCTTATCACCGCAATTGTGGCGTGCCCAGCGCTGGGTCGAGACAGTCGCTCTCTCCATGTCGTTATGAGATCTTGCCGTAGCTCTGTCCGCAGACATTCGCCTCGACTGTTGCTTCCAGATCCCATGGCGGCAATCCGGCAATGAGGCTAGTCGCCTCACCAAAGACCGTGCGGTATCCCCGGACCAGCCGGATAGCCATGACCTTTTGGGACGCGTTCAACCGGTGGACTGGTCCTCACCTCAAGGAACGCGCGTAGAGCCTCCGGCAGGAGGCGTTTGGACCGCCTAGATTAGGCAGGAGCCACTTGAGGGCAGCCCCGGCCCGCTCCAGTCTGGGAGTCAAACATCGGAAATGCTCCACGAAATTCCTCCGGCTGTCGAGGCCAAGTCCTAGGTACTTCATTGTCGACTCGACGCCGATGTGAACCCCTCCTACCGTTACTTGGTAACCTGGCGGTGGCGCGTTCCGAGGACCATGAAAACATATGACCTCGGACTTGTGCAGGACCACCTCGAGTCCCAATTGCCGGATCCTCTCAACGACTGTCGCAACCCCGCGTGTCGCTAATTTGTCCGCCGCCTGATGCGACCTCCCCTGCGCCAGGACCAGCGCCTCTCCTGAGCCTCGCTGTGCACGGCAGCACGTGATCTCTGTGCCACCATCTTTTCTGGAGTCACTTGGTGGGCGGACAGAGTCCCCAATCTGAACACCCGCAACCCTGGAGTTCCGCCTACTTATGATGCAGGCGGGGTTTCAGCGTTTTAGTCATCAAGGCGGTTGTCTCCCCGACGCCGACGCCTTCTTCTCCGAGCGAGAGTGGCTCGCTCGCGTTCCCACTCGGTGGCCTCCTTCTAGACCATCACGGCCTCACAGAAGGAGGCCATTTCCCTCCAGTTTCCAAAGTTGCCTAGCATCGAACCCGAAGAATGTTACGGATATTATCAGCATTCGCTATTCAAAAAGGCAAATTATAAAAAAAAAACACCCAAATAAAACAATTGACGGCCGACCCTTTGAAGATGAAAAATCAATACAAAATTCTTATAAATCAAGGATCTGAGATAGATATGATTACTGTATACCTACACTTCGAAATCATTTTTCGTCTCGTGTTCCGACTGCGGAGTTCCGATATAGCCTGAGGCGTATTCGCTCTGGCGTGTTTCTTACAAAATCAAACAATATCTTCGTTTTTGGCGTGCTACACCCTCGTTATACTTAGACAAAGAGTAAAAAATAAATGAAAATCCTAATGTAGGTAAAGTTTAATAATAATTTATGTTAAGTGCGATTCAATTCGAGTAATTTAGGCCCAGTTTCCAGAGGAAATATTATCGAAAAATGAATGTGAACAATATTCAAACGCGCGTTAGTTAAAAATCAAGTGGTCGTATGCTACTTTGCAGAATGAATTGTTTTGACGACCACGGTAAATTTACAGGAATATTTTTCAGTAGTCGGGTTTTAGTTTTTGAACTTATTTACTATTTGAAATATTTTGGGGTTTTTGCACAGCATAAGGGAACAAATAAACATATTTTTCATTCATGCATACTTACATCCCGATCAACAAACACTTTGCTACGCCGCCGCCGCGCCACGCCGTAGTCGGGTAAAAAATAATTTTCGTGACTTTGGCGGGATATGCCACGTAACGGAACGCTTAAAAAAAATATGTACGAAACCCTGCCTTCATTTTAAAATATCTGTTCAATGATACCACACATGATGGTATTTTTTTTTTTTTATGTTTGGGCGAATTTTTTTATTTTGTTCTTGACTTCGTGCCCCCTAGAGGGTGATCTATTCAATTTAATGTAACTTCGCATAGCCTATAACCAGCGGACAACCAAGACGTTTCCAACAACACCTTATAGAAGTTATGAGGAAACAGATGAATATATAATATACAGACATACCCACATATCGGTCAAAAACATAACCCTCCCTTTTGCTTCGCCGTAGTCGGGTAAAAACATAAATATGGTCAACCTGATGATGACAGTACAACAACATTCAGATATATTATTATGGTTCAAATAAATACACCAAAAATACAAAAAATTTAATGCAGCTTCAGATTACAACCATGGAACAACCAGCTTTTAATAATTTAATTAATTACCCTTTGAAATTAATAAATTTACACATTATCATAAGTACCCTTTACGTGGTCACGTAAAACTGTGGTCAACTCTGATTAACTACTTAGTATTGACCGCAACATTAAATTAAATAATTAAATGAGCTTCAATTAATTAATTTTTGACAACACGGCTGGTGCCGTGGTTGAGCGATCGGCTGCTGAGCGGCCTGCCGCGAGTTCAACTTCCGCACGGAACAAACATTTGTATGGCCCTCAGATAGTGGTTTCATGACTGGTTGCTTTTTGTATGTGAGTTTATATGTCTGTAAATGCACCCACGATACAGGATAAATTCGTAGTGTGGGGCAATGTGATAAAAAGTATTTGATTAACTAACCCAAATTTTACAAGAAAAATGTATTTGGCCTGTTTAAAATAAGTTAATAAGGCCTTAATAGGCCTTATTAACTTATTTTTGTATTAATTTTTTATTTTTTGTTTAAAATAAGTTAATAAGGCCTTAATAGGCCTTATTAACTTATTTTTGTATTAATTTTTTATTTTTTGTTTAAAATAAGTTAATAAGGCCTTAATAGGCCTTATTAACTTATTTTTGTATTAATTTTTTATTTTTTGTTTAAAATAAGTTAATAAGGCCTTAATAGGCCTTATTAACTTATTTTAAACAGGCCAAATACATTATTATAGGATAGATGGACTCCCTTTTCCAAATTTAGACTCCTATTTAGTCCGTTTTGCGTGCAGACCTTCTGTCTGTGATAGGGAATGGGCCGTATTCCACCACGCGGGTCCAGTGCGTGTTGGTGGATGTTACAGGTTCTTAGACATGTCTTTAACCTTTTCCGGACCGGTTTTCTCACGATGTTTTCATTCACCGTTTTGAGAACCGTGGTGATGAAATAATTTACACAAAGTAAAGCGCCTGCCTGGGTTCGAACCTACGTCCTACAACTTGTAAGTCGGGGCCATTACCACCGGGAAACAACTGCTCTTCTCTAATCTTACTAAAGGCGAAAGTTTGGATAGATGCCTAGATGGGTGGATGTATGTTTGTTACTCAATCACACCAGAACGGCGGAACGGATCTGGAAATTTGGCACAGAGATAGATTATAGTCTGGAATAGCACATAGGCTACTTTTCATACCGGTATAATTAAACAATTTTAACGCAGGCGAAGCCACTGGCAGAAGCTAATAAGTCCTATAAGTCCAAGCACAACGGACCGAATGGGAATATAAGTAACGGAGTCCCTACTCCACTCTAAGTCCTATTTGTGTGTCATTTTAAAGGAAACTTCGTCCACTCAAATCGACTCAGTTATAGCCCTCGCCAAACTTCTTGGCCGCCCTGAAGTTACTTTACTTTACTTTTACTTTTTTTTAAAAACGTTGCCCCACACTAGGTTACCACTAGGTTAGTTGGTTTACCGGATGCGCGAGGCACAAAACGGTGCTGTTTTTGTATGAGATTTTCTACTGCGCAGCCATTGTAGCCAACTTCAGGGCGGCCAAGAAGTTTGGCGACAACTATACCACGACTAAGAATGAAGTTTTACAATTAATGTAAATTTAAAAAAAAACCGTAATAATTCATTCCATTGAGTCGAGTGGCGGCAAAGACTTAAAAATTAGGAGTAAGTCTGTAATCGCCAACCCGTCTTGAGCGAGCATGGTGGTTCTTTAGTTCTTTTAGTTCTTTCTTTCTTTCTTTATATGTGTAATATTTATTTTAAATTAGCACATGAATTTTCATAAAGCTAACATAAGCTGGCATTATAATCACAAAAATACATTTTTATTTATTTATTTATTTAAACTTCATGTACAATGGTCATACATAGGCGGACTTAATGCAGAAAGGCATTCTCTACCAGTCAACCTTTGGGTTAAAAAGGACACAACAGTGGTAGGAGTACAAAAAATAAATAAAAAATGAACAATAATTAAATTTCGGATATTAATACACTATCTAACTAATAAAATACATAAATAATTTCTAAAACAATAGACTAATAAATATTATAATAAATATCATATTCTAAATAAAACAGAAATTTAAATATAATAACTATGACAAAGATCGCTATGTAAGAGAGGACAGGTAATAGTTCCGTATTTTACGCTTAAATAAAAATTTACTCTCAGCTTTTTTATGTCAAGGGGAAGGACGTTCCAGAGTTTTATAGTAGAGACAGTGTAAGATTTAGATAGAAACCCAGTGCGGTGAGAAGGAATATGGAGAAGTAAGTTTTTGGAAGCTCGAAGGTTAAGATCGTGAGAACCGCCCAACACTTTAAAATATTGTTTTAAATAATCAGGAGTACAAGGATCGTTCATGATGTTGAAGAGCATGCAGAGGGATCTAAGGGATCTCCTCTGACGGATAGGCAGCCATTTAAGCTGAGAACGGTAGGAAGAAATGTGATCATATTTACGAAGCCCGAAAATAAAGCGAATACAGTTGTTAAGAAGTCGATCCATTTTGTTAAGAAGTTCTTGGGATAGATCAGAGTTACAAACATCAGCATAGTCGATTATAGGCAATACAAGAGCTTGAACCAAGGTGGTTTTAGTGCTAGACGGAAGAAAATGTTTGAATCTATAGAGAGACCGCAGTGAGAATGTGACTCTCTGGCTAATCTGAGCGACCTGCTTATTCCAGCTTAACTTGTCATCAATGTATAGGCCTAAGTCTTTAACGTGAGGCGAGAGAGGGATAACAGTATTGCCGAAAATAAGCGGCAATAGAAGGCTAGTGTCCAGGGTTCGTAGAAAATACGAACTACCAATAAGGATAGCCTGACATTTACTGACATTGACAGTAACCCCAAATCTGCTAGACCAGTCAGCGATTGCTTGAATTATTAAAAATTCAACAGTGAGATGCAACTATCCAGATTGTGAACGTCAGATTGCGCGTAGAGCTGCAGGTCATCAGCATACAGATGGTAGTTAAAAGGAAACCTATCACAGTTTAGGAGGCCTATTTTTAACGGAGGAAACAAAAAAAAACCGGCCAAGTGCGAGTCTGACTCGCGCACAGAGGGTTCTGTATAAACAGCTACATTCACCAAACTAAAAAGGTAACATTACTAACATTCACAAACAATTAAAGCACCGAACATTGCTCTAACCAAGGGACAAAATTAACTTTGCCTTTCAAAAATTGTTGGCCCAATCAATATACAATTTTTTTACTTTTCCAAGTACATTTTATAAGTTGGTCGACTATTCCTAGTATAAGTAAGGCCTCCTAAACTGTGATAGGTTTCCTTTTAACTTAGTTAATGCACTGCCGTGAATTTTTTCGCATATCCAAAAGCAATCAATATTTATTTGGCAGGGCAGGCAGCTTAATTTTACGCAAACGGATTCCTGAATTACCGTAATATTTTTACATGACCTATCCAACGATACCCCCATGTGTGGTGGTTTTATTTTACTGATGTATATCCATGCCAAATTTTTGCTTTCTAGTACTAAGAGTGTCTGACCTAAGCTACGGACGGACAGACAGACGGACATGGCGAAACTATAGGGGTTCCTCGTTGACTACGGAACCCTTAAAAACATATCTCTATTTTGTCATAATTGTATTAAATTAAGACCGACAGGCAATGCAAGACGCACAGGACCGTTCAATGTGGTGACTTTCGGGGGAGGCCTATGTCCAGCAGTGGACATCTTTCGACTGAAATGATGATGATGATGACCGAGTTGGTATATTTATTTATAACAATTACTCTTTCCGCTAACAATTTCACATAACGCGTGCAGAGAGTTTATAATTTTATTATAAGACATAATTATAGTAGAACAGATTCCTATGCATAGATTAAATTGTTACGATCCTGAGATTGGTTCAAGTATTTTCAAGTTTCTCAATGTCGGATTTCTCAGAAGCAATCTGAAGTCTAGATTGAAGCTCGTCTATCACAATAGAACTTGAACATAGTTGGCGAACCATACACCTCTCGGATGTAGTAGTGGCCCAGTGGTGGCAGCCCCGATTTGTAGGTTGTGTGTTCAAATCCCAAAGGTGTAACTTTGTGTCACTTATTTCATTACCACTGCTCACTGGTCACTTTTGACGGAAAACGGTACTTCACGTCAGAACAGTTGTACCAAGCGCAAGTTCGGTCATGCATGGAGTACTGCTCTCATCTCTGGGACGGATCGGCCAAGTACCAGCTGGATGCACTAGAGTCGATCAAAAAACGGTCCAAGAGGCTCATTGGCAATGAGATACTGGTCGAGTCTAGGCTCCAGAGCCTTGATTATCGGCGCCAAGTTGCCAGTCTGTCGGTTATTTATCGGTTACATTTCGGGGAGTGTGCGATGGAATTGCATGAACTAATTCCTCCTAGCCCGTTCCATCATCGGACTACAAGACGTACGGCGATGCGTCATCGGTGCATGGTGGACATCCCACCCATACGCAACAAACGTTTTGAGAATACTTTCATTATGCGTACAGATAAGGAGTGGAATTCCCTGCCGGAGTCTGTATTTCCTGATAGCTACAATCTGGGAGTATTTAAGTCAAGAGTGAATAGGTTTCTTCTAGGTCAGCGTGCTAGATCGTCGACCACATCATCATTTACCATCAGGTGAGATAGTGGTCAAGCGCGAGCCTATCGATAATAAAAAATAAAAATTACCGGCCAAGTGCGAGTCGGACTCGCACACGAAGGGTTCCGTTCCATTATCGCAAAACACTGCATAAAAATCACGTTTGTTGTATGGGAGCCCCCCTTAATTTATTTTATTTTAATTTATTAATAATTATTTTTTAAATTAAATATACAACTAAACATTCTGTGAATATTTCAAGCGTCTACCTGTTGCCGTTATTAATATCGAGCAAAAAACGGCAAAAATATCACGTTTGTTGTATGGGAGCCCCCCTTTAATATTTATTTTATACTGTTTTTAGTATTTGTTGTTAAAGCGGCAACAGAAATACATCATCTGTGAAAATTTCAACTGTCTAGCTATCACGGTTCATGAGATACAGCCTGGAGACAGACGGACAGACAGACAGACAGACAGACGGATCGCGAAGTCTTAGTAATAGGGTCCCGTTTTTACCCTTTGGGTACGGAACCCTAAAAACATTCCACTCCCTCTCACAGAAAACAGACCTGGCACCTGTAACCAAGATGACAATCTACAATCGATAACGCTAGTAGAAAACGAATCAATGTGTGGGAATGATACATCTGAACGTTAAGTCACGTGGTCAGACCATACAAATAGAAGGCGTTAACGATTGTAGAAAGAGATTCGATACGAATCTTTTGTAACTTGGCTAAGGGGGCTGTTTTCTAGCAGTACGGTTGACTCGCTATAATTAATTAATTATTTAATGACCAATGACATCATAAGGAAACTGTCCTAGAACCAAAAATTTGAAGACATGTGACATCCACCAACCCGCACTGGGCCTGCGTGGTAGATTACGGCCCATTCCCTCTCACAGAGTGGAGGCCTGTGTCCCAGCAGTGGGCACATTAATAGACTGATGATGTTATGTGATGATGTGAGCAATGACGAAAAATTTATAGTAATCTTTGGCTCTGTGAACCTAGCGCCCGACCTTGGCAAAAATTATCTTTTTTTGGTTTGATTGAAAGGTATCGGTAAGTAGTAGATAGTAGTGAAAATTATTTCGTTAGTAGTGGCGCCAAAAAAAAAATATGGACAGCAAAAAAAATGTATGGCCAACGTTATTTAGTCATTTTCAGCGTTTGTAGTAACCGTATATGCTTTCAAACTGAATTCATCTTTCATGAAAAAATATTCGATACATAAAATAAATTTTTTATATTTTTTTCAGCTTACTGCAAACAAAAATAATTAAACTACAAACCTCTACATACCTCTACCAACGTCTTTTAGTCATTTTCAGCGTTTGTAGTAACCGTATAGGCTTTCAAACTAAATTCATCTTTATGAAAAAATACTCGTACCTAAAATATTTTTTTAATTTTTTTCAACTTACTACAAACGCAAATAATTATACTACAAACCTCTGCATACCTCTACCAACGTCTTTTAGTCATTTTCAGCGTTTGTAGTAACCGTATATGATTTCAAACTGAATTCATCTTTCATGAAAAAATATTCGATACATAAAATATATTTTTTATATTTTTTTCAGCTTACTACAAACAAAAATAATTAAACTACAAACCTCTACATACCTCTACCAATGTTTTTTAGTCATTTTCAGCGTTTGTGGTAACCGTATAGGCTTTCAAACTAAATTCATCTTTATGAAAAAATACTCGATACCTAAAATGTTTTTTTTTTATTTTTTTCAGCTTACTACAAACGAAAATAATTAAACTACAAACCTCTACATACATACCTCTGCCAACGTTATTTAGTCATTTTCAGCGTTTGTAGTTACCGTATATGCTTTCAAACTGAATTCATCTTTCATGAAAAAATATTCGATACATAAAATATATTTTTTATATTTTTTTCAGCTTACTACAAACAAAAATAATTAAACTACAAACCTCTACATACCTCTGTCAACGTTATTTAGTCATTTTCAGCGTTTGTAGTAACCGTATAGGCTTTCAAACTGAATTCATCTTTATGAAAAAATACTCGATATCTAAAATATTTTTTTAATTTATTTTAGCTTACTACAAACGAAAATAATTAAAGTACAAACCTCTACATACCTCTACCAACGTCTTTTAGTCATTTTCAGCGTTTGTAGTAACCGTATATGCTTTCAAACTGAATTCATCTTTCATGATAAAATATTCGATACATAAAATATATTTTTTATATTTTTTTCAGCTTACTACAAACGAAAATAATTAAATTACAAACCTCTACATACCTCTGCCAACGTTATTTAGTCATTTTCAGCGTTTGTAGTAACCGTATAGGCTTTCAAACTAAATTCATCTTTATGAAAAAATACTCGATACCTAAAATATTTTTTTAATTTTTTTCAGCTTACTACAAACGAAAATAATTAAACTACAAACCTCTACATACCTCTGCCAACGTTATTTAGTCATATTTAGCGTTTGTAGTAACCGTATAGGCTTTCAAACTAAATTCATCTTTATGAAAAATACTCGATACTTAAAATATTTTTTAAATTGTTTTTTCATCTTACTTCAAACGAAAATAATTCAACTAAAAAATTTTACATACCTCTACCAACGTTTTTTAGTAATTTTCAGTGTTTATAGTTATCGTGTAAGCGTTCAAAATGAATTTGTCAATATGGAAAAAAGTCGAAAATAAAAATATTTTTTTAATTTTTTTTATTTTAGTACAAACGAAAAAAGTGTATTTTTTTCGTTTGTACTAAAATAAAAAAAATTCACTACTTACGTTTACCTACCAGATGCAACCGGAAAAACTCAGGTTTTGCAATGTCGGGGGCGAACATTTTTTTTGCTGTCCATATTTTTTTTTTGGCGCCACTACTAACGAAATAATTTTCACTACTATCTACTACTTACCGATACCTTTCAATTCTACCAAAAAAAGAATTTTTTTTTCAAGGTCGGGTGCTAGGTTCACAGAGCCGTAATCTTTCAGTATACCTGTACGTTGACAATAGGATATTTTGCTAATAGGACAATTTACTAAAAGGTTATTTCGAGAATATGACGTTCTGCTCATATGTCGCTTTGCGAATTGGACGTTTTGATACGGAGACGGTACTTTATAAGCTGATTATGCTATACATCTACGCTTTCGGGGTTCAAAAGCGTAATGTTGCAATTTCGTTTATAAATCCCTTTTATTTAAACACAATAGAACGGTGTGGTCACGATACTGCGCCGTGCTGGGCTGGTCTGATTAACTGGTAGCCCGATACTGACCACAGAGCAAAAATGATATGTTTATATTTACTTTCAATTTCGTGTAATCTTTGTTATGGTATTGTAATTGAATCGGATTGTGTTTGGTATGTGTGTTTTTGTAAGGATTATAAAATGTTGTCAGACCAGGAAGGATCGAATGACTGTGTTCTACCTACACTGGAGTTATTGGACATTTTTTTTATGGAAAAAGTACTAGAAAAAAAAATTGGTATACAAGGTGCCATTGAAATAATTGAAAATAGACGCAATTAGGTGTAGGCTCCCTAAGCAAAACCATTACCTGTGTGGCGATAGAAACAAATCATCTTTAGGACACGTATTTATGTAATAGATATATTCACATAGTTAAGCAAAATGTTGGTTAAATCTGGTTTCTCTAAATAAATCGCGTCACAAATCAAGTGTTATGATTGACTATGGACAATTAGTTCAATCAATCTCATTCTATAAATTGAACCTTTTGCCTTGTTTACATTATTCCAGTAGCAATCCGGTCCACGATAAGATTGAAGCCAGTGATGGAATGCCACTGGACTAATGTGAACCAGATCTGGATTGTACCCGTTCCAGTAAGCAATCCTGTCCATTGACTGGATTGATATCAGATGCTTAATTCTTCAGAGAATTTCAATTTAGAATTCTAATCACCTCCTAAATAGCTCAGTTTTTTTACAAATAAGACCACACATAGCAAAACTGTTTATAAGTGCAACGTGTTCAGTCATTTTAATTAGGTCTACCTTCTTTACCGAAAGTTTACGAAAAGCTCATGCATATGCGATTAATAAATTTTATCGAAAAGTTCCAAATTTTGAAACATGAACAGCATGGACTCCAAAAAAAAAATCGACAACCACAGCGGCATTTAATTTAATTAACCTATAATAGTTACTAAAAATATTGACCAGAAAAACCCGACAACTGTTTTATTTTTTGTAATGTCAAAAGCCTTATACTTTGTATCGCACGAGCTACTACAAAAAAAAGATAAAAATGGAATACGCGGTAAACCAAATACATGGTTAAAAAGTTATCTTGCAAACAGATCGCAATTTGTAGAAATTACTGTAGATAAACCAAATCAAAACTTTGAACTGACATTTAAATTCAAATAAGGCTACAATTGCACAGGCGTTCCACAGAGCAGTATTTTAGGCCCCCCACTTTTCCTGATTTCTATCAATGACCTGACAGAAGTAACTGATTATCCCTGCATACTCTTTGCAGACGATGTGGTCGTAATTATCCCTAAAAATAAAGACAACTATAATGAGGAAATAAATAATACAGTAAGCAAAGTAATAACTTGGATGGAAAAGAATAACCTAAAACAGATAAAACGAAATATGGACGATTTCCTAACTAAAATTGAAATAAAATCGATTTTAAGATTACTTATAAAGATAAAAAATACAGCAATCAGATAATATGACTTTTCTTGGGATAGATCTAGACGAGAGGTATTCCTGGATTAATCATATTGATACGATATGTGGAAAGTACAGTAAGTTTGCTTATGTACTATGGCGTATATCTAACTTAATAAATAGACAAGCCACATTACAGGCTTATCATGCATATGTTAGTTCAATACTGCGTTATGGTATACTGGTATGGAGAAATTCGATGCATCTCGAAAGAGCTTTCATCGCGCTGAAGAGGTGCATACGTGCGATTTGTAATGTAGACACACTTACATCCTATAAATCTCAGGAAACTTAGAATACTTACATTGACTGATACTTATATTGACGAAATGTGAAAATTTACCAAATGTTACCCTGAGATTTTTGAAAAACTGGGAGATAAATGTAAGTTCACACAAGAACCAGATATCCAAATAGACTAATTATACCTAGAATGAAAAGGGAACTATATAGGCGAAGTTGTTATCCTATGTGTTCAGATTTATAACAAGATTCCCAACGAAATTAAAGAACTTCCAATGGTCCGCTTCCGAAGGGTAAAACCCTTCTGAAGCGGACCATTGGTAGTTCTTTCTCAGATGGTTAATAGAGAATTCCTTCTATACTATAAAAGAGTTCCTTCAGTTAAAAATTATCGTATTGTATACTAACCAAAAATTTTCATGTCATTATGTATATGTTAAGCTACTATTATAGTACATTCTAAGAAATTTTGTAACCATATTTATCTGCAAATAAATCTTTGACTTTGACTTCTACAATCATTGTGATACCTTCAAAAAGAACACTCCTGAAATGCCACGATAATTGGAACTAATTAACTCAACACACATCGCCATGACAATAGGGTTCATGTTTTAATCAGTAATCGAAACGTGCGAATACATCCGAGCACGAACTTCCAATATCATATATAACATCAAACATCTCCTGAATAATTGTCGAATCACGAATATATATCGTTTCAAATTTTGGCGTATTTACACGGGATGTGAGAACCTCGTGGCTCCATAGTAACAGCCGCACGGGTCGCTCTTCAAGGTTAAGCATCGCTTGGCGAGGTCGGTCCGTGGATGGGTGACCATCTTAACATACCGAGATTCCAGATAATCGGAAGCCAGGCAATCTGACACAAGTCTTACCAAAGGGGTATCGTATTACTCAGTTACTGAGTTGTAGAAGATTCATTTTTGACTGTTTGACAATCCTAATAATTTTCATAATGTCACTTTGTATAGAACCACTTGCCAGAATCGTAGTCGAGAATCTTTAAGAGATTGTTGAGCACTACCCAGAAACAATAATTTGAATACGATTATGACATACAAGAAGATCGGGAGAGCAATCTACTTGAACTGAGAATTTATAACTCGATACTTAGGGCGCTTTCAAATTAGAGGCGTGAGCAAGCGCCGTGGCCACCGTGGTGCGCCAGCCGCGCCACCACCAATTTTCATACAATCACTTTCCTGCGCAAAAATGCCGTGTGTGTGTAGCGGTAGTGGCGCTGCGACTGCGTTTCTAGAAATTGTATGAAAATTAGTAGATTCGCAGCCAGCGCACCGCAGCGGCGACACTGCAGCGCCCACTCACGCCTCCAATTTGAAGGCGCCCTTATAATATTTATTTTTCACTGTACCAACGATTTCAAAGACGGTGGTTCACTTTTCGAGCAAGTCGATATCATAGATACAGTCAAGCCCACTTCTATGGTAGTTTAAATATGATAGCCTCTTTAGTTTTCCGTAGCAGTGAAACCGTTAATTTTGTGACAGACTAATCGTACTGTTTTCACGAGCTAACTTTCTATCTCCTTTATTCGAGGCAAGAAACTCCCTTCCTGTAAAACCTAAAATATCATTTACGTAATAGTTTTCCTGATGCCTCAACGCAATTTGTTTTATATCACACAGATAATTAATTTTTAGAACGGTTACGCACTACATTCGGATTGCATGCACTGCATCCAATCCGAAGCCGAGAAATTTCAGTTCTAAAATAACCGTAGTACTTCTTGTAGGGAAGCTTAAGCACTACATCCGTACTCTATCCGTCATAATTCAGAACATTTTCAATTGGGATAGAACTCGGAACTCAAATCACGGACTCGGATCGGATGTAGAGCGTAACCGCCCTAAAAATTGCAAGTACGTTCACATGGACGAAATGCAATACAATTCGACAGATTTGTACTAGTCTTTTAATTAAGAAAATACGTGCACGATATCGCCAATCGACGCAATTTAAATTGCTTCGTGCCACCAGAAAGGTCCCTAATAGTCCGGGGTTCATGTTTAGCCAACAACTATTTTAATAATTTTGTGGTCGTGGAACCACAAAAATTAATTACAGTACACGTTTGAATTGATGCGAAATCAATCGACGCATGAAATTCTATTTTCAACACACAATAAAGGGACCACATTATTTGGTTCAAAGGTAGTTTGTTTCATGAAATCATATGCGATATGCTAGTTGTCACGAAAACTATGTGTGGTGGTCCCACAGACCACGGATACGTTTTAAAGGTAGTAGATTTTTTATTGATATGTAGGCTCACGTTTGATTTATCATTCGCCATTATCTCGCCTGATGGTAAATGATGATGTGGTTGACGGTGAAGCACGCTTGCCTAGAAGTAACCTATTCACTCTTGACTTAAATACCCCAAGGTTGTAGCTATCAGGAAACAAAGACTCCGGCAGGGAATTCCACTCCTTAGCTGTGCGTAGAGTAAAAGTATTCGCAAAACGCTTTGTACGTATGGGATGTCCACCATGTACCGGTGACGCATTGCCGTACGTCTTGTTGTCCGGTGATAGAAAAGGCTAGGCGGAATCAAATTGGCCAACAGACTGGCCACTTGGCGTTGATGTTCAAGGCTCTGAAGCTTTGAGGCGATCAGTGCATCGTTGGCGATAAGTCTCTGGTGGTATTGTCTATGACGATTATGAGTTCTTATCCGTAAACATAAAGATGGCATAAAAAGCAAAAACCTGTTACCAAAACCAACTGTTTACTACTGTTGCCATTTGTCATCTACCCACCGCTATAGAAGTCAAAATTAATTGAACGGGCTCTAAAAAGAGATATATTTTTCTTATATTATTTCAAATGGAGTATATCAGAAGTCATTGTATTCGCAATAAGACAGAATTTAGGAAGTGAATGAGCTATAGAATATATAGAAACTGAAGATTTGTATTCAGTAACATAGATTAAAATTTATAAAGATACGACCGTCCAAACGTTTGCTTATAAGCGTTCACCATACAATATACTACATACATACTTTATAAGTTTATCTTGGAAATCACTGACAACGGTAATGGAAAACATCGTGAGGAAACCTTGACTTATGTATAGCGTTAATATACGTTCATAATTGCCAACCCGCGTTGAGCAAGCGAGGTGAGTAATGTTCTTGCCTTCTTTGTATGAGAAGAGGTCTTTGCCCTGCAGAGGGATAGTAATAGGCTGGTATTAATATAATAAATTATAAAATAAAATAAAAAACAAAAAAGCCTTTTATTTCCTGTATTACAATTTTTTAGTAATTCTTAAATTAGATTTATAATTTTGAACAGGAACCCCTCTCAGGTGAAAGCCTCTGCCAGAGATTGCCACTTATCTCGGTCTTGAGCAGTATGATACCAGTTTGATCCAGCTATTTTCTTGATGCCGTCTTCCCAGCGTGAATGAGGTCTTCTTTTGTGGCGTTTGCCCTGAGGGCCTTTCCACGTTGTGACTGCTTTGGTCCATCTATGGTCTTTAAGGCGCGCCACATGGCCAGCCCATCTCCATTTTAACTTTTGAGCGTGGCTAGGAATATCGATTGCTTTTATCTTTGAACTTATCTTTGTGTGTCTTATCTTATGTATTTTCTTTATTTTTAACATACTGCGTTTCATTCCTCTCTGGACTGTGGTCATTTTGTTTCTTATTTTATTTGTGAATTTCCATATTTGGCACGCATATGTCAAGCATGGGATAAGACATGTCTCCATAACGTTCTTCTTTAACTTAAGGGACACACGTGTCACACATGTCACTTTAAAAAATTATTTGAGGCCCAGTACCTTTTCCTCGTATTTTTAACTCTCCTCTCTATTTCCAGTTCATTGCTATTTCTGTTAAAACCAATTTGTTTCCCTAAATAAATGTAATTTTTTACGTATTCCCATGGTTCGCTATCAACTGTTATATTTGTCTTTGCATGGTTTGACATAGCTTTTGTCTTTGATATGTTCATTTCGAGGCTTACTTGTTTGCTAGCTTTGTGGAGAGTGTTGATCATATATTGTAGCTGAGAAGTCGTTTCTGATAACAGTACCAGGTCGTCAGCAAACCTAAGGTGATTTAAATATTTGCCTTGAATCAATAAGCCAAGTTTTTTCCAGTCTAGTTTACTAATAATGGATTCCAAAAAAGCAATGCAAATTTTTGGGGATAGGGGATCGCCTTGGCGCACACCTCTTTTCACTGGAAAGCTAAATAATATAATAATCTAAATTTGATTCCATTATATTATTATAGAATCAAACATATAACATTGGGTATATTAGCAAAGCGTACGATTAAAATTAATTATACAATGTTCACGAAAATACAGTCCAATTGATATTATTTGATCAGTATACGTTTAACAAGTACTAATCTATGTGTCAATTGAAATTGACGCGGCAAATTAATGAATAAGCAAATAACATTTGTATTTACACAACACCATCAATAAATAAGGTTTAAATTAGTTTGCAGATTGACAATATAAATCGTGATTTTATGTATCACTGTGATTTATGAATCTAGGTGTTAAAAAGGTATTGGTTTCATGAAAATATTTGTGTACGTGTGATGGCTGATAATGGAAATAAATTATCTATGCCAATTGCCTTCCAATTTGAATGATCCTGCCAATTTGAGTTTGGTTCAACCGCGTAATATATTGCGTCCTTAGTGGAGTTGGAGTATTGTCGGTGGAGTATTATTGGAGAAACACGTGGCTAAATAATAACAGCCGCAAGAGTCGATCTTCAAGGTTAAGCAACGCTTGCCAAGGTCGGTCCGTGGATGGGTGATCATCTTTACATAGCGAGATTCCTCCGTGCCTCAGCAAGACTGTCATATGAAGATCTTTGATAGTCGTTGTTGGGATTTAAACCCAACACACGCGGCCAACGCGCGCCCTCTGCACTTCGCTAACACAGCTGCACGATCCACGCCATTTCGGTGTGTGGGTGAGCGGAGCGACTTCAACGCAGCGCGGGTCGACCGACACTTGCTTCTACGGACTCTCTATCCAAATCTTTATTGCTTGTCCGGCACTATTGTATTACGAGTATAGCGGCAATAAAACCACTCGCCTAAATCATACAGTCCACTTATTTCTCATCCACGAGCTAGCAGTCGTTAAGTGTAGTCAGACGCCTGAAATCTGACTCTAATCTTGCCAAGGGTTATCGTGTTATCTAGTTACTGAATTGTGGAGATCAGATAGGCAGTTACTCGTTGTAAAATATTGGTACTTAGCTGAATCAGCTAAGACTGGAAACTGACCCCAACATGGATGGGAAAAGGTAAGGCAGATTGATTGAAAAAGAAAGAAAGAAAAAATATGAAAATAATGAATGGAGATGAAGTATTGTTGTTCATCGACATCATTACTTAGGTACTCTACAGCCAGACTTCATACTCTTACGACATTGACGATAAAAGGAACTAGACGAATCAATATATCAGAGAAAAAAAAACAAAATGTTAGGGCGGTTACGCACTGGACCGTGTCCGTGGAATTTCGGTTCCGAAGTAGCCGTAGTACTTCTTGTAGGGAAGCTTACGAACTACATCCGAACTCTATTTGTCATTATCTGTCATAATTCAGAACATTTTGAACTCAAATCACGGATGCTTTTTACGGACACAGGCGTGTAGTACGTTACCGTCCTACGGGGTTGTTGGTTATTCACTTCCTAAATGTCACATGGCCAATCTCGAATATTTAGTTTTTTTTTATTCGTTAACACGATATAATGTCACTTAATTAAGAGATTTTTCTAAATTTACAAGAATATGAGATAAGTGTTACGTTTTTGCCAATCACAAAGCCAATGCTTTTTTAAGACTTTTTGTGAAATAGAAAATATTTTCACTAAAAACATTATTTATTTATTTATAAGGGACAAAAATAACTTATATACAAAAAATTTGACTACATAACGGTAAAATAGATAGTTGTGTTGCCATCGCATGTAAATTTTGTCATCATGAGACTAACTTTTTAGCTACCAGTCCTTATACGCCAGATATAAAGTATCTACGTATATTTTAACAAACTAACCAAAAGAGCTTCGTTAATATTGACTATCGAACATAATTAATTAATAATATTATAAAACCAAAATTAATATTCGCTTTAGGAAAAGTTTGCTTCATAAAGTTCTGAGTTTTGTTTAGGCCAAAACTGATACTGGCTTTGGTCTGGGTTCGGTTTTAAATTTGGCTCTGATAAATAAGCATAAATTTACATTTAAAAAAATATTTAACTGCCTAGAAAGGGACTAACAAAATGTATTATTTTGTGGTCGAAAATAAATGTAATTTTACCAGCATGTAGGTAACTGTCCCAAAGCATTTCAAAGGCCACTTCTCGATATTCGACTTATTATTTTATTACCTAAGCTTACTATGAAATTTCCAGTTATCCACCAGTGGCAATTCTCTTTCGTTAAATCAAAATTCGGCCGATACCAAACGTAAGGCCGAAAATCGAAACCAGAATATCATTACGGAGCAACTCTACTCAGAAAATAAGTTCAGCAAGACAATCTGTTTGTTCAGTCAGAAAGTATCCAAAATGAATAATTAGATGTTTATAAAGTATTATTTGGGAGTTTTATCGAGGTGGGAGTCCACAGTTGCGCAGTTCTCACTCCTGACAATATTCGAAATATCAAAAAGTTTACAATAATTGTTTGAGGTTTGTCTTTCTTCAGTGTTTTGTCGTCGATTTAATAAGATACTATATAAATGAGTCCACATGGTGTCAAATTACGAACACGGATAAATTACAAGTATTTGTGTATCTTTCTGTGGCATCATAGCTCCTAAACGGATGAACCGATTTTGATATCGTTTTTATTTAAAAAATGACTTTAACGAAAGTGTTCTAAGCTATGTTTGATGAAAATCAGTTCAGCAGTTGTGAGTGTGTGGGCCGCCTTACTTGAGAAATTCTTTGTTCACCATACAAGCTTCCACCACCCTTGCCGCCCCCTTAAGGGTAATTTCCGGGATAAAACCTATATCATGTCCTTCTCAGGGTCACAAGCTATCTCCATACCAAATTTCATCTAAATCGGTTAAGACGTTTAGTTGCCAAAGGGTAACAAACAAACAAGGTTACTATCCTATTTTTAATATTAAGTATGGATGTATATTCTTAAAAATTTAAAATGCACTGTGGGGTTAGTAGGTAGGTACACTTTTATACATACCGCCAGAGTGTCTAGTTCTACAAAGTTAAATACCATACAACTGATGTCCTGAAGGTCAAAAGCTCGTGGTACCGCGCTATCTAGTAGCTACCTATCTTGGTTGTGGAGGTCAGACAGGCAGCCGATCCATTTAAAATATTGGTATTGAGCTGCATCCGAATAGACTGGAAATTGACTGTAACATAAATTTATGTGAGAAAAAGGCGAGGCAAATGTTATAATCATGAAGCTGATAAAAAGCGATTTTGGGTCCAGGTTGGTCCGTGGATGGGTGACCATTTCAACATACCGAGTTTCCTCCGTGCCTCGGAAAGCACGTTAAGCCGTTGGTCCCGGCTGTCTTTTGAAGATCTTTGACAGTCGTTACGGGTAGTCAGAAGCCTGAGATCTGAAACCAGTCTTGCCAAGGGGTATCGTGTTACCCAGTTACTGGGTTGTGGAGGTCTGATATGCAGTCGCTCCATGTAAAACACTGGTACTCAGCTGAATCCGGTAAGACTGGAAGCCGACAATAATTGGGAAAAAGGCTAGGCACATGATGTTGGTCGCTGTAGAAAAATCCTGGCTAAATGGAGTCTCATAGACCCATCTCAAACACAGTGACAGTATGGAGCCTCTTTGTAGGTTATATCCCACATTCTTGTCTGCCCTTTGGTACAACCTCCTTTTCTGCCAAAATTTGATTTTATCAATACGAAAAAGGAAGAAGAAGCTGATGAAAAAACAGCATCATCAGCAGCCTTTAATGTTTCCACTGCTGGGACACAGGCCTCCTCTCATATAGAGGGATTGGGATAATCCACCACGCGGGCCTAGTGCGGATTGGTAGATGTCACATGAACTCGAATTTTTGGTTGTAGGACATGCTGGTTTTCTCACGAAGGTAATCATTCACCGTTTTGAGAGAAATGGTGATGAAATAAATTGCTCAAAGTGAAGCTCAGGCTCGGGTACCCACGACCTACAACTCGTAAGTAGGGGCCGTAACCACTGGGCCACCACTGATAAAAAAAACCTTACTTGTCTTAAACATTGCACTAACTACATAGTCCTTAATAGTCTCTGATAAAAACACCTAATCTACTTCGGAAACCATTAGTTATTCTCGTACTAAAAGTCACATAAGTACTCCTAGATAGGGTAAAATTTATACGTGATAAATCTCGAACATTCTCCCACAAATAATATTCATACGACCGTAATTCTCGAATAACATTGTTTTAACACCAAAACCTTGAAGTTTAGTTATGAGTAATTAATGACTTGACTGTAGTAAAATGGATTCGTACCATAAAAAAGTTATAGACATCGGAGGTTTTTAAGAGGTAGTCGTTATAAATGTCATAAATGCTGAGTTTTATGAATGACTTTGTCTATATTTCGGTAGTAATATAATTAACTATCATCTTTATTTTCTCTATATAGAACCATACGTTTATGTTTTTTCAGTGCTGTCCAAACCACAAAGTAAGTTCTCATATTCTGGTCCTTGTGATAAAGGACTTCCTATTACAAGAGCCATGGCTGTACTGATATTTTTGACATAAAGTGTGATACTAAATAAATTTCATAATAGTAGTTTATGCAACGGTCATATAATAGAGGTTATTAAAACATGAGTGTGGGTTTATCACGCGAGGCGAAGCCAAATGTGATAATAATATCACACTAGTGATTTTATACCTAATTATCTGCCGTTGCATAAATTATTATATTTTCACTCATACTGTTGAAATAAAACAAAAGTGAAAACGGAAAAAAATATTTAATTATTCATTTATTTTATTAATACACACACAGAAAAATACATGTGGTATGGCGGGAAATTTCTTCTCCTTTTTTTAAGTCTGTTGATATTTCAATAGATATGTGAATTATGGGATTCGCGTGGTCTATTACGAACATTTTGGTATTTTGACATTTGGTATCACGGATAGAATATTACTTCGTATAAAGCACAAGTATTGTTTTTCACAGCGATAATCACGTTAACGCTAAGTAAAAGGAGCGTTCGTCCGCGGACGTGAACAAATGTGCTGCTAGCTTGCTTTCTCGCCGCAAACACAAAGCTGCTACAAAATCACGGAGACTGATGTAGTGGATCTATCAGAGTCGCACATTGTACATGGCCAAGAACTTGTCTGAGAAAACTACTAGATTTTTGTAGGTGATAAAGGCAGTAAACAAGCCACTGATTTAATACATAACATCAGAACTTTATTCCCCGACTGGCTAAATACCTCCGTGTGTAGTATACACACATTTTGCTGGTTATGTTTAATTTTCGTGTAATGAGGGGCAAGTTTATTGGTATTGTGACGGGGTGTCACTGAAAAAAGAGATGGAATAATATAAGGAAACTGAACCTAGTACAGTCGGTAACAGCTGTTACCTTACCCACACTAAAATGAAAGAATTTGAACCCACTGCCAGTAACATTAAGGATTATTTATTTTTTATGAGTATATCAGACTAGAGCTACTCGATTAAAAATAAAATAATAGTAAAGATACGCAAATTTGTCTTTAAAACATTAGCGTTAGGATACTTATAACTATTTATTTTTTCTATTTTTAACCGACTTACCAAAAAGGAGGAGGTTCTATGTTCGACGTTGTTTTTCTTTTTTTTGTTTATGTTCACGCATATCTCCGTCAATTTTGGACCGATTTTGAAAATTCTTTTTTTGTTTGAATATGTTTAGAAAGAGTATGTTTCGAAATTGGTCCCATTTTGATTTGGTGAAGATCTGATGAAGAACTTCGAAAATATACAACAGAACTCTTCAATAAATTACGGCAAATCTCTCGGGATTGCTGCAATCGCATGTCTGTTTATTGTTTATACCATTTCATAACAAAACACCACGCCAGTACGCTCTTAAGGGGTACGCAGATCTCCCATTTCACCGGTTTTGTTCAATTTTCATGATTTTCGGGTAATCTATTCTGGCGTTATAGGTACCTTAACCAACTTGCCTATTAGGTAGGTACAACTAAAAAGTGAAAAATAAAAAGCTTTTTTACAAAAAAATACTACCGACTTCCAAATAAAAAAAAACTATAAAGTGAAAAATAACTTTATTTTTGGAAGTCGGTGTCCATAACGCATAATTTGGTACCTACCAAAGACACCGACTTCCAAAAATAAAGTTATTTTTCACTTTATAGTTTTTTTTAAATTGGAAGTCGGTAGTATTTTTTTGTAAAAAAGCTTTTTTTTGTTATGCGATTTTGAGTTTTATGTTGTAAGCCTAAAAGTTTATAAGAGTATGAGAGTGATTATCACATCACATTATCAGCCTATTAATGTTCCCACTGCTGGGATACAGGCCTCCTCTCTGTGAGAGGAAATGGGCCGTAATCCACCACGCGGGCCCAGTGCGGGATGGTGGGTGTTACATGTCTTCGATTTTTTGGTTCTAGGACATGCCGGTTTCCTGACGATGTTTTCCTTCACCGTTTTGAGAGCAGTGGTGATGAATTATTTTACACAAAGTAAAGCGCCTGCCTAGGCTCAAACCCACTTACATCTTATAAGTCGCGGCCGATAAGAGATAAGAGAGATAAGAGTATTGTAATATAATTAGTGTAATTGCTACGAATAGTTTATTTTAATTATTAGAATCAAGTAGATATAGTCTCGTGGTTAGCGTATAAGGCTGAGACGAACAAGATGTGAGTTCAAATCTATATTGTTTTGCTTTCAATTAAGAATCTATTCACGGACACGGACGGAATATATCAGACGGAAACATTCATCAAATATAAAATATCTAAATAGGTAATGTTTTCGCCTAAATTGTAATAAGTGGGTAGTTGAAAGACAAATATACGTATGCATTATAAAAACAGGTATTCAAATGCTACTAAAGCCTGTGCTACACGGTCGCCGACCGCGACAAAAACCAAGGTCACCTTAGACGGAAGCGCGTGGGGCGATGCCGGCTACACGGTTTGCGACAAGTTCCCAACCTCAGTATGTTTAGAACGCCGCGCAGAGAGGACGTATTTACGCTCGTACCGTACATTCATTACAACGACGTCATGGCGCCTTGCCTATCAAAACTTCAAAAAGAATAAACTTTAAAAACTAAACTCTAATCTTACTAATATTATAAATGCGAAATTTTGGATGGATGTATGTATGTTTGTTGCTCAAACAAGCTAAAATTGTTGAGCGGATCAGGATGAATTTTGCCACAGAGATAGATTATAATCTGGAATAGCACGCATGCATCTCTTCATCCCGGTATAATGTTCCCTTGGGATAAGAAAACACTTTTCACGCGGGCGGAGCCGCTGGCAGAAGCTAGTATATTTAATATAGGTACATTTAAAGTAAAAGAATATACTTAAAAAAATATCCCATGCCTTTTTTTTTCAGTTGCGTCTAATCGTCTATACATGACTCTGATGTCAAATCCCAAAGACAGGACAAGTATCTGTTTATATCGATAAGTTCCGTTATTACTTTGCTTTCGCTCTGTTGAGCCATATTTTGCGCGTACGTCTGTGCTCACCGCCTGCAGAAGCGCGACTGTCATAAGCGTGGTTGTCAACAAGCGTCTACATGGCATCAAACAAGTAGCCAACCAACTGGTTGGCAACGCACGCACGCCGACCAAAGGCGTTGGAAGGTCATGCTAAATTTGGTTGGCAACCACTGTCTACACGGTCGGAAATGGCCACTTCCGACCAAGGTGACCTTAGTTTTTGGCTTGGTTGGCGACCGTGTAGCACAGACTTAAGGTTAGGTTAGTAGGTAGGTAAATAAAAATGAATCATGGCAATAAAGCTAAAGTCAGTCTACGCACAATTGCCATATTACTTACCTACGTGTAAAATAAAAATTGGTATTTTATAGGCACTATTGAAACTAAGACTCTGTTTTTTGACGGTTAATAATTTAAATAAATAAAAAATTCAAGCTTATCATAAGTAGTTTAATAGTCTAACTTCTTTTATAAGTTACAGCTTTAAATATATGACAATAAATTATTTTATATTTGTATTGAATAAAATCGTTATCATAATCATTATTGTTTTTCATCTTCGTTGTTATTTGTATTTAAATAGTTCCTTATAAATAATATTCTGAATTAAAAAAAACGTAATTGAATATTGTAAACTTAAAGCAACCAGAAGTGGAATGTTAGTTTTGAACTCGCGACCATGTTGACATAGGTTCACTGATGCAGCTACTAGACCAAATCAACTTAACAAGTATTGTTGCAATTATTTCAACAATATTCAAACGCTTACCTACCCTAACGTTATGATTATAAGATCAAATTGGCTTATCTGTATTCTATAATATTTGTCTACCTTGACAAGTCGTTCTAGTTCGATAAGCTCATACGTATCGAATAACACTTATGTACTGCTAATTACAGAAGGTTCAAAATCGTCTAACTTTTAGTGGGTCAGCTAACGGCAGGGTGGATCAGGAAACAGCTATTACCAACTGTACATGTAGTTCATCTTAGGTAGAACTCTCGTTCTACTACGACGCTAAGAAAAGCGTCGCGATAGCGATTGCAAAAATTTTAAAAATATATGGAAAAAAATATACGGAGATAACATGGCAGGTGCATAAAAATTGAAAAAATCAAACGAAATCAATCATGGATTGTCAAACGCTATCGAAATGTCACGTGATCAATCCTTTACATTATGTCGTTTCGGAGTCAACCTCCGCTGCCGCCGGCTGCCGCTGTGGACGGACGCTGCTCTCCGCTTGCCCCGCCCTGCGCGAAGTCACCGCGGTTATTGCGTTTACGCACACAGCCACCAGAGGTCGCCACTAGGCACCTCAACTGTCCGGACTTGCCCTTTTCAGGGCAGGGAACGACTATTCTATTTCTTTATCGTTAATTGTCGTGTAATTTGACCACTACTGTGTAAAATCACAATTTTGTGGTCCTTGGTCGATACCTAACGGTGCTAACGAAGCCAAGTGTCAGGGTAAGGCAGTCAGTTGGAGTCGGGAGCAAGGGACTTAGCCTTGGTAGATATGCCATATGGAAGGTAGATGGCCGCGGGAAACAGCTAGTATTTCATAAACATAACAGTAAAATGATGTTCTCGGTCTAGGTAATTTTTTTTTTAAAGATTATTTAAGCAATGTTGCAAAATATTTCGGAAATGTGAGAGTTTTAAAAATACTATCTACAACGAGCAGACATTCTCTTGCATAATTTCGTAATAGCAAAGATATTCAAAGCGATGTGAACAAAATGAATTAAAATTTGAGATTACTTATACGGTCAGCAAAAGAAAACTGGAACTCATATAATTTTATATTAATTCTGAATCGTGGGCAAAATCTTAATTTCAAATATAAATTGCAAATATAGAAACTCTCAATTAATTATCAAAATTTTACAGAAATTTTCTGGAGTGGCTACCGCGAACCGGAAGACGCTGCTTTGGAAATTCTTCCAAAAGGTGGGCCGATGACCTGCAGCTTTATTGCGTAATTAATTCGGCAAGGCAAAGGGTATAAGGGCAAAATGAAAGACGCAATGTGGTTTTCCGTCTATGTATATGTGTATAAACAGTATACGCTTCTATAATAAGTTGCCAAAGTCAGTTATAGAACTGACCGATGGAAAGTTCAAAAACTTCATCAAACGTGTCCTTATTAAAAAAGCATATTATAAAATCAAGGACTACGTTGAAGATAAAAATTTTAGCTCCTTCTGCGCATGCGGTTTCCCTGGTAACTTATAAACGGTACAAATATGTGGATGTCTCTGACTATTCTCAATCTCATTTTTCTTTTTTTTTCTCTTCTTTAAATTAGACTTTTTACAATGGTTTTCAATCATCTTAATAACCCTTTGCTAAGAATAGTTACAGCACTGATAACTACATTTGTGCCACATGTTTAATTTAGTCTTGTTATACATTTATTTTTAATTATTTTTTTACCTTTGTATCTTAGATGCTTTTACCGATTGTTTTGTAAATGTGTGAACATTTTAGGCCTTCTAGATTCCTAGATGCTTGATAACATTTGATAACTTTATATCTCGTTTTACTTTTTATTTTTAGTTTCTAAAGTTTATTATCGGGCCTACGTTGTCCTCCCATATTTAAGTAATGCTGTAACATGGAAATATTGTAAAAACAAACCATATTTTTAAAAGAGTAACCATGGAGTTTCTTGCCGGTTCTTCTCCATAGGAAACGACCAACTCGAACCGTGCGCCTTTTCGTGTCGATGTTTTATAAGTGCCCATGTAGGCCTATGTAAAATTAAAAAAAAAGATTTTGATTTTGATGTGATTGGTCGATCTTTCATAATTTTTGGCGTTTGCCTTGCCGAATTAATTACGCAATAAGGCTGCTGTTTAAAGTTGCGGGAATCCGCTGGATAAAAGACGCACGGGATCGGTCAATGTGGTGACGCTTGGGGAGGCCTATGTTCAGCGGTAGAGGTCTTTCGGCTGTAATGGTGATAATTTAACACGAACATTCATCAATATCCATCGTCATATAAAAAATCTAGTATAGTCATAGAATGATTAGCATTCAATGCGACAGTCAAATTTTTAACAGAAATTCAGAATCTGGGGGTATATATGATATGATGCCACGTGTCATTGTTTTTTTGCAGGTCATCGAAATCTTATTTAATCTTATCGTATTAATATTAGCTTAGGATTTATGCATGCAATGTGTTTTCTTAACGATAAAAATCATCACATAAAATGTACTAGCCTAGGCTTACTGCATAAAAAGACATATAATTTTCCAAACGACCAATTCTGTCTAAAATTTTAGTTTTGCTTAGTTAAGTTTCTTCCAGAGGCTTCGCCCGCGTGAAAGTCGGCTTTCGTCCCACGGGGACCGTAAATTTTTTCGGAATAAAAAATAGCCTATGATGTGCTTTTCCAGACTATAATCTACCTCTGTGCCAAATTTCATCTAGATCCGTTCAGCCGTTCTGGAGTGATTGAGTAGAAAACATCCATTCATCCATTCAATTCAACTTTCGCATTTATAATATTTTGTAGGATGGGATTTTTTTCCTAACCGTACCTTCTCTCGCAAGATAGGGTATGTTAGCCGTACGAAAGAGGCTTGCCTCCGGAGAGGTAGTAAAATAAAACATGGCGCCTGTGTTAGACTAATTAAACGGTAATTTTATATACAATATAGTCTGACATTTTGCCCAGAATCGCGGCAGAGCCTTCCATAATATGTCATAGTGTCGTTCAGGTATCATGATACTCTGATAAAACTCTCTTTGTTTAAGAGGTGTTGAATTTATAATGGGTTGAAAAGTGAAGGTTGGTATCTCGTATATTAGAAGTTATAAAATATATTGTGATTCTATTATGAAAAGTGTACTCAATCCTGCAGGCGTCTGTGTTCATATTGGTCTTTAAGTCAAGAGTGAATAGGTTATTTTTAGGCAAGCTTGCTTCACCGTCGACCACATCATCGCTTACCATCAGGTCAGATAGTGGTTAAACGCAACCCTACGATTAATAAAAAAATAAACCGGCCAAGTGCGAGTCGGACGCGCGCACGAAGGGATCCGTACCATTATCGCAAAAAACGGCAAAAAATCACGTTTGTTGTATGGGAGCCCTAATAATTTTTTTTTTATTCTGTTTTTAGTATTTGTTGTTATAGCGGCAACAGAAATACATCATCTGTGACTCAACAGACTTTCAACTGTGTAGCTATCACGGTTCATGAGATACAGCCTGGTGACAGACAGACAGACAGACAGACGGACCGCGAAGTCTCAGTAATAGGGTCTCGTTTTTACCCTTTGGGTACGGAACCCTAAAAATGAAAGAACTCGTACTGTATTCTTTAAGTTAAAGAAGACATTATCTAAAATTCTAAACTTAATTTAAATACATTACAAATACACAAAATACGACATATAAAATAAGGATGTTTCCTGGGTAGAAAAATGATAATTCTATTTAGTCCGTCAGTGAGATAATCAAATAATATTGGACACGTATTTTTTGCTACAATATAGCACAACTGATCACTTGCACACTGTAAATCAAATAATAGAAAAGGCTATTGAATACAAATATAAAATCTACTTAGCTTTCATCGATTTTTCTAAAGCTTTAAATTCAGTAGACCACGAATTCCTCTTCAATAGTCTAGAAACACAAAGTCTTAATGATCAAAAAGTCATAAATATAGTCAAAAGGATTTACAAAAACAGCACTGCAGCTGTTAAAACCGATAAAATGGGAGTACCATTTCCTCTACAGAAAGGAGTAAAACAGGGTGACCCAGTCTCACCGATGCTCTTCAATGCCGTGTTAGAGTCTGTATTCAGACGACTCGACTGGACCACAAAAGGTATAAAAATAAATGGAGAGTACCTCAACAACTTAAGATTCGCGGACGATGTTATAATATTTTCGGAAACACCCGAGGATTTACAACAGATGATAGTCCAGTTCCGCACGGCCTGTGAACCTGCCGGTCTATCAATGAACAAAACCAAATGTAAAATTATGTCTAATGGGGAAGTAAATCAGATAATGGTTGACGGCGATAATATAGATTTTGTGGATGACTATATCTACCTAGGACAACTTGTATCCTTCCAAGACCGACAAAGCAAAGAAATTGAACACAGAATAGCTAAAGCTTGGAGGAAGTACTGGAGTCTGAAGTATATTATGAAAAGTGAAGTATCGATTGAACTGAAGAAAGCAGTCTTCAACTCTGCTATACTGCCAACCCTCACTTATGGAGCCCAGACTTGGAGCCTCACAAATAAACAGGAAGAGAAATTAAGGACTTGTCAAAGAGCCATGGAGCGATCTATGATTGGAGTTAAGCGAATAGACCGTATAAGAAATACTGACCTTAGATCGACAACAGGTGTGGAAGACGTGGTTAAAACTGCAAAAATACTAAAGTGGAACTGGGCTGGCCACGTCAGCAGGATGGCAAGTGGAAGGTGGGCAAAGATGGCTACAGAATGGGTTCCAAGAGATAAGATGAGGAGAGTTGGCAGACCGAAAACAAGATGGATAGATGACATATCGAAACACACAAGCAAGTGGTGGAGAAAGGCATGGGATAGGAAAGAATGGGATGAGTTGGGGGAGGCCTTTGCGTCAGCTGCATGCAGCAGAAATTAAATAATAGAATAAATTAAATAATGAAATAAATTAAATAATGGAATAAATTTAATAATGATATAAATTAAATGATAGAATAAATTTAATAATAGAATGAATTTGATAATATAATAAATTAAATAACAGAATAAGTTAAATAGTAGAATAAATTTAATAATATAATAAATTAAATAATAGAATAAGATAAATAATGTATTTAATTAAATAATAGAATAAACTTAATAATTATGTATAAATCTAAATAATTAAATTAATAAATAAAAATATGTTATTAAGTGTTCTAAATAGTGATGTTTATATGACTTTGTACGGTTCTGAATTTAATTGGCTGTTTTATTAGTTACTATGTTGTAATTTAAAAATTAATGCATGTAATAAAGGTTTATTATTATTATTATTATTTTTTGCTTTAACAAATAAATTAAAATTGACAAAGATGTGACGTCACTTTGTCAGTATAAAGTTTACTTGTAGCACACTGTGACGTCACACGGTACACGGTATTTGAACGCACGGTATCGTCGATACACATGTCAAAAGAAAAATAAATGTCCAATATTTTGTATTAATCTATGTGGCGTATTGTGGGTTGTAAACCATACAAAAATATGTTCAAAAATAAACCAATGCACACATTCAACTAATACACACATGTCATACAAAATTAAACACTAAATTTACCATGCCACTACAAATAACATTAAAACATCAACTTATTATATTACACAAACCGTATTTTAAAATTGGGTTCCGCAGCGCTCTGGTGCCACAAACTAATTAGTCAGTGAGGCACAAGGCGACCTCGGCAGGAATTCTGTTGTTTTCGTACTATGGTGAGCGCACATTATATATGTGGAACTTGAAATTTAAATACCATGTAAACAGTATTTTTACCAACTTCAAAATAGGCAGGTAATTAATCCGGTACGTATGTATGTAATATTGTTGGAATTGCACAATATTCACAATTATTACCTTATATGGGCTTCTTAACATGTGTACCAAACATTAACATTAGAAACGGGATATTTACCATGTTTACTATTTGTTGTAAGTTTCCGATATTATACTCACAACAAACAGTAAACATGGTAAATATCCCGTTTCTAATGTTAATGTTAGTGTTAGTGACCATGACAGTTTAAAAACTTATATGTGTACCAAATTTTATAACTATCTATATATGAATGTTTGTTTGTATGACGTATACTATGTTTGTCCACGCATTTCTCTGAAACTACTTATCGGATCGTCATCATTCTTTATGGACTAAGTATCTCTCGACTTATGGAACAGTTCAAGTTTCATCAAAATCGATTCAGCAGTTTTCAAGATATGGAATATACAACCGAATGCCTTAGCGAGAAACAGCACGAATGTGTAAATTAAGTTATTATGGGTATTTTCTCAATCCTTTAGGTAACTTACTAAAGAATATGCTCACTTTTAAGTGATAGGGTACTAAAACTAAAAAGAGGGAAATAAATACTTTGTCACAAATAATAAACCGACTTCTAAAGCAAAACACAAATAATGCATAAATAACTCTCGTTTCACAAGTGTGTCTTTTGTTTTTATCCTTTTTTAACCGACTTACCAAAAAGGAGGAGGTTCTATGTTCGACATTAAGTGTTTTTTTTTTGTTTATGTTAACGCTTATCCCCGTCAATTTTGGACCGATTTTGAAAATTCTTTTTTTGTTTGAATAAATTTGTTTCAAAATTGGTCCCATTTTAGTTTGGTGAAGATCTGATGAAGAACTTCGAAGATATACAACAGAACTCTTCAATAAATTACGGCAAACCTCTCGGGATTGCTGCAATCGCATGTCTGTTTATTGTTTATACCATTTTACAACATAACGTCACGCCAGTACGCTCTTAAGGGGTACGCAGATCTCTCATTTCACCGGTTATGTTCAAGTTTCATGATATTCGCGTAATCTATTCTGGCGTTATAGGTACCTTACTAAATTACTTGCCAATTTTGTAGGTACAACTAAAAAGTGAAAAATAAAAAGCTTTTTTACAAAAAAATACTACCGACTTTAAATTAAAAAAAACTACAAAGTGAAAAATTACTTTATTTTTGGAAGTCGGTGTCCATAAAGCGAAAAATTGGTACCTTAGGTAGGTACCAAGTTTTCGCGCAAAATTAGTAGTTAGTATTTTTTTGTTGACAAATTTTTGACATTGATTGCCGCTGAGATGAGCTTGCCTTAATGTTTGAACGTATTTTAAGTACAAGATTGGTTGGTCTTCTTGCGCCATATCCTATTTATGCTCAGTAACATTGACCCCAATTTTGCATGTTTTTTGGAGTTATGAATATTGTGTCAAACCATTCTTATATGCCAACAATTTACATGTTTTTGAAGCTAAAGTAGAGTTTGACAAATACTCAAATACTTAAATTAGAAATCGGCGAATTGTCTCTTATGTTCTAATACTAATTCTATCATTAAGTACCATTTTTTGTTTAAGCATCTTTTAAAGACATGTCTATTTCTGTCGCAATAAATGCTTTTTTTATTTTCTTTTCTGTCTTGCCCAACCTTCTTCTCGCGTTAGCTGGGGCTAAAGTAATTAAAGCCACTGTTTTCAAATTTTGTAAATTTTCCTTACCACAGCATAATATGCGCTTAACTTTAGCTAACCAAATTTGGTTTAGCGTACTAAGCAGAAAGCTAAAATACACAACGGACTAAATATACAGTAAAGAAACGATGTTATATTTTCCGGGAATTTTGGACAGGGAAAATTTTGTAAAAATCAAAGTTACCTTTAGAAGTTTTAAGGGAAAACGTTTTTCTTTATTTGATACTTTTTCCTTAAACTTAACAGGAAAGTGATTGTGGGCGCTTCATTTTATACGGAAACAGTTTAAAATGAAACTTTGAAATAAGTTTTCAAAAACTTTTTTACAAAAAAATACAACCGACTTCCACATAAAAAACACTAAAAAGTGAAAAATTATTTCAATTTCGGAAGTCGGTTCTCCTGTTTCCATCGTTTTTTGACACCACCTTCCGAAATTGAAGTTATTTTTCACTTTGTTGTTTTTTATTTGGAAGTCGGTGGTATTTTTTTGTTAAATAGTTTTTTGTTTTCACTTTTTAGTGGTACATGTGTACCAGATGTGTACCAGGATGAACTGTACACATCTGAGTACTGTTTAGAGCATACTGGCATGATGTTATGTTATGAAATGGTGTAAGCAATAAACAGACATGCGGTTGCAGCAATCCCGAGAGATTTGCCGTCATATATTGAATTGTTCTGTTGTACATCGCCGAAGTTCTTCATCAGATCTTTACCAAATTATAATGGGACTATTTTGGAATAAACTGCTTTCGAACAAAAAATAATTTTGCAAATCCGTATATATCCGTAATAACATAAAAAAAGAAATTATAAACATCCGAATTTTGGAAAGTCGGTAAAAAATATAACATAACGTCACGCCTCCAAAGGGTTAGGCAAGGGTGCATAATATTACACATGTGTTGGGCCACTTTAATTTAAAGTCCCATAAAATAGAGGGCGATCTTATCGCCATCAACCGGGTACAAGTTCAGGTTCCAGAATGCTACTGAAAAATTTCAGGTAGAAAATTCTAATACTTTGCCCGACTCAAAAATCGAACCCAGGAACCTCATGCTTACCAGTAGATTTCGACCACTGGACCAAACGAAATAAATAAGTTTATCGACCCAAATTAAAATTCAAATTATCACCCAGTAAAAGGAGCTCATGGCTAAATAATAACTGCCGCACGGGTCGATTTTCAAGGTTAAGCAACGCTTTCCGAGGTCGGTCCGTGGGTGGGTGACCATCTTCACATAGTGAGTTTCTCCCGTGCCTCGGAAAGTTTGTTAAGCCGTTGGTCCCGGCTGTCATTTGAAGATCTTTGACAATTGGTACGGTAGACAGAAGCCTGAGATCTGACACTAGTCTTGCCAAGGGGTATCGTGGTACCCAGTTATTAGGTTGTGGAGATCAGAGCTGAATCAAGTTAGACTAAGTATGTATGTTTACCTTCTCCTAAGTCTTCCTTTACCTTTTCCTAAGTATATATGTTGGGGTCGGCTTCCAAGCCGACCACAACATAAAAAGAAAAAAACCCCTACTTTGGTAGGTAGTTAAACTACTTATTTCAAATATTGCCGGGTGTTTGTGATCTCGTTTACATATTTAAAACTACATCACAATTTAATCGCGTTCCTAGTGACGTGCGCCGTTGACCAAAGCTTGAAACCTTTGGATTGAAATTTCACACACCACAAAACCGAACCGATTTTTAAAGTCGGTATTTTGTGTGTTATCTTTTTTGCGACTTGACTATGTGCCAAGTCAATTTTTTTATTTGAACGAGTCCATTTACAGGTTTGAATCGTCAAGGAGCTCTAGACAATGGGACATTCTTTCAGGGAAAACGATTGACAAAAGTTCAACATATGTACCTCTTTTTTACCTGGGAAACCTTGAAAAGGCGCCTGGAATTTTGCGGCAAAGGTTTGTGGGATTTTTACCTCAATAAAAACATCCCAGTGATCACCACCAGCACGTAGAAGCGGCCCGTGACCACTCAAAAGACCACCCCGGAACCCCCTCTGTGCAACGCCTGTTAGGGCAAATCCCTAGGGAGCTCCTGTGCCTTGCTGTGCTCGGCAGCACGTGATCACTGTGCCACCGTCATTCCTGGAGTCACTTGATGGGCGGACAATGTCCCCAATCTGACCGCTCATAACCCGTCTATGATGCAGACGGTGTTTCGGCGTTTTAGGCGTCGAGGTGGTTGTCTCCACGATGTCCTTCTGTACCATCGTTATCACAGAAGGAGGCCAACATACATACCTGGGATTGACGACGTGACAATTTACTGGTGCTTGTAATAATATAATTTGGAATTTTTGACAATCGCTATCGCTCATAAGATGTCACATTTTGCAGGCCCAGAGGCCCTAAAAAGTAACATTTTATCATCGATAGCGTGGGGATAGTGATCGGACAATTACAAAAATATGTATGAGAATTTCAATCGCTATCGATATGTCACGTTATTAATATCTTGCATTTTTACATTTCGACCGCCAACATTGCTGACATTGCAAGATACTTGTCTAGAGCCTCATGAGTCTGATAATTTAGTACGTAGTTGTCTTTTCAAAGCGCAATGAAAATTAACAAACAAATAGAAAACTTTTTATTTACCTTCTTTTTTTCTTGTTCCTCGTTAGGAATAATCAATGTTAATCCATCATTATTTCAGCCGAAAGTTGTCTATTGCTGGACATAGCCTTCCCCCGCCCTATCTGTGTTTCTTGTATCAAGTTGACTCCCGCATCCCTCACCAGGTCATAGAGGCCTTCTAACGCTGCGTCTTTTGGTCCACGGTCACCATTTCAGAATCATTCGTCTATATCAACCCCCTACAAAGGTACTCTATGGTCTCCCTTTATTTATCTCAGTTTGCCACGTGCCATTACAACTTTCATTGAAGGTCGTATCTTTCGTCAGGAGCTCGTGGTTTAATAATAACAGCCCGGCTGTCATTTGAAGATCTTTGACAGTCGTTTCGGGCAGTCAGAAGCCTTGAAATCTGACACCGGTCTTAGCAAGTGGTATCTTTTTTCCCAGTTACTGGGTTGTGGTGGTCAGCTAGGCAGTCGGTACTCGGCTGAATCTGGTTGGACTGGAAGCCGACCCTAATAGTTGGGAAAAGCCTATGCAGACTAACTGAAGTTTGTATCTTTTCTAAAGCACGCCCCATTCTCAGGCACACATCACATCTCCACCCTCATATATCCATTAACTGCCAGACTATTCAACTCCTTATTTACAAGCACATGTAAAATTGTATGCATTTAAATTATCTCCTACTTCGCACTCAGAACAGTAGTGATGTGTATTCAGCGTTCTCAGAGACTCTAGTGTTGTATAATTCCGTCTTGTTGCGCTATTAACGAAGTTGTTTGTCTGTTCACATCGCAACAGCTTTGTGACACATAATTTAGTTTGCTCCTCAGCCGCGGTGCATGTTACAGGGTTAAAATTTCTGTCTGTATTTTTCAAGAAAAATGTAATAGTTTATTTTATGTAAATAATGTTGTAAATTACTTTGTTTGTGTTACGGAATCCTGTTTGTATAATTTGGCAAGAACTTGGATTTCAATATGTAGTAAATAAAATTAAAATATCCGTAAAATCTGTAGTGCTATTTTATACGAAACCATGACCGTGACTGTGTACGGTGATGAATAATGTGAGCTGCACTTGAAGTGATGTTATTCCAACCGAGGCCAGGGATTGACTGATCACTTCACTTAAGTCATCGCGGTAAGATGTCTAGAGAATCACCGGCTGGTAGTCATCACATCACTTGATAACGGTTCGACGAATTATGGTATATTTTTGTTAGTGTTTTAATGGTCCGAACAATGTTCTTTTTTTTTTTTTTTAACTTTGCTCCTCACTAGGAATTTCTTCCTGTATCGTGGGTGCGTTTACAAACATATAAACTCACATACACAACATCCAGAGCCGGAACAACTATCTGTAGGTCATACAAGTATTTGTTCCGTGCGGGAATCGAACCGCGACATGCAGCACAGCAGTCAATCGCTCAACCACTGCGCCAACCGTGCGCCCCTTTTAAGATTTTAAGAAAACAAAGATTGGAACAGTTGACGGTAATATTGAAAAATTTGGGGGAAAAAACTGAATGATTTTTGAATGAACTCAGAGGATAGGAAAACGTCTTTTGAATGTGCTAATTATTTATTAATAAATTCATTTGTTTTTAGATTTGGATTCCGTATTTTTAACCGACTTACCAAAAAGGAGGAAGTTCTATGTTCGACATTATATTTGTTTTTAATCTTATGTTATTTATGTCACAATGAAGTCAGAACGAGAACCGAACATACCACTGACATCTGAATTAAGATTTTGAAGTACACAATTTGTAAAACTCTAATTTCGCCTGAAAAGTAGGGTTTGACACTTTCTTAATTTCAAATATTCAATTCTGAACTGGCCTTAATGTAATATCTATTTTTAATTATAAATACCTGAATTTACTGAATGTACCTATATAAAAAGTAACTAGATATTTATATTTTATCTTTTTTTCCCTCTTACAGAGAGGAGGCCTGTGTCCCAGCAGTGGGAACATTAAATGGCTGAGGATGATGAATCTTTATTTAATACTGATGCAGTATAAAATTCTTCTTCTGCAAGATATATATCATTTAGTTTCAAGTGGCCTTTGATATCAAATATCCATTTATACTATGAATCTTTTCCACGTAAAACCTATGGCATCTGCCCAAGAATTAATTATAATGTAAATAAATTAACTCAGTTCTAAAAACTAGAGATAAGCCTAAAAACAAAAGGTTTTAGATACTGTTTCTAGGTAATGTTAATTATTTATTTCAAAATTAAGGTGCTTCGTTGATCGCCAGGATCAAACTAACCAGAAAATTCGAGGAAGCCCGATTTTAACCTCACCTTTTTGTATACCATTGTACCATACCATTTGTATTACTTATCTGTTGCCGAGCATGGATTAGACCAAGGGCCTATTTAATAGACGTGTCAAGCCGATAATTTTATCAGTTTTTACAAATAATTCGGATTGTCGCGACATGTGCCGTTTAATAAGGGCGACAATTATGTCCAAATGCGACAAGTGACAAAATTGTCTGACTAAAAACCCGTAAGGTGTCGATTGTCATATTATACCACTGGCACTGGCCTTTCTTAAGCTCCGTGCACGTCCTTCTAGGGCATCCACTCCCGTCGTTTCTACTCTCGTCTGCCTTTCCAAATAACTTTTGTTAGTCGCCTTCAAAAGCCAATCAATTTATCAATCCCCATCAACTTACATCATATTTAAGACTAATACAAATATAGACAGCACACTGAACTTTAGAATTCAAAACCTCTGCCAAAAGATCACAAGCAAAGTGCAATACACACGATATTACTTAAAACCGTTTCCGATTTTATTCCGGTCCGTGATGCCGGATCCGGTCCCTTACGTTCCGAAATGTTTCAGACATTGTCTTGAATTTTAAAACGTGGCACGAGTGTAGTGGAGTGCATTTTAAAACATTTTGGTTTATTTAGTTGGGGAGCTCTTAGTTTATGTGTGAATGTGAGGGCTATTTTATATTTATGGCAGTTTATATGAACATAACTGATTCTTCATATTTGCACCAAGTGCAACTTCATCTTAGTCCATTCTAGGATGCCTGCAATAGATCGCAGAATATAATAAGGCCACCGTATGTTTTTTGTTTAAGGTTTGCTATTTGTATTTTTGTATCTTGTTGTACAATACAGTATACATAAATATATACTATAATACTATAAACTTACGTACGTAATATTATAAAGAGGTATAGTTTGTGAGTTTGTGAGCCTGCAGGGGATAATCTCTGGACTTATTCTGGTTCTACTGAACCGATTTAGATGAAATTTGCCATGGAGATAGTTTGCGACCCTGGAAAGGACATAGGATAGTTTGTATTCCCTTGGGATGATAAAACGCTTTATACGCGGGCGAAGCCACGGGCAGAGCTAGTCTTCTATCTATATATATATATATATATATATATATATATAAAAGAAGAAACTGACTGACTGATCGATCAACGCACAGCCAAAACCGCTAAGCCTAGAAGCATGAAATTTGGCAGAAAGCTTCTTCAAGTGACGTAAGTGAGCACTAAGAAAGGATTTTTGGAAATTCCACCTCAAAGGGGGTAAAAAGGGGGTTGAAAGTTTGTATGTAATTTCTACAGTTTGTAAGTTGGACAACTGAAATTTTAGATTTACGCTCTCGGTTGATAAAAAGAATTATTGTATTTATTGGTTTTTGAAAATTCGACCCCTATGGGGGTAAAAAGGGGGTTCAAAGATTGTATGAAATTTTTAAAGTTTGTAAATTGGACACATCTAATTTACTATTTACGCTTTTGGTTGATAAAAAGAATTCATGTATTTATTGGTTTTAGGAAATTCGAACCCTAAAGGGGTAAAAAGGGGGTTGATAGTTTGTATGAATTTTTTTAAGTTTGTGAATTGGACACATCTAATTTACCATTTACGCTCTTGGTTGATAAAAAGAATTCATGTTTTTATTGGTTTTTGGAAATTCCACCCCTGAGGGGATAAAAAGTGGGTTGAAAGTTTGTATGAAATTTCTACGCTTTTAAGTGTGACACGTGAAATTAAAGATTACTGGTTTTTGGCAAATCTACCGCTAAGGAGGTAAAAATGTGGTAATTTGTTGGCCTTATATATTAGAAACTTGGCATAAATACTAACCTAAGTGAATAGTAAAGGTTATCATTATTATTTTTTCAAAACTACTCCTAAAAGACGATTTAGGGGGTATTAAAGATTTTTGAAGAATTTGACTTTACAATGCTTCTTTTTATGATGTTAAGGAAGCACTTAGAAGGGATTTTCGGCAAATCAACCTTTAAGGGGGCGTAACTAAAAAGTCATCTGTATGATAAAATACGGATCACGCGAACGAAGTCGCGGGCGAAGTGCTAGTAATAAATAAATAGATGATGTTAACTTGATTATGCAAATCTTCTCCTTTGTTCATCTGTTTTTCTGTTTGATTTGTGAACTTTTGGCAGGTTATTTTATTGTTATATTAAGATACATAAGATATGAACCCACGACTTACGTACCGTAAGTCGGGGGTTCGAAACCAGGCAGGCCTTTGTGTAAATTATTTCATAACCACTGCTCTCAAAACGGTAAAGCGTGAATGAAAACTTCGTGAGGAGACGACTTCGATGTTAATGCGTCTTCGTCTCTATGGTATGGCAAAGTTCGGTCTACGGATTATGAACTACGCTGCGCTGTTGAAGATTTCATTGCTGAAATAAATCTGACTATTCATAATACCCTTGACGCACCACCAACTTTTTGCAGCCAAATGGGCGAATCTTGTATTGATGTCACACTTTCTAGTGCAGACGTACGCTTGGATAGGTGGCGTGTCCTACCGGACGCGTCTTGTAGTGATCATCGCTTGATTGTGTACGTATTCATTCCGGTCTTTACTTAGGGTACGTTACATGTAATTGGTAACTTTAGGTATAAATGTAATGTGCTAATTGGGAATACTTTAACTCGCTTCTTGCGTGTCACGCCAAAAACTTCACTAGTGATGGGCTGTCAGCTGAAGAAAGTGCTGAAATTATGTCAGACACCTTCACTTACTGTACTAACATTGCTATTGGTCGTGGATCTATGACCAATATACGTAGATATGATTTGTGGTGTGACTACCTTACTGAACAGCGTAAAAGTTATCGCCGAGCGCGTAAACATCTTAACAAGCTTAAAAAACGTAAGGTCACTGGTGACACTCTTTCCATTGCGTTAAATACGTTTAGAGTTGCCAGGTCCCGCTAGAGAGCATCGGTGGAAAAATCTAAGGTTAATTTATTGCGTAAAATAGTAGAAAAATTTGATAATGAATGTCCGTGGTTTCCTTTATATCATGAGTTTAAAGCCAATCGATCAGTCGACCTTGCGTTTGTTCAGAACATTAAAGTAAATAATAAACACACCACCAGTATTGAGGAAACAACTGAAGATTTGCTGAATACTCTTATACCTGATGACTTACTTGCTAGTGACAAGATTACCATCAACAGATCAGAGCGTGGGCAGCTGTACCACCTGAATCACCAGCGTCAGACCTTCCATCCTCTGACGAATTTATTAACGTTGTCAAGAGGTTACCACTCAACAATTCATAAGGTGAAGATAAAATATCTATTCGTATGATTATAGAAGCTTGTAAAATCGCCGGTGATGCGATTTTAACCGTGTATAACCGTTGTATTGCGGAGGGCGTATTTCCTCGTATTTTGCGACGCGGATTTATACGAATCATCCCGAAAAGCGACGACAAACCCCCGGATAACCTAAAGTCGTACCGGCCCATAACATTACTTCCATCTTACTTTTTTAATGGTTTAATCTTACTTTTCTAATGGTTCCGCAAAACTCAAACTCGGCCATCATTCTATGTCGAAGTCTCTTACCATGGGATGTCCCCAGGGTTCGGTTATTGGTCTACCTTTATGGAATTTACGCTTTGTAAATTTCCTCGCGATTTCGCTTCCAAGCGGCTGTTCATTAACCGGTTACGCGGACAACGGTCTTCTGCTCATTCAATCAAGTACTCGAGCTGGACTCGAGAACTTGGCTGACACTTGCCTATGATTAATATCTCAGTGGGGCGATCAAAACCGCCTGACCTTTGCCCCGCACAAAACTTATCAACTCCTTTTTAAGGGTAATCTTAAATCGTGACCTACCATACAATTTAATAACGTTCCCGTAAAAAGAAAGCAGTCCGTGTGCTATCTTGGTCTAGTGTTAGAGAGGAATTTTGCATTTATAGAACATATTAAAATAGTCGGTGAAAAAGTAATTAAAAACTTCTATGCCTTAACGAGAATATTTAAATCTACGTAGCGTCTGTCTTTTTTAACTTTAAAAATGATTTATGGGGATACTTACTTGGGTTGTATGTACTATGGCGCGCCTGTTTGGGCTAAAAGGGCCACCATAGGGGCGGTACGACGTAAATTACTTCAAAGTCAGCGTTTAGCTTTGATATTCTTATGCAAAGCATATAGGACGGTTAGTACTGAGGCCTTACCGGTACTTGCTGGCGTACTTCCGATCGACCTTGAACGCGGAGTGACCGTGAGAAAATCTCTAGATTATTTAAACCACCTATTGACGTCTGGGAGGAACTTTTATCCGAATGGCAATGTAGGTGGGATAATTCCATCAAGGGCGTACACCTCCACCAATTCTTTCCATCCGTTCGCGTGCGGCTGGCCAGGACGTGGCTGGAGGTGGATCACTGTGTTGCCCAATTTCTCACAGGACATGGTAACTTTAAAAGTAAATTGTTTTCCTTCAAGCTCGTTGCCTCGCCTTTATGTCAGTGTTCTACATCTGACTGCGAATATGTACAATCTGCACATCATATCTTATGGGAGTGTATTCTTTGGCAGAATGAACGCAATATTATGTTGAATAATGTACAGACTGCATCAGGAGTTGTTTACTATAAGGACCTTGTGGAAACTAGAACAAATTTCCGTGCGTTTAAGCGTTTTTGCCATACCTATTATTGGCAGCAACAACTCGTATGGCAGCTCACAATGTTAGGACCCATTAATATTAATCCTATTTTTTATCCGTGTTGCTAGGCAACTGGGTTTATCCTAGTTGTAAACGATCCTTTGTGCCTATTGGCCTTGTTTATTCTGTCTCCTGCTTGATATGGTCGGAGTGAAGTAGGACGAGAGTAGGGCCTTTGCTATGTAGAGAGAAAAACCAGGCACAACATCATGCTGGACAAGTGTTAGACAGGCTTCTTCTGGGTAAACTCACTCCATCGTCGGCTCTGTCTCTGTCACCTCTGACCTAGACTAGAGTCAAGAGCAAACCAAAAAAAAAATAAAAAAAATCGCTATCCACGAAAAGAAAAATTATATAATTTCAAATTTTCTTTTTTAACTTAATAATGTTGCCACCCAAAACTATTTTAGACTGATTAATTATTTCGCTATTTCCGTCAATCCTATTAATTTTATAAGCTTTCAACAAAATCAAAAACCATAACGAGCATTTCAGCATTAATCTAGGTAAATTTTCAACATCAATTTGGTTTGCATAAAAAATATCCGTATTTTGAAGCGAAAAATTCGTCTAAAAACAACCCGAGCTCACTTCGGTTCATTGTTTCAACAAAACGTTTAAAGAGTGAAAAAAATCGTTTCGTTTGTCGACGGCCTTTCCTGGAACGTGCAGAAAAATAATCGCTGTTATTTAATTGTTATTTCTTAAGGCAATGTAGATTTGGTTCTTTGGAGATGTTGCTTGCGTTAAATATCGTGAAAATCTTGATATATTTTTTGCCTAGGTTAGCCGCTGTAGTAATCATCATCATCAACATCATCATCAGCCTATTAATGTTCCCACTGTTGGGACACAGGCCTCCTTTCTGTGAGAGGGAATGGGCCGTAATCCACCACGCGGGCCCAGTGCGGGTTTTCAATTTTTGCGATGCTTTTCACGATGTTTTCTTTCACCGTTTTGAGAGCAGTGGTGATGAAATAATTTACATAAAGTAAAGCGCCTGCCTGGACTCGTACCCACGACCTACAAGTTGTAAGTCGCGGCAAATACCACTGCTCTTAGAAATAATCTGGCCAAAATGGGCATTCTCCACGAAATCGAACACAGTGTCAGTGTGGAGCCCCTTCAAAGGACACTCTTTTGATGTCGGTTGTGCACAGCCACCTGCTCCTTCCAGGATTGAAACGAGGCTAATGACAGATCTGGGCTATGCTCGGAGTCTCTTTAAAGGATCGAATCCGAAGCGAGGTGATCCGGCAGAGAACCAAAGTTTTCGAAATAGTTTACAGAATAAGCAAGCTGGAGTGACAATGGGCCGGCCATATAAGTCATAGAACCGATGACCTTTGGGGTAAACTTGTTCTTGAGTGGAGACCGCTAGGTGGAGCGACGATCTTCGCAGGGTGGCTGGTAGCAACTGCATGACAGTTGCTGAAAATCAATGGCATGCAATTGGAGAGGCCTAGGTCCAGCAAAATAGGCTGATGATGAATAATCGAGCTTTACAAGGTGCTAAATATGGTTTCGACAAAATTTGATATTGATTTAATCTCCACGAAGAGGAGAAGTCCATCGCAATATAACTTGGCCACGGAAGCATCCACCCTTTCTTGAGTTTTCATATCATCATCATTTCAGCTTTAGCCGAAAGAAGCCCACTGCTGAACACAGTCCCCACCCAAGTCTCGCCACATCGTCCGGTCCCGTGCGTCTCGCATCCAGCAAATTCCCGCAACCTAAACCAGGTCATCGTTCTATCTAATATACCCCACGCAAATTCTTTCACGACGTTATAAAGTTTCCTGAAATTCTAAGTAGACACTGATTTTATTTATAACCTGCCTCAGACCTGAGCTGGGCTGATTCTTGGATCTAGTACAAACGACATCTCTCAAAGGAAGAAGTGGGTGGCTATGTTTCTCCGTATTTGAGATGGCTGACACAGATTCTATGCGTGTCAATTTACTCTGTATATCTAATTTTGAGACAGAATTCAGAGCTGTATTGAGGTTCATATTTCATTTATCTAATTATTAATTATCCTAGCACTATAGCACAAATTTATATTATATAACTATAAGTTCAGGTTTCCTCACGATTTTTTCCTTCTCCGTTGCCAGCGATGTCCAAGATAAACTTAGAAAGTACATATGAATTGATAAAAACACATTTTTACTTGCCCGGATTTGAACCCACGACCTCAAGCATGACAGGCGAGGTCTTAGCCACTGGGCCACCACAACATAACATATACACATGCAACATTTTTAAAATAAAAGAACGGATAATTTGTTTGATAGTTTTAGTAATTTCTACTTTCCAAGTTGTATGCAGTCTAGTAATGCATGTCTATGCATAAACACACGTGCACACACACACACCACACAAGAGCACCCATGTATTATTCTTAATGAGTTTTTTTGTTTGTTTTCTATTTCTGCTGCATAAAATGTTGTGTACACTAGTACCATAACGGGTGAGGTCACTGACTCCTATAACACAAATCTCACCTAGCACCGCAGCCGTATTGCGAAAGTGAATACGGCAACGCAAAGAGTTTGACCGCTATCCAATCGACCAATCACACAGACGGAAATCCACATCGCGTCATTCACCCCGCATGTGATTGGTCGATTGGATAGCGGTCAAACTTTTTCGTTGGCGTATTAACAGTCTAGGGAAACTGAGTACCTACGAGGCCGATCGCCAACACGTTTAAGCAAATTAAGCAAATTTCAGCAGGTGGTGATGGCAACTTTGTACCGGAGTCGATAGAGGCAGATTGTCCGTTTAAAGGGATCCAGAGACCACGAACCACCTCAGTAAAGGATCCGATTGAAGAAGAAGGTAAACCAACGTTTAAACAAAGTTTATTGAGAAAGAAAATTATTATTAATCAAGGTAAAACACTTGTTATCTTTATACAGACGAATATGATGACGACAACGTCATAAAACTTCTTTTTGAACATAGTATTTTATTATAACATACTTCGCACCTTGCCAATAACTAAGGGTAGTTACATGCCACATGAAGCCAATTCAACTGAAAAAATATTCAAAACATTCCGTGCACGAGTGTACCACTTACTTTTCAGTACATTCACGAACAAAATCTGTATGCAGGAACGCACCTATGATTTAAAAACGTGCCGTCAAAAACCGAAGGGATTTTAAAATGGATTACAATAAAAAAAAATGTTTGCAAAGCCTAACACAAAAAGCTAGATAACGAAGCGAGATAAAGTTTGACAGAAGGTTTACATGTCCTAACAACTGGGACCGTACCTTAACGTGATAATGCCTTGACAATTCAGTTGTGAAAAAGGGATGGAAACATAACGTTCTGTATAGCTCCGTCTCTCTCTCCTGCTGCAACCATATTGGATTTTAGACAACATAGTACGGCTACTATTGGCTACTGGTCCATGAAGACGCTAATGAACGGTGATCTACCGATCTGCTTAAAGCAAAAACTCATCGACATATATGACTTGCCCGTCCTAACCTACGGTGCTCAGAACTGGTTGCTGACCGAGTAACAAAAGTGCCGCCTTGGGTTTTGTTTGTCAAAGAGCGAGGAGGCTCAGGAAAAGTATACTTAGAAGGATTTGGGGGAGGCCTTGCCCAGTAGTGGGACATCACTTATAGGCTAATAAACAATAATAAAAAAAAATACATCCGTTCATCTATTGTACTAACCCTCTCATATTTTCCGTGACAACAGACACCATTGTTAAGTTACCTACCTTAGACTGTACTCTGACGTCAAAACTAACATGAATCCACTGTGACAGAGAGATGGGACTTAAACGAAGAGCACAATCCCATTTTTACTGCGGAGTTATGATGGCGTTGACACGTTATAGTACGGCCCCTGAAGTACGCTTGCCCGCTTGCAAGTCTGTCTAGTGAATTTTATATTTTAAGGTCTGACGTGATTGAGTAACAAAAGTATGTTTGTTACAAACAAACATCTATCCATCCAAACTTTTGTATCTAAAATATTATTATAAGTAGTAGTTGTATGAACCTACTGTTCCATGCTTTTTGGTGGGACCAGGTACCTACAATAGTTACCCAACGTGCGTTTGAATTGTATCTACGTAGGGAGCAGGAACAATGGGGGCGCTCGATTACTCGGAACGGCCGTGTGTGGCGTATCCTTTGTAACTGGCTTTAAATATTGTAGCAGTTTGTTGAGAGCATCTGTGACTGTGAAGTTTTGCTGTTGGCAGAACAGTGGTATTGCTTATTGGAAGATATATCTTTCTTTTTTAGGGTTCCGTACCGAAAGGGTAAAAACGGGACCCTATTACTGAGACTTCGCGGTCCGTCTGTCTGTCTGTCTGTCTCCAGGCTGTATCTCATGAACCGTGATAGCTAGACAGTTGAAATTTTCACAGATGATGTATTTCTGTTGCCGCTATAACAACAAATACTAAAAACAGTATAAAATAAATATTAAAGGGGGCTCCCATACAACACACGTAATTTTTTGGCCGTTTTTTGCTCGATATTAATAACGGCAACAGGTAGACGCTTGAAATATTCACAGAATGTTTAGTTGTATATTTACTTCAAAAATAATAATTAATAAAAAAAAATAAAAAAAATAAGGGGGGCTCCCATACAACAAACGTGGATTTCTTTGCGGTTTTTTGCGATAATGGTACGGAACCCTTCTTGCGCGAGTCCGACTCGCACTTGCCCGGTTTTTTGTTTATATGTTGCGTCTCACAGTTAAATCAAAATATTTACCTACTGCTTAACCGGGCCTAAGGAGAAAGAAATATCTTCAAAAATAATTAATAAGTAAGAATTAAAAATATTTATTTTTAGAACAAGCTTTACGATCTGAAACGGACTAAATGTAACATCAATTGTCAATACACTTATAATGAGCCAAAGACGATGTTGCTGTCTTGTCTGTTTCCTATGGCCACCTTCTGGCTCCATAATAGTACCAACTCTTCAGTACCATCTTATTTAAATGTTTCCAAAGTTGCATAAGTACACCAAGTTTTATCTTAATCGGATGCCAGGAAGTGCTTTAAAAATGGATTACTAATAGCTGGATACACATACGAAAGCAAAGGAATATAAAGGTTCTAATAAAAAAATAAAAAATATACCCGGCCTAGTGGGAGTAGTACTCGCACATCGAGAGTATTTTTTTATTATCTATAGGCTCGCGTTTGACCACTATCTCGCCTGATGTTAAGACGACGACTAACGCCAACGACCTTGAGGGAATAAAACGTTCGTTTCACACCCGTGCGACTAAAATTTAGTAGAATTTTGTACTTTCCTTATTATTCCATGACTTTAAAAAAAAATCTTCAGATCAAAATCCAGATAATTAAATTGTCTTTGAGATGGTGTCAATTTCATTAAAATACGCCCAGCGGTTTTGGTGCGATTGTCATGTTTTTGTCCGTTTTACACATAACTTTACAAATTAATTACACTATGTTATACGAATAAAACTCAATATTTTCTTAAATCAAATTATTAATAAAATGGTCCAATGTAACATATACTTTTTCAAAAAAATTACGACTAGCCGTTTAGACGTGATTCTCATTTTAAAATCAGCTACTCAAGGGTATCTGCGCATTAAGCGATGACGTAATCTACGGTGAAGCACGCTTGCCTAAAAGTAACCTATACACTCTTGACTTAAAGATCCCAAGGTTGTACCTATCAGGGAAAAAACACTCCGGAAGGGAATTCCACTCCTTAGCCGTGCGCACAATGAAAGAGTTCCGTACAAACAGCTACATTCGCCAATATAATTAGGTAACAATACTGAAGTTCATAAACAATGAAGCATCGGCACAAAGCACTAACGAAAAGAAAATAAATACTTTTCCATGTACATTAAATATAAGTTGGTACTCGTAAACTTGTAAAGCCTACTTAGCTGTGATAGTTTTCCTTTTAATTTCGTTATATATACTACCATAAATTTTTTCACATATCCCAAAGCATCCATTTAGCTGGCAGGAGAGACACTCGAGTCTAACAAAAATTTGCAATTTAGAGCTTAATTTTACGAAAACGGATCCTTAAATCGAAAAATGGTTGTAACAGACCCGTTATATTTATGAATGGGCTATCCAACGATAGAGAGCAGTGGTGACTTAGTGGTATCGGCCGCGACTTATAAGTTGTAGGTCGTGGGTTCAAACACCGGCAGGCGCTTTATTTTGTGTAAATTATTTCATCACCACTGCTCTCATAAATGTGACATCCACCAATCCGCATTGGGCCTGCGTGGTGGATTACGGCCCATTCCCTCTCACAGAGAGGAGGCCTGTTTCCTAGCAGTGGGAACATTAAAAAGGCTGATGTTGATGATGATCCAACGATACTTCACATCATGGAAAAGAAAAGAAAAAACATCCCCACCTTACGTGTACCATAAAAAATAATATATAATATCATAAAAAAGTGATTAATATGTACATCCGTGCCAAGTGCTTTCTAATACTAAGAGTCTCTGAGCTAAGCTGTGGATGGACTGACAGACGGGAATGGCGAAACTACCTACGTATACCCACGCAACCCTTAAAATAAGTATTTAGCTAATTACGCTTTGTCATCAAAATCTCAGCATGTATGCAAAATCTCAGCTCAATTGGTTGGGGATAACTGTTTTAAAATTTAGTAGCAAGGTTTGACCCACACAGTACTAACTTATTTTTTGTTTTTCTACGTGTCGTCTCGCAGTTTAGCCAAAGTGGCTGTCGTCTGCTTAACCGGGCGATCCTGTGGAGACTAAGCTATATAGCCTCCAGCCAGGCACAAATTTCTAAACCTAAGCGACACGCTGAGGGCTACCCCCTGTCGAACCTCGGCTTAGGGCGTCGCTGGGTGGACAGCTATGGCTGGATCTTAATAAAGTGATTCTACCATCCGTAGGAAAAAGCCTACGAGGAGAACAACGGACAAGAAACTCTGATTAATTAGCTAACAAGATTTTAACTAAGGCACAGCATTGCGCGGGCTGGCTTGCATATCTTGACGGGGACATCGCGGCGGGCCTCGGCAGCGACGGAGGAACGAAGGCGGTCTGGGTTTTCTGATTGTGCTAGTCTTTTTGTTGTTCTCTTGGAGCAGTCATCGGGGATAGAGAGAGTAAGCCTTGTTTGGCGAACTTTAGAGATTTGGGCAAGTTCATAGCGGGAAACCGCTTGAATTAGGGGGTTGGTATGGTTGACACCAGAGTCAAAAAAGCGCTTGGTAATGCGCTTCATGAACTGCTAGATTCTAAGATCGAAATGGAGTTCCTGATTACGACAGTACCAGGGGGCTCCCGTGATCATTCGAAGGAATTGGTTTTGTATAACCTGAAGCTTGTGAATGTAATGGGGCTTTGCGTGTGCGAAGACAACGCAGGCATAGGTCATGATGGGACGGAAGACCGCAGTGAAAATGCGCAGCTTGCACCTAAGTGACAAGCTGCTGCTTGCGTTCACCATCACATGAAGTCTGCTCATAGCAAAGGCGGCTCGCGAGCGCACCGCCTTAATGTGCTTGGCGAAAGTGAAGTGGTTATCTGGGTGACACCTACGTACTTGGTTTGCTGTTCCCAAGGGATCGGCTTGCCGTACATGGTGATGGGTTTGGGGGGACGGAGGTTTTTAAAACGGTTGTTGTATTTTCAGATTATGCAAGAAGAATACCTGGGACATCAAAAGCGGATATGGAACCAGTCACGTATTCTTATTTCCAGAAGGCTGGTGTCATATTTCTGTAGAGTACATATTTACAGATTCTTTATGTAAAGAATTTCTGTTACTTAACAAGAACCGTCTGTGCTCCATTAATAATAAAAAAATAGCGACATCTATAGAAAAACTACACATTCATCTGAAAATGCCGTTAATAACAAATGAAGACTCAAATGCGATTCTGGTATCAATTTATGAAAACAGTAGTTCAGTGGTAGAGCAATGGACTGCAGATCGATAGATCACCCGGTTCAAATCCTGGTTTCCCCTAAATACTCTTTTTTGAAAAGAAAAAGAAAAAGCTTCAACTCTACTTGTGACCAGAGGGCTGGGCTTTTCTTCGGCCAGAGAATCAGCATTGCCATCCAACGTAGCAATGCTGCCAGCGTTCTGGCCACTTCACATTGACAACGATGTGAACAAATTTTTTTGACGCCCAATGAGCCCTTTCCCCTCTCTCCTCTTATGCTCTTGTATATAGTTTATAAATAAATACGTTATGTATTAGTCTTTATTTTTAACCGACTTATTTTTGATGCAATCTGTTATAAAAAAATATAATCAAAGAAGATTCAAATGCGATTCTGGTATCAATTTATGGGCACTATAAGCACAGGGGATATAGCTCAGTGGCAGAGCAATCGACTGCAGATCGATAGGTCCCCGGTTCAAATCCGGGTGTCCCCTAAGTACACTTTTTGTTTGCGAATTTCTCTTGTTTTATAACAAATAATACACCAATAATTTTTTGGTGAAATGAGAAAATTTGCAACAGACTATAAATCGCTGGTTTGCGACAACACCGAGGCAACTCATAATTATTAAAAAATAGGTACACAGATCGAATAGAAATCACTGTACAGTAGAATCAATTTTTTATTACATGTAAATTTTAACGTTCAAAAGTGCCGCATAATGGCCTAGTTGAAATAAATACATTTGACTTTGACTGATATTTTATCGTGCAACGCCCACCTAGAGATAGTCAAATCATTCATTTTCATCAAAGCATTTATAAATAAATTTACGGCAGGTTTATAGCTGGTGGCATTCTGTAGTCTCTGCCTCCTCCGTGGGAAAATGTATGTGTGTTATGTGTGTATGTCATTTAATTTTAATAGTCGTACTCTTTTTGAATGTGTTAGTATTGGAAGTACGTGTGACGTCATTAAATCATGAATTTACACTTCTAAGCACAATGGGTTTGCTACAAAATACAAACTGTCATATTTATTAAGCATCTACCGACAAATGTCGAAGTACCTACCTAAATTATTATTGAGTTGTCAAATACCTACAATTGTTAGTGTACCCACCTGAGTAAATATTGTTGTGTGTACAGGAAATAACCCTTAACTTACATACAAGCCAAAATGATGATATTCCTATAAAATATTACGTAATTTATAATGATCATTGTGATGTATCATGGATTTTATATTGCTATTTTAGTATTATAAGTCTTTTGAGACAATTAATACAAGACTGTCAGTTAGTATCAATATTCTTTCGAATATTGATTAAGAATTACTAAATAGGCGATATTAAATTCCTTAATTGTCTTGATACGTTTTAAAAAGGTTTCATTACTCAAGAATTGATTATTAACCTAATTGTGAGATTATTTATAGAAATGTAGGAAATGGTGGGGACATTTGACAGGTCGACTCGTTACTATAAATAGTGTGTAATTCGTAAGTTGACACACTTCGTTGTGAACTACAAGCCAGTACAGACCAGTTGTTATATTGTGATATTGATATTGTTTTCCTGAATTGTTATATTCTGTGAAAGACGGACTACACAAGCTTCACGTAAGTTATTTGATATTATAACTTGATTATTGCTAATGGTTGTGTTGAAACTCTATTTTCATATTGTGGCCTTTATTTATAATGATGTTAAATTAATTTAAGGGCTAGTCATGTTCTTTGCCATATCCTTGTTGTTTTGATTATGTAACATTGTGAAATGTTACAAGATTAATAATGGCCATAATAGAATTGGATCTTTATTGTGATAAACGATATTTATATGGATGTAAAAGATGTCTATGAATACTTTTACAACCATAGTTGCTTCCGTGGAGTTTCTTGCCCTTCTTCTCCACGAGAACTAGGTCTAGCGAACGGGCGGTAAGCTATCTGAGCCTCAATATGAATTAATTGACAAGCCTAATTGAAATAAATACCTAGTCTTGTCTTTCTGTGCTTTTATTCATGAAACCATTCCCTTATACACCACATACATAGGAACTCTGATACACAGTAAATAACCATCTTGACATATATCGATACTTTTATATGGTGTTCCATCATGATTTTAACAAATGCGTCGTTCTTAAGATTCTAGCTAGCATAGATCAAGATATAATATTATTATTTTTTATTTTTACCTAGCTTCTGCCCGCGGCTTCGCCCGCGTATATAGTGTTTTAGAATCCCAAGGCAATACAAACTATTCTATGTCCTTTCCAAGGTCTCAAACTATCACCATGCCAAATTTCATCTAATTTGGTTCAGTAGATCCGGAGATTACCCCCTACAACCACACAAACTCACAAACTTTACCTCTTTATAATATTTGTATAGATCGTTTCCCCTTTATTTGTATCTACATTGTATCTGTATGTGCTAAATTAACTAGTTTTCTTTCTTTCTTTTCTTTATTATCTTAATCATAGATCAAGAGTGAATGATAATCTTCTCAAGAGAGTGACTGCCTATCTGACTTCCACTACCCAGTAATTGAGTAACACGGTAACTCTTGGCAAATTATAATAAAGAAAAAAAGATAGAAAGTAAACACAGTTATTTGACACAAGCCAGAGCACAAAACATAAACATTAAAAAAAAGAAAAACGAAAATTTAGACTAAACAACAACAAAATAAAGGAGAGAAAACAATATAAAAGTAACATTGTGTGTCCCAAAGCTGCGCCAAATAGGACTAGTGCCGCAAAATATCACATGACGCTGGTTTTCAACTGGACCGACGACGTGACGGTATGTAACGTGTCTAAACACGGAAAGCAATAGGTACCAAAGACACCGACTTCGGAAAAGAAAGTTATTTTTCGCTTTGCAGTGTTTTTTTTTGGAAGTCGGATTGATTTTTTGTTAAAAAGTTTTATAGTAACTAAATGTGTATGTGAAACAAATACTTACACACACTAACATTGATTATTGCAAATGATATTCGGGTCATTTATAAGACGACAAAGGGGACAAGACTAGTAGCAGATTCTAGCTTCGGACTATCCTTAACGTCTGTCAAAGATCTTCAAATGATATTCAGAACCAACGTCTAAACATGCTTTCCGCGGCACGAAGGAGTCTCGATCTATAAGAAATGGTCAGCCATCCAAGGACCAACATCGGTAAGCTTTCTTTACCCTTGAAGATGGACTCATGCGGCTGGAGCTTCTCAAGCCATTCAGCGATAATCTTCTGAAATTATTAGGTATACGAAATCTTCAAGTGTTTAGTAACTTTAAAGGATCCGTATTGCGGACGTGCTTTTTCGCTTACTAAAAAAAAGAAAGACAAGAAAAACCGGCCAAGTGCTCACATTTAGGGTTCCATACCAAACCGCAAAAACAAGTTGGTTTTAATAGGAAAAATTTAGAAATTTCAAAGAAAAATCTGATATATTGGTATTTGTTTGTGTATGCGATAAGGCCGCCTATTGTGTTTTTAGTTTTAAGTTTCCTTTATAAATGTCACTTATGGTGTACAATTTGTAGTAAAATATACGTAATATTAAGCATTATCACCAAATTTGAACTTCATAGGTCAATGGCAGTTGAAAAATTCTTTTGAACAAAATTTTGTAACAAAATATAATAATTTTTAAAACATAAAATATAGCATTTATCTACGATACGCCACTCGATCGGGTCCCATTATTTTTTGGCAATTTGTATGGCTTTGGGTCACCGTTTGGCTGTAAAACCTGTGTGACAGACGACAGATGGACATACAGACGGACAGACAGACAGACGGACACGTGAGTGACAGCAATAGGGGCTCCGTTTGGACCCTTCGGGTACGGAACCCTAAAAATAACTAGGTACTCAATTTTCACATCAGATACCACAAACTCGAGGCCAAACTACTCGTAGCATCCATCTTCACATTTTCAAGAAGAAATTTTCTTTTAAATAATTGATGCTGAACTCGGTCGAAAAACAGTTCGTACTTCGAAGCGAAGTTAGTTTTTTATTACTGAAATTATCTTAATAGTTCTGCCGGTAGCTAGTGCAGTTATAAGTCTTCGTTAAGTACGGATTAAGTCTTTTTGTTCAGTTGTTTTGATGCTTATCGAGTTAGTTTAAGAGTGTATAGTTTATGGTTTTAAAGAAGAGTTAAGATGTTGGGGATAAATTCTGTTACGTTATTTTGGGTGAAAATTCCGTTTTAAATCAGTGTAACATCATTGTAATTTCAGTTGTAAAACGTCCACTAGACCTATACTTCTCATCATCATCCAGCAGACTCTCATGGCATGTCTATCATGACATAACATGTGTAAGCTGTCCTATTGTATTTGTATCTGTCTTTATTATGTTTTGTATCAAAGTCAAATGTATTTATTTCAACTAGGCCAATATGCGGCACTTTTAAACGTTAAAATTTACATGTAATAAAAATTTATTCTACCGTGCATTCGGAAAAGTAGTTTGATATGGAGAAGAATGCACAAGAAACTCCATACTTACTCTTTTAAAAAAAATAAAGGCTTTTTACAATATTTACATAAGTAGTACATACATTAATAAATTCTTATACGTGAGAACGATGCACCCAGCACTACTATACTAAATATAGGTATAAAGTATTACAAGCACTAACAGGTACATTCCTTCACTTGATAAATAGGGACATGGTTCTCACATACTTACAAATATTGCAAACTAGGTAAATTACCTATGCAATACAGAATAAGAATGATTAAATCACGTTGTATATTTTGTTCCCACTGCTGGGAGTCGGCCAATCAGTATTCTTGGTTGTTATTAAATTGAATATAACTAAATACTTGTTTTACTCTTGACCATAAAGAGAAATAAAAAGAAAATTAATAGAGAGAAACAAAATTCCTAATTCCAAATTTTAAACATAGACGCTTAAAACCGCACAATTCTTTGTAAAGCCATGCAGAAGGTTGAATAAAAAAAGAAAACGCCGCATGAAACTACGAAGAGCTTCGAATGTAACGATGTAACTTCCCCGCGCTTTTTGTCCGCATTCCGTAGGGGTGAACCATGAGCGCTAGAGTAGTTCCGTTAGCCAATACGTCCGGTGGAACCCAATGAATGGGCTTGCCAGAGCGAAATATTCTCTCGTATAAAGTCGGTTTGGCGTTCGGATTTTTAAATTGTGGAGATACTTTTTGAATTTCGACTTATTTTGTTGAAATTATTTTATTTTTTATGCGTAAAATGATGAATAAAAATTCTGAATATGAATATGGATGATTATTGGGGTAGAGGAATACTAAAGAAACGATGTATGGAATGGGTGAAAGATATGGCTAGGAAGATGGTGACTGCTAAAATAAAGATGTGTGGCAGACGAAGATATTTATATTATGCTGCCCAAATATTTTGAAATTAAGATAATGACAATAGAAAATATTAACTTTTCTAGTGTTTTTTTAGGGTTCCGTACCCAAAAGGGCAAAAACGGGACCCTATTACTACTCCACGATCCGTCTGTCTGTCTATCTGTCTGTCTGTCCGTCTGTCACCAGGCTGTATCTCATGAATTGTGATAGCTAGACAGATGAAATTTTCACAGAAGATATATTTCTGTTGCCGCTATAACAACAAATACTAAAAACAGAATAAAATAAATATTTAAATGGGGCTCCCGTACAACAAACGTGTTTTTAGGGTTCCGTACCCAAAGGGTAAAAACGGGACCCTATTACTAAGACTTCTCGATCCGTCTGTCTGTCTGTCTGTCTGTCTGTCCGTCTGTCTCCAGGCTGTATCTCATGAACCGTGATAGCTAGATAGTTGCAATTTTCACAGATGATGTGTTTCTGTTGCCGCTATAACAACAAATACTAAAAACAGTATAAAGTAAATATTAAAGGGGGGCTCCCATACAACAAACGTGATATTTTTGCAGTGTTTTGTGATAATGGTACGGAACCCTTCATGTGTGAGTCCGACTCGCACTTGGCCGGGTTTTTTAATTAATTCCATTAATATTTATTAAATTTCCTTGAATTGATATTCTTTCGTGGAAGTTCAAGTGTTAATTAATTCGCAGTGAAGTGGTCCATAATGGACAGGACACTTAGCAAAATGTTTTAGTCATAATCAAACAGTTAGCTACTGGGCAATTACGTCTGCAAAAGGACTAATTAATTCCAGAGTTTTACACAGCAATTATTCTATTCGGAAGTTTTTAGTAAACTCTCAGGATTTTTCTTCTAAGAATATGTACTAAAAACTAAAAGACTTCTAATTTATTTCAAGAAAATGGTAATTGGTAGATCTTTATATTCAGAAGCCATAGAAAAAAAAGAGTTTTGGAATGTTGATAACCTGTCTCTGGAAAAACCGGTTCTCTACTGGTTCCAAATTAAAATCCTAAAAATAACTTAAGGCAGCTTTACAAGTAATGAATAAACAGATCTTTACTTTTATTTGCTCGTGCCTTCTTTGTATGAGAAGAGGTATTTGTTATGCAGTGTGTTAGCAAGAGGTATAACGCATATACCTCTTGCTAAGTCGTTTTTCCACAATCCGTTTTGGGTAACACGATATTTCTTGGTAAGACTTTTTGTAGTATTTAGGCTACTACAAAATGCGATTATGCGCGTATCCTACTTCCTGCATAGAATAAATAATATAAATGTGAGATTGTATGTTTGTCTGAATGAGGATGACTGATGTGGTATATTTATAATAACCATCTATATTGCATATATATATATATACTTTATTGTACCAAGATAAAAACATGACATACGGAAACCTTAAAGTAACTACAAACATACAACAGGCGGCCTTATCGCGTTCTGCGATCTCTTCCAGGCAACCCAGAATGGAGAGAGATAGCCTGGATACGACATGGAGTTGCACTTGGTGCAATTATAAAATTAAATAATAAGTTACAAACATAGAAATCACTAAATATAAAATACTAAAATGGATACATAAGTACATACATACATATAAATATACAGGCAAGAAAACAATACAGCTCCAACAAGAACAAGATCACAGTGACAGGTAGTGCTCCTTTACCAGTCTTTTAAAGATCGGTAGTTTTTGCGCGCGTTTTATTGTCACAGGCAATGCATTCCATAGACGAGCGGCCTGGACAGTAAAAGATTTGTCCAGGAAGATAGTGGAATGCATTGGCATTTTGAGATTCATGTTATCCGATGACCTAAGAACTTTCGTGTGAGAGTCACATAAAAACTGAAATCGGTTTTTGAGGTAAAGAGGGGCAGACGGAAAAAATAGTATATTATACAGAAGGGAAAGAATATGAGCATTCCGGCGAAGGCGAATTGGCAACCACTTGAGTATTTTGCGGAGTTCAGAAACATGGTCATATTTGCGCAAACCGAATATGAACCTTATACAAACATTTTGAAGTCGCTCAAGTTTATCAAGTTGTTCTTCAGTGAGGTCAAGATAGCTGGCATCAGCATAATCAAGGATGGTTAGAAGAAGAGATTGTGCAAGCGCAATCTTGGTGGCAGTCGGCAGAAAATTACGCAGTCGTCTCAGAGATCCAGCAGATGCGAATAGCTTGCGGCTAACTTCCTGTAGCTAGGCAGTCCAAGAGAAGTTCTTGTCAATGAATATCCCCAAGTTCTTCACCTTCTCGCTAAAGGGTACAACAGAGTTGTCAAAATAAACTTGGGGAAGAGTCGTCCAGTCGATCCTTGAGACCAACCTTGAACTGCCCACCACCAGAACTTGCGTTTATACTACTATTGCGTTAACTTGTATATAGTTCATAACCTGGATTTTATACTTATGATACTTTATTATAAATATGAATTCAAAAAATATTGTATAAACATGTACTTAATATTCGTGGAAAGGTAAAATTTAAACAAAAACCATTACAGTGCAACATTTTCCTTCGATTTTTAAACAACTGCATCATGAAGAAGTGAAGAGTGAAGATAAAATAGTGTATGCAACAGCATATAATTAGGTATTAAAACACTCGCGTGTTATTATTATAACATTCGGCTTCGCCGCATGTGATAAACCCACGCTCGTGTTTTAATAACCCCTTTAATATGACCATTGCATAAACTACTATTTCATTCCAGTATAATTGTCCCTTGGGATAATAAAACACTTTTCACATGTGCAAAACCGCGAGCAGAAACTAGTAAAAAAAAACTTGTAGAGGCAAGTTTGAAAAGGTAAAATCAACTATTTCACCTTTTCAAATCTACTCTCCTATTACTAAAAGTGTGAGAACACGCAACACATCTCACGAAAATCTTTAACAACACTCGCCGTTCACCTCAGTCAAGTATTCTCTTTGTTGCATAAAATATAACTTTGCTTCCTGCATTCTACGTTCTACGAGCACCCTGCTCTATTTTTACAGATAAAATAGGTAACTATGTGGGTTTTATATATTATACGAGTTTCGCCTTAAAGTGTTAGGTAATAAGGTCGTTATGGATTTATAATTCAATAGAAATAACATTACGTATGTATATCCCGACGGGTTAGGTAGAGGTCCAGCTATAATACATCCAAATTTCGCCAGGTATGTTTAAGACGACAACTAACGCCAACGACCTTGAGGGAACAAAACACGCACTCGTTTCACACCCGCGAGACCCAAAATTTTGTAGTTTTTTGTACTTTCCTTATTATTCTATGACTTAAAAAAAAAAGCCTCAGATCAAAAAATAGATAATTAAATTGTCTTTGAGATGGTGGTGTGATTTCAGTGTGATTGTCGTGTTTCTTTTCCGTTTTAGACATAACTTTACAAATTAGTTACACTTTGTTATACGAATAAAACTCAAAATTTGTTTAGATCAAATTATTAAGAAAATGGTCTAATATAACATATATTTTTTTCAAAAAAATTACAATTAGCCAATTAGACGTAATTCTCATTTTAAAACCAGCTACTCGAGGGAATCGGCGCCTTAAGTCCCAAGTTGTAGGAGGCGAGCCTATTAGGTAGAATACAAACTATGTTTACATACAACCGCATTCGCTCTGCCCTCGCCGCCAAGGCCCGTCGCGTGTTCTTTCATTAAATTCCAGCCAGCCCGCGAATAACTGAGCAATAGTTAAATAATTAGATTTAAAAGGAGTTTCTTGTCCGTTCTTCTCCACGTAGATAATTTCCGAACGGATGGTAGAATCACATAATCATGATCCAATCCTAGTTGTTTCTCCAGCGCCCTGAGCCGAGGTTCTTATCCCATGTATAGCCCTCAGCGTGGTCGCTTAGGTTAAGTTTTTGTGCCTGGATGGAGGCTCTGGTTTAGTCTACACAGGGAAAGTCCGGTTAAGCAGTACTCATTATTTGGTTGAACACCACCCAAAAAAAATTAAAGGCAAGCCTATTGCCATCAACCGGGCACAAGTCCAGACTCCGGACTGTTACTGAGAAATTTCAGTTAGAAAAACCCAATAAACGTTTGCCTGACACGGGAATTGAAACCAGAACCTCCTGCTCAGCAGGTAGCGCTTGCGAGTCGTTTTTTTTTTTTTTCTCTTTTAATTTTAATCATGGTCTGGCCCCACTCCTATCAAGGTTGGAGACTCTACACTCGAAGTTGTGGGCGACTATGTCTACCTGGGACAAACGATCCAATTGGGTAGGACCAACTTCGAGAAAGAGGTCATCCGTCGAATCCAACTCGGCTGGGCAGCGTTCGGGAAGTAGCGCGGTATCTTCTCGTCCAACTTACCACAGTGTCTCAAGACGAAAGTCTATGACCAGTGTGTGTTGCCAGTGATGACATATGGCTCTGAGACGTGGTCGCTTACAATGGGCCTCATCAGAAAGCTTACAGTCACTCAAAGGGCAATGGAGAGGGCTATGCTCGGCGTTCCCTTGCATGATTGAAACGGAAATGTAGAGATCCGCAAGAGAACCAGGGTTACCGACATAGCCCGAAGAATTGCCAAACTCAAGTGGCAGTGGGCAGGGCACATTGCTCGCTGAACGGATGGCCGATGGGGCAGAAAGGTTCTGGAGTGGCGACCGCGAACCGGAAGACGTTGCGTTGGAAGGCCTCCTACCAGGTGGGCCGATGACCTGGTGAAGGTTGCGGGGATCCGCTGGTTGTGGGACGTACGGGACCGGTCAATGTGGCGACGCTTGGGGGAGGCCTATGTCCAGCAGTGGACGTCTTTCGGCTGATATGAAGATGATGATGATGATGTAAATAAATAAATGATGATGGTCTGGCCTGAAGTTTGAGTAATTTATGCGGCCTACCCAAATGTCTTTTCTTTGGTATTGTTCGTTGAATCGTTGAGCTCCTTAAATTCCGAGTTGAACTGCACGGTTATTGACAAAGGCGTGCATTGACTGGACAGGTCCACTCAATTTCAGTCACCAATCTACACGGTCTTCACATGATCTAACCAAGATTTTGTCTGCACTTTAAAAGAGACTGTGACCTCTGAGTTTGTTTCGGCCTTTCTTCTCAGAGTAGTCAGATAGGAAACGCCGACCTCATCTAGTTTAAAAAAATATGATCGACATGTAAAAGTATTTGTACAAACCAACTTACAGAAATAAAATCATTTATAATTTAACGAGGCAGTAATTCAATAGATATCTTGAGGTTTATATTTCGTTGCGTTCATAAGACTTCCCGAGTATCAGTAATAAAATGGATACATTATATCGAAAATATTTTGTCAATGTTGAAGAATCAATTCTAATTATATTTTTACACGACTACCCAAAAAAATCAAACCGACTTCCAAAACGAAAAATAACTTTCTTTTCCGAAGTCAGTGTCTTTGGTAGGTACCTATCGTTTTCCATTTTTCGGCACCGACTTCGTAAAAGAAATTTATTTTTCGTTTTGGAAGTCGGTTTGATTTTTTTGTTAAAAAGTTTATGATTTATCTCTTTTTTAGTTTTGGTAGGTACCTCCAAATATCATGAAAATCATTTATAGCCAAAGTAAATCTCATGACGATTGCAATAAGCCCAAACACGACTAGGATCCATTGTTTTATTTCGAAGTTCCAGTGCCTATCTTCCGGCTTCATCATCAGATCAGTTCGATGTTACCATTTTCATCAGCATCATTTATTTATAAGTTTTTGCTTCATCATAGTCGGTTAGTTATTCGATTGTATTATCTTATACCCGTGACATACTTTAAGGAGTTCCAGTGGCCATCTATGGTCTTCTTTATCAGTTCTATTTCACCAAATTACACTTTCTGAGTGTAAATAATTGCATTGTTGATAAAAATACCAAATTCGCTATATGTATGCCTTTAATATTTGAGGAGTTCCCTCGATTTCTCTGGGATGCCATCATCAGATCCTGGTTTGCTTATCATGGTACCACCCTTGTGATATCTACTTTCCAACAAAAATAGAATCATCAAAATTGGTACATAAACGACGAAGTTATCCGCGAACACACATAAAAAAAACATATATACAATCGAATTGAGAAACCTCCTCCTTTTTGAGAAGTCGGTTAAAAAAAGGAGAGTTATATTTTTATGTACAATTTTTAACAAAAGTACAATTTTCCATAGGCACAGTCTTATGAGCATAATATTACTTCTGTTAAATTATTTAAAGTTAGGTATATTTATAAGCATCTCGTTGTCTTCATTTTAACTTGATACTTTCCTATGAAAAAGGTTCTTTACAGACAGACAGAAACGAAATGTCTGTCCTAAATCCTATTAAGGTTTCTTTTTCCTTTTGAGGTATGAAACCCTAAAAATTACTTAAGAATTTAGGCTATAAACTATTAGATAATGAAAATGAAAACTAAGGTCCCTTCATGTATGATGTCAATTGGTTTTTTATTGAATTTAATCATGTAACCTTTAATAACGTAATTACAATCATTAGTCTTGATTGAGAAGGCCTTGACCTTAAGTGTTCTAAATATTTAATTTTATTAAGAGCTGCTGCAAGCATCTCCATCCCAGAAATTGTACCAACACATGATGTGAATTTCAATTAATCAGATTACCCGTGCTTTTAACGGATGGGAGGAATTATATGGAAATTATCAAGGAAAGGTCAAGTTTAACCTTATTATATTATGTAACATCTAACCTGTATTCTCAGAAGGGGTAGATACATGACATACCCATATGCTACTACCGTAGTACATTTAAATCAATCATGTATGATTTTGTCAATTAGTTGTCATTTCCTTGTTAACGGGAAAAGTTTGTCCATACTTTATTAAATTATATATTATTTATATTATAAATGCGAAAGTAACTCTGTCTGACTGTATATTTGTTACCTTTTTACTCTTAAACCGCTGATCCGATTTAGATGAAATTTTATATGGAGATAGTTTGTGAACCTGGGAAGGACATAGGATATTTTATTCTGGAAATCATCCTTAAGGGGGTGGAAAAGGAGGTGGAAGTTTGTATGGGCACTAATAATTTCTCAAGTAAGGCGGCCCACTTTAAAAATGTATACGCGATATAAAAAAATGGCTATTCGAAGTACTAAGGCTACACTGACGAAGTCGCGAGCAACAGCCCGTAATTAATAATAATAAGCCTTTATTTACTGATAAACAAAATAATTACAATACAATTTATAAACTAGATCAGTGATGAGCAAAGTAAGGCCCGCTGGCCAGCTCCGGCCCGCGAAAGCATTTAATCTGGCCCGCCGACGGTTTTCGACATGAATAGTATATGGCCCGCGATAATTATGCCATAAAACTACAGATGATGCAATATACGATTTCAAAATTATGCAATATAACTACAGATGTGGTTGGAAAAACGCGGGATTTTCAGGTATTTTTCGGAACCAGAATCCTAATCATATTATATCGTTATAATTATCGTGGCAGGGCCTTCGAATAAAAGTTACATTGTATTTTTTCACATTTTGTGCAAGTGTGTAATGCTGTAGTGTTTTATATGATTAAAAGTTTCAACACAAAATGCATTTTTCCTATTATTCTGGCCCTCCTCTGAAATTTCTTATACTTTCTGGCCCCCCCATTAAGAAAGTTTGCCCACCACTGAACTAGATAAAACTAATTATTGCACTTCGCCATCGTCCATCTGCGCGTCCCTTGACGCATAGGCTTTTACTTGTGCAATAAGACATTGTTTCTTGCCAAATTTCGTGATTCTAGGTCAACGGGAAGTACCCTGTAGGTTTAGATTCCCGAGATTGATCCCCAAGAAGTGTAAAATATGCGTCATTAACAGCTGGTTCTCTTGATTGCGTCGTTGCTTGATTGTAGTTTGATTTTTTCACAGCTGCAACGGGTTGCAAACTTGAGTATACGATATTAATTTCAACTCGATATTTCTACGCGTTCTTGATAGAAAGACAGACAGACAGATAACAAAGTGATCCTTTAAAGGGTACGTATATCCTTTGCCGCCTAACATCCACTAGCTGGGGAGCATCGACACAAGTACTACGCACATCTGGCCTGTGTCTGTCTTTTTCTGCTGGAGAGTTCGCATGCCCAGTGTGGCATCGATCCGTTCACGCTAAAGAAATCGACACAGCACTAAATGACACCTGCCGCATCTTAACTGGGTGTTTAAAACCAACCCCACTTGTGATGCTGTACCCACTGGCGGGTATAGCTCCACCAGAAGTTCGTCGCGAAATAGCCAGCCGGATCGAGAAGGACAAACAGGAACGGGACAGTCGGCACCCCCTATATGAGCATCAACTCCAACCTGCGCGCCTGAAGAGTCGTAAGAGCTTCTTCAGACATACGACCTCCTCGAAAGCCAGCGCAATTAACGAGAGATGTGAATTATGGAAACATACACACCCTACTCCTCCACACTTCATCATTCCGGCAGAGAATCTGCCCCCTGAAACGAACTGCAGTGGTTAATCTGGAAATCCCTAAACCGATTGCGGACCCAGGTTGGCTGATGTAAAAGCAACCTGGCCAAATGGAATACCATAGACACATCCAAAAAACAGTGTCAGTGTGGGGTCCCTTCGCAAGACATGGCCTACCTCCTTGACTGCCCTACATGCCCAGCAAATGAAAGAGCTGTCCGAAAAGCTACATACTGGTCGGACAAAATCTGAATGGTTGTATAGTTTGAGTTAATCAACACGTAAGAAGAAGAAGGGTACCGATTTTTGTTATGAGGTACGGTACCCTAAAAAACTAGTTTTATGTTATGTTATCCTCATTTGCAAATAACTCTCTCGCTCTGAGGTGTTCTGTTAGAAAACCCAATATCAACTTTGCACATAGCTTGCCTCTGTAATATTGTTTAGAGAACATTTATGAACAGTTATGATTATAATATGGATAAGAACGCTGACGGACCTGTGGATCTAACCACATTTCTCATTAGAAAGCACATATTACCACTGCTAAAAGCTGAAATCAACCTTCCTCATTTATTTAGCCAAACCACTAGGAGCTACCCCGTAACCGGAGAAATTAACTCCGCTAGTTTAATTATGAGCGATGAGCCAGCGTAGACACCGCATGCATTATTATTACTCTAAACTTGCAAGCTGTGAGAGTGCACAGTAAGGTTACAAGTCAAAGTACAAGATTTTGCAGTTGGGTAATGTTTTATGATTTTTCTTTAAAGGAGATTGCCCAACACCCCTTATGAGGTATCGTGTCTGCGATTTCAATATTATCCCAAAATAGGATTTATATTTTGTTGGGTTTTGTAGGTTTTTTTTTCCATCCGTGTCCTTTACTTTATATGTACAGACAACAGATCAGGTTCCTTCACTTGGACTTTTGTATGCACCTTATTGCATTGTAAAGGTCTATCCACACATATCAGGGCCGTGCCCGGGACGTGCACGGGACGTGGACAGACCGTGCCCCGCCAGGGGCTCAAAAAAATATCGGTGGGAACATTTTATATGACGTTCGTTCACACAGTCAGTGCATGGGCTCGGGCACGTCCCGTGCACGGACGTGTGTGAACGAGTTCATATAAAATGTTCCCACCGATATTTTTTTGAGCCCCTGACAGGACCCGGCCCTGTCACGTCCCGGGCACGCCCCTGATATGTGTGGATAGAGCTTTATAAGGGATCACTCCACAGAAACATCGTCATATCTCGTGAACCCCGAAAAATAAATAAAAAATGGTTTTCTAATTATGAATATAACGAGTTTTTTGACAATATACAACCAAATTCCTCAAGATACAACCATTTTTTCAAAGGGGACCAAGTTCCCTTTCAAAATGGGCACTCTTTTTTGGGTTTAGTCAAAAGGGGGCCACACGTCAGAAGTGTCTATCTCAGGAAAGGAAATCAGTAGGAAGATGAAATACATATTCGGAAATTGTGTGTATGGTATTGGCATGCATCAGTTTTTTTTACCTTTCTGCGCGACCCAAAGGAGGATAATGTGTTTATTAGTCTGATGTATGTATGTTTGATTATGTATGTATGTTTCCTATGTGGCGTTCTAGAGACCAAACGCGTGAGCCGATTTTGATGATTCTTTCGTCAATCGATTTGTCTAAATGTCTTTAACCTTGCGAGTTAAAGTGGTTAAATTAATATTGAAAAAAAAGGAAAATGGCGGCTTTTGGGCATCATAATTATTATGGGGTTCTCCATTTTTTTTCTTGCAAACCCATCTTGTGGGGTATCAAAATGAAGGATTTGAAGAGGTGATTACAAAAAAATATACCACTTATTTTTTTTAAACAAATTGGAAAAAAAATTACTATAAAGTTTTTTTTTTACTAAAAGTAATCCGTACTCTGTGTTTCTTCGTTCTTGTGAACTACATTTGTTTTAGTGCATGTCATCGTGGTTTAATTAAACTGAATTTAAATTACAGGCTCTCTAGATCTTTACTGTACAAGACCATAAACACTTTGATTGGAGAGATTTATACAGTTATTATTTTATAATCGTCATCACTGAATGTAACTAGGTATCTTTTTTATTTGAGATGGGTTTGCTCTTGACTCTTATCTAGTCTAGGTCAGAGGAGACAGAGACGAGAAAGTCGACGATGGAATGAGCTTACCCAGAAGAACCCTGTTCACTCTAAGTTTGACGAGATTCGGGTTGAACGCTTTTGGAAACACAGACGCTACCTGCGTGAGGTTTTACAGAGCGAGCGTATTTAAATGCTGCAGGTCATTCTTATGATTCTCGCATGTCACCCTTTATTTCCTCCATCCACACAAAGAAATGGGTCTGTTTCTTTAATACAAATATTTCAAAATACTATTTACCAACTTTAGATCTATAGAACGATACTTACGCAGAACCGATTGTAATTATAACATAACTCGCCACGCCCCAATAATAAAACCGGGCCCCAATAATCCATATAACTTTTCCAATTAATAATGAAAAAAAGGCAGTAGGTACATTAATCAAACGTCACAACCCGTAACCGCTGGCGGTTCTCAATAAACTTATATTTTGCACGTTATTAACCCTCGAATGAAAACATCGCCCGATACTTGATTTAGTGTTATTAAGCTGTCATTCGCCGGCTTCAGACCCCAGAGACCGGAGCGAACAATGCCTTGCTATTAACGGGTTAACATAGTGTAATATGTATGTGTTGTATTGTGTAGTGAAGTTTTAAATAGGTTTTTGTTGTGATAGGTAATGTATTTTTTTTGCATATCGGGCAATTTTTTTCTTGGTAATGGCAACACTGACGACATGTATTCAATAAAGTCTAGTTGTATTACGTGATGTAGATACAAAAAATATATATTTAGAAAGCTTATACCGTGTTTTATAATTATATTGAGAGGCTCGCATTTGACTTGATGGTGATGATATGGTCGATGATGAAGCACGCTTACCTAGAAGTAAACTGTTCACTCTAGGTTATAGCTTTCAGGTGGTCGATTCAGTAGACATCTCACCGTGATGACTTGGGTGAAGTGAGCTCGAATCGAGCTGTCATTTTAATCGATGGATTGACTGAAACTAGAGCTTGACTTCTCACTTGGAGCTCACTTCACGATGACTACAGAAAACACCGACTCACCTTCTTTGATTGTTTCAATGAGTTAGGTGAAGTGAGGTGGAATTAAGCTGTCATTGCAACCCATGGATTGACTGAAACTAGGGCTTGACAGCTCATTTCGAGCTCACTTCGGGATGACTATAGAAAACACCGACTCACCTTCTTTGATTGTTTCAGTGTGTCGTGTTTTAAGCTAAATGATTTATTTGTGTGTTTATGTTTTTGTAAAAAGAATCACTGATCAGATTGCAAACATATTTCTCTGTCAGGAAACTAGTTTATCGATAAGTGTCACAGTACATTTAATTATATTTCGATCACACGAGCAAAACCGCGGGAAATGCTAGTACATTATATTTATGTGGGTTACACCCTGCTCAAGCAAGCAATTAGACAACATAAGCTGCAATATCTGGTCGGTGCAGCAATAAATTTCCACCAGCTATAGATTAAATAGAGGCACAAATTAAAGGAATTTTTTCAACATTATGCTCCATATGGTTGGTTAGGCAGAGAACTAAATAAGGCATCAGAGGCTTTGGGCAAAATGGCTTGCAAAATGTTGTAAATGATACTCAGATTTCAAAAAGATTAAAATGTATTAACCACAGGTAATTGAAGTATCATACCGTCATACAAGTACGGACACTATGACAACGATTGTCAAAAATTCCACAGTAAAATGTATGGGATTGTCAAGCGCTACCAAAATGTTTTTTTTTTTATTTGTAGTAGGCTTGCGCTTGACCACTATCTCACCTGATGTTAAGCGACGATGTGGTCGACGATGAAGCACGCTTGCCTAGAAGAAACCTATTTACTCTTGACTTAAAGACTCCCAGGTTGTAGCTATCGGGAAATACAGACACCGGCAGAGAATTTCACTCTTTTGATGTGCGCATAATAAAAGTATTCCCAAAACGTTTGGTGCGTATGGGTGGGATGTCCACCATGTATCTACGACGCATCGCCGTATGCCTTGTAGTCCGATGGTGGAACGGGCTAGAAGGAATCAGTTCATGCAATACCAACGCACACTCCCCGAAATGTAACCGATAAAATACCGACAAGCTGGCAACTCGGCGCCGATGATCAAGGCTCTGGAGCTTAGACTCGACCAGTATATCATTGCCGATAAGCCTCTTGGCCCGTTTTTCGATCGACTCGAGTGCATCCTGCTGGTATTTGGCAGATCCGTCCCAGAGATGAGAGCAGTACTCCACGCATGATCTTGCGCTTGATACAAGTTGAGCAACTGCTCTGAGGTGAAGTACCGTCTCACCTTCACAAGGATCCCCAACTTTTTGGCAGCCAGCTGAGCTTTTGCCTCAATGAATGGACCAAAATTGGGGGTCAATGTCAACGTAAGACCAAGAAGCTCAAGTCGGTCCGTTATCGGCACGGTCACACCTCGTAAAGAAGGAACCGGGTGGAACTGGCTCCTTTTAGCGGAAAAAAGACACGCCTGGGTCTTAGCAGCATAGAACCTGACCAAATTGGCATCGCCCCATTCGTAGAATTCAAGCTTTCAAGGACAGATCCAAGCGCCAAACCATGGCCTCTCGGAGTGACCGGATCTGAGGCCCAGTAGCACGCACGTTGGAGACGTATCTCTCAGCAACACTGCTGTCGTCCGCATACCCAAAGGTGCTGGGTTTTAGCAGATCGTTTATGTGAAGCAAGAACAATATTGCTGAGAGCACCGATCCCTGAGGAACCCCGGCATTAATATCCAGTTGGTCAGACGAGCGGCCATCAATAACCACTTGGATGGACCGGTCCCTCAGGAAGTCTGCAATCCAATCACACAGACAACTGGGCAAACCGAATAAAGGAAGCTTGCCAATAAGGCTTTCATGCCAGACCCTGTCAAAAGCCTTCGAGATGTCTAGGGACACCGCAAGCGCTTCCCCGTGCCTCACGATGGCCTCACTCCAGATATAAATGGCATACGCTAGAAGATTCCCAGTTAAATAATGTCACTTTGTCAATCCATAGGCTTTAGACAATGCTCTCATCTCTGGGACGAATTTGTCAAACACCAGGTTGATGCACTCGAGTCGATAGAAAAACGAGCCAAGAGGCGTATCGGCAATCAGAAACTGGTCGAGTCAAGGCTTGAACATCGTCGCCGAGACACCAGCCTGTCGGTTTTTTATCGGTTACATTTCGGGAATTGTGCTATGGAACTGCACAATTTGATTCCGCTTAGCCCGTTCCATCATCGGACTACAAGACAAACGGCGATGCGTCATCGGTATATGGTGGACATCCCACCCGTACGCACAAAGCGTTTTAGGAATACTTTTATTGAGTGTACAGCTAAGGAGTGGAATTCCCTGCCGGAGTCTGCATTTCCTGATAGCTACAACCTGGGAGTCTTTAAGTCAAGAGTGAATAGGTTACTTCTAGGCAAGCATGCTCCATAGTCGACTACATCATCGCTTACCATCAGGTGAGATAATGGTCGAACGCGAGCCTATCAATAATAAAAAAAACAAGTGACATTCTAGCAACGAATGTGTCGCTATAGAGAATGGAAAAATGTCAAAAACTTTTTGGGAATTCCAAGCGCTATCGAAATGTCGCGTCATCAATCCCTTACATTTTGGCATTTCAACCATCGCCTTCACTGACACAATGAAACTTTGTCTAGGCCTATGGGGCCTATACAATATATTTTGTCAACTTCAATTTGATTTCGATAGAATATCATTAAGATTTTCGGCGCTTCAGAAACGCAGCATTACCTTGCATTAAACAACAGCCATCAAAATGATTTCCATATCCAAACATAACTACCCAATCTACACTGCCCATCCCTCTAGAGAGCGTAACAAACCCTAATTGGCGGTCACAGTAAAAACAAACGGCATACCGTTACAACCGAAAAACGGGAAAATTATATTAATTCGCGGTACAGCCGGGTCGGAACCACAAACTCCGATATTTAATTCATACCGCCGTAATTTATTTAGCAATGACAGCGAACGGACAATGTTGCCAGTATAAAATATTGATTTAGTTCGCTTTTTTGTTTGTTTTAAGTGAAATTATGATGAATGAGTTTTACAGTTTCGGTGTTGTGGTTTTTAAATGGGGTGAAAAAGTTTTAAATGATGTTAGAGCTATAATATGTTATGTCGATAATGGGTCGTCCAGGGAAGTATAAGTTACAATCATACCTTGCATTGTTGTTACGGATTGAAAAAATACAAGTGACTATTTATTTGCAGCAAACGTAAGTTATCTCACCATTATAATAAAAATCATCTAATGAGCCCATAAATATTTAAAAGCCAAACATGAGTTTTCTTGATCATAGTCTTTATCTTCTTCTGCTGGAGAAATACACCAAAACCCAGCATGTTCCAACGGATTGGTTTTCTTATCGATAAGACTCTGCTTTACCTTGACCCTTTAATCACCTACTTCTGCTAGCGAGGGGTTTACCTGAAGCCATTAACGTATGTAGTAAAGACAGAGCGAACCGAGCGTTCTACACATCACACACATCATCAGCCTATTAATGTTCCCACTGCTGGGACACAGGCCTCCTCTCTGTAAGAGGGAATGGGCCGTAATCCACCACGCGGGCCCAGTGCGGGTTGGTGGATGTCACATGTCTTCGAATTTTTGATTCTAGGACATGCCGGTTCCCTCACGATGTTTTCCTTCACCGTTTTGAGAGCAGTGGTGATGAAATAATTTACACAAAGTAAAGCGCCTGCCTGGGCTCGAACCCACGACCTACAACTACGCGACCTACAACGCGTTCTAATGTCGCCCCAATTTGGTTATCATAAGTCATACTAAACGAAGCGAATTTGCCACGCGTTTAGTTATCCTGGTGAATGCGTTTATGTAGCGTTCGGATGGCCGTATCTTTACTATTTAAATCTATCATCATCATCATTTCAGCCAAAAGATATCCACTGGTAAACGTAGTCCTCTCCAAGTGTGCTCGCATCCCGCGGATTCCTGATACCCTAACCAGGTTGTCGGTTCACCTAGTGGGAGACCTTCCACCGCAGTATCTTCCGGTACGCGGTCACCACTCCAGAACTTTTCAAATTAATCCGTTCTACGAACAATTTGCACTGCCCACTGCCCCCAATTCTTTGGGCTATGTCACTAACTTTGGTCCTCCATTTAAATCTATGCCCACAACATTTTTCTAGAAAACTCACAATGCGAAACCAGCAACAGCCCATAACAAATGCGAGCTTACATTTTGTCATCGATAGAATACTAACACGGAATATCAGCGGCTGCAAACATTTCCTACCTAACGCCTTGCCACACCTTGCAAGATCCCGAGTAATCCCTAACTTGGATTTGAAAGTCCCACGAAGCTTAAACATTGTTATAGGAATGAAAGATTTTCCTTAGAATGTTGTATTTTAGAAGTGTTGTGATGCGCTACTTGTAAGTTAGAAATCGCCAACCCGTCTTGAGCAAGCGTGGTGAACAATGCTCAAGCCTTCTCTGTATAAGAAGAGGATTTTGTCCTGCAGTGGGACGGTTACAGGATGGTATTATTATTAATATACTATATCACACTGTGCTGTGCTGACCAGTGTGTTTTGTGATAACATATGGCTCTGAGACATGGCCGCTTAAATTGGGCCTCATCAGAAAGCTTACCGTCACCCAAAGGGCAATGGAGAGGGCTATGCTCAGAGTTTCCTTGCGTGATCGAATCAGAAATGTAGAGATCCGCAAGAGAAGCAGTGTTACCGACATGGTTGCAGAAAGGATGGCTGATGGGACAGAAAGGTTCTGGAGTGGTGACCGCGAACCGGAAGACGTTGCGTTTGAAGGCCTGCCACAAGGGGGACCGATGATTGGTGAAGATTGCGGGGATCCGCTGGATACGAGACGCATGGGAGCGATCAATGTGGCGACGTTTGGGGGAGGCTTATGTCCAGCAGTGGACGTCTTTCGGCTGACTTGATGATTCGGGACTATAATTTTACATATTCAGAGGAAAATAACAAAACTGAAGATCACGCCTGTATTCTCCAAAGGGTTCAGCAGAAGTGTACATATAGTACACCCAAAGTTCGCCAGTAATATTTAAAATACATATAATAGCGAGCAAGAACGACAAGTAAACTAAAAGCTAGGTAATAAGCAAAAAAAAACAACCGGCCAAGTGCGAGTCGGACTCGCGCACGAAGGGTTCCGTACCATTATCGCAAAAAACGGCAATAAAATCACGTTTGTTGTATTGGAGCCCCACTTAAATATTTATTTCATTCTGTTTTTAATATATGTTTTTATAGCGGCAACAGAAATACATCATCTGTGAAAATTACATGCTATCATGAGATATGGTATATCATTATGATATATCATCGGTTCATGAGATACAGCCTGGTGACAGACAGACAGAGGGACACCTCTTCCTCTTCACCCAGAGCGGGAGAAGTCATTGGATTACTTAACAACAAAAAAAAATAGGTTTTATGAAGACTGATATGTCTAGAAATACCGAATGTGTATAATAGAGATGACAATTAATAAAGAAGAATATAATAAAAAACATATCCCAAATAATGGTCTATCCACACATATCAGGGGCGTGCCCGGGACGTGCACGGGACGTGGACAGACCGTGCCCCGTCAGGGGCTCAAAAAAATATCGGTGGGAACATTTTATATGACATCGTTCACACACGTCAGTGCACGTCCCGGGCACGGCCCTGATATGTGTGTATAGACCTTAAATCGGTAGGGTGCCTTTCCACCAAAGATATGCTATACTACGTCGTTATGGATGCGTTTGATAACCTCCAATCATTGTCCATATAGCCCAGCCCAGGCTGGTTCTGCTAAGCTATGTTTTTTATATGGATGGATGCATGATCTCTCTCTCTGGATGCATGCTATGGATGGTCGCCTCTCCCTTCACCGCACCGCCGCCGCTCCGCTCCCCGTGCCTTCCCTACTGTCGATACATCGCGTAACTTGAGCTGCGCATCTTCCTCGCACAGCTACCTCGCGGCAGCGCATCTTACTAGCCCGCTACAAAGCTTAGCATCAGTGGAAACCGCCACATAGTTTTGTAGCTTAGCTTTCACATCCTCGCAACATAGCTGCATAGAAACCTAGGGTGAGAAAATAATGATGGTGTCACAATAGAGATGAGAAACTTATCGCATAATAAGAAGAAACCACGCATGCTTTTTATCCCTAATTATTTCTTTGATATCCTCAATATTCTATTGAACGTATGTTTTACTGTCAGACCTTAAACATTCTAAGATTACTTCAGAATCATATCCAAAACTTATCGTTTAGCCACTATTTACATCATCATCATCGTCATTTCAGCCGAAATACGTCCACTGCTGAAGATAGGCATCCCCCAAATATCGCTACATTGACCGGTCGCATCTACTATTCATATTCATCATTTCAGCCAAAAGACGTCCACTGCTGGACATAGGCCTCTCACAGGCGTCGCCACATTGACCGATCCCGTGCGTCTCGCATCCAGCGCCTTCCCGCAACCTTAACCAGGTCATCGGTCCACCTAGTGGGAGGCTTTCCTACATATCGTCTTCCGGTTCGCGGTCGCCATTCCAGAACTTTTCGGCCCCATCGGCCATCCGTTCTGCGAGCAATGTGCCCTGCCCACTGCCACTTAAGTTTGGCAATTCTTCGGGCTATGTCGGTAACGTTGGTTCTCCTGAGGATATCATCATTTCTGACGTGATCACGCAAGGAAATTTCAAGCAAAGCCCTCTCCATTGCCCTTTGGGTGACTTTAAGTTTTACTTTTCTGATAAGGCCCATTGTGAGCGACCACGTCTCGGTCCCATAGGTGATCACTGGCAACACACACTGGTCATAGACACTATTCATACTAACTGAATAATTTATTTTAAATATCCATTTTCACCTCCAATATTTTAACAGTCCATATAACCTACAAACTACAAAACACGTTTAAATTTTAAACAGTTCTGAAACACAGCACTGGGAAATGCGATAATTATTTCATGTAGTTTAATTACGAATACGATTGGCTGCCTCGTTAGTGGCTAACGTACGTTTTAAAATAAATAAAGCATTAATTAGGAGGTTAAAATATCTGCTGGTGTACCCGATTGAGTATTTTCATTCGATTCAGCCAATTGTAGTTGAATTGCGGTCGATTGTTAAGTTTTATTTTAATAATACCTCTTTTTCTCAATCATGCTTGAAAATTTGAGCATTATTTTGACAACCTTCTCCGAGATAAATCGAAATTGCTTTATTGGCCAAATTCATGCAAGCAGCGGCCAGCAAAAGTTGTATGAAAATCCATAACTGCCGTGTTTAGCGGCCAAATAAATTACATAGTAAACTCATATCTGTCGTGTAATTTAAAAATGGAACGATCTTATACTCCAGAGCATGGCAACGAAGGAGGTAACTTATCAAAGATTTTATTTAAATTTCGAACTGCATTGCAAATACAAAGCTGTTTATTGAAAAAAGAAACAAATGAACACTTTAACGCGGGTAAAATTATTGTTGGTCGTTGTTCGATTTGATTTTGAAAAGTAATAATGTATTTGACCAAAATGAGTAGTACTGCTTAGTTTAAATTTCCGCGCATTATTTGAGAAAAGTACTTTTCTCAAACATGCTTGGAAATGTGATCATTATTTTGACAACCTTCTTCGAGATAAATCGAAATTGCTGTACTGGTCAAATACATGCGCGCAGCGGCCGGCAAAAGTTGTATGAAAATCCATATCTGTCGTGTCTAGCGGCCAAATAAATTCCATAGTAAACTCATATCTGTCGTGTAGTTTAAAAATGGAACGATGTTTTACTCCGAAACATGGCAACCAAGGAGGTAACTTATCAAAGGTTTTATTTAAATTTCGAACTGGCTTGCAAATAGAACGCTGTTTATTGAAAAAAAAACAAAGGAACACTTTAACGCGGGAACAATTATTGTTGTTCGTCATTGATTTTGACAAAATGAGTTCTAGGTACTACTTAGTTTTAATTTCCGCGCATTATTTGAGAAAAGTACTATACAAGCCTTGGCCACAACTAGGCATTGATGGACTTACGTATGTGTGCCTCGGCTTCGCCTCGGCCCACATTTACACGTTCGTCCATCAATGCCTATTTTGCTGGCCACTGCAGTAATGTACTAATACAAGCCTTGGCCACAACTAAGCATTGATGGACTTACGTAGGCTTCGCCTCAGCCCACATTTACACGTTCGTCCATCAATGCCTCTTTTGCTGGCCGCTGCAGTAATGTACTATTTTAAGACTTAAATGATTTACTTTTAGTATCCAACTAAAAGATTTTAAATTTATTGCTTTAGAAAATATTGGGATGGCAAATGACGTCACTTCAGTTGATGATTGGAGGGATTTCTTTACTGTTGGAAGGCCAGTTGAGACAGTTTGGGCAGTCTAATCAGGACGACGGATGAAGACTGACTGACTGTTGTGTTTAAAGTCGTGACAATTTATGAAGTCGGATTTGACAGCTATAAAAATACGTTATATAAATTAAACTTGATGCTTACGAATGATACTCGTTTTTATAGTGTATGGGTACCATAGTAATTAATTAGGATTATGTATTTGATTTTTCGTAGATGTTCATATAAAGTTATCGCGGCATTTAAAATGAGAAACGTCATCGAACTTCTTAGATTTTAACGATTATTAGTGGATATTGTGTATTTAGTTCATGGTGAATGTGTCCGTGGCATCAACAGTGCGCCCTATCAGAATATCAGCGCAGCGTTATTTTCTTTTTAATAGCGTTGCACATGCTGAGATAGGAGCCTTTTTGTTCTCGCACGGGGTTATTCTTTTTTATTGTTTGTGTTTTGCTTATCTCGTGTCTCCTGTGCGGGTAAAAGATACTTATTTTTTTCTTTCTGACTAAAACTGGGCGTGCTTTTTGATGCGTAGTTAACTCACCCAAATGGTTAAAAATAGTACCCAATGGTTAAAATTTCGGTAAAATGTTTTTTTTTCATAAATCGCTATACTCACAAAATAACTGTCAAATTTTGAAAGTTAATTATTTAACTGTTTATTAGGCTAACATTTAATGAATAAATGCGTGTAACCAAATTTGATACCATTGATTATCATATTTAACCATTGGTTGAGTTAACTACCATAAGTTAACAAAGGTTGTGAGGGAATGCTGAACATACATAGTGATTAAAATTATAACCCTCCTTTTGGCTTCACCGTAAACGGGTGGATATAGTATATTTAAGTATTCGCCTTTATTTTAATTTATTAGGAACGAGCTTCACCCAGTAGCTATGCCCGCGTAAATATCAGAAATTATTCCAAGAAGATTTTCACCCGGCATGTCATAACAAGTATTCTTCCTTCAAGGTCAAGAAGATTTTCACCCGGCATGTCATAACAAGTATTCTTCCTTCAAGGTCAAGAAGATTTTCACCCGGCATGGCATAACAAGTATTCTTTCTTCAAGGTCCTATCTACCTCTATACCAAAATTTCAGCGGTTCAGCGGTTTATGCGTGAAAACGCAATAAATAGGCAGAGTTACTTTCGCATTTTATAATAATTATCACCTTTGTAGATATTTACCCCAATTTCTAGCCGAAATATGTTACTTTTTACCCGACTGTGGCAAAAGGAGAGTAATGCTTTTCCACCATTTAATCACCCTTACAGACTTGAGTCTTTGCCCATCCAATAAATAGCCGTGATGAACGAATTATGGTATGTATGAGATTTCTCTGTAATGCGAGGGTCAAAGATAGGTGTCTACAACCACTAAATCCATAAACTATGTGCAATAAGTCATAAGTCACCACTATATTTAAACAAACTGTCAATATATAGCCAAAGACCAAACGACAAGTGAAAACGTCCTCAAGAAGCCACGTTCTCAAGAAATGTTCACAATAAAATCTAACGCGTGTTACGGGGGGAAATGGCGGCAAGCAGCTGCGAAGGTAGGTAAGAACACCCGCCATCTTGAATATGAACTGTAGGCACGAGCAATCGATCGTTGGTAATGATATCTGTGAGTTTTATTTAATAAAGGGTAAGACTCTTTGTCGAGTTCAGTGTGATTATATTTTTCCACATATTAGTGAGGAACTTGAGGCAAAAACCTTTGTTCATCTTACTAATATTAGACATTTGAAAGTTCGGATTTATAGATTTGTTTGTGGATGTATGTTTGTTACTCAATCACTGCAGAACGGCTGGACTGTTCTTGATGAAATTTTGCACAGAGATAGATTATACTCTGGCTACTTTTTTCCTGGTATAATGTTTCCTTGAGATAAGAAAACACTTTTCACGCGGGCGAAGCCGCTGACAGAAGCTAGTATAAAATAAATGTACCATCTAAGTTTATCTAGGACATCGCTGATAATGGCGAGGGAGAGCTGCACTTGTAGTTATTATAAGTTTGAAATCGACAACCCGTTTTGGGTAAGCCTCGTGATCAATACTCAAAACTTCTCTGATAATTGAGAAACAAAAAATCAAAGACCTTTCAGTTAAACAATTCAATAAACATTTTTTGAGTCATTAACGTTTCGTTATAAAGCATAAGAATTTTTCTAATCCTTGATTTCATGGTTTTAAAAAAGATCTTATAGATTATTTGGAATTATGAATGAGGCATTTTTTTTTAAATCCTTCTTATTATAATAGAATATTACATTTTGGTACAAGTGTGCAATGTTGGTGATTACCGCTGAGGCGCCATTAAGACCCGAGCCGTTAGGTGATGGTCTTAAGAGAGCCGAGGACGGTAATCATCAATACACACGTGTATTATACGACGTTTTTCAACACACTTGTGAAGTAAAACTAAACTAACTGTAATTTCAACAGTGAAAACGAATTGTGAAAATTTTTTCGCTATCGCGGGAATAATTAATCAGTTTTCCTATGCGCGCGCATCTAACAATGGCGATCGGCCATAGAGTTCATCATAATCGGTAATAAGGTTTCTTTTTTTTTTGGCTTTTCGCGGATTGCATTTTAGCCACATACAAAATGGGAAATTACAAGTTTTCTTTATTACAAAGAAAACAAAAGTTATATTTGAGTGAAAGTTTTATTTATTAAACACGTACAAGTTGAAATTATCTATTTAATTACGAAGTTGCATGAAATGAGCAAGCAAACAATAGGTACATTAATTTATTTGTAATACTGAGCACGATCTTTTTGGTATCCAAACTTTTTTAAGAACAAAGCAACTCAACCAATATAATAAAAAAAAACTCTATAACTCACTTGTGAATAATAGCAATGAAAAGTCACAGTTTGATCACAGGTGTCATTATGTACCTAATTGTGGTGAAATTAAAGACACTTTATGAGCAAGTGTGTTGAAAAGTCTATTACACACCCAACTGTGTAATAGACGGCAGATTACCTAACAATATTTTCCTCTCAGAATCTTCACAAACTTTTCGACCCCGTGCCTGTCTTTAAAGCCAGCGTTCTCGCTTTGTGAAGATCTTGTTCACGTTACTATATCTATTCGATCAGACATACTTTATTTTCTAGTAAATCACAGAAAAATCTATCCAAAATCTACCACGCCACAACACAGCAGGACTTAACAAAATGTGCACAAACACAGGGCATGTATCAGAGAACCTCTCGGGACAGCTAACAAAATTAATCAGAGACAAGTAAGATGGCGGAAAGGAACCAGTTTCCCGCCATTCAGTGTAGTAATGTCAACCATTTCTACGTGTCGCTTTACTACTTCCGATGGGGAATACTGGCGAACCTTTATTTTGTTGGACATGGCGTTGAATGACTTGGTTGGGAGTGTGATCAAGAAAGTGGTTTGTCTATGCCTTTGCCGATGATATTTTTGTTAAACCCACACAATGCTATACAATGCTATACTTGCCGCGATAGTGATTGTAGAAACGTCTAAATGTGAGGGATTGATTGACTTTTCGCGTTACAGCTATTAACATTGCCATACAGTTTTGTCATTTTTAGTGTTCCGTACCCAAAAGGTAAAAACGGGACCCTATTACTAAGATTCCGCGGTCCGTCTGTCTGTCTGTCACCAGGCTGTATCTCATCAGCCGTGATAGCTAGACAGTTGAAATTTGCACATATGATGTTTTTCTGTTGCCGCTATAACAACAAATACTAAAAATAGAATAAAATAAATATTTAATGGGGGCTCCCATACAACAAACGTGATGTACATTCATAACACAAGTCTCTATAGTCCGATAATTTGTTCCCAGCTTTAAATATAAAGTTTATTTGAATTTAGAATTCCAAGACAAACAAGATGGCGGAAAGAAAGAAGTTTCGCGCCTTTCAGTGTAGTAATGTCAGTCATTTCTACGTGCCAACTTACTACTTCCGATTGGGAATACTGACTAAACCTTTATTTTGTTGGACATGGTGGAATGGCTTGGTTGCGAATGTGATAAAGAAAGTGGATTGTCTTGAGTCTTTATCTATGATTTTTAGGGTTCCGTACCCAAAGGGTAAAAACGGGACCCTATTACTAAGACACCACGATCCGTCTATCTGTATGTCTGTCTGTCCGTCTGTCACCAGGCTGTATCTCATGAACCGTGATAGTTAAACAGTTGAAATTTTTACAGACGATGTATTTTTTGTAATCTATTGTATATTTTTTAGTACTGTTCTCAAGTAAGTGACATACGTCTTTATTGGGAATAAAGTTTCTTTAAACCGAAACCGATTTCTATTGTCGCTATAACAAGAAATACTGAAACAGAATAAAATTAATATTTAAGTGGGGCTTCCATACAACAAACGTGATTTTGTTGCCGTTTTTTACGATAATAGTACGGAACCCTTCGTGCGCAAGTCTGACTCGCACTTGGCCAGTTTTTTTTATGAAACAAACTCACAAGACAAAGTGTTGTACTAACAGCGATGACGATTGTCGAAATTCCAAAATGTGATGGATGGACGTGACTTTTCGACAGCACTTTGCTATCCCATACATTTTTGACATTTTACGGCCAATGGGATCAATTGCTGTGTCTGATAGTGTTGTTACCCGGTTGATAGTCGGTTCGTCCATTATATTTAGAAACAAATCAATACCTACTAAGTTAGGAACAGATTACCAATACATAAATTTAAAAATACCAGCCTGTTAATGTTCTACTGTAGGCTTTTGCCTATGAGACCCTCTTCTCGAGGCTTTTGCCTCTTCTCATACCGAGAAGGGACGAGCATTAATCACCAAGCTTGCTTAATGTGTGTTGGTGATTTTGAACTTATATTAACTAAAAGTCAAGGTTTCCTCAAGATATTTTCATTCACCGTTGTCACTCCCAAGAAAAAAAAAAAAAAACTACATAAAAGTTTATAAATTCACATTGTTACTTGCCCGGATTTGAATCCACAACCTCAAGCACGAGAGACGAGGTCACAGCCACACCACGACATTAATTTAATAAAACACATTATTTTCTAATAAAACGTTAATCTCAAGAAAACCCAGCTTACTTACCAAAACATACAAACAACTTTTCTTGACAAAACAGAACCTCATCTCATTGCATCTATCTCCCTAAATCTTCATAACAAACTTAAATAAACGTAACAGGTAGAAGTGGCACATCTAAATCACGGTTAATAACGTGCGTTCGTAATTTAAAAAATTCTCCTGGCTACCTTTACTTCCCTGGTCCCCCTTACTTCCTTGCCAGTATAGTCGGGTGTTCGGTTATAATAAATAGTATAATAAACAAGATTAACGATGCATAAGGAGGCACGTTTCCTGGACAGTGATGTAAGTGCATGTGGACCGGATTTCGGATGCTGTTACACTGCAGAGAATGTTCGACGGAAAATGGCTCGACTGTTTTTGGGTGGTTTTTATTTTGGCACTGTTCGGAGGTTTATTGTAATCGTGCTTTGCTTTCATATCATAATTTAAGTAAGGAACACACTCTTTAAGTTTGGTGTGACAAAGATTAAGTTTAAATTAAATGCTTTAATTACGATATAATAATTTAGATCAAGTTATCAAAAAATATGTAGGTACTAGTCTAGTCAATATTTTTGGGACTTGTTTTTTGTTTGGACCTCACTTATTGTCACACTCACCTTATTTATTGTTATGTAGTGTACAGGTATTTTCTTATTATTTTTAATATACACTTACAACCCATCTATTTTTTCTTTTATATAAGTAAGTACTTTTATCACAAACACATTTAGTTACTATAAAACTGCTTTACGTCCGTCACGTCATCAGTCACAGGTCCAGTTGAAAACCAGCGTTGGGCACTAGTTGCCCGACATTTTGCTGAACTGGTCCTATTTGGCGCAGCCGTGGGACACACAAAATATTGTGTATAAACACTTTTATTTTGTTTTATATTATTGTCGTTTAATCTAAGTTTTCTTTTTTTTAATGTTTATGTTGTGTGCTCTGGCTTGTGTCAAATAAATGCGTTTTCTTTCTTTTTCTTTCTTTCTTTGTCAAGTGTAACTGATATTTTGACCCGTGGCTAAAATCGTAAGAAAAGTCAGCGTATCGTTTTTCCAGAACAATTTTCTTAAATCAATACAAATGTTTACCATCAGTGACCCTTAACAGTGTCATTCAAGCATCGCAAGGTTTTTGCAAAACTTCTGATTAAGATGGCCGATAAAAGGTCTAATCAGTTAATCATCATCATCCTTTTAATTTTCCCACTGCTGGGACACAGGCCTCCTCTCTGTGAGAGGGAATGGGCCATAATCAATCACGCGGGCTCAGTGCGAGTTGGGGGATAATCAGTTAAACACTGACCGAAAATACACTAGAAAAACCTTTTTCCATTATAACAACTAACCTAACCTACCTGTAACATAAACATGCACATATATTGAAACTACAGCTTATCCCGACTGCTCCCAGGCGATTTAGCGATGGTCCAATCACAAAAGTTAGTGTCAGCCCTGTACTGCCTGCACTCAGGGGAATATTCACAGTTGTACGGATTGACAGGGTACGTGGATCGGTGGATCTCATCAGTGCAATTGATTTATTTTTGTTAATGTTTTGGTAATGCTCTAACAGTTGATTTTTATGTAGTAAAGAGAGTTAGTGGTACTACACCTATACAAAAGCTTTTTGTCCCGCTACTGCTAAAAGGCTCACCTTTACTGTTCTAAGACTAGACAAGTGACATTTCATTGAATGAAAACGTCGTGTGCCTTAGCCCGTCATTACCAACTTTAAATATTCTCATAATTGTTTTCATTTAAGAAAGGCTAAGGAAAACTACAAAAATCAGCAACATAACCAAGGTGGCAGATATGAGAGTAAAGACAAGAACAATGAAAAAAGATGGACGGGACATAATTGTGTGGAGAACAAAAACAGACAAATAGACCAAAAAAGAGTTACAGAATGGTAACTCTTCTCTCTCATAACTTTCCAAGAAATGGAAAGAGACAAAGAAGAAGACAGATAAAGAGATGGGAGAATGATTTGCCAAAGGATTGGAGGAAAACAGCAAAGGACCGAAATAAGTGGAGGGAATCAGAGGAGGCCTATATCAAAAGACAACCTGACCTGGTCTGATAGTTAAGATACGATTTAATATAGATAATTTAGTAATGCATAGTTATCATAAGCTAGATGTAAGATTTAATTTATAAAAAAGTATTGTAAACAGGTTACAGGGAATAAAGGCAATTTTTATTATATATATTTTTAATGACGGGCTGGTGTCCGCAATCCCGTCTATGCGCGTATGTTGCGTACCGTTAAGAGATATCGAATTGTCACGTGACCACTATTACATTTTGGCATTTGGATCATCGGCTTCGCTGATATAATGACACTTTGTTTGCAGCCTCCAATGTACATTGTGTTTTGCCTTCTCTGGCCAATCTTCCGTAAACGCTTTTATCACGCCAGCTGCAGCGTTTCGTCTTCTGGCTCCCACTGCGTGACGATTCTGGCCCATCTATCATTGTCCATTCTGCTTATATAAGCTACCCAATCCCACAGCCTAACAGCCTTGTTGCCCACATCAGCGATTCTTGTTTGTGAGCGTGGACCCAATACGCTATTCTCTATCTCCCTTTGGCAATTGTCGTATAGGATCATTGATGTATTAAAATTTTAATACATCAATGTATAGGATGCATAATATTTTGGGTCACCGAAAAATTTGTTTTTGACTCATTATAGCTAATGAACTAATACAAATAGTTTGGCAGTGATCTGACACCACTCTGGTAATATTACCTAATGATACTAAGGGAATTAAGGCCCTTTTTTTGCCGACTTACGCATTTATATTTTCATGTCCAAGTTATTAGGCGAAACGACATCTTTTATAAGCAGGAACAATTCAAAAAGTTTTCAATATACAACGTTACAAAATTCCCACCTCGGTGTAACAGAGGCCCTTGTAAAATCCGCACCGCGCATGCCCAGGGTGCACTCGGCTTAACTTCAAATATTTATACCAGAGCCGGTTGCTTTTAGGCAATAAAATTTACATTTTTACAAACGTTCGCCTCGCCTTCTGTCGCGGGAGTTTCGAGCGTGTTTTTTGGCAGATAATACTGTAAATGGTTTATTTGAGGATTTGCGATGGGGTAAGCAAGTTTGTTGAATCGTATTTTAGGTTCTTGAATGGAGGTAATAAATGTCAGTGGTGTGGAAGTGAGAATCTAGTAGTCAGACAGTAAGATCTGTTGCAGATTATTTAGAGCTTCCAATGTTTGTGTCCAATTTAAATTAGCTAAGTCTAAAGCGCCTCCGCTGGATGCGAGATGCACGGGACCGTCAATGCGGTGACACTTGGCGGAGGCTTTTGTCCAGCAGTGGACGTCTTTTGCCTGAAATAATGATGATGATGAAGTCTAAAACGAGTATTTTTTTTGATGCCTTACAAAATATATCGATTATTAGATTTTCGGCATGGCTGAAAATGGATAGAATGAGGACATATTTTTTTAACCACTCATAAATCTTCCCGAATATAGCGTCTTTCGCCTGTAAGAGATTTTTGAAGATCACCAACAAAGTAACTTGACCTCGTTCTTCTCAGAAATCAAAATAATTTCCTCTTTCCTTCAAAAGAAAACGATCATTCCAAATGAGAACTCGCACAAAAACATCGTTATCCACGTTAAAGCGTAAATGTACAAACTCACAATACAATACATACATACAATAACCATTTTCATAGCGCACACCTTTTTGCCAACGATCAGGGTTACCAATCTTACAGATTCAACAGTACGTTTACATTTTTTTATAACTTTTCTTAAGGCTAGCTAAGTTATTTTCTATCAACGATAGAACCGCGGTAGCGATCGGAAAAATGTCAAAAAATGGTTTTACATTATTCCTGAGTGATATAGGCTAATTTCATCCCGAAAACGGGTCCTGTGGGGTGGGCCACGGGAGCGAAGCAGCGGGGAATAGCTAGTTGTTACATACATACATATACTCACACCTCTTTCCCAGGAGGTAAGCAGAAACTACAAATTGCTATCTACTATACTCCTATATTGTTAGCTTTTTTATAGTAATTATTACAATCTTCTACAGTTATTTTAGCAGTTTTTCTTGATAGGGTTGGCAACATAGCCAACGATATACAATTTGCAGGAACGTGTCCCACGGCAAGGGAACACCGGGAATCCAATGTAATATTAAATACTGGAACAATGAGGGAGTTAAAATCCCGGGATATTGTATAGATCCCGGATTAAAATATGTAAAGGAAATCCCCGTATGGGTATCTGTTACGTGACTAAATATTGGAAACAATGGTTTCGTCTTTTGATGTTTGGGTTTGAATTAGGTTTATTTCCTTGTGTTTCAGTGTGTGAGTGTGTAGGGATTTGTTCAGAATCAGACCTTTTGTTCTGCTGTATTTTTGGGATTTGAATGAGTTCATAATAAGCACACGTTACGAGGTCCTGGTTAAGTAATAACAGCTGCACGGGTCGGTGTTCAAGGTTAAGCAGACGTCGGTCCGTGTATGATTGGCAAAGGCTTGGAACCTGCTTTAAAATAACCGGTTATTAAACGTTAAAATTGATTTTATCGTTTATTTTGTTCGGAGTCTAAAATTTAAAAGAGCGTTATTGAAAATCCTAACTAACCGGTTTAGGCGGAGCGCACGCAAATTATTGTCTCCCTGCAGATTGATTGCACAAATATGATTATTTTTGTAAATTTGTACTACGTACGTTTTCAATCGAAGGTAGGCGACAAAAACCGTTCATAACCGGTTAATACCAGAAGACTTATTACGAACTTTAGTTGCTTAAGACTGTTTAATTTTGTTAAAATTAGAACAAACCGAAATAATATGTTCCCTATGTACTTAGGCGTTAACAAGTTCGATATTTTTCCGGTTTTAAGCCTTGTGGGTGACCATTATTTACATAATGAGACTCCTCCGTGCCTCGGAAAGCACGTTAAAGGTCTATCCACACATATCAGGGGCGTGCCCAGGACGTGATAGGGCCGGGTCCCGCCAGGGGCTCAAAAAAATATCGTTGGGAACATTTTATTTGACATCGTTCACACACGTCCGTGCACGGGCCCGGGCACGTCCCGTGCACGGACGTGTGTGAACAAGTTCATATAAAATGTTCCCACCGATATTTTTTTGAGCCTCTGACGGGGCACGGTCCGTCCACGTCCCTGACTCGGCCCTGATATGTGTGGATAGACCCTTTGGTCCCGGCTGTCATTTGAATATCTTTGACAGCCGTTACGATAGTCGAAAGCCATACAAATCCGACACCAGTCTTGCAAAGGGGTATCCAGAGCGAGTGTTACCCAGTTGCTGGGTTATGGAGATAAAAAGCTGACCCAGTCTTGCAAAGGAGTATCCAAGATGAATGTTACCCAGTTACTGGGTTGTGGAGATAAAAATCTGACCCTAGTCTTGCAAAGGGGTATCCAAGATGAATGTTACCCAGTTACTGGGTTGTGGAGATAAGATAGGCATTCGCTCCATGTAAAATACAGGTACTCAGCTGAATCTGGTAAGATTGGAAGCTGACCCCAACATAATTGGGAAAAGGTTAGAAACCTTAATAGCAAGCCTATAAATCAGGGGTCGCCAAATGGCGGACCGCGTCTAAATCGGGACCGCTAACCTATTTTGTGGACCAATCCAAGGTGCTATGGGCTACGTTCGGAGTTTCCTTGCGTGATCGAATCAGAAATAAAGACATCTGCGAGAGAACTAAGTTTACTGACATAGCCCGAAGAATTGCCAAACTTAAATGGCAGTGGGCAGGGCACAGTGCTCGCCGAATAGTTGGCAGTTGGGGCCTAAAAGTTCTGGAGTGGCGACCGCGTATTTGAAGTCGCAGCGATGGAAGGCTTCCCTCTAGGTGGAGCGATGACCTGGTCAAGGCTGCGGTAGTCCGGTGGATGCAAAACGCACAGGACCGATCAATGCGGCAACGCTTGGGGAAGGCCTATGTCCAGCAGTGGACGTCTTTCAGCTGAAATGATGAATCCAACATCATCATCATTATTATTTAAGCCGAAAGACATCCACTGCTGGACATAGGCCTCCCCCAAGTATCACCACCGGTCCCGTGCGTATCGCATCCAGATAGTTTCCAAGATGAACCTTCCAATGGACATCTCCAAGATTTAATGACAATAGCCACACACTAACTTTAGTCTAAATTTCAAGACTAAAAAAAATCACGTAAATATTTGAAAAAAACTTACTTTTATTGAAAACATATTATTTAATAAAATATTTATAAGGCCGGGCCTTACGGACCGCGATGGGCATGTTATTTTTAAGAAACGGACTCCAAATAAAAGAAATTGGTTACCCCTGCTATAGAGTAATCTAGATTAATTTCTTTCTCAAAACGACATTCAAATTACAATAAAAAATCCTAACCAAACCAAATCTAAGTTTTTCTCAGTTCTCTCCCATAAACTCGAGTCGCCCGGAAACGCTAGCTTTAATGTTAGATTAGAAGAAAATGTAGCTGCGTAAATACAGAGAGCTTTTCCAGACAAAAGTACGGATAGAGCCTATAAATATACCGTTTCGCAGGTTTATAGTTTTCTCAGAAGATTCCACCCTATTGTAAATCATAGTAGGACAAAATTGCGCTAAGATTTGCTGTTCGCTCCGTGAATGTAATATCTTTTTGTTGTGCTATCGCTTTGTTTATTGTTTTACTTTTAGGTTAGTTGTAGATTAAAGTTGTTAGTGTTGTAATAATTTGAATAGTCTTCTGGTATTACGATAAATTATAAAGTGAGATAAATACTATTAATACTCTTTACTCTGTTCTCTCGCAGGGAAGAGGCCTGTGTCCCAGCAGTGGGAACATTAAAAAGGCTGATGATGATCATAATTACTCTTTATTGCACATTATAAAAATATAGTATGACAGTCTGAATCTGTTGCCGTGGCATTATTGTGATTTAAATAGTGCTGTAATAAAACATCAAAGAGAGTGTACAAAGAGTATATTATATACGTAATATTTTACCAGTTAAGTTTAAGTCCCAGATAAGGGCGCAAGCCTATTGCCATCAACCGGAAAGGAAGCCAGACTTTGGGCTGCTTTTAAGAAATTTGGTATGGAAAAATCCTGAAACTTTTTACGACTGGGAATTGAACCCGGACCTCATGTTCAGCTGTAGTGCTTGCAACGAATAGACCAACGAGACTGTCATCGCTACCAACTTTACTGATGGACTAATCTTCTCACCAAGGACAGTGGCATGAACGGCAATATGAATTTGAATGAAATATTAGTCAGGTTCCAAGCTACCGGTAATTAGGGCTTCAGAGACAGCGAACCTCCTCACTATGCTAGCCGTATCGACAAATACTGTCTTCTGCATCAGACCCTTGATCCAACTGCGCAATGACAGCCTCGACAGATGATCGGCGAGGCTATTTGCCATCAGACCGTTCTTCTGGAGCTACCTATTTACCCCGTCTTCGGCAAGAATAATACAACAATAAACCCCTTCGCAAAGGCTCCATCATTCCTATTTAAATATACGTAAATGTAGAAGGCAATTTCAATCTAGTATACGTCAACGAAATGTCTCATAAATATGTATAGATCGATTCGAGAATATTGGTAGATGGCATTAAGTATTCAAATTCGATGCCATCGGATGCAATATTAGGCGCTCAGCTCTCTGCTGTGTTCGGGCGCTGTGTTTATCTTATTGGTAGATGGTGGGAGATATTTGAAGGAGCTTGGGAGATTAGGGCTTTGGTGAAGTTTGAATATTTAAGTTATCGATTACCACCACAGATTAATAACAGTAACTGGGCGACCGAGCTTTTGACTTACTTGACTTAATATCTTATGTCCCCTGGATGGGGCACAGGGCATCCACGGTAGTCCTCCATCGCGATCGGTCTTGAGCTTCACGCTTCTCCTCGCTCCACGTCATACCGATGCTGTTCGCTTCTGCCAATACGGTGCGACGCCACATGACGAATCCCTTCGCAGCGTGTGGCCGATCCAACTCCATTTGCGACGCTTGATCTGGTGGTCGATCGGGCTCTCTTGGCATTTATTCAACAGCTCTACGTTGGTGATGTTCTCGGGCCAGTAAATGCCGAGTATGCGACGAAGACAGCGGTTGACGACGACTTGAATCTGGCGTGAGATATATTTTGTGACGTTTCACGTTTCGCACCCGTAAAGCGGATTTGACATTTGACTCGAAGATTTTGAGTTTAATCCTTTGAGTCAGTTTCCGCCATTGCCAAACAGGCCTCAGCTGCGCGAATGTAGCTCGTGCTTTGGCGATCCTTGAAGTGATGTCTTCTTCACTACCTCCAGTTTCCGACCGGGCTCTGCTTGGGTGCAAATACGGAGAAAACGAATTTTTCCTAGACATGAGACCTAGGTAGAACAATGTTTCACTCCCGAAAATCCCTACATTACAAAACTTATCGAAATCGTTAGAGTCGTTTTCGAGAACGTTATTATAAATATATATATATATATATATACGTGGTGAGTTTTTCAAGTGGGCGTGGATGGCCAAATCCGAAACTAAGTGGAATAGCGAAAAAGACGAACATTTTCAAAACAAAATTTCGAAACCTATACAGTAATTTTTTTATATCAGACGAGTGCCCGAGGGCACTCGTACTACATTCCTAAAATAGGTATAACAGAAACCAAAAGAAAAAAATAATAAGCAAGGTTTATTTTAAATTAGATTACCATTTAATTTCTAAAACCTGAAAACTCAAAACACAAATTTAATTACCCATCAAAAATATTTCTTGCGTATCCAATTCACGAACATACAATCCAAAGTTTGCACATGACAAACAGAAAAACAAAGAACAAAGTTCGTAATAAGGGTATCCACCCTTTGCGACAAACTTCTGCTAAGACAGTTACGCTTACGGGACGCTCTAAAATTTAATTTTACATACGAAACTTCGCAAAGAACACATTGGAATTAATCCTGAGGAATTGTTTCTGATGTCTGTTCGAGATGTGCGGAATTACATCCTCGTTTGCTGGGCTAAATGGCCAAGTGCGAGTCGGACCAAGTACTGCGGGTTCCGTACTGACAAAACGCTGACTGTCTTTTGATTAGGTACTACTAACATCTGTCCGTAATTTTGTCTGCGTAGAAGCACCATCATGGCAATAGTAAATCAGTGGAATAATTTTTGTAATAGGATTAGTATTTATAAAAAAATATCATTTTCCTCACATATGAGGGCCGTGCCAGGGTCGTGAACGGACCGTGCCCCGTCAGGGGCTCAAAAAATATCGGTGTGTACATTTTATATGAACTCTTTCACACACGTCGGTGCACGGGCCGTGCACGGGCCAGTGACGAATCTTCAATGCCTAGGCCCGGCCCTGTCACGTCCCGGGCACGTCCCTGATATGTGTGGATAGACCATTAGAGTTAGTTGGCAATTTAATATTTTAGAGGGTTTGGTTTAGATATTTCTAGATATTGCAGATCATTGTAAAACAGTATTCTGTCACAAATGCCTATCTACCATGTTTGTAAAGATTCTACAGTCTTGTAGCAGACAGCATGTGTAGGCTGACAGGCCCCAAGGATGTGTCCTAAGAGGCGTCGCATAGAGGGTTACGGAGTGGTGTTCTACATGCTTATTGTGATCACCGGGGTGGTTTTAGTATGATAAAAATCCCACACTCCCTGATCTTTACCCCAAAAGTCCAGGGCCTTTTGAAGGTTTCCTTCCATTAAGAAAAAAAATGGGTCAGTAAAAGAGGACCGTTTTCGCTCTTTGGTAACGGAACCCTAAAAAAAAAGAATTTGGTATTTCGTTACAATTCTTGGAAGAAAAAGCAGTAAGATGTTATTGTTAATACTCTCTGCTCGACTCGCGTAATAGTAGGCAGTTTTCTTCTATGAAATAATGGATCGTGTTTCATAAGATCATAAGAATTACCTAATGGGGCAGATCTAGGTGGTTTTCTTTGATACTTTTCTGAACTTTCACAAAAAAAGCGATATTCCTTTGTCTTAGTTTGATAAATCCACCGAGTTCATGACCAACTGAAGGTACTGGGGTCGGTTACCTGTTTGATGGTGTTCAGTTTGCTCAATATTTTAGATGTTGCGACTCCGTATCTGAATTCAGTAACTAGGTAATACAATATCCCTTGGCAAGACTTGTGTTAGATTGGATAAAAGATAAATAACCAACAGCTAAATACTCCTGAAAATTATACAATCCACTGTAAACAAGAAAGACTTTACAGACAAATAAAATATAAAATGATAAAGCAGAACGAATTTGGTTGACGTCAAGCCACGGCTAGAGGAAATGACATCGCTATTTAATTATGTACAAGGTCTGTATCCGCGGAGCACTTGTGAAATAATTCATTATAATATACGGTCGTTTTAGTATGTGCTTTCTAACTATTCCTTTACTCCGAATTTCGCTGAAAACCAGCACTGTTGTGAATGTAGCTCTGCTCTGTGAATTTGCCACAGCAACATATGAAATTGTCGAAATTATATCTTTTAAATCACCAACCCGTATTGAGCAAGCATGTTGATCAATTCTCGTGCCTTCTCTTCATGAGAAGAGGTCGTTGGCCTACAGTGAAACTGTTACAGGCACGTATTATTATTATTTTATAATATTATTATATGCTTTGCAGGTCAATGTGCTCGGACCGGATCGATTTTCTACCGGCAAAAACGAACTTCCATGCAGACTTTCATAGCCTGCTATATCCTTTATGGAGAAGAAATTTCAATAATCTTTCTTAAATTACCTATGCTTTTATATATTTTATACATATATATATATATATCATTTTTAGGGTTCCGTACCCAAAGGGTAAAAACGGGACCCTATTACTAAGACTTCGCGATCCGTCTGTCTGTCTGTCTGTCTGTCTGTCTGTCTGTCTGTCCGTCTGTCTCCAGGCTGTATCTCATGAACCGTGATAGCTAGACAGTTGAAATTTTCACAGATGATGTATTTCTGTTGCCGCATAACAACAAATACTAAAAACAGTATAAAGTAAATATTAAAGGGGGGCTCCCATAGAACAAACGTGATATTATTGCCGTTTTTTGCTCGATATTAATAACGGCAACAGTTAGACGCCTGAAATATTCACAGAATGTTTAGTGTAATATTTACTTCAAAAATTAATAAATTAAAATAAAATAAATTAAGGGGGGCTCCCATACAACAAACGTGATTTTTTGCAGTGTTTTGCGATAATGGTACGGAACCCTTCGTTTGCGAGTCCGACTCGCACTTGGCCGGTTTTTTATTTCTATAGGCTCGCGTTTGACCACTATCTCGCCTGATGGTAAGTGATGACGTGGTATACGGTGAAGCACGCTGGTTTTTTAGGGTTCCGTACCCAAAGGGTAAAAACGGGACCCTATTACTAAGACTTCGTGATCCGTCTGTCTGTCTGTCTGTCTGTCCGTCTGTCTCCAGGCTGTATCTCATGAACCGTGATAGCTAGACAGTTGAAATTTTCAGAGATGATGTATTTCTGTTGCCGCTATAACAACAAATACTAAAAACAGTATAAAATAAATATTTAAGGGGGGCTCCCATACAACAAACGTGATATTTTTGCCGTTTTTTGCTCGATATTAATAACGGCAACAGGTAGACGCTTGAAATATTCACAGAATGTTTAGTTGTATATTTACTTCAAAAAATAATAATTAATAAATTAAAATAAAATAAATTAAGGGGGGCTCCCATACAACAAACGTGATTTTTATGCAGGGTTTTGCGATAATGGTACGGAACCCTTCGTGTGCGAGTCCGACTCGCACTTGGCCGGTTTTTTTAATATGAAGTAGTTTCGGCTGTACGCCATCTACTAACCATTGATTTTTTACCCGACTGCTGAAGGAGGGTAATGTGTTTATCAGTCTATGTATGTACGTATGTATATATGTATGTATGTAAGTATGTATGTATGTTTGTTCCTATGCGGCGTTCTAGAGACCAAACGCGTTGGCTGATTTTGATGATACTTACGTCAATCGATTCGTCTTAACCTCGCGAGTGTCACTGGCTACATTCAAATTGGAGAATAGAAAAAGGCGGATTTTGGGCGCCATATTGTGGAAGCCCAATTATATTTTTTCTTCCAGCCCCATCGTGTGGGGTACCAAAATAAAGAATTTTTAGAGGTAATTTCAAAAAAAATAATACTTATATGTTTAAATGTATCTAGTCCTATAAAAAAAAACTAAAAAGATATAAATAAAAAAAGTAAAATTATAAAATCAAAAAACCCGACTGCCTAAAAGGCGAACTAAAAAGACGTAAAAAAAACAACTAAAACAAGAAGAAAATCATGCTGTGCAGTCGGATGATACATCTGGTTTTGGTCAGCCAGCTCGCGAATATGCCTAGCCTTATTCCCAAGTATAAAAGATAAAATGACAAAAGAAAGTTGTTATCATCTTGATTGAAGTTGTCCTGGCATACTAAATTTATTTCTGTACTTCTTCTCAAGCGGTCTGTAAGAGTGTTACCAGACGACGAAGCCAGCTTGCATAAGTGTTGCCACCAACGTAAGTATTTACAGAATAAACATTTCTGTTTGAGCAACGACAATATTTTATTAACTTAAATAGCATAATATCGGACACTTTCCAGCATCAGATATGCTTCAAGGTGTCCGATATTTTTAAATTAGTTACTTTCACTTGCATTGAATAATACACAGTGAATTTTGAAGGGAATCGTGTTACCCAGTTAATGTGTTGTGGAGGTCAGATGTGGCGTGTAAAATACTAGTATTCTGCTGCATCAGGTTGGACTAGAAGCCGACCCCAACTTAGTTAGGTTAGGGGAGATTAATAAACTATTTGCCTACACTGGAAGTAATAGGCAAGGTTTTGTTGCCCTCTGCAGCAGAAGGACAGATAAGCAAAATCCCGGAATAGCAAAAGCCCAGATTAGCAGAAGGACAGATTTGTATAAAGGCAGAAGTACAGACCCACACAGAAAACAAAAATAAAATTGAATAGTTACAATTGGTAAAAAATGATTTGAAAGTAGTATTTTTTTTTCATTCGTTATAAGCTCACGTTTGACTACTATCTCGCCTGATGTTAAGTGATGATGAGGTCGAAGGTGAAGCACGCTTGCCTAGAAGTAACCTATTCACTCTTGACTTGAAGACCCCGTTCTAGCTATCAGGAAAAAAAGACGCCGCACCGGCAGGGAATGCCACTCCTTAGTAGTACCCACAATGAAAGTATTTTCAAAACGTGCGTATGAGTGGGATATCCACCATGTACCGATGGCGCATTGCCATACCTCTTGTTGTCCGATGATGGAAAGGGTTAGGTAGAATCAAATTGTGCAGTTCCATCGCACACTCCCCGAAATGAAACCGATAGAAAACCGACAGGCTGGCAACTTGTCGTCGGTGGCTTTGAGTCGACCAGCGCATCGTTGCCGATCGGTCTCTTGGCCCGTCTGTCTATCGACTCAAGTTCATCAAGTTGGTATTTGGCAGATCCGTCCCAGAGGTGAGAGCAGTACTCCATGCATGACCTTTAGATATAATAAGCAAAGAGGTCACAAATTGATAATAAGGTTACTAGGATTTTTAACTTTTTTGACAGCGACAATACATTATCTGCCTTTATGCAAATCTGTCCTTCTGCTAATCTGGGATTTCTGGGATTTTGCTTATCTGTCCTTCTGCTGCAGAGGGCTTTGTTGATCTTACTGACAACAGCCTCATCTTTCAGTCGAAAGACGTCCACTGCTGGATATAGGCCGCCCTCAAGCGTCACCACATTGATCGGTTCTGTGCGTCTCGCATTCAGCGGAGTCCCGCAGTCTTAACCAGGTCTTTGCTCCACCTAGAGGGAGGCCTTACAACGTTGCGTCTCCCGATACGCGTTCGTCACTTCAGAACTTTTCGGTTACATCGACCATCTGTTCTGCGAGCAATGTGCCCTGCCCACTGCCGCTTTAGTTTGGCAATTAACCCTTATTATATGGGCGTTTAACAAACAAAACTGGTAACAAACATGATATATTTTCGAGATTTTCGCATTTAACCCTACATGTGACACCATACGCAGTGTATAAAAAACTTACCTAACTAAGATTTAATATATACATATTTATTTCAATCCAAAACTATTGGTAACTAAGCCTAAAAATTAAACGAACCTAAATAGTATGGCATTGAAAAATCCTACACATTGCTGTCCACTGGTATTGTACTCAAAAGACTGGCAGCGATGCCACGACGTATGGCAATGCTTATCTTCAGACTACAAACATAAAAGTACACCGTTCCTCTCTCCTTGAGAGAATGAACGTTTCGCAAAGGTTATTTTGTTTCTCACACCTGTATTTCACGTACCACTCTTTCATCCAATATCAATCCAATATGTAACACAAAAACATCTGAACATCAACACAAATGCCAGTTTATAAAACTGTGACGTAGGCGCACAATATATCATAAGATTGCCAACGAAAATAATCCGTCAACGAACGTCGAGTTATTGTCAGGTTGGCAGACGTGGCGATAGAGGAGACGTGAAATTGTAAGAATGGAGTATAAGGTCGAATGTTCACGAGACACCGCACGTCACGATTTGCGCTTTCGATTTTTAACACACGACACGACTGTAGACGATCCGTCGTTTGTTCGTTTGTTCATATGACACGATTCTACAACCACACTGCAGTGCACTTGTATTGTTCTATAAGCGCGTGAGTGACGAACCAAGCGTGAGCCGTGCGGTGCGGGCGATGTGCCGTGTCGTCTTGTTTTATACTATAATAGTCACCGCAAAAAAGTCGCGACGACATAGTAGCATCGACAACATAGCCGAAAAACCGTTTGTAAATCGTCTCGCGTCTAGTGCGGTGTCGTGCAATGAACAAACTGTCCATACAAATATAAGGAGCTCTGAATCGAAACCACATTTTGTCGTGTCGTGTGTCGCGTCGTGAACAAACGGCCTAACAGTGTCTAGGGAATCGCCAAGATCGATCAGGAATAAGAATTTGTTTAGGTAGTGCAGTGAAGCTGTCAAAAATCGCCTACTTTTACGCATACAATAGAAATGACATTAGATAAAGAAAGGGTAAAATACCTTATTGTGGCTTATGTCACATAAACTACCATGAGGCTGATTTTTCATTGTCTTGTTTTTATTCAAATTTATTTGTGGCCAGTGTAACATGTGAATACTGTCTTCTTATTCTTTCATAATACTTCTCGATTCTTTTTAGACTGCTTGATAATATTATGCTTTATGATGGCTTTGTTCTTACTAATTATTCCGTGGTTACAGATGGTTTCAGTACTTGAGATCTGCTGAAATGCAGTGTTTATCCATTTCAATATATATTGTAAATTTGGTTGCATGTTTTTGCAATGCAATGCAAAAAGTTGCATTTTTTTGTTCGCCCGTTTAAAGTAGCAAGGTTTTTCAATATATTATAATATGAACTATCTACATATATAACAATTCTTTGTTTGTAAATGTTATATCCGGCAGTATTATTACAAAATATCTTTTACTGATAGAAAACAATACTTTTTATGTGGGCAAAATATATGCTTACTCTGAAATAGGCCACGGAAGTAAAACTGCGAGAAAAATTTGCTATTTAGATTTTAACTAGCTTCTGCCTGCGGCTTCGTCCGCGTGAAAAGTGTTTTATCATGCCAAGGAAAAATTATACCGGAATAAAATGGCCTATGTGCTATTCCAAACTATAATCTATCTCTGTGCCAAATTTCATCGAGATCCGTCCAGCCGTTTGAGCGTGAAGAAGTAATAAACATACAAACACACACACACACTCACAAACTTTCGCCTTTGTAATATTATTAGTAAGAAGAAGTAAGATACTCTTCTTTATTCATTTTCACGTGATGTTATAATATCGTATTAACGAAAACATCCTTTGTCAGTATACCCATTGTTCATATTCCCTTGACTCCCAAGCACAACACTACTCATTCTACCACATCCTTATGATGACGTCACAAGCAGCCATGTTCCTTTATTGTTACCACTTGATCTTGACGAGGGGAAACTTCAAACGTTCGCGTGGGAGATACTTGATGGATTAGGGCTGTAAACTTAACTATTAAACATGTAAGATGGGTATAGAAATGTTAGACAAGTCGTCTTTATTTGTATACCTTTTGTGTCTAAAATTCAACCAGTCAAATCTTGTGCAACTTCTGGTTTTGAAAGGCATGACCGTAGTTTGGGTCAGTGACTTTTCTAATCACAAATTAGGACGAAACCAGATCCAAGTCCGAAACCCCGAGAGCTTTCAGCTCGAACTCCAGAATACAGCGATGGGTTCGTGGAAGCTGTCCATACGGTCGGGTCTAAATTAGGACTATAGTATTATACTAACTGTTGAACGCAACTTCGTCTGCGTAGCATTAGTAATTCGTATAGCTTATTTTTTACATCGCGAAATAATATTCTAGGTTTTCCATACAAACTTCTACCCCTCTTTCCACCACTTAAGTATGATTGCCGGGATAAAAACTAACGTATGTTCTGCCCAGGATCTGAAAATATCTCCGAACCAAATTGCATCTAAATCGGTACAGTGGTTTAAGCGTGGTAAAAAGGAAGACAGAGGGACAGACAGATTTACTTTCACATTTATAATATTAACTCGGCCCGCGACTTCGTTCGCGTGATTTCGTATTTTAAACCACCTACAGGTGACTTTCTTATGTGCAGTTAGTGAAGGCAACCAAAAATAAGCTGTTATTGAACCAAATAAAAATGTGATTTGTAGAGTTCTACGATTTATAGGTTTGGGACGATTCGTTATTTGACTTAATGAATAATAAATTTTAGGTTACGCCACAAAGTAAAATCCTCCCCTAAAAACTGAATAACCCCTTTATGCCCCATTGAAAGTTGAGTTTTAACAACCCAAATATGTTACATCTTCACTCTTTTCTTTTCTTTATTATTTTTCAATTATGTTAGTTAAAAAAATTTAACAGCCCTTAAACCTATCAGGGGGTAGAGGGGGTAGTTAGTTTAAGTAACGTATTATGCAATTTTGATTACTTACTTTACCCCCAAGGAATGAGATTTTTCATACAACCAATTATTTAAAGGTTGACAGTTCTGGAGTGGCGACTGCGTACCGAGAAACGCAAAGTTGGAAGTCCGACCTGGTCAAGGCTGCTGTAGTCCGGTGGACGCAAAACGCACAGGACCGATCAGTGTGGCAACGCTTGGGGAAGGCCTATGCCGAGCAGTGGACGTTTTTTGGCTGAAATAATGATGATGAAGAAAGGTTGATTTTCCGAAAATTCTTCGTGCTCCCCTAGATCCCTACATACAAAACGAAACCTTGTCCAGTAAGATTCATACCAAATTTTAATACCCGCTTGATCGTATTTTGGGGGTAGTTTCATAAAAATTAAAATGACTATTTTTATTATTTACCCAGGTTGGTATTTATGTCAACTTTCAAGTTTGTTAAACCAAGACATAAAATTCTTCAACAAAACTTTATCACCTGTTAAATCGTATTTTGGAGTTAGTTTTGAAATTCTAATTATATAAACCTTTATTGTTTACTGAAGTTATGTCAACTTTCAAGTTTATTAGCCCAATAAATAAGATTCTTCAATAAAACTTTAACACCCCTTATATCGAATTTCGGAGGTAGTTTCGAAAAATTTATAATTAAAACCTTTATTGTTTACTTAGGTTGATATTTGTGTCAAGTTTCAAGTTTATTAACCCAAGAAGAAAAAAAAAACAAATCATCATTTGGGGGCAATTTCTGAAAAAAATAAAATTGCAACCTTTTGTTGCTTACTTAGTTTGTTATTTATGCCAACGTTTAAGTTTATTAACCCAAGTAATAAGATTCTTCAAAAAAACTTTAGCACCCCCTAAATCGTCTTTTGGAGGTAGTTTTGAAAAACTAATAATAACAACCTTTATTATTTATTTATGTTAGTATTTGTGCAAGTTTAGTAACCCTTGAAATAAGATCCTGCCATACAAATTTCAACACCCCTAAATCGACTTGAGGGGGTAATTTCAAAAAACTAATAATGTAAATCTTTATCATTGACTTAGATTACTATTTGTGCCAAGTTTCAAAAATATTATCCGAAGGAATTAGATTTTTCATACAAAATTTGCCCCCCTTTTTAATCCCATTAGGGGTAGAATTTCGGAAAATCCTTTCTTATCGGATGCCTACGTCACACAAAGAATACATCTTTCAAGTTTCAGGTCTCTATGATCAGCGGTTTGGGCTGTGCGTCGATCCGTCAATCAGTCATTCAGGACAAAGCATTTTATATGTATAGATTATCTGTGCAATGAGAACCCTCAAGTATAGGACGACATTCGCACATTCGAGGTTTTCCAAGCGAGTTGGGTTTCTGATTGACATAAAAGCGTGTTATTCTTGACCAGTCGAAACTCCACGTAGTTTCCTGCAATCTGTTAGAGATAATGCGCGTTATATTTTTGGCTAGAATACTACTTACAAGTAACTTATTAACTAAACAATGTATGTGAATAACGGCGTATAAACGCTGACCGCCTCATACATGCGTATGCCTCTCTAGAAGTAACCTATTCACTCTTGACTTAAGGCGTATATATTCCACAAAGTTAACGCATTACTGGCCGGGTGCCCGCTCGGAGTCAGAATATAAATATTAAACCTCCTTTAGGACAGTATTGTTTGCAAAATAATCTTTGATTTACAATTATGCTATTTCAGTTATCAAGACATTCTAGCCATCAATTATTAAGTGTAAGAATATTTTTTAAACATCCAAGTTGTTTTGTAGGAGTATCCAAAAGCAGCAAAAAAATATATTGTTATTTTTTTTAAAGCAAATTTTTTATACTTCATAAAAGATAGCTTGATCTCTGCAACAGCTGTTAGTATCAAAATAGTAACAATAACGCTTGACAGACTAACAATAACGTATACGTCAGTTTGAAATAATATGTCAAACTGACGTATAAGTTATTGTTACTTGTTGCTTGAAACATACATACATATTATGTCGCACAGATCAAGCTATCTTTTATGAAATATAGTGACACGAAAAAACCATGTTGCACAGTAATATATGTTTTTATATATGTTTATTCACTAATTTTTTTTTAATATTTTAACCTAGCGGCTAGGTTACTTTCTAAAGCATACTCTTTAGTAAAGGCTAGGTTCTAGCTTTTACTAAAGAGTATACTTCAGAAGGTAACCGTTTTACGGCACTAAAGCGGTGGAAGGCCCTTAACACTCTTGGCCAGGTGAAGAGTAAATTGTGGGCAGAGTATACCACCTCATGACTTCGGTTTTTTTTAATATTCCCAAGAACATCTGCCTCTCGGTCATGAATTGCAATGGTGTATATGAAAAGCATTGAATAGATGCCTACCAAGTAGGCTATTGCAATATAATTTAGCAAAATTTTGTACATAAAGTCTAAATAAATAGGAAATTATTGTTCCGTTGAACACCAGATGCAAGTGCGGTGCTATGTCCCATTTTTCTGGAGATCCCTTCAGTCGGATTGCGCAAGTGAATTCGGCAAGGCTAAGGGTTTGACCGCTATCAAATTGACCAATCACATGCGAGATTAATGACGCGATGTGGATTTGCGTCTGTATGATTGGTCGATTGATAGCGGTTAAATCCTTTGCGTTGCCGTATTTACTTACGCAATGAGGTTGTTGAATACTAAATGTACATTCACTTGCACATTAAATGATTTGTGCAAAGCCTCCGACGCTTTGCTTACATAAAATATTACATAAAATACTTAGATACAATAAAAAATTAATAATACAATAAACGTGGCTCTACTTGGCCCAAACCGGTTGACCGTACTGTCGATATCCCCACCAGCCCCATCAAGTTCGAACTCACGATTTTACGCTCGTAAAACAGATCACTTAACCTCTGGGTCACTGTGAACCAAGCTCTAAAGCCTCTGACACACTTCCGCCTTTCATTTTTCAAAAAGAAAAACATCTCTTTTTTATTAAAAAAAAATAAGTTGTAGGAAAACTGCACTCGCTAAGATATACAATAGAAACATGAAGTGGAGGTATTCAGTCCATGGTTAAGCTTCTTTACAACTTACCCACTTTTGTGTTTAAGTCTTTGTTAAGCTATCCGACAATAGCCCGAGAATATTTTTATGCCTCGGTTGCTTTTAAAAAGAGCAAATGCTGCAAGTTGGCTTTAAAACGGGGAAGAATGGCCGAGGAAGAAATAACCCATTTGCATTAGCTGTATGAAGGATTCATGTTTTATTTATGAGAATAAGTTTTTCATTGTTTTGGAAATTGTGCTTTCGTACGAGTGATAAAAGAGTCTTGAAGAATGTCGATTCATACGAAGAGTCAACTACAGACCTATGAGAATTATTTTATTTTAAGAGCGCCTTTATTTCTTTTGCATTAAGGACGATTTTGTTAGTGTTAAAAGAGGCTGTCTCCGATCTTGACACGCCTATTCCACCTTTCGTATGAGAATGGAAAAGTGCCGAATGCTTGGAAGCAAGCTAACGTACAGCCCGTGCTCAAGAAGGGTAGGCGAGCTGACCCGGCTAACTACACGAACACACACGAAGCTCCTGGCATACCTAGAAACTAACGAAATCCTTAATGACCGCCAATACGGCTTCCGCCAAAATCGGTCTACTGGGAATTTTCTAGCGTATGCCGTTCACATAAGGAGTGAGGCCATCGAGAGTCACGGGGAAGCGCTTGCCATTTCCCTCGACATCTCGAAGGCTTTTGATAGGGTCTGGCATGAAAGCTTTAATGGTAAACTTCCTTCGTTCGGTCTGCCCGTAACCGGGTAACACAATACCACTTGGTAAGACTGGTGTCAAATATTATGGCTTATCACAACCGTAACGACTGTCAACGATCTTCAAATGATAGTTAGACCAACGGCTTAATTTGCTTGCCGAGGTCCGAAGGAATTTTGGTATCTTAAAATGGTCACCCATCCACAGACCGACCTTGGCAAGCCTTTTTTAATCATAAAGTTCTACCCTATTATTATTTCGCCACGAGTTCCTATCTACAAAATCCTCCGATTTTACAAAAAAAAGGAGTTGGATTTTGAATAGCAACTTGAACAAGATAAACAAACGCCCTCGGCTGAAACACTAATAATATTTTCTCTATCCGAATTTACATCAAACAAGTACAAAATAAAATCCACTTAGGATACTGAAATTATTAGCCTAAGATCCCACCGCAATTTAGGGGCTGCCAGTGTTTTGGGCGTCGAGAGTCGCAAGCCGATTCCCGGCCAACGTAGGCGCGGGCTTGCGGACGGCGAGTAATGGGCAGCTCGCCATCCGATAAGGACCAGGCCCGAGTCGACGGCGCGTAGTGTTCCACGCGCGCCTCAACGAGATGTCAGCAAAAACTGACAGGGTCCGCTAGGGCCAATACCTGTCTGGGTCGCGGATAAATTTGATAGAGAGTTACCGCGGCCCTGGCACAAGCAACTGAAGGAACACGGGTGGATTTTAGTTAGTAAAAGTCTGACTCCCAGAGCGGGAGAAGTCGTTGGATGATTTCCAAAACAAAAAACAAGTGGCTGCCAGTTTAGTTGTTTACACCTGGTAAGTGGAAACCTATACATTGCGACGAACTCGAGGTGGTTGATGTCGCAATAGCTTCCATGACGATACAGGAGAAATTCCTAAGGAAGATTTTTTTTCAATACAATGAACTTATAGCGGCTAGATACAGCCAGGTAACCCTGCAGAAATCTATCCCGCTGTTAAGGTATCATTCATGAAAATTAACTTTTATTTCTAAAACGTGTATGTTACCAGCAGATTTTACCGGTGGGATCTTGCGCTATATAGTAAATTTAATACTATCCGTCTAGTCCTATGACCTACATTTTAGAGATTTATAAATTATTTATATCTAGGTACGAAATATGAAAAGAAAGGATCTCAAACAAGAACCCTGGAGCTCTCTCAAAGGCTGATGATCTTGAAAATTCTTCTGTGATGTGTTATCACATTTATTTTTCATGTAAGCTGAAAAGGCCTTGTATTTTTTATCTGGGTGTTTTCAAAGGAACCGTTATTTTAGTTTGGAATCTGAACAGCCAGAAATCCATACTTAATATTATAAATGCGAATGTAACTCTGTCTGTTACCTTATCACGCTTAAACACCTGAACCGATTTAGATGAAGTTTGGTAAGGAGATTGTTTGAGACCATGGGAAGGACATAGGTTAGTTTTTTTTCCAGAACTTAAGAGAAAATGTGGTCGCAGACATCCGTCTCAATTTCCTAAGTAAAAAGTCATAATTCGAGGTTTCGCTTTCGCCTATTTCCTCGTCCAATATTGTTGTTTATTTTATAAACTGAAAAAAAGAGATATACAGGTTGATTGGAAGTTGGGTGCAATACTTAAAGGCGAAGATATAACAGACAATTTAGAACCATTTAAGTCATGGTTGTCTTAGAGACTTCGTCTAACATCGTTTAACATTTTTTTTACCAAATTTTGATGATTATTTATGAAAAATCCAAAAAATTTAACTAAACTGCTTATTTATGGTCAAATTGAATGATAAATGAATTCATTTTTATTTTATTTAATAAAAGTAATGTGTAAGCAATCTAACAAAACATGTTTTAGGCCTCTGTGTCGTTAGACATTTTTTTTACAGGCATTTAAAGTTCATAAAAAAAAATCTAAATCATAAATACATATTGTAAACCTTATTTAAAAAAAAGACGGGGCGTGTTTTTTTTGTTCAAACCTTTTTGAAAATATGCTTGACAATTGCTCTTTCTTTTGAAGTGTCATTTACGCGGATATCTTACAAATTATTGAAATAAGGACCTACAAACAAATTTGAGGGAGAAATTTTAAATTTTGTATTTGTATGTAAAAAAATATTCTAACGACACAGAAGCTTAAAACATGTTTTGCTAGATGCTTACACATTACTTTTATGAAATAAAATAAAAATAGATTCATTTATCATTCAATTTGACCATAAATAAGCAGTTTAGTTAAATTTTTTGGATTTTTCAAAAATAATCATCAAAATTTGGTAAAAAAACCTTTTTGACCATAAATAATATAGTTTAGTTAAAATTTTGGGAACTTTCGAAAATAATCATAAAAATTTGGTAAAAAAAATTAGTAATACTTCGTCTAAGACAACCATGGCTTAAATGGTTCTAAACTGTCTGTACTATCTTCGCCTTAAAGCTTTGCACCCAACTTCCAATCACCCTGTATACTGTGCCACTATGTTTTCCTTTTTTCATTTATAGTTGTCAAATTTGTAATGTATTTGTTGGCTAAATAATAACAGCCGCACTGGTCGATCATCAAGGTTAAGCAACGCTTGACGAGGTCGGTCCGTGGATGGGTGACCATTTCAACATAACGAGTTTCCTCCGTGCCTCGGAAAACACGTTAAGTCGTTGGTCCCGGCTGTCATTTGAAGATCTTTGACAGTCGTTATGGGTAGTCAGAAGCTTAAGATCTGACACCAGTCTTGCCAGGGGTACCGTGTTATCCAGTTACTAGATTGTGGAGGTCAGATAGGCAGTCGCTTCATGTAAAACACTGGTACTCAGCTAAATCTGGTAAGACTGGATGCCGACCCCAATTTAGTTGGGAAAATGCTAGGCAGGTTGATAGTTGTCAAATTTGTACCTCTGTTGATAGTGCAATTTTAAGCAACTTTTGAGGTTTATAGTGCTTCTAAAAATAACGTATCATCAAAGAGGAAAACATAAGGGTATAGCATATATCTTTGTTTTTCAGTTTATGGAATATCTTTTAAATTTTGGAGGGGGGTTTAGGCTAGAGCAAAATCTCGAATTATGAGTTTTTACTTTGGAAATTCAGTCGGATGTCTGCGACCGCATTTCTTCTTAAAGGGATGGAAAAGGGGGTAGAAGTTTGTATGGCGAACCAAAGTAAGGCGGCCCACACACCTACAATATTATTGCGCGATATAAAAAATATGGTCATTCGTATTCGAAGTACCTATTAATGTTACGCAGACGAAGTCGCGGGCAAAAGCTAGTATAACTGTACTTATTTACTTTTGATTTTAATTTCCGTCGGTGCTCCGTAGACCAATTGAAATTTGACCAATTGGTCTATGGGGAAAATTGTATGTTTCCATCGTCCAATTACCAAATGGGCTATGGAGCACACTGGACGTAAACCAAAACTATGTTCCATTATCACATTATAACCCTGAGTTCACACCAGTTTCTTATACTTTGGGTTCAAAGAAGCCTTTGTTATATTTTCTGGTTAACTCATTCAAAGAGAAATGAGCACCCCATTTCTGGCTAGAAATTATCTTCGTTTCAAAACTATACGCGAATCGAGAGATTCAACTGAATGCTGGCAATTTATTCAACCAATCACAGCAACTGTCACCCATTTGAATGGTTGTCATATTTATTTGCAATCATTTTCGTTGCAGAAGGTTTATGTAAATTTTAGGCTTTTTCATTTCGCAAAGGATATTGACCAGTTGGCAAGCACGTACGGGCTTGATCCTCCAGACCTAACGTAAGTACTTTTAAATCTGCTCCATCCCTGTTGCTACGTTATATCTCCAATCCTTTACCCAAGTCATCCTCATATTCAATAGGCAGTTTCTTGACCTCTGCCATTCAACACAAACCATCAAAACCCGAAAATATAATAGACCTAAATATTTTTCATCTATGCGACTAACACCAAGTCCGTAAACAACTAGCGCAACAACAACAGTTTTAGTTGACAACACAGGTAAACGACAAAGCGTTTGTAACGCAAACTTTTACGTTAGCAGAATCACAACGCAGGTAAGCCCCTGAACGCAATTTTGTCGTAGTTATGATTTACAACGTTGGGGACCTTTCAGAAATTCAGGAGGTAGTTTATGTACCTTCACCTGTGTCCCTTATAAGCTTTATGAGTTTATCTCCACAATTTTTAGTGTTATATCTATGTTGAAGATCTTTATTGTTATTTGGTGGCTTAATTTTGCAGCTTATGTGCGTGTTAACTTGCAATTTTATGCTCACCTTTGTTACTGGAACACAAGAAGATTAATGTAAGCATACGGACATACATAACACGACGCCTTTATTAGCTAAAGAGCTAAGCCGAGGTGTAGTTATGTTTTACCCTCCTTAATTATGTTTCCGAGCCGAACATAGAACTGAGGTAAATTCTTAACTTCGGAGCCATGATGCTCGCATTAAACGGACAGCATCGATCCACGCGATCCAAATGGTCTTCGACGTCGCAGCTCACGTGATGAAGTGCGGCTAGTATAGTCACATATTTAGAGCCTCCCGACTTTCGGGGCTCCACAGTGACCATTTCCTTGCCGGATTCGGCTAGGCTGGCTTCGGCCTTAGAGGTGTTCAGGCATAATCCCGCGTATGGTAGCTTCGCACCATCAGCCGCTCGGCCGGGTGCATGAACCAAATTTCTGAAACTGCTGTTCCTCTCGTAATAAGCAGTATTACTATATTTAGATTTAGTTAAGTTCCTTGTATTAAGTGTCGAGCCTATCAAACGACGCAAATTCAGACTGAGATCGATTACTGTGTGTATTCCAGCTGGAAAGATCCGAAACCACATTACTCGACCCGGAAATTGAATCCAAAATGCTCAGCAGAATGCGACTTCTTGAACAACGAGGCATGCTACATAACAAACAAACTTCTATTACAACTCACGAGTACATTGTTTGTCAAGTTGATTAGTACTACGTGTGCTTTGGAATGCTATATATGTCGACCCTGCGGCGCTTATGTTCGATTCCCAAGTCGAACAAGTGTTAAAACGAACCTTTAGAAAATAACTTTTTGTCCGTTTGTCACAGAGGCTTTTTCGAGTTTTTAGGTTTTTGTATGAATTTCTGACACTGATATAAAGCCGTAAGCTCAGCATGGGACTCTTGAAAAAATAACTGGTTAAATTTAGGTATCCTATACACCTTTTCTACCCAACTATGATTTGATTTAACTTTCAGAACCTATAAATTAGCTAAAGTTTTATAAATCAACCAACCAAGTGCATGTCGGACTTCACACATTAAGGGTTCCGTACCAAATGTATAATATATTGGTATTTGTCAGTAAAATATAGGGAATAATAAATTTTACATTATCACCAAATTTCAAGATAAAAATCTTCGGAACAAAATTTTATGATAGACGACGGACAGACAAGACGGATACGTGAGTGACAGCGATAGGGCTCCATTTGGGTCCTTCGGGTACGGAACCCTAAAAACTAAAACCTATCTACGTTACAGTTTTTTAAACTTTCTTTTAAGTATATTTAAATATTTTTTTGAGGTTTTATTAGTGTAGTGGGTGCAGTATCGCTATTGGCTACATCGTGCTCGGGTAAAAATTAGAAGTAATTATCGTTTGAATCAAACCAAACCAGTGAACCAAAGCAGCCGCCAAAAGCTAGTGGTATTTTAATGTAGCACATTAAAGGTTTGTTTCACTACCTATGATTAAGTTCCCGTTACTTTATTCGGCAGATAATGTCGACATAACGCAGAGAGAAACATAACGCACCGGATCAACTCAGGATGGATGAAATGGCGACAGGTCACTGGAACAACTTGCGACCTACGGCCCCTCAAGTTAAAGGGGAAAATCTACAAGTCCGTGATAAGACCTGTCATACTGTATGGATCAGAAATTCAGCTGTGAAAAAGATGGATGAAAGGAGATTGCATGTAGCAGAGACGAAGACGAAGAGAGAATGTTGAGATGGATGTGCGGCGTGACGAGATTGGATAAAGTGAGAAATGAGTATATTAGAGGCAGTTTGAAAGTGGCGCCAGTGGCAGAAAAGTTTAAAGGAAACCGTTTGTCCTGGTATGGTCATGTGATGAGGAGGGATGAAACGCATGTTACTAAAAGAGTTATGAATATTAATGTGGATGGAGAGGGAGAGGAAGACCAAAGAAAAGATGGATGGACTGTTTGAGGAGTGATATGAAAGAAAAGGGTTAGTAATAACGTGACGGGGGACAGGATGGCATGGAAGAAGCAAACGTGTTGCGCCGATCCCAAGTAACATGGGATAAGGGCAGGAAGATGAGATAATGTCGTTCCATTTTTAAATTTATTCAGTAAGAAGTGTCTATTCGGACATCGCTAAATAGACCCTAAGAATTTTTATTTGATATCCAACACGACAACTTCTCATTTTTTTATTCATGATTTTATGTCCTTTATAGTTAAAACGATAGATATAGTATGTACAAGATAAACAGAGTCAGATGAAAAGCGAAACCAAAAAAATAAAATCTATGTGTTAGGGAATTGTCCATGTGTTAGTTAAAAAAGTGTTGTCAAAAAGTCCATGTTCAGTATCGATATCGATACTTGGTGAACACCATAAGAAATACGATTAAAGGGTTGTTGGTTACATTGAACTGGGAAAAAACCATGCTTTACTTTAATTAAAATACAAATTACAAAATAATATCTTGCATGTATTTAAAATACGAAATACAAAATATTTTTAAGTCATAATTATTTAAAATATAAAATACAGTATTTTACATATTTTTATTTAAAATACAAATTAAAAAATACAGTCGGTCATCCATCGTGACATTCGTACTAATAAACTTAATCAATACACAGAAGTTAGGTGTAAATAACCGTTTGAAATGAAAATTACAATTTACAAGGTACTTGACAATTTGACGTACGCCATTTTGCTTATTTTCTGCAGAACGCATCTATTAATAAAATCGCTAAATGTTTTTTGAAGCCAAAAGTATTTGAAATACTTTTTTTATGCTTTGTTAGTAAGAACAAAATTCTTAATAATTAATTACGATCTAGCCTAAAAGACTAATAAGCAATTTAACTCTACCTTAATATGTTACGTTATAGATTATGTTAAAACTAAGAATAGTGTCCATTTGCACTTTTACACAAGTCCGTAGCACTTTCTTAGAGTCTGATATAATTTATAAAAACACTATGTTATGTTATGTTCTTATTTTCAAGTGTTTTTTTTTTACCTGGTCTATTGTTGAGTGTTTTTCCCTAAAGCCAAATTGATGATTTGGAATAAGGTCATTATCCTCTATTACTGGTATTAACCGTTTCAATAACAATAGCTTTACTAGCACGGGCAACAGAGAAATAGGTCTATATGATGATGCTTCATGGGGTGTTTTTTTTTAATTTGAAATACTAATAACAAAATACCGCAGCGTCGTGTATTTTAAATTGACGACACGGTTGGCGTAGTGGTTGAATGATCGGTTGCTGCGCTGCGTGTTACTAGTTCGATTCCCGCACGGAACAAATATTTGTATGGCCTACAGATAGTTGTTCCGGATCTGGGTGTCTTTTGTGTATGTGAGTTGAAATGTTTGTAAACGCACCCACGATACAGGAAGAAATTCCTAGTGTGGGCAAAGTCTAATAAAAAATAAAGTTTACCAATTGTATAAATCTAAGCCGATTTCCGAGCGATTTGTACATCATTTCTATGATCTTTGAGTTTTGGCCTGTTATGTAGTTCTTTGACGACTGCTTGTAAATTTAGCAATCGGTTTTTCATTATTTTTGTTTTGGCTTTTATGTTTCTTAAAGATTTATTTTTGACAGATATTTTCCTCTGTAGCATTGAACATTTATTGATTAGTTTTTTTTTTCTTGGAGACTGTACTTGACTAGAAAGGCCAGTTAATGGCTCCACTAAGGGCAGTGAAATATCTCGGTTTACATAAGAGCAGGGTCTTCTGCTTTTCAATTGAACCTGTAAACACACATCATTTAGTTTGTATGTATCTTTAAACAAATTTAGGCGTGACCAGTATCTAGATAGGTTTTGAACTTTTGACAGTAGTTCAGCTATGTTAGAGGTATCTAGATGGTTTGAAAACTAACACTAGGTTGGCCACTAACTAACCATACGATAGCAAGTGTCATTCTTACAGGCACAAATAAAGTAGTTATAGATTCTTTCATTAGGAGTCGTCGATGTTTTCTTTGTATACAGTATTTCGATTCGAAATGTTTACTACATATAGTAGAGTTTTTATTTGGAGACCATCCATCTCTGTTTAAAATTCGAATTCATTTTTCTCTTAATACAGAATTACTTGGGAATCTGTAGGTACATAAATATTACATATTATTATTTAAGTACACAACAGAAAAATTTGCTGATGAGCAGAGCACTGATCTTCTTCTTCTTCATCGTGTCGATGATTCCATTTTTAGTTTTTAAATTAGATGCTGTGCTTCGACCAGAACTCGGCCACGTCGACAGCCCTAGCGCTGGCCTCGCATAGGTCCTTCATGGTGCAGGTGTTTGTGCACAGAGCAGCAGAGCACTGATGTATTCTAGACACTGTAAAACTAATACATGCAAACAATATAATGACATTCCTAAACCTACTCAAAGAAACAAAACATAATTTTTGAAAAAAATAATAATAATATACATGCAACTTAAAGTACAGTTTAGATAAAAACATCTTCTCAATCGTACCTTAAATCTATTTTAACAAAACTTGACTAAATAAGTTTGTACTCATGTTATGATGTCACTAAAAACGATTCAAGTTTTTATCGATACTCATGACGTCACCGCTTTGTCAAGCCCTAGCGTAAACAAACAATTTACTCTTTTACATAATATTTTCGCAAATATTGTTTAAATATACTAAATATACTTATATAATACAATGGAAATCAATATACTATTGTAAGAATCTTTTTCTGAGCCGATTACTAGCAGAAATTTGTCAAAATATGGTTCGAAACAATCCAAGAACAAAATTGTATTTACCTATGAAACGTGTATTTATTGGGGTTATTTCGTCTTGTAACGTCACATTCACTCACAGAACAAGCCACCATAGTTGCATAATTAATATTATTATTTTAAATCTAAAGATTATTATTTAAATGCAAGAAATTCACCGCGGCGTAAAATAGATGGGCCGCTATGGACCCTTCCTCGCGAAAAAAGTGACATGACCGGACTTTATTCACTCTCTCTTTTTCTCTTGGGCGGTTTGTACTTGATTAGGATTTCTCGCTCGCTCGCACGCTTCGTGTATCTTTTGGCGTAGCAAAAAAATTCTAAATCTATGGTTAAAACATTGAATTCAGTTTGACGTCACATAATCTATATCCAGTGAACGAATCAAGATGCTTCTAACGAATACCTCACTTATCCAATTATGATAAGCAATTTAGACGTTATGAAGGAACAAATGAACATTCGTACATACATACAACCCTGGTTAAAATCATGACCCTCCTTTTGACTTGTTCCGTGGTCGGGTAAAAATACCTCGATACTTAAAGCACAAAATAGATCCTTCTACTAATGTCCATTGTATTTTCCTAAGCTGCGTTATTGTATACTGATGACCACATTGGCCACGCCAATCGTAATCCCAGCGCTCATTAGGGTCATCCCTGCGAACGGTTATTTGGGCCGCTCAAGTAAATGTGGTTCAGCCGACCTAGATAACAACATAGAGGTAAGTTTTAGGTATTAGCGGATCGTTTAAGGTAGGTATAGTGTTAATTATGGTTTGGTTCACGGACTCGCTGATTGGCTTTGGATACTGAGTAGTGGTTTCGATGCCCTTTTGCAGGACTATAAGCTAGGTAAAGGCTCTAGTTCTACAGTGTTTGATTCCACTCTGCATCCGATCCGAATCCGAGAAATATCGGTCCGAAGTAGTCGTAGTCCTACTTATCCCATCAAAAACATAAATGTGAAAAAGGGAGCCAAGTTCAATACTAACCCCCGGTTTCTCACGTTTCGATTATCGCGAAATGAATGTGACAAATTGTCAAGCACGCGTTATCTGCTGAGATTGGTTGAATGAATTTTCAACAGCCAATCACAGCAGATAACGCGTGCTTGACAATTTGTTACATTCATTTTGCGATAATCGAAACGTGAGAAACCGGAGGTAAGTATATGCGCGGTTGTTGACTATGCCGACAAAAGAATTGAGATCTAAATGGGTGCCAAGTTCTGTATCTTGAATATTGTTTACAAGAACATAAAACATTCTTAAACAAATTTAAAAACACAATTTCTCGCTTTTTCTGCTACAACAACATTTGCTATTTTAAAATACTTATATAATTTCTTAAATTTGAAAAGTCGATTTTTTTACATAAAGCCGATAACTTAGGATAAATTGTAGCTCAAGATTTGTCTTGGCTGTTTTACATACAAGTCATCTTATTAGAGCCAAAATTTGACATGTTTATGAGAAATAGTTTTTTTAGGTATTAGGGGGTCAAAAGTGGCTCCAAATGGTTCGTGTAATAACACACGGTACCACTCGCCATTCTGTTAGCTTGAACTTGGCTTGACATGCTACCGCCTGTCTAGATAAGAGGTGTTACGCACTAGATCCGAACTCTGTCTGTCATAACACATTTCATATTCGGATACAACTTGGCAGTAAACATTCGGATTCGGAACGGATGCAGAGCATAACCACACTCATTCTAACAGCAATGACGTTAGTCAACGGTTTGACGAAATACCGCAAGATAAAAATTTTAAACAATTTTTAAGTTATTGATTATATAATGTCACTCGTAGTTGTTATTATTTCAGATTGGGGTGATTGTACCTAAAAGTCGTGGTTGCCCAGTGGCTAAGACCTCGCCTCAGTGCTTGAGGTCGTGGGTTGAAAGCCGGGCAAGTACCAATGTGACTTTTTCAAATTTATATGTACTTTCTAAGTTTATCTTGGACATCACTGGCAACGGTTAAGGAAAACATCGTGAGGAAACCTGGACTTGTATAGTTATTGTAAGTCTGAAATAGCCAAGTCAGAGGCCTGTGGGGTTCCCAGAGGTGGCTTAATTAAATCTGATACCAGAGGTGGCCACATAGAAAAATGAAAAAAAAACACTACAAATACGTGCTGGGTGGCTGTGGAAATAACGAGGTAGGTATGGGAAAATCGCTATAAGAGGCATTCTAGATTAGGGCAATAAAAGGTTCTCTCCTTTCGCAGGAATGCTGGAAGAGATTTCTTAAGAAATAAATCTGTTCCTTCTTGTTGTTTGTTCAGTATTTGTGTGTAAATTAATGGTTAAATAATTCAATAAGGTCAAATTTACGCCACATTAACATAACATAAACATTTATTTCTCTTCGACAAAGACTCCTTTAAAACTTTAAAGTTATCTCAGAAAATCCTTGGTACTCGTAATATTCTTCAGACAACAGAACACAACAGAACAAAATAACTGACAATTCGATGAAATTGTTAGTAATTTCAGATGAAATTAATTCAATTTCAAAATACTTATTGTTCTATCAACGAATAACAGGCTGCTATGAAGTAGGCCACTGCGAAAAAATAAACATGACATAAATAGCCGTTCCAAATTCAAATTCAAAACGTTCGACAAAATGTACCACAAAACAAACTATTGCCTACCCACCTACAGACCAAAAAGCTCTCCTATTTACTTTCAATACCGGTCCTCTAATAATTTGCGGTGCCGTACCGCGACCGTACCGGGGCCGTACGGCCGTATCGTCACCCGGACGGCCGTTAATTAGTTTGGTTGACGAGGGTACCAGACGTTAGTACTATATTGTTAATGACTACACCGTAGGACACTGTGTAACTACCCTCACTTTTGAACGGAAATTTATGAAGGTAGTGGGACTCAAAATTGTTTTATGTAGGTATTTGTGTGACGGTTTTGTTGACTTTGTTTATTTGAGTGAATTGGTGAATAAAATATTAAATGTGTGAATAATGTGATATGACATGACCCCTGATTTCCCTGAAGAGGTACACAGGGCTACCTAACACATATTTTGGCCGTAATGAATTCCGTATAACAGGGAAATGAGTCGGGAAATATACCCCGTGTATTTTATGATTTTAAATTACAAATGACTGACTCGTATGAGGACCTGCCATAGCTTAAAAGAGCTCTCCATGTGGAATTACACAGCAACCTGGATTAGTGCCTGGAAAGTGGCAATAAACTCGCCATCCGTGGCAAGAACTGAAGAATTCCTATAGTATAATAGGTACAGTATCTAGGTATCTTTACTTATACTATTAAAAATTGCAATAAAATGAAATTGACGTATACTAAACGTCTTTGTCATCTGGGTGTGCGATATTGTCTCAAAGCTTACGGGAAACGTAAGCGTTGTGTAATCTTATAAAATACCCGTACTACTATGTACTATATGTATAGTTGTGTGCTTGGCATTTTGCTGAACTGGACCTATTTGATGCAGCCGTGTGTCACCTCTCATGTTTTTGTTTTATTTTATAATTTTACTTTTGTTTTTTTTTTTTGCCTCTTTTAGTTGCCTCTCGTATTTTTTTTTTGCCTCTTTTAGTTGCCTCTCGTATGCAAGTCAAACCTGGATCTATAATACGCACAAGAAATAAAGAATTGAAAAATGCCAAAAAGACATGAATAGAAGCATTCTTAACTTGAAACTAAGAGACAAAACACGACACAGCGAAATAAGAGAACATCAGGATAAAGAAAGATGGACTAGAAAAAATTCTACACGGGCTATGGCCCATCGGAAGATGGAAAAGAGGTCGCTCCTGGAAAGATGGGAAGACGAACTAATAAAATTCGCTAACAACGACTGGATGAAAACAGCCCAAGATAGGAAAACGTGGAGTGAGATGGAGGAGGCCTATACTCGTAGAGATGTCCTTAATTAAGACAAAGAAAAAAAACTCTGTATTATTATTACAAAGGAATTAAAGAGGTCTTAATAAATAAATAATAATAAGTAACCGAAAGTTCGTTATTCGATTATTATAATAAAGAATGAAACCCGTGTGAAAATAAACAAAGCCGTAACTCTGTGACAATCTATTAAAAAGTTTTGCCCAACAATAGTAAAAATAATGTGCTCACAAAACAGGGAAATGCGATCGTAATAATTGCATCGCCGGTTCTGCAGTGTGGGGCAAATGAAAATGATGAGTGTCGCGCCTGGCGTCCATTATTATTATTTATACGACTATTAATTCACACTTCTATTAAATTTAAATGCGGAAGGATGTCTATTTGTCCGTTCATTTATGTAAAACTTCATTCACAAAGTTATTACGGTAGACTTAATGCTGTACCAGTTAGGACGGTGACGAGATCACATGGCAGGTGCATTGTTTTAATCGTGGAAAACAAAAAAATAACCGGCCAAGTGCGAGTCGAACTCGCGAACGAAAGGTTCCGTACCATTATCACAAAAAACGGCAAAAATATCACGTTTGTTGTATGGGAGCCCCACTTAAATATTTATTTTATTCTGTTTTTAGTATTTTTTATTCTAGCGGCAACAGAAACACATCATCTGTTTACATTGGAAGTCGGTGTCTTTGGTAGGAACCAATTTTATTTTCGTTATGGACACCGACTTTCAAAAAGAAAGTTATTTTTCATTACGTAGTGTTTTTACTACTAAGACTAAGGACGCTATTACTAAGACTCCGCGGTCCGTCTGTCTGTCTGTCTGTCCATCTATCACCAGCCTGTATCTCATGAACCGTGACAGATAGGCAGTTGAAATGTAAACAGATGATGTGTTTCTGTTGCGAGTCTTAGTAATAGCGTTCTTAGTCTTAGTAGTAAAAACACTACGTAATGAAATTTTTTTTTTTTTTGAAGTCGGTATCTTTGGTAGGAACCAATTTTTTTTTCGTTATGGACACCGACTTCCAAAAAGAAAGTTATTTTTCACTTTGGAGTTTTTTTTTATTTGGAAGTCGGTAGTATTTTTTAATAAAAATATTTTTTTCGTTTTTCCTTTTTAGTTGTAAATAAAAAAGTGATGATTAATGATGAAAGAAATTAGAGCGAAATATAAAAGCGTTTAGAATCTCTTTGAAAGTCTAGACACTCAAAAGTATATTTTCTGGGTGACAGCAATGTGGAGGAGTACTTCGACGGCTAAGTATATCTTGTTTCTGAATATATTATGTTTGTTCGTAGTTTGGTTTAGTTTAAATAGTTAGTTAAATATTGTAGTAACGAAATTAAAATAACAGTGTGTATGTAAATAAACATACACACTGTTATTTGAATTTCATAATTAGAAAAGTTAATGTAAATATTACTACTATAACAACATGCACAATAGCGTCCAGACTAGGCTCACATCATCACTTCATCAGCCTATTAATGTTCCCACTGCGGTGACACAGGCCTCCTCTCTGTGAGAGGGAATGGGCCGTAATCCACCACGCGGGCCCAGTGCGTGTTGGTGGATGTCACATGTCTTCGAATTTTTGGTTCTAAGACATGCCGGTTTCCTCACGATGTTTTCCTTCACCGTTTTGAGAGCAGTGGTGATGAAATAATTTACACAAAGTAAAGCGCCTGCCTGGGCTCGAACCCACGACCTTGTAAGTCGCGGCCGATACCACTGGGCCACCACTGCTCTGCAGACTAGGCTCATGGTATTATTAATTAATCAGTACAATTTTCTACTACAAAAATAAATAAAAATAAAGAAACAAGCTCTGAAATAAGAATAATAATTTTCATAATAAAGTTTCCAGTAAAAGAGTGCTAACACAAACACCCACATCTTCTAGTGTAATTAAACCTTATATTTACATACAGTCTATGTTAATTACTAAAATTTATTTACGAAACATGTCCCGGACCCCAAAATTCTGCTATCCCTAAAAAGGATAACCACAACATAAATACAAGCATGCAAAATTAAATTAAACAAAGAGATGGCGAAAACTAATTGAAACTAATTAGCAAGCTTATTAAAAACATAATTACACAGCAAAAAGTGAGAAAATATAATTATAAGCAATAATTATTTGACAAAATATGACGGTGGGGTTCAAAAGGCTGTAGTCCCGACACGATAAAAAAAAATTTGCAAAGAAAAACAAATAAACAAAAAAGGAATTTGAAGGTGTAAAAGGGTTGGGGAGGGCGAGATTAAATAAATACTGAAATGAAATAGGGAGTCCCGTGCTCGTTCCGGAATGAAAAATGTGTGAAGTAAATTATGTGAAGTATTTTAGTTGTATTTCATACTTTGCAAAGACGGATTCAGTCGTAATTATCTACGGGGTCATTTTATCATAAAGATAAAAATTGCATATTCAGCCTATACTGCTCCCACTGCTGGAACACAGGTTTCCTTTCTGTAAGAGGGAGTGGGTCGTAATCCACCACGCGGGCCCAGTGCGGGTTGGTAGATGTCATAATTATGCCTTCGGGTTCTTGCTTCTAGGATATGCCGGTTTCCTCACGAAGTTTCACTTTATCATCTATCTAAAACTACAATACAGAGACAAATTCAAGAGGGTCTGGTATCTTTCTTTCTTTCCTCGTGTGGCTACACTCATGAATTAAAAAAAACACGTTTTCAAGTGAACAACAATGCTGATGACGAAATTCTGCTTGATGCCTGGGTCATCTGGCATTTCTGAGTAACTGCTTTGAGTCTGGATTTGTGCGCGATTGATTGCAATAGGCTTAAGACTTAACATTCTAGTAACTGGCGAAATATGTTATGTGCTTGTATTTTTTAAATTAAATTCTTAGGCAATTGTTGTCGCCGCGAGGATGGACATACATTTTTGCAGATGGAATTAATTGTTCTGAGAAATTAGTTGATTTGTTTGATATGTAACGTAGATTTGCATTTAAATTGAAATATGTTATTTTATTTACGTTGGCAATACTGGTGCCGCGCTGTCATCGATTGGGTGGCACGTCTATATTAGCTGTCAGTGCTCGATGATTCGCCCCTTTTTTGCTGGCGAACACCAAGCAAGTATAATCTCCGCAGTTTTGTTTGGATTTTGATAAACGACTGATTATTCTGATATTTTTATTGTATTCTGCTATTGTTTCTTATTTGATTAAACATAATGGCAAGCAATCCGTGTTTATCTTCGAGATCCACTAACATGATGTAGTCAAACTAAAATCCTTGATTTATTACAAGAAGGTTTCCACTCTTGTCTCCATATACTTCAAACTAAATCAAACTTCAAAGCTGGTCATAGAAACTTCGTAAGTCGGCCAACACGTTTTGCTTCTCATAAACCTGTCAAATCCACGACTTCCCATTACCCACCTTCGTATAGATGGTCCCTACAACCTCATAGGGCTATACATAGAGCATTGAGTTGTCTTGATGGCCATTGCTAGAGGCGGCATTTTCAAAACTTACCGAACAAACCAAGTGTGCTCACCGTTAAGCGTTCACACACACACATTAGTGTGTGTGTGAATGACTGAGACGCGCCAGTCGTGATCAAGCATGGATCCACCTTTGTGGGCACGATGGTCATGCTCACAACCCTAATAGACTTGTGACGTCACACTTTCGCGGTCTTTTGAGGTCGATTCAGTGCCTTAATAAAATAACAAAATCTTGATCAGGGCGTCATATATTTTGTAAACATATCCTTTGTAGGAATACACTAAGTTTATCGATAGCGAGCTCATACTCCAACTAGCACTTGACCGATTTTCAATTGGCTGTGACCACAACCTTTCCTTGAGGGCTGGATCCGAACCTGGTCGTGACGTGACTGACTTAGGGAGCCATAACCTACGACTGCTACGAACCTTTATTGTTTCTTTTTTTTTCCGTTGAATTGACGGTGACGCTTTGATGGACTCTGACAATCCTGACGATGACTATGACAGCTGAAACTTGTGGTTAGAGTAGATTGCGCGAGCACACTTAGTATTAACAGCTTATCCGACAGCCATCATCCTACACAACTGAGCATAATTGCAAAAAAATCGATAAAAAAAATGAACGCTATGTTTTTTTATTTACAGTTTTCCGGGCAATTTTTCTAGAATTTCTTAAAGTCAAAGTCAAAAATATTTATTTCAACTCGGTAACTTAACTTATATATGGCTCTGACAGCTATCTTTTACAATATAAATATGGATTCAATGTCAGCCGCCCGACCCCACAGCAAAATACCGTATGACATAATGCTGTGAAAGAAACTAAAATAGACCAAACGCGCTGGTTCTACATCCGATAACTGTCTTATCTATCTAACAGCATAAGCAGCTGAAGCAGCAGCTGAGCTTAGCCGACCCACAAGAGATGTTATGTGAGGACCCCATTGAAGTTTGTCGTCTAGAGTGAGTCCTAGCAAAACTGTTTGATTTATAAAGTCCAGTTTTTCACCATTCAATATGATGTCACAATCGCCACTTCTAACATTCAGTAATGTGAATCTAATACATTTCACATTTCTTTCATTTAGTACCAAATTGTTTGCCATGAACCAATTTTGGACCTGATGAATAGAGTTATTCACATCATCAAGATTTTGTGACCGCCGATCTATTTTAAATATCAAAGACGTATCATCAGCAAATAACACCATCTTTGGTTGATTTTATACTCTTATCTGAGAATCTTACGTGGACTAATCAAAACATTAAAAAAATATCAAACGTTTTATAGGGTATGCTGAGCAACGAACTGCAGTTTATTTTTCATTGTCATCACTAATCACTGCCAGCGCATAGATTCCTTGATCTATGGAGCTATAAAACTCAGGGCAATTCTAAACCAAAGTCACATACCCATTCGCGCAATTATTAGCGACACGACAATGCGAGATAGCCGACTGTAGTTGAGAACAAACTTCAGAACAGCTTATGAGTCTCGGTCCGTTTTATGACGTCAATAAATTCACGGACAAAAGAACACTAGTACTCGCAGGGGACGCAATAAACTCTTCTGTGTAAACTTACTTGGAACGTTATGTGACGTCAGAGCGTTGAGGAATGGTGCCGAGATTTGTGGACGGCTGCTTGCCAACAGATGGGAGAATGAGTTATTGGGTCAGATGAAATCTGTATGTAGGTATTCAATGAAACCACCTTTCACATTTTGAGGAGTGCCTGTTTAAAATATGGTTGGTATTATTATACACATTAGCAGATATAGAACCCCACCTGATACTTCTATTGCGTTTTTTTCTCTCATACTACGCACTTTGATGTTCTTCAGAAGGGTCAGCCTTCTGAAGAACATCAAAATGAAGTTCTGTGTATGTCCTTCAAGGGAGTACCCTTTCGGATCGTACTGTGAAAATAACGAAGCTGAGGACCGATTTCGGAACTGAGCAATCGGATTTAAGAACGTCAAACCCTACTTTATAGTCAAATTTTGACAGGTTTTCAGCCTAAAGTACAGTTTGAAAAATACTCAACTTCAAATGCTTTATTCAGAAATCGGGGGTGAATCATATAGAAAAGATTGAAGGCTCTAGACAAGTTTCATTCGAAGTCAGTGATGGCGATGGTCGAAATGCCAAAATGTAAGGGATTGATCTCGTGACACTTCGATAGCCTTTGACATTCCCATACATTTTTGACATTTTTCCAATCGCTATAGCCAAGCTTTCGATGTTATAAGTTCCATGGTCTCTTCGGATTTTGCACCAGTCTATGGGTAACGTCGAATGCACAAATAGACTAGAATATCATTTTCTACTACGTCGTAGACTGCTACGGCGTAGACGCTTCGTAGCAGTAATTTTTACTCTACGAACACTCGTATACTTTAAATTTTTCGGTATTAGAAAGCTTATTTTTAATTTTTTCGAACAATTTTTCACTTTCCATTGACCTATGAACTTCAAATTTTGTAATAATATTTATTATTAAGTATATTTCACTAAGAAATAAAAAAAAAACAATAATAATATATATTGATAAATCGGACTTTTTCTTTGAAATTTATTCATTTTTTCTATTAGAAACAACTTGTTTTTGGAAGGAACCATAGAAACATTATAATGGGATGAAAATTAGCCTATGTGCTATTTCAGATTATAATCTATACTTGTACCAATTTCATCCAGATCCGTTCAGCCGTCCAGGCGTGATTGAGTAACAAACATAAATCCATCATCCATCCAAGCTTTCGCATCTTACATAATATTAGTTAGAAGTAAGACATAATTAAAGTTTCATCAGATCCATACATGGCTAGGTCGAAGTAGAAGGAAAAAAAAAAACATAAAACACGTACCTTCTGGGCATTCTCGCTAAACTTCAAAAACTCCATACGCACCAAACGTTTTGGGAATTTTACGAACTTACATTATGCGTACAGCTAAGGAGTGGAATTCCCTGCCAGATTCTGTATTTCCTGATAGCTACAACCTTGGAGTCTTTAAGTCAGAGTGAATAGGTTTCTTCTAGGTAAGCGTGCTCCAGTTGGTAAACTGACCGCGACTTATGTCGATGTGTGGGGACTACAATTATCCAACAGCAAAGTTAATTTTGTCCCTCGATTCTGTTTATCTTTTCGTTAGAGCAAAGTTGCCTCATATTTTATGAATTTCAGTAATGTTATTTAATTATTTTGGTACTCATTGCGCGAGTCCGACTCGCACTTAGCCAGTTTTTGTCCAATGTAACTGCACTGTTCTACTGGAAAAGGTCTGCTTCAGTCCTTCAAATTCTTCTCTCGCAACTTCCCAAACCAGTCCTCATGGTACGCATCTAAATCATAAAAAAAAAACAAATAACATAATTAACGTTTGAAATAATATCTTAAACCACTTTATACCTGTTACTTACGAAAAGGATCTTGATCTTTAAAAAGAGGTCACCTCGACTCCAATAAAGTTGAAATTCGGAAGTATTTTTCGAGTGCCACTAAGGTTGTCACTAACAATGAAAAGGGTACCTCGACATATGTCCGCAGTACACGATGAACCTTTAATTAAGGTTGTTTCATTTCGTCTGAGGTCGCGACTAGGGACGTCCCCAGCGACCAATTACTTTTTAATTAGGAACAAATATAGAAAGTGTTTTGTTGTAGTTAAGCTGAGTCGCACCTCTATGCCCTAGGGTTTGGGGGAATTGGATCTCGTATTTTTTGCGTTAAGTTTATTGTTGTAGATGATTGGGTTCGGGAAGTAGATGGATTACTAGGCCTTAAGTTTTGCCTGTTTTTACTGTTTGGTATATCTATTATCCGCAAAAAAAAATATCAATGGGCCGGCCAGCCGCAGAATCGATAACTTTTGGGGTAGTGGTATTCTTGGGTTGAGACCACGAATGGGTAAACGTAATGTGGGATGTCCTCAGGCTAGGTGGAGCGAGGATCTTCGTAGGATGGCTGGTAGGAGCAAGATGAGAGCTGCCGAAAATCGAGACAAATGGCGTGCGGTTGGAGACTCAGATGTCCAGCAGTAGACTGCTATAGGCTGATGATGATGATGATGATGATATATATTGTCTAAACCAGCGACAGGCTCTCTGCACTAGTAATCTGGAATTTTACTAAAATGGAACTATATTAGTTTAAGAATATCATATTTGTCTGATCGTCTGTCTGTCCGTCTGTCTGCCCGTTTATAGCCAAACGGTTGCATCTACAGTCTCCAAATTTTCACATCTTGTTGAGCCATATAACTTGTCAAAAAGTATTTTTAAATGTTTGCCAAAGGGGGTTGCCAAAACAAAGTTTTGACCTATCCCATCGAGTGGGATATCGTTGTTTAAACCTCGATGAGTAGATAATTACTGTATTTCTTGTTTTAAAAAATATTGGTAACAAAGGAATGAAAAGCCACCAAAGACAATTTTGTAACAAAATTTTGTTTTGTATATTTTTTTAACTGCCCATTGTCCTATTTGGTGATAATGTTTATTATTACGTAATTTTTCCTATTACACCAATTTTTTTTTGCGTTTGGTCGGATCCCTAAATGTGTGAAGTCCGACACGCACTTGGCCGATTTTATTTAAAAAATAGTTATTTCAGAAACTAAAAATGTTATAAATTCAAGTGTGTTTCTTCTTAAAACAGACGCCATCTTCTTTTGATTATCAAAATAAATAGAAAAAGCTTTGCTTGGTTCAAACAACAATTTTGCTATAAATCCAACTAGTCACTTCTCGAGAATTTGTGTGGTTGCGGCAGCAAATATATTGCTGATGAGATTCCTAATAAAGTCGGAGTTTTTCCGAAATTAAATGACGTAACTTCATATTTTTGCAGCTATTTGCGTCTATTGGATGGATATAATTACTTGCTATGTTTATTGTATAAGGGACATTACAGAAGCCATTTTATTCGCGATAAAGCCGATGAGGAAGTTGCAAAGCTTTGCTTCCGTGCAGAGAGAGATGGAGAAATCTGTTTCTTTCTTAGTACATTCAAAATGTAAGAATTTCTTTTGTATCGTAGCTGTATTTACAAACACACACAAACTCACACCCAGGGCCGGAATAACTATATGTAAGCCTTACAAATATTTCCGTGCGGGAATCGATCCACAGACACGCAGCGCGGCTGCCTATCACTCAGCCACTGCGCTAACCGGGACATCTATCTGTTCCCTGTGGCTTGTGAAAGAAGGTATTTTAATATCAGCCCCGGTACCCAGCTGAAAAAAGAAAAACGAGGTGTCACAAATTAAATGCAAGTCAAGTGATGCGATTAGGTGTTGAAAATTCATTCAACCATTCACAGCGACTAACGGCCGTTTGACATATTCATCACTTTTTGCGTTGGTATTCGTTCCAGGAAATGATCCTTATGCATCACAATATCAAAGATAACTACTAAATTACTAGTGTACTACTACTATTTAGCTACAGTGAGGTACACTAAGTTAGTAACGGTCCCTAAAAAAGTACGAAATATTCGTCCCTGGATAACGCCTGGTTTATTACGGTGCATACGTCACCGTGATAAACTCCACAAAAAAGCCCGAAAAGCGCCTAACAATCAAACGATACAAATTACGTATAGACGGTATCGGAACTTCTGCAACGGTTTACTAAGAAAACTTAAAAGGGTATACGAACAGAATGAGCTGCGGAAAGCCAAAAGTAACCCAAAATCACTATGGAACAAAATCAAAGAAATTACATACACTACTAAAACAAAATCTCCACCACTCGCATTACTAAAAACGGCTCCTGATCAAGATGCGGCCGCTAACCAAGTCTGTCACTTTTTTGCTAGCATAGGTCAAAAGTTGGCATCTGCGATAGCGACTTCAGTACCGCCCACCGAGCCGCATAGCCAAACAAGTAGGCCATGCCCTAGTTCCTTTGTTCTTCTACCCGTTGATGACGCGGAGGTAGCCTGTACTATCTCAAGCCTAAGACAAGACTGTGCCACAGGCTGGGATGGGATTTCCATGAAAGTAATAAAACTATGTGAAAGGATCCTTGTACCACTAATCACACATATTATTAACTGTTCTATTGACTCAGGTATATTCCCGAACACTTTCAAAAAAGCCGTTGTTCATCCTATATATAAGAGTGGTAACAGGGACTGTGTAGACAACTATAGACCAATTGCTGTACTTCCGCTGATGTCTAAAATAATGGAAAAAATAATTAATAAACAACTAGTAAATTACCTAAACAATCACAATATTATAGCAAATAACCAATATGGATTTAAAAAAGGCGTATCTACCGAAAATGCAGTATTAGACCTAACAAACTTTATAGCAAAGAAGTTAGACAATAAACAGAAATGCCTAGGCCTATTTCTGGACCTGACAAAGGCGTTCGACACAGTTTCTGTTCCCACCCTTCTCTCCAAGTTGGAGAATATCGGAATACGTGGCATTGTACATAACCTCTTTGAGAGTTACCTAGTAAACAGGAAAATTTGTGTTAAAATAGGATCACACATTAGCGACGAGGAGACGATGACCTACGGAGTGCCTCAAGGTAGTGTCCTCGGTCCAACACTATTTTTAATTTACATCAATGATTTGTGCACCTTAGCCTTACCAACTGCTAATATATTTACATATGCCGATGACACCGCCATTGTGGTACATGGTAAAAACTGGTCCGATGTCAAAATTAACGCAGAAACTTCCCTAAAATTAGTGAAAGAGTGGTTAAACAGGAATCTTCTAACATTAAACCTCCAAAAGACTAACTATATCCCTTTCTCGATTAATGCGAAAACAAAACCCCCCAACACATATTCTATCATAGCCCATACGTGTCTGGACCCCACAACCTGCACTTGCTCATCACTCCCGCAAGCTACTTCTGTCAAGTACCTAGGTGTGATGGTTGATGACGGACTGAAATGGTATAATCAGATAGAAAATACCGCCTGCAAAATTAGGAAAACCATTCATCTTGTCAAATCGTTAAGGCACTCCGCAGATCCTGAGGTTCTTAAAATTGTATACACTGCCCTCTGTCAGTCCGTCGCCAACTACTGCATTCTAGCATGGGGTGGCACCGCTAAAACAAAGTTCCTAGAGTTGGAACGGGCACAAAGGGCTGTCCTCAAAGTAATGTTAAATAAACCTTTCCGATATCCCACACATCATTTATATGCCGAACATAAAATTCTAACGGTGCGACAGCTCTTTGTCCTCAGGGCCACACTCTGGAAGCATCAGCAAATGCCACCACCAGACCCTGGCAAACGGGGAAACAGGATAAATTGCCCAAGTGTGCCGCATAAAACCACCTTTGCTAGGAGACATTTGTACGTGTTAAGCTCAATAATCTATAGAAACATAAATAGTTCCTCATCTATAACTAGACTCAACAAACACGACGCTAAAAATAAATTACAGAATCTGCTGTATCTTCTTGACTATGCGCAGACAGAGAAATTGCTGTTGCCCATGTCATGAATAAATTATATAGTAACAGGTCACTGCATAACCACAAATCCTTCGTTCACAAGTAATACATTTATTTTAACATTCTAAACAACTATTACACACACACGCACTCACATACACATACACACACATGCACACACACACACACACACACACACACACAAACTCACACTCACTCGTAGCTTACCCCCTTATTCACCTCTTTTTCTTTTTTACGTTGTTTTCTTTGTTTATTTGATTTTTCGTGTATAATCTCCTGATTTAGCTTTAGTACTGTTTACTTGAAAGGGGTAAGATAAAAGTCCAAGCGGCAGTGGAACACTGACTCCTAAGACACAGGGTATCCTAGTTTAGGAGGCAGGGTTTAATAAATTAGTACGCCTTTCACAAATTGTATAACACAAGCTAGATATTAAGCAAAATAATATAATGTAAGGTATTTGTTCAATAAAGATTTATTATTATTATTATTATTATAAATATTGCGTTAATTTTATCAGATTATGCTACGCAGATTTCAACTTTAGTCACAACTCTAACAAAACCAATTCATCGAATTAAAACCGTGGAATAATGCATCCCTCTTGTTTCAAGTGGGCATTCTAAACAGACGTACATTTGATTATTATCTTTTATACGTATTGGTATATATGTATAATACCTATCTACCATGTGCCCCTTTGGTCTGGTGGTCGCAAGCACTACTGATGAACGTAAGGTCTTTGGTTCGGTTCCAGGGTTAGACTAAATTTTATTGGGTTCATCCGTCTGGAAGAACGCTTTAAGTTCCTAAATGACTCACATTCTAGACACTTGAGATCACTGGAGAATTTGAAACTTTTGATACCCGCTCATTCCATAATACATCTTGTGTTTGATTCATTACTTATCACATACGTACATAGATAATTATTAATAATATTAATAAAAATTCTATAAGAACATGCAGCAATAATATTAAAAAAATCATGGTAACTAAAAACAATAACAAGCATTTCTTTTTAAATCGAAAATTTCAATATTATTATTAAATTACAGTTCGTCTATTGAGTACAAGTTTTTATCTAACAGAAATGCTTTGAGCTTAGCCTTAAATGAGAGCTAGAGTTTAACAAAAAAAAAATCCGCCGGCAGTCAATTAAATATTTGTACAGCTTGGTAATGAGGGCTATGCTTGACAATCTTGAAATTAGTTATAACTTTATTTTTAAAATCTTTTCTACGAGCGTTTTCCCTTTGTTCTCCAGATTCGCATTCATAGATATATTTTTTTAAATCAACTTACAACACAAGTATATATAAGCTAGGCAATGTTAGAATATGTAAACGCTGAAAGTGAGATGTTTACGGTCCAGGCTGTGCGATTGTGGAATGAGTTGCCGTTGTCAGTAAGACAAGACCAGTCACTGAGTTCTTTTAAAAACCTGGTTAAAAACCACTTCCTTTCTCTCTAACACTTTTCTATTTCGATATAATTGCTTTCATCATTATTCAAACCTTCTTCTTTCTGTTTTTTAACATGTGAATTTAGTGTTTGTGAACAACCTATGAATTTGTTAACATGTTATAATAATCTGTGTGTGTAATATTATGTATGTGTTTTTATATATAAGTTTATGTATGTTATTTATTATAGTAATATAATTTTGTATGTATTTATGTTTTAATGTAATAGCAGTACACCGCAGACTACTTTTTAATTCTAAGTTCAGTCCATCCAAAGGTTAGTATATACGCGACTAGGTTCTGCCCGCGGTATCGCTCGGGTAAAAAGTGTTTTATCATAAAAATTATCCTATGCCCTTCCTAGGGTCTCAAACTATCTCCATGCCAGTAGATCAGGAGATTACCTCCTAGAACCTCACAAACTGTACCTCTTTATTATTGAGAAGTATTGATATCGCTTTCAGCGATAAGACCGCCTTTGTACCCGTATAAATAAGTTTTTCTTATAAAAGAGATGTGTAACTTTTATGGTGTACAATAAAGTATTTTCTCTTCTATTTTAGTAGCAGCCGACACCAGCGATTGGACATCGTCGACTACCGTTCTGTCAAGATCGAAACGAAGAAGGAATTTATAGCACAGCTCGTAACTTTACATGACCTGCATTAAAAGCTATAACCATGAATAGACTCACGCCTTTTTCCCATGGAGGTATGCAGAAGCTATAGAATGCCAATTACCATCCCCCATCCTTACGTTCTACTTTTGCTTAGTTTAATTGCAAACATCTAGTCATACACGCACCGTTATGAATACTGCGCACCTGGCCTTTCTGAAGAACATCGCCAATAAGTTCCTTCTACGGCGACTGATAAAAGCTTTGCTGATGATCGCTGAGTTTCAAAGACAGCTTTTTATTCCGGAAAATATTATCCCACGTTTCCTGTGGGATGACAGCCTCCGAGAGCGAAACTGTGGGCAAACTTAGATAAAAAAAACTAGAAAGAACTTTTCAGAATGTTTCAAAGCCTCATTTTCCGAGTACGTCGTTTACACAGAGATCCGTTTTACAGGTCCACTTTATCGTATACGTTTTTATTTAGCGCTGACGTATGTAGTTGTATAAGTGAGTTCACACATATCACAGTATTCCAGATCCATTAAAAAAATACGATCCGACAAAATATTTATTTTAAGGCGATGATAGCTCGCGGGTGGTACACACCGGGTCGCGGGTTCGAATCCTACATTGAGCTTGAGCTTTCGGTGAAGGAAAACATCGTGAGGAAACCATAGCACGGTGGTAGGGTACTTTGTAGTACCCGCCTGGCTGGCAACCACCCTCAAGTTGAAAATCTGTCGCCAAGCACCTTCCGGTGTGTTCCGACAGCAGCACTTGAGAGCCAGTTCCCTTCTAGGCTTTGTGTGCTTACCACCATCGGCCACATCATCACTGACCACGGTGAGATTGTGGTCAAACACAGGCCTATACATAGTAAAAAAAAAAAAACAACATACAGCCGTCCGTTTTACAGGTCCGCTTTATCGTATAATATGTTTTTATTCGGCAATGACGTAGGTAGTTGTTTATAAGCAAGTTTACACACACAATAGTGTTAAAATACTGATCCATCATGTTTGAAAGTTGGTGGTACACTGATTAAATTTGGTGTGAAAACCCAGAAGCGACGAATCCGTTAAAACGGTACTGTAAATGCGTTGTGAACATCATCTCCAGTAGCGACGAATCCGATAAAAACGATCCTGGAAATACACATATTCTGTGTGAACGTACCCCTAGTTTTTTTTTTACTTCCTACTACTTTTTAACCTATCAGTCAAAACGAGAGTTAACACAGGATTAATAACATAACCTCCCCCTCCTCTGTAAACGGGTATGCAAAACTAATTTCCTGTGAGACACCTAAAGTCATCTCTTAATCTGATGGTAATACGGAGTAAAGCTTCCCTTTAAATGAAGGCTTATGTGAAAGATAATAAAACATAAATTTTTGTCAATATATCAAGATATTATACTCTTTACAGGGACTTGAGATTGGAGTTGAAGTAACGAAAATGGATGAATTTGAAACAAATGTAATATACAAAATTGGAGATGGCGTCAGTAACAGAAAAGTTCATCAAAATCTAACAAATTATACACTACGGAAGTGTGAAATAATATTGAACCGTAGTCAATCCCATTTTTCTTTCTTTTGACTATCAGTATCCCCGATAAAAGGCCACTTTAGCTACAGCCCAAAAACCCGTAAAAAAAACTGGCCAAGTACGTGTCAGACTTTGCACACTTAGGGTTCCGTGACCAAGAAAAATCTGATTTATCAATATTTTGATATTTGTTAGTAAAGTAAACGTACTAATAAACATTATCACCAAATTGCAAGTTCCTAGGTCAATGTGAAGTTAAAAAAAATCTTCGGAACAAAATTGTGTGACAGACGACAGATGGACACGTCAGTGACAGTAATAGGGATCCGTTTGGACCCTTCGGGTACGGAACTCTAAAGAATACTTTTTATAACCAATAATGTTTACCTAGCCAATCCAAAACCTTCATCCTTTCATCAGCCTTTTAGTGTTCCCACTGGTGGGATACAGGCCTCCTCTCTGGGAATGGGCTTTCCTTAACCGTTTTAGAGCAGTGGTGAGTAAATAATTTACACAAAGTAAAGCGCCTGCCTGGGTTCGAATCTACGACCCACGAAAGGTAAGTCGCGGCCAATACAACATTTAATAAGACCTTACCATCATAATCACGCCTGTATAAATAGCATAGTTAGTATAGTTGTGCACCTACAATACATCCACAGTTTGCGAGTTATGTTTAAGTCTTATGTCAGATTTTTTTTTTTGCCTTGAAAAATGCTCATACATACTGCGCTACCACGGGGAGATAGTGCAGTTATGTGGGACTCTAACCCACTAAAACTCCACGGTGTCCTACTTTGCCGCTTATGGCGGGTACACGGGAACGCGGAAGCATACTTCCGCGAACCCGCCGCGGCTGTCCGTCACTGGACCCTCCTTTGGGGAGTAACCCCCGTCACCCCAGGAACCAAACCGGCACATAGGCGCCAGACGACCCCGTGTGTGGCACCCTTGGTACCCCTGTGACGGGTCAAGACAGTGGCCCTGCCACCTATCACTTTTCGGCCGCAGGAGATAGGGAGATTGGCCAACGCTATACCGATACTCCTCCCCTGTGGCCCCACCGCGTCCGCCATCAGACGGTGACGACCCCGTGCAGGCCGCGGAGGTTAGGGCGAGCGGCGCACCGTAATAGCTCCGTAATACTCCTCTCCCGCTGCGGCCTCCAACCCTCAGCCACGATGCCTACCATACCACATCGCGGCCCGCCTCAGTTGCGGTACCGCCCATACGGCACCGCAACCTATTTATTGGCCGCTACGTCGTCGGCTTCTCGGCAAAAGCCCTGACGAGCGGCCCCTCCTCGGGTGAAAAAAACAATAGTTAAGTAAAATTTTTCGGACAGATAAAAACACTTCGGGAGTAGAATACAACAGGCAAAATGTGTTATCATTCATTCTTAGTTCGGGCCCCGAACGAATCATCCATCCGTAGGTGTTAGGGAGTAGAAAACGCCCGTAACTAAAGCCGAAACTATGAACTTCATGCTTAGGGAGTAGGTCCCTAGACTCCGGGTTGCTACATAAAATTTCCATATGGAAAAACGCAATAACACATTCTCAGCAGTAGCACGTGTGACCACTAACCAGGCACCTTACCTTCACTTGAACAATAATTTGGACATGACAGCTCTTCCGGCCTATTGACCTGCCCCAGTTCTCCAAAAGGAGCGGGTCGACCAGTCGTGCGAAGTCTTTTTTGACGCACGACTAGTTAGCGTTCATGGTCAAATTACTTATATTGAGATTTTTTCAGCTGTTTCACGTGACCTTTTTATTTTTTTATATTTAAAGGGATCATTGATTGTCTTGACTTGCGAGATTAAACAGATGTAAAATGGTAGCTTGGTTTTAACGTTCCACTTTTAAGAAAACTATTTCGGAAAGAAATATATTTAGACGTGTCACGTGTAATTATTCAATGTCATAATACAAACTAATACAATACTTATTGTTACTGAATAACACTAATGATTTACAGTGATGGTGACGAATGCCGAACAGTGTGGAATTCCGCATGCTCCATTTTAAGAAAGTATTGATTAAATTTATGTTCGAATCGCACGGAGAACTTTGATAGCGCTGATTTTGTGCGACGACAGGTCTTTTTGTAGTTGTGGTGGAATAGAAGCCGCTGCAATGGAATACATCACGCTAATATTAAAGGCGAAAGTTTGTGAGTGTGTTGGTATGTTAGTTACTTCTTCATGCTCAAACGGCTGGAAGGATCTTGATGAAATTTGGCACAAAAATAGATTACAGTCGGGAATAGCACATAGGATACTTCTTATCCCGATAATATGTGCCCTCGGGATAATTTTCGCCATTAAAGCTAGTAAAGAAATAACTTCTTCTTGCATCTTAGTTTAATAGCTTTCTTGATCTGAAAATATTTTCCTCCACAGAGCAATACATTATTAATAACGAACTACTGGAACTTCGAATTCGAATTTCGTCCAATTTACAGCAGTGTCTCAAGACAAAAGTCTATGACCAGTGTGTGTTGGCAGTTGTTACCTACGGGACTGAGACGTGGTCGCTCACAATTCCATCCTCCTCCGGCCTCATCAGAAAGCTTAAAGTTACCCAAAGGGCAATGGAGAGGGTTATGCTCGGATTTTTTTTGCGTTATCGCATCAGAAATTAGGATATCCGCAGGAGATTTAAAGTTACCGACATAGCCCGAAGAATTGCGAAACTTAAGTGGCAGTGGACAAAGCACATTGCTCGCAGAACGGACGGCCGATGGGGCCGTAAAGTTCTAGAATGGCGATCACGAACCGGAAGACAATGCGTTGGAAAGCCCCACTAGGTGGACCGATGACCTGGTTAGGGTTGCGGGCATCCGCTGGATGCGAGACGCACGGGATTGGTCAATGTGGTGACGCCCGTTGGAGGCCTATTTCCAGCAGTGGACGTCTTTCGGCTAAAATGATGATGATGAAAATGACTACTTGAAATTGTTTTTTTTATCCGTCACCACTTCACCATTAAGTTTAGGCTAAGGTTAGTTTGAAAAACTATGCTTGGTACTTGAAACTTGGGTAAGACAGACAGACACACGACGGACGGGATTGCGACATACAAAACCCTTATACTATCACCCTACCCTACCTTACTAAGAAAGTCCTTTTGGTATCTACCAGCCAGGTTTCAAACCCGCTTATTCAAAATCCTAGTAACCAGTACGATCTTATCTAGAACACAGGTGGTGCTCCCGCCTGTGTTCTAGGTGTTATAACCTGTTAAAAGATCGTGGGTTCGAACCCACGCAGATACATTACTTTATCCAAATTATTTTATCACCACTGCTCTAAACACGGTGAAGGAAAACATCGTGAGGAAACCGGCATACCGTAGAACCAAAAATTCGAAGACATGAGACATCCACCAACCCACACTGACCCCGGGTGGTGGATTAAAGCCCAGTCCCTCTCAAAGAGAGGACGCTTTCTCCAGCAGTGGGTTAGTTAACACGCTAATGATGAGTCAGGTTTCAAACCCGCTAATTCAAATACCTAGTAACCACTACGTTCTGACGAAACAACTAATTTCTAACACACAGCTTCATCTTACAACAACTTAATATTCAGGTGGGGGCATACGAACTATATTCCAGGTGTTATAATCTGCAGCACACCCTGGAGTGTAGCCTAAGGCTAATCTAGATTGGATTGGGACTCAAAGCCTGCCTCCGAGTAAGGTAACTATGTATGTGAAGTATTTTGTGAAAACATTGCACTTTTTTTGTGAAAACTGTTTCTGTATTACGAGTAATTTATTTTTTATTTGTTTTTTAACCTCGTGTTAGCTTTAGTAACGGGTTAACTTTTGCAACTGAATTTTAAAAAAGATATCTCCAACCGATTCAGCTGAAATATAGCATACACGTTTGGTTTGGATGACAATGCACGTATAGCTAAACGACATCAATCTAAATCCTATATGCAGATTCTTAAAGATGGCGGACCAATTATTTTTATGCACCCACACTGATTTTGTCTAAAACCAAGACAAAAACAAACTATAAAAGTGTGTTTATTTTTTTTAAATAAACTTTTATATCTCACTGCTAGGGAAAGGAAACCATAGCCTTCCCAATGGCTTGCCTTCTCCGACCATTCTCGCGTAAACTCCATTTAGGCCCAGTTTTTTAAATCCGTAATTAACTCTTCTAAATTCGGTAATATAACGTTGATTTATAACTAAAAAAAAGGAAAGAAAACCGGCCAAGTGCGAGTCTGAGTCGCGCACGAAGGGTTCCGTACGTTCCGCAAAAAAAACCTTTTTTATTTTTGTATCGGAGCCACATTTAACTTTAATATTTATTTTATTTCGTTTTTAGTATTTGTTGTTATAGCGGCAACAGAAATACATCATCTGTGAAAATTTCAACTGTCTAGCTATCACGGTTCATGAGATACAGCCTGGTGACAGACGGACAGACAGACAGACAGACGGATCGCGGAGTCTTGGTAATAGAGTCCCGTCTTTACCCTTTGTGTACGGAACCATAAAAAATGGTGAAATAAGTTGAAGAGCTAATTATAATTATTATTAATTAATCATTTTGTTAGACAAAAAATTGATGAAAAGACGCGTTTTACCGACTTTATATGAAACCATTAGTTAGTACTTTCAACTATTGGGTGACTTAACAACGGGCAAAAAAAACTGGACGCAAAACGAAACAGCGTACTTAACTACTTACTGTTTGCAAACATTTTAAAGAAAGTTAAAACCTAAATACTCCATTTAACATACACAAAAGCTTTCCTTTCTATAAACCTGAAACCTGGGCCCTTTAGAATTTACTCAACGAACATTTTTTCATAATAAAAACAAATTCAATCACAGAGATAATGGGATTTTCGCGAAGAAATCCATTCAGAGAGCGAGCTATATGGTACCTAGTCTACAAAGAAAATATTTCAAAAACAAACTAAGAGAAATCCTTTGAACTTCATAACTTGTGCTTGTGTGTGTTATGTGTAGGTACTATCGTCGAGAGAAGTCATTAATTTTTTGTTCAGATTTACGCATGACTTATAAGTTTTTTTGTCCCGTATTTTGTCTTGATCTGAGCCTAAAATAAGCCCCTTGTGATTAAAATAATTATGGTTTATGACAGGTTCACTTTAGGGCAAGTAATATCGGAAGTTTTTAAATACCGATATCGATTTCCGATATTAGATCTCAATATCGGAATTTCGATATTAATATCGGAATTGGGCACTTTAGTTAAAAATCGCATAATTTTTTGTTAATTGCCCAAATTTGGTATAAGGCTGGATTGAGTACAATAAAAAAACACGTTTATGCCGCGACATAATAGGATTTTCTATTGTGTCTCTCTCTAATCACTAGTAACTGTGTAATCGGGCGTTTATTTAACTAAACTACACATTTGTTTCCAAGAAGGAATATAAGTAATGTCTCTCTGAAAGTAGTCCCGATAAGTATAATACTGATTTATAATTCCTACAATAATATAATTTAATTTAACAACATATTAATGATCGTATAGACTAATTTGTTGTATTCAATACAAGCAGAATCCAGAAAACTATTAAGCTTTAATTTATTTAGGTTTACAAGCAAGTAACACATTATACATTTGAAATAAAGTTTAACACGGATATGTATTCGTTCCGAAACAGCTCTCAAAAGTATGCAAAATTATCTTAGTATTCATCATCATCGTCAACGTCATTTCAGCCGAAAGATGTCCACTGCTGAACATAAATCTACCCCAAATGTCGTCACATTGGCCGATGCCATGCGTCTCATATTCTGCGGATACCCGTAACCTAAAGATTAATCAATGATAATATCATTGTTACGACGGGTTCTATGAATCTGTGTATTTACTTGTACTCTTAAAGTTAACATTTTTAGCAATCTCGTAACTGTAAATCTGGAATTAATCAAGGTACATATTATTTTTTCATGAAGTGAAGTTTAAGTAAATAAGCGCCCGATTAGTAAACAGACTATCTGACCACTGCTAATCACCGTAGTCAAAGGGATTAACCGCGCTTTCTCGCTCGACGCTTCACAAGGAGCTAAAATAAGGTTTTTTTTCTGATGCCGAGATTCCGATATTGGATCACTCAGTATCGGAATTGAAATATCGGTAATTTCGTTCCGAGATTCCGAAATTACGAGATTCCGAGATTCCGATATTCATGCCCTAGTTCACTTGTCTCCAAGCTACCTTTATGGCCTGGTATATCCGTCTATTTTACTCTTTTACAAATCTTTATCAGGCTCTACGAGTATGTGTTACAGTGTTTTTACGCAATCCGAAAAAAGCAGGGAAATCACTGAGTACTTACCAGCCATGCAAGTTCTCTACTTATCACTAGTTGACGGGGCCGATTTCTGATTTGAGTATTCGTCAATCAAATCATGTCAAATGTCTACAAATATTTGGTTCTAGAACATGCCGATATCCTTACCAGATATTTCTTCATCTTTACTTTCTTCGAATTAAGCCCAATAATCATAATATCATCATCATTTCAGCCGAAAGGCTCCCACTGCTGACCATAGGCCTCCCCCAAGCGCCGCCGCATTTACCGATCCCGATCAGTCCACTTCCATCAACCATCTGTTCTGTAAGCAATGTGCCCTGCCCACTGCCATATTATATGTTATGTTATAAACATGACCTTAGAATAACAATTAATATAATAATTGTCTCAAATAATTAATTCCATTATCTCAAAACCATCACAAAACATCATAATATCAAAAAATTATCTGTTCTCAGCCATTCAGCTGCAGTATGAACAATTTAATGTTCTGTATAATACGTACAGCGGACAAACCATTTGCAGCCAGCGCTGAGGGCATGGTGCTACCGTGCTATACGGATTATTTGCGACTGTATATCTTGAAAGCTTTTTATTTCGAAAGAACGGACGATAGTGTTTTGTTTGAAGTCAAAAGAATGAGAAGATCTTTAGCAATAAAAACAATATTAGATAGTTATTTTTACAAGGCATAAAGCCTCATTCACAGTAGGCAAAAGCATTGATTACTGGGATTTTAGGCCTTGTTATTCTTGTGCAGAGGCGTAGCTAGGTAGCCAAAGGGAACGGTGCAAAAAGAAACTAGGGCCTTAGCTGAACTGTTTAGGTTTGATTAATGCAAAATATACATACTTTAAAGGTGCAAAGCTACTTTATAATCAGCAAAGACTAAAAATTTTAGCACCTCACCTCGGATCGTTCATCTAGATAATATATATGGACGTATCACAGATATCGAAAGTTTCGAACAGAAGTTCGAGCCTTTTTGGGGAATCCCCTTTATTGGAAAACAATATATCACTGGAATTTAACGCGATGATTTAGATTATTTATTTACCTATTTTCCCTGTATTCTTTCAAATGAGTGGCTATGATTAAAGTCGTGTTGCAACCTATTTTATTAAGATTTTACGATAGTTGAGGTTTTGTGGTCAGGGTCCGAGACGTCAGGGTACGTCTCGTATTCTGGTCGCAAAGTGAGTTCCAGGGTACCATTCCCAGATTGGTCAATTTGCTATTGGGTTCTTCCATGAAGATTCTTATCTGATTCCTCTATTTTGCTTTGGAACGTGCGGATTTCATCTTACAGACTAACTTATATCTTGAAACAAAATTAAAATTTGCTTTGAGTTTGATTTAGTCCAAATTTCCGTAATTACACAATTATTTCCTCTGCTGCAGCATGTTCCTTTATCCTTCCATCATGGCAAGCCAAAACCACAGATTCAAAATCAGTTTTGTACTTGCTTTCTTTTGAATATGCATCTTGGTAAGCATATCTCTAACTATTATATCTAAAAACGAATCTATCTTATCTTCTTACAAAATCCATTAAGTACTTTTCTAGATTGTATTTTTTTAAAACCACGAAACACGAGTAGTCCATCAAAGACTTTTACTGACTAAAGGGTTTTAGGGGGCACGGGTAGATACCCGTGTTCCTTCAGTTGCTTGACTCTCAAGCCTCCTGACTACTTCATCGAGCCATTGGAGAGTCTCCCGCCTGGGCACGCGTTGCCATGGCCGACACACGCACCGCACGCACGCACGCACGCTACAAAGACAACCTCCACAGATTCTCGGATGGCTCCAACCTTCAGTGTTTGTGCGGCGTCTCCCCGCAGACCATGGTCCGCCTTTCGTCCTTCGCGGCATGCTCTGTTACCTGTGCATAAGAAGACCTTAAGGCTGCGTCACCGGTTGGTGTTGCCGTGTCAGAATTCTGGGCCAAACATAATATTTAGAGACTATTTTTGCTATCGATACGCTAAGAATAAGAAGTTGCTTGTGCCAGGGCCGCGGTAACACTTTTTCAAATTTATCCGCGACCCAGTATCATATGCTTGGAAAGCAGATAAGCCTTTTGTTAAATAAAAATTTATACTAGAACAGAAATAAATATTCTCTCCATAATATCATTATTAAGAACTTTGGAGTAAACGGCCGCTAATAATAAATAGAACGCACTTCACATTAGCATGTTGCTGACGCGAACCCATAAGTTATGCCCCTATCAAAAATCGAACAAGTAAAAAGTTTTGTAAAAGATTTTTTTAGTTTTGGTTTGGCTTTAAAAAGCCGCTCTATTTCCCGCTCCGCTTATCACAAACCTCCTACTGCAACAAACGCGCAATATATGTATGTATCGTGGATGTGAAACTGCAGACACGAGAGTGCTATACATCTACAGCACTGCAAGTTAGTATTTTCTGTACGACTGTACAATACACATACGGGTACAGACGCGTACAGTTATCGTGACTTCATTTAACATATGTGAGTTGGTTACCAGCAAGGATGTCATGGATTAGAAATTTCGTATCTGGATACGGATACGGATAGAGACATTACTGTTGCTTAAAATAATCCATAACATAGTATAGACAAATTGCTATGGTGAGGAAAAAAAAAATATTTATATTGCAACTTAACGGGTAGCCCTTATTTTGTTTTTGACTTTTGAGTAGATTGGAAATAATACATTATACCGGTTTCGGATACGGTTACTGATATGCACTTTTTCAGATTATCCGTTAGTTTCTGATAGTTTCAGTCACGGATATTAGATTTTTATCAATATACGTGATGCGCGCTGGCAGGCGAGCATGGCCTCTGTGAGAGGCTTGAGTCACGCATTTTATCACGGTTTTTGTTTCTAAACTGTGATAAAAATGTGTGATTCAAGCCTCTCATAGTAGGCCGTGCTCGCCGGGCAGCTAATTGTCGGATCGGCTGGACAGATAAACCTGTCATAACGTGTCTCATTTAGACTCTGTCCCTATCCGAAATAAGCCGAAGCTTTTAAATCACATTCGGTTACGGTTTCGGATAGATTTTTATTTCTGATATCCGATAGTTTCAGTTATGGTTACGGAGCTCCTTAACATCCCTGGTTATCAGACTCATAAGTTATGTTATTTTAACTTTAAAGCTTAGGAATCTTGGAAAATCTTTGCTTAGTTAAGTAAGTGGAAAATGGGAGTACGTAATCAGTTTACCCGTGTTTGTTGCTGTTGCTATCTCAGAGATGTCAATTGAGAATGATAAGACATTTCGTTTCGGAGAAACGGGAGGAATATATCTGCTGTGATGTTAATATTTATGTACAAAATAATAAATGCGCAGTACTCATAACTGGCGTGCGTGTATGACTAGATGTATGAGCGTAAATGAATCAAAATGAGTACTTAAGTATCGTAGCAGGTAGTTAGACATTCTGTAGTTTCTGCCTACCCCCATGTGAAAAAGGCGTGAGTTAGTTTCCCGCCGGAACTATGAATTTTCTCGTGATCAAACGTAGCATATCTTAATCGGTATTACATCAGCTATCTACCAGTGAAAGGCCCGTCAAAATCGGTCCAACCGTTTCGGGGATTACCCGGTACAAACAGACAGATAGTCAGACAGACAAAAATCTTAAAAATTGCTTATTTGTTGTTAGTACCGTACGTACGTGCATTCAATAAAACGTTGTTATTTAGATATTACATACAGACACTTCAATTTTATTTATTTATATAGATGTATAGATAATCTAAGTAGGAATATTTTAAATAGTCACTAAATTTGTACTCACTACACTATAAGTTTCGTTCTAGACTCCTTGTCATATAACTTGCAACAGTGGGCTTATTGCGAGTTTTTATTCGAGCTCTATCGCGTTAACGTAAACGTTATCGTCATTTAATCTATATAAATAAAAATCTATTGCTGTTCGTTAGTCTCGCTAAAACTCAAAAACCAGCCAAGAGCGAGTCGGACTCGCGCACGAAGGATTCCGTGCCATTATCGCAAAAAACGTCAAAATTTCATGTTATTTGTATGAGAGCCCGACTTAAATATTTATTTTATCCTGTTTTTAGTATTTGTTGTTATAGCGGCAACAGACACACATTATCTGTGAAAATTTCAACTGTCTAGCTATCACGGATACAGCCTGGTGACAGACAGACAGACGGACACTGGAGTCTTAGTAATAGGGTCCCGTTTTTACCCTTTGGGTACGGAACCCTAAAACGATGGATTGTCGATCGAAGCGCGTTTACTACTAGATAAATGTGTAGCTTAAAGACCTCTTCAAACGACATAAAAATCTCAAATACCTATTTGAGTCGGGGGTTTTTTAAATAAAATTTACTTAAGACACAGTTTATAAAGTTCTCTGCAATTCAACTAATTGGATACTTCAGTCTTCAGCCATGTGGCATAAAGAGCACGTCAGCAATGGGATACGAAGTCCTTTCACGGTCAAGGTTTAATTCGCTCCGAGTTGTCCGTAGTAAAGGCGTACATACATGGAACCGGGAAGGAAAGGGGGTTCCCCGTGAAATGTCAAATGTATTGTCATTGAATTTGGTCATTGGTTTATGACATTTCGATAATTACCATCGCTAATAGGAGGACACTTTATAAAAAGCGTCAGTAACGGTTCGTCGGTGGTAAATAGATATTTGTAACTAGCTTATTACTGCAGTTTCAATTCCGTGAACAAGGAGGCCGACTTATATTTCGAACCCAAGCAGACGCTTTACTTTGTGTAAATTATTTCATCACCAGTGCTCTCAAAAAGGGAAAATAAAACATCGTGAGGAAATCGGCATGTCCTAGAACCAAAAATTCGAAGACATGTGACATCCACCAACCCGCTCTGTGACCGCGTGGTGCATTACGGCCCATTCCATCTCACAGAGAGGAGGCCTGTGTTCCAGCAGTGAGAATATTAAAAGGTTGATCAACCACAGGATTGAAAGTAGCTAGCCAAGATTACTTGCTTTCTTTAAGTGAAAACTTTTAGAGATAATCTTTTACAAACAAACGAGTTTACCTCTTTACAATATTATTTAAGACTAGCTATTTCCCGCGACTTCATCCGCGCCAAACTCGTAAAAAAAAAATTACCCACAGGAACTGTGAATTTTGCCGGGATAAAAAGTACAGACGTTACTCCTTGTAACATCACCAGTGAAAGTCCCGTCAAAATCGGTCCAGCCGTTTCGAAGATTACCCGGAACAAACAGATAGACAAAAATCTTAAAACCTGCGTATTTGTTATTAGTACCGTATATACTTTCACAAGCATGTAATAAAGTGTTGTTATTTTTATATTACATAGAGACACTTCAATTTTATTTATTTGTATAGATGTCTTAATAACGTACTCTGTAAGTTAACGACAGGCAATGAAGAAAGATATCTTGACTTTGAGGAAACCTGGGCTTAATAGCCTGCGAACACGGACTGAGCAAACATCTTGATCAATATTAAGAGCACCTATAACTTTACGACAAAAATATACGAATAATAATATAAATACCAAGCTGTTACTGTCCCACTGCAGGGAAAAGGCCTCTTCTTGTAAAGAGAAGGCACGAGCATTGATCACCACGCTTGTTCAATGCGGTTTGGCGATTTCAAAATGATATTTACTTTAAGTCCAGGTTTCCTCACGACGTTGTCTGGTGTTGCACTAATTACGTTTACCACAGCCGGGGGATTGGTTTAAGTTTAATTATTAGTTTTTTGTTAATAACAATTAATTATCCTAAAAATGGCCATTCCAAGTCGAGGTTGGAACATGGAATAGTTACAACTACTAACTACAACTAAACCTACAGATGTCTTTTTCAAGCCGATATTAGGACATGGAAAGGTTACAATAATTAAATAGACTAACTACAACTAAATAGCCTACGAATATTCATCCTACTCGAAGTAGGAATATGGAATGGTTCGTCTTGCAAGAAATGATCTTAAATATTAGTTTGGTATTGATGGATTCCTTGACGTCATGGCAGCATCGGTGTCGAGGTGATTGCACCGTCAGTAACTTCCTACATTGATGCAATGTTATTTCTGAGTCAACAAGTCTGCTAATTCCTAAGCTATGCATTTCTTGCTCAAGGTTACTGTACCGTTGCAAGGTCTATGAACACTTAGTTTCCGCAATGTCAGCAGATTCCTAGGCATACGTAACACACTGTAGTTAGTGATAAACTTAGTATATACCTAAAAAAAAAACATATAAAGGAGTCTACAACTTTGTCTCATTCTGTTGTCAAACAACAGTTCAAGGCCTCATTCAAGAAATATGTCCTTGATTCGATTTCCAAGCCAAGCAAAATGTTATTAAATGTTTCTGCCAGGATTTTCTCAATTACAATCCAGAATCTGGATCTGAGCCTGGTTGCTGGCAAAAAGCTGGCATACTATTATATAAGACTTAAATAATAATTTAATATTTTTTTTAAAGTAGCTTTTTTCGTATTCTTCTCAGCAAACCCTTTCATTTGATATCATGGCAGTGCACAAAAAATAACTAGTCCACCATCTTGGACCTACCACCATATTGGATTTAGAATGACGTCACTTATCTAATCATGCATTGTCATCCAAACTAAACGTGTATGCAAAATTTCATCTTAATCGGTGGTGGATAACTGCTTTAAAATTCAGTTGCAAGGTTTGACCCGAACATACTTACATACTACATACAAACATACAATGTCAAAATTGGGTTAATCCTACTAATATTATAAATGCGAAAGTTTGTGAGGATGGATGTATGTATGTTTGTTACTCTTTCACGCAAAAACTACTGTACGGATCTGGATGAAATTTGGCACAGAGATAGATTATAGTCAGGAATAGCACATAGGATACTTTTTATCCCGGGAATATGTTCTCTCGGGACAATTTTCGACATTCACGTGGGCGGAGCCGCTGGCAGAAGCTAGTTGTAGATATACTTTTCCTTGACCCGTCGTTGAACACAAGCGAGTAATTATGTAATAAAAATTGCACAGGATCCCCGAAAAAAATAGTTATGTAATAAAAATTGCAAAGGATCCCAAGAAAAAAATTCGCACTCCTTAAAATCTAACACACTTACGCCAATTGCCCTACATTTTTGTTCCACTTTACCCGGTCCCCATAAATTGGGGAGCCCCCATCAATAAGTCCTGCAACACACTTCAATCGAAAGGCATTACGGTGAAATATTTAGAGTTCGACACTAATCGCATGTAGGAACGCTACACACGAACGAGAGATATTGCTCGACCGGTTTTTCTTATCCAAAATCAGTTTTACCCTTTCCCCCTTAATGGACTTTGGGAAAGTTATGTAGGTGTAGGGATCCTATAGTTTGGAGAGTGAAGGGTAATTGGGGAATTAGTTGCTTGGGGTACAAAAAATGTGTTTAGGTTTCGAGGTTCTTGCAAAAACTTATTTGTAATTTTTTTCATTATTTTTTTGGGTTTCTTGAATTTCAATTTCTAATTATATAAATGCGAAAGTAAATCTGTCTGTTACGTTTCCACGCCTAAACGGCTGAACGGATTTGGATGAAACTTTGTTTAAAAGTAGACCATGACCTGGATTAGGACATAGGATGCTTTCTATCCCGGGAGTATATTAACTTGGGCAAATTTTCGAATTTCACGCGGGCAAAGCCGCCGGAAGAAACTAGTTAATCATCATATTGACTCTACTTACTTATTTCTAAAGCACATAAATCTCAATCGTAATGTCATAAAAACTCAAAAAAAAAAAAAAACAAAATCTTCCTTAAATCAATGACACTCACATATTTATTACCCTATCTCCACTTCCTTGATTTACAATTCTTTGCTCTAACTACATGAAATCTAAGACGAATATCCTTTAGCAAGGAGGAATATATGGCTGAAACTGCATTAGGCGTATGGAAGCCGATTGGTTTCTGGCAGTGAAAAATTTTCTAACGCTGTCGGGATTGCAGCGAATTGGAATAGTGTCACATGCAGATGTTATGGGTTCATTCGTTTCAGAAGATCATTTGTGAGTGGATGAGCAGACTTTGAACGTTAGGTAAGATGAGGAGAGAGAGCTTAAAGGAGGATTTGTGGGCCAGTGGTCGAAAGCATTACTGTCAAGCAAAGGTTGAGTTCAATGTTCATCTCTCGTTTTATTCGGTTTCTCAGTCCCGGAGACCGTCCCGGAGTCTCGGGCCCGAAGTCTAGATTTCTACCCAGTTGATGGTAACAGGCCTGTCCTCTATTACATGGTAATTAAACTTTACTGACAAAATTTGAGTGTACTTAGGATTCCACTTTCTAGCCCATCAATACATCTAATAATTAGTAGAAAAGTCGTTTTTTACATCATAAATATTTCCAAAAAAAATAGCCAATGTGATAAAGGACCAATAGAACCCATTTTCAGCGTTTTTAGATATCTGGTTTTTTTGTCGGTTTGTCTGTTTAGTTGTGCACGATGTAGATAACTTTTATACAATAAAATTGTGCGTAACTTAAAGTATTAAGGATTATCCACACATATCAGGGCCGTGCCAGGGACGTGGACGCACCGTGCCCAGATCTGCCACAGACTCTGACAGACAGTCAGACACTGAGCCACAGATCGTGCCCCGTTAGGAGTTCAAAAAAATATCGTTGGGAACATTTTATATGAACTCGTTCGCACACAACCGTGCACGGGCCCGGGCACGTCCCGTGCACGGACATGTGTGAACGAGTTCATAGAAAATGTACGTACCGATATTTTTTTGAGCTTCTAACGGGGCACGATCTGTCCACGTCCCGTGCACGTCCCGGGCACGGCCCTGATATGTGTGGATAGACCTTTACTTAGATTTTGTTTCATCGCAATCGGTTCACTCTATCAAAACTTAGATGAATTTAAAGTGTTCAATAATTATATATCACAACACACGCAATTCAGATACTAGGTCAGTTAAACTCCGTATTCTATAGATGGCGTTGTGCAATTGGCGTCATTTTCTGAATGGCGGTGTAAAGATTGTCCGAAGAAGAATTACCCTAGATAAAAAATTGGTAGGTAGGTAGGGTAGGTAGCAAGGTAGGTATGCTAGGTCTAGGTAAGTAGGGAGGATAGGCAGTTGCCGGGAGCGAAGCCGCAGGCACAGCTAGTTGGTAAATATAGATGTGATGGGTGTATTTATAGATCATGATCAAATATCTACTATACATATTTTATTCCATTTTATACCCCTTCAAACTCCACAATCTACCCCAAAAGCCATTTTACACATGCTTACAACACACGAACATACCCAGCACTTTTTAGCCAAAGTCTTTGATATTATAATTTTCAAAGAGCGAGCGTTCCCTAGCTCCCAAAGCTAGTAACTGGAAAACGTACGTAAGATCTGAAAAGTTAAATTCAAAATGTGAATACGAGGAATGGAGAGTTTAAAATAATAATTTGTTAAGTGAACTTGGTCGGGTTTTAGAAAATTTCGCTTTTGGTGTTCATTTTCTTGACTGGCGAGCCCGGTAAAGTTTTCCGTTCTGCCGTCCTAGCTAGAAAGTCACAATATGAAATTTGGCTGATTTTGTGTTTTTAATACCTCCTTAAACAGCAAAAACTTCTGTATCGATCTCTGTTAGCAGTTTTTTTCTAACATCAATAGATTCCGGATAAAAAATAAAAAACGTGGCAATGCTGCCAGCTTTCTGGGCACTTTTCCTGTTGACAGCGATGTGGATGAAGTTTATAAATAATGTACATATGTAAATAGTATGATAATTTAACAAAAACAAACTATTTTTGATAAGAGTAAATTGATTTAAACTAACAACGTGCCTTTTCGAAAGTGCGCAATAAGAAATATTATTGAAAAAAAAAAAAAGATTTTTTTAAATAAAATAATTAAATTCGGATTAGATTTATAGTTAATAAACAGGGTTTTTAAGTTTTTCGTCTATAGCTGAAATTATAATTTTATCAGATAGTGACACTCTAGCCATAGAATGGCTGCGTTGGTTAGTAATGTTGGTATTTTTTGGGTGTTCTTGTACTTGTGTTATTATTAACTTAGTTTGTGTTTCTAAGAGGTTCGGCATAGAAAGAATATTTTATAACTTTTAAGTTACTTCTGTTTATACGGTAAGTACAAGTTTGATTTCGAGATACTTTTGTTAATTGTGAAAATATTGATTGGGCACTCTTAAAACTTTAGTGCAAAAAAATACAACTGACTTCCAAATAAAAACACTACAAAGTGAAAAAAAAAGTTTAATTACGGATGTCTGTTTCTGCTTTTGATTCTTCAACTTTTGGCTTTTTAAAGATAGATAGAATATTTATTTGTGTCCCGCACAGGAGGCCAGTGAGCTATACTAATGTACAATAAACAGACGATGATGTGATTGCAGCAATCCCGGGTGATTTGCAATAATACATTGAAGATTTCCATGAAATATCTCCGAAGCTCTTAATCAAATCTTCACCAAATTTAAATGCGACCAATTCTGAATCATGCTCTCCCATACGAAAATAGATTTCCAAAATCGGTTCACTATAATTGACGGTGAACATACATAAAAAAATATAGAGTCGAACATTGAAACTCGTCCTTTTTGGAATGTCAGTTAAAAATGAACTGACTTTATTTGACCCCTCGCCAATGCCAAACTTTTGAGAGGATACTCTTAAAGGTAAAAAGGATTATAAAAATTTCTAATGTTTCCAAAAACTTACCTACACTTCTTCTACAGGTTAGTATTGAGTCCATCAACAAACTTCTATTATTTCTAAACTGTTATGAGTTCACTGCCAATTTGATTAATTGGGTTATTAAGATGTCAAAATCACGTTAATTAAAGTGTCGTTTACATTATAACAGGAACTCAACTTGATTGCTCTCGACCTAATAAAGTGACTTTATTAGTTTGCGAACCCTATGCTGGTCTTTTGATAGGAAAAACAGTACTTAATAATAACAAAGCAAAGATTACTTCTCGTACAGAGATGGCACGAACCTTAAGAGGAAATGCGGTCGCGGACATAAGATATAATATAAGATATGATATAAGATATATAACTATATACTTAAAATATTCAATCGGATGTCTACGCCCAATTTCCTCTTAACCACCACGATTGCTCAAGTCGGGATGGCAAGTAACCCGGTGAACTTAAATTATTTCTACCTAAACTAGTTTTTAGGTGATTCCTCATTTTATTTTGTCCTGTAGCACCGCTGTATTGAGGTAAACAAAAAAAATCAGTCCAGCCATTCTCGTGTTTTTGCAACACTAACTGGTTTTTATATATATTACTAGCTGTTCACCGCGGCTTCGCTCCCGTGGACCAACCCACAGGACCCGTTTTCAGAATAAAAAATAGCCAATGTCACTCAGGAATAATGTAGCTTTCTATTGGTGAAATAATTTTTTAAATCGGTCCAGTAGTTTTGGAGCCTATTCGGTACAAACAAACAAACAGAAAAAAATACTCTTTATAATATTATAGTAAGTATAGCCCGCGCCCGCGCGTGCGTAGAAAGTGTTTTCTTATCTCAAGGGCACATTTTACCTAGATGAAAAGAAGGTTATGTGCTATTCTAGACCATAATCTATATTTATGCCTAATTTCATTCAGATCCGTTCAGCCGTTCTGGCCTGATTGAGTAACAAACATACATCCATCCAAACTTACGCATTTATAATTTCAGTAATCTAATAGTCCAGATCGGAATAATGGATCGGATAAAAGGTCTAATAGATCAGACAATTACCGATGTCTAAAATAAACTTAGAAAGTACATGTAAATAGAAAACGTCAAAAATAGTAAAGAACCCAGAAATATTCAACTAACGTACCTACCATCTATAAATAATTGGCTTATGTTTAACTTACCACCAGATATAGTAACATATAACAGACAAAAATAGTAAATGATCACCAAAATTAAACCCGCATCTTATTGTAAAATTATAACCAAAGTTTTAACATCTCGCTATCCTGTTTAGGCAAAATGACTCCAAATAAATCATTGTTAACCCAAAAGTAGTAAATGATCACCAAAAGTAGTAAATGATCACCAAAATTAAACCAATGACCAAAAAGATTATAAAATTTCTGGGAGCAACTTGGAAGTAGCGCTCGCCGGCCGCTGCCGCGGCACCGCTCGCTTTGCTCGCTCGGCTCGCGCGCGGTTGGTCACAGTTCTAACCTAACCTAACCTATTTTACAACATTAAATAGCGCAATAATTTGCTATTAAAATTTGGTGATCAATTTACTAAATTTGGGTTTCATAGTACAATTTTAGGTAATAGAGGTTATGGTCACAAAGTAATTTTAGGTGGTCATTATATTTATCCCCTAAATAATTTTAGAACACAAAGATAGAAAAGATATCAGTTCAGCAAAAAGATATCTTCGAGTCACGGAGGCGCTGATACGTAATTCTTTTGTCGGCTAATCTTTTATGAAAGATAGCTTTGTTGGAGTGAACGGTGTATCGGTTTCGGATGAATTCCCTGACCATCAATATTATGTTTTGTGAGAACTTTATGCTTAGACGGAGGGTGTGGTCAGCTTTTCTCTCTGACCCGATGAGACCGTATAATTCTACTAAACGCACCGCCAGATAACACATAATAAAAGTCATTAACACCTGCCTACCAATGTATTCCAATATTTCAAAACGATACGAAAAAAATGTAAAGGCTCGCTAACACGATCAAAACAAACTTATCGTGGTAAGGGGCGTCCTTGACCCTTTCACTTGGCATTCAGTAATGAGTTAATATCTCATAAATGCGTGGACCAATTTACGTGATCTAAACAAATAAAATGATTCTACGCCTATACCTTACATTTGAGATCGAAATTATCAAAATATCTCAATAAATTACGTATGTTTTCAAGTTATGTAATAACAATTTTTGCCCCGCGTGCTGTATTACGGCCCATTTCCTCTCACGGAGAGGAGGCCTGTGTCCCAGCAGTGGGAACATTATTAGGCTGATGATGTGATGTGTGACTTTTTGGTACAAGTCGGTACAATATTGTTTTTTTTATCTGCCGAAGACTTATTAGACAGTTTGTATTTCTGGAACTTTGTTTCAGTGTGTTTGGGCCCAGTGCGGGTAGTCATGCCCACATATCTTTGAAGTTTTGGTCCTAGGACATGCCAGTTTCCTCACGATGTTTTCCTTCACTGTTTTAAGAGCAGTAGTGATGAAATTATTTACACAAAGTAAAGTGCCTACTTGGAACTTCGAACCCAAGACTTGCAACTTGTAAGCAAGTATATAAGCGGTTAGGTTCGGTTACCCCGTTACTGGAGTATGGAATTCAGGTAGGAAGTCGTTCCATGTGAAATAGTGCTGTTCTGCTTGGGCGGTTAGACTATAGCAGAATAGGAAAAGGCAATGCAGATTGATTTTGAGTCTGCCTCATGTACAATACACTTACTTAGTGGGTCCATCAAGGAGATGACGGAAAAATACCTATGTCTTATTTTGACATTCATCAATTACTTTTTCTCACCCTCGTATTATTTTTTAAATCATACTAAGACTTTTGAAGATTTATTTATATCTATACTTCTATACTAATATTATAAAGAGGAAAGATTTGTATTTTTACCCGGCTACAAGGAAAGGGTTATGTTTTTCACGCGTATCTTGTATGTTTGTATGTATGTAATATTCTTTATTACCTCATATCTTTCAAAGTACTTGGCGGATTTTTATAATTAAGACATCGTTAGATAGGTCTTGACCGCCCAAGTGTTCTTAGCTAAGTGCCTTTTTTTCTTCCATACCCATCGAGTGGGGTATCAAAATGAAGGGTTTTTAGAGGAGATTTCAAAAATATATAACACTTATATGTTTAAATGTACCACCTAATTAGAAAAAATATGTTAACTAAAAAGTTATAAATAAAAAAAAAAATCTAAAAATCAAAAAACCCGCCTGCTTAAAAAGCGAACTAAAAAGACGTAAACAAGAAGAAAATCATGTTGTGCAGTCGGAGGATACATCGCGTATTAGTCAGCCAGCTCGCGAAACGAATAAAATTAAAAACTACTAGAATGATTTCAAAAATTATTTTACCGTTGGGAAACTACACTATCCCTGGGTGACATAGGTTACGTTTTATCCCTGTATTCCCACGAGAACTGGAACTACGCGGGTGAAACCGCAAGGCGTCCGCTAGTATCTTACTAAAATGCTCATCAAGGGTCATATAACTCATCTTTTACGTCGCATACGACATTTTAGCCCCAAATACTTACAATCTTACACCAACAAACAGTATCACATACAACGAGACATTATTACACTGTCACGATATTACTTAACTACGACCAGCCTGCGCTGACCGCCGGCCGCCCAACCGTTTTCCCCTGTACTCAATTATAGTTAGACTAACTTCTGCCAGCGGCTTTGCCCGCGTGAAAGTTGCAAAATTTTTCCAAGGGAACATACTCCTGCGATAGATAAAAGTATCCTATATCCTAATTTCATTTTAATCCGTTAAGATGTGAAAAGGAAACAGAAATACAGCGTTAATTTCGCATTCATAATTTGATTATTAATTTGATATTTAATGATTTTTAATTTGTAGGGGTACCGTGTTACCCAGTTACTGGGTTGTGGAGGTCAGATAGGCGGTCGCTCCATGTAAAACACTGGTACTCAGCTGAATCCGGTAAGACTGGAAGCCGACCCTAACATAATTGGGAAAAGGCTAGGCGGGCAATGTTTTTAATATGATTTTTAATGTTTTTAATTTTGATAATGGATGTTTTCCGCAAAAAAAAAGAAAAATAAAAAACTAGCGACCTGTCCCGGCTCCGCATGTATCAGCATGCACTTATGTGGCGATATGTCTAAACATCTTTAAATTGTTTAGCATCCGTTTATTGTACCTAGTCAAATATTAAGGTCAGCTGTGGGAATACAATGGATGCAAGACGTACAGGACACAGATCTAACCTGTGCATGTGGCGCTGCTTGGGGGAGACCTACCTGCTGCCTAAAAGTAGCTAATAATTGTAGATTTTTTTTATGAATACGATTGCAAGATTCTGTGGTTAGTTTAATATTAATTCAGTCTTGAAAACTAATATTATAAAGATGTAAAACAATTTGTTCGTATGCTGGAGGTCATATCTGTATTCATTCTTCTTTTTAAATATCGCTGCATATACTGAGAAAGCGCCTTTTTGGTCTCACACTGAGTAATTTCTTTTAAATTATTGTTTTTCTTAAAATGTCTGTATTTTTTGTGCAAGTCACACATAAATATGTTTTGTTTTCTATTGATCTAGTTACTATTTTGTTTTCACTAAAAGCTACTCTAGAGTTGAATGACGTGAATTATGTATATTATCTGTGACATAGGCTTTTTTACATACTGGAAAAAGTTCTGTGAATAAGACGACGGGAATGAAGCTGCGCGAAAATACTACTGTGTTATACAAAATTACATTTAAATCTTTTAGAGTAAGAATTCTCTGAAAACCGCAAAATCCATTGTAAAGTCAAGAAGTACTAAGCGGACAAACAGAAAGATACGAAAAACGACTTCGTTCCATACTATTTATGGTCAAGCGAGGCAGGGTAGGTCAACCTTCCTGGTCGTTACAGAATTAAACTGACGTGGGTTTCTCATTTTGTTAGGGGCCAGATATACGCGTTTCCTAAACGAAAGTGTGCACGCGTATAGAATTTTTAATCTGGTTATGCGAAAAAATGTATATTGTTATGTTTCTGTAGTTTCTGTAGATTTAGTTTTATTTGATATTTTTACAAACTTTATCCGAATGAAGCGAGCAGTGGTGGCCCAGTGATATCCCCCATAGGCCCCGACTTACGTGTCGTAGGTTCGAAGTTCGAACACAGGTAGGCGCTTTTCTTTGTGTAAATTATTTCATCACCACTATTCTAAAAACGATGAAGGAAAACATCGTGAGGAAACCGGCATGTGGCATCCACCAACCCGTACGCGGATAGCTTTTTTTATTACTTTTTTTTGGAAGTCGGTGTCAAAAACGAAAAAGAATAGACACCGACTTCCAAAAAGAAAGTAAAGGAGAATGCTCATGAATGTATGGAATCCCGTACCATGCTGCATCAAAATAAAACTTTGTTTTTTATAGACTATACTGATCATATTAACTCCTACAAAAGTTTGTTTTGAAAACTGAACCCGGGTTTCGTAGTTATTTTATCAACTCGAAAATAACCTAAAAACTAGTTCTATTTTGTTCGACGCTACCAACGACGTATTTTATATAGAAACGTTATACACTGACATTATAGTTATTTACTACACAAAAGAAACGATTACTGGCTAGTAGATTCATCAAAAATCGATTCTATTGCATTCTAAATATTTATGACCGGCTGTGCACGGCCAATTAACCATAGATAAAATAATGATAATCTTCTAAATAAAGATTCTATTCTATTTTTTTTTAATTAATGTTGAACCGGCGAAGAATTATTTTTATACAGTGATCATGACACTTTCAAAAAGCAAGGTTCAAATCATAATATTATCATTTGAAACGGAACGTCATTTATAGGGAGTAAGACAATATCCATACTTTTAAACTGAAAAGTAAATTCCCTATTCAAAAATCAAATCCCCGACGCGTAAATATAAAATGATGAAACTTTTTGGTACCACTTTTGGTCATTCTCCTTTTTCGCATTGTAGTGTTTTGTTCTGGAAGTCGGTTATTTTTTTTGTTAAACAGTTTTTTTTATTACTTGTCCGTACTTTCTGCTGATCTACTGCTGAGCCAAAACCTCCCTCCATTCCTGCCAACGGTCGCAATTATGTTCTACTTCTTTCCAATTCTTAAGAAAGACAACCAGATGTGCCATTTCCTTCGTGTCTGCTTTTGTTTTCGAGAAATGGTTACTGTAGAATATGCCACAGAAGCAAAGGTGCGGGGAAATCCTAGAAAAACAATAAAGTTGCGAATAATTTGAGCATCACATCATCAGCCTATTAATGTTCCCACTGCTGGGACACAGGCCTCCTCTCTGTGAGAGGGATAATTTGAGCAAATTGTCATAATTGCCAAGTTTTTTAGACGTACGGTGATTGTATTTTGTTGTTTAAAAACTGAATTTATGCAGTGCGGATAAATGCGTAAATATTAAGCGGCTTTCAGACTACGCTATACTATTGTGCTACGTAGAATAGCAAAGAAGGACCAAATGCTATACTATATAGCATGGCGTTCACATTACGCGATATTATCGCAAGCATTTGTAGTATATAGACCGCGATCTTTGAAAAGTAAGCTGTAAAAAAACATCTTCGTTGATACCAGAAGAAAAGGCCGTCACATCCTAAATTACATGAAGTCTATAACATATTATTCGTATATCTATCCCCTTTTTTGTCTCCTAGATATGAACGAGACACTAGGCAAACTAATACAGCACGTAATATGGGTTTAGGGGCTTATAACTACTCACATAAATTCTCACAATGTCCAATTTCACGAACGCAATAGAAAATTTTGGAGGGTATTCTAAAATATTGTTTTTGTATGGTAGAGAATGTTGTTGTATTACTTCTATATCTATACCAATAAATAAAATTGAAGTGTCTGTTTGTAATGTCAAAATAACAGTTTTGTACATAAATATTTTTTGTCTGTCTGTCATAACGTAATAAATCCTTTTACGTAGGTATATTCGGTACTTAATTATAACAAAAAACTTTTTTTAATTATTTTGTCTTTTTGTTCCGGGTCTCCTCCGAAACCGCTGGAACAATTTTGACGAGACTTTCACTGGTTAATAGTTGATTTTATAAGGAGTGCCTTACACTACTTTTACACTAGAAAACGAAAATAATAATAAAGCCATATCTTTTTTTTATTTTGACGCGGACGAAGTCGCGGACAACGGATAGTCATTTATGATTCCCAAAAGAGATTCAAAATCTATTTTATAAACCTAATAAAAGTTAGTTTCCCACAAAATTACCATCATAAAACATACCTATAAAAGGTGATCACTAAACACCACTGAAGCGACTGAAAGACCTCAAAACAATGGTCCTTTCAAAAAGAAACTGTTACTCAACTGAAAATTACGTCAAGCCATAATAGACTCTATAACCATTAAAATAAAGTGGACAAATGAAAATTAGATGATCTAAATTATTTTTGTAATGAATAAGCAAATAAAACCACAGGGGCGGACGGTAAACAGGTTGATAATTTTAATCTACCCACCTTTACAAAGGGATGTTTACTGAGCGCGCTAAAAGGGATGCCAACTCAAATTAAGGGTCCTTTTATTTTTCGTGTTAGGTACTGGACTTGGTGGAGTGATTGAAGATATTTTTTTGGGATCTTTATAGCGGAAATGATAATGATTGCGATTGCCAAAATTATACTTAGTTTTGAATGAATGTAAAATAACAAAGTAGATTCAGCTTCGACTTTACGACTGTATGTGCAAAAGGTTTTCAGTTTCGTTATAGTTTCGGATATGCAGCCATTTAACTTGGTATATTATTCTTATAACGTCTGTAAGTTAAGGCAACTATAGTTCTATTGCACGGCCTGCTGTGACAGGCTTGTTGAGGCAAGACTGATAAACACACTACCCTCCTTCGGCGGTCGGGTAAAAACTAGTTCGTGGTTCGTGGTGGCCAGTGACCTCACCTCTCGTGCTTGAAATCGTGGGTTTAAATCCGGGCAAGTACCAATGTGACGTTTTCAAATTCATATGTACTTTCTAAGTTTATGTTGGACATTAACCCAAGGGACATTCTTCAGTCTTATGTCCTAATCTGTAAAGTGTCAATTAGCAGACACAATAGAAATTACCATTGTTTTAATCCGATTTGGCACGATGGACACTCACAGGGATATTCTAAGTTCTGATCTATAGTTCTTAGCTACTTTGGTATACCAAGTTTCACCGGCGTGAAAAGGTAACAAACAGATTGACAGACATAGTTACTGTCGCATTTATACTCGTAATATTTAAATTGATGACTGGTCGGTTGGTCAGGCTTCTAATTTTGATAAAGGAGTTATTTATTTGGTTAACCAACAATTGTTTACACAGAACGTTTACAGTTTCATAGTAGCTTCATTTATAAGTGTAATAGTAGTAGTGTGTAGTGTAATGTGTGTTATTTTTCACAAAAAATGTTCTCAAGTTTAAAAAAAGTTAGTTGATAGGTAATAATCTGCCACATAGTGAGTGGCAAGAGAGAGAGACAAGAGTATTTATTACAGTGACCAATATTTAGAGGCAGGACTGGTCACTTAAAAAATATTATTTTGACTATGACTAACTGATGATGGTGAACTTCTCTTTTATACTGTTACTCACTAGGTATAATTTTACAGATCAAACCGCTATCGTGTCCCTCCACTCTATGGTCTGCCCCGAAAATGCGATTTTATTGCGTAGACCGGTACTCAGAGCTCAACACGTCTGTAATTACAAACCTTGAATAGTGGTCCATGAGCTCAATGTTAATATTTCCCGCCAACGATTTAAGGGCTTAACTAGAACAGAATGGTTTTTCATCTTTTATTGTATACAATACGGGGAGCTTATGGCTGAATAATAACAGCGACACAGGTTGATCTTCAAGGTAAAGCAACACTTGCCGAGGTCACCCCATACCGAGATTCCTCCGTGCCTCTGCAAGCATGCTAAGCCGTTGGTCCCGGCTTTCATTTATAGATTTGTAAATCTTAAAACAACTTGCGACCCACAACTGCTGTCCCTCAAGTTAAAGGGAAAAATTTACAAGTGCCTGTACCTGTCGTACTGTATGGATCAGAATGTTGGGCTGTGAAAAAGATGGATGAAAAGAGATTGCATGTAGCAGAGATGAGTATGTTGAGATGGATGTGCGGAGTGACGAGAATGGATAAAGTGAGAAATGAGTATATTATAGGCAGTTTGAAAGTGGCGCTAGTAACAGAAAAGCTGAAAGGACTCCGTTTGTACTGGTATGGTCATGTGATGAGGAGGGATGAAACGCATGTTACTAATAGAGTTATGCATATAAATGTGGATGGATGGAAAGGGAGGGGACAGGCAATGAAAAGATGGATGAACTGTGTAAGGAGTGATATGAAAGAACAGGGAGTCAGTGATGGCGTGACGAGGGACAGGACGGTATGGAAGAAGAAAACGTGTTGCAAGTAACATGGGAAAGAGACAGGAAGATGATGATTTGTAAATCAGACAACATACCTGAGTAGGTGTATCGTGTTACCCAGTTACTGGGTTGTGGATGTCAGATAGATAGTCGCTCGCATATAAAATACTGGTACTCAGATGCATCTGGTCAGACTAGAAGCCGAACCAATAGTTGGGACAAACCTATAACTCCAACATTAACATTAGAAACGGGATATTTACCATATCGGAAACTCGAAACAAACAGTAAACATGGTAAATATCCCGTTTCTAATGTTAATGTTAGTGTTAGTGACCATGACAGTTTAAAAACCTATAACTCCATTTGAGACTAACATTAGACATTTAAATAATCCCTTTTTTACAGCCCGTTTAACCGATTTTGACTTCTATTGCGTTGGTGATATGACAAATGGCAGCTGTAGTAAACAGTTAGTTTTGGTAACAGGTTTATGCTTTTTATGATATCCTTATATTTACGGGATATAACTCAAAATCGGTTGAACGGACTGTAAAAAAGGTAGAAAAAAATAAGGAAATTTTTAATAGTATTTTAAATGGAATATAGGCAGAATTATTGTATAGAATATGGTGTTTCATAAAATTTACTGGAATAATTTACCGACTACAATTTCGCGTGTAATACCGGTTAAGTGTTAGGTCCGAAATCGGATCTTGGCGTGGGATGTCCAGGTAGCAAGTTGTTTGGAGTGTGGGCCGCGTTTACCTTTGATAGCTAAAAATATCTGATTGGAAGATGAATCGGAAACCTGGATCTTGGATAATAATTTTTGCTTAGATAATTTATTTAAGCTAGTTCTTAAATTAGACAATTACCAAAGGGTCTAGAAAATGTGTTATTCTATCGCCAATGGCGATTGTCGAAATGCTTAAATGTAAAGGATTGATCACGTGATGAAACTTGGGCAGTCCCATACATTTTTACAAGCTTTTACCTAATTTGTCATGTTACTTTGTATGTATGGGTCAAAACTTGTAACTGAATTTTAAAATAGCCACATCTCTTTTAATCCATTACACGATTTAATTACGCCTAGCCCGTTCCTTCATCGGACTACAAGACGTACGTCGATGCAATACATGGTAGGCATCCCACCAATACACACTAAACGTTTTGGCAATACTTTCATTGAACGTACAGCTAAGGAGTGGAATTCCCTGCCGAAGTCTGTGTTTCCTGATAGCTACAACCTAGGGGTCTTTAAGTCAACAGTGAACAAGTTACTTGTAGGCAAGCGTGCTTCACCGCCTACCACATCATCGCTACCATCAGATGATATGGCAGTCAAAGGCTATCCTCAAAAAGCTGTCTCATCTATAACCTTACACCTAAATTTACCAACCACTATCATCATCATCATAATTAGCCTTTTAATGTGCCCACTGCTGGGCCATAGGCCTCCTCTCTATAAGAAAGGCCCAGTCCCTTAAACACCCACGGGGGCTGTGCAGGTCGATGGATGTCACATGTCTTCGAGTTTTGGTTCTACGACACGCCGATTTCCTCACGATGTTTTCCTTTACCGTTTTTAGAGTAGCGGTGATAAAATAATTCACACACAGTAAAGCGCCACTGAACTAAAAAACCTCTACAACCAACAAAAAACAAAGCAGGAAGAACCGAGTGACCTATCAGAGGTCACGCGTAACAAAATAGTTAATTACTTGCATTTCAACATGACTCGGAACTGCGATGGTGAGCAAGTCACCGCGAAAATTACTTTTCGGCTGACGTCATTATGCTGTCCTCCCGCCCTGTTCCCCTCCCTGGCTGTTGGTAGCAGCGAGCATGGATAATGGAGGGTAGAACAGAAGGTTTGGTAATTAACTAGGTATATTTTCTGGTCTATTTTATTTTACTTCCCTATCTTGTAGATTGATTGTATTGGTATCATACATTGATAAAGTATTTCAATTGCTTGGGGTGGAATCCTGGTGACCGTTGACAGGTTTTCATTACCTACCACAGGCACCAGCGTTTCACGACCATTAATTTGTTTTGGTGTACTTGGTTTTTCCAAACAAAATATAATTTACTAGCTTCTGCCAGCCGCTTCGCCCGCGTGAAAAGTGTTCCCATCCCAAGGGTACATAGTACCGGGATAAAAAGTAGCCTTTGTGATATTTTAGACTGTAATCTATATCTGTACCGATTATATCCAGATCCGTTCAGCCGTTCTTGCGTGATTGAGAAAGAAACATACCATCAAAACTTTCGCATTTATAATATTAGTAAGATATTTATAATATTATAAAATAGTGAGATTAATTTGCAGTGAATACGTTCGATCGACAAGATGGAAGTTAAGGTAGACTTCGGAGCAAAATGGATCCGGCGTCACTAACGCAACAAAACTGGAAATGTGTGTTGTGTACCACCATAGTACATAATATTATCCTTCTGGCGCTGCGTCAATGCCGCTGGGCCGCTTTGCTCGGAAGTGTTTCTTTTACTTGTGATTGAAAGAACAAACCTTTTTCATATATATTAGCTTGGAAAGAGGTGACTATTGAGATGATAGTATTGAGATGTACGGATGAAGAAGACATGCTGCTTCCAGTATTTATCAATGCCACAGAGCAAGCGTAATAGGGATTGCTTTACCAAATCAATAAATAATTACAAAGATAAAGCGCATCAAAGTTTGGGCTTGTGTTTAGGTACCTACTGCGGTGGAACACACTTAAATACAAACATTATAAACCTTCCTTTCGGCTTTGCTATAGCCGGGCAAAAATACTCTTTAACAGTCATGGCCGACACGGAGTTAGCTTACTGCAACCTCGCCTATACATCGCGCTATTTACGGAAAACTGTAATTTATCATTGAAATTAAAAGCCGCATTGTTTGAGTCATAATAAAGGCGAATTTAGAATGATCTATTGAGTCCCAACTAATTATTATTCATTTATTTCGCTTTGTAGTTACATTTTCTTGACTACCGAAATGAAATTCTCCCTGCCAAGAATGTTATTTTGTCAAACTAATTATGTCTTTATTTGGAAGAGAAATTAGCGACCGCTTTTCTTTTGAGGACAATAATTGCCGACTAAGATAGAAAAACAAATAATATTGATCTTAGGTCGTTTGCGTGATTTACAAAATTAACAGAAGTTTTTATCTTTTTTACAAAGAACATTTTTCAATTTGTATACTTATAACAACAGATTATTATAGACACCGTTTGTGATTAATCTTGAAAGATTATAATTAAATTCTCGATATATTATGAACAGTTCATTTCAAATGACGCCATGCGAGCAGACCTTGACATGCAACACAGTCAGAAACGCAGATAAATCTATCGCAGCACCCACAAAGATAGAAAGCAGTGGGCTGATGTTATTGCTGATCCTGCTCAACAAGCTGCAAACACCGGTAACCTGAAGGAATTGTATAAAGCTACCCAAACCTTGGCAGGTAACAGCAAGTATAAGAAGAAGCCGCTCAAGTCTAAAGACACAGCTCATAGTGACGTCGGAAAGGCAGCTCTTACACTGGCGTAATCACTTTGAGGAGGTCTTCCGCTTGTCAGCAACATCAACACCTGACGCACTGCAAGTCTGTTCTACACCGTCCCGGCCTCTTGACATCGACACGGAACCACCGTCAGCTTCGGAAGTTGCAAGAGCAGTCCTCTCTTTGAAGACAGGCCAAGGACCAGGAATCAACCTGATAAATGCAGAAATGCAACAAGCTGACTTATCCTCGCTATCAAGCTAAATTGAAAGATTTAAGTCAGGAAGCAGAAACGGGACTAAAAATAAACACACGGAAGACCCAAGAGCTGAGATCTGGTGTGAGGAATACTTCACCGTTGCTGATTGGCACGGAGGCAGTGGAACGCGCCCACAAGTTCACTTACCTCGGGAGTGTCGTGTCAGAAACTGGAGGTAGTGAAGTGTACATCGCTTCAAGGATCCCAAAGCACGAGCTACCTTCGCGCAGCTGAGACCTGTTTGGCAATCGCGGAAACTGACCTGAAGTTTTAAACTCAAAATCTTCGGGTCAAATGTCAAATCCGTGCTGCTTTACGGGTGCGAAACGTGGAAGTTCACAAAAGACATCTCACGCCAGATCCAAGTCGTCATCAACCGCTGTCTTCGTCGCATACTCGGCATTTACTGGCTCGAGACCATCACCAACGTAGAGCTGTTATAGCAATGCCACGAGAGCCCGGTCGACCGCCAGATAAAGCGTCTTAAATGGAGTTGGATTGGCCACACGCTGCGAAGGGATTCTGAACCTATACCGAAGCAAGTGCTGGATTGGAATCCCCAAGGCAAAAGAAAGCGTGGCCGTCACCGTCAAACCTGGCGTCGCACCGTATTGGCGGAAGCGTCGTGCATCAGTATGACGTGGAGCGAGATGAAGCGTGAATCTCAAGACCGATCGCGATGGATGACTACTGTGGACGCCCTTTGCCTCATCCAGGGGACGGGACGTAGGCCATTAAATCAAGTCGTTTGAAATACGATAAATCTCATACAAATTCAATTATTTAAAATATAACCGTGTCTTATTAAGAAGGAAAAGTTTATTATCTTATGAGATTAATAATAATAATATTACGGTGTTTGAAATAATCCGGTGACATAATATAATTATGAGAAAAACGGCGCAAGAATACGACCAATATGTAGTTGACTATGGGTACGAGATGGATGGTATAAGACTCAGCTTATTATAATGCACTAGCACTGGCACTTTAAGTGCACCAACCAACAACGAAACGGTATAAGTAATTCGTTCAATAATAATAAAATTATTATCAGTGATTTCGACATTTCAAACCGTCAGTTTTAAATCGTAAAATACTTGTGATCCAATAACATTATTTCTTAAAAAATTACCATGCGATGTATTGTGCTGTTTTATATATTCCTTTTGAATTTTCTGTTAATCGAATCGTTACCTACCAAAAATTCAGAAGCAAGAAGAATTATTGGTGGAAGAAATGCTGACGAAAATAAATACCAATATATCGTGAGACTGCAATATCAAATTATATTTACTGAACATGGTAAAATCATAATACTCAAACAGTTACATTCGTGTACGGCTGCTGTTTTAACGCCTACTTGGACATTGACAGCTAGTCACTGCTTTACGCAAGCAGATATTGATTTAAAAACAGAACACGTTCAAATAAGACCTGTTATATTATACGGCCCAAAGAATACCACTTCTTTTAGCTTAGTGAAGGACATCTACAAACACCCTGCGTACAAAATAAGACTTTTTGATTTATATAATGACATAGCTTTAATAAGACATGAAACAATCACATTGGACAAATACGCCCGATTGAGTGGATTGGATTTCGCAACTATGATTGGTCAAGAAGTCACTTTGACTGGCTACGGAATAACTACTGCCATCGGAATCACAAAATTAAATAAGACTTTAGTTCAAATAGCAAGTGATGCTACTAGACTGGGGAAGCCTTTACAATTGTTAGATGCTCTAGTGGTACAGTGTGGAGAAACCATTGAACTTATGAAACCAGGTATGTGTATAGCGAGACGATGTGGCAAGTCGCGTGGCTTATGTCCGGGTGACTCGGGCGGGCCATTGCTTCACTCATCTGGTGTAGTTGCCGTCAACTCTATCGGCACGCAACAAATACAGACATTTTGCACTCTGCAACCGTTCTCAACGTTTTATGATCCCGCAGGAGTTACACCAACTAGCCCATACATTGATTGGATAAGTAGTACAATTAAAAATGAAGTGGCAAAACGCAAGAAAAATCCATAACCATACGTATCGGAAAACAGCAAAAGGAACTAACCGGTAAACAAATGTTAACGCGGTAGTCCCTACAAAAACTTCATGGGAAGTAAGACTCTCGGATGAGTTGAACGGCGAGATTCAGAAAAAGCTATATGTTGGCAAGATGTGTAGACAATGTGTTTTATAAAAGCTACTTGAGTTGACATACATAGTGATGCTTGGAACAACAACGCACTGTTTTTAGGAATATTGTGACCGCATCTTCGCCTCATCTTCGCCTCATCGGAAGATAAGGCAAAATTAGTCTGGCAATAAATAGGTTGAATATGTTTAGTAGTTTTATTACGGTTGTTTTTCACACTATGATATTTTTCTTTAAATCTACCTAAAGTGACGAATCCATAATGGCATAAAACAAGAAATACACAAGAAGAGACAAATATAACAGTAAATTGTTGAGACAAATAACAAAGGTCGGCCACCACTCTGAATAGGTATTGTTTTTGTCATTTTGGTAGATTAGAATTTTAAAAAACGTTTGATATAATATAACAAGTTGACAATGCGCGATATTTTAGGACATTATAACGCGCTAGTGCTAAATGGACGTAAACGAAAGTATTAAAGTATTATAAGTAGTCCATCGTCACAAATTTGAAAATGAAGGAACTAATTTTAATGTGCTGCGGTTTTAATATAGATCTAGGAAATAAAATGCTGTGCAACAAGCCAATAAAATATGAAAGCCAATATTTTTTGATAGGTTACGAAATGATATACAATGTTAAGGGGATTGAACATGCACAATAAACCTAATTTATAGTAAGTACGCTTCATTACCAAAGTTCATATAAGTAACTTTAAAACTGTAATCCCTCAAATTCAAATTTAAAATGAAACGGGCATCAATAAAAATAAAATCTAGTTAATATTTTCCTCACCATGAGTCTGGGAACTGTTTAACTACCGATCTTCGGAAATAAGAAAGATGGGAAAAAATGCATACGAAATGGAAATAACTATACATTATAAGGCTGCATAATTTGGTTAGATATTTGCATAAGTGTATAAATATGAGACCTACAATAAATTGGGATATTTTAAATGCGATTGACAAAATGCGCGTTATACAGGATGGATCAAACGCAACTAGGAGTTAGATGGGGTCATCAGCTGCAAAAATAAAATCTACGGGAGATCCTTAAGATCAACCCCTGCAGAGTTATAATTTATTTTATGTATTTATGAGAAAATATACTTTTATTAATAAAAAAAAACAAAGAATAAAAATAAAAAAAGTTATAAAAAATGAATGTATGCAATGCTGAATGTAGATTTTTACGTATTTTAATGAGAATTAGTAAAAAACCCAATTTTCTCATAAAAACACAAAATAAATTATAACTCTGCAGGGGTTGACCTTAAGGACCTTCTGTAGTTTTTTTTTTGCAGCTGATGTCCCCATCTAACCCCTAGTTGCATTTGATCCACGACTTTTTGGCCACCCTGTATATCATCTGAGCTTAGCCTTACAAACTATCGCTACAAAATTCAACTGGCAATAAACAGATTGAAAATATTGAGCAGTTTTATGTTTAAAACTAGCCCATAAATATTGTGCAACAAGTCCATGAAGTAGGAAATGCAATTTTCCCCATAACTTTTCAGTTTGTTTAAAAAATAATAAACGTTTTGTTTAAATGCTCCGTTAGTAGACTGCTGACCATGGAGTCTTGGATATGCTGGGGGCGGTATGATGACCCTTTGCCTCTGAAATCACATTAAGCTATGTTGCACCTAATCTCTTTCTGGTCGTGTCGGATTTGTGGGACGCCAAATCAGAATATGAGAGTGATGGAAGACCTTCATTGTTTGTACTACAAACTTGACATTTGGCATGGAAGTAGTTTATAGTTAGTAAATATCAGCTAAGAACAGATTTTGCGACAGGGCCAGATAAAGGAGGTCTAAGAGCTCTCGCAAGTTTGTATAAAAGTCCTTCATTATTTGTGCTACAAACTTAAAATTGGCAGGGAAGTAGATTATAGATTTCCACTAAGAGGGCCGCATTAAGGAGGTGTAAGGGCTCTCGCAAGTTTGTACGAAACTCCTTTATATTTTGTGCCACAATCTTTAAATTTGGCAGGGAGGTTTTTAATAGTTAGTAGACATTCGCAAGGAACGGATTTTATGTCAGGGCCGGATAAAACAGGTCTAAGCACTCTCGCAAGTTTGTATGAAAGTTCGGTTATTTTTTTGTAATTTCGTCCTGAAATTTAGCAAGTCTAGAGTTTATGAGTAGGAGACTTAAGCCCCCGTCTGTCAAAATCATCGTAGTGGCCAAAGACAATGGTAGTTTCTACTAACTTTTGATTTGGCAGGAAAGTAGTTTATAGTTAGTAGACTGGTTACGCTTGCTAATTTATTTTATTACATCACCATAGGACGATTGAGAGGCATTGGTTTAATGGTTCCACTTACTAATTAAGTGTCACATATCGTTGTTTTGGTGATATCCCGCGCGGTGGCGCCACCGTAAACACGCCGCCGCCTGACGACCGGCCGCCGGCCATCTTTGTCGTCGTCTTCTCGTTTTAACTACGGTTGGGTGCGCGCACGTCGGTCATCACTCATGATCTCGCCCCAACCTCTTAATCGAACCTACATGAAAGTATTATCCGTATTACCTAGACCTACTGTGTTGTGTACCGCTGGCCAGCATAGTGTATCGAGTCTGTGAGCTGAACTTCCCGAACGTGACATCCATCTGCATCTGCATGGGAATCGCTGTTTCAAAGGTATGTGGCATGATTAGTGGGTTGAACTTTGTCCATTGCCTTTCGTCTCATCCGCGTACCTATTATTATCCTTCAAATTAGCACTGCTGAATCAGCAATTATAGCCTAGATTACTCTAATAATTTAGGTTCAAGCGCGTGTGATTTTTACTAGAAACCTTCTAGAGGTTATACGCTCCATTTTGGTCCTTCGTGCTGGATACATTAAATTTGGGCCTATTTACAGCCTATTTTTAAGTTCTAAAAGTCAAATTTTAAGCAAAAGGTTTGGGAAATTTCCATATTAATTGCAGATCATCATACAACTCTCGCCTCTATTGCGTTGGGAATAAGGCTGGCTGCCTTGCATGTAGTAGTTTCTACCGGCAAATTAATTGTTAACTTAAATCTTTAATTTCACTAATTGAAACTCCGAAAAATACATTTAATTGAATATCAACGTTGATTCATATCGCTAAATAAGTTTATTTAATAAATCAGTTAATTTTCGGCGTAGTTACATATTTTTTTGTTCGTGTATGAAAATTGTGGGTAGTCTGGTATAACAATCGTCAAGTTGGCCTACTGACTGTGGAATATTCCAGTTCTTTGTTATCTTACGGCTAATTTTTATTTACGTATTAGAAACTTTTATATATTTTTATTTTAATCTAGATTGGCTGAATGAATGACATTGATTGTTATTGTATGATACACTTCTACTGTTGGTTCGTTAAGTAAATGCCTACTATACTCGTATTGTACGAGTAGGTATTTTTTATAATTCGAGACTCAACCGCATTTGATTAATTATTGCAATTAACCAAATTATCATTGCGTCGCTTGTTATTTTATTTTGTAAGGTAACTTGATCTTTTGATAGGAACCTTCAGGTAAAATAACAGATTTGTATAAACTTTACGCGTTTAGTTCTCCTCATAGGAAACAGCCGTATATTTATACATATCACCCCCGCACCTAACTTTGTAAACGTAGTACTTACTAGATAACTTACTTCGAACGGTCATCTGCGTATTTACTTGTTAGGAACTTTATTGTTTTTTACGAAGGTATTTCGTTACGAACACAATCGCATCGCTTACGGAAATAAGTACCATACTTGTTTCTAAGTTTCACACTTAACTTATTGTTAGTTAAGAATCTGTACATATTCTATGTATTGAGTAAGTTAATCTCATATAAATAGAAGTACAAAAGAAAAAAAATATATATATTATCGCGTCTCATCCGACATAAATGCTAATTATTGGGTTGTAGGTATCTCTAAGCTAATCATTAAATATGTTATAGATAGGTACGTTCTTAAAGTATTTTGCGTGCTTACTATTTTATTGGTATTAGACTTTGTTACTTGCACGCGGTTCAAACTTTGCACGATTTATATTCTTTTTTTTCGCCTTACAATTTATTATTGTTAGGGTTCGCGTGTACGGATGGATCGTTCCGTACTATTATTTACTTAAGTTATAAAATCTTTCGTTGAGTTATCGGTTTGGTTGGACCACTAATTTCACTTACGCGGGTTCCGTATAAGATAAAGATTTGTTGAGTTTTTTTGTTCCCATATTTTTAACTTCTCACCATGACTGACAAGGTTAAACTTAGATTGTTGGAAAGTAAACGCGACGCGTATTTCGCGCGGGTTCAAAAGATTTTGGATTCAACAGAATCTTTAACAACCGAAAGATTACGTAAATCTTTTATTGCTCAGGCTAAACAAATTGACGGATTACGTAGCGAATTCAATGAGATAATGGACGAGATAAATATGTTAAAATTGACATTTGATCCAAAGTGCGAAGTAAGCTATAATGCCTTCCATTCATTTGATGAGTTGGTCGGTGAGATAAAAATTACTTTAGCTTCATTAACTGAATCAAATGTTTCCAAGGAACCTAGCCCGACAGCGAGCTCTAATGCTTATCATATAAAGGTACCTAAAATTGAGCTGCCTACCTTTGACGGTGATATTCAGAGCTTTCCTTTCTTTCATGAGACTTTCAAACGTATTATACATACGAACGCAGATTTATCAGATTCTGATCGCATTCATTATCTGTTGAGTTGTTTAAAAGGAAAGGCTAGGAATGTGGCAGTAGGTATTGTACCTTCTGGCGATAATTACCGCGTTGTCTGGGATGCGCTTATCGCAAAGTACCTCGATACTCGCGCGCTCGCCACTAATTATCTAAATCAGCTGTTCTCACTGAAGTCGTTCGGACCGACACCCGCTAATATGGAACAAGGTTTCGATAAATTAACTTCTACGGTTGCGGGACTCAAACAATTGAAAATACCTAACTTAGATGATTTTATATTTATTCATTGGGGTCTTAAGATAATAGACTCAGATACAGCAAAACATTTTGAAATGTCACTTCGTAATCAACAAGAGTTGGATTATGATTATTTCGTAAAGTTTGTTCGTGAACAAGTAAAAATCTTATATCGCTCCTCTTCTGCGGCAACTAAGCCCGCCCTCGCAGGTAGACCCAGCACCAGCACTTCATCTAAGGTCTCGCAGGTGTTTGTGGCTACTGAATCTAAGTGTTCGCTTTGTCAATCCACGCATAAAAACTTGTTTACGTGCAAAGCGTTTCAAAAGTTGAGCGCGGATAATAGGTTTAAGTTTGTAAAGGACAATAACAGATGTGTTAACTGCCTAAGTAGCCAACATACCGTCTCTAAGTGCCTATCTAAGTCAACATGTAGGAAATGCAACGGTAAGCATCATTCCTTATTGCATTTTGAGCAATCGACGCAAGCCCCTGCGCTGGCGCCCGCTAGCGACCCAGCCTCCGTTTCTGCGGCCGACCCAGCTACTTCTGATCGTGTGTCGTTGTGTACGCATTCTTCTGCTCAAGTCCAGGCCACACGTAGTACCGAAGTGCTGGCTACTGCCAAGGTGTTAGTGGCAGGTAGGAAGGGTAAGGGCGTGGTGGTTAGATGTCTTTTGGACCCTGGGTCGCAAAAGAATTATATGACATCGCGTTGCTGCCGTATGCTCGGTCTAACTGTACATACGGACTCAATAACTACCGTTCGTGGTATTGGTGGCACGTCGCAGCCCGTTCGCGGCTCGGTGAATCTTACGTTCAGCTCACGGTTTTGCTCGCAGCCTAGGTATGAAATTGATGCTTTAGTCTTGGATCAGATAACCGGTCAGCTTCCTCTGGGTGCTATAGATACTGCCGAATTGAAGCATATTGATCCTAAACTACTCGCTGATGACAGCTGGGGTGTGCCAGGTAATATTGACATGTTACTTGGGGTCACGTTGTTCGCTAAGTTATTGCGACCCGGTCACGTGACTAGCGCACCCGGTTGCCCCGACGCATTGGAGACTGCGCTTGGCTACATACTTCTAGGAGAAGCACCTATTATCGAACCTCCAACTGACACTCTGTCTTTCTTTGCGAGTTCTTTCGATAACTTCGATCTTCGTAAGTTTTGGGAGATTGAAGATGTTACTGCTTCGTCCATTGGGAGTGTGGATGATAAAAACTGCGAAGAGTTTTATTGTAGCACAATTACCCGCGCTCCAAATGGCAAGTATATTGCAGCTTTACCACTGAAAACAGACGCGTCGGCGTTAGGAAAATCTTTTGATATAGCTCGCAAGAGATTTCATAGCCTCGAACGTAAACTTAAATCGCTTCCTAACGTCAAGCTTCTTTATGATGACGTCATACGGGATTATCTACGGAACAGTTATATTTCTTTGGTGCAGAATATCGTACCTGAATGTGGGTTGGCCAAACGAAATTGTAAGGAGCGAGAAATGGAGTACTATATTCCTCACCATGCTGTTATTCGAGAGGATAAAGTGACCACTAAGTTGCGCGTGGTCCTAGATGCCAGTGCATGTACAGATAACGGTACCTCGCTCAATGATATCCTGTATGCAGGTCCAGTCCTTCAGGCTGACCTTTTTAACATCTTGTTAAATTTTAGGCTTTTTAGTGTCGCTATTTCCGCAGATGTAAAATCTATGTACCTACGTATAGGTATACGACCACAAGATCGTTCGCTTCAACGTATCTTATATCGGTTTAATGAGGAAGAAGAACTTCAAATTTATCAGTTTTCAGTGCTTCCCTTTGGATTAAAGTGTAGTCCTTTTATAGCTATTCGCACTATCCAACAGTTATGTCAGGATGAAGGAACGCAGTTACCTCTCGCCAGGGACATTTTGCAGCGAGATATTTACATGGATGACATAGTTAGTTCTATACCTAGCACTGCGCTGGCTATAGACTCGGCTCGTGAACTGATAAAAATATTCTCTCTCGGTGATTTTCAGCTGACGAAGTAGTCTAGCAATAGTGTCGATGTTCTTCAGAATATTCCAGAGTCCTTACGACTTTCACAGAGCGTGGACCTAAGTAAAGATCCGACACAGAAAATACTGGGACTTCGTTGGTTCCCGGATGAGGATTGTTTCGTATTCCAGGTAAACCCTAGTGTTCGCCCTTGCACGAAACGAAATATTCTTTCTTCCATTGCACGTCTTTTCGACGTTTTAGGACTCGTGGCACCGATAATTTTATACGCCAAGCTTCTTATCAAAGAGCTTTGGCTTGTCAAACTGGGATGGGATGACGTCCCACCACCTCGCATTGTTCGTCTGTGGGAACAATTTCACGCTGAACTGCCAATTATCTCTGAATTGAGATTTTTGCGACATGTCGGCGTCGTAGAACGCTGTAGGCTCTCACTCGTCGGTTTTGCCGACGCTAGTGAGAAAGCTTACGGTGGTTCGGTTTACGCCCATGTTGTCAGACCCGACGGTAGGATCGTCGTTTCGCTGGTGTGTGCAAAATCTAAAGTCGCGCCACTGAAAGTAGTTTCGCTAGCTCGTCTCGAGTTATGCGCCGCATTCCTCTTATCAACTGTGATAAAGCGAGTATATAATCTTTTCGCAGCTCGGCACGCCATTGAGGCAGTCGTAGCTTTCTCGGATTCAACTGTAACCTTGAGTTGGATTCATTCCGCACCGCATCGATGGCACACCTTCGTAGCCAATCGTATCGCTAAGATTCATGAGAATCTTTCGGCAGATCACTTCTTCCACGTGAAAGGGTCTGAAAACCCTAGTGATTGCCTCTCTCGCGGTTTAACGCCTGTTCAATTAGTACATCATCCGTTGTGGCTAAATGGACCGCCGTGGCTTATACTTCCGCGCGCTGAATGGCCGATCAAACCATTCGTTTCAAGCGAGTCGCAAGAGCTTCCCGAAATGAAGCCCGTGGCGTTACCTGCGCTATCGCACGGATGCTCGGACAGAAGTCCTCCTTCCGACAACATTTTATACGCTCGCTCTACTAGATTCTCGTCCTGGTTGAGATACTTAAAAACCATTTGCTTCGTTTATAAGTTTATCAAACGACTCCCTAGAGGGCCCGTTACCGCGTCTGATCTAAAGTTCGCTGAATTTATTGTGTGGCAATCTGTGCAGAGGATTCATTTTGAAACTGATTTCGATCACTTAGCCCGCAATGAGTTGTGCTCTAAGTCAGTACAAAGGCTAAGTCCCTTCCTCCACGAAGGACTTATCCACGTTGGAGGTCGCCTTGCAAACTCTGAGCTAGAATTTGACTCGCGTCATCAGATCCTTCTTCCGCGTCAAGATCATATAGTGGAACTTTTAGTTTCCCACTATCATGTGAAAAATTTCCACACAGGACCAACCTTGCTCGTATCTCTCTTACGACAGAAGTATTGGATCCTGTCCGCGCGACGTATTGCACGTCACATTACCTTTAATTGTAACCTTTGCTTTCGAGCAAAGCCGCGACCTACCTTTCCTATAATGGCGGATTTGCCACGTTTTCGCGTTGAGTCGGCTCCTAAGGCTTTCTCTCAAACAGGTTGCGACTACGCGGGACCTTTCTTGATCACGTCGATACGTGCTAGAGGTCAAAAATCGAGGAAAGCGTATATCTGCCTTTTTACCTGCCTGACAACTCGTGCTCTGCATCTTGAGATTGCCTCAGATCTTAGCACTGCGAGCTTTCTATCCGCTTTTAAACGCTTCCTGGCGCGTAGAGGGCCGGTTCAGTGTCTTTACACAGATAACGCTACCAATTTTATTGGAGCCAAATCCTATCTACGAGATCTCTACCAATTCTTGGCTAAAGAGTATCACCCTTTATGGGAAAGAGAACTTGCAGAGCATCGAATAACACTTAAAAACATCCCCTGTAGAGCTCCACATTTTGGTGGTTGTTGGGAAAGTGAAGTAAAGAGTGTCAAAACGCATCTCTGCAAAGTTATCGGTCAGCAAATTCTTAGTTTTGATGAGCTTAACACTATACTAACTCAAATAGAAGCTTTATTAAACTCGAGGCCTCTGTATGCGATCAGCTCGGATCCGTCAGAGCCCACTTCATTATCGCCGGCGCACTTCTTGCATACGAAACCTCTTTTATTGTTCCCCGCCCGCGAAGTCAATGAAACGCGGTTACATCTTATTTCGCGTTATGAATTAACTGACAAAATGGTCCAATCTTTTTGGAAGCGGTGGCGCCAAGAGTACTTGCACACCCTACAATCCAAACAGAAATGGAACACCCCTGCCAATCCAATACGGGTCGGTATGGTTGTCGTCTCCATGCAGGACAATGTGATGCCTCTGCAATGGCCGTTAGGAGTAATTACAGAAATATTTCCAGATAAAAACGGAGTTTGTAGAGTCGCATCCGTAAAGACTAAAAGCGGGATCCTTCAGAGTCGCCCGGTAGTAAAGTTGTGCCCTTTGCCAACGCAATAGGTTTAGTTACATTAATATTAAATTTTAACGTGCACCAATGTGCAGTATTAGATTTAGTTATCGCGTAGAATAGTTAGTTAAATATTCTTATTTGTAATAGAGAGTCGCAACTTTAGAGTTCTCATAACTTTTGGTAGGGTTGTGATGATCTGCAACTTTATTTACTTTTCTTTTGTGTTTCGAAAGTGGGAACTTTCAAGCCGGGGAAAATGGTTACGCTTGCTAATTTATTTTATTACATCACCATAGGACGATTGAGAGGCATTGGTTTAATGGTTCCACTTACTAATTAAGTGTCACATATCGTTGTTTTGGTGATATCCCGCGCGGTGGCGCCACCGTAAACACGCCGCCGCCTGACGACCGGCCGCCGGCCATCTTTGTCGTCGTCTTCTCGTTTTAACTACGGTTGGGTGCGCGCACGTCGGTCATCACTCATGATCTCGCCCCAACCTCTTAATCGAACCTACATGAAAGTATTATCCGTATTACCTAGACCTACTGTGTTGTGTACCGCTGGCCAGCATAGTGTATCGAGTCTGTGAGCTGAACTTCCCGAACGTGACATCCATCTGCATCTGCATGGGAATCGCTGTTTCAAAGGTATGTGGCATGATTAGTGGGTTGAACTTTGTCCATTGCCTTTCGTCTCATCCGCGTACCTATTATTATCCTTCAAATTAGCACTGCTGAATCAGCAATTATAGCCTAGATTACTCTAATAATTTAGGTTCAAGCGCGTGTGATTTTTACTAGAAACCTTCTAGAGGTTATACGCTCCATAGACGTCCGCTAAGAACGGATTTTGCGTCAGGGCCGGATTAAGGAGGTTTAAGAGCTCTCGCAAGTTTGTATGAAAGTCCTTCATTTTTGTGCTACAAACTTGGAATTTGGCATGGAAGTAGTTTATGGTTAGTATATGTCAGCTAAGAACGGATTTTGCAACAGGGCCAGATAAAGGAGGTCTAAAGGCCCTCGCAAGTTTGTATGAAAGTCCTTCATTGTTTTTGCTACAAACTTTTAATTTGGCAGGGAAGTAGTTTATAGATAGTAGACCTCCGCTAAGAGGGCTGCATTAAGGAGGTGTAAGGGCTCTCGCAAGTTTGTACGAAACTCCTTTATTTTTTGTGCCACAATCTTTAAATTTGGCAGGGAGGTTTTTAATAGTTAGTAGACATTCGCAAGGAACGGATTTTATGTCAGGGCCGGATAAAACAGGTCTAAGCACTCTCGCAAGTTTGTATGAAAGTTCGGTTATTTTTTTGTAATTCCGTCCTGAAATTTAGCAAGTCTAGAGTTTATGAGTAGGAGACTTAAGCCCCCGTCTGTCAAAATCATCGTAGTGGCCAAAGACAATGGTAGTTTCTACTAACTTTTGATTTGGCAGGGAAGTAGTTTATAGTTAGTAGACGTCCGCTAAGAACGGATTTTGCGTCAGGGCCGGATTAAGGAGGTTTAAGAGCTCTCGCAAGTTTGTATGAAAGTCCTTTATTTTTTGTGCTACAAACTTGGAATTTGGCATGGAAGTAGTTTATAGTTAGTAGATGTCAGCTAAGAACGGATTTTGCGACAGGGCCAGATAAAGGAGGTCTAAAGGCCCTCGCAAGTTTGTATGAAAGTCCTTCATTGTTTTTGCTACAAACTTTTAATTTGGCAGGGAAGTAGGTTATAGTTAGTAGACGTCCGTCAAGTCTAGAGTTTATACTCTATATTTGTTTTCTAATTGGTGCCTTAAAACTGTTGCTTAATGTGATAGGCATTTCTGCTGACTGAAATATAAAAAATAGTTTGCGTTAAACATCATTAAACTGTATATCTTCATAACCAAGCGGACGAAGTCGCGGGCAACAGCCAGTTATTATATAATGTCGTGGTGGCTCGGTGGCTAATTTTTCGCCTCTCTTGCTTGATGTCGATGATTCAAATCCGGGCAAGTACCAATGTGACTTTCTCAAATTCATTTGTACTTTCTAAGTTTATCTTAGCCATCACAGGCAACAAGAAGAAAAACATCGTGAGGAAACCAGCAGCCTTAATTGCGTAATGAATTCGGCAAGGCCAAGGGCAAAGAGTATGAAAAATCGATCAATCACATAGATAGAAATCCACATCGCGTATTTATTTCGCATGCGATTGGTCGATTTTTCTCCCTCTTTGCTCTTTGCTTTGCTTTATTCACAAAAAGGCTATTGGACTTATATAGTTAATGTACGTAAGTCTTCAAGTCAGAGGCCTGTGGTGTTCCCAGAGGCGGTTTAATTAACTCTGACACATTCCACATCCCCACACGAAAATAAGAAGGAGATCAAATCCGACTTCGACTATGTTAATGATAGGAACACTGCATGTTTGGGTCAAAATTGATACATTATTACAAGGTTGATCTTCACTCTTGACTTAAAAACCCCAAGGTTGTAGCTATCAGGAACCAGTCCTTCCACTCCTTAGCTGTGCGCACAATGAAAGTATAAGCAAAACGCTTTGTGCGTATGGATGGGATGTCCACCATTATGTACCGATGGCGCATTGCAATACGTCTTGTAATCCGATGATGGAAAGGGCTAGACGGAATCAAATTTTGCAGTTCCATCGCACACTCCCCGAAATGTAACGGATAAAAAATCGACAGGCATCGTTGCCAATAAGCCTCTTGGCGCGTATGTCAATCGACTCAAGTGCATCAAGCTGGTATTTACTAGATCCATCCCAGAGGTGCTCCATGCATGACCGAACTTGCGCTTTATACTTTGGAGGGATACGGAAAAATAAACACAAATTGAGTAGCTGTTCAAGAGTGAAGTACCTTCTGACCTTTGCAAGAATCTCTAACTTTATCCCCACGTTTATTTTATTATGGCATACCTCACTTTCTTCATTATGAATTTGAAGTTGAATATTTGTCAAACTTTACCATGAAACATGTCAAAATTCGGCATTAAAATAGAGTTTGACACGTTCTTAAAAAACTCCAAATAATTATTTCAGGAACGGGCCCTTAGTCGTAGCTTATATAATTAAGGCAAACATCAAAACTTTTTTTCTTATGGTGACCATGGTTTTATCCGCATTAAGAAGAGATAATCATCATCATAATCAGCCTCCCGCAATCCACTGCTTGATTGTCTGTCCAATTGCAGACCGTTCATCTCGATTCATGTACATACTCGTACCTACATAAAGATAATCGAGGTGACTTTAAGAATTTTCACAGCTCCCCTTTTAATTTCAAAGATAATGCATACTTACCTCATCCGTAAGTTCGTTGCGAAAACTGTTCAAATTCAAATTCAAATCTTTTATTTGCAGAATAGGGTGGGTATACAGGTGTTAAATAGAAAAGTATATATCGCCATAATCAGGCATGGCGAGAGGCCATGAAAATTTAAAAATCATATTAATAATTCACAAAATAATTAATTAAACATAGTATCAAATACAATAAATTACAGCGAAAAATGTCAAGCATTCATTACTGTATATTATTACAATTAATAGAAATAGAAAGATCAATACATGTCAAAAGTGCAAAAATAGTTATACAAATACACATAATTCGATATAGATACATGTACGATTAGATTAACAATTATTAATATTATTATTTTCTGCTTTAAAATTTATCATCAAGAAACTCTTTTACTGAGTAATATGTTTTATCAAACAGTATTTTCTTTAATTTATTTTAAAGTAAATAATTTTCGAGTAAATAATTGGGTAAATGATTATACATTCTAGGAATCATGCAAAATACACTATTGTTCAAAAGTGCAGTTTATTAGCTTATTTTATATCGGTGCCTGTCTTTTTAATTTAATAAACTATGAACTGCTGCTAATTCTGACAAACATAATCATGTCCATTATATATAAACAAGGTAGAGTTAACACTTTAAGTTTTGAGAATATTGGTCTAAAGTTTTCAGTCCGTTTCATCCGAAAAATCGCTCTAACGCATCTTATTTGCGCTCTAAACACCATTTCTTTATCTGGAGAGTTGCCCCAGAACATGACGCCATACATTAATAAAGGGGTAACATAGCCATGATAAGTAAGTAAGTATGTAATTTACTTATTGGACAGTAGGTCATACTCTTTAGATCTGCTTAGAAAAAATAACATAGTACCAGACACAGATTAGAGTTTAGCCATTATAACATGGTTATAGGAGGGAGGCTCCAAATATATATCTTTCTCTCTTTTATGTGGCGACGCTTGGGGGAGGCCTATGTCCAGCAGTGGACGTCTTTCGGCTGATATGATGATGATAGCCATGATATGCTGTAAGAACTGCGGTCTTATTAACGGTTTTCGATAACATGTAGATATCATATGGATATTGATTCAGTTTTTTATATAACATTTGGTTTCCAATTTACCTGAGAATCAATCCTCAAAATCAACCTTGCTACATTTACTTGTTCAATTTTTGCGTGAATATCCATTTCTTTTAATGTATCAACTTTATTTCGAAACGTCATTAATTTTGTTTTGCTTAAATTTATTTTTAGATTATTTATGGTTAGCCATTTAATATTGTTTTCTAAGGTATTGTTTATCTCTATTTGCATTTGTCTTTTATCTCTTCCAGTAAATATAACTGTACTGTCATCAGCAAATATTACAGTATCATTAAACGTTACTCCGGGTAGGTCATTTATATATATAATTAGCTGTTGCCCGCGACTTCATCCGCGTCAAACCAGTAAAAAAAATATTTTTATTTTTTTAGTTTCCCGCCGGAACTATGAATTTCCTCGTGATCAAACGTAGCCTATGTTACTCGTTATAACATCAGCTATCTACCAGTGAAAGTCCCGTCAAAATCGGTCCAGCCGTTTCGGGGATTACCCGGAACAAACAGACAGACAGATAGACAGACAGACAAAAATCTTAAAAATTGCTTATTTGTTGTTAGTACCGTATATACTTTCACGTGCATTCAATAAAACGTTGTTATTTTGATATTACAAACAGACACTTTAATTTTATTTATTTGTATAGATGTATAGATAAATAATAATGTTACAGAAAATTCCTTATAAACAACTAACAAACGTTTGTAACGCTAAAGTTTCCTCATTAACTACATCCCATGTACTCGCGTTATATTTACCCTTAGAAACGTTGGTACAACGCAAAATGCTAATGTTGTACAAACACATACCCCTTTCACACATTTGCTTACGTTTTAGAATAATTAATTGCATCTTTATTTACCAACAAAATGTCGGTAGAATTTTAATGTGATTGTGATTGAAGCAATATAGTTAAATAAAATTGTAACTTGAAAAAAGGTAATTTTTCTCAAAAATGGTATATAATGTTGCCATAACAAAAAGTATCCAAAAAGTGAACTCTACCGGAGACTTATTCACAACTGGCCAGTATGAAGCGAGATTTTAAATTTGGAATCTACTACTGTCCAGTAAGTAAGTATGTAATTTACTTACTGGACAGTAGGTCATCCTCTTTAGATCGGCTTAGAAAAAAAAACATAGTACCAGACACAGATTAGAGTTTAGCCATTATAACATGGTTATAGGAGGAAGGCTCCAAATATATATCTATCTCTGTTTTTGGTATGACATTTTATGAGATAGATATATTAAACGAATTTGTTGTTAAACTTTCTTTAATTTTTGAGAAAAGCATTATACAAACCTCAACCAGTAATAAAGTCATCCTGCAGCCGTATGTAACAGGACCTCACCTGGTCCGGTTCACTCATATTTGGCCAGGAAGGCTTACTTACTGGATTCTGCAGTAATGTACTATTTCTCATACATGCTTGGAAATTTGAGCATTATTTTGACAACCTTTTGAATCAGTCAGTAGAGCAATTTCGATTTACCTCGAAATCGAAATTGCTGTACTGACCAAATTCATGCGAGCAGCGGCCGACAAAATTTGTATGAAAATCCATATCTGTCGCGGCCAAGTAAATTACATAGTACATATCTATCGTGTAATTCAAAAATTGAACGATCTTGTACTACAAAACATGGCAACCAAGGAGGTTCAGTAGTAGAATCAAATGTGTATTTAAATTTCGAACAGACTTGCAAATAGAAAGCAGTTTATTGAAAAAATAAACAAAAAAACACTTTAACGCGGGCAAAATTATTGTTTTTCGGTGTTCGTCATTGATTTTGAAAAGTAATTGTCTTTGACAAAATGAGTTCTAGGTACTTCTTAATTTTAATTTCCGCGCATTATTTGAGAAAAGTACCATACGAGCCTTGGCCACAACTAGGCATTGATGGACTTACGTATGTGTGTCTCGGCTTCGCATCGGCCCACATTAACACGTTCGTCCATCAATGCCTCTTTTGCTGGCCGCTGCAATAATGTACTATATTTTAAAGAAAATTGGTTATCCAGTAACTGATTTGTGGAGGTCAGATAAACAGTCACTGCATGAAATACTGGCACTCAGTGTCATCCAGTTAGACTTGAAGCCTATCACAACATACTCCAGGGTAATTCTATATACCGTACGGGACTCGTTGGTAAAAGGCCGGGGTAGATTGATAACGGATATACTTAAGTAGTTATCAATGAGAAGACATTATAACATTCACCAATGCGTAATGAGCCCGTGTCGTATTGGATCCGGTTACACCTGCTTCCTCTCAAAAAGAGAGAAGGGCTGCATCCCAGAAGTTGTAATCTTCTTCTTTTCGTGTGAGGATACGTCCACCTCTGGTGTCAGAGTGATAAGAGTGATGTCCAAGATAAACTGTAAGTTGCAATATAAGTTGATAAGCATTTTCTGCTGCAATACGAGTAGCTGCAAGGGCCAATCGATAGTTAAGGACCTTCCACCGGTTTAGTGCCGTAAAACGGTTACTTTCTAAAGCTTATGATATTTTGATTTATGTACATTATTTTTGAAACAAGGTTTTTTCGTGTGACTTAGAGTTTTGCTTTAAACAAATAATTAACAACACGATATTTTTCGCTACTTTTGGATACTCCTCCAAAACGTCTTGGATGTTTAAAAATATTTTTACACAGAAATATCGATGACTAGAATTTCTTCATAACTGAAATAACATATGGAAATCAAATAATATTTTTCAAACAAAACTGTCCTAAACGAGGTTCAATATTGATACTTTGGCCCCAAGCGGGCGCACGGCCAGTATTGCGATAACATTGGGCAATATCTTATCTTATCTTATCTTATGGAGGGGCCGAGAAATAATTCGGACACTTCGACCCATTGGGATCTATTGTGGTCCCCTAGATACCTTACTCCTCCTCAATCTCCTTGAAAACCGTTTTCATGAGTTTTACAACGAGACTAGGAGATATGAGCCTGTAGTCTTCTGGTTTTGGGTATCCAACCCCTAGGAGACCCATTCGCTTGCCAGCCAGTGCATCGCATGTGCACAGAAGGTGCTCCATGCGTTCCGTATGTTCCCCACACAACCTGCACACGGGGGTCGTAGTTAAACCCATCTTCATGAGCATGTCGTTGGTTCCAAAGTGCCCAGTGAAGGCCCCAAGCAGGTAGCGGATTTGCCCCCTGCTCATATTCCAAATGCATTCCCGGGCTTTGAACGTAGAGCCTAGAAATTTCTTGGAGTGTTGCAGACCGGTATTAGACAGCCAATAAGTTCGTTGTCTGAGATCTGCAAAGTCCCTGAATGCGGTTTTTACGAGACACGTCGAAATGCCTACACATGGTTCTAGACCCACAAAATTATTTGCTGAGCCCTCTCTTGCCAGTTCATCAGCCACTTCGTTACCATGGATTCCTTTGTGCCCAGGGACCCACATCAGTCTTAACCTGTTGTGCTTCCCAAGCCTATTTAGGGTTTGGATAGCATCCAGAATAAGCCCGGAGTCCACCTTGTAGGATGCCATGGCTTTGATTGCTGCCTGACTGTCAATAAGAATATATATGGATTTACCTCTGGTTCCTCTATCTATATTCTCTTGAGCACAGGTTATTATGGCAAATGTTTCTGCTTGGAATACAGTTGCCATCTTCCCTAAGCTTTTGCTACATTTGTAACCTTTTGCGTATATGCCCGCTCCTGTACCTGATTCCATTTTGGATCCATCAGTGTACCACACCAGACTATCTTGTTCTGGTGGATCGAGTCCCTTCTTCCAGTCCTCTATTGTAGGGATTTGGACCTTAAAAGACCTTTCAAACACAAATGTAGTTTGCATTTTATCGGATAACATGCTTGTTACCCGATCCAGGCCTTCATTTTCATCGAATTTTGTATGGTTAGTCTTTGGCTTGGAGGCATCCCATAGTCCAGCAACAGCAAGACGATGTAATGTCTTCCTTGCCTCGAATTCAACCATAATATGCAGAGGAGGGATATTGAGGTATCTCTCAATCGCTGCCGTAGGTGTTGTCCTGAAAGCACCCGTGATGCCGAGACACACTGTTCTTTGTAACCTGGTGAGTGGCGCTTTGCACGACGCAAGCTTTGTTCTTGGCCACCATACTATGCTGCCGTATGTGATAATAGGTATTATCATCGTCCGGTACAGCCATCGTATCACTTTGGGCTTTAACCCCCAAGTTTTACCGTAGGTGTAACGACACATGCCGAACACTCGTAAGGCCTTTGTCGTTATATTTTCCACATGAGATTTCCACCTGAGTTCTTTATCAAGCGTTACACCCAGATATTTAACTTCGGTGGACCAGGGCAGCTTTATTCCATTGAGGGAGAGCTCTCCTAGGTTTCCTAGTTGTCTCTTCCTCGTGAATGGAATAATGACTGCTTTGCTTGGGTTGATAGAGAGGTGATTTTTTGTACACCATTCCTCTGTAATCCTCAATGCCTGTTGTAATAATCCAGACACTATGTTCGGGAATTTACCATTGACCATTATTGCTATGTCATCTGCATAGCCTACTGTGTAGAATGGTCCGGTATTGAGTTTGGTAAGTAGCGAGTCTACTACCAAGCACCACAATAATGGTGACAGCACCCCGCCTTGCGGACAACCTCTAGTTGTTTTTGCACTAAGTCTGTCTCCCATCAGTTCCGATCTGACTATTCTGCTTCTCAGCATATAGTCAATCCAGTTGCACGTGGTATCGTTGATGCCATGTTCCTTTGCAGCAATGCGTATGGACTCAAATGTTGTTTTATCGAAGGCTCCCTCTATGTCGAGGAAAGCCGCGACACAAGTCTCTTGTCCCTCTAGCGCAGCCTCGGCTCGACTCGCAACATAATGCAATGCCGTTTCCGTAGATTTGCCAGGGCTGTAGGCACACTGTAATTTGTGTAGAGGGAATACTTTCAGTGGTCCCTCTCTTAGATACCTGTCTACCAGTTTCTCCAGAGCATTGGGCAATATATACGCCTTAAGCTAAGCTTACCGATGTCAGTCCGTGGATCAGAGACGTGCTCTCCCAAGCACGGGAGAGGCCTAAGCATGCCGAGGACTCTCAACTCCCTAGAAAGCACTTAATCCGTTAGTACTAGCTGTCATTTGTACATAGATCATTGACAGTAGTTGCGAGTAGTTAGAGCGCGAAAGTCGATACCCAATCTTGCCAAATGATTTCGTGCTATCCAGTCATTGGATTGTGAAGATCAGATGGATAGGTGCTTCATAAAAATTACTGGCTTTCAGATGCGTCTGGTGGGCCTGTAAGTCGACCCCAACATAGTTAGGCTAAGTGGGAAGAACTCAAGTGGAAAACTCATATGGATAATATTACGGCAAAGGCCCTGCGAGTCTTCGGCATGTGTCGTTCCATCTACGGTAAAACTTGGGGGCTAAAGCCCAAAGTGATACGATGGCTGTACCGGACAATGATAATACCTATTATCCACATACGGTAGCATAGTGTGGTGGCAAAGAACAAAACTTGCCTCGTGCAAAGTGCCTCTCACCTGGCTACAAAGAACAGTGTGTCACGGAATCACGGGCGCTTTCAGTACAATCACACTCGGACCTCAATATCCCTTCTCTGCATATGATGGATTTACTCGTGACAAGGAAGACATTACATCATCTTTCTATTGCTGGACTATGGGATGCCTTTAAGCCTAAGACTAACCATACAAAATTCGATGGAAATGAAGACCAGGATCGAATAAGAAGCATGATATCCGATAAAATGCAAACTATGTTTGTGTTTGAAAGGTCCTTCAAGGTCCAAATCCCAACAATAAAGTACTGGACGAAGAAACACGATCCACCAAGAAAAGGAAGGAAGATGGCAACTGTATTCCAAGCAGAAACATATGCCATAATAACCTGTGCTCAAGCGAATATAGATAGAGGAACCAAAGGTAAATCCATATATATATGGACTGCGGACTTATTTTGGATGCTATCCAGATCCTAAACAGGCTTGGGAAGCATAACAGGGTATGGCTGATGTGGGTCCCTGGGCACAAAAAAATCCATGGTAGGTAACGAAGTGGCAGGAAAGGGCTCACCAAATGATTTTGTGGGTCCAGAACCAAGCAAATAAAAAAAAAATGAAAAGAAATGATGTAGGCATTTCGACGTGTCTCGTAAAAGGCACATTCAGGGAGTTTTCAGATCACAGGCAACAAACACAAAGGTTGTCTAATACCAGTCTGGAACACTCCAAGATATTCCTGAGCTCTACGTTCAAAGCACGGGAATGCATTTGGAACATGAGCAGGGGGCAAATCCGCTACCTGCTTGAGGCCTTTACTGGGCACTTTGGAACCAACGACATGCTCATGAAGATAGATATAAGCGACACCCATGTGCAGGTTGTGTGGGGAACACACGGAACGCATAGAGCACCTCCTGTGCACATGCGATGCACTGGCTGGTAAGCGAATGAGTCTCCTAGGGTTTGGATATCCATAACCAGAAGACTATAGGCTCATATCTCCTAGTCTCGTTGTAAAACTCATGAAGAGAGTTTTCAACGAGATTGGAGAGGAATAGGTTATCTAGGGGAGCACAATAGACCCCAATAGATCGAAGTGTCCGAGTTATTTCTAGGCTCCTCCACAAGACAAGATAAGATAAGATATGTTAAGTGTTCTATATCATTGAAGAGGTAAAACACAGCCTTAAAATAAAATAAAAACTTCAATAGTAAAAAACACAAAACTACAAAATAAATGGGCACAAGTTGAACTTAATTTCGGTTCGCCGTAAGTTCAGCCGTTCGGTACAAAAGCGGAACCGGGTCAAGTGGTAGGTACTTAATATTTTATTCTCCTGCTACTGCTTACAGCGAGTTGAATACTTCATTACAATGGATGTTGTTTAGCTGCGAATGCAAGTGCCTTTTTATTTTGTTTATAAATTATTTATTTGCCTGTTTTCGTTTGAAAGTTTTTCTCTGCATTGGGAATGCAGATGGCTCATAGAGTACCTAAGGGCTTTCACAAATCGTTTAATTTTCAGATCAAACGTATTTTTATTTTTTTAAGATTTAGAAGAATATAAAAAGATTTAGAATTCACCCACCATTCACCATAATATCTAACATTTGAATTGTGAACAACCGCCGTTAATGCTCCGACATAAATAATCAGTTTCTGAATTGAGTTTAAGAACGAATATTTGGAGTTAAGGCACATGAGTAGATAAACAGAACAGAGACAAAGTTTCCTAAGAACGTGCAAAATTGTTACCTATTTTGGTAGGGTTATCACAATAGGTGAAAACAAAACATTTGTTAAATAGTTTTATTATTTATTATGTATGATAGAATACTTTACAAATTACTTACTCTAATAATTTGCTTTTTATAATTTTTGTTTTTTAATATTTTTTTATTTCTTTTAATGGTGTGATTAATTCTGAATCTAACATAAAGTTTTTTCAAGTAATCTAACGGGGAACTCTCACATGGCATATCAAATTTACAATATTTAATACGTTTAAGTATTTCGATGCCAACATTTACAATACTTATTTTAAGATCGAAATATTAGCGATACTTTTGCTCGAGCAATTCAACAAATTACCAAAGTACCCTCTTCTTATCAAAAAATGGATCATACAATAAAATAAAGGTACTTAATTGAAAATGTAATAAGCCAATATTTACTTACCTAATGTACTCATTGGGATAGTTAAAGTATGATATATTTTTATTTTTTCTAGTATTATTCATACACTCTTCTTCTTATTCGTTTCGCTCTTGACAGAGCGGTCGTGGTCACTATGAATTTTGTCCGATCGCTGGTGTTCTTGTCACTCGCCTCACGATCTCTCTCCATTTGGCTCTGTTAGATGAAAGTTTAGCGCATTCATTGACTGGACCTCCTATCGCAGATTTAATTTGGTCGGTCCACCTCATCGGTGATCTCCCGCGTGGCCTGTTACCGTCCACTCTGCCCTGCACCACCAGGCGTTCAATGGATTCGTTATTCCGTCTTGAGACATGGCCAAAGAATTTCAGTATGCGAGACTGTACTATTGCTGATAGACGCTGCTTGATGCCGAGTTCTTGGAGTATGGAGACGTTAGTGCGGAATTCTGTCCAAGAAATGCCAAGCATTCTTCTCCAACACCACATTTCTAGAGCATCTATCTTTTTCCGTTCCAGTTCTCGTAGTGTCCATGTCTCAGCTGCGTACAGAAATATGGGGAAAACAAGCGCACGGACGAGCCTGATCTTAGTGGCTTTCGTTATACTGCGATTCCTCCATATCTTCTTTAACTTATCCATTGCCCCTCTAGCCATCGCCATTCGCCGCTTCACTTCATCCACGCAACTGCCATTGCTTGCAATCATAGCGCCAAGATATATGTAGGACTGAACTACGTCACAGTTGGCAATTTGTGTCACAGGCGACGCGTTATTGTTGCTACGGTCCACAATCATTATTTTGGTCTTGCTCCGGTTGATCTTCAATCCGAATGCAAGACTCACGCGCTCCATCTTAAGGAGAAGTTCCTCCATTTGGTCAGCACTAGTCGCAAACAATGTTGTGTCATCAGCGTAGCGAAGGTTAGCAATTTTGTAGCCGCCAATTGCAACACCACCAGTCCAGTCTTCGAGAGTGATTCGCATAATGAGCTCCGTGTAGATGTTAAACAAAAGTGGCGATACGATACATCCCTGACGGACACCTGCACTGGGATGGAAGCTATCCGAAATGTGGCTATCTGTTCGCACTGATGCAGTCCCTCCTTCGTAGAGTTCTCTAAGAAGGTGCACAAGATGTTTTGGTGTGCCCATTTCCAGTAGCGTCTTCCACAAGGTTGGCCATTTCACGGAGTCAAACGCTTTTGAGAAATCAACAAAGCATATGTAGGTCGGCTTGTTGAATTCTCGTGCCTTCTCGATAACCTGACGGACAATGAAAATTTGCTCCCGAGTTCCTTTTCCCTTCACAAACCCAGCTTGTTCCTGTGCGATTTCTTTCGACAGGTGTGCCTTCAGCCGTTCGTTAAGGATGTGCAGCAATATTTTGCTTGCATGACTGATCAGTGCAATCAGACGGTAATTACTGCACTTTTTGGTGGAACCCTTTTTGTGGAGAGGAATAAAAATAGTGTGAGCCCATTCCTTCGGCCATTTTCCTGCCAACCATATCTTATTGCAGATGATGCTAAAGATCTGCACGCCGCGTTCCCCCAATGCTCGAATGGTCTCAATTGGGATGGTATCAGAACCCGTAGCCTTTCCATTCTTCAAATGCTTAATGGCAGCTCTGACTTCAGATCCAAGAATGTCTGCACACAGTACAATAAACATACATTATTAATAATAAAATACAAAGTTTTTACATGAAAATATTCAAACTTGCAACTAACAAAACAAACAACGTGCGTTGCACAGACCCTGAGATTGTACACTGGCTGCCCAACGTAAAGGGCTTATTACACTACACGGTATTCAGGGCCTTAATACCGGGTCCCTAAATCAGTCCGAATCAATAAGGTCGATATTTTGAGAACCCTAAATCCCTAACAGTTATTGCACTACCCTGAATTAGGGTTTAGGGCCCCGGATACCGTGTAGTGTAATAAGCCCTTAAACCGGTTTTTCCAGTCTCGCCGCGTACGCGCAAGCGTCCAGTGGTCACGCACTCATGCATCCGCGTGCTTGTAGTAGTGCAAGCGATTCGCGCGGTTGTATGAAGCTTTATCTCTGTTACGTTTATCTACTCATGTGGTTAAGGCGCAGGTACCCCTCAGTAGCTGATTCTAAAATAGGAAACACGTCTAAACGGCTAGTCGTATTTTTTTGGAAAAGTTAAATGTTACATGTGGCTAAAAAAACCGGCCAAGTGCGAGTCGGACTCGCGCACGAAGGGTTCCGTACCATTATCGCAAAAAACGGCAAATAAATCACGTTTGTTGTATAGGAGCCCCACTTAAATATTTATTTTATTCTGTTTTTAGTATTTGTTGTTATAGCGGCAACAGAAATACATCATCTGTGAAAATTGCAACTGTCTAACTATCACGGTTCATGAGATACAGCCTGGTGACAGACAGACAGACAGACAGACGGACCGCGAAGTCTCAGTAATAGGGTCCCGTTTTTACACTTTGGGTACGGAACCCTAAAAAGTGTCTTATGTGCTATTCCAGACTATAATCTATCTCTGTGCCAAGTTTCAGACAGATCTGCCCAGCCGTTTGAGCGTGAAGAAATAACAAACATAAAAACACACACACACACACACACACACTCACAAACTGTGATTATAAATGCGAAAGCAACTCTGTCTGTCTATTTATTACCTTTTCACGTAAGGGCTGAACGTATTTAGATGATACTTGGCACATAGATAGACACGGGATACTTTTTATAACGTGAGTACATGTTCCTTGGGATAATTGCCGACATTCACACGAGCGAAGCCGATGGTAGTAGTTTTTAATAAATAACATCAATTTACATGCATGATTGTTAATTGCTACTTAAAAATTAAATACATAATAATATTAAAAACCAAAATAACTTCTGAGCTCAAAGTTATTCATTAAAATCACCCAGTGCACTATAAATACACTAACGATCAATGAAAAAGTTCCAGTGACATAGCAACAAATTACTCCTAAACGGGAAAGGCTAGCTTAATGACGCCGTCTGCAATATTGAAGTACATTTAACAGCGCATCAGAATATTACCAAATAAAAACGTAAATATTGTGTTCAAATTTTAAATTAAATGTGAAAAAAATAAATTAAGGTGTTTGTCGGCATTTTGTGAGTGGAACTTTTTCATTGCTCGGCAGTTTGAGTGTCATTCTGAACTTCGACAGTTAATTACTTCGACACAGTCTCAATTTCGAAAAACAGTAGTTCGACTACTCATTGCTTCGACAGAACATATATTCGACAAGCATTAGTTCGACAGATTATACTTCGACAACACACATCTTCGAAACACACTACTTCGACAGAACCCTTCTTCGATATGCACTTGTTCGCCGGATCTCTATTTCGACGGAACATATCTTCGACACTGTTTTGAAATGTGACAGTAATATTTTAATTTCTCTTTATATGAAGCTATCATAAAGTTGTAGTAACCAATCAAAAACAAAAATAAAAAAAGCCGATGAGGTTTTATTTGTGGCGTAGGCGACTGGGTACGGTTGAAACAATTTTGCTTTGAATGCCCGTAGCAAGACAATCAATCAATCTATGCTAATATCAAGAAAGTAATTTGAAAAAGAAAACAATAGAATAATACTTCCTTTTTGTCGAAAAAATATAATAGGGTCACCTGGCAATGTACACAGCGCAAAGTGCAACGCGTCACTTTAATTCATGTCCAGACTCGCCGGCCGATACTACGGCCGACCTTAGAGTGATAGAGAGAGTTTACAAAAGGCGGAAGAGAAGTAGTCCAGTGTACAATTTTAGAATAATATAAAATAAATCATAGATACACATACTTACATAAGAACAATATATATATGTATATACATATATTAATATTATGTCATTCCGAAAGAAAATTTTCCTTGATTTTCCTCTTCAAGTATTCAGAGAAGGGCTGTCGCATAGGGAATGTGGTAGAGAGTTCCAGAGACGCACTGCAGTAACAGAGAAGGAGCCATCTTAGTGGCTGGAAGTGTGACGTGGGGTACGAAGGAGAAGAGAAGTGGAAGTGCGACAGGGTTTACCCCTCGGGACAAAGTACTCAAAGCGTTCACGAATATACTGACGAGAATTAGGATTGTGTAGGATAGCATAGAGAAGAGATAGGATGTGGGTATCTCGACGACACCGAATCGGCAGCCACTTCAATTTAGTCCGAAACTCCGACACGTGATCTTATTCTCATCCGATATTATCATATATCTCCGATATTGTCACATTTCAAAACAGTATTATGTCGTAGATATGTTCCGTCGAAATAGAGATCTGTCGAACGAGTGCATATCGAAGAAGGGTTCTGTCGAAGTAGTGTGTTTCGAAGATGTGTGTTGTCGAAGTATAATCTGTCGAACTAATGCTTGTCGAATATATGTTCTGTCGAAGCAATGAGTAGTCGAACTACTGTTTTTCGAAATTGAGACTGTGTCGAAGTAATTAACTGTCGAAGTTCAGAATGACACTCCGGCAGTTTATATGTCCACCCACTTCAACTATTTACCCATTCAAAACCTCACGAAATAAAAACTCTTTTCTCTCTAATAAAGGCGCCATTTTTAAATCACAGCTGTTCAAAGTTACAGTGATGGCCGACTAGCCCGTGTATCGTTGAGCGACGCTCAAATAATCATTTGAAAGGACCCTTCCGTCTCATTAGGTTTCAGCGGGCTTCATTCAGGGTTTCGTTGACGGCTGTGAGATTAGGGCAGTGGTACTCAAAATTGAGTTTCGTAAAGGCAGTTTTATTCAAAGTTGGTATGTGGGTGTTAAAGTTGAAATATCTGTGTTGTTTTTAAATTAGAGGAGCTCGTGGCTAAATAATAACAGCCGCACGGGTCGATCTTTAAGGTTAAGCAATGCTTGACGAGGTCGGTCCGTGGATGGGTGACCATTTCAACATACCGAGTTTCCTCCGTGCCTCGGAAAGCACTTTAAGCCGTTGGTCCCGGCTGTCATTTGAAGATCTTTGACAGTCGTTACGGGTAGTCAGAAGCCTGAGATCTGACACCAGTCTTGCCAAGGGGTATCGTGTTACCCAGTTACTGGGTTGTGGAGGTCTGATAGGCAGTCGCTCCATGTAAAACACTGGTACTCAGCTGAATCCGGTAAGACTGGAAGCCGACCCCAACAATAATTGGGAAAAAGGCTAGGCAGATGATGATGTTTTTAAATTAGATCAGGTACTTGTAGGGTATATTTAATTATTATTAGGGTTTCGTTCGTCCGAATAATAAAACGGAACCATTATTGGATCTCTCATGAAGCTATCTGTCCGTCTGTCACAGCCGAAATACTCCGGATCTATTGAACCGATTGAGTTGATTTTTTCATATTATTTCCAATAGACGTCTGTTTTTCCTAATAATTATAGTTAACCGGTTAGTTAACCGGAAGACGATATGTTGGAAGGCCTCCCACTAGGTGGACCGATGACCTGGTTAAGGTTGCGGGAAGGCGCTGGATGCGAGACGCACGGGGTCGGTCAATGTGGCGACGCCTGGGGGAGGCCTATGTCCAGCAGTGGACGTCTTTCGGCTGAAATGATGATGATGATGATAGTTATTGGTCCCTGGTTCCTTCTAGTCTAGATTTAAGAGATTACTTCCAGGCAAACAAGCTCCAAAGTCATCATCATAACCATCAGTGAGATAATGTTCTAAATTTGGAGCTTTCCGAAACACATAATCCAGAATAATATTAAACAAAAAGTCTTAGTAATATTAAACAAGTGCAAACAATCTATTAACTGTCACCATGAAAACTGCAAACAACTATCACCTTTAAACGTCTCTTAATAAGAAACAAAATTAGCAGCATCGATATTCCACTAATACTTGGAAGTATTTCACTTAAAACACTTAACTCGTTTGTATTCGCTTGCCTTACTTTAAATTAGTTTGGAGTCAGCTTCGGGCTGAAGTTTGACAGCCATTGACGTAACAGAATGAACACATCGCTAGCTGCCGTGATTTACAGAAAATTAAATTGTAACTTAAATATTGTATCAAAAATAATTATTTGACACATAACATGACGCCTGTATTCTTCGAAGGCATATTTCGCTAGTTATGTTAAGTCACATCTAATAGGGGGTGAGCCTCTAACCGTCAACCGTTGACCGGGGGCGGATCCAGCTCTTAAGAAAGATTGTGGTTACGTCCACCCGAAAATTTGAGCACCTTGCCTCGGATGCGTTACAAGTTGACGACCTTAAGACAATCCTAGAACTAAGGGTGCAAGTACAAGTAGAACTAAGTAGTAGCTCGCAAATTTTACCATCACCACTCGGATAGGTTTGATTTTTTTTTTACTATCTAATGCCATACAGAATTAAAAGGTACTTTTTTGACTAAGGCAGAAAAGCTTTAAATGGAAGAGAATTTAGTAAGCGAAAGCGAACAACAAAGATATTTTTAACCATTATGCATCTGATACATTCGATGTTCGTTTAAATATTCATACTAAAGATATAATTTCCTTGTCAATGTAAACGTAGTTTAAGAAAGAAGTCAGCATTTTGACAAATTCTGACATAGATTATAGCTGAGATGAGAAATTGAGAATCCAACTTGAATTTGAAGTGAACATTTTACAAGTGTTAGAATCATCCTTCAGCCTATCGACCAACAATTTGGGGTTGTGGGCATGCCCACCGTGCCTGATCCGCCCCTGCCGTGAATAAATCCAGACTCAAAGCTGCTATTGAGAAATTCCAGATAGAAAAACACAGCAACATAATTATAACTACATAGACTATTGCGTGTTAAACATAATATTTGACCCGTGGTCAAAAGTCAAATAATACCTACGCGGACGTCCCAAGTAGTCCCAATGACAAATATTATGCAAAATTTGATTCCGCTAACCCATTCCATCACCGGACTACAAGACAAACGGTGCGGCGGCGATGCGTCATCGGTATATGGTAGACATCCCACCCGTACGCACCAATAAAAATAAAAAAAGTAGCCCTACCCGCGGCCTCGCCCACGTAAAAAGTAGCCCGCGACGCTCATTGAAATTGTAGTTTAAAATTTCTAGCAGTGAAAGAATTTTCGTTGCCGGATCGGTACTATATTACACATCTATATATATAAAAGAAAGTCGTGTTAGTTACACTTTTAATAACTCAAGAACGGCCGAACCGATTTGGCTGAAAATTGGTAGGGAGGTAGCTAAGAACCAGGAGAAGGACATAGGATTAGGGTAGGGTAGGGTAAATAGGGTAGGGTAGGTATGTAGGTAGGGTAGGGTAGGTAGGGTAGTGCAGGTAGTGTAGGGTAGTTAGGGTAGGGTAGGTAGGGTAGGTAGTGTAGGGTAGGTAGGGTAGATGAATGTTTGGTGTTTTTATGGCAAAACAAAGTTTGCCGGGTCAGCTAGTTTTATATAAAAAAACAAAGAAATTTACCTGACTACTTATGTAGTTACTTTAGACGAAAACGATTACCGATCCAATCGCATTACGTCATTTTTAACGTCAAAAATGTATAAAATAAAAGTGATAATACTGGTCCGTCCATCCATGTCTTGTTATTTCGAGGCATAATCTAAAATACTAAATCTACAAGCTTTTTAGCAACTCCAGTAATTTGCCGGCAAAATTATATAATTTCAGAACGTACCCTTCAAAGAAACTCCGCATGGCGACATCCAAACCTAACCCATTCATCTTCCATTTGTCTCTTATTTGGAACAAACTTTTTGCCTTCTAAAACATAACACAAGTATATAATCAGTTACAATACAACCTGCGAACACAGGAGCCAATTTCCTTCGGGCAATTCGGGCAACTTTTAAAACTTGCACCGTTTCTCAAAAACATTTTCCAAACGAATTTCTTCGCTGACTTCCAAATTAGTTGTCGGGCGAGCGTAAACTTTGACAGCCGCTGACACAGAATGAACACGTCACGACACGTCTGTGGAGTATTCAACTGTTCATGCCTACTTTTAATGCGATTGCTATCGTGCATAATGGCTGCGTTTTTTGGTATGGTTGGTGTATTAGGACAAACATTCCAGTTAGGTAGGTCAAACTTCGAGAAAGAGGTCAACCGCCGAATTCGACGCTACACACAACTTATCACAGTGTCTCAAGACGAAAGTCTGTTTTGCCAGTGATAACATAATATATGGTACCGAGACGTGGTCGCTCACAATGGGCCTTATCAGAAGGTTTAAAGTCAGCCAAAGGGCTATGGAGAGGGCTATGCTCGGTCTTGCGTGATCGGATTCAGGTGCAGATATCCTCATTTCTAATCCGATCACGCAAGACCGAGCATAGCCCTATCCATAGCCCTTTGGGTGACTTTAAACCTTCTGATAAGGCCCATTGTGAGCGACCACGTCTCGGTACCATATGTTATCACTGGCAAAACACACTGGTCTTAGACTTTCGTCTTGAGACATTGTGGTAAGTTGTGTTTCGGAAGTCAGTGTTTTGCTTCAGAAGTCGGTTTATTTTTTGTGAAAAGTTTTTATTTCTCTCCTTTTAGTTTTAGTATCATAACACTAAAAAGTGAGCAAAGTCTATATTAAGGTACCTAGAAGTTTGACAAAATACCCATAATAACTTAATTTACATATTCGTACTGTTTGTCGCTAAGGAGTTCGGTTGTATGTTCCATATCTTGAAAACTGCTGAACCTTGCACATTTGACTTGCACTGTTCTCTAAGTTGAGAGATCCCTTATCCAATTGATAAAAAAAGTATGATCACAATCCGATAAGTAGTTTCGGAGAAATGTGTGGATAAACATACACTTATGAAATTTGGCACACATGTTTAGAAGTCCATACAGAATAACATATGTGAATATTATGCAATTCCAACAATATTGCATACATTCGTGTCAAATTGATTACCTCCTTTTTTTGAAGGCGGTAAAAATACAGTCAGCTTAAATAGCAGCAGGGCAGGTGGGTAGAGCAGGTGGGTAGGGCAGGTGGGTAGGGCAGGTGGGTAGGGCAGGTGGGTAGGGCAGGTGGGTAGGGCAGGTGGGTAGGGCAGGTGGGTAGGGCAGGTGGGTAGAGCAGGTGGGTAGGGCAGGTGGGTAGGGCAGGTGGGTAGGGCAGGTGGGTAGGGCAGGTAGGTAGGGCAGGTGGGTAGGGCAGGTGGGTAGGGCAGGTGGGTAGGGCAGGTGGGTAGGGCAGGTGGGTAGGGCAGGTGGGTAGGGCAGGTGGGTAGCGTAGGTGGGTACGGTAGGTAGGTAGGGTAGGTAAGTAGGTGGCAGGTAGGTAGGCAGCCAGTTGACGGGACCGAAGCCGCGGGGGTCAGCTAGTTAACTATATAAGTAATATTAAAATACCGAATTATAATTTAAGTCATGTAAATGGTTAATGTACAGTTCTTTTGTATAAATTATTTTATGCAATTCACAAATTCCATCTCACAAACAACCAGCAATTTGCGATTTCAGAACTAAAATTACTAGGTAACAAGTTAAATCATTCTTGCTTTAATAGTTAAGTCAAAGCACAGCAAACTCCAATAATTACGTCACTACCTTTCCAAACAAAACTTTAGTTAAAACGAACAAATAGCGCTTCAAAGGAAAATCTAGATTTAAGCCGTGCATAACTTTTAAAACGTTCATATACCTCGGAATCGATCCGAAACGCAGTCAGTTTTCATAATCTCGTTACGGGCTCTCGTTAGTTCTCGGATCATGTGAGACCCATGGATCTACGGATCTACGGATCTCCGGATAATTGCCTTTGTTACTGCGGCTTTGCCTCTCTGTAATATTAATTAATTTTGTTCTTGAAGCTTCCTTCACTTATTAAAAGGATGCACTTTAGCAAAATACTTCTTGGGGCAATTACTTTGCTGTCGTGTACTGCCCGCTTTGTATTAAGGAGACTTGTTTAATTTGCTAGACTTTTAACTTTTTCATCGGTTTTACATGTTTTGTGCCGTTTTTAATTGCAGTTTTGAATTATCTTTTAGCTAGCGGCTTTAGCTTACTGGGTAGTGTTTTACAGATCTTAAAGACAAAGATAAATTTTATTTTATTTCAACTAGGCCAAGCGGCACTATTGAACGTCAATATTAAAATTTACAAGGAATAAAAACTGATTCTACGAGTACCGTGCATTCGGAAAGTAGCTTGTTATGGATGAAGAACGCACAAGAAACTCCATACTTACTTTTAAAAAAAAAGTTTTTTATAATATTTAGGTACATAAGTACATGCATTAATAAATTCATATATGTGATAGATACAGGTATAAAGTATTAAAAGTTCTCACACATGTACTGTGCAGTTATATAATAGGTACTAGAAAAACATTAACATCCAAAGCAGTTAAGTTATGACCAATCCCAACAGACGGCACCCGTTCACGAATATGACGCATGAATCGGCACCACCCAGCTCAACCATCATAAAGGGAAGTGATGGATGAATTTAGAATGATAAAGACAGGAGAATGATAATTGCAATGCTTGTAAAAGGCTGCTAAGTTTTAAGTACTAACATAACATAACACCAACATTATACACTTAGTGCGCAATAAACGTATTGACTTTGACTTGGATCCAACACGCGCGCCACCATCGGATTCATTTGAGAGAGCATGATACACTCAACTGCCAGGACACACACAAGTCAACGAACGACATATAGGTAGAGCAAATGGTAGATTTACAGTTGGGTACTTAGTACTCACAAACGTGCTGTGCAATTATATAATATTGGGTTTTTTTTTAATATTCATACAGTCTTCAGCAGGTCCAACAATATACTTCAAAACAATAATGTTTTGCATATCACTTGTTTTGCGCCCTAGTGGTTGTGGAGCAGGACTAGCTTTGAGCCAAGTATTTTTATCAGTGATGTAATCCCCCAACTTATAACATGCCTGCCTGCATAGTGAGCGTTTTATAAAAATTATAAATTTCGTCTCTTTCAGTTCTAGAACTAAAAATGTGTAATACCTGTTAAAATGCTTGTAATACTTTATACCTAGACGTAGTACAGTATGGGTGCATCGCCTCCGCGTATATAAATCAATGTATGTAAGTAAATATTGTAAAACATTACAAATTACTACACACACACATACACACACACACATTTTATTGTGTTTTTATATTGTTGTATTGTATTGTGTAATGTTGTTGTTGTGTAATATTGTATTGTTGTTGTTGTTATTGTATTGTGTATTGTATTGTTGTTGTTTTGAAGAGTAAGTGTGGAGTTTCTTGTCGTTCTTCTTCCTAACAAACCACTTTTCTCAATGGACGGTAGAATCAGTAGTTGTATTTTTTTTTACGTTCAAAAGTGCCGCGTAGTGGCCTAATTGAAATAAAGAATTCCGAATACATAAAAATGTGGTAAAGGCCGAACGTCAGTAAAAATAACAAAATAAGCTGGCCTCGTGTTCTCTCTGTTCTACGATAGGCCAGTTCAAGTTCATAATATTAATTCTGACGTGCCAGTTTCTATATCTATTAAAATTTTAATTCAAAAAATTAAAATACCCGACTGCTTAAAATGCGAACTAAAAGACGTAAACAATAAGAAAATCATGCTGTGCAGTCGGAGGATACATATTCGCGAGCTGGCTGACCAAATCCAGATGTTTAGACATTTAAATATATAAGTGTTATATATTTTTGAAATCACCTCTTGAAACCCTTTATTTTGATACTCCACACGATGGGTTTGGAAGAAAAAAGAAATTTGGCCCCCCACAATATGGCGCCCAAAAGCCGGCATTTTTCTATTTTCCAATTTCAATATTGCCTATGACACTCGCAAGGTTAAGACAAATCGATTGACGTATAAATCATCAAAATCGGCCAACGCGTTAGGTCTCTGGAACGCCACATAGGAACAAACATACATATATACATAGATACATACATACATACATAGACTGATAAACACATTACCCTCCTTTGGCAGTCGGGTAAAAAGACATAGGCTTGTCAAACCACATAAATAGTAGCTAGAGTACAAATATAAATAAAGAATTTCAGAAACTCATAATAAATTCTCCTAATCATAATTATTTTCTCATAATTAATACTCGTATCGAGACAAACGGTGCAATGTGCCCATGACTTTGTGATAGGCTTACTATAATCCCCGCTAGACAAAATCTTTACGATATTGTTAAGACAAGAATAAAGAACATTACTTAATTCTAAGATTAAAGGCTTTAATGACAATGCTTTTCTTTGCCTTAATGACTAACCGAAAGATAAAATAAATGTAAAGTCTTAAAAATGACGTTATTTTGCTTTAATTTATTTCAAACTAGCGACCCGCCCCGGCTTCACTCGTGACAAATTATACACAAAAACCTGCATCGTTTCTCACTCTTTCTATTGGTGAAAACCGCATGATAATCCGTTCAGTAATTTTTGAGTTTATCGCGCAAATACGCGGCGGGGGACTTTGCTTTATAATATGTTAGTGAAGCTAAGAGAAACTGGTATGGCATCTAAAATAACGTTAAGCTAAAAAAAAGATTCCGACGAATTGAGAACCTCCTCCTTTTTGAAGTCGGTTAAAAATTATTACATGCAGTCGGAGGCTTTAGGTATGTTTTTAGCAAGCTTTATCGTCTAATTCATCTAATCACAACATTGACCAAATTTATTAAAATCCATAGAATATAAAGTAACTCACATACAAAGACATCATCATCATTGTCCCTTGTCCCTTGTTACTTGGGGTCGGTACAACATGTTTTCTTCTTCCATACCGTCCTGTCCACCCGTCCTGTCCACCTGTCCTGCTATTACTATATCCCTTTTCTTTCATATCACTCCTCACACAGTCCATCCATTTTCCTTTGACCTTCCCCTCCCTCTCCAACCATCCATATTTATATTTATGACTTTTTTAGTAACATACAAAGATATACGTGAGAAACATAATGCTGTATTTGATATCGCATCAAATAACCGCATTTATTTAATATATCTTATTTGAAAACGTGCTCAGAAAGAAATTTTTTATCGCAAAAAAACAACCAAAGATTAAACCAAACCACTAACCAGCTAAGCAAGTAATAATTATGTACATTCACTGAAGTAATACCACAAATGTATTCCACTAATTCCATTTAAGCAGGTATAAACCTTTTTAATCTAGGTATCATCTAGGGTTTCAAACTGATACCTAAGTGTATTGAGGAGCTACGACCGGGCGTAGCCTAAGCACCTACGGTTTGACTTAGGTGCAAACAAGGCTTAGTTTGTAATACCACAGTATAAATATGGAGAAACAGTACGGAAACTACCTACAAACGCTCGAGACGGCACACTCACTCAAACATGCGCATCGATGAGACCTCTAAGCGGCTCGCACTACTGATAATATCGCGACAACTGAGGCTGAGTGCGAGTTTTGTCTCACTCTGAATTTCGTTAACGTAAACTTCAATTTGTATTAAAACTGGATAAGCGCTGTCTGGTGACGGTAAAGAGAAACCTCTTTTTTTGTATACATTTTGACATAAGAGATCGTTTACGTTAACGCGAGTGATAATAGACGATAATAGTACATAAACATGACATAGACGATAATAGTACATAACATGACATGACATAAAAATAGCAAAACATAGACATATTAGTAGGTACATTATACCAAATAAAAACATAGGAAACACAACTGAAATGTTATTATGCAAAAATATTAAGCGCTATTCCTCTCTCCTAGACACTGACTGTATCTAGAATGTTGCTGTGCCCGACAGGGTCCATAATTGTTTCTGTAACCTATATTTAACACCTGTATGTACATTATGGATGCAATAAATTGAATTTGAATTTGAGCGTGAGTAACAACTCACACTAAGCCCATTGCTTAGGTCTCGTCAATGCGCATGTTTGTGTGAGTGTGCCGTTTCGAGCGTTTGAAGGTAGTTACCATACTGTTCGTTCACATTTATCTGTGGTGACACGCTGTTTATATTTTGGAACTTACAAAGAACTTAATAAAGATTCATTTTAATGAGTGCTCTTAGGGATTTTCAGGACATCAGTAAGCATTGAGTCGACTCTTCGCTTAGTAAAAAATCAGTATTGTCATTCAACGTGCTACTACCCTTTCATTTACTTACCCAGTAATACAAAGGTATTGTATGATACCCAATAGTTTATCCCCCCTACCTACTTGTACATAATAATTACATTGTTGGCTTGATCTATCGATTGATTCACGTTGAAAGGCCTCGCCCAAAGCAGGCCGATGACCTGATGAGAGCCACGGAAACCAATGGACGCTAGGAGAAACCCATACAAAGATACCGTGCCAACGTTATTAGAGTTTTTGTTCTGATTAAACTGATTCGTTTTTTTACATCGATCGCGTTCTGTTCCGTTCCACGGTGATAGATAGATGGTGTTAGCAGCGACTTGCATGTAAAAGGTTTTGCTCGGTTCGTGAATATTTTTTTCTTTAAATACAGTGACGGTATGTTTTATAGTATATTTTTTGCATATTTTTACAGTTTCGTTGCACCAAATTGTGTTACAATACAAATTTAAACAATCGAGTGGAGTGCTCAGAAATGTTAAACCGCGCCATCTATTGGCATCAATTTTAAATGATCCGTTCAAATAATCTTTGAAATATGAATTAAGAGCCCTATATTCCATAATTTTGTGCTTAGGAGAATTGATTAAACAAAAACATACGATTGTTAAGTTCAATTCTAGAAAACGTTAATTTTACACACAAGTCAGTTACAAACCCGTGCATATCGCAACATCTAGTGAGATATATTTGAACCAAATTTTATTTCTCAGCGCTTGGACCCCGTACCTAAGTCTATCCGCGGAAACGTTCCGTCTGAAATGATGTTGATGATATGTGTTATTGTGTTTACCTACCTACCAACCTACTCACCTACCCTACCGATCAACCTACCGTACTCTATCCTACATACTTTTTTTTTTTTTTTTTTTTTTTTTTTTTTTTTTTTTTTTTTTTTTTTTTTTTTTGCCATGTTGTATCCTTAAGAAGCATGGAAAATACCAATAAAGTGAACCCTATGTAAAGAAATTTCAATACAATTAATACGAATTTTTATTCTGTTGACTATCTCTATGAAAAGAGGTTTTTACCATACTGATCTTAGAGTAGGACAAAAGAGGCTAGTATTATTTTATTTATGAGCATTTATAGGGCTTAGAAATTCGTTTCTTTTGTCAATATATTGAAGGAGTATCGACACAGGCGTGTCACGACCGCGTGTAACCTATACATAAAAAAAAACCGGCCAAGTGCGAGTCGGACTCCCACACGAAGGGTTCCGTACCATTATCGCAAAACACTGCAAAAAATCACGTTTGTTGTATGGGAGCCCCCCTTAATTTATTTTATTTTAATTTAATAATTATTATTTTTTGAAGAAAATATACAACTTAATATTCTGTGAATATTTCAAGCGTCTACCTGTTGCCGTTATTAATATCGAGCAATAAACGGCAAAAATATCACGTTTGTTGTATCGGAGCCCCCCTTAAATATTAATTTTATTCTGTTTTTAGTATTTGTTGTTATAGCGGCAACAGGAATACATTATCTGTGAAAATTTCAACTGTCTAACTATCACGGTTCATGAGATACAGCCTGGAGACAGACAGACAGACAGACAGACGGACAGTGAAGTCTCAGTAATAGGGTCCCGTTTTTACCCTTTGGGTACGGAACCCTAAAAACGAAGCATTTGTAAGGTCATTGAGGTTTAGAATTATGAATGTGAAGGTCTGTTTGTTTTAGATTGAACGAATTTGGAGGTAACTTGGCAAACATGAGGTCCACGATTGGGATTAGTATACATAGAATAATTCTTATTAACCAAGTAGTGCGTTCCCGTGAAATAATGTCCGATCTGCACGCGGGCAAAACCTCTGGCTAAAGCTAGTTTTTATGTAAATTATGTGACTTTAACAGTGACTTTAAAATAATTAAGTAGTTTTCATTTAATTATGAATCGTATTTAAATGTATTGAATAAATATTCAGTGTTTTACTTTTGCAAGTAAAGAAGAAATCTCATAAATATAAATAAAAAATATAAATCTGTCGTACATAAGACTGTCATATTTATAAACTATTTAACATGGTTAACATTTTTTAACATTATACAAATGACGTCACCACTACTGGCTGTATAAGAGTCAAAATCTTCTTCTATACATACATACAAATAAATAAAACGCCGTTGGGGCCGAAAAGTTCTGGAGTGGCGATTGCGTACCGGATGACGTAGCGTTGGAAGGCCTGGTCTAGGAAACCTGGTCAAGGCTGCGGGAGTCCGGTGGATGCGAAACGCACAGGACCGATCAGTGTGGCGACCCTTGAAGGAGGCATATGTCCTACAGTGGATGTCTTTCGGCTGAAATTATGATGATGATGAATAAATAAAATCGAAGTGTCTGTTTGGAGTGTCCAACAATCAGCTATTTTCTAAATGCATATGAAAGTATACAACAAAAGAAAAAAAAATATGTCTGTCTATTTGTCTATATCTCCGAAACGGCTGGGCTAATTTTGACGAGACTTTCACTGATAGATATCTTATATTATAAGGAGTAACTTAGGCTACCTTAATTTTAGAAAAATAATTAGGGCCACGCGCAAAAAAAAAATTAAAGCAGACGAAGTCGCGGTAAAGCAGCTAGTTCGTCTATACGAATGTTGACTCCTATAGAGCCTGTAGGGGTGAAAAGGTAAAAACCAATTCAAAACACTGCAAGTTCATTCACTAGGTATTGAAATTTCACAAAGTTTATAGATTTTTGAAGCAAAACGAGCAACAAACTGAGTTCTTTGTGACTTCATAACAAGCTTCGAGATTTATGAATAGTTGCCGTCGACTTATGCATTTTAATTTATTATGATTAAAATTGTTCACTGTTTTATAATATTCTAGAGTAAAAACGATCTTATTAACTAAACGGCGCGTAAAAACAAGATGGATCAGACTTGGTTTATGTCTTTTTAAGATAGAGAGAGTTTTTTTAGCATTCTGAAATAGACATTGGAATTATTACTGGCGAGTAATATATAACTTAATTCTGTAGAGATTATTACAGCGATTATTTCAGTTACTTTGTATCCTTAAATATGTATTTCGACCAATTAATTAATTCTACTCGACTCAAAATGGAAGCTTATTTTTAATGCGAGTCGGACTCGCGCACGAAGGGTTCCGTACAATTATCGCAAAAAACGGCAAAAAAATCACGTTTGTTGTATGGGAGCCCTACTTAAATATTTATTTTATTCTGTTTTTAGTATTTGTTGTTATAGCGGCAACAGAAATACATCGTCTCTGAAAATTTCAACTGTGTAGCTATCACGGTTCATGAGATACAGCCTGGTGACAGACATACAGACAGACAGACAGACGGACCGCGAAGTCTCAGTAATAGGGTCCCGTTTTTACCCTTTGGGTACGGAACCCTAAAAACAATCAGTCGAATTGAGAACCTACTCCTTTTTTGAAGTCGGTTAAATTTTTTATAAGCATTTAGTTGGTGATTATTCCCATTATACTACAGACATGTGCGTCGCAAACAACGTGATTTTGATGCGTCGAACATTTTTCATGGAAATAATAATTATTTCTGTAGAACAGTTTTCATGAATCGTGAGGTAAGCTTTAAAGTATGAATGTGAATGAGTATGGGTGGTAGCTTGAATGGACTGTGGGAAATAAAGACTACTTAATAGAGAAGTATGAAATAAGATGACGTCGACCACAAATAAACTTTGAGGGCATCAAGTCAAGGCGATAACGGGAATCACTGCCCAGAGAAGAGACGATGATATAGTGGCCTGGAAGCAGATCGTCAGTGAATTTGTCAAAGTTTTCGGGACTGGACTTTACGACCTTCACCAATAAAGATCACGAATAAGAAAAGAAGGACATGAGGATGATGAGAACAACTTCAATGTCACATCGTCGGGACGCAGTTTTTGGCAGCCTTAAAATATTTGATTGTTAAGGGTACACTAGTCGACGGCATGAACTATTTTGTGCGCGGGGTTAAAATGCGTGCTATATCAACCGACAACACGTGCGGAACAGATAGATGCCGTTATGAGCAGTAAGAAGCTAGTACGCGTACGAATTAGCACTTTAGGAAATTTGTATTGAAATGGATGATGATTTAGAAGGAAAACGAGCGCGCGAAATTTTATAAACAGGCCTTTGGGAGTCTGGATATCATGCATTAACGACTGAATGAATCTGTTCAAAATAAAATTATTTGCATTTTTGAACTACTAATCTATCCTTGTATGGTGGCCGTTTTTCAGTTTTCTTTCTTCTTATGGTACTTATTTGCGCCCAAAGATGCGTTAAAATTTGTGTTGAAATATGGAACTTTCGAAGCTCATAACTTTCAAGTAATTTTTTTATTTTACTTTTTTGCTTCCATACAGGGCTAGATAATGATGAGACAAATTGATATCATATTTTATTTTGAACGTACATCGTCAAACAGTGGAGTAAAAGCCAGACTACGTTTGTATGGAAGAATTTTCGACTAGTGTACCCTTAACGAGATATCACTGATAAAAATTTGATAGTTGTAAACAAATATTTGATAGTTTACTGATATATCATCTAGACGCTTTACGAATATGATCTGAAATCTAAAATCCCAATTTCGATGAAAATAACGACGTCAATGAATTTCATAGAAGTTTGTTTTTCTATGAATATACTCGTACTTGATTAGATTATTTTGTTTTGCCTTTGTATGAAATTCCACGTATTTTGATTGAAGAAACTTGAGTAGATGGGTACAGTTTATAAATTTGATATATCTTTATCGTGATTTTAGTTATTTTTATGTTATTTACTCTTGAAATTTGTTTACCGCGTAGGTAATATGATAATATTTAATTTATTCTTGAATAAAAAAAAGTTATTAACAAAAAATACTACCGACTTCCAAATTAAAAAACTAAAAAGTGAAAAATAACTTTATTTTTTTAAGTCGGTGTCTTTCGTAGGTACCCTTTTTTTGCGGTATGGACACCGACTTCCAAAAATAAAGTTATTTTTCACTTTGTAGTTTTTTAATTTGGAAGTTGGTAGTATTTTTTTGTAAAAAAGCTTTTTATTTTTGACTTTTTATTTGTACCTAATAGGCAAGTTGTTTAGTAAGGTACCTATAACGCCAGAATAGATAACCAACAACACGTGCGGAACAGATAGATGCCGTTATGAGCAGTAAGAAGCTAGTACGCGTACGAATTAGCACTTTAGGAAATTTGTATTGAAATGGATGATGATTTAGAAGGAAAACGAGCGCGCGAAATTTTATAAACAGGCCTTTGGGAGTCTGGATATCATGCATTAACGACTGAATGAATCTGTTCAAAATAAAATTATTTGCATTTTTGAACTACTAATCTATCCTTGTATGGTGGCCGTTTTTCAGTTTTCTTTCTTCTTATGGTACTTATTTGCGCCCAAAGATGCGTTAAAATTTGTGTTGAAATATGGAACTTTCGAAGCTCATAACTTTCAAGTAATTTTTTTATTTTACTTTTTTGCTTCCATACAGGGCTAGATAATGATGAGACAAATTGATATCATATTTTATTTTGAACGTACATCGTCAAACAGTGGAGTAAAAGCCAGACTACGTTTGTATGGAAGAATTTTCGACTAGTGTACCCTTAACGAGATATCACTGATAAAAATTTGATAGTTGTAAACAAATATTTGATAGTTTACTGATATATCATCTAGACGCTTTACGAATATGATCTGAAATCTAAAATCCCAATTTCGATGAAAATAACGACGTCAATGAATTTCATAGAAGTTTGTTTTTCTATGAATATACTCGTACTTGATTAGATTATTTTGTTTTGCCTTTGTATGAAATTCCACGTATTTTGATTGAAGAAACTTGAGTAGATGGGTACAGTTTATAAATTTGATATATCTTTATCGTGATTTTAGTTATTTTTATGTTATTTACTCTTGAAATTTGTTTACCGCGTAGGTAATATGATAATATTTAATTTATTCTTGAATAAAAAAAAGTTATTAACAAAAAATACTACCGACTTCCAAATTAAAAAACTAAAAAGTGAAAAATAACTTTATTTTTTTAAGTCGGTGTCTTTCGTAGGTACCCTTTTTTTGCGGTATGGACACCGACTTCCAAAAATAAAGTTATTTTTCACTTTGTAGTTTTTTAATTTGGAAGTTGGTAGTATTTTTTTGTAAAAAAGCTTTTTATTTTTGACTTTTTATTTGTACCTAATAGGCAAGTTGTTTAGTAAGGTACCTATAACGCCAGAATAGATAACCCGAATGTCATGAAACTTGAACATGTGGTGAAATGAGTGATCTGCGTAACCCTTAGTAGCGTACTGGCGTGATGTTATGTTATGAAATGGTATAATCAATAAACAAACATGCGATTGCAGCAATCCCGAGAGATTTACCGATATTTATTGAAGAGTTCTGATGTACATCTACGAAGTTCTTCATCAGATCTTCACCAAATTAAAATGGAACCAATTTCGGAACATACTCGAAGAAAGAATTTTCAAAATCGGTCCAAAATTGACGGAGATATGCGTGAACAAAAACAAAAAGAAAAAAAAAAACAAACATAATGTCGAGCATAGAACCTCCTCCTTTTTGGTAAGTCGGCTAATAAAAATGGCCTTCCAACGCTGCGTTTCCCTCTAGGTGGAGTGACGACCTGGTCAAAGCTGCGGGCCTCCGGTGGATGCGAAACGCACGGGACCGATCAGTGTGGTAACGCTTGGAGGAGGCATATTTACTTTTTTTTATACACTATAGGCTCGCGCTTGACCACTATCTCACCTGATGGTAAGCGATGATGTGGTCGACGGTGAATCACGCTTGCCTAGAAAAAACCCATTCACTCTTAACTTAATGAACCCTAGATTGTAGCTATCGGGAAACACAGACTCCGGCAGGGAATTCCACTCCTTAGCTGTGCGCACAATAAAAGTGTCCCCAAAACATTTTGTGCGTATGGGTGGGATGTCCACCATGTACCGATGGCACATTGCCGTACGTCTGGAAGTCCGATGATAAAACGGACTAGGTGGAATTAGATCATGCAATTCCATCGCACACTCGCCGAAATGTAACCGATAAAAAACCGACAAGCTGGCAACTGGGTGACGATGTTCAAGGCTCTGGAGCTTTGTCTTGACCATTAGCGATGCTTCATCACCGATGAGCCTCTTAGCCCGCTTTTCGAACGACTCTAGTGAGTCAAGCTAGTATTTGGCAAATCTGTCTCAGAGATGAGAATAGTACTCCATGCATGACCGAACTTGCGCTTGATACAAGTTGAGCAGCTGTTCCGAACTTTTTGGCAGCCAGCTGAGTCTTTGTTTTAATGTATGGGCCAAAATTGAGAGTCAATGTCAACGTAACGCCAAGAAGCTCAAGATGGGTGAAATTGGCTCTTTTTAGCGGCAAAAAGACACGCCTGGGTTTTAGTAGCATTAAACCTAACCAGATTGGCATCGCCCCATTTGAAGACTGCCTGCAAGGACAAGTTCAAACGCTCCACCATGGCCTCACGGAGATACTTGATCTGCGGCCCGGTAGCCCGTGCGTTGGACAAGTATCTCTCAGCAACAGTGCTGTCGTCTGCATACCCAAAGGTATTGCGTATAATTGATATCCAATTGGTCCGACGAGCAGCCATCGATAACTACTCGAATGGACCGATCTCTCAGGAAGTTTGCTATCCAATCACACAGACCTCCGGGCAGACAGAATGAAGGAAGCTTACCAATAAGGCTTTCGTGCCAAACCCTATAATAAGCTTTCGAGATGTCGAGGGAGACGGCAAACGCTTCCCCATGCCTCTCGATGGCCTCACTCCATATGTGAATGGCATACGCTAGAAGATCCCCTGTGGACCGATTTTGGCGAAAGCCGTATTGACGGTCACTAAGGATATCGTTAGTTTCTAGGTATGCCAGACGCTTTGTGTTAAGTACACGCTCCATACTCTTACAGAGTATGGACGTTACAGAGATGGGTCTGTAGTTGGCCGGGTCAACTCAACTGCCCTTCTTGGGCACGGGCTGTACGATAACTTGTTTCAAGCATTCGGCACTTTTACAGTCTCATACGAAAGGCGGAATAGGCGTGTTAAATGCCTATGTCCAGCAGTGGACGTCTTTAGGCTGAAATGATGATGATGAAATAAAAGCCACCCTTTTGCCAACCTTTTTTATTCTTGATATCCTACAATAGAGAATTAGGAATTTTATTAAACCAGAACAAAATTAAATAAGAATGTGCCTCTACAGATTAGCCAAAAAGTCGTGCATCAAACGCAACTAGGGGTTAGATGGGGCCATCAGCTGCAAAAAATTGTTCTACGGGTGGTCCTTAAGGTCATTCCCATATACTTTTTCAGAATCCCTATTTAATGCGCCAAAACTTGTAATACAGGGTCACTTTTCGGTAAAGATTTTTTTTTCACAGTGGGGTCTGAAGTAAATAAGAATAATTAAGAATAATAAGAATAATTTTTATTGTTAAGAAATTACATTCAAATGTGTTGCTTCCTGGAACTCACACTAGGATTCCCTGTGTCGTGAGATCCAGGCTCCTTCGTTCCGTTCACATTTATTGCTGTTCATGTAATGGGTAATATAATAAGTTACAGTCTTTATATTTGCAAGAAAAGGAATATAAAATAAAAAGCTAATACTAAAAGAAAACAGTATATAACCAAGTATGTATAGTTATGCATGTACTTATGTTTTGTGTGATTGTGATGGTGTGTATGTATGTGTGATGATGTGTGTGTATGTGTGATAGTGTGTGTTTGTGTGGTTGTATGAAATTAAATAGTGTGTTGGTGTTGAGAGTGTGTCTGATTGTTATACCTGAGAATGTATATGATTATGTGGAAGTTTGTGATATAGAATAATAAATATATAATTAGAGATATGTTTATTATGTATTAGTACCTATTTTTTATATTATTAGGTTTTCGGTCATATCATAGTCCAGAGTAAGAAGCCAGTTGGTAACCGTAATTTTGCATTTAATTTGAGTAAGTTGTAGAATTTTGAGTTGGTTATTAAGTTTTGCGTAAATGTGCGGTCCCATAAAACCGTACGACCTTCTACCGATTGTTTTACGGCATTGAACCTTTTCCCATTGTACCCTACGACTACTACTGTATCGGTGTAGAGTGTGTTAGTGGGGTACCGGAATGGTCTTCCGTAGGCAACTTTAAGCAGAGCTCGTTGAGCTCTTTCAACCCTTATTATTGATGTTTTACCAGCCGCTCCCCAAGCTATTATGCAATAGTTAAGGACTGATTGACAGAGAGAGAAGTATAACATCTTTAGAACTGAGTCATCTGCTATTTTACCCAGTTGCTTAAAGATACGGAGCATCTTTCGAACCCTACCCCGTAAAGCATTGAGATGTGTTGACCATGACAAACGGTTATCTACAAAGACTCCCAGGTATTTAATCGAGTCTGTTTGTTCGATGTATGGGCAAGTACAATTTTCTGGGCTAGAACAGGAGTGCAGCTGTAAACAAGTTACCGAGTTAGGGGCGGAACGTTTCGAGATGGCAAAGTTGATTGCCTTTGTTTTCTCTATATTTAAGGTCAAAAGATTATGCTGCAGCCAGTTCGAAATAGCTTTAACCCCGCTTTCAACCGAGAACTTAACTTCATCCCAAGTTTTCCCATGAAATACAATTGCGGTGTCGTCAGCATATGTAAAAATTTTTGCTTGAGGGATTTTCATGGCGCATAGTCCATTTATGTATATAATAAATAAGGTAGGTCCCAGCACGCTTCCCTGGGGCACACCAAATTGCACTGAGCTTGGGTCACTAGAGTATTCTCCTAGCACCACTTTTTGCGTTCTATCATTGAGATAAGAGGTAAACCAGTCCAGGGCAGTGCCACGAACTCCAAGAAGCGACATTTTTTTAATCAAGATCTTCCTAGATATTGTATCAAATGCCTTGGCGAGGTCCAGGAAGATGCCAGTACATGCCCGTCCCTGATCTAGATTAAGTGTTATGAAATCGGCTAAGTTGGTTACTGCATCCTCCGTGGACCTACCAACCCGAAAACCGTATTGATTGTCCGACAATAATCTGTTTTGTTCTAGGTATGCAAGAAGTCTTTTGTTTACAACTTTCTCAAGGATTTTTGAGAGAGCTGTTAGCAGGGAAATCGGACGATAGTTTGAAGGGACTTTTGGATCTCCACTTTTAAATATCGGACATATATTGGCAATCTTTATGCAATCAGGTACTTTACCTGTACTTAGGCTTAAGTTGCACAGAATAGCAATCGGTCCGACCAGAGCATGTGAACACTGTTTTAAAAAGCTGTTGTTAATGCCATCATAATCTGACGCTGACGCTGTTTTAAGATGGGAGATAATTGAAAATATTTCTTTTTCATCAGTCGGAGTAAGAAAAAAAGAGTTTGGGCTAGTGTTTACAGTACTGTATTGTTCGTTGTTACGGGCCAAGTCAGTTTCAGTTAAGCCTAATAGACTGAGTGTTTTTGCTGCTAGGTTTTTGCCAACAGTTGAGAAATAGTCGTTAACCTTATTTAATGTGGGAACAGGTTTGTTGCTGTCGGTCACAAGCTCAGATTTGTTGGTTTTCTTAGTTTTAATGTTACAAATCTTCTTGATTTCATACCATAGCTTTTTACAGTCGCCCTTTGCTTCCATTAGAAGTTTGCGGTCATGGTCTTGTTTTAGATTTGATAATATATTGTTACAGTAGTTTCGATACTTCTTATATTCACGTTGGATGACAAGATTGTCGCGATTTTCTTGTTTCTTTGCGTTAATGTGCATTAAGTCACGGCGTCTTATGCACTTCAGGAGGTTTCTCGTTATCCATGGCTTGATAATATCCATTGAGCCACGGCAGACACGGTTAGTGGTGTGTTGTTTAATTTTACTAGAAAGTGTCTCGACAAATTTCTGAAATGCAATAGTTACATCGGTCTGTTCAAGAAACCAGTCCCAGGACTCATTTTCAATGTCATTTTTTAACTGTATATGGTCAATTCGTGCGTGTCGTTTTTCAACCTTGGCCCTAGTTGATTCTCTTTGAATGCCTAGGATAACCGTCTCGTGATCTGTTATGCCCGTGTTACAAACAATTACAGTAGCTGATTTCTGAGTTTTAAGCATAACGTGATCCAAACAACTGTCACCTCGTGTAGGCAAGGTGTGTCCCGGAAAGTACCCATAGTGGCCGGTTAAGTCAAGGTACTCAGAAGCGCGTCTATCAGTGAAGTCAGGTTTGATGTCAATATTCAGATCCCCCACAATAGCACATGTGGTGGCCTTACACGTCTCCATCAGGGTTGTTAAAGATTCGCAGAAGTTATTTATATTATAGAAAGATGAAGACCTGTATATGGCAATCAGTGATAGTTCGTCCCTGACATTGACAACCAGACAGTTCGAGTCTTTGCAGGATGGTTCCATGACAGAGGCTTGCAGAGACGTTTTGGTATATACGACTATTCCATCGTTTTGGTTAAGGTAGTTTTTGGAACAATGATAATCGTAGTTATTAATTTGGAAACAGGTACACGTGTCGTCAAGCCAACATTCTGTCAAAATAATAATGTCGGGCGAAATATCTTGTTCTTTTTTCCAGGTCGACAACATTTGCAGTATTTCCCGTTTTAGGTCTTGAAGTTCATTACCAGGCGAGAATTCTGGACAAGGACGTTTGAACCGCGACGCGGTGTTTACACTACCTACTGGGCTGTTCATCACCGCTGCGGGTATATCCGAGTCTGACTTCACTTGCAGTACACTGGAGTTTACAGATGGCGAAGCCGCAGGCGAGCGTTGAGCGCGAGGCATTGTACGCAGTCCAATATCGATCACACACACGTCGTTGGGCTCAGGTATATTTGGTGCATACGCGTAGTACACAGCAGCAAACAGGCGAGCGCGCAAGCGGGAGAGCAATTATGGCGACCGTCCTGCTCCTGCGTGTGGGCGGGGCTAAAGCGGCGAGTCAGAGCTGTAGTGCACAAGCACCGCGGCGAGCCGGCGACCGGTTAAAAAACAATTAAAGTTTTTAATAATGTTTGAGCAAAATTGGTCACTTTCACTTTGCGGTTATGGGCTAAAGTTACGTATGCAATCCTTAAGAATTTATGCACAAATCCAACACACGTTCACTCTCAAGTAAGGTAACGGACGAAGAGGAGTAAGGTAACGGACGAAGAGGAGTAAGGTAACGGACGAAGGAAGGAAAATATATATACATTTTTTATTTTTTTTTATTTGACATAGTCTCGCGCTTGACCACCATCTCACCTGATGGTAAGCGATGATGTGGTTAAAATGTTACGATTTGAGAAAAAAGTTCGTAAAACTTCAACACACCCAATAAACAACATAAATAGCATGTCTAATGCAAGGACTCATCAGTACCAATCTAATTAAAATTATAAAAAAGATACAGCATGTAGATTTTTTCGAAAATTAGTAAAAAAAGTCAATTTTCTCATAAAAACACAAAATGAATTGTAACTCTGCAGGGGTTGACCTTAAGGACCTCCCGTAGGACAATTTTTTGCAGCTGCTGACCCCATCCCCTAGTTGCATTTGACCCACGAATTTTTGGCCACCCTGTATATTTCGCTTAGTAGTTTCAGTTTATCGTATTAAGACTTGCTGACGAGGGAACAGACTTGTCATAAACAAGCTTTGTTGATGAACCTGTTGAAAGATATGCCTTTGAAACAGGTAGATCCTTTCTATCTAAATAATAGCAATATTCTATGAATTTGATGAGCAAATAGGTAAGTGGACATTCATAAAATCAAAACTACATTATATGCAATCTTATTTTTCTCCTGTGCTTTGGAAACATTTTGATTTAAAATTTTCGCTGGTTATTTCCATAAAAACTAAACTTTGAAAACGATTTTAAATTACTTTGTATTTTTTTAAACCGTTACCGCACTCTACGAATTTTTCCTGTATGGTGGGTGCGTTAACACCCAGAGCCGGAACTACTATACTGTAGGTCACTCAAATATTTGTTCCGTGTGGGAATTGAATCCGCGACAATTTATATTAGCATTTTTTTTATTTTATTTTTTATTTTTTTTACGCAGCAGTCAATCGCTCAACCACTGCGCCAACCGATGAATAGGAAATAGTTTTTTTTTTTTGCTGATACGACATAACCGTTAGTCGTACGACTGCCTCGTTGGTGTAGTGGTCGCTAGGACTACTGCTGAGCATGAAGTCTTGGGTTCGATGCCCGGGTTTGGACAAAGTTTTACTGTGTTTTTTCCATCTGTAATTTTCCTGTAGCATTTTCTATTTTTTTTGTTTTTAGTTTAATTTAAAGTAGGCTCGCGCTTGACCACTACCTCACCTGATGGTAAGCGATGATATGGTCGACGGTGAAGCACGCTTGCCTAAAAGAAACCTATTCACTCTTGACTTAACGACCCCTAGATTGTAGCTATCGGGAAACACAGACTCCGGCACGGCATTCCACTCCTTAGCTGTACGCATAATAAAAGTATTCTCAAAACGACTAGTGCGTATGGGTGGGATGTCCACCATGTACCGATGGCGCATCGCCGTACGTCTGGTAGTCCCATGATAGCGCCCGAATGATGGCAATAAGTTCATCGCCTATTACATGGGACAATAGGTCATCTCTGCTTAACATTTCGGGGAATACAGGCGTGATGAAATGTTTATGAATATAACTCGCTTCTGCCAGCGGCTTCACCCGCGTAAAAGGCGAATATTATCACGAGGGAACATATTCCCGATAAAACGTATCCTATGTGCTATTTCAGACTAGAAAATACAGTCTACAAATTTCATCTAGACCCGTTCAGCCGTTCTGGCGTGATTGAGTAACAAATATACTCACATCCAAACTTTCGTGTTTATAATATTAGAAAAATAAAATATACAATGTGTCCGGACTTGTTTACTACAAGTACAACATAAAAATATATATTTAAATATACAAATAAAAAATACACTAAATTCTTTCGATAAAAACTGCCCACATATGGGTTTAATCCCCTCTTATATTGCGTTTCCTAAAATTTTGCAAAAAATATAAGGCAAAAATGCGCAGGGGTTCTTTTTAGTCAATAATCAAATTAAAACAAATTTGCTTAGAGCTGTAATTCTTTCATTAGTGTATATAATAATATAGACCAACTCATGGACTTACAAAAAAAACCATGCCGACCAAAAATTCATGTGTCATACCTAAAAATTTTGTAGAATTATAGGAAATGCAATAAAAAGTGTAAAATTACGTTTAAAAATTTCCTTTCATGGCTCAATTCAAAAATATCGTACGGTTGATAACACTTCAACCGTACGATATTTTTGAATTGAGCCATGAAAGGAAATTTTCCAATATTTTTTTTAGATTCTAGCTATGCCGTAAAAATAACATTAAATGTACGTCTCCACTAGATCTAGGTCCAAAGTTATGGTTGTTAGATTATGTGAATATCTTAATAAATAAGTCAGGTACTAAAATTGCTCTATCTTTGAGGGTGTGGTGATTAGTGACCCCTTATGTAGGGTGTTTTTATCGATAAAATTAAGCGTATCGAAGGTTAAATATCTGTTACATGTAATATTATGTCTCGCAAACGGTACGCTTGACAAAAAAATGATTTACCAAATCATTCCTTTCTTTTTAAAATCCCTGTTCAATGATACCATACATATTGGGGTTCTTCGTGCCCCCTAGAGGGCGCTATATTCAATTTAATGTTACGTCACATAGCTTATAACCAGCGGACAAATAAGGCGCTGCCAAAGACACTCATTTGTCAAATTATGATAAGTAGTTTAGAAGTTATGAGGGAACAGATGAAAATACATACACACACATACCGGTCAAAAACAAAACATAACTTTTCAACCTTTTGCTTCGCCGTAGTCGGGTAAAAAGTAAACTGTTTAATTAGTCTACAAAACAGGGCGACAAAATCTAATGTTAGATAGTTCATATCCAAATATACTCCCGAAATCAAGAGTTTATTCATTAAATGAGAATTAGATCTCGGTATTTATATAAAATACCTTTGAAATGTAGACATTTTATCTGGGTGAGCAGTTTGGAGATAAATCTGTCTGTTTGTTAAGTCGGCATTTTCCTTTCTGTGAATTCGGTGAGTTTTTGTAATAAACGGATGAAAGGACGCCGAAGATCTAAGTTTAACCTTAATAATGAAATTAATTGGAGTAGTATTAGATTTTAATAGGTCAGACTGAGTTCGAAGAAATTCTCTCTTAATTTTTTTGGAAAATTCTCGTTTTCTAAACGAATCCGAAGCTACGAATTCCTGGAAGAGTTTGGGGGAGGCCATTGCTAAGTAGTGCGACAGTGTCAGCTACCTACTTTAAAAAAATCTGTTGCACTAAAGGTTAAAAATGTAACTGTTTAATTGATGTGTCTGACAATTTAAGAAATTAGCAGACGCAGCATCTTAGGTAAATAATTGTAATTTCGAAGGAAAAAGACGAAATTAAATTACGAGTTAGAGACGTAGAGCTGTCGGAAAAATGCCACGAGACACGATCGACCACCAGATAAAGCGTCGCAAGTGGAGATGGATTGGCCACACGCTCCGAAGGGGTCATATACCCAAGCAAGCTTTGGATTGGAATCCCAAAGGGAAACAAAGCCTCGCCGTCCCCTTCAATCCTTGTGATGCACCGTATTGGCAGTAGCGGCGAGCATTGGAATGATGTGGAGTCAGGTGAAGAGTGAAGCTCAAGACCTATCGCGGTGGAGGAGTTCTGTGGACGTCTTCTGTCCCATCTAGAGGCAATAAGACATTAAGTCAAGTAAGTCAAGAGCAACGAGCTTGGCCTTTATTCTGAGTTCTTTTGAAGGAAACTCCCACCACTTACACCATAGATACCTACTGACGCTTGCGAATGTGCAACTAGCTTCATTTTGGTTATATTGCTGACAATTTAAAAGTAGCTTAATGGTTCAGTTGGAATAAAAATATTTTGATTGATTTTGATTTTTGACTCCATTAATTGGAGTGGTGGAAGTCTCCTTCAAAAGAACAACAGCAGTTGGCAGTTGCCATGACAATATAGAACGTCATTCACCATGACACAAGCTATAACTGACAATTTGATTGAGTCGAGAAGAGGAAATTATTTAAAATATATAGGTACGGCTGTACGATTCAAATTTAATGGCGGCTTCGAACACGAGGCGAGTCGCAGCGCTATAGCAAATTCATGTGACACAGCAGGGATGAATGGTGGGACACTGTAGTGAGAAGCAAGCATCAGAGCCACCATTAAGAGGAAATGCAGTCGCAGACATCCGACTGAATATATCCTAAGTATAAAGTCATAATTCAAGGTTTGGCCTTTTTCCTCCTCCAATATTGGACCAATTTAAAATATATTCCATAAACTGAAAAAGAAAGATATAAATTGTGCTCCTTTGTTTTGATTTTTGATTTTACATTATCTTTAGAAGCATTAGAAACGACAAAAATATCCTTAGCGCAAACACTTATTCAGCCGATTATAGATTATGCCGACGCCTGCTACATGGATGCCACAGAGAAGCTATTCAAAACTTGTGTATTCGCTTTGTTTTTGGTCTAAGTAAACATGATCATGTTTTTCACCTTCGCAAGGAACTCAAATGGCTCCCAATCCGTCTTCGTAGGAACACTCGGATTTTAAGTCTCCTGTTCAATATCTTGCATAACCCCTCTTATCCTACCTACCTGCGTGAGCGATTACAGCATAGAACTCATTCCGCCTAGCATCAGAGATTTAAATACTATCTCACTATTCAAAAAACGTTTAAAAGAGCATTGTCTATCCTCTCAAGTCTGATCTTTATTTATATATGTGTATGTATATATATATATATATATTATACATAACTATCTGTATATTTTATAATTATGTATTTATATTTGTATATATCCACCATTACACTATTTGTGTAGGTGCACTAATTTTTTATCTTAGTTTAAGTCGTTCACTTTTCTTACTTTCCTGTTCTCACACACTATTATCAACATTTCTTTTTCATTTTTCCTTTTCGCGGGTCTGTTGGCAGAAATTTCTTAAGAAATAAGCAGTGTCCTTGAACTCTATTGTCTTGATGTATTGTCTTTATGTATTATACTGTGTGTGTACATTCATTATTAAATAAATAAAAAAAAATAACAGAAGCACAACATATACCTTTTTTATTCAATTTAAAGTATATCTTTTAAATTTGTCCAATACTGGAGGAGGAAATAGGTGACAGCCGAACCTCGAATTATAAGTAAGGCAATTCGGAGCTCTCTCTCCGCATGTCTTCGTTTAAGTTTTACGCTTTCTGGATTTTGAATTACTGTTAAAAAGCAGAAGTTGTCAACTTAACATTAACTTAGTACCTAAGCATGAGCTATTCTAGCAGAGAAAGTTTAATCGCTGACTCAATAAAAAACATGTAAAGAAGTTAGGTAACGTTGTCGTTAAGTTCTTTTCGATAGACCTCTTACAAGACAAGTATCTTTCTAGATTTTATCTGAGACCTAAATTTTCTGATAATCAGCGATAAAAATCAGAAGTTTCGATATAAAAACAAGCGAGTGACATTTTTGTTCTTGAAAAGTTTTGGACTTCTAAAGAATTCAAGCCTATAAAAACGTACTTCAAGACTAAGTTTATAAATGTTTTCATCTCATATTAAGTTTGTGAGTTGTTGATCAGCAATTTAGCTCTTCTACTATGTCTTTTGAACTATCAAGTAGGTCTTGGCGAATTATCCAACGAATGGAATTGACTGTAATGTTGTCAAATTATATAATTTTGTAGCATTTCCTATAAACTGAAATATAAGTATTAGAAAGGATAAGAGCATGTATTCTCCTTTGTTAACCGTCATGGTATCAACATTATCATGATGTGAAAGACGTCCACTACTGGACATAAGCCAAGCGTCGCCACAACGACCGGTCAGATCGCACCACGTTGTTATAATTCATACTCAAATGGAAATAAAAAAACCAGCTAAGTGCAAGTCGAACTCGCGCACGAAGGGTTCCGTACCATTATCGCAAAAACGGCAAAAAAACACGTTTGCTGTATGGGAGCCTCACTTAAATATTTATTGTATTCTGTTTTTAGTTTTTATAACGGCAACAGAAATACATCATCTGTGAAAATTTCAACAGTCTAGCTATCACGGTTCATGAGATACAGCGCCTGGTGACAGACGGACAGATAGACGGACAGACAGACAGACAGCCAGACAGATGGACCGCAGAGTCTTAGTAATAGGGTCCCGTTTTTACCCTTTGAGTACGAAACCCTAAAAACTAACACTTTATGAACGTATATGCTATTTGCAGTCAGAGTGCAGATGAAATGCAGTCCGTCTATCTAGAGCCTTAAATACTAGGAAGTGGTGACGAGCGGACGTTTTGGGGGACTATCTTTATATAAATATCAGACGATACGATCTAAGCTGGTAAAAAGAAGTGGCGCAACAAACTCCCTAATCAATAAACATCAAAGTACGTATAGTAGGTGCTCTCGTTATTATCAAAACTACCTATACCTATCATGTGCCCAAAACGATTTCCCCGTATCTGGGAAGATTAAAAACAATACAGTTCCCAGGAGTGGAGGTCCAACATTAAAATGGGGATAGCATGAGGTATTTTATGAAGCCATAACTGAGATCGTCACAGATCTTGCACGACTAGCCTTTTGGGGACATTCGTGGGTGTGGTCCAAGGCATAATCTTTGGCGTTTATATTAATTAGTTAATAATGAAAACCGAGGCAAAAGTTGTTGTAATAACTAGCAAATTAATTTGCACGCTTTTTTCTGTTGCCTAAACTTATTTGTCTAAACTAATTTATATAAAAGTTAAATAGTTCATATAATTGTAAAATGTTATCTTTGTAATACATACTTTTTTTTTTATTGATGACAAAAACAAACTAATAGAAAGCTTTTCTACCACAGAGTGATTAGGCTACTTTTAATTTCGGAAAAAATCACTGTGGGCCATGGCATCGAAGCCGAGAGAAATAACCGGACAAGTGCGAGTTGAACTCGTGCGCCGTGGGTTCCGAACCTACCCATTATACCGCCATAATAAAATTGCTATAATTTTTATTGGTGGCAATTTTTTAAAGATATGGACAAAATTAGATTTTCACGAAAATTTATTAACACTACTACTTACTTACTTTCTACTTACTTATTTTCAACATTTTTAATTATTTGGATTTTTCCCTTTATTTGTGCTGTAAGGCCATACTTTTTAGCCATTTTTGCCCAAATGTTTTATTGTGTTGACTCAGGACCTTGATTTTTATGCACTTAATAGGGAATATAGACCTCAGTGTCTGGTATAAATTTCAACTTGCTAGGTCCACCCGTTCCTCCTCAGGAAATCGGTGGTGACACACGGACATTCGAACAGACGGACAAGGAGTGATCTTATAAGTGTGTCTTATGAATGATATTAAGGGTTCCTTTTTTTGCCTTTTGAGGTACGGAACCCTAAAAACTAACTAGATATAGGCAAAGCTGTAACTCAGGAATATAAAGATATCAACACATACGATCCTAACACTGTCTTAATCCCATACAGAATAGAAACTGCCCATAAGACTGAATTTTAGTGGATTTCACGAAATAATTTCTTTAAACAAACTCACATGTACACTGTCAAATTATAGGTTAAACTTTCCAGAAAAGCATAGTTATTATCTTTGTTACCCTTTGTACCACACTAAAGCGGCAGTCTTAAAATCGTATCCAAGACGGTACTAACGTAACCAATAAAAGTAAGTTGGAACCTTGACCCTTGTGTTGACGACCCCGCCCGGAACGCCCGAACAATTTTTAAACCACTTTCATGTTCATTGTAACTCTAAAAATAAATGTCATTTAAAATTTTGTGATCCCTGTTTTGGGGTTCGGATGGCTGATCTGCCTAGTCACGAAATATAAGTGATCAGTTTTTTTTAATAGTATTTTGTCGTGATTCGAAAGATTATCTACATCATATTGTACAATTCATATTTTTATCAAGAATATATTTTAGTTTTAGTTGTCCCGCAGGCTTATACGTATCTTGCAAGAGCATAACGATAGCAATTTTTAACCGACTTCAAAAGTAGGAAGTTTTTTAATTCGATTGCATTTTTTTATTTGTGTTACCTCAGTACTTTTTTATTTAAAATCTGTTGCTTCTCATGTGGTCCCATTTAAATTTGATCAAGATCTGATGAAGAACTTCGGAGAGATACAACAGAACTCTTCAATAAATGACGGCAAATCTCTCGGGATTGCTGCAATCGGATGTCTGTTTATTACACCATTTCATAACATAACATCGCGCTGGTACGCTCTAAAGGGGTACGCAGATGTGTACAGTTCACCCTGGTACACTCTAATTTCACCAGTTGTGTTCAAGTTTCATGTTAATCGAGTAATTTATTTCGTCATAACAATGGGCATTAAAGATATGTACCACAACTAAAAAGTGAAAAATAAAAACTTTTTGACAAAAAAATATAACCAACTTCAATTAAATAAATAAAAACACTACAAAGTGAAAAATAACTTCAATTTCGGAAGTCGGTGTTCTTGTTCTTATTTCTTCGCTTTGTGGTACCGACTTCCGAAATTTAAGTAATTTTTCACTTTGTATTGTTTTTATTTGGAAGTTGGTTGTACTCGTTTTTATGTCAAAAAGTATTTGCGCAATAATTGCTCTTCATCATCAAACTTTTAATGTTCCCACTGCTGGGACACAGGCCTCCTCTTTGTAACAGGGAATGGGCCGTAATACACCACGCGGGCCCAGTGCGAGTTGGTGGATGTCACATGTCTTTGAAATTTCGGTTCTAGGGCATGGTTTCCTCACGATGTTTTCCTTCACCGTTTTGAGAGCAGTGGTGATTAAATTGCTGTTCAATACAGAAGTTTTAGAAACCTTGGCGTTTTTTTTTTTAAATAAGTTCATCGTTCAACGATGACGACGATTAGCTAACGATTGTGTTGAACCTACCATACATACACTGTAGGTATTACCGATTTTTATGACATAAAGCGTTTGATCGCGCGATTAAAAAGAGAATAAGAATGAGAATGAAATATAAATGGATGAGATTATTAAGATGATGAGATGAGATTAGAAAACACTGAGTGGGATGAGGATAGGTAAAGCTGCAGGATATGATCGAGTATCTACTGAAATCCTGAAGGGCGGTGACGGGATGGTAGCAAGCCGGATCTTTATTATGTGTTGGAGAAATGGCCGCGTGCCAGATGACTGGTGCAAGGCTGTAATCGTACCACTATATAAGGGAAAAAACTCACAGCAGGAGTGTAAAAACTAACACGGCATTAGTCTTTTGAGTGTTGTAGGCAAATTATATGCGAAAATTTTAATTAATAGAGTGGTAAAAGTACAAATTTACGGACGTGCAAACAGGATTTAGAGAGGGAATGGGCTTTATGGATCAGATCTTCTCCTTAAGTCAAAATAGCCGAAAAAACATCTGGCAAAGCACAAAAATGTCTACTGTGCTTTCGTTGACTTGGAGAAGGCCTATGACAGAGTGTGGAGTGATGAACTGTGTTCGACGGTGTCCGGTGACGGTCCAAGTACGGTGTGAACTGGCGCTTGGTGCGGGCACTGAAATCTCTATATTGGTATAGGATTAATGGGGCTTATACGGACTGGTTTTCCATCTCAAGGGTTGTCAGACAGGGCTGTGTAGCGTCACCGTGGCTGTTCAACTTGTACATGGATAGCTATCTGATAGGTTTGAAAGAGTATGAGTGCAGATTGAGGATGAATGAGTTGCCTGTCAAATGCACTCTCTACGCAGATTATCAAGTTCTACTTGCATCATCAGCAGTACAGTTACAAGACATGGTGACTGTGATGAATGAAGCTTTTAAGTTAAAAGGGATGAATATAAATGTGAACAAGACTAAGTTAATGGTGTTTGAAAGAGAAGACGATGTATCAGAGTGAAAAGTAAAAATAAATGATAAGAGTGTGGAGCAAGTGAACGAGTTTGTATATTTGGGAAGTATGTTCACAAGGTATGGACAGATTGAAGAGGATGTGGAAAGGAGAGTGAATGCAGGCAATTAAGGGAATGGTCCTATACATGCGGCTGTGACCAGCCAGTCGATGTCTCAGGATACTCGACTCGCCGTTCACAACAGCGTGCTGGTGCCTACATTTATGTATTAAAGTGAAGGTTGGGTATGGCAAAAAAGACATGAAAGTAGGATTAATGAAGTAGAAATTCGTTCCTTGCGAAGTATGTGTGGTGTAACTTTAAATGACAGATTGTGAAATGATGAGGTTGAAAAGAGTATATTAAGATGGTTTGGCCAGGTTGAGAGGATGAATGAAAGGCGACTAACGAAACCTATGAACGAAACTCATTTACAAGGCAGACGTGAATAGAAACGCCGGGACCACACCCTAGAAAGACATACATAGAACTTATTGGTGATGTTCTTCAGAAAGGCCTGGCCTAGATATATGAACGTGAGTGAAGAAAAAAAATTATGTAAGAATCGTAGCAGATGGCGTTCTGTGTCGAAAAGTATTTTATAAATAAGGCCCCTATTGTTTGAAACCGCAGGCGGCAGCAGCTATGACAGTTGTTACATGATATTCTTACAATTTATTTTTAATGTCCCCGCTTAGAAACACACAAGATCCACGCCTAAATTCGTAACACAAATTCAAAGCCCAGCGTTAAAACTTACGAGCTCGTATTCAAGTAGAAATTGAACAATAAAAGGCTTTAGGAACAGCCTACTTTGAAGATCCGCTAACTGTAAGCGCTTTGCAGCAGGCTGCTATAACTGATGATAATATGTCATCATTTGAGGAACGAGAGACTTCATAAAAAGTTTCATTCACACGTCTGTGGCACACTGGGATCGTTGTATAGGTTAGCGCTTTCAGCAGCTGTGTAAAGCGGTGAAATTAGAAGTCATATCTTTTTTTTCCATTATTTTTTGTTTGTTTTTTTATTTGTGCCTGTTTAGAAAACAATGAAATAATATTTATAGTAATAAGGTATTTAGGGCTTAAGGTATTTTTGGTTTTTATAGGTTTTAAGGTAAGGAATTTAAGGTATTTTAGGTCATTTATCACCAAATTATTGTTCTCACCAAACTTCTGAGCCGCCCTAAAATAAGCTTTCCAGATGCGCGAGGCACGAAACGGTGCTGTTTTTGTATGATTACTACTGCGCAGCCATTGTAGCCAACTTCAGGGCGGCCAAGAAATTTGGCGAGAATTAGATTTCGTTTTATAGGGAGTTTTTTGCTCCACTTCTTCTGCCCAGCCAAAACATTAGGAAGTGGTAAGGGACAGGCGTTTTAGAGGACAGTCTTATGTCTTATTGTCAGCCTTTGTTTGAAATTATGATTTTTAATTAACTTACCCTTATTTACTTTAAATATCATAACCCGCCCCTTGCCACTTCGTAGTGTCAAATAATAATCAGTTTTTATATAATTATCATTAAATGAGCAATGTTATCAGTGAAGTGGTGGCCCAGTGGTAATGGCTCCGACTTAAGTGTCGTAGGTCGTGGGTTCGCAGCCAGGCAGTCGCTTTACTTTGTGTAATTTATAACATCACCACTGCTCTAAAAACGGTGAAGGAAACCAGCATGACCTAGTACCAAAAAATCGAGGGCATGTGACATCCAACAACCCACACTAATCCACCACGCAGGCCTATTTACTCTCTCATAGAGAGGAAGCCTGTGTCCCAGCAGTGGGATTATTAATAGGCTGATGATGATGAAGTAAAATTAACGAATGGAAAACAATAATTCATTAATTAACTAGGTTGACTGGTAGAATGTCTTGCTGCATTAAGTCCGCCTATGTATCACCATTGTACATGAAGTTTTTATAAATAATTACGTCATCGCAATTATTACAATCATGGAATCCGCTGGATTCGAGACGCACAGGAACGATCGTGGCGGCGACACTTGGAAGAGGCCTATGTCCAGCAGTGGACGTCCTTTGGCTGAAATAATGATGATAAATTATTACATTTTCGTTTGAATGTTCCGATAATTAACAGAACCGTTGTAAATTAACGGTTAAAAGCAGTTTATTATGAACGTACATTGAATGATAAGTCCAAAATAATACTTATGTATCCATGTACCGGCTTAAAAGAGAAACCTACCCTGCCGGTACCTATATTTCTTCAAGGACAGAATTTATATCGAAGATTGCAGGTAAGAGACTTCAAAAAATATATAAAGTAAAGAATATCTTCACTCTGCAGCCAAAGAGACCATCTTAATCCAAAAAAAAATCTCTAGATACTATAAATAACGTACCTATATTTAGATTTAGATTTTTTTTTAAAACATTTCCCCACATTAGGAGTTTGTTCCTGTATCGTGGGTGCGTTTACAAACATATAAACTCACATACATAACACCCAGAGCCGGAACAACTATCTGTAGGTCATACAAATATTTGTTTCGTGCGGGCATCGAATCCGCGACACGCAGCACAGCAGTATTGTAAGCAAGCCTATTAAAAATCTAATAAGTTTAGACCCAGGCAGACATAAATAATATGCAGAAATTAGATTCATTAGCATGCAAGACAGCCTTAAATAAAAACAGCTTAAAATGCTGCAAAAAGCGATTCCAATCTCTACACAAAACCGTCCAATCAAAAAGATCCAGCACAAAAAAGCGCAAAAAATCAAGCGCTTACCGCTTTACCGCTACAATTTCAGATGTCATAGTTGCAAAAGGCATCGTCTCGCAAGTAATGAATAGGACCAATTAGTGGGGCTGCCGTTTCAACGACCCTTAGGGAGATATTAACAGGGAACGCGTGAAAGGGCAAAAATGTGTGCGCATAAGTTCAAAATGGCTGCCAGCCTGGGTAAATTAATTCTAAGTTTAATGAGAGACGAGTTAGACAAAGAACTGGTATGGCGGATAGACGCCTTCCGGGAGTTTCTTTTTAATGTGGGATGTATGTATGGATGTATAAAAGCGATGTAAGGCCTTACAAAGGGTATGGAGGAGTCGCAGTCATATAGGATGGTATGTGGTAAAGCATGATTCTAGAAAGAAGTGGTTTAAAGTCAGCTATGATTTTTATCGTTTTACATTCGAGCAGCTTTACGAATATTTATGATTTTGCAAATTTTGCATTTATACAGTGATTCAACAACAACAATAACACAATACAACACACAACTACAACAACAACACTACACATAACAACAATAACAACACCACACAACACAACAACAACAACACAACTACAACAAAACAACAACACTACAACAACACACACAACAACACAACACACCAACACAACAACTATTTCCTTAATGTCTCTGGGCAAACTTCGCGTTTCGTCAGATTAACGTATCATTTGCAAGAGCAAAATGATAGCGATTTTTGCGCAATAATTGCTCTTCCACACAGAAGTTTTAGAGTTGTGGGCGGTTTTAATTAAATTATTGCATTTGACAAACAGCGAGCGATTAGCAAAAGATTGTGTAGGCCCGATGATTCTAACTTTTATGACATAAAACGTTTGATCGCTATCGTTTTGCTCTTGCAAAAGATACGTAATAAGCCCGCGGACGCTCTCAATCAACTTGGAAGAATATAGAGTTGTTGAACTTTTAACTTTTATTTTATTTTTGTAATCTGTAGTCTCGCACTTGACCATTATCTCACCTGAATGTAAGTGATGATGTGGTCGATGGTGAAGCACACTTGCCTAGAAAAATCCTATTTACTCTGGACTTAAAGATTCCTAGATTGTAGCTATCGGGAAACACAGACTCTGGCAGGGAATTCCACTCCTTAGCTGTACGCTTAATGTAATTTATTTAAAAAATGGGAGGAAAACTGCTAAAGTCGATAATTGCCGAGGGACATAAAAAAATTGTTGTACTGTAGGTAGACCCATAATTAATTAGTTATAGCTTAGGTCTCGTATTGTATTCAATATCACATCATAAATCTTTTGAACTTCATGCCAATTTATTTTTCTTTTGACGTTTGTTTCATTATTTATTTAATACTTCATGCACACAAACGTACAGAGGCGGACTTAATGTCTTAGGCATTTTCTACCAGTCGACCTTTGGGTGATGCAGAGACAAATCACGGTAGGTGCAATATTGCAAGTAAATCACTTCAAGGTAGGTTTATTCAAATACAGAGATATACATACATACTATAAAATACATACAATGTATATTCAAACAAATAAACTAAATACACAAATGTACTTAAACAGTTAGTAGAAGCAGATAATTGGAAAACATTATCGCTGTGACGATACTACTGCCAACTTCTTACGAACATGTCGCGAGCATGTTCGCTTTCACTTTGAATGCCATTCGGTTGGTTGCCATCCTGATTTCTTGGTCCCAGCGCATTCTACAGGGAGATAGACTGAACGAAGAAAGAACAGTGAATGAAGTCAGTGCGATGAGTGGGATATTGAAGAAGACGGTTATGTGAAGAGCGAAGATTTTTGTTGTTGTTGTCGCAAGTATATTGAAAGTGAGGGGCTAGATAACTTGGGGAATTGGAATAGGTAAGAAATGAAAACAAAGTAGTTAGTGCCCTTAGCTCTTTGCGTTATCATACATACATATACTAAAGCCTTTTTCCCATGTGTTTAGGCAGAAACTACAGAAAGCCATCTGTTCTGATCCTTACATACTCCTATTGCATCATTTACATTCATACATCTAGTTATACACGCCAGCCGGTTATGACTTCTATGAACCTGGCCTTTCTGACCAATTTTAAACTAATATATACCCATAATCAAAGCAAAGAATTTCCAGAAGTATTTTTCATTGCAAAACAAATGCAAAGCAATATTAAAGTAGGCCCTAACATTAATTTCACCACTAATTTGATCCGTAAATTATAACTTTTCCCCGGCGTGACCATTCTTCACCAGTATTACGGAGTTTTTAATTTTTCTGAACAAAAATCATTAAAACTTGCACAACATCAGTTCCTTGTGATTTAGATACTTTCTTTCTTTCATTCTTTTTTTATTTATAGGGTTTTTTTTTGTCCCTGATGGATGATTAAAACTATGTTTAAAGATTGTTTGCCTGTTTTATTCTATACTAAAAGTATGGATTTTATCGTGAATTCTATCACCATTCGACATCTCGTTAACTTACCTTTTTTTGTCCCACCTTTATCACCAACCTTTATGACCCACCTTAATGGCCCATCTGTATGACCCAACCCACCTTTATGACCCACCTTTTTAGATTCACTATTTTTGACTCACCTTTTTGACTCATGTTTTTCGACTCTCCTTTTTTGACTCACCTTTTTTGGCCTACCTTTTTTTGATCAACATTTATTTATATTGAGGGGACGGCTAAAGAAAAGATGGATGGACTGTGTGAGGAGTGATATGAAGGAAAAAGGAGTCAGTGATGGCGTGACGGGGGACAGGACGGTATGGAAAAAGAAAACGTGTTGCGCCGACTCCAAGTAATATGGGACAAGGGCAGGAAGACGGTGATTTATTTGTATTGAATTATTTTGCTGTTAAGCATTGACGTCACTTAAAACAAGTTTTTGAACACACTTAAATCATAATCGTACTAATTATTCATTCTTATCATCATTATTCATTACAAATCTCTCAATTAAATTACCACACTTACTTTTTTACAAAAAAAATACAACCGATTTGTAAATAAAAACACTACAAAGTGAAAAATAACTTCAATTTCGGAAGTCGGTGTTCCTTTTTTCGTGTCTTCGTTTTTTGATACTGACTACCGAAATTGAAGTTATTTTTCAATAATATAAAAAAAATACAGTCAAATTGATAACCTCCTCCTTTTTAAGTCGATTCAAAATAAGCAGTCATGGAAACTGCTGACAGAAGTGACAACTTAAAACTTTGGAATAACAGGCCGCTAATAATAAACAGACCAAAACGTTATTCAGAAGTACTACTAAGAAGTAAATAAATAGTAAGTAAGTACTACCTGAGTACTAGTAGGGATTACAATTTTTGAATAACTGGGAAGTACTACTACCACTTCTACTAGTACTACTTGACTAGTAGAAGTGGTAGTAGTACTACCCAGATATTCAAAAGTTGTAATCCCTGGCGCAACATTGTCACATCATGTCGGTGACTAAAGAAATTTTCACTTCAAAAATACTCCCCATAAGCCATGATAAGCCCCTTATAATCTTTGATTATTATTTGTTATGAAAACAGGCAGAAATATGAGGACATTAATTATAATTTCAAATGCTTCAACTGCGATAACCGAAAGGAATTTTAAAACCTTGGGTTCTTTACCTAAAAATTAAGTGTGGAGTTTTTCTATCTGGAATATTCAACCTTTCAAATCATCATTGTCATCATTTCAGCTGGCAAACGTCCAATGCTGAGCTTAGGCTACACTAATTGGTCCTGTTCGTCTCGCATCCACCGGATTCTGGCAGCCTTAACCAGGTCATCTTTCTACCTAGAGCAAGGCTTTCCAACGTTGCGAATTTCAGTTCACAGTTGCCACTCCAGAACTTTGTCAAATGGCGAAAGAATGTTTTCAAATAGCTGCAGTTCATTCATTCCACATAACACATAATACTATGGCGTTGACGGCAGTAAAGTTTGGCTCAAACTTGAGTTTGTAAGTATGTGTGAACCATGTTCCTATTTATCAAATGAACGAATTTACCTGTTAATGTTTTTAAAACTTAATACCTATACGTAGTATAGTATGTAGTGCTATCCTGGTTATATCGTCCTCATGTATATGAATTAATGTATGTATGTAAATAATATAAAACACTTTTTTTTTAAGAATTTTTGTCCTTGAATTTCTTGTCCGTTCTTCTCCGTAACAAGCTACTTTTCCGAATGGATGGTAGAATCAATTATTATTAATTGTAAATTTTTATTGTTGACGTTCAAAAGTGCCGCTTAGTGGCCTAAATTGAAGTAAATAGTTTTGACTTTGACTTTGAAGTGGCGTCCAAGGACTGGAAAAAAAGGGTTGGTTGTCCAGCGGCAAGGCGAACAGACGATATTTTAGCCATAGCAGCTAAAATCTGGATGAATTTGGCACAAAAGCTTAGGGATTAGCGCGAGAGAAAGAGAGCCGTGTGTCCAACAGTGGATAGCGATAATTATTTAAAAAAAGGTTAAATATCGGATAGAGCGGAAACAAAAGACAGAGACATATAGGTAATCAACATATTTGGCAAAATAAATACAGAAGCATCATTAACATATCTTTTCAAACAGTTCGTATTCAAAAAATAGAGCTGAATTATTTTTATATTAGCTTCTCTAAAAGAAAACTCACATAATCCTTTAGGGGAAAAGTTCCACACTGAAAATTTCCCAACTTCACAACGACACACATTACGCAGTCGTAATTAAAAGTATTACAACATTTCCACGACGTACTCAAAAAGCCACCTGCATAAATAAAACATAAGGTACTTATCCCAGTTTCCGACCCACGGAACCCGAATCCTTGAAACTCTCACAACGAACACTTGAAAAAGAAAATTGTTCTGACGTCTAGAGACTGGCATAAATTCATAGCTTTACATCATCATTTAAAAAACAGAAAATATGGGGGAGTAGCTGACAAGATATCCTTACTTCTACAAACCAAAACCAACCTTGTACCAGATAACTTTACAGGCGGTTTTCGGCTGGGGAAAATTTTCAGGACAGCCCAACTTTTTTTTTCGTCAGTACAAAGTTGGATGTAATAATAAATATATTTCAGTATTTTTTACAAGGAAATAAATTGGCTGTAGCAGAGCTTTTTAGAACGTTAAATAATTATTATTAGGAAAAACATTATTAAGGCACTTTTTTTCTATTGAAGGCTAATGGAAGCTAGTTGGAAAATATATTTATTAAGTAATTTTCTGCTTTTGTACGAACATTTTAGTTTTGTATTCATTGTTCGATAGTATCGGGCAGCTGTTTACGATTCAGGGAAAATTAACGAGCCATTTTCCAATAAAAGGAAGGTTTTAGTTTTCTCATGAGTATAAATTAAATTTTTGGAACAAAAATCTCTTCCGCCTTTTATACATCTTCTACATGTGTTCATAATCACCACTTCTGGCAAGGACGCCCAAATAAAAACCCTCACAAAACTGGAAAACCCGGAAAATTACAGAAAATTGTATGAGTTGTGTAGACAAGCCACTTCAAAGCCCCTTCAACCCTTTAAAAAGGTCACTGGCTGCAAAATTCAGCCGTCATTAGCTTTTATTTTTCCCAAAACAAAATTACTCAAACTGCCAAACAGAAAAAGTTAGATGATTTAAATAAAGAACTCAAATTTAACAAACTGCTGACATTAGGTTAGAGGTTAACGTTTACACTACAACTAGTATGATACAGAGTCTATTCCCGCCCTTACTTTTGAAATAATAACGACCCTGTATTATTTGCACTAACCGTTTCAGTTCCCGGTGCAAATTCTTTTACAGCACTATCCATTGCGGGGTTTTATCTGCTCTTCAATTCAAGTGACTCTTCTTAAAGAGCAATGGATGTTAAAGTCAAGTTTGTGAGCGATATTATCGAGTGTTTCTGGTCTGTTAAACTGACCGCAGTTCTCATTACGTCGTCAGCAAATAGTTGTGAGTGTTGGGTTGCGACCTGCAACACCGTGAGAGGGGCGAAGCGGTAGCGAGCTGAGGAGCAGAAACGGATGCGACAAACACGCTGAACGTTACAATAGCCACTTTGCGGGACCACAGAACCATATGCGGGACTTATGTCGACCTGGCCTCATGCTTGATAAAGCTTTGTTGGAATCCAAATAATTTTAAACATGCACAATTAAGGCACTACATTGTTCAAAAAAAAAATACCAAACATAATTTTTGTAAGACAAAGAATAAAACTAAGTTGCAATTTCAATTCATCTATTTAGGCTCAAGAAAAAATTGTCTAGAAGAACGTGGGGAGGTCTTTGCTCATCAGTCGGACAATTTTTATGTATTTATTTATTTATGTATTCTTTATTGTACACCAGAAAATACAGTAACAAAAGAAACTTAAAACTAAAAATATACAACGGGCGGCCTTATCGCATTCCGCGATCTCTTCCAGGCAACCTGGAATGGACAGTGATTGCCTGGACATGACATGGGGTTGTCAGGGGTGTAACAATACTAACAATGAATATAATGATACAATAATACTTAATAAAAACACAAATTGATATATATATATATATGCCATATAATAGATACATAAATACATACATATTTAGTATATAAGACGTGAAAATAAATGACGTATGACAATCATAGACAAAGTCTGTTTAAATACTAAGAGTACGATTACAGCGACAAGTAATGCTCCTTGACGAGTCTTTTAAACACAGGCAACGACTGAGCACGTTTAATTGGGTCAGGTAATGCATTCCACAGACGAGCAGCCTGGACTGTAAAAGATTTATCCATGAAAGTTGTGGAATGCATTGGCATTTTAAGTCGCAAGTTATCTGATGACCTCAGGGACAATGTAGGCTAACAAAAAAAACATTAATCAAGTTAACTGCCAATCAGTTGGAAATTTGCCTACACATCTAAATGTGCCCTCGAAAACTAAGACCATGGGACGGCTTCCATTTCTAACAAATACACACACATACACTTTTCTTCATATTCTACGTCATTTTCTCCACTCGTCTCAGCCTGGAAATTGACAGTCACATAGTTTTTTTTTTAAATTATTGTCATCGACCCAAAAGTTTTTTTTTATCTTTGATATGGCGATTCCGTTGAATGGAGTGAAGGCAATTTCGGCCAAAGGCCGTATACGGCCATAAGCTACGGCAGATAATATTATACTACAAACAGATGCCTCATCCCATACAAAGAAACCGTGCCGACGTAACTAGCGTTTTTCGTCTGATTAAGATGATTATTTTTATAAGTATTTCGATCGCGTTCGGTTCCGTTTCACGGCTATAGATGGTGTTAGCAGCGACTTGCAAGTGAAAGGATTTTCTCGGTTTGTGGCATTTTTTTTTTGTTTAAATACAGTGACGATTTGTTTTATAGCATTTTTTTGTACCAAAATGTGTTACAATACAAATTTAAAAAATCGAGTGGCATGCCTCAGAAATTTAAAACCAAGCCATCTATTGGAATCAATTTTATATGATCTGTTCAAATAATCTTTGAAATGTGATTTAACCAAAATTACCAACCACCCAATATACCATAATTTTGTGCTTAGGAGAGTTGATTAAAAAATAATAACAACATTTATTATGATCAATTCTTGAAAATGTAAATTTTACACACAATTCAATAACAAATCAATGCATAACGCGCTATCTAGCGACATTTATTTGAACCAAATTTTCTTTGTTAGCGCTGGGACCCCGTGGCTACGGCAATTCGTTTGCAGGTACCGACGTCCGCTTATGAATTGGTAGCAGCCTAAAGCGCAATGTCAGATGATATTCCACAGCAGACCAGTTAGTCGCAGTTCTAATGATCACTGTGGCAAACATTAAGGACCTTATGATACTTGGTTTCCTTATCTTGTGCCGGAAGAGCACTGTCTGTATACACATTGAAATTACTGTAATATTCAGTAGTTTATTTACTATTTAAATAATTTTGGGTGAGTAGATTCGAGAATTGACAAGAGTGACCGGAGGTTTTACACAAAAACAAAGCATCACAGAATCGGGCCTTAATGTTACAATCCATGAAGGCGAACTTATTCTACCGGAATATAAAATAGTAAGGTGTGATCAAGCAGATAGGTGCAAGCAAAGAGAGTTGTTCTTAGCATCATTGCCGCGTTTTGATTTAAAGTGTGTATCAATCGCCACTGTGAACCCTGCCTTATTTGAAATTGTTGTGCTACCGTGCACCTGGGAAATAATTGTTTGTTTTTATGTTGTGTAGTTTATACTGCTCTGAAATGTGACAGTAATAAATATACGCGATTGTTTAATATTTTACAATGCATGTCCTCGAAAAGAGCGTTTTCCAAGCAGCAAAACTGTGCGGAGTGTCACTTTTTTCACTAGTGCTTTTTACTTTTTCTGTTTTTTTTTAATTTTTAACTCCAACGTCAGCCAGACGCATAGAGTTTTTATTGTTTGGGAAAAGTTTTACAAGTTAGTTAATTACAGATTATCATTCATATAAAAGGTAAAGTATAACTAATACTCATTAAAGGCGATTTTAATTACTCTAGATTTAGATTTAATCAATAAATTAATTTTTAATATTCATTAAACATGTTTGGAAGAACATATATTTTGCTCGTGCCTTTTTACGACGACGTGACAGCTATTTGCACGTGCGCAGTAGATATGCCCGAGGAACTTTTAGTTATTCTGTGGATATGCTGAGCGCGCTTGAATAAGCCCACCATATTATTAATTTTTTGGTTGGTTCAGATATAGTTTTTTATATCCTCGCACAATGCATAGTAAAATGTTGTATGATACACGTACGTAAGACGATTCCCGACTCGTGTCGATTTATTTAAAAATGCCACTCATCGGGAATCACCTAGCTTCCGCACTTGTAGCATAAATAACTATAGAAACTGGTATGTGTAAATTATGAGAATGTATTAGTGATGGGTGATTTTAATATGCCATCTACAGCAGGAAGTGCAAAGTTACTTGGAGTATGTAAACGCTTTCTGTGGATTTCAGCAGGTAAATAATGTTAATAATATAAATAATCTTAGTTTGGACTTAGTACTGACTACGTTTTTGGCGAGTGAGATGGAGGTAAACCTGTTGGGTGAGTCATTCCACTGATAGCGATAGCAAAGTTTGGCGTCGATCCAAAGAACGATGGAGTGGCGCGCCTCAAAGAGATGTCAGCAAAAACTGACGGGATCCGCTAGGGCCTGTCTGGGTCGCAGATAAATTTAAAAGCGAGTTACCGCGGCCCTGGCACAAGCGACTGAAGGAACACGCATAGGTTTTAGTCAGTAAAAGTCTGACAAGCCCTACCGCTTCACCCAGAGCGGTAGATGTCATTGGATGACGTGACAATCCAAAAAGAAAAGGTCTGGACTGCATTCAATCAGCAATAACGATTGTCTAAAATTCAGAGACGTTTGTCTAGTATAACTCATTTATTTTAAATCAGAATTCAATATTATCAAATTTTGGAACAACAAACTCTATGTCATAATAAGACAAAGTTCTAAATCCATTGCAACCTGTATAGGGTAGCTAACTGATACACAACGCCAAAGTCGATACTTAAGTTGGTGGTGACAGATAGAAATTATGATTATTATTGTATAGTCTAAATAGTTTTCAACTAAGCACAAGCTTAACTTAATAATTATGTATCCTTAAAATAATCTCTTACCGCCTTTTCACCTGCTCACACCTCAAGAGACATAAAAAGTAACGACACTTACACACCTTACGTACAATTTTGCCTCCAAGTACTTTCAAAGTAGTCTGCAACGCAATCTCAGGAAGTAATTAAAGCATCTTCCTTACGTATTCTGCAAGCCTGGTGTTGGGTTTAATCACTTCTTGTTACTTTAATAACCTGTTTTTGGCATCAAAGTCTTCTAGTTGCATTGCTGTAGTTAAGTACACTTCTTTGAAAGTAAACCAAAGTCTTTGAGAGCTATTGAATGTTTTTGGTTCAAAGACTTTGGTGGTATCGTCGTTTTGGCCTTTTAGAAAGACAAAGGTAGAGCAATATTGTTTAGTGTAAACCATGCAATATGGTTTGTTGTGTTAGTATTTACAAAGTGCCGTCACATAGAAATGGAAAATTTTTAGGGTTATATTACCAAGTTCTACATAATGATTCTATTTGAAAATGCATTATTTTGGTTTTGATAGTACCTTGGGTGGATTTCACCGTTTTAGAGACGTGAAAGAATCTAGAAATATTTCTTAAGCATAAACCAGCTTTATAATATCCTACGCTGAATCTTAGGTCTCTGTGAGAGAGATTGGACAAACATAATTTTATTTACTGAAAATATAGGATGTTTCTTGATATTCAAAATATGAGCTTATAGGTTAACTTCACACTCTGAAACTGATCTCTGTTTCGACCTAACTCCATTAAACGAACGCCGTTCATGCCATTTCACATTATAGAACAAAGTACTTAGCTAGGAAGCTAAGTATAGGCTATGAGCTCAGCAGTACGCTTTTAAAATAATGTGTGAAATAAAGTATGTTTAATTTTTTACTTGTTTCGTTTGAATCCCTGATGGGAGTGGAGTGGGGGCTAAGTGAGAATGATTACCCATGCAGGAGTTGTGCCTCGTTTAGAAGTATAGTTACTGGAGCTGTTAGTTTGATTAGTGAAATTGAATGGACGTTTTTAACAGCAACGGAATAGGAATTGAAATGAAGATAAGTTGAGGGAATGTTAATTTTATTGGCGATTTTTTTTTTCAATTATATTTTTTTTTTTGAGTTGGGTTATGTTTTAAGTAAATGAAATATTGACTTGATAATATGATAATGACAACAACATTTCTCATAGTTACACAGTTGTGCATCTGCAACACTACTATTTTTTGACAAGTTGCCAATTACGGAACATTGTATATTTTTTTGTAAATCAATAAAAAAAATTAAGATAAAGATATTAGTCAAGAAAAAAAAAAAAAAAAGTTAGCATTCTGATACAATAATGTAGGTAACATTCTGTGTCTATGACCTATATTTATTGTTACTATTTAAATTGTATACTATATCAATGATTTTTTCTCTATTGAATTTTTTAACTATCTGATTTTTTACTATTTTAATTTTGTAAATTTTGATTTGTTCTTTTTTAACCACCACAGTATTCTGGAACGCTGTCGTCCCCCTGTTGGAGGAGGGCGTTAATAGCTGCGACGCAGATTTATAACTAATGTAGCTATTTATGTACAAAAACAATTTTTTTTTTCCTTAATAAAAAAGCATATTTTAAAATCAAGGACTATGTTGAAGATAAAAATGTTTGCTCCTTTTGCGCATGCGGCTTCCCTGGTAACTCATAAACGGTACAAATATGTGGCTGTCTCTAACTATTCTCAATCTCACTTTTTCTTTTTTTTCTTTGTATAGATTCTTTTACCGATTGTTTTGTGAATGTGTGAACATTGTAGGCCTTCTAGATTTCTAGACGCTTATTAACATTTGTCTCTTTATCACGGTTAATACAACCTTTTTTTTTTGTTTCTTACGACTTATTGTCGGGCCTACGTTGTCCCCCCATATCTAAGCACTAATGCTGTAACATGCAAATATTGTAAAAACAAACAATTTTTTTTTAAAGAGTAACCGTGGAGTTTCCTGCCGGTTCTTCTCCACAGGAAACGACCAACCCGAACCGCGCACCTTTTGTCGACGTTTTATAAGTGCTCATGTAGGCCTATGTGAAATAAAAAATATTTAATTTGATTTGTGTATTAGTTCCAATAAAGATTATATAATCCCCTTCAACTAGACCAACATTTTATCAAGTGCCCACAATAGCAGTTTTAAGAGGACCTCATAACATCGCAAATCTACTTACACTTTGTACATAACTGACACGTCAACCACAACTTCATTAAGGCGAGTAACTCCCCCGCGGTGCACCTTCAAACGCAGCACAGCATTGTAAAAGGTTTCTCTGATACAATATTAATCTCACTAGACTCAGTTATAACATGAGAAATTAATTTATAACCGGTATTAGTTCGCCTGCAATTCAAGGAGAATTGTTCAGCAGAACGTTCACTTAGCTTCGTGGCTTGATAAGGCTAATACTTGGTTTCTAAAGGCTAATAACGATAAATTTGCAGTTTCTACTTAGTTTTATGCTTTATGAAGTCTGAGGGGAATGAAAAGCGTGTATGAATTTATCAGTAGGTAAGGTGAGTAGTCAAAATTAGTGGATCTTGAAAATACAGAGGGCCTGAATTGTTTTACTATGGCCTTACAAAATACCAATTACAAAACAAAACCTTTTACTGACTGAGCAATTGACCAACTATTTATCAAGCTTTTATAATCCCACTAGCTTCTGCCAGCGGCTTCGCCCGCGTGAATGTCGAAAATTAACCCAACATATTTCCGAGATAAAAACTATCCTATGTGCTATTCCAGTATAATCTATCCCTGTGTCAAATTTCATCCAGATCTGTCGAGTCGTTTGAGCTTCAAGAAGTAACAAACACACACACTCACTCACAAACTTTCGCCTTTTTAATATTAGTGCGATGTGATAGCTGGCCAAACCCTTCTTTTCCGTTCTAACATACTTCTGACCTCTGCTGTTGTGGGCCAGTCCTTTCAGTAGAAGTCAAGTTCGTCCTTCCATCTTTGTCTTGGTATTTCACTAAGTCTACCTATAAGTTAAGACTTATTATTCTAGTTACTAGAATCTAGTAGATATAGCTCGAACAAGATAACTGAGCACCCGAAATGTCAATGTCACTAACGTTCGACTCTAGCTATTGGCGCACGAGGCGAACGCGGGGCCAGGGGGGTACCAGGGGGTAGGGTCATTTGACATTTCGGGTGCACTGTTATCTTGACCGAGCTATAGTACTCGCACGCATTCTTTATGCACTCAAAATAATTATAAAAACTGAATTGATTATTTGTAGGAAGTCATAACTATATTGAAGAGCAGTGGTGGCTCAGTGGTAACGGCCGCAGATGTTTTACTTTGTGTAAATGATTTCATCACCACTGCTTTCAAAACGGTGAAGGAGAACATCGTGAGGAAACTGGCATATAGTAGAACCAAAAATTCGAAGACATGTGATATCCACCAACCCGCACTAGGCCAGCGTGGTGGATTACGGCCCATTCCCTCTCATAGAGAGGAGGCCTGTGTCCCAGCAGTGGGAACTATAATAGGCTGATGATGTGATGTGATGTGATTAAAAGATAGCTTGATCTCTACGACAGCTGTCAGTATCAATACAGTAACAATAGCGCTTGACAGGATAACAATAACGTATACGTCAGTTTGACTTATGTCGCAGAGATCAAGCTATCTTATAAGAAGTATAGACATCGGATTATACGCATTAGCATGTATGCATATGCAAATTCACAAAACCCTAATTTTATAGCGTTATTGCGTATTTTTGTACTTTTTCTTTGATAGTACTAGTTAAATGTGTTAGCGGTGTTGTATTATTAATTAAATGTCTTTATAAAAACCCAGATGAGGCTTGAAATTTTTTCTGCAGAAATGGCGCCAAATTTGATGTTCTTTCTAATAACTAATACTAATAGTACATTTTCAGCTTACAAATTAATATAAAATAACAAACTTTAAAATTTTGCTCTAGAAAATCAAGAAAAACATTTGTTTGTATGTTGTTACAAGTGACAATTAAATATATGTTACAACAAACTTCTGCCAGCGGCTTCGCCCGCAAGAAAGTCTAAAATTATCTCGAGGGAACATAATAAGAAACCGGGATAAAAATTATTCCATGTGCTCTTCATGACTATTATCTGTCTCTGTGCCAAATTACATTCAGATCTGTACAGCCATTTTAACGTGAAGAAGTAACAAACATACAAACACACACACACTCACAAATTTTCACCTTTATAATATTGTGTGATAAACGTAAATTCTAATGAAAAAAAAAACCGCAATTCACCCTTTTTAGTGCATATTATTTGATGTCTAGTTATCGCACGGTTGGTGCAGTGGTTGAGCGATTGACAGCTGCGCTGCGTGTCGCGGGTTCGATTCCCGCACGGAACAAATATTTGGATTTGTTCCGGTCTGATCCCCTCGATCTGATCCCCTGGGGGATCAGTTTTTTTTTATAATATTTTCTATTCCGGTCTGATCCACCGTGCAGGGTATCACAAATAAATTTCAATATTTTATACCGGTCGGATCCCCTAGTTATCTATTAACAGATTTTTGGACAGTCAGCCACAAAATATAGGTATAGGGTTTAAAATTGTTAAATAAATAATTATGTTCGTAATTCTTATTGTAATGAAAACGTGTATTGAGGAACAACGACTCTACATTTTCGTCTTAGCCAAGTCACCGCAGCCGGTTTGAACCGTTTTTAATAATGATTACTGTATTATGCAAGCAGCAAAATTATGATTTTTCCTAAACAATTTGCAATAATTTGCATTTTTTTTTTCTCTACATTTGTGAAATTGTCAAGAAATACATAGGTCTGACGTTGTGATGATATTCAACGCATAACAAATAAAAACAAATATTATTTACATAAACAACTGTTTTCTCTTGATTGTACTTACCTGTCAAAAAGAGTTAGGGGATCAGACCGGAATGTCAAAGTTTATAGTGGATCAGAACGGAAATATTAAAAAAAAAACCAGCAGGGGATCAGATCGAGGGGATCCGACCGGAACAAATCAATATTTGTATGATCTACAGATAGTTGTTCCGGCTCTGGGTGTTGTGTATGTGAGTTAATATGTTTGTAAACGCACCCACGATACTGGAAGAAATTCCTAGTGAGGGGCAATGTTTCAAAAAAAAAATACAGTTTTACAACTTACGAAATGAAGGTTTCCTATAGGTTTACCGCTGCCTATCCCTTATGGAAATACTGGCGTGATGTTATGATACAATGTTTGTTATTACTTACATAAACTTTCTTAATATTTAAATAAGAAACGTACCAAATTTAAATCTTAAGATAAGTTTGCAAATCACATCATAACTCTGAAAAAGCCCTGTTAATATTTCAAATCGTAACAGGGAAAAATTATTTTTAACTAGCACAACTGTAGTCACGAACATTCCCAGGCCTAGGTTTTAGCCAAGCACGCGACGAATTTATTACGCAATTATAGTCGCAAAAAAATCTTATTTCAGTGTAATTGTTACTTAGAAAGCACTCATTTTGATTTAAAATGAGTTGGGACTATTTTAATAACGTATAATTGTAGAATATGTAATAAGTTTTCCGACCGTAAAATAAACTCACGTCTGATGGAAACGAACTTAATTTTTTTTTATGCGAAATGAAAATTGCTTAACGATAAAATAATAGGTAGTTTTTAGGGTTCCGTACCCAAAGGGTAAAAACGGGACCCTATTACTGAGACTCCGCGGTCCGTCTGTCTGTCTGTGTGTCACCAGGCTGTATCTCATGAACCGTGATAGTTAGACAGTTGAAATTTTCACAGATGATGTATTCCTGTTGCCGCTATAACAACAAATACTAAAAACAGTATAAAATTAATATTTAAGGGGGGCTCCCATACAACAAACGTGATTTTTTTGCCGTTTTTTGCGATAATGGTACGGAACCCTTCGTGCGCGAGTCCGACTCGCACTTGGCCGGTTTTTTACTTCATATTGTCTACATATTTGATATGAATAAAACTTAGTTAATTCTGCTTACAAGAGCCAAAGAAGACATACAATAACTCATTTGAGTACTAATAATGGCTGTGCCTTTTATTTTAACAATTTAACAACATTCACTGCGTTATTTGTGTAATATTGTCGAGTAAAGGCATATTTCAAACACATGATTAGGATTGGGAATTTCTTTTAAAATTCTTCGGATAGAGTGGGTGTTTACCGCAATTAGATTGTAAGTTTCGGCAATCCACATCGCGTCATGCATCTCGCATGTGATTGGTCGATTGATGGCGGTCAAACCATTTGCCTTGCTGGATTCACTTACGCAATTTGGCTGCTGGTTTGAAAAACACTAATAAGCCCGAATGGCCAAAAAAAAAATCGATTTTTTGGTACTAACTATTATTATTATTTATTTATAAGTACATAAAGAACAACAACACATTACATGGCATATGGAAACAGTAGGTTGTACTACAAAGTTTAAAATTATTGTCAGATTTCCGGGCTCCTAAACTAGGTACGCAGACCTGTATCTTAGGAGTCGGACATTTTGCGGCTTCAATTTATATAATACAACCGTGACTTTACTGATTGCTTACAGTTGTTGTTACAGCAAATGGAGTGAAACGTTGTGGTTGTGTATCTAGGAGTGTGTGTATGAGTGTAGTTTGTGTGTTGGAAGGTGTGTGTGTGAACTATCAACGTAAACAAATCAACCAATTATTTCAAATAGGCTTTCTGAAACTTACAATCTAATAGCGGAAAACACCAACTCTATCTGAAGAATTTTAAAGGAAATTCCCATTCCTAATCATGTGGTTGAAATATTCCTTTGCTCGACAGTATAAATAACGCAATTAATGTTGTTAAAAAAACTGACCAAGTGCGAGTCGGACTCGCGCACGAAGGGTTCCGTCCCATTATCGCAAAAAACGGCAAAAAAAACACGTTTGTTGTATGGGAGCCTCATCTTATTTTATTTTTTTTATCTAATATAGGCTCGCGCTTGACCACTATCTCACCTGATGGCAAGCGATAAAGTATTATTATTATGTATTTTATTCTAATTTTAGTATTTGTTGTTATAGCGGCAACTGTCTAGCTATCACGGTTCATGAGATACAGCCTGGTGAAGTGGTGACAGACTGACAGACAGACAGATGGATCGTGGAGTCTTAGTAATAGGGTCGCGTTTTTACTCTTTGGGTACGGAACCCTAAAAAGGTACAGCCATTATTTGTACGCAATACCATACAGGCATTAGATTACGAAGTTCCCTTCCCACTAATCTACTAAGAAACTATCTAACCGCCCACATTCTTTCAAATCGGCACACTGACCCAAAATCCTTACAAAGGTAGGTGTAACGACTTTCACAGGCTTTCTTTTCGAAACAAAAACTCAATTAAAGGCCTCGAAAGACAAAAGAAGCGAAATTATTTACGACATCAACCTCCGAACTGTCTTTTTTGCCTCTTTTCATAGGAGTGGGAGGGAGGGTCCAATTTATCATTCGACCTTCTGTTTAGGGTTGAAACCACGACAGGGTTAATTATGTAATACAATGCTACTGAGAAGGGTTAAAAAAGAATGATGCTGTTAAACATATTGTCGTGTTTAATGTTTGTAACGACACGTTTCACTGAGTTTGTTTATTGTGTTTCTTTTCATGTTTTTGTTTAATTTGTTTTTGATTTGATGTTGGATGAATCTGTTTTAAAGGGGTAATGGGTTGGATTCGCGTTTTGTTTAAAGATGGTCGGTTTATTTATTTGACGTGTTATATAATGAGGGTGTACTATAGAAGCGTATCTACGTAACTCTGCTGGCAATACTGGAGTGATGTTATGTGTGTATGTAGCATAAGGACGAAAATGGTCAATTATGTTTCTTCTATAAAAGTTAACCTAAAATGTCCCTCTTTGCTCTCTCAGAGTTCTTTATAATGATCGGCCGTAATCAACCATGTGAGCCCAGTGTAATTGTCCCTTAGCAGGACACGCTTTATTAGCTAAACAGAACTAAAAAGTAAATAACTATTTTAATAATTATAAGAATAAAGATATTAACGAGATAATTAATGTGAGATAGTTATTGTGAAAAACCGGCCAAGTGCGAGTCGGACTCGCGCACGAAGGGTTCCGTACCATTATCGCAAAAAACGGCAAAAAAAATCACATTTGTTGTATGGGAGCCCCACTTAAATATTTATTTTATTCTGTTTTTATATTTTATATCATCTGTGAAAATTTCAACTGTCTAACTATCACGGTTCATGAGATACAGCCTGGTGACAGACAGACAGACAGATGGACCGCGAAGTCTCAGTAATAGGTTCCCGTTTTCACCCTTTGGGTACGGAACCCTAAAAAAACGAATGAGGGTGCTCGATATAAGTTGTAGTAAATATTTTATTAGTACGATTTTTGAATGTAGAGTTTGTATGAAAATATGATAAAAAGCACTCCACGCTTTTTTGATGAATATTGTGCAAATTTTAAATTTGATCTGACGTTATTAAGAACCTTTAAACGAGATTTTCAACCACTTACAGGAACCACTTTACATATAAAAATACAGTGAAGCTAATAAAAGCATGTCAAGGGCGCACGGTTGGCGCAGTGGTTGAGCGATTGACTGCTGCGCTGCGTGTCGCGGGTTCGATTCCCGCACGGAACAAATATTTGTATGACCTACATATAGTTGTTCCGGCTCTGGGTGTTTGTGTATGTGAGTTTATATGTTTGTAAACGCACCCACGATACAGGAAGAAATTCCTAGTGTGGGGCAATGTTTTTTAAAGAGAAGAGAAAGAGAATAAAGATTTTTAACATAAATAAACAAAACACAGCACGGCAATTTAATATATCACTCAAGATACGGATCCTTAAAAATGGGTCACCAAATAAAAAAGACAACGCCAAAACTAAAATAATATACCATCTACAAACAAAATATTATTCCATCGGCACCCCAAAATGTAACCAATCCAAAAATAAAATTGACCTACCCGCAGAAATAGAATTACAAGTAATACTCGAACACTTTAGCTGGCATCCCTTTCTCGTAAACTGTCCGGTATACTGGCGTGCCCATTGCAGGTGCCTCGACTGTCGTGACTCTTGCCCAATGTAACGGTGACATACGCGTGGCAAGCACTGTCCACATTTATTTTTCAAAAAGTGTATTTTATACAGTTTTGACAGTTATCTGTCAACCCATTGAGCGTCGTAATTATAAAAAACAATAGAAAAACAATAGCTTTCGAACACCTGGTGTACGCACGACGCGTCAGGGGCAAACAAGTGGGATAAAGGCTGGTTTCAGAATTGAGTATTTATAGTAAAGAACGTGTCAAACCCAACTTTTACAGCTTTTCAGGTTAAAGAAGAATTTAACAAACTCTCAACTTCAAATTCTTAATTCAGAAATCAGGGGTAAGTAAGTCCCAAATTTTCAAATAGGGAATCCAGTGCCCTCAGATACATTGAAACTTGAAACAATTTAATTATTTTAAAATCTACCAGAATGTAGGCATTTTAAAGACTAAAAAATCTTACACAAGCATTCTGCACTCGGATCAACCTGACGCTTGTACTAAAAATGCTTACGATTTTGTGACAACTGTATAGAAATTTATCTGAAGGAGGGCAAGACACTACATGTCATATATATGTCGCAGGGATATGATGAAAACAGGGAATTGATCAAATCTCTAAGCAAAATTGGTTCAGTGAAATGACAAAAATAACTTTTCTGTAGTAATTTAAAGGTTTATTTTGTACGTTGAATTAGTATTTGTGTGGCAGAGCCGACGGAGCCCCGCTGCGCGGGGCTCCTATTTCTGTATGCAGGGTCTAAAGTAACCTAACACGAAGGAGATGACGGGAGCTGAGTTCGCTCGCTTTGCTCGCTCACTTCAGCTCCCGTCATCCCCTTCGAACCTAACCTGTCCGTGTCGGGGTGCCCTAAGCTCCCGAGCTCGCTACGCTCGCTCTTAGAGAGATTTGATCAATTCCCTGTTTTCATCATATCCCTGCGATATATATACTATTCTATATATATTATATTTTCTGAACTGCCTCGTCTAGCGGTCGCTGCGCTACCGCTGAGCATAAGGTCCTGAGTTCGAGTTCCGGGTCGGGGCAATATTATTGGGATTTTCTAGAATTTCTTATTTGCTTCCCGGAATCATGCCGAGTTGATGGCAATATACCATAATAAAGAGATATTATATGACTTAAACTTAACAGGCGAAATCTTCTTCTTTTTCGTGTGAGAATGTGGCCACCTCAGATATCAGAGTTAATTAAGCTGCCTCCGGGAACCCCACAGGCTTCTGACTTGGCTATTTCAGACTTACATTAAGTATATAAGTCCAGGTTTCCTCACGATGTTTTCCTTCACCGTTGCCTGTGATGTCCAAGATAAACTTAGAAAGTACATATGAATTTGAAAAAGTCACATTGGTATTTGCCTGGATTTGAACCAACGACCTCAAGCACGAGAGACTTCGGATAACACAGGCGTGATGGTATGTCTTTCACAAATATCCGTTAAAGTACCAACAACCAACATGTTGGCCAACCTAGCCGTCCGTAACAAAATCGTTTAAGAAATACATTGAAGAGTCTTTGGGTCCGTTAGACCCTTGTTACAATATCTCTACGGGACCCGAACGTTTCCCTGTTCTCACGTACGTAAGTACAAGCTGAAGGGATCAGCCCGTATTAATGAAAATAGAATGGTTATTGTGTCTATTGAATCGTCTACTGTTGTTGAAAAGGCGAACCTTTTTTTCGGATGTAAACGTCGCGTGTTGGTATTTGGGTTTGAATGTAAAAATTGATGATATGTACTTATGTTCTAGACAAGTGATATTATATCAACTAAAGACTTTTAGCTCTTTCAGTCCAAGGTTAGTGTGGACTATAAGTCAGCCCGAAAAAATAGGCAGAATAAGGTACTTACTTACTTGTACTACCGCCGCGCTGACGAGTAGATAAGCGTTTTGCTATCAACTATTTTCTCGCTGAAGATGCGTACAAAAGATATAAGATCCCGTGTCAATAAAAGAGACACATATAGTAATAGTTGGTCGCTGCCTGTTTACACTACCGGCGAGTACTCTCTCACCACAAGTTTGTCGCAGCGACGAGAGCTATGGAAGTTATACCCGCTCAGCGATACTCGGCCAGCGATGCTCGCTTGCTCGCTTGGCGGTCAGAATTCACGCCGAGAGACCAAGCAGCGGTAATTTATTTTTACAGTGCGGCCGCCCCTAGCGAGTGGTGTGGTTAATACCCCGTCGCGCGTCGCACAAATACACTCGCTTATAGCCTAGCGAAACTATCGGAATTACACACTCGCTACTCGCTGCTCGTAACTTGTTTTTAATTTCTAGCTTTACTCGCTACTCGATCGTCAGCGGTGGAAAAAGTGCCTAAGCAACCGAATTATAATTATTTTTCTTTGTACTTTCATACTGGAAAATATAATTAGTTGAATTTTGACGATACATCTTTCTACGTATTCCTATTTCATACGTCTCTTCTTAGAAATAGAAAAAAAGAGTAAGTCTATTTCCAAAATACAAATCAGCCCAGTTTACAAAATACCGATGGCGTATTTATTAAATCTTACACTAATTGGGCATCTTCCACGTCATTACCATCTATCCACGTTAGAAGGGTAACCAATTATCTACAACATTAGCTATACATCAATTTACTTACATAAAAGTATTAATAAGTAAATAACACAAAACCAAAACTTATAATTAATACTGTAACCCCTTTCAAAATCCGCTTATAGCTACCTCCCCTTAAATACAAAAATAAGTTTACAGAATTAATCCGCTTTCGATTAAATTAGGCCGCCTACAAACTTGCGTTATTTCCTCCTCAATACCGCTGAATCGTTCAGGTGTGCGACGTGCTTATCGTGCCGTGCAAATTGTAAGGAAAACTGGGGTTTCACCTAACCAACGTTGACTTTGAAAGGGTTGTTTAGTGTAGACGATTTTATAGTGTTACGATTCTGATACGTCGAGCGGCGAAATAATTTAGGATTAAGTTTTGGTGGTACATACAGGAGAGGCTTGTGTCTAAGTAACAACCTACGCTTGGATCAATCCAACAATTGCACGGATTTGTCCATCCATTTTATTCACGTTAAGCGGTTGGCGATCTCTTCCAGGCAACCTGGAATGGACAGTGATAGCCTGGACATGAAATGGGGTTGACATTGGTGTAACACATAACATTACGAATATTTACTCTAAATATACAATAATATTATAATAGATACACAAACACATACATATGTAATATAATAGATACATAAATACATATAAATTCAATATATGTATAGGCAATGAAAGTAAATGTTAACTAACGACAATCACAGTGACAGGTAATGTTCTTTTAAGAGTCTTTTAAATAAAGGCATCCACTATGCGCGTTTTATTGGGTCGGGCAATGCATTCCTCAGACGAGCAGCTAGGACAGCAAAAGATTTATTTTTGACAGTCATAAAGTCATAATGGTTTGTTAGAAGCCTGCTAGACAAGAAGTAGGAGAGTAAGTTAATGGTTCCGACTGTCGATTGTAGATCTTTGACATTCATAACGGTTTGTCAGAAACCTTCAAGACAAGCAGTATTACCAAGCTGTATCGTACTCAGTTACTGGAGGTCAGATAGGTGGTCGTTACATTCAAAATAGTTGTCATCGGCTATTACCGGTTATTTTAGAAGCCGACACCAGCACAGTTGGAAAAAGGATGATGAACACTTAGGTGTCAGTGCATCGGGTGTCAGGCTAAAGAATGTACCTACTTACAACCAAGGTTTACTGTACCTATAACCGTTCGTTGACTTTTGTGTGTCCTGGCAGTTAAGAGTTTGTCATAATCCCTCTAATGTCTCTCTGATGTTGGCACGTGTTGGATCATTTGGTTCCCTTTATGATGGTTGAGCTGAGTGGTGCCAGTCCATGCGTCTTGTTTGTGAACGGGGGCCATTAGTTGGGATTGGTCATAACTTAGCTGCCTCGGCCTGTTTTTAATTAGTTATTGCATTTTTGAATTCTTGGTTTTACTCTAGACGCTTTTAAGTTCACGTCTTGTCATTAAAACTGATGGAAAGGATCGGCCGTGCAGTTTCTTGCACATTCTTCTCCATAGAGACTACTGACGCTTGCGAATGTGTACCTAGATTCATCTATTGTTTGACTATTGAAAAGAAAGTGCTTTTCAATTGTGTTTTGTATTGTATTACATGGTTTAGTCTCCGATCAAATAAAAAGCTCGACTGACAGGCTAAGGCGTAGTTTCGTTGTACGTGTGTGCGTGTAATTGTATATGTATACGGCAAAGCGTAGTTTTAACCAGTGTCAACTTGTTGTTTGCATCGTTCCATATTGACTTTTTATTTGATCTGAGGGATTAGTTAAAAAAAATATTTTAATTTTGATTTTAAAGTGCGTTGAGCTACCGGCCCACGTCAGAGTCGCGGGAATCATTTGGACCAGAGATGCACGGAACCATGGGTGTGAAAGCAGCAGATGTATCCGGGCTGAAGTGTAAATGAATAAAAATACCCAGATCCTCTAGACAAGTGGCATTCGAAGTCAGCGAAGGCGATAATCGAAATGTCAGAATGTAAGGGATTACTCACGTGATTTTTCGATATCGCTTGTCAATCACATGCAATTTTTCTTTTTTGACAATCGCTATCGCTTTCGATGATAGAATGTCACTTGTCTATGGCCACAGAGCTTTTTGAATCTTACGATACCAAACCTACAGAAATCAAGTTCAAATTCGGGTGAAAATTCTAGTCATCTAGTAACTGTATCGTAGGATCTAAAAAGTCTCAAAGGCCTTTAGAAATGTAGGCTGCCTAGCTATTTGTTTAAAGTACCTATGTAATTATTTACACTGCATAAATGTCGCGTTATAAAATAGTGAAAGTCAAATGAGTGTTGATAGAATATGTATTAGACCGGTTAATTCTAAATATAGCACTGTTAAAGCACAAGCTTTTAAAGAGACTTTTCCTTGAATTCGTGTAGATAAATAAAGAAAAACTTTTTTAATCTAGAAAAATTAAACTAACTTCCAAAACAAAGCACTACAATTCTTTATCGTTTTTGACACGCAATAATTTTTCTTCAATACAGAAGTTTTACAGTTTTTTTCAGTTTTTTTTTTGTGGTGTTGTTTTTCAACCCGCACGTGGTGGATTACGGCCGCGGCCCATTCCCTCTCACAGAGAGGAGGCCTGGGTCCCAGCAGTGGGGACATTAAAAGGCTCATGATGATGAGTACATTTGACAAACAGCGAGTGATTAGCAAAAAGTATCCTATCTGCTATTCCAGACTATAATCTATCTCTGTGCCAACTTTCATCCAGATACGTCCATCCGTTTGAGCGTGAAGAAGTAACAAACATACAAACACACACATACACACATCACAACTTTCGCCGTTTGATGTACCTAGTGTATTGTGTGTCTTTAAGTCTGTGCTAAATAAATGTATTTTCTTTCATTCTTTGTTTCTATTTCCGAAAAGAAAATATGTATTACCCATACAAAGTTGCCGTCAGCTGAGCAAATTTTTTTTATTTTTTTTTGTTTGGGTGAAGTAGTTTTTAAAATATGATCGCAACTTTCTGATTACATCCTGTAAACAATTAATTCTCATAATTATAAAAGCCACACGGGGCTAACACAAGCTTAAAATTAATTCACGCAAAATAATGTTTAAACTCAAACTATATTTCCATTTGAAAAACACTCCACTTTATCATTTGAATTATATTTTACAAAGAAAACCAACATGTTTACATTTTATAATTAAACCAAACTCATAATAAAGATACCACAGTTTCTATTTATACTTAATTCAGCCAGCGCATACAAACTAAATTAAAAATAATATCTTTAAAAATAATAATTACAAGAAAAATGAAAGCCCGCCAAAATTGTCCCACGTGACGCTTCTTCCAGAGTGTTGCCATTAAAATTTATTCTAATTTATATTTTTCTTTAATTAAATAAGACATGGCCGAAGTGCTGGGAACGTGACCGGGGGGTGGAAACCATTAGACGTTAGGTGCAGGTCACACTGTAAGCGCCTAGTGATTTTTAGGATAATTTACAACGGAATTTAAATAGTGAAAAATAAGGTTAAGAAAGAAAAAGAAAGAAAGAAAAATTGTTTATTCTGCACAAACTACACGCACAATACAAAATAAAGAGTGGCATTCACTAAAGGTACAAATTAGCCAAAAGCCTCGTATTTAAAACGAACAATTATAAAAGTTTGTCAATTTTGTCTATTGCTTGATGAGAGCAATACACAGTTATCTGAAAGAGAGAGAGTAAATCAGAGTAATTTTTTTTCTATGGTTATCTGTGGGTGAGAGGCCAAAGACAATTTACTTGCGTAATATGTTTCGACATTACCAAATGAAAACAATCACAAATTAATCGAAATGCCGATTACTGAGTGGAAAATTATCCACCTTTGAAACAACAAGAACAAATAGGCTGTGCGTCGCATCTGTGCAAGAATAGGTCATTGCTCAGGTTCTAGATGATATCCTTTTAATTATAACCTCAGCATAATGATGTCAGATATTGAATAACTTAGAAAGAAACCCGATTCGCCGATCTGGCTTTCCCCTTTCTTTCAGTCGTGTTCTCACTATTGAAGTATCGAGAGTTGTAATGTGCCTGACTAAACTTAACCAGACAATCTCCCTCCACTTCTTACGATCCTTGGCGTATTTAATCGTCGGTAACCTTGATATCTTAGGTTGCTTATTTTGGCGTGACAAGGGACTTTTTCCTTCAGTCGTCCCATAACCATAAGTTGACCGGCTCTAGAGTATTTTTTTTTTATTTAGTTTTGGCTCGCGCTTGACCACTAATACTTGCTACTAAATTAATTTCCCTAGAAACTTTAATGACTATCTCTAATTTCAACCCTAAGATAAACTGAGAAAAGCAAGTTTTAAGAATTGATTAGGTTAAATTAAACTAAGTTTTCAAATTCTTGATTTTGAAACCGGTAGTGTATTCAGATATACAGCAACTATTAGACAACAGACTAGACATGTATCAGTTCGCGGATAATTTTTAAAAACAGTAACTGTGGCCCTGGCACAAGCAACTGAAGGAACACGCGTGGGTTTTATTCAGTAAAAGTCTGACACGCTCTCTCTTGCTTCACCCAGAGCGGGAGAAGTCATTGGATGTGTGTGACACTGTTTAGCTTTTACGTGTTGCATAAGCATATCGTTAATCGCTGACAATGCGACCTCACCCCTACCACCTTCTAAAACGAGGGAGCGAAAGAAAGTAAAGTGCTTCAAAATAGCGCCGTAGATAAGTGTAAATATTCGGTGTCTTATTTAATTTTTCTAAACGCGAAAGGGCCATTTTGTCGTCTAAGTGACTGAGGGAATCTCGCCCGGGCCTTTCTTTTTGTCCAACAAATTAGTTTTTCGATCAGAAAGAGAATTTCGACAAAAACAGTTCTCTAATTTGGGTTTTTCTCGGCTAGTAGATATTTTTGTAATTAAATGGTATTCTGATTTGATTGAAGATTTCCACTTAGCTTGAAGGGTTGGCAGAGATTTTAAGGGTTTGATTTGAAAAGTCTCTTGGTACTAAAAATTTTTACTAAGCAGGCACAGTTTTCTCCTTCTAAACTTAAGATCAAGGACATTTTTGTAAAATAAAATCTTAGCACGAAGATACTGCATAATTAATTTATTACCCTTCCTCACACGTTTCAATGTTTTTAAAGTGTTTCATGGTTATTTTCAAAATTTACTTGCCTAATAGCTATTATGTTCTGGTTCGTGACGACCGCGAACAGGCAGACACAGCGTTGGAAGGCCTCCCTCTAGAAGGACCGATAACCTGAATAAGGCTGCAGGAATCTGATGGACGTACAGAACCGATCAGTGTGGCGACGCTTGGAGGAGAAAAACAGCCTGCAGTGGACGACTTTCAGCTTAAATGATGATGATGATGAAGTAGGTTTGATTAACATATTCGAGTGGATATTAAAGTCGAAAAAACAGTCTACTAAAGCCATAATACACACATATAATCACTTTATGATCGCCACAACAGAAACAGGTTTAAATAGTTAAAGTAAAGTACCTACCGTTATATGCTGAGTCACTTGACCGCCCTAAAAGTTTCAGGAGCACGCGAGGACTTGATACTTGCTATGTAAACATTGATTGCTCTTTCGTGGCGCTTTTTAACCTCGGAAAAAGAGGGGTGTTATAAGTTTGACGTGTGTATCTGTGTATTTGTAAATCTGTGTGTCAGTCTGTGGCATCATATAGCTTCTAAGCGGATGAACCAATTTTGATTTAGTTTTTTTGGGTTTTGACTTTGTCGGGAGGATTCCTAGCTATGTCTAATGAGAATCGGTTCAACCGTTGAAAAGTTATGCGCATTGTACTCTTTGAATCGGGTTTTTTCGCAAGATATCGTGTCATAATAACAGGTTTTGGTAGATTTATCGATCTAAGCGTGTCTATTACTGTATATTAGATATTTATTTTATAAAGCATGAAATAAAAATTAAATTTCATATTTAAAATCCTCGAAAAAGTAAAAGTATAAGTCTTGTACTCGAGTCAGGAGACTGCCAAAGATAACAAATATCAATCACACAGACCCATATAAACTCAAAATTAGACCTGACCAGAGTTATCCGTACGACTAGAATAATTGGACCGATTTAAGCAAAAATGTTCCATACCACACAAACCTCATTACAAGATAATTGACTTTAAAGTTATTGGTTGTATTTCTCTGGTTTTGTAATACTTAACGTAGTGTTTTTAATTTTGTGGAATTCTAAGTGTACTAAACTAATTTACATGCATGTATTTAGTGAATAAATTGTAATAGTTTAGTAGATATTCAAGAAACTTGCGTCTGGATCATTTTAACAAAATGAATTTTGTATGGGTTTTGCTGTATAGGCTGCGGAAAGAAAAATGCAAAAATGTTTCAAAAATGACAAAAATTGAAACTCAAAAATATTTAATATTCTTGTTTTATTTAAAAAAATAGCAAAGTGACCTTACTCCTCATCCAAATCGAAATCAGGTTCATCACAATAACCATCAATATCATCTATTATTGCATCGTCTCCCTTCAGTTTTTTATAATAATCAATGCAATCCTTTGGTATAAGATGAAATAACGATTTCAAATCATTTAACTTCTTTTTATTAATCTGTTTTCCTGATGGCCATAATTCTTTCAAATCTTCTTCTACGACAACCAAAAAATCAACACCTTTTTCCTTTTTACTAATATTCAGTTCTTTGTATTCCTCATTGAAGGAAGTTCTCATGAACAAAGAATGTGGAGACTCTTTTGTGATTAATATTTCTTTAGTTTTGAGCCAGTTTACTTTGGTCTTATCATTAAATATTTTTCTATTAATTATTTTTTTTTCTAGAATTTGAGATCCAACAAAATCACAACTTTCCATTTTATACACCTGTAAAGGGTTTTTGTTTTTACATTGTTTCATAATGGCAACGTAATCTTCCACGGAGTATATCCTTTCATATTGCTTGAGTCGAGTCTCAATTTTAGCAAAATCGTTGTCATTGGGTAGGAAAGTGTGTCCTGATTCTAGGTAACGGAAGCTGATTGTCTCTAGAGTGGGGTGTCTATTTAATAAAGCCTTCATAATCAAAACGATTTTTATATTCCTGTTTTGACCTCCACAACAGTCACTCCACAAGATCAATTTATTTACTGTAGGGGGTAGCACGCACTTAATATATTTTCTCAAACATGAACCCACTTCTTGGGCCCCTCTACCAGCCTCACCTTCAGCCCAAACATAACAATTTCCAACATCGTTGGAAGCTGAGTGTATACCGCAGTTATACACCCATAACTGCCTTTTATAGAAAACTATGTTGGTCGGTATTCTAGGTAATGGTAATGTTTTCTCCAAATCGTAAGTCAGACATTCAGTTTTTTCACAAGTTTTAGCCTGTTCAAAATCTTCCTTCATCTTCTTCCTTAAATCTTCGGCAATTTTTTGGTGTTCTTCTTTTTCTCTTTGGGCATTTTCTCTTTCGGTTGTGGTAGTAGAATTTTGCAATTTCATTTGATAAAGATCACACTTGTTACATGTATCTTTTTTCAGGCTCTTGCATCTCAAATTGAATTTTTTTACAAAAACTTTTCTAATAATATTGTAGGATGGACATTTTTCATCTTTTCCAAATTTTTTATCAAATTCAATTTTGAACAAATCGTAAATTTTTGGTACTGTCATTCCTGGCTGCAGATATAAAACATTGCTGTTGCTTTCCCTACGATAATGGGATTCATATTTTGGCAACCTGTTGATAACATCAATAATAAGCTCAATATGTGTTTGTGGAGTTTTATTCAATCCACCTGCTCTTTCTCCTCTTCTATCTTTTATTTCTTTGTCATTGCGATTTTTCCGAAGTCTGACAGTAACTTTTTGAGGTGTTATTTGCAGCGTTCCACAAAACATGTCTCGACAAACAGTTATATTGTTAAGTTTATATGTGCGAGTAAATTCTCGAGGTTTCCTCTTCGACGGGGAACATAATGTAACGTAACTTCGTTTCTTTTTGGCTTCTGTAATGTTAGAGGCTATGTATATAAGTTGAGCTACGTACGATCCAAGATGTATGAATTTATGAAATTCTCGTTCCCTATCTTCTTTTGAAATTAAATTAGCACAGTCGCTTTTGCATGAACATTTAAAATCTATGAACTTTTTAGATGGCACTTCCTTCTTTTTAGTTTGGTAAGGTAAATTTTTATATTTTCTTTCTTTATTTTCCTGACGACTATATTCTTGTTTGAGTTTCCTTCCTCTTTTTTTACGACCTTGATTTTCGTTTTCTGGTACATACTCTGAACTGCATACAATATCGTTAGCAATTTCTTGTCCGTAATTAATTTGTTTTTCCGCTTCTTTACTTCCTTCGGTGTTTTCTGTTACAATTTCTATTTCTTCCATATCTTTGATTCCGTCTTCAACATTATGTTTCTCTGGTGATTTTCTTTTTTCAGTTGCTTTATTCGGTGAATGGATTAATGCCTCTGCCGTTATGATCCTTCTTTCATCACAATCAGTGTCACTTTCTGAATCTGTGGTATCTTGTGCTATAAAATCTGGATCTATTACGCTGTCATCACTGTTATATAGTGTATCATTATCTTCTAAACTCTGTGGTGATGGTTCTTCAACTATGTTATTTAATCCAGTGTGCATATGCTTTAATAACCATGGAGTCAACGGTGAATATGAAGGTGGTGGAATTGACAAATTGGAAAGTATCGTTGGACTAGTAACGGGACTAGTAACGTCATCACTATCTGAAAGATTTACAATAAAATTAAAAGATAATAATTTGTAGGTACTTTGAACTTGCTAATAAAAATGTTAGTTTCCTAGTATTATAATATGATAAGATTGTTACCGTTTGATATTGTTTTTTGGAAAACTTCACCAGAAGCCATTTGGCTAACATTGATAAGCGATTTGTTTTCATCATTATCACTCTCTAAAATAAAAGATGTTTCCCGATCTTTCAAGTTACGTACTTCGTTAGTACAATCAGGCTGTAAACAAGAGTCTAACTCTTCGTCATCACTTTCCTCGATATATGTTTCTTGTTGACCTTGAGTGTTGTCAATGCGCTGAACTTCTGTGCATTCTGACCCCAAAACAGAGTTTATAACATCTTTTGGCTTAAAAGTGCATACCGTTTCCTCATCATTACTGTCGCTTGCCTCTACATATGTTTGGCTTTCATTAAAATGTATGGGTTTAATATTCAAATCTCTAGTTCGAGAAGAGTATTGTTTATTATATTTTGGTGAACTATCTTTAATACTACCAATCTCCTGAAGTGGATTTTCAGGGCAACGTTCAACAAAACTTTCATCACAAATTTCTTCACCCATCTCATTTGCCAAAATGTTAAACAACTTTTCCGTTTCTGGAGACATTTCTCTTATTGGCGATGACGTACAAGATTGATGATTTTCGTCATCTGAAACGATAAAGAGCCGTACCTTAGTATCCCTATCATGTCATTTCATAAACCATTTCATTTCATTTCTCTGATAAGTAGTTCACTCTTTACGTTCTACCTATTTTAAATAAGTATATTGTTATTTTTTATTTTTTTGCTAAAGAGCACTGCAAAATGAAATGTGGAAATAAGTATGTACCTAGTATTTATATGTGTCCTTACCTAGCTTAGTTTGAGTCATTTGACGAGTGTTGTTATTGCAATAGTCTTTCTGAACCATCCTTAAAATGTTATCACTCCTTTTACATTTCTTTGTGGAACCGTAATCTTCTTTTTCTGGCAAAACAAGAAAAAAGCAAATAGTTTTAAGCAAAAAATTTTAAAAAAATATGTCCCGACTTAAAATGACAGTCGGTAATAATTTGGCTTGATTTTTTTACGTCATTCGTATTTGGCTTGTGAAGTGGACGGACGTACATCATGTCAGCATCTGAAAATTCTCCTCCGCTATCACCATCTATTCTCAAACCAAACATATATGAAAAGAGAAAAAAATACACCGATGGATCGACGCAGACAGAGTCATATTACACGTGTTATGTGAAATCGAAAGAAATTGATTGTACGGCCCTATTTAATTTACCTGAATTAAGATTTTTTAATCAAAGACCGCAAGATCCTCGAAACGAGTATTTTGGTGCACTGATAGCATTTGAAATGGAGTCTGTTCAACCCGAAATTCGTTCTCAAGTGTATATGAACATCATAAGTTTAATACGTAATGCTCGTGCAGAAGACATAACAGAAAATCAAGGGGCTTTTAGCCCGTGTCCATCTCCTGAATATTAATTTTTTATGAAGAATTATGAAGAAATTATGATTATTAAATCAAAGACTAATTACCTAACCTATGTTTGAAGACTGATTTATGTGATACTTACTACTTAATAAAGAAATAAACCTTTGATTAAAAATGAGTAAGTTTTATTTATTTCATTAGTTTGTTTATCGATAACTATATTTTACAACATTATGCAAAATTGTACCTAAAGTTTGCTGGCGCTAGATGCACTCTACGCGAATTATGACGTGGCGGTTAAAGGGCTAGGTACCTACCAACTTATTCTGAGAAAAATGTATAGGTAGCAAGCCGGGCATAAAGAGCCAAAGAGTTAGGTTATTTAGCGGCCAAATGTACCTAAAAGTTCATCCGGAGATAATAATATTATGTAGATAACGTCACCCGCATGCACTTGTTATTATAATAAAATATTAATACAATACATAAATTCACAGAAGTAACAAAATTACCTGAAATGAATATGAGTAGGTACAGAAACACAACGCGACGTAACGCGAAATATTAATTATTATTACTATTTTAGCTACCTATCTACAATAATAAATTTACTTACCATCACCTTCTTTTCGCCCTGCATCTGTTCTTTTACGAACACTTTTCATTATTGAATCTTTTCTATTCATTTCCAGGTATTTGACTAAACTTTTGTTAAAAAACTCGAATCACCTACCTACTTAAAAACACAAAATTTAAACAAATTCAATTACTACAATGAAAAATTAGTTACACTTGCACTTCCCTTATTTTTTACTACTTATCAACAATAATTAATTTAATCACACAACATTTCAATAGACGATCAATCCGAAATGACGAAGCCGACTGACCCACTCCCCACTCCGCCCGCTGCACGCACAGATACGTCGTAGTTGCGGCGGCAAAGTAGGTACCTACCCACAACCTAATAATGTTTGCAATGCAGTTTTTCGTTTTGATAAATATTTTTAGAGTGTTAGGATTATATTCAATAACACAATAGTACTTACACAATATTAGGTAGATAAGTATTTTGCTATTGCGAAAACTTGACGAAGTGGATTCGCTTTGTTTATTCATTTAAAGTATTATACCTATGGTTTTCATTTCAAAACTGCAAAAACGTTTCAAGCTTTGAGGTTCATTTATGTTACAATTAAAATTAAGAAATTATGCAGCAAAGCATTATTGTAAAAAAGATTCAATTGACGTGGATCGTTTTTGTAAAACTTTAACAATATTTTTTCACTGCGCTTGAAGTTTTACAAAAACGATCCACGTCACTTTAATCGGTTTTGCAAAACTTAAGATCAGTTAAAAAGGTTGATTTAGAAATATGCATAAATGATCTTCAATAAGTTTTGACCACAATATCCTAAAAAAAATTCATGCAAAACATATTATTTTATTCTAGATACAAAAAATTGCAAAAAAAATAGGTTTAAGTAAATAAATAACTACTTAATTAAAGTTTCCGGTATAAAATAATATTCTATTTAAGTACTTTATCGCCGAGATACTAATGATAATTTTATATGGTTAAATATAAAAGGTTGTGAATAGTTTTGAATTAAATTTTTCGTATTTCTTTATTTAAATATATATGCATGTGGCCTGAATCAGTATAGTTCTGTAGTCAAATGTTATTTGGAATTGAGTTAAAATGATTCAAGGTTATTGGAACATTTAAGCAGAATGAGTTTTGTAATATTTTCCATATTGTATAAAAAGCATGATTGTTCCAAGTAGTTTGAATCATTATAGCAAAATAAAATGGCTTATGTTTAACTTACCACCAGATATAGTAACATATAACAGACAAAAATAGTAAATGATCACCAAAATTAAACCCGCATCTTATTGTAAAATTATAACCAAAGTTTTAACATCTCGCTATCCTGTTTAGGCAAAATGACTCCAAATAAATCATTGTTAACCCAAAAGTAGTAAATGATCACCAAAAGTAGTAAATGATCACCAAAATTAAACCAATGACCAAAAAGATTATAAAATTTCTGGGAGCAACTTGGAAGTAGCGCTCGCCGGCCGCTGCCGCGGCACCGCTCGCTTTGCTCGCTCGGCTCGCGCGCGGTTGGTCACAGTTCTAACCTAACCTAACCTATTTTACAACATTAAATAGCGCAATAATTTGCTATTAAAATTTGGTGATCAATTTACTAAATTTGGTGATCAATTTACTAAATTTGGGTTTCATAGTACAATTTTAGGTAATAGAGGTTATGGTCACAAAGTAATTTTAGGTGGTCATTATATTTATCCCCAAATAAAATTAACAGGTCAAGAAAATGCAAAAATGTTTCTAATAGCTTGAAACACTTATTCATTTTAAAAATGGTCTTCGATATTTCAGCTGTGGGTTGGACTATATGGATTTTCGTCAATTATTAACATAGAGTTATGAGTCTTTGATATGTTAAAATGTACCTTATTTGGAGTACATAGGTCACAAAAACTCGAAATTGTCGAGGTTGTGGGTTGGAACATTTTTGCTTAAATCGGTCCAATTATGATTAAGATCAATGGATGAGGAAGAAGATATGCATGCCTGTAACTGCCCTATTTTCACGGAACTATCTAAATGTTTAATATAATCTAATTTCAAATAAGTTTTTGGTGTGCCTTATGGAATAAATCACACTTATATTATAACGGTGAAGGAAAACATCGTGAGGAAACCGGCATGTCCTAGAACCAAAAATTCGAAGACATGTGACATCCACCAATCCGCACTGGGCCCGCGTGGTGGATTACGGCCCATTCCCTCACGGAGAGGAGGCCTGTGTCCCAGCAGTGGGAACATTAATAGGCTGATGATGTGATGTGATGTGATATTATAACGGCGAAAGTTTGTAAGTGTGTGTTTGTATGTTTGTTACTCTTTCACTCAAAAACTAGTGATCGGATTTGGATGAAATTTGGCACAGAGATAGATATAGTCTGGAAGCTGCTGCGCGCGGGTGAAGGCGCTGGCAGCAGCTAGTAAGTATATAAATACCACAACCAGCGAGCAGTTGCCCACCTGACCCTAGATTTTTATGGTGGATGTGGAACTTTTCACTCTGTTCCTCATACATATTTAGTAGGTATGTACAGGCGGCCAAGTCATGCTAGTCATAGAACATGCTGAATGAAAACTGGAGCCATTGGATAAGATGTGTTACAGTGGTGATCGTGAGTTGGAAAACGGAAGAAGCATCAATTTTCACATGGAGGCTGGCAGCAATTTAATGAGCGGTGGTTCTAACAGAAAACATACAGGAAGGTGCCCTCTAGCGGCGTGACGATGCGTCTGTGTTTGCCGTATGAGAGCCATCGTGTTTGATTTTACCACTGGAGGCGCTGGTGTAGAGTAAGGTCTTCAAGACGTCAAATTTCATAGTTTATTAGTTTAAGCGCGAGTTTTTTTAAACCTATTTTATTATTTTAAATATTTTTCAAATACGCCAGATTAAAATAGATACGGGTTTTTCCAACCACTGCTTTAATAGAGTTTTATGTTTCGAAAATTTTATTCTAATGGCACTTCTATGGCATTAGAAATGATTTTAATTCAAACTTTGCTTCAGTGCACGTTGTAACAACGCGACGACCTTATTCGGCAGTGGCGCCAACTAGTGGGCACAAAAATGGAAGCCCTCCGATCTTATAGTCGCACAGTGATGGATTTCTATTAAGATGACGCCTGAGACTATGTATATAGACATATAAGTATAGTACTCATATGGTCAATCTGATCAAGATAATGTCTGGACCTTTTAAAGAGAATGCAACCTTTGTGTTTACCTTAACCTTGTTTTAAAATGATATTTTATTCTGTGTGGCATAAAGGCGATAGGAAGATGATTTAGGTACCCAATACCTAAATCACGTTCTTATCGCGGTTATTTTCATTGAATTATTTTACCTTTTTTTGTCCACGGAAATTAAAAGAAAACAACATAGATGGTCCAGATAGGACATTAAATTTTTTCGTCGGACACAAAATTCGGATACGGTGCGGATATTATCCGCAATCGTTAAACTCCCATTTTATGTTGACCGATCAGTAAAGTTTTTTATCGTTGGTCATAAAATTGACGTAGTCTACTGACAAGATAACATTGATGTAATATTAGGTACTAGCTTTTTCCCATGGCTTTACTCGAGGGTGGCCTATCCCACAAGAACCGCGCTTTTTTGGAAAAATAAGTAGCATGTGGCAATTCGCAATAGAGTAACTATCTATCAATGAATTTTTGTTATAATCGGATCAGTACTCTTTGAGAATAGACCTTTTAAAAGCTTTTATATTAAAAATTGTATTGTCACGAGAACCAAATGTTTATGTCAAATTTCAGCTCAATTGGGCCCTGGGAAGTGGGTTAAATTTAACTTACAAGATTTGATTACAGCCTTAACACCAGGACAGGTAAAACTATGTAAATAAAAGCGTGTAAAAAAGTTATTTTTTAAAACAAGCTTTAATATTAAATTTGTATTGTCACGACAACCAAACGTGTATGTCGAATTTCAGCTCAATTGGACACTGGGAAGTGGTTCAAATCTAACTTACAAGATACCACATATACAAGCTTATAAAAACATTGACACAACCAATGTTGCCTGTTTAAAAGATTAGTTAACATAGCTCTTGTTTTCAAAAGTTGTCAATACAGTTTCGCGCCTTTTCCCAGTCAGGGATTGAGTTTCGAAAGATCCTTACATATTTCACGTCTACACTTTCTAAGTTATGTCGTGTCTTCTGAACATTTTCTATCTTTAGATTTTACTAGGTACTAGCCTGGATTTGCCCAGGATTATTTGAAACCAGAGTCTATCAAAGGAGTCTAGATTATTCCGCCTTCTTTGGTCCTGCCTGCCGCAATGTGGCTTGCAATGTTACTTATAGTTACCTAGGTACCTATATCTAAAACAACCTAACCTTAAGTAGTTAAGGTAACTAAACCGGGAGGGACCGAAATCCAAAAATACTGGTGATCTTCTTCAGAAAAGCCAGGTGCGCACTACTGTATGAACGTTAGTGAAGCAAAAGGAAGCAAGGATCGTAGCAGGCGGCATTCTGTAGTTGCTGCCCCACTCATTTTTAACCTCCGAGTGTAAAAGAGGAGTGTAGGGGTGTTTGACATTTGTGTACATGCATGTTTGTGTATCTGTCTGTGGCATCATAGCTCCTAAACGAATGAACCGATTTTGATTTGGGTTTTTTGTTTGTAAGGTGACTTTATCGTGATTTTAGAGTGTTCTTAACTATGTTTGATGAAAACTCGGATAAGCCGTTCAAAAGCTATGGACGTTTTACTGTTTAAATCGAAATGATTTCGCAAGATATCGTGTAATACTCGTCATTACGTGTTCAATAGATTGTCGATCGAAGCGTGTCTATTTCTAGATAAATTATGTAGCATGAAATAAAAATGTGTCGGGGTTTCATTTTTTAATTTTACTTGTCGTAAACTAGATCCCAACTGCTACTGCTCATTTGTTTATCCTTTTCTCCTACACATAATATAAATAAGATATACCTATCTAAACTGCCATATAAAACTACATTCAAAACAAACTGTAGATAAGTGTTCCTCATTACAAGTTCACTTAATGCAACTCGTTGACAGCTGTCAAAAGAAGCGCGAAAACGAGAAAATTATGTAAAATGCAATGCCGTACTAAATTATTATTCTAGAAATATGAAATAGGAACTACTTTTCCGCGTGGCGGGCGGAGTGTGTTCAAACTTGCGTCCCGGCGGTCCACACGTCTTGCCAGCACATCTTAGCTCTACAGAGTTCATGTTTTGAATACTTGAGTTACTAAGTTTAGCATATAGTACGGTTTTTATTGGAAAGGCTCTGGTGGATCGTGTTTTAATTTATTTTGTTTGGAGTGCATTTAAAAAGCCTTTAACTAACAACTGTGAAGGCGTTATTTAAGGACCTAAATACGCCAAGCTTTTGTGCAATTAGTATAACTTTTTTGGCTGGTTAACAATGCATGCTGGCAATGGAATTTTTAAATGTAAAGATTACCAAAGGGGAGTTAAATAACGAGACTTGGACAGCACGATAAGGTGCTGATCCTCGCTGTTATCTATGGTAGTCGTGTTAAAAAACAATGTCTGGTTAGACTGGAAGCCGTCCCCATTGAGTAGATGTGAGGAAGTAAACGCCTGTTGGATGTATTAGATACATTCAATAGGCGTCGCACAGAGGCAGTTCTGATGTGGTATTTTAAGAGGTCCTTTCCCATGTGCCGATGGTGATCTCCGGGGTGGCTTAAGTGAGGTAAAAATCGCGTTCAGTAGTGGCCCAGTGTTCGGACCCAGACAGGAGCTTTACTTTGTGTAAACTATTTCATCACCACTGCTCTCAAAACGGTGAAGGAAAACATTGTGAGGAAACCGGCATGTCCTAGAACCAAAAATTTGAAGACCTGTGACATCCACCAAACCGCACTGGGCTCGCGTGGTGGATTACGGCCCTTTAAAAACCATGATGGTGTATTGATATAAACACTTTTATTTTGTTTTATATTATTGTCGCTTAATCTAAGTTTTCTTTTTTTTTAATGTTTATTTTGTGTGCTCTGGCTTGTGTCAAATAAATGTGTTTTCTTTCTTTCTTTCTTTTCATTTTCTTTCCCTTTCATAGAGAGAAGGCCTGTGTCCCAGTAGTGGGAACATTATAAGGTAGATGATGTGATGTGATGTGATAAATGGTTAAGGAAACCGGAAAACAGCAAGTCTTAGAACCAAAAATTTGAAGACATGTGATATCACCCGCATTGGACCCGCGTGGTGGATTCCGGCCCATTCCCTCGCACACAGAGAAGAGGCCTGCACACATAATGGACCAAATGGGAGTCTAAGTGCGGAAAACGGGGTCCATCTATCCTATGAGGTCAAAATCCTAAGTGCACTGGATTTTGCCACAAAAGTCCAGCCGGTAATTAATATTTCTTCCCACTAAAAAATAGGCAGATGATGATAACATCTATTATTGCCAACTTATCTAAATCCATTCTAAACTACGGCCAGAATAAAAATCATTCACGTTAAAACACTTCGTTAGAATGTAAATTCGTAGTTTTAGCTACAATGTAGCTTAGTGCAGACGGATAGGCCTCGGGGGACGCAAGTTTGAGCTAATTCGGTGCACTAGACTAGGCTCTGAATTACTATTATTAACATGGACTGTATATCGCTTTACACTGCAACAGAGAAAGCTCTCGAAATAAATGAGGCTCTGTATTTTTAATGTTGATTGGCAAAACGGACTATAAAAGTGGATGGATGGAGAGGGAGAGGACGGCCAATGAAAAGATGGATGAACTGTGTGACGAGTAATATGATAGAAAAATATACATACCGTAAATATATAATACCGTAACGGTTGACAGGACGGTGTGGAAGAAGAAAACTTGTTGCACCGACCAGGGCAGGAAGATGATGATGGGTAGTAAACAGAGTAAGAAAGCACCTTATGAAAAGTGTACTAAAGAATTGCAGGAAAGTTTCCAACCATGTCAAGGCATGTGGAAAACTCGTATGTGGCTGGAATCCTAACGGCAATATTAGGTACTGTGTTATGGAAATACCTAATTTAAATTGTATTTTTGCGCAGTACTCATAACCGGCGTGTGTCATAGTCATACATGAACGTGAGTGAATCAAAAGAAGTATGACTAACGATCGTAGTAGGTTGCGTTCTGTAGTTTCTGTCTACCCCCACGTGAATAATGCATGAGTTTATGTGTTATTTTCCAGAATATAAACCATACAAAAAATAAATAAAATTATTAAATAAAATAATTTTTTAAACAAACTTTTTTTGTATTCTTCTTAGCAAACTCTTTCATTTGATTCATGGCAGTGAACAAAAAGTAACTAGCCTATCTTGGGCCGTCCGCAATATTGGATTTAGAATGACGTCACTAACTAACCGTGTATTGTTATCCAAACGAAACGTGTATGCAAAATTTTATATTAATCAGTGTCATAACTGCTTATAAGTTCAGTTCCTAGATTTGACCCGAACACACTTACATACATACATTGCAGGTTAAATAAAAGCTTGGAAATTTTGTGTTTGTATTTCAATCAAGCAAAAACAGTTGAACGGATTGGAATTATTTATTGTACACAGATTGTTTATATCCTGGATTTACATAGGAAACTTTTTATTCCGGTAAACTTGGCATCCCTTAGTATAATAACAATATTAATGCGGGCGAAGCCGCGAGCAGAAACTAGTATGACATCATTTTGTTGCTTTCTTGATGTCATACAGTTTCTGCCCTACTAGTCATACTAGTTTCAGATAGATAGAAAAATTAAATATACTGTGTTCTTCTCGTTTGAAAGGTTAGTTATACTGATTTTGATCTCGCGTTAATCTATACAAATAAATAAAATTGAAGTGTCTGTATGTAATATCAAAATAACAACGTTTTATTGAATGCACGTGAAAGTATATACGGTACTAACAAAAAATAAGCAATTTTTAAGATTTTTGTCTGTCTGTCTGTTTGTTCCGGGTAATCTCCGAAACGGCTGGAACGATTTTGACGGGACTTTCACTGGTAGATGGCTGATGTAATAACGAGTAACATAGGCTACATTTGATCACGAGAAAATTCATAGTTCCGGCGGGAAACAAAAAAAATAAAAATATATTTTTTACGAGTTTGACGCGGACGAAGTCGCGGGCAACAGCTAGTCTATTAATAAAAACTCTTCCTTTAGCCATCTACTCTTTATTTAGGGAAAATATACAAAGTAGTCTACCTACCAACTATCTTTACCTACTTAGTATTACCAGCTTCTCGGCTTAATACATCAACTTAGTTCCCAAGTTCCCAACTCGTTTCCCTGGGGTGAAGACGTCAGCCCGTGCCACAAGTAGTTAACACTATGATTACTGCTAGAAGAAGTTAGGTTGTACCCTGGACGAATTAATCTATAAATAGTGCAGGACAGTCTGTACTTAGTCTAAAATTATATCCGCTTTTGCTTTTGCTATTTTTAAATTCCCAAAAAGGAGGAGGTTGTTCTTTGTAAGAATGTATTTTATTTTTTATTTTTATGTATGTTTACTGATTTCTCTGTCAACTACTCAAATATGCATAGGTATACATAAAGCGATTTTTATCAACAATGCAATCATTTGCATTCAGAAACTATAATTTGGTGAAGTGGAACTGATGAGGAAGACCACTGGAACTCCTTTAAAATAAGTATGTCACGGGTATAAGATATATCCCGAGTAGTTAATAATTAGTTATGATGAAGCAAATACTTATAAATACATGGTACTGATGAAAGTGGTATCACCGATCTGATCTGATGATGAAGCCGGAAGATAGGCACTGGAACTCCGAAATAAAACAATGTGTCATAGGCGTGTTTGGGCTTATTGAAATCGTTATGAGATGTACTTTGACTATATATGATTTTCATGGAAATTTGCGGTACCAAAACTAAAAAGAGAAAACTAAAAAAAACACTGTGACAATTAAAAATAACCGACCTCAAAAAAAAACACCACAAGACGAAAAACAAAAGGTACCAAAGACACCGACTTCGGAAAAGAAAGTTATTTTTCGGTTTGTAGTGTTTTTTTTTGGAAGTCGGTTTATTTGTTTTTGTTAAAAAGATAAATTATTATTATTGATAGGATTCAATTGACTCACCTGGTGGTAAGTGAAGATGTGGTCGACATCGGTCTAAGTTCCATTAAGTAAAGGGCCTCTTCTCATCTGTTGGACTGCTTCGTAAGACCTTCTGCTGAAAATTAGGTTTTGGTTTCGATTCAGGAGTCGAGAAAAGTTTTATTGAGCTTTTCATCTAGAATTTTTCAGTAGTCTGGAATCAGGCTTTGTGCCCGATTGATGAGAATAAAATTGCTCAGGCTGTAAGTACTAAGTTTACTTCTATCTAACTTTTCAGTAAATACTGGCGAGATCTATAATTATTACTTTATGCCCGTTCTCATGCACTCATGGAATAAACATTGATAAACCACGATCTAATAAGAGACTAAAATGCCGGGCCTCTTTGCATACTCTTTTGGGGAATTCTAGCGTGAACTAGCATTTTGAAAAACTCTCATAGAACTTGCCAGGTTCCCACCCGCAGCCTCCTGCTATCTGTAAAATAAACAGAATAACAAGCGCGATGTAATATCACAAAGTGCAGGTGTTCCCCGACTTTCCCTAATTAAGAGGGAACGTGTTCAACGATTACTCTGTATCTACAAATGTAACACATTTTTGTAGTACAAAGTTTGTTAATTTCAAACGTACTGCCACAGAACACGGAAAGCTTTGGCAGGGACTACAGACGCCATACATACTTTACTTATCCATCCGTACTAATATTTAGATCAAACTTGGAACACAGGTAGACCATAACCTGAATTAGGACATAGGATACTTTTTATACCGGGATTTTCGACCTACACGCGGGCAAAGCCGCTACCAGAAGCTAGTATTATAAATACGAAAGCAACTCTGCCTGTTCGTACCCTTTCACGCCCTTACCGCAGAACGAATTTTGATACAGAGATAGATTGTACAAAGGACATATATTATACTTTTCTCATACATGCTTGGAAATTTGAGCATTATTTTAACAACTTTCTTCGAAATAAATCGAAATTTCTGTACCGGCCAAATACATGCGAGCAGCGGCCGGCAAAAGTTGTATGAAAATCCATATCTGTCGTGTCTAGCGGCCAAATAAATAACAAAGGTATACTCATATCTGTCGTGTTATTTGAAAATGGAACGATCTTACTCCGAAACATGGTAACATATCAAAGGTTTTATTTAAATTTCAAACTGGCTTGCAAATAGAAAGCGGTTAAATGAAAAAAAAAACAAATGAACACTTTAACGAGGGAAAAATATTGTTGTTCGTCTTTCGTCATTGATTTTGAAAAGTAATTTTATTTGACAAAATGTTTTCTAGGTACTACTTAGTTTTAATTACCACGCATTATTTGAGAAATAGTACATTACTGCAGCGGCCAGCAAGAGGCATTCATGAACGTTCGCCACACATACGTAATAAATCCATCAATGCCTAGTTATAGCCAAGACTAGTATAGTACTTTTCTCAAACATGCTTGGAAATTTGGGCATTATTTTGACAACCTTCTTCGAGATACATGCGGGCAGCGGCCGGCAAAAGTGTTCATTTGTTTTTTTTTTTCAATTAACCGCTTTCTATTTGCAAGCCAGTTTGAAATTTAAATAAAACCTTTGATATGTTACCATGTTTCGGAGTAAGATCGTTCCATTTTCAAATAACACGACAGATATGTATACTATTTTATCCCCGGAGTACGTTGCCTTAGGATCGTTTCAGACTTTCAAGCGAGCGAAGCCGCTGGCAGAAGGTATCATCATCATGATCTCAGCCGAAAGATGTCCACTGCTGAACATAGGCCAAATGTCACCACATCGACCGATCACGGGCGTTTCGCATCCACCGGATACCCGCAACCTCAACTCCCTACTGGGAAGCCTTCCAAGACAGCGTCTTTCGGTAGACGGTCACCACTCCAGAAGTTTTCGACCCTTTCGACCATCCGTTCTAAACATCCGAAGAGTACGCTCGTGAAGGACATCATCATCATCAAAGACGTCTACTGCTGGACATAGACCTCCCCCAAGCGTTGACACATTGACCGATCCCGTGCATCTCGCATCCAGCGGACTCCCGCCTCCCTCACCAGGTCATATGTCCACCTGGTGGGAGGCTTTCCAACGCAGCTTTTTTCAGTTCACGATCATCCATTCTACGAGCAATTTCCCTGCCCAATGCCATTTAAATTTGGCTATTCTTCGAGCATTATTGATCGAAGGGGCTATGTCGATAACTTTGTGCCACCTGCGGATATCCTCTTTCCTGATACGATCACGCTAGGAAACTCCGACCAAAGCCCTCACCATTGCCCTTTGGGTGAGAAGATAAATTACTATTTTATTTGACTCGCCATTATTTTCCTCTTTTGTTAGCTATGCTACCAGGTTCATCTTGGATATGCAACATGCTCTGCACAAGTTTTGACAATCAAATCTGATTGTGATTTATCACGAGCTAAATTTAATGAGTTATCACTGACACGTTTGGTTTGTGTGTATAGTTTTGACAATGCCGTCAATAGCAGTGTCCGCTGCGGCGCGTTATTGCTCTGTGGCACCTATCCTGCCACCCAAGGGGTTCTTGCGGAACTTCCGCGCTGCATGTGCATACGTGACTTGAATGCTGCCGACTGTGCGCTTGCAACTTACTACATTTACCTACAATTCGAGCGCTACAAGCCTTTAATGGTCTGTATGCAGTGCCAGTTAGGTGAAATTTCCTTAATGGTTGGAAGAAGGAATGATTTAGCTTATATATTGTGCAAGATACATAGATTATAGAAAACATTATAAAAATAAAATTCAACCAACTTCCAAATAAAAGTCCTTTATTGAAGAGTTTTTATTACCCCCAAAGGTCTTGACCAAATTTATATGGGACCAACTCAGGAAATTATTCTTACCAACACTAAAATAATTTTCAAAATCCGCGACTTCGTTCGCGTGATCCGTATTTTATCCAACAGATGACGTTTTTTTCACCCCCTTAAAGGTTAAATTTCCAAAAATCCTTTCTTAGTGCTACCCTACATCATAAAAAAAACCATGTACAGTAAATTTAAAAAAAATCTCCAATACCCTTAAATCTTCTTTTTGGAGTAGTTTTGAAATCGAATAATGAAATTGTTGTAGTAGTAGTATTTATGCCAAGATTCAAATATAAGCCCAACAATTTTTCACCTTTTCACCTCCTTAGGGGTAGAATTTCCAAAAACCAATAAATACATGAATACTTTTATCAATAAAGAGCGTAAATATAAAATTTGACGTGTCCAATTTACAAACTGTAGAAATTTCATACAAAACTTTCAACCTTTTACCCCTTAGCGGTGGAATTTCCATAAATCCTTTCTTTATTAGGGTTCCGTACCCAAAGGGTAAAAACGGGACTCTATTACTTAGACTCCGCGATCCGTCTGTCTATCTGTCCGTCTGTCACCAGGCTGTATCACATGAACCGTGATAGCTAGGCAGTTGAAATTTTTCACAGTTGATGTATTTCTGTTGCAGCTATAACAACAAATACTAAAAACCGAATAAAATAAATATTTAAGTGGGGCTCCCATACAACAAACGTGATTTTTTTGCGATAATGGTACGGAACCCTTCGTGCGCGAGTCCGACTCGCACTTGGCCGGTTTTTTTCTAAATTTCGTGATGAGTGAGTGAGTGATACAGTCGAACATAGAACCTCTTCCTTTTTGGAAAGTCGGTAAAAATGCCTTTAACGCTATTTAGTTTTGTATAGAATAAAGTGCTCTTACTAAAGTGTTAGGTATTACATAAATACTTACAAACGTTAACATAGTTCTATAGTATGTTCTAACATACTCTACAACTCTACACTCTACTCTACTCTAACTCCAAACTCTAGACTCTACTCAAACTCTAACTCTACTCGAACTCTAGTTCTATTCTCAAGTCTGACAACGAGCAAGTATTTTACAAAAATCCGTTCACAAGTCCCAACATAATATCGTAATTTTTTATGAAAAAAATTAACTTGCTCTTCCGGTTACTCTTGATAATTCAGCAGCAGGCAACAGTAAAATATAATCCTTTATTAATTATCAAAAATTAAATATTACAAATCGGGTCGTCAACAGTGATTCCTTGGTAAAAAAAAACTTTATATTTTTCGGATGAAGCTACCACAATGCTTCTTTCCATCTTAACAATTAATTATTCATTGATAATCTGGCACCTGGGGTTAGCTTGATCCCAAAGACGAAATCCCAGTGGCAATAACACAAAGTCTTCATTAATAAAAGACTCGGAAAGTTAAAACACAATCACCTCTCACACAAACTGAATAAAAATTGTATTCATGAGCCAACCCCGAGTTCTTCTTAATGTGTCAAAAATGACGTCGGCCATGAATACTTAACTTGATTCTTTCAGGCGCCTCACAGAGGAAATAGGTACAATTATTGGCAGTCATTATGCAGGAAAAAAGGCCCCTCTGCAAACAGTTGGGCGGGACAAAGAAAATATCTTAGAAAACTCGGAACACGAAAATGTGTGGAGTCCGCAATTTTTTAAGCTGAACAAAGTTTGCTTCGGCTAAAGAATGACCGAATTACGTAAAGTATTGCTTTCGTGTCCTTAGAGGGTTTCCTTTATGCAGAAATTTATTAGTGTGATCAAATCTTTAACACTTTGTCTATATTTTTCTTTTATGGGTTTTTTTTTCAGGAAATTGTTTCAATGCTTGTTTTAACCAGAATAACTTGGAAGGTAAACAACAGTCTTAAAAAGTCCAAAGAGTTTCGAAAATCTACCAATCACGTGGACGGAAACATTCACATCGCGTCTTTAATCTCGCATGTGATTGGTCGATTTTTCATACTCTTTGTCCTTTTGCCTTGCCGAATTTATTACGCAATAAGGTTGCAGGAATTTTAAACAATTTGATTAAGACACTTAGCAAATTTTTTTTAATTATCTGATGAGTTCTTTTAGAGATCCTACAAACAAACAAACATCTTTCGAATAATTTTATTTTAGATAGATATTATAGAGCAGTGTCATTAATAAGGCCTATTTTTGGAACCACGTCAACTGCTAATAGATTTCTCGACACATAATATGTTAGATTGATATTATCGTTAACGTTGTAGTTAGGTACAAGATATCCCGCAGTTTCACCATTTGCTGTTTATGTACCGGGTTACTTAGCCAAGACCGGAGTGCTAGACTAGATCTAAGAAATTTTAGTATTACCCATATTATAGTAGCTAGGTTTTAGTAATGGGGACATGAATTTGTTAGTCTTATTTTATGGTCGCTATTTTAATGTTTGGCTCTCTTTTCGAACCTGCCTGTCTGTTCGTTTGTTACATTTTCATGCGTATAGGGTAGGGGTGTGCAGCACTGCGCACGTTTACTACCACATTCTCTATAAAAAAACTAAAGAAGTTTGAAATCAACATCAGTCATTATTCATTTACCTAGGCAGATATGCCCAGTAAATAAAAATATTGCAGCTTCTTTAATGCGCACTATTGCACAACGTATGAGTGTGCATCACTTAAAAACGTCACATTTGTAGCTGTCTTCTTGACAATCTAAAAATATAAGGAATTTGTTTATTACCATAGCAGTAAGCACATATCGTCATAAACTACATAATATCTTGAATAAAATTCGGATACAGTGTACAAAACTGCGCGCGCAATCTTTTAAACAATGGCTATGCGCACTCTTGCCCATAGAGCACTAAATGACTTACGTAAGACCACTACTGCCATCTTTTGGCCAGGCAGTTGAACTAACTCGAGTGAAACATGTTTCGATAGTAATTTGACGGAAATAAACACATAAAAACAACTTACCTGGATGACATTTATCACAATCACGTTTTCAAAACACCTAAATATTAAGGTCTTAATTTAAGTTATTTTTTTAATAAATTTTCAGGAATTGTATTAAAAACGAAAATTCTTGCACCGGCACGTTTAAAACGTTGATGATGCGCTGTCAATTAAAGTTGAAGACTTTTTCTTGATTCGAGAATCGCTATGCCCATTCTTGTACCCTACGAAATCATGGACTGATCCAATGTTGAATAATTTTGACATAGAGATAATTTCCGACGTCAAAGCGGCCGAACCCGCTGGCACAAGCTAGTCTAAGATGAAACACTAGACTTGACAACTCAGCTCACGCTCATAATTGACTTAAAAGAGCTTGTAGAGAACTGTGTCGCTAACACAATCAAAATAATCTGACGTAGCCAGATTAGATGACATATCCAAAGACTTTCGTAGATCCGTCACGAAAGCACTTAAACCGCCATTACAGTGGGGCATTAGTAGCAAGTTTGGTCCCAAATTTACCCGTTTCATTAACTACCTAATGATTTCTGATAACGTCGCACTAGTTGTTATGTTCTGAGAAAAGATTGGGCGTGTCTTTTGTATTAACGTTTTGAAAATTTACTTTGAAATTATTTTTACATCTACCGCTTTGCGAGGGTGTGCAAGAAGAGGTTTTTAGAACAAGGACGATCTTTTTATGCGCTGTTCCTGTAATTTGTGTCCTACTTTTATCAGTTCGTATAGGCTAAGAAGATTCTCTCTATATATAAGCAGTCTCTCTAGGGATGTGGCTTAACAGGCGTTGCACAGAGCAGGTTCCGTGGAGAAATGCTCAGGCATACTGCGCTCCCACGGGGAGATAGTGCAGTTACGTGGGACTCTATCCCACTAAAACGCCACGGTGTCCTCCTGTGCCGCTTATGGTGGGAACATGGGCACGAGGGTGTTCTTTTAAAAGGCAACCGCTTCTATGTGCTGATGGTGAACACTGGAGTGATCCGCGCCCCATCGACGCCATAATTATCCTTTTCGTATAAAACACCAATAACAACAACAGATTACGTCATATTTTCCTAAATATGACTAGACCCAAAAGTTCGTGGTTAAACAATAACGGCCGCACGGGTCGGTCTTCATGGCGGTCCTTTGAAGATCTTTCCTGATAGCTACAACCCGGGAGTCTTTAAGTCAAGAGTGAAAAGGTTTCTTCTGCCTAGAAGAAACCGAAAGCGGGTTTCATCGTCGACCACATCATCGCTAACAGGTCAGCCAGTAGTCAGGCGCGGGCATATCAATAAATAAAATAACAAAGAAAATCTTGAATAGTCGTTACGGAGCTAGAAGCCATAAAATCTGACACCAGTCTTATAAACCCAGTAACTGGGTTGTAGAGGTCAGATATAGTCACTCCAAGTAAAACACAGGTACTCAGCTGAATCCAGTAAGACTGGAAGCCGAGCTCAATATGTTTGGGAAAAAAGACTAGGCAGACTAAACCCGATTAAGAAACCCCAGCCTGTCCTAAATCCCGTCCTGCAATAAAAACTCAACCTAAAGGATCCACTCCCTGCCCAACCAGTAACCGTTAGGTATAGCGTGATGCTACATATTATTGTGTGTGCCCTTGCCCTAAAATTCAGAACCGAGTTATGCCGGAGAGAATTGAATTAAGGTTGTGGCTACGAAAACAGCGACATTGTCGAATTTCCTAGTTTTACTCAGAACTGAGAAGTCTATTGGCGACACTCAAATAGTAGGTATCTTATGTCCTTATCCAGGTCATGGTTTACTTGTACTCCAAGTTTTATCCAAAGCCGTCCATCCCATGAAGCGTGATTTATTAACACACATCTAAACAAACAAAGATACAGGATTGCACGGTTATAAATACAGAACTTGTGATGGCAACGCTAATGGCGCCATGTAAATAAAACAAGTTTAAAAAGCGTGGCAAAACATTCTATGTTTTTTTTGGCAGTATTTCAAACAAAGGGTAATCTCAAAAATAGTAAGGTGACCCATAGATGGGATAGTAGACGTTTTTCATGTCCTTAATACAGTGTGTGTACTTATTTATTATATCTATGGTGTGACCCGACCCGGTTTAACTCAAAATCTTCGGATCCTATGTCAAATCCGTGCTTTTTTCATCACCACTGTTCTCAAAAACGGTGAAGGCAAACATCGTGAGGAAACCGGCATGTCCTAGAACCAAAAATTTTAAGACATGTGACTTCCCCCAACCCACACTGGGCCCGCTTGGTGGATTAGATTGATTACATTCCTAGCTGTGGGAACATAAATAGACTCAAATCATGAATGCTACGCAGACAAAGTCGCGGGCAAGGCTAGTATGCTATAAATGAGAGCAATGGATTTAGATCAATAGTTTAAAGCAAGGTAGCGTAAGTTAATAACCATCCTTGAAAAGAACTCTAGTTCCGACTTACACGCGCGCAAGGCCACTGGCAGAAGCTAGTCATTAATATATGTGTGTCGACGGAGCCCCGCTGCTTGGGGCACCTTTTTCTGTCTGCAGGGTCTAAGGCAGTGATGGGCAAAGTACGGCCCGCGAAAGCATTTAATCTGGCCCGCCAACGGCCCTTCGACATGAATTGTATATGGCTTGCGATAATTATATTTTGAAGATCCAGAAGTATAAAATAGATTCTACTTTGCCGCATACCATGGCAGGGCCTTAATTATCGAATTACCCAACCGTTACGTAGCAATATTCATAATGACCAAACAATGTGATAAATATAGAAGTTTAAATCAGTATTCATTACATTGCCCGATTTGACTTGACTAGATTCAAAATGCCCGGGCATTATACATAGTGCCCTTATTAATCACTTGGTCCATAACATCACGCACATCTCTGTGACAAATGAACACACAGAATTAAAAACATGTTTGAGTACTTAATCGCTACTCTCATGGCCCAACACGGAACACAAAACGCTTAACCCCGTGAAATCAATGTTGAAATTGTTTCAGCCAAGCTTTAAACTTAATTAAATATAAATAAAGACAAACACCATGCCGTTTAAGCTCTTTTGTGAGCGTTCCGGTTACAAATCAGTTTAAAAGCCTTTCATTTTAAAGTTATATTGATCTTTATTAAGCTGAAGGGTTCGATGTTGAGGGATGCGCTTCTCAAGTACGGGGTTACGTGTTTGGTTCGGTAAGTATCACTTCAATTTACATCACCTTTGTACGAGTATTACTACTAATTGGACATCACTAACTAACGGTGGAGGGAAAACATCGCGATGAAATATGGACTTATAGACTTTGGTCTTTATTTATTAAGGGCCTTTACCGCTTTTGTGCCGTAAAACATTTAGGTACTTTCTAAAACATTCTCCTAAGTAACGGCTATGTTAAATGGTTTGCTAAATATCGATATTTACTATTTATTCATGTACGTTTCATCATCGGACTACCAGACGTACGGCGATGCGTCATCGGTATATGGTGGACATCCCACCCATACGTACAAAACATTTTGGGGACACTTTTATTATGTGTACAGCTAAGGATTGGCATTCCCTGACGGAGTCTGTGTTTCCCGATAGCTACAATCTAGGAGTCTTTAAGTCAAGAGTAAATGGGTTTTTTCTAGGCAAGCGTGCTTTACCGTCGACCACATCATCGCTTACCATCAGGTGAGACAGTGGTCAAGCGCGAGCCAATAAAGAATAATTTCTTACCTATTAAGGTCGCAATAAAGCCGCAATAATAATAATTATTACAGATTGATAAACGACCGCGTAAATAAAACATTTTCGATCGGATGTCAGTTTGATTCAAACATAATAAACGATGTAAAGAAAAGGAAAAATTGTCCCGTAGTAGATGCACCATAATTTTAGATCTGGCCAAGAATATTAAGAAAAAGAATTGTAAGTGGGCCCAATTTTTTCAACAAATAATAATATTCGTATTATACTATAGCGTGCTTTGGAAAAAGTGAACCAATGACCTGGTGAAAGCCAGGGGTATTCGCTGGATGCGAGACTCTCAGGCTCGGTCGATGTAGCAACACTTGGGGCTTATGGCCCAGCTATGGCCGCTGTGGACATCTTTTTCGACTAACCCACGGCTTCTGAGTAAAAAATTTGAAATTAAAAACTTGTCAAACTATACTTTAGCACGAATACGTGCTAAACTTTTGTCATTAAAGAGGCATGAAGAATTCGAAGTTAAATACTTCGAATTCTTAATTTGGAAACCGGAAAAAGAAAAAGTAATCCCACAAAACTCGCGTTTTGAAATATTTGCTGCTTTCTCTATCACTTCATCTTCAATCTATGTATTTTTAAACAAACTCAAAAACCCAGTCTTCGATTAGAAACATTGCGAGTAACCCTACACTATCGGTGCTTTTCTTAACGAGTCAAGTGTCGAAGTAGATCAAATTTTCATCAAATTCTTATTACATTTGCCGGCTTTTAGCGCCTCTCCAAATTGCATTTGTGGAACATTTTCGTATTATTTTTACTGTATATCTATAATATTGGGGAGGTAAACTTTTACAGCAACTTTTGCCCCCGTGGCCAATTTTTTTAAGTTAAAAGTAGCACTCAGCATTACTTACTGGTGTAGTAATCAGATCAGTAGGTCATATATGGTATGTTCACCAGTGGGTTCCCGCATTGTTGAGGCGGGAGGCTCAGTAACCGTAGCTTGGTCACCCACGGTGAAGCGAAGAGGTACCCGAAAAGGGGAAATTAAGCCGACGACGTAGCGGCCAATGAATAGGCTGTGGTGCCGCTTGGACGACATCACAACTTAGGCGGGCTGCGATTTAGTATGTGAGGCATCGCTGCTGAGGGTTGGAGGCCGCGGCGGGAGAAGAGTGCTGGTACTCGTATTACGGTGCGCCGCTCTCCCTACCTTTCGCGGCCTGGACGGGATCGCCATCGCCACCGTCTGATAGCGGACGGGGTGGGAACGCAGGAGAGGAGAAGTGTCGGTATAGCGTTGGCCGGTATCCCTATTCCCTGCGGCCGAAAAGTGGTAGGTGACGGTGTCACTGACCTGACTCGTCATAGGGGGACCAAGAGAGAATCTACTATATAAATTAGACATACAAACGTTATTTAATGAGATGCAATGATATTATAGTAAGATTATTTTTTATATAAATACATAGTACCTGTTCTCAATCAACCGAACCGATGGAATAAAGGTTTATTCCATCGGGTCGGTCTGGTGCAACGCACACAAATACCGGGCGGTCAGCCAGACCAAGTGAACGGCAGAGTAAAAAGAACGCCAGTGGAAAAATAAAGAAAAAGTCCATTGTTACAGAGAATAGGTCCCGAGGGGATTCAAGTCCTTTAATTGCTACGTTGAACCCTATAGTGGATTTCTATCGATAGAGGGTTTTATTATTTCCTGTTTTCTTGACTTGCTTTTTGTAAAAGGTGGAAGTATACGGGTGTGTAACGTTTGAAATAATAACAAAAGTTCTAATGATCATAATTATGACCTAATTTAATTTAATATACTTTTTAGGGTTCCGTACCCAAAGGGTAAAATATGTCTGTCTGTCTGTTGTTTATATACAGTTCTTTTTTGTTCACTGATAGCTATACAGTTCAAATTTTCACAGATGATGGACAGATAGACGGATCGTGGAGTCTTAGTAATAGGGTTCCGTTTTCACCCTTTGAGTACGGAACCCTACAACACAAACCCTTTTGAAAAATCACTCCTCAAAATTCTTTGGTCTGGTGTTTGTAAGCGCTACTGACTGATGTGTACCCATAGTTGAAGCTCCGGTTTCGATTCTCGGCTTAAGTAAAATAATAAAATATTATCACGCCTGTTATCACTGAAGTACCTATTCTCAGAATGGTTAGGCAGTTGTTGTCGCCCTAAAGATCTAGTACCTGTGTTACAGTGTAGTTAAGCTGATTAGCAAAATATACTATTACAATAGATCACTTGTTCTACAATGTAGTTTAGCTTAATTGCAAAATAGGGATTTACAATGTAATAATGAGCTTAGGTGGCATAAAATAATGTTTAAGGACTAGAAGGGGGGTTGGGAGGAAGTGATATGGAATCGCAGGAGAAGGCAGTCGCGGTGAGACCACTTAGCGAGTGCCTTCGAAATATTAAAGATTTGTGAAATTATGGTGCCTTATTATAAAATCTGTGACAAATTGTGAATAAGTACTTTTAATAAACTTATATTACCGGACCACTTCTTTGATTCTTTTACATCAGAAGTGAGACCGATCAAACGCAATGCCTCCGTTTCGGCCTAGTGATGACGTTAATCGGAAAAGAAATAGGAAAACGCGCTCTCGGCACCGCCGCCGATCAAAACGCTCTGTGTAGCGCAGCAGGCACGGACACGGGCGATATCCGCCTTCAAACACGGCAAGCAGCAGCAGCTCATCCAGTGCATCGGACAAAAGCACGATTTCCAGCAGCAGCTCGAAGCGTGGCCGCCGTCGCATAAGGGACAAACGTGCAAAGCGGGCGCGCCTGAGTCGGACCCCAGTCGTGAGCCAAAATGTTTTACTTTTTCAATATTAAACGAATTTCATCCATTGGTCGATGATATTGCGATGTAGATAAACATTGTTGAAGCTAATTTTTTGAATGGTCTGACAAACGAATAACGTACCAAGCTCAGTTATTAGAAATACAAGTAGCCCAGGTTCAAAACAATATGCTACCCGATCTTTAAAAAAAAAAAGCTTGGTCAACGAGTGGCAGACTGGCAGCTAAAGATCCCAGAATAAAGTTTTATAATTATATTATATTTTTGGGGAACTGTGACATAAGTTTTGAATTTGTAATTTAAATGTGAATAAAGTGTGTCAAAAAAAAAGTGATTTAAAATGCAATTGCTTTAAAAATCCGGGCCACTTAGAGCCCTTTAGAGCTTGCGCTTACAAAGGTTGCCAAGATTTCTGAGATGTAACTGATAAACACATCTTGCAACAAAGACAAGTTTTATAAAGAGGTTAGTTTAAACAAAGTCAAGTGTAGCTTTTATTGATATTGGAAGCGATTGTTCATTGATTGCGAAAGCATTTAATTCATGCACCGTAGTACATGAATTAAATCTAACTCCGTTTATATTATGCGACATTGTTGTTTTCACGGGTTTTAACTATCAGTCAATTTACCGAAGATATTTTCGGTACTTCTTAAAGCAGATACTTACTGTGGAATTTGTAAGGGAGGTTAATAGAGATGAATGTGTAGAATAGAGAAATTTGGTTTACTAACATTGGTTATCGTTTAAGTTTTTAAACCAGTAACAAGAGAAGAGTTCTGTCTTTAATGGAAAATTTGCTGTACATGCTAAATTGTTTGAACAAATATTTTTCAATTACCTACAATGTGTTTCTAATGACCTTACTACACTGGATGAAATATCTTTTGAAAAACTGAAAAACTGAATATGACAAGGACAACGAATAAACAAGTGTATCAATGCTCATATTGAGGGTCAGAGTCTGCAGAATAGATTACAAGCAGGATTATTGACGAATTGTTGGAAGCAGGTATATTACGGGCAAGTAATTCGCCATATGAATGTCACATGCCTATAAATATCAAGTTCATACATTTTTGGGGCTAATTAACTGATTCAGATAGTTTATTCGAGATTGCGCTGTTATATGCACGTCTTTAACAAATTTATTGAAAAGGTGTCTATTTGGGAGTGGAGTTCTGAAAAGTTACAAGCTAAAGAAGGTTTTGTCGATGGCTTCACTGAGAATATTTGATCCAAGATTGCCAGTTATAATGTACGAGTATACAGACGCTAGCCGTAATAGTATAGGTTATATATTGGTACTCGTACAAGTTACGGCAAGTCGCGAGAAACCAAACTAGTGTAGAGGACAACAAACTAACAGTTTGAGTTGGCATTTAGTTATCACAGTAGGAGTGTAGAAGTTCAGACTATCGGTTGGGAATAACTTTTAAAATTGTAACAGACTGTAATGCTGTCTCAGAAATTAACAAAAATACATGACTTGGCGAATAAGTAGAAAAGTTTCGCAAACACAGGACTTTACATTATATATAGCACATAGACCGGGAACGCAGATGCAGCAATCCAGTTTGTACGTTAGGTGTTTGTCACAGACGAAAATGTAATGTGTATCAGATTGGTTACTCGCTGTGCAGTTGCAAAATTTAATATTTGGGTTTTACCTTAGAGAGATTAGTGTGCCGACCCCAATATAGTTGGGAAAAAGCTAGGCAGATATATATACCTTAGAGAGATTAGTGTCAGGAGTTGCCGAGGCACATAAGAAAATAATCTAAAATTGATGAACTGCTGGGCAACAAAATACAGAGTATGGTCGTCGCTGATTGGTAGCGAAAGGATGTAACTGGCAAATAATAAGGCTAAAGATATTGGAGAATTGAATAGAATTTTAAAATATTTGGGAATATTAAAGATTAATCATCATTTTGATCTAAGTCATTTCTTAGATATTGTAGGTAAAAAGCAGTGGACATACGAATCACAGAGAGGACATCTTGATACTATGAAGGTGTTACCTGCTAGAAAACATGAAGCTGTGTATAACCATTGGTAATATGGTGGTATATAGCAGGACGTGCATGGATGTTGTCATGCATTAATTACATAAAAACAAGTTGTACCAAGACAAGGGTGTGATTAAAAGGAGGACATACTATAATTTTGAGGTCTGATGCACAGGCTTCGAACATTGTTAATATAGCATTATTCTGTTATAAAAATGGATTTGAAAAGGATTGGAAGATTCTATACGGCTGGGCGACGATGCAACAGCAAATATAGAATTTGGTTAAATGTTACATGGCTGGCCGACGATGGAATAGCCAAGGGTTGAAAGATTCTATACGGCTGGGCGACGATGCAACAGCAAATATAGAATTTGGTTAAATGTTACATGGCTGGCCGACGATGGAATAGCCAAGGGTTGAAAGATTCTATACGGCTGGGCGACGATGCAACAGCAAATATGGAATTTGGTTAAATGTTACATGGCTGGCCGACGATGGAATAGCCAAGGGTTGAAAGATTCTATACGGCTGGGCGATGATGCAACAGCAAATATGGAATTTGGTTAAATGTTACATGGCTGGCCGACGATGGAATAGCCAAGGGTTGAAAGATTCTATACGGCTGGGTGACGATGCAACAGCAAATATAGAATTTGGTTAAATGTTACATGGCTGGCCGACGACGGAATAGCCAAGGGTTGGAAGATTCTATACGGCTGGGCGCCGATGCAACAGCAAATATAGAATTTGGTTAAATGCTACATGGCTGGCCGACGATGGAATAGCCAAGGGTTTGAAGATTCTATACGGCTGGGCGCCGATGCAACAGCAAATATAGAATTTGGTTAAATGTTACATGGCTGGCCGACGATGGAATAGCCAAGGGTTGAAAGATTCTACACGGCTGGGCGCCGATGGAACAGTAATTATAGAATCGGGTCACGACATAGGCGTCGATAAAAAAAAGGGGTAAACTTGGTGAGGATATGTTAATGTCAGGGTGTTTGAGGTTAATGGTCATCTGAATAACCTGACCGTTGATGGACCAGGTTTAGATGTTCAAGTGTTTTTTATAATGATTATAAAGAAGATGTATGTTCTGAGAAAACTTTACTGAAATAAAATATTCTCAGTTAACACCTTTACATTTATTCTTTGTTTGTTGCCAGCGATGGAAAAACAAATCAAGGATAAAACCTGGTAGCAATTGATAGTTGACGACTAACATTTTAAAACTTGGTTTTTGTTCTCAGCTGATGCACCAGACCTAACACATGCGAGGGCGCATGCGTATGCAGGACGGCCGGATGTTGTCGCCCTAAAGATCTAGTACCTGTGTTACAGTGTAGTTAAGCTGATTAGCAAAATATACTATTACAATAGATCACTTGTTCTACAATGTAGTTTAGCTTAATTGCAAAATAGGGATTTACAATGTAATAATGAGCTTAGGTGGCATAAAATAATGTTTAAGGACTAGAAGGGGGGTTGGGAGGAGGTGATATGGAATCGCAGGAGAAGGCAGTCGCGGTGAGACCACTTAGCGAGTGCCTTCGAAATATTAAAGATTTGTGAAATTATGGTGCCTTATTATAAAATCTGTGACAAATTGTGAATAAGTACTTTTAATAAACTTATATTACCGGACCACTTCTTTGATTCTTTTACACAGTGGTGTACATACGTATGGAAAATCCACATTTTGCCAATTATGTTTAATTCCCTTAAAATAAACAAAATCATAGTGGTATTTCTCAGTACCAACCCAGAGTCCTTCTTTGTTTCCAATTAATGGCAATAAGGTCGCTCCCTATGTCATCGGACTTAAATATAACTGAAGAAATGTGGAATTACCCCACACACCTTTGTTTATTCCACAGATTACCCCATTAAGCAGGTAATCTGTGGTCGAACCCTTTGAGAAAACAGGCGTGTTGATTTATTTATTGTTTTTAGGGTTCCGTGACCAACAAGGAACCCTTTTAGTTTCGCCATGTTCGTCAGTCCGTCCGTCCGAAGCTTAGCTCTTAGACTCTTAGTACTAGAAAACTATAATTTGGCATGGATATACATATTAATTATTCAGACAAAGTGGTAAAATAGAAACATGTTTTTTATTTTTTTAACTGATACTTGTTGTATACGTAAAGTGGAGCTGTTTTTTTTTCGTGTCTATCCCATGGTGTGGGGTATTGTTGGATAGGTCACTCAAAAATATTTATTGTCTTTGAAAACCATTTTTCGATTCAGGGATCTGTATGCGTAAAATTCAGCTAAAATTGGTAATTTTTTGGGTTCCGTACCCAAAGGGTAAAAACGGGACCCTATTACTAAGACTCCGCGATCCGTCTGTCTGTCTGTATGTCTGTCCGTCTATCACCAGGCTGTATCTCATGAACCGTGATAGCTAGACAGTTGAAATTTTCACAGATGATGTATTTCTGTTGCCACTATAACAACAAATACTAAAAACAGAATAAAATAAATATCTAAGTGGGGCTCCCATACAACCAACGTGATTTTTTTGCCGTTTTTTGCGGAACCCATCGAGCGCGAGTTCGACTCGCACTTGGCCGGTTTTTGTTATAGTCAAGGGTCTCCGCCCCCCTGCCAGCTAGCCAGCCAGGTTGCTTTTGGATATGTGAAAAAAATCACTATAATGTATGGAGACAACAATTTTCGAACGGCAAAGTTAATTTTGTTCCTTCGTTATGGCAATTTTCGGTGCTTTCATTGTTTATGAACGTTAGTAATGTTACCTATTTATTTTGGTGAATGTAGCTGTTTATACGGAACCCTCTGTGCGCGCGTCAGACTCGAACTTGGCCAGATTTTGTTATTTACTTTGTAGATGTTTTTTTCGAATAATAAAAATTTTCTACATCTATATATATAAAAGAAAGTCGTGTTAGTTACTTCACTTATAACTCAAGAACGGCTGAACCGATTTAGCTGAAAATTGGCAGGGAGGTAGTTTAGAGGCAGGAGAAGGACATAGGATACTTTTTATCCCGTTTAGGGTAGGGTAGGGTAAGTAGGGTAGGGTAGGTAGGGTAGGTATGTAGGTAGGGTAGGGTAGGTAGGGTAGGGTAGGTAGTGTAGGGTAGGTCAGGTAGTGTAGGGTAGGTAGGGTAGGGTAGGGTAGGTAGGGTAGGGTAGGGTAGGTAGGGTAGGGTAGGTAGGGTAGGGTTGGGTAGGGTAGGTAGGGTAGGGTAGGTAGGGTAGGGTAGGTAGGGTAGGGTAGGTAGGGTAGGGTAGGTAGGGTAGGGTAGGTAGGGTAGGGTAGGTAGGGTAGGGTAGGTAGGGTAGGGTAGGTAGGGTAGGGTAGGTAGGGTAGGTAGGGTCGGTAGGGTAGGGTAGGTAGTGTAGGATAGGTAGTGTAGGGTAGGTAGTGTAGGGTAGGTAGTGTAGGGTAGGTAGGGTAGGGTAGGTAGTGTAGGGTTGTTAGGGTAGGGTAGGTAGGGTAGATGAATGTTTGGTGTTTTTATGGCAAAACAAAGTTTGCCGGGTCAGCTAGTAGTTAGATAAAATATGAAATGTATGTAATAGGCACTATCATAAAGAAACAAAGTCTGTTCTACCAATGAATTATCTACTCATTTGAACATGTTTTTATTAAGTATTAACAATATTATCTTTTGTTGTCAGCAAATATTCTACGAACTACGCAATACTGTGCAACGTGCTGATAATACAACTTCATAAACTGACCATCGGGGAAATCCCCGAGTCAGTGTTGCTAGTAAAAATAAATAGTAATAATATAATATTCACAACGGATCTTTGTATCTCTGAATTATTAATTATTAAATTGTTGTCGCATCGACCTATCTCGCTTACTCTATGCATTATACTCGACGAAAAACTGTTTCTTGAGCAGTGGTTGGCAGAGCCAACTTCAGAGAGTTCAGAGACACAAAGGTTCGCTGTGAATACTATACAAAAAAAAAGACACATGTTTTTTTATTTCACATAGGCCTACATGGGCCTATAAAACGTCGACAAAAGGTGCACGGTTCGGGTTGGTCGTTTCCTATGGAGAAGAACCGGCAAGAAACTCCACGGTTACTCTTTTAAAAAAAATTGGTTTGTTTTTACAATATTTCCATGTAACAGCATTAGTGCTTAGATATGGGGGGACAACGTAGGCCCGACAATAAGCAGTAAGAAAAAAAAAAGTTTGTATAAACGAGATAAAGAGTTAAAAAATGTTAACAAGCTATTAGAAATCTAGAAGGCCTACAATGTTCACACATTCACAAAGCAATCGGTAAAAGAATCTATACAAAAATAAAAAAAATATAACGACTAAATTTAACATGTAGCACAAATTTTGTTATCAGTGCTGTAACTATTCTTAGCAAAGGGCTATGAAGATTATTGAAATCATTGTAAAAAATCTAATTAAAAAAAGAAGGAAAAAAAAAACACATATTCTTGCCGTTTAAGAGTTACCAGGGAAGCCGCATGCGCAGAAGGAGCTAAAGCCAATTTTTTTATCTTCAACGTAGTCCTTGATTTTATAATATGCTTTTTTAATAAGGACACGTTTGATGTAGTTTTTGAACTTTCCATCGGTCAGTTCTATAACTGACTTTGGCAACTTGTTATAAAAGCGTATACTGTTTATAAGAAAAGACTTGCTAGTTTTCGTTAATCTGAATTTGGGTATTACAATTTCATGCTTACTGCGTGTATTTAAATTATGGAAGTCGCTTCTAGTTTTGAAAAGCCCTCGATTTCTTCGGACATACCTGCCTGTTACTTTCTGAACGCAGAGTAAAGGCCTCTCTTCTCGTACAGAGAAGCCACGAGCATTAACAACCACGCTTCCACAATACGGTTTAAACTTATATCAACTGTAAGTCCAGGTTTCTTTACGATGTCTTCCTTCACCGTTATCTGATATCCAAGATAAACTTAGAAAGTACATATAAATTGAAAAAGACATTGGTACTTGTTGATTTTACTAATATTATAAAGAGCTAATGTTGTTAGTTGTTTATTACTTTATACATATGGACATGATCGTAAAAGGTAACAAGTAAAATTTTAAAAAAAACCCCGACACAAATACTTCTTTATAATGTATGTAGTACTTAAGGTTACACTAGTCGATGGCACGAACTATTTTGTGCGCGGGGTTAAAATGCGTGCTATATCAACCGACAACACGTGCGGAACAGATAGATGCTGTTATGAGCAGTAAGAAGCTAGTACGCATACGAATACACACTTTTGCAAATTTGTAGCGAAATGGATGATGATTTAGAACGAAAACGAGCGCGCGAAATTTTATAAACAGACCCTTGGGAGTCTGGATATCATGAAAAAACTACTTAATGTATCTGTTCAAAATAAAATTATTTGCATTTTTGAACTACTAATCTATCCCTGTATGGAGGCCGTTTTTAAATTTTCCTTCTTCTTATGGTACTTATTTGCGCCCAAAGATGCGTTCAAATTAGTGTTAAAATATGAAACTTTCGAAGCATATAACTTTCAAGTCATTTTTTTTTTCCTTTTTTGCTTCCATACAGGACTAGATAATGATGAGAAAAATTGATATGATTTTTTATTTTGAACGTACATCTATAAACAGTGGAGTAAAAGCCAGACTACGTTTGTATGGATGAATTTTCGACTAGTGTACCCTTAACACGCTTCGATTGACAATCCATCGAAATACATAATTATAACATATGTTGCGTAAATACCCGAATCAAAAATTAAAATGCGCATAACTTTTGAACGGCTTAACCGATTTTCATCAAACATAGCTACGAACACTCTCTATAAAGTCACCTTCCAAACGAACAAAATCTATTCATCGTTTAGGAGCTATGATGCCACAGACAGATAGATACACAAACAATCAAAGAACACACACGTCAAACTTAAAACACCCCTATGTATCCGTCGCGGGTTGAAAAGAAGATTGAAGGGCAGTACTGATCCAATAAGGTAAAATATTCTTTCACTAACAGAAAGATTCTGACAGCGGCTTCGCCCGCGTAAAGCTCGAAGATTATCCCACTTAAATGTACTTACTACTGGGATATAAAGTATATTTTGTCCTAATGCAGATTAAGGTCTACCCATATGTCAATATTCGTCCAAATCATTTAAGCCGATGAGGCGTAACTAACAAACATCCAAACTTACGTACCTCCTGACTGTTCGACCCGGTTCGATTTATACCACATTGATAAGCGATTTTAACACCCGACGGAAAAAGAGGGCTGTTATAAGTTTGATGTACCTGTGTGGTTGTGTATTTGTGTATCTATCTGTAGCATCATAGCTCCTAAACGGATGAACAGATTTTGAGTTAGTTTCTTTTGTTTGAAAGGTGACATTATCGGGAGTGTTCTTAGCTATGTTTGATGATAATCGGTTCAGCTATTCAAAAGACTTGGGTGTTTTTTTACTGTTTGAATCGGGTTATTTGCGCAAGATATCGTAGCGGGGTTTTTTTAATTACACTTGTTAGCAGCATTCATATTACCTTGCTTCCGTGTATGTTCGGCAATTAGTAATCCGTTTTTAGGGTTCCGTACCCAGATGGTAAAAACGGGACCCTATTACTAAGACTCCGCGATCCGTCTGTCTGTCTGTCTGTCCGTCTGTCACCAGGCTGTATCTCCTGAACCGTGATAGCTAGACTAACTACTGGTAGCTACGACTGCTATTTTGGTGTACAAAGAATATATTCTATACAGACCTTCACACCCTTTTCTTTTTTTTATATATACACATATTTTTTTTTCCTTTGTATAGATTCTTTTACTGATTGTTTTGTGAATGTGTGAACATTGAAGGCCTTCTAGATTTCTAGACGCTTGTTAACATTTGTTAACTCTTTATCCCGTTTATACAAACTTTTTTTTTAGTTTCTTACTACTTATTGTCGGGCCTACGTTGTCCCCCCCCTTATCTAAGCACTAATGCTGTAACATGGAAATATTGTAAAAACAAACCAATTTATTTAAAAAAGAGTGACCGTGGTTCTTCTTGCCGGTTCTTCTCCACAGAAAACGACCAACCCGAACCGTGCACCTTTTGTCGACGTTTTATAAGTGCCCATGTAGGCCTATGTGAAATAAAAAACATTTGATTTGATTTTCTTTTTTTTTGGTTGCGAAATCATCCAATGACTTCCCCCACTCTGGGTGTAGCGGGAGGCCGTGTCAGACTTTTACTGACTAAAACCCACCCGTGTTCCTTCAATTGCTTGTGCAAGGGCCGCGGTAACTCTCTTTCAGATTTATCCGCGACCAAGACTTTCAGACCCTACAGTATAAGTTATATAATATTTAAGTAGAAGGTATTGTTTACGATGACGACTTGGGTTTTGTGTTCAGCGTAACACTAGCAAATCAGCGACTTTCCTGATTCTGAAATTCAATTTATATCACAACGATAAATAATTTTAACTAAGCGTAATTACGTTACGATCGCAGTACGCAGTTACATTCACATGGACGAAAAGCGATATAATTCGACCAATTGGCACTTGTAATTTTCTTAGTAAAGACGTGTGTGATGTCGGCTATCCACGCAATTTAAATTGTGCCGCGACATCAACAACGTACCGCGAACCGGAAGACGATATGTTGGAAGGCCTCCCACTAGGTGGACCGATGACCTGGTTAAGGTTGCGGGAAGGCGCTGGATGCGAGACGCACGGGATCGGTGAATGTGGCGACGCCTGGGGGAGGCCTATGTCCAGCAGTGGACGTCTTTCGGCTGAAATGATGATGATGATGATCAACAACGTTCCTTAGGACTTACAGAACATCTGTATTTCCAGGATCGTTTTAACGGATCCGTCGATCCGATAAAACGGATCAGTATTTTAATAATGTCATATGTGTAAGTCGCTCATACAACTAACTACCTACGCTATAGCCGAATAAAAACGTATCCGATAAAGTGGACCTGTAAAACGGACAGCTGTATATTTTCTCGGTTCGGTATTTTACTGGGTCTGGGATACTATCATGTGTGTGAAGTCACTCATACAACTACATACGTCAGCGCCGAATAAAAATGTATAAGTAAGATAAAGTGGATCTGTAAAACGGTCCTCTGTGTGAACGAGCACTTACGTTACAGTTGATGTAGTACCAAAAAATAAAACAAATTACTGCGGTTATGTCACACCATTTATTTACAAAATCAAAGAAACCTATTTTATATACGCTGTCAATAATGTACGAAAATATTTTTTATGAAATCGAATAACCTTTCGAGGCGAAATAACATTTGCCATCTTAGATATTTAAGGCCTTCTTCTTCTTCATCAGATTTTTAATAAAACAATTTTTACAATGGAAAATTCTGAATTCTAAATTCTTAATCCTAATCATTGTTTAAACTAATCATAAGGCTATTTTTTAAGGCTTTGTCAATTCTGGGATACCTTAACTCCATGCTTCTTGTAAGATGGTACAAATTCAGGGTGTACCCAACCCCATTACTTTATTTACTTGATTGATTAAAAATCTAATTTATTTATTCTTTAATTTTTTACAACCAATTTCAGACTCAGTTTTAGAAAACAACCTTTTGGATTACAAACAAATAGGTATGATGTATTAAATATATTAATTCATACTTAACTTACATTTTAAGATTAAGAGTACGTTTTCACTGATAAAAGGTAACATTAATGCCTAAATAAAACCACACTGTTGACTGACACCGCGCGGCAGCGCCGAGGGTTGCAAAACCCGTCAGTGCAATAATATTTAGGCGTTATTTAAGTGTTATAACTTATATTAACGGCTACATAATATAAATATGTAGATTTAAACAAGGTCAATACTACAGAAATTATAAAGTATATTAGAACCTAACACAAATTATTAGTTATTTTACTTCATGAACAAATTGAAGAAAATAAGGGTGTGCAATATACAAAAGTATCTAAGACAGCATATCAAGCCATATCATATAAAAAAGCTAAAATCTCACTGTCCCTTTCTTCCTTAGTTTTTTTTAGAAACAGATTGCAATACTGATACTCGTATTTCAATTTAGTTGGTGCATTACAGAGTGCACTTATTTCTTATCATATTATCTAATCTTCATCTTCTCGAGTCTATGGAAAACTCTTTATACATTTTGGGCCCAGTTGGTGGCCACACTGATAGATATCTTTATAAGACTTTACAAAGTAGAGTTGTCCATCGCACCGGGCAACTCGCGAGTGCTATAAGACATACGGCTCCTAACAAACATCCTGGACTTGTAGAATTTGTATAAAACTAAACAAACCAATATCAACAATATTAAAGCTACGCAAGTTTCTGTAAATATCGATTTTGTCCTTTCAGTATTCGATACCAATTTCTCATTCCTTGGGCTTGTGGGCAACGATTCTGTCTGATAATGCATCAAAGAGAATTTATTCTCAATTTCGTGTATTACGTTTTGCTTTTCATTAGCTATAGTTTTTTCCAATTCTTTCTTGACTTTATTTATATACGGAATCAAATCAGCTGTATTATTAACAGTGACTAATGGGAGCGAAGTTGTGGTTGCGATGGCATTTTCATGTAATGAGGTTAGGATTTTCTTAAGCAGTATATTAGTAGCGTTGTTCAAATCTATAACCTTGGATGTTAAGTTAGCAAGATTTGATAGATTTTCTTCGTTGATAACGTTAGATTTTTCAATTACACTCGTGATATTTTCGAAATATTTATCATTACTGTCTGCAACGGTATTCTTATTACTTATACTAATGTTATATAGAATGTTTCTCATATCTTCTAGTATCTCATTCTTTTCACTAACGTTATTGACTGTCGCAGTTGGTCGAAAAATCGGTCGTTCTTGATCTTTATTACATGTTACTCCATCAATATTCTCACCATTATGCTCATCTATCTTAATCGCTGTTATTTCGAAGGGAACGCCTTGTTTCTTCAGTTTAACTAAAATGCGACACGACAGTGGATTATCACCGATACTCAACTTTGATAAACTGGTTCCTGCAAATTCCTCAGCGTTAATTTCGTCAATTTTGTTATGATCTACTATAAGCTGCGTTAGACTTTTAACTTCATAAAATCTTTCACTTTGCAAATCTTTAATATTATTGAATGACATATCGAGCACATTCAAATAAATGAGACCACGGAAGATTCCATAACCAATAGCTGATAAACAATTATGAGAAATGTTTAAAGAAAACAAGAGCCCGTTATCCTTAAATGCTCCCGGTTGAATGAAAGTAATTTTGTTGAAACTTAAATCTAAATGTAGGAGTTGACTGATATTTGAAAAGGATCCAATTTCTAATCGAGTCACACTATTATTCCTTAGAACTAAACTCGTTAAATGTGTTAACGCGCTAAGGTTTAATGCACTGATATTATGGAGACCTGCATCTGAGATTGCTACATTAGAAATGGTGGCATCGTCTTTCTTGAAATGAATATCAGTTTTAATACCAGATAAATTTAGAGTATGTAAGTTTTCGGTATTTTTTAATAAGTTTGGCGTGAACTCAAGCTTTTCATTATAAGATAGATCTAATGACCGTAAATCATTTAAACTGTTAAACGAATTGTTTTGAATATTTTCCATTAAATTATGAGCCAAGTTAATATTAGTCAGACGCGATAGCCCATATAGACATGTAGAAGAAATAGTTTTTATAAGGTTATTATTTAGAAGTAAAGTGCTCAATCCAATTAATTCAGTCATGTTTACAAAGAAGTTTTCCAGTTCGTTATAAGACAAATCAAGCGTTTCTATATAACCAGTATGTACAAAAACATTAAATTGTAACTCTTTTATTTTGCTTCGAGATAAATTCAGATCCTTTAATTCAACCATATCGTTAAAAGATGCGTTCTGCACGATTGTCAGTAAGTTGCGGGATATATCAAGAGTAGGTAAGGAAACCAAACCGTCAAAAGTGTCGGTTTTTAATGTTCCCGCCAAAGGATTGTCAGAAATTTCCAAGTTTATCAAACTGCTCAACGATTTAAAAGAATTTGGCTCCAGTTGTGAGATGGCATTGCCTGATAGATCCAAATATTCTAGACTGTTCAAATCTTGAAAGTGTTCAGGTTTTATTTGAGCCAATCGATTATTCCTCAAAAATAATGTCTGGAGATTAGTCAGATCTTCCTTGTCGAATTCAATGCTAGACATTTTGTTATTGGATAAGTCTAGAACTAGCAAACCTGTTAATGTCTTGAAACACATGCTTGATAATGAATAAATGCCATTATTATTAAGAAGCAAAGTGTCAAGGCTGGTCAGACCGTTAAAAGCATAGTTTTCAATTGCCTTCAGTAACTGGAAGCTTAGATTTAACGTTGTGACATTAATACCTTCAAACGTTCCTTTAGTTAATGAACCTTCTAATAAATTATCGCTGACAGAAAACTTTGTAATAACTTTATTTTTGAACAAGTCTTTGGGCAGAGACCTTAATTTATTCCTTGAAAGATCGATACTTGTCAAAGATATTAAACTAGCAAAGGTGCCTATACTCGCTTCTTCCAGCACATTATTACTTAAATCTAAACTATAGAGGAAAGCCATATTATGAAACACGTTATCAATGGTCGTGATAAAATTTGAACTCAAATCCAGAAATTCAAGTTTTTGCAATTTATCAAAATCGTGAACTTTCAGTTCTTTTATTTTGTTGTAACTTAAGCTTAGAGTTTTTAGTTCACTAAATCTGAAGAGGGAAGAATTGATATCGGTCAACCTATTGTTAGAAAGATTGAGATTTAACAAGCTTCTGGTGCCCTCAAAAGTAAATGGAGTCAAGCCTTCAATGTAGTTGTGTGACAAATCTAAAATCTGCAGATCATCGATTTTATCAAACACAGCGTCGGGAATTTTAACTAAGTAATTATGAGACATGTTGATTTTCCTCAACTTGCTATACGGATGCTCATAACTATTAACATTGATATCACTGATTGTGTTGTACGATAAATCTATTTCATTTATCACATTCAATTCATTCTTATTGGATAAAACAGCAGTTTTCAAATGGTTCCTTGATATATTTAGTATGGCTAAATTCTGCATGGATTTAATAGATGGCATATGTTCATAATCGTTGTCGCTTATGTCTAAGGAATATATGATGTTTAATATGCCTTCTTCTCGTCTTCCGTAGTTGCTGTTTGAAATTACTGGGATAGACCCAGTATTAATATCTGGTGTTGGATTTTTGATGACCAGGAATATGGGGTCAACTCTGTATCCAGCGTAAGTGATATCTATGGAGCAGTCTTCATTGTCTTGGTGTGGTACGTTGTAAGAATGTCGCTGATAGTTGTCCCATCTGTAGTTGCTGTTTATATAGCTCGTGCAGAACATGTTGTACCTGCATTTGTTGTGGTCGCGTTCATTGGTGCATAGGTCTGTGTTATAGCTTGAGGCTATAACACAGACTATGGAGAGGATGCCTAAAACAAAATTCTGTGTTAATGTCTTCAATAGCTGAGGCAGCGCCATCGTTTCGGGCGTCTGTGTTCCCTATCATCTATAACAGTGAACAGACATATCCTGGGCCCAAACGTTTTAACGTAGACCTCATCTATCGCTTTCAATTAAGATAGATCTGACAAGAGTGGCCTCATTGTAGAAATATATTATGTGATATTATTCAAACTTTTATGGCAGCTGATCTTGCTAGACCATGGATTGGACTTACTACCTACACAAACACTCCAGCTACTGGGCAGTTGATACCAGGTGGTAAACTATGTAGGTAATATAAAACTGTACTTTTAGCAGTAAGGGTGCCTTTCTCCCAGAGATATGCTATGCTACATTGCTATGGATGCGTTTGATATACACCAATCATATTCATTGCTCTATATAGCACAGCACTGGTGGTAACGAATTCTGCTAAGCTATGTTTTTTATATGGATGGATGCATGATCTGGATACGTGCTATGGATGGTCGCCTCTCCACTCACCGCGCCACCGCGCCGCCGCTGCCGCCGCGTCGTTTCCCGTGCCTTCCCTACTATCTATAAATCGCATAGCTTGAGCTGCGCATCTTTCTACACAGCTACCTCGCGGCGGCGCATCTTCATAGCCCATCTTATAGCCTGCTGCATAGCTCAGCATCAGTGGACACGGTCGCATAGTTTCGTAGCTTAGCTTTCACATCCTCGTAGCATAGCTGCATAGCACATCTCTGGTGGAAAGGCACCCTAAAGCTTTTATTATTTTTTATTAAATGTAAATTTACCCAAAACACTATCCCAATGTGGAAACCCGGCGAACACTATCTGACTGCGGTAGCCATCAAGGATGACGGAGAGAGGCTATATGCCCCGTGCCTAGATTACTGATTTACTTAGTTAATGATAAAAGTACTTACATAATATTCGAAAATCCATATTGATTCGTTTCATACCTGCAAAACAAAATAAATATGAAATTATTATGACCCGGTTTTATGTTTTCTGGAATTCGTCTTTATTTGTGCAGATTGGTGTTAGTTGATAGATTTGCAGTTGTAAATCAGCAATTCACCACGTTTCGACTATCGTCTTGAAGACATCCTCTAGTGCAGCAGTGAACTGTTTCAACACTATCCTTATGTCAGACCGACATGGACATTTGTACAAACACTTCAGCACCTCGCTGTAGTCGGTGTACCGATACAGGTAGTCAATCTGTCACCGTTGTAGAGATTGCAGTACATCCCAAGTCTCGATCGAATCGAAGACTTTCTCGTTATCAAACATTTATACTTAATACCGGGTAAAAATCTAAAGTAAATTACCTACTAATAAACCGACTTGCACCTGTTATTTATTTCCTCCTATTTTTTTTTCTGACCAAAAAAAAATAGGAGGGACCTGAGTAACTACCTATAATCTATAAATTAATATAAGTAACTACTAAATACAACAACAATGCCTAATCATAAAAATATTTAAAAAACGAATAGCAATTTATTCAAAAAAGGCTGAGTTGAGTTCCAGTACTTTTTGAACATCAAAGTTCTACAAGACAGTATCTAAGTAGGTATAGAGTATAAAGTAAAAGTAAAAATACTTACAAAGATCAGTAATTATTTTCTCAACATAAATAAAACTGTATAAACTACAGACACGGTAAAGATATCTACTACAGACCAATGTGTCCGTACTCCCGTTACACTTGAGACTAAATGTGTGAACTGCGCAATATTGTTTAGGGTTCCGTATTGGAATAGTGAATCGATACTGCACTTTTAAAATATGGGGTTAGCGCGGGCATAATTTAAAGCTTCAAATATGTATTACTCGTACACTTTTTACATTCGCTAGTTTTGTTTTTAGATGTTGTGTGTGCCGTGCTAAATAAACCCTTTCTGCCTTTCTTCTATCACGAATTATTTAAAAACTAATAGTACCTATGATCGATCTAATAGTAGACTGATGACCTGGTTAAGGTTGCGGGAAGGCGCTGGATGCGAGACGAACGGGATCGGTCAATGTGGCGAAACCTGAGGGAAGCCGATGTCCAGCAGTGGACGTCTTTCGGCTGAAGTGATGATGATGAGTATGATCTATGGTTGCCCAAATTACTTATTAACAAGGTGCTGATTGCCCAGAGTCATCAAAACGTTTTAATGCCGCTACTCGAAGAGACTACCTATATTAGTTTACTTCAGCCTTATTAAAAGTAGACATTGTGTTATTTTTTTTTAACATAATTTGATGCTGATAGAAATAGAGCCTCTGTTGCAGTCATGTTGCAGAAACCACCTAAACTTGCAGGTTTCTTAGGTGCCTTTCGTATATAAGTAGCATCTCGTCACATCTACGGAACCGTCTATTTATTCACAGATCATGCTTGGCAGTTTTATCAGTAAAGCTGACAGGACGTAGCATCGGTTATCGTTACACACACACAGACAAACAGTTCCATTGCTAATTATTAATTAACTACAAAATAAATGCATTTTTGTCTCCCTCGAACGCAGTATGTACTGCACTTTGGTTATCATTTAGACTCATCAAATTCGTAATTGTAAGTACATAGATAGGGTTCTTTGTTCTCTCAAGCATTACAATTAGTGATAATGGAATTATTAAATATGGGGTTTACGTTAAAATAACAGAGTTCATTAAACCTTATCAACGGGGTGACTGTTAAGTTCGCACTTCTATACCGCGGTTTTCTTTCGATCATGATCGAATCAACCAATCACATGCGAGATGAATGACGCGATGTGGATTTCCGTCTGTGTGATTGGTCGATTTGGACGATTGGATAGCGGTCAAACTCTTTGCGTTGCCGTATTCACTTACGCAATGGTTGAATGTCGTAATTACCGAAACAATTAAAATGCCATTGTGTCTCGCATGGATCCACGGTTCGGCCACTCATTACTATTGATTTGATTAAGTTTTTGACCAGCGAGTTCTTCAATAAAGAATATTAGTTAACCTATGCAGCCGGTTGACGATTGACTGGTAGAAAATGTCTAACGCATTAAAACACAAGCCACGTACAGATGCGGTACATTTATGCGTGAAATTTTACATAAATAATAATTAACCCTCACTCTCTCACAGAGAAGAAGCCTGTGTCCCAGCAGTGGGAAAGTTAAAAGGCTGATGATGATGAATAAACTAAACGCAACTGTTTTTCGTTTCTGAAATTCTTAAAAATGCTTACAGAAGGGCTGCAATTCGCTACCATTAACCCTCTGTCAGTATCTTCAATCAGCTGTAGTATCTTCTTGAAATTATGAAGACAGAAAACAGGTTAGTTAGAGGCGCATCACCCCACCCATCACCCATCATATATAGCAGTCTACAGCTGGACAAAGATCTCTCCAATTGCACGTCATTTGGTTCGATTTTCGGCAACTGTCATCCAGCTGCTACCAGCCACCCCGCGAAGATCGTCGCTCCACCTAGCCTTAGGGCGTCCTACCTTACGTTTACCAGTTCGCGGTCTCCACTCAAGAACATGTTTACCCCAACGGTCACCGGTTCTACGACTTATAAAGCCGGCCCATTGCAACTTCAGCTTACTTATTCTGTGAGCTATGCCGACAACTTTGATTATCTGCCGGATTCCCTCGCTTTGAATTCGATCCCTTAGAGAGACTCCGAGCATAGCCCTTTCCATAGCTCGCTGAGTAACTTTGAACTATACTAAGTACACCCAAATTTCGCCAATTATGACAACATCCCATGAAAAAAAATACATTGAAGATATCAAGAAATTACTCAAAGTAAATAATACATTGTAATTTATTCACGACATACTCGTACCTGATTAACAATATTTTTGAATTTATAAAAGTTGGTAAGAAACTGAATTAATACATACTTTGAGCTGAGAAAGGGGCGCCTGGTACTACGTTACACGGCCTAGTATCACCCACTGTCAAAATCGGTTCGTCTAGTAAAAAGTTCTGAGCTAATTACACACAAAAATACACTCGAATTGAGAACCACCTCTTTTTAGAAGTTGGTTAAAAGTAGATAAGCGTATCCAAGAAACCTGCTAGTATGTCTGACACATAAAGGCAACTTTGTGAACTAAATTATCTCACATTAAACAGCGTCTTAGACTACCGTTAGTTATCTTAAAATATGTGTTATTTCTTTGTCTTGGTTAGAACGTGGTTATCTGAATGAGAATCCTGTTTAATTTATCAATAATATTAATTTTGATAGTAGTCTCCTTGACCCAATTAATCCATAGGTGATGATATACTACTTATATCAATTTAGCAGATTCTGCCAGCGGCTTCACCCGTGTGAAAAGAGTTATTATGTCATGGGAACATTATAAAAAATGTTCCCATGACATAATAACGGGCTAAAAAGTATCCCATTTGCTATACCAAAACTATAATATATCTTTGTGCCCATCCAGATCCGATCAGCCGTTCTGGCATGATAGTGTGATAAACATTCATCCATCCACACTTTCGCATTTATTTTATTAAGTAGGAAGTAGAATTAACTTTGGTAAAGAATCACTACCTCTCTCTTTAATAGTTGTATTTCTTGATTTCTATGCTTTTGTTCCATTCTTATTATTGTATATATTTGTCTATATAATATATATGTATATATATGTATTTATTTTATATATAAATAGTACACCAAAGACTACCTACAGTACTGTCTTTCCTTACATTTTTAAAATCCATCCAAAGGTTGTCTTGAAAAGATCGCTTTTAGCGATAAGGCCGCCCATTGTGTCACCCAGTGTAATATTTTCTTCGTCTATAATTTCTGTAACTTATATGGTGTACATAATAAAGAGTATTCTATTCTATTCTATTCTATTAACATGGATGCAGGGGTCTCTAGTCCCGGGCAATTTTTTTTTTTTTTTTTCTGTCTGTATTTTTTTTTTGTGCCCTGTTAAATGCTCATGCATACCTACTGCACTACCACGGGGAGATAGTGCAGTTATGTGGGACTCCTACCCACTAAAACTCCACCCGGACCCTCCTCTGGGGAGTACCCCTCATCTTCGGCGTACCAGAACACATTGTACGCCGTGACCACTCCAGGGACCAAACCAGCACATGGGTGCCCGACTGCCCCGTGTATGGCACCCTTGGTCCTTGTGACGGGTCAAAGTCGATGCCTTCGCCACCAACCATTCTTCGGCCGCAGGGGATAGGGAGTGCGGCCAATGCTATACTGACACTCCTCCTCCCCTGCGGACCCACCGCGTCCGCCGTCAGACGGTGGCGACTCCATCCAGGCCACGCAAGGTATGGAGAGCGGTGCACCGCAATACCGGCACTCCTCTGCCGCCGCGGCTTCCAACCCTCAGCCGCGATATCATATGGGTATGGGAGACCCCATAAGACATAGCGGCCCGCCTAAGTTACGATGTCGCCCAGGCGGCACCGCAACCTACATTTTGGCCCCAACGTCGTCAGCTTATCGGTTTTTGCCCTGACGAGCGGCCCCTCCTCGGGTTCCTCTTAGCTTCACCGTGGGTGACCTACTGAGCCCCCCTCCTTGATAATGCGGGAACCCACCGGGGGGTCTATGGCAGTACCTAGGTTTGATATTATTTCATCCAGATCCGTTCAGCCGTTCTAGCGTGATTGAGTAACAAGCATCTATCCTTCCATCCATCCAAACTTCCGGCTTTATAATATTAGTAAGTAAAAACTAACTAAAAAGTAAAATAAGATAATTTTGTCTGTTTGTTACGGTTTCACGTCTAAACCACTGAACCAATTATTGGTTTAGAGATAGATTATATCTTGGAGGGTTTCTAAATTGAGTATTTGGGGTTAGTAACGTTTCAAACAGTAATGCCAAATTTTGACATATTTTAGGGCTAAAGTAACTAGAGTTTAACAAATACTCAACTTCAAATAGGTACTTACTTAATTCAGAGTGCTGGGGATAGAACACTTTTTATCCCAGGAGTATCCTTAGGATAATTTCCGATTTCGAAATCGGATATAAATAAAACAAAAGCTTATAAACCGGTTATAAGATTTATTAATAATTACAGAACAAACAAATACATATTTTATTTCTAAGACTGGGATATGTTAACTACATAGATTATAATATTTAAAATTTTATTAAAGTTCTACCATCTAGCAATCAATGTTTACTTCACCAACTACTGTCAAGTAACAAATTTATTTGCAGTGAATACCGAATTTGTAATGACTCTAATGACACATTTATCTTTAGATACAAACTGTCACACACTATAGCAGTAAAAGATGACACTCTTAAAGCACTTTTTTTCTCAGACGATAATATTAACAACCGCACAATGGAACCTTACTCTGACGTATCAAAACTATTACGGTTCTACTGTGAAAGAGAGACGGATCTATACAAGACACTATCCCTTTTTCACAACGGAATCATAATTGCGTTGACAGATTATATTATAGCAAAAGTAAGATATACAATACCAAATAAAACAGTACTTAGGCAATATCATTTAGGTCTCCTCAATATTAAGAGTCCTATATCTAAATAAAGATATAACTATATATTATAAACTTAAATGACACTTGTTTCGTTTCGAGCCTTTTCCGCTTCCTCTTTTATAGCTCTTAACATAAACTTCCTAAAATAATAATTCTGTTCGCGAACCGCCTCTAAGATCTTCTGACTGGTCACTAACAACCGTTCATCAGCCATTATATACTGAGGCGTATCTTTTAAATTCTCAAGTTCGTTAGCAATACAAGGTATGCCTTCAACAGTGTTCTTACCTTTCCCTCCGACCAACACAGTAGGTCGAACCCTAGTATACCCATTGTTAAAGTCACTCAGGACCTTTCCCAACCATTCACAAGTCAGATTATTGTTATCCACATTTACTCTCAAATCGAACTTATGGCCGTACCAACTCGTCATGTCTAACACCTCCATATCATTCGACCTCACAGACAGAACCTGGAGGCACTTCAAATCCATCAAGAGTATTGAATCTAAATGTGTGATCCTGTTGTATGAGAGATCTAGGTTCAAAAGGTCTGTCAAACCTTCGAAACTGCCGTATTCTAATTGTTTCAGCTGATTGTGACCTAAACGGAGTGTCTTCAAATGAGGAAGTCTTTTGAAGGTGGACGGACCGATCTGTTGTATTTTGTTGCAAGTTAAATCTAAGTAGATGAGACTCGACTCTGGTAACCTCAAAGATGCTGCGCCCAATTCCCAAATTCCATTGTTACTCAAATCTACAGTTTTCAGTTCTGTTTGATGGCGCAGGTCTACTAGCGACGGATCTGTTATGTTGTTTGAATGTAAGAACAAAGTGATCAAACGTAAACCTTCCCCGGATGGTATGGTGATCTTGGACAATTCGTTATTAGAAAGATCTAAGACCCCACCTTCCGGGTGAAACATAACTATGCGGATACTATCGAGTTTGTGAATCTCATTGTAAGTCATATTTACAAGTTTCAAATTGTAATTGTTATTGAACGTCATATCGGGGATGAAATCAAGTCGATTGTATGATAAATCAAGGTTCTGTAAGTTTTTCATAGAAGTGAAACTTTCGTAGTACAAATGCGAGATGTAGTTGCCACTCAGGTTCAAATATTTTAGGTCAGCAATATCATTCGCATTGACTATAAAATCTATTAGTTTATTCTTTGATAGGTTTAGAGATATCAGCTGGATCAACGATTGGAAAGCGCTATGTTCAATGTTCGTGATAGAATTCATGGAGAGATCTAATTCTGTGAATATGTTTACGCTGTGTTTATCCAGGGTCCTAGCAAATCTAGACGAAATCTCTTGAGCGGTAGCGTTGGGAACATTAATGATGTGGTTTCCCGTGAGTATAATTTTACAGATCAAATGATTAGCGAAATGGTCCCAGTGTCTTGAGAACAATATCGGCTTGATTTTTTCCAGTTCGTTCCAAGAAACATCGAAAGTTTCCAAATGGTTGATGATCTTGAGAGATTCTTCATCAATGTTCTGTATCTGATTCCCTCTCAAGTACAAATGCTTTAAGTTCTGAAGGCTGTTAACAGCACCATTTAAATCTTTAATCCTATTATTGTTTAACCTTAGTATTGTAAGTTTCGTTAGATTGTAGAACGGCTCTTCAGTAAGATCACTAATTATATTGTATGAAAGATCGAGTTCTGCTAGTGTTGATAGTTCACCGAAAGCATCGCCTGGTATGTCTCGTATAGCGTTGTTAGCGAGAGACAACTTTCTCAGTTTATTCGGATGTATTTGGAACTGAAAGAGTTCTGCAATTTCTATTAATTTGTTGTATGACAAATCGAGAGTTTCCAGGCGGTTTAGATAAAAAAAGGGAAGTCCTGAGATGTTTTCAATACCCATATTAGCAAGTTGAAGATGCTGTAATCTGGTAGTGTACATTAAGATAGCTAGTTTAGTTTGCTGCCATCTTCCTGATACTCTTAAAGAAGTGATGGTGTTAAGGAAATTGAAGTCCAAATTGTCGTCGAATCGTTCGCTGGCATCGGTAACTGTGACGTCAACGGTGACAGGGTAGTTAGTCGATTCGCAGCACTCGTTGGGGAGTCGGATGCCGCGGATGTTTCCGATGCAGTGGATCCGAAAGGCGCACTCGCCAACATTATGGATCTGATTTGCGGGGCAGTAGCACGAAGAGAGCGTCACAGTCGTGAAGATGACGAGAAGTGTGTAAACTGTAAACAATAGAGGTTTTTGTTTACACTTTTGTTTTTGTCTGAGGATTTAATCGGTGCAATCGCTTAGTATCAGACGTCCTCTGACGAGAATATTTTATCAGTTATGTGCCCGTGGCGGCACTTGTCTAGTAAAATTAGCCAGAGAGTAGTAATAACTAAATAATTTTTCATTTGTATTCCTCGAAGAGTGTACATTGAGAGTCTTCTTGCCACAATCAAGACATGCATCTGCCTACATATTTTTCACCCTATTTCTTTACTGGTATAAACAAAATGTAGGTAGTATATGTTATTATTGTTTGATTTATTTCTCTACTTTACTAACTTAATTTAAGTACTACTTATACTATTTTAAGGGTTTAGCGTAGTATGTTCTTATATTGTATGTCGTTTTGTGACAAATAAACACGTTTTCTTTCTTTTTTAGGGTACCGTACCCAAAGGGTAAAAACGGGACCCTATTACTAAGACTTCGCGATCCGTCTGTCTGTCTGTCTGTCTGTCTGTCTGTCCGTCTGTCTCCAGGCTGTATCTCATGAACCGTGATAGCTAGACAGTTGAAATTTTCACAGATGATGTATTTCTGTTGCCGCTATAACAACAAATACCAAAAACAGTATAAAATAAATATTAAAGGGGGGCTCCCATACAACAAACGTGATTTTTATGCAGTGTTTTGCGATAATGGTACGGAACCCTTCGTGTGTGGCCGGTTTTTCTTCTTTACATTTGCTGATTATATTAAAGTCACCCGTTAAAGCAAGCAAAAGAACACCGTCCGAGAAAGAAGAACGTGTTACGCCGACCCCAAGTAACATGAGGCAAGGGCAGAAAGATGATGATGAATGCTGTCCTATTCTGGTTCTCAATTTTTATTTAGCTTAGAATGTCCCACTGAAAGGTAAAGGCCTCCTCCAAATCCTTTCAGGTAGGGTAAAACCAGCAGCCTAATTGCGTAAGTGAATTCTGCAAAGCAAACAAGTCGGAACCTTCCCAAAAACGACTTTACGTATTGCATATTACACTCTGAAAAGGAAAGGTTATGCTCCTTTCCATTACCAATATTTTGACGTAGAATTGATTGTAAAGAATGAACGAAAGCGGAAGAATCGAGATAAAACTTCACTATTGGTATTGTGTAATGAAATTATGTCCTAATGATTTGGAAATAAATCATTCGAGTTTGATGAAACATAACGCAGTAGATGAACTTCAACTCAAAGGAGGATGTTTGTACTCTTTCCAAATTAGTTTCACAATACCGAAAAAGTTGAAAGAAATGATTCTAATTCTTTGAAGGAATATACTTTTTTGCTTTGCAGAATTCACTTACGCAATTAGGCTGCAGGATAGTTGCCCCGATTGTAATTACTCTAGTTGCCGCAGATATATCGCCATTAATCTCTCGAAAGATTCTCCAACTAACACTATGTTGACCATGTCTCATGTCTCTTTGCGATAGCAGAGGCAGGTAAAATGCGATCAAAGTTTTTGCGAGATAGATGTTCCGTTTCTCGGCGGTGCATCTATCCTAAACGTAAAATCGCTGGAAATATTAAAGATAATGTTTTATACTTTTCATAAATTTGAAAAAGTGATTTCAAAAAGTCTTGTCCTAAGCCATTTCGAACCAGCCCTTCTGATAAGCATACCAAGCAATTATAAATATACAATAACAAGGATTGCACATGTACGTCCTACAGTTATCAGAAAAGGACACGAATGCAAGAAATATTATCACAGATACTTTGTTATATTCTCGATGAAACTGACATATAGACAATCGTGCATTGATATTAACAGCGCTGTTATTCCGTAGCAATAAGGTTGGTTTTCGTGTGTTCATATTTACTGAGTACGTCCTACGCACCCTGGAGTCTATCCACCTCTTTGCTGACATGGCATAGATTGCTAACTTCCACAGCATAAGCTACTATCGTGTGAATTGTGACAATTAGTGTCACATATCAACATAAAATAACTTCACTAATTTATACCCCTAAGGGACAGGCGACGCTTGGGGGAGGCCTATGTCCAGCAGTGGACGTCTTTCGGCTGATATGATGATGATGATGATGAAGGGACAGGCAGAGGGCTTAAACATAACTGGAAAAAGTTATGTTTAAGTTCCAAGTAAAAGAAGGATTGGAATTTCCTGCCGGAGTCTTTGTTTCCTAATAGCTACAACCAAGGGGTATTTTCAAAATCAAAAAATTTAATGTTTTTTATTTCACATAGGCCTACATGGGCACTTATAAAACGTCGACAAAAGGTGCACGGTTCGGGTTGGTCGTTGCATGTGGAGAAGAACCGGCAAGAAACTCCACGGTTACTCTTTTATTACATTTAAGTCAAGAGTGAATAGATTACTTCTAGGCAAGGCGAGACATTCACACAAAAAAATAAATGTGTGGCTAGCTATTGCCATCAATCGGTCACAAATCCAGATGGGAAAAACCCAATAACACTTTGACCGAATCGGGAATCGAATCCAGGTACTCGCTCAGCATTCTCGCTTGCGTCCACTAGACCAACGAGACAGGCATAATAGTAGAAAAAGTTCTTTATTTACCTTGAATCATGTTTCTCTCTCTGGATAACCTCGATGCCAGAAACTAAGATGACCCTCTGAGCTGAAGCTGAAATAAATAAAATTTGTTTGTTAATTATTGTAAAATGAAAGCCTTCATTCTGTGCACTTTTATGGCGAACTAGCTTTTGCCCGCGGCTTCGCCCGCGTAAAGAGGGTATTATTATCCCAAGGGAACGCACTACCGGGATAAAAAAGCTATTCTATGTTCTAATCCAGGACTTGATCTATCCGTGCGTCAAGTTTTATCCAAATCCGTTCATTCATTAAGACATTAAAGGTAACAGACAGAGTTACTTTCGCATTTTAGTATGGATAATAAACATTGCGTTGCCAAAATGAATGATTATTTAACTTTACTCTAGAAAAACCGGAGAATAATGAAATTCATCATATTGATAAGTAAACTGCGTACGCGCATCTATTTACTAAGCAAAGTGACCTTTGAGATTTGCTACTTTTTTTAAGTATGGGCTTGAGAGACAACAGTAAAATAAACAACATTACATAAAACCATACCTGCAGTTTTCCCCAAAGAGCATCAGCAGTGACCATAAGCTCTTAGAGCAAGGTTATTTTTAGTGTGCGTAAGGGACAGATGTGTCTGACTTGTATACAGCTGTCCCTTTTTCACAGACGAATCATGATAGTTTTGAAACGTCATGGTACGGGGACAGAGGTGCACTTATAGTAAGTAGGCTCGCGCCGAGCGGGATCGTGAGACAGCCGATCCCGCTCGGAGAAGAAGGCGTCGCGTCGGTAAGGCAACCGCCTCGATGACTTAAACGCCGAAACCCCGCTTGCATCAAAAGTAGGCAGTACTCCGGGAATGCTTTGGTCATATTGGGGATTCTATCCGCCCACCAAGTGACTCCAGGAAAGTCGGTGGCACAGCGATCTCGTGCTACCCTGCACAGCGAGGCTCAGGGGAGGCGCTTTTTTAGTCTCCCCAGGGATGTGAACTAACAGGCGTTGAACAGAGGGGGCTCCCGAGTGGTCTTTGGGAGGGGACGAGTGTTTTACGTGGTGATGGTGATCAGGTGGTTTAGTGAGTTAAAAATCCCACACACCCTGGTCTTTTCTCCAAAAGCCCAGGCGCCTTTTGAAGGTTGCCCCCCGTAAACAAAAAAAAATGCTACCCCCTCATTTTCTATCCTGTAATTTGGGGTGAGCGTATTGCCATTAATCGCACACAAATTTAAACTATGGGCTGCTACTGAGAAATAAGTAAGAAAAAAAAAGGACAAAGTAACACTTTGTCCGACTCGGGAATCGAACCCAGGACTTCATGCAATATGTTAATTATTGTGAAAATGAAATGCTTCGTTCTATGAGCCTTTATGACGAATAATAAACCTTGCGTTGCCAAAATGAACACTTTTTATACTCTAGATAGTCGAGAATAATGAAATTCATCATAATATTAATAAAACTGCGTGTGCGCATCTATGTATAAGCCAAGTGACCTTTGAGATTTGCTATTTTTCTTTACGTATGAGCTTGATGTAAGAGACAATAGTATAATAAAAACGGTAAAGCATCACACAATAATGAATTATAAAAAAAATCGGCTATTATGATTTAAGGCGCAGATACCCCTCAGTAGCTGATTTTAAAATGAGAATCACGTCTAAATGGACAGTCGTAATTTTTTGAAAAAATTATATATTACATATGACCATACCATGGAGGTCAGACAGGCAGTCGCTCCATGTAAAACACTGGTACTCAGTTGAATCGGTAAGACTGGAAGCCGACCCCAATATAGTTGGGAAAAGGCTAGGCAGATGATGATATGTTACATATGACCATTTTGTTAATACTTTGATCTAAGAAAATTTTGACTTATATTCGTATAACATAAGTGTAATTAATTTATAAAGTTATGTCTAGCACGGACAAAAACACGACAATCGCACCAAAACCGCCGGGTGTATTGCAATGAAATTGTCACAATCTCAAAAACAATTTAATTATCTACATTTGATCTACGGTTTTAACAAAAAATTACAAGAATTTTGGATCGCGCGAGTATGAAACGAGTGCGCGTTTTGTGCCCTCAAGGTCGTTGGTGACTGCCGTCGTCTTTAGCAGCAGGACTTGTGTTGTGCCCGACTGATGAGAAGGGGCGCCCCATATTACATAGAACTTAACTGGTGAAATGTGTGTGTACTATGTACAATTCTACTAAATAATTTAGGGAAAACAGGCGTGAATTTAAATTACGTATGTTATTATTCAAACAGATACCTATTCCTATACTTATGTGGTTTCATCTTAGTCGCGGATAAATTTGAAATAGTTACCACCGCGGCACTGGCTCAAGCAACTGAACGAAATCAGTGAAGTTTAACACGCCCTCCCACTTCACCCAGAGCGGGAGAAGTCATTGGAAGATATGATACACCAAAAAAAAAAACAATGGTTTCCATTTTCGTAATTTGACGTCATATAACCTATAACTAGCGGACAAACAAGAAGCTTCCAACAACACCTTATTTGTCAAATTATGATAAGGAGTTTAGAAGTTATAAGGGAAAATATGAATATACATACATACCGGTTAAAAACATAACCCCCCTTTTGCTTCGCCGTATTCGGGTAAAAATAAGACAGTGAGTCAAAAAGCACTCATAATTAAAATATCCATATACTGGGAATAACCAGTTATTGGGTTGTGAAGGTCAGATACTCACTGGTACTCAGCTTAGAGTACAGCCGACCCCAATATACATAGTTGGGATAAGGCTAAGCAGATTGATTTTGACTAAAAAAATATTTCTCACTCAAAAAACAAGCCAGGAAACCGAAAAAGTTGACTCCTGCGCATTACACAAAAACTGTTGCGTCAATTTAAAAAGAAGCCATACCTACTTATAGAAAACTGAAACTATAAACGCGTCCAAAATGTCTTCATCTTCCAAAAAACACTTGTACTTTGAATACTTTAAAACACTTATAAATAACACAGAATTAAAATATAATATTCACCTGCATCCATGTACGAATTGCGTCGTGGTTAGAACTCAAAGTCCAAATAAATAAGACTACACTCCTCCGAACAATTCGACGCTTGACGCTTGGAATTTTGCTGAGCCCGAGTTATGGGACACCGGTCGTACAAAGATTATAATAATAATTGAGACATACTATAATGTTTACACCTTAGTTTTGACTCTCTGAGGACACAGCCACATTGCATCATCTTGTCTAAAGATTTTTGCAAAAGTACTGGTGCAATTTTGGGATTGAGTAAATAGGAATCACGCTTGCTCATTGCGAATTGGCGACTTTTCAACATCATAGGCTTTTTACCCGACTGCCGAAGGAGGGTAATGTGTGTATCAGTCTATGTATGTATGTTTGTTCCTAAGTGGAGTTCTAGAGACCAAACGCGTTGGCTAATTTTGATGACTCACGTCAATCGATTCGTCTGAACATTGCGAGTTTCACTGGCTATATTAAAATTGGAAAATATAAAAATGCCGGATTTTGGGCGCCATATTGTGGAGACCCATTTTTTTTTTGTCTTCTAAGCGCATCGTGTGGGATATCAAAATAACGGGTTTTGATAGGTGATTTGAAAAATATATAACACTTATAATAATATGTTTAAATGTAACAACTTCGAAAAAAAAATGTTAACTAAAAAGTTATAAATAAAAAAAAAATATCCAAAAAAAATAATAAAATCCGACTGCTTAAGAAGCGAACTAAAAAGAAGTAAACAAGAAGAAAATCATGCTGTGCAGTCGGAGGATACATCTGGTTTTGGTCAGTCAGCTCGCGAATATGTATCCTTCAACTGCAAAGCATGATTTTCTTCTTGTTTACGTCTTTTTAGTATTTTTTCGGTTTCGGTTTTTATGATTTTTTTAATTAACTTTTTTTTACAATTAATCTTAGTTTATCAGGATAATGTAATAATGAAATCAAGATGTACAAACCTCATATAGGTCTAAGTTGTCTCTGGTTGTGTTCCTGCAACTAACTATATAAGAAGATGGGCATAGATGTTGTAGATCCTTTATCTTTACGGTGTACGCTTGTTATTAGGGTTCCGTACCCAAAGGGTAAATACGGGACCCTATTACTAAGACTTCGCGGTCCGTCTGTCTGTCTGTCTGTCTGTCACCAGGCTGTATCTCATGAACCGTAATAGCTAGACAGTTGAAATTTTCAAAGATGATGTATTTCTATTGCCGCTATAACAAAAAATACTAAAAACAGAATAAAATAAATATTTAAGTGGGGCTCCCATACAAAAAACGTGATTTTTTTGCCGATTTTTGCGATAATGGTACAAAACCCTTCGTGCGCGAGTCAGACTCGCACTTAGACGGTTTTTTTTATCCAAGTAATTAATGATGTCACAACAAGTTATTTACTTCAAACTTGTAGAGACTCTCGCACACTCATCTCTGCCAGTCATGAGTTACGATGGATATTGACGGAGTTGGACCAAATGCTGCCCAGACATGGCAGTGCTTCAAATGTTTATTGGCACCAATTAATACACAAAAAATACGGTCCCAGGGTTAAAAAGTTACCACCTGATCCTTAATCAATCAGCAGTCATAAGCAGTCGGGTAAAAATAGGCAATTTGAAGTACTAATGCTACGCAGACAAAGTCGCGAGCAGCAGCTAGTATCCTTATAAGGGCACGGTCCTATTCATGTTTGACTTGCAGAATTGTTGTCAACAATACAATACAACGTACTTCTAATTAAAAAAAAAACACTACAAACTGAAAAATTACTTCTTTTTAGGAAATCGGTGTTCCTGTTTTGTTTTATTAGTTTTTTGACACCGACTTCCAAAAAATAAGTTATTTTTCAGTTTGTAGTGTCCTTAACTGGAGGTCGGTTGTATTTTTTTGCAAAAAGTATATTATTTTTAACTTTTAATTGTGATACATAATAGGCAACTTCTATAGTAAGGTACCTATAATTCTAGAATAGATAACATGAATATCATCTTGTACATCATATATCAAACTTGAACATCGGTGAAATGAGAGTGAACCAAGGTGAACTGTACACATCTGCGTACTATACTAATTTAGAGCCTACTGGCGTGATGTTATGTTATGAAATGGTATAAACAATAAACAGACATGCTATTGCAGCAATTCCAAGAGATTTGCTGTCATTAATTGAAGAGTTCTGTTGTTTGGAACACACTCTTTCAAACAGTCCGCATTTGACGAAGAAATCGTTAACATACACAAAAAATAAAACTAACATTAAGTCGAACATAGAACCTCCCCCTTTTTAGAAAGTGGGTTAAAAAGAGCTAAACTGCAATAAGATATAAATATTCGTAAGTCAGAATATGGCAATCTATAGCCTTCGATTGGATAACGCCCTTAAGGTTACACTAGTCGAAAATTCTTCCATACAAACGTAATCTGGCGATTACTCCACTGTTGTTAATTTATATCATTTATTATTTTGAACGTACATCGTCAGATGTACGTTCAAAATAAAAAGTGATACAAATTTGTCCCATCATTATCTAGCCCTGTATGGAAACAAAAAGGTAAAATAATATATATTTGAAAGTTATGAGCGTCGAAATTTCCGTCATAATTTTATTTTGAAAATATACATTTAGTCATTTTTTCATGATATCTAGACTCCCAAAGGTCTGTTTATAAAATTTCGCGCGCTTGTTTTCGTCCTAAATCATCATCCATTTCGCTAGAAACTTGCAAAAGTGCTAATTCGTACGCGAACTAGCTTTTTACTGCTCATCACTGCATCTATCTCTATCGCAAGTGTTGTCGGATGAGATAGTATGCATTTTAACCCCGCACGCAAAATAGTTCGTGCCGTCGACTAGGGTAACCTTAAGTTCAATATCTTATATCAATTTACGTTTTTAACTGACCTATTCAAAATCCTCAAACTGGTCATATTCGTCTGCATAATCAACGTTGAACATAGCAGCACATTCTTCTTCGCCACTAGCACAGTCGCGGCTGACGTGCAAAGGGTTAAGGTCCATCAGATGGAGTAATGGTACATCCACCTCTACTGATAACATGAATGCAAGTTTTAGTTGTTCTCTGGAAGAAATAACTTGATTAAGTTGATATCGTAATAAATTATGATGACTACGGCGAATATTCAGCGGAGCTGTGGTGACCCAGTGGTAACGGCCGTGACTTACAAGTTGTAGGTCGTGGGTTCGAACCCAGGCAGACGCTTTACATTGTGAAAATTATTTCATCACCACTGGTCTCAAAACGGTGAAGGAAAACGTCGTGAGGAAACCGGCATGTCCTAGAATAAAAAAAGACGTGTGGCACTAGGGGACTGCCGCGGTAAAGCTATTGCATAGCATTTTTTATCAACTTATGCAATTATAATTATTTATTTATTTTTTATTTATGCTAAATCTCAATAAAAAATGTTCATCCATCAGTTGTAAAAACTTCTTTAGCAAGAATAAAAAACTTCTTGGTCAACCGGAACCGAACGTCCAAACTGCAAAACGCGGCACCAAATTCTGAGTGAGCCTTATTACCACTGTCATAAGGCCACTTTTAATTGCCACGCAAAAATGACCCGTATTCTTAGGAACATAAGGTCGTTTTCTTTGAATACCAATATTATAAAACGCCAGACGTACAAAATCCTCCAACACAGGACGACCCGAACCGACACTAAAAAGTCCCATATCTTGATCAAAAAAACTAAAAAGTCCCATATCTTGGAAACGGCTGGAGCTAGCTCAATTCTAATTTTTTACTTCAGTCTAAAAATATCAAAATGAAACTTCTATAAAATCGCGCAACAAACCCCTCCTGCCCCTCCCCCCTCACCCGCTCACACACTCGGAATCCATCGTCCGATTTCGGAGCAGCTCGGGGTGTCAGGATTATTTTCGTTACGGCATTTTTTCGTTACGAAAAAATTTGCTTTTTCTTGATTCGGTCGCCGCGCTCAAAGCCCGTGATAAAAGCTCCAAGCCCGCGATAAAAACTATGCAATAGCTTAAAAATTCGACGACATGTGACATTTACCAACCCGCGTGGTGGTTTACGACATTCCCTCTCTCACCGAGGCCTGTGTCCCAGCAGTGGGAACATTAAAAGGATGATGATGATGCTGGTGACGGTAAATGTTTAGAAATCCCTATGGTATTCTGTAGGTTATCTGCCTAGCGTATTCCAAACTAAATATAAAAGGATCGTCACCCAATGTAACCAAATGCTGCTAGACAGTAATATTTTAAAGATACGACTGCAACGTGTAGTCATGTACTAGGTTTGATTGATCCAGGTTAGCCAAAGAGAAATAATAGTTCTTATCTATGAATTTCTCAGTAAAGCTTAGATTTATGCCCGATCACAGATAATATAATACTAGCATACAAATGTCTCATCCCATACAAAGAAACCGTGCCGACTAGCGTTTTTCATCTGATTATACCGATTATTTTTTGTAAATCGATCGCTATCGGTTCCGTTCCACGGCGATAGATAGATCACCATTTATATCCGTGGAACGGAACCGAACGCGATCGATGTACAAAAAATAATCAGTACAGTACGTGGGCACGGTTTCTTTGTAATTGTATGGGATGAGACACCACTGGCTCAATTAAGAACTTGCCCGCCATAATGTACGTATACAGATAGATTCAAACTTAATGCGGCTCGGAGGCACGTTGCTGCGCATTAGCAAATTCATGTGACAAGGGAGGTGACAGGTCCTCTCCCTTCTGTCACAGTATCCCTACTTCGCAGTGAAAAGTGAGCTTCACAGCCGTCTTTAGGTTTGAACTAACCTGTACTTTTAAAACAAGCATGTGACCATAATTAAAATGAATCCTAACCATAGACAGAGTGGATTGTTTACTCACAAATTCAACGAAGTGTTATCTAGAGTGTCGAATTGCTTGACAGTGTATGCGATGTGAACGCAGTCGAATGGTGTCGTGGCTTTGAATATACCCATCTGTAAATATGTTACTTAGTAAAAAAAAATAGTAAACAAGAGGAATGATTGTAATGCGATTTGTTTGGTTGGAGGAATGCGTTGACAAACTTATAAACACATAATCTAATGATGCGGCTTCGAAGTCAAAGATCCCACGGGAACCTAATATAAAAAATAACTTCCAACAATAATTAATCTACTTATGTTATTTTAATATTCACATGTAAGTAAATTATTGTATTCTTAAGTGAATAAAGATTTCTCAAATCTCTACAAAACTATAACATGTATATTTTTTTAAATTTTAATAAATTTTACTTTTACTACGGCAACTCGATTTTTCGAATAAGCTTAGCTTTGTACCCAGACGGTCTTCACTTCTTAGTTAGAACACTAGAAGTGCTAAAGAGCAGACGTTTTGAGGCCATTTTTAACCGACCGTGTCCCAGCAGTGCAGCAGACTTCAAAAAAGGAAGTAATTTCTCAATTTAGCTGAATGTTCAAAACCTGGCCAAGTGCGAGTCGGACTAGCCCACTAAGGGTTCCGTACCATTATTGCAAAAAACGGCACAAAAATCACGTTTGTTGTATGAGCCCCACTTAAATATTTATTTTATTCTGTTTTTAATATTTGTTGTTATAGCGGCAACAAATATACATCATCTGTGAAAATTTCAACTGTCTAGCTATCGCGGTTCATGAGATACAGCCTGGTGACAGACAGACAGACAGACAGACAGACGGACCGCGGAGTCTCAGTAATAGGGTCCCGTTTTTACCCTTTGGGTACGGAACCGTAAAAAGTACCTTCTTTACTACGGAATCCTGAATTTTAAGAAAAGGTGAATATGTACTCACACATATAATGGCACTTTTGTAAGGCGCAATGGCTTCTAAAGCTTTGTACCGCTTGCTTATCTCGAGTAGGACCAGCACGTGACGCGGTAGGAACTCCGTCTGAGGCGTCACCCGTTCGCGAACCAACTGTTTTAATTACGTCATTGTTAATTATAAGGTCATCAATATGACTGAGGTCAGATGAAACGAATGTTACTAAAATAGTAATGAATTTAAATGTGGATGGATGGAGAGGGAGCCAAAGAAAAGATGGATGAAATGTGCGAGGAGTAACATGAAAGAAAATGGAGTCAGTGATAGCGTGACGGGGGACAGGACGGTATGGAAGAAGAAAACGTGTTGCGCCGACACCAAGTAACATGGGTCAAGGGCAGGAAGATTATGAATAAGCGTTATGTAGTTCATTAACTTTTTGGCAGAAAGTTACCAAAAATATAAAAATTCATTAAAAATCTTTATTTAAAACAAGCTTTTTTCGTATTCTTCTCAGCAAATCCTTTCATTTGATACCCATATCATGGAAGTGCACAAAAAAATATCTAATCCGCCATCTTGGGCCGTCAGCCATATTGGATTTAGAATGACGTCACCTAGCTAACCATGCATTGTCATACAAACTAAACGTGTATGCAAAATTTCGTCTTGATTTTAAAATTCAGTTGCAAGATTTGACCCGAACACTACATACAACAAACACACATACATTGCAAGTTAAATAAAAGCTTGAAATAAAAAAATAAAATCTTTTTTAAAATATCCTATCGCAGTGGAGAGGCTCTAGAAGTCTAGACAAGTGTCACTATCAGCAATGAAGATGTTCGAAACGCCAAAATGTAAAGGATTGGTAACGTAATATTTCGATAGCGCTTGGCAATTCTATTAATTTTTTATCCGACTTACCAAAAAGGAGGAGGTTCGACATTATGATTGTTTTGTTTTTTTTTTTCCCCGCATATCTCCGTCAATTTTGGACCGATATTGAAAATTTTTTTTTTTGTTTGTGTATATTTCGAAATTGGTCCCATTTTAATTTGGTGAAGATCTGATGAAGAACTTCGAAGATATACAACAGAACTCTTCAATAAATTACGGCAAATCTCTCGGGATTGCTGCAATCGCATGTCTGTTTAATATTTATACCATTTCATAACATAACATCACCCTAGTACGCTCTTAAGGGGTATGCAGATCTCTCTTTTCAACGGTTTTGTTCAAGTTTCATGATATTCGGGTAATCTATTCTGGCGTTATAGGTACCTTACTAAACACCTTGCCTATTAGGTTGGTACAAAACATGGTGTCCATAACCCAAAAAAGTGGTACCTACCAAAGACACCGACTTCCAAAAATAAAGATTTTTATTTGGAAGTCGGTAGTATTCATATTTTTGTTAAAAAGCTATTTATGACATTTGACCTATCGATATCGCAACGCTTTCGATGATAGACTGTCTCTTGTCTAGAGCCTCAGATCCAGATTCTTGGCGAATATGAGCTATACCAAAAATCTGTAAGACTTCGACCGTTCCGTCACTTTTGTGAAAGTAAATTCCTTCCAATGACGTCACATGGCAACATGGCACATCTTTTTTTTTATAAGACTGCCGCAATCCAGAATTTAATCCCAGGGTCGGTTGATGTATTACTTGGTTCTTGCATAAGGATCTTCTAATCCTGGATTATATTTCTGTCACTAAGTGTAGCACCTGGAATTTCTCCAATGACAGTCAGAAGTCTGGGTTTGTGCAACAGGTTGATGGGAATAGGCTCGCGTGGGATCTAAACATTACTGGAGTATTGTAGGTATTATAGGAAAGCATCTATCTAACCCTTTGTGAAACACAGGCATGCTTTTATGTTTCTTACCGTAGGGAACAGCACAGCCAATCCATTAGATTTGGCGATATCGTTGGGGGGAGCATAGAAGCCGGGTATCAGCAACCCTGGAGGTGGAAAGTACTCGTCTTCGTCTTCTTCGAACATGCATTCTTCTTCTTCTTCCTCTTCTGTTTCCTCCTAGCAAGGATTGTTAAAACAATTCGTAATATTATGTACTTTTTCTAGAAAGCTTTTAGGTTGAGCTTGTAGTATTATATAAAAAAATCTTTTTGGAAACAAACTTTCTCATATTCCTCTCAACACAATATTTTATGTAATAGTCTTTAATTCGATACCTCAGGCACCACATCCTCTGGTAGTTCTTCATCAGGTTCTTCTTTCAATCGGTCTAAAGCTGCCAGATTCTGTTAAGTACAGAAAAATACTTTAAAAACAGTAATAAGCAGATAACTTAAAACTCTTTCTGTAATCGGGTAAAAAAACTGCATTACGTGATTCAGAAGTAAATTATACTATGTTTTAGTTCAGTAGCGGTTACGTAAAACTCTTTTACGCAACCGCTACTGAACAGATTTTGATGAAGCTTTAGAAAGAAAAGAAAGAAAAGAAAGAAAAAAAAGAAAAGAACGAAAAGAAAGAAACGATAGGAAGAAAGAAAATAAAGAAAAATTGTTTATTTGCGCCAGGCACGGCGCATACCATAAAAAGAACAAACAAATCTTAAATCTTGAATGCATGTTCGAAGAAGACGAAGACGAGTACTTTCCACCTCCAGGGTTACTGATACCTGTCTTCTATGCTCCCCCTAACGATATCGCCAAATCTTATGGATTGGCTTGCTGTTACCTACGGTAAGGAACATAAAAGCGTGCCTGTGGTTCGCAAAGGTCTAAACAGATGAGTGCGAGACAGAGCCACAGCGCTAATAATCTTTTTTTAATGTAAGCTATTTAGCCACCACCCACCACGTAGGCGGCTTCGCGGGTGGCATCTAGTATGATATAATTGACTTTAATAAAAATCTATATAAACTTTCTTACGCCAGCTTTCAATAGTTCCAGCTTGCGCTGTTCCTTCTCCTTTTTTTTAGCTTCAAACGCGTCAACCAGAGCTTGACGATTTATTCGACGAGTTTCTGAATAGAATCTAGTTCGCCTCCTTTTTTCCTCTGACTAAAATGGAAAAATGACCATAAGCATAATAAGACTATGTTTCCACTTCTGGTATTTTTTCTGAGGTTCTTTTGAAAAATACATCCAATCCATATTTGAATGACAATCGGTTTATTGTAATAAATAAAAGAGTATTCAACATTAAAAATAGTGCAGCATTTGTAAAGGGCATTCTTATCCTTAAAAGTTTTAATAAAGTGTTTCGCAATAGCTACAGGAAGAGAGAATGTAATACCTACCTTAGTAACAAATCAAAATTAAATTGGATCACTAAAGAAAATATATTGGATTGTTGTTGTTGTATAGTATTGGATTTAATTGGATTTTTTTAGTTTTTAGTTTCTTTTGTGACTGTATTTTCTGGTGTACAATAAAGAATATATAAATAAATAAATAAATAAATAAATAAAGGGATACGTACCTCCAGCAAAATGAAACGTTTCTTATGTGCACGCAATGGAAATGACCTTGAACCGAGTGTTTTAAAATTTAAAAACATGTACGTTAGGCTATATAGAAATATTGTTTCTAAAGCAAAGCTTTTGAAAACAAGCAAAGCTTTTTTGGGGGCTGAGTCACCCGCGTCCGTAGGAGAGTTACCCCTATTGATGTTACCCTACACGTGGTCCCCGGGTGGTGCTAATCAGGTGACAATACTGGTGGTAGGCTTCGGCCGAAGGCTTGTGACCACCCACCGGGCAAAGACGTACCGCCAAGCGGCCTAGCCGTGTTCCGGTACGATGCTCGGTGTAGCCACTAGAAGAGTTGGGTCGAGATAGTTGTTCCACTGCATGCTGACCAGCCTGACTCGCGCTGTTTTGGGCGTATCGGGAGACTAGTTGCGGAGGGTAGCGGGATCCGAGGCACGGTGCGCCGCTGGCCGACCGCAGGTAGTTGGGGGCCCAAGTAGTGTGCCAGCCACACACGAAAGGCTGCCCCGCCAACTGTCGAAAAAGCCCGGAATGCACCATCGTGCTGGTTGGCGACTTTTCTCTTCTCAGCGAGGGCATGGTTGAACGCTTGAACTTGTCCTTGGAGGCAGTCTCCGAATGGGGCGATGCCAATCTGGTCAAGTTCAATGCCGCAAAAACACAGGCGTGTCTCTTCTCCGCGAAAAAGAGCCAATTTCACCCGGCTCCTTCTTTCCGAGGTGTAACCATACCGTTAACGGACCATCTTGAGCTTCTTGGCGTAACGTTGACATCGACACTTAATTTTGGCCCATACATTGAGGCAAAGGCTCAACTGGCTGCCAAAAAGTTGGGGATCCTTGCGAAGGTGAGACGATACTTCACGCCGGAACAGCTGCTTAAGTTGTATCAAGCGCAAGTTCGATCTTGCATGGAGTACTGCTCTCACCTCTGGGATGGATCTGCCAAATACCAGCTTGATGCACTTGAGTCGATTGACAGACGGGCCAAAAGGCTTATTGGCAACGATGCACTGGTCGCCTCAAAGCTCCAGAGCCTCGAACATCGTCGCCGAGTTGCCAGCCTGTCGGTTTTTTATCGGTTACACTTCGGGGAGTGTGCGACGGAACTGCACAATTTGATTCCGCCTAGCCCTTTCCATCATCGGACTACAAGACGTACGGCCATGCGCCATCGGTACATGGTGGACATTCCTCCCATACGCACAAAGCGTTTTGCTAACACTTTCATTGTGCGCACAGCTAAGGAGTGGAACTCCCTGCCGGGGTCTTTGTTCCCTGATAGCTACAACCTTGGGGTCTTTAAGTCAAGAGTGAATAGGTTTCTTCTAGGCAAGCGTGCTTCACCGTAGACCACATCATCGCTTAACATCAGGTGAGATAGTGGTCAAACGCGAGCCTATAAATTATAAAAAAAAAAAAAAAAAAAAAAAAAAAAAGCAAAAAAGCTTGCTATAATGACACAAATAAATACATCAGAAAATAAGGGAATCTAGAAAATTGTAAATAAATGCACTAATAGAGAGAAAGTGATTCAAAGGGAACTTAGGCTTAAGGTTAATGAACGAATTGTAGTGAATCCAGAGGAAACAACTAACTTGCTAGTGAATCAATTTGACTATTAAAGTGCTACAGACGTAACTAAAGAAGACCATGCCATGGTATTTCTCCATCCATACACGGACATGGTTGGCAGTGACATGCATATTACTCCTACCAGTCCAAACGAGATTTGTACCATAGTTAAAGGAATGGAAAACAAACATTCCTGTGGACATGACGAAGTGCCGATTTGTCTGTTCAAGGAGCACATTGAAATATTAGCTGAGCCTCTATCTGACTTCTTCAATATATAATTGTATAAAAGAGGCTATCTTCCCAGAACAACTAAAAATGGCGAAAGTAATACCTATGTATAAGAAGGGAAGTAAGTCTGATCCTAAAAACTATAGACCCATCTCTCTATTACCAGTGCTGTCAAAATTATTTGAAAAGTTGCATAAAATTGGACTTTTAGCACACCTCCGTTTTAAATAAAAGATGATTGGGGTATCAAAAGGGTGTTGGCACTTTAGACGCCATATAGTTGCAGGGATTTTCTTAGATTTAAGCTCTGCATTTGTCACAATTGACCATGAATTACTTCTGACTAAAATGAGTCATTACGGAATAAGAGGAAATGCTTTGCGACTATTGTCGTCCTACTTAAAAAACAGGCGGATGTACGTTGAAATTGACAAATCTCAGAATATTTTTAAGAAAAGGTATAAATCCAGAATTGAACGCATATCAACGGGTGTCCCACAGGGATCTATTTTAGGACCTATTTTATTTTTATTATTTATTAATGACATGATTAATTATCAAATAAAATTTTACCTGACATTGAATTAGTAATTTACACAGATAACACAAATGCCATAGTGGCAGCCAATGACATGACAGAGTTGACAGAAAGGGTAAATGCTACGTTAGAAGCATTTCATGTATGGTTCACGTCAAATAAATTATTAATTAATAGTAAAAAGACTCAAATAATGTCATTTAAAACTACAGCCCATAACAAAGATTAGATTTGGGGCGCACAGTTGGCGCAGTGGTTGAGCGATTGACTGCTGCGCTGCGTGTCGCGGGTTCGATTCCTGCACGGAACAAATATTTGTATGACCTACATATAAAGGGTCTTTCAACAAGGATGGGTCGATGTTAAAATTGAATAAAACAAGATGTGTGTGAGATATTAACGAATTTTTTATTTTATTTAAAAGGCCCATTTATGCCATTATGGATGGAATATGACATCGTTCAAATGTCCGCCGCGGCTTCGTATGGTGGCACGAATTCGAGAGGCCCCATTTTTAATGACTCTGCTGCATAGATCCGGCTGAATCCGAGCGATGGCCTGCGTTATGTCGGCTTTCAGGGCAACGGTCGAATGTGGTCGACTTCAGAAAACCCCACAAGAAAAAGTCTAGCGGAACTCTAACTCTACCCTCAAACCTTTCATGCAGAATGTCGATTGTGTCGTTCGCTGTGTGGCAAGTAGCGCCATCTTGCTGGAACCACATGTCGTTCACGTCCATATTGTTCAATTCAAGCCAAAAGAAATTGTTTATTTATTTATTATATACTATATTGTGCACCACTTAAATAGTAACAGGACAATATTTTTAAAGGTAAGTGTACAATGGGCGGTCTTATCGCACAGGGCAATCTCTTACAGACAACCTTTGGATGGACTGAACGAGAGGAGATAGACATAGGGCTGTCAGTGACATCATCATTGATCATGATCATTGATCTGTAGCGCTCGCTCGATCTATGCAGCAGAGTCATTAAAAATGGGACCTCTCGGATTCGTGCCACCATACGAAGCCGCGGCGGACATTTGAACGATGTCATATTCCATCCATAATGGCATAAATGGGCCTTTTAAATAAAAAATAAATTTCGTTAATATCTCACACACATCTTGTTTTATTCAATTTTAACATCGACCCGTCCTTGTTGAAAGACCCTTTAGTTGTTCCGGCTCTGGGTGTTTGTGTATTTGAGTTTGCATTTTTGTAAACGCACCCACGATATAGGAAGGAATTCCTAGTGTGGGGCAAAGTTTTAAAAAAAAAGAAGATTGTTTAAATGTTGCCTTTAAATGATGTCGACATTGAACTCGTAGACGAAGTAAAATTTTTAGGTATACATATTGACCAACTGTTAATCTGGAAACCAGAATTAAAAGCAATTGGTGCATCGGTATCGTCTGCATGTTTCGCTCTGAGAGCCATGAGAAATGAAGTCAGCAAACAACGGCCGAAAATTATATATTTTGCGCTAGTGGAGTCAAAAATTAGATATAGCATACTTTTTTGGGGAAATAGCTATGAATATAATAATAGAAGAGCTTTCGTAGTACAAAAACGTGCAATTCGTACCATGGTCCGCATCTCACAAAGGGAAAGCTGTCGACAACATTTCATCAGATTAGGCATACTTACAATACCAAGTCTTTATGTACTGGTACTTTTAAGTAATATGGCCAAAAACATACATAACTATGAGATAGTAGAAGAACGGCAGATAAGGGAAGGCACCCGTAGACTGGACTTGAAGAATAAAAATCTTACAAATCATAACCTAAGAATTGTTAAATACAGTCCACGATACCAGTCTGAGAAATTGTTCAACCTAAGTTGCCTATAGACATAAAAAGTGCCGTCTATAATAACGCTTTCAAAATAAAACTAAAACATTTCCTATTGAATTAGTGTCTATATGCTGTAGAAGAACTGTAATTTTATTTTATTGAGATAGTCAAGGGTTCTGATTTATTGAACTAACCACAAATTCATTATTTCTAATTAATATTTTATCAATCTATGCTAATTTGTTCAATTAATTGTATAATGTTATTGTTTTAAATTTTAGGGGGTTGGCCATATTGTTCCATTTTAGATGTTGAAATGTACATTGAAGAAATGTAAATTTATTGATTTTTAAATTGTTGATGTAATCCAAATGTGATCTATTTTAGTGTATACACTTTAATTGTGTAATTTTGTGTGTAAATTCAGATACAAGTTACTTGTTTATGAATAAATGACTAATAACTAATGTCTTCGTGACACATTTACAGCTCACTCACTCACACAGAGTGAAGGCCCTCTCTGTGTGAGTGAGTGAGCTGTAATCCACCACGCTCAGTGCGGGTTGTTAGATGTCACAAATTAGATTTTTTGTTCTAGGACATGACGGTTTCGCACGATGTTTATCTTCACCGTTTTGAGAGCAGTGGTGATGGAATATAAGATTTATTATTTATTTATTTATTTACTTTAACATAACACGGCCAAAGGCCAATTACATTAGTTAAAGACATGTTTACAAAAAAGAAAAAGCAAGAAAATAAAAACAAAATAAACAACAATGATAATATCTATAATTACACGGCAGTCATACGCTCATCTCACAATACTCCAGACATACAGACAAAATCTTCTTCCATTCATCCGCGAACACGTCACAATCGGGCTTAGCATCCAAGAGAGCGTTGAGCGCGGAGAGAGTACGAGGGATGGGAGACTGGGCTCGAGCGACGGTTCGACTCCCCGGTACGGCGAACAATCTGTGCCTCCTACTACGACTATAGTTGACTGGGGCAAAAAGATGGAATAGTTCGTCGTGTAGTTCAGGAGCATCAGTTTTCCCGTGAATGATTTTACACATAATCATTCACGGGAAAATTCATTCATTCATAATTATTCATTCATTCATTCATTTTTAATATAATCTATTGTAGCTAAAATATCAGTCCAAAATGTTTAAGTCTAGAAAGGATGCCGAATAATCTCAACATCACACTTGTGTTGCCCAAAGGTGAACAGGGTAAAGGGTTAGGGTATTGAGTATTCACCCAATTTTTTATGTTATCGGTTCCGATATAGTGCATTTTTTGTGAGCTTACCCAGAAGAAGCCTGTTAGACTTTGAAGAGTTTCGGGTTGAATGCGTTCGGAAACACAGACGCAGGCAGTGAGTTGCACTCTTTTGCTGTACGCATTATGAAGGATGTTTGGAAATGCTTGCTGCAAATTGTTTGAATAGAACTAGGTAATGAAGGAAACTGTCAGTGTGTCTTGATGTTAGGGAGCCGGTGGGGTGAGGTCATGGAGTTCTAGAGCACATATGGAGAGGTAGAAAAGTCTTTCACCATAATAAATTGTAATGTTCTTTTAAGTTTAGCTTTTGCGGTTAGGTACCCGACAGTTCTGCAGACTGCGTACTGCTACTGAGGATTTTATATTGGAAAAACCCAACTTTGCAGGTGTCCATGGGCGCTGGTGACAACATAATATCAGCGGGGCCGTAAGCTTGCTTGCTATTAATTCTATTAAAATGGAAAATATTTGCTATTGAGCAACATTTTACTATTTACTGTCCTAACCCCACATAAATCAGCCGCTAAGCAGTCTTGATATTGAAAAGCTTGCTTATTATCCTCATCAACATGCGACCTCCAAGCGTCGCCATATCCACCTTTCCTGTGCGTCTGTCATCCATCGAATTACCGTAACCGTAACTATATCACCGGTTCACCTTGAGGGAGGCCTGCCAACGCTGCGTCTTCCGGTACGCGATCGCCAGAAATTTTCAGCCCTATCGACCATGCACTCTGCGAGCAATGTAGCCTGCCCACTGACACTTAAGACACGTAAGGCTATCTTAAGGCTATGTGGTTAAACTTTCTTTTTCTGCGGATGTCTTCATTTCTGATTGGATCACGCAAGGAAAATCAAGAAAAGCTTGCTTATTATTACTAAATCTGGACATCACCTACCTTTTTAAACTTCCTATCTATTTGGCGCTGTTGCCAGATTTCTTCTCTCGTAGGACTGTAGGTCTTGTAGCGGTCGAAAGCAGTCATCAACTGTTTCAGGTCATTCACTGACTTCGATTCTATTTCTTCGTACAGTATTCGACGTACTAACGCTGTTTCGGGCAAGTTAAACTGTGTTAGTTATGTTCTTTTCTACTTTGGTATTTTTTTTATTTTCAAGAAGATCACATGGTGAATAAGGTTAGTAAATGGCCGTTCTTACAGTAATTTATTATCTGTGCCGGATTTGGACAGAGGTACGTAAATTAGTTCGGGGTAATGGAAATCAATTTAAATGAACTTACACCGTATCATCGTAAGATTTTCCTTGTACCTAGCCTTGATTGCGTCGTCCATTAATCGCCTTAAAAATCTTTCATTTAGGATGATAAGTTTAGGGCAAAAGCATAACGTACAAATTTAAGGACAAGCCCGCCAATTTACTATACAACTAAGCCAAAATCAACAGTGGGGACCACCAGAAAAACGTCGAGACAATGAAGCTAGACGAGTCTCGGAGACACGATTCGATTCAATTCATAATCATTAATCTGTAAATGCTGAAGAAAATGAAGATCACTCACGCACAAAATCGACATCTTCATCCAACAATTTAAAGCATATAGCCAGGGCTGGTCCCGACAGCAGTTTGTGCATCGAAGCCTCATTCAACGGAGCGTCTCCCGCATAGAATATGTCCTGGATCTTCTCTTCTGATAACTCGACTAGCTCTCGGCCAACCATCACGATATCTGATCAGAATTAAAAAGCTTAAGGTAACTGGGAACATCGACTTATGCTGTAGATACTTTTCGCCAGAGAAAAATTACTTTTCGTTTTAGTCCATTGGATGTCGCGTAGGTAAACCTAGCGGTCACGGAGCTATGCCCCCTGGCCGCGGAAGCGATACCGGCGTTCGCTACTACGAGCCCGTCGCTCGGTGGTCTTCCAAACCCATCGATATATATGTACTACGCACTGTATTTCAATGTCCAAACCTAACTTCATGCCCTAACCGTTGACGTTTTAATCTATCTTCTTCGTGTTAAAACGCCCATAAGGGCTTAGCAACACTTGCTCACTATGTGTGACTGCTGTGTGATCAGTAGGCGCGCCGCGGCGTGTGGTCTGAACACAACGCCACCCGCTTCTTCACGGCACCCTGGCGGTCCTCCTCTTCCGGGTGAGATTCTTAGCGGACTAAGAGAGGGTGACCAGCGACATAAGTGCCGACTTGGACGAACCTACAGAGGACACGAATGGCTCCCGTCTGCCTCGCTTCCAGAGCTAGCTGGTCGCTACACAGACTGCAGATTCAAGAAAAGTAAATGATTATGCCTGGACTGCCTAGAACCACAAATGGCTTAATAGTAGATGTGGCCCTGCCATTTATAGCCCGGTTTAAAGATGACGGTAAATACACCCAATCATTGTCTTACAGGCACGCCAATCTTTGTAGGTACTATCGAGATCAAACTTGGGTATCCAGAGAACAAGCCACTCTCGCACCATCTACAATTACATTCGTTTCCTATATTAGGCCGATTCAAAGCCGACAGTTGCTATAAGTATTATGTCATTCAAATCATAGGTAGTGCGTGAAAACGGTGACATGCTTGTTTTGTAATGAAAGTGTTGAAGTGCTAGTATATCAGTGATCGCCGAGGCTTTCTGTGCTTTGTTCAGGGTTCTATGAATAAAACTCAACTGTTTGCATCCCACCGCTCATACAGCTCCGGATGGGCGTGGAAGCAGTGTGGCCAGAACAGCACAAAGTTGACGTCTGTCAGGAATGGCACCATCAGTTCGGCTCGGTGACGCTTGCGCACCGCCTGCCTTTCTGAGCGGCGAGCTATGATTGATGCTGCTTCTTGCTGCGTTTCTAAGGCTCTATCGTACATCCAGTCCTGGTGAACAATAATATTGGATAGATAGATAGAACTAGAATATGTACGCATGAACTGATCTATCTGAAGAAATAGAAAGTAATTACCAAATTGGGCCGTTTTTGGTTCAAGGACCAGAGGCCCTAGACGTTCATATATCATCGAAAGCGTGGCGATAGCGATTGTCAAAAAGGCAAAATTGTATGGGATTGACAAGCGATATCGAAAAATCACGTGATCAATCCCTTACATTTTGACATTTCTACTATCGCCTTCACTACTTGTCTAGAGCCTCTGCACTCTAATTAAGTAACTTCAAAGAACGGGCACTCATGCTTTGCTTGCATTTATTGCTTCATATATTCAAAAATCCGACCGATCCGTTATCAAAATGCGTGAGTGTCTTAAAAAAAACCTAAAATCCGGGACTCCCAAAATGTATCTATATTCAAGAAACAAGTCAAAGAACATTACCTCTCCACCACCTTGTAATTTTATATATTAAGTATATGTATGTATTTTTATTTTTCTATATTTATTAAGTTATGGTATATGTGTAATTTATATATGATTAGTTAAGTTATTTTTGTCTATTTTAAGCTTCCTTGTTCTTTCTACACACTGTGTCTTCGTTTATCATCCAACTTTCCTGTCGCAGGTCTGCTGGAAGAAATTTCTAAATGGAATAAGCAGTACCTTTGTGCTCTTCAATCTGTATTATTTATTTTCTCTGTAAAGTGTTTTTGTGTGTACATAAATAAATAAATAAATAAAATAAATTAATAAAAAAGTTAAGAAATTAGGGTGCTGCTTTCATTATTTACTGTCTAACTCTCTTACTAATAAACACAGAATAAAGTTATACCAAGTATAAACCTATAAAAATGTACGGTTATTCCTTTGTTATTCCTTGTATAACTTTATTCCGTGTTTATTAGTAAAAGGGTAGATCCATAGAAAATTTGAATCAAGAATCTACTTATCAGTGTTTAAACTAATGAAACATCATCATCTGCCTAGCCTTTTTCCCAACTATATTGGGGTCGGCTTCCAGTCTTACCGGATTCAGCTAAGTACCAGTGTTTTACATGGAGCGACTGCCTATCTGACCTCCACAACCCAGTAACTGGGTAACACGTAACACGATACCCTTGCTTAAAGGGAAGCTCCAAACACTAAACTTTTTATGTAAATTATGAAGCAATAAACTATTTTGTATTTTTGTATTTGTACCCCTTGGCAAGACTGGTGTCAGATCTCAGGTTTCTGACTACCCGTAACGACTGTCAAAGATCTTCAAATGACAGCCGGGACCAACGGCTTAACGTGCTTTCCGAGGCACGAAGGAAACTCGGTATGTTGAAATGGTCACCCATCCAAGGACCGACCTCGTCAAGCGTTGCTTAACCTTGAAGATAGACCCGTGCGGCTGTTATTATTAAGCCACAAGCTCCTTAAACTTATCAAACATATAGTTAAAAAGATTGCATGTAAAGGGTCTTTCAACAAGGACGGGTCGATGTTAAAATTGAATAAAACAAGATGTGTGTGAGATATTAACGAAATTTATTTTTTATTTAAAAGGCCCATTTATGCCAATTATGTATGGAATATGACATCGTTCAAAATCGAGTCACTAAAAATTGGACTTCTCGGATTCGTGCCACCATACGAAGCCGCGGCGGACATTTAAATAAATTTCGTTAATATCTCACACACATCTTGTTTTATTCAATTTTAACATCGACCCATCCTTGTTGAAAGACCCTTTATAAATAAGGCTGATCGTCTTATTCATCTCCCACAAAGTCAATCCATAATATCTTTGGTTTTCTGATATTATTTTGGCCACGGTCACATGCCTCAAAAACAACCATGTTACCAAATACATTTACCATTTATCAAGCAGACCGCAATTCATTGCCGCTTCCCTGCCAATTTCCTTTAGGAGTGAAACATTAGAAGCAGACGGAACCACAGTACAGCACAAACAAATGTAAATGTCACATAAATAATGTGTACCCTAGGGTTACCAACTTTTTTGAGGTTAAATAAGGAGGAAGGATTTAAAAAGAGTATTTTTAAAGTAATTTTAATTAGTGCGATGGAACTGCACAATTTGATCCTGCATAGCCCTTTTCACTATCGGAGAACTAGACGTAAGGATTGCCTTACGTCTTGTTGTCCGATAGTGGAAAGGGCGCATTAACACCATCGGTTCATGGTGGACATTCCACCTCTATGCACATGGTGTTTAGAGAATACTTTCATTGTGTGTATATCTGAGGAGTGAAATTCCCTGCCGGGGCCTGTTTTTCCTACTGGCCTGTTGCCGGGGCCTGATACTTGATAGCTACTACTACCTAAAGATCTTTAAGTCAAGAAGAAAATTTACTTCGTGGCAAGCGTGATTCACCGCTAACCACATCATCGCTTACCATCATGAGATAGTGGGAGGGGTTACTTATCATAAGTTCGAAAAATATTTGACCGAATTTTATTTCTCATAAAACTTTTCAACTAGCTATTATCGTTTAATTTTTTTTTCCTTCATCCAAATCCTATTATCAATTCGATTTTTTTCATTACTCTGACGTTTCACTTGGTCGAAAATCTTTTTACACGAAAGTCATAACGTCTTCTTTTGACTACAAAATGGTGGACTTCCACGAAGAGCAAAAAGTCTAACAAACGTCCACCGTTATTTTCATGCCGCGGCCGTCTATTTGCAGTCGTGCACCGATTTCTTAAGAAACCCAAGAGAGCCCTATGCTCACACAACTTTCAATTTCAATTTTAGATACACAAGCCCACACATTTTTACATTTATTTCTAACAGATTATCAAACGGTACATCAAAATAAAGTAAAACCTCGGTATATCATATGAGTACCATAAATCCGCCAAGCACATAAATTTTTCATGGATCTGCAAAATTCTGACAGCTAACTGGTATATCGTGAAGCGGCCTAAATCTGATGTCGAGATAAATTATTAGTGAAACGAAAAATGTACGAACTTGAATGACATATTCGCAGGAGTTGATAACAAATGGTTGGTTTGAGCGTACCGCACCTATTCAATAATCAGGGTCAAATTAAATTAGTTAGCAAAATATCTAGATACATGAATACCCATCACGTCTGCTCGTGATAGGTATCGATATCCAGAGAAAATAAAATATATATGTTCAATTTTTTATATATATTTTTTTTTCTTGTGAGGAGAGGAGTGAGGAGCTCGTGGCTAAATAATAACAGCCGCACGGGTCGATCATCAAGGTTAAGCAACGCTTGACGAGGTCGGTCTGTGGATGGGTGACCATTTCAACATACCGAGATTCCTCCGTGCCTCGGAAAGCACGTTAAGCCGTTGGTCCCGGCTGTCATTTGAAGATCTTTGACAGTCGTTACGGGTAGTCAGAAGCTTGAGGTCTGACACCAGTCTTGCCAAGGGTTACCGTGTTACCCAGTTACTGGGTTATGGAGGTCAGATAGGCAGTCGCTCCATGTAAAATACTGGTACCCAGCTGAATCCGGTAAGACTGGAAGCCGACCCCAATATAGTTGGGAAAAGGCTAGGCAGACTATATATTTTTCTTGTAAATGTGTATAACTTTTATGGTATACAATAAAGTATATTCTATTCTATGTGTAGTAACTAAACAACCAGTTTAATTTGACCCTATTTACTAGGATACCTACTTATTACGTATTATAAATTTGTAATCCATCATAATTATAGCGACAACTTATCGTGGCAACTAATAAATACCTGCACACCGCGTACGCAGGTAATTCAAAATAATATGATAAAAGATCTTACAGCTTGTTCCAGGGTAAAGAATGAAGATTCCAAATGAATTAAACATTACCCTGTAGATGTTATTGTGGAAATGAGATGAACACTGTTATCCAGCTGATCTGATTACCTATTTTTAAATGCACAAACAGGGTTGTTTCCGTAAATTCACTGCTCTGCGGTCGACCAATTTCCATGTAATTTCGCAGCGGTGGCATAATGTAATTTTACCTTGCATGTGTCATGATGATTAGCATAGTTTTAATTATGGCGCATAAAACAGTTTTAGAGGTGTAGTTTTTTGTTTGAAGGTCTGCAATCTGAGTGGGTAGGTAGTAGTGTGATATAAGGGCAGTAGAGACTTAAAGAGTCAGCTTGCTTCCTCAAATCGAGTATGAGTCTAGAATTCGGAATGCTTAATTTTAACTGAGAATTTTATAATTTTAATTTAATAGCGCCGATTTGTGCCTTTAGGAGGCATAAAAAATGGGACTTTAGACCATACAATATTAGACTAAGAACAAGTAGCGTCCATCGGCTAAAATCCAGGCTCGAATTCTTTGGTCTCGAATTTAGTTCTTTGGTCACTAAACTTGTCCCGACGAGGTAACGACTCTAATAAGCGGCTTGCGTTCCAGGGTTGAGTGAAGGATAAATTTGAAATATTACCGCGGCTCTGGCACAAGCAACCGAAGGCAGGTGGGTTTTAGCCAGTAAAAGTCAAACACACCCTTCCGTTTCACCCAGAGCGGGAGAAGTCATTAGACGAGTTCCCACACGCAAAAAAGAAACTATGGGTAGCGTGAAAGAAACAAAAGCGCGCGGCATAAGTTCATTCACATCTGGAGTGAGGCCATCGAGAGGCACGGGGAAGAGCTTGCCGTATCCCTAGACATCTCGAAGGCTTTTGACAGGGTCTGGCATGAAAGCCTTATTGGTAAGCTTCCTTCATTCGGTCTGCCCAGTGGTCTGTGCGATTGGATTATACACTTCCTGAGGGACCGGTCCATCCGAGTGGTTATTGATGGCCGCTCGTCTGACCAATTGGATATTAATGCCGGGGTTCCTCGGGGGTCGGTGCTCTCAGCAACATTGTTCTTGCTTCACATAAACGATCTACTAAAACCCAGCCATCCAAACGGCACCTTTGGATATGCGGACGACAGCACTTTTGCTGAGAGATACGTCTCCGACGCGCGCGCTACTGGGCCTCAGATCCTGTCTCTCTGAAAGGTCATGGTTGGGCGCTTGAATCTGTCCTTGAAGGCAGTCTCCGAATAGGGCGATGCTAATCTGGTCAGTTTCAATGCTGCTAAGACCCAGGCGTGTCTTTTTATGCTAAAAGGAGCCAGTTCCACCCGGCTCCTTCTTGCCAAGGTGTGACCGTGCCGATAACGGACCAACTTGAGCTTCTTGGCGTTACGTTGACATCGACCCTCAATTTTGGTCCATTCAGTGTGGCAAAAACTCAGCTGGCTGCGATAAGTTGGGGATCATTGCGAAGGTGAGACGGTACTTCACCCCAGAGCAGTTGCTCAACTTGTATAAAGTGCAAGTTCGGTCATGCATGGAGTACTGCTCTCATCTCTGGGACGGATCTGCCAAATACCAGCTGGATGCACTCGATTCGATCGAAAAACGGGCCAAGAGGCTTATCGGAAATGAGATACTGGTCGAGTCTAGGCTCAAGAGCCTTGAACATCGGCGCCGAGTTGCCAGCCGGTATTTTACCGGTTACATTTCGGGGAGCGTGCGTTGGAATTGCATCAACTGATTCCGCCCAGCCCGTTCCATCATCGGACTACAAGACGTACGGCGATGCGTCATCGATACACGGTGGCTAACCCAACCATACGCACCAAACGTTTAGGGAATACTTTTATTATACGCACAGCAAAAGAGTGGAATTCCCTGCCGGAGTCTGTATTTCCCGATAGCTACAACCTGGGAGTCTTTAAGTCAAGAGTGAATAGGTTTCTTCTGAGCAAGCGTGCTTCATCGTCGACCGCATCATCGCTTACCATCAGGTGAGATAGTGGTTAAGCGCAAACCTGTTACTAATAAAATAGAAATATAAAAATAAGTGACCCATGCGACCGACAAGATCAAGTCTTCAGTAGGCGGTCCACTGCATGACTGCATGAATGCACACGAGTTACAGCAGACAGAGAGGGATGACGTCGCATCGTGCTGCAAAAAGCTGACGATGACCACTCTGCCAAATGTGAACCGACGAGGAAGAACAAACTAGAGAAATGTGGAAATACTAAGCACCTCGGCAAAGCCCGCCGGGGAATAATAAAGTTCCTATCTGCCTTCAGGCGTGATGTTACCTTTCAATATTTTTTCTATTACACGCCGCGCGCCGTAGGACAAAAATGTTGTGGATTTACGGACCGTTTCTAAATTGAGTATTTGGAATAAAGAAAGCGTTCTTTAATGTCCAAGTTTGACAGATTTTCAGATTAAAGTATAATTTGACATAATTTCACAAACATTCTTAATTCTGAAATTGAGGGTTAGTGTATTGTTTTGGGAAGTAGGATGATTTTTATTAAGATTCTTGTAGAAAGCCATGCTTGACTACTTACCATTTCATCCGGGGTAGGTTCATCCAGCTCATACACTGATCGTTGTGGGACAATCCCTTCTAGCTCCTGAGTTAACCTGTCCGCACCCTGCCTAAGCCTTTCTTGCGCCTGGTTATAGTGATCTAGCTCATTCCTGGTCACCGCCGCGAACTTTATAGTATCCACACCACGGAATACTTTCGTTACTTTGGCGTTCTGAAAAAATCATTGAACAATAACATTATAATGATAGATAGATAAAACATGGCATGGCAGTGGACTCCAAGACGTAATGCGATGCACCATCGGTACATGGTGGACATCACGCACTAGAGTCAATCGGAAAGCGGGCCAAGAGGCTCATCGGCAATGAAGCACTGGTCGAGTCAACGTTCCAGAGACTTGAACATCGTCAGTCGGTCGAGTTGCCAGCTTGTTGGTTTTTTATCGGTTGCATTTCGGGGAGCGTGCGATAGAATTGCATGATCTAATCCCGCCTAGCCCGTTTCATCCTTGGACTACAAGACGTACGGCGATGCGCCATCGTACAAAGTGGACATCACACCCATACGCACTAAACGTTTTGGGAATACTTTCATTATGCGTACAGCTAAGGAGCGGCATTTCCTGCCGAAGTCTGTGTTACCTGAGAGCCTAGGAGTCTTTAAGTCAACAGTGAATAAGTTCCTTCCAGGTAAGCGTGCATCACCCTAGACCATATCATCACTTACCATCAGGTGGGATAGTGGTCAAGCGTGAGCCTATCAATAAAAATAAAAAACATAGGGGAGACCGGGGCTTTATATTTTTTTTTATATTTAGCTATTACCTGCAGAACTAAATTAGATACAAAATGATAAAGAGCCGTTCTAAATAGAGCATTTTATTGATTACTAGCTGTTGCCCGCGACTTCGTCCGCGTGGTTAAGAAGATATAAAGTTTAATGATGTTTAACGCAAACAATTTTTATATTTCAGTCTACAGAAAATGTCTATCACACTAAGCATCATTTTTTAAAGCACGAATTAGGAAAAAAATATAGAGTATCACAAAATTATTTCTTAGCTTATGACTCCTACTCATAAACTCTAGACTTGTTAAATTTCAGGACAGTAGTACAAAAAGACATCTGGACTCTCATACAAACATGCGAGAGCCCTTAAACCACCTTAATCCGGCCCTGTCGCAAAATCCGTTCTTAGCGGACGTTTACTAACTATGAACTACCTTCATGTCAAATTTCAAGTTTGTAGCACAAAAAATGAAGGACTTTCATACAAACTTGCGCGAGCCCTTAGACCCCTAAATCCGGCCCTGTCGCAAAATTCGTTCTTAGCGGGCGTTTACTAACTACGAACTACCTCCATGCCAAATTTTAAGATTGTAGTTCAAAAATGAAGCACTTTCACATAAACTTGCGCGAGCCCTTAGACCCCTAAATCCGGCCCTGTCGCAAAATTCGTTCTTAGCGGGCGTTTACTAACTATGAACTACCTCCATGCCAAATTTCAAGATAGTAATTCAAAAAATGAAGCACTTTCATATAAACTTGCGAGAGCCCTTGGACCTCCTTTATCCGGCCCTGTCGCAAAATCCGTTCTTAGCGGACGTTTACTAACTATGAACTACCTCCATGCGAAATTTCAAGATAGTAGTTCAAAAAAATTAAGCACTTTCATATAAACTTGCGAGAGCCCTTAGACCTCCTTTATCCAGCCCTGTCGCAAAATCCGTTCTTAGCTAACATCTACTAACTATAAACTACTTTCATGACAAATTTCAAGTTTGTAGCACAAAACAATGAAGGACTTTCATACAAACTTGCGCGAGGCCTTAGACCCCTAAATCCGGCCCTGTCGCAAAATTCGTTCTTAGCGGGCGTTTAGTAACTATGAACTACCTCCATGCCAAATTTTAAGATAGTAATTCAAAAAATGAAGCACTTTCATATAAACTTGCGAGAGCCCTTGGACCTCCTTTATCCGGCCCTGTCGCAAAATCCGTTCTTAGCGGACGTTTACTAACTATGAACTACCTCCATGCGAAATTTCAAGATAGTAGTTCAAAAAAATTAAGCACTTTCATATAAACTTGCGAGAGCCCTTAGACCTCCTTTATCCAGCCCTGTCGCAAAATCCGTTCTTAGCTAACATCTACTAACTATAAACTACTTTCATGACAAATTTCAAGTTTGTAGCACAAAACAATGAAGGACTTTCATACAAACTTGCGCGAGGCCTTAGACCCCTAAATCCGGCCCTGTCGCAAAATTCGTTCTTAGCGGGCGTTTAGTAACTATGAACTACCTCCATGCCAAATTTTAAGATTGTAGTTCAAAAATGAAGCACTTTCATATAAACTTGCGCGAGCCCTTAGACCCCTAAATCCGGCCCTGTCGCAAAATTCGTTCTTAGCGGGCGTTTACTAACTATGAACTACCTCCATGCCAAATTTCAAGATAGTAATTCAAAAAATGAAGCACTTTCATATAAACTTGCGAGAGCCCTTGGACCTCCTTTATCCGGCCCTGTCAGAAAATCCGTTCTTAGCGGACGTTTACTAACTATGAACTACCTCCATGCCAAATTTTAAGATTGTAGTTCAAAAATGAAGCACTTTCATATAAACTTGCGCGTGCCCTTAGACCCCTAAATCCGGCCCTGTCGCAAAATTCGTTCTTAGCGGGCGTTTACTAACTATGAACTACCTCCATGCCAAATTTCAAGATAGTAATTCAAAAAATGAAGCACTTTCATATAAACTTGCGAGAGCCCTTGGACCTCCTTTATCCGGCCCTGTCGCAAAATCCGTTCTTAGCGGACGTTTACTAACTATGAACTACCTCCATGCGAAATTTCAAGATAGTAGTTCAAAAAAATTAAGCACTTTCATATAAACTTGCGAGAGCCCTTAGACCTCCTTTATCCAGCCCTGTCGCAAAATCCGTTCTTAGCTAACATCTACTAATTATAAACTACTTTCATGACAAATTTCAAGTTTGTAGCACAAAAAATGAAGGACTTTCATACAAACTTGCGCGAGGCCTTAGACCCCTATATCCGGCCCTGTCGCAAAATTCGTTCTTAGCGGGCGTTTACTAACTATGAACTACCTCCATGCCAAATTTCAAGATAGTAGTTTAAAAAATGAAGCACTTTCATATAAACTTGCGAGAGCCCTTGGACCTCCTTTATCCGGCCCTGTCGCAAAATCCGTTCTTAGCGGATGTTTACTAACTATAAACTACTTTCATGACAAATTTCAAGTTTGTAGCACTAAAAATGAAGGACTTTCATGCAAACTTGCGAGAGCCCTTAGACCCCTAAATCCAGCCCTGTCGCAAAATCTGTTCTTAGCGGTCATTTACTAACTATGAACTACCTCCATGCTAAATTTCAAAATTGTAGTTAATAAAATGAAGCACTTTCATATAATCTTGCGTGAGCCCTTAGACCCCCTAAATCCGGCTCTGTCGCAAAATCCGTTCTTAGTGGACGTCTAATATCTATTAACTACATCCCTGCCCATATTTTAAGTTAGTAGCTCAAAACATGAAGGACTTTCATACTAACTTGCGAGAGCCCTTAGACCCCCTAAATCCGGCCCTGTCGCAAAATCTGTTCTTAGCGGTCGTTTACTAACTATGAACTACCTCCATGCCAAATTTCAAGATAGTAGTTCAAAAAAATTAAACACTTTCATATAAACTTGCGAGAGCCCTTAGACCTCCTTTATCTGGCCCTGTCGCAAAATCCGTTCTTAGCTAACATCTACTAACTATAAACTACTTTCATGACAAATTTCAAGTTTGTAGCACTAAAAATGAAGGACTTTCATGCAAACTTGCGAGAGCCCTTAGACCCCTAAATCCAGCCCTGTCGCAAAATCTGTTCTTAGCGGTCATTTACTAACTATGAGCTACCTCCATGCCAAATTTCAAAATTGTAGTTAATAAAATGGAGCACTTTCATATAATCTTGCGTGAGCCCTTAGACCCCCTAAATCCGGCTCTGTCGCAAAATCCGTTCTTAGTGGACGTCTAATATCTATTAACTACATCCCTGCCCATATTTTAAGTTAGTAGCTCAAAACATGAAGGACTTTCATACTAACTTGCGAGAGCCCTTAGACCCCCTAAATCCTGCCCTGTCGCAAAATCTGTTCTTAGCGGTCATTTACTAACTATGAACTATCTACATGCCAAATTTCAAAATTGTAGTTAATAAAATGAAGCACTTTCATATAATCTTGCGTGAGCCCTTTGACCTTCTTTATCCGGCCCTGTCGCAAAATCCGTTCTTAGCTGACATCTACTAACTATAAACTACTTTCATGACAAATTTCAAGTTCGTAGCAAAAAAAATGAAGGTCTTTCATGCAAACTTGCGAGAGCCCTTAGACCCCTAAATCCGGCCCTGTCGCAAAATCCGTTCTTAGCGGACATTTACTAACTATAAACTACCTCTATGCCAAATTTCAAGATTATGGTTCAAACAATGGAGCACTTTCATATAAACTTGCGCGAGCCCTTAGATCCTCGAAGTCCGCCCTGTCGAAAAATCCGTTCTTAGCAGACGTCTACTAACTATAATCTACCTCCCTGCCAAATTTTAAGTAAGTAACTCAAAAAATGAAGGACTTTCATATAAACTTGCGAGAGACCCCATAAATCCGGCCCTGTTGCAAAATCCGTTCTGAGCGTCGTCTACTAACTATAAACTACCTCCCTGCCTTTTAAGTTTGTAGTTCAAATAATTAAGGCTTGTCATATAAACTTGCGAGAGCCCTTAGGCCCCCTAAATCCGGCTCTGTCGCAAAATCCGTTCTTAGTGGACGTCTAATATCTATGAACTACATCCCTGCCCATATTTTAAGTTAGTAGCTCAAAACATGAAGGACTTTCATACTAACTTGCGAGAGCCCTTAGACCCCCTAAATCCGGCCCTGTCGCAAAATCCATTCATAGCGGAAATCTACTAACTATAAACTACATCCCTACCAAATTTTAAATTAGTAGCTCAAAAAATGAAGGACTTTCATACTAACTTGCGATAGCCCTTAGACCCCCTAAATCCGGCCCTGTCGTAAAATCCGTTCTTAGTGGACGTCTACTAACTATAAATTACCTCCTTGCCAAATTTCATCTTTATACGTCAAGCAGTTTTCGATATTTCGTGATAGGTGAATGAGTGACCTTTCGCTTTTATGTAGATATAAATGAGTTTCTTCAAAAAAACTTTGAAACCCCCTAAATCGAATTTTGGGGGTAGAAACTTATAATGACAACCTTTATTGTTTACTTAGGTTGATATTTGTGTCAAGTTTCAAGTTTATTAACCTAAGAAGTAAGATTCTTAAAAAAACCTTAACACCCCCTAAATCGTCTTTTGGGGGTAGTTTCGAAAAACTAATAATCACAACCTTTATTATTTATTTATTTTAGTATTTGTGTAATGTTTCAAGTTTAGTTACCCATGAAATAAGATTCTGCCATACAAATTTCATCACCCCCTAAATCGACTTGAGGGGGTAGTTTAAAAAAACTAATAATGTCAATCTTTATCTTGTACTTAGATTACTATTTGTGCCAAGTTTCAAAAATATTAGCCGAAGGAATTAGATTTTTCATACAAACTTTGCCCCCCTTTTTAACCCCCTTAGGGGTAGAATTTCGGAAAATCCTTTCTTATCGGATGCCTACATCATACCAAGAATACACCTTTCAAGTTTCAGGTCTCTACGTTCAGCGGTTTGGGCTGTGCGTTGATCCGTCAGTCAGTCATTCAGGACAAAGCATTTTATATATATAGATTAGCTGACCCGGCAAACTTCATAATTAGTACTTGTAGACATTTTAATTAATAAATAACTGTAACTTCAACAGTGAAAACGAATTGTGAAAGCGTTTTAGCTCCGTACAAAATGGGGCATTTCAAGTTTTCTTTATTACAGAGAAAACAAAAGTTATATTTGAGTGATAATTTTATTTATAAACGTACAAGTTGAAATTATCTATTTAAATACGAAGTTGCATGAAATCAGCAAGCAATAGGTACATTAATTTATTTTTACTATTGAACACGATCTTTTTTGTAACGAAACTGTTTTAAGAACAAAGCAACTCAAACAATAAAATAAAAAAAAAATGCTCTATAACTCACTTGTGAATAATAGCAATGAAAAAGTCACAGTTTGATTACAGGTATCATTATGTGCCTAATTGCGGTGAAATTAGAGCCACTTTATGAGCAAGTGTGTTGAAAATATTGTAAACCACTTATTTTTTTTAAAGTTGGTATGGAGTTTCTAGTCCGTTCTTCTCCATAACAAGCTACTTTTCCGAATGGACGGTAGAAATAATTATTATTACACTAACGAGCAATGAAAAAGTTCCAGTGACATAGCACCAAATTACTCCTAAACGGGAAAGGCTAGCTTAATGACGCCGTCTGCAATATTGAAGTACATTTATTTATTTATTTTATTTATGTATTCTTTATTGTACACCAGAAAATACAGTAATAAAAGAACCTTAAAACTAAAAATATACAACGGGCGGCCTTATCGCATTCCGCGATCTCTTCCAGGCAACCTGGAATGGACAGTGATTGCCTGGACATGACATGGGGTTGTCAGGGGTGTAACAATATTAACAATGAATATAATGATAAAATAATACTTAATAAAAACACAAATAGATATATATATATACATATATATGCCATATAATAGATACATAAATACATACATATTTAGTATATAAGACGTGAACATAAATGACGTATGACAATCATAGACAAAGTCTGTTTAAATACTAAGAGTACGATTACAGCGACAAGTAATGCTCCTTGATGAGTCTTTTAAACACAGGCAACGACTGAGCACGTTTAATTGGGTCAGGTAATGCATTCCACAGACGAGCAGCCTGGACTGTAAAAGATTTATCCATGAAAGTTGTGGAATGCATTGGCATTTTATAAATAAATTAATTAAAAAAAAAAAAAAAAAAAAAAAACTAAATAATTTAAATAATTTTTATAATTTTTTTTGAATAAGTATTATTGTAAAAGAGATGTGTAACTTAATTTTTTGGTGTACATTAAAGTATATTCTATTCTATTCTATTGGCACATTGAACAGCGCATCAGAATATTACCAACCAAAAACGTAAATATTGTGTTCAAATTTAAAATTAAATATGAAAAAATTAAATTAAGGTGTTTATCGGTATTTTGTGGGTGGAACTTTTTCATTGCTCGGCAGTTTACTTGTAAATTTTAATTGTTGTCGTTCAAAAGTGCCGCTTCATGGCCTAAATTAAATAAATATTTTTGACTTTGACCCTAATGTCACACCTCTTTTCCTGAAGGATTATGCAGAGATGGACCCATAGCACACCGACATTTCGCCAATATTTCGCCAGTCTGTCGGTTTTTTATCGGTTACATTTCAGGGAGTGTGCGATGCAATTGCATGAACTAATTCCTCCTAGCCCGTTCTATCATCGGACTACAAGACGTACGGCGATGCGTCATAGGTACATGGTGGACATCCCACCCATACGCACCAAACGTTTCGGGAGTACTTTCATTATGCGTACAGCTAAGGAGTGGAATTCCCTGCCAGAGTCTGTATTCCCTGATAGCTATAACCTGGGAGTCTTTAGGTCAAGAGTGAATAGGTTTCTCCTAGGTAAGCGTGCTACATCGTCGACCACATCATCACTTACCATCAGGTGAGATAGTGGTCAAGCGAGAGCCTAACAAAAAAAAAAAAAAAAATTTGTCTCACGTAATGGGGGTGAGTCTATTGCCATCAACCAGGCACAAGTCTAGACCTTATATAAAGTACCTATAGATCAAGCCCTGGCGTGGCCGCACATGAGACAACAATAGTTAGTTCTGGTGTTACAACAAGAACAAGAACACTACAACCCACCATCGCACTGACACTTATTATCTATAAATAACCCAAATTCCTTGTCTCAATTAACACATAATACCACGAAATCACAGAAAATCAAACAAAACCGAGTTTGTTTGTCAAGCCTGCCATTATATTAGAGTTTGACAAACAACAGAAACCGGCCATGGTGACATAGACAAAAAATAATCTTTTGTCCTTATTATTTACATGGAGCTGCCAATTAGCCATCTCGCTCTATCAATCAAGCTCATTTTAAGGCTTAATCTATAGGTACTTTATCTAAGGTCTAGGCACCGGGTTGCTACTGACAAATTCCAGATGGAAAATCCCAATAACATTTTGTCCTACCCGAGAGTCGAACTCAGGACATCTTGCTCAGCAGTAGTGCTTGTGACCACTACACTAACGAGGCAGTCAGTAAATACTTAGTAAAGGTGAAAAAAGCTGTAAGATTTCCGTGATTGTAAGACGACTTAAGGCCCTTACTCCGCTTTAGTGCCGTAAAACGGTTACTTTCTAAGGCCCAGCGCACACCTGGAGAGGCGCGGCGAAGATAGAATTTAAATTTAAATTAGACCCTAATTCTTATGTTATAAAGTTGAAAATAAGGTGCAAAAATAAATAAGAACGAGCCGAGCGGCGCACGACACAATGATCTTATATTGACCGTATGTCAAGGTAGTTAAGGTTTATATTAAATTGTTGTCTTCAATTTTATTGCTCTCCGCCGTGCCTCCAGCGGTGTGCGCTGGGCCTAAAGCATACTTCTTAGTAACGGATAGTTTAAAAGGTTTGAAAAAAGAAAAAATATTATTGATTCATGTTCATTATTTGTGAAACATGGTTTTTAGGGTTCCGTACCCAAAGGGTAAAAACGGGACCTGGATGTTTAAAAATATTTTTACACAGAAAGAAAAACTGAGGGTTAGAATTTATTCTTCAACTGCATATAGGATATGTAAATAAAAAATATTTTGCAACCAAAACTGTCCAAATATAACTGTCATATTGGCATTCTGGCACCGAGCAGGCGCGCGGCCAGTACCGCGTTAACATTGGCACGGGGTCCAAAATAGTCACGAACCGAGAAAACCCTTTTACTTGCAAGTCGCTGCTAACACCATCTATAGCCATGGAACGGAACCGAACGCGATCGAAGTACTTATAAAAATCATCAGCATAATCAGACGAAAAACGCTATTTACGTCGGCACACAGTTTCTTTGTACCTATGGGTTGAGGCATCAGTATGCTAGTATTATATTATCTGTGACACTGGGGAATATAAACGCCTTAAATGCTACAAAGAAGGGTATGTTAACATTATTTACATTACCAAAATAAACATGTAGACTGGTTCACTATGGTCTCTGAATCTTTGAAGAGCTTCTATTTCGTCAGACGGCACCTATAAAATAAACATGACATAAATATTTATTCTCTCAAACTATACATAACAATGATACAATATGTGATACTTCCTATGTGGGACACTGGAATCTGCACTAGGATATACTTCCACTACCACTACGGACACTAACCTATTTAGAGGTGTAATCTGAGTAACACGTTACTCAAATTACCCCACTAGTCCGATGACGTTTCTCATTTTAATTACCGCTATAATTTGGTACGTAAAAATATGAAAAATCAAATTCATATTCCTAATTACTATGTTACCTATCTACACTCATATTATAAAGAGGAAATATTTATTTGTATGTTCGTTTGTAATAGATAAACTCAAAAACTACTGAACCGATTATGAAAATTCTTTCACCAGTAGAAAGCTACATTATTTCTGTGTAACAAAGGTATCTACTGTTGTCGCCCTAAAGAACTAGTACCTGTGTTACAGTGTAGTTAAGCTGATTAGCAAAATATATTACAATAGATCACTTGTTCTACAATGTAGTTTAGCTTAATTGCAAAATAGGGATTTACAATGTAAAAATGAGCTTAGGTGGCATAAAATAATGTTTAAGGACTAGACGGGGGGTTGGGAGGAAGTGATATGGAATCGCAGTTCGCAGGAGAAGGCAGTCGCGGTGAGACCACTTAGCGAGTGCCTTCGAAATATTAAAGAATTGTGAAATTATGGTGCCTTATTATAAAATCTGTGACAAATTGTGAATAAGTACTTTTAATAAACTTATATTACCGGACTATAACTTCTTTGATTCTTTTACACTACACTCATAAAGAAGAAATATTTATTTGTATGTTCGTTTGTAATGGATAAACTCAAAAACTACTGAACCGATTATGAAAATTCTTTCACCAGTAGAAAGCTATATTCTGTGGGGAGACCACGGGATAACAACGAGTATCATTCGTCTTGAAAGTCAAAAATTATCCCGAGGGTACATATCTCCGGCATAAAAAGTATACTATGTGCTATTTCTGACTATAATCTATCTCTGTGCCAAATTTCATCTAGATCCGTCCAGTCGTTTGAGCGTGAAGAAGTAACAACCATACAAACACACAAACATACACACTCACAAACTTTCGCCTTTATAATATTAGTGTGATTATTATATCGGATTGGTGGAAGACAATCATGACTACCAATCATGACTTCGATTTTTTGGTTCTAGGACATGCCGGTTTCCTTACGATGTTTTCGTTTACCGTTTTTAGAGCAGTAGTGATGCAATAAATTACACAAAGTAAAGCGCCTGCCTGCCTACCCACAACCTACGAGTTACGACACGTAAGTCGTGGCTGCAGATAACTGGGCCCGCGTTGTGGATATGAATTTATTCTTATTTACTATTTAATTCGGATTATAACTTCGCATGCTTAATATTTTATTTTTCTTCGTATTTCGCATGTAACCATAATATTTGTACGCTTCTTGGCATAACATAGCGATCTAGGAACTTTAATTTAAGAACTGTATTTACTACCTATGTTACACAAATAAAAAATGATTATGATTAATATGAACTTACCGAAAAAAGATATTCCTTCCAAAACCAAGGTGTTACGGTGGTTATTTGCACAATTTTTGGACGCACATTGCGGCATTTTTAACGTCTTAATGTTGGCTATGATTGGACCATACTGTTAGGTTTTTATTTGATAAATACATCTTTTATTTGTTAAGAATTAAATTATTTATATTTAACATCAAATAGTACTTAAAAGTTGTTAAAATGATTATCCTAGAAAATATTCGAATGTCAAATGTCGTCACATCTAATGACAGTTGTCGATTGGAGGGGGATTGTTCGGACACGAGGCGCGTGGAGTCAGTTCGTGAGTCTAGTCTGGGCGGGCTTGAAAGATTGTACTGTTGACCTAAGTGGATATATTGTATGGAGTTGATGGTAACTAGTGTGAAATGGTAAATAAATAATAGTTCAAAGTCCAAACTGTGTGTTATTGCTGAATTACCAACTACACGTAAGTATTATTCTATTCTTGAGTATTTTTCTATCCTAATGACCTACCGCTTTGTACTAGCTCTGTTGTCTATCTAGTGATCTATTACATTTCAGAAGCGGGATGTACGCGCCCATTACGAAACCAAGTGCTTTTGATTACGATTTTATTAAATTAGTTTTAAATGTCTTATTAAAACTATATTTAATGTATTTTAAAAATATGAGGGTAGAACAAAAAAAAAAAAAAAAACAAAAAAAAAATTGTGACTAAGTATCTTGTCCCTTAAGCGGGGTTTCTTAAAGGGTTGTAAAAATTTGGTTATTTTTTTGCTCAGACGCACCGTTTCAGAGATATTTTCAAAATACCCTGCATACATTTTCAAATATATTTTGTGTACTTTAGTTATTCATAAACCTTTTCTATTTGTTTTATGTACATCATGCCTCGTGAGGCGCCAGCCCAAGGTGCACCAGTCCAGGACGTCACGGCCCAAGGTGACGCAGTCCAGGACGCCACAGCCCAAGGTGACGCAGTTCAGGACGTCGAAGCCCAAGGCATATCAGTCCAGGACGTCGCAGCCCAAGGCGCAGCAGTCCAGGACATCACAACAAGAAGCTATTACAGCAGCAGCCTGGATGTTCATAGCTAAGTGATCGTTAATCTTTTACCGACTCTACTACTCAAATTTTCTATAGACTTATTCCATATTTATGGCTTTGCTGAGGGAGATTCTTTTGCTTAGATGGGTATACTTCTCTACAAACTTGAGAGCGATGTCATTTACCTAGTGGATGACATGTGGTGATTATTTAGTCGTAACTTAATTTTTGATGAGATTTTGCTGATATGGCTTCTTTATTGATAATGCCCAATATCCATTGGATTAGCTTTTGTACAACAGGATGATCACTGAAATCGGCACAACTTTTCCTTCTAATATTTTGCTCCATAGAAGCATGATGGGTCTTAATAGTACAGTCCTTGCAAAGGGCAATAGACAATTTTGTTGCATTTCAGTAGCGATATGATATGTGTCGTTAGATGGATCTCTTCGAAAATATCCCCATTTCATGGAATATGGGTACTTGAGGAGCTAGAGAGCTTTAAATGTGAGTCATTTGAATTCTGGTATTTTGTCAACTAATTACTTTCATTAGTACTGTGCATTTCAATCATTGTTTTATAAATCCATAAGCGTCCACTTTAAAATATTGGACTCTAATATGCCGATTTAGGAACAATGTTTTAAGAGTCTGCTCCATTAGACCAAACGTTAAGCCTGTCCTTCGCCCCAGTAGCGCTGGGATGTGTCGGATGAATCTTTTCAGTTTGAATATTTCTTATTATAATGACTTTTCTGGATAGTTGACACGTGAGGAGCTACAGAGTTCTAAATGTGATCCATTAAGTAGATATCATTTAAGTTCTGGTATGTCGTCTATTGACTTACTTGGAATTTTGCTTTTTTGGGTTTGGACATAATCGCTAGCCGTGTTTCTGTAAATGTAGTGACCCTTAATTAAAAACCTTTGAGTTTGGTGTAAACTCTAAACGGACTAATTATTGACAATAGTTGTCTTGTAACAGGGCTTCTTGAGTGGACTTTTCTCGGTGGCATGTGTCTTGTGGCTGTTAGGTGCCAAAAGAAAAAGGTAGTAATCTTGGGGCCCAATTGCTTGCCTATTTAGGTCATTGAATCTGAATATTTTTGAATTAGCAAAAGGCAGTTTAATATCGAGTGTTCTTTTGAAAAGTTATTTCTGTTTTGTATCTTATGGCAGTTGGACATCGAGCACAAGTCTTTGTTTTGATGTCTAATGAGTCGCCTGTTTGGGTCACTAACGCTGAACCGACTTATAATTGGCAATATTGGTTTTGTGGTAAAGATTCTTCTTGAGAGGCTCTTTTCGGCGGGGTATAGTCGTAGCTATTGGATGCCAGAAAATCCGTACCGTCGCTGCTCGATATAAGTTACCCGTTTAGGTCAATAACTCTGATCGAGTTAACAATTGACAAGGGCCTTGTAAGAAGCAATTGTTTTTCTTGATCGGTCGCATATATCATGTGGCTGATGAGCTTTTGGTCAAATTTCCATAATTGGATTACAGCCCATTCTCCTACAATTGTTTATGAACCTGCCTGATATATCTGATAGCCCTTCTCTGGTTTCATCTTCATTGATTGTTGTAGGGTTTCACGTACAGGGGAGTATTTATTCCCCGCTTTAGTTAATCATACCAGTTTGCTGTAATGAATCTGGTTGGTTATATAGTTTGGCATAATTAACCGTAGCTATATTTATGAACTCTATTCAGGATTCACATTTGGTAGTGTATTAGAGATGGATATATTTCTTGACAGGTGCTATACAGAGGGTCATTCGATGTCAGCGGTGACTATACTAAAGTGTGGGGATCAATTTTGTGATACTACAATAGCACATGATAATCTCATACATTTTTTGTAAAAAAATTATAGATATATTTGTACGTGTAGTGGTTGTTCTATGGGGAGCACCTCCTTATTTCTGTATTTGTGTTTAATGAAGTTTTCTTTATCGTTTTTGTACAGTATTGGCTTATTTTGTCATTGGTTTCTTTCATTAACTGTGCGGTTTTTCTGATAAATTCTATATTATTCCAGTATAGAGTGCATGATTTTTATGGTAATATGCATAAGGTTTTTGTGTCATACTTTTCACGTGACGCTATAAGTCCTGGTAGATTATTTTTGGAACCTTTTATAGCTTCTTGCTCGTTCAATGTTTTCATTGTTAATGGCGTGTCAGAGAAGTGCGCCTGCTTCTTATTGTGGATTTCTGGTGGATTGAAGCTCTCTGCATTATGTGGTCTTATCCAGACGAAACTGACGACGATACTTCGTACTTTGAAAGTAATTGTGGTTGTGTAGTCATAGTATGACCAAACTCAGATTTTTTTGTATGTTTATTTTGGAGAGATCGATTAAGTGTTAACATGAACATCTTGTTTATGATTTTGAGGTTTTATTCGTATGCGTATTGAATGAGTCTCGCTACACGAGTGCTGGTGGTTCCATAACCATATTTTCCAGCAACTAAATGCTAATGTTCGTTACCGATACCCCGATCTGTGCATTAAAATCACCCATAGAGGTAATGTATTTTTGAATACAGTTGTTAAACATTGAGTACTTTCAGAGGCTATAATTATGATTCGAAGATTAAATCTTTTGCATAGGCATTTTTCTGATACGCGGGTTTTTTTTACGAGCTCGATCATTATTTTTGCAGTTGAGTTTTAAATGTATAAGTCAATTTTAAAAAGTTTAGTAGCAAGGAGTTTTCATACATAGAATAAAATTGGATAGATTTTATACGAGAAAAAAATTAATGAGTCCGTACATCTTAGCATTGAATTCTCAAAAGTCTTTTAAATGATTGTTTAATATATTTAATTACCAGTTTTATTTTCACATAAAAGAGAATTGTCAAAAGTCGAATAGGTTGTATGGGCTGTTTTCATTGAAAAAATATATATACGTCATGTTGCAAAAATGCGCCATTTCTGAAAATTTTAATTTTTGTGTGATAAATTGATTATTTTATTTTGTTTATATGAGTTCAAATACAAATGAAGAAATGGAATTAACCCCACCCGATATTTTATGTGGCGAAATAGCGCAAGATGAAATTTTGCCCCCAAAATTTCGATAAAGATATATGGCGACTTACGATAATTTTATTTTGTGGAAGAAACAAATGTAATTCTGTAATTTGTTTTTATTATTTCCCACAACTGTATTGAAAAACGTCGTGTGGTGCATGGGTGTGTGGGTTGTTGCGGACTCGTGTCATTGAAAATCCTCGCCTTCGGCTCGGGCTTGTTGGTGACAGATCGTTTGCAATAGCCTCTTTTCCACCCTTGTATCACAATGTACTATTATGAAGGTACTCGTAAAGTAATGAGTATTTCTAAGTTTTCATAAAAGTTTAATTAGCGACGAGGTTTCGGAGGTTGCATAGGACTGTATAATTGCAGAAGGCAGGTTTTCTAGAACTATTTGTGGAACACAAATTCTTTCTGATATTTCGATAAAAGTTGAAATGTTTTACTTGTCTTTTGTCTTTACTAAGGGGATATATTTGGTATTCCTATGTAATACGTATAATCATAGCCTTCGATAATAGCTTCTTTTAGTAGATGGACTTCAGTCAATCCCAGTATGTCATGGGTAATATTTGTAGAACTGTTTTAGCTCAATATGTTTTGTTTTGATGATAGTCATTTAACACTGAAAGTGCGATGTTTAAATCACTTTTCGGTATTAGTGTCTTTGAAGGGTTTAATACTAATACTCCGCTGGCAGAACGCCGTAGTGGTCATATATGGAATTAGTATGAATTGCGATATTAACCCTATACTGAATGAGGTCTTGCTTGAAGAGTAGTAGAGTGCGGTCGAAATTGTAAAAATTTAATGTTGTTGGAAATGATTTGGTATGTTTGCCAAATTTTTAATGTCTTGTGATTAAGTCGCGGGGATTGCCTATAGGCGAATAAATAGCAAGAATTGCCCTCAGGCGAATAAAATCGCAGTACAATTAAATTTGAGAACAAGTTGTGGGCTTACCTACAGGCGAATAAATCGCTATATGCGAATAAGTCGCGGGTTTGCCTACAGGTGTATAAATCGAAGTATTATTAAATTTGCGAATAAGTCGCGGGCTTACCTATAGGCGAATAAATCGCAGGACTTGCCTACAGGCGAATAAATCGCAATATGCGAATAAGTCACGGGTTTGTTTATATGCGAATAAGTCGCGGGTTTGCCTACAGGCGAATAAATCGCAGTACATGTAAATTTGAGAATAAGTCGCGGGTTTACCTATAGGCGAATAAATCGCGGGACTTACCCACAGGCGAATAAATCGCTTTATGCGAATAAGTCGCGGGTTTGTCTATATGTGAATAAGTCGCGGGTTTGCCTACAGGCGAATAAATCGCAGTACATGTAAATTTGAGAATAAGTCGCGGGTTTACCTATAGGCGAATAAATCGCGGGACTTACCCACAGGCGAATAAATCGCTTTATGCGAATAAGTCGCGGGTTTGTCTATATGTGAATAAGTCGCGGGTTTGCCTACAGGCGAATACATCTCAGTACATATAAATTTTAGAATAAGTCGCGGGACTTGCCTACAGGTGACTAAATCGCAATATGCGAATAAGTCACGGGCTTGTCTATATGCGAATAAGTTGCGGGTTTGCAAACTAGCGAACAAATAGCAGATGTTGTAAGTATGTGAGTATCATGTTCCTATTTATCAAATGATTAAGTTTAACTGTTAATGCTTTGTACCTAAGCGTGGTACAACCGTGTTGTTCTTGATGAATCATGCTTTAAAAATTACTCACGTACTAGTATAATGTAACGAAGTAGCCAAATTTAAACGTTACAATTGATTAGATTTGTTTCCTAATTTTTGTAAGTCTATACGCGAGCAAGTCGCGAACTGATATATGTGCAAATAAGTCACGGGTTTCTATACAGGCAAATAAAATGCAGATTTTGTAAATATGCGAGTACCATGTTCATATTTATCAAATGAATCAATATAATTGTTATTGCTTGAAATACTTTATATCTATACATAGAACAGCCGTTTTATTCTAGATGAATCATACTTCATAAGGTACTCAGATATAATTAATGAATTAATATTGAAAAATATATTTAAAAGAAGTTTTTTATTTTAAAGAAAAGAGTAAGTGTGGAGTTTCTTGTCCATTCTTCTCCATAGCAAACTACTTTTGCGAATGGACAGTAGAATCATTTTTTTTTGTGACTTTGAACTTTTTACATCCCAAGTGCCATTGAATGGTTTGATGGATTTGATTTTAGATTTTGAAAACTGACTCAACAGGCCGAGTGTTAGGTTATCACCGGATACGCGTATGGGGTCATACACGTTGTCAGGATGGTCGAGTGTTAGGTTTTTATTTGATAAATACATCTTTTATTTGTTAAGAATTAAATTATTTATATTTAACATCAAATAGTACTTAAAAGTTGTTAAAATGATTATCCTAGAAAATATTCGAATGTCAAATGTCGTCACATCTAATGACAGTTGTCGATTGGAGGGGGATTGTTCGGACACGAGGCGCGTGGAGTCAGTTCGTGAGTCTAGTCTGGGCGGGCTTGAAAGATTGTACTGTTGACCTAAGTGGATATATTGTATGGAGTTGATGGTAACTAGTGTGAAATGGTAAATAAATAATAGTTCAAAGTCCAAACTGTGTGTTATTGCTGAATTACCAACTACACGTAAGTATTATTCTATTCTTGAGTATTTTTCTATCCTAATGACCTACCGCTTTGTACTAGCTCTGTTGTCTATCTAGTGATCTATTACAATACTAATTTGAAATAAGACCACAACCGTATTTGTGGCCATATATTTCGGTCCTTTTTTGTAGCGCTGTCCGGGCATCCAGTGTATTATTGTTCGAAGTATATAGGACACCCACATTTCGCCAATAATATTTAAGTCCCATGTAATAGGAGGTGAGCATATTGCCATCATCCGCCCACAAATCCAGATTCAGGACTGCTACTGAGAAATTCCAGATGGAAAAACTCAACAACCCTTTGCCTGACTCAGGAGTCGGATCCAGGGCCTCATGCTCGCCTGTCTGAGTCGCGGATTTTGAAGAGTTACTTCGGCCCTGGCTCAAACAACTGAAGGAACACGGGTGGGTTTTAGTTAGTAAAAGTCTGACACGCCCTCCCGCTTCAGAGCGGGAGAAGTTATTGGATGAGTACCCACCAAAAGCATCGCAGAATGGGCGGCAAAAATTCGCGCGAATAAAAATCGCTGTTCGTGCTAGCCTAACTGTAGGTACTCATAAAACAAAATGTGTGGAACAGCGAGTTTGTATGTGTATTTAAAAAAAACAAAACAGACTTTGTGTACCTCTCTACTTACCTTCAATAATATCAGTTGACCATTGCTCCAATCCATCTTCATAGTCGTGAAGAGTCTGTCAAGGGCCAGGCACGAACCGAACGCGTTACTGTATATTTCTGCACCTAGCGCATATAAATTTAGGTAAAACAAGTTCTTTTGCATCCCCCTCACGTATATAATTTAATGTATGTAAATATTGTTATAGTACCGAACTAAACATTTTATTTAAAAAAAGAGTATGTTTGGAGTTTCTTGTCCGTTTTTCTATAAAAAATCTAACTTTGCGAATGGACATTAGAATGAACTATTATTATTTTATACCGACTTCGAAAAAAAAGGAGGCAGGTAATCAATTCGACACGTATGTACGTAATATTATTGGAACTGCACCATATTATGTTTCTCTATGTGGGCTTCTAGACACGTGTGCCTATTATCATCCAAATTCAAGGGTTACTTGCTGGTTGGAGCACAGTATTTGACGAAAAATTTTCAAAAGACCACAATTTAGGTGTCTCTAAGTTAATAGTGAATAAGTTACTTCTATCCAAGCGTATTTCACCGATACTTCGACCATATTATCATCGCTTATCTTCAGAATTATATTATCTTAGTTTCAGGTGTGATAGTGATCAAGAACGAGCTAAAAAAAAATGTGGAGTGCATAAAACTAATCAATGACGCATCTAAAAAAAAACTTGATTTGGGTCGTGTCTGGTCCAGTTTTCGTAACTACTTGTATACTTATTTCCAATATAAGCAGTGAGCAAAAATAACCAATATGTTTGCGGAGCCCGTTTTTTTGGGAGCTCTAGCCTATTAATACAGCTGTGAATACCCATAGCTGCTCTAAATGCTAAAACATCGTCATCATCTTTCTGCCCTTTTCCCATGTCACTTGGGGTCGGCGCAACACGTTTTCTCCTTCCATACCGTCTTAATGGTTAAACGTAATTTAATTTATTTCATAATGGGCTCTGTCTTGACCTCTATCTACCCTAATGAAAAAATGAGATATATGACGAATCGAATGAGCCCAGAAGATGAAAAGAAGAAAGGAAAAGAATATATAGGCGGTTCACTCTAATGGGTTATAGTGTAGCGGCATCTATGCTGCGACATACGAACTAATGACATTACGTCGTATAGCGACATCTATCATGCCACATACAAACTATCATGCATCGCGCAAGCAAAATTTTCGGTTCAATTTACACATACAACAATCCAACAACCACCATCGTCGTCGGGCTGTTGCCCAGACCAACACAGTCACCGTTTGGTCGGAGGATCCTTCCTTTTCAATGGATGATTGGTGAACTTTACAACCTGTTTCGCATACCTCCAAAATAGTTCGAAGGGAACATAGACAAGACAATACTAACAAATAAGTCGATCCAAATTATTCCGTATTACGTTATCAAATTCTTTTTCATTGTGGATCTCGACAAACAATTCTTTTTTCTTTTTAGCCATTGTCACGCAAATGAAGCTAGAGTATCAATCGGTTTGGTCAAGACTTTATAGAGCACTTCAGTCATTGCGTGGCCTACTGGAAAGGCCCCAGTTCCTATGCACCGTAAAGGTGCAGATCCATTGAGAGCTAATTAACTAGTAGTTTTGTATTTCAAGAAGAGCTACACAGCAATTAGATCAGAAATAGCAATGTTTATTCACTAGTTTGGAATTAGAGTAAACTAACTAATAGCTCTCGATGGCAACGCGTTCTAAGGGTAGTACAACCATCTTTCGCCTGCCCTACATCCAAGTTCATTTGGAATCGGCGCCGTAGGTACATGTTTTCGTCTCACATACAACACCGACTTTGTAGCTAACCCGGATCCATTATGTATGACAAATTGTGAATTTAACCTCGTGTTAGCAATTAACTCTGAGTTAAGTTTTTGACGCAAATGGACTATATATTTATATAATCTTTCACACAGTCAATCCATCGTCTCCAAGGGCGTCGCCAGCCGATGGCCCAGGGGGGGGCAAGTTGATATGGAGAATGAGAAAAGTTTGAATTGTAGATAAAGTCGAGAGCACATGAATCTTTTTCACTTGTAGTACGAGCCTTACAGCGATTGTAATAATATCGGTATAGTTCTCGCCAAACTTCTTGGCCGTCCCGAAGTTGGCTGCAATGTCTGCGCAGTAGTAAATCATACAAAAACAGTACCGATCCGTGCCTTGCGCATCGGAAAGCCAACTGCAGGGCGGTCCAGAAGTTTGGCGAGCACTATTCAGAGTCCAACGTGTAAAGCTACGCAACTCTACCGTACACGTTGTGCACGGAAGAGCGATCAAAATTTTCAACGCTTTTCCGTGTCGGGAAAGAAGGTTTTTGCCTATTTTAGGATATCAACAACGGTTCGATCTGTTGGGTTTGGTTTATATGTATTCATTCGCGACGTACGGGAATGATCAATCAAGCAATTCAAGTCAAAGACTTAGGACTGTGGTTGCTTTACATTAGGCCTCTTAGGCATTAGAATCTATACGGGGGGGGGGGGGGCAGCTGCCCCCCTTGCCGACGCCCTTGATCATCTCTATGGACTATTTATACCCGAGAGAATACTACAGTACAACTATTATCTTAATGTCCCTCGGCATCGGCAATCATCGCATTGCCGAATACAAACGTATGCTAATTTCCATGTCCATCAATTATTAGATTCATCGAGTATAATTTGAATTCAGAACTAAGTACTTTATTGTTGTTTTGTTTGATTTCCGTGTGAACTATATAGTCATACAATTATTTTTCATTTCTCATACTCGGAAAGTAGTGTTTATTTGATCCGAGTAGCGGGTGGAAGATGCTACTTCCCACCTTTGGGCGGGCACGACTCATAGTAATTGCTTTAATTTAAAAAAGTAACTAAATTTTGTTAGGCAGTAGGCTGTAAAAAATCAGACATAATTAAGAAAAAATGCTGCGGTCTTGTGATTGTGAGTGTATAAACGGCCAGTGTGAATTAAAAAATAAAACTAAGCGCGGCCGCCCGCGGCAGTGATGAGGTGTGTTCCATAGTTAAAAATTTGAATAGACTATATAATTTGGCGGGATACTAACTCTGTAAGCTGTATAGAAAACTCGGTTTAAGACTAATATCTTATTAAAAATGAGTTCAAGTGATTCTGAAATGTTGACCCCAGATTCTGTTAAAGACGAAGCAAATACAGTTATCGAAAATCTATTGCCACAAATTTCTAAGGAATGATACTTAAATACATACAATGACTTTATGAAGTGGCGAGCAGATAAGAAAATGAAATCATTTTCCGAAAGTGTATTTCTTACATATTTCAATGGACTATCTGGCAAAATAAAGCCTTACCCTCTTACAAATAAACGCGGAATAAAGTTATACCAAGTATAAACCTATGAAAATGTATGGTTATTCCTTTGTTATACCTGGTATAACTTTATTCCGCGTTTATTTGTAAGAGGGTTATACGCTATGGAGCAGGTATTCAATTCTCAAGAGTACACCAACCCTCTTACAAATAAACGCGGAATAAAGTTATACCAGGTATAACAAAGGAATAACCATACATTTTCATAGGTTTATACTTGGTATAACTTTATTCCGCGTTTATTTGTAAGAGGGTAAGAGTATAATAAAAGTAAATTTAAAAAATCAAAAGACCCGACTGCTAAGGCGAACTAAAAAGGCGTAAACAAGAAGAAAGTCCAATGCCGTATTAATACGGCATTATACATGGCATGCATATGACTAAATAATTAGTTAGTCACTTGGTCTACAACATATGCATGCTTAAAAATGACTTGCTAACACGGGATCTTTTCTAAATGTTCTTTTCTCGTATTAATGTGTAAATAAGTCGTTGGTGAGCCTTGTTAAATAAATAAATAAAATGAAAAGAGGCCTTTGCCCTGCGGCGGTGGGACAGTTACATGCTGGTATTATTAGTGGTGTCTAGAAAACATAGCTTCATCATGTGAAAACTGAATCATGGCTAAAAAGGGTGTGAATAGCTACTGGGAGAGTGGTTCATAATCGGTTTGTAACAAAAGACATGCCGTGTCTGTGTCTGTGTGTGTGTGGCCACTCTATAATAGTTCAGGTAAAGCGAAACAGTGTCTTTGTTTCAACTAAACCCCAGATGTTGCTTAAACTAATCGTGCACGTGTTCATTTATTTTGTACATACTAGCTGCAATCTCGATTACTTCTACTACTCGGTTAGCCAAGTGATATCGTTCTAAATCCTGTCTAAATCCAATATGGCGGACTCTCAAAGATGGCGGACTAAATATTTTTTCATGTACCTCCATGATATGTTTATCAAATGAAAGGGTTCGCTTGCAATGTCTCTCGCTATGCATCGCTTTTGTGCTGGGTCCACCGGTGGCCTTTCTCGAAGAGCCTATATTAAGGAGGTCGATGCGAGTAGCAAGCTGCTTGTTGCTGACCATCGACCACACAGCCCCTAGACGCCTAACAACAGGCGAGCGATGTCTGTCAACACATATGACTAAAAGATCATATCCAGGTATTATAGGAAGCCACTCGACAATTTCGAATTAGTAGCGACCACTTCTGTGAGCCGTAAACACTTCCGCGTCAGGCAATAACAAATTGGTAAAATAAATATTATAATGGCCCCTTGTACAACACGTTGGTGTTGTAACAACAGCCAGAACTCAAGTTTCCCGAAAAATGACATAACATTTCATCGGTTTCATTTCATAGCTACAAAATCATAATCAGATTTATTTTCTGATATTATTTATCGGAGTTCATTTTGTACTGGTCATTATTGTAGGTGAAAACTGCAACAGCACAAATTTTGTCGCGCGCGTTGATGTCTTTGGTGTTTCGTCTCTTTCTTTTTAAAGTATTTTTTTCTCTATCTCTTTTCCTCTATAATTTGGTAGACAAAACTAGTGATGCACCATATTCTATGACCAAATCTATTATCGATAAAAATAGAAACCCAAATACTATTATATCTTTTGTATAGATAATTATTTTTATTTTAGAATTTAGGTTTTTTTTCTACTGATTGTTTTTTACTAATATTTAATACTATGAAAACACCGCCGCAAAAATATGTTATCTTTAGAATTTTGATATTTTTGTTTTAGTTTTTGCATTTTATGATATTACTGTATAATTAATAATAAAATAGCTAACATTAATAAAAAAAAATATTAAGTACACTAACAATTTAAAAAAATATCGATACCTTCGTAGTTTTATTTAAACCTGTCCCATCCCTAGTTCGGTGAAATGACATTGGTAAGGACCAATCAGAGCGCAGTACCTCGCCTAGCCCCCGTGCCTCATACCTCAGCTAGTTGACAGAATTGTTTTGATGTATTAGATCAAGCATTAGGCGTCTAGGGGCTGTGTGGTCGATGTTGCTGACGCTCTGCAATGGCTGAAGGGGCTTCCCGCGTCTGACATAGTGGCTGAATCAACGTGCGAATTAATTAATTATAAGCTTTTGTTTAACTTGCCTTGTAGTTTGCCTTGTGAGGATACGTATGGTTTTGGTCAGCCAGCTCGCGAAGATGTATCCTCCGACAGCACAGCATGATTTTCTCCTTGTTTACGTCTTTTTAGTTCGCTTTTCAAGCAGTCGGGTTTTTGATTTTCTTAATTAACTTGTTTTTTTGCAACTATATTCAGGACGGCTTCCAGTCTAACCGGATTCAGCTGAGTACCATGTTTTACAAGGAGCTGCTTATCTGACCTCCACAACCCAGTAACTGGGTAACACAATGTACACAAACCATAGACGAACGATGCAGCCAGTTTTAAATGGTCCATATAACATCAAACAGCTCAAGAACGCTGCGGTTTAGCCGCATAATCGTTAATTTGGCCGCAACCGAAACTCCAGCCGAAACCAGTTTTCTTAGCCGAAATCGAAACCGAACTTTCGGTCGGTTTCAAAAATTTTTTTTCGGCCTTTTGTAAATGGAATGGTCATAGAGGTAGACAACTTTGAGCGATAAGTTAGCTACTATCGGTCAAAGTTAAGACACCTCATTAAAATATTTAAAAATCAGATAAATAAAACAACCATTATTATACAATAAATAATTATTAGGAATAAAGAACAAAAAATAATAATAGATAACCTTTTGCTGTGATTCAGATATAATTTAAGTTTTAAAACAGCTCCACAATACCCAATTCAAAAATGATGAAAAACAGAATTAAATATTGTAGGTACATAAAATAGGAATAATACTACTCAACATAAGTGTAAATATAATAATAAATTAATAAAAAGATGTGAGCATTCATTATGAGATACAATTATTATATTAATTATGTGTTCATTCGCATAAGGACCTTTCACGCAAAAAATCAGACGCACAATGTGTTCATTTACGCAAAAGTCCATTCACGCAAGTGTCCACTCGCGCAAGTGTCTTGTCCGGAAATAACTTTTGCGCAAGTGTCTTGTCCGGTAATAACTTTTGCGCAAGTGTCTTGGTCCGGCAATTACTTTTGCGCAAGTATCATTTTACCACCATAATCTTACTAGGTGACTACCATAATCGGTAATGGGTTGTTTTCAAGAATTATTTTATTTCAAAACCCTTTAGTGTAGCAGTTGAAGAGTTACGTCCCTCTTCAGGCTTGTGCCTCTCGTACTGTAATCTGTAGAAAACATCTTCGACAGTGACAGAACTAAGATAATAATCTTCTATCAAGTCGTTGTATTTCTCTTTTAATTCCTGCAGTTTTCTAAACATGTCACTGTAGCGCTCCATTAGATATTCGTCTTCAATTATGAAGAAAAGCATGCACTGGAATTAAAAGGCAAATTGCATATTAGTAATACCTTATATTTATTATTTATTAATAATATACAAGTTTTTTTTGTAGTCTTCTCAGCAAACCCTTTCATTTGATACCCATATCATGGCAGTGCACAAAAATAACTAGTCCGCCATCTTGGGCCGTCCGGTCCGCCATATTAGATTTAGAATGACGACACAAAATTTCATCTTTATCGGTGAAGGATAACTGCTTTAAAATTCAGTTGCAAGATTTGACCCGAACACACTTACATACATACATACATACATTGCAAGTTAAATGAAAGATTGTAAAAAGGGTTCTTCTCATACACAGAAGGCTAGGCAAATAAACAAATCAATCTTACTATATTAATACTAAATATGAGACTACGTAAAGGTGAGAGTTTGTTTGATTGTGTTTCAATCACGCAAAAACAGCCGCACAGCTTTGAATGAAATTTTGCCTTCTGATTACATGAAATTAATTAACGTATATTAAGTAACCCAATAAACTCGGTCAACGATCCCTAAGGATAATAACAAACATAAACACGCAACCACGGTAAGAAGCGTCTTTTATATTAAAAATCGCATAGTCACCAGAAACAAACGAGTGTAAAAAAACCGGCCAAGTGCGAGTCGGACTCGTGCACGAAGGTTTCCGTACCATTATCGAAAAAAAGGGCAAAAAAATCACGTTTGTTGTATGGGAGCCCCACTTAAATTTTTCTTTTATTCTGTTTTTAGTATTTGTTGTTATAGCGGCAACAGAAATACATCATTTGTAAAAAAAACAACTGTCTAGCTATCACGGTTCATGAGATACAGCCTGGTGATAGAAGGAACGACAGACAGACAGACGGATCGCGGAGTCTTAGTAATAGGGTTTCGTTTTTACCCTTTAGGTACGGAACCCTAAAAATCAGCTCACTCAAATACCGGAAAATAGGTCTAATTTTACTTGCAATCTTTGACTGGTTACAGACATGAACCTGAACTAAAGCTTGTAATAAATCAAAGAATATAAAAACCTACCAAATGTTCTCTGCAAAGCCTGCTAGTGGAGAATGCCTTTAGAAAGTCCCTCTTGAAGTCGTTCAAAGTCGTTGCGAACATCACACTCTTGTCTGAGTGAGCTACTCTGGTTGACTCTAAGATGGAAGTAGAGGTTCCGAGGTCCGTTTCAGCTGTAAAGATATAAACTTTTATAATACAATATCATCATTATCATCATCATCTCGACGTCTACGGCTGGACATAGGCCTCTCCCAAGTATCACCACATTGACTGGTCCTGTGCGTCTCTCATCCAGCGGATTCCTGCATCCTTAACCAGGTCATTCGTCCATCTAGTGGTAGGCCTTCCAACGAAATATCACCAGTATTAAATAAACAATAAATATAATAAATCCTCCATACTCTTGCCAGCGGCTTCACCCGCGTTAAAAGTGTTATCTTATCCTAAGGGAGCATTATACCGGGATTAAAGTAGCCTATGTGCACCTTTTGTCGACGTTTTATAAGTGCCCATGTAGGCCTATGTATACGAGTATCTATACTAATATTATAAAGAGGAAATATTTTTTGTTTGTTTGTACCGAATAGGCTCCGAAACTACTGGACCGATATTTTACCGAATAGAAAGCTACACTATTCCTGAGTGACAAAGGCTATTTTTTAATCCCGAAAACGGGTCCAGTGGGGTGGTCCACGGGAGTGAAGCCGCGAGGAAAAGCTAGTGTGAAATAAAAAAACATTTGATTTTGATTATGTACTATTCCAGACTATAATCTATTTCTATGCCAAATTTCATCCAGAATCGTTAAGCCGTTTTGGCGTGAAAAAGTAACCAACTTAATTCGTGATTTGACAAATTGATAAACGCTTGTCACATTTTTTGGGTTTCGAGAAACTGAAAGTAGAATTAACCGGCGATTATTCGTCGATTACGTTAACAGTCCGATAATGGAGTGTTGAGAAACAGGGTGTTAGCGATAAAAATTTCATCATCATCTTTTTAATGTTCCCACTGCTGGGATAGAGACCTCCTCTCTGTGAGAGATAATGGGCAGTAACCCACCACGCGGGCCTATTGCGGGTTGGTGGATTTCACAGGTCTTCGAATTTTTGGTTCTAGGATAGGTTTCCTCACGATGTTTTCCTTCACCGTTTTGAGAGCAGGGGTGATGAAATAATTTACACAAACTAAAGCGCATGCCGTGTTCGAACCCACGACCTTCAACTTTGAAGTCGCGGCCGTTACCACTGGGCCACGACTATTCTCACCAAGATTTAGTTACTTAATTTTAAAATATACATCTCTTTAGTAAGGTCAGTGATAGACACAATTGTAATACGAGAAATAAAGATAAGTTAGATCAACCATCTTATAGACTAGCAAAAGTACACTCATCTTTCATGGGGTATTGTGTTAAATTCTATAACAAAATACCTTGTGATATATTAAAACTAAATGAAAGTAAATTTAAATCTTTAGTTAAAAGCACACTTTGTAAACAAGCATATTACAAATTAGATGATTATATTCAAGATAAGAATGCTTGGCAACATGTTGGTCCCGCTCCGTAGGGCAATCTTTGGTGTGGACAAAATCAAATTTACTAATTTGTATTCCTATTCATAGTTATTGTATTCTTAGGTTATTTTTTATATTTTTCCAGAATTTGACTCACACACGGTTCCGTTGTTGTTGAATTAAGTATTTTACCTATGTTTGCAATATTTGTAAGTATGTGAGAACCATGTTCCTATTTATCAAATTAATGAATTTACCTGTTAGTGCTTTTATTACTTTATACCTGTACGTTGTATAGTGTGTAGTACTATTTTTGGGTGCATCGTCCTCACATATATGAATTTATTAATGTATTTACATAAGTAAACATTGTAAAACATTTTTTTTTTTAAAAAGAGTAAGTATGGAGTTTCTTGTGCGTTCTTCTCCATAACAAGCTACTTTCCGAATGCACGGTAGAGTCAATTTTTATTACTTGTACATTTTTAATTTAGATTTAATTTTTGACGTTCAAAAGTGCCGCTTATTGGCCTAGTTGAAATAAATATATTTGACTTTGACTTAGGTCGTGGGTTCGAGCCCAGGCAGGCGCTTTACTTTGTGTAAATTATTACATCACCACTGCTCTCAAAACGGTGAAGTAAAACATCGTGAGGAAACCGGCATGTCCTAGAACCAAAAATTCGAAGACATGTGACATCCACCAACCCACACTGGGCCCGCGTGGTGGATAACGGCCCATTCCCTCTCACAGAGAGGAGGCCTGTGTCCCAGCAGTGGGAACATTAATAGGCTGATGATGTGATGTGATGTGAACACTAACATTCCGAAGACTCCTCATCATCCCCTAAGTATCTGTCCGTCCTATAGGCGGTGACCATTCTAAGCTTGATCCGTGCCGAGTACCCTCTGGCTATCTTGCCAAGGATCTCCTGAGTTGGTCCTATGTTTGCAAACTGGCCTTTAGACATGATTGCTATGCGGTTGAAGACTGGCTCGAGGAGACTCCAGTCCACACTGAAAGGAAAATGGTCTGAGGAAGTTTGCATTTTGAAAGTGTTCATATAAGTATTTTTCCTTCTCCACACGTTGGCCCCAACGTAGGTCCCTACGACACTCGTCCAACGTGTGGATCTAGAAAATTGTTGGCGCCAACATTGGGGCGAGCGAGCGTTGGTAGTTGGCTGGCGCGTGTCGGTTTTATCAAAGGTATCGGAATCGGAATTCGGATATTTTTCTTGACTTGTGCAGTGTGCTATAAGACATTGCTTCTTGCCAAATTTCATGATTCTGGGTAAACTGGAAGTACTCTATATATTTTGATCCCTCGCGATTCGTCAAATTTACGACATAAACGGCGATATCTTTTGATTCCGTTGTTTTAGAAGTTTGTTTTTTTCACAATCAATGTTGCAAATCTGAGTATAAAATATTAATTTCAACTTGATACATCCAGGCGTACCAGAGAAAAAGGTCTTGACACATAGACAGGCAGACGGACAGACAGACAAACAGACCTAAACCGAAGTGATCATATTAGGGTTCCTTTTGAGGAACGGAACCCTAAAAATGTCGTTAGGGAATTATGATTTTTAGGGGCCGGCCGTCAACCGATTGAGTTAGTAACATTTAAATTAAAAACAAAAATAACCACATATGAAAATATTAAGTGCTATTGTAATATAAACAGATTACCTACCTAAAGTATGCCTACATTTTTTTATAAATTAAATAAAATAACAATAATTCTCACGTTGATTCAGCCACTATTACAGCAGCCGGAAGCCCTTTAAGCTGGCGCAGCGCGTTAGCAACAAGCGGCTTGCTGCTCGCATCGACCTCCTTCATAGGCTCATCGAGGAAGGCCACCGTTGGACCAAGCACTAAAGAGCTGCACAGCGATAAACGCCGCAAACAACCGCTACTGTAGTTCGATACCAAAGGGTCAGTGGTAAGTAGACCTGCGGGGTAATTTTGTAACATATAATCCCACCCAAAACGTAAATGTGAAAGAAAGCCAATTCCTATAACGGCTTCGCTGATAAAAGTGAGATCTAACTGTATACTCACTCAGTGTGCTTATTCCGAGTTTTTTAACGTACTCACTCGTGATAAAGTAAACGATCTCTTATGTCAAACAGTATACAAAAAAAGAGGTTTCTCCTTACCGTCCCCAGACGGCGCTTATCCAATTTCAATACAAATTGACATTTACGTTAACGCGAATGAGCGTGAGTAAAAACTCGCACTAAGGCCTCAGTATACCCACTGCTCCGCCGCTTACATACTTTGTGCTGTATACCAAAATCTCTTGAAATTTCTTCGAGAATCATACTGATCCTATCATACACAACGTTCTTCAGTTGTTTTAAAAGAAAATTTGTTAGGTTCTTTGCCACTCAATAGTGCGAGTTGACAAGTATTTATTACACCCACAATCTTTGAGTTCCAGTTTCCAGTACAACTTCGTCAAATATGTGTCAACTCGCCAAATCGCCATATTAGGTAGCCCAATAGAAATCGACATTAAAATCGGAAAGTATGCATACTCAAGTAGATACCAAAGAAAAAAGCATAATCATGTAAAAATGCATTTTTTTATTATCTATACTACTGTTTGTTTGTACCGAATAGGCTCCGAAACTACTGGACCGATTAAAAAAATTCTTTCACCAGTAGAAAGCTACGTTATTCCTGAGTAACATAGGCTATTTTTTATCCCGAAAACGGGTCCATTAGGGTGGTCCACGGGAGCGAAGCCGCGGGCAACAGCTAGTAATAATATAATATTATAAAGAGGAAAGATTTTTTTTGTTTGTTTGTACCGAATAGGCTCCGAAACTACTGGAACAATTTAAAAAAATCTTTCAACAATAGAAAGCTACATTATTCCTGAGTAACATAGGCTATTTTTTAATCCCGAATACGGGTCCTGTGGGGTGGTCCACGGGAGCGAAGCCGCGGGGAACAGCTAGTTATTTATATGCTCGCGCTTGACCACTATCTCACCTGATGGTAAGCGATGATGTGACCAATTTGAAAAAAAAAAAGCCGATTTCAGTCCAGCTCAGGCAAGTACACGCCCCCTGCATCCTTTCTTACATTTGCAGGCTATGATTTTGCGAAGGATAGAGCTTGGTCCCTATAGGGTTTATAGAGCCGCGATTGAGCTTTAATTGTTGCAAATTTAATGAATTTAAAAAAGTAAGGAATGTTGTTTGTCGAAAAACGCATCTTTCTAGTTTACGACTGTTAGAACAAAAAGTGAAAATAAATCCATTAACTTTGCAGTTTTTCGCGTGGTGCGCAGCTAGAGTCTGGCAAACGAAAGTAGACACTCGAATTATTTGCATACTTTTTATATGGCAATGCTATACTAATGACAACATGATTTGTTATAGTCTTGATAGTAGCATTTATTAAGTGAAAAATTAATAAAACAATTAAAAGTGGTGTACGGTGTTCACCTTACACCTTAGGTAGTTAATGTTATGAGTACCGCGCCGCGACCCAGGTTAGGGAATTGATTAAGTAAAACGATGTTTACTATTACACGGATTTATTGGCACTAAAGTAATTAGTTTATAAATGAACGCGATGCACCGCATCGTGAGTGCAAGCGTCAGCATTATTACTTAACAATACAAAATGTACGGGTTTGCTCGTACATACTCCCTACAGGAGAAATTAACAAGTTACAAAATTAATGTTAACAGATCAAAGATCAACATATTTAAAAACAATGTTTCTAGAAAATGTAAAAAATAATAAATGTTATACAAAATTAATGTCGAGACAATATAAAGCAAAAATAATTAACGATTAAGTGATAAAGTTAATTATTGTCACTAGCCGCATCATTTAACTCAACGAACGCAAATAGGTGACGTAGCTTTATTCACTCGCGCACTATTGAGATTAGAAACACTGCTCTGATTGTTGTCATTTAACTCACTAACACTGTGGTAAAACACTCGGTCACCTATAATCACGCACGGATTGTCGTTGTTGCGAGGAGGAGGCGCAGGCGCACCCTGGGCCTGCGCTGGTGTCGGCGCCGGCGTGGACGGCACTCTCCAGGCGCGCACGCGACGCCACGCGTACACCAGTCCCGCTACTCCCGTGATGCCGACGATGATGTATATCAGCGTGTAGTGGTGTATATCATGGACAGACATGCTTTCAGCTATAGCAGCATTTTCTTTCATGATCTTAATTTTCTGGCCAAGCTCTGTTAAATCTATTTGATTCTGGTCAGGTTCAGAATCATTCAAGGTTATCATATGCGGGATCGTAATGTTGATAATATGATTTATCGGCGGTATCAGTGGCGTATAAACATCAGGTTTAATGTTCAGTTCGCTAGACTGTTGTCTGTGTGCAATTAAAGTAAATGCTTGCGTTTTAATAATACACCCATTGTCTATAGCGACAAGACCCGCACCGGTCAGCTGATGACTGGCAACTTGATCCTCGCACATTATACGTAAAGAGCATTGATCGCAACAAAAATAGATGTAGTTGTTAATTGTGTTACTTTCAAACCAGCTGTTTTTGCAAGGAGAGATCTTTGTCTCGCACTCAAGCTCTTCGGTCTGACAGAAATCTTTATCTCCATTTAGATGATAAATAGGTCTCTGAATATGACACAGATATGCATCTGATATGAGACATGATGTTAATGTTTTCTCTGTCATAGTTAAGTAGGTATCCTTCTTTAAGTTTATAGCCACATAATCTGATATTGGTTGGATGTTAACCATGTCTGTTCCTTTGACTTGAGGAATGGAAAATATTTTGAATATCTCAAAGGAGTCTCTACTGATAAGAGGAAGCCTAATTTCAAAGATAAGGTATTCTGCCAGCATTCTGGCCTTTACTTTAAGAAGCTTATATATTTTCCTTAAATCCATCTGCACATTGTCTACAGGCAATGTCACGTCCTTAGGGAGCTGACTAGCGATGGTACTCAGCTGATCTTGCAATTGAACGGGAGTTAAAAGATGTGGATTAAACTGACCGTGATAGATGTCAGTGATAGTGTCCAGTAAGGTGCTTTGTAATGACTTCAAGTTATGTAGCATGTTGCTCCCGATAATAGCTCCGACAGTCAGCTCATTTACGATAGACATGTTTCGTGTTTCGGATTGAAGTTGGTTTAGCGCCTTTTCAATGGAAAATATATGTTGGGAAACCATTTTATGTTGTTTGTTCATGGTTTGCTCTGTTCGTTTGAGGAGATTATATTCAACCTCTATAATCAGTCAGCATTATTACTTAACAATACAAAATGTACGGGTTTGCTCGTACAAGTGGATTACGAGAGATGTTGTTTTGCATGATGTCTAAAGGTCCGACCGCACTTGGCGTAACTACGCGACGCGACAAAATATATTTTCTATGAAATTGTATGAGATAAAGTGTCGCGTCGCGTAGTTCCGCTGCCGCGTAGTGCGGTTTATCTCATACAATTTAATACAAAGTATATTTGGTCGTGTCGCATCGCGTCGCTCCGCTGACGCGTAGTTACGCCTAGTGCGATCTGACCTTAAATATCAAGATAACAGGAGAATAACGCCGAATTCAAACAAAAACAAGATTATTTACGTTTGGTGTGAATAAACCAAAATTATTATAGAATACTGTTATTTTTTTATTCAGATTGATACATAATAACTAGAGTATTACCTACCTAAAGTATCAATAGTATTTTTATTCAGACGAAGTAAAATAAATAATTCTAAAGTATCAAATTAGTTTATTCCAGGTATTTCATACAAGTTTTAGGGTTGCTATGCTGAATTTTTTAAATTTGCCGCGCCTTTTCAGTCTCTACTTTCGTCTGCCAGACTCTAGCACAAGTTTTCCGGAGTTGCAAATTTGGATCCACGCTACCGTAGCTGGTTCATACAACATACCAAAAATGCAAAACTACATCAAGCTTTGCGATTTTAGTGTGTATTTCTATTAGGCTATATTAGCAAAGAACATGTCCAGTATTTTATTTTTACATGTAGCGATTGCTTATCTGTTCCCCATAACCAAGAATTGAACTATTAATTATTCATAACTTACCCATACACTTCAACGCCTTATAAGCAAACAACATGGCCAATTGTTCGGGGTATCCCTTAAGTTTGGCTATGAACACCAAGTTCTGTGCGCCGGTCATGAACTTGTCCAAACCACCGGTGCTTGACGATAAACTGATCTTGTGGATGTACTGTAATGCAATAAATCATTGTATAATCATGATCTGCCCCATGATCATCATTTTCATTTCATTTTAATGCTGAGGTGGTAACCCTTTCGGCATGGGCAAGCTCAGGCAATTTTTAACCGACTTACCAAAAAGGAGGAGGTTCTATGTTCGACTTTATGTATGTTCACCGATATCGCCGTCAATTGTGGACCGATTTTGAAAATTCTTGTTTTGTTTGTAAGAGTATGTTCCGAAATTGCTCCCATTTTTAACCGACTTAAAAAAAAGGAGGAGGTTCTCAATTCGTCGGAATCTTTTTTTTTATGTATGTTCCCCGATTACTGTAAGACGCCTGGACCGATTTGGAAAATTCTTCTTTTGTTTGAAAGGGTATACTTCCCAGTTGGTCCCATAGTCATCAAGTCAAGATCTGATGATGGAATCTTGGTGAAATCGAGGGAACTCCTCAAATATTATAGGCATACATATAGCGATTTTGGTATTTTTATCAACAATGCAATCATCTGCACTCAGAAAGTAACATTTGAAGAAGTGGAACTGGTGAAGAAGACCACAGATGGCCAATAGAAATCCTTAATGCTAAGTATGTCATGGGTTATAAGATATCTAGAATAGTTTAACGACTATGATGAAGCAAATAGTGCTGATGAAAATGGTAACATCGAACTGATCTGATGATGAAGCCGGCAGGTAGGCACTGGTACTCCGATTAAAAAACATTGTATCCTAGTCGTGTATGGGCTTATTGGAATCGTCATGAGATGTACTTTGGCTATATATGATGTTTATTGCAATTGGAAGTACCTATCAAAACTAAAAAGAGATAAATAAAAAACTTTTTAACAAAAAATTAAACCGACTTCCAAAAAAACACTGCAAAACGAAAAATAACTTTCTTTTCCGAAGTCGGTGTCGAAACACGGAAAACAATAATGTACCAAAGACCGGACGAAATTTGGCACAGAGATAGATGGCCTGGAATAGTATTCTCCGCGGTGTACTAATCATTTGGAAAGGGTTGGTAAATACGATTTAGCATTCTTTCACCTATTTCGTCTTTACACAAAAAAAAATGTATTGTACACCATAACATAGTATAATGGGCGGTCTTATCGCTGAAAGCGATCTTTTATAGATAACCATAGGATATAACTATCTATGGCTTTGTATACTTGGGATGATGGGCTTATATATTCAGGTAGTCCGTGGTGTACTAATCACACTAATATTAAACTGCCGAGCAATGAAAAAGTTCCACTCACAAATTGCCGACAAACACCTTTATTTAATTTTTTCACATTTAATTTAAAATTTGAACACACTATTTACGTTTTTAGTTGGTAATATTCTGAATGTACTTCAATATTGCAGACGGCGTCATTAAGCTAGCCTTTCCCGTTTAGGAGTAATTTGGTGCTATGTCACTGGAACTTTTTCATTGCTCGTTAGTGTATAAAGGCGAAAGTTTGTGAGTGTGTGTGTTTTTGTATGTTTGTTACTTCTTCAAGCTCCCGCTTTGCACATTGATAGATTATAGTCAGGAATAGCACATAGAATACTTTTTATCTCGGGAATATATTCCCTCGGGATAATTTTCGACATTCACGCGGGCGAAGCCGCTGGCAGTTAATGTAAGTCTGAAATCGCCAACCCGCATTGAGCAAACGTGGTGATTATTGCTCGTGCCGTCTCTGTGTGGTATGCATGCCTACAAGCTTGGAGGACTTTTTTGAACTGTTCTGTTCTAGTATAAATAAAAATAAAATAGCCTTTATTGCTTTTCATAGATATTTAAAAAAATTACAATGTTTGTTGCATGCCTTAAAACTAAATAACTTTAAAAAATAATATAAATTTATTTTAAATTAATCGGCAACCGGTTTAGCTTGTCTTTCGATAAAGGCCTCCTCTAAAACTTTCAATTCAACTCTATATTTTGCTATTCTTGTCCATTCTGGACCAGCTACTCTTTTTATTTCGTCTTCCTATCGTGTGGTCTGACGTCCTTTATTTCTTTTTCCATCTCTTGGATACCATTCGGTTATTAATCTCGACTATTTTTCAAGTTTTCTCTCTTATCATATGACCTGTACATTTTCATTTCATAGATTTATACACTTTTTCTACGTTTTTAAAATTTTTAGATTTGATTTCATCCAGCCTTACTCTGTCTCTTCTCTTAACCCCAATTACGCTTATTTCGATGCTATTCTGACAAACATTTATCTTGTTTAAGAGTTGTCTTTTCTAGTATTAATATGTAAATAAGTCGTTGGTGTGCTTTGTTAAATAAATAAATAAAATGAGAAAAGGACTTTGCCCCGCAGTGGGACAATTACATGCTCGTATTATTATTATTAGACACCACTGTCTAGACAACATAGCTTCATCGTGTGAAAACTGAAACAAATATAGGTACCTACCTACTTAGGCGCAGTTTTTTTGATCCGTAATTATATCTAAAATGAAGAGGAGCTCGTGGCTAAATAATAACAGCCGCACGGGTCGATCTTCAAGGTTAAGCTATGCTTGACTAGGTCGGTTCGTGGATGGGTGACCATTTCAACATACCGAGTTTCCTCCGTGCCTCGGAAAGCACGTTAAGCCGTTGGTTCCGGCTGTCATTTGAAGATCTTTGACAGTCGTTATGGGTTTAGTCTAGTCTGAGATCTGACACCAGTCTTGCCAAAGGGGTATCGTATTACCCAGTTACTGGGTTGTGGAGGTCTGATAGGCAGTTGCTCTACGTAAAACACTGGTACTCAGCTGAATCCGGTAAGACTGGAGCCGACCCCAACAATAATTGGAAAAAAGGCTAGGCAGATGAGTTATATCTAAAACCTAAAAACTGGTGGTTAAATATGGTAAGTAATGGTTTAAAATTTAGATCAAACGCGTTTTTCATGAATTGTTAGCCTCAACCATCTTCGTATTATTGCCTTTTAATGAAACCGGTTTGGGGCACATCGGTTGGATGGTTTTAAAGTCTATAACGGCCCGGTTTCTTAAGTCTCCAGAATTCTAGTCATGTTCATAGTCTACTAGAAAATAAACTTTTTACAAAAAACGGATTAATCGGTGAAAATAAACAACAAAAAAAACAAAGTCGAACATAGAACCTCCTCCTTTTTGGAAAGTCGGTTAAAATGAATGAATACCGAGAGAGTGGCTCATAGTCGGTTTGTAATAAAAGACATGCGTCTGTGTGTGATTGACCACTCTATAAAAGTTCAGGTAAAGCGAAACAGTGTCTTTGTTCCAAAATAAAATCCCAGATATTGTTTAAAGTATGCGCTTTAAGTTGGCAAAAAATATGAGCTTCAACTTATCGTGCACGTGTTCATTTACTATGTACTATACTAGATTCTGCTAGCGGCTTCGCCCGCGTGTGTGTCGAAAATTATCCCGAGGAAACATATATATTCCCGGGATAAAAAGTATCCTATGTGCCTAACTATAATCTCTCTTTGCCAAATTTGATCAAAATTGGTCCAGCCGTCAGCGTAAAGAAATAACAAACACACACACTCACAAACTGCCGCCTTTATAAAATTAGTACTAATAAGAAGTAGAATATATAGGTCTAGCTGTTGCCCGCGAAATCTGCTGCCGCGTCAAATCAGAAACCTAAAAGAAATAAGGGTAATTTATTTCTTTTGGTGTACAATAAAGTATATTCTATTCTATTCTAAGGGTATTTTTTAACGCGGAATAGTAGTTCTTTGAAACGAAATAAGTTAAATAAACCTAAGTTACTCCTTATAACATCAGCTATCGGCTGAAGTTCAGTAGGTAATTATGTTCATATGTCTGTGTTGCTCCCTGTGCCTTAAATATGTAAGTCCTTTCATGTCAAGGGCTTATTACACTACACGGTATTCAGGGCCCTGAATACCGGGTCACTATATCATTCCGAAGCAATAAGGTCGATATTATGAGAACCCTAACTCCCTAACAGCTATTACACTACCCTTAATTAGAGTTTAGGGCCCTGAATATCGTGTAGTGTAATAAGCCCTTCACGAGGGATTGCCCACGCCTCACAAGTTCCCTTGTATATTATTACTAAGCTTCAAAAATTATTCGAATCAATTTAGGTAGGTAAGTTCTACTTTGGATGTGATGTCTAGAATGTGATGACTTTGAAAGAAAAAAGCATTTTTTTTATACTAGCTTTTTTCGTATTCTTCTCACAAACCCTTTCATTTGATACCTCAGAGCAATGACTAATGCAATGTTTTAGTCATTGCTCTGAATTGCTCTGACCCATATTTTTTGAATGATTTAGAATGACATCACTTAACTAACCATGCATTGTCACCCAAACTAAACGTGTATGCAAAATTTCATCTTAATCGGTGCAGGATAACTGTTTTAAAATTCAGTTGCAAGATTTCACCCGAACACACTTACAAATATAAATTACAAGTTAAGTAATTGCTTGAAAAAGGCGATAACGATAACTTTTATCGTGTAAAAGCTAGAATGATTAATTCATTAGTCAGTATTTAAAGCACTGTTTTTGTTTAGTTTATTTATTTTTGTTGGTTAACTTAAGATTAATTTATGATGGGACTGACGTGAACTGTGTTCAAAAGTCCCTTAAAATAAGGATAATAAAAAAAAGCTGAAACAAATAAATATACCCTACTTACTATAGCTAAAAAAAGTGTGAATACCGAGACAGTGGTTCATTGTCGGTTTGGAACAAAAGACATGCTACATTTGTTTGTCGATTGACCACTGCAACAGTTCAGGTAAAGCGAATTACTGTCTTTGTTTCAACAAAAAGATCCCAGATATTGTTTAAAGAAAGTATACGCTTCAAAAAATCGTGCACGTGTTCATTTATTTTGTACTGGCTGCCACCGCCATCTCCGCCCGCGTGAAAAGTATTTTGACAACCTTCTTCGAGATAAATCGAAATTGCTGTACTGGCCAAATACATGAGAGCAGCGGCCGGCAAAAGTTGTATGAAAATCCATAGCTGTCGTGTCTAGCGGCCAAATAAATTACATAGTAATCTCATATCTGTCGTGTTATTAAAAAAAAACCGGCCAAGTGCGAGTCGGACTCGCACACGAAGGGTTCCGTACCATTATCGCAAAACACTGCATGAAAATCACGTTTGTTGTATGGGAGCCCCCCTTAATTTATTTTATTTTAATTTATTAATTATTATTTTTTGAAGTAAATATACAACTAAACATTCTGTGAATATTTCAAGCGTCTGTTGCCGTTATTAATATCGAGCAAAAATATCACGTTTGTTGTATGGGAGCCCCCCTTTAATATTTACTTTATACTGTTTTTAGTATTTGTTGTTATAGCGGCAACAGAAGTACATCATCTGTGAAAATTTCAACTGTCTAGCTATCACGGTTCATGAGATACAGCCTGGAAACAGACGGACAGACGGATCGCGAAGTCATAGTAATAGGGTTCCGTTTTTTCCCTTACCTTACCTTACCCAAGTACGGAACCCTAAAAATGGAACGATCTTTTACTCCGAAACATGGCAACCAAGGAGGTAACTTATCAAAGGTTTTATTTAAATTTCGAACTGGCTTGCAAATAGAACGCTGTTTATTGAACAAAAAAGTTAAAAAATTATTGTTGTTCGTCATTGATTTTTACAAAATGAGTTCTAGGTACTACTTAGTTTTAATTTCCGCGCATTATTTGAGAAAAGTACTATACAAGCCTTGGCCACAACTAGGCATTGATGGACTTACGTATGTGTGGCTGTCGGCCCACATTTACACGTTCGTCCATCAATGTCTCTTTCGCTGGCCGCTGCAGTAATGTACTATTATTATCCCGAGGGAACATTATACCGGGATAAAAAGTATCCTATGTGCTATGCCTCTATCTCTGTGCCAAATTTCATCCACACCCGTTCAGCCGTTCTAGCATGATTGAGCAACAAACATCCATCGATCAAAACTTACGCATTTATAATACTAGCTTCTGCAAGCGGCTTCACCGCGTGTAAGTCGAAAGTAATCCCGAGGGAACATAATCCTGGGATGAAATGTATCCCATGTGTTATGCCTGACTATAATCTATCTCTGTGTCAAATTTAATTTAGATCCGTTCAGCCGTTCTGACGTGATTGAGTAACAAACATACACACATCCAAACTTTTGCATTTATAATATTAATAAGATTAGTAGGATAGTAGGACTAATAGCTACGCCCGCGGCTACGCCTGCGTTTTATTTGTACTTACCCCGATCTCATCACCATCATCATTTCAGCCGAAGGAAGTCCACTGCTGGACATAGACTACTAACATAGACTACTACTACTACTCGTACTTCCACCAATCGATTCTATACAAATCAATAAAATTGTAATATACGTTTGTAACATCAAAATAATATTTTTAGTGATGTGTTTGAAATAATCGCTTACTATCGGGTGAGAATCGGTGAGATAGTGGTCAAGCGCGAGCCTATCTATATAAAATATGAAATTATAATACGGTAACAATAACAAAAATTGATTTTTGTTTGTCTGTCTGTTTGTGCCGGCTAATTGCCGAACCAGACTTTAACTGGCAGATATCTGATTTTATAAGGAGTAACTTAGGCTGGCTTTAATTTTACAAAAATAAAATCGGGTGCCGCGCAAAATTTTAAACACCATATTTTTTTTAGTTTTGCATTTTTGATACGGGCAAAATCACGGGCAGCAGCTACTATCTTATAAATTATAGCTACTTTAAAGTTTTATCAAAATCCGTTTATGCGTGAAAGAGTAACAAACATCCTACCTGACAAAACATTCACTTAGAGGAGAGGCTTTTGTCGCTTCGAAACCCAAACGGGAATTTTATTGTTTTATGTCATGCTTGGCAGGCGTACCCGAGTGCCCTAACTACCTGCGTATTTGTCTAAATCGTTGTTAGTACCTTTGTGTATACAAAGGCAGTTTAACGAGAATTGATAGCAATATTCTTCACACAAACACACATATAAAAGAAAGACACACACATACAAGACAAAAAACGTACATAAAGGAACGCGCAAGTCAAGTTACAGCAGTACCGGCGAAGACTTAGACAGAGATCGTTCTGATTTACATTTTGACAAGTCAGTTCACATAATTATTGCTTCCGATCAGTGTAACTCAGTTGAAGTACAGTTCAATTTTCAATAGTGCAAGTGTTACAAAAAAAACGTGCTTAACGATGTCATTAGCTCAGTGGTATGCTAGATACCAGCAGGACACCACTACTTATACCACTAGTCACCAGCATGATGCCACTACTCAAACTCCAACGACTATGTTCCAGCAGGACGCCTCTACTCAAACCACTAGTTGCCAGCAGGACGCTACTACTCAAACCCCAACCACTAGTTACCAGCAGGACGCCGCTACTCAAACCCCAACCATAAGTTACCAGCAGGACGCCAATACTCAAACTCCAAGCACTAGTTACCAGCAGGACGCTAGTACTCAAAGCCCAACCACAAGTTACCAGAAGGACGCCACTACTCAAACCGAGCCGTTATCAAACATCAGGAGGATATTAAAGGCACACCGCCGCTACCAAATAATAAAAGAAATTAAGCGAAAAGTATTATTACAAATAGACAGACACAGACATGGAATCAACTGATGAAAACGAAGAAGACTCGACCCGTGAAGATCCCGCATCTTTAAAAAATCAAACTTCTAACCTTCGATGGAAATCACCAGGATTGGTTGCAGTTTCGTAATGCATACTACGAAGCAGGCGATGAACTGTCAGACAACGAAAACATATCTCGATTGAGAAGTAGCATTTAAGGAAAACCGGAGGATGCCGTGAAAGGACTTCTTGACCGAGCAAATCCGGACAGAGTTATTGAGAAACTACAGTCAAAGTTTTTTGTCGAGTTAATGACAAAGAAACTGTATAAGCGTTTGGAACAATTGCCGTGCATAACGGAGTCAGTAGACCAATCTAAATTATTTTCTATCAAGGTTATAAACGCTGTAATAAAGCTGAAAAAAAAAACTGAATGATAGGAATATTTACGACCTGCCACTGGTCGTGAGGCTAGCACACAAACTAACAACGATGTTAGGAGACAGGTGGTACTCAATACAGCCGCGGCGTAAAATCGCCTGATCTTAATTTGTTTCATTGCTTCGTGTTTAGAGAAGCATATTGCGCTGATTAGCTGCCCACATCAAATGAGTGAAGTGTTTCAAACGAAAAAACCATTCGTATATTATAAGTTAAAAACTTGACATCATTTTTTAAATTGTTTTCGTGTTTTTTAATGTAACTTGACATGTTTTTTACCGACTTCACCTAAAATGTTTTTGTTTTTGTGTTTTTAAATAATGTAACATGACATGTTTTTTATTAGATTTATAGAGACTTTAAATAACTGGACATATTTTTTTATTACTTACATAATTTTTGTGTTTTGGTATGTAATGTTTATTGACTTGATAATTAACGTGTTTGTTTTTAAATTATGTATTGCTCTTTTTTTCAATGTGTGCGTTTTTTTAATTAAATATTTTTTAATTTGATATTTGATGTTTTTTTTATAATTTTGATTATTGTGGGGATTTAGTTTAAATCACATGCATTTATTTATTTGTTTGCATTCCATGGGTAATATTGTTGGTTACATATTTGACCGTAGTTTTTGTAATACTTAATGTAAAATGTAATGTGTCACTGTTTGTTTCCCCCTAACACATATTTATTCAAAATAGCACAGCCACATCACATGCATTACACATCGAAATTACAATAAAGTCAACTTTAGGACCAATGCAAATGACAAGTACGGCGTACATAGCACTTGTGATAACATTGCCGATTTGCCGCCCAATAATAACAAATCTCTAGTATTCATTTAAATGAGCGTCCTCACTGGGAGCATTCTTTCGTGAGCATTTGTAAACAAGCAATCGTAGACGAGCAACAAATGCTTCCCAGCGAGCTCAGCATTCACTTTCGAGCAAAACCAGGGGGGTGTCACTCCGCAGTTTAGGTACGATCGGCCGGCGGTACCTTGCAGAGGGAATAACGCATTAGGTTGCCGCTTACCGCTCGGCTCGCACGTTAGCCACGTTATTTATATTATGCAGCAAATAACGATGACTTCTAAACGTACTTCTAAGGCCTTTAAAAGATATTGTTGTGTTTACGGGTGTTTAAATAAAGCAAAGAACAATGAATCGATATTAAGTTTTTTTAAAGTACCGAAAGATTTTGAAAGGTAAGCTATTTTGTTGTACCTATTTAAATCATTACATAAATAATCTGTAACTATCGGTAGTAGGTGCATAATGAGTACGAGTTTTGTATAAAAATTTAAGCATTTTGGTGTTCCTATATGAATGAATAGGTGTGTGAAATACCTAAATAGGTACCCACCTACTTAGATATTTTAGATTTTCGTGTTGTTCACAAATATAATTTGATTTCTTTTTTTATTGAATGGTTACCGTTTTGTTAACATAAAAATAAACGCTTTAGATCCAGTTTAAAATAAATTATAATTGCCTAAGTAGTTACCTATGAATTTACCAATAGCCTGAGTAAGTGTACGCACTTGTTAAAGTTAACGTTTGTATATAAAACTAGGTACTTACTTATACCTAACGAACAAACAAAAAATATTTCGTAAGATTTTTTCAAGCCAACTTTAAATAAACTAACAAAAATATCACTAAAGAGTAAACAAAGAGGTAGGTACCTATACTCAATTTGAAATAACATTATTTATTTATATTTATATACACTTCATTGTACCAAGATAAAAAGATTACATACGGAAACCTTAAAGTAACAAGAAACATACAACAGGCGGCCTTATCGCGTTCAGCGATCTCTTCCAGGCAACCCAGCATAACATTAGACGTCTTTACAACTCGTTTTACAGCCCGTTCAACCGATTTTGTGTTCTATCTCGTACACATAAGGATGATATAAAAAGCACAAATCTGTTACCAAAACCAACTGTTTACTACAGCTTCCATTTGTCGTATCACCAACGCAATAGAAGTAAAAATCGATTGACCGGGCTGTAAAATGGGCTTATTTAAATGTCTAATGTTATAGTAAATGAAGTTTAGGTAACCTAGTTTTCATTTGTTAAGTACCAAACAAAATGACGGTCTATAATATTCATTGTCTATCTACCTACTTGACCGTGTAATCATAGGCATCAAACCTACGAAAGATTACGTGGTCAAGTAGGTAGGTAGTGGATGTAAGCGAAAGCGGCAAGTCGACAACCCTTACGAGCCGGGTCAAACCGCGCCAGACAGCGACGGAGATACGCGTTAGAATAGAACGGCAACGTTTAGGTGAATATCACGTTAGGCACTGAGCGCTTATGCGAGCTGAATTGCACTTTGTTGCTAACTTGCAGGAGTCTCTATTTCAATGAATTGTTGCACGAAGTGAGTCTTCTGTACTTGTACTATTTTTTATTCTGTGGCAAAACTATGAACGTTCGAGTTCGGCACACTAGAATTTGGGGAGCTTTTGGAAAGTAAAGAAAGCTAATTATACGAACATTTTTCTACTATGATCTTGTATTTACTATGGGTAATCAAATATATAATATAATATGTCATTAATGATATTAGTATGCAGCTGGTTTTTTGGTACGAACACGATAGTGGATAGTAGTTTGACTTGATTTTGCCTTAATTTGATTAGATAAAATTGTCATAATTTTGAATTAAATTTTAAAACAAAATTCATTTTTATTTTCGACCCGGGTGTTCAATGTTACTGTGCCCGACAAAAAAGTTTAGAAAATAAATGTAAGAGAAATTGTCGGTCCTTCGGGGCCCTCTGAAGTTGGGGGCCCTGGGCACGGGCCCCATGTTCCCTTATGGTAAAGACGGTACTGAGTCGAACATTCCTTTGCGAGCTTGGAGCATTCTAATACGATATCGTTAAATGTCATTCATTCGATAATACGATTGACCAAGCAGCTCACAAACACTTAAGATCAAAGAACTGTTTCTTGCTTTACAAGTGGCCAGTAATATTCAGTATACATACTCATTCATTTCATCATCTGAGTACTCGCTTTCGAGCGTTTTATTTGCGTGAACATTCGCATGCGAGCCGTTTCCGCGAAAATCGTTGCGACGACCACACCGGTTGAAGTTCGCGCTTGCGTGTAAGCTTTGTAACGCTCGGCTCAACGTCGACACCACTCGAATATTCGACGTCGAACGCTGATTACACGTGAATGATAAATTCTATAAGATAATTATTTGATAAATAGTAAAATTAAATACGTAAGGTACCTATAAAATTTTAAAAAATATAAGTGAGTTTAAGTTAGTATAAGTGTGTTTCCTTACATTGAATTAAATAATTTTAAATTATATCAGGAATAAAATGTCTTATTGCTATGTGTGATAGGTTTATATTCTTTTTTTTCTTTTGTACGTCGCATAGAGCGCTTAGGATTTTTTATTTTAGTTCTGCTTTATTTCTTCAAACAACCATATCTATTCTACAGACAATAGTAGGCTGACTATTAAACAAGTTGGTTGTAATAGCAATATAATTATTCATTTAAAATACTTTTTTATAAAACTAGCTTTTTTCGTATTCTTCTTAGCAAACCCTTTCATTTGATACCCATATCATGGCAGTGCACAAAAAATAACTGGTCCACCATCTAGGGCCGTCCGCCATATTGGATTTTCTAAATCGTGACGTCAAAAGATGACCATGCATTTTCATCCAAACTAAACGTGTATGCAAAATTTCATCTTAATCGGTGGAGGATAACTGCTTTAAAATTCAGTTGCAAAAATGCTGTAACTAATCTATACTAACATTATAAAGAGGTAAAGTTTGTGAATTGTGAGTTTGTGACGTTGTAAGGGTAATCTCTGGATCTACTGATCCGATTTTGAAAATTCTTTCACCAGTAGAGAGCTACATTATTCCTGAGTGTCATAGGCTAAGTTTTTTTTTTTTTTTAAATCTTCCTTATGAAATATCCTTATGAAAATTGCAATAATGTTAGCCAAAGTAGCAAAATGTTGCATATAAAATTCATTCTTTGGCGTGCGCTGAGAAAACTATTGATGATACATAAAAATTATGTACTACATGATTAGGTAGGTAGGGTAGGATAGGGTAGGTAGGGTATGGTAAGTAGAGTAGGGTAGGTAGGGTAGGGTAGGTAAGGTAGGTGGGTAGGGTAGGTGGGTAGAGTAGGTATGGTAGGTAGGTAGCCAATTGACGGGAGCGAAGCCCCAGGGGTCAGCTAGTTCAATATACACAGGTAGGTCCATAAAATCTTCTACCTTCATCCTATTTCTTCTAAGATAGATTCCATTAATGCAGGCATCGCCTCTGGTCATTGTCGTGTTTCCAGCCAGCATGTTCATGAGTAAAGTCTTGCCAGCAGCCTGAGGACCTATTATGGCTAGGCATTCGCCTGAAAAAAAAACAAATATAAAAGGTACTGCCTGTTTTTTTTAGGGTTCCGTACCCAAAGGGTAAAACGGGACCCTATTACTAAGACTCCGCGGTCCGTCTGTCTGTCTGTCTGTCTGCCTGTCAGCTCCCATACTTCAAACGTGATTTTCTTGCCGTTTTTTTGCGATAATAGTAGGTACGGAACCCTTCGTGCGCGAGTCCGACTCGTACTTGGCCGGTTTTTTTTTTAAACATTGCTCCTCACTAGAAATTTCTTCCTGTATCGTGGGTGCGTTTACAAACATTTAAACTCACATACACAAGACACTAGATCCGGAACGAGTATCTGTAGGCCATACAAATATTTGTTCCGTGCGGGAATCGAACCCGCGACACGCAGCGCAGCAGCCGATCGCTCAACCACTACGCCAACCGTGTCGTCGGTCCTACCATACCTACACTGCAGGTAATTCCAATTTTTAAGACAAAGCGTTTGATCGCTCTCGTTTTGCTCTTGCAAAAGATACGTAATAAGCCTGCCGTTCAGCTGTTTTGGCGTAATTGTGTAACAAACATCCATCCAAACTATCGCATTTATAATATTAGTAAGATAAGTAGGATTTGAATTAATAATACCAATTTAAAGCATAGTGATTACAGTACAAAGTGACCCATTTCACAAAACCGAAATATCATTCATCATCTTCTGTCTGTCTGATACCTTTTCATGCCTAAACCACTGAACGGAATTCAATAAAATTTGGCAAGGAGATAGATGGCATCCTGAGGAAGAACTTAGGCTAAATTTGGGAAAAACAAGATCTATTTTTGGTAGGTAAGTAGGATAGGGAAGGTAGAGTAGGTAGGTAGGTGGGAAGGGAAGAGTAGGGTAGGTAGGGTAGAGTAGGTAGGGTAGAGTAGGTAGGGTAGAGTAGGTAGGGTAGAGTAGGTAGGGTAGAGTAGGTAGGGTAGAGTAGGTAGGGTAGAGTAGGTAGGGTAGAGTAGGTAGGGTAGAGTAGGTAGGGTAGAGTAGGTAGGGTAGAGTAGGTAGGGTAGAGTAGGTAGGGTAGAGTAGGTAGGGTAGAGTAGGTAGGGTAGAGTAGGTAGGGTAGAGTAGGTAGGGTAGAGTAGGTAGGGTAGAGTAGGTAGGGTAGAGTAGGTAGGGTAGAGTAGGTAGGGTAGAGTAGGTAGGGTAGAGTAGGTAGGGTAGAGTAGGTAGGGTAGAGTAGGTAGGGTAGAGTAGGTAGGGTAGAGTAGGTAGGGTAGAGTAGGTAGGGTAGAGTAGGTAGGGTAGAGTAGGTAGGGTAGAGTAGGTAGGGTAGAGTAGGTAGGGTAGAGTAGGTAGGGTAGAGTAGGTAGGGTAGAGTAGGTAGGGTAGAGTAGGTAGGGTAGAGTAGGTAGGGTAGAGTAGGTAGGGTAGAGTAGGTAGGGTAGAGTAGGTAGGGTAGAGTAGGTAGGGTAGAGTAGGTAGGGTAGAGTAGGTAGGGTAGAGTAGGTAGGGTAGAGTAGGTAGGGTAGGTATGTAGAGTAGGGTAGGTAGTTAGGTGGGTAGTTAGGTGGATAGGGTAGGTAGGTAGGTAAGGTAGGGTAGATAGCCAGTTGACGGGACCGAAGCCGCGGAGGACAGCTAGTAGGTCCATACAAGAAAGAGAACTACTTACCAAGTTTAGTAGCATAACTGACACCTCGAACGAGGCCGAAACTTTTTTTCTTTCGCAGAAGCTTACGAGTTTTGTAGTCCTTATGGACATTTTGTACCAGTAACACATTGTCCTTGTAACTTTCTGAAAGGTTTATAGGATAAATTAAAACTTATATGATATAAATCAATCTTCTTCTCTTCGTGTAAGGATGTGGCCACCTCTGGGAACTCCACAGGCCTCTGACTTGACTATTTCAGACTTACATTATTATAAATCCAGGTTTCCTCACGATGTTTTCCTTCACCGTTGCCCGTGATGTCCAAGATAAACTTAGAAAATACATATGAATTTGCAATAGTCACATTGGTACTTGCTCACCCACGACCTCAAGCACGAGAGGCAAGGTTTTAGCCACTGAGCCACCAAAATCAATATGCCTCATCATCATCATCATTTCAACCGAAAGACGTCCACTGCTGGACAGAGGCCTCCCCAGGCATCGCCACATTGACCGATCCCTTGCGTCTCGCATCCAGCGCCTTCCCGCAACCTTAACCAGGTCATCGGTCCACCTAGTGGAAGGCCTTCCAACATATCGTCTTCCGGTTCGCGGTCGCCGTTCCAGAACTTTTCGGCCCCGTCGGACATCCGTTCTGCGAGCAATGTACCCTGCCCACCGCCACGTAAGTTTGGCAATTCCTCGGGCTATGTCAGTAACTTTGGTTCTCCTGCGGATATCCTCATTTTTGACATTATCACGCAAGGAAACGCCGAGCATAGCAATATGCCTAGCCTTGCCCAAATGTTGAATACCGTAAAACGCGTAAACGGGGTGAAAAAATTTAATATTGAAATTAAAATTGACATAACTACTTACTTCAAATATATTTTGAAAGATATGAAAAGAATACAGTGTTGGCGACTTTACTTAACGTTTTATATTCTCAAATAAAAATTAAATTCTTTCCATAGTTTGGGAGAAAATTAAAAAACGAGCCATCAACGTTAAAATAAAAATGAGGTTACTTTGATACCCCATTTTTTTTTTCATTGCAGTATAAAGTAAACCCAATTTACAATTTATTTATAATGAATTCTCACTGTATTAATAATTTTTTTTTTCTGCAACAAGTTAACGTATTCTTGCGCTGACGTTAATGCAAAACATGGCTGACAGATCAGTGTGTCTATGGAACTTGCTCAATTTGTAGTGATGGTGAACCAACCAACACTAAAAAGAGAGAAATAAAACATTCACGCAAAAAAATTAACCGGCTTTAAAAAGAGAACACAAAAATATTGCAAAAACGATAAAACCATGAGGTACGAAAGACACCGACATCCGAAACGAAAGTTATTTTGCACATTTTTGGAAGACGGTTTTTTTTTTGTTTGTTTAGTCCCACTGCAGGGCAAAGGCCTCCCTTTCCTCTTTCCATTTCTCCCGATTTTGGGCAAGTGCAGACCAGTCCTTCCTGTTGGTTTTAAGTTTGTCCTGCTATCTTCGCCTGGGTATTCTGCGATGTCGACATACATTTTCCGGGACCCACACTGTGGAAGCTTAAGCGGGTTATTTTTTTTTTGTGATTGTCTTGCGCTTGACCACTATCTCACCTGATGGTAAGCGATGATGTGGTCGAAGCACGCTTGCCTAGAAGAAACCTATTCACTCTTGACTTAAAGACCAAGGTTGTAGCTATCGGGAAATACAGACTCCGGCAGGGAATTCCACGCAATAATAACACATAATAAAAGTATTCAAAAAGTTTGGTGCGTATGAGTGGGATGTGCACCATGTATCGATGACGCATCACCGTACGTCTTGTAGTCCGATGATGGAAGGGGCTAGGAGGAATAAGTTCATGCAATTCCAACGCACACTCCCTGAAATGTAACTGATAAAAAACCGACAGGCTGGCAACTCGGCGACGATGTTCAAGACTCTGGAGCCTAGGCTTTAAGGGCTTATTACACTACACGGTATATTCAGGGCCCTGAATACCGGGTCACTTCATCATTCCGAGTCAATAAGGTCGATATTTTGGGAACCCTAACTCCCTAACAGATATTACACCACCCTAATTTAGAGTTTAGGGCCCTGAATACCGTGTAGTGTAATAAGCTCTTTAGCCAATGACTCGTTCGACATGCGGCAAACGTGGGCTCACCCAATCCCATTTAAACTTGGCTGCATTTTGAGTGACGTTGGCGATTTGTGTTTTTGAGCGCAACACTGTATTCCTAATACCGTCTGTTAGTCTGACTCCAAGAATGCTGCGCTGCTTTGCTCGCTGGCAAACCTCGAGCTTGAACCTCTGCTGAATTGTTCAAGACCAGGAAAAATAAATATAAAAAAAAATCTATTTACTATTTTGAATCGCTGTCCGGACATAAGTGGCCTCGTCCTTAACCGTTTTAACGTTGAACGCTTGCGCGGGTTCTTTGTAACCGGCAAACGAAAACATTTCGTACATGTACTGCGGGATTCTGTACTCCAGTAGTATAACCAGCGTCTGAAAAGGTCAAGAAAACCTTAACTATAAATCTCCGAGGTGTTTAGCAAATCAAATTCTCTATACCAAATTTGAATATAGAATGTGCTCAGCAATGGCTAAACATTGTCGCTAGTAATTATGCATCCTTATTTTTATTAATAATTATGAATAATTACTAGATTCTTAACCGACAATTAAAATTTAAATAAACCCCGATACATTTTTATTTCATGCTACATAATTTATATGGTAAAGTTGACAAAAAAAAGGGCCCCTTTTGACAGCTATAAAAATACTTATACTTCATACAAGATAGCTTGATCTCTGCGACAGCTGTCAGTATCAATACAGTTTAGCGCAAGTAGTATAGCGCTTGACAGGCTAACAATAACGTAACAATAACGTGTACGTCAGTTTATAAGTCAGCATAGGTCGCAGAGATCAAGCTATGTTTTATGAAATATAATAATAATTAAACTTGATACTTGCGAATGATACTCGTTATTATCTCGATGGTAACATAGTAATTAATTAGGATTATGAATTCGATTTTTCAATTTCTTACGTAGAAAGTTATCGCGCCATGTAAAATGAGAAACGTCAACGGACTTCTTAGATTGTGATGACTTTAGTAGACACGCTTCGATCGACAATCTATTGAACACGTAATTATTCATCATTATTTTTATAAATAAGGATGACTAATAAATAACCAGTCATAACCAACAAGTAAAATTTAAAAAACCCCGACACATTTTTATTTAATGCTACATAATTTATCTAGTAGTAGACACGCTTCGATCGACAATCTATTGAACACGTATTTATTCATCCTTATTTTTATGAATAAGGATGAATAATTACTAGAGTCATAACCAACAAGTAAAATAAAAAAAAAACTCCCGATATATTTTTATTTCATGCTACATAATAATAAATTATCCAATAGTAGACACGCTTCGATCGACAATCTATTGGACACGTAATTATTCATCTTATTTTTTTTAAATACGGCGGATGAATAATTATTAGAGTGATAACCAACAAGTAAAATTTAAAAAAGCTCCGACTCGTTTTTCTTTCATGCTACATAATTTATCTAGTAGAAGGGACGCTTCGATCGACAATCTATTGAACACGTAATTATTCATCCTTATTTTTCAAAATACGGATGAATAATTACTAGAGTGATAACCAACAAGTAAAATTAAAAAAAAACGCCAACACGTTTTTATTTCATGCTACATAATTTATCTAGTAGCAGGGACGCTTCGATCGATAATCTATTGAACACGTAATAATTCATCCTTATTTTTCTAATTACGGATGAAAATGACCTAGAGTGATAACCAACAAGTAAAATTAAAAAAAACTGCGACACATTTATATTTCATGATGCATAATTTATCTATTAGTAGGTACGCTTCGACCGACAATCTATTGAACACGTAATTTTGACGTATTCCACATTGGGCACCCGTTTTAACGGCATCTGAGTGAATGGCAACTGAGATATTTTTCGCAAGTGCCATTAAAAGTATAATTTATTATTCTAAATTTTATTCCACATTTGGCACCTACGGATCCGTAGGCGTTACGGCGCAGCGCCTCATGTTTATCGAATACTAAATTCGCACGTCGATATATTATAGGCCCTATGTTTTTAGTAGGCGTTTGTTAATTATTTTATTTTTTGAATATTTGATGTGTCATACCATTCTGCTGTCTGCTTTATTACTATACATACGATACTCTCTATTAAAAGTTTTTACTTGGATTTTAATTAGCCCCAGTGTATAGTCAAAATATACACAACTACACTACTATACTTCATAAAAGATAGCTTGATCTCTGCGACATATGTCAAACTGACGTATACGTTATTGTTACTTATTGTTAGCCTGTCTAGCGCTATTGTTACTGTATTGATACTGACAGCTGTCGCAGAGATCAAGCTATCTTTATTGAAGTATAGTGTTGGGACGTTTATAATTTTTTAGGACGTCGAAATAAAACAATCGATTAAAATCTCTACGACCTCGCCTCTCGTGCTTGAGGTCGTGGGTTCAAACCCGGGCAAGTACCAATGTGACTTTTTTAAATATATATACTGTCGTTTACATTGGACATCACAGGCAAAGGTGAAGGAAAACATCGTGTCTTTGGTACCTATTGTTTTCTGTGTTTCGACACCGACTTCGGAAAATAAACAAATTTTCGCTTTGCAGTGTTTTTTTTGGAAGTCGGTTTGGTTTTTTTTGTTTTTAAGTTTTTTATTTATCTCTTTTTAGTTTTGATTGATGACTATGGGACCAACTAGAAAGTACACCCTTTCAAACAAAAGAAGAATTTTCCAAATCAGTCCAGGCGTCTTTGAGTAATCGGGGAACACAAAAAAAAAAACAGTTTCCGACGAATTGAGAACCTCCTCCTTTTTATGAAGTCGGTTAAAGAGCACATCATATTCTCATTAATGCAGTTACAGACTTCGTATACCTACAAACGGGATGAATAGGCATGCAGCGGTGAATGGGAACAAAACTTTGATACCAATGTATGGTTTAAACAAAGGATCTTTTTATTTTTATAATTGTTTAATTTATTGGAGTATCTACTAAAATGCTGCAAACAATTTTTAAATAACTCGAAACTTCCCTTCAAAGTTTTGATGCCATGCATTCCTGTTCACCCTGTTTGACGATACTATAAATTACAAAAAAAAATACTTACCGCAAAAACAAAGAATTGTAAAATCAAATATAAAAGGTCAAACAATCCAGATTCGTAGGATACGAAATATGGGAATGGGTTGGATTTGTCGGACTCTGAAACAGAAAACAAAAAAAACAATATTCGTAGGTAAAGCCTGTGTAACTTCTAGGAGTAAAGACCACAGGCCTGCGGACGGCGAGTAATGGGTAGCTCGCCGTCCGATAAGGACCAGGCCGGAGTCGACGGCGCGTTGTGTTCCACGCGCGCCTCAAAGTGATGTCAGCAGAACTGGCGGGGTCCGCGAGGGCCGATGCCTATCTGGGTCGCGGATAAATTTGAAAAAAAGTGTTACCGCGGCCCTGGCTCAAGCAACTGAAGGAACACGGGTGGGTTTTAGTCAGTAAAAGTCTGACACGCCCTCCCGCCTCACTTGTAAAGACCAATTTCTCTAGTCGAATTCTTCGAATCGTTTAGGTGTAACCGAAACAGCATGTTGGCGATCCGACCCAGAAGACGTTGCGTTGGAAGACCTCCCACTAAATGGACCGATGACCTGGTGAATGTTGCAGGGATCCACTGGATGCGAGACGTACGGGGTCGGTCAGTGGACGTCTTTTGGCTGATATGATAATGATGAAACAGCATGCTAAATAAAAAGACTTGATACATACACATGGGCTTCAATTAACTTGGTTTAAAAAATATAATCCTCCATCTATACATTCTGGAGATAACTGAACAGCCCACTCAGCACGTGTGAATTGTGAAATACTGGTAACTTTTGATTAGCTATGCGAAATATTATTTCGCGCTTTATATGATAGATGGCGCTATTTTGAATGCTATCGTAAAACACCGATAGCACTCAAAGTTCTTAGAGTAAATAAAATCGGACTAGTTATTTTTTATGCACTGCCGTGATATGGGTATCAAATGAAAGGGTTTGCTGAGAATAGTAAGAAAAAAGCTTTTTTTTTTTCTAAATATGTTGGGGTCGGCTTCCAATAAACAGAGATCCGTTTTACAGGTCCGTTTTATCGTATACGTTTTTATTCGGCGCTGACGTATGTAGTTGTATGAGCGAGTTCACACACATGACAGTATTCCAGATCTAGTAGAAAATACCGATCTTACAAAATATACAGCAGTCCGTTTTACAAATCCTCTTTATCGTATACGTTTTTATACGGCAATGGCGTTGGTAGTTGTATGCGCGAGTTCACACAAACAAAAGTATTAAAATAATGACTCGTAAAAAGCATAACCTGTTACGAAAACTAACTGTTAAATGCAGCTGCCATTTGTCATATTACTAATGCAATAGAAGTCAAAATCGGTTGAACGGGCTGTAAAATGGGATTATTTTAATGTCTAATGTTATCTCAAATGGAGTTATAGTCTTTTCCTAAATATGTTGGAGTCGGCTTCCAATAATAAGTTGTAATCGAATACAGCTGAATACTATTTACATGAGGCGACTGCCTATCAGACCTCCACGACCCAGTATTAATAGGTTAGTGCCCGTTCACACAGAGATCTGTTTTACAGGTCCGCTTCATCGTATACGATTATATTCGACGCTGACTTTTTTAGTTGTATGAACGAGTTTACACACATGACAGTATCCCAGATCCAGTAAAAAATATACAGCAGTCCGTTTTACAGGTCCGCTTTATCTTAAACGTTTTATACGGCAATGGCGTTGGTACTTATACGAGTTCACACAAACAACAGTATTAAAATAATGACCCGTTTTGTTTGAAAGTTGTTGGTACAATTACCAAAATGTGATGTGATCATTACCACCAGTAGCGACAGATCCGATAAAACGGTACTGTAAATGCGGTGTGAACATCACCTCTAGTAGCGACGGATCCGTTAAAAACAATCCTGGAAATTCAGATGTTCTGTGAGAACGTACCCTAACAGGATAGCATGCTCCTCACTCAGTGCTATTAAATTTTGTTTTTTTTTTATGTAAAAGTATTTGTACAAACTAATTATCCAAAATAAATGTAACTGATAGTGGTAGGTGACATTTAAAACAAAAAAAAATACTCACGACAGCAAACTGCAGCGTCAAAAGCTTCATCGTCGAACTCCAAATCAGGACATAGTTGCCTATTTAGCGTACAAAACGCGTTGAGTCTTGCTGTTAGTGTCAGTCTAGCCAGACCAACCCCTAAGGCGAACTGGGGGCTGATCCGACCCACAACCACTAATATGACGTATGGTACTCCGTAGTACAGTGAGTTATGCCAAACTAACTCCAGAATTGATAGGAATATTGGTAAGATGACGCCTGAAATGTACATTGTTTATTTTAGTAACAAATTAATTATTAATTTAGGAAAACTTTTTAAACTAAAGTTTTTTAGGGTTCCGTACCCAAAGGGTAAAAAAAAGTTAATTAAAAAATCAAAATACCCGACTGCTTAAAAAGCGAACTAAAAAGACGTAAACAAGAAGAAAATCATGCTGTGCAGTCGGAGGATACATATTCGCAAGCTGGCTGACCAAAACCAGATGTAACCTCCGACTGCACAGCATGATTTTCTTCTTGTTTACGTCTTTTTAGTTCGCTTTTTAAGCAGTCGAGTCGTCAGTATTTTGATTTTTTAATTAACTTTTTTATTTGTAACTTTTTAGTTAACATTTTTTTCGAATTAGGTACATTTAAATATATAAGTGTTATATATTTTTGAAATCACCTCTTGAAACCCTTTATTTTGGTACCCCACACGATGGGTTTGGAAGAAAAAATAAAATTGGCCACCCACAATATGGCGCCCAAAAGCCGCCATTTTTCTATTTTCCAATTTTAATGTAGCCTATGACACTCGCAAGGTTAAGACGAATCGATTGACGTATGAATCATCAAAATCGGTCAACGCGTTTGGTCTCTGGAACGCCACATAGGAACAAACATACATACATACATACATAGACTGATAAACACATTACCCTCCTTCGGCAGTCGGGTAAAAACGGGACCCTATTACTGAGACTTCGCGGTCCGTCTGTCTGTAACCAGGCTGTATCTCATGAACCGTGATAGTTAGACAGTTGAAATTTTCACAGATGATGTATTTCTGTTGCCGCTATATCAACAAATACTAAAAACAGAATAAAATAAATATTTCAGTGGGTCTATAAACATGCAATAAACGTGTTTTTTTTTTGCGATAATGGTACGGAAACCTTCGTGCGCGAGTCCGACTCGCACCCAGCCGGTTTTTTCAATTTTAGGCACATCTTCATTTAAACTTTATTTATAACTAGCTGTTCCCCGCGACTCCGCTCCCGTGGACCACCCCACAGGACCCATTTTTCGGATAAAAATAGCCTATGTTACTCAGGAATAAAGAACTTTTCTATTGGTGAAAGAATTTTTGAAATCGGTCCAGCAGTTTCGGAGCCTATTCGGTAACAAACAAAAAAATCTTTCCTCTTTATAATATTATACTAGCTGTTCCCCGCGGCTTCGCTCCCGTAGGCCACCCCACAGGACCCGTTATCGGCATAAAAAAATAGCCTATGTCACTCAGGAATAATGTAGCTTTCTATTGGTGAAAGAATTTTTCAAAGCGGTCCAGTAGTTTCGGAGCCTATTCGGTACAAACAAATAAACAAACAAACAAAAAAATCTTTCCTCTTTATAATATTATAGTATAGATAGTATAGATATAGTATAGATGATTGTACTTATATAATAAGCTAACCATGCATTGTCATCTTCGATTATTAATATATTAGTAATTAAAGATTGTCATCCAAAACAAACGTCTATGCAAAATTACAGTTCAATCGGTTGGGGACAACTTATACTGTTATAAAATTCAGTTGCGAGATTTGACCCAAAAACCGTTGTTTAGCATTTTTAACCATTGGTTAAGTTAACTACGGACCAAAAAACTGGGCCATAGAGCGCTTTCGTAGTCTCGGTATCATAATGATGGTCACCCATCGTCCCAATAACGGACCGACCTAGTTAAGCAGATCGAACCGTGTGACAGGTATTAACTAGCCACGACATCAACTATTAATGTTTACAATTTGTCCAGCTTTGTAGTAATAAAACTTTAAGGCCGTAAAATACACTTAATTTGATCGATAAAAACACTCAAAATTACTCTCAAGCTTCGTTCTCGATATTAGCATTTACACACATGTAGTTTCACTTACAGACTCTATCTTCGAACGAAGCTCTTCGAGTAATTGTGATTGAACTTCACGTACAGGTAAGTTCGTTTAATCATTAATAAAATTTGCAATCACCACAGCCTCAAATATAAAGAAATTTTAATACCTGATTTACTTATTACGACATCCACATAGTCTAACAACCATAACTTTAATAGGAACTAAATTTTGCAATTCTTTGCTTGATTGAATCAGAAATGAAGACATCCGCAAGAGAACCAAGGTTACCCATAGTGTAGGAAATACTTCGGCTATGTCGGTACTGGGTAACTTAAGTGGCAGTGGGCAGGGCACGTTGCTCGCAGAACGGATGACCGATGGGGCAGAAAAGTTCTTTTCTCAAACATGCTTGGAAATGTGAGCATAATTTTGACAACCTTCTTCGAGATAAATCGAAATTGCTGTACTGGCCAAATACATGCGAGCAGCGGCCGGCAAAAGTTGTATGAAAATCCATATCTGTCGTGTCTAGCGACCAAATAAATTACATAGTAAACTCATATCTGTCCTGTTATTTAAAAATGGAACGATCTTTTACTCCGAAACATGGCAACCAAGGAGGTAACTTATCAAAGGTTTTATTTAAATTTCGAACTGGCTTGCAAATAGGAAGCTGTTTATTGAAAAAAAAAACAAATATACAATAACGCGGGCAAAATTGCGTTACTCGTTGTTCATCATTGGTTTTGAAAATTAATAATTGTATTTGACAAAATGAGTTCCAGGTAATACTTAGTTTTAATTTCCGCGCATTATTTGAGAAAAGTACTATACAAGCCTTGGCCACTACACTAATGGCTAGGCATTGATGGACTTACGTATGTGTGCCTCGGCTTCGCCTCGGCCCACATTTACACGTTCGTCCATCAATGCCTATTTTGCTGGCCGCTGCAGTAATGTACTATGACTGGCCGCCGCGTACCGGAAAACGCAGCGTTGGAAGGCCTCCCTCTAGGTGGAACGACGACCTGGTCAAGGCTGCGGGAGTCCAGTAGATGCGAAAAGCACAGGACCGAACAATGTGGCGACGCTTGGGGGAGGCCTAAGTCCAGCAGTGGACGTCTTTCGGCTGAAATGATGATGATGAAATCTCGCAGAAGTATACATTTAATGCTATTTTTACGGCCATAGCATAGAGCATCTAAAAAATTATTCAACTGTCACACAAAATATAATAATAACATATTTGTATTGAGCCATAAAAGTTTTTTTTTTGTCTATTAGTTTAACACAATGCCTTTAATGAGTTTGTTTGTTAGTCTTTGAGTTATTTTACAGAGCAATACAAAACTAACAATGGTAGTAAGTACACACAATAATTTTGAAGTTATTGTTGTCTAAAGTAACACCTATGCGAGGGTAAATCGGGTATTTTAAATCTTTCGAAATTTAACATATATGTGGCGAAATTTTAATGAAACACTGCAAATATTGAAACAAAAACACATTTATTAATAAAATTAACACATTATGAACTACAGCAATTGTTCAAAATTATCGCCTCGGTTTATTAAACATCCATTTATTCTGCGCAGACCATCTTTACAGGCAACAATAAAATTTAAATTAACTGTGATTCTTTTGTCAGTGTGTAGACCAACTCAACAAAAAAAATACTTATAAGATAAATGTATTAATCCCTAAAAATTTTGCAGAAAATTTGGAAATGCACTAAAACCTTGTGAAAAACCGATACAAAATTGACGTTTGTGACTTCAAAAACATACACAACAAAACACAAATACAACAATACAAAAACATCTTATCTTTAAGTTGTATATTTTTTTTAGATTATTTATGCTATGGCCGTAAAAATAACATTAAATGAACTCCTCTGCGAGATTAAGTTCCGAAGTTATGTTTGTTACACTATTTGGATGTCGTAATAAGTAAGTCAGGTACTAAAATTGCTCTATCTTTGAGGGAGTGGTCAGTTGTGATTGCACCTCTTATATGGGGTGTTTTAAGGACAAATTAATTGTTTACGGCCTTTACAAGCCCGGACACATTATATAAGGTGTAATAAGGGGTCATTATAACATACATAACATTCAGAGTTTGTAATTAATTAAACACACAGAAATAAAAACGTACATGAGTGAGACTATTTTTAATTCACTATCTGATTTCGATAAGCGTGGAAGATGACGTTGAGTCCGTTACCTCAGCCAGATGTGGTCGAAAATGGTCATTTGAATCTTATAGATAATTAGTTTTGCGGCTTCTGTAATTGTTGCGCACATTTTTAAATTTGTTGCGCTTATAGTTTTTTAATTATTTCACAAAAACATTTCCTGCTGGGGTAACGTTACCCCAGCCAGACCTTTTTCTTTCTAATGGGAATATTTAAATAAATACTAGCTATAAAATTAGTTGTCTAAATGAAGTAAATGTTGTGCCTTATTTTGTATTTGTTCTTTCTTCGGTTGCGAAGTTATTCGAGATTTTGCTGGGGTAACGTTTTTGGTTTTGCTAGATCTTTGAAACGGTTAAGCGGATTCTTATCATATTTTGTACAAGACTTCTTTGGAATTAGTTTAAATTTGTTCTGCAATAAAAATACCAAAATAATACATATCTTAAAGGTTATTTCATTAAATAGAAAAACACTTCAATTGGTTCCAGCACTCTCAATAAGAGGTCTAAAGACTTACTTTAAACATTATTTTGAAGCTTGTAACTGCCTTCAAATGTATGTGATGTTTCATTAGTATCCTGTAAGTATTTAACAAGTTATGATGATAATCAGTTCTTCACGAGCACGGTCATGATGCACGCGGTGTTATTTGGCAACTGATAAGCCTGTATATGGATATATGAACTGAATGTTATGTCAATTATTAGTTGTGTAGTTCAGTTGTATATCAGTAAAATTTCAGCGTAGTACATTGGATAATTAATGAGATAATACGATTATAGTCATTAGGAAGTGAATGACCGTGGTAACCCGACCAAGTTTAAGTGGTTACGAAAAAGCGAAAACGTAGAACATTATGCTATCTTTTGAAATGTTTAGTATAATACACTTTACAATTTCGGTACAGACGCGTACACTGTTAAATACATAATAATATAATAATATCTGTACTATGAAAACATTATTATTATCTTCCAGTTGCACATACTTATCAAAAATCACCGATAACACGTCGTTCGACGGGACGCGGGAGGGGTGGGGTGAAGGGGTAATTCATTATTTGCATAACGCACCAAACATGCTCCATAATTACATAATTCATCTTGTAGAGTGCGCGTGCGCTTCGGCAGTTCCGTTTCCTGTTTTTGAAAATATTTATCGAGTGCGTGAGAGCTATTATAATAATAAGTGTGGCAAATTACTGTTAATGTGGAGTGCTTCTATTGATGATCATAATTATGGTGCGTGTTGCTTGATGAATTCACGAACAAGGTAAGCTTGCATAATGTAACTACAGAAATAGTAGCAAAATTATTATTAATATGTACATGTTGTTAGGTACCTACTTATCTAAAACTGTATTTTTTTAAGGCTTAAATATTTGAATTTAGGAACTTACTTATTATTTTCTTTTTTTTCGTACTTAGTTATTACCTAGACTGGAATTCTCGACAGTGATGACGACATATTTATCCTTCGATACATAGTACTTATAAAACAAAGTCGCTTCCCGTTGTCTGTCCCTGTTTGCCTGGATCTTTAAAACTACGCAACGGAATCTGAAGCAGTTTTTTTAATAGATATACTGATTCAAGTGGAAGGTTTTTATGTATAGGTACATTGTCAACATATTATGCGGGCGAAGCCATGGGCGGAAGCTAGTTTGTAATAGACTTGAAACTTGATTAATGAAATTCATGACTTGGCGACCGATTTTTATCGTTATCAATGTCGGGAGTCGGGACTACCGCAACAGTAGGTAGGTATTTATTTCCACAAACTCCTTGGACACATAGACTTTAAGAAAGCCATAATTACCTTGTTGCGACACTCGCGTTGATATAAACTCGCAAATAGATGACGTGTCGAGTTTCAAATATGTAGCAAAACTACAATTAAAACCCCATTAAGGATTTAGACAAAAAAATGTACTCTTTCTTTTTATTGTAGGCATAAACAGAATGGCAACATAGCAACAGCCACGGGCCGCGATGATGGACGCGGTGATGGCGACATAATACCTGCGTATGAGTGTGGTGGCGACTATGGCTGCGTCGTGAAGATGTAAAAAATATCGTTTGATGTTCTCTACGTCTGTAACTCAGAAACCCTCAATCTACGGTGAGTACGTACTTATATCTAGCTAGGTATATACTACTACGATTTAGGTAGGTTGACCTGCTGGCCACTGTACAATCTTTATTACCTGTCGAAATTACTATGGATCAGGACTTAAATAGATTTTTCTACATTATAGTAAGTAGATTATTACAAATGTAAAGTGTACGTAAATAAAAATGCTCTAAATACGCGCGCTATTACAGTCCCCAACACGTAACTTGGCAAAAGTTGTTAGATGCGCAGAAGTCGTTTTTATTAGGTAGCGCCAATCTCTGACTAGTATATAGTTATCTGTGGCGCCGGTCTGAGCGCGCGATTGGTGTGTCACTCGGACTTTTGCCCCCCGCACCCCGTATACGTCTCGGGCGTATACAAAATTTTACCTTTTGTTATTATGAGTTTTTGTTACGAGCTGTTATAATAGTGTTACTTAAATATATTTTTTAGGTGAAATTTTTAATTTGGTACCAGGAAAAGCAGTTTTGTTAGCTGATAGTGACGACGACACCATATAATTTTAACCCCCGACGCAAAAAGAGGGGTATTATAAGTTTCTTGATAATGTACTTATTCTTTTTTGTCTTTTTTTATGCGTATATTATAATAAGGTATAACTCCTAATGAACTTAACGAATTCTCTCCTTTTCTTAACTTTCTCCTAAACAAACATGTTGAAACGAGACCCGATGACGTCATCGGTTTGTCGGTGGGGAATTTAATAATAATTTTTTTTCGGTCATCATGTGATCGGATTTTATGTATGTAATGCTTTGACGGCTAAACCGCTGAACCGATTTTGATAAAATTTGGCATGGAGATAGTTTCAAACCCAGGAGAGAACAGAGGATAGCTTTTATCCCGGCATCTTGAAGGGTTCCCACGGGAGCGCGATATAACGAATTTAATGCATATTATTATCATACATAGAACCATGCATTTTATTATATACCCTATTTAGTAGTTAATAGGCTTTTATTGTGTACAATATTGTTTTGAATCTTTGATGTTTTTCCTCTATTTTCATATTACAATTCGACAGCCCTTTAGCTCTAAATAACACTTTATGTTATATTTACAGTTATTTTTTTGTTTTGTTATAGATATTCTGATGACCGATGTACGATGGCATGGCAATCTTCTCATCGACCAATATTTGCGGACCTCAATTATTTAATTTCTTAGCGCGTTATCCACAGTGATTACGCTCGTGCACTCAATCAAGAATTAACTTAACAAAATGGCAGGTAGAAAAAGCGCTATACCATTGCAAGATCAAAAACGCATTATTTCTAAATATGTATATATATTTAATAAGTCGTGTCCTTCTATTACTCATGATGTATATGAACGTATACAGAATGAATTGCATGAAATATTTCAACATAAGATGTCTAAAATGGCCATACAAATGTCAGTGAGACGTAATAAATTTTATTTTTTCCATGATAGTGTCACAGATGTACGGGTTGATGACGTAACAGATAATACGAACAAAAGAAACTACTTTGACAGTAACGGTGATTTTGAAAATATTGATGATAGCAACAGTAATTCTGATTTCAAAGTAAAGTTTCTAATGGATATTCACGAATTTAAACGTATTGCACCTAAAAACCACACGTTGTTACAGAATAGTTGGACTAATGAGCTGCAAGATCAAATATGGAAAAAGACAGATCTTAATTGTACGTTTGCTTTTAAAAATAATTACGTACCTACGAACTTTCTGTTTGACTCTATTAAATGCAATGGAAAATGTACTCAGTGTGGCGCAGTTATTATTGTTGACATATCTCCTAAAACTGAAAATTTTTTAGAGGTAATTTGTCAAATAAATAATTACAAGAAAGACCATGTCCACGATTTGAATGTTAAAAATAAACTTACATCGACACGAAAACAAAAAATTGCTGTACAATTAAAGTATGAAAAGGCGCTTAAAGTCAGAACTTTGCTGGCTGATGAACTCATGAAAATAGATAATCCAAAAGAACCTCCAACGCTACCTAAATTAGGTAATTTAAGAAAAATACGACATGATGTTAAAAGGGCCCTTCAATTTGATAAAAACACAATATTATCCATCTATGCAATGTCTCAAAGTTCCCCATTCGATACATTTATACGGAAATTTTCTCTTGTCCCTTTTTTTATTTACTTATGGACAAATGAACAAAGTAAATATTTTGATGAGGTTTTAAAAAATACACACACTGTTTTGTCCATCGACGCAACTGGTTCAATTTTTCAACCGATAGCGCCTCCAGGAGTAAGTCTTAAAGACGCTAAACATACTTTTCTATATGCTGTAATGGCATATACTACCAGTACTAGTATTCCTTTATGTTATATGGTATCACAGTCACACACAATTGAAGCTATAGCTACTTGGTTAAGTACATGGGCAGTAAATCGATCTTTACCCAAAGAAATAGTATGTGACGATTCGTCTGCACTACTAGGAGCTATATGTCGTACTTTTCTTCATACCGATACAAATGGTTATTTATCGCAGTGTTTTTCGCTTTTAGAAGGGCTAGATGTTTGTGTGCCGGTTTGTTACATTCGGTTAGACAAATCGCATTTTTTTAAAAAACTGCCTAAACAAAGTAGTTTTGACAAAGCATCAGAAAAATGCAAATATTTTTATATTAACTGTATAAAGAAAATTCATACACTACATTGCTATAAGGAAATCAAATCTGTTATCAATGATATAGTAACAGTATCATTACATAAATATGTTAGTCCTGGTTTAGATGGTCAGCTATGTGGTAAATATGAGCAAGCTCTACAGCGTTTGACTGATTATAAGGATGATACTAATGTGATTGGTGTCGATAACGATGATCAAACAGATAAAAAATTTCTAGATGAAAATGACGAGGTAACTATGAATACTGGTACTGTTTGTCCTCTTATCAATTATTACAACAAAATAATGGAAACGGAAAAGTTATATTTGCTATTACTTGACCCAAAGCATGAACAAATAAATGAGTATTATTTGCCGTCTATAAACGATACTTTAAAAAGGCTGTTGCGAAAATTACCTATGTGGGGTAATGTTATGACCAAATATTTTGTCAATGCAAAAGAAGTAGCTAGTAGTTCAAATAATGAAAATCATTTTAAGGACCTAAAGACCATATATTATAATACCAAAGATGAGCGAATTCGACTTGATGAGTTCATAGTACAACACTATAGTTTTATAAATGGGTCTGTCAAATTAAACATTTCTGAAAATTTAGTAAAAACAAAATTAAATAAAGACATTTTACAAAAACGAAAAATTACTAATAATTTTGACTTTACACATGAAACAAAAAGTAAAATTGTAGTTTTACAAAATGCGCGTATGCCGCAGACATCTACATATAACTTAGAAAATTCAAATGTTCAAAACTTACTAGTAAATAGAAATACAGCAGTTCATACACGAAACGTGAAGTACAATGAGGACTTTGAATTAGAGTCTATATTTCAGGACGAACCTGTTGAAGTAGAAAACTGGCGAGGTCTTGCTGTTTCTCGCAAAAAAACAAACGTTAGCATAAAACCTATATATATATTACAAAATGGCAACATAGCCATATCTAGAAATAAAAGTATAATTCTCACTAATACTTGTGCATTTGACGCAATCTCGCAAGCATTAGCCATAGCCTACAAAGAAAGAAATACATTCAGACAGGAGATCAATAACAGTAAAAGAATGCAAAAGGACGCTTTTACGACGTTTATCGCAAATCTTGCTACTGCAAAGAACTTCAGCCAAAAACTCTACAACCAAAGAGATGTACTTTTAAGTAATATTTTTTGTGCTAATTTTGAAACAAATAACGAAACTACGTCCAATGTTATAAATTGCGCATGTAATATTACAAAAATATTAGAAGAAATTTGTATTTCATACTTTTCCGCTACTAGAAAAAGAATTTGCTCAAACGCAAATTGCACTAGCCACAAAAACAAAGAGTCATTTGAATGCAAATACTTGCCATTGAATATAGATCTCATAAAACAAAAAGGTATTACAAATTTACAAGAGTCTGTAGAAGCAGGAATGAAAAACGATTTCTCACCACTTTGTGTTTCTTGCAGAATAGGCACAGTTTCATTTAATTATCATTTGAACCATTTAATAATATTTGAGCTTCATGATATTAATATACAGCTAAATGATATCCCAATTAATATTGAAATTAATAATAGATTATATGTGATCTTGGCAGTCATTGAATTTCATCCACCTCTCAGCTTTGAAGGAGTTGGCCACTACAAAGCTCATTGCTATCGAACACAAACTAGAACTTTTCAATGTTATGACGATATGTATAGCAAAATTCAGAAGAGTCAGATTAATTTAATGCCTCACGCGATTATTTATACATTACAATCTGATAATATCTCATTATAATATCTAATTTATCTAAAATACAAAACTATTTTATAGATCTTGTATTGTCACTTGACGTGTATTTACTTTAAAATTGTGAATTTTAATGTTAGTCACATTTTTTTATAGATGTGATAATAATAATAATAAAAAAATCGTCTCCAATCTTATGCAGTCGGAAGCAATGTGTTTTTTATTAAATTAAACATGACGAACACATACTTCACACTTTTTAGTATAGAACCTAAATCATGACCATTTGATCGACTGACGTAAGAATCAACAAAATCTGCCTACGCATAAGGTAGAGCGGCAACTAGATCTCTGTTTATGACAACTTTTGTGTCACAAAGTTATTTACGTATTTGGATACTCATTTTACGTGATGATCTGTGATTTTTTATACAAAATCCAACAAACTTAGAATTTACCTTTACACGTTGACTTTTTGAGATTGTAATTAGTTAAAAGTAATACTTACATAATTATTTGACTGCAGTTTAATATTACTTAATTTTATTATTTTTGATCTGTGATTTTTAAATAGTTTAAGTTCATTTTATGTCTATAAACGTAGGGAAAAAAAATGTGATATTTGAAATGAGACAACAAAACAGTAGGACTAACTGTGAGCATTTCACTACATTGTGATGTCATTTAGTATTACCATTGATCTGTGATTTTAATTGATATAAGTGGGTATTAGTACTCATACGTAAGTTTAGTGTTAACTGAAAAAAAACATTGTATAATTATTTATTGTCTGTGATCATTACACATTCCAATATTGCGTATACCTATTTAAATAAAAACTGTAACTGTGTACTGTGTTTACTGAAATCTATCATTTAAAAAAAAGTAATAGAAAATTCAAAAAAGCAAAATTACTATCTGCAATTTTAATCTGTGATTGTTTTTAAGTATTAGTTTATTAATACTTTAAAAGTTCAATTGAAATGATTATTTTACCTGTTAATAAAAATTCTTTAATAAACATGTAGTTTTTTTTAACACTTGTGTAAATGTCTGTACTAAATTTGTAACACTATCCTACATATTTTAGAAGGTAGCATAATGTTCTGCGTTTTCGCTTTTTCGTAACCACCTAAACTTGGTCGGGTTACCACGGTCATTCACTTCCTAATGACTATAATCGTATTATCTCATTAATTATCCAATGTACTACGCTGAAATTTTACTGATATACAACTGAACTACACAACTAATAATTGACATAACATTCAGTTCATATATCCATATACAGGCTTATCAGTTGCCAAATAACACCGCGTGCATCATGACCGTGCTCGTGAAGAACTGATTATCATCATAACTTGTTAAATACTTACAGGATACTAATGAAACATCACATACATTTGAAGGCAGTTACAAGCTTCAAAATAATGTTTAAAGTAAGTCTTTAGACCTCTTATTGAGAGTGCTGGGACCAATTGAAGTGTTTTTCTATTTAATGAAATAACCTTTAAGATATGTATTATTTTGGTATTTTTATTGCAGAACAAATTTAAACTAATTCCAAAGAAGTCTTGTACAAAATATGATAAGAATCCGCTTAACCGTTTCAAAGATCTAGCAAAACCAAAAACGTTACCCCAGCAAAATCTCGAATAACTTCGCAACCGAAGAAAGAACAAATACAAAATAAGGCACAACATTTACTTCATTTAGACAACTAATTTTATAGCTAGTATTTATTTAAATATTCCCATTAGAAAGAAAAAGGTCTGGCTGGGGTAACGTTACCCCAGCAGGAAATGTTTTTGTGAAATAATTAAAAAACTATAAGCGCAACAAATTTAAAAATGTGCGCAACAATTACAGAAGCCGCAAAACTAATTATCTATAAGATTCAAATGACCATTTTCGACCACATCTGGCTGAGGTAACGGACTCGATGACGTTACGGCGTTCCTAATTAAATTACAGTAATGGTAACGCTGAAATTATCTAAAGGAGAGCGCTTAAGGAAACTGTCCAAGCAGTATCATCACAATCACATTTCAAGTCTTATAAGGATTAAAAAAAGCCACTCAGACAGCGACAGCACCCCACGCCCCCCTCTCGCGAAGGGGGTGAACGATCATCGAGGGCTGATGGTAGTCTACCACCGCCCGCCTCACGCTCAGGGCGCCGCGCCACGTCTCATCAACGTGACTTGTGAGGACTCACAGAGTGTGAAAGTCTCGAGAAGAGCTTACTATAGAAATGATCCTATGAAGTAAGGTCTTGTCGAATTGCCGGCAGTCGCGGAGGGTCGTTCGCTCGCGGACAATCTTAACAGCGCGATGCAGAAACACGCGTCATCGGTACAGTGACATCTAGTAGCACGTTTTGAAGTTACAAGCCTCGATCGTCGATCCTCGATCTCGTGCGTCACGAATTCACGATAACGTGGCATTGGTCATGAAACGGATTTTATTTATAGAGATTTGAACAATATTGTACGTTGTATTGATGTTATAAGGTCGGTAATCGTATAATGTTCTGTTGATAAATATCTCCCACGTGCGCATGCGGTTTTCGTTGACATGTTATTTATAGAAGTTTATATGAGTTTCTTATTTTTTATTTTTACCACATAATATCTATGTGAGTTAATATATTTCTAGTGTGCGGCAAAGAATTATAAAAAAAGGATAACTAAAAAAATCAAAAAGCCGGGCTTCTTAAGAAGCGAATTAAAAAGACGTAAAAAGATAATGATGCTGTGCAGTCGGAGGATATACATTCGCGAGTTGGCTGACCAAAACCAGATGTTTCCTCCGACTGCACATTATGATTGTTTTATAGACAACTCGATTGACGTAAGAATCATTAAAATCAGACAACGCGTTTGTTCTCTAGAACGCCACATAAGAACAAACATAGGATACATAGACTGATAAATACATTAGCCTCCTTCGGCAGTCGGGTAAAAAAAGCATAATATCTATGTATAGCCCATACAAACATCAAACAATCTACCTACCCTTTTCCCAACTGTATTAGGTTCCGCTTTTAATTGAATCGTGAATCCGGTTTGATTGTTATATGGAGCATTTCCCTATCTGGCCTCCACAACCCAGTAACTGAGTTAGCCAGTTATACATACACGCTTACCTAATTATTTATAAAAAATTGTTCCCGTTCCGGAATGAAATTTAGGACCCATAGTGCAATGGTGTCTCATAGTTACTTTAATACTCCAAATTCTAAATTTACATACACGATTAACTAATAAAAAAATTTAAATGTACCCGTTCCGGAATCGAACTTGGGACCCATAGTGCAATGATGTCTCATAATTACTTTCCTACTTCATATTCTAAATCTACATACACGATTACCTAATTATTAAAAAAAACCGTTCCGGAATCAAACTTGGGACCCATAGTGCAATGGTGTCTCATAATTACTTTTCTACCTACTGCAAAGTCTGAATCTACTTTATTGGATATTTAACTCACCAAACATCAGTGATGCGATGTATATCTCACCAATCGCAACATTTTCACTTAAAATAAAACTCAGGAAATACAAACTCGCGTGGAAAGCTAGTCCGAACGCAAATAATAATACAGCTACCGCAACTGGAATAAAACATTATTTTGATACTATATCTGGAAAAAGCCCAATATCACTTTCCCCGGTCCGGGAATCGGATCCAGGACCTCAAGCTCAGTTGTAGCATTAGCGACCACTAGGCCAACGAGATAGTCATATTTATTTATACGATATGTCCGGACTTGCAATAATAAAACTTAAAGGCCTTAAAATACACCTAATTTCGTCGATAAAACCATCTCACAATTTTTTATTGCATTATCTAAAATTCTACAAAATCTATATGGCAAAAATGTGCAGTGGTTCTTTTTAGGCAATAATAAAATTAAAACAAATTGACTTAGAGCTGTAATTCTTATGTCAGTGTGTAGAACAACTCAAAGATCCCTAAAATTAGCAGAATTTTAGGAGATGCAATAAAAACTTGTGAAATTACGTTTAAAATTGGTATTTTATGGCTCAATACAAAAATATCTTATCTTATGAGAGGTAGATGAATATCTTTTAGATTATCTATGCTATGGCCTTAAATATAACATTAAATAAACTTAGGTCCAAAGCTATGGTTGTCAGACTATGTGGACATCGTAATAAGTTAGGTACTAATATTGCCCTATCTTTGATGGTGTGGTGATTGTATGTGGGGTGTTATTATCGATAAAATTAACTGTATTTTACGGCCGTAACTTTTATTTCTACAAGCCCGGACACATTGTATATAATAATATACTTCATTGTACACCAACATAAAACAATACATGAAGGAAACCATACACTGGCATCCTTATCGCATTGCCCGATCTCTTGTAGAATGGAATAAGATTGCCTACATCCGAAATAAGGGCAACGCCATTTTGGTTCGAATAGCTTAAGTTCATAGACAACAATACGTTGTACAGAATATTTCTTCTTCTTCTTAGAGTGTTTGAAAAAAAAAAATGTTTTAAAAAATAAATAAAAATATAACGTCATCATCATCATTATTTCAGCCGAAAGACGTCCAGTGCTGGACACAGGCCTTCGCCAAGCGTCGCCACACTCATCGGTCCTGTGCATTTCGCATATATAAAATAATAAAAATTAAATAAATATACGAAGTACTTATTGGAAGTTATATGTTTGAACCGTTTGGGGTTGAAACATTAGGTCCATGGGGTCCGAGTGCTCATCGAGTTATTCGATAAATTAGCACAAAGCTCGTCGACTCTTCACGTGACCAGAGAGCTGGCCTTTTCTTCGGCCAGAGAATTAGCATTGCCATACACCGTGGCGGGACAGTTATGTCAACAATCATTGCACGCCTCTCGATTCGGTCCACCACCACTATATCAGGCTTATTAGCGATAATAGTCCTGTCAGTGATTATGGACCGATCCCAGTACAATGTGATATTGCCATTCTCGAGAACTGGGTCGGGCACATACCTGTAGTACGGTACCTCCGATGCCACAAGAGTGTATTTCAGAACAAGTTGCTTGTGGATGATCCTGGCCACAAGGTTGTACCTATGCAAGTACTCTTCGTCAGCTAGACGAGAACATCCAGAGATAATGTGACGGATCGATTCACCTGGGCGGTGACATGCCCGACAGATGTCAACCGTGCCATCCTTCACAATAAATCTCCAGTAGTTATTCATCATGTTAGCTTCGTCCATAATTGCACAGACAAAACTTCGGTTTCCCCAAAGAGGTCACCGAAACGCAGCCAGTCTACGGAGCTGGTTGGTCTACATCGGACACATGTAGGACCCGGAAAAAGCGTCCGTGAAGCTCCTTATTCTGCTATACTTTCCTGCGGCCGTTAGTGTCAAGCACTACAGGCTTGCGCCAGTTCTCATGCGCCAAGGAGAGCGGGGTGAGTCCCTTGTCCATTGCTACTACATCTCGATGCATACCTTCGTCGGTGTGTAGAAAATATTCCCTGAGATTGCATATCTCGCGGTTATTATTATTATTATTTATTTTCAGGCAACTAACTAGGCCCAAAGAAAAATCTTCAAATTACACATACAAAAATAAACTAATACATAATTCTTAACAAAGTTAACAAAAATCTATTTAGTACGTTAGATCGGCGACGTATTGCGCTGAGTCGTGGTGTCATGTAGCCTGCCGCGGAAACACCAATACACGAAATCCAACACAACAACAACAATACTAGAACACAATATACTAAATAGATACATACTTAAATACATACATAGCAAGGAAACAAGTGACGACTATTGAATTAATTAAAAAAACAATACTTACAAATAAAATTCGAATGTATGAATGTGTTATCATAATCCAGTGCCCAAGCGATGAAAATGATAGGTATCAGTATTATGATCACGAATACTATCATATGGGCCAGGAGTCTTGCACCCCAGTGTACCTTGGGGGTGCAACCTGCCATCATATGGTTGTCCCTTATACCACAGTTGCGCTCCACTATGCATAGCAATATTATTGGGGTTAGAGGGATGATTGATACTGAAAAAATAAAATTGTATTTGAAAAAGAGATATTTTTAGGGTTCCGCACCCAAAGGGTAAAAACGGGACCCTATTACTAAGACTACAAGATCCGTCTGTCTGTCTGTCTGTCCGTCTGTCACCAGGCTGTATCTCATGAACCGTGATAGCCAGACAGTTGAAATTTTCACAGATGATGTATTTCTGTTGCCGCTATAACAAAAAACAGAATAAAACAAATATTTAAGTGGGGTTCCCATACAATAAACTTGATTTTGTCGGCGTTTTTTGCGATAGTTGTTTGGCGAGTCCGACTCGCCACTTGGCCAGTTTTTAAAGATATAAAGTACTAGGGCTCTTACCATGACGTGTAAAAGCTATCATAGTACCACTGTGAGAGAGGGGCGGAGCTATACAAGACAAACGTTCCTTTTTCACAGTCGCACTACGATAGTTTAGATACGTCATGGTAAGGACTCTGATTCCACTCGTTCGGAGCCGCGGGCGGCCATAGTACATACATACATTTACACCTTCTTTCAATATGGATAAATCCGCCGCACTATTCCCAAACCACAGCAACTCCTGGAAGCCAGAATCAGGAGGTATGGCGGGCTTTCAGGAGTTACAGTGGTATGGGAATAGTGCGGTGGGATTATCCCAAAAAAAACCTGAATCAACAGCAGCGACCACCAGAAAAGCGCCGAGGCAATATATCTCGACGAAGTCCCGGAGAATGAATTTAACTGTCTTGGATCCCGCAACGAAATTGATCAGAAAAGAATAACGGAGGAGTATAAAAAAAATAACATTATTTCCACACTAAGCAGGAGACAGAACAAACAAGGCCAATACACACAAAGGGTTTAAAGTTTACAACTGGGATAGGCCCAGTTGCCTAGCACCACTTTTGAGGCGATGATAGCTCAGTGGTAGTGACGTCGGATACCGAGACGAAGGTCGCGGGTTCGAATCCTACAATGAGCTTGAGCTTTCGGTGAAGGAAAACATCGTGAGGAAACCATAGCACGGTGGTAGGGTACCTACTTTGTAGTACCCGCCTGGCTGGCAAACACCCTCAAGTTGAAAATCTGTCGCCAAGCACCTTCCGGTGTGTTCCGACAGCAGCACTTGAGAGCCAGTTCCCTTCTAGGCTTTGTGTGCTTACCACCATCGGCCACATCATCACTGACCACGGTGAGATTGTGGTAAAACACAGGCCTATACATAGTAAAAAAAAAAAAAAAAAAAAACCACGGACAAAATGTAAGGTATTGATCACGTGACTTTTCGATAGCGTTTGACATTCCCATACATTTTTCCAATCGCTATTGACACGCTTTCGATAATAGAATTTCACTTGTTGGCCTCTGGACAGTCATGAAACGTAATCACCCCGCTACCAAATTAATAACTATAGACCCCCGGCACGTAAGTCGGCAAGAGTCGTTAGATGCGCAAATATCGTTTTTTTAGGTATCTTTGGTAGTGAAGAGGGGCGCGAGGAACGTTTAGGACCGTTCCGAGCGAGCGATTGGTTGGTCAATTGACACAAGGATCGACTGACCAATCGTGTCGTTCGCTCTATATGGTGATTGGTCAATTCGCAGAATATGTTCTAACTTACCCCCACTACGCCAAAACCTTGCCAACTTACGTGCCGGGCACTTATACCTCTTAACTGAGACCATTCTGTAGAAGTTGCACGGTACGGAAGGTGTGAATTTATTTATTTACTAGCTGTGCCGCGACTTTGCTCCAGTCAACTTCCTATCCTACCTGCCTACCTATCCTACCAATCCACCGCCATTCAGAAAATGATGTCACATGCACAACGCCATCTGTCGAATATGGATTTCAACTGTCCGAGTATATGAATTGCGTGTTGTGATATTTTACTTCTTGGACACTTTAAATTCATTTTACTTTTTATTGAGTGAATCGATTGCGATGAAACAAAAACTAAGTAAGACCTTAAGTTATGCACTTTACAATTAGTATTATTTTACGTAATTCGTGCACAAATAAGCAAACAAACAGATAAAAAGACAAAAAATTAAAAAATGCTGGAAATGGGTTCTGTTGGTTATCCTTTATCAAACTGGAAATTCTTTTTGGTAATATTTTCGATGTACAAAAACGACTTTTCTACAGATTTATTATATGTATTGATGTTAATTAAAACTTCAAGCTACATAATAGTACATGTCTATGTCCGTCTGGACTTAGTGCCGCCGCGGCCTATAGCTTATATTTTATCACGGCATGAGCTTCTCATACAATTCATGCCGTTGCCGATATGAAAGAAAATGATTACAGCTGACATTATTTACGAGCATTTCCCATACCAAGTTTACCCAAGAATGTAATAGAATCACCCAATTTCTTAGCAAAACAGGGTTTCATTATAAAATACAGGAAATAAGGGCTAGGGGAGGTAAACATGATGCGAAATTAGGGGTCTTCAAAGAAACATATAAAAAATAGAATAAGGGGAAGCGCGGGCTCTTTGTATTCCAAATGAGTATGGTAGGGAAAAATACTCATATTATTAAAATAAGTAGCCATAAATTGTCGAAACTTATTAACATAGAGAAAATATTTAGAGGGACGAAAAAATGCGACGATAATTTGAAATTCTTATTAATGTTAATACGTATACATAGATATGGTAAATACGATAGGGGTAGCTATATGTGTTTATTTGGTAGATTTTTACGGTTGTAGGCTTTTTGCCAGATATAAAGAACAATGGCAGGTGCCCATACATTGTTTTAGCTGAGATTAAATTCCTACGTCATTAAATGAAAAATATCTGGTTTACTCAGGGTGATGTTCTGAATTAGTTTGAGCAAGAATTTTTGTACGAGAATGACGAGAATAATAGATGTTGTCATAAACTTTTGTAGGTTATGTCTGGGTAACATTTAATAATGTGTTTAATAGGTAATATTATTCAATTTCGTGGAATTAAAAGGGGAATATCGCATTAGTATTTCCCTAACGTAGTTATTTCAGCATGAAATGTATAATATACGTTTTAAAAAGAGTATATTTATTTAAACTAAGTGAATTTGACGTGTATCAAAAGGTCGTCGTCAACAACCAAGCTATATTTTTTTTGACTTGGAAACTAGTCTTTTTGCCAATCATTAATTGAAAGTAATTCATTTATTTATACTACACTACAATATTCTTACCTACCTGCAAGGAACATCTACACTTAGACATAAACTGTATTATTAACTCATTTACTGCAATAATGATATTATTTCTTAATATAGTTACTACTTGTCACTTAGCAGAAACAAGATATAATGGCAACACTAAGCTAAAGAAATTAACTAAAAAATCAAATCACATTTTATTAATTATGATTTTTTTTATCCGTTTTGAACCAGCCCAATTATACTTCAAAAAACGTAGAATAATAATAAATAATAATAATTATGAGAGAATCGAGAGACGTACAATGATTGTTGACATTACCGTCCCGCATGACGGGAACCTCGTGAAAGCCGAGAAAGATAAGCAAATCAAGTATCTTGACTTGGCTCGCGAGGTTGTCGACATGTGGGATGTGGACACAGCGATCATTGTATCGATAGTCGTTTCGGCCAATGGCTTAATAGCCACGAGGCTCGACCAACACCTTAGGAGGCTCTCGTTAGGCGGCTGGGTCAAGGGCCTGATCCAGAAAGCAGTACTGCTGGACACGGCTCGCATTGTTAGGAGGTTCCTCTCTCTGGAGCCCTGACCGCCGGTAGCTAGGACCCTGTTACCGATAACGGTGGGCCTCTATTTTTTATATTTTTAAATGTTTTTGTTTTTAAATTTATTTTATAAAAATATTTAAAAATTTAGATAATAAGAAACACAATTAAATAAAGGAGATAATAATTAATAGAAGGTCTTTCGTATATAACTCACTTTCAGACGCTCAAATTTAAGTCAGCTAAGATTTCGCCATTGTTCTTTATCTAGGTGACGCGATTGCATATTCTTCGCGTGTCAAAAAACTGAATAAAATTAGGATCATTGATTAATGATCGCAATTTGAGCTTTCATTTAGCATTATCGGCACCGGAAATCCATAGAAAATTGTTAGTAACAAAACGAAAATTAAGAAATTTTAAATTTTTCCATCGGGAATGTATTCAAAGACCTTTGAAAAATAGCTACACGAAAGGAAAAAAATCTCAGATTAATAGTTTAACAGTTATCGCACTTGCAATGTTAATCTTCGTACTACAAAAAATAGTTTATTAATTAATGGATAACTTGGATAACGATTATTGTTCATTGATCTATCCTGTAGGCGCCTGAATTTTTAGAAATTTTTAATTTTCATATTTATTAAGTTTAAATAATATTTATTCATTAAAGGTCCGAAGAGGCGTGGCTTGCGCAAGCCGGAGTAGCCGTTTTCAGGCGTATTTTCAACCCTCTGAGAAAATTATAAATATTGGTCCTACAGTTGTTGCACTCTTGTTGGGTCTTTTTTCAAATTTGAATTATCTTGAATAGTTTTTGAAATATTGACGAAAAATTAAACCCCCTTTTTTCACTTAATTGTTTATAACTATTGCAATTTTTGCGAGCAGTCTTAGCATTTTCTCAAAACTATCTATTCATTCCATTCCGAATCGAATCATAATTTTCGGAGAATGCGAAAAAATTTAGACCTAAAAAGCGGTTTTTTTAATATTGTTTGCTCGTAACTGTTTGTGTATTGATTATTTAATTAATAACCTATGTGGGCATTTTATTGTTTTAAATTATATCAATAAATAATTTGATTATCTACCAACTACTTTTTTTATTTTAATTTTTATGAATTTATTTTCGCATGTATACAGTTTTTTTGTAAATTTGACACATTGCAGTTACATGTTGTCAACCTTTGACCATCGACTTGTTGAATAGACTAATAGGCCTCTCCCAAACTTCGCCACAAGACCCATTCGTTAGCTTTCCGCATCAGTCTGTACCAACCACTGTATCAAAGTCTTCAGTCCCAATAGCTGGGGAGTGTCCTACGTCTACTTCTCTTTGTTGCTAGCCCGTCCTGTCCTACTCCTGGTTAATGTGCTCTTTCAACTTCTTCCACCTTTCTCAAGACCGCGATTTCTCCTTCCAGTTATAGCAAAATCCGTCTAGTTCGTCCCGCCATGTCCTTCCTTCCACGACCTCGTCTCACTGTCTCAGAGCACCAGTTATGCTCAGCGACTTCTCCTAGTTTTGCTATATTATAATATACTTACAAACATACACTGACATATTTTTACCAAGGTGGTAGAAATAAACTACCAAACGCCTGCCACGATCCTTATTTAAAGAATCCTTATAGGAGTATTCAGTTTGCTTCATCTACGTCCATACGTCTAGTAATACATGCACGCCGGTAAACACAAACAAAACCATTTTACTTGACATGTTTTTAAGTTTATTTAACATGACATGCTCTTTTTGATTATTTTTTGTGACTTTAAAGCAGTATTTGATGTTTATTAACCTGTTATTTAATTGTGTTTTTTATTTGTTATTTATTGTGCTCTCTTAATTATTTCATTTTTAATGTTTTATAACTTTATTTTTCAATTTTATTTTGATATTTGATGTTTTTTTTATAATTTTAATTGTCGTAGGTATAAATCGCATGCAATTTTTTTATGTGTATTCCGTGGGAAATGTGGTTGGTGACATATTTGGTCTATTTATTTTGTACCATTTGATATAAAATGTAATGTGTCACTGTTTGTTTACCCCTTATAAATAAATAAACTGCGCACCTGGTCCTTGGTCGATTGGATAGAGCTTAAACTCTTTGCGCACTTACGAAATACGGCTGCAGGCCTTTCTCAAGAACATCACCAATAAGATATTTTTTTGTGGCAATCCCACCGCTCTATTCCCAAACCACTGCAATTTCTGAAAGCCAGAATCAACAGTGGCGACCACCAGAAATGCGCCGAGGCAATGAAGCTCGACGAAGTCCCGTAGAATGAATTTAACTGTCTTGTTTTTCTCGGGCTACAAATGATTTTCATGGTAATATGAGGTACCAACACTTAAAAGAGTAAAATAAAGCACGTTTTAACACTTAAGGGTACACTAGTCGACGGCACGAACTATTTTGTGCACGGGGTTAAAATGCATGCTATATCAACCGACAACACGTGCGGAACAGATAGATGCTGTTATGAGCAGTAAGAAGCTAGTACGCCCTCGAAATTTTATAAACAGACCTTTGGGAGTCTGGATATCATGAAAAAACGACTGAATGTATCTGTTCAAAATAAAATTATTTGCATTCTTGTTCTTAGCGTGTCGATGGCAAATATAAAAAGTTAAATATTGTGTTTGGCCCAGAATTCAGCCACGGCAAAACCATTTGCATTGATGAAATACTAATCTATCGCTATGGAGGCCGTTTTTCAATTTTCCTTCTTCTTATGGTATTTATTTGCTCCCAAAGATGTGTTAAAATTAGTGTTGAAATATGGAACTTTCGAAGCTCATAACTTTCAAGTAAATATATTTCTTATTTTTTTGCTTCCATACAGGGCTAGATAATGATGAGACAAATTGATATAACAAATTTATTTTGAACGTACATCGTCAAACAGTGGAGTAAAAGCCAGACTACGTTTGTATGAAAGAATTTTCGACTAGTGTACCCTTTACCTAGTGTGCGAAAAATAACTTTGTTTTCAGAAGTCTATAGGTAGGTTTGCTAGGTTTGGTGGCTTACCAAAGACACCGACTTCAAGAAACAGAGTTATTTTTCACTTTGTTGTGTTTAACTTTAGAAGTCAGTTATTTTTTTTTGGCTAAATGAGCGTTTTCGATCTTTGAGCCTAACACATACACATAGTAGGCTAGGCACTTTAATACGTGTCTTCTTAAACAAGACTCCCGCTGTTCTTCTTTTCGTCATATTATTGAATCTGTCAATCTCTCTATTCTCGATCTTGGTGCCACTCACCATTTTCCTAACTCTGTTCCCTCACTTCTCGATCTTATTGTTGTCTCATCTTTTGATCACGTCGCTAAACATGGTCAATGTTCTGCTGACGCCTTTTCCTACCATGACTTAATTTATACTTCATACAAAATTCGACCACCTAAGCATAAGTTCAGGACTCTTCTGCTTCGCAATTTTGATGGTATGGACATTGATCGACTTCGAGAGGATGCCAGTCATATTGACTGGACGCCACTAGTAACTTCCTCATCCATCGACGTAAAAGTTGAAGTCTTGACTTCTGCCCTAGTTCATCTCTACGACACACATGCACCTATTCGCGCCGTGAGAGTCAAGCATCTTCCAGCGCCTTGGCTGACCAACGAAATTAAACTTTTACTAACTAAAAAGGCAGCTGCGAAGTTTAAGTTTAAAATTCGTCCCAACGACGTCAACAGGGCAAAATACGTCGCGATTAGAAATCTCTGCAGTAAGGTGAGTAGAATTGCAAATCGCCAATATATCCATAGTTCAGTTCAGAACGGTGATCCAGCTAAGGTCTGGCAGTTTCTCAAATCATTAGGTATCGGAAAAAAGTCTCACAATATGATTCCTAAAGACTTGGATTTCAATTTACTTAATAGTCATTTTTCTACTTCGCCTGTATTGGATAGGGCCACTAAAGCTACTACGCTAAGTAATCTTTCAAACATTCCGGTACCTGATTTTGCCCCTTTTGTCATAAGTCAATTCACCGCTTGTGATGTTAAAAGAGTATTCTATCGATTTCGTCCAACGCTGTTGGTAGTGACTGTGTTAGCCGTAAAATGATTGTCCCCATCCTTGATGAGATTCTTCCTGTTATCCTTCACATCCTCAACTTCTCTGTGTCCAGTGGTGTCTTTCCTCAAGCCTGGAAAGATGCCCATGTTATTCCTCTACCTAAAAAATCTCATCCTGCATCTTTCTCTGACTATCGTCCCATTTCTACTCTTCCTTTCCTATCCAAAGTCCTTGAAAACACTTGTCCACCATCAACTCAGCTTGTTACTTTCCAAACACAAGCTGCTAAATCCCTTCCAATCTGGTTTTCGTCCGGGACACAGCACTACCTCAGCACTTGTGCATATTATGGACGACATAAGGTCAGGTATGGAAATGGGAAAGTTAACTGTACTTGCTCTACTTGACTTCAGCAATGCTTTCAATACGGTTAATTTTGACATTTTTCTGGGCGTCCTGTGCTCTTTTGGCATATCTCCTTCGGTAATTGACTGGTTTCATAGTTACCTGTTTGGCCACCGGCTGCGTATTTGCATTGAGGAATCTTTCTCTTCTTGGTGTCACACCTCTGCCGGTGTGCCGCAGGGTGGTGTATTATCTCCTCTACTTTTCGCACTCTTTATTAATGCTATCACTCAACGACTATCTTCTTTCTACCACCTTTATGCAGATGATCTCCAAATTTATACTCAAGCCGCTCTCGGCGAGTTATCAGACGCTTTTGACTTTATTAATACGGACCTGGCTCGAATTGGTGACTGGAGCGCTGAGTTTGGGCTGAAGATCAATCCGACGAAAACTCAAGTGGCTGTTGTGGGAAGTTCCCGAACGGTATCTGGATTGATTGGGCGACACTTCCCCAGGTTTCTTTCAACAACACCATTGTTCCTATAACTCACACTGTGAAGAACCTGGGGATTTACATCGACAGCACCCTTTCCTGGACCAAACAACTGCAGGAGGTCAGTCGTAAGCTGTTTGCGTCTGCGGGCTCCCTGAGACGCCTTCGTAACTTTCTTCCCATCACCACTAAAATTGCGATAGCACAATCTCTTCTTCTCCCTATCCTGGACTATGCCGATGCCAGTTATCTCGATCTCACCCAAGACCAGTTGGACAAGCTTGAGCGACTTCAAAATCTCTGTATCAGGTTCATATTTGGCTTGCGCAAGTATGACCATGTTTCTGAATTTCGAACCAAGCTCAAATGGCTTCCTATTCGCCTTCGCCGGAACAAATCTTTCACGGTTCAAGCAGCTCGTTTGTGGAATGCATTACCTATTGAGGTAAGACGTGCGCAAACATTACCTACCTTTAAAAAAATGGTGAAGGAGCATTTCCTTTCTCTGTAACTATTCTTCTCCTTTCTCTGTTCTATATTTTATATTTATTAGTATATTATTTTATTGGTATGTATGTATTTTATGTAATATCTAAGTAATATTATTAAGATAGTTCTTGTACACTGACAGCCCTATGTCTATCTCCTCTCGTTCAGTCCATCCAAAGGTTGTCTGTAAGAGATTGCCCTGTGCGATAAGACCGCCCATTGTACACTTATCTTTAAAAATATTGTCCTGTTACTTTTTAAGTGGTGTATAATAAAGTATATAATAAAAAATAAAAAAAAATAGTAGCTAATAATAAAAACAAAAATAACTCACAAAAAGTCAACCAAGAGGTGAACTTCACGCACAAAAACTTGCTTTTTACTTCTCTAAATATACCGGCTTGAGGCTTAGGTAAAGATTCATACGAAGTCCTTATAGTATTGTTCAGATGTGGCACCAACATAGACATGTAAACATTACTGAAGATATTAATGGACTTTGACGTTGCTCGGGGGTCCAATGAATGGTAAATTCTTGTGTAATTGTCAGTAATTTTCAAGCCTACTGTATCTTTGTTGAAATATCCTTTTGATAGGCGCCTGAATTCTGTAAGAAATTTTGTATTTTAGTGTAATTTTAGGTTTAAAATAAGGGAATTCAAGATGGGCTGAGGTCGTGGCAACCGTGTGTCTTCAAAAAAAACAGCAACAATGACAAATCCAAACTTGAGGGTAATGTGTTTATCAGTCTATGAATGTATGTTTGTTTGTTCCTATGTGGCGTTCGAACAAACGCATTGGCCGATTTTGATAATTATCGTCTTAACCCTGCGAGTGTCACTGGCTACATTTAAATTGAAAAATAGAATAGTGGCGGATTTTGGGCGCCATATTGTGGGGGCCCAAATTTTTTATATCAATATAAAGGGTTTTCAGAGGTGATTTCAAATATATATAACACTCATATGTTTAAATGTGCGTAATTCGAAAAAAAGAAAAGGTTGTAAATAAAAAATCTAAAAACGAACTGCTTAAGAAGCGAACTAAAAGGATGCAAACAAGAAGAAAAGCATGCTGTGCAGTCGGAGGATGCATCTGGTTTTGGTTTTGGTGCTAGCTTGCGAATATGTACCTATCCTCCGACTGCACTGCATGATTTTCATTTTTAATTTGCTTCTTAAGCAGGCGGGTTTTTTGATTTTTCGAATTAACTTTTTCTTCGACAATCGCTATCGCCACGCTTTCGATGGTTGAATGTCACTTGTCTAAGGCCTCAGGTATCTTCTGGGTTCGCTTGCTCCATCGTAGACATCACCCATCTTCTTCTTCTTAGCGTATCGATAGAAAATATAAAAAGTGTTAATTGTTTAATTTGTTTGGCCCAGAATTCAGCCACGGGTACACCATTCGGTGACGCAGTCAAAAGGTCTTCGTAAGTACAGATAACAGATGCTGCGCACTCCGTGAAATGGGCCATGGTCTGCGGATAGATGCTGCACAAGCACTGAAGATCATCAGAGAACCCCCACCTGTGGAGATTGTCCTTGCTGCGGCCAACCTGAGTGCGGAGTCTATTTAGGGTTTTCAAGGTCAACCACGGCAGAGTGTGCCCAAGTGAGATAGTGGTCAAGCGCAAGCCTATCTACAATAAAAAAAAGTGGAAGGCTCTCCGACGGCCCGATGATATTTTCAGGAGGCTTTAGTTTCGCTCGCCAAAGGTCGCATCACATAGACCTACGCATCCTAGATCACCCATCACTTACCAATACAGTAAAGAGATTCATCATGAATCAATAAAATAAAAGTTCTGGTTTTTAAGGCTCTGTTTCATCCACCATCTTCCGGTTAACTCATCATCAGGGTTCAAAATAGGTAGAATCATCATCATCATCATCAGCCTATTAATGTTCCCACTGTTGGGACACAGGCACGGAGCACGTAACCAGTGGAGAGAGCATGCGGGGACTACCGCGGGCGCCAAGCGCATGCAAAATCAAGCATATGCAGCGAAATTTTGAACGTACGAACGTCACGCGCTTCCGTCTTTAAAACAAATAAACTGAAAAGTAATGCCTAGTTGTGCAATTAAATGGTGTGGAAAGTGTTCTACTACTTCAAGTTACACAAAAGATGGTATAACATTTCACAGGTAAGTGGTTTTCTACTCCATTTAATCAATTTCATTTTGGTGACTTTGATTTAGAACAAAAACGTACCGATTCTCTCTCCACTGGTTACGTGCTCCGTGGACACAGGCCTCCTCTCTGCGAGAGGGAATGGGCCGTAATCCACCACGCGGGCCCAGTGCGGGTTGGTGAATGTCACATGTATTCGAATTTTTGGTTCTAGGACATGCCGGTTTCCTCGCGATGTTTTCCTTCACCGTTTTGAGAGCAGTGGTGATGAAATAATTTACACAAAGTAAAGCGCCTACCTGGGCTCGAACTCACGACCTACAACTTGTAAGTTGCGGCCGATACCACTGGGCCACCACTGCTAGGTATATAGGTAGAGAGGCTGGATAGGTAGAATATATATTCCTAAACTACAAAAGCGCAATCTCGGGACTCTACGCAATTACTTTTACACACACACACAAACATACATCACACATGCACCAATACCATTAGCAATTATTACCCTACTGGTTTTAAAACAGCAAACTACCTTACAGTACAAACATTTTCTTAATTTCCCTCGGCAAACTTCGTGTTTCGTCTGTCTTCGGATTTCTAGTACTTGCTCTTTGCACTTGGTGCAGACCGGACGCTCTCAATCAACTTGGAAGTATATAGAGTTGTTAAAACTCTTTTAGATAATTGATTTATTTTTAAAATGGGAGGAAAGCTGCTATTTTTACAGCTCTATATATTTCACACGAAAAACAAAACAACAATCAAGTACTTAGTTCTGAATTCAAATTATTATACACGACCAATCTAATAAATGAAGGGCATGGAAATTAGCATTCGTTTGTAATCGGAAATGCGATGATTGCCGAGTGACGTTAAGAAAATAGTTGTACAGTACCTACCTTTATCAATATCCAAAGTATACACAGGTTTAACATCTGGATATCTATCCACAACGTTAGACAGTCCACTTCTTCTAGAAGGAGCGACGTTATACACCAGCCTTGTGTCTCCAGAACTAGTCTTATGTATCTGGTGGCTGAACATCTTGTTCCGCCTCAGTGAGTAGTTTGATGTTACCGTTATTATTATCAGGCAGATGATTGGGATTACGATTCGCTGTAAAGGAGTTATAAGAATGAAGGGATTTATACAAAAATTCAGGCTTTTTTCCCTGGGTGATAGGCAGAAACTACAGAACGCCTCCTGCTACGATCCTTACATACAGGAAGGTATTAATAATTTAACTGCTAAACAAATTTTCGAACATCATTTTATTTCCGTCAATTGTTTATCGTCGACGGTATCTTCTATCACATACCCACATTTCACCACTTATGTTTAAGTCTCATGTCCCTATTGCCATCCAAATCCAAAATCCGGACTGCTATTGAATAATTCCAAATGGAAAAATCCAATAACACTTTGACAACCCGGGAATTAAACCCAGGACCCCACGGTCAGCAGAAACGTTTTTTTTTTGGGCCTATCTCACCGCACTATTCCCAAACCACCGCAACTCCTGAAAGCCAGAATCAACAGCGGCGACCAACACAAAAGCGCCGAGGCAATGAAGCTCAACGGAGTCCCGGCGAATGAATTTAACTGTCTTGGATCCCAGCACGCTTGCGACTTCTAGACGAACGAGGCAATTTTGTTAAGGTGCGTACTAGAGCTGATCATCATCATCATGAGCTTTTTAAGGATAGGACACAGCCCACAGGCCTCCTCACTGTGAGAGAGGGAATAGGTCCAGTGAGGGTTGGTGGATGTCTCATGTCTTCGAATTTTTAGTTTTAAGACATGCCGGTTTCCTCACGATGTTTTCCTTCACCGTTTTTAGAGCAATGGTGATGAAATAATTTACACAAAGTAAAGCACCTGCCTGCGATACGTAAGTCGGGCCGTTATCTCTGGGCCACCACTGCTCTAGAGCTAATAAGCAAAAATTTTATTTGCTATATATTATTTAGCAAAAAAAAAAAATACATATTCACCCTTAAGGGTACCCTAGTCGGCAGTACGTACTATTTTGTGGGCGGAGTTATAATGCATGTTCTCTTCCGACAACACGTGCGAAAGGGATAGACGCTGTGATGATCAATAACAAGCTAGTGCGCGTACGAATACACCCCCTAACGCTGTGTGACGCAAACATGCGCAATTTCATTGAACAACATTTTATAAACAAACCTTTGGAAATATGGATATCATGGCAAAACTACTGAATGTGTCTGTTCAAGATAAAATTATATGCATTTTTGAATAATTAATTTATCCCTGTATGGTGACTGAAGAATTGCCAAACTTAAGTTGCAGTGGGCAGGGCACATTGCTAGCAGAACGGATGGCCGATGGGGCAGAAAGGTTCTGGAGTGGCGACCGTGATCCGGAAGACGTAGCGTTGGAAGGCCTCCCAACAGGTAGACCAATGACCTGGTGAAGGTTGCGGGGATCCGCTGGTTGCGAGACGCACAGGACCGGTCAATGTGGTGACGCTTGGGGGAGGCCTATGTCCAGTAGTGGACGTCTTTCGGCTGATATGATGATGATGATGGTGACTGTTTTGCAATTTGCCTTTTTCTTATGGTATTTATTCCCGCCCAAAGATGCGTTAAATAAGTGTTGAAATATGGAACTTTCGACGCTCATAACTTTCAAACATGTTTTTTTATATTACTTTTTTTGTATCCATACAGGGCTAGATAAACAAATTGATATCATTTTGTATTTTGAACCTACTCCGTCAAACAGTGGCGTAATCGCCATACTACGTTTGTATGGAAGAATGACCGACTAGGGCACCTTTAAATAAAAAATAAAAAAATAAAAAAAAAAAAAAACGTTTAATTCAGACTATTAAAATGTCCATATTTTGTTAGTATTACATTATCTTAAAACTATGTTAGTCATGAGGGTATCAAAAGGCACAATCATCTTTAAAGCACAATCATCTCAATCTTAATCCTTTATTGTACACCAAAAACAACATAGAGGGCAGGATCCAAGATACAATTTTAAAATAACTTATGACGAATTAAATCAATAATATATTATGTTTAATGAATAAAATCTTACCAGAGCAAAGAAATATCCTTTAGTCTTTATTAAATAGGTAAAGACACGCCTGATTAGCAGATACATTTGTTTGAAGATCAGTTTGCAGCCCACGAGGTGCTTATTTCTAATCTCTGAACACAAAAATACATAAACATATTATAAACCATCACGCCTGTTTTTCGCAAGAGAGCCAGAAGTGAACGTTTAAACTGTGATTTTTAATTTCGTAGGCTAAACTGACAGCTGCCATTGACTTTATTTTTTTTAAATGTTGCAAGAGACGAGCATAGTGTTGTAGGTAAGGCTCGATGTGACATGACTCCTCAATTTATTTTTACTAATTGGTGTAAATAAATGTTTTATGAATATAAACGTAATATATTTAAATATAACAGCATTCATAAACATAGTACATGAACTTTTATTGTGTTAAATATGAAATCAACAATAAAATAAATGCAATTGATAAAATGAAGTCTGACATAAATGAGTAGAAACTAAATAAGGGCCGCTAGTTTCTAAATATTATATTATTATTAGTTTATTTTTTTGCCGTGGAATATAAGTTGGTCGACTATTACTCGTAAACTTGTAAAGCGTTGTTATCCGTGATAATTTTCCTTTTAATTTCGTTATATTTACTACTGCTGTGATTTTTTTCACATAGCCAAGAGCAACCATTTCGCTGGCAGGGGGGGGACACTTGACTCTAACATTTATTTGCAACTTAAAGCTTAATTTTACGCAAAAGAATCTCTGAATCGAAAAATAGTTCTAACAAACTCTAAATATTTTTGAATGGCCTATCCAACGATACCCCACACTATGGGATACATGAGAAAAAAAATACATCCCCACTTTACGTCTATGGGAGGAACCCGAAAAAAAAAATGTTTTCATGATTTTATGTTACCACTTTGTCAGAATTATTAATATGTATATACATACTAAATTATAGCTTTCTAGTACTTAGATTATCTGAGCTAAGCTGCGGACGGACGGAACAAGGAACCCTAAAAATGAATCCCTATTTCCCTAATGACCGATATATTTATTTGACCGATTTTGCTGATTCTGTTTTCGTTGTTTGTTATTGTTACGAGGTTCTTATAAAAGAAAAAATTGTAGGTAGGTAGGGTAGGTATGTAGGTAGGGTAGGCATGTAGGTAGGTTAGGTAGGGTACGGAAGGTAACGAAGGGTATGGTAGGTTAGAGTAGGTTAGGGTAGGGTAGGTAGGGTAGGGTAGGGTAGGTAGGGTAGGGTAGGTTAGGGTAGGGTAGGCAGTTGACAGAAGCAAAGCCGCGGGCACAACTATTAAGCTACATTTCTGTAAAGATTCATCAAAATCCGTTCAGTAGATATTGCGTGAAAGAGTAACAAACATCCATTCAACCATCCTCACAAACTTTTACGATTACAATATTAGTAGGATTATATTGGCACTATAACTTACTTGAACGGTGCCTTATTCCTACGTTTGAGTATTGCTCGATTTCCTGAGTTTCAATGAACCTTGAAGTTATTAAAAAGACAGTCAAATTAATGGTTTCTCGACATAGTGTAGGCGTGAACACTTGTCTATATACATCATCAAGAAGTTGTTCAATCAATCTTACTGGTAAATGTTTTTTTTTATATACATACAAACATACATAAACTCACACCTTTTTCCCATGGGGAAATTTCCCGTAAGCAGAAAATTTATATTTCATTTTAAATTTTTGGTATATAGTGTAGTAAATGTTTTTATTTTGATTAAAGACATTAAATGTATAAACCGGTAATGTATGTACCGGTCTTTGGTACCTATTGTTTATCGTTTTTCGACACCGACTTCCGAAAACAAAGTTATTTTTCCTTTTGTAGTATTTTGCTTTAGAATTCGATTTTTTTTAACTGTTTTTTTCTTTTTATTTGCGGTAAGTATACCTGATATTTCCATGAAATTCATTTATAGCCAGAATACATCTCATTTCGATTGCAATAAGCCCAAACACGACGAGCATGTATTGCTTTATTACGGAGTTCCAGTCTAGTGCCTACCTTCCGGTTTCACCATCAGATCAGTTCGATTCAGATCAGTTCGATGGTACCATTTTCATCAGTACCATTTATTTTTATGTATTTGCTTCCTCATAGTCGCTTAACTATTCGAGATATCTTACACCCATTACATACTTTCTAAGGAGTTCCAGTGGCCGTCTGTGGTCTTCTTCATCAGTTCCACTTCAGTAATTATACTTTCTGAGTGCAAAATGCTTGCCATAGTCATGAAAATACCAAAATCGCTATATGTCTGCCTATAATATTTGAGGAGTTCCCTTGATTTCTATGGCATTCCATCATCAGATTCTGACTTGGTGACAATGGGACTACCTCGAGAGTATACATACCATTTCAAACAAAAAAGAATTTTGTAAATCCGTCTATATAGTTTTTAGATAGAACGCGTTTTCCCTAGTTAGAACTAGTTTTTACTAAATGCCTTTGTTAAAACTAGAATTAACTAATGCTCAAAATTTTATATCAGTTAAATGTCCAATATGAGTAGAAAATGTGATAAAAACTATTATATTATATAATGTTATATTTTAATGTTGAAATTAGTTTTAATATAGAATAGGCCAGTCGCGGTGCCCCAAGCGCCCGAGCGATGCGAGCTCGCTCTTGGACTAATTCATTGACCATAATTATCAAATTGCCCAACAGTTACGTAGCAATATTCATAATAACCAGACAATGTGATAAATATAGAAGTTTAAATCAGTATTCATTACATTGCCCGATTTGACTTGACTAGATTCATATTTTTTTTTTTTTATACTTTGTCCCACACTAGGAATTTCTCTTGTATCGTGGGTGCGTTTACAAACATATAAACTCACATACACAAACACCCAGAGCCGGAACAACTATCTGTAGGTCATACAAATATTTGTTCCGTGCGGGAATCGAACCCGCGACACGCAGCGCAGCAGTCAATCACTCAACCACTGCGCCAACATTATACTTAGCACCTTTATTAATCACTTAGTCCATGATTAGTTTCTCTAGCGCTAGTATTAGCTAAAAACAACAACAACTAGTTTTATCTGAAAATCAAATATATCTGTGGTAAATTCTAGTTTTGACTACGTATTTCTAATTTTAAAAAAGGCCTTTAGTAAAAACTAGTTTTAACTAGGGAAAACGAGTTCTTAAGAAAAACGGGTGTTAACTGTGAAAAAAAATGTAAAAGAAAATGTAAACAACCGAATTGAGAACTCCTTCTTGGGAAGTTGGTAAAAAAGGCACAAAAAAAATTGCAACAGGTTTTAGCGCCTTATGCCATGTTTTCCTTTGTTTATTATTTCTTTCCCTTATGTAATGACGGGTACCAAATAAAAAAAAACTTACCTCTGAAAAACCTCTTCCATAAACATAGCAACATCGACAACAATAATGCCTAGCTCCTGTTTCTTGTCTTCCAAAACCTCGAACAGAGTCGGAAACATTTGGAACTCCTTCGTAGGCAGTAAGTAGTCTACACGTCTCATCTCTTTGATTCTGCAATCTAGGCCTGGTATTATGCGGTCTATTGTCTCCTTTAGGTCATATAGACGGGCGGCCTCTTTAATGGTTATTGATAGAATGAAGCTGGTGCCTGTAAAGTAAAAATACATTGTTTTTAAAGGTAACGGGTAACCGGTAACAGGTAACCCCTTATATGATTCTGATGATCACCGGGGTGTTTTAGTGACGTAAAAAACACACACACCCTGGTCTTTTTCCCCAAAAGTCCAAGCGCCTTCTGAAGTTTTCCCCCGATCCACCCAACAAAACTATTATTTATTTATATACACTTTATTGTACACCTTAATAAACAAGAAAAAAGAAACTTAATACTATAATATACAATGGGCGGCCTTATCGCATTCCGCGATCTCTATCTAAACTCTCTATCCAACTATTCTTCAACACAAAATTATTCTAAATGTTTATAGTTGCCACTTATTTTATTCTTAGCTTTTAATAAATCCAATTGAAGCCAAACTTCATAAAAAATCTCACCAATAATGTTTTTGTCACCTAAAGCGTTCGCTTCTTCCAGCCAAGTTAAAGTCATCAGTATTAGTCCAGTCAAATTAGACATATCAAAGTGCATTAATTCGCTTAGAGCTGAAAATTGGTACGAATGTTCGAAACACCATTATAAGTCCCCATCGATCCCACACTTGCAATTTTTTTTATTCAAGGTCAACGTTCGCAAATATGGTCAAACCGTAAGTTTAATGATAAAATAGCTCATATAAAAATTTAAGATTATTTTTTTTTTTTTTTTTTTACTATGTGTAGGCCTGTGTTTGACCACAATCTCACCGTGGTCAGTGATGATGTGGCCGATGGTGGTAAGCACACAAAGCCTAGAAGGGAACTGGCTCTCAAGTGCTGCTGTCGGAACACACCGGAAGGTGCTTGGCGACAGATTTTCAACTTGAGGGTGGTTGCCAGCCAGGCGGGTACTACAAAGTACCCTACCACCGTGCTATGGTTTCCTCACGATGTTTTCCTTCACCGAAAGCTCAAGCTCATTGTAGGATTCGAACCCGCGACCTTCGTCTCGGTATCCGACGTCACTACCACTGAGCTATCATCGCCTCAAAATGAAATCGCCTTATGCAATTATCTATAAAAATTGTAGTATACAATTTTCTCCTAAAATAATTAGTGTAAACCTACGTTTTGGTCTAATTTGACCGGACTATATAGTAAAAAAGTCATTACAATACTCACCAATTATGTTTTTGAGAAAAGTAGGACTCCCATGACACTTGAGCACGCCCTTATCCAGAATAGCTATCCTGTCACCTAACGCGTTCGCTTCTTCTAGGCAAGTTGTCGTCATCAGTATTGTCTTGTTGCCTCGCAGGAGCTGGAGAATGTCCCAAAAATAAAAAAAGTTAATCCAGAAAATCAAAATCTACTAAGACTATTTAAGAAGCTAACTAAAAAGACGTAAACAAGAAGAAAATCATGCTGTAGAGTCGGAGGTTACATATTCGCGAGCTGGCTGACCAAAACCAGATGTATCCTCTGCTGACTGCACAGCATGATTTTCTTCTTGTTTACGTCTTTTTAGTTTCAGCAGCAGTTTAGCAGTCGGGTTTTTTTATTTTATGCATCTTTTTTTTTAATTTGAATCTTTAGAGGTTGCTGATCGTGTGAGGTTTCTTGTGCAATGAAAGACGAATGAGTACAGGAATCAATTGACGTTTATTTTCATAAATCATAGCTTATATATTAGATTAGGGTAGCATACGAATAGTGGTGGTACCGAGGAGCTATACGACCAATGGTTGCGATCCAGGTTGGATACCGGCAGAGGATGACGTAGCAAACGTGCGCGGTGCGACACGTAAATACAGGCGGCTCGGCCTCCAAGCTTCAGTGCCCGATGGTCATCGACGCAGGGTTGTTGTCGCTACTCGATACGGCTCGCCAGCGCGGGCGCGCAGGCGCAGGCCGGTGTCGCAGTCGGCGCGGGCGCGCTGAGTCGAGTGACTCAGTACGCTGTGCGCTGTGCTGCCGGCCGGACGTGTGATGTGCTTGTATGCTTATTATGTAATGTGTAGGTCACTACAAATCTATTTAGTTTACCATGTTTTTTTCGAATTAGGTACATTTAAACATAAGCGATATATATTCTTGAAATGATCTCTTAAAACCCTTTATTTTAATACGCCACACGATGGGTTTGCAAGAAAAAAAATATTGGGCCCCCACAATACGGCGCCAAAAAGCCGCCATTTATCTATTTTCTAATTTTAATGTAGACAATCGCAAGGTTAAGACGAATCGATTAACATAAGACTCATCAAAATCGGCCAACGCGTTTGGTCTCTAGAACGCCACATAGGAACAAACATACATAGACTGATAGACACATTACCCTCCTTCGGCAGCCGGGTAGAAACAATACCGCCCCTGTCAGCAGAGAAAGGAAAAGAGAGAAGATACTCTGAGAGCCAGTGAAAGACGGAGGGTACGTGACGTTACATTTCCTCTCGAATCACACCTACCAGTAACCACCTTAAGTAACTAGCCAATTATCCCAAGGGTTTCCTTGGAATAAGGTTTTCCCAGGAGTATGTGTTCACATGTGTAATTTTGATCACTATCAGGTGAGATACGAGTAGTAGTCAAGCACGAGCCGATATAAAAAAAAATAGCTGACCCCCGGGGCTTCGCTCCCGTTAATTGACTACCTACCTACCCACCTACCCTACCCTACCTAGGTAGGTAACCTACCTATCCTGCCTACCCAGCCTGCCCTGCCTACCCTGCCTTCCCTGCCTACCCAACCCTACCTACCCTACCCTACCACCTAATCATGTAATACATATTTTTATATATAGTTCAGTGTATCATTAATAGTTTTCTCAGCACACACCAAAGAATGAATTTTATATGCACCATTTTGCTACTTTGGGTTACATTATTGCATTTTTCATAAGGATATCTATTTTTTTTTTGATAATATATTGTAGCCTATGACACTCGGGATAAGGTAGCTTTCTACTGGTGAAAGAATTTTCAAAATCTGTTCAGTAGATCCAGAGATTACCCCCTACAACGTCACAAACTCACAATTCACAAACTTTACTTCTTTATAATATTAGTATAGATAAAAATATATTTATCCACTTTAACAAGTCCTATGTCCTAATCCAGATTGTATAACATACATACATCCACACTTCCACACAAGCATTTATAATATTAGTTAAATTGGTAGTTTACTTCAAGTTCTTACCATAAGTAGGTCCCATAGATGATCTCGAGCTTCGAGATCCATGCCGGTGGTTGGCTCGTCCAGCACCAAGACGTTGGCATCATTCGCCAGCACACATGCCACCTTTAACATAACAAATATTATGTTAGGAGACATAGGTACATTAAAAAAAATTGCTATCTTTGTGGTCGATAGTTGTTTGTTACGTACAGTTCAACTAGTTTCTTAATGTCCCTCGGCAATCATCGCATTTCCGAATACAAACGAATACTAATTTCCATAACCATCAATTATTAAATTTATCATGTATAATAATTGGAATTCAGAACTATGTACTTTATTATTGTTTTGTAGTGATTTCCGTGTGAAATATATACGCCTGTAAAAATAGCAGCCTTAGTAGCCATCCTCACTATTTTAATAATACATTGTGATACAAGGGTGGAAAGTAGGTTATTGCAAACGAGCTGTTTTTAATGACACGAGTTTGCAATAACCTACACACCCGTGTATCACACGACGTTTTTCAATATAGTTGTGGGAAATAGCAAAAACAAATCAAAGAATTACATTTGTTTTTTCCATAAAATAAAATTATCGTAAGTCGCCATATATCTTTCTCGAGATTTTGGGGACATAATTTCATTTTGCGCAGTTATCGCCTCAGATAAAATATCGGGTGGAGTTAATTCCATTTCATCACTTGTACTTGAACTCATATTAACAAAAAAAAAAACAATTTGTCACACAAAAATTAAAATTTTCTGAAAATGACGCGTTTTTGCAACTGGACATATTTATTTTACAACGAAATCAGCCTATACAGCCTATTCGACTTTTGACCAATTTTTATGTGTAAATAATTAAATTAAAACTATATTAAACAAGCATTTAAAAGACTTTTGAGAATTCAATGCCAAGACGTACGGACTCATTCATTTTTCCTCGTATAAAATCTATCCCATTTTATTATATGTATGAAAACTCCTTGCTACCCAACTTTATTAAATTGACTTATTTATACATTTAAAACTCAACTGCAAAAATATTGATCGAGCGATGAAAAAAAGTCACGACCGCCTAACAGAAAGATGCCTAAGCAAAAGATTTAATTTTCAAATCATAATTATAGCCCCTGAAAGTACTCCATGTTTAACAACTGTTGAAAATAAATTACATTATGTTAAAAGAGTATTAACAACTCTATATACTTCCAAATTGATTGAGAGCGTCCGGTCTGCACCAAGTGCAAAGGGCAATTGATAGAAATCCGACGAATGACGAAACACGAAGTTTGCCGAGGGACATTAAGAAAATATTTGTACTGTACGAATTTACGAGTTATCACATACCTGCAAACACCTCATTTTCCCGGCGGTCAGTTGCGATCCATAATGATCAGCCAATTTAGCTAGCTTCAGGCTTTTCAGCAGTTTTTGCACACTGAACCCTTCTGTCTTCGATCTTTCCTGTAACTGTATTACAAAAATAATTAATTTAAACCACCTTTTTTCCACTGCCTTGTCTATTATGTAACACATTGCCTAAGAAATTCTTTTCAAAATATGAACATTTAGACACATGATTATAAAATTAAAAAATAATAATAATAGTTACGAAATTAGTTTTTTATGGCGTTTTGATATAATTATGTAACTAGCAGAATGATACTGAACCTGTTACCTCTCGAAAAAGCGCGCGTTGATTGTGTGTATATAGTCTGTGATTTTTTGTCCGAACGTTTCTAATCAATTGTTGTTGGAACTTATTTGCATTTAATTAAGTAAGCTCATCAGGTTGTGGAAAAAGAATAGTCCGTGTCTCGCATAAAAAGGCTTTATTTTAACACTCGCATGTAGCTTCCCACGTTCGCCTTCAGCTCACGTCGAAATTGGCTACATCGATCGTGTTAAAATCTCGATTATTTATGCTCGAAACGAAATGATGGGACGGGAACCTATTACTAAGAATTCACTGTCCGTCTGTCTGTCTGTCTGTCACAAGCTGTGTCTCATGAACCGTGAACCGCTATAACAACAAATACTAAAAACAGAATAAAATAAATATTTAAGTAGGAGCTCCCATACAAAAAATGTGTTTTGATTACCGTTTTTTCGATAATGGTACGGAAAAAAGTCGGACTTGCGCACGAAGGGGTGCGCAAGTCCGACTGTTTTATTATTAAATTTTTAGTTTTCGATTATGATGAAAACTAAAAATGTTGATTGTTTTTCGCTGTTCTTCATAGTTTTGGATTTCACCATCCGCGCGCCCTATTCTCTGTATACTACAGGAATTTTCCGCTATCTTCTACATATAGACCCGGCTTAGCTGAGATTTGTTTACCCACTTGCACATGTACCTTCCTTTCCTGGCTTTGCAGATGGGATTTTTACACCAAAATCAAGACTGCTTCATACAGATATTTCTAGGATAAAGTGTGCTGTATACTTTGTATATTATAGGCATATTCCACTATCCGCTACCTATGGACCCGGCTTAGCTGATATTAGTTTGCCCACTTGCAACAAAATGTACCTTCCTTTTCTGGCTTTGTAGATTGGTTTTTAAACCAGAATCAAGACTGCTTCATACAGATATTTCTCGGATAAAGTGTGCAAACGGTCCAAATCTCCCTAACAGTATAAAAAAGAACGTACCTTTTTAAAGAACATGATGTTCTCCTTAACAGTGAGGTTTTCGAAGCAGACGTTCTTCTGCATGCAGATACCCACGTTATGGTGTATCTCCATGTCTCTGTTAGCCACGTCAACGCCTTCCAAGAAGACTGTGCCTTCAGTGGCTCTAAGCATTCCTGAAACATGGACACGTCAACTTGATTATCCATACTAATATTATAAATACACAAGTAACTCTGTTTATTTGTAAACTTTTCACGACAAAACGGCTGAACAGATTTAGATGTAATCTGGTATGGAGATCATTTAAGACCCTGGGAAGAACGTAGGATAGATTTTTATCGCGGTAGTGTCTTCCCTTGGTATGATAAAACACTTTTTACTCGGGTGAAGCCGCATACCTGGACAGGATACTTTATATCGATACCGGGGTTTCCTTGGGATAATTTTCGAATTTCACGCTGGCAGAACCAAATTCCTAAGAAAAACATACAAAATTCAGACCTGCCACAATAAGCATAAGGGTGGTTTTTCCAGCCCCGTTGCCTCCCAAGAGCATGGTAACCTCGCCCTTATAGCAGTCAAAGGTAACCGAGTCCAACGCAAACACTTGAGTTACTCTGGTTCCATGCTGTTTGAATACCTGGGAAAATGAAATAACTACTTTTCTTATTCTTGAATTCATTTTTGACTGTTGAAATATTATTTTATTTGAAAAGGCAATCAGTGAACAATTAGAAATAGTTGGAAGAATTTGTTTAGGATCCCGTACCCAAAGGGTAAATACGGACCCTATTACTAAGACTCCACTGTCTGTCTGTCACCAGGCTGTACCTCATGAACCGTACAAATACAAAATACAAAAACCGTGATAGCTAGATAGTTGAAATGTTCATAGATGATTTATTTCTGTTGCCGGTAAAACAACAAATACTAAAACAGGCCAAGTGCGAGTCGGACTCGCGCACGAAGGGTACCGTACCATTATCGCAAAAAACGGCAAAAAAATCACGTTTGTTGTATGGGAGCCCCACTTAAATATTTATTTTATTCTGTGTTTAGTATTTGTTGTTATAGCGGCAACAGAAATACATCATCTGTGAAAATTTCAACTGTCTAACTATCACGGTTCATGAGATACAGCCTGGTGACAGACAGACAGACAGACAGACAGACAGACAGACAGACAGACAGACAGACGGACAGCGAAGTCTCAGTAATAGGGTCCCGTTTTTACCCTTTGGGTACGGAACCCTAAAAACAGAATAAAATTAAAATCTAAGTGGGGCTCTCATACAACAAACGTGATTTTTTTGCCGTTTTTTTTGCGATAATGGTACGGAACCCTACGTGCGCGAGTCCGACTCGCACTTGGCCGGTATTTTTAGTTTCTTTTTTCAAGCTTTTTTGTCCCACAGCTGGGCAAAGACCTGCCCCATAGCCTTCGTCAGCGTTTCCTCCAGCTCTATGTTACGACTCTGGTAGGATTTTTTTATGAGAAGATATTCGTAGAACAATTTCTTTAAAAGCATTCAGCGTTTGTGCTTTTTAGATCCATGGTCAAAGTGTATATCTTTATGGCAGCCTTCAAATAATTCCAGTACTGTTGGAAATATACAATTATCCATGTCATGATTTTTGATAAGCACCTTTCTTTCAGATAGGCTTCTACGGCCATAATTGTTACTGAGAAATTATTTCTATGCTACTTAATCTTTATAAACAACTCACCATAAGTTGTCAAGCCAGATACTGAAAATATAGAACATGTTTATTAATTAATAATTTTATCTCTTAATTAATTTATTATCAAATAAATGCAGAGAAATGCTGAATTCTGCTGTGGCGTCGCATTTTTTGGGTACGTACGGCCGTTACAATAATATGAGTTCCCACCGCAAAAATCTGCAGGTTAAAAATTTCTGATAAAACTTGAATTTTATTAATGTCTCTTGATATGTAGTAGAATAGATAACTGCCTGCAGGGATGCCTGGCAATATCTAGTCGCAAACAGTATTTCGTTCATTTTTTTTTTATTTTTTTTTTTAAATTTTCAAAACTATCTCCTCCATCCCCTGCAACATGTTGTTCTCAATTGCCACCATTAATGCCACCATTAATGGGTTACCCATTGATATATAAAAACCCAAGATACCATGAGCGCAACATTTTAAATTGTGCGCTCATTTCAAATAGTCTTGCGTCGCTCGCGTAACTGCACGTTCGTTTAAAAAGCTGAAGTGTATAGTAGATCGTCATTTCGACGATTTTACTAGTTTATATTTATTTCATTGATATACATAATGTCCTACCCAAAAACATATTAACGCTCAGATAAAAGTATAATTATGTGTTAAGAACACAATTCAACAAACTCTTGAAAAATACTAATTCTGTCTTTAAAAAAAAGTATAATAAATATTCGTCTCCACTCCATGCCTTGTCCTACCGGCTAACTTCGGTCATAAATTTAAAATATGTTTATAGTATAACAAACTACCCACGTATAATTGGTGAGTGTTTGGTGAGTTTCGAGTATTACTTTAGTGCGAGATTGTGCGTCTTGGATTTTTATAATATATCAATGGGGTTACTATAAATAGTGGCTAACTAAGAAATAAACTCGCAGATTTTTGCAGTGGGATCGTAGGTTACAGAGGACATTCTATCGCTCAGTACCATACATTCTAGAAGGATACTCTATATTTTAACGCAAAACTCAAGAACATGATTTTGGAAAAATAAATCCCTGAGAGTGATGGAGATCTGAAATTATACTAGAAACGTCGTGGTAGCCCAGTGGCTAAGACCCCGTCTCTCATGTTTAAATTTGTGAGCTAAATCCGAGCAAATACCAATGTAACTTTTTCAAATCATATACATGTACTTTCTAAAATCATCTTGGACATCGCTGGTGAAGGAAAACATTTTGAGGAAACCGGGATTTAAAGTTAATATACGTCTGATATCGCCAACGCGGCTTGAGCAAACGTGGCGTGGTGACTAATTCTCGTGCCTTCTCTGTATGAGAAGAGGGCTTTGTCCTGCAGTGGGACACTAACAGCCTGGTATAATTTTATTAAAGTACTGAACAACAAATTCTTACAAAAAAAAATATAAGTTCAAAAGCTAGAACCCGACTACTGAAACATCACGCTATAAAAAGTATGAAATAAGAAAATATTCATGCAAATTTTGCAGAATTTATTGTAGGAGGCAAAGTAGCATACGACCTCGGTTATCCTCTGAGATGAGAATATTTTTCAGTAGTCTGGTTTTAGTTTTCAAACGTATTTGTTTTGTAAATACGGCTTCCAACGACACCTCATTTGTCAAATTATGATAAGTAGTTTAGAAGTTATGAGGGAACAGATGAACATACACACATACACAAATACCGGTCAAAAACATAACCCTCCCTTTTGCTTCGCCCTAGTCCGGTAATTAGATGCATACCTATAATTTCACAATTCAACAAATACCTACCATAGAAACATTCAAAACTTGAACAGCAATTTCAGCATTTCTGGGTTTTTTCTCAAAGTGTATTTCATCTCTTTTAAATAAAGATGTGGGTAGTTGTATTACTTTCCGCTGAACTTTGGGATGCCAGTACCTTGCCTATAATACAAAATGAACATTAAACCAATGCTGCAAAAATATTCGCACCCTCGGAGTGAAAAAACAAAAAGTCTTCAAAATTACTTTGCAATGCATGTCCTCGAAAAAAGAGTTTTCCAAGCAGCCTAACTGTGCGGAAAGTGACACTTTTTTTCACTAGTGCTTTTTACTTTTCTGTATTTTTTCATTTCTAACGCCGTCGTCAGCCAGACGCATAGAGTTTTTATTATTTGAGAAAAGTTTTACAAATTAGTTAAGTACAGATTATCATTCATATAAAAGGTAAAATATAACTAATACTTCATAAAAAGATTTTAATTACTCTAGATTTAGATTTGATCAATAAATTAATTTTGAATATTCATTAAATATGTTTGGAAGTACGTATATTTTGCTCGTGCCTATTTGCACATGCGCAGTAGATATGCCCGAGAAACTATTAGTTAATCTGTGGATATGCTGAGCGCGCTTGAATAAGTCCACCATTTCATTAATTTCTTGCTTGGTTCAGATTTATTTTTTTATTTCCTCGCACAATGTTAGACCAGTTCGACTTCAGTTAGACCAATTTACCCTTCCACTAGTCGATATGTTTTAATTGGATTTAAAAAGGTATTTCTTAAATAAAACCATATCATTGACTTGAGAAGGTCTGTTATTTAAAATTCTATTCAAAAGGCTATAAAACCTCCTCGCGCGAAAAACTTAATTCAAAGTTACTTGCCAAAAATATATTAAATTTTATTAATATACATAGGTATATGTCATAAACAAATATCATAAATAACTCGGGTTTAGCTACTAAAGTCCAGTTCTTTATCCGTAGTTAACTCGACCAATGGTTAAATGTGCTCAATCAAACTTCGGTAAAACGTGTTTATTCGTCAATTGTTAGTCTCCTCCTCTTTGTATCGTATTCCTCAGTATTGAGGGTCGTGACCTCCCTTCTGCATCACCTTCTCTCGAATGATCTTTCTCCATCTGTTTCTGTCTCTGGCGGTGTGGAGGGCGTTGTAAGGTGAACGCGCACCTAGGCGCACCGCAGGAGCTGCACGCGCCGCAGTCATCGCATTTTATAAATCTTTATATGAAATCGTATGCATTTTTTTGTATGCGTTTCGATGGCGCGGCCACGGAGATTTTTTAAAAAAAGAACTATGCCAAGATTATGTAAAAATTTGTAAAAGTTGATTCCCAAAACCATAAATTTGTCAAAGATAAGGTTAAAAAGTTTTAAGGGTTTGAACGTGGCCGCGCCATTGAAACGCGGCGAACCGCGCGGCCACGGAGATCTTTAAAACTAACCGTTGCAGAGACCTGAAATTTAGGGAAATGATAGATTGAATTTGTAAAAAATTTGTAAAAATATAGAAAAAATTCCTAGGTTTATATTTTAGGAGCTGTAAGACTAAAACCCCATGGCCGCACCATTGAAACGGTGAAAAATACGTTATCACCGATATCTCGCTGAAAAAGCATCGCAGAAGTCTGAAACTTTTTGTAATACCTAGATTTGAATTTGTCGAAATAGGTAAAAATACACAAAAAAATCCTAGGTTTATATTTCAGGAGCTATAAGACCAAAACCCTATGGCCGCGCCATTGAAACGGTGAAAAACATGTTATCGCCGATATCTCGCTGAAAAAGCATCGCAGAGGACTGAAACTTTTTGTAATACCTAGATTTGAATTTGTCGAAATAGGTAAAAATACACAAAAAAATCCTAGGTTTATATTTCAGGAGCTGTAAGACTAAAACCCCATGGCCGCGCCATTGAAACGGTGAAAAACACGTTATCACCGATATCTCGCTGAAAAAGCATCGCAGAAGTCTGAAACTTTTTGTAATACCTAGATTTGAATTTGTCGAAATAGGTAAAAATACACAAAAAAATCCTATGTTTATATTTCAGGAGCTGTAAGACCAAAACCCTATGGCCGCGCCATTGAAACGGTGAAAAATATTTTATCGCCGATTTCTCGCTGAAAAAGCATCGCAGAGGTCTGAAGTTTTTTGTAAACGCTAGATTTGAATTTGTCAAAACATGTAAAAATACACAAAAATATCCCAGGTTTATATTTCAGGAGCTGTATTACGGTATTGCGTAGAAATAAGTTGTGGTTATCTAATCGGAAATACAGTATTAGCGAGATCTTTTTTTGTAAACAACACCTATTAATATGTATAATTACCGATAATAGGCGAAAATTTTCTTTTTGTTTCATAATATAAAACCTTGAATACGTTTTGAATGTTCCGATAGGGTGACCACGACTTATTGTTTACAGAAAACTTTCCACTTGCAAATATTAGAAATTATATCTCAAGGATTCTAAATTAAATTAAAATGAAACGTTATGATACAAAAACATATATTTATTTCTTTAAAATCAAATAAATCACAGATTGTTTACTTACACTAAGATAAAGGTAATTATCATTTCTTTCAAAATCACAAATTGTTCACTTACACTAAGGTATAGGTACTTATCATTTCTTTCAAAATCACAAATCACAGATTGTTTACTTACACTAAGTTATAGGTACTAATCATTTCTTTCAAAATCACAAATCACAGATTGTTTACTTACACTAAGATATAGGTACTTATCATTTCATACTTATCATGATTTAGAATCCTTGAGATATAATTTCTAATACTTGCAGGTGGAAAGTTTTCTGTAAACAATAAGTCATGGTCACCCTATCGGAACATTCAAAACGTATTGAATGGCGCGGCCATTGCGTCTTGGTCTTACAGCTCCTGAAATAAGAACCTAGGATTTTTTTGGGTATTTTTACATGTTTTGACAAATTCAAATCTAGCGTTTACAAAAAACTTCAGACCTCTGCGATGCTTTTCCAGCGAGAAATCGGCGATAACGTATTTTTCACCGTTTCAATGGCGCGGCCATAGGGTTTTGGTCTTACAGCTCCTGAAATATAAACCTAGGATTTTTTTGTGTATTTTTACCTATTTCGACAAATTCAAATCTAGGTATTACAAAAAGTTTCAGACTTCTGCGATGCTTTTTCAGCGAGATATCGGGGATAACGTGTTTTTCACCGTTTCAATGGCGCGGCCATGGGGTTTTAGTCTTACAGCTCCTGAAATATAAACCTAGGATTTTTTTGTGTATTTTTACATACTTTGACAAATTCAAATCTAGGTTTTACAAAAAACTTCAGTCTTCTGCGATGCTTTTTCAGCGAGATATCGGCGATAACGTGTTTTTCACCGTTTCAATGGCGCGGCCATAGGGTTTTGGTCTTATAGCTCCTGAAATATAAACCTAGGATTTTTTTGTGTATTTTTACCTATTTCGACAAATTCAAATCTAGGTATTACAAAAAGTTTCAGACTTCTGCGATGCTTTTTCAGCGAGATATCGGTGATAACGTGTTTTTCACCGTTTCAATGGCGCGGCCATGGGGTTTTAGTCTTACAGCTCCTAAAATATAAACCTAGGAATTTTTTCTATATTTTTACAAATTTTTTACAAATTCAATCTGTCATTTCCCTAAATTTCAGGTGTCTGCAACGCTTAGTTTTAAAGATCTCCGTGGCCGCGCGGTTCGCCGCGTTTCAATGGCGCGGCCACGTTCAAACCCTTAAAACTTTTTAACCTTATCTTTGACAAATTAATGGTTTTGGGAATCAACTTTTACAAATTTTTACATAATCTTGGCATAGTTCTTTTTTAAAAAAATCTCCGTGGCCGCGCCATCGAAACGCATACCATTTTTTTATATGACATGAATGCTTTCGAGAGTCTGTAGTGGGGCACCGGATCTTAATTTAAATTATCTCAAGTCAGGAAATAATGTGCGATACTCTCCAAACTGTTCTCTTTTTAATTTAATGTCTCGTCTCGAACCCATTTTTTTTCTTTCATTTTCTTCTTCTAACAATAATCAACCGACAATAACAGGGTCAACTGCCGTAGTACACTACGTACTTTCGTTCTATACAGAAAATATTCAAAAGTGAATATGATTCTGACAACACTGCGTGCGGCGCTTTCGGCCATTCGGCAAGTTCGGCGCGTTCGGCGCGGATAGCGCGGGGCCTTGAGAAAATGCGATGACTGCGGCGCGTGCGGCTCCTGCGGCGCGGATAGGTGCGCGTTCACCTTTAAACGGTAGAGCCAAGAGTGGTGCGGATCTGGTCAGACCAACGTATTGGGTTGCGTCCACGACGCCTTTTCCCGTCTACTTTGCCGGTCACGATGAGCCTCTCGAGGTTGCTACCGTCTTTCCTTGCAATGTAGCTAACAACTGAATAAAAATAGAGTTTTACCGTAAACGACCGTCACTGAAAGCATTCACGTGTAATGAGCATTCGACCTCGAATATTCGAGTGATGTGGACGTTGAGCCGAGCGTTACAAAGCTTACACGCAAGCGCGAACTTGTGTGTGCGCGCCCGGTGTGGACGTCGCAACGATTTTGGCGGCAACGGCTCGCATTCGAATGTTCACGCAAATAAAACGCTCGAAAGCGAGTACTCAGATAATGAAATGAATGAGTATGTAGAAATATTACTAGCCACTTGTAAAGCAAGGAACAGTTCTTTGATCTTAAGTGTTTGTGAGCTGCTTGGTCAATCGTATTATCGAATGAGTGACATTTAACGAGATCGTAAATAATAACAGCCGCACGGGTCGATCATCAAGGTTAAGCAACGCTTGACGAGGTCGGTCCGTGGATGGGTGACCATTTTCAACATACGAGTTTCCTCCGTGCCTCGGAAAGCACGTTAAGCCGTTGGTCCCGGCTGTCATTTAAAGATCTTTGTTGTGTTACCCAGTGGGTTGTGGAGGTCAGATAGGCAGTCGCTTTATGTAAAACACTGGTACTCAGCTGAATCCGGTTAGAATGTTCGACTCGAACGTTCATAGTTTTGCTCGAAAGTGAATGCTGAGCTCGCTGGGAAGCATTTGTTGCTCGTCTACGATTGCTTGTTTACAAATGCTCACAAAAGAATGCTCCCAGTGAGGACGCTCACGCTCCCGAGATGTTTCATTTTCGGCCATGAGGTGTACATTTATCGAAAAAGAGGAAAAATACCAAGAATTGAGAAAAAATTTTTTTCGTGAATTTTAACCTGATTTCTTGAGCACAAAAAGTAATTGTTTTTCAATTATTGCCTTATTCTGTTCAACATGGCGTTTCATAGTTTGCATAACCTGCTTTCGTTCTGAAATCATGTCACATCAAAGCATAAATAACGTAGACGCTAAATATGAAAGGAAATTGTTCTTGTACTATTAACATAAGTATATTGTCATTCCACGGAGCCATATTGATTATAATTATTGTTATATTTAAATTACTTAATATTGCTATTCCATTGTGCCATGTTATATATTCGTATTGTAATTTTCGAAATTTATTTCTTATTTTGGATTGATTGTATTGGCCTATCACTGTTCAATGTATTGTTTGATAAATTATTATAATTAATGTATTGAGTAAATGATTGATTTTATGTGACACAGTTGTCAACATTGTTATATTATATTTCTATGTTAATTATTGTAATTGGTATTGTATCGTTTTAATTAATTATAAATAAATAAAAATAAACATATATTATTATTTTCAAATAATTATAAGCAAGTGATTTCAAGCGATTTCATCGCTAAAAAATATTTTTACTATACGCATAAAAATCATTTGTTATTATTAAAATAAAAAGTGTTAATTTAAAAATCAAAAACCCGACTGCTTAAGAAGCGAACTACAAAGCTGTAAACAAGAAAAAAACATGTTTACAGCTTTGTAGTTCTCTTCTTAAGCAGTCGGGTTTTTGATTTTTAAATTAACTTTTTTTATTTACAACTTTTTAGTTATATTTTGTTTTTCGTATTTCTTTTAAACATAAGTAGTATGTATTTTTGTAATCAGCTCTTAAAACCCTTCATTTTAATACCCCACTCGATGGGTTTGGAAGATAAAAAAACATGGGACCCGTACAATATGGCGCCCAAAATCCGCCATGTTTCTTTTTTTTAACTTCACCTATCTAAGAACACTTGCGCGGTCAAGACTTATCTAACGATGTCTTAATTATATAAATCGGTCTAGCGGTTTAAAAGATATGAGGTAATAAAGAATATTAGATAAATACAAACATACATACATACAAGATACGCGCAAAAAACATAACCCTTTCCTTTCAGTCGGGTAAAAAAAACATTTTTCTTTTCAGGGTTTCTATTATAAGTTCTGGAACGGCGACCGCGAACCGGAATACGATGCGTTGTTAAGGTTGCGGGAATCGCGAAGACGCACAGGATCGGTCAATGTGGCGACGCCTGGGGGAGGCCTATGTCCAGCAGTGGACATCTTTCGGCTGAAATGATGATGATTCAGAGGTTAAGTAGTTTCCCAAGTTTCCTAAAAGGTACATATTATGGCCGGCGTCCCATACAAAAATGAAACATCTCCTTTGCAACCGTTGCGTTGGTTAACATATTTAATAATTTAACCATTGGTTGAGTTAACTACGGATCAAAAAACTGGGCCTTAGTTGGAGTTAGTAAAATAACCCAGGGTGACGCAAAGGTCATAAATAAATTCCACAATTTTTTCATAAAACATTTGTTTTACTGAATGACGCCTACTACTTTTATGCCCGATTCACAAAAAATCCCACGTGCGTAAACACAACACAATCCTCAAGGTCGCCTCAAACTACAAAACGTGCTACTAGATGTCACTGTACCGATGACGCGTGTTTCTGCATCGCGCTGTTAAGATTGTCCGCGAGCGAACGACCCTCCGCGACTGCCGGCAATTCGACAAGACCTTACTTCATAGGATCATTTCTATAGTAAGCTCTTCTCGAGACTTTCACACTCTGTGAGTCCTCACAAGTCACGTTGATGAGACGTGGCGCGGCGCCCTGAGCGTGAGGCGGGCGGTGGTAGACTACCATCAGCCCTCGATGATCGTTCACCCCCTTCGCGAGAGGGGGGCGTGGGGTGCTGTCGCTGTCTGAGTGGCTTTTTAAAACCTTTATAAACTTTCATAAGCAATGCCCGATCCAATAAGAAAATGATGGGTCAAATCTGATCGAAAAATTAATACTTTTAATTATAATATGCACATTTATCATAATGCACCTTTCGAAAGAAAGAGCAGTGGTATCGACCGCGACTTAGTTGTAGGTCGTGGGTTCGAACCCACGCAGGCGCTTTACTTCGTGTAAATTATTTCATCACCACTGCTCTCAAAACGGTGAAGGAAAACATCATGAGGAAACCAGCATGTCCTAGTACCAAAAGTTCGAAGACATGTGACATCCACCAACCCGCACTGGGCCCGCGTGGTGGATTACGGCCCATTCCCTCTCACAGAGAGCAGGCCTGTGTCCCAGCAGTGGGAACATTAATAGGCTGATGATGACCTTTCGAAAATCATACATAATGCACCTTTCGAAAATCATAATTTAAACTCATAAGGTGCCTTCCCGACCTTTTTACCGAGTGCGTGAAATTAAATGAGCTTCCAGACAGTCGTTTCCAGAACTGGTTTTTTACCAAGCGCATACTCGCGTTTCTGTACAAGAAACAAAAAAAAGTTAATTCAAAAAATCTAAAAACCCGACCGCTTTAAAAGCGAACTAAAAAGACTTAAACAAGGAGAAAATCATGCTGTACAGTCGAAGGATACATATTCGCGAGCTGGCTTTGTAACCTCCGAGTGCACAGCATGATTTTCTCCTTGTTTAAGTCTTTTTAGTTCGCTTTTAAAGCAGTCGGGTTTTTAGATTTTTTGAATTAACTTTTTTTATTTATAACTTTTTAGTTATCTATTTTTAAGATTTAGGTACATTTTAACATATAAGTGTTATATATTTTTGAAATCATCTCTTAAAACCCTTTATTTTGATAACCCACACGATGGGTTTGGAAGAAAAAAACATTTTTTTCCTCCGCAATATGGCGCCCAAAATCCGCCATTTTTCTATTTTCCAATTTTAATGTAGCCAGTGACTCTCGCGGGGTTAAGACGAATCGATTGACGTATGAATCATCAAAATCGGCTAACGCGTTTGGTCTCTAGAACGCCACATAGGAACAAACATACATACTTACATACATACATAGACTGATAAACACATTACCCTCCTTCGGCAGTCGGGTAAATAGCAGCGACCCGGTCAGAAATGCAAAATTGGCAGGCGCGTAGCTACCGCGGTATCAGCCGTATCAATGATACGGGGCCCCTAATCCACAGGGCCCAACATGTGGAAGCATCAATTCGTAAAATGTTGTTTTGGACAACATTTTCCAATTTTAATAGATAAGACGGTTGTAATGGATAAACTAACATGATGAAAGCTGTTTGTTATGATGACAGCTTAATCTATGCGAGTGGGGATACTCAAATTTTCTAGTTTCCTTTGCTCGCTCAAAATTTTTACTTTGTATACTTATATATAAGACAGATGGATTTTCGATTCGCTTTTTTATTTATTTGTAGAAACAAAACATGCCTTTGTTTTGCTGTATTCGGGTAAGAAGGGCCCACAACAAAATCTGATACAGGACCCCTTTAAGACTAGGTACACCACTGGAAATATGTAGCCTTTTATTTTATGCTAGCTCCTATTTGTTACACAGCATAGAGAGATTGACCTGTCTCTAATATTAATGTCAGAACTAGTGTGTTTATACTTTCTCGTGTCAAATATCAAATCCATACATTTTTCGTTTAGAAACCTTTCTATTCATATGGCCCTTCACGAAACCGAACCTAAAGGCTTAAGGGTACACTAGTCGAAAATTCTTCCATACAAACGTAGTCTGGCTTTTACTCCACTGTTTGAAGATATACGTTCAAAATAAAAATATATATCAATTTGTCTCATCATTATCTAGCCCTGTATGGAAGAAACAAATGGCCCTGACGATGATGATGGCGATGGCCCTGTGTGAAAAATTACTTGAAAGTTATGAGCTTCGAAATTTTCATATTTTAACACTAATTTATACGCATCTTTGAGCGCAAATAAGTACCATAAGAAGAAGGAAAATTGAAAAACGGCCTCCATACAGGGATAGATTAGTAGTTCAACAATGCAAATAGTTTTATTTGGAACAGATACATTCAGTCGTTTTTTCATGATATCCAGACTCCCAAAGGTCTGTTTATAAAATCTCGCGCGCTCGTTTTCGTTCTAAATCATCATCCATTTCGCTTCAAATTTGCAAGTGTGTATTCGTACGCGTACTAGCTTCTTACTACTCATAACAGCATCTATCTGTTCCGCACGTGTTGTCGGTTGATATAGCACGCATTTTAACCCCGCGCACAAAATAGTTCGTGCCGTCGACTAGTGTAACCTTAAGAAATGAAATTAAAATTACCTTGGCAAAGAAGTCCCATGTCTTAGGTACGCCGTAATATCCAGGTCTGGTGAGGACTAAGTACCACGAGAAGACCATAGTTACCGCTAGCTGAATACCGAAGAAAGTCCACACTCTTAGCACCGAGTAGTCTGAATGGGCCTTGTAAATGTTCGATATTTGGGTGCCTACGCCTGAAATAGTAATAAAATTGACAAAATCAAACTCACATCAAATGATCTGATCCGTGCCTCGGAAAGCATGTTAACAGGAATTGCGGGCAGAGAGCTCTAAATCAATTGCAGAAGCGAACTAAAAAGACGTAAACAAGAAGAAAATCATGCTGTGCTGTGGGAGGGTACATTTATTCGCGAGCTGGCTGACCAAAACCAGATATATCTTCCGACTGCACAGCATGATTTTCTTCTTGTTTACGTTTGTTTAGTTCACTTCTTAAGCAGACTGGATTTTTGATTTTTTGTATTAACATTTTTTATTTGTCAAGTAACTTTTTAGTTACCATTTTTTTTCGAATTATGTACATTTAAACATATAAATGTTATATATTTATGAAATCACCTCTTAAAACCTTTTATTTTAACCCACAATATGGCGTCCAAAAACCGGCATTTTTCTATTTTCCAATGTTAATTTAACCAGTGACACTGGCGAGGGTAAGAATCATCAAAATCGGCCAACGCGTTTGGTCTCTAGGACGCCACATAGGAACAAACACACATACATAAATATATGTATATACATTACCCTTCTTCGGCAGTCGGATAAAAAGGCCAGTATTCGACAAATTTAAAAGATTTTCCATAAATTTAATAAAAAAGATATCTATAAAAATTTAAAAACTATAAAGTGTCTATAAAATATCGCTTTTAGCAATAAGAGACCACCCATTATTACACCCTATTAACTTCAATTGTTTTTAGGGTTCCGTATCCAAAGGGTAAAAACAGGACCCTATTACTAAGACCCCGCGATTCGTCTGTCTGTCTGTCTATCTGTTCGTCTGTCTGTTCGTCTGTCTGTCTGTCCGTCTGTCACCAGGCTGTATCTCATGAACCGTGATAGCTAGAAAGTTGAAATTTTCACAGATGATGTATTTCTGTTGCCGCTATAACAACAAGAAGAGAATAAAATAAACATCTAAGTGGGGCTCCCATACAATAAACGTGATTTTTTGCCGTTTTTTGCGATAACAGTACGGAACCCTTCGTGCGCGAGTCCGACTCGCACTTGGCCGGTTTTTTTATGTTTTGGTCTACAATACAAAGTGTTTTGTATAAAGACGAAATAAGTGAAATAATGCTAAGTTGTACTTACCGACTCTTTCCAACTGAAGAACTTCGTCCCAGAATAAATAGACGGGTGCATGTGGCAGTACACAGGCTAACACGTATGTGTACTTCTTGTAAGAATACCACAAGAAGTCTAGAATAAACGTAGACATGTACAGGAAGAGACCCAGACTGTCTGCGTGTTGGACTGAAAAAAGAAAAAGAAAAATCTTTTTACGCGACTGCCGAAGGAGGGTAATGTGTTTATCAGTCTATGTATGTATGTATGTTTGTTCCAATGCGGCGTTCTAGGGACCAAACGGGTTTGCCGATTTTGATGGTTCTAACGTCAATCGATTCGTCTTAACCCTGCGAGTGTCACTGGCTACATTAAAATTGGAAAATAGAACAATGGCGGCTTTTGAGCGCCATATTGCGGGGGCCCAAAATTTTTCTTCCATACCCATCATGTGGGGTATATAACTAGCTTCAAAAATCGAACTAAAAAGATGTAAATAAGAAGAAAATCATGCTGTGCAGTCGGAGGATACATCTGGTTTTGGTCAGCCAGCTCGCGAATATGTATTTTTTTTTAGGATTAAGAACATTTAATTAAAACAAGTTTTTCATAGATTTATAAAATAGGGAATGTAATTTAGATTGTATGAATATGGATTTGACATAACAAATAGGCCCAAACACAAGTCCTTTAATACTCACAGTGGATCTTTGTGCCTCAGAAAATGGCTGCAAGTCCCTGCGCACTTGCTATTTTTGTGTCAATGTTAAAGTAGAAGATAGCATTGTATAACTGCCTCTTTCACTCGCTTACGTTTGTCGCATCGTCCTATCTCGCTTACTGTATGCAGTATACTCGATGACAAACTGTTGCACTTGAGACACAAAGATCCGCTGTGACTAAAATATCTTGTCTGGTTTAGAAATTGCTATGGCCAAATTCCGACCCCATCATGAGACCAGGGACTGACCGTAAGTTCTTAAAGCAAGGTTATTCTCAGTGTGTGTAAGGGACAGTATATGACTTGTATACATCTGTCCCTTTTTAACAATCGAACCCTTATGGCCGTTGAGTGTGTCATGCTCTCTCAAATGTCTCTCTGATGGTGGCGCGTGTGTTGGATCATCCGGTTCCCTTCATGATGGTTGAGCTGGGTGGTGCCAATTCATGCGTCATGTTCGTGAACGGACGCCGTCAGTTGGGATTGGTCATAACTTGACTGCTTCGGATGTTAATTTTTTTCTAGTATCTATTATATAACTGCGCAGTACATGTGTGAGTACTTCTAATACTTTGTCTGTAGGTGGTATAGTGGGTAGTGCTATTCTGGGTGCATTGTCCTCACATGTATGAATTTAATAATGTATGTTCCTAAATATTGTAAAAAAACATTTTTTTTTAAAAGAGTAAGTATGGAGTTTCTTGTGCATTCTTCTCCATAACAAGCTACTTTCCGAATGCACGGTAGAATCATTTCAATGTAACGTTCAAAAGTGCCGCTTGGTGGCCTAGTTGAAATAAAATATCTTTGTCTTTGTATAGTTTGATACGTCATGGTACGGGGGCTGCCCCATAGTACCTTCTTCTTCCTAGTCTTTGCCCACTGGTGGGGTCGGCTCTTCTTATTTTACGGCGCCAAGACGTTCTGTCCAGATTCAAACACACTTTCAACCCTTTTTACGAAAATTTTGGATTTTGGAATATCTAAAAACCACTAAATACATAAATTCTTATCAACCAAGAGCGTAAATCTAAAATTTCTTATAAACTGTAGAAATTTCATTCAAACCTTCATTCCCCTTTTACCCCCTTACGGGTAGAATTTCCAAAAACCAATAACTACATGTATTCTTTTTATCAATCAAGAGCATAAAGGTAAAATTTCACGTGTCCAATTTACAAACTGTAGAAATTTTATACAAACTTTCAACCCCCCTTTTACCCCCTTATGGATGGATCTTCCAAAAAGCCTTTCTTAGTGCGCACTTACGTCACTTGAGGAACCTCCCTGCCAAATTTCATCTTTATACGTCAAGCGGTTTGCGATATTTCGTGATGAGTGAATGAGTGACCTTTCGCTTTTATATATATAGATAGATAGATAAAATAGGATTAAAAAGAAACAAAAATATTTGTCATAAACTGTGTAAGTTAACAAAATAAATTTTAAAAACGAAAACAATATTAAAAACATTTAAGAAAATAAACGATTTTATTCATCAAAAAGTGATTCTCTCCGGCGGGGAATCGAACCCCGGTCTCCCGCGTGACAGGCGGGGATACTTACCACTATACTACCGAAGATGTGGTAACTGCTGCCGAAAAAGTCTATTTGAATCAATACAAAAGATATACCTACCATACCGTATTCCGATTTTTATTTTTATTAGGGTAAAATTTTATACAGTTCAGATAATTTCATGTAAAGATTTTTAGAGTACTTATAAACATCATAGTATATAATTGAATGATATTATGAGGTGCCGTGTTAAATATGGTTGAAACAAAGTCTCGTTCACTAATGTATGAAATCACAGGCATAATTTTTTTATTTATTTAAAACGTCATGCACAAAGGTACAATGGCGGACTTAATGCCTTAGGCATTCTCTCAGTCAACCAAGGGTGGTGAAGAGATAACATGGCGGGCTCATTATTTAAACTGTGACAAGCAAAAAAGTAAAACAAAGAAATACTAATAATAAGTTGTTTAAAATACACATACATATATATTTTAATATAGTAATGAATAGAACTTATCGAGATGTCCACTCTACCCGTTGAACTTAAAACCGCAATTTACGCTAATTGAATAAATTAACTTGAACTTAACTTTATAACCAACATTAATATAATATCTAAAATATATTTCCAAAAAAGTTAATTTAAAATCAAAAACCCGACTGCTTAAGAAGCGAACTAAAAGCTGTAAACAAGAAAAAATCATGCTGTGCAGTCGGAGGATACATAATCGCAAGCTGGCTGACCACCTGATCCTCCTCTCCCCACCCCCTAAAGTCGGCTGTTCCGGCTAATATCCTAAACGGCTGGACCGATTTTGACGGGACTTTCACTGGCAGATAGCTGATGTTGTAAGGAGTACCTAACTTAGGCTACTTTCATTTTTACAAAAAAATAGGCTTACGCACAGAAAAAATAATTAGTGTTTATTAGTTTTCCGAGCTGGACGCAGACGAAGTCGCGACTAACAGCTAGTTATAAATACAGATATACTTACAATCCTGCGACAGAGCAGTCGTGAAGATAGCCAAGCACATTGTGTTCACAAAGTGCCATACTATTGTAAAACCTATTATGAATGGATTGCTCTCTGGCAGTAGTGGTTGCGATGACGTCTGAAAACAAAAATAATGGACTTATATAACACATAACTTAACGACTTTATTCCCCGGAGGGATATGCAGAGATGTATGGTACACACATCTCACCAGCAGCCTAATTGCGTAACTTTTTTGAAAGCTCAAAGCACACGTACACATTTTAATTTTGACAATACAACAGTATTTATTGTGTGTCTTTCGCTGTCAAGTAGATGTATTTTTAAAACGAAATACGGATGTGTCCTGGGTAGAAGAAAATATAATTCTATTTAGTCCGTCAGTGAGATTATCAAATAATATTGAACCCGTATTTTTTGCTTTATCAAATAAATAAAAATTGACAAAGATAAAACGCATCAATGTTCAGGCTTGTGACGTCACTTTGTCAGTATAAAGTGTAGCACACCGTGACGTCACACGATATTTCAACGCACTGTATCGTCGTAATTTTCTGTTTACGTGGTAAAAGAAAAATACGTGTTTAATATTTTTAGGTTATCTAACTGATGGACCAAAAATATTTTTTTTTTCACCAAGCCAAGCAATACATAGTTGGGAATTGACATCTATGAACTTGGACAATTACTCGTACCTAAATAATAAAGGCCAAAATGCATCAAACTCACCTTTAGAAGCAGTGTGACAGCTGTAGAGTACAATGTGCCTATTACCACGGCCTCCATGACATGTGAGATTAGCAGCACGTTGGGGTATATACCCGAGTGTTTCATCAGCTCCTGAAGGACAAAAACGATACAGGAGTAAGCTTCATTGACCAATACAGGGTGTGATGGCAAGCTGTGATCATATTTTAACAAGTGCGAGTCGCACTCGCGCACGAAGGGTTCCGTACCATTATCGCAAAAAACGGCAAAAAAATCACGTTTGCTGTATGGGAGCCCCACTAAAATTTCTATTTTATTCTGTATATTTGTTGTTATAGCAGCAACAGAAATACATGATCTGTGAAAATTTCAACTGTCTAGCTATCACGGTTCATGAGATACAGCCTGGTGACAGACGGACAGACAGACAGACAGACGGACCGCGGAGTCTTAGTAATAAGGTTCTGTTTTTACCCTTTGGGTACGGAACCCTAAAAAATGTTTCTGCTTATGTAAATGAATAACTTGTTTCAAGGATGTCATAATCAATAAACAAAAAAGTATTTTCAATACAGTTGTTAAACATGGCGTACTTTCAGAGGCTATAATTATGATTCGAAAATTAAATCTTATGCATAGGCATCTTTCTGTTACGCGGTCGTGACTTTTGTTTACGAGCTCGATCATTAGTTTTGCAGTTTAGTTTTAAATTTATAAGTCAATTTAAAAAGTTTAGTAGCAAAGAGTTTTCATCCATAGAATAAAATGGGATAGATTTTATACGAGGAAAAATGAATGATTCCGTACGTTTTAGCATTGAACTCTTAAAAGTCTTTTAAATGGTTGTTTAATATATTTAATTACCAGTTTTAATTTAATTATTTTCACATCAACATTTGTCTAAAATCGAATAGGCTGTATAGACTGTTTTTGTTGTAAAAAAATTCCAGTTGCAAAAACGCGCCTTTAGTTAATAAGTCAATTTAAAAAAGTTTAGTAGCAAGGAGTTTTCATACATGGAATAAAATGGAATAGATTTTATAAGAGGAAAAATGAATGATTCCGTACGTTTTAGCATTTAATTCTCAAAAGTCTTTTAAATGGTTGTTTAGTATATTTATTTACTAGTTTCAATTTAATTATTTTCACATCAACATTTGTCAAACATCGAATAGGCTGTGTAGGCTGTTTTCGTTGTAAAAAAAATATGTCCATTTGCAAAAAAGCGCGAAAATTTTATTTTTTTGTACATTAACAAATCTAATTCTTTGATTTGTTTTTACTATTTCCCACAACTGTATTGAAAAATATCGTGTGATACACGGGCGTGTAGGTTATTGCAAACTCGTGTCATTAAAAACCCTCGCCTTCGGCTCGGGCTTGTTAATGACACCTCGTTTGCAATAACCTACTTTCCACCCTTGTATCACAATGTACTATTTTAATATGATCACACTTTTTCGTTACACCCAGTGTAGTAAGGATAGGGCGGTTCGCGCGTTTTACTTTAAATCAAATCAAATCATTTATTGGTTTGCAAACATGGGTATTTAGTACATAGATGTTTTATTATAAGAGTCCTCCTTTCAATGGATGCAACGCCTTTTAATGTTCCCACTGCTGAGACACAGGCCTTCTCTCTGTGAGAGAGGGAATAGGCCATAATCTACGGGCTCGAGGACCCAGTGCATGTTGGTGGATGTCACGTCTTCGAATTTTTGGTTCTAGGACATGCCGGTTTCCTCACGATGTTTTCTTTCACCGTTTTTAGAGCAGTGGTGATGAAATAATTTATACAAAGTAAATGCACCTGCCTGGGTTCGAACCCATGACCTACGTAAGTACGTAAGTCGAGGCCGTTACCACAGGGCCACCACTGCTCTCCAAAACATAATTATAGCATGCAAAAATTTATACAAATTAAAAGATAGAATTATGATTTAAATAACAATGAGAATAAAATAATACAAATTAATTTCAATCGTTTGAATTGCAGTAAAATGCCACAATAATACAATAATGTCATCAAGGTTACAATAAAAATAAAATAAAAATGTCAAATGGTAGTGAATAAAATAGCATGTCAATCAGTCAATGACTGGGAATTCTTACTCCATAATTTAGTCATAGACCGAAGAGATCCACGAGGTCGGCTATCTTCGGGAGCGGTTCCTTATCCAAAGGGTAAAAACGGGACCCTATTACTAAGACTCCGCGATCCGTCTGTCTGTTTGTCTGTCTGTCACCAGGCTGTATCTCATGAACCGTAATAGCTAGACAGTTGAAATTTTCACAGATGATGTATTTCTGTTGCCGCTATAACAACAAATACTAAAAACAGAATAATAGTTATTTATGCTACAAGTCCGGAAGGTAGGTGATTTTGAGAGATATTTTTGCCGTTTTTTGCTCGATATTAATAACGGCAACAGGTAGACGCTTGAAATATTCACAGAAAGTTTAGTTGTATATTTACTTCAAAAAATAATAATTAATAAATTAAAATAAAATAAATTAAGGGGGGCTCCCATACAACAAACGTGATTTTTATGCAGTGTTTTGCGATAATGGTACGGAACCCTTCGTGCGCGAGTCCGACTCGCACTTGGCCCGGTTTTCTTGTATGGTAACGGTGAACAAACATTAGAACAGTCGTATCTTTACTGTTTATCAATGAATGAAATTGCCACTGATAATAGCGGATCCGTGGACCATATTTAGGAAAATCCTGGTTGGTTATGATTATGCTTATAGCAATTCGACAAGACAAAGGGCATACTCCATTGATGAGTATAACAAATTCCCTTTAAACAATTAGGTTCTTATTGCCAAAAAATATTGAAGGCTTATACCTCCTTGTTGTAGAAACAAATATAGTTTTGCTTGGATCAAAGTGGAATTCCTCCTCCCCAAGTATGTTCGGTTTTATTTCGATTCCAACCAAACTCGAGTAGACAAAATAAACATAAGTAGTACCTATACCACCTATGTAATAATAGTAAATGCAGTTTGGAACATAAGTAGCTCGGAAAATTCAGCAACATAACGCTGAAATTTTCTAAAGTAGAGCGCTTAAGGAAACTGTCCAAGCAGTTTCTCCACATTTCAAGTTATATAAGGGTTTAAAAAAGCCACTCAGACAGCGACAGCACCCCACGCCCCCCTCTCGCGAAGGGGGTGAACGATCATCGAGGGCTGATGGTAGTCTACCACCGCCCGCCTCACGCTCAGGGCGCCGCGCCACGTCTCATCAACGTGACTTGTGAGGACTCACAGAGTGTGAAAGTCTCGAGAAGAGCTTACTATAGAAATGATCCTATGAAGTAAGGTCTTGTCGAATTGCCGGCAGTCGCGGAGGGTCGTTCGCTCGCGGACAATCTTAACAGCGCGATTCAGAAAGACGCGTCATCGGTACAGTGACATCTAGTAACGCGGTTAGGAGTTAATTATTTACGTCATGTGCCACACTGAGGCACATATTATTCATAATACTGATATTTGCTAAATAAAAGTTACAAATTGATTCTATATGTTGTAATAATGGAGTAATAAAAACGCTGTAAGTATCGAAATGTGCTTAAGCGTTCAATTCATAAACAGACGCGCACGCCATCTATCGTGAAACTAGTCAAACTTTATCAAGGATTTATATGTCATGCGCACGCGCAATATTGGAAACGATTTTGCTTCAGTAAGTTTAAAATATCATGTATTAAAAAGCAAGTTTATTGACATAATATGGACACTGGACAAAAATCAAGATCAATCAAGAATCAAGATCTGAGAATTTCCTGACGGAAAAATCCTTTCTTAACTTTGTCTGACCAAAACCCATTCTTGACTCTACTTGTTTATATTCGTCAATATTAACTAACCTTCATTGCAGTTCTCCGTTCTACGATCAGTCTCGTGGAGTAGGCAATAAAGAAAGGCAGTGGTCCAAGAATGGTACATAATACCATGAATCTGTGCAGTGTAAGCAACTCTCCTTTTATGAAGTTCGGTGTAGAAGACATCATAATTGCCTGAAATAAAAGTTTGTTACACAAAATTAAATACATAATTATATTATGTGATACACTTGAAAGTCAGTATCAGTTAGTCTAGTTTAGTCTAAGAGCAATATCAAATGCACCATGGTTTGCAAGAAATGTGGAAATACATGAATACCTAAATGTGCCCTCCATTAAGGAGAAGGTAAATAAATACACCACAAAATACAAGGATAGGCTTCAAAAGCATACAAACCAACTCGCCAGGGACCTGGTTAATAATAATAACCACATCACAAGGCTGTAACGATGGCAAATATTGCAACTGGACCATAGACACTAAATTAAGGGTGGACTATTCTGAGGATGGGAGGAGAGTATTTGCTGAAATACCTCCTGAAACATAAAAAGAAGACAGCAAATCTGATTATGGCTAAATATCCGATGGGAGAAATGAAATGTGTGAAAAAAAAGAAAATATCAGTTATGAGTTTGATCTCAGACTCCTAAGATACAGATCTTCGTACCTAGTTTAGGAGCCCAATAATTTTAAACTCGGTAGTACAACCCACTGTTTTCATAATGATATGTACTGTGTTGTGGTTTTTTATGTACTAATAAACTTAAACTTATCTCCCACATACTTGTCGCGTCTATGTGAGCTGAAGCAGATGCTTGCATTCATTGAGTACTTGCCACTGGTACGTTAAGTGTGGTAGGCTACCATATGCTACAGATAGGTTTAAACTTAAAGGCAGCTCAGAACAAGAGACACGTCATTGCTGATTATTAGCATCATTGATATGACAGCGGGGGTAAGATACCTCGCCTTTCAGTTTGCATCGATTTCTTTTTGTTTGTTTCGATCTAAGCATATGTGGTAGGTATATGTTAAATTTTACCGGTAAATCCTATGTGTTACCGTAGTTCGAGCTTTTACAGTAACATATACATCTAGTTGTACATGTTGACTATAGAACTAGAGGACTAGAGGTACTGTAAGGCTAATAATTTGTGGATATTTAATTATTATTTGATTTAAAGACATCTACAATAATAAAATTTAATAATTCAATCACATTACCTGTTGAATGCTCTGATTAGTAAGCCGCTCTATAAAGGACCTGTCTATAGCCCATTGCAATTGCGCCAAATAGGGACGAACTATTTCTTCTGCAAAAATAATTCCACAAATTTCATGAAATTTTTAAGGGGTTATATATTTTATTTAGATAATGAACCTTAACTCAATGCAGTACAGTTTAGTTTTCATTACAGTTAAAATTGTTGATATATATTGCATAGCAATAAATATAAGAGTATGGATAATGTTGATGGTAGCTAGTATATGACCATTCTGATGACTGGTGGAAACCCTGAATGACCAGCTTAGATCTGCCATATCTCAGGCTACAAGCTGGATAGGATATTGCCTATAGGAGTATCTATTTATAGGTACTTTTTTCAATGCATTTCTTATCCAGCTGTATAGAATATTGATTCAATACCTAAGTATGCTAGTTGGTAAAGTGTAAAGCTGGGGGAGAGTTTTGCCCAACTCTGGGATAATAAATCAACAACATATTCCCGCCCTTGTCTCATGCTATTTGGGGTAGGTGGAACACGTTTTCTTCTTCCATACCGTCCTGTCACGCTATCACTGACTCCCTTTTCTTCCGTATCGCTCCTCACGCAGTCTATCCACATAACAATCTCTCAAAATCCTGATACAAATATTGTTTCCATCCCGGTTAGCGTACGCACTCGGTTATCGTGGTAACCCACTATACGGTCAGTAAATATTGACGAAGGAAGAACAAAGGTTCAAAAATACCTTTTGGAGTAATAGTACGTAAAACTCCATTAAATAGACCGTTTAGCTTATTAGTTGCCTCATCACTAACTGCATATAAAGAATATTCTAAGGCAGTTGGAAGTGATTCGCTATTCTGAAACAAGATCAAAATAATTATTAATTTCACATCACATCACATCATCAGCCTATTAATGTTCCCACTGCTGGGACACAGGCCTCCTCTCTGTGAGAGGGGGATGGGCCGTAATCCACCACGCGGGCCCAGTGCGTGTTGGTGGATGTCACATGTCTTTGAATTTTTGGTTCTAGGACATGCCGGTTTCCTCACGATGTTTTCCTTCACCGTTTTTGAGAGCAGTGGTGATGAAATAATTTACACAAAGTAAAACGCCTGCCTGGGTTCGAACCCACGATCTACAACTTGTAAGTCGCGGCCGATACCACTGGGCCACCACTGCGCCCCCCTTATTAATTTATTATTCTTGAATAAAATACATACTATTGCAAGAGTGTTGGGCTTAATTGAGAAGAAAAGGAATCCTACTGATATTATCAAATTGAAAGTGTGAGTATGGTTGTTTGTTACTCTTTCAAGCAAAAAGTACTTTATAGATTTTGATGAAAATTTACAGTATTATAGCTATTAGAATCTTATTATAATGTGATATAAGACACTAAGCTAAAGTAGGATTGGGCCACATATCTGTTGCATTTCAGAAGAGAAATTGGCTAAAAGAACCACAGTATGGGTCCCATCTATGACGGGGCGAACTCTACTAAAAAAGACTGGCTCATACTAGCAGAAAAAAGAATTGAGTGGAAAGGGAGAGGGTGGCCCTTGCACTGCAGTGGGTCAATATACAGTCAAAACCATTTATAGCAACTTTGCTTAAAACAATGCACTGGGATAGCATAGATGGACCACTTTTCCACAATTAGACTCCATATGGTCTGTTGTGAGTGCAGGACTGCTATCTGTCAGAGGGAATGTGCCTTACCTAATCCAACACTCGGAACCATTAATGCGGTTTGGATCCACCAAACCATCACATGTCTTCGAATTGGTTCTAAGACATGCTATATGTTTCTTCACTATATTGATAACTAGCTGTTGCCCGCGGCTTCGCTCCCGTGGACCACCCCACAGGATCCGTTTTCGGGATAAAAAAATAGCCTATGTCACTCAGGAATAATGTAGCTTTCTATTGGTAATAAATAGAATTTTTCAAATCGGTTCAATAGTTTCGGAGCCAATTCGGTACAAACAAACAAAAAAAAAAAAAAAACTTTTCTATTTATAATATTATTAGTATATTAGTATTAGTATAGATATAGTATTATACAGCGGCTTCGCTCCTGTGGCAAAAAAACAAAAAATCTTTCCTATTTATAATAACACCCATTTAGTATGAACAAAACCCATTTAGTTTTTAAAAGAACATAATTATTTTAAAGTACTTCTGCGTAAATTATTATTATTATATTATATTATATTATATTATATTATATTATATTATATTATATTATATTATATTATATTATATTATATTATATTATATTATATTATATTATATTATATTATATTATATTATATTATATTATATTATATTATATTATATTATATTATTTATATATAATTATTATTATTAATTATTTATTAGAGCTACACCCCCCCTCCGCGTCGCCCGCAAGCAACGCCTCTCATCGCCCGCCGGCCAGGCGCAGCGTCAGGTTTTGCACATCATGCGGCGCGTGTGAATTTTATATCGGAGTTATTTTTAAATTGTAATATCTTCTGAGATGTTCATTGAAATTAAGTAATGTGAAAGACAATTTTGTTTACAATTAAATACTCTTAATCAACAACACATTTATTTGGATAAAGATTAATATTATTATGTTGATACAACTCTAACAAATAATTGGTAATAATGCATTAATTTCGACCAAATTTGATTACCATAAAAACGGTTCTAGTGAGTTAATCTTAAAAGATAGACATTATACTGTCGCGGACATTTTTTTTAGATCATTTTGAGAGGAGTAATTCTTTCATACATATTTTTTTGGTATCTTGAACCGTTTTCGCAGCGCACGCAACGGAAGCCCTCAAATATGAATAATTTTCCCCGTTTTTTCCACATTTTTCATTGTTTCTTCGCTCCTGTTAGTTGCAGCGTGATGTTATATAGCCTAAAGCCTTCTTCGATAAATGGTCTATTCAACACAAAAATAATTTTTCAATTCGAGCCAGTAGTTCCTGAGATTAGCGCGTTCAAACAAACAAACAAACAAACAAACAAACTCTTCAGCTTTATAATATTAGTATAGATTATATATTTTGGAACAAAAACACGATTTATTAATTTAGTGTATGGAAATGACTGTTATCACTGTGCCACCAATGCTCTAACATACTGGATAAAACAACGGAATATCAAATTCCTGTACCAAAGACCTAAGAGCAAATAATTATGTCTATAATGACATTAATGACTATGGGCTATAACAACAGCATTTGAATGGTTAAAGCCCTTAAATGTCATTATAAACAGTTTATTTTTATCCATTAATTAGATGAGATAGATAATAAGCCACAGTTTGCATCTCACTGAAATATGCACCTTAGTGTCAGATAAATAATAATTAACCCTACAGTAAAGTATGTAGTATATTGAAAATAATTTGATTAATAATATTGGTTTACATAAAGAAATATTAAGAAATGTATAAATAAAAGTTAAGTTTAATTTGATTGCTTTACCTTAAACTCCACTTCAGCAAGTCCAGCTGAAGTTTTGAAAAAATCAGCATGAAGTTTTATAGGAAAGACAATGCTCTCAAAATCCCAGCGATATTTTGGTAGAATACCTAAAAAAAGTAAAAAAAAATTAGAAATCTATTCTTCAATAGTTTAAACAAAGTTGTTCTTTTAGCCAATTTCTCATCTGAAATGCAACAGACATGTTCGGCTCAATCCTAATTATAAGCTTAGTGTCTTATAACACACTAGCTGTTCCCCGCGGCTTCGCTCCCATGGGCCACCCCACAGGACCAGTTTCCGGGATAAAAAAAATGGCCAATGTCACTCAGGAATAATGTAGCATTCTATTGGTGTAATTTTTTTTTAAATCGATACAGTAGTTTCGGAGCCTATTCAGTACAAACAAACAAACAAACAAAAAAATCTTACCTCTTTATAATATTATATTATTATTAGTATAGATTATAATAAGATTCTAATAGACTAGTACGATAGCCTATATGATATAGATATTGATATGATATGATTGTGATTGATATGTTTGATATGATATATTATATGATATGGGTATATATGATGTTTAAAACAAGGTTGTTGTCTGGCTGTGTTTAGATCTTTCTAAACTGCACAATTTTAAAAAGGAATCTTGATTGTAGTTGTAAAACACAAGAACTAAGTGTCTTTCCCTCATAATAGACAATAAGAAAAGTGCCAATGGACACATTCTTTAGTACCTATACATTTACTAGAAAATTAAGTTAAATTTAAATTACTTATTAGCCTCAAGGCTAGATTGTAATTGTTATGAGGTAACCATTCGGTTACAACATAATGAAAAAAAAAAAAAAAAAAAAAAAGATTGTAGTTGTAGAAATATCAGAAACAGGGGCAAGTCACCTATAAATTTTGTAATATAAAAACCTATATACTAACTGTTTTGCTGAAAGCTTCTCAAGATTAATGATGAAAAGTAAGCGCACCCCCTAAGTCTACACAAAATACTGTTCTCGCCAACCATAAAACTAACTATGTATTGAGTATGGAATCCTCCATATTTACTTACTTATGTCTTGATCCAAATGAGCCGCCGCCATAGTCATCAGGCTTTGTGTGAAATTGTTTAAAGGTGAATAGAATACTCTTATCAGGGAATCATTACTTGCCGACATCTGAAAAATAAATAAATAAATGGAGAGTCTGTAGATAAAATAAAACGTCTGGTGTATCTTTGATCGAAGCGTCTGTGAGACTGTATGAGTTGCATTACAATGACTGCAGACTGTGAGAAATATTGAAACTTATTAGATACTAATAACTCACTCTGCGGGTTTCAGGACCCACGAATTCAGGATGTAGTTTAATGAGATTTATATGGTGGACCAGAAATAATAGAATAAACACAGATACTCCGCCAAACGTTTCCCAAAACGTGTCACAGTACCGACAACATCGAATCTTCACATACTTCCACATTAAAATCCATAGCGGTATAAAAATATTTTTGTAAATAGCCATTTATATTAAAACTTGTGAGTGACAGATAACATGAAGAAATAGGTATATTTTGCCAGTGTTCAAATTTGGCGGACATAATGTTAATGGTTGTGTCAATGTCAAATTCTGTAACAAATCCACAGATAACTTTATACTAGTCAGAGAACAAATTTGATCTGTCTGACTTATTAATAATTAAATTTTAAATTTAAAAACGTCTAAAAAGCAAAAAATAACAATCGTGCTCGCGTCGGGGAACCGCTAAGTAAAATTTCATGGTCAAAAGTTATTTTCGACCATGAGACCACCTGGGAACCCCCTATATACCCTTTCAAACAAAAGAAGAATTTTTCAAATCGGTCCGGGCGTCTTTGAGTAATCTGGAAAAACAAAAAAATATTCTGACGATTTGAGAACCTCCTCTTTTTTTAGGGTTCCGTACCCAAAGGGTAAAAACGGGACCCTATTACTAAGACTCCGCGGTCCGTCTGTCTGTATGTCTATAGTAAGCCATATAATTCCAAAAATACAATACGTAAATAATATTACAAGTTTAAAAGCGATTGCAGTTTAATATTTCATATACTTTTTTTATTATTGATAGGCTTGCACTTGACCACTATCTCACCTGATGGTAAGCGATGATGTGGTCGACGATGAAGTACGCTTAATTATTGTGCAAAGAGATGCAAACATCCGTTTCGATTAGATTTGCAGTGTTTACGAAAACTGAAATAGAAACTGAAATTGCGAGGTACAAATCTAATTGAAGTTGGGATGAAGTTGGTTTAACGAATGCGCGAGGCACGAAACGGTACTGTTTTTGTATGAGATTTACTACTGCGCAGCCATTGTCAGCCTTGTGTATTAACCACAAAGGTAACGCTACCTTCGCGGTTATACGAGCGATCCATGGAATTTTTATACAACTGTGTCCAGACTTACTTTACAAAGTGTGCTTTTTTAACCCCCGACGGAAAAAGAGGGGTGTTATAAGTTTGGCGTGTGTACCTGTGTGTTTGTGTATCTGTCTATGGCACAATAGCTCCTAAATGGATGAACCAATTTTAATTTCATTGTTAGGGTTCCGTACCCAAAGGATAAAAACTGGACCCTATTACTAAGACTCCACGATCCGTCTGTCTGTCTGTCTGTCACCAGGCTTTATCTCTTGAACCGTGATAGCTAGACAGTTGAAATTTTCACGTTAGATGATGTATTTCTGTTGCCGCTATAACAACAAATACTAAAATCAGAATAAACAAATATTTAATTGGGGCTACCATACAACAAACGTGATATTTTTACCGTTTTTTGCGATAATGGTACGGAACCCTTCGTGCGCGAGTCCGACTCGCACTTGGCCGGTTTTTTGAAGTCGGTTAATCAACTTACAGACAAAAAAAAAATGTGATTAAGCAGTAAACTGGTAGAACTAGGAGCAGACATAAATAGTATTAGGTCCTCAGAGTCAAGCTGACTAAACCCTAGTCGCCGACTGATTTAGTATCAACCCGAGTTTATAAATAACTAGCACTTCGCCTGCGACTTCGTTCGCGTGATCCGTGTTTTGTCCTACAGATGACTTTTTAATAAAAATAAACATACAAACTTTTATCCCCTATTTCACCCCTTAGGGGTTGAATTTTGAAAAATCCTTCCTTAGTGGATGCTTACATCATAATACGAATAAGGAATACGTGTGCGAAATTTTAAGTTTCTAGCCCTAAGGGTTTGGCCTGTGCGTTGATACATCAGTCAATCACTTTTGCCTTTTATATATATAGATGTGTGCGACAGGTTATTTATAGAAAGAAATAGATCAGCTAAACCACTAATTTCAGCCGAATTCGTAAAGCATTACTAATGCGGATGTGAACTGCCTTTTTTTCACGATAGGTGGCGCATCGTCGCTATGGCTATCGAAAGCTGTCGAATTCATACATTTTGTAAGCTATCATTTTGTAAATTTTAGTTTTCTCGATAATTGCCTGTAATGTGTGTTGTACCAGGATGTTCCAACCCTGGTGTTCATTTATTGCCCAAATAATACTGAGAAAAGGCTATACATATTTATAGGTTAGGTTAGTTATGTTCTTGTCAAAATAACTCTGATTATATTGCTTGGTAATCTTCGGCGATATAGTGGATCTATTAACGTATTGATAAATTTCTACAGCAGAAATGTCATTTGCTTGGCCTTCAGAAGCTTGAGGGCTTTGATTGCCGTAAATAAAATAAAACTTCAAACCTAAAACGTAGAGAATACCAACATTTTAAAGTAATGTTCTCTAATTTTTTGTAAATTTTCCTACCATCAAGTAAGAATTAACTCCTTACAATTAAAAAACATATCCAAATTTAGAACATATCGCCGATGAAAAATATTTTATTATATAAAAGTCTGCCTCTCAATAAGATCTGTTTTCTTTCCAGTCATCCTTAATTTTTTAGTTCGTCTTTCAACTCCTTAAGCTTCCAGGGACAATACACAATATTATCAATAACGTTGGTTAAAAACAAAAAATAACAAAAAACGTGATGTAAACAAAGCAAAAACTGCCGCCAGCGACATCTGCGTTAATCTTTGCGTTCACATCCCCATTGGTATAATAATACTTTACTTTTACTAAGAAATTTATATCAAGGCCAACACAACAGAGCCAAATTATTAAAATTAAGTTTCATCAAGTGTGATTAGAATGTATGGTGTAATGTTTTATCAATCCATCTCCCACTTTTATTTTGCAAAAATGTTTAGAAAAATAATAATTAAGTCTGGTCACACCGTAAGGCGGCCATATTGAATTTTTTTAGTGATTCGGAAATTATCGTCTGCAATGGAGTCATATTTTTGCTTATCAAAATTTGATCATATTTTCGTTGAGAATTCGCCAAAATTATGTCATTTGTGTATGGTATCTCAATCCGGTCGCGGTCATTGCAGAAAATCCTCGGTCGTTTGACAATATTCGCCTGAGTATAATATTGTTGTTATATTCACTGTCGACCCTGGAGACATCTTGTGATAAAAACCCATTATTGCGGCAAGTTACTTGGCTGTCTGATTTTGTCTTCACGTAAAACGAGTAACAAAATTAATTTGGTGCTATTCAGGTGTCCGCAATCATGGATGTGTCGTGGGGTAAGTAGTAGTAATATTAGTTTAATAATTAATTTCTCCGTTATCTTGTATTGTGATGTCCTTGTGTGGTTATTTCCAGACGCGGATAATTTTGAGCCTAAGCTACCAACCACGTTGACTACTTCGAGTAAATGGGAAGGCGAAGATGAGGAAGAGATCGTGAAGGTAAGTGTGCTTTGCCAAAAAGTTTATTTTTGTTAGCATCGGGTATTACGTTAGTGATTCGTGAGTTTTCGCGAATTTTCAGTACATAACCTCAATTTAGTGCATACGTGTTGACGTCAGTGATATTGCAGGAAAGTTGGGAAGACGAGGAGGAAGAAAAGAAAGATGAGGAGAAAACCGAGATTTCCGCGCCTCCTCCGGCGAAGCCGAAGAAGAGGATCCAGGACAAAATAGCCGAAAAAGAGGTAAGTAGAGTGATATCAGCAAACATATGTCGTGAACTTTATATTACAAGGCCACTGGAGAGTTACATCCTTGTCATAGTGTCATAGGGCGTATGAAATAGCTAATTAGACGTAATAATTATTATTGTCATTGAAGGATTCTTCCAGAAGCTGTATAACTTGTTTGACTTTCTGTGATTTAGTAATAGGTACACATTATTATTCATTTATCCTTTTTGCTATAATGTAAAGCACATACATACATTACTATCTAGATAAAACATAGTGAAAGTTCTAAAGCCACTCAAAACTGGAGCAAATGTCTCAATAGAAAGTTACAATAATTTATTGAACCTGTTTAAAATTCTGTGTGTCTGATATTTAGCAAGAATGTTATCTGTAACTTATTTCAATTAGTTATGCATCATGCAATACTATCATATCTTCAAAAACTGCAGTAATGGAATTGTATTGTAGTGAAATTATGAACATAAAGAAAATTGTGCTCTTGTTATCACCCATAAAAGGAAATACTTCAAGCATCACATTTGAATGCCTTTTCTCTGAAAAGAACAGTATGTGTTTATTATAAAGACTATTATTGGCTGAAAAAATTCTGTTTCTTCACTGTTAGGGCAATTTTTTTTATACATAGCAAACAATGCATTTTACAAATGTATGACTTGTTAGTATGACAATTTATATGATCTCTGTAAATCATCGCAAATTATTGTAAACTAGTTTCTGCCCACGGCTTCGCCCATGTAAAAAGTGTTTTATCATCCCAAGAGAATACAAACTATCCTATGTCCTTCTCAGGGACTCAAACTATCTCCATGCCAAATTTCATCTAAATCAGTTCAGTATATCCAGAGAATACAACCTCACAAACTTTACCTCTTTTTAATATTAGTATAGACTAGTTTTCACCCAGTGTTCAAAATTGGAATGTGATTCTTTAAAAGTATATATAGTTTCCTGCACTTCTCCAGACTTGAACTAAGAGTTACAAATTTCACATTCCACCAAATGGATAATATGTTTACAAAGTTTTCTCTTCACTTATTCATTTTAATACAATACAATGTAAAGATGCTTGGTTTGGAATCCCTAGCTAGGGTATACTAGTTTTCTACTAGATTGATACTATTCATAAATATGAGGTCTTCTACTTAGCTGCATAAGTTACAAAAGTATCCTCCGAATCATTTATTTTTATGGCATATACTATGCATCATTCAATTGCAGCGACTTGAACGCGAGAAGGCAGAAAGAGCATCCGCAGAAAAGGTGATCGAAGAGCTGACCCCTGAACAGAAACTGGCAGAGAAGCTGCGTGCGCAGAAACTGCAAGAGGAGTCCGACTTGAGGCTCGCCATGGAAACCTTTGGTGAGTGGACACCCATATTGGTGTAAGAACTAATCCTACTTCCTACTCATATAATAATGTGAAAGTTTATGTAGATGCATGTTTGTTATCCTGTCATGCAAAAACCATTGAGCGGATTTTGATGAAACTTTACTTATATATCAGAATAACAGATAATGTATGAAGTTATTAAGTGTTAATTCCAAGCGGGCGGGTGCTAGTCTCCCAATACACAGACTATGCAGCATAAGATTAGATCTAGAAGGATTATTTAACCTTCTAATGAAAGAAAGTACTGTGTCATCATCCACTTCCACAATCACAGCAGTCACCATTTGTTTCATTTGTTTCTTTCTTAAAACAGACAAAAACATTTGAAGTTCCCATTTCTTTGCTACTTTGTTCTTGGGAGACCAAGACTATGTAACAATACAGAAACACAATTGGAAAGTTTGTATTAACAAAAGTTAACTGTTATGTTTTCTTTCAATCAAAGTCTGGTAACTCTCTAAACCGCACAATTTTATAGATACTGCATGGGAGGCCTACAATGTTAGTGATGTCTAAGATAAACTTTAAAGGTACCTATGATTTGAAAAAGTTGCATTGGTACATGCCTGGATTTAAACCCCCAACACAAAGCACAAGAGCCACTGTGCCACTGGAGTAAACAATTATTATTATTGCATAAATAAAAATAATGCACAGTGCACTTAACACAAAAGCTGATAGTAAAGTATAAAATTATCTGTATTTCAGGTGTCACTAGTGAAACCGGTACGGGCAGAATTGATGGCTTCCAACCAACCACAAAGGAAGAATTCACAGAGTTTGCCGATATGCTTACCAAGAAAATATGTCTGTTCAAGGCCAGGGAGGAGTTTCCGACCTTTATCGATGAATTCATGAGGAATGTAGTGGTTCAATGTAAGTGGAATTGTTTTTTTTAACCCCCGATGGAATAAGAGGGTATTATAAGTTTGACTTGTGTACCTGTGTGTATGTGTATCGGTCTGTGGGATCATTGCTCCTATACGGATGAACCGATTTTGATTTAATGTGATTGAAAGGTGACATTATCATGAGTGTTCATAAATATGTTTGATGCAAATCAGCTCAGCCGTTCAAAAATATGGGCATTTTACTGTTTGAATGGGGTATTTGAGCAAGATATTGTGCTGGGGGATTTGAAGATTTTTAATTTTACTTAAACTCCATTTGCGATAACATTAGACGTTTAAATTAGCCTATTTTACAGCCCGTTCAACCGATTTTGACTTCTATTGCGTTAGTGATACGACATGGTAGCTGTAGTAAACGGTTTTGGTAACAAGTTTATGGTTTTTATGTCCTCCTTATGTTTACGGGATAGAACTCAAAATCGGTTGAACGGACTGTAAAAAGATTTGGAAACATGTCTAATGTTATTTCAAATGGAGCATAGGTGGTAATGATTTTCTTGGACTCTGCTTTCAAGTAGTTTCGTGTTTACTAATAGGTTGTGGAGGTCAGAGTCACTCATGAAAAGTACGCAGCTGAATCAGGTTAGACTTAAGCTGACTACTGACCAAAATGGTTGGTAAAGGTTAGCAGATTGATTGGTTTCTTTTGACTCTGTTGACTAGATTCACTGAGGCACAGATAATATAATACTAGCATACAGATGCCTCATTCTGTACAAAGAAACTGTGCCGACGTAACTAGCTTTCTTTGACGGACTATACGGATTATTTACAAAAACTACATTAATCGCGTTTGGTTCCGTTCCTAGGCTATAGATGGTGCTAGCAGCGATTTGCAAGTAAAAGGTTTTACTCGGTTCGTGAATGTAACCTTCTATTGGAATCAATTTTAAATGATCTTTCTAATAATTTTTGAAATGTGAATATGCCATAATTTTGGGCTTAAGAGGGTTGATTAAACAAGAACATAAAATTTTTATGATCAATTCTAGAAAATGTTAATTTTACACACAATTCAATAACAAATCGATGCATATCGCGCCATCTAGTGATATTTACTTGAACCAAATTTTCTTCCTTAATCGCTTGATTGTCGTGACTGAGGTCTTCATGTCGATGACACGACAGAAGTTTAGATTTTTCTTTTTACGCTAAAAGCCAAAGAACTATGAAATTTGACGTTTAGAAAACTTCACTCTACACTAGCGCCCTAGTGGCAAATTCGAACGCGATGCTTTCTTTACAACCTTTTTGCAATTTACTATGTTGGTAAGTTAATCATTCCGAATGTTCCCTTTTCAGTGTCTTCCGCAGACATCAAAAGGATAAAGCTGACAGTAGACAACTTGTACATTGAAAAACAAAAGTCGGAAAAGCAGGACAAGTCCAAGAAGCCAAGCAAGGGCAAAGGAAAGGCTAAATTAAAAGTTGAAGGCGATAATGTGAGTATACCTTATCTTATCTTATCTTATGGAGGGGCCGAGAACATCTCGGACACTTCGACCCATTGGGATCTATTGTGGTCCCCTAGATAACTTACTCCCCCCCAATCTCGTTGAAAACCGTTTTCATGAGTTTTACAACGAGACTAGGAGATATGAGCCTATAGTCTTCTGGTATACCTTAATTATTATTCATTTGGCCACACCTTTGTTGTGAATGTCGGTTCTCCTCAAGAATCGAGGCATGTTTTCTTCTATATTACAGCAATTGATATTTATATATTATATAAAAATCATGTTCGTTAGTCTCGTTAAAACTCAAAAACTGCGTGACAGATTTGAATAATTCTTTTTTTGTTTTGTTTGCTATTAAAAATAAACAAAATGTAAGGTAGGTAGGTGGGTGGGTAGTTAGGGTATTTAGGTAGGTAGGGTAGGGGTAAGTAGGGTCTGAAGGTAGGTAAGTAGGGGACAACTAGTCCTAAATTTATTGTTCTACAAAGGTGATGTAAGGTTTTGTAATATAAGATTATCTTAGTTAATTATGTTAGTTATAAGTTACATGTGTTAGAACCTCCTATGCGAGAGACTCGATTCCGTATGGAAACTCTGTGTTATTTGTATGCTGAAATATTGTGGTTCTAGTGTTCTGTTTGATAATTTAGTGAGGCATATTTCAAGAAGAGATTTAAGTTGCATGATAGATATTCACTGGCATGTTTAATAATGCGATCAGTTGCGGTCGCATTATTAAGGGCCGATTTCAACAATGAAACTAATCGCTTTTAGTTCAAGTAAACTCAGTTTATGCAAATACAGCGTTCTGATTGGTGATAGTTTCTAAGCTTCTCACCTGAAAACCTGTGACAAATAGGAATTAAAGTAAGGTGCGACACATTCTTAACTCGAAGTACTCAAGTCAGACACTCTCTTAGCACTGTGTATGTTAACATAGCAGCGACAGTTGACTTACTGCAAGTTTTACTAACTTAGGCTACCCATTTCCACATAAGGCAAACAAAATGCTGGCGATTGCCTGTTACCTAATGACTTTCAGGTTTGACTGCGTAAGTAAGTGCATATTTATATCTATACTCTAGTCATTTTGAAGATACAATGTTTTGCTAACAAAGTAAAACAGTATTTTTTTTGGGCTTACATATAGTTGTTTCAGACCTGGGTGTCTTGTGTGTGTGACTTTAAATGTTTGTAAACTCACCCACGGTACAGGAAGAAATCAAAATATATATAGAATGTTATATATAGATTTAACTGAAATAGTGTAGATGAAAAACAGTTTGAGAACAGAAAATATTCAAGGTCGTAGGACTAGAAGATTAGATGAGCGAACCTTAAATTTTCGTCCCCACTGTCAGCTTTTAGTTAGTAAATATTGTTCTCATCTTGGCCAGAGTATAGATGTAAATTATGATAAGGCCAGTATGATCTTTGAATGTAAAAATGCGACTTCAAAAAGTCTATGTGCACGAAGTTAAACAGTAGACCTTTCATCAATACACAATATATTTGTATAAAAAGTTTTATCACAAGCTTGTTCTGACAAATAATGTTGTGTCATTTCTACATAACAGACATATGTCGTATATATTTCGTTCTCAAATCGATAAGATAGATACTACGTGTTTTATCATTATGCTATCACACGCTGCAAGAGATACGCTTATCACTTAGGAAATAGTATTATTTAATCACTTCTTATAGGTCAAGTTTGCTTCATTATTTGATTAAGTTATTTACAAACAATATGGTAATCATGACAATTTGCTAATTAGAATTTAATGTTTGTAAGAGTTTTGATGGATTAATTATATAAATTATTATTGTTCTTTGCACTTTGAGATGATTCGTGACTGGGTCAAATGTATCCAGTTTTATATTGATACTTGCGAATCGCACCGGCTTCGCACGAGTCAAATTATATTATGTAATGGACCAAGTGATTAATCAGTGCACTATGTATATGTAATGTCCGGGTATTATGAATCAAGTCAAGTCAAATCGGGCAATGTAATGACTACTGATATAGGCCCGATTTTTCAATAGTCTGATAATTTTTAACTGAGGAATAAAAATCAAAAAACCCGACTGCTTGAAAAGCGAACTAAAAAGACGTAAACAAGGAGAAAATCATGCTGTGCAGTCGGAGGATACGTCTGGTTTTGGTCAGCCAGCTCGCGAAGATGTATCCTCCGACTGCACAGCATGATTTTCTCCTTGTTTACGTCTTTTTAGTTCGCTTTTCAAGCAGTCGGGTTTTTTGATTTTTTTATTTATAACTTTTTAGTTCATTATTTTTTCGAATTAGGTACATTTAAACATATAAGTGTTATATATTTTTGAAATCACCCCTTCAAATTCTTTATTTTGATACCCCACACGAAAGGTTTGGAAGAAAAAAAAATTTGGGCCCCCACAAAATGGCGCCCAAAAACCGCCATATTCCTATTTTCCAATTTTCATGTAGCCAGTGACACTCGCGGGGTTAAGACGAATCGATTGACGTAAGAACCATCAAAATCGGCCCACGCGTTTGGTCTCTAGAACGCCACATAGGAACAAACATACATACATACATAGACTGATAAACACATTACCCTCCTTCGGCAGTCAGCTAAAAATGGCGGTTTGACGGCTTTTGTATAGAAAATATGTCAAACGGCCATTTTTATTCCTCAGTTAAAAGTTATCGGACTATTGAAAAATCGGGCCTTAAACTTCTAAATTTATCACATTGTCTGGTCGTTATGGAAATTGCTGCGTAATAGTTTGGCAATTCAATAATTATGGTCAATTTATTAATCGTTGGTATCTATGGGCACCCCGACACGGATAGGTTGGGTTCGAAGGGATTCGCCTTCATGTTAGGTTACTGCAGGCAAAAATTATAGGAGCGCCGCGCAGCGGGCCTTCGTCTACTTTGTCGCTTAATTAGTGATCGTAATTACCTATTCTAATATATCAAAATCAATTTCAACATTAAAATAAATTACATCTTTTTATACCAGGCCCAATAAGTGATGGGCATTATTCAGAAAGCCCGGTCAATTAAAATATTTCAATGGTTTTTAGCATAGTCCACAAACCTTCCTAGTTTATCGCTCTTTCTATTAGTGAAAACGGTATCAAAATTCGTTACGTAGTTTAGAAGAAGTTGGCAGAGAAACAGAAATGACGTCGACAGACGCAGACAGCAACTTTGTTTTATGCTATTTAGGGATTGTGCTTGAGTTTCTGGCAAAACATTCCTTGGGTATGGATGTTGGTGAATGCCATTTACTGATTTTTTATGAAAATCTCTATTTTCCAAGCATAGATTTACTATAAATCTTACTAGTCTTGCCTTCTTGTATTGTTATCCAGTTACTGGATTGCGGACCTTTACATATTTGGATAAAGACCTGTTATATTGATTGAATAGCTTCAGGTCGGTTTATGTATGTGGGTAGTCTAAAATGTTGCTTATTACCACTTTAAACACATTATCTGTTGTTATCGAAGCGGAGAAAAGTGATGTTAGAAGTCTGTCTCGGCTTCTGTAGAAGTCTCCATTTTCAACCCCCGACGGAAAAAGAGGGGTGTTATAAGTTTGACTTGTGTTTTTGTGTATCTATCTGTGGCATCATAGCTCTAAACCGGATGAACCGCTTATGATTTCGTTTTTTTTTTGTAAGGTGACTTAATTTATAGTCTTCTTAGAAATGTTTGATAAAAATCGGTTCAGCCGTTCAAAGTTATGGGCGTTTTACTGTTTTAAAAGGGGTGTTTTCGCAAGATATCGTGTTATAATTACGTGTTCAATAGATTGTCGATCGAAGCTTGTCTACTACCAGATTAATTATGTAGCATAGAATAAAAATGTTTCGATCTTTTTTTTTAATTATACTTGTTGAATAAAAATGTTTTTTCTAATATCCGCCTTTCTCTTTATTTCCAGGCTCACCTAAATCAATATGATGCTTATGGGAACTTTGACGACGACTTCGACGATTTTATGTAAACCATCACACTCCTTGATTCTAAGTCGGTACCTGGTGGCACTAACGATGTTTCCCTTGTTACACAAACCGTTTTGTGTCTTATCATTCTTGTTATACGGGCGATTGTTGCTTGTACACTAATTTAATATTGCAACTTCGAATAATTATGTACTGTCTTGAATGTTATTTTACTCATTTAGTAAATCTATTTAACATAAAAATATTTTTTATATGTTAAGTGTGGTCTGTATTAGTCTACAAGCAGTAATCTTTGAATATATGAATTTATAATACATAGTTGATATGTATATTGTGTGATCAAAATTCGTATAAAACATTAACTTTTTTAGTTTTTGTTGAGGCCCGGTATAAGAAGGTTTATGTATATTTAAATTATTAATAGCTATTACTATTTTGTCCACGCTTTTTGTTTACGTTTGTCTCCAGGTACCCAGGCACGTTACATTAATATAGTCAATGTAAAGATTAATATAATAAAAATAAAAATATTTACACAAATAAACTGCAAAAAAATATAAATGAGAAGTTCACATGAAACGCTTCATTAAGTCATTAGATTAAGATTTAGTACAACAATTTTATTTATTTAAACTTAAATGTAATAAAAATCGCTATCTTCATGGATTACATATTGAATAACAATCATGCACTTTTGAAAAGATACAAAAAAAATATTCCTCCATTACTTCATTCATCAAATGCATGAATTCATTCATGATTTTTCGACCACTGTGTGTCGATGGAGCACGCTTGCCTAGAAGTAACGTATTCTAACTTCTAATACTTTCTTGTTTTTTAATCGAAATAAAATATCCTAATTGTAACAACCTATGCTTCCATAAGTTTTTGATATTATTAACTTAGTTTTAGTGAACACAACTTTTCTCATGCTCAAAGATGTTTTTTTAGAGAGAAAAAAAAATAGCAATTCTTCGCAATAAATGGAAACTCGCTTGTAGATAGAGTTGATATATTTTTCATACGTGTATAGAACATTGATCGGTTATTGTAACGTGCCTCAAGCCATGTATAGCCTATATACATATATACAATGTAATATACAGTCGTTTCATTCTATGGTTATGGCCCGATGTTATGTTATATAGATAATAAATTTTTTATTGTGATAATTGTTGTCGTTTTCTTGTAAAACCTGCATTTCTAGATATTTGGTTGGTGGAATCAACACAGATGATCGACGTATATGTATAATGAAATGAGTTCAGAAACTTTAAGCCAAGTAATAAAACGATGCGGTTTCAAGCTTGTTTAATCTATATAAATAAAAATGAATCCCTATTTTCCTTGGTCACGGCATCACCCGTGAACGGCTGGACCGATTTCGCTAATTCTTTTTTTGTTGTGTTTGTTAATGTTAGGAGAAGGTTCTTATAAAAAAAAAATATGAAAAAGAAATTGGTATCTTACCTTAGGTAGGTAGGGTAGGGTAGGTAAGGTAGGGTAGGGTAGGTAGGGTAGGGTAGATAGGGTAGATGAATGTTTGGTGTTTTTATGGCAAAACAAAGTTTGCCGGGTCAGCTAGTATAAAATATTATTATTATTTTTTGACAATCTCGGGACCCTAGGGTCCCAGCCCTCTGAATGGCGTGCGAGGAGCCGAAGCCAACTCGCAGAGGCCCCGTTAGGCATGTATCAGGAAATGTGACACCAACCGATGATTTTCCCTGTATGCACTACGCAACTGCACTCAAAGACAATCCCCGGTTGGTGCAGGACTGTTGCAAATTATGGAGAAAAATATGTTGATTTAGTGGATCGATTGCCTAAAACTATAGAAGGACAACCGGCCTCCGCCCGAGCACTGTTGAACTTTACTGCTATCCACAGATAATATAATACTAGCGTACAGATGCCTCATCCCATACAAAGAAACCGTGCCGACGTAACTAGCGTTTTTCATCTGATTAATCTTGTTATTTTTGTAAGTACATCAATCGCTTTCGATCCCGTTTCACGGCAATAGATGGGTATGAACAATATGAATCAATAATGAATAGGTTCGTGAATATTTTTTTATTTAAATACAGTGACGGTTCGTTTTATAGTATTTTTTTGCACGTTTTTACAGTTTTTTGCACCAAAATGCGTTACAATGCAAATTTTAACAATCGAGTGGAATACCTCAGAAATTTAAAAATGCGCCATCTATTGGCATCAATTTTGAATGATCCGTTCAAATAATCTTTGAACTGTGAATTAAGAGCCCAATATTCCACAATTTTGTACTTAGGACAGTTGATTAAACAAGAACGTACAATTTTTTATGTTCAATTCCAGAAAATGTTAACTTTACACACGATTCTATTGAATAGTGTGTACATGTCGCGCCATCTAGTGAGATTTATTTGAACCAAATTTTCTTTCTTAGCAATGAGACCCCGTGGTGCTATCAAATGGCAGGGGGTGACTTGCACACTCAATTAATTAATATTATAATTATTACGGTTTTGGTTAATCAGCTCGCGATTATGTATCTATCCTCTGACTGCACAGCACAATTTTCTTCTGGTTTACGTCTTTTTAGTTCACTTCATAAGCAGTCTGGTTTCTGAAATTAACTTTTTTTTTTTTATAACTTTTTAGTTATTTTTTTTTCGCATTACTGTCAAACATATATGTTATATATATATATATATATATACTTGTATACATCCCACACGATGGGGTTGAAAGAAAAAAATGGGTTTCCGCGATTTGCGTTGATCATACCACGATGATATCTTTTTACCCGACTGCCGAAGGAGGGTAATGTGTTTATCAGTCTTTGTATGTATGTATGTCAGTATGTATGTATGTATGTATGTTTGTTCCTATGTGGCGTACTAGAGACCAAACGCGTTGGCTGATTTTGATGATTCATATGTCAATCGATTCGTCTTAACCCCGCGAGTGTCACTAGCTACATTAAAATTGGAAAATAGAAAAATGGTGGCTTTTGGGCGCCATATTGATGATGACAAAAACTTTTTTTTTTTCCAAACCCATCGTGTGGGGTATCAAAATAAAGGGTTTTAAGAGGTGATTTCAAAAATATATAACACTTATATGTTTAAATATACCTAAATCTTAGAAAAAGATAACTAAAAAGTTATAAATAAAAAAAGTTAATTAAAAAAATCTAAAAACCCGACTGCTTTAAAAGCGAACTAAAAAGACTTAAACAAGGAGAAAATCATGCTGTGCAGTCGGAGGATACATCTGGTTTTGGTCCGCCAGCTCGCGAATATGTATCCTCCGACTGCACAGCATGATTTTCTTCTTGTTTACGTCTTTTTAGTTTGCTTTTTAAGCAGTCGGGTGTTTTGATTTATATAATAAACTTTTTTTTTTATAGTGTCTCTCGCTTCTTCTCTGATCATAAACTATTGTAAAGCCATACCTCTAAGCTTTAATACGATGTACCTACTGTATGTCAATGTACATGAATATTTTTTGTTAGGGCACAGCTCTATACAAATTCTGGCCATGTCCTTTGCCATTTTTCTTTTTATTCAATTTTAATGTAGAGACACTCGCAAGGTTAAGAAGAATCGTTTGACGTAAGAATCATCAAAATTGGCCAAGGCAAAGGTTCTCTTGGAACGCCACATAGAAACAAAAATAAATACATAGACTGATAAACAGATTAACCTCCTTCGGCAGTCGGGTAAAAAATTAAACACGCCTAGTATAGAGAATAAAAAAATATCTTCGAAAGCTTGTCTTCTGGTTAGCTTCTACCAATCTTTTATTTTGCTTTCTACTTATCTGCTGCACTTTCAGTCAATACATGCGTACCCTTGGTCTTAAGTCGCCTACCTTTTAAAAAGGATGTCATCACCTTGGATCCACTTATCATCTTACACTTCTTGGTGGTCAATATTGCGCAAAGAATCATGATGATCTTGACTACACGCCAATCATATTTACCAAGTAAGGGCTGTGTTAAACATGTAGGTTGGTTCAAGTAGGTACCCTCACTGAAGGTACAAGTAGTGTACCTAAATATTCGTTGATTTATTGATTGTTGAACATTTTTTGTTCACCTACTAAGGTGTTCACCCATCATCCACTAGATGGATAGACCTCATTAGATCCTCAAGGTATTGAATGTAAACGCAGTGCCACGAAAAGTCTCGCTAAAGCCGCTACCAACTTATCAGACGGTCCATGTCAACTCCGCCAAGAGAGTAGACTAAGAAGCAGAACTGAGTTGTTCAGGGTCCAACAATGGATATTTTAATGCATAATGACTGATTTAATTTTGCGATGAAGCAAGAAATAAGCTCTTTGAGGTCATAGGCTTATAGCTTATAGCGTGGTCGCGTGATCACCGCCACAAATATTACAGTAGTTCATTATTCCTGACTATAAACTATAATGTTTATAAATGTTTATTATAGCTAATTTTAAGGGACACAAAGTACTAAGGACACACTATATTTGTGTGGCACTGAAAATCACGCTTGCTTTTTTTAATTAATTATTTTTTTTATTTATTAGTTTATCCTCGCATTGGATCGCCTTCCAGCAATTACACCAATGGAGCACAATCTTATAATAAACTCACTATAAGTCCAGGTTTCCTCACGATGTTTTACTTCACCGTTGTCAACGATGTCCAAGATTAACTTAGAAAGTACATATGAATTGAAAAATACACATTGGTACTTGCCCGGATTCGAACCCACGACCTCAAGCACGAGAGGCGAGGTCTAAAGGGCTTATTACACTATACGGTATTCAGGGCCCTAAACTCTAATTTAGGGTAGTGTAATAGCTGTTAGGGAGTTAGGGTTCTCATAATATGACCTTATTGCTTCGGAATGGGGAAGGGACCCGGTATTCAGGGCCCTGAATACCGTGTAGTGTCATCAATGAATTTTGTTTTACAAAACAAAGACCCAACAGCTGGCCCCATGTCCATGTTTGGCAATAGGTAGAACAAGATATGCCACAATATGGCAATAAGTATCGTGTGGGATTCCTCACGTTTACCTGTTACCCCGCCCACTACTTGTAGGTACCTTGAAGATTTGGTCAAGCTATTGCAGCTTATAAAACAATGCGATATGTTGTAATATGTAAGTGTAGGTACATGATATTATTGTGAGTTACATATTCGTGCGAATAAATCCATTTAGAGAGTTTGATTATAAATCATTGGCATTCTTTCGTGGGAAAAAATTTATAACTTCTACCTACAACGGGACCAACTCTGAAATGGCGAATGAACAACCATCTTCTTCTGAGTTTTGTATAGAAACAATTTAGTTATATTCTTTCATCCCCAGAGAGAACTGGTACTTAAATACAGGGCCGGATCAAAGAGTAGGGGGGCGCGGGCGAGCCGGGCAAATGCCCAGAGAGGGACGGCGAAACTGCACTAACAGCCCTTTTCACTTTATCAGAAAACCTAACTTATTCGTTGTGCGGTGCTAAAATTTTCAAGCTCGCTTCGCTGTCGGATGTTATTGGTTCTTGTTGTAAACCCACCGATAAATAACATTCAAAATGTTATAAAAATTCTTAAGTGAAAATTTCGAGCTCACTTCGTTTTCACTTTGAACTCGAACTTGTCAATAAAGCGGCTTTATCCGATCCGACGGTTTAAAACCGCATTTTTTAATATATCTATATATATAATATCTTGAAACATTTACATTATGGCGTCATTTTAAAGGGCGCCAAAGGGCGGCACATATTGTCTATGCCTGGAGCGACGATATTGCTAGATCGGGCCCTGCTGAAATTTATCAATTACTTTATCTTTCATATTCATAACTTTCATCCCCAGATCCCCTAAATATTTGCTAATAAATAAAAGTTGCACGGTGTAATACCTATTTACTTACATAATCAGGTACACAGGTACCTACTTAAGTTTTTATTATTGTTACACCTTTTTGCAAAAAAAAAAAGCAATTTGGCAATCCATTGTTGTTTTATTGAAATGTGAGAAAAAGTGGAAAGTACGTACCTAACTAGACAAAGTGTTTATTATGTAGACGTAGTAAATTTTAATACTAACAATATTATAACAATAGGATAGCTTCATTCTTTCTTTTCCACAATAAATAAATAAATAAACTTTCTTCGCTGCATTGTGGTAAAATATTCACACCTTATTATGACTCGCCTATTACTTCTTATTAGCTAACTTTTTCTTAGCTAATGATAAGTAAAATACACTTAATATTGTTTCAAATGTATTTTATTATTATTATTTTTCTTTTAGACATTTTTAATTGCTTTCAATTTTATTATTTTATTTTATCAATTTTTTATACTTTTGCGACATTTCTTTTTTTTTTCCTGATTTGTTAATATCGTTATGACAGTGTTGCTGACAGTTTAATTTTGGCTTTGATAGATTTAATTTTAATGTATGAATGACATTTTTTTTATTTTTTTTTTTATTTCGAATAGATATTTTTTTGCTATGTAATGCATGAATGTAATAATATTATGGACTACTGTGTCTGAAAATAATAAATAAATAATAAATAATATCGTTTATTTATAACATAAGGCACATAATAAAGAATTATTATTATTATTATTGTAACATCGCGCTATATTCCCCTAAGGGATAGGCAGAGGGTAACGGTAAAAGGTGGAGTAGAAGGGAAGGGTAGTCCTGTGTTTAATAGAGTTTGGTTTGGCTTTCTCAGTTGTCCCCGCTTACCTCAGTGTAGGGATGGCGATCTGAGATGGATTAATCGAAGAAACGCACAAGTAAGGCGATGATAGCTCAGTGGTAGTGACGTCGGATACCGAGACGAAGGTCGCGGGTTCGAATCCTACAATGAGCTTGAGCTTTCGGTGAAGGAAAACATCGTGAGGAAACCATGCACGGTGGTAGGGTACTTTGTAGTACCCGCCTGGCTGGCAACCACCCTCAAGTTGAAAATCTGTCGCCAAGCACCTTCCGGTGTGTTCCGACAGCAGCACTGAGAGCCAGTTCCCTTCTAGGCTTTGTGTGCTTACCACCATCGGCCACATCATCACTGACCACGGTGAGATTGTGGTCAAACACAGGCCCATACTTAGTTAAAAATGGGGCTGAAAAATCTATTTTTCAAATCAACATTTTGCACTGAATCGAAAACTTATTTCACTCTAGATAATTGGATCCCAGTAGACATGACAGACTGTTTCTGAAGAACTGAGACATTAAGCATTATATTTTCTTAACTTTTTAATGTAACAATTACAAAATAAATTTAGGAAATAAATTACTTCTTTTATACCTGATATAAGTCATCGGCACGTAACTTGGCAAGAGTCGTTAGATGCGCACAAGTCATTTTTTAGGTCTCTTTGGTTACCAAGCGGGACGCGGGGTACGTTTAGCACCATTCCTCGCGCGCGATTGGTTGGTCAGTTGACACAAGGATCGACTGACCAATCAAATCGCGTCCACGTCCCGTTCGCTCTATATGGTAGTTGGTCAGTTCGCGCACTATGCGCAAGTTTACCCCCACTACGCCAAAACCTTGCCAAGTTACGTGCCGATGACTATGCTTTGGTATGGTTGTAAAAATAATTGTAATTATTGAATTCCCTGATTTATGATAAAATAATAGGTTATTATGGTGCCTTTCTTAATTTCTATACTTAAAATGAATTTATAATTACAATGTAAATGCAAACTCGAAAAGAAAACTATTTTTGAGAAATCTTTTTTTTATTTTTTTTTTCTGTTTATTTTTTTTTTTTTGTTTAATCGAATCGATTTATCGATCTTTTAGACGACGATGTATTGTGAATCGATTCATCAGATTACGATTGGAATCGATACAAAAATCTACGTTTTATAAAACAATCGCGGATTCGATTACCGGGCGAAAATATTTAAATGGCTTACCAGGATTGTTGCTTGGGAGGCTATGTAATTTTTGTGCTTGTAAACACGGCATAAACAGCGCCACAATGTAGCAACACCAATGTAATTAATTAAAACGATATATTTTCTTTCAACTATTTTAAAATAATTGTTACATCCGTCGTTACGTTCAAAATAATAAAAAGTGATTACAACATAATAGATTAATATCTCAAATGAAACTTAAATGTAAATATGTACCTACTGCAGCTAATAATAGGTAAATATTAGAATGTAACGGATATGGAAGTAATAAAAATAATATTGGTTGCTCCTTATTCGTTATTTATGTGCGTTAAATGTCAAGCACCTTCCTATAGATACCGTCTCATACATAAATCTTATCTAACATCTTAACTAGTGTACCAATCATATCTAAAATAATAAAAATAAAAAAATATCTTGCTCCCGTCTAGGAATACCTTTCTGTATCGTGGGTGCGTTTACAAACATTTAAACTCACATACACAAGACACACAGATCCGGAACAACTATATCACGATATGTAGGCCATACAAATATTTATTGCGTGCGGGAATCAAACCCGTGAAACGCAGCACAGCAGCCGATCGCTCAACCACAACGCCAACCGCCTATTGCCCACGGTTTCGCTCCCATTGTCTATCCTACAGCACAGATAATATAATACTAGCATACAGATGCCTCATCCCATACAAAGTACCGACATAACTAGCGTTTTTCGTCTGATTAAACTGATTATTTTTTGTACATCCATCGCGTTCGCTTCCGTTCCACGGCGATAGATGGTGTTAGCAGCGACTTGCTAGTAAAAGCGTTTACTCGGTTCGTGAATATTTTTTCTTTAAATACCTACAGTGACGATATGTTTTATAGTATTTTTAAGCACGTTTTCACAGTTTAATTGCACCAAAATGGGTTACAATACAAATTTAAACAATCGAGTGGCATGCTCCAAAAATTTAAAACCGCGCCATCTATTGGCATCAATTTTAAATGATCCGTTCAAATAATTATTGAAATGTGAATTAAAAGCCCAATATTTCATAATTTTGTGCTTGGGAGAGTTGGTTAAACAAGAACATACAATATTTATGTTCAATTCCAGAAAATTATAATTTTACACACAATATTTATATATAGATTTTTAATAACAAATCAGTGCATATCACGGCATCTAGTGGTATTTATTTGATCCAAATTTTCTTTCTTATCGCTGGGACCCCGTGCCTACAGGAACAGTGTATTTTACACAAAATAAAAAGACTAAAGATAAAAATATTCAATAATAGTATAACTTTTTATTAGTGACAGAATTTTCGTAATCCGATCAATATCTACCACCAGATATTACCTAAAAGGCATGAACAAACAACTGAACAAACAATTATACCTTTTTATTATAATCGGTTTGATTTAAACTTAATGGCGGCTCTGAAGTTCGCTATACTCGCAGCACAGTACCCCAGTCCTCACCCCCACTATCATATCATAGCGGAGCGGATTCGCGGAGTGTTTCGAGCCGCCATTACTTTTGCATTGAGCTGTAGCTGTTTAGCACAGCAAATCAAAATAAAATATTCACAACATTGCACATCAAACCAATTCCCCAGAAACCTAGTTTATTAACTAAATCACACACTTCAACATATTCTGCAACAATCCTTCTATGTCGAATCTAATCTGATTCGTACATCTTTTTGGTATCACGTAGCTCCCAAATTTAGCAGCCAAACGATGTTCACACGACTTAAAAAAAATTATTAAAAAAAACAAAATACCCGACTGCTTAAAAAGCGAACTAAAAAGACGTAAACAAGAAGAAAATCATGCTGTGCAGTCGGAGGATACATATTCGCGAGCTGGCTGACCAAAACCAGATGTATCCTCCGACTGCACAGCATGATTTTCTTCTTGTTTACGTCTTTTTAGTTCGCTTTTTAAGCAGTCGGGTATTTTGTTTTTTTTAATAATTTTTTTTATTTATAACTTTTTAGTTAACATTTTTTTCGAATTAGGTACATTTAAATATATAAGTGATATATATTTTTGAAATCACCTCTTGAAACCCTTTATTTTGATACCCCACACGATGGGTTTGGAAGAAAAAATAAAATTGGCCCCCCACAATATGGCGCCCACAAGCCGCCATTTTCCTACTTTCCAATTTTAATGTAGCCTATGACACTCGCAAGGTTAAGACGAATCGATTGACGTATGAATCATCAAAATCGGCCAACGCGTTAGGTCTCTGGAACGCCATATAGGAACAAACATACATACATACATACATACATACATACATACATACATACATACTTACATACATACATACATACATACATAGACTGATAAACACATTACCCTCCTTCGGCAGTCGGGTAAAAAGGTGTGGGCTTACAAATTTTAGCAAATTGAACTAGAATCTGAATGCCTACTCCGAAAATCTTAGATAAAAAAAAACATGTCTATACCAAATATAGTTGATCAGCCTACTTTAAAATTTGTCGGAGTTGCATGCTTGCTTTGATTCATGATTAAGTACCTATTTGATGATCATTATCTGCTATGGATTGCAATATTAATGCAGTCCATCTCTTGATAGCAGGCTAGGGTTACCTGAAAAAGGCAATTAGCCCATTGAACTAAAATATTGGTAGCAGGTACTTAATTGGTTAATATAAATAGAACCACTGATAGACATCATTATTTATTTAGTAATTAATGTACAGAGACAACAAATTAAGACAATAGAGTACAAAGTCACTGCTTATTTCCAAGACATTTCTACCAGCAGACCTAATAATGTCAAATATTTGTTATAAGAATAATCAGCTAATTTGTTATCTTGTTACCAGCGAGATGTCTAATTGAATAATTTCAAAATCTAGGTACACTACTACAATACGTGTAGTGTAGGTATTGTAAATAAAACGTGTTAAGCATCTTAAAGGTGAAAGTTTGTGTGTTTGTATGTTTGTTATTTCTTCACGCTCAAACGGCTGGACGGAACTGGATGAAATCTGGCACAGAGATACATTATAGTCTGGAATTATGGAAGGATTTTTATCCCGGGAATATGTTCCCTTGGGATAATGTACGACATTCACGCGGGCGAAACCGCTGACAGAAACTAGAAATATTATAAATGCGAAAGTTTGTTACTCAATCACGTCAGAATGGCTGAACGGATCCAGATGAAAATTGGCACAGAGATAGATTATAGTCAGAAAAAGCACAAAGGCTTACTTTTCATCCCGGTATAATTTTCAATTGGGATAAGAAAACAATTTTCACGGTGGCAAAGCCGCTGGCAGAATTTGGTCAACTATAAGTTTAGATTTAAAATTACTGCACAAAATTTGACACTACAAATGTAAATGCGTCGACATGAGTAGAAACCTAGTTAACTCTTCTCAAAACGAGCGAGAATTTATGCCAATACCGGTATAAAATTCTCATCAAACTGCCTAAATAGTCCATTCGAGGTAAACGCTCAAATTGTTCACTTTTGCTTTCAACGTGTGTATCACACTTACACTTGCCGCCAGTATTTCGACACTTCCAATTTGTACATTTTATATCGGATAATAAGATTATTACATCATGTCTGTCGGTTTGTGCTCATCTTATTGCGATATGATTGTTAAATATTTGACGCTAACAAGATTATAACGATGTTATAAAACACTAGCTTCTGCCAGCGGCTTCGCTCGCCTGAAAGTTGGCAGTTATCCCGATGTAACGTCTTCTTATTCCTAATCGCTTTCTCACTGTTGAGAATCATGATTCATTTTCAGACTGTCACTAATTTATCTCCATCTGTTTCGATCAGCAGCCTGGTGGAGTGCGGTGCTGATATCTCCAGAATTCCAGATGCTTCGATATTTGATCCGACCACCGTTTGAGGTTTTGGCCTCCTTAAGACGTACTAATTCCATATTTATGTTCCAGGCTCCTCTGCGAACAAACAAAGGAATCTCCTGAGACCAAAAAATATCCTGTGTTCTTTTTAATGTCCAATCTATCTCTTTATCAAAACTCATCAAAATTGGTTCACCGGTGAAAACGTAAAAAACAGACAGACAGGCAAACAGAGTTACTTTCGCATTTATAATATTTGTATGGATGTTAATGTTTGGTCCATCAAAGTTATTGATGTTTAGAAATAATTATGATTGAGGTCACAATTTAGTAATGTGTTGATTGAACTGTGATTAAGTTTTATACAAAAGTGTGTTGCACAAAGTTATTTTATTGATATTTACAATATTAATGCTAAGTAAGCATCTATATAATTTTGTAAAACACTTTATTATTATTTATACGGTAATTCTAAATGAGCAAATAATTACTTAATTAATATAAAATACTTTGTTTCTATATTTTGCAACAGAACCTCAATTCTAGACAGTGTCGAAATGCCAAAATGTAAGGGATTGATCACGTGACGATCCGATAGCGCTTGACATCATGGTGGTTACAACCATTCATCGTAACACGTTTTTACGCTCTGTTTATTAGAAACATTGAAGCAAGCAGTTCTCAAAAGAACTTTTGATCACAGTACGTTTTGACCCTCTGCTTACCAGAAACATTGAACCAAGCAGTTCTCAAAAGAACTTTTTACAGTGTAAACGTTTTGACAAATCACCAGTTCCCGAAAGACGCCCACTGCTGAACATAGGCCTCCCCCAATAGCGATTGACAATCCCATACATTTTCCTTAATAAAATATCACTTGTCTGCAACCACTAGGGAGATTTCCTTGGATGCGCTTGCACAGTGCTTAAAGAGATAATAGTCGATTGGTACCTCATTTCATCAAAAGCGTCCAACAGTACCTCTGCGCGTTGAGTTCGGCCCATCGTACGCCTTCCAAAATGTTACAGGGTCCCGAGAGTACTCCAAAAAAATATGAGAAATCCATACTAATATAATAAATGCGAAAGTAACTCTGTTACCTTTTCACGGCTGAACCGATTCGGATTACATATTGTATGGAGATAGTTTGAAACCCCGGCAAGGACATAGGGTAGTTTTTATCCTGGCAATCATCCTTAAAGGGGTGGATGTTCTCTTTTTTTCATTATAAAAAAAATATAGCAGTGGTAAATTCTAGTTTTGACTAGGTATTTCTAGTTTTAACAAAGGCTTTTAGTAAAAACTAGTTTTAACTAGCGAAAACGTTTTCTAACGAAAAAAGGATTTTAACTGTGACATATACATTTCATAACATTTCCTAGGAAATTTGGGTATTGATTAATGTAAGAATTATCATTTCACACATTTCCCAAATAAGCGGCATTCTATAGATTTCCTAGGCATTGTAAACAATTCCAGGTTTTCACAGATTTCCTATAACATATAACAGACGAAGTAGCGGGCTAAGCTAGTATTAAATAAACTGTTCGCTTTAGACACTAAACAGAATGTTGAGTAAGGCGATTACAAGTGGAAGTAAAAGTGACTAGGGTCAACAACCCGAAGACCTGCTCAAATTCATACAATTTGGGCCTAAACAGGTCTAAGAATGTGGTTTTATACGTAAGCAAGAAAATCGTCTACTTTCCAGCTATCTCTATGTTGAATGATCTAACTTTGAGAAGCGAAAATATGATCCTCATTTTGGCTGCGTCCCAGTCGGGTAAAAATAGAACTTTTATTAAAATGTGTTCATCTTTAATTCCAGGGCAAACCTACACGATCTCAATTTTAATTCATATACGTATATCTAACAAAAAATGCGAATGACAAAGCTGTACAAGTAGCCACATACTGCCGGGCGAGCATGGCCTACTGTGACAGGCTTGAGACATACATTTTTATCAAAGTTTGGGAGCAAAAACCGTGACGAAATGCGTGTGCCTATCACAGAGACCGTGCTCGCCCGGCTGCTAGTCCTGTAAATTTAATAGGTGATTGGTCAATCGACCAGAGAAGGAGAAGAAGATGATTCTTTCTATCTTTCAAGGTAGTATAAAATCCAAAATAGTTTTCCTAATTATTCTAGAGTAGGTGTCAGCATCTAAAATATAATAATAATAACATTTATATGACTGACACAACGCAGGTCATTGGCTGCACCCAAAATTGGATGGGCCACCCAATCCGGGTTAGTATGACACACTCAAAACATCCTCCGGAAACAAACGTGCGTCCCTGCGGTGAAAGTGTCACGCGAATATGCCGAGCAGTTCTTGAGGTCAATGCTACCATACAGACAGACTTGTTGTGTCATTTTGAATAAGAAAAATGTTTTTAGTAAAATTTGAAGATTAGATTATGTTATGTGCATTTCATTATTTTGTTTTATTTTTAGCATAATTGGGAGATGGTTTTAAGCATTTCACAATCTGTCATCCATATTCTTAGTAATTTCCTCCTCTCGACTCAACCTCAACTCAGTTCAACTCAGAATTAGGTAATTAACACATGGCTTTTTATGTATTGACAATGTTCTACACTCGTGAGTCTTTTTACCCGACTGCCGAAGGAGGGTAATGTGTTTATCAGTCTATGTATGTATGTATGTATGTATGTATGTTTGTTCCTATGTGGCGTTCCAGAGACCAAACGCGTTGACCGATTTTGATGATTCATACGTCAATCGATTCGTCTTAACCTTGCGAGTACATTAAAATTGGAAAATAGAAAAATGGCGGCTTTTGGGCGCCATATTGTGGGGGGGCAATTTTATTTTTTCTTCCAAACACATCGTGTGGGGTATCAAAATAAAGGTTTTCAAGAGGTGATTTCAAAAATATATAACACTTATATATTTAAATGTACCTAATTCGAAAAATAATTTAACTAAAAAGTTAAGAGAATATGTATCCTCCGACTGCACAGCATGATTTTCTTCTTGTTTACGTCTTTTTAGTTCGCTTTTTAAGCAGTCGGGTATTTTGATTTTTTTAATTAACTTTTTTCTGTCTTCATTGAAGGTCATAATGAAAACAGAAAAAGCCCTCTGACTCAAGTAGAGCAGAGGAAGTTTCATTTAGAAGGACCATATTCTTAGTCCTTTTGAAGCAAACTTCTTCCACTTGACATGTGTTGATTCGAGTGAAGTAATTACTAAGAATATGGCTACAATGTTATTTTTGGCTAGTGCCCTGAAAAAAGATATAAACGCGCTCTACCCTCAAAAACATAACCTAAACTAACGGATAACCTAAAAGCCTACCCACATCAAAATGACCAATACAGACACACAAACACACAATCTACTGACACAATTCCACACCCACTACAAACGAGTTAATTAAAAAGAATAAACGGCTACGGAAGGCCGGAAATACCCGAACAATGGCGACGGGAGACGAAGCGACGCGATTGCGCAAGCTCCGCGTTTAGCACTGTTATTCCACGCTTCCTAGATTTTAATCTGAGCCGCTGACCGTTGAGAAAGTCAACTTGGTAATCCAATTAGCTTTTTTCATTGTTATCGGAGAGAGCTTCTTTGTTGTAAGTGTTTTGTCACTACTAGATAATAAAAGTTTTTAAACTGTCATGGTCACTAACACTAACATTAACATTAGAAACGGGATATTTACCATGTTTACTGTTTGTTTCGAGTTTCCGATATTTCGGTGCTGTTGCAAGCACCATGATCACGGATAAACTGAAAAGTCATTGCGGGTGGGTGTTTATGAGGAGACATATCGGTCTACCCTCTTTCTGGTTCGTTTTTTGCACTCAGTACCGCTACCACTGTCACTCACAACTCGATTCTGTTCCCGACACACGAAACTCACGGTATCCACTCGCGAACTTTTTTCGGCACTTTTTCGGGTTTTACACAGCTGAACCACTGGATTCCAAGCTCTCGACAGTTGAAACCCATCCTCCCGGTTGAAATTCTTATATTTGGTAATCTCGATAGCTTCCCTCACCAGTCTAGGGATATAGTGGCGTTCTGTCGAAATGACCTGAGGGTTATGTAACTCAATCCAGTGGTTCGATCCGGATTCCAAAAGATGTTGAGCTATGGCCGATTTTTGGGTGTCATTGTTCTTTACCGCCCTGATATGCTCTGAAATTCGACAAGCAACAGTACGCTTCGTCTGACCGATGTATGACTTGCCACAACTACAATCGACTTTATAAACACCGGGCTTTTCCAGTGGAAAGTTGTCCTTCGGCGAGCGCAGCATCTGTGACACTTTTCTGAAAGGAGTGAAGACAGTCTTTACGGCGTATTTCCGAAGAATGTTAGCAACCTTATCTGTCGCTCCCTTCACGTACGGCAAAAATGCTGGCTGTCTCTCAACCTCGCACTTCCGGTGCTTAAAACCAGTTTTTCGAATAGGCTGTGCAGTCCTCCCCGTATATCCGTTACTCTGTAGGACCCTCTGAACATGTGTAAGCTCAGCACGCAAATGTTCCTCGTCGCATAGATCATATGCGCGGTTGGTAAGTGAAGTCACTACAGAGTTCAGTTGTCGAGGATGGTGGTGAGAATCAGCGTGTAGATATCGATCCGTGTGAGTCAATTTCCTGTACACTGTGTGACTCAAAGAACCGTCATCACGGACCCCTACTTTCACGTCCAAGAAAGGAATCTGCCTCTCATTTTCCATCTCGTAGGTAAATTTGATTTTACCATGTATGCTATTAAGGTGTGCCAAGCATAATTCCACCTCATGTTGGTCTCCTCCAATGATTCCAAAAACGTCATCAACATACCTTTTCCATAATTTAATAGGTGTAGATGCAGTGGAGACCGCCAACTTTTCAAAATGTTCCATCCAAATGTTAGCCACCACTGGAGCCACCGGACTACCCATGGCTACACCATCAATCTGCAGGTAGTATTGACCTTGGTATATGAAGTAACTGGTAGATAAACAGTGATGAAGTAACTTCACGTATTCCACAGGGATGTTATTCTCTTGTAATTTCACCTCAATTACCTCCATGCAGTCCGCCACTGGTACATTGGTAAATAAGGACTCAACATCGAAGCTAACCATTACGTCATTAGTTTGGAGATTGATGGATTGCAAGATGTCAATGAAATGTCGAGAGTCTCTTACATAAGATGTTGAATGTCCAACCAATGGCTGAAGAACAGAAGCTACGTGTTTCGCTAGGTAGTATGTGGGCGAGTCAATCTGACTGACTATGGGTCGTAGCGGAACATTTTGCTTGTGCACTTTTGGTAAACCATATAGTTTTGGGGGCTGTATATTTCTTGGACGGAGCAAGTACTTAGCTGTATCATCCGTGATAATATGTTGATACTCCTTTATTATTTTGCGTGTACTGCGGTTTACTCGTGCCGTCGGGTTGTAATTCACTTCCTTGTAGGTGTTCACATCACTCAATAAGTTCCGGATCTTATTATCATATTCTGTAACGTTCATAACCACAGTAGCATTACCTTTGTCCGCTTTAAGTACAAGTACGTCCTCATCCTTGCGGAGGTCACGTAGTGCGGCCAACTCTTCAGCAGTGATATTAGATGTTGGAGGTTTAGCGTGACGCAACGCTACGGCGGTGTCCTGTCTCAGCACATCGGCATCACTCGCGGGTATCATATTACGTCTTATCGCTTCCTCTACACCCCCGATCACCTGTTCGTAAGGTATGCGTTTCGGAGTAGGAGCAAAATTCAACCCTCTCTCAAGGACCCTAAAAGCACTCTGCGACAATTCCTTGCTAGATAAATTGATAACCGTTCGAGTATCTTGTGAGTTATCATTGTAGGGGCTCACCGGTTTTTGTTTTTGTATTAGTGATTCATATTTTTGTTTCTTTGTCAATGCAGCAATCTCTCGTGAACGTTCTGCTTGTAAGTAGGTAATACGATCACAAAGATCGAAATCACTAGCTGTCAACAAATCACTGCATTCAAGATGTAAACAATATAACTCACGGCGGATCACATCCAAATGGTATCTGGTATTGCGGATAACCTTGCGCAACAATTTAACACTCGCGTTACGTAGAATGCTCGCGGAGCCGTGGATGTCCTGACGAGGTTTTAGTCTCACACATACAGGGATGACGTTCGCATCCCTGCATTTTATCAGAAAAGTCAAGGACTCCTCCAAACAACCACATCTTTTCCGCGCGCGTTCCAGATGTTTCACTAGTTTTACACCATCCGGCCCGTACCGGTTCGTAATATAAGTTTTTAAACTGTCATGGTCACTAACACTAACATTAACATTAGAAACGGGATATTTACCATGTTTACTGTTTGTTTCGAGTTTCCGATATTTCGGTGCTGTTGCAAGCACCATGATCACGGATAGCTTACCAGCAGGTGAAATAGTGGTCAAGCGCAAGCCAACAGAAAAAAATAATAAAAAATAAGATAACTTAACAAGTTAACTTGAAATTGAAAATCCAAGTATTGCTTTTATTGAATTTTAGGAGTGGGTTTCAAATAAGGATAAGACTGTGGAACGAGCCATGAAATCTTTTTAAAAGATTCAGTTATGAGCATCTATTTGAACGTCACAGTGACTTATCCGCCGAAAGTCGTTCTTCGAAGTCTATTCTGTAGGATTTGCAATAATGTGTAACTACTCTATCTATCTATCTTTGTAGAACATTAACAAGACAATTAAAAAGCCTTCACACACATGACAACACACAATTTAAATTGTAACAAGTGATAGACTAATTTAAAACAATCCCAACTTGCAAAATTGATTCTCTGAGATGACTGATAAAATCTTCAACAATGCTACCTCTAGGAGCTACAGAACACCGCACCAATACGAAAACATATTTTACAAACGTTACGAAAAGCAATATAACACTGGCACCTGGTCATTACTGATCTAATGCACGAAAACTAGAACACAGTAACAATGGATTTCAAAAGAAATACGTTTAGGAGATCTCTCATCGTGCCGCCGCCGTGAATATATCTCAGAATGTACGGTGGATCGCGATAACCCGCGGATTCACACAATAAGTTACTGAAATATGTAACAAGGCCGTTTCGTAACTTGTGGAAATTAGTAGATACGTTAACAATCCTGGGATCCAGGATCCTTTATTGATTGTGGTGTCAGTTTTCATGTCGATTAAATCCATTATTCATTTGTAATTAGGGGCCGGTTTCCGAATTGAGAATTTGGAGTTAAGTCAGGCCTTATTTTAATGAAAAAGTTTGAGTGCTTTTTAGGTGAATGTTCAGTCAAATACTATACATCAATATCTCAATGCAGAAAACTAGGGTGAGTCATTCTTTGCATCCGGTTTAACGATATGGTATTGCACTATTGCTGAAATGACATGACTAGTATGACCACACGATTACAATCTACATATCCTTGAGAGGATAGAAACACATATTATAATCTTGAGTAATGTTTGTTCTGGGAAAATCCTCCTTTGCAACTATTGGATGGGACTTCGCAATTTGCCCATTGTAACCAATAAACGCAAGAGTATGCTCTTCCATATCTTTGATGGCCATAGCTCATTACGAGATCTAACAAAATGTGAGTCAGCGACGTCAACTAACTCTATGGTACATAATCATCATCATATCAGCCGAAAGACGTCCACTGCTGAATATAGGTCAGGCCTCCCCCAGACATTGACCGATCCCGTGCGGCTTGCAACCAGCGCATTTCCGTAACCTTAACCAAGTCATCGATCTACCTAGTGGGAGACCATCTAAAGCAGCGTCATCATGCATATTATCTAATAGTAATACTACTTGTGAAAGATATTAATCAGGGGGGTATGTAATTTTTCACACCACCTGCTCTACAATGTCCAATTATATATCATGCAATCTTAACGTAAAGCGAAGCTAATTACCTCCCAAGGGAGGGCAAGTTGTATGAAACTCCCAAGGGAGTAAAGTGATTTAAATTTGGAATGTCAAATTGCTGTGGAAACTCATGGAAAATATTAATTAAAAAACAATAAAAAAACACGACTGCTTAAGAAGCGAACTAAAAAGATGTAAACAAGTAGAAAATCACGGTGTTTACACTTGTGTTTGAGTGTCATTTTATAACGTGAACGTTGGTGACAACAAGAAACACCCGTCTTTTGTTTCATATTCCTTGTTAGGGTTCCGAAGTCAACACGGAACCCTTATAGTTTCGCTCTGTCCGTCTGTCCGTCCGCAGTTTAGCTCAGAGAATATAAGTACTAGAAAGCTATAATTTAGTATGTATATATATATTAATAATTCCGACAAAGTGGTAACATAAAATCAAGGAAAAAATTTTTTTTTCGGGTACCTCCCATAGACGTAAAGTGGGGATGTATTTTTTTTTTCTCATCTATCCCATGGTGTGGGGTATCGTTGGATAGGCCATTTAAAAATATTATGGGTTTGTTAAAACCATTTTTCGATTCAGAGATTCGTTTGCGTAAAATTAAGCTTTAAGTTGCAAATTTATGATAGAGTCAAGTGTCCCCCCCCCCTGCCAGCGAAATGGTTGCTCTTGGTTATGTGAAAAAATTCATGGCAGTAGTAAATATAACGAAATTAAAAGGAAAATTATCACGGATAACAAGGCTTTACAAGTTTACGAGTATTAGCCGACCAACTTATAAAATGTACTTGGAACAGTAAAAATTTTGTACAAATGCCATTGAAAAATTACTAAAATAAAGTTGATAGCTGTGTAAAACAGAGTAAATATAATGCTTACGAACCATGTCAAAATATACAAAAATGAAATCATAACAGGCTTTACAAGTTTACGAGTAATAGTCGACCAACTTATAAAATGTACTTGGCACAGTAAAATTTTTGTACAAATGTCATTGAAAAATTACTTAAATAACATTATTAGTTGTGTAAAATAGATAGTAAATATATGCTTATGAACCATGTAAAAATATACAAAAATAAAATCATAACATCCTTCAATGATAATAATGATTTCTAATGTTTAAGCTCGAATAACGCATTGGAGTGGCCGGAGTCGTTGGCAGTCAATACGGTGCATGCGCGGAGTCTATTTTGTGTTACTGCAGAAGTATTTTCGACGTTTTGTAATTAAAACATAAAAGTAAAGTCAAATTAGATTCGATTTCCAGGCAAATTACTTATTTTCTTTTGTCGATATCCTTCTATAAAGTGAATATTCGACCCGACTTCATCACTAATTGAGTAGCGTAAAACTTTCCAGAATGAAATAGTGAATACCGCAGAATAGAGGATTCACCTCTAATCTGCGGTATTAGAGGATATTAGAGGTGAATACATACGATTTTTTTCTAATTCCAAAAGACAAATAAACACACAGCACGCTCCTTGTGCACGCAAGGATTCAGGAACGAACCATACCATTCCCCGTGGCCCTAACGCGCGCTCGTAACGCCTCCTTTCGCAGTTCGCACCCGCGGTGGTACTCAAATAGATAATATTTTTCTAACTTCAGTTGCAAAGTTGGATTTTGTAACTCCTTCTTCAGTTACTAGTTAGTCCTTATTTAGATTAAGATTTATTAAATAGATTACATCTAGGCAAGCGTGCTTCACCGTAGATAGTGGTCAAACGCGAGAATATAGATTAAATAATCCTATGTGGGACCGTTTTTAGACTTTGTGAGCCGCTGAAACCGTTCTAATGTTCATGTAACAACAACAAAACCCTCTTTTTAGTCCGCATTATTATGCAACTTCGGAACCCTATTACTGCGCGTGGCCCGACACACACTTGGCCGGTTCTTTTTTTTTTTTTTATTTCTGTTTACGGTGGCCAGTTCGATTTTCGAAAAAATCTCTTTACAATGCACTATGGGCATGGTCACAGATAATATAATACTAGCATAGCATGGTATATACATCTGGTTTTGGCCAACCAGCTCGTGAATATATGTATCCGCCGACTGCACCCCATGATTTTCTTCTAGTTTACATCTTTTTATTTCGCTTCTTATGCTGTGGGGTTTTTTGATTTTATTAACTTTTTTATTTACTACTTTTCAGTTATCACTTTTTCGTAATTAATTTTAAACGTATATGTGATATATTTTTTCATCTCCTCTTAAACCCTTCGTTTTGATACCCCACAACATGGCGCTCTAAATCCGCCAAGTTTTTTTTTTACATGTCTCTTATCTAAGAACATTTGGGTGGTCAAGACGTATCTATCGAATCCGTCTAGTTTAAAAAATATGAGGTTATAAAGAATATTAAATACATAAAAGATACGCGCGAAAACATTAGCCTTTCCTTGCAGTCCGACAAAAAGTGAGAGCCTTTGCATCGCAATTCGCCGGAGCTAAAAACATCATACAGTATGTTGCAACTAATGGATTCACAACTCGACTCATTGAGTCATTTTGTAATTCCACTCTAAACGACAATAAAGTGCGTGCATTTGCCTCTTTTAAAACACGACCTTGCTCGTTCAAGAGGAATACCTTTCTAAGATCGTAATAAGATGCTGGTTAGATGACCTCTTGGTGTAGCTCTTTGACTTCGCTGCTAATGATGATGACATCGTTATTTGCCAGTTGCATCTGTAATCTATAATATTTTTTCTCAAACATGCTTGAAAATTTGAGCATTATTTTGACAACCTTCGAGATAAATCGAAATTGATAAATCACTTATATCTGTCGTGTAATTTAAAAATGGAACAATATTTTACTCCGAAACATGGCAACCAAGGAGGTAACTTATCAAAGCTTTTATTTAAATTTCGAACTGGCTTGCAAATAGAAAGCAATTTAAAAAAAAACAAATGAATATTTTAACGCAAGTAAAATTATCTGTGTTCGTAGTTTGTCATTGATTTTGAACAGTAAATTTTAATTGTATCCACTAAAGAGTATGACAAATTCCCATTAAATACTGCCAAAACTATTGGATGCTTTCATTGGTGAAGATACTCTTTACGTAAAAGTCATATAATTTTTTATTTGTATATATTTGGCGTTACGGACAGACAGAAGCCAGAAAATCTATCACCAGTCTTGCCAAGGTGTATCGTGTTACCCAGTTACTGGGTTGTAGAGGTCAGATAGGCAGTCGCTCCATGTAAAATACTAGACCTCGCTGAATCAGGTTAGACTGGAAGCCAACCCCACATATTTGGGTAAAGGCACGGAGTTAGATTGAATCGTCCATTTTTAACAAATAAAATCTAGAAACTCCGACACATTTTTATTTCATGCTACAATCTATTGAACACTTAATTATGACACAATATCTTGTATACACACCCCGATTAATAATAAACGAAACAAAAATCGGTTCATCCGTTTAGGAGCTATGATGCCATAGACAGAAACACAAATACACATATGCTTTTACTAAAGTAGCAATTTAAGTTTCTATTTCAGTTTTTGTAAATAAATATTGCAAATCAAATCAAAACGGTCGTTTGCATCTTTTTCTATGCACAATATGAAAAATCAAATTGCAACCACTTATTAATTACGGACTGACACTTTTAAAACTAGCATAGTCATCACAGTCTAGAAATAGCTTACCTATTTCAAACTTAATGACTTATTTCTTAATGCTGCAGCAGTTTTTATGCGCTTTATTTAGCTAACGCCTCTCATATTGCATTTCAAGACGATAAAAAACTTAGAACATGGAGCAACTTTATAGATGTTAGCAACTGTGTTAGTGCTTATGTTAAATACATACTAAAAACTTAAATAATTACATATATAATAATATATGATGCTGAAATATTACAAGCAACGTACATTCGTGTTATATTTGTATAGGAATAGCTTCAGCGCGTGGCTTCGCCCGCGTAAAAAGTGTTTTATCATCCCAAGAGGTCACATCCGGGATAAAAATCTCCTATGTCCTTCCCAGGGTCTCAAACTATCTCTATACGTACCAATTTTCATCTTAATCGGTTCCCCCGTTTAGTCGTGAAAAGGCAACAAACAGAGTGACTTTCGCTTTTATAGTATTAGTAAAGATTAAGGCTCCTGCAGACAGATGCAACGCGACAGAGCGACAATGATTTTTCATATATTATATAATTGATAAATAAATAAGAAAAGTGTCATATACCAATTAAATTATTGCGTTCTGCATCTGTATAAACATTAGAACATTGATATGAAAACTCGTCCACGCTTCGTTGTCGCTTTATAACCACGGACCTATCTGCGGGAGCCTTACGAAATTTGGTGCAAAGCTCTACTGTTCCTGTGTGTCTACCTGCCCGTGTCCCACGTTACTTGGGGTCGGCGCAACACGTGCTCTTCTTCCATGCCGTCCCTTCCCCTGTCACGCTATCACTGACTCCCTTTTCTTTCATATCACTCCTCACACAGTCCATCCATATTTTATTTGCCTACTCTACTGTTCCCATATTACACAAATAACTAATCCTGCTTGCCAGGCCGTCTAAAACTGAGAAAAGCGACTACGAGGAGTACATTTGTAAATGTCTACTTCATAAAAGTGTTAATGACTAAAAGTGCCGGCAATATCCGAAACAAAAAGGCACGTAAATTTGGCAACATTTTTGACAAAGGTCTAAACATTTTCTTAAATAGTTTCCGCGGAGAGAATAGGAAACAATACAAGTTTGGCAACTGTAAAGCTTTTAGGTACCTACATAATTTCGTGTACATCCTATGATTAATGTTACAAGGAATGAGGTAACAGTCAACACCTTGCAGATTCGTTGTACGGACCCTGTCGATTTGTAATTTGATTTTCAATGCTTTTGTGAATTTCAGTGTGCAAAAACAACAAAAACAAAATTAATTAAACGCAGTTTCATATCAAACGCAGTTTTATTCCTCCCATTCTTTGCCTGTTTTTCCATATATTGAAGACGTGTTTGTTTATATTTTTACACGGCGACATTTTGTCATTGTTACCTAGTAGAGTTCTAACAGCCTTATGACTCTTCAATAGCTGTATATGATGGTAATAGTGCGCTAAGCGCTATAAGTTAGTTGAAAGAGCTTACTCATTTTCAATTATAAAGCCTTCTGCTTAAAAAAAACAAAATATACCTCAATTATTCAGCTACTGAATAAGTGCTTATGATTGAAGTGCAATACAGCTTGAAGATAACAGAACGTAGTTTATTCAGCATCAAGCAGTATAATGAAAATTGATAACAAAGTTATACATACAGATAAATGCTATCAAATCAGCTGTTATGCAGCATTCAGTGGTCTGGGATGTATTAAACTAAATAGCGTATCTTTAATAGTTCTGTTCATGACCAATATTAAGCTTCAAAAAAGTAAATCGGTGTTATAAAGACTTTATTAAGCCGAAAGAGTAATAATAGCCCAAAAACCATTCAATACAGCATATGTCTGCTTTAATAACTATGTAATAAAGCTTTAAACTGCTTATTAGTACACTTTTACTATCATATCTGGCTTATGTGTTGCTTGGGTGAGCCCAAGCTCGGTAGTACATGGTCACATTTAAAATGAAGGTGAGTGTATGACGGATAATTTGGTCCATTTTTTCTAAAAGATGAGAGTGTTTCTAGAGATGGGAAGCACGCAAGATATAATATGTTAATTTGTGGCTAAAACAGCAATAATAAATTATGGTGATGGCCCAATACATGTTAATTTGGAGCAATCTTTCCGAATTGTCGTCGAAATTTTTTTCTGCTCAATAAATTTGGATATGTTTGAAAACTGTAGTAATTTCTTCACCAGTAAGAGAAGTTTCAGGAGCTATCAATATGGGTAACCTTATGCATTAGATATTGGGTCAGTGAACAATATCATTACTAAGCTTACCTAATCTAGCTTTTATTTTCCTATTGCAGGGCCAAGGCCTCTCAATTCCTTTTCTACCATCAGTTGGGATTGGTCATAACTTACCTGCCTCCGCCTGTTATTGTATTTTATTAAATTGTTTTTTTCTCTAGCCGCTTTTACGTGTACTTCTTTATACATCGTTCTCACATAATACTAGTGTTTTTTCAACAAGAATGATGTAACCAAAAACTTGTAATTTAAACTGATGGACCTACTGACGCTTGCGAATTTGCAACTAGAGTCTTTTATTTAATTTTTTGTTTGACAATTCAAAAGTACCTCTAAGGTTTATTTGAATTAAACTAATTTGATTTTGTTCTACATAATTCTGTCTTCAACTACTACAGCTTGTCAGGCAGGGCAAAGGGAACAACTCCATGAAAGAGTATGACACATTTCCTTTAAATGTTTTCGGTAAATAATTTAGAAAGTGTACGTCCCTATGAGTTGAATTCACATATCCTTTCCATGACCTATCCCCTATCGAGTGTATTAAGCGATACGAAAGTCGATAATTTAAAGTCATCACCCTTATCTATACGTGTTTTTTGCCGAATTCACTTACGCAATTAGGCTGCAGTTTTTATCATCATCATCCTCATTTCAGCCGAAAGACGTCCGCTGCTAAATATAGGCTTGCCCTAAGTGTCGCCAGTTCAGTCAATCTTCGCCTTGGTCTATAAACTAAATAACTGATTATTCATACAAAATGTGCAATGACTGGGGTCGAATGTCGCGATGACCTCTCGCTTGCCAATCCCACTCTAAACTATCCGTCCCGTCCATCGTTTCCGTTTTATTTTAAACTGTCTGATGTCTATTATCAAATAACATCACGCCTATGTTGTCCGAAAGGTTAGGTAGAGGTGCACCTATCATCATCATCACTAAAATGTTCCTCCTCTGTGTGAGAGAGCGCATGGGCCTTAAGTATTAGTTTAAGTATTTACCAACAAGTTAGTAAACGACTACTAAGATGCAGCAAGTTCGGGCCACACTCGTGACCTGAGGATCGTCTCGTGAAAGGGATCTGACGCAATTATAACCAGTTTACCTGCACAACTCGTCAATAAGCCTACCAGAATAATATTTTAGAGAATAACTTTCAAAGTTACTATGTTACTATTTTGTGAAATTATTTGTCATTCGATGACCTGAGGCCTTAGTGCGAGTTTTTTAACGTACTCACTCGTGATAACGTAAACGATCTCTTATATCAAAATGTATACATAAAAAGAGGTTTCACCTTTCCGTCCCCAGATGGCGCTTATCCAATTTTAATACAAATTGCGCGATTGCGCGTGAGTAAAAATAATCGGGGGGAATCGGCGAGAATCCGCTAGATGCGAAACGCACTAGACCCATCAATGTGGTGACACTTGGGGGACGTTTGTGTCCAGCAGTTTACGTCTTTCGCCTCAAATGATGATGATTTGTCATCTTGCCACACAGTTTATCACATCTTCCCAAGCGAGAATCCTACCAACAACATGACAGTATGCATTGGGGAGCCAAATTGCATATTTAAACACTGATACTATCAATATTTCGTGGTAAATTAGCTGATTTTGTAGGCCCAATCCGCAATAAAACCCTTAAAAAGTTACAGAATGTTTCAGGTGACTCCCCAATTCAAGCGTCTTCTTAATATCAGCCCAAAGTATACCCATCCGATGTTGGAAATGGGTCTCCTAAAATACTTATATCCAAGTATATTGCCACGATAGCATATCGTTATACAATCGTCCTATGATATTCGATGAGTTGTCATGTCAAACATCGTCTACTTGATATGTCAAGCAGTCTTCATATGAAGGAGACAGGTACCTAACCTTGCATTGGTAGCCGTGTTTCATAATAAAAGTGGGTGTTATTCCATGAGCATAATACTTGAGTTCTAGTGAGTTCGTGAGCCACTCCCTATAAAGCAGTCAACTGTTTTGCCACTATAGAATAAGAAAATATCAGCCATTTGGGATCTATTTCTTAAAATAATATGACCATCGCGGTCCGTAAGGTTACAAAAAAAATTGTCACGTGTATTTGGTTAAATTTGTAAATATAGATACAATATCAATAAAAAATTTGATGAGATGATTCATCCGTTGTCGAATCGACGGCAGTAAAGACAAAGCGCGGGATAAATTATTTCATTACGTACTCAAGTATTGCGACTTTTACTTGCAGAAAGCTGTATAGCCGAGTGTAATAGGCTACTTTTTTATTACAAGTTAATTATATTGTAATGTTTACTTAAGGTCCACACAAAATAGGCCAGCGCGCGGCGGTCCGGACCCGGACCGCGGTCCTCCATTTGGTGACCCCAGGTATAGGGCATAAGTCGGTGATCAATTTGGATTTGCTATTCAACGTGGCAATGCTGCCAGCGTTCTGGGCACGTTTCCCATTGACATCGATGTGGAAGAATTTTTTGATGCGCTCTGAGTCCTTTTCACTCTCCCTTTTGTATGTAAGTTTGTTTTGTTATTAGTCATAAGATTAGAAATAGTCAGTTGTACATCTTCTAAAGTTAACTTGAAATAAATCTTACAGTTGGATTATTTATCTATATATACTTAATCTATACTAATATTATAAAGAGGAAAGATTTGGATTATGACTTCATAAACTTTGAACAGTGTAAGACCAAAACTTACTCACATGGTCGCGGATAAATTTGAAAGAGAGTTACCACGGCCCTGGCTAAAGCAACTGAAGGAACACGGATGGGTTTTAGTCAGTAAAAGTCTGACACGCCCTCCCGCTTCACCCTGAGCGGGAAAAGTCATTGGACGATTAACCAAACCAAAAAAAAGGCGTTTCACTTAGGGCTTAGAGCTACTGTAGTATTATATTATCTGTGCTACAGCCTAGCGAGACGAGGATCCGCCTGCCAAATCGTTTTCATTTTTATGTTTGCTAATTTCGTTGCTGACTTATTTAGACTACCTCAACAACACTCATTACTGTAAGTAAGTGCTGCTTAACCTCTAAATACCTAAAGAAATAACTTTATAATAAACAAACAATATAAAATAGAAAATCTTTTATTTCTTACAACTTTCATAGTGAAAGTGTTTGATCTCATTTTACATATTTATCGTAATGATTTGAGGTTACATCAAACGTAGGCGTAGGCCTCCTAAGCCGATTATATTTTAAGTATTCATATATTTAATACGCCTATAATGTATTGCACTTTATATCTGTCTGATTGTTATTGATATAAAATGTTGTTTTTATGCTTTTAGCATTCTTTCGTTACTCTTACATCAATTCAGAGTTCCCACACTGGGCTCAGAGTTATTTTTAGTTATTAAAGAGAAGATATTAGATTGAATTTCTTGCAACTTATTAGAGGATTAGTGAGCTAAGCTATTATTATTAATCAGCTTATGACATAAGCTGATTTAATTAATTGATAGGATTTTATTATAATTGATAGACTCAAACTTAAACTCTATCTCACCTGATGGTAAGCGATGATGTGGTCGAAAATGAAGCACGCTTGTCTAGAAGTAACCTCTACTCTCTTGACTTAAAGATCTCTAGGTTGTAGCTATCAGGAAACACGGACTCCGGCAAGGAATTCCACTCCTTTGCTGTATGCACAATGAAAGTGTTCCCACAACGTTAAGTGCCCTTGAGATCCTACTTTAAATTCTGTAAGTTAGTGTGTGTGATCCGCAAGTGAATCTTCCATAGAATGAGCCTTGCTGAGAGATTGCAGAGATTCTCGCTTTATTAAATCGCGTAAGTATTGATTATTTTGTCACAAAATTTTGTCAGCGGTTTCAACTGCGTGAAACTTGGAATTTATCTCACGGGAACATTCTTCTGGGCTAAAACATAAGGATCTTATCTTATTCGGGACATGGTCTTTAAAATTTTATCCATATATGTTCAGCCGTCGAGGAATGATTAATTAGCAAACATAGGTACATACTTTCACATTTTATGGAACTAGATAAAGTAGCATTATGATCTTGTAAAAGTATTGTTTTTCATGTTAATACAAATTGATTAAAATTATCTAGATATTTTAAAAGGTTAAAGTAATCGATTGAGGATCATATTCACACAAAATAAAAACATTACTTATGCCTTTTAGTAGGTGATCAGGTAATTTTGTAGGCCAAATTCTGGCATTTGTAGTAAAATATAAGAAAAGTTATCAACGTAAAAGAAGCTCCTCAATCTAAACATCTGAACAGAAAACCTATTCTATTTCCTTTTTTAAATTTTCGTTTACTTTGAATTCATCTTCCACTAATTCAAACCGCGGAAAGACCGGTCCGTTCACAAACAAACAGTAATTGTCTGTAACAATCCACATAACTAACTGCAACCGGTAATTCCTGCTCGCATATTATATGGATATTATTCAATTGGCATGCACAAGGCTTATGTAATGAGTTATTATGTCGTTACTCTCGTCTGACCACTGTCTGGCTTTTAGTTTGGGTACAAAGACGTTTGGACAAAAAGAAGTCTTTCAGTAGTAATTGTAAAGGATAAATTATGAAAGAATAAACCATTTATTCATTCAATCATTCCTTTAACGCAATCCTTTGTGGTTCTTGACCTCCTTAACGATCGAATTCATCGTTTGAATTTTAAACTTGAATTTTGAATCTATTCCATTCAGCTCTGTCACTGGCCTCCCTTCGCCAAGATGTTTTCCTTCCTATCCTCCTCAAATCTTCCTCGAAAGAATATTTCCAACGCTTCCAGGGGTTTCCTCTGGGCGTTTTCTGATTCGGAGTTCACTTGGTCATACTCTAACGGCTCTGGTGTCGTTCATTCTTTCCAGGTGACCTGCCCATCAGAGATATAATGTCATTACTATCGTCTGATCTCGTGGGTGAGGAGCTCGTGGCTAAATAATAACAGCCGCACTGGTCGATATTCAAGGTTAAGCAACGCTTGACGAGGTCGGTCCGTGGATGGGTGACCGTTTCAACATACCGAGTTACCTCCGTGCCTCGGAAAGCACGTTAAGCCGTTAGTCCCGGCTGTCATTTAAAGATCTTTGACAGTCGTTACGAGCAGTCAGAAGCTTGAGATCTGACACCAGTCTTGCCAAGGGGTACCGTGTTACCCAGTTACTGGATTGTGGAGGTCAGATAGGCAGTCGCTCCATGTAATACACTAGTACTAAAAAAGGCTAGGCAGATGATAACTATCGTCTGATCTCTGTCTGGATTTTAGTTTGGGTACAAAGACGATGCGAGTGTTATGGTGGACAAAGACTGTCTTTTAGCAGTAGTTGTAAAGGAAAGAACCATTTATCAAAAGATTATAATTAAAGAAAGAAGAACAATTGGGTTATTATAGGGTGTAACGGGAAAGTGTGATATTTTAAGAACTGCAAGCTGCTTCTGCCCATGTAAATGAACTACAATCTCAAAGGAAATAATAGTAATTCTCAAAAAATAATATGGATTTTTCGTAAAAAAGTTGTCGTGAGCTGAATAAAATTTGTATGAGAGATATTTTTTTTGAGAATGTACTAAATCGGAAGTACGTATGCGAGTGAAAGAGACAGTGATATAATAATATCTTCATCTCCAACATTGACACAATAAAAAGCTTTTTACAAAAAAATACTACCGACTTCCAAATAAAAAGACTACAAAGTGAAAAATAACTTTATTTTTGGAAGTCGGTGTCTTTGGTAGGTACCATTTTTTTGCGTTATAGACACCGACTTCCAAAAATAAAGTTATTTTTCACTTTGTAGTCTTTTTATTTGGAAGTCGGTAGTATTTTTTTGTAAAAAGCTTTTTATTTTTCACTTTTTAGTTGTACAAGTTGTTTAGTAAGGTACCTATAACGCCAGAATAGATTACCCGAATATCATGAAACTAGAGTATTACCGGTGAAATGAGAGATCTGCGTACCCCTTTAGAGCGTACTGGCGTGATGTCATGTTATGAAATGGCGTAAACAATAAACAGACATGCGATTGCAGCAATTCCGAGAGATTTGCCGTAATTTATTGAAGAGTTCTGTTGTATATCTTCGAAGTCCTTCATCAGATCTTCACCAAATTAAAATGGGACCAATTTCGAAACATACTCTTTCAAACAAAAAAAGAATTTTTAAAATCAGTCCAAAATTGACGGAGATATGCGTGAACATACACAAAAAAAAAAAAAAAAAAAAAAAAAAAAACAAACATAATGTCGAACATAGAACCTCCTCCTTTTTGGTAAGTCGGTTAAAAATAGCTACTGCGCAGGGTCTCACAGCCAACTTCAGAGACTCAAAGATCCGTTGTGATTATTATACAGAATTCTTAGAGGATTTAGAATGTGGATGTTATTTTGAACAGACTATACAAAAGAAAGCAGGTTTATCCATACTCCTGATAATTCTGATGTCAAATAATCATTAGGTACGTCATCATTATCATCAGTCTACAGCAGTCCACTGCTTGGCATAGACCCTCCAATAGAACGTCAGTTGTTTCGACTTCGGCAGCTCTCAATGCTCTCATCCAGCTGCTACCATCCACCCTGCAAAGATCGTCGCTCCACCTAGCCTGAGGCGTCCCACTTTACGTTCACTTTTTCGTGGTCAAAGTACCTACTTACTCTATTTATTTTACCAGCATTCAAACAAACAAAAAACAAAATTCCTTTGATGTCACATCAGGCCTATCGGATGGGCCATCAACGTGTTAGCTTTCCTATTACATAAAGATAAAAGAAGTGCCAAAAAGATTAGGAACCATTTTATCCGCAAAATCATGTCGTCCTCATTTCCGAAACATAAGTTCGCGTGAGGATAAATAAGTGAGACAAATAGACGAAAATAATTGTGTTTAACTTTCAACAAAAGTATCACGAGTTATCTAACGACATTCGATACGGATTCGACTGTTATTTCATACAGAAAACATTCATTCATTGATTTTTAGGGTTCCGTACCCAAAGGGTAAAAACGGGACCCTATTACTGAGACTTTGCTGTCCGTCTGTCTGTCTGTCTGTCTGTCTGTCTGTCGGTCACCAGGCTGTATCTCATGAACCGTGATAGTTAGACAGTTGAAATTTCCACAGATGATGTATTCCTGTTGCCGCTATAACAACAAATACTAAAAACAGTATAAAATTAATATTAAAGGGGGGCTCCCATACAACAAACGTGATATTTTTGCCGTTTTTTGCTCGATATTAATAACGGCAACAGGTAGACGCATGAAATATTCACAGAATATTAAGTTGTATATTCTCTTCAAAAAATAATAATTATGAAATTAAAATAAAATAAATTAAGGGGGCTCCCATACAACAAACGTGATTTTTTTGCAGTGTTTTGCGATAATGGTACGGAACCCTTCGTGTGCGAGTCCGACTCGCACTTGGCCGGTTTTTTGAGACACGTAACGGTAAGACAATGAATGGCGCGGTGTTTTGATGTCAGATAATATGCTAGACGGAAAAAAAAGTAGATGCGAAGATGTTACGTGCCATCTATAATTTGGTCGTTTTTATAAACAATGTAATGTCTTGAAATAAAACACGTTTATTTATTGTTTCTTGGTTTATTTCTTGATCCTATTATCTACTATAAATAAAAAACTTTTTTGAAAAAAATACTACCGACTTCCAAGTAAGAAAACTAGAAAGTGAAAAATAACTTTATTTTTGGAAGTCGGTGTCTGTGGTAGGTACCAAATTTTTAAGTTATGGACACCGACTGCCAAAAATAAAGTTATTTTTCACTTTCTAGTTTTCTTACTTGGAAGTCGGTAGTATTTTTTTCAAAAAAGTTTTATATTTTTCACTTTTTAGGGTTCCGTACCCAAAGGGTAAAAACGGGACCCTATTACTTTAACTCCGCGGTCAGTCTGTCTGTCTGTCTGTCACCAGGCTGTATCTCATAAACCGTGATAGTTAGACAGTTGAAATTTTCACAGATGGTGTATTTCAATTGCCGCTATGACAAATACTAAAAACAGAATAAAATATTTTTTTATGTGGGGCTCCCATACAACAAACGTACGTGACACATGATTTTTTTGCCGTTACTTGCGGTAATGGTACGGAACCCTTCGTGCGCGAGTCCGAATCGCACTTGGCCGGTTTTTAGTTGTACCTACCTAATAGGGAAGTAGTTAAGTAAGTACCTATAACGACAGAATAGATTACCCGAATAACATGAAACTTGAATATAACCGGTGAAGTGAGAGATCTGCATTCCCCTTTCGAGCGTACTGGCGTGATGTTATGTTACGAAATGGTATAAACAATAAACAGACATGCGATTGCAGCAATCCCAAGAGATTTGCCTTTATTTATTGAAGAGTTCTGTTGTATATCTCCGAAGTTCTTCATCAGATCTTCACCAAATTAAAATGGGACCAATTTCGGAATATACTCTTTCAAACAAAAAAAGAATTTTCAAAATCGGTCCACAATTGACGGAACGGTGAACATACATAAAAAAAAAAAAAAAAAAAACATACATAATGTCGAACATAGAACCTCCTCCTTTTTTGGTAAGTCGGTTAAAAAACATCTGTCTGTCTCTCTGTCTGTTGTCTGTACTCGAGAAGTTATATAAGGAGGTCCATTATCCCTTTCTATATGGATAATGTTCCGCGTCGTGGTGTCGTAGTGGCCCAGTGACTAAGACTTCGCATCTCGTGCTGAGGTGGTGAATTCAAATCCGGGCAAGTACCATTGTGACTTTTTCAAATGCATATGTACTTTCTAAGTTTATCTTGGACATCACAGGCACCGTTGAAGGAAAAAATCGTGGGGAAACCTGGACTTATATAATTAAGGTATGTATGAAATAGCCGAGTCAGAGGCCTGTGGGGGTTTCCCAGACACCAGAGGTGGCCCAGCCTCATACGAAAAGAAGACGATGGGAAAATATACCGTGAACTTTTGAACTTAAAAGTCGTACATCATTTAGAAAATATTTAGAAAATTACGCTGTCTAACCAGACTTTAAAAACCTTAGGTAGCCCTTGGCTTACATCTTTCCCAATAATTGTGTCATCTCCATAGTTCATTTCTTTATTGAAAATGCTTGTACAAAAATGATTTGAAAAATAATAATCAATCAATTTCGTCTCACTACCATGTCGTTAGATGATGCAAGTGTCCCCAAAAATCATTAAGTCATTGAATATTATCTTATTTTCATCTTATTCTTAGCACATAATTATCTTCTAGTCATAACACGGATCGTTAGCAGTTAGGTAAGATTGGTAACTAATATCTTAGGTATAATTACTCATACACTGACCCACATGCGCAAATGAAAGGAATTTTGTTGTGTTCCGGAGTTTAAACTTTTGTTGATCAATTTTTCTGATTATTTTCAGCGCAGAGATTTCAGAAAGCGACTGATACGAGTTCTCTTTAGTAAAAAAATGTCAGAGAGAGTTTAACAGAAGGGATAGTAAGGGCCGGTTTCCGAATTGAGTACTTAGAGTTACTTCCAAAATTTGACTAAGTGGGGTTTGATAAAAAAACATTTTTACAAAAATTTAACAACCGACTTCAATTTGTAAAAAAAAAAAAACTTTTTCGTTGTGGTACATAATGAACCAGTTCTTTGGGCTAGGAAGATATAATGCCCAAAGTGATGCCAGAATAGATTAACCCAATATCATTAAACTTAAACAAAACTGGTGGAAAGAGAGTAAACCAGAGTGAAATGTTCACACCTGCCTAACCCTTAAGAGCGTACCAGTGTGATGTATTGTTATGAAATGGTGTAAGTAAACAATTACCAGAGATGCGATTGCAGCTATTTCGAGTGATTTGCCGTCGTTTATTGAAGATTTCTGATGTATATCTCCGAAGTTCTTCATCAGATCTTGATGAAGCACCAGCTTACAAATAGAAAAAAAATCATCAAAATCGGTTCACCTAGTAAGTAGTAGTCGAATTGATAACCTCCTCCTATTTGGGAAATCCGTTGAAAACTCAACTTCGATTTCTCAATTTAGAAATCTCGGGCAGTAAGCAGCTCTAAATAAGAGGGTTTCAAAGATTTTGACTGCTTTTACTAAAGTCGTAGAGCCTAATAACCCGTTTTCAATAGTGGAACTCTCAGGTGTTTTTAACATTACCTAATTCATTCTCAGGGGCGGCCTTAACCGCTGCGAGGCTCCGGGCGGGCGGCAGATCCCTTGTCTTTTTTACAATGTATGAGATATACGAGAAATGGAAAACTAGGCACTTATTGTTTTTATTATTAACTAGCTTATGCCAGCGGCTTCGCCCGCGGGAATGTCGAAAATTAGCCCAAGGGAACAAAACCCTGGATAAAAAGTATCCTATGTACTATTCCAGACTGAAATCCATAACTGTGCCAAATTCCATCCAGATCCGTCCAGCCGTTTGAGCGTCAAGAACTAACAAACACACACACACTCACAAACTTTCCCTTTATAATATTAGGTTGACTATTAATACTTTGCTATGAAATAATTAACCAACCAACTATTTTTTATTATTTGCTAGGGATAAAATTGTAAGCTTTTTGGGTTGTAGCGTGAGGCCCCTGCAGGAGCGAGGCCCCGGGCGTTTGCCCTATTCGCCACCCCCTTAGGCCGCCACTGTTCATTCTTTTTTTCTGCTCTAAAAAAATGTTGTCCGTCACTAGGAATTCGTCCAGTATCGTGGGTGCGTTAATTAGTTTTATTACATAATTTTTTCACACGAAATACAAGCATTAATCATCAAAATCAACACATAATAACAAAATAAAATTATTTACTCAATACCAACATTACACATGACGCGTGATCTTTGACCTAACACGTTGTTCACTATTTCGAGAGCTTCCCTAGAACAGCTGCTGATCAAGCTGAGCTAATCACGATAGCCTTATGGGTAAGCACCATAAAACTATGGAATTTTAGGTATTTTTGTGAAAGAGATCGTCTGGAGTACTCACTCTGGAGAAGCCCCATCTTGCCTACTTATAAGCTGCCAAGAAAACTTGCTTTGTTTAGAAAATCTCTGGTGTTTTCAACGCAAGAAATGATTTCTTTTTAGGATTCCGTACCCAAAGGGTAAAAACGTTAAAACTATTACGAAGACTCCGCAGTCCGTCTGTCTGTCACCAGACTGTATCTCATGAACCGTGATAGCTAGACAGTTGAAATTTTCACAGATGATGTACTTCTGTTGCCGCTATAACAACCAATACTAAAAACAGAATAAAATAAATACTTAAGTACTGATCCTATACAATAAACGTGTTTTTTTTGCCGTTTTTAGCGATAATGGCACGGAAACCTTCGTACACAAGTCCGACTCGCACTTGGCAGGTTTTTTTTTTTAAAAGTAATAAAGCAACTCAACCAAAAAAAAAAAAACTTTAAAACTCACTTGTGTATAATAGCAATGGAAAAGTCACAGTTTGATTACTGGTATCATTATGTGCCTAATTGCGGTGAAATTAGAGCCACTTTATGAGCAAGTGTGTTGATTAGTTATTTATTCTAAACCAAAATTACACATAATCGTGATCTTTGACCTAACACGTGATTGACCATTTCGAGAGCTTCCCTAGAACAGCTGCTGATCAAGCTGCGCTAATCTCGATAGCCTTATGGAGAAGAGTTGAGTAACCTCTGTAGTATAATTGTAAAGAGCATAGTTTAGGGATTCTTGCGGAAGAGTTCGTTAGGAGTAACATCATCGCACTTTGTTTGTCGATTGTTGCTTTGTTTGTAAAACTTTTGTAAGTAAGTTAAGTCGCTATATACTCCCCAATGTTAACGCGGTACTGGCCGTGCGCTCGATGCCAAAATATCAATATTGAACCTCCTTTTGAACAGTTTTGTTTACAAAATATTTTTTTATGTACATAATATGCTATGTTAGTTATGATGAAATTCTAGCCATAAGTTTTTCTGTGTGATAATATTTTTAAACATCCAAGTCGTTTTGGAGGAGTTTCCAAAAGTTGCGAAATAATATCGTGTTGTTAATTATTTTTTTAAAACAAAACTATTAGTTACACGAAAAAACCCTGTGTTCAAAATTATATGTATGAATCAATAATATTCTTTTTTTTCAATCCTTTTAACCTAGCCGTTACTAGGAGTATGCTTTAGAAAGTTACGGTTTACGGCACTAAAGCGTATGTAGGCCCTTAAGGCTTGATGGCTGATGAATGGGATGAAGATCAAATACATGGGAGGTAATAAAAAGAACTCGGGTATACGGTGCTTCATATCTACTTGTCAAGTAAATTAAAAAAGTCTTTAATCGCTTGATTACCTATCGGTTATCAAAAGATCTATTCAAGTCAAATCTTGTCACGTTAGCCATAAAAAAAAAACTATCTATTGTAAAAAATAACATTACTAGCTTCTGCCAGCAGCTTCGCCATCGTCGAATTCGTCACAAAGTCGAAAATTATCCCGAGGGAACATATTCCCGGGATAAACATTATCCTATGTGCTATTCCAAACTATAATCTATCTGTGTGCCAAATTTCATCCAAATCCGTCCAGCCGTTTGAGCGTGAAGAAGTAACAAACATACAAACACGCACACACTCACAAACTTTTGCCTTTATATTATTAGTGTGAGTGTGATTATATTATCCATACCAATATTATAAAGAGAAAAGACTTTTTTGTTTGTTTGTTTGTTCCGAATAGGCTCCGAAACTACTGGACCGGTTTAAAAAAATCTTTCACCAATGGAAAGCTACATTATTTCTGAGTGACATCAGCTATTTATTAATCCCGAAAACGGGTCCTGTGGGATGGTCCACGGGAACGAAGCCACGGGGAACAGCTAATATTAAATATTTTACAGTAGGTAGTTCAGGATATGTGTCTAGCTGTGGAATTTTTTCTACTATATAATATTAAATTTATTGACTGATTGTAACAATAATTTTATTGTTTAGTTAAATATGGGTTTGTAACTACGTAGGTAGATATAGCAATCTTAATTTGGTCTATACGGTGATCCCCAAGCTTGGTGGCTTTGGCAAGGCGGCTTGGTGATGATGATTGGTATAAGTAAAAAGCCTAGAAGTGCCTATATAAATGCCTATCTAACAAAACAATACACCGTGCAGCAGGAAGCGCTAGATTTATTAAAAGGACACGATCGTTCGCTTTCACCGCACACGCCTTTCTATTCGGCGCGCGTCGTTCTATGCGGATTTGTTAGCGGACTGTAACACACGGAAGATGCGGATGGCGAGCAATTTATGCAAAGGACTGTTGTTATGAAATAAATTAAAATGGTTTAGACAACTTATATGACCTTTTTGTTGGACCAGATCCGTGGAACAAGTTATTTTTAACCGACTTTCCAAAACGTAGACGTTCTATGTTCGACATTATGTTTTTTTTTTGTGTATGTTCACCGCTTTCTCCGTCAATTATGAACCGATTTGGAAAATATTTTTTTTGTTTTAAAGAGTATTTCCCAAATTAATCCCATTTAAATTTGGTGAAGATCTGATGCAGAACTTCGGAGACATACAACAGAACTCTTCAATAAATGACGGCAAATCTTTCGGGATTGCTGCAATCACATGTCTGTTTATTGTTTATAGCATTTCATAACATCACACCAGTACGCTCTAAAGGGGCTCGCAGATGTGTACAGTTCACCTTGGTACACTCTTGGTACTTCTCGAAATGAAAGTTATATTTGCTCTTTTTAGTGTTTTGATTTGGTAGTTAGTTTATTTTTTGTATTTATTTTTATATTTGGCAGATTCTGAATCAAATATTATTACGATTCTAAATTTATCAGGTAAAACGAGCCTTTATTGATATCTAGACTAGACTTTACTGCTTTCAATTCACAATTGTTTTTCACAGAGCATCACACAAAACTTCGACTACCTAAAATATACCTATCCCCGATTGGAAGTATTCTTTCTAAATATAAAGCTAATCTCATCAGCAAATAAACTTCCCACATTGAAAAAAGAAATAAATCGACAGATTAGCCAAAGTTGTAAGTAGCTTGACATTCTTAAGCTCACGTACCGTATGTCACATTTGGCCAACATTCTACCGTATATAATGTCCTGTTGGAAGGTTAAGCATAACATTTATATAATAACATACAAACACAACTAAGTATACAGGCATTTTGAATAATTTCTGCATTTGGACGAGCAGGCATGCCGGAGAGATTCGCGAATGTATTTTTATATGTACTTTACCTAAGTGGTACGTTTCGTCTTTTATGGTAATTACGAGGTATTGCAAGACAATTTGGCGCTGATTCACTAACAATTTTATCTCTCTCTGGTAACATGAGTCACGTATGTTGAACCTTCTCCAATGGGGTGTTGAATTGTTAGGCTATTAAGCATTATTACTTCTCTAGGGCCAGTTTTTTATCCGTAATGATATGTTGGAGATTTAATGACTTGATCATTTGATAGATTAACAATTGATTTAAAAACATATCTTACCGAAATTTGAAACCGTTGGTTAAAAACTGGGCCTTAGTTGACTATATCTACAGGGTAACCAATAAACAGGTGACCTTAAAAATAAATCAGAGGTAATCAAACAGTACAGTTGTTCTATCTCACGACGGCGGGTTGGTCTTAGTCGTGTGTGTCATGCACATGCACTTTTTTTCTGTGTGCGTAAGCTTGGGAGCCCTCAGTAACGCTACAAACGCTAAAAACTGTAAGTGTTGCTCATAGAGTAGATACTATCGGCCCTTAAGGGCCTACATACCCTTTAGTGCCGTAAAACGGTAACTTTCTAAAGCATACTCCTTAGTAACGGCTAGGTTGAAAGGTTTGGAAAAAATATATATTTATTATTGATTCATGCCCATAATTTTGAACACAAGGTTTTTTCGTGTAACTAATAGTTTTGCTTTAAAATAATAATTAACAACACGATATTTTTTCACAACTTTTGGAAACTCCTCCAAAACGACTTGGATGGTTAAAAATATTTTACACAGGAAAATTTATGGCTGGAATTTCTTCATAACTAACATAGTATATGAAAATCAAATAATATTTTGCAAACAAAACTATTCAAAAGGAGGTTCAATATTGATATTTTGGCATCGAGCAGGCGCACGGTCAGTACTGCGTTAACATTGGGGCGTATATAGCGCCTTAAAAGATATACAGGTTTGTGCGATCTTCATTCATGACTTCAAGCAAGCTAATCTGCTGCAGCCTTATTGCGTAATGAATTTGGCTAGGCAATAGGCAAAGAGTATGAAAAATCGACGGAAATCCACATCGCGTCTTTCATCTCGCATCTTGGTCGATTTTTCATACTATTTTCCCTTTGCCTTGTCGAATTTCTAAAGTATTTTAGTATTTCTAAGTATTTTTTCTAAAGTATCTCTTTTTTTATAATTTTTTTTATTTATTTATTTATACTCACATAATGGTAAGTAACTTATAAACTAAGCCCTATAAAACCGTAGTAATGGTTTGACTGTGGGGTCGGTGAGTCTCTTTACACTTATTCTTAGATTACATACTTAAAGCTAATTATTATCTAAAAATTAATTATTAAATTTGTTTTAGTACCTAAGCTCGAGATTTGCTCAGTGAAGTAACTGCAGAATAGGATGATATAGTAATAGAGAGCTACTGAGCTTATAAAAGTGGAAATAAAAACCTCAAATCGCTCTAATCATGTTTATCGATCAAAGTTATAGATTTATTTAAATAAAAACCATGATTATTAACGACTATTATTGACGTCATTTAATAAACAAATGACGTCAAATCATTATTACTCAATCTCTAAGATTTTGTATAATCGTAAATGCATAACAAAATATCACTACGGATTACGAAATAATAATATGCATACCTTGAAAATTATGCGTATTGCGTAAAATTTTAATAAGTTTAGCACGCAAATCTAATTTGCTCACGCATGTTCATAAATAACTCTGCAAAATCTAGTTATGGAATTCCGTTATGTAGGTGAAAAAAAACATGTTTTCTTACTTACGTAAGTAAATAATGATCATGAGAATTTGTCATTTCAACCTTATCTATTTTGGGAAGAGCTGAACTCAATTACACCAAAATTAAAATTCATTCAGCCAAGATACGGAAGTAACTTTGTCTTTTTGTTTTTTACGTTTTCATGCCAGTACCGCTGAACCAATTTTGATGAATTTTGGCATGGAAATAGATTGGATCTTTATTCCACATTTCCTTAGGATATTTGCCGACTTTAACGGGGGCGAAACAGGTAGCATAAGCTAGTCTTAAATAAGAAACTAAGATGGATTCAATGAAAAATTTAAGTCATATATTCAGTTTTCCCAACAGGCTCCCACCAGGTGGACCGATGACCTGGTGAAGGTTGCGGGGATCCGCTGCATGCCGGACGCACGGGACCGGTCAATGTGGCGACGCTTGAGGGACGCCTATGTCCAGCAGTGGACGTTCTTTCGGCTGATATAATGATGATGATCCAGTTTTCAGCCACCGTGTTATCCAGTTATTGGATAATGAAGATCAGATAGGTCCTTGGAAAATACTGCTATTCAGGGGCACCCGGACTTTTCTAAGCCCCTACGGAAAAAGAGGGGTGTTATAAGTTTGACGTGTGTACCTGTGTGTTTGTGTATTTGTGAATCTATCCAGGGCATCATAGCTCCTAAAGGGATGATTTGTTTTTTTTGTGTAATGTGACTTTATCAAGAGTGTTTTTAGCTATGTTTGATGAAATCGGTTCAGCCGTTCAAAACTTATGGGCGTTTTACTGTTTGAATCGGGGTATATTCGCAAGACATCGTGTCATAATTACGTGTTCAAAAGATTGTCGATCGAAGCGTGTTTACCTACTATTAGATCAATTATGTAGCATGAAATAAAAATGTGTCGGGGATTTTTTAAATTTTACTTGTGATTGTTTTAAAAACGTTGCCTAGGAAATTCTTCTGTAACGTGGGTGCGTTTACAAACATTACAACTAACATACACAAACAGCCAGACCTGAAAAAACATCTACAGGCCGCACAAATATTTGTTCCGTGCGGGAATCGAACCTACGACACGCAGTGCAGCAGCCAGCGCTCAGCCACAGAAACTAGAAGTAGACTACAACGTAGTTGGGTAAACCCCATGTAGATGATGAATTATAATAATACATAGGTGGGTGTACCTACTAATAATTATGTTTGTTTTAAGTGGTACTTTGTTTAGCCATATTGCAGCAATTGTATCTTTACGGGTTATTAACGTTTTATTTCTGTAAATAAATGTTTCTACTCTTCATATTTACGTACTTACAATTACGTAACAAAGATTCGCAAAAAATCTCACGCGGTTTTAGCTTTAATAATTAATTACGTTACACAATTGCAATCTTCTTTACAAATGGCCGCCATCTTCTTTTAAATACAATACCAAAGGCTACAGATACAAATTATTATTATTAAGCAGAAATAGCCTAAGAATAATAATAGGAGCAATTACGGGCTATTTAATATAGGCGCCAAGACAGCCCGCTGTGCAGGTGCTGCCTTGACGCCGAGTAAACAGCCACCCGAGTCATCCTGTAATGCGAGGTCGTGGCTTCTCAACGTGAAGAAATCCTCGGTACAGTGAGGTTGCTCTGCGAAGCCTGTGAAGCTTCTGTGCTTTTGGGTGGAGCTAGGCTGGCTTTGTTAGCCAGACCCCAACGCACGTCGTAAAGAATGAGAGTCTAAGTGCGGAAAAGGGAGTCCCCATCATCATCATCATCATATTATAAAGTGTCATTCTACCAGCGATGACGATGGTTGAAATGCCAAAATGTTAGGGATTGATCACGTGACATTTCGATAGTGCTTGGCATTCTCCTTGCAGGTCAGTCGGTCAGTTAAAAAATCTATGGATTTTTTACTTTTTCCAATCTCGAATGACAATGATAAATGATTTTATTTCTGTAAGTTGGTTTGTACAAACACTTTTACATGTCGATTATATTTTATAAAACTAGATGAGGTCGGCGTTTCCTATCTGACTCTGAGAAGAAAGGCCGAATCAAACTCAGAGGTCACAGTCTCTTTTAAAGTCCAGACAAAATCTTGGTTAGATCATGTGAAGACCGTGTATACTGACTTACCATGTAGACTGACTTACCATGTAGACACTTGCCTAGAGCCTCTAATTGTAAATGTTCTACTTAAAATTAAAAAAAATCTTCTCATTCATAGAAGAAATCATCATTATATACTTAGTTGTGTAACATATTATTATTTTAATAGTTAACGTTGTTCTTATTATTTCGATGTGAAAAGATATTTTTATAGATAGGAAACCCTTTCTTTTTTATTTGGAATGCCGCATCACCTGTTCGTTAAGGCGAAGACACGTTACAAAGTAAACCGTTCACTTTTTGACAGTATAAATCTGCGTTTGGTGATTCCAAATTTTTCCAAACCAACCTGCCAAAATATAACTCGATCTGATGCGACACTATGATATCAAGGCGTGAACAAACTTGCCTCCTATAGAATCTACAATTTTAATTTTGATTGTGATTTTATTTTAATTTTGATTGCGATTTTATTTTAATTTTGATTGTAATTTTATTTTACTTTATAATTGATTTTAATTTTGATTTAAATTCATTTTAATTTTGATTGGAATCTTATTTTTAATTTTTTTTAATTTAATTTAATGTTTACAATTATTTTATTTATTATTTTTATTATGATTTTAATTCTTTTGTCCTCATAATTATATGCTATTAGGTACTATTTTTACCTTAAAGAGCATTTCAATTACCAGATGTTTGTACATAATTATGAAGGAATAATAAATTATTTGTGTTGGATAGAAAAATTGACCTGGAACAAATGCAAATGGAGTTTCTCCAGTTGCATTTGTTTCAGGTCAATTTGTCAACAAATGCCCTGCAATGGGATAACACTGGCTGAAATAGAAACAGTTTGTCGGATAGATATAGCTTTCCAAATTTAATTATTTTCAGTTATAGAAGTATTTATGTTGTTTTAAACACTGCAACGGTCAATGTGGCGACGCCTGGGGGAGTCCTATGTCCAGCAGTGGACGTCTTTCGGCACAAATGATGATGTTGATGCAACACTGCAACTCTCATTGTTAATAACGACAGATATCTCATTCCAGTTGATTCTACTACTTATAGTTAAAGTTTACTGTACAAGTCTTATAGTATCACTACTTCAATACATACTATGACTGAAACAGAAGCCACTGCTACGCATGAGTTGATTGATCTTGGTATTATAACTACAATAACTTCCCCTTAACCAGTAGGTATGTTCGAATTTTGTCGCGGTGAGAATCTGCTACAGCTATCATCACCTCTCTATTACGTTACGTAACTACAATTTGGTACACCTCTAGTACACTCATACTTTTAAATGTTACGTCAATATTACCAATTTTGGACACTATAGTTCATTTTAAATTAAGAACTTAAGATCGCTTATGTTGAAAGAGTCTTATAGCCCACGGAAAAAAAGGGGTATTATAGCTATGACGTGTACATCGCTGTGTGTCTGTCTGTGGCATCATAGCTCCTAAACAGATTAACCTATTTTGATTTCGTTTTTTTTGTTTAAACGGTGACCGACTGCCAAAGGAGGGTAATGTGCATCTGGTTTTAGTCAGCTAGCTCGCGAATATGTATCCTCCGACTGCACAGCAAAAAATTTTCCTCTTGTTTACGACTTTTAAGTTCGCTTCATTCAGATTTTTTTAATTTAGTTTTTTTTGTTTAATTAAACTGGCACAGTGGCTCACGTTAGGCTGGCAATTATTCTTAACTATGTGCTATATCAGCAGTGCAGTGGTGGCCCAGTGGTAACGGCCGCGACTTAGAAGTTGTAGGTCGTGTGTTCGAACCCAGGCAGGCGCTTCACTTTGTGCACATTATTTCATCACCACTGCTCTCAAAAACGGAGAAGGAAAACATCGTGAGGAAACCGGCTTGTCCTAGAACCAACAATTCGAAGCCATGTGACATTCTCCAACCCGCACTGGGCCCCCGTGGTGGATTACGGCCCATCCCCTCTAACAGAGAGGAGGCCTGTGTCCCAGCAGTGGGAACATTAATAGGCTGGTGATGTTATGTGCTATAAGGCTAAGTACAATAAAATCTAAGTTTTTAAACTGTCATGGTCACTAACACTAACATTAGAAACGGGATATTTACCATGTTTACTGTTTTTTGTGAGTTCCCGATATTTCGGTGCTGTTGCAAGCACCATGATCACGGATAAACTGAAAAGTCATTGCGGGTGGGTGTTTATGAGGAGACATATCGGTCTACCCTCTTTCTTGTTCGTTTAAACATGGTAAATATCCCGTTTCTAATGTTAGTACAATAAAATCAACTAAATTCGATACTTTATGTAGCTAACTGTACCTATAACAACTTACCTATCGGCCTATTGCAACCACGACCATGAATTTTGTTCAATACTGGAATGTGCGAAGAAGCGTCTCATTGTTTTTTATAAATGACTTATAGAAATTACACTTTCTCTTCCATAAATAACTAATATCTATGATTTAGTATCTTGAGAAGTGTTTGGTACTTGGTAGTTTAAGTGTAGTGTATCACATTGATAAATCACTCTATGATGAAGAAATTGCGTGTGAAGTTAATAAAAATGTAAGGCTTTTTCAGACCCTCATTGATTCCTATTTGTTCTTCTATGAATAGCAAGGGTTCCGTGACCAAAGTGTAAAAACTGGACCCTATTACTAAAACTCCACTGTCCGTCTGTCCACTGTTTGTCTGTCACCAGGCTGTATCTCATGAACCGTGATAGCTAGACAGTTGAAATTTTCACAGATGATGTATTTCTGTTGTCGCTATAACAAAAAATACTAAAAACAGTATTAAAAAAATATTTAAGGGGGGCTCCCATACAACAAACGTGATATTTTTGCCGTTTTATGCTCGATATTAATAACGGCAACAGGTAGACGCTTGAAATATTCACAGCCCCCCTTAAATATTTGTACTTTGTTGTTATAAGTGTTTTGTTGTGTTCGCTGTTCTGTGAATATTTCTTTCTTATTCTTTTTATAGGAACAAAGAAGTTAGAAATCGTATTCGACCTCAACATTAAAAATAACAAATTGCCATAAAATTAGATTTTATGAACGAGGTTTAAATACTGATGTGACAGTAATGAAATGGTTTCGCGCCTCATTCAATACATTCAGAGTGGAGTGTCACCACGCCCCGCAGTATTTGATTTATTAAACTAGCTTAGCACATAAGTGTTTAAACTTTTGTATGGTGGCAGAGTTTATTATTTCGAATATGTAGGCGCAAATTTATAAACTTAAATTCAATATTTCGCAAATCACAATGTAAAAATACAATAACCTGTGCAGCATTATACTTAATTGTTAGCCCTCTATGCATATAGGAAATGATTTGAAAACTTAAATCTTTTATTGAAAGAGTTACGAGCCATTTTCAGTTTTCCATTGTTCCACAGTATGTATCTGTTAGCATTTTCACTAATAAAAAGTTTAGATAGTACTAATAAAGAAACAGTAAATTAGTTAAATTTAAATTTTATATTTTTGTTATAACACGAAATAATAGGAAATACCTACTTTATGCCTATTGCATAACTCTAATCTGTTAGCATTTTTGTACATAGCGTTGAATTCACATAAGGTATCCACCCAGCGAAAATAAAAAACTTTTGAATTATCAAAGGCCATATTCTTCTGGCTACTGGACTAATTAGATTGTACGTTGAACAGTACACATCTGCGTACCTCTTTAGAGAGCACCAGTTTGATGTTATGTTGTGAAATGGTGTAAACAATAAACAACAGACATGTGATTGCTGCATTCCCGAGAAATTTGCCGTTATTTATTGAAGAGTACTGTTGTATATCTCCGAAGTTCTTCATAATCATCATCTTCCTGCCCTTATCCTATGTTACTTGGGGTCGGCGCAACACGTTTGCTCCTTCCATACCGTCCTGTCCCCCGTCACGTTATTACTGACTCCCTTTTCTTTCATATCACTCCTCACACAGTCCATCCATCTTTTCTTTGGCCTTCCTCTCCCTCTCCATCCATCCACATTTATATTCAGTTTCATTCAGTGAAGTTCTTCATCAGATCTTGATTAAATTTAAATGGGACCACATGAGAACACCTTTCAAATTAAAAAGAATCATTAAAATCCGTTTAACTAGTAAAAAGTTCTGAGGCAACACATTAAAAAAAACATTCAAATTGAGGAGGTACTCAGTTCGAATGTTTTTTTTTTAATGTGTCTTGTTCTTTTTGAAGTCGGACAAAAAATTAAAAATATTCCGACGAATAGAGAACCTTCTTCTTTTTCGGTTAAACAGGGTTGTCGCATCGATATCTTTGCAGCATTGGCTTCAGAGCCTTTCTCCTTTTTCTAGCTACTATTTTTGTAATACCTAGAAAACGTTTTGTAATACGTAGAAGTCCAACAATAAAATAATGTTCTCTTCATAATAGAGCGCTTATCTAAGTAATATCAAAGCACTAAACATTCTACACACAGTGGTAGAGTTACGAAATCCTCTTGTCGTTCAAGTGGCAATTTATCGGAGGAGGTGGCAGTAGAGTGTACACGGACAGTGTCGGGCTGTTGGCTAGTGAAAGGATGCCCGACTAATAACCATGTTAGCTTCGCGGCTGCACTCGTGTGATTGTTTGTGGGTTATTTTAGTACCTAGTCTATGTATTACTTGCATAATACTGCAAGGTAAGCCGAGTTGGAGTAAAATCAGATTGAATTACCTGTCAATCTCGGAAAACAAGAACAAAAGATAAAACATAGATTCCTAGCTACTTAATGCAACGAATATTATATAGAGGTAAAATTATATGTTAATTTCTACGAGGAAATATATTATTCTGATTCTACTATGTTTTTTTCCCTGATTCTTACATATCAAAGTTGAAGTTAAGCTAAGTTTATCTTTGACTTTACAGACAACGGTGAAGGAAATTATCGTGAGGAAACCTGGACTTATATAGTGTAAGTCTGAAATAGCAAAGTCAGAGGCCTGCGGGGTTACCAGAGGCGGCTTAATTAACTCTGACACCAAGGGTGGCCACATCCTCACACGAAAAAGAAAGATGATGACATTATCGCTTGAATAATTCTCGGCTCTTATGGGATGGAGCTAGAGCTGGATACTTCTTCTAAGTTGAACTATGACATTCTGCTCTCTGTGCATCCTGTAACCCTTAAATGCAACCATCACAACAGGTCATTGGTTCATCGAGAATTACTACATTCCCTCAAGTAGGCAGTTGTAAGCACAAATCGAGAGTTGTCAAAAATCGAAATGACTCATAAAAATATTACAAAACCAAAAGCAGGCCATTATATCATGACCACCGTTCCCCATGTCATTGTTAAGTAGTAATAACTGATAAATAAAACATATCATATGAGTATAGTGTCCACATGTGACGTAACTCTTACGTAGCGAGTCAGGAAATGCAAGGCCTTTTGGGTCAACTTTCTCTGTGTCCTTGGCCGAAGTAGCCTAGTGTCTATAGATAACTGTTTGACTATTTTAAGATGGGCTAAGAATAGATTGATTGGTTTCATTCATATTATTATGCAATTGAAACATCAACACACAGTTTGCTCTTGAATTATTTACAGGCTGTAACAGAAAAGTGTGATCGTGTGATGCTATTATTTTTTGGGAATTAACAATGGATTCCTTGGAGAAAGTTTTTTATTTACATCGGCAGAAGCAGTAAAATATGATCACATCTTTCGTTACAGCCTCTATAAACCTCCATTTTTAGGGTTCCGTACCCAAAGGGTAAAAACGGGACCCTATTACTAAGACTCCGCGGTCCGTCTGTCTGTATGTCTGTCTGTCGGTCTGTCCGTCTGCCACCAGGCTGTATCTCATTAACCGTGAAAGCTATACAGTTGAAATTTTCACAGATGATGTATTTCTGTTGCCGCTATAACAACAAGTACTGAAAATAGAATAAAATAAATATTTAAGTGGGTCTCCCATACAACAAACGTGACTTTTTTGCCTTCGTGCGTGAATCCGAATAACACTTGGCCGGTTTTTTAGGGTTCCGTACCCAAAGGGTAAAAACGGGACTCTATTACTAAGACTCCGCGATCCGTCTGTCTGTCTGTCTGTCTGTCCGTCTGTCACCAGGCTGTATCTCATGAACCGTGATAGCTAGAGAGTTGAAATTTTCACAGATGATGTATTTCTGTTGCCGCTATAACAACAAATACTGAAAATATAATAAAACAAATATTTAAGAAGGGCTCCCATACAACAAACGAGACATTTTTGCCGTTTTCTGCGTACGGAACACTTCGTGCGCGAGTCCGACTCGCACTAGGCCTGTGTTTTTTAACAATGCAGTAAGTTCCGAAAGAAGCAAAATTATATTCACAAATTCGCAAGCAGAAGTTGCGTGCAGAAGTTGTTGCCATATTAACCCTAAACCGATGACTATTCAGGTTGAGGTTTAGAAACCTAAGTGGGGACGATGAATCGGCAAAGGACATTAGGATCAGGCTAGGTAAGCGACTATCTTCGCAGGATGGCTGATATTAAGATGAGAGTTGCCGAAATTGAAATAATTGGCGTGCTATCGGAGAGATCAGGCTAGGTGAGCGACTATCTTCGCAGGATGGATGAGAGTTGCCGAAATCGAAATAATTGGCGTGCGATCGGGGAGGCCTCTATCCAGCTGTGAACTGTTGAACGCTGATTATAATTCACAAAGAAGAAGAAGAATATTGTACCTTTAAGCAACTATTAACAACAATCGTGATATCTTCTCGTCCAACTTACCGCAGTGTCTTTAAGACAAAAGTCTATGACCAGTCCCAAGTAGCACAAAACTGCATTATAGGATGTCACAAAGGGTAACATCGATAACTTTAGCATTTATGAAGACTTATTACAGTACACTCGAACTGCAATAGCTGAAAATTACGCTTTCGTCTGTATAATAATGCTTTTATGCGTCACGGAGACAACACTGTAATGCTGCAAGCGTTAATATAGGTATGCAGTTCAGTATTAGTACTGTAAGCTGCAATTAAGCATTTTTATGGAATTTAACTCAGCAATATTCTGAATTGAAGGCCACAAGTGTACCCTTAGACCGCTTGCATTTTAAGAAGGAACATGTGAGCTACTATAATGCAATCAGTTAGTCTGTGACTTCAATTAACAATGATATAATGCGTCTTGCTGCACATAGTTGAACTTTAGTAGTGTTAATCAGCTTGTTACAAGCAATCTTATAATAGCACTTATATAGCCCACATGATCACTATGGGTGAACTTATATGATGCAAAATTACAGCAAACTGCTGTAAATTAGCTCACACGTTACCTATGATCCCGGTTAGAGCTGAATACGTGTACTAGCGTCGGCAATTAATCTACTAATGCAGTTAAATAAGATCTTGTAGACTTATCTTTTCAGCACCCCAGTTTGCAAAAAAATATTACGAAAATCGGAGGAGTGTTTCTTGGGATGATGTAGGTAACCAAATAACATAAAAGGATTGACACAACAGACGTATAATTTTGTAAAATAAATCCATGGATCCCTAGAATTCCTGCTGAGACTTTAATGGTTCACTGATGATTACCAACAATATTTGCGTACATGTTACCCAATATCAAGCTTTACAGGAATCTGTGGCTGATTTGGTTCACACAAGAACTACTCGTATCAGCTCGTTGCTGATTTATGTACCAATAGTGGATACTTAAACAGCACATACCGCTTAATTGTGTTTAATACAGTGCACATTGCTTGTCTGCCATTTTTTAGGTTCCAACCTATGTAAAATAATATATTAACATTTTTTCATTGTTAAATAACGAAAATAACAACTGGATTTCTATAGAAAATCTAATGATTTTACACGCAAACAGCTTATTGTTTAAATTACAAATGCAAAATAAAATTATTTATTTTTTACAATATATCATCAACTTATTTTATACTATAACTTTCAAGTAAACAGTGATATTTTGAGAGCGCGTGAAAATTTTCTCCTATATTCATATATAATTTGACAATAAACTCTATTTCCCCTTCGAATTTCACGCACAGGAGGAAAAAGCAAAGTTTTTGTTACGGAAAACAATATTTGTCTATTTCACCACTAAATGTTTTACAGAAACAACATATCAAAATAATAAGGAGTAGGGTGAAAACTATTCACAATTTTGCCACTTGTGAATTTTCAATTCCAAAGAAGCTTTATAAATATTCTGGTGTGTACCTTGTGCTTCAAAATAGGTAACCATAACTCTATTAATCGGCACTTGTGCTATCTAAAAGGTAACAAATACTCTAATAATCAGTCAATATTCAGCTCTTGGGATGACTGTTACCTTTAATAATGCTCAAATAATGCAGATATAATGCAAATAGTTACAGTTATTCAGCTAACAGCTGTTTAATTTGTGCCCAAACCAGAGTTATATCAGCTGAAACAGCGCCTTTAATGCTCTTATTCAGAAGGCTTGTTCAGCTTAGAATTCTATTGTGGACAGTGATTCAGCTACTATACAGCACTTTTGTGTTACTTGGGGTGTGTGTTGCCAGTGATCACTTATGGGACCAAGACGTGGTCGGACAGAAAGCTTAAAGTCACCCAAAGGGCAATGGAGAGAGCTATGCTCGGAGTTTCCTTGCGTGATCGCATCAGAAATGATGATATCCGCAGGAGAACCAAAGTTACCAACATAGCCCGAAGAATTGCGAAACTTAAATGGCAGAGGGCAGGGCACATTGCTCGCAGAACAGATGGCCGATGGGGCCGAAAAGTTCTGGAATGACGACCGCGAACCGGGAGACGATGCGTTGGAAGGCTTCCCACTAGGTGGACCGATGACCTGGTTAAGGTTGCGGGAAGGCGCTGGGTGTGAGACGCACGGGACCGGTCAACGTGGCGACGCCTGGGGGAGGCCTATGTCCAGCAGTGGACGTCTTTCGGCTGAAATGATGATGATGATGATGACAACAAGGTAATTATAAATAGCATAACCCAATTTTTTTAGAAATCGCCACATTCTGGTATCAACGCTATATAAATTGTATATTACCGATGACACAACCATCATTACAAAATCAGTAGCATCGAACTGTCCACTCGAAGGGCTTCAAACAAAAGCCTCCGGTGAAGGGTCTATACACCAGTTTGTTACAGACGGACATCACAATAGATTCATTTATATGGTGGTGCCAACATACCTATCCATTATAGCAGCCATTCTCGGACCATTTGTTAATTAGTTATGTAACGTATTAGTAATTATTGTAGGGCTATTGGTAATGTGCGGTGATGGTGTTGAAAAGGTCGTGGGGTCAATTTTTAAATAGGTAGGTTGGTACCTTGCTTTGTTTTGAGGTCATATGTGAATATTTTATGGGAAAACTTATTTTTGATTTGTCTGAGATCGTTCACTATCGGAATATTTTCATTATTGTGTTTCACTCACTATTCGTGGCATGATAAGGTGTCAATAGGATGTTCTTATATTCAATGAGAAACTAGAAATCTTACTTACGACGCAGAACATATTATTATCGATGTTTGATGGACTTGCCTTAGTTGCTTCTAGGATAGACTAGGCAAATTTGGAAACAGATCATTTAGCTTTAGGGTTACCTACCTATCATAAGTTCGAAAAACATTTGACCGAATTTCATTTCACCTAAAACTTTTCAACTATTATCGTTTCGTTTTTTTTTACTTCATCGAAGTCACGTCTGCCACTGTCTCAGTTGTCCTATTATCAATTCGATTTTTTTCGTTACTCCGACGTTTCACGTGGTCGAAAAACTTTTTACCGAAGTTACATTTAGCCGAAATAACATTTGTTCGAAATATTTATTTTTAAACACATATCAAATACTAAGTGAGAGAATACATATTATGTTAAAAACAGCGACTTGAAAAAAAAATTGTTGACGCAGCCCCGCTCCGCGGGGCTCCTATTTCTGTCTACAGGGTCTAAAGTAATCTAACACGAAGGAGATGACGGGAGCTGAAGTGAGCGAGCAAAGCGGGCGAACTCAGCTCCCGTCATCCCCTTCGTACCTAACCTATCCGTGTCGGGGTGCCCTAAATTCCCGAGCTCGCTTCGCTCTCTCTTGGACAAATACTTTGAAATAAAAAAAAATATAAAAATGTCTAATGCATGACAGCTGTTAATAAATCAATTAAATGAAAATTCTAAATAAATACGTAAACACAGACAAGACTGCGTGAAATCGATTTTGCAACAATTCGTTTCTGTTACTAAATTTTGTAGCACAACTATTAACTTTTTATGACACTATTTCAATTTTAAATTGAAAATGCTTCCAAGTTACCGGCTATATATTTGTGACTAAATAATATTCCCTAAAATGTTGTTTCGGTTTGATGAAAATATGGCAAATGAAAAAAGTTCAAAAGAGGCTTCGGCCAAAAGCAAAAAGTTATTTTGTAAATCGGTGAAATGTAGTTCGGTAAAGTAATACCAATGGCAATTGTTACTTCGATGATCTGAAATTATGTCAAATAATGCATATAGTAAAAAAGACGTCAGTCAATAGTTTTCGGCAAAATGCAATTCGATCAAAAAAGATTCGGAATAATGATCGGTTCCCTAGCTTTAGACGTTTGATTAAACATTTTGGGTACTGGTATACATTTACAATTGCCAGCCGGGCGAGCACGGGCTACTGTGACAGGCTTGAGTCACACATTTTTATCACAGTTTGGGAGTAAAAACCGTGATAAAATACGTGACTCAAGCCTCTCACAGAGGCCGTGCTCGCCCGGTAGGTTGGTAACCACAGTCATAAATCTAACTAGATAACGCAAGTACCTCCATCTGTATGAAAACCAAGCGTGCCACTTTTTCACACACAATTTAAATAGTTATTTATGCTACAAGTGCGGAAGGTAGGTGATTTCCGATGAGTGGCATTTTTATTCACGAGCGAGCGAAGCGAGGGAGTGCATAAATCGACACGAGTCGGAAATCATCTTACGTACGTGTATCATACAACATTTTACTATGTACTGTGCGAGAAAATAAAAAAATATATCTGAACCAAGCAAGAAATTAATAAAATGGCGGGCTTATTCAAGCGCGCTCAGTATACCACAGATTAACTAATAATTCCTCGGGCATATCTACTGCGCATGTTCAAATAGCTGTCACGTCGTAACGCAAAAAGGCACGAGCAAAATATACGTTCTGACAAACATATTTAAAATTAATTTATTGATCAAAATCTAAATCTAGAGAAATTAAAAAAAGTTAATTAAAAAAATCAAAAAACCCGACTGCTTAAAAGCAAACTAAAAAGACGTAAACAAGAAGAAAATCATGCTGTGCAGTCGGAGGATACTTATTCGCGAGCTGGCGAACCAAAACCAGATGTATCCTCCGACTGCACAGCATGATTTTCTTCTTGTTTACGTCTTTTTAGTTTGCTTTTAAGCAGTCGGGTTTTATGATTTTTTTAATTAACTTTTTTTATTTACAACTTTTTAGTTATATTTTTTTAGAATTGGGTACATTTAAACATATAAGTGTTATATATTTTTGAAGTTGCCTTTTAAAACCCTTTATTTTGATAACCCACACGATGGGTTTGGAGAAAAAAAAAAATTTTTTCCCACAAAATGGCGCCCAAAATCCGCCATTTTTGTTTTTTTTTTCAATTTTAATGTAGCCAGTGACACTCGCAGGGTTAAGACGAATCGATTGACGTAAGAATCATCAAAATCGGTCAACGCGTTTGGTCTCTGGAACGCCACATCACCACGCCATGTATGTATGTATGTATGTATGTATGTATGTTTGTTCCTATGTGGCGTTCTAGAAACCAAACACGTGTGCCGATTTTGATGGTTCTTACGGTAATCGATTCGTCTTAACCCCGCAAGTGTCACTGGCTACATGAAAATTGGAAAATAGAAAAATGGCGGTTTTTGAGCGCCATATTGTGGGGGCCCAAATTTTTTTTTTCTTCCAAACTTATCGTGTGGGGTATCAAAATAAAGGATTTTAAGAGGTGATTTTAAAAATATATAACACTTATATGTTTAAACGTACCTAATTCGAAAAAAAAATTAACTAAAAAGTTATAAATAAAAAAAGTTAATTAAAAAAATCAAAAAAACCAACTGCTTAAAAAACGAACTAAAAAAGACGTAAACAAGGAGAAAATCATGCTGTGCAGTCGGAGGATACGTCTGGTTTTGGTCAGCCAGCTCGCGAAGATGTATCCTCCGACAGCACAGCATAATTTTCTCCTTGTTTACGTCTTTTTTAGTTCGCTTTTTAAGCAGTCGGGTTTTTTGATTTTTTTAATTAACTTTTTTTTTTGACACGAAGTACATACAATCGCGTCATCTAGTTAGATTTATATCTGTGATGGGAACAGAGTTAGAATTCTATATTTATAATATAATATATATAATATTATAAAGAGGAAATATTTTTTTGTTTGTTTGTTTGTTTGTACCGAATAGGCTCCGAAACTACTGGACCGATTTAAAAAATTCTTTCACCAATAGAAAGCTACATTAATCCTGAGTGACATAGGCTATTTTTTATCCTGAAAACGGGTCATGTGGGGTGGCCCACGGGAGCGAATCCGCGGGTAACAGCTAGTATTGTATATTTGGAGAGGAGACCACAAGACGCAAGGACAAGGTGACAAGGACTTCCCATAAGATAGACCGATGACCTGGTAAGGGCAGCAGTAAACCGCTAGATGCGAGAAGCATCGTTCCGGTCGATGTGGCAATGCTTAGAATAAGTATAATCATTCTTTTAATGTTCTCACTGCTAGGACACAGGCATCTTCTCTATGAGAGGGAATGGGCCTTAATTTATCACGCGGGTCCGGAGCATGTTGGTGATTTCCTCAAGTTGTTTCCCTTCACCGTTTTAGAGCAATGCCTAGGGAGACCTATGTCCACAAGTAGACATTTTTCGGTTTGGGGTGGCATTTATTCACCATATCTTTGTTTCACTAACCCCACATCTTCTTAGTCTAAAGCCTTACCATTCGCAGCGCGTATGTTACAATCCCATAATAGAATGTAAACCAACATTTGCGCAACATAACTTCGCAACTAATGATGGTACTGTATGTGTTTCGTATGTTTTGCTTCATTAGCATGTACTCGGATTTATGGGATCATCCAATTTGGCACGAGCTTGTTTCCAGTGGCTGAGACGTTTCGCCAGTTAAGTTTTGTGTTTGAATGGATTAAAGAGGAGATAGCAGCCTTAAGAAGCTGGTAATTGTTGGTGATACCGAAGGAAAGGCGTCGATTAAGGCGTTCGGGAAGTTGCGTGGTATCTTTTCGTCCAATTTATCGCAATGTCTCAAGACAAAAGTCTATGACCAGTGTGTGTTGCCAGTGATCACCTATGGGACCGAGACGTGGTCGCTCACAATGGGCCTTATCAGGAAGCTTAAAGTCACCCAAAGGGCAATGGAGAGGGCTATACTCGGAATTTCCTTGCGTGATCACGTCAGAAATGGTGATATCCGCAGGAGAACCAAAGTTACCGACATAGCCCGAAGAATTGCCAAACTTAAGTGGCAGTGGGCAGGGCACATTGCTCGCAAAACGGATGGGCGTTGGGGCCGAAATGTTCTGGAATGGCGACCGCGAACCGGAAGACGATATGTTGGCAAGCCTCCCACTAGGTGAACCGATTACCTGGTTAAGGTTGCGGGAAGGCGCTGGATGCGAGACGCACGGGATCGGTCAATGTGGCGACGCCTGGGGGAGGCCTATGTCCAGCAGTGGACGTCTTTTGGCTGAAATGATGATGATGATGATGACCGAAGGAAAGAGATCACCAGGCCGGTAATTTCAACAGGTCGTGATGGAAAATTTGGATCAGAGTCGATGTAGGCAGGTTGTTCGATTAAACGAGTCCAGTGACCACGATCCTCAGTAATGGCACCGATTAATAGAGAAGTTTGATAAAAACGTCGTGTCATAGTGTAATGTGGCTTTTCAACAGTTAGTGCGATCCTGATTTGTCTTGTTAACTTGGCAAGGCAGCCGCTGCTGGCCGTGCCGGTTGCCAGAACCAACCTACTCGCCAAAACACCACTGACCCGCGCAATTCGGGTTATTAACGATCTTCACGTCAAGATCGATGTATTTACATGCCATTTGAGTGAATTCGCAAAAATACTGTTGTTTATTTTATATTATAGTGAAGATTAGAGTAGGTTATATGGTTATGTTTTTGTATTTTAAATATTGTGTTTTTATATTTAGGAAATTTAGTTTATAAGTTTTTATTATTAAATGTTAGGACAACTAGATTTTTACGTTTTTCATAGTTTTATATTGTATACGAGTATAGGTTAATTGTAAGACCGCGCTATCGCATTAGGTATACCTACCTGTAATGATAGTTGTAAGGGAGATTTAATAAATAAATAATAATAATAATAAGGTATATGAGCAGAATGTATTCTGCAAAAGTCTTTTTGAAGTAGATTTTAGTAGTGTTCTTTGCCTTCGATTAGTTATCATCATCATCAGCCTATTAATGTTCCCACTGCTGGGACACAGGCCTTCTCTCTGTGAGAGGGAATGGGCCGTAATCCACCACGCGGGCACAGTGCGGGTAGGTGGATGTCACACGTCTTGGAATTTTTGGTTCTAAGAAATGCCGGTTTTCTCACGATGTATTGTTGATTAGTTATAATTCAAAGGATTAACTAGATTTTTACTGATAAAATAAGCGAAATCGGGGTGAACTAAAATCCTACCTTAAGAATTGGTCACTGGCCACAAAGGGCAAAACACAAAGACAAGTGCGTAAACAGAAGCTAGGCACTCTACTTCATAAATTGTTAAGTGGAAACGCTCATTTCGAACATAAGCAAATCTACAACAATTATTACGAACATACATGATAGATAACTCCCCTCACAGCATCGCACGCAGTTCGCGTTAAAATCGTTAATTATTTTCTTGTTCGAAACATCTCGACCATAGGTTAATTTGAGATTAATTAGAAGGTTTGAGAGTATACGGGTGAACGTTTTGAGTGGTACCGCTGCGGCCAATAGGGCTTTTATCATAATTCAATTATAGGTACTACCCAGGAGAACACATCATCGCAGGCAAAGATTTTCTGTGACCTCGTTATTTCGTGACTTATTATTACCTCTGATTAGCATATTCACTTGGCTTATACCCATGATCCATGCCAATAATATTATCATTTCAGGCTTGAGACATAAAATTGCATACATGCGTAACGAATTGATAAAATACATCAGTATAAATGGGTGTCAAATTCACTTTCCTTAAGCTATGTACAAAAACTTCATAAGACACACCGTTGAAAACACAAGACCTGTATAATTTTTAAGTCCATAAGTAGCTTCAGAAATGGCATATTGTTTCAAAAAACGCAGTAGTTACAGGCAAAATATAGAACCGTATGTTTTCACGTAACCTTCTTTTAGTTCATAGTTAGCAATCGTTAAACGTTATGATAAAGTTATTTTGAGTTAACCTTGGTTACCTAATCCTTATGTAACTGAAACTTAACTAATTGATATGTTTTTATAAAATATTTCATTAAATATGGTAAAGAGTGTTAGGTAATTGTTGTAGCAATGGATACAAATTGGTAATGCATGATACCTTTGGGTTTCCAAATATCTTTGGGAGAGCAAAAACAAAAATTTAGTTTAAAAGGTTTTATTGACGATGAGAGATATCTACCTCAAGATATGATGCTTTCGAAGATTCTGTTGTTATGGTTCGTGCTAATATAATAACAAGAATATACAGTAAGAAGAAATTCTGTTTTATACGTTTTATATAGGAATGGGTGACTACTTCTCAAAGACTGAGAATAGCCAATGTCATAATAAAAAAATATGACGAGCAGCCAGTCACCATATCATCATCATATCAGCCAAAAGACGTCCACTGCTGGATATAGGCCTCCCCCAATCGTCGCCACATTGATCGGTCATGTGCGTCTCTCATCCAGCAGATCATCGCAATCTTTACCAGTTCATCGGTCCACCTAGTGGGAGGCCTTCTAACGCAACGTCTTCCGGTTCGCGGTCTCCACTCCAGAAGCTTTCTGCCCCATCGGCCATCCGTTCTGCGAGCAATGTGCCCTACCACTGCCACTTTCACCTTCACATTGGGCATTCTTAGGGCCAGTCACCACAGAACACATTTATTCTGACAGGCGCATGCAGGGCTAGCATAGATAAAATATAGGATAGGATGATAGGATATTCATGCAGGTTTTATCATGTAAAGGTGCTCCTTCAGCTGGAGCAATCGTCTGAAATGTAACATTTCTGATTCGATTTTGAATATTAAATTACAGTACGCTTCCCTGACTTGACGAGCATTCGCCTGTAATGTAACATTAGAGTCAATTTGTAGCATTTAATTGATTACACATTGTCAGGCGAAGCCGTAGCCATACAAGTGGTGTTCATTACAAGTTGTATCAAAATATTAAACACTAGCGTCTGCCAGCGGCTTCGCCCGCGTGAAAGTCGAAAATTAGCCCGAGGGAACATATGTCCGGAATAAAAAGTATCCTATGTGCCATTCCAGACTATAATCTATCTCAGTGCCAAATTTCATTCAGATCCGTCCAGCCGTTTGAGCATGAAGAAGTAACAAACACGCACACACACTCACAAACTTTCGCCTTAATAATGTTAGTGTGATTGTCCCATCAAGTTGCGCACTGTAATGCTCGGTTCTCCTTCATCACAAATGTAATGCTCGACTCTGTAACGTTACATTACAAGCGAATGCACCAGGTGATAGAGCCTTTATGTTGGTCGTCCGGCAGCGAGATAGGCAGATGATGTTGTTGCCATCGCGGGTAGAACCCGGATAAAGGTGGCACCGGAGCATGAAGATCGGAACAAGAAAAGCCCAGCAGTGGGTGAAGTCAGGCTGTGGATAATAATACATACATACATAAACTCAAGCCTTTTTATCCGACTGCCGAAGGAGGGTAATGTGTTTATCGGTCTATCTATGTATGTATGTTTGTTCCTATGTGGTGTTCCGGAGACCAAACGCGTCGGCCGATTTTGATGATTCTTACGTCAATCGATTCAGTGTCACTGGCTTCATTAAAATTGGAAAATAGAAAAATGGCGGATTTTGGGCGACATAATGGGTTTAAGTCAGCCAGCTCACGAATATGTATCCATGAATTGACATGAAAAAATGTATGTATGAATTTTTCTTCTTGTTTACGTCTTTTTAGTTCGCTTCTTAAGCAGTCGGGTTGTTTTTTATAATAATGATTTCAATAAACCCCTATTCCAATGCACAGCACTGAGAACAAGACATCAATTGAGATGACATCAGACAGTTGAGTATCTCAGACAAGACGCATATTATATCAACGAGTCCAAACATAATACTATATATTTTCTTTTACATCACCTAATAACCGAGACACGCGATACAATCAGTGCACCGTAACATTACGAATATGTATATAATGTATATTTTACGTAATGATACGGGGATCTTATGTCGTAGGAAGATGGCGATAAGACGAGACTATTGACCAATGTGCTGCGTGAGCGATAGAAATACGAGGTTATTCGATCGTGGTGCGGATTTTTATATCTATATATATGTATATAAAAATGAATCCCTATTTCCCTTGGTCACGGCATCACGCGTGAACGGCTGGACCGATTTCGCTTATACTTTTTTTGTTGTGTTTGTTATTGTTAGGAGAAGGATTTTATGAAAAAAAAATTGGTTCCTTAGCTACATAGGTAGGGTAGAGTAGGGTAGGGTAGGGTAGGGTAGGGTAGGTAGGGTAGGGTAGGTAGTGTAGGGTAGGTATGGTAGATGAATGTTTGGTTTTTTTATGGCAAAACAAAGTTTGCCGGGTCGGCTAGTTTATTATAAAAATCACACAGGTTTCCAGTCTGTTCTGTCCTACTGTAGAGCAAAGACGTCATTTCTTCCTTCCTTTGTGCTGCGGTGCGAATTGAAGAAGTATATTTTTTGTTGCTTTACAGACTACCCACCAAGTAACATAGCATTTGTATCCCCGAAGAGGTAGACAGGAATGGAACTTAAAAACATGACTGGAGAAATGAGGTGTAGGTACATTTCACAATACAGGTGTGGACCAAATGGACCAAATGGAATACCAAATGGACATCTGCATTTCTGCAGTTAGTTACATTTTTAGGGTTCCGTACCCGAAGGGTCCAAACGTAGCCCTATAGCTGTCACTCACGTGTCCGTCCGTCTGTCTGTCTGTCGTCTGTCACACAGGTTTTACAGCCAAACGGTTGGAGCTACAGTCTTCAAATTGACCCAAAGCCATAAGCATCATGTTGACCCAAAGCCATACAAAATCTCAAAAAATATTATTATATGTTTTGAGGGGGGATCCAATACAGATAAAGGGGAGAGTGAAAATACAATTGACCTATATCGTCGAGTGGGGTCGTTGTTTATGTATGTATATTTTGTTTTAACAAATATTGAAGAGCAAATGAATGAGAAGTCACCAAAGTCAGACTCCTACTCCTACTTACTAATTCTACCTCTACTTCTACCTACTACCTACTACTTACTCCTACTACTGGTACTTCTTCCTTTTTGGTGATAATTTGGTGAAACTTCCAATTTGGTGATAATGTTTAATATAACCTATATTTTACTAAAAAATGCCAATAAATTGATAAATTAAATTCCCTCATTATTCCTACTAGAACCTATTTGTTTTTGCAGTTTGTTACGGAACCCTAAACGTGCGAAGTCCGACACGCACTTTGCCGGTTTTTTAAGTTCCATTGTAGTCAATCCTTTCGAGGATGCGAGCATATTGCTATCAGCTATATAGGACATACATCAGTAAAAAAACCAAATAACAAGAAGAAACAAACTTATCTAATCGAAATCCAGGGTCTATGCACTTGCTCTATAAAATAGACCATGAAAGCAGTTCATGTACAATTGTTGACAAAATATGGTAATGTATGTCTTTAATTGCTTGGTTAGTTATTCTACAAGAAGATCTATTTTACAAACATAATCGTTTGAAATCTACAAACTCCTCAGTGTACGCAGCCAATAAGAATTGCACAAACGGCTACCATCGTCTGTCAGTTTCATCAGCAGGTGAACGTATCCTACACTTAAATAAAATACACCTACACTCCTACATCTTGAGTCTACTTATAGTACGAGATCCTACTGCAAAAATCTGCAGGTAATTTGTATTTGACAAATCTTATTTTTTTGTGAAATATACTTGACATTAGGATAGATTATTTCATTATTAGTAGTAGATAGTAGATTAGATTACCACATACAAACAAAAAAAATACTAATTTCGGCTAGATATTGTCAGACAATAGCTGGCAAGATCTAGGCGTAATTAGTTTTTTTTATTTTCAAGCCTTTTTTTGTGCTCTACACTAGGATTTTTTCCTGAATTGTGAGTACATATGCAACATTAGCCAGCTCTCTGTTAGCCGCAATTTATGGGTTGCCAGGTGTAAACAGGTAAACTGGCAACCCACCGGTTGCGGGTAATTGAAAGCTAGCAACCTGGTATTTCCTATTTTCATGAAAAAAAATATATCTGAGGTTATTATCCAAACATTAATTACAATTTATTAAATTAAGGTATTTGTGGATACATTGCTGCACATTGCTCGCAGAATGGATGGCCGATGGGGCAGAAAAGTTCTGGAGTGGCGATCGCGATAACGTTGCGTTGGAAGGCCTCCCACCCACCTCCTGGACCGATGACCTGGTGAAGGTTGCGGGGATCCGCTGGATGCAAGACACCGGCAACGTGGCGACGCTTGGGGGAGGCCCATGTCCAGCTGTGGACGTATTTCAGCTGAAATGATGATGATGATGAATTGTGGATACATGTTGACAGGCAACCCTGCAGCAATCTATTCTACTCATCATCATCCTGGCCAAAAGACGTCCACTGCTGGACATAGGCCTCCCCCAAGCGTCGCGCGTCGCCACACTGCTCGGTCCTATGCGTTTCGCATCCACTCGATTTCCACAGCCTTGACCAATGACCAGGTCATCGCTCCATCAAGAAGAGGCCTTCCAACGCTACCTCTGCCGGTACGCGGTCGCCACTACAGCAATCTATTCTACTATCAAGTAATTTCATGAAAATTAAGCTTTAACAAAAATTACCTGCAGATTTTAGCGGTGGGATCTTAGGCTATACCTAGAATACCGTCATGCGGTACATTGCACAAATATTAAATGTTGTTTTATTTGCAAAAAAAATACATAATTGCCAGTTATGAGAGCGAGAAGGAATTCTGTTATGATTATGTACAAAAAGATGAAGAAGTGTTTATGAAATAATATACTACTTCGGTTCTTATGTACTCGCGTGTAGCCTGTATTGACGTGATTGATGTAATATAAGTGGAGGTTAGTTGATGCTTTTGTTATTTCCGTGTTTGATTGAAGGATTTTTTCTAGTTCTGAAAATTAAAATTAAACGTGTTTACATGATCCAGTAGGCACTTGTATCTTATTAGGCTACAAAACAGCAAACTAAAATATAAATCTATTCTGACTATCTCAAATGGTTTCAGCACTGTATATAAATAAAATACAAAATGAAATGCTGTTATTTGAAAGCGCATCACTTGAGAACGGCTGGACCGAAATGTTAGTAATAGTCTTAGGGAAAGAAATGTTGACTGGAAAATTGGGCAGTTCGCAAAAAGAAATGCATTTTTATACAAACTTTTAATTTCGTTCACTTGTCCCGCAGCCTAATTGCGTAGGTGAATTCGACAGCAGAAAACTTTTGGCAATACCTAATTATTTCAAGGGAATTATTCTTACTCTTTCATTGAGTTTACCCCTTGCCCTGCCGAATTCACTTGCGCAATTAGGTTGCCGGTGTCTGTAATCAAATCTTGCAAGTTATACACCCAATTCCCGTTTGTTACTCGTAACAGTACAATTTTAAATAAAGAAGAAAAAAATAATAATTATGCGTGTGTACCCATGAACTCGGTAGAACAGGACAAGGTCCGTCGGGTCGAGGAAAAAGAATAAAGGGCGATCTTCAAAAATAACACCAAAAAGTTTTAAATAACACTCACTATTCCAGTGCACTTCGTGTTTGTATTATACATACCTATTTGTCTTAGTATCTAGGTACCTATGCAACTATGAATAGACCTTACTACTGGTTTTGAACCCCTGCCCTTGCTAGAGAAATCAGAACCAAACCAGTTGTTCAGGTTGAGGAGTGGTAACCTTGTACCTACAGTTATTGTCATGAAGGTAAGGACATGTGCTCACGAGGAGAATTATTAAGAAGTTATTTGAGCTTTTTGTTAACGGGTGGGAACCTTCAAAGGGCGCCTGGACTGTTGGGGAAAATACACGTCATAACTGTGTGGCAGAGGATTTCTATAGGCGGATGCAATCACTATGAGCATCATATAGTGTCATCATCATAATATCAGCCGGCAGACATCCTGCTGGACATAGCCTCCTTCAAGTGTCGGTAGATTTATCAAAATCAAAATCAAAATTTCTTTATTCAATTAAGCCATTAATTAAACTTTTAAAAGTCAAAAAAATATATTAAAAGTAATTGATTCTACCGTCCATTCGGAAATGTAGCTTGTTATGGAGAAGAATGGACAAGAAACTCCACTCCACTGTCGGTTCTGTGGGTCTGGTATGAGTAAGTCGAAATGATTTAAATGAAACCAAAGTATTACATTTAAACCCCTATTTCATGGCATGTCCTCCAACCCGAATCACCATAGTGATGGGTTGCTATTAACTGATGGTTTTTTCCTTGGAGGTTTGAACTGACTAGAAATATGGGCCTTGGCTTAAAGTCACCCAATGAACAATGGAGAGGGCTATGCTCGGAGTTTCCTTGCGTGATCGCATCAGAAATGAGGATATCCGCAGGAGAACCAAAGTTACCAACATAGCCCGAAGAATTGCGAAACTTAAGTGGCAGTGGGCAGGGTACATTGCTCGCAGAACAATGTTCCCACTAGATGGGCCGATGACCTGGTTGAGGTTGCGGGAATGCGCTGGATGCGAGATCGGTCAATGTGGTGACGCTTGGGGGAGTCCTATGTCCAGCAGTGGACATCTTTCGACTGAAATTATGGTGATGGGTCTTACTCCCATACCTAATTCCATATTACGCCCGACAGCCCGATTACAAAACATCTAATAGACAATTTTTTTTTCTTTAATTGAATGATTATTTCCGTTTTCATAGCAACTGAATCGACAGGAGCACCTTCAAACTGACTTGAAACATGGGGTTAAGATTAGTTTGATTTGGCATACAATTTTGATCGTAACCATTTCTTTAATAACAATAGTTTTTTACTAATTGCGCTATTTTGTAGTCACCTAAAAAGGAAACTGTAGAATAAAGAAATCTTTGGTAATGAACTAAATGGTAGGTAATTCCGTAAAACAGAAGAAAGTCAGCGATTTCCAGCGAATCAAATTAACGAGATGAAATCAAGAACTCTAAACCGCAACTAGTGATGAATTTGTGTGAATTCGCTATTATTTCTATTGAATACAATAGAGATAGTTTAATACTTAGTATTATTTAATTTTCCTGTTGCAAGGCCAACGCCTGCATTCTTCAGAGAAGGTACACGATATAGGAGATCTGTGTTTTATTAATAGATTTTTTAACGTATTCGATCGTGATAACGTAAACGATCTCTTATGTCAAAATGTATACAAAAACCGGCCAAGTGCGAGACGGATTCGCGCACGAAGGGTTCCGTACCATTATCGTAAAAAAACGGCAAAAAAACACGATTGTTGTATGGGAGCCCAACTTAAATATTAAGTTTATTCTGTTTTTAGTATTTGTTGTTATAGCGGCAACAGAAATACATCACCTGTGAAAATTTCAACTGTCTAGCTATCACGGTTCATGAGATACAGCCTGGTGACAGACAAACAGACAGACGGACTGCGAAGTCTCAGTAATAGGGTCCCGTTTTTACCCTTTGGGTACGGAACCCTAAAAAAGCAATTAACCCGACTGCTTAAGGGCCAACAACCGCTTTAGTGCCGCAAAACGGTAATTTTCTAAAGCATACTCAGTAACGGCTAGGTTTTCAGATTCATGTACATTATTTTTTAAACAAGGTTTTTTCATGTAATTAATAAATTTGCTTTTAAAAAATAATATACTACACAATATTTTTTGGAAATTTTTGATCCTCCTCCAAAACGGATGATTAAAAATACTTTTACACAGAAAAATTGATGGCTGGAGTTTCTTCATAACTAAAATAGCATATGTAAATCAAATAATATTTTGCAAACAAAACTGTTCAAAAAAAGTTAATTAAAAAAATCAAAGAACCCAACTGCTTAAAAAGCAAGTTTGTTAAGCAGTCGGGTTTTTAGATTTTTTTAATTAACTTTTTTTATTTACAACTTTTTAGTTATTTTTTTTAGAATTAGGTAGGTACATTCAAACAGATAAGTGTTATATATTTTTGTAATCGCCTCTTAAAATCCTTCATTTTGATACCCCCAGGATGGGATTGGAAGAAAAAAAAAAAATCACCACAAAATGGCGCCCAAAATCCGCCATTTTTGTATGTTCCAATTTTAATGTAGCCAGTAGCTCGCAGGATTAAGACGAATCGATTGACGTAAAAATCATCAAAATCGGCAAACGCGTTTGGTCTCTAGAACGCCACATAGGAACAAAAATACATACATACATACATAGACTGATAAACACATTACCCTCCTTCGGCAGTCGGGTAAAAAGGAGGTTTTATATTGATAATTAATAATTATTATTTTTTGAAGTGAATATACAACTAAACATTCTGTGAATATTTAAAGAGTCTACCTGTTGCCGTTATTAATATCGAGCAAAAAACCGCCAAAAAATCACGTTTGTTGTATGGGAGCTCCCATTAATTTATTTTAATTTAATTATTATTATTTTTTGAAGTAAATATACAACTAAACATTCTGTGAATATTTCAAGCGTCTACCTGTTGCCGTTTTAAAAAGACGTATACAAGAAGAAAATCATGCTGTGCAGTCGGAGGATACAAATTCGGGAGCTGGCTGACCAAAACCAGATGGAAAAAAAAGCAAATGAATTTCATTTTGGACCTTTGAAACCCACTCCACCACCTTTGATCAAAGAGCAAGGTATACGTAGGTAAAGAATATCGGCTGTCACCTCCCACTTACCGGTTTTATCGGGCGACACAATATCAAATAATGCCAATACGAGCGATTTAAATAAGCGATCAATGAGGAAGTTATGTAAGATTCCCATACGTTCCCTTAGTTATGTCATGAGAATGTGATGGTGTTGCCAGCCGTAACAACAGTAGGACGATTGGCTAATCGGTGTTGTTTTTGATATTATAATATTTATAGCGATGGCAAAGAGTAAGTTCTAATATTGTTAGAGATGCGTAACTTTATATATTTTTATTTTAAACCGAAATAAAAAAGGAGTTTATTTATATGAATGAACGTATGAATGTAATATTTTTTGGAGTTGGACGAAATTCACTATCATTATGTTACTGTATAAGGGCTCCCAAACAGGTGTGCCAAAACTCATGTATGTTTGTCCACGTATTCCTCTGAAACAAAAAATGAAAAAATAACTTTCGTCTCGGGAGTGTCGCAAAACAAAAAAAAATAAGAAGTACCGAAGACACCGACTTCCGCAACGAAAGTTATTTTAAACGTTTTAATGTTGTTTTGGAAGTCGGATAAGTATTTAAAAATTAAATGTGTGTCAACTATCAACTTATATTAGCTATTCTGCCATATCGAGAAAATAAGAAGAACACTTTTGGAATACTCACGGATATTGGTCAATAAATAAAATAAAATAAAAATAGCCTTTATTCCCTGTAACCTATTTTTTAGGGTTCCGTACCCAAAGGGTAAAAACGGGACCCTATTACTGAGACTTCGCGGTCCGTCTGTCTGTCTGTCTGTCACCAGGCTGTATCTCATGAACCGTGATAGTTAGACAGTTGCCGGTTTTTATAAATTAAATCTTACATCTAGCTTATGTTAACAATGCATTACTAACTAATCTTTAATACTCTTATCTTAACTAATTATCTATTCTTCTCCTTTCTCTGTTATATTTGATATGTATTAGTATATTTTGTAATATTGTATTTATATTATGTATTTCAAGTTTTTAAGTCTAAGTAGTTTATTATTTATGATAATTTGTAAACTGACAGCCCTAAACTCTTCTCCTATCGTTCAGTCCATCCAAAGGTTGTCCGTAAGAGATTGCCTAGTGCGATAAGACCGCCCTTTGTACACTTGTTATTGTGAACGTTTGTCCTGTATGTTTTATTTTGTGGTGTACAATAAAGTATATAATAAATAAATAAATTATCAGCTACCAGGTCAGGTTGTCTTTTGACATAGGCCTCCTCTAATTCCCTCCACTTATTTCGGTCCTTGGCCACTCCTTTGGTAAATCGTCCTCCCATCTCTTTATCTGTCTTCCTCTTTGTCTCTTTCCATTTCTTTGGTACCATTCTGTAATTTTTTGTCCATTTGTCTGTTTTTGTTCTCCACATATGTCTCGACTATCTAGGTTGCAGTGTTCTTGTCTTTACTCTCACATCTGAGACCTTGGTTATGTTTCTGATTTTTGTACTTTCCATTTGTCCCTAAACCTTAGGTTCAGCATGCTTCTTTGACACACCCTTAATTTGTGCTCGATATTTTGTGAGAATGGCCAGGTCTGACAACCATATATGAGGCATGGAATACATGTGTGTGTTTTGGACTTTTCTTTTTTCGTATACAGGTATGTTCTTATTTTTCATAACCTCTTTGAGAGACCAGAATCTTTGCCAGCTGTTGTTTATTCTTCTGTCCACTTCTTTATTAGATTGATCCTCCACTGCTATGATCTGTTCCAGGTTTATATAATCATCAACATATTCGATGGTCAATAATATAACCAATAAATACACTATTTTGGGAAGTATTCTACAGCGGATCTTTGTGCCTCTGAAGTTAGGCCCTGCGCACAATTGCGCAAGAAACAGTTTGCCATTGAGTATACTGCATACAGTAAGCGAGATAGGACGGTGCGACACACGAAAGCAAGTGAAATAGGCAGTTATACAATGCTATCTTCATCTTCAACATTGACACAAATATAGCTACTGAGCAGGATCCTGCAGCCTACTTCAGAGACACAAAGATCCGCTGTGAGCCTGTGACAACAGTAGTTAATTTTGACATCCTCAGTTTATCTACTTCACTGTTTTTCATTCTATGTCACTTTTGCAACAATGCTCTTGACCTTTCTTATGCTCATGTAAAAGATTACATAAATAATACTTTAATAAATATTAAATAATGATAATAATATTATGAATATAAATTAAGTGTTTTCGTTGATGCAATTGTGTGCATCTGTTTATATTGGGCAACCTTTCGCGTAATCGTAAACGATAGATTTGCAAATATGAGGTGGAAATAAAAACTCTTAATGCAGGTCAATGTTAGGCAGAAAAACTTCTGTCTGCAAATAATAAAACCTACCTCTAGCAAAGGTCTAAAAATAAAGATACAATGTATCCGACATAGTCTGAAGAATTGTCAAACTTAGTGACAGTGGGCAGGGCACATTACTACGACCACGGATGGTCGATGGGTAAGATTCTAGAGTGGCGACCGTGTTCTAGAAAGCGCAGTGTTGGGAGGTGGACCGATAAAGGTGGACCGATAAACTGGTAAGGGCCACGGGAGTCCGCTAGATTCGAGAACCTCCGGTGGGCTACTCCATGAAGTCTGTATTTTCGGCCTTCGTTACGGGCTTTTTCTACTCCGTATCAACTACGGACGGATGATTGCTAAGAATGAATGACAACACAATTTAACAGTTGTATCTACTCCCGATGTGATTTTACCCGTCCGAAAAATTTAACCACTTTTTTTACTCCGAAGTTTCGGAATACTTTCGGACGGGGCTCGTAACTTCGTTGACGGAGATAGGGAGTAGACTCCCAGGACCGGGCGATATCGCAACATTTGGGTGACGCCATGGCCAGCAGTGTACATCTTTCGGCTGGAATAATAGGGATGTTAACAGAAAATATATATTTAGCCTGTCAGTTAGAAAACCTAAAAATATTGGACACGTATTTTTCTTTTGCTACGTAAACAAAAAAATACGACGATACAGTGCGTTAAATATCGTGTGACTTCACGGTGACTTAATACTGACATAGTGACGTCACAAGCTCCCATTCCTAAACTTTGATGCGCTTTCAAATTCAAAATTCAAAATTCAAATTCAAATTAAATTTATTGCATCCATAATGTACATACAGGTGGTAAAATATTAGTTACAGAAACAATTATGGACCCTGTCGGGCACAGCAACATTCTAGATACAGTTAAGTGTCTAGGAGAGAGGAATAGCGCTTAATATTTTCCTTTATAATTAAAATTTCAGTCATTTATTTCCTATCTATCTGCATTTATTTGGTTAAATCTACCAATATGTTTGTGCCTTTCTATGTTCATGTTAAATTATGAATAATTATTGATTAATAATTTATTTGCTTAAATTTTTGTATTACAGTTAGTTTATTTATAGTTTATATTTAGTACAATAAATTATTATCTTATTATTTATTATTAATTATTATTATTATTTATCTTTGTCAATTTTTATTTATTTGATAAAGCAAAAAATACGGGTCCAATATTATTTGATAATCTCACTGACTCGCTTATGGTGATCACCGGGGTGGTTTTAGTGAGGTAAAAATCCCACACACTTTTCCCCAAAAGTCCAGGCGCCTTTTGAAGGTCACCCTCCGCAAAAGAAAATGGATACCAGCCTCTAACTTTCCCACTGCAGGGCAAAGGCCTCTTTTTATACAGAGAAGGCACGAGTATTGATCACGAACACGAAAAACGAACACGATTTACGAATTTAAGAATGAGTGTATAGAGACTCACCTACCCCACAGTCAAAACATTACTACGGGTTTGTGGAGCTTAGTTGTATACGTTACTTACTTACCATTATCACTACATATTATAAAATAAAAATAATTAATTAAGAAATAATTATATATTAAAACAAGCTTTTTCGTATTATTCTCAGCAAACCCTTTCATTTGATACCATCATGGCAGTGCACAAAAAATAACTAGTCTGTCATCTTGGGCCGTCCGCCATTTGGATTTAGAATGACGTCACTTACGTTGATTGACGTGCATGCATTGTCATCCAAACTAAACGTGTATGCAAAAATTCATCTTAATCGGTGGCGGATAACTGCTTTAAAATTCAGTTGCAAGATTTGACCCGAACACACATACATGCATTGCAAGTTAAATAAAAGCTTGTAATAAAGTCCCCCGCCACGTTTGTACGCGATAAATTAAAAAACTCCTGAACGGCTTTTCATGTTGTTTTCAACAAGAGAAACGAGGAAGAATTTTGTGTTTAATTTGTCACGGGCGAAGCCGCTAGTGTGCATATAAAGAAAAATAATAAATAATATACCTATGTATACTTGGCATCGATACGCTAAGAAGAAGATTGTGATGGTGATAAAAATCCTGAAAGAACAACACTGTAATTCTAATCATTGAAGGATTCAATGAAGGATCAAAGATTGAGAGCCCCAGCCATGAATCCGCACATATATAATTCTTTGACACTGTACCTATTATCTATAGTTTAAAAAGTTTGTCACATCTGTGTCCAAATCTATGTCACACCGTATAATATGTTAAATACGGCTACTTTATTATGCGATAGTCGTCCCTTCTCTATGAACTAGTGAACTCGATCGGTTTCATTGCTCCGTGGTTTGTATGCCGCCATCAAATTGGCTATGTCGTTAATGCATAAATACATTTAGTTTAGTACTAACATGCAGTTTGAGCTGTACTAGGTACTTGTGTGTATTTCTGTCGGTTTTATTATGAACTAACTTCTGCCAGCGGCTTCGCCCGCTTGTCGAAAATTCTCCCAAGGGAACATAATCCCGGGATAAAAATAGCCTATGTGCTATTACAGACTATAATCTATCTCTGTGCCAAATTTCATCGAGATCCATCCAGCTGTTTGAACGTGAAGAAGTAACAAACATACAAACACACACTCACTCACAAACTTTCGGCTTTTTAATATTAGTGTGATTCCACTTTAGTGGGCGAAATATAGTTGAAATCTTACTAATTGTTTGGATGTAAGTTTTTTACTCAATCATGCCAGAACGGTTGAGTGGATCTGGATAAAATTTGCCTCAGAGATAGATTATAACCTATATAGTAATATAGTTTGGAATAGCACATAATTATGATACTTTATATCTCGGTATAATGTTCCCTTGGGCTGATAAAATACTTTTTTACGCGGGCGAAGACATTGGAGGAAGCTAGTAGGGGTATAAATGGATTCTAGATCTGTGCTTGATATGGATAAAATATTATTGTTTGTGATAATATTTTATCCATATCAAGCTCGGGCCCTCTATATAGGTACAGACTATATACAGAGCCAAATTAAATTAGTTAAGGAAACTCTGCAGTTGTGTTAGGAACGGTATACAGGGTGGGCAAAAATCCTGGATCAAACGAAACGGCGATTGTTGGGGTGATTTGCAGTAAAATAAAAAAAACTACCTGAGGACCTAGAGGGACAGATAACCTCAACTATCGCCCTGTTTTATTTGATCCACGTATTTTGCCCATCCCGTATATCTAACGACGATTAAACAAAAATATCATAATTTCTTGTAACTTCACTATCAGCGGCTTTTGACCCGAGACAGCTTGATTGAAGAGTGTATTTTTTTTTCGAGTTTTATCGTCGTAACCTAATATACCTACTTAAATGTATAATTCGAGATACTGTGAATTGGTCAAAAGTAGGGTTGGTTTTGCCTTGTACAAAACTTGAAAACATAACTTAGTTTTAGTAATAAAATATGCAATTGAAAAAACATACTAAGTATCGAATTTTATGCCTAGTCACTCTAGTGTACCGTATTGCTGCATGCCTATGTATATTCCAAAGCCTTTATCGTTCAATAAATCGAATCACATAATTATTTCGTAACAAATCAGTCAATCAATAAACTCGGCCTACCACAGTCCAATAAAAACAACTTCTCAATTGCCTCACAACTAGGGTTACCATTTCGAAAAATGAAAAAGCCTGACAAAAAACGAATTCTTTAAAAAAAAGTCATCGTCGTCACTCGTACGAACACACGTACAAGCCGAGAGATGTAGGCGGTATAGGCACATTTTATCATAAGATTTGTGCAGGTAAATAAACGCCTCTTTAACTAAAAAAACAAATTTACCATCCTAGCGAAATATCCGGATAAATTAGAAGGTCGGACAAAACCCGGACTGGACTCCAAATGTCCGCTCAAATCCGGACGGATGGTAACCCTAACCATAATAGTATCTACTCCTATAAATCAAGTCAATTCACAGAATAGTACCACACAGAAGTCCAGAGGCCCACAGGTCAAAAGATTATAAGGCTATATGTCACTTGCACCGTTTTGAACTTTGACCGCATCGAGAAATACAGTGTGACCGGTATCCCTTGGCAGATCATTGCGGAATCGGTTACCATGTCGAATTTTGTTGATTGTATTTTAGCTACCTATTTTCGAGTTCGAATAAATGTATTTGCACTTTGCAGTAATTGTTCCATATAAAATACGGGTAAATATTCAGCTGCTAGTTATAGATTCATTTGAGTACCAGTATTCTACACTGTAAATGAGTAACGCGATACCTGTTGACAAGATTTTTTGGGTTCTGAGTACCGTACCGACTGTCAAAGATCTTTCAGGGACCCACAGTTTATATATTTTAGTGCTTTCAACCATGCGATGGATCGAACTAGGCAAGCATTGTTAAGCAATGCTTCAAGATAGATGAACCTTGATTTGAATTTGTTAAATTTAGTCTTGTTATATTTTTTTTTTCTCCTTTGTATATCTTTAATCGATTGTTTTGTGAATGTGTGAACATTGTAGGCCTTCTAGATTTCTAGATGCTTGTTAACTCTTTATCTCGGTTATACAAACTTTTTTTTTTTAGTTTCTTACGACTTATTGTTGGGCCTACGTTGTAACCCCATATCTAAGCACTTATGCTGTAACATGGAAATATTGTAAAAACAAACCAATTTTTTTAAAAGAGTAACCGTGGCGTTTCTTGTCGGTTCTTCTCCATAGGAAACGACCAACCCGAACCGTGCACCTTTTGTCGACGTTTTATAAGTGCCCATGTAGGCACTTATGTATGTTACGTCAAGACCCGATTGCCTACGGTTTGCTCACAGCGTATTTTGACTTACCTACTTTGGCCACATAATGCGAAGAGGAGATAACAGCCTTGAAAGGCTGGTCATTGTTGGCAAAACCGAAGGAAAGAGAGCACGAGGCCGGTCGCCAACACGATGGTCAGACCAAGTGAAGGAAGCTACGTCCTCAAGCAAATCCAAGCAGGTGGTGATGGCAACTTTGGACCGGAGTCGATGGAGGCAGATAGTCCGCTTAAAGGGGTCCAGTGACCACGATCCTCAGTAATGTGGGACCGACCGAAGAGAGAGAGAGGCCTATGTGAAATAAAAAACATTTGATTTTGATTTTGATCATTGAAAAATTATAAAAGAAAATATCGAGAGGAAACCGGCATTTCCTTGAACCAAAAACTCTTGACATCTATAATAATATATTTAATAAACAAACAAAGCTTGCAAGATTAAACGTGCTCGGAGGAAGGAAGTTACCCCTGTAAGATGCTGGTAGGGATCTTGACCGTGATTCCAGGATTGTCCTGATAGCCGAGGTATAGCTCTCCACTTCTCAAGCATCGCCGGATATGTTGCCCCCTTGGCGGTACGTCCTAAAGTGCTAGCGACCCTTTATGTAGGCCCATTCAATGAGTGTGCAAGTCACCCCCTGCCATTTTATAGCCGTGTAGTTCAACAGTGGTCAGGCAGGGGCCAATCGATCAACTAAACGCTTTCGTTGGTAGAATGTAAAATTGGAAAATTATTTATTAGGACTTCTTATGAGGCTCTAAAGTCCTCGTCACGAGAAGCTACAAATTTTGTAAATAAAGAACTTCTACTAAGTTCGTAACGCGTCTGACTCATGGAAAGTTCCAGTACCACAAAACATAAGACGACAATGCTTTATATCGCTAAAATATAACCCGACTTTATTGCCTCTTCTCTAGTCTTAATTTAAAAAACAACCTTTTTTATTACTTTAAAATATTAACTTATTAAAATGTACATGATTCATCTCCTTGGAACTTAATAAAGTAGGTATTTCGTTCACTATCTCTTACGACACAGTTGTGCAGCGATAAACTACCGATATAATCTGTAATACCTTTCAATAATACAGCCAAATTACATGATGTTAATAACAATGTAACACGCGCTGAGGCAAATACCGACTTTAAGGTTTTAATCGTGGCAAATGAATTTATTTAACGTACCTAAGTAATTATTATTTTAAAAGCGTGATGGTATTCTTCATCATAATCATCATATCAGCCGAAAGACGTACACCTGGACATAGGCCTCCCCCAAGCGTGGCCACACTGATCAGTTTTGTGCGTTTCGCATCCACCGGACTCCCGCAGCCTTGACCAGGTCGTCGATCCACCTAGAAGGAGGCCTTCCAACGCTGCGTCTGCCGTTTTGCGGTTGCCACTCCAGATCTTGACGGATGGCCATCCGTTTTGCGTGCAATGTCCGCCCACTGCCAGTTAACTTTGGCATTTCTTCGGGCTATGTTGGTAACCTTGGTTGGCTGATGGTATTATCCATCGGCAAATATGACGAACTTCCATATGAACTTACATCTCCTTTAAGGGATGAATTTTTAAAAGTCATTTCTTAGTGCTCAGTTTATTCATGCAATTTTTTTTTGTACAATTTCATTCTTCTAGAGTTAGGTTAGGTTGAGCGTTGTTGTTGAAATTCATTCCCTCAGGATTAAGTACCTAACGTTAAACTTATCAGAATGATATCTTTTGATTTTAGACTGGAAACTTAATGAAGCAAACAGCTGGCTGCGGGAATCGATTGATGTAGCATCGCTTAGGGCCAGGGGCCTATATTCAGCCGGTCTATTCATTAATATCTCACCATGTACTAGTGAACTTGAAGTGAGTCATTCCACCATGATTAAAAGGTATGACTGCTCTCTTCATGTTCACTTTACACAGTGAGATGTTTACAGAGGGCTTAGTGCGAGTTTTGTCTCACGCTGAATTGCGTCAATTTGTATTGAAACTGGATAAGCGCCGTCTGAGGCCTTAGTGCGAGTTTTTACTCACGCTCAATCGCGTTAACGTTAACGCCAATTTGTATTGAAACTGGACAAGCGCCGTCTAGTGACGGCAAGGCAAAACCTGTTTTTTTGTATACATCTTGACATAAGAGATCGTGTACGTTAACGCGATTGAGCGTGATTAAATACTCGCACTAAGGGCACTGGTAAGGAGAAACCTCTTTTTGTATACATTTTGACATAAGAGATCGTTTACGTTAACGCGAGTGAGCGTGAGTAAAACCTCACACTAAGTCCACAGAGGCCTTAGTGCGAGTTTTTACTCACTGTCAATCGCGTTAACGTAAACTCAATTTGTATTAAAACTGGATAAGCGCCGCCTGGTGTCGGTAAGGAGGAACCTCTTTTTTTCTATACATTTTGACATAAGAGATCGTTTACGGTATCACAAGTGAGTACGTTAAAAAATTCGCAATAAGGCCTTAGCGGATCTTTGTGTCTCTGAAGTTGGCTCTGCCAACCTTTGCGCAAAAAACAGTTTGTTATCGAGTATACTGCATAGAGTAAGCGAGATAGGACGATGTGACAAACGTAAGCGAGTGAAAGAGACAGTTATACAATGCTATATTCACCTTCAACATTGACATAAAAGTTGCTACTGCGCATGGTCTTGCAGCCAATTCAGAGAAACACAGATAAATAAATTGTTTATTTGTACATTTACATTACATTAAAATAATTCACTACACAGTTTTTAAAATAATAAATGTTGTACAAAGAGACAAAAACAAGGGCGGTCGTTAGGGTCTTTTCGGATGATAATCTTTCCAATTTCCAGCAGGAAACGTATTGGCTTTTGCTAGAGCCCGCGTGTCATAAAAACGCTTTTTACCCAACTGCCGAAGGAGGGTAATGTGTTTATGAGTCTATGTATGTATATATGTTTGTTTGTTCCTAAGTGGCTTTTGGGTGCCATATTGTGAGTGCCCATTTTTTTTTTCTTCCAATCCTATCGTGTGGGATATCAAAATAAAGGATTTTAAAAGGAGATTTCAAGAATAGATAACACTTACGAGTATATGTTTAAACGTACCTAATTCGAAGAAAATGTTAGCTAAAAAGTGTTAAATAAAAAAAAAAGTTAAAAGCTTAAAAACCCGACTGCTTAAAATGCGAACTAAAAAGACGTAAACCAGAAAAAAAACATGCTGTACAGTCGGAGGATACATGTGGTTTTGGTCAGCCAGCTCGCGAATATGTATCCTCCGTCTGCACAGCATGAGTTTTTTCTTGTTTAGGTTTAGTTCGCTTTTTAAGTAGTCGGGTTTTTTGAATTTTTTTTTCTTAATGGGCGTAAGGTGTACGTAGATTGGCTTTTATTCTCCTGCCAAATCAATGGTGCGAGTGTTTAGCTTGTCGATTACTAGGCGCTCTTTATTATAGCTACGAACGTGGGAGAGGAACTCGCACTCGTCGAAGATCCGTTGTGAGTAGTATTATACTTAGTGGACTTGTTTCGGTCGAAATGATGATGATAAATTGAAACATTAACATAGCTGCTTCTTAAATGTTAAAACGGTATTTTTTAAAGCCGGATTAAATTAATTTTGGATAATTTTGAGCGGTGTTAATTGTGCTAAGTAACAAGAGGAGGAGGAGGGTGTTGAGTAGCAAACACTTACAAAAAAACAACACATAAAAACCAAATAAAACTCCTTTCAGATAAATAATACGGTCAAGGTGCCGAAGTAAAAAAATTGTTCGGAAGCTGCAATTAGATAGCAATTATTTTAATATAAGAGTGTAGTACATACATACAGACAGATAATAAAATATCTTCGGTATTTACACTCCAATTGCTCTAAGATGTTTCGCAAGGTTATTTTTCAATACGTGAAACAAATTAAATTAAAAATTAGAGAGTGTTGCGTCCTTGTTTATATTATGGTTATTAATTTTAAGTTCATCTTTAATATTCAACTGTTTTATAAAAAATGACCATCTGACTGGATCATTGGTGTAGTGGTTACAAGTGCGGCTGTTCAGTATGGTTGCCTGGGTTCAATGTTTGAGTAGGGCAAAACGCTGTATATTCTATTAAAAATCCTCAGCAGCCTGGCAGCTTCATCAAGCTTAAGCTAACCTGGCAAAATGTAATTTTCTCCTGTGTCGTGGGTGCGTTTACAAACATTTAAACTCACAAAAATAAATAACAGCCAGTCGAAATCGAACCCGCGACATGCAGTGCGGTAGCCAATCGCTCAGCAGCACCAACCGTGCATTCAAACTCGGTCGGTTTGTATGTCTGGTTGATTTAGGCAACTCCATGTTCAAGGGTGTGAGTTATACGGGTGGGGTAAGTTGGTTAAGCTCCTCAAGTAAGGACAGCAACGCCATGGTGTGGCTTACTATTTCAATAAAAGGGCTGTAGTTTTTAATATATTTGCTTACTAATGCCCATATTTGTTCTACAAATGTTTTAAATCTGCTACTAAATCCTACGATTTTTATTTTGCGAATTACCAGTGTGGTCCCACAGTTCACACGAACATGGTGTAATATCCCTAACTTTGCGAAGACGAGCACATGGTATTATAATTTGTACAAAAATAAATAAAACATGTATTATAGCAAATAACATAGGATGGTCTTGACGAATATAGTAACTATTAGTAAAGTTATTTTAAGAACTATAATTAATTCTAATAAAAAAACCTTCATTCTTTACGTAAAACATTACGTGAGTTAAAATAAAGAAATCGATGGAAACAGCACGTTAAGATTTAATCGAAGGTTAGAAAAATCGATAACGAATAGTTGAGGTGAAAACCAAAGTTGTTGTAGGTACCTTAATGTAGTGAAGCAATGAACAGTACAGGTCGACTCAAACTTTATAACGGCTGTGAAGTGTGCTTTTCGCTGCGCAGCACCCCACCCACAACCGCTTCCACTTGATTTGGTTATGCGATCGACTCTCTTCGAGTTCCAAGCGACCATTAAGTTTGTTTGTACCTGTACCTAATACGGCACAGATACGTCTCGGTGGCCGCTGCATGAGACGGCATTGTCAACATTGATGTATAATGTTTCCGCCATCTTCAATATTTGAACTCACATCAAAGATTCTGTGCTCTGTTCTCTCGCTTAGTAGACCGTCGTTGGGAAGGTACGATCTTTTGCAGAAGTTCGGCTCTTGCGGATCCTGCGGCGAAAATCTCCTCAACACTAGTTTTTATGAAGGTTGACAAACTTTATTCGCATAATATCAGATTCTCAAAATAGCTTAATCGCAAAATATTAGATTCGCAAAATAATATATTCTCAAAATAGTATAAAGCCAAGACTTTGAATTGCCTTTTTTATTTTACAATATTTACACAAAAAAAGTATAAAACTTAAAGATAGAAAAAGGTGACTAAGTTCAGTAAATTTATTAGTGGTAAGTTATTCATATTTTTTTTTGTTCAAGATCAAGGTATGACATCAATGAAAAATTTATGTATAAAAATATATTTTCTACCCAATTTAACGTATAATTTCTTCATGTTCACCATGTATACTTATTTATAATATAAAATCATACTTGTCATTAATAATTTTAGACCTGAGTTTGTCAATAAAAGAAAGTAAGCATCCCTACACAAAAACTGAAGCATCAGTAGTTCTTCTAAAAATCTAGATACGTAAAATACGTTAGCATAGTATTTTACGTAATGCAAAATTAGAAAGTATTGCGTCCATATATCGTAGAAACTGTTGATCAATACAAAACGTTGTATTTTGTTAATAAGCATTTAAATAAAACGAGATATATATGTCGCAGGTTTATGACAAAATCAGGTTTTTGATCAAAACCCTAGGCTTAAGATCAAGAGCCGGAAGAACACAAAATTATTACTTTCTGTTATCATAAACCTGAGCAAATCCAGTATTTTGATCAAAAACCTGAACTAAAATTTAAGCTAAAAAATTTAAGATATTTTGATCAAAAACATTAGATTTGTTTTCTTGCTCAGCTAGTAAATTTCGAAATGAAATCCTTAAAGCCATTGGCAACTGTGAGCGTAATTTAACTTAACTTAGTTACTTATTTCTGTATTTGTAGATTTTGTGTTTTTTTTTGTTTAGTGTAATATAGTATTTACTGAAGCTTATTAGTATTGCACTCGTGCATGTATCTTCCAATTTTTTTATTTTTTTTTTTTTTATTTTTTACTTTGTATAGGCCTGTGTTTGACCACAATCTCACCGTGGTCAGTGATGATGTGGCCGATGGTGGTAAGCACACAAAGCCTAGAAGGGAACTGGCTCTCAAGTGCTGCTGTCGGAACACACCGGAAGGTGCTTGGCGACAGATTTTCAACTTGAGGGTGGTTGCCAGCCAGGCGGGTACTACAAAGTACCCTACCACCGTGCTATGGTTTCCTCACGATGTTTTCCTTCACCGAAAGCTCAAGCTCATTGTAGGATTCGAACCCGCGACCTTCGTCTCGGTATCCGACGTCACTACCACTGAGCTATCATCGCCTTAAAAATTTTAATTATTAAGATGTGGATAACGTTGTTAGTTGCACACTAATGTAGTCTCGTACAATTATTTGTTAATCATATACAGTGTGTAATTGTTTGTTTTCCCTAATAAATAAAATTAAATAAAACCTGAACTAAAATGTAAGCTAAAGAATTTAAGATAATTACCCGGCTGCAAAGAAAGGGTTATTTTTTCGAATGTATCTTGTATAAATGTAATGTTATAAGTTTTTAAACTGTCGTGGTCACTAACACTAACACTAACATTAACATTAGAAACGGGATATTTACCATGTTTACTGTTTGTTGCGAGTTTCCGATATTTCGGTGCTGTTGCAGCACGGATAAACTGAAAAGTCATTGCGGGTGGGTGTTTATGAGGAGACATATCGGTCTACCCTCTTTCTTGTTCGTTTTTTGCACTCAGTTGTGCAATCACTGTCACTCACAACTCGATTCTGTTCCCGACACACGAAACTCACGGTATCCACTCGCGAACTTTTTTCGGCACTTTTTCGGGTTTTACACAGCTGAACCACTGGATTTCAAGCTCTCGACAGTTGAAACCCATCCTCCCGGTTGAAATTCTTATATTTGGTAATCTCGATAGCTTCCCTCACCAGTCTAGGGATATAGTGGCGTTCTGTCGAAATGACCTGAGGTTTATGTAACTCAATCCAGTGGTTCAATCCGGATTCCAAAAGATGTTGAGCTATGGCCGATTTTTGGGTGTTATTGTTCTTTACCGCCCTGATATGCTCTGAAATTCGACAAGCAACAGTACGCTTCGTCTGACCGATGTATGACTTCTTTGGCTTGCTTGAGAGCTTGGAATCCAGTGGTTCAGCTGTGTAAAACCCGTAAAAGTGCCGAAAAAAAATCCTGTCTGTCTGTCACCAGGCTGTATCTCATGAACCGCAATAGCTAGACAGTTGAAATTTTCACAGATGATGTATATCTGTTGCCGCTATAACAACAAATACTAAAAACAGAATAAAATAAATATTTAAGTGGGGCTCCCATACAACAAACGTGATTTTTGTGCCGTTTTTTGCGATAATGGTACGGAACCCTTAGTGCGCGAGTCCGACTCGCACTTCGCCGGTTTTTGTTTAATTATTGATAGCCTCGCGCTTGAATAAAATAGGTACGTACTCTCTTATTTACTTCATCACTTGGCTAACTTACTATACCCATTCTAACTTCAAAAAAAAAAATGGTCACGTAGAATACGGTAATCGGAAAGCTATAGACGGATAATTCTTTACACCATATAATTTAAATGAAAATCTTAAGAGATATCGCAAAACAAAAACTAAAACGCGCGAAAACAAATTCAAGCGCGGATCTCACAGCGATGACGACCTGCGACCCTACGACAGAAGAAAAAAGTAGGCATATGCTCTACTCCCCGTGCGAAACCGGGGCGGGTCGCTAGTATATTTATACAATCTGCCTAATATTTTTCCCAACTCTGTTCCAGTTTTACCGGATTCAGATGAGTACCTCCTTTGTGGAGAGAAAACAATAAAATTCATTAAACCTCCACAACCCAGCTGCTGGGAAACACGATATCCAAGACTTCAAGACACATTTCAGGCTTCTGAGTTCTGACTACTCGTAACGATCTTCCGATGATAGCCAGGACCAACTGCTTAATGTGCTTGCCGAGGCACGGAGGAATCCCGCTATATAAAGATGGTCACCCATCTACGGACCGACCGCGGAGCGTTGCTTAACCTCGAAGATCGACCCGTGCGACTGTTATTATTTAGCCATGAGTTTCACCCGACCCAAAGACAAGTCCGACATAAAGTCCTTCCTACTATACAAGATGTGTCTGAAACCGATGCGAAAAAAAATACCATGGATTCAGTACATGATTCCGGACCCCTAGTGTTGGAATTTTACGTAGGTTATTTGCCAATTTTTGAATTATTTCAAAAGTATATACGAACAAGTAAAAATTAAAAATTTCCAAAACAATCGGCAATTTTTTTTTTTTTTACTACCTGTTATATCTAGTCGTACCGTGTGGTGACGGACGTAAAGAATTTCACCATCCCATATCTTCCCGTGGGTGTCGTAAGAGGCGACTAAGGGACACACCAGAGAATGGGCAGCAGCGTTCTCTGTGCACTTTAACAACTAACTGCGATCGCCAACCCGCCTGCCAAGCGTGGCGATTATGGCAAACCAAATGAATAGCACACATAAAAAACGGCCCCGAGTGCCCGGCAGCCCGTCTACCCTCGGCTACGGTAGCGGTCGAGGCGATGGCGTGGCAAGGGGTGCGAAGAATCCCCGGAGTGGACCCGGCTACCAATAAACACCGACGACTGGACCTGGGAACATATAACACGCGAACACTCCGGACCGACGAGAAGATGGCCGAACTCGAGGAAGAATTGAGCAGGTTACGATGGAGTATTGTAGGGTTATCTGAAGTCCGAAGAAAGGGGGAGGACTCGATAATCCTCGAATCCGGTAACCTGCTCTATTTCCGAGAGGGTGACCGGCAGTCTCAAGGTGGTGTCGGGTTTATCGTTCACAAGGCCCTTGTGAACAACGTGGTGAAGATCGAGAGTGTGTCGACCAGGGTGGCGTACCTTATACTCAGAATATCCGCAAGATATTCGCTGAAGGTCATACAGGTCTACGCCCCAACCTCGGCACACTCCGACGACGAGGTAGAGGCCATGTATGAGGATATCTCTACAGCCATGCATGGTTTCAAAACTCACTTCACGCTTCACGCGAAACTAGGCAAACGAGACGAGGATGAGCTGCAAGTGGGGCAATTTGGAGTTGGACGTCGGAACCACCGGGGTCACCTGTTTATGGAGAAGGAGGGCCTCTACATGATGAACTCCTTCTTCAAAAAGCGTGAGCACAGGAAGTGGACCTGGCAAAGCCCCGATGGTGCAACTAAAAACGAGATCGACTTCATCATGTCAACCAAGAAGCAAATGTTCAATGATGTCTCTGTGATCAATTCGGTGAAAACCGGGAGTGATCACCGCATGGTAAGAGGCACATTGAACATTAATGTCAAGCTTGAAAGGTCTCGACTGATGAAGTCCACGCTCCGTCCAGCACAGATCCAGGTCCAAAACCCCGAGAGCTTTCAGCTCGAACTCCAGAATCGTTTCGAGTGCCTAGGGAGCTCCGTGGACGAATACAGCGATGGGTTCGTGGAAGCTGTCCATTCGGTCGGGTCTAAGTTTTTCAAGACCCACCGTACAATTAGGAACAAAAAGCTCTCTGATCCTACTCTCAAGCTAATGAAGGAGAGGCGTGAGATGATCCTGCAGTCTTCAGACGATGCGTTGAAATACCGGCAGCTAAATAGACGGATCTCACAGTCCTTGAAAAGCGACCTCCGCCGCTTTAATACTGAGCGTATTAAAGACGCAATTGAGCGAAATAAGGGCTCCAAGGTCTTTGCAAGAGATCTGTCTATTGGGCAGAGCCAGCTCACGAAACTGAAGACCGATGATGGCAGGATCGTTTCCGCCAAACCAGAGCTTCTGAGGGAGATCGAGAGATTCTATGGGCAGCTGTACACGTCAACCAGTAAACCCGTCGCGAATCTAGCGAATGACCCTAGAGCTAGATTGACCCGACACTATACCGAAGACATTCCGGACGTCAGCCTGTATGAGATTAGGATGGCTCTGAAACAGCTTAAGAACAACAAGGCACCGGGTGACGACGGAATCACGGCTGAACTCCTGAAGGCGGGTGGAAAACCGGTTCTTAAGACCCTTCAGAAGCTGTTTGATTCCGTCATATTCGAGGGCAAAACGCCACAGGCATGGTGCAGGGGTGTGGTGGTACTCTTCTTCAAGAAGGGCGACAATGCCCGGCTGAAGAACTATAGGCCCATTACACTTCTTAGCCATGTCTACAAGCTGTTTTCAAGAGTCATCACGAATCGTCTCGCGCGCAGGTTTGACGATTTCCAGCCTCCCGAACAAGCCGGTTTCCGTAAAGGCTTCAGCACCGTAGACCACTTACATACGCTGCGCCAGGTTATACAGAAGACCGAAGAGTACAATCTGCCTCTCTGCTTAGCGTTTGTGGACTACGAGAAAGCCTTCGATTCGATCGAGACTTGGGCTGTATTGCAGTCTCTCCAACGGTGCCAAATTGACTACCGGTACATCGAAGTGTTGAAGTGTTTATACAAAAACGCCACCATGTCAGTTCGACTTCAGGATCAGACTTCGGAACCAGTCCTTCTGCAGCGAGGTGTGAGACAAGGAGACGTCATATCTCCGAAACTGTTTACTGCTGCACTGGAGGATGTCTTCAAGGTTCTGGACTGGAAAGGGCTAGGCATCAACGTCAATGGCGAGTACATCACTCACCTTCGGTTTGCCGACGATATAGTGGTTATGGCTGAGACCATGGAGGACCTCAGTACAATGCTCGATGATCTCAGTAGAGCTTCCGAAAGAGTGGGTCTTAGGATGAACATGGACAAAACCAAGGTGATGTTGAATGCCCATGTTACACCCACTCCTATCAAGGTCGGAGACTCTACACTCGAAGTTGTGGGCGACTATGTCTACCTTGGACAAACGATCCAATTGGGTAGGGCCAACTTCGAGAAAGAGGTCAACCGTCGAATCCGACTCGGCTGGGCAGCGTTCGGGAAGTTGCGCGGTATCTTCTCGTCCAACTTACCACAGTGTCTCAAGACGAAAGTCTATGACCAGTGTGTGTTACCAGTGATGACATATGGCTCTGAGACGTGGTCGCTTACAATGGGCCTCATCAGAAAGCTTACAGTCACTCAAAGGGCAATGGAGAGGGCTATGCTCGGAGTTTCCTTGCGTGATCGAATCAGAAATGTAGAGATGCGCAAGAGAACCAGGGTTACCGACATAGCCCGAAGAATTGCCAAACTCAAGTGGCAGTGGGCAGGGCACATTGCTCGCAGAACGGATGGCCGATGGGGCAGAAAGGTTCTGGAGTGGCGACCGCGAACCGGAAGACGTTGTGTTGGAAGGCCTCCCACAAGGACCGATGACCTGGTGAAGGTTGCGGGGATCCGCTGGTTGCGAGACGCACGGGACCGGTCAATGTGGCGACGCTTGGGGGAGGCCTATGTCCAGCAGTGAACGTCTTTCGGCTGATATGATGATGATGATGATATCTAGTAGTAGACAGTAGACACGCTTCGATCAACAATCTATCGAACACGTAATTATGACACAATATCTTGAAAATACTCCGTTTCAAACAGAAAACAGCCCACAACTTTTGATTTTCACCAAACACAGCTAAGAACACTCTCGACAAAGTCACCTTTCAAACAAAAAACATAATTAAAATCGGTTCATCCGTTTAGGCGCTATGATGCCACAGACAGACACACAGATACACAGCAACACACGTCAAACTTATAACACCCCTCTTTCCGTCGGGGGTTAAACATAATAACACTAGTTGGTCGAGAATCATGTATTGAATCCATGGTTTTTCTTTTCGCGTCAGTGTCAAAACACAGTATATCTTACTAATATCTTATCTTATACTTAAATGGGAATGTTTGGATGGATGGATGGTTTGTTACTGAATAACACCAGAATGGCTGAACGGCAGCCCAATTGCGTTAGTGAATTCGACAAGGCGAGGGACCCCATCAATTGACCAATCACATAGATGGAAATCTACAACGCGTCTTTCATCTCGCACGTGATTGGCCAATTGATGGGATCAAATCCTGATTGATGGGACCCGATGATTCGATGGTACCATTTTCATCAGTACCGTTTATTTATAAGTATTTGCTTCATCATAGTCGATTAACTATTCGAGTTATCTTATTATCCGTGACATACTTAGCATTAAGGAGTTCCAGTTGCCATCTGTGGTTTTCATCATTACTTCCACTACACTAAAATATACTTTTTGAGTGCAAAAATGATTGCATTGTTAATGTAAATACCAAAATCGCGATATGAATACCTATGATAGTTGAGGAGTTCCCTCGATTTCACTAGGATCTCATTATCAGATCCTTACCTGATGACCATGGGACCACCTGGGAAGAAAAAAAACAAAAGAAGAATTTTTGAAATCGGTCCGGGCGTCTTTGAGTAATCGGGGAACATACATTAAAAAAAAATCTACGAATTGAGAAGCTCCTCCTTTTTTTGAAGTCTGTTAAAATAACACTTCATTTCAGCCGAAATCGTCAAGATAGATAACGCTAGGAAAAAGGAGAGAATCATCGCAGCGTTGACACGTTACCATCAATGCTACCTATAGCCCCAGGCATGTAACTTGGCAAGGTTTTGGCTTAGTGGGGGTAAGTTCGCGCATAGTACATGAACTGACTGAACAACCACCATATAGAGCGAACGGAACGTGGACGCGACGCGACTGTTCAGTCGATCCTTGTGTCAACTGACCAACCAATTGCGCGCTCGGAACGGTCGAACGTTCCCCGCGTCCTGCTTGGTAACTAAAGACACCTAATAAAAAAGTTAATTAAAAAAATCAAAATACCCGACTGCTTAAAAAGCGAACTAAAAAGACGTGTCTCGGTTATTAGGTGATGTAAAAGAAAATATATAGTACTAGCTGTTGCCCGCGACTTCGTCCGCGTGGTTAAGAAGATATAAAGTTTAATGATGTTTAACGCAAACTATTTTTATATTTCAGTCAACAGAAAATGCCTATCACACTAAGCATCATTTTTTAAAGCACGAATTAGAACAAAAAAATAGAGTATCACAAAATTCTTTGTTAGCAAATGTCTCCTACACATAAACTCTAGACTTGGTAAATTTCAGGACAGTAGTACAAAAAGACATCCGGACTTTCATACAAACATGCGAGAGCCCTTAAACCGCCTTAATCCGGCCCTGTCGCAAAATCCGTTCTTAGCGGACGTTTACTAACTATGAACTACCTCCATGCCAAATTTCAAGATAGGTAGTAGTTCATAAAATGAAGCACTTTAATATAAACTTGCGAGAGCCCTTAGACCTCCTTTATCCGACCCTGTCGCAAAATCCTTTCTTAGCTGACATCTACTAACTATAAACTACTTTCATGACAAATTTCAAGTTTGTAGCACAAAAAATGAAGGACTTTCATACAAACTTGCGCGAGCCCTTAGTCCCCTAAATCCGGCCCTGTCGCAAAATCCGTTCTTAGCGGGCGTTTACTAACTATAAACTACCTCCATGCCAAATTTCAAGATTGTAGTTAAAAAAATGAAACACTTTCATATAAACTTGCGAGAGCCCTTTGACCTCCTTTATCCGGCCCTGTCGCAAAATCCGTTCTTAGCTGACATCTACTAACTAATTAACTATAAACTACTTTCATGATAAATTTCAAGTTTGTAGCACAAAAAATGAAGGACTTTCATGCAAACTTGCGAAACCCTTAGACCCCTAAATCCAGCCCTGTCGCAAAATCCGTTCTTAGCGGACGTTCACTAACTATAAACTACCTCCATGCCAAATTTCAAGATTATGGTTCAAATAATGAAGCACTTTCATATAAACATGCGCGAGTCCTTTTACCCCCGAAGTCCGGCCCTGTCGAAAAATCCGTTCTTAGCAGACGTCTACTAACTATAATCTACCTCCCAGCCAAATTTTAAGTTAGTAACTCAAAAAATGAAGAACTTTCATATAAACTTGCGAGAGACCCCATAAATCCGGCCCTGTTGCAAAATCCGTTCTGAGCGTCGTCTATTAACTATAAACTACCTCCCTGCCTTTTAAGTTTATAGTCAAAAAAATTAAGGATTTTCATATAAACTTGCGAGAGCCTGCGTATCCGGCCCTCTCGCAAAATCCGTTCTTAGCTGACATCTACTAACTAATTAACTATAAACTACCTCCCTGCCAAATTTTAAATTAGTAGCTCAAAAAATGAAGGGCTTTCATACAAATTTGCGAGAGCCCTTAGACCCCCTAAATCCGGCCCTGTCGCAAAATCCCTTCTTAATGGACGTCTACTATCTATAAACTACATCCCTGCCCATATTTTAAGATAGTAGCTCAAAAAATGAAGGACTTTCATATTAACTTGTGATAGCCCTTAGATCCCCTAAATCCGGCCTCGTCGTAAAATCCGTTCTTAAGTTTCAAAAATATAAGCCGAAGGAATTAGATTTTTCATACAAACTTTGCCCCCCTTTTAAACCCCCTTAGGGGTAGAAATTCGGAAATTCCTTTCTTATCGGATGCCTACATCAAACAAAGTATACACCTTTCAAGTTTCAGGTCTCTACGTTCAGCGGTTTGAGCTGTGCGTTGATCCGTCAGTCAGTCATTCAGGACAAAGCATTTTATATGGGGGTATTTTTGAAAAACTAATTATTGCAACCTTTTGTTTTTTACTTAGTTGGGTATTTATGCCAAGTTTCAAGTTTATAAACCTAATAATAAGGTTTTTCAAAAAAACTTTAACACCCCCTAAATCGTCTTTTGGGGATAGTTTCGAAAAACTAATAATAACAACATTTATTATTTATTTATTTTAGTATTTGTGTAATGTTTTAAGTTTAGTTACCCATGTAATAAGATTCTGCCATACAAATTTCAACACCCCCTAAATCGACTTGAGGGGGTAGTTTCAAAAAACTAATGATGTTAATCTTTATCATGTACTTAGATTATTATTTGTGCCAAGTTTCAAAAATATTAGCCGAAGGAATTAGATTTTTCATACAAACTTTGCCCCCCTTTTTTACCCCCTTAGGGGTAGAAATTCGGAAATTCCTTTCTTATCGGATGCCTACATCAAACAAAGTATACACCTTTCAAGTTTCAGGTCTCTACGTTCAGCGGTTTGGGCTGTGCGTTGATCCGTCAGTCAGTCATTCAGGACAAAGCATTTTATATATGTCGCAGGGATATGATGAAAACAGGGAATTGATCAAATCTCTAAGCGATTTGATCAAATCACGGAGGATGTTAAAATAATAACACGTACGCTCGCTCTTAGGGCACCCCGACACGGACAGGTTAGGTTCGAAGGGGATGACGGGAGCTAGCTCCCGTCATCTCCTTCGTGTTAGGTTACTTTAGACCCTGCATACAGAAATAGGAGCCCCGCGCAGCGGGGCTCCGTCGGCTCTATTTTAACATCCTCCGTGATTTGATCAATTCCCTGTTTTCATCATATCCCTGCGACATATATATAGATAGATTATGTTTGGACTGGTTGATATAATATGCGTCTTGTCTGAGATACTCAACTGTCTGATGTCATCTCAATTGATATCTTGTTCTCAGTGCTGTGCATTGAAATAGGGGTTTATTGAAATCATTATTATAAATCGGCCAAGTGCGAAACGGACACGCGCACGAAGGGTTCCGTACCATCATCGCAAAAAACGGCAATAAAATCACGTTTGTTGTATGGGAGCCCCACTTAAATATTTATTTTATAATGTTTTTAGTATTTGTTGTTATAGCGGCAAAGGAAATACATAATCTGTGAAAATTTCAACTATCTAGCTATCATGGTTCATGAGATACAGCCTGGTGACAGACAGACAGACATACGTACCGCGGAGTCTTAGTAATAGGGTCCCGTTTTTACCCTTTGGGTAAAGAACCCTAAAAAACAACCCTACTGCTTAAGAAGCGAACTAAAAATACGTAAACAAGAACAAAATCATGCTGTACAGTCGGAGGATACATATTCGCGAGCTGGCTGACCAAAACCAGATGTATCCTCCGACTGCACAGCATGATTTTCTTCTTGTTTACGTCTTTTTAGTTCGCTTTTTAAGCAGTCGGGTATTTTGATTTTTTTAATTAACTTTTTTATTTATAACTTTTTAGTTAATTTTTTTTTCAATTAGGAATTAAATTAAATTCTAACGAATTTTTAGAATTAGGTACATTTAAATATATAAGTGTTATATATTTTTGAAATCACCTCTTGAAACCCTTTATTTTGATATCCCACACGATGGGTTTAGAAGAAAAAATAAAATTGGCCCCTCACAATAAGCCGCCATATTTCTATTTTCCCATTTTAATGTAGCCTATGACACTCGCAAGGTTAAGACGAATCAATTGACGTATGAATCATCAAAATTAATCCGCCAACGCGTTAGGTCTCTGGAACGCCACATAGGAACAAACATACATACATACATACATAGACTGATAAACACATTACCCTCCTTCGGCAGTCGGGTAAAAAACGACTTGTGCGCATCTAACGACTCTTGCCAAGTTACGTGCCGACAATTATACCATGTATGTAATACTGCTCCTAGTCAGATAAATGCATAATGTCCGCTCATATGCCTCCCACAAGAGTCGCCTCATCAATCAATCCTGGACAACTGACAATAAATAAAAAAATAATGTATCATTTAAAAATATATTTTATTCAAAACACAATCAAAAATATTTCAAAGTCACACTTTAGTAGGTTGCAGAACAATTAAAGTAAATTCATTTGGAAACTCCTCCTTTTTTCGGTTTATATCAAGATTTTGGTGTCGGCCATGGACAGGGATCAACTTTTTATTTTTTTGGCCCACATGGATTTGAACATTCTTTAGGTGTACATTTTTTCGGTACACATTTTTTCGGTACACATTTTTCCGATTCAGATTCTTTCGGACATGTGTCGCTATTTTTCGGTACGCATTTTTTATATACACATTTTTTCGGTTCACCTTTCGGACATGAATCACTTTTTTTCGGTTCGCATATTTTAGGTACACATTTTTCCGGTTCAGATTCTTTCGAACATGGATCTTTTTTTTTCGGTACGCATTTTTTATATACACATTTTTTCGGTCCACTTTTTTTCGATTCGCATTTTTTAGGTACACATTTTTTCGGTTCACATGGGTCACAAAGCGATCGAACCGAAATGTGGTTCCATTTCGGTGATATTACCTGTCTTGCCATGAAGTCACGCGGTTTTGTTTTTAGACATTTAGGTTGGCATGCGGTAGTACAATAATATCTACATTCAGTTAATGAAACAATCTTCAAAATACATGGTGTAAACTTAGCACATGGATTGCAGGGTTTTGTTTTTGGCGTTTCACAAGGGTAGCATTTAGGCTTCACAGGACAAACGGGACACAAAGGTGATGGTGAAAGCATTGGCTTCACAGGGGGATCTTTGCAGTCTTTCCGAGGTTTAGGAGAAGAAGGCGGACACTGAGGGTTCTTCCGCTCATAGTAGAAGTCGAATGCTGACATCCAAGGCAATCCACCACCTGCAGTGAAGCTCAGATAGGTTTGCAACTGAAAATAAATTGAGTTTATAGTTAACAACAAGACATCGTACCGAGGCCGGCTCAGAAGTGGTGGCGAGACAACCTAGACACCTACTGCAAAGGCTGATTCGAGGTGGCTCAGGAAATACCTGGTAGGATTTGGGGAAGGCCTGTACCCAGCAGTGGGATAGCGTGGGCTAATATAATTAAATTGAGCTTGGTAATTTCATATTTGACACGGTAGACTGGTAAGGGCAGCTAACTACCCTTTCTTGCCCACCAATGATAATAATAAATAATACAATAAATATGAATATATACATATATGCCCTGAATCCTCTAAGTAAAATGTTGGAGGATTCAGGTCAAGGCTATCGGTTCAGAAGAGGTGGTCAGGTCATATCTCACCTCCTTTACATGGATGATCTGAAGCTATTTTGTAAGTTATTGGGCAAATGCCCAATAACTTGCAACTGATGAAGTTACTGTAGGTAACAGAAACCATCAGTAACGCCATCAGGATGGAATTTGGTGTGAACAAATGTGCAGTCATCATGTAAAGCGAGGGGAGATTATGTAATCCGAGGGAATTCAACTTTGATTCCATATACCTTAGACACCTCTCCTCGACCGAAACTTACAAGTATTTGGGTATGTCGGAAGCATACGGCTGAAGAAGCGCTTCTTTGGCCGCCTTAAAAAGGTATTAAATAGCCTTATGTCGGGCGGAAATAAGGTGCGTGCCTTAAAAAGTTGGGACATGAGTTTTGATGTACTCTTTCGACATACTCAAATGAACTCAGACCGAGCTCGATGTCCTTGATAGGAGAGTCCGGACAATGTTGACCGCAAACCGAATGCATCACCCACGATCATCGATGATGAGACTGTACATCCCGCTGAAGTGTGAGGGTCGATGCGTTTTAAATGCCAAGACTCTTTTCAACCGCGAGGTGTGCAGCCTAAAAGATTTTTTTTAGAAGCTGAACTAGGTATGCACCGGGATGTATGTGGTTGCAATGGACAAGGGAATCACCCCGTTGTCCATGGCTAAAGAGAACTGGCGCAAACCTGTAGTACTTACTACTGATGAACGCAAAGAGGTAGGTATGTATGGCAAGGCAAGAAGCTTCACGGGCGCTTCTATCGGGCTCACCATGGGCTCCACCATGGGCATGAGCGTTTCGGCATCCTTTTCAGGGAAACTGAAGGATTTGTCTGTGCAATTATGGACGAAGTTATCCTGACGAATAACTACCGGAGACATATAATGAAGAACGGGACGGATTGACGTGTGTCGGGCATGTCGCCGCCCAGGTGAATCCATCAGACATATAATCTTTGGTTGTTCTCGTCGGCTAACGGCGAGTACTTACACATACATAACCAAGTGGCCAGGATTATTTACCAGCATCTTGCTTTGAAATACAATGTAGTGGATTCTGAGGTACTGTATTACAGGTATGTGCCCGAACCAATTCTCGAAAATGACCATTGGATGTCATGTTGTACTGGGATCGGCCTATCATCACTGATAGAACTATTGTTGCCAATAAGCCGAAAATAGAGGTGATAGACCGATTAGCGCGCCGCACAATGATAATCGATGTCACCATCACACATGACGAGAACGTCGTGAAAGCTGAGAAAGAGAAACAAATCAAGTATTGATCGACTTAGCACACGACACGAGGTTGTCGATATGTGGAATGTTGGCTCGGCGATCATTGTGCCGATTGTCGTTACGGCCAACGGCCTGATGGCCAAGAGCCTCGACGACCATCTGTCGAGGCTGTCATAGCGTGGTTGGACCAAGGGCCTAATACAGAAGGCAGTACTCCTCAATACCGCTCGCATTGTGAGGAGATTCAGGAATCTCCTCACAATGTTTAGGACTCCAGAGACAGGTCTCTGGAGTCATAACCATCGGTAGCTTGGACCCTGCTCCCGACACCATAATTTTTTATATATTTAAAAGTCTTTTTTTAAACAGAATAAAATAAATAAAAATTAAAGAAATTAAGAGGGGGCTCCCATACAACAAACGTGTATTTTTGCGGTTCTTGCGATAATGGTACGGAACCCTTCGTGCGCGAGTCCGACTCGCACTTGTCACGTAAATGTTGACAAAAAGAAAAATTGATAAACGAAATAATTATAATAATATAATATTATTATAACTCCACCGCAGTATCTCTACGAAGACGTCGTGGCTGGGCTTGCGCGCTCCAATGATCCCTAGATCTGTGCCGGTAGATCCTACTTTGCTGCAACATGCCTAGGGTGAGGGGCCATACTATAGAGCGATACAATCCGCAGGGCAACTTTGTGGCGAGCTGGTGGGCAGTGGCTGCCCCACGGACCTGATCTCCACCTGGAGAAGTTTTGTTCCTCATCGCCGGTTTGCCTTTATTGGCCGGTCGAAGGAAACACTGGCGGGGTACAGAGCTCCCACTGCTCTCTTTCTTGCCTTAATAGGCTGGCCTGAGTGAAGATTCGCAAGAGTAAACGTGCTCGGTGGAAGAAAAATCCGGTAAGATGCTGGTAGGGATCTTGACCGTACTGCCGGGATTGCCATGATACCTCTCGACTCCTCAAGCACCTCCGGCTATGTTTGCCACAACACGGGCAAGAAAGGATTACGACACCAGCATGCATTCTGGGCGTCATGCATGGTATACAATGTAGATTCAAAGGAATTCAAATTTTTAATTCTGTTTATTACTTTTTATTCAAATTGTCGCAAGATTTTGGAGTTTTCAGAATCTTTTGTTAAGATAGTAGGTTTTTCAATACCGATCGTGTAGCGAGGCGAATACTGTTCTGGTAAAAGTGACGACGCGATGACCTCTCCAGTAAAAACAATAAATTACTGTGTAAGACATTTCAAACATATAATGAAAACTACAAACAAAAATTATTTTTTTTGTAATAAAACAATTAAATTTTATAAAAGAAAATTCATGTGCACTTTGGTGGGCAAACTGGTCCTTTTTTTAATCCTGCACATGGATCACTGCCCTTACTGGGTTCATAACAAGTTTTTGGAGCTGGTTTTATTCCTGCACATGGATCACTGCCACTGCCTGTACTGGCTCCATAACAAGTTTTTGGAGCTGTTTTTAATCTTGCACATGGATCACTGCCACTGCTTTTACTGGCTCCACAGCAAATTTTTGGAGCTGGTTTTAATCCTGCACATGGATCACCTCTTTTCTCACAACCACCGGTAGTACCACCGGTTGTACCACCGGGACCTTTTATGTCAAATTTCGGTTGACATACTTTGGGTCCTTTACCACAATCTTTTGCTGCGCAAACTGTTGGTCTTTTGTTTGAAAATGGTCTACATTTCGGCTTCGGCCTGATATATTCCCGTTTTGGCTGACAAGCTCTTCTACAAGGAATTTTTTTCTTCTTAGGGGCCTTTGGTTGGCATGGACTAGCGCAATAAAATCTACAGTTGTTTAATGTAGTAGTTTTCGAAGTAAACAGTCTATTCTTAGCACACGGGTTGGATTTTTCCGGCTTCGGGGGGCAAGAGGGACATGTCGGTGTATAACATAATATTGGATTCACAGGGGTCTTGTCGCAGTCTGATCGGGATTTAGGAGCCGAAGGCGGACAATTAAGGTTATTTCGGTCATAGAAACCGCATAATGAATCCCAACTAAAGTCTGGAGTGCAGTTTTTACTGATTTGTACCTGAAAATAAATAAAAAATAATTTAAAATTGGTTCGAGCTTTGTAATATATGTCTGATACGATGGAAAGTAAGACATCGTTCTGACAGAAAGCGATCATCGCGCGAATTCGCGATTGTCAAGTTCATTTGTACGGCAAACTCGAACGCCTCCTGGCACCAACAGAGGTCGCCTTCCAGTTTTGCTGTGTTCGCGCGACGAGGACGACGCCGAGTTAATGAACGTTAAGAAGCATTAACATCCTTACTAATATTATAAATGCGAATGTGAGTTTGTTTGATACTCAATCACGCCAGAACGGCTGGACGGATCTGGATGAAATTTGGCACAGAGATAGATAGTCTGGATAGCTCATAAGATTTTTTTTTTATTTCTACTCGAATGAAGTCCCGGGCAACATCTAGTCTTAAGTTAAGATGGCAGATACATGAGACACCAGCGTGAGTTAGGGCGAGATCTACAGATCCTAATTTAACTGCAAGTACTTATTTTAAGATGGCGTTTTATGAATCGATACCTCAGTGCCAAAGTGAAGTGTGTTTGCGATAAGTATGAGAAATTCTTCCTTAAACGATTACCCACTATTTCCAAAGAGAAACAAGTCGACAAATGAATGCAGTTTAGTTGTTAAACCCAACATTTTTTCACAAGTCCAGAATATTTTCTTTTCATACAGTAACAACTTGTTTCCTTTTGAAACTGAGAATGTTTCAACTGTCTAGTATCATAAGACCGTTCATAATAATATTATATATCAGATTAATATAAGAATGTTTATAAAATACACTGGTAAAAGTATCACTACTCGATAATTTTCTAAGTACCTGGGTGACTGAGCTCTGCTCTGGGTGAAAATAGAGAAAACGACGTTTTCTAAAAATGAAACAAGATCGATTTTTCGCCACCGAAACCCCATGCATGCTAAATTTCATGAATATCGTTGGAGCCGTTTCCGAGATTCAGATTATATAAATACATATATACAAGAATTGCTCGTTTAAAGTTATTAGATAGATTCAAGGGCGTCGCCAGCCGATGGCCTAGGGGGGGGCAAGTTGATATGGAGAATGAGAAAAGTATGAATTGTAGGTAAAGTCGAGAGCACATGAAGCTTTTCACTTGTAGTACGAGCCTTACATCTACAGCGATTGTAATAATATCGGTATAGTTCTCGCCAAACTTCTTGGCCGTCCCGAAGTTGGCTGCAATGTCTGCGCAGTAGTAAATCATACAAAAACAGTACCGATCCATGCCTTGCGCATCGGAAAGCCAACTTCAGGGCGGCCCAGAAGTTTGGCGAGCACTATTCAGAGTCCAACATGTAAAGCTACGCAACTCTACCGTACACGTTGTGCACGGAAGAGCGATCAAAATTTTCAACAATTTTCCGTGTCGGGAAAGAAGGTTTTTGCCTATTTTAGGATATCAACAACGGTTCGATCTGTTGGGTTTGGTTTATATATATTCATTCGCGACGTACGGGAATGATCAATCAAGCAAGTCAAGTCAAAGACTTAGGACTGTGGTTGCTTTACATTTGGCAACTTTTTAGAATCTCTAGGGGGGGGCAGCTGCCCCCCTCTGCCCCCCCTTGGCGACGCCCTTGGATAGATTATCTCCTAATTACCTTTTTCTGAATTGTTAAACTTTGGAACAGAGGTATCGGAATAATTGCCAGACAATTTCAGCACGCATTACTTTGTCTTACTTCTTCAATAAGGTTCAAATTCGCATAAAACGTTAACCAAGTAAAGCAGAGACAAATTAATATCTATGAACGCGATTGTTTAATTTAAACACGATACCTTTAGCCTGCGCATGTGTAAAATCACCTTTATAATTATAAAAACAATTTACTTCTTAAATATACTTTAATTCTTATAATAAATTATATTATAGAATGCAGATGTTGATAACTCTTAAAATAATGGTCATGCTATGTCGGCTACGTAATTAATGTCTATGTATTTAGGCTATAAAATAATCTTATATATTACAACTAGCGAACGCCTCGCAGTTTCACCAGCGTAGTGCCCGTTCCCGTGGGAATACAGGGATAAAAAGTAGCCTATGTCACCCGGGGATAGTGTAGCTTCCCAACAGTGAAATATTTTTTTAAATCGGTCCAGTAATTTTTAAGTTTATTCGTTACATACAAAAATACAAATCTTTCCTCTTTATAATATTAGTACGCACATTTTCGTAATCTATTATTTTTTTGTTGTATTCGAATGCTTAGCAGGCAGAGAGCTCTGACTGAATTCCTCCAGTATTGGACCAATTTTAGGATATTCCATGCCAATAAATTTGTAACATCTTGGATTTGTATTTAAATTAAATCTGCATTTTAATTTTTTAAATTATTATTTTTTAATTAGTTTGACTTAATCGGTATTTTAATTTGACATAATTTTAGGATTGTTTTATTTTAATTTAATCTAATTTAATTTGACATAATCTACATTTTTTAAATTTGGTTTGACATATCTTGTATTTTAATTAAGTAATTGAATTAAATCTGTATTTTAGTGCAACAGTGTGTTCTGTAATTGAGAATGCATAACAGAAAAATGTGTACCAATTTATATATTTACTGTATAAGTTATAATCGTTATGTAACGCGTTGGTGATCCTAAATAAAATAAGTAAATAAATTCTTTATATTGAATAAAAAAAGATATATGTTGTGCTTCTATGTTTCCCTTTTTTATATATGTTGTCAAATTAGAACACTGGGCCTTTGTTGACAGCGCAATTTTGAGCATTTTTGAGGGTTCTAGTGCTTCAAAAGATTTATCATCAAAAATAAAAACATAGGGGCATATAGTACATATCTTGCTTTTCAGTTTTTGGAATATCTTTTATATTAGTCCAATATTGAAGGAGGAAATATGCGAGAGTCAAACCTCGAATTATGACTTTTTACTTAGGATATTCAATCGGATATTCTGTGACCGCATTTCCTCTTAAGGCGTATAGACACCAATGACCTTGAGGGAACAAATCGCACACCCGCTTCACACCCGCGCACCCCAATATTTAATTTTTAAAGCGGCTTTTTACATCTCGATTTTTTTTAAAGTTAATAAACATAAGCACTATTTATATATAAGTCTATGAACATAAGGACAATACCTTATTACTTTTTGAATTAAAGAAAAAGTTGTAAACCAAAATGTGGGTAGTTAAATTTTATTTGATATGGTGAAAGTTTCACATATATAAAAAAAAAATACTACTAAACGTTTAGACATGATATTCATTTTAAAATCATTTAAAGTGTTTTATTAGTTATCTGCACCTTAAGTTTTTTTTTGTTAATTATGTACAATAAACGCAACACATTTTAAACATGCATTTAATAAATAACCAATCAATTTGCCTAGCCGGTCTAATATTTTACATGGAGCAACTGCCTATCTGACCTTCACAACCCAGTTACTGGGTAATGCAATACCCCTTGGTAAGACTGGTAAATAATAAAAATATAATATAAATAATATTTAATAAAAAACCAAACTCACTTTTTTTGCTAAGAGAACATTGCAAACAAACTAGATTTATTTCAGCAGTTGTGCTTGGTCTTTTTCTTCTTTCCACCACATGCACATATTCCATATTAAGTTTTCTTTTTCGGCTCAAACAAACACGACTAATCTCTGTTCAGGATAAGGCGGGAGGAAACACCCGGTTTTCACGGTTTTCATCCGGCCCTGGTTCAGGCTATGGTACGGGGCGAGGGGCGTGGGAAGCTGTTACCTCCTTCTGCGAAGCAGTAATGATCGCGAAGGAGGAGTCGGAACGCGTGAGGGAGATGCAACGGTGTCTCCTCGCCTCGCCCTCACTTCCCTAGCCATCGCAGGAGACGCCCTGGGCGTCGGGAGTCGCAAAAGTTCAAACGGATTGCTATCACTCACGTGTCTGTCTGTCTGGTCTGTCCATTTGTCTCATCTCTGTCACACAGGTTTTTCAGCCAAATGGTAGGAGCTACAGTATCCAAATTTTACAGTATAAGAGCATCTTGTCGACCCAAAGCCATACAAATTGAATTCTTTTTTAAGCGGGCTCTTTCACCAAAAGGAGGGCGCGAAAAATAATTTAACCAACCCCATCGAGTAGGGTATTGTTGTTTAGAACTCGTTGAGTAGATAAATACTGTATTTTATATTTAAAAATATTGGAAACAAAGTCAGCCTTTTTTGTTCCGAAGATTTGTTTTTAACTTCCCATTAAACTTCAAATTTGGTGATGATGTTTATTATTACGTATATTTTTCTAATAAATACCAATATATTGAGAAATCAGATGTTTTTCCATAAAATGTTCTATTACTATTATTTTTTCCTATTACAACCAACTTGTTATTGCGGTTTGTTACGGAACCCTAAATGTGCGAAGTCCGACAAGCACTTTTTTTGCTTACATAAAATAAATAAAAAAAAACTCGAGCTTGGGCATCTTAGATTTAATCATGACCGTGGTAGCTGGTAAACGGACCACCACTATGTCAAGAGTAACTTACATCTGCATTAGTTAATGAAAACAATACACCGAATGGTGTGACCATGTCTGAATTCTGAGACAAACATAATATTTAATTTTTATATTTGCTATCGACACGCTAAGAAAAACAACACAATACAGTTCATAATAACACTATTGTTGCTTTTACAATACATGACCAAGGGTAATTCCAAGAACATGCGCAGGAGATGGGTATCGTGTAAACGACTGCGATACTTAAGAAGCTGAATATGTAATTAAAAGCTTGTACATGATGCCACTTACTAGATACATCTACATAATACGTTACCCGCGCGAGATACATGCGCACGTTCCCCACGCGAGATACACATACTCATGTTAGATACATCGAATACAATCACTTTTATTATTATAAAATACATAATTAGAAGTAAAGATCTTTTTTCAAACAAGCTTTTAATTGACTAAAATGAACGGAATGTAATATCGCTTATCAGTACACGTTCAATGAGCCCAAATACGATGTTGCTACTTTGTCAGGTCATGGAGTTGCTATGGCCACCTTGCGGCTTCATCATGAGATCATGCGGCTCCATAGTACCATAAAAGTTTAATGTTTCCAAAGTTACATAAGTACGACAAGTTGTAGCTTAATCAGATGCCCGAAAGTACTTGAAACATAACTTACTTTGTTCTTTTAGGTAACTTATTATTAGTATTTCTTTGTTTTTTTTTTATTGTCACATGAACCTGCCATGTTATCTCTTCACCACACTTGGTTGACTGGTAGAGAATGCCAAATAGTTATTGTTTTAAATATATAAAACAATAACTATTTGCCGGACACATACGGAAGCAAAGTAATGTAAAGCTTGTAATAATAAATATAAGATATGGGTTATATATATATGATATATATATAGGATCTGTCGACATGTTGGATAGATTATAAGAAGGCCTATGACTCGGTGTCTCATACATGGCTCATGAGGGTGCTAGAATTGTATAAAATAGATACAACTCAATGGAAGCAGCAGAATGCAGCACAGTACTTCGCTATCCAGGATGTCGAAATAACCAGAGGAATAGCGAACCTGGAAGGATCGAGCGAGGTATATTCCAGGGCGATAGTTTGACTCCACTTTGGTTTTGCCTAGCCCTGAATCCTCTAAGCATGCTGCTGGAGAATTCTGGGCTAGGCTATCGGTTGAAGAGAGGTGGTCAGGTTATATCTCACCTCCTTTACATGGATGATCTGAAGCTCTGCCCCCAGCAATCTTCAGCTGATGGAGCTACTGAAAGTAACTGAAACTTTTAGTAACGCCATCAGGATGGAGTTTGGTGTGGACAAATGTACGGTCATGCATGTAAAGCCAGGGGAGATTGTGGAATCCGTAGCAATTCAACTCGCGGATTCCACAAACCTGAGAGACCTCTCCAAGCGATACCTATAAGTATTTGGGTATGTCGGAAGCGTTAGGTATCAGCAATACTAACATGAAGCAATCGTTGAAGGAACGGTTCTTTGGCCGTCTGAAGAAAGTATTCAATAGCCTTCTTTCGGGCAGAAACAAGGTCCTTCAACGGTTGGGTCATGCCGGTATTGATGTCGAGGGATGATAATGCCCTCTTCCATCGTCCACGGGTGACGGACTTGAGGCAGTCTGTTGTCCAAGCACATAGGCCCGAGTTTGCGTCGCGTGGTGTTTCCGCGCGCTTTTATTAATTAAGTAGTTAAGTAATTAAGTAGTAGTGAGGAGCAGCTCACTCCTCCCCTTGGCCATAGTTGGGGTTTGCTAGCGTAAACTGTCACTGCTGTAGTGATTGTGGAGAATGCGTTCGTGTCCCCGCACCACAGCAAGAAGTGACAAAGAGAAACACCGTGTGGTTTTAGTCAGTAGGAGTCTGACAGACCCCCCCGCCTGCCCCAGGGCGGAGGACATCCATGAGGATTTCCACAGGAAAAGAAAATGCCGGTATTGATGTACTCTTTCGACATACTCAAATAGACTCAAACGGAACTCGACACCCTGGATAGGCGGGTCCGTACACTGCTGACTGCATATCGAATGCATCACCCACGATCGGTCGGTCATGAGATTGTATATCCCACGGAAGTTAGAGGCCGAAGCTTTTGAAATGCTAAAAACCTTCACAACCGAGAGATATGCAATCTCAAGGAATATTTTCTACACACCGACGTGGGTATCCATCGAGATGTAGTAGCAGTGGAGGGACTCACCCAGCTCTCCTTGGCGAATGAGAACTGGCGCAAGCCTGTAGTGCTTGACACTAACGACCGCAGGGAAGTATGGCAGAGTAAAGAGCTTCGCGGAAGCTTTTTCCGGGCCCTACATGGGTCCGATGTAGACAAAGCAGCGTCCGCAGCCTGGCTGCGTTTCGGTGACCCCTTTGGGGAAACCGAAGGTTTTGTCTGTGTAATTATGGACGAAGTTATTCATGACGAATAATTACCGAAGATTTATTGTGATGGCACGGTGACATCTGTCGGGCATGTCACCGCCCAGGTAAATCGATCCACCACATTATCTCTGGATGTTCTCGTCTAGCTAACGAAGAGTACTTGCATAGGCACAACCTTGTAGCCAGGATCATCCACCAGCAACTTGCTCTGAAATACACTCTTGTGGCATCGGAGGTACCGTACTACAGGTATGTGCCCGACCCAGTTCTCGAAAATGGCACATTGTACTGGGATCGGTCCATCATCAGTGACAGAAGTATTGTAGCCAACAAGTCTGATATTGTGGTGGTGGACCAAAACGAGAAGCGTGCAATGATTGTTGACATTACCGTCCCGCATGACGGGAACCTCGTGAAAGACGAGAAAGATAAGCAAATCAAGTATCTTGACTTGGCTCGCGAGTTTCTCGACATGTGATGTGTGTGTGTGAGTTTGTGGACACAGCGATCATTGTACCGATAGGCGTGTCAGCCAATGGTCCCATCTCACACCAACGCTGGGGGTCGCGGGAACAACGATACTTCCCCAACCCCCGGCTAGTGCCGGCCCGCCTCTGCGGGCCTCGATCTCGGGTTGGGGGGGGAGTGAGGTGTTAGACTCCCCCCGCAACGTCTGAGAGCGGCGCGCGTGGAACACTACGCGCCGCCACCTCGGGTCCTGTGGTACTTTCCGAAGCAACCATGCCCCGAGAGCACCTGCGTCATCCGAAACGACAGGGAGCCGTGCCTCCTCCCGAGCCAGCGCTCGAGCACCGGCCGGACCGCCTCGATGGTGACGAGGCCGGCGGTAGGGCGTAAAAGCCTGTCCCGCCATTCCACCACCAGGACCTCGTGGAGCTGAGACCGACGCCACTCCATATGTCGCTGCATCGGCCCTTCGCCCCGTGCCCGCTCTTCCTCGCGCTGCCGATACAGTGACGCGAGTACTTTCGCCTCCAGGTCCCAGGGCGGGGATCCGGCCAGTACGCAAGCCGCCTCGTAGGAGATCGTGCGATACCCCCTGATGAATGTGACGGCCATCGCTCTCTGCGGCTTCCGCAGAACTGCGATGCTACCGGCCGTCAGGTCAGCCGCCCAGATCGGGGCCCCATACAGGGCCATCGATCGCACGATCCCACACTTGGGCGCCACAACTTGGGCGCCAGCCGCCGGAAGTGGGGGCCAAAATCCCACCGGCTGTCGAGCACCAATACCAGGTATTTCATGGTAGACTCGACAGCGATTCGAGCCCCCCCCGACCAATAGCCACGAGCCTCTTAGAAGGCTCTCGTTAGGCGGCTTTTTTTTGGAGCAAGGGCTTGATCCAGAAAGCAGTACTGCTGGACACGGCTCGCATTGTTTGGAGGTTCCTCTCCCTGGAGCCCTGACCGCCTGTAGCTTGGATCCTGTTCCCGATACCGGTGGCCCTCTATTTTTTTATATTTTTAAAGTTTTTTTTTTACTTTCTTTTAAGAAATATTTAAAAATGTAACAAATAAAAAAAAAAAAAAAAGATTATAATAATGTATATATGTAAGGGGATAAATATAATGACCACCTAAAATTACTTTGTGACCATAACCTCTATTACCTAAAATTGTACTATGAAACCCAAATTTAGTAAATTGATCACCAAATTTAGTAAATTGATCACCAAATTTTAATAGCAAATTATTGCGCTATTTAATGTTGTAAAATAGGTTAGGTTAGGTTAGAACTGTGACCAACCGCGCGCGAGCCGAGCGAGCAAAGCGAGCGGTGCCGCGGCAGCGGCCGGCGAGCGCTACTTCCAAGTTGCTCCCAGAAATTTTATAATCTTTTTGGTCATTGGTTTAATTTTGGTGATCATTTACTACTTTTGGTGATCATTTACTACTTTTGGGTTAACAATGATTTATTTGGAGTCATTTTGCCTAAACAGGATAGCGAGATATTAAAACTTTGGTTATAATTTTACAATAAGATGCGGGTTTAATTTTGGTGATCATTTACTATTTTTGTCTGTTATATGTTACTATATCTGGTGGCAAGTTAAACATAAGCCTATATGTAATATTAATATAATATTTTATATTATTTGTCGTTAAGGCCAATAGCCTCGATGACCATCTGTCGAGGCTGTCATTGCGTGGTCCTTGATACAGCTCGCATTGTGAGGAGGTTCCTGTCTCTGGAGCCCTAACCACCGGTAGCTTGGACCCTTTTCCCGATACCGGTGGTGGGCCTCTATCTATACTCTATACTAATACTAATATATATTATATTATATTATAAAGAGGAAAGTTTTTTTTTGTTTCCGAAACTACTGGACGATTTAAAAAATTCTTTTACCAATAAAAAGCTACAATATTCCTGAGTGACATAGGCTATTTTTTTTATCCCGAGAACGGGTCCTGCGGGGTACAGCTAGTTTTTTATATTTTTAAATGTATTTTAAGTTTTCTTTTCTAAAATATTTAAAAATATATCAAGTAAGAATGAAAATAAATAAAGGACATTATAATATTTATTCATAGATTTATATAGAAAGTAGATGTTGATAACTCAAAAAAAGTAATAGTTGTGCTATGTCGGCTATGAAATATGTATTATGTATCTAAGATAGAATATAACCTTAAAAACATATTAAGTCGGGACGTACCATGCAATTTTTGCTTTAAAGTTATATCATATTCGGGCGCACGGTTGGCGCAGTGGTTGAGCGATTGACTGCTGCGCTGCGTGTCGCGGGTTCGATTCCCGCACGGAACAAATATTTGTATGACCTACAGATAGTTGTTCCGGCTCTGGGTGTTTGTGTATGTGAGTTTATATGTTTGTAAACGCACCCACGATACAGGAAGAAATTTCTAGTAAAAAAAAAAAAAAAAAAAAATATTATGTAAACGTAACCACTGTTGTATTGTTCACTAGCTGTTGCCCGCAACTTCGTCTGCGTAGCATTAGTAATTCGAATAGCTTATTTTTTATATCGCGGCATAATATTGTAGGTTTTCAAACTTCTACCCCTCTTTCCACCCCCTTAAGTATGATTTCCGGGATAGAAACAAGTCCTTGATAGGGTCTCAAAATATCTCCGAACCAAATTGCATCTAAATCGTTTCAGTGGTTTAAGTGTGAAAAGGTAGACTGAGAGACAGACAGAGTTACTTTTACACTGATAATATTAGCTCCCCCGGCGACTTTGTTCGCGTGATTTCGTATTTTATCCTACAAATGACTTTCTTATGTGCAGTTAGTGGTGTCTCATCCCATACTGTACTGTACTGATTATACTGATTAATTTTTGTACATCGATCGCCTTCGGTTCCGTTCCACGGATATAGTTGGTGATCTATCTATCGCCGTGGAACGGAACTGAACGCGATCGATTTTCAAAAAATAATCGGTATAATCAGATGAACAATGCTAGTTACGTCGGCACGGTTTCTTTGTATGGGATGAGGCATCTGTATGCTAGTATTATATTATCTGTGGTGAAGGCAACCAAAAATAAGCTGTTCTTAAACCAAATAAAAATGGGATTTCGTAGAGTTCTACGGTTTATAGGTTTGGGACGATTCGTTATTTGACTTCAAGAATAATAAATTTTAGGTTACCGGCACAAAGTAAAATCCTCCCCTAAAAACTTAATAAACCCTTTTTTGCCCCATTGAGGGTTGAGTTTAAAAAAAAATATTTTTGTTTAAGTTACATCGCTCAGTAAGATGCCTCAAAAAACTTAACCCTTAACCCTACCAGGGGTATTGGATTTGTTTTAAAAACGTATTAAGCCAATTTTGATTATTTACTTTATCCCCATGGAATGAGATTTTTCATACAAACAAATACTTAAACACAGTTCACAGTCTGGAAGGTTCAGGACAGTTCTAGAATGGCGACTGCGTACCGGGAAACGCAAAGTAGGCAGTCCGACCTGGTCAAGGCTGCGGTAGTCCGGTGGATGCGAAACGCACAGGACCGATCAGCGTGGCGACGCTTGGGAAGGTCTATGTCCAGCAGTTATATCAAATTTAAAGTTTATTAACCCAGGAAGTAACTCTCAAAAAAAAACGAATTTTGGGGGTAGTTTTGTAAAACTGATAATGGCAACCTTTATTGCATATTTTGTTTGGAATTTATGCCAAGTTTCAAGTTTATTAATTCAAGTAATAATATTCTTAAAAAAAAACTTTAACATCCCCTAAATAGTAGTAGTAGTAGTAGTGTAGTAGTAGTTAGTTTGGGGGTAGTTCCGAAAAACTAATAATAACAACCTTTATTATTTATTTAGGTTAGTATTATATGTATACTAAGGATTAGGAGGAAGGAGGATTAGTGGTATACTAAGGAGCTGGTGTCATGATGACGCTGGAAAGTGGGCATAGCAACTCCTCAACCAGACAACGTTGAGCAGTTGCTATGGCCAATGCCAACATCGTGTTTGAGCTCATTGGATGTGTATTGACAAGTCATATTACCTTTCAAATCAAAAAGCTTGTTTAAAAAAAGGTTTTCTTTATACTTATTTGTATCTTATTTGTATGCAATGTAGCTACAGCTCGATACAGTTACTAAAATGCATTTGCCTTTGAGGTAAAATTCCGTGCATCGCGGCCGATCGCAGCCGCGCGCGATCTTTCACGTGCGGCTAACGCGCGTCTGATGCGACAATCGTCGGCGTATGAAAATGTATGGCACCGCTTCCGAAGTCTACGATAGACGCGTGCGTTAGCCGCACGGCTAAAGATAGTCATCAGTCATACCTTCTCATACACTGACAAAGCCAATATAGCCGCATCAGCCGCGATGCGCGCAATTGTATCTCAACAATACAATCTCATAAATTTGTGTAATGTTACATTACGTAGAGTAAACGCAATAAATTAGATATTATTATGTGATTTTAATCATGCATTTAATAAATTTAAACCACTAAGTAAAAATATTTTAAACTCACTTTTTTTGGTAACAGAACATTGTGACATATTTCTAGACGCGTTTCAGCAGTTTTTTGGGCATTTCACTGCAGGTGGTTTTGGGCCAGATTCTTTTTTCTTTGTACTACCAACTCCACATATTGAACCTCTTTTTCCCGGCCCACACAATTTCGACATATCTTTGCGAGGTTTGCATAAGTTCCCTCGCGATTTTCTTTTCTTTATTCTACACCCCCATCGACTTGTTTTTGTTTTCGACAAATCAAATTTCGGACAACAATCTTTCCGTAAAAGAAGATTGGCACGTCTACGTTTTGGTACCGGCCTGCACTCTGTTGATTGTGGTAAACATGGTTTGTCTTTACACGCTGTTGCTGGCAAACAAGAATTTTTAGTAGCTTTTATTCTCCTTTTAAGGCGCTTATGACAATAAGAAGAATAAAATCTACTGATATTTTTTAATCGATAAGTTTTGAGAGTATACGGTGTACTCTTATCATATGGATTGGATTTGATTGGTCCTTTGCAAGAGAGATAGTGGGGAGATGACCATGACGGATATATTGGCATCACAGGGGCCTTATCGCAGTCTGATCGTGATTTAGGAGCCGAAGGTGGAAACTGAAGTATTTTTCGGTCGTAATTGATACTGCTTAATAACTCCCAAAGTAGTCCGCAACGTGGAGCGCAGATTGGCCCGGTTTGTACCTGAAAATAAACTAAGAATTTTTAAACGTCATTTCTGAATCTCAGATAATTTATGTAAACATAAGGGAAAATAAATAAAAAATCGCTTCTAAATGACCACTGAAAAAAAAAACGATTTGGCCGATAATAATCGCTTAAATGATTTTATCGCATTTATCTTCGTTAAGTTTGAGTGTAACAGAAGTAATTAAAATAAATAATTATTATGGTACAAAATATTTTATGACACTGGCAATAGTGCAAGAATTCCAACATTTTATTTATTTCGTGCAAAAGAATATCACTCACGAGTTTTAGTTTCACCATACTGCAACGGCTCCCTCACTATTATCACCTTAACTTTATTGAACTGGTAATAGGTATATCCTCAGGTTTGTCCCTATTTCTTGAAAATCATCTCATTTCGTTTTTACTTAACCACAGTCGAATAAAATTTCTGTCATCCGTATCATGATCGAGTCACTTTTACATTTCTTGACAAATCTATTGTTTACATAAGTTATCTGAGAGTAAAATTTATAATACAATTGTTTCGAGCTTGATAAGTTTTGACCATAACCGCAACTGATAAACGCGTTCTTAGAAGACCATTATTTTAAGAGTTATTTACATCTGCATTATTTTGTTTTAATAAACAATATTGTAGGTTCAGTATTTGTATAACATACATTCTCAAGACCTCGAATTCAGGTATATGCACAACACTGGCTACAGGCAACGTTTAAACGACCGCGAAAAATGTTTGCGGGTCATATGATTCGAGGCTTGTAAATGGTGCAAGGTACTTGAGCATGTAAAAGCGCGAGAAGTGTGACGCCACCCGCGCGGTGCACACATGTCTCGTGTGGGTACTGTGTAGCGCATGTATCTCGAGCGGGTAGTGGCGCATGTATCTCGCGCGGGTAGTAGCATATGTATGTCGCGCGGGTAGCAGCGCATATATCTCGTGCGAGTAATAGCGCATGTATCACGCGTGGATAGTAGCGCATGTATCTCGCGCGGGTAGTAGCGCATATATCTCGTGCGAGTAATAGCGCATGTATCACGTGCGGGTAGTAGCGCATGTATCACGCGCGGGTAGTAGCGCATGTATCTCGCGCGGGTAGAAGGAAATTCATTGTGTACAAGCACCACATTACCTTTACTTGTTCATGTGACTTACACCGTGCACATTGCACGTGCATACATTAAATGATACTGTTGTGCAAGCACGGACGTTTTCTTATATATCGGCATTATATCAATATCTAATATCTACGTAAAAATAAATAATAAGCATGATTGTTAGTCCAATTTTGTCGACCGCATTTTAATTTCTCGAATTTCTGGATGTTATAATTCTTTGCGAAACTTAAGTGGCAGTGGGCAGGGCACATTGCTCGCAGAACGAATGGCCGATGGGGCAGAAAAGTTCTGGAATGGCGACCGCGAACCGGAAGACGATGCGTTGGAAGGCCTCCCACTAGGTGGACCGATGAGCTGGTTAAGGTTGCGGGAAGGCTCTGGATGCGAGACGCACGGGATCGGTCAATGTGGCGACGCCTGGGGGAGGCCTATGTCCAGCAGTGGACGTGTTTCGGTTGAAATAATGATGATGATGATAATTGGCTATTTGACAGATATTGCAATAAAATATGGAATGTGTTGGAAATGTTAGCTTGTAGGTAAATTATAAATGTAAAATGCTTTTTTCTACAATATATATAATATTAAAATTTTATTTTTGGAAAACAATTTTGCCATTTTTTATCTATGGAATAAATGATCCAAAACGGGGGTGGCCATGATTGATGCATCATGTGACGTCACATTTTATACAACAAACAAACGAGTTTTTCGTCGTAGTTCGCGTCTGTTTATTAAGATATGACGTCATACATAGCCTGAAATGTCACGTGACCGACTGTTTTCGCGCGTCTTTCAAATTATTACGGAATTTTTTATTTTTTTATTTTTATTACGCTTTTTTTAAGAGGTAAGAGGTATAAATTAAAATTTACTATTTTTTATAATACTTTTCTGAAATCTGTCAAATAGCCAATTCTTTAGGGTGTCTTTAAATAAGAGGCGTGAGGAAGCGCTGCAGTAGTGCTACCAAAGAGAAGCGCTGCAGTGGCGCGACTGTCGCAGTAGACGCGCGTCAGTAATGTTTCGGTAAATTATAGTGATGTTTGTCAGTTAAATTACAAAAACTTCCTCAATAAACACTTCAATGTCAAGTAGATCTGCATTAATATTGAGGTTCAATATTAATTAAAACCGCGTCACTTCCCTACGCAAAAATTACGTGCATGTGTCACGGTAGTGGCGCTGCGATTGCACTTCTAGAAATTGTATGAAAATTAATAGTGGCACCGTGGCACGGCTAGCGCACTACAGTGGCGCCACTGCAGTGCTTACTTCACTCTAATTTGAAGGCCCCCTTAAGGACGCTGATTCCCTATGATGAAATTATGTCGTGGAGCAACCTCAGTTTTTTTTTTTTAATATTGACACGAAAACAATGAAAACGAGGTTAAAATTTCGATTATGGGCTGCTGATTTTTGGCTCGGGGAGGGTGGAGGGGGGAGGGGGGAGGTTTGGCTACCCCCCAGTACCATCCCCACTACTCGGAGCCCCATGGTTATGGAGATATCCATGGTTCAAGTTTTCAGGTTAGAATAAAAAATTCCATTAATGTCCATCGATTTAAGGGGCGCGGAGGGGGGGAGGGAAAGGGGGTTAGAGGGGCTACCTCATTGTACCATCCCCACCCCACGGAACCCCATGGTTATGGAAATATCCATGGTTAAAATTTAAGATTACTATTTAAGCAACAAAGTCGATGGAGCCCCGCTGCGCACTTATTTCTGTGTGCAGGGTCTAAAGTAACCTACCATGAAGGAGATGATGGGAGCTGAGTTCGCTCCTTCGAACCTAACCTATCCGTATTCCGTGTCGGGGTGCCCTAAGCTCCCGAGCTCGCTTCGCTCGCTCTTGGACTAATTCTCATTTTTTTACCTAACGAAAAACATACAAAAAAAACCGTGTCTTGAAAATGTATAAAAAGCTTTCTATTTATGAGTACTACCTACAAAAAAAAATGAACTTCCAAATCAACGGCCCATAATGGAACTTTTAGCCGAAAACGATACCATAAAATGTCGATCGTCGAAAAGATCCTTGCTGGCACCGTATCAGGTCTAATAAATTAAACCGAGCTATTAAAAGAGTAATAACTATCGTACTAAGATAAGTCACAGGTGTCAAATAAAGTTCTTAAATTTTACCTTGGCCTAGTACCAACAAAAACAATTTCCTTACCTTGTCAAGCCATTTGCTGGTAACAGGTATCGCTGAAGACACCCGTTTCAAAAATATGCCATCTAATTTTCGAGGGAAGACATCTTCCCCCTGGTTTAAAGTATTCCTACGCACATAATCATGCTTATTATAGTCATAGTCCGGTTTATTGAGGGGTATAGCTCTCGTACCGGCAAACGGATACAAACCAAAAAGAGTTTTATAATTGTTTCTTGGTAATATATCACTAAAATAACGGCATCCTAAAGTAAAATTTTTCACATTAAATTTATAAGACATAATAAAAAAATTAAAGAAAATTTTCACAAAAATTTAAAGGAATGTCACTGCATTTTTTCCGAACTACGAAAATGACAAAAGATTGAAAAAGAAGAAATAAATTAGGCCAATATGATTGGGACACAAAAAAGGTTTGTCCATTTGTGTAGTGCTCAATGTTTATTTTACTTTTGTGTTACTACCATGGAATTCACAAGTACTTAGATGAATAAGTAAATAAAGTAAATCCATAAGTAAAGCTGCACAAAACTTAAACTCCGAATTTTAATCCGTAGTTAACTCAACTAAAATAATAACCAATGGTCTGTCCGTATGTTACCAGGCTGTATCTCATGAACCGTGATAGCTAGACAGTTGAAATTTTCACAGATGATGTATTTCTGTTGCCGCTATAACAACTAAAAACATAATAAAATAAATCCCATACAACAAACGTGACTTTTTTCCGTTTTTTGCAATAGTGGTACGGAAATCTTCGTGCGCGAGTCCGACTCGCACCTGGCTAGTTTTTATTATTACTTAGACAGTAGTTATTTTTACTTTTAAATTAATTGTTGACGTTCAAAAGTGCCGCTTAATGGCCTAGTTGAAATAAATATATTTGACTCTGACTTTGATTATCATTAGAAAAAAGCTGTGATGGGCCACCAAGTCGCGTTTTTAATAGTCATACCATAAAAAAATCTTCTCATAGCCATAATGCACTTGCGCTTTTTCAAGTTTACATAATATATAATGTGAAGGTTGTAGAGTTTCTTAGGCGGGGAGGCTTCGCCGGCTTGCGGGCCGGGCAGTCGCAGGAGCCGCGCGCACGACCGCGCATGTGTAATAGTGACAGGTGACAGTTACTCCACCTTTTAAACTTTTTTAGTGCTGTGTGTATGGATAAAATGAGGCTAATATTTTGGGTAAGTTCATATTCTGTGTACATTTTTACCTATTTTTTTGGACAATTTTTTTTCTAGTGAAAGTTTTTTTTTTTTTTGAGATTCGGATTGTGGAAGTGATTTTGATTTAAATGTAGAAGTGGGAAATCGTTGTGTCCATTTGATGTTATTTTTTGGATTGAGTGTGACCCATCGGTGTGTTTATGGGTGAAATGTATTTTTGGACGTCGGTTGTGAATTTTGTGGTGTGTAAACAAAATTGACTATGACGTGATAGTTAAATTAAATAACAACGCTTGTGTAGGCTACATCTTGGTCTATATAAGTTAAAATATTTTTAGAGAATAAAAATTAAATAAGTGAATGTAAAAAATAATAAAGTTAATAATAAAATACTCAATAAGAAAAACCAATAAATTGCTAAGAATGAAACACGTGTAAAAGTATTAGAAAACTATACGAAAGCGTTATATAAAAATAACGCTTGACCGTACAATTTCTCCCTATACATAGGCGTCTATTTATAAAGCAGTCACTACCAAACAGCTTTCAATTAAATGAATTTGTACATGATTAGAGAAATACTTACGATAAATATAATAGACTGATATAATCTAAACATTTTGAAAATCACAAATTATACATTCAAATAAAAACCCATAAAAATATTACCATACAGTTTTATAACCGAAGGAACATCAACATAAGAGAATGTGCGAGTAAATTATCGAAGACGAAAATTTCACCTGCATAATGATGTATAAGATGTATATATGTATAATTTCTATACATTACATCCTCGTTGATGATTACGTAAAATGTGCAGAATGTCTGACAAAAGTAGGTCGACTCGTCGTTCGGTCATATTCGCGGACGGAACTCCTCGGAGTAAAAGACATCGACGCGCGCGCTAGCAAGTGCTCAGTTTTCACCTATTTGCTTTATGAGTTTAATACAACTATTATACAACTCACACTGTCCACTGTCTATATTTATCTAGCTAGAGAAAATTCCGCATGTATTTAAAAAAATGTGTATTTTAAATTATTAAGGACTGGCTGTTGCCCGCGACTTCGTCCGCGTCAAACTCGTAAAAATATATTATTATTTTTTTAGTTTCCCGCCGGAACTATGAATTTTCTCGTGATCAAACGTAGCCTATGTTACTAGTTATTACATCAGCTATCTAACAGTGAAAGTACCGTCAAAATCGGTCGAGCCGTTTCGGGGATTACCCGGAACAAACAGACAGACAGACTGACAAAAATCTTAAAAATTGCTTATTTGTTGTTGGTACCGTATATACTTTCACGTGCATTCAATAAAACTTTGTTATTTTGATATTAAATACAGACACTTCAATTTTATATATTTGTATAGATGTGCGCGACATTTAAAATTATGAAATGTATTCTGAACTACACAAATTATTGTTTGTAATTTTTTTTACAAAACTATTGTTAATTAAGTCTATTATTAAAAAAAATAATGTATAGTTAATGCTTCATCTAAGATTTAATCTAGAATTTATTAAATCAATTTTCTAATCAGTCACGTGATCGTGTTCATTGCTCTAAAATTTCCATTTTCTACAATATCTAGTACAAACTCGGGCATTAACCTCCAAGCATCCCCTCATATCGCGGGAGACGTCAATAATTACAGCTGCAGACTTCCGGCATCAGATTTATGCAACAGAAATGCATTAGGCTACCGTTTGCATAAATGTAATTACGCTAATTGACGTTTATTATTTAACAGAACGAATTGTGAGTGCATACTGAGATTCATTTTATTATTGGTATAGAATGTTGAAGTCTCACGAAATTGTTATGTAAAAAAATCTTAGTATTTTTGTGTTTGGTGAAATCTCTAAATTAGATGAAAGTAAAATCAACGATATATGATATATTCAAGTGACCTCTCAATGTGTTTCTCTTAGCCTTATGTAATATTTGAATCAATAACAATCTCTACAATGTATTACTTAACACACACTTGCAGTTTATGTATAAAAAAACCGGCCAAGTGCGAGTCGGACTCGCGCACGAAGGGTTCCGTACCATTATCAAAAAGCGGAAAAAAAACACGTTTGTTGTATGGGAGCCGCACTTAAATATTCATTTTATTCTTTTTTTAATAGTGGCAACAAAAATACATCATCTGTGAAAATTTCAGCTGTCTTGCTATTACGGTTCATGAGATACAGCCTGGTGACAGACAGACAGACAGACGGAAAGTAGAGTCTTAAAAATAGGATCCCATTTTTTTTATCCTTTGGGTACGGAACCCTAAAAATGTTCCACTTAACATTGAGTAATACTTTAATATCGCTCAGCAAGAGAATCGAACTTGAGACCTTGGGCAACGTAAACAAGTAAAAGTAACTAAAGCAATATATGCGAAAGTTGCTAAATTCTGCCCAAAGTTTAGATTGTATATATTTTTTTATATAATTAATAAAATGCCAAGGTCGTTGGCAGATGGTTGCAATGCTTCGGTAACCATCTCTTTCTTACGAAATTGGGTTTTGTGGATCTTTTAGCGCGATGGTGCAGCAAGTGATGTTGATGACTCCTTAAAAAGAAGCTTAAGGCTATTAAAATAAATAGTATATCAACTCAAGATATATTTCAACAGTGTCAATTTTTTATTTTAGTATCAATTAACTCTATTTATGAAATAGGTACATAATTGGTTTATCTCATCAACGAAAATAGTTTAAAAAAAATACTTTATTGATAATGACAATGACCTGCTGACATAATGATTTTGTATAAAATGTGATGTATAAATGTGATTGTGTTACATTACAAGTCAAAAGATTATCCTCCTTTCAAGTCACATTTTAATAATTAAAATAATACAGTCGTTAACTACGGATTCTCACACATTTATCAAAGTTCAAACTATTAAAATTATGTAACTTTACAGTAGAGAAAGTGTAATTCCAAATTAACATCACTCATTTCTGCATTTAACAGACGTATGAGTGTACAATTATGTCATAATTGCACAAAAAAAGTCATTAAAAAAATTTAAATGAATTATAAATTATACAAGTTAAAGTTAAATGTATACTAGAATATACATGTCGAAATGAAATGTGTTATTATGGGTGTATTTTGAAAGTTAATGAAGTGATAAATGTAACGTTTTATTGCGATTCATTTGCAGTTCAATTAGGATTAGGATTTAATGATACATTTTATTATTATTGTTTTATTTAATTGTAACTCATCCGGCAAATGGCAAAAGTGTGATTGTGAATGATTAGTATTATTCTTTAACGTTGCTATAAAAAAGGAAAAATTGTGAGAAATCTTAAGTTTATGAGCATTATAAGTTAACTAAAGGGACATAAAATTTAGACTTTCCTTCACAGATTTATTACAATGATTGTGTCATTAAATCAATAATGATTTGGAGACTATAACTGTGTTACATTTTATCTTTTTTTTATTCTTTACAAAATATGATAGTACCCAATTATTTTCAACGAGGTTTCTCAGTTATATTTGGGTAAAAAATATCATAAGAAATGACACTATCATCCGTATAGATGAGACTACCTGAGTGACACAGCGGCAGGAACTAACAGGTGCAACTCGTGGCCAGCGAGCGATGACACTCAATCTATAAACAGGGTATACAGAAGTATCAGACCATACAATATCAAGGTAGAACATGGGTTAAGCAGATTATGAAATCAATTATTAATAAGTTACTTATTATTATTATTAAGTTACTTATTATTATTATTAAGTTACTTATTATTATTATTAAGTTACTTATTATTATTATTAAGTTACTTATTATTATTATTAACTTATAGTGATATACTTAGGCCCAGTTTTTTGATCCGTAGTTAACTCAACCAATGGTTAAATATGCTAACCTATGTTTGCAAATTTCGGTAAAACATAATTTTTCTTCAGTTTTTAGCTTCACATATAGTCAAATAAGTTGGAGAGTTAATTATTTGACCATTTTTAAGACTAATAATTGAGGAATAAACAAATTTAAGCGAAATTGAAAAACATAGGTTAGCATATTTAACCATTAGTTGAGATAACTACGGATCAAAAAACTGGACCTTCATGAATTATGTCGCTCTGTGGACAAATTAATTTTATAATTACAACAAGGACAAGGGCAGGCACATAATTAACTATATTTTCTTATACTTTATTCTTATTCGGCAGGTATTTCCTATTGTACAGAGAGCTACTGGATAAAACGCTAAACAAGCTTGACAACAAAGCTAAGGGTGCCCTTGATTTGAGCTCAAACCTCGAATAAGGACCTTAAAGTCGAGGTTTTAGCTCTCATTAAGTTCATTACTCTGACAAAAATTAAGACTTAACTTTTGTTAAAAAACACCATGAAAAATCTTAACCATTTGATTAACTTAGTTTATTTGTGAAAGGATTTACATTACGTTTCTGAATTAAGAACTTGATGCTCTGACCTTGTCAAATCATACTTAATGCAAAATTTTGATAAGTGTTCATGCTGAAGTGGTGTTTAAATGGCGTCAACTTCAAATTCTTAATTCAGAAACGGAGTATCAGACTTCTGAACTTACAATTGCTGTGTATTATACCGTGAGTTGAAAGTTACGCACGATTGGCTGCAGTGAATGGGACGACTCGTCCGACGAAGATTTTGTTTGTAAAGCGTTGGAGAAGATAGTACAGTGAAAGATGAGAATATACTAAGATGAATATTTTGACAGATATGTGTGGTTGATAAAGATTCGTTTAGAATAAATATTCAGACAAGTAAGGAGAGGAGAGTTATTTGTTCAGGGTTTTTTGTGTAACGGGAAGCGATTAGACGGTCTCAATATTAGAATCTTACCACGATTTTAGGCAAGTTGCTAAACAACACTAATTTGTAAGATTGACACTGTTCAAAGTGTGTGACAAAGGAGTAGGTTTGGAATACAGAGGTCGTTGACACGGGAAATAGGATGAGATTATACAATGTGAATGTTGTATCGTAAGAATGGTATCATCTTAAAATTGCCTTCAAATAACACTTAAGTTAATGAGCAACAGAGGATTACAGATTCCGAAAAGACCCTCTCTCTTCTTCAGCCCATAGCCACACAACGTACTCAGCAATGGGTGAAGACAGATTAATAAGTCCTAGGTACCAGGGCCTCCGTCATTCAACCATTGCCAGCTCCGAAGAAGAAGGATGAAGAAGATCGACGACCTGGTCAAAACCAAGTCATCGGTCTTCTTCATTCGTGGCCTATAAAACGTTCTAAGTCTTAAGAAGCAAGAAAAAGCAGTAGCAGTTGATCAGTTATTAATATTTACTACCGTACCATTTAATGTTCTAATTGAAAAAAAATATTTGACTTTAACTTAGTACAGTTTTACACAGGTTTTATGTTCATAATTTCTAATCATAAACGTGCTTGAAATTAAAAGCATAGTAAACCTGTGTTTATTTAAATACCCATTCTAAAGATTTCTTCTTTATGTAGGTACATATTTAAATTATAAAGGCTTGCGTTTCCGCATATAAAATATAAATCCTATAGCTTTAAATCGGGCAGTATGTTAGTGAAATCTTTTGGTTTCCGACCAAACATTGAGGTTGTACCTGCTTGCAATGTTAACCAGTCCGCCTTAACCTAACACTATACAAGGACTTGCATGTATATATAAAAATGTGTACACGAATATGTGTGTGCATATTATTTGTATACAGGGTGTAAAAAATACTATCTTGTGATTGTTGATTAAACATATAAGAAAGTGCGTTATGCCATAGAACCGTGGTTAAAAAATAGCAATGTTATTTCCTAATGGCTAATAAAACGCGTTTAAAGGATATAGATTATTGACACTTATAAGCATTGATCACGTTTAGTTTCAATGGTGAAATTTTCCCTAAGCCTCATTCACCCAAAATTTTTGGAATAGATTGCTTTTACTCTCTCTCTCTCTAGATTAAAAACTTATTAATATGTAAATTGCTTCCTAAAACCTCAACGTTATTTTGACACGCTGTATACAGCTATGTATAATTGGTATGTATGTCATTACCGTCCCTTTTACTTTGGGATTGTAACTGGTTCCGTTGTCAATAATCTCTCGATTTTAAGGTGACATTTTATATTATTCAATGTTGAAATATTTTTAGCATTGTAGGTCATAATTAAAAGTAAAGTAAAGATAAAGATCTTGCATTTAAAGGATTTGATTCTCTTTTTTATTAATGTGTTTAACGTAAGGCTTGGACCTCGTGGAAGGTCAGGTCAAATTAGTGCCTGAGCTGGCTTAGAATACAGTTAAAAATATGTCCTTTAGTGTAGTGATGGGTTGGCTAAGATCAAGAATCATCATCTCAATAATTCGGGGCACAAGACATAAATTTAAACCAATAGCCAAGTATTTCGGCTTCGACGATGGAGCAGTCCTAACTAGACATGATAGATGTGTATGCGGCCGACAAACCAAGATGACGTCGATTGCAATATATCGCGATGGATATATGAGCTAGTTTAAAAAAATAATTTATCAATAATTTGACATTAGTGTAGTTACATATTATTTTTTATTGTAATTTCTTTGTAAAATAACTATGTCAATAAATACTTAATATATTCTTTTGAATATAGTCACTAAATAATTGCACAGTTACGTCGAAAGCTTTGCCTTCATCTCGATAATCATCTACTTTGACTTGCACTTAATCGTGTCAAATTTCACGCAATCCATCCACAGTTTCTTTCAGTCTTCCTCTATGCTTATAACAATCCACATTCATACTCAAAACTTTTCTCACAACATTTTCCTCATTTCTCCTCATCACATAATTAAACCGTGTCGTCGGATTTTCGGTCACCGGCCACTTTCAAAGTCAAATCCTTTATTTCAATAAGGCCAGCGGCACTTTTGATATCAAAAATATAAAGTAAAAAATAATAATAATCATTATTATTTTATGATTATATTTTTAATATTTTATATTAATTGCGAGTTCATTTTTGTTGTTTTTTTTTCAATTAAAATTCATACTGCTGTCCTTTTGCAATGTAGATTTTTATGTAGAAGAATGGACAAGAACTCCAGAATTCCACTTTTTGTTCCAAAGAAGAAAACATAGCATAATTAACAGCACAAGTTTTGTATTACGTATAACTAAGCCGTGACGTAAACAAGGGTTAACAGAACCGCCACGGTTGGCTGACTCCAGCCTTGACATTGCATGAAATGGACCGTGACACCCGAGAACACGTGCTCTGGTGTAAGTGGGCTGGTTTTAAATACACGTGCTTTTGCCCGGCTATGGTGTAGCAATGGTGGGGTTGTGAGTTTGACCGTGTGTGTTGGATCGTAGCTCGAAAACTATTAAGCTGATTTTCATGGTGATGAGGAAATTGTTACCTATTCAAATCCAAACAAATAATTCTTTGTCAGAATGTATACATACATTTTCGTTATTATTGTTCATATAATAACTGAACAAGTCGCAAGCGTTGACCGATACAATTGAAACTTTTGGCACAAATATTTAAATGAGACACAAGTCCTGAGCCTGACATCGGTAAGTCCTCAGATAGGAACTTTTATCTTCAGATATTATAGAGAAGAACCAACAGGCTTATAGCCATGGAAAACATTTATGTAGTTATAGGTACTACCTTTCGGTTTCTCTGCCAACTTTCACTTAAACCCCATTTGGGCATCATCAAATTATTACTTACATTAGAAAAAGCTATTACCCAGATGTTTATGACTGTTACGACATTAATTATTAATTGCTGCTATTTCCTTATCTAATTTAAACAGTCTTGTCAGGTATTTTACAATTACCTAATACCTACTATTGGGAACTTATTTTCTTTCTATACCCAAAAAGTTTAAATACAATTGTTCAATAAAACCCTACCCCATGGGCAAAAAGGCGTGAGTTTATATTATATACAAACAAATTAGAAATTTAAAAAAAAAACAAAATAGTTTTTCTAATATTCTCTTCAAATCAAATCCCCATGTACATTCTAACACAAAACAACTTTAACAAAATAAATCCTAAATGTCAAACTTTCCCCGTATAATCGTATTATACTTTAACATTTCCTTGTGTAAAGTAAAACAAGTTACATCACTATTCACCTATTGCTTAACTTCCGATATTTAGTAAAAGTTTATAAAACAGTAATCAATGATGTGGTTGATTTTATGCTGATGTTGGTATGACAGGAATTCGGTATGCTACTGGCAGCTTGGCTCGAAAGGAGGTCAGTTACGATGTGTCATCTCCAGCGCATCCTGGGTGGATAGTGTAAGAACTTATACATTCTAGATTCTACGAATGTAGAAAATCTTTAAATATATTTGGAACTGCTTTATTGGTTTATTTTCTAATCGAGTCCTATGAAGGTACGGGTTCGATTCCCGGTTCGGGCAAGGGGTTATTAAGTTTTCCTATGAAGAATTTCTCAATCGGAGACTATGCTTAGTTATCATGCCTAAAATCAAAAGAAAAAGTTAAAAAGGGAGTCCCTATGTCAAAATAGCCTACGCCTAATAGCCTAATAGCATACGCAAATAATTTTTATTTGCGTATTCGTACAATCAGGGCAATTAATTATTCGCCACGTGCGTGTAAAAAAACAAAGAGGTCTACATATCTATGTGAATGGATGGTTTCACCTTAGTGACATTTCAATTTCCTAGAATAATTAGTACCTTTGTGCTCGATTGTCTTGTTGTGTTGTCTCTATGTGTGTACATTAATTATAATATAAATATTTTTTTTTAAATTATGCCAGACCAAAAACCGTTCATTTTCCAGAATACGCTTAGATGTTTTATCGGAAATCCTACCGTGTCGTTCAAAGTACTTCTCACCAATACACTGGTCCCAAATCCCCAGTCCTATATGCGATCTCAATACCAAAACTTGTTACGCACAGGTGGATATAGGACTGCTTTGTTGAGGAAAGGTATTATTGGTATGGTACCGGTTATTTTTAACCACATTTCTAATTCCATAAAAGAGGAATCAGTAACAACTTCCAAAAATAAACTAAGTATACTTCTATTAAATAAATTGTACTATTCCGTGTCGTATTTTCTGGCTGATAAATTTTAATTGTGTTGTATAATATCAATGTTTGTATATTTGATGATAAATTGCATCAATGTTTGTATGCCAAAATGGTAGTGTACAAGGATTCTTAATATTATTGTAACCACCTTATTGTAAATACCTACATTCTAAGCAAATAAATAATATTCTATTCTATTCTATTCTATATAAGTATCCCAATTCAGCCAGCAAATTTCAAATCTCTTCTCACATCGTGCGACCAACGAGCCGTGTACATAAACATCATTAATAAACAACACACATACAATATAACAAGCGTATATAATCAATGGCACGCTTAATAAGTAGATTTGTTCAGCCAATTGGATAATAGCTAGTATTACTGTATTACGATGCCATTGTTACTCGATAAGTATGTGGAATAATCGTGTTGAAGAGTGTAAAAAGAATGGTGTGATAAAGACTCTAAATTCAGTTGAGGTCTTTTTGTTCAGGGTGTTTTGCGGGTTCATTTATTAATTAGTATGTATTGTGGAGCAAGAACGTGGGGGTTGGGCACAATAAAAGATAGCCATATGACCAGCAGTGGGCAAAATCAGGCTGCGGATTATGATGATGTATTGAGGATCTTGCAACTGAATTTAACAGTTATCTCTAACCTATTGAGCTGAAATTTAGCAAACACGTTTGGTTTAGATGACAATGCACATGATAAATGATAAATGATTTATTTTCTGTAAGTTGGTTTGTACAAACACTTTCACATGTCGATCATATTTTTTAAAACTAGATGAGGTCGGCGTTTCCTGTCTGACTACTCTGAGAAGAAAGGCCGAAACAAACTCAGAGGTCACAGTCTCTTTTAAAGTCCAGACAAAAACTTGGTTAGATCATGTGAAGACCATGTAGACTGATGTCTGAAATGGTCTTTTGAGAAAAGAACCAGCCAGATTGAGTGGACCTGTCCAGTCAGTGCACGCATTTGTCAATAACCGTGCAACTCAACTTAGAATTTAAGGAGCTCAACGAATTGACGAACAATACCAAAGAAAGGACATTCGGGTAGGCCGCATAAATACTCAAACTGCCAGACCATGATTAAAAACTAACTAAGATAAATTAAAATTAAAAAAAAATAATAATCCACATAGTCTTCACATTCACAATAATTAAAATAAAATAATATAATACTTTAAAAAGTAAATATTCTTGTCATTGCAAGAAAAATTAAAAAAATTAAAATATAATTAAAAACTAAATCCACGAAGCAAAATAAAAAAAAACCGGCCAAGTGCGAGTCGGACTCGCACACGAAGGGTTCCGTACCCTTATCGCAAAACACTGCATAAAAATCACGTTTGTTGTATGGGAGCCCCCCTTAATTTATTTTATTTTAATTTATTAATTATTATTTTTTGATGTAAATATACAACTAAACATTCTGTGAATATTTCAAGCGTCTACCTGTTGCCGTTATTAATATCGAGCAAAAAACGGCAAAAATATCACGTTTGTTGTATGGGAGCCCCCTTTAAATATTTACTTTATACTGTTTTTAGTATTTGTTGTTATAGCGGCAACAGAAATACATCATCTGTGAAAATTTCAACTGTCTAGCTATCACGGTTCATGAGATACAGCATGGAGACAGACGGACAGACAGACAGACAGACAGACAGACAGACAGACGGATCGCGAAGTCTTAGTAATAGGGTCCCGTTTTTACCCTTTGGGTACGGAACCCTAAAAATAAAAAACGAAATTAATTGGAGCAGCTCAATCCCAAGCCTTTTTGTCCTCAACGTAATCTTTAATGTTATAAAACGCTTTCTGGCACAACTTACGTTTAATGAATGATTTGAATTTATTAACACTTAAACCTTGTACGTCGCTTGGAAGCTTATTATAAAAGCGTACACATTGACATCTAAACGAGCCACCTATTTTCTTGAGCCTTGTTGTAGGTACTACAAATTTGTGTTTGTTCCTAGTATTTATGTTATGGATATCACTGTATTTTTTAAACAATTTTATATTTTTATGGGCATATAAAAGATTTTCATAAATATACTGAGAAGGCACAGTCATTACATTAATCTCCTTAAATTTCTCTCTGAGAGAGTGTCTCGGGCTTAATTTATAAATTGATCGAACAGCTCTTTTCTGCAAAACAAAGATAGTCTGGATGTCGGCGGCATTTCCCCACAACAGAATACCATACGACATTACACTATGAAAATAGCTAAAGTATACTAAACGGGCTGTCTCTATGTCAGTTAAATTACGAATCTTTCTAACAGCATATGCTGCGGAGCTTAGCTTCTTTGACAATTTATCTATATGTGGGCCCCACTGAAGCTTAGCATCCAAAGTTAGGCCCAAGAACACTGTGCTATTTTCAGGATTCAATTCTTCGCCCTTTAACATCACATCAGTTTTCACCTGCCTAACGTGAGGTAGGGTAAACTTAATGCATTTGGTTTTTTTTTCATTTAAAAGTAAATTGTTAACATTGAACCAGTGAACTACTTTTGAGATCGCGCTATTTACATCGTCAGTAACCAGCTGCTGACGTTTAAGTTTAAACAAAAGTGAAGTATCATCCGCAAACAACACTATATCATGGTTATCCTTTATGAGGTAAGGCAAGTCATTAATATAAATAACACAGCCAGCTATGATCCAATATGACCAATGCGGATCAATTAGTTTTTGTTCACCCCTATGCTGCGAGGAATAGGAAAATAATTAACATTATTTTTTTTAATCATTTTTATTATGTATGCGAATTGAAAAGATTCAAACGTTCTGAAACAGAGTAGGTACTGACTATTGGGGTAGTTTCAAAATCCTTAAGTTATTTTTCTTCGCTCTTGTAATATGATTTATGTGTGTGTGTGTGTGTTTTATCTTTTCAGTCCGCCAGAGCTTCCATAACTTAAAAAAAAAACATTAGATAACACTGATAATTTCTCCAATAAACAGACATAAATTGAGCCATAAAAACGTCTATCAGTCTTATAAGCCACAATTAACAATTCCAAAAGCGCTAAAAACGTACCATTAACGCTAATTAAATTACACAAAGTACGACAGATTACGTAAAACAAACAATAAAAATTATAGTCGTATAATAACGTCTCCACACATTTTCGTGTGACCTTCAGAGAAAGTTCGAAGGTGTACAATTGACACATACAACGTAACCAAACTGCCATTCAATTATGAACCGTATAACATTAACGTTAAGTGTCATGGTTATTCAAACTTTTACTTTTTCATATATCGCTAAGAGGAACGCAAATAGTTGTAGATTTGGAGATTCACTTTCATTTATTTTTTGTCGGTTTCTTATGAATGAAGAAATACGTCATTTAATAGCGTTATATCACATATCCTTTTTGAATATATTTTTTGTATATTTTTGCGAAAATGTTAATCAAATCGATCAGAGATCAGTAACCACATATTTATGAACGATCGGGAAATAAAGTAATATCACCTTACATTCTTAATCCCAGATATTATATTTCATAACTCTACCATAACTCTCTTACTCAACATCTAAGTAATCCCATATTATCACATTAAACATACCAATCTTTTTTACATAATCCATTTTCCCGCCACAAAAAAAAGACGTTTATCTTTTTATATCACTCTTATGGCTACAGTCGTTAGGCTGAACCACAGATTCATAATAATTACTTGACATAACATACGTCCCTGATTCATCTAAAGTATCTAAACTATAAAAAAAGAAAGATGGCGGAGATGTCAAGTCATAGTGATGTGATTTGTGTTTGTGAGATTTTAAATATCGATAAAGTCAAAATGTTGGTCTGTTTTTCGCTATCTAAGATGTCATCAGCTGTTTGTGGGTGGCAACTTTAATCAAGGTATAATTCTTAGTTACTGAGTTAACAACTTAATTTGTGTAACTTTAGAACCATAGATTTGGATTTAATTAAGATTTTGTGTGTTATGCTGTGTCTTTTGTGTGCACTAAATAAATGATTTATCTATCTATCTATTTGTTTAAATGATAACTGTAGCTTTAGACAGCTAACCAACGAAATCGTCGCAATAGGGATTCATAAATTGTCAAAAATGTTTGGGATTATCAAAAATACTAGTTGTAATTCATTCATATTTCATTTTGGAATTTCGACCATCATTATCGCTTATGGGATGATACTTTGTATAGAAAAACTCTGGAAAAATTATAACCGCGTTTCATTTAAAGCCTTTAATAAATATCCTTCTGTATTTATACAATTTTGTTGTTATTTATTTTTAAGTATGTTCCGTTGCCTTGAGTGTGTCCATGGCATCATCAGTGGGTCTTATCAAAATACCAGCGCAGTGTTATTTTTTTTTGGATATCACTGCACATGATGAGATAAGAAACCTTTTTGGTTGAGTTTTTTTTTCTCTCGTGTCTCCTGTGCGGATCACAAATAAATGTTTTTTCTTACTTTCTTTAAATACTCAATTTGAATAATGCTTAATTATGCAATAAATATGACCAACGAAAACCTAATAAACTGACTATTTTGTAAGCCTTTTTACCTGTCATGTATTTTCAATTAACATGCCAATAAAAAATAGAAATTATCGATAACACTCTAACCTCAACACAATCGAATATCGATATAATAAAGTAATTTATGCTCATACGGCTATCTCCAGTCTTAAGAATGATAAATGCTCGTGGTTTATGGTTTTATATGTGTATTTGAATTAGAAAGTTCTGAGAAGGCCGCCACGGGTTGAAGAAAATGGTGACAAAACTGGATGTTTACCTGTCCATTGGTATGTGTAATGTAAATTGTGATGCACGAGAATAGTTTTGTTTCGTAAGCGAGTACAAGTTTTTGTCGATAAAATATTTAAATTAGTCCCATCACTATTCTATGTACGGGAATCTGAAGACACAATAAACATAACTTATGCACCTTTCATTTATTCAAGTAGTAAAGACAATAAAATAAGATTTGTCAAGTTTCTATTCATCGTACATATTACATACTAGTACCTAATTTAATATTACTTCCACTTCTTTCAAGTGATAAAACTGCTTCAATTAATTAATTTATTTCATTAGACATCATTCAAACTAGATGAAAACATTGGCCAAGTGTCAAAAGGCTCTCTCTGCTTTAGAACATATACAGGGTGGGCAAAAAGTCGTGGATCCAACGACGAAAGAGCCACAGGGGGGCCAGTTGAGGTTATTAGGCGTAAAAAAAATATTTTTGTTAATTTTTTTTTGGTACTTTAGGACCTACTGCAAATAACCCCAACCATCGCCCTTTTTCGTTTTGATCCACGATTTTTGCTTAACCCGTAGAGAGAAAATGTTCACACGTCATATACCTACCAATATAATATTTTAGTATGAATCTTAGTCACTATAAAAGTCGTATATGGCTTTTTAAATGACAGCACCGATAAAAAAAAATTACAACATAAATCTGGCCGTAACCATAACATTTTCCACAAAACTTATGGCACCGCTAAGACTACTCATGATATTCCCATAAAAATCTTACATAACATAACTATATAAACAAACATACAACAAGATAATTTGAACAATATTACAAAATATAATGGCTCTTTTAAAACTAAGGCTATATTACCCAGTGATTACTTTTCTAATGCTGGTTATATGTAAATTTGATGTAATAGTTCGTTGATGGTCTGTGTTTATTTTTAGATTATATTAACCACTCTGCTCGACAAGATTTTGTCACATGACACACCAGCTGAGTCGACAGGTTGTTGCAAATTACGTCATGAAATTCAGGAATTTACTTGAACTTTCAACATTCGAATTTATTCAGAAAAATAAGTTTACGCAGCTATCTTACACAGTAAATTTGAAAAAAATATCTTTATTTACATGTTGCGCTCGGTTAAACCGCGTCAGTCTACTGCAAAATGTGTACAAAATACGAATTACTACACCTTTCCAAATGGTAGACAATTTAGATTTGCTCAAAATATGTACATAAACAACCTTTTCCCTTGCTGAAAAGATGCAAAAGGACAACACAAAGATATACTTATTTTATTTGCGTCCTTATGTTCCTAATTTGTCATACAAAAATTCATAAAAAAACAAGCCAAAATCTGGAAAAAAATTGCTTAAAATTTTGATGCAACCTTGCAACATGACATTTCTTTGGTGTTGTTTTTTTTTTTGCTGTCCGTTCACGCGTCTCATAATCGATTAAAACTGCATTCACCCTAATCGATTAAGTGTATTTCGATTATTTAAAATTATTCATTTAAATAAAAAAGTGATTTTCAAAAATGTATTGTTTTAAAATTAAAATTAGTTTATAGGCACAAAATAAAATAACAACTTATAGTAATAATATATAGTAATTACTATACATAAATGCTTTCATAATGTTATCAGAAGAGTAAATTGAAAAAAAATAGGATTCGTGGCTAAATTCGCGCCGAATTCGCCGAACGTAAAAGAATTCAAAATTCAAATTTGGAATGCAGTCGGTATTCAAAATATTTTATCGGGCACATTTTAATATAAAAGAGAGTTTTACATTGATCATTTCAGACGGTTTTATACAGAATGACCAGTATAAATATGAGTATGTTTATGTATGACTAGCACTCCGCCCGCGACTATGTTCGCGTGATTTCGTTTATCCTATAAATGATTTTCTTATATGCAGTTAGTGAAGGCGACCAAAAATAAGATATTATATAAACTATTAAAAACTGGGTATCGTGGATTTGGGTTTGGGGTTGGTGGGTTTATTGGATTGGGACGATTCGTTATTTGACTTAAACAATAATACATTTTAGGTTATCGCCACAAAGTAAAATCCTCCCCTAAAAACTTATCAACCCTTTTTGCGCCGTTGAGGGTCTAGTTTTGAACAACCTAAATATGCTATTCACTCCTTTCTTCTCTTTTTACTCGACTGCCGAAGGAGGGTAATGTGTTTATCAGTCTATGTATGTATGTATGTATGTATGTAAGTATGTATGTATGTATGTATGTTTGTTCCTATGTGGCGTTCTAGAGACCAAACGTGTTGGCCGATTTTGATGATTCATACGTCAATCGATTCGTCTTAACCCCGCGAGTGTCACTGGCTACATTAAAATTGGAAAACAGAAAAATGGCAGATTTTGGGCGCCATATTGCGGAGGATAATTTTTTTTTCTTCCAAACCCATCGTGTGGGGTATCAAAATAAAGGGCTTTAAGAGGTGATTTCGAAAATATAAAACATATATGTTTAAATGTACCTAAATCTTAAAAACAGATAACTAAAAAGTTATAAATAAAAAAAGTTAATTCAAAAAATCTAAAAACCCGACTGCTTTAAAAGCGAAATAAAAAGACTTAAACAAGGAGAAAATCTTGCTGTGCAGTCGGAGGATACCTATTCGCGGGCTAGCTGACGAAAACCAGATGTATACTCCGACTGCAAAGCAGTCGGGTTTTTAGATTTCTTGAATTATTTTTTTTTATTTATCATTTTATGTTAGTCAGATTGCGCAGTGAGTTGCCTCAAAAAAAACTTTAACACCCCTAAACCCAATCTGGGAGGGAGTTTTCAAAATGTTTTATGTAAATTTTGATCATCAACTTTATCCCCAAAGAATTTGATTTTACATACAAACTAATTTTTACCCTTTTCACTTCCTTAAAGGTTGAATTGCCGCAAAATCGTGCCTTAGTGCTTCCCTAGGAAACCACGTCAAAAACGAAACCCTGTCCAGTAAGATTCTTAGCTTGAGTTAGTTTCGAAAAATGTATAATGACCACCTTTATTGTTTCCTTAGGTTGGTATTTGTGCCAAATTTCAAATTTATTAACCCGGGAAATAAAATTCTTCAAAGCACTTTAACTTCCCAAAAATCGTATTTTGGGACTAGATAAGTAAAACTAATAATGAAAACCTTTATGGTTCACTTAGGATGGGTATTTATGTAAATTTTCAAATTTATTAACCAAAGAAATATTTAATATGTGATTTATGGGGTGTTAAATTATTTTTTAAATATACGATATTTCAAAAATAATTTAACACCCCCTAAATCATCTTTTGGGGGTAGTTTCGAAAAACTAATAATGAAATCCTTTATTGTTTATTTAGGTTGGTTTGGTTTGGTTTTACCCCCTTAGGGATGCAATTTCCAAAAATCCTTTCTTACTGCACAATTACGTCACTTGAGGAACCTTTCTGCCAAATTTCATGCTTCTAGATGATTTTCAGCTTAGTTGGTTGACAACCATGCCATAACTCGCTTGGAAAGGAACCGCGCAAGAAGATACGCACAAGGTTATTGATATTAATAGTTTTCGGGGAATGCAGATGTAAATACAAACCAAACTTATGTTCTTAAAATGAATAAAAATAAAATTTTAAAAGTATGTATAGAATAACCAATTTTCATAACATTACAACAAACTCGACCGAATTCAAAACCTAACCATACCATACTCTCAACTCATTATTCAATATATAATTATAATAATAATACCAGCCTATAATTGTCCCACTGCAAGGCAAAGGCCTCTTCTCATACAGAGAAGGCACGGACATTCATCACTACGCTTGCTCAATGCGGGTTGGCGATTTGAGACTATATTTGATTTTAGATTTTATAGATATTTTCATTCACCGTTGTCAACGATTTCTAAAATATACTTAGAAAGTACATTAATGAATTTGAAAATGGAAATCATTGGTATTTGTCCAGATTTGAACCCATGACCTCAGGCAAGGCGAGGCCTTTAGCCACTGGGCCAGTACGACACTCATTGCAATATAACGAATAATCACAAAATCGTTGGTTCCCCGAAACTAAATTTATCTACACTTGCGTTACAAACTTACATAAAAATATACTAGGCACTCTGTATACTTCTGAGACTATCAAACATAAAGACTCAATCATTATTATTTTTATACAAAATAGTTTTGAATAGCGAACGCATTCCGAATTTGAATTTTGAATCGGATAGATAATTCGGCGCGAAATTATCCACAGTTCGATGAAATTGTTTAGTTGGTTGTAGTCAAATAATGTCCAAAAATCTATTAAGATTACTTTAAGAAATAATTAATAGTAATAATTTAAGTACTAATTGTATTTTATGCCTAAAACAGGATTTTTCTATTTTTAAGAATCGATTTGGGATAATCGCTCATTAATCGAGTGGATAGCATAAATAAAATCGATTGCTAAAATCGTTTTGCCACACAACTATTACATTAAAAAAAAACAATCTACTTGACGAATTGGAAATTTAACAAAAATAATGTAGTGGTAATGAATTTTACGTATTATTGGACTGGTATTTGTTAATTACGTTAAAATCAGGGCTTCTTCTTGTTGTTTATTATATTTAGAGACATAATTGTCATATTTGTAATCAATTTTACATGTGGAAGGGTGACATTTGTGTAAAATAAAAATGTAAACAAACACGATTGGCGCCTAACTTCGACTTTGAATAACAAATAACTTCATTACCACTAATTATTTATTTTGAAATATGGATGAATTCGACCAATAATTAAACAATTAGCAAACCTTTACCCCTGTCGTGGAGTTAGGGTGTCCAAAATCTGCATTTTTATGTTTTTTAGCTTCGACCACCACTGTCATCAAAATGGCGATTATCGTATTATTACACTTGTTTTTAACAAATGTAAATTAATAAACTTGCGCACTTAATTTAAAAAAAATATTTGCGCTAACATGTAAGCTTTTTATCCAACTATTTTAATTAAAGCCCCCACATAAGATTCGTTAGGTATCTTAATCAATAATTAAGTTATTAATTAGGATGTCGTATGACGTAAATCTGGGGTCCAAAATGAACCGCGGCTGAGCCAGCGGAGGTATGCTTGTCAAGCCCCAAAATGTACCCCGTCCGAACTATACGGTTAATGTTAGGCCTATGATGAATGTAATCTTGAAATAGGTACTTAGATTATGGTTATGCAAATACTCATAAGTTATCCGTATGTTTTGTACTGACCTATCATCAGCCAGTGAAGCCAAATGAGCCATAATTGATGCTGAAAGATTACTGAAAAGTATTTTTACTATTGAACCTATATTATCCCACGGTTGGGCAAAGGTCTCCCCAATGTCTGTCAATGTTTGTCTTCTTTAGCCAATTTCTCGTAAACGCTTCTAAGTCGTCACATGTCCAAAAGAAAATCTAGCTGGAATATTACCCAGAAAAAAAAGTAATACACTGTAGATAAACTAACGTAGTGTGTCCATCTCAACTCAACAATGATTTTCTCTGTCTGCACATCTGCTCAAGAATAATTTTCTCAAACATGCTTCGAAATTTGAGCATTATTTTGACAACCTTCTTCGAGATAAATCGAAATTGCTGTACTGGCCAAATACATGCGAGCAGCGGCCGGCAAATGTTGTATGAAAATCCATATCTGTCGTGTAATTTAAAAATGGAACGATCTATCACTCCGAAACATGGCATCCAAGGAGGCAACCTATTTAAGGTTTTATATAAATTTCGAACTGGCTTGCATATAGAAAGCTGTTTATAGAAAAAAAAATAACTCTAACACTATATCTCTCTAATAATTATATGCCCATATAATTATTGTTGTTCGTTGTTCGTCATTGATTTCGAAAAGTAATTGTATTTGACAAAATGAGTTCTAGGTACTACTTAGTTTTAATTTCCGCGCATTATTTGAGAAAAGTACTATACAAGCCTTAGCCACAACTAGGCATTGATGGACTTATGTATGTGTGCCTCGGCTTCGCCTCGGTCCACATTTACACGTTCGTCCATCAATGCCTCTTTTGCTGGCCGCTGCAGTAATGTACTATTTCCCTAAATATACTTAATTAAATTATGTCAAGTTTGTTTTTTTCAAAATTTCGGTTGACATTCATTACCGATAACTGAAGCAGCTCAAAGTAACAGCAATACTCTGACTTTTACTCTCTTTATTAAAACGCAAAGTACATAATTCGCGTCATCTAGTTAGATTTATGTCTGTGGTCGAAGGCTAGCAATTAAATCGATTAAAAGTAAATACATAATTATATAGAATTTGTGATAGACACTGACATTACATGCATACAGTATTATAGATTAACTACTTCATACACCAAGGCTAGTAATCAGTAAATAGATAATTTCCGCCCAACCACCGGTAATTATTATCCGTTTGTCAGTCCCAATGATCTCGTAAACCACTGAGCCAATTTTGATAAACGAGCCGTTTCGATAGGCGTAGTAGAAAGTTAGCATATTGATTAAACTTTTCCTTTTACGAGGTTAAGACAAGGCCACTCGGGCTAATTTGGCTAGGAAGTTTTTATGGAAATGGCGATATTAAAAGTATTAATGCGCCTAGAGCAGTGGTGGCCCAGTGGTAACGGCCGCGCCTTACAAGTTGTAGGTCGTGAGTTCAAACCCTGGCAGTCGCTTTACTTTGTGTAAATTATTTCATCACCATTGCTCTCAAAACGGTGAGGAAACCGATATGTCCTAGAACCAAAAATTCGAAGACATGTGACATCCACCAACCCGCACTGGATCCACGTGGTAGATTACGCCACAGAGAGGAGGCCTTTGTCCCAGCAGTGGGAACATTAAAAGGCTGATGATGATGATGCGCCTAAAATAAAGTAGTTCCAGGCATAGAACAGAGACCATGGACAAGACAAAGGAACAAAGAACCAGGGCAAAGCTGAAGGTGTATACTTGTAATATCAAATTAGGGGTATCGTGTTCCCCAGTTACTGGGTTGTGGAGGTCAGACAGGCAGTCGCTCCCTGTAAAACACTGGTATTTAGCAGCACCCGGTTAGACTGGAAGCCGACCCTAACATTGTTGGTAAAAGACCAGACAGATGGATTTACAAGTAATGTCAAAATCCTATCTCTAGGTTCGGGTATTAGAGGAAGAGGTTATGGTCGAATATGATGACATGAACAATTTCTCTACCACTTGCCTGCGTAGAGTCCTGGAGTTCCTTGGTCACGTTGCCCGAAAGGGTGGTGATAACCTCGATCAGCTGATGATCACTAGCAAGGTCTAAGGCAAGAGGCCGAGGGGCCGCAGCCCGATGGTCTGACCAAATTCGTGCAACGTTGAACACCAAGCTGCACGGTGCACTCTACAACGTTGAAACAAAGAAAAGTTGATGTCTTGTTGGAGGAATCGCGACCCTCAGTAATGAGGTACACGACGGAAGGAGGTGGAGGAGCAATCCCATGGTCAAGACTCAAGAGGTCATGTCATAACCTTCAAAATTACTGTCTAATAATATTGAGATACTTGGTTATGAAATCTACTTAATTTAATTATTTCGTCTTTAAATGAATCGGTTTCTAGGTTACACATATCTAATCCGATTACAAAAATGAAGATGATTTTGTAACTTTTAAATGTTGTAACTAAAAAATTCCGAATTCGCGACGGTTAGCAGTAGCCAACACTTATTTTTCGATTCATCTTCATGTCTCAAGGTCGTCTGTTAGTTTAACAAATATGTATAAATATTCCAGTCTCTTGTGAAATTAAATAATTTAAGTTACCATTCTATGAATTGAAGGTTCTGTTGGTGCAGTGGTTAAGCGTCAGCCAGGCCGTATTCTTCAGCCCGGTTGTAATTGGCTCATCGCGATTTTGGCCTACATAATTTGGAGGAAATTGAAGTCTTATTTACTCGTCGTGAAATGGTAATTTCTGATTCCAAGATAGTTCAATATCTTTCCAAGGTGGTGTCGAGCTTCATAGTCTCGGTGATTTCCTATTAGCCTCTACTCTAAATTCTAATTTGTGGTTCATGTACAGTGCTTCATGGAGTTGCCAGTCATCTGAACCTATTGTGATTTTGGAATGAGCAACTTAGCTTCATCACTCTGACTGACCGCCTTTTTCACAGTTCAAAAGTTACCAGGAGTTACCAGCTCTTAGAGCAAGGTTAGTTATATTGTGAGTAAGGGACAGATGTACGTGACTTGTATATATCTGTCACTTATTCACAGTCGCACACTCGTATCGTATTGACTCGTCAGAGTAGGGCTGTAATATGAGTTTGGAATAATGTGGCAGCAAAAACTCTTTAGCCCAGTTTACTCTTTACTCCATATTTACCTTTCTTATCAAGTAAATGCTTATTAAAGTGAAACCATCGAACACAGCCACTTAATTATGATCCAGTGTCGATGTAGACTAACAGCATAGGCACTAGTCGACATAGCATCCTTCCAACAGCATTCGTTCTCACGCAGACCTGTTTTTAGTGAAAACTGTGAAACTGCTACTTAGGGCTAGTGTTAGGGTTTCCGCTGTGGTTAAGTTAACTCTGCTGGTTTGACTTATGTAATGTTGTTATTATGCGGTTTGTTGGAGTAAGTTAAGTGTTTTGTTCAGAAGCCGAGTGGTTTCTTAGGATGTTAAGTCTTCATATAAAATAGGCTAGACAGAACTGCCTGTCGTAAACGGCAGTAAGGGGTCTGGATTTGATACCTGGGTCGGGTTGAGTGTTATTGGGTTTTCCATCTGGCATTTTTAGTAGGAGCCTGAACCAAATTCGTGGCCAGTTTTTATTCTATATATTACATGGCATTTCTTTATTCATTAAACATGAGCATAACTTCCAAAACGCGGGTGTTCTACAGACACATCACTAGATATCTCATCTATTGTTAGAACAACGATAATCGATACAATCATCATACTAAAACTTCATCTTACTGCAAAACGTACGCTGATTTATGTAGAAATTGAAACGCTTATTCTGTTTCCTGAATGGTTTCACAAATTGCTTTAAGACAGCCGCTGGACTCACCTCTCTTGAAGATGAATGATTTAAGTCAAAGTATAATTTTATGAGTACTCAGGTATATCTCTCTCTAAAGAAAATAAGACTTGTGTGACGAGTGATATGAAATTGAAGGGAGTCGGTGATAGCGTAACGGTTGACAGGACTGTATGAAAGAATAATAATAACGCCGACCCCAATTAACATGGGATAAGGGCAGGAAGTTGGTGATACAGACGCTATCTCAAATATATATTTTTTATTTATTTTTATTTTTTATTTGATATAGGTTCGCGCTTGACCACCATCTCACCTGATGGTAAGCGATGATGTGGTCGACGATGGATCGCGCTTGCCTAGAAGTAACCTATTCACTCTTGACTTAAAGACCCATAGATTGTAGCTATCGGGAAACACAGACTCCGGCAGGGAGTTCCACTCCTTAGCTGTACGCATAATAAAAGTATTCTCAAAACGTTTAGTGCGTATGGGTGGGATGTCCACCATGTACCGATGGCGCATCGCCGTACGTCTGGTAGTCCGATGATGAAACGGGCTGGGCGGAATTAGATCATGCAATTCCATCGCACACTCCCCGAAATGTAATCGATAAAAAACCGATAAGCTGGCAACTCGGCGACGATGTTCAAGGCTCTGGAGCTTTGACTTAACCAGTGCCTCATCACCGATGAGCCTCTTGGCCCGCTTTTCGATCGACTCTAGTGCATCAAGCTGGTATTTGGCAGATCCGTCCCAGAGATGAGAACAGTACTCCATGCATGATCGAACTTGCGCTTTATACAAGCTGAGCAGCTGTTCTGGCGAGAAGTACCTTCTCACCTTTGCAAGGATCCCCAACTTTTTGGCAGCCAGCTGAGCCTTTGCCTCAATGTATGGGCCAAAATTGAGAGTCGATGTCAACGTAACGCCAAGAAGCTCAAGATGGTCAGTTATATATATATATATATCTTGTTCAACTATACAGTGTATTGGCAAATATCAGCTCATATATAACTAGCAGATAACTCAACTGACAGGAAGCTTTCTAATAGCTAACCAGTTTTAGATGCCAAAAGATTTGGCAATGTCGATCAAAAACAGACATCGTTTGCGCTCAAAACTATATCTAAAGACTGACACACGTATCTGTCAATCAAACACATCAATCACACTGGACATAGGCCTCTCCGAAGATCTCAAAGCTGAAGCGATTAAGATAAAACGCAAATTAAAATTAAGTCAGCTACAGACATTGGCAGTTTAGAGTCTTGAATTTTGCGCGGTTGATAATAATAGGCTCGTCCCCTAGTAGGTACAAGGGATATAAGCAGAACTGCCGAAATTTGAGTGCAATATAGGAAAACCTCTGCCTCACGACTCGGGAAATACAATGAGATAAGGGCAGGAAGATGGTGTAACAACATAATACTACGCTTCTTTTTTAGGGTTCCGTACCCAAAGGGTAAAAACGGGACCTTATTACTAAGACTTCGCGATCCGTCTGTCTGTCTGTCTGTCTGTCCGTCTGTCTCCACGCTGTATCTCATGAACCGTGATAGCTAGACAGTTGAAATTTTCACAGATGATGTATTTCTGTTGCCGCTATAACAACAAATACTAAAAACAGTATAAAATAAATATTAAAGGGGGGCTCCCATACAACAAACGTGATATTTTTGCCGTTTTTTGCTCGATATTAATAACGGCAACAGGTAGACGCTTGAAATATTCACAGAATGTTTAGTTGTATATTTACTTCAAACAATAATAATTAATAAATAAAAATAAAAAAATAAGGGGGGCTCCCATACAACAAACGTGATTTTTATGCAGTATTTTGCGATAATGGTACGGAACGCTTCGTGTGCGAGTCCGACTCGCACTTGGCCGGTTTTTAATATCCGAAACTATCACACTGCCCATGCCAGGTAAAGGCCTTCTCCAACTTCTCGATCTCCAGCGCCTCCTCGAACCAATCCTCGCGATTCGCATCCTGGTCGTCTCATTATAAACTTACAAAATATATTTTAATAACTTACCCATAATAGTAATAAATTAATTCATGTCATACATAATTTACAAAATATTCAATCACCAACTGTCCATCCTTTTCGCCACACAGTAGAGAGCACGGCGACCACCAAAACCGCTTGATTGCGATGCGCCAGCGCACGCTGGCAGCTTTCTACAGACATTCCCGCCGGACCGGTGCTGTGCCGGCCGCCTTTATGTTATGTCTGCTATATCGCTGGCCGGTCAAAATATCTGTTAGTTGGCAGAAATACAGGAAAGATCAATCACTGTGGAATAAACAGGAAAATAGTGGAAAAACCGATCAAATGTTTTGTTCAAGATGAACAGCTGCATCTAACCGTAAACAGTGCAATTAAATACGGTGGCACTGGCAGGCTTTTCAAACATACCATTATTTCTTAATTCAATTCTAAATTCTTTATTGTACACCAAAAAACAACATTACACACATGTGATAATAAAGTACATGTACAAAGGCGAGCTTAACTCAATGCTGAGTTCTCTTACAGCAAACTTTAGAGTGACAGAGAAAGTTGACAATTATAGAGGGCAGGTATCCAGTGTACAATATTAAAATAACAAAGACGAATTAAATTAAAACATAAATGTACATAAATATACCTATGCGGTGTTGTTTAAACATTCCATTATTATAAATTTCTTGAATCGATTCTAAAGGAACCAATCCAATGTTAAAGAACATGGACCCAAAGACGAATTATATTTCTGTTTGAGTCTTGCCATTCTTCACAAAATTACTTGCAGCATTAGACTCTGAGTATCAGCAGTTCAATATTGTTAATCGAATTATTTCATCGTCACTACTTACTCTTTTACCTTCTCTACACGACTGTCACATGTAAGTTGTATCAAGTGTAGATGCGTACACGCAGCACGTTAGAAAGCCGATCATCTGTCGTCATAACGCTTGCATTTGCATTCACTTTTGGTACTTCAGTGATGGGTGCGCATGCGAAAATTTATTATCTCTTTAAGTTCACGCTAATTGACTTAAAAGGGCTTATGAAAGTACTAAGTTGTTGTTATAATATTCACAACGGATCTTTTTGTCTCTGAATTGGCTGCAAGAGCCTGCACAGTAACTAATTTTGTGTCAATATTGAAAGTGAAGATAGCATTGTATAACTGTCTCTTTCACTCGCTTACGTTTGTCTCATCATCCTATCTCACCTTCTCTATACAGTTAAACTGTTTCTTGTGCAGTAGTTGACAGAGGCAACTTCAGAGACACAAAGATCCGCTGTGAATATTATACTGTATTACTATACTACTCAACAGATCTTTGTGTCTCTGAATTGGCTGCAAGACCCTGCGCAGTAGCTATTTCTGTGTCAATGTTGAAGGTGAATATAGCATTGTTTAACTATCTCTTTCACTTGCTTACGTCTGTCGCATCGTCTTATCTCGCTTACTCTATGCAGTATACTCGATGACATACTGTTTCTTGCACAATGGTTGGCTGAGCCAACTTCAGAGACACAAAGATCCGTTGTGAATATTATAAGTTTGTTTTGTCCATTTTTGTTTCATATATTAATTTAAAGAATACCTAATTACAGTTCTCGCCAAACTTCTTGGCCGCCCTGAAGTTGCTTTCTGATGCGCAAGGCACGGTGCGGTGCTATTTTTGTATGAGATTTATCACTGTGCAGCCATTTTAGCCAACTTCAGGCTGGTCAAGAAGTTAACCGAGAACTGTACTACCGATTATTCGGAATATTTTATAAGACTACTAATTTGATTGATTAAAATACAAGATAATACATTTATAGCTTTTTGACTTGAGATTTATTGCATGCTAATTTTAAGCAAATTCTATCCCACCCTTCCTATTATATCCACACTGCCCCAAAGCTTCAAACAATTCTTCTTTTTAGCATTTAAGTTAATCTAATAATTTCTCGATAGATATCAAATACACTTTATCTTTTCCAACTCTTCAACCACGCATCATCTGCTCCAATAAAAACTGTCAGAAATAACTCTGAACTTCACAGTAAACATCAACTTGACAGTTGACAGACATTCGAATTTCAATTTAACGGTTGATTCGTGAACATTTTGATAGCCACAATACTTTTACTACTCTACGTGATCTATTGTGTGGTTCGAAGTGGATCGGTGACTGCCGTAGCGATCGATACAATACATTGACCTACTGCTCTAGTACTGTTTACTGTGGCCTTGAATTTGATGAACGTTTTGTACATTTTCGCGGTATGAGTGAAAGATTATTTTTGTTTTATTCATGTTTGAGTGATATGAATGAGTTATCAGAGGAATTAAAGATGGACACAGAAGCGCGATATAACTATTTTTGAATAATTGCTTATGTGATGTAATAATATTCAATTATATGTCTGTCTATCTTTTCTCTTATTGATGAATCATTAAAGGAAAGAAAGACAGACGCTGAAGTGATAAATGTCATAGTTTAGCAATTTATTAAATACTGTATTAGCAATCCGCCCCGGCTTCGCCCGTGACAAAGTATACATAAAAACCTTCCTCGTTTCTTAATCTTTCTATTGGTGAAAACTGCATGAAAATCCGTTCAGTAGTTTTTGAGTTAATCGCGTACAAACGAGGCGGGGGACCTTATCTATACTAATACTAATATACTAATATTATAAATAGTAAAGATTTTTTTGTTTGTTTGTACCGAATAGGCTCCGAAACTACTGGACCGATTTAAAATTTTCTTTCATCAATAGAAAGCTACATTGTTCCTGAGTGACATAGGCTATTTTTTATCCCGAAAAACGGGTCCTGTGGAGTGGTCCACGGGAGCAAAGCCGCGGGGAATAGCTAGTTTTATAATATAATAGTGTATGTATACCATAAGATACATATATAAAGGAAAAATAAAACCAACTTAAAACTAAAAAAAAGCAATTTGTCATTACAAAGTGCAATGTCAAACATCTTATAATTAATGTAACTTTACAAACAGCAATATTTTTTTTAAAGATGATATGACAAGTGAGGAAGTAAATTCAGAGATCAAGATGACGTGGTGACACGTGATCTGTTGTACAATGGAAGTATATCCGTGACAATGACAGCCGTATCGCTAACGCTACAATGCGTTGACCTACTGCTCTATAAGTTGTACTGTGGCCTTGAGCTTGAACGTTTTATCACGTCAAGGAAAGAAGGTTACATTTTTGAGGTGTTTTGACTTAGTTACTCAAACTTTTGACTCATGAGCGTACATATATGGGTATTGTATAATAGGTACGCTTTTTTGTAGGATTTGAGGAATATTGAAGAAAGCCAACCATGTCTTGACTTTCAATTAGAACATCCTATATATTTCCACAATAGTGATGTTTCCTGGGTAGAAAAATAATAATTCTATTTAATCCGTCAGAGAGATTATCAAATAATATTGGACACGTATTTTTTGCTTTATCAAATAAATAAAAACTGACAAAGATAAAGCACATCAAGGTTCAGGAGTGGGGGCTTGTGACGTCACTTTGTCAGTATAAAGTGTAGAACACCGTGACTTCACACATGCCTAGCTGGAGGCTATAGTTTAGTATCCACAGAATCGCCCGGTTAAGCAGAAGACAATTACTCTTGGATTGACCTGCGAACGCCACAATTAAAAAAACATAAAAAACCGTCCAGTGGTTTGAAAGATATGAGGTAATAAAGAATATTACATACATACAAGATACGCGCGAAAAAGAAGAAGAAGAAAGAAAGAAAGAAAAATTGTTTATTCTGCACAAACTAAACATAACCCTTTCCTTGCATCCGGGTAAAAAGAAAGCTGCACACGTTATTTCAACCCACAGATGATTTTCACAGATGATGTATTTCTGTTGCCGCTATAACAACAAATACTAAAAACAGTATAAAATAAATATTTAAGTGGGGCTCCCATACAACAAACGTGATTTTTTGCACTTTTTGCACTGATTTGCAATAATGGTACGGAACCCTTCGTGTGCGAGTCCGACTCGCACTTGGCCGGTTTTTTTTTATATGACATGAATGCTTTCGAGAGTCTGTAGTGGGACACCGGATCTTAATTTAAATTATCTCAAGTCAGGAAATAATGTGCGATACTCTCCAAACTGTTCTCTTTTTAGGGTTCCGTTCCGTACCCAAAGGGTAAAAACGGGACCCTATTACTGAGACTTCGCTGTCCGTCTGTCTGTCACCAGGCTGTATCTCATGAACTGTGATAGCTATACTGTTGAAATTTTCACAGATTATGTATTTCTGTTGCCGCTATAACAACAAATACTAAAAACAGAATTAAATAAATATTTAAATGGGGCTCCCATACAACAAGCGTGGTATTTTTGCCGTTTTATGCGATAATGGTACGGAACTCTTCGTGCGCGAGTCCGACTCGCACTTGGCCGGTTTTTTTAAGTTAATGTCATGAACCTTTTTTTGTTTCTTTCATTCCTCCTCTTCTAACAATAGGCTACCGACAAAAACAGAATCAGGTGCCATAGTACACTACGTACGTTCGTTTTATACAGAAAATATTCATATAATAAGATATACAGAAGTGAATATGATTCCGACAACACTGTGCATGCGGAGCGTTCGGCCATTTGGCGCGTTCGGCGCGTACGATGCTGATTGCCCGCACAATCAGCATCGTACTCGGCTTTGAGAAAATGCGATGACTGCGGCGCGTGCGGCTCCTGCGGCGCGGATAGGTGCGCGTTCACCTTAAATGTTCAATATTTTTAGGTTGTCTAACTGACCGAATAAAAATATTTTTTGTCAACTACCCCCATCATCGTCATTTTCCAGCCCTTGTGTTGTATATGCTACTTGGGGTCGGCGCAACACGTTATCATCTTCCATTCTCGCTCGTCAACCGTCACGCTATCCATTCTCTCCCTTGTCTTTCATAATATTCCTTACACAATTTATCCATTTTTTCGTTGGCCTTCCCTTCCCTCTTTATCCACAATCCCACCAGAAATTGAAAAGGATTCGATAATAGCTGATAAAACAGGGCGGAAATTAAATAAAGATACCATCAGAATTAAGATTTGCTACAAACGGAATTCAATTCCAATAACTTCCAACAGATAAATTAACGATTTAGTTAATAATTAAGATAAATTGCACGATTGCAATCCGATTGCCTCCAACTAACGAACAGAGTATCTCATACTTTCTAACTTCATTGTAAATATTCGTTTCCGCACTGTATTATGTACAATCCACTTAATTAAAGAAATCCTTTCTAGAAAGCTAGTAGGTAGGTATACTACTTATTACGTAATATTTAATACATTTCTGTTTGTATTCTTGGTCAAAATTAAAGGAAGCCCATTCCTAACGTGATGTAGAATTTTGTATCTTATAGCTCCGACATAACACATAAAATTACATCAAATCTGTATTCCCCAAAGAGATGAACACAGGTGCACCTATAGCACCTCTCCCTCTTTTCGCAACACCACCACCACCACCACGGCCACCATGGTCTACAGCCATAAACCGCGTACAAACTGCGTCATTGCCCACATTACCCCTTTTTGATCAGCAAGTCCTCATGGATGGGTCGCGGATAAATTTGAAAAAGAGTTACCGCGGCCCTGGCTCAAGCAACTGAAGGAATACGGGTGGGTTTTAGTCAGTAAAAGTCTGACACGCCCTCCCGCCTCACCCAAAGCGGGAGAAGTCATTGGATGATGTCCAACAAAATTCCTCATGGATACACTACACTTGCTTCCGGATATGGATACTCTTTGCACTAACATGATTCCATGATCTTCAATTTACCTGACTCTAGTAATAAGGACATATAGCTTCTCCTCAGTTTAATCAAACCTTTGTTGGAGTATTCAAAACCATCATCACTACCTTGTCCAATTCTTAATTTATTTGGGGTGTAATGGCGACAGGTCACTGGAACAACTTGCGACCCACGTATCCCCCTCAAGTTAAAGGCGAAAATCTATAAGTCCGTGATTAGACCTGTATCAGAATGTAGGGCTGTGAAAAAAATGTATGAAAAGAGATTGCCGGGGAGTGACGAGAATGGATAAAGTGAGAAATGAGTATATTGGAGGTAGTTCGAAAGTGGCGCCAGTGACAGAAAAGTTTAAAGAAACCGTTTGTCCTGCACTATCTTCCAATAAAGTGCCGCAATTAGGGTGCAGGTATGGTCATGAGATGAGCAGGGATGAAACGCATGTTACTAAAAGAGATATGAATATAAATGTGGATGGATGGAGAGGGAGGGAACGGCCAGAGAATAGATGGATGAACTGTGCGAGGAGTGATATGAAATAAAAGGAAGTAAGAAAAAATTTACTTAAATTAACTCACTTACCCCTCTTTATCCGTCGGGGGTTAAAAAACATGACTAACAATTTTATTTATCTAACCATTTCGCCAGCCAATGGTTATGCAAAACTCGGAAATTACATCTCGCCATCTGTATGGTAGAGTAGTAGAGAGTAAAATTGAGCTGTCAAATGTGTACGAGTAGCTAACGACAGTGAGTCTAAACAATCATTTATCTTCACTAAACAATCGCTGTGTAGAGACGAGGTAATACAACGAGAGACAAGCGTTTAATATGAAGATTAGTTGATTGATTTTGTACATAGATTTTTTATTGCTACTGCTTCGGCGTATAAACCACTCCCAAGTTGCACTATTTTAGTAAATATCGCTATAACATGACACGATATCTTGCTAAAACACCCCGATACAAATAGTAAAACGCCCATAACTTTAGAATGGTGATTAAGTGGATAAACTACATTTCTACTCTTGGCAATTAGGTTTTCTCAGACCTATTAAGTATTGCCATATTATTAACAATCGTCATCATTCTCCTGTTATTCATTATTATCATCACCAGCCTGACTTCGCCCACTGTTGGACACAGGCACTCTTTTCTCGTGTCATTACCCTAATTTAATTGTGGTTGTCGTAATACATATTCACAAATAATTGTCACATTCAAACATTTACTCTGGTAACCCAGGTCGGCCCGTACGGGTCTGCCTTACAGGTTTTAGCTATTATTCTAACTAGAAAAGCGTCTAAATTTCAAATATTCTTCTCTCGTCTTTCATTTTAACTACAAGACATTTAACACCACTTAAACTCACCTCTCTCCGCCATCAGTCTAACCTAGTCCTGTCGCGGATGTACTCGTTGATGCTTACACACTGAATGCGTAGGAGCTCATTATACGACCGTATTGATAAATAAAACATGGCACCTGCCCGCCTGCCATACCTGCAGAGAAAGTGTCTTGAACTTGATCTTAGTATGATTTCGGAAGGTAGATAGGTACGCTACTGGCAAACGTGAATGGTTTTTTTAAAGACTGTATTTTTAATGGTGATTTCGATAAGAGATTGAGGCTTTTGGCCATCAAGTATCACTGAGTTAGTTAAAACTTAAAACGCGTTGTGGATTTTACAAATGTTATTACAAGAATATCGCGTCGTGATTGTATTTTTTTCTTGCTCAATATCTTCGTTATTAGGGACTAACATCTGTGTTTTCGTTAACATCTTTTAATCGGTCAATGTGACCTGTGGGAGGCCTATCTCCAGCAGTGGATGTCTTTCGGCTAAAAATGATGTGTTTTCTGCAGATTATTTAAAAGTAAAACGTCTACAAGGTGGCCGACGACCTGGTGAGGGATGCGGTAATGTACTGAATGTGGTAAATGCTGAACCGGTCAATATATCGCCGCTTAGAGAGGCCTATATCCAACAGTTGATGCCGTTCAGCAGAATTTATGATGATGTGAACTCATTAAAACTGGTTGATGGATTAATGTTTTTTTATTGTCAATGTGAAGCTTTACAAATTGCAAAGTCACAAATTCTTATTTTAACTTAGGTATTCACTGAGGAGCTCATAAAGCAACAGTAAAGGATACTACTCTTGAAAACACTTACCTATTCATTATTCTTACTGCATTTCCATCTTTTGGAAAAGCAAGGAAAAACAAATGAAGTGTCGAGAAAGTCAAAGAGAGACAGATGGGCGAAATTGGTAGCCATACGTGTGGATGATGGTCTATCACCTGTATACATAGTGGGCCATTACTATGCAAACCGCGGGACTTATGGTGACGGTCACGTAGACCTAATGTGCTGACATTTATTGATACTAGGTTGGAAAGGCAGGTTGTTGTCACCTGTAGTACTATTCTATATATATCGCACCGTGAAAACGGTGAAGTGAAATTGTTATACGCTATTACCCCTCGGTCTGAAAAATCATACTGTTAAAATGTATATGAAGTAACATTGAAGTAAGGTGACAATCCACCTAATATTCTATTCCTCAAATTATCAAGTAGCATATACTAGGAATTGACAACTTACTTCACCAATATAGGAGAAGTGAGTTCACGATGAGATTCTAACAAAAGTATGAAGCTCTGTTAATTTGACTATGTAAATGATTTATCATTTACATATTAAGAAAACTGAATTGAACTTTTGCGATAATTAACTTTATCGTTATCAGACAGTGTAGTAAAATAAGGCTTTCTTAAGGGTCTTCCACCGCTTTAGTGCCGTAAAACGATTACTTTATAAAGCATACTTCTTAATATCAATAAAAGGTTAGAAAAAATATCATTGATTCATGTACATATTTGTGAAACATGGTTTTTTCGTGTGTAACTAACAGTTTTGCTTAAAAAAATTAACAACACGATATTTATTCGGTACTTTTTGATTTTGATACTCCTCCAAAGCGACTTGGATGTTGAAATATACTTGTACACAGAAAAATTGATGGATAGAATGTCTTCACAACTGAAATAGCACATGTAAATCAAAGAATATTTTGTTAACAAAACTGTCCAAAAGGAGGTTCATTATTGATATTCTGGCTCCGAGCGGGCGCACGGCCAGTACAGCGTCAACAATGGGGAATAATACGCCTTAAATTAGGTGGTTGTATTGCCTTGTGTGTCTTGCGTATGTCCTAGAACCAATAATTCGAGGATATGTGACATCCACCGCACCGCAGCGCATCCGCACTGCGCCCGCGTGGTGGATAACGGCCCATTCCCTCTCACCACAGAGAGGTGGCCTGTGTCCCAGCAGTGGGAACATTAATAGGCTGATGATGTGATTGCCTTGTGTAGCTTTATGAAATAAAGTACCTATTTGGACGGCCTCCAAAGGATTATGTAAATAGAAGTAAGTAATAAAATCAGAGGGAAAACTACAGAATAAATTTGCAGATAAGTACATTAGTTAAATTAAGGATAATATTTTTGTGTTCACCAAAAATCTAAAGGTACATCTATGTATGCATTTCTAAAATATTGATCTTAAACCCGTTTAATTGTTTTACTATACTTAAACTACTCGGCCAACAAAATATGTTACATCAAACAAATTCCAAATTAACACCAAGATATAACACTTTTTTATTGTAGTGCGCTGCAAATATTCTATTGTAACAATAACTATTTTATTCTTCCCCGAAAAATACTGATCGTGCACCAAATATTCCTGAATGTTACACAAAATATTTAGTATGCATCCTAGTACCGTATACCCATTTAAAACGGTTTTGTACAACTTTTATGTTACTGAAATAATTATAATTGAAGAACAAATAATGCATTTCGTAAAACATTACTTCTAAGACTTATATTTATTTTACTGAAAATGGTTTTGGCGCGCTTGCGACGCGCATATGCCTGCCTATTGCTCTCTGTTGTGCGACGGAGACGGCGCGCGGCGGCGTGGCGATGGCAGGCGGGGCGGTTCGTTGAGTGAGATAGAGATATTGCAGGATCATAGGAGAAAGCGAGACGTTAGATACACGTGCGACGTTACCGGCATGCTTCTAGTGTTTGTTAATTTACTATAATCCTGTGCGCGGCGAAGAGATTCTGATTTATTGTTTTAAATGTGGGATCTTTTGTTTTAATTAAGGAATAGTATTAAACAAATAGTTAGTTTTTGTTGTTGTTGAATATATCAAGTATTTTAGTATGGAACCAGAACAATTACCACTTGATATAGAAAATCAAGATGATATTCCCGTGTATTGTTCGGAAAGTGAATCTGAAACGGAAGAACCATCTATTAAAAAGAAGAGGAGTGTAGGTAAAACCTGGGTATTGGTATCAAGATACGAAAATGTTCAAAAAAAAGCAGAAAAAGCAGTATATGATGAGAAAGTATGGTCATTGAGGAAGACTTGCAGAACAGAAGAAGGTATAAAAAAATACTACCGCTGTAACCAAGTCAAAGCTCGTGGCCCTCAGTGTGCATCACAACTTTATTTACTTTTTGAAGCCACTTCTGATGCTGTTATTATTTATCGCTTAGACGCTGATCATGATCACGAGAGTATTAGTAGTCAAAGAAAATATGGTATTTGTCAAGATACAAAAGAAGAAATAAACAAGTTCTTCTCATTGCATTTAAAACCGAAGGCTATATTACACCGTTTAAGTCAGACACCGGGTATCACAGTACCTACGATAAAGCAACTGAACAACTACTTGTCCGATCGCCGCCGCGCAGTTTACGGACCTTCTGTTATCAGTCTGGGGGAACTGGAGAAATGGCTAATTGATCATTCTGCGATACCTGAAGATGAAAATGAACCGTATGTTATCTTCTCCTACGTATATTAGTGTGAGTCTCCCGTTTTTCGTTTTGGTGTCAGTACAAAGTCTTTGCTAAAATTGACAACAGTGGCAACCAACATACACGCAGACGCTACGTATAAGATTGTGTGGCAAGGATTCCCCGTGTTAGTGGTGGGAACTACTGATAAAACCAAAAAAAAATATCCTTTTTGTTTGGCCATTTCTAGCTCAGAACGCAAAGAAGATTTTAAAATGTTATTTGAACAGCTTAAACATAGCGCTTACACTCTGTATTCGCATGTAATGCAGCCGAAGGTTTTAATTTGTGATGCAGCCAAGAGTATTCAAAATGCGTTTACGGAAGTATTTGGAGTTGAGACTACAGTCAGAATGTGCTGGGCTCACGCTAAAAAGAATATTCAGAAACAAGTAGTTAAACTAGTAGACAAACGACTGCAGAAAGATCTTCTACAAGGCATCGACATTTTACATTCTGTCACAGCACCGGGCGTGTTCAACACCGCTTTAGCAGCTTTTTTGAACAAATATAAAAGTCAAAAGGCTTTTATTACATACTTCAAGGAAGAATGGGTAATACAAAACCCGAATTGGTACCTAGGCGCTTCGGACGGATCTCCATCTACGAAAAATGCACTCGAGGCTTTCAATAGGAGCATAAAAGATAGCCACACCCTTAGAGAACGAATTCCACTGTCCCGGTTTCGTGCTGTTACTCTTGACATGGTCAAGCAGTGGTCCGAAAATTATAAAGTGGACTCGTTTTCAAGCACACCTTTGATAGAACTATCTGATTGGACTTCAGCATACCAATGGGCGAAATTGAACAAAAAAGTGAAAACCATACCAACAACAGCGATACAAAAATCTTATCTAGTCGAAGGTTCAGCAACCAATAATGTTCCAAACGGGCAAAGTTGGGAGACATTCGATGAATTCCAGAAATTTGCCTTTACTCACTGGACAGTTTCAGCCTTCCCAAAATAGTGACTGGGTAAAGGGTCAATGTAACTGCCCCGAGTTTAAAAAAAAATATAAATGTAAACATGTTACTGGACTTGCGATCAGGCTTAAATACATAACACCTCCAGTAGAAGCCAAAAACATAGCCATCGGGCAAAAACGAAAACGTGGGCGTCCTACAAAGGCAAAGTGCGCTTTATTGGTGCAATAATTTAAAGAAGTACTGCAGAGATTGAGTGGACTGATAATGTGAACATTGTAGGAGTAAAGACTTTGTTTAACATTTTGAATTATTATGGTTCGTACTGATTAGTATTAAAAAAAACATTTTTAGTAAGCATTACATTTTATAATGTGTTCATTTTTTATTAATAAAGCTACATTGGACATTAATTGGTGTTTGATTCAAATACATTTTGCAGTGCATTATCTGAAGTAAAACTAAAAAACTAAATGCTTGTTTTTAAAATTAGGTGTATTACTATTTTTACAAATTTGCAACAGTTGTTAAATAGATGCTCGTTATGACATATTTTAATGAACATATTTTGGTGCACATTCAGTATATTTGGTGGAACACAGGCAAAATTAGGTAAATGAAATGGGAATAAATTGAAGTACTTTTAAATACCATCCTTAAATTAATAATAAGAGGCCTTTGACCCAGTTATAACACAGTATTGGCCAATAAAAAGTTTACCTCCAGTTTCTATTTTATTAATTGACCTGATAGCCATTTTACGTAACATGTATGTTCAAGCTGACTATATATGATTCGAGAAAAACTCCAATATATTTGCATAACACCTTTAAGTGAAATGTATTTACCATAATATTCTCATTAGAATATCCCATTACAACAACGTTTGCCAATTTCAACCTTATCCCATTAGCATAAAGAACACAGATTTAAATGAAAGTGGATCTCGAAAAGTGAGGTAATCGGATCTATTGTTTATTTTTTATTCTCACGATGTAGATACAATGTTTATTGTTGGCAACACTGGTTTGAAATTCAGTTTTTTTGCTCTGGCAACGTATGCAAATGCATCAAGTGCCGTAACTCTATGATGTCATTATTCAGATGCTGTCAGATGATTCCATTATGTTCAATTTACATTGCGTTTTTTTTTCTGCAGGTGCATAATTTTATTCGAATTAAGAAAGAGATGAATACGAAACAAGATGGTGGTTTCTCGACGGTCGGTTGTTGTAAGAACAATAACGGTAGATGTCACAGATTATAATTAATTGCTGTAATAAGATGAAAGTGAAAGAGGCTGCAAATATAATAGACTAATTACTTACCTACTATGCAATTTGTGTTAGTGAGGCCTTTGTAACATTAATGCCATTTAGCAATCGTCGATCTAAGTTTCTAGATTACATTTGAACTGCCAGATAAGTTACTTCAGAATGAGATAGGCGTTGGAAGGCCTCCCACTAGGTGGAACGATGACCTGGTGAAGGTTGCGGGGATCCGCTGGTTGCGAGACGCACGGGACCGGTCAATGTGGCGACGCTTGGGGGAGGCCTATGTCCAGCAATGGACGTCTTTCGGCTGATATGATGATGATGATGAGATAGGCATATTTTTTGACGTTATTTTATTCGACTTCTATGGTTTAGGAGAATCTGTTCAAGATTCACTTCACGAAGTTCGCCATAATAGTATAAGATTTTGTCTAGTTGACTTAATGGACAAAGGTACAAAGGCGGACTTAATGCCTTAGGCATTTTCTACCAGTTCACCAAGAGTGGTAATTTTCGGCCCGAATACCTTTTACGTATTTGTTTTATTTAAGTTTTAGGGTGAGGTCTATCTATATATATAGCAACAAAACATACGTAGCTAACTTTTCAGTGGTCCCTAATACCTACTAGCGGCACAAATAATTGTGTAAGAAAAACAACACCAAGTGATGACAAAGCGACCCCTACAGCGACAATTTACCTCAATTAAAACAATAATATCACAATTAACTTTTATTTCTAACACCCACACGTAATTTAGGAACACATCCCACACAAAAATAACAATAAAAGAAAAGTAATTACAATAATTACGGCACTTTCGTCTTGATGATGTAACATTCATTATGTCAAGACGTCACGGTCAACACGTGTGATTACTCGTCATGCTTTTAGCGTCAAACCTAGGGTTGCCAAGCGTACTCTAAAATAGTTTATTGTACTCTATTATAGTGCTCCAAAATAAAGTATTGTACACTAGAATTTAGTCTTGCACTCATATAACGAGTGTAGTACTATATTTTGCGCAGGCATACTATATAATCTTCAAAAGCGTGTCCCAGCTTTGGTTTTCTTTTCAATCAGTTTTGTTCAAAAGTGTAAAATAAATAAAATACTCAATAGAGTACGATGAAAAACTTTATTTTAACAAAATTGGCCATTAATTTTAACAAACTTCATTGAAATTGTCTAGTAGTCATATTATAATGATATAGTAAAAAACATTGGTTTTACAAAGAACAAAACAATAAAGGGTACTCTTTTTGTATGTACTATTCATTTCATCTTCAACCTTATCCATATCCCGACTTCGGCCACTGCTGACCTTTCTCTTCTTATATCTACGTTCCTGTGCAAGTCTTCCTTTATCCTTTCTAAAATCAGACAATTATATTACAGATTATCTAGATTATAATATTATAATTATAAAGAAGAAATATTTGATTGTAAGTTTGTTTGTAATGGATAAACTCAAACACGACTTAACCGATTTTGAAAATTCTTTCATCAGTAGAAACCTATATTATTCCTGGGTAACACACTATTTTTTTATCCCGGAATCGGGTCCTGTAGTGCGTGCCACGGGAGCAAAGTCGCGGGGAAACAATGTTGACATCCCTAGTCATGGCTCAGAGTCAAACCGTCAATCAAACATCAGTCTATTGATGAACTAGTCAATCAAATCTTTCGGTTCATCTGTGGTTCGTCAATTGTACGTTATGATCGTCAATTGTTTAGATGTAAGAATACTGAATGATTGTGTGAACGAGGAATCCAGCGTGGGGTTGATTGATAAATTATTTTAATTACTTATGTGTTAGAATTTGTTGGCCTTCCTTGCTGTAGCCTTGTCAATTGTTGGTATTTTGTAATACTTGATCTTTGAGACTGATTTGAAACTTGCTATTATAGATCATCTTGTCTCTTGGTTAGATTTTGAATGCTCTATATATTAGTCCTTTAATCCTAGCTACAGTATCAGCTTTCGTTTTTCAAGTATAAATTACTCGCTTGCATGATCTAAATTACAAGAAAGATCTAGTTTAACTTCTTTATTTGGTCAACCTTTTTGACTGTTACCATGTTAATAGCACCGTTTCTAGCATCTATTTTTCTTTCTTTCCACTTTATTTTATCATACAACTCATATTATTCATCATCTATGCTCATCATTTCTATACAATCTCTTGACTCACCAACAGCCATAGCATACTTTCTATCATCTCTTTCTCTAAACTTCATTTCATCTTCCAACTTCTATAATTCATCATCTATAATCATCATTTCGATCTATCTCTTGTCACAACATCCGCCTCTCCCATTATATCACATCGCTCATCACTTTCCATTACTCATACAAAACACCATCAACCATCACTATCAAGAGCATAAACTTTACTTTCATTTTCGTGACTTATGATTTGATTATCATTCACTCCCATTCATTCAGTAATTTACAAGAAAGATGCTATTTAACTTGTGTCTTTATTACGTTAGACTTTAAAAAAATAAAGATTTATTAACTTCACGACTAATAATCTCATTACACTCTTTATAAACACCTCATTTCGTCTTCTAACTTTTATCATTCATCTACATCATATATCATTTCTATTCTATTATCTCGTGTCACACCACCATCCTTTCCCACCTCACCAGTCATTACTTTCAGTTCACTATCATCATTAGCCTACAGCAGTCCACCGCTGGACATAGGTATTTCCAATCGCACGCCATTTGTCTCGATTTTCGGCGTCTCTCCTCCAGCTGCTACCAGCCACCCTGCGAATATCGTCGCTCCAACTAGCCTGAGGGCCGACCCTATCCCACATTACGTTTACCCATTCATGGTCTACACTCAAGATTACGTCTACCCCATCGGTCATTGATTCTACGGGTAATATGGCCAGCCCATTGCCACTTTAGCTTGCTTATTCTCTAAGCTAAATCGACAACTTTGGTTCTCTGCTGGATTAACACTTTCAGTTATTCATACAAGACAAAACACCATCAACCTTCACTATCAGGAGAATATACTTTACTTTCATTTTCGTGACTTATGATTTGATTATCATTCGCTTTAAAAACATTCAGAAGATTATGCGATGGAGATACTGTAATAGAATTAATGTTATGGGCATTACTGTTATGGACGGTGTTGTTAAATTATAAGGAATAGCGGAAATTTTCTTTATTGTTACCTACGAATTTAGCACTCTGGGCAAAGCAAACAACTCCTTATAGATAATGCCCGTATTAATATGCAGTTGAACTTCACACCTCATTTTCCCCACGTTCATTCGGGTGTAGTATCATAGGTTACTAAATGCAGTATGTGTTACTTTCATTAATCTTTATCAGCCCTCAACTCAGTACTTAGCATTATTTCGTATGTAGCTTCATTAATAAAATAATTAAAATTCTGTTTCATATCAGTCTGCATGCAACCTGCCCTTAGCAAAGTCACTCAAAGCAACATGAATGTATCAGATCGAGGTCAAATGTTATTAGTTATTTTTATAATAATATTCAAGAGATATGCATGCACCCGTAACAACCTGCGGTATTTTGAGTATAATTGGTTTATATGGAGTAATTCCATCTCATCAAAACTTATTTTTAAACAATGATATCACTTTCCACGCTCTAGAACTTGACCAAGCTTAGTTTCGGCCTTTATTATATCCCTATACTGATTCATTCTGTACCAGAAATAACAATAAAATAAACACTCGCTATACGCTCATGACTTAATCCACACAAACGTAGGTAGGCGTGAAAATTACCGTGACCATAGTCAAAGGCGTCGGCATCATGTTCGAGGCAGTCATGACACGCCGGTGCATTGACACCGGCACGCCGACACAACGGCCAGCTGAGCGAGTAGCGACTGATCTTCCATATCCTTTGTGTCCTTTGATGTTGCACAGAGCCTGAATGTGGTACAAATCTGCTGTTTCGAAAGGTCGTGTTTGTGAAGGAAACTGTGTTGGCAGAATTTGTTTGATGATTTCTTTTATTCTTATGTGTCTTTTGAATTGAGTGACTAAAGAACGATGACTGGTTCCCGTTAACTACAATCTATATAAATTAATACAAAATTATCGTTGAGTGAGCGTTTTTTTAAAGTCCATAAGAGTTCGAGTAAGGTTCGTAGATAATGAAAAAGTCCCAGTTTATTTCGGCGAAAACTTAAACTTCCTATGGAATTTTTGGACCTATTATGAACCCTGTTGAACAATACAATGTCTGTCGGGTCAGCTAGTAGACAATAGATTTATAGTGTCAACTTTTAACTATGGTGAGACATGATATATCTATATTGTGTCTCAGACAAGGCTTGTAGTAAAGATGATAATTTATTTATGAATAACAACCCAAAACCGGAAAGCAGATGTAGATGAAATTATCAACGGTAATCACAACCAAGAACAAACGGAACAAAATTTTTATCTGCCAAATAGACAAAATCAGAAAAAGAAAGGAAGCTTCCATCGTTTTACAATGAATTGGCGCAGTGTTAATCAGTTCCTAGTGAAGCATAGCCATTGTGTTATTGTGGTCGATGAAGTTTTTGTGAGATTTTAACTAACTGTCTCACAGTCTGATTACAATCTTAATTAGATTTGAATAATTAATAATTTATGTAGATACATTTATAACTTTAGTTATGAATGATGGTCGTAATTTAGTCAGGTTTGATTTTCCTTCACAATTAACTGCTGTTTTATTTACTCAGAACATTCTAGTTGTTGTTTCTTTCGGTCAGAATAAATAGTTTTGACACACCGCGTATTACACACATACTCACACAAACACTTTAGAAAATGCTAAATCCTAGGAAGACAGCCTTCAATGGCCATCCGTCTCTAAGTCCTAAAAAGTATTTAAGACTGCTTCAAACGGTTTCTAGAAGAACTTGGGAAGGTCTAAGGGCCACCAGGTAGCCAATGACCACTGAATTCAAAGAAGACATTGACATTTAGACGTTCCCTCATAACATTTGCATTATTTTTTCGTCCTTACGTCAATTTATTTGGGACCGGCGGAACATGTCCTCTTCTGCTCTACTCCTCTAGTAGTCCTGATCTCATTAATTACCCCTTTCTAGACATAATTATCATCTCTTACACAGTCCATCCATCGTTTCGTCGTTACAATAAAGTTAAAATTATAATAACACTGACAACATAAACAAAGTTGCACTTGAGAACTCGTCAGTAAACAAACAGACTACTTCCCATAGATCCGCACTCAGTAATCAGTTAACTACTGGTTACCAACAGTGCAGCACTAGCCCGCTTCCCCATAATCCCGTGGTAACAAGATCAGCTTACAATTACGTTTGCCACATTTTTTCCCGCTCCTCCCATTCCCACGACCTGGCAAGCAAATTGCCACAAATGTCTGACTTCAAGTCTATGTAAGGGGCATTGCATATTGGCAAATGTTCAATTACCCACTACCGCGCGCTCGCATTTTGATTTGATCGTGTTTAGTTAACTTGCAAGACACGACATTAGTAATGAGCTCAGTAAGAATAAGTATTATCCTTTTTGATAAAGTATTAATTTCTAAAGTGTAAACAATATTCAATGCTTTTTTATATCTATGGTTCGAACCCACTACCCGTAACCGCTAGCCACCCCGGCTCTCAAAACGGTGAACGAAAACATCGTGAGGAAACTAGCTTGTCCTAGAATTAAAATAATAAAACATGTGCCATCTACCAACCCGCACTGGGCCCGCGTTGAAAAATACGGATCATTTCCTCGCACAGAGAGGAGACCAGTATCCCAGCCGTCGGAATATAGGCTGACATGCTACGTCACCCAAGAAAACTCACAAGCAACTTGCGTGTCTCGAGGTAGCGACAAGAACGCAGATCATGCACGCAAGTGTATACGTACCCTAGTAGTAATACGAACAGTACTAACCACGATTAGTGGTCGACTAGGAAGCCATTACAGCAAAAATGATGTTACGTTATGATGATGTTAAGGAAAGTAGAAAGATCTCATTTATTAGAGCAAAGTGACAGGTTGGATTGAGGAAATGAGGCTGGTAGAAAAGCCAGATTCCAGTGGTTTTTTAGAGCGGTTGAGCCTCTTTTTTTAAGAATGCATATGTGAAGGAAATGGAGTGAGCGATAACGTGACGGTTAACAGAGGACAATCAAAGAAGAAGTTGCACAGACCCAAAGTCACATAGGACAGGAGAGAAACATGGTTACAGAATCCTTTTAAAATTTTTGGTTCTTGTGCTATAAAAGTTTGAGATTTTAGTGCATAAGTAGCCTACGTTATAATTCATACTTATTAATTTTTGTAACGATGTTCAGTTTGATTTATTAAAAGGTTACCTTTAATGATATCTATTAAGAAACTAATATTATAAAACGTCCATTTTGCAAGGATTTTACTATCGCCTCCCACAATAACAATTTTATTAATCTTACCAAATGGCAATTTAATTAAACACTAAATAAAATTAACGAACACACATTGCAAAACAATCATACACATTGAGAAAGCTACATTGTAACATTTAACGTAAAAGGAACTGAAATACAAAGTTTCGCCACTCTCAAGACGCAGGTGACGGCACTATAAAATGGCGAACGCCTTTCAATTTCAAGAGTTTACACAAATACATAACGTTATGCAATACTCATGCGCAGTGTTTGCTATGATGTTCACTTTGTTCAGCTTCTGAAGTGAGCGAGGAATGAACGAGGTCACGAAATTGATACCTAGTTCTAGGTAATATGTCAGTTTAGTATCCAAATAAAAAAAAATCCAAAGAAGTTGAGAGAACAAAACGAGTACCACAAAGGAACATGGGAAAAACAAGGGCAGGAACATTGTGGCTATACACAAAGAGAGTAAGTATTGACTGACATCTTGGTTAAGATCTCGAGAATCTACTGGATTTGGACAAGAAAATACCGGTTGTTGCGGTAATCCTTCCGGTAGACCTAAGTCCAGCAGCAGACAGGCTGTCATCTGAAATAATCATGAATGTGAGACTGTTTCGTAATTCTAGACTTACCTTGCTGGCCTGTGATCTTCAGTGTACTGATTAACTAATCTCTTCTCCGACTGAATTCGAAGTTTGAAGAAAGATTTCGCAATATCTAAAACTCGTACTTTCTTCCGTTTCCAATAAGCATCTCAAACCGGCACAGAATCCACGCATTCTAAAGTGAGAATTCGACAATAAAACATTAACCTTTAACCTGAGGAACCGTGACAAATACTTGTTGCGAATCAACCGGGGCGTTACTAATCGGTTAATGAATCTAAATGACTCACTGCGCAGGCGCAAGCCTCAGGGTTTCAAAGTAAAGTTACAGAATAGCAACAGACTTGTGTATATGATATTGAAAGCCAAAGTGCTTGTAACTAATGGTTAAATTGGCTTCAGGGCTATCACGTGCAGTCTAAAGTAGTGTTTGGGTACGTTACAAGACTTACAACAGACTGGTACCTATACTAAGTCACGGTTCCTTTTCAGGCTCTTGATGGAAAGGTGAGGGATACATTTTATCCCGGGAGTATATTCCATTGTGATAATTTCAGACTTTCGGGGTGGCCAGCAGGTAAAGCCGCTGGCAGAGCTGGCAGAAGACGCTAATAAAAAAAGCTTCTAAAGTAGTACAGCCCAATTTTAACACAATATATATTTTCATAAACATAAAAAAGCAGAAGAATCTAAAAACGGTGAAGGAAAATATCGTAAGGAAACCGGCGTGTCCTAGAACCAAAAATTCGACGACATGTGACATCCACCAACTCGCACTAGGTCCGTGTGGTGGTTTATGGCCCATCCCCTCTCTCACAGAGTGGAGGCCTGTGTCCCAGTATTGGGCACGTTAAAAGGCCGATGATGATGATGAAAAAAACATGCTCGTTGCACAGATAAATCAAAATTGATTTTTTTATTTTTTATTACTGGCAGGCTCGCGCTTGTTCAAAATGTTGTGTACGATAAAACCGAAGTCATGTTACATGTCCAGATACAAACACCTATGGTCATTTTACATAGCTAATTACCAAATGTAGCTTCAAACTAAAGTAGTTGCCCTACCTGTCAAATGGTGCCCCTAAGCACAACGAGAACCACATTCTAAATTGCCCCGTCATTTTGCCGAGCTCTCCAATATGGGCCAGTAGTGATTACGTGTGTAACCTAATGACTGTCTAATATGAAGTAGATGTGCGGACGCAATCTATGTAACGATGTTACGAGATTCAGGTGATTCTATAAAAAGAAAACTTGATCTGTGGTTTCATGCGTTGGTGAAGAAGTGATTGGATTAATTAATCTGGTTTTCTGTTTCTGTGGGTGTTAGACCATTACTTTCCATTAGCGTAGGTATGATAATCTATTAATTAACGGAAATATGAGAAAACCAAATAATTTGTTTGGTCTTTCAATCCGAATTCATAAAATTTTAAATGATGACTTAGTTGCCACTATAAGTGGCTATAAAAAACTGGGTTATGAAATCCCAATCGATCGTACCATGACGTGTCAAAACTATCATGGTTCGACTGCTATTAAGGGACAGATGTATACAAGTCATATACTTCTGTCCCGCACTCTCAAAATAACCATGCTCTAAGAGATTGTGGTCACCCTCCTGTTCTATTTTATTTAACACATTGTTACAGTATTAACACCATTGCAAACGCATTTTCTGTTTAAGTGAGTCTAAATCTCCTTACCAATCGCAAAACGTGCGCAAACGGATTATCCTTAACTAATCTTACAAATAAATGAAGATGCAATGCTTACAAATGTAGGTCGAGTGCCCTATCCAACCTCCTTCGACTTTCATTATTACTCATAGATATTAACTGGTCCTATAAACGTTAACCAGAGCTTAAAATACATTGGGTAACCAGGCCTGAGTAGTGGTTTTGTGTTAGATGCACTCTAAAATCATAAAATGTTATTGATGCTATCTAACCAGAGATTAGCAATACATTATTAGGCAATCATGCTATGCAGCTATGGTAGCAAATCTATCTTTAGCTGTCAGATTAAACGATGCAGCTGGTCTAAGGCCTTTAAAAGGCTAACTCACTTGCGTTAATCTGCTTATGGATACCTACTCACTAGTGTATCTGCTTATAATCTTTTACATAGTTGTGTTGCCTACTTAAGGAATACTTACTTAAAATATACTTTAGTACCTTCCTACTTTATAGGATCTGTCCTTATTTGGGACGCACGTGTCCTAAGTTAAGATCTTGTAATAGTTTGTCACCTGTGAGAAGCCAACACGGCCAGACTATTTCGCGAATATTATATTGATTTCAACGAGATATGTGTCATTTAGGTATGACAATCACAAAAATAGAAATGTAGTTTAGTAGAATGACATAATGTTTTTATTCAAGTATTTATTTAATATTTCATGCACACAAACGTACAGAGGTGGAATAAGAAACAACAATGAGAGAAAGAAACAATAGACAAACGTACGAAGTTGTAAAGAAGTAAGAAGTAATAACAAAGACATATAAAAAAGAGGAGATGATAATATACGTGACGATCAACAATGGAGCCCAAATCACATGAAACAAGAGTAGGAAGATGATGATAAACAGAAAATCGAGGTAGTCTTTATTCTCTAGAAGCGTTAATAGTCCTTAAGAAAAACCTAAGTACAATAAATTCAATATCTTAGCAAAAATTATGGTAAGATAAACTAAGGTTTCAGAAACAGGAACTGGACAATAGTCACGTTCTCACTCTTTTCAAGTCCAAACTTGGTTTTGCAACCCGCCGCAACAGTTCCCAAGGCACTAAATAACAGAACAGTATAGGAAAACATTAAAATAATACACAAAGTGATGCAAACCCAAGAGAGTGGTCAGATTTATTGCGCAAACGCAGCCTCAGACGTAAAGGTTAAACACGGCAATTATACACAAAGGCACAGTGAAACGTACTTTCTTAGGCTCGTGTCTGCAATATTCATGTTTTCTGTATACGACGGAATTTTCCTAGCCTAGCATAAAGGTCTTGCTGCCTGGTTTCTTTGACCTGGTTGCAAGCGCTATTGATGAGGTCATGATTTCGATTTCTGGGTCGGAAAAAATATTCTGTAATTATTCATCTGAAGAAAGAGGACTGCTACCAGAAATTCTTAGTAACAGCCTCGACTATGCTTGTTCTCGGTTAACCGACTATAAGTTTCGCTATATGCTGTTGAGCACTCTTGAATTTCGTGATTCATAAGACCGCGTGTAGCTTTTCGGTTGTCATCTTACGCTAGACGCACTGAGGCGTATCTATTGTCCGTTACATACGAATTGTATAACTATTTAAGTTGGGCAAATTGAGTAAGTGCTAATAACCGGTTTGTCAAAAGCTGTTACGTGTGAGCATCTAAAACTAGGCATTATTTGATAATTTTTTGTTCGATTCCTTCGAAGTTGCTGTTGAAAAAGAAATCATCATTCTTGATTATGTTATCCTCATTTCAATTTATTGGCGCAACATGTTTTTATCTTCCTTCATTATCGTCATCATCCACAGCCCGGCTTTGCCCACTGCCGACCTTAGGCCTTGTTACGCCTCTATTTTCTTTGATGTGCCTCATCAAGTTTGTACACGCAATGGCAACAAAAGTCTGTCCATCGTCCTTACATTATTCACAGCGGATCTTTGTGTCTCTGAAGTTAGGCTCTGCGAACCATTGCGCGAGAAACAGTTTGTCAACGAGTACAGTAAGTGAGATAGAATGCTATAAACTGCTATAAACGTAAACGAGTGAAAGAGGCAATTATACAATGCTATCTTCTAATTCAACATTGACACAAAAACAGCAACTGCGCAGTGTCTTGCAGCCTACTTCAGAGACACAAAGATCCGCTGTGACTACTTTACTTTTCTATAATTAGTCGTCATAGGTTTAAAGATATTTATTTCCCATAAGAACTTATAAATAACAGTCCACATATAATGAGATAAAGAGTTACTTAATCTAAATAATAATATAATATTTGCCTCTGGGGCTCTCATCTCGTTGAAAAGGACAATTTGGTGCCAATTATACTATGACCCACATTGACAGTTGTTTGACTCAATTTTGCAAGAATTTTCATTGCCCACGCTGTAAACATTAACACCCATTAGGTATTCCACTTTTGGGATGATGGCCGAAACGGTAACTTTTACTTTTTTTTTCAGTTTGGCAACACCGTGCATAATGTCAGTGTTGCGAGATACAATAATGCATTTTGCAATGTGAATTAGGTATGAATTTTTTCGTGAATACCTAAAGATGATAAGTGGGTGATTCAAACAAATTCGCTTCTTTCCTTGCGACAGAATTTCTGAAATGCTTTATTATTACATATACTGTGGTCTGTTACTAAATTTGCATAAAGCATCAAACATACCTGGACATTCTAAATTGATGCTACGAGTACTCTGCACCTTACCTGATATCTATTTATGTAAGTTGACAGTACCTAACTGGTGATTCAGAGCAATTAGGTACCTATCATAGGCCAAAGTGATAGCTACAGAGGTCAAAACTCGACACCCAAAATTCTTTTAAACATCTTACAACACCTTCATCCTACGCTTCTCTTTAATAAAACAAAAAAGAAATGATAATTACTATCAAAATTTCGAAGTCCAGTCAGAGGGAGTGTCGGCAACAAAAGTGGTTGCTGGCTTTCTGTGGTATACTTTTAATCTTATTGGAATGCCGACCAACTGGTCCACTGGGCAGCCTACCAAATTTCCTTGAGGCTACCGGCGCAAGAGCAGACGAGTAGCGGATTTTGGAACAATAGCTATATGATATGTTTGAATGAAGTACCTAAGCCTACTATTGTTGTTAGGTAATTGTTAAGAAATTAGTTAAGAGTAGGTAGCTCCTGCGCTAATTAATTAAAGAAGTAGAGCATGATTGCTTTGATCAAATTAGATTCTCGCGGTGTGTATTTAATAATCGAGATTATAAAATTTTCATTGGCAGGTATGAAATTACATTTATTGCACAGCACATACGAGTTGAGGTCCGAAAGTTCGCGGAATATTTTCCTTGAAAAGTTTTTAAGGATGCTCCTAAATATGACCTACAATAGCTACATAGTTGGTACTCACTTAGTTCAGATGCTAAGGTACTCACAAAAAATACTTTTTGGACCACAGTGTTCATTTTAAAAGCTGGACAGCGTTCATACCTATTTCTGCTATCTTAGTTAACTACTAGACGCCAATTAAACACATCCTCATTTATTCACCCAGATTTCTATCAACAAAACAAAGTGCGTTGACGTCACAAATCGCTTCCGCGCCTGCCCTCTCACAATCACATGCGCAGACGCAGGCAGTGTTGTCCAAAGTGGGCGAACACGAGCCTTTTCACGTCAAAACACTTTCTCCGTCGTTACATCGTGTGTGTGTGTGTGTGTTTGTTTGCTCGCATCTTCCTCGTAATAATGACGTGTTTGAATATTGCATTGCTTTCTTTGTCTGTCTGTTATCTTGACTGGTGTGACAGAATTCGGGGTAAGATGACGCGTGTCCGTGAGATAATAACATTTCTTTCGATAGTGACTGCGTTGTGGAAGTCAGATCATGAAAGCTGAATTGATATTCAGCTCACCTGTAACTGAGATCATTAGGCAGGCATCCATTAGATTGTTAGGAACATAGGAACATGCATTCCCAAATCATTGCCCTTTTTCAATTTGATCAGGGATCAAAATCAAAAGGATATCTATAATATTTTTTAACCGACTGCTCGAAAGAGGGTTATTGTAAACAGGAAAATATTGTCTTTTTTAATTGGGATAGGTTTGCTCTTGACTCTAGTCTAGATCAGAGGTGACAGAGACAGAGTCGACGATGGAGTGAGCTTACCCAGAAGAGCCTGTTCACTCACTCTAACTTTGAAGAGATTCGGGTTGAATGCGTTCGGAAACACAGACGCAGGAGACTAATCAACCATTCGGTCCACGGAAGGAAATAAACTTTTAAAACTGATAGGTAGCATCATCCTATCCTAAACATATTATCTGTGCCTAAACTTATCCTCCCAAACCTGGATCAGTGTGTGTGTGTGTGTGTAGCAAACAGCTGTTTTCAAAACACTTGTCTCAATCTACATAAATTAATCGAACCACTTCTCTAATCTTGTCAATAACTTTTACTTTCCATGAGTAGGTAGTTAAATAAATCAGATAGGCGGAAATCAATATTATAATTCACTAAGCACGTATTTAATAACTGTGATTAAGAACATATATTATTCAGGCAACTGTTGATTTGTTCTAAAAGTAGACAATAATAGGAATATTATAAAAAAGCGAACTAAAAAGAAGTAAACAAGAAGAAAATCATGCTGTGCAGTCGGAGGATACATGTTCGCGAGCTGGCTGACCAAAACCAGATGTATCCTCCGACTGCACAGCATGATTTTCTTCTTGTTTACATCTTTTTAGTTCGCTTTTTAAGCAGTCGGGTTTTTTGATTTTTTTAATTAACTTTTTTTATTTATAACTTTTTAGTTATCTTTTTTTAGAATTAGTTACATTTTAACATATAAGTGTTATATATTTTTGAAATCAGCTCTTAAAGCCCTTTATTTTGATACCCCACACGATAGGTTCGGCAGAAAAAAAAAAAATTCTCCCCCACAATATGGCGCCCAAAATCCGCCATTTTTCTATTTTCCAATTTTAATGTAGCCAGTGACACTCGCAGGGTTAAGACGAATCGATTGACGTACGAACCATCAAAATCGGCCAACGCCTTTGGTCTCTAGAACGCCACATAGGAACAAACATACATACATACATACATACATACATACATACTTACATACATACATACATACATACATAGACTGATAAACACATTACCCTCCTTCGGCAGTCGGGTAATAATAATACAAAAATATTGAATAATATCATTAAGGTTGCCATACGAACTATTTTGTGTGCGGGGTTAAAATGCCTGCTATCTCATCAGACAACACGTGCGAAAGAGATAGATGCTGTGATGAACAATAAGAAGCTAGTTCACGTACGAATTAGAACTTTTGCAAGTTTTTAGCGAAACGGATGCTGATTTAGGACGAAAACGAGCGCGCGGAATTTTTTAAACAGACCTTTGGGAGTCTAATCTAAAAAACGACAAAATGTATCTGTCTGTTAAAATTAAAATTATTTGCATTGTTGAAATACTAATCTATTCCTGTATGGTGGCCGTTTTGCAATTTTCCTTCTTCTTATGGTTTTTATTTCCGCTCAAAGATGCGTTAAAATTAGTGTTAAAATATGGAACTTTCGACGCTCATAACTTTCAAATATGTTCCTTTTATACTTTTATTTCCATACAGGGCTAGATAATGATGAGACAAATTGATATCATTTTTTATTTTGAACGTACATCGTCAAACAGTGGAGTAATCGCCAGACTACGTTTGTATGGAAGAGTGATCGACTAGTGTAACCTTAAACAAATTCCAAGAGACAAAAATAAACAATTTAAAAACGACTTCCCACTCAAACGAGTTACCATGAAATCGATTCTATTCATTGAATAAACATACCTACATGGTGTCTGGTACAACACTGTCTATGGGAGGTGGAGGCAACCATGTCTATAGTGACAACAATGGATATTGTTTGTTATTGTTTGCCTAACAAGTGCTTACGACTGTAAAATAATAAAACTTTCTTTGCTATAGATACGTGTATGAGAATGAGCTGCACGTACCCATGGCATAACTAAGATTAATAATTACTAATCGTGCCTTGAAAAATAAATTAATAAGCACAGGTATTCTATGATAATTAGATGTTATCACTAATACCTCTGTTCATACCCGAATCCTGATGTAATGTTTACCATGTGATAATCAGTGCACTATGCCTATGCCCGGTATAATATGTGCACTATGCCTATATAATCAGTGCACTATGCCTTTGCACTATGCCCGGGCATTAGGTTAGGAATCAAGTCAAGTCAAATCGGGCAATGTAATGAATAGCTACTGATTTAAACTTCTATATTTATCACATTGTCTGGTCAATATAAATATTGCTATGTAACGGTTGGGCAATTCGATAAATATGGTCAATGAATTAGTCGAAGAGCCAGCGAAGCCAGCTCGGGAACTTAGGGTACTTCGACACGGTTAGGTAAGGTTCGAAGTCGATGACGGGAGTTTCTCTGCACTCATCATCTACTTCATGTTAGGTTACTTTAGACCCTGCAGACAGGAATAGGAGCCCCGCATGCAAATTGTCTGGGCATTATGAATAAAGCTGTATTAATCACTTGATCCGTATCATATCTATCCAATACTCCCCCAATAAGCCAAAGAGTTGCCTGTCGTAAAAAAATATAACAGGTATCGATAAAAGTTTAAATTATCAAATCGATTAACATTATCATTTGTCTTGTTTCAGGTCACAGCCTTGGCTGTGCTCAGCATAGCAACGGCAAAGAATTCGACGGCAAAAACGAAACCGAAACGACAATTAGACAACATAAGAACGCATGAAAACTTACAATACTCACTCGTACTCCCACATTCAAGAGTTCAGCATTATAGAGCACTGGGCAACAACCGACGCATTTCTCATGGCCCAACGAAAGGAAAACTGCCACCATACGCGGTTCAGATGGAGCCCGTCGTACAGTATTCTCAAAAGGATCCTCTGTATGACCCCAACCAGGAAAACTTAGAAGAAACGGTTGTAAACAAAAACGAGATCTACGCTCAGTCCAAAATCCTGAACTTACAAGACCAGTCCAGTGCTGAAAGCTACGGTCCTCCCTATGGCACTTTACCTACCGCTCCTCTGTACAGTCAGCATCCTCATTACTATGAAGAACCCGAACCTATTATCGAAATCATTATCAAGGAGTCCAATGAAACGCTGCCGGCACCTCCTCCACCACCAGTTCAAAAGAAAAAGAAGGAACCTGTACATGTTTTCTACGTAAAATACAGTAAAGATCCTCATTCTAAGGACAAGGTCATTTATGAGAAACCAATTCCCGCTATTACTCCTCCTACCAACGATGAAGATGAACATCATGAACATGAAGATGAATACGTGACGGTGACTCCTGAGCCTTACTTACCTCCTAAGACTACCACTTTACGAGCCATTATCAAGCCAGAATCTGAAGTTTACCACAGTGACAGTAGTGTAAAGGTTACTTTCGGTAGTGAAGGCCGCCATTACAGTGACAGGCGTGAAAGTCACAGTCACTCTGAACATCATGAGCAAGAGACTGCACCAAAGCCAGCTATCGCATTTCCCAATTCACCGCCACAACCCTCTCCTCAAAGCCACCACAGCGTCCAAATTCATCAAAGTCACCCGCAACTAGAGCGATCAGCCTCGCCGAAGCCACAGTTTGTAGAATCCAGTACCCGACCATCCTTCTTACAACACCAACATCAGCACCAGCAGCAATCACAATTCTTCAGGTCTGGGCCCCCACAAGCTCAAAGCCGAATCCAGTTCCAACCTCAACCAGTCCCCAATGAACAACAGCTGCCAAGACAGGGACCATCAGTGTCACCGTTCAGACCCCAGCAACAGCCCCAAACTCCTAGAATTCCATTTGGACCTACACCTACCTTCAACGCTGCTTTCTCTAACGGTCCTATCGGTCCTGTGACACACTTTGGTAGCCCAACTGCTGCCAGCCCAGTAACTGCTTTCCCTACAGCCTCATTCCCCAGAGCAAACAACGGACCGAGTTTTCATTCACGCATAAATGGACCACCTTCTTTTGCTCCAAGACCACAGTTCAATGGACCTCCAAGAACTAGCTTCCATTCTGGACCACAGAGGCCTTTCCCATCCAAGCCAAATAATTACTTCGATGATCCGAAGTACCTGCAGGAGAATTATCACACTATCACTACCGAACAAGTTGATTCACCAAAACAGCAACAGTTGCCTAGCAGGCCCTTGCAGTCTTTCGTACACCCAAGTCCCAGCCCAAGCCCAGTTCAATTCCAAGAGCATCGCCGTCCGCCTATTGTTCCTCTTAACCAACAACTTCCTCAGCAGAGACCAGCTCAGCAATTCGAATCAATCCACAATAAACCTTCCCTCTCTATTAATCCCAGTGTATCCCCCTTCTTTAACCTCAAACCTTCTCCACCACTTGTTGAAGATAACCGCCCACCTTTCCACCAGTCTTCCTTGCAGTCTCAGTCTCAACAACAATTTAGTTTCCACCAAGGACCTCAGGGACTTCCTAGGCCATCTCCTCAGATTCCATTCCAACAACACTCATTCCCTTCACCGTCTCCCTCTCCACAAAATCAGTTTGTTCCATCACCTTCTGCTGTTCCTTTATACAACTTCCATCCTCAACCCTCACCGACACCTGATGTTTTCCACCAAGGCTCACCATCGGAAAGACCGTTTAACCACCAAGCAAACATTGAACATCAACAGAACATTGGTGGTCTAGTGCCTGGTGGAGGTGAACTGGTACCAGCTATATCGAAATATGAACAGCACATTACTGTTAATGGACCTACATCTCAACCCTTCAGTGGTCTTGGAGAGCCTAGCCCTAGTCAACCTTCACCAACACCTAGTCAACAACAACAATACCATCAACTGCAACAGCAGCATAATCAACAACAACAGCGTAAACAACATGAACAGCAACAGCGACAGGAACAACAACAGCGCCAGCAACAGCAAGAACAACATCAGCGCCATCAACAAGAAGAACAACAGCGTCACCAACAACAAGAACAGCAACAGCGTCAACAACAGGAACAACAACAGCGTCAACAACAGGAACAACAACAGCGTCACCGACAAGAGCAACAGCATCGTCAACAACAACAGCAGCAGCAGCAATACCAACAGCAGCAGCAACAATTGGATGCAGAACAGGAACAAGTTAGGTTACAGTTAGCTCATAACGTCCAAAAGCAACAAGAAGAAATCCAACGACTTCAAGCGCAACTGTTGCATTCACAACATCAACAGCAGCAACAACAAGAGCAATACCAGAGCGGTTACCAGCAACAAGTTCAAGCCACATCGCCTAGATCTCAATACATTCAAGAAAGATCACGACCACATCCTACATTCGCCACAAGCACGGTGTCTCCTCCTTATTATCAATCAACATCTAGGACGGTCGAAATCAAACCGACAACGTCGAAATATGTATCTTCTACACAGAACTCAGTAACATCAGCACCAGAAACTAAAAAGGAGGAGAAGAAAAAGAAGCCCAGCATTGAACTTCCCGATGAAGTACCAGATGATCTCCGTGAACAACTGTTGTCTTCAGGCATCTTGGATAACGCTGACATCAGTGTATTGGACTACGATAAAGTAGGAGACACGCCTTTGGATTCTCTGCCTCCAGACCAGCTCGCTAACTTCTTTAGTGCTGGTGGTGGTCAACAGATTGCTGCTAGTGAAAATAGACCCGTCTATGTCAAGCCTAACGGAGATTCTATTCAATCTAGAATTGATGAAGATATTGAAGATGATCAGGAATTCGCTGCTTCAGAAAACGTTCCCAGTTACGTTGCTCCCCCGCCCAATGGCCAAGCTGTTGAAATGAAAGTTGTACACTTTAACCCTGAAACTGCCGAAGGACAGCAACTGGCTGAGAAATACATAAAAGAAAATGCCACGCAAGTTGACCCCGTAGCATTAAACGACAAAAGGTACAACAGATATTTGCCTTTAAAAGTAAGTGGTAACCAGTTCCCGCTACCAGATGTCCTAAAGGGCAGGAAAGTGACATCAGTTGTTGTTTTGGCTCCCGTTGAGACTGAGGCCGTAGGTGCCCATTCAAGAACAGAGCGAGCAGCAGAAGAAAACTTGAAAGCAATTAAATTCGTCGCTGGTGAGAGTTTGCAAGAGGTACTGAAACGACCAACAAAAGACAATTTTGAGAAGTGGTTGGATGTTGAGAAGAAAACCGCCACTGATCTGCAATCGGTTGTCTTGCTTGTAACTGGGTAAGAAATCGTAGTCTCTATTTTATTTTGCGACTTTAAACCAATAAAAATAATTTGATGATGCTATAACGAAAAATGTTTGTTTACAGTGACGCTGAAGCTGCCGATGGAAAAGAAATCTTCATGTACGACATCACTTCAGGAAGCGTGAACAAACTAGATGGTGACCTATCAAACGCATTCGTTGAGGCTGCTGAGAACAACTCTCTTAGCAAAGACATCGAATCATTGGCCATTGAAGGAGAAGGTACTCCAGAAAATTTTGACAAGGACAAAAATGACGACGTAGCAGCGGAAGGTTCTGAAAATGTGCCATTATTTGTAGATTTATCAGGCTTAAACTTAGATCAGGGAAACTCAAACCAAGTGTCAATATCATCAGGTTACAGTAAAACGAAACATGGCAGATCGTTTAGGAGACATTGATGAGCAAATGCCAAATGGCGTCTGATCCTTGTAAATAGTCTAGTATTAGTATTACTAAATTAAATTCAACGCGATTGTTGCGTGTAGACGTAATTGTTTTTTTACAAAAGTGATAATGGTTGTACAATATAAAATAACTGCCTATTAAACTTGCTTTCATTTATTTCCCTGATTCCCTCACAAATGCATAGTTATAATGTGAATTTAATATTGCTTAATTTAATACCTACATAAATATTTCTTAAGAATGTGTAATTCAATCAGATGCCTCATAAAATTTAAAACTCAATTACCTTAATATCAAAGTAAATCTGAATATTTGCATTACAATTGCACACACCAGACATGGTAAAATAATTATTTAACTAGTTATTCAATGTTTAATGATAATTCAATAAAAAATAATCGACTGTAATAATCGAATGGAATCGATTCCAGCGATTTAATTTTTCACTGCTAGCAACACAGATTTGAAATGTCAAACATATGGATTATTTGTGGACGAGGTTCATATCGCAGTGTAAAATTCACAGTCTTTATTTATTTTCATGTATTTTGCTATAATTTTTGACAAGTAATCATGATGGAGGGTTCTCTAAGTAAATGGACAAATGTGATGAAGGGGTGGCAGTACCGGTGGTTCGTGTTGGACGAGAATGCTGGCCTGCTTTCTTATTATACGGTAAGTGACGTTTCATACTAACCGTATTACCAAATTAATCGTCGTTTAAACTATGATTTCTGCACGGTTTTTCCTTACATATGATTACTTGCCTTGAAAATATCGCTAAAATGTGTAAGTTCATAGCAACGTCCGCGAAATTTTAATACAATATTATTAACCTTCTTATGAGAAAATGCAGAACAAACACTAAAATTGTATAAGAAGACACATTAAATTGGACACAGCTCAATACGATGACCTAGTGTTTAAACTTAGAATTAATAGAACTGTGATTTCAGAATAAAAATAATAGTAAACTGTTAGAAACTCTTTAGTGCCAATGTCAAGGTTAGAGTTTGTTGTTTATGTGTACCATAGATGCCAAGGTGAGGCAAAGGCCGTGGATATACAGCCAATACAAAGACTTCTTGGTGATCAGTGATAGAAAAGTTTAACAATACCATATACTTCATTAGAAAATGAAATAGGGTAAGCCAAGATTATGGCTCTTGTATTTAGAATTTACTAATACAAAAGCCAGGGCACTGATATTTTGTAGTGTGATAAAGTAATAAATAAAATATAGCCTCTCTAAGTTATGGTGGTAATAGAAATATTTATCATTCCATTTAACTTCCAATAAGTACAAACTTTTTCCAATTAGTAATTTATTTTAGGAAAAACACCTTTTTCACAAAGAATCAAATGAATTAGACTTTTTTATATTAAGAGTATTAGAGTTTATTGCATCATAATTTTATTATTAAAACTAAGAATGGATGACACTGAATACTCAACTATTGTTATGTACTTGTAGAACTAACAAAACATTCCTTGAATTCAAATAAAACCTTTGTCCATTTGTAGCATAAGTTTTGCATATTATAAAACTTTAATAGAATTGGTATCTACTACTACTATAGTGTATTTCATTCAAAACAATAACTAACATTATATTTTATAGAAAAATGCAAGTGTTTGTATGTAAATAACCTTTTTAAAATGAAATTATCACAAAATACTACTATTGAATATGCTATGCATAAAGTTTATGTATTTGCCAATCATTTTATCTCTTAGTTTTTCCTCAATGCAGTGACATAAAATATTTAATATTATTCACTATTTCCCAAACTGGACCTTTTCATAGGATTACAGCGCTCTTCCTGTCATAATAAAAGGCGTTTGATAAGCATAAGCATTCATAGCTGCATGTGCATAGATTAAAACATTCAGTACTGCTGGGATACAGGACTTCTGTCTGTATGAGAAACTGGGCCGTAATCTGGACTTCAGTGCGGGTGGCTAAAAAGGCCTGACTCAGCATCAAGACAATTAAAGGCTGATTCTTGCAATAATCATACAGAAAATCGAACAAAAACTAATTAAAAATCGAATCTATGCTTTACATACTTATCATAATAAAACAATACCTATATATTTTTATTGACGCCATTTTTAACATGACTCAGCACTTTCTTATCTTTCAAATAGTTTTGTCTAAAGAAGTTGTAGAACATGTAGTATACAAATATGACGTTAGGAAAGTATAGGATGGTGATCCCGAGTGGTGCGGGGCAGCTTGGTAGGAACACTTGTGCGGAGTATATTATCATTAATGTGAACTGGATCTGAAATGAGAAAAAGTAGCTTTGATTATTTTTATTAAGCCATACTGTACATTATTAACATAACAGTTCATAGAGTCATTGGTCTCATAAAAACAAATATTTTCAAGTTCACTTTGTACCTATCATCATGTCAGTAGGATATTCCCTACGCATGAAAAAAAGATTTGTTATTTAACCAGTTTATCGATAAAAAGACTATATAGAATACTAATACTAAAAACAGAATCAAAATTAATCGAAAAACAAATAAGGTATAACAATTTAAAGAAATATATCCCTCTCCACGAAAACGCTGTTTTCTATGGCAGTTGTATGGGCGTCATGACATCTGACGTCATTTGGCACGTCGGACTTCTCTTTCTAATTTTCATTTTTGACACTTAATGACTTCGTCTCTAATCGAGATATTATATATTTATTAACTATAGTTAATAAGAATTTCATTTAGCAAATAAAAATAAAAAATTTTTTTTTTTTTTTTTTTCTTTGTTAGTAAGAACAAAATTCTTAACAATTAATTACGATCTAGCCTAAAAGACTAATAAGCAATTTAACTCTAACTTAATATGTTACGTTATAGATTATGTTAAAACTAAGAATAGTGTCCATTTGCACTTTTACACAAGTCCGTAGCACTTTCTTAGAGTCTGATATAATTTATAAAAACACTATGTTCATGTGTTATATGTATAGCACAGCGTTATCACTATTATTCATTCACTTTGTACACTACACTAATTCAAAAGGTTTAGTTCTTTTTAGCCTACGCACTAAGTCTGTATTGTCTAGCAGCTGAATAGCCTCAACGTTCACGTGTCGATGAAGTCTGTGTTCGTGGGCTTCAGCAAATTTTTGGATGATGGTGGTGACGAATTCCGTTTTAAGGTCACGGTGAAGATCGTCATTTCTTATGTACCAGGGTGCATTTACAGCATCTCTGAGCACTTTATTTTGAAATTGTTGAATTAATTTTACGTTGCTTTGTTTAGTACAGCCCCAAAGTTGGATACCATACGTCCAAATTGGCATCAGTATATGCTTGTATATGGTTATTTTATTATGTATTGATAGACAGGATTTCCTTCCAAGTAACCAATACATACTTTTATAACGTATGTCGAGTTCCTGTCTTTTCTTTTTGACATGAGCTTTCCAACGCAACTTGGCGACGAGAGTTATGCCAAGGTATTTGGCTGTATTAGCATAAGGCACTTGCATGCCATTTATGTAGATTGGGTGATAGTCCAAGTGTTTATTTGTGAAGTCAATGTGAATTGATTTTGACTCATTCAGTTTGATCTTCCATTTTTGTGTCCAGTCATAAACTTTGTTCACAGCTAGTTGAACTTTTTCTACTGCTTCTTTGTGGCTTGATCCGGTAGCCATAATTGCAGTATCGTCTGCAAAGGTCGCAATGGTGTTGTTTTCCAGTTCTGGGATGTCACATGTGTATAACAAGTACAAAATTGGGCCTAGCACACTTCCTTGAGGCACCCCAGCTTTTATAGCTTTTAGCTCGGAATATGCATCTTCTTGCCGTATTCTAAACATTCTATTAGTTATATACGACTCTAGGATATCTGCAAATTCTGGTAGCATGCGTCTGAGCTTGAATATTAGACCCTTATGCCAAACTTTGTCAAAAGCTTGCGCGACATCTAAAAAGACGGTGGCGCAGACTTCCTTATTTTCAAGAGTTTTTTCAATGATATGGGTTATTCTATGTACCTGGTCTATTGTTGAATGTTTTTCCCTAAAGCCAAATTGATGATTTGGAATAAGGTCTTTGTCTTCTATTACTGGTTTTAACCGTTTCAATAACAGTTTTTCGAATAGCTTTGATAACACGGGCAACAGAGAAATAGGTCTATATGATGATACTTCATGGGGTGGTTTTCCAGGCTTCGCAATCATAATGACTTCAGCGACCTTCCATGGCTCAGGTACATATTTTAAAATAAATGCAGCATTGATAAGCTTGGTCAGCTTTACTATGGCTTTGCGTGGGAGGTTTTTTAGAATTTCCCCTGTAATGAGGTCGTAACCCGGCGACTTTTTCGAGCTAATGTTATTTTGGATTTCTCTCATTACTTCTTTAGGAGTCACAAGCTTAATTCTTTGGCTTTGTGACAATATTTCACTCTCAAGTAGTTCTATCGAGCTTTCATTGGGTTGAAAAGTTTCTTCTAAGTGTTGAGCAAACCTTAACGCTTTTTGGTCATTGCTTATGGCCCATGATTTTCCGTCGATATCTCTGATGGGCGGTATTTGTTTAATTGGCCTTTTTAGATTTCTTGTTGCTTTCCAAAGGGAGTAATCAGTTGATTTGTCATTGGTTAGCTGCAGAAGGTTGGTATTCAGAGATTCATCCTCAAACTGTAGAATTTTCCTCTTTAACCGTTTAGTTAGGTTATTTAGTGATGTTTTATCCCTCGGGCACCTTGTTTGCTGCCAAAGCTTCCTTTGTTTCCTTTTCTCAGATAGTAAATCTACAATTGCCTTAGGATAGATAAATCCCTTATATTTACGTTTTAATTGCGGTGTGTTGTTCCACGCACATTGTTGGATATTAACAATATATTTGTTTACTTCTGAGTCAAGCTGATCTTGCTTTTTTATCGGCGTTTTAAGGTCGATAATATTATCTAGATCAAGGGCAAAACCTTTCCAATCTGTAAACTTATTAACCAGGATTATGTGGTTTTCTTTGAGTAGGATTTTTTGACTCAGCATTAGTACAATTGAAGAGTGGTCCGAGTTCATATGAAAACCTTCCTCCAAACTGAGGTAGTTGGCGGATATATTTTTGCATATGAAAAAATCTATAAGATCCGGTATTTTCTGGTGGTCAGTGGGCCAGTACGTTGGTTTACCCGTGCTCATAACTTCTGAATGTGTTTCTTTAACTGCACTTAAGAGCTGCCTTCCCTTAGTTGTAGTAAGTCTTGACCCCCAATGCGTGTGCTTAGCATTGAAATCGCCGCCTAGGATAAATCTCTGGCCTAGTAGTTCAAAGAGATGTAAATATCTCTCTTTTCTTATCATATGCCGTGGAGGACAGTATATGGCTGCAATAGACACGTGACAATATTTGGTTTTAACAGATACTGCCACAGCTTGAATGTCTTGTTCTTCATATTTACACTGCACGTAGTGACGAATGTTGTCTTTGATTATAACCGCGCTACCACCTCTGGCAGAGTTGTCAGGGTGGAGCGAATTATATACCATGTATCCTCTAAATTTGACAAAAGATTGCTTAGTGAAGTGCGTTTCAGAGACCAAACACACGTCTATATTTTCTGTGTCTAGGACCGCCTGCAACTCATTTTGATGTCTGAGGAGCCCATTAGAGTTCCACGCCATTATTTTGAGAGTATTAATCATTTTGGATTATTTAAAACAGCTGTTTTAGTGCTGGATTCTAGTTTCTCTAATCTCTTGTCAAATGAGGTAATACACTTTAAGATCTGATTAATCTTATCCTCTAGATTCAAGGGCTGTGGTCTTTGTTTTGCAGCTTCCGCATAGGATCCAATGTTGGTTACTTGCATGGGTTTTGCAGTTGACTGGACACTTGCTTTCTGTGCCTTTCTGTCGAGATTTTGTGCGGGAAGAGATTGCTGGGTAGTTGGTACCACATGTTTCTTTTTAATATTTTTATTTTTCATAATTTGTATCTGTTTAGCTACTTCACACCCTCTATAGTTGGCAGGGTGAGGAAGACCACAGTGAACACATTTTGGCTTCTCTTCCGGAGATTTGGTACAGTTGGCTGTAAGATGCTTGCCAGTGCATTTTACACACCTTGGCTCTTTTCTGCAGTATTTATGAGTATGCCCATACGCCTGGCATCTCTTGCATTGGGGAATGAGTTTAGGATTTTTGAGTGGGTGTATTTCAATTTTACACCCTAAAATGTACTTTATGCCATAGATTTTGTTGACATCTTCATCATTATTAAAAGATAAAACGAACATATTGAGTGGTTCTTTACTCTTCCAGCCCAATTTGTTGTCTACTTTTTCTATTTTCAGTCCTTGTGATGTTAGATCGTCTTTGATACGATCAGGTTGACAAGAGGAATGTAATTTCTTCACAACTACTCTAATAGGTCTAGCCTGCTTATTCTCATACGAATGCCAATGGTGGTCTTTTTCTGTCAAAAGCCTGGCAATTACTCTATAAGAGTCTTCTGTTTTGGCGTTCACCTTCACACAATCCCCATTCATCATTTTAGCGGTAAATGATTCAGCTGGTATTGTTTCAGTCAGCGAGTCGTAGAACGTTTGGTAGTTCTTAACTCGGTCTATTATGATTGGCGGCGGTGGGGGCACCTTTTTGACAGAAGTCTCTTTCGCATTTTTTTGCTGTTCTTCTTGTTGGGCACTTATACCGGGTTGTTGTTTTGGAGAAAGGGAAGTGTTAAGCTTCCTCTTCTTCCTGCTCTTGGCCCTTATCCACTCAGTCTCTTTAGCGAGTTCATCCTCGTCTGTGCAATATTCAGCGTCACTTTTAGTACGCTGGGCAAATATTGTTCTCTCGCTTTCCTGTTTTTCTAAGGGTTCTTTAGTTTCTTTTTTTTCCTTCAAGCAATTTAATTCTCCTTGAAGGACTTGTACTTGGTCTTGCAAGCTATTAATATGATCATTCAGTTTACGTACCATAAGTTGCAGGTTTTCTCTATCCGTTTTCTCCTGGATGTAACAGTCATACAACCGCTTTTCCAGGTCAGTTTTTATCTTAAATGACTTAGCAAATAAAAAAATTACATGCATATGGAACAGTATTGGAACAGTTGTAAACAATACAGAACTGGGTTCTGCAGTTGCAACTGTTAATCGAAACAATACCTACCTAAATAAATGAAATGGTTTTTATTTTAACAGACTTTGAATTTTAGCTCTTTTGCTAGTCAAAATAGGGCTAATTTTGAGTTTTAAATCTATACTTATCCATCCTAAATTTATCTTCATTCATCTCTTATCTACGGCATCAACTATGCACTTCAGATTTTATATCAGCAAAGTTGTATTTTTAGTATACTTAAGCATGACTTTTTCTCAAACACGATAAATATACTACCTCCCTGCATCATAAATTATAATCTAAACATCGTTCTATTTCCAAATACGCCCATCAGTATGATTAATCCTCCCATCAAATTCCCACTCCAATCTCTCTCAATCAAGTGTGCAAATGAGGCATAATAAACGTCAGCACATTCAGCTACTAAACTATTTCAAAGGCTAGGATAATAAAATGCAAATGAAGTAAGCTACCCTGATCCTTGGAGTAATGGTTAATTTATCTTGAGAACTCCCATGTCATTTGTGAGAGATAATAGTGCTTTTGGAATTGAAACATGTTAACACAATATCAAATCTGCCTAGTATATTGGGGTCGGCTTCCAGTCCTACCGGATTCGGCTGGGTACCAGTATTTTACATGGAGCGACTGCCTATCTGACCTCCACAGCCCAGTAACTGGGTAACACGGTACCCCTTGGCAAGACTGGAGTCAGATCTCAAGCTTCTGACTACCTGTAACGACTGTCAAAGATCTTCAAATGACAGCCGGGACCAACGGCTTAACGTGCTTGCCGAGGCACGGAGGAAACTCGGTATGTTGAAATGGTCACCCATCCACGGACCGACCTCGTCAAGTGTTGATTAACCTTGATGATCGACCAGTGCGGCTGTTATTATTTAGCCACGAGCTCGTCCCGCAAACATGTTAGGGCAGTATTGAGAAAAAATATTTGTGATCACTGCTGAACATACGTCCTCCCCAAGTGTCCATTGACCGGTCCAGTGCGTCTCATGTCCACCGGATTCCCGGATCCTAACTAGATCATCGCTTTTTCGACGGAAATGATTATGATGATATGTGATCCCTTTAAAGACGTTAGTTTTCTGAGAAATCTATTACTGCAATTGATGCAAATGCAGCTAGCCGCCCAGTCCTTGGGGAAATGTTTAATTTATCTTGGGAACTCCTATGTCATTTGTAAGGGATTATAGAACTATGTGAGATGTTATAGTTACTGTAACATAGTTCTATATGAGGTGGTCGAAGGTCGACACTCTCTGCTGGCTTGAGGAAAGTTTTCAGCGCGATATGAACACATACAACACTTCGCAACAATCGTCGGGAAGTTGCCCGGACCATACACAATACCCGTCTGGTCGGTGGATCCTCCCTTTTCAATGGACGTTAGTGGGACTTTCCATCCTGTTACGCATACCTCCAAAGGACGTCACCATTGTGGTTGACTGCAGCAAAGGTGATTTTTGCGGGGCAAATTTGACCCAAGGCCGCCTAAGACAGAGAGGTTGGTTGGTATAAGAGGAGGCCTAGGGCGTGGGACACCTATAGGTATGGGCTAAAAGCTAAAAACAAAATAGTGATATGGTTTTGTTTGAAACATGATGGAGAGATCATTAATTAATGCTGTAGTTTCTGGTAGGTATTTTATTTTCTGGTATTAGGTCGATTTTTTGCAAAACAACGGTTTTAAGGACTGTCATATTATATCAAGAATACATACATTTATTTTCCCAATGAATATCTTATCAAATTTATTGAGATTTCATTTGAAGTGTTTCGAAACCGTGGTAAATAAGAAGCGTTATTCCTATATTTCCAAAAAAGCAAGGGAAAGCCGCGTCCTCAATGCTTCAATAAGGGCCAAAGGTCATCTATCTATGCGTAAATTCAGATGTTTAATTGCAACCGTATTCGCGATTCGAGCGACTACGCAGTTCCAAGTCCATATAGACCAATCGATTTATTAATGTGATCACGTATCACAGCTTACTAATGAAGTGGACTTCCAAATACAGAGAGCATCATGCTTAAATTCACTCAGTTATCAATCATACTCAAACCCAAAGAACTTATTTAAATTTAATAATTATCGTAACATGCCTGACGGTTGAATTGTGGTCAGTCAGAAATATGTAGATAGTTGCCCGTTCGCAAGCGAAGATCTCTATGAAGAAAGACGTGTAACAAGCTCTATATCTATGAATACAGGTAACTTCAAATACATTAAAAAAAAAAAGAATAAGGGTTTAGGTACCGTGCATTGATTGTCACTCAAATCAACCGTGTCTGCAAAAATTCAGCTCTATCGATTGGGGATAACTGTTTTAAAATTCAATTGCAAGATTTGACCCACTAAGTAACTATTGGGCAAATTAAATAAAAGCTTGTAAAAGGCGTTACAAAAAAGCAAAACGAGCAGATTAATAATCGGTAGATTTTGCTCGTAAGTATATACGAAAAGGGATTAAAAATCGAACGTTGAAGGCAGTGCCCCAAAAGTGTCAATCGTACAAATTCTAACCTTGCTATTTCTGCCAACCGTTTGTCAGGAAATTGAGTTTCCCACTTCCCTACGGATACATCAGTATGAATTCAAATAGCTGACTTAATATTAAAGGAAAGATTTTCTGCTTGAATTAGAAAATGAAGCTGGTAATCATACCCTAAGGCTTATACTTATGTATAGTTTTATAGAACTTTACTGTTCAATATTAACAGATTATAGTATCGTAGCGAATACCAAAGCAAAGCTAAATCTCTTAATAAAGTGATATCCTAGCGGGGTCCAGGGATAACGATTGTCTTAAGTCCAAAAATGGTAGATATTTCGGTGGCGCATCAACGTCAATCAACCTGTATCAGAATGTTGGGCTATGAAAAAGATGGGAGGAGTGACGAGAATGAATAAAGTGAGAAATTAGTATACTAGAGGCAGTTTGAAAGTGGCGCTAGTGACGGAAATGTTGAAAGGAAACCGTTTGTCTTGGTATGGTCATTTGATGAGGGGGAATGAAACGCATGTACTGCTAGTATAAATTTAAAAAACTCCCGAGCCTTATTAAGTCATGCTTTTTAAACTATATAATTTATCTAGTAGTAGACACGCTTCGATCGTCAATCCATCGAAACACGTAATTATAAGAAATCTTGCGCATACCTTTGGAACGGCTGAAACGATTTTCATCTAACATAGCTAAGAAGAAGAACACTTTCGATCAAAAAATGCAAATTAAACAAAAAAAAAAAAGCTACTCCTGTTTAGTAGCTACGATGCCACAGACATACACACAGCAACACACGTCAAACCTATAACACCCCACTTTTTACCCGACTGCCGAAGGAGGGTAATGTATTTATGTATGTTTGTTCCTATGTGGCGTTCCAGAGACCAAACGCGTTGGCCGATTTAGATGATTCATACGTCAATCGATTCGCCTTATCCTTGCAAGTGTCACTGGCTACATTAAAATTAGAAAATTGAAAAATGACGGGTTTTGGGCGTCATATTGTGGGGGGGTAATTTTCTTTTTTCTTCCTAACGGTTTTCATCATATCTGGTTTTGGTCAGCCAGCTCGCGAATATGTATCCTCCGACTGCACAGCATGATTTTCTTCTTGTTTACGTCTTTTTAGTCCGCTTTTTATGCGGTCGGGTTTTTTTGAATTTTCGAATTAACTTTTTTGTTCCTCAAGGGTTAAAAAGAGTAATGAATATAAATGTTGATGGATGGAGATGGAGCCCCTCCATCTCCAAAGGCCAAAGAAAAGATGGATTGACTGTGTGAGGAGTGATATGAAAATAAAGGGAGTCAGTGATAGCGTGACGGAGGACAGGACGGTATGGAAGAAGAAAACGTATATAACATACAACCCCAATGTTTGTTTATACAGAAAAAAGCCATAATTCTTCTAGAAGTCGGCAAAGACACTTACCATCTGCATAATAGTGAGCCATTTCTTGTACTTGGTAAGGACTGCCTTCATCTTCGGACTTCCCTCGGCCGATAATAGGTAGTAGCTGTACATGATAACGTGTACCGAGTTGTTTATCATTGCGGAGAAAGATGTTATTCCACCTAGAAAAAGGAAAAAATTATAATTTAATAATATTAGACCTATTTATTTAAAACTTCATGCGCCACGGTACAATGGGAGACTAAATTCCATAGAAGCATTTTCTACCATTTAACTAGGGTTGATGGAGAAGTCTTAACTAGTATCATATAGAGGTAAAATTGTATGTTTGTTTGTAATGGGTAATCTCTGGCAGTACCGACCAGATAAAAAAAAATCTTTCGTTGATGCTACCGCTGACAGTTTGAGGCGGCATGTTATTCCGAAAAAGTAGCTTATCCATTTCAGTGGTATAGGCCATTGGTGGAAGCCACAGTTGTAAAGCTGGTAACGTTGAGTAGGAAGTGCATTGTCCATTTTGGAAGAAGTTATTGGGGTATGAAGGTCAGATAGCCTGTCGCTCTATGTCAAGTACTGCTATTTAGTTGCATTCGGCAGCAGGTTGACCAGCAGCAGCGAAAGGCCTGTTGATTCTAAACATCAACAAACTTAACCATTTTTGTTGAGTTGAGAGTGACCCACTCAGATTAGATAAAAATTAGTAGGTTTTGGGAAGCTAGCTAATGAATGCTGTCAACCATTCCATTAGCTTTGTGATGTCCATTTAGGTGTCGACTGAGTCATCTGTTATCGCACATAATCTCAAATCCAATCACAGGTGTTCAGCTACCTGGGAACATGATTATAATCACAAACAAAAACGTTCACAACATTGCAGCAAACCTCTTACAAGCAATGCCATCTATCTAGTGCATATTACTGTGTCGTGGCGCGGGATAAACCAATCAATTATCAAGGAAATCTGTTTAGACCTATTTCATATCACAATGAGTTTTGTAGCCAATCAACTGCGTCAGAACTTCAGACGCCACGACACAGTAATGTGCCGTCTTAAGCTGTACGAAACAACGTACAAAACGGATATTGTATTATATCAAATTAGCCATTTCATGATCATATTAGAAAATATTCCGTGATAAAAGTTTGTGGCCTTGCGAATAAATTATGCTAAATAGAAAACGATACAAGATTTACAAAGATGCAGACTGACTTAATCATATTGTTGATCGTTTACGTCAACTTTTAGAAAAAAAATGGCAATCAAATCACGTTTGTTGTATGGGAGCCCCACTAAAATATTTATTTTATTATGTTTTTAGTATTCGTTGTTATAGCGGCAACAGAAATACATAATCTGTGAATATTTCAACTGTCTATCACGGTTCATGAGATACAGCCTGGTGACAGACAGACAGACGGACCGCGGAGTCTTAGTAATAGGGTCCCGTTTTTACCCTTTGGGTACGGAACCCTAAAAAAAGGATTCCATTAGATAAAGGATTTAGTGTGAGTGCAGGAAAGCGTTATATCTTCCTTAGCTCTCTTATAACTAAAATATAACGTCAAATCTCGTCCAATTATTGGGAAATTTCACTTCAAAAACAGTTTAGCCATACTCATACTTTATAGCTAATGATTTAAGTATTTTAGAACCAAACAACGTAGAGCGAAACCCTGATAACGATAGAAATGATAGGCATATTGCTCGTACAGCATTATTTGCTCCACGCAAAGTCACAAAAGAAGTCCCAAGTCACTTTGCACAAGATACTCAAGTACCCACTCGTGGCGGAAGACTGAGTACATTCGCAGTGAAAGTAAATTGATTGATTAAAGCATCTTCTTGAACATTTCCCACGACACCTGTTAAATGTCAAATTGCCATGACGAGTGGATGAGTTTTGGGGCATTAAATAGACGGCGATGTGAGCGAATAGTATCTTAGATCAAGCTTTAGTACTGATATAGGCCAAAAGTAGGCCCAAAGTGACTGAAAGGAGAATCAAATCAAATCTTTTAAAATACAAGAATTTTTCGTACTCCTCTCAGCAAACCCTTAAATTTGAGACCCAAAACAGGAGTGCATAAAAAGTTATTGGTCCGCCATCTTTGGGATTCCGCCATATTGGATTTAGAATCACATAGCCCGTGCATTGTCATCCAAAGAAAACGTATATGCAAGGTTGCAGCTCAATCAGTTGGCGATAATTGTCTCAAAACTTGTAAAAAGATATTCGCTATCACATTGCTCATAGAATATCTCTTCTTGAGCAATTCAGCATCTTAAAGGTCTATCCACACATATCAGGGCCGTGCCCGGGACATGCACGGGACGTGGACAGACCGTGCCCCGTCAGGGGCTCAAAAAAATATCGGTGGGGACGTGCCCGGGCCCGTGCACGGACGTGTGTGAACAAGTTCATATAAAATGTTCCAACCGATATTTTTTTGAGCCCCTGACGGGACCCGGCCCTGTCACGTCCCGGGCACGCCTCTGATATGTGTGGATAGACCTTAAGAAACTTCGGATGTTGACTCCGGTCCGGAACGGTGTCTCCGTTCGGAATTCAAGACCAATATCATCAGAACGGAACGGGAAGTTATCAATATCATCAATCGGACGCGTTTCCAATCCCGAGCTATACCTGACCCCTTTTTTATCAGAGGCTTGGTCCCAAATCGCGCTTGTATCCCGAAATTGCCGCTTGATTTGCTTTCGGGCTATATTAGGGGTATAGCTAAGTATGTATATTGTGATCATGTTGACAACAATAGCACCGTTTAAATGTTCACACACGATATTTACTATTTACATTATAATGAACATATATTACAGGTCTCTGTCATCTCTAGTTTTTTTGGCAGACAATGTCCAAGAATGAATATACTACCTATTTGTTAGGAAGTCTTAAAATTATATTATTACTAGCTACTGCCAGCGGCTTCGCAGTGTATGTCGAAAATTAACCAAAGCGAACATATTCCCGTGAATCCACGTCCCGGGCACGCCCCTGATATGTGTGGATAGACCTTAAGAAACTTCGGATGTTGACTCCGGTCCGGAACGGTGTCTCCGTTCGGAATTCAAGACCAATATCATCAGAACGGAACGGGGAGTTATCAATATCATCAATCGGACGCGTTTCCAATCCCGAGCGATACCTGACCCCTTTTTTATCAGAGGCTTGGTCCCAAATCGCGCTTGTATCCCGAAATTGCCGCTTGATTTGCTTTCGGGCTATATTAGGGGTATAGCTAAGTATGTATATTGTGATCATGTTGACAACAATAGCACCGTTTAAATGTTCACACACGATAAGCAAAATAATATTTATATTATAATGAACATTTATATTAGAGGTCTTTGTCATCTCTAGTTTCTTTGGCAGGCAATGTCTAAGAATGAATTTACTACCTATTTGTTAGGAAATCTTAAAATTATATTATTACTAGCTTCTGCCAGCGGCTTCGCAGTGTATGTCGAAAATTAACTAAAGAGAACTTGTTCCCGGGTTAAAAAGTATTCTATGTGCGATTCCAGACTCCAGATCCGTCCAGCTGTTTGAGCGTGAAGAAGTAACAAACACACACACACTCACAAACGTTCGCCTTTATAATATTATTAGTGTGATGAAGGCCCGCTGCGCCATCCTGGGTATCTTACTAACTCGCGAGTTAGTAGCTAACCCTGTATTTATGACATTTATGTGTGACATATATTAACCTCGTGTCATAACTAACTCTTGGGTTAAGTTGTTCACACAAGTGGGCCTAAGAAGTGTTTTTAACCCCGACGGAAAAAGAGGGGTGTTATAACTGTATATATGTAGTGTATCTGTCTGTGGTATCATAGCGCCTAAACGGATGAGCCGATTTTGATTTAGTGTTTTTTGTTTGAAAGGTGACTTTGTCGAGAGTGTTCTTAGCTATGTTTGAATAAAATCGGTTTAGCTGTTCAAAAGTTATTCGCATTTTACTCTTTGAATCTGGATTTTTTCGTAAGATATCGTGTTTTATTACTTGTTTCGATGGATTGTCGATTGAAGCGTGTCTGCTACTAGGTATATTATATGTTGTTTAAAAAGAATGAAATAAAAATAAAAATCGGTGCTTTTTTAAATTTGTAATTTTATTTTGTCGCTTGTTTCTAAAAGGGAGTCCCGATACAATTACGAAAATTCTTCCACAGATATAAAACTACAGTATCGGTAAGTGCCATAGGCTACTTTATATCCCGTAAAAAAACCGTTCCTATTCGATAGACGACTGGAGCGTAGTCGCAGGAAAATACTATCTTCTAAAAGTTGTCTCTTTTATCTCACTTGAATTACTTTAACGGATATATCCAAGAACGCTAAGGCAAGAAAAGCTTATCTCAGTTTTAGTTGCTAACACAAGTTTAAATTGACAGTTTGTCATAATTATCAATTTAACCTCGTGTTAGCATATTAACCCTATTGGGTAACATTCTTTTGGAGTAATGCGGCCGTCCTCATCACATAATATGTGGACACTGAGAACGCCAGTAGAATGCATCAGTTCTACGCTTCGCTATGCCTTTGGCTCATCTAGCCAGTAATTTGCATTCTCCTAAATTCCGAGCGCTTCGGGGCCGATATTGGCTTGTCAGTCCTCAAAGGTGTCTCCTTTAGTAGTCACCTGGTATATTATATTAGTTCCATATGTTCTGCTGACATTTCTACGAGTTAGTTTTAGGGATGACGGTCTGTTTACTGTAGTTTGTTGTTACAAAGCACCTTTGTCCTTCCAATATAGTTCGTTAAGTGATCTATCTCCCGCCGCCAGGTCTCCCAATTCTTCTGCAATGGCTGGCCTTTGCTTAAAGTTTCCCGCAGGCAGGTGCGACGCGACAATGCGACAAAGATGCGTCGACGTTTTGTCATATATAATTCATCTTTAGATCAGTTTTGTGAGCCTTCGAAATCAAACTGGGGCATTTCCTTCATGTCGTGATTTGGTATTCTAAATATAAATGTCACATACATATCGTTATCTCATGAATATGTTACGTCAACCTTATCTTGTATTTCTATTTACATTCACCCAACATTACATATTAAATAAAAGAATCGCGAACTCCGCTCTATTCATAGTAATCGAGTCAAGTTGTTTCTTTTCAATTATAGGACTGCGGTTAGAAACCTCTCATTTGACTTGCTGGCTTCGCTGCAAATTAAGTGTTATGAGAACCAGTCGACAAACACGAAGAGTATCCAAGGCACACACATTATATCGTGTTATACAATAACACTTAATAATTATGATATCCCCGACGGAAAGGCCTCACGCGAGAATATAACCACTCATAAATACACTCTCATTTTTAGCAGATAGAGTTTGTTTTTGCCTGTGTCGTCAATGCCCAACCCATCACTTTCACTGGCTGGTCATCGCTATCTTTGCAATGTGTACAACGATAAACTACTAGACATTGTTTAGGGTCAGTTTTATCAGGGAACGTAAGGCCGCAGATAACATCGAGATGTAATCGTCTGTCAGAATTACGGAACTCGCGAATCGGAGCACGAGTGAAGTGGAAAGTCGTTTATTTTGAAGAAGGTGGAGTGATTGATCGTTTAAAATAATCAAGGGCAGCGCTAAACAGGTGCGGATCCAAAATTTCGCTCAGGGGGGTAAATGGCTCTCTAAGGCTGGGGTTGTCACTGAAAAAATGCTGTGCCTGCTTTTCGGATCTGATTAATACCCTCCTTGGTTTTATTTTACAGTAGGATTTTTGATGAAATAAACTTGAAAACCATTGTGGTTAAGAGTTAGTGAAGCGAGCTCAAAAAATATTTTGGACTTCATTAATAGATATAAAACTGAGCTAGGTTTTGACTATTCTTCAAAAGTTTCAGAATGTAAACAACTTTGCTGTCGAAAACTTTTAGAGCAGGACTCGAAAAGTTTATCGGAGATAATTTTTCTGATGACCGTTCATACTACTAGTTTGGTCGAGCTCGAGGCCCAGGGGGGAGGGGAGGGAGGCAATGTCCTCGTTGCACACCTCCCGTATCCGCGCCTGGCGCTAAAATCATATCAGTGTTTTGTAGAAGTAATGCACAATGATGTTTAAAAGACTAAGCATGAGGTTTCTTGCTGGGTCTAATCCATAAGATATGAAACTACCAATTGAAACCTTAGATGTAGCTTCTGACGTTTCATAAGTAAGTACCCATGCAGGTTTATTATGTGAAATACAACAAATTTAATTTTACTGATATTAACGCTCTATTATTGCGGCTAGGCTCGTAGCTGTAAATAAAACTATTTACTTGTAAACGGCGTAAGATCAGGTAAATTCGCAGTATTTGTCGGTGAATGAATTGCGAAAATTATGAGGACACAGCAGTAGTTATAAAAAGATGCATCAAACAGTATATTAAATGTTAACACATTTATGACACACCATAAAAGCTTTATTTATGACATTTTAATAACCCTGTGATACAATAAGCATTAACATATTCGCGACATTTGAGCAAGTGCCTTACCGTCTTCAACACTTCAAGGCTTTTGCAGACAGGTGCGCCGCGACGGTGCGACAACGATGCGACAGCGTTTTCTCATAGTTGTAGTTCTAAAATTGCTCTACAGCTATAGAACTATTCCTATCTATGAAAAAGTATTATTGCACTACTCTGAGGGAACCTTCAAAAACTATTTTTCATTACTCATACTTATTCTTCTTTTCGAGTCGATGGGAAACTCTTTATAAATTTTGGGCCCAGTAGGTGGCCACGCCAATTGCGTCGTCAGTGGCGAGCATAAGGTCTTCCAAAGTGCAGGTGTAAGGGCACTTGGGACACCAACATGTGTGCCATATTTTGCAAAGGGGCACCGCACTCACACTACTCACATTACTTATACTCGGCAAATAGGTCTGTAGTTGCCTGAGGAGCAGGTTGAAAGTAATACTTTTCAGCCCTAGGGAGAATCGTTTTCAACTGACAGCTGCAAAATTATTAAAAAAAAATGAACCATGTTCCTCCCCTTTCTATTCAGCAAGATGTAAAATTGGAATAACATAAATTTAAGTATTAATAAAAGATGTTTTTAATGTCTATTATAATACTCGGGACTAAATAAGTTACTTTCAGCCCTAGGGTACAATGTATGTAGTGTACTATTGATTGTTCGTTTTTATTAAGATTCCCGGAGTCAGGGTTCGTTCCCGGCTGATGGCAATATGCTTTTTTCCTGTTGCATGGGGCTGAAATATTACTGGCGAAATGTATGTACTACAGGTGCATCTCTGGCTTACCTTTTGGGGCAAACAAGCGTGATGTTATATTATAATTGTTATTACATTGGTACAAATAATGTTGATTTAGCAATTTCCGCCCAAGTTTAAACTTGTCGCTCAAGAACATGAACAAGAAAATTACATTTCAGGACCAAGTAAGTTCGAAAGGACCAATCTGAAACCAGACTGAAATATATCCAGTTTAGCACTATAGGTATTACCACTTAGCCCACATAATTGCTGTTCTCGCCCCACAGAACCTTGAACGTCAAAACTTTGGCCAAACTACGAAATTGCGCGCCCATTTTGTTTGGAAACTTAAGACTTTAATGCTTTTCGTGGAAATTTGTCGAGAAAATTGCAAAACAAAGCGAACACTCGAGAGTACGTGAGGTTGGAGACATTTTTGTGTCTTTTTGTAACATATTTTTGTTTTGTACATTAATATAATGTAAAAAGCCCTTAAGCGTTTCAATTTAAATGGTATAGTCCGCTTTGTAATTTTGGTTCTTTTTGTTTTCTTTTTTTTGTGTCAACGTTACAAATACGTGAAGTCGCTGTTTCTGATTATGACTGAACGCATTTTTTTACTGCTAATTTATCCCTGTATGATGACTGTTTTGCAATTTTCCTTTTTTATGGTATTTATTTTTGCCCAAAGATGCGTTGAAATTAGTGTTGAAATATGAAACTTTAAACGCTCATAACTTTCAAATACACGTTTTTTTTTCTATTTTGTTTCCATACAGGGCTACATAATGATGAGACAAATTGATAATATATATAATTTTTGAGCGTACACCGTCAAACAGTGGAGTAATCGACATACTACGTTCGTATGGAAGAATGAATGACTATGGCAACCTTAAGGGGTTGGAAGTGAAAGTTTGTATGGTAAACCAATATTTTGTTAAGCACTAATGTTACGCAGACTAAGTCAAAGGCAAAATCTATTACCTTAAACCCAGTCATCAAAGGCCGTTTATTTGAGAAGCATTTGAATGTTTTCCCGCAACAGACGACTACTAAATAAAACATGGAGGTTGTATTTAAAACATGAAAGCTAGGGGCTTTCGTTTGCACCAGTGCTAAAAATAGCAGCGGTATTAAATATTCTTTTTGTTTCTTAAGCGATTGTGGATTCGTTTTTTGAAATGGGCCTTGAGGATGAATCTGGTTCGCATTTGGATTTATGGAAATGGCGTCGGTATTTTTAAGAGCGTAGTTTTGGTCTCTACTTGTGAGTTTTGGGCCTTAGTTACTATCAATTCAAAGCAGTTCTTATCTTATTTGAAGACTAGAAAAGTTCTTATTTTTTTTCTAATTCGCTGTGTGTACTTCAAAGCAAACTATTATTTAGAACTCAGAGTCTGTATTTACTGATAGCTATTGCCTTTTTTTTTTTGGAGTAATGCTCATGCATACTGCGCTACCACTAAAACTCCACGGTGTCCTCCTGTGCCGCTTATGGCGGGAACACGGGCATGCGTTACCACTAAGCGCGAACCCGCCGCGACTGTCCGTTACCGAAACCTCCTATGGAGAGTACCCCCCATCACCCGCGCATCAAACCAGTACATGGGTGCCAGACGACCTCGTGTACGGCACCCTTGGTCCCCTTGTGATGGGTCAACGTCAATGGCCCCGCCACCTACCATTTTTCGGCCGCAGGGGATAGGGAGAGCGGCCAACGCTATACCGACACTCCTCCTCCCCTGCGGCCGCACCACGTCCGCCATCAGATGGTGGCGACCCCATCCAGGCCGCGGAAGATAGAGAGAACGGCGCACTCCTTTCCCGCCGCGGCCTCCAATGTATGGGACCTGGGACGTTCCTTCAGACATCGCGGCCCGCCTCAGTTGCGATGCCCCTGTTACCAAGCGGCACTGCAACCTACTAGTTGGCCGCTACGTCGTCGACTTAATCGGCAAAAGCCCTGACGAGTGGCCCCTCCTCGGGTTCCTCTTCGCTTCACCGTGGGTGACCAAGCCACAGTTATTGAGCCCCCCCGCCTCGACAATGCGGGAACCCACCGGGGGGGGGAGATAGCAATTACCTGGGAGTCTTTAAGTCAATAGGTCATCATCGCTTACGATCAGGTGAGATAGTGGTCAAACGAGTTTTTACTGGATTCTACTGATTTTACAACAATACTTTAAATGACAACTTAGAAACAAACATTCAACTCCCTTAATTAAGCTAACACTCTCCTAAATTGTTTATTGTACCAGCAGTGTTTTAATGAATGTTTGCACTCAGTTAAATGTTGCCGGTACTTCAGACAGGTAGCTATTAGCACTCGAATCAGCTTTTACAACATGAAGTGATGTTTGTTCACATACCCAATGAACATTTACTGGGAAAACAAACTGAGTTAATTTGCTCCCAACGTTAATTTGTGTTTCCACTAACTCTTGTATCAGAAGTGGGATAAAATCCATATAGATAAAATGGAAGTGTCTGTTTGTAATGTCAATAAACATATTACCCTCCTTCGGCAGTCGGGTAAAAACAGTCAAAATAGCAGCTTTTTAGTATGCGATCGGAAAACATCGTGAGGAAATCTGGGCTTATATAGTTATAAGAATGAAATAGCCAAGTCAGAGGCCTGTGGGGGTACCTAGAGGTGGCTTATTTATTTATTATATGCTTTATTGTACACCTTAAAATACAATAATAAATAGAAACTTAAAATTAATACAAATACAATGGGCGGCCTTATCGCATACCGTGTAATTAATTCTGACATCAGAGGTGGTCAGTCCTCACATAAAAAAGAAGAAAGAAGTATGCGATTTTTACAAGGTACTTGTACAAAAAAGTTAATAAAAAAACATCTTCGCGAGCTGGCTGACCAAAACCAGACGTATCCTCCGACTGCACAGCATGATTTTCTCCTTGTTTACGTCTTTTTAGTTCGCTTTTCAAGCAGTCTTGTATTTTGATTTTTTTAATTAACTTTTTTTATTTATAACTTTTTAGTAATTTTTTTTTTCGAATCATGTCATTTAAACATGTAAGTGTTATAAATTTTTGAAATCACCTCTTAAAATCGTTTATTTTGTTACCCCACACGATAGATTTGGAAGAAAAATAAAATTTGCGCCCCCACAATATGGCGCCCAAGAACCGCTATTTTCCTATTTGCCTATTTTTATGTAGCCAGTGACACTCGCGGGGTTAAAACGAATCGATTGACGTATGAACCATCAAAATCGGCCCATGCGTTTGGTCTCTAGAACGCCACATAGGAACAAACATACATACATACATACATAAACTGATAAACACATTACCCTCCTTTGGCAGTTGGGTAAAAAGACTGTTTGTTTATTGCTGCCTGTTTAGGGTCCCGAACAAATAAATTTAAACTCCAGTTTTAGTGATATTTGTGCTGTTTTATGCGAATTTGAGCTAGTAATTAATAACATTGAATATAAAAATGTATAGGTATAGGAAGCTCTTTAGCGTCCTGTTACTACATCACAAATTGCGTGTAAAATTGTAGTTTAATGTATCAATGTTCCTCTATGTGTCGTGTTGCTGTCTATGCCACGTTAGCGATCGATCAAACACCCATTTGCGTCGATCTGAAATTGAGGACATAACATCTTCACCTTTTCATATTTTATAACTAGCTCAATCCTGCGGCTTCACTTCTGTGGCGTAGACATGGTTTCTTAACGCTAAATTATCGCAAAATTAATGTGACAAGCACGAGTTATTTGCTGTGATTGGTTGAATCAGTGGTGTCTCATCCCATACAAAGAAACCGTGCCGACGTACTGTATTAATTATACTGATTATTTTTTGTACTTCGATCGCGTTCGGTTCCGTTCCACGGATATAGATGGCGATCTTTCTATCGCCGTGGAACGGAACCGAACGCGATCACTTTACAAAAAAATAATCGGTATAATCAGATGTAAAACGCTAGTTACGTCGCCACGGTTTCTTTGTATGGGAAGAGCCATCTGTATGCTGGTATTATATTATTTGTGGTTGAACCTGACTCTCAGCGATATATCTATACTAGTGAAATAATTTTAGAAATTGGGTGATTAGTTTTGGAGATTAACATATACACATAATATGAAAAAAATATCTCTTTATGATATTGGTTTATAAGACATTCATTGAAATAAACAGCAAAAGGATTATTTTCCTGAAAAAAAAAACACAAATAGCAACAACTTCATAAACAAAACAAATACAGAAAATTGTATGCTATGAGTAATGCATAGGCATGCCCACGTTTTCCCTGTCAAGATGAAACTCTTTGACCCATTTACTCGTACACTATTATACAAGAAACCTCATACATAGCGTACTGAGGACTATTTTACTCGTTTGTATCTAAGGCTTCAGCTACTCAAGACATTTGTGGTTTCTGTGACAAACACACCTCTTTGTTGTATTGTGAAGAGGTAGCTTAGGCGTAGAGGAGCTTGTTGCTAAATAATAACAGTCGCCCTGGTCTATCTTCAAGGTTAAGCAATGCTTGCCGTGTCCGTAGATGGATGCGAAAGATTGGACGTGTGTATGTATATTTGTTACACAATCACGCCGGAACGGCTCATCGGATCTGGATGTAATTTGACACAGAGATAGATTATATAATGGATTAGCACATAGGCTTTTTACCGGGAAAAGCGTAAAGCGTATGTGTTCCCTTGGGATGATAAAACACTTTTTACGCGGTCGAAGCCGCTGGCAGAAGCTAGTAAAATAATAAACACAATAGTTAAACACAGAAGGTGAAAGAAAGTATATGTACGTGTAAAGATCTATCAAATATTTAAATAAAACTTAGGAAATAATATACCTCCAACAATTGCCCGTCGACAGTTCCTGCGAGACAGGCCACTGACCATGCAAGCGAAGCAGAAAGAATAATCTAATAAAAAATACCCAAAACAGTCCTTCCAAACTCATTATTAATTCACTTTCAATCAATTAAAGTAACCCAACCCCGTGAACCTGAACGCTATACTCAATCTAACCCGGCTTTGATCACGAGATTAAATTCACTCAGCTGAACATGTCTGATCTTCAAAAGAACCCTCGGAATGTACTCCACAGCTTTTCACTGAGGTAATTGAATAATAATTGACCTAATAAAAAGGTCCTGTGAAATTGTGACAAGATAATACAATACGGGTTTTTTAACATTTTATTTTTCCAGTACCTTGTCTATTATGTAACATTGCCTAAGAAATTCGTTTCGAAATATGAACATTTAGACAAGATTATAAAATAAAAAAAAAACAAAATTACATAATTACAGTTACGAAATGACTTTTGTATGGAGTTTTGATATCATTATGTAACTGGCAGAATGATACTGAACCTGTTACCTCTCGAAAAAGCGCGTATTGATTGTGTGTATATAGTCTGTGGTTTTTAGTCTGAACGTTTCTAATAAATAGTCGTTGGAACTTAGTTGCATTTAATTAAGTAAGCTCATCAGGTAGTGGAAAAAGAATCGGTCGTGTCTCGCATAAAAAGACTTTATTTTAACATTCGCATGTCGACTTTTTATACTCGACACGAAATGTACTATTTTATTTATCGATAGGCTTGCGTTTGACAACTATCTCACCTGAAGGTAAGCGATGATGTGGTCAACGGTGTAGCGCGCTTGCCTATCTTACCCGTATTTAAGCTTTTATATATCAAACTGATTTTATAAAGAGGTAAATCTGTTTATTTGAAGGAGGTGATGTGGGAACAAATCGGGTTTACCAAAATTATTTTACTGATAACAAGCTACACGACGGAGTGACATAGTATCTAACCTATATTCCGAAATAATGCAGGGTTTTTGTGGGACAGTGGAATAGCTCACGGGGGCGAAACCGCGAGGAAAAGCTAGTGTCTTGATAAAAAATCGACCAAGTGCTTGTCGGACTTCACAAATTTAGGGTCCGTACCAAATATATTGACGTAATTGGTCAATGGGAAGTAAAAAATTCTTAGGAACAAAATTGTGTGACAGGTGACGGACAGACGGACACGTGAGTGACAGCAATATAGGGCTCCGTTTGACCCCTTCGGGTACTGAACCCTAAAAAGTGTTGCCAAATTATACCTTACAAGATGGCGATACCCGTATATAAGCTTTAAAAAGTAAATAATTTATCTAATTAAGATCATGTTGACTTTAACAAGTTTACAGAGGACACTTTTTTGTAGGACAAAAAGTTGTTTTTCTCTGCTGGAACAATTATCTACTTAACTTCTTCTCTTTACAGAGTCCGATTCACCAATTATTTTGAGCCAAGTAAGGCTCAGATAAAAGTCTTTCTAGGAAATAATGCTGCATCAATTTTCTTGTAACTACATTGTTTATAAAAATATGTTGATAGCTTCGTAGGTTGATTGATAAGCCTTATACAGCCTTAATTGTTTGGTATGGTCCTTATTCACTTAATAACGCTCCGAGCAATCAAATTTTTGATAGCCAATATCGCCTCAGACATGGCATGATAAATCGTGGCAATTATGTGTACTAAAATGACGCAAACCCCTATAATATTAGACTTGGGTCTAACAATAGAACATAGAATCGCTGGAATTCTAGTAATGTCATTGATAGTAAATATTCGTGGAGGACTTTGTGGGGAAATAATAACAACCGCACGTGTAGATCTTACAGGTTAAGAGGGAATGCGAATGGCTCTCGCCTATTTCGTCCTCCAATATTGGACCAATTTAACAGATATTCCATAAACTGATAAATAAAGATATATATTGTGCCCCTATGTTTTCCTTTTCGATGATACATTATCTTTAGGTGCACTAGAACCCTCAAAAGATGCTTAAAATTGCGCTGTCAACACAGGCCTCGTGTATAAATTTGACAACTATAAATGAAAAAAGGAAAACATAGGAGCACAGAATATATGTTTCTTTTCAGTTTATGGCATATCTTTTAAATTGGTCCAATATTGGAGGAGGAAATAGACGAGAGCCAAACCTCGAATTATGACAAATTTTCTAAGTATAAATTTTGACATTCAAAGTGCCGTGAAATGGCCTATTGGCATAAATGATTTGACTTTGTAATTTGAAGGGCGTTATGGGCGTTAGAAGCCAGAAAATGTAGCACCTTCTTTTTGTTATCTAGTTACTGGGTTGTGGAGGTCAGATTGGTAGTAGTTCCATGTAAAATACTGCTATTCATCTGCATCAGATTAGACTGTAAGCCGACCTCAAAATATTAAGAAAGTCAGAAGACGTCAGAATACCTCCTTTTGTATTCTAAATTATTTCAGTCCATTCAAAGGTTGTCTCGTAGATATCTCTGTCAGCGATGAGACCGTCTTTGTAACCATACAAATAAGTTTTTTCCGTATAAAAGAGATTTGTAACTTTTTTGATGTACAATAAAGTTTAGTACAACTATTTTCTTAATGTCCCGAGGGACACTAAGAAAATTCGAGGCAATCATCGCATTTCCGAATACTAACGAATGTTAAATTCCATGTCCATCAATTATTAGATTTATCGTGTATAATAATTTGAATTCAGAACTAAGTACTTTATTGTTTTCCGTGAGAAATATATAAAGCTGTAAAAATAGCAGCTTTCCCCTATTTTTAAATAAATTACATTATGTTAATAGAGTATTAAGAACTCTATATACTTCCAAGTTGATTAAGAGCGTCCGGTCTGCACCAAGTGCAAAGGGCAAGTGATATAAATCCGGACGACTGACGAAACACGAAGTTTGCCGAGGGACATTAAGAAAATGATTGTAATGTATATTCTACTGACTTCTGGATGCGTAAAGTGCTCTTAAAACAAATTTCGGCTGTCATAACATAGCCACAGAATAGTCGCGGGCCGTCAAAATAAAAACCTTAGCATTCATTGACACGCTTGCTTTGTGTGGTAAATTTTGACAATGCCATGTAATTCTAGCTGTGACCGCCAAACCGTCTCGGCGCTCTGTGGGTCTAACTCAGATATGGAGCAAAACGTGGAGTATATAACCTTTTATAGGTCGTAAATGGTGGTAATAATAATATAACGTTAGTTCGCTTCTTTTACCATGATAAGAAGAAACGTTCAGAAAATGTTTTAGATTTGTAATAGAGCAAGGAAAGGTTTTATAGTGAATGTGTCCCCGTTCGGGAAAAATCTTGTTGAGTCAAGGAAAACCATGACTGGCTTTAGATGAGAGTAGATTTACGGGATATATAGTTTCTCAATCCGATGAATGGACAGTCTGATATATGAAATGCTTGAAAGAGAGTCACCCCCAGCCTACTGTGATGACGACCAATAAATAGAGAGGTATGAAAGAAGAAGAATTGTTGCGAAGACTCTAAACAAATTGGAATAAGAGCAAGCGTATGATGATGATAGATTCTGAAACCAAATAAAAAAAAAAATGAGAGATTTCATTGGAAATCGTTAGGTAGTTGTACATCATCATCCTTTTAATATTCCCACTGCTGGGACACTGGTCTTCTCTCTGTGAGAGGGAAAGTGCCGTAATTCACCACGCGGGCTCAATCGGATGGTCACGTCTTAGAATTTTTGGTACATTCGTTCATTTCAGGTTTTCTCACGATGTTTTCCTTCACCGTTTTGAGAGCAGTGGTGATGAAATTATTTACACAAAGTCGCGTCCTTTACTAGTGGGCCACCACTGCTCTTTATTATATTATATTGCTCGGTATTTGTACAAAATGGAAAACTTAAAGACGAGTAGTGAAAAGTTTTAGGCTCTTATAATATTATAACTTTAACTAAATCTGTCGCCAAAGTCCCTAAAGTTTTAATAAGTTAATAAAGCGGGATGATTGATGATAGAACTTAAGTTTTGGACAGGTAAACGTACTTGGAAGCAAATCCTGTATTGCGAGATTAGTGTTGATTGATTAACACTGTCTGTCACCTTGGCGGATAGATGGCGTGATATTTGGATGCCCAAGCCGTTGTTTCCCTTGAAATAATTGTGATACAATATTCTGTTGAGATATTGTATGGTCTTAATTCAGGCTATGAAAAAGTCATTCCGTTTTGCGCTCGGGTTAGTAAAACCGCAAAATACAATTTGATATTGTTCTTAAAAGTTCTAGGTTTTAGGCTCTATGATAAATTGATGATACCGCTTCTTCTGTTTTGTACAAGAGTGTTAGTTGGGAGTAGATTTTAAGCTGGTTTGTACCAAACCTGAAGCCGGAGTGACCTATGCGCTGCCACCGAATCTGTCGTAGGAGTGGCGAAGTATTGGATCAATAACATGTAGGTAGATGTTCCATGGGCATGGATGAAGATAAAGAGTGGCTGAAGAATCCACTTGCTGCATCGTGGCGATCATTTGGATATTTCAGTGGTAAACACGTCTTTACAAAAATACTATTAAAAGTATCTAGCTAACACCACCTTCCGGTAGTTCCGATCCTTAAAATAAAAACAAGAAAACAGCACCAGTGTCTTGTTACAAAAAGAGCGAGCGCACGCCCTGTGTAAACAACTCATTTTGTGCTAATCGAAGGTGTAGCGATGCCTTTAATTTTTTTATTTATTTAGCTTGTAAAAACAGGTGTGCAAACATTTTTACACGAATGTAGGAGCTTGCTACTTTTTTTTAACGTGCAACTTTACTTTTTACGGTCCAGAATTCCATTTTGTAAACGCACACACGATTCAGGAAAAATTCCTAGTGATGAGGGGCAACGATTTAAAAAAAAGATATGTTCAATGTCAGAATGTCCAATTCCTAAAATGTCCAATGGTTTCGAAATGTCCAATTCTCAAATATACAATTACCAAACACCAAATACGACGACGACATTCACCCAGTATTTTATTTAATCAGTAAAAGATTTTTTTCAATTATTTTATCAAGATAAAAAAACTTTTTTACAAAAAAATACTACCGACTTCCAAATAAGAAAACTACAAAGTGAGAAATATCTTTATTTTTGGAAGTCTGTGTCTTTCGTAGGTGTTTCGCGTTATGGACACCGACTTCCAAAAATAAAGTTATTTTTCACGTTGTAGTTTTCTTATTTGGAACGCGGTAGTATTTTTTTTGTAAAAAAGATTTTTTTATTTTTCACTTTTTAGTTGTACCTACCTAATAGGCAAGTTGTTTAGTAAGTTTCCTATAACACCAGAATAGATTACCCGAATATCAGGAAACTTAAATATAACCGGTCAAATGAGAGATCTGCGTACCCCTTAAGAGCGTACTGGCGTGATGTTATGTTATGAAATGGTATAAACAATAAACAGACATGCGATTGCAGCAGACCCGAGAGATTCGCCGTTATTTATTGAAGAGTTCTGTTGTATATCTTCGAAGTTCTTCATCAGATCTTCACCAAATTAAAATGGGACCAATTTCGGAACATACTCTTTCAAACAAAAGAATAAGAATTTTTAGAATCCGTCCACAATTGACGGAGATATAAGTCGAACATAGGACCTCCTCCTTTTCGAAAGTCGGTTAAAAATAATTCCTGCCTAAGATTCCTTTATTTAGGTCAATTTACTGATGATACTAAACTCAACAGACGCATATTGTCGCTAGCTACGACCTTTAGGTATCAAAATTGATTATTTTCTGTAGCCCTGATTTCTATTGTTTCATTATTAGTTCTGCCATTATTTTCCTACCCAACTCATATCTCGAACGTGTAGGCGTCACATAAATTTTCTCTCATTCTATTCTACCCACTTTCATTATAAAAACAAACAGGGTTCCGCAAACTTAGTCAGTTGCCTCTGCTAACGTATATTGATTGCTGTATTTATAGACCAATAGATTAGCTACGTGGCTAAGGTTAGCAATTGTCACATTAATAGCCATTACTGATTTTATTGCAATTTATTTCAAAGCAGGTTTTACAGTTTGTCCGCCTATAGAATTTCTATTAGCCAGAAGTCATCGGTACATGGTGGACATTCCATCAGCTAAGGAGTGGAATACCCTGTCAGTGTCTGTATTAATAATAATAATTATTATTATCTCCGGTTGTTCTAGTCTGGCTAACGGAGACTATTTGCATAGACACAACCTTGTAGCCAGGATTATCCATCAGCAACTTGCTCTTAAATACAATCTTGTGGAATCGGAAGTGCCTTACTATAAGTATGTGCACGACCCAGTTCTCGAAAATGGCAATGTCACGTTGTATTGGGATCGGCCTATCATCACTGAAAGGACTATTGTTGCCAATAAACCTGACATAATGGTGATAGACCGACTAGAGCGTCGCGCAATGATTGTTGAAATAGCGGTCCCCCATGACGACAACCTCGTGAAGGCTGAGAGAGATAAGAATAGCAAGTATCTTGATCTGGCTCGCGAGGTGGTCGACATGTGGGATGTGAATACAGCAGTCATTGTGCCGATAGTCGTGACGGCCAATGGTATAAGCCAAGAGCCTCGACGAACATCTGAGGAGGCTCTCGTTGGGCAGCTGGATCAAGGGCTTGATCCAGAAGGCGGTACTCCTGGACACGGCGCGTATAGTCAGGAGGTTCCTCTCTCAGGAGCCCTGACCACCGGTAGCTTGGACCCTGTTCCCGATACCGGTTTTTGTATTTTTAAATGTTTTTTATTTTATTTTTTATAGATTAATATTTAGAAATGTAAAAATATGTAAATAAAATGAATAAATGGAATAATAATAAAATCGTTTATTCAGGAAAAACACATGTACAGGATCAAAAAAAGAAATACATACATTTTTGACAGTAAACACGGGAAAAGAAAATCGTTGGTACCTGTACTCATGAAAATCATTGTACCATAGGCACCAAAAATTATTATCTATACTAATATTATAAAGAGGAAAGATTTTTTTGTTTGTTTGTTTGTTTGTTTGTACCGAATAGGCTCCGAAACTACTGGACCGATTTGAAAAATTCTTTCACCAATAGAAAGCTACATTATTCCTGAGTGACATAGGCTATTTTCACATCCCGAAAACGGGTCCTGTGGGGTGATCCACGGGAGCGAAGCCGCGGGCAACATCTAGTTTAATATATATTTAATAATGGAACGGGCCAGGAGGAATCAGTTCATGAATCAGGTCTGATGATGAAGTAGGATTAGTAGTATATCATAGGAACTTAAAAAAAAACTAGTACTTAAGCAGGTTGCCGAGTTACATAACCTAACAGTCAGAACATTACCCACTGCTCTATTTGCATCGACCATTATAATCTACAGACATGCGGCATTGACAGGGCTTAATTGCAGTAATCCGCTTATGATGCACTAGTCAGAAACACGTGACAAATGAATATCGTTCTTTAGTACTCTTTGGATTTGACCTAGATAGTCTTTGCTGACATCTTTTTTTAGGGTTCCGTACCCAAAGGGTAAAAACGGGATCCTATTACTAAGAATCCACGGTTCGTCTGTCAGAAGGCTGTATCTCATGAACCGTGATAGCTACACAGTTGAAATTTTCACAGAAAATGTATTTCTGTTGCCGCTATTACAACAAATACTAAAAACAGAATAAAATAAATATTTAAGTGGGGCTCCCGTACAACAAACGTGATTATTTAGCCGTTTTTTGCGAATTATCGCAAAAATTTACGATCGTACCATTAGGTACGGACCCCTTCGTGCGAAAGTCTGACTCGCTCTTGGCCGGTTTTTTTATAGTCTATAGGCTCACGCTTGACCACTATCTCACCTGATGGTAAGCGAATCTATATCTTTGCCTAGTCTTTCCTCTAGAGTCAAATGTTAATGAAGATATGCACCTAATTGATACAACTGGCTTTTTTTTTCATACGGGGTGAATTCTTCAAAAAGTGCCTCAATTTTTAAAAAAAGACCGAGAACTTTGAGATTATTACATAATTAAAACACCCCTGTTATCACCATCAGCACTTAGAAGGGGCCTATCGACCTCTTAAAATACCACCAAGGGATGATACACCTACCTACATACTTAATCTTCATCATTATAATCCTAGATACGTTTACTATAGACTAAACATCGTCATCAGCCTGATGTGCTTCTCTTAATTTACTTAGGGTCAGCCCAGCATGACTTCTTCTGCCTTAAATCATCACATAGCCATCACCACCTCCGTTCTGACCATTATCATCAAATCAACTTCGTTCATGTAGATACGTATTTAGAATTAAGTTTCTTCACAGATTCTATTTCCCTCTCTGCATATTTATTTAAACTGCAATGAATTTTTAATAACAAAATAAACATTTTTATTTATTTCCTGTTTATAAAAGGAACTGTTGCCTCATGTTCAGATCAGAGTACTATAAATAGACGCCACGTGTGACCTATATCCAGACAACCCCTCGGCTACACCTACATTTAAAAACCTCGCTACAAGTTTTCTTAGCTCCCGAACACGTTATTGTTCTACCCAGAAATGTTTATACAGCCCACATCGGGTACCCAGTACCGCCCTATCGTTTCCAGCGAATAGACCAGGGACGTAGCTACCGCTCTATCAGCCGTGTCAATGTTACGAGGCCTCCGAGATACAGGGGTCTCGAAGAGCGGAATCAAAATGTTATCCACAGACTCAAATTCGGTTTCAAATTTGTAAGTTAAAATTATTTATTTCAATTATGTCACTAAGCGGCGCTTTTGAACTCCAAAAATAATTGATTTTACCGTCCATTCGGAAAATTAAAACGGACAAGAAACTCCAAAATTTTTGATAAGAGGTTCGGCTTTTTTATTTTATTAAATATATTTGTTTGTTATGAATATGATGACAGCATTTTATCCTATGCCTTCTTAGCATCCTTATGCTCAAATTAATAAACTGAAGCATGAAATCTTTTCCTATATCAGTCAGGATTATCTCATTTTTAAGATGGTTCCACCCGTACTTCATCCTCGTCCCTTAAAATCGTTCAAGTTATTGGATAAAGAATTCAGTCTCCTATTTTATTTATTTTGTAAGAAACATTACCGTTTTGGTCATCTGCATTCCGGTAGAAAGGGGCCCAAAAAAATTTGAAACAGGGACTACGCTACTGGAATAGACCAATATTTAACGTTCCATAGAACGAGGGCAAGAACCCATAAATCATTGGTAATAGCAACTCGAGTACTTACCTACTTCCAGTTATAGGTAATTCTATGAAAGTAGTACCTACTGAAGATTTGTGGACGGTTCGGAAATTGAAGAAAGTTGGTAATGGGAGGGCTTAAAGGCATTTAGCAATTGGAGAGACTATTATGAGGAGAGTGCAGCCTTTGAGAAACAACGGTTTTCTCTTAAGGATTTCTTATTTTGGAGGCATCGTTAAATTCATCCTGAAAGGCTTCTGAAGATTCAAATTCAAATCTTTATTGCTCAAGACTCTTCTCTGAGACTATTCTTCTTGGCCAGAGATCTTCAATTCGAAACTGCAAGTGTTTTATAGCGGCAGTGGCCTAGCGGTAACGGCCGCGACTTACAAGTTGTAGGTCGTGGGTTCGAACCCAGGCAGGCGCTTTACTTTGTGTAAATTATTTCATCACTACTGCTCTCAAAACGGTAAAGAAAAAAACATCGTGAGGAAAATTTGAAGACATCTGACATCCACCAACCCTCACTGGGCCTGCGTGGTGGATTATGGCTCACTTCCTCTCACAGAGAGGAGGCCTGTGCCCCAGCAGTGGGAACATTAAAAAGCTGATGACGAAGATGAAGTGTTTTTACAGATTTTCTTAGTGGAAACGTCCATGTTTGTCCCAACGCTGCCTATATCTAGTCAAACTTATTTCGATCCACGTGGCGCGTTCGACCGCTCGCAAACGCTCAAGAATTTGACGGCATTTAATCAAGCTATGGATCGTTTGTTAGTTACATAACATCATGACAGTATTCCCTGAAGGATAAGGCAGAGATGCACCTATAGTTCACCTACAGTTCACCTACAGTATACCCACATTTCGCCAGTTATATTTAAATCCCATGTAATAGGGAACCTTGACCTTTCACCGTCAACTGAGCACACATCCAGATTTAGTTCGTTTGATAACGAGGCACCTCAACACACGATTTGCGATCGCGATTTTTAACACACGACACGCTGGGTACGGTCTGTCGTCCGTTCGTTTGTTCACTAGACACGATTCTGCAACGACACTGCAGTGCACTTGTATTGTTCTTTAAGCGTGAGAGTGACGAATGACGCGCGAGCCGTGTGGTGCGGTGTGTCGTGTCGTCAACAAGCTCATGCACATCCAAGAACATGAAGTGTCAAGATGATTAAGTCTAAGCATTTAAAAGTTGGATTGTTTAACGCGGGTTCGCTAGGTACGCGCCATGACGAGTTTATTGTGGCTATGGCAAACTGTGCGGTGGACATCATGGCGATAAACGAGACTTGGCTTAGGCGGGGGGGAAGAGGGTCGAGCGCCGATTGTCCCGGGCTACCGGCTGCGTCACGTACCGCGGCCGCCCGTGGTGCGCGGTGGGCGCGGGGGCGGCGTGGGCTTCTATGTGCGGCGCGGAGTGCGCGCGTGCGTCGTGCCGCACCCGGTCGCGCCGCAAGTCGAGCAGATGTGGCTCAGGCTGAGCGTCAACTCGCACTCCGTCATCGTCGGTACTGCATACAGGCCGCCATGGCTTGACGTGAACATCTTCCTGGATGCGATTACCGACTCTCTTTTCTCCTTTGCTGGCGCTGACAAGATTGTTTTGTTGGGTGACTTTAATATAAACATGTCAAGCCCTTCGGACAATAAAGCCAAGTTAATGAGCAATTTCTTAACTTGCTGTAAATTGCGACAAGTAGTTACTGAACCGACACATTTCACTGATCATAGTGAATCGCTTATTGACGTCGTGTGCACTGACGCCCGTATACGTGAGGTCTCCGTAACTCACGTACCTGAGCTCGGTCAACATGCGGTTGTGTCGGTTGAGCTTAATTTCAAAGTGGAGAAACCTTCCCCACACTGGGTCACCTACAGACCTCTCAGGGATATAGTTATTGACCAGTTTAACGAGGATCTGAATAAGATGGACTGGGAATACATTGAAAGATTGGAAGATGTGAACTGCATGGTTGAAACATTTAATCATTTTATTTGGAATTTGTTTGATTTACATGCACCTCTTAAAAAAGTTTTAATAAAAGATAAGTCTTGTCCCTGGATAACACCCACTATCAAACAGATGATGAAATTGCGGGACAAGAGTCACACAAAGTCCAAATCCAGTAAATCCCTACGTCATGTCAACTCATATAAAGAGCTCAAATATATTGTTAGGGCTGCCATTGAGAGTGAGAAACGTGCATATTTTAAAACTTATATAAATAAAAACATTAAACAACCTAAGAAGTTATGGAAGCACATCAAATCGACCATAGCCACTAGTATCTGTAATAAACCAGACCACGGATTACCTCATTTTTGTAACAATCCAGAAAAAATTAATGAACATTTTTTGGATGTGCCTGGCACCGGTAGGGTTTCTTCTGCTGACCTGAAGTACTTTGAGCACCACAGATTCAGTAACTGTCACTTCCAGCTTGAACCCGTTCATGAGGATATGGTGCTGAAGCTATTGCATGGTCTCAAGTCCAATGCACAGGGTTGTGACCATATTTCTCTTGAGATGCTGATGATGACTCTTCCTCGGACCCTTGCAGCTATAACGGCCATCATTAATCGTTCCATCACCACCTCATCTTTCCCGGATCTGTGGAAATTGGCAATAGTTAGACCCATCCCTAAAGTTACTAATCCTACCAGCGTGAAGGAACTTCGCCCAATTAGTTTACTGCCATGCCTCTCCAAGGTCCTGGAGAAGGTTGTCTCTAATCAGTTTCGGACTTACATTGAGGAACACAGCATTTTGCCGCTTGTTCAGTCGGGCTTTCGCAAGGGGCACAGCACAGCCACAGCTCTTCTTGATGTGGTTGGAAATATTCTAGAAGCTAGAGATAAGGGCATGGGTACCCTGCTGGTCTTACTGGATTTTTCGCGAGCTTTTGACTCTATCAATACCTCGCTCCTCCTATCGAAGTTATCTTTCTATGGATGTCAGCCTGAGACAGTAAAGTGGTTTGAGAGTTACTTGACTCACCGTTCTCAGTTTGTCCAGGTGACGAGTGACAGCGATGGAACCGTCAACTCCTCTGGTCATAAACGCGTGAATAGGGGTGTACCGCAGGGATCGATCTTGGGCCCGCTACTCTTCATTCTGTACAGTGCTGACATCATTAACTGCTTGCTCAACACTAAGTTCCACATATATGCTGATGATCTGCAGATGTATCTCTCTTTTCATCCCCAGCAGTCTGTTGACACAGTAAAGGGATTGAATGAGGATTTGGATAGGATCTCAGCCTGGTCGATGAGAAATTCCTTAGTTTTAAACCCAGCTAAGTCAAAATTTATATTACTGGGATCTAGAGATTTTTTGACTAAAATGTCTAATGGGAATTTGGACTTGAAGATTGACGGCTGTTCCATTGAAAGGGTCCGGGAAGCCCGGAATCTTGGGGTAGTATTTGACGAGTACCTGCACTTTGAGACCCACATCATGGAGGCTGTGCGCAACTGCTTTTACAGGCTTAAGCTCCTGTACCGTGTGCGTCCCTACATAAGTGTGGAGATGCGTATCTTGCTCTGTGAGTCACTAGTTCTATCCAAGCTGAACTACGCTGACACTGTGTATGGGGCGTGCATTCTGGGCAGGAGCGAAAGGTTGATTCAGCGAGTACAGAATGCTTGTGCAAGATTTTGTTTTACCATTCCTCCTAGATCGCATGTGACTCCTTTTCTAAATAAGGGTAATTTGATGAGAATGTCAGATCGTAGAAAGCTTCATCTGGCTACCCTGCTCTTTGGCACAATTCTCACAAAAAAGCCAGACTATCTGTTCAGTAAACTGTCCTGGTCCCGAGATGTAAATAAGGTCAGAACGAGAGCCTCTGCCTACCTTTTGTTGACGCCTCACAAGACTGCTGCATTCCGTGGCAGTTTCAAATTCGCTGCCTCTCGTATCTGGAATGATCTTCCTCCGCCGTTTCGAGCTATAAAGACGATTGGAACATTTAGTACTAATTTCAAGCAGTACTTATTACTCAAACAAAAGGAAGCTAGCGTATAAACTTACCAGGCCGGGGTTTGCACGCAGTTATATTATCTACTGTCATGATTCTTGTTCTTGGTTTTTAAACTTTCTGGCGAACACTTCAACCACGCACATTCACACAATTCTGTTTTATCGTATACTAGCAATCTTTTCACTTTGTTTATTTACAGTAATGTCTTACATAATTTACCAGTTTACCATTATTATTTTTTTCATTTTGACAGCCGACGCGACGCCGACCACAGATAAACACGCGCTCTGTCGTTTGTCTACGGTTTTGACAAACGTTCATTGAGCCGTAGGGATTTTGGTCGTATATATATTTATGTTATTTTACTTAGATATTTGTTTTATATGTTATACGCATACATACTCACCTTCTGTGTTTATTTATACTATTTTGTTATTATTTATTTTGTTCTATTTTATTTCTTAAGTATGATCCGTCTCCGTAAATTTGTCCGTGGCATCAACAGTGGGCCCTATCAGAATATCAGCGCAGCGTTATTTTCTTTTTAATATCGTTGCACATGCTGAGATAGGAGCCTTTTTGGTCTCGCACGGGTTTATTTATTTTTATTTTTTATTATTGTTTGTGTTTTTCTTATCTCGTGTCTCCTGTGCGGGTCACAAATAAAAATGTTTTCTTTCTTTTCTTTCTTCTTTCATACTTGTTTTGTAAATCGTCACTGCAAAAAAGTCATGCATCGGCGACATAGCCGATAAAATGTTTGTAAATCGTAGCGCGTGTGGTGTGGTGTCGTGCAATGAACACACGGTTCACAAATATATGGAGCTCTGAATCGTGATCACATTTTGTCGTGTCGTGTGCCGCGTCGTGAACAAACGGCCTTAGAAAGAAATTCCAAATGGAAAATATCAAAAAAAACTTTTTACCCGAGCCGGGAATCGAACGTATGACCATATGTTTAGCAGTAGGTTAAGTGTTTTGTGTGTACATAAATAAATAGGTCCTAGGTCCAAAAAAAATTGTTTGGATATTCTTAAACCATCATGCCGAACTAAACGGGTTTCGACGATATTTGGCACACTGGAAAACCATAACCTGTATTAGGACTTATAATTTTTTTTCTACAGTAAGAAGTCCCGTCAGGGGAGACCTATGCCCAACAGTGGGACAATATAGGTTAATTAAAATAAAAAGTAATCCCTTGGGAATATTTTCCGATAGTCCCGCGAGCATAGCCGCTAGCAGAAACTTAATATTTAAACTATAATGAAAGCAAATACCGCTCCAAGCTATTTACGAACAGAAAATTCTGTAGCGACATTTAAAAAAAGTTGTGAAAAGTTTTCGCTAACAGGCACGGTAAACATTTTAAAATTTCTGTGAAGGTAGTTATTTTTATATATCTTTTCATTTCGGCTTCTGAATTTCTCTGAGTATTCAACTATTCACGCTATTCGCTCTCAAGTCTCGCCGGTAAGGTCAAGTTTTATGCTTGCTGCAATGTTTAGCTTAATGGTCTACATTTCTCATTAATTACTACAAGATCATGGTTGAAGTTTATGGTGCCGTGAGTCTTTTGTTTTTGGTATTTTAATGCGAGTTTGTATACTGTTAAGCACTTTCACCATCATCAGCCTTTTAATGTTCCCACTGCTGGAACACAGGCCTCCCCTCTGTGAGAGGGAATGGGCCGTAATCCACCACGCGGGCCTGGTGCGGGTTGGTGGATGTCAATATCTTCGATGTTTTGGTTCTAGCATGCCGGTTTCCTCACGATGTTTCCCTTCACCGTTTTGAGAGCAGTGATGATGAAATAATGTACAAAAAGTAAAGCCGCCTGCCTGGGTTCGAACCATAAGTCGCGGCCGCTACCACTGGGCCACCACTGCTCTATAAGCACAGTACTTAGAATAGAATATCTAAAAATCTTTTGATATAAACAGTGTTTTGCTTTGACAGTATAAACCAATAAGGATTAGCTTAACTGTCCTTCTGGCATAGATATAAATCTAACTAGATGACGCGATTGTATGTACTTCGCGTGCCAAAAACGGAGTAAAATTACGATCGATGATCGTACTTTGAGCTTTTCATTTGGCATTAATGGCACCGAAAATCCACCAAAATCAAGAAAAATGCCTATTTATGCCATATTGAGCTGTAAAAACTGTATAGGAAAAGTTGGCCGAGGCATTAAAAATGTTTTCTTTCATTGGTAAGTAAATTTGTTTTTAAATTATGTGTGAAAAAGTGGCACGCTTGGTTTTCATACAGATTGGACTTGCGTTATCTAGTTAGATTTATGTCTGTGCCTTCTGTATATCTTTCTTAGGCAAAAATATTGTTCATGATAGAGCTAAAGATAAGGCAGTCGCTCTATGTAATAATATTGATATCCAGCTGAATCCACTTAGACTGGCAGACGACCCCAATAAAGTTGGGAGAAGGCTGGGCATAATTATTAAGCTAAAGATAGATTGTACAAACCGATGCTAAGTTACCAACAAACTATTAACAATATGGAATAACGAAACCAACATTAAACTCCACCGCTAAGCTTGTTACGTAAAAGGAATTATGAAACGTAACTGGAACGGTAGGACTAGACCAGCGGCATTGTTGCTGGAGATAACTGAATCACTTTGTGTTCTATGAAAGCTGTCGCGCAAGTTTTAAAGCCTTTTCATACCATTTTGCATAGCAGCAAAATAATTTCTTTTGTCTATAATATAGCTGCTGGAAAGACAATAATAGCTGACCTATATTTATTTTTATTATTAACTATATAGGCTCGTGTTCGAACACTATCTCACCTGATGGTAAACGATGATGTGGTCGACGGTTAAGCACGCTTGCCTAGGGGTAACCTTTTCACTCTCAACTTAAAGACATAGGTTGTAGCTATCAGGAAACACTCTGGCAGGGAATTCATCTCCACAGCTGTACCACGGGCACAAAACGCGAAGAAAGAAAATTAGGTCAAATGAATTGCACTAGATGGCAATCACGCCATCTAGTGCAATTAATTTGAACCTAAACTTCGATTTTGTGAAATATTATGATTTTCTAGAGACAATCATAGAAAAATTTATGTTCTTGTTTAATTAACTTTTCTAAGCACAAAATTAAGGAATATTGGGCTTTTAATTCAAACATCAAAGATTATTTGAATGGATCATTCAGACTGTACTTCGGTGAGTGTGCTCAAGAACTCCACGACCTCATCCCACCAGCCCCCTTCTACCATCGGACATCTAGATGCACTGCAAGTTACCATCCTTATCTTGTTGCCATTCCACCAATTCGCACCAAGCGCTTCCAGACATCCTTCATAATGCGCACAGCGAATGAATCGAACTCACTACCTGCGTCCGTGTTTCCGAACGCCTTCAACCCGAATCTCTTCAAAGTTAGAGTGAACAGGCTTCTTCTGGGTAAGCTCACTCCATCGTCGACTCTGTCTCTGTCACCTCTGACCTAGACTAGAGCAAACCCATCATAAATAAAAAAATAATTGATTCCAATAGATGGCGCGGTGTTAAATTTCTGAGGCACCCATTCTATTTTTTTTGTATCATCTTTGTACAATGAAGCTATAAAAACATGCAAAAAATACTATAAAACAAATCGCCGGTGTTTTAAAAAAAGTATTCAGGTACCGAATAAACCCTTTTACTTGCAAGTCTCTGCTAACTACATCTGTATCCGTGGAACGGAACCGCACGCGATCAATGTTCTTAAAAAAAATATCATATTACTCAGACGAAAAACGCTAGTTACGTCGGCACGGTTTCTTTGTATGGGATGAGGCATATGTATGCTAGTATTATATTATATGTGGCTATTGGCACAATTAAAGTATTCCCAAAACGCTTTGTGCGTATGGGTGGGATGTCCACCGTGACCCGATGGAGCGATGGCGCAGTATCGTACGTCCTGTAGTCCGATGATTGAAAGGGCTAGGCGGAATCAAATAGAGCAGTTCCATCGCACACTCAAAAAAAAAAACGACAGGCATAGCAGCAAAAAAAAAAGCTTTTCTTTTGTCTATAATATAACTTCTGCTGAATAGCTGACCTATATACGCAAATATAAGCTTAAATGATACTGTTTTATTCAGCAGAAATAGATGGCTTCATGCCGCTTAAAAGTTTACGAAGCGCCGTTCCAATGAACTTTATGTCCGTCTCCCGGTAGTCAGTCATCTGTGTCGAATTACCGAGCCCCCGTATATCAGGCCCAAATTTTGTGAGTTTGTTCAGACGTGTAAGGTAGGTAATCTCTGGAACCACTACAACTATTTGAAATAATCTTTCACCATTACACGTATAATATAATACTAGCATACGATTATTATATTATACTAGCTGACCCGGCAAACTTTGTTTTGCCATAAAAACTACCCTACCCTACCTTACCTTACCTACCCTACCCTACCTTACCTTACCTACCCTACCCTACCTTACCTACCCTACCCTACCTACATACCTACTCTACCTATGTTGGTAAGGCACCAATATTTTTTTTTTCTTAGTTTTTTTTCATAAGGACCGTCTCCGAACAATAGTCAAAGTCAAAGTCAAAGATTTATTTGCAGATAAATATGGTTACAAAAGTTCTTATAATGGTAGTATAATAGTAGCTTAACATATTTAATCATAGCATAATGACATGCAAATTTTTTGTAAGTGTACAATTAGGTCATTTAAATTTAAATTGAAGGAATTCTTTTAATGTATAGAAGGAATTCTCTATTAACCACCTGCGCAAAGCCCTTTTGAAGCGGACCATTGGAAGTTCTTTAATTTCGTTAGGAATCTTGTTGTAAATCTGAATACACATAGGATAGCAACTTCGCCTATATAGCTCCGTTTTCATTCTAGGAATAATTAATCTATTAGGATATCTAGTTCTGAACTTACATTTATCTCCCAGTTTTTCAAAAATAACAACACACAACAAAAAAGAATTAGCGAAATCGGTTCAGCTGTTCTCGAGATTTGTGCTTATCAACACATTTAGCGATTCATTTTTATATTATAGATCTGTAAGAGTTAAACGATTTGTTTTATTTTGCATGTTTTTACAGATTCATTGTACCAAAATGTTACAATACAAATTTTAAAAATCGTGTGGCATGCCTCAGAAATTTTATAACGCGCCATCTATTATTAAAATCAATTTTAAAAGATCCGTTCAAATAATCTTTGAATCTTCCATAATTTTGAGCTTAGGAGAGTTGATTAAAAAAGAACAAACAATTTTTATGATCAATTCTAGAAAATGTTAATTTTACACACAATTCGAATACAAATCGGTGCTTATCGCGCCATCTAGTGACATTTATTTGAACCATTAAATTTTCTTTGTTAGCGCTGGGACCCCGTGACCATTTGAAAGGTCATTATTCCAGATGGCTATACATTATTATGACTAAGGTCATATAATGTCATATACATATAATTTGTATCATCTTGCAGGTTTACGAATTACCACCAATATACCAACTTTTGATCAAAATTCACACAATCTCGACCAATAAATCTATGTAACTAAACCCAATGACTTATGTATCAATCAAATCGCTCATCCTATCAATCAATAGAATTCAATCAGTGCTTGTAACAGTTCACTTGATTGCTATTATGGAAACATGTCAAAATAGAGCGGCGTTGCCCCATGAAGCTTATTGGCCTACATTTGGAACGCAAAAAAATCTTTTATGGTAAATCCCTAAATAGGGTTGGCGAAGATTTGATGCGGATTTTTCTACTATGAGAATTGGAGATTCTTTGCTTGTGTAAAGGATTTCAACCTACCTGTACACTATACTAATATTCTAAATGAAGAGTGCATGTTTTGTGAGGAGTGGAGTGTCACCTAATTCTGGAACCATGGCACCTAATTCTGTTAGTAAGTTGCCGATCAAGTAGGCAATTAAATCATATGCCGTTGATAACATCTTTCTTATCATATCATTATAAAATTGATTCTTATTTAGGTTCAGTGTCATTGCGTGTTTGATTTCTGGTCTGAGTGTGATAGGAGCTACTTCTGTTTTCATTCATGAATACAATTTTGTCGCTAATTACATTATGTTTTATTTATTCAATTAAGTCCTTATATCATTTTAATTGGTTGTCACTGGCACTGTGTTTTACATATGTTGGGCCCCTTCGCAAGATATGGCCCTCCTCTGCCTTTCATACCCGACCACCTGCACCTTTCAGGTTTTCAGCGAGTTACAGAGCTGTTGTAGGTCGTGGGTTCGAGCCCAGGCAGGCGCTTTACTTTGCGTAAATTATTTCATCACCACTGCTCTCAAAACGGTGAAGGAAAACATCGTGAGGAAATCGGCATGTCCTAGAACCAAACATTCGAAGACATGTGACATCCACCAACCCGCACTGGGCCCGCGTGGTGGATTACGGCCCATTCCCTCTCACAGAGAGGAGGCCTGTGTCCCAGCAGTGGGAACATTAATAGGCTGATGATGTGATGTAATGTGACAGAGCTGTCCGAGTAGCTTCATAGTTTTCGGGTACAATCTGAATGGTTGAGACTTGAGTGTAGTTTGAGTTAATCGACACGAAAGCAGAAGAAGAATAGATATCAAAATCTTTGCCACCCCTAAGCGTGTCTATTCGTTCGGGGCGACATCTGACTTTATGGGCGATTAAAAATGGTTGAATGAAACTTATCATAAAAATGCCATTTCCACATTTAACGCCGATTTAAGGTACTATTATTTCCAAATGTTTATTATTACAGGCTTGTTTTTGCTTTTTAACCCCCGACGGAAAAAGAGGGGTTTTAAAAGTTTGACGTGTCTTGCTGTGTATCTGTGTGTCTGTCTGTGGCATTGTAGCGTCCAAACGGGTGAGCCGATTTTGATTTAGTTTGTTTTTGTTTGAAAGGTGATTTTGTCGTGAGTGTTCTTACCTATGTTTGAATAAAATCGGTTCAGCCGATGTTCAACAGATTGCCGATCGAAGCGTATCTACTTTGTTCTAGATAAATTATGTAGCATGAAATAAAAATATATCGGCGTTTTTTTAAATTTTGAAATTTACTTGTTTGTTTATTGTTTTATGGACCCAGTTACTAGAGGACTTGAATTGATAGCATCTAAAATTCTACATACATAAACACGCACGCCTTTTTTTCATCGAGGTAGGCAGAAACTAAAGAACGCAACCTGCTACAATCCTTATATACTTCTTCGCTTTATTTACGTTGCTACAGCTAATCATAAACGAGAGCATTTGCTTAGTAAAAAATATAAATTCATTGTCTGATAGACAACACAGTCTAAACCGCGAGATCTAGAAGCATTAATTTGATGTGTGTACCTGTGTATTTGTGTATCTATCTGTGGCATCATAGCTACTAAACGGATGAACCGATTTTGATTTTGTTTTTGTTTGAAAGTTGACTTTATCGAGAAGTTCTAAGCTATGTTGGATCAGAATCGGTTCAGCCGTTCAAAAGTTATGGGCGTTTTACACTATTATTTATTCTGTGGTTTTACTGTTTGAATCGGGGTGTTTTCTCGAGATATCGTGTAATAATTACGTGTTCAATAAAAAATTATCAACTAATTTTTTTTCTTGTTGCACAAGAGTTGTTTAAATAAAGTTCGTAGTGTCATGCAAATAAATTTTGTTTCAGTTTGAAAGCTCTATTATAGTATCTGTCAAACGCATATCTCAAAACGTGTATCGTTTCAACAATCGCAATGTTCTAGTATATTTGTCAATAGGAACCCCACTGACTGGGACTAATGTTATTTCTTAAGGTCCATTACACAGTCATTTCATGGTCCATAATCGCCTATTTACTGCTTCGTTAGTCCAATTGTTACAGGCTCGTTGTAATTTCATAATGGCTTAATAGGATTTGGTATTTCGATAGGGTTTTGGAATCTTGTGTTTTTGGACTTTGTAAGGATCTTAATGTAGTTTCAGGTTAGTGAAAAAGCGCATTGTTTTGTATAATTTGACTGCCTCTTTAGTTTAGTGCAGGGGTCACCAATTACCTAATTTCATTTGGGGTCCGTTACTTTAAAAAAATATGATCGTTGCGGTCCGTAAGGTTTAGACTCCGCCTTTACATCGTCTGGTGTATTTACTAAGTACCAAGATCTTTTTCAAATATTTGTGTGTAAAATTTCATTTTTTGCCCAGACCTATACGCCCAAAGTTTGGACTAAAGTTGGTGCAAGCTATTATCCGATGTTCATCGGTAAGTCTAGTCCGAAATTTGATTGTACTTATTAATTAAGGTCCACACAAAATAAGTCGGCTGTCCGGATTCGGACCGCGGTCCGCCATTTGATGATCCCTGGTCTAGTGGTTCCAAGCGCTACTGCTGAACATGAGGTCCTGGGTTTGGTTACCAGGTCGAACCAAGTGTTATTGGGTTTTTTCTTCTGGAATTTCTCAGTAGCTGCTCGGCATTTGGTCTTGTGCCCGGTTGATGGCATTAGGCTTGTCCCATATAACATAGAACTTAAACATAACTCTGCGAAATGATCGTGTACCATAGGAGCCTCTGCCTATCTCTTAGAGGTTACAGACGTGATGTTTTGTTATGTATTACAAATGTAACTTGCATTGGTTCTTCTTGTAGTTGGTACAGTTAAAATTTTGTTGTTGATCCAATTCACTCACTAATTCTTCTTCACTTTCTCAACCTCGCTTCTACTGAAGTCATTGTGGCACAGTTGTTGATCTCTTCGGCTTAAATAATGTCAGCTGCCCGGAATAAGTCTTACAAGGATAAGAAGCCAATTTCTAAAACCGGCCTTAATCCATAAGCCAGCTAAGGACAACGTCTTTGGGTAATAATCCCTCCCAAATATAGGCTAATCGACGAAGTAAACAAATTACCAACAGTCTAAATTAACCTCAATAAGTTCATTAAACGTCTCCAAGCAAGAATAAATTGCATGCGATATTTTCCACCAACATAACACAACACCAGTATTCCCCGAAGAGTTGGACATCTACAATAAAAATAAAAAAACTGGCCAAGTGCGAGTCGGACTCGCGCACGAAGGGTTCCTTTACATTATCGCAAAAACGGCAAAAAAAACACGTTTGTTGTATGGGAGCCCCACTTAAATATTTATTTTATTCTGTTTTTAGTATTTGTTGTTATAGCGGCAAAAGAAACACATCATCTGTGAAAATTTCAACGGTTCATGAGATATAGCCTGGTGACAGATGGACAGATAGACAGACAGACGGATCGCGGAGTCTTAGTACTAGGGTCCCGTTTTTACCCTTTGGGTACGGAACCTAAAAAAAGCAAAAAAAAAGTAAAAAAGTATATAATAAATAAGAAAAAGGGAAACTCAACACTGCCTGACCCCGGCAATCGCAACCAAAGACCTCATGATTGGTAGTAGTACTTCCGAGTACTAGACCAACGTCTTTGAAAATAATACGAGTACCTACATTCCATAAGAGATATAGACTTATCCACGAAGTAAACAGATAACCAAGAGCCTGACAATATTAACCTCAATAAGTTCACTAAACGACTTCATGCAAGAATAAATTGCATGCGATTTTTTTCGCCAAATGTTGGCGGCGGCGTATTTGCGAAAATCACCCGTTGGGATTGGTTTGCCCGCACTGTGCTGTCAAACGACCCGTGTACACGCGAACCGTAAATAAAACGGTGGAATAATATATTTACAATGTGAAGAGCGGTTTTTATTTTTTCGTAACATACTCATTTAGCGTTAATTCTCAAGGGTGATTTATAAGTGAGGCGTTTTTGCTTGGACCAAATTAGGGCTCTCAAATGTTCCAATTTTACTCTTCTTGTGCTATATCGATCAGAGAATCATATTTTCGCTTTCTTGTCTCATTCTTCTTCCAGTGACGCGTTTTTGTTTGGATTAATGCTTTAAAATGTTTCGATCTAGCTCTTCTTGTACAATGTTGAACATCAGCTAATCATATGTTTCGCTTTCTTGTCTCATTCTTCTTCCATTGACGCGTTTTTGTTTGGATTTAGAGCTTTAAAATGTTTCGATCTTGCTCTTCTTGTACAATGTTGAACATCAGCTATTCATATGTTTCTCTTTAATGTCTCATTCTTCTACCAGTGACGCGTTTTTGTTTGGATTTAGAGCTTTAAAATGTTTCGGTCTTGCTCTTCTTGTACAATGTTGACGATCAGCTAATCATATTTTTTGCTTTCTTGTCTCATTGTTCTTCTTCATGTCAATGGTACATCAAAATATTGTTTTCCCAATACTCCTTCGGCACCGTTGGTAGGTCGCTTCGGTTGCAGGTTTTGGGGCTTAGGTTAGGCAACTTTATGCAGTTCCATATCCGTAGTCTTCAGCCGTTGCATCGAGGTATACCCAATTCACCAGATTTTCTTTAGGTTCATAAAATATTGTCTATATATTCTTGGTTACGTAAGTTTAAAAGATTTCATCCTCCTTTCTTAAACATCCGTATTATTCCTGTCCTTAAAGTTATTGGGAAGTTTATGTTCACTGTTAGACATTTTCGGGTTGACGAGGGACTCACAACAATGAATACTGCAGATGACATTATTATAATTGTAACATTATGGTATAATAATATATTTATTCTTGTTGTTAGCGTGCCGATAGCAATTTAAATGGATTCGACGCAGAATTCGGCTACGAGTACGAGTAACATTAGATTTTTTGATTAAACAGTTGTTGTAGCACAAAATTGTTTTAGCCGTGACAGTGGCGCTCAATCTAGCATTTGTTAGTTTAGTGAAAGCATATTTGTTCTTCCGGTAGCTCCGGATAACTATTTACACACTGATTGCACGAATGTTCTCGATAGGATGTTAGTTCCGAGTATTCTGTTTTAAGAAATCAATGAAGAGAATCATTTCCAAGCAAATCTTTCTATACATAAACACAATATGAATCTATTGTAATAATAGATCATGGTGCATGCTGACGTCCGTTGGAAATAATTTCATTATTAATACTTTCTTTATGGCTGTTTTATGTTGATGATATTATTCTAACTTTAACATAAATTTGAATGTGAGTTTGTTTGTTACGCGTTCGCGCTATAATGGCTGAACTGATTTGGTTAAAACTTAGCATATGGATAGAGCAGTACCTGGATGAGGGCAAAGGATACCTCTCATCACGGTATACCTGGATGAGGACACAGGATACCTCTCATCCCGGTATACTTGGATGAGGACACAGGATACCTCTCATCCCGGTATACTTGGATGAGGACATAGGATACCTCTCATCCCGGTAAACCTGGATGACGACAAGGGATACCTCTCATCCCAATATACCTGAATGAGGACAAAGCATACCTCTCATCCCGGTACACCTCAAGAAAACAAAGGATACCTCTCATCCTGGTACACCTGGATGAAGACAAAGGATACCTCTCATCCCGGTATACCTGGATGAGGACACAGGATACCTCTCATCCCGGTATACTTGGATGAGGACATAGGATACCTCTCATCCCGGTAAACCTGGATGACGACAAGGGATACCTCTCATTCCGTTATACCTGAATGAGGACAAAGCATACCTCTCATCCCGGTAAACCTCAAGAAAACAAAGGATACCTCTCATCCTGGTACACCTGGATGAAGACAAAGGATACCTCTCATCCCGGTATACCTGGATGAGGACACAGGATACCTCTCATCCCGGTATAATACAACACTTAACTCACGCGGACTAGCTAGCAATAAATAAATAAAGGTGCAAAACATACCTCCAACATACTTCAACGCAGACCACACGATGGTCAACGTAACGACATGATGGTAGATGTGCAGGAACGAAGCCTGTCGGTCCTTCTTCCTCAATATGAAGAACGCCGTCTCGAACAGCTCCAGAAGCTTCACCATCACTGTCCACCAGAGGAACCGAAGCATCCTCAAAGCTTCAGGGTTCATGGAGTAGTCTGGTAGCATGCAGCCGAAGTGGTACGTTGTGGTCCATCCTGATGTCATTATCTGGAAGTTATACACACATATATACACTCACGCTCTTTTTCCTTTGGGGTCGGCAGATAGCACAGAACGCCACCAACTGCGATCCTTACGCAACTGACCTTTCTGAAGAACTGGAAGTAGTAGCCTTTAAAAGTTAAAGGTCAAAACGATACCGTAAATATATTTGAAACTCCAAAAATAGTATCAGACAGTTTTGAATCCCCCGAACGCAAAGGTGGAGGAGCACTGCCTAATAAATTGTCTGTAATAATAATATTAGGTCCTAAAGGAACCTAGTCTTCGCGAATTTTGATCACAGGAGAAATCAATTACGCTTTTTTGCTGTAGTCATGGATTTAATGTGTCTATTCTTTAGGGACGTGATCGATCACCCACGCGGTTTTTTCAGGGTACGCAAAGGGTAAAAACGGGACCCAATTACTAAGACTCCACTATCCGTCTGTATGTATGTCTGTCTGGCACCAGGCTGTATCTCATGAACCGTGATAGCTAGGCAGTTGAAATTTTCACAGATGATGTATTTCTGTTGCTGCTATAACAACAAATACTAAACAATAAAAACAGAATAAAATAAATATTGAAGTGGGGCTCATATATAACAAAGGTGATGTTTTGCCGCTTTTTGCGATAATGGTACCTATGGAACTCTTCGTAAGCGAGTCCGACTCGCATTTGTCCGGTTTTGTGTCGTGTAACTAATAGTTATACTTTAAAAAATAAATATACACGATAATTTTTTGGTACTATTGGATATTCCTTCAAAACTTGATGTTTAAAATATTTTTACACAGAAAAATTAATGGCTAGAATTTTTTCATAACTGAAATAGCATATGTGAACCAAAAATATTTTTCAAAAAAATCTGTCGAAAAGGAGGTTCAAATTGATATTCTGGCTCTGAGCGGGCGCACGGCCAGAACTGCGTTATAACATTGGGAAATATATACGCCTTAAGATGTTTTAACTTAGCTCCGACCTTCAATAAGGCTCCGTATAAAGGAGACTAAAATAGATAACGATCTAATTCGACTAAAATAACCAGACCTTTGAATTTCAGATTTATTAATAGCTTCTTAGGACTGACTCTGCTTGAATGATTAATGCGTATCCATTTAAACACATCAAGTGCGGGTTCTTTAATGAGGGTCTTCGCTAAGTCAATGTTATACGGACCCCTACTTGACTAACGCTCTTAGAGAATAATTTGCCCAAAATATATGGCTGCCAAAACCAGCCAGGTGGTCGAAAATTTAAGGCCACTGAAGCGTGTGTATGTGAATATATTAGCAGATATGAGTGAAGTGCCAAGTTTGAGACTTATCAAGTTTACTGAGCCAAGAAATACGTGTGCTTTGAAATTATGAGGGACCCGAACTCCCGATCCGATAATAGATGTATTTGTTATCGTATCTCAAGTCTCTACGGCAGAATATAATTCTTTAATTCAATGCTAAATATATTTTATTCAAGGCCATGCAATGAATTGGATGACTGACAGTATTTCTATAAAAAAAACTGTCAAAATTATAAGAAAAGCGATAAAAAAATCAGTCCATAACGGCATTTTTGACTTAACTACAATCAAACTAATAATACAAATGCGAAAGTTTGTGTGTGTGTTTGTATGTTTGTTACTTCTACACGCTCAAACGGCTGGACGGATCTGGATAAAAATTTACCCAGAGAAAGATTTTATTTTGGATTTTATCCCTGGAATATGTTCCCTCGGAATAATTTTCGACATTCACGCGGGCGAAGCCGCTGCCTATCTATATATACTTAACTAAAAAGTATTTATAAACTGTATTAAAATCGATCAAAAAAGGTTCTTTGCTGATTCCTAACCGAAGGCAAGCCAGGCCAATGATCCACAAAAATATCACTAATTTCTCAAATAAATAAAGGTTACCTAACTGCCACTAATAGTTTCTCAAAGCCACGTTCCGACCCGTAATTAGTTCCTCTGCTATTTGTTCAAGTCAGCCGCAGAAACTTGTCTCTTTGAAACAGAACAACCGTAAAGACATTGTTTAGTCCCGAACGAAGATTCTTTCAAGGTATTACAGTACGATTCACAATTACTTATGGCCGATTTCACCAATTAAACTAATCGCGATTACATCAACTAAACTCAGTTTATGCAAATACAGCTGTACGCTGTACAGCTGTTACGCTGTATATGCATAAACTGAATTTAGTTGATCTAAACAAGATTAGTTTATCTGGTGAAATCGGCCCTTGGTCTGCTGTTTACTGGCTTACACTGGTTTCTGAGTAAAAAAATTGAAGTTAAGTACTTGTAAAACCATATTTTTACCCGACTGCCGAAGGAGGGTAATGTGTTTATCAGTATGTATGTATGTATGTTCCTATGTGGCGTTCTAGAGACCAAACGCGTTGGCCGATTTTGATGATTCTTACGTCAATCGATTCGTCTTAATCTTGCGAGTGTCACTGGCTACATTAAAATTAGAAAATACGAAAATGGCGGATTTTGGGCGCCATTTTGTGGGGGGAAAAAAATATTATTCTTCCAAACCCATCGTGTGGGGTATCAAAATAAAGGATTTTAAGAGGCGATTTCAAAAATATATAACACTTATATGTTTAAATGTACCTAATTCTAAAAAAATATAACTAAAAAGTTGTAAATAAAAAAAGTTATTAAAAAAAATCAAAATACCCGACTGCTTAAAAAGCAAACTAAAAAGACGTAAACAAGAAGAAAATCATGATGTGCAGTCGGAGGATACATCTGGTTTTGGTCCGCCAGCTCGCGAATATGTATCCTCCGACTGCACAGCATGATTTTGTTCTTGTTGTTTACGTCTTTTTAGTCTGCTTTTTAAGCAGTCGGGTATTTTGATTTTTTTAATTATCTTTTATCCTTGAAACTTGTTAAAACTTTGCCTTTCAAGTAGGGTTTGTCGCGTTCTTAATTTAAAATTCACCATTCACAACCCTTTTATTAGTATTAGGCTCGTTTGCACTACAAATCATTAAGTTTAAACTGTCGTCTTTTTTCTGTCAATCGTTTGAAGATGAATGAGACGAAAGATTTTATTTTAAATTTGGTCTTTAGCAGTAAACTTAATTAATGATTCAAGTGTCGATTAGCAGACACAATAGAAATTACCATTGTTTTAAGCCGATTTGGCACAATGACCACTCAAAGGGTGTGTAATTTGTGGTGAAACCACAAACTGAAATTTAGTCAATCGTTTTAAAAAGACAGTGATATGTTTGGCACTAAATGCTTTTACTGATTTAATTTTGTGGTAAATGCGGCCTTGTAATATTTGTATGACAGTACAGTTTGTCATTACTTTGACAATGTAGGCAGTGAGAAGTTTTGAATAGTTGTGGGAGGGTAGTTTAATTAATTGCTATTCCTGCCTTTTGTTTCAGTTTAGCGTTGAAATGTTGAGAAAATCTTTCATGACAAACGATCTGGCTTGCGGTAAAGCTAGCTATTAACGATTTGTCTTGGTTATGTTGGTTTATACTTTGTAGAAGTAACATAAGTTACGAAGATCCTACTAATATAACACACAGAGGCACATAAGCTATAATTTATAAAGATATACGAGGAAGCACTAATTCTATGCCACGGGAGGTAGCAAGTTGTAAATATAAAGAAAACTGAATAGCAGTATTTGATTGACTCCCAAGAATTGAACTCGTAGGAACTTAAACGAAGCAAGAAGAAGAACCACACTTGGTAGGATCCTTTTATTCAAATGTTTTAGGTTGCCGTACCCAAAGGGTAAAAAGCCCATATTACTAAGACTCCATGATCCGTCTGTCTGTCACCAGACTGTATCTCATGAACCATGATAGCTAGACAGTTGATTTTTTTACAGATGATGTATTTCTGTTGCCGCTATAGCAACAAATACTAAAATTAGAATTAAATAAATATTTAAATGGGGCTCCCATACAACAAGCGTGGTATTTTTGCCGTTTTTTGCGATAATGGTATGGAACCCTTCGTGCGCGAGACCGACTCGCACTTGGCCGGTTTTTTATATTTGTTGTGCGCTTTTGTTAACTGCCCTCATTTTTGTAAATCAACACTGAGGTTTGCTGTCAGAGAACCCAATTATGGTGTTAAGCTCGCCTTTGTAGATAAGTTTTCCTTTTGTATTTGAATATGTTTTATGAATATATCCTTACAGCGATCATAGGAAGTGGCGTTCTGTAGTATCTGCTTACTTCTATGAGTAAAGGCTTCAAGTTAATGTATGCGTAACATACGCATACATTAACTGAACTATTTGATTTTGAAAAACTGCCAAAATAAGTTATGTACAAGTGCTTGAAAGCCGCCATTTCTACAGAGATTAATTCGAAAATTATTTAATAATTTATCAATAGCTCTATCCAAAAACTATTCCTTTTTCACCTTAATATCCTCATCTGTCCACTTTATGGTGTAAATGCCCAATTAGACCATAAACGCGGTCACTAAGGGTGCCATATAAACCGATGGACATTGGTATCCGCACTCAAAACCGCTCGCTCTATGAGTATGACTCATGGTAAAGATTTATCTATTGATTGTCGAGTGCGATTATGGGCTAGAAAAACGGCGATTTTGATACGCGCAAGTGATTTTCAGCCACAAAAGTTTTGGAACGAGTGGGTTACGAAACTGTAGTGTCAAAAAAGCTTGTATTTTGTAATGTCTAAAATAAATAATACACCTTGACCCCTGAGATTTTTACAGTTTGGTAAAGAAAGGTAAAATATATGAGAATTTTATTTTAGGCAAAGTAAATTTTCTTTTTTATTAATTTCTGTACCTGCATGTATTTTTAGGGTTACGGAACCCTAAAAACAGAATAAATTAATTATTTAAGTGGGGCTCCCATACAGTAACACAAAAAACACGTTTGTTGTGTTTTTTTGCCGTTTCTTGCGATAATGGTACGGAACACTTCGTGCGCGAGTCTGACTCGCACTTGGCCGGTTTTTTTTTCTAAGGGTTACATGTTTTAGTAAAATTACAAAAGAACTACAAATCTTTTTAGATGTGCCTCATACATTAAGGCTTGCGGATGGCATCAATCACTTCACCTTATGAAACCATCACTACTAAGACATTTTATAATCCAATTACATTTCTAGAGCTTACTTACTCCGCACTCTCAACCGCTGTTGTAGTAGCTTCCGACATTCTGTTGAATGAAAGTACGGGTGTGGCCATGGCCATAACACGTTTCATCTCATAAGTCGTAACTCATAAGATTTTGAGTTGATTTCTTTGGAATTTCTAGTGTCACGCAATGTTAAATTCAACGGGCAATAAGTACGATTAATTGTACGTTTATGTATTATCATTAAAATAGTCGATTCGTTTGGACAAGTGAAATATTTGTAGTTCTTCATCATGGGCAGGCAAATTCTTTGGACCATTATTCGTTCCGATTCATACAAATATTTGTGAATAATATAAACTACTAGCTGACCCGGCAAACTCTGTTTTGCCATAAAAACACCAAACATTCACCTACCCTACCTACCTTACCTACCCTACCTACCCTACCCTACCCTACCCTACCCTACACTACCTACCCTACCCTACCCTACCCTACCCTACCCTACCCTACCCTACCCTACATACCCTACCCTACCCTACATACCCTACCCTACCCTACCTACCCTACCTACCCTACCTATGTAGGTAAGGTACCAATCTTTTTGTTCTTCTTTTTTTTTCACAAGAACCTTCTCCTAACAATAACAAACACAACAAAAAAAGAATAAGCGAAATCGGTCCAGCCGTTCACGCGGGATGCCGTGACCAAGGGAAATAGGGATTCATTTTTATATATATAGATAGTGTATTTATATAATGTATGTCTTTTTAACTGCATTTCAAAAAAGTAGGCGGTTCTATGTTCGACAGTATGTATTTTTTTAAGTGTAACTGCAGACAGACATCTGAAATAAGCGTTACTTTATTTATTTATTTATAAGTTATTTTGTGGTGCCCTTTGATTTTACTAAATCCTTTTTTCAACTTCTTCATTCCAACTTATGTGACTCATTTAAAGGACCTAGATTTTTCTAGGGTATTTTTTACCTCAACAAGTTTTTTTTTGTTTTTTCGGACTTTCATCTCTTGTAGCATACAACATGCATGAAGTGTTGGAGTGACAAAGGTCAGAGGTTGGGAGGTACAGCATTGATTGGCGGTCCTCCGTAAATTCCAATCCCGTAACGTAGCCTATGTTGATCTATTTGAAACTTTACATAAAGCTGTGTGCATCACTCTTTGCCTGCCAGAAGTTTGTAAAAAAGTAAACAGTTTTGTAACAGTTTGTTTATTGTTGAATCTAGAAATAGCAAACAGAAAATTTATGAGTTTCGCAAATCGTTTACTGTTGTTAGGAAAATAAACTGAGTTGTGATGTCAGTAGATGTCAGTAATGTAAGCACTGTTTTATGATATTATGAAGGCGAAAGTTGGTGAGTGTGTGTGTTTGTTACTTCTTCACGCTTAAACGGCTGGACGGATATGGATGAAATTTGGCACAGAGACAGATTATAGTCTGGAATAACACATAAGATACTTAGGTGTAGGGTATTTTTATCTCGGGAATATGTTCTCTTGGGATAATTATCGACATCCACGCTGGCGAAGCCGCTAGCAGAAGCTAGTTAAAATATAAATAACTATCTTCTGCCAGCGGATTCGCCCGCGTGAAAAGTGTTTAATCATCCCAAGGGGAAATTAAACCAGGATAAAAACTAGCTTATGTGCTATGCCAGATTATAATCTATATCTGTGCCAAATTTCATCCAGATCCATTCAACCGTTCTGACCTGATTGAGTAACAAACATACATCCATACACACCTCCATCCATCCCAAACTTTCACAGTTATAATATAAGTAAGAAATCATTTCATTTTCAAAGAACTTTATTTTAAATAAAGTTTTACAAAAATGCCTTTCAAAGTTTATCATAATATGAATTTAATGAGCTGATAACATCTTGAACTTTTAACGATAATTGCATGTAGAAAGAAAGATATATTATCTGTCTATCTATTTAATACCTTTAAACGAGCAATCAAAGACAAAGACAAAGACAAAGATATTTTATTTCAACTAGGCCACCAAGCGGCACTTTTGAACGTTACATTAAAATGATTCTACCGTGCATTCGGAAAGTAGCTTGTTATGGAGAAGAATGCACAAGAAACTCCATACTTACTCTTTTAAAAAAAATTGTTTTTTTACAATATTTAGGAACATACATTATTAAATTCATACATGTGAGGACAATGCACCCAGAATAGCACTACCCACTATACCACCTACAGACAAAGTATTAGAAGTACTCACACATGTACTGCGCAGTTATATAATAGATACTAGAAAAAAATTAACATCCGAAGCAGTCAAGTTATGACCAATCCCAACTGACGGCGTCCGTTCACGAACATGACGCATGAATTGGCACCACCCAGCTCAACCATCATGAAGGGAACCGGATGATCCAACACACGCGCCACCATCAGAGAGACATTTGAGAGAGCATGACACACTCAACGGCCAGGGCACACACAAGTCAACGAACGACGCATAGGTACAGTAAATGGTAGATTTACAGTTGGGTACATAGTACTCACACACGTGCTGTGCAGTTATACAATACTAAAGAAATTGAGTTTATACAATGCAAATATTAATAATTCATACAGTCTTCAGCAGGTCCAACAATACCTCAAATCAATAATGTTCTGCATATCACTTGTTATTGCGCCCTAGTGGTTGTGGATTGTGGAGCAGGACTAGCATTGAGCCAAGCATTTTTATCAGCGATGTAATCCCCCAACTTATAATATGCCAGCCTACATAGTGTGCGTTTTATACAGGTTTTAAACTTAGTCTCATTCAGTTCAAGAATGTGGGGAGGAATTTTATTGTAACATTTTGTACAGTACCCCATGAAAGATGAGGCTACTTTAGCCAGTCTGAAACCTGGTTGAACTAATTGGTCCCTATTTCTAGTAACGTAATTATGTCTGTCGCCGTTTTTACTAAAAAGATGTAAATTTTTTCTCACGTACATGATGTTTTCATAAATATATTGACAAGGAACCGTCATAATGTTAATGTCCTTAAACAGTTCCCTTAGAGAATCGCGCCGGCGAAGATTATATATTGCTCTGACGGCTCGTTTTTGCAGAATAAAAATTGACTCAATGTCTGCAGCCCTTCCCCATAGTAGGATACCGTAAGACATTATACTATGAAAATAACTAAAATAGACTAGTCTCGCGGTATCCACATCGGTTAACCTACGAATCTTTGCAACAGCATACGCTGCCGAACTCAGCCGCCCTGCAAGGGATACCAAATGAGGACCCCATTGCAACCCCGAGTCCAGCGTGATCCCCAGGAAAACCGTTTTATCGACGAATTCTAGCTTCTCCTTGTTTAATATAATGTCACAATCAGTACTTTTGACATTCGGCAAGGAAAATTTTACGCACTTGGTTTTATTACCATTTAAAACTAAATTATTGGCAGTGAACCAATCCTGAACCTGCCGAAGCGCGTTATTTACGTCGTCAACCCGACAAGTACGTCTATTTATTTTAAAAATTTTAGATGTGTCATCAGCAAATAACACCATGTTTAGTTTGTTTTCCAATAAACGGGGTAAATCGTTTATGTATATTAAAAATAAGAAAGGACCTAAAATTGAGCCCTGGGGTACCCCCATTTTTACGTTTAACCCCGACGAATTCACACCGTTTATCTGAACTAATTGCTGTCTATCATTCAAATAAGATTTAACCAAACTTAACGCTGCTTGACCTAGCCCGTAATGCTCAAGTTTCAGAAGTAATGTTTCATGATTAACGCAATCAAACGCCTTCGACAGGTCGCAGAAGATACCTATGGCATCCTGCGACTCTTCCCACGCATTAAAGATGTGTTTCAATAGGGTGACACCAGCGTCAGTTGTACAACGTCCTCTGGTGAAACCATACTGTTTATCATGCAAGATGTTATTCGTATTAAAATGAATGAGCATTTGATTTAGCATTATCTTCTCAAATACCTTGCTGAAAACCGGCAACACGGATACTGGTCTATAATTATTTGTGTCTTTACTGTCCCCAGATTTAAAAAGTGGTATAACTTTACTATATTTCATTAGATCCGGAAAAACTCCTTGATCCACACACAAATTGAAAATCAAAGCCAAGTATGGCGCTATAGTCTGAATAATGGAGGTACAAGCTTTGATGGACATTCCCCACAGATCTTCAGTCGGTTTAACCTTGATTTGCTTAAAAGTTTTTATTACTGTTATGGGATTTATATGTGAAAAGTTAAATACATTCGGGCAGGCTGAAACGTTCGCGTTTAATAATCCAAAAGCAATCGAGGGCGAAGAATTTAAGGTTTCAGTCGTTTTAATTGGGATGTTGGTAAAGAAATTTACAAATTCTTGCGCAACTTTTTTGTTATCTCTAATAAGTCCGTGTGTGGTCTCAAGCGTGTAATCAGTATTATTTCTTTTATTCCTATTCGTTTCATTATTTATAATTTTCCAAACCGTCTTGATTTTATTTTCTGCTAATTTAACCTTATTGCTAATGTACAAGGCCTTAGCTGCCTTGCATGTATTTTTAAAAATTCTTGAGTAAGTAGCAACATACTTATTAAAAGTTTCAGTGTTAATACAAGGCTTAAGGCCATATAGCTCGTAAAGTCTTTCCCTACTTTTCCTAAGTCCTGTAGTCGCCCAGTCACTGAATAAAAACTTAGGGCATATAGTTTTAGTTTTCTTCTTAAAAGTGTTATTGAACTCTTTTTGAACCACTGAGAAAACTTTATCATACAAAATATTACCATTATTCACTGTGAGGTCCTGATCGCTTAACTTACAGATTAAAGTACTGTTAAATTTATTTAATTTACCGGCTGTTATTGGTCTGGATTGAATCTGCACTTGTTTTATTCGCATAATGTACTCAAATGTCACCAATAGCCCACTATGATCCGAAGGCAGATAATTTATAATGGCCTTGTCCAAGTAGTTGCAGCAACAAAAAACATTATCAATACATGTAGCAGAAGTCAGTGTAGTTCGGGTTGGTTCCATAAACACATGTGACAAATTAAATGATTTAAAGAGATTTAATAACCTACTGCTATCTGAATTATCTTCTAAAATATTAATATTAAAGTCACCACAGACAATTACTAGTTTATTACCCATTGCAAGTTTTGCCAAAACATCTTCCATCACTGACTCGAATATAGAGTAGTTCTTATAATTAGGGGGTCTGTAGACGCACACTATGACATGCTTATCCAGCTCAACACAGGACAGTTCAACACTTTGTTCAACTGATAGGTCTACTATATCTTTACGAGGTTTTGATTTAATACCCTTTTTAATTAATATAAGTGAACCCCCACGCAACATAATCTTTCTGTTAAAACAACTGCCCACAGTATAATTTTCATAATTGATTAGCACTGCATAATCTTTCAGCCAATGCTCCGTAAAACAAATAATTTCTTGTCTATATTAAAAATGAATCCCTATTTCCCTTGGTCACGGCATCAAGTGAACGTGAACATCGTGAACGGCTGGACAGATTTCGCTTATTCTTTTTTTGTTGTGTTTGTTATTGTTAGGAGAAGGTTCTTATGAAAAAAAAATAAGAAAAAAAAACTGGTACCTTACCTACATAGGTAGGGTAGGTATGTAGGTAAGGTAGGGTAGGTAGGGTAGGGTAGGTAGGGTAGGGTAGGTAGGGTAGGGTAGGTAGGGTAGGGTAGGTAGGGTTGGATAGGTAGGGTAGGGTAGGTAGGGTAGTGGTAGGGTAGGGTAGGTAGTGTAGGGTAGGTAGTGTAGGGTAGTTAGAGTAGGGTAGGTAGTGTAGGGTAGGTAGGGTAGATGAATGTTTGGTGTTTTTATGGCAAAACAAAGTTTGCCGGGTCAGCTAGTATATGTATATATATATCCTCCAACGATTTTCATGAAATTTTATATGCAGTGGTTTCGGGGGCGATAAATCGATATAGCTCGGTTTAATTTTTAACCGACTTACCAAAAAGGAGGAGGTTCTATGTTCGACATTAAGTTTGTTATTTCTTTTTTGTATGTTCACGCATATCTCCGTCAATGTTGTAAAAAAAAAACTTTTTTGCTAAAAAATGCTACCGACTTCCAAATAAAAACTACAAACTAACTTTATTTTTGGAAGTCGGTGTCCATACTGCAAAAAATGGTACCTACGAGAGACCAAAAATAAAGTTATTTACAGTCGGTAGCATTTTAATGAATAATTTTTTTTTTAGTATACCTCGTTTTCTGTATTTTCACCCGAGCAGAGCTCGGTCGCCCATAGGGCATCCAGTATCGGAAGGTTTTCAATTCCGGAGTTAATTTACGATATTGGGCTCTCAACTCCGGAATTCCGGAATTCCGGAACTGGATCCGAAATTATTTAAAAAAAAACAACAATAACATAATTAAATTAACACTAGAAATATCACGCTTTAGAGTAGTTTGGACATTACTAGGTAGTTAAAATCAAAATATTAAAATGAGCATTTAAGTCTCTCCTCAGATTTATTATGTTTAACAACAATCTTGACATGACATAATCAGTTCACAATTCACATCACAATCAATAGAATTAAACAAGTCTAATTAAACTTTTTAAAACAAATCAACAAATTAAGGGCTCAACAGCAAATATTATAATTAAAATTATCACAAGAAACACTTAAATATACGAGAACTCACTATCAAGAAAAGCGGTCTACTCTATGTGCTACGCTGTTCTTGATAATGAGTTCTCAAGAGAATTAACGAATCTAACATTTAGTCAGAGAGTGAGCTTCGTATTCGGTTACAAAAGTAACCAGCGCTTGAAAATACCCGTTCACTCTCCACACTCGTGAGAAGTATGATATTTAAATAATTATAAGCTTGTGTCAGATATACACCTCGTTCTCCACCATTATCATACATTGCTTTTTCAAATTTGACAAATCCAGAAAGGTCAAAATGTTTAGTTGTATATTTACGGGGCTTTGTCTGGCATTTATGTAGCTCTTTATCAAGCTGTTCTTGTAGTGTTAAATCATCAACTGCAACGTCAACATCAGAAGCAGAAGACGAAGAGTCATCTTGATTTTCTGCATGCTTAGTGGTAGTTGTAGTGTAGGGCTTGTAATTAAGCTGGCGTAGCAGAGTAATAATCTCGCAAATTTCGTCGCTTTTTGGTTTTATAAAAGTTTCATCATCTGCTTGTCTAAAGAAGTCGTTAGAATTGTGCAGATAGTGGCAAACACCTGCAAGTAGTAGTCGCCTTTGCTTGATACGATTTCTCAAGTTTGTAGCCAGCCTTGAGCCTAGTACTTAATTTTTTTTTTCATAAATTGCCTTTTCGTAAATGTGCTCACTGGCGCGCAGCGCTCTCCTCCCGTCAAACACTTGTGGGCAACTAATCGTGCGACTGACTGGCCGCTGTGGGGAGGGGGATGCGCGGGGGCGGTACCGGTGCGGTACCATAGGGTAGTCTAATCACTCACACTCAGTTGAAAAATTAAACACATTTTTAAATTAAAAATAATGAATATCGAAATACGATAAATTGAGCCCAATTCCGGAGTTGAAATATCGGAAAAACTATCCGGAATTCCGGAGTTGCGAAATTCCGGAATTCCGGAATGGATGCCCTAGTCGCCCAGGTACTACATAAAAAAAAAATGATTTTGTTATCCTGCCGTGAGTGAGGGCTGTTTCGACGTGGCCCGGCAAAAGAGTTCCGGTAGAGACTTGGGAAAGCCTTTGGACAGTATAGGACTATAAGATGAACGAAATGTATCTATTTTAGGCCGTCTTCTAGTGAAAGTTTGTGATTTTCCGGTACCAAATGCGGATTGTATTGGTACGGAAAACAATAAAACTATTATGTCGCCTTCTCCAGATGCCAAAAATATATAAATTTGGTTTTAGTATGTAAGCAGTAAAAACGTTTCGTACTCGTAGGAATACTGAAGAGACGCACGGGACCGGTCAATGTGGCGACGCTTGGGGGAGGCCTATGTCCAGCAGTGGACGTCTTTCGGCTGATATGATGATGATGATGATGATAAAGGAAAACTTGACAAAAGATGGGCGGATGACATAGTGAACATAGCTGGAAAAAGTTGGATGCATATGGCCAAAGACAGGAAAAGGTGGAAAAGAATGGAGGCTTTTGCCAAAAGGGGGCCACATAACAATGAAACGGGAATTAAATTATTACAATTGCAAGAATTTTTGTAAAGTGTTAAGTGGAAAATAAAGCCGTGATAAATAAGAAAAACTTGCTCTAGTGGAGATTTAAAAAGTCTCAAAGACACACAGCTATAGCCTATGATTGTAATACTACCAGAATGTACATAGCTATGTTCATGTTGACGTTATTATCATAGGTGAGCTGAAAACGACCCGTGACTCGGCAAAAAGTGAACAATACAATATGGATGCAAAGGTCTGTTAGCTGATACAACTTCGTGCTATGTAGATGTAGAGCTGCCTTGACTTGGCAAGGAAAGATTGACATTCTAGCGATAACGATATAGTCGTAATGTTCAAAATGTTTGGGATTAGCCTCGTGACATTTCGGTAGCTTTTTGGCAATCTTAAGCGCTGTGATACGTATAGAATGTCACATTGTTTAGAAATTATTGGCTAACCTGGAAGTCTCTAAACAGAGTCCGGACACAGATTGGTAGAAGCAATAAAAGCATGGAAACCTACTCAGTCTAAGAACTGGGCTTCGAAGTAAGCCCACAATATTAATCACTAGCTTATTCCCCTCTTCGCTTTGCTTCCGTAACGTATCTCACAGGAAGCGTGCATTTTACAGGATAAACCGTTTAAAGACACTCGAAGACTGAGCAAATTTCGAAAAAAAGCACCTAATTCGAAAAAAATAATGTTATCTAAAAGTTATAAATAAAAAAAGTTCATTCAAAAATCAAAAAGCCCGACTGCTTAAGTAACGAACTTAAAAGACGTTAACAAGAAGAAAATCATGCTGTGCAGTCGGAGCATACGTATTCGCGAGCTGGCTGACCAAAATCAGATGTTATATATTTTTTAAATCACCACTTAAAACTCTTTATTTTGATACCACACACCGGTTTGAAAGAAAAAAATTATTGGCCCCCACAATATGGCGCCCAAATACCGCCATTTTACTATTTTCCAATTTTAATGTAGCCAGTGACACTCGCAAGGTTAAGACGATTCGGTTTACGAAGATCGATTGACGTAAGAGTCGCATTTGATCTCTAGAACGCCATATAGGAACGAACATACATACATAGACTGATAAACACATTACCCTCCTTCGGCAGTCGGGTAAAAAAGCAGGTCAGTATTTCCAGAGATAACATTTCTCAAAAAGTTTTGAAAATCCCCTGAATCAACAGCCCAAGTTCATACAGAATATAATAATAACAATATAAAACAATCACTCAAAAAAAAACACACTAGCATGTCACGAAGCAATAAACTAGAATGATATAAACATGTTAGCGCAGATGATAAACGTCGGGGACTCGTAATAGTATTGTATCATACCATCATTATCAATCATTGCATTGTGATTGTGCTGACAACACAGTAGTGTGCGCATGCGTTCTGAAGACGTGGGATGTTGGTCAGAGAAATTGGTTTCTTATTCTGTGATTGAAATACAAAGGGGTTTATTTGAAAGGACTTATTATCATCAACTGTTGTGCACCAAGTTAGAGAGCAGTGGTGGCCTAGTGGTAACTGCCGCGACTTATAAGTTGTAGGTCGTGGTTTCGAACCCTGGCAGGCGCTTTACTTTGTGTAAATTTGAAAGAGAGTTAACGCGGCCCTGGCACAAACAATTGAATTAACACAGGTGGGTTATAGTCAGTAAAAGTCTAACACGCCCCACCCGGAGCGGAAGAAGTCATTGTATGACTTCCCAACGCAAATAAAAAAGGCAGGCGCTTGTAAAAGTCTAACACGCTTCACCCAGAGCGGGAGAAGTCATTGGACGACTTCCCAACGCAAATAAAAAAGGCAGGCGCTTGTAAAAGTCTAACACGCTTCACCCAGAGCAGGAGAAGTCATTGGATGACTTCCCAACGCAAATAAAAAAGGCAGGCGCTTGTAAAAGTCTAACACGCTTCACCCAGAGCGGGAGAAGTCATTGGATGACTTCCCAACGCAAATAAAAAAGGCAGGCGCTTTACTTTATTTAAATTATTTCATTACCACTGCTCACAAAACTTTGAAGGAAAACATCGTCAGGAAACCGGCAGGCTTATTACGTATCTTTTGCAAGAGCAAAACGATAGCGATTTTTGCGCAATAATAGCTCTTCAATACAAAAGTTTTAGAGTTGTTGGCGGTTTTTTTTTTGAATAAGTGCATTTGATAAACAGGGAGCAATTAGCAAACGATTGTGTAGGACCTAAAATACCTACACTGCAGTTAATTCCGACTTTTATGACAAAAAGCGTTTGATCGCTATCGTTTTGCTCTTGCAAAAGATACCGAATAAGCCTACGGCATGTCCTGTCATGTCAAACATTTGAAGACATGTGACATCCACAAACCCGCACTGGGCCCTGTGGTGTATTGCCCATTCCCACTCACAGAGAGGAGGTCTATGTTCCAGCAGTGGGAACATTAAAAGGTTGATGATTATAAATGATATAATATAATAGTAGATCATCATTTTATTGCCCTTTTCCTTATTAATTTGGGCTCGTCGTTACTTGCCTCTTTCAATATTACTCTAGTTTACTCTCATTTCAGTATTCACTACTAGTATCTTTTTATCATCTTTCAGCTCCATCCATCGTTTCTTTGATATTCGCCTTATATTATAACCATATATACTCGTAATACATACAGTGGTATGTATTGGTATTACTATTATATATATTGGATACTTGTATTGGTTCTATCTAGTGAGATAGAACCAATACAAGTAGAACTGGTATGCGAACATTCGCAAAATGAAATAACAAAAATTAAATTATTCTCTTTCATCCGAAACAAAATGTTATCAAACACAAAAAAAGAAACACAAAATAAATTTGCTCACGGACTTGTACAAATAAAAATAAATAAATCAACATTCATAAAGGACTTTTGAGCAGCAAATCGAATTGACTCGGCTCTTACACAAGTACACACAAATTATACAGATATCAAACAGTTACCCCCGGTTTCTCAAAACTCGATTATCGGGCTGTTAACGTAATCGACGAATAATCGCCGGTTATCTGCTGTGATTGGCTGTTGAAAATTCGTTCAATCTATCACAGTAGATAACGCGTGCTTGAAAATTTGTCACATTAGTTTTGCGATAATTTTGCGTTGAGAATCCTGGCCTAAGTCTGATTGACACATAATAGAATCCATTTTAATCTCCGGGAAAGTGCGAGGTGAGGAAACAATAGAAGAATATACAATCGTTTGGAATATACATAATATACAGGTTGGATCCAAGGAGATGGGTCATTATGGGCAGTTCTAAAACTATTCAATGAATTTTTTAAGTGATACTTCTTAGCCAGCATCGTTTATTCCAAAGATTTGTGGAAAAAGGCAGGTTCGAAGTATTCTAAACTGGCGTATGACGAGATGTATGAATGTAAACAAAGCAAAAGGAGTATGTACGGATCGTAGCAGGTAGCATTCTGTGAGTCTATGGTCAACTGGACCCACTCGAAATAGACTCGCGGGATCAATCAACCCAATCATGAGTAAGTCGACTGGACCCACTTCATACCCTATGGCAAACGGAGTGATTTTATGTTAATTTTCCGGGTAAACGTATTATTCGTGGTGTTACTACAATAAATCAGAGTTCCACATAGTAAAGGAAAATAACGAGATTCGATTTGCATTTCATGATTAATTAAGTTTCCCTAAATTCAGTGAGAGCATTTATTTTCGTAGAACAAAGCCTGTTATACGTTACAGTATTTTTCAATACAGACATATAAAATCGCAATATATCACCCACTATGGACACCCTACACGCACTGGGCGGTATGAAATTGAATCAAATTGACACTGCGTGACCTGCACATGGCACGGACGGCAAGGGAACATCCGGTGTGACACACAGATGTACAATTTGTATAATTATATTATTGTATATGTATATACGTAGTTGTACGTGTGCAGCTGGTAGTCGCTTTCACACGTTGATTTTGTCAAATTGCGATGATTTGGATATTCTGAAGCTTTCGTAAAATTTTATCAAGCGCGAGTTCGATCTTGCATGGAATACTGTTCTCATCTCTGGGACGGATCTGCCAAATACCAGCTTGATGCACTAAAGTCGATCGAAAAACGGACCAAGAGACTCATCGGCAATGAGGCACTGGTCGAGTCAAAGCTCCAGAGCCTTGTACATCGTCGTCGAATTGCCAGCTTATCGGTTGCATTTCGGGGAGTGTGCGATGGAATTGCATGATCTAATTCCGCCTAGTCCGTTTCATCATCGGATGTCGATGCGCCATCGGTACATGGTGGACATTCCACTCATACGCACTGAACGTTTTGGAAATACTTTTATTTATGCGTACAGCTAAGGAGTGGAATTCCCTGTCAGAGTCTGTTTCCAGATAGCTACAACCTCGGGGTCGTTAAGTCAAGAGTGAATAGGTTACTTCTAGGCAAGCATGTTACACCGTCGACCACATCATCGCTTACCATCAGGTGAGATAGTGGTCAAGCGCGCGCCTACATGTAATAAAAAAAAAAGATTCCGACGAATTGAGAACCTCCTCCTTTTTTTGAAGTCGGTTAAAAAAGCTCTATTCTGTAAATACCTTACCATGAAAACTGAGGTGAAGTGGACATGAAGTGAGTAGTGAATCAAGGTGGAATGACAGTTCGCTTCAAGCACGAAAGTATCCACGATTAGATATTTACAGAATAGACCGGCTTTTTCCTACATTTTGTCGAGATATGCGATTTTATCAGCGTTGATCTCACAATCCATACTAATATTGTACATTCGAATATAACTCTGTCTGTTACCTTTTTAAGGCTAAATCACTGAACGGATTCCAATGAAATTTGGCAAGGAGATAGGTGGCATCCTGGTGAAGGGCAAAGGTTGAAAAAAATAAATTTGGCCAGGTTATCTACCTGGTAGGTAGGGTAGGTAGGTAGGTAGCCAGTTGACGGGAGCGAAGCCGCGGGGGACAGCTAGTGTGTCTAAATTTCACAATATTTCACTCCCTGAAAGATTAGCAATGAACTAAACCATGTTTTATTTAGACATAGTAGACATACTCGTAGTAATAAATAAAACACTGGATTTTACTGTTTTATTTACCCCACACTAGTTATTAATTCCCCTGTATCGTGCGGAAATCGACATGCGGCAATAAATCGTTCGACGCTTCCACTGCGCCAACCGTACTGTCAACATTTACTTTAAATATTTTTGCATTTGCATAGTGCCTACAGCATCCATAATTCGATACCTACTTATATTATAAATACGAAAGTAACTCTGTTTGCTTGTTTGTTTGTTATCTTTTCTTACGGCTAAGAAACCTTAGATATTAACGCCAAAAACAACTGACCTAAAACTATTAACTCCTTACGTCAGTACTATATCTATTCTGCGGTCCTGATAGCTTACTCTGCGGTTGAAGTTTAATGTCCTATTAAATACCACACTTCCAACTTGGACCACTAACTTCTAAACTATCTGGCAACTGCCCAAGATCGTGGCTTATGGCACAGCATAGCTTAAGATCCAAACATACGAACGCAAGCGCGAACTTTGGCCGGTGCGGACGTCGCAACAAATTTCACGGAAACGGTTCGCATTCGAATGTTCACGAAAATAAAACGCTCGAAAGCGAGTACTCAGATAATGAAATGAATGAGTATGTATGTAGGAATATTACTGGCCTCTTGTAAAGCAAGGAACAGTTCCTTGATCAATAAAAACGCTGCACGACCGCTCTATCTGACATTTAACGAGATCATATTCGAATGCTCCAAGCTCGCAAGCGAATGTTCGACTCGAACGATTATAGTTTTGCTCGAAAGTGAATGCTGGGTTCGCTGGGAAGCATTTGTTGCTCATCTACGATTGCTTGTTTACAAATGCTCACGAAATAATTCTACCAGTGAGGACGTTCCTTAAAGCCAAACATCGCTACGAACATTTTCACGATCATTCTAGCGAACGCTCTAGCAAATGTATTCTTCACGAAAATGCCAGAATTGACACTTATTTGCTCGGCTCGGCAAAAAGCACAAAGAAAATTTACTGTCGTCACGCTAGAATGCTCGCTAAAACGCTCCTATATATTTTAAGATTCGCTAGAATGCTCATTACAAGTGAATGCTCAAGTCTATCAGCGGCTTTAACGATATTAATGTTATTGATAGACGGCTATGGAGCCTCGAGCGATGAAGTAGCTTTCGCTACAAATCGCGGGTTTCATTCCGATGAACGCTCGACGCTGCGGTATGCGGTGCCCGGCACATACTCGTATGTAAAACCCTAGAATGGCCTCTTGTACCGTCTCAATACGCGTCAGCGGTGAGGTATACTATTTGTCCGTCACTGCAAATCGCAGCGTTATGCATTCCGATAAAAGCTTTACCACCTATGCGGCTTTTTAAGAGCTATAAGAAGTAATCTACTTACCCCCCAAGTCACAACAGCATTAGCAACGATCTGCACAACATTGTACCACTTGATGAGACTCCTCAGTTCATACGGTCTTCTGTCCTTCATGTAAGAAGGCAGGACCAGTTTGATGATGACCATGTATGTGGCTATGATGGCGGCCAGTGGCTTTGGTGACGTCATTAGAGCCCAGTCTTTGACGCGCTGGTCTGCAAGGAAAAAAGTTTGGGATGAAGTTAAGGTTTTCAGCGAGATTTATGATCGTTGACTGGGTTTGATTGGAAAAATAGACGTGCTGCCCTAACCTTTAGTACATTGGGATTAGGGCATTGCTATGGTGATGCCTAGAGGGCCTTCTTGTCAATTATGGATTAGATCAATCTTCGCAATGGGTAGTAGCAGCTGGGTGAGACTTGAAAGGTCTATAATCAGCATGGTTTTAGGGTTCCGTACCCAAAGGGTAAAAACGGGACCCTATTAAGACTCCGCCATCCGTCTGTCTATCTGTCCGTCTGTCACCAGGCTGTATCTCATGAACCGTGATAGCTAGTCAGTTGAAATTTTCACAGATGATGTATTTCTGTTGCCGCTATAACAACAATTACTAAAAACAGAATAAAATAAATGTTTAAGTGGGGCTCCCATACAACAAACGTGAATTTTTTGCCGTTTTCTGCGATAATGGTACAGAACCCTTCGTGCGCGAGTCCGACTCGCACTTGGCCGGTTTTAATTATTAAAATTCTAAAAAGCCGATAAGGATCGAGCTGGAGGAGGAATAAAGTTTATTTAAGTAAAAAAAAATGGTTTATATTACATTTGCATTTTAATCAGGATTTCAAACATCCTTCGTAATTACTTGTTCATAATTTTCCACTTTTCTATTAGTTTTAAAATATTTCTGGCGAAGGTAAAAATAAACTATTCTAGAAGTAGTTTTCCCACGCAGTTTTACCTCGTCTGAATATTCTTCACTTATCTATTTTTAGCTTCCTGTCCAGCGTCACGAAGGCTCTAGACAAAATTCTCAGGCTTCAGGTAATAACATAATGGAACTCTGTTATCTAAATGAGGTATTATGATTAAATTATGACATTATCTTTTTGTATCAGTGGCTTCTGTTTTCTGAAATTATTTATCTGACAAATACATATGCTGCCAAACTTAAATGAATTTGTGTTTGGCAAAGCCTTTTAGTTTACTTCTGGCAAGCCTGATCCGTCGTCGCCTAAGCTATTGTTTACAATCAGGAGAGATCGATAAAATAGATATCAAACGCTTCTTATTATTGATGGACGTAAACAAGAAGAAAATCATTTTGTGCAGTCGGGGGATACATATTCGCGAGTTGGCTGACCAAAACCATCTTGTATCCTCCGACTGCACAGCATGATTTTCTTCTTGTTTACTTCTGTTTAATTCGCTTCTTATGCAGTCGGATTTTTTGATTTTTTGAATTAACTTTTTTATTTACCTATAACTTTTTAGTAAACATTATTTTTTTCGAATTAGGTTGGTCACCCACAATGTGGCGCCCAAAAACCGCCATTTTTCTATTTTCCAATTTTAATTTACCCAGTGACACTCGCAAGGTTAAGGCGAACCGATTGACTTAAGAATCATCAAAATCGGCCAACGCGTTTGATCTCTAGAACGCCACATAGGAACAAACATACATAGCCTGATAAACACATTACCCTCCTTCGGCACTCGGATAAAAAGCCACATAGGGCCGGTTTTTATGATGCTTGTCAAAGTTTGGAAGTTTTCGAAACTTTGACAGGATTTCAGGCTAAAGTTTAACAAAATAAAAAAAATTAAGTCGATTAACTTCAACTTCATTATTTATCAGGGCATAAATCGCAATTTGCATTTGAAAAACATCCGTAATTTGCGTGAACAAAACAAAATTCCATTTCAGCATACACATTCCAGATTGTTGAAATTACCCGTAATATCAAGGAAGAAGCGTAATTCCTAACAATTTAATCTGTGAAACAGATCAGCAACATTATGAAGAAGTATTTCACTTTTAAACCGAACGAGATGTCTTTAGTCAGTCTGACCTAGATGTCGTAATGCTTCAAATTGCAGCTTTATTATATCAAGTGCTAAGTGCAGCTGAGGGTTCCGTAGTTTATTAAAGAGATTTTGTTAGCATTTTTTTAGTTATTCCGGTTTTCCCACTCCGGTTTATCTTTTTAGTCTACGATTTAGGTCTTTTGCACTATTTAAAAAGATGTCTCTGTCATTGAGGGACGAGGGTAAGAATAACCTACGAATCAATTGCCTGATGATTAATTTCTATAACTTCAATCTTGGTGCCATTGCATATAAATGTGGATGGATGGAGAGGGTGAGGCAGGCCAAAGAAAAGATGGAAGGGTTGTGTGTGTTTTTTTTTAATTTTATTTTTTATTGTAGATAGGCTTGCGCTTGACCACTATCTTACCTGATGGTAAGTGATGATGTGGTCGAAGGTGTAGCAGAAGTAACCTATTCACTCTTGACTTAAAGACTCCGAGATTGCAGCTATCGGGAAACACAGACTCGGGCAGGGAATTCCACTCCTAAGCTATACGCATAATGAAAGTATTTCCAAAACGTTTAGTGCGTACGGGTGATATGAATGAAAAGTGAGTTATTGATAGCGTTATGGTAGACAGGATGGAATATAAGAAGAAGAAACCGTGTTACACCAACCCCAAGTCTAATGGGAGATGATGATAAATTTTGGGGCCATTGATTCTGGTTTGCCGAAAACGGGTATCCGGCTTTAATCACGGCATAATTCATTATACATTTTTATGTCTGTAACAACTTGAGAAACCGCTTATTTCAAATCAGGAAACACCCTAGAGGCACAGACAATCTCCGACATCCAATCACTACCGTTTTCGCAAAACCTCACGGAACCCCGTTACAGTCAATGCGCGAACGCACGATTTACTCCCGTTACTATTAGTATCGGCATAAATTAATCTCCGCTGTCCGTTATCGTTGCATCAGGCACAACAAAGAAATATTAAATCATATTCATTGCTATTTTGCAACACTTAGGTGAAAGGATTTTTAATGATATAATGCGTCCGTTCGTCTTGTCTTTGTTAGTGAGGTCTAATTTAATATTGTGTTCTGCTGCTTCGTGATTGAGAGGACCTAGAAATAGAATGCATGGGGTTTTATTTAATTTTGGAGGTCTTAATTAGATAGTCTGATTATGGTAGTGATTAGAGGCTAATTGTAATAGAGGCGCTATGAATAGCCAGGGTAACCTGACGTCTCACATGACCTCCATACATCTGAATTTGCTACGAGTAAGTATGAGGATCGGTCGATGTGAAGACACTTGGGGGAGATGTATGTTTAGCAGTGGACGTATTTCGGCAGAAATGATAATAATGAGTTTTTTTAGGATTTAAAATTTGAACCTGGTGAACCCATTTTAAGTCGCGTATTAAGATGCTTGTAATCTATATATATAAAAATTAATCCCTATTTCCCTTGGTCACGGCATCACGCGCGAACGGCTGGACCGATTTCGCTAATTCTTTTTTTGTTGTGTTTTTTATTGTTAGGAGAAGGGTAGGAAGAGGTACTTTACCTACATAGTTAGGGTAGGTATGTAGGTAGGGTAGGGTAGGGCTGGTAGGGTAGTGTAGGTAGGGTAGGTAGGTAGGGTAGGGTGGGTAGGGTAGGGTAGGTAGAGTAGATCAATGTTTGGTGCTTTTATGCCAAAAAAAAGTTTGCCGGGTCAGCTAGTTTAATTAAAAAAAATACTAACAGAGTTAAGCAAATGCAACAAACAACACACGTGATTGCACATTTCCTTGTTTCAGCAACTCGCTACACAACACATGTTCCATTTACTTTATATTACGCCATCTTAAAATCGTGACTAATTTTATCTTACATGGTAGTCTTGTAGAGCCCCATGAAACAGATTGCAGAAGATCAACTTCTGACCTATTTAAATAATAAATCTCAAGAATCAACGCACGCGCACACATCATAAGTGACCAACGCAGTCGCGCCAGAACATATTCCCGACATTTTGGCGATTATTCCTTGCTAGCCCGGAAACAATACGCTGGTATATGCGAACAGTTTGACAATTCTTGTTGTAGTCAATGTGTTGGATAGCTGAAATTTTAATCATACGTTCTAAGTCGGCGCTTTCTGTGCTCCAGAGCTTGTTTGAGTACGTCAGAAATACTCTGCCCACTGTATGAACTTGCTCAGGACATACTTGCATATGAAATGTATCATCATCATCATAATTTCAGCCGAAAGACGTCCACTGCTGGACCTAATCCTCCCCCAGGCGTCGCCACATTGACCGATCCCGTGCGTCTTGCTTCCAGCGCATTCCCGCAACCTTTATCAGGTCATCGGTCCACGCAGTGGAAGGCCTTCCAACGCATCGTCTTCCGGTTCGCGGTCGCCATTCCAACTTTTCGGCCCCATCGGCCATCCGTTCTGCGAGCAATGTGCCTTGCACAGTGCCACTTAAGTTTCGCAATTCTTCGGGCTATGTCGGTAACTTTGGTTTTCCAATTAAATGTATACAAACATTGTTTTTCTTGATTCTGACAGGACTCTGACCAGATGACTCGGTGCCCGTAATAAAGTCTTGAACTTGATATAAGTTGACAGATTCATAGCCTTGGGTGCATTTATGTAGACAGCCGGCAGCTGGCGTCGGTTTGAAAGTTCTCGCAAGCGTCGACCTACTCAGTTTGTCAGTGCAGACAGGAGTCTTCTCTCGCAATTCCTTTTTGCGGAGACGGTGTGAACCAGCACCGAAAAGCTTCGGTTTAGTCCGGTAGGCGTCGGTTCGTCTTGGTTTGCTTTCATACTAGCTACCTTCTAGTTTCTGCGAGAAATGTCCTGAAAACTTCTATCACGCTCGATGGGAACTTTTTGATAATACCGCCAATGTGAACTTTCGTTGCCAAAGTGTAAAGTAGTTCTTCTGCAGCCATTCTGCAGTAGTATCCATGGTAAAAGCTATATCGTCTGATGTATACCAGATAAACGATCGTGTTGTCATGATTTTGGGTAGACACGGAAAAGTTTTCAGGCTATTATGCTCCGTTAATGTATGTCGTCTCCATAGAGCAACAAAACGCCTCGGCGGCCAGTGCTAGAGACCGTTAAAACTTTGCTTACAAAACAAGCATGTCAGTGTCACCTTAAACATGATTGCCTTGTTTGTCTAGAACAGGAGTCACCAATTACTTTTATTTGGGGTCTGTTTTTTAACCGACTTCAAAAAAAGGTGGAGGTTCTCAATTCGTCGGACTCTTTTTTTTTTTTTTTTGTTAATAATATGACCGTCGCGGTCCCGTAACGATAAAGCCACCTGTTAAGCGCGGGATAAATGATTAAATTACGTACTCAAGTAAATATTGTACTGTTTACTTATGGTCAACACAAAATAGGTCGGCAGTCCGGATCCGGACCGCGGTCCGCCATTTGGTAACCCCTGGTCTGGAGGTTGCAACCGCTACTTCTGCGCATGAGTTCCTTGGTTTGATTCCCAGGTCAGGCAGTGTTATTGGGCTCGCCCCTATACTATTTGTAATATAGGACTTAATCATAACGGGAGAAATGTGGGTGTATCTTCTTTAAGTGCATCTCTGCCAACCCTTCAGGAATACAGGCGTGATGTTATGTTTATTGACGGCCTGTGACATTTCTGACCATGGTTGAAACCTGTGATCATAGCTATTTCAGCAATGGTGTCTATGGTCGCTGCCGGCACGGTGTTCTTAGCACTGTGTGGGTATCAGTAACTCAGTGATGGTAATTGAACTTTAGTTGTCTATTTAGTTGGTAGTGGGTTCTAGGCATTTGTGCTTACCAATCAAAGGTCCATGGACAGTTTGTTCCGTTTTAAAAAGGGTAATTTAAAATTATGTATGACCTCTGTCTGCCTAATCAGGATTTTTCTAGAGTCAATATTTGTACGCCTCATAACAATACATAGATAACCTTTGACCTTTTTTAAAAAGCGGCAATTTACAAAGGCGCCTTTACTTTTGGGGAAAATACCAGGGTGTGTGGGACTTTAATCTCAGTTAAACCTCCCCGGTGGCCGGTGATAACCATCAGCTCGTAGAAGGGCCCCATGCAGTGACCTCTTAAAATAACCCCGACGCGCCTCCCTTGTGTCTACCTAATGCATCTAAAATACGTAACTATACTGTTAAATGTCTAAAAAAAATAAAAAACCGACAGCTTAAGAAGCGAACTAAAAGGCGTAAACAAGAAGAAAATCATGCTGTGCAGTCGGAGGATACACATTCCCGGGCTGGCTGACCAAAGCCAGATGTATCCTCCGACGATGTATCCTCCTTTTGAATCTGAGACGATTTCTTTTACCAAACCATTTGCACACCCAAAACGAACTTGTTGCATATCCTCAAAAAAACGGACGATTATTACACCACTACATAAAAGAGGTCAGCAGTTTTGGAAGTCGTTTAAAAACGTTTATATTGCTGGCATTTATAAAAATGTCGGGCCATTTGGCGAAATGACAGATTTCCCTCGCAATAATGTCGCGTTTTCGGTTATTGCTCGATAATAATGACCCGAAAAGAGGGTTATGACGCCTTAACTGCTTCGAATAAGTAATTTTATATATACCATCATCTTGTTATTCAATTTTTAACCGACTTACCAAAAAGGAGGAGGTTCTATGTTCGACTTTATGCATTGATTGATTGATTTATTTTTTTATGTTTGGTCACAGATATCTCCGTCAATTGTGGACCGATTTTGATTTTTTTTTGTTTGAAAGTGTATGTTCAGAAATTGGTCCTATTTTAATTTGGTGAAGAACTTCGGAGATATACAACATCTCAATAAATAATGGCAAATCTCTTGGGGTTGCTGCAATCGCATGTCTGTTCATTGTTTATACCATTTCATAACATAACATCACGCCAGTACGCTCGAAAGGGGTACGCAGATCTCTCATTTCACCGGTTATGTTCAGTTTCATGATATTCGGGTAATCTAATCTGGCATTATAGGTATAGTTCTCGTCAAACTTCTTGGCCGCCCTGAAGTTGGCTACAATGGCTGCGCAGTAGAAAATCTCATACAAAAACAGCACCGTTTCGTGCCTCGCGCATCCGATAAACCAACTTCAGGGCGGCCAAGAAGTTTGGCGAGGGCTATCTATACCTTACTTAATAAACTACTTGCCAACTAAAAGTGAAAAATAACTATATTTTTGGAAGTCGGTGTCCATAACGCAAAAACAATGGTACCTACCAAAGACACCGACTTCCAAAAATAAAGTTATTTTTCACCAAGTTTCTTATTTGGAAGTCGGTAGTATTTTTTTGTAAAAAAAAGGTTTTTGTGAATATTTTTTTACGAATCCATAAGACATCGTACGGTGTTCAGGATTTCCTATGGGCATCTCCATTTGGACCATAAGGACCAAAACTTAACAGTCCTTACTCCTTAGGGTCCAAACTGTAATGGTTGTATGAAATCGGATCGAACACAAGTGTGTAGCGGTCAAAGCTCGTGTCTTCGCTGTGCTGCTGCTTTGCCCGCGTGAATGTGGTAATTTATCCAATTAGCAATTTATTTGTGATTCGCACAAGTGACACGAGAGGTAAAATAAAAAACGGGTCAAGTGCGAGTCAGCCTCGCGCAAGAAGGGTTCCGTACCATTATCGCATAAAACAGCAAAAAAATCACGTTTGTTGTATGGGACACTTAAATATTTATTTTATTCTGGTTTTAGTATTTGTTGTTATAGCGGCTACAGAAATACATCATCTGTGAAAATTTCAACTCTCTAGCTATCACGGTTCATGAGATACAGCCTGGTGACAGACAGACGGACAGTGGAGTCTTAGTAATAGGGTCCAGTTTTACCCTTTGGGTACGAAACCCAAATAAGAACCCCGTGCGAGACCAGTACGGGAACGAAATCGTATTTCAGAGATATACCATTTTTTTAAATAATTCTAACGCAGGCCGTGACTACCCGTGCCAAATGTTATCCAAATACTTTCAACAGTAATAATCTATATATATATATAAAGGCAAAAGTGATTGACTGATGTATCAACGCACAGGCCAAACCCTTAGGACTAGAAACTTAAAATTTCGCACATGTATTCCTGTTATGACGTAAGCATCCACTAAGGAAGGATTTTTCAAAATTCGACCACTAAGGGGGTGAAATAGGGGATAAAAGTTTGTATGAAACTTTTTATTAAAAATTCATCTGTAGGATAAAACACGGATCACGCGAACGAAGTCGCGGGCGAAGTGCTAGTTCGTAATAATCAAACATGACTTCCACAATTATAATATAATTTTCGATTTAAACATCAAGTCTTGCTGCACGGAACCCAGCCCGACAGAGCGAGAATATGATATTTCAACGCATCTCAGATCGCGCCTTCCACCTCACTGACCATTTGCACTTACTTTTTGCATCACAGCACTCCAGCGAATTTTATTACATTACATACTATCATGCAACACGTAATAATGTTTATTTTTAACTGACTCAATAAAAGGGGGAGGTTCTTAATTCGTCTGAATGTTTTTACAAGCTGCCTTGCTTTTGTATGTGTGTCTGGCAACTAGTTAAGAGGAAATACGGTCGCAGACATCTGTCTGTATTTCTGAATTAAAAAGTCATAATTCGAGGCTTGGCTCTCGTCTATTTCCTCCTCCAATATTGAACCAATTTTAAAGATATTCCATAAACTAAAAACGAAAGATATATACTGTGCCTTGGACTGTGCCGCTATGTTTTCCGTTTTTAGAGTTTCGTACCCAAAGGGTAAAAACGGGATCCTATTACTAAGACTTCGCGATCCGTCTGTCTGTCTGTCTGTCACTAAAAACAGTACAACAAACGTGATATTTTTGCCGTTTTTTGCTCGATATTAATAATGGCAACAGGTAGACGCTTGAAATATTCACAGAATGTTTAGTTGTATATTTACTTCAAAAAATAATAATTATTAAATTAAAATAAAATAAATTAAGGGGGGCTCCCATACAACAAACTTTCTCTTTTACTTCTTCACTTTTCACTCTTTCAATTTTACATACAAAATATTTGCGATAATGGTACGGAACCCTTCGTGTGCGAGTTCGACTCGCACTTGGCCGGTTTTTTTCTTAAATTTATAGTTGTCAAATTTGTACACTAGGCGTCTGTTGACAGCGCAATATTGAGCATCTTTTGAGGGTTCTATTGCTTCTTAAGATAATGGAACATACGGGCACGGATATCTACTTTTTAGTTTATGGAATATCTTTTAAATTGGTCCAATATTGGAGGAAATAGGCGAGAGCCAAACCTCGAATTATGATTTTTTACTTAAGAACTTCAGTCGGATGTCAGTGACAGCATAATTATTCAAGCAATTCCTGGCATCCGATTAAGCTGTAACTTGGCGTAGATACATTTTCAAAGCTACTTATGTAAGTAGCTTTGAAAACATTACAATAATAATTATGGTAGCACCGTCGTGTTTGGGCTCATTGGATACGTATCGTATTGGCAACCGATATTACATTGCGTAATTTTTAGTCCATTATGAGTCCATTACAATCTTTTTCTTTTAATTATTTATTTTATTACCTGCTCTTTCGTAAAACACTATATTGTAGGCTTTTTGAATCGTATCCATGTTTAAAACAGTTTGTGACACCTTCACTGTGTAACAATCACTACTGTGAAGGAGTTTGGACCTGCGTTGGAAGTCAATTAAATTCATTATGTTATGTTAAATACAAGAACTTTGTTTTGTTTCATGTTTATGTAACAGTATGCTTTATCCTACTAATAAAATGCGAATGTTTGTTTTCGATGGATGTTTGTTACTCAATTACGCTAGAAGGGCTGAACGGATCTGGATTGGATGAAATTTGGCACAGGGGTTGTAATCTGGAATAGCACAAAGACCACTTTTTCTACGGGAATTATTTTCCTGTGAGATAATTCCCGAAAATCACGCGGACGAAGAGCAGTGGTGGCCCAGTGGTCACGGCCCTGTCTTACGTGGCGTAGATCGTGGGTTCGAACCCAGGCAGGCGCTTTACGTTGTGAATTTTTTTTCATATCGCGCCACCTAGTGCGCCAAACAAGTTATTTGAACCAAATTTTCTTTGTTAGCGCTGAGGTGGCACTGAGACCCTGTGCTTGGGGCAACATGTTTTCTTCCTCCAAATAAATATATTATGGTTAATTATATTGAAGGAAGCAGTGGGTGAGAGCAGTGGTGGCCCAGTGGTATCGGCCGCGACTTACAAGTTGTAGGTCGTGGGTTCGAGCCCAGGCAGGCGCTTTACTTTGTGTAAATTATTTCTTCACCGCTGCTCTAAAAACAGTAAATAAAAACATCGTGAGGAAACCGGCATGTCTTACAACCAAAAATTCAAGGACATACGACATCCACCAACCGGCTTTGGGCCCGCGTGGTGGTTTAAGACCCATTCCTTCTCTAAGAGAGGAGGCCTTTGTCCCAGCTTTGAAAACCTCATACCTGATTAAATGTAAAGGATTTTCTCCTCAGTGTTTCTCATTTTAACCGAGGTTCCAATCTCACCTTTCAGTCAAAGGAGAAGATGACGCGTGGTGTTCGAAGAGGCTGCGTGCGGCTGAGGGCAGCTGTCATAGGCATCGATGATGAAGATGATTCTACCTTCACCATCACCGTAGACCATAAGACCTTCCACTTCCAGGTAATTATCTAAATTGTACTTTATTCCGTAGTGTAAAGGAGCGTCCTCACTGGGAGCATTCGTTCGGAGCCTTTGTAAACAAGCAATCGTAGGCGGGCAACAAATGCTTCACAGAGAGCCCAGCATTCGCGTTCGAGCAAAACTATGAACGTTCGAGTCGAACATTCCCTTGCGAGCTTGGGGCATTCGAATACGATCTCGTTAAATGTCATTAATTTCAAAATGTCAGATAGAGCGGTTGTGGCTGCAGCATTTTAGTTTTTTTTATTCACCTTGAAGGTCACAAACACTTAATATCAAGAAACTGTTCCTTGCTTTACAAGTGGCCAGTAATATTCCTACATACATACTCATTCATTTCATTATCTGAAAATCGTTGCGACGTCCACATCGGGCGATGTTCGCGCTTGCGTGTAACCTTTGTAACGCTCGGCTCAACGTCCACACCACTCGAATGCTCATTACAAGTAAATGCTCTTAGTGAGGACGCTCCTTAAAGTTTTAAATCTCATATCAATAATTCGTTCATTTTTACATCAAAAGTTCATAAGACAACCTTTAAAACGCTCGATCTACACCAACTGATGAAAGTTAAACTAAAACACTGGAAGTCCTAGTGCTGGGGTTTTCTATTTTCTTGAACTGTCTATACCAGTTTGGTTCGATGATACTGGCAGTTTAACCTTACAAAGCCACAAAACCACAAAAATAAAGCTAGAAAACATATGTCTTGCTTTATTCTAGAAAAATATGAGAATTTTAAGACCAATACATGTATACATAAACTCCGCCCTTTTTCCATGGGGGTAGCAAAACTACAGAACGCCAACTGCTACGGATCCTTCCATATTCCTTATGCTTAAAAGATAAGACCTTTATCTACATAATTTGGAGGGTAGTTTGAGCAGCGAAACAAGACGGTTCGTTGTTATCTTTGCTTCTCAGTTTTTAAATAAGTTTTGTGGTAAAAAGTGGATATTCTAGCAATGATATACTGTTAACTTAAAGCCAGTGAAACGACCTATTGACCTATGTATTTTTTATGATAATCGGCTTAAGTTATACAAAGTTATAGTGAAAATAAAAATGTGGAAAAAACTCTAAATTTGAAAACAGTGTTAACGAACTTTTATCCTTGACCTACGACAACTCGCGGAGCGCTCGATACCTCCCGCGCTGACCGCCGCTGTCCCCGCTGTCGCCTACGCATCAATACTCGGCGCATAAAGATCAAAAATTTCGCCACGATATATTAAGTCTCGCTGGCGGAGTGGTTTATGTGGCAGCTTCGATATACTCGACCTGTCGCCGGTTCAAATCACAGAAAGTGAAATACTTTTTGTGTTATTTAAATTCTCTACAATAACACTAACAAGGCGTAAGAATGAACTTCTTCGAGAATATTACTCTTCGGCGGACGCGCAACCGTACTCAATCACTTAATGAAAGTATAGTGGAACAATGTAATAATTCCAATGACTCGTCCATAGATGGCACCACACACAGTTTACCTACAATATCGGATGATGAAAACGACGAAGTCACTCAATTAAAACAAAAAATTGACCAACTCAACTCAGAATTACTAGCGGCCCATGAAGAAATAAATAATTTATCATGTGAAAACACTGAGCTAAAAAGAACGATTGACTCGCTAAATAACAAACATAAACTTGTAAAAAAAGTAACTAAGAAGCTAATTAGTGACTTTGGGACACCTAATAAGGAGCAAGCCACTCCTATTCGAAATTCAAATCCACTTAAGAAACTGGAAAGTTCTGCAGTAACTGTAACTCCAAAACATACAAATACTTTGGTTACGAAACAGAATAATACAATACAAAATAGTCCATCGCACACCATTAAACCGAATATGGAGGTAGTTAACAATAAACAGCAACATAAACATAAATTGTGTATTCTGAGTACTAATAAGACAAACAAGATCTTATCAATAGCAGAAACAACATTACCAAACTATAATATATGCCACTACCTCAAACCACATTGTGGGATAAAGCATCTCATCAGCGACATTGATAAAAAATTGATCACTTTTACGTCTGATGATTACTGCATAATTCTCATCGGCGAAGAGGACTTCAGCTCAACAAATAACTATCATGATCTAATTCTTAACTTGCGTGAAACACTTATAGCTGTAAATAACACAAATATTATAATATGTTTACCTACGTATAAATACAGCTATTACTCTAATGTGTACAACTTAAGAGTAGAATTGTTCAATAACCTGTTATACAATGACATTCAGATACACAACTATGCATTTCTATATGACTCTAATTACGATCTACCCTACGATTATACAATGTTTTCTAAGCTAAATGGTGTGATTAACAATACTGGTATGAACAATATTTTTTGCAATGTAAAATATGATATTGACATGATCTTTCATAATTGTTTTTCCAAGTCGAATAATATAGACAATGTCTCTCATAAAATTAATACTCCTGAGACTGTGAACAATCAAAATTTTTTTCTTGTATAACCATATTCATGTTATTCATCAAAACACAAACGGTTTAATAAGTAAATCGGACTTATTAAGCTTACATATAAATGATCTTGCTAGCCTTGGGAAACATGTGGATGTACTTTGTGTTACAGAACACAATATGACAGAAGAGGACCATTGCAATCTTTTTATTCCAAATTATACTCTTGCTACCTTCTATGCAAGAAAGTCGCGGAGAGGTGGCTCATGCATCTTAGTAAATAATAAACATCCTTATAAAATTCTCGACTTAAAAGAATATTGCAGTTCTTGTGTCTTAGAATCTTGTGCAATTGAATTAATTAAACATCAAATAATTATAGTCTGTATTTATAGATCTCCTAAGAATAATATCGACTCTTTAACTTCATTTTTCTATAACTTTGATGGAATCTTAAGGAAAATATGTCTCAATTCCAAAAAAAAGGTGCTGATTTGCGGAGACTTTAACATTGATATTCTCAATAACACGAAAATGTCAATGCAGTTTCAAAATCTCTTACATAGCTTTAATTTGAAATTAGGTGTGCGTGAACCAACCCGGCTAGATAGCGGTACATGCATCGACAATATTATACACAACGTAAGAGGAAGTGTATGTGAGGTAATGGAGCTAGCCGTCTCTGACCATACAGCTCAAATTATAAAATGTCCCGTCAAAAAGACCTGCACGATAACACACTGGTTCTCTTATAAACGCGATTTTTGCCAGGAAAATATCAAAAAATTTAAAGATGCTCTCCAAAGTCTTAGTTTTAATGGTGTTTATGGCTGCAAAGATCCAAATAGCGCATTTAAAGAATTTCATAACTTATTCAAATTATTTTACGATCTGTGTTTCCCTTTAAAGAAAATAAAAAATGTAACTACTAAACCACAGAAATGGATCACGAAAGGAATTAAACTGTGCTCTAAACGTAAACGGGAGATGCTATGGACCTTCAGGCGGCATCCAAATGTAGCCAATAAACAAAGATATAATTCCTATTCCAAACGTTTAAAAACAATTATCAAATTGACCCAAAAATCGCAAAATAGCCATTATATCAATAACGCTGTAAATAAAACTAAAGCAACCTGGAGGGTTATAAACTCATCAAAAAATAACATTCCCAAGAACAGTCCTTATAAACTCCTTATCGACAATAAATACGTAACAAATCCAATTGACATTGTAGAACTATTTAATAATCATTTTATTGACCAAATACAGCCAACAAACAATTCTGACCATAAAATAACAGTAACATATTCGAACATGAATTCATTATTCTTATCACCCACAGCACCAATTGACATTTATAAAATAATTACGACTCTGAAAAATACGAATAGCTCTGGCTTCGACGACATTGAAACTAAGATAATAAAAAGCGTAGCTGTTGAAATTTCACCGGTTTTTAGCTTTATTACAAACCTATGTATAGAACATGGTGTTTTTCCCGAAGACTTAAAACTGTCCGTAATAAAACCACTACTTAAAAAGGATGATCCTCAAAATATACAAAACTACAGACCCATTGCTCTTCTTTCGATATTTTCCAAAATAATTGAAAAGGTTATTTATAACAGTATATACATGTTCCTTGAAAAAAATGGCATTTTAGCTAAAGAGCAGTATGGTTTTAGAAAGTGTAAAAACATAAACATGGCCATTTATGAATTGATCAACGAAATAGTTACAAATATGGACCAAAAAATACCTGTAACAGCCTTATTTATGGATATGACTAAGGCTTTCGATTTTGTTGACTATGAAATCCTTATAAATAAGCTATATAAGTATGGCATTAGGGGCAAAGTTTTAGACTTAATAAAGTCGTACCTTACTGGCAGAAAACAGGTAACTTGTATTTCAGCAGTCGATGTTCAAACTAAAACTGAAATTAATTACCAATCGAGAGTGAGACACATTTACTATGGTGTGCCTCAGGGAAGTGTGCTTGGCCCTTTATTATTTTTATGCTATATAAATGACCTTCCGAAAACCATACCACATCCTATGACCCTATTTGCTGATGACTGTACTATAGTATTTTCTGGTGAAAATATTGATTCACATGAAAACGACATAAACAGTAGCTTAAGTCTAATAATTCAATGGCTAAATAATAACAACTTGCAGATTAATCTTAATAAAACTCAAATAATGACATTTAAACAAAGAACTAGTTCTAAAATTCTTGACATTAATTATGACCAAAATAAGATTATTAAAACGGAAAGAACCAAATTTCTAGGTATTTGGCTAGACGAAAGCATGACATGGAAAACACACATGGAGACTATGATAAAAAAAATCATCAATTTTGCTATGCCCTACACAATTTGAATAAGGTTGTAAATCGTAATACTGTCCTTACTGCATATCATGCATATGTCTCCTCAACTCTTCGTTACGGCATAATATTTTGGGGCAACTCTACCAACAGAGAAATGGCATTTAAAGCCCAAAAACAATGTCTTCGAGCGATATGTTTGTTAAAAACCACCGAAAGTTGCAAACCATTTTTCGTTAGTTTAAAAATACTTACGCTTCCATCCCTCTATATTTATGAAACATCAATATTTATTAAGGAGAATCTGTCTAAATTTGAGAAACTTAATACTAGACGTCACCAAAGCATACTAAAGTCAAAAAAACACAGTACTGCACTTTTCTCGAAGAGTTGTCTTGGCATGGGTCCAAAGATTTATAATAAACTACCAAAAACCTTAAAAAGCATGACCAATATAAACCATTTTAAATCGCAATTAAAGAAATTATTGATTGAAAAGGCTTACTACTCTATCAATGAGTTTTTAGATGATAGAACCTTAAAATAAAAAATGTCCGATCCACTTGTTATTCTATCTTGTTTGTTTGGTTTGTTGTTTTATTTTTATTTTTCTTTTACACCTACTTTGTACGCCTTGCAAGGCAAAACATAGTGATACTACACAAATTTTATACCATGTACCATATTACCTATGTTAAACAAATAAAATACTTTGACTTTGACTTTGAATTTTTTTTCCACATTTCCAGGCCCGTGATGGCTCCGAACGGGAAAGTTGGGTGCGAGCACTAGAAGACACCATATCCCGGCACGGCAGACGAGAGCGATGGTCGCGCAGTATGCCGGCCCCGCGCCACAGGCACGGCGACCTGGAGCGCAGGATATCTGAGGCCGACGCCTACCTGCAGATCATGATCGAGCTGGTTTCTGTAAGTCACCTGTAGTATGTACTGTGCCACTATAGTCACACACATGGCGACCTGGAGCGCAGGATATCTGAGGCCGACGCCTACCTGCAGATCATGATCGAGCTGGTTTCTGTAAGTCACCTGTAGTATGTACTGTGCCACTATAGTCACACACATGGCGACCTGGAGCGCAAGATATCTCAGGTCGACGCCTACCTGCAGATCATGATCGAGTTTGTTTCTGTAAGTCACCTGTGGTATGTACTGTGCCACAATAGACACACACACGGCGACCTGGAGCGCAGGATATCTGAGGCCGACGCCTACCTGCAGATCATGATCGAGCTGGTTTCTGTAAGTCACCTGTAGTATGTACTGTGCCACTATAGTCACACACATGGCGACCTGGAGCGCAGGATATCTGAGGCCGACGCCTACCTGCAGATCATGATCGAGCTGGTTTCTGTAAGTCACCTGTAGTATGTACAGTGCCACTATAGTCACACACATGGCGACCTGGAGCGCAGGATATCTGAGGCCGACGCCTACCTGCAGATCATGATCGAGCTGGTTTCTGTAAGTCACCTGTAGTATGTACTGTGCCACTATAGTCACACACATGGCGACCTGGAGCGCAGGATATCTGAGGCCGACGCCTACCTGCAGATCATGATCGAGCTGGTTTCTGTAAGTCACCTGTAGTATGTACAGTGCCACTATAGTCACACACATGGCGACCTGGAGCGCAGGATATCTCAGGTCGACGCCTACCTGCAGATCATGATCGAGTTTGTTTCTGTAAGTCACCTGTGGTATGTACTGTGCCACAATAGACACACACACGGCGACCTGGAGCGCAGGATATCTGAGGCCGACGCCTACCTGCAGATCACGATCGAGCTTGTTTCTGTAAGTCACGTGTGGTATGTACTGTGCCACAATAGTCACACACACGGCGACCTGGAGCGCAGGATATCTGAGGCCGACGCCTACCTGCAGATCACGATCGAGCTTGTTTCTGTAAGTCACGTGTGGTATGTACTGTGCCACAATAGTCACACACACGGCGACCTGGAGCGCAGGATATCTGAGGCCGACGCCTACCTGCAGATCACGATCGAGCTTGTTTCTGTAAGTCACCTGTGGTATGTACTGTGCCACAATAGTCACACACACGGCGACCTGGAGCGCAGGATATCTGAGGCCCACGCCTACCTGCAGATCACGATCGAGCTTGTTTCTGTAAGTCACGTGTGGTATGTACTGTGCCACAATAGTCACACACACGGCGACCTGGAGCGCAGGATATCTGAGGCCGACGCCTACCTGCAGATCACGATCGAGCTTGTTTCTGTAAGTCACGTGTGGTATGTACTGTGCCACAATAGTCACACACACGGCGACCTGGAGCGCAGGATTTCTGAAGCCGACGCCTACCTGCAGATCACGATCGAGCTTGTTTCTGTAAGTCACGTGTGGTATGTACTGTGCCACAATAGTCACACACACGGCGACCTGGAGCGCAGGATTTCTGAAGCCGATGCCTACCAGCAGATCATGATAGAGCTTGTTTCTGTAAGTCACGTGTGGTATGTACTGTGCCACAATAGTCACACACACGGCGACCTGGAGCGCAGGATATCTGAGGCCGACGCCTACCTGCAGATCACGATCGAGCTTGTTTCTGTAAGTCACGTGTGGTATGTACTGTGCCACAATAGTCACACACACGGCGACCTGGAGCACAGGATTTCTGAAGCCGATGCCTACCAGCAGATCATGATAGAGCTTGTTTCTGTAAGTCACCTGTGGTATGTACTGTGCCACAATAGACACACACACGGCGACCTGGAGCGCAGGATATCTGAGGCCGACGCCTACCTGCAGATCACGATCGAGCTTGTTTCTGTAAGTCACGTGTGGTATGTACTGTGCCACAATAGTCACACACACGGCGACCTGGAGCGCAGGATTTCTGAAGCCGATGCCTACCAGCAGATCATGATAGAGCTTGTTTCTGTAAGTCACCTGTGGTATGTACTGTGCCACAATAGACACACACACGGCGACCTGGAGCGCAGGATATCTGAGGCCGACGCCTACCTGCAGATCACGATCGAGCTTGTTTCTGTAAGTCACGTGTGGTATGTACTGTGCCACAATAGTCACACACACGGCGACCTGGAGCGCAGGATTTCTGAAGCCGATGCCTACCAGCAGATCATGATAGAGCTTGTTTCTGTAAGTCACCTGTGGTATGTACTGTGCCACAATAGACACACACACGGCGACCTGGAGCGCAGGATATCTGAGGCCGACGCCTACCTGCAGATCACGATCGAGCTTGTTTCTGTAAGTCACGTGTGGTATGTACTGTGCCACAATAGTCACACACACGGCGACCTGGAGCGCAGGATTTCTGAAGCTGATGCCTACCAGCAGATCATGATAGAGCTTGTTTCTGTAAGTCACCTGTGGTATGTACTGTGCCACAATAGTCACACACACGGCGACCTGGAGCGCAGGCTTTCTGAAGCCGATGCCTACCAGCAGATCATGATCGAGCTTGTTTCTGTAAGTCACCTGTGGTATGTACTGTGCCACAATAGACACACACACGGTGACCTGGAGCGCAGGATATCTGAGGCCGACGCCTACCTGCAGATCATGATCGAATAATTGGTTTCTGTATGTCACTTAAGAGTGTAGTATTTAACGTTTGTATTTCCAACCATGAAGGAAGAATACTAGTAAAATGACACTTGATCAATCCCTTAAATTTTGGCATTTCGAACATCGCCATCTCTGGCATAAAGACAATTTGTCTAGAGCCGCTCCTTTCTTTTATTTAATTACAAGCTTTTATGTAACATGTCAAATCTTGTAACTGAATTTTAAAGCAGATATCCTCCACCGATTAAGATGAAATTTTGAAAACAAGTTTAGTTTGGATTACAATGCATCAACAATGCTAAGTGACGTCATTCTAAATCCAATATCGCGGACGGCTCAAGATGGCGGACTACTCATTTTTGTGCACTGCTATGACATGGGTATCAAATGAAAGGGTTTGTTGAGACGAATACAAAATAGACTGTTTTGAAATACATTTTTTAATGAATAATTTTGTTACTTCGTTATACAACAATTTTAGTCTTATCACGTGTTTTTCAATTTGTTTCAGAAAATGAGCATTCGTGTGTCTGAGCTGGCTGATCCACTCGAAAAGAGCAAAGGACAAGTTATATTAGACCATGCCAACGTAAGTAGCTTAAGAGTATGAATGTTAGGCTAAATCGCTCATTGAGCGAACAAATTGCTCAGTAAGCGTTGTGGTTTCTTAAACGGCCACAACGCGTATTTCGTCTTGTCCACAACGCGTTGTGGTAAATTTAGACAGGCCATAACGCGAATTAGTGTTGTGTCTTGAACTAAATTTACACAACGCGTTCTGGCAGTGGATAAAAGCCAGAAAGCGTTCTGAGCGCCAACAGATGGCTGGTTTTCAAGGTGCCACAACACGAAATTTGCGTTGCCAGTTGACGGGGGCGAAGGCGCGGGTGTCAGCTAGTATTTTACAAAGAGCGATTGCCTGTCTGTCCTCCACAACCCAGTAACTGGGTAACACGATACCTCTTTGCAAGTCTTGTGTCAGATCTTCTGCCTTGTACTATCCGAGGAGATTATATTATGACATAGTTCAGGATATACAATAATTATGTCGTGAAGAATGCTTTTCTAACATGTTTTATTGATTTACAGGTCATGTTGGACCATATCAAACATTCCATTGTGCTGCTGCAAATAGCTAAGGTAAGCATAGTCACAGATAATATAATACTAGCATTCAGATACCTCATCCTATACAAAGAAACCGTGCCGACGTAACTAGCGTTTTTTGTCTGATTATACCGATTATTTTTTGTAAATCGATCGCGATCGGTCTCCGTTCGACGGCGATAAATAGATCACCATCTATATCCGTGGAACAGAACGGAACCGAACGCGATCGATGTACAAAAAATTATCAGAATAATCAGTATAGAACGACGGCACGGTTTCTTTGTATAGGATGAGACACCACGGGTATAGTCAACAAATAAGCTTGTGAAAAATTGTAGAAAGAAATCATAATTATGGAAATCTTTACTATAATTTTACTTAAATTCTCGATATAGATTTAATTCACACTAATATTGTAGTTACTTGAGGGAACATTGAGAAACATGCACACTACATTTTTTTCGTGAATCATATTTATTTTAAATTAATTATTTTTTCTTACAGAACACAGTTAATCCAGTAAACGGAGTATATCAGGGACCTACAAATCCTTCACAAACACATATCAAACAAGGTATTTGAGATCTTTTTAACATATTCAATGTTCACCAAGCAGAAACAATGAATCAAATATGATACATGGGACAGGGAATGAGTTTACATTAACTTCACAAAAGTATTCGTTGAAAGATGACTGCTTGATTGACTGGTAGAGAATGCCCAAGGCCAGGCAAGTCCGTTGCACCTTGTGCATTCAGTTTGAAATTAATAAATATATATAAAAATATCATTATACAAATTTCATACTACTATCAAACGTACGCTAACATCGATCTTATACTTCATAAAAGATAGCTTGATCTCTGCGACAGCTGTCAGTAACAATAGCGCTTAACAGGCTAACAATAACGTATTAAATATGTCTCAGAGATCAAGCTATCTTTTATGAAGTATAAGGCAAAATACGCATGCCTGTAAGTTGCATTAAAATGCGCAAGCAATTTGCATATCAGTGTGACATTTACCAATCATCATCACCATGTTTCTGCCCTTATTCCATGTCACTTGAGGTCGGCGCAACACGTTACGTCCTGTCCCCCGTCACGCTATTACTGACTCCCTTTTCAAAAGTTATTTTGGAACAATGGCATGCAAGCTGCTTGCACATTTTAATGTAAATGTTTTTCGCACTAAGTTGCACATGCAAACAGTTTACATTGATTAAGACTCACTTGCGCCGATGAATTAACTCAGAGTTAGTTACTAACACGAGGTTTAATAACTTTCTTTTTTCTTTTTTGTGTGAGGATGTAGTCAACTGTGGTGTCAGGGTTGAATAAGCCGCCTCTGGAAACCCCACAGGCCTGTGACTTGGCTATTTCAGACTTACATTAACTATATAAGTCCAGGTTTCCTCACGATGTTTTCCTTCACCGTTGCCTGTGATGTCCAAGATAAACTTAGAAAGTACATATGAATTTGATAAAGTCACATTGGTACTTGCCCGGATTTGAACCCACGACCTCAAGCATGAGAGACGAGGTCTTAGCCACTGGTCCACCACGACACAAATGTAACAAATATGTCATACATTACTGGCTGGGTTAGCTACTAACTCGGGGTTAGTAAGTTAATCCAGGATGGCGCAAGCGTACGTAATGAGTTGGCAAATCTTGGAGGTCGTAAAAACGATGAATGCACATTTTCAAAAACCTTTTCACATGTACAGCTGACTATTTGAGTCAATCTAGATATTTGAATCGACTACCGGGAACATTTTACGCAGTGTTGCACAAAAAATCTATTATTTGTATGCATCATCGCTTACCATCAGGTAAGATAGTGGTCAAGCGCGACCCTATACAAATCTAAAACAAGTTGTCATGCAGGTGCAAGAAAAGTAAAAACAGTAGACAGAAACACCAGCATTAAATTGCACCTATACACAATTCGTTGCCGGCAAAATTCCAAAATCGACTTGAATTCTTAAATACAGCGATACATTTTGGTCGTTACAATCTCGTGGAGGGTCGATCCGGTACATGAAACAGTATCGATTTGTAAAGATACAATAAAAAAAAAACTGACTACCAAAGAAAAACACAAACCCTCTTACATATAAACGCGGAATAAAGTTATACCAGGTATAACAAAGGAATAACCATACATTTTCATTGGTTTATACTTGGTTTATTTGTAAGAGGGTTAATATGTAATTCATTTATTTTCAAACACATTAGTCCATAACATAACATTCATACATACTTATTTTGCTTCACTCACATTCATACATCTAGTCATACACACACGCCGGTTATGAGTACTGCGCACCTGGCCATTCATTAACATTATTGTCATTCATCAACATTCATACACACATAAAAATGTATCTATTCGAAATTAATATAAAATATCATGCATTAGCATTAGATTTAAAAAACTGAAACCATTAAAATTAAATCCATCCATCAAATTGTCAGCAACACCATCAATATCATAATAAACATGTCAGTAAAAATGATATAAAATTTGCAAAAGTAATTTTCGTTTCGGAATTCGGTGTTGCAAAATGATAAAACAAGAGGTACCAAAGACACCGACTTCCGAAATGTTTCATGTACCGGATCGGCCCTCCACGGGATTGTAAGGACCAAAATTTTACGAAGTATTCTTCCCATGTTAGTTTGGGTCGGCGGAACACGTTTTCTTCTTCCTTTCCTCCAGTACTTTCACTGACACTCCTTTTCTTTCATGTCACTCCTCAGACAGTCTTTCCATATTTTCTTTGGCCTTCGCCTCCCACTTCATCCATCCACATTGATGTACGTAACCACAATATAAATATGGATCAGTACGGAAACTAGCGGCTCGCACGACTGACAGCATCGCGACAACCACTTAGACATCTCGTCGATGCACATGTTTGTGTGAGTGTGCCGTTTCGAGCGTTAGTAGGTAGTTTCCGTACTGTCCATATTTATACTGTGACGTAAGTCTTTTATAATTTTACGCAACTCATTTACAGTGTGACGGAAAGTTGCGATCATATTTTAAAAACTGCTTCTGCCTGAGTATATGAACAACTTTCTCTAAGGAAGTCATGTCCACAAAAAAAAATTGTATCTCCCATACAAAGTTTGATCAGCTGCCGACAACGTTGTATGGAAAATCACAAAAAAAAAACGAGTTGTACGGTATCAGCTTTCTTATAGCCCACATGGCGACCTTTTCGGGACATCTTTTAGATTGACTGGAAGGTAGGAAAAAGAACACAGTGTTTTCAGTCGAGACCGAATAAAAGAAACTTGTAGAACACACCTTAATCTTGCCTCGGTACTGTGCCTTTGTGTGATTAATACGACAGTTACATGTGGAATCCACAAGAACCAAGGTTACCGACTTAGCCCGAAAAACTGCCAAACTTAAGTGGCAGTGGGCAGAGCACATTGCTTGCAGAACGGATGGCCGATGGAACTGAAAAATTCTGGAATGGCGACCGCGAACCGGCAGACGTTGCGTTGGAAGGCCTCCCACTAGGTGGACCGATGACCTGGTGAAGGTTGCGGGCATGCGAGACGCACGGCTATCGGTCAGTGTGGCGACAATTGGGGGAGGCCTTTATCCAACAGTGGACGTCTTTCATATACAAAAACAAAAAAACGAATTTCCATACAAAGTTGTCGTTGTCACTGACCAAAATTTCCGTTGCAGCCTGTAGACATGGTTATAAACATTATATTTCTCTCTCAGACGCAGAGCTGTCTCCTCGCGTGGAGATGGGCGCGGAGTGTCGCGAGCTCACCACGCCGACGCATCCGCTACCTTCGCTGGAACATCTCGACGCACCTCGTAAGTATTCCCACTACGGACAGAATAGTTCTCTCTCAGACGCAGAGCTGTCTCCTCGAGATATGCTCAGAGTGCATCCGCTACCTTCGCTGTCATCTCGACGCACCTCGAATTTATTCCGACCAAGGGTAGAAGAATTTTAAAACTTCCTCGACACGCCTAGTACTGTCCCTCCAACAGTTTACTAGTTTTTTTGTAAATGGTCTAGAGGCCCAAGATCACAGAGACCCCAGACGTTTCTGAATTGATTCTTAACATCATTTGTGGGATAATGTAGTATCCTTAGCACCTGGCACCTGTAAATTGGTCGTCGCCCCGAGTTAGCAAGTATGCGTACGTTCAAAGTACATACTAACACTTCTCAATCCCACACAATGATCGAATCGATAACCGAAATGTTACGTTGCCGCAATCACTAGTTCCATCGGTCAAAAAACCAATCGCCCGTTGGACGGATAGTAATTACTGCGACTACGGACTGAATAAAATTAAAAGAGGCTCTCATTACAGTGATATTCTATCCCCAGAAGTCACAATGCCCCTTGCATTGTTGAACACGAGTCACGTGACATTTTGGAAAAGCATGTCAATGCCAAACATCAATTCAGGTCTCAACGGGCCGATTTCCGAATTGTGTATTTTGAGCTAAGAACGTCTCAAAACCTAAGTTAATATCAAAATTCGACTTTTGAAGGTTAGTCTTCAAACTTGTAAATTTTTTATATTGGTGTAGAAGTGGCGTTTGATAAATAAAAATGAATAAAAAAATAATATAAGCCTTTACTGCTGTTTTATCATAGTTTACAATACAATTATATTTATTCCTGACGATCGGTTTTTCCATCAACAGTTTGTCTTTCGACAAAGGCCTCCTCAAAAGACTTCCACATATCTCTGAGTCTTGCAATTCTCATCCATTCTGGACCGGCAACTCTTTTGAGGTTATCTTCCCATCGTTTCATTTGTCGACCTTTACTTCTTTTGCCGTCCCTGGGGTACCACTCTGTTATTATTTTAGTCCATTTCTCCGTTTTCTCTTTCAGCATATGTCCTGCCCATTTCCATTTAAGTGTTTTGCATACTTTATTCACATCTTTAAATTTAGTTACATTTTTAATTTTGTTTAATCTAATTTTATCTTTTCTTCTTACGCCGATTACACTTCTCTATATTCCATTTTGACATATGATTATTTTGTTATATAATTTCTCTGTCAATGCCCATGTTTGGCAGCCATATGTTAAACATGGCAAAATGTTTGATAAATACTCAACTTCAAATGGTTAATTCAGAAATCGGGGGTATGTCACAGATGTGGCTGATGAGCGGTCGTCGTGGTCGTGGGTTCGCAAAGTTTGTTACTTGCATTTTCCTTTAAAAATATCATAGGAGCATTGCAAGCATTTATTTATTTAAAACTTCAAGCAACATACAAGTACATAGGCGGACTTAATGCCTAAGGCATTCTCTACCAGTCAACCAAGGGTGGTGGAGAGATAACATGGCAGGTGCATAAAAATTGAAATAATTATTGAAGTAAAATAAGCAAACAATAAGTAAGCATTTGTAGCCTTTTACTATATAAGACTTTATGAGAACTTGATTTGAGGAATTTGACAATTATTTCTCGATAAGGGCCAAGAAAGTCATGAAATTATAAGACGCGTGTTAAGTTCCTCCACATATGTGTGTGTTTCTGCAAATAATGTAGAGTTTAGACTTAAAGAATTCACTCACTATTAACAGTGAGTAAGCTCTGGCTTCTCATGCCATGCGTAGGTAAAATGTTCGTCTGAGTAAGTAGGTACGCAAGACTCTAACCCTCTTACAAATTAACGCGGAATAAAGTTATACCAAGTATAAACCTATGAAAATGTATGGTTATTCCTTTGTTATACCTGGTATAACTTTATTCCGCGTTTATTTGTAAGAGGGTAAAACTATATTTGGTATCGCAAAGTTAGTTTGTTCATGCTTCTCAGACTGCACTAAACTCCGATTTTTATTTTCGTAGAAAATCGAAGTAGATCGAAAATTTAACTATTTCACGGCAAAAAATATACATTTGTTAAGAAACTTGCGGCCCTTATTTAATTTCTACTCATTTATGCCAGACTTCTTTCTATCGATCGCATTTATTTTATTGTTGATTTCTTATTTATTACAATAAAAGTTTATGTACGATGTGTATTAATACTGTTATATATAAATATATTACGTTTATGTTCATAAAACATTTATTTACATCAATTAGGTAGTAAAATTTTATTGAGGAGTCATGTGACTTTGATTCGATGAATCACTTATGATTGAGCCTTACCTACAACACTATGCTACGCGCTAGCAACGTAAAAAAAATGGTCTTTGGCAGCTGTCAGTTTAGTCTACGAAATAAAAAAAGAAAACCGGGCAAGTGCGAGTCGGACTCGTACACGAAGTGTTCCGTACCATTAATGCAAAACACTGCAAAAAAAAACCTTTGTTGTATGGGAGCCCCCCTTAATTTATTTTATTTTAATTTAATAATTATTATTTTTTGAAGAGAATATACAACTAAATATTCTGTGAATATTTCAAGCGTTTACCTGTTGCCGTTATTAATATCGAGCAAAAAACGGCAAAAATATCACGTTTGTTGTAAGGGAGCCCCCCTTAAATATTAATTTTATACTGTTTTTAGTATTTGTTGTTATAGCGGCAACAGGAATACATCATCTGTGAAAATTTAAACTGTCTAACTATCACGGTTCATGAGATACAGCCTGGTGACAGACAGACAGACGGACAGCGAAGTCTCAGTAATAGGGTCCCGTTTTTACCCTTTGGGTACGGAACTCTAAAAATCACAGTATAGTTGTATCAGTTTTGAAAGATAAGTAGTCTTAGATCTAATATATTAAAAATAATTAAATTCTCACTACCTTCGTTGGTTCGGGATCGAATCCGAAATGTACGAAATGTCCGAGATCCGCAAGAGAACCAGGGTTACCGACAAAGACGAAGAATTGCGAAACTTAAGTGGCAGTGGGCAGTTGTCGATGGGGTAAAAAAGTTCTGTAGTGGCGACCGCGAACCGAAAGACGTTGCGTTGGAAGGCCTCCCACTAGGTGGACCGATGACCTGGTGAAGGTTGCGAGAATCCGCTGGATGCGGTACGCACGGGATCGGTCAATGTGGTGACGCTTGGGGTAAGCCTATGTCCAGCAGTGGACGTCTTTCGGCTGATATGATGATGAAGATAATTCTTAAAACTCACAATAATTTTACTATGGAAAAATGACGTCAAGCCATTATCATATGACTGCTCTCGTCAAGTAAACATTGAAATGCGGTTTACTAAAATACCACACTATAGATAATTCATTTATCCCAATATTATTTATAATTATTTTGATGGTAGGTACTGTACATACATCGTAGGTATGTTTGCTATATGTAAACACATGAGTTTGCTTTCTGGCATAACATACTCTTATTATCCAAAGCATTTCTGTTTTTGTACTAATAATAAATAATATTTAATGTGTGTTTTCCTATTGTCATATTGTGTGCTATTGGGCTGTGCAGTAAATATTGGCAGTCGCTATCGGTATTCAGATGCGTCCATTTACCGTCAGCTCACATCGACATAAGGCGTGATGAGGCGCATCGTGAAATTTCGGGGCAATTTCGGATTCTCGAGGCGCAGTACGGGCAAAGCGTCGCTGCGTCTTCCTACGTCTCGTGATGTCGGATGTGTTTTCTTTCCCCCACTTAAATGTGTAATTTTACGTGCAATAAATAAAGTTCTGTATTGTATTGCTATATTAAACTGAGCGCTCAACTTCGCGTCTCGGTGTGAGCTGACCCTTAAGGCGCCGATTCCCTTGAGTAGCTGATTTCAAAATGAGAATCACGTCTAAATGGCTAGTCGTAATTTTTTGGATAAAATATATGTTATATTAGACCATTTTCTTAATAATTTGATCTGAGCGAATTTTGAGTTTTATTCGTATGACATAGTGTAATTAATTTCTAAAGTTATGTCTAAAACGGACAAAAACACGACAATCGCACCAAAACCGCTGGGCGTATTTTAATGAAATCAACACCATCTCAAAGACAATTTAATTATCTCCATTTTGATCTGAGGCTTCTTTTTTTAAAGTCGTAGAATAATAAGGAAAGTACAAAAAAAACCGGCCAAGTGCGAGTCGGACTCGCACACGAAGGGTTCCGTACCATTATCGCAAAACACTGCAAAAAAATCACGTTTGTTGTATGGGAGCCCCCCTTAATTTATCTTATTTTAATTTAATAATAATTATTTTTTGAAGAGAATATACAACTAAATATTCTGTGAATATTTCAAGCGTCTACTTGTTGCCGTTATTAATATCGAGCAAAAAATGGCAAAAATATCACGTTTGTTGTATGGGAGCCACCCTTAAATATTAATTTTATACTGATTTTAGTATTTGTTGTTATAGCGGCAACAGGAATACATCATCTGTGAAAATTTCAACTGTCTAACTATCACGGTTCATGAGATACAGCCTGGTGACAGACAGACAGACAGACAGACAGACAGACGGACAGCGAAGTCTCAGTAATAGGGTCCCGTTTTTACCCTTTGGGTACGGAACCCTAAAAACTACTAAATTTTGGGTCGCGCGGGTGTGAAACGAGGGCGCGTTTTGTTCCCTCAAGGTCGTTGGCGTTAGTCGTTGTCTTAAGCCGACTCCGACTTAGGCGCCTTCCTCACCGGGTCGGTGTGTTTCTGTACAGATGTATGCGCTTGGTAAAGAATCTGTACCGAAACGACACAGGAAGGCCCCTGAGGCAATTTAGTACAGATTCTTTACCGAGCTCATGCCGACCACATGCTCATGCACATCTGGACTGATTCGGTACAGAAACGAAAACGCACCGACTCAGTGAAGAAGGCGCCATTGTTGAGAGAAGACTACGCAGATTGTTTACCTATAGTCCATGAATTGACAATATGCTTCTTTTACATGACAAGCGATGTCCCTGCTGGTGCCGGATACGTCGTACTCGTCGTCGGAGGGAGAGGATGACTTCTATGATGCAGACGACGAGCCTGTGGACATGATGCCGGGACCCAGGTTAGTGACTATTATTAGTTACCTAGTTTGTGAGAGTTTAGAAAGACTGTCCTACCGTGAGACAGTGTATATGCGAATCGGACTCATACAACTAAACGTACCTTTGTTAAATGTTATATGCGTCAACAATGGTATTATACTTTATGCCTTAGGGTATCATCAAAGAGAGTCAAATTCATGTTTAGTGTCGTGCTGCAGCCAACAACAGGTTACCAAACTAACGAAAGGGTAAAATTATCTAAAAATCTGTCAAACTGCTATCAACTGATCCGGTGATTTGAACTGAAATAACAATATGAAATCGCTTGACATGAGTATGAGTCTGTTAGAAAGTATTTGCCTGCTAGCAAATTTTTGTCTAGATTCAGAAACCGAGTCTAAAAAAAACTCAAAAACTTGAAAGTTTTGCTAGATAGTCCAAATCGAAGCACAGGCGCGTAAAGTTTTGTTTTAGCTCGTCTCGATTGCACGTGAATTCTGAGATTATTGTTTAAAAGGTATTTATTAATTGTTTGATATATTTATTTTACTCGACCAATAAGAGTTTTAAGAGAAATAACGATTTAAGACGCGGATCAATGCAATTCGGCGTATCCTGAATAAGAAATACGTTCAAAAGTGGCCTGAAGCCCTGGAAAGCTGGCGATGTTTTGAAAACTTTTTCTGTGTGTGATTTTGCTATCCCTGCTGAATTTTGACAAAGGAAAGGTATAAAAATCAAGCCAAACGCAACTTTTTGGACTCCCTAAACGACTTAACATCACAACACATCAATGTAAGTGTAAACTATATCCTCTGTTGAAACCTAAAGTAGGTACGAGTAAATATGGTCTATAATAGTGAGACTATTGATCCAAGCTAAGTTTGGGCACAGTTCGCGCCTAAAATATGCAGAGTCAGCGCGGCTATTATGGACTTTAGCTAAACTATGTCCATTGTAATGGATGAAGCTTTGTTTTGGTACTGAAGCTTTGGTTTAACCAAATTCTTGTTTGGTTTGTACAGCTGTTTGAATTACGAGTAACTAAAAATATGTTTTGTGTACGCGTGTTAAATTGCTTCCTTGGACACCATTTGATTTGCTTTAGTTAAAAGGAACGGATGTTGGAAGATTAGATTATTTTAGATATAAAATTATTCACTTTTATGTTTTCGCAATTTAATTTGGCTATTTTAAATTGAAAGGCAGAGATAAGATTTAAATATGGATGTAAAGAAAAAAAATCCGGCCAAGTGCGAGTCGGACTCGCGCACGAAGGGTTCCGTACCATTATCGCAAAAACGGCAAAAATATCACTTTTGTTGTATGGAAGCCCCCACTTTAATATTTATTTTATTCTGTTTTTAGTATTTGTTGTTATAGCGGCAACAGAATAACAACATCTGTGAAAATTTCAAATGTCTAGCTATCAAGGTTCATGAGATACAGCCTGGTGACAGACGGACAGTGGAGTCTTATTAATAAAGTCCCGGTTTTACCCTTTGAGTACGGGACCCTAAAAAATTAAAGAATACTAATTAAAAAAAAACCGTGCGAGACCAAAAAGGCGCCTATCTCAACATGTGCAGCTACCTATATTTAAAAATAAAATAACGCTGCGCTGGATTTCAACTATTAATTCCAATATAAAACGATGCGGCAAGAGGCAGTAGATCCATATGTGTAGTAAGTAGGTTTGTGTGTTCACCAAAATTTTAATTGGTTCCTAATTAATTTGGGTTCTGCGTAACATGACTTTTTCTTCCATACGTCTTTCCCCCTTTTTGCTTTTCAGACAGCTCAATTTATAAAATAACAATGGTAATACCAAATCCAATAGGTACCTCGTTCTAATACCAGTAACTACCCCTTTCCGTGACCAAACCAGTTAATAACTTGCAAACGACATAACTTAGATAATACCGAACTTACAGTAGTAAATAGCTCTATTGAGACGAAGTTTAAGTTGAACTTGCTCAATAGATCTTTATCATACACCAGTGTAGCATTATTATCCGATTTATAAACTTTTACTGTAACATTATTAATGTTAACAGTTTATAAATCTTAAATGTAGGTTTGCGAGGAGCTAGTGGCTCAGTAATAAGTGACGCAAGGATCGACCTTCAGGCCCTTACCTCGCTTTAGTGCCTTAAAACGGTTACTTTCTTAAGCATACTCCTTAGTAACGGCAAAGATAATATAATACTAGCATAAAGAAGCCTCATCCCATACAAAGAAACCGTGCCGACGTAACTAGCGTTTATCGTCTGATTAAAATGATTATTTTTATAAGTACTTCTTCCACGGCTATAGATGGTGTTAGCAGCGACTTGCAAGTAAAAGGGCTTTCTCGGTTCGTGACTATTTTTTTTGCTAACTTTAGATCCCGTATTGATATTTCCTTCATTATAGGCCAATGCGTTATTTTCTGATATATCCAAGATATGTCCTAGGTTTCCAAGCCAACCACAATAAAATCCCCAACAATTTAAATTCTTAATAAATTCTCGTTATGTTTCACTTGCATTATGCAAAGTTCACGACCCAAGGGTGGTTGAGTCGTGTCGTCGACCCGCGACCCAATTCTGGCGTGTAGTCCGATGCATAGTGTATGCAGTCGCATGCATACTAATGTGCTGAGTGACAAGGATTTTGTTGATGGACAGTGTTGATTTGTGGGCCTTATTTTTATCGAGGTTTTGATGCGAAAATCACTAGTGTTAGGCTAGATATTATATCCCTATTATTTCGAGTTGGCTTTTAGCGCGTTAATAGATTCTTTAGTTAATAAAGAGAATATTATAGATTTACAATTCTTGATTTTTAGGGTTCCGTACCCAAAGGGTAAAAACGGGACCCTATTACTAAGACTCCGCGGTCCATCTGTCTTTCTGTCTGTCTGTGTGTGTCACCAGGCTGTATCTTATGAACCGTGAAACTACCGTACTAAAGTTAGAATAAAATAAATATTTAACGCCAAAAAAAAACACGTTTGTTGTATGGAAACCCATACAACAAACGTGGTGTGGCGGGAGATCTCCGATATGTCAAATTTCATAGTCTTTTGGCTTTTAGCGGGCGTTACTAAATTTTTTTTCTATGGTTCTGATTATTTTCTTGGGAGTTTATTTACTTTAATAGGGTATTTATGTATGTGTATGTTTCGGAAAACTGTTATTCTCCTTTTTTTTTCGAAAATAAGGGACTGAACAAAACTGATTTTATATTTGATCGCACTTCTACGGCATTAGAAATTATTTTATTTCAAACTTTGCTTCCGTGCGCGTTTTAACAACGTTGAACAACTATATTTATTCAAAATTCCTTAGTCAATGTTCTAAGTTTAAACTTAATTATTTTTTTTAGTTTTGTTTATATTGTCTCGCGCTTGACCACTATCTCATCGGATGGAAAGCGATGATGTGGTCGACGGTTAATTAGTTCATCCACATTGAGAATCAATATTCGATTCTTATTGGTTGTCTGCTCGCAAATAACAAACAGGTTGAAATATAAAGATATCTTAGGAAATAGAACACGCAATGCTCTCTCCTAACTAAAACCAACCATTCCATTACGAACCCGTATTCGGGTTACGGGATAAGTTCGACATACATTGCCGTTTTCAGGTCAATTGTCAGCGGCTACTCGTGAAATAATCGGTCGATGAATTGCCTAATGTGTCGTTTCGCATGGAAGCTTTATTGTATTGGTTTTGTGGACCTAGTTTCAGATACTTACTATCAATTATTCTGTAGTTTCAGTTTAAAATACCTGTATGGTGGACATTGTACCTTTACGTTGTAGGTACCTATTTATTTTGAAATGTAATTACTTATCTGAAATTTTACTTTTAATAAAATATGGCTAGATGATTAATGGTTCTGATTTTTGAGTGCATTATTAAGAAAATTGTCAATAAAGTGAAATCTCTAATGATAAATTTATTTGACTTTGAATACTTTTAGGTAATCGATCGACATGCTTATGAAGATGTGTCTAACCGCGAAACCTATGTGACAGACGATACTGCCCTTCTCTTCAGCGCGAGTACATGGCACGATGTATACATGCAAGCGCAGTCGGGTTTCGAAGTCGTGACGGAGTGGTTGCGTAATAATGTCCTCACACTAAACGCGGAAAAAACTGTATACATGCCCTTCTTTTTGAAAAACAATGCGTCAACCACACACATGAACTCGTTGTATTCTATAGTAGCCCACACATGTTCTAAACAAAATACAAATAATTGTACCTGCACCACACGCATCCAGAAAACAGACAGTGCAAAGTACCTAGGAGTAATAATAGATAGCACCCTAAGCTTCAAAAAACATATCAGTACCCTCAGTAATAGGTTACGTAAACTTATATACGTCTTCAAGACCCTAAGACATGTGGCAGACGAGAAGCTAAGGAAATCGGTTTACTTGGCGCTCGCCCAGTCCCTACTAACCTACTGCATAACTTCCTGGGGTGGTGCTGCAAAAAATACTATGATGGAGCTTGAACGAGCGCAGAGAGCAATTCTGAAAGTATCCTTATTCCGACCTTTCCGATATCCAACGGTTTTGTTATATAGGGAAGCAAAGGTGTTAACGGCTCGCCAGCAATTCATATTGCAAACGGTTGTAAAACAGCATGGCATCACTACCTTCAGCCACTCACCCTCCCACAGAAGAAGACGATTCGATCCCATAGTCCGCCATCACATCCGGCTCTCGACAACTTCCTCTCATCGCTTCTTTTGCTACCTTGGTTGCTTTCTTTATAATAAAATTAATAGGATACTCCCAATTTATAACCTCACAAAAACCAAATGCAAAATGAAACTAAGCAATTGGCTCCAGGAGTTAGATTATGAAGAAACAGAAAATCTACTTGCTGTCCCAAAATAGACAATTTAATACATTCTATTCCCGCCTCCCCACACACACTACCCCCACATATTCACCCACACATACACCGTACTCACTCACCGACACACATTCATTATCTACTTTACATACTTACCTACTAACACCAAGCACTGATAATTTATAATATTTCCCTTTTCTATTTTTTTTTTTTTTGTATTTTAAACTTGTAAGCCTATGCTTTTAGAAATTCTTGCCGCACCTATTATTGTACACAACTGTAAAATGTAAGCATTACCCAAGGGGTGGAGACCTGGTGTCCTGAAATCAAGACCTCACGTCTAGTTTAGGCACCAGTCTCCCACAGTATAATTATTGCTGATACGTACCTACTTTATATTAATACCTAACTAAATGTACCTATATATTGTGGTGAGAAATAAATCATTATCTTATCTTATCTTATCTTATGTGCAGGTTGTGTGGGGAACATACGGAACGCATGGAGCACCTTCTGTGCACATGCGATGCACTGGCTGGTAAGCGAATGAGTCTCCTAGGGATTGGATATCCAAAACCAGAAGACTATTGGCTCATATCTCCTGGTCTCGTTGTAAAAGTTATCTAGGGGACCACAATAGATCCGAAAGTGTCCGAGTTATTTCTCGGCCCCTCCACAAGATAAGATAAGTAATCGATCCACAAAACCTCCCAAACCCATAGCCCAACGTGTTTTGTCTCCATATTCTGCAATAGACCTGCACCAGCCGGGGATTGTCCTTGGGTGCTCTTGCGTAGTGACTAGTGCATACTACTCACATTTCATCCTACATGTCTAACAAGACCTCTGCGAGTTATTGTCGGCCCCTGGTACGGCTTTCAAAGGTTCGGGATCCTAGAATCACAAAAAAAAAACGAATCTCTAATGACATATGTAAGATGAAATAAAAACATAACACATGATTAGTACATATATCGTTAATGGCGTTTAAAAACTACAGCCGTGTGCTTCGTATTCGCGCCCGAAGAAGCAGGACGTCGAAGGTCTTGGTTGTTGAACCAAGACGAAGTGATATTGATTTAGCAACTTCACAGCATGCAGCGATCAGATGAATAAACAGGGAACCGATCAAAATTCCGATTTTTTTTTGTTCGAATTTCATTTTACCGAAATCTATTGACCGACGTCTCTTTTGCTATACTCGTATGCATTATTTGACATATTTTCATCATCGTAGTATCATGTGGCAAATGTATTATTACTGTATTATTAATTATTATTAATGAACTACATTTCGCCGATTTACAAAAAAACTTTTTCTTCTGCCCGAAGCCTCTTTTGAACTTTTTTCATTTGCCATATTTTCTCCACACCGAAACAACATTTTACGGAATATTATTTGGGCACAAATATATAGCCGGTTACTTGGCAGCATTTTCAATTTAAAATTGAAATAGTGTCATAAAAAGTCAATATGTTGTGCTACAAAATTTAGTGACAGAAACGAATCGCTGCAAAACCGACTTCGCGCAGTCTTGTCTGTGTTTATGTATTTATTTTGTATTTTCATAAAAATTATTTATTAATAGCTGTCATGCATCAGACATTTTTATTAATTAATTATTTCAAAGCATTAGTAAATTAAGGGCACCCGGACATGGATAGGTTAGGTTCGAAGGGGATGACGGAAGGTGAAGTAAGCGAGCAAAGCGAGTGAACTCAGCTCCCGTCATCTCCTTCATGTTAGGTTACTTTAGACCCTGCAGACAGAAATAGGAGCCTCTGTCGATACTTTTTTTTCAATTCGCTGTTTTAAAAATTTGTATTCGTCCATTGTTTCTCTCTTACTTAGTATTTTGATATGCAAGTAAAAATAAATACTGCGAACAAATGTTATTTCTTCTAAGTGTAACTTCGGTAAAAAGTTTTTCGACTAAATTAAACGTTGCAGTAACGAAAAAAGTCGAATTGAAAATAGGTCAACTAAGACAGTGGCAGACGTGACTTGGATGAGGTAAATAAAACGAAACGAAGTTGAAAAGTTATAGGGGAAATTAAATTCGGTCAAACTTTTTTCGAACTTATAGGTAACCGAATTAACACCCTTGTTGTGATCATCATGCTCATAGTTCTCATAATACCAGCTCAGACGTTGCTTTTGTTTATCAAAATACAATTTTCAAATGTATATACATACCGCTTCATAAATATTAATCGACATACATCTAAAAGATACAACTGATTACTATTCCCTCCACGGCCCTGTCTGAAATACAGCTCTAGGACTATAATAAATAAGTTTATATCGAAAGTTGAGGTAACCTCGCTTTGTTATTTAAATGTTACAATATTTTTCTGTTGAAATATAAAACAATATAATTGAGATAAAAATTTCGGATACCAAGTAATTTTTTTAAATAAATCCCGGCACAAAAACCTCGTTTACCTACATAATTTATCTACACTCCATTTGAAATAACATTAGAAATTTTTACAAACCCTTTTTACAGTCCGTTCAACCGATTTTGAGTTCTATCCCCTAAACATAAGGATGGCATAAAAAGCATAAACCTGTTACCAAAACCAACTGTTTAATACAGCTGCAATTTGCCATATCACCAACGCAATAGAAGTCAAAATCGGTTGAACGGGCTGTAAAATGGGATTATTTGAATGTTATCTCAAATGGAGTATAGAAGTATGCTAGTATTATATTATCTGTGATAGTAGTAAACCCGCCTCGTTCGACAATTCATCGAAACACGTAAGTAAACGATATCTTGCGAAAATATCCCGATTCGAAGAAAAAATGCCCAAAACTTTTAAATAATAAAATCTGAGATTATCTTGCGCCTTGATTTCCTGATTTCAAATAAATGTTTACCTTAATAAGTCTTAATTTTGCCTAAAAGCGCAGATGCATTTTTTTTAGACGACAGATTAGATGCTTATCATAATAACAAGTAGAATTAAAAAACCGGCCAAGTGCGAGTCGGACTCGCGCACGAAGGGTTCCGTACCATTATCGCAAAAAACTGCATAAAAGTCACGTTTGTTGAATGGGAGCCCCACCTAAATATTTTTTTCTGTTTTTAGTATTTATTGTTATAGCGGCAACAGAAATACATCATCTGTGAAAATTTCAATTGTGTAGCTATCGCGGTTGAGATACAGCCTGGTGACAGACAGACAGACGGACCGCGAAGTCTCAGTAATAGGGTCCCGTTTTTACCCTTTGGGTACGGAACCCTAAAAACCAATCACCCAACCAATAAGGTTACAACATTTTAATTGTTATATTCATTATTATCAAAAAATATCAGTAGCTATGTGAGGATTGCAGCATGTGGCGTTCTGTAGTTTCTGACCCATGGGGAAAACGTCGTAAGTTTGTGTATGTATGAATTATCAGTAGCTAAGATGTTACTGGGCCCGCGAGATGGTTTTATTTTTATTTATTTATATTTCAAAAAATGTACAGTATAGTTACAATACAGAATTAGTATCTTAGGTATAGGTCCCCTGGCTCCCAAACTAGGTATAACTTGTGACTCGGGAGTCAGTGTTCCTCCATTATAAAAGGCAATATGTATGTCGCTGGTAATTAAAAAATTGGTAGTGAGAAAAAATATAACACAAAAGACACATTTTTAATTTGAAGTATAAAAATAACAATCGTGAGAATGTGTGTGATGGTGTGTTGTGTGGGTGCGGGTGTGTGTGTGTGTATATATATATGTATTTGTGGAACGTCAAGTGTATGTATGAAGATGAGATGTTTGTGTTGGACTATTGATTAGGAAAGGATAAAAGGTTCTCGATTATTAATGGGCTGATGATGATGAAGACATTACTTTCGGAAAACAGTATCTTTGTATAAGTTTATTTTGTCTAGCATCACGTCTTGATACCTCAGATCAAATAAAAAGTCAAGATGGAACGTTGCAAACAATAAGGTGACGCCGGTTAAAACTACGCCTTGCCGTATACATACACAATTACACGCACACACGTATACAACGAAACTACGCCTTAGCTTATCAGTCGAGCTTTTTATTTGATCTGAAAGCATGACTGACAAGCTAAGCTATACATACAACTTTTTGACAGCGCGTTTGACCACTATCTCACCTGATGGTAAGATAGTGGTAACTATCAACATTTCGGTAAACTTCGTATAATCTTAAACGAATCTTAAACGTATGTGGGTGGAACAACGCCCACACTTAAGACAACACAGAAATTATCCTACGTTGTTACATTAGCCGCCTCCACAGTGCTCGAGAAAAGGATAATTTTCTTCTTATCCTACAAACACACGGTACAAAATATCATATAACAATAATACTCTCATTATTCTTAATGGTTCCGCAAAGGAAATGAACAGGAATAATACTCGTAGGTACTATGAAACATATTATATTTCTGTACTCCCAGTAGAGAACGGCTCGCCAGCAATTCATATTGCAAACGGTTGTAAAACAGCATGGCATCACTACCTTCAGCCACTCACCCTCCCACAGAAGAAGACGATTCGATCCCATAGTCCGCCATCACATCCGGCTCTCGACAACTTCCTCTCATCGCTTCTTTTGCTACCTTGGTTGCTTTCTTTATAATAAAATTAATAGGATACTCCCAATTTATAACCTCACAAAAACCAAATGCAAAATGAAACTAAGCAATTGGCTCCAGGAGTTAGATTATGAAGAAACAGAAAATCTACTTGCTGTCCCAAAATAGACAATTTAATACATTCTATTCCCGCCTCCCCACACACACTACCCCCACATATTCACCCACACATACACCGTACTCACTCACCGACACACATTCATTATCTACTTTACATACTTACCTACTAACACCAAGCACTGATAATTTATAATATTTCCCTTTTCTATTTTTTTTTTTTTTGTATTTTAAACTTGTAAGCCTATGCTTTTAGAAATTCTTGCCGCACCTATTATTGTACACAACTGTAAAATGTAAGCATTACCCAAGGGGTGGAGACCTGGTGTCCTGAAATCAAGACCTCACGTCTAGTTTAGGCACCAGTCTCCCACAGTATAATTATTGCTGATACGTACCTACTTTATATTAATACCTAACTAAATGTACCTATATATTGTGGTGAGAAATAAATCATTATCTTATCTTATCTTATCTTATGTGCAGGTTGTGTGGGGAACATACGGAACGCATGGAGCACCTTCTGTGCACATGCGATGCACTGGCTGGTAAGCGAATGAGTCTCCTAGGGATTGGATATCCAAAACCAGAAGACTATTGGCTCATATCTCCTGGTCTCGTTGTAAAAGTTATCTAGGGGACCACAATAGATCCGAAAGTGTCCGAGTTATTTCTCGGCCCCTCCACAAGATAAGATAAGTAATCGATCCACAAAACCTCCCAAACCCATAGCCCAACGTGTTTTGTCTCCATATTCTGCAATAGACCTGCACCAGCCGGGGATTGTCCTTGGGTGCTCTTGCGTAGTGACTAGTGCATACTACTCACATTTCATCCTACATGTCTAACAAGACCTCTGCGAGTTATTGTCGGCCCCTGGTACGGCTTTCAAAGGTTCGGGATCCTAGAATCACAAAAAAAAAACGAATCTCTAATGACAGATGTAAGATGAAATAAAAACATAACACATGATTAGTACATATATCGTTAATGGCGTTTAAAAACTACAGCCGTGTGCTTCGTATTCGCGCCCGAAGAAGCAGGACGTCGAAGGTCTTGGTTGTTGAACCAAGACGAAGTGATATTGATTTAGCAACTTCACAGCATGCAGCGATCAGATGAATAAACAGGGAACCGATCAAAATTCCGATTTTTTTTTGTTCGAATTTCATTTTACCGAAATCTATTGACCGACGTCTCTTTTGCTATACTCGTATGCATTATTTGACATATTTTCATCATCGTAGTATCATGTGGCAAATGTATTATTACTGTATTATTAATTATTATTAATGAACTACATTTCGCCGATTTACAAAAAAACTTTTTCTTCTGCCCGAAGCCTCTTTTGAACTTTTTTCATTTGCCATATTTTCTCCACACCGAAACAACATTTTACGGAATATTATTTGGGCACAAATATATAGCCGGTTACTTGGCAGCATTTTCAATTTAAAATTGAAATAGTGTCATAAAAAGTCAATATGTTGTGCTACAAAATTTAGTGACAGAAACGAATCGCTGCAAAACCGACTTCGCGCAGTCTTGTCTGTGTTTATGTATTTATTTTGTATTTTCATAAAAATTATTTATTAATAGCTGTCATGCATCAGACATTTTTATTAATTAATTATTTCAAAGCATTAGTAAATTAAGGGCACCCGGACATGGATAGGTTAGGTTCGAAGGGGATGACGGAAGGTGAAGTAAGCGAGCAAAGCGAGTGAACTCAGCTCCCGTCATCTCCTTCATGTTAGGTTACTTTAGACCCTGCAGACAGAAATAGGAGCCTCTGTCGATACTTTTTTTTCAATTCGCTGTTTTAAAAATTTGTATTCGTCCATTGTTTCTCTCTTACTTAGTATTTTGATATGCAAGTAAAAATAAATACTGCGAACAAATGTTATTTCTTCTAAGTGTAACTTCGGTAAAAAGTTTTTCGACTAAATTAAACGTTGCAGTAACGAAAAAAGTCGAATTGAAAATAGGTCAACTAAGACAGTGGCAGACGTGACTTGGATGAGGTAAATAAAACGAAACGAAGTTGAAAAGTTATAGGGGAAATTAAATTCGGTCAAACTTTTTTCGAACTTATAGGTAACCGAATTAACACCCTTGTTGTGATCATCATGCTCATAGTTCTCATAATACCAGCTCAGACGTTGCTTTTGTTTATCAAAATACAATTTTCAAATGTATATACATACCGCTTCATAAATATTAATCGACATACATCTAAAAGATACAACTGATTACTATTCCCTCCACGGCCCTGTCTGAAATACAGCTCTAGGACTATAATAAATAAGTTTATATCGAAAGTTGAGGTAACCTCGCTTTGTTATTTAAATGTTACAATATTTTTCTGTTGAAATATAAAACAATATAATTGAGATAAAAATTTCGGATACCAAGTAATTTTTTTAAATAAATCCCGGCACAAAAACCTCGTTTACCTACATAATTTATCTACACTCCATTTGAAATAACATTAGAAATTTTTACAAACCCTTTTTACAGTCCGTTCAACCGATTTTGAGTTCTATCCCCTAAACATAAGGATGGCATAAAAAGCATAAACCTGTTACCAAAACCAACTGTTTAATACAGCTGCAATTTGCCATATCACCAACGCAATAGAAGTCAAAATCGGTTGAACGGGCTGTAAAATGGGATTATTTGAATGTTATCTCAAATGGAGTATAGAAGTATGCTAGTATTATATTATCTGTGATAGTAGTAAACCCGCCTCGTTCGACAATTCATCGAAACACGTAAGTAAACGATATCTTGCGAAAATATCCCGATTCGAAGAAAAAATGCCCAAAACTTTTAAATAATAAAATCTGAGATTATCTTGCGCCTTGATTTCCTGATTTCAAATAAATGTTTACCTTAATAAGTCTTAATTTTGCCTAAAAGCGCAGATGCATTTTTTTTAGACGACAGATTAGATGCTTATCATAATAACAAGTAGAATTAAAAAACCGGCCAAGTGCGAGTCGGACTCGCGCACGAAGGGTTCCGTACCATTATCGCAAAAAACTGCATAAAAGTCACGTTTGTTGAATGGGAGCCCCACCTAAATATTTTTTTCTGTTTTTAGTATTTATTGTTATAGCGGCAACAGAAATACATCATCTGTGAAAATTTCAATTGTGTAGCTATCGCGGTTGAGATACAGCCTGGTGACAGACAGACAGACGGACCGCGAAGTCTCAGTAATAGGGTCCCGTTTTTACCCTTTGGGTACGGAACCCTAAAAACCAATCACCCAACCAATAAGGTTACAACATTTTAATTGTTATATTCATTATTATCAAAAAATATCAGTAGCTATGTGAGGATTGCAGCATGTGGCGTTCTGTAGTTTCTGACCCATGGGGAAAACGTCGTAAGTTTGTGTATGTATGAATTATCAGTAGCTAAGATGTTACTGGGCCCGCGAGATGGTTTTATTTTTATTTATTTATATTTCAAAAAATGTACAGTATAGTTACAATACAGAATTAGTATCTTAGGTATAGGTCCCCTGGCTCCCAAACTAGGTATAACTTGTGACTCGGGAGTCAGTGTTCCTCCATTATAAAAGGCAATATGTATGTCGCTGGTAATTAAAAAATTGGTAGTGAGAAAAAATATAACACAAAAGACACATTTTTAATTTGAAGTATAAAAATAACAATCGTGAGAATGTGTGTGATGGTGTGTTGTGTGGGTGCGGGTGTGTGTGTGTGTATATATATATGTATTTGTGGAACGTCAAGTGTATGTATGAAGATGAGATGTTTGTGTTGGACTATTGATTAGGAAAGGATAAAAGGTTCTCGATTATTAATGGGCTGATGATGATGAAGACATTACTTTCGGAAAACAGTATCTTTGTATAAGTTTATTTTGTCTAGCATCACGTCTTGATACCTCAGATCAAATAAAAAGTCAAGATGGAACGTTGCAAACAATAAGGTGACGCCGGTTAAAACTACGCCTTGCCGTATACATACACAATTACACGCACACACGTATACAACGAAACTACGCCTTAGCTTATCAGTCGAGCTTTTTATTTGATCTGAAAGCATGACTGACAAGCTAAGCTATACATACAACTTTTTGACAGCGCGTTTGACCACTATCTCACCTGATGGTAAGATAGTGGTAACTATCAACATTTCGGTAAACTTCGTATAATCTTAAACGAATCTTAAACGTATGTGGGTGGAACAACGCCCACACTTAAGACAACACAGAAATTATCCTACGTTGTTACATTAGCCGCCTCCACAGTGCTCGAGAAAAGGATAATTTTCTTCTTATCCTACAAACACACGGTACAAAATATCATATAACAATAATACTCTCATTATTCTTAATGGTTCCGCAAAGGAAATGAACAGGAATAATACTCGTAGGTACTATGAAACATATTATATTTCTGTACTCCCAGTAGAGCTTGCCAGGGATTCACTGAACACACGCATTTCGCAAGTTAAGTTGGAACTTAGGTTGCCCAAGTCAGTAATTATTCCATACAAACATAGTATGGTGATTACACCACTGTTTGACGGTGTACGCTAAAAATAAAAAGATATATATATTTCTTTCATCATTATCTAGTCCTGTATGGAAACAAAACAGTAAACAAAACGTGTATTTGAGAGTTTTGAGCATCGAAAGTTCCATATTTCAACAATAATTTCAACGCTACTTTGGGCGGAAATAAATACCATAAAAAAAGGAAAATTGCAAAACAGTCACCATACAGGGCTATATAAGCAGTTAAAAATGCAAATAATTTTATTTTAAACAAATACATTCGGTAGTTTTTTCATGATACTCATACTGCCAACGGTAAACTTTAGCGCGCTCCTTTTCGTTCTAAGTCTTCATCAATTTATGATTTTTATACCATGAGTGTGTATTCGTACACGCACTAGCTTCTTACTGCTCATTACAGCGTCTATCCCTTTCGTACGTGTTGTCGGATGAGATAGCATGCATAACCCCGGCCACAAAATAGTTCGTGCCGCCGACTAGGGAAACTTTAACTCTTTAACTTCCATGGCCCTCCTGGAAATCTTTAAACCGACTCCGAAGCCAAGTGGGTCGCTGCAGGCACAACTTAGATGGGGATACTCCAATGACCCGCAGTGCGATTGCGGAGCCACGTCCCAAACAATGCCTCACCTCCTATCGTGCTCTCTGTGCAACAACACCAGCACCCTGAAGAACCTTTGTGAGGTAGGTTAGGGTAAGTAGGGTAGGGTGGAACCTTTGTGACTTTTCGTAAAAAAACGGCACCGTTAAAAGAAACCTAGCTTCAAGGTTCCTTATGATTGTGATGTGGTTTCTGAATAATTTTCTATTGAATACAGCTTTCAATTCAGCCAGTACCACAATAGTTTTCTGTCAATAGATTGTTAAGCAAAAAAAAATTTATTCTGTACAATAAGTTTCAAACAGTAGCAGAAAACGGTGTAAAAATAACTCATTCTCGAAGGGGGGCCTTAGCCCAGCAGTGGGTCAAAATAGGCTAGATAGATTATCTGCATGTCATCATCATCTTCCTGCCCATGTCCCATGTTACTTGGGAATGTCGTGGTAGCCCAGTGGCTAAGACCTCGCCTATCGTGCTTGAGGTCGTGGGTTCAAATCCGGGCAAGTACCAATGTGACTTTTTCAAATTCATATGTACTTTCTAAGTTTATCTTGGACATCACAGGCAACAGTGAAGGAAAACATCGTGAGGAAACCTGGACTTATATACTTAATGTAAGTCTGAAAAGCCAAGTCAGAGGCCTGTGGGGTTTCCCAGAGGCGGCTTAATTAACTCTGACACCAGAGGTGGCCACATCTCACACGAAAAAAAAGAAAGAATGTTACTTGGGGTCGGCGCAACACGTTTTCTTCTTCCATACCGTCCTGTTCCCCGTCACGCCATCACTGACTCCCATTTCTTTCATATCACTCCTCACACAGTCCATCCATCTTTTCTTTGGCCGACCCCTCCCTCTCCATCCATCCACATTTATATTCATAACTCTTTTAGTGACATGCGTTTCATCCCTCCTCATCACATGACCATGCCAGGACAAACGGTTTCCTTTACACTTTTCTGTCACTGGCGCCACTTTCAAACAATCTACATTTATGTTAATAAATACGTGTATATACATAAACTCACCCTTTCCGTGGACTCCCATGCCAGCCAAAAACTACAGAACGACACCTATTAGGTTCCTTTCATACACCTTTTGCTTCGTTTATGTTTATACATCTCGTCATACACGCGCGCCGGTTATGAGGCCTTTTAATGAATTCATGTCAAATTCAAATTCAATAGTACGAAATACTCACTGAACTGATCGACGCCCTAAATCGCTTTGCCTATTCGCTAACCAATCAACTATGCGTAGCGCAGTCCATTTGTCGACATGGACTCTGCAACTACTCACATTCAGCTATCTGTAAACTAGATCTAGCCCCATCATTCTCAACTGTGTTGATTTATGGCTAGTTTAAGCCAAATATTTAGCTGCGACCCTAAGCTAGACTAAATGGGAACGGTCACGGCAGAAACAGCATGGTTAGTAGGTACCTACAGCACCCCAAGCGTAAATATGCCACGTTGAGCTTCAGCTATGCTGTAAGGACAGAGACAAGGCAATGCCGAGAATTGCCAAAGGGGAACTAAACTACCAAGTTTTCACAATAGGTGGCGCATCGTTGTTATGGCCATTGAAAGCTGTCAATTCCATACATTTTGTAACTTATCATTCAGTAAATTTAAATTTTCTCGAAATATGCCTCAATGTGCTGTACCAAGATGTACCAATCCCGGTGTTTATTTATTTCCCAAAGATACAAGGCTAAAAAAGTAGGCAAAGGCTGCACATATTTATAGGTTATGTTATGTGTACCTGTCAAAGTAACTCTGATTGGGTTGCTTGGTAATCTTCGGCAATATGGTGGAGCTATTAGCGTCTTAGTAAAGTTCTACAGCAGGAATGTAATTTGCTTGGCTTTCAGAAGCTCGAGGGTTTTGATTGCCGGAAATAAAGTAAAACTTCTTAAGTAAAGAATACCAACACATTAAAGTAATGTACCTACTCTCATGTTTCGTAAAGTTATCCTACCATGAGTCAAGTAAGAACTAACACGTTACAACAAAAAAAATATCCAAAAAAAGTCTGCCTCTCAATAAGATCTGTTTTCTTTCCAGTTATTCAATTCCTTAAACTTCCAATACATATTATCAATAAGGATGGCAAACCGGTTTTGTTTTGATGTAAACAAAGCGAAAAGGATTTGACAGCAGCCATTACGCCGCTAGCGACATCTGCGCTGAGCTTTGCGCTTACATCCCCATTGAACATAGGTCTGCATACAATGGATCTCTTTTGGCTTAAACGCACAGGGACTGACACTGGGATATGACTTAATCTTTCAAAGTGTGAATGCATTTTCTCTGGTCTATAAACAGCTTCCCGGATTAAAAAAAACCGGCCAAGTGCGAGTCGGACTCGCACACGAAGGGTTCCGTACCATTATCGCAAAACACTGCAAAAAAATCACGTTTGTTGTATGGGAGCCCCCCTTAATTTATTTTATTTTAATTTAATAATTATTATTTTTTGAAGAGAATATACAACTAAATATTCTGTGAATATTTCAAGCGTCTACCTGTTGCCGTTATTAACATCGAGCAAAAAACGGCAAAAATATGACGTTTGTTGTATGGGAGCCCCCCTTAAATATTAATTTTATACTGTTTTTAGTATTTGTTGTTATAGCGGCAACAGGAATACATCATCTGTGAAAATTTCAACTGTCTACCCATCACGGTTCATGAGATACAGCCTGGTGACAGACAGACAGTCAGACAGACGGACAGCGAAGTCTCAGTAATAGGGTCCCGTTTTTACCCTTTGGGTACGGAACCCTAAAAACCGGCCAAGTGCGAGTCGGACTCGCGCACGAAGGGTTCCGTACCATTATCGCAAAAAACGTCAAAAATATCACGTTTTTTGTATGGGAGCCCCACTTAAATATTTATTTTATTATTTTTTTTAGTATTTGTTGTTATAGCGGCAACAGAAATGCATCATCTGTGAAAATGAAATGAAATAATTAAAATATATAAAAAAAAAAGAAATTTCAACTGTCTAGCTATCACGGTTCATGAGATACAGCCTGGTGACAGACGGACAGACAGACAGACGGATCGCGGAGTCTTAGTAATAGGGTCCCGTTTTTTCCCTTTTGGTACGAAACCCTAAAAAAGACCCAATCCAAGTCATAGTCTCTCATGTGCCTAGTTTCATCTAAATCCATTCACCCGTTGAGGCTTGAAAAGAAGCATTTATAATATTAGTATATATATAGGTATTATGTCACCCCCACTTAGAGACGCCAACAATGTAAAAGTAATGTTTGCTTAACATCGTAGGAAGATATCCACCACACAAGTTGCATAGCATCCCTCAAATGTCTCTCGCATCTGAATCACCACGTAAACATCGCTAACGCTGTCTCGTTACCCGGTGCCAAGATTTCTAAAAATCATTACTGACTCACACAGACTACACCTATGTATACTGCAGGTATTACATGTGCATGTATGCCATTTACATTGGAAAATATTTTTTTGTAGGGAATGTAATATTTTTTTCTTGGTTTTATTGTACGACTTTTTCGGCGTGATTAATATGTATATCCATGCCAAATTATAGCTTTCTAGTACTAAGAGTCTCTGAGCTAAGTTGCGGACGAACGGACATGACGAAACTATAAGAGTTCCTTGTTGACTACGGAACCCTAAAAAGTGTTTTTTTTTATCTACAATGTCAGTTTCTACGTGAAAGAAAATTTTTGCTATTCATTGGTCTGAAATCTTGCGTAATATTATAAATGTGAAAGTTTGGATCGATGTGTGTGTGTGGATGTATGTTTGTTACTCATTTGCGCTAGAATGGCTGAACAGATCGGGATGAAATTTGGCACACTTTTTATCCCGGTATAATGCTCCCTTGGGATGATAAAACACTATACACGCTGGCAGAAGCTTATGTCTAATAATTCTTGGATATACTAGACTGAATGTAGCCATTAAGAAAATATTTTTATAAATACATGTGATTGTCGGGACAATGAAAGCCGTACCTTCGCTGTCCTGTAAAGCAATAATGGATTTTGTCAGAAAGATTAATCAGTTTCAACCACAGATAATATAATACTAGCACACAGATGCCTCATCCCATACAAAGAAACCGTGCCGACGTAACTGGCGTTTTTCATCTGATTATACCGATTATTTTTTGTAAAACGATCGCGTTCGGTTCCGTTCCACGGCGATAGATAGATTACTATCTATATCCGTGGAACGGAACGGAACGCGATCGATGTACAAAAAATAATCAGTACAATACGTCGACACGGTTTTTTATGGGATGAGACACCACTGGTTTCAACTATAATTTGATTTTTAATTTCGTAGACTAAACTGACATTTGGGGGGTTGTCGCTTTATCGTTACATAAAAATAGTGTCGTACCCTAACTATCCTGAGTGATCGAAAGTTAATCGAAGTAGATCGAAAATGAAACTATTATACGGCAGCAAAAATAAATTTGTTTAGAAACTAGCGGTCCTTATTTAGTTTCTACTCATTTATGTCAGAATTCATTTTATCGATCGCATTTATTTTATTGTTGATTTCATATTTAACACAATAAAAGTTCATTTACTATGTGTATGAATACTGTTATATTTAAATATTATATATATATTACGTTTATATTCATAAAACATTTATTTACACCAATTAGTAAAAATAAATTGAGGAGTCATGTCACGTCGATTCGATGAATCACTTATGATTGAGTCTTACCTACAACACTATGCCCCGCGCTTGTAACATTTTAAAAAATAAGGTCATTGGCAGCTGTCAGTTTAATCTACGAAATTAAAAATCACAGTATAAATTAATGATGATAATGGTAGGTAGACATATATCATCTTTCACCCTAATAAGACAGCCAAGTGTTATTTATTCTGTGGTCTAGTGATTCTAGTTTTTCTTTGAATTTTAAAACACCATGGCACTAATATTTTAACATTGACATCTCGTCTCCGTTAATAATAAATTCGCCTCCGAATAATATCTATTTTAGTCATCCAATGTCGCAGTATTGATTGCTCTAAATCCGATATGATAAAAGATTCAAGATTCTAGACTTATTTATCTAGGTCTAGGTCTAGGCCTAAGTTAGGTGTCTCAGTATGCTTTCACTTTATTCATTGTTATGAATTACTTTTAAAACAAAGACATGTTGAAATATCAAGTCTAGTCGAGTTTACATTCCCAAAACGACTTAGTCTATCCCTGTCACTTACCTAGAGCATTTTCATTAATTCAGTAATTTCACTGTGAAAATTTTTCTTCGTGTTTAGGGTTCCGTACCCAAAGGGTAAAAACGGGACCCTATTACTAAGACTCCGCGGTCCGTCTGTCTGTCTGTCACCAGGCTGTATCTCATGAACCGTGATAGCTAGACAGTTGAAATTTTCACAGATGATGTATTTCTTTTGCCGCTGTAACAACAAATACATATAAATATATAAGTGGGGCTCCCATACAACAAACGTGATTTTTTTGCCGTTTTTTGCTAAAATGGTACGGAACCCTTTGTGCGCGAGTCCGACTCGCATTTGGCCGGTTTTTTTTTTGTCTGTGGTGTCGTTTTTTTTACTTATCGTGAAATGATAATTCTGTAATTTTACTTTTTTCTATAGGTATATCTTATACCAGCTTCTGCCAGCGTTTTCGCCTGCTTGAAAATGCCCAAGGGAACCGGTTACCGGGAATATGGTATGTTGAGTATGTACTCAACATACCATATTCCCGGTATAAAAAGTATTAGGTATATGTCCCAATTCAGGTCATGGTCTATTCGTGTTTCAAGTTTCATCCAAATCCTTTTAGCCGTTAATACGTGAAATGGTAACAGAAATAATTACTTTCGCATTCATAATATTAAAATCCTTTGTCACATTTTTTAAGATAATATCTGATATATAGTCTACACAATAAATACATTGAATGTGTTTGTTAAAATTATTTGTATTAGGTGTGCGAATGTCATGAAGTAACTGGTTCATTGAACCTAACATTGTAGGCTTTTTGGGCCCATTTCGGTCGGCTGGATATGGGTAGGGCTGCTATTGTAACCGTAAAAGCAACGCTCTGTTTGGACAGACTGACGCACTTTCAGTATTTGTGTTTACATTGAAAAGTTTATTATTTATACACCAATGCTTTTCTACCGAATTATGAGTAGGGATGCTTTGTTTTGTTATATTTTAACGGCGAACACACTAAGCGTTCATGCCCACGAGACGGTTTTTCGCTGGAGCCAAGCTCGGCATCAAACTGGGTCTACGTCCGGTCGTCAGTATTGTATGGGACACTATGAAGCCGGCGCTCTTTTTAACACACAACATTTTGTACGTCCGTTATTCACAGAATAAAAAGAGCGAATTAAGGCTGCACTTCCATGAAACCGGGTCGTGTACAAACCGTCTTGTGTGCAAGATCGGACGGTTTCTACCCGGCGCCGGCGAAAAATCGGGCCGTGTTAAAACCGTCTAGTGGGCAGGAGCCCTAAGGGCATGCCTATAACTTAAATAAAAGTGTGCAAGCAATTTGCATGCTATTTTTCTTTCAATAATTACTTCTGATTGGTGAATGTCACAATAGCGTGCAAGTTACAGGCATGTGTTTTTCGCCCTAAAGCCTGAAATGTGTGTTTTATTTGCGATTCTCATCATTACTTTCTAATAGTTGATAATGCCTTTATGTAGAAACCTTTTAACTTCATTTGACCCTCCGAGCACCTCGATCTCCTATGGAAAAACTTTGTCGGTAAACTCTTGATAGAACGGTCGCAGTTGTTAAGAGATATCCCGTCGTGTGACCCGCTTAGTTATGCGGCGCCATACTTCTCTGATTGCTGTTTAGTGTTTACTCTTTGCATTCGTATACGGCATTCTTTATTGAAGCTTTGATACGATTAGACTATGAACATACAAATTATTATATTTCTATATCTTAATTAATTTAGTCTTTGTGTTGTCTTCCAATAAGCCAGGAAATAATTTATTATCTTATGTTAGTCAAGAGCAGTGGTGGCTCAGTGCTAACGGCCGCGACTTACAAATTGTAGGTTGTGAGTTCGAACCCAGGCAGGCGCTTTACTTTGTGTAAATTTTTTCATCAGTGTGCTTATTCCGAGTTTTTTAACGTACTCACCCGTGATAACGTAAACGATCTCTTATGTCAAAATGTATACAAAAAAGAGGTTTCTGTTAATGTCACCAGACTGCGCTTATCGATTTTCAATACAAATTGACGCTTATTTTAACACGATTGAGCGTGAGTAAAAACTCGCATTAAAGCCTCTGCACTTCTTTCAAAATGGTGCAGGAAAACATCGTGAGGAAACTGGGATGTCCTAAGACCAACAAATCGAAGACATGTTACATCTACCAATACGCACTGAGCATGCGTGGTGGATTATATAGCCCATTCTCTCTCTGTAAGAGGAGGCCTGTGTCCCAGCAGTGGGAACATTAAAAGGCTGATGATGATATGTGAGTATCTGATAGGGCAGAACTCTGCCTACCCCTCCGAGGAATACAGGCATGATGTTATATTAGTCTAAACTATAATAATATTATAAAGAGGTAAAGTTTTGTAACGTTGTAGCGGGTAATCTCTAGATCTACTGAACCGATTTTGAAAATTCTTTCACCAGTAGAAAGCTACATTATGCTTGAGTGTCAAAGACTATAATTTATTCTCAAAATTATAAGAGGTACTTCAAAAAAACTGCTTGTTAAAATTGCAATAATGTAACCCAAAGTAGCAAAATTTTGCCTATAAAATTCATTCTTTGGCGCTGAGAAAACTATTTATGATACATAAAAATTATGTACTACATGATTAAAGTACTCATTTTAACGTCTGCGAGAGAATATATCTAACTATGATAGTTTAGTCACAATAGCAGCTTTTATGTTCTAAATTTTAATTAGATCACCGGTAGAAACAAAAGTTGGTTACATTCGTATTGTAGTATAATGCTTATTTAAATAAACAGTTTAACAAATTGGTAAGTAGGTAGAGCCACAACCTCGAACACCTGATGGCTACTGGCAAGATCGAAGGGAAACGTCCGAGAGGTCGAAGACCAATCAGATGGTCAGACCAAGTCCGCACATCGCTAAATACCAGGCTGCACGATGCTCTCCACGACGCCAAAGACAGAAGCAGGTGGCGCAAATTGGTGAAGGAGAAGTTGTTGCCACGAAGACCAGGGAATCACGACCCTCAGTAATGAGGAACACGATGCAAGGAGGAGGGAGGGATGTAGGTAGGGTAGAGTAGGTATGGTGGGGAAGGTAGGGCAGATAATGTAGGTGGGTAGAGTAGGTAAGATAGGTAGGGTAGGTGGTAGGTAGGAAGGTAGCCAGTTGACGGGAGTGAAGCCGCGAGGGTCAGCTAGTATAGAATATAGTAATACTGCAAATCTAATCCATAGACACGGACTAGACATAGACATTGTCTCACAGTCTATTTTTGGCGCGAATATGTTTATCACGCTTTCCCGCGGCCACGGTCTATGAGTACCTACGTCAGTATATAATTCAATTTTGTTGTCTTTCTATCTGCCAAAATCCTAGATATTATGTTCGTTAGTAAATCTTGCTGAATTTATCTAGGTGGCTTCTATTTTCGGAGTTGTATTAGTGAAACTGTTCATTGCAATTATAATCATTGTCGAGTTTATTGTGTCATTCAGTATTTGATTAGGTTATATTTATTAACTTTTTTATTGTTTTGTTCTTTATAAAGAACTGGACGGAATCCTAGGGGCTATTTTAATTCATATTTTTATTTTGGGTATTGGAGATTTTTGCTCATATCTTATATTGGGACAATCCCACCGCACTATTCCCAAACCACTGCAACTCCTGAAAACCAGAATCAACAGTGGCAACCACCGTATTATAATAAATAACTCCTTATAAAGTCTGTACATTATCTAACATAATATTGCGATCGTTCTGCCAAAGAATACACTCCTATAAGATTTGATGTGCAGATTGTACATATTCGTAGTCAGATGTAGAACATTGACATAAAGGCGAGGCAACAAGCTTGAAGGAAAATAATTTACTTTATCTACTCTCATATCGTAATATTCGAATTATAAACTTAAAAACGAGTTTATATTGACATACTTTATAAACACAATACCGAAATTTAAAAATAGAATCTTATTATAACACTTTTTCTCTAACAAAATAATGCTATAATACAATTTTTTTTCTATTACGATACAGGATAAATCCAAGAAGTTAATCACTAAGGAGTTTTCATCAATTATTTTTTGTAATGCCATTTTTATAGTACCTATTTAAAAAGATTTGATTCCAATTTTTACTTGTCTATGACAATGCCCGCTTCAGGCTTAGCACGCACTGCGATTTTTATTCGCGCGAATTTTGTCTCTTTCTACATGTTCATAGAGCTCAAAATATTCGCGCGAATTAAATTCGCGCCGCGGTGCGGTGGATTCTGTGGCAATACACGGATTTCTTGCGCATTTATTTCTGCACGATTTTTTACCGCAATGCGAGCAGCTTTATACAATTCTATAGGTCGCAGAATAGGCGAAAAAAATTCGCACGAATAAAAATCGCAGTGCGTGCTAAACCTTAGCGCATGCGTGGTTAATGCGGTGATGTGCTGGGTTTTGGCGCCATTCATATTTTGCAGGTTTTGTTGTATTGAATTTTATGAGTTTTTTGAATTCTTGCTTAAAAATGCCTGATATCAGTGAATGTGAAGAAAATTTGACTTCGCCCAATATTTTTGATGCGGCGAAGGAAATTACTCATAATTTATTACCAGCAAAGTCGAGAAAATTATATGATAAATGCTATCACAACTTTATGGCATGGAAAATGCAAAAAAGGTGTTTAGTAGGTTCAATCCCAATGTATGAGTGTAGATAAAGTAGTGTATGAAACTGCACATAACTAGGTATTAAAACATTCGTGTGAATACTATTAAAAACCTCGCCTACGGCTCGGTTTTTAAACACACACTCATGTTTTAATACCCCTTATTATGCAACAGTTTCATAAACTACTATTTCAACACACTTGCTCATAAAGTGGCTCTAATTTCACCGCAATTAGGCACATAATGACACCTGTAATCAAACTGTGACTTTTGCATTGATATTATTCACAAGTATTAAGTTATTTTCTCTTTAATAAAGAAAACTTGAAATTCCCCATTTTGTACTTGGCTAAAACGCTCTCCGCGAAAAGCCAAAAAAATAAACCTCATTATTTTAGTCTATGGCCGATCGCCATTGTTAGATGCGCGCGCATAGGAAAACTGATTAGTTTTTCCCGCCATTGCAAAAAAAAATTCAAAACTCGTTTTCACTGTTGAAATTACAGTTATTATTGTATTATTTTCTTCTCAGGTGTGTTAAAAAACTTCGTATGATACACGTGTGTATTGATGATTACACACTTGTACCATAATGTACTATTATATACTTTTTAGGGTTCCGTACCCAAAGGGTAAAAACGGGACCCTATTACTAAGACTTCGCGATCCGTCTGTCTGTCTGTCTGTCTGTCCGTCTGTCTCCAAGCTGTATCTCATGAACCGTGATAGCTAGACAGTTGAAATTTTCACAGATGATGTATTTCTGTTGCCGCTATATACAAATACTAATACTAAATACTAAAAACAGTATAAAGTACATATTAAAGAGGGGTTCCCATACAACAAACGTGATATTTTTGCCGTTTTTTGCTCGATATTAATAACGGCAACAGGTAGACGCTTGAAATATTCACAGAATGTTTAGTTGTATATTTACTTCAAAAAATAATAATTAATAAATTAAAATAAAATAAATTAAGGGGGGCTCCCATACAACAAACGTGATTTTTATGCAGTGTTTTGCGATAATGGTACGGAACCCTTCGTGTGCGAGTCCGACTCGCACTTGGCCGGTTTTTTATTTCTTATATTTAATATGGATTGTATGACACCTTATACCTACAACCCATCTTACTAATATTATGAATGTGAAAGTTTGGATGGATGTGTGTGTGGATGTATGTTTGTTACTCAATCACGCCAGAACGGCTGAATGGATCTGGATGAAATTTGGCACAGAGATAGATTATAGTCTGGAATAGAACATAGGCTTTTTATCCCGGTATGTTTATACAATTTGCACGCGGGCGATGCCGCTGGCAGAAGTTAGTATTAAATATTTTAAACTTAGTTATTTTATGTCAACGATAGTGTGTTTTCGAAAACGAACTGGCTCTAATCTGCCCGCATATTGCATATTGTTATGAAGATGACTAACAATGTTACAAACGCTAATAAATTGTACCTTGTGTTATGTTGCTTCTGAGTCCAGCTACACGAGAATATCTCACGCCATAATGATAAGATAAGCTAGTCAGTATTGTTGGTAGCAGGCTTGCTTCCCAGAATCCCTATGGATGGCGTTGAATGCACTACAACTTTGTAGTAAAGACCAGAGGCCGTAGACTAGTGACATTCTGTTATCGAAAACGTGGTGATAGCGATTGGAAAAGTGTATGACAATGTCAAACGCTATCGAAATGTCACATGATCAATCCCTTACATTTTGGCATTTCTACCATCTTCATCGCTGACATCGAATGACTTTTCTGGAGCCTTGTCCTTTAAATTTATCTAAAGACTAGCTTCTGCCAGCGGCTTCGCCTGAGGGAATGTCGAAAATTATCCCTAAAGAAAATATTCCCGGGGATAAAAAGTATCCTATGTGCTATTTCAGACTATAATCTATCTCTGTGCCAAATTTCATCCAGATCCGTTCAGGCGTTTGAGCATGAAGAAGCAACTAACATACAAACACACATACACATAATCGTCTTCGCCGAAAACTATCCCAAAGAAACATATTCCCGGGATAAAAAGTGCTATTCCAGACTATAATCTATCTCTGTGCCAAATTTCATCCAGATCCCTCCAGCCGTTAGAGCGTGAAGAAGTAACTAACATACAAACACACATACACATAATCGTCTTCGCCGAAAATTATCCCAAAGGAAACAAATTCCCGTATCCTATGTGCTATTCCAGACTATAATCTATCTCTGTGCCAAATTTCATCCAGATCCGTCCAGCCGTTAAACCGTGAAGAAGTAACAAACATACAAACACACACACTCACAAACTTTCGATTTTATAATATTAGTAGTATCTGCTATTGGGTGAACTTAACTAATCTTTTTTTATATTGATTGGCTCGCGTTTGTATACGATCTCCTGTTTTTAAACGATGATGTGGTCGACGAAAGACCACGCTTGTCTAAAAGTAAACCCCAGGTTTTCAGGCAATCAGGAAACGCCGACTCCTCAAGGATTTTCACACCTTTGCTGTTCGTACAATGAACGTATTCCCAAAACGTTTTGTTCCACCATGTAATAGTGGCGTATTAGACTCTTTTTAGTTAAATGCCTTGCCTGGCCTAGTATTCAGCTACGGCAAACCCTCCGCTGACGCAGTCATAAGGTCCTCTCGTAAACAGAAAACAGGGCATGTGGCACAAGATGAAAAGTGGGCTATGGTCTGCGGAGAGACGCCGCATAAAGTCTGAAACCTACTTCAACTTTTCTCCCACCCAATTATGGTAATGTTCCCTCAAAACCATTTGTTTATCGTTCTTTCAGCGATAAACATTATGACATCGTGAATTGAGTTATCCGTTCGGAGGACTAAGCTATAATACTTGTAATTTAACATGAAATGTCCGTAAAACGTTTACTTGAGCAATAAGGGTCGTGCTCCAGGCGTTACGTTAACATTAAAGTAGCAACAAAACATTAATTTAATTGTAGCCTTTGAAATTACTCTGGTAATGAAACTATGCGGTTGGTGGAAGTTGGTGAGAGCGGAAGGTCTTGTGAAGCTGTGAATAAGGTTTTTTAGTACCTACATGAGGAATTCTGATTTCATGGAAAATAGAAAATGTTAAGGTCATCATAATCATCATAGCAGCCGAAAGATGTCCACTGCTGGACATAGGCCTCCCCCAATCGTCGCCACTCTGACCGGTCCCGTGCGTCTCGCAACCAGCGGATCCCGCAACCTTCACCAGGTCATCGGTCCACCTGCGCAAACATTTTCCGGTTCGCGGTCGCCACTCCAGAACATTTCTGCCCCATCGGCCATCCGTTTTGCGAGCATTGTGCCCTGCCCACTGCCACTTAAGTTTAGCAATTCTTCGGGCTATGTCGATAACCCTGGTTCTCTTGCGAATCTCAACATTTCTGATTCGATCACGCAAGGAAACGCCGAGCATAGCCCTCTCCATTGCTCTTTGAGTGACTGTAAGCTTTCTGATGAGGCCCATTGTAAGCGACCACGTTTCAGAGCCATATGTCATCACTGGCAACACACACTGGTCATCGACTTTTGTCTTGAGACACTGTGGTAAGTTGGACGAGAAGTTATAGAGCCACTTCCCGAACGCTGCTCAGCCGAGTCGAATGTTAAGGTAATCCATATGTTTTGGATGAATTATACCCATTTTCACAAAAAATAGAAGACAATTAAATGAATTCCTAAATAAATACGCGCTTTGAAATGTTGTTGTTTGATTTTTCAATGCATATGTACTTTCTAAGTTTATCTTGGATATAGCTGACAACGGTGAAGGAAACATCGTGAGGAAACCTGGACTTATAGTCAGTATTTGTATGTTTGTGCTCCATTGGTGTAATTGCTGCAAGGTGTTTCAGTGCGAGGGTAAACACATAAATAAATACACTCTTGGTTCAGCGCTGGTAAAACCTAAATTTAGGTAGTCGTAATCCAGGATAACCCAGGTTTAGTTAAGTGTCTTCTAAAGTCAGGGCAAAAAAATTTCGAAAACAGGTAGCACTCTAATTATTATATATCAGAGTCTAATACTTAAAAACTATAAACGTAAGTTTAGTTTTATTTTTCCTTCTACGACTTAACCTCATATAGTATCGTTTACCTGTCGGTTAAACCTCGTAGGCAGTAAGTAGGCACTAAAACATTAGTTTCTGTTACGCACAATTAATTGTAATCCTCCATTTCCAACGAAGGAAACACCATTCGGCCTGGCAGAACATTAATCAACTTCGATGCGCATTAAGCTTGCTCGAAGACTGCTCCCACTCACGCTTTTCTTCGCATCTTTTAATTTTACGAATGGTATAATCGGGGGAAAATGTTGACATTGAAACCAGAGTTAACAAGTTTTGGGCTTAAAAGAGGTCGAATGTCGGCATTATTATGCTTATTGATGATGGTTTTCAGGATGGCCTGATATTTTTCGAAAGACAATCAGTATGTTGAAGTTTGCGAGGATCCGCAGGATGCGAGAAGCACTGAATCAGTCAATGTGGCGACGCTTGGGGGAGGCCTATATCCAGTAGTGGACGTCTTTCGGCTTATATGATAATGAATCTGTATTACCTGTATAAGTAAGCAGTATACTTTGTCCAAAATCTAAGCATAGATCGGAAAAGACCCGGTAGATTGAATGAATCATAACCAATGCAGCAGATGATGATGCCCTACCTTAAACAAAAGCATATCTAAAAATATGAATTTAATCGATTTGCCACCTAATTACAATAACGATTGAGTTCATTTATAATGAATCAATCTGTACAGTCGCAGAAACAAGTGTTTCCTTGTAAATGCGAACGCACATTACCGTTTATTTATAAACAGAATAGGGTTTTTTTCTAGGTAGAAAAATGATAATTGTATTTATTCCGTCAGTGAGATTATCAAATGATATTGGACCCGTATTTTTTGCTTTATCAAATATATAATTTTTTTACAATAGCGCATCAAAGTTCAGGAGTGGGGGCTTGTGACGTCACTTTGTCAGTATAAAGTATAGCACACCGTGATGTCACACGATGTTTCAACGCACTGTATCGTCATCATTTTATATTATGTGTTAAAAGTAAAAATACGTGTCCAATATTTTTTATTAATCTACCTGACTGAAAAAAATATAATTTTCAGTCATCTACCCTATTGGGGATGCGTCCGTGCGTTACCGTCGATCGCCGCAGCGATGCGCCGACGCGATACGGTCAGCGGGTTACAGCGGGCAAAGAGTAGATAGACTGCATGTTAGATGTAGGTACAATATCTGCTGTAATTATTTTGAGTGACTGCTTCGTTGTTCCAGATTAAATTTCCGAATGGGACCTAGACTTATTGGGCTTTTCAGGTGCGGTCCAGAGCGATAAGATATGTGCACAGTTGATAAAAATAAGCTTGCTCTCAATTTCATTGCATAGTATTATTCCATTTATTCATTTTATTTACATATTTTTACATTTTTAAATATTATTCTACAAAAAATAAAATATAAAAATAGTAGCCTACCGGTATCGGGAACAGGGTCCAAGCTACCGGTGGTCAGGGATCCTGAGAGAGGAACCTCCTAACGATACGCGCCGTGTGCAGGAGAACCGCTTTCTGGATCAAGTCCTTGATCCAGCTGCCCAACGAGAGCCTCCTCAGATGTTCGTCGAGGCTCTTGGCTCTTGGCCATTGGCCGTCACAACTATCGGCACAATGACTGCTGTATAACAACAAATACAAAAAACAGAATAAAATAAATATTTAAGCGGGGCTCCCATGCAACAAAGGTGATTTTTTTGCAGTTTTCTTTGATAATGGTACGGAACCCTTCGTGCGCGAGTCCGACTCGCACTTGGCCGGTTTTTTTTTTCTTATCTCTCTCAGCCTTCACGAGGTTCTCGTTATTAGTATTATTATATTTAGAAGTTAACTTAAGTTTAAAAAAACTGAAGTGAAATGTGAAAAAAGAGAAGTGAAATAAAACAACATAAAAACCAGGTTTGACTTTATGATGTAACCAGTTTTGTTAATAAAACAAACATTTAATAAACTCGTTTATAAACAAATTAGGCATTCGAACATGATTAACATCACTTTAGAAGGAAAATTACCCAATTTGTATCAAGTTTGTGACTAACCCAAACAAGGAAAAGTCAACACTAACACTGTTTATTATTTGTGTCATTTGGATGTCGTTGCTGTCTATTTACCTATTTGTTTATTCGACTAGTGACTATTGAATTATATTGGTAAAATAATCGGTCAAATGTTTTGAAATGAGTTATCGCTTCAACTCTTTCAGTTATTTATCATCGGACCATTTCTTCATTTTGTTGTAGCCTAACTTTGTCTTCCAAATTTTCAGCCTTCTTTTCATCTTCTTGGGAGGTGATTTACCCAAAAATTAAAACTTTGTTCTCACTTACGATATATAAAAAAACCTCATGCAAAATATCAAGCTTCTAGACTCAGCTGTTTTGGCTTGCGTTTACAGGTCAGTCAGTCAGCCAGTTTTATCTCTTATTTTATTATAGAAAAATATCGATCGACCCCTCTGAATAGCGTCAACTATGAACTCTATGCAAACTTGAACTCCTACCTGACCCATTTCTTTGCCTATTAATACCACAGCCTTTCCTCAGTCAAAAGACTTCCGAAACAAACAAGCCGCCATCCACATAATTCCGGTTGGCCCCTCTGTACTATTTTGGTCTACGTTCATCTTGAGCGGTCTTACTTCAGTACTTCAGTGGCCGACGGTACGCGCCGGGCGGCACACCTCTGCGACTCGGCTCCGCAGTGACGCGCGATCGATAGGAGCAACACACGCTACACGACGACTGTTCGCGACTGTACCGCTCGTCGCAATAAACGGCAAAATTACGTACGTCGCACGATTACATGTAATCGCGAGTTTTCACCTCATCACCCATTTGGATCGCATGTTCTGTGTTTGTGTGTGCTGTGTTCTTTTTCACTTATTAATTAAATGTTTACGTTCGAAAAGTCTAATATTTTCTATTATGGATTTTGGGAACGTAAACCGTGTTTAGATTTGTTTTCGCGACTACCGATTGTGGCTTGTGCATTTTTGGAGGATTTGCGACTTTATTCTTTGTTTGGTAAGGCTGGTTATGGGATGGTGCTTGTTAAACGATTACTGGTCTCATTAGTGAGGAAAATGCTTCCGTTTCAGCATCCAAATGTTCAGATTTATAAGTGGAGATATTTTTTGTATAATCAATTCATATTGTGCGGTTTCTTTTTAAAGACCGTGAACTCTGAACATAACCTAGTCAACATATTCTTAGTAACAAAGTAGTATATTAACCAATTTTTCAAGTACTTACATCATATTCAGGGAAAACTTAATATTCCAGACAGGCACTCTACCCTGTATCTTTTGCGACAAACATTAGGGCCAACCTATATAATCATTTCAAACCCTTTCTGTCAATATTATTGCAACCCTTCCTAAGTAAACTGTACGTCACTGAAAAGGTCCTGAAAAGAATGTTTACTTTGCAAATTGACAATTTCATTACAAAAATATTTCGTTACCTAGATTGTTTTACCCGTTAGCTATTATCTTAGGACATTTTAACTTGGTAGGGATTTTATACCGAAAATCTACCTACCTCTTTTATGCAGGCTAACACCTAATATTCGGCTGCAGATAATCCCTCAAAATTCTTGCCTTGTACTTACCTTTTAAAGTCACTACGATTCCAAATTAACTTTGCCTGAAAGTCAATAAAAACCTTTTTTAATAACATTTTATGTTCCATGGGGTTTTAGCTTCCTTCCCTTTAAAGATTTGCCGGAAAAGGCAGAGGTTTGGGCAAGGTCAATAAACCCTCCGTTCGAGGGGTGGTTATCATTGAACTTGGTTAGGGCTCCATTTAAAAGGGAAAGGAAACGGATGAGGGAAAAATGTTGATGGAAAAGTCAACCCGATTTTCTTACGGTGGAATCAAATATTCAAGTAGAATAACGTAATATATAACATATACATTACTACAATATTCAATATGACGTAGAAACTAGAAACGTTTCTGGTGATGTGGGATATATAGAGCACTGCAACATGATATAACCCCATTTCATAAATTCACATAGTTTTTAATTGGTCACGTTATGCAAAATTTTGTCATGCATGTAATGTAACTACTAACACCTGTATGGTCGATGACTAACACTAACTATTCCAGAATACTCTAATTCTCAATAGACTGGAATGGAAGATACTCTAGGGACTCTTCTTCTTCTTCGTTTCGCTATTTACAGATCGTCGTGGTCACGATGCATTTTGTCCAATCGCTGGTGTTCTTGTAACTTGCCTGACTCGTCACGATTTTTCTCTAGGGATTCTAGAATTACATATTTTGATATTCCTAGCGAAAAGCTAGCGCTTCAGATACATCTGATTTATGAACGTGAAGCAGATATAACACAAATACAGTTGCTATTAAAATACCATACTCTATAGCTAGATAGATACTATATTTTTATACTTTACATTGAAAATCCTGATCCCAACAACGCGGCAACGATACAAAAGATTATTTCGACAATAATAAATCTGATACTGTTAAAAAATACAATAAACCATAGAAACGGAAGATAAACGAAGTAAACATAAATTATGAATGCCTCGTAAATTCCGAAATTGAGTTACAAAATGAAAACAAATATTTTTTAAACTTGATCCTTTCCGTATTCAAATTAGATATTTTAAGCCAGGAATACAGCACTCTCTGAATGATTATAAGATTTAATAATTGGAAAGAGACGAGAGAGCTTACAATCAATGAACCATTTACAGAACGAAAGGCAGAATTTAGGTGAACGGTCCTATAATTGGTCGTTTCCTATTGAGACCTACCTTTCATTTGTCGTCTGCAGTAAAAATAATTGACGTTGTCCCAGCTTAAGCGTTTACACTCGATCGATTTTCGGTCAAACACCAGTTTGTCCGATTAGATATAAGGCTTCCATTCTGCGACACAATTGGCTCCGCTAAATTGATTTGGCCTGTGAGTGTCGTTATTGACAACTAAATAGTTCAATGGATTGACTTCTGAAACCCTTTCGTCTTTCTTTTCTCATTTCATGGGATCCATGTATGTTGTTGTTTTTGTGCTTTACGAATGATGAAGATTACAGTTTTAACATTTTAACAGTTATTGGGCTGCGAAACTCTGATAGGCAATTGCTGCAGTAGTCCTTGTAAAATACTGATACCTATCTGCATACGGTCAAACTGGAAACCAAACCCAATATAGCATTCTGTTATGAAAACTTATGTATTTAATATATGTACCTGATTATAGCACAAAATATTACATTTATTAATAGAACAGGGAAAAGCGCGAGGCACAGTTGTAAATATATTGTCGAAAAGATGCAATTTAATAAATTCGATTTATCTAGTACCTATAACCAAAACCATAATAACTTAGTTTTATGCTTCATATATTGCGGTTTCCATCCGACTGTTGTAAATTTCATTACTCTCTGCATCGAAAGCTATGGGAGTATATTCTCGCCTGCACTATAAAATAAACAAGATAAGATACATACTTTCTATATCTATACACTTGCCGATCGCTCGTCTTTGCATCTAGTGTTTTGTCTCCAGCCCAGCGTTATATCTTCCTTTTGTTATAGTCTCTTATATGATCGTGCTTGATTATCTCGGGTTTACCTTGTCTGCTTGCTGTATTACAGAAACTGATATAACTTTTAACTACAGCGATTTCTTTTCAAAGAGGGTTTGTAAACAATATATCAACCAGTATCCATACAATATTATGGTAATTGAACCAGTTTTTACCTAGAACTCTGCCGATTTTTAACGTGGTTATTGTGCGAACAAACCTTCAGCTACCAAGTTCAATTTTTGAACTTGATACCTGTTTAAACTACCACTATGCTTTATACAGATTTCGGTACATGTAGTCAGAAGCTTATCCCGAAAAGTCTAAACATCATCTTCATAATTTCGACTCGAAGACGCCCAGACTACTGGATATAGGCCTCGCCATCTACCAAATGACAAACTAGAACAAGAATTTACTTTATTTTAACGAATATTTTGACTGTCCTTGACACTTTGTTGGTTATTGATACAGCAGGTTCTTTGTTACCTATTCATTTAAATTCACTAAAGTGTACCTCAATGAAATGGCTTCTCATGATTTTTACTTTGCATTCTCTAAAGAAATATTTATCAGGATAATACCTTTATGGATTGTTGTGGTTTTATCGTACCGTAAGAAAAATAAATTCCCAATCCTACAGATTACAATGCCCTTTATTATTAAGCTTGTAAACAAAAGGTGTCCCTTGAGTGGAAGGTTTTACATTACCGGAATCCCTGTACGAAGAAGAGAAAATAAATAAAGTTACAAAATTAAAGATTGAATTCTTTTCCCAATAAATTTCATTGAATATTTTCGAATAATACCAAAACGCTACTTCAAAACTAAACGAGAATTATTTAGCAAAAGAATTTAGCAACAATGGCAAATCGGAACCAGCGCACAAAAACCAGTCTTATACAAAGAAAACTATTCGAGCTGAGCCAAATTACAGGCATTGATAAAACGATAAAAGTATATCGATTTACAGATATCGATAAAATTGCCAGGTATCCCGCGCGGGATTAAAAACGGAGATGGGACGAAGTTTTAAGCGACGATAAAGCAATTTGTATTAGTACTGCTTGGGGTAGATGGAATAACTTTATTGGGGAAATCAAAGCTTTAATACTATTAAAGAATAAATTTGATCGTGAAGGTTTTTTAGTTCTTGATTTATATAATATTTATGATCGTTATACTAAACTTAGAACCTGGGTGAGGCTGAGTGACACAAGAGCCTGTAGATTGGCACAAGAAAACAGAGGCATATGCGGCATAGGCAGTGGGCGAAGACAAGCTGTAGATGATGATGATACTAAACTTACTGATGAAATTATTTCAATCAATCACGACCTTGAACTATGCCTATATGAAGAAGCCATTTTTATTACACTTTGACACTTCTTAGTACTCGATACTTAACCTTACATAAGACTGTAATAATACGTTTAATGGTCACTAAAATCTTTATCCTCATTGTCCTTTTTCTTTTGAAAAGAAAATGGCTGTGAGCTCTGAATAAGATTTGTCGAGGGATGTCAAGTTTTATTAATAGAGCAATATAGTTAGATGATTTATTGTCTTTGAATATTTATTTAGGTATATTCTCTCTCCTTTCATAACTTCTACAAGAGTGATATTGAAACTGTCAGGTACATAATTTCATAAATTTGAACTTCGTTTTGAACTCGCTCTTGTATCGGTAATTGTGAAATTCGCGATCGCTTTTCCGCCATTACCCTTTATTATATTAATTCCAACATTGTCTTCTGTATGACTGTTCTTGGCGATTCCTTTAACAATAGCTTAGTAATCGGTTCTCGTAATTGAAAATGTATCTGTATTTTCCTTCACATCACATCACATCATCAGTCTATTAATGTTCTCACTGCTGGGACACAAGCCTCCTCTCTGTGAGAGGGAATGGGCCGTTATCCACCACGCGGGCCCAGTGCGGGTTGGTGGATGTCACATGTCTTCGAATTTTTGGTTCTAGGACATGCCGGTTTCCTCACGATGTTTTCCTTCACCGTTTTGAGAGCAGTGGTGATGAAATAATTTACACAAAGTAAAGCGCCTGCCTGGGCTCGAACCCACGACCTACAACTTGTAAGTCACGGCCGATACCACTGGGCCACCACTGCACGGATATTTTCCTTATTAAATCTAAATCCAAACAAAAATGAAATACTGGTGTTATCTACAAGAAAAGGCGTATCTTTCTTTACGTTTGCCTTTGCTCTAATATGTCCATCCGATGACGTAATTTTATCGGGCATTGTCTTCGCGACCACTTTCACACGTTCGCCCATTCCTCGACTATGATGCACGATGTTAGTATCATTATGAAGAATGATTTATTGATTATACCGATTAAGGCTCTAATATATCTTAGCACTTTCCAAGGTGTGAAATAATTTGGTTTTCTATACTTTAACGATTACTGTATTTACTGTTGTGCCTGCTCTTTAATATGTTGGATATATGGCCGCGTGCAGGATGACTAGTGCAAGGCTGTAATCGTACCTCTATATAAGGGAAAAGGCTCACAGCAGGAGTGTAAAAACTACCGCGGCATTAGTCTTTTGAGTGTTGTCGGCAAATTATGCGAAAGTTTTAATAAATAGAGTGATAATTGTTCATCTGTCACTTTTGCAGTGACGGATGAACAATTATCGGACGTGCAAGCAAGATTCAGAGAAAGAATGGGCTGCATGGATCAGATCTTCTCCTTGAGGTGTATAGCTGAAAAACATCTGGCAAAGTCTACCGTGCTTTCGTTGACTTGTAGAAGGCCAATGACAGTGTGTGAAGGGATGAAATGTGTACGGTGTTGACAGGCGCTTGGTACGCGCATTGAAATCTCTATATAGCAATTCCAGGGCTTGTGTTAGGATTAATGGAGAGTATTCGGACTGGTTTTCCATCTCAAGGGGTGTTAGACAGGGCTGTGTAGCGTCACCGTGGCTGTTCAACTTGTACATAGGTAATTGTCTGATAGGTTTGAAAGAGTGCCTGTCAGATGCCTTCTCTGTGCATATGATCAAGTTCTACTTGCATCGTCAGCAGAACAGTTCCGAGACATGGTGACTGTGATGAATGAAGCTTTTAAGTTTAAATGGATGAGTATAAATGTGAACAAGACTAAGGTTATGGTTTTTGAAAGAGAATACGATGTATCGGAGTGTGATGAGAAAATAAATGATAAGAGTGTGGAGCAAGTGAACGAGTTTGTATATTTGGGAAGTATGCTCACAAGGGATGGCAAGCTTGAAGAGGATGTGGAAGGGAGAGTGAATGCAACTTTGTCTGTTTCGCACGCCGCTTAAGTACTTTGTAGTTCTAGTGTTTCCTTGAAAATATACAAGTTAATAAAAAAAAAAAAAAAATCTTAGCGACGCTATTAAAATTTCTATACACAAAACAATATTGCTTTTGTTAGGAATATCAAGATTGCCCCATAATATTAGAGACTTCAAAGACTCCTGAACTGTACAATATAATAATATGCAAAGGCATAAAATGTAAACCAACATACATTGCATGCACCAGATAAAACTGATCTCCAATTTCTAACTGTTTTAACCTTCTTAAAATTCTACCCAATTTTTTTAAAATAATATAAAAATTGCATCGAGGCAGTATTCATAATAGAAATACTTTGAATTGAAACAGTAGTAGAACGTTTTGGAATGTGAATATAGAATAGTTGTCAATATTTAGTCAATTTATTTTATCTTTCGATTTAAACATAGGTGCTAGGTTTGCAGAATTCTCAGGATAGACCCCTTTACAGTATCCCCAGGGATATCCCTCACAAGCGTTGTACAGAGGCACAGATAATATAATACTATCATACAGATGCCTCATCCCATACAAAGAAACCGTGCCGTAACTAGCGTTTTTCTTCTGATTAATCTGATATTTTTTGTACATCGAACGCGTTCGGTTCTTTTTCACGGTGATAGATAGATGGTGTTAGCAGGGACTTGCAAGTAAAAGGGTTAACTAGGTTTGTGAATATTTATTTCTTTAAAGACAGTGAAGGTTCGTTTTATAGTATTTTATTTCACGTTTTTACAGATTTTTTGTACCAAAATGTTGTTGTGTTACAATGCAAATTTTTACAATCGAGTGGAATGCCTCAGAAATTTAAAAATGCGCTATCTATTGGTATCAATTTTAAATGATCCGTTGATCCGCAAATAATCTTTGAAATGTGAATTAAGAGCCCAATATTCCATAATTTTGTACTAAGGAGAGTAGATTAAACAAGAACATCAAATTTTTATGTTCAATTCCAGAAAATGTTAATTTTACACATATTCAATAACACATAGGTGCATATCGCGCCATCTAGTGAGATTTATTTGAACCAAATTTTCTTTCTTAGCAATGAGACCCCGTGACAGAGGGAAGGGAGCTCCGGTGTGGTCACGGGTTCTCTGTGGTGATAATGTCCGCCGGGTGGTTTTAATGAGGAAAAAATCCGACACTCACTGGTCTTTTTTAGAAGGTTCCCCCATATAAATAAAGGTTTACAAAGATATTTGATTATACTAGATCCTGTTGGGTCCACATGTACTCTTTAGTTTACTTTTTCAGACTATCCTAATAAATTCTATTTTCCTTAGATCATTCCCAAAAACCTCTTCTTAAATACAATTACTTGAAACCAAAACTCAGTGCCTCGGATGTGTGATAACGTAAAACTTTTCAAATGTAATAAAACCAGTGTAACAGAAAGTGAGAAAAGTGCATTTATACTATGATTGTTAAGTTTCACTAGCTACTGTGATGTTGACTGTAGTGTATTGAACTGTGGACAATGCTTCGTGCGTTGACTTCTAGGAGGTGGTCGTTGCGACGGGACAGTGGCAGGTGAGGTTTTGTTATTAATAACCGTTTTATCTTCAAATATATTGTACCTATTAATGACATCATCATCTTCTTATACAGCCTTTTCTGCATCTAAATTATTGTAGGAGTCTTTAATATTATTAAGATGCTTGAAACTTTGTCCTTATCAAGATGTTCGAAACATATGTCTCGCGGCTGAATGTAAACTGTTTTTACTGCATCTCGTTCGACGTTTTCGTATTCCTTTTTTGGGACGAATACCTCTGGGATAAACGAAGCTTAAGAATTTAGATCATTATTAAACATGAAACCAGTTTCTATATTATCAGCCATAATTATATCAGAGCGAGTTTCGTTACTTACGTTTAAGGCAATTAGTCGTAATTATCTAAAACCATTTTGTGAGAATATATTGATGATAGGTATACTAAACCTGACAAATTAAATCATTAGTCGACTATGCATATAATGTCCCTTTATATTTTCTATCTATAAACCAAATCGAAATAAATTAGGTTTTCCTAAAGTCTTTGAACTAATCCAATATCCGAAATGTCAAACCTTCTAGAATATTATGAGATAGGCTCTCTTAACTATCTTAGCCATTGAAAAGCATTTACTTATCAGTCTTGAACTTAATTGCCGAACAGAAGCCTGCCCTACAGTCTGTACTTAAAAAATCTTGGCAGAACGCCATAATCACTACTCTGACTACGTATCTTGGATTCTGTTCTTACTCAACACTCCCGAAATCGCCTTTTAGAACGCCCACAAGTTGGAGTTGGCCTGTTTTGAATTCGCAATTAGTGAATTGTTCAATCTACAACTAAGATTTATAACAGTTGTTAGTAAGATTATCCAATAGACGCATAAATAACTTAGACGTGAGACTAGTCAAATTGGCAACTTTTGTTTGCGATCTTGAAAATTTATGTTTTGAATTTGAAGTTTGCTGAGTTCTTGCAGTTTGTGCTTTAAATACAAAATTTATACTAATGGTAGCTCCCAGTCTATTAATCGGTCCAGCCGTTGGATTCTCATATTATTGTCAGTAAATCAATCTGTATTTTACATGTAGTGACTGTCTATCTGACCTCCACAATCCAGTAACTGGGTAACACGATTTCCCTTGGCAAGACTGGTGTCAGTAGTCACCATGACATTCTTCTTCTTCTTTCAAAGTCTGTCCAGTTCTTCAAGATCTCTAGCGCCATTTATTCCTCTCTGTTTTTCAACATTTCCAAGGACGGTTAAATAAACGAGTCCGCTGTAACAACCGCGTTTGGCAGACAGCTTGGCGCTGTAAAGTTATGATGTTGTAAGTGCCAATTTTTATGTCTGGCCGCACTTTACGACACCCACAAGAGAAGGTTTCATGGCTTTGTTACTAATGGCTCCACGCCTCCAAATAATTTCGTGGCTTTGTAGACCGGCTAACCGGCTATAATACGGATAACCGTATCTATCTGCTTCTCTCAGGTTGTCATTATTATTATTATCATTAGTTCTAATTACTGCGTATTTTGGAGTGCTTTTAAGCTGGCTCTAGTTGTGAACGTTTGCATAAACGATTATATATTGTCTTTATCACCACGCTATTAACATTGTTCAGTTCTACTTTCCCAAAAACACTCTAGATGCTGACAAATATTAACAAAATTAAGGCGTTCTTCCAGCTTACAAACATTTACTGAATACAACACACATTGATTATGCTATAAGCTTAAATGATCCAATAAATAAGCCGAAAAATAAACAAATCCATATAGTTCTTCCGATATAAGTCGAGCTCACTCCTATTTGCATAATCCCATTTCGCCCAAAATCCATCGGATTAAATAGGCTTTGCTAAAATTTATATAACATGATGGCTTTATTCAGTCAATGTTAATGGAATTATTGTAGTAGAGAAAACCGTTAAAAGTTTTCGAAAAAAATATAATTATACGTTTTTGATACCTACTTATATAATGCTTTACCAATCCTATGAATCTTGTAAACTAGCTTTGCCAGCGGTTTCGCTTGCATGATATTCGGAAATTATCCACGGGAAAATACTACCGGGATAAAAAGTAGCCAATGTTTGTCTATAATCTATCTCCGTGTTAAATTTAATCCAGTTCAGCCGTTCTGGCGTGATTGAGTGACAAACAAACATCCATCCAAACTTTCGCATTTATAATATTAGTAGGATATGATGTGAAAGTTTGTGAAGGTGTTTGTTACTCTCTCACGCAAAAAACTACTAAACAGATTATGAATAAAACTTTACAGTATAGCTTATATACATCAGAATAACAGGCTATAAATTATAGCCTGATTCGACGCGGATGGATCCGCAGGCGGTAGCTAGTATACACCTCAACGGAAATGCTTCGATATGCGTAATGTCTTCACTTTATAAAACCTCATCATCATCTTCCTGTCCTTGACACATGTTACTTAAGGTCGGCGCAACACGTTTTCTTCAACCTTTCCCCCTTGTCCACCGTCACGCTAACCTATCATTCATTCTCTTGTCTTTCATGATATTGCTCACACAATTCATCCATTTTACAAGCTTTTGTTTAACTTGCAATATATGTATGTATGTAAGTGTGTTTGTGTCAAATCTTACAACTGAATTTTAAAGCAGTTATCCTCCACCGATTAAGATGAAATTTTGCATAAACGTTTAGTTTGGATGAGCTAAGTGACGACATTTTAAATCCAATATGGCGGACGGTCCAAGATGGCGGGCTAGTAATTTTTTGTGCACTGCCATGATATGGGTATCAAAAGAAAGGGTCTGCTGAGAATACGAAAAAGCTTTTTTTTTAAATATATTTTTTTATGAATATTTTTTTTCCTTTAGCTTTGTAACCTAAGCAGTAATAAAGTTTGCAGTTGTATATTGCGTTTCCGATATGTGCTTACTTCCATAAACATTTACAACTTCTTCGCTTACACATTTTGTTACTTCACGAGAACTAATCTGCATAATGTTTTGATTCAGTATCTACGGAATTACAATTCCAATTTCAATCTGCCTAAAACCTAAAAGAAAACGAAGTGTACCTTCATCTAGTTGGTATTCATCTCGTTCTACAAAACTAATTTCGCCTCTCCCGTACTTTTTACCTCGGAGAATACCTTTGTTTTGTGCTAAAAAATTTCATGAACCGTTTTGATATCTAGTGGAATGCTACGTTATTTTTAATATCAACAAAGTTTTGCCATTAACTCGACCTGTATTTTTCAAATTTTTTTTATTATAATGCCGCTGAGATTTTTGGTTAAAAGAACAATGAATATTTACTATCTTGTTGTACCTGAAAAATATATATAATCTAAGTTGAAATATTGCTCTTTGTCTAACAGAGGAATATTAAAGCTTATTCAGAATAACCCTTCTCTGTCAGTGTTCATTGTTTTAATTACATAACCTTTATAAATGAAACACATGAGCTTCAATTCCCGTAAACATGCCAGTAGGTAGGCTTAGTTAAATAACTCATTAAGCAGACACAATACATCAGCCGAACCTAAACACTGTGACCACAGTATAAATATGGACGAACAGTATGGAAACTACCTACAAACGCTCGAAACGGCACACAAACATGCGCGTCGTCGATGCGCATGTGCCGTTTCGAGCGGTTGTAGGTAGTTTCGGTACTGTTCGTCCATATTTATACTGTGCTGAGATTACATACATAACGTCACATCTATACACAACACACATCCGCATTTCGCCAGTTATGGTTAAGTCGCATGTAATATGGGACGACAACCTAGCACAAATCCAGACTCCGGGCTGTTACTAAGAAAATCCATATGAAAAACCCAATAACAAGTTGCCCGACCCTGGCATCGAACCTAGGACCTCATGCTCAGCAGTATCGCTTGCGACCACTAGACTAACAAGACAGTTGCTGCTGATGCTGCGATAAGCAGAATATGTTAGCGGTATCTTCTCGTCCAACTTACCACAGTCTCAAGACGAAAGTCTATGACCAGTGTGTGTTGCCAGTGATGACATATGGCTCCGAGACTTGGTCGCTCACAATGGGCCTCATCAAAAAGCTTACAGTCACCCAAAGGGCAATGGAGAAGGCTATGCTCGGAGTTTTCTTGCGTGATCGAATCAGAAATGTAGAGATCCGCAGGAGAACCAATGAATTGCCAAACTTAAGTGGCAGTGGGCAGGGCACATTGCTCGCAGAACGGAGGGCCGATGGGGCAGAAAGGTTCTTGAGTGGCGACCGCGAACCGGAAGACGTTGCGTTGGAAGGCCTCCCAGTGGGTGGACTGTTGACCTGGTGAAAATTGCGGGGATCTGCTGGATGCGAGACGCACGGGACCGATCAATGTGGTGACGCTTGGGTGAGGCCTATGTACAACAGTGGACGTCTTTCGGCAGATATGATGATGATGATTTGTCAACGTGGCCATGATTCTTAATTCAAAGTTTCAAAGCGCAATACAAAAAAATGCTCTGGGGGATGAGGCCGTTTTAATATTCCCTGCGCAGTAACGTGACCATGTTGAAAAGAAAAAGAAATAAACAGTCATTACAATACGTAAATATTGTAACATTGCCTTCAGCTTTATCTTGAAAGGTCGTGGTTTCAGAGTTTGGAGGCTTTTTAATTTGAGCTCTGTAAAATGCGCAGTGCTTTTTAATATACAGCCAAAACCGCCAACTGACTTTGAAATTTGCATTACCAGACAAGCTGCCTCCTTCTCTAGCTATAAAGGGACTGTAAAATTAAATAGTTCATGAATCCCTTTACAAAATTACCATGTCTCTCCAAGAGAATTAATTAAGTCCCCCAAGGCTCGCAAGTCGCGCAACCTTATATAACTAGCTTGTGCCCACAGCTTCGCCCGTGTAAAAAGTATTTTGTCATCCCAAGGGAACACACTACTGGGATATAAACTATCCTATTTCCTTATTAGGGTTTTAAATGATCTCCGTACCAAATGTCATCTAAATCGGTTCAACCGTTTAGGCACTTTACCCACAACCGATCATTAGCGAGCAGCGAGTAGAGCTAGAACCTAGTTACGAGTTGGCGAGCAGCGAGAAACGAGTGTGTAGCTCCGATAGTGTTACCGCTCGTCTATAAGCGAGTGTTTTTGTGCGATGGGTGATTACTCGCACCACTCGCTCGGGCGGTCTGGACGCCAAGCAAGCATCGCCGAGTCAGTATCGCTGAGTGAGTATAATCTTTGTTATAATCCTCGCCAAACTTCTGGGCCGCCTTGAAGTTGGTTTTCCGATGCGCAAGGCAAGGAAACGGTGATGTTTTTGTATGAGATTTACTACTGGCAGTTATTGTAGCCAACTTCAGACCGGCCAAGAAGTTTAGCGAGGACTATAGCTCTTGTCGCTGCGACAAACTTGTGGTGAGAGAGTACTCGCCGTCAGTGTGAACAGCCAGCGATTAACTATTTATATATGTCTCTTTTATTGGCACGGTATCTGTATCTTTTTTAGTTTCTTCATCGAGAATATAGTCGATAGCTATAATCGCTTCGTTGCCAGCGGTGGGGGCAAGTGCCGTGAAAAGGTAACAAATAAACACACACAAGTTACTTTCTCATTTATTAGTATGGATTGTCTTGAAAATACTTGTGTTCCACAAGATCCGTCTGGAATTATTCGTGCATAAATTCGACATTTTATCTCTTAAGAGTATCCTCCTGTCTTTTGTCTTCTGCTCTCTAGGGACTCATTATATTCCAGGTTTTAATGTCAAAGGTGAATCTGAAGGGCTGTTTCTCTTTGTCAAGCGACCTGAATCACTGGACGGTGCTTCGGTGTTACTCTTTTGTTGTATAGTGTGAACTTGTCGTATTGTGTTATAAAGTTTTATGTAGGTATGGACAGAGAATGTTGATAAATGTTCTAGAAGTTTGTCTTTGTAGTTTTCCGCTTGACCTGTTCGAAATGACTCACGGGTGTGGCCATTTCTTCTGTAGGTATTTTGTTTAATTTGCCTAGCCATTTCTCAACTATTGGGTTCAGCTTCCATTCTAATTGGATTTAGCTGAGTAACAGTATCTTAAATGCAGCGACTGCCTATCTGACCACCACAACCCAGTAACTGGGTAACAAGATAACCCTTGGCAAGACTGGTGTCAGATTTTTATGGCTTCTGACTACGGCAACGATTTGGGACAATCCCACCGCGCTATTCCCAAACCACTGCAACTCCTTAAAGCCAGAATCAACTGTGGCTACCACCAGAAAAGCGCCGAGGCAATGAAGCTCGACGAAGTCCCGGCGAATGGATTTAACTGTCTTGGATCCCGCAACGAAATTAATCAGAAAAGAATAACGGAGTAGTTGGAAAAATATACAAATTTCCACTTCCCTCCATATGAATCAGGAGACATAACAAACAAGGCCAATAGGCACAAAGGGTCATTTACAACTGGGATAAGCCCAACTGCCTATACCGTAACTTTTGTCAAAGATCTTCTGACAGCCGGGATCAACGGCTGAGCGTGTCAGTATATAATACATGGTCACCCATCCATGGACTGACCACGCCAAGCGTTGCTTAACCTTGAAGATAGACCCGTGCGCTGTTACTACTGAGCCACGTTTATTCTTTGTCCCAAAGTTACCTATTCTATTTTTGGTTGAGTGTTAATTTGTCTGACCGAAATCCTATTTATTTATTCACGTCTGTACCCTACTTACAACATTTAAGAGGTTTTCCATTCATTAGCAGATTCTGAACTGTTACCCTTATTAAGACGACATTTGCTTAATCCTAAACAACCTAAATATAATGATTTACAATGGTTGAACCTTTACGTACGAATGCACACCATGTTTTTCGCAAATTGTCTTCAATCTTCTTCTTTTTTCGTGTCAATTTGACTCAATTTGCCCGACCAAAGTGTGGCCATCTGGATAGCTCTGTTGTTCAAGTCGTGGAAGGTGCAGGTGGTAGTGCATGCCCCAGGAAGAGAGGTGGTACATATTCTGTGAAGGAGCTTCATACTGGCACTGTATTTAGGATGGGTCAATTCTCTTCAGTTTTATATTGGCCTAAAAAAGGGGGAGTGGAAGAACTGATGTCCATTGCATCAAGAAATTTTATTAATTTGTATCATCTGTAAATAAGTAAGGGATCATTAAACATTGTGAAGCACTTAGAGAAGACTTTAAAAAGGTTCGCGCCTTAGGGATAATGTTTCCAAGTGGTCGCTTACGTCATCAACATCCCTTAGGACCTTTCCTAATCTTTCAACCAACATAAAAAATTTTGCGTAACTCTTTACTAGCGTAACTTTTTCTCAAGGCATGTCCCTAGTTCAGGGTCAATTCTGCGTAACCGTTGTGGCTTTTTATAATACACCTCTTTACCTTAATTTGACTTTGTAATATGTAAATATTAATATAGTTTTTCTTGGCATGTTATACAAACATGGTACATGGTATTTAAGAGCTATTTGGCACGGTCGGCGAAGAAAGTGCACGTCCAATTAAGACAGCGATCCAATTTTAAAATATCGTGGCACTTATTTTCCTGTCAAGATTATTTTGCACTCAAATATAGGTCTTCCATTTGTAATTTGTGGCTCGTGTAGTATACGTACACTTTTGACTAAATCTTCGCGGTAAACGGGCGCCATTTTATATGCACTTAGTTTTTCAAAGTGATTTTAACCGTGGTTAAGTTAACCATTGGTTGCTTGCAATGCTTTCAAAATTCGGTAAAACCGCGTTTGTTCGTCAATTGTTAGTCTAACAGACTGTCAAATAATTAATTCTCCAACTTATTTGACCATTTGTCAGGCTAACAACTGAAAAAAAAATGCCGCTTTACTGAAATATGCTAACCAGTGGTTAAAAATTTTGGTAAAACTCGTTTATTCATCAGTTGAATGTCTACCAAATGGTTAAATAATAAACTCCCCAATTTATTTGACCATTTGTGAGGCAAGCAATTGATAATAAAACGTATTTTACCGAATTTTGAAACCATTGGTTAACTACGGCAAAAAAACTGGCCAACTGCCCAGGTGCCTTGGTATAGGGCCATTCTGGGTAAATTATCGGAACACTTCCACCGTATATCTACCCGACAGTCAGTTAAATCTTCACCCACTATCAGATGCCTATTTTATTAACAAAAAATCCTTCAGTTCCCCACAATAGTTTCAATTTACCAGTGCATCACTCGGATCGGTCAACATAACGGCTTCGCTTCACGGCCGCTGATCTCGAACAGTGCGACCGACCGTTTGAAGCGCTCGTCACGGACTCGACGCTAACACGACACGGATACGACACGGTTGATTGACGATAGTGGAAAGAAAGCTGAAGAAATAGAGGCCTATTGTGATTAAATACGGAAACAAACCATGGAAGTTTTGGAAGTCGATTGATTAAAAAATTCCTTATTAGAATTCAAATTAAACTAAAAATAGTTGTTGAAAGTCAAAAATTATTACCCTAAAAACCTCACCTTTTATCAACTTTCGATGGTGCTGGCAAGTCTACTCCATGTTCAAGTGCTTCAGCTATAAACCCTGTGAGCAGGCATTGTTTATTGCAATAGATAAAATGTTTACCCTTTATGCGGATATTTATTTATTAAAAGAAATCTCTTCTAAAGAACCCAAAATTTTACTTAATTAGATACATACTATATAAATTTAAATTCTTTTTTAAAACAAGCTTTTTTCGTATTCTTCTCAGCAAACCCTTTCATTTGATGCCCATATCATGGCAGTGCACAAAAAATAACGAGTCCGCCATCTTGAGACATCCGCCATATTGGATTTAGAATAACGTCACTTAGCAAACTATGCATTGTCATCCAAACTAAACATGTATGCAAAATTTCATCTTAATCGGTGGAGGATAACTGCTTTAAAATTCAGTTGCAAGATTTGACCCGAACACTCATACATACATACATTGCAAGTTAAACAAAAGCTTGTAAAATGGATGGATTCTGTGAGCAATATCATGAAAGCCAAGGGACTGAATGATAGGTTAGCGTGACGGTCGACAAGGGGGAAAGGTTGAAGAAAACGTGTTGCGCCGACCTTAAGTAACATGGGTCAAGGACAGGAAGATGATGATGAGGTTTTATAAAGTGAAGACATTACGCATATCGAAGCATTTCCGTTGAGGTTTATACTAGCTACCGCCTGCGGATCCATCCGCGTCGAATTAGTTTATAATTTATAACCTATCTGTTATTGTGATGTAAAAGCTTGTAATATGAAAAGCATCGTCTACATGTGTATAGAAGTAATGCTCGTTTTCACGAACACTATAAAAACTTAACAAAAGCCCAAATATTATAGCATGTTGGATTTTAAACTCTCGCCATTGAACCAAGCGTTGAACATTTTTTTTTGCATCGTAATACTTGTAAGAATCCCTTGACAATAGCAAGTCTATTCCGTCTCTAACCAACCGTTCTTTCACCGATTATTTATTTAGAAGGCAATGAAAACTTATGACTGCTTCTGCAAACTACAACACATTTTTTACCCGACCCGACTGCAAGGAAAGTATTTTATTATATTCAAGGTTATAATTGATAAGTCTTGACCACCAAAGTGTTTTTAGATATGATGTTCCGAACACTCCGAAGGGCACAGATGTGCACCATCTGTGTTTACTTTTTAACCGACTTACCAAAAAGGGGGAGGTTCTATGTTCGACATTATGTATGTTTTTTTTTATTTATGTTCACCGATATCTCCGTCAATGGTTGACCGAATTTGAAAATTCTTTTTTTGTTTGAAAGAGTATGTGCCGAAATTGGTCACATTTTTATTGTCTTGAAGATCTGATGGAGAACTTCGGAGATATACAACAGAACTCTTCAATAAATACCGGCAAATCTCTCGGGATTGCTGCAATCGCATGTCTATATATTGTTTATACCATTTCATAACATAACATCACGCCAGCACGCTCTAAAGGGGTAAGCAGATGTGTACAGTTCACCTTGGTACACTCTCATGTCACCGGTTATGTTCAGTTTCATAATATTCCGGTAATCTATTCTGGAATTATAGGTACCTTACTAAAATAATTTTCAAAATCGGTCCACAATTGACGGAGATATCGGTGAACATAAATAAAAAATAAACATACATAATGTCGAACATAGAACCTCCCCCTTTTTGGTAAGTCGGTTAAAAAGTAAACACAGATGGTGCACATCTGTGCCCTTCGGAGTGTTCGGTTATTTTGATATCACATTCAGTTCAATTGGTAAAACTGTGGAAAATTGATTCCAACTTGCAAGATTTTCCATCGCTTACAAATACGCTAGGAATCCATATTATTAACATTTACATTTACCTTTATTGTTACCGTTTTACGTTTTAACGGATTTAAATTAAAGTTGACACACGGGTAGATCTTGTCCTAAATAAGGACATATTATTCTTTTTATCTCGGGAGCATGTTCCATTTTAACAGGCGAAGTCGCTGGTAGAAACAAGTATGAAATATTCATACAACGTGACACAAATTCTAATAATGCGCCAACACCACATCTATTAGAACGAAAGCATTACACTAATGGCCGAACACCTACCTACAACAGACTGTAGCAGATTGAAATAATTAACCTACTCAGAGACAAAGTATAGAGTACCTACCTATTTCTAATGATCTTAATAATTTCTCGGGAAAGCCAGAGGCGAAGGAAAAGGGTAAAAAGATAAGTTTATTTAGTAACGAGGAGTTATTCAGGAGTTTGACTTAATTAAGAGCTCGCCTTTGTGAAGAAATCTAATGCATATTACGTGTACAAAAAATAATTAATATTGCTTTGCGAAAAGCGAGGACTCCTCAGCCTGTACTTGCATATTATAGTAGGTCTACCTACACCCAAGATGGAACAGTATTACGGTGGCACAGTGATCACGTGCTGCCGTGCACACTGCACAGCGATACTCAGAGGAGATCCCTTTACAGCTTCCCTAGGGATGTGGCGTTGTGCCCTATCACAAGGTGCACATAAGGGATTCCGGGATGGTCTTTTAAGGACACGGAGTCCTCCTTCATATGCTGATGTTGATCACTAGGATGCTTTTAGGCCCACTTTCACAAAAAAACTTAACTCAGAGTTAGTTGCTAACACGAGGTTTAATTTACAGTTTGTCATACAATATTGGCAATTTAACCTCGTGTTAGCAACTAATTCTAAGTGATGATAAAGATCAGAGTGTGTAGGATTCTTACCTCACTAAAGCAGTGAGGTAAGAATCCTACACACTCTGATCTTATCACCAAATATCCAGGGGCCTTTTAAAGGTATCCCTGGAAAAAAAAACTTTATAGATCATTGCCAATCTTCGTAAACACTAACGTCTCATCATGACGTGGGGAATTCAAATGTGGCTCTGCTAGTGATCACGTGTAAAACAATTATCCAGTTGAGATGTCTACTTACCGAGAATTGGCTAGATACGTCAACACACTTATAAGTAGAGTATGATCTAACACACTACAATGACCACAGCTATCTCACCTGATGGTAAGCGATGATGTGGCCGACGGTGTAACACGCTTGCCTAGAAGTAACCTATTCACACTTTACTTAAAACCCCCGAGGTGGTAGCTATCAGGAAACACAAGACTCCGGCAGGAAATTTCAGTCTAGTAGCAGGCAGTAATTTAAAAAATAAAATTTTCTATAAAAGTTCTACCGACTTCCAAAAATAAAGTAATTTTTCACTTTGTAGTTTTCTTATTTGGAAGTCGGTAGTACTTTTTTGCAATTTTTTTTTAAATTTATTTTCACTTTCTTTACGTGTGACTTCAGATGATTTTGCAAGTTTATTATGTCATGGTTGGAATTGTAACTCTTTCTTTATATTGATTTAAAACATAGTTCGGTGAAGTACCCAACAACTTGCAAAAAAAAATGTGTTGTTGATTGTAAATGTTATTGTTGTTAATACTAATATGAGTCTCATTTTCAATCGCAATAAAGAATTAATGAACGAACTCAAGATAATAAACGATCATCATGATTAACTTTTACGTTATTTATGAAACAGCTATTTTCCGAACATGTAATATTTCCAAACAGACGTTATTGGCTAGTTAATATGAAATATCACAACGGACGCCCTTATAGCGAGCTATTTATAAAGGGCTATAAATAATCCTCAATGGTTTAATAATAAGTTCGTGGCCAAGTTATTAAAATAATAAAGGTGAAAACTTCTTAAAGAACTGCTTCACATTCAGTGAGACTTCAATACCTACTAACACACTGAATATCAAAGGACACTTAACATTAAGAAGTTCTTAGTCCGATTTGTGAATTAAATATTTGTAGTTGAGTATTTGTCAATATCTACTTAAGCATGAAAACCTGTAAAAATTTTGCATTACAGTGTGACTGACCCTTAATATTTCTATTCTACAAAACACCTAATTAAAACATCATGAGGCTTAAAAGAGCAGTAGTGGCCCAGTGGTATCGGCCGCGACTTACAAGTTGTAGGTCGTGGCTTCGAGCCCAGGCAGGCGCTTTACTTTGTGCACATTATTTCATCACCACTGCTCTCAAAACGGTGAAGGAAAATATCGTGAGGAAACCGGCATGTCCTAGAACCAAAAATTCGAAGACATGTGGTTTCCACCAACCCGCACTAGGCCCGCGTGGTGGATTACGGCCCATTCCTTCTCACAGGAGGCCTGCGTCCCAGCAGTGGCAACATTAATAGGCTGATGATGTGAGGCTTAACAGTGGCTTAAATAGAACTAAATTACGATCAAAGACTATCACAGAGAAAAACGATCGACGAAATGGTTTTCCTCGGACTGTGCCAAATTCAAAACTATTCAGAATGTGAACTCAACTATCCAGTTATCTAAGAGCACTGAACCAATAACCTGGTTACCTCTATTTGGAGTCACTGAAACGAAACGACCTCTGCTAGTAGCTGTGTCTACTATTACTGAGTTAGAAACTGATTACTGTGATACGTGCCCACGTATAACTAACAATATTTTAAAGTGTTGGGCAGTTCTCAGGATCTTAACCTTCGAGCTTCCAAAAACTTACTTCTCCATATTCCTTTTCACAGCACTGGGTTTCTATCTAATTCGTACATTGTCTCTAATATAAAACTCTGGAACGTGCTTCCCCTTGACATAAAAAAGCTGAGAGTAAATTTTCATTTAAGGGTACACTAGTCGACGGCACGAACTATTTTGTGCGCGGGGTTAAAATGCTTGCTATATCAACCGACAACACGTGCGGAACAGATAGATGTTGTTATGAGCAGTAAGAAGCTATTTCGCGCACGAATACACACTTTTGCAAATTTGTATCGAAATGGATGATGATTTAGAACGAAAACGAGCGCGCGAAATTTTATAAACAGACCTTTTGGAGTCTGGATATCATGGAAAAACGACTGAATGTGTATGTTCAAAATAAAATTATTTGCATTGTTGAACTACTAATCTATCCCTGTATGGAGGCCGTTTTTCAATTTCCCTTCTTCTTATGGTACTTATTGGCGCCCAAAGATGCATTAAAATTAGTGTTGAAATATGGAACTTTCGAAGCTCATAACTATCAAGTTATTTTTTTTTTTACTTTTTTGCTTCCATACAGGGCTAGATAATGATGAGACAAATTGATATATTTTTTTATTTTGAACGTACATCGTCAAACAGTGGAGTAAAAGCTAGACTACGTTTGTATGGAAGAATTTTCGACTAGTGTACCCTTAAGCGTAGAATCCGGAACTATTATTTGTCCTCTCTTACATAGCTCGGTCTTCGTCATAGTTGTTTCATTTAAAATTTGGTATTTATTATAATATTTATTAGTATTTTGTTTTAGAAATTATTTATGTATTTTATTAGTTAGGTAGTTTATTAATATTCGACTTTAATTATTGTTAATTTTTTTTTTGTACTCTTACCACTGTTATGTACTTTTTAACCCAAAGGTTGACTGGTAAAGAATGCCTTGCTGCATTGAGTCCGCCTATGTATCACCATTGTCCATGATGTTAAATAAATAACTTCAGAGTAGGTAGCGAAGTCACTTCAAGGTTGGTCTTTTAAAAGGTCGCGTGGTGCCATGTGCTGATGGTGATCACCGAAGTAGTTAGAGGAGTCTTTTCCCCAAATTCCAGGTGCCTCTTGGAAGGTTTTTCCCATACAAATAAAAGGTACGCAAGTCACATCTGTTTTGAACCCCCAACAAACGTTTGCAGACTGCACGGAGCCTTATCAGTTGGCATACGTAATACAAACACAGTTCATCCTTTAAAACCGCTCTTCTTGCAAGATATATACCGAGAAAGTACTAATCTACCTACATTCATATTTCTTTCGCAAAATATCAACGGTGATCGCCGCGTTTCACTGTATTTTGTGAGAAGGAATTACAAACACATAAGACTGTTCAACTTTGTCTCATTGATCGGAAATCCTCTTGGCTTGCGGCCAGTTTACTAAACTACAAAATAAAGAAGTAATTCAATAGTAGGAAAAACAATAATATTCAATTGGCGAAATAAAAAGACTTGCTTTTTAGGGTTCCGTACCCAAAGGGTAAAAACGGGACCCTATTACTGAGACTCCGCGGTCCGTCTGTCCGTCTGTCTGTCTGTCTGTCACCAGGCTGTATCTCATGAACAGTGATAGCTAGACAGTTGAAATTTTCACAGATGATGTATTTCTGTTGCCGCTATAACAACAAATACTAAAAGCAGAATAAAATAAATATATAAGTGGGGCATCCCATACAATAAACGTGTTTTTTGCCGTTTTTAGGGTTCCGTACCCAAAGGGTAAAAACGGGACCCTATTACTAAGACTCCGCGATCCGTCTGTCTGTCTGTCCGTCTGTCACCAGGCTGTATCTCATGAACCGTGATAGCTAGACAGTTGAAATTTTCACAGATGATGTATTTCTGTTGCATCTATAACAACAAATACTAAAAGCAAAATAAAATAAATATTTACGTGGGGCTCCCATACAACAAACGTGATTTTTTTGCGATAATGGTACGGAACTCTTCGTGCGCGAGTCCAACTCGCACTTGGCCGGTTTTTTTTTTTGCGATAATGGTACGGCACCCTTCGTGCGCGAGTCCGACTCGCACTTGGCCGGTTTTTTGATTCTACAAGCTTTTATTTAATTTATCTTTTTAGTATAGTTGTCGGCACGTAACTTGGCAAGAGTCGTTAGATGCGCACAAGTCGTTTTTTAGGTCTCTTTGGTTGCCAAGCGGGACGCGGGGGACGTTTAGTACCGTTCCGAGAGCACGATTGGTTGGTCAATTGACATAAGGATCGACTGACCAATCGCGTCGCGTCCACGTTCCGTTCGCTCTATACGGTGGTTGGTCAGTTCATGCACTATGCGCGAACTTACCCCCACTACGCCAAAACCTTGCCAAGTTACATGCCGGGGACTATATATGTGGGTCAAATCTTGCAACTGAACTGTAAAACAGTTATCTTGAGCTGACATTTTGCATACACGTTCGGTTTGGGTAAGAACGCATGGTACTTTTTTTTATTGGAAATATTTATTATTGATAGACTCGCGTTTGACCACTATCTCACCTGATGGTAAGCGATGATGTGGTCGACCATGGAGCACGCTTGCTCAGAAGTGACCTACTTACTCTTGACTTAAGACTGGTTTATGGTTATAACTGCAAAAGTGGACTCTGTTTCTGAACCCCTTGAAAAAACATCAGAGGCTCTAGATAAGTAACATTAAATCAAAAAAAGGATCGCGGAAAAATGTATGAGATTGTCAAGCGCTATCGAAATGTCAGTGGAGCGGAGTTGCGGACTGTGTCTATCCATAGACGCGGAGCTAGGTAGCGGCGCGGAGTACGGGACTGTGTTTTTTCATAAGCGGAGCTCGGTTACACTTGTTTCTCCTCCTCGTTTCCTCGCTCCGCTGCCCCCCTCCACTCTCCCGCTCCGCCTCACTGCTCTGTTTCTCAACTCCGCTTCCCCACTCCGCGTTATTATATATGATTTTTTAAGCTAGTTTTCAAATCCCTGTCCACTAAAGCAGAGTTTTAATGCAATTCGATTGGTTGGCTCCGCAACTCTTTTCTCACAAGCAGCCTTACATTTTCACATTTCGAACTAGATAATAGCGATGGCGATCCATCGCTGACAACCAATGACTCTTGTCTAGGGCCACAGGTTTTTTAATGATTCCTATGAAGAAAGACACGGCATATTGCCGAAGAAACCATCTCAGAATAATATTATCTATCTGATGACGTCTTCAGCACAGACAATTCGTACAAAATTTATAGCAGTACATTTGGCAGAGCACACGTCATTGTCTAGCTGAGTGCGTATGGTCTTGGCATGGATCTAGTAAATAAACACTGTGGGTGTGCTGCTATTGCGCTTCAGTTGCTTTTTCTTCTTCGGCATTAGGAAATACCTAACTTTTGTAATATATCTGTTGGGTGTGTGAGGGGAAACCAAGAACCGTGTTATTCTATAGTGCTATTCTATAAAAATCAAAATCGTAATCCATCGGTGATTTTACTATGGTAACTACACTGACTACGCATATTGTATATTCTACCAGCATAATTTTTTTAACATTAAAACATTTTTGTACCTAATCCTATATAATATATAACAGAAACATTTATTAAAAAACAAGAAAAGTAATGCAATATAATTGAAGAACCAATGAAAACAATAATCGGTTTTGTTGACGCTGAATCAAGTGATGACGACGACGATATCCCTTTATCGGAATTAGCTCGGAAAAAACATGAATATGTCGCTTCTGACAATGGTTCTGACGACGACGACTCGGATGCCGTGGAGGTTGTGGCATCAAATAATTCATCGACGTCGAACGAGAGTTTGCATAAGACGATCTAATTTCAAACGTAAAAACCGTTGTCAAGTTATTCAGGAAATAACCAACTACTGCAAAAATATGTCATAGCTGATTTAAAAAAAAAACACTGGCCAGCAGTGACTCGAAAACGCGATGGGGCAGTCTAGCAAATACTCTGGAGCGGTTTCTGACACATCAAACGTGCATAGTGAAGGCATTAATTGATGTGAACATCAGTTAATGCCTTCACTATGCACGTTTGATATAATATATGTTAAACAGAAGAAGACTGGAAAAATATGACAGAACTTTACGAGATACTTTGGAAGCGTTATGCTGAATACCGCTGAATTCGACCTTCTGACTCACGTGTTTGTATCTTCAAAAAATTGTTAGCATCAAACTGTAATTCAGTATAACCTAAACTACACAAGCATAAAATATTTAAATCTAGGAGAAAGGCACGCGTAGGTTGGCGTAGTAAATAATAAATATCTCTCATCTCAGTATGCATGCCGTCTGAGTAGCTATGTATGTTATGATCCCCTTATGTAATATGGAAGCCGCTATCACGTTTCTCCCTCGGATCAATTCGTTTTTTGCTCATGACATTGTTTTTCTGTTTGGCATTATCGTATATGTAATGTCAATAGTTCTAATATGTTTAGCCCTCATCTTTTTATACGCTGTCAATGACAGTCTTAATTTACTATTCTTGGTCTGTTTTCTTAGCTGTAAATCTTCATTATTATAAACTAGCTGTCCTACGCGGCTTCGCTCCCTTCAACTGTCTAATACCTACCCTACATACATGAATGTTGCGTTACTTTAACCGCTTACGCAGCTCACGTAACGGAAGCTCTCAAAAAGATGCTCGTTTTTGCAACATTTTTCATTTATGCTCCGCTCCTATTGGTTGTAGAGAGATATTATATAGCATATATACCTTCCTCGATAAATGGACTATCCAACACAAAAATATTTTTTTCAATTCCAACCACTAGTGCCTAAGATTAGCGCGTTAAAACAAACAAATTATTCAGCTTAATAATATTAGTATAGATAATAATTAAACAAAAAGTACTTATACCTACCATTTTTTCTATTGGTATGAGGCAAAATTCAAAAAACACTCATCAGGTTATTACAATATAGGTTTGATTAAAAAAAAAATACTATTAAGAATGTTAATGGAAAAGATCTACCAAAAAAAATCCTAAACTTGTAGTAAACCGTGCAAACAAGTCAACAACCAAGAAACAAACCTTGAAACTCCAAATCGAAAAATAAAGTCAACACAAAAATATATAGAAAAGAACAATGGCGAAATTTCAGCTGACTTAAATTTGAGCGTCTGAAAGTAAGTTATATACGAAAGACATTCTATTAATTGTATATGTTTTTTTAAAGTATAATTAGGCCTGGTCCAAAATAGATAAAAAAAAACATATTAAATAAAAAGTTATTTGATTTTTTAGTTCATTTCTTTAGCATAGTGTTGCCATTATATATTTTATCTGCTAAGTGACAAGTAGTAACTATATTAAGTAATAATATCATTATTGTATTTATTGCAGTAAATGAGTTAACAATACAGTTTATGTCTAAGTGTAGATGTTCCTTGCAGGTAGTTACGAATATTGTAGTGTAGTAGAAATAAATGAATTACTTTCAATTAATGATTGGCAAAAAGACTAGTACCCAAGTCTAAAAAAAATATAGCTTTTGATACACGTCAGTCACTTAGTTTAAATAAATATACTCTTGCCAAAGAGAATACCACACATTTCATGCTAAAATAACTAGGTAAGGGAAATACTAATGCGTTATTCCTCTTTTACTTCCACGAAATTGAATAATATTACCTATTAAACACATTATTAAAAGTTACCCAGACATAACCTACAAAAGTTTATGACTGAATATCTATAATTCTCTACATTCTCGAACAAAAATTCTTGCACAAACCAATTCAGAACATCACCCTGAGTTAAACCAGATATTTTTTATTTAAAGACTTTCGAATTTAATCTCAGCTAAAACAATGTATGGGCACCTGCCATTGTTCTTTATTTCAAAAGAAAATAAACCAACCAATATGACTCAACGTTCCATCAGCGGCAAGGTGGCAACACTGAACGTGAACGATAAAGGCACGAGTCAAGTTCAATCGATAGCCATCAATAATGTAAGCTGACAGTGACCCTGTCTGACTGCTGTTGGGTCACATGTGGTAAACTGACACTATTATAGGAGTTAGTTATAAAATTGATACAAAGTTTCTACAAAAAAAAATGGAAAATTTTAAATAAAACTTGAATCCATCATGAATCATGACTCAATGTTTCATCAGCAGCAAGGTGGCGTGGGAAATTGCCATCAGGTTTCATAATGTTTTTAACTGGTATGAAAAACGCAGATGATGTTTTCTTTAAAGCTATTATGGCTTGTATAAAAGTGTCGCTGAAAAGGGTTTTTGTTGAGTTTTTATTCACTATTGTTATCACGCTTGACATGTATAAATTAGTCTTTTGCGATTTAAGACCAGTGTGCTATATGGTGTCTTGATTCTCTTTTTTTAATTGACACGTTTCATACCAGGGCATAACATCGTTACTCCACAATAGAAATTCATCCAAGTTTCCTAACTTATCTAGAGCAACTGTCTCCTCTAGCTTACTCCACATAGCAGCTGCTATTGTAAGTGCAATTAATACAAATAACAATATGTTTGCATTTCACAATAATCCTGGTGGAACAACAGACGATTGCCCACATGGTTGAAACATAATTAAAAGGGGAATGTCAAAATCAATAATTGGCAACAGCCCTGCAGCCATACCTCGTATTGATTCCCTTTTGTTTTGCACATTTAATTCCAAAGCTTTACTTCGTCTCTCCACACTAGATTCTCGTGCAAATTGCATCTCAACACCACGCATCAATTTCGAATCTTCATCATTTTCTTCACCTTATCCAAAATTATTTTAACATAATTATCTTCTTTCACACTTCGATATTAATCGTCATATGCAAAGCTTTTTTTTAATTTACCTTGTTAGTTAGTTTGTTAGTATGTGTGAGTCAAATCTTACAATTTAATTTTGAAGCAGTTATCACCAACGACCCCAACAAACAATGTGCAATTTTAGATGAAAATGCACGTTAAGGTTACACTAGTCGATCATTCTTCCATACAAACGTAATCTGGCGATTACTTCACTGTTTGACGATGTAAGATCAAAATAAAAAATGATATCAATTTATCTCACCATTATCTAGCCCTATATGGAAACGAAAAATGAAATATATTTATTATATTTTAAAGTTATGAGCGTCGAAAGTTCCACATTTCGACACTAATTTTAACAGATTTTTGGGCGCAAATAAATACCGTAAGAAGTCGGAAAATTGCAAAACGGCCACCATAAAGGGATTGATTAGTAGTTCAACAATGCAAATAATTACATTTTGAACAGATACGTTTAGCCTTTTTTTCATGATATCCAGACTCCCAAATGTCTGTTTATAAAATTTTGCGCAATCAGTTTCGTCCTAAATCATTATCCATTTCGCTACAAATAAAGACATTTGCGCAAGAGTTGTGTAACTATTTTGGGGTACAATCTTACTTCTTACTTAATATTATAAACTAGCGACCCACCCCGGCTTCGCCCGTGACAAATTATACACAGAAACCTTCCTCGTTTCTCACTCTTTCTATTGGTGAAAACTGCATGAAAATCCGTTCAGTAGTTTTTGAGTTAATCGCGTACGGCAGCGTGGGCTTTATTTTATAATATGTAGTAATGTGAAAGTTTGGATGGATGGATGTATGTTTGTTACTCAATCACGCCAGAACGGCTGAATGTATCCGGATGAAATTAGGCACATAGATAGATTATAATCAGAGATATGTTCCCTTGGGATATTTTTCGACGTTCACGCGGGCGATGCCGCTGGCAGAAGCTAGTAAAGTATATTCTGTTCTAGGTCACACCTTTTCTAGATATATCGTCTTTCACACAGTTCACACCACAAGGCAATGAATGCAATCAATAAATGTCTATAGGTACATACAATATTTTAGTTGGCAATGACCCTGGTGGCACAACTGACGATTTCCCACGTGGTCAGGAGCAGTCTTGTTGTAATTAAGAGGGGGATGTCAATACAATATGAATTGTTAACAACCATGCCGCCATGCTCCGTCGTTGATTGGCGAAACAAGGGTGGAAAATGTTAGCCAACCTTTTTTGTATTTTGCAGTCGTGTAGTCCCCAAATACAAGAATCTAATTGGGACTTGTTCGTTTTTTCTACATGTACCTATGGCACATGCCTTGTATATCTACGACCTCGGGGTATGGTTTAATATATAAATGTTTTTCTCTTTCAGCCGTTGTGAGGTCTTTGGTAACAAAAGTTTCTATAGCTTGTACTCTGGGTATTCTATTTAACCCCCGACGGAAAAAGAGGAGTGTTATATGTTTGACGTGTGTTGCTGTGTATCTTTCTGTGGCGTCAGAGCGCCTAAACGGATGAACCGATTTTGAATTAGATTGTTATGTTTGAAAGGTGACTTTGTCGAGAGTGTTCTTAGCTATGTTTGGTGAAAAACGGTTTAGCCGTTCAAAAGTTATTGGCTGTTTTCTGTTTGTAACGGAGTATTTTCGCAAGATATCGCGTGTTCGATAGATTGTTGATCGAAGCGTGTCTACTACTAGATAAACTATGTAGTTTAAAAATAATTAAATTAAAAAGAAATGCCGGTTTTCTGGAAATTTTTAATATTTTCGTGTATTATTATTGTTTTCTTTCCTTTATGTTAAACCTTGTGTTTTCGATCTTTCTTCTTAAGTATTTTTAATCGCAGCTTCATAACTAAAATTATCAGGAAAATCCTACCTCTTAAAATATTATCTTATTCTTCCAGCTCGTTAGATGTTAAAAGCCGCATCGTTTAGAATTACATTAGCATTGATCCCAGTACCTACGCCCGATATATTGCGTAGAATTACCACCAGTTGGCATTTGAGGGTCACTGCAGTAATGGAGTAGCCTTGGCTATCAAGGCTGTATAGAAATGACGTCATTGAGTTTTTGGGATGTCTTTGTTCCGAAACACTTGGTATTTGGAGAGTTTCAAATTGTTGCCACGAATTGAGACTTCGCCACTAGACAAATCATGAAGCGTTACAGATATAAAACCCGCAGTTGTAAAGTGCCACTTATTATGTTTGGCTTGAAACTTCAGGTGGCAGATACCTACTTCAAAAGTTTTAATACGAGTATCTACCAGTACATAGGTACCACCCAACTCCTCGACATTCGTTTTACCTGATGATTTCTTTCTTTTATTCATGACTGACCTCTGCCCGCGGCTTCACCCGCGTATGAAATGTTTTATTATTTCACCGGATCACGCTACCAGGGTAAAAAGCGTCTCAATCTAGTACTTGATCTACCCGTGTACGAAGTTTCATCCAAATCCGTAAGACGTGAAAAAAGGTACATACAGCAGTTACTTCCAAATTTAAAATATGTTGTAAATATGAACATTGCAAATTATGCATGGAATTTGAAAGTAACTTCGTGATCGTAGTAATTTCGGTAACAAGGCATTATTTACACACTCCGAATCTTTTCTGCTTGGGTACTCCCGGTACCCAAGGCCAGTTAAAACTTTAGATTTTGGGTATTACTGGTACCCATGGCCAATTGAAAACAATAATGCGGCGCGCTGCTGGTCATCACAGCGGTTCTTATAATCTACAACCTGCTAGCTGTTAACGACTTCCGTATAATTTGTTTCTCTACTGCTAACTACAAGGTCAAATCCGCTAGCTTCTAGGCACTCCACTAGTACGCAAAAACAGATTGATTTATCTATGTCATAGATGAAGTGATTAATCAGGGCACTATGTATAATGCCCGGGCATTAGGAATCAAGTCAAGTAAAATCGGGCAATGTAATGAATACTGATTTAAACTTCTATATTTATCACATAAAGGAAGCCGAAGGATTGCCAAACTTAAGTGGCAGTGGGCAGGGCATATTGCACGCAGAACGGATGGCCGATGGGGCAGAAAGGTTCTGGAGTGGCGACCGCGAACCGGAAGACGTTGCGTTGGAAGGCCTCCCACCAGGTGGACCGATGACCTTGTGAAGGTTGCGGGGATCCGCTGGTTGCGGGACGCACGGGACCGGTCAATGTGGCGACGCTTGGGGGAGGCCTATGTCCAGCAGTGGACGTCTTTCGGCTGATATGATGATGATGATGATTTATCACATTGTTTGGTCATTATGAATATTGCTACGTAACGGTTGGGCAATTAGATATTTATGGTCAATGATTTGTCCAAGAGCGAGCGAAGCGAGCTCGGGAGCTTAGGTCACCCCGACACGGATAGGCTAGGTTCGAATCAGCTGAAGTGAGCGAGCAAAGCGAGCGAACTCAGTTCCGTCATCTCCTTCCCGGGAATTATGAATAATGCCGTATTAATTTCTTGGTCCATAACATCTACACAACTAGTGTAATCAATCACCGAGACTCATAGAGCGGTAACCGCAACTTTACATAGATAAGCCTTATAGGCTTAAGTTGCGGTAGTAAAATCGTTTTTGCACACCTTATTGCCTTTAACCAGGAATCTATACTAATATTATAAAGAGGTAAAGTTTGTGAGTTTGTGAAGTTGTAGGGGGTAATCTCTGGATCTACTGAACAGATTTTGAAAATTCTTTCACCAGTAGAAAGCTACATTATTCCTGAGTGTCATAGGCTATAATATATTTACAAAAAAAAAAGAGATTCTTATGAAAATATAATGTAACCCAAAGTAGCAAAATGTTGCCTGATACATAAAAATTATTAGGTAGCTAGGTAAGCTAGGTAGGGTGGGTAGGGTAGGTAAGGTAGGTAGAGTAGGTAGGGTAGACAGGGTTGGCAGGGCAGGCAGGCATGGTTGGCAGTGTAGGCAGGGTAGCCAGTTGAGCGAAGACCCGGGTGTCAGCTAGAACTAATATTTTTTTGGATTTGGATGTAACATTAGAATAACCTTTTGTTTTCTTTATTATTGTAGTCTGGGGTTAATTAATTGTTCTGATTTTTACTTGTATGGGACATGGTATGTATAGCTACATGGGGGTGGGAGGGGGTTGGTCTCATATTGAAATGATTTACTATCATTTCCAATCTATTCGACATTGCCTATATCGAGATTTCAGAAAAATTAAAAGCGAAACCCAGCTTTTTACTTTTTTAATACTTCGTGTCGTGTAAAAAGGATTTTGATATCCTATTTACAGAGCAAAACAATTTCATTTCATGCAAGATTTAAGTCTGTAAACCATTCAAGAAACTTTTAAGTGAAGCACAAAGTTTTCATACAATGTTAAGTCTCGCCGCCCGCCGCTGCGTCTTTTTGGAGAAACGCGCTTTTTCTCAAAAAGTACAAAACTGTTTCTGTTCTAGTTTTCCTTTAAAGATAGTGTTGCTCAGAGAAGGTATTAATAATGAAAATACTCTGAACTATTTCTTACTATTATCACCAAGTATGAAACTACTTTTTAATTAGAAGGTAAATTTGTATTTTCCATATTTTCTGCTGTCACTGCTCTCAAAACTGTGCAGGAAAACATCGTGAGGAAACCGGCATGTCCTAGAACCAAAAATTCAAAGACATGTGACATCTACCAATCCGCACTGCGCCCGCGTGGTGGATTATAGCCCACTGCCTCTATGAGAGGAAGCCTGTGTCCCAGCAGTGGGAACATTAAAATAATAATCTAATTTGTAATTCTATGTTTTAATTTGTGTTTTTATTATTCAATGTTTTAATTTGTGTGTTTGGTATTCAATGTTTTATTTTGTTGTATATGGATTTGACATCTGAAATAAATGTATTAATAATAATTAAAAGGCTGATGATGTTGATGATGATATTTTCTGCTATAAAACTGCCCACGAAAAGGCTCTTCGAAATAAAAGATTTCACTACTTCGATTTTGATCAAGTATCAAAACCATGAACGTAAAAGAAGTATGCAAGGGTCGTAGGCAGGTCCCGTTATGTATTTTCTACCTACCTTATGGGAAAAAGCGTGATTGTATTTAGAAAAAAAAACTACACTCATGCGAAGTCTTTGGTGGGCTTAGTGAGAACTTTAAAAAAAAAAGGTTGTCTTGTAAAGATCGCTTTTAGCGATAAGGCCGCCCATTGTGTCACCCAGTGTAATGTTTTCTTTGTTTAAACTTATATGGTGTACATAATAAAGAGTATTCTATTCTATTATTTTACTCATATTCGATCACGTTAATGTAAAAGTAAATTTGTGTAGAAACTGGACAAGCAGGACTCTGGCGACATCACTTTTTACCCGACTGCCGAAGAAATGTAATGTGTTTATCAGTCTATGTATGTATGTTTGTTCATATGTGGCGTTCTAGAGACCAAACGCGTTGGCCGATTTTGATGATTCTTACGTCAATCGATTCGTCTTAACCTTGCGAGTGTCATTGGCTACATTAAAATTGGAAAGTAGAAAATCATGCTGTGCACTCAGAGGATACGTCGGGTTTTGGTCAGCCAGTTCTTGTTTACGTCTTTTTAGCAGTCGGGTTTATTATTATTTGTGTACAAAATTACATAATATATAATAACGTTTACGTTAATACAATCGAGCACGAGTAAAAACTCGAAATAAACCCACTGCTAGCCTAATACTAACGATCAACACAATCACGTTCAAGCTAATCAGTCGTTTACCGGTCACTATTGATCGGGCAGACCCTCTGGCGTCGATTATTACGTAGCTTTACGATTTACCACCATTACTCACGTTGAAACTTGGTGTCGTCGATCGACCTCAATATATTCAGATATCAAGAAATCGACCGACGTCCAACCTTCTACCATTAAAGAAAAAACGGCCAAGTGCGACTCGGACTCGCGCACGAAGGGTTCCATACCATTATCGGAAAAAACGGCAAAAAAAAATCGTTTGTTGTATGGGAGCCCCACTTAAATATCTATTTTATTCTGTTTTTTGTATTTGTTGTTATAGCGGCAAAAGAAATACATCATCTGTTTCAACTGTCTAGCTATCACGGTTCATCAAATACAGCCTGGTAACAGAAAGACAGACAGACGGACAGTGGAGTCTTAGTAATAGGGTGGGTCCCGTTTTTACCCTTTGGGTACAGAACCCTAAAAACGATAAACTCAAGATCACATACCCTCCGTAAAATAGGTACTAGTTTGAAGTGTATCTGTGTCCAATAAATATCCATACTTCAAACATAGTTAGTACAGACAGACTACGAGTTTCGTTATACACATGTATACGAGTAACTAGATGTCGCCCGTGTTGAATTAGTGCTTCCCTCACTATATTTAAATTGTAACCTTTGTGTTATTCTGATGTATAATATATTCTAGTATTCACAGATCTTTGTGTCTCCGAAGTTAGCTGCAAGATCCTGCGCAATTGCTTTTTTTGTGTCAATGTTGTATAAACTGTCCCTTTCACTCGCTTACGTTTGTCGCATCGTCCTATCTCGCTTACTCTATGCAGTATACTCGATGACAAACTGTTTCTTGCGCAATGGTTCGCAGAACCTACATCAGGGACGCAATGATCCGCTGTGACTACTATACTGTAAAGTTTTTCAAAATTCATGCAGTTTTTTTTCGTGAAAGAGTAACAAACATCCATACTCGCATATCTTCACATTTATAATATTAGTAAGACCGGGATAAAAGTATCCTATGTATTCCTGACTATAATCTATCTCTGTGCCAAATTTCATCTAGATCCGTCCAGCCGTTTGAGCTTGATGAAGTAACATAGATACACACTCACAAACTTTCGCCATTATAATATTATTTATTTATTTAATACTTCATGCACACAAACGTACAGAGGCGGACTTAATGCCTTAGGCATTTTCTACCAGTCAACCTTTGGGTGATGCAGAGACAAATAGTGGAAGGAGCAATATTGTAAGCAAATCACGAGAAGGTGGGTTTAATCAAATACAAAGATATACATACATACTATAAAATACGTAAAATATATATTAAAAAATATATAATAATAATAATTAAATAAATAAAAATAATAATAATTAAAATAATTTTTAATAATATAATATTAGTAGGATGTATCGCCACAGCTTTGTATTTTTTATACTTTTTGGGAATTATCGAACGCGACTCGGAAAGCCCTCGCGATCGACGGTTGAGTACCCCTGTTTTAACGCCACGCCGAGGTCAAGTGGCACCACAAGGTCAGGTGCAAGGACGGGATCGAAGGCCCTTCGTTGTTGTAGTAAGAGATGAAATTGTTATGCGGTTGGGATTGTAATCTTTTGATTAGGATGTATCGCCACAGCTTTGTCTATTTTAAACTTTTTGGGTATTATTGAACGCGACTCGGAAAGCCCTCGCGATCGACGGTTGAGCACCCCTGTTTTAAAGCCACGCCGAGGTCAAGTGGCACCACAAGGTCAGGTGCAAGGACGAGATCGAAGGCCCTTCGTTGTTGTAGTAAGAGTAGAATTTGTTATGTTGTTTGGATTGTAATCTTTCGATTGTTTTCCATTCATTTTGCTATTGTTTGTAGTGGTTGTCTTGGTGATCCAAATAAAGCAAACTGACAATGAATATAATTTTCGCTTTCTGTTGGTTAGGATCTTTAGGTTCATATTCTATGTTGGTTTTAGGACCTGACTCGGTCACCATGACAACGCACAGTGTTTTATAGACCCAAAAAAAGTGACATCGGCTTTTTATTGGCTATTTCTACTTAATAGTTCATTATAAATGCACGAGTAGAACTCCCATGTGCCAATTTTGAATACCTGATTTTTTAAAAAGTCGCAATGTTTTTGTGACCTTTAAGGTCAAAAGAACAAAAAAAAATCGTATAAAAAAAACTGTACACAATTAAATTTTGTTCGTATTGCAGTTTTATTAAGCAAGTCAAGTAGAAAATTATGCCGTGTTTAAGTAATCAAAAACGATAACAGAACTCGCAAAAAAAAATGTTTTACCGAAATCAGTATTTATTTTTTTATTCATATTCTAGCTCGAAGTAGAACCTCTGTCTGGTACAAACAGATTCCTTATACTAAGGTTTATCATCCATAAAAATATTACTTGCTACTTGGGCCTAGGTTTTGAGAAAATGATTTTCAAAAATATGTGTTAGGGTTGTCTCTATTTTGACCATTTGTGACAATTAGTTTTTATCACATAAAATCAGCAGGTATTTTATCTTCTATAATGGTATAATTATAACAATTGATTTTAAAACACTTTTCACGTGAAATTGTACCCAAAATATATAACCAACGAAGTAAATTTAATTGAATAATAATCAAGTGATTCTAATTCCCATTTTTTCCGATGGGAACATGATATAAATCTCACTAAAACTAATTATAGTTATATAGTATTAATAAAGGCTTATTTTATTTTTATTTTATTCCATTTAATACACGCAATTATTTTATTTAATCAAATGATGGCAGAGATTTCTCTTTTGACAACTGTCCGTATAGTCCCGTGACTCTAGCTTAATTTTGGCTGAAAATTCAAAAGTAACTTTTATACGAGTCAAAATAAAAATGTATAAATATTTTTATTTCAACTAATCCAAGTTGTAATAAAAATATTTTGGGTTTTTGATTTTGACTCGTACAAAAGTTGCTTCAGCGATGTAGGATCGAACCAACTTTGATGTACCTAGGCTATAGGCTTGTGGAAAACATGTTACCGACTCGTATAATGACGTTATCTGCGACGAGAAACACTAAAAACAGCATTAATATTTTCACACTTTGAAAAAATTCTATATACACAGGAGTCACCGCGATTACCTTCTACGTAACCTATCCGAGTTATCATGGGTGTTGTTGTTTACGATTCAATAGACTATATCTGCAACGTGCACTTTGATCGATAAGTCATAAATACTTTTAAACTAAATTATAATTAACTTTACTTGATTATAAAACGCCAATATTAATTGACCTTTGTGACACCCCTAAATTTGGAATTTTGACCTCGGTACATAAAAATCAATTTCTCGAAACCTAGGCCCAAGTTGAAAGTAATATTTTTATGGGTGATAAACCTTAGTAGACGCAATCTATTTGTACCAGACAGAGGTTCTACTTCGAGCTAGAATATGAATAAAAAAATAAATAGTGATTTCGCTAAAACATTTTTTTTCGTGTGTTCTATTATCGTTATTGATTACATAATTACGGGATAATTTTCTCCTTAAATTGCTTAATAAACCTGCAATATGAATAAAGCTCAATTATGTATAGTTTATTTTTTACGATTTTTTTTTGGTCTTTTGGGCTTCAAGGTTACGAAAACTTTACGATTTTTTTAAAAATCAGCGACACAAAATTGACACATGGGAGTTCTACTCGTGCATTTGTAATAAACTATTAAGTAGAAATAGCCAATAAAAAGCCGATGTCACTTTTTTTGGGTCTATAAAACACTGTGCAACGGGACAAATACTCAATTAGTGTCAATAATTAACAAGTTATAACTCAATTTGAGTGGAGGTGGAGTCGAGTTGGAGTGGCTTGTAATATTATGGTCCTTAAAGTTAAAAGGCTATATTATGTGGCAAATTATGAATCTAAGTTTTTTAGGGTTCCGTACTCCACTATCCCTCTGTCTTGCACCAGGCTGTATCTCATGAACCGTGATAGCTAGACAGTTCAAATTTTCACAAATGATGTATTTCTGTTGCCGCTATAACAACTAATACTAAAAACAGAATAAAATAAATATTTGAGTGAGGCTCCCATACAACAAACGCGTTTTTTTTGCCGTTTTTTGCGATAATGTTACTGGACCCTTCGTGCGTGAGTCCGACTCGCACTTGGCCGGTTTTTTTTATCTAGTTACCTGCCTCTGAATAGTATATTCTAATATAGATTTAGTTTTAGTCATACAAAGAGTTTCAACGAAAACCATAAATGAAACGAAGAAGAAACTGAAATATTCTCTTTGTGTTGTTCTGACATTTTAAACTTCATCCAATTAACGTAAAATAATAATGAAAACTTTTCAACTCTATAATTAGAATATATTTAACTTAATATACATGTTCAAACACAGCTGTACAAACATAGCGCTTGTTAACTACATTTCTAAACAAACAATATTATACAGCTTTCATACACTTTGCAAAGCGCCGCATTTTGTCTTCAAATCTTCATTCAAAAGCTTTTCACTAATTTTCGAATCTATAAAAAGAAAATGGCTTCATAAAGTACCTTTTAGGCAATTATTGTGACAGCCGTTAATGGTTACTCGTGATTATTAATTATTTCAAATGGCTAATTCGAATAATTAGCCTTTCGTGGAGAATTATATTTCAAAGATTTGTGGATACAGGTTGATCCAAATTTAAAGGCAGCTGTGAAGTTCACTTTTCACTGGGCAGTAATAACCCTCCGTGTCATATGAATTCGCTACTGCCCAGCATTGAGATAGGAAAAACATGGAGGCGCCGCGATGTTCTATACATACGTTAGCTTATACAAATATGAGTGAAATACGATACAGAATGTGAAACATAGTTTTGTTACATTCATTCTAATGTAGTAATCGTATTTGATAAAAGAGACAACAATATTTCAGTTGTTGCTCTTATTGGCAATTTTTTTTTAAACGTAGTGACAGTATATTCGCCATATTAGGTGACGAATTTTGTGGTTGTGTTCGTGGTAGTCCTGCTGTCAAATGGTTGATTACGTTTTGTATTATTGAAATTTGTGAGTGTGTGTGTCTGTTCCGTGATTGACACAACCATAGTATCGGCAGCCATTTTAAATGACATTTTAAGGTTTAGGTAGGCACTTTTTTTGTAGGTATTTCCAGTCCATACTATTTAATATGTCTATGCTGCCCAGTGACCCGTGTTCCGATCCGCTACCTATTAAGTTTGAACCTACCTTTACCTAATGTTTCAGACTCAAAAGTTAGACCCTAATCACGGTAGAGTGTTTACACAGACATTAATTACTTTTACCTCACAGTAGATACTTTGATTAAACAATTAATAATTGCGAACACCTATACAGAGAGTTCCTTATCAACGAGTATTTAACTTAATTTCAAATTATAGAGAAAATTAAATAGAAAGTGCTCAAGAAAACTCGTGGGTGTTCTTCCCAACTTGTATAGAAAAACAACTGCCTATTATCTTACTTAATATCTATGTGAAAGCTTGGATGGATGAGTGTATGTTACTCAATCACGCTAGAACGGCTAAACGAATTCGGATGAAATTTGGCACAGAGATAGATAGCAATAGGAAATAGGAATAGCACATAGGATATATTTTTTATCCCGGGAATATGTTCCCTCGGGATAGTTGCCGCATTATACGCGGGCGAAGCCGCTGGCAGAAGCTAGTCTTACTTCTTACTAATCTTAATATATATATTTCTTGTGTGCGTGTGTATGTGACTGAACTCCTCCTAAACGACTGGACCGATTTTGATGAAATTTTTTGTGTGTGTTCGTGGAGATTCGAGAATGGTTTAGATTTACAATTGAAAAAAAAAAAAAAAATGGAAAATGTTTTTTCAATTAATTTCTTATTTATAAGGAGTTGTTGATTTTCCGGCGGACGGCGCTATCATCGCATTCAATATTATTCTATTTCAATTTTAGTTTGTCCCGACAGATGGTGCTACGATTAATTTGAAAAAAATTTGTTATTCAATTCATGTGCTGATTAAAATATTAAATGTAATTATTTTTTAAAGAGTTTTGAAGTGTGTATAAATAATTTTGTGAATTCAGATGTTTTTTTAATTAATTTTTATTTGTAAGGAGTTTTTGATTTTGGAATGTTTTACATCAGATTTGACGGATGGCGCGATTGATAATTTTAGTTTGTCCCGACAGATAGTGCTACGATCAATTTGAAAAAGTATTTCGTTATTTTGTGTTAGAATTGTGTTATTCAAGTGAAGTTGCTAATTAAAATATTTAATGTAATTAGTTTTCGAAGAGTTCTGAAGTGTATATAAATAACTTATACATTTTGTAAATTTAGTGCGGAATCGAAGTGAGTATATTTTTTATAAATTATCTTTTTTAATTTACACGTGCGTTTATTAACAACCAACATAACCTTCAAGTTTATTTGTATAGTTAGTGGATTGAATTTTTTTAATTATTTTTATTGACAATTAATTCATTTTTGGAGATATTAAATAAAAAAACTCACAAAATGCGATTACATGTTCTTTATCTAAAATTTGTCATAATCTATATATATAAAAGAAAGTCGTGTTAGTTACTTCACTTATAACTCAAGAACGGCTGAACCGATTTAGCTGAAAATTGGCAGGGAGGTAGTTTAGAGCCAGGAGAAGGACATAGGATACTTTTTATCCCGTTTAGGGTAGGGTAGGGTAAGTAGGGTAGGGTAGGTAGAGTAGGCAGGGTAGGGTAGGTATATATGTAGGGTAGGGTAGGTAGGGTAGGGTAGGTTAGGGTAGGGTAGGTAGAGTAGGGTAGGGTAGGGTAGGTAGGGTAGGGTAGGGTAGGTAGCGTAGGTAGGGTAGGATAGGTAGGGTATGGTATGTAGGGTAGGGTAGGTAGTGTAGGGTTGTTAGGGTAGGGTAGGTAGGGTATGGTATGTAGGGTAGGGTAGGTAGTGTAGGGTTGTTAGGGTAGGGTAGGTAGGGTATGGTATGTAGGGTAGGGTAGGTAGTGTAGGGTTGTTAGGGTAGGGTAGGTAGGGTAGATGAATGTTGATGAATGTTTGGTGTTTTTATGGCAAAACAAAGTTTGCCGGGTCAGCTAGTAATATTATAAATGCGAAAGTTTGGATGGATGGATGGATGTATGTTTGTTACTCATTCACGCCAAAACGACTCAACGGATCTGAATGAAATTTGGCACAGAGATAGATTATAGATTAGAGATAGATAGATAGACTTTTCATACCGGTATAATGTTTCGCTGGGATAAAAATAACACATTTCACGCGGGCGAAGCCGCTTGCAGAAACTAGTTAGACACTAAATTGAATACTTAAAATGTCTTTAGGAAAACTGGTGTCCCAACTTGTATAAAAAAAACAACTGCTGTTATCTTTTCATTAAGTTCCTTAACAAGTGGCTTATGAAATACTAGTTATTACACGCGGCTGCGGCTTTGCTATTGTTAGCCTATCCTACCTATAAATAAAGTAACAATAGTGTAGTTTTTATCATTTAAAGTATTTTCGCAATCGGGTCAGAAGCTCAGGAGAGACGCTTTTCAGTCTCCCCAGAGATGTGGCCGAACAGGCGTTTCATAGATGGGATTCCGGGGTGGTCTTTTAACAGATTACGAGGACCCCCTTCTACGTTCTGATGGTGATCATCGGGGTGGTTTTATTGAGATAAAAATCCCACACCCCTTGGTCTTTGTCCCAAAAGTACAGGCGCCTTTTAAGGCGCAGGCCACATAGAAATGGCGTCGGATGCGGACATGGCACGGGCGGCTTCCTATTCCATTCAAATTTCAAGCTAAATGCATGGAAATAAAGCGCAATTTGATCAGGCGCGGGCGCCGAAATGGCGCGTCATAACCACGACCGAGCAACGACATACCGTGTGTCCTAAATTGCGCTTTATTTCTATGCATTTTGTATGAAATTTGATTGGAATAGGAAGCCGCCCGTGCCAAGTTCGCGCCCGACGCCATTTCTATGTGGCCTGCGCCTAAAGGTTTCCACCGATATAAAAAATGTATAGGACCTTCTGCAAACTAACAATATTTCATCTTTTATTATATTTAAACTCAGTTAACATTTAAATAGCCATGAAGTATTAACTTTAAGAAAACTCTATGATAATTATCTTTTGAAGTACGACCACGCTTCAACTAACTTTTCCAGAAACAAAAACACGGCTGAAATGAAAACTCCTCGAACTTTCACGAACACAAAGTACACATCAATCTGGCATTAACATTATTATGCAAAACTAATAACAATCACGATTCGTGACTGAACTTACCTTGAAGACTGTTATAAGGAATATGTACATAACTGCTGTAGTAGTAAAGTGTAAAAGAAAGTGGGGCGCGGAAATTAGTATTGGCGTGATGTACCGTCAGCTACAAAAGTCTTTTACTCATCTAGAATCATGGCGGACATCTCGCCCTTACCACGCGGTCCCAGCGCTAAGAAAGAACATTTGGTTCAAATAAATCTCATTATATGGCGCGATATGCACCGATTTGTTATTGAATTGTGTGTAAAATTAACATTTTCTGGAAGTGAACAACAACAAAAAAAATATTTTCTTGTTTAATAAACTATCCTAAGCACAAAATTATGGTATATTGGGCTCTTAATTCACATTTCAAAGATAATGTAAACTAATTATTTAAAATTGATGGCAATAGATGGCGCGGTTTTAAATTTCTGAGGCATTCCATTCGATTGTTTAAATTTGTATTGTGAAACTGTAAAAACGTGCAAATAAAACTATAAAACAAATTGCCACTGTATTTAAAGAAAAAAATATTCACGTACCGAGTAAACCCTTTTACTTGCAAGTCGCTGCTAACACAATCTATCTATCGCCATGGAACGGAACCTATCGCGATCGATGAACAAAAATAACCAGATAATCAGACGAAAAACGCTAGTTACGTCGGCACGATTTCTTTGTATGAGATGAGGCATCTGTATGCTAGTATTATATTATCTGTGCCCTTACGCACTAAACGTTCTGGGAATACTTTCATTGTGCACACACACACAGCACACAGCTAAGAATACAAGTCCATGCCAGAGTCTGTTTCCTGATAGCTAAAACTTAGGGGTATTTAAATCAAGAGATAATGGGTTACTTCTAGGCAAGCGTGCTCCTCCGTCGACCACATCATCGCTTACCATCAGGTGAGATAGTGGTCAAACGCGAGCCTAACAATGTAATAAAAAAGCGTGTGATGTATTGGGGCTGTCTCAGCAATATTTGCTGATCGATATCGATAAAAAAGAGGGTTAGGTTAGTGTCTTCAGGATTCATGTATGTATGTGTGTGAGTTTTTATATTATAATTCCGATTATAAACTGCTTCAAAAAGAAGGTTCCACGAATGACCCTACAAAAATACGCCTGGGCAGTAAGTTGATTCTTGCGTCAATATTAAAAATATTGAAGAAATGGTTGGGAAAATGCTTTGACATCTTCTATAACAAATGCTGAATTAAATCAATGTCAACATTATAGGAACTGCAACAACTGATTTATATTTTCTAGTTACAAGACGTCCTAGACAAATTGACGTTTCACCAGTGAAAACGATTGTCAATAAGTTTAAATTGTATGGGTTTTACATGCGCTAAAGAAATGGCACGTCCTAAAAAATTTGGTATTTTGATAATTGATATCGCTAACAGAATGTCACTTTCTCTATAGTTAAAAAACAGTACTTCTTCTCTTCAGAAACTTTATGTATCATACGTAAAAATACACAAACGACTTTGTTGCCCACTGTACCTTCAACGTAACGATAATACGATTTGATATTACTGAATTACCTTAAAAGGTCTCGGAAGTAATATTTTCTCTCTTCGTTCCAGGATAGATATACAGCCTATACTTTTCAGGTAGATGTAATTCGCTATGACAACTAAGAGTAATGTGACCAAGATGGTACTTGAAAATGTCATTAGAAAATATATGCATAACTTACTGAGGGTCTACCTTGAAAAGGAAAATAATCGAAAAGGAAATAAAACTGTCAAAATGAATCGGACTGCTATATTAGGTATACAGGGGATGAATATTCCCGAAAAGTGCCTACGACGAAAAGTGGTAGGTGGCGCGGCCACGACCTGACTCGTCACAATGAGACCAATACCTACACGGGGTTGTCTGGCGCCCATGTGCTGGTTTGGTCCCTGGGGTGGTCACGGCGTGCAATGTGTCCTAGTGCGCCGGTGATGGGGGTACACCCCAGAGGAGGGTCCTGTGACGGACATCCGCGGCGGGTTCGCGGTGAGTGCTAATGTTTGTCCGTGTTCATGCCATAAGCGGCACAGGAGGACACCGCGGAGTTTTAGTGGGTTGGAGACCCACATAACTGCGTTAACTCCCCGTGGTAGCGCAGTATGCATGAGCATGCCACGATAAAAAAGGGGACTGGGCAAGGTAAAGGGCTGACAAAGTTAATAGCTGAGTAGATATGTTGAGAGAACCCCGAAAATATATCTGAAAAGTTTAATATACTTTGGTCAGAACTCCATTTTCATATTGCCCAAAATGTCTAAAACCAAGGAGCTTCCCCTGTATTAGTAAAAGCGATGCTTAAAAATACTATAAGCTTTATAAAACACCATGAAGAGTACAGTAGTACCTATATTTATTATGTTCGTTCGTGAGTACTGAAAAAAGAACTACACACTTACCCCGTGATCCTGATAAATTTATTCGCATAGATTGTAAACGATAGATAGTAAATAAGATTGACAAGAACATTATTATAATCCTAATATTAATATAATCCTATTACTTCTCACAAAGCGAGAACACAAAAGCATTCAATTCAAGACCACAACAGGTCATAATCTGACAGATTAGGTTAACAATACACCTACAGCTTCCCTTTTATACACAGAATATGTAATCAGGCCGTAATATCCCGAAACACAAAATTCCCTTACTGTTATGTTAGGGCTGCTGCAGCACACGCACTCTTAAATGGCATTGTATCTGGAAATTTTCAAGTTTCGAGTCAATTAGTTCACTAAGAAATAATGCACCGTCTTGAATGAAAAAACAAAAGCAATGATTTGGTCATTGTTTTTTGATCCCATAAAGCTCAGATTAGATGTTCTCTGATCTGAACGATAAGCTAAAACTCTTTTGCCCCATATTATGTAATTGTAATGGTAGATTTTCAATTTGGATAGGTCCCTGAGTCCACATGTTTTCATTTTGGCACGAGAGCTTTTTGATATTGTCACATACTGTGTTATAGATAACAGTAGGATAAGAATTTTTAGATCATCAAAAACTTTTCTAAAGCGGCTTTCAGTCTACGCAATAATATAATAGCATATAGAATATAGCTCATAGCACAACAATATCGCGCACCATACTTTGTTATGGACACGTTTACACTGTACGGTACTATATATTATTGGCTTACTATACGCTATAAAATTGGTGCGATGCGCTGAGTTCATGCTGTGCTATATCACGCGCTGCCCTCTTGCTGCTCACCCCGGCCGTCCCGCAAGCACTGTGCACACTTTTCAAAAATCGCGGTCATCTGAGCTTGCTATATACTATACATTCTTGCGATAATATCGCCTAATGTGAACGCCATGCTATAAAGTATAGCATTAGGTCCTTCCTTGCTATACTATATAGTACAATAGTATACCGTAGTCTGAAAGCCGCTTTATGCTGCGGTTGCAAAATTCATCTGTTTGTCCGAAAGGTGACATCCTCCTCATCCTCATCCGAATAATATTCCCAAATGTTACGTATCGGACACAAGGCCGAGACCTGACCTTAATATTTATACATGAAATACCAAAAAGTATTATTTACAACTACCCACTAAATCTGTTATGTAGGATAAAAGGATTTGCATGTTTTGCCCGAATGGTCTGTATGTTATATATGAATAGTCGTGAAATGTAAATGTATCTCTTTGCTGTAATTTCTGAAGGCAGGATTTGTTGGTTCATTTGTATCTATCTTTCTGATGCTTTCTTTGCGACCTGCCTGATTATTCGACGCGATTCGATTATATATTTATATCACAACGATTAGCGATTTTTACTTAGCTAAATTGCAAGTAGGTTCACATTGACGCAATGTGATGCCATTCGGCCTATTTGTAATTGAAATTTTCTTAGAAAATACATGCAGGTCACTTTATTATAATCATGCGCATATCATTATAATTAAAAAATTACATGCTCATTGCTATTTGTTTTGTATTGAGGCTTTAAATCTATACTTAACTAGCTGTTCCCCGCGGCTTCGCTCGCGTGGGCCACCCCACAAGGCCCGTTTTCTGGATTAAAAAATAGCCTATGTTACTCATGAATAACGTAGCTTTCTATTGGTGAAAGATTTTTTTAAATCAGTCCGGTAGTTTCGGCGCCTATTCGGTACAAACAAACAAACTGAATTTGAAACAAACAAAAAATTCTTTCCTCTTTATAATATGGTTATAATTAGATCTACTGAACCGATTTAGATGAAATTTGAGACTGGGAAGCACAGGATAGTTTGTATTCCCTTGGAATGATAAAACACATTTTACGCGGGCGAAGCCGCGGGCAGAAGCTAGTAAATAATAACTCCCGGATTCGTCCAATTTTACCTACTAACCTTTATCACTCTGGTCGTAATTTATTTATGTCTGTGTTTATGTACTGCCCTGACCTACGTGGTAACATTCATGTTGCTACAACTAAACTGTAAGATGAAGAGATAAAGAAATAGCTAGGGAAAACGCCTTAAAGGTCACGTCCGCTCACAACGACTGACACTCTGCAAGTGAACATTCATCCCCACCATTCACTTTATCCCCACTACGCACAATTTATTGACATTCATTAAAGCACCCTTACTATTCCATACGTTGTTTGGCTATTTGGTTAATATAAAAAAATAATATATTTACACCTACAAAATCACATTCCCACCCTAATATGAGGTACATTCTAGCCTTGTGAATATAATTAGGTTATTTTTATTAGATTACAATGAGGTTAACAACTGCCTAAATGCGAGGTCATGTTATGAACGATAGTGATAAAAATACAATAGCACGCTATTTGGGTTCTAACTAACACCTTGATCTAGAATTCTAGATCCTAGGCCCTACTTACCTAATAACGCTTTGTCGTTTATGAGAGTTTTTCTTTAGTCTGGATTTACGAAAATTACCTTTTTTATTAATTCCCGACGGAAAAAGTGTGCTGTTATAAGTTTGACATGTGTACCTGTGTGTTTGGGTATGTCTGTGGCATCATAGCTCCTAAATGGATCAACAGAGGTGACATTATTGGGAGTGTTCTCAGGTATTTTTGATGAAACTCGGTTCAGCTGTTCAAAAGTTATGGGCGTTTTACTGTTTGAATCGGAGTGTTTTCGCAAGACCTCGTGTCATAATTACATGTCCTAAGATTGTTGATCGAAGCTTGTCTACTGCTAAATAAATGATATAGGTTAAAAAGCATGAAATAAAAAAAATTGACGGGGTTTTGGGATTTTTTAATTTTTACTTGTATTATCTTCGACCAGTATTTAGCCACGTCGAAAGACCTAGCTGGGAACAAATTAACGGACGCGGCTGACGGACGCGGCTTACTGCCGCGACTGATATGTGTGTACAGTCGTTTGGGACGAGGCTTGCGGACGCGTCCGAGCGCTTACTCCATAGAGAATATAGCTTATTCAACGAAGATTATGTTTGTGTAGGAACATGTTGACTAGTGAAAGTAAGGACGCAATTCTTTGCTGCGATCTCACTAGATAAGATTTTCTTCTATTTTTATTTGTAACCTCGCACGCACGTGCGAGATATCGCGTAGACAGAGTTGTTCTGACGCCGGGATGCGTCCCGCACCCCGTGCATACCGTCCGCGGACTTTTTCGGCTGACACAAACATCCAGCGGGCCAGATCTCTATCGGACGTCCGAACGCCCAAGGTCACGTAGGCGACTTACGTCCGATAGTTTGCACATTGTAATTTACATTCATTACACAGACACTCTATAAGTCGCGGCTGTCAGTCGCGTCCGTCAGCCGCGTCCGATAATTTGTTCCTAGCTTTAGCGTCGGTCTCGCAATGGTCTTTCATAGTGCTTTTGTACAAAGAGGGCATGACCGCCTATTTTCTTTTAGCCCGCTTTTATATCTTATGTTTTCAAGCAATGATGTTATATATATATACTGAGTTGACGTTTTACCGCAGTCTGCGCGGCAATACAAACACAAGCTGACCAGCTTAAGTGAAGTCGATCCGTCCTGCGTCTGGCCGCGCCACGAACGTACGTTTGAACAGTATGTTTGTCTCTTTCTGACAACGGGATCCCATTTATATATCTGTGATCTTTTAACCTACTTATTGATAGAAATAAAGTTCAAAGTTCCATAGGTCCTATGTTGGTAGCTATAGGTAGTAAGATATCGCCATGTTTTTATTTGTTTATAATAAGTATGACGTCTTTATTGGTAAAATGTCATACTTATCAAGAATAATTTGAATTTATAGCTAATAGCTGTTGCCCGCGACTTCGTACGCGTCAAAATAGTAAAAAAAATATTTTTATTTTTTTAGTTTCCCGCCGTAACTATGAATTTTCTCGTGATCAAACGTAGACTATGTTTATTACATCAGCTATCTACCAGTGAAAGTCCCGTCAAAATCGGTCCAGCCGTTTCGGAGATTACTCAGAACAGACAAAAATCTTAAAAATTGCTTATTTGTTGTTAGTACCGTATATACTTTCACGTGCATTCAATAAAACGTTGTTATTTTGATATTACATACAGACACTTCAATTTTATTTATTTGTAGGTATAATATAGAATAGCTTGAATGACCTTCACGCGATGCTCTTCAATTTTGGATAGTTAGTCAAAATTAAAGAGTAATAAGTAGAAGAAATTACTATAAAGAGTCAAAAATAGAATAATTGATTTCACAAGTAACAAAAAGCAACCTACATTTCATAATTAACTCTCTTTTATTTATTATTTCCAACGCGTGCTACTTTAACATTTACAATTTCTCAACGAAACTAAATCAAGGCTCTTATTTTATTCATAACACGTTAAATTTCCTCCTGGCTTGTTTAAATAACATGAGTATTTTGTTCATTAATATTGTGAGGTAACGGTGAAGGAAAACACTGTGTGGAAACCAAAAAATCGAAGACATGTGACATCCGCCAAGCCGCACTGGGTCCGCGTGGTAGATTTCGGCTTTACGGCACATTCCCTCTCACAGAGTTTAGGCCTGTGTCCCAGCAGTGGGAAGATTAAAAATATGATGATGATGATTATGAGTGACAGATCCGGAACTCATTTTTAAATGAGTAAATCCATAAATAGCTCCATGTCCGAACAGCTTTACGGTCTTACAAAACTGAAGGTGAATCCATCCAGTCCATGAAAGGGAACTTTTCATGATATTTTAAGCATCATTTTCCTTACAAAACTGAAGGTGAATTCATCCAGTCCATGAAAGGGAACTTTTCATGATATTTTAAGCATAATTTTCCTTACAAAACTGAAGGTGAATTCATCCAGTCCATGAAAGGGAACTTTTCATGATATTTTAAGCATCATTTTCCTTACAAAACTGAAGGTGAATTCATCCAGTCCATGAAAGGGAACTTTTCATGATATTTTAAGCATAATTTTCCTTACAAAACTGAAGGCGAATTCATCCAGTCCATGAAAGGGAACTTTTCATGATATTGTAAGCATAATTTTCCTTACAAAACTGAAGGTGAATTCATCCAGTCCATGAAAGGGAAATTTTCATGATATTGTAAGCATAATTTTCCTTACAAAACTGAAGGTGAATTCATCCAGTCCATGAAAGGGAACTTTTCATAATATTGTAAGCATAATTTTCCTTACAAAACTGAAGGTGAATTCATCCAGTCCATGAAAGGGAACTTTTCATAATATTGTAAGCATAATTTTCCTTACAAAACTGAAGGTGAATTCATCCAGTCCATGAAAGGGAACTTTTCATAATATTGTAAGCATAATTTTCCTTACAAAACTGAAGGTGAATTCATCCAGTCCATGAAAGGGAAATTTTCATGATATTGTAAGCATAACTTTCCTTACAAAACATTAGCTCTTTGCCCAAGCAAAGAAGATAGATATAGAAAACTAGTTTATTTGGCACATACAGATACACACAATGTAGGTACAAAATGTAGGTTTATGATGAGTAGATTATAGCTGGAGTCTGTATTTCCTGATAGCTGTAACCTGGGAGTCTTTAAGACAAGAATGAATAGGTTCCTTCTAGGCAAGCGTGCTTCATCGTCGACCACATCTTAGCTTACCATCAGGTGAGGTTGTGGTATATATAAATAACCGGCCAAGTGCGAGTCGGACTCGCACACGAAGGGTTCCGTACCATTATCGCAAAATACTGCATAAAAATCACGTTTGTTGTATGGGAGCCCCCCTTAATTTATTTTATTTTAATTTATTAATTATTATTTTTTGAAGTAAATATACAACTAAACATTCTGTGAATATTTCAAGCGTTTACCTGTTGCCGTTATTAATATCGACCAAAAAACGGCAAAAATATCACGTTTGTTGTATGGGAGCCCCCCTTTAATATTTATTTTATACTGTTTTTAGTATTTGTTGTTATAGCGGCAACAGAAATACATCATCTGTGAAAATTTCAACTGTCTAGCTATCACGGTTCATGAGATACAGCCTGGAGACAGACGGACAGACAGACAGACGGATCGCGAAGTCTTAGTAATAGGGTCCCGTTTTTACCCTTTGGGTACGGAACCCTAAAAAGCATCAAAGGTTTTGAATGTGTTGTTACTCAAATAATCATTAAGCTAAAAGAGAACATAGTAATAAAGGAATCGTTTGCCCTAAACACTTCTTCAAACAAAAAACATACCACAGCAGCCACATAACCACAACAGACGCCTCCTTTCAATAATAAATTCGGGTTACTCTCCAGGGACCGATAAGTAACGGGAACCGACGCTTCACGCGACAGACGGCCCAAAATAGGCTTTATTCTGTACACAACATTTAATGTCGACGGTTTGACGAGCTATTTCTACACTTTATCTGCTTTTTGAGGACTGGTTGTACTGTGGAATAAGCGTTTTCTGTGATTAGTCTGTAATGGTAGTCCAAGATCCCAGAGTCCCCAGACGTGACTTACTTTGATCTACACAAAATTGTTAAATAATTTAATAATATACATAGGTATATAAACGCACTACAGTATGCCATAAATAATATTCAACGCCTAATTATTAAATTACCTGGTTGACCGAGCTCTACTCGGGTGAAAATAGAGAAAACGGCGCTTTCTAAAAATGAAACCTAGCTAGATCGATTTATCGCCCCCGAAACCCTCTGCATACTAAATTTCATGAAAATCGTTGGAGCCGTTTCTAAGATTCAGATTATATATATTTACATATATACAAGAATTGCTCGTTTAAAGTTATTAGATATTGGCGCCTAATTTATATTTTAACGCCCACTTATAACTAGTCACCGCCTATATTGTACAAGGACCATAAGAGGAGATAGTAAGAAGGTAGATCTCACTCGAGGGGTAAATAACGAAAATCAAAATCTTCATCCCAATCAATCCCACTACTCTATCCCATACATTTTGTGCAGAGCGAGTAAGTAACGTCTGGGCTGGGGATCAGGGCTCTTGCACTATTATATTTTAACCGTTTCGAAAATCGATCGTGGTTGCCTTTCAGTGGCACGCGGCAATAATATTATCTTCACAAAAGATATTAAACATATAATATTTATAGAATTTGAGTGGCAGCCTTTCAATCAATGTGTCGATTATGTTTTTTATTTTGTATTGGTATATGACTTCGATGATTAACTGCCGCACTCAGAGACATTTAACGGTTACTTAAGGCCCTTTTTAGTACAAAATCTATACTAAGGAGAGCTTTAAGAAACCGTTAACGTCTCTGAGTGTGGCAGTAAGATAACTTAAAATAATGAACTCACATATTCATTATAGTATGGTAACTGTTACATATTGGCTTTGTTTTTCACGGCAGTAATCTTTATGTAGTCGATGCTAGGTACTGTGAGGACTCCTCACCTATTTAGAGGCAACCTCCTTGCCAATTATAAGACTGGCAACAAATAACTTGGTGGAAATACTTTGGTTTTGGAAGGTGATTGAAATCAGAACGCTAGGAAATTAATTGAAGATGTTGTTGTTTAGCTTTGCTTGTGACTTCTGTAAAAGCCGCCTTAGGGCAGGCACGTTGTTGATTCAATATAACGTATCTAGCAACCCCCTTACAGTACGTAGCATCACTATTTTTAGGTGCAATTGTTCTTTAGTTATTTAGTGTTCTAAATGTGCGTTATGTCACGGGGTCTCAGCTCTCAGCGCTAACAAAGAAAATTTGGTTCAAATAAATTTCACTAGATGGCGCAATATGCATCGAATTGTTATTTAATTGTTTTTTTTTTTTTTTTTTTTTATTTGAGATGGGTTTGCTCTTGACTCTAGTCTAGGTCAGAGGTGACAGAGACAGAGTCGACGATGGAGTGAGTTTACCCAGAAGAAGCCTGTTCACTCTAACTTTGAAGAGATTCGGGTTGAAGGCGTTCGGAAACACGGACGCAGGTAGTGAGTTCCATTCATTCGCTGTGCGCATTATGAAGGATGTCTGGAAGCGCTTGGTGCGAATTGGTGGAATGGCAACAAGGTAAGGATGGTAACTTGCAGTGCGTCTAGATGTCCGATGGTAGAAGGGGGCTGGTGGGATGAGGTCGTGGAGTTCTTGAGCACACTCACCGAAGTACAGTCTGTAGAAGACCGACAAGCAGGCAACTTTGCGGCGATGAGCCAAGCTATGTAGCTTGGCATCCGCCAGTTCAACGTCGCCGATGAGCCTCTTGGCTCTGCGTTCCACTGAGTCAAGCGCGGCAAGCTGATACTTAGCTGAGCCATCCCAAAGGTGGCTGCAATACTCCATGCAGGATCGGACTTGCGCTTTGTAAAGGGTTAAAAGCTGTCCAGGCGTAAAGTATCGCTTCACTCTATTCAGGATGCCCAGTTTTTTGGCCGCAATTTGGGCTTTGTACTCAATGGAGGCGCCGAAGTTGAGATTGGATGTCAACTCCATGCCTAGGAGCTCGAGCCGATCAGTCACAGGAACAGATGTACCCCGAAAAGTAGGAGTATGATCGAAAAGACTCCTTTTAGCGGTAAAAAGACACGCCTGTGTTTTGGTGGCGTTAAAGGAGACCAGATTGTCATCACCCCACTGGGAGACAAGGCTTAAGGTCAAATCTGTCCGCTCCACCATAGCCTCTCTCAAGGAACGAACTTCATCCACGCTGGTTTTTGCGCTGGACAGGTATCTCTCTGAAACAGTACTGTCATCTGCGTACCCAACAATACCAGGCAGAAGTAGGTCATTGATGTGCAGCAGGAAAAGAGTTGCAGAGAGAACAGACCCCTGAGGAACTCCGGCGTCAATAGCCATAAGGTCAGAGGAGCAGCCGTCAATGACTACTCGGATCGACCGTTTGCTGAGGAAGTCTGATATCCAGCTACAAAAACCAGCGGGGATGCCATACGCAGGAAGCTTACTGAGTAGACTCGCGTGCCAGACCCTGTCAAAGGCCTTCGAGATATCAAGCGACACAGCAAGTGCTTCGCCGTGTCTCTCGATGGCTTCGCCCCAGCAGTGCGTGACATACACAAGAAGATCACCAGTTGACCGTCCCCGGCGAAAGCCATACTGACGGTCACTGAGGAGATTATTGTCTTCAAGGTACGTCAGCAACTTACTGTTGAGTACCCTTTCCATAACTTTGGACAAAATGGAGGTAATGGCGATTGGACGGTAATGAGCAGGGTCTGCACGGTTGCCTTTTTTGGGCACTGGTTGCACATTTGCAAGCTTCCAGGATTTCGGCACCATTCTTTTTACAAGAGAGAGGCGGAACAAGCGTGTCAATACAGGAGACAGTTCAGGCGCACACTGCCTCAGCACTCTCGCCGGAATGCCGTCAGGGCCGCTGGCCTTGTTCACGTCTAGACTGCACAATACTCTCCGGACCTCTCTAGTGTGCACAGCGATCTCCGGCATCGAAGAGTCACAATGAGGTACAGTAGGTGGTTGCTTGGAGCCAGCGTCCAGACGTGAATTGCTAGCAAAGAGAGATGCAAATAAATTTGCTTTCTCACTCGCAGAGTGAGCCAGCGACCCATCAGGTTTCAGCATTGGAGGTAATGTGGGACGACAGAAATTCGTTTCAACCGCTTTAGACAGGGACCAAAACTGTTTACTACCCGGAGGGTGTGATGCCAGCTTGGCCCCAATACGCCCAATATGGTCAAAACGTGCCCGACGCAGAACCCGCTTGCAGAACTTGGCGGCAGAATTAAAGGCTCTTTTCCTCGCGCGAACCCTACGTGCTCTAAGTTTGCGGTCGCGGGCCCCGACCCAGGCTTTATAGGCAGACTCTTTTCGGGCCTCTGCGTGGGCGCATTCTGCATTATACCAAGGTCGGGATTTGTGACCGAGCGGTATGTCGGAGAATGGAATGAAATAATCCATTCCCTGTCGAATCACATCCCCAACCGCGTCCGCACAGCTCGAGGGGTCAGTGTCACCCGAGGAGAAGCACACATGCCGCCAAGGATAAGACGCAAAAAAGTGCCGCATCTCGTCCCAGTCTGCTGACTCGTATCGCCATACTCGTCTCGTGCCTCTAGGACTGTCATCTGGAGGAGAGCAAGTCGACACGGATTTCACCAGACAGTGGTCAGACGTTCCCAGCGGGGCTGAGACCGACACCGAATGACTGTCCGGATCAGTTGTCAGCAGAAGGTCTAAGCAATTGGGTGTATGGCCGTCAACATCCGGTACCCGCGTTGCCACATTCACCAGCTGGGTTAGATCTAGCGATAGAGAAAACTTGCGCGCCTCCAACCCGGCATGGTCAGTTTTCCGGTACGGGTACAACCACTCTTTATGATGGGCGTTAAAGTCCCCCAGAAAATTAAGCTTCGCTGTTGGGTACCGTTGCTGGGCCATGTCAGCCGACTCCACGAGGAAATTAAAAAGCGCTGTCGTCTCCTGGTCACCGGTGTGGGATCGATAGACGCCGATGTAGAGAGACTTCTCCACGCCAGTGTCCACAAGTAGCCATATGGCAGAAAACCCCGATTTCTCAAAGCAACGGAGACGACGACAACAAATGTCATCGCGGACGTACACACAGACCCCTGCTTGCTTCTTGAACTTGTGTTCAAGAGAGTAACCCGGGTAGTTGAGGTACGCCACGTCCGACGGGGTTGTTATCTTCGTCTCCGTTAGGAAAAAACAGGTGCGGCTTCTCGGTCTCAAGGTGGTGGTGGACCGGATCGAGATTAGAGTGCAGCCCCCTGATGTTAGTGAGGTGCACTTTTAGTGGGAGGAAGTGCAGCCGTTGTTTCACCATATTCTTCTTTGCTTTCTTCATATTAAAGTTAAAGAGTTTGCTGGGGAAGAAGTCGAACTGTCGAGGCGCTGCTCAGTGAACCAAGTGGAACACTGGAGCTAACCCAACCTATGGGGAACTCATCTGGAGACTGCGGGGACGCCCGAACCCCCCCGGATATGGCCACCGGGTCCTCCCATCCAGTCGCCAGCTGGCACGGTGGAGCATACCGGGATTTTTCGCGAGTTGGCGGGGCAGCCTTTGGCACGTGGCTGGCGTGCTACTTGGGCCCCCTACTGACTGCGGTCGGCCAACGGCTGGCACCGTGCTTCGGATCCCGCTACCCTCCAAAATGAGCTACCCGGCAAGTTTTGCCCAGAGACCAAGACCTGTTCTGAACAGCGCAACTAACATCCTCCTTCTCCCCCAAAGGCACTGGCACTCCCACACACCGACGGAACACAGCAAGCTGTTTGGCGCCGGACTCCGGTGGGATGGTGGTCGCGAGCCAGGCGGCCCCTTGCGGAGCCTACCACCGCTTAAGTGGGATCGTTCAGCCGTACCACAGGCAAGCCTGTGGTGCCGTTGCCCGGGATGGACCGCTAGGAGGTAGATCCCATACCCACCCCAAAATTGTGTGTAAAATTAACATTTTCTAGAATTCATCATAAAAATTATATGTTCTTTTTAAATTCTCCTAAACACAAAATTATGGATTATATTAACGGATCATTTAAAATTAATTCCAATAGATGGCGTTGTTTTAAATTTCTGAGGCATGCCACTTGTTTTTTTTTATTTGTATTGTTACACATTGTGGTACAATGAAAAAAAAAACAAATCGTCACTGTATTTAATGAAAAATATTGTCACGAACCGAGAAAACCCTTTTACTTGCAAGTCGCTGCTAACACCATCTATAGCCGTGAAACGGAACCGAACTTGATCAAAGTACTTATAAAAATAATCATCATAATCAGACGAAAAACGCTAGTTACGTCAGCACGGTTTCTTTGTTATCTGTGGTTATGGCTATCTGCAAATATTATGAGCTTTAAGAATACCCGATGTTGATACTTTTGAGTCATTCCCTATGTAGGTATGGGATTGGAATGTGTCATTGTGTGATTCATTTCGTTAACATGCCATTCATAAAAGGTTCTAAAAGTGTCATAAACCTATACTTACAGTAGGAATGTTATCCCATATCTTTGTGTTTTTAAGTTAATTGAAATTCTTCGTTTGTCATCATCATTTTATGCCTAGCCTTTTCAAGACAACGTTGGGATCAGTTTCCACTGTATTTGGATGGAGCTGAGAACCAGTATGTTACATGGATCGACTATCTATCTGACCTCCATACAATCCATTAGTAACTGCCAACTGGTTGTCAGAATTTCGGTCTAACTTAAAGAATGATGTATTAAAATAAAATAATACATCAATGCTTGGCTTTTATTAAATCAAAGGCCATACAATTTCTCTCTTTGGAGCAAACTAAGCATCTTTTCACAGTAAGTATTGCTTATAGGAATTGATAACACAAATGATCTGAAAGAAAGAACTATTTTTTATCTGGCAACCCTAGCTGAACGTGCTATCCGATTCTCGGAGGGGTCCCGTTATGAGATGGATGGTCACCTATCCACAGACTGATCTTAGCACGCGTTGCTTAACCTGGAAAATCGACCCATGCAGCAGTTATTATTTAGTCAAGTGTAATAACCATATACTTCCAGTGTACTGTGCCATAACTCCGTGTTTTCAAGTTAATTAACGTTCGTGTTAATAATTATAGCATGTTACCCGGTAATTTTGCTCGTGATCTCAATGTTTTTGCAACACGTTTTTCAATATTACTCATGTAGGATACGAAATTAATTTTTATCAAAATTAATTTGTTAAGTCGTTAATTAATTAAAATATGATGGCCTTATTTAAGGATTGGATCTGTTACTTTTTAACCCCCGACGGAAAAAGAGTGGTTAAAGTTTGACATGTGTACCTGTGTATTTGTGTATATGTCTGTGGCACCACTTATTTATTTATTTATTGTTAATTAAAACGATACAGATACCAATTACATTAATTAACATAGAAATTGTGAAACATAACAATGTTGACAACAGTGTCACATAAGATATAATCAAATAATTCGCATATACAATTAAAATCGCACAGTGGAATGGCAATGTATAATTCATAATTTAAAAATAACAATACAATTATCATGGAACAGTGGACACTCTCGCATACGTTCTCTCACAGAACACCAGACATGCACGCATTAGTTTATACCATTCGTCCGCAAACACATCACATTCAGGAATGGCACTGAAGAGGGTATTGAGCATCTTCAAAGCACGACACACTGGGGATTCAGATCAAGCGACCGTTCTGGATGACGGTGGTGCGAGCTGGTCGTGACGGCGACTCTGACGGTGCCCAACGTATTTGCTGGGCACAAACAGTCGGCAGAAAAGGTCATGGAGCTCGGGGCAGTCAGTACGTCCGCTTAGAATCTTATCTCCTAAACGGATGAACCGATATTGTTTTTAGGGTTCCGTACCCAAAGGGTAAAAATGGGACCCTATTACTAAGACTCTGCGGTCCGTCTGTCTGTCTGTCTGTCACCAGGCTGTATCTCATGAACCGCGATAGCTAGACAGTTTAAATTTTCACAGATGATGTATTTCTGTTGCCGCTATAACAACAAATACTAAAAACAGAATAAAATAAATATTTAAGCGGGGCTCCCATACAACAATCGTGATTTTTTGCTGTTTTTTGCGATAACGGTACGGAACCCTTCGTGCGCGAGTTCAACTCGCACTTGGCCGGTTTTTTTTTTCTTTTCGTTTTACTGTTTACTTTTTCGAGAGTGTTCTTTGCTATGTTTGATGAAAATGGGTTAGCCGTTCAAAAGTTATAGGCGTTTTACTGTTTGAATCGGGTTGTTTTCGCAAGATATCATCAATCGTGTCATAATTACGTGTTTAATAGATTGTCGATCGAAGTGTGTCTACTACTAGTTACATTATGTAGCATGAAATAAAAATGTGTCGGGTATTTTTTAAATTGGTGAGCATGAGGTCCTGGCTTCAATTCTTGGGTGGGTAAAAATGTTATTGGGTTTTTCACTGCGGCATTTCTCAGCAGCAACTCTGATTGTGCCCGGTTCATGCGTTAACGGTTCAGCGATAATGTCCAAAGGTTCACACTTTACCAAATACTATTGTATATATATAGAATTTGGTATGGCACTAATGTATCCTGCAATTTGAATAAGCGCTCTTGAAGGGAGACTTAAACAAGAACTTTAGATATTCCTTTGGACCCAACTTTAAGCTGGTACTATTCCTTTACATACTCGTAGGTATATATTACATACATACATACATAAACGCACGCCTTTTCCCCATGGGGGTAGGCAGAAACTACAGAAGTACACCATCTGCTACGATCCTTACATACGATTCTTCTTTTGCTTCGTATATAAAAGCGTTTGACTCTTAATCGGAACGCACAACGCTGCGGTATACGGTAAGAGGTGTCAGACTCATAATCGTATGAAAAATATCTATAATGGTCGTTTGTTCCTACACAGAATTCTTCAGCGGTAAAATCAAAAAAAAACAAAATCATTTTTTTTATTTTACATAAGCCTACATGGGCACTTATAAAACGTCGACAAAAGGCGCACGGTTCGGGTTGGTCGTTTCCTATGGAGAAGTACCGGCAAGAAACTCCATGGTTACTCTTTTAAAAATATGGCTTGTTTTTTTTTTTACAATATTTCCATGTTACAGCATTACTTAAATATGGGAGGACAACGTAGTCCCGACAATAAAACTTTAGAAACTAAAAATAAAAAGTAAAACGAGATATAAAGTTATCAAATGTTATCAAGCATCTAGGAATCTAGAAGGCCTACAATGTTCACACATTTACAAAACTATCGGTAAAAGCATCTAAGATACAAAGGTAAAAAAAAATAAAAATAAATGTATAACAAGACTAAATTAAAAATGTGGCACAAATGTAGTTATCAGTGCTGTAACTATTCTTAGCAAAGGGTTATTAAGATGATTGAAAACCATTGTAAAAAGTCCAATTAAAAGAAGAGAAAAAAAAAAGAAAAATGAGATTGAGAATAGTTAGAGACATCCACATATTTGTACCGTTTATAAGTTACCAGGGAAGCCGCATACGCAGAAGGAGCTAAAATTTTTATCTTCGTAGTCCTTGATTTTATAATATGCTTTTTTGATAAGGACACGTTTGATAAGTAGGATTATGTGCCCAACACCGCATACCGCAGCGTTGTGCGTTCCGATCAAGAAACCAACGCATTATATGGGCTCTGCAGCCAACTTAACAATCACTTTCCTCTCAGTGCCATCAATTCTTTCTAAACGGCAATTTCTTTTAGGCTTATTACATTTTTTACCTTCCTTAGTCGTCAATGTCGTCTTAAGACGACATATGAAGGCAATTTCGTTTTCAAAATTGAGTCCGAACTGTCTCATAAGTGTGATTAATCTGTCTCAAAATTGTGATTAATATCTGATGAGCTTGAAATCTGTCGAGGCACTTAGGTTGTTACGTGAAGCTGCATCTTGTAGGGATAAGTGTTTAATCTACAAGCTGTTTTGGTTAAACTACATTCTAAGGTTTGATGGTTATGCAAATCATAAGTGAAGATATTCAAGTCGCCTGGTGAATTATTTTCAGTATACCTGCTACTTTAACTCACTGATTCAAGAATCGCCACACGTAAATATTCCAACGTGAAGCCACTGATGATGAAAATTGTTCACGTCCAAGTCACATTTGTGAAACACTAAGCCGGTTTCTCGAAAACTGTACGACACCTTCATCAGGCAATCTTAGTCACCTAAAACAATTTGCTGAAATCTTGCTTAGTGTATCAGATTCATCATCATCATCCAATGGCCATAGGATCCGCGGGATTGAGGAGCTCGTTCCCGCTGGCTTAGGGAAATTGATTGACATTTTAATGCAGGAACGGATTTCCTACCAACTTCATAACATATTATTATGTATTTGGATTTTTTCTGTTTTTATTTTGTCATTAAGTCGTTTTGAATGGACCTGTAATTGATTATAGAAAATTAATGAAATCTTAGACCAACTAAGTCAAAGTAAATACTTTACAACCCTGGACCTAGCTGCCGGTTTTCACCAAATTCTAATGTCTCTAGAAGGCCCACCAAAAACCGCATTCAGTGTGGCCGAAGGACACTTTAAATTCAGGCGGATGCCGTTTGGTTTAAAAACACTCGCAACTTTCCAGAGAACAATGAATACTGTATTTTCTGGATTACAGGGTGTACATTGCTTCGTGTATCTAGTTGATATCGTAATATACTCACATGATTTATCTTCACATATTAAAAAACTTATTCTTGTCTTTGGAAATTTGAGAAAATTCCGCCTTAAACTTTAGCCGGACAAATGTGAGTACTTTCCTGCGGAAAGAAGTCGCCTACTTAGGTCATGTAATAAGTAGTGAAGGCATTAGACTCAATCCTGGCAAAATAAAAGCTGTCGTAGATTTTCTTGTTCCAAAATGCGCTAAAGACATAAAATCGTTTTTAGGTTTAGTGTCATATTATAGAAGATTTATACCACAATTCTCAAAATATGCTGAGTCCCTTACTACACTTCTAAAAAAGGATATTCCATTTAACTGGACCCCTCGTCCAGGTTTTCCAGTCTACTTTATATTAAATCTATAACTAAATGTATTCTGTATTGTTACAGCGCCAGTCGCACTTGCCAGGCGGAGGGCGCGGCCGAGCAAGACTCGGCACAGCCCGTCGACCTGCCCCGCACGCGCGATGGAGAGATCGACTACGATGGTAAGCAGAGCATTACCACTACTGCGTTAAAATAACTGTGCACTTGGCGCTATCTCGTCGCTCTGACGTTCGACTCTCGCTATTTTCGCACGAGGCGAACGCGGGGAGCCGCACGGTTAGGCGGGAGTGGGGTCGATGACAATCGAAATGCAAGAGTTATTTTGACTACTTTAGAGTCTTGCTATAAATAATTGATACAGCTCAGTTAGTCTTGCGGTCTCAAGCATGACTGCTTAACGTGGAATCCTGGGACCCAGGGCCGACAAAAAAAAATTACGTATTGGATTTTTCCATTAGGAATTTCTGATAGCCCAGTGGTGGGCAATTACCGGTGTGACTCCTCCAGGTCTCGGGAAGCATGCTAAGCCGTTATTCCTGACCTCTTTAAGGTCGTGTCTGATTGCCGGCCCATCGGACTATGATGGATAAAGCAGTTGCAACTGTGTTTGCACACTCTCTTGTGCACTTTAGCCCGCCCCGCGCCCGCGCCCGGCGACAAACATTTGTTGAGATTGGCCGCCATAACCGAAAGTCGGTTAGGACGACTTTAACAACCCCTGTTAGCTGGTATAGATTAGTATTTATTTATTAAGTTGTTCAAGGTCAAACTCTTCAATTACGTATATTGAACTATAGTTCTCCCCAAACTTCTTGGCCGCCTTGAAGTTGGCTTTCCGATGCGCAAAGCACAGCGCTGTTTTTGTATGAGATTTACTACTACGCAGCCATTTTACCCAACTTCAGAGAGGCCAAGAAAGTTGGCGATAACTATACACACCATCGCATGCAGAAATTGAATTAGTAAGACTTTAATTTGATTCCTCTGGAAGAGAGAAAATTAAATCATTTAATACTCGATGCTGGGTAACTGTGTGAGATTTATAAATAGCATCCACGAGTGGAACTACTTGAGTAGTACGACGGCGCAACCAGGGAAGACCAGCTTTGCCTCCACCACGCTGGGAAATAGTTTTTACAAGTTTTTATTTAGTTTCACCTGTTCCGGTATCAGTGTGTATTTTTTTATCAAAGCTTGCAAGTTTTTGATCCACTATCTATGTTTTTATTCCGAGTTTTTTCAACGTATTCGATCGTGATAACGTAAACGATCTCTTATGTCAAAATGTATACAAAAAGAGCTTTCCCCTTATCGTTACCAGACGGCCCTTTGGGTTGTAGCCAAGTTGACAATCTATAATCGATAATACTAGTAGAAAACGAATCAATGTATGGGAATGACACATCTAAACGTTGAGTCACGTGGTCAGACCAAACAAATAGAAGGCGTTAACGATTGTAGAAAGAGTCGTTTGTTTCTCTTGGCAATGCTAGTTTAAAAAAAAAATATTTAAAAAACTTTTTCAAATTCATATGTACTTTCTAAGTTTATCTTGGACATCACAGGCAACGGTGAAGGAAAACATCCTGGACTTTTATAATAATGTAAGCCATAGCCAAGTCCGAGGTCTGTGGGGTTCCCAGTTGTTTTTGGTTCTAAACAATATTAGTAAACAAAACAAACGTTTTAATATTACATCGAGTCATATTTAAAGCAATATTAAAAAAAAAAAAACAAACAAAAAGTTCTTCGCATGGCAAAAGCTCCTCATTTAAGAAAGTCAGTTTTTCTTCCAAATTAGGCAAATCAAAACACTTTTTGCGGTCGAACAAGGTGTCACAGTTCTTGCTCCCGAGGTATTTTGTGAATCTACAATAAAATAGAAACAGACATTCTATAGAAATGATCTTCACATAAGTTTTTAAGTTTTCTTAAGAAAACACTATAAATTAGGTACTTATCCGCGACTTTCCACGGCCAATTTTTTTATTATTTACTACTGAAAACATTAATCTTTCAACTATATCAAGAATTATTACAGGATCTAGCTTGGAAGTATAACAAATTTCCTATTAAACACAAATCATAGCTAAAAAATCCTCCATAATAAGCGAGACTTTCAGTACACTAAAACTAATATTTTAAATTACAAAAAATATCCAAATTATATTTTAATTAGTTGATAATTACCTATTGTATCAGGATTTTTCTTTCGATATAAGCGCACAATAATAAATATTCACTGTTAAAGTCTTTGTTTGCACACGAACGCCGAGAACAGAGACGTACACCAAACGGGACGATTAAATTCCGACTGCACGTGGAAGCGCGGCATCCACGGATGAGGGACAGGATGGGCTGGATATTGTTCTCAAACCTATCCCCTAGCTCAAGTAGTCATTCATTTTTAACTTTTTTGAATTTTGTAAAAAAAAATCATTTGGCCGCGTAGATCATTCAAATACCCGTATGTGCATCGCTGATAGAAAGACTTTTGTCTCTGCCTCTGGACAGTCAGCTAGTTACCACCTTTCTGCCTAGCTTATCCTTTTACCATGACATATTATCAAATATGTCAAACCAAATATTAAACGTCACAGACCCATTACGGCTCGGCCCATAAGCACGTACATAAACCACTCTCAAAGAAAACAATATAACAGTATACATTATTCCCCTCACGACTGTATTGCAAGAAATATCCTATGACAAGGCGTGTACAGTCAGAGTTCGTGGGGCTTCTCAAGATTAGCATACAATGTACGAGACAGGGCTTACTGACGATATTGCTGTGCGGTTACACACATTAATGTTACTGCCCTTAAATGTCCAGTTAATTAAGTCTTATTGTGATATGTTTTAATTGTCAAACCGAGTTGTTAAATTTATTAATTATTGGTCGCGGGTTCGAATCCTACAATGAGCTTGAGCTTTCGGTGAAGGAAAACATCGTGAGGAAACCATAGCACGGTGGTAGGGTACTTTGTAGTACCCGCCTGGCTGGCAACCACCCTCAACTTGAAAATCTGTCGCCAAGCACCTTCCGGTGTGTTCCGACAGCAGCACTTGAGAGCCAGTTCCCTTCTAGGCTTTGTGTGCTTACCACCATCGGCCACATCATCACTGACAACGGTGAGATTGTGGTCAAACACAGGCCTATACATAGTAAAAAAAAAAAAAAAAAAAAAATCACGATTAGATAACATACATGATTCGCTAAGGAAGGCAGTACCTTCTTCTGCTACCGTTTCGGGGTGGCAAGTCCTAATGTGTGTGTGTGTGTGTAATGGTGGTCTGTCAGACTCCTACTGACTAAAAACCACCCCGGTGTTCCATCTCACGCGGCAACATACGATACTTCCGCAACCACCGGCTAGCCGGCCCGCATGTGCGGGCCTCGACCTCGGGTTGGGGGGTTTGAGCTGTTTGACACCCGTGAGAGGAAAGGGATGTTCCCTTTCCTCTCAAGAATTTGGAACCTATACTTTGCACATCATTATGAGTTGCAATAAGTAAGTCATAGTCTTCGTGCCTAAATACTTATTGGGAAGCTGTTTGACTAGCTGTACTATGGCACCGATCAACTTTTTATTCCAAGTCGCATCATTTGGTTGGCTAACAAACTTAAGCTTTTTCTTCTTCTAATAGGGTCAAAATAGCATTCTATATTTTTTGGAATTGAGTTTTGATAAATAGTAATAATATCTCACCCTATTATCTATATGGGACCACTTCTTCTTCTTTTCGTGTGAGGTGTGGGCACCTCTGGTGTCAGAGTTAATTAACCCGCCTCTGGGCAACCCCACAGGCCTCTGACTTAGCTATTTCAGACTTACATTAAGTATATAAGTCCAAGTTTCCTCACGATGTTTTCCTTCACCGTTGCCTGTGATGTCCAAGCTAAACTTAGAAAGTACATATGAATTTGAAAAAGTCACATTGGCACTTGCCTGGATTTGAACCCACGAGCTCAAGCACGACAGGCGAAGTCTTGACACGTGGTCACTGACTACAGCTTATCAAAGACAATCTGTATTATCTCTGGCTAGCCTTCGTTTAATGATACCATGACAGTTGACTTAACCATCGCCTCTTCGCTTTTGAAGCTTCACTAACCACATAAAACTACATACATACCCTGACATTTATTCACTGAACTCGTATAAACTTCGATCGTACCGGCCAAGCCTCTCCCAGTCTCCCTGGCACGGTTCCAAGTATATCAGAGGCGTGTTTGCCGAAGGACTCGACATAGTTTGATGTCAGCTGAATATCATACTGGTCTAGTCGTTTGTGGAGACTGGGTTTATTGGTCTAGTCTAATGAGTAGGCAGGATTCGTTTATTATGCTGTGGAATATGTTAGAGGCTAAGTAAAAACTTCAGAACATCAATTGGTTATCTATGATCTGAGTTATTCAAACTAGCTAATGTTTTTCTTTTCGGACCATACATAAAATCAGCAGTAACAATGCCTAAGGTCATACTTAAGATTCAAGCTAAATGGTTTCAAAATCTCATGCATTTTTCTTATGACCTCGTTCTCCTTAAACGCAGAAATTTAAGAACGCCATGTGATTAAGAACTGGTTGTTCTTAATCACATGGCGTTCTTAAATTTCTCACGAAGGCGTGTAAAAAAGGTGAGGTCAAAAAAGGTGTGTGGTTCCACACACCTTTTTTGACCTCACCTTTTTTACCATCTCACGAAGGCGAATGAATCGTAACAAAATGACTCTTAATTTCGACGTCATAAAAGTCACGTAACCCGCCTTCGTGAGATAGAACAATTTATACCTCGTTGACATCCGTCCTTACAACTAGTATATGATACTCGCGTCAGTTTTCCAAGCTAACATAAAAGGTTGACTAGTAGAAAACGCCTAAGCCATTATTACACTTGATAAACAAACAATCCTTTTTATAAAAGTAGCAAATAGACCACCATTCCAAATGTAGATTGAGCAGCATCTTATGTCACCTTCCTAAAATCCTAATTTCTGTTACAGCGTTGTATGAAGATGAATCGGACAGCGACCTCGGTTCGATGGAGAACCACGGCTCCGTCGTGACCCACCTCCTCTCGCAGGTCAAGATCGGCATGGATCTCACTAAGGTAAGTGACGTCATCAGATCATCCATTAATGTGATATTAAGCCGTTACTGTTACAACCTACTACTCAACCCAACTAGTATTTTTTACTTTTGTGGCCGGAGTAGATATTATTCTGAAATTCGGACAATATAGCCCTGGCAGATAAGAAAATTTCTGCGAAAAATGCTTGTGAAAGTTTTTTACCTATATCTTTAGATACGAGGGCCGTTTGATAAGTCCGTGACTTTTTTATTTTCTCGCGTATTAATTTGTATGGAAACACTAATTCTATCAAGTACCATCTTTTAATAAATAGGCTACTGTAAAAATATGAGCAAGCTACGTTATTGGGTTTGTTTGCCAGCCATTTGAAGTAGGCTACCGCGGGAATTTTCACGAAAATGCGAAAATGTGTATATCGAGTGCTGATTAAGCATTATTTTTTTCGGAAAAGAACCATCATCGAAACCAAGGAAATGCTTGATAAACATTACGGGGACTGCACCATCAATTTCACTGGTTAACAAGTGGTTTACTTAGTTCCGTTGAGGTCGTACCAGCACAAATGTCGCTGAACGTACAGGTCGCGCAAAAGAGATCGTCACGCCAGAAATATCAATAAAATCCATGGAATGCTATTGGACTGTAGGAGAATGAAAGTGCGTGAGGTGGCCGAGGCTGCAGGCATTTCAACTGAGCGGGTACATCACATTTTACGTGAATATTTGGACATGAAAAAGTTATCCGCAAAATGGGTGCCGCGATTGCTCACACTCGACCATAAGCGCAACCGTGTGACAACTTTGAAGGAGTGTTTGGGGATGTTTACCCGTAATTTGAACGAGTTTCGTAACCGTGGACGAAACACGGATCCAAGAGACCAAGGCACAATCAAGACAGTGAGTTTCTACGAGTGAACGTGCACCAAAGAAGGCAAAATTGGGTCTATCGGCCAATAAGGGCATGACCATCACAGTTTTCAGAGATGCATGCGGTGTGATTCATATCGACTATCTCTAAAAGGGTAAAACAATCACCAGCGAATATTATTCAGAGCTATGGACAGATTCGATATTGATTTGAAGCAAAAACGACCGCATTTGGTGTAGAAAAAGTGCTGTCCCATCAAGGCAATGCACGGGTGCATTCGTGTGTGAAATTAGGCTACGAACTGCTACCTCATGCAGCATTTTTACCAGATTAGGATCCCTGTGACTATTGCCTGTTTCCAAACCTGAAGAAATAGTTGGGTGGAAGAAGATTTGGCTCTAATGAAAAGGTCATCACTGAAACAAACGCCTAATTTGAGAGCCTTTTACAAAACCTATTATATTAACAGGAATAATTTTTTTTAATGATATTGGATATTGTGAGCCTATCTGTTGAGCGGACAATTGAAATAGCTTGTATAGAATTGGAGCAGTTTATTGTATTAAGTGTATACAGACCCCCTTCAGGATTGTATGACTGCTTTGAAAAGGTAATGGATGAAGTGTTACACAAGATTTGTAATTCGAATAAGTCCATTATCACTTGTGGTGATTTTAATGTTAATTTATTAGAAAACTCAGGTTCTTGTAGTAAAATAAAAAGTCTGTTTCAGTCCTACAATCTTGTAAACCTATTTTTGGAGCCCACAAGAATAACCCCTACTAGTGCCACATGCTTAGATAATATTTATACTAATGTTATACCAGTCCACAAAGAAATTATAAATTTACTAGATTCTGATCATTGCGGGCAGAGGATTACTATACCAAACCAAAATAACAAAGTGGCTAAAAAGGATATCACTGTTAACCCCAAAACTGCAAGTCGCTTGGCAGCTTTTAAAGTTAAACTTATTAATGAATTACCAATATTGGCAATTCATTCTAAACCTAATCATCTATATGATGATTTTTTTAATATATACTGTAGACAATTTAATTCCACTTTTATTCCCAAAACTATCTCAGTTAATAGTAATGCTTCATTCGGTGATTGGGCTACCATTGGTATTCATAAAAGCAGAACACGGCTTTATGAGCTGTACAGTGAAAGGACTTATGTAAACACTGCTGAATTTAATTTATATGTTAGAAATTATTCAAAATTATTTAAAAAAGTTTGTTGTTTGGCCAAGTCGCGTTATTTGAGTTCGAAGATTAAAAGTAGTAGTAATGTTATTAAAACTACTTGGAATATTATTAATAGTGAAACGGGAAGATCTGGTAACCGGAATATTGACTACAGCCTATCTATTAATGATAACATCATAAAATCAGACTCACAAGTCGCAGTGGCTTTTGAAAATTTCTTTTCAGATATTCCCATTTCAACTACTAAATCCCTAAACTCATCACCTTCTGTTGCTGAGTCTATACTAAAAGAAAATGTTAATGTTTGTGATTCGGAATTTCTTTTTGAACATATTACTTGTAGAGACATAATTAAAACCTTTCACACTTTAAATGTTAAAAAGACTGCAGATCTGTGGGGACATTCTGTAGAAGTTGCTAAGTCCATTATTGACATTGTCGCACCTAGTTTAGCTATTATCTTTAATAATTGTATCGACAGTGGGGAGTTTCCTGACTTAATGAAAAATAGTAAAATAATACCTTTGTTTAAATCAGGTAGTACTTCAGACCCTACAAATTATAGACCTATTTCAGTACTACCTACGTTTAGTAAAATATTTGAGAAATTAATTTTAGAGCAATTGCAAAGATTTTTTAATAAACATAAATTATTACATAGCAAACAGTTCGGTTTTACAAGGGGTCGTTCAACTACTGATGGCCGGTGTTGAGCTTTTAGGACATATTTATAATGCATGGGAAGATAAGTGCGATGCCTTGGGAATATTTTGTGATTTGTCCAAGGCATTTGATTGTGTTCTTCATGAAACGCTAATCAGGAAACTCCACCACTACGGGATCCGGAACAGCGCTCTGGCTCTTCTTACTTCATACTTGAGTAATAGGATTCAGAGCGTTGACGTTAATGGAAAAAGATCTCCCGGATCTATAGTAACAATGGGAGTCCCGCAGGGTTCAATTCTTGGCCCTTTCTTGTTTCTTATTTATATTAATGACTTGCCTTACCTCATAAAGGATAACCATGATATAGTGTTGTTTGCGGATGATACTTCACTTTTGTTTAAACTTAAACGTCAGCAGCTGGTTACTGACGATGTAAATAGCGCGATCTCAAAAGTAGTTCACTGGTTCAATGTTAACAATTTACTTTTAAATGGAAAAAAAACCAAATGCATTAAGTTTACCCTACCTCACGTTAGGCAGGTGAAAACTGATGTGATGTTAAAGGGCGAAGAATTGAATCCTGAAAATAGCACAGTATTCTTAGGCCTAACTTTGGATGCTAAGCTTCAGTGGGGCCCACATATAGATAAATTGTCAAAGAAGCTAAGCTCCGCAGCATATGCTGTTAGAAAGATTCGTAATTTAACTGACATAGAGACAGCCCGTTTAGTATACTTTAGCTATTTTCATAGTGTAATGTCGTATGGTATTCTGTTGTGGGGAAATGCCGCCGACATCCAGACTATCTTTGTTTTGCAGAAAAGAGCTGTTCGATCAATTTATAAATTAAGCCCGAGACACTCTCTCAGAGAGAAATTTAAGGAGATTAATGTAATGACTGTGCCTTCTCAGTATATTTATGAAAATCTTTTATATGCCCATAAAAATATAAAATTGTTTGAAAAATACAGTGATATCCATAACATAAATACTAGGAACAAACATAAATTTGTAGTACCTACAACAAGGCTCAAGAAAATAGGTGGCTCGTTTAGATGTCAATGTGTACGCTTTTATAATAAGCTTCCAAGCGACGTACAAGGTTTAAGTGTTAATAAATTCAAATCATTCATTAAACGTAAGTTGTGCCAGAAAGCGTTTTATAACATTAAAGATTACGTTGAGGACAAAAAGGCTTGGGATTGAGCTGCTCCAATTAATTTCGATTTTATTTTTTTTTATTTTGCTTCGTGGATTTAGTTTTTAATTATATTTTTATTTTTTTAATTTTTCTTGCAATGACAAGAATATTTACTTTTTAAAGTATTATATTATTTTATTTTAATTATTGTGAATGTGAAGACTATGTGGATTATTCTTTTTTTTAATTTTAATTTATCTTAGTTAGTTTTTAATCATGGTCTGGCAGTTTGAGTATTTATGCGGCCTACCCGAATGTCCTTTCTTTGGTATTGTTCGTCAATTCGTTGAGCTCCTTAAATTCTAAGTTGAGCTGCACGGTTATTGACAAATGCGTGCACTGACTGGACAGGTCCACTCAATCTGGCTGGTTCTTTTCTCAAAAGACCATTTCAGACATCAGTCTACATGGTCTTCACATGATCTAACCAAGTTTTTGTCTGGACTTTAAAAGAGACTGTGACCTCTGAGTTTGTTTCGGCCTTTCTTCTCAGAGTAGTCAGACAGGAAACGCCGACCTCATCTAGTTTTAAAAATATGATCGACATGTGAAAGTGTTTGTACAAACCAACTTACAGAAAATAAATCATTTATCATTTATTTATCATTTATCATTTAATGGTGGCTTAAATGCTACAAGAAGACTGTTGGGAAATACAATGTTGTTTTGCCGAAAACTATTTTTTTTTACAAAAAATCACGGACTTATCAAACTACCCTCGTAATATTAAAAATACTGTGAAATTGACTGTTATAGGTACCGAAAATCGGATTTCTTTTTTCGTACATAAGATCTTTACGTAGTTTTCATACAGCATTGTTACTATCTTAATAATCATAATTTCGGTGAAAGTACTTAAGGTTGCCCTAGTCGAACATTCTTCCATACAAACGTAGTCTGGCGATTATTCCACTGTTTGACAGTGCACGTTCAAAATAAAAAGATATAATAATATCAATTTGTTTCATCATTATGCGTCTGTTTATAAAATTTCGCGCGCTCGGTTTCGTCCAAAATCATCATCCATTTCGCCACAAATTTGCACAAGTGTGTAGTCGTACGCGAACTAGCTTCTGCTCATCACAGCATCTATCTCTTTCGCACGTGTTGTCGGATGAGATAGCATGCATTTTAACCCCGCGCACAAAATAGTTCGTGCCGGTCGACTAGGACAACCTTGACTATGATTTTTGTCTTAGATTGGCCTCTAGTTACAGTTTATTTTCCTGAGTCCCGAGACAAGTGATATTCTATTATCGATAGCCTGGCGATAGCGATTGTCAAAAAGTGAAAATTATATGGGATTGACTAGCGATATCGAAAAATCACATGATCTGTAAAGATCCACACATATCAGGGGCGTGCCCGGGACGTGACAGGGCCGGGGCCCGTCAGGGGCTCAAAAAAATATCGGTGGGAACATTTTATATGAACTCATTCACACACGTCCGTGCACGGGACGTGCCCGGGCCCGTGCACTGACGTGTGTGAACGATGTCATATAATATGTTCCCACCGATATTTTTTTGAGCCCCTGACGGGGCACGGTCTGTCCACGTCCCGTGCACGTCCCGGGCACGGCCCTGATATGTGTGGATAGACCTTTAGGCATCTCGGCTATCGCCTTCGCTGACCGCCCCTTGTCTAACACCTCTGGGCTAGTATCAAAATCTATGTCCGCAAAGTTTAAACTGAGTCACTTGAGTAAGGTTCGGACATAATAGCAACAAAAGTTTACATAGTTTGATAACCGTACCTCTGTTTCTGAAAGCTTATTCATCCCAGTTGATTTAAACTTCATATAACACATTAGTTGTTCGTAGTTAAATTGATCAATCTATACTAATATTATAAAGAAGTAAAGTTTGTGAATTGTGAGTTTGTGACGTTGTAGGGGGTAATATCTGGATCTACTGAACCGATTTTCAAAAATCTTTCACCAGTAGAAAGCTACATTATTCCTGAGTGTCATAGGGTATAATATATTTAAAAAAAATAGAGATCCTTATGAAAATTGCAATAATGTAACCCAAAGTAACAAAATGTTCCATATTTTATTTCCATAATTACGAGTCGAGATGCAAAAGGTACCATTTACTTCCACTTATGGAGAGAAAGAGTATTTCAGATATCTCCTTACTCGTTAAGTTAGCGCAATCGTTCATCGACGCCCCGCAACTTCTCTCTAAGGTTAATTTACGCGCCCCTACCAGATCTGCTAGGATACCCTTTCTTTTTCTTGACGTCCCCCGCTGCTGCACAAATTACAGACAGAATTCGTTCTTTATAAGATGCGCTAAGTCCTACAATAAATTGGTTGACTTTTCTGAATTTGACTTATTCACTACTAAGCCGCATGTATTCATTCGAATACTTACTAAACATTGGTTCGAATTGGTTCAATAACTGTTTATTTTTGCACCTCATGACGAGGTATTATTTAGATTGTATGTTATTGTTTAAAGTACATACCACCATTGTAATTAATTAATTTTTTTTTCTCTAACAAGCTTGCTGTTTATAGTTAATTAAATGCGAAAACATGTAATTGGTTACTAGTTGGTTAATTTGATGTAAAATTTGTTAGTTGTTAATACTGTTTGTTTTCCGATTACAATAAAATAAAATAAAAATAAATAAAATATAAAATTTATTCTTTGGCGTGCGCTGAGAAAACTATTTAATAAAAATTATGTACTACATGATTAGGTAGGGTAGGGTAGGTAAGGTAGGTTAGGTAGGGTTAATAGGGTAGGTAGGGTAGGGTAGGTAGGGTAGGGTGGGGTAGGTAGGGTAGGTGGGTAGGTAGGTGGCCAATTGACGGGAGCGAAGCCCCGGGGGCCAGCTAGTAAAACATAAACTCACGACTTTTCTACGGGAATAGACGAAAACTAAAGAACGCGACCTGCTAAGTATGGTAAGGTTTCCTTTAACTTCGTTTGCGTACACACGCGTTTAAGAATTCGCGTTTTTTTGTTAAATCAAGCCAAAACCGAGGGACACCATGGTACCACTCTAACCCAGGAGGGGTAACTTAATCCTTCTTAATATTTCACCTTCTTAGGAAAAAGGTGTAACTTTATTACAGCATACCATTTGTTTCAGGTTGTGCTACCGACATTTATCCTGGAGAGGCGATCCCTTCTGGAGATGTACGCAGACTCCTTCGCACATCCTGACCAGTTCGTAAAGTGAGTAAGGATTACTATTCTACATTGCATCCTTCGCAATTTTTATAACACTCTTGATTTATGCGAACATAAATATACTGAACAGCTGTTTTTTTTTGTCTCTAGTCACGGGGTCTCCTTGCTAAGAAAGAAAAATTGGTTCAAATAAATCTCACTAGATGGCGCGATATACACCTCCATCGGTTATTGAATGTGTGTAAAATTAACATTTTCTGGAATTGAACACAAAAATTTTATGTTCTTGTTTAATCAACTCTCCTAAGTACAAAATTATGGAATATTGGGCTCTTAATTCACATTTCAAAGATTATTAGACGGATCATTTAAAATTGATGCCAATAGATGGCGCATTTTTAAATTTCTGAGGCATTCCACTCGATTGTTAAAGTTTGCATTTTAACACATTCTGGTGCAAAAAAAAAACTGTAAAAACGGGCAAATAAATACTAGAAAACAAACCTTCACTGTATTTAAAGAAAAAAATATTCACGAACCTAGTAAACCCTTTTACTTGCAAGTCGCTGCTAACACCATCTATCTATCACCGTGAAACAGAACCGAATGCGTTCGATGTACAAAAAATTGCCAGATTAAGCAGACGAAAAACGCTAGTTACGTCGGCACGGTTTCTTTGTATGGGATGAGGTATCTGTATGCTTGTATTATATTATCTGTGCTCTAGTGAAAGTTTTTGGGCAGGAGTGAGACTACTCATATTCAATGGCTCCCTAATCCCTATGAATTATAATGCTGCTGATCCTTATTTAAAGGTTTTTTTTAATGTCTAAGCCTTCCCGATGTCTTCAGTTAGCGGGTCATCCTTGTTAAGATACTACGCAATTGTAAAGCACTAGGTATATTACTGTTAAAAAAAATAATGGGAAAATGCCGACAGCCGTGTCAGCCCCATTTTGCTTGAATTGAGAACTAGATAACAAAAAAATTCAAGTCATTGATCCGACTTGTATCAAATTCACAACGGATCTTTGTGTCTCTGAATTGGCTGCAAGAGCCTGCGCAGTAGCTAGTTTTGTGTCAATATTGAAAGTGAAGATAGCATTGTATAACTGTCTCTTTCACTCGCTTACGTTTGTCTTATCATCCTATCTCGCTTACTCTATGCATTTAAACTGTTTCTTGCGCAATAGTTGACAGAGCCGACTTGAGTTTTTTGATTATGGAGATATTTTGATAATTTTGGTCTCAAATGAAAGGTGTAGGGGTAGGCGTAGAACTATTTTATCCGTTGAAAATTTTAAAACATCTAATTGGTCCAAGCGTTTATGAGATATTAACTATTTACTGAATGCCAGGTGAAAGGGTTACGGTCGCCCTTTACCCCGATACTTTTGATCGTGTTAGCGACACTGCATTTACTTTTTTTTCGTATTGTTTTGAAATACATTGGTAGACAGGTGTGAACGACTTTAAATTTTTTGTATTCTGATTCTCTCTTTAGTGAACACCATGAATATCTTAATTATATCCTTCACTGCGTTTTTTTAGAAAACACCCTTAGTATATACTTTTCTGTGTCTTCCCAGGATAGTAGACCAACCCACACCCCGCGACCGCATGGTGCAAGTAGTACGCTGGTACTTGAGCTCGTACCACGCGGGGCGTAAGTCGCAGGTCGCCAAGAAGCCGTACAATCCCATCCTGGGCGAGGTGTTCCGCTGCCACTGGGATATGGACGGCGCCTCGGCTGAGAGTAACAACGCTAATATTGACAAGGTAAGGCATTTTGGGTTTTAAAAAGTAGATTATTAGGTTGAAAATCCAACAACACCGTAAAAGTCAATTGAACAACAGTGGTTCGGGTGGGAATAGCTGAATCCGGTTTAACTGTAAACTCACCCCAAAATACGAGTGGTCTGCAAAGACTAGGCAATTTATGATGATGACTTCATATGACTCTGATGTCCACTAACCCCTAAACTGAGCGTGGTTGCCATCCACTCTCACGGTTGCTAAAGTCCTAAACGTGGGCACATTTTATATTAGCCCGCGTGCAAAGTGTTTTCTTATTCCAAGGGCACATTATACCGGGATGAAAAGTAGCCTATTTGCTATTCCAGACTATAATCTATTTTTTTGCTAAATTTCGTCGAAATCCGTTCAGCCGTTCTGGCGTAATTGAGTAACAAACATACATCCACACACTTCAAACTTTCACATCTATACTAATATTATAAAGGTGAAGAGTCTGTTTTTTTGTTTGAACGCGCTAATCTTAGAAACTACTGGTTGTAATTGAAAAATTATTTTTGTGTTGGATAGTCCATTTATCGAGGAAGGTTATAGGCTATATAACATCACGCTACGACCAATAGTAGCGGCGCATAAATGAAAAATGTTGCAAAAACGGAAAAAAAAATATTCCCTTTTTGAGAACTTCCGTTGCGTGCGCTGCGTAAACGGTTTACGTTACGCAACAATCATGTATGTAGGGTAGGTAGGGTAGATGAGTAGGTAGGTAACCAGTTGATGGGAGCGAAGCCGCGTGGGATAGCTAGTTTATAATATTAGTAACATGAGCTCAGAAAGGCTGCTCTACTTTAATGGGTTTCAGATGTTATTTCTAGCAGTTCTCTCCTTCAGACAGCAAAAGAAAATGGTTATTAGTTGGTTATACATGACCACGCTAATTTTCCTGTTATAATATTAGCACGGGCAATTATTATACCAAAAAAAAAAGTTCTGTCTGTATGAACTGGCGATTCAACTGGTGATTGCCCTGTGCGATAAGACCGCCCATTGTACACTTGCTTTTATGTTTTTGTCCTGTATATATATTTTTGTGGTGTACAATAAAGAATATAATAAATAAATAAATAAATAAACTGGCAAAAATGCAGTCCTCTTTGCGGAATAAAAAAAATGGCGTTTCATCAATAATCAGGGTATTGAAGGTATTTTCTTTTAAGGAAATACATACATAAACTCACGCCTTTTTCCCATGGGGGTAGGCAGAAACTACAGAACGCCACCTGCTACGATCCTTATATACTTCTTTTGCTTCACTCACATTCATACATCTAGTCATACACACACGCCGGTTATGAGTACTGCGCACCTGACCTTTCTGAAGAACATCACCTATAAGGTCTAGGTCCTTTAAGGAAATATTCTGTCCAATATAAATCATACTAGCTTCTGCCAGCGGCTTCGCCCGCGTGAATGTCGAAAATATAAAATATCCCAAGGCAACATACTCCTGGGATAAAAAGTATCCTATGTGCTATTCGAGACTATAATCTATCTCTGTGCCAAATTTCAGCCAGATCTGTCCAGCCGTTTGAGCGTGAAGAAGTAACAAACATACACACTCACCGACTTTTGCCTTTATAATATTAGTGTGAAGTTTGATATATCTAAAATCCAATACAAGTCATATATAACTGTCCCTTACGCACTCTCAAAATACCCTTGCTCTATGAGCTTATGGTCACCCACTCACCCCCCTGTACGCACAATAAAGTTATTCCCAAAACATTTAGTGCAGTGTATTCTAGGCAATTTTCTGTCTGATATCTGCATCTCTAGATCAGAACCTGATTCAAGCACAATAATTCCTCATTTACAGCAAGAAGTAGGCGACGGCCCTGTCCCGTGGTGTACACCAGACCAGCTGTCCTTCGTGGCGGAACAAGTGTCCCACCACCCCCCCATCTCGGCCTTCTACGCGGAGCACGTGAACAAGCGCATCCAGTTCGAGGCGTGGGTGTGGACCAAGAGCAAGTTCCTGGGGCTGTCCATCGGCGTGCACAACATTGGCAAGGGAACCGTGACGCTGCTTGACACGGGGGAGGAGTATACGCTTACATTCCCTAATGGTTATGGCAGGTGAGATTTTCTTCTTTATTTTAATTTAGATATCCGAATATGTAGGCCAACCTTCATAATGAAATAAAAATAACCCGTCTATTTTATTATCAAAAAATATTGGATACGTATTTATTTCTTTATCAAATCAGAAAAAAAATACAAAGATAAATCGCATCGTTCGGAATGGGGGCTTGTGACGTCACTTCTAAGTAAACGTAACATGGTGTGACATCACACAACATTTCAGTGCACTGTATTATCGTATTTTTTAAATATTTTTTCATGGTGTTTCCAGAGATCTCCCTACACGTAGGCACAATATTAGTTAAGATTGTAAAAAATAGAGGATGCCATTATTTTATCGTGTTTTTGCTACATAAATTAGTTACTAGTCTAGGGTTTGTGATGCGTGAGCAAAACCCATATAATACGCAGCCTTTACGTTTACTCATAATTATTTTTGGAATTCAAAAGTAAGCCCTCAGCAAAATCTTTATAATGTAGAAAGAAAAAAATCATTTGAATTTTGGGCAGAATAGCTAAAAACGAAAATAATTTTGGCATCCAAATCATACATTCATTCATACTCATTTAGGGTAACGATCTCCTAAAAGCACGTGCATGTATAATCGATCTCAATTAATGAACGTCTTAATTAAGTCTAAAACTGAGCCGTCAAATCATTTGTATACAAAATAAATTTTTATCTATACTTCTATACTAATATTATAAACAGGAAAGATTTTTTTGTTTGTTTGTACCGAATAGGCTCCGAAACTACTGGACCGATTTAAAAATTCTTTCACCAATAGAAAGCTATTCCTGAGTGACATAGGCTATTTTTTTATCCCGAAAACGGGTCCTGTGGAGTGGCCCACGGGAGCGAAGCCGCGGGGAACAGCTAGTTTAAAATAAAATTATAATAGAGATTCATCATCCTAAAGAACATTTTTTTGTCCGGGTATTTTGTCCAGTCACGTAAATGACCTGGTGTAGGTTGCGGGGATCCGCTGGATGCGGTACGCACGGGATCGGTCAATGTGGCGACGCCTGGGGGAGGGCTAAGTCCAGCAGTGGACGTCTTTCGGCTGATATGATGATGATACAGTGCGTTGAAATTTTGCGTGACGTCACGCCTTGGCACGCTTTTTACTTAGAAGTGACGTCACAAACCCTCATTCCGAACGATGCGATTTATCTTAGTAATTTTTTCTGATTTATTAAAGCAAAAAATACGTTTTCAATATTTTTTGATAATCAAACAGACGGGTTATTTTTCTTTTTAATCCTTGTGTCATCCCTATTTTCTTTACCATCCGCAGATCAATACTAACAGTCCCCTGGATAGAACTGGGTGGTTCAGTCTGTATAGAATGTGTCCAAACTGGCCATAAGGCAAACATCGAGTTCTTGACGAAACCTTTCTACGGCGGCAAGAAACATCGCGTCACTTGCGAGATATTCGCCGGCGTTGACAAGAAACCCTACTATACTGCCCAGGGAGAATGGAACTCGAGAATGGATGGGCGGTGGACTGATTCTGGAGTAAGTACTTAACAATTTTTTATTACATAAGAAAAATCAGATTTTTTTCTGGTTATTTGTCTTTTTACCCTACTGCCGAAGGAGGTTAATGTATTTATCAGTCTATGTATGTATGTTTATCCCTATGTGGTGTTCTAGAGACCAAACGCGTTAGTCGATTTCGATGACTCTTACGTCAGTCGATTCGTCTTAACCTTGCGATTGTCGCTGGCTACATTAAAATTGGAAAATAGAAAAATGACGGATTTTGGGTGCAATATGGAGGGCCCAATCTTTTTTTTCTTCCAAGTCCATCGTGTGGGATATCAAAAAAAAAGGTTTTGAGAGGTGATTTCAAAAATATATATCACTTATATGTTTAAATGTAATTCGAAAAAAAAAGGAACTAAAAAGTTATAAATAAAAAAAGTTAATCAAAAAACCCGACAGCTTAAGAAGCGAACTAAAATCATACTGTGCAGTTTGTGATTTTGAGATTTTGGACTGGATTTGGAAACAAAAAAGGGTACAACGTATCATTCAATCGACTTTGGGCTATTTATAAAAAAATCTGGGCTAAATTAGCAACTCGTTAGCGGATTCTAAATTCAAATACACTGTAAAAAACTTTGAATATAGAATGTGCTAAGCAAACGTTATCAAATCAAATGATGTCAGATAACTCTATGCCAAAACAAACCCTCATTCTAAATTCAAATCTCCACAGCGCTCAGAAGTTCTATTCGAAGTTTCAAACATGAAGCCGCGTCGCAAGCGCGTGGCGCCCGTGTCGCGCCAACAGCCGCACGAGTCGCGCCGCGTGTGGCGCCACGTCACGTGTGCGCTGCGGGCCGCCGACTGTGACGCCGCCACCAGCGCCAAGCGAACTGTGGAGCAGGCGCAGCGCGAGGCCGTGAAGACTAGGGAGGCTAACGGAGAGAAGTGGGCCACGCTGGTACGTAACATACACTAATACTACAGTACTCATGCCGACTGTGACGCCGCCACCAGCGCCAAGCGAACTGTGGAGCAGGCGCAGCGCGAGGCCGTGAAGACTAGGGAGGCTAACGGAGAGAAGTGGGCCACGCTGGTACGTAACATACACTAATACTACAGTACTCATGCCGACTGTGACGCCGCCACCAGCGCCAAGCGAACTGTGGAGCAGGCGCAGCGCGAGGCCGTGAAGACTAGGGAGGCTAACGGAGAGAAGTGGGCCACGCTGGTACGTAACATACACTAATACTACAGTACTCATGCCGACTGTGACGCCGCCACCAGCGCCAAGCGACCACTAATAACACACACACTAATACCACCGAAGGCTGGTATCTGTAGCACGAACCAAAACCAAAGATATAATAATAATAATAATAATAATAAAATATTTTATTGACACAAAGAAAAAGTTATACATTTACATTTGAAACCCTGACTCCTGTGCTAGGTGAGACCTGTGTTACAGGAGTCAGTGTCCTCACCCGTTATGGTACTTGTTTTCACAATATTTTATGCATCGGAAATAGAAAAAAAAGAAAAAAACAATAACAATCATTAAAAATAATACATTGTTACAATGCTCTTGCGTGGTGTGTGTGCATGTGTTTATGCATAGTTGTGAAAGTGTGAGTGTGTTGTGTTTATGTGTATGTGTTTGGTGTGTGGTGTGTGATCATGGTTGGTGGCTGGACTTAGGTTAAAATATGAAGATTTGGTTTGCCTACCTAACTATTAATCATCTCGAGTATTGTTCTTTGATTAAGTTTTCCGTCTGTTGGTAATCAAGTGTTTGAAGCAATGAATTTAGTTTTAACTTAGTTTTATTTTTTGTTAGTGGGTTTATGTTGAGGATGTTGTTTAATTTGTTATATAAATAAGTCGATAGGTATAGATGTTGCCGTCGAGCAGATGCGGTCTTACATTTGACTGTGCTACATACATTACCGATCGTTCTCCTATGTTTATTTGCGTGATTTACCGGAGTCCTCTCATGCTGTTTTAATGTGAGATTGAGCAGGTATAGTTGTCTCACTGTAAGTACTTGGCAACTTTCATAAAGGGTTCTTGTGGGGAACCGGTACGGCTTGAAGGTCATGACTTTTAACAGAGATCGTTGGGCTCTCTCGAGGCGTATCATGTAGGTTTTACAAGCACCTCCCCAAGCAGTAATACAGTAACCCACGATGGACTGTGCCAGAGCCAGATAAATCGCACGGAGAAGCTTAAACTCGGCCACTTGTCGTAGTTTCTTAAACGCCCATATAAGTTTCCTAACACGGGCAGAAATCTGTTCAATGTGGGGACGCCAGGTAAGTCCCTCGTCCAGAATCACTCCCAGGTACTTCATTGTTTTTTGTTGTATGATTGGAAGACATGAGCATGGAATACTACTGTTAGCGACGTCACAGGAGTGTGCTTTGAGACTTATTACTGTAGGTTTGATTTTGGCGAAAGTAAATTGTAAAAATGAGGTTTTCGAGATGTTAAGGGTTAATAAGTTCGCTTCCAGCCAGTGGATTATTTTACGTAAGCCTGTCTCAGCAGCCTCCCGCACCGCGTCCCAACGTTCACCGTGGAATATTAGTACCGTGTCATCTGCATAGCTAAATATTTTACCATTAATGAGAGACTGCTGGCATAGGTCATTCACATATAGTAGGAAAAGACTGGGGGATAGGCAGCTACCTTGAGGCACTCCGTAATCAACCCTGGCTTCATTGCTAATGACCTCACCGATCTTTACTTTTTGTGTCCGGTCATTGAGAAAGTCTGTAAAGATGCCCAGAGCCTTTCCCCGGATTCCAGCATGCTCCAACTTGGCCACAAGGGTTGGAATAGAGACAGTGTCAAACGCCTTGGCCAGGTCCAGGAAAACACCTAGACATTTCTGCTTTGCGTGGAGTTTCCCAGTTACGTAATCACCGAGTTGATTGACTGCATCTGCGGTGCTTTTCCCGGGCCTAAAGCCAAATTGTGCGTCCGATATTATTTTGTAGTGCTCTAGGTATTTCATAAGTCTACGGTTCATTAATTTTTCTAATATTTTTGATAGTGCTGACAGAACTGAAATAGGTCTATAATTTTTTACATCGTCCTGGTTTCCACCCTTGTGAACAGGTGTGATTAGGGATTTCTTAAAAATACGAGGATAAACACCTTGTTCAAAGCAGGCTTCAAAAAGTTTTGTAATAGGTGGAACTAGTACTTCCTTACCCAGCTTGAGGAGTTTAGCTGGAATAGAGTCCCATCCTGTGGCACAATCATTTTTTAGGTTTTTAATGACTGCTTCTACTTCAGCCTCGTCTGGAGGAAGTAGAACCATAGAATCTCGCGCAGGGGGTGTTTCAATGACATATGGAGTCAGTGAGGATTTTTTATTTTTTATAATATTGTCTGCCAATACCTTACCGATGTTCGAAAAATAGTGGTTTATTTCGTCAATGGCATTAGGCGCGCCCGTAATTTTAGTGGCAGATAGAAGTTTGTCAGCTGATTTTTGCTGCCCGGTATGATTGGTAATAGATTTTATAATATTCCATGTTTCTTTATTGTCTTTTGCAGATTTTAAAGCGTAGCTTTCGTGGGCATGTCTTAGCTTCCTGAGTAATAGATTACAGTGATTACGATATCTTTTGTATGATAACTCAACAATTCCGTTATTTGGGTCTGCCAGGAATTTTCCGTGGAGGTTATCCCTATGACGAATACACCGTAAGAGGCCAGGTGTGATCCAGGGCTTAAGGACTACTTTACGATTGGGAGCCTTCACTACTGTTGAGTGTTGGGATACCGTGGAAATAAGACATTCGACAAACTTTGTAGCGGCTTCGTTTGCATCACAATTTTGTGAAATAAAAGTAAAATCGGTAATTTTTAATTGTTCAATAGCGCTCTCATAGTTTACTTTTGTAATTTTTTTATGATTCTTGTTTTTAGAGGGAGCGCTACCTAGACATAACAATATGGAGGCGTGGTCACTGACTGTGGAGTCCATAACTATAACTGTTGCACAAGTAGTGGTTCTAATCATTATGTGATCGAGGCAGTTATGCAATCTAGTAGGAAAGGTATGTCCCGGCAGGAGGCCCATCTCTGCAGTTAGATTTAGATAGGACGAACTATTACTATCTGTATTATTAGGTTTTATGTCTATATTTATATCTCCTACTAGCATTATGTTATTCGCTTTAAATTTACTCAAAATATTTTCTAGGGAGTTAAGGAAGCTATCTATACAATGTATTGATGGTGATCTATAGGAAGCTAGAATACAAATATCGGGATCGATTTTTAAAAGAAGAAAGTTAGCCCCTACCGGGTCCGGCTCTTCAACCGTACATTGGAGGTTGTTTTTAACAAATATTACAATTCCGTCATTTTGGTTAAGACATTTTTTGCTTGAGTATGTCACGTAATTATCCATAGTCGGTATCGGTTTGTCAGCATTTAGCCAGCACTCTGTCAAGATTATGATATCGATTTCATACGATAGCCTAGCCAATTGAGCCTGAAAACCATCCATATTTTTATAGATACTTCGGATGTTTTGAGTTATAATTTTTAGCGAGGTTTTAGAGGCTTTTATGATTTCGTTACAGGTCTCCGTATCACAGCGATGAGAAGATGCCACTGCAAAGTTATCTATCTGTGCTGAGATGTCATTGTCCATGTTAGTCATTGAATAAACGTATATATTTTTTGGTGCATGTTAGGGGGCGAATTAATATGATAGACGTGGTGAAAGTTAGTCCTGGATTAATTATGTTAGGCATACCCATACGAGAACAATTTATATTATGTATGTAAGTGGTTTCGGTGTTTGTTTGTATTGTGTTAAGTGGTTTTGGTTGAATGTGTTTTGTTTGAGTGTGTTTGTTTGATTTTTGTTTATGTGTTTTACATAAAGAGAGCAATTGAAGATAAAAAATAAAAAATAAAATAATAGCAAACAGTACATGAGCAAGACGCACAAGTTCTCTATACAGTCACAGTGGTAATTTGTGTTTTAGATCGGCTTCGCCTCTTACAAGTATGTATTGATCTCCTTCTTTTTGTCGAAGAAAGACTTTTCCAAGTGAGGTCCAGCAGTACTTAAAGCCATTTTCGCTCGCAAATTTCCTCGCCAGGTAGAATAATCGTTGTGCCTTCATAGTCAAGACCTCGGATAGAAATATCGGTTTTAATTCACCTGGTATATTAATATGGGACGTGTTAAGCTTGGCTTGGGAGTGATTGCGATTGAAGTTACGAACTTTATGCAGTATATTTTCCTTTGCAGTTACCGAGACAAAGTCAACTATAATAGCTGACCCTCCACCCTTTTTATTAATGCGAAAAATATCTTTTATATCCTGTCGTTCGACAGGCATATCCAGTACTTTGGCTGTTTCAGATACTACTCTATGCAGATCCTCTTTATTTTCACCTTCCTTCTTTGGTATATTTCTCATCTCTATTTTTGTAAGACACGAAATCCGCTCCAAATTCTCGACTTTATTTTCTAGCTGATTAATATATGCATGATCAATTTTTCGTTCTCTATCAATTTCATCAATTTTTATTATTATGTCATCGTATTGTTTAGTGACGAAGGCTAGGGAAGATTTCATCTCCGAGTTTTGTGCTATAATTTCGCGCATTGACTCTTGCAATGATTTAAATTTGTTTTCCGACTGGGCGGTAGCCGATTTCAATAAGTCTCGTATCTCTTGCATAAAAGCGACCATATCATCTTCGCGTCTACGTTTGTTTCGTGCTGTGGCATTTGCATCTCTGCTGGTTAGGTTGGGGGCAGATCCGGTTAGTGATATAGTTGGATTTCTGACATGAAGAGTCTCAGAGTCACTAGCTATGGACGTGGCTGGTGATTTGGGCATGATGTTAATGTTTACGTAAACTCGCAACAATACCTTGCAGCCACTTGTGGCGGTGTCCGGCGCCGGCGTTTGCGCGTAGCTCTCTTGAGGCGATGCAATGTAGTACGGGGCGTTGTGAGTCACGGACTCACGGCACGCGCAGTCGCTGTGTGAGCGGGATGGCAATTATGGAGAGTGCACTGTTCTTGCGGAGGTGAGGCAGCGGCGGCGGGCGCGCGGTTACCACACCTTGTGAGCTTGGTGACCGGCCGATATTATCACGTAGCGAACGCAAATTTGTTCACTTCTTGTATTCGCATATAGGTGACATTCCCATATGCGGTTGTGGTGATAAATTAATATTATTATTTTAAATTTCGACACACGTCCACTCTTGGTCACAGTCACGGGCGAAGGGGAATAATAACGACACTGCGCTGGTTCTTACTGAGTCTCCTTGAGTCGGCGGTTGGATCCACTGACAATCCGGCACCAGCAGTCTACATGTATGCACCCTTACTTATTAGTGTATTCTGGGTGTAACTTTCAGATTAGCCACTTTTAATACAAATTACAACTTTACAAATTATGTATTTTTATCATTATCATCAGCCTTTTAATGTTCCCATTGCTGGGACACAGGCCTCCTGTCTGTGGGAGAGGGAATGGGTCTTAATCCGCCACGCGACCCCAGTGCAGGTATGTGGATGCCACATGTCTTCGAATGTTTGGTTCTAGGACATGCCGGTTTCCTCACGATGTTTTCCTTCACCGTTTTTAAAGCAGTGGTGTTGAAATAATTTACACAAAGTAATTCGCCTGCCTGGTTTTGAATCCACGACCCGTCTGCTGTATTTTTTATAACAAAAATCGTATCACTATTGTGATGGGACAGACACTCATCGGGGTGATTCCATAAGTGTCCTGTTTTATAATAAGTACTGAAAAATACAAGACAATACAAAAAATGTATGTCAGAGAATGATACAAAATTCTGTTTCCTTTACTTATCTCAGTGATATCGTCATGTATTTACCGATGGTCTTTTTTTCTTTACAGCTGTTCAGCCCTAAAGGCGAAGACGGATGGGAGTACACGACGCCCCTCAGAAAGCGCGTCCCCACAGCAAAGACAACGCCCCAACATAAAAACGGAGAAACGGCCGAAAACACTAGATAATCTACTCAAAAACAACCTTGGACTATTATAATAAGGTAGAAATTCCTCTGTCACAGCAAAACGGACCTTGTAGGGTAGGACAATGTTCACAGTGACGCACTGTTTCTACGGCACCACACTTCGGCCTATGTTCGGAAATCTTCGGTAGAAAGAGATGATGATATCTTGTTGTTATTTTCTTATATTAATGGAGGGTAGTCGAAGTGTGTTGTCTTAAGTTTTAGAAATCGGGAAAGTTGGACCGTTAAGTCACTTTTGCCATAATTTTACGGTTTTGGACGTCGCGCATGCTCTGTAAACTTAGGTATTTTTTTATGGATGTATATTTTTTTAAATAATTGTTTCCTTTAATTTCGAACCAAGAAAGGTTTCTTCACAATGAAATCTTCCTGTAGAGAGACGCAATGCAAATGCAATTTCCTTTACTAAAATTGTAAATGCAATTTCTTAAAGTTGTGGTTGACTAAGTGCATTGCTTACTTGAAACTTATTGTTAAGTTTATTGTAATTTACAAGTTAACGAATTTTTTTCTTATTTTGCTGTGGAAAGTAAAAATATTTTCATCGAATTTATACGGCCACATAACATAGGTTTTTATGTAAAAATATACCTCAAAAACATTTATAAAATTACTAAATTATCATTTACAATGGTTTGCTACGATTCCTAAATGCATGTTATGTCGCAACAATTGACAACACATAGCAACGTTATGCAACATCGCGCGATGTTGCCAGATCAACATGGCGGGTAGCATGAGTGCCGGTAGTACCCCTTTGGCTTCATTAAAATATATATACAGCTAACTTTTCCTCGCGGCTTCGCTCCTGTGGCGCACCCCACAGGACGCGTTTTCGGGATAAAAAAAAATAGCCTAAAAAAATAACTCGGGAATAATGTAGCTTTCTATTGGTTAAATAGTTTTGTGTTTATCCATTAAAAAACAAATCATTCCTCTTCATAATATCAGTGTAGATGTAGAAAAAGCCTCAAATTATAATAGAGAACCTAGCTTATCCAAGGCGAGATACAAAAAATTATTGAATCCTTCTTTGTTTCTCATAAACATTTCAGCAAAGTCGACAAACTTAGTTGTATCTCTGTACAAATAGGCAAAAGAAGATCCATCATATTTAAAGCGGGGATGCTACTGCAGGTTCGAGGTGGTTTAGGAAAAGAATACTTGGAAGGATTTGGGGGAGTCCTTTGCCCAGCTGTGGGACAGCGTAGGATAATATAAAAAAATATGTTGTAAATGGTAAACGTTTTGTCATGTTGCATAGTTGTCGCTCGATATTGCGCTACAATTCACCAAAACGATAACTAATAAAGCCACAACTTATAAAATACACTATTCGGGGCAAAAAGTGAATGGTATATCGCACTAGCGTTAGTCCTGTCATCTTTCCTTTTTATTTCCATTATTTGTGAAAGAAGGTAGCTGATTTTGAACTAGATGCGAAACGCTATTTAGTTTTGTTACTCAATAGTGGGATTGCCTAGAAATTAAATATAAGAGGCTGAGTTAATTGGTTGGATTTAACATACATGTAATATTAATGGTGTCATATAGATGAAAATACAAATGCCCTGTAACTTGCATATAAGTGCACGAGTATCTTGCTTGCCATTGTTAAGGTGACAATACACATGCCTGTAACTTGCATATAAGTGCACGAGTATCTTGCCTTGCAACCACAATAACTTCTGATTGGTTAATGTTCGAATGGCATGCAAGCAATTTGCACACTTTTATGCAAGTTACAGGCATGTGTATTGTTAGCTTATTATTATGGCTACTTGCACACTTCTGTCAAAGTTAAAGGCATGTATTTTTTCCCTTAAATCAACTTCTAATATCGTTATCAAAGTAATGTGAATGTCTAAAGAAATACTCAATTTATCAAATAAACTACAATACTAAGAATACTAATATATGCTAAAGATTATGTGGCCGTATCAAATGGGCATTATGTCCTCCAACAAAACCTGAAAATGTATCGACTAAATGACAAATCGATTAATCGACTAAAAACGAGAAGTGAAACAAACTTATGAACTAATTGTAATCGAATAAGTTGCTGTTGTCTTATCGTTTCTGCACAAGAACAAAAATATGCACTTATCAGTAATCATTGTCAATTAAATATCGGTGAATAGTCGAGATAATAACGACTAAAATACTGATATTGAGCCGCATTTGTTTAGTCTAGTAATCGAACCTAACGTGTTATATGCCGCGTTTTCCCCTGCAAGCAACTAGCATGCAAGTTGAATAGGGTAACCTACTATGTTTGAAAAAGTACTTAAAAATTTTGATTTCCTAATAAAATTCACAAAAATAAAATATTTCGGCAAAATAAACACTCTTTTTTACCATAAAAATACATTTAAATTGAAAACTTTTTTTTACTGCCCGCAAAAAAGCTGTCTGCCATTTTTCGTGACGTCATACTGGTATGTAATCAAAACAGTCGGACGACCGCCATTATCTGATTGTTGATAGCTGTTTAGACTGAATTGACAGATGAGAACTAATAGTTTTTGCCTATATGACGTCACGCCATTGCGGCTCGTGTTTTAGGTCATGTGATATATAGATTAAAAATATGTATTTATAATTGTAAATTCGGTTTTATGACTCAAAATGCGAATATTTAAGTATATTTCTACATCATTGCGGGGCACGTTCTTCGTGTTTGATCACCTAATACCTCGGTTGCCTGCAATGTAATGCGACTTGCATGCAAGTTGCTTGCATGTGGAAACGTGGCCTTAGAAAGGTAGAGAAAAGAATCGAGGATCGATTTAGTGGACACATTTTCGTTATTAGCATGCGCGACACTATTACATAAGTTTTATTTTATAATTCATATTTTCTTGTAAATTCTCAATCTTATTATGGCCTATGATAGATAATTCAGCAATAATAATTGTAAATAATGTTATATTTCAAATTGCAACGCTTATGTACATTCTGTTCGGTTCGGACGCGCGATGGGCACCGGACGAGTTACGCATGGACTTAGAAATATATTTAAGAAGATAGATACGTTTTGGTCGAAGTACGGTAGTGTTGAAGTCGCGAATTTAATGAGTATTATGAAAGAAGTGTTATAATAGTGAATAGTTGGTTTTAGTCGGCAGCTGTAGCGTTGTGAGAACTAAGGTATGGTTATAGTAATTTGTAAAATATTACAAGTTTTCAAATAAGAATTCTCTTCACCGTTGAATTTTTGCGTCGACACAAGCAAAATACATCTGTTTTCATGTTTTAATGCAATTGATAAGTCAGTCGGTTTCAATCGTCTTAGAAATGCTTTGGGAAACATTATATGGAAAAGTTTTTGTAGTTAAAAATATCAAATAAAACAATATTTGGAACAAGCAGATGATATCAAATGAATAGTTTTTCTAGCAAAACTTTTCTATACAATGATCTTCTGAATTCCATCTAGATTCTAAACATTTTGTATGATATTTCAGTTCGTATGTAGTGCAAATAATTCTAGTATTGTACAGTAATATCCCGACGTCTATCCAATTTACCCATTGAGTATAAATTACATGGAGTACGTAAATACGCCCCTGTTAGAAACGTTAGTACCCGGGCCGTACTATGACGTCTTAAAGCCATCATGGTTCCAGCGAGAAAAAGAGACGGAGCAATACAAGGCGAATATCACTATCCCTTTTCCACAGCGGTATCATGATAGCATTGTCACTTCGTAGTACGAGCCCTGATTAACTGTTTATGGTAGCCATAAAGCAGGATTCGTGCATGTATGGGTGGCTGTTCATTTGCGCCCTCCATATGCTAGCTACTGCGTGTCAGTCATTTAACAATCTATATTTTGAATTCAGAATTCGAGAAAATTATCAAATTTTGAAACAAAGCAACCAAAGGCAGCCAGCATTATGCTGAGTGATGGCCATTTTGTACGGATGTGCCGCATATTTTCACAGTCATTCATTTTGTTTCGCTTTTGTTTATTTTTTGTACGTTATGTATTTTGCTGGGCGCAAATAAATTATTTTTCTATATTTCTTCTTTTTCTTTCTTTCAAATTCCATTGCAACTCGTTCTTTTTTAGTACTTTTTAAAACAAATGGTTGTTTAATAATAAATTTTAAATATACACCTCCAAAAGCCGATTCTTAATTAAATAAATGGAAGGAAGAGACGGAGGAGTGAAGAGACTTGCGCAGGAGTGGAAAAATTATGCTAGTAAAAATGCCGATACTTGATTTGGTGACGATGGATTAAAATTATCTCGATTTATGAATTCAAAAATTGTAAATAGAACTCTGAGAAAAATTAACAAATAATATAAACATAGGGAAGGGAGATACGGAGGTCTTATAAAATCCATTGGTAGAGTCAGGCCTTGTTACTGTAACAAATATAATCACATATTAGTGTGACGAATGACCAAACCCGCGTTAGCTGAGCTGTGATTGGTTGAATAAAGTCTCAACAGCCAATCGCATCACTTGAATTGCGTTAAATTTATAAAACGTCGATAATAGGGATGTTCCCTGGGTAGAAAAATGATATTTTTATTTAGTCCGTCAGTGAGATTATCAAATAATATTGGTCACGTATTTTTTTATTTACCAAATCAATAATAAATGACAAAGGTAAAGCGCCTCAAAGTTCAGGGCTGGGGCTTGTGACGTCACTAAGGCAGTATTAAGTGTACTAGCAGCGTGACGTCACACGATATTTCAATGCATTATATCGTCGTCACTTTATATTTAAGTGTTAAGAGAAAAATACGTGTCCAATATTTTTTATTACTCTACCTGACGGAAAAAAACGATTTTTTTATAAACTTGCCTATTTCTTTCCAGAAACTGACTTCTAACCTTTTCTGGGTTTTCTTCTAGATAAGCACGTGGTTTTCGGGATATTACTAAACCTTTTTCGTTACCTCTCATGTCTTTCAATCATCCTGGTCCATCCGTTTGTGCGATGTCCCCGGGACTCTAAACTTCACCTAACGTTAGTTAGTAGGTGCTCGCATTTCTAAGTCCACTGTTCGTCGGTTCAACTGTAATAATTAGCGAAAAGACTGACAATGTGAACGAACTCTAACAGAATCGACGGTCACGTGCAAAATTATGATTAATTATGAATTATTCAATCACATAGACTTATTTAATTACATAGTTATAACTACCATGTTGTATATTTAAATAAAAAATTAAATTATTTTATGTGTTTTGTTTTTACTCTACGTTTGTATCACCTTTTATACCTAAATTAGTGGCCCGCCCCGGGTTTGGTTGAGTCTGTAACGGATGTGACGTCAGCCTACGTGCAACCGACCAATGCCCGCCGAGCCCGCCGAAGCCAAGCCGCCATATTGAAGCCTCAACTCCAGTCAAGCCATGTCAAGCAGCGGGGATGTGTCAATATAAGCGATTGCCAGTTATTTATTTATTTATTTATGTACACACAAAACACTTAACAGAGAAAAGAAATAATACATATAGAAGAGCACAAAGGTACGGTTTATTTTCCTCTTTCGATTGTGAATACAAGATCTGAATAAAGCTCTGCCCGGTTTTTATTTATCCTTTTCAAGTCATAATAATTTACAGCCTATAACCGTCAGGAAAAATGTACCATTCAAATGATGAAATATTTTTTTTTAAATAGGTGTAGCGGTTCCAGAGACACGTAGGGACAAACTCACAAAAATCGGTCCCTCTCTTTATAATATGAATATTATGCAAACAAAGAGTTTACTCATATCTAAACTAATAGGTAATAGTAGCTCTGTGAGCTGTAAACCTTATGAGTCTGTCTTTTTACCCGACTTCCGAAGACTGTGTTTATCAGTCTATGTATGTATGTTTGTTCCTATGTAGCGTTCTAGAGACCAAACGCGTTGTTTGTCTTAAGAATTAATTATCTATATATTTATCAAACCTGCTCACAAAATTTCATGGGAATCTGTTGAGAAATACGACCTGTAGAGGAGAACAGCCTGACAACCGCCAGACATCCGCAGTCAAATTGCGCAATTGAATTCGACGCAATGTTTGACCGCTATCAAATCGACCAATCACATGAGAGATGAACAACGCGTTGTGAATTTCAGCCTCTGTGATTGGTCGATTTGATAGCGGTCAAACCTTGCTTGCGCCTTACCGAATTTACTTGCGCAATTCGGCGGACATACGTAAGCATATTTGTCCAAGCTGAAACGGAGACGCTTCGCGGTCACTCGGTCAATATTATAAAGATGTAAGAATTTTAACGAAAATGCTTTTACTGATATAAATCAACATGACTCGAAACCACGGCGGATTGATAATGGTAAATAAAACAATAGTAATTTCAGTTTCAGGTTGAATATAATTACATAATGGCATTTATAATAACAGAACTAAATTTTTGGTAAAAAAAATATTATAGCACAAAATTATTAAAAGTTTCTGAATTAACGAATCTGAACTATTTAACCGCGGAGTTGGTCTATTTTTTGTCGGGACCATTTTTTGAGGAAGCTGAAATCAGTACAATCTTAATTAATTAAAAGAAAATAACTGTTACATAAGGGATAAGTGGTTTATTTTTATATTTCAAAGCTGTCGCGGGACCAATAAGGAATACGCATTATTTTTTTTATTTGCGGCATGTCATACTTATTAATTACTTACCATAGCAAACAAATATTAATTTTTTGAAGTGAAACTTCTTTATCGACGTATGGGAGAAATTTTGTACGTATCGTCACGTTTTTCGGTTACGCGCCATGTTGCTTTTTTTTATCAAAGTTTAGTAAAAAGACTTATTCAAATTTAAGTGAATTTACAAGAAAAGTGAGAGTGATTATATATTTCGTTTTATAAATTCAACACGTATGAGCATGATTTTAATATTTATAAATTATTATTTTTTTTTTTTTTTGTATTTGTATATATTTTTTTTTAATATTTTTTTTTTATATTTATATATTTTATTTACAATGATAAAATAAATTACTCATTAATTGTATGCATGTCTATAATAATAAAATGGCTTTAATTTAATACGGAAAAAAATGTTTTTCTTAAGGCTTAAGCCTTATCTACCCCATTTTCGTGAAGTTGCAAATAGTAGAAAAATGATATGTCGTAAAGAAGTTTCACTTCTTACCTGTGTACTTTGGTACACACACACATTTTTTGTTTTTTTTTTTTAAATATCTTGGTCAACGACCAAATTGTAAAGCTTCGATCAACAATACCAACTAGATGTAGGGTCGGCGCAAGAAATGCGTCTCGGCACGGGGTTCCAGCGCTAACATAGAAAATTTGGTTCATTTAAATGTCATTAGATGGGGAGATATGCATCGATTCGTTATTCAATTGTGTATAAAATTAACATTTTCTAGAATTGATCTTACACATTGTATGTTCTTTTTTAATCAACACTCCTAAGCACAAAATCATGGAATATTGGGCTCAATGGCTCAAAAAAGCTTAATTCACATTTCAAAATTATTTGAACGGATCATTCAAAATTGATTCTAATAGATGGCGCGGTTTTAAATTTACGAGGCATGTCAGGCGTTTCTTTTTCATATGTTTTTGGTACAATGAAACGGTAAAACTTTCAAAAAATACTATAAAACAAATCGTCACTGTATTGTATTCCTTCTGTATTCAAATGTCAAAGTTGAGAATTAGAAAGAGAAGTCTGACGTGCCACCTGACACGACGCCTATACAGGCTTGTTTCTTTCTTTTTAGTTTTTATTTATAGTATATTTTTTCACGTATTCTTTAAATTAGTTTTTACGCAGTGGGATTTTTGTTTCTTTCAATATTTTTTTTTTCAGTATGTAGGTAGTATTCTATTTTAGAATGTTTATAGATAAACAGGTCAAAACATTTTATTTTTCATGCATATTCCCTATTCTTTCCACAGAATAGAATTTTGACATTCAAGGGTTCGGACACCTATTAAAATATTGTAGTACACATGAATATAATAGGGGTTAAAGTATGAAATTGCCGTTTTATTGTAATAGGTACTTCGAATTGACATAGAACCTTCATGGTTTGAGATTTTTGAGTGAAACTTTTTTCACATGGTACCTATGAAGTTCTTCTTTTAAAAAATCGACTTTCAGTTATTTTTTTTATTCAGCTTAGACAAGAAAGATGGATGCTTCGAAAATTCGACTGTTTTTTGAATACGAGTTCCGACGCGGAACTAACGCGGCAGAAACAGCTCGCAATATCAATGTTGCGTTTGGAGAGGGGACTGCTAATGAACGCACCGTGCGATTTTGGTTTAAACGCTTTCGTGAAGGAAACTTTGATTTGAAGAACGAACCACGTGGAAGACCACCCACACAGGTGAATAACAATGAATTGAAAGAGATGGAGGAAGCCGATCCGAGACTTCCCAGGCATCAGCGGCATGGTTTAACGTTACCTTACGAACAATATTGACTCATTTGCGTCAATCAATAAAATAAAAAAATATATAAAATGGGTGCCTCATGATTTGACTGATCTGCAGAAAGAAACGCATGTTGAAACTTGTGTTGCCTTGTTGAATCGATACAGAAATGAAGGAATATTGGATCTAATTGTGACATGTGATAAAAAGTAGATTCTTTACGATAACCGTAAGCGAAGGAATGGCTGACCCCAGGTCAAACGCCGCAAAAGTGTCCTAAAGCAAAACTTACCAATAAAAAGGTAACGGTAACTGTTTGGTGGTCTCAGCATGACAGTATGGTGTTATTCACTATAGCTTCTTCGATATGGTCAAGCAATAATGGCAGATGTCTACTGTGCCGAACTCCGAACAATGATAGCAAAACTAGCAGTGAAACAGCCCCGACTCACGAATCGCAATCCATGATAACGCGAGACCTCATACAGCACGAGAAACCGTTTTAACTCTACAGGAACTGCAATTAGAAACCATTCGTCACCATCCGTATTCGCCAGACCTTGCTCCGACGGACTACCATTTTTTTTCGTGATTTGGACAATTTTCTACGTGTTGAAATTTTTCTTCCCAGCTGTACAAAATGCTTTCAAACAGTTTGTCGAATCTAGATCACCAGAGTCCTATCGTGAAGGCATAAATGAAATGAAATGCATAATTCCTATTAGAAGGCAGCAATGTATGGATAATAATGGTAATTATTTTGATTAAATAAATATGCTAAATTATAATTAAAAAAACAATTTTTCAGTACATATCGACAATTTCATACTTTAACCCCCTAATATTATTATGTACAACTAGCTTATGCCTGCGGCTTCGCCCGCGTGCGTGATTGTCGTAAAATATCCGAAGGGAACATATTCCCGGGATAAAGATAATCCTATGTGCTATTCCAGACTATAATCTATTTCTGTGCCAAATTTCATACAGATCCGTTCAGCCGTTTGAGCGTCAAGAAGTGACAAACATACAAACACACTCACAGACTTTCGCCTTTTATAACATTAGTGTGATAGTAAGATAAATACAAAAGTAACTCCTTTCTGTCCCATTGTTAGGTTTTCACGTCTAAACGAATTTGTATGCAACCTGGCAGACGGTTAGACCATGAGCTAAATTAGGACATACCTACGATAGGTACTTTTTGTTTCGTTTGGTTCCCTTGCGATAATTACCAGCTTTCACGCGGGCAACGCAGCTGGCAGATGTTAGCTTATGATGTAAGTAGGATTGTACGTGACATACGTACTACGTCCCGAAGCCTTCTTATCACACGGCGTATCCTTAATAAGTGTGTCCGTGGGTGCAGTCAGAACCCTGAAGTTGACCTGGTTGAAGTCCATCGATTCGTACAAGAACCGTGACTGTCTGTCACTCAGGATCCAGAGGTTTCCTTCGCCGTCTACCTGAATTTATCAGAAGTGGTAAGTTAGAGGCTTTTTCAAAATGAATACGCGACCACTATCACTAGGGCGGGTGCGGGCGCGATTCTGAGTTCAATCGGACTGTATTATATGTTCAAATCGCGCTGAAAACTCTGCTTGCGCGGTGCAGGATTTTGTTTTTTAGCGGGCTATAGAGGCTAGCAGTGTTCCCTCAGGGCATGGGGTCCCAGCGCTAAAAAAGAAAATTTGGTTCAAATAAATGCCAATAGATGGCGCGATAAGCATTGATATATAAAACAAATCGTCACTGTATGAACAAGATAGTCACGAACTGAGAAAACTCCTTTTACTTGTAAGTCGCTGCTAACACCATCTATATCTATAGAACGGAACCGAACGCAATCGAAGTAGAATTACTTATAAAAATAATCATCTTAATTAGACGAAAAACGCTAGTTACGTCGGTACGGTTTCTTTGTATGGGATGAAGCATCTGTATGCTAGTATTATATTATCTATGCTCAGGGTAAAACAGTAGACGATTGGTTGCTAGCGAGGCCGTTCCGTCACGTCGCGCCATAGTCACATCAGAAAGGATGCAACGGCGTTTCCACATGTTTGATAAATCGCGCCCGCCTCACAACCCGCGCATGCTCGTCACGTCACCATATCCGGGGGCCTAAAAATGAGTTCATAGAGCCAACTATACTATGGTCTCTAGATAAAGAGTCGTACTATTAGCGAAAGCGAAGGTCGAAATGCTAAAATAGGGAATTCACGCGACATGAACTTATTATAGCCGCCGCCGGCTTTCCGTATAAATAATACTGGGCGTGTAGCACCATTCCTTTTTTGCAAAGGGAAGGACAATGTCTTTGAAACTTTTCTCTCAAAAGCAACCACAACCACGTTAACTACTCGCAAAGCAAATTCGTAATACATACTTTGACGTCATTCGGAAACTCCATTATGTTGCAGTCGCTGAGAATCACGGGAATGTTTTCTTCGTTAAATTCTTTGTCCATGTTCCAACATCCTAAGCCATTTTTGCACACCTGTTAAATAAGTACGTAAAGGTAAGGTAACTTCTGCCATTGGAAGCCATCGACAGCTGGTGCCGGTAGGCATGTGCGAACTATCAAGAAATGACGCCGAGCTGATGATGTGAGATCTGGCCACACAAATTGCCTGCGCTGACTTGCGTTGACAATCGGACTGCATGGCTCCTGCAGTGGCTGAGCTATTGTCTGACTACGCTGCATATCGAGGGTTCGTTTCGCGCATGGATCAAATATTACATATGTTTCGGGTCTAGCTGTTTGTGCAAGCAAGTTTATATGTTTGTCCTATGACACATGAGCCTTTTATTTTTAATTTAATTTTATAGTCTCGCGCTTGACCACTATCTCGCCTGATGGTAAGCGATGATATGGTCGACGGTGTAGCACGCTTGCCTAGAAGTAACCTAGTCACTCTTGACTTAAAGACCCCTAGATTGTAGCTATCTAACACTAACACGGCAATACTTCCTGAGGCAAAATTTAGAAATAAAAACATAAAAAAATTAATTCGTTGTTTTGAAGCCCCGATAAACCGACTCCAGCTACTACTACGGCTAGCTTTCTATATGAATTCATCCTATAGGTACCTGAGTATAAAATAGAACGTTATTATTTGGATCTATATCTAAGGCCGTGGCTTGTGATTTTGGCCCTCTGTCACCAATTATCTGGAAAAGAGAAGGAACAATGAAGCATTTTGGGTAAGTTTGAAAGATCATCATAATCTAACTCCTAATAAAATAATGAGGTAAAGCTTTTTTTAGTTTACTATCTTCTGCCAGTGGCTTCGCCCGCCTGAATGTCTAAAATTATCCCAAGGGAGCATATTCCCGAGATAAAACTATAATCTATCTCTGTGCCAAATTTCATCCAGATCCGCAGATTTCAGACTTTCCCCTTTTTAATATTAGTAATAAGACTTTCCACGAAAGAAAAAAAAAGGGAAAGAGAGAGAGATAGGTGTCTCCGCTCTGGGGTGGGCGAGGGATCTGTCAGACTCTTACTTAACTGACAAAAACCTCCCCGCAGGTGTTCCATCGCACACTTACAGGGTGCAGGTGCGTGTGTGACTCCCGCTGCCCCGGGACAGTGCTGGCCCGCCTTTCGCAGGCTTCGTCCCGTAATGGGAACTGAGGTGTTAGGTACTTCCCATTGCGGGTGAGGTGCGCGAGGAATACTATACGCGCCGCCACCTCGGCTCCTGATTGATGGCGGCGGCGGATCTCCAGCCAGGGACCGAATCCGTCGTCCTTAGGGTGGAAGAGGCAGTTGTCTGCCCTCTGCCGACGCCAAGTGCGTCTAGTGCGAGACTGGAGAGCACTGGTCCTCTCCCTTTCCTTTTTCGATGCCTCCTGCGAGAGGAGATCACCGCGTCCTAGGACTCCGCACTGCTAATCATTGAACGAACCACGGTTGGTCGTGACAGGTTGCTTCCCACCTAAAATCTACGTCGACTTTTAATAAGGTTACCTAAGTCAGCGGTCCCGCCATAGCGGTCGCAAAAATAATTGCGCACAAGTCTAGGTACTTAGTAGATAAACTCAATTCCCATACAAACCTCAACTCCACTGAATATGTCTTCTTGAGCTGCATCTTTATTTCTTAACAGTTTAGTTGACATTTTGAAGAGTTTAGTGCTGGACGTCGGATGCATATACAAATCGCAGTAACTGAATGTTGAATTTTATAAGATACGTTATTTATTTATTTAAATAATAGTATACACACAGAGAGTACAGTTTCCTTGCCTGATCACGTCAGAAATGAGGATATCCGCAGGAGAACCAAAGTTACCGACATAGCCCGATGAATTGCCAAACTTAAGTGACAGTGGGCAGGGCACATTGCTCGCAGAACGGATGGCCGATGGGGCCGAAAAGTTTTGGAATGGCGACCGCGAACCGGAAGACGATACGTTGGAAGGCCTCCCAGTAGGTGGACCAATGACCTGGTTAAGGTTGCGGGAATCGAGAGGGAAACGAGACGCACGGGATCGGTCAATGTGGCGACCCCTGGGGGAGGCCTATGTCTAGCAGTGGACGTCTTTCGGCTGAAATGATGATGATACACACATATTTACAAAGGCGGGCAGTGCCGTAGGCTTTTTCATTCATTAATCATCAGTCTATAGTAACATTTTTCTAGACATAGGCATCTCCAATCGTACGCAAATTGGCCCGAAGTTCGGCTACTGCCAGTCTAGTGCTACTAGCTAGGCTACTACACTACCCAGCGAAGATCGTAGTTCAACTACCCCGATATCCGACTTTGCATTTGATTCGTAAAAGAACGGAATGGTTGATTATGGAGCTGACAGTTTTAACTATTTTTGGCTATTTAACTGTTCTTATAGTTTTTATTAAAGTCTACCAGATGTACCTTAAAGTAAAAAAAACTGGCCAAGTACGAGTCGGACTCGCGCACTGAGGGTTCAGTACAAACAGCTACATTCACCAAAATTGTTAAATAACATTACCAGATTTATCTTAAAGTAAAAAAACTGGCCAACTGCCACTGAGTCGGACTCGCGCACTGAGGGTTCCGTACAAACAGTTTCATTCACCAAAAATGTTAAACTATGAGGGCACCGAACATTGCTCTAAAGATAAAATAAACAGTATTGAGGGACAAAATTAACTTTGCCGTTGAAAAACCGTACATACATCCACATGAGTTGCGGTCAGTTTACCAACTGAAAATAAATTAATAATCTTTTTTTTTAAGTAGTGTTTTATATTTACTTGTGCTATAAGACATTGCTCCTTGCCAAATTTCATGATTCTAGGTCAACGGGAAGTACCCTGTAGATTTTGATTCCCTTGCGAATGTAAAATATGCGTTATTAAGGGCTGTATCATCTGTATAATTTTTTCACAGATGCAAGGGGTTGCAAACTTGAGTATACGATTAATTTCAACTCGATACCTCCGCGCGTTCCCGAGATCCCGAGGTCTTGGCGGACAGATTGATAACAAAGTGATCCTATAAGGGTTCAGTTTTTTCCTTTTAAGTTACGGAACCCCAAAAACATCAATCGAAATTGGTCAGTTATCACAAGAACTACAAATAAGTTTAACAAAAACCATCAGAAAAAGAGTGTCCGTGGAGTTACTTGCACGTTCTTCTCCATAGAGACCTACTGACGCTTGCGAATATGCAACTAGATTCATATTTTGTTTGACAATTCAAAAGTACCTACCTATGTATGGTTTAGTTGAATTAAAAACATTTAGATTTTATTTGATTTTGATTCATCTCACCCATCCTTCTTAGGCTGTGACAAAGTAGCAGAAGACACCCCATCGCTCCAGTAGAAATCAATCCCTCCAACTTTGTAGACCCCGGCGTGGGGGTCAAAATGGAAGTAATGGTTCTCCACCCGCCAAGCCTGGTCATCATGCAAGCTGTATACGATGATCGCATTTGACCCCATGTCCGTGATGTATGCGAAGGCAGGACTATTTTTGCCACCCTTGCCTAATATTTCTACGGTCTGGAAAAAAAAATGAACTTATCGGAAATCAGAGATAGAACAAAGCCTTACGAATCTGTAGTACAAAAACATTTCACCAGTGTGTTAGATTAAGTATTAAAATAAATACACAGAAAAACAGAATAAACAGAAATGTAGACGCTAAAACAACATCCTATACCAAAAATGGAGGTGACCTGAGGTATAGGGGGTTATCATATATAGGGGGTTCGAACTCAGGTATCGTGAGTTCGGACCCAGGCAGGCGCTTTACTTTGTGTAAATTATTTCATCACCACTGCTCTCAAAAACGGTGAAGGAAAACATCGTGAGGAAACCGGCATGTACTAGAACCAAAAATTCGAAGACATGTGACATCCACCAACCCGCACTGGGCCCGCGTGGTGGATTATGGCCCATTCCCTCTCACAGAGAGGAGGACTGTGTCCCAGCAGTGGAAACATTAATAGGCTGATGATGTGATGTGATGTGATGATACCAAAAAATAGAAGTTGTACGCGGCTAGATGGCGCTGATCTTAATGATCTTTTTTGGTCGTGGGGTTTTGGGTGCGACCAGAACTGCGTCCCAGCTGTAACTGACTGATTATACACAGGCCCTACTTACAATGCTAGTCAGCATGGATGACTCTCTTAGCACATCCGCTCCCAGGTTGTACTTCTTAATCAGCTCGTCCGTATTCAAGTCGAAGACCAACACGGCCGGATCTGTCACTTGTTTCACATTGGCTGTCGAGATTATACAATACTTGTAGGTTAAGAAAGAACATCCAGCTACCAGCACTAGGCCCGCGTGGTGGATTAAGGCCCATTCCCTCTCTCATTGAGATTAGGCATGTGTCCCAGCAGTGGGAACATTAAAAGGCTGATGATATTGAAAGGAAGAACAATGAACTGTACCTACTATCTTACTGCATATTAAAGGAAATATGGTAAGTTATTCGCAGTAGTAAATCTCATACAAAAACAGCACCGTTTCGGGCCTCGCGCATCCGGTAAACCAACTTCAGGCCGGCCCAGAAGTTTGGCGAGGGCTATACTTAGAAACAGAATGTACCCTACGGTAGTTGATTTAATATATGCAAAATGACGCAAACTTTAGTTACTTGGTAACGAGGTTTACAAGGCACACTAAACCTCTTTTAAAGTGCGTTTCAAACCTATAGGAATCGACAGTACATTCATTCATCATCCTCAGAATCTCAGTATCTTACAGAGAAAGATATGGTCTAACAGATATAGTTTACACAGACAATGATGTAGGCACTACACTAAAAAAAACCGTGCACCAGGTGCTGTGACGTCACTGTGACGTTCGACTCTCGCTATTGGCGCACGAAGCGAACGCGTGTAGGCGGGAGTGGGGTCGCATTCCAGCTAGGCTCCCAGTTATTTTAACCGTGAGTACCTGTAACAGTGCACTTACTAGCCATATCGGTGACCCCATTATCTACGACCCAGAGTCGATCGAACTTGTCCACGTGAATCCTGAAGGTGGACACGACAGTCCTGTTGGAGACCACGGCGCCCCCTGGGCTGAGGCAGCCTTCCTTCCAGTTTGGATATGGATGTAGAAGTGCGTCTTGAGTGTCGTTCAAATAGACGTAGTTCAGAGATGCAGGGACGCCTGAGTGGGGAAATAAGTCAGGTTAGATGTACAGCGAAATATAATTTTGGATGGAGTAGGGGACAGTGGTCCTTCGGATGCGGGGCACATAATACGTACAGTGAGTATAACAAAAAATCTAAATGGCACACAAACAGGTCATTGCTTGTGTACATAGAAATACCAGCCACCATGTTGCTAGCGGAACTTAGGATCCGTCGCGCCACGCGGTCGTGTATGAGCTGAGAGTGTCGGACTGGCCATATAGTCAAGGGTGCATTTACATGCCGGGTCCCAGACTGCGCGGGCTCCCCGCGGGCCTGGCTTGCGGGGCTTGGTGCTAGCCGCAAGAACATAGGGACCCGCGCAGGCTAGGGCTCTGCTCTTGCGAACTACATCTAAAGTAGATAGTTCCTACATACCATGTGAATGTAAACTATTATCACAATATGACATGCATACCAGCAAATGCACCACCATATGAATTTCATATTGAGTAATCCTCACCATTTCGTTTACCCAAAAGAAAGAAAGAAAGAAAGAAACCGAAAGATCTAATGGCTATTTCAGGGCCCCGTGATTATAAAGCTGCCCCATCCTCCATTGAAGACAATTATTTAATATTGTATTCGTGTTGAGAAAGAAACCTTTGACGTTTGACCGTGGAGGAATAGGTATCCAAAAGTAGCGAAAAAATATCGTGTTGTTAATTTATTTTTTAAAGCAAAACTATTAGTTACACGTAAAAACCTTGTTTAAAAAATAATGTACAAGAATCAAAACCTTTTAACCTAGCCGTTACTAAGGAGTATGCTTTATAAAGTAACCGTTTAATGGCACTAAAGCGGTGGAAGGACCTTAAGTGCATAAACTAGATAAAATCCTAAAGTAAAAAATAAAAAGTTATAAGTATACGAAGGCAACCACTTTTTCCCTTATGGTGTACGAATTCTAAGTATTACCTACTTATATTCTACAATAGAGGAGGAAAAGAAAATATTTGATAGGAACACCAAGACTTCGTTATGTTTTAAATAATATGTAAAAGGAGGGCCTGCTGCCACTGACCGGGACCAACTCGACACTAAGATTTTAGAAAACCTGCTAGTTAAATAAATAATTTAAATAAACCACAAGAATCTAGGACCTGTGCACGGCAATCGGGCTAGTCTCTGGTAGGTAGGTACTAATATTCGGATATAACAGCCTTGATCCATCCTGCTAACTAATAGAAATAAAAATCTAGCCTTTTTTCCACCGAGGTATGGTGATGAACAATTTATTCTTCCACCTCGCTATTCCAGTCGGCATGTTGTTCTTGGGTATATACGTCTGATTGGATAAAGCCACTTTTTTCTCTTGGCAGCAGTCTTCGCAAGCCCATGCAAAGTCGAGGACCTTCCACTGGAACTTCGGCGGTACCAGCGTTGCCGCTTGATATAAGAAGAAAAGAATTAAAATTACAGAAAATTTCGACATAACTACCTACAGATGTAAACTGTTTTTTTTTTACTTTATTACAATTTTTTTGACATTACATTTTTCTACAAAACTACATAAAATTTTAACATTGTCTTTTCTATTGACATCATGGATTGACATTTCCGTTGATCACCATCAATCTCCATTGATGCCATAGAATAAAAGAATAGCCACGGAGGTAAGAGAACAGTAGATATCTATTTACCAAACTTATTGGCCGCCCTGAAGTTGTCTTTCCGATGCGCAACGCACGACGCCGACGCGACGACGCGGTGCTGTTTTTACCCGACTGCCGAAGGAGTGTTATGTGTTTTTGTATGAGATTTTCTACTACGCAGCCATTGTAGCCAATTTCAGGGTGTCCAAGAAGTTTGGCGAGAACTGTAGGTACCTACTATAGGAATTGTAATAGAATTGCGAATTGAGATGGGCTGCTGCACAGTTATGTAGGTAGGTATAATTCTCGACAAACTTCTTGGCCATCCTGAAGTTGGCTTTCCGATGCGCAAGGTACGGATCATTGCTGTTTATGTATGAGATTTGCTACTGCGCAGCCATTGGTAGCCGACTTTAGGGCGGCCTAGGGCGGCCAGGAAGTTTGGCGAGAACATACGATGGCACTCCCAATTCCAATGAGCATCTTGCCGTGGCCCCATTGACACAAACAACGCCTCACCACCTTTGCTCCTCATATTGCAATGACTCTACGACAAAGGACTTGAAGTCATTGTACGGATAGATATATTTTCGATGTGGCTAGTCAAACTTAAATAGATAGGTACCGGTACCCATTTTACTTTACTTCGGTTTTTCTTTGTCGTATTGACACGACAAAGAAAAGTTGCAGTGGGCTTTCACAGTGATATTGCTATGAGAAAAAGTAAATGCTTATGAGAAAAATAATTAATTTTAAAATTAATACATAGGTTTTTGCAGCAGACTCTGCTATAAAACTAGTACGTACATAATTATTATCACACTAATTTACAAAAAAAAAGTATTCTGTATTCTCTTGTGACTGTAAGCATAAAAGTGAAAGTTAGAAAATATTTTATTTAGCCCGTTATCATGATGGAATAACTAAACGTGTTAAACGTCAAACAAAGTTCGATATTATGCCCAAAAGTAAATGTATTTTCTGGCATAACATTTTAGTCTGTCTCTGTTTAACATATGTAATTTTTAGTTCTGCCAGATCTGCCCTCTCAATCTCATTTGTTTTGTACGCAATGACCACAGAGTACTTTGCAATGACCAATGCCACATCCGTGGAAAATCACGCAGTTGAGCCAGATGTCACACAAATAAAAATGTTGTTCATTTAGTCCAATTTAATATTTGTAAGAATTTATTGAGTGACGTCCTGAGACCTTGGTGTGTTGTTATCGGGAAGTGCATCGGTGTATTAGCCGAAAAAATGTCAGAGGAAATTGAAAAGGAAGCTGTAGAACCTGTATATGCTAACTGTGCAGTAATCGCAGAAGTGAATAAAGAAAAACGGATCGGCTGCGCTCATTATAAACGTCGCGCAAAGTTCGTGGTAAGAACGAGATCATAAACAGATATTAATTGATAAATTTTATTTAAATGCGATAGCCGGGCACAAAACAGTTGCGTTCTAAATATAAACATAACATCGCAGTCTCGAGATGGTGACATGCGGATTTCAGAAACAAAGATAAAGTCAACGAACTGGTAGGCACGCATCTTGCGATATTATTGCGGCGAAATAAGGGAAACAAACCTTAACTTTTCCCCAATACGCTTACACAATATAAATTGGCATTGTATAGGTATGATAGCTCTCAGTTCTTGGCAGTAATTGACCTCTTTTATAGCTCTTTAGAGTTCGCTTTCAAAGATTTGGTACTATGATTTTATATTTAGAACATGAATGTTTATGATGGAGAGTCCTTTGTTCTCAATGCACATAAGAGAAAGGAAATCAGTACGTAAATATTAGTAAATAATAATGATTAATATGAGTCACATCTGTTTTGGTTATTTCCTTTTCTTGGTTACCTAGAGATAGATTCGCTTCTGAAGTTGAAAAATAGAAATTGCAGTCTAGTAAAATTGTTATTGTCATACCTAGATAGATGCCTATCAGCGTTCTTGTTTAACCTCACCCTTCGGCTTTCTCCCTTCCGGAGGTGGGCGTTAATGGCTGCAACAAAGTTCTACTAATGCAGCCATTTCCGAACACATAGATATTAAATATGACGGTAAATAAGGCATTCAACCGGTGAAATGCTAACTGGAAGGGTAGTGAAAGTCACCACATTTCATCATCATACAAATTTTAATTTACAAACCAAGAAAATATTGCTTTTCTTTCACTTTAGATTATTTTATTTTATTTATTTATTCATCCAAAATTTGTTTACACTATTACATTCATACATGCCAAACAGTAAAACAGATTCTGGCATGAAAATTGAGAGCAGTTTGAGAAATGATCAAGCTGCAATCTCTGCCGTCCCATAGCTAGAGTATCTACACTATCTGATTTGCACGGTTGAATCAATTTTTATTACTTGTAAATTTTAACTGTGTAACATTCAAAAGTGCCGCTTGGTGGCCTAGTTGAAATACATATCTTTGACTTTGACAAAGTCATATTTTGAATTATAGAAGAAAATCCAAAAATCCGGCCAAGTGCGAGTCAGATTCGTGCACCGAGGGTTCCGTACAAACCTCAGCTTAAAGGTATTATAGACCTGAGTATTTGATATGAATTTCAATTTAATACCTCTACGCATTCATGAGGAAAGTGGTAGTAAGTTTAAAATTATTAAAAATATTTTTATTATATGATGTAACTAAAAAGTTACGGTTTTCGCCATTTTTCCTTTATATGTGCTATAAGACGTTGCTTCGTACCAAATTTCAAGATTCTGAGTTCACGGGAAGTAACCTGTAGGTTTTGATTCCCTTGAGTGTCGAAAATTTGCAGTAGTCTGTATCTTTTGATTACGATGGCTTAGAAGTTTAATTTTTTCACAGCTTTAAGGGTCAGTAGATTTAAGTATTTGATATAAATTTCAGCTTGATACCTCCACGCGTTCCTAAGAAAAAGGGTCTTGACAGACAGACGCACGGACAACAAAGTGATCCTATAAGGGTTCCGGTTTTTCCTTTCGAGGTACGGAACCCTAAAAACTACGAAATAATAAAAAATCAATGCTGTTCATCAACTATAAATCACATGTGTGTGTTTCCGGTGTCACTTGCACATTTTTAGTTTATATCCATTACTTGATCTTATCAAACATAGGCTTTAAACATAGCAATTGGGGTTTTTATTTTATTTTCCAGAATTGATTGAGAGTAGAAAAATACTGCTTAGAGAGATCAGTAGAGAAATTTGAAAACTCAAAATCACATTAATTTTGCAATATTTTCTTCCAGTCAATTGGAGTTAGTGTAATTTTAAGTGTAGTTTATTTAGTTTTTTAATTTAATAGAAAAACATAATTGACCTAATTACTTTAAAAACAAATGTGCATATTATTTTCAGACACCATGCTGCAACAAAGTCTATGTCTGCCGATACTGCCACGATGAGAATGAACAGCACTACTTCAACCGGAAGTCGGTCACGGAGCTCATATGTACAGAGTGTGACAGGAGACAGAAGGTGCAAGAGGAGTGCGAAAACTGCGGGGTGCGGTTTGGAAAGGTAAGTTTTAAACTTCAACCCTTCTTCTTAATGTCTTGATTCTAATTCAAGGTTCTGCTTGCTGGGCAGAATAGGAGGTGGGGCATATCCTGTGATGAAGCTCCACACTGGGAAAAAAATTATGGATATACTTGTTTATCCCCAGGTTATCCCCATATATAGGGCAGAATGAAAGAAGAAAACCTATTACGCCGACCCCAAGTAAAATAGGACAAGGTCAGAAAGCAGTTCCACTTCCACATCACAACAGCCGAATACATGCGTGGAATCAAATTGTTTATTTATTTAAACTTCCTGTACAGTAGTGATACATAGGCGGACTTAATGCCACAATTCATTAAGTAATTAATTATTTGTTTGAAACGCCGCCACTGTTAGATTTATTGACTTGTCATTGAGTTTTGTACGCGCCAAAACTCCCTTAAACGCCGGTGAACATGTATGACGTGCCGAAAATCACGTAGGATAGGATAGATGGACCCGTTTTCCTCACCTAGACTCATATTTAGACCGTTGTGCGTGCAGGCCTTCTCTCTGTGAGAGGGAATGGGGCGTAATCAACTGCGCGGGCCCAATGCATGTTGGTGGATGTCACAAGTCTTCGAATTTTTGGTTTTAAGACATGCCGGTTTCCTCACGATGTTTTCCTTCACCGTTTTGAGAGCCGTGGTGATGTAATAATTTACTCAAAGTAAAGCGCCTGCCTTTGTTCGAAACTAACCAACAACTTGTAAGTCGCGGCCGTTACCACTGAACCACCACTGCTCTGAAAATCACGTATAATATAATCAAGGCGACTGCCTGCCGACAACCTGGTAAAATGGGGTATCCTCCAAACAATCTAGGGCCGCAATTGATTGAGAGATTACCAGATTAGCCACTGCAGTTCATGGCCAGGTGGGAGATGCTTCAACTCTTGATTTGTCGCTTTTGTAGATACCCAAACTTGTTGCTTAATAATAACAGCAGCACAGGTCCATTTTCCAGAATAAGTAATGCTTGTTGAATTCGGTCTGCAGGTGGTCAACTTTACATACTGTAAATCCTTCATGCCTGAGATAGCATGATAAGCTGTTTGTCCTGTCAGTCATATGAAGAACTTTGACAGTTGTGATGGATAGTCTTAATCAATAGCCAAGAAAACTGACACCAGTGTAGGGACGCTATAGCGACAGTATGTACGTAGATACCTAATTTAAGGCGCACAAGAGACGTGGGTCGAAGTGAATTGATGAAAAATTTGGTAACCTATTGTTTTATCCTATTTCACCACCACCACCACCTTACTACTCTTAAGCCAGTCTTACCAAGGGAAACTTTGCAAGTTTCAGACATACAACATAATGTATGGATAGAGTTAATTCAGTGATAAGGAATTTGTGTGATATATCAGTAAAAATGGAATGTTATCTCATAGTTGTATTGGTTTTATTGCATCATCAATTCATCATCATTTAGTTAGCCGTAATAGTTATTAAAATAAATTAATATTGTAATTATTATTTAATATTTGATTTTGATTTTTATTGGTATTAAAAAAAAATTAAAAATATGTTCTCAACATTATGTCATAGACACTATGAGAATTAGCGAGATGGCCCCAACATAAGTATAATTTATAAGTTGCTGGGCAGATTTGTACATTATATAGTTAGAGGTAGCCCCACCTCTAACTATATAAAGTACAAATCTGCCCAGCCTTTTCCCAACTATATTGGGGTCGGCTCCCAGTCTTACCGGATTCAGCTGAGCACTAGTGTTTTACATGAAGCGACTGCCTATCTGACCTCCACAACCCAGTAACTGGGTAACACGGTACCCCTTGGCAAGACTGGTGTCAGATCTCAATCTTCTGACTACTCGTAACGACTGTCAAAGATTTTCCAATGACATCCGGGACCAACGGCTTAACGTGCTTTCCGAGGCACGGAAGAAACTCGGTATGTTGAAATGGTCACCCATCCACGGACCTACCTCGTCAAGCGTTGCTTAACCATGATGATGGACCAGTGCGGCTGTTATTATTTAGCTACGAGCTCCTCTGCTGTATAATGTATAAGTTATAAAAAAAACATTTTGTTTTTTTTTTGTAATGGATATGTGACTTATATAAACACTGGAAAAACCTTGAACATAGTTTAGTTAAGATTATGTGTTTTGGACACACTAACATTATTTAATTATTACTCATAATAAAAAATATTTGTGTGGTTTTTCCCCTCTGTTACAAATCTTGAGAAAGCATCAGTGCTTTAAAATCTTATCTTTACTAGCCACTGTTTTTAAACAGCCATATCATGGCAGTATGACAAATTAATTTACTTACTTAAATGGCTTAAAAAGCAAGATTATAGATATCAAATATTTGTACTGTGAAGGAAGCCTTGTTATCAGTAATTTCCATTTTGTCTGCCTTTTTACAATCGCCAAAACATAGTAAAGCGTTCCATTAAAATAACCTCACGCTCTTTTCTGATGGGGGTAGGCAGAAATTACAGAATGCTATCTGTTACGATCCTGACATACTTACATGACAAAAATATAAGTAATATATACTCTTTTCCATTAAGTCATAGTGTCAGTCTCAGTTTCTTTTCCAATAAGTTTGAAAAAATATGGATAGAATCAAAAGATTCTGTTATAATTTATATCATCTTAGGTGAATGACTCCATCATGATTTTCTTCCCCTTATGGCGTAGCTAGTTCTAAAGGGGCCCTATATAAAAAATTGTTGTGGGGCTCTTTAACGAATACGGCAAAACTCGAAAGGCAAGTTTATTTACGAAATAATTAAAAAGTCACAATATCCAAGTCAAGATTTTTGAATCGGGAACCAACATTTGTTTTATATCAGGAAAATTTTCAAGCGAGCAAAGGAAGCTAGAAAATTAAAGTATATCCACACGCAGGGATTAAACGGTCATCATAACGAGTTAGTTTTAATTGTCTTAATTCATCCATTATAGCCCTCATCTCTATTAAAATTGGAGGTTTTAGGCAACATTTTAATGTCGGTGCCCTTGTAGCTCGAGGGCCCCGTATCATTGATACAGCTGATACCGCGGTAGCTACGCCCCTGTCCCAATGACATGTTTTGCTGTAAAATGTCTTCCATATTTCTATATTACTAGCACGCTCAAGATAAGATAACTGAGCACCCGAAATGTCAAACTACCCCACTCCCTGGTACCCGCGCGGCGCCCCGCCTTCATCTCGTGACATTGACGTTTCGGGTGCTCAGATAAAGAGTAAAAATGTTCTGTGAAATTGACCGTGTTGTCGTCGATATCGTATTTCGGGCCACTCCATCTCACAGAGAGACAGCCTGTGCTGGGACACCTGTTTCCCACGGAATGGAATACTAAAGGCTGATAATGTTATTATGCTGTACCGTTATCCTTTGATGATTCACTTAAATGTAAATTTGGGCATAAATCGCATTTCCGCTACATTAAAACTAGGGATATGGCGTGTACTGCAGTCGCCCTGATCATATTATACATGATTTTCGGCACGCTATGCGTGTTCACCGCCTTTTAAGGGAGTTTTGGCGCGTGTAACACCCAAACGACATGATAATAAATCTAACGAACAAATAATTTCTTCTTCCGTCACAACATTGGCTCCGTCTACGCATGTATTTTCGTCTGTCGTGGTATTGAAGAGTCAACATCATCATTTTCCAGACCTTGTCCCTTGTTACCTGGGGTAGGAGCAATACGTTTTCTTCCCTATCAACCGTCACGCTGCTTTTCACTCCCGTTCGAGCCAGGTGATGGAAGAGTAAAATTGATATTTTAGGATGATTTAGAAACACTACTAAAATCATTGGTTACAACAAACCCTATCTCGTTACATTTTATTAGCTGCTGTAATTATGGATCACGATTTTGACCTATTTCCGTAATGAGGGTTTTCTGAAATGATGTGCACTAGTTGAAACTAGTTGGTAGCCCTGAGACTACGGGTCCAGGCATCTGTCAAATGGCCTATATTTTTTCTGACATAAGTTAAATTTACGTCAACGTACTGTTATTATTTATTATGTTTTCGAAATGCAAGACTTCTCGCGAAAGTGGCGCCAACTTGTAGCTTGAATTGCCTGAAAACCCTGATTAATCATCTATTAAATCTTGATTCCCGCAGTACACATGCCTGATCTGCAACTTATTCGACGATGATGACAAGCGGCAGTACCACTGCGACGGGTGTGGCATCTGTCGTGTTGGAGGACGAGACCGGTTCTTCCATTGCGAGCGCTGCAATATGTGTCTACCAGTGCAGCTGCAACAAGTCGGACACAGGGTGAGTCTAGCAGCACATTGTTGAGACAGGTGGCAGTACATCTGCCGCGTCAGAAGGGGTCGGTGCAACATGTGTCTACCAGTGCAGCTGCAGCAAGTCGGGCACAGGGTGGGACTAGCAGCACATTGTTGAGACAGGTTGCAGTACATCTGCCGCGTCAGAAGGGGTCGGTGCAACATGTGTCTACCAGTGCAGTTGCAGCAAGTCGGGCACAGGGTGGGACTAGCAGCACATTGTTGAGACAGGTAGCAGTACATCTGCCGCGTCAGAAGGGGTCGGTGCAACATGTGTCTACCAGTGCAGCTGCAGCAATTCGGGCACAGGGTGAGACTAGCAGCACATTGTTGAGACAGGTGGAAGCACAATAGTAAATTTAGAGGAAGGGTCACACTCAAGATTCGTCACGGTTGCAGACGTCTTTCGGTGTGAAATTATGATAATAGCTAGTTAGTCTGTATATTTGGCTGCTTTGGTCACGTTTTTGGTATATTTACTGCTGATAAAGTATGAAACTTTTCCAAAACTTTTCCAAAACTTTTCCAAATTTTCCTTTCGGTGACAAAATTTTTTCTTCTTTCTCACTTTCGTGCTTATCTTTGTTATAATTTTCTTACGATTCTATAATAATATGTTTTGTTTCTAATCTCCAGTGCGTCGAAAACGTATCCCGCTCAAACTGCCCGGTGTGCCTGGAGGACATCCACACGTCCCGCATCCCGTGCCACATCCCGGACTGCGGCCACCTGCTGCACCGGCCCTGCTTCGAGCAGCTGCTGCACTCCGGCCACTACGCCTGCCCCACCTGCCAGACCAGCATGATCGACATGACTAACGTGAGTCAGCCGTCCAGCAGGCCTACACAAAAACCGGCCAAGTGCGAGTCGGACTCACGCACGAAGGGCACAAACATCATTATCGCAAAAAGGCAAAAATGTCACGTTTGCTGTAAGGGAGCCCCACTATATAACCCCAATATTTAATTTATTTTATTCTGTTTTTAGTATTTGATGTTAAGCGGCAACAGAAATACATCATCTGTGAAGTTTTCATTCATGAGATACAGCCTGGTGACAGACAGTCACCGTTTTTACCCATTGGGTACGGAACCCTAAAAACTGTTTCATAGTTGACGCAAGACGCTAACGTCAAAATTATGACAAACACATTACCTGCGGAAAGAACACGTAATGTTTTGACTTGAACTCATATTACACGGTGCCTAAGATCTTTTATTGATTGATAGATTGCCAGTATAAGTAGTTTTTCTAGGCCCCTAGGAATATGCCTTTTGTCGCGGCCATGTAAGCCGCTACATACGAACTACAAAAATAAGACCTGACGTCATACAAATCCTACATAGTACAAGCAAAGTCTTCCGTGTGATTTGAACTCATACAACTGCCCGACAAGAATGATCGGGGTGTTGCCCGGACCAGACACAACACCCGTCTGGTCGAAGAACCTTTGCAATGGAGGATGCGAGACTTTCCGACCCTGTCTCACCTATACCTCATTCTTTATTGTTTTTGTTCCGGGTTGGAAAATCTTCATTGGATGTCCTCTGCCTGGGGAGGGCGGAGGGGTCTGTCAGACTCGTACTGACAAAAAACCACCCCGGTGTTCCATCTCACACCTACGCTGGGGATCGCGGGAACAACGATACTTCCGCAACCCCCGGCTAGCGGCCCGGCGGCGGATTCTTGAGCCAAGCTATTTCAGCCGAAAGATGTCCACTGCTGGACACAGGCCTCCCTCAAACGTCGTCGTCATATCAACCCGTGCTGAACCCCACCAGGTCTTTAGGCAGCGGTCTTCATCAGGTCATAGAACCAAGTCATACAAAGTAAACCAGAATAAACGCAAAACCAAAAAAAGGGTCTTTGTACTCATCACTACAAACATTTTTTACAAAGGGCTAACCTTGACGATATGGTTGGCGCAGTGGTTGAGCGATCGGCTGCTGCGATGCGTTTCGCAGGTTCGACTCCGGCACGGAATAGAAATTTGTATGGCCTACAGTAGTTGTTCCGGATCTGGGTGTTTGTGTATGTGAATTTAAATGTTTTTAAACGCACAACTTAAAAAAATCGTGAAATGTAGAACAATCGGCAGGCTTATTACGTATGAAACAGTAATCATCGCGCGATCGATCGCGATCAATTTTTTGCTAATCGCTTGCCGTTTGTCAAATGCACTTATTTCGAAAAAAAACCGCCAAGTACTCTAAAACTTCTGTATTTGGCAATTTGGGAGCGGTCGGCATCGGCCAACAACAAGAGAATTAGAATGAGCTAGATTACTTTAATCACAATTTGACAGCCAAATTTGCTCGCCATAATCGCGATCACCGTTTTTTCAGCCCTGATTTTAGGGTTCCGTACCCGAAGGGTAAAAACGGGACCCATTAAGTCTCCACGACCCGTCTGTCTGTCCGTCTGTCACCAGGCTGTATCTTATGCACTGTGATAGCTAGATAGTTGAAATTTTCACAGATGATGTATTTCTGTTGCCGCTATAACAACAAATCCTAAAAACAGAATAACATAAATATTTAAGTGGGGCTCCCATGCAACAAACGTGCTTTTTATGCGTGCGCGAGTCCGACTCACACTTGGCCGAGAGTAAAAATATGAGTGAAAAATATGAGTTCTTTAACATGTATTTTTTTGGTGTATGCTTTGTTGGTTATCCTGAATTAAATAAATAAAATAAATCCACCCTGCGTTCAAATGAACATTTTGATTAACTAATTGTTCCATAGAGGCAGCACTGTCGAAAAATTGTTATGCTATTGCTATCGCTGATACATAATGCGATTGAAGAGCAATTATTGCTATTGTTTTGCTCTTGCAAGATCGTAATAAGCTTGCGGGTACTGTGACCTAGTTTTATGTTGATTTGTATGAATGTTAGCTTAATTATGTGGTTTTTATTTTCAGTTGTGGGGTTATCTGGACTCCGAGGTGGCCGCAACTCCGATGCCGCCAGAGTACGCAGATTACAAAGCCACTATACTCTGCAAGGATTGTCACAAGGTATGTATTTGAAACTTTTTCTTAAACCCATTGCTGCATTATTGTATTTTTAATAAACACCGATGAGGGCAGTGATGGTCCAGTGGTAACCCCACTTACGTGTCGAACCCAGGCACGCGCTTTACTTTCTTAAATTATTTCATCATCATCATATCAGCCGATAGACGTCCACTGCTGGACATAGGCGGAGCCAAGCGGGAGCCAAGCGTCGCCACACTGATCCGTCCTGTGCGTTTCGCATCCACCGGACTGGAGCGCTCCACAGCTCCACAGCTCCACCGCGCCACCCCAGAATTTTTCGGCCTCATCGGCCATCCGTTCTGCAAGCAATGTGCCCTGCCCACTACTGCCACATAAGTTTGGCAAACCTTCGGGCTATGTCGGTAACCCTGGTTCTCTTGCAGATGTCTTCATTTCTGATTCGTACACGCAAGGAAATTCCGACCGTTATACCCCCTCCATCCGCCATAGTGTGTCTTTATATGAGCAGGCATATACGCACACCGACCGCTCTCTCTTTTTCTTCTAGTGTGTGTGTGCGTGTGAGTGGACCTGGAAATGTGTAAGGATTTCGTTGCTGATGGAGGTCCTTGACCGCACATGTTGTTATTTTTTCTTTTTGAGATTCTGGGGTACCAGGGGCCGAAACCAACGCGCAGAGGCCTTGTTAGACATGTAGGATGAAATGAGACACCAGCCGGTGATGATCCCTGTATGCACTAGTCAGTACGAAAGAGCGCCCAAGGACAATCCCCGGCTGGTGCAGGTCTATTGCTGAATATGGAAACAAAACACATTGGGCTATGGGTTTAGGAGGTTTCGTGAATCTATTACCTAAAATCATAGAAGGATTATTGGCCCCTGCCTGGCCACTGTTGATCTACACGATTATAAAATGGCAAGGGATGACTTGCACATTAAATTATTGGCCCTATCATATTCATATTATTATTATTATTGATAGACTCGCGTTTGACTACCAGCTCACCCGATGGTAAGCGATGATGTGGTCTACGATGAAGCACACTTGCCTAGAATTAACCTGTTCACTCTTGACTTCTTCCAATCCTTGTTGTAGCCTCATCATCATAAATGTTACTCACAAAATGTTAGTATAATAATTTATAGTGTTTAGCCATCTGGAATAATGTGCCTTTCAAATGAAAGATTTTTTTCAAGTAGGTGTAGTGGTTCCAGCCAGAGATTAATTACCCTGCACGTAGGAACAAACTCACAAAATTCGGGCTCTCTCTTCATAATATCTGTCCTATTCCAGCTGTCGACGGTGAAGTTCCACGTGGTAGGACTGAAGTGCCAGCACTGCGGCGCCTACAACACGTGCCAGACCAACGGGTTTCACAAGTCAGTATATTTTATTAGGGTTCTGTTCCATAAAACAAAAAAAAATAAACCATTATAGGAACACATCGTTGTCTGTCGGTCATCTTACCTTTTTCTCTGGAACGCCTGAAGGTATTAAGTTGAATTTAATACCATATAGTCAGGTCTGCAATCCTTTGTGAAAAAAATCAAACTTCTAAATTCACGCAATCAAAGGATACGGCCGTTTATATCACACTAGCTGCCGCCCTCGGCTCCACCTGCGTTTTATTAGTATTTCTCTCCCAATATCTTTATCATCATCATCATTTCAGCCGAAAGACGTCCACTGCTGGACATAGGCCTCCCCCAGGCGCCGCCACATTGACCGATCCCGTGCGTCTCGCATCCAACGCCTTCCCGCAACCTTAACCAGGTCATCGGTCCACCTAGTGGGAGGCCTTCCAACATATCGTCTTCCGGTTCGCGGTCGCCATTCCAGAACTTTTCGGCCCCAACGGCCATCCGTTCTGCGAGCAATGTGCCCTGCCCACTGCCACTTAAGTTTGGCAATTCTTCGGGCTATGTCGGTAACTTTGGTTCTCCTGCGGATATCATCATTTCTGACGTGATCACGCAAGGAAATTCCGAGCATAGCCCTCTCCATTGCCCTTTGGGTGACTTTAAGCTTTCTGATAAGGCCCATTGTGAGCGACCACGTCTCGGTCCCATAGGTGATCACTGGCAACACACACTGCCCGGCGAGCACGGCCTACTGTGACATGGCCTAAGTCACACTTTTTATCACAGTTTGGGCGATAAAGCCATTTTGTCTTAAATGCTAGCACGCGGCGTGAGATATTTTCTTGACTTGTGGCATAACTTCTTGACATTTATTTGTTTTCTTTTTCGGAAATTTGCCAATTTTTTAGCAGTTTCGGTTTAACCTTGGCCATAGAAACCATTTAGGTTCAGAGAAGCATAGTCCTACGACGCACTATTTCCGAATTATGGGACTCCGAATTTTATTTTATATTTTACATAAAACGCTCTATATCTCGAAAACGGTATTTCCTAGGCAAAAAATAACCAAAATTTAGCCCCCCCTTTGCTGTCCCCATGCTAGCAGCATCCCAAATTGAATTTGTGAAAAAAAAATGTTTTTTTTAATTTGCCTGGTTTTCGACTTGAACTACAAATTCTTAACAGAAAATATTTTGGGTCATGACAAGTTATGATAAAATATGTCATGTCTTACAATTTGTCTTAAATACTAGCACGGGACAACCATGTGACATAGTTTCAAGACGCGACATGCCTTTCTTGTAGCTGACTTCATAGTGCGACATAATCTGATTAGACGACCAAATAAAATAATACTTTTAAAAGTATGCCGTTCATACAGATAAAATACTTTTTAATTTTGTTGGGAACAAATTAATATTTGACCCACGACCATAGACTTATGCACACTTTATTTTTCTTTGTTTGTTTGATAACATATTAAATGTTTGTTAGAAAGATATAATTATTTTGAAAATTTTAATAATTACTTAAAAATATAATAGCTTGGACCCAGTTCCCGATACCGGTGAGCCCTATATTTTTTATTTTAGTTGTTTTTCGGGGGTTTTATTTAAGAAATAATTTAAAATGTAGAAAGTAAGAAGAATATGGAATATAAGAAAATAATTATAAAAAAGTAATAATCAAAATAAAAATAATAATTAAAAATAGGAATAACAATAAAAAAACAATTATAAAAAAGTAATAAAATAGAATTAATTAATAATCCTGTAACATTTCAATTAATTAATAAGCATTGATCACCACACACACAAAATAAATTTATTGCCATTTGGTGCAGTAATTAGAAGGAAAATATTTTATTTTTCAACTATAAAATTTTATCACCACCTCCGAACGAAAGTGATACATTTTTCTTAATCATCTGTCAAAATGTGAAATTTGTGACAAAATGGGTGCGCCCGCCCGTATTAGCAACTAAGACCCGATGAGTCCCAAATAAACGTCAGGAAATTTTCTCACGCCGCCGGTACTAATAATTAAGACAAAATGGCTTTATCGTCCAAACTGCGATGAAATGTGTGACTCAAGCCATGTCACAGTAGGCCGTGCTCGCCGGGAAGCAACAATAAAGGCATGTCGCACCTTTAAAATAAGTCACATGTTTGACCCGGCTAGCATTTAAGACAAATTGTAAGACATGACATAATTTATCATGTCTTGTCACAAATGTCTTGGGTACGCCCATGCTCGCTCCGCAGGTCATAGACTTTTGTCTTGAGACATTGCGGTAAATTGGACGAGAAGATACCACGCAACTTCCCGAACGCCGCCCAGCCGAGTCGGATTCGACGGTTGACCTCTTTCTCGAAGTTGGGTCTACCCAACTGGATCGTTTGTCCCAGGTAGACATAATCATCTACAACTTCAAGTAAAGAGTCTCCGATCTTGATAGGAGTGGGTGTTACATGGGCATTCATCATGACCTTGGTTTTGTCCATGTTCATTTTAAGACCCACTTTTTCGGAAGCTCTATTGAGGTCATCGAGCATTGTACTGAGGTTCTCCATGGTCTCAGCCATGACCACTATGTCGTCGGCAAACCGAAGGTGAGTGATGTACTCGCCATTAACGTTGATGCCAAGCGCCTTCCAATCCAGAACCTTGAAGACATCCTCCAGCGCAGCAGTGAACAGTTTCGGAGAAATGACGTCTCCCTGTCTCACGCCGCGCTGGAGAAGGATTGGTTTCGAGGTCTGATCCTGAAGACGGGCTGACATGGTGGCGTTTTTGTACAAACACTTCAACACCTCAATGTACCGGTAGTCGATCTGGCACCGTTGGAGAGACTGCAGTACAGCCCAAGTCTCGATCGAATCGAAAGCTTTCTCGTAGTCCACAAACGCTAAACAGAGAGGTAGGTAGGTATACTCTTCGGTCTTCTGTATGACCTGCCGCAGCGTATGTATGTGGTCTACGGTGCTAAAGCCTTTTCGGAATCCGGCTTGTTCGGGAGGCTGGAAATCGTCAAACCTGCGCGCGAGACGATTCGTGATGACTCTTGAAAACAAATTGTAGACATGGCTAAGAAGTGAGATGGGCCTATAGTTCTTCAGCCGGGCATTGTCGCCCTTCTTGAAGAAGAGTACCACTACACCCCTGCACCATGCCTGTGGCGTTTTGCCCTCGAGTATGACGACATCAAAAAGCTTCTGAAGGGCCTTAAGGGCCGGTTTTCCACCCGCCTTCAGGAGTTCAGCCGTGATTCCGTCATCACCCGGCGCCTTATTATTTTTAAGCTGTTTCAGAGCCATCCTAATCTAGTACAGGCTGACGTCCGGGATATCTTCGGTATAGTGTCGGGTCAATCTAGCTCTTGGGTCGTTTGCTAGACTCGCAACGGGCTTGCTGATTGATGTGTACAACTGCCCATAGAATGTCTCGATCTCCCTCAGAAGCTCCGGTTTGGCGGATACGATCCCGCCATCGTCGGTCTTCAGTCTCGTGAGCTGGCTCTGAAGATCCCTTCAAAATACCTTGGAGCCTTTATTTCGCGTTATCGCGTCTTTAATACGCTCGGTGTTAAAGCGGCGGAGGTCTCTTTTCAAGGATTTAGAGATCTGTCTATTGAGCTGCGGGTTTTTGCACGCCTTATCTGAAGACTGCAGGATCATCTCACGCCTCTCCTTCATAAGCTTGAGAGTAGGATCAGAGAGCTTTTTGTTTCTATCTGTACGACGGGTCTTGAAAAAGAAAACTGGTCCTGACTTAAAGTAAAAAGGTTGAGTCACTAGAGAAGTGTGAGCGAGATAAGAAATCGAAATTTTACGTAATTTAAGAGCAAAGTTATGATAGTGACTCAACCTTTTTACTTTAAGTCAGGACCAGTTTTCTCATCTTAGAAAAAAAAAAACAAATTATCAGATTTTTTTATTTTTTATTACAGTAAATGTTCAAACTGCCTTCCTTCGACGGCAATGCAAGCACGACATCTTCTTAAAAAAGATCTGGTTATTTTCCGGGCAAATCTTCCCCTATTTACAAAGACAACGGCTTCCGTTATTCTTTCCCGCAGCTCGGCTAAATTCTCTATTGTTTTTTTGACCAATTATTGAAAACGTAATCCAGCAAGTGTTACACCATTTTTGAATCCTTATTAAATGCGCCAATTTTTCATGTTACTTGCCAAACTAGCGTAGTACATTTTTTTTTCAGTACAGTCAGTTAAAGTTGGGCGAAATAGTAAATTTGAATAATTTGGTTTTGAAAAAGTTTAATTTTTAAGCATTATTCAAGATTACATAATAATAAAAAAATTAGATAAATTATGGGATTTGTAGCAATTGGAGTTAAAGAACCATTACAGGGATTGATTTTTTTAGTAAATTTTTAAAGTGACCATAAATTTTTAAAAACATGAGATAGATTTTTTTTCGTATTTTTCTGAGAACTGTTATAACTTGGTCTATCACCCATTTACGGCTTGACGTCGATTTCTGGGACACCCTGTATAAATAAATAAATAAATTAATTAAATCAAAATTAAAATAAAAATAACATTGAAATGCAGATTAGATTCAATTAATGTTTAGATTAAGGTTATGTCAAATTAGCTCCAAATGTTGACCATGTCAAATTAAATCAAAACAATTTTTAAATACAGTAGCGAAATAAAATACAAAAAATGTAAGCAAAAGTAAATTTTAAATTTCATTGGAGTGGAGTGATAAATCAAGTCAAATGTTCTCGACCTCAAAATAACTATATAATTTCCTTTTAAATGCGTTAAGTGTGTCATGATTGATATCGAGGTCAGCTTTCCTGTTTTTTTTTAATTTTAAACGTAAAAAGCACTAGTGAAAAAAAGTGATTCTTTCCGCACAGTTTGGCTGCTTGGAAAACGCTCTTTTCGAGGACATGCATTGTAAAGTTATTTTTGTCCCTCAATCCAGTTAATTTTTCGCTAGAGCAATTTTCGGTGCTTTAATTTAAATAGTAAAAAGTAAATGAAGCTGTTTGTACGAAAGCCTCGGTCCGGCTCGCACTTGGCCGGTTTTATTTTATTTTTTAAAGAATTAAGATGTAACTTTTCCTTAAGGGACTCGAGCAGTGAGCAAGCGGGCGACTCGTCAACTGCGTCTTCGACGTCCACCAGTCGCAGTACGTCTGCCGCCACATTCCCGGAGCCGCGCGAAGAGTCGCACAACGACGAGCTGCCGCGAGCTAACCCCATGGACGAGCCGCCGCAGGCTTGACACCGACACCGACACGTCGGCACGAGTACACGGGACGACGACTGATCGCAGGCACGAGTGAGTCGTACGACTAATCGCACGACTAATCGTAAGACTTGTCGGAAAGAGTAACATGTCGGATTTCGGTGGGCGATATTTAGGCTCGATGTATGCTTAAGTTAATATTATCTTAACTTTTTTATCAACAAGAGTGATTCAGGCGTCCTGACCATTTTTTTTGTCGTTAATTGTCGGGAAATTCTTTCTGTCGATGGAAACTCGACTTCTTGTGAATTATATTTATTTATTAAATATTGTTATTGTGAGTATAGAGGATACTTTTTAATATACATCTTACAATATTTATGTCTCCTTAAGCACAGTTTTGTCTTTTATTCTTGTATTTAATAAGCACTGTTTAAAATGTCTATATAAATTATAAGTCATGAAGTAAACGTTAGGTGTTGTAAACTCATTTTACGAAACTTGTCCATTTTCGTGTTATTTAAGATCTGGGGGCACGGCAGTGGTAACACAAGTCGAGCAAACAAATGCACAGTCGTACCATTCTTTTCTCAAAGCCATTCAGGGCATTGCTGACCCTCTGTATATATAGCAAATAAGTACACAAATAAAAAGTTAACAGAGAGAACAGAAAGTGAAGCAGAGGCTAAGAATATATTAATACACTATTCTCGAAAGTATCTTTTGTGGCTATAATTATAGAAGGAACAAGATGCAAAAAGATGTTTACTTTGCTGTGGGACATACAAACAAACTGATAAGTATACAGGCTACTAACGCCATCTACATTTTAAAAGTGGAATGTTCTCTATATGAGTTAAGCCGAAGCTTAAGCTGGGAACAAATTATCGGACGCGGTTGACGGATTTATAGAATATCTGGGTAATGAATGTACAATAAATTGTACAAAATATCGGACGTAACCTTGGGCGTTCGGATGTTCTATAGATATTTGGCCCGCTGGATGTTTTTGTCTGTGCACACTTATATCAGTCACGGTTGTCAGCCGCGTCCGATAATTTGTGCCCAGCTTTATTTTCTTAACATTGCGAGCACTCAACATTATGCGTGGTCGCACTGTAGAATAAACGAGTATTTTTTTATTGGATGATATACACCAAGATCGCTGATTCTCTAAAAGGAAGACTGATCCACCGTTTCATTTGATCTTGCTCGTGAGTTTCGTAATTCTAATCTGTCCAGTGTTTAGTAAGCTCAATACAATTGTTTCATTAATGTAATGTGTAAAAATTTGTAATTTTATATGCATTTTATATTTTTAGTTTCAAGTAGATCACCACTGTTGACGATGGTGCTTTTTTCTGATATTATTACAATCTCAAGTTAAAATTTTCAATGCTGACCGCATTGCTATCCTCCAAGAACCAAGCATTTTGTTATAATAATTATATACTTGTCTTTTTTTTTTTCGGTTTAATTTTATTGCCAGAAATCTGCCCAGTAGTTAACAAAAAAAATATTTTTAGTCTGTCAGTTAGATAACCTAAAAATATTGGGCAGGTATTTTTTCTTTTGCCACGTAAACAAAAAAATACGACGATACAGTGCATTGAAATATAATAATATTTTATACTGACAAAGTGACGTCACAAGCCTCCACTCCTGAACTTTGATGCGGTTTATCTTTGTCAGTTATTATTTATTTGATAAAGCGAAAAATAGGTGTCCAATATTATTTGATAATCTCGCTGACGGACTAAATAGAATAAACATTCTTTCTACCCAGGAAACTTCCCTATTGTGTTTTATTCATTAATATTGTCCCAGACATAAGTAAATTTAGTTAATCAATTACCGAGCGTTTTCCCAACTATTTTGCAGTCGGCTTTCAGCCTCACCAGATGCAGCTGACCGCCACAACCCAGTTACTAGGTAACGATACCTTTTGAAGAGTAGTAGCATTATCTGTCAATTTCCAATAATCATACTCATGTAATACATAATATTGCAAATCAAGCTATTTGTATAATATCCTGTGTTTCAATATATTATCATGTGTGGCTTGATATAATCTGTGTACAATTATACTATCTAGAAATAGAACTTTTTATAATATCTTCTAATCACGAAATTATTTTAAAGACGTAGTAATAATTCCTTGATGGGAATATTATTTCATAAGATGACACACACATAAACATTATCCTTATCATCAGCCTCAGCCTTATTAATGTTTCCACTGCTGCGACTAGGGCTTCCAAAATTACGGAAATGTCAGTTACGGAACTAGTTACGCAATTTCTATCTCCAATTCCGTAATTACGTATTTTTCCCTAATTTTTTTTAACCTATTATATTTTGTTGTTATTATTGTACCTATAAGGAATTAACAACATAAAATATAAATCATGTTTAAAAAAAAAATAAAAAATTATGTATTGAAGACTTGTACGAGTATAATTAAGTCAAACCATTTCGTTTCGTTCCGAATAAGACCATTTTCTTGAAAATTTTCTCTCAGAAATGACACCCTGTCTTGATTTAAGGTTTAGTCACCCAGATAACTTCTTAGTTTATTACAAAAATATCCAGCGGATGAAAAGGCTCGCTCGGCATCAACACTTGCAGGCTTTATTGAAAGCAAATAACTATAAGCTGCCGTTAGAAATATTTCGCGACCGCCGCCAGCACTGTCGTACTCGTAAATGCACATTTCAACTCTGATAATGGAATCGAGATCTGTGTTTACTCATGAAATTGGTTTATTTACTGTTACTTTGTTTATTTGTTTGTCTAACTGTTGTGTGATTGTCAACTCCTCGTCATCATCGTCACTGGTGGTAAATGCGTCCGATGTACTCTGTTATTGATGTTGTGGATTTGGACATTTTTGTGTGGATTTATATTTCAACCGTTCCAACAGTTGCGCTATGTATTTTAGTATATCATCTGACGATGGTTTCGTGACAATCCTAACCAAACATTAGAAACTCATCAATATCCAATTTAACTAAATGACTACGACATTCAGCCATCTGGTTAAACGATGCGCTCAAAGACTTGGCTAGTTGTCCTTCAGCCATTTAATTGGATGCCGGCGTTTAATGAACGGCTTAGGGGCCCAATTAGCTGGTTAATTTAATCAGATGACTGCAACATAAATATTGCAAAGCACCGAATACATTTGTTCGTCTTTCCTTTATTCTCTTTCTTAGAGATATGGCTAGTTTTATACTGAGATCGATTGATTGAAGATCAAGTTTCTGTATCTTACATTGAAGCGCAGCATCGGCTGTCAATAATTTGAATTGAACTCAATACTGTATGTCTTAGAACTACTTTTTGCAAGATATACCAAAGAATAAAAGAAACCGCGGGGCATCCCTGTTTGTATAGTTTTGGTGTAGTTATTATGTATAGTGTTGCCACATTATAAAATGTGTAAGATGCAATATTTTGTTTGCCTATTTTGATTGTTTGATGATGACAATAATTACGTAAGTCCGGAATTGACATCTTCAGTTACGGATTTGGGAATACTTTAAAATTGGTCCGTAATTACGTAATTGCGTAATTACGTAATGGAAGCCCTAGCTGCGACACAGGTCTCCTCTCTGTGAGAGGGAATGGACCGTAACACACCACGCGTGCCCAATGCGGCTTGGTGGATTATACAATATGAAGATACATTATACAATATTACTATTTATAAATTACGTACGTTTAAAACTCTGGTAGAAAAATAATCAACTAGTTTTAGAGAAAAACCGTAAGTCCAAAGGCTACTATGACGCTCAATAGTTTTCGTGTTAGTGCACTATGAAATTGTTACATAGCACAGCCAGAATCACATTAGGAAAAAGCCGACTATGAATTTCAACGTCTCCTAGCGTTGGAAATTTTCGCAGAATCATGTACGGAATCCATGGATGTCCTTTTCGCGTTGGCGTCGCAGACATCCTTTATATTTTTAGTAGAAGATTCTTTGAAACATCACGTAAAATGTGTTAGCATATAGGCGCAAGGGTCGGCTGTGTTTAAAAGTGATCATGAGTTACAATATCACTTTTTGCTTTAGTACTACCGGCAAAACAGATAAGTATGCAAGCAAATTAATACAAATTACGAAGTGGTTAGTTGCGAATACTATCCTATAGTATATGCCGTCGTCCGGGGCAACCGCGGTCATAAATCCTGGGAGCGAGATGACACGGGACTCGACGACGACGACGACTGTGGTAATAATTCCACATTATATAAAACTAGCTGTTCCCCGAGGCTTCGCTCCCGTGGGCGGTGGCCCACGGAGGACACGGTGGAGGTCTAGAAAACTGTGGTACCCCACAGGACCCGTTGAACTTTGATGCGGTTTATCTTTGTCATTTATTTGATAAAGCAAAAAATACGGGACCAATATTATTTGATAATCTCGCTGACGGACTAAATAGAATTAACATTTTTTTTACCCAGGAAACTTCCCTATTGTGTTTTATTCATTAATATTGTCGCAGACATAAGTAAATTTAGTAAATCATTTACCTAGCGTTTTCTCATCTATTTTCCAGTCGGCTTTCAGTCTCACCAGATGTAGCTGACCGCCACAACCCAGTTACTAGGTTACACAATACCATTTGAAGAGTAGTAGCACTATCTGTCAATTTCTAATATATATACTCATGTAATACATAATATTCCAAATCAAGCTATTTGTATAATATCCTGTGTTTCAATATATTATCATGTGTGGCTAGAAATAATCTGTGTACAATTATACTATCTAGAAATATTGCTTTTTATAATATCTTCTAACCACGAAATTATTATAAAGAAGAAATTATTCCTTGATGGGAATATTATTTCATAAGATGACACACACACAAACATTATCCTTATCATCAGCCTCAGCCTTATTAATGTTCCCACTGCTGGGACACAGGCCTCCCTCTGTGAGATGGAATGGACCGTAATACGCCACGCGGGCCCAGTGAGGGTTGGTGGATTATACAATATGGAGATACATTATACAATATTACTATTTATAAATTATGTACGTTTAAAACTCTAGTAGAAAATTATCAACTAGTTTAATCAGTAAAACCGTTAGTCCAAAGGCTACTATGACGCTCAATAGTTTTCGTGTTAGTGCACTATGAAATTGTTACATAGCACAGCCAGAATTACATTAGGAAAAAGCCGACTATAAATTCCAACGTCTCCTAGCGTTGGAAATTTTCCCAGAATCATGTACGGAATCCATGGATGTCCTTTTCGCGTTGGTGTCGCAGACATCCTTTATATTTTAGTAGAAGATTCTTTGAAACATCACGTAAAATGTGTTAGCATATAGGCGCAAGGGTCGGCTGTGTTTAAAAGTGATCATGAGTTACAATATCACTTTTTGCTTTAGTACTACCGGCAAAACAGATAAGTATGCAAGCAAATTAATACAAATTACGAAGTGGTTAGTTGCGAATACTATCCTATAGTATATGCCGTCGTCCGGGGCAACCGCGGTCATAAATCCTGGGAGCGAGATGACACGGGACTCGACGACGACGACGACTGTGGTAATAATTCCACATTATATAAAACTAGCTGTTCCCCGAGGCTTCGCTCCCGTGGGCGGTGGCCCACGGAGGACACGGTGGAGGTCTCGAAAACTGTGGTACCCCACAGGACCCGTTTTCGAGACCTCCATCCGTTTTCGGGATAAAAAAATAGCCTATGTCGCTCAGGAATAATGTGACTTTCTATTTGTGAAAGAATTTTTAAAATCGGTCTTATTCGGTTTCGGAGCCTATTCGGTACAAACAAACAAACAAATATTTCCTCTTTATAATATTATTCGTATAGATGACTGTCCTACTCGTGCGTTTTATTTTTTTGGAAATAGAGTAGCCGAAGCCAATTACACTATTTGAATATTTTACAAACACAATATAAAAAAAAATCACAGAACAGTCAAAAATATAAAATACAATACACGATAAAATAGAACCCAAAAAAACAGACATTTGCTCAGGACTTTAACACTGATACCTACATAGAGCCAGACTGCTTCGAGTTTACGCGAGTATAAATATTCGCCTGCATGCTTGACTATTTTGCCGTATGTACTTTAATTGAAGTAGAAATAAATACTTTGTATAAAATTTCCCTGACTACTTAGCTTTAGAATAATTATTTGCTACATGTTTCGCAGTTATTCATTAATTGGTAATGTTAAGAAATTCTATTGTTATAGTACATAATATATGTATATAAAACATATGCTTAGCTTGATTAATATAAAGTTAGAGAATGTGTGTTGAAAATTATATTGCGTCATTGTGATATTGAGAACCGGCAGCCTTATTGCGTAAGTGAATTCGACCATGTGATTGGTCGATTGTTCATACTCTTTGCCCTTTGCCTTGCCGAGTTCACTTACACAATAAGGCTGCTGTGTATTTGACGGCCATGGGATTAGACAGGATTATTATTCTCATTAAAATTTTGGAGTTACGTCGATATAGTGGTCGCAAGCGTTACAGCTGAACATGAAATCTTAGGTTTGACTCCTGAGTCGGGAAAAGTTTTCTTGGGTTTTTCCATCTGGAATGTCTCAGTAGCAGCTAAGAGTATGGTCTTGAGTCCAGTTGATGATAATAGACTCCTCCTACATGCAACTTAAAGTATAGGTACTCCTCTGCCTAACCGCTTAGCTATGCAATGGAGTTGTGATGTTATTTTGTTAAAAACATCACAACAATACTTGTTACAGAAAGTGCCTTTTCACACACCCCGGTTTCCGGGTAGCCGGTGCCAGGTAACCGGCGGCGAAGTGTATCGGCATGTATGTTAGCTTTCACACGGCGTCCATGGCTATACATTCGCCGCCGGGTACCCGGCAACCAGAGCGTGTGAAAAGGTACTTAGTCATCATAATAATATAAGAAATATGACGGAAAACCATTGCACCCTGTATTTTTCCGATATTTTTATACATTAAAGACCGCCAGTTAGGTACCCAGATTATTCAGAAAAGGATGGAGTAAACTAACCTCGTTTTAAATCCTGGCTATGTTCATGAGTCGTTTTTTACCCAGTTTAATACCAGATATAAAACTAAGTAAACTAATATTAGGATTTTTAAATATTATGCATCTAATATTTGTTTATAGGTGTGTGCAACTTGCGGCTGACTATTTATTTATATTTAGGCGATTTTTACTATATTTATTTAGTCGACTCAATCAATTGGTATAGCCAAATTTGTTTGATTGCGTTCTATGTATTTTTATTGTGAATAAACCGCAAAAATATATTTTATTATAATTATTTTGTATTGCATTTTTTTTATTGTTGAGGTAATTCTTTTTAGAATCTTTTTCATGTAAAAACTGCGCTTGACCCAAAAGTACGCAGAGTAAATTTTCCATGTTGAAATTCTTATGACATTCGTTATAGTAACATAATTATCTGCTCTGCTGTTCTTCCAGATTGTACTTAGCCTAATACAATAGTGATGTTAACTGAAAATTCGTTTTTAGTCCGTGAGGTAGATTAATAATAAATATTGGACACGTATTTTTGCTTCTGACACGTAAACAGAAAGTAACGACGATATAATGCTTTGAAATATCGTGTGACGTCACGCCGTTAGTACACTTTGTACTGACATAGTGACGTCACAAGCCCCCACTCCTGAACTTTGATGCGCTTTATCTTTGTCAATTTTTATTGATTTGGTAAAGCAAAAAATACGTGTCCAATATTATTTGATATTCTCACTCAAGGATTAAATAGAATTATCATTTTTCTAGCCAGGAAACCTTCATATTATGCTGGTTATTGAAAAGCCTGTTATTGTTTCAATAAAATTATAATAATACCAGCCTGTAGGTAACTGTCTCACTGCAGGGCAAAGGCCTCTTCTCATTCAGAGAAGGCACGAGCATTGATCACCACGTTTGCTCAAGACTTGTTACAATACCTATATATACTTCATCTAAGATAGCTTGATCTCTGCGACATGTCAAACTGACGTATACGTTACTGTAAGCCTGTCAAGCGCTGTTGTTACTGTATTGATACTGACAGGTGTCGCAGAGATCAAGCTATCTTTTATGAAGTATAATAATAATTCTGGTACATCCCAAATGCCTATTTTCCTGCACTTTATTAAAGCCGAGTTTCTTGAACGAAATTTATCGATAAATTGACAAACCGTGCATATACCAACTGGTGATTGGTTGTTGGTTGAATGAATTTTTGACAGCCAATCGCGTACCTTGATTTGCGTAGCATCGATAATTTCCTTCTAGACTTTGTTAATATAAAATAACCTATTTCCTTCGATAATTTTAAGGCGCTTTTTAGAATCCAAAAATACCGATATACAAAGGTGTAGGAACTGTAAATAAATGTAATGTTATATTGTTGTTCTACTCTAGCCATTAAGTTGTTTTTTGCATTGTATGAAGAAATGAGAGTGCAGCGATTAAAATGCGATATTTACCAATATTGTTGTTTCTTTTATAACATCCCTGTGAGTCCTGCTGCCTTATTGCGTAAGTGCGCAGAGTCAACCGACCAATCAAACAAAACGGAAATCCACATCGCGTCATTCATCTCGCATGTGATTGGTCGGTTGGATAGAGTTTAAACTCTTTGCGCACTTAAGCAATACGGCTGCTGTAACTCTTTCAGTATGGAAGAATCATGTTCTATCAAATAAAATGATGATGATTTCTATACTTTATAGTTTTATACCTCTCTTTAGTGTCATCATAACTTCGTTAGTATGCAGGAAAAATTAAGCGGGTGTAGGAGGAAGTACCTATTTTAAGTACCCAAGAGAAGAAGTAAGTATCCTTTGGAACGAATTTTCTAGTAGCTCTTCACCTTTTCCTCATTTATACCGTAAATGTACTAATATTATAAAGGCGAAACATTGTGAGTGTGTTTGTATGCTTGTTACTTCTTCACGCTCAAACGGCTGGACGGACCTGGATGACATTTGGCACAGAGATAGATTATAGTCTGGAATAGCACATAGGATACTAAATATCCCGGGAATATGTTCTCTTGTGAAAATTTTCGACATTCACGCGGGTGAAGTCGCTGACAAAAGCTAGTAATAATATTATAAAGGCGAAACATTGTGAGTGTGTGTGTTTGTTACTTCTTCACGCTCAAACGGCTGGACGGATCTGGATGAAATTTGTCGCAGAGATAGAATATAGTCTATAATAGTACATAGGATACTTTTTATGGCGGGAATATGTTCCCTTGGGAAAATTTTCGACATTCACGCGGATGAAGTCGCTGGCAGAAGCTAGTTTCTTCAATGTAATTAACCATAATATATTTTATTTGAAGAAAACATGTAACCCCAAGTAACAGGGGCAGGAAGAAGTTGATAATATTGTCCCACTGCAGGTCAAAAAAAGACCGTTATTGAAAATTCTGTTTTTGTTTGGAAGGGTATGATCCCGAATTGGTCCCATTTACGTTTGGTAAACATCTAATGAAGAACTTCGGAGATATTCAATGGAACTCTTAAAAAAAATACGGTATATCGTCCAGGATTGCTGCAATCGCATGTCTATTTATTATATTACTAAAGGAATTGCCCACTAACTAGGTGCCACAACCAAAAAGTGAAAAATAACTTAAATTTCAGAAGTCGGTGTAACAAAATCAGAAACACCGACTTTCGAAAATTAAATTATTTTTGACTTTGTATACAACTATCTTGAGCCAATCAGTCTTGTTCATCCTGCTATTTACGCCTGGGCACAGATAATAATTTATAGTTCTCGCCAAACTTCTTGGCCGCCCTGTGGTTGGCTACAATGGTAGCACGGTCATACAAAACAGCACCGATCCATGCCTTGCGCATCGGAAAGCCAATATCAGGGCGGCCAAGAAGTTTGGCGAGAACTATACCTATTACAATATTAGACATATTTTTTTGCGTGTAGCAATGCTCATGCATACCTACTGCACTACCACGGGGAGATAGTGCAGTTATGTGGGACTCTAACCCACTAAAACTCCACGTTGTCCTCCTGTGCCGCTTATGGCGGGCACACGGGCACGCGTTAGCACTCACCGCGAACCCGCCGCGGCTGTCCGTCACCTGACCCTCTTCGGGGGAGTACCCCCATCACCGGCACACCAAAACACACTGTACGCCGTGACCACCCCAGGGACCAATCAGCACATGGGCGCCAGAGGACCCCGTGTATGGCACCCTTGGTCCCCGTGCTACGGGTCAACGTCAACGGCCCCGCCACCTACCATTTTCGGCCGCAGGGGATAGGGAGAGCGGCTAGCGCAATACCGACACTCCTCCCCTGCGGCCCCACCGCGTCCGCTATCAGACGGTGGCGACACCGTCCGGGCCGCGGAAGGTAGGGAGAGCGGCGCACCGCAATACCGACACTCCTCTCCCACCGCGGCCTCCAACCCTCAGCCGCGACATCGTATGGGACCTGGGAATCTCCATAAGACATCGCGGCCCGCCTCAGTTGCGATGTCACCTATTACCAAGCGACACCGCAACCTACTAGTTGGCCGCTACGTCGTCGGCTTATCGGCAAAAGCCCTGACGAGCAGACCTTCCTCGGGTTCTTCTTCGCTTCACCGTGGGTGAACAAGCCACGGTTAATGAACTCCCCCGCCTCGACAATGCGGGAACCCACCGGGGGGATAATACTAGGCCAGGGTCTGCTGCGATGTTGTTGGACATATTTAATAATAATAATTAAAATATCGGTTGTAAATACACATTCAATGAGCCTAAAAACTATGGTGCTATCTTTTCTGGTTGAGGAGTTGCTATGGCTACCTTCCGGCACTGTCATGAGACCAGCTCCATTGGAAATGCTTGAAAAATCGATTACTAGTTGATTTCTACTGGGCTACATACGAAATCAAGGTTAAGGTTAGGTATAGGTTGTAATAAAAAAAATACAGAATGCTTTGCAAAAACACTTTATTTTTCCAAATGTTGTTACAAAAAATTATAAAACGATTTCCTAAACTAGGAATGATTCGGGAATGTATAAAGCATACAGTACACTTGAGGACAATGTTACAGGGGCTTTATTAGAATTCAAAATTTTATTGTCTAACAAAAGCAGTGATTGGTCGTATTACAAAGCACCGAGTCGCTTTGACATTGTCAAAACTTTCCGAACCCCAAGCACATCAATGCGCCACCGTTTGCTTAAGGAAATTGACGGCCCGTGGTAATTCTGCCTATGGATTTGACAACCGAGCCAAGCTCAGCGTAAATTGCACAGATTATTAATTTATGACCTAAGGACATCACTAATCGCTGCCGGTGTAGCCATTCTGTGCTCTGCGAGTCGTTATTGTTCAATAGTCGTTGCTAATCACAAGCACTCGTTGTAATTTAAGACTTATTCTTATAGGCATAAGGTTCAAATCACAATAATTGACGCGGTCTGTGGAAATGCAATTCCCAGAACATTTTTGTCCTCAAGAGTACGAACAATTTAGAGTTATTTTATACATTTTTTTTTATCTTTTATTGAATAAGACATTTTTATAAAAACTTATTGAATGTATTAACATACCAACACAAACCATCGCGGGTTTTACATAGATAACAGCATGATTATGAAGATACAATTCCACAAGAAAATCTATCACTTACATTAATTAATACGCACATTTCATTTTTCAATACAAAAGCTTAGTTACAGATAGGTATAGAAGGAACGTTGTTTGCTATTGAAGACATTGCATTTAAAAAATAAAAAAAATATGTTTTTTCCATCGTTTTATGGAGAATACATGATGAATATGATGATTTACAACTTCATATAGGCTATAACATATAACTTATGTATGAGTTCGTAAAATAGATTTTTTTATGTATTTTTAAGTAGCTGTAATTGTATGTTAAATGGTCAACACATATTATACGTTAGTTGGTCTAAGGCAAGTAACTTCTAAATGCGATTTCTTTATTTTCAATGGCAACATTCAAAATTTTTCCTAATTATTTCATCACCAAAACATACATACATACATTAAAATTCACAACAACAGTTTATCAAAAGCTACCAATATTGTTGAATGAGCAATCGTTACAATTGAGCTCATTGCGCGCGTATAAAAATAACAGCACTAGTGCGTAAATATGACACATCGGGATACAGAAAGAGAGAGATTTATAGACAGAAGGAGAGAGAATGTCACCGATATGAATGACCGACGTTGTTTTATTTTATTTTTTATAAACCTTGATGTGCCATTTTTACGGACACTTACTGTATATTATAAAACTTTACATAGATACATAAACTCACGCTTTTTTACATAGGGTTGGCAGAGCTACAGAAAGCATAACTTGATATAGGTGATACCGATACCACATATGGGCCACCATATGTGGTATCGGTATCACCAGTGATAAATAACTACATTCTATGAAATCTCCAATTTCGTTTTCAATGGGGACTACTTAATATTTTAATAATTTGTTTGATATTATTGCACAACTATCCTAAACTAAAATATATTAAATAAAGGTGCTCATAAATTAATTAAATTTTAAAGTAAGCTACCCCATGGATCTATCGTTGTAGGCATTTTTGAAAAATGGCATTAAGTATATTAAACCTAAGCTGTTCAAAAACTAAATCAAACTTAATTTATTAAATATATAAACATAAATGTTATCAGTATACAAATCGATAGCTGATTTTTAAATTTAGTTATAATTTGAATCATATATCTCTGTTGTTTTAGTATTTACTTAAGCATAAATACTGAAATAAATAAGTATTTCTTATAATGTAATATATTATTAACTAAGTATAGATTATTAAAGAAGAATAATCTGCATTTCAATTTAAATGCATTGTTCTTGTTATAGCCTACATTGTATAATTTACATTATTTCCAATTCAAATACATTGGGGTTGAATCTGTTGATAACCAACTTACCCAGAGTTTCCCACCTTTAAATTATCGCTGAATTAATGTGACAAATTGTCAAGCACGCGTTATCTGCTGTAATTGACTGTTGAAAATTCATTCCACCAATCACAGCAGTTTGTCAATTTATCACATTAGTTCTGCGATAATTTAAAGGTGGGAAACTCGGCCTCGATTGATTAAATTGCCGCCTGTTTTGTTTACAGATAAAATTCGAAAACTATTAATTTTTTTAATTAAAATATTGTTCTACCCGCTGCTGCGAGTCTTGATAGAGATTCAAAATATTCTATGATTTATACTTCATAAAAGATAGCTTGATCTCTGCGACAGCTGTCAGTATCAATACAGTAACAATAGCGCTTGACAGGCTAACGATAACGTCAGTTTGACAGCTGTCGCAGAGATCAAGCTATCTTTTATGAAGTATAGTAAAATGACCATGTACATTCAGAAAATTTCTCCTTAGTTTGGACGCGCATTGTTACGGGAAGGAGTAAGCGCGGGCTCGCTAAACAAGGAGTGAATGAAAGGCCTTCGCACAGGAGTGGGTCAGAATAAGCTAGAAAACAAAAAAAAATATGTCTTTTTAGTTCGCTTCTTAAGCAGTCGGGTTTTTGATTTTTTTAATTATCATTCGAAGATACATTTTAACATATATTTTTGAAATCACCTCTTAAAACCCTTTATGTTGATACCCCACATGATGGGTACGGAAACAAAGAATTGAAACCCCACAATATGGCGCCCAAACGCCAATTTCTATTTTCTAATTTTAATGTAGCCAATGACACTCGCATAGTTATAAAGACGTATCGATTGACCCAACGCGACTGCAGTCTGCGACGCGATCAAAATCGGCCAACGCGTTTGGTCTCTGGAACGCCACATAGGTACAAACATACATACTGACTGATAAACAAATTACCGTCTTTCGGCAGTCGGGTAAAAAAGGGATTAATAACGTGAGATTGCTCAAGCGCATGTCAAACCTATAAATTTAGGCCTTTTTGACAATTGTTATCGCTGATATAAAGGCACGTTGCCTGGGAAAGCAGACGCGCAGAAACAAGAGAAGTCCAAAATATAAAAATATTTTTTGTATTGAGTTCGTTTAGTTGGTGAACAAGAGATTTTGTCCTACATTATACTAACTAAAAGATATTATGCGCATTCTAGTACTTGTTATGTTTGAGATCACATTTTAACATAAATATTGGTTAGTTAATAATATGGCCTTTGTGAGATAGGCAGTGTAAGATCACTTTATGATTAAATACAGTGTTTTATAACTAAGCACCTTATGCACCTTAGGATAAAGCACACTGAGACACATTTGAGGCGAAACGACGCATCGGTGTAAAAATGTACATACCATAATTATATAATACACACAACGAATCTTTGTGTCTCTGAATTGGCTACAAGACCCTGAGCAGTAGCTATTTTTGTGTTAATGTTGAAAGTGAAGATAGCATTGTATAACTGTCTCGTTCACGCGCTTACGTTTGTCGCATCGTCCTATCTCGCTTACTCTATGCAGTATACTCGATGACAAACTGTTTCTTGCGCAATGGTTGGCAGAGACAACTTCAGAGACACAAAGATCCGCTGTGACTATTATACCCTTATACTTTGTTCATTTTATAGTATATTTCATAACACATCCAAAGACCAGCAGCCTAATTGCGTAAGTGAATTCGGCAAGGCAAAGGGTTTGCCCGCCATCAATAGACCAATCACATGCAAGATGCAAGACGCGATGTGAATTTCCGAAAATGTGATTGGTTGATTGATGGCGGTCAAACCCTTTGCCTTGCCGAATTCACTTGTGCAATAGGGATGTTTGCTGAGTAGAAAAACGATAATTCTATTTAGTCCGTCAGTGAGATTATCTAATAATATTGGACACGTATTTTTTGCTTTATCAATTAAATAAAAATTGACAAAGATAAAACGCTTCAAAGTTCAGGAGTCAAGCCCCCTTGTGACATCACTTTTGAGTAAAAAGTGTACTAAAACGTGACGTCACGCGAAATTTTATCGCACTGCACTGTATCGTCGTTATTTTAGTCGTCGTTTCAGTCTTTCGTCGTTGTCGCCGTAGTCGGCGAACCAAAAGGGAGGGTTATGTTTTTGACCGGTATGTGGGTGGGTATGTATGTTCATCTGTTCCCTAATAACTTCAAAACTACTTATCATAATTTGACAAATGAGGTTGTTGGAAGCGTCTATCCGTTGGTTATAGGCTATGCGAAGTCACATTAAATTGAATATGGGGCCCTCTAGGGGACACAAAGTCAAAAACAAAAAAACATTTCACCCCGGCTCATCATGTGTACTTTACAGAATATATTGTTTTGGTACGGTAGGTGGCATACGACCACGTTAAATGTACGGGAATATTTTCTTGTTTCGTACTTTTTAGAAAGTTATTTTTCAGTAGTCGGGTTTTAGTTTTTGAACTCATTTTTATTTGTTTACGTAACAAAATTAAAAATACGTGTCCAATATTTTTTATTAATATTCCTGACGGACAAAAATATAAATTCCCCCACTCCTGATCATAGATGCACATTACCTTTGTCACATTTAATTGATTTCATAATGCAATAAAAAACAAAAATGACCAATATTATTTGATAATCCACTGACTGACTAATTACAATTATTATTTTATTATTTTTCTACCCAGGAATCCCAGGAAAAATCATTATAAAATTAACAGATAATGTTTTTTTTTAACCATTATCACAGGTCCATTTTATAATATAATTTCAAAGTCTGCTTTAATATAATTTAGATTAACGAGCTAAATACGAGGTTATATGCGAAAGAATAATTTGGTCTGGACCAAAATAGAGATAGATGATGTTTTTTTAATTGACTAAAACCTTTTTCTCATATTGTTTTGATATAATTGGCTATTAAAACTATAGATAGACTTGGACCTAGCAACATTATTTTTTCCAAAACTAAGAAAGCATAAGAGTAGATACTCAAAATTACAGAATACTCAATTCAATTTCGAGTAGAACAACAGTGCCCATAAAACGAGAGGAAGCAAGCAAGCGCATCACATCGAATATAGGGGCAAGTTGCATTAGCTATATATTCCAAGTCATGCACTCCAACTCCACTTAACCTCAAATAATCAAATTGACAGTAAAAGCTTGTTATTTATTGATATTAATCAAGAGTTTTCCCGTGGTCGTAGCTACTGATTGAGTTGAGTGAAGGACCTTCAACCTGACTTTGAAAATTGATCCAAGTTTCGGGCACTCAAGGGGTTAAAGCCGTAGGTATCACAAAGCGCTACCATTTATAGAAAATATAGTAAGTATGGTCTCAACGCTGCGAGATTCCCGCCATCAAAGACAGTTTTAACAATTTTCTACTTAATTGATAATCTTACGCTACATTAAGGAAGTCCGTGGAAGTCAAAGTCGGAGTACAGCTGTTCGACGCGGTTGTAGACTTCGTCGCAGGATAATAACGTCTGTGGTAAGATGGCTAACGCTGCTGTTAGGCTTTCGTCTGAACCGAAGATCTGTAATCAAGGAGAAATATGTAATTAATAAAGCGGTATGTAGTTTGCCAAAGTTAGCAACTCTTAAGTCTTCCTTTCTCTTAAGTATTTATGACGCAAGGGCTGATACAATATTTATTTCTGGGAGCTCAAGGGCCATAATACAAGTAACGACAAAGTTAATTTTTTATCAACGATAGTGCCGGATTAACCCAGTGGGAGGGACCTCTAGAAAATTCTACAATGGGTATCGATTCTTTAATAGAACTTGGTTACAAAACTAGCACTTCTACAAAAGTAAGCCCGATTGTGATGAGATGGGTAAAAAAGTATGCATGCATAATAATTATTACAATGATTGTTTGTGCAGCAATTTCTTCAAATCACTAAATGAAAAATATTTCTGATTTTTAGATTTCCCAAAGACGCTAGCGTCAAAGAGAAATGGATAGATGCAACGGGTAGATTTAATTGGATGTCAACCAAATTAAGCACGATATGTATACACGTAGTATTATTTTTAAATAATACTACGCCATTCATCCTACAGTTTTACTGAACTCCAAACAAGGTTTATATTTTCGAATTAAGAAATCGGGTATCTATCGATATCGATAATGTAATTCAAAATGTAATGTTACTTCCATGGTCGAGTAGCAGAGATATTGACCTATGACACGAATGTCAACCTTACACTAAACGCAATAAAGTTTATAATTGCAACCACTGAGAATACCGCCATCTATGGTCGGGTAGCGGAATTTACTTGGCAATCGATTCTAGTTTGACTTTAGATTACAAAACGTCGTAAATACTTTTTGCACTAACGGAAAATAAAGAACAATGGCGAAATTTTAGCTGACTTAAATTTGAGCGTCTGAAAGTGACTTATATACGAAAGACATTCTATTAATTGTCTATGTTTTTTAAAGTATAATTAGGCCTGGTCCAAAATAGATTAAAAAAAAACATTATAAATAAAAAGTTATTTGATTTTTTAATTCATTTCTTTAGCATAGTGTTGCCATATATGTTTTATCTGCTAAGTGACAAGTAGTAACTACATTAAGTAATAATATCATTATTGTATTTATTGCAGTAAATGAGTTAACAATACAGTTTATGTCTTAGTGTAGATGATCCTTGCAGGTAGGTAAGAATATTGTAGTGTAGTAGAAATAAATGAATAACTTTCAATTAATGATTGGCAAAAAGACTAGTACCCAAGTGTAAAAAAAATATAGCTTGGTTGTTGACGACAACCTTTTGATACACGTCAAAGTCACTTAGTTAAGTTTAAATAAATATACTCTTTCCAAAGAGTATACTACACATTTCATGCTAAAATAGCTAGGTAAGGCAAATACTAATGCGATATTCCCCTTTTATTTCCACGAAATTGAATAAAATTACCTATTAAACACATTATTAAAAGTTACCCAGACATAACCTACAAAAGTTAATGACTGAATATCTATTATTTTCTACATTCTCGAACAAAAATTATTGCACAAACTAATTCAGTACATCACCCTGAGTTAAACCAGATATTTTTCATTTAAAGACTTTCGAATTTAATCTCAGCTAAAACAATGTATGGGCACCTGCCATTGTTCTTTAAAGGGTTCACACCCAGATTTCTTTCCAGATGTAGGATCTGTGACTTATGCTTGTTTTGACTAAAATTAAAACGACAAAACACACGATCGGTTTATTTGTAGTGCATTATATGATTATCAGTTTATTTGTGTGAGTTTGGCGACACCGGTTCCCATCATAATTTTGCTGCATTGCACTTCCACTGTTTTTTCTGTTCCGTGGTTTTGTGTAAGAACATCAGTCCGTACAGCTCAAATAAGTAATCAAATTTTCCACAGAGAAAATTAACCTTTGTTGCTTTTTCTATAAAAACAACACTCTGACGCAGTCAATTATCATGGTTACTGTACCATAATGTGATAACTCACATTATGCTATCGCGCGTAAACACATTGCCTGCATAGTACATACTTATCTAGTATGACCTTAATATAAAAATCATAGAATATCTAGTTCGATACAATGGGTATATATGTGCAATGTTTATTACTGTAACATAATCTGTGTGTAAGTCTGATAGGTTTTCATTGTTTACAAATAATAAGTCGTGGTGGCTCAGTGGCTAAGACCTCGCCTCTTGTGCTTGAGGTCGTGGGTTCAAATCCGGGCAAGTACCAATGTGACTTATTCAAATTCTCTCTAATCTTGGACATCACAGGCAACGGTGAAGGAAAACATCATGAGTAAACTTGCAGCCTTATTCCGTAATGAATTCGGCAAGGCAAAGGGCAAAGATTACGAAAAATTTACCAGTCACAAAGACAGAAATCCACTTCGCGTCTTTCATCTCGCATGTGATTGGTCTATTTTTAGGGTTCCGTACCCAAAGGGTAAAAACGAAACCTTATTACTAAGACTCCGCGGTCCGTCTGTCACCAGGCTGTATCTCATGAACCGTGATAGCTAGACAGTTTAAATTTTCACAGATGATGTATTTCTGTTGCCGCTATAACAAAAAATACTAAAAACAGAATAAAATAAATATTTAAGTGGGGCTCTCAAACAACAAACGTGTTTTTTTTTGCCGTTTTCTTGCGATAATGGTACGGAACCCTTCGTGCGCCAGTCCAACTCGCACTTGGCCGGTTTCATACTCTTTGCCCTTTGCCTTGCCGAATTCATTACGCAATAAGGCTACTGAACTTATATTGTCCATGTAAGTCTGGAATAACAAAGTCAGAGGCGTGTGGGTTTCCCAGAGACGGCTCAATTATCTCTGACACCAGAGTTGGCCACACCTGATACGAAAATAAGAAGAACAAATAAAAATCATATTAGATATTGTGAGGCCACCACATAATTGTCATACAAATTACAACAAAAAGTACAGGGTTAATATAAATTAGCCAGCGAACCTTCGTAGACTTGATGTGTATCGATATGTAATAACAAAAAACTGGCCAAGTGCGAGTTGGACTCTCGCACGAAGGGTTCCGTGCCATTATCGCACAAAACGGCAAAAAATCACGTTTGTTGTATGGGAGCCCCACTTAAATAATTTTTTTATTCTGTTTTCAGTATTTGTTGTTATAGCGGCAACAGATATAAATCATCTGTGAAAATTTCAACTGTCTAGCTATCACGGTTCATGAGATACAGCCTGGTGACAGACAGACGGACCTCGGAGTCTCGGAGTAATAGGGTCCCGTTTTTACCCTTAGGGTACGGAACCCTAAAAATCATGTTAGATATTGTGAGGCCACCACATAATTATCATTCAAATTACAACAGAAAGTACAGGGTTAAATTAAATTAGCCAGCGAACCTTCGTAGACTTAATGTGTATCGATATGTAATAATAAAAAAAAGTTAATTAAAAAAATCAAAAACCCGACTGCTTCAAAAACCGAACTAAAAAGATGTAAACAAGAAGAAAATCATGCTGTGCAGTCGGAGAATACATGTTCGCGAGCTGGCTGACCTAAACCAGATGTATCCTCTTTTTAGTTCGGTTTTTGAAGCAGTCGGGTTTTTGATTTTTTTAATTAACTTTTTTATTAATAACTTTTTTTAGAATTATATACATTTAACCATATAAGTGTTATATATTTTTGAAATCGCCTCCAAAAACCCTTTATTTTGATACCCCACATGATGGGTTTGGAAGTAAAAATAAATTTAGGACCCCACAATATGGCGCCCAAAAGCCGCCATTTTTTTATTTTCCAATTTTAATGTCGCCAGTGACTCGCAGGGTTAAGACGAATCGATTGACGTAAGAACCATCAAAATCGGCCAACGCGTTTGGTCTCTAGAACGCCACATAGGAACAAACATACATACATACATACATACAGACTGATAAACACATTACCCTCCTTCGGCAGTCGGGTAAAAAACCGGCCAAGTGCGAGTCGGACTCCCACACGAAGGGTTCCGTACCATTATCGCAAAACACTGCAAAAAAATCACGTTTGTTGTATGGGATGTTTTCGTCCATTCTCTGTAAGAGTATGGAACGGGTGCTCAACTCCAAGCTCCTGGCATACCTAGAAGCTAACGACATCCTCAGTGACCGCCAATATGGCTTCCGCCAAAATCGGTCAACTGGGGATCTTCTAGCGTATGCCATTCACATCTGGAGTGAGGCCATCGAGAGGCACGGGGAAGCGCTTGCCGTCTCCCTCGACATCTCGAAGGCTTTCGACAGGGTCTGGCACGAGAGCCTTATTGGTAAGCTTCCTTCATTCGGTCTGCCCAGTGGACTGTGTGATTGGATCGCGGACTTCCTGAGGGACCGGTCTATACGAGTGGTTATTGATGGCCGCTCATCTGACCAACTGGATATCAATGCCGGGGTCCCTCAGGGATCGGTACTCTCGGCAACATTGTTCTTGTTGCACATAAATGATCTGTTAAAACCCGGCACCTTTGGGTATGCAGACGACAGCACTGTTGCTGAGAGATACGTATCCGACGCGCGTGCTACTGGGCCTCAGATCCAGTCTCTCCGGGAGGCCATGGTTGGGCGCTTGAATCTGTCCTTGAAGGCAGTCTCCGAGTGAGGTGATGCCAATCTGGTCAGGTTCAATGCTACTAAGACCCAGGCGTGTCTTTTTTCCGCTAAAAGGAGCCAATTCCACCCGGCTCCTTCTTTCCGTGATGTGACCGTGCCGATAACGGACCATCTTGAACTTCTTGGCGTTACATTGACATCGACCCTCAATTTTGGTCCATTCATTGAGGCAAAGGCTCAACTGGCTGCCAAAAAGTTAGGGATTCTTGCAAGGGTGGGACGGTACTTCACGTCAGAACAGTTGCTCAACTTGTACCAAGCGCAAGTTCGGTCATGCATGGAGTACTGCTCTCATCTCTGGGACGGATCTGCGAAGTACCAGCTGGATGCACTAGAGTCAATCGAAAAACGGGCCAAGAGGCTCATCGGCAATGAGATACTGGTCGAGTCTAGGCTTCAGAGCCTTGAACATCGGCGCCAAGTTGCCAGTCTGTCGGTTTTTTATCTCTCAGCTCCCGTCATCTCCTTCGTGTTAGGTTACTTTAGACCCTGCAGACAGAAATAGGAAGATTTTCATACGATACGGGGAACCGATCACTTTTCCGAATATATTTTGTTCGAATTTCATTTTGCCGAAATCATTGCATGAATCAATGCATTATTTGACATAATTTCAGATCATCGAAGTATCAATTGCCATCAGTATTATTTTACCGAACTACATTTCGCCGATTTACAAAATAACTTTTTGCTTTTGGCCGAAGCCACTTTGAATCTTTTTTCATTTGTCATATTTTCATCAAACCGAAACAACATTTTAGGGAATATTATTTAGTCACAAATATATAGCCGGTAACTTGGCCTCAGATCCAGTCTCTCCGGGAGGCCATGGTTGGGCGCTTGAATCTGTCCTTGAAGGCAGTCTCCGAGTGAGGTGATGCCAATCTGGTCAGGTTCAATGCTACTAAGACCCAGGCGTGTCTTTTTTCCGCTAAAAGGAGCCAATTCCACCCGGCTCCTTCTTTCCGTGATGTGACCGTGCCGATAACGGACCATCTTGAACTTCTTGGCGTTACATTGACATCGACCCTCAATTTTGGTCCATTCATTGAGGCAAAGGCTCAACTGGCTGCCAAAAAGTTAGGGATTCTTGCAAGGGTGGGACGGTACTTCACGTCAGAACAGTTGCTCAACTTGTACCAAGCGCAAGTTCGGTCATGCATGGAGTACTGCTCTCATCTCTGGGACGGATCTGCGAAGTACCAGCTGGATGCACTAGAGTCAATCGAAAAACGGGCCAAGAGGCTCATCGGCAATGAGATACTGGTCGAGTCTAGGCTTCAGAGCCTTGAACATCGGCGCCAAGTTGCCAGTCTGTCGGTTTTTTATCGGTTACATTTCGGGGAGTGTGCGATGGAATTGCATGAACTAATTCCTCCTAGCCCGTTCCATCATCGGACTACAAGACGTACGGCGATGCGTCATCGGTACATGGTGGACATCCCACCCATACGCACCAAACGTTTTGGGAATACTTTCATTATGCGTACAGCTAAGGAGTGGAATTCCCTGCCGGAGTCTGTATTTCCTGATAGCTACAACCTGGGAGTCTTTAAGTCAAGAGTGAATAGGTTTCTTCTAGGTAAGCGTGCTACATCGTCGACCACATCATCACTTACCATCAGGTGAGATAGAGGTCAAGCGCAAGCCTATCAATAATAAAAAAAAAAAAAAAAAAAAAAAAAAAAATGGGAGCCCCCCTTAATTTATTTTATTTTTATTTAATAATTATTATTTTTAGAAGAGAATATACAACTAAACATTCTGTGAATATTTCATGCGTCTACCTGTTGCCGTTATTAATATCGAGCAAAAAACGGCAAAAATATCACGTTTGTTGTATGGGAGCCCCCCTTAAATATTTATTTTATACTGTTTTTTGTATGTGTAGAAATACATCATCTGTGAAAATTACAACTGTCTAGCTATCACGGTTCATGAGATACAGCCTGGTGACAGACGGACGGACAGACAGACAGACAGACGGATCGCGAAGTCTTAGTAATAGGGTCCCGCTTTTACCCTTTGGGTACGGAACCCTAAAAACTGGCCAAGTGCGAGTCGGATTCTCGCACGAAGGGTTCCGTGCCATTATCGCAAAAAACGGCACAAAAATCACGTTTGTTGTATGGGAGCCCCACTTAAATATTTATTTTATTCTGTTTTCTGTATTTGTTGTTATAGCGGCAATAGAAATACATCATCTGTGAAAATTTTAATTGTCTAGCTATCACGGTTCATGAGATACAGCCTGGTGGCAGACAGACAGACAGACGGACCGCGGAGTCTTAGTAATAGGGTCCCGTTTTTACCCTTTGGGTACGGAACACTAATAAAACAAACTACAAAACTAAACTCGTTAAAGAAGTTCCAGCAGAATTTGACCCCGTAGTCAGCTGTTGTTACTTGAAATTAAGATTGTAGTTATTTTTACAAGCTTTTATTTAATTTGCAATATATGTATGTATAAGGTGTGTTCGGGTGAAATCTTGCAACTAAATTTTAAAGCAGTTATCCTCCACCGATTAAGGTAAAATTTTGCATAAACGTTTAGTTTGGATGACAACGCATGGTTAGCTAAGTGACGTCATTCTAAATCCAATATGGCTGATGGCCCAAGATGGCGGACTAGTTATTTTATGTAACACTACCATGATATGGGTATCAAATGAAAGGATTTGCTGAGAATACGAAAAAAACTTGATTTAAAAAACGATTTTTAATGAATAATTTTATTATTTCGTAATTTTAGATATCGATATTCAATATCCGTTACGTCTGTAGACATCAGACCTAATTTAATTCTATCCTGTACAATGCAGGCGTTTGAAACATAATACAAAACAATAAAACCAGCATGTTGTATCGGAACAGATCAGAAGATACCAAAAGAACAAATATAAAAGACAATTGGAGGAAGAAACGCACGCCATCACAGTCCAATCGAGATAAGATGATAAGACCCCATTCGAAATCGTACAATTAGAAGCTATCAACACGCTAATATGAAGTGGTGTGACTACATCGTCAATATGGTGATGGTATTCAACTTTTTAATATCAATGACGAAGGATGCATAAAAATAGCCTCGAGTTTACTTCATTATCATCATCATCATATTAGCCGAAAGACGTCCACTGCTGGACATAGGCCTCCCCCAAGTGTTGCCACACTGATCGGTCAGGACATGAGTTTACTTAAAACACGTAAATAAGAAGAAAATCATGCTGTGCAGTCGGAGGATACATATTTGCGAGTCTTTTTATTTCGCTTCTTAAGCAGTCGGGTTAGTTGACTTTTAGAAATAACTTTTTGTTTTTCTTTACCAAATCAATCAAAATTTACAAAATCGCATCAAAGTTCAGGAGTGTCATTATGGCAGTATAAAATGTACTAGCGGCGTGACGTCACACGATATTTCAACGCATTATATATCCGTCACTTTATGTTTACGTGTTAAAAGAAAAAATACGTGTCCAATATTTTTAACATTCAATTACGTAGTAATGTTATCATTAATCACTACAAAACCGATCACAAAGGACGTATTTTTTGCTTAGAACCAAAACATTGCAGAAATGTTGTATGAAATCTCATTGTTGTTTTCATTACTGCACTGTTTTTTATTTAGGTATAAATTTACCACAGAGGTTTAATGTCGCGCGCATTTTGTACTATTTAATTGTAAAACTTTGATACTTCATATTTAGCAATAAAAGTTAAAAAATGGAAATAGATATGGGGGGGGGAGGAATTTAGGGAATTTAGGGTACCCCGACACGGATAGGTTAGGTTCGAAAGGGATGACGGGACCTGAAGTGAGCGAGATAAGCGAGCGAACTCAGCTCCCGTCATCTCCTTCGTGTTAGGTTACTTTAGACCCTGCAGACAGAAATAGGAAGATTTTCATACGATATGGGGAACCGATCACTTTTCCGAATATATTTTGTTCGAATTTCATTTTGCCGAAATCATTGCATGAATCAATGCATTATTTGACATAATTTCAGATCATCGAAGTATCAATTGCCATCAGTATTATTTTACCGAACTACATTTCGCCGATTTACAAAATAACTTTTTGCTTTTGGCCGAAGCCACTTTGAATCTTTTTTCATTTGTCATATTTTCATCAAACCGAAACAACATTTTAGGGAATATTATTTAGTCACAAATATATAGCCGGTAACTTGGCAGCATTTTCAATACAAAATTGAAATAGTGTAATAAAAAGTCAATATGTTGTGCTACAAAATTTAGTGACAGAAACGAATCGCTGCAAAATCGACTTCACGCAGTCTTGTCTGTGTTTACATATTTATTTCGAATTTTCATGCAAATGATTTATTAATAGCTGTCATACATTAGACAGTTTTATTAATTAATTATTTCAAAGAATTTGTCCAAGAGCGAGCGAAGCGAGCTCGGGAATTTAGGGCACCCCGACACGGATAGGTTAGGTTCGAAGGGGATGACGGGAGCTGAAGTGATCGAGAAAAGCGCGCGAACTCAGCTCCCGTCATCTCCTTCGTATTAGGTTACTTTAGACCCTGCAGACAGAAATAAGAGTCCCGCGGAGCGGGGCTCCGTCGACAATATGTATTTTTTTTCAAGTCGGTGTTTTAAACATTTGTATTCGCCCACTGTTTTTCTCTCACTTAGTATTTTGATATGCGTTTAAAATAAATATTTCGAACAAATGTTATTTCGGCTAATTGTAACGCCGGTAAAAAGTTTTTCGACCAAGTGAAACGTCGGAGTAACGAAAAAAATCGAAACGATAATAGGTCAACTGAGACAGTGGCAGACGTGACTTCGATGAAGTAAAAAAAACGAAACTATAATAGTTGAAAAGTTTTAGGTGAAATGAAATTCGGTCAAATGTTTTTCTAACTTATGATAGGTAATCAGCGATTTGAATTCAACTCCAGAAAGTATAAATACAGCTGCAAATTAAATTGTTATTAACCTTTTGCCGCAAAAGTCGCGGGTTAAATATTTATTGCCGCAAAAGTCGCGGGATAAATATTTTTTGCCGCAAAAGCCGCGGGGTAAATATTTTATGCCGCAAAAGTCGCGGGGGTAAATATTTTTTGCCGCAAAAGTCACGGGTTAAATATTTTTCATTAACTTGAGTTTTTATTAACCGACTTACCAAAAAGGAGGAGGTTCTATGTTCGACATTATGTATGTTATTTTTTTTTTTTTTTTGTATGTTCACGCTTTTGTATCTCTCCGTCAATTTTGGACCGATTTTGAAAATTCTTTTCTTGTTTGAATAAGTAGGTATTTTTCGAAATTGGTCCCATTTTAGTTTAGTGAAGATCTGATGAAGAACTTCGAAGATATACAACAGAACTCTTAAATAAATAACGGCAAACCCCTCGGGACTGCTGCAATCGCATGTCTGTTTATTGTTTATACCATTTCATAACATAACATCACGCCAGTACGCTCTTAAGGGGTACGCAGATCTTTCATTTCACCGGTTATGTTTAAGTTTCATGATATTCGGGTAATTTATTCTGGCGTTATAGGTACAAGTGCCAATTATGTAGGTACAACTAAAAAGTGAAAAATAAAAAGCTTTTTTACAAGAAAATACTACCGACTTCCAAATAAAAAAACTGCAAAGTGTAAAATAACTATATTTTTGGTCGGTGTCCATAACGCGAATAATTGGTACCTACCTACAAAAGACACCGACTGCCAAAAATAAAGTTATTTTACACTATGCAGTTTTTTTATTTGGAAGTCGGTAGTATTTTTTTGTAAAAAAGCTTTTTATTTTATCACGGTAGGTAGATTGGTAGTTCAAAGAAAAAAAGATTACGCACCTCGCTAAAGTGAGTAATTAAGGTTACACTAGTCAACGGCACGAACTATTTGGCGGCGGAGTTAAAATATTTGCTATCTCATCCGACATCACGCAGGAAAGAGATAGACGCTGTGATGAGCAGTAAGAAGCTAGATCGTGTTCGTATACACACTCATAACGCTGTGTGACGCACACATGCGCAATTTCATTGCAGAGCGCCGACAGCGCGGCGGTGTGTGTGCAAAGATTACTATAATATACTTGTGTGTGGTTGCGGTGTCAAAGCTAACACCTATTTTTTATGTTTATTTGTCAATGAATTGCATACGCGCCACCGCACCGGCGTGCCGGTAGAACTTTGGATTATTACTGTGTGTAACGTAATTAGAAGGCACTCAATTTACTTGTTGTTATGCACCTATACTTACCCGCGACTTTGCCAACTTGACAATAAGATGTTTTGCGAAAATGTGAATTTACATAGATATTGTTATTATCGACAAGTAATGTTAGATTTGACTTTTTAATTATTTTTGGCGGCGGCGACGGCAGAGCAGCGCGAGCCGCTTGCGCGCTTATTGAACCTTATGCCCTTAGTTATAAGAATGAAAAGTGTTCGAGCGTCAAGTCGGTAGATTTTACGTTGGCAGAGCGGGCGCCAGGGCTTCGCTGACTGTAGGTATCGTACCAGCGCGTGCGAAAAGCTAGGCTCTATGCGCACGGGTGTAGGTCATGTCTTTATGTTTTTGTATTTTATTGCAGGTTTTGCAATTATTACAATGTGTGTTAAATAGGTATTTACTTACCTTAGCTAGTAAGCTATAACCTACAGGCGCCTCCCCGTAAGTAGGTATTTCATACCAGCCAGAGTCAGGATAACTGCTTTTTCGACAGCGCCACTTTTATGTGAGACTTGTTTTCTAGGTAATTAGGTTCATCAAATAAAAAATAATGTTATTTTGTAAATTGTTTATTGATTGTTTGTTTACAATAGCAGTTTGAAATATTCTCTTTGTTATCACAATACAATATAATAGCTTCGGGTGGCTGAGCCGAGCTTGTGAGTGTCAGCGCGCATAGTAGGTATACAAATAAAAAACCGGCCAAGTGCGAGTCGGACTCGCGCATGAAGGGTTCCGTACCATTATCGCAAAAAACATCACGTTTGTTGTATGGGAGCCCCACTTATATATTAATTTTATTCTGTTTGTAATATTTGTTGTTATAAAGAAATACATCATTTGTGAAAATTTCACCGGTTTAGCTATCACGGTTCATGAGATGCAGCCTGGTGACAGACAGACAGACAGACAGACGGACCGCGAAGTCTCAGTAATAGGGTCCCGTTTTTACCCTTCGGGTACGGAACCCTAAAAAGAATCATCAAAATCGGTTCACATTAAAAAAGTATTGAGGTAAGTAACAAAAAAAATACAGTCAAATTGAGAACCTCCTCCTTTTTGAAGTCGGTTAAAAAATAGCTTCCTTTTGTGTTTGTCCGCCGCTGAAGCCGAGCCGATATCGATATAACAGATAGGTACCTACATAATAATGAACTTTCGATATAAGTAGGCACGACTATCGAAAATCTTAAAATACCTAATCTAATTGGAATCTAATATCCTAATATATACAACAGAACTCTTCAATAAACAACGGCATTGCTGATCGGGATCTCGGGATTGCTGCGATCGCAAAACTGTTTATTAGTTAGGCATTTTGATAACATAACGTCAAGCCGGTACGCTCTAAAGGGGTACGCAGATTTGTACAGTTCACCCTGAAAGATACACTCTCATTGCACCGGTTATGTTAGTTTTATGTTCGGTATTCAGGTAATCTATTCAGGCATAAATTTGGGCATTTTAGGCCCAGATTTTCTCTAATCTGAGATTATAGGTATTATTGAACTTGATCTTTATGTACCACAACTAAAAAAAAAAAATTACGAAGAAACAAAAACAAGAACACCGACTTCCGAAATTAGTTATTTTTCACTTTGTAGTGTTTTTATTTGGAAGTCGGTAGTATTTTTAAAAAAGATTTTCTAATTATAGATAAAGATAGGCAGTTTGTAATTTTAAAATTTTATAAATGCGCGTGAAATATTAGAATTAAAAGTCTGTGTTTATTTAGGTATAAAAGTCAAGTCAAGCGCCCTCATGAATTGTACAAACTAAATTCGATAAAAGATTCAACTTACCCATTGTTACTTGAACTGCTGAAGATCACTTCACCTACGCAACAAGTTCAAATTCAAACGCCATGTTAATCAGTATGAAATCCCACGAACGCCAGGGTCAGTAAAATTTCGGACCAATTCAAAATAATCAACACAACACATAAAGGAATATCGGAATCCAAAATTCAAGCCAAGGGTCAATGTTATAAAATATTATACGAATACGTTATCGTCGATATCACAATATCAATAACATACACCGCACGCGCGTAATTACGGTGACGTATATATTATGCAGCAGACGATTGAGGCCCCTCTGGGGCAGCGGGGCGCGGGCGCCGGGCGGTAGCTAAACTAGTGAGCGTGTGTGTGTGTAGGTGTAAATGCGACGCACGCGCACCCCTCCGCCCCACTGACCGGGGAGGAAATTTGTAGCGAGATGGATGATGATTTAGAACGAAAACGAGCGCGCGAAATTTTATAAACAGACCTTTGGTAGTCTGGATATCATGAAAAAACCACTGAATGTATCTGTTCAAAATAAAATTATTTGCATTGTTGAACAACTAATCTATCCCTGTATGGAGGCCGTTTTTCAATTTTCTTTCTTCTTATGGTACTTATTTGCGCCCAAAGATGCGTTAAAATTGGTGTTGAAATATGGAACTTTCGAAGCTCATAACTTTCAAGCTAATTTTTTTTTGTACTTTTTGCTTCCATACAGGACTAGATAATGATGAGACAAATTGATATAATTTTTTATTTTGAACGTACATCGTCAAACAGTGGAGTAAAACCCAAACTACGTTTGTATGGAAGAATTTTGGACTAGTGCAACCTTAATGCACTCGTGTTAATATAGTGCCTCGCGTGCGCTCGGGCACCAACATAACACTCATCAATAACTCGCTTTGCGCTCGATGCAACAATCTACCTGACAGACAAAAACAAATTGTCAGTTAACTACCCTATTATGTAATTTATGGCCACCCATCCATAGACTGACCTCGGCGAGTGTTGCTTAACCTCGAAGTTAGACTTGCCGTACAGGCTATTATTATTTATTAGCTACGAGCTCCCTAACGGCCTATTAGAAGTGGTATGCATAATTAACTAGGTAACCATCAGTTATCACAGCCATGTTAGTGATTCCCACCATAATATGGAGTAGTACTTATTGATTAGCTTCACAAATTAGCCCAATGTATTGATTGTCAAGGCTTTATTCTGTCGACCTTGTCTGAAATCAAGCAGAAATAAGACTGTCGTCTGGTTTACATCAATAAATTTTATTCATAGTTTTGTCGCGACTTTTTATGCCTATTGGTCTAATAGTTGTATAATAGAGGGGGTTGTAAAAAGTCTCACGCATCAAGACCAAAATTTTATAGTAGAGTTTCATATTTTTTTACGACATTACACATCGGGGATTTGATTTTTGAATAGGGAATTTAATTTTCAGTATAAAAGTATGTATATTGACTATTGTTTTACTCCATATAAATGACGTTCCGTTTAACATGATATTATAATTAACATAACCCTGATTTTTGAAAGTGTAAAATAATATAATTAGTCGATTCATAATTAGTTGATCACTGTAAAAAAATATAATTAGTCGATTCTACATTAATTAAAAAAAAAACTAGTAAAAAATAGAACCTTTTTTTAAAACATTATCATTATTTTATCTATGGTTAATTGGCCGTTCACAGCCGGTCATAAAGATGTAGAATGCAATAGAATCGATTTTTGATGAAAATACATACAAGTAATCGTTTCTTTTGTGTTATAAATAACTTATAACATTTCTATATAAATTACGTCGTTGGTAGCGTCAAACAAAATAGACCTAGTTTTTAGGTTATTTTCGATTTTATAATATAATTCCGAAACCCGGGTTTTGTTTTCATAAATAACTTTTGTAGGAGTTAACATAATCGGTGCAGTCTATAAAAAACAAAATGATTTTGATGCATCATGGTACGGGATTCCATACATCCATGAGCATTGTTCTTTCAATTGTCTAGCTATCACAGTTCATGAGATACAGCCTGGTGACAGACGGACGGACAGACGGACAGACAGACGGACCTCGGAGTCTTAGTAAAAGGGTCCCGTTTATTTTTTACCCTTTGGGTACGGAACCCTAAAAAGAAAGAAAAAAAAGCAAAAAAGAAAGATTTTTCTATTAATGCCTTTGGGTGGCTAACCTGGAAATATCTGTAAAAATCGAGGCAGATAGACTAGATATTAGCCTGTTGCTCAGATAGAAGGTATATTTATCGAGCACACATAGTCCTGGATGCTACAGAGAATATTTTGCCATAAACTTTTCCTGACCCGAAGAGCGAAACCCAGGATCTTAGAAGACACGCTTGCGATTGCCAACGCTAAACAATAAGGCAGTCAAAAATAAAAATTATAGTTACCTTTTTCAATAAATCTGGTCTCGACGGCAACGCATGCATGGCCAGAGTGGCTGCTTTCCTGATGTACCAGGGGTGGAAGTTCGCCAGGGTCTCGTTGTAGGAGCCCTGGCAGGTGGTACAGGTGTTCATGTTCTCTTCAGCCTCACTCAGACGCTTCAGGAACAGACGTATGAAGTCTGGAAAACAATGGCGGCTGGCGTTAGCGAAGTGGCACATCATCATCAATCTTTTTAATGTACCCACTGCTGGGACAGAGATTTGGAGTTGAGTTTAAGTGTAAATTATTTTTTTGGTTACCTACTCCTGCTTAATTATTTTCTGATTAATTTCGTTACGGGATCCAAGACAGTTAAATTCATTCTCCGGGACTTCGTCGAGCTTCATTGCCTCGGCGCTTTTCCGTTGGTCGCCACTGTTGATTCTGGCTTTCAGGAGTTGCAGTGGTTTGGGAATAGTGTGGTGGGATTGCTGGGACACAGGCCTCCTCTCTTTGTGAGAGGAAATAGGCCTTAATTCACCACGCGGCCCCAGTGCGGATTGGTGGATGTCACGTGTCTTCGATTTGTTGGTTCTGGGACATGCCGGTTTCACTGTTTTTAGACCAGTGTGCAGGATTTTGAGGGTAACTTTTTAAAACCAATGATTCTGGTGTAAGTGAGAGACGGAGCTATACAAGGCAAATAACACTATCTCTTTTCTACATCGAAATCATGTTGGCATTGGCATTTCGTAGTACAGGTCCTGAAAGCTAGCCCACCAACAGCAAATTGATCACGTCGTTAATGGTGTTCTGACATGTCTGCTCTGTGCTCGGAGTTTTTCGGCCAAATTTGGATATTGCAAGTAAAATAATGCCATATTACAAAGCAGAAAACCTGCATCCTAACTGCGAAACTTTAAAGAATGGCGCACACCAAATGACCAAAACCATTATGTATCCTCCGACTGATTTTCTTCTTGTTGACGTCTTTTAGTTCGCTTCATAAGCAGTCGGGTTTTTTGATTTTATAAACTTTTTTTATTTACAAGTTTTTAGTTATTATTTATTTTTCTAATTACTTTTAAACATCCCTTCATTTTGATACCCCACTCGATGGGTTTGGAAGAAAAAAAATTGGGTCTTCCACAATATAGCGCCCAAAAGCCGCCATGTTTGTTTTTTTTAACGTCACTTATCTAAGAACTCTTGGGCAGTCAAGAACTATCTATCGATGTCTCAACTAAATAAAGCCGTAGTGGTTTGAAAGATATGAGTTAATAAAGAATTTTAAATAAATTCAAGCATACAAGATACGCGCGAAAAACATAATCCTTTTTCCTTGCAGTCGGGTAAAATAGGCAATGAATACTGTTGAGTTGTCAAAATGAAAGGGAGCGTGCGTGCTTCGAGCTGTATAGTCACAAACTGGTCGCACGAAATTTGAATATTTGAGACAAATTTTGAGTTAAATGATACAAAAAGAAGAAGGAGCTCGTGGCTAAATAATAACAGCCGCACGGGTCGATATTCAAAGTTAAGCAACACTTGCCGAGGTCGGTCCGTATATAGGTGACCATCTTTATATAGCAAGTTTCTTCCGTGTCTCGGAATGCACCTTAGATAAAGTACCTATAGATTAAGCCTTAAATGAGCTTGATTGATAGAGCGAGATGGCTAATTGGCAGCTCCATGTAAATAATAAGGACAAAAGATTATTTTTTGTCTTTGTCACCGTGGCCGGTTTCTGTTGTTTGTCAAACTCTAATACAATGGCAGGTTTGACAAACAAACTCAGTTTTGTTTGATTTTCTATGATTTCGTAGTATTGTGTTAATTGAGACAAGGAATTTGGGTTATTTATAGATAATAAGTGTCAGTGCGATGGTGGGTTGTAGTGTTCTCGTTCTTGTTGTAACACCAGAACTAACTATTGCTGTCTCATGTGCGGCCACGCCAGTGCTTAATCTATAGGTATTTTATCTAAGGAATGCACGTTACGCCGTAGTTCCCGGCTGTCATTTGAAGATCTTTGACAGTTGTTACGGGTATTCAGCCTGAGATCTGACACCGGTTTCTTACCAAGAGGTATCGAGTTACCCAGTTACTAGGTTGTGGAGGTCAGATAGGCTGTAAATCTATGTAAAACACTGGTACTCCACTGAATCCAGTAAGACTGGAAGCCGACCCCTACATAGTTGGAAAAGCCTAGGCGGATTGATTGATACGAAATGAAGAGAAGCGAAACTGGTACTACATGTGTGTAGGTAGAAGTTTATGTCATAGGTGTCTTAAAGACTTTATAAAAATTTACAGAAGCTTAAAGTTTCGGTAATAAATTAATAATGGATTATAAATAGATGATTACAATGAAGATGACGTGAGACGTCATCGTTTTGGCCTCACACTGAGAATTTATTCCTGTATCATGAATACGATTACTAACATTATTAATCTTACATAATTATAATATATGTCGGGTTTAGTCCATAGTACGGACGTCAAAACAAATCACAAGCACGCCCCTGGCGGCAATCAAGAGCAACTACGCATCGGCACACTTTTTATAAGCAGTTGCGTGGTGGGGAACAAGGCACTTGAATACTGACAGCCTTAGAGCTAACACGTCGTAGAATCAGTGTCGATCCGTAATATTAGTAAGCAAGATTGTAACTTGTGTCTATTTGAATATACTCAGTGTATCGAATAATTTGTGTGATTTCATTTTCACGATTGTACCCACCGACCAGCCCACACACGATGTCTTAACCAAAAAGAATACATCCTGACTTCCCGATGGTTTGCATCTATCGGCCAGCCTTGATTCGACATATATTTATCAATTAATTTATCTTTCAACAAAATTTATCAATATGTATTTTATAGTGTTTTATATGTAAATTAATAACACAGCATTGCAATTAGTAATTTAGATTAAAATAAACGGCTCGCCATCACTCAATAAAACCCTGAGAGGTTTTTGCTGTGTGGCTAAAACCAAATGTAAAATATTTTGGAAAAAAATAAACAGATCCAGTAACAAAAGTACAATTTGCGGTAATCGAACCTACTACACACATACTACGATCGACGGCAGGCGCGGATCCAGCCCTCAAAAAAGGTTGTGGTCAAAGCCTCCTGAAAATCGGCCAAGTGCGAGTCGGAGTATGAACTCGCTCATGACCGATAATTCAATATAATGCATTCCTACAAAAGAGATGTTGACAAAATATATGACTGTATGATTTTGTTATTTTATTAAGGCACTGGATATAATATTATCAGCCTATCGACCTCAATAGACAGTGAAAATGTGACGTCACAAGACTGTGAGGGTTGTGGGCATGCCCATCGTGCCCACAACGGTGGATCCACGCATGATCCGCGGCACATCCACTGCCATGTGCAAACAGTTTTGAAGGAGAAATGAGACAAAATAAATCATCCATAAAAATTCTTATGGAGTGGAAGAAATAACTGGTCACTATGCCATTGCAACACAGCGTCCAATTGAAACAATTGAAAGAATAATACTACTTCATTCAATTGAATTAAACTCCACTGTTTTTAAGTATTGATGCAACACATTGTCTGTTAGATGAACTGAAGAATTTAAGTCACGATCAACTGAAAGACAATGTCTAAAATTGTGGTCGCGAATAAAGGCGAACGGCAGGCTTGTATGGGCATTTCGTACCGCTAAATTAAATTTCGTGTTTTGGGATATTTTTTGTTTTAATTGGTAGTTAATATGATAGATAATCACTTTTTAAATTCTAAGATTTTTAGAACTTGGGACGTAAAAGTTATAACCAGTTTTATTTTTAAGGTTATGTACCAATAATGTAGATTGATGCATATAGGTAAATGTTACATATTGTTACATAATGTGTAAAGTAAATGTTCTAAATTGTTTGTTGCCATCTTTGTGGTGTTAGGTAGATTGAGGCGAGGATCGTACTTATCAGGGCATTAGGAGATACCTATATTCAGCAGCGGATTGCAACAATTTGATATTGATGAGTTTGATTAAGTATATTAAATGTTATTTTTATTTCTAAATAATTAATTATCATTTCAATATTTGTGTTATTTGACATAAGGCAACTTCTAAAACATAACTGCGTTTAGTGTACGATTTTGTCACGGTTTTTTATTAAAATCTTTTTATTGATATTATTAATTAATCCGAAATTCTATAAATATTAAACTTGCATAAAAACCGAAACTACTTCTATAACCGAACAACAAAAAAAACATGCGGTACGAAATTTGCCGTTCACCTTGTTACCGCGGCCCATTTTTTTTTTTTGTTGCGGGGTGGAAAATCCTCATTGGATGTCCTCCGCCCTGGGGGTCTGTCAGACTCGTACTGACTAAAAACCACCCCGGTGTTCCATCCCACACCTGCGCTGGGGGTCGCGGGAACAAAGATACTTCCGCAACCCCCGGCTAGTGCCGGCCCACCTTTGCGGGCCACGACCTCGGGTTGGGGGGGGAGTGAGGTGTTGGATTCCCCCCGCGACGTCTAAGAGGGGCGCGCGTGGAACACTATGCGCCACCACCTCGGGTCCTGATGTTTGGGGGGTGACGGACGTCCCCGAGTCCGTCGCCCTTGGACCCATTTAGGGGGGCTGGAAGAGGGCGATGTCCGCCCTCCGCCGACGCCCGGCGCGTCTGCTGCGGATCGGGTTAGCGGATGAAATCTCCCTCTCCCTCTCCGCAGCCTCCTCGTCTCGGCTCTTCTGCGAAACAGTCGTTTCGCAGAAGGATACCACCGCGTCCCAGGACTCCTCACTGCCGACCATAGACTCGACTACGGCCGGCAGCGACAGGTCACTGCCAACTTCAGAGATGAGGACACGGCGTGGCTCCTCCCAAGCGGCACACTCTGCCAGCGTATGCCGCGCCGTGTCCTCCCGGCAGTCGACGCAGTGGTGACACCGGGCGTCCGGCTCCCTGTTTATGCGACACAGGTACTTCCCAAAGCAACCATGCCCCGAGAGCACCTGCGTCACCCGAAACGACAGGGAGCCGTGCCTCCTCCCGAGCCAGCGCTCGAGCACTGGCCGGACCGCCTCAATGGTATTGAGGCCGGCCGGCGGTAGGGCGTGAAAGCCTGTCCCGCCATTCCGCCACCAGGACCTCGCGAAGCTGCGACTGACGCAACTCCATGTGTCGCTGCATCAGCCCTTCGCCCCGCGCCCGCGCTTCCTCGCGCCACCGATACAGTGACGCGAGTACCTTCGCCTCCAGGTCCCAGGGCGGGGATCCGGCCAGTGCACAAGCCGCCTCGTAGGAGATCGTGCGATACCCCCTGATGACTCTGACGGCCATCGCTCTCTGCGGCTTTCGCAGGACAGCGATGCTGCCGGCCGTCAGGTCAGCCGCCCAGATCGGGGCCCCGTACAGGGCCATTGATCGCACGATCCCCACGTAGAGCTGCCTACAGGTAGCGCTCGGGCCCCCCAGATTGGGAAGCAGCGTTGACAGCGCCCCAGCCGCGCCCAACAACTTGGGCGCCAGCCGCCGGAAGTGGGGGCCGAAATTCCACCGGCTGTCGAGCACCAATCCCAGGTACTTCATGGTTGACTCGACAGCGATTCGAGCACCCCCGACGACGATGTGGGCATCGGGTGGTGGCGCCCGCCGGGGGCCATGAAAGACCATGGCCTCCGACTTGTTGAGGGCCACCTCCAGGCCAAGGCGCCGTATGCGGCTCACCACCTGTGAGACCGCAGCCGTCGCCAGCAACGCTGCCTCCCTGTACGAACTCCCCCGGGCGGTGACCAGCGTATCGTCCGCGTAACACGTCAGGTCTACGCCCGGTTGGAGTTCGCCCCTCAGCACCCAGTCGTAGCCGATGTTCCACAGCGGCGGGCCCAAGACCGAGCCCTGTGGAACACCGCACGACATGCGGTGCTGGTTTTCGACGCCATCACGTCCCACGTAGGTGACACACCTCTCCGCCAAATAGGCCCCGACGATGCGGCGGAGGTAGGGAGGCACTCGATGATACCGCAGTGCCTCCCATCACCCCACCCCGGGACACCGCTTCCTCCGCCAGGACTCTCACGTGCGATATCGCGTGGATGGTGGAGCGCCCATGCCGAAAACCGAACTGGCTTTCGTCCAGGTCCGGCCCCTCTCTGTACAAGTGGCTGACGAGGCGGGCAGCGATTATCCGCTCGAACAGCTTACCCACCTCATCTAGCAGCACTATGGGCCGGTACGCGGACGGCGAGTCCGCAGGGCGCCCCGCCTTCCTGAGCAGGACCAGACGACCTGATTTCCACAGAGTGGGAAACTGGCCCCGCTCAAGGCACGCTGTGAAGAGTCCTCTCAGCCAGGGCTCTAGCTCCTTCAGAGCGAGGGCTAACACGTGGCCGTGGATTCCGTCGGGCCCCGGAGCCACGTTCTTGGCCCGGAGCCGCATCACGGCCGCCCCCATCTCTGCCTGTGTCACCTCTGGGACGTTGATGGCATCCTCCTCCGTAGACTCTGCGGCCGTGGGCAAAGCCATCGGCGGCGGGATATGCTCCGCTCTCGCCGGGAAGAGGGCTGCGACTACCTCCTCCAGCAGCTCGGGTTGGAGACTCTCCGTAAGTGGAGGCGCGGCGGCTCGAAGTTTCCCTCGAACCGCTCGATAAGGGCGCCCCCAAGGATCCCTGTCTAGAGTCTCCAACATCTCCTCCCTGGCTCGCTTCTTCGCCTCGCCGATGGTCAGCCGCAGAGTCTCCGTCGCCGCGCGGTACACCTCATACAGCGCGGCCTCTTCGTCATGGACCCGACGACGTCTCCTCCGGTATCGGGTGTACTGGCGTCTGGTCGCTACGCACGTGACACGCAACTGTGCGATCTCGGCGGACCACCAGTACACCTGGCGCCTCGCTGACTGTGCGTAGACCCGGGGCATGGACGCGTCGCTGATTTGCGTCATCGCCCCGCGGAACCACAGCGCCTCCTGTTCGACGTCGACGGGTCCGGTTGTTGCCGACTCCCGGATCCAGGCCTGGACAATGACTCTCTCCTCGAGAAGTTCCCTGTCGATGCGCTTGCGCGCCCAGCGCGGACCGTCCGTTCGCGGGGCCAGCGCACCGCGGCCGCCGGCGGTCTGGGTGGAGACGTCGAAACGGATATATCTGTGATCCGATAACGTCTCCACCTCCACGGCGACACGCCAGTCACGGACACGGCTCGCGACAGCAGGGGTTGCGAACGATACGTCCACTATTGAACCGCCCCGCTGTCGCACGCACGTGTGGACCGAGCCCCGGTTTAGGATGACCAGACCAGTGGTGACTGCCCACTCTTCCAGCACCTCGCCCCTAGCATCGGTTACCGGAGATCCCCACGCCGAAGACTTGGCGTTGAGATCCCCTAGCAACAGCACAGGGCGAGGGTGCAGTCGGCCTACGACGGCGCCCAGCTCGACAAGGAAACTCTCGAAGTCGGCGAGACTCTTGTTGGGCGAAAAATACGCGCCAACTATGCCAACGCCGTCCGCGAGGGCGGCCACCCAGCCGTGACCTCGAGACGGGCTGACTAGAGCCCCGCCAATGATGGCCACCAAACCGTCGAGGTCTCCAACCCAGTTATCCCTGGGTGGGACGAAATACGGCTCGGCGACCACAGCCACGTGAATCGACCACTCTGCCATGCTCTGGAGCAAGACATCCTGAGCTCTGGCAGAGTGGTTGATATTGCCCTGGAGGAAATGGTAGAGCGCCATTATGCGCAATCCATTCCCTCCACTCCATTCCTAGGCCGGGAGTCGGCCGAAGAGCAGCCAGATTGACGAGGGGGTAAAGAGCCCCCGGCAAACTTGGCCCTCCTTCTCCTCTTCTGCTGCGCGGGTGCGCCACAGGCCTTTCCACCCGCTCTGTGCCCAGCGGGCCTCCCTGCAGCTGTACAGAGGCTGCAGTTTGGCGCCGCAGAGCACTGGGCCGCCTTGTGGCCAGGCTGACCGCAGCGATAGCATTGCTCGCTGCGGTCTGTTTCGGCGGTGCATCGTGCCCTGACATGCCCAATGTCCAGGCAACGATAGCACCGCAATGCCCTGGGTTGCAGCAGCTTCACCCGTGCTGAAACCCACCCCACCAACAGTCGCCCACCGTTAGCGACCTTGTTCGCCGCCGCCACCGGGCACCGCACCCAAATCATGCCGAGCCCGGTAGCGTCGGCGCGAATTTCACCCGTCCGCACATCCTCGGATGGACATCCGCCGGCTCGGGCGATGGCCGCTGCGACCTCTACTGGGGTTGTCGAGTCGTCCAGACCGTCGATACGTAGCTCAGCCGTCTTCATCGGCCTGGACACTCGGACGTCCTCCGGATTGAGGAACTCCCGCAGCTTGGCGGCCAAAATGTCCGCCTTTTCGGCGCTTGAGGTACCCGACACCTCGAGCAGCCGCGCCCCCGTAATCGCCGGCCTCATTTTGAAGCCGGACGGTGTACCGAGGTCGGGGAACGCGACTTTGGCCCTCGCCTCAGTCAGGACCGCCTTGTAGGAGACACCCCTTTCGACGGCTCCGGGCTGCAGCGTGATTACTACAGCCGCGGAGCGTGGGGCTCTGACCCTCGGTGGTCCCGCGGCCTTATTTGGTGCCGGTTTCAGTGCTCCAGAGGGTGCCTGCGGCGCTGTCTTCTTCTTACGACGGCGGCCCCTCTTGACCACCGTCGTCCAGGCCTCCGTGGAGGGGGCAGGTGGTGAAGCCGAGGTCGCAGCCACTGACTGGGAGGTGGGCGTGGACCTATCCTCCGCGGGCTTGCCAGCCTCCTGCCCGGCTCTTCTTGGCTCAACCGCTGCTGCCGCCGGGCCCGGTTTTGCAGGCGCCTCCTTTCTCCGCTTGTCTCCAGCGAGTGGTGGGCGAAGGGATTCGGCCGGCAGTCTAGCCTCTATGGCCTCCAACCGGGCACCCACCATTTGACCGCACTGCATCATGCAGATGCGCGCGATCTTCTCAATATCAGTATCTGCAAGTGCTGGGCCCGATGATGGGGCCGGAGATGGAGCCGACGATGGGGTCGGAGATGGAGCCGACGATGGGGTCGGAGATGGAGCCGACGATGGCGCCAGCGGTGGGCTCGTGACAACAGTGGCTGCCTTCTGGGCGGCAAACTGCCGCTTGAGGTCCTCCAACTCTGATCGAAGGCGGCTGTTCTCCTTCCACAACTTCGCCGTCTCTTCCGTAGTTGTGCGGCTACTGAGGACCTCAACCGCCTCCTTGATGCTGTCCACCGCGTCCTTCAAGGCACGCGTGAACGTGCCCTTCAGGTTGCCGGATTTGGTGGCAACCTTCAGGACGACATCCAGGCCGTCCATCACTTGGCGACTTAGCGCTACCGCCGATGCATCCGCCGTCCGAGCCGAGCGCCGCTCTCTGGCCTGTCGGGCCAACTCACCGACCTCATCGGCTGCGACAGCCCGTCGCTGCGCCCGTTTTGCGGCATTCGCTTCCGCCTTATTTCCCCCTAGCAAGGACGTGGTGGAGCCATCGCTTTGGTCCGCACTCATGTGCCCAGGGTCGCTCTGCACGCTCTCTGCAGGGGCAGGCGTGTCGGGCCGAGGCACGAAGCGACCCCGCACGTCGCGTTCCGGTACACGAGCGATTCCGGCACACGAGCTCAAGCAACTGAAGGAACACGGGTGGGTTAGTAAAAGTCTGACACGCCCTCCCGCTTCACCCAGAGCTAGAGAAGTCATTGGATGATCACAAAACCGAAAAAAAAAAGTGTCTAAAACTGACAATCGAGAATCTTTAATTTACGATCCTGCAATTATTACAAATGTAAAAGTCTGTATGTTTGTTACTCAATCATTGCTGCGTGTTAGTCATTATGAGAACGGATTTGGATGAAATTAGCTAAGTCCACCAAATCCAAGCCATAGGTACCTGGAATCTGCCTGGATACCCCGGCCCCGGCAGTGTAAAAACTGACAGTATGTTTCGTTACAGATAATCTTCGAATTTAAGGCAGGCGAAGTCGCTGACAAAAACAAGTCTTCTTTCTTCGTGTGAAGAAGTGGCGGTGGTGGGGGTGGTGGCATAGCCACCTTTGGTAACCCCACAAGCCTCGAAGTCGGTGTCTTTGGTACCTACTGTTTTTGGTTTTTTTAGACACCGACTTCGGAAAAATATTTATTTTTCGATTTGTAGTGTTTTCATTTAGAAGTCGGTTTTATTTTTTTGTTGAATAGTTTTTTATTTTTCACTTTTTACTAGTACATAATGGACACGTTCTATAGTAAGGTTGTGGTACATAACGCCCACTGTGATGCCAGAATAGATTACCAAAATAACATGTAACTTGAACATAATCGGTGGTTGACCAGGGTGAACTGTACACATCTGCGTACCCGTTTAGAGCGTGATGGTATGTTATGAAATGGTGTAAACAATAAACAGATATACGATTGCAGCAACCCCGAGAGATTTGCCGTCATTTATTGAAGAGTGTTGTTGTATATTTCCGAAGTTCTTCATCAGATCTTTACCAAATTTAAATGTGACGATTTCGGCATAAACTTCTTTCGCAAATGCGTTTATATATAACGGAGTTATGCCCGAACATACATAAAAAAATATACATAAACATCCGAATTGAGAACCTCCTCCTTTTTGGGAAGTCGGTTAAAAAAATCGTCGTCATAATAAGTGTGTAATCACATGCGAGATGAAAGACGTAATGTGGATTTCCGTCTATGTCTCATCACATCATCAGCCTATTAATGTTCCCACTGCTGGGACACAGGCGTCCTCTCTGTGAGAGGGAATGGGCCGTTATCCACCACGCGGGCCCAGTGCGGGTTGGTGGATGTCACATGTCTTAGAATTTTTGGTTCTAGGACATGCATTCCACGGACATGGACATGGGTTCCTCACGATGTATTCCTTCACCGTTATGAGAGCAGTGGTGATGAAATAATTTAAACAAAGTAAAGCGCCTGCCTGGGCTCGAACCCACGACCTACAACTTGTAAGTCGTGGCCGATACCACTGGGCCACTACCGTCTATGTAAAGCTAGTTAATCCCCAGCAATATAATTTGCATGACGTCTTCCAAAATAATGGGTACAATTTGCAAATTAATTTATTATACCATTCATTCAGTATAAGCCCGGCCCTCCAATTAAGGATAGTAAAACCACGAATATTAGCCCACTTTACTTAATTAAATGAATTATGTATTTCCATGATTTGTCATCACTTTTACCACAGTAGGCAGTAATATTATAGGCTAGCCCCTTATTACATGGACATCTTTTTACCCGACTGCCGAAGGAGGGTAATGTGTTTAACACTCTATGTATGTTTCTTCCTATGTGTTGTTCCAGAGACCAAACGCGCTGGCGGATTTTGACGATTCTTACGTAAATCGATTCGTCTTAACCTTGCGAGTGTCACTGATCACATTCAAATTGGAAAATAGAAAAATGGCGGCTTTTGGGCGTCATATTGTGGGGGCCCAGTTTTTTTTCTCTTATAAACCCATCATGTGAGGTATCATAATAAAGGGTTTTAAAAGGTTAATTAAAAAATACACTTATATGTTTAAATGTACCTAATTCGAAAAAAAATGTTAACTAAAAAGTTATAAATAAAAAAAAGTTTATTCAAAAAATTTTAAAATCCGGTTTCTTAAAAAGCGAACTAAAAAGACGTAAACAAGAAGAAAATCATGCTGTGCAGTCGGAGGATAGGGATACATCTGGTTTTGGTCAGCCAGCTCGCGAATAAGTATGTATCCTCCGACTGCACAGCATGATTTTCTTCTTGTTTTTGGTTCGCTTTAAAGCAGTCGGGTTATTGAATTTTTTTAATAAACTTTTTTTATTATATATTTAACATATCTGGCGAAATGTGTGTATATTATAGGACCACCTCTGCCCAACCCTGCGGTGATTAAGGCGTGATGTTATGAGGTTTTAGAAACATGGCTTGATGGTTTTTGATGTTATAGTGTACAATAAAGAGTATTCTCTCTACCACAGTACTGAAGTCATCATTCATCATCATTTCAGCCGAAAGACGTCCACTGCTGGACATAGGCCTCCCCCAGGCGTCGCCACATTGACCGATCTCGTGCGTCTCGCATCCAACGCCTTCCCGCAACCTTAACCAGGTCATCGGTCCACCTAGTGGGAGGCCTTCCAACATATCGTCTTTCGGTTCGCGGTCGCCATTCCAGAACTTTTCGGCCTCAACGGCCATCCGTTCTGCGAGCAATGTGCCCTGCCCACTGTGTTAAGTTTGGCAATTCTTCGGGCTATGTCGGTAACTTTGGTTCTCCTGCAGATATCATCATTTCTGACGTGATCACGCAAGGAAATTCCGAGCATAGCCCTCTCCATTGCCCTTTGGGTGACTTTAAGCTTTCTGATAAGGCCCATTGTGAGCGACCACGTCTCGGTCCCATAGGTGATCACTGCACTGGCAACACACAGTACTGAAGTAGTTGGTGCAAATTACGAGCGCGCTTAATGTGACTTTTACAACCATTGCAATAAGGTTTAAATTTCAATGACAAAGTCGTGGTCATAAAATCCGGTTTCATTGATTGCATTGCTTCATACATAATATGGGACTTGCAGTGGGTCTCATTCATTCTAGCAAAGGATTACACACAAGTGGGTGCTTGAACTTGAAGACAGTTCTATGTTCTATGTTAGGAGGGTTTGGTTTCCGCACTTAGTCCCTCAAATGGACTTTTGTACGTGGACTTGAAGACAGTCAATGATACTGATGCATCACTGAAAATAAACGCTGGCGTGACGATTTGGAATTGCTCCTAGCCGTCCATTGTATGTTTTTTTTACCCGGCTGCACTTGACGGATTTTTATAATTAAAACAATCGTTAGGCAGGTCTTGGCCGCCCAAGTGCCGTTAAAAAAAAAACCGGTCAAGTGCGAGTCGGACTCGCACACGAAGGGTTCCGTACCATTATCGCAAAACACTGCATAAAAATCACGTTTGTTGTATGGGAGCCCCCCTTAATTTATTTTAATTTATTAATAATTATTTTTGAAGTAAATATTTGTACTGTGAATATTTCAGGCGTCTACCTGTTGCCGTTATTAATATCGAGCAAAAAACGGCAAAAATATCACGTTTGTTGTATGGGAGCCCCCCTTTAATATTTACTTTATACTGTTTTTAGTATTTGTTGTTATAGCGGCAACAGAAATACATCATCTGTGAAAATTTCAACTGTCTAGCTATCACGGTTCATGAGATACAGCCTGGAGACAGACGGACAGACAGACAGACAGACAGACGGATCGCGAAATCTTAGTAATAGGGTCCCGTTTTTACCCTTTGGGTACGGAACCCTAAAAAGAAACATGGCGGTTTTTCTTCGATCCCCATTGAGTGGGGTATCAAAATGAAGGGTTTTTAGATGTGATTGCAAAAATATATACCACTTAGATGTTTATAAATCATACGAAAAAAAAAGTATAACTAAAAAGTTGAAAATAAATAAAAAAAAAATTTTGGTAATATTTATAGTTTTGGTCAGCCAGCTCGACAAAATGTATCCTCCGACTGCACAGCATGATTTTCTTCTTGTTTACATCTTTGCAGTCGGGTTTTTGATTTTATTAACTTCTTTTTAATTTTAAGTTTCCTTATATACTGTATATATTTTGTCACATTATGGCAAAACAAGATCAATGAAATGTCACAACAGCCTAATTAGAATAACAATACTTATTCATTAAAAACAAGAAAGGAAAGCACATACCCAATCCTCTATGCAAACGGAGCATTGTTCTTGAACCAGACGTGAAACCATTCTTTTCGGACAAGCTCGTTTCTTTCTCAAACTTCATCATCTTTTTAAAAGAATCGTAATGTGTTGCGTCGTCACCTTCTCTGTGTTTTTCCATTATTTTTATTTTACTTCTTACATCACTGCTTACGAATGAAAATACAGAACCTATTAGATTAAGAAATCTGAAAGGAGAATGTTTTTTGTTACTTTCTAATGTGTATCTAATTAGAACCGTAGATGTTATTTGATATGCACAAAGAAATTTTACTAATATTATAAATGCGAAAGTTTGGATGGATGTATGTTTTCTACTCAATCATGCCAGAACGGCTGAACTGATCTGGATAAAATTTGGCACAGAGATAGATTATAGTCTGGATTAACATATAGGCTTCTTTGTATCCCAGTATAATGTTCCCTTGGGATGATAAAGCACTTTTCATGCAGGTGAAGCTGCTGCCAGAAGCTAATGTTAAGGTAAATGCAAAAAAAAATGAATTAGTATTAAGTTAACTGGTCTTTTAACACTTAGAAGAAATGAGGAAGCTAACATCATGCTTGCATTCAGGGCCGTATTTAAAGGTGTGTAGACCCTGGGGCAACTAAAAAGTGGAGGCCATGAAGCATTTTTTTCAGTATTAAATAATTTCTTTATATTTCCAAATAGTAAACAAAAAACATAAATGTTTAGTGAATAGAACTTTTCGAGCAATTTTTTGTTGAAAAATCATTAGGTAATAGGTAATATTGGTAAAATGCAGTTCTCGGATTTAAAAAATAAGTTTTGGAGGCCCCTGGGCTAGAGCCCATGTTGCCCTGCCCTAAATCTGATCCTGCTTGCATTCCCCAAGGGCTAAGCAGAGGTATAAGTCAAGACGTGCTAGTTGTGGTACACCCACTTTATACCAGTATTTTATGGGGACAATGCAATAGAGGGAAAATGGCTTCGAAGAAATGCATATTTCTTTAATAGTCATTTTATTCATCAACTGAAGATTTATAAATAGTAGACAACTTGCTAAACACATCATGTTGTTATTCTAAGTACCTACTATGTAAGTGTGTAATGTAAGTTCCTTAATTAGAACTAGAAGTCATTCATTATCTCAAGTAGCAATTATAAATTAATCATGGTTAGCATATTATTTACCTTAGAAGGAAATAAGGAAGGAAGTTAAATTAAAAATTATATTCTTTAAATTAGACCTTTTTTATGTATTCTGACTTAATTATCCTAATTTATTTTAACTTAATATGTGCCAAACTTCCTATCAAAGGAAGGGATAAGAAATTAGATCAACCAGCTACTGCTGTTTAGAAATTATAGTGGCTTTTTGTTCAAAGCAAAATCATTGTTTCAACTTAACTTTACAGCTCTATAACATATAAATATAAAGTAGGTATGGCGAAATCATAAGCCACGATTTCTTGCCAATTTACGCTACATGACCTCGCAAACCTATTGTCCAATCTTATCTAAGCTCTTAGAATTTTAAAATCCATATGGAAACAATGTAAATAGCTTACTTTACTAATTCGTTGTAACCATCTATGTATGCTTCAATGACAACGTCGTCATCCTCTTTGAGGCTTCTTTGAAAGCTTTGGTGGACATGGTGTAAATCTAGTGCGTGTTCGTTAGACATCTCTCTCAAAATATTGAAAAGATATTTAATGAATGAATACCACTAAACTGCACTGCACAAACGATACAACTCGCGGAAATGGAATGACAAACTGACGTTGACATATTTGACAGCTAACAGCAGTGTTTTTTACTGTTTCTTTTTACTCAAATGTCAGATGGGACATTTTTAATACTGTATAATTATACTACTCTACCAAAACTTTGAAATCAAATGAAAATAAATGTTTGAAAAGAATGCTTCTCTTGATACGTCGTTGATTTTGCAAATAAATTATTTTAATTTTGATTTGATTTGATCTTAGATGAAGTACCTATATATTAAGCCTTAAAATCAGCTTGATTGATAGAGCGAGATGGCTAATTGGCAGCTCCATGTAAATAATAAGGACAAAAGATTATTTTTTGTCCTTGTCACCATGGCCGGTTTCTGTTGTTTGTCAAACTCTAATATAATGCCAGGTTTGACAAACAAACTCGGTTTTGTTTGATTTTCTGTCTTTCGTGGTAATAAGTGTTAATTGAGACAAGGAATTTGGGTTATTTATAGATAATAAGTGTCAGTGCTAATTCTATTTGCTGATGATACTTCGCTAATTTTTAAAATAGATAGGAAAGATACGGATGTCTTACATGTCAACGAAAGTCTGATTGTTCTCTCTAAATGGTTCGCAGCTAACAATCTTTTACTGAATGCGAAAAAAACAAAATGTCTGAAGTTTGCCTTACCAAACGTGACCTAAATTTAAATCTTGACGGCAAAAATCTTGAAGTTATAAAGGAAACTGTATTCTTAGGGATTACTATCGATTGCAAAATTGCAGTGGGGCGCGCACATTAGAACTCTTTCAGGTCGGTTAAGTTCAGCTGCTTATGCAGTAAGGAAAATAAGGCAGTTAACCGATGTAGCCACAGCAAGGTTAGTATACTATGCTTATTTACACAGTATTATGTCTTATGGCATTCTGCTGTGGGGATCAGCAGCAGACGTTGACTCAATTTTCATCTTACAAAAGAGGGCAGTCCACGCAATCTATAAAATGAGTCCACGAGAGTCCCTCAGAGAAAAATTTAAAGAGATCGATATACTGACTCTACCTTCTCTTTATATATTGGAATGTATTTTGTATGTCCGCAAAAATCGAGGGCTTTTCAAAACTAGAAGCGATTTCCATAATTTAAATACACGCAGTAAGCATGAAGTTGTAATACCCAAATTCAGATTAACGAAAACTAGCAAGTCTTTTCTTATAAACAGTATACGCTTTTATAACAAGTTGCCAAAGCCAGTTATAGAATTGACCGATGGAAAGTTCAAAAACTACATCAAACGTGTCCTTATTAAAAAAGCATATTACAAAATCAAGGACTACGTTGAAGATAAAAATTTTAGCTCCTTCTGCGCATGCGGCTTCCCTGGTAACTCATAAACGGCACAAATATGTGGATGTCTCTAACTATTCTCAATCTCATTTTTACTTTTTTTCTTTCTTTTAATTAGACTTTTTACAATGATTTCAATAATCTTTATAGCCCTTTGCTATGAATAGTTACAGCACTGATAACAACATTTGTGCCACATGTTAAATTTAGTCTTGTTATATATTTTTATTTATTTTTTCCTTTGTATAGATTCTTTAACTGATTGTTTTGTGAATGTGTGAACATTGTAGGCCTTCTAGATTTCTAGACGCTTGTTAACATTTGTTAACTCTCTCGTTTATACAATTTTTTTTTAGTTTCTTACGACTTATTGTCGGGCCTACGTTGTCCCCCCATATCTAAGCACTAATACTGTAACGTGGAAATATTGTAAAAACAAATCAATTTTTTTAAAAGAGTAACCGTGGAGTTTCTTGCCGGTTCTTCTCCACAGGAAACGACTAACCCGAACCGTGCACCTTTTGTCGACGTTTTATAAGTGCCCATGTAGGCCTATGTGAAATAAAAAACATTTGATTTGATTTGATTTGAGTGCGATGGTGGGTTGTAGTGTTCTTGTTGTAACACCAGAACTAACTATTGTTGTCTCATGTGCGGCCACGCAAGGGCTTAATCTATAGGTACTTTATCTAAGGATTTGATAGAACATTCAAGATTCAAGGTGTTTGCAAATCTCTCTTTTCGTTTTATTATTACTGTGGTTAATCATGTGATTCTGTGAATCTGTGCCTTTTTTCATTACACTCGATCTGTCAGTGTCACTTTTGTCAAAATATCTCAAGGTCTTCTGCGAATGAATTTAGTCGTCGGCCGCTATCAAAAAAATATTTACTTTCCGTCTCAGATATTTAAAGTAATCTACGATAACAAAGTATTGGTGGTGCATGTATGCATATCATGTTGTAATATCAACTTTTTATTAACAACAACTGTGTTTTGCCATCGCTCTGAATTATTCGGTAAGTTATTTTTCTACCTACATGCGGAATTATGACAAGTTTCATAATTTATTTTTAGTTACGGCGTCGAGTAGCTATGCCTCGAAGTATTCAGGCTAATCAACGAATGGTGGTGCTTTTATTAAATGACATTTAATTTTGTAACCATTTATCGGGGGTCGAATTTTCGGCTTATGTCCGAAGTGCGTCTCATCTTTCATTGTAGACGGGGCTTCCCGTGCGTCAGAATAACTTGTTGCATGAGTTATTTTATTCTATCTCTCGCGAACTTATGACTTATCTCCTACTGACTTGCTAATTTAAAAAGTAGGTGAAATGCTGAGTAATTTCGATCGTCCATTGAGTAAATTGATTTGTGATATCTGTGAGTCATAACAGAGATACAAAGTGCTTTAAATTAAATTGTTTACACCTACTGAGACTACTTGTGTAGCCGAAGTATTGGTAAGCAGTTTTAAAACTTGCATGAAATTATCAATATACCCACAATTAATCAATATTATGATCAATTGTTTAAGAGACTATATTCCAATTATAAAACTATGGGGTGCCATTTCTGTATTCACACACTTTCGAATCATCACAATAGTCACACAATTTGTTCATTGTTTTCTTCTGTCTTCCTTTGCTCTGTAAAATACAAACCATTTATTTTAATAAAACCATTTTTAGGCACTTTTTAATCATTAGTCTTCAGACCCTCATAGTGTATCTATGTTCAATACCTACACGATGACAATGGCAACAGAAAATTATATTGAAATATAATTTTGATGAATAATAATAATATGATGATGGATCACTCATTTTTTGTACGGAACCCATAGATCAGTTTAGAACTTTCTACTATTGTACCGATGAGGATGGCATAATCAGTTTATGTTTTTAGAGAAAAAGCCAAATTAAAAAAACTTTGCACTAAAACAATATCATAGACAGCTGGAAATAATGTATGTCATACAAAGAGTTCCCTATCAAGGATGGCAGGATGTCACTATCATTACAAATATTGTTTAACCATTCATAAAAAAAAGAATGAAAGAGAAAGAAATAATAATTGATCAAAAGATAACAATACATTTGAGCAAAAGCGAAGCGTTCCAATGCGTTAAATGCTTTACCTTGATTATTTCTCTTGTTATCATGTACTTTAGCTGATTGTTTTTATAAATATGAGTAGTTCATTTAAAATTTGCTTCGCATTATGAACTACTGTTGAGCATGAAGTCCTAAATACATGTCAAACATTATTTGATAGTCAAAGTCAAATGTATTTATTTCAACTTGGACATTATGCGGCACTTTTGAACGTAAAAAACAATCTCACTGATGGGCTAAATAGAATTATATGTGTACAATATTATTTATAAATAATACTTTTGACTGTCAGATTATTTCTCTGTTTACCTACAGACAGACATGTAAAAAATTATTTTTAGTCGACATACCTTTTTATTTATTTATTAATATTGTTGTAAAGTTTCTTTACTATGCATAATCAGGGTAAATTCAGGGCATGAAAATTAAAGTTTTGTGATTTTTGTACTGTTTACCAGTATACTACAGAAGTACACTAAAAGTGCACTAAAAGTTTTGAGAATACTTTTTTTGTGTGTACAGCACAGGAATAGAATTCCCTGCTGGAGTCTTTGGTTTCCTTATACCTGGGAGTCTTAAGTCAAAAGTGAGAAGGTTACTTTGTCGTTACACGTGTATGTTAAACGTATATCAAAAGAAAAAATAAGTGTCCAATATTTTTTATTAATCTACCTGACGGACAAAAAACAAATTTTCAGTAAACTACCTTATTTTAACACTTAATTTTTTAAATAAAAGTTGTATAAAGAAATTAGCAATATCATTTTAATTTACACAGCTGTTGCCTGGTTGTTCATGTTTGATTATTAATTTTGAATATAAACTATTTGTTTGCTCATTTGCATAGTGGGTTTGCCCATATTTTGTATTAAATGATAAAAAATTTGACTCTTGGTCGGGTTATCTACCTGTACCATAAGATAAAGCAAAAATTAATATGCAGTTTAAGTAGCGGGAATCAAATAACAGTCAATGATGTGTGTAGGTAATTTATTTATTTTTATACCATTAGTATTGTTAAGGCATGGACAGATGGATTTCCTGTTAAAAATAATATACATACATTCTGGCAATAATAAGACAAACTGCATTTTGTTGTTCACACACACACACATCACATCATCAGCCTATTGTGTATTATATATTATGTATTATGTTCCCACTGCTGGGATACAGGCCTCCTCTATGTGAGAGGGAATGGGCCGTAATCCACCACGCGGGCCCAGTGCGGGTTGGTGGATGTCATATGTCTTCGAATTTTTGGTTCTAGGACATGCCGGTTTCCTCACGATGTTTTCCTTCACCGGTTTGAGCGATTTTGTTGTTAGGCTTACTTAAACACTTTTCGACATTATCAAGAATCAAACAAATTAAACTTAAAACACAGTTACTTTAATAATAAAACCGGCCAAGTGCGAGTCGGACTCGCGCACGAAGGGTTCCGTACCATTATCGCAAAAAACGGCAAAAAATCACGTTTGTTTTATGGGAGCCCCTCTTAAATATTGATTTTATTCTGTTTTTAGTATTTGTTGTTATAGCGGCAACAGAAATAATCTATGAAAATTTCAACTGTCTAGCTAACTGACTAGCTGCCGCGGAGTCTTAGTAATAGAGATCCGTTTTTACCCTTTGGGTACGGACCCCTAAAAAATACACATAGTTTTGTGAATAAGGTAGATAAGGACAGTAGAGTCTCACTTATAGTGCCGGACTATTAAAAAAAACCGGCCAAGTGCGAGTCGGACTCGCACACGAAGGGTTCCGTACCATTATCGCAAAACACTGCATAAAAATCACGTTTGTTGTATGGGAGCCCCCCTTAATTTATTTTATTTTAATTTATTTATTATTATTTTTTTAAGTAAATATACAACTAAACATTCTGTGAATATTTCAAGCGTCTACCTGTTGCCGTTATTAATATCGAGCAAAAAACGGCAAAAATGTCACGTTTGTTGTATGGGAGCCCCCCTTTTATATTTACTTTATACTGTTTTTAGTATTTGTTGTTATAGCGGCAACAGAAATACATCATCTGTGAAAATTTCAACTGTCTAGCTATCACGGTTCATGAGATACAGCCTGGAGACAGACGGACAGACGGATCGCGAAGTCTTAGTAATAGGGTCCCGTTTTTACCCTTTGGGTACGGAACCCTAAAAACTAGGGGTTGCCAGATCATTGGAATGTTCGGATTACTGGATTGTAAACAAAAAAAATCATCACTATATATAAAATAAAGTCCCCCGCCGCGTTTGTACGCGCTAAACTCAAAAACTACTGTACGGATTTTCATGCGGTTTTTACCTATAGAAAGAGTGAGAAACGAGGAAGGTTTTTGTGTATAATTTGTCACGGGCGAAGCCGGGGCGGGTCACTAGTAATAAATAAAGCCTTTCATAAAGAGAATACATAACATATATTTGTATTTATATATTAAACGTTTTTTTTTTATAACAGTTACATATCTTACAATTCAATATTTAAAGACTATATGAAAAATAATATTTTGCCTTGAGTTATTTATTAATAAACATTCTTTCTATCTGTAACAATTATGTAACCAACTTTCTTGCATAAGAAGTTAATGTTGATACAAAATAGCTTGAGGCTCAAATCACTCAAACAGTCGAATCTACCTGGCTTTTTTTACTCGAACTATTACAAAGCAAACTGAACTTTATTTCCACAGCTTAATAAACCAATCTTGTGTGTCTTCTAAGAATCGATTGTGGGTGCTGGGAAAAAAATGGTCGTGGCAGTATGTTGCCTCTTTGAAACTACCCATAGTTATAAAAAATGTCGACGCTGTTTATTTTCTAAAGAGAATTTGTAAATAGAATCTGCTAAATAGCTGAGATTTTTTTATAATTAATTTAAAAATCAAAAACCAGACTGCTTAAGGTTTATCCACACATATCGTGTGGATAGACCTTTATAGAGAACTAAAAAAATTCAATCAATTAGAAAATCATGCTGTGCAGTTGGAGGATCAGGTGGTCAGCTAGCTCGCGAATATGTATCCTCCGACTGCAAAGTATGAATTCCTTCTTGTTTAAATCTTTTTAGTTCGCTTCTTAAATTTTTATTTACTTGTGTAACCAGCTCTTAAAACCTTACATTTTGGTACCCCAAGCGACGTCTTGGGAAGAAAAAAAAATATTGTCACCCACGATATAGCGCCCAAAATCCGTCATGTTTTTTTTTTAACGTCACTTATCTAAGAACACTTGGGCGATCAATAGTCAATGCGTATCTAACGATGTCTTAATCTTAATTATATAAACCCGTCTAGCGGTTTGGAAGATATGAGGTAATAAAGAATTTTACTAAGACTATAAATGTGAAAGTTTGGATGTATGTGTGTGTGGATGTATGTTTGTTACTCAATCACGCCAGAACAGCTGAACGGATCTGGATGAAATTTGGCACAGAGATAGATTATGGTTTGAAATAGCACATAGGCTTTTTATCCCGGTATAATGTTCCCTTGAGAGGATAAAAAAAGAAAGTCTAGTAGGCGAAGCCGCTGGCAGAAGCTAGTATTACATACATACAAGATACACACGAAAAACACAACTCTTTCCATCCAGTAAGGTAAAAAGGCTTTATGGTTACAAATACTTTGGCTGGTCGGGTGAATTTAACTCAAAACATCCCTTCATTTCTGCAGTGTGCCATCCACATTAATAAACGCCTACAACTTAATAAAGATATGAAATGACGTCACTTAAAGAGCTTAGGTCGGTCTTACTGAATTAGTTTATCCAATATTCTTTACCTGAATGACATTGCTAAAGAAAAATATGCATTTGTGATTCACTCAATGTGATTCCTCTTCTGTATCAACTTGGGTGCCCTTCCTTGTGACGTAATATAAGTATCGTTGCCATTTGACGATTATGCCGACGCTATGTGTGATCCTCCTAAACCCTGGCGCCCTGGTGCCCAAAACCACTTTGCATTTTAGTACTTAGGAACCAACAGGTAAAAGATTTAAAATACTTGTTTTTTTACATGTTACAGCGAGGGCACTGCGTAGTGAAAAGCAAAGTTCATAGACGCCTTTAAGTTTGAATGGACCTGTAGTAACCCCTCTGTTCTCTACAGTAACAATAAAAAAAAAATATATGCTCCCAAATAGATAACATTAATATCAACCTAACTCTATTCTATCTACTAAGCAAGGGTCTCTTCTCATAAAGAGAAGGCACGATCATTAATTACATTAAGTTTACCACAGAACAGTTAAAAGAGGTCTCACCGATGAAAAGAAATCCCTTCTCGGGCTACACTATACACCTTCTAGTACGCATTTCGATTTTTAGCCGAGCGGATTTTATTCGGGCGTATTTTTGTCCGCATACTGAATCATACTAACACGCACTGCGGATAAAATACCGCGTAAGTTTTGTGTGTTCGCGCGATTTCTACCTGTTTATAGAGCTCAAAATATTCGCACGAATTTAATCCGCACCGCGGTGCGTTGGATTCTGTGGCAAAACACGGATTTATTGCGTTATTATTTCCGCGCGATTTTTTTACCGCAATGCGTGCAGCTTCATACAATTCCAGGTGTCACAGAATGTGTGAAAAAAAAGAGCGCGTATCAAAACCGCAGTGCGTGTTAAGCCTTACCGACACGTTCGCAAGACGGCATAATTCATTTTTTCGCGGAGCTTCGTATGTTGTTACAATAAGAGCGCAACTGTTGGCCGATGAAGCTAATATCCGTTGACATAAATATGAGCGTTCGCTCATAAATGCGGCGCGCCTGCCCCGCCTACAAGCTCCTTCTAACCTCTTTTAACTGTTCAGTGAGTTTAACCACCTATGACCTAAGGGCCGGTTTCACCAATGAAGCTTATCGCGATTAGTACAACTAAACTCAGTTTATGCAAATACAGCGTTCTGATTAATTAAGACCGCTGATAAACTACCAATATAAAGCTTTATTTGCATAAACTGAGTTTAGTTCAACTAATCGCGATTAGTTTCATTGGTGAAATCGGCCCTAAATAATTCTGATAACACTTATTAACAATTCAAATTGCTCAATATTGCTTCTAGGTCAACGAAACACTCTAATCATATGATACATACATCATTGTTAACAATAACATCATTCAATGTTTGAATGAAAACAATTTAATATTATGTAAACACGGTATGAAAACAAAACTGATTCATTGAATATTTCCATAAAATATTAAGTTTGATATAAAATCTAACTAGCATTGACTTTTATGGGTAGTTCATGGCCCGTACCATGAGCTCTAAAAGCAAGGTCATTTCCATTGTGCATAAGGGACAGATGTTTACAAGTCAGACACACCTGTCCCTTACGCACATTGGATGTAATCTTGATCTAAGAGCTCATGGTACGGGCCCAGGGCGGAGCGCACGATGTTTCGACGCCACAATTTGGGCAGACACAGATCATACTAAACCGAATCGAACGCGCCACGTGGTCGGCTATCTTCGGGAGCTGTTTTGTACCGAGTTTCTTTTATAATGAACGCGTATAATCAAATTGGGCGCACGGCTGGCGCAGTGTTTGAGCGATTGACAGCTGTGCTGCGTGTCGCGGGTTCGATTCCCGCACGGAACAAATATTTGTATGACCTACAGGTAGTTGTTCCGGCTCTGGGTGTTTGTGAGTTTATATGCCTGTAAACTCACCCACGATACAGCCCCCACCCCTCCTTCTTATCTCATCTCTCACTTTCAATATCTGTGTACTTCACACGCTAGGAATCTGCGTTAGAGTTTTTCAAATCGGTCCAGTAGTTTCGGAGCCTATTCGGTACAAACAAACAAACAAAAAAATATTTTCTCTTTATAATATTAGTATAGATATATAATATGTTTATTCAATTTTACTTCAGTAATTTTTTAAATTTTTATGCACCTGCCATGGTTTGCCACCACCACCCTTGGTTGACTGGTAGAGAATGCCTCAGGCATTAAGTTTAAATAAATAAATACAGGCAGAAATTCCTAGAGTGGGGCAACGTTTTTTTTTAAATAACATGGCTGGCTGTATCTTTACTACCTAATTAGATCTATGAGTAGCAGTAAGGTGCGAATGACTGTACGCAGACGTCCTCTAGTATCGTCAATTCGTCACCTGTCTATCGAAGGCTGTCCACAAAGACAATTGATTACAACAATCATTGTACTGACTGCAAAATGTGTCAATTGCTAAAATAACAATCTATTAACAGGTTGTTACCCTATTGCTAAAAAGTAGCACACTGACCTATATTTTCTAGTCGAATCATAGATTTAAAAGCGGTTTATACAAAAACTGGGATGTCATTGCCAGTTCAGACGTATGGGTACCGGCAGGCTTATAATTAGGTATCTTTCAAGAGCAACACGATAGCGATTTTTGCGCAATTGCTCTTCAATACAGAAGCTACTGGCGGTTTTTTAGGGTTCCGTAGCCAAAAGGTAAAAACGGGATCCTATTACTAAGACTCCGCGGTCCGTCTGTCTGTCTGTCAACAGGCTGTATCTCATGAACCGTGATAGCTAGACAGTTAAAATTTTCACAGATTATGTATTTCTTTTGCCGCTATTACAACAAATACTAAAAACAGAATAAAATAAATATTTAAGTGGGGCTCCCATACAACAAACGCGATCTTTTTGCCGTTTTTTGTGATTATGGTACGGAACACATCGTGCGCGAGTCCGACTCGCACTTGGGCGGGTTTTTATTGCAGAAATAATTTCATTTGACACACAGCGAGCAAATAGCAAACGATTGTGTACCTTACCTACACTGTAAGTAATTCCGACTTTTATGCATTGAGCTAGGAAAAACATGGAGGCGCCGCGATGTTCTATACATACATTAGCTTATACAAATAATTATGAGTGAAATACGATGCAGAATGTGAAACATCGTTTTGTTTCATTCTTTCTAATGTAGTAATCGTATTTGACAAAAGAGACAACAATATTTCAGTTGTTGCTTACTATGGCAACATTTTGTTATGACTTAGTGACAGTTGTAGGTACGTGCCATATTCGCCATATTAAGTGACGAATTTTGTGGTTGTGTTCGTGGTAGTTCTGCTGTCAAATGGTTGTTTACTTTTTGTATTATTAATGTGTGTGTGTTCCGTGATTGACACAACCCATCGCCATCGGCAGCCATTTTAAGTGCCATTTTAAGGTTTAGGTAGGCACGTTTTTTTGTAGGTATTTCCAGTCCATATTATTTAATATGTATATGCTTTTATGACGTAAAGCTTTTAATCGCGCGGTGATTGCTGATTGCTGTTTCTTACGTAATAAGCCTGCCGGTAGACTTATAAAAAGAAGAAAAACAAAAACTTACTAGAAAACCAGCTAAGTGCGTGTCAGACTTCGAACATTTAGGGTTCCGTACCAAACCGCAAAAAAATGAAAATTACAAGTAAAGAATATGATTTATACCGATATCGTATAACAATTAACAGTAACAATTAACATTATCACCAAATTTGAAGTTCATAGCTCAATGGAAGTAAAAAAATATGTTACGCGCACAGCAAAAGAGTGGCATTCCCTGCCGGAGTCTGTATTTCCCGATAGCTACAACCTGGGAGTCTTAAGTCAAGAGTGTATAGGCAAGCGTATAGTTCTCGCCAAAGCGGCCAAGAACCGCCCTGAAATTTTCCGATGCGCTAGACACGAAACGGTGCTGTTTTTGTATGAGATTTACTACTGCGCAGCCATTGTAGCCAACTTCAGGGCGGCCAAGAAGTTTGGCGAGAAATATACTTCTTCGTTGACCACATCATCGCTTACAATCAGGTGAGATAGTGATCAAGCCCAAGCCTATTAATAAAAAACAAAACAAAAAATCCTCGGAAAAAAAATTTGCTGACTGTGGTGGCTTTGTTTTTAACGCACAAAAAAAGACAAACTAGGAGGACTTTCTCAATTCGACTGTCTTTTTTTTGAAGTTGGTTAAAAACTACTTCTATCCTCTTCTAATTATTCTGTCTTTACCACACAAATCATATGGTGTCCTTCTTTCCAGATTGATGTTAAAATGACGAGTCTACCGAACGGGGACGAGGAATCGTTCATCATCCTAGGAACATCTCCTGGCACCAGCCTGGACATGAAAGTCAACGGTATAGAGAATGGAGAGGTGTTATTGTCTCTAGACAAGGAGCAGATGGAAGAGGCGATGAAGGACCTCTCCGTTGAAGCCAGCTTGGCTTATAAGGCGCACTTTCAGCATTTCGATAGTGTAAGTTTATTTATATTACTAGTACTCTTTGATCTATGGTCGCAAGCGCTAGTGCTAAATGCAAAACTCGACGTCTCAGCGCTAAGAAAGAAAATTTGATTGTATGTTCTTGTTTAATCACCTCTCCTAAGTACAAAATTATGGAATATTGGGCTCTTAATTCACATTTCAAAGATTATTTGAACGGATCATTTAAAATTGATGCCATTAGATGGCGCATTTTTTAAATTTCTGAGGCATTGTGTTGACTGGATTGTTTAGATTTGCATAGTAACATATTCTGATGCAAAAAACTGTAAAATCGTGAAAAAATCATATAAAACAAGCACTGTATTTAAAGAAAAAGTATTCACGAACCTAGTAAACCATTTTACTTCCAAGTCGCTGCTAACAACATCTATTTATCACCGTGAAACAGAACCAATCGCGTTCGATGTACAAAAAAATATCAGATTAATCAGAAAAAAAACGCTAGTTACGTCGGCACAGTTTCTTTGTATGGGATGAGGCATCTGTATGATAGTATTATATTATTATCTGTGCCGACAACAACCAGCACAGCATATTCAAAAAATTTCTGGTTGGAGGACCCTCTCTTTACTATAGAGGATTGGGAAGTATATACCTTGTTCCTCATACTCTAAAATACTATCAGTTAATTAGCTTAGCTTATCACAGTCCTCTGCTGAATGTAGGCCTCTCCTAAGTTGCGTCATAAAATCTAGCCCGGCCCGAATTTTCCGCTTCCAATCTGCTCCCGTTACATGGAAGAGGTAACTCACCAATTAGATGATTGACCTTAAAAATATATTTGCATACAGTATCACATACTGTTTCTCATTTTGATATTAACCTTGGGATCAAGCCAATGCAAAAATCAATATGAGATTATGGACTTATCATTTTTATCACAGAAGATTATGAGGTAGATATGTTATTGATACATGCCTTTGTTTTACCCCCGGTGAGAAATAGTGATTAGGGAAGTATGATTCACTAATTTGGAGCCATGGAATGCTCATCCGCCTTAGGGCTTAGGTTGAAAGATTTTGTTGTTGTCTTTGCCTGTGTTTTACCCATAGTGAGAAATATTGATTAGAGAAGTATGATTCACTGATTAGGCGCCATGGAATGCTGATCCGCCTAAGGGTTTAGGTTGAAAGTTTTTGTTGTTGTCTTTGCCAGTGTTTTACTCCCGGTGGGAACTATTGATTAGGGAAGTATGATTCACTAATTAGGCGCCATGGAATGCTCATCCGCCTTAGGGTTTAGGTTGAAAGTTTTTGTTGTTGTCTTTGCCTGTGTTTTACTCCCGGTGGGAACTATTGATTAGGGAAGTATGATTCACTAATTAGGCGCCATGGAATGCTCATCCGCCTTAGGGCTTAGGTTGAAAGTTTTTGTTGTTGTCTTTGCCTGTGTTTTACTCCCGGTGAGAACTATTGATTAGGGAAGTATGATTCACTAATTAGGCGCCATGGAATGCTCATCCGCCTTAGGGCTTAGGTTGAAAGTTTTTGTTGTTGTCTTTGCCTGTGTTTTACTCCCGGTGAGAACTATTTATTAGGGAAGTATGATTCACTAATTAGGCGCCATGGAATGCTCATCCATCCGCCTTAGGGCTTAGGTTGAAAGGTTTTTGTAGTTGTCTTTGAAAGACTTGCATTTGACCACTATATTTATTTATTTAGACTTCATGCACAAAGGCGGACTTAACGCCTTAGGAATTCTCTACCAGTCAACCAAGGGTGGTGAAGAGACAATATGGTAGGAGCATAGTTTAATAGTAAAAAGGTTAAAAAAATTTTAGTTATTATATTAAAATAGGTAAAATACGCGTACATATATATTGAATATATATATAAAGATACAAATTGTATATAATTATGAAGTAACAGAAAAGAAGAAAGTAAGATGATTCACTATCTCGATGATAAGCGATGATGTGGTCGACGTAGTATAAATATGAAGTACATGTAGTATTCGCTGCATGTGCTAAACACGTGTAGTATTTTTTTTTGCAGGATCGTAATGGCATCAGATGCCGGACGAAATGCGCGTTGGATTCGGCAAAAGCAGTGAAACGATTTAACTATTATTTTATTTATTTGGACAAACAAACAATTACCTACACATTAAGAATTACAAAAAGATAGGAAACAGAAATGAAACAAATATAAAATCAACCACGTTCTCCACAGATACACAATAAGACAATTTTGTAAATTTTAAGACTAGCTTTGTAGAAATTTAAAAACATAAAAAACCTGACTGTTTAATGACGTAAACAAGAAGAAAATCCTGCTGTGCAGTTGGAGGATAACATATTCGCGAGCTGGCAGACCGTAACCCGTTTTTTTGCCTTGCTGTAGGACAAACAATTACAAATTACTTCGGTTCAAAGTGCGATTCAGAATGCAATATTAAATGTATATAAGGAACATATAAACTCTCTCGCGATCGGTCTTATGTACGTTCTTGCTCTGTAGTTTAACACATGTTCAGAGTTACTCAGTAAAATAACTCAATAGTTTTTTTTACTATTATGTAACTAGTCATGTGTAATACATGACTAGTTACTAATTACAAGCGTACGACGACGAGGCTTTAAAAATGGACCCAAAAAAAACTGAACTTTCGGCGTACCTACTTACTTTCAAGTCAACGTAAGACCAAATGTTTGAATACATGTACATACTGAAGTTTAAACCGTTGCATAACTTGATATTTTGACCTAGTCCAAGGTTTACATAACTACCTTTTTACCCGACTGCCGAAGGAGGGTAATGTGTTTATCAGTCTATGTATGTATGTTTGTTCCTATGTGGCGTTCTAGAGACCAAACGCGTTGGCCTATTTTGTTGATGATTCTTACGTCAATCGATTCGTCTTAACCTTGCGAGTGTCACTGGCTACATTAAAATCGGAAAATAGAAAATGGCGGCTTTTGGGCGCCATATTATGGAGGTCCAATTTTTTTTTACTTCCAAACCCATCTTGTGGGGTATCAAAATAGTAATACGGTTTTATAAAGTGTAACTCATATGTTTAAAAATACCAAATCGAGAAAAATATGTTAACTAAAAAGTTATAAATAAAAAAAGATTTTAGTGTATTGAAAACGCGGTCCATTCTAGCCGCCATGACATGTTGAGGGATTACTTGACATAAAATAGGTACAAAAGAATAATTGAATAGACTCGGGAAAAAGGGAAATTTCCGCGGCTAAAAATGCTCAGGAAACTCACCCTTGACCTGTTTATTCATACAGGAATATAAAAGGTGCTTGAGTCTGTGTTTCCCGATAGCTACAACCTCGGGGTTTTAAAGTCATGAGTGAATAGGTTTCTTCTAGGCAAGCGTGTTACACCGTCGACCACATCATCGCTTACCATCAGGTGAGATAGCTGTGGTCAAGCGCGAGCCTAAGAATAATAAAAAAAATAAATAAAAGATTTCTGTTAGTAAAAGTCAAGATTTATATCTATAAAAAAGGAGTGAATACGAATAAGAGATAGGGTATGTGTATTATTGCGTATTTTCCCGTATCACGAACGCTAACCAAACCCCACCCACGCTCTTCTCTTTAGTGAAGGATTTTCTGAGCGATGTAGAAGGATGGGGTTACGCGAATACGGACGAATCTTAGATAAAGTACCTATAGATTTCGCCATGGCGTGGCCGCACATGAGACAACAGTAGATAGTTCTTGTGTTACAACAAGCACAAGAACACTAGAACCCACCATCGCACTGACACTTATTATCTATAAATAACCCAATTCCTTGACTCAATTAACACATCAAACAAAACCGAGTTTGTTTGTCAAACCTGCCATTATATTAGAGTTTGACAAACAACAGAAACCGGCCATGGTGACAAAGACAAAAAATAATCTTTTGTCCTTATTATTTACATGGGGCTGCCAACTTGCGATCTCGCTTTATCAATCAAGCTCATTTTATGGCAAAATCTATAGGTACTTTATCTAAGGGACGAATAGACCTATACTCCATTTGAAATAACATTAGACATGTTTCCAAATCTTTTTACAGTCCGTTCAACCGATTTTGAGTTCTATCCCGTAAATATAAGGATGGCATAAAAAGCAGAATCCTGTTACCAAAACCAACTGTTGATTACAGCTACCATTTATCGTATCACAAGCGCGAAATTTTTCAAGTGTAAGTTAATTTTGATCAGAACACGATGGAGCTGGCGGAATGTACTAGAGAGATTTCGCCAGAACTGAAATGGCTGGCTCATGAAAAGTTTAAGAAATGGAGGGAGGCCCTTGTCTGGGAGCGAGACAGGACAAGCTAGAAATCTGGCCAAGTGCGAGTTGGACTCGGGCACAAAGGGTTCCGTACCATCATCGCAAAAAAAAATTAATTAAAAAAATCAAAAAACCCGACTGCTTAAAAAGCTAACTAAAAAGATGTAAACAAGAAGAAAATCATGCTGTGCATTCGGAGGATACATCTGGTTTTGGTTCGCCAGCTCGCGAATAAGTATCCTCCGACTGCACAGCATGATTTTCTTCTTGTTTACATCTTTTTAGTTAGCTTTCTAAGCAGTCGGGTTTTTTGATTTTTTTAATTAACTTTTTTATTTATAACTTTTTAGTTATCTTTTTTTAGAATTAGTTACATTTTAACATATAAGTGTTATATATTTTTGAAATCAGCTCTTAAAGCCCTTTATTTTGATACCCCACACGATAGGTTCGGAAGAAAAAAAAAATTTTATCCCCCACAATATGGCGCCCAAAATCCGCCATTTTTCTATTTTCCAATTTTAATGTAGCCAGTGACACTCGCAGGGTTAACGAATCGATTGACGTAAGAACCATCAAAATCGGCCAACGCGTTTGGTCTCTAGAACGCCACATAGGAACAAACATACATACATACATACATACATACATACTTACATACATACATACATACATACATAGACTGATAAACACATTACCCTCCTTCGGCAGTCGGGTAAAAACGGCAAACAATCACATTTGTTGTATGGGAGCCCCACTTCAATATTTATTTTATTATATTTCTAGTATTTGTTGTTATAGCGGCAACAGAAATATATCAACTTTGAATTGAATTTTAAAATTTATTTTGTTATTTTATGAACTATTAGCAGACGCCTCGCGCTCTCACCCACGTAGTTCCCGTTCCCGTGGAATATAGGGATAAATAGTAGCCTATGTCACCCGGGGATACTGTAGCTTCCCAACGGTGAAAGAATTTTTGAAATCGGTCAAGTAGTTTTTAAGTTTATTCATTACATACAAAAATACAAATCCTTCCTCTTTATCATATTACTAGCTGTTCCCCGCGGCTTCGCTCCCGTGGACCACCACCACAGGACGCATTTTCGGGATTAAAGACAGCCTATGTCACTCAGGAATAATGTAGTTTTCTATGGCTTATGTTTAACTTACCACCAGATATAGTAACATATAACAGACAAAAATAGTAAATGATCACCAAAATTAAACCCGCATCTTATTGTAAAATTATAACCAAAGTTTTAACATCTCGCTATCCTGTTTAGGCAAAATGACTCCAAATAAATCATTGTTAACCCAAAAGTAGTAAATGATCACCAAAAGTAGTAAATGATCACCAAAATTAAACCAATGACCAAAAAGATTATAAAATTTCTGGGAGCAACTTGGAAGTAGCGCTCGCCGGCCGCTGCCGCGGCACCGCTCGCTTTGCTCGCTCGGCTCGCGCGCGGTTGGTCACAGTTCTAACCTAACCTAACCTATTTTACAACATTAAATAGCGCAATAATTTGCTATTAAAATTTGGTGATCAATTTACTAAATTTGGTGATCATTTACTATTTTTGTCAGTATATTACTAGATTTGGTGGTTAGGGGTTATCGTCACAAAGTTTTTTTTGGTGGTCATTATATTTATTCCCGTTTTCTATTGGTGAAAAATTTTTTTAAATCGGTCCAGTAGTTTCGCAGCCTATTCGGTACAAACAAACAAAAAAATCTTTATTATTATTATTACTAGCTGACCCGGCAAACTTTGTTTTGCCATAAAAACACCAAACATTCATCTACCCTACCTACCCTAACTACCTACCCTACCCTACCCTACCCTACCTACACTACCTACCCTACCTACCTTACCCTAACTACCTACCCTACCCTACCCTACCTACCCTACCTACCCTACCCTACCCTACCCTACCTACCCTACCCTACCTACCCTACCCTACCCTACCCTACCTACCCTACCCTACCCTACCTACCCTACCCTACCTACCCTACCTACCCTACCTACCCTACCTACCCTACCCTACCCTACCCTATATCTCAAGTTGGACCAGACTGCTCACGGTGTGCCAATTTAATTTAAAATCGGTTATGTAGTTTAGGAATCCATCGCGGACAAACATCGTGACAGGAGATTTATATATATTAGATAGTATAGAAGTATAGTAAATATAGTACAGATTAGTATAGAAAACTAACATTTTCCAACTGCTTTTTGTCTAAACTTTCTCATTAATATATTTATAGAATTGTAGGGTATTTCAAAATGTACCTTCTCAAATGTTACTTATAGATGGCCGTTATCACTTATCATAGGACACAGAGATATGAAATTGCGTCAATAGCATAGATAAAACTTATCACCACAGTTTGCAGTAGCGAGACGATGTTTTGTAAACACTGTTCGCATAATAAAAGTCATCGGTCTAGAAATGCCGCGAGACGTCACACGATTAAGGTTACTTTCAATCTCTTTTAATCGTTAATACCTAGTTCAAGTGTTCACACCACAGACATACATCTAAATAGATAACGCAAGTCCCTCCATCTGTATGAAAACCACACACACACACACACACACACACACATCATCATCAGCCTATTAATGTTACTGCTGGGGCACAGGCCTCCTCTCTGTGAGAGGAAATGGGCCGTAATCCACCACGCGGGCCCAGTGCGAGTTGGTGGATGTCACATATCTTCGAATTTTTGGTTCTAGGACATGCCGGTTTCCTTCACCGGTTTGAGAGCAGTGGTGGTGAAATAATATACACAAAGTAAAGCGCCTGCCTGGGCTCGAACCCACGACCTACAACTTGTAAGTCGCGGCTGGTACCACTGGGCCACCACTGCTCTCCTGCTGTAGTAGTTTACTAGAATTAAATTTAAACTTAGTTTTAGGCAAGCTCTTTACTTCTTGTAACCAATGCTGCCAAAACGGTCAAGGTAAACACTGTAGGTAACCTATACATATCTTGCAGTGCTGCAGGCACTGTAGATATCTTGCAGTGGGCCCGCGTGCTGGATTATGTATGGCCCACTATCTGCCACATAGATGAGGCTTGTGTTCCCGCAGTGAGATCATTTTAGCCTGATTATGATTAGAGCAGTGGTAACGGCCGCAACTTACAAGTTGTAGGTTGTGGGTTCGAACCTAGTCAGGCGCTTTACTTTTTCTTAATTATTCTATCACCACTGCTCTCAAAACGGTGAAGGAAAACATCGCATCGTGTGGAAACCGGGCTTGTCCTAGAACCAAAAATTCGAAGACATGTGACATCCACAAACCCGCACTGGGCCCGCGTGGTGGATTAAGGCCCATGCCCTCTCACAGAGAGGAGGCCTGTGTCCCAGCTGTGGGAACATTAGAAAGCAGATAATGAATGCTTAGTTAGTTTTAGAATATACAGGGTCACATTTAATTAGGAGAAACTTCACAAACGAGTAAATATTTAATAATTTTCCTCAAATAACACAATGACAAAAAAATCTCACGGTTTTTTGTCATGTACTAAACCGTGTCACAATCCGTCTAGAAGTCAAGAAGTGTCTAAGCGAATACTGAGATCATAACATTATTTGATTTTTATTATTTATAAGCAGTGGTGTCTCATCCGACGTATTGTACTGATTATACTGATTATTTTTTGTACATCGATCGCGTTCGGATATAGATGGTGAACTATCTATCGCCGTGGAACAGAACCGAATGCAATCGATTTACAATAAATAATCGGTATAATCAGATGAAAAACGCTAGTTACGTCGGCACGGTTTCTTTGTATGGGATGAGGCAACTGTATGCTAGTAGGTATTATATTATCTGTGGTATGAGAGATTTTTAGTAGTGCAACAGAAGTGTCATAACGGAAGCAGAAACGGACTTTTTAATTTTGGTACCTACATCATCATTAAAAAGTGTGCAAGTTCTATATTAAGGTACCTCAAGGATTGTCTAGATACCCATAATAAGTAATAACTCAATTTGTACTAGTTTCGGCGAAATGCGTTGACACAAATACTACATACATGCATACGTACAATTTGGCACATAAGTTTAGAAGCCCACAGAGTATAAGTAAATACCAACTTGATGCACTAGAGTCGATCGAAAAACGGGCCAAGAGACTCATCGGCAATGAGGCACAGGTCAAGTCAAGGCTCCAGAGCCTTGAACATCGTCGCCGAGTTGCCAGCTTGTCGGTTTTTTATCGGTTACATTTCGGGGAGTGTGCGATTGAATTGCACGATCTAATTCCACCCAGCCCGTTTCATCATCGGACAACAAGGCGTACGCGGCGATGCACCATCGGTTCATGATGGACATCCCACCCATACGCACAAAACGTTACGGAACACTTTTATTATGCGTACAACTAAGGAGTGGAATTCCCTGCCGGAGTCTGAGTTTCCCGATAGTTACAATCTAGGGGTCTTTACGTCGAGAGTGAATAGGTTACTTCTAGGCAGGCGAGCTTCATCGTAAACCACAATATCATCGTTTACCATCAGGCGAAATAGTGGTCAAACGCGAGCCTAAAGATAAATAAATAAATAAATCCGGCCAAGTGCGAGTCGGACTCGCGCACGAAGGGTTCCGTGCCATTATCGCTTAAAACGGCAAAAATGTCACTTTTGTTGTATGGGAGCCCCACCCTAAAAAATGATCCATTTACCTGATAATTATGGGATTCCCCAAATTAATTATAGTGTCACAAAATAAGTTGCTAATTTACATTTTTATAAAATATTTACCTCGTTTGGCGTACCTATTAAATGTTAAACCAGACCTATTTCAGGAATGCGATTTGAATCATACTGTATATAAGGTTAAATATTTGATATTACCACTTATGTAAAGACTCATTTACCAGGGACTTTACTTTGATATACACACACTCATAAAACTTAAAAGTGCATTTAGACACTTGAAATGTTGAAAATATATTATGCTTTGGAAAATGATACCTTATGTCTGTACAACAAAGTTCCGTTTACATTGCAGCCGAAGTTCATTACGTGGTGTTATTCTGAAATCAATTTTATTAATATGTCTTAAAATTCATATTTTTTTAACATTAATGTTTATTGCACATATTATAGGTATTATGTGGGAATATTGGATACCTGCTATTGCATATTAAGCTATTTTTAGCCGACTGCCGAAGGAGGGTAATGTGTTTATCAGTCTATGTATGTATGATTGTTCCTATATAGCGTTCTAGAGACCAAACGCGTTGGCCGATTTTGATGATTCTTACGTCAATCGATTCGTCTTAACCTTGCTTGGGTCACTGGCTACATTAAAATTGGAAAATTGAAAAACGGTGGATTTTGGGCGCCATATTGTGCGGGCCCAATATTTCGTTTTCTTCAAGGCCCATCGTGTGGGGGTAACAAAATAAAGGGTTTTAAGAGGTGATTACAAAAAGATTTCAAAAAGGAATTTACTTCACTAACTGAAGTTAGGGAAATAATAATCATCAAAAGGAGACAATCCCTTAACTGATATACTCCTTCTACATGAGCAATCTCTGCATCTTGTCCATTTATAAGACGCAATCCCGTCTAACGAACGTCAATCTTCTGACTCACAATTATTTATCAATCAAATCATTATGTAATTAATATTAGACGAGCTGTCTTCATAAGTACAATAATATTAGATAAGGTTCATACAAATTAATCCATACTAATATTATGAATGCGAAAGTAATGTCTATCTGTCCGTCTGTTGAATTAAAGTTAGTATGGGGAGATACTTTAAGACCCTGGGAAGGACATAGAATAGTTTTTATCCCGGCAAAGGGTGTGGAAAAGGGGGTGGAAGTTTGTATGGTGAACTAATAATTTCTGAAGTAAGTCGGCCCACACATCTACAATTTTATTAGGCGATATAAAAAAAAATGGCTATTCGAAGTACTAATGCTACGCAGACGAAGTTGCGGGCTACAGCTAGTCCATATCTATCTATAATATAAAAATGAATCGCTAAATGTGTTGCTAAGCGCAAATCTCGAGAATAGCTGAACCGATTTCGGTAACTCTTTTTATGTTGTGTTTGTTAGGAAGTAGAATTAGGAGAAGCTTCTCACGAAAAAAAATATGAAAATTAAAAATATTGTTATCTTACCCACATAGGTAGATTAGGTGTAGGTAGGGTAGGGCAGGGTAGGTATGGTAGAATAGCTAGTATAATATATAAAAGAGAAAGTATATATGTATGTTTCTTATAGATTCCGAAACGGCTAGACCGATTACAAAAATTCTTTCACCGTTGTGAAGCTAACGGTACAATATCCCCGGGTGACAGGCTACTTTTTATCCCTGTGTTCCCAGGGGAACGAGAACTACGCGGGTGAAACCGCGAGGCGTCCGCTAATATTCTATATAGTTAAGTAGAACGAAATTGAAGATTTAAAGACGATGACGTCACTAAACCAATCAATCGGCCTAGTCTTTTCCTGCGGATTCAGCTCAATAACCAGGATTTTACATAGATAGACTAGCCTATATGATCTCCCAGTAATTGAGTAACACGATACCCCTTGACAAAACTGGTGTCAACTTCCTGGCTTCTGATTATCTAAAACGTCAGTCAAATGTGTAGAAATGACAGCCGAGACAACAGCTTAACGTAATTTCCGAGGCACGGAGGAATCTCGCTATGTAAGGATGGTCACCCATCCACGGACCGACCTCGACAAGTGTTGCTTAACCTTGAAGTTCGACCCGTGCGGCTGTTATTATGTAGACACCCCGCCTCTCAATGACGTCACTAAAACATTTAATCAATTTTAACAAAGAATCTTAAAATAAAATTCCCTATATCTGTTTAGATACTGGGATTTTTTTAACTTTATCATAATTGTCAAATTTGTAGTTATCCCCTTATCAATCAATGTAATGTAATGTCACCGGTTTATGATAGAAAATATGTTATTCAATGAACTGAACATAAAAACATAAACATTGTTAGGGTGCGAACACATTGCTGTTGCAGTATTCGTGTTTCTCTATATACGCATACATAAACAGTTAGTCGACTCTTCACGTGACCAGAGGGCTGAGCTTTTTTCGGCCAGAGAATCAGCATTGCTATTCAACGTGGCAATGCTGCCAGCAGCTCTCCTCATTTTTATAGGAGCTTGTATTTAGTTTGTATATAGGTAAGTTATTTATTGGTCTTTTTAGGGTTCCGTACCCAAAGGCTAAAAACGGGACCCTATTACTAAAACTTCGCGATCCGTCTGTCTGTCTGTCCGTCTGTCACCAGGCTGTATCTCATGAACCGTGATAGCTAGACAGTTGAAATTTTCACAGATGATGTATTTCTGTTGCCGCTATAACAACAAATACTAAAAACAGTATAAAATAAATATTTAAGGGGAGCTGCCATACAACAAACGTGATATTTTTGCCGTTTTTTGCTCGATATTAATAACGGCAACAGGTAGACGCTTGAAATATTCACAGAATGTTTAGTTGTATATTCACTTCAAAAAATAATAATTATTAAATTAAAATAAAATAATTTAAGGGGGGTCCCATACAACAAAAGTGATTTTTTTTCAGTGTTTTGCGATAATGGTACGGAACCCTTCGTGTGCGAGTCCGACTCGTACTTGGTCGGTTTTTTAGTTGAATTCCGTTCTGGCTTGATTGAGTCACAAACAAACATACATTCATCCATCCATTAAAACTTTCGCATTTATAATACTCGCTTCTGCCAGCGACTTCTCCCATGTAAAAGCCGAAAATTATCACAAGGGAACATTATACCGGGATAAAAACGTAGCCTGTGTGCTATTTCAGACTATATAATCTAGCTCTGTGCCAAATTTCATCCAGATCCGTTCAGCCGTTCTGGCGTGATTGAGTAACAAACAAACATCCATCCAAACTTTCGCATTGTAATTTAATTTTGGATGGCGCAGCTACTATTTACAAGCTTTATTTTACCATGATTTAGTATGTTTGTCCGGCAACTAGTAAGTAATTAATTTTTCAAGCAATTCATCAGACTGCCGATTAAACTGAGGCTTGTCGTAATTATTTAACTTTGAAAACATTAAAATAATAATGGTCTCATGATGAAGCCGGGAAGTGCCCATAGCAACTATAAGCACCATCGTGTTTGGGCTCTTTAGTTGTGTTTAAGGTTAACCTAGTCGATCATTATTTCATACAAACGTAGTGTGGCGTTAACTCCACTGTTTGACGGTGTACATTCTAAATAAAAAAAGATATTAATATGTCTTATCATAGGATAGGATAGATGGACCCCTTTTCCGCACTTAGACTCCCATTTGGTCCGATGTGGACACTGTGTGTGACACGGGCCCAGTGCGGGTTGGTGGATGTGACATGTCTTCAAATTTTTGGTTATAAGACATGCCGGTTTCCTCACGTTTTCCTTCACCGCTTTGAGAGCAGTAGTGATGGTGAGTGATGATGAAGAATTTACACAAAGTAAAGCGTCTGCCTGGGTTCGAACTCACGACCTACAACTTGTAAATCGCAGCCGCTACCACTGGGCCACCACTGCTCTAGTTGCGTTTACTGGCAGTAGATCCTAAAGAACCCCTGAACTGCAAATAAGCCCATATACGTTTAGTTAAATCCACGATTTTTTCTCACCTGTATAGTCATTCAACCGTCTTTCACACAATCCATCCAAATTTATTTGGTCACCCCCCTTTCTATTCAATCAAATTGTCTTTCATACAACCCATCTATCGATTCTTCAGTCATAATCTGTCGTAGAAATTATTTGCCTACAAGAGTAAATAATTTCTAAATATCCGAAGAAAAGAAAGAAAAAGAAAGAATACACATTTATTTGTCACAAGCCACTAGAGTACACAATATAAAAAAACTGACCAAGTGCGAGTCTGACTCGCACACGAAGGGTTCCGTACCATTATCGCAAAACACTGTATAAAAATCACGTTTGTTGTATGGGAGCCCCCCTTAATTTATTTTATTTTAATTTAATAATTATTATTTTTTGAAGAAAATGAACAACTAAACATTTTGTGAATATTTCAAGCGTCTACCTGTTGCCGTTATTAATATCGAGCAAAAAATGGCAAAAATATCACGTTTGTTGTATGGGTGCCCCCCTTAAATATTTATTTTATAATGTTTTTAGTATTTGTTGTTATAGCGGCAACAGAAATACATCATCTGTGTAAATTACAACTGCCTAGCTATCACGGTTCATGAGATACAGCCTGGTGACAGACGGACAGACAGACAGACAGACAGACGGATCGCGAAGTCTTAGTAATAGGGTCCCGTTTTTACCCTTTGGGTACGGAACCCTAAAAAGAAAAACAAAAAACTATACAACAATAAAAAAGAGAAAAAACAATATAAATATGACATTGTGCGAAGCGTAACGTAAATGTGTGTTCACCTTTAATTTTAACACGTTTTCCCGAGGGGGTTTACCTTAGATAATATAATCCTGTATGGAGGATATAATCCGTTCTTTAGGTCGTGGTCGAGTTTTATGATAGGTGACACCTCGGTAGCCGCTTTCATTCAGTGTTAGACCTTGTCCGTGGGAGGTTACGAAGAAGAGCCGATATTTTTTTGGTGGATTTAGATCTAGATTTTTTCTTGTCGTTTTATTTGGGAAATATCTAGGTGGCTTAGCTTTTTTTCTTATTGAGTTACTGCAGGAATATATTTATTTTTTGATGTTGATATCTAAAGAGGTAGAGATATTTTTTTAATAAATTTTTTGAGGCTTGACTGTATGATCTTGGGGACAAGGTGTAATAAAAAAGTACAAGTTAGAAATATTTTATAAATGATTGTCTTTATTTAATTGAAGGAAATTAAAAGATTCTCGGGAATAAACCTTTTGTGCCAATATTAGGTAAAAGAAATTGTGAACCAGCTTGTTCTTACTCATTACAAAGCAAACATGTCAAATAAGAAAAAAAAAATCTATTTTTAAATGCTCCAATTTTAAACATTTTTTTTTTTGTCTTCCAGCCATCCCCAGCCAGCATGATGGTAGCCAGTACCATAGTAAGCGATGACAAAAGCACAGAAGAATTGCAGAAGCACTTCGGCGAGATACTTGATGAGAATGTGATCCTTAAGGAGACTTTGAAGCACAATAATGAGTCTATGAAAGAACAGTTTCTGCTGATCGCATCCTGCCAGGAAGATATGTTGAAGACTCATGTACTGCATAAGGAGAAGTTTGATGAGACTAAAGAGCTGGTTGAGAAGGTATGTTTGTTTGTGTTTTATCTAATACCACGGGGTCTCAGCGCTAAGATAGAAAATTTGGTTCAAATAAATCTCACTAGATGGCGCGATATGCACTGTATTTGTTATTGAATGTGTGTAAAATTAACATTTTCTGGAATTGAACATAAAAATTCTGTTCTTGTTTAATCAACTCTCCTAAGTACAAAATTATAAATAATTATTATTAATTAATTCACATTTCAAAGATTATTTGAACGGATCATTTAAAATTGATGCCAATTGATGGCGCATTTTTAAATCTCTGAGGCAAAAAACATTTTGCCCATTTAGGCGCATTTTGGTCCAAAAAATCTGTAAAAACGTGCAAAAAAATACTATAAAACAAACTTTAACTGTATTTAAAGAAAAAAGTATTCACGAACCTAGTAAACCCTTTTATTTGCAAGTCGCTGCTATCACCATCTATCTATCACCGTGAAACAGAACCGATCGCGTTCGATGTACAAAAAAATATCTGATTAATCAGACGAAAAACGCTAGTTACGTCGGCACGATTTCTTTGTATGGGATGAGGCATCTGTATGTATTATATTATGTGTGCTAATACTAACTCCATTTGAAAATACACAAATAATAATTTGACTTTGACTTTTTATTTATTTTTTGGAGTTTCAACAGTCCTTTCGAGACCGATTTAGAGTTTTATTCTATATAAAAGGATGACATTAAAAGCAGAAACTTATTAGCAATACCAACTGTGTACTACAGCTTCCATTTGTCATTTCACCAACGCAACAGAAGTCCAATTTGGTTGAACGGGCTGGGGTTGTTAAAATTGTAAGTGGATTATAGCTTCGGTCTTATAAAAAAATACCTAGAATTTTACCTCTTTATGTTAGTAAACATTAGATTTTAGAGTGTCTTAGTAGTACTTGTTTTATGTTTATTTGCTAATAGGTTTTCAAAAAATATCTATACTTATATTATAAAACTGAAGAGTTTGTTTGTTTCAACGCGCTAATCTCAGGCACATCTGCTTGGAATTGAAAATTATTTTTGTGTTGGATAGCCCATTTATCGAGGAAGGTTATAATAGGCTATATAACATCACGCTACGACCAATAGGAGCGGAGCTAAATGAAAAATGTAGCAAAAACGGGACAAAATATTCCTTTTTGGGAGTTTCCGTTGCGTGCGCTGCGTAAACGGTTTAAGTTACGCAACAATCATGTATGTAGGGTTGGTAGGGTAGATGGGTAGGTAGGTAGCCAGTTGACGGGAGCGAAGCCGCGTGGGACAGCTAGTCTAGCTAGCTAGTCTAGTCTAGTGGTATAGCTAGCTAGTAGTATTCGCTAAAACGACTGCTGCGGTGCCAATATTTGACACTGTATCAGTGAAATTTCTTAGTAGAACACTCAGTCTGGATTTGTGCCTAGTGTATCAGCGATAAGCTTGCTAAACTATCTGGGGGTAAATAGTAGATTTTCGTAACAGTACTAAAGAGTTTTAAGGATGATAATATCTAGACTAGAAAATATAATATTATATATAATTTTTTTATTTATTTTATATCTAATATATATAAATCTCCTGTCACGATGTTTGTCCGCGATGGATTCCTAAACTACATAACCGATTTTAAATTAAATTGGCACACCGTGAGCAGTCTGGTCCAACTTGAGATGTAGGGTAGGGTAGGGTAGGGTAGGGTAGGGTAGGTAGGGTAGGTATGGTAGGGTAGGGTAGGTAGGGTAGGGTAGGGTAGGGTAGGGTAGGTAGTTAGGGTAGGGTAGGTAGGGTAGGTAGGGTAGATGAATGTTTGGTGTTTTTATGGCAAAACAAAGTTTGCCGGGTCAGCTAGTATTATATAATACTAGCTGTTCCCCGCGGCTTCGCTCCCGTGGGCCACCCTACAGGACCCATTTTCGGGATTAAAAAATAGCCTATGTTACTCAGGAATAACGTAGCTTTCTATTGGTGAAAGTATTTTTTAAATCGGTCCAGTAGTTTCGGAGCCTATTCGGTACAAACAAACAAAAAAATCTTTCCTCTTTATAATATTAGTATAGATTTAGAAACATAGCATTATTTTTAAAGTGGGCGTTCTCATTTAATTTAAGCTTTAAGGACTTGAAAGACGCTTGCAATCTTAATATTTTGTTATCTATATATTTATGAAGCAAATGGAGTATGTAAGGATCGTAGCAGGTGGGGTGTTCTGTAGTTTCTGTCGACCCCCATGGGAAAAGGGCGTGAGTTTATCTACATAAACTATTAATTAAATATATTAAATTACTAGAGCAGTGGTGGCCCAGTGGTATCGGCCGCGACTTACAAGTTGTAGGTCGTGGGTTCCAGCCCAGGCAGGCGCTATACTTTGTGTAAATTATTTCATCACCACTGCTCTCAAAAACGGTGGAGGAAAACGTCGTGAGGAAACCGGCATGTCCTAGAACCAAAAATTCGAAGACATGTGACATCCACCAACCCGCACTGGGCCCGCGTGGTGGATTACGGCCCATCCCCTCTCATAGAGAGGAGGCCTGTGTCCCAGCAGTGGGAACATTAATAGGCTGATGATGTGATGTGATGTGACTAGAGCAGTGGTGGCCCAGTGGTATCGGCAGTGACTTACAAGTTGTAGGTCGTGGGTTCGAGCCCAGGCAGGCGCTTTACTTTTTGTAAATTATTTCATCACCACTGCTCCGAACACGGCGAAGGAAAACATTGTGAGGAAACCGGCATGTCCTAGAACCAAAAATTCAAAGATATGTGACATCCACCAACCCGCACTGGGCCCATTCCCTCTCACAGAGAGGAGGTCCGTGTCCCAGCAGTGGAAACATTAGAAAGGCTGATGATGATAATGATGATTAAATGACTTCTTTCTCTCCCCAGCTCCGTCAAGAAAACAAAAAACTCAAGAGTGATATAGCCCGACTCGTCGAGTCCGGACCACCTTCAAACGTTAGCAGCGAGACGGGCGAGTCGGTGCGCACGACCCGGTCGGGGCAGTCGGGACCGTTGTCCCAGTCTCCCCAACAGGGACAGTCGGGACGGTCGTCGGCACTGGAGTTTGTGACGTCACCCGATGATGATACTATCAATAAGTTAACTGCGCAATTGGAACTCGTCGAGAAGCAGAGGCGACAGGTAAATTAGTTATTACTAGCTTCTGCCAGCGGCTTCGCCCGCGTGAATGTCGAAAATTATTCCGAGGGAACATATTCCCGGGATAAAAAGTATCCTATTTGCTATTCCAGACTATAATCTATCTCTGTGCCAAATTTCATGCAGATCCGTCTAGCCGTTTGAGCGTGAAGAAGTAACAAACAAAAACACTCACAGACTTTCGCCTTTATAATATTAGTGTGATGATACCAAACTTTTTTCATGAAATTTTTCTTTAAATCAATCAATCTGCCTAGCCTTTTCCCAACTATATGGATGGGGTCGGCTTCCAGTCTTACCAGATTCAGCTGAGTACAAGTGTTTTACATGGAGCGAATGCCTATCTGACCTCCACAACCCAGTAACTGGGTAACACGGTACCCCTTGGCAAGACTGGAGTCAGATCTCAAGCTTCTGACTACCCGTAACGACTGTCAAAGATCTTCTTCAAATGACAGCCGGGACCAACGGCTTAACGTGCTTTCCTAGGCACGGAGGAAACTCGGTATGTTGAAATGGTCACCCATCCACGGACCGACCTCGTCAAGCGTTGCTTAACCTTGATGATCGACCAATGCGGCTATTATTATTTAGCCACGAGCTCCTCACGCACTTCTAAAAACAAAAATCTAAAAATCGCTGAAGCATAAATTAAATTCTTAATTCGAATTTTGTTGTTGTTCATACCTTGTTTCACCACTTTCCGATTAGATACGGTTGACTTGTCCGGCAGTTATAACAAATTTGAATTTTAATTTTTATCTGTGTCCGGTTCTATCCAGACATTGATAAAAAAGCTTACGGCGTAAGCTATCAAAGTTTCAACATATATGCATATAATATAAGTGCAAAACAATTAATAAAAAAAAATACACTAATATCAAATTCACTCAAATTTTTACATTCACTTGTTAAACTATCTTCAACCGTATGTAAAAGGTACTAAAGTCGAAATTCATGTGTTATCGAGTAAACATTTTATTTGTTTTGTTCCAGGTGATAGTAGATAACGAGAAATTAACCTGGCAGAAGGAATCGTTGGAGCACATCGTTGACGCTACGTCTAAGGAGAGGGATGACCTCAGAGAAAAGCTAAAGAACGCTGAAGTAAGTCTCTTATTCCGACTTTCCAAAAAGGAGGAGGGTCTATGTTCGACTTTATGTTTGTATTTTTTTTTGTGTTTGTTCACTGATATCTCCGTTAATTGTGGACCGATTTTGTTTGAAGCAGTATGTTCCGAAATTGGTCCCAATTTAATTTGGTAAAGATCTGATGAAGAACTTCGAAGATATACAACAGAATTCTTCAATAAATAACGGCAAATCTCTCGGGATTGCTGCAATCGCATGTCTGTTTCTTGTTTATACCATTTAACAACATAACATCACGCCAGTACGTAAGTGGTACGCAGATCTCTCATTTCACCGGTTATGTTCAAGTTTCATGATATTCGGGTAATCTATTCTGGCGTTGTAGGTAACTTACTATTTAGTCCAGTAGCCAGAAGAATATGCCCTTTGATAATTCAAAAGTTTTTATTTTCGCTGGGTGGATACCTTATGTGAATTCAACGCTATGTACAAAAATGCTAACAGTTTAGAGTTATGCAATAGGCATACAGTAGGTATTTCCTATAATTTCGTGTTAAATAAAATAAATATAAATAAAAAATAAAATGTGTTATAATAATAATATAAAATTTAAATAATTTACTGTTTCTTTATTAGTACTATCTAAACTTTATATTAGTGAAAATGCTAACAGATAAGATTATCAGGGTATAAAACCATTATAAAAATATGTCACCTACTGCGTTCTTACATGGCAGTCGTACAGTACCAGACATAATTTTAATATTTATTCGATTCGCACGGGGAAGGCTTGTATAACACATGCCAGATTACTTATTTTAGTGATCTTTATTATCGTAGCAATAAGGTTGCATTCATAGGCAAAATAACAGTGAACGATCTGTCAGATACTAGACGCCAGTTTGAAATAAGAATTTGCGCGGTAATGTTTTTCTAAAAATCATCAGAAGAGTCTGTTTATGATGTGGGCCTCAGTGGTCTGTATGGTTCGAAGAATTTATACTGATCGTACATACCTACACCGCGCCCCGCAATACCCAATTGTATTTTATTTATTAAACTAGCATAGCACATAAGTGTTTAAACTTTTGTATGGTGGCAGAGTTTATTATTTCGAATATGTAGGCGCAAATTTATAAACATAAATTCAATATTTCGCAAATCACAATGTAAAAATACAATAACCTGTGCAGCATTATACTTAGTTGTTAGAACTTTTGTTGTAAGGTATAACTAATCCCTCTATGCATATAGGAAATGATTTGAAAACTTAAATCTTTTTTTGAAAGAGTTACGAGCCATTTTCAGTTTTCCATTGTTCCACAGTACGTATCTGTTAGCATTTTCATTAATATAAAGTTTAGATAGTACCAATAAAGAAACAGTAAATTATTTAAATTTTATATTATTGTTATAACACGAAATAATAGGAAATACCTACTTTATGCCTATTGCATAACTCTAAACTGTTAGCATTTTTGTACATAGCATTGAATTCACATAAGGTATCCACCCAGCGAAAATAACAAGAAACAAAAAAAAAACAAAAAAAAAAAAACAAACAAACTTTTGAATTATGAAAGGTTATGTGGGAAATAATTGTATCCCTACTGGACTAATTAGGTAGGTACAACTAAAAAGTGAAAAATCTTCTATACAAAAAAAAAATAACTTTATTTTTTGGAAGTCGGTGTCCAGAACGCAAAAAAATGGTACCTACTAAAGACAAAAATTTAGTTATTTTTCACTTTGTAGTTTTCTTATTTGGAAGTCGGTAGTATCTTTTTGTAACAAAGATTTTCAAGATTTTCATTCACACATAACATCCGTATTTCCAGGATCGTTTTTAACGGATCCGTCGCAACTGGGGGTAATGTTCACACCACATTTAGTCGGTGTACCACCAACTCTCAAACAAAACGGATCAGTATTTTAATACTGTTGTGTGTGTAAACTCAGTCATCCAACTACCTACGCTATAGCCGAATAAAAACGTATACGATAAAGCGGACCTGTAAAACGGACTGCTGTATATTTTGTCGGTTCGGTATTTTCACTGGATCTGGAATACTGTCATGTGTGTGAACTCACTCATACAACTACATACGTCAGCGCCGAATTAAAACATATACGATAAAGCGGGCCTGTAAAACGGGCCTCTGTGTGAACAAGCTATTAACCCAAACAAAAAGAGAAAAAAAGCTATTATTTTAAAAAATTGCATTTACCAGGAGCACCGCGCACATCTAGCAAAGTACAGTTTATACTGCCAATTTAAAATCGATATTACGTCAGCTACGCTAAAGTCGATAATCAGTAAACGTACACATCGTTTGCGAGAGTATATTCATTGCAGACGGAGGCGTGGGGTTTAGTTAACTTTTATTTGATATTAAGGGTACACTAGTCGACGGCACGAACTATTTTGTGCGCGGGGTTAAAATGCGTGCTATATCAACCGACAACACGTGCGGAACATATAGATGCTGTTATGAGCAGTAAAAAGCTAGTACGCGTACGAATACACACTTTTGCAAATTTGTAGCGAAATGGATGATGATTTAGAACGAAAACAAGCGCGCGAAATTTTATAGACAGACCTTTGGGAGTCTGGATATCATGAAAAAACGACTGAATGTATCTGTTAAAAATAAAATTATTTGCATTGTTGAACTACTAATCTATCCCTGTATGGAGGCCGTTTTTCAATTTTCCTTCTTCTTATGGTACTTATTTGCACTAGGGCGTGCAGTTTCGTACATTTTCAATTTCGAAATTAGCTTACGAAATTGGACTTCTCAGTTTCGAAATTTCGAAACTGTGGAGCCAACTATAATTGAAAATAAAAAAATATTTGAACTAAACTCAAAACACAGAATTTGTAGTCTGGAGAAAGAAAGAAAGAAAGAAAAATTGTTTATTTGCGCCAGGCACGACGCATACCATAAAAATAACAAAAAAAAAACTTAAACACAATCATTACAAACTATGCGTCACAACTACGCAAAACGGTCATCGCTCAGCATAATGCTGGGGCTCGTGTACGAGAGGAGAGGTGCCTAAGTGCGATTTATATTCAAACAAAGTGATTTATTTCTTCTACAAATTTTTCGACGATAGCAACCAGCTTTCCGAGCTCGGAGTGGCAAGAGGCGTTCGGGCAGCGTTGATTAGCGAGCTGGGGTTAAAGATAGTTACAGATAGCGCCTCATAAAATTGAGGCGCTGCCGAAGAGTAGAGAGCCATCCAGCTCGTTAGTGACAATAGGAGATGCGCAAGTCCACTATCTTGGTTTAACCATGTACGTCGGGGCTTCGAAAAACATTTCGAGCTCCTTTTGTCCCGTATTGGGCGGTCAGTGGGTGCTTTGCATAGACTGCTGCCCAATCTCGGAGGCAGAAATAGACTGTCAGATGTCCGACGCTGCAGGACTAAAATCAACAGCCTGTAGCGGAATATGGTCATTTGAATAGCACGTATGGCTGAAAAGAGTGGAGTGCATCTCCTACAGGCATATTCAGGTACTGATCGGGCACGGTTGCTTCGGTGAGTACCTGATTACGATTGGGTGATAGGTCACGGTAAATTGCCATCATTGTAGAGGCAACTTGGATTCTGCACGGCACACGCTCGAGGAGTGCCTTCTTAGGCCATTGTGCTCGATCCTGGCGACTAAGACCCACGTCTTAGTCGCCAGGATCGAGCCCTGTCTCTGCTAATATTAGTGAGGAATATGCTGGCGGAGACAGAAAACTAGAGTGAAATAGCCACCGAGTGGCATCGTGAGAAGGCCAACCCCATTCATAGAAGAAGGTATCGTGGAGGCAGCCACCTCGATGTAGATACGCCGAAACCCCGCCTTTAACATTTATGGCAGGTGAAACTCCGGGGTTTCGGGCGCTCAGAGTGGGATTACTGTCCGTCCACCGAGTGACCCCAGGAAAGACAGTCACACAGTGATCACGTGCTGCCATCCACAGCGAGGTTCAAGGGAGACTCCTTTATATGCTCCCCAAGGATGTGGTATTTTAAGAAGTGCTGATGGGATCACCGGTTTGGTTTTAATGAGTTAAAAATACCAAACTACCTGGTTTTTTCCCCCCAAAAGTTCAGGCGAAGGTTTCCCTCCAATCTATATCTATACTAATACTAATAATCTATATCTATACTAATATTATAAAGAGGAAATATTTTTTTGTTTGTTTGTTTATTTGTTTGTTTGTACCGAATAGGCTCCGAAACTACTGGACCGATTCGAAGTTATCTATATTCTGTCACCAATAGAAAGCTACATTATTCCTGAATGACATAGGCTATTTTTTCATCCCGAAAACGGGTCCTGTGGGGTGGTCCACGGGAGCGAAGCCGTGGGCAACAGCTAGTAGTAAATAAAATATTGGCATTCCCAGCAAACGATTTTACACCTTGTCAAAGTATTCCCCTCACTGGCCACCATTAATACAAAGCTCAGTTTTTTTTAATGGCCGAGCTTTTTTCACTCTTCTTTATTTATTTAACACCATGGTTAGCCTTTGTTTTATTGTAATGTTAGCACACGTGGTCACAAAACGGCCCAACGCTATGGTCTAATTGGCTTTAGATCCGTATTCAGATTTATTTTCAGACGATCCTCTTTTGGTTTCAATAATAAATTGAATTATTGTATAAAAAATTACATAATATTTAAATTAAATTCAGTTTCGAAATTTCGAAATTAAGGCTGTCAATTTCGAAATTAATAAACATGCAAATATGGTCCGAAATTTCGAAATTATGAAATTTTGAAATGCATGCCCTAATTTGCACCCAAAGATGCGTTAAAATGAGTGTTAAAATATGGAACTTTAGAAGCTCATAACTTTTTTTTTTTTTTTACTTCCATACAGGGCTAGATAATGATGAGACAAATTGATATCATTATTTATTTTGAACGTACATCGTCAAACAGTGGAGTAAAAGCCAGACTACGTTTGTATGGAAGAATTTTCGACTAGTGTACCCTTAATGCTACATGTTCAATGCTGAAATTATGCCCATACACCTTATTTCATGTTATTTATAAGAGCCAGTCTGTCAAAGCGCACCGTAGTCACAGAGTACTAAAGCGGCAGCGCGCCGCAGACAGAGAGGCCACTACGAACAAAGCGTCATTTTGCACACACATATTGATATTGCGATTTTACAGGGAATATTGGGCAATAATGGACCGAGCTCAGTCGGGACTGCCACGAGTGCTTTTTGCGGGCGTTTGTCACGTCATTCATACAAAAACAATAAAAATAAACGAGGTTGCATTGGCTATGGGTTACCTTTATTAATTGTTACAGACCGAATGTACTTTAAATTCGCATTTTCACTCATCTTTAAGTTGTAAAGGTCATTGAATTTTTCAAGATGATATGTTAGAAATTCAATATCTAGGAATATAATAAATTATTTTAAATCCATAAACGAAATTTGAAGGGTATGAAACTTGTCATAATATTATGGTTTAAGTCAGCCAGCTCACAAATAGGTTTCCTTCGACTTCACAGCATATTTTTTTTTTCTTGTTTAAGTAGATCTTTTAAGTTCACTTCTTAAGCAGTCGGGTTTTTGATTTTATTAACCTTTTTTAGTGTTCCGTACCCAAAGGGTAAAAACGGGACCCTATTACTAAGACTTAGCGATCCGTCTGTCTGTCTGTCCGTCTGTCACCAGGCTGTATCTCATGAACCGTGATAGCTAGACAGTTGAAATTTTCACAGATGTTGTATTTCTGTTGCCGCTATAACAACAAATACTAAAAACAGTATAAAATAAATATCTAAGGGGGGCTCCCATACAACAAACGTGATATTTTTGCCGTTTTTTGCTCGATATTAATAACGGCAACAGGTAGATGCTTGAAATATTCACAGAATGTTTAGTTGTATATTTACTTCAAAAAATAATAATTATTAAATTAAAATAAAATAAATTAATGGGGGCTCCCATACAACAAACGTGATTTTTTCGCCGTTTTTTGCTCAATATTAATAACGGCAAAAGGTAGACGCTTGAAATATTCACAGAATATTAAGTTGTAAATTAACTTCAAAAAATAATAATTATAATTATTATTATTTTTTGAAGTGAATTAAAATAAAATAAATTAAGGGGAGCTCCCATACAACAAACTTGAGTTTTGTATGGGAGCTTGTAGTGTTTTGCGATAATGGTACGGAACCCTTCGTGTACGAGTCCGACTCGCACTTGGCCGGTTTTTTCACATTTTTATGTTTTTGGTGGGATCATTATTACACCATAGTTATGTCTTGTTGCCATCCAATTTTTTGTCTTTTGTGGAGTCGTGATCTTTAATGGATATTTGATGCTCTGTCTACCCTCTAAGGCATGTAAGCATGATTTATGTACATCATAAATATAATACTAATAAACTATAATACTATCTCATAATGCTTAGACGAATCGTTGTATTTACGTTTGTAACTTATAAAACCTAAATTTTTTTTTTTTGAATTCTGTTTCAATATAGTAGCAACCTTTTTGAGTCTGTGAAGTTTAGCTGTCAATTTTCGAAACGGCGGGCGTGGCCCCTCTGTATAATTTCTATTTTGTGCTGTAGTGCTGTTTGCATTCGTTAATAAGAAATAAATTATCCCCACCGTCTCTTTGTGTGTTCCTTTTGTATATGCATCAATTGGATTTTCGTTTTTGTTTCATCATTTAATAATTAATGAATGTTATTGTTATTTACAGCTCCAAATTTCGACAAAAGACACAGAGCACTCCGCAGAACTAAACACTCTGAGGCTTACCGTACAAGATTTACAAGCACAGTTGGAGTCAGCCAGTAATTTTGTAAGTTATTTTATTGTTTACTATCTTCTGCCCGCGGCTCTACCCCTGTGTAAAGGAGGTTTATTATCTTAAAGGAACATTACATCGAGATAAAAAGTATCATTAAATGTTAATCCAGGCTATGAACTATCTGTGTGCAAAGTTGCATCAAAATCCGTTTTTGCTTGACAGAAACAAAAACACGATTTTGTACAGCGAAAATATTTCCAAAAAAAAAAATTGCCAGTGATTACCAACATTTTTGAAGTTTTGTCTGGTTAGCTGTGTACGCATCGCGTAAAATGTACGAAACCAATCTAAATAACTTTTATATATAAAAATTGTGTGTATCTTGAAGTATTACTTAGTTTTTGTTTCATCGCAATCAGTTCACACTATCTAAAGTTGGATGAATTTAATGTATTAAGAAGTAAAATATCGCAACACACGCAATTCAGATACTCGGACAATTGAACTCCATATTAGATAGATGGCGTTGTACATTTGACGTCATTATCTGAAACGCGGTGTTAAGATTCTCCGCGGAAGAATGACACTAGAAAAAAAAAAGTACTCTACTTACCGTCCTACTTACCCTACCTGGCTACTATATTTTTCCCTACCTACCTACCCTACTTACCTATCTACATAGGTAGGTAAGTAGGGTAGATAGGCAGGTCTAGGTAAGTTGGGTAGGATGATCAGTTGACGGAAGCGAGCGAAGCCACGGGCACAGCTAGTTTCTAATATTAGTTGGAATAGCAGGATTTCAGTTGATGTTTGACTTTGACTTCTTATTTGAGTCATAAAATAAAAGGCAAACCCCAGTTTGCACTGGGCATGAGGACCCATGAGGACAAGGGTAAGTGCATAGTTGTAATTAGCACTTTCCACCTGTCAGACAGGAACCAGTATCTCAAAGAACAGATCCCTAGCTACCGCTGCCGCGTACCGCGGTTTCGCGGGTGTAGACCTGATAGGATCCAAGAGTCGCAGCATTGCTATGGGCCCCAGTGTTTGTCTCTTGGCTTTGTGATCTGAAGGCCTGTATTCAATAGACATCATACATTTTGGCCTAAAAGAAGAAGTGCTTTATTCTGATAGAGTCACTTATTAGCCTTAGCATTTCTTATTAGGCACTGAAAACAGTATTGCTACGGTTTTCAGTGCCTAACAAATATTAACCTTGCCTTAATTGAAATAATGCCGAATTTAAATAATCAGGTGTAAACCTAAATTAACCTGTAGTTTTTGCAATATTTGGTTCCTTTGATAACTTTCCTCTGCTCATAGTTCCGGATTCTGTCTTAAAATCTCAACTCAAACTAAAAACTCAAAACCTTGAATACATTTTAACCGGTCGTTTACCCGTAATTACCGCAACAATAGAAAAACCATTGTGTCTCGCGTGGATCCACGTCTTAAACACACGGACATGAAAACAGTTAAAGTTAGTCAAGAAAATGTTATGTCTATGAATATAAAACTTGCCAAAGAGCTTTCCACCCTATCTACAATGGTTTTAGTATACTTTTTGCTTTCTTTCCAGACAAGTAATATATCACCTGAAGAGGTAGCCAAACGCGATCAGCTGCTTCGTCAACTAGAAGACAGGGTGTGTTCACTACAGGTGGAGCTCAAGACCGCACAGCTCAAGATATTGAACCTCGAGAGTGTCAAGGTATGTTTGTTCTAATAGAGATATGTAGGTACTAGGGTGGTATGTTACCGAGGAAGGGAATTTATAGGAACTGAAGTAGGAGCTTTTAAATTTGGTTTATCAGAGCCGGTAATTGGAGGTGGTGGCGGAAGATAAGATAAGATATAGTACATTACTGCAGCGGCCAGCAAAAGAGGCATTGATGGACGAACGTGTAAATGTGGGCCGAGGCGAAGCCGAGGCACACATACGTAAGTCCATCAATGCCTAGTTGTGGCCAAGGCTTGTATAGTACTTTTCTCAAATAATGCGCGGAAATTAAAACTAAGTAGTACCTAGAACTCATTTTGTCAAAATCAATGACGAACAACAATAATTGTTCCCGCGTTAAAGTGTTCCTTTGTTTTTTTTTCAATAAACAGCGTTCTATTTGCAAGCCAGTTCGAAATTTAAATAAAACCTTTGATAAGTTACCTCCTTGTTTGCCATGTTTCGGAGTAAAACATCGTTCCATTTTTAAACTACACGACAGATATGAGTTTACTATGGAATTTATTTGGCCGCTAGACACGACAGATATGGATTTTCATACAACTTTTGCCGGCCGCTGCGCGCATGTATTTAAACAGTACAGCAATTTCGATTTATCTCGAAGAAGGTTGTCAAAATAATGATCACATTTCCAAGCATGTTTGAGAAAAGATATTTATTTTGTAAAACATGAGTACAGTATGAAGGTCTTATATAAATATGAGGTGGCTACATGTTTTGCCATTTATGGCGTACAAAATTAGTTGCACTGGACAAATAATACAAAAAAAATAAAACATCAAAATTTAAATTAAATTGAAATTACAATGTGAAAATTTTAAATTCAACAAAAATACAATGTCATAATATAAATTAAATTGAAATTACAACATCAAAACCCTTATCCAATAAAAAATTACTATGTCAAAGTTTTAATTCAATCAAAAGTCAGTATGTCAAAATTTTAATTCAATCAAAAATCAGTATGTCAAAATTTAAATAAAATTTGAGTAATAATACTTAAAATAACAGGGATATCTGTATTTTTTGCCAGTTATGGAGTCCAAGAACACATATTTTTGGTTTAGAATAAACCAAAAGAAAAAAAAAATATTGAGTCTACACAACAAACTATTAAATCAATAATTTAATAGAAGAGAGATGTGTTTATTTTGCACTAGCTTCTGCCTGCGTAAAAAGTGTTTTATCATCCCAAGGGAATACAAAATAACCTATGTCCTCCTTCCAAGGTCTTAAACTATCTCCACGCCAAATTTCATCTAAATCGGTTCCGTAGATCCAGAGATTTACACCCTACAAACTCACAAAGTTTACCTCTTTATAATATTAGTATAGATTATAAACCGGTTCGTACACGGTATCCGCAGCCACCGGGTGCGTACCACCGGCCACTATCCGTTGCTTCGACCTCGACGTCTTGTTCGGTCTGTTGTACGTGGAGTTACTGGCTAACAGCCAGCCTAGCTCCGCCCAGAAGCGGAATGGTTGTACTTGTTGAGGTGTGTCCTCGTGTATCGGGATAGACAATCAGGGGAGGTGATGGCAGCGAATGACTCCTTTATTTCCTCTTGTAAATTATATTTATTGTACTACAGAAAGTAAGTAACAGTAAGTCGGAGAATAGAGAAGTTCAGTGTTGGTTGGCCGTGATGGAAAAAGAGACTGGTTCTAGGTGGATGTTCCTTATATAGGCTTCGTTCCGTTCCGCCCTCTCCCGGCAGGCCGTCGAACTCCGCAGCTCGGCGATGGCGCAGGCGCACCTCGGTGTTGTGGTAGCTCGCGCGCTCTGAGCTTAGCAATTGCTTGGTAGTTCCTCACGTTGTTGGTAGACGGCGCTGTCCGCAACAGTACTATATTTATCAAAGTCAAAATTCTTTATTTCAATTAGGCACTTTTGAACCTCAAAAATTTAAATTTGTTTTTAATAAGGCAATAGTGATCATTGCCCTTGCCCTTAAAACTCTTCGTAGGAACACAAACAGTGAATTTTATATCGTTTTTTGTTAGTAAAAGGGAGTATCTGATCATCTTTAGGATCGCGATAGATGTCGATTCAGGTCGGCTTTATTTTCGTATTATGGCATAGTAAAGAATGTCAATAAATGTTGGCAGGTCTAATGCCTGATTAGGTAAAACACGTAATATGTTGGCGCAAAACATAAAAGAAAGAATGAAATAAAAAAGTTAATTAAAAAAATCAAAATACCCGACTGCTTAAAAACTGAACTTAAAAGACGTAAACAAGAAGAAAATCATGCTGTGCAGTCGGAGGATACATATTCGCGAGCTGGCTGACCAAAACCAGATGTGTATGTGTATTTATAACTTTTTAGTTAACATTTTTTTTCGAATTAGGTACATTTAAATATATAAGTGTTATACATTGTTGAAATCACCTCTTAAAACCCTTTATTTTGATACCCCACACGATGGGTTTGGAAGAAAAAATAAAATTGGCCCCCCACAATATGGCGCCCAAAAGCCGCCATTTTTCTATTTTCCAATTTTAATGTAGCCTATGACACTCGCAAGGTTAAGACGAATCGATTGACGTATGAATCATCAAAATCGGTCAACGCGTTTGTTCTCTGGAACGCCACATAGGAACAAACATACATACATAGACTGATAAACACATTACCCTCCTTCGGCAGTCGGGTAAAAAAGAAAGAAAACACATTTATTTGACACAAGCCAGAGCACACAACATAAACATACCAAAAAAACTAAGAATAAACGACAATAATATAAAAAATAAAGCAACAAAAACACAACATAACAAACAACAACAACATAACATATGCGCGGGCATCCGTGGGTCAGGCGCGGGGTGTCGGGGTACCGAACCCGCTATGCGACGGCCGGCTGCGCGCCCTCCGCACCACTCAGCTCACAGACGCCAGCCATTACGGGCATTCCTTTGTATATTTCCGAAAAGTTGATCGTGTAACTTATAGCATTATACCTATTTTGAATACAGTCCACTCTTTTTATTATAAAGTTCCAATTTAAGCCCATTCATAATATTACTCTCCTGTTGGCGCTTGGGTGTATAATACCGTTATCACTGTTACACATGACTGATTTAGAAACCTGTATTTTTCCAGTTGGAGTTTACGAAGCACAAGTCTGGCGTATCGGAAGCTGTCAAGATATACAAGGACCAAATACAGGATCTGCACAACAGGTTAAAGGAGGCGTCTTCTACTGTAAGTATTATCACAGATAATATAATAGTAGCATACAGATACCTCATCCCATACAAAGAAACCGTGCCGATGTAACTAGCGTTTTTCGTCTGATTATCTGATTATTTTTTGTACATTGATCGCGTTCGGTTCCGTTCCACGGCTGTAGATGGTGTTAGCAGCGACTTGCAAGTAAAAGAGTTTTCTCGGTTCGTGACAATTTTTTTTCGTTAAATACAGTTGCGATTTGTTTTATAGTATTTCTTTGCATATTTTTACAGATTCATTGTGAATCCGGTTAGACTGGAAGCCGACCTCAATAAAGTTGGGAAAAAGAAAAGAAAATTTTAAATGATCCGTTCAAATAATCTTTGAAATGTGAATTAAGGGCCCAATACTCCATAATTTTGTGCTTAGGAGAGTTGATTAAACAAGAACATAAAAATATTATGATCAATTCTAGAAAATGTTAATTTTACACAAAATTCAATAACAAATCCATGCATATTGCGCCATCTAGTGACATTTATTTGAACCAAATTTTCTTAGTTGGGACCCCGTAGTATAAGTATTACCTTTATATATGCTTGTTTACTCATAGAAGAGCTATGGGTATATATAAAATATCTTATTTTTATACCATGTCCATAGCAAAATTTTTACCATATTTTGATCCTTAAACAAAAATAGTAGAAAAAGATTAATAAAAAGCTGCCATCCCCTTTCTGCAATGGTAATCAATACAAAAAATCAGCTCAGCATTAACTTCGCTTTGTACTGTAAAAATGTTTGAGGTTCCACACGATTGTGGCACAAAATATGTATAACCCGGTTCATTAAAGAAACGAATCTAAAACAGCGGTGCTTATCATGTGTTCTTGCTTGCACACTAGTGCCGTCTATAGTGTGCAAGCGAGAGAATATGATAAGCACATCCATTTTAGATTCGTTTCTTTGAGGATTCTCTAGTCGGCGGCAAGAACTATTGTGGCCGGGGTTAAAATGCATACTATTTCTTCCGACAACACGTGCGAAAGGGATAGACGCTGTAATGAGCAGTAAGAAGCTAGTGCGCGTCCGAATACACATGGTATAAAAATAATAAATGGATGATGATTTAGGATTATAACGAGCGGGTGAAATTTTATAAACAGACCTTTGAGAATTTGGGCGCACGGTTGGCGCAGTGGTTGAGCGATTGACTGCTGTGCTGCGTGTCGCGGGTTCGATTCCCGCACGGAACAAATATTTGTATGATCTACAGATAGTTGTTTCGGCTCTGGGTGTTGTGTATGTAAGTTTATATGTTTGTAAACGCACCCAGGATACAGGAAGAAATTCCTAGCGCGGGGTGAAGTTTAAAAAAAATAAATATGGATATAATAAAACAACTATTGAATGTATCTGTCCAAAATAAAATTATTTGCATTTTTGGACTAATCTATTCCTGTATGGACTGTTTTACAATTTTCCTTCTTGTTATGCCATTTATTGCCGTGCAAAGATGCGTTAAAATATGTTTTTATTACTATTTTGTTTCCATACAGGGCTATATAATAATGGAGCAAATTGTTTTTTTTTTTTGAACTTACACTTTAAAAAGTGGAATAATCGCAATGCTACGTTTTTATGGAAGAATGACCGACTAGGGTAGCCTTAATGAACCGGGTTATATAGTACGCGAGCGCTGTATGTGTTCCTCACTGAATGTGTACCCGCGCTTCGTGCCGCTGTGAGGGCGCGTTCAGCGACTCGTTTATCCGACTCACGCCCTCTAGGCGCGTTCAATAACATCAGCGTTATCGTAAAGATTTTTCATCCAGAACCAAGGTGTTACAGGACGATGCCTTTAATAAGTGACTAGTGGCTCTCCCGGCTTTCGGGGGTCATAATAACGTATAGCCTATAACCATCTGAAGTAACGTACCTTTAAAATGGTGAAAGATTTTTTCAAATAGGTGTAGTTGTTCCAGAAATTACCCAGCACGTAGGAACAAACTCACAAAATTCGGGCTCCCTCTTTATATTTTTATTACTAGCTTCTACCAGCGGCTTCGCCCGCGTGTAAAGTGTTTTATCATCCCGAGGGAACATTATACCGGAATAAGAAGTAGCCTATGTGCTACTCCAGACTATAATCTAACTCTGTGCCAAAGAACAATGGCGAAATTTTAGCTGACTTAAATTCGAGCGTCTGAAAGTGAGTTATATACGAAAGACATTCTATTAATTGTCTATGTTTTTTAAAGTATAATTAGGCCTGGTCCAAAATAGATAAAAAAAATATAATAAATAAAAAGTTATTTGATTTTTTAGTTCATTTCTTTAGCATAGTGTTGCCATTATATATTTTATCTGCTAAGTGACAAGTAGTAACTATATTAAGTAATAATATTATTATTGTATTTATTGCAGTAAATGAGTTAACAATACAGTTTATGTCTAAGTGTAGATGTTCCTTGCAGGTATGTAAGAATATTGTACTGTAGTAGAAATAAATGAATTACTTTCAATTAATGATTGGCAAAAAGACTAGTACCCAAGTCTAAAAAAAATATTGCTTGGTTTTTGACGACAAACTTTTGATACGAGTCAAAGTCACACATTGATACAACTCATGCTAAAATAACTAGGTAAGGGAAATACTAATTCGATATTCCCCTTTTACATACACGAAATTTAATAATATTACCTATTAAACATATTATTAAAAGTTACCCAGACATAACCTACAAAAGTTTATGACTGAATATCTATTATTCTATACATTCTCGAACAAAAATTCTTGCACAAACTAATTCAGAACATCACGCTGAGTTAAACCAGATATTTTTCATTTAAAGACTTTCGAATTTAATCTCAGTTAAACAATGTATGGGCACCTGCCATTGTTCTTTCATACAGATCCGATCAGCCGTTTTAGCGTGATTGAGTAACAAACATATATCCAAACTTTCGCATTTATAATATTAGTAAGATAAAATTTTAGTAACTCAACAAAGGATTACTTAAAAATAGTCTCTTTTTTTCATCCGCAGGTGTTTCAACCAGTTCGTTTGTCGATGAGTTCGGAGTCGGATACATCCTCATCGTCGGAGGTCTCCAGTCTCAGCAACAACGTCAAGTTATACGACCGCACCCTCAAACATTTGGCAGAGCTTCTCAATACATTGACTCATGGGTGAGTTTCTTCATGATCAGCACCGACATGCCTCAGCGGTAACTGCTAGAGACGGCTTCGTCAAAGCTTTCCATAAAAACCGGCCAAGTGCGAGTCGGACTCGCACACGAAGGGTTCCGTACCATTATCGCAAAACACTGTAAAAAAAATCACGTATGTTGTATGGGAGCCCCCCCTAATTTATTTTATTTTAATTTAATAATTATTATTTTTTGAAGAGAATATACCACTAAACATTCTGTGAATATTTCAAGCATCTACCTGTTGCCGTTATTAATATCGAGCAAAAAACGGCAAAAATATCACGTTTGTTGTATGGGAGCGCCCCCCTTAAATATTTTATACTGTTTTTAGTATTTGTTGTTATAGCGGCAACAGAAATACATCATCTGTGAAAATTTCAACTGTCTAGCTATCACGGTTCACGAGATACAGCCTGGTGACAGACGGACAGACAGACAGACAGACGGATAGCGGAGTCTCAGTAATAGGGTCCCGTTTTTACCCTTTGGGTACGGAACCCTAAAAAACAAAAAAATATATAAACAAAAAAATCCGCCTGCTAAAAATAATTAACTGAAAAAAAAGTTAATTAAAATAATCAAATACCCGATTGCTTAAAAAGCAAACTAAAAAGACGTAAACAAGGAGAAAATAATTCTGTGCAGTCGGAGGATACATCTGGTTTTAGTCAGCCAGCTAGCGAATATGTATCCTCCGACTGCACAGAATGATTTTCTCCTTGTTTACGTCTTTTTAGTTTGCTTTTTAAGCAATCGGGTTTTTGATTTTTTTTATGAACTTTTTTTGTTTCCAACTTTTTAGTTATATTTTTGCATATAAGTGTTATATTTTTGAAATCGCCTCTTAAAATCCTTTATTTTGATACCCCACACGATAGGTAAAGAAGGAAAAAAATAAATTGGGCTCCCACAATATGGCGCCCAAAATCCGCCATTTTCCTATTTTCCAATTTTAATGTAGCCAGTGACACCCGCTGGGTTAAGACGAATCGATTGACGTAAGAACTATCAAAATCGGACTACGCGTTTGGTCTCTAGAACGCCACTAACATACATACATAGACTGATAAACACATTATACTCCGTCGGCAGTCGGGTAAAAAGAGAAAAACAAGTACTATTAAAAATAGACATTAAATATTATGAGGTGCTGCCAGCGTTGATAAACGAAGTTTTGGTAGGTTTTTCTATAAGTTTTGTTTTACCCCGCCTGCATTTTTGAAAATTATATAGCCTTTGTTACTCCCTTGATTTGACTTATCCGATGATTTTTAGAAAAACATAATCGCGCAAGTTTTTTTTTAAACTGGTGTCTAGAATCTGACAGACGGTTCACTGTTATTTTAGCTACGAATGCCACCTTATTGCTACGAAAATAAAGATCACTAAAATACAAATAAGAATTTTTTAAAAATATAATAGAAAAAAAAATGGTATTTAAAAGTAAGGCTATTTTCGTCATTCAGCCCCTTAACACAAAATAAAAAGAATAATAATATTATAGGAACTGTAAATTTGGTTTTTGAAGTCACAATACATAGGGATAAATGCTTCCATCAAGCGTGTGGACGCTTGACAATGTGTGGACATTGACTTATCCTCTGGTTTTCTCATCCGGTGGAATCCCGAAACATCTTGTGGGTAGACCACAAACTACCGATTCGATTCTCGCGAAATATGGTCAAATTTAAAGCCAAATCAAAAATATTTGAAGATTTACTACACTTTAAGTTGCATCAAATTTCGTTTATATAGAAAGAAATGTGTGCAAGAAAAATACTCAACACACTAAAAATTATACAATGCAGGCAAAAAGCCCAGTGTTCAAAACAATAAAAAGTGATAAATGTTTTGTGCTTGTTTGCAGCATGTCAGACACCCTAGTCGAAACCTTCGGTCTTATCACGAGCCTTCACGACTACAAGCTTGAAAGGACGACAGCAGATCAGTTCAAGACTGGCTTGGCAGAGGTTAAGCAGCAGATGGAGAAACAACACAGTACGGCGCTTAGTAATACGTAAGTTTATTATTTATTTAGTACTTTCTTAAGGTTCATCATCACCATTAAAGACATACAAAGTCCTCCCACAAGTGTCGTCACCTTGAAGTGTCCTGCTGCGTCTCGCATCCAGCGGATTCCCGCAACCTTCACCAGGTACAGCCTACATTCCATTTGCGATAACAGACGTTTATATTAGCCCATTTTACAGCCCATTCAACCGATTATGAATTCTATTGCATTGGTGATACGACAAATGGTAGCTGTAGTAAACAGTTGGTTTTGGTAAGAGGTTTATGCTTTTTTTTTTTTTTTTTTTTTTTTTTTTACTATGTATAGGCCTGTGTTTGACCACAATCTCACCGTGTTCAGTGATGATGTGGCCGATGGTGGTAAGCACACAAAGCCTAGAAGGGAACTGGCTCTCAAGTTTTAGCTTTTTATGACATCCTTATGTTAACGGGATAGAACTCAAAATCGGTTGAACGGACTGTAAAAAGATTTGGAAACATGTCTTAATGTTTTTTCAAATGGAGTTTAGTTGACAATGAACAATCGATAATGCTAGTAGATAACGAATCATTGTATGGGAATGACACATCTGAACGTAATGTCACGTGGTCAGACCATACAAATAGAATGCTTTAACGATTGTAGAAAGAGATTCAATACGAAACGTTTCTTACTTGGCTAGGGGTACAGGTCCATCCAGTGGGAAGCCTTTCAACGCTACCTCTTCCAATTCACTGTCCATTATGTGAGCACCATCCGTTATGTGATCAATGTTAATCTATATATATAAAAATGAATCCCTATTTCCCTTGGTCACGGCATCACGTGTGAACGGCTGGACCGAATTTGCTTATTCTTTTTTATTGTGTTTGTTATTGTTAGGAGCAGGTTATTATGAAAAAAAAAATTGGTACCTTACCTACATATGTAGGTTAGGGTCGGTAAGGTAGGGTAGGTAGGGTCAGCTAGGTATGGTAAGTAACTCTACTTACCATACCTAGCTTACCCTACCTACCCTACCCAGGTAGAGTAGGTGGGGTAGGGTAGAGTACATAGGGTAGGTAGGGATAGGTAGGGTAGGTAGGGTAGAGTACATAGGGTAAGGTAGGGTAGGTAGGGTGGGGTAGGTAGGATAGGTAGGGATAGGTAGGATAGCTAGGGTAGATGAATTTTTGGTGTTTTTATGGCAAAACAAAGTTTGCCGGGTGCAGCTAGTGCTAAATAAATGGCATAATTGTTATCACAATGTCGTAGCTGACTAATCAATGAAGCCTTGGAGTCAAGATTTGGACCCAGAACCAGAATTATTTTTTGGGGCACACTGCAAACAACGTCTAACTATTAGAAACTCGTCTTAAACGAAATTTAGTTATGCCAAAGCAGCCTCTTTGTGATATTTCTGAGCAAGTTTTCGGTGGTGATTATTTTGCAAAATACCACTATACATTCGGCAGGCATTTGCTTATACAGCAACCAAGATGAGTTGTTACAGCGTTTACATTCTTTAAGTTGAGACTTTATTTCAGTTTAGTAATTTGTGTAACTGAATATTCACCTATAAATTCATAAATCACAAATCAGTAGTACCACTTGCACTACCAAAATCAACCTTGTTGTTTCAACATAAAAGGGTAAAACCAAATTTTTACATTTACTAATAATCCCCATGTATTTTCTTTTCAGCGGCCAAGTCCGAAACGTGCTTACAATATTCGAAGACATCTTTAAGGATTACACAGAGGTCCTCAAGAAATCTGCGGCGAAGCCCCGCGTGGAGCGCTCGGGCAACGTGGAGGCCCTGACCGCAGCCCTGGTGGCGCGCGGACAGGAGCTCACCGTGCTGACGGCGGAGCTCAACAAGCTGAAGGGAGAGAAGGACGACACGGAGCTGCTTAGGGCGCAGATGGATTCCTATAAGTGAGTGCTCTTTCGGATTGATCTTTGTTTCTGCGTTAGCTGTAACTTGTAAAGTTGTAAACAATAGGGTAGTTGACAAAAAATATCTGTTGGGTCCGTTAGTTAGATAACTTAAAAATATTAGACATATATTTTTTCTTTTTCCACGTATACAAAAAATTACGAAGATATAGTCATCGGCACGTAACTTGGCAAGGTTTTGGCGTAGTGGGGGTAAGTTCGCGCATCGTACACTTATTGCCACAAAAAAGTGGTCACTTTTATTTCTTGTTATTTTTCAATGGTTATGGCCATCATTTATTTTTAATCATGTATGTTTAAAAGAAAGTTAAATAAAGGAGAAGAATTCGTGAAGTTTATTCGGTGTTATAAATAAAATATATACAGTTAAGAATAAAAAAAATATTCGAAAAAGATATTAATATTAAACATTATGTGTCCTCTTAAAATAATATTAATATGTAATATTAATATGATGATATTAATATTAAAATTTAAAACAATAACAACGACTCCTAATAAAAACTCAACATAAACAAAGGGTACAACTTTCGTGCACGCAAGTGTAATCGGGAGCGAGCGGAAAGAGGACGCGGTGCGGGAGGCAAGGGTCGACTGAGCCACCAATCGCGCGCTCGGATCGCGCGACCTTGTACCCCGCGTCCCGCTTCATTACCAAGGAGACCTAAAAAACGACTTCTGCGCATCTAACGACTCTTGCCAACTTACGTGCCGATGACTATACAGTGCGTTGAAATATCGTGTGACGTCACGGTGTGCTACTCTTTATACTGACAAAGTGACGTCACAAGCCCCCACTCCTGAACTTTGATGCGCTTTATCTTTATCAATCTTTATTTATTTGATAAAGCAAAAAATACGGGTCCAATATTATTTGACGGGCTAAATAGAATTATCATTTTTCTACCCAGGAAACATCCCTATTATAGGGCAGTGGTGGCCCAGTGGTAAAGGCCCCTTACGTGTCCTACGTCGTGGTATCGAACCCAGGCAGGCGCTACACTTGTAAATTATTTCATCACCACTACAAAAACGTTGAAGGAAAAGATCGTGAGGAAACCGGCATGTCCTAAAAACAAAAATTCGAAGACTAGTGACATCCACCAACACGCACTGGGTCCGCGTGGTGGATTAAGACCCATTCCCTCTCTCACAGAGAGGAGGCATTTGTCCCAGCAATGGGAACATTAAAAGGCTAATGAGGAGACAACACAACAGCAACAAACACGAGTGTAAAATAGAATAATAATAATAAAAAAAATACAAAGACAAATTGCGCTCAGCATGCCCAAACATCGTAGCATGATTCAGATTCTCTAATTTTCTGCATGCTTTTTATTGTACTAAATAGTGCCTGTATTTCCAGATGTGATTTCGAAGCGGAGAGAGAATCTCGCGCGAAGATGGCGAGCGAAAAGGAGACCATCCTCACAGATCTCAGGACAGCGCAGAAGCGAAATCAGGAACTTACACAACAGGTTATTATTTTTCTATTTATTATTATATTATTTTTAGGTTCCTATTCATGAAGATTTAGTCACAGGGTTTTTTTTTACCAAAACTTTGAAAATTATCATCATCTTCATATCAGCCGAAAGACGTCCACTGCTGGACATAGGCCTCCCCCAAGCGTCACCACATTGACCGGTCCCGTGCGTCTCGCAACCAGCGGATCCCCGCAACCTTCACCAGGTCACATTATCATTATCACTACTTATTTTAAAACAAAGGCCCCCATTGCTTCTGTCTGTCTGTTCGCGATAAACTCAAAAACTACTGAACTGATTTCCATACGGTTTTCACCAATAAACAGAGTGATTCATGACGAAGGTTTAGATGTATAATTTGTTAAGGTTTAAAACCGTTTCTAATATCATAATTATATCTCATAGTTCAAAATGACGGCTGAAGTCAAGCCATCTGGGATATTCCTATTTTATAGGCCTATACAGAAAAGGCCACGATAGCATATATCTATCTTTAAAAAAACATGAAGGCATAATATGCTCTAATACCTATGCGAATTCGCGGCGGGTAGCTAGTTTGTACTAAGATAATGTTTAATGAAGCGTTTCATACATTACAATTTTGCGTTCTTAGTTAAAGTCTACATTAATTCCGTTTTGTACAACAGCAATGTAAAAAACAACCCGAAAGCGCTATCTATCAGCTGATTTCCTAAAGTTCACGATCGAGCTAAACGCCACCGGCTTGTAACACCTATACGCGTTGCTTGTTCACTTTGTCGGCGAGCTGAAGAAGGAAAATAATTAAAAATCTTTTGGGTTAGAAAGAAATGACGATTTTAAACAGATTTAATTAAAAAAAAAAGTCGACGTTAAATTTCGACGTAGTCACAGTTAATATAATACTAGTATACAGATGCCTCATCCCATACAAAGAAACCGTGCCGACGTAACTAGCGATTTTCATCTGATTATACCGATTATTTTTGTAAATCGATCGCGTTCGGTTCCGTTCCAGGGCGATATATAGATCACCATCTATATCCGTAACGGAACGGAATGCGATCGATGAACAAAAAATAATCAGTATAATCAGTACAGTATGTCGGCACGGTTTCTTTGTATGGGATGAGACACCACTGACGTAGTGTTGGAATTGGTTCAGAATCATGTACTGAATCTATGGTATTCCTTTTCGTATCAATGAATACCCAACTTTAGTAAAGTCTAAAGGGCTTATTACACTACACGGTATTCAGGGCTAATTTAGGCTAGTGTAATAACTGTTAGGGAGTTAGGGTTCTCATACTATCGACCTTATTGCTTCAGAATGATTTAGTGACCCGGTTTTCAGGGCCCTGAATACCGTGTAGTGTAATAAGCCCTTAGGTTCGCTTTATGCAAGATACGAGTAATGAATAAATATGTAATTACTAATCAAAGCCCTTTTTCCCCACAGTTGGACGAAGTCCGCAAAATAAACCCGGCTGTATACCGCAGCGCTACTGGCACATCTCGCACCAGCAGCAGCAGCAGCAGCTCTATAGGGCGAGTGACCCCCACCTCCCCGCGCACGCCGCCCACCAGGCCGGCGCCCGCGCAGCCTGCTAGTACCGGCAACATGGTGAGTGCAATCACTTTTAAATGTAAACATCAATGTCCTTTCAGCATTGATATAGTTTCCAAAAAGGTATACAAATATTGATTCTTGACTTCAACATTTTTGTGGAAACAAGGATTTTGCGATCCAGAGATATCATAATTACGTATCCTAAATAGCAGGAAACGACGCCGCATCAAAATCCGGAATGGTGACAAAATGAAGTGGACAAATTTGGCTTTGTCCTTGGGACGCCGCAGGCTTTGACCGACAAATTTGTGAACGTCGCCTTCCCCGTCGACGAAATTGATACCAATATTATATTAGCATAAAAGCCAGGTGGACTTGATGGCGTATCAAACAATATTGTCACAAAAATAAAACTGTTAGTCCTCGTCAATTTGCGCAACGAGACACATAATTCTTCTCAACTGGACACGGGACACGTCATTCTTCTCAACGAGACACGTCATTCTTCTTAATGGGACACGTCATTCTTTTTAACAATATTATGACCAGCATTCAATTTTCTTTTTATAATAACTTTAATTTGCTTCAACGTCTATATTCTCGATTCTAAACAAACAATCCTACAAAAAGGTACGCAAAAAGAAGAAGCTATCCGACACGCCAGAAGAAACCGCTACAAAGGAGACAACGCCGCCACCGCTGCGGTTCGACTGTCCTGTCTGCGATCAGCCTTACAAAACGCTCATACTGTTGCAACAACATGTCGAACATTGTCTAGGTTGATATTAGGCTAGGTGCAATCATAGCAAGAAATTTTAATATTCATTTTAACAATTTTTAGGCTTATTTTCTTGTCAAAATAGGTCAGATATTTTAAAAGAGTTTTGTGCTAGATACGCATTTATACAGAAACAACCTAGAATATTCAGTCTTTTTGCCCAAGTTCTTAAAAATAATAGTGCCAAGTGTGCCTAAAAAACAGAGACTGTTGCCCAACTGTCGGCGACAATGACTAAATAACCGACGGCGGTATCAAATTTTATGTTGTATTTTACGAAAAGGAGATGTTCCGGAAATGTATGGAGCCTGGGCCAGCACTATGTACACTATATGTAAAAATCGCTATATAATATAGAAACCGTTTTTTCTTGTTCATTTTCTTTAATTTCTCTTCGTTTCAATGTACACTCAAATTAACTTTGTCAAGTAGAGCACCACAACATAAAACTAAACATGGTGGATCAGATTAGCAGTACACGAAAAATTAAATTTTGACAATGACATTTGATTGACGTGTCATCGTTACTGCGTTAAAAAAAAACAATGCGAATTCAATTGCAACAGAGAAACAATCAATCAATGTCCGTAGTAGTGAACTGGGTTGCAAAAATAAAAACTCCGAAACATATACAATTCAAACTCAAAGCAAAGAAAGACTCAAAATTGTCAAAGTTGTCAAACGTCATGTCTAAATAACTGTCATGGCTGCCCTAAAAATAGGGTTTCCAAAAAACTTTACAAAAATTCTTCAAATTAATTTGTTAGAATTTTTATGGAATTCCCCTATTTTTTTCCATTTATCTATGTAGTGTACATAGTGGTGCGCCAAAATCAAACATCTCCTTTGCACGTTAACGTAAATGTCGTTCAATTTTAAAATAGATGTTTATCTATATGCCTCTTGGTCTTACCACAAAAGAAACGAATTCTACGAACCGATTCGTGGGCAAAATGCTTATCATGCTTTTAGGCTTTTACTAGAACAATTGCCAGAAATAGTATTTAATTGGAAATAAGCATTTAAATCAACAGGCAATGAGTCCGCGTAGATTACTAAAGACGGAATTTCAGACAGACAGGGCCCTGTTCAATTAAATTTATTTATTTTTATTTGAAATCCTAACTAATATAGTAGTAACAGCGGATTTTTGTGTCTTTGAAGTTAGGCTCTGCGAACCATTGCGGAATAAACAGTTTGTCATCGAGTATACTGCAAACAGTAAGCGAGATAGGACGATGCGACAAACGTAAGCGAGTGAAAGAGGCAGTTATACAATGCTGTCTTTTACTTCAACATTGACACAAAAATAGCTACTGCGCTGGGTCTTGCAGCCAACTTCAGAGACTTGAGATCTGCTGTGACTACTGTACCGTAGTCAAATTGTTAGGATATGTATGACAGTGTAAAGTTATTTATTAGTATTTATACCTAACGTGCATTTATTTTTATTATCACACAATTTTTTTAATAGAAAAATAAATATTATTATACATATATATTGGTATTGTCTAGTTATTTGTCAGCATCCAATCTACGAAATATTTTAAGGTTTCTTCATTTAGGTGAGACAGTGTTGTTTTGTGTGTCGTGTGTATCCTTTTAGATGTTAAAAATAATTTCTAATATTTATGTAACATTTCTCTTAAATTAATTCATAGATTTTTAGGTGTTTAACGTTTTGATGTTTGTGCGTGTTGAGTTATTACTTGTTAACGACTGATTGATATTTAAACAATAATATGATAGGGATGTTTCCTGGGTACAAAAAAGATAATTCTATTAAGTCCGTCAGTGAGATTATCAAATAATTTTCTCTCTCTCTTAATCGGATTTTTTGCTTTACCAAATCAATAAAAATAAAAAAGTTAAAGCGCATCAAATTTCAGTAGTGGAGGCTTGTGACGTCACTAAGGCAGTGTAAAGTATACTAGCGGCGTGACGTTTCACGATATTTCAACGCATTATATCGTCGTCACTAAATGTTTACGTGTCAGAAGAGAAAATACGTGTCCATTATTTTTTATTAATCTGCCTGACTGACAAAAAACTTATTTTCAGTAAACTACCCTATTATCATAAAAAAGGAAAAGGCTAATCACTCTCTCGGCAGTTGTGGCAATAAAACATGCGAGTAGAACGGCGATATTGAGAATGGAATTTCTGTACAACCTCTACAGGGTACAACGAAAAGGTGTAATCATATTTTATAGACTGCTTCTGCCCATAAACAACTTTCTGCAAGGAAATCATAGACAACTCTCAAAAAAAATTGTATCACCCATACAAATTTTGGTCACGTGACGACAATTTTATATGGCAAATCCATTTTTTTTTTGGTATTGCCTATTAGTTCATTAGAGAAAGTTGTTCCTATATATAGGTAGATGCAGTCTTTAATACATGATCGCATCTTTACATTATATCCTGTATACTGAGTCTCGATCGTCTAGTCTTAAGACGAGGCCAAACGAAATAGTACATTTCGTGTTGAGCGTAAAAAGTCGAGATTTTAACACGAGCGATGTAGCCGTCGAAAGCTACATGCGAGTGTTAAAATAAAGCCTTTTTATGCGAGACACGAACGATTCCTTTTCTACTACCTGATGAGCTTACTTAATTAAATGCAAATAAGTTCCAACAACAATTTATTAGAAACGATCAGACTAAAACCCACAGAATATATACACACAATCAACGCCCGCTTTTTCGAGAGGTGTCGCGGTTCAGTATCATTCTGCCAGTTATATAATTATCCATACAAACGTCATTTCGTAACTGTTATTATATAATTTTATATTTTTACATTTTTATTTTATAATCTTGTATCTAAATGTTCATATTTCGAAACGATTTTCTCAGGCAAAGTGTTATATAATAGACAAGGTAGTAGAAAAATAATATTGTGAGTCGCGTAAATTGCGTCGCGGAATTTACGCTGCATTCGGTTTCATACTAAAGTCCTGTTTGTGCCACATGGCTGCGCATAATGAGTTGTCTGCTGACTCACGCATATTATTTTAACCGAATTACGCTGGAGGTGAGGGAGGGGAGCGAGGCAAGCGTCAGCGCCCCGTACAAACGTAGAATAGCAACTGAAATTACGTCCGTCTGGCAGCCTAACCGAATTTCAGTTGAACGTAAATTCCGCGACTCATTTTTCGCGACTCACAACTCACGAAATTACGTTCGTTTGTCCTGACTTACTCCCACGTTTTATGACCGCGTATGCTATTGGAAATTAGCATAACATCAATTAACTGTAATTAATAATTTTTAACTTCAATGCATGTATTAAATGCATTCTCAAACTAAAAGCGCATGGATGTATCCGAATAAAAATGCCGAATATTTTTTTAATTTAATTTTTTTTCTGTTTTCCAGGTGTTCACATGCCCAAAATGCATGAGGTTTTCGTGCGACCAATACAAAGTTATGGAAGATCACTTTGATTTCTGTCTCGATGACTTCTAAAGGGAGTATCATTATGTGGACTAGTCTGACTGTGGGTGAAACCACCAGTATTTGACCTAACTGAAAAATTTAATGACTTTTGATGATTTGAAATGATAATTTTGTGGTTTTTCAGCAACAGTCTTTAGGTTGAAGACTGAATTTGTTTGTTTCTTTTCTCTGGAAAATATAAGGAGATATCAGTGCCTTATTTAATTTAATATTAAAATAATATCTTAACAAAAGCACAGAATACATAAACAAACAGTATGGAAACTACCTACAAACGCTCGAAACGGCACACTCACACAAACATGCGCATCTACGAGGCCCCTAAGCGGCTCGCACTACTGACAGCACTGCAAAAGTGCCTTAATGGTCGCGTCGGTGCGTATGTTTGTGTGAGTGTGCCGTTTCGAGCGTTTGTAGGTAGTTTACATACTGTTTCTATATTTTTACTGTGACAAAAGGTCGATAGCTAGGTGTTTCACCCTGTACTTTAATTATATATAATAATTTCGGTGGCTATTCCTTGCTGTAATATTAGCGTTATTATGAAATTATGATTATTATAGCGTAAATTAATTATTAGAAATATAGATGATATATTTTTATAATTTTGATAGATTTATTTGATTCTCAATCCACCATCATTTGGAGCACAATTGAATAAGTAATTTAGACATTTCTCCAACTATATTATTTGGTTCTCACACAAACAACCTTAAACTCAATGAATTAGGGTTTAATTTTGACCTACCCGAAAATATAAAGTTGTTTTCAATGCCAATAAACAAAAATATCAATATAATATTTATACGTGACCAAAATAAACTCTATAATAGTAGTATAAAGACATATTTTTGCACAAACCATTCCAACATTAAAACTTTTGCTACGTAAGTTGTATAAAGGTTGTTATAGTGTAGTGAAATACTGTTCTATCTGCTTAGGCCACGTCCGCACAGGCAGGTGGCTTACATAGCGCCTAGAGCCTGGTGGCTTGCATTCTGGCTACTTGCTAGGATTCACGGTGACCGCACTAGAGGTGGTTTGCGTGGTGGGTCGCTAGGTGCCTTAGACATTTGCTGGTCAGCAAGTTGACGAGATGTCGCTTTCAAAAATAGCTCTAAAACTGCTACTTACAGAAAATACATCGTTAAAATATATCATTTCACAGCCTTACCCAACATGTTGGGTTCATGATATAAATAAATCACGATCAAGGTATGGGGAGTTTAATGTACTGTATAAACAATTGCGTAATTTTGACGACAAATTTTACGAATATTTACGTATGACCATAGACACATTTGATCTACTTCTGAGTAAAGTTAAAGGAAAATTAACTCATTTGGATACTCATCTTAGAAAAAGCATAGCAGCCGAAGAACGACTAGTAGTTACATTGAGGTAAGTGAAACGCTATATTATATGTATTATTTTTATTTATTCAAAAAACTTAAAAAACGTAGTAATTTATGAAAAAAGACTCTTCTTGGTCAGAGTGTCATCTTAGCTTCATTTAATTATTTATTTGTAAGTGTTTATGTAACTAATCAAAGCTGAATCATTTTGTTCAGATGAATTCTGGACATACAATTCATATTCTTCTATTGGTTGATTATTTATTTTCGGTACAGGAATATGCATCACTGGCACCGATTGTTGAATATTATTTTCTACAGCTTCCATTTCAGCCAATATTAAATCTTGAATCTTTGATCTTAACCTTAATTTACGCCTTAATGGGATATTTTCCATATAAGGCAAAAGACTTTCAAAAAACAGTAAATCATCGCTTTTTTCTTTAATACTTTCCCTCTGGAGAATTTCAAGTTTCTTCTTTTCTATTGCTAAAAGTTGATCATTGTTTTCGGTTCTGCTCATACGAATTTTTTTTCTTTGTGATGTTTGACTATAACTTTGAGATTCTAGAGTATCATTTGTAACTGTTTCTGAAGTAGAATTAGCCTGCACAGAATCTGTAGTCTGTAGCTCTTCTATTGTTGCGTCAGTTGTTGTAGAATAGTTATCATAATTATCTACACTCAGGTTTGAATCTCTCCCGGAGCTCTCGTTCTTCTTGCTCTTTAAAAATAATAATTGGTCGTAATATTGCCACGTACTTTTACATATTTTATCAGCGCTATCTCCACTCTTTGGCTTATCAATTTTTCCACATTCTTTAAAAAAATATGCTCTCAGATTTTTCCATCTTCCTTTTACTGTTTTGACTGAAACAAAAACCAGCAGTTATTATATTATTAAGCATTAAGTACTTACTTTTTGTTTCAGATATTTGGCTACTGGAGAATCCTATAGGTCTCTTGCTTTCCATTTCCGTTTAGGTCGCACTACAGTTTCTGAGATTATAAGCGAGACATGCAACATTTTATGGATTACACTGAAAGACGAATACATGCCAATTCCAACTATGGAGAAATGGTACGAAATTGCAGATAAGTACTATAACAAATGGAATTTTCCGAATTGCATTGGTGCAATCGATGGGAAGCATATTAGGGTACAGTGTCCATGTAATAGTGGATCCACGTATTATAATTACAAGCAATATTTTTCAATTTTACTACAAGCTGTAGTTGATGCGGACTGCAAAATTATTTTAGTAGATATCGGAGCAGAGGGCCGTCAGTGTGATGCTGGAAATTTTAGAAATTCATCTTTGTTTCACATGTTAGAAACTAATGGCCTCAATATCCCGCCGGAGAAAGAAATTCCTAATACAAATATTAAAATCCCATTTGTGTTAGTTGGAGATGGTGGCTATCCATTATTGAATTATTTAATGAGGCCTTTTTCATTAAGAAATATCGATAACACTAAAACTATTTACAACTACCGACTTTCAAGAGCTCGCCGAAGTGTAGAGTGCTGTTTTGGTATAATGGCAGCAAAATGGAGGATATTGCAGAAAGCTATTGAAACCAAGGTTAATACTGCTATTTCAATTACGAAAGCTGTATGCATTCTACATAACTTTGTTATGACGGAAGATCGATCTATGCTTCAAGAGGACATGGTTTCTACTATTACTAGTGCGCCAATATCCACCAGGACTCAATATAGATTTTCAAACTCCGCATTACGAACTAGAGACATTTTGTTGAATTATTTCAACGGAATTGGATCGGTTACTTGGCAGAACAACTCGTTGCCTGAAAACGTAATCCAACGCCATAATAGACATTCACACGATTAATTTCTTATTGTAAAAATAAATTATCAAGTCATAAATAAATAAATCACTTTTTAGTACTTACCATCTTTTTCTACCTCGACTGCTACCTCTTCCCATAGTTTCTTTAAAACAACTGCATTTTTATGCAGTTCATGACCCGGGTTCCACAGAGGTTCTCTTTTAAAAACTGATGCAATTAATATTTCATCCATTTTTTCTTATAAAATACCACGCGCCTCGCTACAAAAAACCAACACGTTTGTTTACTTGGGTGCACGCTTAGCGACTAGCTAGGCGCCAAGCGCGCAGTGCGGCCGGTCGCGTACGTTCTAGAACGTTCGTTTTATTAAGCGACTCTCTAGGTGACTCGCCAGGCTCTAGGCGCTATGCAAGCCACCTGCCTGTGCGGACGTGGCCTTAGGGTTTATGCAAAAATTAACTTCTATAAAAGAAAAAAAAACATTTGCTGTTTTCTACGTTTTGTCAAGTTATGCAACCAAAAATGAACTTAACGGCTATTTTATAAAGTAGATTTTTGCATAAATCGTGTCTTTGATCTGTACCTAATATCTGGAAAAATTTGAATGTTAATAAAAAACAGTTTCGTTGTATGTGTATTAGTTATCTGTGGTTTAACCTGGGGCCTTACTATAACGTGTCAACGCCATCCTGACTCCGCTGTGAAAAAAATATATTGCTCTTCGTTCTATATACCTTCATATCTCTCTCACTATGGAACCATGAACGTTTTCACACGCTTGAGTAAGATCCCTGTTTTGCTAATAGTTTCTGGTAGCAGATATTTATACTTGAAAAATGTTTATTCTAAGCTATTCTCTGTGATTCTTAATCACTTGAGATTAACACAAATTATTACGTTGTTTTTTTTGTCGCCGTAAAGGTACACTTCCGAGCAAAGCGGCTCCGGCGTCACTAATACAGCGACACTGGAAATTTGCGGCAAAAAATTCCTAAGCACCGTGTAATATGCATCACTTGCGCGTTCGTGTCAATCCAAGGTATCGATGCGATCAGTGCCCCATACATGTTTAGTGTCACAGCGTTTGTGTTGCCGGAGCCGGTTTGCTCGGAAGTCTACCTTAAAACAGAAACAACGTCTTCCACTTTTCAGTATAATTCCGCCCGCGATTCTGTCCGTGGCTTTAAATAGTTAGCTACAAATATTAGATTATTAGTGAGCCAACGAGAATTATTAATCAAAGTAGGCTTATATTACGTAGTAAGAATTTATCAGTTTTTTTTTTTGCGTATTATATGTTAAGATTTTTTAAATATTTCATCTTTATTTTTAAATCGGATAAGGGTTGCCATATGAAAAAGAAAGAATAGCTGCCCAAAAAGGCTTAGACTAAACTACTATTCAAAATTCTTGCTCTAAAATGGAATAGTATAAAGAGATAGGTTAAGATCCTCAGAAGACAGGTTACTGCTCGTTCACGCGATAATGTGGCTTATGCATGACAAATTAAGGTCCTGTCTTCTGTCTTAAGGTTCTAATAGATTATCCAAATGGTTTTTAAAACGAAATACGAAGGAAACATTTTATTTTCCTTTAATCAAAGCACAATATCTGCACCTCTAAATTTAGCAGGATAGAATTTGTTCAGCGTAATAACTTTAACCAAAGCCGGGGTCAAACTGAAGCAAATCCTACAAGGGATGCGACTGCGCGAGTCAATTGTTTTAATGATTCGGGAGACTCGTGAATATTAGCGCCATTTCGTACACCTCCAAACAAGTTATACTGTAATTTTTAATTTCGTAGACTAAACTGACAGCTGCCAATGACGTTATTTTTTTAAATGTTGCAAGCGCGGCGCATAGGGTTGTAGGTAAGGCTCAATCATAAGTGATTCATCGAATCGATGTGACATGACTCCTTAATTTAATTTTTCTAATTGGTGCAAATAAATGTTTTATGAATATAAACGTAATACATTTAAATATAACAGTGTTCAGTACATAAATTTTTATTGTGTTAATTATGAAATCAACAATAAAATAAATGCGATCGATAAAATGAAGTCTGACATAAATGAGTAGAAACTTTGCCGTGAAATAATTAAATTTTCGATCTACTTCGATTTTCGATCGACTTTCGATCACTCATAATAGTCAGGATACGACACTATGTTAATAAAGTGACAACCCCCCAAATGTCAGTTTAGTCTACGAAATTAAAAATCAGAGTATAGACTCTTGAGTGTCAAGCCTAAAAATACCAAAAAAAGGAACCAGTTACGAACATAAGAGCTGCGGTTGACATTTCGAGCGCTTTTATCTTATGAACCAATACGGTATCATTTGACAAATTAAAGATGCACTTGATGACTTACACTTTGGAAGACTTTATGCTCGTCAATGACTCCTCAATAGGCCTGACCATCTACTAGGCCCACAATATATAGAGTTGACCATCGATGCGAGAATTTTATATAAATTGACATAACCAACACGGTCTAGTTCAGTATGCTTATGTATACAAAAAAAAAGATTTCTCTTTACCGTCACCAGACGGCGCTTAGTAATTAAGACTTCTTTATTTCGTATCTTATTTACATTGCAAATGTTGTTATTAATATTAGTAATTTTAACTTGTCACGCAACTCAAATAATAAGTGGACAAAAATAACTACACAATGGACCCTTCCATGGACTAATTTGTTTGGAGGTGTACGGTTTACGAGACTCCCGAACCATTGTAACAATTGACTTGCGCAGTCGCATCCCTTGTAGGATTCGCTTCAGTTTGACCCGATCAGGTAAAAGGAATGTTGGAAGACCTAATAAACGGTGGGCTGATGATTTAATACAAAGTGCAGGGAAAGACTGGATAAGCAAAAGATCGAAAGCTATGGAAAGAGCTGGAGGAGGCCTTTCCAAAACGAGATTCATATCGTTTAAAGTACATAACTAATCTTACAGTCGGCGCTTATCCAGTTTCAGTACAAATTGACGTTTACGTTAACGCGATTGAGCGTGAGTAAAAACTCGCACTAAGGCCTCTTCCGCATCCCGCGCGGGTACTGTGCGACTGAGGGTAATTCTTGACTTGGGGGTGACCATAAGCGCTTAGAGTAAGGATATTTTGAGTGTGCGTAAGGGACAAATGTGTACAAGTCAACAAAATCAAAATATTTTTTATTTTTTTTATTTCTCATAGGCCTACATGGGCACTTATAAAACGTTGACAAAAGGTGCACGGTTCGGGTTGGTCGTTTCCTATGGAGAAGAGCCGGCAAGAAACTCGAAAGGTTACTCTTTTAAAAAAATGGGTCGGTTTACAATATTTCCATGTTACAGCATTAGTATGTATATATGGGGGGACAACGTAGGCCCGACAATAAGTCGTAAGAAACCAAAAATCATATACATCTGTCACTGAGACAGAGTAAGGTTATTTTGGTGTACACTTAAAATAACCTTACTCTAAGAGTTGTGGTCGCCCCCCTGAGCTTGTAGTGTCCATAATCACTCTAGCTGTACAATATATTATTGCAGTATAGGACTACCAAGAATATCATCATGCCATGGAGATTTCCATTCCGAGGTTGAGCTTTTTTTCGTGAGAATTCCATATTTTCTTTCATCTCAAGTATTCTCGAGCCATTTGGATAACCTCTAAGAATGCAACGTAATTTTGATTGAGTGATTGAAATGAGACTGGAATAATGTATTTAATTAGAAAATTCTAAATTTAGATTTAGTTGTATTGTTTTTTGGCCGCCTGATGATAATTGATTTTCGAAAATATTCGTATTAATTTTAAATGTTTAATTGTTTTGGCGTTTCTCTTTGTTAGAAACTGTCATTTTGTGTAAATATCCATTCCATTTAGTAAATAAATGGAAAGAGATAGATGTAAAGCCCGTTGCGGACAATGTCCAATCATAAGGCTATTTTACAATCGATTGTGACATAAGCTTTATTACGTAGCAGTAAGGGTGGATTTCGCAGTGCAAATGTTGACCTGGCAAGTACAGTTGGTAACCGAGATAAGTAACTATTACCTATTGTATATCGTCTGTAACGGGCATAACCTTCGTTACTGATTCATATAATAATGGTAAGAATTTAACTCCATAAAAAAAATCGTCTGGACAGGTGTCGTACATAATACTTTGTTTCTACAAAAAGTATGGGATCGAACCCAATCATACATTATTGTAGCATCGTTCGGTATGTTGATATAGATTATTTGGCATTTTATGTGGTTTTTCTACTTCACTATTTCATTTATGACGTCAAACAAAGTTTGTTATTTGATAAGGGTTACCATTCGTCCGGCTTTATCAGGACCGCAATTTGCTTGCAGTTGGGTTCGAAATTCAAACTAATTTTTTTTGTAACTTATTTATGTCTGGATATTTTTTTAAAGTCTGGCTTTTTATCAGGACTTTTAAATTTTCGAAATGGTAACTCTACATGTGATCGGCATGTATTTCAGAAATATCAAGATGAAGCTAATATATCATTTGGAGAGCACCTAATTTCGATAATTTGTGAAATGGGGCTACATGAGAATATTACAATGTTCTTAGTAGTGGCGTACGAAATAATAAGACCCCAATTTCATTATCATAAGACCCCGCACTGTTCTAATATAGCCCCATTTAAAAATTTCATGTTAAACTCGCGTGCTACTGTACCCGCTTACATTCAATTTAAAGTTAAATAACTGTAATTAATGAAATAATGTAATAAATTGAATAATAATGTAATTATGTATACTTATGTACTGTGATCCCCCGAACTACGGTGTCATATCTAATGTCAAAGATTTATTACGTTCAAATATATGAATTAGGAATATATTGTTGTATTAATATATTTCCCATATGAACCTATAATATCCTCACTGGGAAAGTTCTAGAGTTGCGACCGCGAAATGAAAGACGTTGCGTTGGAAGGCCTCCCACTAGGTGGAGCGGTGACCTGGTGAAGATTGCAGGGATCCGCTGGATAGGACGGACACTTGGGGGAGGCCTATGTCCAGCAGTGGACGTCTTTCGGCAGATATGATGATGTTGACGATCCTCACTGCTGGGAGACAGGCTTCTCTGTAAGAGGAGATGGACTGTGACCCACCACACAGGCCAAGTACGGGTTAGTGTATGTCAGGGGAACTGAAATTCAAAGACCGTGTTTTCTGTGTCATTAAGTTTAAAATCGAGTAGCAGCTTTGCTTATGTTGAAAAGCTCATTAAGATTGGTTAGTTCTGATGGGTTCAGAGTACTTTTCAGGTCCAAAGGACCAAGTTTATATCGGAATGTAAGTAGAACTGCCTTTATAAGTGTTTTCTTTACCGACTTCAAAGAAAAAAAGTAGGTAATGAATTCGACACGTATGTATGTAATGTTGTTGGAATTGCACAATATTCACATATGTTATTCTATGTGGGCTTCTAAACACGTGTGCCAAATTTCATAAGTGTATGTTTGTATGTATGTTTGTCCACGCATTTCTTCGAAAATACTTATCGGATCGTGATCATTCTTTTTGTGTTGGATTGAGTATCTCTCAACGTAGGAAATAGTGCAATTTTCATCAAAATTGGTCCAGCAGTTTTCAAGATATGGAGCATACAACCGAACTCCTTTGCGATAAACAGCACTAATGTGTACATTGAGTTATTATGGGTATTTTGTCAATAATTTAGGTACCGTACTATAGAAATTGCTAATTTTTTGTGATTTTGTAAAAACTAAAAAAATAAATTAAAACTATTTCACAGAAAATGAACCGACTTCAAAATCAAAACACTAAAAAGTGCAAAATAAGTCGGTGTCGAAAAATGATAAAAACAAGCGGTATCCAAGCCACTGACGAAACGAAACGAAAGTTATTTTGCATATTTTAGTGATTCACTTATGAAGTCGGTTGATTTTTTGTGAAAAAGTTTTTTAGAAGCGATAAACTGCCGATCAAAACTCGAAATCAATCTGTTTACAGGTCTTTCAAGACTAAAACAAAGATATAGACCTTTTACTGCAACCTTTATTTAGCTCTAAGACACACATCATTGCTACCCTGAACTCTTGCACAAGAGCAATCCGACCTCTTTAGATAAAAGCTCAAGGGATAAAAAAATGCAGGTATTATTTTCAAATCAAATATATTTCATGGAACCCGTAGCGTTTCTTGGTTGTTTTTATAAAAATAGTACAATTATTTACAAAAATATAATAATAATATGTACATTTATAAATTAATTTTCTATACCATTCTTTTTATATACTATTTCTGTTTATATACCATTAGCTACATTTTTAAACGCTCTTTTTCTCCCTCGAAAAGAGCGTTTTCCAAGCAGCCAAACTGAGCGGAAAGTGTCATTTTTTTCACTAGTGCCTTTTACTTTTCTGTGTTTTTTTAATTCTTATTTTCGTCGTCAGCCAGACGCATAGTTTTTGTTATTTGAGAAAAGTTATACAAATTAGTTAAGTACAGATTATCATTCATATAAAAGGTAAAATACAACTAATACTTAATTAAAGGCGATTTTAATTACTCTAGATTTCGATTTGATCAATAAATTAATTTTAAATAACTGTAAAACGGGGTGAATAGGAACTCAGGGGTGAACGGGAACAAAACTTTAATTAGGATATTAACTTTGATACCACTTAGTGGTTTCAAACAAAGCATCGTGTTTTATAAATAATTATTTAATATATTGTAGTAGGTACCTACTAAAATGCTGCCAATAATTTTTAAATAAAGTGAATTTTCCCTTCAAAGTGTTGTTCCCATTCACCCCTGCAGTCCTATTCACCCCATTTTACGGTATTCATTAAATATGTTTGAAAGAACGTAATAATATAAATAATAAATATTTTGCTCTTGATGTTTCTTTTTTTTAAACACATGTATTAGTCATACGAAAAATAATATGTTTCACAAATAATGTACAAGATTCAACTTATTTTTATTATTCTTTTAACTTAGCCGTTACTAAGGCAGTATGCTTTAGAAAGTAACAGTTTTACGGCACTTAAGCGGAGTAGGACCACGGCAAGATGCGCGTCGGTCGAGGTGTTTAGCCTTTACCGACAAAATCGATCATCTGATCAATTTGTTCCTTTTCATCGTATAGGTACAAATATTCCATGCATCCCTTGAAATAGGGCGACGTGAAGCATTTCTACCTGAAAAAAAGGCAATAGTTAGCAGAGTTTTAAAAAGATTCCTTTTTGTTTAACAATGGTATGAATTTAAAGAAAAGCTTCTGAAAACCCCTGGCAAAAGTAACAAATCTGCAAGTATTAAAACAATAATTTCACATGGTCGTGTCCAAAAGTGGACTCCAAAAGGCAAAATTAATAAGTTGGCTTTAATTTAGCTTGATTAGTAAGAAAATAAATAAGTATATATACATAGGTATATGTAAGCTGATATAAAAAAAAAATGAATAAAGTGAAATATTGTTAAAATATAATACAAAAATAGTGCAGATACATAGCGTGCTGTTAAATAGGTACCAGAAAGCTGAAGAAATGCTTGACGCATTAGAAAGAGATAAGAGATGCAAAATAAATTCGGTTGGTATACCTAATTCCCAGACGAAGTGGGGACAGCCCCGTGTAATTTTCTTATATATTCCTTGTACTGTTCTAACTGGTCAGTTTCTTGTAGCGCCTCCACGCATTTTTTGAAGTAATCTCCCGTGAAACAGTCTTTCCTGTGCCGCAATAAGGAAAAATGCACTTTATTAATGTTATTTAAAGTCGGAATTGGGTAGTGTTGATTTTGAGTTTTAAATTAAGTCACCATTATTACGCTAAAATAACTTAACTATGTAATGCAACTATCATAGTTTAACTTATCAAATCATATCTTGAAAACACAAGATAAATAATTACAATTTGATCTATTAAAGTAGTTCAAGATTCCAAACCAACTCAAAATGCCCGCCATAAACTGGCACAGATACAAAAAAAACTGTAATGTCACATTTGAAAAAGGAATCAGACACGAAACGCAACGGACCTGCATATAGTGTAGACCTCTGATTCGTGGTAGAGGTTGTAGCAGTCATCGCAGATCCTGTCGAGCCGAGCAAAGATGGGCGCGTCAAATTCTCCTTTGCACTCGAGGGTGAAGACGGAGCGTCGTGTGACGTGGTGCGAAGACGAGGGCAGCGCCGCTGCACCCAGGGCCACCGCCACCAGTGCCGCGCACGCCAACTGAATCGAACTTGGATGCATCTGGAAACAAGAAAAAACAAAGATTAATAAATAAGAAGATACAGACAACAGGATAGAAGACTCTCATACTGAACTTCGAAATTCGAAATATCAATGTACTGTATTGGTAAAGTTTAAAAGTTCGATTTACGTGAGCTAGAAAGTACACTATGAAGAATTATTTGAGAATGTTCATAATCGCGATGTACGGAACTTCGAAAGCTTGCTATGATGAATTACTGAATTTACATCGATCAGAATCATTCAGAGCGAACGATACTATTAATATGTAGTAGCATGAAATTATAAAAACTTTAAACATTAGAAGGGCATATACAGAGACCAGCAGCCTTATGCGAAATGAAAGACGCAATGTGGATTACCGTCTATGCGATTGGTCGATTTTTCATACTCGTCCTTTGCCGTACCGATTTTGCATTGGGCACAAGTTGCGCTGCGAACAAAGACAACCTGAAAGATATGTAAAAAGCCTCGAAGATCTTGGCAGGGGCTCAAAAAGAAGCCACTGAAATCTAAAGAGGGACAGCTCATTGTGACATCAGAAAAGCAGCTACTAACACTGACGCCAACACTTAAAGGAGATCTCCCGATTGTCAGCATCATTAACGCCTGACGCATTTCAGATCGGTTCCTCACCACCTCGGCCTCTCAACATCTTCACGGAATCACTGTCAGTCTCCGAGGAGGCTAAAGCGATACTCTCTTTGAAGGCAGGCAGAATACCAGATCTGGACATGATAACGGCGGAAATGTTACAATCTGACTTAGCCTCCGCCGTCGACGTGCTGACGCCTTTATTTGAAAAGATATGGACGGCTGAAGAGCTCCCGGACGACTGAAACAAGGGACTTCCAACAACTGAGCCCAAGAAAGGCGATTTGAGTAGCTGCGATAACTGGAGATGCATTACATTTTCATATTCAAATTCAATCTTTATTTGCTCAAAAATGATTGCTCAATATTGACAATTTGTTGTGTGTAATTAAACAGTACACACAACAAATTGTCAATATGTAAGAGATGTTAAAAAAAAGTTAGCGTCATGTTTACCGTAAATAATGGCATGCAAATATTAATAATATAATAAAGAATAAATCAAAATCATAAAATTCAAATCAAAATAATAATTACAGAATGTCAAATCATATATAGTCAAGCTGTAAAAAAATAGTTGTATATGTCATTCTAGAATGTCAGTTTAATTATAAAAAATGATCAAAATATTAAATGTCAAAGTTATTTAAAAATGTCGTACAAATGATAATGAATATAAATTATAATAACTAACGTTCGAACGTCAGAACAAAAATATTAAAAATGTCAACTTAATAAAACAATATATCAAATCAAAATTATCAATCTTGCAGTAAATTATTTAAAATGTCAAGAGAACAACAAAAAACTACGACTAATAAAAAATAAATTAAAATATTTCATTTAAAAACTCATTCAGAGTATTGTAGGCTTTATCTGCTAGAACATTTTTAACATTTTTGAATGCTAAATCACAGAAATGCGCCCAGATTTTTGAAAATTTATAGTAAAGTTTGGAGCCATGCAAAAGACACTTTTACGCATAAGTGCCGTTTTGTAATGATGTTGACAAAGTGTATTGTCTCGTCTGTTACGAGGAAAATTCTGCCATGCGAGAAAACAAATGAGGATTAGTTCTTTCATTGTAGGCGATTCCCTCAAGTCTTATGTAAGACTACGGAATACCGACCCCCCCGGGGCTTCGCTCCCGTCAACTGGCTACCCTGCCTACCCGGCCAACCCTGCCTACTCTGCCTACCCTGCCCACCCAGCCTACTCTGCCTACCCTGCCCACCCAGCCTACCCAGCCTACCCAGCCTAACCAGCCTACCCTGCCTACCCTGCCTTCCCTGCCTACCCTGCTTACCCTATGTACCCTACCCTACCATACCTACGTACCTAATAATTTTTATGTAGCATCAATAGTTTTCTCCGCGAACGCCAAAGAATTTTGGGGTTACATTATTGCAATTTTCATAAGGATCTCTAATTTTTTTGAAAATAAATTATAGCCTATGACACTCAGGAATAATGTAGCTTTCTACTGGTGAAAGAATTTTCAAAATCGGTTCAGTAGATCCAGAGATTACCCCCTACAACTTCACAAACTCACTCTTTATAATATTAGTATAAATTAGTATAGACAATCCTAGATAGACTGTTGAATGTCGTGGAACCTCCTCTGCGCAAGGAGTAGGCGGGCAGAATAGCAAAGGGAGATTTATCTTGCCCTAAATGTTCGAAGTTCCGTACATCAAAATTATGAACATTCTCAATTAAATAATTCGCCATAGCGTAGGTACTTTCTAACTCACTTATATCGTAGTTTTAAACTTTATGAATACAGTACATCGATATTTTAAACTTCGAAGTGCAGTATGACATTCTAATTTAAATCATTGTATTGAAAAAGGATTTCCCTTGCAATTCAGGTCTAGGTTAATAATGTTTCATACTTGGCGTAAAGTCACGATTTTACCTTACGTCATACACTTTATAATTAGGTTATAAATGACCACTAAACGCGTATAAATAGATGGTTACCGTTGCTGCTAAAATTATTCATACCGGGCAAAATATATTATAATTGGACGGGTTTTGGTGTGTATTTCAGTTATTTTAACATTATTAATACGTATAAGGCCATAATTTTGTAGCAGGGAGGAGGATATAAGATGTGCGCGGCAAAGGCGGTAGTGGCGCAATATTACGCAGCCTCTGCGCGTGCGCAGGGCGAGTTGTCACGCGGTTAAGGGTAATACGAGTATCATTCCCGCTGCGATGTATGTAAATGTGTGCGATGAGCTGTAATATCCATATTTTATAACATTGTCAATATGGACTATCTAGTAATAAAATACCACATTTTAAAGTAACCGAATGTGAAGGTCCTTATATGTTTTGCTGTTAGCCTTATATTATGTGTAGCTGACGGTTTTCCTTTAAGAATTAAATAATCTAGTGGCTATTTGAATAACGTTTTAAGGATTTCTATCTATCTCTGTCGTTTGCTGTTAGTAACCAATTTGTTACTGCGGTATTTTGTATGTCATCTTCCCATCTCGTGCAGGGTCCCTACTCGACGTTTGCCTGGCGGCAGGTAAAAAATACAGAAGTCCAAAAGATGCCAATCTCCTAATTTACAGGTGTTATTATATAGTATTAAATGCTCTATATATACTTTTTCAATTATTCCGTTTAAACATTTTTATAGTCATAGTACATTTTTAAATATGTCTTAAAAGCTATAACGGCCCTGACTTACGTGTCGTAGGTAGTGGGTTCGAACCCAGGCAGGCGCTTAGTGTAAATTATTTCATCACCACTGCTCTAAAAACGGTAAAAGAAAGCAAAGCATCATGAGGAAACCAGCATATCCTAGTACCAAAAATATGAAGACATAACACACATGTGACACCCACTAACTCGCACTGCCATATGCCACCTGCACGGCCATATGTATGAAATATCATCACATGAGAATGATTAGGCCGATTGTTCGTTATTGCCAGGCCAAAGATGAATGATTTTTTTGGAAAATCCACTGAAAATTTAATTGAACCCGTGCGAAGTCGGGGGGGATCGCTAGTACAAATAATAAATATAAAATAATTGATTATGTAGTAACTATTTAATTGGGTAACAAAATCCAGCAATTGGAGGATCTCAAATTTGTAAAACAGAAAAAATTAAATGGCGTATATAAAGATCGATACAGATAAAAAAATCGAAGAAGTTACAAAAGCATTAGAAAAGACAAGTAAGCAGCATCACAGTGCAACGGTAACAATTATTGCGTCATCCTATGACGTCGCACAGATAAAGGTGTCAACACACAATATGACAGAATAGATTTCTTGAATGCACTCCAAATTATAAGGATACTAACCAATAATACAATTTGTTTACGGATATATTAGATTCAGAAGTCATTATAAGAACTGTTAATTAATTATATTATGAAATACATAATCATACAGCTTTTATCGAATAAAAAAATCTTATCAAAGATATAATAAAATAAAATATATTCAAACAGCTATTAACGAATTATACATTGACATCAAATATATATATGCAGTAAATGATAATGCAAAAACCCATATTCAGGAAGGATAAAATAGTTACTGACCGTATCCTTGAAATGTGATATCGGCTTGGGAATGATTATATTATTGGTACTAAGGGAGATAATATTAATATCAGTCATAATTTAGTCGCTACAAAGGCAGAAGTAATCGCGATATGTTCACGATATCTATAATAGAGTAAAGGACAATTTTTCAAAAGGATAATTTATGTAAGAGACTTTTATAATTGTCCAATTCAATGATCTTTCGTTCTTATGGATCAATATTTGTTGAGGCCTTATTGATGATGGATCAGATTATAATGTTCTACTTGAATGCTGATTAATAGAACTTAAATTGTCTGAGAAATTTTTTAACATAGTGTTTTTTATCATGTTTGCTATATATTAGTGTCATTTGATTTTCAGATTATAAAGTTTTAAAAGGGTGTTACGGATTAGACTTACATTATATATAATTATCTTCATCCAAAATGTTTACCTAATTTTGCTATTTACAGTTTCATTTTCAATCGTGTGTGGTTTTTGACAGAGATTGTATATTTGTACAAGTTATGATTTGCATTCTGAAATGTTGACCAACTTTTGATAGCATGAGAAGACATTTCGAAATTGTGCATATGTAAGTTCTGGCATTTACAAGTAACACTAAACACCCAATAAGATTATCAGATTCCGATGAAGTTAAGTATTTCGATAACATTTTTTAAGAGATGAAGATAATGAGAGGTGAGATAGTGGTCAAGCGCGAGTCTATTATAAATAATAATAAAAAAAGATAATACCTATATTCAAGGACATATATATTACGTAAGTAGAGGTAATTGCAAGCATTGGTTCTCAAGTATATCTAATCAACTTAAACTACAAGTTTAAGTAGATTAGATATATGAGAACTTTATACTCAGAAGCGGTTTCTCAAGGCGGATAGGAATTAAACTTTTGAAGCAACAAATCCAACGTTGAGAAACACTGCATACAATCCTCCAGCACTCAATAATATATGCAAACATAATCAAAAAAGATACATACATTTATTGCGACTTTAAGAGCACCACCTATGAATGTCTACTTGGAACCGAAATCGAAAATGTTGTTCACAAACAACTTATAATTTTTTATTTTTTTTATTTGTGCTTACTTGGAACTAAGTAAAAATATCACTTGAACCAATCCAGCAACCAACTATATACCGGTTCCGACTGGACACCCACGGGGGACAAAACTGAAAAAGGTTCAGGTTTTTTTCTTTTATACTCACTTTTATAATTCCGAAATTATGCGAACACTACACTGATCGTAAACGAGTTTATGTTTTATTGAGCGAACTAATATAGCGCGGTCCGTTTGTTGTTTTGGCGTGCGTTCAGCCTGACGTACGTTTAGCGTTTGGTCATTCCGCTTTACATTTGCCAATTTTATTTATTTTTGATATACCTAACTACGTTGTGATTGGCCGAGGGAGCCGACGAGTCCGTCGCAGCAATTAAATTTATTTCAAACAACAATGACTCATACTACGCTACGTCAGACGAAAGCCTTTTTTAGGGCTCACGCAACCGATAGATTTTTACTACGATTTGGCGATTTCACTAGAGTTGTAGTGTAGCACAGTGCTGCGGTACGATCAGATAAAAAAAATTAGCTTACATATAGTTAATTTTATTCATGAACTTATAATTATAGAAACACGCGGATTTGCAAATTGAAAAAGTTTGTATGACCTACTCAAATCTCAACAAAATTCTGGAGTGGCAACCGCGAACTGGAAGATGTTACGTTGGAAGGCCTCCTACCAGGTGGACCGATGACCTGAGGAAGGTTGCGTGGATCCGCTGGATGCGGGTCGCACGGGACCGGTCAATGTGGCAACGCTTGGGGGACGCCTATGTGGACGTCTTTCGGCTGATATGATGATCATGTCTTTTATACTAAATATGTATGTATTTATGTATCTATTATATGGCATATATATATCTATTTGTGTTTTTATTAAGTATTATTGTATCATTATATTCATTGTTAGTATTGTTACACCCCTGACGACCCCATGTCATGTCCAGGCAATCACTGTCCATTCCAGGTTGCCTGGAAGAGATCGCGGAATGCGATAAGACCGCCCGTTGTATATTTTTAGTTTTGTTTCTTTTGTTACTGTATTTTCTGGTACACACAATAAAGAATACATAAATAAATAAATCCTGATGATGATGATGACGACTTAAATCAAAAAGTTTTTCCGATGGCAAAGTTACTTTAGCAGTTATAGAACTACAACTGACGTCAAAAAAACACTACAAAAGTTCAAGTCCATGCCTATATTTCTCCAAGAGTTAGGCGAAGGTGCACCAATGGTAGATACTGTGAGGACTCTGCCTAAAAGGCAAACTCCTTACATATAATAAGGCTGGCATGACATACATAGTTTTGCAAGGTAATTAAATTAGGAACACTTGTCAGATATAGAATGTTTTTGTTTGACTTTTTCCGTGTATATAAAGACACGTCTGTGCTTTGATTAGATTCCGATAGAAGCCGCCCATGAGGCAGGCACGCTGCTTCTCTAAATATACGTTGAAAGTAATTAATTTGTCTATCATTACGTAGCGCTCTAGCTACGTCCCCTTACATTTGGTGGAGGCGCCGGGTACGATAAAATCCCGATGAAAAATAAAGAAGATATAAAATATAGTTCGCGTGTATACGGCGTACAGTATACGTATAAGTTAATATATAAAGAAGGAAGTGTTTAAAAGACGGTATAGATCGCGTGTGCATGGCGATACAGTGCACGGAAGTCCTATTGAAGTACATAAGGCGAGATAAATTATAGCAGAGAGGGCTGTTACCTCTCATTCCCTCCCATAAGCGGATGGAAATATAAGAAGCTGGAGTAAAGCTAAGTGGTTTTGTTATTTAGTGTAATTTTGCATAAAGCAAGCATGATGAATAATTATTATTCAGGCACGGACGGATACTGCTTGGAGGAATTCTTAACCGAATTCAAGTCCGTAGCCGAAATAAACGAATGGAGAAAGAGTGACTATAGCCTAATCTTAGGAGTGTTTTTACACGGAGCAGCATATTACTATTATCGTATGATTTTTAAATATGACATGGACTTTGCAGTGTTATGCGATTGCTTGAGGAGGGAATTCTTAAAATTTCACCGCAGATGTCGTTATTGCGAACAGCGCATAATAAATGAAATAAAAGCCGATAAACAACCTGATGTATTGTGTGAGGATGTTAATGCACATTTATTTTCTAGTATCGTGATTAAGGACGAACAAACACAAAACAATATTCAGTGCAGTGCGAAAAGCGTTGACCACATTGTCGGAGAAGGCGACGCAACTGATGGCGATGGCGATCACATCAATGGAGAGAGCTGCATGTTCGAGGACGATGTTGACCAGACCAGCAGAGATGACAGCCCAGTTGATGTCAAGTTGGAGGTGGAGTCGGTGTTCCAGGACGAGCGCGCGGACGGCCCGGCTGCCGACGTGTTGGATCTCCTATCCAGCAGCGAGAGCGCGGACGAGGGTATAGTAATGTGTCGGTCTAGTCCAATTGATTCCAATAATTCCGTTGATCTTACAGAGCACCACGTTCAGATTCCTACAGAGCAGCAGGTTGGGGTTCCATCTGATTGCCAGAGCAATATTGATGTAAACATATTGAATCCCTTTGATTTCGAGCATAATATTGAAAATAATATCGAAATAATTCAATCTGACATAAAACAAAATTTTATAAAAGTCATTTTGAAAAGGAAAAAATTGACAGCCTTTAAGAAAAGTTTTTCCCAAATGATACGGAAAGAGATCCGTAAGAAATTGAAAGGAGTCTTTAATAAGGTTTCTTACTGCGCCAACAAAAAATCAAATAAGGCGGTCAATAAAAAGGTTATGAGCCGAATTAAATACAAAAGAATTTGTAATAAAACTTCTTTGGGAGCTAGGTTTGGTAGAGAGAATATTACTATGATTGTTGCTAAGAAAAAATCGATTCATGTTTGCCTTAGATGTAAATTAGTGTTAGGATATTTGCATTGTGATCACATTAAACATTTCAATCTCGTAAAATGCAAGTTTTGGAAATTTTATAGAAAGAAGATTAGGGATAAATACAGGGTTGTAAATAATTTATTATTGATGTGATTCTTGTGATGTCTTATATTGTGTTTTATTAACCAATGTTTTCTTTTCATGTCGTGCAAATGAATACGATCCAACCTAGAAGGAATTTGCGATGCGCGCTGGGCATCGAAAGAAACTTAATGCAATTATTTGAATGATTTGTCTGTATATGTTTTGATGAAATTAAATACTCTTCTGTCTTGTCTTTCTTTACAAAATAGGATTAGCTTATGAAATCGCAGACAAAGTCCAAATACAAATCCATAAGGACTAAGTCTGAAACAGACATATATTAATAAAAAGTCTTTATCAGCCCATAAGGCAAATAAATGCTATGAAAGCATAATGTCATTTTAATAAATGGTATGACACATAGTGCCACAGATAAAACACAAAAGCACAGTGTCAAAACCATGTCTAAAAGTAAAGCATAGTTTTCATTATAAGAATAGGTTCGACACGTTGTGCTATAAACAACACAATAAAGCACAGTGTTCATCACATCAGAATTAGATTTATACTCTTTGAGCCGTCTCAGCCACAGATTAGATAGGCCAGACCATAGATAGGAATAGGTAGACAATAGAGAATTAAGATCCATTCCAGATAGTTAGAAAATTGGAAACATAAGCTAGTTAGGCTAGTTATACATATAAATAAAAATGTGAATAGGTGAGTTAGGCTTAGATTAGATGTATGACATTAGGTTAAGGTTATTTAGTGTCTTAGGTCCCCTTTATTATTATTTAGGAAAAGGCCCGTTAACAAATTTAAAAATAAATAGGAATGTCAACTGTCAATATGACACATTGAAGTTAGTAGGGATGGGGAAGTAGAAAAAATGTATCGATAGTTTTAATGTCGACCTTTTTAAAATAGTATCGATATTAATGAATGTTATCTTTTGCATGTTCTGATGTGCTGATGAGTTGTAAGCTGCTGGGCGAAGAAGAGGCTGGCAACGTTGGCTACGCATCGAAGAAAATGTTTATTTCTTATGCGAATTAAGGCATAGGCTAAAACCAGGGTATTAGTATAAACCCAGTTGGTTTATTAAGGTAATAGTTATAACTGATACCGACTTTGCTAACGGGGCATAGCCTTTGCAAAGGATGTCGAGTTGACATCATTGGTCCAGTTAGTGGCTGTTGTTTAATTAAAAAGTAAAAGAATTTATAAATTTAAACCCTGGTGCAAGTTCTATGAATAGGATTAGAAATTCGATGCGATCCAGCCTTTCCTTCTCTGGCCTGATAAATGCACGAGATCGAAAAATTGTATCATGTCTGAATTTTTGAAATTTAAGCCCCATCCGGGTCGATGTGAGTTGACGCATCATTTGTGTTTGTGTCGGGAGGACGCCTTGTTACTTTTTCGGAGGTTTTGTGCAAGGAGGTTCAAGCATGACGGCGTTAACTTGTCAGTGTAATTATATGCACATAAATTGAATGAAAGTACATATACAGTAATTCGTTTGTCATGACTTAAGCCTACCCCTTTTAAGGGCCGTACCTCAATTGAAAATTGATTCCTCCGTTAGGTAAATGTTCGGGTTAGGATAAGGTAGGATTGATGTTACCTTTCAAAACTAAGAATAGCAGCACCTCATATGATTCTGCGCGACTATTCGTAGGGGCGTAGCTCATGTGAGGACTCTGCCTAAAAGGCAAACTCCTTACATATAATAAGGCTGGCATGACATACATAGTTTTGCAAGGTAATTAAATTAGGAACACTTGTCAGATATAGAATGTTTTTGTTTGACTTTTTCCGTGTATATAAAGACACGTCTGTGCTTTGATTAGATTCCGATAGAAGCCGCCCATGAGGCAGGCACGCTGCTTCTCTAAATATACGTTGAAAGTAATTAATTTGTCTATCATTACGTAGCGCTCTAGCTACGTCCCCTTACAATACCTTCCATTCCATTCATACTGGTCATTTGACCAGTTTTTTAGAAGTCCTATGATAAAGGGAGCGAGCTAGTTACATTTAGGTACAATTGTTTCTTATACCGACAGATGTATACCTACGGCTTAAGACGCATATACCCCAGAGTAGCTGATTTTAAAATGAGAATTACGTCTACACGGCTTGTCGTAATTTTTTGGAAAAAATATATGTTACATTAAACCTTTTTGTTAATAATTAGATCTAAGAAAATTTTGAGTTTTATTCGTACAACATAGTGTAATTAATTTGTAAAGTTATGTCTAAAACGGACAAAAAAACGACAATCGCACCGCTCTGGGGGTACTCGTATTTTAATGAAATCGACACCATCTCAAAGACAATTTAAACATCTACATTTTGATCTGAGGCTTTTTTTTAATGTCATAGAATAATAAGGAAAGTACAAAAAATTACTAAATTTTGGGTAGCGCAGGTGTGAAATGAGTGCGCGTTTTGTTCCCTCAATGTCGTTGGCGACAATCGTCGTCTTAAACGATTGCGTGAACAGTAAAGTTAGTTTTTGGGATAATAATAGTTATTACGGCGAATGTGAGTACCAACAAAAACCCATCTAGGTAAAATGGTACAAAAATAAATGTTAAACTGTACTCAAGATTGTAGTTATGAATAACTAGCGGACGCCTCGCGGTTTCACCCGCGTAGTTTCCGTTCCCGCAGGAATACAGGGATAAAAAGTAGCCTATGTCTCCCGGGGATACTGTAGCTTCCCAACGGTGAAAGAATTTTTGAAATCGGTCATGTAGTTTTTAAGTTTATTCGTTACATACAAAAATACAAATCTTTCCTCTTTACAATATTTGTATAGACTAGCTGTCCCCCGCGGCTTTGCTCCCGTGGGCCACCCCACAGAACCCGTTTTCGGGATTAAAAAATAGCCTATGTTACTCAGAAATAACATAGCTTTCAATTGGTGAAAGAATTTTTGAAATCGGTCCAGTAGTTTCGGAGCCTATTCGGTACAAACAAACAAACAAAAAAATCTTTACTCTTTATAATATTAGTATAGATAATAATAAAAAAAAAAGCTTTATCTGACGTCACGTTATACAGATCTGTGGCGTAGGTACATTGCTGACGTAGTAGGAATCAGGACTAAATAGCGTGGAGCGGCGCGCGCACGGTTTTTATCAGTATGTATGTGCCGTTACAATTTGATTTTCCTTTTTCTCTTTTTGGTTTTATCATGAGATTAATCACTGGATTTTGCATCATATTTTATTTTTCCTGATTGAGTCATAATTATGTTCGAATGGTGTTATATGTACCAATATTTATCGTCAAACTTTAGTTTATCCTATTTTTTTTTACAACAATTTTATGATATAGTTTTCCTTAATGTTGTAGGCACATCATTAAACAATGATTCTTAGTAATAAAATGTTTTATATGACGATTTCAAACTCTTTTATCCAATCGGTTATTTTCGATACACGTTCTAAACACGTACGCACGTTCTAAAATATTGAACCCAAAGAAAATTCAATGGAATCTTTATCAGGTTATTTATTTATTAAAACTTCATGCAACATACAGATACATAGGCGAAATAATGCGGGTTAGTTTTTGGAAACACGACACATTTTCTATTTATTTAGGAACAATTTATAATTCCAAGGGAACATTATTCCGGGATAAAAAGTAACCGTTGTGCTATTCCAAACTATAATCTATGTCTGTGCCAAATTTCATCCAGTTCCGGTCAGCCGTTCTGGAGTGATTGAGTAACAAACATACATCTAAACACACATTCATCCAAACTTTCACACTTATAAAATTTGTAGCTTCTTGCCAGCGGCTTCGCCCGCGTGCATGTCGAAATTTATCCCAAGGGAACCTATTCTCGGGTTGAAAAGTATCATATCTACTATTCCAGACTATACAATCTATCTCTGTGCCAAATTTCATCCAGCAGCCTTATTGTGTAATGAATTCGGCTAAGCAAACGGAAAAGAGTATGAAAAATGTGGATTTCCGTCTATGTGATTGGTCGATTTTTCATACTCTTTACCCTTTCCCTTGCCGAATTAATTACGCAATAAGGCTGCTGATCCGTCCAGCCATTTGAGCATGAAGAAGTAACAAACACACACACTCACAAACTTTCGCCTTTATAATATCTATAATAATCTATCTTTGTGCCGAATTTCATCCAGATCCATCCAGCCGTTTGAGCGTAAAGAAGTAACAAACATACAAACACACACATATTAGTGTGTTATAATAAGAAATATATAGAATTATAGACAAAGATCTAGAAAAAGTTCTATAAGTGATAATGAATAATAGCATACAATTTCAAAGTTATGTATTGGATTGTCAAAAGCTTACATTTTTGCATTTAAACATAGACAATTGTTTTTACTGGGCCTTCTAATTGAGTCATTTTATTCAGTCTTCAGCATCCGATATCTTTTCTCTAAATGCAGTGAGGTCATTCATCCACTTGGTGTGAGGGGTGTTCCCAGAATTATTCTCAAAATCTTTGAAAAACCCAATACATACGTCATTAAAAATTACAACCATACTCTATAATTTAGTGACCTCTGGGTCAAACACACCTCATCTAATTTCAGCTTAACTGGCAACCCCAAAAATACCTTTACCTAACATGTGAACAAAGAAATTTCATCAGAATATTGCCAGGATCTGAGTCATTAACAGGCAACTCATTATAGTTGAGGTATAATTTTAAATTAAGACCTGATTCTTGATTTTTTGTGAGATATGATTCAGTGATTGTTTCCTGACTGATTTGAGAGCTATTTCTTGTTCAAAAAAGTTCGTACTGTTGGGGCTGGGTATTATTCTGAAACAATACCTTTACTATTGCCTTTTTGCTATTGATATTTCATCTAAAGATTAATCACGCTCTGAATCCATACTAATATTATAAATGCGAAAGTAACTCTGTCTGTCTGTCTGTCTGTCTGTCTGTCTGTTACCTTTTCACGCTTAAACCGCTCAACCGATTAAGATGAAATTTGGTAGGAAGATAGTTTGAGACCCTGGAACGGACATAGGCTACTTTATTTTGCAAAAAATGCGTAGGGGGGGCATTGGGAGGGGGGTTAATTTTGAATGAAACTTTTCATTATGGCTTAAGCCGCTGAACCGATTAAGATGAAATTTGGTGTGAAGATAGTTTGAGACCCTGGGCAGGACTTAGGCTACTTCTTTTTTGCATAAAACATAAATGGGAATAAATAGGGGGGTGGGTTAGATTTGTGTGAAACTTCTTATTATGGCTTAAACCACTGAACCGATTTAGATGAAATTTGGTATGCAGATAGTATGAGACCCTGGGATGGACATAGCCTACGTTTTTGTATAAAACAAGTTCCGGGAGAAATGGGGTGGAGTAGTTATAAAATATGAAAATAATATAAAACTTCTTTTATGGCGTCCTTCTTATTCAGCTGTAGGCATGATATAATTGTTTATGAAAGATTTGAGTGTCAATTTGATAAAGTCAACTTAATGTCAGTGTCCGTGAAAGTGGTAATTTAAGCAAAACTTTAAAATATTCTACTGCTTAATTTTATTAGGGAGATATTTTTTTGCTGTGGATATGCCTCGCAAGCGTAAATCTCATCTGAGCCGTAGCTCTAGCAGAGCTCGAACAGCAAGAGTAGCTAGAAGCCAAGAAACTGAGGAGCAGACTCAATCCGTCAAATTTTAGATTATGAGCGTCACGCAACCCAAAGAGCTGCTGAGACTTTCGATCAGATTCAGGCTCGCCAACTCGCAGATGCTGAGCGTCACGCAACCCAAAGAGCTGCTGAGACTTTCGATCAGATTCAGGCTCGCCAACTCGCAGATGCTGAGCGTCACGCAACCTAAAGAGCTGCTGAGACTTTCGATCACATTCAGGCTCGCCAACTCGCAGATGCTAAGCGTCACGCAACTGAAAGAGCTGCTGAGACTTTAGACCAGATTCAGGTTCGTCAACTCGCAGATGCTAAGCGTCATGCAACTGAAAGAGCTGCTGAGAGTTCCGACCAGACTCGGGCTCGCCAACTCGCGGATGCTGAGCGTCACGAGACTCAAAGATCTGCTGAGACTTTCGGCCAGACTCAGGCTCGCCAACTCGCAGATGCTGAGCGTCACGCAACTGAAAGGGCTGCTGCGATTTTCAACCAAACTCAGGCTCGCCAACTCGCAGATGCTGAGCGTCACGCAACTCAAAGGGCTGGTGAGACCTTTGAGCAAACACAGGCCCGTCGTATTTTAGATGCATAACGTCACGCGTCATCGATAGCTGCTGAGACGCCTGAACAATACCAAATACAGCGTATTTTACGAGCTCAACGGTAGTCTGAAAGGAGACGTACGTTTGCAAGAAATACATGGGAGTCGTTCCACAACGCTGCGTCTGATTATGACCCATTGATTGATTACACTTGCCATCGATTAGTTCTCTTAGGGAACATGAAATGTAGATATTGTGCAGCACTCAAATGGAATGATGAGACACCGGGTATGTGTTGCTCGCTTGGTGAGCCAGAAGAACCACTCAAGTGTTTGCTTTTGTATGACAGTGATGAATCGCACCGTTTTTTAAGCAGAATAAGAAAATATAATACATGCTTCCAAGCAAGCTTGAAGCAAGTGGAAGCAAGTGGCAGCAGAGTGACTCACACTGAAACTCTAAAGCGGTGGGGTATTATCAGGGGTACCGTCCCATACGTTGAGACTGAAAGTTGGTGTCCCAGTCCTGTTAATGAGAAATCAGGACGCACCAAAATTATGTAATGGCACCCGACTACAAATAACACACCTGGGACGCAATATAGTAAGGGCAATAATTATGACAGGAATAGCAAAGGGAGAAGATGTAATGATTTCACGTATTTCGATAATCCCAACTGATATGCCATTCCGATTTAAAAGGTTGCAATTTCCCCTTAAAGCGACATTCGCGATTACCATAAATAAAGCTCAAGGGCAAACACTGAAAGTTGCAGGAGTGCATTTAGAAAAAAACGATTTCCCATGGGCAACTGTATGTAGCGTGTTCTCGAGTATCAAGTCCACATAATCAATATGTTTTAGCAAAAGATGGTAAAACTAAAAATATTGTTAACACGATTTTGTTAAAGTAAGTTATTAAAAATTACAACTCTGTGCTCACAACCCATTTCCACACTTTTGACGACCTAAACAATATTTATAAGAATCAAAAATCTCAATTAGTACCTACTGCATTTTATGTAACGCAAAATACACAATTTTTGTACTACTACTCTGTGTTTCCTTTTCTACGTTTAACGTGAGCGAAGCCGCGGGTAAAAGCTAGTACCTAATATATAATAAAAATATTACTCACTGTCTTCGGTGTTCGTATCATCTTTATGCCGATGACCTTCAACTGTATGCAGCTGCGCGGGTAGAGGGTTTGTCGGATGTTATAGACGATGTGAACCGGATCTTAGTTGCTGTCAAGAACTGGTCTGATAGATTTGGTGTGTCTGTAAACCCCTCAAAATTTCAGGCCATTGTGATTGTGAGCTCGCGCATGATGGGTCGGGTGGGGATTAGCTCTCTTCCTCCTATTATATTTAATAGTGTCGTTATCCCCATCAGCCCTAGTGTAAATGATCTCGGTCTACATCTTGACTCGACGCTTGGCTGGCAAAGTCAGGTTTCAAGTGTCAGTCAAAGAGTCAACGGGACCTTGCGTTGCCTTTATCGTCTGAGAAACTTTCTGCCTGCAAAAACGAAGGCTATACTTGTGCAGGCTTTAATCTGCCCTATAATCGACTATGGTGGCGTGTGCTACTTTGACCTGAATGCGGTATTCCTGGATAACCTTGAAAGACAAAACAACTGCATCCGGCTCGTATTTAACCTGAGGAAATACGACCAAGTGTCTAGTTGTAGATCTCAGCTCAAATGGATGCCCATTCGGCAGAAGCAAAATTTACGCGCTTTGACCACGCTTTTTTCTCTACTCTACTCTCCCACCCCTCCTTCTTATCTCATCCCTCAATTCCATTATCTGTGTACTATCTTCTCTATATTCAATATTTTCTCTTGCTTTGTCCTCCTCATACTTCTGATTTTATTAATTCTTCCTTTCATATGCAGTCCATTCCTCTCTTGAATGCCCTTCCACACGATATCAGGACGGCCACCAGTCAATATGCATTTAAGCGGAAGTTGTGGCATTATTTTATAATCCATTAGCAGAGTTGTCTCAATTACCTTTCTATTAATTTATATATGTACTAGCTTTTGCCCGCGGCTTCGCACGCGTAGACTACATGCTTTTCCTTATCATATTTTAACAGTATGTAGAGAAAATTAAAAAAATAATGTAATGCGAAAGTGTTTCTTAGGACAGACTTATACTTACCTACTTTATCATCAATACGCTCTATCCTTGTCCCGTCCCTATCCCTTCACTATTTCTGTGTTTATCCATGACTAATAATAAGTAATCATAAGCATAAGTAAGTAATTAAATTAAAGTATTTCCTTATAAACAACATTTTAAACCATTTTGGATGTTGACGCTAATATCACCAGACTATTTGATGAGCTATCACGTGAACACGCTACATAGAACTGTCCATGGAAAAAGCAATTCTCCCTCAAATCTACACCAGCATACTTCAAAGTTTGTCCTTGAGCCTTATTAATTGTCATGGCGAAGCAGATTTTCCCGTCCCTATTTAATTCCTATATTTATGTGTTGAGCCATTTTATAGTTACCAACAGACTTTAAAGTATTGAAAGTATTTTTAATAATTTTTCCTTTGTAAAAGAAGGACTTTTGTACACAACATTTCATCCCCTATGATCCGCCCCCCCAAGGACGGAATTCCCAAAAGACCTTAATTTGCGTTAGATTTTAATCTTCAGCCCAAACCCAAAATTCGAAGATACTAACTTCAAAACTGACCGACTTTCATCCCCTATTTCACCCCCTTAGGGGTAGAATTCACAAAAATCATTTCTTAGGGATACCTGCACAGTATAAAGTATCTATGTGCAAAATTTCAAGTCTAGACGATTTCATTATTCCCATGACATTATCCCCCTTTTCCCCCCTAATGGGATCTTTAAAATCGCTGAGACACTTGTAAATAATTTTTAACCTTCAGCCTAAACCCAAAATATGAAGATCCTGACTTTAAAACTGACGGATTTTCATACAAACTTTCATCCCCTATTTCACGCTCTTAGGGGTGGAATTCCAATCCAGAACCTTTTAGACATCCTCCAGCGCAGCAGTGAACAGTTTCGGAGAAATGACGTCTCCCTGTCTCATTACGCGCTGGAGAAGGATTGGTATCGAGGTCTGATCCTGAAGACGGACTGACATGGTGGCGTTTTTGTACAAACACTTCAACACCTCAATGTACCGGTAGTCGATCTGGCACCGTTGGAGAGACTACAATGCAAGAGCTTAAGTCTCTATCGAATCGAAGGCTTTCTCGTAATACACAAACGCTAAACAGAGAGGCAGGTTATACTCTTCGGTCTTCTGTATGACCTGCCGCAGCGTATGTATGTGGTCTACGATGCTAAAGCCTTTTCGGAATCCGGCTTGTTCGGGAGGCTGGAAATTGTCTAACCTGCGCGCGAGACGATTCTTGATGACTCTTGAAAACAACTTGTAGACATGGCTAAGAAGTGAGATGGGCCTATAGTTCTTCAGCCGGGCATTGTCGCTTGGCATCAACGTTAATGGCGAGTACATCACTCACCTTCGAATTGCCTATGACATAGTGGTCATGGCTGACACCATGGAGAGCCTCAGTAAAATGCTCGATGACCTCAGTAGAGCTTCCGAAAGAGTGGGTCTTAAAATGAACATGGACAATACCAAGGTCATGATGAATGCCTATGTAACACTCACTCCTATCAAGATCGGAGACTCTATACTCGAAGTTGTAGATGATTATGTCTACCTGGGACAAACGGTCCAGTTGGGTAGGTCCAACTTCGAGAAAGAGGTCAACCGTCGAATCCGACTCGGCTGGGCGGCGTATCTTCTCGTCCAATTTACCACAATGTCTCAAGACAAAAGTCTATGACCAGTGTGTGTTGCCAGTGATCACCTGTGGGACCGAGACGTGGTCGCTCACAATGGGCCTTATCAGAAAGCTTAAAGTCACCCAAAGGGCAATGGAGAGGGCTATGCTCGAAATTTCTTTGCGTGATCACGTCAGAAATGATGATATCCGCATGAGAACCAAAGTTACCGACATAACCCGAAGAATTGCCAAACTTAAGTGGCAGTGGGCAGGGCACATTGCTCGCAGAACGGATGGCCGATGTGCCGAAATGTTCTGGAGTGGCGACCGCGAACCGGAAGACTATACGATGGAAGGCCTCCCACTACGTGGACCGATGACCTGGTTAAGGTTGCGGGAAGGCGCTGGATGCGAGACGCACGGGATCGGTCAATGTGGCGACGCCTGGGGGAGGCCTATGTCCAGCAGTGGACGTCTTTCGGCTGAAATGATGATGATGATGAGGGGTGGAATTTCCAAAAATCCTTTCTTAGTGTTCAGTTTCTAGTAGATAGATAAAGATAGAAGATTATAGTTATCAACAGACTTTAAAGACGTTAAAAGTATTTTTAATAATTTTTCCTTTGTAAAAGGAGTACGGAATTCCCAAAAAAACATAATTTGCGTTAGATTTTAATCTTCAGCCCAGATCCAAAATTCGAAGATCCTAACTTCAAAATTGGCCGACTTTCACACAGACTTTCATCCCCTATTTCACCCCCTTAGGGGTGGAATTCACAAAAAAACCTTTCTTAGTGGATGCCTGCACAGTATAAAGTATCTATTTGCAAAATTTCAAGTCTCTAGACGATTTCACCCTCGTGGGGGTGAAATCTTCAAAATCGCTGAGATACGTGTAAATTATTTTTTAATCTTCAGCCTAAACCCAAAATATGAAGATCCTGACTTTAAAACTGACGGATTATCATACAAACTTTCATCCCCTATTTCAAGCCCTTAGGAGTGGAATTTCCAAAAATCCTTTCTTAGTGCTCACCTACACTACCAAAGGAACCTACGTGCCAAGTTTCATGATTGAAGCTTCAGCCGTTTGGCCTGTGCGTTGATGGTAAGTGAGTGAGTGAGTGAGTCAGTCAGTCAGTCAGTCAGTCAGTCACTTTCTTCTTTTATATGTTTAGATAGATATAAAGGTTTTTATTATTATAGTAAATATATATGTCGCATCAAGGGAGGTCAATAGATGTAAACCATCGGGCAGTCAGTATGTATTCCATTAGGTTAAAACATCGTGTGTGGGCAGGTCGGCGGGTACAATCGTAAAAATGAAATCACACAAGTTTTTCGATACACTGGGTTTATTCAAATAGTCACAATTCACAGTTACAATCTTATTTACTAATATTACGAATCGACACTGATTCTACGTCGTGTTAGCTCTAAGGTCAGTACTCAACTGCCATATTCTGCGGTCCCCACCACGCAATTGGTTAGAGAAAGCGTGGAAAGCGTAGCTGTTCTTGATTTGCTGACAGGTGGCGTGCTTGTGATTTGTTTTGATGCCCGTACTATTAACTAAACCCGATATATATGTATGTTTATTTTAATTTTAATATATATGTTGTGATTCAATTTTACTTTAATAATTATTTCAATTTTTATGCACCTGCCACATGTTATCTCTCCACCACCCATGGTTGACTGGTAGAGAATGCTTCAGGCATTAAGTCCGCCTATGTACCTGTATATTGCATGAAGATTTAAAAATATAAATAAATACCATCAATTTCTTCTTCTTCACCCAACCCTCTTTCCAGTTCAGCTGGGGCCGGGTCTCCTTGTACGTCTGCGCCAGAGAGCTCTGTTCTGGGTTGTCTGAGTGCTCAGATTCTCTCTCATCAGCAGGTGGCGGGCGGGCGTCCCATTCCTCAAGGTTGATCGAGGATATTTACGGCCTTTGTGTTAGGGTTGTCATCTCCACGTCTCAGGATGTGGCCGTACCAACGAAGTCTGCTTTCTTTAACCTTCTAGCCAATCAGTGCTACTTTGAACGAACCCCTGATTCTATACATACTCTTTTCACACTTTGTCTAGACTGGTTATTCCTCCTGCCTATCTGAGCATTAATTTTCATTTCACTTATATGCAGTTGTTGTTCGTGTGGTTTTTTTTGCAGGACCAGCACTCCGCTCCGTAAGTCATGGCTGGTCGTACTACCGTTTTGTGGGGCCTCCCCTCCCCCCTCCTCCCCCTCTTCCCCCCTTTTCCCTTAACACGGATGGGCATTTTGCGGTCACAAAGAACACCTGATAGCGATCTCCATTTGAGCCAGCGGTTTCGATGAGGTGGTCTACATCCTTATCCACATTTGCGTCAGAGGTAAGCACAGAGCCTAAGCACTTGAAGTTGTCCACTTTGGGTAGTGCCCGGTTGTCTATATAAATATTACAACACTTTTCTGCTGTCCCTCCGTAGTCACATTCCAAATACTCAGTTTTACTCAGATTTTTGTTTTTTTTAACTTTGTCACCCAGTGACTGAGTGTTTCCTGTAGATTTATTGCTTTTTAGGGTTCCGCTACCAAAGGGTAAAAACGGGACAGTTGACTGATCCACTGATCCCTGATGGACTCCCAGCTCCACACCGAATGGCTTACTGAGGTCTGCTGGGCCATTATGAAATAAAATTGTTTCTCTTGTAGCCATGGCCATTTTACAGCATTTTTAACACAGATAACAACTTTTATTTAGGTATAACCATTGCAAACTAGCTTCTTTTTATGAAATTACTCTGGTATTTGTTATTAGCAGGCCGGAATCTGGATTTGAGACCGGTCTTTGGCAATTGGCTCGTCCTCTATTACATGGGACTTGAGCATAACTGGCGAAATATGTGTGTACTGTGATGACTCTGCCTAAATGCAAACTCCTTACATATATTAAGACTGGCAACCAATATACAGTCTTGAAAGGTAATTGAATTTCGATCATAAAATAAATGAAGATGTTTTTGTTTGACTTTTTCCATGTATATAAAGACACCTCTGTGCTTTGATGGATTCCGATAGAAGCCGCCCATGAGGCAGGCACGCTGCTTCTCAATATATAAGTTAGAAGTAATTGATTTGCCTTTCATTACGTAGCGCCCTGGCTACGTCCCCTTACAGTATTATAGGTGCACCTCTGCCTTACCCTTCGGTGAATGCAGGCGTGATGTTGAAATAATGTGTTTAACCTATGTTAAAATAGCTAACATTTACACTAAAAACTTTGGAAATAAAGTGGAGTAAGGTTACACTAATTTACAGCTCTTAAATTATTTTAACCAGCTACTATTAAACTCATTGAGGTAGCATTATAATAGAATTAGTTTACACCATAAAAAAGCCGATGGCAAAATTTGATTCTCTAATACATCTCACAGCTTAGAAGGGGGGTAACATTATCGCGCTAAGCAGCTTTTTATAAGCTAACTAACTTAACCAGTTGGTAGCATTAAACGTAGCCAAAGGCTGAACAATAGTTCTTTCAAATTCTACTAAGAAGCATTTCGTTGTTTGTGTGTTGTTAATGTAGAGATCACCCCTCATACAGCCTCAAGAATCATCTTATCCGTTAGTACAGCTACATAAGAGCCTTTTGCCTTTTTTAATTAATTTTATTTTTACATTCCAACCGTTCCACTAAACCTACCAGATCCATAACCCAATACATTTTTCTCCATATTTTGCAATAGTCCTGCACCAACCGGGGATTGCCCTTGGGTGCACTTGCGTAGTGCATACAGGGATAATCGTCGGTTAGTGTCACATTGCCTGATACATGCCTAACAAGGCCTCTGCGAGTTGGCTTCGGCTCCTCGCATGCCTTTCAAAGGACCGGGACCCCAGGGTCCCGAGATTGTCAAAGTTGATAATTATAGTATTTGTATATGATATGAATTTTTTTTTCATTATAATTTACTAATTTTAAACTAATCGGGTTTTCAAACAATTTTTGGATATTGTCGACGAATTAATAATAGAGTCAGTTTGTCACCGGGAAATTACCAAATTATGTCTTAGTAAAATTGACATAGGTAGGAGAAACGTTGTGGGGCAAATGTAAATTAATTAGGTATAATCATATAAAACTTGCACAAACAATACGAAATTGACGTAGGTAAGCAGAAGTTTGGTATTTCCTACCGCAGATGGAAATCATTATTAACATAAACATTATAATATTGGTCAGGAAGTGTGCCGAAAGTCGTTAAAATTAATGTTGTGGTCACCTTTTATTAATATATTTATTTGGGGATTTTGCTACAAACCAGTTTGAATCAAATAATGAGGTTAAATATAGATGTGCAAATTCAGTACCTAACTAGTAGGAAGAATACGTATTAATTTATTTGGTTCATAATTTTTAACGAAATTTAAAAGGAGTCCCTATTACTAAGCCTCCGCGGTCCGTCTGTCTGTCTACCTGTCTGTTTGTCACCAGGCTTTATCTCATGAGCCGTGATACCTAGAAAGTTGAAATTTTCAAAGATGATGTAAATGGTCTTTCAACAAGGACGGGTCGATGTTAAAATTGAATAAAACAAGATGTGTGTGAGATATTAACGAAATTTATTTTTTATTTAAAAGGCCCATTTATGCCAATTATGGATGGAATATGACATCGTTCAAATGTCCGCCGCGGCTTCGTATGGTGGTACGAATCCGAGAAGTCCAATTTTTAATGACTCTGCTGCATAGATCCGGCTGAATCCGAGCGATGGCCTGCGTTATGTTGGCTTTCAGGGCAACGGTCGAATGTGGTTTATTGGCATAGACCTGCGACTTCAGAAAACCCCACAAGAAAAAGTTTAGCGGAACTCTAACTCTACCCTCAAACCGTTCATGCAGAATGTCTATTGTGTCGTTCGCTGTGTGGCAAGTAGCGCCATCTTGCTGGAACCACATGTCGTTCACGTCCATATTGTTCAATTCAAGTCAAAAGAAATTGTTTATCATTGATCTGTAGCGCTCGCTCGATCTATGCAGCAGAGTCATTAAAAATTGGACCTCTCGGATTCGTGCCACCATACGTAGCCGCGGCGGACATTTGAACGATGTCATATTCCATCCATAATTGGCATAAATGGGCCTTTTAAATAAAAAATAAATTTCGTTAATATCTCACACACATCTTGTTTTATTAAATTTTAACATCGACCCATCCTTGTTGAAAGACCCTTTATTTCTGTTGCCGCTATCACAACAAATATTAAAAACAGAATAAAATAAATATTTAAGTGGGGCTCCCATACAACAAACGTGTTCTTTTTGCCATTTTTGCTTTAATGGTACGGAACCCTTCGTGCGCGAGTCCGACTCGCACTTGGCCGGTTTATATTCATTTTAGGCGTAATTTTTCAATTTATCCGTTAACATAATATCACGCTAATACTCCTCGAAATAGGCCATGGACTTTCCGACTAACCACTTAGTACCTTTTATGCCATCGATCAATTTTGGCATTATCTTTCCTTCATAACTTGAACGAGTTTTTATTAAATGCAATTGTATAATTTCGGTTTAAATCGTTTAATTTCAACAGAACGATAATTTATTTTGGGTCAACTTACGTGTCGCGCACTATACTGAGGCTTTATACGAGTGACATTCTAACATAGTAAGCGTGCCGATAGCGATTGGAAAAAATATTCATTATAAAATCTTTTTTCTAAACAAGCTTTTCTCGTATTCTTCTCAGCAAACCCTTTCATTTATATCATAGCAGTGCACAAAAAATAACTCGCCCACCATCTTGGGCCGTCCGCTATATTGGATTTAGAATGACGTCACTTAGCTAACCATGCATTGTCATCTAATTTAAACGTGTATGCAAAATTTCATCTTAATATGTGGAGGATAACTACTTTAAAATTCAGTTTCAAGATTTGACCCGAACATACGTACATGTATGCATGGGAATATCAAACGCTATCGAAATATCACGTGATCAACCCCTTACATTTTGGCATTTCAACCATAGCCATCGTTGGCATGACTGAGAATGACACTTGACCTCTTACCATTTAAAGTTTGTTGAAACCAGCTGATCTGGCAGAATGATGTAACCAAATACTTGTAACTGAAACTTATTGATGGAAAAGAGTGTCCGTGGAGTTCCTTGCGCATTCTTCTCCATAGAGACCTACTGACGCTTGTGAATGTGCAACTAGATTAATCTATTTTTTTTGTTTGACTATTCAAAAGTATCTATGACGTTTATATGAAATAATTTTTTTTTTTTTTTTTTTTGGTTTTGCATGGTCCAAATTACTGAGTTCTTAAAAAATATAATATTGATATCAATTCATCCAGATAAAAAGTTTTTTTTTAATTGTTAATATGCTCGCGCTTGAGCACTATCTCACCTGATGGTAATCGATGTTGTGATCGACGGTAAAGCACGCTTGCCTAAAAGTAACCTATTAACTCTCGACTACGAAAGACCACTAGATGATAGCTATCGGGAAACAGACTCCGGCAGGGAATTCCACTCCTTAGCTGTACGCATAATGAAAGTATTCTCAAAACGTTTAGTACGTATGCGTGTCCACAAATAAGTAATAGGCATCGACGTACGTCTTGTAGTCCGATGATGAAACGGGTTAGGCGGAATTAAATCATGCAATTCCATCGCACACTCCCCGAAATGTAACCGATAAAAACCGACTAGCTGGCAACTCGGCGACGATGTACAAGGCTCTGGAGCTTTAACTCGACCAGTGCCTCATTGCCGAAGAGTTTCTTAGCCCACTTTTCATTTTCAGCTTTACTCGAATTTTTTCAATTTTCTGTCCCAAAAACCATTAGCTAATCTATGTTCTATGTTAGGGGGTTTGGTTTCCGCACTTAGTCCCTCAGGTGGACCATTGTGCGTGGTTATTCCAACCAGCCGAACTCCCTCCAGAAGTTAATTAGGGCTTCTCGTCTTCTCAGAACTTCTGTGTGAGATCTGGGTGACCGGAGGGTTTGTGTTCTTATCTGGGTGACAACTGTGCATTCAAAGAGCACGTACGCGACGGTTTACTCAGGCTCCATGCACGCCCTGCACAGAGGACTGTCCGTTATGCCTATTGTGTGGAAGTGTTTGTTAAGTGAGCAGTGTCCCGTGATGGTCCCCGTCAACAGGCGCAGGCCATTCCTATCCAGGCTTAGTAGCTAAATCGGTCCAACCATTCACATGTGATAAGTTTATTTTAACGAACCGCGTTTAGATTTGTACATTCAAATAGAGTAGTTAGGTAACTAATAGTTACAAATCTTGATTTGCTACCCATTACTCCTTTACCATAGTTCCTGGGAGAGGATATGACTTTAAATAAATTCATTTATTCAGTAACAATTTACATTGCGTTCGAAATAATCAGCATGAAACAGTAGATATTGGATGTACAAGTAATTAATAATCTAGGCACCCATTTACTGAACATTCGACTTTTAAATAAAAAAGCAGACCATAGACGCCGACGTTCATTACACTATGTAATTATCTCTTCAATACCTACTTTTTACCCTTGATCATTGCGTCTATACAATATATCAATGTCAGCTTGTATAGTTAGACACCTACCTGCTTGAATATCTACTTGTATGTTGCGATTTTTTTTTGCCAAATCAATCGGCATAGACAGTCTGTGTCGATTTTTAATCTATACCAATATTATAAAGAGGAAAGATTTTGTTTGTTTGTTTGTTTGTACCGAATAGGCGACGAAACTAATGGACCGTTTTAAAAAATTCTTTCACCAATTGGAAGCTAGATTATTCCTGAGTGATATAGGCTATTTTTAAATGCCGAAAACGGATCCTGTGAGATGGTCCGCACGGGAGCGAAGCCGCGGGGAAAAAGCTAGTAAAATATAATGTTTCCAACATTACGGGCGTCCCGTACGTGATTACGGGACTTATTTGGGAATTGAAAATATTATTGAGTGTGAAATTCTGTTAACAGTTCCGTATGGTGTCAGACGTAAAGAATTGCACCATCCCATATCTGCCCGTGGAGGTCGTAAGGCGACTAAGGGACACACCAGAGAATGGGCAGCAGCGTTGTCTGTGCAGTTTACCAACAAACTGCGATCGCAAACCCGCCCAAACCGAAATGAATAGCACAATGAAAAACGGCCCGTAGTGCCCGGCAGCCCAACTACCCTCGACTATATATACCCTAGTAGCAGTCGAGGCTATGGTATGGCAAGGGGTGCGAAGAATCCCCGGACGAGAGCCGGCTAACAGAATTCAAACTGATGACTGGCCCTGACAACATTTAATACGCGTGCACTCCGGACCGACGAGAAGATAATTGAATTCGAGGCAGAATTGAACGATGGAGTATCATAGGATTATCTGAAGACCGAAGAGAGGGGGAGGACTCGATAATCATTATATCCGGTAACATGCTCTACTTCCAAGAGGGCGACCGGCAGTCCCAGGGTGGTGTCGGGTTTATCGTCCACAATTCCCTTGTGAACAACGTAGTGAAGATCACGAGTGTGTCGACCAGGGTGGCGTATTTTATACTCAGAATCACATCACATCACATCATCAGCCTATTAATATTCCCACTGCTGGGACACAGGCTTCCTCTATGTGAGAGGGAGTGGGCCGTAATCCACCACGCGGGCCCAGTGCGGGTTGGTGGATGTCACATGTCTTCGAATTTTTGGTTCTAGGACATGCCGGTTTCCTTACGATGTTTTCCTTCACCGGTTTGAGAGCAGTGGTGATGAAATAATTTACACAAAGTAAAGCGCCTGCCTGGGCTCGAACCCACGACCTACAACTTGTAAGTCGCGGCCGATACCACTGGGCCACCACTGCTCTAGTAATTTAATATATTTAATTAATAGTTTATGTAGATAAACTCACGCCCTTTTCCCATGGGGGTCGACAGAAACTACAGAACACCCCACCTGCTACGATCCTTACATACTCCATTTGCTTCATAAATATGTAGATAACAAAATATTAAGATTGCAAGCACCTTTCAAGTCCTTAAAGCTTAAATTAAATGAGACCGCCCACTTTAAAAAAGAATGCTATGTTTCTAAATCTATACTAATATTATAAAGAGGAAAGATTTTTTTGTTTGTTTGTACCGAATAGGCTCCGAAACTACTGGACCGATTTAAAAAATTCTTTTACCAATAGAAAGCTACGTTATTCCTGAGTAAGTAAGTCGCGGCCGATACCACTGGGCCACCACTGCTCTCAGAATATTCACAAGATATTAGCTGAAGGTCATAAGGGTCTACGCCTGACTTCGGCACACCCTGACGACGAAGTAGAGACCATGTATGAGGACATTTCCAGAACCATACATGGTCACAAAACTCACTTCACCGTGATCATGGGGTACTTCAACGCGAATATGGGCAAACGAGACGATGATGAGCTGCGAGTGGGGCAATTTGGACGACGGAACCACCGGGGTTGTGACCCCGACCCCCGGGGTACTGACCAGTTTTATGGAGAAGGAGGGCCTCTGAAAGCGTGACATATATTCAATGATGTCTCGTGATCAACGCGATTAATACTGGAAATGATCACCGTATAGTAAGGCGCACTTTTAACTTAAATATTAAGCTGGAAAGGTCTCGACTGATGAAATCTATATTCCGTCCAGCACAGATCCAGATCCAAAACCCCGAGAGCTTTCAGCTCGAACGCCGTGGACGTGTACACGGAGTCAAAGTCTGTCTAGGGAGCTCCGTGGACGATTACAACGATGTGTACGTGGAAGCTGTCCGTACAGTCGGGTCTAATTTTTTCAAGACCCGTCGTACAAATAGGAACAAAAAACTATCCGATCCTACTCTCAAGCTCATAATGGAGAGGCGTGAAATAATCCTGCATTCACCGGCAGCTCAATAGATGGATCTCGAAGTTGAAAAGCCTTGAAAAGCGACCTCCACCGCTTTAATTCCGAGCGTAATAAGAAGCGATGGAACGGAATAAGGGCTCCAAGGTGTTCGCAAAAGATCTCGCTATTGGGCAGAGCCAGCTCATTAAACTGAAGACCGACGATTATTTGACGATACACGTCTATTAGTAAACCCGTTGCGAATCTAGCAAATTACCCAAGGGCTAGATTGACCCGACACTATACCGTAGGCATCCCGGACGTCAGCTTTTACGAGATTAGGATAGCTCTGAAACAACTTAAGAACAACAAGGCGGGGTCGGTGATGGAATTACGGCCGCATGGCGGGTCGAAAAAAGCTGTTTGATCCGTCATACTTGAAAGGAAAACTCTTCTTAAAGCAAACGTAACGTAATCGTAAACGGTACATCGAGATGTTGAAGTGATTGTACAAAAACGGCACCATGTCAGTCCGACTTCAGGATCAGACCTCAGAACCTATCCTTTTGCACCAAGGTGTGAGACAGGGAGACGTCATATCTTTAAAACTGTTCATCGCTGCACTGGAAGATGTCTTCAAGGTTCTGGACTGGAGAGGGCTAGGCGTCAACATCAATGGAGAGTACATCACTGACCTTCGGTTTGCTGACGATATAGTGGACATTACTGAAACCATGGAGGACCTCAGTACAATGAACGATGACCTCAGTGGAGCCTCTGAAAGAGTGGGTCTTAAAATGAACATCGACAAACCAAGGTGATGTTGAATGCTCATGTTGCACCCATTCCTATCAAGGATGGAGACTCTACACTCGAAGTTGTGGACGATTATGTCTACCTGGGACAAACGGTCTAGTTAGGTGGGTCAACTTCGAGGAAGAGGTCAACCGTCGAAACCGACTCGGCTTAGGCGATATCTTCTCGTCCAACTTACCACAGTTTCTCAACACGAAAAGTGTGTTGCCACTGATGATTTATGGAACCGAAACGTGGTCGCTCACAATGTATCTCATCAGAAGGCTTAAATTCACCCAAAGGGCAATGGAGAGAGCTATATTCGAAGTTTCTTTGATCGATTCAGAAATGAAGCCATCCGCAAGTGTACTCCGCTCACCTGTCCATATATCCGAATCGGATTAAAACAATGGTAATTTCTATAGTGTCTGCTAATTGACAATTGAATCTATAAGGTTACCTATATCGCCCTAAGAATGAAGAATTATTAAGTAGCAGTGGGCAAGGCTCATCGCTCGCAGAATGGATGGCCGTTGAGGCTGAAAGTTCTGGAGTGGCGACTGCGAACCGGAAGACGTTGCGTTGGGAGCCTCCCACTAGGTGGACCGACGACCTGGTTAAGGCTGCGGGAGTCTTAGGCTTGGGGGAGGCCTATGTCCAGCTGTGGACGTTTTTTGGCTGACGCAGACGCGCTCATTGAGTTGGTTTTACTTTTTTGCTGGTTATCTAGTCGCGTCTGTAGTGGCATACTACGTTGTCCATTTAATATGTATCGGTAATTTATTTGGAACTGAATTAATGTGAAAAGAGCTTTAAATACACTTCCCTGATACGTTTCTGGGAAATGAGTAAGCTTTTAATAAAAACAGGGAGCCTTTACATACTATGATACTACGTATTATAAGCAACGTCACAGTATTTTCCCTAACCTCACATCCCGCTGTCCGCGAAAACCGAAACGTCACTATTGCCGCAGATAAAAAAAAAACATAAACGCATATTTTTTATTCTCCTTAGCTCGCAGACTCCAGCAGTTTATTCTAAGGTTGAAGGCCGACCACTTCCGTTTCTTGTCAGCCAGTGGCGCCAAGTTTTTATCATAAATGTACGCAAATTAATGCCATATTGAAAATCGATTTGTTAGTTTTATTTTTATGATTAATTATAGTTATTTATTATGTAGGTACACTCGTATTATAAAACATGATCTATTGGAGTTCTTCAAAGGAATGGCTATTAGCAAACACGAATTAACTACTCTGTTTGACAAGATTTTGACACATGACATACTGGCTGAGTCGACGGGATGTTGCAAATTACGACATGAAATTCAAGAATTTACATGATCTTTCAACATTCGAATTTATTCAGAAAAATAAGTTTACAGTCAATTTGAAAAAAATATCTTTCTTTACATGTTGAGATCGGTTAAACCGCGTTAGTCTACTGCAAAATGTGTACAAAATAAGAATTACTACACCTTTCCAAACAGTAGACAACTTAGATTCGCTGAAAATATGTGCATCTATATTATTATGACGCGATATAATATAAAGGCTATTCAAAGTACTAATGCTACGCAGACGAAGTTGCGGGCAACAGCTAGTCGTATATATACAACATTATTTTTTAAATTTCGGTCGGCTCAAATAATTTAATTTAATTATTGAATTTCTGAAATTTATTCGTATGAATTAGAACACACCCGTTTTTAGGCATAAATACTATAATTACTTATAGTAATAATTATGTTTGCTTTCATAATGATTGTATTCGTATAAAGCACTTGCATGCCGTTTATATAGGTAGATGGTAATCGCAGTGTTTATTAGTGATGTCAATGTTTATGACATGTCAATTTTGACTCATTCAGTTTGATCTTCCATTTTTGTGTCCAGTCGTAAACTTTGTTCATAGCTAGTTGAACTTTTCCTACTGCTTCTTTGTGGTTTAAACCAGTAGCAATAATAGCAGTATCATCAGCAAAGGTCGCTATGGTGTTGTTTTCTAGCTCTGAGATATCACATGTGTATACCAAGTACAGGATTGGTCCTAACACACTTCCTTGTGGTACCCCGGCCTTAATAGTTTTTAGCTCAGAATATGCGTCCTCTACACATCCTCCATCCATCCTAAACATTCTGTTTCTTATATATGACTCTAGAATATCTGAAAATGAGCATGCGTCTGAGTTTGTATATCAGACCCTCATGCCATACTTTGTCGAAAGCTTGCGCGACATCTAGATATACGGACGGTGGCGCAGACTTGCTTGTTTTCGAGAGTTTACGATGATGTTTATTGTTCTGTGTACCTGGTCGATGGTAGAATGATTTTCCCTGAATCCATATTGATGGTCCACCTTCACAATCATGTGAAGGGAATAGCATGACGCCTCAGTGCGAGTTTTTACTCACACTCAATCACGTTAACGTAAATGTCAATTTTTATTGAAACTGGATAAGCGCCGTCTAGTGACGGTAAGGAGAAACCTCTTTTTTGGATACAATTTGACTTAAGAGATTGTTTACTTTATCACGAGTGAGTACGTTAAAACTCGGAATAAGCACAGTGATCATTAAAGGCGAAATTAATAGAACTACACGGTAATGCAGATGCTCTCTCGCGTAGATCGTGTTTTGATCAATGTAAGCCCTGTACTAGGCGAGAGGCTGAGGAAGCAAAATGTATGAGGATGTTGACGATGGATCCTAGTGATAAATGGAATTAAATCTTGCAGAGTAGACAGAGACATAAAACCGATCCTCGAATAGAATAAATCAGGAGCTCCGAGGCCTCGGTGGAGTGATATTGCAGCAATTAGTTCTATCTAAAAAGTTATTTGGTACAGTGGACAAGCTTAGTTATCCAGGATGAAGTTCTGTGCCCGAAATGGGAGAATACTCGCGGTGACCAGTGTCATATATAAATGGTCGTACCTAAAGTTGGTGCCGGAAGTCCTACAGCTCTATCACAATGGAAGTTCAGGCGGTCACATGGGAGTTAAGAGGACTCTAAACAAGATCTGAGAAGTATTTTACTGGATCCATTGTCGAGAGGACGTTGAGGAATGGTGTCGCGAATGCACAAGTTGTGCGGTTGTGACAGGACCACACACTCGTAGCAGAGGTGCATTAGAGGTTTACAATGTTGGTGCCCCGTGGGAACGTATAGCAGTAGATGTTTCCAGGCCATTTTCGAAAAGCCCAAGCGGGAATAAGTACTTCTTGGTCGTTATGGACTACTTCACAAAATAGCCGGAAATTTTTTGCAATTCCTAATCAAGAAGCCTCTACGGTGACTGATAAGTTAGTTCACGAAGTGTTTTGTCGGTTCGGGGTACCTTCAAATTCAAATTCAAATATTTATTGCTCAACACAGTACATTTTTCATACATTTCCAGATGTCAAGCGAATGCGCAGTCCACTGTGTCGCACCAATACAGGCATAACCTTCCCTTGGTAATCGGTAATCCACTGTTACCAAGGCCAAAGAAATGCTAAAGGAGACGTGACGTGTAATGATGGATGCTCACAAAACCAGCACTACTGCTTATCATCCGCAATCAGATGGGATGGTTTGACAATTCAACCAGTCACTGGCGAAATATCTGGCAAAGGTTGTGGAAAGCAGACAGAAGGTAAGGGAAAAACACATTCAACCATTTATCCTGGCATATCGCAGTGCTGTTCATGAAACCACAACAGTAACACAGTATTGGCTAATTTCGGAAGAGAACTTAGATTACCAGCAGATCTAACCACCGGCATCCCACCTTTAGATTATGCGAATGAACTACGGAACAAGATGAATGATGAATGTGAGCACATCAGACAGACAGATCAATAGATGTCTGAGAGGATTAAGACCCGCTACGATCGGCAGCCGAACTATAGGGGCTTCGGAAAAAGATCTCTGGTATGGTTACATAACACGGTACGCAGCAGAAGAAAATCGCCTAAATTGCAAGCAAAATGGGATGGACCATATCGCATAGTTACCAAGATTAATGATGTCACCTCACCTACCGAACTCAAAAGAGAACCCGTGTCTACTGGAACTTTCCAGAATGTACAGCTCGAAGTTTCTCGTCGCTTCGGGAACAATGGCTTCGAAAGTCAAATAGCCTGGAAAGTTCTCGTCGTATCTAGAACAGTATGGACCGTTCCAGAAACATCTTCCGTGCTATATAAGAAGGGCCGGTTAGGTTCTTCGTGGCTCGTGGGACAGTTTAGATTGGGAAGCGATCAAAGCGAAAATTGTGCAAAGTTATAAAATTGATTAAAATGTGTTTTAGTAATAAACAGTGATTAATAAAGTCTGCTGTTTTGAATAATTTATCCCTAAATTCCAGCACGTAACAGTATTACTTATGTTGAAAAGCTCATTGAGATGTTATGATGGGTTTTGAGTCTCTAACTAAATTACCAATTTTATGTCAGAATCTGAGTAGAACTGTTTTTAAAAATGTCTTTTTTATAAGCGACAATTGCCGTTCAAAATTAATTGAAATATGAAGGCATGGAATGTACTGTGCATCCGCAATGTGTTACACTCACTTGTTGACAAGTCCAACATCAAGAGGCAACTTGAAGTAAGTAACGTAAGCTGTAAAATTTAGTATTTTCAATTATTATAATTATTTCATTATCACCCACACACACTAACCCTACTCACTAGGTTTAGGAAATCAAGGCCAATGCCTTTTTTTACTAATGCCATTTGCTCTTGCGGCATTTTCATTCAAGTCCTGGCAACGGTGTCTTCTCATTTGGCAACTGGACAACTCACATTCTTGCTTCCATTACTTATAATACTCCACTTAGTCACTACATCAATAATTAAACTTTCAAGTACAATCTTTCAAGATTTAAACCATCCTTTACTGTGTAGTATCGGCACTTAATATACCTATTTCATTAATTTTAAGACTAACATCAGTGCAATCCTGACCTCTTGTACTAGGAGATCCCGTAGCAAATGAGCTAGACCTCCCTTTTTAGGAATCAAAACTTAAGGGATAAAAAAATGCAGGTATGATTTTCAAATCAAATATATTTCATGGAACCCGTAGCGTTTCTTAGCTGTTTTTATAAAATTTATACAATTATTTATAATAATTTACTAATTCATTTTTACAAACGCGTCCTATAAATTGTTTATATACCATTAGCTAATTTTTTAACCTAGTGTCTTGCTGACATTAATTGGCACCATTTTATATACGTCCCAGAACAGACTTTCATGTCGAAACTGTATGTCACTAACTGTGTCGATATTCATTACAAGTTTGTCAATACTGTGTCGATATTCATTACAAGTTTGTCACTAACTGTGTCGATATTCATTACAAGTTTGTCAATGAAATTAATATAAGAAACGCTAAACTAAAAAGAAAGATGAGATTCGAACACAGACAAGAATTATAGCGGAATTTACAAAAGAAAACTTTTAAATAAGTATAAACCGCAACTTAAAGTAATAAAAAAAAATCAGGAATATAATATGAGTAGGTACAGTAACTAAATATTTTTTTCACACTGGTATACTCTATTGCTGCACAAAAAAGTTTCTATTCAAACTTATTATTAAAAAAATATAAATAAAAAGTAACAATAGGTAATAAATAGGTCGGAAGTATATAAAAATAAATCTTTTTTTTAAATACTTACTAACTAGTGAAATTAACTAATAAAAATAATAGTTAAGGCTACGTTCGCACTGGCAGGGTCTAAGCAAGCCGCCTGTCAGTGTAGACGTAGCCTAAAACTCGCTTGGCAATCGAAACTTGATTAAAGCAAAGTGAGCACAAATTTCGGTTATCTTGCGTACGGTTCGGGTATCATTTGTACAAACGGACTTACTTAACTAAACCAACTCTAATCGATCGAACTTTACATTCATTTGTACAAATGAAAGTTTACCTTTATTTCTAAAGGACCAGTTTTACTAACGAAGGTAACCTGGGTTATATATATTTTTCTAATCTATTGTTTTTTAATGGGAAACTTTAAGATTTATCAGTTAATGAAACTGGTCCATTTCTATGAACATGAATAATAAATAAATAAACGCGAATGAAATTAAAACAATAAACACCCTGAGTTTTGTTTGTTTTGTTTTGTAGTAATAAACCTAAGTGATGTATAAGCCACATGCGTGATTTACATATTAAAAACTAACTAGCAACAGATTGAGAATACAAAATTTCAATAAAATCAAAGTTATATTTCCTGGTAATTAAGTTCAAATTCGTGTAGCAAAGAAGTAATATTGGTTCAGACAGAACCTATTGATCATACAAAACGAAATACTATTCTCGTAAGAACTAGGTGAAGTTGGCTCAAACATAATTCAAATGATTATTACGAAAAAAAAATGTGATTAAATTGTAGATTGAAAAAAGCGTAAGTATTCTTTTTAAATACTGTGATTGGAATGCATCGCAATTCAGTTGTCGTTTTGAGACGGTCGAGAGAGGGCGAGATGACAGACTATCTTTTGAAACTGTAAAGCTCTCGGCTAGGAAGCGGTGGAAACAACCAGGTATCACCCCGATCCTCCGTCGCAATCTCAGAACGACACCTACACATTAAACTCGATAATCTCAGTCGGATCTCGAGAGACAGAACAGATGGCCAGCATCAACACCAAAGGCTGCCTCAAATTTTCAAATTTCAATACTAGGAGGTGATTTAATGTACTTTACACTTCCCTACATTAGAAGCTTACAACATTTAATAACATATAAACCATAAAATAGATAATAAATGACCTTATAATACTTAATAATAATTTCTATAAAATAATGCGAACATAAAATTTACGTCGCTTAGGACTAGAATATGTTGAGGAAGAAAGCAGATATCCATCAGGAACAACAAAAAATCTGCTAACCGCGAAGTTGGTACGAACTGCTTAGTTATAAAACACGGTGAGATGCGTCGGTCGAGGTGTTTAGCGTTTACCGACGAAATCGATCATCTGATCAATTTGTTCCTTTTCATCGTATAGGTACAAAGATTCCATGCATCCCTTGAAATAGGGCGACGTGAAGCATTTCTCCCTGAAAAATTAAAAAAGAACGTGAATTAGTTTCGTGTATAAGAGTTTTTTTAGAAGAGATAGGCAATAGCATGTAGCCGAGTTTAAAAAAGACTATTCCTTTTTCGATTACAATTCATTAATTTGTTCTAAATCCAAAATAAAATTATTCAGACAACTTGGCAAAAAAAAAACAAATCTACAAGTCTTTTCAATAAAAAAACAAACACTACTCTGATTTTTAAAGAAAGAAAGAAAGAAATAATTTATTTGCTGATAATGTAGGTAGTTGGAATAAAATGACAGCTATAAATGTCATTTTATATTTTAATTGAATCTTTTTTATATGAGTGATCTTGTTTTTGTTATTCTTTAATATATAAAATTGAATTAATTTGATCCAGAATCATATAAATAACATTATTCATGATGAACAGATCAAATTAATTTTACTTTTGACATAAAAACGTTGTCATTTTAGTCCGTATAATTAAAAATCAGAGCTTAATTTCAAATAGGCGTGTCCAAAAGTAGACTGCAAAAGGCAAAGTTAATAACTTGGCTTGAATACAGCTGGATTAGTAAGAAAATAAATAAGTATAATATTTAAGTATTCTGAGATAAAACATTTAAAATTATATAATTTTAGAGCGAAATATAAGAAAGATAAGGCTTTAGTGAATCTGGCTTCTGAATTCTACAAGATGATTTCAAATCATCTGTTACAAAAAATACGTTGCCTCAATCCATCTAGTGTGTTATCTGTCTTTATTATTATAATAGTGCATAACCAAAGTTAGAAATGATTACAATAGTGCTCATATAAAGTTAGAAAATATTTTAATAGTGCTCATAAAAAGTTAGAAAATATATAATAGTGCTGAAAAGTAGGCAAGAAAGGCATGCTGTTAAGTCAGGTTCAGAAATGCTAGAAGTTATAGAAAAATGCTGTGAAAAAGAAGAAGATTAGACCTTTTACCTCTATTTCATACTTACGATCCTTGGTTTTTTTTATTAATATTTTATTTTTGCTATTGCATAGCTGTGTTAAAATATAATACAAAAATATTGCGGATACATAGCGTGCTGTTAAATACCCCAAAGCTGAAGAAATGCTTGACGCATTAGAAAAAGATAGATATAGGAAATATAAAATTGTGAGAAGGAGAGGCAAAATAAATTCGGTTGGTATACCTAATTCCCAGACGAAGGGGGGACGGCCCCGTGTAATATTCTTATATATTCCTTGAACTGTTCTAACTGGTCAGTTTCTTGTAGCACCTCCACGCAGCCTTTGAAGTAATCTGTCGTGAAACAGTCTTTCCTGTGCCCCAATAAGGAATAATGCACTTTAATACATGTTCTTTAAGATTGGAATTGAGTAGAGTTGATTTTGAATTGTGAATTAGTATTGTCATCGTTATTACGCTTAAATATCTTGACGATGTAATGCCAGTATCATGATTATCTTATCAAATCTTGGAAAATACTTATCATAAAAACACGAGTCAAAACTAATTCAAGATTCCAAATCAACTCTCAAAATGCCTGCCATAAACTGGCACATATAAACAAAAAAAACTGTAAAACGTCACATTTGAAAAAGGAATGAAAGACAAAACGCAACGGACCTGCATAGGGTGTAGAGCTGTGGTTCTCGGAAGAGGTTGTAGCAGTCGTCGCAAATCCTGTCGAGCCGGGCAAAGATGGCCGCGTCATAGACTCCTTTGCACTCGAGGGTGAAGAAGGAGCGTCGTGCGACGTGGTGCGACGACGAGGGCGGCGCCGCTGCGCCCAGGGCCACCGCCACCAGTGCCGCGCACGCCAACTGAATCGAACTTAGATGCATCTGGAAACGAGAAAAAAATAACATTAATAAAGGTACAGAAAACAGGAGGAAACTAGTGTTGCGGTTAACAGTCAACCGTTTGATTGATGCAATTAGCCCCTGATATTTTTATAAATTGCATCGTATTTAAATCATTCCTTATTGAAAAAGGATTTCCCTCACAATTCAGGTCTAGGTTAATAATGTTTCATACTTGGCGTAAAGTCACGATTTTACCTTACATCAAACGCTTATAATTCGGTTATAAATGACCACTAAATGCCTATAAATAGACGGTTACCGTTGCTACTAAAATTATTCACACCGGGAAGATGGTATTATAATTGGACGGGTCTTCGTGTGTATTACAGTTATTATTATAAGTACTTTAACATTATCAATACATAAATGGCCGCTATTTAGTAACGGGGAGGAGGATCAAATGATTGAGCGGCAATGGCGCAATATTACGCAGCCTCTGCGCACGCGCAGGTGGAGTTGTCACGCGGTTAAGGGAAATACGCGTATCACAGCCGCTATTTTATGAAACCACATAAAATGTATGCGATGAGCTGTAATTTCCATATTTTGATAACATTGTAAAGACGCAGTTTAGGTATAAAATGCCACATGTTCAAGTAGCGACAAGAGAAGGCCTTTTATTTTTTAGGTAGCAGACGGTTTTCCTTTAAGAATTATTTACTCTCGTGGCTATTTAAATAAGGACCACATAACTTGGGCCTTTGGCCACTACTATTCTAAATCTATAGGACTTAAACTTCACAATAAAACCCCGCCTTAACCGATACGGGGCGATAGTTTAAGCGCAAAGTGAACGGGCGATTATCTCAAAGTGGACTCTGTAAGTACACGGTGTCCCAGTATTCATGGGTAGGCAGGGAAATAAGAAAGTAAAAATGTTGGGGTCTGAATTGTAGGTACACATTTTTTTACCATTGGGTAAGTGAAAAGCAGACTTGAATCAAACAAGAAAGCTTGCAAGTTTACAGGGAATGTCAATTTAAAAAAAAACAAAAGGTCTGTAAAGCCAGCAAGAACTGATATAGAAATTCTTCTACGTCTGAAATCACAGAGAGCAAGCTTGTTGATCAATACTATAATAACAAGACGGCTTTGTTGTGCAGCAGATCACTAACAAGCAAATGTGGTGCTTTTAAGTATATTTGAGGTCAACACGCATACCAAAGTGTAAGGCACCATGACGTATCTATAGATTATCAAACTATTATATATAGCACAGTAATCTACTTGTAATTTTAGAGCGCTTAGCCGATACATTTTGCCTTCTAAAACCGTGTTACATAAATTGCTCGATTAGTGTTTTAATTTAGAAATATACATTATGTTTCAATTACCCGAGCCTAGGGCTATTCGAGACACTTAATTGCGGGTAGAAAATAAATGGAAAATTGCTGGCAATTACTTGCTTAAATAAGGCCGCAGGGTCATAATCATGTCTAGTTATTGCTTAAAGTTCTTTATTTAATCTATGCGTAGACAGATTCTCTTTCTAAGAATCTATGGTATCCCTTTGACATTTATTAATAGTTTATGGTTCATCGTCTATAGCGGCAGAATATTAGGTATTGAAGGGTACCGGTGCGCACAATCGCCATTGTAGACCAACTGTTACTAATGCATGAAACAGGAAATTATCACAAACTTACAACATATTCCACGCTCCTTTCCCTAGCTTTCCAATCAACACGGATATTAAGCACTTGTGCAATTTCTGTATTGAACATTTACGATATCTCATGTTTATTGATAAACTGTATGTGGATAGAGTTAGTCAACTCGATTCGTAATGCGAACTCTTTGGAATCGATTACATTATTATTTAGATTCTTCTCAGTTCCAATCATAAGTAATGAGAATGACATATCATTAAAATTACTCAAACGATTACTCATCACTTCCTGTCTTCTAAATTTAAACTTCTGCGAATTATTATTGTACCTAGTTATTATTATTATTTTTATTTGCAGCTATTAGATGAGCAATGGTAGTAGCGTAATCGTTGTAGAAAAGCTAAAAGCCGCAGGTGTCAATTAAATGATCACTCCATATCACCTCACGTAAGGCGAAAGGCGAATTTTTATATCATTTATATTACGAGTTCTTTCATCTCAAGCCTACTTCGAATGACTCATAAGAGGTGATTGTCCTAAACTATGCTAATGGCCGGTTTTGGCCTTATTTTTTGCAATTTTACATACGAAATTATGGAACTTAATGGTTGTAGATCATTTTGCGAATGAAAAGTGAAATTCATTTCACTTTCTAAGGTCATTGATTCCCTACCTTAACCACAACGACAAGACATCAAGGTAAAAAGGCAGAGACCAAATGAAATGAACACTGAAAAAAAACTTTGACTCAAAGGACCGAGTTTTAATGTTCCCATTGTTTCATATCAATAAAACTCGAGACTTGTCACTACTTAACCCTACGCCGCGCACACACTCTAATAAAGTGTTACCCGTGTCAATAAACAAACATTATATATACGTAACGTTTCCTGATTGGGCCAAGTGGACCGGTTCTGACTTCGGTATCAGTATAAAGTGAGCCGACAGCTGCATCGAAAATGTGGAACAGAAGTTTTACCCCCAATTTATGTGTCAAACTCTACTGTACTGCTAAATTTTGACAAGCTAAATTAAAGTTTGCCAAGCTTTAATTTAGCTTTAACACCGGGGGTTACGAATTTAAATGGGCCAGGATTTTCAGGGCCAAAAGACCACATTACATTGTGTATTTTAGAATCAAATTTAATGGTGTCTACAACAATATAAAGAAAACAAGAAGCAATCATTTTTCTGCCGTCCATAGTCTTTACACAATTTTTTCAAACATATGAGTTTCTATATGTTACACTAGCTATTCCCCGCGGCTGTGCTCCCGTGGGCCACCCCACATGACTCGTTTTCGGGATAAAAAAACTAGCCTATGTCACTCAGGAATAATGTAGCTTTTTATTGTTGAAAGAATCTTTTAAATCGGTCCAGTAGTTTTGGAGCTTATTCGGTACAAACAAACAAACAAATATTTTCTCTTTATAATATTATTATATTATATAGTATAGAAAAGGGAGAAACCAGTTTCTATGTCACAAAATAATATGAGAAAAACACGGTCACTTTTTTCTCTTCATCGTTTCAGTATTCAGTTTACCACAACTGGGCCTTCTTTTGTAAGTGTTTAGTGTCGTTTCGATGGCAGTCGGCATCGCTTTACGATTCTGTAACGAGGGACGCCCCAGGCAATGGTGATTCATGGACGATTTTATGAAGTTATTATGCCATGGTGGGCTCGTTCAATGGTGGTCCGGTGGTCGGCAGTTGTCAACATGTATCTACAGTCTCGTGTAAGTATACTTATTGTAGTTTTATGTTGTACTTGCACTTGTTGATGCATTTATAATTCTGTAAAACTGAATTTAAGTAACATGAAATAATACCTATTCGAATCTATAAAAGGCTGGTGATCAATTAAGAAAATATTGATAAATTAGGGCAGACTAAATTTTGAAGAACTGCAAAGTAACCTGCTGACTGAAAGGATTTTTACACTGGATTGTGTTTTCCTATTTCCAATTTTGTGACTTTATCGAACGTGCAATGTTCTTGCAGTACACTTTACGTGGCCTTTCCGGTTTATACCAATACCAATGGACATTTACTTATTAAATACCAGTCGAATATAACCTTAAACTTTCAAATCCAACCCTTTCACTGCCACAATACAATGCAGATCAAAAATCATTCAGAACAGACGTGCATTGTGCAATGCAGTCAGCTTTCTCAAAGAAACAATGCAATAACTGTGTTAAAGAGAATAGAGGTGCATTGAAGAAGATAAAATATCATATCTAGTGGACTAATAAACTTTAAATCCTTCGAAATGATTTCGGAACGATACCTTTGAACATTTTAATGTTGGTATCACTGTAAGTGTGAATTCCACTTTCATTTACATTTCACTCATGAATTCTGCGAATATGCGCACTTTCTTACAATCTAATGCCAAATTGGTAGCTGCTATTCCAGTTCCAACCAAAAATAACTCTTCTGCTTATATGAAATTCGTTAGAAAAAAACAAGTGACAGTCGGACGTCGGTAGAACCGAAAAAGATATTGCCTGGTAAAACTAGGCTTCTATCTAGCGGTTAGTGAATGTAGGCTGAACAGACATAGAATAATACATGAGAACATTATCGAACTAGTTAAAACCAGTACCTACTGCATTTTAGAACTAGAATGTTGGTTTGCATGGAACGTAAGCGCAAATGACGAACTTGTACTAGCGAGTTATTTTTTTTGTTGCACTATTTGCTTTAAAAACATTCTTCTATAAGTGAAGTGAGAGTTGCTTTACATCAAGCGGGATAAGGCCAAGAGTATCCTATTCAAAATACTGAGAACCTAGAATCGGACTTATGATGCATTTTAATCGTCCTGTGCTAAAGCAATTTAAATCGCCACAGTCCTCAATAATTGTAAAACAAATGCCATTCAGGAATTTAACCTGCACTAAATATTCATTAATAGAGCATCCAATTCATTGAAAACTTAACTTTCTTCTGGCATGGGATTAGATACGTTTCACACATATTTTACCGAGACATACATAATGTAACAGCAGGCACAAACTGTCGCTTGTTACGCAAGTGTGTGTCTGAAGTAGTGTACTCATTGACCGACAACTGAACTACACATAAAAGTTGCCCGGTGCCCCACAGTTGACAGCCATAAATGTGGATAGATGGAGGAGGAGGGCAAATCCAAAGAAAAAATTGATGGACTGTGCGAGGAGTGATATGAAAGAAAAGGACGATAGCCTGACGGTTGACAGGACAGTATGGAAGAAGAAAACGTGTTGCGCCGACCTCAAGTAACATGGAACAATGGCAGGAAGATGATGATAAAACTTGCCCCACCGACCGCAGTTGAGTAGCTCTTGCCCAGATTGCTAAAAATCTGATACCAGTCTAGCCAAGAAGTAACGTGTTACCCAAATACTGGGTTGTGGACGTCAGAAAGGCAATTGATCCATGTAAAATACTGGTAATCAGCTGCTTCCAGTTAGACTGGAAGCCGACTCCAACATGGTTGGGCAAAGCCTAAGCAGATTATTTGCTAAATAACTAACTTGCCGATTTGCACAACAGGCACTTCTAATAGTTCATATCTATGGTACTAATCTAGATTATGTAAATATTTACTAAGTATTTTAATTATTAGTTAGGTGCTAAACCTCATTTATTTTATGATTTTGCACAGTCTTAATTAAATAAATGAATATGGTGACTCATGCAATCTAGGGCAAGCCTTAGGTAAAAATGACATCACAAATTCTATCTAACTACACTAATCTGCAGTCAACAACTAACCGCAATAGTTACCCAACAGTTGCCAGCTATGAGCTAGTGTGTAAGCAGCTTTACAATCCACGCACTCACGCGCAGGGCGAATAGCAATTATAGATAGCAGACTGCTGGGCTACCGCCCAACGAGACTGGCTCGGTTAGTGTTGGATACATGCCTATATAGACATCTATATATATGTGGTGCGTAGCTCTAATTGATCTGAAGCAGGCCTGTCTACATTTAAAAATGTATTAGTAGTTGGTACGAGTAGATATAACGTCGCCATTTTGGCTGGATAAGCCATTGGTTTGGTGAGGTTTTGTGTTACAAATTGATTTTGTATGAAGCCGGTAGAGGTGGCGATAGTTTGGGGAGACTTATCTCCAGCAGTGGACGTCTTTCGGCTAGAATTATTATGAGTATGTCTTAAGAAAGTTAAGTTTAATCCCTATAGCTTCTAACAGTACAAAAGCATTAAGTGTGAAGCAAAACCCTTAGCTAGTCGAAAGCGAGAGAAATCTGGACACGGCACCTCATTATAATATCGTTAATTCACTACATAATTACAGATTTGCACACAAAAGCTCTTTATTATTATTTATTATCTTTATTTATCTTTAGGACAGCAATCCATTTTAAATTAAATTTCGCATCACCGACAAGTAAAACTAATACATCAGCTGCAACCACGTATCCAATATGCACATAAATAAGTCCTCAGAACTTCGAGAGTCCGGGGGAGTGAGTTACAGAGATTTAGTGGCGTTACGCAAAGCCTGCGAGAGTGTGCGTGGTTTGCCGCGCTTGCACCGGTCGGCACGCCCTCTGCATGGTAATTACGATAGCTGGCTAGCTGCTAGACTGTCCGGCACTCCGGCTGCCACCCAACGCGGCAGTAAGGGGCAGCTCACACGAAGACGTAAATAAAGTAGATGTAATAGTTAAGACACGGATAAGGCTGTCTTCAAACGTTTGCATATACGCGTTCACCATACAAGAAACGGCATTTTTTATGTGTACACGACCTCTACCGAAGATATCTCCAATCTATATATATGACCAATCTGTGGCATCAGAAAAACACGCATTGCGTCCTGTCAATCAGACTGTCAGAAAAACAAAGTCTCTGTGTGAGCAGATCTTTATCCTTCTTGCTATGCGCAGCGTAAACGCAACTTTGTGTTCAAGAAAAACTGCAATATAGATTGAGTTCGTGTGCGTAAACAAGGTGGGCGAGATTCGAGAAACTACTCAATATAGTTACTAAAATAGTGTGGCAACTTTATAACTGCGAAGGAGAATTAATTTGCTGAGCTGGTTTAGACAGGATTGGTGTTAAGTAATGGCGTAAAAGGATGCTTGATCTGCAGTAGGACGAAAAAACGCTTTTGAATGACGATGGTGGAAAATCCTAGAATAATTCTAGAAGGCAAAATTACATGGTTTGTTACTGACTGAAAACTGAAAAGCCAGAATATTTATTCCAACACCTCAACAAAGGAAAGCACATAGGACAAGAGGCAGTTCCCTAATGCCATTATTATATTTTCCAATACTAAATTTACAAACAGAATAACAGTAGAATCTAGGTGACGACAACTGCATTTAGATATGTCCTCAAAACGCATAAACTCTACAATATTATTTGTTTACAAAATTAACAAATTCAAATAACCAACATAATAAGATCTCTTGTTTACAAAGATTATTATAAACTAAGAGGTCTTTCTCAACTGGATGTTCTATAGACGGTATGGCACCGCTTATTTTAAGAGTATTTTGATTACAGACGCCCACAAACGACCTGAGCGATAAGTGGGTAATATTTAGGATTTCCATCTTACGTGGTGGTGTTAATGTCAATATAGGTACGTTGTTTACATAAGAAAGGATGGGCAGTCTACCTGGGGAGTGACGTCAGACATACGGCAACTTCGCTTAGCGAAGTGTTTATAGCAATATTATAGTCCACTGTTAGTTGACGCGATTTCTGGGGAGTGCCAAAGTGTTGTATATGTGATGAATATCATAGACGTTAAATCCAGTATGTTCCTAACCAAACCCAGTAACAAATCTGGAAGATATGTAAACTTTGCATGTGAAGTTTGCAAGTGCAAATCTCTGGATTTGATTGGGTTAAAAATCCTGACAGTTTAATTTTTTTGTTAGAAATGATAACCCAGTAAAAAGATAGTGTTAGTGCCTTATTTCTAGCCCATACTTGTAAACGAAATTGAGCGCCTTTTATTGGCCATCGATTCCCAATTACTTTCACAATTCTGCACACTATGAAAGTCCCTTTCCATAATTTTTCAAAACGCCCCAAATACAAGTAGTAGTTATGTTGCCATCGAAAAACCACTATCATCACACAAAAATCAGAGCAGCGAATAAATGAATTCACGACTATAAACAATGGCGTGTATGACACGCATCGTCCGCCATTGTGTCTGCGCGGACTCAACCTTGGGGCTGGCCTCACCGCGGCCTTAGCGGACCAATTCGGACGCTCTCACTTCCTAGATTCACTGGATGGAGAGGACTGATATCATGATGATTCAAGATCCGGGAATGAAGTAAAGATAAAAATAGCGTATTGAAAAAAAAATACTGTTTCGAATTTAATTTGATAGATGCTGAATAAGATTCAGGAGCGAAGACCAAAAAAGAAGGAGTATCTTGAAAAAAATATACCCATTAATCTTACTCCAAATCTTCTCCAGAGATTTCGTTTCGAGATGGAGAAATTAAGCTACAAGGCGAGCTGTATTACGATTTTATTATCCAATCAAATTTAGCCATCTATAATGTGTGTAGGATTGGTTTTCAATATAGATACACATCATAATAGTGTGCTACTATTCAATTAAAAAAATTGTAGCGTAAGCAAGCCAACAGGACATAGAATTCCTGCCAAGACTCGGGGTCAATACTCAACTTATGATTTTGAAGCTATCGACCCTAATAATAAATTCAACCGACCTATACGTTAGCATAGTTCATCGAACGATCCAGACAGTAAGATGTTTGACTTCGAGGAAGTCAACACGCTTAGAAGTCAACAATCCTGGCTCTCCCAGTCAAGGATCCGTAACATAGTATTAAAATTAAGTCCTTGTACAAACAGGTATTCGCTTTTCTCAGCAACGCTGTCTAAACGTATGTGATGCCTTCATAAGCGAAATACTAATGTTTGTAATGGAATCTCCTAGAGTGTTATCATTCAGGAGAAGCTTACCGATCATGTGCAAGGTCAATCTCTTTGTAAACAAGTGACGATTCTTTCAAACGTGTCGTGTACTTGTGTAATTGTCTCTTGTTCTTACATATTTCGTTTCTATGAAGAATATTGTATTCCTTGCTACTTTAGCTGCATCAGACTTTTTCATGCATGGAGTACTGTTCTCATCTCTAGGACGGATCTGCCAAATACCAGCTTGATGCACTAGAGTCGATTGAAAAGCCGGTCAAGAGACTCATCGGCAATGAGGCGCTGGTCAAGTCAAAGCTCCAGAGCCTTGAACATCGTCGCCGAGTTGCCAGCTTGTCGGTTTTTATCGGTTACATTTCGGGGAGTGTGCGATGGAATTGACAAGACTATAGACAATAAAAAAAAAGACTTTCATATATACCAGCGAAGAAAATATAGCTTTGACAAAACTTTCTTCCAAGGTAAAAGCACTAGGGAGGTTTTATAAAGATCTTGCAGAACGCCAAAGATCTTTGGAGTCTTTGCAAAGGACAGGCGTGATTACTTACAGGAAAATAGCTATCTGATTGTCCCAGTAAAGATGCAGCTTATCTTTCCACAACCGTCTAAAAACCCTCGCAAACTACAGACTATTTATCGGCCGATAGATTGGTCAGATTGAAAATTACTTTCATTACTAAATCGTTGTAATGTGCGTATAACAAAGGAATTTTCACATACTGATTAGAGAACCGAACAAACCAAACTATCGGCCGATAAACCGGGGGCTCTGTTTTATAGGCCGATAGTTTGGTGGAAACTATCTCACCTGATGGTAAGCGATCATGTGGTCGACGATGAAGCACGCTTGCCTAGATGTAACCTATTCACTCTTGATCTAAGCTTTATATCAAAAGCATGATAAAACACGTGACACAAAACATCGCAGTTTCTTTACGTTAGCCTAGCTAAACGATTGTGTATCTCGTAGGACAATTAGCAGGCTAGGTCGACATCGCGTGATGACTCCCACCAATGAGCGACAATTAGCCACGAGCGCAGCTATGTGGGTCAACAAGGAATTAGAGAATATTGTGCCGACAAGATTATGTGTCCCTGGTAATCCGGATTGTAAAGATATGGCGTAGTGTGGTGCAATGCTGCGATGTTTTGCGCATTTTATTAAAGGGAAAAACTCTGGTGAAATCTGCGAAGAATGTTTGAAGAATTAAGGAAGATTTTGGGGCTGATCAAGCTGCAGATGTTAATATTTAAGTGAGAAAAGAGGCAATTTCCCAAAAGACAGAAGATGAATGGTGTTCTTACCGCTTCATGAAAAAAAATTAGACAGAAAATCAAAATCCAATGAAAGTTCCTTTTCTTACCCAACTACTCGAAGTTTCATCAGTTGCTAACTAAGTAAGTATTTTGACGAATTTCTGACATAGGAAAGCAGCTGGAAGTAGACCGTGCACCACTATTTCTCTGCATACCTCTATTTAAATCTATGTGCTCAAGATTATGCCTAACCAACACAATATATAATATTGATTTACGAGAACATTTAAAAGGTGATAAAGCAACGTCGTTCAAAAGCCACATCCAGTCAATTTTAAGTCTGCGTTGGTGTCATTGGTAAGAAACTGTCGTCATCCTATTGTCTGATGCCAATTTATTAACTATGCTATTTCTGTGCCGAGTATTTTGGTACAACCAAGGAGTACCTATTTCTGTTTTTTTTAAAGTATACTACTAAAATACCATTACGTTAGGTACCGTTTGCCATAACCACAGATTCCTGTGGCCATAACGCGTCATGAAAAATGTAAAGGGGAGATGAAGTGATTTGCTTTTTAAACTAGTTTTTGGAAAAAGAACATTTTGAATTTTCAGCCAGAAGAGAACGTTTTTTTGAAATTCTGGCATTAAAAGTCGCTTATCTTTTTATTAAAATGTTTACACGGTAATTTTATATCATATACATGAGTTTGTATTTAGAAGTTCATTAGGCAATTGATGGAAATTGAAATGCATTTTCTTTCAAAATGTTCTTGCTTGTTCTTACCGAGTCAACGGCCGATAGAGTTCAAGATAGATTAAGGTGTCTACCTTAACAATATAATGACACATAAAATTGACAAAATCCTTTCTCCCCATCAAATAATTCGTCCTTTGCCATATAAATTGATTCCACATTCATTCTTCGCTACTTTAGAGTCACCGAACTCGGTACAAGTTCAATTCTGTCTAGTTCATGCATGGGAGTTGGTTGGCACTAGTTGGCAATGCTGAATGCCTATTCGTTGCGTACATGCGCCCGAGTTGCCGATCGCGCCTCGCTGTCTGCAACGAGAATCAGAGGCCGGTTACACGCACACGCTTGCAGTGCGTATCTACATGCGTACGATTGACAGGGGTGTGTCTCGACTACTTTTAGTCGGTAAAAAATTTTGAGTTCAAGGTGGGTTAAACTTTCGACGATTTTAAATTTTGGTAAAGATCCGTCAGGATTTTTTGTAACCATGCAGCTGTTCAAAATGCAAAATCTCCGTAATATGACGGTTATTTTTGTAATTCTAGCTTCTAAAACCGTAGGAAGAGTGGTTTTCATAAAAAAAAATTGAGTTGGCAATTTGGCAGTTGTCCAATTCGACCAAAAGTCGCTCCAAAACAATTATAAAGACGCATTCTTCAACAAGGCAGCCCTAACAACTTCATAGTGGAAATTACATGAATTTTCCTTTTTCGCAATCGTTTGCCACTTAATACCCGTACACCCGCAGATAGGATGTAATCATTTGCTGATTATGATTGACTTTTAGTTAAACGTGTCAATATATCATGTGCGGCACTTACGAGCAATTTCATCAGAATTAATTTAGCTAAATTATTGACTAGGTTTAACGTTAATTTAATGTTTTATTAACTTGAACTATTACAGACTTGCAACACCGGAGCTCAACGAAATAGGTGACTAGATAACGGTAGACTTTTCGTCTAGAGTTTCTTGGCATGTTAGTATAGGATCGAGAACTGTGATTGCATATTGAATGTATGGCAAAATGAAGTGCGGGAAACGGTTTTCTCTTTACGGTGTTGAATGAGATAAAGCAGTTTCGATAAATGTGGGACATAGTAGAACATTAGCATAAACAATTAGATGAAGAAGTCAATGATTAATAAGATCTTATCTAAACAAAGTAATGACCAAAACACGTGCTTAAAACTAAGAAAAATGATCCCCTAAGTCGCGTTATACGAAGGGATATCGTTTTCATTTTAACAAGACTCCTGTTATACCACTTCACGCGAAGGTCTACGCTAATACTACGATAAATGAGGATCAACATACATTGACGAAGACTTTAATATATTGTGAGTGCAACAATGCACAGCGCGTGAGGCGCATAGGCTAGTCGATATCAGTAGGCATACATCTGTCATGCGTGAATATTATAAATATTACAATCACATGACTAATGCTATGAATATGCGTTTCTCTTTGAGGAAACTGTTGAACTTCATCCAGAAATTATTTGTCAATATTTCAATTATCAGAGAAAAAATTTAATAGTGTTGCGAATTTAACAACTGTCAAAATTGACAGCTTGTCAAAGCTGTCAAGACGATTAGCGGTAGTCGAAAAAAAAATTGTTCTCAATGGCCAATTACAAACCAGTTGCCAATTCCGAATTCAAAGTAAGTTATTTTCATTTGTTTGTGTGCGCCTATTAAATGTATTAAAGGTATTCTTGGAAAGGGTTTAGCCCGCCCATAACAACTTTACCACGAGAATATCGTCTACATAATTCATCCAACAATCAAGAACGAGGCAAAGCTACTAATTATCGCTCCGCTCCCCGTGGTCCCACCATTACGCTGTATAACTAGACTAGATCAAGTTTATTTATGTAAAACTAGATCCCCGGTCACGCAACTAAAAAAACACGTATTGGAAAATTGTCGCGCAAAGCGGCTTGGGCAGGAAAGTCGGAACATTCGAGAAGCCAGCCTGTTTTAACGTAACAACTTGAGCGCGCGACTTCGTCCGATCACATGGCTTGCTTTTATGTTTACGAGGTAAATAGAACTTTAAGTTTTAGTGCCCTGTTTAAATTATATTGAGTGTATTGGATGGTGGGCTGGTAGTAATTGGTTTTCAAATAGGCTTTTATGGCAATTGCAATGTTTCATATTGCATTGTGTTCACTAGCTAGAGTAAACTAGAGTGGACATCTTTTGCCATAGAATGAAAAAGGTCAAATTATGGATGACCTTTTGCATTTGAAGCAAATGTTCAAGTAAAATCGTAAAAAATAAATTCTCAATGTCTGAAATTCGACTACAAAAGCTCTGTTATTCGAGGTCGAGTCCTATTTCCAATTACATAGGAAGAATGCAGCTTACGCAAGTTTCCTTTGCCAATTAGTGTAAGAAAAGAAAGTGGCGGGCTCCAGGATGACGTCATCATACAGCTGATTACTGTACAGATAATAACGCATGCCATGCGAAAATTTATTACAGACGTCTCGTTTTTTTTTCAAACGGGTACACGAAACCGGTTTTTGGTCAGAGACGGTTTTTTTTGACAGAGACACGTCATGGGTGGAGGCTGTGGTTTTTGAAACGGTAATTAATTCTGGTTTGAAGTCAGGTAGTGTACTGAGTGTATTTAAATTAAATTGAGTTGTCTGGCATCCGTAGAATCTTTTTTGCACATAATACCTGTCTATTTATGATGAATTTCAGTAATATTTTAATAAATGTTCTGACATAGAGATTGGAAATCTAATGAGATGAGTGAAGATTTATTGACGTGCCACAAATTAAGCAGAATACAAACTGTGTTCAACCACTAACACACAAACCATCAATTTCAGATTATCAATCATGAAATGATATTGGCCCACCGTGGAAGATTTAAAAAAGAACCACTTCTCGAGCACAGGCATTAATCGCGAGCGTCCAGACCGAGATACAGATTAAAAAAGAATAAATAAATAAATACACAAACGGCGCTTTGGCGGCAAAACTTGTTTCAGATCGTTCATCCAGTTTGCCGCTTTTACACATGTAATAAAGTTGAATATCGTTTAAAATAACATTTGACAGGTGTAAATGACGTGGTTGTGTTAACCAGACTGACTGGTTCGGTCTAGTGCGATGAACTGCACAGGTGGTCCTTGAATGACTAGAGATAAATTTAATATAGCATAATAATAGAGAGGCGATTGACGTGCGACGTCCCGACAGAAACCGAGAGTCGCGCGGGAAACATGGGATAGTTACGGTTTTTTAACTGTACAGCACTATTCGTGGGAAAAATTTGCTGCTGAAAGATATATATTTTTTAGAATTTTTATAAATTTTATTATCTGTTAGTTTTAAATTATATAGAAGATAAAACACGTCATTCAACAGTGTTTTAGCGTGATAAAAAGATAAATCTGGTTCGAGACATAAAATAATTCGTAACCTAGCAAATTGCGGTACAGTACGGTTTTCCTCGATGAGTATCCAAAACCGTATATAGCTATTATCATTAAGGCATTCATATGTAAATGACTGAACGTCATTGCGTTTATTCTGCGTTGCAAAACTGTGTAACCTCATTTTTTCCATGAGTTTTTTTCCAATCAGAAAATTACCTACTGTTCCACATTATATTTATTTCTATATTTTACTGGATATGAGGAAAAACGCATATTATAAGGCGTAGTTCTAGGATATTTCATTCCTAATAGATAACGCAGTAGTACGCAATCGGAATGACGAAGAATTCTTGCGTCAAAATTCTACAGCAATCCACGATTACGTACTAAATTATGAAGAAAAATGAGTCAGAAAAAAAGATTTATCTAATAATATATAAGCTCATCCGTACCGCATCTAGCCCACTGAATTACCTAACATTATAAAAAAAAATACCTACTAATCTAGTCGACACAATAATTATTATCAACCGGCGTGGAAATATTTACAGTCAGAGAAAAAGAAACAATGACCATATCGTAAGTGTCATAGACAATTGTCAAGTCTAGTGCGATCTATGGTTTATGTCCGCTTCCTGAAACGTGTTCCGCTTGTGTCATGTAATTGCTTATTACCTATACCTATTACATTATAAATAAAAGCGCATAATTCTTAAGAATACTTATACTAACCTAACCATAGACAACTATAACTTACCTAATTATAGACATAAATACTCATATGTATTGTCATTTATTCCCTGAAATGGATCACTGTCTTTTTATGGCCTGTCATGATAAGATCATTCTATACATTTGTGATGTAGAAATCTCTGTTTGGCAGTGTATGTGCTTATTTTAGTTTCCTAACTTACAAACAAAATTATTTGTAATAAAATGGTCGTGTTTCAGTCACATTTGGGGTTTCCGAAACTTTTAGGTACCAACGTTTATGTTTCTAAGTTAATTGGTAACTAGGTAACTAGGCACCTATATACCCAATTTTAAACATGATCTAATATTAGGTACCTAACTTATTATTTAGAATAAAATTAAGATGACATAAACAACTAAAATGAATGAATGAAAATAGAATCATTGCGGTTACAAATACCAAGCTCAGTGATTATTTTGGCATCTGTGGTTAACATACCAAAATAATTGATCATAACCTAACTCTTCTATTGGTAGGTTCACCTCCATGGCTAAGTCCATTTACAATCAGGAAAATAACCTTTTAAGCAATACGTTTGGTTACAGCTTTAATTTAACTATTTCAGTCTCTATAAAACAACTGACACCAAATCTATTTTCCAACATAATAAAACGTAGAATAAAAACTTATTTGGTTACTATATCAATGAACCAAAACAATATTGCAGAAGCTTAAATAAATAATTACACAGACACATAATATTATTGAATTTAGCTGTATTTATCTAAACACGCAAGGGACTATATATTTAATAACATAGCAACCGCATCAAAGGAAATCTGCCAACTCAAAACATGAATAAAATAAAATGAAACATAACCATCGATGAAAAAACCAAAATAAACAAAAGTTTAGAGGACACTCGTCTGGCGCATAAACAAGTCATGACAACGTGCGACGTATGTACGTAGTCTGTGGCCAGATTTAACCAATCATACATTAGCAACGGGTCGTCCAGACGGCGCGCGCGCATCTTTATCGGTATCCCCGAAACTACATGAATAATTCCGAAACCACAAAGATTTAGGAATTAATCTACAAATTTCAGTTCTTTTTTTTTCATTTTTATTCGAAATAACTTACAAAACGAAATTCTTTCTTGGCATCTAAAGTTTGCTCTAAATTTTTCAAGCGCGATTTTATAGTCTCAATAAATTACTTCTGCCGATCAAAAAATAGTTTGCAAAACCTTTTATTTTAGCTTAGGAATTAAACCTAGATAGATCTTGGTTGAACCATTGTGTAAGATACTAACCTACACATATTTTTCTATCTTTTTCTAGAATGCTTATGAGATTCCAGAGAGACGCTTCACTATTATGACATGTCATTGTATAATCAATTACTTATAACACGCATTACTATCATAAATTCATAACACACGACTTGCGGTTTCTTTTTCACTGCACTTATTATAATGATATTATTTTAAAATTATTCCGCGTAAGATAAACTTTTAAAATGACTCACTCTGGCTGTAGACTTCGCACAACGGTGTGAACTCCTGCGCAACTGAGAGTGTGTGACCTTTTACCCAAAGATCAGACAACTACTACTCATAAATTGTATTAATTCTTATTTATACTGAGTATTAAGGAGTTCAAAAACCCATTTGAATAATTACGTAACCTGATTAAGTTACATAATCATGTTTATGAAGACTGGTTTAGGAATAGTGCCATTATTTTTGTTGGGCATTTGATTTTTTTTCGCATATTAACGAAATCTGGATAGCCTGTAACCCTCAGTAATTGGTAATCCAGAACCATTTTTAATGTAAGGGCAAGAATGAGAAGAAAAACATTCAGTTTATCAAATAGCTGAATCTATTTTCCTACCTACCACGGCATATAATAAAAATCTATTTAATAACAGTATGCATAATTTAAGTCCATTAACCTTTCATATAATCCATAAATCTTTTAATACTACAGAAAGGATACTACAGAAAATGTCAAACAGTGTTAAACATAATTTTATTTGTTTTATTCTGCTTTTTATTATTCACGTTTAGTTAAAGTGTCACCGGTGTCTGGGCAGTATATATTAAGTATATTTATTAAGTCTTTTTACATAAAATGTCGTATTTAAAGTTGGCCATCTTCCAACACTGCTTATCATTTTGAGGATGCTATAATTCAGATTCATTCACGTTTCGGAAGCGTGGGTTGCCATTCACAGCGGTTCCTATTTATTTGTTATTCTAATATTATCGTTTAGTTTTCATTATTTGGTGAGTAATATGTTAATTATGCTATAATTTTGGAATTGCGTCGTTGGTGAGGTCTTGGGTTCGATGCCCGGGTCTTGTAAGTTTTGATCTGGAATATCTCGGTAGCAGTCCAGAGTTTGGATTTAATAGCCTCCTATTATATGGGACTTAAAAATATAACTGGTGAAAAGTGGCCCTCTGTACAAGCGTGATGTAAAAATATATTAATTAAACTATAATTTTAGAATAAAACGGAATTATGAATAATTTATTTAAATTTTTTGTGGTTCTACAGTTGTTTTGTTTGTGCTTAAAGAACCAATAATATGTTGTTAGTTCTGTACTTTGTTTATGGTTTTTACCTCGTAAAGGTGTCGGTTATCGTGTATTTAATCGTTAAAGAGTTAAATACACTTGAAATAATTTTAATACTGTTTGAAAATGCTTGTGTTTAAGTTTCAGAAAGATTATTATATTGACGTTTCTAAATATTGGTACCTTCAATATCTAGAAATGTTTCTTTTTGTTACTGAAATAACTAATGAAACGAAATTCTTTCTCGACATCTAAAGTTTGCTCAAATTTTTTTCAAGTGCCATTTTGTTGTCCGATCAAAAGATAGTGTTAAGAAAACATTTTTATTAGATTTTTTTTTGCAGGAGAAAGACCACCCGGTTTTAATGAACCTACGTTTAAATATAGTGGTTGTAAATTGCATGATATGGATCTGGCTCTCGAGACGGCGCGGGTTCGAAGACGGTCATCTTTTACAGAGAGGGATCCAGGACGCGTAGGGTTGCAAAGTTATTGGGTGCCTTAAGAATTAGGAGGCTCTTTTTGCAATGTTTTCGTCATTACTATCAAATGTTAGAATGTTTGTGTATAAGATGGAAAAGGCCAAATTATATATTTTTTGGGGCTTACATGCTTCTCGTGCTTAAAAGCTTCTGGAATCAGAATTACAAATCATCCATTCCAGGACTTTTCTACGAATGACTTCAAAAATCACCGAAACCCTTTCGAGTCATGAGAACATCATGCACTCCCGCACCGGTCCTAAGTGCATCACTGTACATACGTAAGCGCGTGTTCTTCGAGTCGGGCCGACCGCAGGCGTGGCGACCAGCCGGGAGGAAGGTGAACCGTGCGGTTTCCGATTGATATAAAACTGTCAAAGATATCGCGTGTACCCGCCACGGAAAAACACACTTTCATCTTCAATGACATCTTCGAGAAAATTTAAAGAGACTTGGCAGACTCTGAGATTATAAATATTAAAATACGCAATGATGTGTAAGAGAGGTGGAAGGAGAGGAATGGAAGCGATGAGTGACTTTAAAAGCGTATTTCGCTTTGAATTTTAGTTTATAGGTTGAGTGCAATGAGAGATAAAATCAAGGACAGAACGAGAGGAAGTTATTAGTCCAGTAACAGCTGGACGACTCAGATTTATTGCAAATATTCTTGCAAAATAATTCAAATAATATAAATGACACTGCAAAAGTAGTTAAAAACATCGATGACAGATTTGTTGCTAAATCAGATTTGTCTTGTTTCGGAAAAAAATTAAGATGTAAAATCAGAACTGGTTATAGAATAAGATCAACAGGACCGTACACAGTCAGATAGATAAAACACAATTCATTAAGCCGAGCGACAATTGGCAAGAGACAAAAGCTAACATTAGCACCCAAGCGGTCTTGTTTAATTTTATTTATTTCATTAAAGCGTTGTAAATATGTCTTATTGGTGACCAGACGGCGGGTCTCACTGTAAATTCGGTTTATTTTGAGGATACACCCGTTGTTACTCTCTTTGAGATTTGTTTTAGCTTTTTCTTGATGGTTTTGTAAGTTGCATTTTAATATTTTAGTCCACTGTTCTCTGTATTTTTTTTGCCAATTAAGAGTCTTTATAATGGGAAAACAGTTAACAACAGCCTGTATATAAGAAGTTGTTCAGTTAACAACAGCCTGCAAAGAAAACTGCAGAACTTGTTACCATAACTGATGCATGCTTTACAGATTGGATCACAGGTGTGCAGAATCTAAAAAATGCTTTAGATTACATTGTTATAGAACATTTAGGAGTTGTTGATCTACAATTAACAATAAATATAAATGTTTCAAATAAAAAATTTCAAATCTTCTAAAACTGCTTTCCGACTACCAAACGATATATATACGATATATTTGTAAGTACATCAAACATCAATGAATCGACACCAAATATCGATACGATGGTAATCGATGCGAATGTGCTACTATATTTAGCTGCCAGTGTCGCGTTACTAGCTACAACCACCGAGGGAATTCATTTGTGACCTACAAATCAACTGCTATATAAAATGACAACATGAGATGTTCTTATAGGGCTACTAGATGTTGGTGAAGTTAAAAGTAGAAGCAAAGTTCTGTAAGTAATTCAGTTTTAGTATGTCATCAAGTTTATTAATAGGTCTTCAAACCTTTTTATTGCCTTAAACATTTGTGGCTAGAAATGTATACTTTCATTTCGAATCGTCTTGTGGTTTTCAAATTAGTGGAATTTGAAATTAGTTAAATGAGAGTTTTTAATTTGAATCAGTGCTTATATTGTGCTTTCACTAAGTGCATGTATTTTATTAATACATATTTTACTCCTTTCTGTATATTTATCCAAAACAATTTATAACATTACACGAATGCGTAGCGGTAGCAACAAATTGAATGATTACTGGTAGGTCAATTCTTCAAGATCCTAATCCAATGCTTCTACAAATATTTTTGAAAATCCATCCGTATCGTTTTTACTGAACTCATGTTTTCAGACACAATATGTAGGTTAGGTACAAAGATACATATATTTCCAACATCTCGTCTTATTGGAAATAAAAACTTTAAATTTCATGCATCCATGTTATTATCTCAACATACATTTAAGGTTTCTGGTAGACGTTCTCTCGCAGACGCATCGTCGCCGCGTAACGTGATCTTCTTATTTGGGTCATCTTAAGTATACGACACAAGATATTTCATTAATTTAGCATCACATTTTATAGTCTGTACATTTAGAGGTCACGTGGCAATGTGCATTTTTTATGGCCAATTCTTTGATCATTAAAAGTGGTTATTTATATCCTTGGGTTGATCATCACGTGTTTTGTCATGTGGATCTTTAAGACACGCCTCCTCGTTTGTCTAAGCAGATTAATTAAGGAGGATAAGCAACTGATGTGACTAATGACAGCATTATTGTTGGAAATACTAAAGCAAACATTGATTCTCTGAACCATGTAGAACTATTGTTTAAACAGTTTGAAGAGTAGGAGGAGACCAAAGAACCAATGGATAGACTACATAGGCTATCCATTAGAGAAGATATGACAAGAAAGGAGGAGAATATTGAGATCATGATAAATATAGATGAAAGCGGCAGCGGACAGTTGCTTGGACCAGACACAACACCTGTCTGGTTGAAGAATCCTCTCCATTTTATTGAGGTTTGAGATACTTTTCAACCTATTCCGCATACCCCCAAAACATAAATCCTAACACAATCTCTAAAAACGGTGAACGAAAACATCGTGAGGAAACCGGCATGTCCCAGGACCAAAAATTCGAAGACATGTGACAACCACCAATCCGCACTGGTCCCACGTAGTCGATTAAAGCCAATTCCCTCTCTCATAGAGAGGAGGCCTGTGTCCCAGCAATGGGAACATTAAAAGGCTGATGATGATGTTAAATGATGATGGTAGAAGAAGACACGCTGCACCTGCACCGATCTCAAATCATCATTTTGGATAAAAGCAGAAGGAAGATGATGTAGACAAACTGTCTGACAAAAATACATTAAGAGCTATTGACATTGACAGTTAAAAGGATAGAAAACTGTTCGAATATTAAAGGAAAAACAAATGACCACCGATTGGGGTCATGGTGATAAATATTACAATAATTAACACTATAGCGATGAGTGACGTACTTACTTTGCATAAATAGGTATATTGTCAACTGAGTAAGGAACTTCCAATATAATATGCAATATGATTTTGTTGACCATGTTTGTATACATTGAACGATTGGTAACAGCTTTGATGAAGGAAGTATAAACAAACGCAGCAGTGTAGATTGAAATGTTATTTGAGTTACTCAATTTAATTTCTCGTTAGTTTGGAGTGTAATAACTGACAGTAAAGTTATGAATTGCAACAAAATTAGCGAGTCCATGCTGAATGTGAGTAATAAATAATATTGGGTATTTTTAGCACTTAGTACGACTGTGGTTAAGGATAAATAAGTGGAGTTTAACAATGTATATGAGGATAACTTACTCGGGACTTTCTATAAAAGGCTATCCTTTTGGAATTGTTTTGTTACCTCTGTGGTTTCCATGATCACATGAGAACGATAAATTTGAATATGTTCACCTAACTTGACTTAAATCCAACTGAATGTAGTTTACAATGTTTGTTCTTATTTTGAATATCAAAATACATTTTGTATTGTATATTTTTTTTTTTTTACACGTTTATACTTTCAACGCATATGCTTACTTCAATAAGTATATCTTTAACGTGAGGATTTTTTTAGCTTATTTAACACGAATATCTATATTAACGTCAAAGTCACCACAGTAAGCACACAACTAAATAGAAGAAAGACGTTTTGTTCCCACAAGAAATGCAAATAGAAACTGCATCCGTCAATTAGATACTCAGAATAATAAAAATCTATTTCAAGAACAAAGACAATAGAGATAAATCGTGTGAAATACTTAAACCCACGTTCATTTTCATTGAGAATAATAATAATAAAGTTGAGAATAATGATTTTATAGGTGCGTTGGCTTCGAGGAGCACGTTCTGTACAGCGTGCTAACTTAATAGCCTAAGATCCCGCTGCAAAAACCTGCAGGTAAGCAGTGTTTTGGATAAAGTTTAATTTTCATGAATGATACTGAATAGTATGATAGATTCCTGCAGGGAAAATATCTAGCCGCATATTAAGCATATTTTATATAGCTTAATTAAATATAGAAAGTTATGTTTGATCTACCCCAAATATAAAAGATATAAAGATATTCAATTAAATCCAACGTCATTTAAAAGAAAGTGTGTCGAAAATAGGAAAAAGTAAGGTTGCAAGCTTTCAATTAGCCGCAATCTGTGTGTTGCCAGTTTATCTGATAAACCTGGCAGCCCGTAAATTGTGGCTAACTACGAGCTAGGTGGTGTTGCATATGCACTAACGATACAAGACAAATTCCTAGTGTAGAACAAAGTTAAATAAAACCTAAAATCTAGTCGCAGCTAGATGCTGCCAGGCAACCCTTCAATAATCTATTCTACTATAAAAAATCATTCATTAAATCAAGTTTTATCAAAACAAATTACCTGCAGATTTTTGCAGTGGGATCTCATACTATAACGACTACGTTTGTGAATCAGTATTGACAGGTTGATATATATTATGTCATAAAGGCGCATAGAGTTATGAGGGTTAAGTGCTACTGAATAGATCAATTGATTTGTTGAGATATGCATCGTTTGTAGGCTTTTGTGATACTCAGTTGATGACCGCTGCGGTTACTTTGTTGTTCAAGGGTCTGTGGAGTTGTTTGTTGTTCGGTTGTTTTTTTTATTTTTGTTGTTTGTTTTCTTGTTTGGGTGTTAGATTCAATGATCGATTTTTTTATGGGCTTTGGTAAATATGTATGTATAGATTTCTAACTATTACGTATTAATTGATATGAATTGATAGTACAGCTGCATGCATCTGTAAATAATATGTGAAATGAATTAGGTCAGATCAATTGATTCAATGAAGAAAAAAAAAAAATTGGCACATGATGATATTAATTCTCAAACTAGGCCTGATCCTGTATTTTGGGGGCTAGTGGTAGCAATTGGTATTAATGTGAAAAAAACATTTACATTGCCTAATGATCAATTTAAATATATTCAGACAAATTAAAAAAAAGATTAAATCCAAACCAAATTAAAGAAATTAACAAAATCAATTAAAATTAGAATAAAACTAAAACCAAATTAAATCAAGCAAACAAGCAATTAATCTAAACTGTTATTATAGAAGTTGTAAAGGAAGAATAAAATATTAAAATAAATAAAAAATAGGAAATATTATATTTATTTACCAGAATAAGTAAGCAAGTAGTTTTTCAACAATTTGGCACCTACGATAGGTTTAGAAACATGGTTGTATTAACGTATGTGAAAAACCCCATTCAAATAATTTCAAAGATACCTCCAAAAAGGGCTAGGTATTGAAAATCAATCATGCCATTGACGTCACACCATGTGGTTATTATTTAATAAAAGTCTATAAAGGAAGGATAATACTATTATACACCTACTCTTATCAGTGAGTAACTTGTTATGTCAATAAATGGTAAAATTATAATACATATTAATATTTCATTCATGGTTCCATATCGCGTTGGAAAACGCGTGACTTGTAAGAACTTATGACAATAAAATGTATTTATGCTTTGTTTAGATTTCCATACTGGTTTTATTGTTTTGAAAATGTGTTCAAGCTGTTCCTATGTAATGATAAATAAGCAAAAAAATCTGCAAAGACAAAATTCAATACTTCTTGGATTTGTAAGAAAAAAAAGTTGCGTCAAAAAACGTGCGACAGAAAAACGTTGGTGCGTCGCGGCCCTAACATCATTACTCTACTTTGACGGATCTGGTAGAACATCCACGGGTAATTCTATGTTGTGATGTTTTTAGGAAAAAACAAAAATACATGTAATTAAGTGGACTTTGATTTTAAATATAAACTGGACCTATTCTGCCAATAAAAGTAAATTTTGTTGTAGAGCAGCTAAACACCTTGTTTATTTTGCATTTTCTGTTCTTAGACAAATTCCTTTCAAAATAGTAAGTTAAAAACTAGAAGTGAAGTTTTTAAAATAATTTTTATTTAATGTTTACTCAATCAAAAGCAACTGACCTTAAAATATCAGCTGTTTACAAATATAAGAGGAAAAACCTTTAAATAATAATAGGTAGGTAATTGAGGCAGAAACCGCAATATTTAAGTCGGACGTAAGTATGTACTACAATTTTTTATTTACCTTGAGGAAATACAATTTTATTTGTATAATTTGATTGCGTTGGGCACAAAGTAAAGTACTGGAACAGTCCCAGTATCCGGATGGAAATGGCATCCGGATACTATAAACAGACTATTAGCATTTAATAAAAATCAATTTAACAAATTTAGACTTCGCACGTCAAGTTATTTCATATGGATAGAACACCTAAAACGTAGGCCTTATGGATTGATAAACACTCATTCATGACACGATTGTTTCATTTAAGTAGCCGTTCGTCGAAAATACTAATACCTAACCAGTTTAGACTGAAATTAGACAAAAACTTGGCGGAAATATTACAGGGCCGGTTTCTGATTATTATGTATTTGGAATTAACAACGTGTCAGTTATTAATCCCTAATTCAACGCCAAAGTTTGATAGATTTTCTGACTAGAGTTATACAAGCACTCAACATTAAATTTTTAATAAAAAATCGGGTGAATAAATCTGATGATAAACAAGTAAAGACAAGTTATAACATATTGTAAAGCAAGTTAGTTCAGAGCCGTGGTCTGTGCAGTTCGTTGGTTTTCCCTGCGTGTCTGTGTGTGTGGGAGTGTGTGACTGTGTGTGTGTATCGGGTTTCACACGGCTACGTGCACCTGAGTGGGTGACAGCGGCAGACTCGATGGCAACGCGCTTGCGCAGCTAAGGGCTTGGCCAGAGTGGTGGTGAAAAAGTGGAAGCTAATTCAGAATATTGGTGTTACAATTATTGTCGGGCTAGTGACACGAAGACAATGAAGAAAACATAAAGATTACTACGAAGACGAACTTTAATGAATACAAAGCCCTTTCAGTTAAATGTATTGAAAATGAAATCTCTGGAAGTAAATACGAGTCGGATTAGGAAAATTCTACCACTGGTAGAAATCTAAAGATACTGTATGGGCGAGTGCCAAAAGCTGCTTTATCCCGGTAAAATTACCTCTGTAGTATAGGCCACTGAATTGCAGTCGCGTGAAAAAGCTATTAGGGACTAAGCAAATTCAGGAACTTGACATAACATGGGTAAACAAGATAGAGAGTGTTGACAAATTACAAAAACAGCACAAAATAAATACGGAGTTCGAATCAAAAGTCAACAGATTTTCACCTAAAATGCATGTGACCAAAGTTTACAAAACAAATTCTTGCGACCTATAAACGATTACGAATATCAAACACAATTGTAAGCTAAAGTAAAGATATTAAAGCCTAAGTTATACAGTCTGGCCACACAACGAGATCCGTTTGCCATCATTTGCACAGCCATAACTGTGGTTGACATAGAGCACACGGTTATTTTGTAACCATTTGCAAACATTCCGATTATGAAAATAAACTCTGACCACATTATTTTGTGCAGGGTCTGGACTTTGGACATGTTATTGACCAAAATGCAGAATTATTGTTTGTTTGATGGAGTAAGTGGTAAATGTCACTGGAAGCTGCTAGGTTTAGTTAAAGTCTGGGAGACCGATTTCTGGTTTTGCAGCGTTTTTTTGGGCTGAGAATTATTCTTTTTTTCTAGTTACTGTGGAAATGCAGTAGCGTCCAGGGATTGGAAGCAAGAACAACTGTTTGTCGTCTGGTGGTCAAGATGTAGTCGGTATAACAATGTTGCCATCAGGGTGAAGATCATGGTGATCAAGACAACTGTATAAAGCATTGGCTCTAATGTGGCGCAGTACAATAATACATTGAGAATCGACTTTCGATTGCAATCTCAAGTTGTTCTTTGATGTTATTGCTGCACTGGCTAACCACTTCCCAGATTTGTAACAAAACTACGGTATTCAAGTATCGTTATAAGGCCCAACTTTTTCTTAAATTATGGTGAGAACCGTAATTACTTTGAAGAAAAGCCAAAAAAAAATTAAATTAGTATATATATTAGGTCCAGCATATCGTGTCCCTACACACTTACGTCAGTGTGCGTTGTCAACGCCCCGAGGACACACGGAGACAACCTGACGCCTTCTACGGCGCATGCGCGCAATTCTATCTACATCGTTACTGCACCGGGGCGACGTGTTGCAACTAAACACCTACTGCGTGTTCTGGCTTCGAAAACTTTATCTGATCTAGTGGGAGCTGATAAACAAAGTATTTTGGAGAAAGGAGATGACGATGATGGAAGAATTAAACTAAGCTTTTATTAAAAAAAAATTACGTATTAAAACAAAATTTTATATTAAAAAAATGCATTGATACGAGAAACAAAAGTGTGTGCAAATTTTCAGCTCAATCATATTTTGGGAAGAGGGTCAAATTTAAATTTCAAGATTTGATTACAGACACCGGGACAGGTAAGTAAATAAAAGCTTGTAATAATTCTGCAACTCATTTCATTAAGTAAGGCTGAGAATCAGAGTGATAGGTGAAAACTACAAATGAGGGCACAGAAAACGGACACCCTTCAACAGTAGTAAGGTTAAAAGTTACATACGAATATAACATGGTTTCCGAAAAATATTATCAAAATGGAAATAATTGAACTTCAAAAAGTAGACATGCATAAGACTGCTTTACTATAAGTGTTGTATAAAGTTGAAGATAAAAAAGATAAAACTGCTGGCTATATTGTTATAAAGCTTAATTTAATACCTGACCATTTTGACTAACGGTATGCTTATAAGGATAAATCTAACCCACTGCTAATGTATTTACGATAAAATAAAACTCGCAAGTAAGACATTGAGTTTACCAGTATTAATAGAACAGTTAACATGAAGAGACAAATGTAGCTACATCTAATAATAGTGTGTGAAAACAGTCATACAGTTAGGAGACAATTGACTAACAAATCTTGGTTAGTCATACTTTAACGGAAAGGTTAATAAAGAACTATACGAAGTTCTAACTGTTAACTTTATACCTAAGTAAGTTCGTAAACTTTGATTACGGTTGAGTTTAGCTGCATTTAGCGACCATCCATCACTCAGGAGCTGTAGGAGATGATGAAGATTCACCATTGTTTGTAGGATATGAAGAAGATTTTATTTTCAGTTTTCATAAAGTTACAATGGAAATGTGTGAAATGATTTCTGTATGCAAAACTGTAGGTATTTTGGTGAGGTATTAAAAATCTAGGTTAAAATGTGCAATATATGGTGGTTGCAGGAAAAGTTGACAGTGATGGACGACTTCCAGATTCAAAAATAATTTCAACGGAATTACAGACCAAAAATTTTGTTGGGTGAATTCTAGATATGAAAGACAATTTTAATAAAGCAACATACACCAAAGAAAGAGTCATTTCTCGTCCACAAGAACGCCCTTTGACAGACTACATTATTTGAATCAGCTCAGTTTGCGGATATTTTCTCCTTCTATCTGGACATAAGTAACCTGTTGAACAAGAGGCTCGGCTAAACGAGGTCTAGCACATAAAAATGCTTGAAATGACAATATGGTTGCGAAATAACAACATATTTTAGCGTTTGCTCTCGAAATAAATGGCTTTACTTTCAAGTTGTTTGTAAGTGAGACCACTTTACTTACTTGAGTAAGTATGTTATTGCTACTTGCAAGCTTTACGACACTTTGTTGTGTATCTCTTGGACCACAGCTCCGCTAATAGGAATGAATACCGCAATGTTCTGCTTATTTAAACCGTGTTTGTGATAAGTGGATACGCTAGATCTATTTTACTTTCTTTCTTTACTTGCATTACATCATCGTCTATTAAAAATCTTATCGAAAACAGATCATTATTTAGGTGATGCTCAGAATCCACCTGTAATATTTCATCACTCTCAACATTCCCCTTCGTGTCTACCCAAAGCTTATCTGTTGTCCCAAAGTTTCTATTTCCCTTGCTCCAAACTCTTCTATTAATTTCATGACATATACTTCATCAACATTATCATCTATCACTTCTCTACCCATATCCCAATCTACGTGAAAATATTCATAACTCACTAAGATCAGATTTCCTTTTGACGGCACATTAATCGGTCTCAAGTTCTCAAGGAAAACAACATCGTAGATCTAATTACAGATATGCACCACCTTTCACTAAGCCTTCGCGATAATTACTGGCAATCAACGAGATTCTTTATCTGCTTAGTCCTCTTAAGATTATGCGTGAATATATGGGTAACTATTTGTGTAATGTTCTAGAATCGGGTTGGGACTTCCGCAGTTGCTTTATGTTTAATTGATATAAATCATTTACTTTAAAGCAGGTTAATATTGACTGGTTGTATTGACTCTCTAAAAGTTATATTGAAAATGACTGTCAACAGGAACAAAAATGAAGCTTATTTTTATATTTTGACCACAAACCTATAGGCTGTGGCTTTAAATGATGTTGACATGAGTATACAGCTTACCACACTTGTCAAATCAGTATTGAGGCCCTATATTGGACAAGAATGTCTTGACAACTGTCTTTGTTACTATAGTAGACAGTAGTAGACATTATAATGTCACACTTGCAACAATGTTAGTAGGTATTCATGTCTACTGCACTACAGTTGGACTATAAAGTTTCTACAACAGTTCTGAGAAAGAGAATTTCAATTGTAACTAATGACCTTTCATAAAACACATTAGTTGTAATTTACTATTATTCCTCAAACTATTAAGAAAATTTGCTTTAACAGCATGATAAACAACAATTTAAACTCTGTTTCTCACATCTTAAGGTGTTAAATTGCAAGTGTTGATGACTTCATTTTGATCCCAGAATAAGTCAGTTTATAAATTAACTCAGTTTGCACATGAGCGGGCTTTTCTTTTGAACTAATATAATATGTACGGTAACCTCGTTTTGTAAGTTCGTTTGGTGTCACCGCAACATTGAAATCAGTAAAATATCACATGAAAGTTGGCAATGAACGTGATGAGAAAGTTATTATGTCAACTCACTTTGATAATTCTATTTTCATGGATTATAATTCTTGGGTTATTAACGGGCTCAATGATTTGGCAGATGAGACACGTAACTATAAAGAGATTGAAGATAAGAAAGACGTTACCTCTGGTTTGACAGACGAGAGAGACTCGTCTGGTAAGATTCTATTTAAAGTGTCTAAATGATTTGACTTGTGTGTGATATACATATATTCATGGACTTTTTAGACCATTCTAGTACAAAAATAAACAAGTGGGCACTACAAAAATAGATCAAAGGAAAAAACACATTACCATATGATCATTAAATATAACACTAAAAGAAAATAACATTATAAAATAAAATGTAACTTAACAAGATCTGGTTTGTAACATAAGTAGCGAGTTGAACGAGACTGGACGGCGACTCTTGCGCTGGTTCCGAATACACCCGAGCGTGCACAAGCGCGACCGAGCCGATCCGAGGATTAAGATGATGAAAATTGCGGCTATCAACGGGTTTCTGATTTAAATTTACGTCTGGATGAAGAGTTTGAGAAAGTCAGTTAATTTAAAGATGTCGGTGATTGAGGTATATGCAGATGTCAAAGCTTTCAAGTTATTCTAAATATATTCAATAGAAAATTAGTATTAAATTAAGCAAACGAATGTGTTTATAAACTTGAAGTAGATCAAGCTAAAGGTAACTTTGAAATTACAAAAGCTGTAAATTGATATCAAGCAAAGTCATTCACCAAACATACACGGAAGACAAAAAAATACTAGGACAGACAGTCCCATGACTCCCATTGATTAACGATAGATAAACGCACGCTGGATAGGTCAAGTGTCAATGTTAACGTCTGCTGACATACCAGACGCTTCCGCGTAATCATATAGCCGTGGTGTTGGCTAGCGTGTGAAGACTGTGAAGCATAATATCGACTATGTCCGAGTACTCTTAGTTTATTGAATGGCCCGGTACTATAAAGTGCGTTTCGAGGCGTTTACAGACCGTACTGGTTATGGAATCCGTTGGGTGTTACACAAACGAGGTGTAACTATTAGAGGTAAGTAAGTGAAGCTATAAAAAGTCAAAGAACTTAATTTTTGCCATTGCAAAATGAGTCTTAAATATGGCTGGACGGTGTGCAAGATGTTATTGATATTAAAAGATGATATTTTACATATCTATAGGAGATGACTATTTAGGTGACGTCAAATAGAGATCCATAGAAGATGCCATACTGAACCGAACCCAAATATATAATGATGATTGTGAATTTTGTAGTTTTACATTTTGCTATGACTACAGATTAAACACTGGTGGTTCCTAAACTGAAACAAAATCATATTCTACAGTTAGCTTGAAATCATGCTCGGATATATTCAAAGGCTTGATTCCAATTCCAACCAGTCAAAATGAATCATCAATAAAGCCTTCCTCGAACTCTACCTGAAGAAGCGTCCCAAAAGACATTCGATATTCCAAAAAAATACATAATGTTTATGGTCAAATTAATGCTCAATTTATGGTCAGTCGGCGCCGACCGTCGTATCGGGTTGCACACAGGTGTTCGGCCGTATTCAAATATTGGAACAAATAATATAAATAATGTTAAATAAAATCAAATTAATTTAAATTAATTATTGAATCGTTTATTATTGAGTTGTTTTGCGTTTTGAATGGGTGCTTTGAGATATGGAGTTTGGGTTCCGTTGATTTAAATGCCTTTGGTGAAAATATATACTCAAGTTCTATGGAGATTGATTTTAGATGTTGGTACTCTGGTTCAAAGTCTGCGAATGGCATACATAATTTATGTGTACCGTGATTATTTCACACACTGTTACTGTTGTTAAATTGGGATTTCATTTTTAAAATTTTATCTTTTTAAGTATACTAAACTGTGTGTATGAAAAAATTCCTAGACTACTTTCTTTTCATACTAGAAAATTGTGTTACTTGGATGTAATGCACTATCTCCTACATTAAAAACCAAATTTCAAAAAAACAATATTTGATTTCATTGGTCGGCAACAAATTTTTTAGTTGTCGCGTTCACAGCACGATATATTACAGTACCACAGATCCATTGAGTTCAGCAACCCGACATCATGGAATTGGACTTTGGACCCACTGTCATCATTCTTTGGACTCTGTGTCACTAGGGACATTTAACGCCTTAAAAAACTGTGGGTAGTTTGAATTACAGATATCCTAAATAGAAAAATATGATGTCCATCATGATATAAAAGAAGGAAGATAATGATGTTCAAATTTGTTTAAATAGGTTATGCAATATATTTTTAGATTAGATTAGATTGCACTAATGTGAACTAGTTTAACCCAGTTTTCTTTATTAGGCTTATTATTTGCATCGTTAATGATTATTTGGTTCTTGTTATCAAGAGAGGAAATATATTCGTTTACGGTATCTTGCAAGAGCAAAACGATAACAATTATTGCGCAATATGATTGCTCTTCAATCGCGAATCCGAATTATGTATCAACGATAGCCACACCATAGCAATTTTTCGACAGTGCTGCCTCTATGGAACAATAAGTTGTTGTTGGTCGATTGCCAACCGCTCCTAAATTGCTAAGTAGAGAAGTTTTAGAGTCTTTGGCGGTTAATTTTTCGAAATAATTGCTTTTGACAAACAGTTGGAAATAAATATATTTGACTTTTTGTTTATGACATATAGCGATCGATCGTGCAATAACTGTGCGATCGCTGCGCAATTATTGCTGATTGCTGTTTCATAAGTAATAAGCCTACAGGTATAGTTAATACGAAGAAATGATGGAAGGACTGTATAAAGGATGAAATGCCTAGGAAAAAATGGAAAGAGTATTGAGATGACGCCCACACCTTAAGCTCGCTTTGAGCTCGCCTTTGTAAATAAGCTGTCAGTATTTGTATAAGTATATATGTTTAGTGTACAATAAATAATATGAATATGACGACTAAAAGAGAAATATGGAAGTAGAAGACACGTTGCGCCGTCGCCGAATTTATTGGGATATTTAATGGCAAGTATATGATGGACTAGAGTTAGGTGACTAACGCCCAGCAATTGCTGAGTAGGTGACTGACGCCCAGCAATTGCTGAGTTAGTGATCCCTTCGGTATAGGTACGCTCAGCGCATATCTTTATATTTTTTTTATTCTTCTCTTTTACTTTGTCATTCTTGCTGTTGTATTGTGCCTATGTCGAATAAATGTTTTATATTTCTTTTCTATTTTTATGATTGCATACATGAAGAAATTTGCCCAAGAATCGTGTAACATAGTAAAAGTTTAAGTAAGTAGGTAACGTGCCTTTTACCTACTTAGTTTTCTTAACGTGTCACAGTGCGTGGTCTGATGAATAAAAGCTTGAACCCAGCTTACCATAAGTAAGGTGCGCTACTTGACGTTTGTTAAGACTACATTGTAACCGGAGCAAGAAATATTATCGTGACATAATATATGCGGACATTGTATTTGCTGCCAGTGTTATTTAGTTTCTTTACCAGTATTCTACATAAAAAAAATATTTGGTACTTGCGAACTTTTTTCTTACTAGAAACAAAACTAGTTTTGTATTATTTTTGAAAAACTATGCTAAAATTTTATAAAATTAAAGTTTTGTAAAAATATTGTAAAACAGCGAACAATATTTTTTTCATTGTAATTGCTGTATTATAAATCATTACTTGAGAACGGTTTGACCGTTATTTATGTTGTTGTTGTTAACGGACTTTTTTTTAGAAAATTCGTCGTAAATTTCACCCGTGCAAAGTCGGGTCATAATCTTTGAAATAGTTTTTATGAGGTATCTTTAAAAAGGTTTTATATCTATGCAGTCCCTAGAAGATAGAACTGTCTTTTATTTTTAGAGGTTCATTTATCGTATTAATAATTGAGTTATTATGTAAATTATTTATTATTATTAATAATAAAAGTATCGCTACACCTGTGCGCAAATTATATCACTATTTTTGTCTGTTTAAGTCATTAAAAAAGGAGGTTTAAACGATTTTAATAATGAGTTGAAATATGATATTATTGTGAGAAAAAGGTGAATTTTTTCTTTATAATTTTATATACTGATTTAATTTTATTTCGAACTAGCTGTTGGGGTTATTGGACGACTCGCCCGAATTTAACTCGCCCGAATCGGGCGAATTGTCCACTATTAAAAATATTCATTTTTCTGTGTCGATTCGCCCGAAGTTATTTTATCGGTGGGCGAATCGACCACTCCAATATTATTTAGTGGACGACTCGCCCGAATTTTATTTTAGAGAACAAACAATATAAAAGTACAGTCGTGCTCGAAATCCAAGTCCAATAACCCGCTGTTGCCCGCAACTTCGTCCGCGTCAAACTCGTAAAAAATATTATTTTTATTTTTTTATTTTCCCACCGGATCTATGAATTTTCTCGTGATCAAACGTAGCTTATATTACTCGTTGTTACATCAGCTATCTACCAGTGAAAGTCCCGTCAAAATCGGTCCAGCCGTTTCGGAGATTACCCGGAACAAACAGACAGACAGACAAAAATCTTAAAAATTGCTTATTTGTTGTTAGTACCGTATATAATATACGCACATTCAATAAAACGATGTTATTTTGATATTACATACAGACACTTCAATTTTATTTATTTATATAGATGTATAGATATCTATTTTCTATTTCACTCACTTTATAACCGCAGTGTTTAAAATCAATTATAAACCTATTAATAAAGCATTAAAACTGATGGATGCCACGAACTACTATTTAAATAGAAAAACCACATATAAAAATAGATTTATTAGTAATTGCATGCCTATATATTCACGCGTTTTCCTCATGGGAGTAGGCTGAATCTTACTTCTTACTAATATTATAAATGCAAAAGTTTGAATGGATGGCTGAACGGCAGGCTTATTACGTATATTTTGCAAGAGCAAAAAGATTGCGATTTTTGCGCAATAATTGCTCTTCAATACAAAAGTTTTAGAGTTGTTAGCGGTTTTTTTTTTAAATAAGTGCATTTGATAAACAGCGAGCGATTAGCAAACGATTGTGTAGGACCTACCATAACTACACTGCAGGTAATTCCGACTTTTACGACATAAAGCGTTTGATGGCTATCGTTTTGCTCTTGCAAAAGATACGTAATAAGCCTACGGTTCTGGATGAAATTTACCACATAGACCTTTCTACTTTTTATACCGGTATAATGTTCCCTTGGGAATTTGGGATGATAAAACACATTATATATTACATTATTATTATATTACATTACATATTGACATTAAACAAAAGTTTTTTTTTTGCCGCCGATGTGGCGATCTGGCGGACCTTGGGGGAAACATATGTTCAGCAGTGGACGTCTTTAAGCTGGAATGATGATAGTGAGGGCTTTATTCCATTCTCCTAGTGACTAAAATTGATTGAACGGATTTGCCTTTATAAGAACTTATCCCATTCACAGAAGCAAGTTAATGTAGTGCGTATTTATGAATTAAATTAATATATTCTTACTAACAGTCGAAGAATCGCTTCCCTTCTCTTATTAACGGTACCACCAAGTTACTGATCAAACTGAACCATTTTGTTAAAGTTCAATATATTATTAAAATATAACTGTGGTTGGCTTACTTTACAGTTTTGTAAGTCAACTCAATAAAAAATAAAACAATACTGGCTAACTAGAAAAAAAATATTAAGCTGTCAAGTTTGAAATTGGAACGTTAACGTGACACTTCAAGACGCAAATGACAGCTTGAAGAGTCTTTCTGTACTACCAAGAAAAAATGGCCAGTATTTTTTTTTTCGTCTTGCTCTTTAGTAGAAAATCCTTCACAGAATAGAGAACATTGTGCGAAATCCAGGAATAGACAGGTAGATATCTAAGGCAGTATGCTCGGTCACATGTGGAAGCTCGCTAGGGGTCACCACCGTGCAATAAGTTAATTTTTTCCTGGAAGGACAGACCAAGGCGATGCCGCGAACAGCCAATGTGTGGGGTCCAATGCGTTGATGTCTTTTATAAGAACGCTGATTGTTATACAATAAGCACATATTTTTTAGAAGATTTAATAAGTTATTGCTGTGTAAGGATTAATCGGTTATTTTTTTGGGCTTCTAATATCCAAAATTATATATTATTGAAAAGTACAATAATTATTTTTGCATAATCACCAATTATTTATGTAAGTTCTAGCTGCCTCCCTCGGCTACGCCTGCGTGGTATTATACTTCACCTAATATCTTAATAAAATATAGCTTAAGTGTAACTCTGATAACAAATAGGGTAGGGTAAGGGGTTATTGTGATATTACTGTAAAGTAGCGACCACGCTGAGGGCTATCCCCTATGGGGTCGAACCTCGGCTCAGGGCGTCGCTGGGGGGACAACTAGGGCTGGGTCTTTATAAAGTGATTCTACCATCCGTTCGGAAAATTCCTACGTGGAGAAGAACGGACAAGAAACTCCAATTTATTAACTAACTAGATATTTAACTACGGCTCAGGAATGCACGGGCTTGCTTGAATATCTCGTCGCGGTGGGCCTCGGTGGCGAGGATGGAACGAAGACGGTGTTTGTCTTCTAAGTGTGACCAGCACGCTTAGAAGACGAAAACCGTCTTCTTCGTCCTTACTGCTCTCTTGGAGTAGAGTAGTGACGTCATGGGGGTAGTTAGAGCCGAAATGCTAAAAATGTTTGCTAATTAATGCTCAAAATGTTTGGGACTGACCACGTGACATTTCGGCAGCGCATGGCAGTATAGCACTTTTTTTTTTTTAATGTAACGTTGCCCCACACTAGGAATTTCTTCCTGTATCGTGGGTGCGTTTACAAACATATAAACTCACATACACAAACACCCAGAGCCGGAACAACTATCTGTAGGTCATACAAATTTTTGTTCCGTGCGGGAATCGAACCCGCGACACGCAGCGCAGCAGTCAATTGCTCAACCACTGCTCCAACCGTGCGCCCGCCCAACAATCACTGAGAGGTTGACACTTTGACTAGATTCCATATTTAAAATTAGAACTTGCGACCTCTTCATCGCCAGTTAGACCTTTAAACCATTGCGCTATATGTATATTAACCCTAGCATATTAAGTGTACAAACAGTTGGTTTGAAGGGCTATAAATCTGCGACTCCTCTAGCTCCGTACGGCACAGTCGTAATGTTACCTCTGCAAAGATTTATGCGGCCTAAAGTATGTGCTGAACATTTGAACCTTGTGCATTTTATTGTTTTAACAGGCTACTTTGTTTATTTATACATAGGCTTTACGACTGATTAACAAACGGTTGTTTTAGAATTTACCGTGTGTCTACGAATTAAGTAAAAAATCATTTATGCAAATTAAGATCATACTTCACTTTGTGGGTGTACTTTAATAGGATCACCGCGGGCCATCCTTCCAGCGTTATATAACACTAACTTTCCGCCCGCAGCTTCGCCTGCGTGGCGCGCCTCTTTCATTTTTACAGTTCTGATAGGATATTGCAAATTATTATCCAAACATAGCATTCCACCCGCGTCTTTGTTCGCGTAGAATACAAAATTTAAAGTTCATCCCACTTCAAAAAAACCTCAAACATGTGATTCTTAAATTGTATTGAAGAGCAGAAATATTAAGTTTCAAGTAATTTTGACGATAAACAATTTATTTTTCTTACAAACTTTAACACCCCTTTTAACCGCTTTAAGGGATGAAATTCAAAAAAGCCTTGAAGATGTATTTTTTATTTTATATTTAGAGTCTAAACGCCATATTTCATACATTACAAATAAAAAATGACAGTTTCATACAAACTTTCATCCCCTATTTAACTCCCTTAGGGGTTGAATTTCAAGGAATCCTTCCTTATTCCTTGTCTACATTATAGAAGGAACCTCTGTGTAAAATTTCAGCTTTTTAGGTCCAAGGGTTTGGGCTGGGCGTTGATGAGTCAGTCAGTCAGTCAGGACTTTTCTTTTTATTTATATATAATATAAATAGAAGATTTGTTCACCGCTTGAATGCTCGTCTTTCAACACTTCCTAGTGTTTTAGTTGGGAAGAAAAACTGGCACAACAAATGCCGCAGAAGTACTGGCCTTCTTTCTTATTCCTTATAATTAAAAACTGTTTGATTGGGGTCTTCTTTCTCACCGATATGATCCTCAACCACCATGTTTATTTAGGTACTGCCTGTGAATATTTTCATTTACGTTTTATTTTTTGGGTTCCGTACCCAAAGGGTAAAAACGGGACCCTATTACTGAGACTTCGCGGTCCGTCTGTCTGTCTGTCTGTCTGTCACCAGGCTGTATCTCATGAACCGTGATAGCTACACTGTAGAAATTTTCACAGATGATGTATTTCTGTTGCCGCTATAACAACAAATACTAAAAACAGAACAAAAAAAATATTTAAGTGGGGCTCCCATACAACAAACGTGATTTTTTTTGCATTTATGGTACGAAACCCTTCGTGCGCGAGTCCGACTCGCACTTGGCTGGTTTTTTATGTACAGTTTTATGACTCTTTCCCTCTAATCTACAAGTGGTTTTTTTATCTAACAATGGCCATATGTTTTTTAGGGTTCCGTACCCAAAGGGTAAAAACGGGACCCTATTACTGAGACTTCGCTGTCCGTCTGTCTGTCTGTCTGTCTGTCTGTCTGTCTGTCTGTCTGTCACCAGGCTGTATCTCATGAACCGTGATAGTTAGACAGTTGAAATTTTCACAGATGATGTATTCCTGTTGCCAATATAACAACAAATACTAAAAACAGTATAAAATTAATATTTAAGGGGGGCTCCCATACAACAAACGTGATATTTATGCCGTTTTTTGCTCGATATTAATTACGGCAACAGGTAGACGCTTGAAATATTCACAGAATATTTAGTTGTATATTCTCTTCAAAAAATAATAATTATTAAATTAAAATAAAATAAATTAAGGGGGGCTCCCATACAACAAACGTGATTTTTTTGCAGTGTTTTGCGATAATGGTACGGAACCCTTCGTGTGCGAGTCCGACTCGCACTTGGCCGGTTTTTTTCAGTATATCATTTTTGCTAGTAAGTGTTGGTTACAAAATTTCCCTGCTCCAAGATTTGAACTCGGACCTTTATGTCCAGAGCTTAAAAGCCTAGATAAAGTATACTTCAACGAACATCGAAACATTCTCATCTTTATTGATGAAACAGCTATTTGTTTTATTCGTTATTTTATAGTTTATTTAAAAGGTAAGTAGTACTAGACGCGGAATCATGGATGTACGTCATGTGTCAGGAGACTTTACAACGCTAGGTTAAGAATGTGTATCCTTATTTTAGATAAACACCATATAAGTAAATTACAGAGTATCTATACAAATAAAAACATACAATCGGACATAGAACCGGGTAAAATCGGTTAAAAATCAATAGAAGTATGTATGAAAAATCATCACATGTGAACGGCTAGACCGATTAATAGTAATTACCAGGACAAGAATTTGATTTCTTAGAAAATACGCCGACAATTAAATTGAACCCGTGCGAAACCGAGCCATATCGTTAAAGCAATATATAAAATACTCTTGAATATGTAAAGTTACTCATTGTAAAAATGTAGGTACATAATGGTAGATTTTATCTCAAATTTATAAAATAGAAAAATCTTAAATGGCTAAAATAAAGATCGATACAGATAAAAAAATCAAAGAAGTTACAAAAGCATTAGAAAGGACAGGTAAGCAGCATCACAGTGCAACGGTAACAATTATTGCGTCATCCTATGACGTTGCACAGAGAAAGGTGTCAATACACAATATGATAGAATAGATTCCTCGAATGCACTCCAAATTATGCGGGTACTAACGAATAATACAAATGTGTTACAGATATATTCTTAGAATAGTTAATGGATTATTTATATTGATATCAATAATTATAAAGCTTCCAACGAATTTGAAATGTTATCAGAGATATATTAGAAAAAGTATATATTCAACTGCTACTAAAGAATTACACATGAACGTCAAAGAGATACATGCAGTAAATGATAATGCAAAATCAGGAAGAATAAAATAGTTAGATATTAAGGGAAAGGATGACGATGTAAATGATATTTTTAATGCTACAAATACTGAAGGAAATGAAAAACATGCTTAGGATATTCAAAGTACAGGAAAGGACAATTTCTCTAAAGGATAAACATTGTAAGATACGTTTTTAATAACCCAATTCAATTATCTTTCGTCCTGATGAGTCAATATTTGTGTTAAGCCTTATTGATGATGGATCGGATTATAATGTAATGTCATAATGCTGATTAATTGAACTTAAATTGTCTTTAAGCCAATTTTTAACGTAGTATTCAAATCTTATTATGTGTTTCCTATCGATTAGTGTCATTACACTTAGGTACAGATTATGAAGATTTAAAAGGGTGATCAGTAGGATCAGATGAAGGTCTTCATCCAAAATTCCTTTTGTAGCAAATGTGATTCAGATTGTATTCTCTACTTCAATTGCTCTTAGCATATTCATGGTTTAAAGTCTTAAGATATCTAAACACGGACTTTCATTTTTTATTTACTTAAGTTCGGTATGTGTTCACGTGAGATCAGCTTCTTGCATGACTAAACCAAACATATCTCTCTGCTTATCCCGTACGTATCAGAATGGTATTTACTTTTTGCACGTAATAGATAAAGAGATGAATATGACACAATTTTATCAATGGCAACAATATGTTTGAGATAATTTCTATAGTCGTGTGTGTATAAGTCCTGTAAATGTTTATTTTTGCTATTTGCAGCTTCATTTTGTATCGTGTGTGGCTTTTGTGAGAGATTGTATTCTTTTTGTATTTTGAAATGTTGACCAACTTTTTCTTGAGATGGGAGGACAGTTATTATATTCAAAAGGTGCATTTCAAAACTATCCATATATAAGTTCTAGTATTTAGAAGTAGCACTAAACACCCAATAAGATTATCAGATTCCGATAAAGTTAATCCCTCGATAAAATTTATGTAAGAGATCAAGATAAGGTTCTTTATCAATGATGACTGATCGCGTAGAAGTATGCAGATAATACCCATATTCAAGTACATAGATATTTCGTAAGTGTGTGCAATTGCAAGCAATGGTTCTCAAGTATATCTTATCAACTTAAACTTTGACTTAGAACTTTATACTCAGGAGCGATTCTCAAGTTGTGTCTATATATTAAACTTTAGAAGCAACAAATCCAATGTTGAAAAACACTGCACTGGAGGATTGCCTCCAGCACTCACTAATATTTATGCAAACATTATCAAAAAAAGTACATGCACTTATTGCGACTTTAAGATCACCACCTATGAATGTCCACTTGGAACCAAATCGAAAATTTTGTTTGCAACTTATAAATTTATATTAAAAAAAAACTGACAGCTTACTTGGAACTAAGTAAAGTAAATATCACTTGAACCAATCCAGCAACCAATTACACACCGGTTCCGATTGGACACCCACGGGGGACAAAACTGAAAAATCTTCAGGTGTTTTTTCTTTTTTACTCACTTTTATAATTCCAAAATGCGAACACTACACTGATCGTAAACGAGCTTATGTTTTATAGAGCGAACGAATGTAGCGCGGTCCGTTTGTTGTTCCGGCGTGCGTTCTGCCTGACGTACGTTTAGCGTTTGGTCTTTCCGCTTTACACTTGACGATTTTATATATACTGATATAACTACGCTGTGATTGGCCGAGCGAGCCGACGAGCCCGTCGCTACGTCAGACGAAAGCCTTTTTTAGGGCTCACGCAACCGATAGATTTTTACTACGGTTTAGCGATTTGACTAGAGTTGTAGTGTAGCGCAGTGCGTTCGTCGGATCAGTTTGGTACAGATGATTCAGTTTTGTGTTTCCGTACGATTTTTTAAGTATTTTATTGAAAATATAATAAAATAATATTAGGTACATATATTTAATTTCACATAAGAATTAAATAATTATAGTAGCACGCGAATTTGCAAATCGTAAAAGTTTGCGTGACCTAGTCAATTCTTAAACGTTTTCCGACGGTAAAGTTTAGCAGATATAGAACCAGAACTTTAACTAACGTCAAACTCTTAATAAACACACCCAAACAAACACTACAAAAGTTCAAGTCCAACAACTTTAAAATTAGAATTAAAAACCGAGACAACACTACAGAAAAATAAACAATCAGAAATTGCTGGCACTTTTAATCGGTGTCCAACGAGAAAAAGGAAATAAACGTTACTATTTTTTGAAATTAGAAATTTAGAACATGGAATAGGACTTACCCAAGTGTTATAACAAAACGTTTATATTCGGCAAATCCACACAGTAACGAACACTAACGTCTCTCTGATTCTCTCCGCGGTAAGCGACTAACGTTCGAAGTCGAACAAGCAAGCTAAATGTGCAGTCAATGTGTGTCTCTGAAGTCCGCGAGTATATCGCGAGCTATTGTTTGTCAAACATACTCGTATTGTGGGCTGTCTCTGTGTGTGTCTGTTGTTTGTGGTTAATTGAGGATTTGGTTGCTTAATTAATTTGTTTTGATTTTTTGTCCAACAATTAAATCAAGATACAGACTATCTTGGGCAAAAAAAATGTTTGAATTGTGATGACGGGATGCAAATCTGTGTTGTTGACTAAAGTTAACTGATGTACAAATTATTATATATAAATAAATTAACGACTTCAATAATATTTTTTTTTTGTATTTTATTTATTTAATTTAAAAGTCTATTATTGGTCAAAGTGTATTCATCATTGCGCTACCAAAGTTTTGAGTCTATGCTGTCAAAACCCAGTCAATTCGGTTCAGCCTCAATTAAAAAAAAATATATATAGAGCGGAGTCGTGAACAAAAGCTAGTTGTTGTTCATAATTAAGTAAGATGATGCACTAACCGTCTACATTCCCACGCAATTAATCGAAAGTACCCACTGTGACGTCAGTAGCTATGTCTGAACTTAATCAGGCTTCGGTCACCTTAAGGAGGATGGCGCGTCGGAAAACTTGGCAGAGAACTGTTAAATTGACAAACACAGACAAGAGCCCAAAAGCCAATTTTGAAGAGGTTCTTTTATATGTGTGGTGTGGCTTTGACGTGGACATGGCCGTGTGTTTTACGTGAATACGTGTACGTAACGGGCCTTCGGATTTACATGTTATATTATTTAACAAACCCTTTGATCTATTAGCTATCGAGTGGTGTAATTAAATAGACGTATTCACGCCAAAAAAGGAAAAAAAACACTTAAGGCCAAAAACTCAAAAATAAATTTGTGCTGTCTTCTTCACTCTAGGCAGTAAATTTTTTTTCTTTTTCTCTTTTTAAAAAACGTTGCCCAACACTAGGAATTTCTTCCTGTATCGTGGGTGCGTTTACAAACATACAAAACTTACATACACAATACTCAGAGCCGGAACAACTATCTGTAGGTCATACAAATATTTGTTCCGTGGGGGAATTGAACCCGCGACACGCAGCGCAGCAGTCAATCGCACAACCACTGCGCCAACTGTGCGCCCAAAAATACATAACATAATAGAGGTTACGGAAACACTGTGACCCCAAGCTGGCCTAGTGTGGAACAGGGTTTCAAAAGAATACAAAGCCAGTTTGTACTTTTTTGATTGCTTATGTGTAGCCTACTTTTTTACTGCGGATAGTTATTTTAGAACCCATAGAACCTATTTGACTTCTATAATCTCCTCATTTTAAAGCAGATGTAACAACCTGTTGTCCATCTAGAACTAATCAATCAAAAGAAAGAGATAAGTATCTCTTCAAATGGGTCGTGACTGCCAATCCGGGCAAGTACCAATGAGTCTTTTTAAATCAAATGCAATTTCTAAGTTTATCTTGGATATCCCTGACAATGGTGTAGGAATAAACACCGTAAGAAAACCTGGACTTATATGTATAAGTTTGTGCTCCATTGGTGTAATTAAAAAGGCGTTCCAGTACGAGAATGAACGAATATATAAAAATCCCGAAATTTACAGAAGGTGTGCAAATATCAGAGGCACCGATTAGATGCATTGATTGACACACAGAGATTATTATATGTGAATTTTCTCGGAAACGATAAGGCAGCCTTCGGTGTCACACTATAATCTTCTTTGTACTGTCATGCACGGAGTTTGTAGTACAGTCAGAGCAATTTTGTATTTATGTTAAGTACTATCTTTAAGTTTTTTTCCAGGGTTAAGAAAGATTTGCACACTGGTTTTGTTGTAGCGAGCTGGGACAAAAAAGAAAATAACACCGGCTTTTTTTTTGATATCGCTTCGAAAAATAGTTGTTGAAAAATTGCCATAGAATTTGGACCGATGTGGTTTCAAAATGGACTACTGAAATAAAAGCTTTATTTAGGTACCTGGGCAGTCTAAAGTGAATGGAATATGATACCATCATTTGCCTGGCTCTTTTCCTTCTTTGGTTCTGTCTATATATAGACGATAGTTGAATACCATACCATAGAGTGCCTACCTATCTGACCCCCGCAACCCAGTTAATGGGTACTCCTAGGCATGACTATTTGTCAGACTATCTGGCTTCTGGCTACCCGTACGACTTTGTGTGTATGAATTAATGAATTATATATTTATTTGCAAGAAATAGGTAGGTATATACATAAGTTTTTAAGATCTATGGGTTTCACTATGTTCGGCATTTCAGCCGTGCAAATATACAGATTTTACATCTTGGTTATACTTATAGCATGAAATGCAATACACATTTAGAAATTAAATAAATATATTAATAATAATGCTCGGAGTTTCCTTGATCGAATCAGAAATGTAAAGATCCGCAAAAGAACCAGGCTTACCGACATAGCCCGAAAAATTTCCAAACTTAAGTGACAGTAGGCAGGGCACATTGCTAGCAGAACGGATGGCCGATGGGGCAGAAAGGTTCTGGAGTGGCAACCGCGAACTGAAAGGCGTTGTGTTGGAAGGCCTCCCACTAGGTGGACCAATGACCTGGTGAAGGTTGCGGGGATCTAGGTTGATGACGTGTTAAATATACCACCAAAGACAAATGTGGGTGTGGAAGGGAAAAACCAACCATACCTTTTAGGTCACGTTATGAGCGAAAAGAAAATTGTCAGTAGCAAACACTCAAAGTATCAGTTTTTATCAGTCAAATGGAAAACCGATTACTTAGGCTTAGCCGTCTTTAGTTCTAGATGTAGATAGATAAGTAGCGATAAAAGAAAATAAAGACACGTTAAGAGTATCTTTAGAGATATTGGTTAGTGGCGCCACTGTGAGATGACGCGATGCTATAAGAATCCCCTTTTCGTGGAATAAAACCAAACGTATTCATTCGTATAAAAGGATCAATAATAAAATCGTAATTAATGATGCTTAAGAAGTGCATAATAATAAACCGTCCGACCTAATTCCGGCAACGGAGGCTACTCTCAATAGAGATTAGCAAAGTACGCAGGAAATATTATAGCGCACAAGTGTGTACACTAGCACAAGTGCACTCTCTGTTCCTTCACTCTCAAAGTCCGATGAGACGGCAATTCGACACGACCGCGGAGAGATCATGCGCAGGTTTTACGTGCTGTACAAGGCACCACCACCTATTTTCAAACGCCGGGTGCTAATGATAAATTAAGTAAAGCAAACAAGAAGTGCATTATGTCTACTATAAAAGTATTATTCTGTGAACCGAGCTCCTACTCAAGTGTCTTCAGTTGACGTTAATGTTTAAAAACATAAGTTATATATGTAGGTCCATTAGCCGCAGCACTTACCTACGATACCTTAGTTTCGACAAAGAGGTTTTACAGAATAATCAACACACGACAACTGTTAGAGGAATATAGAAGATACAGACATTCAATTGGGATACAGCCAAAAGTCTCATGATTTGGACAGAGAAACCACAAGGATGTGAAAATCTTGCGTAGATAAACTAAAAAATCCAAATCTTGTCACGTGGTCGAATTACTAGATATAAGGGAGCTTTAACTCTAGTAAATGCAATTCAAGTACCTACGTCACGATTATGTACCGTAGTACATATTATAGGTATCTGTTGTGGTTGAGCGATCGGCTGCCGCGCGACATGTCGCGGGTTTGATTCCCGCTCGGAACAAATATTTGTATGGCCTACAGATAGTTGTGCCCGTCTGGTTGTTTGTGTATGTTTATTTATATGTTTGTAAATGCACGACGTTTATTGAAAAAACAAAGAATATTTAACCAAGGAACCATTCTCAAATTCCAAATGCGCCTTTAGCAATCGTCGTAATTAATGTTTGCGCCTTCTTGTAGAATAGATTTGCTCTACAGTGGCATGATTTATTCAAATTGCCTTGACTTTTCCCAATAACATATGTTGGGGGGTTAGCTTCCAGACTATCCGAATTAATATCAGTTTTTTACAGGGAGCGACTCCCTGTCTAAACAGTGACATGACTGTCTCTTAATGTTGGGACTATTTCAGGCTCGTATTATACTATTATTATGGATCCATGTACTATCACATGAAACTACCAAGCAAGGGACCACTCTAGATACATCACATTCATAAGATTAATTGTCACAGTATATTAATAGTCAAAATTGTATTCTTAGTTCACTACAACATACGGAATCGGAACACAAACATCCAAAATATTTATGTTTAATAAACAAGATTTGGACTCTTATCAGATAAGGTATCGTTACGTAGATTATGTATGTGTTGATACATTTATGACGTAAACACATGTGACTAATTTGTTAAAGTAAATAAACGGGAAGTAACGTCCGTTGAAGGTAGAGGAATCAACATTGAAAAAGAAGTAGAGATTGTCAGACTTAATAGACAAGACCCGCGCATAGCCCACGTGTTGGATTTTTTGGAAGGCCCATTCCCTCTCACAGTGAGGAGGCCTGTGGCCCAGCAGTGGGAACATTAAAAAGCTGATTATGATGATGAATAGACATAAAGTGCCATCAAGAATTAATATGCATGTTACAATTGTTTATGAACCAATAAAAATGAGATTAGGAAGGAATACAGAAGTAGTTGCACTACATGCAATGTACACATTAACCAAGCATTCCTGTGATGCAAATGATGACGATGTATTCAAGAGAAATCCAAGTATAGACCAGTTTTACAAAACAAAAACTGAATCGGAAATACCAAAAAACACCGTACGAACACAAATAGGAAATCTAACACCTGATTAGTCAGAAGCACTTACAACCATTAAGATAATATGAGAACATGTCAAAAAAATATGAAACTCGTTAGAAAAAGTTCACCGAAAACCGCAAATTTTAATAAGTTCGGAGTGTCTGATGAATCATCGAGAAGTGTCCGTGACTTTGAACGAACAGGCCTGACCGTGACGGTAGCACGGAAGCAAACAGGGTCATCAACACGTCATTTCATGTCTGCTGTAGTAATTAGTTTTACTTTTACTTAATTAACGTCTGAAGATCTGAAAATTTTTCTGTATCTTGGTGTGGCAACGTTGCTTTATTAACCGACGTAAAAGAGGAGGAGGTTCTCAATTCGACACGTATATCTTCTGCTAGCGGGTTGCACCTGCGCGATATCCCAAGATAACTTACTCCCGGGATAAAAGTATCTTGTGTCCTAATCTAGTACATAGTTTATGTAATAAAAGACGAAAAAATTATAAACACAGACTCAGACAAAAAGACAGACAGTGTTACTTTCAGATTTATAATATTAACATGAACTACATACTATACTGATCACCTATGAAATACATAATAAGTTATATACTCCACTCCACACATGTAAAAGGACCAAATATTATTTTACGAAATCATGCAATTGGTGCAATGCAGCTATTTACGTATTCAGCTCAGCCAGCATTCACCGAATCTGAGAAATTACGATTTAGTATAAACACATTACCATTTCGACTGTTCAAAGCGAAGGTGCACTATTCTACATTTCACAGACAGCTTTTATGATTTCTGACATTAGTATGTTTCGAGTGTTTCCAATGGGTCGTAAGGATTTTATTATGGTTTTTCGTCTGGAGCTACGCAGAGAGACAGATAATAATGTGAAATATTACAATTGCTCTGTAAAATTGACACGGACTACAGCCGCAACGGATTCAAATCCAAATTTGAAATTCGAGTTCGACCGGAATTAAAAAAAAAAACTATATTCGGACTTACACATATCGGATCTAATATGTTGAGCAGATTGTAACCTTCATATAAGGGCATTAAGGCTATTTCGGATGCAGTACGCAAATGCTCTTAACCCAGTAATGACTAGCGCATATCATCGACTGATCATCAATTTCATCATCATCTGCCTGTCCCCCCCTTCTTTATAATTTACTCTTTTTGTTTTCACGTTATTCGTTCCAAAATCTCTCAGTCTCCGTCTGCTAAACAGGACGACAATTTATCAACACGATGTAATAGAGAATTAGAACCTATGACCGATAAAGTGTAGACGACGCTTTAAAGCCTTGATGGTCTCACGTTTCAATCAATGTTAAGCGACCAGCTGTCAATATAAATCTAGATTACAGTGCATATATATCAATGTATCATATCGTTGTATTCTGTAGATCAAGTTTGTAGAACATTACTGTGATAACCCAAGAGTTTGAGGAAAATATGTTTAATCTACGTCTTTTGATCTATTTAACCACTCCACTCCCCTGACCATGCTTTTGTAAAATATTGATCTCTTCAGAACTCTTGTAAGTAATTGCAGCATGTAAAAAAAGAAAACACGTCTTTAACTCACGATATGTTAGCGGCGATCATTCGCACTGAAATGTAGGTAATCACAGAGGATGCCACAGGGAGCTATGTTGGGCCTCCAAATGTTGGCATTGCAATGAATGAGACAATGCAATAAGTTATTATACGAATCCTAATTATATACCAACTAGTTATTGACAAACCCATAAGCTAATGTTAAACTAGATAAATATAATGCTGTCGAGTGATATAGAGGCTATCAATAACTCATGGAGGGAAACCGATTAAAAACACCATTAATATAATATTGTCATACATAAATTAATAATTTCCTTATAACTCGAAATAAAACAAGGAAACACCGTACCTTTATTTTTATCAACAGATAAGAATGTGTAACATTTTAATTTTGTAACACACTATAATAGTTGTAGATTGCCGGAAAAAGTCTTTGAACTATGGAATTTTTTGGGGTTTATTTATTATCTGTATCTATGTAGGATATTTGGAAGACCTTTGTTTTGGTTAATACTGTCTGTAGGAAGCGGTAATAATTGTCTAGCGAGTAACTAGAAGTTTTAGCTAGGAAAGGAATGGCCATGAATTCCGATACCAACGATAAATTAAATCACATAAAGCTGATAGAATTGGTTAAGAAAATAATGAAAATGATAACAGAGCTCTTACCAAACTTGTTAAATTTTGAGTTCAATATTACTAGCGCCTTATATTTACTTTGACATCACACAAGCATGTATTTCGCCTTACTCAATGACGAGATAAATAGAAGGTAAATAATGCATGATGACGATTCATCGTTTACATATTTAAGAAATGTTGAACTGCGATTCATTGTGCCTGAACTTTTGATTATCACGAGGTTGTTTTAAGAATCTCTAAGCATAGTTTAGGATCCCTATTGATTCACGATTTTGTTTCATAATGATTTATTTGGAGAGCATCTCTAAGTTCAAAAGAATTTTATTTGGAAATATAGTTTTGGTTTGGTGAATCAACTTCAGCTTAAATATCGATTAACACGATTAGAATTGATTAATTACTTGGCAATATTCAAATACAGACTCATATTTTTTATTTCACTCATGTTTGTGTATTGCATATAAGGGTCCAGTACATGACAAACCCCAGTGCACAACAATTTACAAAGAATTAAAATTAAATTATTTGTTAGATCTTTCAAATTTTGATATAATCTTTTAACTTCACGTGTATAGCCATTCTTTAGTCGATAAAATATAAAAATGACAATTATCAAATCGTTTTGTTTGAATTTATCATTACCTACTATTACTTATGTATATTCTAATAAATTCATGATTTCTCAATATTATGTATTGATGATACAAATAATTCAGATATGTGCTAACTTTTGTGGTATTATATAAGTTTGGGTGCTAACTATATTGTATCGTGATCGTTTCCTAATGTCTTTATACAATAGACTTATTGTGATGACAATAGAATTTATTTGAAGCGCGATTTTTGCTAAAACTCTTATGAAATATTCCTTGCCGAAAACCGAGCTGAAGAAACATTATAATTATGCATTTATCTGTTTAATTTTATCCGCCTACTTTCCAATTACTTTACAGAGAAACTAGTCTATTTCCTTTGATTTATTTCTCTAGAACGTACGTGGTCATTGTCAATTCTTTCGCATCAGCAATGCCTACCAAATCCGTTTAATTTTCCAGCGTCGATAATGTCAAGTCATTCAATCGATTTAGCTTTATATAGAGTAAAAGCCTTCTCGTTAAATCAATGTATCATGGGATATACCGCAATATATGACGTCAAATATATACACAAAACTTCCGTCTAGGTAGAAATACTTGTTATTTTTTTTTCTTATTGATTTAAATAGGAACAAAAATGAACAGTTTAACCTTTCGTTTCTGAATGACCAAATTATTTGCAAATCAACTAAAGGTTTTTGGCAAATCATGACACTGTGGCAGGATTTGTGATTGCAGTTATTTGTTGAGATGAAGTCAGTAATGTATTTGATGATGGTTGCAGTATGGTTTGCGTTACTGACAGCACAACTCTGCCTTATAAAGCTCAGTATTAAATGTTACCGGAATGTTGAAAGGGAATCGTTTGTCCTGGTATGGTCATATGAAGAGGAGAGATTAAACGCATGTTACTAAAAAGTTATGAATATAGATGAGGATGGAGAGAGAGAGGAATGCAAAAAAAAAATATGGATGGGTTGTGTGAGGAGTGACATGAAATAAAGGAGTATGTGATGGCATGAGAGCTGTTGACAGGACGTAATAGAGAAAGTAACGTGTGGCGATGATCCCAAGTATATATAGGATAATATGGAACAAGAGTAGGAAGATGACTAGGAGTAACCGTCGTGTCCGAGTTGTAAACCAAAATAGTGTTATCTCTAGTAATATATTGCTTGATGAACTTCTACCAGTAGTTGCACCATATTTGAAAAGAGGCAGCATGTACATTGTGTCTCATCTCGCTTCAAGTCCATTGACCACAAACTTATGACTCAAGCCAAAGATCAGACCTAACCTCTAGCTGTACGCCGTAATGACGTCTATAGAACAATTTCTTCCCGTTTACCCTGTTCTGTAGGTAAACAATTATTGACATTGTAAAGTTATATAATTGTGACGTAAGTTATGGAAATTCTATGATGTTGTCTAGAAAATAATGAGTCTACTGGCGCCTTCGCTATTTAACTTCCTAGTATTAAATTATTCCCTAACTTTGTACTCGCTTTTCATTTGTTTGTGTTCTGGTATTCTAATTGCATGTTAACTAATGCAGACTTTGATGATATGTAATCGCTAGCTTTAAACCGAACTAATGAGGGAGTATAATGCGTCCCTTTGATTATATAATGATCATAATCCCATATCAGGGCCCAGGCCTCTGTCTTTTCATATAATCGTATTTTGCGCTAATGCGGGCCAGTCCTTTTGATAGATGCCGAGCTCATCCATCATCTTTGCCATAGTTTGCAGCATTGTATAGGACATTCAGTTCTTTGAGCGCATTTCTCTTCTGACGTGCGATAGATATCTCCAGACTGATCCCACTTAAGCTTAGTGGCTTTCTGTGTTAGTGGAGTCTATGACTTTGATTTGGACTGTTAGAAAAAAGTCGACAACGCCTCCTTATGACGCTCCGCATTCTGGGGACGTATAAGACAGATCTACTGTTCCATAGTATGTGCAATCATGATTATAGACTATAGATCAACTCTAGAATCGTGATTTACTCTTACATCCTCAGACAGACAGGTTTTTCCTCAATCCAAGGCAAATATGGAAAAATGTTATCGCTATTTACATTTTTTATATAATTGCTCGAATAGCTCTAGAAAAAAAACCGGCCTAGTGCGGGTCTAGCGCATCGAAGTATCCGTATAAACACATTCACCAAAATGATTAGATAACTATGAAGCAGTATAAGTTTCTTATTACCAAAAAATAAATTCACAGTTTTCGGGTTTTCCCTTTACATGTGCTATAAGAAATTTCTTCTTGCTAAATTTAAAGTTTCTAGGTTAACGCGAACTACCCTATAAGTTTTCATCCTCTTGCGAATGTCAAAAAATTTAGCATAAACGGGCGTATCTTGTGATTGCGTTGACTAAGAAGCTTGATTTTCACAGCTTCCAGGGATTGCCAGACCAGAGTATTTGGTATTCATTTCACCTTGATTCGAGTATCGATACGAGTATGTTCACAGATTCCTGAGAAGAAGGGTCATGACTCATGATAGACGGACAAACAACAGTCGTTCACAAAATGATACTATAGAAGGGTTCCTTTTTTTTCCTTTTGAGGAACGGAACCCTAAAACGCTGCAGTTTGTAACAGTACTCACACCGCGTATGAATGAAAAATTCCATTAACTTGTAGATTAGCAAGAAATTATCTAAAATGAGTCAGATCAGTCAGGTACCTATTGTAGATACTGGAACTTTTGAGCCAAACTTTTCCGTATAAGCTACTAGGAAGTGCGATATTTCCGTTCGTCTGGTATTAAAAGTCAAGTGCTCGAAATTATGCAGGTGTATTGCGCGATAATAATTCCAGGTATAATGGTGAATGGAGGGCTGCCCTTGATATTAAAACATCTGGTTCATTTTTATCGTTAAATGCATTTCCGTGAAAAATGTTCTTAGTTTTTCGTGTCTAATATTAATTCTAATAATGATGTTATGATTATAATACAATTATAATCTTCAAAGTAAATCGTTCCATAATGTTTGAAAAAATATTCATCAGATTTAGACATCTCAGAGATGAGCTTTGATATCCAATTTTTCCTTTGTTGAGTTTTTTTATAAGTACACACGTCAGTAGAACACAAGTCAGTCAGCACAATAAACCTTGTTTTGAAAATGAGGTATCTTAATTAAAAATACCACTGTCACGAAAAACAAACATAAGTGGAAAACCTCAGCTCAATTGAACACCGAGAACTACGTCAATTTTAACTTGCCAGTTTTGATAAAACACAGACACCAGGACAGGTAAATACAAACTAGTAATAAGAAAAGAACCTACCGATACGCAAGCCTTAAATGATTGTGAACTACCTTTTCGAAGAAATCTATAAATAATACAAACTAAAGTGACAAAGACTTTCAGTATGTGACCAATGTGACTACAATAGTATTTTCTGAGAAATACTACTCGAAGGGGTACCTGTGTTAACATGACTCATGAAATATCAATCATAGCTTACAAGTATACAGGGTGTTAACGGAGAGGTGTGATCATATTTAAAAAAACTGCAAGGAAGACATGGGTAGTTCCCAATAAAAATGGATTTTCCATACAAAGTCCTAGGGGTCAAGTCAAGAGTAAATAGGTTCTTCTAGGGGTTCTAGACAAGCGTACTTCACCGATGACTATAATCATCGCTTACCATCAGGTGAGATAGTGGTAAAGCAAGAGCTTTCAAAAAAGAAGTCGTTAGCTGACCAAAATTTGTACGGGAAATGCATCATACTTTTTGAGAATCTTTATATATAAAAAGCAAAAGTGATTGACTGATGTATCAACGCACAGGCCAAACCCTTAGGGCTAGAAACTTAAAATTTCGCACAAGTATTCCTCTTATGACGTAAGCATCCACTAAGGAAGGATTTTTCAAAATTCATCCCCTAAGGGGGTGAAATAGGGGATAAAAGTTTGTATGAAACTTTTTATTAAAAAGTCACCTGTAGGATAAAACACGGATCACGCGAACGAAGTCGCGGGCGAAGTGCTGGTTCACTATATGGAGAAAGCTGTTCATGTAGAAGCAGTTCTTAAAATATGATCAGACCTTTCCATTGCACTCTGTATAGGGAACTAGTGCATAGTGCAGGATTGCCAATACTATATACTGTGTAATAATTATTTAGTATCCGATGACTCACTGGAGTCGAAATTGGTAAGAATGAGGCTTTTCTAAAATGATGTGGACTAGGTGGCAGCACTGAGTCGTCAGGTCTAGGCATCTGTCAAATTGCTTATAATTATATTACCCGATATAAGTAAAATTGACGTGAAGGTCATGTTGAAGTCATAATATATTATTAATCAATCTTGCGAAAGGGTATCGTGTTATAGATAGTTCAACTCATCTGTGAGCGTGGCGCCGTGTGTGCGTGCGCTTGTAATTATACATTAAGCATTTGTGTGGCAGTGACTCGGCAGTCGTCGTCCGAGCAAACAACCACCCACATATGCTTACCCACACATAGCGCCGCGCGCAAAGATGAGTTGAACTGTCCATACCCAGTTGCTGGGTTATGGAAGTCAGGTAGGCAGTCGGTCCATGTAAAATAGGCAAGGCAGAGATGATTGTCATGTTGAATTCATAAGTTACGTTTTCCAAGTGGTGGCGAGAATTTGTCTGGAAACCGTCATTGAATGGTCTCAGTGGTTAACACAGAGTTAGAGCCTCGCCCGGCTACTGCTACAGATGGCTTTGCCAACATTTTGACGGCTTTATTTATTTTATGATCACTAACTTTTTAACCCCCGACGAAAAAAGAGGGGTGTTATAAGTTTGACGTGTGTTGCTGTGTATCTGTGTATATGTGTGTCAGTCTGTGGCATCGTAGCGTCCAAACGGGTGAACCGATTTTGATTTAGTTTTTTTTGTTTGAAAGGTAATTTTGTCCAAAGTGTTTTTAGCTATGTTTGAATAAAATCGGTTCCGCCGTTCAAAAGTTATGGGCGTTTCACTGTTTGAATTGAGGTGTTTTCGCAAGATATTGTGTCATAATTACGTGTTCAATATATTGCCTATCGAAGCGTATCTACTATGTACTAGATAAATTATGCATGAAATAATAATATGTCTTGTTATACCTATTAGTGGTTTTCTTAATCGTATCTCAATAAGTATGTAGTTATGTACCATATACCCACACTGTACGTATGATACATTAACAGTAGGTTAACGCAATAAAAGCCCCGGTTACCGGGTCTCTAGGAAAATTAATCTAAGTATAACTTGCCCTATATTTTTTCTTTATAATTGACTCATTAGTAGCTAGGACATTTGTGGTTCTTAATAGATATATTATGGAACAAGTGATTAATACGGCAATATTCATAATGTCATCTCCTTCGAACCTAACCTATCCACAGACATACATAACACATCACATCACATCATCCAGACATACATGACGCGATGTATGTACTTCGCGTGCTAAGAAACGGAGCAAAGTTATGATCAATGATCGTAATTTGAGCTTTTGATTTAGCATTATCGACACCGGAAATCCACAAAAAAATCTAGAAAAATGCATAATGAGAACGTATAGAAAAAGTTGGAAGAGGCATTGGAAATGTTTTCTTTCTTTGGTAAGTAAATTTGTTTTTAAATTCTTTGTGAAAAAGTGGCACGCTTGGTTTTCATACAGATGGAGGGACTTGCAAATTTATACGCGACCCAGACAGACATCGGCCCTAGCGGGCCCCGTCAGTTTTTACTGACATCTCTTTGAGGCGCGCGTGGTACACTACGCGCCGTCGCGTCGACTCGGGCCTGGTCCTTATCGGACGGCGAGCTACCCATTACTCGCCGTCCGCAAGGCCGCCCCTATGGTGGCCGGGAATCGGCTTGTGACTCCCGACGCCCAGGGCGTCTCCTGTGGTGGCTAGGGGCGTGAGTCTCCCTCACGCGTTCCGCCTCCTCCTTCGTGCGCATTACTGCTTCGCAGAAGGAGGTCCCATGACCTCTCGCTCCGTACCATGGCCTGAACCAGAGCCGGATGCGAGGGGTCGCCACCGCTGATCACCTCCACGAGGACACGGCGGTGCTCCGCCCAAGCGGGGTAGACCTCCACTCCACCGTATGCTCCACCGTGTCCTCCGGGCGATCCACACAATGGTGACACCCGGGCGTTTCCTCCCGCCTAATCATTAACAGGAACGTCCCGAAACAGCCGTGTCCGGTGAGGACCTGCGACAGGCGGAAGGTGAGGACGCCGTGGCGCCTCTCAAGCCACTCCTCAAAGAGCGGCCTTATCGGCGCAATTGTGGCGTGCCAGCACCGGGTTGCTACAGTCGCTCTCTCCATGTCGCCTTGAGATCCTGCCGGAGCTCTGTCCGCCGAGCCGCGATTTGTCGTGGCAGCAGAGTTATGTCCCGGCGTTTCGCCTCCTCGCGTCACTCACAAATGTGCGCGAGGACTTTTGCCTCCAGATCCCCTGGCGGCAATCCGGCAAGGAGGGTGTCGGGGTGCCCAAAGCTCCCGAACTCGCTTCGCTTGCTCTTGGATTAATTAATTAAACATAATTATCTAATTGCCCAACCGTTCGTAGCAATGTTCATAATGCCCAGATACTCTTAATGTGATAAATATAGAAGATTATTTAAACTTATTTTCATACAGATGCTTGACACTTTATTTAAACTTAAAAAAAAACTTGTCAAATGAAATCCGGTATTGCCGGATTTTGTTTGACTAGATTCATAATGACCGGGCATTGTACACAAAGCCCTGATTAATCACTTGGTTCATGACAGATATAATTTTGAATATCCTATTAACGATCTTTATGAGAGTTTATAGCTAAGTAATAATGCTTTTGGTGCAATTGATATAATTTAACAGTTTAAACCATCAAGCTTTCCGTTCTTCACGCAAACTTTTTAGTTTTCCCTGTTGCCTAGGTATATAATTTATTCTATTTTCTCTTTTTTATTTTCAATCAATTTGTGTAATTTTACTTGTTACAACCGCATTTATTTTCTTTGTTGTAATTTTAATACCTAATTCTGTAATATATATTATATTTATTAAACCAACCGCATTTATCTGACGTCAGATCATACCATTTTGTGATTGTGACGTAGGCAGGTACATTGCTGACGTAGCAGGATTCAGGAGTAAAGCGGTTGGAGCGGCGCGCGCGCAAATGATCGTGCCGAACGCTGGTTTTTATCAGTATGGACCATTATAATTTGATTTTCCTTTTTCCCTTTTAGGATACTTATTAAGAGATTAATCATCCGGATATTGCATCATATTTTATTTTTCCTGATTGAGTCATTATGTGCCAATGGTGTTATAGGCACCAATCTATCTTCGTCAGACTTTAGTTTTCCTACTTTTTTTACAGCTTATTTATATATAGCTTTCTTCATAGTTGTAGGCACATAATAAAACAATGATTCATAATAGTTATAACATATTTTACACCTCGATGTTCGAATCGTCTACCCTTTTGGCAAGTTTTAATATACGTTCTAAAAAAATAAAATCCAATGACAAGTTTAATTGCATTTGGTGTTTAATAGGCTAGAATTATTCTAGTCTATCTGTGAGGAGTGATATGAAAGAAGAAAACTTGTTGCGCCAACCCCCAAGTAATAAGGGAGATGGTTTGATGGGGATGGTTTGTGTAAACCTATGTCTATCTCCTGTCGTTCAGTCCATCCAAAGGTTGTCTGTAAGAGATTGCCCTGTGCAACAAGACCGCCCTTTGTACACTTATCTTTATAATAAAACTTGCCAAAAGGGTAGACGATTCGAACATCGAGGTGTAAAATATGTTATAACTATTGTGAATCATTGTTTTATTATGTGCCGACAACTTTTAGGAAAGCTATATATAAATAAGATGTAAAAAAAAGTAGGATAACTAAAGTTTGACGAAGATAGATTGGTGCCTATAACACCATTGGCACATAATGACTCAATCAGGAAAAATAAAATATGATGCAATATCCGGATGATTAATCTCTTAATAAGTATCCTAAAAGGGAAAAAGGAAAATCAAATTATAATGGTCCATACTGATAAAAACCAGCATTCGGTACGATCATTTGCGCGCGCGCCGCTCCAACCGCTTTACTCCAGAATCCTGCTACGTCAGCAATGTACCTACCTACGTCACAAAATGGTATGATCTGACGTCAGATAATTGCGGTTGGTATAATACATATAATATATTACATAATTTGGTATTCAAATTACACAAATTGATTGAAAATAAAAAAGAGAAAATAGAATAAATTATATACCTGGTTTAAACTGTTAAATTATATCAATTGCACCAAAAGCATTATTACTTAGAATAACACTATTCTATTCTGTCAAACCAAATAAATAAAGTACTATTCTGAATTCGACAAAGAGTCGGTTGTATATTCAAATTGAAGCCACGCGAGCACAAGAAGTTTTCAGAATTGTAACAGAGTTGATTTTATGGTTCGGTTTCTCAATAATATTTTTTATATGATGTATGTATCTAAGTATATATTTATATATATATTAAATTGTTTTATTTTTATTTCTTTTATCTATTATTTTTTTATTTTAGTTGCACCTGCCATATTTTATCTCTGCACCACCCGAAGAACGACTGGTAGAAGATGGCTAAGGCATTAAGTCCGCCTTTGTACTAGTGCATAATGTTTTAATAAATAAATATAATAATAAATAAATTCTGAATGCCAAGCGCTATGGAAACTTCACTTGATCAATCCCTTATTTACCCAGTAACATGATTTTTTTAAATATTAAAGTGAAACATATAATTTTTCAGCCTTGAACTATCCGTCCAAAATTGGTGCTAGCTATTGTCATTAAATCTTGGAGGTGTTCATTGTCGTTGACCACAGTCCGCCATTTGGTGACACCTGGTCTAGAGTCCTCAGGTATTGGATTGTTATGTTTTATCGTTATATGACTGAACAATCATTTACATTTTTGAATTTAGACAATCGCTTTTACGGTTACATTGCCATTTTTTCAGTCCCCTGTCTTCAGCATCCGATATATCTCCTGTCCAAATGCGGTCTACCATCTTGAGGTTATTGATCTTTGTGGTGAAAGGGGTGTCCCCAGACAGAAGTATTCACGAAATCTTCGTAAAAACCCAATACGTCATTGAAAATTAGAATCATACGTTACAATTTAAGAGAAATAACGGGTAGGTACACACCTCATCTCGATTCTGCTAAGCTGGCAACCCCAAAAAAAAGAACAAAGAAATTAAGCAGAATGTTGCTAGGCTCTGAGTCATTAACAGGAAACTCATTATAGCTGAGGAATAATTTCAAATTAAGACCTTCCTTCTCAATTTTTTGTGTGATATGATTCAGTGATTGATTCCTAACTGACCTGTGATCTATTTCTTGTTCAAAAAAGTTCGTACTATTGGAGATCGGTACTATTCTGACGCAATACCTATCTTAATGGCATTCAACCAAAGATTAATAACGCTTTGAACATCATCAATTTATGACACGAAAATAAAGTGATTGAAAGATAGAAAGTTTTTCCAAGAAGTGACACAAAGAGTCACAGTTAAGTCACAATTGTACTGGTGCGAACCCAGGGTTATAATGTAACATAGTTTTGGTTTACATCCAGTGTTCTCCATAGCCCAGTTGGTATTTGGACGATGGAAACATGTAATTTTTCCCATAGACCAATTTGTCAAATTTGAATTAGTCCACGGAGCACCGACGGATTTAGCATGGTAACATTCTCTTCTCTTTTTTAAAAAACATTGCCCCACACTAGGAATTGCTTCCTGTATCGTGGGTGCGTTTACAAACATATAAACTCACATACACAACACCCAGAGCCGGCACAACTATCTGTAGGTCATACAAATATTAGTTCCGTGCGGGAATCGAACCCGCGACACGCAGCGCAGCAGTCAATTGCTCAACCACTGCGCCAACCGCCATTCATTTTTTTGCATTAACTTGTAGTTCTATTCTGTGAAAAGCTTAACATGATGACTTAGGTGAAGGGAGCTCGTATTGAGCTGCCGGTCGATTCTGTACACAAACTCAACGTCAAAACATCGCATGCGCGTCGTCGCGTCGAATGAAATTACATCTGACTTCGAGTTGACTTCACGTAACTCATCATGGTTAGATGTCTACAGAATCAACATGTTGCGGATGTCAAGTTCCTCAATAGGTATGATCAAAGTCCAAGTGAGCAACAGGATATTCTTGCAAAGCTCTTGAACTACTTAGTCTTGCCAGAATCGTCTAATACTAAAATATTTGCATGAAAATTATATTCAATCTGAATCTATTGACGCATATGCCCGAGGAAATCTTCTGCCTTTGAAGTAACGAATAAACCGCTAAGTAAATAGAATTAGACGTTATAAACATTGCACTAGGTACTAGGAATGGGTTCATTGAAGATCTAACTAAAGATTTAAGATATTTCGATCTACTACTGCGATTACAACATGGATTCCGTGTTTATCTCACACGCACACACCTATATCGACCTTAAATATATTAAAATAAATGTGATAAACTAATAAAATAGACAGTTTTTTGTGTACGTGTACCTCACACCTCGTTCCTTACTTGGGTAGGCAGATGTGTGACAAATTCTAAACGATACATTTCATAAAAACAAAATATTACAAACCTATTCACTCTTGACTTAGTCTCCCAGTTTGTAGCTATCAGGAAATACAGACTCAGGCAGGGAATTCCACTTTTTAGCTATACGCATAATAAAAGTATGCCCAAAAAGTTTGATTCGTATGGGTGGGATGTCAACCATATACTGATGACGCATAGCCGTACGTCTTGTAGTCTGATGATGGAAAAGCTAGAGGGAATCAGTTTATGCAATTCCATCGCACACTCCCCGAAATGTAACCGATAACATACCGACATGCTGGCTACTCGGTGACGAAGTTCAATGGCTTTGGAGCCTAGACTCGAACAGTATCTCACTGCCGATGAGCCTCATGGCCCGTTTTTCTAACATGTCTGAAAAAGATGGACTACTGTGGAAGCAGCCTGAATTCGGAGGAAATTCACTATTGGGGAAGCCCTACATCTAGCAGAAAATAAAACTAAAAGAATCTTACTAATATTATAAATGCCAAAGTTTGGATGAATGTATGTTTGTTACCCAAACACGCCAGAACGGCTGAACGAATCTGAATGTTTGGCACAGAAATAAATTATAGTCAGGAATAGCACATAGGCTACTTTTCATCCCGGTACAATGTTCCCTTGGGGTGATAAAACACTTTTAACACGGGCGAAGCCGCTGACAGTAGCAAGTATTAAATAAATGGTAGAAAGAATACAACAAAAAAAACTGGAAGGCTAATTGATCGTTAGATAGGCTTAGGCGATCGATAGGTGATTTAAATATCATCATTTGTAACTCTTTTAATATTCAATGCCTATATCTTGGCAGCCGAAACCGATTTACGCACAACTTTTCGGTCACCAGATGTCGTGGTGGCCTAGTGGAATAGACCTCGCCTCATAGTCATGGTTTCTTACCTGGACTAAGTTTATCTTGTACATCTAAAATGACCAACTCGCATTGAGCAAATATAATTAATTGTTCGTGCCTTCTTTGCTATGCAGTGGGAAAGTAACAATAGGCTGGTATGATTTCCAGGGGCGGCCTTAACCGCTGCGAGGCTCCCGGCGGGCGGCAGATATTTGCTAGGCCCTTGTCCTTTTCAGTCTATGTATGTATGTTCCTACGTGGCGTGCTAGAGATAAGAGAAATGAAAACTTGGCTCTTATTATTATTAATACTTTACTATGTATTAGAGCCAGGGTTTCTTCATAGAAAGCGATCTTCTTAATAAAATATACTTTTATTAGAACACTTTTCAGTCCCAAAAAGAATACCTGTCTTTTACAATGACACAATCATAGATGAAACAAAATAAAATAAACCAGCGTTCTAAAATTGAATATCCGCTGAACTAAGAACGGACAATGTTGCACTCTGATAAAATAAAGTTATTTTTTTATTATTTTTCTAACACTATGAAATATTTAAACGACTAATATTGTGCTAACTGTTAGCTAAGGATACAATTTTAAGCGTTTTGGGTCGTAGCGTGAGGCCCCTGCAAGAGCGAGGCCCCGGGCGATTGCCCTGTTCGCCACCCCCTAACGCTGCCACTGATTATTTCGGTCACCGATGCCACTTTCAGACTTCCTACATAGTTATATTAGTATTGATAGGTAATGGACAAGGTATAAATAATAGGCTAAAAAAATTGCTGACGCGTGTCGATCATAAATTACCCATTTCCAAGAGGATAAAGCACTACAGTTAAACAAAGATTTAAAGGAAAATATAATCTAATACCTACCTACCTAATTGCTACCGTGACGACTGTGGCGAACTTTATATAATTTACTTTAAGCATTATTCTCATGTTAGTGACTTTGTGTATTTTTTGAGAATAAATTTAATACGTTTATACGAGCAATGATTGTATATATATATATAATCTGAATCTCGGAAACGGCTCCAACGATTTTTATGAAATTTAGTATGCAGAGGGTTTCGGGGGCGAAATCGATCTAGCTAGGTTTAATTTTTAGACAACGTCGTTTTCTCTATTTTCACCCGAGCAGAGCTCGGTCACCCAGGTACTACCATAAAATGGGGTGAATAGAACTGCAGGGGTGAAATGGGAACAAAACTTTGGAGGGAATTTTCACGTTATTTAAAAATTATTTGCAGCATTTTAGTAGGTACTCCAATATATTAAATATATTTTTTTAAAAACATGATGCTTTGTTTGAAACCACTAAGTGGTATCAAAGTTAAAATCCTAATCAAAGTTGTGTTCCTATTTACCCCGTTTTACCATTACCTAATTATACCTACATACGTATATGTGTGTATAGTACGGAACGTTTTTTAGTTTGACGTCATAATGTTTTCGTCAGCTGAAAGTGATCCAAATCATATGACTGCTACTGCTATTATATCAAGGATTAGAACGATATTTAATTTATTTCACATGTTTTTGACAAATATTTGTATAGAGACAAACTAACAAAATTATTACTGGCCGTGGGTTTGCTCGCGACTGAAGAAAACCGCCTTTTAATAAAAATATAAAGATTTTAAATGTTTTTTTATAATCCATTCGGCAAATCTTAACATAGACTCGACTACACCACAGATAATATAATACTAGACTACACCAACTAGATAAGCCGTTTAAAAAAAAAAGAACAAATTTAAAAATCGAATATCTTACAACAGTCAGACAGCTAGACATTTTCAGACATGTTGTGTAGAAAACGGTCTACCGCATCGAACACGTGCTTTTGTGCTAACATTCGCAGTAACACGTGTGTCAGCCGTGATGCTTCGCAGGTAATAGGCAAGCGCCGGCGTTTCGCGCTATTATTCATCTCCAGAGTGCTGCAGGCTGAGATGAAACAGATGGAGTTTATTATCAGCAATAATGGGCATCGGATTTGTATCTTTGGTAGATGTAAAGTCTTGCTGAATCAGACGGTGTCCTAGTTTAATATGGAATGGCGGTGGAAACTAATTTGAAGATTATGCAGCACCTAATCGTGGATATCAGACCCCTTTGCTTCATGTGATCTTCACCTTTCCTTCTGCCTTTTGGCACATGTCTCTAGCAATAAACGCGTATCGTCGCGGGGATAGTATTTTTTAATCCCAAGGGAACAATATACCGGGATGTAAAGCCTATGTGCTATTCCAGACTATAATCTATCTCTGTGCCTCGTCCAGATCAATTCAGCCGTTCTGGCGTAATTAGGTGACATACATCCATCCATCTATCAATCCATCCAAACTATCGCATTAATAATATTAGTGGGTAGTGAGATAGAAAATAAAAGAAGATTTTAGAGGCTTGACCTTTTAGCGGATTTTGATACCTTAAATGGCATGAATCGAGACACGATCCCGTATCTTCCTGTTTTACCTACAGCTGTAGGCTGTAGGTAAAACAGGCCTGTCTCAATAGGCCGGGCGAGCACGGCCTATTGAGACAGGCTTGAGTCACACATTTTTATCACAGTTTGGGAGCAAAAACCGTTATAAAATGCGTGACTCAAGCCTATCACAGAGGCCGTGCTCGCCCGGGTTTGTACAGCTTTCTATTGGCTTTCGGGGAGTATCAGCTAATGTTCAGTGGAAAAATTACAACTAAATTGTTTAATATAAATTACTCCACTCACAAATCCTTATTAACCTTGTAAATCGAGATTATTTTAAGGGTCTTTGAAGTTTAAAGTAAAAACCCAAACACTTCACATCGGTTATTTTTAACTTTAAACGAAATAAAAGTATTTTAACCACACCAGACGGTGATATAGATTTCTTATTAAATCTATATTTAAAGCTGGCCTTCCCCAGATCCCTAAAATAAAGATAATTAAAACAACAACGACATATTGCAAGACTGCTTAACCTTTGATCACATTGGTGTCTTTTGATTGATCATAAATTTGGAAACAGACATAATAATTTAAAAAAAACCGGCCCAATGCGAGTCGGACTCACGCACGAAGGGTTCCATACCATTATGGCAAAAAACGGAAAAAAGATCACGTTTGTTGTATGGGAGCCCCACTTAAATATTTATTCTATTCTGTTTGTTGTTATAGCAGCAACAGAAATACATCATCGGTGAAAATTTCAACTGTCTAGCTATCACCGTTCATGAGATACAGCCTGGTGACAGACAGACAGAGAGACGGACAGTGCAGTCTTAAGTAATAGGGTCCCGTTTTTACCCCTGAACCACGACAAAAAGTATTTTCTATCGTTTTTTATAGTTCCGTATGGGGCTGCTGGTGACTATTACTATCGAATTTATCTTTTCTCAAATCAGCGCATCTATTGAAAATAATATTAGTGATTGATGCAAAAAATGCTGTTTTTGAGGCATTATAACATGCAGATTTACGTTGTAATTAATTCATTAAAAGTTTTCTTGCACATTTTCATTTGAAACATTTCTCGACTTATTCATTGTACTTAATTATTTTTCTTTTGACAGAAAAAGTTTTACTAAAAAAATATTTCATGTGCACAAAGCCTAAGTTCACGCTAACCGCAATTGATTGCGTGTTGCGGTCGCTTTTAAATCTATAGGGCTGTCTAAAACAATTTACACTATGAATAACTGGATGAGTCACAGTCTTAGAAATTATATTCTTATAGGTAATCATATTTAGGGTTGTTAACTCAGAAGGAAAAAGCAACCCTTATAGGATTACTTCATTGCCCGTCCGCGTCGGTCTGTCTGTCAAGACCCTTTTCCTCAGGAACGCGTGGAGGTATCAAGTTGTAATTAAAATCTAGCCCGAAAAAGTCTAACTAAGTACTATGAAAACATGGGAGTCGAGACAACATAACAACACACATACGACGATAACATGGGAGTGGGATGGGTGGTTTTAATTAATTATCTTTATGAAAAACCTGGTTGGTAAAAAACTATAAGTATCTATTTAGATACTTATAGTTTTTTACCAACCAGGTTTTCCTACGTGTGCTGATTTCAGCACACGTAGGAAATAAGACTTTAGTCATCTCAAATTTTGGTCAGCTTAATTTTTGGACACTTCTGTCTGAGGAGGCAATGCCCGTATTTTTACCCGACTGCTGAAGGAGGGTAATGTGTTTATCAGTCTATGTATGTATGTATATATGTATGTATATATGTATGTATGTTTGTGCCTATGTGGCGTTTTAGAGACCAAACGCGTTGGCTGATTTTGATAGTTCTTACGTCAATCGATTCGTCTTAACCTTGCGAGTGTCACTGGCTACATTAAAATTGGAAAATGGAAAAATGGCGGCTTTTGGGCGCCACATTGTGGGGGCCCAAATTTTTTCTGGTTTTGGCCAGCCAGCTCGCGAACATGTATCCTCCGACTGCACAGCATGATTTTCTTCTTGTTTACATCTTTTTAGTTCGGTTTTTGAAGCAGTCGGATTTTTTATTTTTTTTAATTAACTTTTTTTTTAAAAGACTTCTTCTTCCTGTCCTTATACCATGCTATTTGGTGTCGGCGCAACACGTTTTCTTCTTGCATACCGTCTTGTCCCCCGTCACGCTATCACTTACTTCCTTTTCTTTCATGTCACTCCTCACATAGTTTATCCATTTTTTCTTTGGCCTTCCCCTCCCTCTCCATCCATCCAAATTTATATACATAACTATTTTAGTAATGTGCGTTTCATCCCACCTCATCATATGACCATACCAGGACAAACTGTTTCCTTTCAACTTTTCTGTCACTGGTGCCACTTTCAAACTTCCTCTAATATACCCGTATTTTTAGAGAAATTTCGCATTTATATCTCAGTCAGACAAAAAATCCTCTAATTTGCCTACATTTTTGACAATCATTGTCACAGAAACGAATTTGCTATTGAATTTACCGAAGTTCGAGAATTCCATTTTTGAGTATTGCAAACGTCAAGTTCCAAGTAAGGGACAACCCTATAATATTTATCGATAAGAGGCGCCACCAACCCTTTAAAAATATCGCAGTGGACTCATGGGAATATCCCTCGAATACCAACAATTAATACATGAATAAATCGACTCCATTCTGATTCATTTTAACATTAAAATAAGTGGTAACGGTTAACTTTTTTGCTTCAGAATTTTGTAAAGATCTTCCTCTTAAAAACTATATGATTAAACATGGAATTTACTGGGGTTATTCTCTGAATGGTAAGAGGTATTACAGGTTCATCTGTCTCCTTACAGTAAAAATGCCTCTTTGCATACTAAAAAGTCAAAAAGAAAGGAGTGTTGAGCAGATGCATGACTCACTGTTTTTACCCTGGCTCCTGGCTCAGGTTTCTTCCTTGTAATGTTTTCCTTCGCCATTTTTTCCCTTTTGAGAGACAGAATACAAATATATTTTTACCTGTTCAGCTAGAGCCATGTGTTTTGCAAAAAGACTCAACGGTATCGGCACAGCTTCTTCCATAAACGAGACAATTATTTTTGGGCCCACTAGTAAATGGTAATGTATATTAATCGTATTACACATAAAAAAGTAACTATTTTATTATAATAAACAGACCAAAAATTATAAAAAATAACTTAACCGCACTAATGTGTTTAATAATCGAAAAAAAGTGTTGTGTTTTTGACGTTTATTTAAATGAAAAAGTCATGTTTTAATTGTTGTTTTTCACAGTATTCCGGTTGCATAATGTTTTCCTAATATTACCACTGTAATCCATACTATAATATTATAAATTCGAAAGTAACTCTGTCTGTCTGTTACCTTTTCACGCCTAAACCACTGAACGGAATTCAATGAAATTAGGCAACGGATTGGAAGCCATCCTGAGGAAGGATATAGGCTAAATTAGTACAAAAAAATTGGTAGTGAAGGGTAATTTTTTTTTACTACCCTACCTTACCCTAGTTACCCTTAGCTAGGTTAGTGTAGGGTAGGGTACGTTGGGTAGGGTAGGGTAGGTAGTTTAGATAGGTATGTAGGTTAGGGTAGGTAGGTAGAGTATAAGCTACATAGGTAGGTAGGTGGATAATTAGGGTAGAGAGGTGGGTAGGTAGGTATGTAAATATGTAGGTTGGGAAGGGTAGGTAGGGTAGCCAGTTGACGGGAGCAAAGCCTCGGGCGACAGCTAGTAAGGAATAAACCAACATGTATTTCAATACTATACGCCGCAATTTGTGGGGTAGGCCTATTCATCATACAAAAAAAATTGTCTCCATTATTCTATGTTGGATTAATTTTCTTTCTAGCAACATGAACGTTCACACAATACCACAATTATCACATCACTATTGTTTCTTTCAGACAACAGTCATTATTATCTAAACTGAATGCAGCTGAATATCACTATTTTCCATGAAGATCAAATAATAATAGATGATGAGATATATGTTGTATTAGATTGCTTGTCCATTCCACAACTCAGTAACTGTTATCCAAGTTGGTCCAAACACTGCATTACGTGGTAGATAATATCAGTAGTCACTTCAAGCTCACTCCACCTAAGTAATCTACGGGGTGATGTTCGCAGAATAAACTAAACTATAACTATAAAGACTGTATTCTAAACTTTCGTTTTGGACACTTGTTTCTAGGGTTCCGTACCCAAAGGGTAAAAACGAGACCCTATTACTGAGACTTCGCGGTCCGTCTGTCTGCCTGTCTGTCACCAGGCTGTATCTCATGAACCGTGATAGCTAGGCAGTTGAAATTTTCACAGATGATGTATTTCTGTTGCCGCTATAACAATAAAAACAGAATAAAATAAATATTTAAGTAGGGCTCTTGCCGTTTTTTGCGTTAATGGTACGTAACCCTTCGTGCGCGATTCTGACTCGCACTTGGCCGGTTTTTCATATTTGTTTTTACTCATTTATTTTATTTATAAATAGAACATATTCGCTCCGTCACTTGCCCATAAGGTTTCATTGTTTCAACACCGGCCATCGCTGAAAACCAGCGCTGTGGCTCTGCCTTGCAGGCGAGTCCCAGCATTTATGCTGAGCGATAACCGTTTTGCGTGGTTGTGGCGCTTACTCTGTATTTGTATTTAACTTTTTCCTTTGTTTTTTTATGGTATGCGTCGTGCCTGGCGCAAATAAACGTTTTTTCTTTATTTTCTTTCTAATAGTCCTGCAATCTATTAATCATACTATAGGGGCTCTATGTATATATGTCTATAGATAATAAATATATGAGAACAAACAAGACATAAGCATTACTCAAGGCTTGTTAAAGTTTTAGGACAATTTTTTTTTGTTGGTCCGTGATATATTTGACAGATAAAAATCAAGATAAAATTCGACAGTTCACTGAGTACATTTCTTAGCGTAAGAAACTCAGCGTCATAAGGTAAACATGCGTACGCGCATACGTGCGTATGACACGTCGCCGTCTTTGAGATTGCGCAAGTAGTTAGTAAGTAGGTGATAATGAAAATTTTTACAAAAATAGTAGCTTTCATTATTTATTTTTGTCACCCATTTGCTAATTCTAGTGTCTTGTGCAAAGAGCTATACTCGTACAACATGGAATCACGTCTAATATGTACATGTCTCATTCATTCTTAGCCAGAATCTGCTTATCTATGTATGTATGTGTGTATGTATGTATGGTTGTTCCTATGTGGCTTTCTAGCGACCAAACGTGTTTGCCGATTTTGATGATTCTTACAAGAAGATTCTGACGTATACAAGAAAAAAAAACACTTTTTTTATTATTGATAGGCTCATGCTAGACTACTTTCTCACCTGAGAAGCGAACTAAAAAGATGTATACAAGAATAAAATTTTGCTGTGCAGTCGAAGGATACATCTGGTTTTGGTCAGCCAGCTCGCGAATATGTATCCTCCGACTGCACAGCATGATTTTCTTCTAGTCTACGTCTTTTTAGTTCGCTACTTAGGCAGTCGGGTTTTTTGTTTTTTTGTTTCAAATGTATTTGGGTCGGCTTTCAGTCTCTGAATGCTGCTCAATACCATTATTTTACACTGAACGAACGCCTATCAACCTGTACAATCCAGAAAATGGGTAAAACGATATGTTAAGACTGGTGTCATCTGGCTTATCTGTGTTTATACTAGACTAGCTGTTGCCCGCGGCTTCGCTCCCGTGGACCACTCCACAGGACCCGATTCCGGGATAAAAAAATAGCCTATGTCACTCAGGAATAATGTAGCTTTCTATTGGTGAAAGAATTTTTTAAATCGGTCCAGTAGTTTCGAAGCCTATTCGGTACAAATAAACAAACAAACAAACAAACAAAAAAATCTTTCCTCTTTATAATATTAGAATAGATTAGCTATTGTGAGGAGGTAGCCAGTAGCTGCGGGTGGTAAATTATGGAGGTAAAATTGCTTTAACTTATTTATATTTTCATAATATGTTCACAAGGGCTATGCTCGGCGTTTCCTTGCGTGATCAAATCAGAAATGTAGAGATCCACAAGAAAATCAGGGTTACCGACATAGCCCGAAGATATCCCAAATATAAGTGGCAGTGGGCAGGGCACATAGATCGCAGAACGGTTGGCCGATGGGCAAAAATGTTCTGGAGTGGCGACCGCGAACCGGAGAACATTGCGTAGGTTGGCCTTCACCAGGTGGACCGATGTCCTGGTGAAGGTTGCGGGGTTCCACTGGACGCGTGAAGCACGATACCGATCAATGTGGCGACGCTTGGGGGAGGCCTATGTCCAGCAGTGGACGTCTTTCAGCTGATATAATGATGATGAATGTGTTCACGCTATGAAGGCTTTTACAGAACTTGCAAAAGGAAACAAAAATATCTTCTAATATTTCTAGCGTTCCATATACGAATATGACCATCTTCTAAAGTATCTGTTGCCAGTTTTCAAAGAGGTAGAGGTCGAACCTCAGAGGTATTGAGGTAATACCTCACCTATACTAATATTATAAAGAGATAAAGTTTGTGAGGCTGTAGGGGGTCTCTGGATTTACTGAACCGATTTAGATGAAATTTGGGAGAATTTGAAAATTAGTTTGATACCACGGGAAGGACATAGGATAGTTTGTATTCCCTTGGGATGATAAAACACTTTTTACGCGGGCGAAGCCACGGGCAGAAGTTACTTTTTACACTATAAACTGCTACGTGTGATGCCCTGCCTAAAATTCTTATTTACTATTGCTAGGCTTGCGTTTAACCACTACCTCACCTGCGAACCGATGATTTGGTCGACGATGGAGTACGCTTGCCTTGCCTTTACCTATTCATTCCTGACGTCGATACCTAAGTTTATAGCAGGAAATACAGACTCCGACAGGAAATTCCATACCTCCGCTGTACGCCTAACGTAAGCGTGATCTCTTGACTTGAGGCCCTTTTGGCATCAGTACCTACTTATTTTGAAATCTTATATTTTCTATTCATTTTTTGCCTTTCTGATGTATTTGTGGTAATTAAACAAATTTTTATTTTATGAAATATTTTTTCGAAGCCATATTTTTATTTTCTAAACTTAGTTATGAGTTTATTTTTTTAATCAAGCGTGTATTTTTATTTTATTTCATTCTTTAATTACGTTTACAAGCTCTTAGATCCATTTCATCATTTCCTTTAAGGAAAATATAACCAATCACAAAAATGTATCGACTTACCTGATTTGCCCTTTCACAACAATAGTCAGTAGAACCTATTCAATTATTTTTCTTCCAACCTCCCTATTTGGTCATTCAAGTTTTTCATTCACATCGAATGCGCGTACGACGGCTGATGCAACGTGCTCCGAAGTCGAGTCAGCGATGCAGCGGCCAATTTCGTGGGTTTCGTAAGTGCATTAAGGTTACAACTACGATTGTCTGATGTAAGGAGGCGTGGTAGTTACACGGATGAGAATGGGGGAGGGTCGAGGTTATCAATGGATTGGTGTGGTGGTAGACAATCGCTTGGAGTTATCTACACATCCAAACCAATGTTAAAAAAAGGCAAAATAGTTTTGTTTGTTTCTTGAAGGTCGTCACCGGAGCAAATTGACAGATCCGATTTCAAATAATCTTATACTGATCCATTTTATGCCGGAAAATGCATAATTCCTACTAGATAGCAAGGAGCGAGCCGCGGCTAAAAGCTAGTCTATACTAATTACTAATAATCTATATCTATACTGTTTACTAATAATCTATACTGTTCTTGTTTGTTTGTTTATTTGTTTGTTTGTACCGAATAGGCTCCGAAACTACTGGACCGATTTAAAAAATTCTTTCACCAATAGAAAGCTACGTTATTCCTGAGTGACATAGGCTATTTTTTTATCCCGAAAACGGGTCCTGTGGGTGGTCCACGGGAGCAAAGCCGCGTGGAACAGCTAGTCTATACTATAATATTATAAAGAGTAAAGATTTTTTTGTTTGTTTGTTTGTTTGTACCGAATAGGCTTCGAAACTACTTGACCGATTTAAAAAATTCTTTCACCAATAGAAAGCTACGTTATTCCTGAGTAACATAGGGTATTTTTCTATCCCGAAAACGGGTCCTGTGGGGTGGCCCACGGGAGCGAAGCCGCGCGAAGCAGCTAGTTTTAAATAAAGTTAAATATTATAAGATAATAAGGATCCGCTGGAAGCGGGACGCACGGGACCGGTCAATATGGCGACGCTTGGGAGAAGTCTATGTGTCCAGCAGTGGACATGTTTCGGCTAATCTCATGATGTTGATTATAAGAAAGGGAATATTCTGTGAATGTATTAAAAGTAAAGATTTCATGGAATTTCAGTTTTACTAAATACCTAAGTATTCCTGGTTTCCTCACTATTTTTTTTTTGTCTATTTTAGGCACGCGCTTGACCACCATCTCATCTGATGGTAAGCAATGATGTGGTCGACGATGGAGCAAGCTTGCCTAGAAGTAGCCTATAATAATATTATAGGTTATAGTATTTTAGAATAAGACGTCGTACTGGCAAAAATTGGTGCTAGCATAAACATTTGATTTGTTTATGTAACTAATGATTTTGCTAAAATTCGACCTTAACATTTGCTTTTTGAATAAAGTTTGAAGCATCTGGAAGGAGACTGCTCAACTCTAATTTAGCTTTCTAGGTTCATAGACAAGAATGGGTGTCAATGACAGCTGATGAAAAACTATTTTAATATTACAAAGCAGTTAAATGCGGGACATTTACAAACGTATGCAAACAAGTGGTTTACCTTGCAGCTGATAGATTGTCCTGTAATTTAGATATTGCCGAGTGAACGTTTTTATTACTAATTGGCCATTCATACGACAATTTGCAATTTGGAATTATTTTTGTTGAAACTTTATGCACAGATAAAAACCAAATTACTATAAAATGCCTAAGGCATTTTATACAAATCGACCTTAGGGTTAGGGTATTTTACCAGAACTTAAGGTTTTTCAGACTAAGCACCGGTGTCTGAATTGATAATTTAGTGTTAAAATGTGTTAAACCCTATTTTAATGCTGAAGTTTGACAGGTTTTCAGGCTCAAGGTTGAGTTTTAAAATCGGGGTAAAAATATAAGTTCAATTAAACCATTAAGCAACCGACTTCAAAAAAACGAGGAGGTTCTCAATTCATCGGATTTTTTTTTTTTGTTTTCCCCTATTACTCAAATAAACGCCTGGACTGATTTGTAAAATTCTTCTTTTGTTTGAAAGGATATACTTCACAGGTGGTCCCATGGTCATCAGTTCAGGATCTGATGATGGGATCCTGGAGAAATCGAGGGAACTCTTCAAATAATATAGGCATCCATATATTGATTTTGGTATTTTCATCAACTATGCAATCATTTGCACTCAGAAAGAATCATTTGGTGAAGTGGAAATGATGAAGAAGACTACAGATGGCCACTGGAACTTCTTAATGCTAAGTATGTCACGGGTGTAAGATATCTTGAATAGTTAACCGACTGTGATGAACAAAATACAAAAAAAAAAATGTTCTGATGAAAATCAAGGAGCTTGTGGCTAAATAATAACAGCCGCACGGTCGATCATTAAGGTTAAGCAACACTTAACGAGGTCGGTCCGTGGATGGGTGACCATTTCAACATACCCAGTTTCCTCCGTGCCTCGGAAAACACGTTGGGCCGTTGGTGCCGGCTGATATTTGAAGATCTTTGACAGTCGTTACAAGTAGTCAGAAGCTTTAGATCTGACACCAGTCTTGCCAAGTGGTACCGTATTACCCAGTTACTGGATTGTGGATCAGAGAGGTCAGATAGGCAGTCGCTCAATGTAAAACACTGGTACTAAGGTAAATCCGGTAAGACTGGAAGCAGACCCCAATATAGTTGGGAAAAGGCTAGGCAGATTGATTGGTTGGTAGGCACTGGAACTCCAAAATAATAAAACATATCCTAATCGTGTTTGGGCTTATTAGAATCGTCATGAGATGTATTTTGGCTATAAATCATTTTCATGACAATTGGAGGTACCTACCAAAACTAAAAACAGATAAATAAAAAATATTTTACCAAAAAAAAAACAAAACGGCTTTCAAAATAAACCACTACAAAGAGAAAAATAATTTTATTATCCGAAAGTATTATATATATATATAAGTATTTTTTAGTCTTTTGTTTTTTGCTTATTTTCGCATCTCCTTTGCGGGTCAGAAATAATAAAAAAAATCTTTCTTTCGTTTCATTATTTCTAAATCAGTTATAATTATGCACCAGGATCACGACTCTATGATGAACAAGTATTTTAGTAGAACATTTCTATCTATTTTTGTAAATACTTACAGGGAAGCGGAACAGTGGCGTAGCTAGGTAACCAAGGGCCCTGGGGATAATCAAAAAATGGGCCCCACTGCTATCTAAATTTTATTGGTTAGGTTTTATCAAGTAAAAATATTAAATATACAAATACTTTAAAAATGCTAAGCTACTTTAAAAAACTTGTCAATTTTGTGCAATTTTTGTTTACTATCTTCTATTTCTTTGGCGTTGTTTGCGTTTAAATGCTTCTTTTTGTCCATAATTTTAGTTTTCTAATTTATTTGTATTAGACTGTGCTCGTGTAGGTACTCACTGTTCACTGATGACGTTTAAAGTAAAAGGAAGGAGAAACGTAATGATACGCTACAAAACGTCGTTGGGGAATTCACGGCAAACATTTTATCGCCGCTAGTGTTACCACATTTAACGGTCCAAGAACGATCTACTCGCGCGCGGTCCTAGCATAATGCACCTACTGCAGGTGACCTGCATTTTTTCACGATATTTCGCGTTATACAAAGAGTAGCCGAAATCTATAGATTTGACATGATTTATTGACGTATCGGACATCAATATGAGTGGTACTAAAATCAAATAAAATTGAACCACTATATTGACCGGTACTAAAAAATTTATTGACATTAGCATTACTTACTCCTGATACAGCACTATTTTTTAAACCGTTCTCGAAAGAAATCTTGACTCGAATTCACAATAAAACGCACATCGATCAATAATAAAACGCACATATCGCTATCCGTCAAATTGACAACATTATCAACCCACAGAAAGAATTTAGGGGAATTCCCTAGGTATAACTTTCGAATTTCTCTCAACTGTGTTGCCATGATTAAAGTCGGGTTGCAACCTGTCATATTTATTTTTGCAAATGGGAAAATTTTTCAAAATTTCAGTTCGATCGAGATTTTCTGGTAAGTAAGGATTCGAGGGCCCCCAAAGCTTGAGGGCCTAGCCTCTAGGTAGCTACGCCGCTGCACCGGAAGAGTGCATCGAAGGAAATTTTTGTGGCAAAGATTAAAAAGTCACACATCTAGAAAGATAGAATGTAAAATATGAACGCGCATCTTCTTCTAGAACTTTTTAGGGTTCCGTACCCAAAGGGATAAACGGGACCCTATTACTAAGATGCCACGGTCCGTCTGTCTGTCTGTCATCAGGCTGTATCTCATGAACCGTGATAGCCAGATAGTTGAAATGTTAACATTTGATGTACTCGTATTTCTGTTGCCGCCATAACAACAAATACTAAAACAGAATAAAATAATTATTTAACTGGGGCTCCCATACAACAGATGTATTTATGTTGCCGCTATAACAACAAATCCTAAAACAGAATAAAATAAATATTTAAGTGGGGCACCCATACAACAACCGTAATTCTTTGCCGTTTTTTGCGATAACTGTACGGAACCCCTCGTGCGCGAGTCCGACTCACACTTGCCGGTTTTAAATAAGCAACCAATGAACAAACTTAACAATCAATAACAATATTTAACAGTCCACATTCAATACAGGACTAACGAACCATCAATCCGATATAACAATCGATTAATTACAATCAAAATCTATATACTCACAGTTTATCGATCCCAGTAGCTGTATATTTGTATAAGTGTAGACTGTAGGTACATCACTATACCGTCTGATTAGCCCATGAATGTGTCGGGGCGTGGTGCCAAATTGATTGATGTTAAAATTACTACAGGTATATAACCTCTTGTTCGTTTAATTGTTCGATTCAATTATAGAAGTGGTGGCGAAGCTGAATATACGATGAAATAATAATTAAAGTTATGTTGTGGGATTTTTACAGGTGACCGCCATTTGCAAAGACATTACAGATTGTATAATACTGGCGTATTCATACATACAGTATTTTTTTTAAGACCTAACGATAACAAGAAGATCTAATGTGTCTAATGATTTTGTAACAGCGGTTTTATCTGTGTCCTCGCAGTCAAATGAGTTCTGGGGGGTGACCATAAGCTCTTAGAGCAAGATTATTTTGAGTGTGCGTAAGGGATTGATGTATATGACTTGTATACATCTCTCCCTTTTTTACAGCCGAACTATGATAGTTTTTGACACGTCAGGGTACAGAGGCTGTTCTTATTTTTTAATAGACAAATAGAATAAAAGTTATATTAAAGTAGTGATTTTGGTTTTTTACCTCACTTGAGTATACCTACCCGATCGATGGGATCCCCGACTTAGTTCGGAAAAGCAGATTAATTGTTTTTTTCACCTAAACCATGAGTCAAGGATGATACAGAACGATGATGATACAGTGGGGTAGGATGTAAGGTGTACAAAATAACATCACGATCATCATAGTGCCAGAGACATGATCAGAAAAACGCCTAAATGATAGAATTGCCGCCATCTTTGCTAAACACTGAGTAACCCACTTTAACTAGATCATTCACAGAAACCCCAACAGAAAAACCCACCATATGAGACAAATTAAGATTAACATCTACAATTAAATAATCAGGTATCATAGATATCTCGTCTGTTTCTTGCTATTCAGTCGCACATCCTCCTGTACTGAGGAGAACAGAACCAATTCGCCATAACATTGAATTGAATTCCTGAAAATTAAAACTGGTTTAATTCATGACTTCATTACTCAAGCCTTCCAATCATTCCTGTCAGCATGCAAAAATTACGACGCCATCTTGGTTTGACACTTCAAAAAGCTATAGACTTTAATGATCGGGGAATAGAGTTCAGATTTGAATGTTGATTAGTTTGTTACCCGCAGAAAAGATGGTCTATCAATTCATTCAGAGACGGTTAAGATAGGTCTTTTTGTACATTTTTTGGTAAAATCGCTGCAAGGGGTTTGCGTCATCGTCTGTGAACTTTTGAATTGCGAACTTATGTGCGTTAGTTTGAGTATGGTTATGAAGACATACAATAAGAGGAGAGTATGAAAGCTTAGAGATATATTTTTGGAATGGTCTATGCATGATCTTTCAAAATCTTACTATTTCACATTGCACACTTGCTTCTGTAAAAATTTGGTACCTACTAATTGTGTGGTGTACAATAAATAAATGGCTTATGTTTAACTTACCACCAGATATAGTAACATATAACAGACAAAAATAGTAAATGATCACCAAAATTAAACCCGCATCTTATTGTAAAATTATAACCAAAGTTTTAACATCTCGCTATCCTGTTTAGGCAAAATGACTCCAAATAAATCATTGTTAACCCAAAAGTAGTAAATGATCACCAAAAGTAGTAAATGATCACCAAAAGTAGTAAATGATCACCAAAATTAAACCAATGACCAAAAAGATTATAAAATTTCTGGGAGCAACTTGGAAGTAGCGCTCGCCGGCCGCTGCCGCGGCACCGCTCGCTTTGCTCGCTCGGCTCGCGCGCGGTTGGTCACAGTTCTAACCTAACCTAACCTATTTTACAACATTAAATAGCGCAATAATTTGCTATTAAAATTTGGTGATCAATTTACTAAATTTGGTGATCAATTTACTAAATTTGGGTTTCATAGTACAATTTTAGGTAATAGTGGTTATGGTCACAAAGTAATTTTAGGTGGTCATTATATTTATCCCCTAAATAAATCTTACTAATATTATAAACTAGCTGTGCCCGCGGCTTCGCTCCCGTGAACTACCTACCCTACTTATCTACCTACCTACCCAACTTACCTACTTGCACAGAATATTATTTACTCTAGGGAGAAGAATATCGACTTCATACAAGAAAAAATAAAAACAGTTTTGCTGCGCGCCATCTAGTAGCACTCCACAGAAACATAAGAAACCTATCCATAGCTGGTACTCGAAACCGGAACCTTGGGCGTAGTAGGCCACCGCGTTTATCATTAGTCTATCCAGACGAGCAGTAGTGACGGCAAATTTACGAACCAGATTGCACACACGTCAACGTCATCATTGACATCTACTATGATTATATACCTAAAACCTCACAAAATGTATTTTTATTTTTATTCGGGGATAAATATAATGACCACCTAAAATTACTTTGTGACCATAACCTCTATTACCTAAAATTGTACTATGAAACCCAAATTTAGTAAATTGATCACCAAATTTAGTAAATTGATCACCAAATTTTAATAGCAAATTATTGCGCTATTTAATGTTGTAAAATAGGTTAGGTTAGGTTAGAACTGTGCGCCAAGAGAGCCACGAGCGAGAAAAGGAGCTCCAGGAGAACCTGGAGCGACTGCGCGAGGTGGACGCACCACTTGCCGTCGCCGATGGCAACAAGAGCCGAGGAGGCTCAGGTCCTGGAGACAACTTGTCTGACCAGGACTCGCGCGGCACCTCCAAACTTTGGAGGAAGCGTCCGCGCAACAAGGACTCGGGGTCGCTGGGTCTCTCCTCGAGTGAGGAGAACCTGTCGGCCCCGAAAGTCTCAACGGGACGGAGAGGGCGGGGTCGCGCGTTGGCGGGTGTTGCCACCACTCGGGTGCCGGGACGCGACGTGCGGGGTCGCTTCATGCCTCGGCCCGACACGCCTGCCCCTGCAGAGTGCGTGCAGAGTGACCCTGGGCATATGAGTGCGGACCAGAGCGGTGGCTCCACCACGTCCCTGTTAGGGACAAATAAAGCGGAGGCAAATGCCGCAAAGCGGGCGCAGCGACAGGCTGTCGCGGCTGACGAGGTCAGCGAGTTGGCCCGACAGGCCCGAGAGCGGCGCTTGGCTCGGGTGGCTGCCGGTGGAGAAATGTCAGCGGTGGCGCTCAATCGCCAAGTGACGGACGGGCTGGAAGTCGTCCTGAAGGTTGCCACCAAATCGGGCAACCTAAAGGGCACTTTTACCCATGCCCTGAAGCAGGCGGTAAGTGACATTCAGGAGGCGGTTGAGGTCCTCATAAACCGCACAACCACGGACGAGACGGCATTGTTGTGGGAGGAAAACGGCCGTCTCCGATCCGAGTTAGAGGATCTCAAGCGACAGTTCACCGCCCAGACGGCAGCTTCTACCGTCACGAGCCCACCGCTGGCGGAGTCGTCAGCTCCATCTCCGGCCCTGACATCGGCCGCAGCACTTGCAGATGCGGAAATTGAAAGGATCGCGCGCATCTGCATGATGCAGTGTGGTCAAATGGTGGGTGCCCGGCTGGAGGCCATAGAGGCGAGACTGCCAGCCGAAAACCTCCGCCCACCGCTCGCTGGCGATAGGCGGAGACAGGAGGGACCCGCTAAGCCGGCAGTGACTCAGCAGAGAAATGCCGGGAAGGGGACCACAAAACCCACGGAGGGGCCCAGTAAGCCCGCGCCCACATCGCAGTCAGTGGCTGCGACCGTGCCAACACCAGCTGGCCAGCTGGCCTGGACGACGGTGGTTAAGAGGGGCCGCCGTCGAAAGAAGAGCACGGCGCCGCCGGCAACCGCTGGAGCACCCGCACCGGCCTCGAATAAGGCCGCTGGACCGCCTAAGGTCAGAGCCCCACGCTCCGCGGCTGTAGTGATCACGCTGCAGCCCGGAGCCGTCAAAAGGGGCGTCACTTACAAGGCGGTCCTGACAGAGGCGAGGGCAAAAGTCGCGTTCCCCGACCTTGGAACACCGTCCGGCTTCAAAATGAGGCCGGCAATTACGGGGGCGCGGCTGCTCGAGGTGTCGGGTGCCTCTAGCGCCGAAAAGGCGGACATTTTGGCCACCAAGCTGCGGGAGGTCCTCAACCCTGAGGACGTCCGGGTGTCCAGGCCGATGAAAATGGCTGAGCTGCGGATCGACGGTCTGGACGATTCGACGACCCCAGCTGAGGTCGTGGCGGCAATCGCCCGAGCCGGTGGATGTCCGTCCGAAGACGTGCGGGCGGGCGAGATCCGCGCCGACGCTACCGGGCTCGGCCTGATTTGGGTGCGGTGCCCGGTGGCGGCGGCGCAAAAAGTCGCTAAGGGTGGACGACTGCTGGTGGGTTGGGTTGCAGCGAGGGTTAAGCTGCTGCAACCCAGGGCATTGCGGTGCTATCGTTGCCTGGACATTGGGCATGTGAGGGCACGATGCACCGCCGAAACAGACCGCAGCGAGCAGTGCTATCGCTGCGGTAAGCCCGGCCACAAGGCGGCCCAGTGCTCGTCGGCGCCAAACTGCAGCCTCTGTACAGCTGCAGGGAGGCCCGCTGGGCACAGAGCGGGCGGAAAAGCCTGTGGCGCACCCACGCAGCAGAAGAGGAGAAAGGGGGCCAAGGTTGCTGGGGGCTCTTTACCCCCCCGTCAGCCTGGCTGCTCTTTGGCCGACTCCCGGCCTAGGAATGGAGCGGAGGGAATGGATTGCGCATAATGGCGCTCTACCATTTCCTCCAGGGCAATATCAACCACTCTGCCAGAGCTCAGGATCTCTTGCTCGAGAGCATGGCAGAGTGGTCGATTCGCGTGGCTGTGGTCGCCGAGCCGTATTTCGTCCCACCCAAAGATAACTGGGTTGGAGACCTCGACGGTTTGGTGGCCATCATTGGCGGGGCTCTAGTCAGCCCGTCCCGAGGTCACGGCTGGGTGGCCGCCCTCGCGGACGGCGTTGGCATAGTTGGTGCGTATTTTTCGCCCAACAAGAGTCTCGCCGACTTCGAGAGTTTCCTTGTCGAGTTGGGCGCTGTCGTAGGCCGACTCCACCCTCGCCCTGTGCTGTTGCTAGGGGATCTCAACGCCAAGTCTTCGGCGTGGGGATCTCCGGTAACCGATGCTAGGGGTGAGGTGCTGGAAGAGTGGGCAGTCACCACTGCCCTAGTCGTCCTAAACCGGGGCTCGGTCCACACATGCGTGCGGCAGCGGGGCGGTTCAATAGTGGACGTATCCTTCGCTAGCCCTGCTGTCGTGGGCCGTGTCCGCGACTGGCGTGTCGCCGTAGAGGTGGAGACGTTATCGGATCACCGATATATCCGTTTCGACGTCTCCACCCAGACCGCTGGCGGCCGCGATGCGCTAGCCCCGCGAGCGGACGGTCCGCGCTGGGCGCGCAAGCGCATCGACAGGGAACTTCTCGAGGAGGCCACCATTGTCCAGGCCTGGATCCGGGAGTCGGCAACAACCGGACCCGTTGACGTCGAACAGGAGGCGCTGTGGTTCCGCGGGGCAATGACGCAAATCAGCGACGCGTCCATGCCCCGGGTCCACGCACAATCAGCGAGGCGCCAGGTGTACTGGTGGTCCGCCGAGATCGCACAGTTGCGTGTCGCGTGCGTAGCGGCCAGACGCCAGTACACCCGATACCGGAGGAGACGTCGTCGGGTCCCTGACGAAGAAGCCGCGCTGTATGAGGTGTACCGCGCGGCGACGGAGACTCTGCGGCTGGCCATCGGCGAGGCGAAGAAGCGAGCCAGGGAGGAGATGTTGGAGACTCTAGACCGGGATCCTTGGGGGCGCCCTTATCGAGCGGTTCGAGGGAAACTTCGAGCCGCCGCGCCTCCACTTACGGAGAGTTTCCAACCCGAGCTGCTGGAGGAGGTAGTCGCAGCCCTCTTCCCGGCGAGACCGGAGCATATCCCGCCGCCGATGGCTTTGCCCACGGCCGCAGATTCTACAGAGGAGGACGCCATCAGCGTCCCAGAGGTGACACAGGCAGAGATGGGGGCAGCCGTGATGCGGCTCCGGGCCAAGAACGTGGCTCCGGGGCCCGACGGAATCCACGGCCACGTGCTAGCCCTCGCTCTGAAGGAGCTAGAGCCCTGGCTGAGAGGACTCTTCACTGCGTGCCTTGAGCGGGGCCAGTTTCCCACTCTGTGGAAATCTGGTCGTCTGGTCCTGCTCAGGAAGGCGGGGCGCCCTTCGGACTCGCCGTCCGCGTACCGGCCCATAGTGCTGCTTGACGAGGTGGGTAAGCTGTTCGAGCGAATAATCGCTGCCCGCCTCGTCAGCCACTTGTATAGAGAGGGGCCGGACCTGGACGAAAGCCAGTTTGGCTTTCGGCATGGGCGCTCCACCATCCACGCGATATCGCAGGTGAGAGTCCTGGCGGAGGAAGCGGTATCCCGGGGTGGGGTGATGTTGGCGGTGTCCTTGGACATTTCCAACGCCTTCAACACCCTGCCCTGGAGTTGTATTCGGGAGGCACTGTGGTATCATCGAGTGCCTCCCTACCTCCGCCGCATCGTCGGGGCCTATTTGGCGGAGAGGTGTGTCACCTACGTGGGACGTGATGGCGTCGAAAACCAGCACCGCATGTCGTGCGGTGTTCCACAGGGCTCGGTCTTGGGCCCGCCCCTGTGGAACATCGGGTACGACTGGGTGCTGAGGGGCGAACTCCAACCGGGCGTAGACCTGACGTGTTACGCGGACGATACGCTGGTCACCGCCCGGGGGAGTTCGTACAGGGAGGCAGCGTTGCTGGCGACGGCTGCGGTCTCACAGGTGGTGAGCCGCATACGGCGCCTTGGCCTGGAGGTGGCCCTCAACAAGTCGGAGGCCATGGTCTTTCATGGCCCCCGGCGGGCGCCACCGCCCGATGCCCACATCGTGGTCGGGGGAGCTCGAATCGCTGTCGAGTCTACCATGAAGTACCTAGGATTGGTGCTCGACAGCCGGTGGGATTTCGGCTCCCACTTCCGGCGGCTGGCGCCCAAGTTGTTGGGCGCGGCTGGGGCGCTGTCAACGCTGCTTCCCAATCTGGGGGGCCCGAGCGCTGCCTGTAGGCGGCTCTACGTGGGGATCGTGCGATCGATGGCCCTGTATGGGGCCCCGATCTGGGCGGCTGACCTGACGGCCGGCAGCATCGCTGTTCTGCGAAAGCCGCAGAGAGCGATGGCCGTCAGAGTCATCAGGGGGTATCGCACGATCTCCTACGAGGCGGCTTGTGCATTGGCCGGATCACCACCCTGGGACCTGGAGGCGAAGGTACTCGCGTCATTGTACCGGTGGCGCGAGGAAGCGCGGGCGCGGGGCGAGAGGCTGATGCAGCGACATATGGAGTTGCGTCAGTCTCAGCTTCGCGAGGTCCTGGTGGCGGAATGGCGGGACAGGCTTTCACGCCCTACCGCCGGCCTCATTACCATCGAGGCGGTCCGGCCAGTGCTCGAGCGCTGGCTCGGGAGGAGGCACGGCTCCCTGTCGTTTCGGGTGACGCAGGTGCTCTCGGGGCATGGTTGCTTCGGGAAGTACCTGTGTCGCATAAACAGGGAGCCGGACGCCCGGTGTCACCACTGCGTCGACTGCCGGGAGGACACGGCGTGGCATACGCTGGCAGAGTGTGCCGCTTGGGAGGAGCCACGCCGTGCCCTCATCTCTGAAGTTGGCAGTGACCTGTCGCTGCCGGCCGTAGTCGAGTCTATGGTCGGCAGCGAGGAGTCCTGGGACGCAGTGGTATCCTTCTGCGAAACAGTCGTCTCGCAGAAGGAGGCTGCGGAGAGGGAGAGGGAGATTTCATCCTCTAACCCGATCCGCAGCAGACGCGCCGGGCGTCGGCGGAGGGCGGACAACGCCCTCTTCCAGCCCCCCTAAATGGGTCCAGGGGCGACGGACTCGGGGACGTCCGTCGCCCCCCACACATCAGGACTCGAGGTGGTGGCGCGTAGTGTTCCACGCGCGCCCCTCTTAGACGTCGCGGGGGGAGTCCAACACCTCACTCCCCCCCCAACCCGAGGTCGTGGCCCGCAGAGGTGGGCCGGCACTAGCCGGGGGTTGCGGAAGTATCGCTGTTCCCGCGACCCCCAGCGTAGGTGTGGGATGGAACACCGGGGTGGTTTTTAGTCAGTACGAGTCTGACAGACCCCTCCGCCCTCCCCAGGGCGGAGAACATCCAATGAGGATTTTCCACCACGAAAAAAAAAAAAAAAAAAAAAAAGGTTAGAACTGTGACCAACCGCGCGCGAGCCGAGCGATCAAAGCGAGCGGTGCCGCGGCAGCGGCCGGCGAGCGCTACTTCCAAGTTGCTCCCAGAAATTTTATAATCTTTTTGGTCATTGGTTTAATTTTGGTGATCATTTACTACTTTTGGTGATCATTTACTACTTTTGGGTTAACAATGATTTATTTGGAGTCATTTTGCCTAAACAGGATAGCGAGATGTTAAAACTTTGGTTATAATTTTACAATAAGATGCGGGTTTAATTTTGGTGATCATTTACTATTTTTGTCTGTTATATGTTACTATATCTGGTGGTAAGTTAAACATAAGCCTTTTTATTCTAGCCACACCTGAAACAGCCCTTGAAGGTAAGTCGTTGATTCGACGTATAGAGTTGATACCCCCTGCCTATAGTTCTCGCCAAACCTCTTGGCTGCCCTGAAGTTGGCACAATGGCTGCGCAGTAATAAATGTCATACAAAAACAGCACTGTTTCGTGCCATACGACTCGGAAAGCCAACTTTAGGCAGACCCAGAATTTTGGCAATATCTATACCTGCATACCCTACTCGACTTTCTTTCTTGTTACCTACCCTAGGTAGGGTAGGTAACAAGTAAGAGAGTCGAGTCGACCTACCGTATTTTTTTTCTAGTGTAATTCTGCCACAGAGAATCTTGGACTGCCATTCAGAAAAATGACGTCAAATGCACAACGCCATCTATTGAATATAGAGTTCAACTGGCCGAGTATCTGAATTGCGCAGAGAGTTTGGAATTGCGTGTGTTGTGATTTGTGATATTTTACTTCTTGAACACTTTAAATTCATCTAACTTTTGATAAAGTCAACCGATTGCGATGAAACAAAAACTAAGTAATACTTCAAGTTACGCACAATTTTTATGTATAAAAGTTATCTACATTGGTTTCGTACATTTTAAGTGATGCGTGCACAAATAAACAGACAAAAATTCCAAAAATGCTGGCAATGGGTTCTGTTGGTTATCCTTTAAAACCCTGGCTATTTTTTGGAAATATTATCGATGTACAAAAATGACTTTTCTACAGATTTATTATATGTATTGATTGATGATGATAATAGGCACATAATAAAAAGTACTAAAAAAATATAAATTTCCCATTATGTAAGTACCCCTATACCGAAGAATCAACGAAAGAGGAAAGTGTGCCTGTGCGTCACAAAGCCAACTTTTCAATAGTAACTAAATGTAGGATAAATCTGTTTAAACAATGAAGATAACTAAAATACATAATAATCCATTTTTCGTTTAGGCAATTGGCCATAACGCAAATAATTGGTACCTACCAAAGCCACCGACTTCCAAAAATAAAGTTATTTTTCACCTTGTAGTTTTTAGGGACCCTATTACTGAGACTCCGCGGTCCGTCTGGCTGTCTGTCTGTCTGTCACCAGGCTGTATCTCATGAACCGTGATAGCTAGACAGTTGAAATTTTCACAGATGATGTATTTCTGTTGCCGCTGTAACAACAAATACTAAAAACAGAATAAAATAAATATTTAGGTAGGGCTCCCATACAACAATCGTGTTTTTTTTATAGTTTTTTGCGATAATGGTACGGAACCCTTCGTGCGCGAGTCCGACTCGCACATGGCCGGTTTTTTTATTTGGTAGTCGGTAGTATTTTTTTGTAAAAAAGCTTTTTTTGTATAAAAGTTATCTACATTGGTTTCGTACATTTTACGTGATGTGTGCACAAATAAACAGATAAACAGACAAAATGCCAAAAATGCTGGAAATGGGTTCTTTTGGTTCTCCTTTAACAAGCTGGCAATTTTTTTTCGGAAATATTTTCGATGTAAAAAAAAAGACTTTTTTACAGATTTTGAAGATTTTAATTCGAATATCGAATATGAGAGTAGATAAAAGCCTTTTTGTTACATTTTAACAGAAGACAGAAGTTGATAGCTTTCCTAATAGGCCAGTTATCGCCGACACAAAAATCGCGTTAGGTCCTCAGTATAGATATAACAGCATTGCTTTAGGTCACCGAAAATTGCACTATACTGATTTTTTGGGTTGTTATTAGAATTTTATCAATAGCGGCCGCAGTTTCAGACTGCGTGGTCATTTTCCACCTTTGGCCTTATAATTTCTAAAAGGTGCATCCTGTTACTGGCCTATATTATTTTCGCTAGCACGTATTGCTAGCGAAAATGAATGGAACTCAAGAATGGAATGCCATGTGTTCCAAAAGCAAATACAAACTGTACAAAGTACATACAATGTCACATATTGGTTTATTGGTGTCCCAGATCGCTTTCAAATGATTTTAACACTTACGCGTCGTAAAGATAAGGATTAAATTTAATTGCTGGCAAGTAAATAGGCGCGTCGACAAGCTGTCTGGTACGTGACAGATATTTTTTTTAAATGTGTTCGTCAACTGGTGTTAGTTATTGGTTTTAAAATAATATGGACATTCTAATTCCATACTTTTAAACCATTTCAAAAATTATTTTATTTAAAATTTATATTTCGGCATTGTTATTGACTAGAAGTCGCAAATGTTTTTGTAAATGTATTACGGATTAAACCGTCGATTACACTGAATAATTAAGTTTTATCTCACGTGTTTTTACACATGCATTATATTAAGTCCGTACCTATGAAATTGGCGTTTTGTCGTACTGGCCACTTTGATCTCAAATATCTCCTCTTTGGTTTGGAATTCCAATTTTAAATTTATACAGCTATTTACTCATGCTTTTGTGTTTGAAAAACCGTAATTCAGTTGATTTTTCCTCTTTTGGTTTTTTCTTTGCGCCCCAGTCAGTTTACAAAATGGAAAACTTTAAACATCGCGTTATTTACGAGTACAAGTTCCATCGTGGCACCAGTGCTGCAGAAACGGCTCGAAGGATTAATGATGTGTATGGCAACGGTGTCGCAAAAGAAAACACACTACATTTTTGGTTCCAACGTTTTCGTTCTGGAAATTTCGACCTGCAGAACAAGACCCATGGACGGCCGGAGACCAAAGTTGATAATGAAGAATTTAAAGCTATTCTGGAAGCGGATCCATCGCAAACCACGTCCGAGTTAGGTGCAGGCTGATGCGGTGTTATTGATAAAACTGTTTTAATCCACTTAAGGCAAATTGGGAAGGTGAAGAAGCTTGAATGGTGGGTACCTCATGAATTGAGTGCAGCAAACCGACAAACGCGCGTCAACTGCTGCGTTACATTATTCAACCGGCACAATAATGAAGGGATTTTAAATCGAATCATTACCTGTGATGAAAAGTGGATCCTGTACAATAATCGGAAACGCTCATCGCAATGGCTGAACCCTGGCGAACCAGCCAAATCCTGCCCCAAGCGAAAATTTACTCAAAAAAAAATTACTTGTGAGCGTTTGGTGGACTAGTGCCGGTGTCGTTCACTACAGCTTTCTTAAATCTGGCCATACGATTACGGCGGATATCTATTGTCAGCAACTGCAAACCATGATGGAAAAGCTAGCTGCTAAACTGCCGAGGCTGGTCAATAGCTCTAGACCACTGCTGCTTCAGGACAACGCTTGACCACACACTGCACTACAGACGGCTACCAAATTAGAGGAGCTTCAATTGGAATGTCTAAGACATCCACCGTAGTCCCCGGACCTTGCTCCAACATATTTTTTTTTCGAAATTTGGGTAACTTCTTGCAAGGGAAAAATTCAACTCCGATGGGGCAGTCCAAAGCGCCTTCAAAGATTTTATTGATTCCTGTCCGAATGGTTTTTTTACTAAAGGGATCAATGAACTACCTATGAGAAAACAAAAGTGCATAGATAGCAATGGTACATACTTTGATTAGATACTGCACAAGGTTCGTACAGTTAGAAGTCTCCTCCGGGCTACGCCAGTCATCTCAGGCGACTCGCCCTATATGCTCATGTTCGGAAGAGAAGTAAGAACGAGATTGGTAGCCAAGATTAGAGCTCCACCAAAGGCACTACATAGGGGCAGAAGAGAAGGGGTGAGAGAGTTTGCAGTCGGAAGCAGAGTGCAAGCTCGCAATTACTCTGTATCAGGAAGGAAGTGGGAATTTGGTACAGTGACCCGCCGAATGGGAAACCTCCACTATGAGATAGAGATCGACAGCGGACGCACATGGATGCGCCACCTCGACCAGCTGCTCCCGGCTCCTCTGATTCCTAGGAATCACGGCGGTGGCGTGTCATAGACTAAATACGTGTTGCTTGGTTACCGTTGTTGACTAGAGTTATGTCATTGAATATAATACTGCTAACAAGAAATAATATGTTTTAATTTATTTATATATAATAAGTTTCATATATAATGACCTAATATTTAGTTAGTGCGTCAAACTGTATCACAAAAACCGTATTACCTACAATAACAAAACTTTTTATAGCAATCATTTTCTGTGTACCTAACATTGTTTTTAGATTGTAGATGTACCTAGATAAGGCTGGCCGCATACGTACGTTTTCCACATTCGATTTCCGAATACGGAATACAGATTCGCAATTCCGTGAACCTAGCACAGACGTTAGTTTTTTCCTGTTTGGCTGGCATTCGATACGTACGTACGGAAAGTGTTCCGTTCGAAAAAAAACGGACGTGTGCGGCAGTCAATGTATTTTATTAGCGTACGGTGGATTCGGGTTTCCGAATACGGAAAACGAATTCGGAAATCGAACGCGGAAAACGTACGTATGCGGCCCGCCTTAGACAGATACTTACCAATTATTTATTACACGTCATTAAAAAAAAAAAAAAACTTTTATGTTTTCTGGGGGAAACTTAGAGGGAGTGTGGGATTCTACCTCTTTAAAGCCACCCCGGTGATCACCATCAAAGGAATCTCTTAAAAGCCCATCACCCCTGGAACCCCTATTATACCTACTAACCTCCCTACCGATAGCTAGGTAGAAACCTATATAAATAGAATTTAATACATATAAACTAGTTATCAAGCTAATATGGACATTAGGACTATAGGCGCCACTTAGGTATATAACTTAAGTGGCGCCTAGAAGACGGTAAAATGATTAAATTTTCTCGTGCCGACAAAGAACAAGTTCTTTTTAATCTACGTTGTTAATTCGCGATTGGTAATAGCCATTCACCTTTGAAAAACTCCGATAGATCATGTTTTATAATATGAATGTAAATAATAAATTACTGTAATTAATTATAAGAATAAAACGAACAAATCGATTTTCACTAAGGCATTAATTAGCGTACATTTATGACAAAAACTTGGCGCCACTGGCTGACAACAAACGGAAGTGGTCGGCCTTCAACCTTAGTATAATCTGCTGGAGTCTGCGAGCTAAGGAAAATAAAAAATATGCGTCTATGGTTTTTTTTTTATCTGTGACTATAGTGACGTTTCGGTTTGCGCGGGAAGTGAGGTTAGGGAAAATACTGTGACATTGCGTGTAATTTCATCGTAATATACGCACATTTTTCTTAAAAGCTTTAACTCATTCGCCAGAAACATAACAGGACGTGTATATAGAGCTCATTAAGTATTATTTCAATTCCATATAATTATCGATGCATATAAAACGGACAAAATAGTATGCCACTACAAACGCAACTAGTTAACCAGCAAAAAACGTAAAACCAACTCAATTAGCGCGTCTGCGCGAAATGTTAACACGAATTCACACCCAATAACTTTAAAATTATCAAAGAAGTCCCGTACGTGATCCCGTAATGTGGGTAACATTATATTTTCGTCAAAATCGACACACATTGTCTATGCCGATTGATTTGGCAACAAAAAATCGCAACATACAAGTATTCAAGCAACTAGGTGTCTATACAAGCTGACATTGAAATATTGTATAGACGCAAAGAAAAAAAAAGTAGGTAGGTACCTATTGAAGGCATAATTACATAGAGTAATGAACTGGCGTCTATGGTCTGTGTTATGATTTAATTTTGTATTAGTTTATGAGTTAATCGAGGCTAAGTAATCGAGGTGAAGGAGCGGAACTGGTTGATTTGGCTATCAAGGCAAAATTAAATTGGAAAATAGGGGAAAAGAGCCAAAAAACTTTTTTTGTTTTTTTGTATGAATTAAGAAAGGTCAGGACGTCGTATAACGGGTCAACTAGTTACCCGACTGCCGAAGGAGGGTAATGTGTTTATCAGTCTATGTATGTATGTATGTATGTAAGTATGTATGTATGTATGTATGTATGTATGTATGTATGTATGTTTGTTCCTATGTGGCGATCTAGAGACTAAACGCGTGGGCCGATTTTGATGGTTCTTACGTCAATCGATTCGTCTTAACCCCGCGAGTGTCACTGGCTACATGAAAATTGGAAAATAGGTATATGGCGGTTTTTGGGCGCCATTTTGTGGGGGTCCAAATTTTTTTTTTCTTCCAAACCTTTCGTGTGGGGTATCAAAATAAAGGATTTTAAGAGGTGATTTCAAAAATATATAATACTTATATGTTTAAATGTACCTAATTCGAAAAAATAATGAACTAAAAAGTTATAAATAAGAAAAGTTAATTAAAAAAATCAAAAAACCCGACTGCTTGAAAAGCGAACTAAAAAGACATAAACAAGGAGAAAATCATGCTGTGCAGTCGGAGGATACGTCTAGTTATGGTCAGCCAGCTCGCGAATATGTATCCTCCGACAGCACAGCATGATTTTCTCCTTGTTTATGTCTTTTTAGTTCGCTTTTCAAGCAGTCGGGTTTTTTGATTTTTTTAATTAACTTTTTTTTTTACAAATAAATGTCTAATGGCAATAATAATATAGGCCGGTCAGCAAAGTGTGAACAGCAGTCGAATTGCGTAAGTGAATTCGGCAAAGAACACGTAGATATAGGTAAGGGTGACGACTCCTTTCACCCAGTCGACACCGGCTATCGCTGGAAACCAGTGCTGTGGCTCAGTCTAGCACGCTAGTTCCAGCATTATGCTGGGTGATGACCGTTTTGCGTAGTTGTGACGCATACTCTGTAATTGTATTTAAAGTTTTACTTTGGTTTTTTTATGGTGTGTGTCGTGCCTGGCGCAAATAAACGTATTTCGTTATTTCTTTCTAAAATAACGACTTTCGTATTTCGTAATACACTCGAAAGGGGATTGATCATGGAAAGGACAGGTGAATTGGGCGCACAGATGGCGCAGTGGTTGAGCGATTGACTGCTGCGCTGCGTGTCGCGGGTTCGATTCCCGCACGGAACAAATATTTGTATGACATACAGATAGTTGTTCCGGCTCTGGGTGTTGTGTATGTGAGTTTTTATGTTTGTAAACGCACCCACGATACAGGAAGAAATTCCTAGTGTGTGGCAAAGCTTAAAAAAAAAAAATCTACTCATAGGGTGGAGGCCGTACCCTTTCAAAATTATTCAAACAAAACCGTTTTTTTTAAGGAAATGTTGCATACTCTTTCATGGAGTTGTTGCCTTTGCCCTGCCGAATTTACTTACCCAATTAGGCTGTTGAGCTTACTGTCCAGAACATGACGGATGCAGTGCTAATTTACAAATCAGGTTCACGTTACGAAGGAAAGCAAATGGGAATATGGGGTTTATGTTATAAAAGAAGCCATTTTTTATAGGCACGGTTTAGACTCCTATTTTACCTGATGGTAAGCGATCTGCAACGATGTAGTCTACGATGAAGCACGCTTGCTCAGAAGTAACCTACTTATACAATCTTGACAAAGACTCTCAGGTTGTAGATATTTGGAAACACAGGCTCCGACAGGGAATGGCATTCCTTAGGTGCAAGCAGAATGAAAGTACAATTAAGCATAAGTTAATAGGGAAGGCGTTGTCAACATTGCCAAGCGACCATTTTTACCTGCAACAGCCTGGAGTTTAGATTTCTCCTCGGATCACTTTTTGGATTGAAAAAAATGTGGATAGTTACAGTCACAACTGTGCTTAATCTTCCAGAGTAATATAGGCGTGATATTATGTTAAAATGGGTAAAATAATCCCTTATTGTTATTTCGGAAATAAACGAAACTGGCTAAAGTGAATAAACATTACGATGATGACGAAATTATTCCGTATTCATCCTGCTATAGGTACTGTATCTCCCATCTATATTTAACCTCATGATTAAAACTAGCAATAATCTAATAGAACTAACTATATATAAACAAACTAGTTTTTGGCGAAATCCCCAAAAAAATAACATCATTAAAAGGTGACCACAACATTTGTTTTAACGACTTTCGGAACACGTCCTGACCAATGTTTATTTTAATAATGACTACTGTTGTGGTAGGAAATACCAAACTTTTGGCCCACCTACGTCAATGTCGTTTTATTTGGGCAAGTTTTACTTTTATCTAATTATAATAATTATATATTATTATCCCACAACATTTCTCCATGAGCAGTGGTGGCCCAGTGGTAACGGCCGCGACTGACGTGTCGTAGGTCGTGAGTTCGAACCCAGGCAGGCGCTTTACTTTGTGTAAATTATTTCATCACCACTGCTTTAAAAACGGTGAAGGAAAACATTGTGAGGAAACCGGCATGTCTTAGAACCAAAAATTCGAAGACATGTGACATCCACCAACCCGCACTGTGCCCGCGTGGTGGATTAAGGCCCATTCCCTCTCACAGAGAGGATGACTGTGTCCCAGCAGTGGGAACATTAAAAGGCTGGTGATGATTTCTCCTTCCTATTATCAGTTTGATTATGAAATAATTTGCCCTTTTCCTGGTGACAAATTTACTGTCATTAATTAGTCAATAATATTCAAAAATAGTTTGATAACCCCTTTAGTTGAAACTTAGGTGTTTTCTAGTGTTATTGAAACCGGCACAATACGTTAATATGAAACAACCCATTTCATAACAATTAAAAATATTGTAATTTTATTCATTCAATAATTTTTACATATTTTTCTTAATTTCAGAAAAGAAAGCTAGTTTGTAGAGGTTAAAAGTTGTAGTCTGCTATAAAACTGTCGAAAGAAGCAATAAAACAAATACAGTAGACAACTCCACTGTTTAATAGCAGTGGAGTTGTCTATTGTATTTTTTTATTGTATTCAATACCGTTTTTTTTAGGACAATCCCACCGCACTATTCCCAAATCACAGCAATTTTTGAAAGCCAGAATAAACATTGGCGATCACCAGAAAAGCGCCGAGGCAATGAAGCTCGACGAAATCTCGGAGAATTAATTTAATTGTCTTGGATCCCGCAACAAAATTAATCAGAAAAGAATATCGGAGGAGTAGGAAAAAACATAATTGCCAATAGTTACCGTTTTTTAAAAGAAAAGTAGGTTCTATTGATGTCTGCTTGAATAAGTGTCTCAGTGTTACCAGCTGTTACTGTTCAAATTAATCAGCAATACCTGCCTGATTCTTGACCAAATCATATGATGAGGTAGATAACAGGAAGGCTAACAGAACGACCGTGTACCAATGACTTGCAAAAATTGCCACCTTTGGACCTGTTACCTATGTTTTATATCGTATAGTGCGCGGAACGTAAGTAGAACAAGAATGTACTAACATTTTATTGATATTAAACGATTTAAACCGACTTTTCTTCGTTTTATATGACGTTGGCAATTTGTATATTGTCAACGGTTATGTCTTTTATAAGGGATTCATTTCGGTTTTAATCGTTTAATTTCAATTAAACGTTACCTGGTACATTTTGTTCAACTTACGTGCCGCGCGCTATAATCTGATGCTTCGTTCAGTATTTTTCGACCACCTTTAGCTTTAGATTTCATATATCACTGCCTGAGTGAGACCATACAGCAACTGATTTTCAATGCAATACCTAATTTACTTCATATTGAACGCCTGATTTTCTAAATATTTTTCCCTTTGCCACGGAGAAAAAAATACCCGGAAAATCGTATCTGCGTCAAACGTAGTCCACATTTTTCATTTACTTATTACTTGTATCTTACCAAGAATTTAAACCTATGATTATAAAATTAATCTATGGGATATAATTATTATCTGTCCTAAGACCTAAATGACGTGACTGATCGTTAAGTATGGCTTTACTAAGTACATTTTGCATACAATGATGAATAGATTTTCCGAGAAAATGTATGTCAAGAAAATGACGTTTATATTTAATAAATCAATGCCCGTGTATGTGGACCATGAGTTTATGATTTGTGGACATAACTGAAGGCTTATTTATAACACCGAATAAGCTGGTGAAGCTGTTCAGTCTGACTTCTTAATAATATTTTTTGTGTGCACAAAATATTGTGAAGTTGGTAAAGCGAATTTTAATTAAAAAAAAATTGTAAAAGACAAATCATTTGAGTATTTCAATTTTATTAGGCTATTTAACGGTACATTTGAAAAATATATAGTTAACTAGCTTCTGCCAGCAGCTTCGCTCGCGTGAAAAGTGTTTTACATCCCAAGGGAAAATTATACCGATATAATAAATACCCTATGTGCTATTCCAGACTATAATCTATCTCTGTGACAAATTTCATCCAGATCCGTTTAGCCGTTCTGGCGTGATTGAGTAACAAATATACATTCATCCCAACTTTCACATATAAAATATTAATAAGTAAGATTAAAAAATTATAATAATTTATTATTATAATTTTTATATAATAAAAAACAAAATAAGTGAAAATGTATGTACGGTCATGTGGAACTCCAGGGACCAGTTCGATGGGGCTGCAATAAAATCATAACAACTTTAAAATTATTTTCAATGTTTTAGATCGTGTGTTTTCACGGCAAGCACAAATCTGATCCGATGAAAACCATAGACAGGTTTTAAAATTTTAAAACTTATCCTAATTTTTATCCTATATCGCATGATTCTTAAAAAATATACAAAATTTCCAAAAAAAATACTGTTTCCGAAAACATATTTTAAAATAATCTTTTTCTTAAGCTCTATAGAAATCAGCTTAATTTCTGGTTACCTCACGCTTTTTTATAATAAAATATATATTTTGTTAATAACATTTTATAATAAAATATACTCTTAATTTAAATTTATTGAAAATTATTTTCTACTTTTTAGTTTGGTTTTCTATTAAAGCGAGTTTTTTTATTTTTTTCGGAAATTTTATTAGTACCCTTTCAGAAACCGATCCTTATTATTTAGCTACAAGGTGTACCGGTTACCTACCTGTAAGTCATCTGAAAGTGATACCTCAGTCAGGGGGGTGTCACTCCGCAGTTTAGGTACGATCAGCCGGCGGTACCTTGCAGAGGGAATAACGCATTAGGTTGCCGCTTACCGCTCGGCTCGCACGTTAGCTACGTTATTTATATTATGCAGAAAATAACGATGACTTCTAAACGTACTTCTAAGGCCTTTAAAAGATATTGTTGTGTTTACGGGTGTTTAAATAAAGTAAATAACAATGAATCGATATTAAGATTTTTAAAAGTACCGAAAGATTTTGAAAGGTAAGCTATTTTGTTGTACCTATTTAAATCATTACATAAATAATCTGTAACTATCGGTAGTAGGTGCATAATGAGTACGAGTTTTGTATAAAAATTTAAGCATTTTGGTGTTCCTAAAAGAATGAATAGGTGTGTGAAATACCTAAATAGGTACCCACCTACTTAGATATTTTAGATTTTCGTGTTGTTCACAAATATAATTTGATTTCTTTTTTTATTGAATGGTTACCGTTTTGTTAACATAAAAATAAACGCTTTAGATCCAGTTTAAAATAAATTATAATTGCCTACTTAGCCTATGAATTTACCAATAGCCTGAGTAAGTGTACGCACTTGTTAAAGTTAACGTTTGTATATAAAACTAGGTACTTACTTATACCTAACGAATAAACAAAAAATATTTCGTAAGAGTTTTTCAAGCCAACTTTAAATAAACTAACAAAAAATATCACTAAAGAGTAAACAAAGAGGTAGGTACCTATACTCAATTTGAAATAACATTAGACGTCTTTACAACTTGTTTTACAGCCCGTTCAACCGATTTTGTGTTCTATCTCGTACACATAAGGATTATATAAAAAGCACAAATCTGTTACCAAAACCAACTGTTTACTACAGCTTCCATTTGTCGTATCACCAACGCAATAGAAGTCAAAATCGATTGATCGGGCTGTAAAATGGGCTTATTTAAATGTCTAATGTTATAGTAAATGAAGTTTAGGTAACCTAGTTTTCATTTGTTAAGTACCAAACAAAATGACGGTCTATAATATTCATTGTCTATCTACCTACTTGACCGTGTAATCATAGGCATCAAACATAAGAAAAATTACGTGGTCAAGTGGGTAGATAGTGGATGTAAGCGAAAGCGGCAAGTCGACAACCCTTACGAGCCGAGTCAAACCGCGCCAGACAGCGACGGAGATACGCGTTAGAAGAGAACGGCAACGTTTAGGTGAATAACACGTTGGGCACTGAGCGCTTATGCGAGCTGAATTGCACTTTGTTGCTAACTAGCAGGAGTCTCTATTTCAATGAATTGTTGCACGAAGTGAGTCTTCTGTACTTGTACTATTATTTATTCTGTGCCTCAGTTCCGTTGCTACACTACAGAGTGTTCTACATTAAATTCGCCAATAGGTACACCGGACACCTGACTTGACCGGACCGTATTTCTTTTTCCACGTCAATTGTAATTTGCAATGACAATATTCAATATGACACATCTCACCTATATATACCTAACTGATTAGAACATGATGTGTCAGTATACATAGCCACTTTTTGTGTCATTTTTGTAGTACGTCGCGTCGCGAATTTTAATGACTCAGTTTTGATTAACATCATTTGACCGGATTTAACAGGAATTATGGAGTTAGAATTGTTTCAGTGTTGAGTTTCTTAGGCCCACATGCGCCTAAAACTTAACTCGGAGTTAGTTGCTAACACGTGGTTAATTATAAAACATGTCGTATATAATTGGCCGTCTTTTATCTGTTCTGTGGTGTTAGCTACTAACTCAGAGTTAGTAGGATAACACAGGGTTGCGCAAGCGGACATTAATGAAGTTTTAAGACTCTACTTAGATGATATTTTATAATAAAAAACCGGCCAAGTGCGAGTCGGATTCGCGCACGAAGGGTTCCGTACTTGGTAAATTGCGGTTTACGATTTATGACGTATTAAAAAAAAATACTTACTAGATCTCGTACAAACAAATTTTCGGTGCAAGTTTACATGGTAATGTACATCATATATTTGTTTTAGTTTTATCATTCTCTTATTTTAGAAGTTACAGAGAGGGACACACAATTTACCACTTTGGAAAAGTCTCTCGCGCAAACTATTCAGTTTAGAAAAAAAATATATTAGAAACCTCAATATCATTTTTGAAGACCTATCCATAGATACGCCACACGTATGGGTTTGATGAAGAAAAAAAAATTGAGTTCCAGTTCTAAGTAACAACAACATCCAAAATTTATTGTTATTTTACTATTTTTGTGTAAAAATCTTAATGCGGTGACAGAATACATCTACTTACAACAACAACATAGTTTTCAACAGCATAGTTCTTATAGTTTCGGCAAAAAGTGGCTGTGACATACGGACGGACAGACAGACATGTCGAATCCATAAGGGTTCCGTTTTTTGTCATTTGGCTACGGAACCCTAAAAATGTGGGTATTTAGAAATTATGAGACGTCTACATAAAAGGGGTTATTATTAATCGGGTGAATAAAAAGTAAATTGGCGCGGGGTAAGCTTTGTTTGCCTTCATCCCTTTCCTTGGTGGGTTCCTTTAATGGCTGTTAAGAGCAACAAGTTCCATTGACTATATTTTAGCCGACGGCTATGGTTATCTTTTTTAGGGTTCCGTACCCAAAGGGTAAAAACGGGACCTATTACTGAGACTTCGCTGTCCGTCTGTCTGTCTGTCTGTCTGTCACCAGGCTGTATCTCATGAACCGTGATAGTTAGACAGTTGAAATTTTCACAGATGATGTATTCCTGTTGCCGCTATAACAACAAATACTAAAAACAGTATAAAATTAATATTTAAGGGGGCCTCCCATACAACAAACGTGATATTTTTGCCGATTTTTGCTCGATATTAATAACGGCAACAGGTAGACCCTTGAAATATTCACAGAATGTTTAGTTGTATATTTACTTCAAAAAATAATAATTAATAAATTAAAATAAAATAAATTAAGGGGGGCTCCCATACAACAAACGTGATTTTTATGCAGTGTTTTGCGATAATGGTACGGAACCCTTCGTGTGCGAGTCCGACTCGCACTTGGCCGGTTTTTTTTATCCCAATAAAAAATGTTCGCGCAAAAATTATCACACTACTGGTTCTGAATAACTACTAACTCAAATATATATTTTCTTGTCGCCGTTTTCATGAGTTCAGAGTTGAAGTTCAGACGAAAGAAAGGTCTTTCCAAAGGTTGGGACGATTTGAATTGTATTAAGAATAAAATATGTTTTCGAGATATGACCGATATAATAAAGGAATTTGAAATTTCAATTGCAACCAAAAACTAAGTAGGAAGTAGATTTCGGGCACTAAACTAACAACGAGATAGGAAACTGACAAGTGAACAATAAAACCGTTGTAACAAAAAAATAACCAACAAAAATACGAACAGAAAAGCAAACTTTTAGTCTAGCCCGTGGTCTAGCTAAGCGCCACTTAAAGTAAGTAATAAATTTTGAGGCGGCTGCGCGGGCGCCAGAGTTTTTGTTAAAACGGGTTTTATGGTAGGTAGCTTTTATTTTATTTACAGTCGCTCATTTATCTATACCATTCAAATTAAGTAAGAAGCATGTACATGCTACAACAAATTTTCATATTACCAACGCTAATATATATCGCTTCACATGCTGAGATAGGAGCCTTTTTGGTCTCGCACGGGTTTTTATTTTTAATATTGTTTGTTTTTTTTGCTTATTTCTCGTTTCTCCTGTGCGGATCACGATAATTATTTTTTATTTCTTTTTTTCAAATAAACTTTCGACGCACGGAATACGTAATTTTTTCACACATCTTCTTAAAACCAAATGTGAAAACGGGTTAACAGGTCCTGAAATTACCTACGTAACTAAAATCTACGTCACCCCATCGTGTTTCCCCAAACACAAATAGGCAAGTATGGAACTATGTATTTCAAGTGGTTTTCCGAATCCCATTATCATTTTCTACCATGTGATTAATGGCTCGCGGCAGTATCTATACTTACTATTAATTATAATCTATACATACAAATAAATAAAATTGAAGTCTGTATGTTTTTTTTTTTTTTTTTTTTTTTTTTTTTTACAAGTTATTTAATGTGATTTATTTACATAGATAAAAGTATATACAGTGTATAAAATACTTAAATAACTAAAACTAAAAACCTATACACTTTAACCAAAAACTACTCACTAACTAAAACAAAAAAAATATACTTAACTAAAATATGGCGTCGAAAAACTCCTCCACATCGTTCCCCACTGGTAATGTACCCAAAAGGCTGGCAGCATTGCCACGTTGTATGGCAATGCTTATTCTCTGACCAAGGTAAAAGCCAGCCCTTGGGTCACGCGAAGTGTCAACTAGGCGTTTGGACAGATCTTTAAACAAAGCGTGAGCACTCGGACCCCACGGACCAAGAGTTTCAACCCCAAACGGCTCGAAAATATAACTACCGATTAGGTTATTATATTTCCGCCGCTTGAGGTTCTCTGCAGCCGCAGCGGCAGCGCCAGCACAGCACGATGAACTCGGAAGATGGGATGGCGCAAGAGTATCAACACAAGTAGCGTCCCATACTAAAGGCCTACCCATCTTCCATGGAAACAAAGACATCCCGTCCGGTCTTTTGCCATCGTCGCGTGCCAGGCCATGGGGTTCTAAAACGGCCGGAACGCCGACGGTGACGAGAGCACGTCGGATGATGTCGTTTAAGTTTCCGTGCCGAGCGAAGCGACCCGCACTTCGGCTGCATGAAAGTCCGTGGTGACCGAGGCTGTTGACAACTTCGCCGCAGTGGCAACGATGTGGAGAACAGCAGGGAGCGCCAAGACGTAGGGAAGCAGCGAGGCGGAAAGTAGTGTCGTCAAACAAGGTGCCTATGTTCGACGACGGTAGTGCGTGAAGCCAGAGGCCCGACTCCCACTCACCCACAGCCAGCAGGCGAGCACGCTCGGCAGGAGTGGCAGAAGTGGCAATTAGGTGCTCCAGAACTGCTTTGCAGAGCGGCTCATCCCACCGTCTCTGGGAAGATGGGTAGTCGGGGGGATTACAGTTCGGGCAAGCGAGTCTCCAAGCACCAATAGCCTCGGTGAAGCACGGCACATCAAAATTAACCAGTATGGGAGCTAGGATATTCCTGATTAATTTCTCAGTACCGTGGACCGAGGATATAAAAGCCGGTAAACTAATACTTGAATTTTTGAAGTCTGTATGTAATATCAAAATAACAACGTTTTATTTAATGCACGTGAAAGTATATAGTACGGTACTAACAACAAATAAGCAATTTTTAAGATTTTTGTCTGTCTGTCTATCTGTCTGTTTGTTTGTTCCGGGTAATCTCCGAAACGGCTGGACCGATTTTGACGGGACTTTCACTGGTAGATAGCTGATGTAATAACGAGTAACATATGCTACATTTGAACACAAGAAAATTCATAGCTCCGGCGGGAAACTAAAAAAAAATAATAATTACGAGTTTGACGCGGACGAAGTCGCGGGCAACAGCTAGTAATATTATAAAGAGGATATTTTTTTTTGTTTGTTTGTTTGTACCAAATAGGCTCCGAAACTACTGGACCGATTTAAAAAATTATTTTGCCAATAGAAAGCTACGTTATTCCTGAGTAACAAAGGCTATTTTTTTATCCCGAAAACTGGTCCTGTGGGGTAGTCCACGGGAGTGAAGCCGCGGGGAACAGCTAGTTTAGTATAAAAACTACTAAGAGAACCGCCTATTATTAATCTGCAGTTTCCATTGTGCAATATTTCCGTAACAGTTTTAGTAGAAACGGCGACAATTATTTCTTGACTCATTGTTTAGATGGAAAAGAATATTGCAGCAAATTTGCAACGTCATGGTCATTTGTTGACTCTTCCTATTTATCATGCTTTATAATAATACTAGCTGTCCCACGCGGCTTCGCTGCCATCAATTGGCTACCTACCTACCCTACATACATGAATGTTGCGTAATTTTAACCGCTTACATAATGCTCCGCTCCTATTGGTCGTAGCGTGATGTTATATAGCCTATAACCTTCCTCGATAAATGGACTATCCAACACAAAAATAATTTTTGAATTCCAACCAGTAGTTCCTGAGATTAGCGCGTTCAAACAAACAAACTCTTCAGCTTTATAATATTAGTACAGATTATCTTGCTTTCGTGGTAACAATTAATCCATTTAATAAACACTTTTCTTTCTATTTTTCAAGCAATTCGCTAACCTAAGCTGAAACTTGGCGTCGTTATGTAACTTTGGAAACATTGAAATAATATGGTACTATGGAGCTGGTCTCATGATGGAGCTCAGCCATAGAAACTCCTCAACATGATAAGAGAGCTCAGCCATAGAAACCCTTCAACCAGACAAGATAGCACCATCGTATTTTGGACTCATTGGATGTGTATTCACAAGTCATATTACATTAAAGTATCTTTCAGTTCAAAAAGCTTGTTTAAAAAATACTACTTACTTTATACTTGTTTTTTGTAGGGATCCGTACCCGAAGGGTCCAAACGGAATCGGTTACGGTTTATTGTATTGCTGTCTATCACGTGTTCGTCCGTCTGTCCGTCGTCTGTCACACGGGCTTTACAGCCAAACGGTTGGAGCTACAGTCTTCCAATTTTCACAATATAAGCATCGTATTGACCCAAAGCCATACAATTTTTTTATTTTTCATTTTTTTAATGGGGGCTACCATACTGATAAAGGGGGCGTGAAAAAATTATTATCTACCCCATCAAATTTATCGTAGGGTATCGTTGATAAGAACCCGTTGAGTAGATAAATACTGTATTTTTGTTTTAAAAAATATTGGAAAACAAAGGAATGAGAAGCCGACAAAAAAAAATACCGAAGATTTTTTTAACTTCCCATTGACCTATGAGGTGATAATGTTTATTATCACGTATATTCTACTAACAAATACCAATATATTGATAAATCTGATTTTTTCTTTTTCCTATTACAACCAACTTTACTTTGCGGTTTGGTACGGAACCCTAAATGTCTTACAAAAATGTCTTAAACCATAAATGTGCGAAGCACATAAATCGACACGCACTTGACTCGTTTTTTTTATCCGACTTTTTGGATGGATTTGCAAAATTCTTTTTTGTTTAAAAGGGCGATATAACGATTTTGGTTGATTAGGGCTGCTACTAAGAAGTTAAAAAAAATCCTCACAACATTTTGCTCGATCCAGAAATCGAACTCAAGACCTCTTACCAGCGGTAGTGAATACAAGGCATGCCATGCATGTCGAAGCAGTAATACTAAGTAGTAGCTATAAGTTTGATACGATTGCAATATTATCATTTTTTATACTTAGTGTGTAAGTACATTAAAAAAACGGCCAAGTTTATGGTTTCGTACTAATTTGTTATGTTGGTATTTGTTAGTAAAATATACGTTATACTAATAATAAACATTATCACCAAATTTCAAGTTCATAGGTCAATGGGAAGTTAAAAAATTCTTCGGAACAAAATCTGTGACATACGACAGACAGACGGAAACGTGAGTGATAGCAATAGGGCTCTTTGGACCCTTCGTACGGAACCCTAAAAATGTGTACATTATAGGTAAGTCTGTTGATAATATTTTAGTAATACAGGTAGACTATAATAAATGACACATGGTAGGTAGGAAAACTGTAGTAAAATTAGCAAATGGGAAAAAACTGTATTTCATAATATATACTATTATATATTTTTATACAGGGAAACTGTGTAAAAAAAATACAAGAATGGCTAGGTATGCTATAATTAGATTTTATCATGGGCTATGGGATTTAACATCAGGAAACTTTCATTTCTTATTTATTTGAACCCCTTTAGGAGATCAAGTTTCAAAAATCCTTCCTTAAGGTTACACTAGTCGATCATTCTTCCATACAAACGTAGTCTGGCGATTACTCCACTGTTTGACGACGTACGTTCAAAATAAAAAATGGTATCAATTTGTCTAATCATTATCTAGCCCTGTATGGAAATAAAAAGTAATAAAAATATATATTTGAAAGTTATGAGCGTCGAAAGTTCCATATTTCAACGCTAATTTTAACGTATTTTTGGGCGGAAATAAATACCATAAGAAGAAGGAAAATTGGAAAACGCCCTCCATACAGGGAAAGACTAGTAGTTCAACAATGCAAATAATTTTATTTAGAAAATATACATTTAGTTGTTTTTTCATGATATCTAGAATCCCAAAGGTCTGTTTATAAAATTTTGCGTGCTCGTTTTCGTCCTAAATCATCATCGAATCCATTTCGCTACAAACTTGCAAAACTGCTAATTCGTACGCGAACTAGCTTCTTACTGCTCATCACAGCATCTATCTCTTATGCATGTGTTATCGGATGAGATAGTATGCATTTTAACCCTGCGCGCAAAATAGTTCGTGCTGTCGACTAGGGGAACCTTAAGGGTACACTAGTCGAAAATTCTTCCATACAAACGTAGTCTGGCTTTTACTCCACTGTTTGACGATGTACGTTCAAAATAAAAAATGATATCAAGTTGTCTCATCATTATCTAGTCCTGTATGGAAGCAAAAAATTAAAAAAAAAATTACTTGAAAGTTATGAGCTTCGAAAGTTCCATATTTTATCACTAATTTTAACGCATCTTTGGGCGCAAATAAGTACCATAAGAAGAAGGAAAATTGAAAAACGGCCTCCATACAGGGATAGATTAGTAGTTCAACAATGCAAATAATTTTATTTTGAACAGATACATTCAATCGTTTTTTCATGATATCCAAACTCCCAAAGGTCTGTTTATAAAATTTCGCGCGCTCGTTTTCGTTCTAAATCATCATCCATTTCGCTAAAAATTTGCAAAAGTGTGTATTCGTACGCGTAATAGCTTCTTACTGCTCATAACAGCATCTATCTGTTCCGCACGTGTTGTCGGTTGATATAGCACGCATTTTAACCCCGCGCACAAAATAGTTCGTGCCGTCGACTAGTGTAACCTTAAGTGCTAGTCTTGAATAGGATATCTTGTGCAAATTGTGCAATATTTCATACATTTCACCTAGTCGTTTAGGTAGTGCGACAGCTTTTTTACCCGACTGCCGGAGGTGGATTATGATTTTACGAAAAAGCAAATGCATTCATGGGGATTGCCAACACATCAGCATGTCAATAACGCGAACCTATAAATTTTGACCCAGAAACACTCAACGCGGCTGAAGAAGTTTGCAACTAAAGCGATTGAGGTAGGTCTTTGAGAACCCTCTTTCCAGCTTCCAAATTTTCATTTCGTTTGAACACAATTAATTTGTCAATTTCCCGTTATTCTGAGCAAGCCATTGAAAAATTAATGAAATGTTTACGCAAGCTTTTTAAAAGGCTTCACCGACACAAGATTTTTGATTAATTAACCAATTAAGATTTTCAATTTTCGTAACAATAAAAGGAAGGTAGTAGGTACAAACAATTCACCCGAAGGTAATTTGGTTGTGGAAAAGTCCCGTATTTTCCGGCTTCATTACGAAAAACTGTTCCAGAAACATTGTTTCAATGTCGGCTCGGTGTCTACGGCTTTTTAGGTGGCAACAGAAAGTACCTAACTACCTACGTAGGTAATAATTATTTAGAGAAAATATGCCAGAAGAGAGCAGTGGTGGCCCAGTGGTATCGGCCGCGACTTACAAGTTGTAGGTCATTGGTTCGAGCCCAGGCAGGCGCTTTACTTTGTGAAAATGATTTCATCACCACTGCTCCCAAAACGGTGAAGGAAACCGGCATGTCCTAGAACCAAAAATTCAAAGAAAATTACATCCACCAACCCGCACTGGGCCCGCGTGGTCGATTACGGCCCATTCCCTCTCACAGAGAGGAGGCCTGTGTCCCAGCAGTGGGAACATTAATAAATAGGCTGATGATGTGTGTGATGTGATGCCAGAAGTGTTTGTTTTGCTGTTGGAGAAATGCAATGAGAGCCCGATCGACCGCTAGATCAAGCGTCGCAAGTGGAGTTGGATTGGGCACACGCAGCGAAAGGATTCTGATCATATACCGAAGCAAGCGCTGGATTGGAATCCCCAAGGCAAAAGAAAGCGTGGCCGTCCCCGTCAAGTCTGGCGTCGCACCGTGTTGGTAGAAGCGACGAGCATCGGTATGTAGGTATGACGTGGAGGGAGGTGAAGCGTGAAGCTCAAGATTGATTGCGATGAAGGACTAGTATGAATGCCCTCTGCCCCTTCCAGGGAAAATAGGACATTAAGTCAAGTCATTCCAGAAGTTTTTTTTTTTTTTTTTTTTTCTGTCTTTTTGGGCTCGCGTTTGATCACCATCTTACCTGATGGTAATAAGCGATGATGTTGTCCACGATGGGGCACTCTTGCCCAGAAGTAACCTATTCACTTTTGACTTAAAGACTCACGGGTTGTAGCTATCAGGAATTAATATTGAAATAACATAGAAATAAATTAAATAATATATATAAATAAATAATATAGAAATTACAGCTAAGGCTGTACGCACAATAAAAGTATTCCTAAAAGGCTTTGTGCGTATGGGTGGGACGTCGACCAATACCGATGACGCATCGCCGTTCGTATTGTAGCAGCCCAGTATTTTTCCCAACTATAATATATGTAGACGTCAGCTTCCAGTCCAAAAGGATTTAGCTGAGTACCAGTGTTTTACGTAGATCGACTGCCTATCTAACCTCCGCAACCCATTCACTGGGTAACACAATTCCCCTTGGTTTTTCTGAGGCACGGAGGAATCTTGCTATGTAAAGATGGTCACCCATCCACGGACAGACCTCGACAAGCGTTGCTTAACCTTGAAGATCGACATGTGCGGCTATTATAACTTAGCCACGAGCTCCTTTTTAACAAACTGGTTCGTAGAAACTGGTCCTTCTATCTTGTAATTTTTTGTTGTGTTTAAGTTAGCAAATTGTACCAATATACCAAATTAAAAAAAATTACTGATACATTTTGGGTTAAACATGAGATTGACACGAATAATTTCATGATAACCACCCATTTTCCAATAGCATCAAAGCAAATTTACAATTGTTAATTAATAAACAAACAATCAAACAAAAATAATATGAAATCGTAAAGTTTTTAAAATTCCCTGGTATTTTTTATTGGAGCCATTCACATTTTTTATATAAACGCCATCTCGCGTTATCACAAAGAACCACGACGCAGACACGTAAATCATGAATGAATGTAGTAATGAATGAGTCCGCGAGAGATCGTTACACAAAAACCAATACGAATGCGTAGAGAAATAGAGATTGCTACAAATTAAACACAAAACAGTCTGCCCAGCACATCAGCTGATAAGTAGTAGAGCAATAGTATTTAATAAACACATAATAAGAGAAAACAATCATTATTCAAGAAGATTGTGGTGCAAACAGTGCGTTTTGGGTGCTAGTGTTGTTTTAAGAAAAGTTAACTTTGAAGAAAGAATTCCAATGTTTGTTGGTGACAAATGTTAGACATAACCTCAAAAAAGTAAACAAACTACTCAAAGGTCAAAGGTAAATATTCTGTTTCTTTGTTTTGACGTTATTTAATGACGATAGAATATTACATAGTTGGTCATCATCCAATGAGTTGGAATTTGGCTAAACTTTGTTGGTATTTGTAACCATTTTTGTTTCTATTGTAAAGTGTTGAATGTAACTTTGTGTATGTTGTGTTGATGATTATTTACCTATCAACAGAGTTATTATCTTAGCTGTGTTTCCATTATTTAAGTGTAAATTTAATGTTAATTTAGGTTAAATTAATAGGATTTCGCTTCTTGATCTATTTTCAAGTTATTTCAATTGTTTTTTTATTTTTTTGCTATCTGTCAAATCTCCTGTCAAATCATCTCGTATTAAGAACCAATGCAAAAGAAATCATGCATGGAGCCTACTTGAATAAAGGTAATTTACCCAAGCATGCATGCCACTTACCAGTCTTTTAAATGGTATTTGTCCCGCATTAAGAAGAACGGAAAAAATCTAAATCCCACCTTCTAACAAACACTGATAACTAAACATGGTAAAAATAGTGAACATTTTTAGGGACAACGATAATGCCTTTGAACGCACCTGGCCACGATAGCTAAGTGACCATTAATGTAAGGGATACACCACTTTACACTAATGACAGACTCACCGAAAACGTTATCGCATCAAGTAAATAGAACTGTTTGAGTGACTCAACCGCTGAGTCGGCGAAAGTGGCTTCTTTTTTTTCACACTAGCTGCCAGGCGTCGAAACTCAGGCATGTCCGTCACTATACACTGCACAGGTAAAATTCTCTCATAAAATTCACTTTCCCATCCTCAACACTGCATCCATATAACACTAGAGATAAACAGATAACTGTATTGTAAAGTTGTCGAAATTCGTTATCGTTTTCGAGATCGCAAAAGGCGCATCGTCCGCCGTGGCCGACGTCCGTCGATTGGCGGAGCGATGGCTCACCAGACCTGCGACACTTGAAACCCACACGAGGATGTCTACAATGACACGAAACGTGATCACACACACGATTAGGGAAACATGAACAATGAAATTTAGTTTCTGGAAACGAACGTGTGCCCGAGGAGCGAACTCTTAGCGTTGACTGGACTGCGCTTGGGCCGTGCAGGATGCGACCCATTAGGCAAAAGAGCGTCCATTATTGTATTGTCGTGGGCTTATCGTAGTGCTAGTGTCTCCTCAAATTGCTGAACCGAACAGACCGTGTGTTTCTCACAAATTTGGGAACATTCCTATTATCTAGTGATAAATGTAAATTTGTTTTTTGAGTCCGAACTCCGAAGCTTTCAGAGATCATCCAGCAGGTAGGCAAGCAATTTTTTATAATACACCACTACTAGCAATACAAGTACGTGTACGTGTGTAAGTACGTGTCAGAAACGCCAGAAGTATCCTTTCATGATCCTATCGTGACGTAAATCAGTCATCATCAGTAATGACTGCATTAAAGTACCTACATTAAGAGGCCACAACGAACCAAGTCACGGGACCGGATCCAGGGTTATCACGCTCGTTTGTTCTATTGGACACTTAAGTACCGGCGAAGCTCTGAAGCCGGCCGTTTCCGTTGATATTTCACACAGGAACCTGCGGAGTGACGCGTGGACATGGCGCAACTTGACGACCCTTTAACGTGGACAAAGTAGGTCGGGAGTGTCGTGACTTTACAGACAGAAATCGTCGTACTGACAGAACGACAGGAAGATCTTGTGAAACTCCAGATCCATGTTATGCAGCACATAGGTAACTCTCAATTAATGCGCAGACACGTCTTAATTTGTTCCCAGTTCAAGAAGGTTAAAACGCCAAGCCACAATGACAAATCCACGGCTATCTTTAGCTTATAGTAACAGATATTACTACTACTATATCTTGTTCCTTGCAAGACCTCTGAGGATCTGCAAAACTCCGGTTTAAACCAAACCCTGACAATAAGAAAGACTGACACACTTAGTGATGCAAGCGGCGAAATTAGGAATTAACATGAAATGTACTGGATTTGACAGCTTTCTGACGTCTCTCCTTGACAAGCAGCGCCACCGCAGCTTGAACGCAGATTATTGTCAGTGTACCTATATCTGTTTGTATGTCGGTGTCGTTGGCATTTGGCAGTCTCGGTGAGGGCACCGAGCTCCCGACTCCAACGAATTCGATCAAGGATGTGCACAATGAGTTTATAAGGTCGAACGACTCAACTGCTATTTGTGGTTTATTGTAAACATTATTTGATGATTTTTCATACTGACAGCTTTGTAACGATGTTTTGGGTAGGTCAGTAGGGTTTCTAGCTGGGTCAAGGAGTTTTTAATAAACAGCTGCCTTAAATCGCATCAGCAGATCTTCCATAAGGTCTAGTAGCATTTTGTTTTTAGTTCCTCCCGATTTTTGAAGAAATATGGCAGATATGAACACGGCAGAAAATATTTATTATTTTCAGCGATAATTATGTCGGCTACGTTGCAATATAGTTACAATAAAAAAGTAAGAACATAATATATCGTGCTGAACGCTCAATTGTACCTTCAGGAAGTCGCACATAGTGTAAGCAAAGAATATCTGTCTTAATGCCTAGCTCTAATCTAACACAAAGTCAAGCAAGGATGTCATTAATTATGTGAATAAAATGCGTGACGTCACCTTTTGTCCTTCAGTTATAATGTTACATGTTGGTTTGAAATCTTAACATCTCCTATTACCAACGTACATAAATTTCATGACGAATTTAAAGACGTACCAAGATATAAATTTCAATATTCCCCTCGAAAGGGACCGATAAAACTGGTGATATTTATGAGAAGGTTTCCTATTACGGATGTGCAGGTGTAAAACGGGTACCTAACTGTTGTACGGTATTACGAGGTGCGGTCGTCACACCACTGATTTCAACCAATGGCGGCTCAGCATTAACGCATCTAGTACTAATATAGGATTTCTAATGCCTTACCCTCTTACTAATAAACAAGGTATAAAGTTATACCAGGAATAACAAAGGAATAACCATACATTTTCATAGGTTTATACTTAGTATAACCTCTTACTAATAAACACGGAATAAAGTTATACCAGGAATAACAAAGGAATAACCATACATTTTCATAGGTTTATACTTGGTATAACCTCTTACTAATAAACACGGAATAAAGTTATACCAGGAATAACAAAGGAATAACCATACATACATTTTCATAGGTTTATACTTGGTATAACTTTATTCTGTGTTTATTAGTAAGAGGGTTATAGTTCAAAGTCTTTGGTGGCCTTTTGAACTTGCTTGAATAACGGAGTACAGATAGACAAAATTGAATAAATTTACCATCGAGGTTTTTCTATTGTCCGTAAGTTATCTTACTTTAAGTTAACCAGACTAATAGGTATTAAGAGATATTTCTTATTTTTATTATGACTTATGTTTTGATGTTTTATGCACATATTAAGGGCAATGAATTTAAACAAACTGATAACATTGCAATAGTCGATAATAGGTTCAAATTGAAGATATTATTTCGTCGTCAGAGTTTTTGCGTCATTTATCTTACATTTTGTGTAATCTGCTTCTAATGTGACATGTCTTTGGCCTATAAATTAAAAAGATAGATAAAATGTTTATTCTATTATTAAACTTCTGCGATAACCATAGACAGTTCAAAGTTTAAGTTCAATTTTTTGACATCTCCAACCTCTTCTTTGCATAGTAGGATATTATACAGTCCCTCTCAATATCTGCCAATAAAGTTTGGACCCTATAACACATATGGTACCGTTGTACACGATCCATTGTCACATTAAATTAGTGTAACACTTATGGAAAACTAGCTCGGCCGAGAAATAAACAAACAAACTCACGTTAGCATTTGTAATTAATTAGAAACACCGAAACCGAAACACTTACAAGAAAAAAAAAAATATTGAAGTCCCTTAGTTGAAAGGTGACTTAAAAAATCCTAGTAAATTCGGCAAGGAAAAGAGCAAGACTCCATGAAAGAGTATGACAAATTCTCTTTAAATAATTGGGTATTGCCAAAAATTATTGGACACTTTCATTGGTGAAGATACTCTTTTCGAAAGAGTCCAATTATTTTTGGCAATAAGTAAAAAATATTTAAAGAATATTTGTCATACTCTTTCTTGGTGTCTTGACCTTTGCCTTGCATTATTTATTGGATAATGCACTTACGCAATTAGGCGGTTATTTCGAACACAACAGGTATTGGTTCTTCGTAGAAATCTAATGGTGGCACTTCACATCGCTATTCGATGTTCGCGTTTTTTTTCGTCTTTGTTCGCTATATTCGTGTTGAATTCCGAATAACAGGAATACACCGACTACACATCGTTCATGAACAGCAAATATGCCGAACACTTAATAATATTTTTGCTATAGTTTACGATGGACGTGTTAACTGCAGCAGCGGCTTATTATTTGGCGAGCGACGTGTGGCCGGTAAACGAACATATTCGCCATATTCGCAATCCTTTGATACGTTGCAAAAAACCGACAGCCGGGCGGATACGGGTGTTCGGGTATTTAGCGTATTCGTCTTGTTCGTGAGGATAGGCAAATATAGACGAATAGAGCTACTTCACATCGTCCTATTTGGGCGAATAAGACAAATACGCGAACACGAATAGCGATGTGAAGTGCCACCATAATGAAACGCCATCACACACCACCAAACGTGCAGCCAGCAAGTCACATTTTAGTACTGGCTGCCAATAAATTAAAACAAAACGAAGGAATAACGTAACCTTTACGAGGAAAACGATTGTGAAGCTGAAGGGGTATTCGAAGCCCTACGAAGTCGTGTGCTTCGTTCCTCGCCTCCTCGGGTTACGTAGGGTAGTTTCGTTAATAGGTAATTAAGCAAACTAAAGGAACCCCAACGTGTTTGGTCGCTCGTGTAAATGCCGTCAAGTAATAACTTTTAAGTTATATAAATTTTAGGTCACCCAAAGAAGGCTGTTGTTGGAAGAAAAGTTATTATAACAATAGTAATGATTTCAAAAAGGAAGGATACGCCCAATCGCCCATCTGAACATTTTATAGAAACCTTCATGTGACAAGCAAATACTCGCTCACTCCCGCCACAGATAACTATATACTAGTCAGAGACACGCACACGGACCACTGTCAAATGAGTCGCGTTGGTCCCAAACTGCAATTTTAATACCAGCGCGCTGGTGCCATTTAGTCGCGCGGTTGGTCTGGTCCTTACGCAAGTAATGAACAATAGCTACTTATTTTACTTTTTTTTTTGGAGTGTTCTTTGCATTTATAACCCTTTTTAATGGATCAACATTACTTCACTTTTATTTGTCTAGGTTTAGTGTCTTCTTTTATAAATCTAGTTGTAAAAAAACTGGCCAAGTGCGAGTCGGACTCGCGCACAGAGGGTTCCGTACCGTTATCTTAAAAATACTGAAAAACAATCACGTTTCTTATATGGGAGCCCAACTTAAATATTTATTTTATTCTGTTTTAAGTATTTGTTGTTATAGCGGCAACAGAAATGCATCGTCTGTGTACATTTTAACTGTCTAGCTATCATGGTTCATGAGATACATCCTGGTAAAACAGGTACAAAACAGAATAAAATAAATATTTAAGTAACAGTAAAAAACAGAATAAAATAAATATTTAAGTGGGGCTCCCATACAACAAACGTGATTTTTTTGCCGTTTTCTGCGATAGTGGTACGGAACCCTTCGTACGCGAGAGGGTTGATATGATTTAAATCACTTGATTTAAATCAGTGATTTAAATCGCGATTAAAATCAAATGATGTTTTAAAAAAAATCATTGATTTAAATCAATACTCTTTTACTGCGACCAAATCAGCCAAAAATTATGACTTTGGTGCACAGCAAAATAAGAAATAGATTAGGCACCGAGAAAGCAGCCAAATTAGTCTTCCTTTTAAAAAAACTAAATTCGAAAAAAATATAAGGCTAATAAAAATATCCGGTAAAACCCAAATGGCTGTATGTCCTTATTAATTTAAAGTCTATTTTATTTTCCTTGTTCATATTTAATAAATATGACAAAAATAAGTGTAATTAAAAAAATATTGGCTTTGAGAAGAACTTTTGTATAATTTCATAATATTTTTTTAAAGTAATATTTATGTTTTTTTGTTAAATTTATTAATAATTAAAATAACCAAATATTATGTTGTGTTTTTTTTAAATAAATAACTGACTTCCAAATTAAAAAAGATCAGAAAGTAAAAAAATCAAAAAAATCCGATTTAAATCAAATAAATCCGATTTAAATCAAATAAATCCGATTTTTTTGATTTTTTTAAATAAATCGTGATTTTTATCAACCCTGCGAGGTCGACTCGCACCTGGCCAGTTTTTTTTATGCAACGCTAAATAATAAAGTTCGGTAGAGTTATCATTCAGACATATTCTGAAGTAATTTTCTTACTGCAGACAATTTTGCTCTCGTTATCCCTTTGTAAAACCAAAGACAAATTTGCATTACTTTATCTTTGTCAAAGGTCAAACATAGTGTATATAACCAATCTAAACAGGATATTGATGCTATTTATATTATAAACTAGTTTAGAACTTTGATTAGGTCACCGATAGAGACACTAAAGTTTAATCGACTTTAGGTTTCTCGAGAATTCTGACTTGATTTAGCGCATGTCTGCTCAACTCTACACGTGTTTAGTTCATAGATTTTTATCATATTGTAAGTACTAAATAAATACCTGGATAAAAATTAGGTACTTTTGAATTATAGTTTCAGTGCTTTTAGAGCGATTTTTCTAATATTTTTAGCCTGACAAATGGTAGGGTTAGATGGGTAATAATTATTAAATAAGGTACCGGTAGAACGTAACCCACATTGAGATCTGGGGCAACTTTGATGATAACTTACGTTTTTAAAACTCTCTTCGTGAAAACGGAACATACCTCAATTTGCTTTTTAAAATTTGCAACACTGACATGTCAGCCACGTTTTAGTTTTGCATCAACATCAGCGCAAGATTAAGATTGCTTATTGCAAAAAAAAAATAGTTTAATTAATTATACTGTAAGAATTCATTAAAAATAATTTGTAAATTGGGGTTATTTTATATTGCAATTAAAAACAATAGGGTATCAAAGTAACCCCATTTTTATTTCGGTAAAAAAAGAACAACGAGTCTATCACTCGTTGTTGTTTTTCATATTTTTCAAAATATAATCTAAGTAGTTATGTCAATTTTAATTTCAAAATTAATCAATTTAACCTCGTTTTAGGTACCTAGTTAGTAGTTGCCATAAAATTTCATAATTATGCCTATCCAATCCAAGTAGTAGGAACCTAAACTGATTATTCGCCACATACAAAGTTGAATGTTTGTTCAACATCGGAAACACCTTAGAAAGAAGAAAATGATCTATTGTTAAGAGCATTGGATGGTTCCTGAAAAGATTTCCAGTTTTTTCTGGTTAAACTCAACAGCACGTGTTTACTGTGCGTAGAAAAGCCTGCTTAATTTGTAACATGATAGATAAAACAAAGTTCATTACAACTGGGTCACAAGATATGCTAATCTAATCTGATAAACGGAACAATTCTGCGTATCGTATCACAAAAACCGGATTGACGATGACAGCTGTCGCCGCCATCTTTTTTCACTTCTCGCGCCAACTTTTATTGTTTTTTTTTCTATTTTGAAATTATTGATACAGATAATACGCAAGCTTAACGATTAGTATTTTAACTAGTTATTATTATATTGAGTTAGTTACCCGGATTAGTTGAGTGACTAACCTAGATCTCTAATTATTTTTATTTACTAATTTATTTGAAGTTGATAAATAGTGACTAATAGGATATTGTTTCTAACTGCAATTTACTTAATGATGACCGAGTTTTAGTTAGTTATTTTAGGATTATCGGTGCATTAATACCTGTACATGTAAAATATAATACTGTTACCCTTCGCCTTGTTTAATTCGTATAAACTGTATTCTGTTTTATCATATAATTATTGGATTTCAAGCAAAATTACACATTTTGATAACTGGTTTGAAATTTCGCCAAAGTTTCTCAACCTTCGATAGCTCAGTTGGTAGAGCGGTGGACTGTAGATGTATCGAAATTGTTATCCATAGGTCGCTGGTTCAAATCCGGCTCGAAGGAATCTTTTTAGCAATTGGTGCAACAATTTTTCGTCGCTACTGAGTTCAATGGTATCTTAAATCGTCAATTATAATCTTTGATAGAGAATTAAGATTATGATGAAGATTCTCGAAAATAAAACAAAGAAAACCTGTAAAAAGAGGTTCTTAACAGAAAATTAGGGATACCTTTTAAACTAAGTACTTTTAAAATATTATAATTATAGAATTTTTAATTTATAATTAAAGTATTTCAGCAAATGCTACTTTTCTGTTTGTTTTACAAACAGAAAATATTAAAAACAATGTTTCCATTAAATTAGCGAAAATAAACTGCAAAAGAAACTGTTTCCGCCCGGGATCGAACCGGGGGCCTTGTGCGTGTGAAGCACACGTGATAACCGCTACACTACGGAAACGATATCTTTGCTGACGAAATTGTAGTTCGGTTCAAGTGCCTCAGATTGATATTTGAGTTTATGAGTACAAATTCCTAAAGTTATTTTTAGCATTAGTGAACTTGCCCTCAATGCAAAAATAAGTTATACCTAAATTATTTAATTCACTTTCAAGACAAAAGTTATAGACCTTTAAATAAATAGATATAATTATCTTATTATTGTGTTTTGTTGTCGTAATGTATTTTCTGGTTAAAATAAACCTTATTTACATAAAGATAAAATAATCGTAAACTTACCTTTGCGAATGCACTTGGCAAATAACACAGGTTGCACAGAAAAAAAAAAACAGAATTCGAAATTCGAACACAAGTCACAAGCGCCCTCTGGAAGACGCTTCGACACAAGTTGCCGGGAATCGGCGGGTGTATCGTTTTTATACCATCGCAAATTGCATGGCTATATTGACCACCCGCATGAATATGGTTCATTACTTCCATTCCATGGGTGTGTTTATGTCTAATTTGTAATTGTGTTCGCACCCTGTCTTCAGCTCATCTTTTACTTGTACCAATGTATTTTTATAGCGTCGACTGTCTGCGATATTATCGCTTGAAACAAATACATTGACGTGTGAATTGGAACTTTTTCTCTTGGTACGCACTGAAAGCAAGCAATGTATGCAATAAAATTGCATGTATTTTCGATCGTATTTTTCGCACGGGTCCTCCTACGTCATGCTATGATTATTCTCGTTGCTAAAAGAAAATGTGAGTAAATTACTTTTTTCATCTATGTACTTTTATTCACAATGTGTTGTGTCATGGAGTTAATTAAATTAAATTTAGAACTTTATTAGCAAGGACAGTGTGCCTAGTTAGCTACGTAAGTATAGTAAATAAAGTGTGTTTTTAATACTTTTCTATAATTTCTTGCTACTAATATGATAGATGGTAACAAGGGCGTCGCCAGCTGATGGACTAGGGGAGGGCGTGGGGGCAAGTTGATGTATGGAGGATGGGAAAAGGTATATAAAATTTTAAATACGGTACAGTCAAAAGCATAGCAGTACAAGTCTTAACCCTACGGCGATTATTGTAAGAACGGTATAAAGTCCAATGGGTAACGTTCCACGAGCTCAATTATCGGGGGTTTTGGGTAAACTTCTCGACCACTTATTTCTTATAGTTTTCGTTAATAAGTTTTCTGTGCACATTCATCATGGCCAGACCATTGAGGCGATTTCCCCCATAGTACTTCTTAACCAGGTTTTTAGTCTCCTGAGGCTGCTTAACGATTGATTTTGGTAGACCGACCAACATTTTCAACGCTTTTAGTACTCTTTTAGAACATTAACAAAATATGGCTAGAATTGTTGGGTTGGGTTTATTGACTTAGGACTTTGATTTCTTTCCATTTGGCTACTTATTTTTAATATCTAAGTGGGAGCAACTGCCCCTACCTGCCCCCCACTTGGCGACGCCCTTGGATGGTAATATTGTTTGTTTGTAGATTAATTTGTTTGTGTTGTTAATTTGTAATCTCCAGAAGTAACAATTCGACTACGGAAGATACTTATCTGGTAGAAGAGAAATCTACACAGGTATTGGAAAGGATAGAATACGAGAAAATGCTAGTTTATCATATTCGGGGGCATAAGTAGTGTTTAATAATCTCTATGTATTTAATAAAGAGGACTAACTACAACATTGATGGTCCTACAGTAAATTATCAGTAATTATCCTACATAAAATAAAATATATATTTTAACGAACCAGTAGCGCCATCTAGCGTACTTTTCATGAGTTAGCCTATTGTAACAAGAATTAATATTATATAGAACAATGTCTACTTTAATATCATGTCAATTCATGAATCATAACAATGATTTCTTACATTGTCAGTAACAGATAGAGTTCAAGATCTTAATTGGTAGTTAATTGGTTTTAAATCTGTATCAGCCGGCACGCTTCATTAAATCTAATCAAATATTAGAAGAAACAGAACTGTTTGGTTTGTTTTTATTATTCGTATCATACAGATGCATCATTCTATACAAAGAAACCGTGCCGACGTAACTAGTGTTTTTCGTCTGATTAAACTGATCAGTTTTTGTGCATCGATTGCGTTCGGTTTCGTTCCACGGCGATAGATAGATGGTGTTAACAGCGACTTGCAAGTAAAAGGATTTACTTGGTTCGTGAATACTTTTTTTTTAAATACAGTGACGATTTGCTTTATATTATTATTTTTGCACGTTTTTACAGTGTCAAGCGTGTGTAGGCAAGCGTGCTTAGCATGATTTTCTTCTTGTTTATGTCTTTTTAGTTCGCTTTTTAAGCAGTCGGGTTTTTTGATTTTTAGAATTTTTGTTATTTTATTTATAATTGTATGAGAAGAGGCCTTTTCCCAGAAATGCAACAGTTACAGAAAGAAAAAAAGAAAGAAAACTAGTTTATTTGGCACACACAGATGTACACAATGTAAGTGCAAGAAAAAGGGAACTTAATTTTAAAACAATTACAGGCTGGTTTTATTTATCCATACTTATGCACGAACATTATTGCCTGGTGTGCATCACTCCTAATTGGAATCAAGCGTAGTTTATCTGGTGTCGTCCTATCATTGCCGGCATACAGACAATTCTAGTATCCTCCAGGTTTTTCTATTTATAGTGCATTGCGAATATTGCGATCCTCATTTTATATAGCTAGCTTTACTTTGTTATACTAGAATCGTAGTTTGTAGGTGTGAGCGTCGTTAAAATTTATAAATATATGGCTGACAAACATATAAGTAGGTAGGTAGGTAACAAGATCATTAATTCTAGCAAGAGTAAGGAACTCGACTAAATAAAAAAATCTGCACTTAAAATATGAAAATATTTTAATATATATTAACTAACCGTGATGACGTCAGCCTCAGCCATACTGAAATTTGCTTTGACATCATACACGCCTTTTTTTTTGCTTGGAGAAATGCTCATGCATAATGCACTACCACGGGGAGATAGTGCAGTTATGTGGGACTCTAACCCACTAAAACTCCACGGTGCCCTCCTGTGCCGCTTATGGCGGGCACACGGGCACGCGTTAGCACTCACCGCGAACCCGCCGCGGCTTTCCGTCACCGGACCCTCCTCGGGGTAGTAGCCCCCATCACTGGCGCACCAGAACACACTGTACGCCGTGACCACCCCAGGGACCAAATCAGCACATGGGCGCTAGACGACCCCTTATATGGCACCCTTGGTCCCCCTGTGACGGGTCAAGGACAATGGCCCCGCCACCTACTATTTTTCGGGCGCAGGGGATAGGGAGAGCGGTGCACCGCAATACCGGGACTCCTCTCCCGCCGCGGCCTCAAACTCACAGTCGCGACATCGTATGGAACCTGGGAATCTCCATAAGACATCGCGGCCCGCCTCAGTTGCGATGTCGCCTGTTACCAAGCGGCTCCGCAACCTACTAGTTGGCCGCTACGTCGTCAGCTTAATCGGCAAAACCCCTGACGAGCGGCCCCTCCACGAGTTCCTTTTCGCTACACCGTGGATGACCAAGCCACGGTTACTGAGCCTCCCCGCCTCGACAATGCTGGAACCCACCGGGGAACATAATACACGCCTAAGAGCATGGTAGAGGAAGCATCGATAAAAATTTGATTTTGGTTGAAAGAGTACTGATTTTAACAAAGATATGAGCTAAGTTTAGTTAGTTTAGCTGGCCTAGATTATTTTTCATTCTTTCACAGCATTATTTACGTACTAAGTTTGCGGTCTACAGACTGAAAAATGGATTTCACCTATGCAAGCTAATGTTAGCTAAATTATGTTAGTTCTTGGTCTGCTACCGGTTTTAGGTGTTGGTCGACAGCTAACACCTAGCCTGTACAAACCTGCTAAACATTGCAATAGAATAGAATAGAATATACTTTATTGTACACCATAAAATTATACACATTTACAAGAAAAACTTAATTGTACGGGTACAAAGGCGGTCTTATCGCTGACAGCGATATCCATAGACTAATATATAGATTGGCGATATCTACCAGACAACCTTTGGATGGACTGAAGAAACAGAAAAAAAATAAAAAAGGGGGTAGTCTGCGGTGTACCTACTGCTATTAGATTAAAACATAAATATATACAAGATTATATTACTATAATAAATACTAGACATAAACCTATATATAAACATACATACGCAATATGACATGAAATTTATAGAAAGAGAGAGAGAAAAAAAAAAAGAAAAAGGTCTAAATAATGATGACAGAGATTAGATCTGAATAGAAAAGCGTTAGAGAGAAAGGAAATGGTTTTTAACCAGGTTTTTAAAAGAAACCAGTGACTGGGCTTGTCTAACTGACAACGGCAACTCATTCCACAATCGCACAGCCTGGACTGTAAACGATTTGTCGTAAAACTTAGTGGAATGAACAGGCATCAAAAGTAAAAAAAACCGGCCAAGTGCGAGTCGGACTCGCACACGAAGGGTTCCGTACCATTATCGCAAAACACTGCATAAAAATCACGTTTGTTGTATGGGAGCCCCCCTTAATTTATTTTATTTTAATTTATTAATTATTATTTTTTGAAGTAAATATACAACTAAACATTCTGTGAATATTTCAAGCGTCTACCTGTTGCCTTTATTAATATCGAGCAAAAAACGGCAAAAATATCACGTTTGTTGTATGGGAACCCCCCTTTAATATTTATTTTATACTGTTTTTAGTATTTGTTGTTATAGCGGCAACAGAAATACATAATCTGTGAAAATTTCAACGGTCTAGCTATCACGGTTCATGAGATACAGCCTGGAGACAGACGGACAGACGGATCGCGAAGTCTTAGTAATAGGGTCCCGTTTTTACCCTTCGGGTACGGAACCCTAAAAAACTAGTAATACCATGCCAATCAATCAATCACATCCTACTTTGCCTTTTGTCGCTTCGGGGTGCCAACTGAAAACCAGCGCTGGGTATCTGACGCACAAAAAAAGCTGAGTTGGTAAAGGTCTATCCACACATATCAGGGCCGTGCCCGGGGCGTGCACGGGACATGGAAAGACCGTGCCCCGTCAGGGGCTCAAAAAAATATCGGTGGGAACATTTTATATGACATCGTTCACACACGTCCGTGCACGGGCCCGGGCACGTCCCGTGCACGGACGTGTGTGAACGAGTTCATATAAAATGTTCCCACCGATATTTTTTTTGAGCCCCTGACGGGACCCGGCCCTGTCACGTCCCGGGCACGCCCCTGATATGTGTGGATAGAGCTTAACCCTTTCGGTATGGGCCCTCAGAGCAATTAGTCTTTGAACTTTATTACTGTCTTTTACCACAGATAATATACTAGCATACAGATGCCTCTTCCCATACAAAGAAACCGTGCCGACGTAACTAGCGTTTTTCGTCTAATTAAACCGATTATTTTATGTACATCGGACGCGTTCGGTTCCGTTCCATGGCGGTAGATAGATGATATTAGTAGCAACTTGCAAGTTAAAGGTTTTACTCGGTTCGTGAATACTTTTTCTATTAATACGGTCTAGATTTGTTTTAAAGTATTTTTTTGCACGTTTTTACAGTTTCATTGCACCAAAATTGTTACAATACAAATTTAAACAATCGAGTGGAATGCCTCAGACATTTAAAAGCGCCCCATCTATTGGCATCAATTTTAAATGATCCGTTAAAATAATCTTTGAAATGTGAATTAAGACCCCAATATTCCATAATTCTGTGATTAGGAGAGTTGATTAAACAAGAACATAATTTTTTTTGTTCAATTCCAGAAAATCTTAATTTTACTCACAATTCAATAACACGGTGCATGTGGCGCCATCTAGTGAAATTTATTTGAAACAAATTTTCTTTCTTAGCGCTGGGATCCCGTGCTTTTACTCTGTTTGTTGCTGTTGTGTTATGTCTGTGTCGAATAAATGTATTTCTATTATATTCCTCTGTCCTAATTTTTCAGCTACTACTAATTTACAATCCTCATCCTCCAACTCCTCTTCTTCCAGAACCATGGCAGTCGAAGGCGTAATGGTAACCTACAACTACTCAGAAGACGGAGAATACGCGAACATCCTGACCGTATCAGCCTCCGGTATCAGATTCTCCAAGCGATGGGTCCTGACACACGGTTCTATATTATCTCCCCTCAAAGAAGCCAAGATTATCAAGAAAGCTAGAGGCAAACCAATCCTTAATGATGAGTTCTACGCTAATTTACCTGATGTTCATGTTGTGTGTGAAAAGAAGCAGACAAAGAATGCAAATCTGTATGAGGGTGTTGAAAAATTGAGCAGGGAACGGAATTTGCATCAGGGAGATCTGGATCATAGCAGTTATCTGATAAGGGTGCTTACTGGGAGGTATGTGTTCCTAAAATACGAATATACTTTTCTACGTAAAGGCTCAAAGCTTTTTCCGTATATATGGATGAAATACGGTCCAATTGAATAAGTAGCATCAACGACTTACGGCCATTGTCTTAAATTTTAACTGCATCATTGGTCCAGAGGTCGTAAAAAATGCTGAGACGTGATGAGGTGATGACCAAGACGGGTAGATGATCGGGTTTTTATCTGAAAGTTTGCAGTAGTAACCTGGATTTTTCACATCATCAATCATCAACAGCCTTATAATGTTCCCACTGCTGGGACACATGCATCCTCTCTGTGAGAGAGGTAATGGGCCTTAATCCATCACGCGAGCCCAGTGCGGGTTAGTGAATGTCACATGTCTTCGAATTTTTGGTTCTAAGACATGCCGGTTTCCTCTGCCGATGTTTTCCTTCACCGTTTTAAGAGCAGTGGTGATGAAATAAATTACACAAAGTAAAGCGCCTGCCTGGGTTCGAACTCACGACATACGACACGTAAGTCGGGCCCGTTACCACTGGGCCACCACTGCTCCCTGCCTGGATTTGGCACAGTTGGTAGAAATAGGCTCGCCCCAATGGGACCTGGAAAATAAATGCCTAAATGACAGACACACTATACATCATGTGCCTAAACTTTGAAGAAAAATTGTACCGTTATGTGGTTATATATGTTTATCCCAGAGATGGTTAGTTAGGCTTTAACCTATAGGCTTTGCTATAGAAATATCATCATTCAATAAATAATAGATAAAAAAAACAAAAAAACACGCTAAAACTAGAAAATAAAAATGAATCCCTATTTCCCTTGGTCACGGCATCACGCGTGAACGGCTGGACCGATTTCGCTTATTCTTTTTTTGTTGTGTTTTTTATTGTTAGGAGAAGGTTCTTAATGAAAAAAATAACAAGAAAAAAGAAATCGGTACCTTACCTACATAGGTAGGGTAGGTATGTAGGTAGGGTAGGGTACGTAGGGTAGGGTCGGTAGGGTAGGGTAGCGTAGGTAGGGTAGATGAATGTTTGGTGTTTTTATGGCAAAATAAAGTTTGCCGGGTCAGCTAGTAATCAGTAATTTTAAATGAAACGACAATTTATTAATGCATCTACCTCCCTGTGATGGGAGCGGGTAATGAGCCTACCTACTGCCTTCCCTGGTTATGATAGCCGTTTCTCAGGTTTCCTCTCCGGAACCTTTTTTAAATACGTGTACTTGGCGTACTACCGTGTCTTCAGATATAACTAAAAATTAAGCCATGCGCATGTCTTAGCACACGCCTTGGTGCTTGGGACAAAGAAACTACCGGGTATCGAATATAAAAAAAAACAAGTGCGAATCGGCCTCGCGCATGAAGGGTTCCTTACCACTATCGAAAAAACGGCAAAAATACCACGTTTGTTGTATGTTAGCTCCACTTAAATATTTATTTTATTCTGAAAATTTCAAATGTCTAGCTATCACGGTTCATGAGATACAGCCTGGTGACAGACAGACAGACAGACGGACCGCGGTGTCTTAGTAATAGGGTCCCGTTTCTACCCTTTGGTTACGGAACCCTAAAAAACGCTAATCCTGAAGATCCTGGTAAGGATAATGTGACAAACTATTTAAATTATTGCATTGTCATCGGTATTTGATAAGTGTGCAAAGTTTCAAATTAATCCGACGTTTTGAAGGGGGTGAAAATCACGTAGATTCCGTTACATAGATACATAATAAAGTGCACCTTTTGTCGACGTTTTATAAGTGCCCATGTAGGCCTATGTGAAATAAAAACATTTGATTTGATTTGACATACAGCACAAACATTATCTTAATGTGGCTCGGCAAACTTCGTGTTTCGTCTGTCGTCGGATTTCTATCATTTGCCATTTCCATTTGGTGCAGTCCGGACGCTCTCAATCAACTTGAAAATATATAGAGTTGTTAATAATCTTTTAACATAACGTAATTTATAAAAAATGGGAGGAAAGCTGCAATATTTACAGTTTTATATATTTCACATGGAAATCAAAATAAAACAACAATAAAGTACTTATTTCTGAATCAAATGATTATACACGATAAAACTAATAATTGATGGACATGGAAATTAGTATTCGTTTGTATTCGGAAATGCGATGAGTGCCGGGACATTGAGAAAATACTGTAGGTACATACCACAGAACAGATAAAAGAGATCTGTTCTGTGGTACATACCAAGCTAATAAAAGTTTGTTAAAATATATCCTTATAATCTCTTAAAGCAAACTCTTCTCCTCTCCAGGATATGCCACGTCTGGCAGTGCCCGATCCTGGACCGCTGCGCAGACGACATCTTGTACAGCTGGACCATCGGCCACAAAGACGGTGACATAGACAGCCAGATGAAACTCGGCAACGTGCTGTTTTCTGTCTTCGTTCTTATCGACTTGGAGAGCGACAAAAGAGGTAAGTACCTAATCTCTACAAAAGGAGTTCCAAGTAGACTATGGATATGGAAGATTTTTATTTTTGAAAGGCTCGCGATGCAATGGGCGCTACCGCGATAGAATTTTCCGCTAGGGGCGCTGTAGTCCGGTTAAATTAGACATATCAAATTGCATTAATTCGCATAGAGCTAAAAATTAGTACGAATGTTCGAAACACCATTATAAATTAAATGTAAAAAGTCCCCATCGACCCCACTCTTGCAAAAAAAAAAATATTCAAGGTCAAAGTTTTCAAATATGGGTTTTTTGGGTTTTTTGTCCGAACGGTAAGTTTTATGATAAAATAGGACAGACAAAAATTTTAGATTATGCAAGTATCTATAAAAGTTGTCTCTACAATTTTTCTCCTAAACGTCACCGTTTCTGAGATATAATAGTTTAAAAAGTTGAAAAAGTTGTATTCTTAATAATATGCACACGTTTCCACGCCACCTGGGAGGTAGTATACTTGGCGCGTTTTTAACGTGGCTTCCCCGATAGGCCTATTTTACAATCTATTAACTTTGACCTTGAATAAAAATGTTTGCAAGTATGGGATCGATGGGGACTTTTTACATTTCATTTATAATGGTGATCCGAACATTCGTACTAATTTTTAGCTATATGCGAAATACTGTAAACCTACCCCTATTTTTTGGTCTAATTTGACCGGACTACATGTGTAGACTAAGGTCTTCAAAATGTCAAATTTCGTAGTATTTTTCATCATAGTTATGGTCAAAGACCTTATACTTCTTACTACGAAGTATAAGGTCTTTGGTTATGGTAGATTAAGATAGGTGCGGGATTAACCAACCACTGCTTTAATAGAGTTTTATGTTTCGGAAAATGTTATCCTCTTTTTAACCGACTTACCAAAAAGGAGGAGGTTCTATGTTCGACATTGTTTGTTTTTTTTTTTTTGTGTATGTTCACGCAATTTTGGACCGATTTTGAAAATTCTTTTTTTGTTTGAAAGAGTATGTTTCGAAATTGGTCCCATTTTAATTTGGTGAAGATCTGATGAAGGACTTCGAAGATGTACAACAGAACTCTTCAATAAATTACGGCAAATCTCTCGGAATTGCTGCAATCGCATGTCTGTTTATTGTTTACGCCATTTCATAACATAACATCACGCCAGTACGCTCTAAAGGGGTACGCAGATCTCTCATTTCACCGGTAATACTCTAGTTTCATGATATTCGGGTAATCTATTCTGGCGTTATAGGTACCTTACTAAACAACTTGTACAACTAAAAAGTGAAAAATAAAAAGTTTTTTACAAAAAAATACTACCGACTTCCAAATAAAAAGACTACAAAGTGAAAAATAACTTTATTTTTGGAAGCCGGTGTCTATAACGCAAAAAAATGGTACCTACCAAAGACACCGACTTCCAAAAATAATTATCAAAATAGTTCTCTTCAAAATAAAATCCTTTTTTTGCGCAAAACTGCGGCATACTTGATTTTATAAATAGTCTCACTTTTACGGTATTATAAATGAATTTAAATTTGTTTCCGTGCGCGTTGTAACAAATATATTTATGGACCTTAGTCAATAGTGGCGCCACCTGGTGTGCAATAAAACGTCAGCACCCATTGACCATCACCTCACCTGATGGTGAGCGATGATGTGGTTGAAGATGGAGTACACTTACCTAGAAGTAACCTATTCACTTTTGAATTAAAGATCTCCAGCTTCTAGCTTTCAGGCAACACGGAATTCCACGCACAAAGAAAGTATTTCCAGAGCCTAGCTATAAAAAAAAAAAAAGTTTTGAGCGTATGTATTGGATGGTGCATCGCCGTACGTCTTGTAGTCTGGTGGATGAAGTTGCTATAATATACCCATAATACCTCTTCGAGAGACGCAAATTCAATCATGAAGTAAGGATGATCCGCCTTAGTGCCTTTTCACACGGCCCGGTTGTCGGGTAGCCGGTGCCAGGTAACCGGCGGCGAAGTGTATCGGCATGTATGTTAGCTTTCATACGTACCGGCGTACAAGGGCTATACATTCGCCGCTTGGTACCCGGCATCGGCTACTCTGCAACCGGGCGTGTGAAAACCAAAAAACCCGACTGCTTAAAAAGCGAACTAAAAAGACGTAAACAAGAAGAAAATCATGCTGTGCAGTCGGAGGATACATATTCGCGAGCTGGCTGTCCAAAACCAGATGTATCCTCCGACTGCACAGCATGTTTTTTTTCTTGTTTACGTCTTTTTAGTTCGCTTTTTAAGCAGTCGGGTTTTTTGGTTTTTGTAACTAACTTTTTTATTTATAACTTTTTAGTTATTTTTTTTTTAGAATTAGGTACATTTAAACATATAAGTGTTATATATTTTTGAAATCACCTATTAAAACCCTTTATTTTGATACCCCACACGATGGGAAAGGAAGAAAAAAAAAATTTGGTGCCTCACAATATGGCGCCCAAAAGCCGCCATTTTTTTATTTTCCAATTTTTATGTAGCTAGTGGTGTCACTAGCTAAAAAAAGCGAGTGTTCGCAGGGTTAAGACGAATTGATTGACGTAAGAATCATCAAAATCGGCCAACGCGTTTGGTCTCTAGAACGCCACATAGGAACATACATACATACATACATAGACTGATAAACACATTACTCTCCTTCGGCAGTCGGGTAAAAAGGTAATGAATTCGGAAAGAGCAAAGAGTATAAAAAATCGACCAATCACAAGCGAGATGAAAGACGCGATATGGCTTTCCGTCTATGTGATTGGTCGATTTTTTATACTCTTTGCCCTTTGCTCTTATCCGAATTCAATACGCAATAAGGCTGCGGCAGCCAACTGCAGTAGTAAACAATAAGCGAAACAACATTATCGAGAAAATAATTTATTTTAACAATATTTAGTTTAACCCTTAACCACTGACGTTTGCTGTGGTACGTCACTCAAACGGTTTTTCGTTCGAAACCTTTATTTTGCGTGGGCATTTGATGGCGTCCGCGCGTCCCTTTCGGGAGTTTTCTAGTCGCCAGCAACGCGTACGAGACAGAATAGATCGAGACACGACAGTGTCGCTGCATGTGAATCGAGCGCGTAAGCACGTAAGTGACACGCATTTCAAGGCGCTTAGGACCTTCTTGCCGCGAATTTCAGTGTCGCGGCGGCATTGACGCCGAGCAGCTCTGCTCGGAAGTATACCTTAAATAGGTTAGTTCGACGATCTGACGTATGTGGTACGTAGTGTTAGTGTGACATTTTCAATTATCGGTTTATGTTTGTGTGAAGATAAAAATGGTTCGTAATTCGTCCAAGTCTTCATCCAGGCCAACATCTACATCTAGAAAAATACAAGGAAATTAAAACAGTTATTTTCGTTAATTACTTCTAATATATTTGATTAATAAATATTTTTCTATTAAATTATTACGGTTTTTATATACCTACTTTATATCGAACTAGCTGTTGCCCGCGACTTAGTCCGCGTCAAACTCGTAAAAAATATATTTTTATGTTTTTAGTTTCCCGCCGGAACTATGAATTTTCTCATGATCAAACGTAGCCTATGTTACTCGTTATTACATCAGCTATCTACCAGTGAATGTCCCGGCGAAATCGGTCCAGCCGTTTCGGAGATTACCCGGAACAAACAGACAGACAGACAAAAATCTTAAACATTGCTTATTTGTTGTTAGTACCGTATATACTTTCACGTGCATTCAATAAAACGTTGTTATTTTGATATTACATAGAGACACTTCAATTTTATTTATTTGTATAGATATGCTAAACTAAATAGAAATAGTAATCACAAAAATTTACCCTTGATCGTTGCACCAGTGGTCTTCAAAATGCTGACGTCTATCAGACATACGTCAGTATTAATGCAACAAAAAAAATAACACGTCAGTAGTTAAGGGTTAAGCTGCCAGGTACCTGGCCATTAGTTCCAGAACAAACAAAACTAACTTTCACCCGCCTTCTTCTTCTTCTTGTCCTTGTCCTCACCGTAGTCGCAAGTGTGTATCATAGCTGCGGAATAATAAGGTTATAATTATGTTATTTTCTAACAATATATTTATAATATTATTAATAGTGAAACGGGAAGATCTGGTAAACGAAATATTGACTACAGCCTGTCTATTAATGACAACATCATAAAATCAGACTCACAAGTCACAGTGGCCTTTGAAAATTTATTTTCAGAATTTCCCATTTCAACTACTTAAGACGTTTCACACCCGCGCGACCCAAAATTTTGTAGCTTTTGTACTTTACTTATTATTCTATGACTTTAAAAAAAAACCTCATATCAAAATGTATATAATTAAATTGTCTTTGAGATGGTGTATATTTCATTGAAATACGTTCAGCGGTTTTGGTGCGATTGCCGTGTTTTTGTCCGTTTTAGACATAACTTTACAAATTAATTACACTATGTTATACGAATAAAACTCAAAATTTTCTCAGATCAAATCATTAAGAAAATGGTCTAATATAACACATATTTATTCCAAAAAATTACGACTTGCCATTTAGACGTGATTCTGATCTTAAAATCAGCTACTCAAGGGAATCTGCGCCTTAAGTTTGGCAATTCTTCGGGCTGTCGGTAACCCTCTCTGCGGATTTATACATTGTGACCATGCGACTTTTTCAAATTTATAATACTTATGTACTTTCTATGTTTATCTTGGTCATTGCTGACAACGGTCAAGGTAAGCATCGTGAGTAAACCTAGACTTATAGTTAATTTAAGTCTGGAATCTCCTACCAGTCTTGAGCAAGCGTGGTGATCAATGCTCGTGCCTTCTCTGTATGAGAAGAGGCCTTTGCCCTGCAGTGGGACCAGTATTAGTGGCTGGTATTATTATTATGTTATTTTCGGCTTTTTACCCGACTGCCGAAGGAGGGTAATGTGTTTATCAGTCTATGTATGTATGTATGTATGTATGTATGTATGTATGTTTGATCCTATGTGGCGTTCCAGAGACCAAACGCGTTGACCGATTTTGATGATTCATACGTCAATCGATTCGTCTTAACCTTGCGAGTGTCATAGGCTACATTAAAATTGGAAAATAGAAAAATGGCGGCTTTTGGGCGCCATATTGTGGGGGGCCAATTTTATTTTTTCTTCCAAACCCATCGTGTGGGGTATCAAATTAAAGGGTTTTTAGAGGCGATTTCAAAAATATATAATACTTATATATTTAAATGTACCTAATTCGAAAAAAAGTGTTAACTAAAAAGTTACAAATAAAAAAGTTAATTAAAAAATCAAAATACCCGACTGCTTAAAAAGCGAACTAATAAAAAAATCAAAATACCCGACTGCTTAAAAAGCGAACTAAAAAGACGTAAACAAGAAGAAAATCATGCTGTGCAGTCGGAGGATACATATCCGCGAGCTGGCTGACCAAAACCAGATGTATCCTCCGACTGCACAGCATGATTTTCTTCTTGTTTACGTCTTTTTAGTTCGCTTTTTAAGCAGTCGGGTATTTTGATTTTTTTAATTAACTTTTTTATTTATAACTTTTTAGTTAACATTTTTTTCGAATTAGGTACATTTAAATATATAAGTGTTATATATTTTTGAAATCGCCTCTAAAAACCCTTTATTTTGATACCCCACACGATGGGTTTGGAAGAAAAAATAAAATTGGCCCCCCACAATATGGCGCCCAAAAGCCGCCATTTTTCTATTTTCCAATTTTAATGTAGCCTATGACACTCGCAAGGTTAAGACGAATCGATTGACGTATGAATCATCAAAATCGGTCAACGCGTTTGGTCTCTGGAACGCCACATAGGAACAAACATACATACATACATACATACATACATACATACATACATACATACATACATACATACATACATAGACTGATAAACACATTACCCTCCTTCGGCAGTCGGGTAAAAAGACATAAACAAGAAGAAAATCATGCTGTGCAGTCGGAGGATACATCAGGTTTTGGTCAGCCAGCTCGCGAATATGTATCCTCCGACTGCACAGCATGATTTTCTTCTTGTTTATGTCTTTTTAGTTCGCTTTTTAAGCAGTCGGGTATTTTGATTTTTTTAATTAACTTTTTTATATTAATTTGAGGAGCTCGTGGCGAAATAATAACAGCCGCACGGCTCGATCTTCAAGGTTAAGCACGCTTACCGAGGTCGGTCCGTGGATGGGTGACCATCTTACATAGCGAGATTCCTCCGTGCTTTGGAAAGCTCGCTAAGCCGTTGGTCCCGGCTGTCATATGAAAATCTTTGACAGTCATTATGGATTATTTAAACCACATATTGACGTCTGGGAGGAACTTTTATCCGAATGGCAATGTAGGTGGGATAATTCCATCAAGGGCCGACACCTCCACCAATTCTTTCCATCCGTTCGCGTGCGACTGGCCAGGACGTGGCTGGAGGTGGATCATTGTGTTGCCCAATTTCTCACAGGGCATGGTAACTTTAAAAGTAAATTGTTTTCCTTCAAGCTCGTTGCCTCGCCTTTATGTCAGTGTTCTACATCTGACTGCGAATATGTACAATATGCACATCATATCTTATGGGAATGTATTCTTTGGCGGAATGAACGCAATACTATGTTGAATAATGTACAGGTTGCATCAGGAGTTGTTTACTATACAGACCTTGTGGAAACTAGAACAAATTTCCGTGCGTTCAAACGTTTTTGCCATACCTATTATTGGAATCAAATATAACAGCCGACAATGTTAGGACCCATTCATATTAATGCTAATTTTTATCCGTGGTAGTAGGCAACTGGGCCTATCCGAGTTGTAAACGACCCTTTGTGCCTATTTGCTTTGTTTGTTCTGTCTCCTGATTGAGTCCTTATGGGTAGTCAGAAGCCTGAAATCTCAAATCTGACACCAGTCTTGCCAAGGGTTACCGTTTTACCCAGTTTCTGGGTTGTGGAGGTCAGATAGGCAGTCGCACCACGAAAAATACTGGTACTCAGCTGAATCTGGTAAGACTGGAAGCCGACCCCAACAAAGTTGAGAAAGAGCTGGGAAGAATGATTACTTTCGGCTTTTATTAAACCCACGTCCAGAGTTTCTGGTAAATGATATTTTATACGGGACAATACTTGGCATAAAGTCAGCCAAGTCCGAGACGGAATCACGCGTAACTGGTTCCGTTCGAATCATAATTTCTTAACCATTTTATTTTAAAACCATAAACTTCTTAGGTGTACTAACGCCACCCTGGGTTATTTTAATAACTCCGACGTAGTAAATTACACGGTCAAATTATTTATGACATATTTGTTATTTAACCTTGTGTTAGTAACTAACTCTGAGTTAAGTCTTTGGCGCATGTGGGTCTTGTAAGTTAGGCCGCTATCCCACTGGCGTTTTACGAGCGTTGGCGTTTCTCCAACGTCTCCAACGACGTTGACGTCGCGAGACTCTAGTCGCAAGCGTTAGCGCTAAGACTTCGCAACGTTAACGACGCTTCAACGCGACGGTAACGTTGCGTTTTTTGGCAACAGGTACAATCACGCCGTACATTGATTATTGTAAAACTTATGCCAGTGTCTTTGAATAAATAAATTATATTATTATAGATTAAAAATGTGCACAAAAGCGTTTTATATACATATCTCAAAATTATAACAAGCTTCTCTTCTGGTAACACTGAAACTTTAACCCTCTTACAAATAAACGCGGTATAAAGTTATACCAAGTATAAACCTATGAAAATGTATGGTAATACCTCTGTTATACCTGGTATAACTTTATACCGCGTTTATTTGTAAGAGGGTAAAAGTATAGAATTACGTCTAAAAGTTCTTTAAATGAAGTCTCGCAAATGTTTACAAAATGCCAATTAATTATTTTTAATATTATTAGAGCACAGTGCGAAATATTCACTTTCTTGTAATCGATTGGACCTTAAAGAATTTACCCAAAATAGACGATGAGACTTCTTTCTTTTACGTAATTTTCGTCGAAGTAGCAAAATAACATGATTAAAACGCTGTTCTGATTTTATAGCGAACTGATTATAAAACCTACTGTAAATTTAATATATTATAATTTTTTATTCTATTTTATTCCTTAAATATTGTATGTTCCGTTTCCGTGAATGTGTCCGTGGCATCAACAGTGGGCCCTATCAGAATATCAGCGAAGCGTTATTTTCTTTTTAATATCGTCGCACTTGCTAAGATAGGAACCTTTTTGGTCTCGCACGGGGTAATTATTTTTTTATTATTGTTTGTGTTTTGCTTATCTCATGTCTCCTGTGTGGGTCACAAATAAATATTTTTCTTTCTTTCTAAATAACCAAAAATCACAAGAATAAATAGTTTAAATAAATTTGATTTTGGTTGTAATTACCCTCCCTGGTACAAAATGCCAAGGACTTGCAATTTGTGGTGAATTTACTATGCATTGTCTAGTCTGGATAAAAGTGTTTATCAACGTTACCTTGGTTTCCAGTTGATGATAAACCGGTTGAATGCCTTAATTACCGAAACAATTAAAAAGCCACAGTGTCTCGCGTGGACACACGTTTCGGGCACCCATGGGTTAAGTCAAAACTTGGTTTTCGTAAACATGCTATTACAGATGTTCTTCTTGTGCAACTGTTGCGACATATTTTTGGAGGCTTGCTTCATCATCATCATCATCATATCAGCAGAAAGACGTCCACTGCTGGACAAAGGCTTCCCCAAAGCGTCGCCACATTGACCGGTCCCGTGCGTCTCACAACCAGCGGATCCCCGCAACCTTCACCAGGTCATCGGCTTGCTTTGATTTCATTAAAGCAAATCGTAGTGCAGTATCAAATGAACACGGTGAAAGTTTTCATTTAGATAGGATTATTATGAAATAGGATTACCATCACGAGGGTCAACAGCCAATGTATTATTGTTCCTGCAACTAGTGATCGTATTCATATGGCCAGGGAACTTATGCAGGAGATCGTAGTCGGCGTCAACCGCCTCCTTCTTGACCACTCCTATGAGGCCGAGGAATATACCGCCAGCCACCACACCATGTCCGGAGCGAAGGTGTAGGGCCACCAGCGGGCCACAAGCTAGACCACCTGAAAAAAAAACAAAAACTTTAACTTTCAGTTAACACGCTCATCGGAGATTACCGAACGCGTGTCTCTGCAGGATATTTGGTTTGGACAGGTTTGCGGGCAATATGACCATGTCATTTTGCTGGCAAACTAGTGACTACTGAAGGTAATTGTCACTGGCAAACTTGATGGTAAAAGACCTAGAGGAAGAAGTCTGATGCGCCGGTACCAAATCCGCACCTCAAAAAAATCATATCATATTATTTATTACTAGCACTTCAGTCCCGTGGGCCACCCCACAGGACCCGTTTTTGGGATAAAAAAATAGCATATGGCACTTAGGAATAATTTAGCTTTCTATTGGAGAGAAAACAGCCCATAACTTTTGAACGGCTGAACCGATTTTCACCAAACATAGCTAAGAACACTCTCGACAAAGTCATCTTTCAAACAAAAACAATCAAAATCGGTTTATCCGTTTAGGCGCTATGATACACATTTACACAGATACACAGCAACACACGTCAAACTAATAACACCCCTCATTTTCCGTCGGAGGTTGAAAAATCAAGATTGACTTTGAAACATCTACCCTCTTACAAATTTATTTATTTATTTATTTATTTAAACTTCATGCACAAAAGTACAATGGCGGACTTAATGCCTTAGGCATTCTCTACCAGTCAACCAAGAGTGGTGTAGAGACAACATGGTAGGTGCATTGTTTAAAACGTGGCAACAAAAATAATAATAATAGATTGCATTAAATACACATACATACATATTTTATATAATACATACCTATATATATATTTAATAAACTAATAAAAATAAGTTACCGAGATGACCCTCCCCCCCGCTGATAATAAAACCGCAATTTCTGCTTGAAAGCATACCGACTGGTGGCCGTCCTGATTTCGAGAGGAAGCGCGTTCCAAAGAAGAATAGACTGAATATGAAAGGAAGAATGAACAAAATCAGTAGTATGAGAAGGACAGAGTAGAAGAAGATTGTTGGCAGAACGCAGATTCCTAGTATGAGACGTACTTAAATATTGAAAGTGAGACATAAGGTAAGAAGGTGGGGTTGGAGAGTTGAGTAGGGAGAAAAGCGTAGTTAGAGCGCGCAAACATCTTCTCTGGCGAATAGGCATCCATTTGAGCTCAGACCTGTAGCTCGACACATGGTCATATTTCCTCAAGTTAAATATGAACCGAATGCAGTTATTGAGGAGTCTATCAAGCTTATCCAGCAGAACCGCACTCAAGTCGAAATAGCATACGTCACCATAGTCGATTATGGGGAAAATTAAAGTCTGCACAAGCATAGTCTTCGTCTTTGCGGGCAAAAAGTTCCTCAGACGATACAGATATCGTAAAGTGCCGTTGACTCTTTGACTGACACTAGTAACCTGACTTTGCCAGCCAAGTGTCGAATCAAGATGCAAACCGAGATCTTTTACGCTAGAGCTAATGGGAATAACGGTACCATCGAAAATAAGAGGAGGAAGAGAGCTAACCGCCACTCTACCCATCATACGCGAGCTTCCCACTAAAATGGCCTGACACTTCAAGGGGTTTACAGACACACCAAATCTATCAGACCAAATTTTTATGGCATCCAAGTCTCGGTTTACATCTTCTATAGCGTCCGATAAAGCTTCTACCCGCGCAGCTGCATACAGTTGGAGATCATCAGCATAAAGATGATACGAACACCGAAGGTAGATGGTAATAAAATTAATGAAGATAGAGAATAACAATGGAGAAAGAATACCGCCTTGTGGAACACCAGCACCTAGATCACGCCAACTCGACGAATTCTCGTCAACGCGAACCGACTGCTGACGTCCCCGAAGATAAGAAGAGAACCATTCCAGCGCCTCGGAAGAAACCATTAGATGTGAGAGGATAGATAGAAGAATATCGTGACTGACGGCGTTAAAAGCATTGGAGAAATCAATAAGTACCAAAACGGTAATCTTGGTATCCTCCATTGCCTCTCTGATGTCACCAGTCACTTTTAGGAGAGCGGATGCAGTACTGTGCCCAGGCCTGAACCCAGACTGGAATGAGCTGACAAGGTTGTTACGGTGAACGAACCCCGAAAACTGCTTGTGGACACAGGCCTCGAGCACTTTTGACAGGAAAGGGAGTATGGAAATAGGTCGAAAATGATTAGGTAGGGAGGGATTTGATATTTTTGGAAGTGGACGGACATAGGCCATTCGCCACAGGGAAGGAAACTGGCCGGAATCTAGGGAAAAGTTTAATATGTGAGTAATCGGAGGAAGAAGAAATTCAAGGATCAAGGTGACCATATAACGACTAATGTCGTCATGGCCCACAGCCTTGGATTTTATAGAAAGGATCATCTTTTTAATTTCATCCTCAGTAACAGGCGAAAAACGGAATGGTTCTATGATAGGACCGGGTAGGCCAGTAATGGAATCGACCGTCTGAGACAACATTTGGGCATCCAATTGGCAAGTGGTAGTAAAGTGACGGTTGATTTCATCAAGGCCAATCGTCTTGGGAAAATCCACATGACGAGACCTACCGACACCGAGAGTTCGAGGAATTTCCAGATATCGGCAGGAGAAGCAGAAGAAATGTTTTCTAGAATATGGCGGCGTTTGGCGTTGCGTATCACCTGATTACACTGATTTCTAGCAGCTTTGAAAATGTTCCTATTTTCCTCACTGCGATCTTTTTTAAATTTACGAAAGGCTCGGTCCCTGCGTCTCATCGCCATACGAACCCCTACCGTCATCCAAGGAGCAGGTGGACGCCTGAGTTTAACCCTCTTGACCGGAGCGTGTTTGTCGTAGAGAGCAAGGACCGTCCGATTAAAGATACGCAGTTTTTCGTCTACAGCTGTTGTCGCAGCGAGGTCACCCCAATCGAGTTCCGCCGCATCTTGACGCAGCCTCTCGACATCCAGACGCGCAAAACAACGAATGTGCAGAACTTTAGGGAGTGGTTTAGGTGGTTTTAGGACATATGAGAGGAAAATGAGGTCATGGTGGGAAAAGCCAGGTGCAGGACACTGACCATGGGAGGAAACAAGGGAGGGAGAGGACGTCAGAATTAGGTCAAGCCACGTGTCATCCCCTGTGATATTGAAATGTGTGGGTTGTAAAGGAAGAACGTGAAGACCAATGGACTGAATGATGTGGTGAAGTTTACGGGAACGAGGAGTTGGATGGGAAAGATCTGTGTTGAAATCGCCCATGATGACGCAATGTGCGTACTCCGACCCCACAGACTCCAGCGCCAATTCTAGGCTGAGGAAGTAGTCAACGGCAGGCGGACAGTACACAACACCAAGTAGGGTCTTGACCCCTTTGATGTAGATCTCCAAATAAACGCGGTTAAAGTTATACCAGGTATAACAAAGGTATAACCATACATTTTCATAGGTTTATACTTGGTATAACTTTATACCGCGTTTATTTGTAAGAGGGCTATACTATAATATACCATATCTATAATTTATAATTTAATATTATAAAGAGGAAAGATATTTTTTGTTTGTTTGTTTGTACCGAATAGGCTCCGAAACTACCGGACCGATTTAAAAAAATATTTCACCAATATAAAGCTACGTTATTCCTGAGTAACATAGGCTATTCTTTATTCCCGAAAACGGTCCTGTGGGGTGGTCCACGGGAGCGAAGCCGCGAGGAACAGCTAGTATATTATAAAATTATATAAAAATATTTTAAGTGATTATATTATTGTTCACATTCAACGTCAAAGCCTCAGAAGCCGTACATGTCGCTGAAAGTAGGAGCAAGTGAAGAAGCATAATTAAGGAGAAGGTTTTGAAACCATGATATGGTTGAGACTATCCCCCAGCATTGGGGAATAGTCTCAAGGAGGAGGCTGGAACTGTGACGGCACTCTCTCTATTGCGGGGAAAGCGAGGTGACGCGTGGAAAGGCAGAAGTGGGATCGCATTCCAGGGAAGTGCACACTTAATTGACCAAGTAGTGCACGTACATTGACGGACTAAGAAGACTATTTGGTCACAAGAAAACCTAACCTTTCTAAGACGTGGTTTCGGCGAAGTCAAAAAGAAGAGTTATGATTTTAGCAGTCTATGAATGTATTTACGTATGTTCCTCCGTAGCGCCTAAAATATTCATCCGATTTTAATGAATAAGGTGTCAATCGATTCGTTATTATGGCTAAAAACTGTAGTCGGATTACAGTTTTGATTTAAACTTATTATATTTAATAATAAGGAAAAGTCAAAAGGACGATTGACAATACCTAGTTGAATGGACAAAGTCCGTAAGGCAAAAATTACTTACCAATAAAATAATTCAGAGGATCGTCGATATTCCTAACGCGCAGGGCTAAGTTAGAGACCGCGGCGAATGTGGCTCCCATCAGGCCGAGAGGCACGACATGGCGAGCGTACCTGGAGAAGATTTAAGATAGATGCGTAGACAAACTAGTTTTCTTTCTTTCTTTTTCTATAAGCAAAAACTAGCACGCGTAATAGGATGAAATATCAATCAATCAATTAATCAATCAAATGATTTTTATTTCACATAGGCCTACATGGGCACTTATAAAACGTCGACAAAAGGTGCACGGTTGGGGTTGGTCGTTTCCTTTGGAGAAGAACCGAAAAGAAACTCCACGGTTACTCTTTTAAAACGAATTGGTTTGTTTTTACAATATTTCCATGTTACAGCATAAGTGCTTATATATGGGGGGACAACGTAGGCCCGACAATAAGTCGTAAGAAAATAAACAAAATAAAAGTTTTGTATAAACGAGATAAAGAGTTAACATATGTTAACAAGCGTCTAGAAATGTAGAAGGCCTACAATGTTCACACATTCACAAAACAATCGGTAAAAGAATCTATGCAAAGGAAAAAAATATAAAACAAGACTAAATTTAACATGTGGCACAAATGTTGTTATCAAATTACAAGTAGACATCATAATTTTTCAGCCGAAAGACGTTCATTGCTAAACACAGGCCTCCCCAAAGTGTCGTCACATTCAGCGGTCCCATGCGGATTCTGCAACCTTCACCAGGTCATAAGTCCACATAGTGGAAGGCCTTTCAATACAACGTCTTCCGGTTTTACGCCCCGTCGATCATCCGTTCTGCGACCAATGTGGCCTGTCCACTACCACTTAAATTTGGCAATTCTTCGGCCTACGTTACCCTGGTTCTCTTGCGGATGTCTTCATTTCTGATTCGATGACCCAAAAGAACTCCGAGCACAGCCCTCTCCATTGCCCTTTAGTTAACTTTCTTTCGTAGGTAACTGTAAATTGCATAAAAGTGTGCGAGTAGTTTGCTGCCATTGTACCGTGATAGCTTCTGATTGGTGAATTTTACAATGGTATGCAAGTTATTGGCACGCTTTATGCCAGTTATAGGCATGTGTTTTTTCGCCCTTAGCTTTGCGCACCGGTTCATAAAAAATGTGCAGGCAAATACATAATGTCGTCCAAATCTTAAAATTGATCACTTCATGATGTGGCCAACCGTTTCTTGAAATGGTTGTTTATCATGATATGGCCACCTAAAACTGACGATATCGTTAAAGGTCTATCCACACATATCAGGGGCGTGCCTGGGCCGGGTCCCGTCAGGGGCTCAAAAAAATATCGGTGGGAACATTTTATATGAACTCGTTCACACACGTCCGTGCACGGGACGTGCCCGGGCCCGTGCACGGACGTGTGTGAACGATGTCATATAAAATGTTCCCACCGATATTTGGCACGGTCTGTCCACGTCCCGTGAAAGGCCCTGATATGTGTGGATAGACCTTTAAAAGTCAACGATTGATGATATGTCAATCCACGTTTGGCCATATCATTATTGCATTTTTTTACTTTGCGCTCGTTTTTTGAGTGACTTTCCCATACGTTTTGCGAACACAGCGCCATGTCTGATACATGACAGAATACAGGGAAGGTTTAAAAACTAAAAAAAAGGTAGGTAGGTAGAGTAGGTGGGCAGGTAGGGTAGGGTAGGTAGAGTAGGTTGGTAGGTAGGTAGCCAGTTGACGGGAGCGAAGCCGCGAGCACAGCTAGTAAATAATAAGTAAGATAAATAATACATAGTTACCGTTTCATCATAGGCCCCAAGCCTACGACGTGGGAGTACATCAGAATATCGTAGGTGCCCATGATGAGTCCAGCGACAACGCCATAGCGGCTAGCAACCATGATCTGGTGAAAGATTATAGGGAATTTTTAAAATAACATACACATTGTTATGTCCTCTTCTAGCGAGGCTAGAGTAACCGATTCACCGAGTTGCCAGCCTATCGGTTTTCTATCGGTCACATTTCGGAGAGAGAATCAATCTGCCTAGCTGCAGTAAGGCATAAAAAAACGGTCAAGTGCGAGTCTGATTCGTGCACAGAGGGTTCCGTATAAACAGCTACATTCACCAAAATAAATAGGTAACATTACTAACGTTCATAAACAATGAAAGCACCGAACATTGCTCTAACGAATGGACAAAATTAACTTTGGCGTTCGAAAACTGTTGTCCCCATACATTAATATACAAAATTGTATTTTTCCAAATACATTTTATAAGTTGGTCGACTATTACTCGTAAACTTCTAAAGATAGTTTTCCTTTTAATTTCGTTATATATACTATATCGTGATTTTTTCACATATCCAAAAGCAACCATTTAGCTGGAAAAGGGCAATTTAAAGCTTAATTTTACACAAACGGATCGCTGAATCGAAATATGGTTTTCACAGACCCGTTATATTTTTGAATGCCCTATCTAACGTTACCCCATACAATACAAACGGTACAATATTTTTTTTTATGTTTTCTTATTTTTTTTTACCACTTTGTTAGCGTGATTAATATGTATATCCATAACAAATTTAAGCTTTCTAGTATGAGTCTCTGAGCTAAGCTGCAGACGGACAGACGGACGGACGGAAGGACATGGCTATACAGCCATGGACGTTAGCTTTCACACGTACATGGCTATACATTGATTTACCGCAGCGTATGAAAAGGTCTTTTTTTAGTAGGTAGTACCCATAAATAGAAAGCGTTTTACAAATTTTCAAGACTCGAAAATTTTATGATTTTTTGTATGTTTTTCGTGAGGTAAAAAAATGAGAATTAGTCCAAGAGCGAGCGAAGCGCACCCCGACACGGATAGGTTAGGTCCTTCATGTTAGGTTACTTTAGACCCTGCACACAGAAATAGGAGCCCCGGCTTCGTCGACTTTGTTGCTTATATAGTAATCTTAAACTTTAACCATGGATATCTCCATAACCGTTCCGTGGGGTTCCGTGGGGTGAGGATGGTACAGTGAGGTAGCTCCTCTAACCCCCTTTCCCTCCCCCCCTCCGCGCCGCTTAAATCGATGGACATTTATGAAAAATTTTATTCTAACCTGAAAACTTTAACCATGGATATCTCCATAACCATGGGGCGCCGAGTAGTGGGGTTGGTACTGGGAGTAGCCAAACCTCGCCCCCTCCACCCTCCCCGTGCCAAAAATCAACGGCCCATAATCGAAATTTGAACCGGCTTCCTTGATGACTACGGAACCCTCAAAAAGGGGTCAGATATCGCAAGATCACAGCGAACGCATTTTGGGCATACGAAGGCGTTACCCAGTTATTGAGGTGTGGAGGTCAGATAGGCAGTCGTTTCATGTAAAATACTCGTATTCAGTTGCATCCTTGTCATCTGGTTGCATTAGAAGCTGGCCCTGACATTGATGGTCAACGGTTGGGCAGATTGATAGTAAAGTATTTTACCTTAGTTTCTATGTCACACCCATCAGGACTATCGTAGTATCTTGCATAGTTACGAGGGTCACATACGGGTTCCTTCACTTCATCTTCCTTGCCTGTCTTGCCCTTCTTGTCTGACATTTTTACCTGACTGGTAAAATGCCAAACCAGCAAAACTGCAGTTCTTGTTGAATGACAATCACTGACAACCAAAGATTATTATAATAAATACGGAAGCTGACAACCTGACAACGCTCGAAAATTGTCATTTCGTGCTGTCATATTTAATGATCTAGTTGACCACTTGTAGTCAAAAAGTTTGTCTAGGTACGAAAACAAGACTTTCTTTTCGTAAAAAAAATATTATATTATTTACTAGCTGACCCGGCAAACTTTGTTTTGCCATAAAAACACCAAATACTACTCTACCTACCTTACCTTACCTACCCTACCTTCCCTACCCTACCTACCCTACCCTACCTACCCTACCCTACCCTACCCTACCTACCCTACCCTACCTACCCTACCCTACCTACCCTACCCTACCTACCCTACCCTACCCTTCCTACCCTACCCTACCCTACCCTACCCTACCTACCCTACCTACCCTACCCTACCCTACCTACCCTATTCTACCTACCCTACCCTACCCTACATAAGAACCTTCTCCTAACAATAACGAACACAACAAAAAAAGAATAAGCGAAATCGGTCCAGCCGTTCACGCGTGATGCCGTGACCAAGGGAAATCGGGATTCATTTTTATATATATAGATTATTTCCTTGTAAAATAACTCGTTGCGGAATATAAGATAAGAAAAGTAATACCAACTATTTATAATTTCAGGTGTCGAAAGTTTAAGACCACTCTCCTACTTGTTGGACGTGGTTCGACCAACGACTGGAAGAGGTTCCGTTCTCGAAGTCCACTCGACGCCTTTTGGCTGTGAGGTAATGTTATAAAGAACTTTCTTAAGTCATTTAATAAAACAGTTATTTCTAATCCTTTCTTATAGAACAGGACTTGACGATGTGGCAGTGGACATCTTTCGGTTTAAGTGGTTTTTTATTATTATTTGTATTCTCGCGCTTCGCCACTATCTCTTCTGATGGTAAGCGATGATGTGGTCGACGATGAAGCAAGTTTGCCTAGAAGAATCCTATTCACTCTTTACTTAAAGTCTCCGGTTGTAGTTATCAGGAAATACAGACTCCGGCAGGGAATTCCACTCCTTTGCTGTACGCATAACCCAAACTATTCCCAAAACGTTTGGTGCTTATGGGTGGGATGTTTTGATATCCACCATGTACCGATGACGCGTGGCCGTATGTCTTGTGTTCCGATGATGGAACGGACTAGGAGGAATTAGTCCATGCAATAAAAAAGAAGCCTAGACTCGACCAATATCTCATTGCCGATGTGCCTCTTGCACCGTTTCTCGATCGACTCAAGTGCATCCAGCTGATATTTGGTAGATCCGTCTCAGAGATGACACCAGTACTCCATGCATGATCGAACTTGCGCTTGATACAAGTTGAGCTCTGGCTGTTCTGGCGTGAAGTACCATCTCACCTTCGCAAGGATCCCCAACTTTTTGGCAGCCATCTGAGCTTTTGCCTCAATGAACGGACCAAAATGGAGAGTCGATCTAAACGTAACGCCAAGATGCTCAAGATGGTCCGTTATCGGCACGGTCACAGGCCTCGAAAAGGAGGAGCCGGTTGGAACTGGCTCCTTTTAGCGGAAAAAGACACGCCTGGGGTCTTAGCAGCATTGAACCTTTGCGTCGACCCATTTCGGAGCCATTCACCTATTTCATTCATGATGATGACATTCACCTATTTAGTACCCAAGATTTCTTAATTTAAGGACTTGATTAAATAATATTTACTGACCTCGGATTTTGAAGTACTAAAACCAATTTTCCCATAACCGTTAAGTTGCAAAAAAAAAATGGTGCTTAGCAGTCACATTTATCCTCGTCCTCCTAGAATGCCATAATACGACCCCTAATTTTGTTTAAGTATCTGATATTTGACCCCTTATCTGTATTATTAGGGCCCACGGCCTTACTGACGTAGTGCTACCACATTGCAGGTATTCCTAAATGCAGTGACACGGGGTTCAATATGTGGTGTAGTGGGCAAAAGGCCGTCTCTACTTCTAACTGACGCGGCCACAGGATTGGGCTCTGAAGGTGGACCGGTCTTCACTGAAGGACCTACGTGAGTAACTTCTCAAACCATTATGATGTTCTAGTCCGAATGTGAACAGTAACCGTATGTTCCGTACGTTTGTCAATACGGTATTTTGAATATGCCGAAGAATCGGTTGTACTACACATATTCGTGGTATTTCTCTAGGTCTACACATATTCGTGGTATGGAATTTCTTCACCCATATTCTCTACTGAATCTTCCAGCATATCTGATATATGTAGCATTGTGGTGAACGTTGAGGAGGTTTCTAACTTGCTTCGCAAGTTGGATACTTCTAAAGCGGCTGGCCCGGATAATATTTCATCCAAATTTCTTGTACGATGTTCGACTTCGATTGCCCGTCCTATCTCAATTCTCTTTAGGAAATCTTTAGATACTTGTATTGTACCTGAACTTTGGAAATCAGCTTTCATAACGCCTATTCACAAAAAAGGAGTCAAAACTGAAATTGTAAACTATAGGCCGATATCCAAACTCTGTATTGTTGCAAAAATCTTCGAAAGGATCATCTATAACCAGGTGTATAGTGCTCTAAGAAATTCGTTTAGTTCCTTTCAACATGGTTTTTTGAAGGGAAGGTCTACCGTTACCAACTTAATATTACTCAATGACTTTATTACTGACGCCATGGATAGCGGTCGGCAGGTTGATGTCGTTTATACTGATTACAGTAAAGCTTTTGATCGAATTGACCATGAGATCTTACTATCTAAGTTATATGGTATTGGAATACGAGGCGATTTACTCAGATGGTTTTCTTCTTATCTGGAGAACAGGTCCCAAGCAGTAGTATTAAGCAATTATATGTCTGGTTGGGTACCTGTCCCCAGTGGGGTCCCCCAGGGTTCATTGCTTGGCCCATTACTTTTCATTATCTACATAAACGACATCAACTCTTGCTTGCTTTCATCCAAACTGTTGTGTTTTGCTGACGATATGAAGATCTATGCCACAATATCATCACATGCGGACGCGATTGCACTTCAGGATGATTTACATCGTCTGGAGGCTTATTGTCGTGGGAGTAAGCTTGATCTTAACCCTGCTAAATGTTCGGTTCTAACATATTCTCGAAAGCGCTCAATTATACCTTCATCGTATATCTTAGGTGATCAAGTACTACCTAGAACGAATTGTATCCGAGATCTGGGGGTATATCATGATTCTAAGCTTACGTTTGAATTTCATGTCAATGCCATGGTCGCTAAAGCATCTAAAGCACTAGGTTTCATAATGCGGCTATCCAAGTGCTTTACTCAAGCCAAAACTTAAAAAATACTTTACTGTACTTTTGTTAGAAGCAACTTGGAATATGCGTCTGAAATCTGGAATCCATGTTATCACAAGTACATTGATCGTATAGAGAGCATTCAGAAAAGGTTCATCAAGTATTTATGTTATCATCAGAAAGTGCCCTACCGTTCTGAAGATTACCTCAATCTCTGCAAGAAGTATCATTTATTACCCCTAATTAATCGGTGAGCAGTCTCTGACTGTACTACATTATTAAAAATTTTCAACAATTCTATCAATAACGCCGACATTCTATCCAAATTTTATTTTAACGTTCCCGGAAGGTCGAAGCGGTGGTACGCACCGTTGCGTGTTCCATCTACCTCTACGAATTACAGGCAGAATTCATTTATAGTGCGTGCAAGTAGAGGCTTTAATGACTTATGTAAGCGGCATGATTTTGATCCTTTCTTGACGGGTGTGTCCTCGGCCAGAAAGTGCCTGAGCCTTAGCTTTTTTAATTAGATTTTGTATGTTCAGGTTTTTATCGTTGAAAGGAATTTCAAATGTTAATTTAGTTTGAGCTTGAATGTTATACTGTTTTCTTTTCTTTTTTGGTAGCTGTGTTGTGTTGTTCACACTCTTTCTTTTTAATCTATTTTTATAAGTGATGACTTTTAATTGGCTGTCAGTCTCACGTACTATTTGTTATTCTGTTTGTTTTAGCTGTAAGTCGTCCATAATTGATAAATAAATAAATAAATAAATTTCCAACTTGAGTAAGTCCAATAAGATCCGATTACGCCACCGTTCATTATCTTGTTCGCGAGCTGGCTGACCAAAACCAGATGTATCCTCCGACGACTGCACAGCATGATTTTCTTCTTGTTTAGGTACATCTTTTTAGTTCGCTTTTTAAGCAGTCGGGTTTATTGAATTTTTTAATATTTTTAACTTTTTAGTTATCTTTTTTTAGAATTAGTTAGGTACATTTAAACATATAAGTGTTAATTTTTTTTTAAATCACCCCTTAAAGCCCTTTATTTTGATACCCCATACGATAGGCTTGGAAGAAAAATAAAATTTGGGCCCCCACAATATAGCGCCCAAAAGCCGCCATTTTTCACTTTTCCAATTTTAATTTAGCCAGTGACACTCGCAGGGTTAAGACGAATCGATTGACGTAAGAACCATCAAAATCGGCTAACGCGTTTGGTCTCTAGAACGCCACATAGGAACAAACATACATACATATATACATACATAGACTGATAAACACATTACCCTCCTTCGCAAGTCGAGTAATAAGATGTCAGTTTTAAGCATTACAATTCATCTATTGAGTAGAGACATCTTTCAAATAGACCTTGAGCCTTGCCTTGAATGAGCCTGTGTACAGTTTGCTTTTGAACTCCAGCGGTAATTCATTAATTAGTTTTTACAGCCTGATACTGTGGACTCCTATCCTACTGTCAGTTACCAAAACTGCGAATGAATTGATGACTATTATAAAATGTTATGAATTCCTGACTGTCTTTCCAGCAAGGAGCTGATAGGCACAGTGGTCTGCGCGGTATCCTGGTGCCGCGGCGAGTGGGTGGGGCTGACGCTGGTGGCGCCGCTGATCTCCGTGCTGGCCGCGAAACTCAGGGTCGCACCACAGCAGCCTCCCCGCCCGATAGACAAGCATCCACTGACCGATGTGATTAGTAAGTCTACTAGCCTTCCAGATCCCTTCCCAGCAATGAGCTGAAAGACACGGAAGCTATTTCCACTAATCAAGAGTGAATACGTTACTTCTAGGCTAGTGTACTTCACCGTAGACCACATCATCGCTTGCCATCAGGCGAGATAGTGGTCAAAAAAGAGCCATGTTAACGGAGTACTGGCCGTGCGCCCGCTCGGTGCCAAAATATCAATATTGAACCTCCTTTTGAACAGTTTTGTTTGCAAAATATTATTTGATTTACATATGCTATGTTAGTTTTGAAGAAATTCCAGCCATCAATTTTTCTGTGTAAATATATTTTTAAACATTGAAGACGTTTTGGAGGTAATAATACATGGTAAGTATCCCGAAACAAATATTAATTCTAACGTTTTGGAGGAGTTTCCAAAAGTTGTGAAAAAATAACGTGTTGTTAATAATTTTATTTTTTAAAACAAATCTATTAGTTACACGAAAAAACCTTGTGTTCAAAATTATGTACATGAATCAATATAAAGGGTCTTTCAACAAGGACGGGTTGATGTTAAAATTGAATAAAACAAGATGTGTGAGATATTAACGAAATTTATTTTTTATTTAAAAGGCCCATTTATGCCTTTATGGATGGAATATGACATCGTTCAAATGTCCGCCGCGGTTTCGTATGGTGGCACGAATCCGAGAGGTCCAATTTTTAATGACTGCTGCATAGATCGAGCGAGCGCTACAGATCAATGATAAACAATTTCTTTTGGCTTGAATTGAACAATATGGACGTGAACGACATGTGGTTCCAGCAAGATGGCGCTACTTGCCACACAGCGAACGACACAATCGACATTCTGCATGAACGGTTTGAGGGTAGAGTTAGAGTTCCGCTAGACTTTTTCTTGTGGGGTTTTCTGAAGTCGCAGGTCTATGCCAATAAACCACATTCGACCGTTGCCCTGAAAGCCAACATAACGCAGGCCATCGCTCGGATTCAGCCGGATCTATGCAGCAGAGTCATTAAAAATTGGACCTCTCGGATTCGTGCCACCATACGAAGCCGCGGCGGATATTTGAACGATGTCATATTCCATCCATAATGGCATAAATGGGCCTTTTAAATAAAAAATAAATTTTGTTAATATCTCACACACATCTTGTTTTATTCAATTTTAACATCGACCCGTCCTTGTTGAAAGACCCTTTTTACCCGACTGCCGAAGGAGGGTAATGTGTTTATCAGTCTATGTATGTATGTATGTATGTATGTATGTATGTATGTATGTATGTATGTATGTATGTATGTATGTAAGTATGTATGTATGTATGTATGTATGTATGTATGTTTGTTCCTATATGGCGTTCTAGAGACCAAACGCGTGGGCCGATTTTGATGGTTCTTACGTCAATCGATTCGTCTTAACCCCGCGAGTGTCACTGGCTACATTAAAATTGTAAAATAGGAAAATGGCGGTTCTTAGGCGCCATATTGTGGGGGCCCAAATATATTTTTTCTTCCAAACCTATCGTGTGGGGTATCAAAATGAAGGGTTTTGAGAGGTGATTTCAATAATATATAACACTTATATGTTTAAATGTACCTAATTCGAAAAAAAATAACTTAAAAGTTAAAAATAAAAAAAGTTAATTAAAAATATCAAAAAACCCAACTGCTTGAAAAGCGAACTAAAAAGACGTAAACAAGAAGAAAATCATGCTGTGCAGTCGGAGGATATATCTGGTTATGGTCAGCCAGCTCTCGAATATGTATCCTCCGACTGCACAGCATGATTTTCTTCTTGTTTACGTCTTTTTAGTTCGCTTTTCAAGCAGTCGGGTTTTTTGATATTTTTAATTAACTTTTTTTTTATTTTATTTTTTTTCTAGTCTTTTAACCTAGCCGTTACTAAGGAGTATGCTTTAGAAAGTAACCGTTTTATGGCACTAAAGCGTATGTAGGCCCTTAAATAAAAAGTAAAAAGGGAAACAATATTGTATGACAAACTGTCAATTTAACCTCGCTTTAGCAACTAACTCTCAGTTAATTTGTTCGTGCAAGTGAGCCTTAGTATCTTACAATGCCCACTCTGTTGTTACTTTATTTGTACTTTACAGCAATTTCTTCCCTTGTAGGTGAGATAGACTCGTGCTGCGTGCTGGTCCGCTGCGGGCTGTCGTGGGGCGCCGGCGTGTACTTGGGCGGCGGCTACGTCGTCACCTGCGCGCATACCGTCAAAACTGTGAGGATAATTAGTACAGGGATGTTCCTCTAGCGGAATATTTCTTTTTTAAATATTATTATACTCCATTTGAAATAACATTAGACATGTTTCCAAATCTTTTTACGGTCCGTTCAACCGATTTTGAGTTCTATCCCGTAAACATAAGGAGGACATAAAAAGTATAAACCTGTTACCAAAACCAACTGTTTACTACAGCTACCATATGTCGTATCACCACGCAATAGAAGTCAAAATCGGTTGAACGGGCTGTAAAATGAACTTTAGACGTATATAGTCGGAAAATAACCCACGGGAACATACTACCGGGATAAAAAGGCTTTGTGCTATTCCAGACTATACAATCTATCTCTGTGCCAAATTTCACCCAGATCAGCCTAATTGCATAAGTGAATTCGGCAAGGAGAAGGATTTGATCCCATCAATTGGCCAATCACGTGCGAGATGAAAGACGCGTTGTAGATTTCCATCTATGTGATTGGTCGATTGATGGGGTTAAGTCTCTCGCCTTGTCGAATTCACTAACGCAATTGGGCTGCCGTTCAGCCATTCTGGTGTTATTCAGTAACAAACCATCCATCGATCCAAACATTCCCATTTAAGTATAAGATAAGATATTAGTAAGATATACTGTGTTTGATACTGACGCGAAAAGAAAAACCATGGATTCAATACATGATTCTGGACCACCTAGTGTTATTATGTTTAACCCCCGACGGAAAAAGAGGGGGTGTTATAAGTTTGACGTGTGTTGCTGTGTATATGTCTGTGGCATCATAGCGCCTAAACGGATGAACCGATTTTAATTTTTTTTTTGTTTGAAAGGTGACTTTGTCGAGAGTGTTCTTAGCTGTGTTTGGTGAAAATCAAAAGTTATGGGCTGTTTTCTGTTTGAAACGGAGTATTTTCGCAAGATATCGTGTCATAATTAAGTGTTCGATAGATTGTTGATCGAAGCGTGTCTACTGTCTACTACTAGATATATTAGGTAGTTAATATAATTAATATTTTTCTTTCTTTCTTTCTTTAAAAAAAAATAAAAAAATTGCCGGTTGTTTTGGAAATTTTTAATTTTTACTTGTTCGTATATACTTTTGTAATAATTCAAAAATTGGCAAATAACCTACGTAAAATTCCAACACTAGGGGTCCGGAATCATGTACTGAATCCATGGTATTTTTTTCGCATCAGTTTCAGACACATCCTGTATAGTAGGAAGGACTTTATGTCGGACTTGTTTTTGGGTCGGGTAAACCTCATGGCTAAATAATAACAGTCGCACGGGTCGATCTTCGAGGTTAAGCAACGCTCCGCGGTCGGTCCGTAGATGGGTGACCATCTTTATATAGCGGGATTCCTCCGTACCTCGGCAAGCACATTAAGCAGTTGGTCCTGGCTATCATTGGAAGATCGTTACGAGTTGTCAGAACTCAGAAGCCTGAAATATGTCTTGAAGTCTTGCCAAGGGATATCGTGTTTCCCAGCAGCTGGGTTGTGGAGGTACTCATCTGAATCCGGTAAAACTGGAACAGAGTTAGGAAAAATATTAGGCAGATTGTATAAATGTACTAGTGACCCACCCCGGCTTCGCACGGGAAGTAAAGCGTATGCCTACTTTTTAGGGTTCCGTACCCAAAGGGTAAAAACAGGACCCTATTACTGAGACTTCGCGGTCCGTCTTTCTGTTTGTCACCAGGCCGTATCTCATTAACCGTGATAGGTAGACAGTTGAAAATTTGACAGTTGATGTATGTCTGTTGCCGCTATAACAAAAAATAAAAACAGAATAAAATAAATATTTAAGTGGGGCTCCCATACAACAAACGTGATTCTTTTGCCGTTTTTTGCGATAATAGTCCGACTCGCGCTTAATAAGGCGTATTTTAATGAAATCGATACAATCTCAAAGATAATTTAATTATCTACATTTTGATCTGAGGATTTTTTTTAAAGTCGTAGAATAATAAAGAAAGTACAAAACACTATTTAATTTTGGGTCGCGCGGGTGTGAAACGAGTGCGCGTTTTGTTCCCTCAAGGTCGTTGGCGTTAGTCGTCGTCTTAAGGCGCAGATACCCCTGAGTAGCTGATTTTAAAATGAGAATTACGGCTAAACGGCTAGTCGTAACATTAGACCATTTTTTTATAGTTTGATCGAAGAAAATTTTGGGTTTTGTTTGTATAACATAGTGTAATTAATTTGTAAATTTGGACCACGGGCAAAAAAAATTACAATTGCACCAAAACTACCGGGCGTATTTTAATGAAATTGTCACCATCTTAAAGACAATTTAAGTAAAACAAAATACTACAAACCGAAAACTAACTTTCGCTTTGTAGTGTTTTGTTTTGGAGATAATAAAAACAACATTTTAACAAAAAAAATTAACCGACTTCCAAAATAGAATCAAATCTTCTCAATCGACTTCTAATCTTTCATAATAGAATTTTGGAAGTCTTTTTAGTTTTGGTACCATAGAACATATATGAAAATACGCATTATTAAGTTTAGCTTAAAAACTACACGTCAGATCAATCCACCAGTTTTCAAATATAAAAGACATCAAAATCGGTTCATAATTGGCGTAGTAATCGCGTTACAAACATACAATCCAATTGAGAACCTCTTTTTTGAAGATGGTTGAAGATTAATAAATAATTATTCTCTTTTGTAGTACCAAACACACAAGCTGTCGGTGTACTGCCGAGGGGTCAGCGAGACTGCGATAGTGCGCTACAAGACGCCCGACAAGAAGGCGTATGACTTAGCTCTGCTATTCACTAACCCAGAGAGATTGAGTCATATGAAGCCTGCAGTGTTGTCTAAAGTACCCGCTGAAAAAGGTATGATTGTAGGCACTTACAAGTTCTTTTGTTTCAACTGGTTAAAACAAAAAAAAAATGGAACCCTAGTTCTATTTATGAAATAAAATTAGCCTAAGTTATTCCTTGAACATCTGCTATCTGCCGGCGGAAATCCTGTCAAAATAGGTTCAGCCGTTTCGTAGATTAACCGTAATAATTTTTTTTTTGTTTTAAGTATCGTATTATAAACTTTTACTAGCTTCTGCCGGCGGCGGCTTTACCCGCGTGTAAAGTGTTTTTTTTTTTAACCCAAGGGTGCATTACGGGAAACACGGGATGAAGAGTAAGAGTAGCAAATGTGCTATTCTAGACTATAATCTATCTCTGTGCCAAATTTTATCCAGATCCGTCCAGCCGTTCTGGCGTGATTGAGTAAAAAACATACATCCATCCAAACTTTCACATACATCTGGGTGAAAGGCGAAAAATTTATTCACTGTGACTTTTCTGTTATACAATAGTTCTTGTAGTAACGAAACATGGCGACGAGGAGTTGCGCATGCGAAATACCTTCGTGAAAACTGTGAGTGGTAACTTCTAGTAACGAGGCATGTGACGGTAGCGAAATTAAGAATTTTGATAAATAAATGCTATTTATTACACACTAAAGGAATATTTGAACGACAATTCTATAATGACTGCTTCAGAAAATTGTGCATCACCTCAGCTATTTTGACCTTTTTTGAATTTTGTTTGACATTAGCATTAATATGACATGTGACATATAAAGGGTCTTTCAACAAGGACGGGTCGATGTTAAAATTGAATAAAACAAGATGTGTGTGAGATATTAACGAAATTTATTTTTTATTTAAAAGGCCCATTTATGCCATTATGGATGGAATATGACATCGTTCAAATGTCCGCCGCGGCTTCGTATGGTGGCACGAATCCGAGAGGTCCAATTTTTAATGACTCTGCTGCATAGATCCGGCTGAATCCGAGCGATGGCCTGCGTTATGTTGGCTTTCAGGGCAACGGTCGAATGTGGTTTATTGGCATAGACCTGCGACTTCAGAAAACCCCACAAGAAAAAGTCTAGCGGAGTCAAATCACACGATCTTGGTGGCCAACAACAAAACCATTCATCCAAAAATGTGCCTCGTCGCTAAAGATTATTTTTCGGCCAAAATTGGGGTCCTCTTCCAAGCGTTCCGATGCCCATTCAGCGAACACACGGCGTTGTCTATGGTCATTAACTTTGAGCTCTTGGGTCAGTTGGATCTTGTACGGATGCAGACCCAAATCCCGACGCAAAATTCTCCAAGTTGAGGCCTGCGAAAGGCCAAGTTCTTGAGCACGGCGAGAAATCGACTGCCTCGGAGTCTCCTGAACACTCTCACGTACAGCGGCGATGTTCTCGGCCGATCTGGCGTTCCTTTGACGTAAAGGTCAACCAAGGTCAAGGTTTACCGAACCGGTCGTCTCAAATTTAGTCACCAATCGTTGGAGAGTGGACTTTGAAGGGCCACCGCGTCTGCCGTAAAATGGGCGCAATGCGCGCAACGTTTGCACTAACGAACACTCATTTTGATAATAAAGTTTTATCATTTGCACATGCTGCTCAACCGTGTAACTTGCCATGGTGATTTGGCATCAGTGACTGAATAAGAAAAAACAGATTTGACAGATGCCGCCAAAACAAAATGGCCGCCACACAATTTTAACATCGACCCGTCCTTGTTGAAAGACCCTTTATTATCACAATAGTCTCGAACTAAATGACTAAGTTAAAGAGTGCTGCAAAAGTAACCATTTTGCATTGTAAGGTTGTATTTTAAAATTAGTTCGATTATAACCATTTGACGTTTGTTTGTTTACCTTTTCTTTTTTACAGTGCGGCCATACATACATATGCCTTTCAGTATAATTAGTCTTCTCCTTTCTCTGTTATATTTTTGTTATATATTAGTATATTATGTATTATTGTATGTATGTCTTTTATGTTATTATGTATATGTATTATTGTTTAAGATATACTGTACATTGACAACCCTAAATTTCTCTCCTCTCTTTCAGTCCATCCAAAGGTTGTCTGTAAGAGATTGCCCTGTGCGATAAGACCGCCCATTGTACACTTGCTTTTATGTTTTTTTTTGTCCTGTGTATATATTTTTGTGGTGTACAATAAAGAATATAATAAATAAATAAATAATAAAATGCTCACTTCTCGCTGCTCGACAACTCATTTTTAGTTTCCAGCTTTGCTCGCTACTGCCTAGCTTTACGCGCTGATCGTCGGTGGTGGGATAAGTGCCTTACCTACAGGGTATAAATGCAGAAAAATATTTGGCAAACAAAACTGTCCAAAAGGAGGTTCAATATTGATATTCTGGCACCGAGCCGGCGCTAGGCCAGTACCGCGTTAACATTGGGGCATATATACGCCTTAATTATTCGTCTTACATGGCTCCATCAATTTAATAAAAAATAAAATATAAAAACCTACATTCGATACAAACGCAACAGACATCAACAAACTAAAAGAGAAGAATTATAAAAAAAAAACAGATTTATTTCAGACTGGACCTTAATATTTCTCTATACAGCCATAGCAGTAGTTAAAAAAATATTTTATTTCATGTAAAAATGAATCTTGACGTCCGTGAATCAGTGAATAAGGCCTAAGAACATACCTATTTATACTTACATATCAAACTAACGTTCCAGGTGAATCAGTCCTCGCAGCCGGCTTCCCTTACTACAACGAATTTGACCTAACAAATTTAATACCAACGATAACATCGGGCCACGTCAACACAGTGTCGCCCTCTATGATACAGACGTCGTGTTGTGTGCAGTCAGGCTTCAGTGGAGGGCCTATCTTCAGGGTTACCAGGTAAAATATTATATATCTATTAATACGTTGGGGCCACGTCAACACAGTGTCGCCCTCTATGACACAGACTTTGTGTTGTGTGCAGTCAGGCTTTAGTGGAGGACCTATCTTCAGGGTTACTAGGTAAAATATTATATATCTATTAAAACGTCGGGGCCACGTCAACACAGTGTCGCCCTCTATGATACAGACGTCGTGTTGTGTGCAGTCAGGCTTCAGTGGAGGACCTATTTTCAGGGTTACCAGGTAAAATATTATATATCTATTAATACGTCGGGGCCACGTCAACACAGTGTCGCCCTCTATGATACAGACGTCGTGTTGTGTGCAGTCAAGCTTCAGTGAAGGACCTATCTTCAGGGTTACCAGGTAAAATATTATATATCTATTAATACGTCGGGGCCACGTCAACACAGTGTCGCCCTCTATGATACAGACGGCGTGCTGAGTGCAGTCAGGCTTCAGTGGAGGACCTATCTTCAGGATTACCAGGTAAAATATTAAAGAACTACTATTAAATGAGAGAGCAGTAGTGGCCCAGTGGTAACAGCCCCGACTTACGTGTCGTAGGTCGTGGGTTCGAACTCAGGTAGGACAGAGCGGGAGAAGTAATTGGATGATATGCAGCGCAAAAAAATATCTAGTCTGTGCGTCCACTGGCCGCGGTAGATTTCTACGTTGATTTTTGTGTGACCATTTGTAGAAGAAGTTCTTAAAGTTATAAATATGTTTTCCATTGCCTTCCAGCCCTAAAAACCGTGTCGAGGTCATCGGCATCATAGCCATCAATGTGACGTCAGACGGCGGCGCATGCTTCCCGTACGTCAATATGGCCGTGCCCGTCACTGTGTTCAGCGACGCGCTCACCAACTATATTCTAGATAAAGGTAAGAATTCTACGAGCTCCTGGCAACAAGCCACACTATTCCCGACCACTGTAACTCCTGAAGCAAGAATCAACAGTTCACAAACTCGAGGATTCCCAGAGAAACAATTTAACTATTTTTGAGCTCGTGGGATGCTAATAACAGCCGCACGGGTCGATTCGTGGGTGGGTGACCAGCCACTACGCAAGCATAAAGCATGCATACAGCAAGCATACAACATGCAGCAGGCATGGTTTCTGGCACGGCTCCGGCGGGCGCTGGCGGGCTCTGGCTCCCACGCGAGCTTATCGTCGCAGATGGTCGCTCGCCGCCGCGGCTGAGGCTGGCTGGCCATGCCGGCCGGCAGGCCAAAGGAGTAGCTTTGCTCAGCTCGCAGACCGCTTCGCCCCTACGTGGGCTTAAATTACACTCCTGGGGTAGCAGTAGTAAACCCCAAAAAACTTTAAATGAAAAATATATATAATATGTCTTCTATAATATGTCTTTGGTAGCTTTTGTTTTTATTGTTTCTCAACACCGACTTCCGAAACAAAAGTTATTTTTGCCCATTTTAGTGTTTTGTTTTAGAATTCGGTTTATTTTTGTAAAAATCTTTTTATTTTTAGTGCCCTATCACTAAAAAGTAGGTAAGGTACCTAAAGGGTTGACAAAATACCCATAATAACTCCGCCTATGTACCACTATTGTACATGAAGTTTAAATAAATAAATAACTTAAATCACATATTCGTGCTGTTTGTGTCCAAAGAGTTCAGTTGTATATTTTGATGATTCATACTTCAATCGATTCGTCTTAACCCTGCGAGTGTCATTGGCTACATTAAAATTGGAAAATAAAAAAATGGCGGATTTTGGTGCCATATTGTGGGGGAACAAATTTTGTTTTACTACCAAACCCATCGTGTGGGGTATCAAAATAAAGGGTTTTAAGAGGTGATTTTAAAAATATATAACACTTATATGTTTAAATGTACCGAAATCTAAAAAAAAAATAACTAAAAAGTTATAAATAAAAAAACTAATTAAAAAAAATTTAATACCCGACTGCTTAAAAAGCGAACTAAAAAGCCGTAAACAAGAAGAAAATCATGCTGTGCAGTCGGAGGATAAGTCAGCCAGTGGTTTTGGTCAGCCAGCTCGCGAATACGTATCCTCCGACTGCACAGCATGATTTTCTTCTTGTTTACGGCTTTTTAGTTCGCTTTTTAAGCAGTCGGGTTTTTTTATCTTTATTATTAACATCTTTGGGTTCCAGATAGACGATTCGCTTTTAATATTCCAGAAACGATAAACTCTGTTCTTTCGGCCAGCTACTCTTTTAACAACAAATAACACATCATCACATCTTTTATAAACATGCGCTCGTCGCGAGATCACAATGGTTACTAAACGCGCACCGACCGTAAGCGCTTGCCACAAGTGCCCTTTGATCTGTGTCCAAAAACCGACACTAGACCGGCAGTCTAATTCCGTAAGTGAATTCTGCAAATCAAACAAGTCGGAACCTTCCCAAAAACGACTTTACGTATTGCATATTACACTCCGAAAAGGAAAGGTTATGCTCCTTTCCATTACCAATATTTTGACGTAGAATTGATTTTAAATAATGAACGAAAGCGGAAGAATCGAGATAAAACTTCACTATTGGTATTGTGTAATGAAATTATGTCCTAATGATTTGGAAATTAATCATTCGAGTTTGATGAAACATAACGCAGTAGATGAACTTCAACTCAAAGGAGGATGTTTGTACTATGTCCAAATTTGTTTCACAATACCGAAAAAGTTGAAAGAAATGATTCTAATTCTTTGAAGGAATCAACTTGTTTGCTTTGCAGAATTCACTTACGCAATTAGGCTACGGATCGCAGACGCGTCTACAAGCTCACGCAAGCCAAGCCAAACGCCCTCTTTACACGCTTGTATTTTTGGACGCTTGCCAAACCATGGCAAGCATGGAAAAGCATCATTACATACATAAGTGTCGAATTGATTACATCCGTTTGAAGTCGGTAAAAAATAAGTTCAAAAACTAAAACCCGACTACTGAACAATCACGCTCTAAAAATTATGAATGAAGAAAATATGCTCATCTAAAATTGTATGTACAAACTATTCCGTAGAGGATAACCGTGATCGTATGCCAGCTACCGTAACAAAAGAACACATTCTGCAAAGTGGCATAGTACAAGGTTTAAAAATGCTATTTTATAGGAATGGCAATATGCCTCATAAAATTATTCTGAATGAAATTCTGCCAACTTCGTAGTATGCCAAGTCACAGATAATATAATCTAGCATACAGATACCTCATCCCATACAAAGAAACCGTGCCGACGTAACTAGCGTTTTTCGACTGCTTATTCTGGCAATTTTTTCTACATCGAACGCATTCGGTTCTGTTTCACGGTGATAGATAGATGGTGTTAGCAGCGACTTGCAAGTAAAAGGGTTTACTAGGTTCGTGAATGTTTTTTTCTTTAAATACAGTGAAGGTTTGTTTTCTAGTATTTATTTGCACGTTTTTACACAATTCTAGAAAATGTTAATTTTACGAACATTCTATAACAGATAGGTAGGATACCGAGGTGCATATCGCGCCATCTAGGAGATTTATTTGAACCAAATTTTCTTTCTTAGCAATGAGACCCCGTGGCCAAGTGATATTGTACCAAATAATCATCGCTTATTTACAGCTTCATACTAAACGAAATGTGGCATTTTAACTTTGCCTATGCCGAATAAAATTCAGCCATCTATCAGTATGCTATTGTAAATTCGCGTTTATGGGTCGTGGTCCAACTATAATGTCCAACTAGTTGGACTAAGGGTCTTCGGTAGGGGCAGTTGTCCAACTAAAAATAATGATTGGACAATTGCCACAACCGAAGACCCTTGGTTCAAATAAATTTATTTTAATTATTTATATTTATATTCATCATCAACCTCTTAATGCTCCCACTGCCGGGACACAGGCCTCCTCTCTGTGAGAGAGAATAGGCCGTAACCCACCATGCGGGCTCATTGCGGGTTGGTGGATGTCACAATGTCGTCGAATTTTTGGTTCTAGGACATGCCGGTTTCCTCACGGTGTTTTCCTTCACCGTTTTAAGAGCAGTGGTGACAACAATAATATCATAGTTGTGGCTTCTAAAAGTGTTAGAAAAATAACAACCCTTGCAAAAATAAGAGAAGTTACTAAAAAGGTAGCTCACAGAGGAAAATGCCAAATTGAGAATGATGATTACATCATGGTGATACAGGGGGGTGACCATAAGCTGTTAGAGTAAGGTTATTTTGAGATCGCGTAAGTGACAGATGTATACAAGTCATATACGTCTGTCCCTTACACACATTCAAAATAACCTTACTCTAAGAGCTTATGGTCACCCGACAGTTACAAGTGGCAACTGGTGAATTTACTGTTGGGCATGCTATAGAAACACTACGTATTTTATTTTTAAGTTATTTACAGTGTTGATTTGATTGATAATGATTTTTCTTAATTGTTACAATTAAATAAAATTAATATTTTTTTTAGCTGTTAATGTTCCAAGTGCTCTTTTCGAGCACCGTTAATTTTAGTTATTTATATATTAATAAAATAAGTCAGCTGGATCATGGGTCTATTATCACTAATCATTATTTTTAGTTAGACAACTGCCACTACCAAAGACCCGTAGACCAACTAGTTGGATATTATAGTTGGACCACGACCCCTAAACGTAAATTCGGACGTATAAAGATTCGGCCAAACACTAATTATACTTATTAAATAATTTGTATGCCAAATAAATTTCGGAGCATCAAGATTATGCCAGATAGTTGCCCTTATTTTATTACAACACCTATTTATACACTATGTCCCAAAGTGTGTGTGTGTGTGTCTCAAAGCGGCGCACAGTGGGCTGAAACGGGCCGGTAGAGGAATTAGCGTTTAAAAAAAAAAAGTTTATTTTTCTGAAATTTTAAATACTGCGTTGGATTTATCTATTGCAAGCGCAACAAAATAACTTGAAAATCTAGAAATTCTCAAATTTTCTCAAAGAATTGACTTTACGTATGTATAGTACGTATTTTTGTCCTATTTTAGCACCTATTCTCGGGTTGCGATTTTCTGCGATTTGGTCGCAATTTCAAATTTTGTTCTCTATTCCACACCACCATAGAGGTTAAGAATAAGCGCGTTTTTTAGGGTTCCGTACCCAAAGGGTAAAAACGGGACCCTATTACTGAGACTTCGCTGTCCGTCTGTCTGTCTGTCTGTCTGTATGTCTGTATGTCTGTCTGTCTGTATGTCTGTCACCAGGCTGTATCTCATGAACCGTGATAGTTAGACAGTTGATTTTTTTTTTCTTTTCGAGTCCGACTCGCACTTGGCCGGTTTTTTTATGTAGTGGTCTCCCCGTTAGGCCTAATCCACTAAGGACTAATAAAATAAGTAAAAATCACAATCAGGTACTGGTCACTGCACTTTTTAAATTTAATCACTATCAAGAGTATCCATATTAACGAATGCAAAATTTTCGTTTTTACGACACGTGTCATAACTTGATGTTGCGGTCGCGCATTCCTATCTCTTGATTCCCGGCAATAAGTGTCAAAACAAATTACGTCATACCTACCTATATTACCTATGGTGGTGGAAAATGTCGAACAATTTTTTTTTATTTAAACTACTAAGTAAGTATTGAAGTACTTCAGGCCGTTTAGTGTACATTATTTTCAATTTCAAATTAATTGGAATAAATTGCTAAACTAAAATTTCATGACTCTTCATACAAATTTGATATGGCTATATATCCGAAAGTACGAGTCCAATTAAAAAAAGTCAAAGAGTAAAATCTTTTAAAATTTATGTATAGATACTAAAAAAATACATTTTAGTTCTTAAGACCCAACCTTGTAATCCCAGCCCACTGTGCGGCGGTGCGCCGCAGAATGTTCCACAAATTTAGTTTAAGTTTGAACGCAGATATTTAGGCAAATACGCCAAGTGAGAGCTTTGTGTAAGAATAGTTAAAAAATAATACTTTTATTTTCAGATGAAACCAAACTGGCGATGATTGAAAGCAACAAAGAAATGATCCAGTCACAATGGAGGCTGATGCCTTATAGATCAAAAATATGATCCATTCAGTCTCCTTAGGATTCTATAAGTCAAACAAGAGTTCCTAGTTGTAATGTCCAATAAAATGGTGAAGGCGAAATAGGGATGATAACGAGTTACGAATCATTGAGGTAATAATGTAATATTATCTCAATGGAACGAATAAGCAAATTCTATTTAGTCCATCGGTTAAATAATTAAAAAAATATTGGTTAGCGTCAGAATGGCTGGTTGCCTATGGCAAGCGGCTCTGAAGGTATATTCAAGAATTGCTATCCAATTGCTTATATTTGCTACATTGAAAAGAAATATGATATATAAAATATACAAGAGAAATATGAATATTTTTTTGAACAGCCATTCTGACGGCAAAAAGGCCTCCGTGTTCAGGATGAAGGACGTAGGCTTCGTAAATATATTAGGTAAAAAATATAACTTTTATTAAAATGTATAAGAAGAAGTGCCTAATAATTATAAACATCATAATGGCGGAACCAACTCTTGTAATTGAAAGATTCTACCACGTATATTTAGTAAAAAATTTTACCTATCCAGAAATTTTTGTACATCACACGGCATAAGCGGCATTTTACGATAACACTGGTCCCGCCATTATGATGCGTCATGTCATGCCATGTCTGTACTCCAAAAATACAAAGAATTACATCATACCGATTAAACTACTACTACTAACTAGTACCTTATTTAGTACCTCCAAAAATCAACAGTGGTTGACGGAAATCCTAGTCGTTTCTTTGCAAAATATTTTTTTAATTTTTTGGCACTTTCTACGCCTGAATAAATAAACGAGCAAAAGTACTTCAAGTAAAATGTTGAAGCTACATTTCTTGCAGGTGCTTCATTGTTTTTTTGTCTAAAACCATCTTGACATTTTTATTTTTTCTTTCTAATAACGGACATATATAGGTAGAAACATTTATATCATATTCAGATTTATGTTGCAGACTGGCCCTCGCGTAAAAAGGTAGTTATACATATTTAATAAGTAGGATGTACAGATTATTTTCAGTAATACCTTTATAAAATATGTTAAATAACGTTTAATAATAATTTACCTGCCTTGGCCTAACCTAATAATTTGGAAAGGCAACAGTTTTCTTTACTACATCGTCTTGTTCAAATCGTGCAGGCGTTCACTTCGACGTATATACCTAATGTTGTTTGGTGAGTATAGTAGTTCGACTTATTATACCTATTGCATGCAATATTTTGTAACGCGTCATGTAAAGCAGTGAACGTCTTTCGTCTGAACTGATGATGACGATGACCTTGTAACGCGGTTAAAGCATTTTTCTGTTCCAGAATATTTACTTTGTTTAGTAAAATGGTGCATTTTAAAATAATGATACGTTGAACCATGCAATTATTTTTTACCATTAAGTGTCTTAATGCCACATTATAATATACTAGTTTGAAAGACATGCAGCCTTATTTATAAAAACTCGCTAACCATATGATTCGGTAAAACGCTGATAAGCAGATTTTAAATTTAAATTGACAACAGCTTAGTGTTTATTGTACTAAAAACATAAGCATGTTGTTATTATGTATTTTTTATGCACGATAGGTAATCTATCGTAAACTGTGCACATAACTTTTAAACATCTGAATCGAATTTTATCATACATTGCTAAGAATACTCTCTATGAAGTCACATTTCAAACTGAATAAAAATCGGACATCCGTTTGGGAGCTATGATGCCACAGACAAACACACGTCAAACTTACAACACCATTCTTTTTTCGTCAGGTTAAAAAAAGCGGTCAAGTGCGAGTCGAACTCGTGCGCCGAGGGTTCCGTACCATTTTACCGCCATAATAAAATTGGCATAATTTTTATGGGTGGCTAAGTTTTAAAGATATGGGCAAATATAAATTTTCGCAAAAACTTGTAAGTACCAAAATTTACCTTAATTTTCAACTTTTTTTAATTTTTTGGCATTTTTCCTTTATTTGTGCTGTAAGACCATACTTTATTGCCAAATTTCGTAATTCTAGGTCGACGAGCAATATAGGTTTTTGACCCAAAACCTATAGGGTACTTCCGGTTGACCTAGAATTGTCAATTTTGGTTAAAAACAAGGTCTTACAGCACAAGTTAAGGGATAATACCGAAAAATAAAAAAAGTTGATACTTAATTAAGGTAATTTTTACAAGTGTTCGCGAAAATCTAAATTTGCCCATATCTTTTTATTGTGGTGACTCAGGACCTTGATTTGACTCAGGACTAATAGGGACTTTAGGCCTCAGTATCTGGTATAAATTTCAACTTGCTAGGTCCACCCGTTCCTGAGAAAATTGGTGGTGAGACACGGACAGACAAACAGACAGACGGACAAGAGAGTGATCTTAAATAGATCTTGATAAGGGTTCCTTTTAAGTTATTGCATAGCTATTATCGCGGGCTTTGAGCGCGGCGACCGAATCAAGAAATTCCGTAACGAAAAAAGACCTGACACCCCGAAGTGCTCCGAAATCGGACGATGGATTCCGAGTGTGTCAGCGGGTGAGGGGGGAGGGGGAGGGGCAGCAGGGGTTTGTTGCGCGATTTTATAGAAGTTTCATTTTGATATTTTTAGGCTGAAGCAAAAAATTTTTGCGGTGGGGAAGGTAAATAGTTAACGGGGGCTATCTTGTTCACCGGCCTGAAGGGACGGCGGGCAGGGGGGCAAATTTTTTCTTAGAATTGAGCTAGCTCCAGCCGTTTCCAAGATATGGGACTTTTTAGTTTTTATAATTTGGTCGCCGGTTCGTTCTTGGTGGCGGCTCGAGGTCGGTTCTAGAAAAGTGTCTGCTCGGGTCGTCCTGTGATGGAGGATTGTGTACGTCTGGCGTTTAATATGGTTCAGTTCCGCTTGTCAAATAAGTTTTTATTCTTGCTGACTGTATGATAATGTATAATTATGCTCGAATTAAAATTAAATGGGGGGGATCTGGGGGAGGTGTCCTGGGGCCTCGGCACATACACTAGCCTCAAAATCGGGCTATCTCGCTCCGTTTCCGAGATATTTATGTTTTTGTAATTTGGAGGTTGAATTTCGCGTGGCAAGAGAAGTTTTTACAACTGATGAACGAACATTTTTTAATTGAGATTTAGCATAAATAAAAAATAAATACATAATTACATAAGTTGATAAAAAATGCTATGCAATATCTTTACCGCGGCAGTCCCCGAGTGCCACACGTCTTTTTATTTTACCTTTTGTGGTACGGAACCCTAAAAATTTAATTAGGAATTTGTTTATCCGTGTTTAAACTAATTATATGGTTAGAAAGTTTTTATAAATAAGGTTTATTAAGGATATCGGTAACTATGGGACCAATTACCGCCATAAATAGGAGTTTCGTAAATCAGTCTGTAAAATACCTCTAGATAATTTGACCCTGTGTATTGTAAATTCGTCATAAGACCCACCACGTAGGTTATGTGTTTGCTCAATAATTTATTATATTTATTAAGAAATAAATAGCAAGAAAAATCTGCTATCACTTATTTTGCCAGCATAATAGGTATGTTTTTCTATAGGTCGTAAAAAAAATACCAGCTATAACTGATCAGCAAATAAGTAAAACTAAGTACTATCAGAAAATAAGTAGACATTTTGGTCAGCTCAATTATATATATGTTTGCAAAATAAATAGTCCTAATGCAAAATTATTATTTTGTCAGCATTATACAATCGGTTAGCATAAAAAATATTATATTTGTAAGCGGTGCCCGTGCCGCGCATTTAGTATATATAATAATATTTGCTTTATCTTTACGTAATCCAAGAGCGAGCGAAGCGAGCTCGGGAACCTAATCCTCCCGAATTCTCGACACGGGCAGGTTAGGTTCGATGTGATAACTGTAGCTGAAGTGAGTGAGCAAAGCTAGCGAACTAAGCTCCCATCATCTCTCTCACGTTAGGTTCCTTCAAACCCTACAGATAGAAATTGAAACTCCGTTCAATGGGGCTTCGTCAACTTCCATTACTTACGACTGTAATTCAATCAAAATTATGATTTGCTGCTCTATTACTTATATTGTTGCAGAATATAGATATTTATTTCCAACCACTAGAAGCTCCTCAATTGACTTTGTTTGCTGACAAAACATTTTTGTGCTGACCAAACCAAAACATCTTTAATTGGCTGACCGTTAAAACGATAGCTTTAATAATATATCATAAAATGACTTATTCTTTATACACTGACGAAGCAAGTAAAATTAAATTACTAAATATTTAAAACAATAAATAATTCAATTATTAATATCTAAAACAATAAATAATTCAATTATTAATATCTAAATAGTTATTTGAACAAATAATTAATTTCATTTCTAATTATATGTTGTGAAGTGTGACTAATAACACAGTAAAAATATACAAACAGTATGGAAACTACCTACAAACGCTCGAAACGGCATACTCACACAAACATGCGCATCGACGAGACCCCTAAGCGGCTCGCACCACTGACAGCACTGCAGAAGTGCCTTAATGGTCTCGTCGGTGCGTATGTTTGTGTGTGTGCTGTTTCGAGCGTTTGTAGGTAGTTTCCATACTGTTTGTATATTTTTACTGTGCTAATGATGTTCTGAATTTTACTGGCTGAATTATTGTATTATCTATATATATAAAAGAATTATTGCATATAATAATGAAAGTTTAATTATTATTATATATTAAATATAAATACTCATTTAAATAAATAAATTAAGACTGTCCGTTTCGTGGTATTTTCAGATACTTGGACCTAAATGTTGTTGATATTATTTATACAATATTGATGTTAATAATGTTGTCATGTAGTTTAAGTAAATGTTAAGTTATTGTGAATTATAATTGTCTATTTTACTATACTTGTGTTTCATTAAAATCTACATCGTAGGTCAAATTAGAATAGCTTTACTCCTCATAAGAAAGACAACGTATTTATTTGCCTTTATTTTTTAAGTCAAATTCAAAGATTTATTTGCAGATAAATATGGTTACAAAAGTTCTTATAATGGTAGTATAATAGTAGCTTAACATATTTAATCATAGCATAATGACATGCAAATTTTTTGTAAGTGTACAATTAGGTCATTTAAATTTAAATTGAAGGAATTCTTTTAATGTATAGAAGGAATTCTCTATTAACCACCCGCGCAAAGCCCTTTTGAAGCGGACCATTGGAAGTTCTTTAATTTCGTTAGGAATCTTGTTGTAAATCTGAATACACATAGGATAGCAACTTCGCCTATATAGCTCCGTTTTCATTCTAGGAATAATTAATCTATTAGGATATCTAGTTCTGAATTTACATTTATCTCCCAGTTTTACAAACATCTCAGGGTGAGATTTTGTAAATTTACATATTTCCTCAATATAAATACCAGTCAATGTAAGTATTCTAAGTTTCCTAAACAGTGGTTTACAGGATGTAAGTGGGTCTACATTACAAATCGCACGTATACACCTCTTCTGCGCGATGAAAGCTCTTTCGATATGCACCGAGTTTCCCCATATCAATATACCATAGCGCAGTATCGACCCAACATATGCATGATAAGCCTGTAATGTGGCTTGTCTACTTACTAGGTTAGATATACGCCATAGAACATAAGCAGACTTACTGAGTTTACCACATATCTTATCAATATGATTAATCCAGGAACACCTCTCGTCTAGATCTATCCCAAGAAAAGTCATAGTATCTGATTGCTGTATTTGTTTATCTTTATAAGTAATGTTTAAATCGATTTTATTCCAGTTTTTGTTACGAAATTGTACAAATTTGGTTTTATCTATATTAGGTTTAAGGTTATTCTTTTCCATCCAAGTTATTACTTTGCTTACAGTAACATTTATTTCCTCATTATAATTTTCTTTATTTTTAGGGATAATTACGGCCACATCGTCTGCAAAGAGTATGCAGGGATGATCAGTCACTTCTGTCAGGTCATTGATATAAATCAGAAAAAGTGGGGGGCCTAAAATACTGCCCTGTGGAACGCCTGTGCAATTGTAGCCTAATTTGGATTTAAATGTTAGTTCACCGTTTTGATTTGGTTTATCCACAGTAATTTCTACAAATTGCGATCTGTTTGCAAGGTAACTTTTTAACCATGTATTTGCTTTACCGCGTATTCCATATTTATCACATTTTTTTAGTAGTAGCTCGTGTGATACAAAGTCAAAGGCTTTTGACATGTCAAAAAATAAAACAGTTGTCGGGATTTTCTGGTCAATATTTTTAGTAACTAGGTTAATTAAATTAAATGCCGCTGTGGTTGTCGATTTCCTTTTTTGGAATCCATGTTGTTCATGTTTCAAAATTTGGAACTTATCGGTAAAATTTATTAATCGCGTATGCATGACTTTTTCGTAAATTTTCGCTAATATAGGCAAGGGCTATCGGTCTGTAATTATCAACAAGTTTTTTATTACCTTTTTTATGTATTGGTTTAATAGCTGTCATTTTCAATTTCTCAGGAAACATTCCCGTGAATAATGATAAGTCTATTAGATGTACTAGTACCGGAGTAATAATAGGACCTATGTATTTTAAAATTTTTGTAGGTATTTGATCATAACCTGTTGAATTTGTATCTTTGAGTGTTTTTATTACTTTTTATATTTCGTCATCATTGGTGGGCATTAAAAACATGCTATAATTTACAGGATTAATGTCATAATTATTAGTGCTTAAGTCAAAATCGTTGTTCGTCGAATTGATAAAATAGTCATTTACATAATTGGCAATGTCCGTGGGGCTTGTTAGTGGCCCGGTTTCAGTTTCTATTTCCTTAATATTTGATTCCTGTATTTGATTATCATTGGAATTATATTTTATTAAGTCCCATGACGCCCTGCATTTATTCTTAGCCCTGGTTATGTAACTTGTATTATGAATTTTCTGTGCTTTTTGTATACATTTTTTAAGTAATTTGTTATAATTTAGGTATTTTACTTTACTTTTTAATTTACTGTCTTTGTCAGTAATAATTTTTAATAGATTTTTTCAGATTCAGTTCTAAAAGTCATAATATTCGGCAAAAACTTAAGTACAAATAGTAGGGCAAGTATGCGTCACATTCGTGCAAAACGGCCATAGCTCAGCAAAGTGCTGGTTTTAAAGCGATAAAAGCCGGTTCCGACAAGATGACGTTGATCCGGAGCAGCACACATCAGCTTTAAACTAAATGAAATATTACAAAAATAAAAGGGCATAATATACATACAAAAATAAATAACAATTAATATTTAAAATAAATATAATATATTTTTCTTCTTATTGTGTAAAAACGACCGCATTCGTTCCGTCGTTCCGTCCTCGCCGCCGAGGCCCGTCGCGTTGTCCCTTTTTTTCTATTGTTTTTTTTTTTGTTTACCGGGAAAACCTTCAAAAGGCGCAAAGACTTTGGGAAAAAAGACCAGGATGTGTGGGATTTTTACCTCACTAAAACCACCCCGGTGATCATCATCAGCACTTGGAAGCTGAAAGCGGACAGCCCTTTACCTCTTAAAAGACCACTCCGGAACCCCCTCTGTGCAACGCCTGTTAGTGCCTTATCAGGCGTTGCACAGAGGGGGTTCCGGAGTGGTCAGAGGAGATCCCTGGGGAGACTGAGGAGCGTCTCCCCTGAGCCTCGCTGTGCTGTGTGCTGTTCTTCTTCACGTAGGTATTTTCCAAACGGATGGTAGAGTCACTTAATCACGAACCAGGCTTTGTTGTCCTCCCAGCGACGCTCTGAGCCGAGGTCCGACCCCATAGGGGGTAGCCCTCAGCGTGGTCGCTTAGGTTAAGCTTTTTGAGCCTGGCTGTAGGCTATAGTTTAGTCTCCACAGGGAAGATCGGTGAAGCAGAAGAACATTTTAGTATTTACCTGCGAGACGCCACGTATAAAAAAAGCGCACTATGCGCGATTTTACCGCCACTACGCCAAAACCTTGCCAAGTTACATACCGATAACTATGCTCGGGTAAAAGTCCTTGTAAACTTTGGTCTCTGCCACGCACGCGCGTACCCCGCTGCGGTATGTGGTGTCGGATACAGAAGTGGATCCAGGATTCATTTCTGGGGGAAGGGCTCCAATGATAGTACCGGATTTAGCCAGCGGGGACTGTGTTTTTTATATATTTTAATTATTCCTATAGGTCAGGGGTCACGAATTATTTTTATTTGAGGCCGTTTTTAGGGTTCCGTACCCAAAGGGTAAAAACGGGACCCTATTACTAAGACTTCGCGATCCGTCTGTCTGTATGTCTGTCTGTCTGTCCGTTTGTCACCAGGCTGTATCTCTTGAACCGTGATAGCTAGACAGTTGAAATTTTCACAGATGATGTATTTCTGTTGCCGCTATAACAACAAATACTAAAAAAAGTATAAAATATATATTTAAGGGGGGCTCCCATACAACATAAGTGATTTTGTGGCCGTTTTTTGCTCGATATTAATAACGGCAACAGGCAGACGCTTGAAATATTCACAGAATGTTTAGTTGTATATTCACTTCAAAAAATTAATTATTATTAAATTAAAATAAAATAAATTAAGGGGGGCTCCCATACAACAAACGTGATTTTTGTTGCAGTTTTTTTCGATAATGTTACGGAACCCTTCATGTGCGAGTCCGACTCGCACTTGGCCGGTTTTTTTAAATCACACCAAGTTTTTTTTTATTTTATTAACTTTTAGTTATAATTTTTTTTAATAACTTTTAAACATAAAGGTACCCCACTTGATGGGTAAGTGTGAAAGAAAAAGATATCCACCATATTGTTTTTTTTTTCAAACACCTATCTAAGGACACTTAGGTTTTTAAGACGAATATAACGATTCCTTATCTGTTCAAATCCACCCAGCCGTTTGGAAAATACGAGGTAATAAAGAAATTTACAAAAATACAAGATGCGCGCTTAAAACATAACCCTTCCTTGGTAGTAGTGTTATGAGAACATAAGACTTCTTTGAGAATCTATAAAGGCAATTTGTGACTGTTAAGTCCGACCGATACATCACCATTTTACGAGATTTTTCTTTCCAGAACTACTACAATTTGAAGCCTGTAATCGTGTGATATGGTTTCAACAAAACGGCACCAAATGCCAAACATCTAATGACTCATTGGCAGCCGTAAACGAGATGTTTCCAGGGAAACTCATATTGTGCCGAGTTGATATTGTATGGCCAATCTGTCACCATCAGACTTTTTTCTGTCGGAATACATGATGTGTTGAGGAAACTGCAATAATTAATCCAAACAGAATTGCCCTGTGAAGACAATTATCCGAAAAGAATTAGCCGCTATTCCACGCGCAATGTTCCAGCGAGTTTTAGCCAACGAGAGGTTTAGGCGCGATGCACTGCAAACATTTCTGGATCATGATAATCTTAAGATTTGTTGGTGATCCTCTAAAAAAAACCATCTAATATGTCCGGATTTTTCGCTTGGGCAACATTTGTTTTTTTATGTGGCTTCTTTGTCAGGAGATTTGAATTTTCGAGATGGTTAGGTAACCCTACATGCCATGATGAGAGCAGATGCTATGGCAACTTAGAATATCACACTTCACACTATATAATATAATATAATATTATTATGTCCTTTATTGTTTTTTTTTCTTATTTACTACATTTTTAAATATTTTTATTAAATAAATTACAAAAAAAAAAACATTTAAAAATATAAAAAATAGAGGCCAACCGGTATCGGGAGCAGGGTCCAAGCTACCGGTGGATAGGGTTCCAGAGACAGGAACCTCCTAACAATGCGAGCCGTATCGAGGAGTACTGCCTTCTGTATCAGTCCCTTGATCCAACCGCCCAATGACAGCCTCGACAGATGGTCGTCGAGGCTCTTGGCCATCAGGCCGTTGGCCGTAACGACAATCGGCACAATGACCGCCGAGTCCACATTCCACATGTCGACAACCTCGTGTGCTAAGTCAAGATACTTGATTTGTTTCTCTTTCTCAGCTTTCACGAGGTTATCGTCATGCGGGATTGTGACATCGATTATCATTGTGCGGCGCGCTAATCGGTCTATCACCACTATATCCGGCTTATTAGCAACAATAGTCCTATCAGTGATGATAGACCGATCCCAGTACAACGTGACATGGTCATTTTCGAGAACTGGGTCGGGCACATACTTGTAATACGGTACCTCCGATTCCACTAGATTGTACTTCAAAGCAAGTTGCTGGTGAATAATCCTGGCCACTTGGTTATGCCTGTGTAAGTATTCGCCGTTAGCCAGACGAGAACAACCAGAGATAATATGTCGGATGGATTTTCCTGGGCGGTGGCATGCCCGACACACGTCTACCGTTCCATCCTTCATAATATTATTATTAATATTATAAAAGCGAAAGTCTGTGAGTGTGTATGTTTGTTACTTCTTCACGCTCAAACGGCTGGACGGATCTGGATGAAATTTGGCACAGAGATAGATTATAGTCAAGAATTGCACATAGGATACTTTTTATCCCGGGAATATGTTCCCTCGGGATAATTTTTGACAAACACCCGGGCGAAGTCGCTGGCAGAAGCTATATAGTAACTTATATATATTTTATTTTTTTGAGTCATGATACTCGAATAAAGATAAATTCTATTCTATAACCAAAATCCCATTCTTTTTAAATTTAAACAGCGCCATCTATCAAATCATTAAGGGAAAAGCGGTGTTGCTATGGTTAAATATATTTTTCTGATGCTGAACGGCGGCTGCGTAGATGAAGTGAAACGACGTATGGCCATAACCAGAACTGCGATGGAGAAACTAGGGAAAGTGGAGGAATCGCAAAATTACCAAAGCCACCAAAATCAGGCTCATACGAACAATTGAATTTCCCATTTTTCTTTACGCGGCCGAGACGTGGACAGTGCGTGAGTTGGAAAGGGGGAAGATAAACGCTCTGGAGATGTGGTGCTGTAGAAAGATGTTCGGAATATCGTGGACTGATTTCCGCACTAACGTGTCCATACTCCAGGAACTCGGCATCACGCAGCGTTTGTCGAACGTAGTACAGTCGCGCATACTACAATTCTTTGGACACGTCTTTAGGCGGGATGGCGACTCCATAGACTGGCTGGTCGTACAGGAAAAGTGGAGGGAACTAGATCGCGCGGCAGGTCACCTATGCGCTGGATGAACAAGTGAAATCCGCAGTAGGAGGTCGCGGTTCTGACTGCGCCAAACAGTCCGCCAACAGGGAGAGAAGGCGAGAGATCGTGTGGAGAGCTGTGTCCGCATCTACCACCGACGTGGACGCCTCGACGTTACTACGACCGCTCTGCCAAGAGCGTAACGACAGAGAAGAAGAGGGACAAATAATTTAATATATTCGGCCAGGTTATAAGCAACATGCAGCATGAAGTGGAATGTAACACCCTATTTTACTAATATTATATATGCGAAAGTTTGGATGGATTTGTGTATATTTGTTATTCAATCACGTCAGAATGGCTGAACGGATCTGGGTTAAATTTGGCACAGAGATAGATTATAGTCAGGAATAGCACGTAAGCTCACACTCAACCAATAGTCTTTTACCCTGGGAATAATACTCTGACAGAAGCTAGTTCAGTAATAAAACTAAATTAAAATTATGCTCAATTTCTATGAATAATGTATGGTTAAAGGTATGATTCCGAACCACGCTGCACGCAGCAGTGCTGCCGCGACACTACTGGTCCTCATACAATACACAATTCGACAACTATATTTTATACTATAATTAGAATACCAACCTAAATAGTAATCTATGGCTGTATCTTTTAACCACAGATCAACTTATATATTGCTTTTGACAACTTTGCTTTTTTACCAAAGGCACAAAATACATCAGCAGCTGTGCCGAAGGCTTCCACCTCATGAATAGTTTGCATCATAGAAAAAATTTACTCTATATAGCGAGTTTGCACTCTTTTAAAATCGTTTGAAAAGAAGAAATAAAAAGTAATTTGACAGCTTCAAAAAGATCTGTCAGAAAGTCTTCAAGAAATTTTTCAGTTCTTAAGGAAATCTGTCCAACGTAATTAAAGGACTGAGAAAATGGCGCGTAAACAAGCGGTAGCTATTCAAGAAACCATAGATAATAATGAGGATTTTGAAAACTACCTCGAAACTTATAAGGATAAGCTGATTTGTGAGTAAATGAATCCTCCTATCTTATTCTAAGCCTCCTACACCTACATATCTTTTTGAACGTGTGGAAATCCTAATGGATCTCCTCCGCCCCGAGGCGGGCGAAGGGATTTGTTCTATTAGTTTATCCTCGCTCTGGAATGCCTTGCAGTAATTACACCAATCTGTCAGACTCTAACTACGAAAACCACACGGTGTTCTACGGCTACCTTTGACCATGGCGCTGGAGTGCGTCTGCGTTTCGTCACGTTCCCCTGGCCAGGTATTGGACTGCATGAATTCATGTAGACCCCGTCACCCGCTGCTGATGCCACATAAGTCTCCATATAATATTAAGCAGTCATCATCATCATCAGCCTATTAATGTTCCCACTGCTGGGACACAGGCTTCCTCTCTGTGATAGGGGATGGGCCGTAATTCATCACGCGGGCCCAGTGCGGGTTGGTGGATTTCACATGTCTTCGAATTTTTGGTTCTAGGACATGTCGGTTTCCTCACGATGTTTTCCTTCACCGTTTTTGAGAGCAGTGGTGATGAAATAATTTACACAAAGTAAAGCGCAAAGTAAAGTTAAGCAGTATCTGTCTAAAAATATGATGTAGGTAACTTCGTAGATCTCATAATTTGACTTCCTGTAGGTATGGAGGTGTACTCCGAGTTCTGCGGTCCTTGTATAGCAACTGCAAACGCTATCAGAAAGGGTAAGATGGAGATCGGTCAAGATCGCATCGCCATGGTCAGAGTAAGCTGTTTTTTGATCTTGCAACAAGTCTTTTTAAAGGTTAAAAATAAAAAGATAGCGAATCTCCCAAAAAATAAAACTATTTACTTAGTACTCTCCGATGGCTATGCTCGTACATAATATCCCTGCGTAATCGTATCAGAAATTAATGAACTAACCTCCCAAGGTGAATCGAAGAAAAAAAGCGCGGCAATCCGTTGAATGCAAGACGGATTGGTCGATGTAACGACACTTGGGAAAGGCCTATGTCCTGAAATGATGATTGGTTCTACACTTTATAATTATTGTGTTATGTGATTAATACCTACCTATTATTGTCCTTTACGTGGTATGCAATAAAGACTTCCTATTCTCATGGGTGTACCCAGCTTCTGGCCTAGGGGGGGCCAAGTCAGATTTTTTAGGTCGGATCGTCGTAGTCTAGTGTGTAGGGCAAACAGCCGAAAATGATTCTGCTTTTTATGTAGTTAAATAAATAAAAGTAAATTTTTGAATGTCCATATCTATCTTTATTATTGCTCAGCAGAATGTATGTGCGTGTCACAATCACAACACTGACTGCTGCGCGTTTAGAATTAATTAACACCTCTGTATTAAAATTACATTAAATAAATAAATAATAAAAAAAAAAGTTAATTGATGTTTCACCCTAGAAAATCGAAATTTGTTGTTTTAATATGAACCAAAATATTAATTAAAATTAGTTGAATTATTGTTGTGCACAATACATAAAGTGCTAAAAATGTTGAAAACTTCGTGGAGCGAGCGCCAACTATTATTGGCGTCCGGAACTACAAGCGCCGTCTAGCTAGACGCGACGATAACATCGGTTTACCGCTGTTCGTGACTTCGTGGTGGGGAGGAGACCGGCTCGCTCGGCCGGTCCAACACTTTTTTTTTTTTTTTGATCTCGCTTGGAAAAAATGCATTACGCATACCCGCCTATTGGGGGAATGGGGGGGCTATGTGGGACTCCCCGGGCTGACTGACCCGGTATACCCACTAAAATAACTCAGCGGCACTCCCGCATCGTCTGAGTGGAGAAGGACTGGGAAACCGGCACAGCCTTTACTTCCAGTCCTACGCCGACGACCGCCCGCCTTTACCTTTGGGCCTTCATGCCCCTCCTTTAGTGGAGGGGCCCGGAAACGACCGCGAGTGCTCGGCCGTTCCCGCCCGACGAGGGTGGTGATTGGTGCAATGCGAGCGAAAGGCGCCCCCGCACCTGTCGCCCGCTAATCACCACCAGGAGGTGGGAGGAGACGATCGTACAACCGCCCACCCCCACCCCTTCTCCGCCGCCTCCTTCCGCGACATGGCGTCCTCGCAAAAGGAGGCAACCACCGCCCAGGCCGCCCCGCTTCCCAGCATGGAATTAACCACACCGGGAAGCGAGAGGACCTGTCAGGGCACGGTGCAACTACGCCCCCGCTGGGCACACCTAGACAGTGTGCTTCGCCGTGCCCTCTACCGCGCTGGACCCTTATGTGGACGTCGGACACCCTGGTCCTCCGCCCACGGTCCCCTACGTTGCGGCATCTGGCCCGCGAAAGGCCAGACGCCACCCTCCGCGTCTGCGGCATCCGGCCCGCGAAGGCCTGACGCCGCCCACCGCGTCTGCGGCGGCGCGTCGAGACCGACGCTCCGCCGCTTCCTCCTTCCACCGACTTGTCCCCGCCGACCAGCCCACGCCAAAGGAGGGTCGGCGACGACAAGTCATCACCGCCCGACCTCCCACCTACCTTTTTTTTTGTTTCGCTGGGAAAAAATGCATTACGCATACCCGCACATCGGGGGATGGGGGGCTATGTGGGACTCGCCGGGCTGACTGGCCCGGTATACCCACTAAAATAACCCAGCGGCACTCCCGCATCGTCTGAGTGGAGGAGGACTGGGAAACCGGCACAGCCTTTACTTCCAGTCCTCCGCCGACGTCCGCCCGCCTTTACAGCGGGGCCTTCACGCCCCTCCCTTAGTGGAGGGGCCCGGGAACGACGGCGAGTGCCCGGCCGTTCCCGCCCAACGAGGGTGGTGATTGGTTCAATGCGGACGAAGGTGCCCCCGCACCATTCGTCCGCTAATCACCACCAGGAGGAGGGAGGAGACGATTATACAACCGCCTTCTCCCTCCCCTTCTCCGCCTGCGGAGCGGTGGCGCGAGAGGATCGTCCTCCCGCGCACGCTCGCCCCCGTGTCGCCGTGGAGGTGGAGACGTTATCGGATCACAGATATATCCGTTTCGACGTCTCCACCCAGACCGCCGGCGGCCGCGGTGCGCTGGCCCCGCGAACGGACGGTCCGCGCTGGGCGCGCAAGCGCATCGACAGGGAACTTCTCGAGGAGGCCACCATTGTCCAGGCCTGGATCCGGGAGTCGGCAACAACCGGACCCGTCGACGTCGAACAGGAGGCGCTGTGGTTCCGCGGGGCGATGGCGCAAATCAGCGACGCGTCCATGCCCGGGTCCACGCACAGTCAGCGAGGCGCCAGGTGTACTGGTGGTCCGCTGAGATCGCACAGATGCGTGTCACGTGCGTAGCGGCCAGACGCCAGTACACCCGATACCGGAGGAGACGTCGTCGGGTCCCTGACGAAGAGGCCGCGCTGTATGAGGTGTACCGCGCGGCGACGGAGACTCTGCGGCTGGCCATCGGCGAGGCGAAGAAGCGAGCCAGGGAGGAGATGTTGGAGACTCTAGACAGGGATTCTTGGGGGCGCCCTTATCGAGCGGTTCGTGGGAAACTTCGAGCCGCCGCGCCTCCACTTACGGAGAGTCTCCAACCCGAGCTACAGGAGGAGGTAGTCGCAGCCCACTTCCCGGCGAGAGCGGAGCATATCCCGCCGCCAATGGCTTTGCCCACGGCCGCAGAGTCTACGGAGGAGGATGCCATCAGCGTCCCAGAGGTGACACTGGCAGAGATGGGGGCGGCCGTGATGCGGCTCCGGGCCTAGAACGTGGCTCCGGGGCCCGACGGAATCCACGGCCACGTGTTAGCCCTCGCTCTGAAGGAGCTAGAGCCCTGGCTGAGAGGACTCTTCACAGCGTGCCTTGAGCGGGGCCAGTTTCCCACTCTGTGGAAATCTGGTCGTCTGGTCCTGCTCAGGAAGGCGGGGCGCCCTGCGGACTCGCCGTCCGCGTACCGGCCCATAGTGCTGCTAGACGAGGTGGGTAAGCTGTTCGAGCGGATAATTGCTGCCCGCCTCGTCAGCCACTTGTACAGTGAGGGGCCGGACCTGGACGAAAGCCAGTTTGGTTTTCAGCATGGGCGCTCCACCATCCACGCGATATCGCACGTGAGAGTCCTGGCGGAGGAAGCGGTGTCCCGGGGTGGGGTGATGTTGGCGGTGTCCTTGGACATTTCATACGCCTTCAACACCCTGCCCTGGAGTTGTGTTCGGGAGGCACTGCGGTATCATCGAGTGCCTCCCTACCTCCGCCGCATCGTCGGGGCCTATTTGGCGGAGAGGTGTATCACCTACGTGGGACGTGATGGCGTCGAAAACCAGCACCGCATGTCGTGCGGTGTTCCACAGGGCTCGGTCTTGGGCCCGCCCCTGTGGAACATCGGGTACGACTGGGTGCTGAGGGGCGAACTCCAACCGGGCGTAGACCTGACGTGTTACGCGGACGATACGCTGGTCACCGCTCGGGGGAGTTCGTACAGGAAGGCAGCGTTGCTGGCGACGGCTGCGGTTTCACAGGTGGTGAGCCGCATACGGCGCCTTGGCCTGGAGGTGGCCCTCAATAAGTCGGAGGCCATGGTCTTTCATGGCCCCCGGCGGGCGCCACCACCCGATGCCCACATCGTCGTCGGGGGTGCTCGAATCACTGTTGAGTCAACCATGAAGTACCTGGGATTGGTGCTCGACAGCCGGTGGAATTTCGGCCCCCACTTCCGGCGGCTGGCGCCCAAGTTGTTGGGCGCGGCTGGGGCGCTGTCAACGCTGCTTCCCAATCTGGGGGGCCCGAGCGCTGCCTGTAGGCAGCTCTACGTGGGGATCGTGCGATCAATGGCCTTGTACGGGGCCCCGATCTGGGCGGCTGACCTGACGGCCGGCAGCATCGCTGTCCTGCGAAAGCCGCAGAGAGCGATGGCCGTCAGAGTCATCAGGGGGTATCGCACGATCTCCTACGAGGCGGCTTGTGCACTGGCCGGATCCCCGCCCTGGGACCTGGAGGCGAAGGTACTCGCGTCACTGTATCGGTGGCGCGAGGAAGCGCGGGCGCGGGGTGAAGGGCTGATGCAGCGACATATGGAGTTGCGTCAGTCTCAGCTTCGCGAGGTCCTGGTGGCGGAATGGCGGGACAGGCTTTCACGCCCTACCGCCGGCCTCATTACCATTGAGGCGGTCCGGCCAGTGCTCGAGCGCTGGCTCGGGAGGAGGCACGGCTCCCTGTCGTTTCGGGTGACGCAGGTGCTCTCGGGGCATGGTTGCTTCGGGAAGTACCTGTGTCGCATAAACAGGGAGCCGGACGCCCGGTGTCACCACTGCGTCGACTGCCGGGAGGACACGGCGCGGCATACGCTGGCAGAGTGTGCCGCTTGGGAGGAGCCACGCCGTGTCCTCATCTCTGAAGTTGGCAGTGACCTGTCGCTGCCGGCCGTAGTCGAGTCTATGGTCGGCAGTGAGGAGTCCTGGGACGCGGTGGTATCCTTCAGCGAAACAGTCGTTTCGCAGCAGGAGGCTGCGGAGAGGGAGAGGGAGATCTCATCCGCTAACCCGATCCGCAGCAGACGCGCCGGGCGTCGGCGGAGGGCGGACAACGCCCTCTTCCAGCCCCCCTAAATGGGTCCAGGGGCGACGGACTCGGGGACGTCCGTCGCCCCCCAAACATCAGGACCCGAGGTGGTGGCGCGTAGTGTTCCACGCGCGCCCCTCTTAGACGTCGCGGGGGAAGTCCAACACCTCACTCCCCCCCAACCCGAGGTCGTGGCCCGCAAAAGCGGGCCGGCACTAGCCGGGGGTTGCGGAAGTATCGTTGTTCCCGCGACCCCCAGCGTAGGTGTGGGATGGAACACCGGGATGGTTTTTAGTCAGTACGAGTCTGACAGACCCCTCCGCCGTCCCCAGGGCGGAGGACATCCAATGAGGATTTTCCACCCCGCAACAAAAAAAAAAAAAGGGGGCCGGTCCAACCCTTTTTTTTTTTTTTTTTTTTTTTTTTGTTTCGCTTGGAAAAAATGCATTACGCATACCCGCCCATCGGGGGATGGGGGGCTATGTGGGACTCCCCGGGCTGACTGACCCGGTATACCCACTAAAATAACCCAGCAGCACTCCCGCATCGTCTGAGTGGAGGAGGACTGGGAAACCGGCACAGCCTTTACTTCCAGTCCCCCGCCGACGACCACCCGCCACACTCCGTGGTACCGGAGTGCCTCCAATATCGTAGAGTGGGGCACGGAGTTGAAGGCGTTGGCTATGTCAAACGACACCGCCAACACTCCGCCCCCCGACTCCACCGCCTCCTGCACTTGGCCCCTGAGTAGGGCCAACGCGTCGACCGTCGAACGCCCCCGTCGAAAACCGAACTGGGCGTCCGACAGGTCTGGCCCTACCTCCCGCAACAGGCTATTTAGCCGGGTGGCGATGATCCCCTCGAACAATTTACCGACCTCATCGAGCAGAACGATGGGCCGGTATGCCGAGGGGGAGTCCACCGGGCGTCCCTCCTTCCGGAGGAGGCATAACTGCCCCTCCTTCCAGAGTTTCGGGAACCTCCCAGCCGTCAGGCACGCGCTGAAGAGGTCCCGAAACCTTTCCTCCATGAGGGACGCTGCGATGGCCACCACCCGTGCGGGGACGCCATCCGGTCCAGGGGCCGTCTTCTTCGCGCGGAGGCACAGAACTCCCGCGCGAAGTTCCTCCACCGATACCGGAGGGACTTCCTCCTCCGGCGAAGCCACCACCCCCTGTGGGGGGTTCATCGTTGGTGGGGTGAAGTCGGCCCTGCGCGGAAACAGGGACCGGACCACCCCATCCAGCAACGCCGGCTCCAGGGTCTCCGTCAGTGGGGGACCATAAGGGCGCAACTGGTTTCGCGCCGCCTTATATGGCCTCCCAAACGGATCCCTGTCGAGGCCCTCCAGCATCTCGGCCCTCGCCGAGTCCTTGGCGGCGCACATCGCCGACTTGAGGACCGTCTTTGCCTCTAGGTAAGAGGCGTAGAGGCGGTCCTCCCCGGCTTGAGATCGGGTAGTGCGCCGCCGACTCCGCGTGTAGGCCCTCCTGGCCTCCACGTGGCCCGCAGCCCCGCCAGCTCCTCCGACCACCACTACACGGCGCGACGGGGAGGCGGACGCCGTGACCGAGGCATGCTGGCGTTGCACACCTCGGTCAGGGACCCTCGGAGCTGGACCGCTGCGGCGTCCACGTCCAGGACAGGCTCGACAGGGGGAGAGAGCCAGTCCCGGAGAAAGGCCGCCTCCTTGGCTGCCTCCCGGTCCAGACGGGTGAGAGCCCACCGCGGGAAGGGAGATTGGCCTGAGCGGGCCGTCCCTCCCCGGGGGCCGGTGGAGATGTCGAACCGGACATATCGGTGGTCCGACAAAGTCTCCACCGTCTCTACCCGCCAGTTCACGACGCGGGCGGCCAGGGCGGGGGTGGCAAACGAGACGTCTACCACCGACCCTCCCCGTTGCCGCACACACGTGTGGACCGCCCCTCTGTTGAGGAGGGACAAACCGCACGAGGCCGCCCAAAATTCGGCGGCGCGTCCCCGGACGTTGCAGGAGGCAGCCGGGTTGCCCCAATCCTCCGACTTGGCGTTGAGGTCGCCCATCACGGCGACCTGACGTGGTGCCGCCCTCCCGGTGACTGCCGTAAGGATTTCGAGAAAATCCTCGAAATCCCTTAGAGGGTGGTTTGGGGAGAAATAGACCCCCACCAGGGCCATATCTCCCCCCCACGCGGCGGCCACGTATCCCGGTCCCCTCTCTAAAAGCGAGAGGGGAGGGGAGTCCGTGGAGGGCCGCGCCACCAACGCCACCAAGCCGTCCCGGTCGCCCAGCCAGGTACTGGGGACCGAGTAAGGCTCGGCGACCACCGCCACGTCCACCAACCACTCGGCCATGATCTGCATCAGCAGATCCTGGGCCGCCCTGCAGTGGTTGGTGTTTGCCTGGAGGATGCGATGTTCGGCTCTATCCATCGGACATCGCACCCCCCTCCTCCACAGCCAGGCCAGTGGTGGCCGAAACCCCAACCTCAGCCAGGCCAGCAGCAGCCAATACCCCAACTTCAGGGACGGCGGCGGTAGCGGCAGGCTTGCTCGGCGCCTGCGCTTTTCCCTTCTTAGGGGGAGGATTACACATCCTCCCCTTCATGATGTGGCCTGCGGGGTGGCCACTGGCGGCACACACAGCGCAGTGCGGCGCGGCGGCCTGGCACTCGGCGGATTTGTGGCCCTCCTTGCCGCAGCGGTAACAGCTCTCTGTCCGGTCCACCGTGGACGGACAGAGGGCCCGGGTGTGACCAACTCCGCAGCACCTGTAGCAACGCAAGGGCTGTGCTGCTAGTGCCCGGACCGCACCCGAGCTGAAGCCGACATTTAGCCGTCCTTTGTCAAGAACGGCTTTGGCAGCGGCGACTGGGCACTCCATGCGAATGGTGCCCATGCCACCGCGGCCGGGCCTGATGTCCCGGCTTCGCACCGCTGCGACGCCACAGCCCCCCAATGCTGCGACCGCCGCCACCACCTCCTCCTTGGTGACGGTGTCATCGAGGTCGGACACCTCGATGGCCACCGTCTTCACGGGCCTGGCCACCTTGGCCGCGTCCGCGATGACCTCTTGCAGCTTTGCTGCGAAGAGGTCTGCGTTTTTTGCGCCCTCCGCCCCCGGGAACTCGAATAACCTCGAGCTGCGAGGACCTTCGGCAAGGTTCTATTTGAATGAGCGGCTAACGCCGAATAACGCAAAGTTGTTTTTTAACGCGCGCGAGTCTGGGCAGAGGCATAACTTCAAGTATGTGTGGACTAAAGAAGGCCGCATCTTTGTGAAGAAAGAGGATGGTGCACCTCCAAAACGCATTCGTTCCGACTCTGACTTGGTCAGAATTTTTGGCAATGGTGCGGTTTGATCGGATTGTTTATTTTGAAGGAACTTGTTAAAATATATGTTTGTTTATCCATGTATGTGGTTGTTTACTTTGTTTGTTTCCAAACATTTTTTTCTGTGTTTCTTTTTGTTTGTTATGTACCCTTATCTGTTGTTGTCTACTTTGTCTGTTTCCTGACTGTTTTTTCTGTGTCTCTCTGGCCGAAGCGTGCCCGGCCGAAAGGGTGTACTGTTTTGGTTGGCATCTACCGCGGTGGCATAGGTTTGTTGGTACCCTTCTCCCATCGTAATAAGTTTTTGATATACCTCCACATATTATGTTATGTTATTTATTTATCACAAGCATACCCCCATCGTAACCAGGTTTTAGTGTACCTCCATATATTATGTTATGTTATTTATTTATCACATTCACAAGCATACCCACATCGTAACAAGTTTTTAATATACCTACACATATTATATTATGTTATTTATTTATCACAAGCTTACCCCCATCGTAACAAGTTTTTAATATGCCTCCATATATTGTTTATATTACGTTATGTTGTTTACTTCAAGTTACAAGTTTCTGACCATCGTATCAAGTTTTTATTATACCCCCGCATATTATGTTATGTTTTTTACTTATCACAATTTTCTGCCCTGTTTACTATTTCTTACATTGCTACAATTACACTACAAATTGACACAATATTGATCGTACTCAATGACATTCTATTCACGTATGTGCCCTTTTTAAATTTACTTCATACCTTTTATAGCAATAGATTACATTTAAATCATTACTATTGTTATGAAAAGCCACTAACTATCTGCCAACTCCTTGCATGTAAATGTTTTAATTATTGCATTGTGATATTGAGTGATACTGATACTCTGTAATGAGTGAAAAGTATTTTAAAGTTGGTTTCATCAACCCTGGCTCATTGGGTACTCACCATGATGAGTTCATCGCTGCATTAGAGTCGCATGATGTTAGTGTGATGGCTATAAATGAGACTTGGCTCAGGAGGGATGAGGAAGGCCGCGCGCCTGCCGTGCCCGGCTATCGGCTGCGGCATGTTCCGCGGCCGGTGAGCGTGCTCGGCGGCCGCGGCGGCGGCGTTGGGTTTTACATCAAGCGCGGGACAAGGGTGCGTACCCATGTGCACCCGGTCGACCCTCTTCATGGGACAGTGGAACAGATGTGGCTAGTTCTGAACACAAATGGTGTAAAAATCGCTATCGGCACTGCGTACAGACCACCATGGATGGATGTTGACTTATTTTTGGACGCGCTAACATGCTCAATAAATTCCATAACGTCATGCAAACACATCGTTCTTTTAGGGGACTTTAATATAAATTGTCTTAATCCAACAGACCCCAAAACGTGCAAATTAAATATATTTCTTCAAAGTCTCGAACTGAGTCAACTAGTGCCATCTGCTACTCATTTTACTTCTACTAGCGAGACACTTCTAGACCTGGTTTGCACAGATGCGAAGGTGCGTGACATCGAGGTGGACTGGATTGGTGCACTTGGCGCGCATGCTTTTATTAAGGCAACTTTTTATTTTAAAAGGGAGAAAATTCCACCAATAGTTGTAACTCGCAGAAATTTAAAAATAATACCGTTGGACAAGTTCAAAGAGGACGTGGCCTCAGTGGATTGGCTTGCCTCACCTTTGCCTGGTGACGTAAACTGTATGGACACTCATCTTAACTGTAATATCACCGCGCTTTTTGATAAATATGCTCCCCGTAAAACTGTGTTTATTAAAGAACGGTCCTATCCATGGATAACAGATAACATCAAGCTAATGATGTGCTTGCGCAATCAGGCACACGTACGATGTAAAACCTCGGTTTCAGAGAGTAAAACTGTATATTACAAGGAGTTAAAAAGTCTTGTTAACAAGTCCTTGTACTACGAAAAAGTAGCTTATTTTAAACATAACATTAATAGTAAGATTCATCATCCTAAGATTCTATGGAAAAATCTAAAGTCAACCTTATTACCCTTTAAAAGTGTGTCTGACTTGCCCTCTCACTTCAATGACCCAGATAAGATTAATTCGCATTTCCTGAACGTTCCAGGTGATGGTGTAGCACCAGCATCATGTCTGTCTTACTATGAGTCTCATAAATTTGGTGAGGGGGTTTTTTCTATGGATCCTGTGGACCAATCTGACATTTTCAAAATTATATCAAAATTTAAATCAAATGCAGAGGGTTTTGACCACATTACGCTTGACATGTTTCTCCTGACTCTCCCTCAAACATTAGATATGCTGACTTCTATTATTAACCATTCCATTTCTACGTCGACCTTTCCTGACCTATGGAAAATTGCTGTTGTGCGACCTATTCCTAAAATCGCGAACCCTAGCACTATAAAGGACCTTAGGCCCATAAGTATTCTACCCTTCTTGTCGAAAGTGCTGGAAAAAGTAGTAAATACCCAGCTAACTGCATACCTTGAGAGAAATAACATCTTACCGGAGGCACAATCGGGTTTTAGGAGGGGCCGTAGCACGGCAACGGCACTGATAGATGTTACGGACAACATATTGGCAGCTCAGGATGAGGGATGTTGTACCCTGTTGGTTCTACTGGACTTCTCCCGAGCATTTGATGCTATTAATTTGTCTCTTTTGCTCTCTAAAATGAAGTATTACGGTTTTGACCCACCTACGGTTGCATGGTTCAGTAGTTATTTGGGTAATCGTAAACAACTGGTTGAAATTCGAGATGCCAATGGATCTAGTATTCTGTCTAATGTGACTCCAGTGGTAAAGGGTGTTCCACAGGGATCTATATTGGGTCCTCCTCTGTTTATTTTGTACAGTGCAGATATAATTAATGTTTTAAAAAAATCTAAATTTCATATTTATGCTGATGATATTCAACTATACATTTCTTTTAAACCGGAAGACTACGTGACCGCAGTAAAATTATTAAACGAAGATCTGGACAGGATTGTGGACTGGTCGAAACAAAACTCCCTGTTACTCAACCCGGTAAAAACTAAATTTATGCTTTTTGGTGCAAGGAGTCAACTCAATACTGTAAACAGTGGTCTTGCTAAAGTGATCGTAATGGGCCAAAGTATTGATCGTGTCTATGAGGCGAGAAATCTGGGTTTGATCATGGACCAGGAGTTACGTTTTGAGGCTCATACTGCAAGCTGTGTAAAAAACTGCTTCTACCGCCTAAAAGTATTATATAAAATGCGCCCGTATTTAAGTGAGGATCTGCGTATACAGTTAGTTGAAAGTCTAGTTCTGTCCAAGTTAAATTATGCTGATACCGTTGTGGGACCTCGACTTTTGGCACGTACCGTAAGATTGATTCAAAGGGTTCAGAATGCTTGCGCGCGATTTTGTTTTAACGTACCACCAAGAAGCCACATTACACCTTTTCTTAACAAGCATAACATTTTAAAAATGAAATCCCGTCGGAAATTGCACTTGGCCTGTCTACTTTTCGGTGTCATCAAGTATAAATGTCCACCATATCTGTACTCGAAGCTTGCGTGGATAAACTGTCACCGGCAGCGCAAGGCTAGGCGTTGTGCTCAACAACTGGCTACCCCGCACCACCGTACAGCAGCCTTCCGGGGAAGTTTTAGGTACGCAGCCTCCAAATGTTGGAATAACATTCCACCACCGATAAGGGACATAAGGAATATAATAACTTTTAAGACTAAACTTAAGGCATTCATTCTGACTTCACAAATAAAATTTAATGACATTAATATTGACAAATCGTTTATCTAATTCTTATCTTATCTTATTTTAATGTAATTTAATCCAATATTTATTATTTAATATCAATCATTTCCACATTAATTTAAAATTTAGTTTAATCCCTCAACTATTGTGCCTATTTCTGTGTAATGAGTCGGGAAGAGATTGGCTGGATGTGATGGGCCGGTTGTGTCTGAGCCACACTGCTATTTGGGGTTTTTTGAGACAATTTCATATCAGTAATCTGTGGACAATTTTAACCATCAAATTGTAGCACTTTATATTATATTACATTAAATATTTATTCTATTACTTTATATTATCTATTTTATGACATTATTATTTTAATTATCTATTTTATTTACCCACGTCCGTGTGTCACTAGCGGGGTGCCAACTGAAAATCAGCGCTGGGTGTCTGACACCCAGCAAATGCTGAGTTGGTGACCCTTTCGGTGTGGGCACGCCCGGCACAATGATTCTGCAACCCTGTTTGTACCTTTTTACTATTCTTCTCTGTTACTTTGTGATTATTGTTGTTGTGTTGTGTCTGTGTCGAATAAATGTTTTCTATTCTATTCTATTCTATAATAAACGAGCCCCGGCTTGTGTCCGCCGGCAGGAGACCTTGCCGATCCCCAGTTTTGTGGGATCGGCATTAGCACGCGCCCGCAACAATATGGACGCGTACGTCTGCCCCCGCTCCGCAGCCTCCGCGGTGAGCGTCACCACGACGGCTGCGGTCTTGGGAGGAACTAGGTTCCTCCTGGTGCCGGCGGTTTTGGCTGTGGGAGCAGCGCTGGCGGCCTTGGGGGACGGCCCTTTCCCCTTTCCCTTCCCTTTGCCGGTCGTCTGCGACTGGCTGGGAGGGGTGGTGGTGGCGGGAGCGGCAGGGACGACCGCTGTCGCCGCCTTGTTCTTGCCCTTTCCCTTCCCCTTGCCAGTCGACTGCGACTGGCTGGGAGGGGTGGCGGCGGCGGGGACGTTAGGGACGACCGTCGCCCCTTTGCCCTTGCCCTTCCCCTTCCCTTTGCCGACGACCTTGGTCCAACCAGCAGGGTTGGCAGGGGTGGCAGCAGGCAGAAGAGGGTCCTCCTCCCTGTGTGAGGTCGGCTCCGGCTCTCCTTTCCGCTTGTCCGCGGCAAGCGGCAGCCGGTAGCTTTTCTCCGGCAGGAGGCGGTCCTCTATGCCTGCCAGGCAGGCTCGGACGAAGTCCCTCTCCTCCATCACAACCTTGCGGAGGATATCCTCTAGGTTGGTGGAGGAGGCGGGGACCTCTGCCGCAGGTCTCGGCTCAGCCTGGGCTGGCCGGGCCGTAGCCTCAGCCAGCTTTCGGTGCAGCTGGCTGACCTCCGACTGCAGGCGATCGACCCTCGCCTGCAGTTGCCGCGTCTCATCAGTCACCTTTCTCTGTACCAGCTCCTTAATGATGCCGCGCATGCTCGCGGCCCTGCACTTAAGGGACTTTTGGAAAGTCCCTTTCAGGTGGGAGGACTTGGTGGCGACTACCATAATCTCCTCCTCGTCTTCCTCAGCCATCCGCTCCAGCTCGGCCAGTGAGTGGTCTGCGTAAAGAACGCGGGACGTGCCGTACCCGGACTTGGCCCGGGCGAGTTGCGCCTTTTGCTCCTTGGCCGCAACCTGCTCCTCCAGGTCCTGCTGGAGCTGCGTCCGCCTAGCGAGGTCCAACTGGCGTTGGGCGTTTGCCAGACCCACGTCATGGGTGTCCGCCGTTGTCACCGGCCTTTTGGCCTTCACCTTCTTCTTCGGCTCCTTCGCCGAACCCGACCCCGAGGAGCCATCGGACCCTTCCTTTAGGAAGGCCCGCTTCCGCGACTGAGATCGGGAACCCTCCTCGACCTCCATGGAGCTGGCTACCGACACAACGGACTCGTTGTCGGAGTCCGAATCGTTCGCCCTTCCTGCGTAGAAGGTCCGCCCTTCCTCCGCTGACGCTAAAGCGTCGCGGTGGCCCTGAGAAGGGCCTTTTGGGTGGCCCTGAGAAGGGCCTTTTGGTTGGCCCTGAGAAGGGCCTTTGGGTTGGCCCTGAGAAGGGCCTTTTGAGAACCGCCCGCAGGCGTCCCGCACAGTTTTAGACATATTTTCCTCAATATCGTACGCGACACGGCAATTAAAATTCGCTACGATCGCACAGTTCACTTTGGCCGTACCCAGTCTGCCACTCCGTTACGGTGGTCAGAACTGGGACGTTTCCAGGGGATACGACGTGGACGTAAGAACTGTGAGGGGATCCCCCGGCCGGTCCAACCCTACATTAACCACCCGTAACGCCGGGACGTATGACTTTAGGGCTTATTACACTACACGGTATTCAGGGCCCTAAACCCTAATTCAAGGTAGTGTAATAACTGTTAGGGAGTTAGGGTTCTCATAATATCGACCTTATTGCTTCAGAATAATTTAGCGACCCGCTATTCAGGGCCCTGAATACCGTGTAGTGTAATAAGCCCTTTAAATACATTGCATCTTCTGTTCCAGTGCCCCGCCGACAACATAGACATGTTGGCAAGATTCAAGCACCATAGCGAACCAGTCTTTTTATTTATTGTGGTATATATTCATTTTTTTCACTATAAATGTAACTGTTGACTGGTAAATAGGTATTATTTTTATTAATGATTGGCTCGCACTTGACCGCTATCTTACCTACCTGATGGTAAGTGATGATGTGGTAGACGGTGAAGCACGCTTGCTCAAAAGTAAATTATTCACTATTGAATAAGAACCCTAGGATGTAGCATCGGGAAATACGGACTCCAGCAGAGCATTCCACTGCTGTACGATTAATGAAAGTGTTCCCATTATGTTTTGTCGGTATGTCGTAAATTGCCCAATTAAAGGCTACATTTTAGTAGAGGATGGAGAAACGAACTTTATTCCTATACCGATAAGACTGGTCCATAATGATAGAGGTCACAGAGAGTAAAAAGGGTTACACAAAGGGAGGTATGTGGAGGAGAGAGACCTTTGCCCTTGCCTTTGTTATTTGATTTTGAAAAAAAAAAAAGAAAAAAGTACTACCGACTTCCAAATAAGAAACTACAAAGTGAAAAATAACTTTATTTTTGTAAGTCGGTGTGTATGGTAGGTACCAATTTTTTGCGTTATGGATATAAGCCAAGTCAAGTCGAACCTAGAACCTCCTCCTTTTTGGTAAGTCGGTTAAAAAAGATAAGTATGAAATGCAATAGAAGCTTGCTTAGAACAAACTCCTCCACAAACATTATCGAACCCGTGACGCATTTACATGAGATTTTTTTTAAATCAATGTAAATCTGTAAAGAATAAAATCGGAAAATAATCCGTTTGAAATTTTAGTGTAGGTAACCATAAAATTTTGCGACAGGCAGGCAAACTGATTCGTGCAATGTTCGGCCCGAACGGGATAGACTTGTGTCGTATTATGGAAGAAGAGCTGCAGAAGTCGGCGGATGAGGAACAAGGCATCCCATCTGGCAGGCAGCGGTTGGAAATCGCTGAAATGTTGCCTGAAGAAGCGGTAAGATTTATTGTTGTTGTAACTGTGTACAGATTTTAATTAACAATGGGGTGTATAGTCTATATATTTCCGTAGGCTTATTACGTATGAAACAGCAATCAGAAATAATTGCGCAGCGATTGCGCAGTCATTGCGCGATTGATGGCTATAAGTCAATCAATTATTTACTTTTCGCTCGCTGTTTGTCAAATGCAATTATTTCGAAAAAATGCCGTCAAAGCTTCAGAGACTCTAAAACTTCTGTACTTAGTATTTTGGGAGCGGTTGGCAATCGACCAACAACAAGAGAAAAAGTAATCACTATTTGACAGCCAAATTTGCTCGCCAAAATAGCGTTCAAATGAACATTTTTGTAAACTTATTGTTCCATAGAGGCAGCACTATCGAAAAATTGCGAAAGTTTGTGAGTGTTTGTTACTTCTTCGCGCTCAAACGGCTGGACAGATCTGGATAAAATTTGGTATATAGATAGATAAAGGAATACTACATAGGATATTTTTATCCCGGGAATATGTTCCCTCGGGATAATTTTCGATATTCACGCAGGCAAAGCCGCATGCAGAAGCTAGTAACAAAGTAAGTTCAAGAGCGAGCAAAGCGAGTTCGAGAGCTTAGGGCAACGAAATGAACGAATAGGTTACTTTAGACCCCGCAGACAGAAATAGGAGCCCCACAATTGTTGCTAAAATAATAATATATTTTGAGGTAACTATTTTGCTGTGCGATCAGTATTTTTGATTGACGTTCTGATTATTTTTGGATACTGAAAGTATTTTTTTTGATTTGCGTTTTATTAATACCCATTATATGTTGTCAACTTCTTAACTTGTATCAATATTTTTGCAGCAAAAATTGGAAGAAGACCTCAAGATAGAGGAAGAGTACAAAGAAGCAGCGGAGAGGCTCCGAGTGCTGACGCTGGCCGCTCGCAAGAAAAGAGTGAACGAAAGATTGTCGAAGTATATCAGGCGCCTGAACTTCATCTTGTTCTGGCCACACTGCCATAAGGCGCACTACGACTTGTACGAGAAGTGGGACATGATCAGTGAGTCAATTATTATTTCACCATCGTCATCATCATTACAGCCGGATGACGTACACAGTTGAACATAGGCTTCCCCCAAGTGTCGCCACAGTCCTGTGCGTCTCGCATCCAGCGGATTTGGGCAGTCTTAACCAGGTCATCGGTTCACCTAGTGGCATTCAAGCACTGCGTCTTCATTATTAATTTAGCTAAATAATAAAAAAGGGCTGAATCTAGGTTTTTCTTTAGGGTTCCGTACCCGAAGGGTCCAAACGGAGCCCTATTGCTGTCACTTACTTGTCTGTCCTTCGTCTGTCACACAGGTTTTACAGCCAAACAGTTGGAGCTTAACAGTGAACAGTCTTAAAATTTTCACATTTTATGGAACTTGTTGACCCAAAGTCATACAAATTGACAAAAAATATTTTAAATGATTTTAAGGGGAACCTCCCATACAGATAAAGAGAGACGCTTAAAAAATTGATGACCTACCCCATCGAGTGGAGTATCGTAGTTCAGAACTTGTTGAGTAGATAAATATTGTATATTTTGTTTAAAAAAAAAATTGGAAAACAAAAGAATGAGCCACCAAAGTCAGGTTTTTTACAAAATTTAACTGCCCCTTATCCTATGAAATTCAAATTTGGTGATAATGTTTATTATTACGTATATTATACTAACAAATACCAATATATTGATAAAACAGATTACTTCTTCGAATTTCCCAATTTTTTTCTAGTACAAACAACTTGATTTTGTGGTTTGGTACGGAACCTTAAATGTGCGATGTCCGACACGCACTTAGTCGGTTTTTAGGGTTCCGTACCCAAAGGGTAAAAACGGGACCCTATTACTGAGACTTCGTGGTCCGTCTGTCTGTCTGTCTGTTACCAGGCTGTATCTCATGAACCGTGATAGTCAGACAGTTGAAATTTTCACAGATGATGTATTTCTGTTGCCGCTATAACAACAAATACTAAAAACAGAATAAAATAAATATTTAAGTGGGGCTCCCATACAACAAACATGATTTTTTTGCCGTTTTTTGCGATAATGGTACGGAACCCTTCGTGCGCGAGTCCGACTCGCACTTGGCCGGTTTTTTTTATTATTATTTTTGATAGGCTTGCGTTTGACCACTCACCAGATGGTAAGTGACAGGTAATTTTTATTTTATCAATACTTTACCACCCCCATCCCATAGCATTGTCTGTGGTAGCGCATAAAACCGCCTCGGTTGCAGGTATTCGGCACAGAGGGCAGGCAATTAGACTGCGATCCATGTCCACGCAATCCACCCGTTGCGTTGACATAATTATGCCCACTTCACCAAATTGCAAGGGAAAAATACCGGGTGTTTGTGTATATGTGATGTACACAAAGCAAACTAGATAGGTGGGCACACCAACATAAATGTTAGTGTGCGTAAAATCAACGGGAGTATTACTTCACCTATTTATTAGTGTTTGCTTCACAATATGACCTACATATGTCCATTTTATTATTTTTATTTCTATTTATTATATCTTTTTTCTTTATTTTTTTGGATTCTTTATTCTGTACCTACTAACACTAGTTTTTACCCGGCTGCAAGGAAAGGTTTATGTTTTTCTGTGGTATTCACTATTTCATTATGCAAAGTTTTACGCTACTCAATTAGTGATGAAGTCGGGTCGAATATTGACTTTATAGAAGGATATCGACAAAAGAAAATAAGTAATTTGCTTGGAAATCGAATCTAATTTGACTTTTACTTTTACGTTTTAATTACAAAACGTCGAAAATACTTCTGCACTAACACAAAATAGACTCCACCGCGCGCATGCACCGTATGGTCTACGGACTGATACTGCCAACGACTCCGGCCACTCCAATGCGTTATTCGAGCTTAAACATTATTAATTTAGAAATCATTATTATTAACGATGTTATGATTTTATTTTTGTATATTTTTACATGGTTCATAAGCATAAATTTCCTATCTGTTTTACACAGCTAACAACGTTATTTAAGTAATTTTTCAATGGCATTTGTACAAAAATTTTAATGTACCAATAACATTTTATAAGTTGGTCGACTGTTACTCGTAAACTTGTAAAGCCTGTTATGATTTCATTTTTGTATATTTTTACATGGTTTGTAAGCATTATATTTACTCTGTTTTACACAGATATCAACTTTATTTAAGTAATTTTCAATGGCATTTGTACAAAATTTTTACTGTTCCAAGTACATTTTATAAGTTGGTCGACTATTTATCGTAAACTTGTAAAGCCTTGTTATCCGTGATAATTTTCCTTTTAATTTCGTTAAATTTACTACCGCGAATTTTTCCACATACCTGTTTGTGAATGCAGCCACAATACCTGTTGATTTGATGTCTGATGGAAGGTGGGGGCCTGGTGCCTTTGGTGCTTTGGTGACCTGTTGTTTAGAGTATGTGACATAGTATGGCGTGTTAAGCAACTGGAAGGTATCTGGTACCCTTGGTGCTTCGAGACTGACCTGCTGTCTGATGGAAGGTGGGAGCCTGGTACCTCCGGTGCTTTGTTGACCTGTTGTTTGGTGTGTTAAGCATCTGGAAGGTATTTGGCACCCTTGGTGCTTCGAGACCGACCTGACGTTTGTTGCGAGCCAGGTTCGTTAGGTAGGTTAGTGGTCGAAGGGGCCCAGCACGCCCGGTCCACGCCACGCGTTGTCCAGGTGGATGGCCGAAAGGGCCCAGTACTATTATTGCAACAATCGAAATCCTAATATTCTATTGCAAAGCGTATCCGGATTGCTTGTGAATTAGATACAGTAAAATTTTCTTGTTTTCTTGGCTGGCCTACAACATGTCACACCAGCTGCACGCATATTGAGGTTCCGTGCAGATGTAACGTTGTACGTTACTATTTACATAAACAACATATTGACAACAATAAATGTCAAGACAAACCACAGATATTATACCATTAGGGGCGTCTTAAGTTACTAACGGAATTAGTTAGCTGTCCGTGCTAGTGGTGTGCGCGGTCGGCGCGTTCGAACGTGTGAATGAGGACCGGTAACCTTCATTTAGCCTCCGCGGACACTCGACTCACGATGACCAGTCATTCGAATTCCTGCTCCGGGCGAAGACTTACGTATTCACTTGATCCTATATCACTTGTGACGTTACATACGTAGTCTTCATAATTGTTTAAGCCTAAGGCGGGCAACAGTTTTATTGACTCATATTAGTCAACGTAATAAGTTCTGTGCGTTTAGTAACCCCATACAAAGTTCCGGCTACCCTAACTCCAAAGTTCCGGCTACCATTCCACCAAAGCTCCGGTTAATCCGGGCATACATCGAGCTCCGTGCCGGGAACCTCTGCACCCGCTTGGCCACGACGAGCTTCTTACGGGTCTGGCACGAACATCCGCCGACCGTCACCATCCCTGGCGTCAGCAGCGTGGCACATCCGCTGAGTCATCGTCGCACCAGGCTGAGCCAGGAGAGTACTGCGCGACTCCCAAGGGAATTGGAAAAATTTTGTGTGCCATAAACTTACCTACCCCCTTTCTCTTATTTTTTTAAATATAATTATTTCATGTTGACTTGGATACGTGGTCTTATTTATACCCCCACGTATACCACATCCGTCACACAGTTTGTAATTTTACGTCATGTTTAGTCACCGTGGGACGAGTAGTGAACTAGTGAGGAAGGGCTCAGTCATATGCCAAGCAGTTGCTTACATAGTTATGTCACGGTGCCGCGTTTTGTTATCTGTGTATGCAAATCCACCTTTTGGTCCCGGTCGGCGAGGATCAATGCTTCCCGAATTTGCATAACGATGGACCCACAATTGAAAAAACATTGTCTCCCTCTTATGCACCTTGTGGCGCGCCGTCCAGGCGACACCTCATCTTTAGAGTAGAATAGAACAGCAGCAACTTTGATCATAAAGCGGTATACCTATTGGGTTAGGGAGAGACCTTAAATAAAGCATAAAATTATTAATAAACCGCCTACGCTCATCGGCTCAGCCACCAGGATCCCATCATCCTCCCGTACGGGTTCCCGCGCACGGCACAAACACGCGGGAGGTCATTGCTATCTATCATCTGATTTTGTTCGTGTGTTTTTTGTTTGTGCCCGGTGATTTCTGTTGTGTCTATTTCACATGGAATTAGACCAATAACGGGGCGGCAACCTCGAGAAGAACCATCATCGCACTTGCCTTAAGGATCTACACGACCGTAGCGCTCTCCCTCAAGACCACACACCTCCTTCTGAGATGGCTCAGAAGGAGTCAGGCAAGGTAGGCCTGCGTCTACAAAGCCAAACCAAGGAAGCAAGCGAATGAGCGAGCAAAGTGAGGCGTGATGCTGTATACAAAGCATGAGTTTGTGAACGCAATCCTACACCTGTGGTCGGGGACGGTCATCCCTCCCCGACCACAGGTGTTGGATGCCTGCCGACATGACTTGGCAGCATGTCCATCCATACTGCTGGCACTTGTAGCATAGTGTGACCAGAGTAAAATCCCTTGCAGGGCATAATGACCAATTCATAAACATTCGGTCTTTTGACATCAGGGCTTTACGTATGACTGCTGACACTTCTACCACATAGTTACAGGTCTCAGCATCATTCTTACCTGATTTGTGGCTCAACTTAATTGAGGTTAAAAACGTCTCAAGGCCGCAGTCCTGAAGTTTCTCGGCCAGATGATAGAATAGACAAGAAAAAACTCTTTTTCTGGCATGGATGTCGGTATTCCTATAACAATCACCCTAGGCTTCCGTTTATGAGGCTCGTCGACTATTAGGCCTGACTTCAAAAGCTGCACCGATAGTCTCAGCTTTTCGATGTCGTCCTTCGTCTCGGTGCTAATAATAACACCTCCGTTCCTCGTCTTGCGTACGCCTCTTACGTGGCTTCATCTGTTCATGGTGAATTATTTTTGGACAAGTGATTTTGTCTCATCGCTGGTCTTCAATTTGTCTTTTGGATAGATGGCCACAGAACTTAGTTTATTGCCTGTATAAAATTGTTGGCACCTTTTTACCACGTCCGCAAAAGTAGTTCCCTGAACAGGTGTCATGAATTCACCTATACTCTGCTTAAGTTTCTGTAGTTGGTGTGAGAGGTCAAGTTGCTTCTCAATGCTTTGTACAGTGTGGTGGTATTGAGCAGCTCTCGCCTTGATAGACTGATACTGTACGGTCATCTGCGATGTCCCGTTACATACTTTACGGCATAAAGCATTGATACGTAGTTTCTGTTCCTTATTCATTTTACCGTCGGCTACAATAGTACATACATCCTTCAGGTTCTGCTCGATAGTTATCATCCAGTTCTGAATCTCTGGCGTCGAAATAATTTCAAGGACATCTTTTGTTTTTTGGTGTGGCTCCTTGGAGGCTGGAGCGGCTTCAGGAACGGCAGCGGGTACAGGGGTAGTGGGCGGGGAGCGAGCATACCTGCTACTCTGGTTGAACGGACTACCTTCCACTGTGATTGAATGACGTTATCTTTTCTTAAATTATCGATCACGGGTAATTTTCACAAATTACACGCTTTACACCAAATTAATAAATAGCACAATTAGCGTTCGTCGTACCTTCCATTGTGATTGAATGATGTTATCTTTTCTTAAATTATCGATCACGGGTAATTTTCACAAATTACACACTTTACACAAACCTAATAAATAACACAGCGTACGTCGTAAAACTAGGTCCCAATATTTCGCAAGTGATCATTTGTTTATTTTAGTAATTGTTCGACATGTCTGTTCACTATGCCAAATCAATAAAAAATTACAAAATTAAAGCGCATCAAAGTCCTGAACTTTGATGCGCTTTAATTTTGTAAATTGGGGGCTTGTGACGTCACTAAGTCAGTATAAAGTGTACTAGCGGCGTGACGTTTCACGATATTTCAACGCATTAAATCGTCATCACTTGATGTTCATGTTCACGTGTCAAAAGAAAACACACGTGTCCAATATTTTTTATTAATCTACCTGACAGACAAAAAATAAATTTCCAGAAAACTACCCTATTGCAGTACGGTATTTTTAACGCCGCTCGATGAGGCTCCTTTCATACATATTTTTGTGTGTTCTTCTCACCGCCACTCCTTCCTATCAGACATAAGCGTGGCTGCTAAAGAGACCATACAAATGGACGAGGATGGTGCGCGGGAGGCGCTCTACATGAGTGACGTAGATCCCAACGAGGCCTGTCTGCACGCGCTGTTCTCTGGCGAAGCCCTGATCGTGCTGTTCAAGATGTACGAAACGGATTCCCGGGACTTTGTTAGTAAGTGTTAGTAGTATTAATTTGAAGCTTTTTTAACCATGTGCGTCTCATATCACATAAAGTTATTTGTTGAATACCATTTATACACTCTAAAACTTATTTCGTATAACGTTATTGGATATAACGGTTAGTTAATCGAAAATCATTAGATCTATCGTTTAAAATATATATTTGTACCTTTGTCCTGTCAGTACGGAAAGTTTGCCATCATTTTGTGTGTTGGTGACCTGATATGACATCTCATTCGTACGTTCCTCTTATAGTTCATGACACTTCATGGTTAAAAAAGGTCGAATCTGTTCCAAAACCGAATCGGGGCGCCCCGACTTTACGTGGTCTTTTGGCTGCTACCCCTAGAGTGTATATAGAAATCGGAGGCGCGAAGGAAGAGCTATCCCCGCCCGCTGTAACAAAGCATAGGCATGCGAGCCGTAGCGGCTGATGCTGGTCGCCGCCCGGGGACGACCAGTAAGCCGAAGCTGCGGAGGTGAGCGTAAGGGTGAAGGGGTTGTACTTCCCGAAGCGCCGGGGACGATGCAAAAGCATCTTTAAAGTTCAATAAAATTATGCAAAACAATACCGTTATGCTCAATTTGTTCAATGGTTTAGAAAATGTACAATAAAATGATATTTAGTATAAACGTGATTTTTCCAAAATAATCTAAACATTAAATGAAAAATTGTATCAATGCTTGACTAAGTATGACTAAGTTTTAATCTTATCTTATCTTATATCTTATCTATATATATAAAAATGAATTCCTATTTCCCTTGGTCACGGCATCACGCGTGAACGGCTGGACAGATTTCGCTTATTCTTTTTTTGTTGTATTTGTTATTGTCAGGAGAAGGTCCTTATAAAAAAAAATTGGACCTTACCTAGGGTAGGGTCGGTATGTAGGTAGGGTAGGGTAGGTAGGGTATGGTAGGTAGGGTAGGGTAAGTAAGGTAGGGTAGGTAGGTAGGGTAGGGTGGGTAGGTAGGTAGGGAAGGGTAACCCTACCCTACCCACCCTGGTAGGGTAGGGTAGGTAGGGTAGGGTAGGGTCGGTAAAAATAGAACCAAAAATTCGAAGACGTTGTGACATCCTCCAACCCGCATTGGGCCTGGTAAATTACGGCCCATTCTCTCTTACAGAGAGGAGGCCTGTGTCCCAGCTGTGGGAACATTAAAAGGCTGATAATGAATAAAATAAATCAGTTGGACCACGGGTCTTCGGTAGGGGCAGTTGTCCAACCATTATTTTTAGTTGGACAACTGCCCCTACCGAAGACCCGTATTTCAACCAGTTGGACATTATATTTGGACCACGCCCCCTTAACGACTTTAATCATGTAGTACATAATTTTTATGTATCGTCAATAGTTTTCTCAGCGCATGCCAAATATAGTATATTATGCAACTAGTGAATAAAGGACGGATTTAAAGCGAGGGCCATAGATGAACCAAGAGCGAGTGACGGATTCTAACGACTGAATCACGACCGTAGGGAGTGATTCACGATGAGTGAATCATGAGCATAGCGAGTGATTCAAGTGTTCGAATCCTGAGCGACGTGAGTGATTCATGACCCTCGATATCAATCCGTTTTATTCAAGAGTTGCATACTATATTTTATACCATGACTACGAGAAAAAGAAAGATTTTCGCGAAAAACACAAGGAATAATAATAAATAAATAAATGGTTTTATTACCTACCTTCAAAATTTACAAAAAATGTGAAACCTCAGGGTTTTAATTTTTTTTTGTAAATCGAAGCTGAGCTAGGTAACAGCAAATGTGTTTCAGGGGCCAGTGACCGCCTCCGTTTCGTTACATAATTATAATTAATTAAACATCAAAGAAATTAATATTAGAATTACAATCCAAATAAGTATACACTAAATATCCTAGAGCGAAATCAAAATCATGAACATATTGAATATTAATTGGATTAAATATAAACTATAATAAACTAACTGTAATACAAAAATTTTAGCAAATAAATTAATAAGCAATAATTATTCATAATTTAACATGAACATAGAAAGGCACACACAGTAGATTTAACCAAATAAACGCAGATAGATAGGAAACGAATAACTGAAATTTTAATTATAAAGGAAAATATTAAGCGCTATTCCTCTCTCCTAGACACTAACTGTATCTAGAATGTTGTTGTGCCCGACAGGGTCCATAATTGTTTCTGTAACTAATATTTACCACCTGTATGTACATTATGGATGCATTTGAATTTGAATTTAAAATCCTAAATATAAACAAACTCAAAATTAAATCGATGAAGGAGTTTGAAAGTCGAGTACGGTATTATTCTTTGCACAAGGAGCACAGTAAAAATGGAATTAGTATCAAGTATTTTATGCGCAAGGAGGTTGTATAGGACTAAGATGGAGGTCGAATATATATTAGTCGGTTTACACACGGCACCGCACACCGCCGCGGTAGGCAGTGAAGCGGACCTCATGTCGCATTGGCCTCTAATAAATCAGTTGATGCCTTACACGTACACCGCGCGGGTCGAGCGGTGCCGTGTCACCGTGTGTAAACCACCTTAGTGTGTTCTAAATTCAAACACCAAAACGGTGATTAAAAGTGCGTTTTATTTACTGTTTTTAGTGAATAAAATAAGCTTTTTAGAGGGGGAATGGTATAAATGAATTTTTTAGGCAACATTTGGCACTTTGGGTTATATTATTGCAATTTTCATAAGGATCTAAAATTTTTTGAATACTGTAGTTTTCTACTGGTGAAAGAATTTTCAAAATCAGTTTAGTAGATCCAGAAGATTACCACCTACAAGCTCACAACATCACTAACTCACAAACTTTACCTCTTTATAATATTAGTATAGATTAGTAAATAGTAATTAGTATATATTAGTATAGATTACTTACCCGCTTTAACCCCCGACGGAAAAATACTGTTATAGGTTTGACATGTCTATGTGTGTCTGTCTGTGACATCATAGCTTCTAAACGAATGAACCGATTTTGATTTAGTTTTAATAAAAACTAATATTAGAATAATGATTTCCAGGGTATCTAGGAAAATTATAAAGGAAAAGACGGAGCGTGGTTACAATGACAACGTGTATTATGCAGAAGAAAAAAAAACACTTTTTAAAACTAAAGAAAAGGATGCGTTCAATATAGTAAATAAATAGAGTGACTGCGTTCACATTTCAGCAGATTTTTAATTACATCAGCAAATTATAAAAAATACCATTGATTTTTTATTGTAAACTGTTGAGATGAAGATATACTTAAAAAATAACTCGATTAGGACAGCTCAAAATAAAACTCTGATCTATTTCTATTGAAGTAGGCCAAGTCCTAAGGAAGCAGGTGATGCCAGTCAGATGTCGTTCTTCTAAACTCTCGGTAGATTGCAGACTACGAAATAACACAACCTTTAACCAACAATCCGCGACCAGCAAACTCATAATAAATAATTATACCAGCCCGTTACTATCCCACTGCTAGTCAAAGACCTCTTCTCACACAGAGAAGGCACGAGCAATAATCAGCACGCTTGCGCAATGCGTGTTGGCGATTTCAGACTTATATTGATTATAAGTCCAGGTATCCTCACGATGTTTTCCTTCACCATTGTCAGCGATGTCCAAAATAAACTTGGAAAGTACATATGATTTTGAAAAAGTCACATGCTTGCCTGGATTTGAAACTAGAGAAAAAACCTCAAGCACGAGAGTCCACTTGGGCCACCACGACGAGCAAACCTACCTCTTATCAATAATTACACATTTCTTTCTCCATTTATGCCCAAACAGAACTGATGCGCTACACTCTATACGAGGAGATCCCGATACCCAAGGAGGATGTGGCTCCAGAGAAGCAGTTGCCTCCCATACCCGCCTATGAGCGTTACGCCAGTATCAGCAAAACTGCGAGGGAAATCCGGCGGGACCGGTACAACGCTAAACTTGCTAAGTTGGTGAGGACGAGGAGTATTGTAACCTTAAATTTAAGCAAACTTTAACTTTGAAAATAAACTTTAATTAAAAAATACAAAACTAATTAGTTAATTAATTTATAAACTTTATACGGCGTTTTTAATCGGAACTACAGGTTGACCTCGAATGATACTCTAAATAGTTAAACACTGCGCGCGCTCTGCCCTTTATCTCGAAAATAGTTCAAGATGTTAAAAAAATGTTTAAACAGAAGTTGTAGAGAATTTAATCCGCTATATGTTTATTTGTATGTATAATAAATTATGCATACAAATAGCATAAAACCCATAGGAAACGAGATATTTGCAATAAATTTGTAAAAAACGTTTTTTTGACCTTCGACCTTGGAATATCTGTAGTCGCAGACACACTACGATAAGTAGTTTTTGAGACAAGTGTCAGGGTGTCAAAATGAAGGTTTATACAAGTTTATAACCGACTATCTATCATTCCGAGATTCTTGCCCTAAATTGACTAATTTTCTTGGACTACTGGCAAAACGCTGTTTTGTTGCTAGTACGTCATAGTTTGCAAATTCCATTAATTTCGTAAACAGCAACCAAACCTTTGGTAACTAATAAGTGATTTCAGTATTGTTGACCGCCACGGAAAATATAGGTACGCATCGCATAAACATTCGTGCCTCCAGCCCAATAAAGGGATTCGTTAAAAGGGGGTTCGTAATTGGTCATTAAATACTTTTCTGTCTGTCTAACGGATTTTTGTATTTTTTTACTGATGTCACTAGTGGTCCAAGATCCCAGAAGTTTCTGAAGTCTTCTACACAAAATTGTAGGATTTTGTAGTAACCTTAGCACCTGGCACCTGTAAATTGGTCGTCTCGGCCCGAGTTAGGAAGTATGCATACGTTCAAATCCCACACATTTTTTTATAAAGGTGCTAAAACGTCTGGGGTCTCTGGGATTTTGCTCTATACCACTATGGTGATTGCCAGCTAATGGGACTACTTATGCATAAGGAGAGTTTTTGACACATTAAACAGTAGAGATATCACAAATTACATTAAAGTCGTCACAATCTAAGAACGTTCAGGTTCAGAATGTCCAATTCCCAAAATGTCCAACGGTTTCTAAATGTCCAATTCCCGAAATGTCCAACTCACAAAATGTCCAATTCCCGAAATGTCCAATTCTCAAAATGTCCAATTCCCTTTCTCATTTTACATGTCGCGATAACTTTCTACGTAAGAAATTGAAAAATCTAATACATAATCCTAATGAATTACTATGTTACCCATACACTATAACAACGAGTATCATTCGCAAGCATCAAGTTTAAATTATTAAGTATTTGTATGATTTCAAGAGGATTCACGTAATACATGGCACTCATACCACTCAATTTTCATACAGGCACAAGAGAAAGAAGAGGCTGAAAGGTTAGCGTCTGAACAAGCTCGCATAGCGCGGGAGGAGGCAGAAGAAGCCGCCAGGCTCGAGAAGCAGCGCCAAGAAGAAGAGAGGATGGCCAGGATTGCTGCTGGAGTAAGTCATTTCATTTACTTGCCACATAAAGCAGGCAATTTACGTACGTGTCGTGGATCTCGATCCACAAATCAAACGACTCTGTTCCAGCCTACGTCATAACACAACGAGTTTTACAATAGAGTACCTACATAAATAATGTTTCAAGTGTTTTAACTAGTGGACTCCAAACTACTATGCGCTCCATTGTGCGTAAGGGACAGATGTATATGACTTGTATACATCTATTCCTTACGCACAAAAGAAATGACCTTGTTTTTTTCCCTGGTCGAGCCTGTCTCGTGGAGCCCTTTAGAGGTTTTAGTAATGTTAGTTATAAAAAAAAGTTAATTTAAAAATCAAAAACCCGACTGCAACTAAAACGCTGTAAACAAGAAAAAATCATGCTGTGCCGTCGGAGTCTATATATTCGCGAACTGGCTGACCCCGTTTTAGTTGCAGTCGGGTTTTCGATTTTTAAATTATTATTTTTTAGGGTTCCGTACCTCAAAAGATAAGAAAAACCTGAAATTTTATAAAGTGCAAGTTCGGTCATGCATCGAGTATTGCTCTCACCTCTGGGATGGATCTGCCAAATATCAACTTGATGCACTTGAGTCGATTGACAAACGGGCCAAGAGGCTTATCGGCAACGATGCACTGGTCGCCTCAAAGCTTCAGAGCCATCGACGCCAGGTGGCCAGTCTGTCGGTTTTTTATCGGTTACATTTCGGGGAAAGTGCGATGGAACTGCACAATTTGATTCCGCCTAGCCGTTTCCATCACCGGACAACAAGACGTACGGCAATGTGCCACCGGTAAATGGTGGACATCCCACCCATATGTACAAAGCGTTTTGCGAATACGTTCATTGTACGCACAGTTAAGGAGTGGAATTCCCTGCCAGAGTTTAGTTACAACCTATAGCTACAACCTTGGGGTCTTTAAGTCAAGAGTGAATAGTTTACTTCTAGGCGAGCGTGATTCACCGTCGACCACATCATAGCTTACCATCAGGCGAGATAGTGGTCAAACGTGAGTCTATCGATAAATAAAAAAAAATAAAAAAGCCTTTCCTTGCATTCGGATAAAAATATAGTGAGCATGCACTATAAGAAAGATAATCGTAATATAAATATATATATAAATAAATATAATCGTAATCAAGTGTCACAAAAATCATGTTTATTACAAAGTTTTGATTCGTAAATCACACATAATTCCTAGGGTGTTACCGCAACAATCGATTGACGATTTGTCATTTATTTAATAAAACGCAATTTTATTAAAGAAATAATTCTTGAGATATTATTTAGAATAGATATAATTCTTGTATCAAGTTTCAGTGGATATTTTGTTTTTCTTTCTCTTCCGCTGTTATTTTCTGATCTTATTGCGGGATCTAAGGCAGTTGGACAGTCGGGGCGCACGGTTGGCGCAGTGGTTGGCCGATTGACTGCTGCGCTGCGTGTCGCGGGTTCGATTCCCGCACGGTAAAAATATTTGTATGAACTACAGACAGTAACTCACATACACAACACCCAGAGCTGGAATAGCTGTTGTTCCAGCTCTGGGTGTTGTGTATGTGAGTTAATCACACTAATATTATAAAGGCGAAAGTCTGTGAGTGTGTATGTTTGTTACTTCTTCATGCTCAAAAGGCTGGACAGATCTGGATGAAATTTGGCTCAGAGATAGATTATAGTCTGGAATAGCTCATAGAATATCTTTTTTGCCGGTATAATGTTTCTTTGGGAAATTTTTCGACGTTCACGCGGGCGAAGCTGCTGGCAGAAGCTAGTATGTTTCTAAACGCACCCACGATACAGGAACAAATTCCCAGTGTGGGCAACGTTTTTTTTTTTTAGCCCACTTTATCCCACTCCTGGGCAAAGGCCTCCCACTCATCTTTCCAGGCAACGTTTACATAAGAATAAAAAAAGAGTTGAATCGTTCCTCCTGGACTCGTCGAGCGTTGTACTCGGCGCTTTTCTTGTGGTCAATTCTGGCTTTCAGAAGTAGCAGTGGTAAGGAATAGTGTGTGTGTGGCTTCAAAAAATCAATCTGCCTAGCCGTTGCCCAATTATGTTGGGGTCGGCTTCCAGTCTTACCGGATTCAGCTAAGTACCAGTGTTTACTGCCTATCTGACCTTCAAAAGCCAGTGGGTAACACGATACCTCTTGGCTAGACTGGTGTCAGATCTCAGGTTCCTGACTACCCGTAACCGTGTACCCGTAACGACTGTCAAAGATCTTCAAATGACAGCCCGGACCAACGGCTTAACGTGCTTTCCGAGGCACGGAGGAAACTCGCTATGGTCACCTATCCATGGATCGACCTTGGCAAGCGTTGCAAGTTGAAGATCGGCCCAAAAATAGTGTGTCAAGCTTGTCGCATAAAAAATACCTTCTACACTTCTCGTTCTTTAGGGTTCCGTACACAAAGGGTAAAAACGGGACCCTATTACTAAGACTTCGCAATCCGTCTGTCTGTCTGTCTGTCTGTCCGTCTGTCTCCAGGCTGTATCTCATGAACCGTGATAGCTAGACAGTTGAAATTTTCACAGATGATGTATTTCTGTTGCCGCTATAACAACAAATACTAAAATCAGTATAAAGTAAATATTAAAGGGGGGCTCCCATACAACAAACGTGATATTTTTGCCGTTTTTTGCTCGATATTAATAACGGCAACAGGTAGACGCTTGAAATATTCACAGAATGTTTAGTTGTATATTTACTTCAAAAAATAATAATTAATAAATTAAAATAAAATAAATTAAGGGGGGCTCCCATACAACAAACGTGATTTTTATGCAGTGTTTTGCGATAATGGTACGGAACCCTTCGTGTGCGAGTCCGACTCGCACTTGGCCGTTTTTTTTTAGTTCTAATCTTGGGCTTAGAGTATTTCCAGTCTTCTCTATAAGTAGTATTCTATCATTATTTTTGCCGAAAGACGTCCACTGCTGGACATATACCTTCCCCAAGAGTCGCTACACTGATCGGTCTTGTGCATTTCGCATCCACCGGATGCCCGCAGCCTTGACCATGTCATCGCTACACCTAGAGGGGGTGCAGACAGGCTGTTCGGTTCCAGTCTTTGGTATTCTCTGAATAGTATAAAACAAAGTCGCTGTTTACATCTTTTGTGTTTCTCCGCTAAATTGTTCTCAACCACGCAACCGACTTTCATAATATGTTTTCCCTAATAGAAAGAGCGATAAACGAGGAAAGATGTTGTGTTTAATTTGTCATGTATGAAGCCAGGACGGGTCACTGGTAGAGTATATTGTACTATAATTATTATTACTAGCCCCAACTGTCCCACAGCTGGGCCTTCCTCCTTTTCTTCCATCGTATTCTGGTTAACTTTTTTCCAATCCTTAAGGGATAGGTGGTCCGACAACCTCCTTCGTGGCCATGGTACCAGGTCGCCGTAAAAAAAAAATAGTCTGCCAACCAACCAACAGTCCAACCAGTTGGATCAGTTTTCATTCTAATCAGATGCAACTGAGTACCAAAATTTAACATGGACTATCAAAGATATTCAAATGACAACCGAGACTAGCGGCTTTACGTGCTTGCCGAGGCACGGAGGAATCTCGGTTTGTAAATTCATTCCATTCTTTATTGCTCACCCATCCATGGAATGACCCTCGCAAAAGTTGCTTAACCTTGAAGAGCGATGTCAAGTAATATTTTTAATGTTCCAGTTACCAGCAGATCTTCCACCACCGGAACCGGAACCGGAACCAGAAGTACCAGAAGGAGAACAGGGTGCAGAAGGGGAACCCGGCGCAGAAGGGGGAGAAGGCGGTGAAGGAGCAGAAGGGGCAGTGGAAGGAGCGGTGGCGACAGAGGTCACAGCTGCCACCCAGGCACCGGCGGAAGAGGTATGAATGGAATCCAAACTATACTATCCATAATCCATATACATACTTACATCCATACTTACTTATATCTTAATAATATTATAAATGCGGTAAAACTTATAGGCGATGTGCTTCAGAAAGGCCAGGTGCGCAGTACTCATAACCGGCGTGTGAGAATGGCTAGATGTATGAATATGAGTGAAGCAAAAGAAGTAGGTATGTAAGGATCGTAGCGGGTGGCGTTCTGTAGTTTCTGACTACCCCCATGGGGAAAAATGCGCGAGTTTATGTATGAATGTATTATAAATGCGAAAGTATGTATGGATGTGTGTATGTTTGTTACTCAGTCACACCAGAACGGCTGAATCTGAGTGAAATTTGGCACAAAGATAGATTATAATCTCGAATAGCATTATTTCCCTTTATTTCCATGTATTTTGTATGAAATTTAAATAGAATGGGAAGCCGCCCGTGCCATGTCCGCGCCTGACTCTATTTCTATGTGCCCTGCGCTTTAGATAAAATACGCACCACGGGGATAAAGCAGTGTCTTACGTCACGGGCGGCATATTTTAAGTGCGGAGTTCATCGAACAACCAATCAGAGTAAAGTTTTACAGGTTGACAAACATTATGAAATACATTAAACAAACCAATATGTTGATTCCGACACAAATCAAAATAAAGACAGTCTCAACTACACTGTCTTAACTATAAAACTTTGGAACGTGCTTCCCCTTGACATCAAATAAGCTGAGAGTAAATTGTCATTTAAGCGTAGAATCCAGAATTATTATTTGTCCACTCATACATAGCTTGGTCTTCGTCATAGTTATTATGTTTTAAACTCAGTCTCATTTAGAATTTGGTATTTATTGATATATTGTTTAGTCTATTCTTTTAGAAAGTATTTATGTATTTTATTAGTTATGTAGTTTATTAATATCCGACTTTAATTATTGTTCATATTTTTTATTTTGTACACCTACCACTGTTGTGTCCTTTTTAACCCAAAGGAATACCTTGCTGCATAAATCCTCCTATGTATCATCATTGTACATGAAGTTTAAATTTAATAAATAAAACAGATTATTTCGACTAAACCGGTGCTTATATAGGTACTGTTAAATTATCAAACAAAAAAAAAAGATGAATCTAGTTTCACATTCGCAAGCATCAGTAGGTCTCTTTGGAGAAGAATGTTCAAGAAACTCCACGGACCTCTTTTTCATCAGTTTAATTACAGGTATTTGGTTACATCATTCTTGTTGGAAAAATACATATCACATGTGAAAACGATGTAAAATACGTGCAAGTAAAAGCGTCTAGCGTAAAACAAACAATTCAAAAATATAATATATATAAATTAAAAAAAGGCCGAGGTTACCAAGTTATGACGCATGAATTGGCACCACTCGGCTCAACCATCATGAAGGGAACCGAATGTTCCAACAAATGTGCCACCATCAGAGATACATTAGAGAGAGCATGTCACACTCAACTGCCAGGGAACACACAAGTCAACGAACGATATATAGGTACAGTAAATGGTAGATTTACAGTTGGTACATAGTACTCACATATGTGCTGTGCAGTTAAGTTATATAATACTAAAAGAAATTGTGTTTATACAATACAATTATATAATATATTCATACGGTCTTCAGCAGGTCCAACAATACTTCAAATCTTTTCTGCTTATCACTTGCATTTGCGCACTTTTTTTTTTGGGTGGGAAATCCTCCAATGACTTCTCCCGCTCTGGGTGAAGCGGAAAGGCGTGTCAGATTTTTACTGACTAAAATGCACCCGTGTTCCTACAGTTGCTTGAGCCAGGGCCGCGGTAACTTCAAATTTATCCACGCCCCAGACAGGCATCGGCCCTAGCGGACCCCTTCAGTTTTGCTGACATCTGTTTGAGGCGCGCGTGGAACACGACGCGCCGTCGACTCGGGCCTGGTCCTTATCGGACGGTGAGCTACCAATGGTTAGCTCGCCGTCCGATAAGGACCAGGCCCGCAAGCCCGCGCCTACGGTGGCCGGGAATCGGCTTGCAACTCCCGACGCCCAGGTCGTCTCCTGCGGTGGCTAGGGGCGTGAGGGCGTCTCCGTTGCGTCTCCCTCACGCGTGCCGCCTCCTACTTCGTGAGCATTACTGCTTCGCTGAAGGAGGGGACAGTTTCCCATGCTCTCTCGCTCCGTACCATGGCCTGAACCAGGGCCAGACGCGAGAGGTCGCCACCGCTGATCGCCTCCACGAGGACACGGCGGTGCTCCGCCCAAGCGGGGCAGACCTCCACCGTATATTCTACCGTGTCCTCCGGGCGATACTCACAATGGTGACACCCGGGGGCTGAGTCACCCGCGTCCGTAGGTGAGTACCCCTTTTGTTACCCTACACGTGGTCCCCGGGTGGTGCTAAACAGGTGACACAAACTGGTGGTAGGTTTCGGCCGAAGGCTTGCGACCACCCACCGAGCAAAGACGTACCGCCAAGCGGCCTAGCCGTGTTCCGGTACGATGCTCGGTGTAGCCACAAGAGGAGTTGGGTCGAGATAGTTGTTCCATTGCAGGCAGACCAGCCTGACTCGCGTTGTTATGGGCCAATCGTGGGACTAGTCGCGGAGGGTAGCGGGATCCGAGGCACGGTGCGCCGCTGGCCGACCGCAGGTAGTTGGGGGCCCAAGTAGTGTGCCAGCCACACACGAAAGGCTGCCCCGCCAACTGTCGAAAAATCCCGGGATGCGCCATCGTGCTGGTTGGCGACCAGATGAGAGTGCCTGATGGACATTCCCGGGGGGGCTCGGGCGTCCCCGCAGTCTCCAGACTAGTCCCCCAATGATGACGTCCTGTCTGCGCGTGTCTGAAGGTTGCCAGCGTGGAACCTCATCTCACTTCCTTCTCCTCACCTTCCTTCACTCACTGCAATAATGCCAAGGAACAAAAAGAGAAAAGCTGAACAGCGGCAGCACTCACTCTCATATAAGGTTCACCTCAGTAACATCCGAGGTCTTCACTCTAACCTTGATGCAGTCCACCATCATCTGGAGACTGATAAACCAGCGCTTTTGTTCCTTTCGGAGACGCAGATCGGATGTCCGTCAGATGTGGCGTATCTTTCTTACCCAGGGTTTACCCTGGAGCACAGGTTCAAGCCACGTGCGGGTGTATGCATGTACGCCCGTGACGACATCTGTTATCGGCGTCTCCGAAACCTTGAAGACTCTCGATTCTCAGTGCTCTGGGCCCTGGTTGACACAGGCCTAGATAAGATTATCTATGCTTGTGTCTATAGGTCGCACAGCGGAGACATGGAGACAACCGGGCTTATACATTACCTTAGTGAGGCGGCTGATGAGGCTCAGCAACGGTACCCAACCGCCCAATTGGTGATACTGGGGGACTTTAATGCCCACCATCAGGAGTGGCTCTTCCCGTACCAGTACACTGACCATGCTGGGCGAGAGACGCGAAAGCTTGCGCTAGCGTTAAATCTTACTCAGCTGGTCCAGGGGGCAACGAGGGTGCCGGATGTTGAAACGCATACGGCTAATTGCTTGGACCTTCTGCTGACCACAGATCCAGACCGTTACTCGGTGTCGGTATCTCCACCTTTGGGTAGTTCCGACCACTGTCTGGTGAAGTCTGTATCCGTCTACTCCCCGCCCGATCCCAGCCCAAGAGGCACCCGGCGGGTATGGCGGTACAAGTCAGCAGATTGGGATGGCATGCGATCTTTCTTCGCATGCTATCCTTGGCAGCTTTGCTTTTCTTCGTCTGATCCTACGTCGTGCGCGGACGCTGTGACGGATTTGTTGCGTCAGGGAATGGAGTACTACATCCCGTTCTCTGACGTAACAATGTCTAGCCAAGACCGACCTTGGTTTGGCGCCGAGTGTATTCGCGCCGATGCGCGTAAACATGAGGCGTACCATGCCTGGGTCGACGCTAGAACGCGCAAGGCGAGTGACGTTGGTCAGAGGAAGAAAGCTTACAACAGGGCTGCCAAGTCCTGCAAGAAGGTGTTGCGAAGGGCTCGGTTCGACCACATTAGCCGGATAGGGATCAAACTTGCTTCCTACCCAGCAGGTAGTAAAGCGTTCTGGTCCCTGGCTAAATCGGTTGAATCGAACTTCTGCCGTCCCTCACTACCACCACTGCTGAAACCCGACGGGTCGCTGGCCCACTCCGCTGAGGAGAAAGCAAACTTGTTTGCCTCTCTTTTTGCGGAGTCTTCGCGTCTGAATCCTGGTGGCGCGCGCCCCCCTCCTTCTCCTGATGGTTGCGAGACAAGTATGTTGGACATTCGCATCCACCAAAAGGACGTACGTAGGGTGCTGCGTAACCTCGATGTGAATAAGGCTAGCGGACCCGATGGTATACCAGCAATTGTTCTCAGAACCTGTGCGCCTGAATTGTCTCCTATCCTGACGCGCCTGTTTCGCCTTTCTTATCAGACTGGAAAAGTGCCGAATGCTTGGAAGCAAGCCAACGTACAGCCCGTGCCCAAGAAGGGCAGTCGTGCTGACCCGGCCAACTACAGACCCATCTCTGTAACGTCCATACTCTGTAAGAGTATGGAACGTGTACTTAATAATAAACTCCTGGCATACCTAGAAGCTAACGACATCCTTAGCGACCGCCAATACGGCTTCCGCCGAAATCGGTCCACTGGGGATCTTCTAGCGTATGCCATTCACATCTGGAGTGAGGCCATCGAGAGACATGGGGAAGCGCTTGCCGTCTCCCTCGACATCTCGAAGGCTTTTGATAGGGTCTGGCACGAAAGCCTTATTGGTAAGCTTCCTTCATTCGGTCTGCCCGGTGGTCTGTGTGACTGGATTGCAGACTTCCTGAGGGGTCGGTCCATTCGAGTAGTAATCGATGGCTGCTCTTCGGACCTATTGGATATTAATGCCGGGGTCCCTCAGGGGTCGGTACTCTCAGCGACATTGTTCTTGCTGCACATAAATGAACTGCTGAAACCCGGCACCTTTGGGTATGCAGATGACAGCACTGTTGCTGAGAGATACTTGTCCAATGCTCGTGCTACCGGGCCTCAGATCCAGTCTCTCCGGGAGGCCATGGTGGAGCGCTTGAACCTGTCCTTGCAGGCAGTCTCCGAATGGGGCGATGCCAATCTGGTCAAGTTCAATGCCGCAAAAACACAGGCGTGTCTCTTCTCCGCGAAAAAGAGCCAATTTCACCCGGCTCCATCTTTCCGAGGTGTAACCGTACCGATAACAGATCATCTTGAGCTTCTTGGCGTAACGTTGACATCGACACTTAATTTTGGCCCATACATTGAGGCAAAGGCTCAACTGGCTGCCAAAAAGTTGGGGATCCTTGCGAAGGTGAGACGGTACTTCACGCCAGAACAGCTGCTTAAGTTGTATCAAGCGCAAGTTCGATCTTGCATGGAGTACTGTTCTCATCTCTGGGATGGATCTGCCAAGTACCAGCTTGATGCTCTAGAGTCGATCGAAAAACGGGCCAAGAGGCTCATCGGCAATGAGGCACTGGTCGAGTCAAAGCTCCAGAGCCTTGAACATCGTCGTCGAGTTGCCAGCTTGTCGGTTTTTTATCGGTTGCATTTCGGAGAGTGTGCGATGGAATTGCATGATCTAATTCCGCCTAGCCCGTTTCATCATCGGACTACAAGACGTACGGCGATGCGCCATCGGTACATGGTGGACATCCCACCCATGCGCACTAAACGTTTTGGAAATACTTTCATTATGCGTACAGCTAAGGAGTGGAATTCCCTGCCGGAGTCTGTGTTTCCAGATAGCTACAACCTCGGAGTCTTTAAGTCAAGAGTGAATAGGTTACTTCTAGGCAAGCGTGTTACACCGTCGACCACATCATCGCTTACCATCAGGTGAGATAGTGGTCAAGCGCGAGCCTATCCATAATAAAAAAAAAAAAAAAACCCGGGCGTTTCTTCCCGCCTTATCCTGAACCGGAACGTCCCAAAACAGCCGTGTCCGGTGAGGACCTGCGTTAGGCGGAAGGTGAGAACGCCGTGGTGCCTCTCAAGCCACTCCTCAAAGAGTGACCTTATTGCCACAATTGTGGCGTGCCCAGCGCTGGGTTGCGACAGTCGCCCTCTCCATGTCGCCATTTGCTCCTGTTAGTAAGTAGTAGTAAGTAGTTTCGCCCCGGCATTTCGCCTTCTCGCGCCATTCCCATATTTGCGCGATTACCTTTTCCTCCAGATCCCATGGCGGCAATTCAGCAAGGAGGCTCGCCGCCTCACCGGAGACCGTGCGGTATCCCCGGACCAGCCGGATGTCCATGATTCTTTGGGACGCGTTCAACCGGTAGGCTGGTCGGCGACTCAGGGAACGCGCCCATACCGTTGCCCCGTAAAGGGCCTGGACCGCACGACCCGTAGAGCCTCCAGCAGGAGGCGTTTGGACCTCCTAGATTGGGGAGGAGCCGCTTGAGGGCAGCCTCTGCCCACTCCAGTCTGGGAGCCAAACGTAGAAAATGCTCCATGAAATTCCGTCTGTCGAGGACGAGTCCCAGGTACTTCATCGTTGACCCGATGCCGATGTGAACCCCTCCAGCCATTATAAGGCATCCCAGCGGTGGCGCGTGTCAGCCGCCGCCTGGTGTGAATTCCCCTGTGCCAGGACCAGCGTGACGTCAGCGTAGCAAACCACACTGACGCTAGTAGTGAGATCGGCGCGCAGCACCCAGTCGTACGCGATGTCCCACAGATGCAGTCCCACGACCGATACCTTTGGGACACCGCACGTCATTTCTCGCCGGTTCCACTCTCCCTAGTGGCCGGGGTGAATGACGGCCGTAATCACTACAGCTGTGGACTTCGGGGCCTCTAGCCTAGCCGAGACGCTTTGCTCCTTGCGCTGCTTCCGCCTCTCCTTTCTTTTAGCCGCCCTTGCTGCCTTGCCCGCCTTCCTCTTCTCCCCGGCCACTTGCCATTCGGCGTCGGCCGCAGAAGATATTGGGACGGATGACTTGCCGCAAGCTTTGCTCCATGATTGGGCTGTCTCGACGAGCCCGCGGCAGCTGCGGCGGCGGCAAACGAGGTCTCCTGTCGTTGGCCCAGGGCCGCCTGCCTCGCCGTTAGCTGGGGGCGCAGGACGATGGCCTCCAGTGCAAAGAACCTGCTCTGAAAGGCAGCCAGCTCCTGCCACACTAGGTTCAGAACCCGGTTCTCCGCAGGCACGGGCCGGCCTAGCCCATACTGCGCCCCCTCCTGTGGCATCTCTCGGAGATGCCCCCAAGCCCGGCCAGGTCCGCTCGGATCTTCTCGTTTTCCTTTTGGAGAAGCTCCATGTTGGCTTTCAAGTGGGTGACCTCCACCAGCATCTTGGACATGCCATCCGAAGGAGGGCCAGCGCGGTTGGCCTCCGCCGCCGCCATTATGGAGGCCGTGGCCGCGGATATAGCCTTGTCTTTATAGGATTTGTTCCTCTTTAAGACGACATCCCGGATAGCGGCTTCCACAACCTCTGCGAACCTGGCCGCTCGTTCCAAATTGGAGCCACCAGCGGCTTCCAGTTCGTCGTCACGAGAGGACAGCCCTGCGGCAGGTCGATCCGGGGTGGCGCTCCTCCTCGACAAGCCTCTTGGTGAGCCCCCTCCCCACTCCTCTGTCTCGGCCCCCACCCCACCTACTGGAGGAGATCTACCGGGCCGAGGCCAGCTCGTCATTGGAGAACGACCCCAAGCCATCCCTCGATTTGGGGCGCTTCCGGAAGAACCTTAAGTTCTTCGCAGCAGCCCCCTTTACTTCACGCTCAGAGTTCTGTGGGCTTTGTGTGCCAGATTCATTTAAAAATATCGGTGTCCGTATTTCATGCATGATGTGGTTTGGGACAATCCCACCGCACTATTCCCAAACCACTGCAACTCCTGAAAGCCAGAATCAACAGTGGCGACCACCAGAAAAGCGCCGAGGCAATGAAGCTCGACGAAGTCCCGGAGAATGAATTTAACTGTCTTGGATCCCGCAACGAAATTAATCAGAAAAGAATAACGGAGGAGTAGGAAAAAAACATAAATTTCCACTTCCCTCCATATCAAGCAGGAGACAGAACAAACAAAGCCACTAGGCACAAAGGGTCGTTTACAACTGGGATGATCCCAGTTGCCTAGCACCACGGATAAAAATAAGAATTATATTATTTTTTTTATTTCCGTGTGAAATATAGCTTTATCAGCTTTCCTCCCATTTTTTAAATAAATTGTTTTAGTTATAAGAGTATTAAAAGCTCCATGCACTTCCAAGTTGATTGAGAGCGTTTGGTCTGCACCAAGTGCAAAAGACAACTCATAGAAATCCGACGACTGACAAAACACGAAGTTTTGAACATTAAGAAATGTTTTTATCACGTCTATTCAAAAAGAGCTAGTTTATTATTTGGAAACAGGGACTAAAATAGCTCATTAAGGACTAAAACTGATTTAAATTTGGAATGTTGATATCGTTAGTAATTAATGTTCCAATCAGCAAAGAGATCAATCATAAACCATGCGGTCCAAAATAGGATTAAATCGTTAAAATTTAACAAGCGAATGGCTGGAAAACCGCGCGCGAGCCAAATTAAAAAATAAATCTACAACTGTAACGGATGGTACTAATAAAATGATATACGATGCCCTTCTATAATTGTTCAAATATAAAAATTAGTCTCTAATTATTTCTAAGTTATGGAGGTCATGGGTTATGATTTCTAGGTTATGAAGTTAGGTTCTTATGGTTCCTAATTGTACGAAAAAAAAATAAACATAATATTCTTGTTCATAAGTTGCACTGCCTTATTTATTTCTTCCTTATTTCCTATTTTAGAATCATTCGGTACGCTCTGAATTCTGGAAAAACAGTTGTTTGCTCCCTAGATAAACAATCTACTGTTGTACTGTACAATTCCATATGGGCATTTAAACAAGTTGGATTTTTCCACGAGGTTAGATGCGAAATTCCTTGGGCTTCATTCAACTTTACATCCCTCGGTAATGGTTTACTTTACGTGGAGATTGCATGATATTAAATTAGGCATTATCGAGCAGTTGGTGTGGAAAACTATTTTTAAACAAATATCTGGGAACAAGAAACTAGCCTCTTCTTCTCCAGGTCCCAGGCTCATTCGTATATAATGTGTCGTTTTGTATACTGGCGGGATATACCCAATCAAATGAATCTGTCCAAACCATAGATATAGTATGTACAAGATAAACAGAGTCAGATGAAAAGCGAAACCAAAAAAATAAAATCTATGTGTTAGGGAATTGTCCATGTGTTAGTTAAAAAAGTGTTGTCAAAAAGTCCATGTTCAGTATCGATATCGATACTTTGTGAACACCATAAGAAATACGATTGGGTTGTTGGTTACATTGAACTGTGAAACCATGCTTTGTTTTAATTAAAATACAAATTACAAAATAATATCTCGCATGTATTTAAAATACGAAATATAAAATATTTTTAAGTCGTGTAATTATTTAAAATATAAAATACAGTATTTTACATATTTTTATTTAAAATACAAATTAGAAAATACAATCGGTCATCCATCGTGACATTCAAACTAATAAACTTAATCAATACACAGAAGTTAGGTGTAAATAACCGTTTGAAATGAAAATTACAATTTACAAGGTACTTGACAATTTGACGTACGCCATTTTGCTTATTTTCTGCAGAACGCATCTATTAATAAAATCGCTAAATGTATTTTGAAGCCAAAAGTATTTGAAATATTTTTTTTTATGCTTTGTTAGTAAGAACAAAATTCCTAATAATTAATTACGATCTAGCCTAAAAGACTAATAAGCAATTTAACTCTAACTTAATATGTTACGTTATATTTATTATTTATTTATTATAAACTTTATTGTACACCACAAAAAAAAACATAAAGGACAAACATTTTCAAACAAAGTGTACAATGGGCGGTCTTATCGCACAGGGCAATCTCTTACAGACAACCTTTGGATGGACTGAACGATAGGAGAAGAATTAAGGGCAGTCAGTGTACAATAGATCATAAATAATATAACTTACTTATACATAAAAACATAAAATACATACATACTATACTGCATATCTAATATACTAATAAATATTGAATATATGACAGGGAAAGGAAAAGACTAAAAAATTATAGTGAAAGGTAATGCTCCTTTACCATTTTCTTAAATGTTGGCAGTGTTTGTGCGCGTCTTATTTCTATAGGTAATACATTCCACAATCGAACTGCTTGAATCGTAAAAGATTTGTCAAAGAAGGAAGTGGAATGCATACGAACAGTCAATTTTAAATTCTCCGATGATTATGTTGAAACTAGTGTCCATTTGCACTTTTACACAAGTCCGTAGCACTTTCTTAGTCTGATATAATTTATAAAAACACTATGTTCATGTGTCATTTTAGATCGTCATTTCTTATGTACCAGGGTGCATTTACAGCATCCCTAAGCACTTTATTTTGGAATTGTTGGATTAATTTTACGTTGCTTTGTTTAGTACAGCCCCAAAGTTGGATACCAAACGTCCAAATTGGCATCAGTATATGCTTGTATATGGTTATTTTATTATGTATTGATAGACAGGATTTCCTTCCGAGTAACCAATACATACTTTTATAACGTATGTCGAGTTCCTGTCTTTTCTTTTTGTCATGGGCTTTCCAACGCAACTTGGCGTCGAGAGTTATGCCAAGGTATTTGGCTATATTAGCATGAGGCACTTGCATGCCATTTATGTAGATTGGGTGATAGTCCAAGTATTTATTTGTGAAGACAATGAGAATTGATTTTGACTCATTCAGTTTGATCTTCCATTTTTGTGTCCAGTCATAAAATTTGTTCACAGCTAGTTGAACTTTTTCTACTGCTTCTCTGTGGCTTGATCCGGTAGCCATAATTGCAGTATCATCTGCATAGGTCGCAATGGTGTTGTTTTCCAGTTCTGGGATGTCACATGTGTATAACAACTACAAAGTTGGGCCCAGCACACTACCTTGAGGTACCCCAGCTTTTATAGCGTTTAGCTCGGAATATGCGTCTTCTTGCCGTTATATTATATTAGTTATATACGACTCTAGGATATCTGCAAATGCTGGTAGCATGCATCCGAGCTTGAATATGCCAAACTTTGTCAAAAGCTTGCGTGACATCTAAAGTCACGGTGGCGCAGACTTCCTTATTTTCATGCAAACAATATAATGACATTCCTAAACCTACTCAAAGAAACAAAACATAATTGTTGAAAAAAAAAAAATAATAATAAACCTTCAACTTAAAGTACAGTTTAGATAAAAACATCTTCTCAATCGTACCTTAAATCTATTTTAACAAAACTTGACTTAATAAGTTTGTACTCATGTCATGATGTCACTAAAAACGATTAAGTTTTTATCGATACTCATGACGTCACCGCTTTGTCAAGCCCTAGCGTAAACAAACAATTTACTCTTTTACATAATATTTTCACAAATATTATTTAAATATACTAAATATACTTATATAATACAATGGAAATCAATATACTATTGTAAGAATCTTTTTCTGAGCCGATTACTAGCAGAAATTTGTCAAAATATGGTTCGAAACAATCCAAGGACAAAATTGTATTTACCTATGAAACGTGTATTTATTGGGGTTATTTCGTCTTGTAACGTCACATTCACTCACAGAACAAGCCACCATAGTTGCATAATTAATATTATTAATTTAAATCTAAAGATTATTATTTAAATGCAAGAAATTCACCGCGGCGTAAAATAGATGGGCCGCTATGGAACTTTCCTCGCGAAAAAAGTGACATGACTGGACTTTATTTACTCTCTCTTTTTCTCTTGGGCGGTTTGTACTTGATTACGATTTCTCGCTCGCACGCTTCGTGTATCTTTTGGCGTAGCAAAAAAATTCTAAATCTATGGTCCAAACCATTTTTTTTTTATGAGTGTTTTTTTTATTTTTTATTATTTAAATAACAATGAAAGATAGGAAAAATAGAGAGAATAGTAGAAATTATCAAATCCAAATCAAAACATCAAATAACGATTTTAAAGGCGAGTTTTTAATCCAGATTGGTACAAAGGATTCTATAGTAGAATCCCGAGCATAGCGAGGCTTAATATCTTAATCCCGAGCGTAGCTAAGGATTTTTCAAAGTACGTCACTCAAGCTTAAAATAGTGTTGCTCCCGAGGTGGACACTACTTTTTATCACCCTCTATGAGAAAATAAGGAAGTTCAACTTATGAACAAGAATATTACGTTTATTTATTTACATTCAATTAGAAACCATAAGACATAACATAGAAATAATAAGTGGCTAATGTTTATATTTGAACAATAATTATGGAAGTGCATCGTAACAATTTTATTAGTACCATCTGTTACAGTTGTAGATGAATTTTTTTACTAGGCGCGGTTTTCCAGCCAGTCACTTGTTCAATACAATTAATGTTCCCGTGCGGTCCGAAATAGAATTACAATCACTCATTAGCCATTCACCTCACTTCATACATTCGTCGTAATCGATTTAGCGATGTAATCCTGTTTTGGACCGCAAGGTTTGTGATTCATCTCTTACTTATTGGAACATTTACTAAGAATATCCACATTCCAAATTCAAACCACTTCTAGGCCCTAGGGATTAATGAGCTATTTTATTTAGTCCCTGTTTACAAATATTAAACTAGCTCTTTTTGAATAGATATGATAAAAAAAATATTTTTTGTACCAAAAATGCTTATTATCATTTCATTTAAAACAAACTTTATAATATTTATTTATTTATTTATTTAACTTACACACACTATCTTACAGGTTGAACCCAATACAATAGAATGGTTAAAATCTTAATCTAAAATTAGACTTTACTTAAATATAATTAAATATTATAATAATATAAACCTAAACTTCTAACAATATTAAAATCATCTAAACTAATATAAAATAAAAAAAAAGTTTTATTATAACTTAACTAAACTTAACATACTTATCTAAATTTTAATTATAACTAACAAAATTCAACAAAACTCTTGCGAATTCACTCCAATTGCACGAAAATATGTCCAGCCTCTCATGTAATTCGTTGAGAACACAGATTGTGCGGGTGAGAGGTGTTTTTGCCAATAGATTGGTTCTAGCAGTAGGCACGGCCAGCAGTGGCGGCCGCCGCCGCCTCCACACGTACCGATCTGGCACGCACAGCTTCAGGTGACGCAGCACATCCGGGTTATGTGCTACTCCACGCAGGAGCTTTAGTGCGTACGCCGCGAGTGTAAATTCCCTGCGCACTCTAAGTTCGTTGTACCCCACCATTCCCAGTACAAACAGTGTAGGATACATTAGCGGGTAAACTCCATAAAGTTTTAAATACAAGTGTCTTGTAAATTTATTTTGTACTCGCTCCAGCATCACATTGTATTTCGCTTCATGAGGAGCCCAAATCACCGCACTGTGCTCCAAGTGACTCCTTACCAAAGCGTCATACAGCACCCTGAGCGTGGTAATATTTGTGAAACCTTGCGACTGTCTCAAAACCCAGGTTTCTGTACGCTTTCTTGCAAATCTTAACTATATGATCCCGGAAAGAGAGATCCGGGGTAAGTAGTACTCCTAAATCTCGCACCTGAGACACTCGCTGCAATGGCGCTTTCTCTACTTTGTATTCGTAGTCTAAGGTAGTCTTCGCGCGCGTAAATGACATCACTGAGCATTTCGCTGTGTTGAAATAGAGTTTATTTTTATGGCTCCACTCTACCACTCTATCTATGTCTTCCTGCAATCGCTCACAGTCCGACAAACTCTTGACCTCGAGTAGCAATTTGAGGTCATCTGCAAACAATAAACATAAACTATGTTTGACTACGTCTGGTAAGTCATTTATCATTAGAATAAATTCGAGAGGACCCAAATTGCTGCCCTGGCTCACGCCGGATCTGGTGTAGTATGGCTCGGATTCGAACCCGTTGTAGTCAACATACTGCTGTCGGTCTTCCAAGTAGCTGGCGAAGAACCGTAAAAGATGCGATGTACAGCCAATTTTTGCCAGCTTCAATAACAGTACGTCATTATCGACGGTATCAAACGCTTTTCTGAAATCAAAATAAGCTGCGTCTACCTGCACACCAGCATCGACTGCCGGCACCACCCTCGACGAAGTTAAGCAGGTTAGTGGCCGTGCTGTGCGCCGGTCGGAACCCGTGCTGCGCGTCCGAAAGCTGTGCGCAAACTTGAGCCTGCACGCATCGCTGGACGGCAGACTCAAACACCTTTGCAGGTGTCGACAACACTGCCACCGGTCTGTAGCCACTGACGTCTGAACCTGACTTACCCTTAGGAACCGGAATCACTCGTGTGATTTTCCACCTAGGCGGAAACGTTGCTTGTTTTAAACAAGTATTAAAGATATGATGCAGGGGTTCAGCCAGCACCCTGGCACAGTCTCGGAACAGAAAAGCTGGTATGCCATCGGGGCCAGATGAGCGCTTTGGTTTGAGGTTTATGAGCGCTTCTCTTACGTCCTGAAGACTGAGGGTCTCAATGTGCACTCGCGCACTGTTCGCTTCGGCCTCCGCCGCCGCCGCCTGCGCCTCCAGCCGCGGCCGCTCCTTATTGTACACCGACTCAAAAAATGACGCAAATTGTCGAGCACACTCCTCATCCGAAACATGTTGACCATCCTTTATGATAATTTGCCTGTTTAACCTACTTCTTTTGGACCTAATATACTGCCAGAATGATTTTGGATCTTTTGAAAATTGACTTTGTATTTTATACTTGTGTTCTTTGTGTGCCATTTCTATTGATTTTTTAATACGAGCTCTGCACTTTGAAAATTCGGAATAATCGCTATCCAGCTTTGTTTTTTTGAAAGTTTTATGAAGTCTAGCTTTATTCTTTATATCTCTTATAATATCTGCGGTGTACCATTCGGGATAAACGTAGCGAGAATTTTCATGTTTAACCTTTTTGCGGGGTACACATCTATCTAAAATATCACACAGTTTATCATAAAAAATATTCAACATATCCTCCAAAACATGCGTGTCGTAAATCATACTCCAATCAGTTGAAGTTAGCATAGAATATAACATCTCGTAGTCTGCCCGATAAAAGTTCCACTGCGGCCTAACACTACGTGCGGCGGGACTGCCGCCGTCAGAAGGCACGGGCGGGGCGGACGCGGCGGGTGCGGGGGGCGCGCGCGCACATGGCACGCTGAGCGCGAGCGGCGGGTGGTGCGCGTCGACGGGCACGAGCGCGTCTTCGGCCGCCACCACCGACACCTCCCCGCCAAAACCTGTGCTCAGAACCAAATCCAACCGACGACCCAGATGGTTGGGTACTGTGTTGCTTTGAGTGAACTCGCAATAGGACACAAAACATTCATAATAATTTTTAACATTTACAGGACACGAATACAAATTAAAATCACCAATAACAATTATTTCTCTATATCTATCGCATAATTTTTCTATTAATCTAAATAACGTCAAGTATTCATTCTCAGAACTACCTGGTGGTATGTAAACCACACAACATAAAAACAAAAATCTATTTTTAAAATAAACCGTTGCACTGACCATTTCAAAAACGCAGGTGTCTATCGACGCGTCCGCGATTTGTATTTGTCGCAGCTCATATCGCTATGTGGCCACTAGAAACGCTCCTCCCTGCTTCCGACCATCTGCTCGATCGCAACGTATTATTTGATATCCCGGTGGGATTATTTCAGAATCTTCTATGGAATTATTGCAACCAGATTCCGTTATTGCGTATAAATCAAAATTAAATGACTCAATATTGGTTCGGAATTCATCCAGTTTAGTTCGCAGACCTCGTACATTTTGATAGAATATATCGATGTTGTGGCTATAATATGTTTGGTTTCGTTCTGATTGAGTTCCGAAACCAAATCCACTCACTGAATTCCGCATTCATTGGCCATATTTCGGCCTGGTTTAACTCATCGAAACACTTTTCCGGTAGTCCAATAACAAACGACGATCTTTCTCGATTTTGTGTTTGATTTTATCAATTTTAATTCGATCATCTGAGCCACATACATTTTTCACGTGTTCGGCTATGGCTTCAAGAGTGGTATCCGGATGCAGTCGCCACACATGTAGATATTTTTTCCGATCAGTAACTTGAATTGCTTTCAACTCCGTATTTGTTCCCCTTCTGACCTCTTTGAGTTGCCTGTTATTTTTTTTATTTCGAACAGTCGTCCATCCTGCTTCAATCTTCTCCGCTTCATCATTAGGGGGTCCACTAGTCGCCAGTAAGCTAGCACTACACAAAGTTTGTTCCGGTAAAATTTCGTTTGACTTCGTGGCCCCACTTTTGTTTACATTTTGCGTTTTGATGTAGGTATCAAGCGTTTTCTTGGAAACGTTGGAATTATTATTTTGACCTTGACTTACAACTTCGGCAAAAGAAGATTTAGAAGGAGGATTTCGGGCAATATCAGTTGCTATTTTGCGAGTTTGGTTGTTCTGAGCTAGCTTAGCTTCTACTTTTTCTTCGAGCACTCTCACCATTTTAATTATGTTGCCCAACTCTGTTTTTGTTTGAGAAAATTGATTAAGAAGAAGCGATATCTCATTTGCCTGGCTATCCATGCGAGCAATCATGTCAGCTTTAAATTCTCTCAACTCTTCAAGTAGTAGGGAATCAGAATCCATAGTTATGGGCGAATACTGAGTTTGACTTCCGCGCTGGCTGCTTACATTGTTTACAGGAGTGGTGGTATTAAAGTTAGGGATGTTAATGCGGACCGGGGTTTCACTGTTGCCTCTTTTAGGCTTAGCACAGATACACTCCGGACATAACCATTTCTTTTTATATGTCTGGGTGTATGCCTTAAACGCATCTATGTTTATTTCTAAACAGGCTATATCATACCTTTTCATGCATTTATCATTAATACATTCCATGTAGCAATCCATTATAAGCGAACCACAAGCGCCGCAATTATTAGGCATTTTTATTAGTTTCACGAACAAAAATTCAAATCTTGATGATCAAACCGCCAAGCACATCGCGGTTCACAGTGGTGCGACAGAAACGAATTATTTATTTTTCGCAGCCCGTCTCTTTCACTCCAGGTGGGGAGGAGCCTACCTCGGCGTTCTCGGAAGGCGCGATGTCGCGCTCGCGTATTATTTTCACCAAAATAGTTCACACCACTTTCGTACTTGTTGCACTTATTTTCAAAACACCTTATGAGTCAATATTGCACAAATTAATGCACAAAATAAAAAGAATAAAAATTGAGCAAAATAAAATAACAAAAAACACGTTTGCCCCTGACCACGCGTCCCCAGATTACCTTCGTATGTGTATCCAGCAACTAGTAATCCATTTTTCAAGCACCTCCTGGTATCCGATTAAGCTGAAAGTTAGCGTACTTATGTAAATTTATAAGCACTGAAATAATATGTATGGTACTATGAAGCTGTTTGCATGTTGAAGCCGGAAGGTGACTATAGCAACTCCTCAACCAGACAAGATAGTACCATCGTGATTCAGCTCATCGGATGTGTATTGACAAGTTATATTATATTTCGTACTTTTTTGTTCATTGAAAGCTTAGTTTAAAAAGATTGTATGCTTTATTTATATTTTTATGCTGTATTTTCTTTTTTGCTGTGCCAAATAATTTACATATCTATATATCATGCCAATAACAGGGTGGAGAGGCAGGAGAGCCCGTTCCACCAGAGGAAGTAATGCCGGAAGCTGAGAAAGAAGAAGTGTTTGATTCAGACGTGGAGATAGAGGGAGAGGACTTCATACCTGCAGGGGGCCTCTTCGTGCCCGGGTTCTATACTCCAGCCAATGAGCTGGGCAAGGCTTGCGGTCTCGCTTACTTCTTCCCTAAGGTATTTATTAAAAATGTTATATTATATTATATTATATTATATTATATTATATTATATTATATTATATTATATTATATTATATTATATTATATTATATTATATTATATTATATTATATTATATTATATTATATTATATTATATTATATTATATTATATTATATTATATTATATTATATTATATTATATTATATTATATTATATTATATTATATTATATTATATTATATCATCAGTCGATACGGTATGCATATTTTTAGAAATTTGCTCAGACTGTCATAAGGCAAACGACTTCACTCGATCAGATCGCTCTTGCCCAAAATTTACTTACTTTAATTCTGTTATGCGGTTTGAGAAACCTCATTAAACTTTGTGCCTATTTAGACCGATAGCGCTGGCCTATTTTGATGTCATAAGTTTAAAAAATTCTAAAGTTGCTTATTTCTTGTCTGTAGATACAGTCGTACCTATGTAGCTTATTTTTGCGTTTTGTGTCACATTTGTTACTTGCATTTTTAGTAATTCGATGATTTGTTGTTGATCCTTTTTAATCAAATCAAAACTGGGAAAAAGTATTTAAAGTTTAAAATAATTATGGTATCATATCTAGGATAGCCTGTGGAGTGTGCAAACCCAATTTGTGTCATATTTGCCCAGTGCAAACTGACATAGGGTGAATAGGTAAAAATAGTGGAAAAAATATACAATTTATGAAATACCCATTTCTTTTCTCAGATCACTTACATATGCATATTTAAATAAATTTGTGCCAAATTAGAGCATGCAATTTTAAGATTTTTAATTTTTTGTTTTTCCAAGCTAAAAACGCTTCAAAAAAATATTAAAATCATTAGAGTTCACATAATCACTATCATAAATGTATGAAAAATTGAGATTGTAAATTTGTGTTATTTCATGCACGATAAGTATTTCAATGAATAAAACACAAAAATGATGGTATCGGTCGAAGCGGGCGGATGCGGCCAGGCGGCATACGCACGCACACATGTTCGTTCGGTACGATTTCTTTTTAGATGGAAGCGTTCATATATAAATAACATACCTATTATATTGAGTATTTATTGACTTTTATCTCCGCTACGTAATGAACAAATGTGTAACCTACAGAGATAAAAGTAATGACGTGCGAATTTTTACAAAGCGCGCGTCTGCAATCTCATTACCTACGAATGTCAATGGTTAATGCAGAAGACGGTCAATGTGGTCAATGTGGACGGCATACCTACCTACCGCTTTTTTCTTATACTGCTTTTCGATGTCGCGCGCCCCACTTCGAGTAGGTAGTGTACAGTCAGCAATACAAAATATAAACGAAGTATTTTTACTAGAAATTTTTGTTGTATGGTGTTAGTGATTATGTGTAGTTTTATTTCAACACGCTCCTTAAACAGTCTGCTTTTCCGTCATCCCTTACAATGCTCGATTCTATAAACTTTTATAATCCCCTTTCTTTAACAATCTATTTTTTTATACACTCGTATTAACGTCTAGTATGAGACCACATATCGACACCCAATTTGAATAACATATTATACTTTAGTTACACATTGGTACAACTTTATGTCATATGAAATCAGCAAGAACAGACCTTTATTTCTGCCTTTTAACAGTATTTCTGTGACAGTAAGAACTACTTTAGTGAAATAGAATAACTTCATTGTAATTAAAAATGAACAATGTTTATACTGAAGTATACTTGTAGATCAAGTTCCAATACACAAATGATTTGGTAACAAGGGTTTTTTTAGTTAAATTCATTTTAATTGACATACAATGTAATACATTTTAAATTTTGGACTATTTATATTTTAACCATAATTGTAATTTTAATTTACCATGTTTTTGTTCTTTTTGTTCTCAAAGGTTGTCTGTAAGAGATTGCCCTGTGCGATAAGACCGCCCATTGTACACTTGTTTTTGTGAATATTTGTCCTGTACATATTTTTGTGGTGTACAATAAAGTATATAATAAATAATAAATAAATATAATAACTTTTTTAAATGTTATCATTGTTAATAAAGATGCAGTATTGACATCGATAATAGGTTTTTAGTTCATCATTTGAATATAATATTAACAGCATAAATGGTCTTAGAGAAAAACTAAGAATAGGTATGTAATAAAAATGTCTTACTCGTTCAATATATCTATAGAAATGTGAGAAAGGCATTGATTAAAAAACAAATGTGAAGAAGTAATTGCAAACGATAGGCGTGGTAAACATTACGATAGGATAGGATAGATAGACCCCCTTTTCCGAACTTAGACTACCATTTAGTCCATTGTGCGTGTAGGCCTCCTATCTGGGAGAGGGAATGGGCCGTAAACTTCCACGCGGGACCAGTGTCGGTTGATGAATGTTACAGTTTTTTTTTACTTCACTGTTTTGAGAGCAGTGGTGATGAAATAATTTACACAAAGTAAAGCGCTTGCCTGGGTTCGAACCCACGACCATACTTGTAAATCACGTCCGTTACCACTGGGCCATCATTGCTATAATAATAATAATAAATCATCAGCTACCATCGTTCTACTATCCACTGCATGGTATGCATTGCAATATTTGATAGGCTTCCGCTTGACTCGCTACCTACCTACGACTGATGGTATGTGATGACGTGGTCGAAGATGAAGCACGCTTGCCTAAAAGTAACCTATTAGTTCTTGACTTAAAGACTCCTAACTTGTACCTATCGGGCAACACAGACTCCGGCAGGGAATTCCACTCCTTAGCTGTGCGCACAATAAAAGTATTCCTCAAATCGCCGTACACCTTGTAGTCCGATGATGGAATGGGCTAGGTGGAATTCGATCATGTAATTCCACTGCACAATCCCCGAAATCACACCGATAAAAAACCGATAAGCTGGTAACTCGGCGACGATGTTCAAGGCTCTGGAGCTTTGACTGACCAGTATCTCATAGCCGATGAGCTTCTTGGCCCGTTTTTTGATCAACTTAAGTGCATCAAGCTGATATTTGGCAGATCCGTCTAGAAATGAGAACAGTACTCAATACATCATCGAACTTGCGCTTGATAGAAATTGAGCATCTGTTCTGTCGTGAAAAACCATCTCACTTTTGCGAGAACTTTTTGGCAACCAGCCTTTGTGTCAATGTATGTTTCAAAATTGAGGATCGTGTTAAGGTCTATCCACACATATCAGGGCCGTGCCCGGAACGTGGACAGACCGTGCCCCGTCAGGGGCTCAAAAAAATATCGGTAGGAACATTTTATATGACATCGTTCACATCGTCCGTGCACGGGACGTGCCCGGGCTTTAAACGTAGCGCCAAGAAGGTCAAGATGGTCCATTATCGCCACGTTAACACCTCGGAAGGAAGGAGCCGAGTGGAATTGGCTCATTTTAGTCGAAAATATACTTGCCTGGGTTTTAACAGCATAAACCTGACCAAATTGGCATCGCCCCATTTGGAGACTGCCGTCAAGGATAAGCTCAAATGCTCCACCATAGCCTCACAAAGGACAAGGATGAACAAGTATCTCTCAGCAACAGTGCTGTCGTATGCATACCTAAGTTTTTAGCAGGGTTACCTATCATAAGTTCGAAAAACATTTGACCGAATTTCATTTCACCTAAAACTTATCAACTATTATCGTTTCGTTTTATTTTACTTCATCGATGTCACGTCTGCCACTGTCTCAGTTGACCTACTATTAATTCAATTTTTTTCGTTACACCGACTTTTCACTTGGTCGAAAAACTTTTTACCGAAGTTACACTTACCCGAAATAACATTTGTTCGAAATATTTATTTTAAACGCATATCAAAATACTAAGTGAGAGAGAAACTGTGGGCGAATACAAATGTGAAAACACTGATTTGAAAACAAAAACCGCTCCGCGGGGCTCATATTTCTGTCTGCAGTGTCTAAAGTCACCTAACTCGAAGGAGATGACCGTGTCGGGGTGCCCTAAATTTCCGAGCTCGCTTCACTCGCTCTTGGACATATTTTTTGAAATAATTAATTAATAAAAATGTCTAATGCATGACAGCTATTAATAAATCATTTGCATGAAAATTCGAAATAAATATATAAACACAGACAAGACTGCGCGAAGTCGATTTTGCAGCGATTCGTTTCTGTCACTAAAATTTTGTATTGAATTGGCTGTGTGCGAATCAACATTGCCCCCTGAACCAGCTGGCTGATTAGCGTTAACGAAAGCTTACGCATCTCCCCTCCAGTGTGATCACTGCACTGGTATGGAAAGAGCCACTCATATCACTATTGGGCGAAAGGGTACCGCTGCTGTGCATCAGCCGCCTCACTGAGATAAGCCTGCTTGTCGACTGATCTTCGCTGTGCAAACTGTAGACACAGGCATATATATTTTATTCCAGACCACGAGAGCCCAAAGCGCTGTGAATATTAATTGAATTACAATAATTATAAAAAACGAATTTTATGAGCTCTTCGATAGTACTTAACCTGTATTTTTATCCGAATGTATTATTGAGACACATTGTAATCGTTGCTTACAATAATATTTATCAAAGATTTTGTCGGTATAATTGGAAATCGTACAATAAGATACAATAATATTCACAGTTTTTTTTTTTTCAAATGTTTTCATGACTCGATTGTTACGGTAGATACAATGTTTTTTACATCAAAAATGATTAAAATCTGTACATCGTAACTTTGCTAAAATCATTATTGCAGTAATTTTAACAATATTGAAAGAACAATTTAAATTAGTATAGTTGTTCTATATCACGAAGAAGGGTTATGTGACTTTTATGACATCGAAATAACAGTCATTTTGCTACGATTCCTATGCATGCAGCTGCAAATAAATAATAAACATTGCAAAAAAAAATAGCTGTGTTGAAAACCATGCCTTGAGTTACAATGTTATTCATATTAGCGAGTGTAGCACATTGATTCTCGATGATTTAAATCTTCCTATTGTCAAATGGTTTTAGTCTGACAGCCCTTTTCTGGGCATTAACGATTCAAAGTGTTTAGCGTTGAGGGATTTCCTAAGTATCACGGGTCAATTAAACTATATAATAAATATTTTCAATAAGAATAATAATATCCCGGACTTGGTCATGGTGGATGAGAGCTTTAGTGGTTCCGTTGCATTTGCACTCAGTAAGCCAGATGTTCACCATCCGCCACTGGAATTAACTGTGGTCAAATCTTCAGGATCTAATTTAAATTGTAAAATTTTACAGACTAATTACTTTTTTTTTTAAATGGACTATGAAGCATGTGTTCGTGATCTACGCCTAGTGAATTGGGTGGATTGTGACTGTTTGAGTTGTAATGAGTTTCTTAAAATATTTTATTTTGTTTTATGGGAAACGATCGATAAATACACTCCGAAAGAAAAACAAAAATAAACCGATTACACTGTTTGGTTTTCACCGCGTTGATTAAAATATTTGAAAAGCACAAATATAGGACTCGGTATAAAAATATAAAAACTCTCGAGATTATGATACTTTTGGTTGCCTACGCACGAGGGCCAAAAAAACCTTGGAAGACTGCTTCAGAAATTATATTGCAAAAATTGAAAATGAATTGAAAACTAATGTAAAATCATTTTGGCGATATATCAAATCGAAAAAAACGTATAAAGGTTTGCCGAACCGGGTTTCTTATGGTGACCGTGTAGGAAATGGACGCAGTGAGGTGGTAGATCTATTTGCAGATTACTTTGCCTCTGTGTACAGCGTCAATCAACCACCTAGTACTTTTTTTTCTAATATTACCACGTCTAATTACTCTCTCTCTTCTATATGCATTACTGAAGATGATATCAGAAAAAGCATTAACCTTTGGCGCGAGGCCGGTACGTACCCGGCAAGGTACCTCAAACGCGAGCGCCGGCTGCGTGTATTTTTATTTTTCGGCGGGCCCTCAGTAAAAGTGAGAAATCAGCAATTATTGCTATGAAGCATGGTATATTATTATACTTTCTTGGCTTCCTTATGAGTTTACCTAACTATTTATACTATTCAATAAGCAAATAAAACTGACCTCATCTCGCAGTGATGAAATACGGTAGCAAATATCACTCTTATAATTTTCAATCGCATATCTTTCACTTGCACCATAAAACTTTTTCACAATATATCGAATTCACACGCACTTTCACTAAAAAAACACTTCTTTACGATAAAATAATATGTGTAGGTAATGTTTAGACAAGTAATTCCAAATAAACAGCACTCAACAATAATAAAATGTAATAAAAACTATTTTGTTTACCCAACGAAAAAACATGGCGGCGGAGTCGCAAAAACTACTGACCTATTTTGTGAATTATTTCTTTCGTTCAGTTTTAGTGATGGTTCACTAAAATGTTACCAAAGTTGGTGAAATATAATTCGATTTATTTATTTATTTAATTATGGCACTCCAACGACTTATTCACTAAAACATTCTTTGGGGTACTGTAACAAATTAAACTTAAATCTAGAGTGAACTTGTCACTTACAGGTGTGCACAGCACTTGCATATTTAAAATTTTATAATATTACATATAATACCACATATAGGCTAACATAGAGTACATACAGGCTAAAAAAAAAAACAAAACTACATGACAACAAAACATAAAATACAAAAAAAGTTATAACTAAATCTATTTTGTTGTTGCTCTAAAGATTAACACAATCTATGACAAAATAAATAGTAATTAAGTAAATAATAATATATAAGTAAGTGATACTATTAATAATAATGATACAGCCAGAAAGTGTTGCAAGTGAAGATTTTACCTCAAAAACCATCGTCCAATCCGAGCTGTGAGTTACGTACTGGCGTAGGTACGTAACACGTTTCGTGACTACTTTTCTTACGTCCATGCGTAGGTACGAAAAATGCGTCAGAGGTTAAAAAACTGGATTTAAATAAAGAAGCTGGCCCGGACGGACTGCTTCCTGTTTTTATTTGCCTTTGCAATGATGCTCTTATAAAACCACTACACATAATATACAATAGATCCCTTACAGAAGGCGTATTCGCCAATTTGTGGAAAATCGCACATATTGTTCCCATACATAAATCGGGTAGTTTGAATGATGTAACTAACTATAGACCGATATCTATTATACCTCAATCTGCTAAGATGTTCGAGGGTCTCATTTATGGTGCAGACTACTCCCATTTCCGTCACATAATTAGTCCAAGGCAACATGGTTTTGTTACCGACCGTTCTACTTTGTCCAACTTACTTATATACACCACTTATATTACTAACACCTTTGAGGCTAGGGGTCAGGTTGATGCTGTATATACAGACTTTGCAAAGGCTTTTGATCGGGTTGATCATTCGATTCTTTTTATAAATTTGAAACATGCTGGCATTCACGGTTGTCTATTGCGATGGTTTGAGAGTTACCTAAGTAATCGTTCTCAGCTTGTTGCCTTAGTCGGCTACGAATCTGTACCATTCACTCCCAAGTTTAGGTGTCACAAGGGTCTAAATTGGGCCCTTTGCTCTTTTTGGTATTTATTAACGACCTGTTGGATATGATAAGCTGCGATTGCCTAGCCTATGCTGATGATTTTAAAATTTATAGTAAAATATCAGATTTAAACGATTGTATGAAACTTCAGACTGATCTTAATGTTCTCCAGCAATGGTGTTTTGATAATGGGATGTCGCTTAATGTTAAAAAATGTCAATACATAACATTCACAAATAAAATAAATTATATTAAATTTTAATACTATATATTTTCTTTTAATATATTTTGATGGAAAGTATCTTTCGTAACTTGGGGAGACGGGAGTGCTCTTTCATATATCTCTATCTTTTCGAGATCATTTAGATAGTATGGTTACTAAAGCTAAAAAAATGCTTAGCTTTATAATTCGTATGTCTAAGCCATTCCGTAATAACAGCAGCTTTATTCTGCTTTATAATGCATTGGTTAGGAGCTCCCTTGAGTATTGTTCCACTATACGGTCTTCCTATTATTCTACTTATGCAGATAGTGTAGAATCCGATCAGGCTCGTTTTGTACGGTATTTATGCGTGAAAAATGGCATCCGAAAAGTTATTCCGGAATACACAGATAGACTGAAACATTTCAAATTGATTAGTTTAAAGGAAAGGCGAAATAATTCTGACCTATTAATTCTTCATAAAATTATAAATGGTTCCATTGATGCGCCATTGATAAATTATTTTAACTTTAGGATTAGCCAGCGTAGTATGCGACAGCATCATATATTTGATATCCCATCTTCAATTTTAAATACCTCATTTAATAGCCCCTTTACACGCATGGCAAGGCTGTACAATGAAAGATCCATCTCTTTGGACAGTCCTATTGATGTCTTTTCAATGAAGTTCATGACATTCAGACACTCCCTGTTAAGTAATGAGCATTAAGAGTTTGACTCAAGCTCTTAATGCTCATTACCCTTAACTGATATTTTGTGATACATTTATCACAAAATATCAGTTAAGGGTAGTGAGCGTTAAGAGCTTACCTAGTTAGTTGTAGTCTTAATTTTTAATTTTGTAAATTTATTTATTTTACACCAATAAGTAGTATCTTACAGTATTCCAAGACGATGTTATACCACAGTAAACATAAAACTTAACAACATAAATAAAATAACAAAAACTAAAATTATAAAACTAAACAATTCAAATTTGTATGCCTTCTTCAATGCATCTTTATGCTCCTGACACAAATTTCGGCAGGCTATGGAACACATCTTCCGATGTCAAATGTCATGCATACCTATAATCTGTATGATTGCTATGTAATTTTCACTTTACATGTATTCTTTTTTGGATGTTTTTAAGCAGTTGTACTGTTGGTGTGCTTAACTAAATAAAATAAAATATTGGGTATCGATATAACACATTTATTATATTCAACCTGCATTAAAGACTTTCACAGCTTCATAACTAACTTTTAAGGCCCACTTGCGCAAAAATCTTTACTCAGAGTTAGTTGTTGACACTAAATTAAATTGACAGTTTGATATACAATATTGTCAATTTAACCTCGTGTTAGCAATTCTGAGTTAAGTTTTTCGTGCAAGTGGGCCTTAATCAATCAAATACACGCACTTGTTTGTTGCAACTTACAAATACCGAATGTTAGCAAATAAACGCGCCGCGCATCTGGCTGGCACCCGCCGCCCGCGGCCGCGCTTTTTCACGCACTCGCCCTTCGTGCGAAGAAGTCTAGTTTTTTTTTTTTAATAATATGATTTCGTGGATAAAAACAACATAAATTATGAATAGTGTTTTCTACTTTCTTTTTAACTTGCATTTTCTTTTGAGGACTTTACAGGCTGTTGTAATAAAAAAATAAAATATCTATAAAAGTCGGATGAATTCGACACAAAATATTTTAAACAACAGATATCAGTACTCTAATAAATCAATCAATAATTTTATTTGTGAAACATAGGTGTTTACATAGGTTTTTACATAAATAGGAGTACGCTATGTTTTGTCATAATCAAGACATACAAATTTATAAGTGACACATTAGGTGTCATTAGATTTTAGGTGACTTAGAAAAAATAATATTTTAAATCAATTAAATACATGATAAGAAAAAAGGAAAAAAAAACATCAAACACAACAAAATCAAACAATAGTCATAGTACTTATTATCGAATGGTAAAAAAATTAAAATGCGTCATTATAAAAATTGGTCATTAAAAAATTCGTCTAAAGTATAAAAACATTTGTCAAGTAATAATTTAGTGAGAGCTTTTTTAAACTTATATAATGTCAAGTTTTTTATGTCATCCGGAATTTTATTAAACACTTTAGGTGCCATACCAAAAAAACTTTTTCTCATCAAAGAGGTTTTACATTTTAGATGACATAGTTTATTTACGTATTGGGCACGTAATAGAGCTTTTTTAGTGGAAGATACTTTTTCAAATAATTGTGGGTTTCTTTTCACAAACAACGCTGTTTCCAAAATGTATAATGCTGGAAGGGTCAGTATTTTTAAAGACATAAAATAGGGTCTACAGCTATCCGTTGTTTTTATATTACACATTGCTCTGACACATCTTTTTTGCATCTTAAATACAAGCTCACGGTCAGTCGACTGCCCCCAAAAGATTACGCCATATCGCAACACTGAAGCTACAAGTCCATGGTATGCTAACAGTAACGTATCTTTATTTAGCTTTTTTGTTAACTGAAAGAGTGCATAAGCAGATTTACTCAGGCGTTTACAAAGTTCTTCTATCATGGGTTTCCAAGTAAGCTTACTGTCGATGGTAATACCTAAAAACTTAGCATTATTAACTTCTTCTATTTTATGGTTATTATAAGTTACATCAATATTTGGATGTGGTTGCCGTTGATGAAAATGTATCATCACCTTAGTTTTATTCAAATTAATTACAAGATTATTATTATTCATCCAACGGATGATATTGAGAAAGCATTTATTAATATCATTTTGATAAGTGGTCACATTACTACATTTTATAACAGCTGTGCTATCATCGGCAAATAGGATCATTTTGTGTCGTATTATTTTTGGCAGATCATTAATATATATCAGAAACAATAACGGCCCCAACACGCTACCTTGGGGCACGCCATATATTACGTGTCTTGGTTTTGATCTATATATGATCCGCGTTTTTGTCTTATGACATATTCTAGATATTTCCGTGTATTGATATCTGTCACTAAGGTATGATTCAATAAGTTTCAGAACATTGCCCCTTATGCCATATCCATGTAATTTCTTTAGTAATATCTTGTGATCCACATAGTCAAATGCCTTTGTCATATCAGTAAAGATCGCACATACTGGATTAGTTTTATGTACTGATGTCATAAGATTAGATAATAAATCGTACAGTGCCATATTAATAGTATGATTTTACGAAATCCTTTTTGTTCACTGCAGAAAAGGTTGAATTTTTCAAAGTACATATAAACTGAATTATAAATTACTTTTTCAAATATTTTTGAAAGTACTGGGAGTTTTGCTATTGGCCTATAGATTTTGACATCTGTTTTGTCGTGTCTTTTAAATAAAGGTTTAATGATAGCCTTCTTTAGACCTTTCGGAAATATGCCATCAGTGATGCATAAATTAATTATGTGTGCGAGAGGAGGCGCTATAATTTCTTTATCATAGAATAGAATAGAATACTCTTTATTATGTACACCATATAAGTACACAACAGACAGGCAGGCAGGCAGGCAGTAACTCTAGTAGATACACCATCATAACCAATTGTGTTTGTATTTATTAGATTGTCAATTATTTTAATAATGTCGTTCGTCGAAACAGGTAACATAAATAGGGATTGCGCTGTCGAATTTCCAATATTATTTTGATTAGTCAACTTCATGTCATTTTGTATATTATTTTCGATTTCGTCAACAAAGTAGTTATTAAATTCATTAGATATGTCAATAGGATTCGTTATGGAAAGTTGTTTTTTAGGGTTCCGTACCCAAAGGGTAAAAACGGGACCCTATTACTAAGACTTCGCGATCCGTCTGTCTGTCTGTCTGTCTGTCTGTCCATCTGTCTCCAGGCTGTATCTCATGAACCGTGATAGCTAGACAGTTGAAATTTTCACAGATGATGTATTTCTGTTGCCGCTATAACAAAAAATATTAAAAACAGTATAAAATAAATATTTAAGGGGGGCTCCCATACAACAAACGTGATATTTTTGCCGTTTTTTGCTCGATATTAATAACGGCAACAGGTAGAAGCTTGAAATATTCACAGAATGTTTAGTTGTATATTTAATTCAAAAAATAATAATTAATAAATTAAAATAAAATAAATTAAGGGGGGCTCCCATACAACAAACGTGATTTTTATGCAGTGTTTTGCGATAATGGTACGGAACCCTTCGTGTGCAAGTCCGACTCGCACTTGGCCGGTTTTTTTTTTATGGCAGTTATTTATCATGTGGCAAACTTGATTTAGATTTATTTATTATTTGCCAGACTGCTTTCGATCTATTTTGAGAGTTCTGTATAAAGTGGTTATTTTGCGACTTTTGGGTTAAATGTATTATTTTCTTAAATAATACAGTATATTTTTTTAAAGTTTGCTTATTGTTTATGTCAGGATTGCACCTATATTTCCAAAGTAGTTTTCTTTGTTTTCTACTGCATATTTTTATCCCACGAGATATCCATTTAGTTTGCTTATAAGTCTTTATGGTGACCGTTCGGTCCGGAAAGCAAAGTCTATAGAGCATTAGGAAATCATCCATGAACCTATCATAGGACTCATGGCCCTCTTTAGCATTATATACTTGCGAGAAGGATAAACATTCAAGATGAGCTTTAAATGTCATTAGGTTGTCCGTAGAGATATCTTGTTTTTTGAATTTCCAATAGGGTAATTTACATGTTTTTTTAATAGGCACTGTTAGAATTTGAGACGTGTGATCAGAGAGACCAAAATCAACAACTTTTTTCTTGCATTCCCTTTTATAATTGTGAGCAAAGTTATCGATACAACTCTTACTACTCAGTCTAGTGGGGTTGTAAAGTGCTAGTTTAAGATTGAATTGTAGAAGAAAATTTTCAAATTCTAAAGTAGTTTTATTTCTCTTAAGTACATCAATATTAAAATCACCGATTAATATTATTTTTTTATTTGGGTTTAGACTAAGTTTTCGTAGGATATTATCAAATTTTTCGAAAAAAACTGACAGGTTATGTTTGGGTATCCTATATATATAAATTATTATGATATTACACGACAATAGCTCCACAGCACAACACTCAAATATACCCGAAACTGACTGTTTAGCTATATCGAGTAATTCTTTATACTGTAGTCCATTTCTGACAAATATACACGTTCCTCCTCTTTTTGTATTTCTTGAAAAAATAGCCGCTCGGCTGAAGTTCGGTATGTGAACTAAATATTCATAGCCAGCTTCGATAAAGTGCTCTGTTATACAAATAATGTCTATTATGGTTCCTTGATGGAACAAATCATCTAATTTAACTAAAAGTGTTGTTTAATTTATTTAACTAAAAGTGTGATTTGTTCATTTATGCTATATTTTGATGAAATAAGTTTAGTTTGTTAAAGAAAAAACTGAGAGTTTGAGATTGCAGAGATTTTATTCTGATTTAGAATGGAGCAGTCGACTTCTGAGTGCCTAATATTTAGTTTGCATATGTCAATAATGAGGTTTTGCAAATCTGACACAACAATTTTTAAACCATGTTTGTTTAAGGTTTTATACCGTAAGTTATATGTATATGTTATATGTGTGTGCATAGCTGTGTGTAATTGTATCCATATACAAAAGGTTATTAAAGGTTTCAATGCGACTGTTAAACATAATGTTAGTGTTGTCCATATATTTGAAAGTTGGTAAACATATTATAAAGTTAGTCTGGGTTAGGTTTATCAATTTTTCTCTTATGAACATCACCAATTCTATATAATTACGGGTTTTATGAAAGTCTTCTTCACCTATATAAATTATACAAAAATCAGAGTGGGTATAGTATTTTACTTTTCCGTCAATTCCATCCAATAATTGTTCCAATCCACATTTAGGCTTACGGTAGTGGCACATGTCATAATCCTGTAGACCAGTAGTGGTAGCAATGTTATATAACATGTTTGTGGTTTCACTACTAATTAAGCATATCTTAGGTTTACTGGGGCATTTTCTTAAACGCGTAACACTTATTTAACCTATTGTAATATTCTTTTAGAGCTAGTTGGGCTACGTGTTAGGTACTGGTTAAGAATTAGGATTATCGTGGACAGATATGACACAAAATGCCTATGTACATCAGTTACTTCTTCGTTTTTATCATGAAAGTAAAATTTTAATCTCTAATTTTCTTATCGTTAAGTTCTGGTTAAAAGACAAATACCTAAATTTCTACCTATGCAAATATCTAGGATGACATAAACTAAGGTATACGGTTGGGCAAATGGTCCAGAAACTATATGCGAAACACAAACAACTTTAATATTTTTGAAACCTCAAAACCTAGCGCTATCGGTCTATATTATAAATATTGGATTATATTTGAAGGATCTGGAATCTATTGTATGGGAATGAAGGAATAGTACTCCTTACCTGGTTATCGAAGCCAGCCCGAGTATGGTGGCGAAGATTGGCGAGCTGGTGATTCTTCTTACTACAAAGTGACGACGGCATCAATCACGTTCAAAGCTCACGACACTTTTATATCCGCAAAGCAGGTAATAGACACGGTTTATGAAGTTCTCTGCAATCCTACTAGTTGGATGCATCAGTCTCCAGCCATCTGGCATGGAGAGCTGGCGATGAGAATACGACGAAGGGAGGATTCACCCGTAGATGTCAAAATGCTCTGTTAACGAGTTTGGTCATTGATTTCTGACATATTGCAAGAGATGGCTCTACCACAAACCAACTAATAATAATTAACAGTAATTGCTTGGACTCTGTTCCCGATACCGGTTGGCTACTATTTTTTATACTTTTAAATGTTTTTTTATAAGCTAATATTTAAAAATGTAAAAAGTATGTACATAAATGAATAAAGGAAATATTAATAATAATAATTCTCTTCGTGATCTAGATAATATAGTCAATAAATCATTTAAAATGTTTGGTTTTGTAATGAGAGCATCAAGTGAATTCCACCGTCCCTCTACCTACTTATACCTATATAAAACAATAATACGACCGCAATTGGAATACGCAGCACCTATTTGGAACCCTTACTATAAAAGGTATAAAAAAATTATTGAATTAGTCCAACGGAAATTCCTTCGAGCAGTGCATTACAGATGCTTTAAAAAGAAAATGTCTTATCACTTACTTCTACAAAAATTTGACCTTATTACTCTAAAATCCAGACGCACCCTTCTTGAGATGATGAGCCTATTTAGTATATGTCGTAATAAAGTCGACTGTACTGATCTAGTGAACAGTTTGTGCTACCTGATCCCTCGTACCGTACATGGTCGAGAGGTACGTTCAAGACACTTGTTTGCAACTCCTTTTTGCAGAACCAACACAGGCGTACGCTCACCGCTGTATCGATTAGTAGACACCTACAATGGGCAGTTTGGCTCAGCTGATATTATGTTTCTCAGCAAGGCTATATTTAGAAAAGAAATTGTTACTATTTTAAGTGATCGGAACCCTAACAATTAAGTAATTATTTATTATTTATTTTACACGATAAGTACAACATCTTACAGTATTCCAAGACGATGTTATACACAGAATACATAATTTTAAATATATACACCATATTTAAATGTAAAAAAATAACAATTAAAATAACAAAAATTAACATTAAATAAAGAAACAATTCAAATTTGTATGCCCCCTTCAATGCAATGTTCACTTTTACTCTGTTTATTTTTATATCGTTCTCTTTAGCAACTAGTAGATCTGTTTATCAATATGTGGATAACGTTGTGAGCAGTGTATTTGTTACCTTTATTATTAAGTTCTAACCTATGTTTAGTTATTATTACACTGCTGTTTGTTGTCCCTAAATAAATAAATAAATAAACTTTTATCTCCTTTTTAACCCCTTTAGGGAATGTACTTTCGTAAATAGAAAATCTATACTAAGGGCCTTTTACACCACCGCCGGAAATAAGCTATCTTTGGCCTGCCGGTCTGTAATTTATCGGGTGCAAATGCGCAAGCAAGATAAATATGAATAGTAAAGATAAAGTCTAGTCATAGTCTATAGGCCCTTCCGTACTAAACAGTTCTATAACCCCCTACACATTGTAAAGGCCACATTTCACTTATTTTGCAGGAAGTGAGCGAGTTCACAGATGCCATAGAGACCGAGTTCCTGCCACCGCACATCCTCGTCACTTTCCCCATAGACAAGCGATATGAGGTCCAGGAAGTCATCAGCACCTTTCCCTCCGAGATTTTGAACGTGAGTTTTTTTTTATATGTTGAAAAAATACAGCTCGTGGCTAAATAATAACAGCCACACGGGTTGATCTTCAAGGTTAAGCAACGCTTGACGAGGTCGGTCCGTATATGGGTGACCATCATTACAAAGCGAGATTCTTCCATGCCTCAGAAAGCACGTTATACCGTTGGTCCTGGCTGTCTTTTGAAGGTCTTTGACAGTCGTTACGGGTAGTCAGAAGCCTGGAATCTGACACCAGTTTTGCTTAAGGGTATTGTGTTACCCAGTCAATGGATTGCGGAGGTTACATAGGCAGTCGACGACTGGAAGCCGACTCCAACATATTTGGAAAAAGGTTAGCTTGATAAATTGTTGAATAAATGTAGACGTGAGTAGAAACGGTGGGGGATCACCGATATGATCTATGTATGCCCTCTGTACGCCCTAGAAGTAAATACGTATCGTATCTTATCTGATGATATGCAGAGAGACCAGATATCGTGTATGACCAGCACTACACACACACTGCCGTGGTATAACTAAAATGCCGTTATCCGACATGTGGTCGATTTTTAGGGTTCCGTACCTCAAAAGGTAAAAAGGAACCTTAATAAGATCACTCTCTTGTCCGTCTGTCACCACCGATTTTCTCAGGAACGGGAGGTACTAGCAAGTTGAAATTTATACCAGATATTGAGGTCTATAATAGTCCCTATAAGGTAAGGTGTTTGAAAATCAAAGACCTTGCTTTTAACTAAAATTGACAATGCTAGGTCTACCGGAAGTACACCATAGGTATTGGATTGATAACCTAAGTGGTAGTTTCCATTAACCTAAAATCACGAAATTTTGCAAAAAGAAAAGTTTTACAGAACAAATAAAGGAAAAGCTCCAAAAAAAAAAGTTGAAAATTAAGGTGAATTTTGGAACTTACAAGTTTTCGCAAAAAAATTACATTTGCCCAATTCTTTAAAATTGAATTGTATTATGGCGGTATAATGGGTAGGTACGGAACCCTCGGCGCACGAGTTCAACTCGCACTTGACCGGTTATTTTTTTTACTTTTGATGCTATATTAATGAGAGAAAAATATCTACCGATCTGTGTTTGCGAATTTCAATACCTTGAACAAAACTATTCAAGGTATTGAAAATTCGCAAACACAGATCGATAGATATTTTTTTCACATTCATACAGCATCAAAACCAGATGTCGGATAACGGCATTTTAGTTTCAATACCACGGCGGCACGGCATAAATTCGTGTTTTGAGCTGTCAAAAAGGTTACGCAACTTAGTAGCTGGACTTTTAATGCTCGTGCCTACAGACTTAGACGTCTGACTTAGTCGTTCCCATAATAGCTCTCTCACATGAAGCACTAGAATTAACTACACTATAGAATACTTGTTATTGCAGATGGGAATCTTCGTGGGAGACGACCCTTATAAGGCGGAACACATCGCTTACACCATCAAACAATACGACAAGATTATACGACCGAGGAGATAGTATGTTCCGACACTTCATTTTAAAACACAACTAGCTTCTGCCAGCGGCTTCGACCGCGTGAATGACGAAAATTATCCCAAGGGAACATATTCCCGGGATAAAAAGTATGTGCTATTCCAGACTATCTCTGTGCCAAACTTCATCCAGATCCGTTCAATAGTTATTGCGTGAAAGAGAAATAAACATACAAACACACTCACACACCCACAAACTTTCGCATTAGCTATAATATTAGTGTGAAAACGCATTCGAACACACTTTCAAACTTAAAACCTTTTTAGTTAGTCGGTTAAAAAAGATATTTTTTTTTTATTTTTTTTTTATTTTTTTCGATTGTGTTGAGAAACTTCGTTTAAGGTTGCCCTAGTCGGCAGCACGAACTATTTTGTGGCCAGGGTTAAAATGCATGATGAGCAGTAAAAAGCTAGTGCGCGTACGAATACAGACTCATGGTATAAAATAATAAATGGATGATAATTTATAACGAAAAGGAGTTCGCGAAATTTTATAAACAGACCTTTGGAAGTATGACTATCATGAAAAAACTACTATACTGTGATTTTTAATTTCGGGGACTAAACTGACAGCTGCTATTGACCTTATTTTTTTTAAATGTTGCAAGCGCGGAGCATAGTGTTGTAGGTAAGGCTCAATCATAAGTGATTCATCGAATGATGTTTTATGAATATAAACGTAATATATTTAAATATAATATAACAGTATTCATACACATAGTACATGAACTTTTATTGTGTTAAATATGAAATTAACAATAAAGTAAATGCAATCGATAAAATTAAGTCTGACATAAATGAGTAGAAACTAGATATGGGCCGCTAGTTTCTAAACAAATAATTTTTTATGCCGTGAAATAGTTTCATTTACGGTCTACTTCGATTTTCGATTAACTTTCGATCATTCAGGATAATTAGGGTACGACACTATTTTAATGTAACGATAAAGTGACAACCCCCCAAATGTCAGTTTAGTCCATGAAATAAAAAATCACATTATAGTTATATTTTTTAATAATATTATTTGCATTTTTTTACTGCTAAGCTATCCCTGTATAGTGACTCTTTTGCAATTTTCCTTCATTTTATAGTATTAATTTCCGCCCAAAGATGCGTTAAAATAAGTGTTGAAATAAAAAACTTTTGACGCTCATAACTTTCAACTATACGTTATTTTTACTTTTTTGTTTCCATACAGGGCTAAATAATGATGAGACAAATTGATATCATTTTTAGGGTTCCGTATCTCAAAAGTTAGTAACGCAAAACCTTATAAGACTCTTGTCCGTCTGTCCGTCTGTACGTGTGTCACTACCGACTTTCTCAGGAACGGGTTGAACTAGCAAGTTGAGATTTATACCAGATACTGATATCTATAGTCCCTATTAAGTGAATAAAAATCAAGGTCCTGAGTCAACATGATAAAGGAAAAATTCCAAGAAATAAAAACAGTTGAAAATTTAGGCCAATTTTGGTACTTACAAGTTTTCGAGAAAATCTAAATTTGCCCATATCTTTAAACCTTAGCCACCAATAAAAATTATACCAATTTTATTATTGCGGTATAATGGGTAGGTACGGAACCCCCGGGGCACGAGTTAGACTCGCACTTGACTGGTTTTAGTCAGTAGGAGTCTGACAGACCCCTCCGCCTGGCCCAGGGCGGAGAACATCCATGAGGATTTCCAAATGAAAAAAAAAAAAAAAAAAAAAGCTGGTCTACCGTGGTTCCTTAGCGGCCTCGCCTTAGGTGTCAATCCCGCCTCGGCTGCATTGACAAAGTTGGCCCACTCGAATCTAAACTAGACTAGACTTGTCTAGACTAGACTAGTGATGATCTATAGAACTGAGACGTGATGGTTGCTCACAATCATGGACCTCATCAGAAAGCTTAAACTCACCCAAAGGGCTATGGAGAGGGCTATGCTCGGAGCTTCCAAGCGTGGTCGCATCAGAAATGAGGTCATCGGCAGGAGTACTAAAGTTACCGAGATGGCCCGAAGAATTGCCATATTCAAAGCCTACTTTCAGCAGTGGACGTCTTTCGGCTCAAGTGGTGATGATGATGATAATCAACAGTTTAAATCGTCGGTGCTCCGTAGACCAATTGAAATCTGACCAATTGGTCTATGGGGAATATTACATGTATCCATCGTCCAATTTCCAACTGGTCTATGGAGAATTGAGAAATGTTCCGCTGTCCAGTTTAATGGTATAGTAAAGCCGTGTCCATAAGTATTAAAAAAATATATCATAAACAATTTTTGAAACCGCTTAATAATCATTTATTGAATAATTACGGCTAACAATTAAAAAAAAAACAGTGAAAAATACGCAGATAGGACAAACTGTCTTCATAGTCCTTGCCAATTTTCTTGGCCGCCCTGAAGTTGGCTACAATGGCTGCGCAGTCGTTAATCTCATACAAAAACAGCACCGTTTCGTGCCTTGCGAATCGGAAAGTCAATTTCAGGGCGGCCCAGAAGTTTGGCGAAGACTATAACATTCTGCAACAAAATGGATAATCAATCCTTAACAGCTCAAAAACGGTTTCCTGTAGAGAAAAAAAAAATTCTTAACATTCTTCAATTCTTCCCACTGGTAGGCTAACGAGAAATCAATTAATTGTCATTACATTGACACCATAATGACACATAAGTTTTCTGTGAAGTGGCCTTTTAAAAAAGTTTACATACTTTCCTATCTTTTCTTTTCTTTTCATTGAAGATTCTATTATAATTAGCTATAAATGAAATAAATACAATATAAGGTTATTGTATTTATTCCTTTATAATATTTTTGAATTTAGTTTGATGTGAACCCAAAAATAAACAAAGGCTTCTTTGAACCCAAAGTATAGGAAACTAGTGTGAACTCAGGGTTATAATGTGATAATGGAACATAGTTTTGGTTTACGTCAAGTATGCTACATAGACCAGTTGGTAATTGGACGATGGAAACATGTAATTTTCCCCATAGACCAATTGGTCGAATTCCAATTGGTCTACGGAGCACCGACGGTTTAAATACACACTTAAAGATAATTCATTTCCCCAGTTACGACCGTCTAGCGCTCATGGTCTCTCGCAAACGCAGCTTTCCTCTCCTGCAGTTGGCCGGCCTGAACCCCGTGTACATCAGCTCCGACGTGGTGTCCGGAGAACGGGAGTGCCTCGTCATGTTCCCCGTGGGCTACGGAGATGATTACATCGAGGAGGAGAGCGTTAAGGAAGAGGAATTAGAGACGGCGAGGAATATGCGTTATTTTTTTAAATTAAGGCAAAATAAACGTAGTGCAGTCATGCCAAACTAAAGTGGCAGTGGGCAGGGTACAATACTTGCAGAAGGAATGGTCAATGGAGGCGAAATGTTCTGGAGTGGTGGCGACCGCGTACGGAAGACGCAACTTTGGAAGGCCTCCCTCTAGGTGAACCGATAAGATGACCTGGTTAAAGCTGTGGGAATCCAGTGTATGGGAGACGAACAGGACAAATTAGTGTGTCGATGCTTAGGGGAGGCCTTTGTACAGCAGTGGAAGTCTTTTAGTTGTAATGATGATGATGAAACTAACGAAAATAAATAAATAAATTTGAACTGTTGGTTCTGGCTGCCATTTGTCCATATGTGTACGCCTTGCAGCAATTTTACCAATGGACAACCAATTGCTTCAGAATCTACTGCTCTAGACATCTAGTGGACGGTAGCGATGGTGGGACACGCATACTTTCATACGCAGCATCAGACCACCTCTTCTGCAGGGTTCCACATGTTATTCCATGTCGCACACATTCTTTAACAAAACTTGAATCTATGCTAAAAAAAAAACGAAAACTTTCAAAAATATACATAGTAATCAAAATATTATTGCATTACAGGACGTTGACGCACCCAATGAAGCAGCTGTTGAGGTATCCAATGAGGTATTACTATAAATATCTGAATTTAGAATTCCAGATAATTAAACATTTTTGTGATACAGGAAATAGATCAAATTCCATATTTTTTTGGACCTTTTTAATACAAAAAGTTCCCTACCCTTGTCCCATGTTACTTGGGGTCGGAGCAAAATGTTTTCTTCTTCCATTCCTTCCTTTCCACCGTCACTCTATCACTGACTCCCTTTTGTTTCGTGTCATTCCCAACACATTTAATCCATCTTTTCTTTGGCCTTTCCCTTCCTTACCAATTCATCCAAATTTATATTCATAACTCCTTTAGTAACATGCATTTCATCCCTCTTCACCGCATGACCATAACAGCATAAACGGATCCCTTTCAACTTTTCTCTCAGTGGCGCTGAAAGCTCACCTCAATTTTGTGTGCAGGTAAAACCAGAAGCTTCAGGAGAGGAGCCCGCTGAAGACGTAACAGAAAACCCTGAGGAAATCGCGACCCTGTGATTCAGAGGTGCTCACTGCAACCATCTCAATGATCATGGAGCCGTACCTGTTATCCTATTGAATTACTGTACACGTTCCCATGATCTCGATGAATGGTCCAGATGGTCCAGAGAGATCCTCCACTTTATAACTGAACTCGTCCCAGTGATCTTGATGAATCACTGGACCCGTCCCAGTGTTCCTGATTTATAACTGTACTCGTCCTTGCGGTCCTCATCTATTACATTCCGTCTCCAAATCATTAAAACTGGCGACAGTCTATATAACAGAAGAAATAAAGTTGTACAGCGGCAGCACAGACTCCTCTGTAACATCAGAGGTCTACACTCAAACCTTGACACAGGACACCATCATCTGGAGACTGATAAACCAGCGCTTTTGTTCCTTTCAGAGACGCAGATCAAATGTCCGTCAGACGTGGCGTATCTCTCATATCCAAGGTTTACCCTGGAGCACAAGTTTATGCCACGCGCCCGCGCGTGCTTGTACGCCAAGACGACGACTGTGTGACGACTTCTGTTTTCGGCGTGTGCGAAAACTTGAAGATTCTCGATACTCAGCGCTCTGGGCCCTGGTAGACACAGGTCTGGATAAGATCATCTATGCTTGTATCTACCGGTCGCACATTGGAGATCAGCAGACAATCGAGCTTACACAATACTTAAGTGAGATGGATGATGAGGCTCAGCAACAGTACCCTTCACCCAACTGGTGATACTGGTAATGTCAACCATCAGGAATGGCTCTACTCGTACCAGTACACTGATCATGCTGGACGAGAGACACGAAAGCTAGAGCTGCTGTTAAATCTCACTCAGCTGGTCCAGGGGGCAACGAAGGATATTGATTCGCATACAGCCAATTGCTTGGACCTTCTGCTGACAACAGATCCAGACATACTCTGTGTCGGAGTCTCCATCTTTGGGTAGTTCTGACGACTTCTGGTGAAATCTATATCCGTCTACTCCCCACCCGATCCCAGCCCAAGAGGCACCTGACGGGTATGGCGGTACAAGTCAGCGGATTGGGATGAGATGCGATCTTTCTTCGCATGCTATCTTTGGCAACCTACTTCCATTTCTTTGCCTGATCCTACGTCGTGCGCGGACGCTGTGACAAATGTGTTGCGTCATGGAATGGAGTACTACATTCCATTCTCTGACGTAACAATGTCTAACGAAGACCGAACTTGGTTTGGCACTAAGTGCAAGCCGATGCGCTTAAACATGAGTTGTACCATGCCTGGGTCGACGCTCGAACGCGCAAGCCGAGTGACGTGGGTCAGAGGAAGAAAGCCTACAACAGGACTGCTAAGTCCTGCAAGAAGGTGTTGCAATAGGCTCGTTTCAACCACATTAGCCGAATAGGGGTCAAACTTGCTTTACCGAGCAGGTAGCAAAGCCTTTTCAAAGGTTAAATCGGTTGAATCGAACTTCTGCCGTCCCTCACTACCACCACTGCTGAAACCCGATGGGTCGCTGGCCCAGTCCGCTGAGGAGAAAGCAAACTTGTTTGTCTCTTTTTGCGTAATCTTCGCGTCTGAAACCTGCTGAAGTGCACCCTCTTCCTTCTCCTGATGGATGCGAGACAAGTATGTCGGACATTCGTATCCATCAAAAGGACGTACGTAAGGTGCTGCGCAACCTCGACGTGAATAAGGCTAACGGCCTCGACGGTATACCAGCAATTGTTCTTGAGCCTGTGCACCTGAATTGTCTCCGATCATGCCACGCCTGTTTCGCCTTTTGTATGAGACTGGTTAAATGCCGAATGCTTGGAAGCAAGCCAACGTACAGCCCATGCCCTAGAAGGGCAGTCGAGCTGACCCAGACAACTAGAGACCCATCTCTGTAACGTCTATACTCTGTAAGAGTAATCTAAGGAACGGGTACTTAATGGTAAGATCCTGGCATACGTAGAAGCTAACGACGTCCTTAGTGACCGCGGCTTCCGCCAAAATCGGTCTACTGGGGATCATCTAGCGTATGCCATTCACATCTGGAGGGAGGCCATCGAGAGACATGTGGAAGCGCTTGCCGTCTCCCTCGACATCTCGAAGGCTTTTGATAGGGTCTGGCACGAAAGCCTTATTGGTAAGCTTCCTTCATTCGGTCTACCCGGTGATCTGTGCGGTCCAATCTGCATACTTTCTTAGGGATTAGTCCATTCGAGTAGTTATCGATGCCTGTTCGTCGGACCAATTGGATATTAATGCCGGGGTCCCTCAGAGGTCGGTATTCTCAGCGACATTATTCTTGCTGCACATGAATGAATTGCTAAGACACCGGCAGCCGTATTGCGTAAGTGCGCAAAAAAATCAGAAAATATCCAACCGACCAAATCGGCCAACCACACAAAAACATAGTGTCATTCATCTCGCATGTGATTGGTCGATTTGGTCGGTTGGATAGAGTTTAACTTCTTTGCGCACTTACGCAATACGGCTGCGGGTACGCAAAAGACAGCACTTTTGCTGAGAGATACTTGTCCAACGCACGGGCTACTGGACCTTTCGTCCAGTCTCTCCGTGAGGCGATGGTGGAGCGATTGAGCTTGTCCTTGGAGGCAGTCTCCGAATAGGGTGATGCCAATCTAGTCAAGTTCTTTCTGGTCAGGTTTTTATCGGTTGCATTTCGGGGAGTGTGCGATGGAATTGCATGATCTAATTCCGCCAAGCCCGTTTCATGATTAGACTACAAGACGTACGGCGATGCGCCATCGGTACATGATGGACATCCCACCCAGACGTCCGTGAACATTCTGAAAATACAAAAAAAAACACGATTTAAGTACCTCCTTAATAATTATCTTTAGACCTAAACCGCACCAGTCAGGAAAGGTTCATTTATTAAAAATTTCATGCAAAAAAGTACGATAGTGGACTTCATGCCTTAGGCATTGTTCTATCTGTGCCGTATCAGGGACGTGGTCGAGATGTTCCCAATATGTGGCCGGGCCTTTTGGTATGCTTTTACTGAAGCTCGGGCTCTCAATAATTATGAAGTGTGTTATTGTGTACGACTGAAATGTACAAAACTATCAACATCAACACGGTCAAGATAACTGTGCACATCGACTGTAATCGACACCACTCCCACATACCCACGCAGTGCCCAGCATTCTCCTCGTGCGCCAATAGCGAGAGTCGTATGTCAAAGTGACGTCACATCACCAGGTGCACAGTTATTTTCACCGAGTAGTAAACACCCATGCAATACCCATTATCAATTGTCTATGCACTTCTATTGATATGGCTGAAAACGGGCGCAGGGTTTGGGTTATACTAAAATGGTTTCTTTTTTATTGTTGTAATTGAAATAATAGCCGTATAATAAATTGTACTTAACAAAACTGTGTCTTTTTCTTTTTGTGACCTGTGTCGTGAACGAAACTATTACTTTAATAGAATTGAAATACCTTCCTTTTATTTCGTGTGGAAGCCTGCTGGAAAGGTACCTGGACTTTTTAAGACAGGAATGGTGGGATTTTTACATCACTAAACCACTCCGGTGATCTCCAATAGCACATGGAGCCCTCCGTGACCTAGACTTGAATTCACATCACACATCATCAGCCTATTAATGTTCCCACTGCTGGGACACAGGCCTCCTCTCTGTGAGAGGGAATGGGCCGTAATCCACCACGCGGGCCCAGTGCGGGTTGGTGGATGTCACATGTCTTCAAATTTTTGGTTCTAGGACATGCCGGTTTCCTCACGATGTTTTCCTTCACCGGTTTGAGAGCAGTGGTGATGAAATAATTTACACAAAGTAAAGCGCCTGCCTGGGCTCGAACCCACGACCTACAACTTGTAAGACTTGAATTACTTGATCTAAATTTAAACAAGGGTCATCTCACACCTACACTATGAGGTTAACTAACTGCAACACAAACTAACACTACCATCAACTACCACCACCACTAGCACTAACTGTAAAACACTTTTTTTGCGGTTCCATAGCCAAATGGCAAAAACGGAACCCATATGGATTCGTCTGTCTGTCCGTCCGTATGTCACAGCCAATTTTTTCCGAAACTATAAAAACAATGCTGTTGAAACTTTGTAAGTAGATTTTTTTGTGAACCGCATTAAGAATTTCACACAAAAAATAGAAAAAAAGCAATAAATTGTGTCATGCTCTGTCGCAGAGCCACCATGTTAGAAACTGGTAAATTATATCTTAGAATGATGTACGCTAAACGTACATAATGTACGTACACCGTTATCTCTGTACGTGCCTTAGGTAATGATAAAATAGACATTGATTGTGGCTCTGCTGCAGAGCATACTCTCTAGCAGAGCCACACAGAATATGTACTCAGGAAAGATAAATGCGACTGTTTTTGGATGAACACTGTTGTACGAATAGTGTTTATTGCGTACGTGTTAAAAATATCATTATAAGACAGTGGTTTAATTTATTTCAACTTTGCTAAAAATCATAGAAAGCGCCTGATTATTTTGTGACAGCAAAATGTATTGTATTATTTGTGGTTAGGCGCACAATTCTATTATTAATTGGTGTGCATCATAATGGCGGGTGAATGACAAATGGTCATGCTATATGCGTGAGAGCAATGTAAGAGCAATGTACCGCTACTAATTTAAAAAACTACTATCCGCTACTATTTAAAAAAAAAAAGAAAATGTTTAAATGTACCTAATTTGAAAAAAAAAATAACTAACTAAAAAGTTATAAATAAGAAAAGTTAAATAAAAAAATCAAAAACCCGACTGCTTAAGAAGCTAACTAAAAAGACGTAAACAAGAAGAAAATCATGCTGTTCAGTCGGAGGAAACATCTGGTTCTGGTCAGCCAGCTCGCGAATGTGTATCCTCCAATTGCACAGCAAGATATTTGTTATTATTTTTGTATATTTTTTTCAGGCAGGTCAGTGGGTACAATCGTGAAAATTAAATCACACAAGTTATTCGATACACCGAGTTTATTTAAATAGACTCAAGTCACAGTTACAATCTTGCTTACTAATATTACGGATCGACACTGATTCTACGACGTGTTAGCTCTAAGGCTGTCAGTACTCAACTGCCTTATTCCCCACCACGCAAGTGCTTATAAAAAGCGTGCCAATAATAATAATAATAATAAAACACACGCCCAACATCTTCGGGTTCGTCGCTCAGCTCCGCCTCGCAGCCGCCGGGACCATCTACAATCGTGAGTCAAGCGATCCCGGACTCTGCAGTTGCGTCGAGCTCGAGCGACGAATACTTCTCTCCGCCGACGACACCACCACCACCTGCGCGTCGACGGGGAGGACGCCGGCCGCCGGACAGCTTGGGACCTCGAGGCCCATCGGCCTCTGACAGGGTCCCCGCTCCCGGTGGAAGTGTGCAGCGCATGCGATGGACGCAATCGATCAACGAAAATGTCATGCGCGCATACTTTGGGGCTACAGAGGGGGGAATTAACCTGACTGCGTACCGTGGTCGGATGCTCTCTCTGTTTCAGGTGCTTGAGCCAGCTGTCAACGTTTCGGCCCAACGTCTGTCGGATCAGGTGCGGGTCATCCAACGTAACCGTATGTTGGATGATGCCGTACTTGATAGACTGCGCAATGAATCACGGAATAGCCGTGTCTCGCCTGCTTTATCACCGGCCGCGGTGCAACTGCAACCCAGTGCTTCACCGCGACCCGATCATGATGGTGAGGATGACGACGACAGGGCTATATCTGTGAGTACCCAATGCAATGTACGTTTAAGGAGCGCTTTGGAATGTGCATTCAGCGAGTATCGTTCCACACCGCCTGAGCTTAGACCTCGACTACCTCGTCTGCCCATGCATAAGAAAAATAGGGCGCTGGTGTGTGCTCTTGACTCGCAGCTATCAAATGTTTTTGATAGCAGCAAAGACCTTGCCGATACCCACTCAATACTGTACTGTGCGGCTGCTGCGGCATGTCGTGTAGCTAACGTCAAATTCCCAAAAAGTGACAGAACTACACGACCAGCTGTACCAGCCTGGCAGTCCAGGATTGAGCGTCGTATCGGTGAGGCTAGAGCACTCATCGGCAAGCTTATCTGCTTCAGGGATGGCAACACTCGCCCTAGAGTAATGCGCTTTGTGAGGCGGGCTTTCTCGGGGACTGATATCAGTTCTCGAGATTATCTGTCCCGCGTCACAGAGCGTATCGACTTCCTGAAGCAGAAGATCTATGCATGGGCAAACCGTATTCGTCGGTACAAGCGGCGAGTGGAGCGATACATGCAGAATCGTACATTCCAGAACAACGAAAGGTGGGTTTATAGGGATTGGGAGCGACCCAACCAAGGTGTGACTGATACACGCTTACCAGATGATGACGCCATGTATTCGTTCTGGCGCAATATCTGGTCGGTGCCTGTCAGTCACACCGAGGGTGATTGGACTCGGGAGGTCGAACAAGCGTGCGATCCGATACCACAAATGGGGGCAATTACCATCAGCCCCCAAGATGTAGCTCGTGCAGTCCGTCCGTTGCCTAACTGGAATTCGCCAGGGCCGGACGGACTGCACAACTTTTGGATAAAATGGTTCCAAAGGTCGCACGCTCGTTTGGCAACTCAGTTCCAGTCTGCCTTAGAGTCAGGATCGCTGCCCCAGTTCCTAACTACAGGAATAACCCACCTGCTCCACAAATCAGGTAGTACTGCGGAACCTAAAAATTATAGACCGATAACATGTTTACCGACGGTCTATAAAGTTTTTACATCCATTCTGAGAGCTAAAATTAATCAACATATTGATACGAATTCAATCATGTCTGCTTCTCAGAATGGATGTAGGAACGGGTCCCGCGGTACTAAGGAGCTGCTCCTTATAGACATTGCTATTAGCCAGCAGGTTCGCCGTTCCCGAAAGGATCTGGTGACATGTTGGATAGACTATAAGAAGGCCTATGACTCAGTGCCACATACATGGCTCATGAGGGTGCTGGAGTTGTATAAAATTGATGCAACTCTACGCACCTTCCTGATGTCGTGTATGGGGCAGTGGAGGACGGTCCTTCGCTATCCAGGATGTCGACAGATTCAAGAGGACAGCGAACCTATAAGGATCGAGCGTGGAATATTTCAGGGCGATAGTCTGAGTCCACTGTGGTTTTGTTTAGCCCTGAACCCTCTTAGTACACTGCTGGAGGGTTCGGGCCTGGGCTATCGGTTGAGAAGAGGAGGTCAGGTCATATCTCACCTCCTTTACATGGATGATCTCAAGCTCTTTGCCCCCAACAACTTGCAACTGATGAAGCTACTGAAGGTTACAGAAACCTTTAGTGACGCCATCAGGATGGAATTTGGTGTGGACAAATGTGCTGTCATGCATGTAAAGCGTGGGGAGATTATGGAATCCGTGGGTATACAACTCTCGGATTCCATACACCTTCGATCCCTTTCCTCAACCGAAACTTACAAGTATTTGGGTATGTCGGAAGCATTAGGCATCAATGTAACTGACGTGAAACAATCGTTGAAGGAACGCTTCTTTGGCCGCCTGAAAAAAGTACTAAATAGTCTTTTATCAGGCGGGAACAAGGTGCGCGCCTTCAACGGCTGGGTCATGCCGGTCTTGATGTATTCTTTCGGCATACTCAAATGGACTCAGACAGAACTTGACGCCCTGGATAGGAGAGTCCGCACATTGCTTACCGCAAATCGTATGCATCACCCACGGTCATCGGTTATGAGACTGTATATCCCTCGGAAGTGCGGGGGTCGTGGCTTTTTAAATGCTAAGACCCTGCACAACCGTGAGGTATGCAGTCTTAGGGAATATTTCCAGGCAGCTGACGTGGGTATGCATCGAGATGTGGTAGCGGTGGATAAGGGCCTTACCCCGCTCTCCTTGGCTAACGAGAACTGGCGCAAACCTATAGTATTAGATACTAATGACCGCAGGGAGGTATGGCAGAGCAAGGAGCTTCACGGACGCTTCTACCGGGTCCTACATGGGCCTGATATAGATCTTTTAGCGTCCGTGGCCTGGCTGCGATTTGGTGACCTTTTCGGGGAAACCGAAGGTTTTGTCTTTGCGATTATGGACGAAGTTATGATGACGAACAACTACCGGAAATATATTGTGAAAGACGGCACGGTTGACATCTGTCGGGCATGTCACCGGCCGGGGGAATCCATCCGTCACATTATCTCCGGTTGTTCTAGTCTAGCTAACGGAGACTATTTGCATAGACACAACCTTGTAGCCAGGATTATCCATCAGCAACTTGCTCTGAAATACAATCTTGTTGAATCGGAAGTGCCTTACTATAAGTATGAGCCCGACCCAGTTCTCGAAAATGGCAATGTCACGTTGTATTGGGATCGGTCTATCATCACTGACAGGACTATTGTTGCCAATAAGCCTGACATAGTGGTGATAGACCGGCTAGAGCGTCGCGCAATGATTGTTGATATAGCGGTTCCCCATGACGAGAACCTCGTGAAGGCTGAGAGAGATAAGAAAAGCAAATATCTTGATCTGGCTCGCGAGGTTGTCGACATGTGGGATGTGAATACAGCAGTCATTGTGCCGATAGTCGTTACGGCCAATGGCATAATAGCCAAGAGCCTCGACGAACATCTGAGGAGGCTCTCGTTGGGCAGCTGGATCAAGGGCTTGATCCAGAAAGCGGTTCTCCTGGACACGGCGCGTATCGTTAGGAGGTTCCTCTCTCAGGAGCCCTGACCACCGGTAGCTTGGACCCTGTTCCCGATACCGGTGGGCTACTATTTTTGTATTTTTAAATGTTTTTTTATTTAATTTTTTTATAGAATAATATTTAAAAATGTAAAGATATGTAAATAAAATAAATAAATGGAATAATAATAAAGGTGGGTTTATCGGGCTTGGGAGCGACCCGACCAAGGTGTGACTGATACGCGTCTGCCGGATGATGACGCTATGTGTTCATTCTGGCGCAGCATCTGGTCGGTGCCTGTCAGTCACACCGAAGGTGAATGGACTCGGGAGGTCGAACGAGCGTGCGATCCAATAGAAGAAATGGGGGCTATCACGATCAGCCCCCAAGATGTAGCCCGTGCAGTCCGTCCGTTGCCGAACTGGAAATCTCCAGGGCCGGACGGGCTGCACAACTTCTGGATAAAATAGCTACAGAGGTCGCACGCTCGTTTGGCATCTCAGTACCAGGCAGCCTTAGAGTCTGGTTCGCTACCCAAGTTCCTTACAACAGGAATTACCCACCTGCTCCACAAGGCTGGTAGCACTGCGGAACCCAAAAATTATAGACCTATTACATGTTTACCGACGGTCTATAAGGTTCTTATATCCATTTTGAGAGTTAAAATTAATAAACACGTCGACGATAACTCCATCATGTCGGCCTCTCAGAATGGATGTAGGAACGGGTCCCGCGGTACTAAGGAGCTACTCCTTATTGATATGGCCATTAGCCAACAGGTTCGGCGTTCCCGAAAGGATCTGTCGACATGTTGGATAGATTATAAGAAGACCTATGACTCGGTGCCTCATACATGGCTCATGAGGGTGCTAGAATTGTATAAAATAGATACAACTCTACGCACCTTCCTGAAATCGTGTATGGGGCAATGGAGCACAGTCCTTCGCTATCCAGGATGTCGAAATATCCAGAGGAATAGCGAACCTGTAAGGATCGAGCGAGGTATATTCCAGGGCGATAGTTTGAGTCCACTTTGGTTTTGTCTAGCCTTGAATCCTCTAAGCATGATGCTGGAGATTTCAGGGCTAGGCTATCGGTTGAGGAGAGGTGGTCAGGTTATATCTCACCTCCTTTATATGGATGACCTGAAGCTCTTTGCCCCCAGCAATCTTCAGCTGATGGAGCTACTGAAGGTAACTAAAACTTTTAGTAGCGCCATCAGGATGGAGTTTGGTGTGGACAAATGTGCGGTCATGCATGTAAAGCGAGGGGAGATTGTGGAATCCGTGGGAATTCAACTCGCGGATTCCATAAACCTGAGATCCCTCTCTCCAAACGAAACCTATAAGTATTTGGGTATGTCGGAAGCATTAGGTATCAGCACTACTGACATGAAGCAATCGTTGAGGGAACGCTTCTTTGGCCGCCTGAAGAAAGTATTCAATAGCCTTCTTTCGGGCGGAAACAAGGTGCGCGCCTTCAACGGTTGGGTCATGCCGGTATTGATGTACTCTTTCGGCATACTCAAATGGACTCAAACCGAACTCGACGCCCTGGATAGGCGGGTCCGAACATTGCTGACTGCATATCGAATGCATCACCCACGATCGTCGGTCATGAGATTGTATATCCCGCGGAAATGTGGAGGCCGAGGCTTTTTAAATGCCAAAAACCTCCACAACCGCGAGATATGCAATCTCAGAGAATATTTTCTACACGCCGACGTGGGTATGCATCGAGATGTAGTGGCAGTGGACAAGGGACTCACCCCGCTCTCCTTGGCAAATGAGAACTGGCGCAAGCCTGTAGTGCTTGAGACTAACGACCGCAGGGAGGTATGGCAGAGTAAAGGTCTATCCACACATATCAGGGGCGTGCCCGGGACGTGTCAGGGCCGTGGCCGTGCTTAGACCGTGCATCCCGAGTCCCGTCAGGGACTTTCTGTTCACACACGTCAGGGATGTGACATGACCGTGGACAGGCCGCGACAAAGAGTAAAATAATAAATATTCCATTTGTGCCGCTCGGTCACCATTTTGTTTTCTAATCAGAGTATAGCTTTAGTGTAGTGTAGTGAAATATAAATTACAACACGCAATATACCTAAGTCATGTCTTTGTTTAATACAGAGGAGTTGATTGCGATTGCAATTGCTCTAGATGAAGAGGAAATGGAACAGGTACAAGACAGACAGAAAGTGGTTAATAAACTTGTTTGGGTATCAGAGTTGTGGCAGGACAGAGAGCTACTGGGAGAATTTCACACAATATACAGAAAACTAACAAAAAATGCAAATGCTTATCATGATTACTTAAAAATGTCCGAATCATGTTTTCATCTACTGCTACAAAAATTACAAAACGGCTTACAAAAAAAAAGACACACATTGGAGAAAAGCAATTACACCACTGGAAATATTAAAAGATTAGAAGTTGATCAACTAACCTTTATTTGAAAATCTATATCTATACTAATATTATAAAGAGGAAAGATTTTTTTGTTTGTTTGTTTGTTTGTACCGAATAGGCTCCGAAACTACTGGACCGATTTGAAAAATTCTTTCACCAATAGAAAGCTACATTATTCCTGAGTGACATAGGCTTTTTTTATCCCGAAAACGGCTCCTGTGGGGTGGTCCACGGGAGCGAAGCCGCGGGAAACAGCTAGTATTATATAAAACAAAGTCGTGTTAGTCGGCTGGACCAATTTTTGTGATTTTTGTGTTTTTGGTTTTATCTTCGTTTGGAATAGGATAATAATTAATAAAACATCGAAAAAATAAAACCAAAAAAACTAAATAAAACTCGTCATTCATATTTTCTTAAGAAAAATCGACAATATTTCAAAAAATTTGGCCGTATGTACTGACATCACTTGCCATTAATTTTGTTTCTTAAAAAAACTATAGGTACAAGTAAAGAATATTTACGACATCGACAACGTGCCGGGAAAATATCGGCACACCCGTGCACGTCACGGCGTCGGCCCAGACACTGAGGCTCCGTCACTGACCCGTGCACGTCCCGTGCACGGACGTGTGTGAACGAGTATGTGCATCTGGACCGAGGGCCCATTTTTTTAATCCTTGCGAAACGAAATAAGACTTAAAGGGAAATTAGTTAAAAATAGTAAAAACATAAAGCAATGGGCCAAGAATTTCTTAAACGTGAATTAAAACAGTTATGCTTAAATTACTTGGGCCCTCAATCCAGACATAGTTCATATAAAATGTTCGCAACGATATTTTTTTGAGTCCCTGACGGGGCACGGTCCGTCCACGTCCCTGGCACGGCCCTGATATGTGTGGATAGAGCTTAAGGAGCTCCACGGACGCTTTTTCCGGGCCCTACATGGGTCCGATGTAGATCAGTCAGCGTCCGTTGCCTGGCTGCGTTTCGGTGACCTCTTTGGGGAAACCGAAGGTTTTGTCTGTGCAATTATGGACGAAGTTATCATGACGAATAACTACCGGAGATTTATTGTGAAGGATGGCACGGTTGACATCTGTCGGGCATGTCACCGCCCGGGTGAATCGATCCGCCACATTATCTCTGGTTGTTCTCGGCTAGCTAACGAAGAGTACTTGCATAGGCACAACCTTGTAGCCAGGATTATCCATCAGCAACTCGCTCTGGAATACACTCTTGTGGCATCGGAGGTACCGTACTACAGGTATGTGCCCGACCCAGTTCTCGAAAATGGCAATATCACATTGTACTGGGATCGGTCCATCATCACTGACAGGACTATTGTAGCCAATAAGCCTGATATTGTGGTGGTGGACCGAATCGAGAGACGTACAATGATTGTTGACATTACCGTCCCGCATGACGGGAACCTCGTGAAAGCCGAGAAAGATAAGCAAATCAAGTATCTTGACTTGGCTCGCGAGGTTGTCGACATGTGGGATGTGGACACAGCGATCATTGTACCGATAGTCGTGTCGGCCAATGGCTTAATAGCCACGAGCCTCGACCAACACCTTAGGAGGCTCTCGTTAGACGGCTGGGTCAAGGGCCTGATCCAGAAAGCAGTACTGCTGGACACGGCTCGCATTGTTAGGAGGTTCCTCTCTCTGGAGCCCTGACCGCCGGTAGCTTAGACCCTGTTCCCGATACCGGTGGGCCTCTATTTTATATATTTTTTAATGTTTTTTCTTTTTTGTAATTTATGTTATAAAAATATTTAAAAATGTAAATAATAAGAAATGTACTGAATAAAGGAGATAATAATAAACCATTTATTTGCAATAAGTATTGGTACAGTGTAGGTGTTTAAGTAAGTTATAAATAGTTTCCTAATACATAGTCAAACATTTGACATGCAAAACAATACAATATACTTAATGCTATACTTTAGCATGCAATTGCTCTTGATTGCCGCCAGGGGCGTGCTTGTGATTTGTTTTGACGTCCGTACTATTGACTAAACCCGACATATATTTATTAATAACGTAGTTCTAAGATAAATCTAAATGAAGTTGCATAATGTAAATTTATTTTAAGTTAATATTTAACCTTTCTTCAAAAATGAATGTACTTATAATCAATTAAAGATCAGTCATTACTTTCATTGTGATATTTATTTCTTACTAGGAATTTATTCCTGTATCGTGGGTGCGTTTTATTATAAGTGCACTGAACTAATAAAGATTCAAAATGAAGAAGAGAGGAGGAAAACATAAGTTTGGTTCCATTAAAAGCTTTAATTTAATATAGCGACAATTTCAAAAATGTACATGATTTACCTTCATCGGTCGATGAAGGAATTGCAGTTAAAAATGTCCGAAAAGGCACTTTATTTATCGTTGAAAAGAAACCATTTTTTTTGGTTGTAATCAGTCCAATGATTCGAATTGAACAAAATAAAATAGATCTTCATTAGGTGGCTTATTTTTTGAGTTATAAATGTGGCCAAACCGGGGAGAGTCTCTCCAGATCGGCCACCTATAAACCTTTCTATCTTTTGAATGATTGACTAATTCTGATATTTATCGACTTATTAGCGACAAAATCTGGGAGAAAACAGATCTTCGCTAGGTGCCCCAGTTTTTGAGATATAAATTTGGCCAAGCTGGGGAGAGTCTCTCCAGATCGGCCACCTATAAACCCTTCTAACTTTTAAACCAGTGACTGACTAATTCTGACATTTGGCGACTAATTTCGAATAATTAGCGACTAAATATTTGTGTTATCAAAATTAATATCCCTGTTGGTGGCCAAGCCAGAGTCCGCAACACTTATTTTAATACCCCACACGAAGGGCTTGGAAGAAAATAAAATTGGGATGCCACAATATGGCACCCAAAAGCCGCCATTTTCTATTTTCCCATTTTAATGTAGCCAGTGACACTCCCAAGGTTAAGACGAATCGATTGACGTAAGAATCATCAAAATCGGCCAACGCGTTTGGTCTCTAAAACGCCACTAGGAACATCAAACATACATAGACAATACATTACCCTCCTTGGGCAGTCGGGTAAAAAACAAAAATAAAATAACTGTTTTATCGATTAAATTTTTTTCATGGATAAATTCAATTGTTATAAGCAATAGAATCAGTTACCACATTATTTCATCACTAAATAATTAGTTTTGAGCAGTCAAAATGTAAAATGACAGGCTGGACGGAGAGTAATTTAGACATAGCAACGTATTACGTAAGCGCAACTAGTTGCTAATAAAATTGGACAGGCTCTTAATGTAGATAATTTTTATTTTTATAATTACTCTTTATCAGATAATAGCATCTGGTTATGCTTTTAATATGATAACGTACATTGGTCGTACTTTGCTATGGTAGGCATTTCCCAGTCAGACGATTTGTTACCTTGACGTCGAGTCCCACCACGTCGAGTCGCCGCCACGTCTACTTGTTATTTTGTATGACGTTTATTACTACGATGAAAAAATTCTGCCTGGTGCCGCCATGTCGAATTTAAAGAAATGTACAGTCAATGAAATAAATTATTTAAATCATAATATTTTTATTTATTTTACAATTTTTGTAATAACTTTAATTATTATTTATTAAAAACTGAAATATAACATTAATTCTTTAAATTTGCACAGTAAATCACAGATCAGTTACTTATATAAGATTACGACGAAGTTCCCTTTAGAGGATTATTACCTAAATTAGATGTTCTGATCACAATGATGTTATATATATACTGAGATAAAACGTATACGATACGTTTTACCAAGGTCTGCGCGGCAATACAAATAAGCTGACCAGCTTGAGTGTACTCAGTCCGTTCTGCGTCTGGTCGCGAGTAGAACGTACACGTTTGAACAGTGTGTTTATCCCTTTCTGACAATGGGGTCCTATTTATATTTCTGTGGTCTTATAACTTATTCAGTGATAGAAATAAAATTCCAAGTTCCATAGATCCGATGTTGATAGCTAAAGTAAAATGTCAGCATTGTTTTATTTCTTTAAAATGAGTATAGAGGCGACGCTATGCATAGGTAGGCGACGTGGGCCACCGCCTACCGCCTCGCAGTCAGAGGGACCTCACGCCTCGTAATTTATATATTACTAGCTTTTGCCCGCGACTTCGTCTGCGTGGCATAAGTACTTCAAATAGCCATTATATTTTAGGATTTTGGGTTCTTGGGTACTTCTTGTCCAATTTACCGCAATGTCTCTAGACAAAAGTCTATGACCAGTGTGTGTTACCAGTGATCACCTATGGGACCGAGACGTGGTCGCTCACAATGGGCCTTATCAGAATGCTTAAAGTCACCCAAATGGCAATGGAGAGGGCTATGCTCGAAATTTCCTTGCGTGATCACGTCAGAAATGTTGATATCCGGAGGAGAACCAAAGTTACCGACATAGCCCGAAGAATTGCAAAACTTAAGTGGCAGTGGGCAGGGCACATTACTAGCAGAACGGATGGCCGAAAAGTTCTGGCATTGCGAAAGCAAACTGGAAGACGATACGTTGGAAGGCCTCCCACTAGGTGGACCGATGACCTGGTTAAGGTTGCGGGAAGGCGCTGGATGCGCGAGACGCACGGGATCGGTCAATGTGGTGACGCCTGGGGGAGGCCTATGTCCTGTAGTGGACGTCTTTCGGCTGAAATGATGATGATGATGATTTTCAGTAGACTCATTTGAGAAAGTGGAAAGTTTGAATGGTGAACCAATATTCATCATTCAAACTTCCGCCCTTAAGGATGATTAAAAGTATCATATGGCCTTCCCAAGGTTTCAGGTGAGATAGTGGTCAAGCGCGAGCCTATCAATAATAATAATAAAAAAACTATCTCCATACCAACGGTTCAGCGGTTTAAAGGTGAAGAAGTAGACACAAATAGTTGCTTTCGGATTTATAACATTACAATGGATTCAATGAAATTGTTCAAGTCTTATCCTATCCGAGGTGGAATGCTAAAATATTCGAGTTCACTTCGCTCGCTGCCTGAATTCTCTTGGTGCTTTATATTTTATGCAAAAGAAAGACGACAAAACTTACCCCTAGTATAGTCTCGCCAAACTTCTTGGCCACCCTGATGTTGGCTACAATGGCTGCGCAGTAGTAAATCTCATACATAAGCAGCACCTGTGTCGTGCCTTGCGCATCGGAAAGCCAACTTCAGGGCGGCCCAGAAGTTTGGCGAGCACTATACCGTATAAATGCTAGTTCTTGAATTATTCTCTTTATTCCTAAGCTTAGTTTTTTTTTGTTAAAAGAAGAAAAAAAAAAGGAAAGAAAGATAAAAACATTTTCACAAGTAAAAATAAATTAATGAAAAACATGTGTACGTTATCAATTTCTTTAAATGTATTGACTTGGTGTACAATAAATAATATAAAAAAATAAGAAAGTAATAATGAAAGTTAACCTCGCCACTGGCGGTTGCTAAATTAAATGGTTTCCAAGTTATGTGATGTGAAAGTACCCGATGTCCTAGCTAAGGATTTTTTATTAGAGGACGATGGGATTGATGGACAAGATAATTAATTTTGTATGACATAAAGCAACGGCGGCAATAAATAGCTTCAAAAATATAATACTTGATGGTACTTTTAAAGCAAGTTCGAAGCCATTTAAACAATTATATAATCTTCATGTGGACATTGCCAAATCCACGCCTACCCAGCGATATACATATATTTTTTAAGTATGTTCGGGTATAACTCCGTCATATGTAAACGAATTTGAAAAATCTTTTTTTGTTCGAAAGAAGTTTATTCCGAAATGGAACCATTTGGTAAATATATGATGAAGAATTTCGGAGATATACAACAGAACTCTTCAATAAATGACGGCAAATCTCTGGGGATTGCTGCAATCGCATGTCTGTTTATAGTTTACACCATTTCATAACATACCATCACGCCAGTATGCTCTATACGGGTACGCAGATGTGTACAGTTCATCTAGGTACACTCTCATTTCACCAGTTATGTTATTCGGGTAATCTATTCTGTCATCACAGTGGGCATTATATATACCTTACTATAGAACTTGTCCATTATGTACCACTTAAAAATGAAAAATAATGAACTTTTTTAGAAAAAAATACAACCGACTTCCAAATAATAAAAACACTACAAAGTGAAAAATAACTTCAATTTCGAAAGTCGGTGTTAAAAAACGAAGAAACGAAAACAGGAGAAGGAACACCGACTTCCGAAATTAAAGTTATTTTTCACTTTGTAGTGTTTTTTTTTTTGGAAGTCGGTTGTAATTTTTGTAAAAACTTTTTTATATTTTGATGTTTTCCAATCTAGCTAAACATATATTTTGACTTCTAAGAAATCTTTAACTATATTTGTGATTTTTTTATCATTTGTTGAATCAATTTTTCTTTTTTGACTGAGAACTCTGCGTATTTGATTTTGTTCCAGTTTTAAATCAGTATTTCTGGATTCCTCTTTTAAAATACTTATTAAAAGAAAAAGGGTTGGTCGTTTCATAATTTTTTTATTAAGGCGACTATGCCACCCTTTGGCATGATTTGTCGTTCTGATTCTTTCTCCATAGTTGCTTATAGATTTAATATTTGAACTTAACCATTGTGAAGACTTGTACTTTTTAAAAGCAGTTTTGTCTTCACTCGGAGATAGATTTGACTCTAATAAAAATTGCTAAGCATCAGGTATTTTCTCATAGGAAAGATGTGCTAGAGCAATACACGTTTTAATGTACTAACGGTTTTCGTGGGTTTTGGTTAGAGATAAATCTTTAGCTTTATCCCATATATTATTGCAAAAATAAAAGAAACAAAGTTTTATACTTTCTTGAAAAAATAGTAATTATAGATTTGATAGCTGCGATTTTGCATTTCGGTTAATTTTGTCCTAATAATGGAAAATAATCTTTCGTATGTCGTTTGTTTTTTGTCGGGCAGTAAGGCAAATATGACCTGTACCGTCTACATCATTCCCTGATGTTGGAATGGATGAAAACTTACTGATTGTGATTGAGAGCAGTAAAGGCGGCAAATTGTTGCTTAAAGCAGGGTATAGGTACCGTAAAAATAAAGGAAATGCAAACGGCTCTTCTATTTGGAAATGTACCAGCAACATTTGTTCTGCAACTATAAGCGTCGACCAGAATTTAAGAAATATATTACGAGACTCGAATCACATATGCCTGCCTGATTTTAAAAGAATTTTTTTTGAAAAGTTTTTTGATTATGTAAAGCAACAAGTGAAAACGAGCCTAAGACCGATACCCGCTTTATATGAAGAGGGACTCTCTAAATTAAAATGCGATGATTTTGCCGACTACCTGCCAGATTTTAAATCTCGTAAGAGTATTTTGTATCGATTACGTTAAAAGTAACAGAAAAACCTTTTCTAAGTTATGTGATGTGAAAGTTGTTTGTTCTCACTAGTTCTATTGAACAGTTCTACGGTAGAACTAACGATTTTTATTAGAGGACGATGGGCTTGACGACAAGGTTATTTTTTTTGTATCAAATAAAGCAAAGGCGGAAATTAATAGTTGCAAAAATGTAATACTTGAAGGTACTTTTAAAGCCGTATGGTGCCGGCCGTAAAGAATTCCACCATCCCATGTCTTCCCGTGGGTGTCGTAAGAGGCGACTAAGGGACAAACCAGAGAATGGGCAGCAGCGTTCTCTGTGCTTTTATAACAACCATACTGCGATCGCCAACCCGCCTGCCAAGCGTGGCGATTATGGCAAAACCCCCCCCATGAATAGCACAAATAAAAAATGGCCCCTAGTGCCCGGCAGCCTGCCTACCCTCGACTACGGTAGCGGTCGAGGTTACGGCATGGCAAGGGGTGCCAAGAATCTCCGGACGGGATCCGGCTACCCCAACAAACACCGACGACTGGACCTGGCAACATACAACACGCGCACACTTCGGACCGACGAAAAGATCACCGAACTCGAAGAGGAATTGAGCAGGTTGCGATGGAGTATTATAGGGTTATCTGAAGTCCGAAGAGAGGGGGAGGACTCGATAATCCTCGAATCCGGCAACCTGCTCTATTTCCGAGAGGGTGACCGGCAGTCCCAGGGTGGTGTCGGGTTTATCGTCCACAAGTCCCTTGTGAACAACGTGGTGAAGATCGAGAGTGTGTCGACCAGGGTGGCGTACCTGATACTCAGAATATCCGCAAGATATTCGCTGAAGGTCATACAGGTCTACGCCCCAACCACGGCACACCCCGACGACGAGGTAGAGACCATGTATGAGGATATCTCCAGAGCCATGCATGGTTTCAAAACTCACTTCACCGTTGTCATGGGGGACTTCAACGCGAAACTGGGCAAACGAGACGAGGATGAGCTGCAAGTGGGGCAATTTGGAGTTGGACGTCGGAACCACCGGGGTCACCTACTGGCCAGTTTTATGGAGAAGGAGGGCCTCTATATGATGAACTCCTTCTTCAGAAAGCGTGAACATAGGAAGTGGACCTGGCAGAGCCCCGATGGTGCAACAAAAAATGAGATCGACTTCATCATGTCAACCAGGAAGCAAATGTTCAATGATGTCTCTGTGATCAATTCGGTAAAAACCGGGAGCGATCACCGCATGGTAAGAGGCACATTGAACATTAATATTAAGCTTGAAAGGTCTCGACTGATGAAGTCCACGCTCCGTCCAGCACAGATTCAGGTCCAAAACCCCGAGAGCTTTCAGCTCGAACTCCAGAATCGTTTCGAGTGCCTAGGGAGCTCAGTGGACGAATACAATGACGGGTTCGTGGAAGCTGTCCATACGGTCGGGTCTAAGTTTTTCAAGACCCGTCGTACAGATAGAAACAAAAAGCTCTCTGATCCTACTCTCAAGCTTATGAAGGAGAGGCGTGAGATGATCCTGCAGTCTTCAGATGAGGCGTGCAAATATCGGCAGCTCAATAGACAGATCTCTAAATCCTTGAAAAGAGACCTCCGCCGCTTTAACACCGAGCGTATTAAAGACGCGATTGAGCGAAATAAAGGCTCCAAGGTATTTGCAAGGGATCTGGCTATTGGGCAGAGCCAGCTCACGAGACTGAAGACCGACGATGGCAGGATCGTATCCGCCAAACCGGAGCTTCTGAGGGAGATCGAGACATTCTATGGGCAGTTGTACACATCAATCAGCAAGCCCGTTGCGAGTCTAGCAAACGACCCAAGAGCTAGATTGACCCGACACTATACCGAAGATATCCCGGACGTCAGCCTGTACGAGATTAGGATAGCTCTGAAACAGTTTAAAAACAACAAGGCGCCGGGTGATGACGGAATCACGGCTGAACTCCTGAAGGCGGGTGGAAAACCGGTCCTAAAGGCCCTTCAGAAGCTGTTTGATGCCGTCATACTCGAGGGCAAAACGCCACAGGCATGGTGCAGGGGTGTGGTGGTACTCTTCTTCAAGAAGGGCGACAATGCCCGACTGAAGAACTATAGGCCCATCTCACTTCTTAGCCATGTCTACAAGTTGTTTTCAAGAGTCATCACGAATCGTCTCGCGCGCAGGTTTGACGATTTCCAGCCTCCCGAACAAGCCGGATTCCGAAAAGGCTTTAGCACCGTAGACCACATACATACGCTGCGGCAGGTCATACAGAAGACCGAAGAGTATAACCTGCCTCTCTGTTTAGCGTTTGTGGACTACGAGAAAGCCTTCGATTCGATCGAGACTTGGGCAGTACTGCAATCTCTCCAACGGTGCCAGATCGACTACCGGTACATTGAGGTGTTGAAGTGTTTGTACAAAAACGCCACCATGTCAGTCCGTCTTCAGGATCAGACCTCGAAACCAATCCTTCTCCAGCACGGCGTGAGACAGGGAGACGTCATTTCTCCAAAACTGTTCACTGCTGCGCTGGAGGATGTCTTCAAGGTTCTGGATTGGAAGTCGCTTGGCATCAACGTTAATGGCGAGTACATCACTCACCTTCGGTTTGCCGACGACATAGTGGTCATGGCTGAGACCATGGAGAGCCTCAGTACAATGCTCGATGACCTCAATAGAGCTTCCGAAAGAGTGGGTCTTAAAATGAACATGGACAAAACCAAGGTCATGATGAATGCCCATGTAACACCCACTCCTATCAAGATCGGAGACTGTTTACTTGAAGTTGTAGATGATTATGTCTACCTGGGACAAACAATCCAGTTGGGTAGATCCAACTTCGAGAAAGAGGTCAACCGTCGAATCCGACTCGGCTGGGCGGCGTTCGGGAAGTTGCGTGGTATCTTCTCGTCCAATTTACCGCAATGTCTCAAGACAAAAGTCTATGACCAGTGCGTGTTGCCAGTGATCACCTATGGGACCGAGACGTGGTCGCTCACAATGGGCCTTATCAGAAAGCTTAAAGTCACCCAAAGAGCAATGGAGAGGGCTATGCTCGGAATTTCCTTGCGTGATCACGTCAGAAATGATGATATCCGCAGGAGAACCAAAGTTACCGACATAGCCCGAAGAATTGCCAAACTTAAGTGGCAGTGGGCAGGGCACATTGCTCGCAGAACGGATGGCCGTTGGGGCCGAAAAGTTCTGGAATGGCGACCGCGAACCGGAAGACGGTATGTTGGAAGGCCTCCCACTAGGTGGACCGATGACCTGGTTAAGGTTGCGGGAAGGCGCTGGATGCGAGACGCACAGGATCGGTCAATGTGGCGACGCCTGGGGGAGGCCTATGTCCAGCAGTGGACGTTTTTCGGCTGAAATGATGATGATGATGACTTTTAAAGCATGTTCGAAACCATTTAAACAATTATATACTCTCCATGTAGACATTGCTAATGAAAATGATGATCCAAATATTGTAAACAAATACACAATAATTCGCTTGAAGCACGAAGCTAAATTTGATCAGACTAATAATTATTTATCAAAGCGTCAAAAGTTAACTAAAGTTATATTGTTTAGGGGTAACTAAATAAACATAATTATTATAATAAAAATATACAAAAGATTCGTGTTCCAAGCGAATTGTAAAACTCCCTATTCCGATTTGATACGTTTTTAACTTATTGTAAGCGCATTTGATTATTAAATTAGCTGTCCCACGCGGCTTCGCTCTTGTAAACTGGCTACCTACCTACCCTACATACATGAATTAAGCGTAACTTTAACCGCTTACGCAGCGTATTGTCGTATTATCAGCTTATTGTCTTAAATATAATTATTTAAAGACTATCTTTCCCGGCTAGTGCAATATGTCAAAATAGGCGATTCTTCTTAATCCAACGCTCATTTCACAACCACCATCACAAATACAACAAAATATTAATAATAATATATACAAATGTAGCTTAACTAAATGTTTCGTCGCTATTGAAGAGAGACGCTTAGAAAACCGGCAACTCTTTATTGCCAACCAGTAGACGATGTTGGGTTTGTATAAGGAAATAAGCGAGTCATGATCAAGAGAGACCTAAGCACTGCAGGATTTATGTGTATCCATCAGAAGAGGGAGTTGAATGCCTGGAACATGATTTTAATATATATATAGAGATTATGTTTAGATTATGAGAGATGTTGAGAAATTTTAATATAAATTTAAGTGCAAGTACTGGCAAATTATCACTACTATGTGGGATAAGTTACTTAAATTATATTAACTTAAATAGTGATAATTAATTGAGAGCAATGGTGGCCCAGAGGTATCGGCCGCGACTTACAAGTTGTAGGTCGTGGGTTCGAGCCCAGGCAGGCGCTTTACTTTGTGTAAATTATTTCATCACCACTGCTCTCAAAACGGTGAAGTGAGGAAACCGGCATGTCCTAGAACCAAAAAAATAAAAAATAAATTCGAAGGTATGTGACAGCTACCAATCCGCACTGGGCCCGCGTGGTGGATTACGGCCCATTCCCTCTCACAGAGAGGAGGCCTGTGTCCCAGCAGTGGGAACATTAATAGGCTGATGATGTGATGTGTGATGTGAAATAGTGATAAAAGATTTAAAATAAACTTGAGATTAGAAACAAAAAGGGATTATAGTATAAAAATTTATTACTGGAAAATAATTCAATAAATAATTTTATTCTTTTTTATTAGTCAATATGTATATTATATCTAATTATTTGCCATTATAAACATATTTATCCGTTTTGCAGTCTTAATGCACATGTTTGCTTGTATAAACAAGAATTTGGCCAATTAAGATTCAGCTGAAGCCGGAAGGCAGGTCGTGAAGGTTGCGGGGTTCCGCTGAATGCGAGACGCACGGGGCCGGTCAACGTGGCGACGCTTGGGGGAGGCATATGTCCAGCAGTGGACGTCTTTCGGCTGATATGATGATGATGAAGATGAGGATGTAGCCGGAACATGATTCAGATCGCAACAAATATTATTTAATATCCTCAAATATATTTATGACATATAATTTTAATTATAGAAGCTACTAATTAACCTATGCAGTCCATATTATACTCATTTATTAAATGCGAAAGTAAGTCTGTCTGTCTGTTACTTTTTCACGCTTAAACCGCTGAACCGATTTAGATGAAATTTATTAAGGAAACAGTATTGGACCGTAGGTAACTATCCTATTCATAGAATAATTTTTATCATGGAAATCTTCCTTAAGCGGGTGGAAGTTTATATGGTGAATTAAGAATCTGCCCAAACCAGAATCTGTCTTAAACCGAATAAGCCAATAATTTCTCTAATCAGGCGGTTCACACACCTACAATTTATTGCCTGATATAAAAAAATGGCTATTCGAAGTACTAATGCTACGCAGACGTAGTTGCGGGCACCAGCTATTTAAATAATATATAAATTACCATTCACATGAAACATATAAAACGCCTGTACGCTAAAAGCTAAGTCGTTTTCCAATATGTTATAAAATCCTGAGAAAGCCTAAATTATGGATAAAGTCTCTATCCTGGGATATTGTTTTCTACGTTGCTAATTCTGTCGCCTGTCAAGCTCTGTTCAAATCATTAAATAATAAAATCGAGGCTGCAGGCAGGCAGGTCTTCGACGCTGTTTTTACTTAAGGAATACCAAAATGTATGAAGAACTGTCAACTAGTGTCAACTTGTTCGACATTGAGTAGTTCTAACTCCAGCCGTCACAGCTTAATGCTAGTGTCGCAATTCGCGGCTTGGCGAATACCAAACCTGGCACAGCGCTGCGCTCGAGGCTGTATCCTTAGAGAATAGCAGTACTGTAGTTCATTGATACTTTCCTACAACAAATTCATACAACCGTAAAAAAACTAAGTAAATAAGTTTTGCCATTAAATTCAGGAATTAAATTTAAAGCATCCTGGGGATCATCGTGTTGGAAAATTGCATAGAATACTGTGTTTCGGTCCGAGCCGACGGGGCTTCACCGACCGTAGCGGGTACAGGATTATGGTCTTGAATATTTTCTGTTTTTAAACGTGTAATCTAATAAAATCGCAATAGTAAACAAGAGATAATCATCCACATATAACATTGTAAAATTCAAATTCAAATTATAATTCTAAAAAGTCACAAATTAATGGAATATTCTCTACAAATTAAAATAAAAGAAAACCTTGTGAAAAGTTTGCTGTTGCAGGTAGGTTATAGCGTGAAGACAATTTTCACTTCATCATCATCATAATCCAGAGCCCGACTTCGCCCACTGCTGAGCATAGGCCTCTCTTCTCGTACCAATCACCACGTTCAATTTTGCACTTATTCATTATAAAGCCCAATTTATGATTTCTTTGTTTAAGTAGTAACATGTTTTTCATAAGATATTCAGATTACATGAAGTACTAATGAGATAATACACACAAGTTAAAATTATATTAACATTAATAGTGTGGGAATTTAGGAATGAAGTAAAAGGTTACTCACATTCCAAACGCCTTAGTAATGATCACATCTCAGTTCAACGTGGGTGACGTTACCGTTACGCTTTATCTAATTGCCAAGAACGTCTTACTGATTTAAAGTAACGACGATCCTACTTTGCCACTCGGGAATAAGTTCTATAATGTTCATTTTACTTTACACATTATTTAAAGTCAATTGTGGACTTTCCGCGAAGGCAACAGTTTACGGCAATACTACCGGCTGCGTCAGTTAGATTTCGGGAGCGAAGCGATGGTTAAAAATAAAATTTTGGGACTCGTTTAACTAAGAGTTTATTACAATTAACGACCCGCGCTTACAGAGTTCGATGCAATTCTATCTTATTCTAATTATATGCTTAGGTCTTACAACTTAGCTAGTGGTCACTGGCGACAGCGCATCCGCCATGTCTGGCTGATAAGGGCTAAAGTACTGCGGCTGAGATTGTAACTAGGTTAAGTTTTGCAATAAACATTCATTCGCATCTCAACCGTGTTTCACTCCAGACGCTGCTAGGGACTCCTACTTCAACCCCAGTAACAACGTTTTTGTTATTAAAATTTATTCTTTAGGTTGGTGGGTTTCAAAAATACCAAATGAGTATCATAGTATGTCAATCCTTGAAGTTCGAGGGGCAGGGTACGATTTGAACTAAATCCCAGTCCTATGAGTATGTTATTCAATTCAACAGCAAGCTCTGAGATCTTTTGAGAGCCGCTTTTGACTCCGTATACGACCACTAAGCCGCGTTCGTCGTTAACAATGCGCGCGATGTCCTTAGCACAGCTTCTGGAGATGCGTGCTGCGTCAGCGACGGTTACAGTAAGGACAGAATTGTCTTTGATATAGCTGCTGGTGTCGCAATTGCGCTCACTGATGACAGGGATCCTGTTCGGTATTTTCCTGCCTCGGTCGGGGCCATTACTGACCAGTTGGTATTGATGGTTTACATTGTAGCAATTTGAGAAGCCACGAATGCCTTTTTTGGTTACAACCTTCCCTTCTCCCCAGAAGTCAACATGTGAAATCAGTTTGTCGAGGGAGCCAGGTATCTTCACCAATTCGAATTTTCCTAGGTAATAAACTTCGGAGTAAGGAAACAGCAGGTCGACGTTTGTTTTGTAGTTTGGTCCTTTTGCAGACATCCAGATAGGTGAGGTATTGAGATCCCGTGCGTCGGTAAATCTATAAACAATGAAAAGTAAACATTATTATTATTTAAAAAATCCTTTGTTAAGTAAGAACTTAGCAAAGGATTTTTTTGTTAGATGATCAGTGAAAATACAAATGAAAAAATATGGAATATGAGGCCCAAAACGATGAATACTAGATTAGATGTTTCAATGCAATCATTGTTCCGGTGACAGCGAGAGAGACAGACGATGTTATATAGGTCAAATATCACTATCTGTTTTCACAACGAAATCAGGATGGCATTGCTCTTCATAGTCCGTACTTCATGCCCGTATGTGTAACTTTTATGGTGTATAATAAAGTATTCTATTCTATGACGTCTCAAGGTCATCTTGTTTGATCCTGTTGGTCGCGGAAAGAAGGACACCGACATTTCACAATTTAAATTATTCTTCTAAAATGTTCTTAAATCGTATAAGCACATAATTAAGTCGAAAACATTGCCTACTTATATGTTGAATGTTTTATGGTAAAACAGAACATAAGAACAATTACTACAGTGGTGAAAGTGCTGGACAGGCTGCTTGATTAACTTTTTAACCGACTTCCCGAAAAGGATGAGGTTCCTAATTTGGATGTTTTTTAGGGTTCCGTAGTCAAAAATGATACTTATCCATGTATATAATCTTTACACATACCGGCGTACATGCCTATACATTCGCCGCCGGTTACCCGGTAGCGGCTACCAAACAAACCGGAGCGTGTGAAAAGGCACTATGCTAAATTTTCTAAGTCCGACACGCACTTGGCCAGTTTTCTTCATCCGTCACGTCCTTACCCTGTCAACCGCTCTGAGGTCAACCGTAACGTTTTAGAAAGATGTTTGAGACCAAGAGCAGTCCGTCATAATCGTCACGATCGCCATGTCCGTCTGTACGTCCATCCGTCCGTCCACAGCTTAGCTCAGATACTCTTAGTACTAGAAAGCAATTATTTGGCATAAATATACATATTAATCACGCCGACAAAGTGGTAAAATAAAACCTAGTGTAACCCGTAATTTTTTTTTTGTCGTCTATCCCATGGTGTGGGGTATCTTTGGATAGGTAATTCAAAAATATTACGGGTCTTGAAAACTAATTTTCAATTCAGGGAACCGTTTGCGTAAAATATTGGTATTTTTTATTAGAGTCAAGTCGCCCCCGCCCCTTGAGCCAACTAAACGATTGCTTTTGGATAAGTATAAACATTCAAGGCAGTAGTATATAATATGTCATGGACTAATTGATTAATCAGGGCACTATGTAAAATGCTCAACACAGTACATAAAAATCACTTCCAGATGAATGCGCAGTCAACCGTGTTCCACCAATTAAGTCATGCAAAATTATAATTACAATAAAACTCCATGTTTGGGATGAATATCCAAACGGAATTTTATCACGTTATCGTAAGCCAATCATACCACAGCTAAATGACGCGATAGATTGCTGTGATTGGCCCATTTTGTTCCCGTACCTTCTCCCTCGATAGATGTATACTTATATATGAATATATTCGCTAACGACCATTTGTAACGACAACTTGTTTTATTTTAATCTCAAAAAACCCCATCAAAAAGCCAAAGTAGTAGCTAAACAAGCAGTTCTGAACACCACTGGAGCACATCTAAATATATTTGGACCTTCGGAGCCATATTTCGAGGATTTGAAGCATCAAAACCAAATCGTCGAGTCGAGCGACCTTTGGACTGCCACGCTGCTACGGCCACGCAGGTACATAAAGACGAGCGAAATTACACTTAGAAGCGAAGATTCAGCAGCATATTCACGCAAGGGCCTTCTATCCTACTGATGTGAAGGGACAACTGAAGATTTGGAGGAACGAGCGGACATACGGTGCGTTTATCAAGTTCCAATTTTCAAGACCTGCTGAGTTCATAAGTGTAATACCGTTTTGTGATCTGATTCCAGTGAGGGTGTTGGTGAGGGTTGCCCACTGCGCAGAGCGACAAACCGGCTGATCGTGTCACTACTACCACCAGCCGTTTTCACACGCAGTCACTTTGTTCGTTAGTACTCCACTTTTCACAAGCCACCGGGATGCCGTTATCGGCTGATGATGGGAAGGGTCCTAGCAAATCACGCGATAGGTCCCCTTATAGAACTATTAGTGATGAAAAAACTGAGCAAATCATGCGCGATTTGGTTAGGAGACGCGGTATCGTTAAGGGCAGGTTGACTAAACTTTCTAATTATTTAAATACTATCAGTGTAACAACTATATCTAGTGAATTAAAAATAGATTTAAAATTACGTGTAAAGGGTGCTGAGATATTATTTAGCGAATTTAATGAAATACAATCAAAACTTGAAGAGCTAGTTTCCGATAGTGGCATAGATGATCAGTTAGATCAGCGCCAACAGTTCGAAGACGGCTACTATAGTACTATTGCCCGAGCTGAATCCATCCTTAGCGTCAGTGAAGAGGTCACTGATTGTTCCAAACCGTGTCAGCATATGAACAGACCAGTGTCCGTTAAATTACCAACCATCATGTTGCCTACGTTCGACGGCATGTATGAACACTGGCTCGAATATAGGGACACGTTTATATCGTTGGTGCATAGTTCGACTGAGATAAGTAACATTCAAAAATTCCATTACTTAAAGTCTTCGCTCAAGGGAAGTGCCGAATTAGTTGTAAACTCTCTAGAGATTTCTGCAGCTAACTATTCTGTAGCATGGGAACTACTCCTAAATAGATATGATAATGATAGATTATTATTGAATAGTCACCTAAAAGCATTGTTCTCAATACAACCATTGAAAGAATCACCTTCACTAATTAGAAAACTTATAGATACAATTATAAACAATTTACGCACTTTAAAAACCCTTGACGAGCCAACAGATACCTGGGATACGCTTATAATATATATAGTTGTTTCTAAGCTAGATAGAACCACGGAACGAGAGTGGGAACAACACAGAGGTTTATTGTTGGCAAATACCCCTCCCAGAACTAAATTGAAGGTTGACAGTTTGATTAACTTCCTAAAATGTAAGGCTGATTTGTTGGAAACATTAGCATTATCACACACAAAAGATCACCATAACACAGAAACAAAAAATGTCAGAGGTAATGTCATCATCATCATCATCATCATCATTTCAGCTGAAAGACGTCCACTGCTGGACATAGGCCTCCCCCAGGCGTCGCCACATTGACCGATCCTGTGCGTCTCGCATCCAGCGCCTTCCCGCAACCTTAACCAGGTCATCGGTCCACCTAGTGGGAGGCCTTCCAACATACCGTCGTCCGGTTCGCGGTCGCCATTCCAGAACTTTTCGGCCCCAACGGCCATCCGTTCTGCGAGCAATGTGCCCTGCCCACTGCCACTTAAGTTTGGCAATTCTTCGGGCTATGTCGGTAACTTTGGTTCTCCTGCGGATATCATCATTTCTGACGTGATCACGCAAGGAAATTCCGAGCATAGCTCTCTCCATTGCTCTTTGGGTGACTTTAAGCTTTCTGATAAGGCCCATTGTGAGCGACCACGTCTCGGTCCCATAGGTGATCACTGGCAACACGCACTGGTCATAGACTTTTGTCTTGAGACATTGCGGTAAATTGGACGAGAAGATAACACGCAACTTCCCGAACGCCGCCCAGCCGAGTCGGATTCGACGGTTGACCTCTTTCTCGAAGTTGGATCTACCCAACTGGATTGTTTGTCCCAGGTAGACATAATCATCTACAACTTCAAGTAAACAGTCTCCGATCTTGATAGGAGTGGGTGTTACATGGGCATTCATCATGACCTTGGTTTTGTCCATGTTCATTTTAAGACCCACTCTTTCGGAAGCTCTATTGAGGTCATCGAGCATTGTACTGAGGCTCTCCATGGTCTCAGCCATGACCACTATGTCGTCGGCAAACCGAAGGTGAGTGATGTACTCGTCATTAACGTTGATGCCAAGCGACTTCCAATCCAGAACCTTGAAGACATCCTCCAGCGCAGCAGTGAACAGTTTCGGAGAAATGACGTCTCCCTGTCTCACGCCGCGCTGGAGAAGGATTGGTTTCGAGGTCTGATCCTGAAGACGGACTGACATGGTGGCGTTTTTGTACAAACACTTCAACACCTCAATGTACCGGTAGTCGATCTGGCACCGTTGGAGAGATTGCAGTACTGCCCAAGTCTCGATCGAATCGAAGGCTTTCTCGTAGTCCACAAACGCTAAACAGAGAGGCAGGTTATACTCTTCGGTCTTCTGTATAACCTGCCGCAGCGTATGTATGTGGTCTACGGTGCTAAAGCCTTTTCGGAATCCGGCTTGTTCGGGAGGCTGGAAATCGTCAAACCTGCGCGCGAGACGATTCGTGATGACTCTTGAAAACAACTTGTAGACATGGCTAAGAAGTGAGATGGGCCTATAGTTCTTCAGTCGGGCATTGTCGCCCTTCTTGAAGAAGAGTACCACCACACCCCTGCACCATGCCTGTGGCGTTTTGCCCTCGAGTATGACGGCATCAAACAGCTTCTGAAGGGCCTTAAGGACCGGTTTTCCCCCCACTTTAGAGGTAATGTAACACACTGCAATGTTTCCTCAAGTAACCCACCGTCAACACCGGGCCGTAAAGCACGTAGATTGTGCGTGGTATGCAAAGGTAAACACCCTATTTACACTTGCACGCAATTCATTAATATGAACTTAGAAAGCAAATTAAAAGTTGTCAAAGATAATAACTTGTGTGAGAATTGCTTGCGTTCCGGACACACTTTAGACGGTTGTTTGTGGGGACCTTGTAAACAATGTAACGTGAAACATAATTCACTTATTCATCCTAATGATTCCAGCCAATCTAGCTGTACCGTGTCAAGTACGACGACTGCGGCGGCAGTGGCTGTGGCTAGCGCGCCATGCGTGCCCCCACCGCGCATCTCTGAGACAGTACATAATCCCACTAACGGAAAGCAATTCATTCAAGTTAGCAATGTTCACACTGACACACACGCACACACGCAATGCATAGATGTGCAACCGGTTCTCTTATCTACTGCGTTAGTTGAGATTCCTGATAAACATAGTAAATATCATGTCGCATGTGTATTACTCGACAGCGGTAGCCAGAGTTGCTTTGTTACACATTCGTTTTGCGAATTGTTAGATATTCCGCTAATACAGTCCACTCATGAAATACGAGGAGTAGGTAATTTCGTATCACACTGTACACAAACGTGTGATCTAGAAATCAAATCACGTATTAATTCCTACTCAACTCACATTAAATGTTTCGTTCTATCTGAAATAACGGCCACATTGCCGGCTATGCAGGCACAAAGCACACAGTTTAGGATTCCTGAACACCTGCAGCTGGCAAATTCGCGATTTTTAGGGCCGCAAAAGATAGATGTTTTAATAGGTGCGGATCGATTTTGGGACTTGCTTATTGATGGCAAGATGCGTTTACCGAACGGTCCGTTCTTACAGAACACGAAGTTAGGTTGGATAATATCGGGTCCTATTTATAATACAAATCATAATAATGGACATGTCCAATGTAACTTCACTCAATCCATGGACAATCAGCTACGTCAGTTCTGGGAGTTGGAGGAGTTACCCAAGCTTCGGGATACACACACAGACGAAGAGCAGGCCTGTGAACAGTCTTTCATAACAACCACTACGCGCAATAAAGATGGACGATTTTGTGTTCACATTCCTCTTAAAGAGTCACCCGATGCTTTGGGTGAATCATTTCCCCAGGCAAAGCGGCGTTTTTTGTCCTTAGAAAATAGGTTATTACGCGCACCTATCAGTTATAAGAAATTATACACTGATTTTATACACGAATATATCAACTTGGGTCACATGACTCAGGTTGATTCTTATACGAGTCCTTACTATTTTATGCCGCATCACGGTGTTTTTCGAGACCACAGCACGACTACGAAGCTTCGTGTAGTGTTCGACGCCAGTGCTTCGACTAGTAATGGCAAATCTTTCAACGATATCCAGCTTGTAGGACCTCCAATTCAGGGAGACTTGCTGGGTATTTTGCTACGGTTCAGACAATTTAAATTCACAGCAATTGCGGATTGCGAGAAAATGTACCGTCAAGTCCTAGTTGAGCCTTCTCAACGTGACTTGCAACTTATTATGTGGCGCGATGATCCGGAAAGAGAATTCAAGTTCTATCAGCTGAACACCGTAACATACGGCACAGCGTCCGCGCCCTTCCTCAGTGTTAGGTGTCTTAAGCAATTAGGAGCTGAGTGTACGGACCCCGAGGTTCAAAGGGTCATAACTGACGATTTTTACGTGGATGACCTTTTGACCTCGTGTGACGACAAGGTCAAACTACTTGACATATGCAAACGTACATCAGACATCCTTAAGTCCGGCTGCTTTCCACTCCGCAAATGGACCTTTAACTTTGAACTCGACGGTACATCAGCACCAACGACATCACAATCTGATCACAGTATGTTTCGTGACTTAAATCTAGGTGATAATAGTCAATGCAGAACATTAGGTATAGGTTGGTGTAGTAACGCGGACGAGTTTTGTTTCCATACGCAATTTCAAAACAGCAAGAATCCTGTTACTAAACGCATGATTCTGTCAACTGTTTCTCAGATATTTGACCCATTGGGATTGTTAAGCCCTTCTGTTGTCATCGGCAAGGTATTATTGCAAAAACTTTGGCTATTACGATTAGATTGGGACGATCCGCTTCCCACAGATGTCGTGCGATCATGGACCCGGTTTGTTGACAATATTTTTTATCTTCGCACTATCAAAGTTCCACGACACGTCTTTCAATGTGATTCTACTCGTACTGAGTTACACATTTTTACAGACGCTTCACAAACTGCATATGGCGCGTGCGCGTATGTACGCAGTGTAGGTGTTGGTGGGGTGACAGTAAAATTGCTTATTTCTAAGGGTAAAGTAGCTCCATTGAAACCCGTTAGTATACCGCGTTTGGAACTATGCGGTGCGTTGCTGGGTGCTAGGCTGTTTGACAGGATTAACGGTTCATTTACTCGTAAATTTGATGACGTCATATTTTGGACAGATTCGACTATCGTGTTAGGTTGGTTGCGTATGGTACCTAATTTGCTTAAAACTTTTGTGCAAAACCGAGTCGCTGAAATACACGAAGTTACGAGTAAGTTTTCTTGGCGACATGTAAGTGGGAAAGATAACCCTGCTGACCTGGTTTCGCGTGGTGTTAGTCTTGAAGACTTGTCTTCATCGACATTATGGTGGGAAGGCCCTAACTTTATGCACAACCTTGACTTTGATAGCAATTTAAATTTGCAATTAGTTTCGAATGTTAATGACATCTTGCCTAAACAGTTACCTGAACTTAAAGCAAATGTTATAAACTCATTATTAACAAATAATACTACGCTCGAAACATTTTTTCCATTCAATAAGTTTTCGCATTTTAATCGCATGAGTTATGTTGCTGCTTATGTATTACGTTTCATTCACAACAGCTGTGCGCGCAACAAAACAAATCAGCTGACAGGTATGGTCACTGTTATTGAGTTAAGACATGCCATTAATACACTTGCACGATTATCACAAATGGAATCATTTCCAGTTGAGTATAATTTACTAAAAAATGGAAAAGATGTCAAATCGAGCGTTAGCCTTGCGAGTTTAAATTTGTTTCTAGATAGTGAAAATATAATTAGAGTGGGAGGTGGGTTAAAGAACTCGCCTGACTTTTATTATAGTAAAAAACACCCGGTTCTTTTGTCTTCTAAACATCACTTTACACTTTTATTGTTTAGGCACGAACACAACCAATCTATGCATTGCGTACATCAAGCATAACTATACCGTTTACGCGAGAATTGGTGGCCTCTGTCGGGTAGAAACCTAGCTAAGAAGGTGACGCAACAATGTGTTGTCTGTAAACGCATTCGGGGTAAAACATTAACCCCACTCATGGGCAACTTGCCTAAAGAACGGGTAACCGCTAGTTTTCCTTTCTTTCGCACAGGTGTAGACTACGCTGGGCCGGTGTTCATACAAAACCGAAAGGGCAGAGGCGCGAAACTAATCAAATCATACAATTGTCTGTTTATCTGTTTTACGACGCGCGCAGTACACTTGGAATTAGTTAGTGACCTCTCTTCTGATGCATACTTACTTGCGCTTAAGCGTTTTATTTCACGGCGCGGGAAGCCGTCAGAAATATTTTCGGACAATGGACGCAATTTTGTAGGCTTAAGCAATGATTTTGCTCAGTTTTTATTAAAATGTAGAAAAGATATTATTGATTACGCGAGGGGTCAACAAATACAATTTTCTTTTATTCCCCCATATTCCCCGCATTTTGGTGGCTTGTGGGAAGCTGGGATCAAATCATGCAAGTACCATCTTCGCCGAGTAGTGGGCAACGCTCATTTAGCCTTCAAGGAACTCACTACGGTGTTATCTCAAATCGAAGCTATGTTGAATTCTCGACCAATGACTCCTTTGTCTTCGGATCCTCGAGATTATATTCCCCTTAGCCCTGGACACTTTTTGATCGGACGACCACTCACCGCACCAGTATGTGAAGACGACCTGCGAGACTTACCTGTTCATCGATTGACTCGCTACCAGAGAGTGGAACAGATCCGACAGCAGTTCTGGTCGCGCTGGGCCAAGGAATACATCTCGGAACTACAAACTAGAATCAAATGGAGGATAAATACGGCTGACCTGAAACCTGACACGCTTGTCATTATAAAGGACGTCAACCTTCCGCCGTTGAAATGGCAATTGGGTCGAATCATGAAGACGATACCTGGCAACGATGGTATCTCACGAGTAGCAGACATTCAGACATCATCAGGCATCGTGAGACGGCCATACACGAAGATCTGCCCTCTGGTCGACCATGAGTAAACTTGATTGTAAGCTGAAGCTTTCAAGGCCGCGGGCATGTTTGGGATGAATATCCAAACGGAATTTTATCACGTTATCGTAAGCCAATCATACCACAGCTAAATGACGCGATAGATTGCTGTGATTGGCCCATTTTGTTCCCGTACCTTCTCCCTTGATAGATGTATACTTATATATGAATATATTCGCTAACGACCATTTGTAACGACAACTTGTTTTATTTTAATCTCAAAAAACCCCATCAAAAAGCCAAAGTAGTAGCTAAACAAGCAGTTCTGAACACCACTGGAACACATCTAAACACTTAAAATTATACAATGTTAAAAGTTAAAACTAACTTAATATTACAATTGGAACGCATATATCATAAATCAAAAATGATAACGCATGCAATGTCATTAATTAAAACGTATCTAATGTCATAAATAAAAATGGGTATTATTTATCAAAAAAAAATTATCAAAATAATGCAACTGACACGCTTTTGAGACTGAGTAAAAGTATGCAGACTGGTGTAGAACTTACGGAGTTGTCACCAACCACTACAAGAGGTTTTAAAAATTATTGAAGAATTGAAAACTAACACTAGCACAGGCAACGATGGCATCATTACTAAAATAATCAAATGTATAAAAGATTAAATTTTGGAAGACCTAACAAAATGTATTATCAAAAGCCTTCAGGAAGGATTATTTCCTGATACATTAAAAATCGCCAAAGTCTCACCGATATACAAAACCGGAAACAACGCAGATGTAAGTAATTATCGTCCAATATCGGTCATACCGATTATATCTAAAATTTACGAAAAAAATATTCATAATAGGTTGCAAGTTTATTTAAATTCTATAACTTTTATCTCCAAAAACCAATATGGCTTCCGACAGAAATCAAACACCCTATCCGCAACTATTGACCTTATTACTAACTTGAAAACTAACATTGATAAAAAACAAATAGCTCTTGGGGTCTTCATTGATTTAAAGAAGGCATTTGACACTGTAAGTCATAAACTTCTTCTTAAAAAACTGGCAAGTATCGGTATTACTGGTTCTGCATTAAACATATTAAATTCTTATCTTACTAATAGGTACCAAGTAGTCAGTATTGGTGAATATCAAAGTGAACCCAAACTCATTATCTGTGGAGTACCACAAGGTTCTATATTAGGGCCTCTATTATTCCTTATCTACATCAACAATATTAATGAAATTGGACTTAATGGAGTTATTTCTTATAAAACTGTATGCCGATGATACTAGTCTCTTTTACTTCGGCAGTAATATAGAGGGGATTGTTAAACAAGCTCAGAGTGATCTTAATAGACTATCTATCTGGTTCCAATGCAATCTGCTTACTATTAATGCTAGCAAAACCAAATACATGATATTTAGTGCCAAAAATAAAAAAACTTAATACACATTTTGAATTAAATATAAATGGTCAACCATTATTGAAGACAAATACTGAGAAATACTTAGGTCTTACTCTTGATGATAAACTTACAATGAGACCTCACATCGAGAAAGTAAGAAAAAATATATCATCACTGACTGGTGCACTTAGAGGAATTGTCCAATGTCTCCCACTACAAGTCAGATATATTATTTATAATTCGATGGTTAAACCACATCTCGATTACTTAATCGAATTATGGGGAAGTGCTGCCAAAACTCACCTTAAAAAGCTACAAACATCTCAAAATAAAATGATTAAAGTCCTATTCAATTATGATTATTCAACATCTTCTCGAAAGGTTTTAAAAGAAACAAAATGAATGAATATTGATCAAATTTATAAATATAATACCTGCATACTTGTACGCAAGATAATGAATAGAGATATACATACACAAATAACATTTACAAAATGAATGCAAATTCAAAAGCGTATGACGAGGCAGGCCAACCACATAATTTTAAGAGCACCGAGAACAAACTACGGTAAAAGGACTATCGTATATGAAGGGGCTGAACTCTATAACTCTATACCTAAAGTAATCAAAGAATCGAAATCACTTCCAACTTTTAAAAGGCTATTAAATCACCACCTGAATATTGTATAAATTTTAAGTTTTACCGTTTTTTATAACTTCACCTTTTTTACTACCAAGCGAAACCGTCGCTTATTTTAACTATAATGTATCTTTTTTTTCCTCATAGGAGTCAATAATTGTATTATTTTTGAGCGAAATAAATGTCTTAAACCGTAAATTTTTTTTAAATGTATACAATGGCAAAAATTAAAAAGTATCCAATGTCATAAATTAATGCTAAAATGTATATAATGTCATAAATTTAAATTTATAAGTAAAATCAGATAATACAATAACATAGTAATTAACAAAATAATAGATAAATAAATCCGACTCAAATGTTTACCCCAATTATACCATTATAATACAGATAAATATCTGTCTGACAGGTACTCGTGTATTGTGTAATATGTCTTGTTTAACAGTAAATTATTCAATTATTTTTAAAATTTATTGATAATATTATATATTTAATAAAACCTTGCGGAACGCCATAGTAGATGGGGAGATCATTGCTGCTGTGACGATCATTTTTGACCATCTGGGAGTGATTTGTGAGGTAGTTTTGAAATAGATCAAATTTCAATCTCCTGACACCCATCTTTTCAAGTTTGAGTAAGAGAGAACGGACGGGGACGGTGTCAAATGCCTTTGCAAGGTCTAAGAATATCGTGGGACCTTTTTACAGCCTGAACACTAGATTCAGGTTGTGTACGATATCGTTAGTTAATTCCTGAACTGCGTCACAGGTAGACTTGTTTTTACGAAATTAAAATTGTTGTGGTGATATTAGTTTGTAATGTTCTAGGTAGTACACAGGTATTTTATTGATAAGCCGTTCTTTTACTTTGGAGATGGCAGTCATATCTGCAATGGGACGGTAATTATTCGGCAGGTTCCCGTCTCCTCCTTTGAAGACTGGCTGAATTGCCTTTTTAAAAGAAGAGGGAAAGACAGCAGTCTCGAAACAGAGGTTAAAAGTATGGGATATTATGGGTGCCAAGGAGATTGAGTATCTCTTCAGGATGTAGGGTAATATGCCATCCCAGCCAGTTGCAGCATCAGAGCGCAATAAATGGATGACTGTTATAATTTCGTCAAGGTCAGTAGGGTCGAGGACGAACGATGAAATCGATGTAATATCAGAAGTGGGTTGAGTAACTGTCAATGGCTGTGTAGTACTGGTGTGAATTATATCATTTGCAAGCCTTTAGCCAATGTTAAAGAAGTATGAGTTTATAGTATTGCAAGACTAAATAGGTGAAGATGACAAAGTTAGTAATTGAACCCTCGATAGCCGGTGGAATTTCGTGGAGCATTTCCGACATTTGGCTCCCAGGTTGGAGTGAGTGGGGGCTGCCCTCAAGGAGCTGCTGAATTAGTTTCTAGCGGAAATTGTCCAAAAATTTTGTCTTATAATAAAAAATCGGCGGGACCTGTATGAAGTTTAACGATATGATAATAATCAATTATTAGGTTAATTATGCGATCTTTTCGCGGTAGTAATATCGGATGCTTTTGTCCGTAATCGAGTTGAGAGTGATTTAATCTTCCACCTACTCGCAAGATATTAGTAGAGTCGATAAATGGATTAAGCTTTAAGGGCGCGGCGAAGCATGAATTGTCCATACAAACGTAATACCTAAATCATTTGTAAGTTGAGCATATTTCCACCAAATTATGCTAATATTCGGATTTTGACAGTATTTATCTAGGTTCCTACGTCTTTTTTTTTTCAAAATACTTACCTAAAATGAAGTTTAAGCGAATTCCATTTCGTACATTTTTACAGCGTAAATGACATGTTTTCTTATTGACTTTTCTATCTTAAAAAAAACAATATCTATAAAATTGTCAACGCTATAACATAGCTCATATTATCAAGAAACAAATTATCGAAAAAAAATTAAAAAAACATTAAGTTTTCATTCATCATTTTTGGTATTACGGAACACATAAAAATAATCATACATTTTCAAAAGCTAGTATTGCTGTCGCGTCGAGCACGTCATGTCAATGTGTGTGTAGTCGTGCTTCATACGATTGAGTAGGTATCACTCGTACGGCTTTTGTTTGGGGCACTTCGGGGTTGTTTACTGTTTATTGTATTGTATATTTTTTACCCGACTGCCGAAGGAGGGTAATGTGTTTATCAGTCTATTTATGTATGTATGTATGTAAGTATGTATGTATGTAAGTATGTATGTATGTTTGTTCCTATGTGGCGTTCTAGAAACCAAACGCGTGGGCCGATTTTGATGGTTCTTACGTCAATCGATTCGCCTTAACCCCGCGAGTGTCACTGGCTACATAAAAATTGGCAAATAGGAAAATAGCGGTTCTTGGGCGCCATATTGTAGGGGCCCAAATGTTTTTTTTCTTCCACACCTATCGTGTGGGGTATCAAAATAAAGGATTTTAAGAGGTGATTTCAAAAATATATAACACTTATATGTTTAAATGTACCAATATAAAAAAAAAAAAATTAACCAAAAAGTTATAAATAAAAAAAGTTAATTAAAAAAATCAAAAATCCCGACTGCTTGAAAAGCGAACTAAAAAGACGTAAACAAGGAGAAAATCATGCTGTGCAGTCGGAGGGTACGTCTGGTTTTGGTCAGCCAGCTCGCGAAGATGTATCCTCCGACAGCACAGCATGATTTTCTCCTTGTTTACGTCTTTTTAGTTCGCTTTTCGTCGTCGGGTCGGGTTTTTTGATTTTTTTAACTAACTTTTTTTTGTGGTTTGTTGTCAGTGTTAGACGATTACTTTACTGTGCTGCTCGTGCGTATTTATTTATTTTCTAAGTACTTATTGTAATATTTCTGACACTATTTACCTAAGCTATGAACTTGGATTTAGATTTGCCTTGTGATTTGAACTTTGATATTGAGTAATCTACTTTCTTACGAACTTTGCGTTGTTTACGGACTTTATTATTTACGATTTGGTTTGGTTGCCGACATGGACTCCGAGCGTTGGGATGTTTCTCACAGTAAGTACCTATATCCCAATGATATAATACAATAAGTTACTATTTTTACCAGATACAAGGACAATTGCAAATAACAAACCGCAAATACTGTATTTTTATAATATGGACGCCTAAAGGACTGGCATATGAAAAAATTTTAAAAGACAACGAATTTTGGAATTCAATAGTCTTAAAATTAGAAGAGTTTTATTTTAAATGTATATTGCCTGAATTAATAGATCCCCGTTTACCTAGAAATCTGCCTATCAGAGACAGAATATAAACTTTTTTTTTTCTTTACCTACGTAATGTACAATTATTACAATGTACAATTGTACATATAAACTAAAAAGCGTGCGTAAAAATGTTTTCTGATTATCATTATTGTATTTTTGTATTTCGTTCAGTCAATAATATTTATGGTCACCCTACACGACTTTATCACGTTTTGATTTATATTTTTTAAATAGATGAATGATCTATAAAGTAAAACATAACTAAATAAATGTTTATACGAAATTCTTGTTTTTATTTTTAATATTCTTAGATCAGAGCGCTGTTATTTGTCTGTACCTACTTATGCGTAAATAGGCATAAATTATTGGAATATTTGTCTTGTACTAATACTTTGCCTAAGTAACATTTGTATTATTTTACTTGCATTCATTATTTATTATAACAATACATATTTGAGGTTTCGTAAAATGCATAGTTACCTACATAAATAAGACAAAAGAACGCCGGCGCAGTTCGCGTTGGCCGGCTTGCCGGCTTTCGAGTCGTTATGAATGGAAGCCTATCTACTCGCACACACACGGCTGCGCACGGCACACCGCGTGTGTGTGCAAAGCGAGATAGCAATACTCTGAACGAATTCTTCACTCGTCTCGATTTGCATTTGCGAGCTCCGTTCGCCGCGCTCTTAAGAGTTTTTTATTTATTGGTTTATTTAATTTTAAGTTGACCATATCTTCCGAAAAGTGTAAATTTTGGACATATTTTATGAGATATATTTCAGCGGTAAATCTAGGGGGTCCAAACGCCTCCTGCCGGGGCTACGTGGCAGGCTCAACGTGGGGGTAGTGCGGTCCATGGTTCTTAACGAAGCACCGGTAAGGGCGCGTTCCCAGAGGCCGCCATCCGGCTAGTTCGGAGATACCGCACGGTCTCCGGTAAGGCGGCGAGCCTCCTTGCCGTCTTGCCTTGGATTGCCACCATGGGATCTGGAAATAAAAGTCCTCGCGCAAATATGGGAGTGGCGCGAGGTGGCGAAATGCCGGGGCGAAACTCCGTTGCCGCGACAAATCGCGGCTTGGCGGACAGAGCTCCAGCAGGATCTCATGGTGACATGGAGAGGGCGGGGAGGCTTTGAGGAGTGGCTTGAGAGGCGTCACAGCGTCTTCACCTTCCGTCAGACACAGGTCCTCACCGGACATGGCTGTTTCGGGAGGTTCCTGTTCAGGATAAGGCGGGAGGAAACGCCTGGGTGTCACCATTGTGTGGACTGCCCGGAGGAAACGGTGGAGAATACGGTGGAGGTCTGCCCCGCTTGGGCGGAGCACCACCGCGTCCTCGTGGAGGCGATCGGTGGTGGCGGCCTCTCACGTCCAGCCCTGGTCTAGGCCATGGTACGAGCGAGATGGAATGGTAGGCTGTATCCTCCTTCTGCGGAGTAGTAATACTCGCAAAGGAAGAGGTGAAACGCGTGAGGGAGACGCAAAGGAGACGCCTTCACGCCCCTAGCCACAGCAGGAGACCCCGGGGAGTCTCCACGGGCGTCGGGAGTAGCAAGCCGATTCCCGGCCACCGTAGGCGCGGGCTTGCGGATGGCAAGTATTGGGTAGCTCGCCGTCCGATAAGGACCAGGCCCGAGTTACCGGCGCATAGTGTTCCACGCGCGCTTCAAAGAGATGTCAGCAAAAGTTACGGGGCCCGCTAGGGCTGATGCCTGTCTGGGTCGCGGATAAATATGAAATAGAGTTTCCGCGGCCCTGACACAACCATCTGAAGGAACACGGAAGGTTTTAGTCAGTAAAAGTCTGACACGCCCTCCCGTTTCACCCAGAGCGGGAGAAGTCATTGGCAAACACACACTGTCAGTGTGAATTTTCCACGACATATCTCTATCTAGATCTAGTCCTAAAAACTTTGTAGTTGCTCAAACGTCTATATGTATTTTCAAATTATTTGCGAACATCCATTATACTAATACTTGGAGACAGTAGTTTATCACTCTCTGAAAAGAGTCGTCGCATCATTGTTGCCACTAAAAACGACTGTGCTATCGTCAGCAAACAAAGCCATAGGATGATATGTTTCTCTGGGCATGTCGTTAATGTATATAATAAATAATAAAAATCCTAAAACATCTTTAGGGTACACCATAGTTTTTGGGTCTCTGACTCGACACATACGTACGCTTGGTTTTTGAAGCAAGACACACTTTATCTATCTTTGTAACTTGTCTTCTGTCTAACAAGTACGATTCTAAAAGTTACAGAGCATTGCCCCTAACTTCATATCTTCCCAATTTCTATAACAATATAGTTCGATCCACAAAATTAAATGCCTTGCTCATGTCCATGAATAAAGCAGCTACCGGACTTCTGTTATGAATACTTGTAATATTTTTTCGAAGAGATTATAAATTACCATGTTGGAAAACAATATATCACGGGAATTCAATACCCGTTAAATTCCCGTGATATATTGTTTTCCATTATGAAACGTGAAAGTTTTAAAGTTAATAATTGCCATGTCAATATTTTTTATTCTTCTAAACACGTTCTGCTCATCAGCAAAAAGATTTTTCCGTTCAAAAAAAGAGTACAATGTCTTGTATATTACTTTCTCTATTATTTTGGAGAATATTGGCAGTAAGGCAAGGAGCCTATAGTTGGCTGGATCATTTTTGCTAGCTTTCTTATGTAGCGGTTTTATAACGGCTAATTTAAGCCTATCCTGAATCACACCCAATTCTCAATACATATTTATTATGTAACTAAGTACTGGTGCTATGATTGTTGATGTAATATATTTAATGACATTTGTTGTGATGTCATCATATCCAGAGCTATGTAAGTTATTTGACAAATTTATTACTTTTGCAATGTCAGAGAGAATTGTAGGAATTAAAAATAAAGGTCAAGTTGTCTGTCAAAGTTTTAAATTTTGGTTACAAATGTTCATGTCAGATACTGATTCAATTTCATTAATAAAATAGGCTTATGTTTAACTTACCACCAGATATAGTAACATATAACAGACAAAAATAGTAAATGATCACCAAAATTAAACCCGCATCTTATTGTAAAATTATAACCAAAGTTTTAACATCTCGCTATCCTGTTTAGGCAAAATGACTCCAAATAAATCATTGTTAACCCAAAAGTAGTAAATGATCACCAAAAGTAGTAAATGATCACCAAAATTAAACCAATGACCAAAAAGATTATAAAATTTCTGGGAGCAACTTGGAAGTAGCGCTCGCCGGCCGCTGCCGCGGCACCGCTCGCTTTGCTCGCTCGGCTCGCGCGCGGTTGGTCACAGTTCTAACCTAACCTAACCTATTTTACAACATTAAATAGCGCAATAATTTGCTATTAAAATTTGGTGATCAATTTACTAAATTTGGTGATCAATTTACTAAATTTGGGTTTCATAGTACAATTTTAGGTAATAGAGGTTATGGTCACAAAGTAATTTTAGGTGGTCATTATATTTATCCCCAATAAAATAGTCTTCTTAGATTCTATGTTTTCGTATTCCTTCAACCGGCTTATTATTTTAGCACTTATTTATTATGTTCCATGTAACCTTGCTCTTATTGCATGCATTATTAATGATATGGTTGTTATTCTGTAATTTTTTTGTTAGACGAATTTTAGTTTTAACCGTCGCGTAAAATAAGTTTTAAACATTGATTTAGTATTGGGGTTTGGGCCTTTCCTAAAATGCCACAACATTTCATGCTTGCGTTTACAGCATAATTTTATTCCTTTACTGATCCACGTAGGTGATTTTATTGCATATCGATTATATTTTTTAAGCGGAAAGCACATATCGTAAAACTGTTTAAACGTGTCGTAAAACTTATTGAATGCGTCATTGGGTACTTTGCACGAATATATATAATTAAATGTAAAATTTTGTGAACAGCGTTTAAAATTTTGAATATTTTCTGTACTGTAACTACGTTTAAAGTTTTGCATATGTACCATTATAGGAAAATGCAACTTTTTTTTACTGGACATTGTAGTAGTTCTGCCGTATGATCTGACATTGCCAATTCAACCGTTACGCATATACTGCCCCGTATATTGTCGATAATGTTATCAATGCAAAAGCCACTACAAAGACGCGTAGCAGGGGCGAGCACATCTAGTTACAGATTAAAACTTTGCAATAGGTTTTTAAGACCGCAAGAGGAATAATTATCTTTCAGAAGATCCATATTGAATTCACTATATAATAAATAAATAGTACATTACTGCAGCGGCCAGCAAAATAGGCATTGATGGACGAACGTGTAAATGTGGGCCGAGGCGAAGCCGAGGCACACATACGTAAGTCCATCAATGCCTAGTTGTGGCCAAGGCTTGTATAGTACTTTTCTCAAATAATGCGCGGAAATCAAAACTAAGTAGTACCTAGAACTCATTTTGTCAAAATCAATGACGAACAACAATAATTGTTCCTGCGTTAAAGTGTTCCTTTGTTTTTTTTTCAATAAACAGCGTTCTATTTGCAAGCCAGTTCGAATATTAAATAAAACCTTTGATAAGTTACCTCCTTGGTTGCCATGTTTCGGAGTAAAACATCGTTCCATTTTTAAACTACACGACAGATATGAGTTTACTATGGAATTTATTTTGCCGCTAGACACGACAGATATGGATTTTCATACAACTTTTGCCGGCCGCTGCGCGCATGTATTTGACCAGTACAGCAATTTCGATTTATCGCGAAGAAGGTTGTCAAAATAATGATCACATTTCCAAGCATGTTTGAGAAAATGATCTTTTTCTTATATTTGAAACATGTCATTGAGAATCAGATCTAAATTAAAAATGAATTTATTTACTGAGCCCTCATCCATATTAGGAGGTTTGTGTATACAAAACTATAACGGGGTGATTCTGCACCTCAACTGCGCAATAAAATATAAAAACCTTCAATAAGGTTTGATATATACCGTTTACCTACATCAAATTTTTGTCCCATTAGAGTATTCTTCATTAGTACACGAGACCCCGTTCCTACTTTCTCGTGAGTAATATGTGTAGAGTGTAAAGTTAGGCACGTGCACATGCATAAATGATCGCCCTTATTCATATTAGTTTTTGTTATGTATAATAAATGTCCACCGATTTACTCTCATCGATAAAATTATTAAGATACAATAAGTTCGATTATATACTAGTCCATTAATATTTTGGAGCAGGATGAAAAAATGTTCATACACAAAAAGCTTATCACAAGCAGAATCAGATACCTGTCTAAATTCAGATTGTGCTTTGGTATACATTGATAATTTTATATTACATGTCATTGGCTTAAAATAATCTAAAGTTATCTAATGACTCGAGCATAATTATGCTAATTAATGCACTTAGTTTTTCCTGATTACGTGCAGTGAAATACAAAGGCTTTTTTATGAGAAATTATTTTGTGTTTTATGTAGGCTATCTCAATATTTAATTTAGAGAAAAATTGTCCCCAAAACGTTTTGTGCGTATGGGTGGGATGTCCACCACAATTCCTTCGCACGCTCCCCGAAATGCAACCGATAAAAAACCGACAAGCTGGCAACTCGGCGACGATGTTCACGAGTGACGACGAGGCTCTGGACAAGTTCAAATGCTCCACCATGTCCTCACGGAGAGACCGGATCTGCGGCCCGGTAGCCCGTTCGTTAGACAAGTATCTCTCAGCAACAGTGCTGTCGTCTGTATCCCCAAAGGTATTTAGGCCGGGTTTTAGGAGATCGTTAATGAGCAACAAGAATAATGTTGCTGAAAGTACCGAGCCCTGAGGAACCCCGGCATTAATATCCAATTGGTCCGACGAGCAGCCATCGATAACCACTCGAATGGATCAACCCCTCAGGAAGTCTGCAATCCAATCACACAGACTACCGGGAACACCGAATGAAGGCAGTTTACCGATAAGGCTTTCGTGCCAGACACTATCGAAAGCTTTCAAGTTGTCGAGGGAGACGGCAAGCGCTTCCCCGTGCCTCTCGATGGCCTCACTCCATATGTAAATGGCATAAACTAGAAGATCCCCAATAGACCGATTTCGGCAGAAGCCGTATTGGCGGTCGCTAAGGATGCCAGGTAGGTTTCTAGGTATGCCAGGAGTTTAGTGTTAAGTAAACTCCTGGCCTGGCCTGATGGGTCTGTAGTTGGCCGGGTCAGCTCGACTGCCCTTCTTGGGCACGGGCTGTACGTTGGCTTGCTTCCAAGCATTCGGCACTTTTCCAGTCTCATATGAAAGGCGAAATAGGCGTGTCAAGATCGGAGACAGTTCAGGCGCACAGGTTCAAAGAACTATATCTGGTAAGCCTTCAGGGCCGCTAGTCTTGTTCTCGTCGAGGTTGCGCAGCACGCTACGGTGGTCCTTTTGATGGATGCGAATGCGAATGTCCAACATGAGTATGTCTCGCATCCACCAGGAGAAGGAGGGGGCCGCGAATCACCAGTATTCAGACGCGAAGATGCCGCAAAAAGAGAGGCACTTGCTGGGTAAGAAGCAAGTTTGGCCCCTATTCGGCCAATGCGGTCGAACCGAGCTATTCGCAACAACTTTCTGCAGGATTTGGCAGCCCAGTTGTAGGATTACTTCTTCTGACCCACGTCACTTGCTTTGCGCGATCGAGTGTCGACCCGTGCGAGGTACACCCCATGTTTAAGCGCGTCGGCGCTATGACATTCGGCGCCAAACCATGGCCGGTCAATGCTGGACATCGTTTCTTCAGAGAACGAAATGCAGTACTCCATTCCTTGACGCAACACACCCGTCACGGCGTCCGCGCACGACCAGCCGAAGAAAAGCAAGTAGGCCGCCTAGGAGCGAAGAAAGATCCCATGCCATCCCAATCTGCTGAACTGTACCGCCAAACCCGCTAGTTGCCTCTTGGGCTGGGATCGAGCGGGGAGTAGATGGACACAGACTCCACCAGACAATGGTCGGTACTACCCGAAGGTGAAGTTATCGACTCAAAGTATGGGTCTGGATCTGTTGTCAGCAGAAGGTCCAAGTAATTGGCCGTGTGCGAATCAACATACCAGATGTTGGCCCAGTCGTTGCCCCTTGGACCAGCTGGGTAAGGTTTAGCGCAAGCGAAAGCTTACGCATATCCCGTCCAGCATGGTTAGTGCACTGGTATGGAAAGAGCCACTCCTTGTGGGTGGGCATTGATGTCCCCCAGTAACACGGGAATGGGGTAAAGAGCAGGTAGAGGCATTTTGTGAATTAAAGAAAATATTAATGTCAAGTCCGGAATTACAGTTTTATGTTCCAAACAAACCATGCAGGTTATCAGTAGATGCTTCACAGGACTCATTAGGTGCAGTTTTATTACAAAACAATTTGCCTGTTGCATATGCTTCTAAAGCTATGACTACTACACAAAAAATGTATGCACAAATTGAGAAAGAACTCCTAGCTATTGTGTTTGGTTGCACACGTTTTCATCAATATCTCTATGGCAAGAATTTCGAAGTAGAATCAGATCATCGTCCATTAGAATTTATTTTTAAGAAACCTTTGTGTGATATACCACTAAGACTACAAAGAATGCGACTGCACTTACAAAAATATGATATTAATTTAAAGTATAAACCAGGCAAAGATCTATTATTAGCTGATACATTGTCTAGAAATTGTAAAAATACTGAGGAAAAAATTTTTGAGAATGAAATTGAAGCACAAGTATGTATGGTAATTACTAACTTTCCTGTTACTAATAAAAAGTTAGAAGTATTGAAAAGTGAAACAGAAAAATATAGTGAATGTCAAAAGTTAAAATGTTATATTATAAATGGTTGGCCTGAAATAAAAAAAATTACCTATTAATTTAAAACCTTACTATACATTTAAAGAGGAACTTTATATTTGTGACTGTTTAATATTCAAGAATAATTGCATAGTAGTTCCTAGTTCACTCAGAGCTGAAATGTTAGAAAGAATTCATTATAATCATTTAGGAATTGATAAATGTAAAGCAAGAGCCCGATCTTGTATGTTTTGGCCTTATATGACAAGAGATATAGAAAATAAAGTTTTGAATTGTAGTACATGTGATAGATACAGAAAAAATAATGCAAAAGAGCCTATGAGTATTAGAGAAATGCCTTCAAAACCTTGGTCTATTTTAGGATGTGATGTGTTTCATTACAATGACAAAAATTATTTGTTAATAGTTGACTACTATAGTAAGTATGTAGAAGTTGGAGTTTTAAAAGATTTAAGTGCTGAAACAACAATATTATTATTAAAATCTATTTTTAGTAGATTTGGTATTCCACATATGTTATACTCAGATAATGGTACTAATTTTTCAAGTTATAAATTTAAACAATTTTCAAATGAATGGAATTTTATTCATAAAACTAGTAGTCCAATGTATGCACAATCTAATGGTTTAGCTGAAAGATATATACAAACAATTAAAAATATGTTTAAAAAAGCTGATTATGAAGATAAAGATAAAAACTTGGCTTTATTAGAATATAGAAACACTTCAATTTCTTCGGATTTTAATTACAAATCTCCGGCAGAATTATTGATGGGTAGACAGATATCAGGATTATTACCATGTTTAGAAGAGATTAATAATGAAAATAAAAATGTACAAAAAAAATTGTATAATAATGCATATAGACAAAAGAAGTATTTTCTCGGGTGAGCCTCACACCTAGAGAACGCGTCCCCAGGTGGCGGATAGGGGAATGCTCGACGCCATGTCGGGTAGGAGGGAAATAAAATACCTCCCGCGGACCAACAGGTCGGAGATGGAAACTCCGTTATCAAACCCCTTCTGCGGGCTTCTCCGACATATTTGGAGCAGAGGTCGTGGATAGTGCTGGGTGTTTAGGCTGGAGCACTCCAGAAGGGATGGCGGCGGAAGAGCTCATAATGAGCCAACGGCGGCACTCACACCCTGGAAGAGGGTGACAGTCTTGGCGTCAGGTGGCAACCGGCTGTAAAAACAACGCCAAAACAAAATTCTCCTAGTATGAAAGCACAACACAGGAGAAACGATATAACGGTTAGGGCGTACCCCGTAAGCGACGATAATATGCGATCACGGGCGAAAAATGCTAAGGCGTCCCCTGCAAGCGACGAATCAAGACGCAGCGCCAATAACATGCGCATAGCCACATGGAACATCGGTTCCCTAACCGGACGCAGCCAAGAACTGGCAAATACTTTACATAGGCGTAATATTAATATCTGTTGTGTACAAGAACTTAAGTGGAAGGGTTCAAAATCCAGGGACATTGGTAGGAACTATCAACTATTGTATAATGGCACATCAACAACAAGGAACGGTATTGGCATCATTCTCGACGATACACTAAAACAAAGAATCATTAAAGTAGAAAGAATAAACGACAGAATTATGTATGTGAAATTGGCTCTAGATAATCAACCAACGTTAAATGTAGTCTCAGTATACGCCCCACAAGTGGGATGTGACAACGAAGAAAAGGATCAGTTCTGGGGAAACTTAGAAGATCTTTTACAATCTATACCGTTAGATGAGAGAAAATTAATAGCAGGCGATTTGAACGGACATGTGGGCCTTAAGCCACCAGGAAACTCAGTCATACATGGAAATTTTGGGTATGGCACCTCTAACAGCCAAGGCCAAGACATAATGAATTTAGCGACACAATTCGACCTTCCAATTGTCAACACCTATTTCCAAAAAAAGGACGAACACTTAATAACTTACAAAAGTGGTGGTTCGGCCTCACAAATAGACTATTTTCTGTGTGATAGGTCCATTCTGCGAAATTTCAGGGACTGTAAAGTTATACCAGGGGAACCACTAACTACTCAACACAGACTTCTGGTGGCCTGTTTGACAATGCCAAACTGGAACCAAAAACAGAAGTATCAAAAATATGAGGCCCGCATAAAATGGTATAACATACAGAAATCAGAAGGCACTTCATTCATCACCAAGGCCGATGCGTACTTGAAAGACACGCTACAAGACCCAAAAGATAGCAACACTCTCTGGAACGATTTTCACAAGTTTTGCCTGAAAACCGCCAAAACAACCTTAGGTGTCACGAAAGGAAAACTACGAAGTAATAAGGATCCTACTTGGTGGAACGAGAATGTTAAATCTTTGATAAGGGAAAAGAAAGCATATTTCAAGAAATGGCAGGAAACAAAACTGGACACCGATCGCCTGGAATATAACGTAATGAAGAAGAGAGCTAGGAAATGTGTTGCAGTAACAAGAGCATTGTCCAATGATAATTTTTACAAACAATTAGAGAACGCTAAAACGGACACGGAAATTTTTAGGTTGGCTAAACTTCGGAATAACCAAACAAGGGATATCAAACGTAACAAGTACATAAATGATTCATTCGGCAAATTGTTAACCACAAACACAGAAATCAATAAGAGGTGGCAGGAATACTACCAAACACTTCTAAACGAGGAGTTTTCACAGGAACCGCTAACGGCACCGCCATGCATCGAGGGGCCAGTTGACTTAATTTCACCCGAAGAAGTCAAAGCAGCTATCCAGAAAATGAAGAATAGGAAAGCCACGGGACCAGACGAGATTCCAGCAGAGTTTTGGAAAAAACTGGGAAATACTGGTGTAGCTTGGTTAACGATGCTTTTTAACGAAATTCTTATAACTACTAGGATACCAGATATGTGGAGAACCAGCAATCTGATACCTTTTTATAAGAACAAAGGGAATGTTGCGGACTGTGGAAATTATAGAGGAATCAAGCTAACCTCTCACACCCTTAAGATCTGGGAAAGTATCCTCGTAAAAAGGCTAACAAAAATAACTAAGATAACTCCGAACCAGTGCGGGTTTACCAGCGGTGTGTGCACTACGGACGCGATCCACTCGGTGAAAATACTTATTGAAAAGTATAAGTCTCGCAAACAAGACCTCCACATTGTCTTCATCGACCTCGAAAAGGCGTTCGACCGAGTTCCGCGAGAGCTTATTTGGCAAGCACTGAGAGCACAACTAGTGCCTGAGCATTGTATAGAGCTTCTAAAGGATCTGTACTACAATGTATCCACCAGAGTTGTCAGCACAGCAGGAACAAGTGAAGCATTTGAGGTCAGAGTGGGTGTTCATCAGGGCTCGACCCTGAGCCCTCTTCTTTTCAATCTGGTAATGGACTATATTACTTCAACCATACAAAAACCAGCACCGTGGTCACTACTATATGCCGATGATGTTGTTCTTATAGCCGAATCGTTGGCAGAAGTGCAATTAGATCTGACGGCATGGCAGAAGTCCTTGGAGAGGAGAGGATTGAGAGTCAGTAGACAGAAGACCGAATATATGTATTGCGACTTTTCGGGAGCTAATTTGGGTGTCATACCATGTCCAATCATCGATAACAGACCCCTCAACAGAGTTGAAGAATTCAAGTATCTCGGATCCATAGTAGCACCAAAAGCCTGTGTAGAAAGAGACATACACAATAGAATCCAAGCAGCCTGGCTGAAATGGAGATCGCTGTCTGGCATATTATGCGACTCCCGCATGCCGATTAAAGTCAAAGGCAATGTATACAAAAGGGCAGTAAGACCAGCCTTGCTGTATGGTTCTGAGTGCTGGCCGATGAGGAAAACGGATGAACAGAGAATTCACACCACTGAGATGAAGATGCTACGCTGGTCTGGTGGAGTTTCAAAAATTGACAAAATAAGAAATGAGTATATTCGTGGTACTTTTAAAGTCACTAAAATACACGATAAACTTAGCGAAAACCGCTTGCGCTGGTACGGACATGTGATGAGGCGAGAGGATGACCATATGACCAAAAGAGTCATGAACATCAGTGACGGAAAAAGAAGCCGTGGACGACCACCAATGACCTGGCTACGAACAATCAAGAATGACATGATGACAAGCAACACAACAGAAGAGACAACCCGCAACCGTACGGTGTGGCGCAGAAGTACTAGGAGGGCTGACCCCAAATAAACTGGGACAACAGTCAGGAGAAAGAAGAAAGAAGAAGATAGACAAAAGAAGTATTATGATAGACATACTAGAAAGTTACCAGAGTTAAGCGTAGGTCAGAAAGTAATATTTAAAGATATCAATGAGAAAAAGCCTTTGAACTATGCAGAAGTGTTATGTAAAGATGTAAGACCTAATTCATATAAAATAGTAACAGAAGAAGGCCAAAAATTAGAAAGAAATAGAAAGTATCTTATTAATTGTAAAGATCAAGGTAAAATTGATATTGAAAAGGAAAGGGATAATTGTGAAATAGAAAATAGAGATAGTACAGATGATCCAATGAGTGCGAATTATAATGATCAGGTATTAAGTAATAGTGATTTGGTAGAGATAAGTAACAATGATAATGTAATTAATGAAAATGTTAAAAATAGGACTAAGTCAGGAAGGGAAGTAAAAAAACCTGGATATTTGAAAGATTATATTGTATTTGAAAAAAACGGAGATGTAAGAGATGTCGAGAATAACATCTCTAATAATGCTAAAATGTAAAGATAATTATATTGAGTGTTGGCAACTCCATCATCGGCAACAGACATGTCACGGAGCTCTGCCTTATACCTCTTGTGTTCGGCTGTATCAATAAAGTGAATCATGTGTAATCATAGTTTGATTGAAGATAAGAAACCCCAAAACAAGACAATATTATACACCTGCTAGTTGTTCATGACTATAGTGATACTTCGATAGTGCGATGGAAGTTCGCTGTTACATGCGGTTAAATGATAATACCGGTTTACTTGAGCTAGTAGTAGTAACCCAAACTCTTCCTGACTAGACGTGAGGTGACAATATCCATCTCCTGGTACCATTTCCTAACGTTTTGATCCGCTCGTCGCGGCAACTTAACTAAATTTACTGTGTCCCTCCTGGACCTAGGCGACAGCCCTGGTGGTTGAATTTGCGTCTCCTAACGTGTGCCATTATGTGATTAAGAAGGCGTTACAAACTGCTTGTGCAGCGGTAAGGGGGAGAACGGCACTACCATCCTGCCGGCCCCAATTGTCAACCTCACCTGCACGCGTCAGTGGTCCGTATAAATAGCTGACGGCGACGGCTCCGGCAGTCACGGTGCTCCCTGCTGGATAACGAACGAGGCCCTGGCGTCCGAGCATTGGCGGTATAACCAAACACCTGACTGGGCAACCGGTTAGAACAGGCTTCATTTACCTCAAAAACCATGGTGCAGAAAGCAAGGGGAAACCCCTGCAACTATTGTCCCAAGAAAATTGTCATGCAAGTTAAGACAAAGGAATCACGTTTGCCTTGCGACCCAATTGGCGACCGGCGCCTACCTGCGTCCGGGGTGGGCGATGATAAATGGGCTTCTGGCCATGTTGGAGCAGGCAACCAGGCATGCCATGGAAACTATGCTACTGGAAATCCCTTTAGACTACGAAATATTCAGAAGAATGGAACGTGGAAGGTACGTGGGCTACTGGAAAATGGGAAACTCGACATCGATGCACGAGAATTAACTCGGTGTGGTTTGAACGTCTGCGGATTGGTTGAAACCCACTGGAAAGAAAGCGGACATTTTCTCACCGACGCCAATGCCATTTCCTTCTCTGGAAACGACAACAACAGCCGCAACGGAGTAGCATTTTTGATTCCAAAACATCTAAGGAATTACGTATTGGGATATGAGCTGGTCACTAACTGTATAATTACTATCAAGCTGAAGGCGTTGCCTATATACTTGAACCTTATACAGGTTTATGCCCCTACTAGCTGTGCGAACTCAGACGTCATAGACGGCTTCTACTTGGAGTTGGAAAGATCATCGCTAAAATACCCAACCGAGAACTACTCTAAGATAGGAGCCAATTTCCGACAATTTAGCGATTTAGCTAGTGTGGGAGATTTTGGACTCGGTACACGCAACGATAGTGATATGATAGGTGAACGATTGATGCAATTTGCAGATGAAAACAACTTAGTAATAACAAATAGTCTTTTTCAACATCATCCACGGAGATTGTACACATGGACATCGACTATATCTTAGTACAATCACGCTGGCGAACCAGTATCCTCAATGCTCATACATTGCCAGGTGCTGATTGCGGTTCAGACCATGAACTCCTTACTGTGAAACTAAGACTAAAATTGACAGCTGCTCGAACCCTTAATAAACAAAGGAGAATTGAAGTCAGAGACACCGTAAAATTTACTACGGCAATTGAGAAGAATTGGTCAAAATAGACCGGCGCAAACCTCACTGAGGCAACATCAGAAATGTTATGGAACCAAGCCAAACATCTTATTCAGGAAGCAGTCGCAGAATTAAAGCCACTAACTGAAACACATAAACAGTAGGATGTGACTGTATCAGCCGCAAAATGTTACTACCGGTACTGGACGTTATCCTTCCTGTCATTTGCTACGTCCTTAACTTTTCTGCGTCTAGCGGTGTTTTCCCAAGCTCATGGAAAGATGCGCAAATTATTCCTTTACCCAAAAAGTCCAATCCTACACCCTATTCTGAATACCGTCCAATATCCGTCTTATCATTCCTGTCCACAGTCCTAGAACGATTAATTCATAATCAAATATATAATTATAATATACAAATATTTAATATATAATATACGGCAACACTGGATAACAGACAGTACTCTTACTTTAATTTAGGATCGAAGGCACAAAAAGGCGAGAGAAGCGGACGTTAGAGAGTTGTTTAGCTCTCTAACGTCCGCTTAAATTCAAGCTAACTAACTGCAGACGAGATCATAACTCTTATCTTCGCAAAATTTGTGAAGAAGTCGAAGCACACGCAGGGAAACATGAATCTAGGGATCTTTACAGCAAAATTCGTCATATCACAAGAACTCTACCTACTAAAACCTGGGCTATCGAGAACGATAAAGGCGAAGTTGTAACAGAACTAGACCAAATCTCAGAACCGTGCTGTCAATCACTGTTCCAGGACCCACAGTCACGTCTTTGCTCAAATACAGAGGTAAACAGGGAGGAACTAGAACCGGATATTCTTCTGTCTGAAGTAAGGGCCACCATAAAACATCTTAAAACTAAAAAAGCCACGGGAAGAGACCGAACTCCCATAGAAACCATAAAGGCTTTAGGAGAACGTGGCGTCTATATCTTCCATGCCATTTGTAATAGAGTATTGCAGACATGAACTTGGCCACATTCTGTCCAGTAACTTCCACTCCCAGTGCAGGTGTCCGCCAAGGATGCATTATATCGCCGCTCTTATTTATAATGCGCATAACTTTGGAACATTGGTCAGATTGGGTTGCGGTTTGTGGCTACACCATTGCGAATTTGCGCTACGCAGATGACACCACTCTTGTTGCATCTAGTGCTCACCATATGGAAGAATTCCTACGAAAAATAGAACAAGTGAGGCTTAAATTCGGATTAAAGATTAATCGCAAGATCAATGTGATGATTGTGGACCGTGTTAACAATAATTTGCCAGAAGTTAATCAGATCGCGAACTGCGACGTAGTCCAATCCTACTTGTATCTTAGAGCTTTAATCTCGATTAAAGGCGGCTGAATTGACGAGATAACGAGGCGTATGGCGATCACAAGAACTACAATGGACAAAATTAAAAAAATATTGGGGAACAGAGACATCACCAAAGTCACGAAGACCAGGCTCGTGCTTTAATTTTACCCATATTTCTGTATTCTTCAGAAACGTGGACGTTGTGGGAGGTGGAAAGAAAAAAGATAGACGCTCTGGAGATGTGGTGCTCGAGAAGAATGCTCAGAGTGTCGTGGACCGAGTTCCACACAAATGTCTCGATAATCCAAGAACTCCACATCAAGCAGCGTCTGTCCGCAATAGTACAGTCCCGAATATGTAAAAAAGTCCTGTTCGAGTGATCACTGGTACGTACTTAGTCGAGATTATAGCTCTGAGAACGAGTCTAAGTTTATTGAAACCATTAGTAGTCTTGGTTTTGTTGAAGTATACAACAGTACCGACCCAGAACTAGCTTTTAATTCGTTCCATGACCTGTTTAAACTTTTCTACGATTTGTGTTTTCCGACTCTCAAAAGAAAGATCTCTACTCGTAAATCCCCGAGATGGATTTCTAAAGGTATCAGAAGATGTAGTAAACGAAAAAGAGAAATGTTATGGCGGTATAGGCGATCACGTAATATTGAAAATAAACAGTTACTAAAACAATATTCAAAACGATTAAAAAAAGTGATACACTTGACACAAATATCTCAAAACGGTCATGTAATTAATAGTGCTGAGAATAAAACTAAAGCTACGTGAAAAATAATTAATAGATGTAAATCAAACTTCCCCTCTGAATCCGTAAAAAAAATACTCAATGGTGATAAACTAATAAGTGATCCTAAAGAAATGGCTACGGCATTCAATGATTACTTTATAGACTCAATTCATTCTGGAATTAATTGTAATACTAGTGATGCTATATCTTGCGTAAATTATTATCCCAAATCTCTATTTATGAGACCGACAGATTCATTGGAAATATTTAATATTATCAATTCATTAAAGAACACAAATAGCGTGGGTTATGATGGAATAACTGCTAAAATTTTAAAATCAGTGTCGCATATAATTTCACCTGTTTTGAGTTTTGTTATTAATCTATGCATAGAACATGGTCACTTTCCTAATCTATTAAAAACGACCATAATTAAACCACTGCATAAGAAAGGTGATAAAGCTACTATGTCAAATTATCGTCCAATAGCTCTGATACCAGTAATGTCAAATTTTTTTGAAAAGGTAATTTATAGATCTATGAACACATTCTTTGAATTAAACAATATACTGGCTAAAGAACAATATGGTTTTCGGAAAAATAGAAACATTAATAAAGCTGTTTATGAATTATTTACAGAAATTGTTGGTAGTGTTGACAAAAAAAAACCAATTGCAGCAATCCTTCGATCACGTAAATCATGAAATATTACTGGGGAAGTTAGAACGATACGGTGTCAGGGGCAACATATTAAATTTAGTCAAAACATATCTAACAGGACGTAAGCAAGCCACTGTTATAAATAGAATTTGTTCTAAATCCAAGATAGAAACTACTCATATGTCATCAATTAGAGATACAACATGTGGTGTACCCCAAGGAACTGTCCTTGGGTCCTTTTTGTTTCTCATATATGTTAACGATTTGCCAAAATGCACTGAGCATCAACTGTTTTGTTTGCAGATGATAGTACACTTATTGTCCCATGTAAAAATATAGAAACTTATGAAGATGACATAAACAAGTCCATCCTTTGCATCATAAATTGGTTACATAAAAATAAATTAAAAATAAACATAGATAAGACAAAGCTTATGACATTTTATCAAAGAACAAAAAAACTTAACTTAAACATAGCTTACGAAAATCAAATAATAGCTGAAACAAGTAGTGCTAGATTTCTGGGACTTCACTTGGATAGTCATTTAGACTGGAAATATCATGTAGAAACGGTTTGTAAGAAACTAAACCAGTACTCATATGCGCTTTACAATCTAGCAAAAATAGCGAGAGAGTCCGTTGTTCTGGTTTCCTACAAGGCATATGTCACATCTACATTACGTTTTGGCATAATATATTGGGGCAATTCCACGGACAGAGAAGTTGCGTTTAAAGCCCAAAAAAGATGTGTGCGTGCGGTGTTTAAACTGAAACCGACTGATAGCTGTATTCCATATTTCAGAAATTTTAAACTATTAACATTGCCCTGTATGTACATTTTTGAGACAGCAGTATTTGTCAAATCCAACTTCCATCTGTTTGAAACCTTGAGATTTAAACGTCGCAACAGAGAGATATGCACTAAGCCACATAGCACTGCTCTTTATGCAAAAAGTTTTTTAGGAATGGCACCTAGGATCTATAATAAGATCCCTAGACGAATTAATGAAATGAATAACATAGACGATTTTAAAAAGGCTTTTCTGAAAATTTTGTATGAAAAAATATATTATACGGTGAACGAATACCTAACTGACACATTTTAATAACACATATTTTTTTTTTGTTTTGACATTTAAATTGACAATTTATACTAGACTTTATTTAAATGATAAATGATTTATTTTCTGTAAGTTGGTTTGTACAAACACTTTCACATGTCGATCATATTTTTTAAAACTAGATGAGGTCGGCGTTTCCTGTCTGACTACTCTGAGAAGAAAGGCCGAAACAAACTCAGAGGTCACAGTCTCTTTTAAAGTCCAGACAAAAACTTGGTTAGATCATGTGAAGACCATGTAGACTGATGTCTGAAATGGTCTTTTGAGAAAAGAACCAGCCAGATTGAGTGGACCTGTCCAGTCAGTGCACGCATTTGTCAATAACCGTGCAGCTCAACTTAGAATTTAAGGAGCTCAACGAATTGACGAACAATACCAAAGAAAGGACATTCGGGTAGGCCGCATAAATACTCAAACTGCCAGACCATGATTAAAAACTAACTAAGATAAATTAAAATTAAAAAAAAAGAATAATCCACATAGTCTTCACATTCACAATAATTAAAATAAAATAATATAATACTTTAAAAAGTAAATATTCTTGTCATTGCAAGAAAAATTAAAAAAATTAAAATATAATTAAAAACTAAATCCACGAAGCAAAATAAAAAAAAATAAAAAACGAAATTAATTGGAGCAGCCTGCTCAATCCCAAGCCTTTTTGTCCTCAACGTAATCTTTAATGTTATAAAACGCTTTCTGGCACAACTTACGTTTAATGAATGATTTGAATTTATTAACACTTAAACCTTGTACGTCGCTTGGAAGCTTATTATAAAAGCGTACACATTGACATCTAAACGAGCCACCTATTTTCTTGAGCCTTGTTGTAGGTACTACACATTTGTGTTTGTTCCTAGTATTTATGTTATGGATATCACTGTATTTTTTAAACAATTTTATATTTTTATGGGCATATAAAAGATTTTCATAAATATATTATCATATATTATTATTATTGTATTTTATTGGAATGTATTTTTTCTCTTTTTTTGTTTTCGACTATTTAATTTAGAATTATTTAATAATGTGTGATAACTTTTTATAATCAGCATGTTTGCCAAATTATTATTTGTACGCCGATGACGGCTAGACATAGCGTTCTTCAATAACCACAACATCTGTATCTAACCTACCTATGTTCAACAAATAAAGATATTTGTATTTGTATTTGAATACTCACTTTCTTCGGACACGTTTCAAGGCGAGACAGTCAGTCCATAGAGCGTTTAGACGTGGAAGTGGAAGACACTAGAGCGCGTAGTAGGTCACCCATGCGTTGGACCGACCAGATCAAGTCTACTGTGGGCGGTCCCGTGTACGAATGTACCCGGATGACGACTAATCGGGAAGGGTGGCGAGACTTTGTGAGACGCATTACATCTGCCCCATATACTACCAATACTTCATGATGACCACGACCGCCCTGACAAGAGCGTAACGACTTAGAAGAAGATAAAAATTGCTTGCACTTAAAGTAGGAGAAACACTGGTTAATAGTTGTAAAATTAAGCGAAAATAAAAAAAAATAAAAAGTAATGAGGGCCCACTTGACATTAAAAACATTACTGATAGAATAAGACAATCCATAACATAGCTTATACAGAATATTATGATTATGAAAGAAAAATTATTCTTTTTTATATTGCAAATTTTCGGGTGGTTATTTTGTTTTGAGTAATTTATTATTAATAACTTTGGAGAGACGCAACCGAATGATGAAGCGTCATTGTCGAGTCCCGTAAATTAATCGGCAGGACCAGTGCAGATCGTTCCCTAACACTGAGTCTACTTCAAATGGTTTTGCAGAGAAACATCTAACATTAGGCGTCTAAAGGCAGACGGGTGTCAGTTTCACGGAACCCTAAGTCAACAAATAATAATAATCTTAATGGAACATACCTGTTTCTCCCAAAAACTGTAAAAAACATTTATATATCAGTTACGGTGCTGAAAAAATATACAATAACTTAATACTAAGTTTTAAATCGCAAATAGAGAAATAAAATTTGCATCCCTGTTAACATAATAATAAATAATACCAGCCTGTTGTAACTGTCCCACTACAAAGCAAAGCCCTCTTCTTAAACAGAGAATAAACGAGCATTAATCACCACGCTTGCTCAATGCAGATTGGCGATTTCAAACTGATATTAACTCTATTAGTCCAGTCTCTTTTCTCTATTATTATTATATATTAGTATCAGTTGTCCCATGGGACTATTGGGACATAATTTTAAAAATATGTTAGTATCAGTTGTCCCATGGGACAAGTGGGATATATTATCCCACTTGTCCCATGGTGGGACTGGGCCAATGGGACTAGTGGGATAGACCCCAGATTTCTTCACAATATATTGCTTCGCCGTTGTCAGCGATGTCTGTATGTCTTCTTTTACAATTGATAATAGCTGTAACCTGACCCACCCTAAAAACGAACAAATTTGAACCCTCTGCCGGTAACATTAAGGATTATTCAATTTGTATGAGTATATCAGACTACAACTCGTTAGCATCAGGATATTTATAACTACTTGTTATGCAATTTTTATTCAATTTTGATATTTATCAGAGTAAATGTCATCATCATCTAACTTTTTCTTTCTTCTATATATAAAAGAAGAAACTGACTGACTGACTGACTGATCGATCAACGCACAGCCAAAACTGCTAGACCTAGAATTGCATGAAATTTGGCAGAAAGATTCCTCAAGTGACGTAAGTGAGCACTAAAATAGAAATAAATTAATGTATTTATTGGTTTTTGTAAATTCCACCCCTAAGGGGGTAAAAAGGGGGTTGTAAGTTTGTATGTCATTTCTACAGTTTGTAAGTTGGACACGTAAAACTTCAGATTTACGCTCTTGGTTTATAAAAATAATTAATGTATTTATTAGGTTTTAGAAATTCTATCCCTAAGGGGATAAATAGGGGTTGAAACTTTATATGAAATTTCTTCGGTTTGGAAGGTAAAACATCTGAAATTGTAGGTTTACGCTCTTCATTAAAAAAAACCGGCCAAGTGCGAGTCGGACTCGCACACGAAGGGTTCCGTACCATTATCGCAAAACCCCCCTTAAACCCCGCAAAAGTGCCCCTTAATTTATTTTATTTTAATTTATTAATTATTATTTTTTGAAGTAAATATACAACTAAACATTCTGTGAATATTTCAAGCGTCTACCTGTTGCCGTTATTAATATCGAGCAAAAAACGGCAAAAATATCACGTTTGTTGTATGGGAGCCCCTCTTTAATATTTATTTTATACTGTTTTTAGTATTTGTTGTTATAGCGGCAACAGAAATACATCATCTGTGAAAATTTCAACTGTCTAGCTATCACGGTTCATGAGATACAGCCTGGAGACAGACGGACAGACAGACAGACAGACGGATCGCGAAGTCTTAGTAATAGGGTCCCGTTTTTACCCTATGGGTACGCAACCCTAAAAACAATGAGTTTATTGATTTCCGGAAATTATACCCCTAAGGCAGTTAAAGGTGGCAATTTGTTGTGCTTATATACTTGAAACTTCGTATATATACTAACAGCAAATAGTAAAGGTTGTCATTACAAGTTTTTCAAAACTACTCCTAAAATACGATTTAGGGGGTGTTAAAGATTTTCGAAGAATTTGACTGTTGTACAGTCAAATTCTCATTCAGGCATCAGTCATTCAGGCTTCTTTTTATGATGTAGGGGGGCAAACGAGATATATTTGTTTGAATGAAAAATCTAATTCCTTGGGCAAAACAATAAAAGTAACATTGCACTACCCCCAAAACACGATTTAAGGGATGTTAAAGTTTGTTTGGAAAATCTTATTTATTGGCTTAAAAAAAAAAATTGGTTAAAACTTGGCACAAATACTAACCTAAGTAAATAAGAAAGGATGTCATTATTAGTTTTACGAAACTACCTCTAAAAGATGATTTGGGTAGTGTTGGAAGATCTTGGGTTAATAAATTTGACATTTGGCACAAATTCTAACCTTAGTAAATAATGTAGGGTTGTTATTAGTTTTTCGGAACTATCCCCAAAATATTATTTAGGGGGTGATCAAGATTTTTTAAGTATTTTACTGCAGATATTCTTTTTATGATGTAGGGGAGCACTAAGGAGGGATTTTTGGAAATGAAACCTTTAAAGAGGTTAAAAGGGAGACATTTATTTGTATGAAAAATCTTATTCCTTGGGCAAATAATAAATAGACATCATTCGTTTTTCAGAATAACGCCCAAAAGATAATTCAGGGATGTCAATAGTATTATTGAACATGATATAATTTTTTGAAGAATCTTACAGCACTAAGACGACCTCTACCTCGATTTGGAACTACCGAACTAGACCGTTTGTCTCAGTCCAGACTAACAAAAAGTGTAAGGCCACACAAACGAAGGTAAATTTATGAGTTGTGAGTGAAGTTTTACTGTCGCGTAATTTACACAGAATTTGTTTTCTTATAAAAGTACCTACAGAAATCGCGACCAGTCTTCTATTCTTCGGATTTAGCAGACTTGCGGCCCTCGCCAGGACATCAGTCAAACTTGTGCGAGGCCTTGCAATGTTGCAACTTCTAGGAACGACCTTGTCACTCCAGAACCTTTCAGTCCCATTGGCCATCTGTTCAGCGAACAATGTGGTCTGCTTAATGCAACCAAAGTTTGGTCGTTCTTGGGGCTATGACAGTTACCTCAGTTTACCTGTCCGTGTTTTCGAGTCGGATTCGATGAATACCTTATGTAAAGTCACCGATTTTCATGAGAATGGGTATTTAAAATGACTTTAGCTTTATCCATATTTATCGTGCGAAAGCTCCACTGCACTGTCTTATTCATAGTATTAGATGGTGAGTGGTGTACCTGCTATGGATCTTATTGTAAAGCCTCATGACTGAGGTTTAAATCGAATGACCGGTGTGACTGTTATTTATCCACGAGCCCTTTATTTATCTAAAACTTATCGGATACGTCATTAAAGTTTCGTAAACCCTAACTTAAACCGTATATATCTGAGATACCCCATTTATTATTGATTTAACAATAGCTTATTTTTGGTCGCCTTCATTATTTGCACATAATAAATTCATCTGTACTTAGTTGAATAAAATACGAAATCATGCGAACGAAGTCGCGGGCGGAGTGCTAGTCCATCTGATAACATAATTCTTAACATACTCCTTTCCATTTTACGTTGACATATTGCTAGCTTGTCTTTTTCACTTTTGTTTAATGACCAACTTTGAAAACCATAGGTCAAACACGGGAGTATGGCTATATCAAAGAGCTTCTCCACTTACTAAAGAGCACTTATCTACTTATATAATAGATATATAATAAGGTAATTGCAGAAGTTTCAAATTCGTCTAACTTTTAGTGGGTCAGCTAACAGCAAGGTGGGTCAGGCCACAGCTTTTAACCACTGTACATATGAATTGAAAAGTTACATTGATATAGTGCCTGGACACCTTTGCAAATAAAGCAGTCTTTCACAAAAAAAATATAATATCCTAAAAAAAATGTTTATTGGGAGTCAACCTGAATAGATAGACATAATTATGCTATTGCAAATTTTGTTTTGGATTTTATTTCTGCCATACATTGTTTTATTATAATTCAAAGGGATCATGCAGCGTTTTTGATGAAAGCTCCCAGGTGGCTTTACTTATTCTGACATTTACAAAAATTATCGCCATATGTCGTCCAATTTACAAAAAAGAATTGCGTAACAAAAATTGCCCGGGCAGCCACTTTTGTGTGGCTGGCACACTACTTGGGGCTCAAACTACCTGCGGTCAGCCAGCGGCGCACCAAGTCTCGGATCTCGCTACCCTCCGCGAGCAGTCTCCTGATACGTCCATAAGCGCGTCAAGCTGGTACGCCTGCAGTGGAACAGCTATCTCGACCCAACTCCTCTAATTTGCTACACCGAGCATCGTACCGGAATACGGCTATGCCGCTTGGTAGCACGTCTTTGCCCGGTGGGTGGTCGCAAGCTTTCGGCCGAAGCCTGTTAGTGTCACCTGATTTGCACCAAACCGCCCGAGGACGACGTGTAGGGAATCAAATGGGGTATAACTCCTATGGACGTGGGTGATTCAGCCCCCGGATGCAATTGGGTACCAGTATTTTACATGAAGCGACGGCCTTTCTGAACACCACAACCCAGTAACTGGGTAACACGATACCCCTAGGAAAGACTGATGTCAGATTGACTGCTGGCAGAAGATAGTAAATAAATAAATTAAACGTACCCATCAAACATAATATGATACAACGATTCATTATGACTTTAATATTCGAACAACAAATAACAAACGTTGTGAACTTGTTACTGATCAATGTAATGAAATTAATACTCTTTTATAGGTACTGAATTTTGGATCGTAAAAGTAGAATAACCATTTTATTTTTAAGATTCTAAATCCAGTCATGTATGAAATTAAAAAAAAACAGTAATAGGTAGTTTAGGGTAACGTAAACAGTAATAAAAGGTGGCAATAATGAAAAGAACGAACCGAGTAATTAAGGAAATCCATAAAATCTTCAATCAATCATACACGCGTAAGATTAAATTTGTTTTGAAATAATTATGATTCAAAAAATTTATTAATTAAAAAAAAAAAAGCAGCCTAAGAAGGTAGTAACAATTTATTGCTTTTTAGAGTTCCGTACCCAAAGGGTAAAAACGGCACCCTATTACTAAGACTCTGCGGTCCGTGTGTCTGTCTGTCCGTCTGTCACCAGGCTGTATCTCGTGAACTGTGATATCTAGACAGTTGAAATTTTCACAGATGATGTATTTATGTTGCCGCTATAACAACAAATACTAAAAACAGAATAAAATAAATATTTAAGTGGGGCTCCCATACAACGAACGTGATGATTTTGCCGTTTTTTGCGATAATGGTACGGAACCCTACGTGCGCGAGTCCAACTCGCACTTGGCCGTTTTTATACATAGCTTTATAAATGTTACTTTAAACATTGTATTAAGGTTGAATTATATCAACTAAACATCATAAAATTACGTAAATACAATGGGAAATAATAAGTCTAGCCACAAAATTATTTATTGGACACGTGATTAAACTTCTAATTTTATAACTAAGCAACGGGAAAATGACATAGCCTCTAATAAACTAATTCGTCTTTTTTGCAACGCCAACTAAATATTCTACAGAAAGCGTCAAGTAAAGATCATCAATTATTGTGACTTGTCCTTCTTATTTATACATTGCCACGTAATTTACTAACTCGGCCACGGATTTTATATCTTGTCACCATTTTACGTTTTACAGCTTCAACGCAATATCCTCAAAAAATATAATTCAAGCTTCTATCGAAGAAAGAAAGAAAGCATAATTTATTATAACTTAGCATGTAAAACAATACATCATATTCTTTTATCGTGAAAATAGCCACTGCATGATTTGGCGCGAGTACGCGAGACGACAGCGACCGGCCATTTGCACCAATCAGAGAGCGCCATTCGATTCATGTGACGACGAGTTGAGTTGTCCAAGAGCGAGCGTAGCGAGCTCGGGAGCTTAGGGCACCCCGACACGGACAGGTTAGGTTCGAAGGAGATGACGGGAGCTGAAGTGAGCGAGCAAAGCGAGCGAACTCAGCTCCCGTCATCTCCTTCGTGTTAGGTTACTTTAAACCCTGCATACAGAAATAGGAGCCCCGCGCAGCGGGGCTCCGTCGACTCTGTCGCATAAATACTAATCCAACTTGCACCTATTCTATATTAAAACCAAAAAATATAGTCTTTTATTTTGTCTCTCCTCAATAGCTTCTGGTAATATTAGTGGCCAATATACTATTTGATGAAATGTTTTTGCAATTTTTTTACGATCAATTAATATGGGATGAGTTACATTTTAAACGTACTGAGTTAAAAAATTAGAAGCTAAATAAATATATTTTTTGATGTCATTTAATAGTATTTTAGAAATTTACTGTTAGAATGCATGTTAAAAATTTTACACGTAAGTTACATTTTAAACGTACTGAGTTAAAAAATTAGAAGCTAAATAAATATATTTTTTGATGTCATTTAATAGTATTTTAGAAATTTACTGTTAGAATGCATGTTAAAAATTTTGATGCTAAAAAATAACCATCATGCTGAGTTGTATTTAGAGTGGTTTACATAGAAGATAACTAGTGGCTAACATAGTATTATTTAGATGCTCGTTAATTGTGGCTGACTTAGTAATTTAGAAGGCAACATACATTTTTGGGGGCGAATAATGATATTAAAAAGAAGCCTGTTTAATTAGCACCCAAATACAATTGGCGACAGTTGTAGAGAGACCTTTTGCATGGGATTGTGTATCTAGTGTGTTTTTGATTGGAGATACTAATCTTATAAATGCGAAAGTAAATCTGTCGGTATGTCTGATACCTTTTCACGCTTAAACCACTGAACTGATTTGATGAAATTTGGTATAGTTGAGACCCTAGAAAGAACATAGATAAGTGCTATAGTAATTGGCCACGCTATAGTAACTGATCAGTTGATCACACAAAACAAAAGAGGTAGAACTAAGGTAATACAAGCAATTTATTGTTTTATGTTATTGTAGTTCATAAAATGTGAAGTGGGGGGTGACCATAAGCTCTTAGAGTAAGGTTATTTTGAGTGTATGTAAGGGATAGATGTATATGTCTTGTATGCATATATTCGTTACGCACACTCAAAATAACCTTACTCTAAGGGCTTATAGTCACACCCCAGGTGTGGCGTTCTACAACATTTGAGCAGTCAGTTTGAAAAAGTTTTGATAGATGTGGGTGGTTTGTTAAGAAAAAATTAAGGTAAGAGTCCTGGAACAATTTGATCTGATATGTAACTTACTTGTCCTGTACTTCAATAGCATGTGTTTCAATTAGTATATTATGGGAAGTTTTCGACTGTATGGGAAGTCCTCATGGACGCCCGAGCTGCCTCACGTACGAGCCAGCTCTGCTGTGTCGGACTCGCCTAGGTGCCTACCGACTTAAAAACCACTTCTGCCTTACAATTTATCCACAGATGTGGCGTCCGTGCCCATATTTATTATTTGTATTATCTGTTTTGCTGTGGGCAACTCCACGTGCAAGTGGCGATTACACTTGAGCTAAAATACAGTTTTGCTTCCACCGTGGACACTTTGATCTAATATGCTTAGGTCTACGAGAGTCCATCATATTTTTATATATTTTTTTACACGTACATACTTTAAATTACCATTTATCTAAATTTATTAATTTTTGGTCTGTATAAGTATCTATATTTATTTTATCTGGAGTTTGACTGGGAACATGTTAGGTTAGGTTATTTAAGTGAGGTTTGCTGACAAGGGACTTCGCTAGCCTAAGTAAAGCTTCCACGACAACTGCGTCTCGATGCTACATGGCCGTCTTTAAATTGTAATCGACCACCGTTTTAGTCGGCGCAGCCATCGCTCCCTTTACAAATCGACCCGTGGCGTCATTGGCGTCGTCGGAATAATAGACGCAACTGACTGTATGCCTCGACACCGCCATTACCGCATGGAGAATGCTGTCATGGATTTGGAGCCACTTGGACATGGTGTTGATGGTTATAACGCTGAAGTATGTTAAACCCTGAGCCTAGTTTGTGGTTAATGTGCACGAGCCTTGGCCGGACCCATATCCCTGGCTGATGAGAGAAGCTTTCTCCTCTTGCGTATGGACCAAGAATAGGATATTTTGGGCAGTGGATGGAGTGGATGGAGTTTCTTGTGCGTACTTCTCCATAACAAGCTACTTTTCCGAATGCACGGTAGAATCAATTTTTATTACTTGTACATTTTTAATTTAGGTTTATTATTGTTTGACGTTCAAAAGTGCCGTTTATTGGCCTAGTTGAAATAAATATATTTGACTTTGACTTAAATTCTGAAGTGCTTGGTATTTGAGCTCCTGATTAAACCATCAATTTCAGGGAGTGAACACGCAATAGCGACGATTTAAAGGAGTATAAACCGGAGTTATATATCGCTCAGGGCAAATGCCACATCCATCGGATTACGGTGTGTGCAGAGCAGATCCAGGGTGATGCCAGCCACCAGATTTGGACGGGTGTACCTTAACTATAATAGGTTATCTCTGTGGCGATCCTTAATACTAATCTTAAACAACACAATATACAATACTAGATATTCCCCGCGGCTTCGCTCCCGTGGGCCCCACAGGACTCGTTTTCGGGATAAAAATAGCCAATGTCACTCAGGAATAATGTAGCTTTCTATTGGTAAAAGAATTTTTTAAATTGGTCGAGTAATTTCGGAGCCTATTTGGTACAAACAAACAAACAAAAATATCTTTCCTCTTTATAATTTTAAGTATAGACATAAACAATTTGTAATAAATAATCAGAAAGCAAAAAGAAGCAGAATCGTCTCAATGTGCGCTGTACGGGGTGTAGATTCTGGCGGTTGTAAGGCTCCTGCACCAGCGCGTTGACACCCTTGCACCTATAGTTCAGTTGTCTTCAAGAATTCTCGCCTCTGTGAGCTGCTTGAGGTCTGCCAGATGTTCATGGGTGAAGATATGATGTCCAGGAAATAAAAGACTTTATTCTTCTTAAGGTTTTGCGATGTTTTTTCAAGGTCTTCGTGACACAAAGTTGCGTGGATTCTTCTAATACAAATTTGGCTACCAAATTGCTCAGCGCACCTGCGCACTATCGTACTACCAAACTTTACCGTAACGAGGACCCTGATTTCACGCTTGCACAAGATTTTTATTTACAAATTTTTTCATTATTAACTTATGCTATAAATCAACAGAACCTCCCTTCCCTGTGTAAGGATCATGGCATGACCCATATGGTTGGATGAGCCCTGAAATGGTCCATCCGATGGACCTTGGACCAGGTCCCTGACTACCTTTTCCGAGGAGTTCTGCCAAGAAGAATGAGTGATGAAGGGAAATTCTGCTGGTTTTTCGAACTTTGGGCTATTTTATGCTAAAATATAAATTTTTCCACTAGTTTCATGATAAGGGTTTGGAAGCCCTTTCCCTAAGCTATAGGAATCTAGTGTTTATATAGCTGTATCTATAGTCTTCAGGCGTGTAGCCGCCTGGAAGTGTGTGAGAAAAGTGAAAGGTGTTATTTTCTAACATAAAGTTAGTTTGTACTCAGGGTACCTGTGGAATCCACACCCACCAAGTATCAGTTGGTAGCCATTACGACAGGCTACCCTATGGTAGTACTTTGGTGGGCGTGGCTTCAACCCTCGAAGTAGTATTCACCCTGGAGTGTCCAAAAATGAGAACGTCCCGGGGCCGGGCAACACATTTCGGGGGTTACCTCCCTGGTCACCAGAGCTGGGCTCCTTACAGAAGTGTGGTCAGGGAGGCAAAGAAATAAGGAATCGAATGATGTGTGTAACTTGGGTGTACCACAAACCCTTCTGGTGGTTTCGGCCGAAAGGGAAAATATTTGCCAGGCCCAGAAAAGCCAACGGACTTCATGATGCGCCCGAAGGTCAGAGGACCTGGGGCCTATGAAAGAATTCGGGCGCCTGCCTGCCAGTTCCCGAAGGTATTGCTCCAGAAAGCAAATCTATAACCCTTCAGGTTCAGAAGGTACCTGAAGGCGGGCGGGCCCGCCGACAAGCGCTCGAAACCCTTATGTTTTGTGTATACAAACACATTATCTCAAGCAAGTGGCCTTTATGTACTAGAACTATGTGAGTACTATCTGTTTACATGTCCTAGGCAGATATCTAGGTTACCTAGAAGCGCTGAATCGCTTATAACGAGTTTATCTTACCACTTACTTGAGAGAAATGTGCATGTATCTAGTGTTCCAGGGTGAAACTCTATAATCCCTGGCTATGTACTGTTGTTATGTATCGTTTTTCAGTCATAGCCTTAGGGTATCTAAGTTAGAACACCTAGATTGTGTTTCCTAACAGTTTAGTGTGTATAAGGTAAATAATACGAATTGGTGCGTGAGTATATCGCACCCGGCGCTACTTGCGCTCCCGCTTTTTTGGGGACCCCTAATCGAAAAGAAATAAATTGTTTATTTACCTATGCTATTACCTACATTGCTTATTTATAATAACTTAAGTATTTCAATGGTATATAGGCGAGTATATAAAATACAAGCTATGTGTCGCTTCGTCGCGAACATGCGCCTTTCTATTAATTTATATATATAATTTATATTTACATTATTTTATATGTTTATTTTAACTATATACTTTTGTACTCATTTTGCGTTTATAATATTATTATTTCATTTTTATGCACCTGTCATGCATCTCTTCACCGCCCTTGGTTGACTGGTAGAGAATGCCTCAGGCATTAAATCCGCCTATGTACTATTATATTGCATGAAGTTTTAATAAATAAATATATAAAAGAAAAAATCAATCCGTACCTGCAAGATTCAAGGACAGGTTTAGTTTATAATAATCGTTTATTTACGGCTAGAATGACAGATGTTCAGTGCAATTTGAAGTTAGTTGATACTCAACTAAGAAATTTCTGGGCAATCGAAGAAGCACATATCCCTCCGGTTATTAATTTAAGCTACGCGGACGACATGGTGCTGCTGAGTGCGTCAGTCAGTGGTATTAAGACACTATTGGCCATATGTGAGCGTCACGCAACTGAACATGGTTTATTGTATAACGTTCCAAAAAGTCAGTACATTGTTTTTGACGTGGATACCAGGTACCTTCCTGATGTGCCTCGCATACGGCTAAACGGTGTTACTCTTGAGCGAGTGGAACAATTTCAAATCAAATCAAATCAAATGTTTTTTATTTCACTTACCTACCTGCAAGGAACATCTACACTTAGACTTAAAACTGCATTGTTAACTCATTAACTGCAATAAATACAATCAAAATATTATTACTTAATATAGTTACTACTTGTCACTTAGCAGATAAAATATATAATGGCAACACAGAGAAATTAGCTAAAAAATCCAGTGCCGTCATTCTAAATCCAATATAGCGGCCGGCCCAAAATGGTGGACTTGTTATTTTTTGTGCACTGCCATGATATGGGTATCAAATGAAAGGGTTTGCTGAGAAAAAATATTTTTTAGTCTATTTATTTTTTATCCGTTTTGAACCAGCCCAATTATACTTTAAAAAACGTAGACAATTAATAGAATTTCTTTCGTATATAACTCACTTTCAGACGCTCATATTTAAGTCAGCTAAGATTTCGCCGTTGTTCTTTAGCAAAAAGTAAGGTCTTACTGCACAAATAATGGAAAAACTCCAAAAAAAGTTGAAAATACATACATGGTTGACGCCACCCTGGGTACGGGACCCTTTGTGCGCGAGTCCGACTTGCACTTGGCCAGTTTACCACAGTATAAAAAAATGTACTGTGAGTTCATGCACGAGTACAGGTTAGGTCATATGACGCGTGTAGAGGATTTCAATAATTTAAATTTTACGTGTGGTTTTCGAACTAAGCGCGACAACTTGTATTAATAATTCGTTTAATGATATTCAAGACGTGGGCTCTAGGTTGCAAAATTATATCTTCTCAATATTGCTTCATTTCCGACTGTATAAATATGTTCCTTGCGCGCAGAAAAAATATTTAGGCAAACTTTAATTCATTCTGAAAGCTAATATTGTGGCGAACTGATAACAGCATACCAATTCAAGTTTCAGATACTCTGTGTCGATATCTTCACCATTAGGTAGTTCCGACCACTGTCTGGTGAAGTCTGTGTCCGTCTATTCCCCGCCCGATCTCAGCCCAAAAGGCACCCGGCGGGTTTGGCGGTACAAGTCAGCAGATTGGGATGGTATGCGATCTTTTTTCGCATGCTATCCTTGGCAGCCTACTTGCTTTTCTTCGACTGATCCATCGTCGTGCGCGGACGCCGTGACGGATGTGTTGCGTCAGGGAATGGAGTACTACATTCCATTCTCTGACGTATCAATGTCTAGCGAAGACCGGCCTTGGTTTGGCGCCGAATGTAAGCGCGCCAACGTGCTTAAGCATGACGCGTACCTGGCTTGGGTCGACGCTCGATCGCGTAAGGCGGGTGACGTGGGTCAGAAGAAGAAGGCCTTCAACAGGGCTGCCAAGTCCTGCAAGATGGTGTTGCGAAGGGCTCGGTTCGACCACATTGGCCGAATAGGGACCAAACTTGCTTCTTACCCAGCAGGTAGTAAAGCGTTTTGGTCTCTGGCTAAGTCGGTCGAATCGAACTTCTGTCGTCCCTCACTACCACCACTGCTGAAACCCGACGGGTCGCTGGCCCACTCCGCTGAGGAGAAGGCAAATTTATTTGCCTCTCTTTTTGCGGAATCTTCACGTCTGAATCCCGGTGGCGCGCGGCCCCCTCCTTCTTCTGATGGATGCGAGACAAGTATGTCGGACATTCGTATCCATCAAAAAGATGTCCGTAGGGTGTTGCGCAACCTCGACGTGAACAAGGCTAGCGGCCCTGACGGAATACCAGCAATTGTTCTTAGAACCTGTGCTCCTGAATTGTCTCCGATCTTGACACGCCTATTCCGCCTTTCTTATGAGGCTGGAAAAGTGCCGAATGCTTGGAAGCAGGCTAACGTACAGCCTGTGCCCAAGAAGGAAAGTCGAGCTGACCCGGCCAACTACAGACCCATATCTGTAACCTCCATACTCTGTAAGTGTATGGAACGTGTACTCAATATTAAGCTCCTGGCGTACCTAGAAACAAACGATATCCTAAGTGACCGCCAATACGGCTTCCGCCGAAATCGGTCTACTGGGGATCTTCTAGCGTATGCCATTCACATCTGGAGTGAGGCCATCGAGAGGCACGGGGAAGCGCTTGCCGTCTCCCTAGACATCTCAAAGGCTTTCGATAGGGTCTGGCACGAAAGCCTTGTTGGTAAGCTTCCTTCATTCGGTTTGCCCGGTGGTCTGTGTGATTGGATTGCTGACTACCTGAGAGATCGGTCCATTCGAGTGGTTATCGATGGCTGCACGTTGGACCACTTGGATATTAATGCCGGGGTCCCTCAGGGGTCGGTACTCTCAGCAACTTTATTCTTGCTGCACATTAACGATCTGTTAAAACCGCCGCACCTTTGGGTATGCGGACGACAGCACTGTTGCTGAGAGATACTTGTCTAATGCTCGTGCTACCGGGCCTCTGATCCAGTCTCTCCGGGAGGCCATGGTGGAGCGCTTGAACTTGTCCTTGCAGGCAGTCTCCGAATGGGGCGATGCCAATCTGGTCAAGTTTATTGCTGCTAAAACCCAGGCGTGTCTTTTTTCCGCTAAAAAGAGCCAATTTCACCGGGCTCCAACTTTCCGAGATGTATCCGTGCCAATAGCTGACCATCTTGAGCTTCTTGGCGTTACGTTGACATCGACTCTCAATTTTGGCCCGTACATTGAGGCAAAAGCTCAGCAGGCTGCCAAAAAGCTGGGGATCCTTGCAAAGGTGAGAAGGTACTTCACGCCAGAACAGCTGCTCAGCTTGTATCAAGCGCAAGTTCGATCATGCATGGAGTACTGTTCTCATCTCTGGGACGGATCTGCCAAATACCAGCTTGATGCACTAGAGTCGATCGAAAAGCGGGCCAGGAGGCTCATCGGCGATGAGGCACTGGTTAAGTCAAAGCTCCAGAGTCTTGAACATCGTCGCCGAGTTGCCAGCTTGTCGGTTTTTTATCGATTACATTTCGGGGAGTGTGCGATGGAATTGCATGATCTAATTCCGCCCAGCCCGTTTCATCATCGGACTACCAGACGCACGGCGATGCGCCATCGGTACATGGTGGACATCCCACCCATACGCACTAAACGTTTTGAGAATATTTTTATTATGCGTACAGCTAAGGAGTGGAATTCTCTGCCGGAGTCTGTGTTTCCCGATAGCTACAATATAGGGGTCTTTAAGTCAAGAGTGAATAGGTTACTACTAGGCAAGCGTGCTCCATCGTAGACCACATCATCGCTTACCATCAGGTGAGATAGTGGTCAAGCGCGGGCCTAAAATAGATAAAAAAAAAAAAAAAAAAATCTCGTCTTTTTGATTATATTGGCAACACCGAATTACTATCAAACTGAGTACCTCAACCGTCACGTCGTAGCTTTTTTGTAAACTTGTCTACTTTTTTATGTTAATACGAGATTTCTTATCTTGTGACCATCATGAATCGGAAATTTTATAAGAGCGGTGCGAGACAAATAGTATATACAGTTTTTCAATAGTGTATGGCCGAATTCCAAGCGGGAAAGATGCTTTCCGAATTGGACGATGTTAACGGTCGAACAGCAAAGTTAACTGTTATTTAGATTAATTTATAATGTTAAACACGGCAACGGAAATGTAATTTTTTGTCAATCTTGTTTTTATAAGTATCGTTTATCGTCTCAATAGCTTTGTTAATGTTTCGTTACGGTTATAAAATTTACCTACGATTTATACTACACAATGAACTGTTTTGATCCTTCTTTATTTGATTTATCCCGTTCATTCTTTTGTCTTGCTGCCCCCTGATGAGTAAGAAGTATTTTTCCTCATCCAAGGCTTGAAGGAGAAGTGTGCCATAGGAATCGACCAGATATCTAGCAAGTTTCTAAAGAGGTATATACACTTTCTTAATACTCCGATTACACACATTTGCAAACTGGCTATGGAGTCAGGTGTTTTCCCTAGAGCCTTTAAATTAGCGGTTATCAAACCAATACACAAGGGGGGTGAGAGAGACTGTGTTGATAATTTTAGGCCGATCTCTATCTTACCTACATTATCCAAGATCTTGGAACGACTTATAAATAGACGTCTAACAAATTATCTAGAAACTTATAATATTCTTTCGCCTGCCCAATTTGGTTTTCGACGTAATAAGTCAACCAATGATGCAGTACATGAACTGGTAAACTCCATTATCACTAACTTGGACCAAAGGAACAAATGCATTACTGTCTTCCTCGATCTGGCTAAGGCATTTGACACAGTCTCTGTCCCGCACCTACTCAAAAAGCTGGAAGAGATTGGTGTTAGGGGTGTACCTTTGAAACTATTGCAGGACTATCTTACCGAAAGAAAACAAAGAGTTCGAATAGGCCAGGTGCTGAGCGATGAGGCTCGTGTCGATTTCGGTGTGCCCCAGGGCAGCATACTTGGCCCAACTTTGTTTTTGGTCTATATCAACGACCTCTGCCGTCTTCAGCTGAACTGTGGACATATTATTACTTTCGCAGATGATACTGCCCTCTTTTTCAGTGGGCAGACATGGGAGGAGGTTTTTGACACTGCCCAAAGTGGTTTTCGCAGAGTCTGCAAATGGTTGCGAGCGAATATCTTAACACTAAATGTTAACAAAACCAAATACGTTGCTTTTGCACATAGGTTAAGTCTACTGCCTCCATCCTATTTAAGTATATCCTACCATGTGTGTCCCCCAGGTGCTTCCTCGTGCTTCTGTCCTTATCTTCAGCGGGTCGATGATATCAAATATCTTGGTATCATAATAGATCAATGCTTGACATTTAAGCCACATATTAAAGTCCTTGTAACCCGCTTGCGTAAACTCATTTATATATTTAAAACATTGAGACACGTAGTGGACCGACGGGTTACCAAGATGGTCTACAATGCCTTGTGCCATTCCCTTATCGACTATTGCATTATATCCTGGGGAGGCGCCGCAAAGACTCATCTGATTGAGGTTGAAAGAGCACAGCGTGCAATTCTCAAGGTTGGCGCTGGTCTCCCCTACCGATATCCTACAGTAGAACTTTACAGGGATTGGGATGTTCTTACGGTTAGGCAAACTTTCGTATTGCGTACGGTGCTCAAAGAACATTCCTTATTGCAATTCGACCCAAAACTCCAGTTAGATAAGCGCCGGAAAGGTAGGGTATGCCAAACCCAAATTGCAAAATCTGCACATTCACGTCAATTCTTTTTCTTCCTCGGACCTTATTTATACAATAAATTAAATGATATCTTCAACATCTATTCCCGGACTAAATATAAATGTAAGGCATTACTAGCTACATATCTTAAGGCTCTGGACTACGAGGGAACCGAGAAAATACTGACCCCTATGAAATAAATGCTAAGGTTTGTCAAATAAAACATCCCCTCAGCTGCTTTGCTCCTGTAACCAATGCGTACCTCATAGTAAGATCATTCCCACAACACACAACCTCAAGCTCTTAAACAAAATCACACACAAACACAAACTTACTTTCTTCATGCTCACTCTGTTACTTACTAAAAATCTAATAACCACAGATAATATAATACTAGTATACTAATAACTAAACCCTTAGCACCTATTGTATAATATTTTATATTTTTCATTGTCTTTCCTTGTATTTCCTTAATGTGGGTAATTTGTATTTTAAACTGTTATCATATTTCTCTATCATCCATGTCTACGAAGCTAAACTTTCTTTCAAATCTATTTTCTTGTATCCAAGCTGTCAATCAGTATGTCATGATGGGCTTTTGGCCGCGGGGGGGACCTGGTGACCTGTAATACAGGTTCTTATTGAAACCTATCACAGGCACCAGTCTCTCACAAAGTTATACCCTGGTTTATACTGCAAGGCATAGAATGTAACAAACTTTGTGAAGAGAAAAATAAACGTTTTATATTATATATTATATTATTATATTATTTACTTAAGTGATAAAATTATTATGAATATGGTATTTATATTATTTACACCATGAATAGAATCATGGTTTTTGGTTTTCCGAAAGCTCACTTCGGCGCATAGTAAACGAAGGTATAAAGAATGGAGGTAAAATTGTTAACCTATGCAAAAAAAAAAATTCAAAAAATCAAAAAACCCGACTGCTTAAAAAGCGAACTCAAAAGACGTAAACAAGAAGAAATTTAAGATGTGCAGTCGGAGGATACATCTGGTTTTGGTCAGCCAGCTCAGCCAGTCGGGTCTTTTTGATTTTTTGTTTTTATTTATTTATAACTATTTAGTTATTTTTTTTTAATATTTAGGTACATTTAAACATATAACTGTCATATATTTTTGAATTCGCCTCTTAAAACCCTTCATTTTGATACCCCCAAAAGAAGGGATCGGCAAAAAAAAATTGCCCCCACAATATGGCGCCCAAAATCCGCCATTTTCCTATTTTCTAATTTTAATGTAGCCAGTGACACTCACAGGGTTAAGGCAAATCGTTTGACGTATGAATCATCAAAATCGGCCAACGCGTTTGGTCTCTGGAACGCCACATAGGAACAAACATACATACATACTTACATACATACTTACATACATACTTACATACATACTTACATACATACTTACATACATACTTACATACATACTTACATACATACTTACATACATACTTACATACATACTTACATACATACTTACATACATACTTACATACATACTTACATACATACTTACATACATACTTACATACATACTTACATAAATACTTACATACATACATGTAGGATGGAGTCTCGAAACAAAGCGCAGATATCTTCTTCAGCTTGTTTTATTTTAACTTCTTAATTTTATATAAAATACACGACACCAACTTTTTTAACATTCCGACATCTTCCTCTTCCCTCTCTCTCACACCCAACTATCTCATTCCCTCTATGGTGCGTTCAAGCACTTACTGACATAGCTTAACTTTGAGCTAAATATTACAAAATTATTATTCCTACAACTCGGACATTCTGCTCTCAGTCTGCCCACAGACTGCCTATAGGTAAACAAAGTATTTAAAAAAAAAAAATTACATTGGTCTTAAACTGAACCTAACTATAAATTACAAGGGTTAGCCTTGTCACTGAACATAAAACAAAATTAAAACTTTAAGTAACAACTGGTATATTGTTTACCATTCATTGTCAAATAAACACCATAAACAACTCTTAAAGCATACAACCTTGCACACCGATGATACACAGTTTTACTTATAAAAGAAACTTAGTACTACTTACAAAGGTACATATTTTCAGATTTCTGATAAAAAACAACTCTACTGTTACAAGGATAATGCTTAATACAACTTGCTCTACTGTTATAGAAATATAATAAACTATTTGATGACTACAAAATGTATTGAGTCTATTCATCTTACATCCAGCAAAACAAATGACAATATTATAGCTTAAGTATTACAACTATTTCACTACATCTTTTAACTTAACTTTTATCTTTTTATTCAGAGAATAGAAAGGTAAGTCAGCTGTCTTCAGGGGTAAGGTAAGTACATACTTTTCTTTTATTATAAAATTAAAAACAATTATGTAGTTTAGGATAAGGCAAGTGTATCATTTAACTAAAGCCATCTTTTCATGTAATCTACACCAGTAGTACTTTTCTTAGGACCTTCGTTACTGTTATCTATTTTCTCTACCTCATATCTATCTTTCCCTAATCTTTTACTAATCCTATATGAATCAAAAAACTTTGCTTTCAATTTCAAATTAAAACCAAACTGTGTTCGCAACTAAGTCTCCTACTTCATAGATCTGTCCCTCCTTTCATCGTTTATTAAATGTTTTCCTGTTTTCTTCTTGTATTTTAAGAATCTGAGCTTTTGCTTCTCTCCTTACTTCGTCTCTCTTTTCTATAAATCCTTTTCTATTTTCTTCTTCTAAGAATTCTACTATTTTTAAATCTCTTTTCTGTTTTAGCTCAACTCCAGTCAACAATTCATAATTTATAATCATTTATTTGATAATATGGGTAATTACAAAAAGTTGTTAAAAATATAGCACAGTCCAACCATATTACACCTTAAGGCATGCAAATCACAAGCTTGATAACACGTTTACTTGCAAAAATAATTTATAATTTACAACACAATCTATTTTGTTTTGTCAATTTCACCGCGTGGCAAATAACAATGAAACATAACAAATGAAGCTATCAATAATTTCACTAGAAGAATTAAATTTAAAATGTCATATATTAAATGAAAATGTCATGATAGTAATATGTAATAATTAAATTTGTGCATTATTTGGCAATGTCACCACAGCAATTAACAATGAAACCCAACAATCATGAAACAAAATAGTAATGTCACTAGATTAATCAAAAACGAAATGTCTGTCAAAACACATTCGAATGGTGAAGTATTGATAGAACGTTGGTAAGAACTGTTGATGACCCGCTGTAGCTCACTTACATGTTTGTACCACTGAGTAGGTTCTTCGATACACACATTGGTCGTTACAACATTTACTTTAATTGCCTATTGACTTTCGTTATATTGGAGTATGTATGCATTTATGTATTTATTATATAACATATGTATGTATTTGTGTATCTATTATAATATGATTTAAAATAAATATTCTTAATTTTATGTGTTACACCAATGTCAACCCCATTTCATGTCCAGGCTATCACTGTCCATTCCAGGTTGCCTGGAAGAGATCGCGGTATGCGATAAGGCCGCCCATTGTATGTATTTTAGTTTTAAGTTTCCTGCTCTATGTATTAACTTGGTGTACCTACAATAAAGCATATATAAATAAATAAATTGGTCGGATCTGCAATTATGATCTGATTCATACGTTCCACTTGTCCGTTTCCTCGTGGAATGCCCGTAGCCACTGTTATATGTTTTTGTTTTTAGTCAAGTTTTTCACTGGGTAGATCCATACAAATTTAGTGTAGGCATCAATTACTGCTAAAATATGGTTGTACATCTTTTTAGTGGCATCCAATGATCAGAATGCAAAGTGTCCAATAGTAGATCTCCTTTGTCAATAGGATTTAGCAGCCCTTCTTTCTTTCCTGATTTCCTGGTGGCTAAGATGCATGGAATGCAGGTAGAGATCACTTTCTCAATTTTAGTTTGCAACTTTTTAATGTGATAATCTCTTTCTACAATTTTTTTGACTTTCTTTTTCCCAAAGTTACCTATTCCATGAGCTTTTTTAATTATCTCAATATCCATAATGTCTGGTATTACCAACTTTTTCTCAACACCTTTGTATATTACATCATTTTCTAGAATATAGTCTTCATACTCTTTCTCTTTTAGAATTTATTTTTTTAGAGCTTCATCTTCTTCTTGAGCTTTCTTTATACGATAGTGTAATTCAGTAAAGATGACACACACATTCCGGCTTGGTGAATCTACATGCTGCATTTGTTCACCTTTACGATGCACAATGCTGTAGTTAAAATCTTGTAGGTACTATGGCGCAAAGCTATATCTGCTCACTTTTAAAACAAAATCCCTTGCACAAGATGACCACATCTGCGTCCGCCCTTTTTGCGTCGACCAATAGCCATATGCTGGCACATGGCTATTGGTAGATGCAGAGTAGTAGTAAATAAAAAAGGATCCGGAACAAAAAAGAAGGATTTTTAGGCCGACCAATAATAATAGAACAAAAAAAGGACCAAGTAAGAGAAAGTTAAATATCTTTAAAAATATCTTTATTCGTGGTATCTTTAATTCTCATGTGATTTTTAATGAGTATATTCACATAACTACAAAAGAATACGAAAATATCATAAATTTTAAAATCATGAAATTCCTACTTCTTGGCTCCAAATTTGAAAACGATTCATAAGTTCTTGAAGCCCTATTCTACAGGGATAAAACTTAAAAAAACTACAATTATTTATGGCTTGCCTTTTGGTCAACACGTGTTTTAGACTCGCACCGCTCGCGCTCCCATTGTAAAAGTTAATAGCAGGTCATTGTTGTAAGATTTTTTTTTTAATGCTAAGTAAATTTATATTAGTTTTTACAGCGAAATACTGTCCGCCTATAGCTCCAGCGATACGACAATATTTTCCGGCGAAAAAAGTTTTAAGTCCAGCCAGATAGGTCGTCGGCATTTATGGCGTGTGAATAATACTCGGTACGAGCCGCAAAATGTTAGGTACGCCAAACCTTGAGTCAGGAAGAGTTGTGGTCAATATGTGGGCCTGGATAAATAAAGCAGTATTTTACACCACACAGTATTTTAGCAGTTTTTATTCAACCAAGAGGAGAAGAGATACTATGTTAGTAACTTTCACGGATACATTTGTTTAAAAAAACGTGCCTCACACAAAGGTTCCCATTGATATTTTATTTTCATTGAAACAAACTGCACAACTCAGCTGGCTATTATTTACGAAGTAGTAAAAATCACTCGTTTATTTTTTGTCGTCTTTTTTTAATTACAATAACAAGGGGCTAAGAGGGCCAGGCAAAAAGTGTCACCCGATACTGAGTTATAATCCCAATCATAATAAACATAAACAATGTGTTAATTGCGAGTTTATAGGCAATCACAATACAGAATAGTCCGGTCAAACTGTAGCTCATTTAATTGGGGTAAGGAAACAATAATTTGCATAAAGCTAAAAATTTGCACGGATGTTGGGAACACCATTATAAATGGAATGTGAAAAGTCACATATTTATTTAGATAAGGATTTATTATATTGCTAAAATACACCTTTACTAAGTTTCACATATTTATTTAGATAAGGATTTATACTGTATTGCTAAAAACACCTTTACTAAGTTGTAACAAAAACAAATATTTTTGTGCAAGTGCAATGGTGCCTCACATGAAGCTGCACATTGATATTTATTTTCATCGAAACAAACCGTAAAACTCAGCTGGCTGTTATCTACGAAGAAGTTAAAATTACTCGTTTGTTTTTTGCCGTCTTTTTTCCGTCTTTTTTATTACAAAACCGAGGGGTACCGTGACCGTTTCTCGAGCACCTGTCAGTACTTGAGAAACGGTCACCCGATGCTGCGATGCTATTGCTTGATGAGTATAAGTAGGCGTCACTAGAGCGGGCGAGCCCTGCAAGCAAAAATAGTCCTTACGGTGATCAGATATAGCTTTGCGCGATAGTACACATAATCCATCGAGCAACTTTTGTTGATACTTCTTTCTTGGTTAAAGTCTTCTGGATGGCTTCACAATCTGTCACTATTTTAAATGGTATTCCTATAAGGTATTACCGAAATTTTTTCACACCTTCAACCACAGACAGCGCTTCTAATTCATAGCTGCTGCACTTCTGTTGGGCATCTGTTGTTTTTCTACTCATGTAATGTACTGGATGCATGCTATCATCCATGGAGTCCTTCTACATCAAAATCGCTGCATAACCTAACTTGGAGGCACCTATATGAAGCTCAGTTTCTAACTGTAAGTCAAATATTCTTAAAACTGGATCATCACATAACATCTGTTTAAGTTCCTCAAAAGCACTCTTCTGATCTTTTCCAAAATGAAATTATTTAGTCTTTAACAAATCACTCAAGGGTCGAGCTATTCCTGCGTAGTTCCTAATAAATTTTCTGAAATAGGAAGTTAATCCAATAAAACTTTGGACTTCCTTAAGGTTTCTTGGCTCTGGAAACTTGAAGACTGCTTCAGTCTTGTCCTTTGAAGGCTTGACTGTACCATTTGAGACCACATGGCCCAGGTACTCCACTGATCTTTGTAGTAGCTGTGATTTTTTTCAATTGATCTCTAACCCATATTCAGACGCTACTTTCAACACTTCTTCCAGTCTTACCCTTGCTTGAAACTCATCTTCTGCTAAAATAATTAAATCATCGATGAATATTAACAAGATCCCTCTCTTTATGAAGTTGGTAAATATTATGTTGATACACCTGGTAAAATATTTAGGACATATTGAGAGTCCGAACGGTGCCCGGAGGAACTCATATTGGCCTTCAGGCTTACTGATAACAAAAGCTATATACTTTACAGACTCCTTTTCGATCGGTAAATGGAAAAATCCATTTTTCAGATCTGTACTGAACACACGAGCTTTACACAATTTGTCTATGTGATCCTCGATCACAGGTAGGGGGTATTCATCTTTAATCATTTTTTGTATTGGATTTCTGTAGTCAACACAAATCCGCATACCTCCATCCATCTTTCTCACCAAAACAAGGGGGCTAGCATATTCCGAGTAGCTGAGACGTATGATGCCTTGAGCCAACCACTCTTCAATCTTCTTATTAACTTCATCTTCTTCTTTCAAAGCAAACCTATGCGGACTATAGGAATATCATCTTTTAATACTATCTTTAATTTAATAGGAGCTTCTTTGCTTATATTTCTTGGTTTATAACTATCAATAATTTAATTTAATTTAATTTAATTTAATTTAATTTAATTTAATTTAATTTAATTTAATTTAATTTAATTTAATTTAATTTAATTTAATTTAATTTAATTTAATTTAATTTAATTTAATTTAATTTAATTTAATTTAATTTAATTTAATTTAATTTAATTTAATTTAATTTAATTTAATTTAATTTAATTTAATTTAATTTAATTTAATTTAGCGCTGAATTCAGCGCTGAATCGGCTTATCATTTGCTTGACCCACTTTATCACTCGATGTTTTCACAGACTCACGCTCACGCGGCTTACTGCTTTGACCTCCTCGCTCACCTCGCTGTTTCATTTTCTGTTTCACCTCGTACTGTGTTAGCTTTTCTTTTAGGACAGGAGATGTAGTTATCCCGTACAGACACATTTTATTTTGAACTATGTACTGGATGGCGACATAGTCTGGAAATTTAGCCCTTTTACCCAGCTCCTTCATAGACAACATATACTGATAATAGCTTTCGATATTGCGCTTCTTAAGAGCAGCCATCACTTCATGAATTTGCTTGCTATTGACAAGCTCGGGGAATTCTTTCTGTAGGGCTGCTTTCAATTCCTCATACGTACGGAAGGTTTTTTCTGTTTTTAACCATAGTTCGGCTGTGCCTGACAGCGACCTCCGTGCCATGATTAGTTTCTGATGCGGGGTCCAGCCAAAGATCGCCGCATTGTCTTCGATATCTTGCGCTCATCTCGAAGATTAGTAAGTCATGTCTTCGCCATTGAATTTAGAAATGGGCTCCGCGCCCGCCATGTTGTACGATGGTTGCATTCTTTGGTCGTCTTAATCCATCGTAAAATCAATCCAAGATCGTAATATTCCTGAAATCTTGCACTGAAATATTCGTTGCACGCCGTAATGACGCTACGAGCCGGCCAATCGTACTTTAAAAAACTTCTTCGTAATTTCGTATGCGTTGATTGCACACCGGTGACGCCGCGCGCCGGCGTCTGTCTTTTCTTCTTAGGTACGTCTTCTTGCGCTTATTTCGGTCTATCCCGGACGAGGATGTAGGATGGAGTCTCGAAATAAAGCGAAGATATCTTCTTAAGCTTGTTTTATTTTAACTTCTTAATTTTATAAATAATACACGACACCAACTTTTCAACATTCCGCCATCTTCCTCTTCCCTCTCTCTCACACCCATCTATCTCATTCCCTTTAATGTGCGTTCAAGCACTTACTGACATAACTGAACTTTTAGGTAAATCATCATCTGCCTAGCCTTTTTCCCAATTATAGTTGGGGTCGGCTTCCAGTCTTACCGGATTCAGCTGAGTATCAGTGTTTTACATGGAGCGACTGCCTATCAGACCTCCACAACCCAGTAACTGGGTAACACGATACCCCTTGGCAAGACTGGTGTCAGATCTCAGGCTTCTGACTACCCGTAACGACTGTCAAAGATCTTCAAATGACAGCTGGGAGCAACGGCTTAACGTGCTTTCCGAGGCACGGAGGAAACTCGGTATGTTGAAATGGTCACCCATCCACGGACCGACCTCGTCAAGCGTTGCTTAACCTTGAAGATCGACCCGTGCGGCTGTTATTATTTAGCCACGAGCTCCTCTTAACTTTTAGGTAAATATTACAAAATAATTATTCCTACACTTATGAAAAAACTGTTATGTATGTGTGCGTAGGAGTGCTGCGCCACACACCCCGCCCGCCAGCGGGCTAGAATGTTCCAAAAAATAAAACAGTGTGTAACCCACTACCGAGTTTGATTGACGTATGTCCTTCCGATCTTTCCCGTTAAAATTCTGAAGTTAGGCAATTAATCATATGCTCTAATAAAACATGATAAATTTAAGCAGCATACGATATAAAAAGTTTTTAGAGAATATTTTAGTAAATTTTATGAAATGTCGTGTCCCGTATACGCTCTTGAAACTAATTAAGTACTAAATAAGTTCTTACATTATTTGCTACAAGTAATAAGATAATAATACATATTTGGGGTACCAAGAAAATACATGTTTTAAAATTACACCACACATTACTTGTGTCTGAATATTGCTGTAGGTAATTGTTATTAATAGGTATTTTACATAATATTACCTATCTGTAGGTACATTTAGAACTATATCTAAAATACATTATGAAAAATGTATCTACTATAATTACTTACATTTAAAAATAATGTCAATGCATTACTTAAATATAGTTGCTTTACCTTATCAAATGATAGCAATCGCTTATTTATTTAAAACAAAGCGAAATATTTAAAGTTAACATTTAGACAAGTGTGTTCATTAAGAAACATGTTAAATAAGGTTTTAGTTTTGTTCTCACTATTATTAAAAATGATTCTAAAGAAGAATTCTCATACGGATCGACAATTCAATAGGAAGCTATACGATTACGAAATGCAGAATGTATTATGTCAACACCTTCACAAAAATTCGAAATATTTTTGTTGTTATGAATATTACTATACGTAGGTGGCCTATCCAGTAAGGCCGCTATCCCACTGGCGTTTTACGAGCGTTGGCGTTGCTCCAACGTCTGAGCAGCGTCGACGCTACTGTTGGCTTTGCTACTTCGACGAAAATTACGTTAATAAAGAAAAAGAAAGGCTCATCGTCAATTTTTCCAATCGATTACAAGAACGTGAATATTTCGCAATGTATTCTAACAATATTAAAAATAATGAATCGGAATTTTATAAATATTTGCGAATACACTTAATGAACTTTTAGAAGTGATTCATAATAACATTCAATATTTAGCCACTAATCTCAGAGATTCAGTATCACCAGAAGAGAGGCTTGTTATAACTTTGAGGTATGTATATAAAACGCTTTTGTGTATATTTTTCTCTACCTGTTTTATTTATCCTGCACAGATCTAATACTGATATATGTTTCTATATAAGTATCTAAAGCATACTCGGCCATACTGGTACAAAAGATGGCATAGACAAAAGTATATCTATACACTATCTTTTTGCCTATGACGTTATCTATTAGTGCGAAAGTAAATACCGATATTGAAATTGCGTCTTAAATATGTTCCGTCTTGTTAAAAAATGTCTGACCGGCCGTAACCGCCGCCTGTTTGTGATTGTACCTGTTGCCAAAAAACGTAACGTTACCGTCGCGTTGCCGCGTCGTTAACGTTATGAAGTCTCAGCGCTAACGCTTGCCACTAGAGTCTCGCGACGTCAACGTCACGTCTGCGCAGCGTCGACGCTGCGCAGACGTTGGAGCAACGCCAACGCTCGCAAAACGCCAGTGGGATAGCGGCCTAACTGCGCTCACCAAATGTGTTACAAACCGTACAGAATGGCATTTTATTTTATGATTACATCAGCTAATTTTTGTACGCAAAAATAGATTTAGATGTACATACTATTAGACTCTGCAATATTCGAAATAATTAATTTGGTGTCCCCAACAATTCGTGTGTCCATCTCATAAACATTTGCAGCCCGTCCCACTGGGATTTTTGCGATCTAGTTGTACTTTTAATGTGAACTGGGCTTTCTATTCTACCACCGTTCTTCCTTGGGATGGAGACAACTTCGTCTTTCGAATATACCCTGACTTACACGTAGAAGTCTCCCTTAAGGGCGTCTCTTTAAATTAGCTGCAACAATATGACATTTATTATAAATTTTAAATAAATTAACAATCATCAAATAAATCTAAGTGGTTCTGAGTAATGAGTTGGATGCGCGGGCCACATTTAATTTAATATTTGTCAGAACCTACGAAATCAACACAAAATGTTATTGTTCGGCGCTTTATCACCAATTCATAAGAACAAGTGGATGACCTCGACGTTTGTGTGATCCACTATGGAGTTTATGTAATAATGAGATGAAACCAGCAACGGAAAGGAAGAAAAGTCTTGACGTGGAACTCTGGGGGAATTTGGTGGCGAGGGAGACGCATATCTGAAAAGAAAAACATAAAAAAATTATATAACACCGACCATTTCTGGTCACAGTAGGTTCGGTTAGTGGTTGTGTGCGAATGAGATACATCACTATTAGTGGAGCGCCGTAAGGCATAAAAATGGCAAAACCTCGGAACCCAGGGCCAGTCAATGAATCAGTAACACGAGTGTTTGTCTGCATTATTAAAAGCTCAAATAAAAAAGTTTAAAATAAAAAATTGTCCGATCTCGATTACAACAATTTTTAACAACAATTTACTAGAAAATGAGAGGTGGAAGGGGGCACAAAATGTTTATAGTAAAGATTTCAATTTTATATTTAATAAATTATATTTGATACTAACTTTAATGTTAATTTATTAGATTCTCGCAAAAAATAAAGATTTATAAAAAAAAAATCCTCAACTATATACATTATTGTTCATTATTGTCGTCGTCGTCGATCTCGTTGATGTAGATTGTAGGTAAAGGATTAGTACAGCTGTCACCATTGCATTGTAAGCAAGCAGCAGTGCAGTTTAATCGACTTTTCCTGCATCCACAAAATGCTCCGCATCCTGTCAATTTTTTTTTTTGTAATGATTCTGGAGCTGATCGCTGCGTCATTGTTTGCAGTATCAATATTCCGCATTCATATTTCCTACCCTGCATATCTAGCCTACTAGGCAGGGTAGGCTGGGTATGCAGGGTGGGCTTTATGAATGCTACCCTGCCTACCCAACCCTACCTACCCTACCCTTCCTAATCATGTGATATATATTTTTAGGATTCCGTACGTCGAAAGGAAAAAACGGAACCCTTATAGGATCACTTTGTTGTCCGTCGATCTGTCTGTCTGTCAAGACCCTTTTTCTCAAGAACACGTAGAGATAACAAGCTGAAAATTATATCAAATACTCCAGTCTACTGTTCCTTAAATCTGTGAAAAAATCAAACTTCTAAGGCAACGCAATCAAAAGATACAGCCGTTTATGCCGCAAATTTTCGATACTCGCAAGGAAATCAAAACAGTTACAGAGTACTTCCCGTGAACTCTACTGAAAAATGCTAACAGTTTAGAGTTATGCAATAGGCATAAAGTAGGTATTTCCTATTATTTCGTGTTATAAGAATAATATAAAATTCAAATTTAAATAATTTACTGTTTCTTTATTAGTACTCTAATATATCTAATATACAGTATTAGTGAAAATGCTAACAGATACGTACTGTGGAACAATGGAAAACTGAAAATGGCTTGTAACTCTTTCAATAAAAGATTTATGTTTGCAAATCATTTCCTATATGCATAGAGGGATTAGTTATACCTTACAACAAAAGTTCTAACAACTAAGTATAATGCTGCACAGGTTATTGTATTTTTACATTGTGATTTGCGAAATATTGAATTTATGTTTATAAATTTGCGCCTACATATTCGAAATAATAAACTCTGCCACCATACAAAAGTTTAAACACTTATGTGCTATGCTAATTTTATAAATCAAATACAATTTGGGTATTGCGGGGCGCGGTGTAGGTATGTACGATCAGTATAAATTCTTCGAACCATACAGACCACAGAGGCCCACATCATAAACGGACTCTTCTGATGATTTTTAGAAAAACATTACCGCGCAAATTCTTATTTCAAACTGGCGTCTATACGTCTAGTATCTGACAGATCGTTCACTGTTATTCTGCCTATGAATGCAACCTTATTGCTACGATAATAAAGATCACTAAAATAGGTAATCTGGCATGTGTTATACAAGCCTTCCCCGTGCAAATCGAATAAATATTAAAATTATGTCTGGTACTGTACGACTGCCCCATATAAGAACGCAGTAGGTGACATATTTTTATAATGGTTTTATACCCTGATAATCTTATTTATATTATTTTAATGAGTTTTAATATGCTGCGATGGACTGTGTAATTTCAACCAGAAAATTTATAATTTGAATTGAGATTTGGTGCTTTAATTAATAAATTTTATCATTATTTACAATAGGAAAGTCCCTTCAAATTGTAAAAACACCTTAAATTAGCAAATGTCCGGTACTTAATAGGTATTGAATTATCTTGTTTAGAGATATGTAAAATATTTAATAGATTTAGGACACCATTAATATAATTTGTGTTATTACGTACAGTTCACCCATAAGCCTTGTTCAAAAGGCTCGCTTATTTATTTTTTTCCTTTAGTTACCTAACACAAGATGACATTCCATAGGCTAATTCAAATAATATTTTTGCGCTATCCTGGAATATAATATTTTATGGCATTTACTAGGTTTTGATGTACAGCAATCGTGTGGTAAGGTCACGTGGTGCCGATTTTTCTTTATAATAGAGTTTAAAAACTAATAGATAGGGCGCAATAGACACAATTATTAAGGTGGAACACATTTGTATGAAAAAAAATGAAACACGAATTTCTAGATGGAATACCAGGTAAAAGTTGCCTTATATAATTGTAAATAACACCCTTTAATTTGGAAGTTCTAGCTCGACAGCTTGAGCTCCCGCCATAGATTTGAAATTTACTTTTTTAAGTTTTTATAGACTTTTTATGTAGTACACCGTATAAACAAAATAATAAATAAGTAAAGATGATATATTATGCACCTAAATGTTAAAATAAAAGTGTATTTTAATTAATATATTCATTTATTTCAAAAGTAAACATAGGTTCAGTAAGTTATGTCGGTATGAATAACGTCATTTTTTGTAGCAAAAATCCTGTTTCGCCTCCTTACCTTACCCTCGTCTCAAACTCTGGCATGAGCTTTCGAGATACTAATTTAGACTTTATGAATCCCTCTCTTACTGTCTTGTGGCATAAACTTAGAATTGCTTTTGTCACAACTTTTACTGATTTTTCCACAGCCAGTGTGTGGCAAGGCAGTCTCATAAATTCCAAAACTGCATCTCCTCCATTTTCAATTAAATCTTGTAACTACTGATCGGATATATTCATCAGTATTGGGGTTCGTATATATTTTGTTGCCAGTCAATCAATTATATGTAAGAACGTGCATTTAAGTTAATTTTTGGCACCTCAAACAGAATTTTTATTCACTTGACGAGCCCTTATCATGCGCCTTGCAGCGAGTTTTCTTATGTGCTTACGTGAATCTGTTATCATTCTCAACAACAAGTTTTCTGGATGAGCAAAGTAACTGTTTTGAATTAAAACTAGTACCACTATCGATAATAACTCGTTAGATAAATATCTAGTGCTGTTAATGAGCTTCCATAAAAGTTTTGAACCATATTTACAAGATGAATGTGTTATGATGGCAAACCAGACAGTGGCGTATGTTTTTACGACAAACGTTGCTAAAGTCATAAGATTTTGTTATGAATTTTCCGTAGAAATATACAAATGCAGTATACGATTAGCTCTTGTCAACCAGCAGGCATGGGGTAACTTACCTGGGATTCTGCGTAATAAATCAGGAGGGCAGGATCATTTATGACAGTAGTAGTAATTTCTTGTAAATATTTCTGGTCTGTACTGAGATTTGTTGATTTTTTTGGAGGTAGTTCTCCTTCTAACTTCTCAAAGTGGGCCAACGGCAGCGTCTTGCATATCTCTAATGCTTTACTAATATGATCTGCAAATTATTTAGGTTTTGCAGTAGGGTCATACAAATTGGTAAAACAAATATCTCAATGGCAACAAAAAAACAAGCCAATGAGGCTTGTTTTGCAACAAATTATGCATTGCAATGGTCGAGATGGTCTTTTTCCAAAAGACGAATCATGCCTCCCTCTTTGTCTGTATTTGGGTTTGTTCCAAATCAGCCAACAGCCATTACACTCTCTGGTGATATCTTTTCAGTCGTCAAAAAGCTGTGGATAGCTTTTTCAATATTTCTTGAACATACCCAACATAAACCGAACCTTGTTCTTTTAAAATTGAAGTATGTTCTTCTTGTAAAATCAATCTAAACCTCTTCGTTCCTTTGAAAACAGTTTTAGCCATCTTGTCCTTCGTTCCATCGAAATATAATGCAGGAATTTTTGTTACTCTTTTTTCTGTTAAAATTCGCTCGCGTACTTTGTATTTTCTTCTTAGTTTCTTCCAAATATATAAAATATTTGATTTCAACCGCTGGTTAACTACATTTAAATATGTTTTTGTATAAAAGAAAGCTATTTTAATAAATTCTGTATTATATTGTAAAAAATAGCGCAAATAGCCCCTAAATTAACGTTTTTGTAGATGTTCGATGTCTTGGCGGGGGCTTTTACCGTTGTCTGATATTTTTTATATTTTTAATGGAGGTAATTGATTGCATTTGGCAACTTAATACAACTATTCCAAATAAAAACTACAAAATATATAAATTTCGTTCCACCCTAACGATTATATAAAATTTATCTACCTTTAAAATAAAAAATGTTCTAAATCTTGGTAAGCAAATCACAAAATTGACACCTAAACTTACCAGACTCACTAGGGTTGCTACTATATTGATTCTGAATAAAACAAAGTAGGTAATGTTTTATAAACATAAATACATCGATTTGTATAAGCATACATCATATCATGCTTACAGTGTCATCCACTAAGGCTTATTGGGTAACACTGCCTTTATTGTATTAGGTCTTAGGACCAGCGATGTAGTCAATTTAGTTATGTGACAGTTTCACCGGTTATAAGATGTTTGATATTTCTACATTCACATCTGTTTGGAAAAGGGTTTTCCCTAATATATTGGGGTTGACTTCCACTGTTTTCAGTCGAACCATCAGACGCATCTGAATACCAGTGTTTTATATGAAGTGACTGCCTACCCTGCCAACCCAAATTATACGGTAATCCTACTGGATAATACGGTACCCTTTTGTTAGGGTGGCCGCAGACTCTCGTGTTTCTGACGACCCGTAACGACTGACAAAGATTCACGATACGGAGAATTTTAATTTTAATTTTAATTTTAATTTTAATTTTAATTTTAATTTTAATTTTAATTTTAATTTTAATTTTAATTTAAATTTTAATTTTAATTTTAATTTTAATTTTAATTTTAATTTTAATTTTAATTTTAATTTTAATTTTAATTTTAATTTTAATTTTAATTTTAATTTTAATTTTAATTTTAATTTTAATTTTAATTTTAATTTTAATTTTAATTTTTTATTAATTTGTCATCTCGATATACTGTCAGCACGGCAGGTACGACTATTCCGTGTTCTGTGAATATTTCTTTCTTTTTCTTTTTATAGGAACAAAGAAGGTAGAAATCGTATTCGACCTCAACATTAAAAATAAAAAATTGCCATAAAATTTGATTTTATGAACGAGGTTTAAATACTGATGTGACAGTAATGAAATGGTTTCGCGCCTCATTCAATACATTCGGAGTGGAGTGTCACCGCGCCCCGCAATAACCAAATGGTATTTTATTTATTAAACTAGCATAGCACATAAGTGTTTAAACTTTTGTATAGTGGCAGAGTTTATTATTTCGAATATGTAGGCGCAAATTTATAAACATAAATTCAATATTTCGCAAATCACAATGTAATAATACAATAACCTGTGCAGCATTATGCTTAGTTGTTAGAACTTTTGTTGTAAGGTATAACTAATCCCTCTATGCATTGGAAATGATTTGAAAACTTAAATCTTTTATTGAAAGAGTTACGAGCCATTTTCAGTTTTCAATTGTTCCACAGTACATATCTGTTAGCATTTTCACTAATATAAAGTTTAGATAGTACTAATAAAGAAACAGTAAATTATTTAAATTTAAATTTTATATTATTGTTATAACACGAAATAATAGGAAATATCTACTTTATGCCTATTGCATAACTCTAAACTCTTAGCATTTTTGTTCATAGCGTTGAATTCACATAAGGTATCCACCCAGCGAAAATAACAAACTTTTGAATTATCAAAGGTTATGTGGCAAATAATTGTATCCCTACTGGACTACTCAGCGCACGCCAAAGAATGACTTTTATATGCAACATTTTGTTACTTTGGGTTAGATTATTGCAATTTTCATAAGGATCTCTAATTTTTTTCAAAATGTGCCTATAACACTCAGGAATAATGTAGCTTTTAGAGATGTTGGTGACGCAGCCTGCGAAGCCTCAACGTAGTGTGATTTGTGATAGTGTGTATAGACTCAGACTCATGATTAATAGTGAATATGGACTTATATAAGTGTTTAGGACAGTGATAGTGAATATGGACTTATGTAAGTGTTTAGGACAGTTTAGTAATATGTTTTTGATTTATATGTAAACCAAATTATGTAGCTAATATGTTTTGTTAACTTATTGTAGCGAGGCCCATAATTTAAAGAGAAATTAATTCGAAATAGCCAAACGGGCCTCGTTACAGTAGCGTTTTGTCATTGAATAGGGTCGCACCCGAATTGTGACTACTTTGCTATGATTGGTCGACGCTCGATCGACGTGAAGTTGCTCGACACGGCACAATTTGTAGAGGGGTGCGGCGTTAGGAACAATTGTATAAATAAGGGGCCATTGTTGGCAAAATCCCTCCTAGTCGCTCGCCAGCCGTCCCCCGTGCTGACGTCTCGCTGCTCGTCGCCCCACCGCGCTCCCCTGCGCCCCACTCTCCGTCTCGTCGCGCCCCTGCGTGACGTCACTGCGGCCGTCGCGTCTTCGCACGCCGCTCCTAGGTGTCGCTACTAGTAACTTTGGTTACTAGTAGTGGCAGCTATTTTGGCCCTGCCGGGCAAATCCACTTTTGTGGTCCCTGGCGGAAAACCTAGCAGTGTTAACAAGCCAGTGGGATGTGCCCCAAGCACCCGCCAAGTCCCTTAAGGACACGGAAGTCATTGGAGTCGGGAGCGGGATCAGTTGGCCTTGATAGATAGCCTAGTCAACCCCCGCTTCGTCCCCCAGCATTCACCTGGCACGGTCGGGTGTGTCTACCCCGACGTGCCAGACTTCTTCGGTACACATTGGTGGGTGGCCCACCTTCGGTGGGTTTACCGGTACCTTAGGGCCCTGTCACCCAATAAGATTGGTGGCAAGTAGACAAGCTTAGGGCTCACCAGATACTCACCTCCCAGTCTAACCCGACTGGGAGGGTAGGTTGCACACATCCCCGGGCCCTTCCACCCGGGGAAGATACCTCTCCCGGCTTCACCGGATCCATATTTTCTCAATTATGTCGCTCGCGGCAGTAATTGAACTCCTTCACGAGATTCTCGAGAAGGAGAAACTCACCAAAAAGTACAGCCATGCTGTTAGTCAGGCTTTAGCCACTTATGTGCCCGCTTCGGGCCTGATCGGGGCCCCTGGACCTAGCCAGGCACCCGTGCCGAGCGAAGCCCAGGTCTCGCCCAGGTCGTCCTCCCCGGCAGCCAGGCCCACCTCTGGGACTGGTGAGCCATCCCTACCTAAGCCCCCAGCACCGGCCGTCGAGCCTAAAGCTACTGTCCGATCATGGAGAGATCCTCCTTCTCTTAAAGCTTCATCTTCCCAACCGGCCGTCGAGCTTAAGAAAACCCGTTCATGGAGAGATCCTCCTTCTCCCATATCCTCTCAAGTAAAAGCTTTTAGAAGCTATAAGGAGCGCATAGCCGCCCTTCATAAAGCTAAGCCCAAGTCCAAGTCCAATAACATCTGGGCGGACGATGATGACTCCCCCATGGAAGAGGGAGCAACCCTCAGCACTGATGAGGAATGGGAAGCTATGGCTGACCAAGCTGACTCAGTTGCTGACGACCCAGTAGACCCTAATGTCCCTGATAGGTCAGACGACTACGAAACCGTCTCCTCCGACGGTGACTCCGTAGTTTGCTCTGGAGGGAAGAGGAAAAAGAGGAGTAGTCCCCTCAACGCTACCAAGGCCAAAAAGGCGGTAACGAAAACCCCCCTCAGTCAGTTCTGCCACCGGCCTCGCCCGTAAGGCAAATCACCCCCACCCCAGACATTGCTTCTTCTCAGCGGTCTAACCGCAGCCCCAGTCCCATGGTAGTAGTTACCAATAAGAAGCTCCGTCCCCCTCCACCTGTCTATCTTCAGGATAAAGTCAAGTGGAACGATGTTTCGAACGCTTGTGTTGAGCGGAAAATCAACTACACTAAAGCCACTGCATGCCAACAAGGCATCAAAATCCAAGTCCCCACTCCCACTGATTTCCGGAATCTAACCCGGTACCTCAAAGAAAGGAACATCTCGTTCCTTACTTACTCCCTCCCAGAGAAAAAGCCCGTCCGAGTAGTTATTAGGAGAATCCCAAAAGAGATCCCTACGGAGGAAATCCGTAAGGACCTTCTAGACCAAAATGTCCCCGTTACTGAAGTCCACCGCTTGCATAAAGCAAGAGGCGGACAACAGTACGATATCGTATTAGTTGTTTGTAATTACTGAGGGTTACAACCAATATAAAGACCGTGTGCTCCCTGTCGGGCATTTCGATCGAGAAACGCTACCGCCCCCATCTTGTAGGACAGTGTCACAACTGTCAACTTTATGGCCATTCTCAGGCCCACTGCTATGCAACACCCAGGTGCGTTAAGTGCATGGGTGATCATGGCACTAAGGACTGTCCCCGTCCCAAAGACCGCTTACAGTGCACGGAGCCTCCCAGCTGCGTGCTCTGTGGCCAAGTCGGGCACCAGGCTAATTACCGGGGTTGCCCAAAAGCCCCCAAACTCGCGCCTAAAATGGCCAAGCGTTACAATGCGCACATAATGCGCATGGCTCCCTCTTCCCAACCACCCCCCCGTCTAGCCTTTCAGAGGACTTCACCATGGGGTAAGCTGAACCACCAAAGTGTGGCTCCTCAGACTTACTCCCAGCCTATCCCAGCGCTGATGGCCCACCCCATAGCAGCTCCTAATCCAGTCCCCGACCCAGTGGCCCCAGCTGCCCCCATGCCCGCACAAAGCCGGATTGGTCCGTCCTCGCCGCCGAGGCCCCGCCGCGAAGTCCCAGTCATTATTTATGTAGCCAGCCCGCGAATAGCTGTGCCATAGTTAATTCTAATTAGTTAATTGGAGTTTCTTGTCCGTTCTTCTCCACGTAGGTTTATTCCGAACGGATGGTAGAATCACTTTATTAAGATCCAGCCTTAGTTGTCCCCCCAGCGACGCCCTGAGCCGAGGTTCGACCCTAACTGGGGTAGCCCTCAGCGTTGTCGCTTAGGTTTTGTAAATTTTTGCCTAGCTGGAGGCTATATAGTTTAGTCTCCGTAGGAAAGCCCGGTTAAGCAGCTAAACAGTCATTTTGACTGAGTTGCGAGACGCCCCGTAGAAAAAAAAAAAAAAAAAAAAAAGGATAAATCCCTTTTTTTTACTGCGAGCAGCGGCGCAAGCAACACCTGTACACAAGATTGAAATAAAGAAGAATTATTGCCTCGGTAGTTGACCTGGTTTTATTGGTTGAATCCTCAAGAAGAGATGTGTCCCTCACTCATGGGGTGCCTCATTTGAGGTACTCGTGATCGCAAAATGAAAGAGTTACTCGAATTTCAACATTGAACCACCTCACTCGTTCACGCGTCCTCACTTAAAAATTGACAATATATTGAGGATTGAGGCGAGTACGCGAGTGAGTTTTGAGTGATTGGCGAATGATTACTATGAACTCTAAACTTTAACTATAAACTCTAAAAACATTGGCATTAGATTGGTATTCAATATTTAAGTGTCATTTATTTTGGTGGTCTAAAATTTATGAGCAAAAGAAAATGATGTGTGTAAGGGAGACATAAAAATCGGAATACTTGTCGTGAGTACTCGTCAGTCGACGCGCCCGTTCGCCTCGCTTGCCGCTGCCTCTGACAATCGCCTGAGTTCGGCTCGGGCTCGGCTTATGAGGTGATTACGCCGACGTACGATGCCTCGCCTCAAATGAAGGGTACCTCGTGAGTACCTCGCGAGGTAAAATGAGGTGCTCCCTCAACCTCATATAAAAATGAAGAGTTACCCATCACTAGTAGCTTTCTACTGATAAAAGAATTTTCAAAATCGGTGCAGTAGATCCAGAGTTTACCCCCTACAACGTCACAAACTCACAATTCACAAACTGTACCTCTTTATAATATTAGTATATATATTATTTCAGCTGCTGTTGTACCCTCTAGCCCTCTCCCCTCCCCTCATCTTTATACCTGCAGTCTCTTGAGATCCAAGATCAAGTGTGTAATAGTTCTCCTTTTTAGGGTTCCGAAGTCAACAAGGAACCCTTATAGTTTCGCTCTGTTCGTCTGTCTGTCCGCAGCTTAGCTCAGAGAATCTAAGTACTAGAAAGCTATAATTTGGCATGTATATACATATTAATAATTCCGACAAAGTGGTAACATAAAATCATGAAGAATATTTTTTTTTCTGGTATCTCCCATAGACGTAAAGTGGGTGGATGTATTATTTTTTCCTCATTTATCCCATGGTGTGGGGTATCGTTGGATAGGCCATTCAAAAATATTATGGGTTTGTTAAAACCATTTTTCGGATATCTCTGATCCGAAAAATGGTTTCGTTTGCGTAAAATTAAGCTTTAAGTTGCAAATTTATGTTAGAGTCAAGTGTCCTCCCCCCCTGCCAGCGAAATGGTTGCTCTTGGCTATGTGAAAAAATTCACGGCAGTAGTAAATATAACAAAATTAAAAGGAAAATTATCACGGATAACAAGGCTTTACAAGTTTACGAGTAATAGTCGACCAACTTATAAAATGTACTTGGAACAGTATTTTTTTTTTTCAAATGTCATTGAAAAATTACTTAAATAAAGTTGAAAGCTGTGTAAAACAGAGTAAATATAATGCTTACGAACCATGTAAAATATACAATAATGAATGTTCACTACGTAAGGTTGCTTGTGCGTTGGTTACGTATTGAGTGTTTTTATTAAATGAAACGACACCACTGTCTCTCAGCTCTGTATTGAGGCAACTAAAACTTAAAACGATCGAACATACCGCCCACCAAAAGGACCCTATGTCCTTTTACAAAAACAATTAATTGGGCTACATAACAATCTTATCGTTCTAAATTTTACAACTTAATAAAGTAAATATAGAATAGGTAATAAACATTTCAAGTAAACTGTATGTAAGTAAAATAACATGCATCATATAGTGTATAAATAAGTAGGTACTAACATTTCTGTTTACTACACAATCTAATGGCAGGTAAGTATTATTATGACACATCAAGTTGAGTAGCAGAGTAGCTAGCATTGAAAATAAACAAAGTAGTATACATACACAGTTACACGCTATGGCACGCAGGTGGCCAAGTACATATTGTTATCTTGTTTAGCTACTTGCTAAAGTAAATGGAACGTATATAGCTATACATTAGTAGTTTAGTTCCTAGTCATTTTTCTATCTTGTTGATAAACAATATCTTTTAACATTTTACCTGACCATTTTACACACTTACAATAGTAGGTACCTACACATATCTAAAGTTAAGTATAAGTAAACAAACTGTGTTTCAAACAGCTCACAATTTATTGAGCTTCTTTAGGCAAGAATATTAATTTAGATAAAGCCCTTTTTAATTCACCTTGTCCCTTACACTGCACAGTAACTACTCTTACCAAATCATCTTTTCCAGGATGCAGCTCTTTGATTTTTCCTAGGAGCCATCTCGCGGGTGGCAGACCTTCCTCCTTGATGACTACAATGTCACCCACGGTAGGTGCCTGGATGGCTGATTGCCATTTTGTCCGTTGTTGCAGAGTGTGCAGATATTCAGAGTACCATCTTCGCCAGAATTCTTGTGTCATTCTTTGTACTAACTGCCATCTACTTAATAGGTTAATGTTTGATGTTTCATAGTCATAATCAGGAACACTGAGTAATGGTTCACCTATTAAAAAGTGACCAGGTGTGAGTGGTGACATCGTCTCAATAGTATTGTCCAGCTGGCATAATGGGCGGGAGTTTAGACAAGCTTCTATTTGTGTTAGCAATGTCGCCATTTCTTCATAGGTTAGTGTTGTGTTTTTGCTAACCCGAGCTAGATGTCTTTTTGCCGATTGTACTCCGGCTTCCCAGAGGCCGCCACAGTTTGGCATTCGCGGTGGGATAAAATGCCACGTAGTTCCTTCGCATGCTAAATATTCGGCAATTTCCTTAGAAATGCTTTTTTCACCTGCTTTGAAAAGGTCTTTGAGTTCTTTTGCTGCACCGATAAAATTAGTGCCGTTATCGCTAAACAGATGATGGCATAGACCTGGACGTGCAACAAATCTTCGAAATGCAGCCAGGAATGCTTGAGACGTTAAGTCTGTTACGGCTTCCAGGTGTATGGCACGGGTAGCCATACACACAAATAGACAGATGTACCCTTTAGTAGCATGGTGCCCTCGCCCTTTCGATGTTCTTATTAACACTGGACCTGCATAGTCGACTTCACTGTTTAAGAAGGCTCTCTGTGGGGTCACCCTTACAGCTGGCAATTCACCCATTAACTGGTTGTTTACCTTGCCTTTATTAATAATGCAAACCTTACAATTTCGTATGCATTTTCTTACTGCTGATTTTACGCTAATTATCCAATAATTACTTCTTATGTATGTCATCATAACTTGTATACCACCGTGTAACGTTTGTTTGTGTGCTTCGTTAATCAACAATGTAGTGATATGTTGATTATTCGGTATTATTATTGGATGTTTTACTGTGACTGGCACATTTGCTTGTTGTAAACGACCACCAACTCTCAACAGATTGTTTTTGTCTAAAAACGGTGTCAAGCCAATTAGCGAACTTGATTTTCTCACCTTACCATTTTTCTTAATGGATTCGATGTCTCTTTCATAAATTGACTGCTGATAGTATTTTATGCAACTTTGTAAAATAGTGTTCATTTCGTTTGTAGTCAAAAACCTTTCTTTGTTTTTATTGTTTAGTAATCTTCGGCAATAAGCAAGTACTCTCTTCATTCTAGTTAGACTATAGAATCTTTCCCAAATTGGTTTTTCATCATTTTCTGTTGTTGTTGTAATTGTGATTTTAAAACATGTTGATTTTAATTCCAAATCTGTCTCTGTATTTTCTGGTACTTTCATGTGAACCTTATTTTCTGATAGCCATTCTGGCCCTTTCCACCACATCTTCTCTTTCTTCAGATCTGTTAGAAACATTCCTCTGGATGCTATATCGGCAGGCTTTTCTTGTGATACAACTGTATGTTGTTTGTATTGTCTTTGATTTCTACCACGCGATTTGCCACAAAGGTTTTCCATTTTTGAGGTTCACCATGAAGCCACGCGAGTACGATCGTTGAGTCTGTCCAACAGTAGGTTTGATTATATGGAATTTTCATGGCTGATGTGACATGTTTTAGAAGTCTTGACAACAGTAGTGCTCCACAAAGCTCAAGACGAGGAAGAGATAACGTTTTTAGTGGTGCAACCTTGGTTCTCGAAGCAATTAGACTTGTGTGTACTGTACTATCTTGTTGTTCTACTCTGCAGTATACAACGGCTGCATAGGCTCTAGTTGAAGCATCGCTAAATCCATGCAGTTGAATTGCTTTAATATTGCTGCTATACGAGTGTAACCATCTGTTTGGAGAAATCTGGTTGACATTCTCGAAATCTTTTCTTATCTTCAACCAATCTGAGGTTAATTCATCGGATAATGGTTGATCGCAGTGTGTGCCAATTAACCAAAGTTTTTGAATAAACATTTTAGAAAACACAATGCTTGGTGATATCCATCCTAACGGCTCACAGAGCTTTTGTATATCAGATAAAACTCTCCTTAAAGCTCTCCTTAAAGTGACTGATGATATAAGGCGGGGAATGGAGGACACTAAAGTCACTGTTTTAGTGTTAATCGACTTCTCCAACGCCTTTAATACCGTCAATCATGATATCCTTTTGTCTATCCTTTCTTATCGTAAGGTCTCTCACGAGGTACTGGAATGGTTTTCCTCTTATCTTCGGGGGCGTCAGCAGTCAGTTCGTACTGGAGACATCTCTTCTATGCGGTGTGACCTTGTCGCTGGCGTCCCTCAAGGCGGTATCTTATCTCCTCTTCTGTTCTCAATTTTTATAAATCTTATAACCACCGAGCTTCAGTGTGCGTATCATCTCTACGCTGACGATTTACAGCTCTACTGTCAGGCGGGTGTTGACAGCTTATCGGATGCGATCGAGGGGCTAAACCGGGATCTAATTATGATTAAAGACTGGTCAGACCGATTCGGTGTGGCGGTTAACCCTGCAAAATGTCAGGCTATCATACTTGGGAGCCCCCATAGTTTGAGAAAGCTCGATAGCTTAACTGTTGCACCCATAATCTTCGACAACGTACCAATTCCGTTTAGCTCCGAGGTTAAGGATCTTGGTTTGCTCGTCGACACTTGCCTTGACTGGCGCAAACAGGTAACGAGTGTGAGCCAAAAGGTCACCGGAACGTTGCGTTCACTGTATCGGCTAAAAAATCTTCTCCCAGCTCACATAAAGGCCATGCTTGTACAGTCCCTAATCTTTCCCATAATTGACTATGGTGATGTGTGCTACTATGACCTGAATGCAGACCTACTCAATAAACTTGACCGCCTTCTAAATAACTGCATTCGATTTGTCTTCAACCTCCGTAAGTATGATCATGTATCCACTCATCGAACTCTTTTAAAATGGTTACCCATTCGTCAGCGTAGAGCGCTGAGGGCCTTGACTACCCTGTTTTCTTTTATTGATAAACCTCCTCCTTCTTATCTGACTTCTCATGTTCAATTCCTTTGCTCTGCTCACAGTAAAAATCTTCGTTCCACCAATAATCGTCTTCTTCAATGTCCCTCTCACCACTCTGGGTTTATTCACTCGTCCTTCTTTGTCCAGGCTATCTCTCTTTGGAATGCGCTCCCTCAGAATATCAGGATGGCAACCAGTCGGTTCTCTTTTAAATTTAAGGCACGTGAGCACATTCGCAAGAAGTTTGCAGAATCATCACAGAATTGATTTGTTGGTTTCGGTTTCTCTATAACATTGTTTATGTATGTATGTATCTAAGTATATATTTATATATATTCTTTTTATTTATATTTTTCTCTATTTATCCTTTCATTTAGTTGCACCTGCCTTTTTTTTTTATCTCTGCACCACCCTAAGGTCGACTGGTAGAAAATGCCTAAGGCATTAAGTCCGCCTTTGTACTTGTGCATAAAGTTTTAATAAATAAATAAATAAAATAAAACATTTCTTTTGGTAACAATAGATGGGGGTGAATTCAGACTGATTTTGTAAAGGAATTGATCAGTACCCAGATTCCATGTGATACCCAACGCCTTCACAGTACCATCTAAGTTTATATTAAGTTGAATGTTTGAAGAAATTTTACTTGGATCCATCGACTTCATTAATTCGATGTTGTTTGATGACCACTTCGCCAACTCGAAACCTCCCTTGCTTAACATAGCCTCAAGTTGATTACTAGCTTTTACGGCTTCTTCTATAGTGTCACAACCCGACATGATGTCATCGACATAAAAATCAGACAACGTAATGTCAGCAGCTACTGGATAGCTATCTCGTTCTTCGTGTGCAAGTTGGATCAAGCTCTTCACTGCAAGATAAGGAGCTGAAGTGGTCCCAAATGTAACGGTAAGTAATCTATAATCTTTTATTTCTTCATTGCTATCATTTCTCCACAGGATTCTATGAAAATCAACATCTTCGTTGTTTAACATTACCATTCTGTACATTTTTTTTATATCTGCAGCGAAACAGACAGCGTGCATTCTCCAGCGCAAGATTATGCTACGTAGGTCTTCTTGGAGCACTGGACCAGGTAAGAGTTCATCATTTAATGATACGCCATTTGTTCCCTTACAGGATGCATCGAAAACTATGCGGGTTTTCGTGGTTTCTTTGTCTTCGCGCAGAACTGGATGATGGGGTAAGTATACTGATTTTCTTGAATATATTTCATTTTCAGGTACTTCTTCTATATGACCTAAGATTTTGTAGTCGTCTATAACCTTTTCATATTCATATTTTAACTTAGGTTGTTTAGTAAATCTTCTTTCTAATTGTATTAATCTTGTTTTAGCTATTTCTCTTGTGTTTCCTTCAGTAGATTGAATACAATTTGTTTTAAACGGTAGTTTCACTATAAATCTTCCTTGTTCATTTCTTGTGTATGTTTTGTGATAAATGTCTTCTCGTAATTGTTCTTCCTTTGTGTTCTTTCGCCTTGTAGTTGTATCTATCTCCCAGAGTGTTTTTAACATGTTATCGACATCTATCTGGTGATGCAAGACAAGAAATGAATGTTCATTTTGTGTTGTATTTATTTCTCCAAATAATATCCATCCTAGGGTTGTTTTTTGTGCACATGGAGACCCTGGTGGACCCTTGATTAATTCTTGTTCGACTATTCGTACATATTCTTTAACACCAAGTAGCAGATCTATCGGACCTGGCTTGTTATACTCTGGATCAGCAAGATCAAGACCCTTCAAGTGCTGCCAGTTGTGAACAGTTATTGTTTCGTGTGGTATTCTCGTGGTCAGTTGCTTGGGCATGACGTAAGCTTCGACGTGCATGTTGAATTCTGGTTTCCTTCTCGATAGTATGTTTAGCTGAACCACGTGTTTAATTGATGCTTGCATAGATCCCACACCTGTTACAGTGCCTTCAACTGATTTTCTTTGAAGTTTCAATAATTGAGTTGCCTTTTCACTTATGAAACTAGCTTGCGAACCTTGATCTATGAGAACTCTTAACAGTGTCGCATGTTCCCCTTTTCCCTTTGCTTGAACTAGTGCAGTTGCTAATAATGCTCTTCCCTTTACTCCAAGACCAACATGAAGACTTGTTATAGCCTCCTTATTATCTTCTTGTTGTTGAGGTGTCGATGGTTGTATTGGTTCTGAGGAAGCCTTCGACGCCTCTGATTTGTGAAGCAAGGAATGATGACGTCTTCTACATATACGGCAAGTAACTGGTACCTTGCATTTGTAAACTGAATGACTCGGAAGTAGGCAGTTGAAACAAAGTTGTTTTTCTTTCACATAGTTGTTACGTTGAGTAAGATCCATTTTAATAAACTCCTTACAATGACATAAGGTATGCTTTTCACTACAAAGTACACAGCTTTTATCCTTAACGACATTCCCGGCATGGTACGATCGCTCTTTAATTGTGCGATCTTTATTTGTCACTGGTTGTATCATTTCCAGAGTTCTAAATTTAGATTCTAAAAAACCTTTTAACTCTTGCCATGATGGCACTTCTTCGGACTTTTCCTTATAAGCAAAGGTTTCCCACTCTTTATGTGATTCTTGGTCCAACTTCTGAATCACCAGAAATATAATAATCGGATCCCAAGAATCGGTGTTAATTTTTAGGTTTTTGAGGTTATTTATGCACTCTATCGTAGTATCTAATAATGTTTTCACGCTGTTAGCTGTCTGAGCGGTGATTTTATGTTGATAAAAAAGCCTTTTCAAAACAGAGAACACAATAACACGTTTGTTGCCGAATCTGCCTTTTAACAATTGCCATGCTTGATCGTAATTACTGTCCGTAACTTGTATGTGCCGTAATATAATTTCAGCTTCACCGGTAACACTAGATTTCAGGTAATGTAGCTTTTGAACGTCACTGATTGATGTATTGTTGTGCACAAGTGATGTAAACATGTCCTGGTATGTAGGCCACTCCTCGTATTTTCCAGAAAAGTTTGGCAGTTGAATCCGAGGCAGTTTTACGACTGAACATTGCCCTTGAAATACTGATGAGCTTGAAGTTTCCATTAATGTTGGCTGTTGTTTGCTCAACATATCTGTCAAGTCTGCTTGTAAGCAAAGGTATAAGTCTTCAACGATGAAAAAGTCTTCATTAAGAAAATATGTGATTTCACCTCGCTTGTCTTTCGGAGTACACTGTGTCAACATCTCATGAGCTTGCTTAAAAGAACTCCAATACTCTTCAATGCACTTCACTCTAGCCTTTATGTAACCGTCTGTAAGTCTCACTTTAGGGCATCTTTTTAAGTTAACTTGGTTTTTTTGTATTAGTTTTGCCACGTCTTCTAGCGTATTCAAATATCTTTGTTGTTCAGTAGTTAAAGTAGCCATTGTATCGTTTTACTTTGTTGTAAATAAAGTACTTAATGAATCACTTGTGTTATGAAACTTATGAATTGCCAACCACACTAAACTTGTATAAAAATCTATGTTCATAAAAACTGCACTGCACTGCACAATTTTGCGTAAACAAGTTGACTTCTTATCTCTGGAATGCGGCTGCTTTTGTTCACTAATGACCCACAGGTGTGCCGGTAATGGTAAGTATGCGGCTCGATTTGCGACCATATGTTCACTACGTAAGGTTGCTTGTGCGTTGGTTACGTATTGAGTGTTTTTATTAAATGAAACGACACCACTGTCTCTCAGCTCTGTATTGAGGCAACTAAAACTTAAAACGACCGAACAATGAAATCATAACAGGCTTTACAAGTTTACGACTAATAGTCGACCAATTTATAAAATGTACTTGGCACAGTAAAATTTTTGTACAAATGCCATTGAAAAATTACTTAAATAATGTTGTTAGCTGTGTAAAACAGATAGTAAATATATGCTTATGAACCTTGTAAAAATATACAAAAATAAAATCATAACATTCTTAATAATAATGATTTCTAAATTAATAATGTTTAAGCTCGAATAACGCATTGGAGTAGCCGGAGTCGTTGGCAGTACCAGTCCGTATTCCATACGGCGCATGCGCGCGGAGTCTATTTTGTGTTAGTGCAGAAGTATTTTCGACGTTTCGTAATTAAAACGTAAAAGTAAAGTCAAATTAGATTCGATTTCCAAGCAAATTATATATTTTCTTTTGTCGATATCCTTCTATAAAGTCAATATTCGACCCTACTTCATCACTAATTGAGTAGCGTAAAACTTTCCAGAATGAAATGAAATAGTGAATCACCTCTAATCTACGGTATTAGAGGAGATTAGAGGTGAATACATACGATTTATTTCTAATTCCGAAAGAGAAATAAACAAGAAGCGTGCACGCAAGGATCCAGGAACGAACTATACCATTCCCCGTTCTCTAACGCGCGATCGTATCTGCTCCTTTCGCAATTCGCACCCGCGGTGGTACTCAAATAGATAATATTTTTCTAACTTCAGTTGCGAAGTTGGATTTTATAACTCCTTCTTCAGTTAACAGTTAGTCCTTATTTAGTTTAAGTCAAGAGTGAATAGATTACATCTAGGCAAGCGTACTTCACCGTAGACCACATTATCGCTTACTATCAGGCGAGATAGTGGTCAAACGCGAGAAAATAGATTTAAAAAAAAAACATCATCCTATGTGGGCCCGTTTTTGGACTTTGTGAGCCGCTGAAACCGTTCTAATGTTCATGTAACAACAACAAAACCCTCTTTTTAGTCCACATTATGATGCAACTTCGGAATCCTATTAATGCGCGTGGCCCGACACGCACTTGGACGGTTTTTTAAAATATAACCTTAAACTAATATAAATAAAGTACAATTCAAATCATTCATTCAATCTAGGGGTCTTTAAGTCAAGGGTGAATAGGCTTCTTCTAGGCAAGCGTGCTCCATCGTCGACCACATCATCACTTATCATCAGGTTAAATAGTGGTCAAGCGCGTGCGTATAACAGATAAAAAAAAATCTGAAAAAATATAATTATTTATAATAATAATAAAAAATTGAGATCGAACAATTTTAATTTTTTTAAATTTTTCTATATACTATTAAAAACACATTTCCAAAGTTTATATAAAGATTCATTGACTGGCCCTGGATTCCGAGGTATAAATCTTACGGCGCTCCACTATATCAATATCACTATCACTACATATTGTCCCTCGCCGCGTCTGTCTGTCTATCTGTTCGCGATAAACAGAAAAAGTACTGAACTGATTTTCATGCGGTTTTCACCAATAGACAGAGTGATTCATGAGGAACGTTTAGGTGTATAGTTCCCGCCAAACTTCTTGGCCGCCCTAAAGTTGGCTACAATGGCTGCGCAGTAATAAACCTCATACAAAAACAGCACCGTTTCGTGCCTTGAGCATCGGAAAACCAACTTCAGGGCGGCCCAGAAGTTTGGCGAGCACTGTACAATTTTGAAATATGACGATAATTGCTGAAAATTAAAACGCTGCCAAATCCCTTTGAGATATAACAAAACAATGTATGGTGGAATTTTTCCTCTTCTATAAGTGTACAAAAACTTCGAAAAAAAAACCGCCACGTACAATGCGGTAATTGGAAAGCTATTTAGACGCATACAGTATTATTCCTTATCAAGGTTAAATACGTTAGTTACCTTATAAATTTCATGCACATTATGATAATCCTTTACACCATACAATTTAATTTAATATCTTAGGATTTATTGCATAATAAAAACTAACGCGCGCAAAAACAAACCGCTGTCGCCCACTGTTGCTATAGCGACAACGCGTACGTATCCTTATCATATAATTTTACAGTTGGGACTGGAGGCATATGTATATTTTATCTTTTTGGGTGTTGTTTGAAGGTTGCAATTGCGTTGGTTTTGTTTGACATAGTGAATTATTTTGTCAAATTTCAAGGTCGCATTTTTGTTTTGTGTATGGTAGATACCTGTAGGCATAATAATCTCTACAACCAGTGCGAAGCCGGGGTGGGTCGCTAGTATACTTATATTCTAACCACTTATATACTTATTGTTTCCTAATCTGAGAGTGAAACATACTAACAGTAATATAAATTACCCTTACTTAGAGTCTGATGGGGTGGGCAGTGCTTTCAGGTGCTTGACGCTTCACCGCCTTTTTCTAATGCTGCTTTTTCAATACCTCGGCTACTGCAGCTGTGGTATTTTGATTCCGAGTTGGATCTGAATCTGTTCTATACACACTAAGATTAATTTAGTAACTATAAACAACCTTAATAATTATGGAGTTTCAATGGAATATAGCTCTCTAGAAGATGATTTGGATGATGTGATGGTGATAGTTACACCAGTCGGCAGGCAGAAACCAGGTCCGTAGCTGGTAGCAATTAATCACATAAAACAATTCAAATGATAATTAGCAACACCAGCCGGCAGGCCAAAACCGGCAGCCTTATTGCTAAAGTGAATTCGGCTAGGCAAATGGTTTGACCGTCAACAATGGTCCAATCACTAATGAATATGTAAGTTAAAGGGGCTAAGCATATTATTACGGATGGCTTACCTCGATCAACTACCGCAGATTCTCGAATTGAGCATTAAACCACTACTTTAGTTAATTATTTTTATAACAACAAGTTTCACACATATTTCGTTTACTATACGAACATAGTGTTAGTTTATAACAAAATGTTTACTTGTAACACCATCTATTATTGTGATTGGCAACTGTATTTCTTGTGTAATAAAGATCTGTGGTTCAGTCGTTAACCGAAACTGTGCGTATTAATAGGTTATGGGCTTATCCTGGGATTTCTTGAGTAATTATCGTGTTACTGTTCAAGAAAAGTGCAGAACTTTCGTGTAGATAATGGCTGTGAACTATATACAAAGTGTTCCCAAACTTAAAGGGCGGGAAAACTATGATGAATGGAGTTTTGCGGCAGAGAACGTGCTTGTGCTCGAAGGCATGGTTCATCATATCAAGGCAGTGCCCGGTACCGAAGCAAAGCCTGCAGAAGATGCAAAAACAAAGGCAAAGCTAATTTTGACTATCGATTCCGGATTATATGTTCATATCAAAGAAACCAAAACCACGGTGGAGTTGTGGACAAAGCTAAAAAACTTGTTCGATGATTCCGGGTTTGCAAGAAAAATAACGTTGCTGCGACATCTAATTTCAATAAGGCAAGAAAGTTGTGATTCAATGACTATTTATGTAACTCAAGTTGTTGAGACAGCACAACGTTTAAAAGGAACTGGTTTCGCAATTACGGATGAGTGGATAGGATCATTATTGTTAGCAGGTTTTCCAGAAAAGTATTCACCAATGATCATGGCAATAGAACATTCGGGAATACAGATTACCACAGATGTTATAAAATCGAAATTAATCGATATGGAAGTTTCTTCAAATCATACTAATTTGGATACCAGTGGCGCTGCATTCGCTGCTAATAAACCGTACTCGAAGGCACGGTACAACACTAAAAAACAATATGGTAGCACTGATAAGTCAGAATTACAAGTATCAAAGATGCCGGCGAAAAAAGTAATTACGTGTAAAGAAATCAGGCATTTTCGACATCAATGTCCGTTAGTACAGAAACATAAACAATCCAATGCATTCAGTGTAGTATTTCTGAATGGACAATATAGTAAATGCGAGTGGTACGTTGACTCCGGTGTAAGTGCACACATGACGACTAATGAAGGTTGGTTAAACAATACAAACTTTACGCCGAGTTTACCTGAAATAACGGTCGCCGACAATACAATGGTGCCCGTATTGTGCTCCGGAGACGTGCATATAACTAAAGATCGAAATTACGACATCACAGTAAAGAATGTCTTGTGTATTCCAAAGTTGTCAACAAATCTTTTATCAGTGAGCGAACTTATAAAAAATGGAAATAAAGTTACATTTAAAACTAATAATTGCTATATTCGAAATGTGAAAAATGAGCTGGTAGCGACAGCACACTTAACCAACGGTGTTTACAAGTTGAATATTAGAACAACAGATTGTATGTTAGCAGCACCAGTATTGGCAAGTGCGGAGCTGTGGCACAGACGTCTGGCACACATTAATAGTAGTAATTTGAATAAAATGAGAAATGGCATTGTAGAAGGAGTTACATTTTCAGCTCCTTGTGATACAAAGAAGGAGAACTGTGTAACCTGTTGTGAGGGCAAACAAATGAGATTGCCATTCAAGCATAGTAAACATAACAGCACGGAGACACTACAAATAGTCCATGCCGATGTATGTGGCCCTATGGAAACCAAGTCAATTGGTGGTTGACAATTCTTTCTCCTTCTTGTAGATGACTACAGTAGGATGACATTCATTTATTTCCTTAACAGAAATGGGAAGTTTTCCAGAAATTTAAAAATTTCAAAGCTATTGTTGAAAACCATCAAAACAAGAATAAATTATACGAACGATAAAATAATAAAGATTATACGAACTGATAACGGAGGTGAATTTTGTAATGGCGTGATGGAAAGCTATTTAACCAAAGAAGGTATCATTCATCAGAAGACAACCGCATACACACCAGAACAGAATGGTGTCTGTGAGCGAGCCAACAGAACTGTAATAGAAAAAGCTAAATGTTTACTATTTGATGCCAAACTACACAAGAAATTTTGGGCAGAAGCAGCAAACACAGCTGTTTACTTGAAAAATAGGTATGTTACATCAAGTTTGGTAGACAAAACACCTTATGAAATTTGGTATCAAAGGAAACCAGACTTGAGTCATTTACGTCTGTTTGGAAGTCCGGTGATGGTGCATATTCCCAAACAACAGAGATTAAAATGGGATAAGAAAGCTGAACAATACATATTAGTTGGATATTCAGACAATGTAAAGGGATACCGTGTATATGACCCAAAGAGAAATGTTATTTCAGTGAAAAGAAATGTAATAGTGATGGAGGGAAAGCTAGGAATTGAAAAAGCAAGCGAAGATAATGCTATATGGGTTCAGAATGAAGAAAATAACCTTGTTCTGAGAGAGGAGACTCAAAAAACACAAGATGTGCAGGAATCAAGTGTAGAGAGCAGAGATTCAGTGGGGGATATTACATCTAATGAATCTCTGGCTAGTCCAAGTTCTGATTCATCAGCTTATGATACTTCAACTGACTCCATTATATCAACAGATATTTCATCAAATAAGCTACGAACTCTAGGGAGTGGTGAAATAGTTGAAAATAAGAGAGTACGAAGACCTCCAACTCGCTTTGGTTATACAAACATGTGTTTAAAAAATAACTTGCCAGTAGCAGAAGAGATTGACTTCACAGAAACGCTGAATGGTCAGGAAGCAGAACAATGGAAGCTGGCCATGCGAGAGGAGTTGCAATCATTTGAGTACAATGATGCATGGGAGCTCATTGATGTACCAGGTGATACTTCAATAGTGCAGTGCAAGTGGGTGTTCAATAAAAAATTAGATGTAGATAACAAAGTGAGATATAGAGCTAGGCTTGTTGCTAAAGGTCTTCTCAAAGAAGTGGAATTGATTATGTGGACACTTTTTCACCTGTTGTGAAACATTCAACTTTAAGAATGTTATTTGCTATCAGTGTACAATGGTGTATGGACATAACACATCTGGATGTGACTACTGCCTTTTTAAATGGACACTTAAATGAGAATATTTGTATGTCTATTCCTGAAGGTTTTGAATGTAAGGATAAGGGGAAAGTTTTAAAACTTAAGAAAGCTATATATGGGCTCAAACAATCATCCTTAATGTGGTATAAAACAGTTAGAGATTGTTTATGTAAATTGGGTTTTAAAATGAGTAGTCATGAACAATGTTTATTTACTAAAATGAATGGTAATGTTAAACTGATAATAGCTGTATATGTCGATGATTTTTTGATATTTTCTACATGTAAACATGAGACTGAAACTTTAAAAACAGTATTAGGTACTGAATTTAAGATAAAGGATCTAGGTTGTGTAAAACGCTATTTAGGTATGAGAATTAATGTGGATAAAAAGTTTAACACTGTAACAATAGATCAACAACAGTACATAGAACAATTGTTATATAGATTTAAAATGTTTGATTGTAGATCCATAGATACTCCGATAGAAAGTAAATTGAACCTTGAAAAGGCAAAAAATTGTGTAACAGATATTCCTTATCAAAGACTTATAGGGAGTTTAATGTACTTGGCTGTTCTGTCTCGGCCTGATATATCATATTCTATAAGTTATTTGAGTCAATTTAATAATTGTCACAATGAGACTCACTATGTTCATGCTAAAAGGGTGTTGAAGTATTTACAAAAAACTAAACATTATTGTTTAAAATATAGTAAAGATAACTTAGAACTCAAGGGCTTTGTTGATGCTGATTGGGCTAGTGACACCCTAGACAGAAAATCTTATACTGGTTTCTGCTTTACCATGTGTGGTTCTGTTATATCATGGCAGAGCAGAAAACAGAAGACAGTTTCTTTATCAAGTACTGAAGCTGAGTATGTTGCATTATCGGAGGCAACAAGAGAAGCTATATATTTAAGAAATTTGATGTATGAGATTACAGGTAAATTGTCTGTGGTCAAGTTACATTGTGATAACCAAAGTGCGTTGAAATTGGCCACAAGTCAACAGTCATTAAATATAACTAAACATATTGATGTACGACATCATTATGTCAAAGATGCTATAAATGATAACTTAATTGAAGTAAAATATATCTCAACTCGAGATATGCCTGCTGACTTATTAACCAAAGCCCTAATGTCTAGCAAACATTATAAATTTTTGGAAGTGATAGGTCTTGTGCCTAACTAGAAATTTAAGTTAACTGTTATTTATTTATTTTTATTTATTTATGAATTCTTTATTGTACACCAGAAAATACAGTATTAAAAGAAACTTAAAACTAAAAATATACAACGGGCGGCCTTATCGCATTCCGCGATCTCTTCCAGGCAACCTGTTATGTTCTTTTTCTTTAAAAAAATATTTTGTTATGTGGGGGTGTTAGTTTATAACAAAATGTTTACTTGTAACACCATCTATTATTGTGATTGGCAACTGTATTTCTTGTGTAATAAAGATCTGTGGTTCAGTCGTTAACCGAAACTGTGCGTTTTAATACATAGTAAGCTAAAATTCAGGACAGATTGTCTTATGTCTCTTCACAAAGCAAGATATTTCTTGCTATTGCATGCACCTACAGGCACACACACATTCTATTTATATGGCTCCAGATTGGGACACCAAGGACATCTGAACTTAAGGATACCGTAAACATTAAACTAAAATTCAGGACAGATTGTCTCATGTCTCTTCACAAAGCAAGAAATGGCATGCACCAAAAGGCACACACACATTCTATTTCTATGGCCCCAGATTGCGCACCAAGGACATCCGAATGTAAATTTAATTAATTCATACAGATAACACTACCTTACACGCAACTACTAATTGCTTAGTTGCTCAGCTGTTAAAATGTGTTGCGCTTGATTAAGATACTTTCACACTCATACAATCGTCATCTATTGTGCCATACTCTTTGTAAACAGCCTGACGACGGCGTCGGAAACAATCGTGTAAAAGTTTCACGGTTTAGGTGTAAGTAATTCTTTAGAATCTCAAGATTGCAAAATTTCATAATGTAAATTTGCAGTGTTCAAACTTTGTTACACGAGGTGTATGTATGAGTAATTTCTATATATTCAACAATCACACGGTAAAATGATCGCCGTGCATGTTGCAGTCTCTGATTCAAATTGGTATTTTATAGAATTTCCTAACCAATGCAATCAATTAAATTAAATAGGGGGTGTATGTACCAGTTTTGATAACTTTGCTTATTATTTTATAATATTCAGAATAAATTTTTAGTTCTTTCAATCTAGGAATTGTTTGAAATTATCAGTACCTACTCTTTGCATGAAATGATTATAAAAAGTTCGTTTTAGTCGTTAGATGAAATAACTTATACCAATTTAAAGTTTTACTGCAGCATACGTCAAAGACAGCAAAATTGCGGGCACACCCAAATACTCTGAAATATTTTATTCCGAATTTCGATGTTCCGATTTTCAAAAGTCCGAATTTCATAAAAAATAATTAAAAATAGCCTTTATTTCCCTATAATTTACAATTCTATATATATATTTTTAAATTTAACCTATTAAGGGGTCACCCATTTCTGGATGAAGGCCTCCTCCATCTGTTTCCATCTTAATCTATTCTGGGCCGTTCTGGTCCATTCTATCCCTGCCAGTGCTACGATGTCATCTCGCCATCGTTGCAATGGTCTGCCGCGGCGTCTGTTTCCATTTCGTGGGTACCAGTGCAGGACGCGCTCGCTCCACCTATAGTCTGTGGTCCTCGCGATGTGGCCCGCTCAGTTCCACTTCAGTTTCTCGGCCATATACAAAACATCGGTGACTTTGGTCTTTGCCCTAATGACGCTGCTCCTTATACGATCGCTTATTTTTAAACCGAGCATGCTTCTTTCTACCGCTCGTTGGAATGATCTTAATTTAATTTTCATGGCTTCTGTTGTTAAAGAGTTTCTGTTTGATGTCGTTTGAGAAATTTCCTTTGAATATTTCTTTAAGTGACCAATATTTTTTCTATGCAATAGTTATCCTTCGTTTTATTTCTTTTACAGTCCTATCGGTAAAACATATATTTTGTCCCAGATATATATAGCTATCTACGTATTCGACGTGTTGGTTATCAACAATAAGTGGTATTTCTTCTCCGTTGGTCATTGCTTTCGGTTTTTTGTAGTTCATTTTCAGTCCACATTTCATACTCTCTACATTGAGATCTTTGATCATTTCTTGTAATTCTGAATGGCTTTCTGAAAGTATGATTATATCGTCTGCAAATCGTTAGTATGACAGATATTCACCATTTATGTTGATACCACTTTTGTCCCATCTTAGTTTTTTAAATATATGTTCCAGTAGAGCTATGAATATTTTGGGTGATATAGTGTCACCTTGTCTTACACCTTTCTAATTTAACTCGAGCATTGCATTCTTTGTAGATTTTATTATGATGGTTAGGTTAGGTTAGGTTAATCGATGAATGTGTTAGAATCATAAAGGAACTCCATGTAAAAGTATCGATATATGTCAAGATGGTTATTTACTGTGAATCAGAGTTCCTATGGTGTATAAGGGAATGGTTTCATGAATAAAAGCACAGAAAGACAAGACTAGGTATTTATTTCAAATAGGCTTGTCAATTAATTCATATTGAGGCTCAGATAGCTTACCGCCCGTTCGCTAGACCTAGTTCTCGTGGAGAAGAAGGGCAAGAAACACCACGGAAGCAACTATGGTTGTAAAAGTATTCATAGACATCTTTTACATCCATATAAATATCGTTTATCACAATAAAGATCTAATTCTATTATGGCCATTATTAATCTTGTAACATTTCACAATGTTACATAATCAAAACAACAAGGATAAGGCAAAGAACATGACTAGCCCTTAAATTAATTCAACATAACTATGAATAAAGGCCACAATATGAAAATAGAGTTTCAACACAACCATTAGCAATAATCAAGTTATAATATCAAATAACTTACGTGAAGCTTGTGTAGTCCATCTTTCACAGAATATAACAATTCAGGAAAACAATATCAATATCACAATATAACAACTGGTCTGTACTGGCTTGTAGTTCACAACGAAGTGTGTCAACAGAAGAGCAATCGCTGCGACCCGACAGGGGACGCGGCGGGCGGGCTATAGGCATTGCCTTTTTCCCGCAGTATTCATTGCATGCCCGTTACAACGGGCATGTTTCAGTTAGGTTGGCCTACGTGGCACTTGACATGTAGTAGACGCGAGTACGCTGTCTACTAATTGTGTAGTTGCAATGTTACAGTGGGAGCGCCGCGACGCTGTCGCACAGCGTCGATTTTTCACGGTACCTAGGCGATACATTCCCGCCCGGTTAGACTAGAGGCGGACCCCTAGAAGCCAAGCGAGAAATAATCAGCGACTAGGCACCGGCTATGTTGACGCGCCCAGCTGATGGTGCTAGAACCCCGCCTGACACGTTTCCAGATCTAGCCGGTTGCGTCCCAGGCTAAGGGATCGCTATGTGTGTTTGAACGGTATTGTATTGCGTAACACCGTTCATGTATATAACAAAGTACGTACCGCGCGCGGCTTGTACTTGTTATGTGGGTTATATGTTTGTAGAGTCATGATTGTGTGACAATAGCGTACATAGTGCCTATATTAACTTAGAACACTATGTACACTACATGTATGTATAACAGTATAGTATTATTGTATGAACGAGGAGCGTGTAGCGGTGAGCGGCTCGTTCAAGCGTCAGTCCGGTAATGAGGCTGCGGGGGGGAAGGTGTTGGGGGGCGTGTGGGCGTGGCCTATGTATTACACAGGTCGCGCGGCAGGCGACGGGCGTCGGGAGGGCGAGTGTGCCATGGCGCTATCTTGTTGAGATGCGGGTGGGCAGAGGCGTCGGCTCGCTCAAACATTTTAGTTGCTAAGCGCGCGCAGAATGTATCCAGGCTCTCAATCTTGAGGTCCCGTGCTATGACGTCGTTCCTCACATAGCGAGGGGCATCCGTTATCAGACGCAACGTCATGTTTTGTTGCGTACGGATACGTTTCTTATTTATCTCGCCAGTGAGGGCGAGCCAGGCTGGGGCGGCATATGTTAGGATTGGGCGTATGTAGGTTTTATATACGCCCAATTTTACTCGAAGCGGGAGTCGAGACGAGAGCACTGGATAGAGCGCAGCGCGCACCGCTCTTACCTTAGCGACGACCTGTGTAACATGGCTTTTCATTGACAGCTTCCTGTCAATGGTGACTCCCAGGTATTTTGCCTGGGGAGTCCACTCGATGTCCACCCCCTGCAGCCTGAGGGGTGGTGGGAGGGGGGCGCACCCGACTAGGAGTGCCTGTGTCTTACCCACGTTCACCGACAACCGCCATTTCGTCAGCCAGTCGGGAAGTAAGTCAAGCACGCGCTGCATTTTGACGGCCGCGTGACGCGCGTTCATTGACGTGCAGATGTACGCGGCGTCGTCTGCATACAGCGCGAGCGTAGCTTCTTGTGTTGAAGGAATGTCGTCGGTGTAACATGAGTAACACTGGGGCGAGACACATCCGCCCTGTGGCACTCCTGCTAGTATGGGTCGGGCGCTTGAGAGCGCGCCGTCGACCACCACCCTGAATGTTCTGTTATTCAGGTAGTTAGAGACCACTTTAACTAGACGACGGGGTGCAGATGACTTAGTCATCTTGTAGATTAGGCCTTCATGCCAGACGCGGTCGAATGCCTTGTCCATATCGAGAAATACTGCGACTGCGTGCTCCTTTTTATTTAGCGCCGCTGTTAGTAGGTGCAGTACTCTCGATAGTTGGAGCGTCGTGCTGTGTTCCGACCGGAACCCAAACTGATCCGGCCTGGGTGTCAAGTGTGGGGAGAGGTGCCGCAGCAGGAGTGCTTCGAACACCTTGGAGATAGTCGGCAAAAGTGTGATGGGCCGATAGCTCTCAGGCTTCAGCACATTCTTGTTCGCCTTGGGCAGCATTATGACGCGCCCCTCCTTCCAGCATGTGGGAAAGGTCCCAGTGCGTAGTATCCCCGTGAACAGGCGCACCAGCGCCGCTACCATACGGTACGGCAGGTGGCGCAGCGCTGTGTTGGAGATACCATCTGCACCTGGTGCTTTCCTCAGCTTGGTTCGGAGGATGGCGCGTCTGACTGCGCAGGGCGAGAAATATATGGGCTCTTCATCTAGAGCTATCGGCGTTTCAAAGTACTGGACAAGGTGCCGCTCGACTGCTGCGACATGCTCGTGATTTTCAGTTGGGTTCGGCTGAAATTGACGCTCCAAGTGGGAGGCAAAGATCTCCGCGCGGTCTGGCGCGGCATATCTTGGCGCCCCGTCGCTATGTAGGAGCGGGCGCACTGGAGCTGGGGCATTAGACAGTTGACGGCAAAGTCTATGAACTGCCGGCCAATCGCCATCGGCGGCTTCAATGTGTTGCTCCCAGCTCTCAGCGTTGTGCGCTTGGAGCTTGGCCCTTACCTTCTCCGCATGGCGGTTTAGTTCTGCTTTCATTACTGGGCAGCGGGTTATCTGCCATCTTTTACGTAGGCGCCTAGTTTTGGCGATCTCTGCCTTCAGATGGTTGGGCAGGGGTTTAAATAATAAACCCTGCGGCTGGCTATTTTCTGTGGTCGCCAATTCGTAGGCGCTCTGAATGCTAGATGTTATTCCCGCTGCCAGTTTGTTCACGTCTGTGGCGGTATTGGTGGGCCAAGTCGGAGTGGTGGTCTCTAACACTACCTGAAATTTGGTCCAGTCCGTTGTTCGACGTGGCGCTGGAGGCGAGAGTCGGGTCGGCATCTCGGATAAGACGACGAGTACTGGTTGGTGATCTGATAGTAACTCGTCGTCGATTACTTGCTGCGTAATCTGACAGTTTAGGCCGCTATGAATAATGATGTCCAGCACATCAGGAGACTGTATGTAATTCTCCGGATAGTGTGTCGGCACCTCCGGGCCAGACACCACATATCCATGGGCCTCTGAGTCAGCGAAGAGTCGGTTCCCTCCCACGTTAGGTGTCAGTGAATTCCACGCGGGATGTTTACAATTCATGTCGCCGGCCAGGATTGTAGGATGCGTTGGGTTGCTGACAAGCGCCCTTAACTCGCTTAAGTCGTAGTGGTTTGCTGGCGGGCTGTAGACAGCGTAGATGTCTAGGTCCTTGCCGGCGACATGGACCTGCACTCCCAGCGTGTGGAATGTACTGATAGTAGGTGGTGGGATGGGTTGGTGGACTACCCTTCGCTTAACTAAAACCGCCAGACCACGGTATATAGTACCGGATGCAGACCTCTCGTCCTTCCTATAGATGTGGTATCCTGGGAACCTGATCTTGTCTGTAGGCCCCAGGAATGTCTCACTGATGAGCGCCACGTCGATGAGCTGCTCCTTGAGGAGGAGGCGGAGGGGGGCGACCTTACACCGTAGGCCGCGGGCATTCCAATGGATAATCCTCAGCGAGCTAGCCATGATACATTGCTAATAGTTCGGCCAGCCCGTCGAGGATCACCAGTTCCACATCTTGGCCCTGTCTAATGGCCTTTATAAGGTCCATCAGAAGCTTTATGGCGCAGACGGTAAATTCATGTCTCGGCTTGGGCATGTTGTGACTGTGTATGTCACTAACTTTAATAGTTTTGTTTACTTGTCGCTGCTGAGTGGGCGCGGCAAGCGTTGTGTTTTTGATTTGAGGTTGGGTCGCTACATTTTGGGCATTGTTCGCCATCTCTGTATGTCGCGCCCTCCTTTGGCCTCTTGGCTCTCTAGACTTGGATTCAGCAGCGACAGGTGCGGGTTGTGCCGTCGCCTGCGCCTTGTGTGTGACGGTGTATGTCGTCCCTTGAGTTTCATTTTCGTTTACAGCGGGTGGGTGAGTTTGTTTACTCTTTTTCCCACCCCTTTTATTTTTCCTCCGTCTCCCGGAGGGGGCTTCCTGCCTGTTTGTGGGTTCATTTGCTGCCGCCATCAGAGTCACGCTTGGTGTCTCCAATTCCTCAGCATTGATGGGCCTGTCAGTGGCGTTTGGTTGCTGACGTTGCTGCCTTGTGATGGCGACAGTGCCCGCCCGCCTGTTTTTGGCTTCCCGTAAAAATACAGGACAGCGCGGATTGCTGGCAGGATGTGCTCCTGCACAGTTTGCACAGGTGGCCGGCTCTGTCTTTGGGCGCGGGCAGTCCCTGGCGGTGTGGTTTTCGCCGCATCTCACGCAAGCGAGCGGGCGGTGGCACAGATGCGAGCTGTGTCGAAACTTCTGGCATCTGTGGCACTGGGCAGGTCCCTGTTTCCCCCTCCACGCTTCTATCTTGACACCACGCATGTATAGGAACGTGGTGATGTCATAGATTTTACGGAAGTCAGGCGTCCTCTTTATAACTGCATGGAAAATGCAGCCGGGTCGTTCTCCACGCGCCTTAATATGGCGTACGTACTCCGGCTCAAATCCATGCAGTCGCAGCTCCTCCTCGATCTCTTCAATCTCGGTGTCCGCTGGTAGCCCTCTGATAGCTAACTTTACGCTCCTCTCGGCCGGAAGGGAATAGGCGAACCAACTGAGGCCGCTGTCCCTTTCTAGTTCCGTGAGGTACCTTTGGACGATCCTATATTCGTCCGCACTTTCTGGCAAAAACCTAATGCCGCTTTGGTACGGACGTGCATTAGGAGGATGGCCCAATCTCTCCCTCACAGCCCTGAAGTGCGCCGCCCAGTTGGGTAGCTTCTCCACTATGAGAGGAGGGTAACGGGGAGTCTTCGTCTTTTTCTGTGCCGCGGCACTATTTAGTTGCGTCGCGTTCGCGTTTGACCGATTGTTTACATCGGTCACTAGCGGCGCGGAAACTAGGTCAGTGGCGGCTACAGAATTACTTAGAGTAGGATCTGAGATGCTACGTCGGTCAGTGGCGTGGGTGGGCGAGAATGAGTCGCCCCCTCTGCGCGGTTTACGCTGCGGTAGGGGTGGGTCGACACAATGTCTTTTTGCCTCCTCGTCCTCGAATTCGTCTGGGCTTCTAGGTCTACGTTGAGGTCTAGATGCGACATCGAGTGCGAACTCGTAGTCGAACCCCAACGTTTCGTCTGTGTTGTCTGTAGTTCGGTACTCACCCGGTGTGTTGACTCGTACGGACATGTCAGGCGACATGTCACGGCGATCAACGCTGGAGACCCCCGACGCAGTCGACATGTCCGACCCTTGACGGGATGAACACGCAGACAGCATGGCCGGGGAGTCCGGGGCGGACCCTCTTGGTGGTGGAGTCATGAATAGGGTTTTGTTAGCGCTTCTGAACTCGCCCGCCGCGGCGCTGGTGTTGCCAGCTAATCGGTGGCGCGACTGTGGCGACACGGCGCGGCGTAAACTCGAACTAGCTTTCGCTTTTGCCGCGGCGTGAATCGCAGCGATAGAAGGTTGCGCGCTAGTAGGCGCATTTTTCGCGGGCGCACAAAATTTAGGCGCATCCGGAGTCACAACCCGGGCATATGTGTCACGGGAAGGTGCATTAGGCGCAGCGGAGCGCACATTGGGTGGTGTTTTTAAAGTTTGCACGGGCGTCGCCGTGGGGCGCGCTTGTGTAGCATTACCAGAGGTAGTATTGTTAGTATTTCGCGTTGTCATCGCCGCGGGGCGCGCAGACTGCGACCCGGTCGTGCGCTGTCCCGGCGCAGCGTTACGCACAGCGGCGGTGGCGGCGCGAATCACTTGCGATCGGCTCGGTGGCCCAGTCGAACCCGGTGCCTGTATGGGCACAGGGCGGAATGCAGGAGGCCGAACAGGTACTGCAGGTAGCCGGCACGACGGCGGCACAGGCGAAACACGCGCAGTCGCCAGTGACGCCGGCGATCCGGTATGTGCAGAGCCGGTCCGGCTTGTAGGCGGCGTTTTAAAAATGTTGATGGGCGAAGTTGCTATCGGCGACGCACCTCTGACGCTTGGCAGCGACGACGAGCGGTCTCCCATCTGGCTGCTGGTCGTAGCTCGGCTGTAAGAGGAGGTGTCTCGGCCACTTTGGCCTTGACCATCATCATCAGCATCATCATCGTCGTCTCGGTTTGGGGGCGGCATGATTAAAATGTGGCCTCCGCAGCCGCTACAGTTTGTTGCCAAACCGGGCAGCGCGGGGCTGTAGCTTCCTGTTGCGCTCCCAGAGGAATTTATTTATTTTTACAATAAACAACACCTCCGAGAACACAACAGGTAGGTACATACAACGGCTCGGGCGGATAGGTGACGTCACTCCGGAGACAACTGTTCTCGACGGCTCGACGTTCACTTCTGACGACCACAGGCGATCCGTGTGTCAACTTACGAATTACACACTATTTATAGTAACGAGTCAACCTGTCAAATGTCCCCACCATTTTCTACATTTCTATTAATTTTCTCACAATTAGGTCAATAATCAATTCTTGAGTAATGAAACCTTTTTAAAACGTATAAAGACAATTAAGGAATTTAATATCGCCTATTTAGTAATTCTTAATCAATATTCGAAAGAATATTGATACTAACTGACAGTCTTGTATTAATTGTCTCAAAAGACTTATAATACTAAAATAGCTATATAAAATCCAGGATACATCACAATGATCATTATAAATTACGTAATATTTTATAGGAATATCATCACTATGGCTTATATGTAAGTTTAGAGTTATTTCCTGTACACACAACAATATTAACTCAGGTGGGTACTCTAACAATTGTAGGTATTTGACAACTCAATAATAATTTAGGTAGGTACTTCGACATTTGTCGGTAGATGCTTAATAAATATGACAGTTTGTATTTTGTAGCAAACCCATTGTGCTTAGAAGTGTAAATCCATGATTTAATGACGTCACACGTACTTCCAATACTAACAAATGCTATATATATTGTTTTCCCGTATTCTACGTATTTTTCCATAATTTGTGTTAGTGTGAATATATGGACAATAGTCGAATAGTTCTTCTTGAAGCCCGCTTGTTCTCTAGATTGGTTTTCATCTATTTGCTTTGATATTCTGTTTAACAGTACTGTTGTAAATGTTTTGTATAAGCTTGAGAGAAGGCTTATAGGTCTATAGTTGTTTATGTTCTTTGGATCTCCTTTTTTGTATATAAGAGAGATTTTACATGTTTTCCATGGCGTAGGTATGTGTTTTTGTATCATAATTTGGTTGAAGAGATTTGTGAGAATGGGTACTATTGCATCATCAAAAGCTTTAATAATATCGTATGTCATATAGTCTTCTCCTGGGCTCTTGTTTGTTTTCATTTTATTTATGGCAGTTCTCACTTCTGACTGTTTAAAGGGTGGTATAGGGTCTTTGTCATACGCCAAATCAAGGGGTTCGGAAGTAGTTTTTATATCAGTATTTTTGTAAAGGTCTCTATAAAATTATGTAGCTACTGCCAGTATTTCTTGTCTTGATGTCACTGATTTATTGTTTGGTTGTTTCAAATTCATAATCCATTTATTTGAGTTGTTCAATTTTTTATATGCCCTTTTTCAATTTTTTAATTGGAACTGACAGGGTCAACCCTGTCAGTTCCAATTCAGCTCGTAGTGTATTTAGTCTGTATTGTTTTTGTCTGTTCTTCAGTTTATTTTTTATTTGTTTGTAGAGTATTCGTAGTCGCTTTCTTTGTTCAAATATTATATTAGGTAATTTCTTAAGATGTTCTCGTTCTTTAATTAATTCTAATATGTCTTCGGTGAACAAGTATGAAGCATTTTTCTCTTTTGCATCTCGATTTGGGAGTTTTCTAACACATTTATTTATTGTGGTTACTAAGTTGCTGTATGATTCTTCTATTTCTTCTTGTTGTTATGTTATTACTGACTTCAATTTCTTCTTTTTCTAAAGTATTTTTTAGACATACTTTTTCTATGGGTGTGAAAAGGGTAGTTTTGGGTTTGGTTAGATTTTTCCGCCTGGGTTTGGACACTCCGTCTAATTTTATTTCACATCTAACTGGCCGGTGATCCGATGTGTATGTGGTATTTACAACGGTAACATCTTTAACAATTCTCATATTTTTTGCCAGAATAAAATCAATTTCGTTTTTAGTTTTGCCGTTGGGTGATTTATTGCTGGGATGTTTTTGAAATTTTGTGTTAGTTATGACGAGCTTATTTTCACAACAAAAATCTATTAATTTTTGCCCTCTTTCGTTTCTCTTTCCATACCCATATTTGCCCAATATTAAATCTTCGTGTTTTTGAGGTATACCAATTTTAGCGTTAAAGTCACCAATAATGAACTAGTACTGTCTATAAGTGATCGGACGTTGTACGTAAATAAATATATAAGCATTGTGTTTTGTTTTTGTTTCTTGCTGTAGATAGAGGGTTTGATGGTCTTTTTCTCCCACGGCGACCACCCGTGATGGGAGAGCGGTTTTAATTTTATTTTGTACTAATTTAAAATCCAGTTTGGTGGAGGGGGCCTTTAATTTTCATGCTTCTTTGGTGCGTGTAATATATGCTGCCATTGTGTTCTTATGCGCCTTGTATTTTTTATTTGCCTGGTTGTTCCGCCAGGTATCTGTATTTTGAGAAACATTGGTATTTTCATGTACAATATTTATTTTGTTTGGGGTAGGGGCGGTTAGCTGTGGTGGTGATTACGATAGAGGTCTTTTCTTGTTGCTGTTATAACTTGTTTTCTCTTTAATTATAAGTCTATCGTATTTTATGTAGGCAATATTCCCTTATTCTTTTTCCTGTTGTACTTGGGCTTTCAGATCTTTTCTTATTTTCAAAATATTTTCTTGTATGTATTAGTTCCATTTAAATTCTTTTTGTTTTGTAAACATTTGATTTTCATGCCCAGTGTGCTAAATACTACAATTTCATAATACCTAAGAATTGTAATGGCTATTATTAAAAATCACGAAATTTATTTTACATTAAGTCGTAAATGCGATTTGTTAGTTTGCCGATTTTCATACGTTCGAAGAATCAATTGCTCGAATGGTTCTCGGTCCGAAAAAAAAAAAAAACGATTTTCAATACTTCGAATAAACTAAAAGTCAACATGTTGTGCTACAAAATTTTGTGACAGAATCGAATCGCTGCAAAACCGACTTCACGCAGTTTTGTCTGCCCTATCCTAGAGTATAATTTTACCCCCCCGCCCGTATAGGTGCGGAGTGGAGGCCAAGAGCGAGCGAAGCGAGTTCGGGAGCTTAGGGCACCTCGACACGGACACGGATTAGGATACTTTAGACCCTGCATACAGAAATCGGAGCCACGCGCAGCGGGGCTCAGTCGGCTTTGTTGCATAAATACTAATCGTACTTGCACCCATTCTATATTAAAACCAATGTCAACATTAAAAATGATAAATGTTAGGTTACTTTAGACTCTGCCTATAGAAATAGGAGATTATTCGGTATTTTAATAATCGGAATTCGTATTTTTGATGTTTTGAATTATCATTAAATCGGACTTTTTGTTATTCGATTTATTGAAACTCTGTATTTTGAGAATAGTAATTATAAACGTTAGGAATTTTGAAATTTAGGAAAAAAAAAATGTGCACGACCCCTTAAAATCGATGGGTGCAAGTAGTGGGTGAGGCGACCTGACACCGAACCAATCAGAATCAAGTAGGATTTTTGAGTAAATGTATGGAGACTAACTTCTTTTATTTATATTCCCTTTGTTTACATACTTAGAGCCATTCCTTAAGTGTATTAAGATGTATTCGAGTTTATATTTTCATATTATAATATTTTTATTGTGAGATCTTACCTCTACGACGCATAAAATAAGAATAAGGTTTTCCGCTCGTTGGAAGTCGCGTCGCCCCCGTCAGGGGGCGAGGCGAGCGGTCACGAAGCGGTGCTCCCTGCCCGCGGGCGCAGCACCGTGGTTCGCAGCAGCGAACCCGTCACTGGGTGGTCATTTAGACCCAGCTTCTTGCGAGCGCGAATTTCTAAAAACTCGCGCCCGCTATGTTTACATTGTTGTATGTGACTGTAGGCGCGCCTCGGCGGCGAGCGTTTCTGAACGTCTCGCCGCATTTTCACGGCACCCTGGCGGTCCACCCCCACCAGGTGAAACCCAGAGCGTACTCTGGGAGGCCCAGCGAAGGTGACCAGCGGCAGGAGTGCCGACTTGGACGAACCTACAGTTTAGATATGTAAGCGACAACTAGCGCCGCCGTAGTGTGTGTAGGAGCGGCAATGTTTGGAGTTACACCGCCCATGAACCAATAGCGTGCGAGGTACTCGCGACGCTATTCGGTGCAAGTGTACTGGCGAATGTAAAGTTATGAGTGTCTGTTTACGACGTGAAATGAGTCTATGTTAACTTAGAACAAACTTCACGCCGCAGGTGTCGTGTGGGGTGGGCAGTATTATTGTTTGAGTAAGCAGCGTGTAGACTGGTACTGCTTACTCAGGCGTCATGTCCGGGAGGTGGATGGGGTTGCACAGTCAGAATTTATGAGGTCACGTGGTAGGCGACGTCGGTCCGGCGGGCGCGCGTGCCATGGCGCGATATCTTTGATATGTGGCCAGGCGGAAGCGTCGGCCCGCGCGAACATTGACGTCGCGAGGCGTTCTACGAATTTATCCAGGCTTTCAATCCCGGTATTGCGTAGGATGATGTCGTTCCTCACGTAGCGAGGCGCATTCATTACTCGGCGTAGGGATAGGCTCTGTTGGGCTCGTAGCTTATTCTTGTTCGCCTCGCTAGTGAGGGCGAACCAAGCTGGGGCGGCATAGGTTAGTAAGGGACGGATGTATGTTTTGTACACACCCAGCTTGGTGCGGGCGGGGAGGCGGGATGAGAGCACTGGATTAAGCAGGTTTCGGGCCACTCTGCTTTGGTTTACTACATTTTTGACGTGCAACCCCATCGTGAGCTGACGGTCAATGGCCACACCCAGGTACTTAGCGTGAGGTGACCACTCAATGTCGGCTCCTTGAAGCTTCAGAGGTGGTGGTAGGGCCCCTAGTCCTGTGGCTAGGGCCTGCGTCTTAATTACGTTGACTGACAGTCTCCATTTGGACAGCCAGTCTGGGATGAGATCCAGGGTGCGCTGCATCTTACGCGCCGCGTGTTTTGTGTTCAGAGATGTTGTGATGTACGCGGCGTCGTCAGCGTACAGCGCTAGCGTCGCCTCTGGTGTTGTTGGGATGTCGTCTGTGTAGCATCCGTAGGACGCAGGCGAGAGACAGCTGCCCTGCGGCACTCCCGCCCTGATGGGGCGGGGGGCGGACAACTCGCCCTCTACCACCACCCTGAAAGTCCTGTTGGTCAGAAAGGATCGAATCACATGAATTAAGCGACGGGGCGCGCTGGTTTGGGACATCTTAAATAGGAGGCCCTCGTGCCATACACGGTCGAAGGCCTTCTCCATGTCGAGGAATACTGCTACCGCGTTTTCCTTCTTGTTCATTGTAGATGACAGCTGGTGCAGTACCCTCGACAACTGGAGCGTCGTACTGTGTTCCGCGCGAAACCCGAATTGTTCTTCACGCGGTGTTAGGTGAGGTGTGAGGTGCCGCAGCAGGAGGGACTCGAACACCTTGGAGATGGTGGGCAGGAGAGTGATCGGCCGATAGCTCTCAGGCTTCAGGACATTTTTGTTCGCTTTGGGCAGCATGATGACGCGCCCCTCTTTCCACGAGTCCGGGAAGGAGCCCGTGCGCAGGATCCCGGTGTACAGGCGCGCCAGGGCCGCTACCATGCGGTAGGGCAGGTGGCGCAGCGCTGCGTTTGTGATCCCGTCAGCACCTGGGGCCTTCCTAGGGCTCGTTCTCAAGATGGCGCGTCTAACTGCGCTAGGCGAAAAGTAAATGGCATCTTCTTCAGGAGCTATCGGCGCAGCGAAGTATTCACCAAGGTGTTTCTCAACTGCTGCGACGTGGGCATGTTCTGTGGTCGGGTTCGGTTGGAACTGACGCTCCAGGTGTTCTGTGAAGACCTCCGCCCGTTCTCCCGCTACATATTTCAGCGCCCCGTCGCTGTTTTGTAGTGGGCGTACCGGAGCTGGGGTGTTTTTCAGTTGGCGGCACAGCCGGTGTAAGGAGGGCCAGTCGCCCTCCGCGGCGTCTATTCTGTCCTCCCAGCTCGCGGCACTTAGAGCTCTAAGCTCGGCCTTCACCTTCTCTGTGAGTTTGTTGAGCTGTGTTTTTAGCGTCGGGCATCGGAGTTGTTGCCACTGCTTGCGTAGGCGTCTCTTTTCTGTAATTAGGCGTCGGATTCGCGCGGGCAGGGGCGGCTGTAGCACTCTCCCCTGCTGCTGCGTCATCGTTGCTTCTTCTAGTGCTTGCTGTATGCAAGCAGTGACTTCCACAGCCAAGGTGTCCACATCCTCAGCAGAGGTGATAGGCCGAGTAGGAGTTGTGGATTCGATCCTTTCTGCAAATTTGTCCCAGTCGATGGTGCGACGTGGCGCTTGAGGCTTCAGTCTGGTCGGCATATCCGATAGTATTACTAGTACTGGGTGGTGGTCCGATTCCCATTCGTCTTCCAGCACCTGCTGGGTGACCTGGCAGCGTAGCCCTCGGTGTACAATGATGTCGAGCACGTCGGGCATATGTGTGGGTGTGTCTGGGTAGTGTGTGGGCGTCTCAGGGCCCTCCACCATGTACCCGAAGGCTTCTGCGTCCGCGAAGAGTCGTCTACCATCACTGTTTGCGTTGAAGGAGTTCCACGCCTGGTGCTTACAATTTAAATCACCGGCGAGGATAGTCGGGTAGTCAGTTGTGTTGAGAAGTGCCCGGACCTCTGACAATTCTAGTGTGTTTCCGGGCGGTTTGTAGGTGGCGTAGATTTGCATATCCTCGCCGGCTACGTGCAGCTGCACGCCCAGGGCGTACATGGAATTCAATTGGAGTGGTGGGATCTCTTGATGGACGACTCTTCTCTTTACTATGACTGCCAGGCCACGGTATCGATTGTTAGATGCCGACCGTTCGTCCTTCCTATAAACGAGATAGCCTGGGATCTTGCACCTACCCTCAGGTCCCAGGTGAGTCTCGTTTGTGAGCGCCACGTCGATGTCCTGGTCCTTCAGGAGATGGCGGAGGTGCACGACCTTACCTCTTAGGCCGCGGGCATTCCAGTGAATCATCTTCAACGGCTTATTGTTCATGATAGAGCGTGAGAAGCGCTGCTAAGCCGTCGAGGATGACCTGCTCCACGTCTTGCCCCTGCCTGATGGCTTTAATAAGGTCCATCAACAGTTGAATGGCGCAGGCAGTGAAATCTTTAGGCTGCTTTCCTTGTGTGTTTACTAGCGTTCGATTCGCTGTTGCATTATTACCGGCGCCGGCTGATTGGTTGGTACTATTTTTAGTACCAACTTTGTCCGCTGTGTGGCGCTTCTGTTGAGTTGTGCCGGCGCCTGCGGCCTTCTGATTGGCCGGAGGTGCCTGCGCCTGTAATGTGACAGGGGCTGTTTTTTGGTAAGCTTCCTTGGTCGCTGGGGGGTGGGTTTTCTTACCCTTACCACCCCTTTTCTTTTTCCTCCGCCCTGAAGAGGTAGCCTCTCCGCGTTGTGTGGGCCCGTTTGCCGCTGCCATCAGCGACTCGCCTTGGGCCTCTTCATTCGGTTGCGTCACTGTAGGTACCACTGTAGGTGGTTGGCGTGTGGTGGCGGTCGTGATGGCGATTGTGCCCGCTCGCCTGTGTTTTATTTCCCGCTGAAATACGGGACACTTTATATTGTTGGCCGGGTGCGGACCTTTACAGTTCGCACAGGTGGCCGGCTCTTCTCGAGGACGTGGGCAGTCGCGTGCCGTGTGTCCTTCTCCGCACCTTACACAGGCGAGGGGGCGGTGACACTGCTGTGAGCTGTGTCTGAACATCTGACACCGGTGGCATTGGGCAGGCCCACGTTTACCACGCCATGCCTCTATTTTGACCCCCCGCATCAGCAATAATACGGAGGTATCGTAGATGGCTCTTACATTCTCTGTCTTGGCCAGCACGGCTTGGAACACGCACCCGGCTGCGTCCTTGGCGGGCATTAATGTGCCGCACGTACTCCGGCTCGTAGCCTAGATTGCGGAGCTCCTCCTCAATCTCCTGGGGGTCTGTGTCCGCCGGCAGCCCCCTGATAGCTACCTTCAATTTTTTATCAGCTGGAAGGCTATATGCAAACCAGCTGATACCTGATTCCTTTTCCAGGGCGGTCAGATATCTCTGTACTACCCTGTACTCGTCTTCACTTTCAGGGGAGAATCGAACCCCCTGTCTATAAGGTCTAGCGTTCGGCGGCCTTTTGAGTAAATCCGCTAGCGCTCTGAAGTGTGTTGCCCAGTTGGGCAACTTTTCTACCACTAGTGGAGGGTAGCGGGGGCGCTTGTGTTTTTTGATAACACTATTTCCATCGGTGGGTAGTTTGGGGGCTGCTTCTTGTGTGGGGGTAGGTGAAGGCTCGTCACTTACCCCTAGCGTCCTCTTCTTGCCTGCAGAAGCGGCGGGCGACCCAGATGGCGGGGTACGTCGCACTGCTTCGGCGAAAGTGGGCAAGTTTGCGCTCTGTCGATCGCGCGCCTCAGTGCGCTGCGAGTCAAGACAGTAGCGCTTTGCCTCCTCTGTGGTGTCATCCGGGCTCCTACGTCGTCTCAGGGCTCTACCTCCGGCTTGGAAATCATAGTCTAAGTCCATAGACGGGTTGGGTGAATTTGGTGTATGTAGGTCCTCTACCTCTGCCCTGCGCCCATATGACGCGAGCGAGGTGCTTGACCCACTTAAACTCGATTGGCCCGATCGCATAGCGGGGGAATCATATGCTGAGGTGCGCGGGGGTGCAGGTGAGTCTGGATTGGTAGATGCTACAGGCATCGTTAGTGGCGCCATCTGAGGTCGCTGTTCTCGTTTTGAGCGAGGATCGCGATTGGTCGCTCGGGTCGCCTGTAATATTGGACACGCGTGTAATGGGCGCACCGTGGCCGGCGGCGCGCTCGTACGTGATGTGTGACACGCGTGTAATATGTGCGCCTCTGAGTATGGTTGGGATGTTTGAGTCCTAGTAGTGGGTGCATTTTGAACTCTTTGTTCGCGTAATGTGCCGTCATTTTTCGACGTGTATTTTTGTGCAGATCGCGGTGCTGTAGGAGCGTGCTGCGCCTCCGTACGTGAGAGCGATTGCGTGGGAGTCGGTGCCTTTTTCGAAACACTAGTAGTGGTGTTACGCGGCGTTTGAGTTGTAGGTCGGGGTGACTGAGCGGTGGCGCGGGTCATCGGTGACCTTTGGTCTATGTGGGTAGTTGGTGGAGGCATAGAAAAACTCGACTCTGGAGTTTTTTCCAGCGATTTACGCGATGCGGGTACCGGAGGATTTTTCGCGGGACGACACTTCGCGGGGGCACTGTACCTGCCTTGAGATTCTGGTGAAGATGGTGAGGCTGGGGAATCGGCGGCCATCTGCGCGCCTTGACTCCTACCCTCATTTGTAGCGGTTGTTGACTGGTCTCCTGGCGCCGTGGTCCCCAGGTTGGGGAGTGAGGACGTCCTATCCAGGGGTGGCTGGCGTTGACCTTGGTGGCTGGGGGCGCCGCGGTCCCGAGGGCCGCGGGCACCTGGTGGTGACATTCTTCTTTTCTTCTTCCTTCTCCTTGCGTGTTACGCTAGAAGACATGAAAAACTAGGGGGGACTAGTTTTTCCGCGACCACTATAACGGTTGTGCGCAAGCTCCAACCGTTAGGCAGCAGCGAAACCCGCCCTGAATACTCCCGACAGCGCAAACTCGTGAGAATTTGCACTATCGACAGTAGGCGGTGTGGGTGATCCATGCGGTTATTTGCGGCTAGTACAACGAAACGTGTATGAAGGTGCGCGACTAGTGGCAATCCAAGGTTTTCCGATGGTAGCATTTGTTTTTATAGTAGTGAGGCGGGGGCGGTGTCATATAAATATGCCCGTCACCTTTGTCCGCGCACCGAGGATTGCCACTAGTCGAGCACCTGCCCACACGTATCGTACTTCAGCACCGCACGGACCATTCAGCCTACCCTCTTTGCAACCGATAGTGTAAATTTTTTCAAGTTTGCACTTTCGGGGGCACTTAGGGCGGACTTCGTTGCCACCTAACGGCTATTGCTTGCGCGTAGTCGTTATAGTGGTCGCGGAGACTAGTTTTTAAGCACGTATACTTCATGCTAGTCCCCACAGCATAGCACAGCAGAAGAAAGAAGAAGATGTCGCCCTCAGCCCAAGAGACCTTCGCCCAACAATGGACCGAACGTCTTCGCTCCCCAACCTGGGGAACACGACGCCAGGAGCCCAACGGGAAGGACCAGAACGCAGCCAGCAGGGAGGCGCAGAGAGGAGTCAAGGTAGACTAACTACCATGGACTCCCCAGCGTCGCCACCACCAACATCACCAACCAGGTACGGTCCCCCCTCAATATGTCGCCCTGTACCATCAAAAACTCCGGTACCCGCCGACCGTAAGTCGACCGTACGTACCCCGGAGAACCATTTTTCAACGGTTTCACCGACTACCCGCAGTAGTCAACCATCTTCGGTGAACCGTTCGAACACGAATCCGCGCTCAAATACAAACACTGCGCGCTCTACTACTCAACATGCGCACCCACCCAACGCGACAATGAGTGCAACCAATGCACCTGTTGCAATCTCATCCGCTCGCACAAACGCGATGCAAATTAAATCGTCGTCGCGCTCTGCGTCACATGCAGCCCAGAGTACATCAAACACTCCGTATTCCACCGCGTCGCGTACTACCACGACACGTACAACTACTACAACAAATACTCGCCCTACAATAGCAGGTATAGGGATGGGTTCAAAGACAGTAGTGAATAATCCACACACAAGCCGCGATCCGCGCCGTCAGATGGCGCCAGTAGTAGCTTCGGTATCCAATACCGGCTCGCCAGCACCCCCCCGCACCTCAGCATACGACTCCCCCGCTCATCGTTCTGGCCAATCGTCGATTAGTGGGTCAAACACCTCGCTCGCGTCCATAGGGCGACAAGCAGAGTTTGAGGACCTAAGACACCGACCTCACCCACACCTTCTATGGACGTCGATTTCGATCTCCAGGCGGGGGGTAGAGGACTGAGGAGACGCAGGAGCCCCGACGAAGCAACCGAGGAGGAGGCCAAACGTTACTGCCTCGATGTACAGCGCGCACAGGCGCAAAAATCGCCCACATTCGCCGACGCAGTGCGTCACTCGCCCTCACCGAGCGCTACCGTAGGAAATAGATACTCACCCAGAGACACCATTAGGGTAAGGACGTCACCTACACCTACCCCAACCACCAACGCACCCCTAGACTCGACCTCTGCCGGAAAAAACCCGGCAATTGTCGAGAAAAAGAAAAAGCGACCACGCTACCCGCCACTTATTGTTGAAAAGTTGCCAAATTGGGCAACTCATTTTAGGGCACTAGCAACCAAATTAGGTCGACCACCCAACGCCAGACCCTTTGGGCAAGGAGTGCGCTTCTGCCCAGAGAGCGAGGAAGAATATAGGGTGGTCCAGAAGTATCTGATAGCCCTAGAAAAGGAAATCAATATAAGCTGGTTCGCCTACTCACTGCAGACGAACCATCCCACCCTTATCGCCGGGGATTTCAATTCAAAACACCCAGCGTGGAACTCCTACAGTATGAATGAAGGAGGAAGACGACTCTTCGCGGACTCTGAAGCCCACGGGTACACAGTACTGGGGCCAGAAGTGCCCACACACTACCCGGACAACACAGCACACATGCCAGACGTACTCGACGTAGTAGTACACCGTGGACTTCAATGCCAGGTCACACAACAGGTACTAGACGACGAGTTACAGTCCGACCATCATCCTGTGCTCGTCGTCTTATCGGACATACCTACACGGATGAAGCCTCAAGCGCCACGTCGACTAACTGACTGGACAAAATTCACAGAAAGGATTGAAGCCACAACTCCGACTCGGCCTATCATTACCGCGTCTAACGTCGACACGTTAGCTGATGACGTCTCTGCTTGCATAAAACAAGCCATAGAAGATGCAACTACTACTCAGCAGCAGGGGAGAGTGCTACAGCCGCCCCTGCCGGCTCATATTAGAAACCTCATCACACAGAAAAGACGCATACGCAAGCAGTGGCAACAGTTACGCTGTCCGACTATTAAAACGCAATTAAATAAATTGACGGAAAAGGTAAAGGCCGAGCTCGGCGCTCTGAGAGCCGCGAGCTGGGAGGAACGAATAGACGCCGCGGAGGGCGATCTGCCCTCCTTACATAGACTGTGCCGTCAACTAAATAACACCCCAGCTCCGGTAAGACCACTCCAGAGCAGCGACGGGGCATTAAAGTATGTAGCGAGCGACCGGGCAGAGGTCTTCGCAGAGCATCTGGAGCGTCAATTTCAGCCGAATCCGACCACCGAGCACGAACATGTCGCAGCAGTGGAGAAATACCTTGGAGAATACTTCGCTACGCCGATAGCTCCCGATGAAGACGCCATCATTTTCTCGCCAGGGGCAGTCAGACGCGCCATCTTGAGAACGAAGCCCCGGAAGGCCCCAGGTGCCGACGGGATCACAAACACAGCGCTGCGCCACCTACCGTACCGCATGGTAGCGGCCTTGGCGCGCCTGTTTACCGGGATCCTGCGCACGGGCTCCTTCCCGGCCTCGTGGAAAGAGGGGCGCGTCATAATGCTGCCCAAGGCGAAGAAAAACATCCTGAAGCCGGAAAGCTATCGGCCGATCACCCTGCTGTCCACCATCTCCAAGGTGTTCTAGTCGCTCCTGCTGCGGCATCTCACACCGCATATCACCCCGCGAGAGGCACAATTCGGTTTTCGAGCTGACCACAGCACGACGCTCCAGCTGTCGAGGGTACTGCACCTGCTGTCATCGACCATGAACAAGAAGGAGTACGCGGTAGCAGTATTCCTCGACATGGAGAAGGCCTTTGACCGTGTTTGGCATGACGGACTAGTGTACAAACTAGCGAAATCTAGCGCGCCCCGTCGCGTGGTTAAAGTTATTCAATCCTTTCTGTCCCACAGGAGCTTCAGAGTGGTGGTAGAGGGAGAACTTTCCGCACCCCGCCCAATATTGGCGGGAGTACCGCAGGGAAGCTGCTTATCCCCTGCGTCTTACTCATGTTACACAGACGACATCCCCACAACACCAGAGGCGACGCTAGCGTTGTATGCGGACGACGCTGCATACATTACTACTTCAATAAACACAAAACACGCAGCTAAAAAAATGCAGCGCGCCCTCGACCAACTTCCCGAATGGCTAGCCAAGTGGCGGCTGTCGGTGAATGTGAGTAAGACGCAGGCTCTGATTACAGGCCACACCCCCCTCCCACCACCCCTGAGACTACAAGGAGCCGACGTCGAGTGGTCCCCCCAGGCCAAGTACCTGGGCGTCACCATCGACCGCCGGCTCACGATGGGGCCGCATGTCACTGACGCGGTCAACAAAACCAGAGTAGCACGCAATCTACTGAAACCAGTGCTCTCGTCCCGCCTCCCCGCCCGGACCAAGCTGGGAATATATAAAACCTACGTGCGTCCAATCATCACCTATGCCGCCCCAGCTTGGTTCGCCCTCACCAGCGAGACCAACAAAAAAAGACTCCGTGCGCAGCAGAATCTCGCGCTGCGCAGCGTTGTAAACGCTCCTCGCTGTGTGAGGAACGATATCATACAGCGCGACACCGGGATTGAGAGCCTGGACGAATTTGTGGGGCGCTTAGCGAAGGACATGTTCGCGCGGGCCGACGCCTCTGCCTGGCCCCACGTGAAACACTTGGCGCCATGGCACACGCGCCCGCCCGACCGCAAGCGCCTCCCAAGAGACCTGCTTCATGACATTGCGACCCCATCCACATCCCGGATTTGACGCATGAGTAAGCAGCATCAGTCTACACGCTGCTTACTCATACAATAACACTACCCACCCCACACGACACCCACGGCGTGAAGTTTGTTTTAAGTTAATATAGACTCACTTTACATCGTAAACAGACATTCATTACTACACACGCGCCAGTACACTTGCACCGAATAGCGTCGCGAGTTCATCGCACGCTATTGGTTCATGGGCGGTGTAACTCAGGACATTGCCGCTCCTACATTCATATACGGTGGCGCTAGTAGTCACTTACATTTTCAAACTGTAGGTTCGTCCAAAGTCAGCATCTCTGCCGCTGGTTACCTTCGCTAGGTCTCCCAGAGTACGCTCTGGGTCTCACCTGGCGGGGGTGGACCGCCAGGATGCTGTGAAGAAGCGGCGTTCCGTTCATAACGGGCGCCGCGGCGCGCCTACAGTCACACAAACAACAATAACATAGCTAGCGCAGTTTTTACAACGAAAACAGCCTATACAACCTATTCGAATTTTGACAATTTTTTATGTGAAAATAATTAAATTAAAACTAGTAATTAAATATATTAAACAACCATTTAATAGACTTTTGAGAATTTAATGCTAAGACGTATGGACTCATTCATTTTTCCTCGTATAAAAACTATCCCAATTTATTCTATGTATGAAAACTCCTTGCTACTAAACTTTTTAATTTGACTTATACATTTAAAACTCAACTGCGAAAATAATTATCGAGCTCATAAAAAAAATTTCGACCGCGTAACAGAAAGATGCCTATGCAAAAGATTTAATTTTCGAATCGTAATTATAGCCTCTGAAAGTACGCAATGTGTAACAACTGTTTTGAAAAATACATTACCTCTATGGGTGATTTCAATGCACACATCGGGGTATCAGTAAGGAACAGTAGCATTTAGTTGCTGGAAAAAAATGGTTATGGAACCACCAGAACTCGTGGAGTGAAACTCATTCAATACGTATACGAGTAAAACCTCAAAATCATAAACAAGATGTTCATGTTAACACTTAATCGATCTCTCCAAAATAAACATACGAAAACAGAACCCACAATTACTTTCAAAGTACGAAGTATCGTCGTCAGTTTTGTTTGGATAAGACCACATAATGCAGAGAGCTACAATCCAACAGAATACCACGATAAGAAGCAGGCGCACTTCTTTGACACGCCATTTACAATGAAATCGTTGAACGAGCAAGAAGTTATAAAAGATCCTAAAAATAATCTACCAGGACTTATAGCGTCACATGAAAAGTATAAAACCTAATGCATATTACCATAAAAATCGTGCACTCTATACTGGAATGTTTAAAAGTTACTAAAAGAATAATATAGAATTTATCAGAAAAACCGCAAAGTTAATGGAAGAAACCAATGACAAAATAAGCCAAAACTGAACAAAAACGATAAAGAAAAGTTCACAAAATACCAACAGAAATAAAGAGGTGCTCCCTATAGAACAACCACGTATAGCGTACAAATATATCTATAAAAAAATACAAAAATGTATGAGATTGTCAAGTGCTATCGTGGTATCACAAAATTGATCTCCACACTTTAGTATCATCACCGCTGATATCGGATGACCCTCTGTATAGCAACTGTTAAGAAATGTATCCATCTCTAATACACTACCAAATGTGAATTCTAAATAGAGATCATAAATATAGCTACGGTTTATTATGCCAAACTATATAACCAACCAGATGCATTACAACAAACTGGTATGATTAAACAAAGCGGGGAATAAATACTCCCCTGTACCTGAAACCCTACAACAATCAATGAAAATGAAACCAGAGAAGAGCTATCAGATATATCATGTAGGTTCATAAACAATTGTAGGAGAATGGACTGGAATCCAATTATGGAAATTTGGCCAAAAACTCATCAGCCACACGATATATGCAACCGATCATGAAAAACACTTACTTCTACGAGAATGGGCATTGTAATGCCCATTCTCGTTCAGAGTTATTGACCTAAACGGGTAACTTATATCGAGCAGCGACGTTAAGGATTGGCATCCTATAGCTACGACTATACACCGCCGAAAAGAGCCTCTCAAGAAGAATCTTTACCACGAAACCAATATTGCCAATTATAAGTCGGTCCAGCGTTAGTGACCCAAACAGGCGACTCATTAGACATCAAAACCAAGACTTGTGTTCGATGTCCAACTGCCATAAGATACAAAACAGAAAAAACTTTTCAAAAGAACACTCGATATTAAACTGCCTTTTGCTAATTCAAAAATATTCAGATTCAATTACCTAAATAGGCAAGCAATTGGGCACCAAAATTACTACCTTTTCTTTTGGTACCTAACAGCCACAAGACAAACGCCACCGAAAAAAAATCAACTCAAGAACCCTTGCTACAAGACAACTATTGTCAATAGTTAGTCCGTTTAGAGTTAACGACCCCAATAGGAAAACCAGTCGAACACCGAACTCAAAAGTTTTTAATTAAGGGTCACTACATTCACAGAAACACGGCTAGCGAGTACGTCCAAACCCAAAAAAAAAGCAAAATTCCAAGTAGGTCAATTGACGACATACCAGAATTTAAAATGATATCTACTTAATGGGTCACATTTAAAACTCTGTAGCTCCTTACGTGTCAACTATCCAGAGAAGTCGTTATAATAAGGAATATTCAAACTGAAAAGATTCATCAGACACATATCCCAGCGCTACTGGGACGAAGGACAGGCTTAACGTTTGGTCTAGTCGAGCAGACTCTTAAAACATTGTTCCTAAATCGGCATGTAAGAGGCCAATATTTTAAAGTGAACGCTTATAGATTTATAAAACAATTATTGAAATGCACAGTACTAATGCAAATAATTAGTTGACAAAATACGGGAATTCAAATGACTCACATTTAAAGCTCTCTAGCTCCTCAAGTACCCATATTCCATGAAATATTCCCCCTGAAGAGATCCATCTAACGACACATCATATCGCTACTGGGATGCGACAAAATTGCCTATTGCCCTTTGCAAGGACTGTACTATTAAGACCCATCATGCTTCTATGGAGCAAAATATTAGAAGAAAAAGTTGTGCCGAAATCAGTAATCATCCTGTTGTACGAAAGGTAATCCAGTGGATATTGGCCATTATCAATAGAGAAGCCATATCAGCAAACTCTCAGCAAAAATTAAATTACGACTAAATAATCACCACATGTCCTCCACTAGGTAAATGACATCCCTCTCAAGTTTGTAGAGAAGTATACCCATCTAAGCAAATGGTTCTCCCTCAGCAAAGCCAGAAATATGGAATAAGTCTATAGAAAATTTGAGTAGTAGAGTCGGTAAAAGATTAACGATCACTTAGCTATGAACATCCAGGCTGCTGCTGTAGTAGCTTCTTGTTGTGATGTCCTGGACTGCTGCGCCTTGGGCTGCGACGTCCTGGACTGATATGCCTTGGGCTTCGACGTCCTGAACTGCGTCACCTTGGGGCGTGACGTCCTGGACTGCGTCACCTTGGGCCGTGACGTCCTGGACTGGTGCGCCTTGGGCTGGCGCCTCAAGAGGCATGATGTACATAAAACAAATAGAAATGGTTTAAGAATAACTAAAGTACACAAAATATATTTGAAAATGTATGCAGGGTATTTTGAAAATATCTCTGAATCGGTGCGTCTGAGCTAAAAAATAACCAAATTTTCACAACCCTTTAAGAAACCCCGCTTAAGGGACAATAGATACTTAGTCAGAATTTTTTAAGCTATTGCATAGCTTCTATCGCGGGCCTTGAGCGCGGGGACCGAATCCAGAAATTCCGTAACGAAAAAAACCTCACGCTCCCCACTCCGACGGGCAAGGAGGTGTGGCTTGAAGGCCGTGCATCGTCTAACGTCGTTTCAGTTCGGCAGTCTTCGACACGGCGTTGTGTGCGATTAGACGAATTGTACGACTCTACGAAACTTGTTTTTGGTGTATAGATAATACACATGAATGCCGCGCAGAGAAAGTATATATGATATTATATCTATATAAATGTACATCGCGCGAAATTCGATAATCACTTCTTAATATTGTTATTTTTTTATAAATGAATATTGCTTTGGTGTGTCATTACACTATTTATACCTAATTATTTATACCTATTATTTATACCTAGATATTTTTATAAATGAATATTGTTTTGGTGTGTCATTACACTATTTATACCTAATTATTTATACCTATTATTTATACCTAGATATTTTCGTTAAATAAACAATATTAACTATTTTTATTTATTTAATAATAGAAAAATTTGTTTTCTTATCGGTCACCACGCTCAAAAAGTGTAACTTGAATTAATATCAAAGAAAAAGCAATACTGCATGAATAAAATAAATAAATAAAAAAAAAAATTATAATTCCATAAGTTCATACAAAATGCTATGCAATAGCTTTACCGCGGCAGTCCCCGAGTGCCACACGTCTTTTTTTTTGTTTTTTTTTCTACCCTCATATTTTTTTAAATACATTAAATATTATTAATAAGATTACATTTAAAACTAATTTAATAAAATCGTAATCAAAAGCACTTGATTTCGTAATAGGCGTGTACATCCCGCTTCTGAAATGTAATAGATCACTAGATAGACAACAGATCTAGTACAAAGCGGTAGGTCAGTAGGATAGAAAAATACTCAAGAATAGATAATACTTACGTGTAGTTGGTAATTCAGCAATAACACACAGTTTGGACTTTGATCTATTATTTATTTACCATTTCACACTAAGTTACCATCAACTCCATACAATATATCCACTTAGGTCAACAGTACAATCTTTCAAGCCCGCCCAGACTAGACTCACGAACTGACTCAACGCGCCTCGTGTCCGAACAATCCCCCTCCAACCGACAACTGTCATTAGATGTGACGACATTTGACATTCGAATATTTTCTAGGATAATCAATTTAACAACTTTTAAGTACTATTTGATGTTAAATATAAATTATTTAATTCTTAACAAATAAAAGATGTATTTATCAAAGAAAAACCTAACAATTATTATAGTGACAAGACACTGACCTACCTACATAATATACGACAGTGACAATTCTGGACCATTTGTTCCCAGGTGATCTTTGGACATGCCCACCCCATTTCCATTTTTGGGTCATTATGGTTTTTGCTATGTCTTTTGCCTTGGTAATTTTCCTGGCGTCTTCATTTCTCACTTTATCGCTTAGCTCAGGCCCAGGAGACTCCTTTATATGCTATTTTGGCACATTTTGACCTTATGAGTCTGTTTTGTTGATAAAGGCCATGTTTAGGAAGCGTAAGTGAGACAGGGTACTAAACATGTCTGCATAGCTTTAGTTTTCAGTGTAACTGGTAGATTACTCTCGAATACTTCCTTCATTGCCCAATACTTGTTCCAGGTTATTTTGATTCTTCGCTCTACTTCTTTATCATTGCATGACTTGAAGGATAGTAAATGTCCCAAATAAATATAGTCTTCGGCGTATTCGCTTTCTGTAGATTCTGACCTTATAATTATGGTTTGCCTATTTGTCATTAATTTAGTTTTCTCCCAGTTAATTTCTAGACCTACTTTTCTGCTTTCTTTGCTGAGTGACTGTATCATGAATTCCATTTCTTTTGGGTTTTCCGAGAGCAGTACTATGTCATCCGCGAAACGCAAGTGCGAGAGGCGGTTGCCATATATGTTTATCCCTCTATCTTCCCAAATTTATGTTACTTACGTCCACAGCGTTTTTTCTGTACTGTGCTTACGTCTAATTAAAACGTAGTGATTGAAACCTTTCCGTCAAATTGCAATTTTATCGTGAGAAATGAAATGTAAAACCAGCTTATTTTACCCTCGCCGACAAAGGTGAAGCCGATACTTGACGCTTATGGTTATATATAAAACATTATGTATTATAATAAAGTATGTATGTCGTTGTGTTGTGTTTAATACTTCTTGATATAAAACTTTAAATGACACACTCGTGAAATTAATAAAATCGCATTTTTGGGCGTCAGAAAACAGGATGTACCACCTAAAGATGCAAAATTTTTACAAATTTGTTGTGTGCAAAAACCACGTGCACAAATCCGCGTTAAAAACTAAGTTAATTTATGTTGCATTTAAACTGTAAATTAATAAAACTTAAATTACTAAAACTAACATACTTTTTTAAATCATTTCATGTAAAGGAAGTCGATTTCTAAATTCAGCAATGACATTAAGCGATTACTTTTCAAAGAATTCCTAGAGCAAAACCAGCTACAAAAAATTACAAGTAGTAAAGTTATGTCAAGGCAAGAATCACTCATTTATTTCAGTCGATGGAATTGGTAACGTTCTTATTTACATCCCCCTAGTTTGATGAAGATGATTATAGGAAGATCTCTCAAACTCAATTTTTTATTATGGACTACAACATGTAGAGTGATCATCTTACAATCAAGTTCGAATAAGCAACCTAATACATGATGCAATTTTGCTGTCTTTGATGTATGCTGCAGTAAACTTTAAATTAGTATAAGTAATATCATCTAACGACTAAAACGAACTTTTTAAAACCATTTCATGCAAAGGTTCAGTAGGTACTGATATTAAGATTTATATTTCAAACAATTCCTAGATTGACATTAAGGTATCACATTTTTTTTAAATTCCTAAACTAAAACCTGCATATTACAAAAAAAAAAAAAATATGACAAGGAAAGAATCACTCATTTGTAATAAATTAAAGGAATTGGTATCGTTCTTATTTAAAAAACATCCCTCCCCAGTTGATGAAAATGATTATAGACAGATCCCTCCAACTCAAATTTTAATTACGGGCTACAACATGTATAGCGACCGTCTTACAAACAATACAATAAAGTTCGATTAAGCAAATTAATGCATGACGCAATACTGCTGTCTTTGATATTGTAAAGGAGCATTTATACATACAAGGCGGCTACCTAATACGTTTTCAGACGCTTGTTGTCGCTTGTTATCGTTATAATAATATAGATTATTAATTGGTTTTTGTTTTGTTTGTTTTAAAATGACGAGACACTGCATTGAATATCTTTAATTTATTCTATCGTGCTTACAAACTAAAATCAGTGTTTGAAATCTTTCAACTTGGACCACCGCCTTATCTCGTGACTGTGTTGAATTCGTTTCTTATCTAGTCGACAATAGTCCAATAACCAGAAGAATATTAATATTTTTTATTTCTGCTGGGTGGATAACTTATGTGAATTCATTGCTATGTACAAAAATGCTAACAATTTAGATTTATGCAATAGGTATGAAGTAGGTATTTCCTATTATTTCGTGTTATAGCAATAATATAAAATTTTAATTTTAATAATTTACTGTATCTTTATTAGTACTATCTAAACTTTATATTTTTGAAAATGCTAACAGATAGGTACTGTGGAATAATGGCAAACTGAAAATAGCTCGTAACTCTTTTAATAAAAAATTTAAGTTATTAAAATCATTTCCTATATGCATAGAGGATTAGTTATACCTTACTTATGTGCTATTGCCTTTAGTTTAAGACGACGACCTTGAGGGAACAAAAAGCGCACCCGTTTCGCAACCGCGCGACCCAAAATTTAGTAGTGTTTTGTACTTTCATTATTATTCTACGACTTAAAAAAAAAGCTTCAGATCAAAATGTAGATAATTAAATTGTCTTTGAGATGGTTTCGATTTCATTAAAATACGCCCAGCGGTTTTGGTGCAATTGTCGTGTTTTTGTCCGTTTTAGACATAACTTTACTTTTTTATAACTTTACTTTACTAATTAATATTCACATCATAAACTTTACACTGTGTGATACGAATAAAACTCAAAATAGGCTTAGATCAAATTATTAAGAAAATGGTCTAATGTAACATATATTTTTTCCCAAAAATTACGATTAGCCGTTTAGACGTGATTCTCATTTTAAAATCAGCTACTCAAGGGAATCTGCGCCTTAAAAAATATATGTTACACTAGAGCGTTTTTTTAATAATTTCATATGAGAACATTTTAAAATATATTATTATAGCATAGTTTAATTAATTTGTAAAGTAATGTCTAACGCGGATCAAAAAACGACAATCACGCAAAAACCATTGGGCCTATTTTTATGAAACTTTCACCATCAAAAAGGCAATTTAATTATCAAAATTTTAATCTAGAGCTTTTTTTAAATTGTTTTTAGTAAATCAAGGGTATTAGTTTTGCCGACTAAACTTGCTGCGCGTTGAAGCGGGGGCTCTACCGGGCGACCACTGTCACGGGTAGACGCTGACGCTCGCCCGCTCGGAGCAAAAGGACACAATTTTATTCGCTTGTTTATAAGGTTCGCGCTAAAATGCCTGGTAAATCCAAACTTTTGAAAAAGAGATGCCTTATAATGAAAAAACATTGGTTACATGGGTAAGTAGCGTATTTTGATTATCAATAAAATCAATAATATCTTCCTAAAGTTTTAATTAGTCTAGGTACCTAAATAAAAAAATACATATAACATAAATATAAAGTAAATTTGTAATAAACATACTTTTATTTAATTTAAATATTTATGTTATTTCTGTTTTAGAAAAATACCAAATAACAAAGATTCTACAGATATAAATGCAGAGACGAGGTGAGTATTTCCATTGCATTCAATGTAACCATACTACCATCGTAGTAGGGACAGTCCGGATAACAGTTTCAAAAATATGTGAATGTATTGGCATTTTTGTAAGTATAGTATTCCAAGTACGTTACGCTCGGGGAAAATAAGTAAAATAACTGTGCACTAGGCGCTGTCAGGTCACTCTGTCGTTCGACTCTCGCTATTGGCGCACGGGACTAACGTGGGGCGCCGCGCGGGTACGTAGAAGTGGGTTCGCAATCCAGCGAGGTGCACATTTATTTTGACCGTGTTGTACCTGAATTACATCTCGCGGAGATGTAATTCTTTGGGTCTGTTTTGCGGCAGTACGTCATGTACTACCTTTCTAATTTCGCATGATATGAGATAATGGTTTATCTATACTTACATAAATACATTTATATTGTAGGTCCGGCTATACAGAAAAGGAGAAAAATGCAATTCCGTTTATTGATCATGAAAATATGGACTTACGCAATTAGGCTGCTGTTTATAGTTTTTTACTAGTAAAAGAGTATTTATTTATATTTGGAAACACCAGGCGCGGATACTGGAGGGGGGGGGGGGTGCCATGGTTTGTTTAGCTTTTATTTTTTGCCCCAGCGGATAGAATATAGGTTGTTTCGTTTTATTTATCACTGTAATTATATTTCAGTTCTGCAGTAATTGAAATAACTTTATCTGAGGGGGCATCCTTTCACAAAGAAACCGAAAATAAAGAATCAGTCCCTGCTAGGTAAACAATGATTTTAACATAGTCTGATCATATGGATATTTATATCATATATTCTTGTAAAACTTTTTAACAAAATGTAAAAATGCGATACCTCCTAGTTTTCAACCCACTTTGAAAAAGCGGATGTTCCCAGTTCGACTGTATGTTTGTTACGCGATTACTTCGCCATATCGGGAGCACGGTTGGCGCAGTGGTTGAGCGATTGACTGCTGCGCTGCGTGTCGCGGGTTCGATTCCCGCACGGAACAAATATTTGTATGACCTACAGATAGTTGTTCCGGCTCTGGTTGTTGTGTATGTGAGTTTATATGTTTGTAAACGCACCCACGATACAGGAAGAAATTCCTAGTGCGGGGCAAAGTTTAAAAAAAAAAAAAATATGAATCAATTTTGATGATTATTTTTTATTAGAAAGCTGGTGCTTCTCATGTGGCCCATTTAAATTTGATCAAGATCTAAAGAGTAGTTTTTAATAATGAGTATTTTCATGGTAATATAAGAATAAAACTAAAAATAGAACATTTTAACACAAAAAATAAATCGACTTCCTAAACGAAACACTTTCTTTTCGGAAGTCATTGTCAAAAACGAAAACCAAAGACACCGACATGGACAACGGTTTAATTTTTGTGTTAAAATGTTTTACTAACTATACGTACTAACGTAATAATGTGTACGTAGTCGCAGCGAAAAAACGTCGAATTTATTAATTTCAGATAAGCAGATAATTAGTGTATGACGTCGTGTTAGTAAGTAGAAATTTGTGTATCCACCATTGGGGAGCTATTCAACAAAAACTGTTTCCGCTGGAACTACGTCATCCTAGCAGCACCTTATTTTTCCTATGCACGTAGATAAAAAAAAATACATTCAATAATTAGTTTGAAACGAGAGGTAAATGTGTATGCTTAAATGAAATTCGTGTGACATAAAACTGCGAAGATAATCAAGTTTCCGCTGCGCTGACGTTTGGCTATTTGATGAAAATCATATAAAACGGCTTAATGCAGAGTTGATTTTTTTTACGCAGTTTGCTTTGAATTTGTGTGTAATGATTGTGAAAACAGAATTTGAAAAAATCATACCGTTCAGAAGATATACACGTAAAAGTAAAATAAGGTTTTTAGGTCCAAGTACTTAAAATAGGAACACTAGAGCATTACTTATAACGTTTATTTGTATCTTGTAAGGGTCTACAAACTCCTGCCAAGTTTCATGTATGTGTTCTTAGTAATTAATGAGCAGTCGCATAATTTACTACGACTGGACCACTATATTGAATGACAACCGATTTTAGGACTTTTTAATGGAAATGCTACGTAAAACATATGGCGATAATTAGTTTATTAATGCAACTATTCACATGTAAAATTACAGCTCATTACAGTAAATAATTAAAGAGATATAATAAAAATACCAGAACAACCGCAAATCATGGATAAACCGACCAAGTTTGAATGGCTACAAAAAAGCGGCCGTGTAGTATATAGAGCTAACATTCTAAAATTTTCAGTATAATATCGTTATTGTGTGTAATAGTTTCGTACAGGTGCGTACACAATAGTTAAGCAGAAAATAAAACAACTGTAAGTATTAACATTATACTCATAAAAGTATTTATTGGTTAGTGACTAATTAAAATGAAAAAAAAAACAATATTATTAACAAAGTAGGTAATAATAACATTAACATAAAGAATCAGTTTTTTTATTAAATATAAATAACAAATATATGGCCCACTGTGAAGCCCATATGAATAAGTAAATCTTAGGATTTTTACTGGTAGGTACCCAACTTTTCGGGAAACTGATACAATTGTTCTATCTCACGAGTCACGACCGACGCACTGCGTGACTGCGGGATCGTCTTAGTCATGTGTGCAGATGCACATTGTTTCTGTGTGCGTAAGCGATACAGAGGAAACGTATTTACGACGAAAAAGAAACTGTTAATTCTTTCGTTCTTGCTTATAGAAAAATTCTATAAAAAAAAGAGACAAAAAAAATAGGCAAACGCTACCATCCTGAACGTCAAAGAGATAACTTTTATAACTTAAATACGTTACCTCTAGTATAATACAAAACTCTCTGCTGAGCGCTCCAGAGCTTACGCACACAGAAACAATGTGCATGTGCACTATACACACGACTAAGACCAAACCCACCGTCGTGAGATAGAACAACCTTCTTTAGGTTATTCCCTTATCTATCTAATAACTACTGGTGTGTTAATATTTTTTTCTAATTATTATTAGTATTTCATTTAATCAAAATTTACTAACAACAAAATATTTATACGATGGAAGCAGCAGAATATTAAGAACATAATAATTACCTACTGTAAAAACTTTTTGTAATATTCTGACAAATAAATGCATTTGCTAATACAGAAGTAATTTTTATTGTAATAATTTCGTAAGTTTTGAGAAACAAACAAGTGAGCTACTATTTTAATCACGAACATTCAGGGACGGCTTTACCTATAGTGCAGGGTGTGCGTGGCATACGGGCGCAGCGCCCCAGGGGTGCCAAGCACCACTCGCCGCGAGTGCCCTCCGGCCACGGCACTTTCAATGACCCACGTAAAAAGAGCTCCGGTTTGCATACATTTTGTATGGCATCTGAAGCTATTCTTATATATCGAAATATAGCAAATACTATAGTAACTTTAATATTAACACGAAATAAACCTAAAAATTGATAATTACAGATTATATTGGTGTCGTAGTGAGTGTCGCATCGCTACCAAAGGCACCTGTTTTTACCCGACTGCCGAAGGAGGGTAATGTGTTTATGATTCGTTTGGAAACGCCGACAATTATATTGCGGATCCCAAATTCACATCACTTCACACATCATCAGCCTATTAATGTTCCCACTGCTGGGACACAGGCCTCCTCTCTGTGAGAGGGAATGGGCCATAATCCACCACGCGGGCCCAGTGCGAGTTGGTGGATGTCACATGTCTTCGAATTTTTGCTTCTAGGACATACCGGTATCCCAAATTCAACTGTTACGAATTAAAAATATAGTTCAAATTGCCATGGATGCGCTCGGCAATTCTCAAAAGTGTGTGTTGGCGTGGCGCGTGCCGCACTTTGTGTTCTACCGCTACACGTAATTTTGTGAAGTAAGGTTTTGCGCAATGGAGTAAATATGATATTTGAGTAAACTTGTAAATATGAAGTAAATCGGCTTTTATTTTCATTCAAATATACTTATTAACAAAGATTTGTTATTAGTTCCACAACTGTTGCGTCTTTCACCGAGGTTAGAGCTTTGAAATTACAAAAAATTTGTATTTTGTTATTCTTGTCACTCCTTCCTGAAATACTTTTTACTCGTGTACAGTGGACCTCGCATTAAGCTTCCTAAATCTGTCAAATGTATCCAATTGATATTGAACTCTGTACGTTTGACATGAGGTCGTAATTAGGATTGTATCAGACAGAGAGCGGTCACGCGGTCTAGCGTTCAAGATGTCAGTATACGTTCGAGCGTGCAGTTGATCACGAATCCCGCGCTGTTGGACGGTTCGTGGTACCGCGTAGTACCTATTGTCATCATGTTTTCTGACGATAGTTCTTCTCTTGTGGTAATTTGTTGTTATTTGTACCAATTCCATTTTGACCGCGCGCTTACTAGAGGGTGCTAGGGTAATGATTGCACACGGGCGCTACATAGGCTAGAGACGCCTCTGCGAACATTATTTGTTACTTGTTCAAGAATTGTGTGCTCACCTGTACCAATCCAATAATGGTACGACACTGTAAATTTTAGAACGTTAGCTCTATATACTGCACGGCCGCTTTTTTGTAGTCATTCAAACTTGGTCGGTTTATCCATGAATTGTGGTTGTTCTGGGATTTTTATAATATCTCTTTAATTATTTAGCGTAATGAGCTGTAATTTTACATGTGAATACTTGCATTAATATGTGTGATTTCTTCTTAGTAATATGTTACTGAAGGGCCGGGTAATAGCCAATATTATTTTCTTGTTTTGTTTTTCACCTTCACATTATTTTTTATGTAATGTTTACAATTTTACGTCAGACACAAATGTCATAAGTCACTGTCAGTACGTCACTCTAATACTGTCAGTTTAACGTCAATTGTTTGTTTTTATTTGGGTGCGTTCCGTTTTTAGGTAACGGCGCAAATATTAGTTATTATTAGTTTTATTTTTTTCTCGTCACAAGTTATTTTGGTTGTACTAGTGTTACCCGGTCACTCATCTAGTTTTTTGTTTAATCTTTATAACGTATTAACGCAACTAGCAGGTGAACTTGTTATTGGTTGTAAGTTATAAGATAGGGTTTCATATATTGTATTAATATTGTTATAGGAAATATTTATGTCTATAGATCAGAAGGCTGACAGCAGCGATAACAATAGTTATTTTTCGGCAGGCAGTGATGACAGTTTTGTGAGCATTCCTTCTCTTGCAGACAGTCTTGAGGCGCAGTTCTCTGATGTTCCAAGGAATTTTAACGTGATTCATATTAACGCTCAGAGTATTCCGGCCCATTTCCACGATATGTTGGCAAGTTTTGACTGTAAAAATATTCATGCTATTCTTGTATCCGAGTCATGGCTTAAACCTTGCCTCCCTTCAACTTGCTACTCTCTTCCTGGTTTCGTACTCATAAGAAACGACAGGACGGTTGGTGGTGGTGGTGGTGGTGTTGCCATATACCTCCGTGCACACATTCCCTTCTCTGTAGTCCATGTGTCAGCGCAGCCACCGCCATCAAATGCTGGTGAACACCTCTTTCTTGAGGTTGAACTACACCACTCAAAATTACTTCTTGGCGTCTATTATTGTCCCTCCTTACGCATCAATTTCTTCGCATCTTTTGAAAATCTCTTAGAACTTCTGGTCCCTTCTTACAGTCATAGCATAATCATGGGTGATTTTAACACTTGTCTCCTGAAAAAAGATCATCGCTCTTCTTCTCTGACTAATGTTGCAACTTCTAGCAATCTTTCCATTCTGCCGCTATGTGCTACTCACAATTTGCCAAATTGTACTCCTTCGCTTCTTGACTTGATTTTTGTCTCCTCTCCTGATCGCGTGGCTAAGCATGGCCAATGCGGAGCCGACGCCTTTTCTCATCATGACCTGATTTTTCTTTCTTATAAAATTCGTCCACCTAAGGCTAAAGCCAAAGTTCTCATGCAACGCAATATTGGTGGTATGAACGTTGACAGCCTTTGCGAGGATGCCAGCAATATTGATTGGTCTCATCTGATTGCCTCCACGTCGGTCGATGAGCAGGTTAATATCTTTACCACTAAACTCATCGAGCTTTATGATGTTCATGCTCCTGTACGAGCTGTTAAAGTTAGGCATTTGCCGGCGCCGTGGCTGACAGATGAGATCAAAAAGTTAATGCAAAAAAAGTTGCGGCGAAGGCCAAATATAAGCGACGACCTACTGATGCGAATAGGGACAAATATGCCTCTATCCGCAACCTCTGCAACAAGGTGTGTAGGAATGCTAATCGCCAACACATTCATAACTCTGTCCAAAACGGAGACTCATCCAAAGTTTGGAATTTTCTAAGATCATTGGGGGTCGGTAAAACGCGACAAGAGTCTATCCCTAAAGATTTAGATATCGATGCATTGAATAATCATTTCTCAGCTTCGTCCAATTTCGATAGGACAGTAAAATTGAATACATTGGATTATCTTTCATCTCTTCCGACTCCCAGTTATGCTCCATTTGTTTTTAGTCAATTCACCGCATGTGATGTTAAGAAGACCATACTATCAATTACTTCCAATGCAATAGGAAGTGACTGTATCAGCCGTAAAATGTTACTCCCGGTGCTGGACGTTATCCTTCCTGTCATTTGCCACATCCTTAACTGTTCTGCGTCTAGCGGTGTCTTTCCATTATCATGGAAAGATGCACAGATAATTCCTTTACCAAAAAAGTCCAATCCCACATCCTTTTCTGAATACCGTCCAATATCTGTCTTACCATTCCTGTCCAAAGTCCTAGAACGGTTAATCCATAATCAAATGAGCACTTTCCTGACCAAAAATAATCTCCTCAATCCCTTCCAGTCCGGCTTCCGTCCTGGTCACAGCACCTCCACAGCTCTTCTCAACATTACGGATGATATTCGGTCAGCCATGGAAAGCAGTAATCTCACGGTCTTGGCATTGCTGGATTTCAGTAATGCTTTTAATACTGTTGATTTCGATGTTTTGCTTGGCATTCTATGCTCTCTTAATATATCTCCATCGGTGGTTGACTGGTTTCGTAGTTACCTGTCCGGGCGCCGGCAACGTATTTGCATCGGAGAGAACTTGTCTTCCTGGTGTAGTACTTCTGCCGGGGTACCACAGGGTGGCGTTTTATCCCCATTACTTTTCGCATTTTTTATAAACTCAATCTCCAATGAACTAATTTCTTCCTACCATCTTTATGCAGACGATCTGCAATTATACTCGCGAGCTCCTCTCGGAAAGCTGTCTGAGGCTATAGCTACCATCAATACTGATCTGGCTCGCATTTGCGATTGGAGCAGGAGGTATGGGCTTATGGTCAACCCTGTAAAGACGCAGGTAATTGTAGTGGGCAGTTCTAGATTGGTTTCTAGGATTGACTGGACGTGTCTTCCCCAAGTTCTTTTTGACAATTCAGTAATTCCCTTCAGTGAGAAAGTTAAAAACTTGGGGATACTCATCGACAAGAAGTCTCTTGGACTGCTCAACTGCAAGAAGTTAGCCGCAAGTTGTTTTCATCTGCTGCAACTTTGAGGAGACTGCGTAATTTTCTTCCAACTGCCACTAAGATTGCGCTTGCACAATCTCTTCTTCTTCCCATCCTTGATTATGCTGATGCCAGCTATCTTGACCTTACTCAAGAACAACTAAATAAACTTGAGCGGCTTCAAAATTTTTGTATAAGGTTCATATTTGGTTTGCGCAAATATGACCATGTTTCCGAATTTCGTGTAAAGCTCAAGTGGTTGCCAATTCGCCTTCGCCGGAATGCTCATATTCTTTCTCTTTTGTTTAAAGTGCTCTTTACTCCTTACACCCCTCTTTACCTCAAGGATCGTTTTCAGTTTATCTGCGATTCTCACACGAAATCTCTAAGGTCATCAGATAACTTGCGACTTAAAATGCCAATGCATTCCACAACTTTCATGGATAAATCTTTTACTGTCCAGGCTGCTCGTCTGTGGAATGCATTGCCTGACTCAATAAAACGTGCTCAGTCGTTGCCTGTATTTAAAAAACTCATCAAAGAACATTACCTATCGCTGTGATTGTGCTATTGGTTTTTGACATAATGTGCTTATATATTAAGTATGTATGTATTTAGGTATCTATTATTTAACATATGTATGTATTTTTGTTTCTAGTGAGTATCTATTTTATGTTTATTGTTGCTATTGTCGCACCACTGACAACCCCATGTCATGTCCAGGTATTTCTGTCCATTCCAGGTTGCCTGGAAGAGATCGCGGAATGCGATAAGGCCGCCCATTGTATATTATAGTTTTAAGTTTCTTTTTTTCTTGTTTATTAAGGTGTACAATAAAGTGTATATAAATAAATAAATTAATAAACTAATTATCGCCATATGTTTTACGTTGCATTTCCATTAAAAAGTCCTAAAATCGGTTGTCATACAATATAGTGGTCCAGTCGTAGTAAATTATGCGACTGCTCATTAATTACTAAGAACACATACATGATACTTGGCAGGATATTGTAGACTCTTACAAGATACAAATAAACGTTATAAGTTAGGCTCTAGTGTTCCTAATTTAAGTACTTGGACCTAATAACCTTATTTTACTTTTACGTGTATATCTTCTGAACGGTATGATTTTTGCAAATTCTGTTTTGCACGTGATCTGTGTAGTAACGTGCGTAAAAAAAATCAACTCTGCATTAAGTCGTTTTATATGATTTTCATCAAATAGCCAAACGTCAGCGCAGCGGAAACTTGATTATCTTCGCAGTTTTATGTCACACAAATTTCATTTAAGCATACACATTTACCTCTCGTTTCAAACTAATTATTGAATGTATTTTTTTTTATCTACGTGCATAGGAAAAAAAAGGTGCCGCTAGGATGACGTAGTTCCAGCGGAAACAGTTTTTGTTGAATAGCTCCCCAATGGTTGGATACACAAATTTGTACTTACTATACACAATTACACGACGTCATACACTAATTATCTGCTTATCTGAAATTAATAAATTCGACGTTTTTCCGCTGCGACTACGTACACCATAATAATGTAAAGTTTATTACGTATAATGTTGTTGTTATTTGGTGGTTTTTCTTTTTTTGTAGTTGTAGTAGCATATTTGTTTGAAACACGTAATGTACTAATTCACCTCTAGGTTGTTTCATTTTATTTATCTTTGTAATTATATTTCAGTTCTGAAGTAATTGAAACAACTTTATCTGATGAGGAATACTTTCACATAGAGATAGAAAATGAGGAATCAGTCCCTGGAAGGTAAACAATGATTGTAGTATAGTCGGCTCTTGTCAATATTTATATATCTATAAGGTTGGGGAAAAAGTTTCTTCGCATTTTTTAAGAAAATTCAATAGAATTTTTAATATAGTTTATTTACATTTAACTTAAGTATGTAGGTACCATTTTGTTTGATAACTTTTTGCCGTCTTATAGGTAGGGACATGATCCCATTGCTATAGAAATTTTGGAACTTCTGATCGAAATACCGCGACAAGTGGTGCCTAAAGAATTCTGAAGAGACTGAAACAGGTGCAAATCTGAAGGTGCAAGGTCAGGTCTATACGACGGATGCATTAACACCTCCCAGCCAAACTCTCTTAATTTTTGCTGAGTGGCTAAAGATGTGTGAGGTCTAGCGTTATCATGATGAAAAACCACACCCCTTCTGTTGATTAATTCCGGCCGCTTTCTCTCAACTTCTTGCTTTAATCTCATCAGTTGTTCGCAGTAGAGTTCAGAATCGATGGTCCTGCCTGGTGGTAACAGCTCATAATGAATAATGCCCTTACAATCCCACCACACACACAGCATCACCTTGTTGCGAGTTAACCCGGGTTTCGCCACAGTCTGTGAAGCCTGTCCGGCCTTTGACCACGACCTTTTTCGCACGTTCTTGTCGTACGTGATCCACTTTTCATCACCAGTTATCAACTTCTTCAAAAATGGTTCGGTTTCATTACGTCGTAATAAAGAATCACAAATGAGTACACGGTTCATTAGGTTTCTTTCAGTGACCTCGTGAGGTACCCAAATATCGAGCTTTTTTGTGTACCCAGTTTTTTTCAAATGCGCCAAAACTGTTTTGTGGTCAATTCCCAGTTCTTCAGCTACGTCGTAACTACTCATATGCCGATCTTGCTCCACTTTTTCAAAAATGGCATCCATTTTATCCGTAATAGGGCGACCAGAGCGACGTGCATCTTTGACATCAAAATTTCCGGATTGAAAACGCTTAAACCAAATTTGTGCTACACTCACAGACACTGCACTAGGTCCATAAACATCGCAAATTTTTTTCGCGGCTTGCGTTGCATTTTTACCTTCTTTGTAGATTTTTTTTTAAATGTATCGAATTTCTTCATTAGATTCACTCATCTTGACGGTACGAAAAACAAATGAAAATCACACATTTTCCTAATTTGAATTTGAAATTATGTTCTTTAAAATTTAAACTTTCAATGATACCAAAACCAGCCAGATACAAATAGTATAGCCAAAGAGATTTTATTACAAGTTCATACATACTATAATGCGAAAAGACTTTTTCCCCAACCTATTATTTATTCTTTTCTTTTAGCGCAATACTGATATAGGGTTTCAAAACGGTAACCTTATAATAAACAAGGAACATAATTGGTGGTACCAAATAGAGGAACAGCTGCACATAACAGGCAAATCTAAAAGTATACTTGATATTTGGTCTGGGAAAATTTTTCTGGTTAAAATAGAACAAATTTACAAGGATGACACATTTTGGGAACTTAACATGAAAGATAAGTTGGTTAAATTTTACAATGACTGTATGATTCCTGAACTGGTCGATTCAAGACACGCAAGGAACATGGCAATAAGGGACCCCTCTTACATAGTTAGTACTATACAGGAACGTAAAAGAAAACAAGAAGCAGATAAAGAAAAAAAAACGGATGATAAACCTAGCAATGATGATAGACACAAGTACACAAGATGACATAATACAAATAAGACAATACAAACAACCAAGAGACATATCGTATGGATGTGAATGTACTCAGTTTTGAGGAGTAATAGCTAATAAAATAATGTTAATAATTCACATCATTTTATTTCAAGTGCCCCGTGCCGCCCGCCCCCCCTCCTTGATCCGCCCATGCACACAAATCACGTCTTTATTTTATGTTTTTATCACTTGTTATTATTTTGTAGATATGAATATATGTTTATACTTAATTAGTATCCATACTAATATTATAAAATCGAAAGTAACTCTGTCTGTCAGTCTGTCTGTCTATCTGTAACCTTTTCACGCCTTATCTACTAAGCGGAATTTAATGAAATTTGGCAAGGAGATAGATGGCATCCTGAGGAAGGACATAGACTACAATTAGTAAAAAAAAAATGGTATGTAGGTAGGTACCTACCCAGCCAGTTGACGGGAGCGAAGCCGCGGCGGACAGCTAGTTTTCTATATATGAATGGGCACATTGATTACTTATGTAAATATATAATCCACTAGCTTCTGCTAGAGGTTACGCCCGTGTGTAGTGTGTTGTTAGTCCAAGGGAACATTTTACCGGGATTAAATATATGTGCTATTCCGAACTATATAATCTATCTCTATAATCTAACCATAAATAAATAAATCTCTGTGCCAAATTCCACCCAGAACCGTTCACCCATTCTGGTATGATTTAAGAACAAAAATCCGTCCATTCATCCATACTTTCGCATTTTTTATATTAGTAGGATCTTACCACTATTAAAATAATATGTATTATCAGAATGCTACCTTATTATTTCACACTACATAAAAAAAATAATCAGGCAGTAGTCCTCTTACCGTCTGAAGCGTATGGTTACCCTACGAAATTACGAGCGTGTAGTTGCGGGGTCGCGGGGATGCGGCGCAAGTTCCTCCCATTCGCTCAAGGTCGCTGGGGCTTGTTGTCGCCTTAATAAATCAAATACAATTTGGGTATTGCGGAGCGCGGTGTAGGTATGTACGGTCAGTATAAATTCTTTGAACTATACAGACCACAGAGGCCCACATCATAAACGGACTCTTCCGATAATTTTTAGAAAAACATTACCGCGCAAATTCTTATTTCATACTGGCGTCTAGTATCTGACAGACCGGTTGCTGTTATTTTGCTTATGAATGCAACCTTATTGCTATGAAAATAAAGAGAACTAAAATAGGTGATGACATTCCATAGGCTAATTCAAATAATATTTTTTGCGCTATCCTGGAATATAATATTTTAAGGCATTTACTAGGTTTTGATGTACAGCAATCGTGTGATATGGTCACGTGACCGATTTTTCGGTTTAATAGAGCTTAAAAACAAATAAATAAGGCGCAATAGACACGATTATGTAAAATATATCTACCTTTAAAATAAAAAAATGCTCTAAGTGTTGGTATGCGTATATAAAAAAAAAAAAGCCTTGTATATATTTATTTATTTATTTATAGTTAATTAAAACGGTACAGATACCAATTACATTAATTAACATAGAAATTGTAAAACAACAATGTTGACAACTGTGTTACACAAGATAATTAAATATTTCACATATACAAATAAAATGGCACAATAGAGCGGCAACGTATCAATAATTATAATATAATAACAATTCATCATTAAAAAATAAAATAATAACAGCAGGTACAAATTAACATGGAACAGTGGACACCCTCGCATACTTTCTCTCACAGAACACCAAGCATGCACGCATTAGTTTATACCATTCGTCCGCAAACACATCACATTCAGGATTGGCAGTCAAGAGGGCATTGAGCATCTTCAAAGTACGACATACTGGGGATTCAGCTCTAGCGACCGTTCTGGATGATGGTGGAGCGAACAGGTCGTGACGGCGATTCTGACGGTGCCCAACGTATTTGCTGGGCACAAACAGTCGGCAGAAAAGGTCATGTAGCTCAGGGCAGTCAATACGTCCGCTCAGAATCTTACATGCTACCGCGAGCTGATCATAGCCTCTCCTTACCTCCAACGAGTTAAAACCTAAGACTCCTAAAAGATAATTCGTTGGGTACATGTAAGGGAAGAAATGGTATACCCTTTGGAATAGAAATCTAAGGAAGGTTTTCTGTACCTTTTCAAGCATTAACGTCTGCGTCGCGGTATGTGGGTGCCAGACACAAGCACTGGATTCGAGTTTACTTCGAACCAGAGTGGTAAACAAAAGCCTAATAACTCTGGGATTGCGGAAGTCACGAGAGTTTCTCAAAACAAATCCCAGGCGCCTAAAAGATTCCTTCGCAAGGTTAGCAATGTGATCTTTAAAGGTCAGACAGCGGTCAAAGGTCACTCCCAAGTCCTTTACGGTGGTGACACGAGTGATTACTGAACCACCTAAACTGAATCGGTTCAGCCGTTCCCTTGCATATATATGTCGCAGGGATATGATAACAACAGGGATTTGGTCAATTCCCTAAGGGATTTGATCAAATCACGGAGGATGTTAAAATAACAACACGATTTTATCATTTCCCTAAACAAATCTAGTGATTTGAACAAACCCCTAAATTGATTCAGTGAAAAGATAATAAAACGAGTTCGTGTATTGAATAGGTGCAAGTTGAATTAGCATTTGTGTGGCAGAGCCGACGGAGCCCCGCTGCGCGGGGCTCCTATTTCTGTATGCAGGGTCTAAAGTAACCTAACACGAAGGAGATGACGGGAGCTGAGTTCGCTCGCTTTGCTCGCTCACTTCAGCTCCCGTCATCCCCTTCGAACCTAACCTGTCCGTGTCGGGGTGCCCTAAGCTCCCGAGCTCGCTACGCTCGCTCTTGGACTTATCCATTGACCAAAATAAACCTTTAAATTACTACAGAAAAGTTATTTTTGTCATTTCACTGAACCAATTTTGAGATTTGTTCAAATCACTAGATTTCTTTATTGGGATTTGTCAAATCACCAGATTTGTTTAGGGAAATGATAAAAACGTGTTATTATTTTAACATCCTCCGTGATTTGATCAAATCGCTTAAAATCGCTTAGAGATTTGATCAATTCCCTGTTTTCATCATATCCCTGCGACATATATATGCAAGGGAACGGCTGAACCGATTTGTTGTTTTTTTACGCGACTACAAGGAAAGGGTTAAGTTTTTTGCACGTATCTGTATGTATGTATGTAATACCACAAAATAAAAGGTTTACAGGTGGACCACTCCTGACATCCTCGAAAATTGACACCTAAACTTGCCGGACTCACTAGGGTTGCTACTATATTGCTTCTGAATTAAAAAAATGAGTAGGTAATATTTTACTAACATAAATACATCGATTTGTCTAAATATACCTACATCATATCATGCTTACAGTGTTATCCACTAAGGCTTAATGGGTAACACTGCCTTTATTGTATTAGGTCTTAGGACCAGCGATGCAGTCAATTTAGTTATGTGACAGTTGCACCGTTTATAAGATGTGTATATTTCTACAGTCACATCTGTTTGGAAAAGACACTTTCTTGGATTTTTCCCTAATATGTTGGGGTTGGCTTCCACTGTTTTCAGTTGAACCAGATGCATCTGAATACCAGTGTTTTATATGAAGTGACTGCCTACCCTGCCAACCCAGATATGGTAAGTTGTTCTACCCTTTTGTTAGGTTGGCCGCAGACTTTCGGGTTTCTGACGACCCGTAACGATGGTCAAAGATTCACGATACGGAGTATTTTATTAAGCTATTGCCTAGCTTCTATCGCGGGCCTTAGCGCGGGGACCGAATCCAGAAATTCCGTAACGAAAAAAAACCTCACGCTCCCCACTCCGACGGGCAAGGAGGTGTGGCTTGAAGGCAGTGCATCGTCTAACGTCGTTTCAGTTCGGCAGTCTTCGACACGGCGTTGTGTGCGATTAGACGTATTGTACGACTCTACGAAACTCGCACGAATCGAGACGAGCTGCTCCGAAATCGGACGAATACATAAGCAGCTGTTTATGAGAAAGTATATAGGTGTATAGTTATTTATGTACAACAGTGAATAGCGATTTACAAGATTCAGTTACGAGACAAACAAATGTGTTACTTCTTACCGAAACTTGCATGACGCATGATAATCCGATTGAAATACCTAATTTTAATTGTATTGTTCAGTTCAAACGAGATACTGTTTCAAAAGGTGGGGTAGCTATTTACCAAAATGAAAATGATATTACTAATATTATGACTCCGAATATTGAAATAAATATTGCACACGTTAGCGATGTTAATGTTAGGCGCTCAGTTGTTGGAGATATTTGTGCGTGCTTATGCAAACTTAGAAATGGCCTACAAATAGTTATGGTAGCAATTTACATTTCTCCGAATCCAAAATTGGACGAGGTAGAGCATTTTATTCATCGCACTTTACTGGAATACACTGAAGAAGGGTCGAAAATACTTGGTACAAATGGTAATAAATTTCCAATTATCTTGGCTGGCGATTTCAACATTAACTTCGCTGATAAAAAACAGAGCGGTTTACAACTTTTCTATCAAAAACATTGAATTTGAAAATGAATAATGATCCACAGAGTCCACAACAAAATATGGGACCACCATTGACGCGGTATTTTCTAGGTATTTAGAGGATATTAAGTCGCAAACTTATGTTTCTTATTTCAGTTATCATAAACCTATAGTTTCAATGATAAATATTCCTGAATAACCAACAGCTACTGTAAAATAATAAAACCCACATGTATTGTAAAATAATAAAAATATTTTAAATAAACAATATTAACTTTTTTTATTTATTTAATAATAGAAAAATTTGATTTCTTATCGGTCACCACGCTCAAAAAGTGTAACTTGAATTAATATCAAAGAAAAAGCAATACTGCATGAATAAAAAAAAAAAAATATAATTGCATAAGTTGATACAAAATGCTATGCAATAGCTTTACCGCGGCAGTCCCCGAGTGCCACACGTCTTTTATTCTGTCATCTCGAGACACTGTCAGCACGGCAGGTACGACCATTCCGTGTTCTGTGAATATTTATTTCATATTCTTTTATAGTAACGAATAAGGTAGAAATCGTATTCGACCCCAACATTTAAAAAACAAATTGACATAAAATTTTGATTTTATGAACAAGGTTTAAATACTGATGTGACAGTAATGAAATGGTTTCGCGCCTCATCCAATACATTCGGAGTAAAGTGTCACCGCGCTCCGCAATGCCCAAATTGTATTTTATTTATTAAACTAAAGGCCCGACTATCATAGCACGTAAATGTTTAAACTTTTGTATGGTGGCAGAGTTAATTATTAGAATATGTAGGCGCAAAATTATAAACTTAAATTCAATATTTCGCGTATCGAAAAGTAAATATACAATTAACTGTGCAGCATAATACTTAGTTGTTAAAACTTTTGTAGTAAGGTATAACAAATCCCTCTTTGCGTAAAGGAAATGATTTGAAAAACTTAAATCTTTTATTGAAAGAGTTACGAGCCATTTTCAGTTTTCCATTGTTCTATAGTACCTATCTGTTATATTTTTGTTACAATACGAAATAATAGGCAATACCTATTTCATACCTTTTGCATAACTCTAAACTGTTAACATTTCTGTACATAGCAATGAATTCACATACATTATCCACCCAGCAAAAATAACAAACTTTTGAATTATCAAAGGCATAAACTACAAAAAAAATAAATAACATATAATTATCATAATCTAAACTAATATTATAAAGACGAAAGATTTTTTTGTTTGTGTGTTTGTTTGTTTGTTTGTACCGAATAGGCTCCGAAACTACTGAACCGATTTGAAAAATTCTTTCACCAATAGAAAGCTACATTATTTCTGAGTGACATAGGCTATTTTTTAATCCCGAAAACGGATCCTGTGAGGTGTTCCACGGGAGCGAAGCCGCGGGCTTGTGAAAAATAATTATATCCCTACTGGAGTACAATGAATCATTTGTTTTTCTTTTACCCTCACTGAGATAATACTTCTAAAATGTTAACATATTGCTGTATTGTAAGTCATAATTTTGTCTTAATGTGAATAAAGATATTTAACCAATCTTAGAAATAATTTATTATGTAAAAAAGTTTTAAGTTAATAGGTAGGTTAGTTAGATAGTGTTAAGTTTTAAGTTTGTAATAACCTTAACTTTGTTTTTTTAACCTGTATAATACCTCTGACGCTGCAATAAACGTGGCCACCTACTGGGCTCAAAAAGTTTGATCAAATGTACCATCGATACGAAGAAGTAGAAGTTTGTAATACAATTAAAACATTAAAATAAAATAGCCTATGTCACTCAGAAATAATGTAGCTTTCTATTGGTGAAAGAATTTTTCAAATCGGTTCAGTAGTTTTGGAGCCTATTCAGTACAAACAAACAAAAAAATTATTCCTCTTAATAATATTAGTATAGATTACTATTAAATTGATTGTTTTAACTATTAACGGTATCCTATGTAAACATCATTGTATCATATTACTTAAATCAATAGTTGGTTGGTTTTGAAACAGGGGAAGTCCTGGCAATAGTAAATATTTAGCATTTTATTGGGTTATGCTTCAATCCTCTTTTCCTAGTGAAAACGAATAATTAAGCTATAGCCTCAATAATAATAATAGTTATCATATTATTATTTAAAAATTAAAACTTATTTATCTTTTTTTCATCTGCTTACTATTTAAATTAGTTAATATTGATTAAATCAATAGATTACTTTATTAACAACATGGTTTCTTTTTTAATGGTTGGGTATGAACAATAATTAAAAAAGGATGCATAAAAAACTTTTGTTGTTATTATATACCTATTCTAAGATGTATACCTTTCGCGTAACTTACTAGTCATTATTCATTACCATGAGTCTAAATTACCAAAAATACAAAAAGAAATTTCGTCCCGCTTTGGAGTGGTACTCTCTCACGAATCTGCCACGAGTTACGATAATTACTATGATGAATTTAAGATTTAGTTTTGAACCGGCTTGACGCGGACTTTTGTAGTTATATCTAAGTGAAACGAGTAAGTAAAGGGTCTTTCAACAAGGACGGGTCGATGTTAAAATTGAATAAAACAAGATGTGTGTGAGATATTAACGAAATTTATTTTTTATTTAAAAGGCCCATTTATGCCATTATGAATGGAATATGACATCGTTCAAATGTCCGCCGCGGCTTCGTATGGTGGCACGAATCCGAGAGGTCCAATTTTTATTTATCTTTGTGTGGCGTTGACCAAGCCCCTTCACCTCGTAATTAGACTGTATGATGTCTTATTGTTTGCGTTTAAACTTCACGCACACATTTGATGGGACTGCAATTGTGCCCCCTTACTGTACAAAAAGCAATAATTTTGTTATGACCATTCTTTGCTGCTTATCATATACCAAAACAAATTTAATCTTACACGTGTATTATTAATTGAAGATTTTTATAGATTTCCTTAATTTAACGGTTCGTTCTTTTCTTTATTGCCACCGTTTATATAACTCTTTTTAATTTCATACACGCTTGGATTTAGAATCATAAAATAAATTGTTATTGTACTTTTACGATCCAAACTTCGATAAAGGAGAATTAATTTCATTACATTGATCAGAATCAAGTTGACATCGTTTGTAATTTGTTGTTCTACAGTACATTTCATCATGAATGGTTTAATATTTTGTCTGATGGGTATGTTTAATTTATTTATTTACTATCTTCTGCCAGCAGTCAATCTAACACCAATCTTGCCTAGAGGTATCGTGTATCCTAGTTACTGGGTTGTGGTGGTCAGAAAAGCCGTCACTCCATGTATAATTCTGTGGGTACCACTATTTTACATGGAGTGACGGAAAATGGTGCATCTGGTAAATCTGGAACCTGAAAAGGCTAGGTAGATGATGATAGTGATCTTCTGCCAACGGCTTCACCCGCGTGAATGTTGACATTTATCTTGATCATCCGTGTTTCCCTAACGCGGCTATATTACGGATATATTTTCACAATAAAATTGTTAAGTGTTTTCTCGTAATAATTTAGATAATATATTAAATTTCATAATAAAAGTGTTTGTACAAACCAACTTACAGAAATAAAATCTTTTATCATTTGACTACCAATTTTACAATGTATGTATATATTGTATATTTATACGAGCAATTCTTGTTTATATATATATACATAATCTGAATCTCGGAAACGGCTCCAACGATTTTCATGAAGTTTTGTATGAAATTATTCAATGAATTAATTTTATAATTATTTAATATTATTTATATTTAATTATTGTATCTGTCCATCGAGGAGTGCTAGTCTGATAAACTCATACATATTGAATAACCCTTAATGTTACAGGAGATAATTCAAATTCGTAATTTTTTTATAGAATTTGTCATTCTAATAGAGTTTATCTCAGATACAAATATAGTGAAGAAATCTGGATTTATAGAGTTAATATCAGTTTGAAATCGCCAATCCGCATGGTGATTAATTCCCGTGTCTTCTCTTTATAAGAAGAGGCCTTTGCCTTGTAGTTACATGCTGGTATTATTTATTATTATGTTAAGAGGGATGCAATGGGCAGCCTGCGGGATATAATTTTATTTCTATATTTGAGATTTGAAACTTATTATTAGGTTGTACGTTATATAGTTTTCAGCACCGTTACAAATATATGAATGTTTTTTTACAGTGTTTGCGTGCAACAGGTATGTTCCATTAAAATTATTATTATTAGTTGGTTTAGGGTTCCGTACTGTAAGGGTACCAATGAAACTGACACCCGTCTGCTTCTAGACGCCTAATGTTAGATGTTTCTCTTCAAATCAATTTCAAGTAGACGTAGGGTGTGGAAGCGGGTTACTGCACTGGTCCTGCCGATTAATTGACGGGATTCGACAATGACGCTACTATATTCGATTACGTCTCTCTCCAAAGTTATTAATAATAAACTACTCAAAACAAAATACCAACCAAAATTTGCAATGTAAGTAAGGATAATTTTTTTTTTCCTTATCATAACAATCTTTTTCAGCTATGTTATGGATTTTAAGTATCAGTAATGTTTCTAATGTCAAGTGGGCCTTCATACGTTTTCTTTTTTCTAATTGACGCTTAATTTTGCAAATTTTAACCAGTGTTTCTCCTACCTTATGTGCAAGCAGTTTATAACGCCTTCTTAATCGCATAATGGTACGCATTAGGAGACATAATAGATGCAAATTCAGCCACCAGAGCTGTCGCCTTGGTCCAGGAGGGACACAGTAAGTGTAATAGCGAGATATTCGCGACGAGTGGTACAATATGTATGGAACCGGTTGTTACCAAACATATTGCTGTTGTAGATGGCTAATGTCACCACACATCTTAGCTCAGGAAAAGTTTGGGTTCCTACATCTCAAGAAAACCGGTACATTCATTTAACCGCATGAAAACAGCGAACTTCATTCTCACCATTCCCGCCTCGACCATACGGGAACCCACCGGAGGGGATACCCCCAGTCCTAATGCTGTATTCTGGCTAGATAAAACAATTTCTGAGTTTTCATTCTGAGCGCAAATGCTTGCCATGCTCATGAAAATACCAAAATCTTTATACAGGTGTCTCAAAAGAAAGTTTATATTTAGTGGTTCGATTAAATAAAAAAAAGTTAATTAAAAATATCAAAATACCCGACTGCTTAAAAAACAAAGTAAAAAGACGTAAACAAGAAGAAAATCATGCTGTGCAGTCGGAGGATACATATTCGGGAGCTGGCAAACCAATACCAGATGTATCCTCTGACTGCACAGCTAGTTTGCTTTACAAGCAGTCGGGTATTTTGATTTTTAGGGTTCCGAAGTCAACAAGGAACCCTTATAGTTTCGCTCTGTCCGTCTGTCCGTCCGCAGCTTATTTTTTATTTTTTTTTCGGGTACCTCCCATAGACATAAAGTGGGGGTTTTTTTCTCATCTATCCCATAGTGTGGGGTATCGTTGGATAGGCCATTTAAAAATATTATGGGTTTGTTAAAACCATTTTTCGAGCCAGAGATTCGTTTGCGTAAAATTAAGCTTTAAGTTGCAAATTTATGTTAGAGTCAAGTGTCGCCCCCCCCCCCTCCCCCTGCCAGCGAAATGGTTGCTCTTGGCAATGTGAAAAAAATCACGGCAGTAGTAAATATAACGAAATTAAAAGGAAAATTATCACGGATAACAAGGCTTTACAAGTTTACGAGTAATAGTCGACCAACTTATAAAATGTACCTTAAGCTTACCCGAGCTTAACCCCCCCTGCCTTACTCCACATTCCATTCGACACTCATCCGACAGAGTACCGACCCACCTCACCCGATTTGTCTGGTGAGCATACCAGTATCGGAGAAGGGCTGTGTACTCCGCCGGCACACCCGTGCCCCTCAACTTGTCCCATAGCACATCATAGCAGACAAGATCGAAAGCTTTCGACAAATCAAGGAAACACGCGTATACCGGCGTCCTCCTCGCGGTGTAGTACTTGACGGTGTGCTTCAGGCTGAGTATGGCACTCTCTGTGGACACGCCCGCCTTGAATCCAAACTGGGCGTCATGCACTTTAACATATTCTGACAGGCAGCCTTTCATCAGACCGTCAAGCACCTTGGCCGTGGTAGTGGCCAGCGAGATGGGTCGATAGTTGTTCACGTCGGATGTGTCACCAGTTTTATTTTTAATTATGGGGACCACTATCGTCCGCAAAAGTGGTTTCGGTAAATAGGAATGGCCAAGGCACAATGTGAAAAATAGCGACAAAACTCTAGGCAGATGGACTCCCGCATGTTTAAAATGTTCGATGCTGAGACCATCGTGACCCGGCGACTGCCCACGCTGCATTCTCGAAATTATTGTAGCCACATCCTTGGCTGGTACCTTCGCGATCCGCTCAATCCCAATGGTCTCAGCACCGTTTGCTCCATGGGACGGCGAACCCAAGAGTGATTGCACCGAAAAGTGGTCCCTAAAAGCATCAGCAATACTCTTATGGTCAGTAATACCACCGACACTCACCGGGAGACTCGGCCTCACATTCATTTTATTTGTGTTTTTCCAAAAATGTTTAAAGTCTTTGTTACTGTGGTTGAAAGCAATTCCCCGTGGCTCTAACGCGCGTTCGTATCGGCTCCTTTTGCAATTCGCACGCGGTGGTACTCAAATAGATAATATTTTTCTAACTTCAGTTGCGAAGTTGGATTTTACAACTCCTTCTTCAGTTACCAGTTAGTCCTTATTTAGTTTAAGTTAAGAGTGAATAGATTACATCTAGGCAAGCGTACTTCACCGTAGACCACATCATCGCTTACCATCAGGCGAGATAGTGGTCAAACGCGAGAATATAGATTGAAAAATCCTATGTGGGCCCGTTTTTAGACTTTGTGAGCCGCTGACACCGTTCTAATTTTCATGTAACAACAACAAAACCCTCTCTTTAGTCCGCATTATTATGCAACTTCGGAACCCTATTACTGCGCGTGGCCCGACACGCACTTGGCCAGTTTTGTTTATTTTAATTATTTTTTTTTATTTACAACTTTTTAGTTATTTTTTTTTAGAATTAGGTACATTTAAACATACAAGTGTTATATATTTTTGAAATCGCCTCTTAAAATCCTTTATTTTGATACCCCACAAGATGGGTTTGGAAGAAACATTTTTTTCCCCCCCACAAAATGGCGCCCAAAAGCCGCCATTTTTGTATTTTCCAATTTTAATGTAGCCAATAAACTCGCAAGATTAAGACGAATCGATTGACGTAAGAATCATTAAAATCGGCCAACGCGTTTGGTCTCTAGAACGCCACATAGGAACAAACATATATACATACATACATTTATTTTTTATTTTAGTACATGGAAGACTTACAGCTAATAAAAACAGACGAAAATGGAAACTATAGTCAACAGAAAGCCAATTACAAATCCTCACGTATAGACTTATAATAATAATTTATGGTGTGAGCACAAAAACAAAAATCTCTCCGCTTTAATTAAAGTAATAGGCAATATAAATACTTAGTATGCAATTATATGACTGATGTACTGTGTGACTGTATAGTATTTGAGTTGTAGCGATTTTTGCCAAAGGTCTAAAAGTACTTAGGGTTATCTTTAATGGATTTTTCAGTTTGACTAAGATAACTTTTATAATATGAAGCTTCCATAGTCTTGACTCTGTCACACAAATGTTTAAAAGTTAACTCGTCAGATTTATTGCCATACGTCTTGATTTTTTTTAGATAAGATAAGATAAGTCTTTATTTGCCTTAAACATGGTATAAAGTTGTTACAGTCAAGTATTAATATAAAGTCCACATGTTTAGCTATACAAGTTATGTATCAATTGCATGCAAAATAATAGTTAATTGCTGTTCAATGTCACAGATAAGGACAATAAAATAATTTATAATAATTTATCTGAGCATTATACACAATGACAAAAGATTGTTTTAAGGTTATTGTAAAAAAATATCCCTAATGTCATAAAACACATGTTCTTTCAGCCATTTCAATAATCTGTTTTTAAATGAGTTAATATTATATAACAATTTTATTTCTTTTGGAATTCTGTTATAAATGCGTATACACATGACAAGGAAACTTTTCGCATACTTGGCTGATTTAGGAGTATCCTGCATGGATCTCTAGTTCGAGAGTTAATTTGATAGGCTTTTTTAAACAATCGCTTATTTATAAACATAATTACATATTTCGTAAATGTAGAGTGACGGAAGTGGTAATATACCAAGCTTTTTAAAGAAAGGTTTACATGACTCGTCAGGACGGATATCACAAATGGCTCTGATGCATTTCTTTTGCGCAATAAATGCTCTGTGTCTATCCGTGCTGTTACCCCAAAAAATAAGCCCGTATCGTAAGATGGATTCTATATAGGCGTGATATGTTGTAATTGCTGTTTTTATGTTGGTTATATTCTTTATTTGTCTGAGAGCATAAACAAACTTATTAATCCTACTGCACAAATTATTCAGATGTACTTTCCAATTCAGATCTTGATCTCTCTAAGAATTTAGTTTGGGGAACTTCTTTTAGCCTATCAATATTGAATGTGCTTACGTCCAACCAAGGACGTGGCTTGAGGTATTTTTTCCTACAAAAACAGGCTAAAGGATATAATGAGGTATTAAGGTACGTACAGGATGCTTGGAACACTGCCTGGAGTCGGGTGATCACCACACTTGTCCACTTAATCCTATTTCACGATAGTTTTTCTTCGCGCACGCGAATTTGAGCCGGCCGGCTTTGCAATCGAGTTTTTAACTGAATGGTTTTGTTGCCCGCCGTAAGATGGCGGGGTGGATAGATTGTCTTTGCCGCACTCGGAGCTGTGTGAGTGCGTTTTGGAGGCGAATTTGAAATTTATAGATGAAGGAAAGGATGGGACTAGGAAATTCATCCCAAAGCCTGTTCATATCCCCCCCTTTGAAATCAACCAGGGATTTCATAAGATAAGATAGATAAAGTTCGAGACTTACAGCCTATGCGGATTTATAAGTCACTATGCTGATAAGATAGATTCTGAATTTATGTTTGAGTTAAGGACTTAAGAACTAAATAAGCTTGTGAATGTAATATATAAATGTGAAATGAATATATATAACTGTTAAGATATAAGTAGATAATTAATTATTTAGTTCGATTGGAAGTGGGAAAACTTTGACAAGGTCTCACAAGTAAGCCTTTAGATGTTTTGACTGTCACAACACGAATAATATTATCCTTACCCGGATGGAGCTGTACAACGTGACCTAGTCTCCATTCGTTAGCGGGTAAGTTAGGTTCAAAAATGGTTACAAGATCGTTCAGTTTTGGCAGACAGTTGCCGTGTTTGAACCACTTCAATCGCTGTTGCAATGTATGCAAATAGTCCCTTTGCCAGGTGCGCCAGAAGCCTTGTGACAGGCGCTGTAATAGCTGCCAACGAGTACGTAAAGTCTCGTTTTCAGCAAAAACCAGTTCAGGTAGAGAGATTAAAGGTCGACCGATGAGGAAGTGACCAGCTGTAAGAGCGTCAATCTCGCCGGGATCAGAAGATAATTCCACTAACGGTCTAGAATTTAACATGGCTTCCACCTTTGTTAGAATAGTATAAAATTCTTCAAAAGTAAGAATCTGCGATCCGATGACACGCTTGAGATGGTATTTTGTTGATTTTATACCGCTTTCGAAGATGCCTCCGAAGTGAGGACCGGACGGAGGATTAAGCTTCCACGTGATACCTCGAGAAGCGAGCTGTCTGGAAATGCTGTCGCTGTCACGGTTGAGCATTTCGCTAACTTCCGACAAATAACGCTTGGCACCCACGAAGTTAGTACCACCATCTGTCACTATGGAGTGGCAAACTATGAGACAAAGATAAGCTTTGTAAGTTTTAGCGTTACGAAGTCTACGTTCCTTAGTGATACAAGAAGCTCCAAAATTGATGCCGATTTTATGAAAACAATTAACCTGTTGTTTACGGGAAGGTGGAAGATCATCTTGTATGGGTTGAAGTGGAATAGATTTAGTTTTAAAACAAGTCACGCATTTCGATAACCACGATCTGATAAGACTTCTAACGCTGAGTATCCAATGTCGACGCATAAATAAAGATTGGAGAAGGCGAGGCCTACATTGAAGATAAGTTGTGTGAAAGTGGTGAATGAGAAGAGTACTCAATCGAGAAGTCTTAGGTAAGAGGTATGGATGGTTGACGGGACCTGGTAATGATGCGTGCTTGAGACGTCCCTTCCCTCGCAAGATTCCGCGAGTGTCAAGATAAGGGGAGAGCTTAGATAAATGTTTGGGTAAAGGTTTATTAGAATTTATTAAAGATATGATATCATTTAAATTTTGATGTTGAACATACTTTATTAAATGAGTTAAAGATTGGCTTAATTCAGTGGCTGTCAGGTAAGGTAATAAGTTACGCTCAGAACATTTAGCTTTCGCATTTTTAGTGAAACGGGAGATCCATGCAACCATTCTTTTCACTCGAAAAAGAGAGGAGTGGCGTTCCATGAGGGATTCAAGCACGTCAGCTTCGGGTGTCACACTAGCATGACACGCGCGTGATGTTGGCTTGTGTTCGAGCACGTTATCTGACACTTCTACTGCTGAAACAGGCCAGTTGAAGAGTTCGTTTGACAACCATTGAGAACCAGACCACCAGGTTTCGGAAGAAGATAAAGATAAGCCACGACTACATATGTCGGATGGATTGTCATGGGTGGACACATGTCGCCACTCAATGGACACAGAGCTGTTGCTGATTAGAAACAGTCTGTGCACAATAAATGACATAAGTGTATATGGCTTTATATTCAACCACGACAAAACAGTCGAGCTGTCCGTGAATAAGATAGATTTATTTAAGATGAGTTTTGAACTAAGCAAGGAGTGAATGCGTTTTATTACTTTGGATAGTAATACAGCATTGCACAGCTCTAAAAGGTTAACTGTCATTTTTAGAGGTGCTATCTTAGACTTAGCAAATAAAAGATAAAAACGCCATAAATCTTGAAGGAGCAATTTGGCTTTTAAGATACAAGGTGTAAGCCACCCAAGAGGGTCGAAAATACTAGCGATGCTGGATAAGATGGAACGCTTGGTAAATTCATCGTCCTCGATTGGGGACTGTGAGTAACTGAGATTGTCACTCACAGCATTATATTGGACTCCTAAGATATTTAACGTTGATTTATCATTTTCTTCGGAGAAAAGTTTAATGTTTTGACAATGATCTACTGGCAAAGTTTTAAGAAAGGCTTGTGAGTTGCTACTCCATTTTCGGAGCTTAATTTGAGCACAACCTAACAAGTGAATAAGTTGATCTTTTAGTTCCATGGCTTCACGTACAGAGGGCGCCCCTGTGGTAATGTCGTCGACATATTTCTTGTGAAGAAGCGCTTCAGGGAGCGTTCAAGTATTACGTAACGCAATTTTTGAAGATTTTTGACCCCCCCTCCCCCCACTGTAACGCTCCGTAACGTTTTTCTGTACCCCCCCCCCCCCTCTCTAAAGGTTACGTAACACTCAAGTCATCATTTTTACCCTGAAGTCGCAAAAAGTTGTTATAGTTTTTATCCTTCGTATAGTTTTAATTGCCTTATAATAAAACAAGAGATTTTTAATTCGCAACACCTGCGTATTTTGTTTATTTTTTTATAAATTTTTGGCTTTACAAAACACAATTGTTTTTCTCCTTCATTCTCCTAAGTATTTTAGCTTTTTTACTAATAAATTCTTCAAATAAAATAACATATTTATTTTAACCTTTGGCAATGCAATTATAAACAGAAACCCAACTGAAATTAAACATTTTACTCGAAATAAAATCGTATTCTTAACAAAATTAAAAAATAATCAACTATTAACCAAGTATCTAAGTAGGTCTATAAAAACAATTCGATTGAAATTACTGCTCCTCTGTCCACGGGTTTGCTAGCCACTCAGATTCTTTCATCACTGGCACCTGGAGTGCAGACGAAGACGGTTCTGGAATTGTTAAGCCACTTGCATCAACTTCGTCTTCGTCGAGCCAGTCAGCATCCTCAGACGATGTTTCATAACGACGCACAATGCAGAGAAGCTCATTTGCCCTTCTGGCAGCAAGGCGCTGTGGCCGTACTCTAGTTTCACAATGGTCTTGGACAGTCTTGCCATGCACGTAACGACAGTGCATTTGAACACTCCTGTGAGATGTGAAATAGATCCCACAGGTTGGACATACTTTTTTCTTTAGGTCGGATTGTACAGATGGACAAAAGAAATCGTAAGGCATCTGCTTAAACCCTTCTAGAGGAGGTGACAGATTAACGGACAACCTTACAAGAAGTGGCGAAAACTTGGATTTTCCTTTGTCTAACAAACTGGGTACTACGAGCTTGCTTGGGGTTTGAAGTATTGGGCAAGGTGGCGGCATGAAAGTATCCGTAAACACAGATTTCAATGCACTTCTCGGTGGTGAACAGCAGGATTCATCTGCGCATTTTATAACCTGTAAGAAATATTGCGATTCACGGACGTGAACGCTATACCACGCCAGATTTGGTTCTGCTGGATCCTGCATGCTATCTTCGGGCTGTCTATACTCCGCCGAAACGTCATAATTATCAATTTTCATTTCTCTCCACTCTTCTGCAAGTGTTTCCCCAGCGTGCTGAAAATTGCGTTTTTCCAAATCATCATCCGTAGTCATTCCTTTGTCGTCGAGATGAGAACCAAAATGTTCATGAGGCAAAATGACGCCTGCCAGTCGTTTGCTGAGGGGAGCCATGCGACGCTCAACTCGGTTATATGCGCTCCGCCCAGGAGCATTAGTCGCTATAAACAGGGCGTCCAGGTTGTATTTTTTAAAGTGTTCAATCGCAAAGTTCTTGACTTTGCGATAACGCGGGTTTTCGTCCGGCCCACCATCTACAAAGATGATGATTACTGGCTTCACGGTGTTCGATTCTGTCATCATTAAGGATTTGAATGAAGGTATTGATAAAAGTGATTCGAAATCATAAGCGTGGGTGTTCGCTGTGGAGGATGAGTGTTTCCCGCTCCTTATGGATATGTGTGTCGGCCCGCTGTACCCAACAGCTTCTTCCCTACCGAAATTGTTAGGTTCTACGTTGACGCCGGCGTATACAGAAGGAATAAGTTTGTGCCGCTCTGCCACGACCCAGTCATGATCAGGTAAAAGTATTCTGTATTCCATATGCATTAAAAGAGGGCTCTGACTTTTTACTGCCGGTAAACCTATCGGTACACGTGCCTTATCGTCTTGTGAGAGAACGAATACTTGCTGCGGTCCCAGAAGCGAAGCGAGAGATTCCAATGACCTGATTGTAGCAGTGCAAAATTCCCCGTCCTCGTGTTTTTTGTGCATCTCGGTCTGTGGTCTTGCTAACTTTACGGGTACAGTACGTACGTGTCTTCTTCCCTCTTGTGTGTTAGAAACGCGTGGGAGTAAATGAAGATATGTGCCGCTTCGAGAAATTTGGAATCCCATTAACAACAGCCTTTCATGCAGGTCGGACAGAGTGAGACAACTCCTAATCATCTCTGTTCGGCGGCGTTCATCAGCAGCGCTGCCATGAATGGCAATATTAATTATGGTCTCTAGGAGAGCAGGTTGCGAGTCAACTAAAGAGGGCTGTCCAGGGCCAGTTCGAGGTTGTGCTGCAGCAGGATTGTTTCTCTGACGTTCAGTTTTCTCCAGTTTTTCTTTGGCTCGAAATTTTTTTGCACGCTTAGCAGAGTCTCTTTTTTTCTTCAAACATTTCTCTTCTTCTTTCAACTCTTTGCGTAGCTTTTTTATTTCGTCATGAACATCATCTTTGGCTATACCAGTGTCCCTTGCTTCAGTGAGAACATTTATTTTTTGTTGCAGTAGACCAATTTTCTTCATAAGAGTTTCTTGAGCCGGTTTGCTTGGAACATTTTTAGTGATGACCGAATCAACCAAAGTCTTGTCTGGTTCCGTAGACGATGTCTCCACAGTTTCCCCATCAGTATTCTGACTTTGCTCCTCGTGGATATCGCCCATCTTTCGTTTGACGGCAGTGCTTTCATGTCCAGCGACTGCGACAATCGATTCCATGAGAGATGAACACGTGGATGAAGCTACAACATTCGAATCCTATAGACCAAGAGAAAATTAATTAAGAATAGGTATTATTGACACATGCGATAAAAAAGAACATAATATACAACACATATAAGCAGATGCACCTGTTTTTGTTGAGGAGCACGCGAAGTCGAGGGAGCATTGGGCCATAGTGTTGCTGGCGTGCTTGATGTTCGCATAGGTAGCTAGAAATATAAAATACTTATGACCAGTTCTTTTATGAAAAATCAAGGTTTGGACTAAATATAATACTTATGTCATTATTACATTTTAGTAGTAAACTTACTTGTGTAAAATAACTAAGCATTGTTGCTTTCTTCTTCGTGGCCTTCACCTTCAACTCTCGTATAACATCATTTATATGTTCTATAAACTTTTCTTTGTTTTTTAGTTTTTCTTTAGCCGTTTTCCAAATTTCATTGGCATTTTTTTGACATACTTGCGCTGGCAAGTCAGCATGAGAGCCTTTATAGGCCAAGAACAGCTGATGATACAAATCTCCTTCTTTTGAGGACATTACAGTATGAACACTATGAACTCACTTTAATAACAGCGACTACAGCAATTTGCTTCTGCATAAACACTAACGAATACTGACAACAAAAACAACATTAAATGACGTACAATACAATCTAGGGATTCCCCGTGAAATATAAACGAAAAGGTTTACCAACATGCGAGAACAAATTAAAAATGGCGACCACAGACTAATACAATCGAGAGATTCCCCGTAAAACGTAAACGAAAAGGGTTGCCAATTTGGGAGTTTTATTTCCCTATTTTTTTATATAAAAAAAGAAATAATGTTACGTAACGTGTTGTAAGAAGGACCCCCTCCCGCCCGTGTAACGCATCGTAACGTTTTACGAGACCCCCCCGCCCCCCCAAATTGCGTTACGTAATACTTGAACGCTCCCTCAGCTGCGCGTGGATACGCGGTACCATGATCAGCAGCTAATTGGTGGAGGGTGTGGATAGCCAGATAAGGTGAGCTACTAACCCCGTAGGTGACAGTCGCAAGTTCGTACTCTTTAACTGGATCACTAGGAGATTCTCGCCATAGAATATGTTGAAAGCTTCGATCCTCCGGCCTAATCAAGATTCCTCTATACATTTTTGAGATATCACACGTCATAACTACTTTATGTAGTCTGAAGCCGGTTATGATATCTATAATATCCACCTGAAGTTTAGGGCCAGTAAATACAATATTGTTTAACGATAGATCGTTAGTGGTTTTAGAACTGGCATCGAATACCACACTCAATTTAGTGGTCGTGCTCTCCGGGCGAACGACGCATCTATGAGGGATAAGATAACGATTGAGAGTAGGTACGACGCTGTTAGGTACGGTATACATGTGATTTAAATTCTCGCATAAAATTAATATAATCGGATTTAAGTTCAGTCTGACGATTAAGTTTTTTTCAAGATGAGTCAAACGCGCCAAAGTACTATTATAAGATTCACCTAAAGTACAATCGCCATCCTTTAAGAGGATAGGTACGACGTATCGTCCGTTAGGTTCACGATAGGTTAAATCGGTGTACATGCGTTCGCAGATATCATTTTCAGGGACAGTGATGTCCACGCGCGGTGGTTCCTCCACTTCCCAAATTTTTTTAATTTGTTCATCTAACGTGAATGTGGTGGCCACTAAAGAGCACGCGGTGTTTAAAGGCACAGAGTATGCGTTTACTGTCCCGGTGAGAATCCACCCGAAAACACTACGCAGAGCGGTTGGTAAACCGGGCCTCAGATTGATACGTTGACCGTCATAGATTTCGGGGAATAACTCCGCCCCTATTAATAAATCGATTTTCGCGGGTACATCGTAGTCGCGATCAGCTAACACTAGATGGTTGCAACATTCTCGAACGACTGATGGTACTTTAACGTTAGGTATTAGAGCAGTAATGTTATCTAATACGACTGGCTTTATATTAAAATTCGGAGCTTCACCGTGTACGGGTCGTATAGTGCATTCCGTCACCCCCCTTACTTGAGTGACTGAGTTTTGTCCTAGTCCGGCTATATTAAGCTTACACCGGCGGATCTTTAACCCGAGCGACCGCGCGCACGCCGAAGTGATAAAACAATCCTGCGCCCCACTATCTACGAGTGCACGGACGATACATTGAGTGCCGGCGGCAGTATTGAACGCGCGCGCCTGACATGTCCCTAGTAGTACCATATCGCAGTGGGGAACAGCGGCGCGCGCATGAGCAGTAACGTTCGCTCCAGTGGTCGCGCTGGCGCTGGATAGCGCTGGGTCAATATGCAATAGGGTATGGTGACGTAATTCACATAACGTGCAAGCCATTTTAGATAGGCATTTATCTATGACGTGATTTGTACGCAAACAATTTGTACACATATTATTTTTACCTTGTACTAACGCGAGTCTAGCACGAGAATCTAATGATTGAAAGGTAGGGCACCGATAAATCGAGTGCGCATCACTGCAATGAGCACAAGTTACATTTGCAGGTGGGTTTGATTTAGCGAGATAAGATGAGCGTTTTGATCCGCTGCTATTTTGCCTGCTAGCCGCAGGCGGAGATTTTTTCCCCTCAAGATTACGAGGGTTAGATATATGCTTGATGTTAGATTTAGAAGATAACTGACTAGTTTCTAATGGCCGATTTCTGATTTGAGTATTTGACGCTAAGTATGTGCTTATCTCGATTTAAGCATCTGTCATTCTTGATCATCTGCCACTTTAAGTTTTCTGCGATGCTGAGCAAGGTTTGAGTATACGTTGTCAAGTCATGCCAAAGTATACCCTATGTCATACAAAAAACCTTCATTGACGTTCAATTGGGTTTCACAACTGAGAAAAACACATTTGATCATTCCCAAATTCTTAAACCATTGTCAACGTTACATCATCGGTGTAGCCAGATTGGGCGCCTTTTTGCCATTTAGGCTACTCGGAATGGTGCCGGGGCGACCAATTTTTACGAGCGGCGCCAATTAGGCTACCTCAGAAAAAAATTGGGTCGATTTTATGTGATTTCGGAATGAGACTACCTAATACAACATTATCTGAGGAATGATGAAATGAACTGGAAACCAAAATGCTTTTAACAGTTCATCACTATTTTTCATTATACTTCAGTGCGCAACAACACAGGGAAATAAAGAAATAATAAATGATTCTTGTGGCTAGCGCATTTAAGTTTCGAAGAATGTTTCGTGGTTTTAGTGAATAATGGTCGTTTTGAGTTTTTTATAAATGGACATACGAAATTTTCGCCGACTTTGAGCTTGTCGAATCTGGCTACACTGGTTACATTTGGCAGTTGATAGTTGACAAGCCTGTGCTTAATTGGTGATCAAGCGAAATAAATACAAAATAATATATAAACTGATAAAACGAGTGACAAAGAAGACCTTGTCTTCCTTGGAGATGCCTCCATGAAGACCGATGCGTGGAAGAAGAGTGTTCACCCTGAATGATCGAAAACATTAGATTGGATGCAAATATTTCACGCCTGATAGATCTCAGATGCTCGAAGAACGGATGGTCAATGGGGCTGTTAAGTTCTGGAGTGGCGACCGCGTGGCGGAATACGCAGTGCTTTAAGGCCTCCCTCTGTAGACCGATGACCTGGTTAAGGTCACGGAAATCCGATGTATGAAAGACGCACAGGACCGGTTGTTGTGGCGACGCTGGGGAAGTCCTTCGGCAGAAATGATGACGATGATGAGTGAGATCTTCAAGAAAAATATTCAAAAAGTGCCAGTTTTTGTGTGTGTGGTCGCCAGTAGCTTTACCTGCGCGAAAACCGAGAGTTATCCAACAGGAACTATGTGAAAAGTGGAGATGGACCGGTTATATGATGCGCGATAACCAAGGGACATGGAGAAAAGTGACAAACTGGTAACCAAGAGATGGGAAAAGAAGCCATTGAAGACAGTGTCAGAGATGGGAATGGGATATGGGAAAGACTGCTGGTCCAAGATGTCGGCAAAAAGTGTAAGAAATGGCGCGCTGTGGTGTTGGCGAGTAGGTCAGGACAGACCCCAGTGGAAACTGTTAGTGTAGGCATATGCGAAGAGGCACACTGAGATTAGGAACATTTTATAAACTATAAACATGTATTGTATAGACTTCAGTTTTATATCTATGATTTCAGAATAAAAGACTTTGTTATTCCGTTTATTTTATTATTATATTTATTTTTTGTTATTATGTCCTAGGTTCTAATTCTGGTCATTGTATAATTTTTTTTCAAAGTATATACTTCCAAATACGTTCAACCATTGAAGTGTGATTAACAAATATCCAAACATACAGACTTTCATACCTATATAAAATAGGTATTAGTAGAATCCACAAGACAAGAAGAGATTACAACGGATTATTTGGTTTAGGACAGCGATGAAATTGTGTACAGAATTTGGCTTTTGTATGATACGATTTTGGTATCAGAACAGTAAAAGATGATAAAAACAACATGACAAGTCTCATTTATTTATTATTTTACAATATACGTAGGCAGATACTATATTGCTTGTTAACACATATTTAAACACAGTCCTCTTTCATAATATCAGACACATCCAATGGCACCGACCCTGGCTAATATTGTTTTTCTTTGGAGGTTCTTCGATGGCTAGCAAAGCCTTCGGTGTTGAAAACCCAGGTCAGCCATTAAAAATTGCATGAGAATAGTCTACATTTGTTGGTAAATCACAATTGCAATCAGATTCCAATGCAGATGCACAAGTGCCCTCTTGAGATATCTTGTGAAATTCTGAGTAAAATACATTGAGGTAATAATGTATGTAAAATATTCTGTAGTTCTATGAGATATCACAAGAACCAGCAACTGCTCGCTCTAAACACATTCACTTCTAGTAATTATAAGCTTCAATTCTTGATTTTGGAAATAACAAATTATATTGTATATTATTTTCTTACGATAAGACATCATTGACAAAATAAATACGGTTGCCATGACAATCTTGAAGTAATTGACTAGTACCTACGATTCATTTCATAGTTTCATAATAAGGTTGTATACATTTCAAATAGGTATCTATTAAATTGCTTAAATATGAAAAATCAAGTTATTAAAGATTATAATATCTTTAATAACTTGAGTTGTTTAATCTTGAATGATGTAATATAATACTAACGTACTTTTTATAGCTGTATAAAATTTGGGTTATTGGACGACTCGCCCGAATTTAACTCGCCCGAATCGGGCGAATTGTCCACTTTTAAAAATATTCATTTTTCTGTGTCGATTCGCCCGAAGTTATTTTATCGGTGGGCGAATCGACCACTCCAATATTATTTAGTGGACAATTCGCCCGAATTTTATTTTAGAGAACAAACAATATAAAAGTACAGTCGTACTCACCCGTCTCGGTAATAATATGAAGAATTAATCGAAGTTAAGAGATATTTTACTAGAAACTAGGAAAGCAATTCAAACTACCAGGAGGCCAGAATCATGAAGAAGTATTTGCAGAGCTAGAATCATTAGCGGTAGAGACTAACGGAGTACTAGGGCTTCAGAATCGAAAATCGCCCGGTATTCTTTTTACCGCTCATGATTCCAGCCTAGCTTCCTCATGATTATAATCTCCTGGTACTTAAGTTAGTCTTTACCGGTACTGAAATGACCTGATAGCGTATATAACTTCCTCTTTATTTTTTGTCTTGTCTTGTCTTTTGTCTCCCTCTTAGTGTTTTGTCGCCAATGAATCAAAAGAATCATGAGCGGTAAAAAGAGTACGAGAGTACGTTGAGATTTGAACGTTAGATATGATAAACAGGTGAAAAAACAATAAGAGGGAGATAGCAATATTCGCTACAAAAAAATGAAAAAGAAAGCTCTATACGCTATCAAGTCATTTCGGTACCGGTAAAGACTAACTTAAGTACCAGGAGATTATAATCATGAGGAAGCTAGGCTGGAATCATGAGCGGTAAAAAGAATACCGGGCGATTTTCGATTCTGAAGCCCTAGTACTCCGTTAGTCTCTACCGCTAATGATTCTAGCTCTGCAAATACTTCTTCATGATTCTGGCCTCCTGGTAGTTTGAATTGCTTTCCTAGTTTCTAGTAAAATATCTCTTAACTTCGATTAATTCTTCATATTATTACCGAGACGGGTGAGTACGACTGTACTTTTATATTGTTTGTTCTCTAAAATAAAATTCGGGCGAATTGTCCACTAAATAATATTGGAGTGGTCGATTCGCCCACCGATAAAATAACTTCGGGCGAATCGACACAGAAAAATGAATATTTTTAATAGTGGACAATTCGCCCGATTCGGGCGAGTTAAATTCGGGCGAGTCGTCCAATAACCCTAAAATTTATATCAGTAAATTTTATGCAATCTTGTGATGTCTCTTTTTCGTTTGTAAAATGGAACGTAAGGATGAAAGAGAAAGTGAATGGAACTTTGACAGGTCCATACATAAGTAGGTACTTACTTAACTGATCTAGGTAGATTCTCAATTGTGAAACGTAAAATACTCAAAGGTTTCCTAAATTATTTGACACTGACTTGACAATACTCAACTGATTATTCCTGCTTTACTTAAATCAGAAATCGGGCCTAAGACTTTTACGTAGTCTTGAAAAAACTTTAACAATTCACAAAAAGTGGGTATTTGTGAAATGTTTTGAGATTCGAACCGATTACGCGTATCCGAATCCAGCATGCGCGAAGTTAATCTGGTTCTTTTTAATAAAAGCTTTAACAGTAAAACAATCTTCAAATTTTACTAATTTATTTTCATTCACAGGATATAACAGATTTTCAGTCTTGGCTATAGATTGTAACATGTGCAGTAATTCAGTAGAATTAACAATTGCTCGATGCAGTACAGATACCTTACTAAAGGCTAAGGCCGTTTCAATCTCACTTAAAATTATATTAATTGTTCGAAAATTTGTTAAGAAATATTAAACATTCCTAAAATGTAAGTAGAGTAAATAGAATTTTCTTCTTATGTAATCATATTTTTAACTAATCTCTCGATCCTTTTTAAACGTTCATCTAAAATTAATGTATTGTTATGTAAGACTTCTGTACTGTTATCAAAACAATCTAACATTTTGGAGACCAAAGTTACTTTACTATCTAATATTAATTGGTCGCTTTTCAACTGAGAGATGAGAGAATCATATCGAATTGCGTCATTATGATCTAAATTACCTGTAACGATTTTTATCATGGATCCAAGTGGATCAATTAATCCTCGCTTAAATCTTTTAGCTGGTACAAGTTGCTGAAATTTTTCGATAGTCCTATCCTTTAGATAATCCGTTTGAGTACGAATACCTAAAAACTCATGGCTGTAAGGTTTATTAACATCTACTAATTTACTGAATTAATTATATTTAATAAAACTTAATTCTAGATCATTACCTAAGCTATCTAAATTTAAAAGTTTTATAATTAACCACTTATCTACTTGTTTAAACGCCTGCCCTTGTTTCACGGGAAGAATACCGGGGTTTTTCTCAACCTTTTGAAGTTGAAGAGCCCATGTTACTTGCGCTACTGCCAATAGCGTGAAGCACTACCTGCGGAGGACGTTTTATATTTTTAATTGGGACTTTTGTGTTTCTAGTTCCAATTGTAACAGGGATTACATTATGTTCTAATCCACCGCTGACATTTGCCTTTCTATAGCGTGGCTTGTCTTTACTTAATCTGGTATTAACTTCTTTTGCATAAATTGTGTCGCCTATTTCAAACTTTTTGCTTATCTCACCACCCTTGCTATTTCTAATCTTTTGCTTTGTTTCAATCATCTGATCAGATATGTAACTACAGAGTACGTTTTGCATGATCTTTTAATAATTGTTGTGCATAGTTTTTCTCGAAATTTGCATTTAATATAGAATTTGAATCAGTATGACCGAAAACAACTTCAAATGGTGTCAAACCTGTCGTTGTATGTATGGTATGATTATAAGCCATTATTGAAAGGTCATAACGGAAGCTGCATCAGTGCATTTCCGATCATATTTAGCTAAACGGTATATTTCTATGATAGTCGAATGGAAAAGCTCTACTATGCCTGTTGAATTAGGGTTATTAGGTGTACTGATGTGTAATTGTATATTGTACATTGTCATTAATTCCTTCAAAAATTCATTATTAAATTCACTGCCCGGATCGCAACTAATTTTTTTGGGGGTGCCGTAAATGGAAAAATATTTAATAAGAGCACGTATTACTTAGGGTGTAGATCTATTTGATATTTCAATTGCTTGTCCCAATTTACTGAATGCGTCGACTAATATAATATACAGATTCTATAGCAAAAATATCTATGAAAATTTCCTGAAATGGTGCATTTTGTGTTTGTGTTAATTGTAGAAAAGGCTTTATGGGTTTTCTCTCATACTTGGTTTTACGGCATGCTTCACAATTATTTATTACGGCTGATAATATCCTCTCTTGCATGTTATTCCAAAAATAATTTCTTCTTATCCTGGACATGGTCTCTTTTATACCTCTATGACACGTTTTTCCTTCATGATGTTGTAAGATGATTTCTTTTTGTTCGTTTTAATCTTCAACAAAAACTACATGCTCAGAACATTCCACGAATTCTACCATTCCCTTTTTAAATAATTGTATAATAACTTTGTTAAAGGAGGCCTATGTCCAGCAGTGGACGTCTTTCGGCTGAAATGATGATGATGATGATGATGATGATGAACTTTGTTAAACTGTTTCCTATGCTCTACACTTTCAAAATATATAAAGTATTTAATTTTATATTTAATATATTCTTTTAAAAACTGTTTGATTAATTGTTCATTATTTATTGGTAAAAATAATAATAATAAAAATAATAAAATGTTTATTTGCGCCTTCAAAAATTAACATAAAGAAACAGGTTTACAATAAAATAGGCCGAAAGGTAGTTACAATATTTAACGTGTTAGAGTTGCAACTAATACCTAAACTAAGATAACTTAATATCTTGTAATATAGGTATCGGCGCCCACCCTCAATTGTATTCACATAATATTAATTGTACATTAGAGCCAAAAGATTAATACAGCTTTATAATTAATAATTCAAATTTCCGTTATACAATTTAAAAAGATAAAGGATCATTCTAAGTACAAAAATAAACCAGACAAGTAAAACTGCTTCTTTCTCTTCTCCCAAAACAATTCAACTATAATTTGATTGCTTGCTTAAAAATTTACAATGCAAGAGAGAAAAACAAAAGTTTGAGGAAGTAATTAACATTAATAAGATTATTATTTGATAACATGAAAAGGATTTAAGAAAGATTGTAATTGTGTGTTGTATTGTGGGGGTGTGGGTGTGTTTGGGTGTGAGGGTTATGTGTGTGTGTTTGGGTGTGTATGTCATGTAAGTGTGCGTGGAAGAGTGGTTGTGAGTGATGTGGAGAGAGTGAAGATGTGTGTGGAGTGTGTGAGGGTGTGATTACGTATGGGATATGTCTATACATGTGTTTGGCGTTTACAATACATAAATACTTGCAACTTACGGAGTATTTATGCAGGGACATGAAACAATTTTTCAGTTTCGTCATATGTGAGTGATAGGAGCCAGCTGATCACTTTCCGTTTACACTCTCTCTTTGACAAGGAGAAAATTTCATTTTGTTTGTTAGCCACGTTATACAGTCTTGGGCCCAGGAACAGGTTAAATCTTTGAGCAAAAGATGTTCTACAAGCCCCAGATTTACATATTTCTAACCGCCTTCTCCCTGAGTTTTCTTTTGCAGTGGTATTTAGTCTGATACCGGAATGTTGTTTCACAATTAACAGTAGTACAAAAAGTTTACGTACCGTAAGTACATTACTAACTCTGTACAGCTCCGTCGCGGAAAAATCCATGGGCTTAAAGTAACAAACCTTAAGCAAAGCTCTTTGAGCACGTTCAATAATTAAATTATGCGTTTTGGCAGCACCACACCAGATAGGGATGCAATAAGTTATTACTGCTTGGCACAATGAATAGTAGATCACTTTCATTAAGTTGGTACTGGCTGAATATCTGATTTTTTTGAATACATAGATAAGTTTTCTAATTCTGTTAGCAAGATTAATAATATGATTTTTAAAGTTCAAATTTTTGTCAAATATAAAACCTAGATATTTTATAGATTCAACCGAAGACAATGACGGACAGGAGCAATTTACAGTTTCAGTATAACAAGTGTGAGCGATTAAGTGATGTGTCAGTTGGCGCGATTTACCGGGGTTGCAAATTGAGAAAGGGATGAATTTAGTTTTATCTGTATTTAGCGAGAGATGATTTATGGCAAGCCAGTTAGTGACCATATTGAAACCAAATTGTGCCTTCTGGTAAACTTCATCCCAAGTGTCACCATGGAAAGTTAGGGTCGTATCATCGGCATATGAAATAATTTTACAGTTTTCGATATTAAGTTGTGTAAGCTCATTAATGTACACAACTAAGTTCTAAGAACCTACCTTATGTTAACATCTTAAATATTCTGTACACTTAGTTCGCAATAAAGAATTTGAATTTGAATATGAATAACGTTGGGCCCAAAATACTACCCTGTGGCACTCCATGGGTAACAGGCAGATCATCACTCATATAATTTGCAATTTTGACCCTTTGTGTTCTTCCGGATAAATAATCTTGAAGCAAATTCAGTTGTTTTCCCCGAATACCAAGTTGATGTAACTTGTTAACTAGGGTGGGAATAGAAACCGTGTCAAAAGCTTTTGCCAGATCGAGAAAAATAGTGAGACATTTTTTTTTGTTACCTATTGTTTTAAAAATGTGATAAGTAAAATTATTTAATGCATCTTCTGTAGACTTGCCGGATCAGTAACCAAATTGATGATTAGAAAGTAGATTATACTTTTCTAGATATTTTATTAGCCTTGTATTAATTATCCTTTCTAAAATTTTTGACAGAGATGTAAGAATAGAAATAGGTCGATAGTTAGTGACACAGTTTCCATCTTCACCCTTGAAAATGGGTCGAACTATAGACCGTTTAAGTGAGTCGGGAAATGTTCCCAGCCTTAGGCACATGTTAAAGATATACGTAAGCGGGGGCACTATTTTTACCCGACTGCCGAAGGAGGGTAATGTGTTTATCAGTCTATGTATGTATGTATGTATGTATGTATGTATGTATGTATGTATGTATGTATGTATGTAAGTATGTATGTATGTTTGTTCCTATGTGGCGTTCTAGAGACCAAACGCGTGGGCCGATTTTGATGGTTCTTACGTCAATCGATTCGTCTTAACCCCGCGAGTGTCACTGGCTACATTAAAATTGTAAAATAGGAAAATGGCGGTTCTTGGGCGCCATATTGTGGGGGCCCAAATATTTTTTTTCTTCCTAACCTATCGTGTGGGGTATTAAAATAAAGGGTTTTAAGAGGTGATTTCAAAAATGTATAACACTTATATGTTTAAATGTACCTAATTCGAAAAAAAATAACTTAAAAGTTAAAAATAAAAAAGTTAATTAAAAATATCAAAAAACCCGACTGCTTGAAAAGCGAACTAAAAAGACGTAAACAAGAAGAAAATCATGCTGTGCAGTCGGAAGATATATCTGGTTATGGTCAGCAAGCTCGCGAATATGTATCCTCCGACTGCACAGCATGATTTTCTTCTTGTTTACGTCTTTTTAGTTCGCTTTTCAAGCAGTCGGGTTTTTTGATATTTTTAATTAACTTTTTTTGTTTTTTATCATTTTAAGTACAACAGATGAGATTCCATCATCACCTGCAGCACAGTTACTCCTCAGCCCACAGATTAGTTCTTCAATTTCGGTTTCATCAGTGTCAAGAAGAGCAAATGAATTGCTCGATGAGGCAGATGTGTTGCATTGCCGAACATTGGACATGGCACTGAGAAATGATCCAGTTGGAGGAGTGATTTTGTTAGCTAAGTTTTCCCCTACAGTAGCATAGAATTTATTTGTGGCATTGACAGATTCCTGCGGTGTTGGCTCCATGAAAGCAGATCTAATGAGTTATCCTTTTTTACATTTCTATTTGTTATATTATTAATAGCATTCCATATATTTTTACTATTTTTACCCGCTTCTTTGAGTAGATTTTTTTCATATTCACGTTTTAATTTCTTAACAAGGTTATTAAAGAAATTTCTGTATCTCTTATATGTTATTTCCAGCACTACGTTATCCGGATTAAGTTAATTTTTTTTGTGCATCCGATCCCTGTTGCGAGTACACCTGATGAATCCAGTTGTCATCCAAGGTTTCATAATTCTGTTTCTATTTGTTATATTTAGTATTTTTGTGTTTACCTGTATGATATCAGTAATTTTAGTTATAAATATGTCCATAGCCTCATTCGGATTAGTCGCGTCAAAAAGTGATGTGAAGTCAAGATGATCACATGCCATCTTAATTGCCTCATAGTCAAGGTGAAAGAAATCCATTGTAGCAGGAAAATAGACCTGGCCAGCCTTAGAGCTTAGTCATTCTTTGTTTAGTTGTAGCTTGCAGAAGTCCCCTTCACAGTCGATTCGTATTGCGGGAATACCCTCCCTTTTTCTCAAGAAAATCTTGCCGTACGAGACCCAGCAGTATATATACTCAAGTGTTTTGCCTTTTCTCGTGCAAGATAGAATAATCGCCTCTTCTTAGCTGTTAAGTTTTCAGACATATAGATTGGATTTGGTGAGCCATCTAAGAGTATGTCTTTTGTGGATAATTTGTTATCTCCGTTTTTCTTGTTATAGTTTTTGTAGGCGTGTAGGAGACTGTCTTTAGCAACAACTGTGGTCATATCAACTATAACTGTGCCACCACTCCTTTCAGATTTGGACTTTAGGCGATAAATATCCCGAATGTCTGATTGTTGTAGGTTGACATTCATAACCTTACTGGTATCAATGAGAGTCTTGGAGAGAGAAACTTTGGTTTCATTTTTTCTCAAAGGCAAGTTTCTTATCTCCAAGCTAGATGACTTATTATAGGTCTCTAAGCTTTCTATTTTCTCCTCCAATATCTGTATGTATGCCAATTTTTCTCGATTTTCCCTCTTCAGATGACCCAATTTTGGTAGTAATTCGTCGTATTTTGCTGATAAGAATTTGGTGGTTTTTTCTATCTCAGCGTTTTGGCTCTTAATATCATTTACTGTACTCATCAGTGTATTATACCTTGAATCCTGACTATCCGTAAACACCTTCATCATTTTTCGAATTTCCCCTAAGAAGTCGTTTAAGTAATCATCATGTTGATGCTTGCGTTTGAACCTCTGAGTGATGTTAGAGAAATTCTGTGGCAATGTAGAAACAGAGCTTACCTCCGGTTCAGAATCATACAGCATTTCTGTTGGCTTATTCGGGGGAGTTCTCCTCGACATATTTCAAGTTGTTTTATATATATCAAATAAAAACAATATATATATAATATATTATTATAGACAGACAGACAGACAGACAGACAGACAGACAGACAGACAGACAGACAGACAGACAGACAGACAGACAGACAGACAGACAGACAGACAGACAGACAGACAGACAGACAGACAGACAGACAGACAGACAGACAGACAGACAGACAGACAGACAGACAGACAGACAGACAGACAGACAGACAGACAGACAGACAGACAGACAGACAGACAGACAGACAGACAGACAGACAGACAGACAGACAGACAGACAGACAGACAGACAGACAGACAGACAGACAGACAGACAGACAGACAGACAGACAGACAGACAGACAGACAGACAGACAGACAGACAGACAGACAGACAGACAGACAGACAGACAGACAGACAGACAGACAGACAGACAGACAGACAGACAGACAGACAGACAGACAGACAGACAGACAGACAGACAGACAGACAGACAGACAGACAGACAGACAGACAGACAGACAGACAGACAGACAGACAGACAGACAGACAGACAGACAGACAGACAGACAGACAGACAGACAGACAGACAGACAGACAGACAGACAGACAGACAGACAGACAGACAGACAGACAGACAGACAGACAGACAGACAGACAGACAGACAGACAGACAGACAGACAGACAGACAGACAGACAGACAGACAGACAGACAGACAGACAGACAGACAGACAGACAGACAGACAGACAGACAGCGAAGTCTCAGTAATAGGGTCCCGTTTTACCCTTTGGGTACGGAACCCTAAAAATACTTCAAGTATTTTTTGTTTCTCACGGGAAAGATCAGTAACTTGAAAATGGTTTTTGTGCCACGTAAAAACGAATATCTGGTTAGGTTTAGTGTCTATTGCTTCTTGTAATATTGGAATACCAATTGATTCCATGTCTTTGGCTGAATGAACTGTAAATGTTTTATCTATCACAGGTTCAAATGGAATTAGTTCATTTGTATCACATTCAGAACTGGCTGTTAGAGTAGCAGACAAATCCGAGATGGAAATTGTTCTAGAGTCATCACTATCGTAATCAATTAATTTTTAGTTATTTTTCGGTTTTTGTTCTTTTTCATCTACGAACAATACCAAAGAAAGGACATTCGGGTAGGCCGCATAAATACTCAAACTGCCAGACCATGATTAAAAACTAACAAAGATAAAATAAAATAAAAAAAAGAATGATCCACATAGTCTTCACATTCACAATAATTAAAATAAAATAATATAATACTTTTTTTTTTTTTTTTTTTAAAACTGTCGGTAGTCAAAACACAAATTATTACAGTTTTATTATTCTTCTAGAACTTTCGTGAATTAATTAAATAATTGAAGGATTTTTCATGTTTTTGTTTGACAAGAAGAACATAAGTCTCATGTTCGTCTTCGATCTCATATTCGTCTTCGACTTGTAGTTTTATTAGTGCGGCAAGTGAGTCCCCGCTTCAAAATTTGCATGAAAACGGGCAGTCAATATGACGCCTTTATCTCTTGACGGTTCAACCATCGCTTACACTGAAACTGCTAAGAACCTTGGTGTCTTAATAGATAGTAATCTTTCTTGGCGAGCTCAAGTAAATGAGGTAAGTCGTAAGGTGCACTTTTCCTTTCACTCGTTAAAATCCCTTCAAAGCCTCTTGCCCTTTAAAACTAAAATCTATCTAGCTCAAACTCTAATTCAGCCGATTATCGATTACGCTGATGCCTGCTATCTGGATGCCACGGAGGAGCTCTTAAATAAGCCTGAGCGCTTGCAAAACCTGTGCATCCGTTTTGTTTTTGGTCTGAGGAAACCATACGACCATGTCTCTCAGTTCCGCAAGGATCTCAAGTGGCTCCCTATCCGCCTTCGCAGGAACACGCGAGTATTATGTCTCCTCTTCAACATCCTGTTTAACCCTACCTCCCCTAATTATCTACGCGATCACTTCTCCTTCACTCGCCCTGCCGATGTCCCATGTTGATCACACCTTAAGCATCACCTAAACTTCTCATCCCATAGTACTAATTTCTATTCCCACTCCTTCTCTGTTCATGCAGTACGACTGTGGAACTCACTTCCACCTAATATTTGTGATTCCCAAAATGTACATCTATTCAAGAAACAAGTCAAAGATCACCTCTCCACCATATTGTAATTATTATATATTATTATGTATGTATTTTTATATTCTATATGTTTATTTAAGGTATATGTGTTATTTATACATAATTAGTTAAGATAAATAGTTATATAGTTGTTAGTCTATTTTAAGTTTCCTTATTTCCTTCTACACACTGTGTCTTAGTATATCATCCAACTTTCCTTTCGCAGGTCTGCTGGAAGAAATTTCTATTTGAATTAAGCAGTACCTTTGTGCTCTTCTATATGTATTATTTCTTTTCTCTGTTAAGTGTTTTGTGTGTACATAAATAAATAATAAGATTCCGTTCTACGAAAAATTGTAGTCAATAAACCTACAATTGCAATACATCTCAAATATTCATTAATGAATTATAATAGTTTTATTATTCTTCTAGAACTTTCGTGAATTAATCAAATAATTAAAAGATTTTTCATGTTTTTGTTTGACAAAAAGAACATAAGATTTCGTTCTACGTAAAATTGTAGTCAATAAACCTACTTTTAAAGACACTTGCGTAAATCGAAACGAACAGTATTCATTATTATTTATTTTTGTACCTTTTGCAATACATCTCAAAACCTTAGAGATTATCTGATTTCTAGAAATTATTGGCAAAATCTGGAAAGCAAAGGCGATTAAATAGTGCTGACACTAAAAAGTTCGATTCGATTAGAACCAAATAAAAAAATACATGTTGGGGGTGTCATGGGAACTCACTTTGAACGAAGTACCTTTTGCCGGGTATTATGTATTAATACAGAGCCAACTAGTATGGTCTTAAGTTTGAATTGCGTATTGATTCATCATGAGATGCATAAACTGTGGTGTAGCAACAAATGAAAGAAATCCCAATCAATCCCAAGAAACAGAACCAGAGTCCATCAAGTCTAATAACACCAAACATAAGCTATGTATTGTGAGTGAAAATAAAAATAACAAGATTTTATCTAAAGCCGAGAATTCATTTCAAAACTGTGAAATTTGTCATTCTGTTTCCCCGAATTGTGGCACGGAGCAGCTTATCAACAACTTGGCGAAGAAATTAATAGAATATACATTTAATGATTTCTGCATTATTCTAATTGGAGAAAAAACTTCTATAAAACTGAAAACTATGTGGACATAATAATAAAACTGAGAGAAAAATTGCAGAAAATACAGCACACGAATATTATAATATGTGTTCCTACTTTCAAATTAAGTGATAATTCAACATTGTTCAACTGGCGAATAGATACCTTTAATAATCTACTTCATTTAGACTTGCAGATGTACAACTATGCAATGGCGTTTGACTCAAATTTAGACTTGTGTTACGATTTTACAATGTTCTCTAAGTTTAGTAGGAAAATAAACGATCGTGGTATGCGAAATGTGTTTTATAATCTGTCGGTAACTATAGCAGATTATAATTCATTTTCTCAACAAGAAAATATAGCTGACAACCAAACAAGCATATCGTCTCCACGATGCGATTTTTTTCTCTAATCATATAAATATATTGCATCAAAATATTGCCGGTCTCTTAAGCAAGTCCGACTTACTGGTTATTTGTATGCAGGAATTGTTAAGTAAACAAATTGATTTAAATGTTATATGTATTACCGAACATTTCATAATGTCTGGCCAAGAGAAACTTTTACATATACCAAATTATAAGCTAGCGGCATGTTATGCTAGACAAAACATTAAGCGCGGTGGAGCCTGTATCTTACTTAAAAAAGGCATCGAATATAAAGAACTGCCTGACATTGTGAGACATTCGATATCGGGCATTATAGAATGTTGCGCAATTGAATTACCTTCTCAAAAACTTACAATTCTTTGTGTGTATAGACCACCAAAAATCACTAATCTACACCAAGTATGAAAACCTAGATATAATACTTAAAAAGATTTCTAAACCCAGCAAAAAAATTATTATGTGCGGCGATTTTAACATAGATATTCTGAAAAAGAACAGAATTATTGGATTTTGAATATTTTCTTCTTTTTTCAAAGTAACATTTGCTTAGATAATATTGCGCACAATACAAAACAAAGCGGCCAAAGTGAAATAATAGACTTCGGATTATCCGATCATACGGTCCAAATATTTACAATGAAAGTTAGTAAGTTCAGTCAAGTTAAAACATGGAAGACATCAAGACGAGACATATCTGAAGAAAATTTAATTATCTTTAGAAATCATCTCCAAAACTTATCGTTTTCAGATATATATAGCACAGAGGATCCAAATGAAGCATATGATAACTCTTTAGAAATATTTCAACTCCTGTATGAACTATGCTTCCCCTTCAAAACAGTCATATTAAGATCTGAAAAAAAGATCAAATGGGTATCTAGAGGTATTAGAATCTGCAGCAAAAAACAACGCCAGTTACTCTGGAAACAAAGACTTAATCCTACTAGAGAAAATAAAACGACATTTAAAGAGTACTCAATAAAATTTAAAAAAAAATATCAAACTGACCCAGAAAGCACCGAACAACTTTCTAATTAAAAATTCCAAAAATAAATCTAAAACAACCTGGCAAATAATAAATAATACAAAATCTATAAGTGAACCCATAACAAGAATAAACCCTAATGAAATTGCTCAATCATTCAACGATTTCTTTATTGATCAGATCTCAGATCCACCCCTGGACACAACTAAAGATACGCTAAGAATAACGTATAACCCTCATTCTATTTTTATGGCTCCAGTTGTCCCTCAAGACATTATAAGGGTGATCAAATCTTTAAAGAACAAGAAGAGCTATGGATATGACGGTATTTCTACAAACGTTATAAAATTTGTCTGTTCTACAATAGCTAACCCTCTAAGCCACATTATTAACTCAAGCATATCCGTTAGAACATTCCCCGATAGTCTTAAAACCACAATAGTTAAACCAATCCATAAGAAGAACAACAAAGAAGACATGGCTAACTATAGACCAATAGCTTTAATCCCCGTATTTTCCAAAATAATCGAAAAAGTAATTTATGAGTCATTTTATTCATTTCTGTCAAAATATTATATATTATGTGAGGAACAAAAAGGTTTTCGTAAAAATAAAAATATAAATATGGCCATATACGATTTAATTAATAAAATAATGGTTAATGTGGATAAAAAAATACCAATTTGTGCCATTTTTACCGATATGACCAAAGCTTTTGATTACGTGAACCATGAAACGCTTTTGGTCAAACTTGATGCTTACGGTATACGAGGAAATGCCCTACGACTAATAAAATCATATCTAAGTGGACGTCTTCAGTATACAGAAATCTCTAAAATATGCATCAAATCAAAATGTGAGGTTAAATATTTATCTGGTCCTAGGGCAATTAAATATGGCGTTCTTGGGCCATTATTATTCTTATTATATATAAATGATCTACCCCGACACATCCCATACCCTTGTGTGTTATTTGCCGATGACAGTACAATCCTAATAGACTGCCTCAACAAAGATCTTTACGAAAATTAAATAAATAATTCTCTGAAATTAATAATAAACTGGCTCAACGACAATAATCTAATCATAAACCTCAATAAAACAAATATAATGCATTTTTATCAAAAAATTCTTCCTTTAAACCTAAAAATTAATTATAAAGGACAAACTATTGATAGCGTTAGCGTGGCTAAATTCTTGGGTATATTGATTGACAGTCAAATAACTTGGAAACCGCAGGCTGAAGAAGTTTGCAAAAGATTAAGCACGTCTGCGTATGCTCTCTACAATCTGTCCAAGAAAGTTAACGTTGACACATTAATGGTTGCTTATCACGGTTTGGTGGTCTCTGTTCTAAGATTTGGTGTAGTATTCTGGGGTAATTGTTCCGAAAGGGAATCTATATTTAAAGCCCAAAAACGGTGCATAAGATCCATTTTTAATCTCAAGATTACAGATAGTTGCATTCCTTTTTTCAAAAAACACAAAATACTAACATTTCCTAGTTTATACATTCTCGAAGTAGCTATATTCGTTAAAACTAACAAGCATCTATTCCCTACATTGAATGATACAAGGATGCGAACTAATGTCATGAGATCAAAATATCAGTCTATATATAAAAAAAAATAATAGAGTCTATTGCGTACTGTTAGATATAACACTGCATTGCTTAAAAAAAACATTATTGGTATGGCTCCTATTATATTTAACAAATTGCCAAATTGTATTAAGGATCAGCCATTTATAAAATTCAAGAAACTCCTATCGACGTTGCTGATAGAGAAATGTTATTACTCTGTTACCGATTTTATAAATGATGAATTGTAATATTTGTATCACTTTATCTTATTTATTATGTAAATTATTTAGACTTAGCTGATTCATGATCTCATTTTGAATTTAAGTACTAATGAATTTAATTTTAGTTTCTTAATTATCTGTAAGTTAACCACTATATTTTTGTATGCCAACAGGCAGAATGTACTGGGAATATATTTGAAACTAACACCATTATTGTAATACCTGCATTCTATACAAATAAAGAAATTATTATTATTATTATTCCATTTATTCATTTTATGTACATATTTTTACATTTTTAAATATTATTCTATAAAAAATAAAATAAAAAACATTTAAAAATACAAAAATAGTAGCCCACCGTTATCGGGAATAGGGTCCAAGCTACCGGTGGTCAGGGCTCCTGAGAGAGGAACCTCCTGACTATACGCGCCGTGTCCAGTAGTACCGCTTTCTGGATCAAGCCCTTGATCCAGCTGCCTAACGAGAGCCTCCTCAGATGTTCGTCGAGGCTCTTGGCTATTATGCCATTGGCCGTCACGACTATCGGCACAATGATTGCTGTATTCACGTCCCACATGTCGACAACCTCGCGCGCTAAATCAAGATACTTGCTTTTCTTATCTCTCTCAGCCTTCACGAGGTTCTCGTCATGGGGGACCGCTATATCAACAATCATTGCGCGACGCTCTAGTCAGTCTATCACCACTATGTCAGGCTTATTGGCAACAATAGTCCTGTCAGTGATGATAGACCGATCCCAATACAACGTGACATTGCCATTTTCGAGAACTGGGTCGGGCACATACTTATAGTAAGGCACTTCCGATTCCACAAGATTGTATTTAAGAGCAAGTTGTTGATGGATAATCCTGGCTACAAGGTTGTGTCTATGCAAATAGTCTCCGTTAGCTAGACTAGAACAACCGGAGATAATGTGACGGATAGATTCACCCGGCCGGTGACATGCCCGACAGATGTCAACTGTGTCGACAGTTGTCCACACCAAATTCCATCCTGATGGCGTCACTGAAGGTTTCTGTCACCTTCAGTAGCTTCATCAGTTGAAAGTTGTTGGGGGCAAAGATCTTCAGATCATCCATGTAAAGGAGGTGTGATATAACCTGACCACCTCTTCTCACCCGATAGCCCAGGCTCGAACCCTCCAGCAGGGTACTGAGAGGGTTCAGGGCTAAACAAAACCACAGAGGACTCAGACTGTCGCCCTGAAATATTCCGCGCTCAATCCTTATAGGTTCGCTGTTTTCCTGAATCTGTCGACATCCTGGATAGTGAAGGACCGTCCTCCACTGCCCCATACATGACGTCAGGAAGGCACGCAGTGTTGCATCAATTTTATACAACTCCAGCACCCTCATGAGCCATGTATGTGGCACTGAGTCATAGGCCTTCTTGTAATCTATCCAACATGTCGCCAGATCCTTGCGGGAACGGCGAACCTGTTGGCTAATAGCAATGTCTATGAGGAGCAGCTCCTTAGTACCGCGGGACCCGTTCTTACATCCATTCTGAGAAGCAGACATGATGGAGTTATTGTCAATATGTTGATTAATTTTCGCTCTCAGAATGGATGTAAGAACTTTATAGACCGTCGGTAAACATGTTATCGGTCTATAATTTTTAGGTTCCGCAGTACTACCCGATTTATGGAGCAGGTGGGTTATTCCTGTCGTTAGGAACTGGGGCAGTGACCCTGATTCTAAGGCAGACTGGAACTGGGATGCCAAACGAGCGTGCGAACTTTGGAACCACTTAATCCAAAAGTTTTGCAGTCCGTCTGGCCCTGGAGATTTCCAATTGGGCAACGGACGGACTGCACGAGCCAGATCTTGGGGGCTGATGGTAATTGCCCCCATTTGTGGTATCGGATCGCACGCTTGCTCCTCCCGAGTCCAGTCACCCTCGGTGTGACTGACCCGATATCGCGCCAGAACGAACACATGGCGTCATTATCCGGTAGGTGCATGTCAGTCACACCTTGGTCGGGTCACTCCCAAGCCCTATAAACCCACCTTTCGTTGCTTTGGAATGTGTGATTCTGAGTGTATCGCTCCACACGCCGCTTGTACCGACAAATACGGCTTGCCCATGCATAGATCTTCTGCTTCAGAAAGTCGATACGCTCTGTGACGCGGGACAGATAATCTCGAGAACTGATATCAGTCCCCAAGAACGCCCGCCTCACAAAGCGCATCACTCTAGGGCGAATGTTGCCCTCCCTGAAGCAGATAAGCTTGCCGATGAGTGCTCTAGCCTCACCGATAGGATGCTCAATCCTGTACTGCCAAGCTGGTATAGCTGGTCGTGTAGCTCTGTCAGTTTTGGGAAACTTGACGTTAGCTACACGACATGCCGCTGCAGCCGCACAGTACAAGATCGAGTGGGTATCGGCAGGGTCTTTGCTGCTATCAAAAACATTTGATAGCTGCGAATCTAGAGCACACACCAGCGCTCTATTTTTATTATGCATGGGCAGACGAGGTAGTCGAGGTCTAAGCTCAGGCTGTGTGGAACGATACTCTCGGAATGCACACTCTAAAGCGCTCCTCAATCGTGCATTGCATTGGGTACTCACGGATATAGCCCCGTCATCCTCTCCAACATGGTCGGGTCGCGGTGAAACACTGGGTTGCAGTTGCACCGCGGCCGGAGGCAAGGCAGGCGAGACACGGCTACTCCGTGATTCCTCACGCAGTCTATCAAGTACGGCGTCATCCAGCATACGGTTACGCTGGATGACCCACACCTGATCCGATAGACGTTGGGCCGACACGTTGACAGCTGGCTCAAGCACCTGAAACAGAGAGAGCATCCGACCACGGTACTCAGTCAGTTTACTTCCCCCCTCTGTAGCCTCAAAGTATGCGCGCATGACGTTTTCGTTGATCGATTGCGTCCATCGCATGCGCTGCACACTTCCACCGGGAGCGGGGACCCTGTCAGAGGCCGATGGGCCTCGAACTCCCAGGCTGTCCGGCGGCTGGCGTCCTCCTCGTCGACACGCAGGTGGTGGTGTCGTCGGCGGAGAGAAGTATTCGTCGCTCGAGCTAGACGCTACTGCAGCGTCCAGGATCGCTTCACTCACGGATGTAGGGGATCCCGGTGGCTGCGAGGCGGAGCTGAGCGACGAACCCGAAGATGTTGGGCGTGTGTTTTTGGCTCGGGCCTGGTTTCTTGTCAACATTTTGTTCTTAGCTTAAGTCATTTTTCGTTTGATTTTGTATGGTTTGGTATTGTAATAATATTATTTGTTTTCTTCTTCGTTTATTATATATATATGTGGTAATTTTTTAAATTAAATTTTATGCAGATATTAAGGTGATATAATACGGTTTGATAAATAAATTGTAGAAAATACGAAGAGCTAAGAATTTTTTTAATGTCACTCTTGACAAGTCAGGCCACAGATTATATTATTATTATTATTCAAAGGACAGCCGGGACCAACGGCTTAACTAGCTTTCCAAGACACGAAGGAAACTCGCTATGTAAAGATGGTACACGATGGAACCACGGAATGACCTCGGCTAGCGTTGCTTAACCTTGAAGATCGACCTGTGCGTCTGTTATTATTAAGCCACGAGCTCCTCTGAACGCCTTATTAAAGTGTCATAGCAAAATCTTATACTTTTACAAGTTTGTATACCTATTAATGTAGGCGTTTCTACGATTTTATTTTCAGGATTGTGACGATATAAAAAGTGACTGTAACTTTTTTCATACGAAATACTCGTAATCAGCTATTCAGAATTACATGTTACTAGTTAAAATGTTTATTCATTGCTAGGGCAGTCGTCCATACTTTATTTAGCCATGCCCTTTTATCTCTTCATTTGAAAATTTAATTAAAAATAGTAATTGTTTAAAAATATATATATTAATGGTACATATTGATAGTTAATCATAACATCCTGCGAGTCAAGAGTTTTCAACTCCAAAACTTAAGATTTTTTTTTCTCACTTCCTCACTATGGCAGCAATCAACCACACAATCACAGATATGAGCAATATGTTCAGTCAAAGAATGGCAGAATTTGAGAAGGAGTTGCAAAAGACTCCGTGCACCACACCAATCACCACCTCAGGTTTAGCAGCCGAGTTCTTGTCGTTCCGGACATTTGTAGTTCAGGCGCTCGGTTCTCTCCAGCAGCAAGCTGCCATGTTAACGCAGAGCCTCGAGAACATGGAGATGCGTGGGTGGCGTAAGATCCTGCTGTTGCAGGCGTACTTCCGGTCGACCTTGAAGTGCAGCGACGTGCTGCAATGTACTATTCCGCACGAGAGACCACGGACGCGAACTATTTAACGCGGTGTGACCGTGATTATTTAAACCACCTATTGACGTCTGGGAGGAACTTTTATCCGAATGGCAATGTAGGTGGTATAATTCCATAAAGGGCCGACATCTCCACCAATTCTTTCCATCCGTTCGCGTGCGGCTGGCCAGGACGTGGCTGGAGTTGGATCACTGTGTAGCCCAATTTCTCACAGGGCATGGTAACTTTAAAAGTAAATTGTTTTCCTTCAAGCTCGTTGCCTCGCCTTTATGTCAGTGTTCTACATCTGACTGCGAATATGTACAATCTGCACATCATATCTTATGGGAGTGTATTCTTTGGCAGAATGAACGTAATATTATGTTGAGTAATGTAGAGGCTACCTCAGGAGTTGTTTACTATACGGACCTTGTGGAAACTAGAACAAATTTCCGTGCGTTCAAGCGTTTTTGCCATACCTATTATTGGAATAAAAACATAACAACTCACAATGTTAGGACCCATTAATATTAATTCTTATTTTTATCCGTGGTGCTAGGCAACTGGGCTTATCCCAGTGCCTAGTGGCCTTGTTTGTTCTGTCTCCTGCTTGATATGGAGGGAAGTGGAAATTTATGTTTTTTCCTACTCCTCCGTTTTTTTTTGACTAATTTCGTTGCGGGATCCAAGACAGTTAAATTCATTCTCCGGGACTTCGTCGAACTTCATTGCCTCGGCGCTTTTCTGGTGGTCGCCACTGTTGATTCTGGCTTTCAGGAGTTGCAGTGGTTTGGGAATAGTGCGGTGGGATTGTTGCACGGAGTGTCGGAGCAGCAAGATGAAGACACTCCACAGGTGGTGGCTCAAGTTGTCACGCAGCGTCTGAAGCTCGACTTGGATGTATCTGGCATCAAGAAGTGTCACAGGATGGGGCGCAGCGCATCTAACAAACCCCGAACGATCCTCTTCAAACTCCATGATGTTGCCCTCCGGGATAAATTCTGGTTTAGCAAGACCAAGCTGAAGGGGTCTGGAATCACAATATCGAAGTTCCTCACCAAAACCAGGCACAGTGTTTTCATGGCGGCACGGAACAGATTTGGCGTGACTCAATGCTGGACCTCACAAGGCACTGTGATCGTCCTTGACGCCAAGGGATCACGACATCGAGTGACCTCCACTGCCGACCTCAATAGCATCGCGCAGCAGTCGGAACAGGTCTCTGGACAGCCGGAGCCGGGCGTCGCACAACCAGTCGCAGTCGAAAAGGTCGCCACAGCAAAAACCAAGCGTACTGTGGCCCGAAAGTGAAGTTCTTTGTTGTTTTTACCCTTTTGATAGTCCAGGTATTTTTTGTTTATTATGTGTGTTTGTCGGTAGGTAGGTGTAATTAACTTTATTGTTCAACACTTCACACCTATTCCTATCAAAGTTCTTGTTTTTTTGTACGGTTTATTTGTTTATTTTTCAACATCAATAATGGCATATATTCACTTCACTTCTTGTTTTAATGGCACCAGATGTGTATAATTTACACAATTCTGCCAATGTCAGGGTTACAGAGGATAAACGAAGGAGATTAATCGGTAGGTAAGAAGAAAAAAAGTTTTATAATTGCCAAATTATGACGCTGATGGCCGGTGGTGAATTTACCTAAAACAAAGCAGAGACAACACTATTATACCACACCGTTAGTAATATATGTTAAAATATAATATAAGGACAACACAAAAATAATATCATAGTTTAATTTTGTTAATGATAATAAATCTGGACAAAAAGTATACAAAGGGAGAATTTACAATTGATAATAAACATTTCATATTAATAGGACGAGGAATATTGGGTGGTAGGATATTGTAAAGTGGAGATTGTAATTTTGGACAGTCAAAAAACAAGTGGTCAGTAGTGCCTTCGTCTATACCGCATTCACAAAGAGAACTGTCCCTCACCCTAATTTTGTGTAAGTGTACAGGAGTACAGGCATGACCGAGAAGAAGACGACAAATAACAGATATTGAGGACTTACTTAACCTACGGTACCTAAAAAACCAGGGTTTTACTGGAATGGTTGGATGTCACCATAGTATTTTCCTGTTTGTTTTTTGGTCAATTGCCATGATCGGTCCCAGGATCATTTTTCTCTATGATAATGTCACTTGTCATTGTCACAATCTGACAGCATTGATGCGTTTGTCTCAAACAGTCTCAAACGTCAAACTTATTTTAATTTTGATCCGTTACACGGTCCTATTTTTAATTTTTTTATTTTGTTTTGTAATAAACCGTAAGTACGTACAAGTTTAGTGTAGGTACGTTGTTTTATACCTGGACTACAAAATCATATTGAATTTTAATGTTTTATTTTTTTGTATTCTTATGTTAAACACAACTGGCAGGTGGACAGAAAATTGTTAACCGCATAGTTTATTATTGTTTTGCTTAAGTAGGTATTTATATACATTTTTATAATTATGCTCAGCCCTGATTATAGCAGTGATTCTGATACGTTTTATTCGTTGGATAGTGATGACGTAAGCTTTGAGAGTGTTCCTTGTCTAGCCGACACTCTTGTTTCACTTTTTTCCGATGTGTCCAGGGACTTTAATGTAGTCCACATAAATGCTCAGAGTATTCCGGCCCACTTCCCCGATATGCTGACAAGCTTTGACTGTAATAATATTCATGCGATTCTTGTTTCTGAATCTTGGTTGAAACCTTTTCTTCCCTCTTCCTCCTACTCTCTTCCAGGTTTTAAGCTTATCACGAATGATCGCGCGATCGGTGGTGGTGGCGGTGTGGCCATTTATTTTCGTAATTACATTCCCTTTTCTATTGTTAACATGTCCACACAGCCGCCCCCACCGAACTCCGGTGAACATCTTTTCCTGGAAGTTGAACTGCATCATTCTAAGATTCTCCTTGGGGTTTATTACTGTCCTTCTCTTCGGATTAATTTCTTCTTTTCTTTCGAACGTATTTTGGAAGCTTTAATTCCCTCTTACAGTCATAGCATCATAATGGGCGATTTTAATACATGTCTCCTTAAACAAGACTCCCGCTCTTCTTCTCTTCGTCATATTATTGAATCTGCCAATCTTTCTATTCTTGATCTTGGTGCCACTCACCGTTTTCCGAACTCTGTTCCCTCGCTTCTTGATCTTATTGTTGTGTCATCTTTCGATCACGTCGCTAAACATGGTCAATGTTCAGCTGACGCCTTTTCCTATCATGCTCTAATTTACACTTCCTAAAATCGAAATCGACCTCCTAAGCATAAGTTTAAATCTCTTCTGCTTCGCAATTTTGATGGCATGGACATTGGGACGTCTTCAGGAGGATGCCAGTAATATTGACTGGACGCCGCTGAGTACATCATCGTCCGCCGACGAACAAGTTGAAATCTTGTCTTCTAGCCTCATTCAACTGTACGACACACATGCACCTATTCGAGCCGTGAGAGTTAAACATCTGTCAGCGCCATGGCTGACTGACGAAATTAAAGTTTTAATAAGCAAAAAAGCAGCGAAATTTAGGTTCAAAATTCGGCCCAACAATGTTACCAGGGAAAAATACATCTCAATTAGAAATCATTGCAGCAAGGTGTATAGGAACGCACAACGCCAACATATTCATAATTCAGTTCAAAACGGTGATCCAGCTAAGGTCTGGAAATTTCTTAAATCATTAGGTATCGGGAAAAGTCTCATGACACGATTCCTAAAGACATGGACTTCAACTTACTTAACAGTCATTTTTCTACTTCACCCGTACTGGATGGGGCCACCAAAGCTACTACGCTTAGTTATCTTTCAAATCTTCCGATACCTGATTATTCCCCTTTTGTCTTAAGTCAATTCACTGCTTGTGATTTTAAAAAGAGTATTGTTTCGATTACATCCAACGCTGTTGGTAGTGACTGTGTCAGCCGTAAGATGATCATACCCATCCTTGATAACATTCTTCCTATCATTCTTTACATCCTCAACTCCTCTATTTCCAGTGGTATCTTCCAACAAGCCTGGAAAGATGCCCAAATTATTCCTTTACCCAAAAAATCACATCTTGCATCATTCTCTGACTATCGTCCCATTTCTATTCTTCCTTTCCTATCCAAAGTTCTTGAAAAGCTTGTTCATCATCAGCTCAACACATTCCTCTCCAAACACAATCTTTTAAATCCATTCCAATCTGGTTTTCGACGTGGCCACAGCACTACCTCAGCACTTGTGCACATCACGGACGATATCAGGTCAGGCATGGATGTGGGGAAGTTAACAGTACTTGCTCTGCTCGACTTTAGCAATGCCTTCAATACTTCGACATTTTGCTTGGCGTCCTACTCTCTTTTAACATATCTCCTCCGGTAATTGACTGGTTTCATAGTTACCTGTTTGGCCGTCGGCAGCGTATTTGCACTGATGAATCTTTCTCCTCTTGGTGTCATACCTCTGCCGGTGTGCCGCAGGGTGGCGTTTTATATCCTCTTCTCTTCGCACTCTTTATTAATGCTATCACTCAACGACTTTCTTCTTTCTACCACCTATATGCTGATGATCTACAAATTTATACCCAAGCCCCTCTCGGAGAGTTATCTAATGCCATTGAGACAATTAATACAGACCTGGCTCGAATAGGTGACTGGAGCACTGAGTTCGGATTGAACATCAATCCAACGAAGACTCAACTAACGGTTGTTGGCAGTTCCCGGACTGTCTCTAGGATCGATTGGTCGATACTTCCCCAGGTTTCTTTCCATAATACTATTATTCCTATGAATCATACTGTGAAGAACTTGAGGATTTATATTGACAGCAATCTTTCTTGGACCAAACAACTGCAGGAAGTCAGTCGAAAACTGTTTGCGTCTGCGGGTTCCCTGAGACGTCTTCGTAATTTTCTTCCCATCACCACTAAAATTGCGATTGCACAATCTCTTCTTCTGCCTATTCTAGACTATACTGATGCCAGCTATCTTGATCTTACCCAAGACCAATTGGACAAGCTTGAGCGACTTCAAAATCTCTGTATCAGGTTCATATTTGGCTTGCGCAAGTGTGATCACGTTTCCGAATTTCGTACTAAGCTCAAATGGCTTCCTATTCACCTTCGCCGGAATGCCCATATACTTTCTTTGCTCTATAATGTATTATTTAATCCTTTTTATCTCAAAGTACGCTTTCAGTTCCTCTGTGACACCCATTCTAGGTCCTTGAGATCATCGGAAAATCAAAAATTAAGTATTCGTATGCATTCCACTTCCTTCTTTGACAAATCTTTCACGATTCAAGCAGCTCAGTTGTGGAATGTATTACCTATTGAGGTGAGACGTGCTCAAACACTGCTAACGTTCAAGAAAATGGTGAAGGAGCATTACCTTTCACTATAATTTTTATTATTCTCCTTTCTCTATTATATATTTGATATGTATTAAAGTAAAGTAATGTATTATTAGTATATTATGTAATATTGTATGTAAGTATTGTATGTTATTAAGTCCAAGTAATATTATTTTTGTTTTTTTGTACACTGACAGCCCTAAATTCTTCTCCTACCTAGTGCGATAAGATCGCCCATTGTACACTTGTGTATTTGAACATTTGTCCTGTATGTTTTTTGTGGTGTACAATAAAGTATATAATAATAATAATAATAATAATTGTGCCCGACCCAGTTCTCGAAAATGGCAATATCACATTGTACTGGGATCGGTCCATCATCACTGACAGGACTATTGTAGCCAATAAGCCTGATATTGTGGTGGTGGACCGAATCGAGAGGCGTACAATGATTGTTGACATTACCGTCCCGCATGACGGGAACCTCGTGAAAGCCGAGAAAGATAAGCAAATCAAGTATCTTGACTTGGCTCGCGAGGTTGTCGACATGTGGGATGTGGACACAGCGATCATTGTACCGATAGTCGTGTCGGCCAATGGCTTAATAGCCACGAGCCTCGACCAACACCTTAGGAGGCTCTCGTTAGGCGGCTGGGTCAAGGGCCTGATCCAGAAAGCAGTACTGCTGGACACGGCTCGCATTGTTAGGAGGTTCCTCTCTCTGGAGCCCTGACCGCCGGTAGCTTGGACCCTGTTCCCGATACCGGTGGGCCTCTATTTTTTATATTTTTAAATGTTTTTTCTTTTTTGTAATTTATGTTATAAAAATATTTAAAAATGTAAATAATAAGAAATGTACTGAATAAAGGAGATAATAATAATAACGCCACATTATCTCTGGTTGTTCGCCACATTATCTCTGGTTATTCTCGGCTAGCTAACGAAGAGTACTTGCATAGGCACAACCTTGTAGCCAGGATTATCCATCAGTAACTCGCTCTGAAATACACTCTTGTGGCATCGGAGGTACCGTACTACAGGTATGTGCCCGACCCAGTTCTCGAAAATGGCAATATCACATTGTACTGGGATCGGTCCATCATCACTGACAGGACTATTGTAGCCAATAAGCCTGATATTGTGGTGGTGGACCGAATCGAGAGACGTACAATGATTGTTGACATTACCGTCCCGCATGACGGGAACCTCGTGAAAGCCGAGAAAGATAAGCAAATCAAGTATCTTGACTTGGCTCGCGAGGTTGTCGACATGTGGGTTGTGGACACAGCGATCATTGTACCGATAGTCGTGTCAGCCAATGACTTAATAGCCACGAGCCTCGACCAACACCCTAGGAGGCTCTCGTTAGGCGGCTGGGTCAAGGGCCTGATCCAGAAAGCAGTACTGCTGGACACGGCTCGCATTGTTAGGAGGTTCCTCTCTCTGGAGCCCTGACCGCCGGTAGCTTGGACCCTGTTCCCGATACCGGTGGGCCTCTATTTTTTATATTATTAAATGTTTTTGTTTTTAAATTTATTTTATAAAAATATTTAAAAATGTAGATAATAAGAAAGACAATTAAATAAAGGAGATAATAATAATAATAATAAGCACCCTAAACAACCACACGTCCTGATTGACCATCTAATCACGTGGGGGGCGGACACACGAATGAGATATTACTGGCGTGGCTAACGTGGCTCTGGAAACCTATTCAAAATGGAGACTCGATCAAAGAATAAACGTATAGGACCGCTACCCGTGGGCGATCGTCGGGGCGCACCTGGGTCCGATGCTGGGTGTCACAGCATACGATCCATCGGCGGTGGGGGACTGAGCAGGCGGGTTCTCCCCGATAAAAATACTACAGCCGAACCGACTGACAGACAAGACAATAGAGCAGTTACAGCTGCCGAGGATGTTTCGCAGGTGGCATCAGCTACTCAGCCTGCGACCACCAAGGCGGGAAAACCACGAGTGCGTATGAAATGGACGGCAGATATGAACATATTCATCATGCGCACATACTTATATATTACAAAACTTGAAGAGGACAAAACAATGTATTGCACACAACTATTTGAAAAATTTAAACTACAATACCCAGATATGAACGTAACAGAGCAGAGAATAGCAGACCAAAGACGGGTTATTATTAGAAATAAGCTGTTATCGGATAACACGTTAAATAGAATAAAATTTGAAATAGCAGAGCAGCTTAAAAACGAAGAAGAGGAAGGTTTAAATATTTCACAACAAAATAACAATTTACAAATAACCCAATCACTCACACCTTATAATCCATCGTTACAGTACGACACGAGCCTAGGGACTGAATATTTTGACACCGCACTACCCGTTAACGAACCACATAGCAGTCAATCAACTATAGATAATTCAATGTCAATACAAACACAAATGGTATTTGACCCTTCGTTAGTAGAGACACTAAATAATGAACTAGAAACAAATATGTTAAAATACAATGGAATAGATCCCACGTGTAGACCTTTATTACCAAAAATGCGACCAACTCGTAAATTATCGGATATCATTAGTATATTCAACCAAAAAATTATCCCGCTAAAACTTTCATCTCTGGAAAACTTATCCGATACACATTCATTAATTTATTGCATAGCGCTTACGGTCGCTGTACATTTTAAATTAATAATAAATATAGACAGGTCAAGCTATAAAACTAAAGTAAAGAACGAGCCACCATGGCAAAAAAGATTGGAAACAGACATAGATCTACTAAGAAAAGACATAAATAGGTTGACACAAAATAAAAATGGTAACACATCAAGAAGGCTTGAAACAAAAGTCAATGAAATTATTGCGAAGACCAAACAACACAGCTCACACAAAAATTTTAATAAAAGAATAGAAGACCACCTAGACACCTTAAAACAAAAACTCTTAGTCAAGAGTTATAGGATAGCAAGATAGAAAAGCCAAAGAAAGAAAGGATAACAACAGACTATTTACAACAAGTGAAAAACAATTTTATAGAAAGCTTAAAGGGAACGTTACGAATATGATAAATCCTCCATCGGAAGAGAATCTAAAAGAATTCTGGCAAGGAATCTGGTCAGACAGCGCTGAACATAATAAAGAAGCTAGATGGATACAAGAAGAAATAGTTAGATCAGAAAAAATAGAAGAAATGCCGTTTGAAGATATAGATACTCTTGAATTAAATACGATTATAAATAAAACACATAACTGGAAAGCAGCAGGAATACATGGTTTGCATAATTTTTGGTAAAAAGATTACAAGCACTACATAGGACATTAGCTGAACAAATTAATGATATATTATTCCTCTTCCTTTCGGCGGCGGTTCGGATCGGACGTGTTTTTAGTAGTGTGACTGTTACTTGAATTTAAACATTATTTTATTCTAATTTAAGTATTTCTTTAAACCGAGTAACTCGCCACCTAAACTCGGGCCCTCCTTGTCTATCTTGTGGGAACGTCCATTGAGTGCGGCGGCCATATTGGATTGTGTCGGAAATCTCTCTCTCACAATCTGATCTGTCAACGAGCGCGCCATCGAAGAAATTGCCAAGGCTGGATAAACCATTACTTCGAAACTTCGAAAAGTCTCGGAGTCAACTGGTGAGATTTGAACCCGGGCCGCGACGAGCGCGCATCGAGCTTGTAGCCGCTGCGCCGAGTCAACGTGTGCGTCACAGCGCGAAATTAGTCTCCTGCCTACGAATAATTATTCTACGTCGCGCACGCTGCTACGGTTCCGCATCGAGTGCTACGCTGCTACAGTGCTACGGCGGCCGATGCTTATCTGCTACGCGATACTTCACGCAGGGGCCTAGAAGTGATCGTCTACGCCGCTTACGCATTGAATAATATTACATTTTCGTAATCGCACGGACTTGTATTGCATCTTTGTTATACGAATTTCCAATTAACAAGATGACCTCGCTGATGAATAAGTCTTCCTCAGAGACTGAGATTGACCGAATGGCAACGGACGAAAATCGAACGCCACCTAATTTTGTGACTCAGAGGTCTAAGAGGAGCCGGGAGGACTTTTTCATTTGTGAACGGTTTGATGACTTCAAAAAAGAAATGAAGGAAATGTTGGCTTTTATGTTGACTCAGCAGATACAAAAAGTCACCTCAACTTTAAAGGAAATACAACTAACTAATCTAAACATAGAAAATACGGTCACACACCTTATGTCACAAAATAAAGACTTGGAAAACAAAATATCTGTGTTAGAAAACCAGTCGAAAGAAGACAAGAAATATATAACGCTTTTGGAGAATAAAGTAGAAGAAATGGAAACAGGAAGCCGTAAGGCCAACTTTGTAATAAAAAATGTGCCGAAAATAGCTGGCGAAACTAAAGAAGAACTTATTGGCTTAGTTATGACCCTTTCCAAAGGTATAGAATGCTCCCTCACCAAATCTGACATAAAGGACATTTATAGAGTGCGAGGGAAAAATGACATCCAAAATACACCCATTGTTGTAGAAACTGGATCCACTCTTATAAAAAATGAAATACTAAAAAAGGTAAAGTCATTCAATAAAAAAAACAAATCCAAGCTATGTTGCAAACATCTCGGTTTTAAGTCTCAAGAAGAAACCCCTGTCTTTCTGTCTGAGCATCTAACGGCTAAGTTATCTCGTTTGTATTTCCTTGCCAGAGATCTTATAAAAACTGGAGAGTATAAATATTGCTGGACTGCATATGGCAAGGTATATATCAGGAAGGATGATCAAGCGCCAATCATAACTATAAGAAGTGAAGAACAAATCCATCAACTTATAGTGAAAACATGACTTTCTGTGGAGTACTTTTCTAGTCATGCATCATTTATCACGCGCTATCTCTTGCCATCCTACCATAGTATTATCTTCGTAGCAATAAGGTACTTATCTATAATTTCTTCTATGTTTTTAAAAACTTTTTGTTATCCGAACCTACACAAACACTCTGAGCACACACATACATTCAGTATTTACGAACTAAACATACTTTTCAATCATACAAACTCACACAAACAAACAAAACATAAGTTATCTATCTACACCATAACACAAAAACAGTTCATGAAGCGTGCACCAAATTTTTACATAACACATATAAATTTGGAAATATACACTAAAATGTTCGACCAATTTCATAAATATATCAATTATACAAAAGAACTAATGACTAAATTTAAACATTCGAAACCATTCTTTCATAGAAACACCTTTGAAAATATCAATATAATTACCTCGTTACTTTCTCTCATGGTTTACTTTTATTATATGCATATATATCAATGTGGTATTTACGACTGCCTTGTGATGACCTCAGTAATATCTGGTATCTTTTATGAGTAATACAGTGCAAACAGTTAATGACATAGACAACATTGAAATATCGAGGACAGTTGAATGTGATTCTTCAAATCTTTCTGATCATATATACGTCAATAGAAATGATTTCACTATTATATCTCAGAACATAAGAAGTATATACTGCAACTTTGATGACTTCGTCGTTATGTTGTCTACTTTAAAATTCGAAACAGATGTGATAATATTAACAGAATGTAGATTACATAAGAATAAACATATACCTCAACTCAGCAATTATCAGTCTTTTGTATCAACAAGACAGATGAATCAAAATGATGGAGTAGCTGTATTTGTTAAAAAAACGTTAAAATCAAGAATTCAAGAAATTCATCTAGATCAGGCAACCTGTCTACAATTAGACATACTAGATAACACTGTTCTGTGTATATATCGGTCTCCATGCAACACCAACCTTGATAGGTTTATGGATTCACTCGGCCAACACTTAGATACGTTACCTACACAAAGAAATATAATAATAGCGGGGGACATAAATATTAACATTAGAGCGAAAGATGTAGAAATGTCTCATGATAAAAAAAATCGATTAAACTATTTTAACATGTTGTCCGCGTTTGGTATTTTACCTGGTCATACATTGCCGACCAGAGAACGGAACTGTTTAGACCATTTCATGTTGAGGATTCATAAAAAAAAGACATCAGCTTCAATTGCTGTCTTAAAAACTACAATTACCGATCACTGTACTACATTTTTATCACTTTCCAAAATAAAAAGCAAGGAATCCGCTAGTAAAATCACCACGACCATAAACTTTGAAAATGCACTAAAATATTTACAGGAAAAAAATCTTGCAGACTTACTTTTTTGTGACGACCCAAATTTGCTAACAGAAAAACTTATTCAAAAACTGATTGATTCTATTAAATATAACACTAACACAAAAGCTATCCCTAGCAGCAAACGTATAATTAAGCCGTGGATCACCCCAGGATTATTAAAATGTATTAAAAATCGTAATAAATTACAAAAAAGCTATCGATTAGATCCGTATAATGACATTTTAAAAATAACCTACAGCCGGTACAGAAATTACTGTAATAATCTTATAAAAAAATTGAAAAGAAAATTTGAACGAGAATTACTTGCTAAATCGGTTACAAATACAATATTATTATGGAAAAATATAAAATCAATCACCTACTCAAATAAACCTAAAAATCAGAGTACTGAATTATTAAATATCTTGCCCTCTCCAACTGCATCGGTGAATTCTGTAAATAACTATTTTGCTAATATTGGAAAACAATTAGCTCAGCAAATACCGATTAACAAAACTTCTGGCCGATCTAACATTCCACCTCCACAAATTAATTCTTTTGTGCTATTGGACACTGACTCCAAGGAAGTAGAGAGTGTTCTAATGAGTTTGAAATCCGACAGTGCTCCAGGATGGGACAATATTCCAACTAAATTCCTAAAATATATTAGCAAGGAAATTGTTCCTATTATTACTCATCTGGTAAATCTCTGCTTTGGAAAAGGTATCTTTCCAACACTACTGAAGCAATCCATTATTACACCGGTTCACAAGGGAGGGAACAGCGACGATGTCAATAACTACAGACCTATTTCTGTATTACCAGGTTTATCCAAGATTTTAGAAAAAATAATTAATATAAGACTTTTAAATTATCTAAATAAATTTAAAATATTATCATCTACACAATTTGGTTTTAGACAGGGAATATCAACTGAGGATGCAGTTACTGCACTCAGCTCGCTGGTAACTGAGTATGTCGATTCAGGGAAAAAATGTCTTGCTGTATTCCTTGATCTAAAAAAAGCCTTTGACACCGTTTCTGTTTCAACCCTTGTGTCCAAGCTAGAAAGAATTGGGATTAGGGGAAACCCTCTTAGTTTTTTTAAAGATTATTTATGAAACCGAAAACAGAGGGTTAAGATAGGGACATATATAAGTAATGACGTGGAGGTATCATTCGGCGTACCCCAAGGAAGCGTATTAGGACCAACACTTTTCTTAACGTACATTAATGACCTGTGTAACTTAAAAGTAGATAACGCTAAAATCTTCTCTTACGCTGATGATACATGCATTGTCTTTTATGGGAATAACTGGACCGAAGTAAAGCACAAAACAGAAACAGGTATGGCTCAAATTGCTAATTGGCTTAATGAAAATCTCCTTACATTAAATGCAACCAAAACTAATTATATATGTTTTACAATTAGAAATCGCTCACAACCAGATCAAGATTTGAACATCAAAATACATTCTTGTAATCGAGCCATAAATTGTGCCTGTACATGTCCTATGATTAATAAAGTGACACAAACAAAATATTTAGGTGTCATAATTGACCAACATTTAAGTTGGTACTCTCACCTCGAACACGTTTCTAATAGAATTCAAAAATTGGGATGGATATTTAAATCATTGAGATACGTGGTCCCTGCAAGTATAGCCACAAAAGTGGGCTCTAAGAGAAATCTTCTGAATGAAATCTACATAGCCCTTGCGCAATCTGTGATAGTCTACTGTATACCTGTTTGGGGTGGGGCAGCAAAATCAAAATTTATAGACGTAGAACGAGCACAAAGAGGTCTAATAAAAATTATGTATTTTAAGAAACGGAGATTCCCAACTGAAGGTCTTTATGAGATCAGTGGCCTGCTATCTGTTAGGAAGCTATATATCTGTGCCACAATCTTAAAAAAGCATAAGACACTTGCGTATGATAAAAGTATAATTTTAAAAAGAAGAAAGGATATTATTGCGCATGTGCAACAATCTAAAACCAATTTTGCTGCTATACAATATAATAAGCAATCGGCACGGTTATATAATAAAATAAACAAAAGCATATACATATACACTAAACATCTTCATGAGGGTAAGAAAATGATAATAGAATGGTTAAAATCACGCACGTATGCAGATATTGAATTACTTTTACAATAAGTAGAAATTAGTTATACTTGCACCGCCACACTCACACGTACATCATTCCTCATACACACATCCACACCACCCAATCACACCCCACATATCTCACACACTGCACACAACCCACACCACGCACACTCGACACACCTTACACACACCACACACATCACATACTCCGTAACCCTAACACAAAGACAAAGACAAAGACAAAGATATTTTATTTCAACTAGGCCACCAAGCGGCACTTTTGAACGTTACATTAAAATGATTCTACCGTGCATTCGGAAAGTAGCTTGTTATGGAGAAGAATGCACAAGAAACTCCATACTTACTCTTTTAAAAAAAAATTGTTTTTTTACAATATTTAGGAACATACATTATTAAATTCATACATGTGAGGACCAATGCACCCAGAATAGCACTACCCACTATACCACCTACAGACAAAGTATTAGAAGTACTCACACATGTACTGCGCAGTTATATAATAGATACTAGAAAAAAAATTAACATCCGAAGCAGTCAAGTTATGACCAATCCCAACTGACGGCGTCCGTTCACGAACATGACGCATGAATTGGCACCACCCAGCTCAACCATCATGAAGGGAACCGGATGATCCAACACACGCGCCACCATCAGAGAGACATTTGAGAGAGCATGACACACTCAACGGCCAGGGCACACACAAGTCAACGAACGACGCATAGGTACAGTAAATGGTAGATTTACAGTTGGGTACATAGTACTCACACACGTGCTGTGCAGTTATACAATACTAAGGAAATTGAGTTTATACAATGCAAATATTAATAATTCATACAGTCTTCAGCAGGTCCAACAATACCTCAAAACAATAATGTTCTGCATATCACTTGTTATTGCGCCCTAGTGGTTGTGGATTGTGGAGCAGGACTAGCATTGAGCCAAGCATTTTTATCAATGATGTAATCCCCCAACTTATAATATGCCAGCCTACATAGTGTGCGTTTTATACAGGTTTTAAACTTCGTCTCATTCAGTTCAAGAATTTGGGGAGGAATTTTATTGTAACATTTTGTACAGTACCCCATGAAAGATGAGGCTACTTTAGCCAGTCTGAAACCTGGTTGAACTAATTGGTCCCTATTTCTAGTAACATAATTATGTCTGTCACCGTTTTTACTAAAAAGATGTAAATTTTTTCTCACGTACATGATGTTTTCATAAATATATTGACAAGGGACCGTCATAATGTTAATGTCCTTAAACAGTTCCCTTAGAGAATCGCGCCGGCGAAGATTATATATTGCTCTGACGGCTCGTTTTTGCAGAATAAAAATTGACTCAATGTCTGCAGCCCTTCCCCATAGTAGGATACCGTAAGACATTATACTATGAAAATAACTAAAATAGACTAGTCTCGCGGTATCCACATCGGTCAACCTACGAATCCTCGCAACAGCATACGCTGCCGAACTCAGCCGCCCTGCAAGGGATACCAAATGAGGACCCCATTGCAACCCCGAGTCCAGCGTGATCCCCAGGAAAACCGTTTTATCGACGAATTCTAGCTTCTCCTTGTTTAATATAATGTCACAATCAGTACTTTTGACATTCGGCAAGGAAAATTTTACGCACTTGGTTTTATTACCATTTAAAACTAAATTATTGGCAGTGAACCAATCCTGAACCTGCCGAAGCGCGTTATTTACGTCGTCAACCCGACAAGTACGTCTATTTATTTTAAAAATTAAAGATGTGTCATCAGCAAATAACACCATGTTTAGTTTGTTTTCCAATAAACGGGGTAAATCGTTTATGTATATTAAAAATAAGAAAGGACCTAAAATTGAGCCCTGGGGTACCCCCATTTTTACGTTTAACCCCGACGAATTCACACCCACATTAATGTATTTATTTTGTTTAATTCACGAGCGAGCAAGCGTGTTTGAATTTATAATAATTGTACTACAGTTAAATGGAATGCACACAACACGCGCTTATGTTCTTTTAAATTTTTTAGTTCAGTTTAATTTCTATTATTGTCTAGTGATAACGAAAAATGTAACTCAATAATTTTGTAAGTTGTACAAACATCCAAAGCTGTGGAAGAGCGGAGTCTCCTAACACAGGCATCATCATGCTTAAAGGGAGGCTCCAATCATAAACGAATGTATACTAGTTGGTACAGAAATAAACAATTTGAATTTGAATTTGAATATATTAAAAGGTAACGAAAATTTGCCAGAATTTCTCACAAAGGATATATATGATCCCAAAATCTAGTAGAACCCAGGATCCTTCACAATACAGACCAATAACTTGCCTCCCAACTATGTACAAAATCATAACGTCTTGCATTACTAACAAAATTATTAAACACACCGAAAAATATAACATTTTAACTGAAGAACAGAAAGGTTGCAGACGAGGGCATATGGGTTGCAAGGAACAGTTAATTATTGATTCCACTCTCTTAAAACACGTCCAGAGAGCAAGAAAAAACTTATACATAGCGTACATAGATTATAAAAAAGCATTTGAAAGCGTACCGCATTCATGGTTAAAGTTCTAAATATCTATAAAATCAACCCATTGTTAACAAATTTTCTTAAGAATACCATGGGGTCCTGGAAAACTACTCTTAAACTACAAACACAAACGTCAAACTTAACCATAGATGAAATAGCAATTAAAAAGGGAATATTTCAAGGGGACTCACTAAGCCCTCTATGGTTTTGTCTAGCCCTAAATCCACTCTCTCGCGCATTAAACGAATCTAAATTAGGATTTGACATAAAGAACAATAGATCACTACTACACCAAATAACACATTTACTTTATATGGATGATTTAAAACTATACGCTAATAAAAATACAGATTTACATGGTTTATTAGACATAACAACATCGTTTTCGAAAGACATTAGAATGGATTTTGGACTAGACAAATGCCGAAAGCTTAACATAGAAAAGAGTAAGATAGTAGGCGGACACAACAGATTCGGAAGAAGTAATAGAAGCAATGAAAAATGAAGAATTTTACAAATACTTAGGATACAACCAAGCGCGACTATTAAAACACAAATCTATTAAAGATAAATTAAAACAGGAATATTGTAAAAGAATCCATTCATTATGTAAAATGCAACTAGCTGGTAAAAATTTGTTCAAATCTATAAATACTTATGCTATACCTATACTAACTTATTCCTTTGGCGTTATAAAGTGGTCTAAAATAGAATTAAATGCACTCGAAATTAAAACTAGAACAATTCTTACACAACATAGATATCACCACCCTAAATGAGCAATCGAAAGAGTGATTATGTCCAGGAAGGAGGGGGGCAGAGGGTTAATTGAAATATCACATTTACACAAAAGGCAAATAATTAACCTAAAACAATTCTTTAATAGCAAGAAGAACACTAGTCAATTACATAAAACTATAACAGAGATAGATAACAAATATACACCACTGAATCTTAGCGAAGGTAATATTGAAACAATAGACAAAGCAAGACACATAGAAGAGATACATAAGAAAAAGGGAGACAGAAAGAACTACACGGAAGACATCCTAACGATCTATACCAAACACACATTGATAGGGAAGCTTCCAACAAATGGCTTGAATTAAGTGGGCTGTTTCCAGAAACAGAAGGATTTGTGCTAGCCATTCAAGACCAAGTCATTAATACCAAAAATTATAGAAAATATATTATAAAACATAGTACAGTTAGAAACAATTTATGCAGAAAATGTCACAGCAAACCTGAAACAATACAACATATTACGGGAGCTTGTATGACATTGACTCAGAACGACTATACTCACCGGCATAATCAACTTGTTAATATTATACACCAAAAACTTGCAATCAAACTTAAACTCATGCAGGATCCGTACACACCATATTACAAATATTCACCCAGAGCTGTTTTAGAAAATCAATTATACAAAATATATTATGACCGCACAATAATTACAGATCACACTACTTATAAATACAGACCAGATATAACACTTGTTGATAAAGAAAACAAACACACATACATAATAGATATAGCGGTCCCAAACACTAATAATATGCAAAAAACTATCTCGGAAAAAATTAGGAAGTACACAGAGTTACAAGAAGAAATTACCAGAGTTAGGAAAATGAACAGAGTTACAATAGTTCCAATAGTAATATCAACAACAGGTGTTATTCCGAAACAAATATACAATAGTTTTAATGTTCTCAATCTATCAAAATACACATACCTAACACTACAAAAAGCTGCAATATTGAACGCTTGCCGAATAGTAAAAAAATTTTTACAGTTAGATTTAGATTACGATTTGAGTGCAGTACAAAATAATTTACCAGTTCAAATAGAAACTTAGGAGTTCACCTTGGTTCACACCCGTGAGATCTTACAAAAACACCAGGTTCTTACCTGAGAAACTTAAGTTTAAAAACCATAATAATAATATAATATGATGACGAACAACTACCGGAAATATATTGTGAAGGATGGCACAGTTGACATCTGTCGGGCATGTCACCAGCCGGGTGAATCTATCCGTCACATTTTATCCGGTTGCTCTAGTCTAGCTAACGGAGACTATTTGCATAGACACAACCTTGTAGCCAGGATTATCCATCAGCAACTTGCTCTTAAATACAATCTTGTGGATTCGGAAGTGCCTTACTATAAGTATGTGCCCGACCCAGTTCTCGAAAATGGCAATGTCACGTTGTATTGGGATCGGTCTATCATCACTGACAGGACTATTGATGCCAATAAGCCTGACATAGTGGTGATAGACCGACTAGAGCGTCGCGCAATGATTGTTGATATAGCGGTCCCCCATGACGAGAACCTCGTGAAGGCTGAGAGAGATAAGAAAAGCAAGTATCTTGATCTAGCGCGCGAGGTTGTCGACATGTGGGATGTGAATACAGCAATCATTGTGCCGATAGTCGTGACGGCCAATGGCATAATAGCCAAGAGCCTCGACGAACATCTGAGGAGGCTCGCGGTACTACTGGACACGGCGCGTATAGTCAGGAGGTTCCTCTCTCAGGAGCCCTGACCACCGGTAGCTTGGACCCTGTTCCCGATACCGGTGGGCTACTATTTTTGTATTTTGAAATGTTTTTTTTTATTTTATTTTTTATAGAATAATATTTAAAAATGTAAAAATATGTATATAAAACGAATAAATGGAATAATAATAATAATAAAAAGTAAAATGACGAACAACTACCGGAAATACATTGTGAAGGATGGCACAGTTGACATCTGTCGGGCATGTCACTGGCCGGGTGAATCTATCCGTCACATTATCTCCGGTTGTTCTAGTCTGGCTAACGGAGACAATTTGCATAGACACAACCTTGTAGCCAGGATTATCCATCAGCAACTTGCTCTTTAATACAATCTTGTGGAATTGGAAGTGCCTTACTATAAGTATGAGCCCGACCCAGTTCTCGAAACACCGGTAGCTTGGACCCTGTTCCCGATACCGGTGGGCTACTATTTTTGTATTTTTAAATGTTTTTTTATTTTTTTTTATATATAATAATACTTAAAAATGTAAAAATATGTATATGAAATAAATAAATGCATAATAATAAAAAGTAAATATTCTTGACATAGCAAGAAAAAAAAAAAAAAGTAAACAAAACGAAATTCACGGTGCAATATAAAAATTAAATTAATTGGAGCAGCTCAATCCCAAGCCTTTTTGTCCTCAACGTAATCTTTAATGTTATAAAACGCTTTCTGACACAACTTACGTTTAATGAATGATTTGAATTTATTAACACTTAGACCTTGAACGTGGCTTGGAAGCTTATTATAAAAGCGTACACATTGACATCTAAACGAGCCACCTATTTTCGGGATATTATAAATTGCATATCAAATAAATAATCGCCTATCAATACATACTCATCATTTATATTCTTTTTTACATCAAATAACTTACTTCACTACAAATAAACTAAATGTTTAACAAAACTCAAACTGCAGATAATTCGAAATTATACATCAATATGACATTACTATTTTCCTCATAATGCAATACAGTTAAATTTAGTTTTGTACAAAAATACTACATACATAGCATAAATACTGACTGCACAGCAAATTTTCCATATTTCATAGCAAAATAACTATCCCAGTCGCATATTAACCAGTAAGTACAACAAAACCTGTTCATCATATTTGTCTTAATTTTCAAGAAGCCATGCTCGGCAAATTTGATGATTATTATAACAAAAAAATCCTGTCACATTGCATTATTTCTAAAAGCAGAACAAATTAACTGAAAACGGTTCGCGGCTTCGCGCGCTTTTTCGTCACTAGACTGGATATTTGTCAAAAGGTTCGTAAATTTTGACTTTGTTCGGGAATTTAGGGCACCCCGACACAGATAGGTTAGGTTCGAAGGGGATGACGGGAGGTGAAGTGAGCGAGCAAAGCGAGCGAACTTAGCTCCCGTCATCTCCTTCGTGTTAGGTTACTTTAGACCCTGCAGACAGAAATAGGTGCCCCGCGGAGCGGGGCTCCGTCGACATTTTTTTTTCAGGTCCTTGTTTTAAACATTTGTATCGCCCACTGTTTCTCTCCGACTCAAGTACGTGGCGCCACCTGCAGAAGCTAAAAATGTGCCTATTGGGCAAAAAAGGAAGCGTGGACGCCCCGCGAAAGCAAGACCCGCTTTAATAATTCAATAAATTACAATTTTGTATCTCATTTTTTTTTTTTTTTTGCTGATCTCATTATGTGGTAATTAATAAATAATAAGAAGACTGTGACTAATAAAATGCTGTTTTATTTAGAAAAACTGCTGTAAATAATATAAAAATAGAAGCTATATTTAAAAGAAAAAGAGTTAACATGTATAATGTGCATTAAGATTATTAGCTGTGTATTGATGAAAAAGCTTTTGCTTTAGGAAAAATCGCTGTACGCTGCGAAAATAAATTGTAGTGTGTTTAGTGATATTTTGAGTTGAATATTTTGCTGTGCAATCAGTAATTTTGATGGGAATTCGGAATCTTATTGCATAGAAAAAGGATATTTTTTGATTTGCGTTTAAATACTACCCCCTATTTTCTTGAGCCTTGTTGTAGGTACTACAAATTTGTGTTTGTTCCTAGTATTTATGTTATGGATATCACTGTATTTTTTAAACAATTTCATATTTTTATGGGCATGTATAAGATGTTCATAATTATACTGAGAAGGCACAGTCATTACATTAATCTCCTTAAATTTCTCTCTGAGAGAGTGTGTCGGGCTTAATTTATAAATTGATCGAACAGTTCTTTTCTGCAAAACAAAGATAGTCTGGATGTCGGCGGCATTTCCTCACAACAGAATACCATACGACATTACACTATGAAAATAGCTAAAGTATACTAAACGGGCTGTCTCTATGTCAGTTAAATTACAAATTTTTCTAACAGCATATACTGCGGAGCTCAGCTTCTTTGACAACTTGTCTATATGTGCGCCCCACTGAAGCTCCAAAGTTAGGCCTAAGAATACTGTGCTATTTACAGGATTCAATTCTTCGCCCTTTATCATCACATCAGTTTTCACCTGCCTAACTTGAGGTAGGGTAAACTTAATGCATCTGTTTTTTTTTCATTTAGAAGTAAATTGTTAACATTGAACCAGTGAACTACTTTTGACATCGCGCTATTTACATCGTCAGTAACCAGCTGCTGACGTTTAAGTTTAAACAAAAGTGAAGTATTATCCGCAAACAACACAATATTATGGTTATCCTGTATGAGGTAAGGCAAGTCATTAATATAAATAAGAAACAAAAAGGGCCAAGAATTGAGCCCTGTGGGACTCCCATTGTTACTATAGATCCGGGAGACCTTTTGTCATTAACGTCAAAGCTCTGAATCCTATTACTCAAGTATGAAGTAATAAGAGCCAGAGCGCTGTTCCGAATCCCGTAGTGGTGGAGTTTCCTGATTAGTGTTTCATGAAGAACACAACCAAATGCCTTGGACAATTCACAAAATATTCCCAAGGCATCGCACTTATCTTCCCATGCATTATAAATATGTCCTAAAAGCTCAATACCGGCATCAGTAGTTGAACGACCCCTTGTAAAACCGAACTGTTTGCTATGTAATAATTTATGTTTATTAAAAAATCTTTGCAATTGCTCTAAAATTAATTTCTCAAATATTTTACTAAACGTAGGTAGTACTGAAATAGGTATATAATTTGTAGGGTCTGAAGTACTACCTGTTTTAAACAAAGGTATTATTTTACTATTTCACATTAGGTCAGGAAACTCCCCACTGTCGATACAATTATTAAAGATAATAGCTAAACTAGGTACGACAATGTCAATAATAGACTTAGCAACTTCTACAGAATGTCCCCACAGATCTGCAGTCTTTTTAACATTTAAAGTGTGAAAGGTTTTAATTATGTCTCTACAAGTAATATGTTCAAAAATAAATTCCGAATCGCAAACATTAACATTTTCTTTTAGTATAGACTCAGCAACAGATGGTGATGAGTTTAGGGATTTAGTAGTTGAAATGGGAATATCTGAAAATAAATTTTCTAAAGCCACTGTGACTTGTGAGTCTGATTTTATGATGTTGTCATTAATAGACAGGCTGTAGTCAATATTTCGGTTACCAGATATTCCCGTTTCACTATTAATAATATTCCAAGTCGTTTTGATAACATTAGTACTGCTCTTAATCTTCGAACTCAAATAACGCGACTTGGCCATACAACAAACTTTTTTAAATAAATTTGAATAATGTCTAACATATAAATTAAATTCAGCAGTGTTTACATAAGTCCTTTCACTGTACAGCTCATAAAGCAGTGTTCTACTTTTATGAATACGTAGCCCAATCACTGAGTGAAACATTACTATTAACCGAGATAGTCTTGGGAATAAAAGTGGAATTAAATTATTTACAGTATAATTATATTAAAAAAACCGGCCAAGTGCGAGTCGGACTCGCACACGAAGGGTTCCGTACCATTATCGCAAAACACTGCATAAAAAGCACGTTTGTTGTATGGGAGCCCCCCTTAATTTATTTTATTTTAATTTATTAATTATTATTTTCAGAATGTTTAGTTGTATATTTACATATACAACTAAACATTCTGTGAATACTTCAAGCGTCTACCTGTTGCCGTTATTAATACAGAGCCAAAAAACGGCAAAAATATCACGTTTGTTGTATGGGAGCCCCTCTTTCATATTTACTTTTTACTGTTTTTAGTATTTGTTGTTATAGCGGCAACAGAAATACATCATCTGTGAAAATTTCAACTGTCTAGCTATCACGGTTCATGAGATACAGCCTGGAGACAGACGGACAGACAGATAGACAGACAGACAGACAGACGGATCGCGAAGTCTTAGTAATAGGGTCCCGTTTTTACCCTTTGGGTACGGAACCCTAAAAATCATCATATAGATGATTTTTTTTTGGTTTTGTTTTGGCAGGCGTGGAAAATCCTCTTAGGACGCCCCAGACTGCCTCGCCCAAAACGAGCCAGCCTGGGCAGTGTCGGACTCACATAAGGTGCCACCGCCTAAAAAACCACGCCTGCCTCTAAAATATATAGCTGATTTCTTATTCAGCTCTTGTGACTATAATTTATTTATACTATGTGAGGTCCCTTTGCAGGAAAGAAAAAACAAATGAGCTCTTCGAGCCGAGTCCCCCGTGCAAGTTGACCCGTAAATCTGGGATTTGAAAGGGTTAGTGGATGTTAGTAGTTTTTTTTTTTTTTTTCTCTCACGGTCTGTGGCTTTTTCTTTACACTATATATACAGTGTGACCTTTATATTTTTTTATTTTTTTATTATTTATATAATTTGTTAACTGCTAACCTAAGTAAATCAACTGGTATCCTTACATTTAGGACACTTACACTAAAAAATACTCATATTCTTACTCCTACTACAACAGATAAACTTGTAAAAGCAAAATTAAAAATAACATAAATAAACATTTTTATGGAAGTGTAGAGCCGTTACACTTTGCGGCCCTTTCCACAACCATTTCGGCGAAAGCCAAGAAATGAACCCGGCAATCATCGTCGCCAATCAAGCACGTGAACGCTTCCAGGGGGCGCCCCATCCTCTGTTCGCAGTCGTACCTCTCCCTTGAATACCTGTGGCAATGACTGAGGAGATGTTTTACGGTCTCGAGAGATGCATCGTCGCAAACGCAGGATGGGGTCTCAAACAACTTAAATCTATGCAAGTACTCGCGGAAACCCCCATGCCCCGTGAACAGTTGAGCTCTTAAATTGTTCATGGTTCCCACTTTTTCAAGGATCTTGTATGCACATCTCACGTCGCCGAAGAACAGTCCGATGCCCCTGTCTTGACTCGATTCCTTCGTAAATCGTTCCTGCCAACTGTCAAGCGTAGACTCCCTGATGGAGCGCTTAGCAAAGGATAGTGGGAATCTATCGTACACTGGAGCGGTTTTCTTATGCAGAGCAGCGTGTTTGGCCAGTTCATCCGCCCTCTCGTTTCCGGGTATGCCCACATGAGCCTTGACCCAATAGAGGCGTATTTGCTGATCCGATCGACCGGCCTCGGCGATGGCGTTCTGGATCAGGAGGGTTATTGGGTTCCGCGTGGCTGTATCAGCAATTGACTCAATCGTTGATCTAGAGTCCGAAAGAATGTTGGCCGATGTACTGGTCTTCTTGCCGTTGATGAAGGTGAGGGCTCTCAGAATTGCGACTAATTCCGCCTGGAAGATGGAGCAGAAATTCTCCAACTTGAGTCCGAACCTGGTGAACTCACCAGCCTGGTTCCAGCAAGAAACCGCAACTCCGACCTTTCCCTCTATTTTACTACCGTCGGTATACAAACGGGGCCAATCATTTTCGATGTTCAGCAAATCCTGTTCGCTCGAGACGCTGCAGAACTCTCTCTCAGTCCTCAGAGCAGGATGAGGTAGCTCGGTTGGATGCACGCGTGTTTCTAGTTCCCTGCCAGGCAACTCCTCCAGAGATTTCCCCCTTTTGATTTCGTACAGTCTCAAGTATTCGGCTGCTCTCAGGTCTAGGGGGATCACCCTTGCAAGGACTGCAGTGGCAATGAGAGAGGACGTCCTGTGCGCCTTGGAGATCTTTATTGCGAACATCCTGGTAATAGCGTCAAGCTTTTTCTTAGCGTATTTTTTCCTTGCTACATCTACCCATGAGCTGGCCGCATAGGTGGCAACTGGTTCAACGACTCCAGTGTATATAGTCCTCAGGATGTTCGCGTTAAGGCCCCACTGCGCCCTCGCCGCCCTGGCCACCATTTTAAAAATACTTGCGGTTTTCTTAGTTACTGCCTCCAGATGCGGACGGAAGGTTAGGCCAGCATCTATAGTTAGACCGAGGAGTTTTATACGATCTGTGTTTTCCAGCGGTATTCCCTGGAGGGAGAACTTTGGGTTTTGGTATTTTAGCTTCTTGGTTAAGATCATGGCTTGAGTCTTATGGGCTGCAAACCGCATTTTATGTGTGCTACCCCATTCCGCGATGCAGTCCAGCGCCTCGTTTATAATTTGTTCGAACTCGGAAGCCGTGTCCGCCTCCGCCACCATCACCAAATCATCCGCGTAAGCCTGGACGTGGGCCCTTAGATTATCTGCTGCCACCATGAGAGGGTCCAGCTGAATGTTCCAAAGGATCGGTCCGCTTATTGAACCCTGGATGCAGCCTTTAGTGGTTGGTCTGGTGACAGTATGGCTCAGATACTCAATTGTTATGCTGCGGTCAGACAGGGAGCTGTCGAGGAGACGCAGGGTGTCCTTATCGGTATTCTTCTCTATCAGCTGTTGGAGAATGGCTGGCCACCAGGCGTTATCAAACGCCCCCTCGATGTCCAGTGAGATAACCGCAACTATCTTCTTGGCCTTAATACCCCGCCTGATGAGGTTAACAATGTCGTACAGTGCGTCCTCCGTTCCACACTGCGGTCTAAACCCATACTGCCTCTTGCTGAGTAGATTCTCGCTCTCCAACGTCCAGGTGAGCCTATTTACCACCAGTTTCTCCAAGACCTTACTCAAGATTGGGAGAAGACCAATCGGTCGGTAGGCCTTGGCTGCGGTGTAGTCTGTTTTGCCTGGCTTTGGGATCACCCTGATTCTAGCCTCCTTCCAGGCAACGGGAAAGTGTCCTATTTCTAGGTACTTGTTGAACATGGCCAGCTACAATTCCGCGTGGGCTCTGTAAGACCGGTGGAAAATATCCGCTGTAAGGGCGTTGGCACCTGGCGCCTTCTTGGGGCTCATTCTCGCGTACACTTCCCGAAGCTCGGTGTGGGTAAACGGCAGTGCCGTCCTCGAGCGAGAGTCCCTTACTTGTGTGAGACGTTGCATCTCTATCCTCACGCTTTCCCTTGTTGTAGTCTGCGTCGGCGTATCAGATCCGCGGTCATCAGCTGGGAAGAAAGTCGTGGCAAGAAGATCAGCCGAGGAATAGGCTGAGAGAATCCTGTTGGTAAGTGGGTCCTTTAGGAGGCTCGCCTGAATCCGGCTGGTGTTCGAGCAACAGGTGATGATCCTTTGCGCACAGCTCCAGACGTTCTCCTCCTTTTGCCTTGTGCAAAAATCCTTCCAGCTATTTGTGAGGGAAGCTTCGATATTCTTTTTGTAGGCTTCCTTTGCTCCGAGATATTCTTCCAGGCAGAATGGCCTTCTTCTGGGGTTGGCGGTGTGGATGCGTCTTCTCAGTCTCTTCACTGACCCCTTCTCCTCCTCAAGCTCTTCTGTCCACCATGGTGGTTTTGTGCTACGTCTAGTTTGAACTAGCATGGGGATCGCCTCGTCACTGGCCTAGGTGATCGCCGCGATGTAATTTTGAACGAGGTTTTCCAGCGTCTGCGGGTCTGTGCATCTTTCTGTTTCGCTCAAGCTAATTCCCCCTTCGGTGATTATGTCTCCGAGGGTATCCGTGAAGAGATCCCAATTTGCCTTCCGCACGTTATATTTCCTGGTGGAAGGATGTTTTGGGATTGGTTCACGTCCCAGATTCAATTGAAAGGTTATGGTGCGATGGTCGGTGAGTCCAGCTGAGTTCTCATTTACCTTCCACTGCGACATCACCGCCAGCACCGAGTCACTACAGGCAGTGATGTCCACAATGCTGCTGTACAGTTTCCCTCCCCTGTAGGTATGGTAAGTTGGCACGCTGCCCTGGTTCAGGATGCTCATGTCATGTTGGGCCAGCAAGTCGGCAATCGCGCTGCCACGACTATTCTCCGCGCAGCATCCCCACCAGGACTCATCGCGTTAACGTCGCCGGCAAGAACGATGTGTCGAGTTCCAATCATGCGGATGACTCGTTCCAGCCTCCTGAGTTGTGGATCTATATCTAAATTCCCCTCCAAATATACATTTATTATTCCTAAAGTGAGATTCCCCAAGTGCAAAACCAATGAGCTAATATTTGGGCAATTGAGGGTTTGGTCGGTCACCGCTACCAGATTAGGATTGGCGACGACGATTGCCGACTTTACAGGGGTGTCTCTGGTGCCACCAGGATATTGGATGACGACTCCAGATGCCGCGAGAGTACCTTTTGCGCCCACGTAGGGAAACAGATTGTCTGTGTGGTGAAAAGCACTGTTGTGCTTCTTATCCTTAAATAAAGTAAGGCAAATTTTTATTTAATTTCCTTCTGATAAATTGCTCTTTTGTATTCTGATGTGATAAACTGCACTTCTTGCACATTTTAGAGATAAACCGCACTTTTTGTAAATCATTGCATTTTTGTATTATTATTATTCCGGGGAGGACGCCGGCCGCCGGACCACTTAGGACCTCGAGGCTTACCGGTCTCTGATAGGGTCCAAGCACCCGGCGGAAGTGTGCAGCGCATGAGATGGACACAATCCATTAACGAAAATGTCATGCGCGCATACTTTGGGGATACAGAGGGAGGAAACAACGTGTCCGGATGCTCTCTCTTATTTCAGGTGCTTGAGCCAGCCGTCAACGTTTTGGCCCAACGACTTTCGGATCAGGTGCGGGTCATCCAGAGTAATCGTATGGTAGATGATACTGTACTTGATCGCCTCCGAACGGAAATGGGTAACCGTGTCATTGCCCCATCGTCGCAGGCTGTGGTGCCACCACAGTCCAACCACGCTGACGAGGAGAGTAGTGACAGGGTTACGAACGTAAGTACCCAGTGCAATGAGGAATTGAGGAGTGCTTTGGAGTATGCTATTCGGGAATATCGCTACATGGCACCCGATTTTAGGCCACGATTACCTCGTTTGCTCATGCATAACAAAAATGGGGCGCTGGTGGCTGTTCTGGATTCGCAGTTATCCAATTATTTTGATGACTGCAAAGACCTCACTGATACACATTCGATCATGTACTGCGCGGCTGTAGCGGCATGTCGTGTAGCCCACGTCAAATTTGCAAATGACAGAGCTATACGACCGCAACCAGCCGTACCAGCTTGGCAGTGCAGGATCGAACGTCGTATTGGTGGGGCCAGAGCACTCATCGGCAAACTAATTTGTTTCAGGGAGGCCAATAATCGCCCAAGAGTGATGTGCTTTGTGAGACGGGCGTTTTCGGGGACTGATGTCAGCCCCCGAGACTATATATCCCATGTCACAGAGCGCATCGACTTCCTGAAGCAAAAAGTGTTTGCATGGTCAAACCGTATTCGTAGGTACAAGCGGAGAGTGGAGCAATACACCCAGAATCGTACATTCCAAAGTAATGAAAGGTGGGTTTATCGGGCTTGGAAGCGACCCGACCAAGGTGTGACTGATACGCGCCTGCCGGATGATGACGCTATGTGTTCATTCTGGCGCAGCATCTGGTCGGTGCCTGTCAGTCACACCGAAGGTGAATGGACTCGGGAGGTTGAACGAGCGTGCGATCCAATAGAAGAAATGGGGGCTATCACGATCAGCCCCCAAAATGCAGTCCGTCCGTTGCCGAACTGGAAATCTCCAGGGCCGGACATAAAATGTCTACAGAGGTCGCATGCTCGTTTGGCATCTCAGTACCAGGCAGCCTTAGAGTCTGGTTCGCTACCCAAGTTCCTTACAACAGGAATTACACACCTGCTCCACAAGACTGGTAGCGCTGCGGTACCCAAAAATTATAGACCTATTACATGTTTACCGACGGTCTATAAGGTTCTTACATCCATTTTGAGAGTTAAAATTAATAAACACGTCGACAATAACTCCATCATGTTGGCCTCTCAAAATGGATGTAGGAACGAGTCCCGCGGTACTAAGGAGCTACTCCTTATTGATGTGGCCATTAGCCAACAGGTTCGGCGTTCCCGAAAGGATCTGTCGACCTAAAGGCCTATGACTCGGTGCCTCATGCATGGCTCATGAGGATGCTAGAATTGTATAAAATAGATATAACTCTACGCACCTTCTTGATGTCGTGTATGGGCCAATGGAGCACAGTCCTTCGCTATCCAGGATGTCGAAATTTCCAGAGAAATAGCGAATCTCTAAGGATCGAGCGAGGTATATTCCAGGGCGATAGTTTGAGTCCACTTTGGTTTTGTCTAGCCCTGAATCCTCTAAGCATGCTGCTGGAGAATTCAGGGCTAGGCTATCGGTTGAAGAGAGGTGGTCAGGTTATATCTCATCTCCATTACATGGATGACCTGAAGCTCTTTGCCCCCAGTAATCTTCAACTGATGGAGCTACTAAAGGTAACTGAAACTTTTAGTAGTGCCATCAGGATGGAATTTAGTGTGAACAAATGTGCGGTCATGCATGTAAAGCGAGGGGAGATTGTGGAATCTGTAGGAATTCAACTCGCGGATTCCATAAACCTGAGATCCCTCTCTCCAAACGAAACCTTTAAGTATTTGGGTATGCAGGAAGCGTTAGGTATCAACACTAATGGCATGAAGCACATGAAGCAATCTTTGAAAGAACGCTTCTTTGGCCGCCTGAAGAAGGTATTCAATAGCCTTCTTTCGGGCGGAAACAAAGTGCGCGCCTTCAACGGTTGGATCATGCCAGTATTGATGTACTCTTTCGGCATACATACTCAAATGGACTCAACCGGAACTTGACGCCCTGGATAGGCGGGTCCGTACACTGCTGACTGCATATCGAATGCATCACCCACGATTGTCGGTCATGAGATTGTATATCCCACGGAAGTGTGGTGGCCGAGGCTTTTTAAGTGCCAAAAGCCTTCACAACCGCGAAATATGCAATCTCAGGGAGTATTTTCTAAACACCGACGTGGGTATGCATCGAGATGTAGTAACAGTGGACAAGGGACTCACCCCGCTCTCTTTGGCGAATGAGAACTGGCGCAAGCCTGTAGTGCTTGACACTAACGACCGCAAGGAGGTATGACAGAGTAAGGAGATTCACGGACGCTTTTTCCGGTCCCTACATGGGTCCGATGTAGACCAGTCAGCGTCCGTAGCTTGGCTACGTTTCGGTGACCTCTTTGGGGAAACCGAAGGTTTTGTCTGTGCAATTATGGACGAAATTATCATGACGGATAACTACCGGACATTTATTGTGAAGGATGGCACGGTTGACATCTGTCGGGCATGTCACCGCCCGGGTGAATCGATCAGTCACATTATCTCTGGTTGTTCTCGTCTAGCTAACGAAGAGTACTTGTATAGGCACAACCTTGTAGCCAGGATTATCCATCAGCAACTTGCTCTGAAATACACTCTTGTGGCAGCGGAGGTCCCGTACTACAGGTATGTGCCCGACCCAGTTCTCGAGAATGACAATATCACACTGTAATGGGATCGGTCCATCATCACTGATAGGACTATTGTAGCCAATAAGCCTGATATTGTGGTGGTGGACTGAATTGACAGGCGTGCAATGATTGTTGACATTACCGTCCCGCATGATGGAAACCTCGTGAAAGCCGAGAAAGATAAGCAAATCAAGTATCTTGACTTGGCTCGCGAGGTTGTCGACATGTGGGATACAGCGATCATTGTACCGATAGTCGTTTTAGCCAATGGCTTAATAGCCACGAGCCTCGACCAACACCTTAGGAGGCTCTCGTTAGGCGGCTGGGTCAAGGGCCTGATCCAGAAAGCAGTACTGCTGGACACGGCTCGTATTGTTAGGAGGTTCCTCTCTCTGGAGCCCTGAACACCGGTAGCTTGGACCCTGTTCCCGATACCGGTGGGCCGGGATTTTTTATATTTTTTTATGTTTTTCTTTTTTGTACGTGTTTTGTAAAAATATTTAAAAATGTAACTAATAAGAAAAAATATTGAATAAAGGCTATAAATAAGAATAATTATATGAGAGAAGAAACGTTTACAGAGGGAATGTGTATTTCAGAGATTATAAAAATCCAAATAAGAAAGTTTTTGTTAAAGCTATTATAGATGAGGTGTCAGGTAAAAGAACCTATTTGTGTTAAATTTTAAATGAAGATTTAATTTGGAAAAGACACTTCAATCAGATAATACGTTCTTTGCCTTGTGAAAACCCTGAAATCTCTAAGGAAATTCATATTCCTTTTAGTATAAGTAACAATAATGCTTTTATGAAACCTAATAAACTTGAATAACTTTGAAGATCAAGTGGCTAAAGATTTCAGAGATTTCATTAAGAAAATAATTGTAAGTAATGATAATTATAAATGTGAGGATTTCCTGAAGTTATAGATAGCTCTAATGATGCTAGTAATTGTAGTTATAAGGATGAAGGTAATAAGAGTGTAACTCAGGAGCCTCAACCAGTACCTCAATCTTCTTTGAGGAGATCTTCAAGGACAGTTAAGGCTCCTGAAAGATTGAACTTATAAAGGACTAAGAGGAGGGTATTGTAGTGTATTTAGAATATAAGTATGGCAACACAAATTGAATATCTATGTTCACAAGTCTATATGGTAATCTCCGTAAAAAAGCAACCATCTTGGAAACCACCTACTAAGGTCGTATATATTTTATTTAAGGTATTTTAAATAGCTATGGAAGCATTTATATTTTATTAAAATATTTTAAAAGTGTAATGACACTTAAAAACTCATCGGTAATAAGGCACAGGTCAAGTCAAAGCTTCAGAGCCTTGATCATCGTCGCCGTGATGCCAGCTTGTCGGTTTTTTATCGGTTACATTTCGGGGAATGTGCGATGGAATTGCATCATTTAATTCCGCCCAGGCCGTTCCATCATCGGACTACTAGACGTAAGGCGATGCGTCATCGGTACATGGTGGACATCCCACCCATACGCACAAAACGTTTTGGGGAAACTTTTATTATGCGTACCGCTAAGAACTGGAATTCCCTGCCGGAGTCTGTGTTGCCCGATAGCTACAATCTAGGAGTCTTTAAGTCAAGAGTGAATGGGTTTTTGCTAGGCAAGCGTGCTTCACCGTCGACCACATCATGGCTTACCATCAGATGAGATAGTGGGCAAGGGTGAGCCAATAGATTATTTAAAAAAAAGTCAAATGCGAGACGACAGATGCGATGTGGATTTCTGTCTATGTTATTGGACGATTTTGTATAGTAAAACGCCTAGTGTCAAAATTTGTTATACAATGTGTGCAATATGGAATAACATGTGAAACCCTGGAGAAGTGGTGCTCTGATGCTGCGTAAGCCAGTGTGCATGACCCACCGCAGCCACCGACGATTCGATATCCAGGGGCCCTACCATGACATATTAAAACTATCATGGTTCCACTATTTAAGAGAGACGCAGCTATATAAGACAAATAACTCCGTCTCTTTTTCTCAATCATACCATGATAGTTTTGACACCTCTTGGTATGGGCATACCAAGAGGTGTCAAGTTGTATATATATTGTGTGGCGCTCCATTGGTATAATTGCTGCAAGGCGTACAAATATGTACGGTCATCCATCCACGCACCGGCCTTACTTAGCCATGAGTTTCATCATCAACATCATCATTTCAACCGAAAGACCACTGCTATACTTGTATACCGGTCAATGTGGCGACACTTGGGGTAAGCCAAGGCCGACCGGTCATGAATTTATAATGCCTTAAATAAAATAAAAGAACTCATATTCTTCACCATCACTAATTCCTCTTCCTCAATGCACTCCTCTTCGAAGTAATCGTCGCCGTAGCCCACGGGGAATGACAAGTCACTCCTGTTCTTCGGAGACCACGTCGAAGTTGATGTACACCAGGTTCTGGCCAGTCAGCTGCAGGAGAGGAAAGCTGCGTTTGCGGGCGATCATGAGCGCTAGGCGGTCATAACTAGGGAAAAGAATTATCTTAAGCTAGCTGCCGCGCGCGTGGTATTAGTACTGCAAAGTACCAATATCTTTATAAATTATAGTCTATGACATGTGATATTTTGATGCATAAGCTATACCTATTTCTTTAAAGTTTCATCAAAATCCGTTTAGTAGTTTTTGCGTGAAAGATTACCAAACATCCATCCATTCATCCTCACAAACTTTCGCGTTTATAATATTAGTAGGATGTGTATTTTCATAAACTGTTGATAATCATCATAAACATCATTTCGGCCGATAGTTCACTGCTAAACATAGGCCTCTCCCTATTGACACCATATCAACCGGTCCCGTGCGTCTCACTTCCACCGGATATCCGCCACCATAACCAAGTCATTGGTCGCTATGCCAGAAATTTTCGGCACCATCGATCATACCGTCTGAGTCCTGCCCACTACCACTGAAGTTTGCAATTCTTCGGGTAATTTTGATCCTCCTGCGGATATCCTCATTTCTGATGCCATCACGCAAGGTAACTCCGAGCATCCCGCTCCATAACCATTTGAAAGAAAAAAAAGAAAGAAATCAAGAAAAGAAAATATATTTATTTGTGACCCGCACAGGAGACACGAGAGATAAACAAAAAAAACAAAAAGTTAAGCAATAATAAAAACAAAAATACCCCGTGCGACACCAAAAAGGCTCCTACCTCAGCATAACTTGCATGCATTCTTGCATGCTTTGGGTGACTAAGCCTTCTAATGAGGCCCACTGTGAGCGACTGCGGCTCAGTTCTATAGGTCATGAAATTCAGGTTTCAAATTATTTATAAACAGTTTGTGTGTGTTGTGAGTTTAGATTCAGGTGGGCCGATTTTGTCATTGCAGCCGAGACGGGATGGACACCGAAGGCGAGGCCTTTATGGAGCCGCGAGACTGAATTGACAAATGCCCACGTATATCAAACAACGTTTCTCAACACACTCAAAAATAAATATAGGAAAGACTATGTAATTGTAAAGAAAGGCCATTATTGTATGGGTCCTTTTCGGACGAGGAGACAACAAATGAGCGACATTCAGGTTTCTTGATATGTACGGTTACAATGTACCTAACTAATCACTTTAAGTAATGGAGAATAAAGTAAACGGCATTCCACCAAACACGTAGTTTTATCTACACGAACAGTCGGTAACTTCGTAGTATAAATATTTAAAAAAAAATGTATAATACAAATTATAGACGATACCATTTCAATTGCAACATCAATAATAATAATAATAGTTTATTTGGCATAAAAAACAAATTACACAAAACAAATGGTCATGAAACTCTGGTGCCCGTGATAGGTAATGAGAATCTGTATTACAGGTCACCAGAATTCCATCCCCCAGCAATTTATACACATTTTCAATTTGTGATACCAATAAAATCAAGGCAGGCAAGCATAAAAAAGGAATATATATATAATAAATATGGACGAACAGTACCGCTTAGGGGTCTGATCGATGCGCATGTTTGTGTGAGTGTGCCGTTTAGAGCGTGTGTAGATAGTTTCCGTACTGTTCGTCCATATTTATACTGTGGTAGTACTGGTACTGGTGTGGTGTGGAGTGGAGTGGCGTGGTGGTGGGTGTGGTGGTGTGGTACTACTGTGGTGTAAACTTAAGGACTGTTTTTCTCCTTAAGTTTTATCACAATTCACAACTCAATTAAAACCGCCATCTTCTTCCTCGATCTCCTGTCTGATTGTATCTTGTTCGTGCCAAAAACTAGTGCTTAATGTTACGTCTAGTTGACATCTGTCAGAGTCGAAACCATATCATTCACTCTTCGGAACGAAATCTTTAGAAGTGCTGAAATGGCATCCTGACTATTGCGAGGCCGCGAGCATTATATTGGCCTGTCATATCTCACACACCAAACAAAGTAACATTCCATTTGGATTCGCTCATCCATCCCTGACATGCATACACTTGCACCCACAAAACAGGAGAATTTCCTAGAGTTAAGTTTTTTTTTTAAATAAGAAATAAGAAAATAAATTTTAGTATACAAAAAAAAGTTTTAATCACTCTCCTGTAAATCACTTTTTCGCGCTTTAGTATTTTTCTTTTTCTAGTGACGATTATATTATGACAAGAAATCTATTATTGGGAATGTAGAAGTTCGGAAGTAAGTTTCTAGTCTTTAAAAAAATACTAAGGCATATTTTGATGTCTTTGCCTAAAATAAAACCTATTTTACAAAAGTATAATTACTTAAATTTATATTTCGAGATAATTTCCATAAGAGCCCTACAATGGAAAATTGAACTTTGTTGTTCCAAAATTTGATCATCATTAAAATATGGATAAAAAAAACTGGGACTGGGTAAAAAAAATATAATTCTATGTAGACCGTCAGTAAGATTATCAAAAGATATTGGACACTTATTTTTTGCTTATCAAAATCAATAAAAAATTAAAAAGATAAAGCGCATCAAAGTTCAGGACTTGTGACTTCAATTTTGAGTAAAAAGTGTCCTAAAATGTGAAGACACGCGAAATTTCAACTGTATATGCATCGTCGTTATTTATTGTTTACATGACAAATGAAAAAACACATCCATCCATCGTCCAATATTATTTATTAATCTACCTGACAGACTAAAAAATACTGTTTACCCATTAATCATTAGACATCGAACATCGAAGCATTATGGGATGAGTTTACTGCTTTATTTGAATTTTCGTATTATGTGAGTATATTTTTGTGAATGTTGTGCACGTCTGTTATTGACATAAATACCTGTATAAGACCTCATGAAATGTAATAAGTCCATGTTTGTGTTGTTGATGTGCCTTAAATAAATAAATGAATGTCATATGCTAATTCCTTGAAGTCATCAGATCGAACGTCTGAATTGCCAAAATGCCATAGTATCTATGTACCACAATTTCTAATATCCATTAGATCGAGCGTCCGTTTCGCCGAAAATCCATTGCAACGATAGTCCTATCCATCGCATGTCTATTGGATCGACGTGCCAGTAAGTCGAATTTTATAAATTGATTAAGGAGCTCGTTACTAAATTATAACAGCCGCACGGGTCCTTCTTCAAGGTTAAGAAACGCTTGCCGAGCTTGGTCATGGATAGTCAGCTTTACATAGCGAGATTCCTCCGTGCCTCGGAAAACACGTTAACTGCCGGTTTCCCAGCTCAGAATTATCGAGCTGTTAACGTAATCGACGAATAATCGCCGGTTAATTTTACTTTCAGTTTCTCAACACCAAGTCACAGTGTTTTATAGACCCAAAAAAGTGACATCGGCTTTTTATTGGCTATTTCTAATTAATAGTTCATTATAAATGCACGAGTAGAACTCCCATGTGCCAATTTTGAATAAATGTTTTTTTTTTTAAATTGCAAAGTTTTTGTGACCTTTAAGGTCAAAAGAACAAAAAAAAATCGTATAAAAGAAACTGTACACAATTGAATTTTGTTCGTATTGCAGTTTTATTAAGCAAGTCAAGGAGAAAATTATGTCGTGTTTAAGTAATCAAAAACGATAATAGAACTCGCAAAAAAAAATGTTTTACCGAAATCAGTATTTATTTTTTTATTCATATTCTAGCTCGAAGTAGAACCTCTGTCTGGTACAAACAGATTCCTTATACGAAGGTTTATTATCCATCAAAATATTACTTGCAACTTGGGCCTTGGTTTTGAGAAAATTATTTTCAAAAATATGTGTTAGGGTTGTCTCTATTTTGACCATTTGTGACGATTAGTTTTTATCACATAAAATCAGCAGGTCTTTTATCTTCTATAATGGTATAATTCTAACAATTGATTTTAAAACACTTTTCACGTGAAATGGTACACAAAATATATAACCAACGAAGTAAATTTAATTGAATAATAATCAAGTAATTCTAATTCCCATTTTTTCCGATGGGAACATGATATAAATCACACTAAAACTAATTATAGTTTTACCCTCTTACAAATAAACGCGGAATAAAGTTATACCAGGTATAACAAAGGTATAACCATACATTTTCATAGGTTTATACTTGGTATAACTTTATGCCGCGTTTATTTGTAAGAGGGTTATAGTATTAATAAAGTATTTTATTTTTATTTTATTCCATTTAATACACGCAATTATTTTATTTAATCAAATGATGGCTTTCTCTTTTGACAACTGTCGCTATAGTCCCGTGACTCTAGCTTAATTTTTGCTGACAATTCAAAAGTAGCTTTTATACGAGTCAAAATAAAAATGTATAAATATTTTTATTTCAACTAATCCAAGTTGTAATAAAAATATTTTGAGTTTTTGATTTTAACTCGTACAAAAGTTGCTTCAGCGATGTAGGATCGAACCAACTTTGATGTACCTAGGCTGTAGGCTTGTGGAAGACATGTTACCGACTCGAATAATGACGTTCTCTGCGACGAGAAACACTAAAAACAGCATTAACATTTTCACACTTTGAAAAAATTCATTGTAGTACAATCGATCCCTGTCTGTCTATATACACAGGAGTCCCCGCGATTACCTTCTACTTAACCTATCTGTGTCATCATGGGTGTTGTTGTTTACGATTCAATAGACTATATCTGCAACGTGCACTTTGATCGATAAGTCATAAATACTTTTAAACTAAATTATAATTAACTTTAGTTGATTATAAAACGCCAATATTAATTGACCTTTGTGACACCCCTAAATTTGGAATTTTGACCTCGGTACATAAAAATCAATTTCTCGAAACCTAGGCCCAAGTTGAAAGTAATATTTTTATGGGTGATAAACCTTAGTAAAAGCAATCTATTTGTACCAGACAGAGGTTCTGCTTCGAGCTAGAATATGAATAAAAAAATAAAAAGTGATTTCGGTAAAACATTTTTTTTCGTGTGTTCTAATATCGTTTTTGATTACATAATTACGGGCTAATTTTCTCCTTAAATTGCTAATTTTCTCCTTAAATTTTGGTCTTTTGGGCTTCAAGGTTACGAAAACATTACGATTTAAAAAAAAAACAACGACACAAAATTGACACATACTCGTGCATTTGTAATAAACTATTAAGTAGAAATAACCAATAAAAAGTCGATGTCACTTTTTTTGGGTCTATAAAACACTGTACAAGTGTGACTAGTCGTTGACAATTTGTCACATTTGAGAAAAATCTCGAATTAACCACATGTTACAGCAGTTTTGGTTTTCTGAACACCTTTTTCAATGTTAATCTCTAGTCATCGAGCCTAATTTATAATTCTTGGAAATTGGTCTATTATTCGCAGTTTAAAATTAATATTATGATTTTAAAGGATTATATTAGGATAAAAAGATAATAGGGGTCGGCGAAAACTATGGTATGTGTTGAGTTATAAAACATATTATGTTAATCAAGATCAATTATTTAATTATCAAGATTAAAAAAAATAGGTTATTACAAAAAAATTAAATTAAATACATTATAAAAACATGACACAATTAATAAAAATAGTTATTTTGTATTTATGTAAATAAAAAATAAACTGTTACTGACCTGGGAAGTCCCCAGGTCAGTGTTGACTGTACCCTGTACTTGTACTTATCAAGGTCAGTTTCTGGATAGGTTTGTATTTAACTTGAAGCGGCTGGGGTGGTGATCGCGCCAGAGTAAGCAACACTAACCAAGGTCAGTCTGTGGTTGAGTGACCACTTTTTTTGGATCGCTTGTTTATGGATAAGTGACTCCGCCAGGGTAAGCAACACTAACCAATGTCAGTCTTTGGGTGGGTGACCATCACCAAAAAAAATTTGATTACCCATTCTAAAGTCACCCCGCTAAGTTAAACAACATCTACCAAGGTCACCCATCCAAAAACAAGCGAATCCAAAAACAAGTGAATCCAAAAAAAGTGGTCACCCATCCAAACACGGACCTAGGTAAGTGTTGCTTACCCTGGCAGGATCACCTATCCAAAAACAAGCAAACCAAAAAAAACGTGGTTACCCATCCAAAAATCGACCTTGGTAAGGTTTGCTTAACTTGGCGGCTACACCAACCCAGCCTCTCAAGATAAAATACTATTTAAAGTTATAGTAGTGAATGAAGGGAATGAATGCCAGCTAGGGTAGCCAACCGAAATAAATTAATGTTGAGTATTTAATGTAACAAGCGATTACGTAATTTCTCGATGATGATGAAGTGTTGAGAAACTCACTGACAACTGGCGACTGATTAATTTGTGACAAATTGTCAGCTGATTTGAGATGTGACGTCGACTTCAAAAACTGGCCCTAAATGTTTTATCGGAATGCGCTTGCCATGAATTTCTTAGCAAATAACAAGATTAAGAGATACATACATATATATATTTCATTACGATAAATAAATTAATAAATTGTATATCATGAAAATGGATTCATTTGCTATAAAGTTTATGCAAATAGACAGAAATGTAAATAGAATTTGTTTTATTCAACCGAAATAAATTAATGTTGAGTATTTAATGTAACAATCGATTACGTAATTTCTCGATGATTAAGTGTTGAGAAACTCACTGACAACTGACGGCTGGTTAATTTGTGACAAATTGTCAGCTCATTTGAGATGTGATGTCGACTTCAGAAACTGGCCCTAAGCCGTCGGTCTCGGCTGTCATTTGTAGATCTTTGACAGTCATTACAGAAGCCAGAAAATCAAATACCAGTCTTTCCAAGGGATATCGTGTTTCCCAGTTACTAGATTATGGAGGTCAGACAGGTACTCTATGTAAAATACTGATATTCAGTTGCATTCGGTAATACTAGAAGCCGACCCCAATATAGTTGGGAAAAGGCTGCCATAATGATTTTTTTACTGATTATTTTTAATTGTTACTAAGTCTTATATTTTTGTCCAATGTCGAGATTTAATGTTTTATAATGTGTGACCTATGTATTTATTTTTTGTATTTCATAATATAATTGGAATGCACTGAGAATCTTAATAAATAAATAAAATTAATATTGGTTATGTTATTAGATTTATTCTTTTATTAAACACATATTCTTGAATCATTTAGGAACTGTATACACATCCTTTGATATGTATGCCTTTCCTAGGCAATGTGTACATTAATTAATGATAGAACTATTATTTCACATATTTCCTAAATAATAAATAAGCCTGGAATTCTATAGACTGCCTAGGAATTCTATAGAATTCCTGGTTTCATACATTTTCTATAACATACATAAATGTTGATTAAACCTGGTTGGTATTTTATTATCCCATTTTACATTCCTTCTTTTACTTTTCTTGAATATTTTACGTAGAATAGCTTTCGACTTACTGGCACGTCGAGCCAATAGACATTCGCGATGGATAGGATTATCGTTGCAATGGCTTTTCGGCGAAACGGACGTTCGATCTGATGACTTCGAGGAATTAGTCATCGAGCATATGACATTCGAAATTAAGCAGTAAACCCTTTGGGATGTATCTCGAAATTAGAATTCAAATTTTCATTACGTTCATGTATTCATTTCCCTCACGAAAACAGTGTGCTTTGATTTGTTCGACAAATCTTGTTTGCATAATTATTGTTCGGTAAACTAATATTTTTTGACTTCGTATATTTAGCCATAAAAAGAACATTCGCGACAGTATTTTGCGACATAAATTTTTATTTTATGTCGCAAAATACTGTCGCGAATGTTGCTTTTCTTCTATTTTGATCGACTTTTTTATGAGCCTCTTACTACAAACTTTTGAGTCATTTCATCAACCTCAACGACCTCAACACAATCAAATTGACAGTTACATATTATTTTTTTTAATTAATCGGGGGCTTTTTACGTTGACATGACGACTGACAAGAACAAACTGGAAGTAGTTTCTTAAACTTTCTTCAGACATATTTTGAATATTGTTGTCAGAAATTGCTTAAAAAAGTTGGCAAACCTTTTTATTTTATCTAATACTAGCTGGTCCCCGCGGCTTCGCTCCCGTGGGCCACCCCACAGGACCCGTTATCAGGATTAAAAAATAGCCTATGTTACTCAGGAATAACGTAGCTTTCTATTGGTGGAAGAGTTTTTTAAATCGGTCCAGTAGTTTCGGAGCCTATTCGGTAAAAACAAACAAACAAATAAACAAACAAACAAAAAACATATTATAGTATAGACTAGCGGACGGCTCGCGGTTTCACACACGTAGTTCCCGTTCCCGTAAGAATACATGGATAAAAAGTAGCCTACGTCACCCGGGGATAGTGTAGCTTCCCAACGGTGAAAGATTTTTTGAAATCGGTCCAGTAGTTTTAAGTTTATTTGTTACATACAAAAATACAAATCTTTCCTCTTTATAATATTATTAGTATAGATAGTGGCCTATCTTGCATTGAACCATTATTTAGAAAGCTTGACTCAACTCATATGCTACTTTTTATCGACAGGTCACGGAAGCGAAGCCGCGAGAAATAGCTAGTGTCTCATAAAATCTTAGACAGTATGTGGTTCGTTCTGTTGTTCCTTGGCGAAGGACAGGAATACTTCTTCGAGGGTGGTTTCCGTGACGGAGTAGTCTTCGATTAGGTCGGGGAACTGGGCTTGAAGGGACTCTAACTCAGCGAAGATGACGCTATAGCGCATCGTCTCGTTTATATGGTAGTGTAACATCGTCTGCGGAAAAAGTGGAGTAAGGTTAGTATTTTTTGGAATTTGAACGTTACGTCAACAGCATCATTATTTCAGCAGAAATAAGTCCACGTCTGTACATAGGCCTCCCCCAAGTGTCGCCACATCGAGTGGCGGACGTCTCGCATCCACCGTATTCCCGCAACCTTAAGCATCTTATCGCGCCACCTAGTGGGAGGCCTTCCAAAGAAGCGTCTTCTCTCCGTTGCTGTTTTCGCGGTTGCCACTCCAGAACAGAACAGCAACGTGGCTTACATATGAATGTTCACCATCCATATTTTCTCAAGGCATTAGGCATTAATCTGTAGCATCATCTATACGTACAAACTATAAAATTGACCTGATGTCACACAAATCCTGCATCGCACAATGAAAGTTCTACCCGGGATTTGAACATATCGTACCTTCAAAGTAAAACCGTTACTAAACAAAAATGTCCAATTTTACGCATGGGCAAAAACTATAAAAATACACTGATTTTTGCAATAAAATGTAGGTACATGATACTCGGAGCCATTTTTTGAGGTCATATGATGGATATTTGTTTACTCTATTACATACAATTCAGAAAAGTTATATTGTTTTAATAGAACTTTATGTATTATGATTTTTAATTTTTATAGTAATACTTTTCCATTTTTTTTTTCAATTATTTTATTTATTTCTCACCACAATAAACGTTACAGACAATGTTACACTAACGGTACATGATATAATTTAGTTTACTGTGGTAGACTGGTGCCTAAGCTAGGCTTTAAGGGCCTGTGTTTCAGGTCACCAGGTCTGCACCCTCTAGCAGTTAGATACATTTCATAATAATACAAAATTCATTTAACAATTTCAATCACAGGTTGTGTAATGTTAATAACTTTTAAAAGTCTGTAGCTCAAAATGGAGTGTTAAAAAAAAGGGAAAAATGGGAATAAAAACAATCTAAAAGTATTATGGTTTGGTGTAGTGTTAGTATTGTTAGTAAACATTTTTGTTAGTAAGTATATGTGTTTGGTGTGTGTATATGTATGTCTGAGATTGCGTGTGTGGGGGTGTGTGTGGGTGAGGAGTTTATTAGATAGCATTCGGTATACTAATTAGGTCACGGTGGTAAGTAGTTTTTCGGTGTCATAATTGTTGAGTCCCAGTAGCCACATGGTAAGCTTCTTTTTGCATTGTCCCTTATTGAGGTTAAATATGGGTTGCATTGTATTGATTTTGTTGTACAAAAATCTTCCCAAATAGCAAAAGAAGTGGTTAGAAAAAACAGTCGAAAGGAGAGAGTGAGTGCGAGTTACGGCTTATATCGTCTCTTACCATGTGTCATTGACGGGTGATAGATGAGTAATGAATGTTGTTTTAGTAGAGTGTTCAGGATAAAAAGTTGTCGTACTGTAAGGGTTTTTGATTGCTTGTAAGGAAGATCTGTAGGATAACGGTATGGAAGAAAATTAGAGACTTTTAAGTTAACTCTCTGGGCTCTCTCGAGTTCAAGGATAGTGGTTTTAGGTGCACCACCGCAAATTGTTATGCAATAACTCATCAATGACTGAACGAGGGCGAAGTACCCTGATCTCTTAAGTTTGGCGTCAGCCACTTGTCTCAGGGTTTTGAAAATATATCAATTTACGTAGCCTAGTAATGAGTGAGTCTATATGTTGTTGAAATCTAAGGGTGTTGTCAACTATTACCCCAAGATATTTCACAGATTCAGCTTTAGACAGGTGGAAACAAGTGCAGGTTGCATCGTTCGGAGTTGAGCACGAGTGAACTTTAATGGTGTCTGGCACTATAGGAAAACTTGATTTTTTGAGAGCAAAGGTAATTTTAATGAGTTTTACTCTCATTTAGTGTTAGTGCGATACTACGCAGACATTTTGTGACAGTATTAAAGCCCGACTGAGCGTACGAGTACATATCGCTCCAGGTAGACGCACTAAACATGAGGGCTGTGTCATCAGCAAAACTTATAATTCTGCCCTTAGGAAGGGTGAGCATACCCAGGACGTTAATAAAGATAAAGAAAAGGGTCGGGCCAAGCACGCTGCCCTGAGGCACGCCGTAGGTGACTTTCCCTTCATCACTAAGAAAATCATCTATCTTAACGCACTGAGTACGGTCACTGAAGTAGTCTTTAAAAAGCTGGAGTTGAATTCCTATAATTCCCAGGCTCTCCATCTTTTCAGACAATATAGGTACAGAAACCGTGTCGAATACCTTAGCCAGATCTAAGAATATTCCAAGGACTTTTTGCCCTTTGTCTCTGATTAGTAACAATATAATTCGTCAATTCATGTATTGCATCCGAAATTGACATGCCGGTGCGAAAACCAAACTGAGATGAGGACAAAAGATTATGCTTTTCCAGGTAACTGACAAGTCTAATATTCATGATTCTCTCAAGTACCTTCGACAAGGCGGGGAGCACCGCTATTGGCCTGTAGTTATCGTCACGGTCTCTGTCCCCATTCTTAAAGATCGGGTGTATAATAGATTTTTTAAATGCTTTTGGGAATTTGCCTGTGGAGAGTGCAAGATTATAGATGTAAGTGGATGTCCCATACCATCCCACTGCGCTGTTATTGCGTAAATTCATTATTAAATTTCCTACCTCATCCTCGTCGGTTGGTAAGAGTACCATGGATTGGGGAAGTCTAGCGCTGTCATCAGTAAACGATGCTGATGGACAGATAATAATTTTCTTAGCAAAACGCTCACCAACCGCAGCAAAGAAGTCATTAACACTGTTAACCGAGAGCTTTGGGGTGTCTAACAACATTAGGAGAGGTTTAGAGGTTTCTTTGTGAGTAGCCCTATTTGTTAATGTATTTATTGCCGACCAGAGTTTTCTCAAATCAAATCAAAATTTCTTTATTCAATTAAGCCATTAAGTGGCACTTTTGAACGTCAAAAAAATAATAATTTAAAAGTAAAAATAATTGATTCTACCGTCCATTCGGAAATGTAGCTTGTTATGGAGAAGAATGGACAAGAAACTCAACACTTACTCTTTTAAAATAAAAAGTGTTTTACAAGTAGTTGGTTACATCATTTCTTGTTGGTAAAATACATATATTTGAGAATGATGTAAAAAGACGTGCATGTTACGTATGCATAGGAATCTGCTGACATTGCGGATAATATACATACATAGACCTTGTCGACAGAGCAGTTACCGTGAAGCCAACGCACGTAGCTAGACATTCGCTGACACAGAAACGTACGTAGCATCAATATAGGAAGTTACGGACGCTGCAATTATCAAATTTGGAATGGACATCTGTAGGTTCGCTAGTTGTAGTTAGTAGTTGTACCCATTCCATGTTCCAACCTCGACTTGGAATGGTCAGTTTTAGGATAATTAATTGTAATTAACTTTAATAATTAAAAGTTTAGAATCATTTCGGGTTTCTTTCCAATCCCCCGGCTGTGGTAAACGTAATTTGCACGTAAAAGCGTCTAGAGTAAAACAAACAATTAAAAAAATATCAATACATAGGCAATTAAAAGCAGGCCGAGGCAGTCAAGTTATGACCAATCCCAACTGATGGCGCCCGTTCACGAACATGACACATAGATCGGCACCACTCAGATCAACCATCATGAAGGGAACCGAATGATCCAACACATGTGCCACCATCAGAGAGACATTAGAGAGAGCATGACACACTATTGGCTGCCAGGGCACACTAGTATACATATAGTAGACATACAGGTACAGTAAATGGTAGATATACAGTTGGTACATAGTACTCACATATGTGCTGTGCAGTTATATAACACTAAAATAAATTGAGTTTATACAACACAAATATATTCATACAGTCTTCAGTAGGTCCAACAATACTTCAGAACTTTTCCGCTTATCACTTGTTTTTGTGCCCTAGTGGCTGTGGAGCAGGACTAGCGTTGAGCCAAGCATTTTTATCAGCGATGTAATCCCCCAACCTATAATATGCCTACCTGCATAGTGCGCGTTTTATACAAGTTTTGAATTTCGCCTCATTTAGTTCTAGAATGTGGGGCGGTATTTAATTGTAACATTTTATACAGTACCCCATAAAACATGACGCTACTTTAGCCAGCCTGAAACCTGGTTGAATTAATTGGTCCCTATTTCTAGTAACATAATTATGTCTATCGCTGTTTTTACTAAAAAGATGTATATTCTTTCTAACGTACATGATGTTTGCGTAAATATAAAATTCCTAGAATTATTACCAGATTTTGTCAGTTCGCTTTTTTCATATTCCCTTTTTAACTACCCTAGCAGTTTGTTACAGAAATTTCTGTACCTAGTGAAAGTTATCTTTAGTGTTTCATTATTTGGTGACTTTTTATTTTTTTTATGAAGGTTGTCTCTGTGTCGAATGCAGCGAAGAAGACCTGGAGTTATCCATGGCTTCACAATTGTTTTACGGTTAGATACTTCGATAGATTTAGAGTTAGTTTCAATCTCTTTATTAATTAAGTTGACCATGGTTTCAGACGCTTCGTCGGGCGTTTGTGTGTTGTAAACATGACTAAAGTCAACTAGCTTTAGGTCTGCATCAAGCTGTTCATGATTAATGCGTACCACTGTTTTTCTTGGAGATTGTTTAAAAGTCTTTTTAGCAAAAAATAGCATTACTGTGTCATGGTCAGTTAATGCAGAGTGTGCAACTAGTGTTGAGGCAGGGTATTGTGTTTTTAGAATGAAGTGATCGAGACATGAGTTGAGTCGTGTGGGCAGAGTATGAAAGGGCAATAGGCCATGTGAAGCTAGTAAGTTGAGATATTTATACTTGCTTGGATCACGGCATTGCTCATTGATATTTATATTAATATCAACGGTGGATATGATGTTATTATAGTGTGCGATACTAGTTAAAGTCGTGTTTAAGGAATTGAGAAATTTGGTAATGTCTTTGTAGCTTGGAGGGCGGTAGATTGCTAGTACTATAGTGTTGTCATCTACTTTTAACAGGAGACAATTTGCATCTGACAATGAGGGTTCTTGTAGAGAAACGTTAAGGTGTGTGTGTGCATAGACTACTACTCCCTCATTCTGTGTTATATTGTTCTTGGATGAGAAAGAGTTGAATCCCGTCAAGTCAGGGATAGTGTGGGTGTTGGGCAGCCAACACTCAGTGATGGAGCTACTGAAGGTAACTGAAACTTTTAGTAACGCCATCAGGATGGAGTTTGGTGTGGACAAATGTGCGGTTATGCATGAAAAGCGAGGGGAGATTGTGGAATCCGTAGGAATTCAACTCGCGGATTCCATAAACCTGAGATCCCTCTCTCCAAACGAAACCTATAGGTATTTGGGTATGTCGGAAGCGTTAGGTATCAGCACTACTGACATGAAGCAATCGTTGAGGGAACGCTTCTTTGGCTGCCTGAAGAAGGTATTCAATAGCCTTCTTTCGGGCGGAAACAAGGTGCGCGCTTTCAACGGTTGGGTCATGCCGGTATTGATGTACTCTTTCGGCGTACTCAAATGGACTCAAACGGAACTTGACGCCCTGGATAGGCGGGTCCGTACACTGCTGACTGCATATCGAATGCATCACCCACGATCGTCAGTCATGAGATTGTATATCCCGCGGAAGTGTGGTGGCCGAGGCTTTTTAAATGCCAAAAGCCTCCACAACCGCGAGATATGCAATCTCAGGGAATATTTTCTAAACACCGACGTGGGTATGCATCGAGATGTAGTAGCAGTGGACAAGGGACTCACCCCGCTCTCCTTGGCGAATGAGAACTGGCGCAAGCCTGTAGTGCTTGACACTAACGACCGCAAGGAGGTATGGCAGAGTAAGGAGCATCACGGACGCTTTTTCCGGGCCCTACATGGGTCCGATGTAGACCAGTCAGCGTCCGTAGCCTGGTTACGTTTCGGAGACCTCTTTGGGGAAACCGAAGGTTTTGTCTGTGCAATTATGGACGAAGTTATCATTACGAATAACTGCCGGAGATTTATTGTGAAGGATGGCATGGTTGACATCTGTCGTCATCTGGCATGTCACCGCCCGGGTGAATCGATCCGTCACATTATTTCTGGTTGTTCTCGTCTAGCTAACGAAGAGTACTTGCATAGGCACAACCTTGTAGCCAGGATTATCCATCAGCAACTTGCTCTGAAATACACTCTTGTGGCAGCGGAGGTGCCGTACTACAGGTATGTGCCCGACTCAGTTCTCGAGAATGGCAATATCACATTGTACTGGGATCGGTCCATCATCACTGATAGGACTATTGTAGCCAATAAGCCTGATATTGTGGTGGTGGACCGAATCGAGAGGCGTGCAATGATTGTTGACATTACCGTCCCGCATGACGGGAACCTCGTGAAAGCCGAGAAAGATAAACAAATTCAAGTATCTTGACTTGGCTCGCGAGGTTGTCGACATGTGGGATGTGGATACAGCGATCATTGTACCGATAGTCGTGTCAGCCAATGGCTTAATAGCCACGAGCCTCGACCAACACCTTAGGAGGCTCTCGTTAGGCGGCTGGGTCAAGGGCCTGATCCAGAAAGCAGTACTGCTGGACACGGCTCGTATTGTTAGGAGGTTCCTCTCTCTAGAGCCCTGACCGCCGGTAGCTTGGACCCTGTTCCCGATACCGGTGGGCCTCTATTTTTTATATTTTTAAATGTTTTTGTTTTTTAATTTATTTTATAAAAATATTTTAAAATGTAGATAATAAGATATTTCATGAATAAAGGACATAATAATAAGGTGTTTTATGATATAAAAAAAATTAAAAATGTAAATAATAAGAAATGTATTGAATAAAGGAGATAATAATAAAACAACTGGCAACACTGAAATGTCAACATGTTTGCGTTTTTCCTTCACTGTAATAATAAATTTAAAATTTCTACAAGCATCAAATTCGGACAAAGTACTCAACGGAAAAAACCAATTAAAAAATAAAACCAATTCACCTATATTATCCACTAAAACAAATCAACAATAAAACCAATACAATTTATAAAAAATACAAGCAACCGGTTGACGTCTTTCACTGACGGCGTCAAATACAATGAAAATTTATAAGGAAAAATAAATAATGTTGACAAGAGCAGCAGCTAGTCGCGCACGCCTTCCACCTCCGGACTCGCCGCTCAGCTCCGCCTCGCCGCCGCCCGACCTCGGATCACCAGTGTCATCGTCGGCGGCTGCAGTTGCGTCGAGCTCGAGCGACGAGTATTTTTCCCCGCCAACGTTGCCAACACCTGTACGTCGGCACGGGAGAGGCCGGCCACCGAGGAGCTTGGGATCTTTTTTTTTTTTTTTTATAAAACAATGCCCCACACTAGGAATTTCTTCCTGTATCGTGGGTGCGTTTACACATACACAAACACCCAGAGCCGAAACAACTATCTGTAGGTCATACAAATATTTGTTCCGTGCGGGAATCGAACCCGCGACACGCAGCGCTGCAGTCAATCGCTCAACCACTGCGCCAACCGTGCGCCTTTGGGTACGGAACCCTAAAAAAAACCCAGAAACAAACAAACGAGAACGAGAGAAGGAGCATAATATAAAATATATGCAATGATAATCATCATCAGAATTTATGGTTCTAGGACATGCCGGTTTCCTCACGATGTTTTCCTTCACCGATTTTAGAGCAGTGGTGATGAAATAAATTACACAAAGTAAAGCGCCTGCCTGGGTTCGAACCCACGACCAAAATCGGGGTCGTTACCACTGGGCCACCACTGCTCAGTGCAATGACAATACCGAAGGATAATAATTATGGATATTAAAGGGTTCTAGATATCTCAATTTAAGGTTTAGAACGAAAATTAATACTACCAGGCTGCAAGGGAGCATTCAACATGATCTACTTATGTTCATTTACCCATGACATCTTTTCCTTTAACGCACCTAAAAATGGAATTGATTGACAGTTCAAGACTGTCCCGCTTTTCCACTATAACTGGTCACTGCACACATACTGCTAACACAGTAGGGGAAACATTAGCGGACCATGTCGGTCCGTTGATTGCGTCCGAAGCGATGCGTTGCCGCAGTTTTTAACAACAGGCGTTACCCACCTGCTCCATAAGACAGGTAGTCCCGCGGAACCCAAGAATTATAGACCAATAACATGCTTATCAACGGTTTATAAACTTCTTACATCCATCCTGAGAGCAAAAATTGATAAACACATTGAAGGCAACTCAATAATGTCTACCTCTCAGAATGGATGTAGGAATGGGTCCCGCGGTACTAAGGAGCTACTCCTCATTGACATGGCCATAAGCCAGCAGGTTCGTCGATCCCGCAAGGACCTGTCGACACGCTGGATAGACTACAAGAAGGCCTACGACTCTGTGCCACATTCATGGCTCAGGAGGGTGCTGGAGTTGTACAAAATAGATGCAACTCTGTGCACCTTCCTTGAGTCATGTATGGGGCAATGGAAGACAGTCTTTCGATATCCAGGATGTCGACCGATTCAGGGGGATGATGAACCTGTATGGATTAAGCGGAGGATATTTCAGGGCGACAGTTTGAGCCCACTTTGGTTCTGCTTAGCCCTGAATCCTCTAAGTACACTGCTGGAGGATAAAGGATTAGGCTATCGATTGAGAAGAGGTGGTCAGGTCATATCTCACCTTCTTTACATGGATGTTCTGAATCTCTTTACCTCCAATAAATTCCAACTGACCGAGCTACTAAAGGTAACTGAAACATTCAGTAACTCCATCAGGATGGAATTTGGTGTGGACAAATGTGCGGTCATGCATGTAAAGCAAGGGGAGATTATGGAATCCGAGGGAATTCAACTCTCTGATTCCATACAAAGGTGTAGACACCTCTCCTCGACCGAAACTTACAAGTATTTGGGTATGTCGGAAGCGTTGGGCATCAACAGTACTGACATGAAGCAACTGCTGAAGGAGCGTTTCTTTGGCCGCCTAAAAAAGGTATTAAATAGCCTTTTGTCGGGCGGAAATAGGGTGCGCGCCTTCAACAGTTGGGTCATGCCAGTTTTGATGTACTCTTTCGGCATACTCAAATAGACTCAGACCGAGCTCGACGCCCTCGATAGGAGGGTCCGGACACTGCTGACCGCAAACCGGATGCATCACCCACGATCATAGGTGATAAGACTGTACATCTCGCGGAAGTGTGGGGGTCGAGGCTTTTTAAACGCCAAGACTCTTCACAACCGCGAGGTGTGCAGCCTCAGAGAATACTTTTTAAAAGCTGAAGTTGGTATGCACCAGGATGTGGTTGCAGTGGACAAGGGACTCACCCCGTTGTCCATGGCTAAAGAGAACTGGCGCAAGCCTGTAATACTATCGACTGATGAACGCAAAGAGGTATGGCAAGGTAAGGAGCTACACGGGCGCTTCTATCGGGCTCTCCATGCGCCCGATGTAGATTTCCCAGCGTCCGTATCCTGGCTACGTTTCGGCGACCTTTTCGGAGAAACTGAAGGTTTTTCTGTGCAATTATGGACGAAGTTATCCTGACGAATAACTACCGTAGACATATAATGAAGGATGACATATGGTTGACATATGTCGGGCTTGCCACCGTCTGGGTGAATCCATCAGACATATTATCTCTGGTTCTCGTCTGGCTAACGGCGAGTACTTGCACAGGCATAACCAAGTGGCCAGGATTATTCACCAGCAACTTGCTTTAAAGTACAATCTAGTGGAATCGGAGGTACCGTATTACAAGTATGTGCCCGACCCAGTTCTCGAAAATGACCATGTCACGTTGTACTGGGATCGTTCTATCATCACTGATAGGACTATTGTTGCCAATAAGCCGGATATAGTGGTGATAGACCGATTACCGCGCCGCACAATGATAATCGATGTCACAATCCCGCATGAGGAGAACCTCGTGAAAGCTGAGAAAGAGAAACAAATCAAGTATCTCGACTTAGCACACGAGGTTGTCGACATGTGGAATGTGGACTCGGCGATCATTGTGCCGATTGTCGTTACGGCCAACGGCCTGATGGCCAAGAGCCTCGACGACCATCTATCGAGGCTATCTTTGGGCGGTTGGATCAAGGGTCTGATACAGAAGGCAGTACTCCTCGATACGGCTCGCATAGTGAGGAGGTTCCTGTCTCTGGAGCCTTAACCACCGGTAGCTTGGACCCTGTTCCCGATACCGGTTGGCCTCTATTTTTTATATTTTTAAATGTTTTATGTAATTTATTTTATAAAAATATTTAAAAATGTAGTAAATAAGAAAAGAAATCAATAAAGGAATAATAATATCGTTTATTTATAACATAAGGCACATTTTACAATAAACATATCTTAAAAATATAAAAGAAGACAGTTTCTTATTTGCCTGAACTAGGTTGAACCTGTGTTTCAGGCTATACAGTGCTTAAAACTTATAATAATAATAAATTAACAAAGGTATAGCTTGTATATGAATACTTAAATTAAAGACAAAGCAAAATTATTATTTTGTTACAGTCAGGAGATCTTCTGTCTCTCCGTAAGATAAGCTAAGTAGATGTTCAAGAATAGTCTTTTTACAGCTAAAATAAATTAATTTATAGATACTTAATTTTCTATTTAATCTATTGTACAGAAATGGACCTAAGAAAGTAAAGAAACTATTTACAAATACATATTTTGAGGATGCATTAGAGTCGCAGATAATGTCATTTCGTCTCTTAATATTTATGTAATCGGCGTTATAGGAAAGCATGGTGTGTTGTTTTAATACTAAGTGCATAATGAAAAGCTGGCTAACAGTCAGCACGTTGCAGGATTTGTAAAGCAGATCAGTGGGGTAGTGAAAAGGGTGGAAATTGGCTACTTTTAAAATTGCTCTCTGAGCCCTTTCAAGAGGCAGTAGATGCGTTTTTGGTACTCCACCCCATGTGGTGATACAGTATACGATTACAGATTGACCTAGGACCTACCTAAAGTACGGTGAACTAGTCATTTTTGCTTGCGTAGATTTTTTATTTTATTTTATTTTATTAAAATAAGGAACAGTAAACAACTACATTACACACACAACCAATAATTTAGTTTTAAATGGTAAAAAAACCAAGTGCGTAAAATTTTCCTTGCCGAATGTCAAAAGTACTGATTGTGACATTATATTAAACAAGGAGAAGCTAGAATTCGTCGGTAAAACGGTTTTTCTGGGGATCACGCTGGACTCAGGGTTGCAATGGGGTCTCATTTGGTATCCCTTGCAGGGCGGCTGAGTTCGGCAGCGTATGCTGTTGCAAAGATTCGTAGGTTAACCGATGTGGATGCCGTGAGACTGGTCTATTTTAGTTATTTTCATAGTATAATGTCTTACGGTATCCTACTATGGGGAAGGGCTGCAGACATTGAATCAATTTTTATTCTGCAAAAACGAGCCATCAGAGCAATATATAATCTTCGCCGGCGCGATTCTCTAAGGGAACTGTTTAAGGACATTAACATCATGACGGTTCCTTGTCAATATATTTATGAAAACATCATGTACGTGAGAAAGAATTTACATCTTTTTAGTAAAAACGGCGACAGACATAATTACGTTACTAGAAATAAGGACCAATTAGTTCAACCAGGTTTCAGACTGGCTAAAGTAGCCTCATCTTTCATGGGGTACTGTACAAAATGTTACAATAAAATTCCTCCCCACATTCTTGAACTGAATGAGACGAAGTTTAAAGCCTGTATAAAACGCACACTATGTAGGCTGGCATATTATAAGTTGGGGGATTACATCACTAATAAAAATGCTTGGCTCAATGCTAGTCCTGCTCCACAATCCACAACCACTAGGGCGCAATAACAAGTGATATGCAGAACATTATTGTTTTGAGGTATTGTTGGACCTGCTGAAGACTGTATGAATATATTTGTATTGTATAAACTCAATTTCCTTAGTATTGTATAACTGCACAGCACATGTGTGAGTACTATGTACCCAACTGTAAATCTACCATTTACTGTACCTATGCGTCGTTCGTTGACTTGTGTGTGCCCTGGCCGTTGAGTGTGTCATGCTCTCTCAAATGTCTCTTTGATGGTGGCGCGTGTGTTGGATCATCCAGTTCCCTTCATGATGGTTGAGCTGGGTGGTGCCAATTCATGCGTCATGTTCGTGAACGGACGCCGTCAGTTGGGATTGGTCATAACTTGACTGCTTCGGATGTTAATGTTTTTCTAGTATCTATTATATAACTGCACAGTACATGTGTGAGTACTTCTAATACTTTATGTCTGTAGGTGGTATAGTGTGTAGTGCTATTCTGGGTGCATTGTCCTCACATATATGAACTAATAACTATATATACCCATGTTCCTAAATATTGTAAAGTAGGTATGGAGTTACTTGGGTCGCGGATAAATTTGAAAGAGAGTTACCGCGGCCCTGGCACAAGCAACTGAAGGAACACGGGTGGGTTTTAGTAAGTAAAAGTCTGACACGCCCTCCCGCTTTACCCAGAGCGGGAGAAGTCATTGGATGATTTCCCAGCCAAAAAAAAAAAAAAAAAAAGGTATTACTTGTGCATTCTTTTCCATAACAAGCTACTTTCCGAATGCACGGTAGAATCATTTTTATGTACGTTCAAAAGTGCCGCTTGGTGGCCTAGTTGAAATAAAATATCTTTGTCATTATAGGATAAAACATTCAAAATATAAAATAGTGTTGTATACGTATGTACGTTGTATGCAGCCCACAGCACTGTTCACAGGTTGACAAAGATGAATAAAACTATAGGTCGCTAGAAAGTAGCCACACATGCATTATACATCACATTCTACCCAAAAAGCCTATGCGACAAGGCAAGTGTGATTGCGAAATAACAGGGTAGGTACATACATATCTATACCAATATTATAAAGAGGAAAGATTTTTTTGTTTGTTTGTTTGTACCGAATAGGCTCCGAAACTACTAGACCGATATAAAAAATTCTTTCACCAATAGAAAGCTACGTTATTCTTGAGTAACATAGCCTATTTTTTATCCCGAAAACGGGTCCTGTGGGGTAGCCCACGGGAGCGAAGCCGCGGGGAGCAGCTAGTTTATTATAAAATTAACATGACATCTTAAATTAAAAACAGTATCGCAAACACACCAACTCCTGCCACAACAGCTCCCATGGGGATGTGCGACGTCTATAAAATTATATTTTAAAATAAAAACTTACATAAGAAAGAAAAACATATCATTAAATCAAATAGTTGACAAAGTCTCATATAGAAGTCTTCGAAATTTATCCTGGGAGCACATAAATATGTCTATATGTTCAAAAGTCTCATTATACGTTGCTGCCATTCTCCGAATTGGTGCATGCAAACCAGTGTTAGATTGGCAGGAGGCAACTGCAAACAGTTGGCCTGCACGGACCCGACGTCCGTGTACAGTTCTAGGGACTGCATAACAAAGCACGCAATTCAAGGTAGTAATATTATGACAGTTTCTTGCCAATTCATTTATGAAAATATTATGTATGTAAGGAAAAATATACATCTCTTTAGTAAGGTCAGTGATAGACACAATTGTAATACGAGAAATAAAGATAAGTTAGATCAACCATCTTATAGACTAGCAAAAGTACACTCATCTTTCATGGGGTACTGTGTTAAATTCTATAACAAAATACCTTGTGATAGAGTAAATTTAAAACTTTAGTAAAAAGCACACTTTGTAAACAAGCATATTACAAATTAGATGATTATATTCAAGATAAGAATGCTTGGCAACATGTTGGTCTCGCTCCGTAGGGCAATCTTTGGTGTGGACAAAATAAAATTTGCTAATTTATATTCCTATTCATAGTTATTGTATTCTTATGTTATTTTTTATATTTTTCCAGAATTTGACTCACACACTGTTCCGTTGTTGTTGAATTAGGTATTTTACCTATGTTTGCAATATTTGTAAGTATGTGAGAACCATGTTCCTATTTATCAAATTAATGAATTTACCTGTTTGTGATTTTATTACTTTATACCTGTACGTAGTATAGTGTGTAGTGCTATTTTTGGGTGCATCGTCCTCACATTATATGAATTTATTAATGTAAAATAAGTAAACATTGTAAAACATTTTTTTTTAAAGTTTAATTATGGAGTTTCTTGTGCGTTCTTCTCCATAACAAGCTACTTTCCGAATGCACGGTAGAGTCAATTTTTATTACTTGTACATTTTTAAAATAGATTTAATGTTTAACGTTCAAAAGTGCCGCTTATTGATTTGATTTGATTTTGAAATTTCTTTATTTTCACATAAATAAAAAGGAAATTAATGACAATTAGACCTTATTCTAAAAGCATTTAAACATAAGAAATGCGTGTTTTTTGCAGACTATAGCGCCTATATAAAACATTTACTTATACTAAAAGTAATGAACAAAACTACTTTTTATGAAACATGGATATCATATAACTTACGCTAGACAGTTATTTATATACTTACAGCGCGATGGTAAGACACAAACGCACTTTTTAACACAAACTATTTATAAGATATTGTAACAAGGTACACTGATACTTAACAATTAATTTTACTTAAAACAAAAAAATAAAACTAAGTACGTAAAATAAAAAATGCAAGTGAACTTCGTGTACTGAGGGTGATTTTATGCAAATCTACCTACATTTGTGTCGAACTTAAGAAAAAGTTCGGCCATCGAGTAGTTTCGTCTTTGTTACTCATACAGCAATAAGTGATGTGGGAGACGGTATCGATGATATGTGTCGATGTATTTTAAATTTTTAAATCGTGTTTGGCCAATGTTAGAAATAAGTGGATTTTGATGTTTAGGGTTAGTTTTAAGATAAAACTTATAAGTGAGTTTTGTAATGAACTGTTTTAATGTACGGAAATTTAATTGACTGTGTAAGTTTTTAAGATTAGTCCGCAATGGTGTATTAAAAGCAGTTTTTATAGCCTCGTTTTGGACTACTTGAAGTTTGCTGTAGTTGCTTTCACATGTACTACTCCAGACCAGAGCCGCGTAGGTAATGCATGGTCTGACAAGGGTTGTGTAGATTTTTAATTTGGTATTTGAGCTGACTTTAGACCGCCGTTTTAAAATTGGATAGCAGTTTAGGGCTTTTATTCCTTTAACGCGGAGGTAATCGATATTTTTTGTCCAGTTCATTTTATTGTCTAGTATAACCCCAAGATACTTGATGGTTATACTCCATGGTAAAACCTTATCGCCTATTAGTATGTGCCTTTTTGGTAATGACCTCTTTCTTGTGAACATTATGACTTCAATTTTTGTGGCATTTAATTTTAATTTCCATTTAGTGAAATATGAAACTAAAAGCTGTAATGATAACTGAAGCCGTGCGACAATTAAATCGGTGTCTTTACTTGTCGTAAAAGAGGCTGTGTCATCAGCAAAACAAGCAAGATGAGTATAGTAGTAGTTGCTTGGGCATGTCATTTATGAAAAGTATGAATAAATGAGGACCCAGCAAGGAGCCCTGTGGCACCCCTGCAGGAATAGATCTAGGTTGGGATATAGTATCGCCGATATGTACACAGAATGACCTATCAGTCAAATACGCCTGGATAACTATAACGAGTCCTATAGGTACATCACACATTAAGAGCTTGTGTAAAAGTCCTGCGTGCCAAACGGCATCAAAAGCTTTTTCTACATCAAGCAACATCATTCCCGTAGATTTACCCATATTAAGGTTGTGCGTGACGTGCTCCGCGACCCTAGCCAGTTGCTGTGCTGTAGAATGTATGACAAAATGAATAACAAAATACCTTGTGCGATATTAGAATAGAATAGAATAGAAAATTTAAAACAATAATCAAAAGCACACTTTGTAAACAAGCATATTACAAATTAGATGATTATATTCAAGATAATAATGCTTGGAAATATGCCGGTCGTGCTCCGTAGGGCAATCTTTAGTGTAGAAAAAATCAAAATGGTTAATTTGTATACGGTATATTCATAATTATTATAGTAACGCTTTATTTTTATTTATTTGTTCTCTATTTGTTTAAAAAATTGACTCGCACACTGTTCCGTTGTTGTTGAATTAGGTAATTTACCTATGTTTGCAATATTTGTAAGTATGTGAGAACCATGTCCCTATTTATCAAGTGAAGGAATTTACCTGTTAGTGCTTGTTATACTTTATACCTATATTTAGTATAGTAGTGCTGGGTGCATCGTTCTCACGTATAAGAATTTATTAATGTATGTACTATTTATGTAAATATTGTAAAAAGCCTTTATTTTTTTTTAAGGAGTAAGTATGGAGTTTCTTGTGCATTCTACTCCATATCAACCTATTTTTCCGAATGCACGGTAGAATCAATTTTTATTAATTTACATGTTATTTTAACGTTCAAAAGTGCCGCATATAGGCCTAGTTGAAATAAATAAATTTGACTTTGACTTTCAATGTATATATGTGTATACATGTATATATACATATATGTATATATATGTGTATATATATACATGCATGCATACATATATATACATGGTTAATAAACATGACATAAATACCAACCTACCAAAAGTAAATAATAAAGGTTGTTATTTTTAGATTTTTTAAACTGCCTCAAGAATACGAATTAACGGGTGTTAAAGATTTATGAATAATTTTTTTCTTGGGTTAATAAACTTGAAAGTTGGCCTATATACCACCTAAGTAAACAATAAAGGTTGTCATTATACGTTTTACGAAACTACTCCCATAATACGATTTAGCGGGTGGCAAAGTTTGCTAAGAATCATACTAAAACTAACTAACTAATACTGCAGAGGGTTTCGATTTTTGACCTAGACCCCTACTACGGTCTAGGGGAAAAAAAGGGGAAATTTTGTTGTATGAAAAATCTAATTCCTTGGGGATAAAGTAAATAATCATAATTGATTTAAAACGTTTTTTAAAACTACACCCCCAGAGATTCCTCAAAAAACCATTAACATTAACACCCGTTTACCCTAACGGGTGTTAAAGTTTTATGAGGCATCTTACTGCGCAATCTAAGTAACATAAACGATAAACAAAAAGAGAGAATAAGTATCACTTATTTGGGTTTTTAAAATCTCGACCCTCAATGGGACAAAAAGGGGTTGCTAAGTTTTTAAGGGAGGATTTTACTTTGTGGCCGTAACCTAATATTTATTATTCTTTAAGTCAAATAGCGAATCGTCCCAAACCAATAAACCGTGGATATCTACGATACCACAAAAATAATTGATTTAATAATAGCTTATTTTTGGTTGCCTTCACTAACTACACATAAGAAAGTCATCTGAAGGATAACATACAAAATAACGCGATCGAAGTGGCGGGCGGAGTGCTAGTCTTTAAATAAATAGATTCAAAGTCTGCCGAAGTTATTGCTGCCTGATAAATGTAACTAAACTAAGAAAACGAATTTAACACCCCCTAAATCGTCTTTTGGGGGTAATTTCGAAAAAGTAATAATAAAAACCTTTATTATTCATTTATGTTAGTATTTGTGCCAAGTTTCAAGTTTATTGAAACTTGGCACATTTCAAAAAATATTTTTTTTTCAATACAAACTTCAACAGCCATAATCATCATTTTGGGGCTATTATCCTTTGGAAAACAATAAAAAAAATAACTAACATACGTAAAATTAAAACCAGCTCGATTGAACTTTTGCGAATATCCGACGACCCCAAATCCTCCATAAATGACGTATGTAAATTGTTCACTAATGTGGGGAAGAGTATGGCGATTGCCGACTAAAATTATTTCCCAGTCCCATATAATAAAAAATATATTTTTACTAATTTTAAACTTACTACCCCTTTTTTCATGAACGAGTAGAGGTATTAAATTGAAATTCATATCAAATACTACAAATTCATCTTGTAGTTTACGATCTCACTTCATGAAAATTTTCATTTAGTAACGGTTTAACTTTAAAGGTGCGATACATAAAGCCTCGAGAACAACCGTCGGGCAGTTACCCTCCAGACATAACACCCGTCTGGTCGGCGGATCCTCCCTGCACAATGGAGGTTGCGGCACTTTCCACTCTCAAACCAAATACACGATCTAAGCAAAACTTAATTTATAAATCGGCCAAAAGCTAGCCAGACTCGCGCACCACAGGGTACAAACAGCTACATTCATCGAAATGATTAGCTAATATAACTGAAGTTCATAAACAATGTACCACCGAAAATTGGTCTATCGAAAAGATAAACTGGATTTAGGGACAAAATTAACTTTGCCGTTGAAAATGTTGTCCCCATACATCGATCTTATTTACTTACTTTGTGTTCATCCTTGAGAGTACAGTTGAACGTTTCCTGTAGTTTCTCTTTCAATTTGTTCAGCAGTGTTTTAGAGCCGTCCACCTCTGGAATTTAAAAACAGTTTTTTTAGTAAACTATTAAACGAGTTACTCACGCTTACATCGTGATTTTTTTTAAATAAATAAAGCCCTTATTATCTTTCAGGGTGAAACAGCTTTTATTATGAGATCAACCCTGAATGTCCAAATTATAAAAGCTTTAATAATAGCTTAATATAGCATCCACCTAAAAACGCAGAAGCTTTCTGGGGGCTTTACATGCCCATGTAGATGCTGAATAGTGTTAGTGTAAACGGGCAACAATGTGTCGTAAGTTAAACATACTACACGGTCAAAATAAGTGTGCACAGTTATGTTGACCGAGCAGTAGTTGTGTGTATGATGTACATACCGTCCGCTGGCTGCCCGTGCGAGACCTTCAATATTATGGCGTGACCCAGAGCGTGCAGGGCACCCAGCCCAGCCGCCGTTCGCGCCAGGCAGAATGGCATGTTATGTAGTGTGTACATACCGTCTGCTGGCTGCGCGTCTATGACCTTAAACACGACGGCGTGACCAAGCGCGTGCGCAGCGCGCAGCCCAGTCGCCGTGCCCAGCGCACGCACGCGGCCGCCCGACAGGATGGCTATTCGGGAGCACAGGGCTTCCATTTCCTCCATACTGCGATAAAAAAGACATATTATAACAACAAAAAGACGGATAAAAGGACTTGGGGGAAGCCTTTGCCCAGCCATGGACGGTCTATTAAAAAAAATGGAATATTTTATATATATATAAATATTCATTTATAATTCTTTATAATGAATAATCCAAAATCCTCAACGTTTGCCCTCGGCGAAGGAAGCCAGTTTGTATTGATATTAACGTATACACATTGATTCTCGAGTGGGCCTAGTCTCATCATCTTACGATATTGTGATTTTGTGAAGCAGGAGCTTTAAGGTCTATCCACACATATCAGGGACGTGCCCGGGACATGACAGGGCCGGGCCCAATCATTGAAGCTTCGTCACTGGCCCGTGCACGTCCCGTGCACTGACGTGTGTGAACGAGTTCATATAAAATGTACAAAACGATATTTTTTTGAGCCCCTGACGGGGCACGGTCTGTCCACGTCCCGTGCACGTCCCGGGCCCGGCCCTGATATGTGTGGATAGACCTTTAGTCCATGCTTTGCAATCGCACCGATGTGCATTGAAGGTATTGCGGTGCGAAAGCAACCAGCGCGGCGTGTCCAATTTTTTTTTTTTATCGGAGACGCTGGTTTATTAATAGGTCAAATTGCCGTTATGCAGTACTGGCAAAAAATATTTCGATTTGTAATGTCAAATTGAAATATTTATGTTTGGCTAAGAATTAAGCTGGGAATAAATTATCGGACGCGGCTGAGGGACGCGGCTTACTGCCGCGACTGATATGTGTGCACAGTCGTTTGGGACGCACATTGTCTATGGAATAAGCGCTCGGACGCGTCCGCAAACCGCGTCCCAAAAAACATGTCGAGTAGTGAAAGTGAGGACGCAATTATCTGCTGCGAACACACTCGATATGTTTTTCATCCATTTTATTTATAACCTCGCACGCACGTGCGAGATATCTCGTAGTCTGAGTTGTTCTGACGCCGGGACACATCCCGCACCCCGTGCACATTGTCCGCGGACGTTTTCGGCTGACACAAACATCCAGCGAGCCAGATCTCTATCGGACGTCCGAACGCTCAAGGTCACGTCCGCGACTTACGTCTGATAGTTTGCACAATGTTTTGTATATTCATTACCCTGATACTCTTTAAGTCACGGCTGTCAGTTGCGTCCGTCAGCCGCGTCCGATAATTTGTTCCCAGCTTTATAATTACAAATTAATTTTGTTTTAAAAACATGGAATGCTTTTCATTCAAAATAAGTATTATTTGTTTATTGTGTTTCGTTACGTTTCATCGCGTTTGAATCTTTTTCGAAATCATGGATACGTTAAAAAATCGAGTAACTATGGAATATGAGTACAGTCGTGGCAGCAACGCGGCACAAGCGGCACGCAACATCAAGGACGTTTACGGAGCGAATACTACAAACGAACGCACCACCTGTTATTGGTTTGCCCGCTTCCGGTCTGATGGTCTGACACTGACGAATTAAAGGCGATTGTGCAAGCTTATGAAACTTAATCTTCGGCTGAATTAGCTGCAGCTTTCGACTTTAGCATCAAAACAATATTGACCCATTTGCGTCAAATTGGCAAGGTAAAAATGCTTGACAAATGGGTGCCACACGAACTCAATGATCGCCAGCACGAAGTACGCGTCAAGAATTGCATTGCACTGCTCAACAGGCAAACGAACGAAGGATTTTTTAACCGAATTATTACCTGCGACGAAAAATGGAACGTGAAATTTTGTTTGACAATCACAACTGCTCAGCAAGTTGGTTCGATCCTGGTTAGCACCTTAACAATGCCCTAAACGAAAACTTACCTTTAGAAAAGTGATGGTAACTGTTTGATGGTCTAGGGCCGGTGTAATTCATCACAGCTTCTTACCAAACGGGATGAGCATTACTGCACATGACGTGTACTGTGAAGAACGTCTCTAACCAGCTTTGGTCAATCGCTCGTCTCTGTTGATCCTGCACGACAACGCGCGACCTCAAACTGCAGAGGCGGTCTCTAAGTTAAAAGAACTGAGTTTGAAAGCACTCCGTCATCTGAGTATGCCGTACTCACCAGATCTTGCGCCTACAGACATCAATTAAAATAAAATTCAATACCCGAGAGGTAGTAAAAAATGCCTTTGAAGAATTTGTTGCCTCCCGTCCAGCTGATTTCTTCAAGAAGGGCTTGAATAAACTGCCACTGCGTAGGCAAAGATGCATCGATTGCAAGTGTGATTACTTTGATTAATAGAAACAAAAAAAATAGAAAAAAAATACGTTAACTTATTTCATAAAAAACTTTTTACAAAAAGAAATACAACCGACTTCCAAATAAAAAACACTACAAATCCGAAAAATAACTTCAATTTTGGAAGTCAGTGTTCCTGTTTTCGTTTCTTCGTTTTTTGACACCGACCCATCAGTGATTTGCCGTCGTTTATTGACAACCTCCTCCTTTTTGGCAAGTCGGTTAAAAATGGCAATTTCATAGGTAAAGACCTCATATTTAGTAAACCTGTGTGAGGTGCACTTATCATCTAGCACATACCTGTGTGAGGTTATGACGACAGCTCGCTGACCCCTCAAAGCTCTCCGGAGCGCGGTCCACAGCCTCCTGCGGGCGGCTACGTCGACTCCCGAGCTAGGCTCGTCCAGTAAGGCAAGGTCTGCACTGCCACACAATGCTGCGGCGGCTCCTAGGCGTCGCACGCACCCACCACTGTAGCCTGCCACTATACGACGGGCGTATTTTTCTAGACCTGACGGAGAAAAAATACCTTTGTACATAAGCTGTCCTATTGTATCAGTGTCTTTATGTTTTTGTGTACAATAAAAAATAAAAATAATAATGAGAAAAAATCACAATCAATGCAAGTTACCAGAACATACGTCTTTTTTTTGGAACGGAGTTCCGTATGGAACTTAACGGAGCACGTTAACGATCTGATTTGTTTGCGTGCTGAGGGGTTAGACCGAAAAAAGTGTTACAAGGAATAAAACTACACCAAAATTTTCATCATTTTCCAAAACCTATCGTGTGTATACTTCTAAGATCTAAGCGTACCTATTTAAAGGTCTCAGTATATAACGATCACCGATAGCAGAAGGTTCCTCTAAGCCTTAGTAGTAATTGATCAGAACCCGTATCGGCTCAGTTTCTTTCTTTCTTTCTTTAGATCATATACAACGCTCATGGCACGACTGCCGCAGCAGTTAATGACACTCATGCCACCCATATCATCATTACCTCATGTGATCGACCAACACACATCACTTCACATAGTCTACGACTTAACAACATTGTTGTAAGTGTTGTTGTTGTGTATTGTATTTTCGTTGTATTGGTTTTATTACAAAACCAATACAACGAAAATAGCACAGTATTCTTAGGCCTAACTTGGATGGATGCTAAGCTTCAGTGGGGCCCACATATAGATAAATTGTCAAAGAAGCTAAGCTCCTCAGCATATGCTGTTAGAAAAATTCGTAATTTAACTGTCATAGAGACAGCCCAGACTGACATCGTAATTTAACTGACATAGAACTGTCTCCGATCTTGTCACGCCTATTCCGCCTTTCGTATGAGGCTGGCAAAGTGCCGAATGCTTGGAAGCAGGCTAACGTACAGCCCGTGCCCAAGAAGGGCAGTCGAGCTGACCCGGCCAACTACAGACCCATATCTGTAACCTCCAGACTCTGTAAGAGTATGGAACGCGTACTCAATATTAAGCTCCTGGCATACCTAGAAGCAAACGATATCCTAAGTGGCCGCCAATACGGCTTCCACCGAAATCGGTCTACTGGGGATCTTCTAGGGTATGCCATTCACATCTGGAGTGGAAACACTTGCCGTCTCCCTCGACATCTCGAAGGCTTATGATAGGGCATTCGGTTTACCCGGTGGTCTCAAAAGGCTCATCGGCGATGAGGAGAGGAGGTTAAGACAAAGCAGAGAGCCAGAGCCTTGAACATCGTCGAGCCGAGTTGCCAGCTTATCGGTTTTTTATCGATTACATTTCGGGGAGTGTGCGATGGAATTGCATGATCTAATTCCGCCCAACCCGTTTCATCATCGGACTACCAGACCTACGGCGATGCACCATCGGTACATGGTGGACATCCCACCCGTACGCACTAAACGTTTTGAGAATACTTTTATTATGCGTACAGCTAAGGAGTGGAATTGCCGGAGTCTGTGTTTTGTTTGATGCACTTCATAAACAAACCGCCACTGATTTTAACTGATCCCCGATCAAATCAAAAATCAATCATCTGTTCTCCAATTCGTGACTGTAATAGTGACTGTTAAAGTCGGAACGAGATTTGACAGCTGTCAGTCTGGCGGTGCGTCGAGGCGATGGTCAGCACAGCCGTTTTGAACGTCACTTGTTTTCCGAAAGTAAACGGCGTCTGCACCACGTATCCGACGAACCGCTTTTGTTCCGAGTAATCTTGTCCTATTTTGTTTCAAAAATAATGAACACCGATTGATTAGTGATTTCCAAATTATTAGTGAAAAGATATGATAAGAAAATAACTTTTGATTGTGACTCGAGTGATTCTTTGTTGGTTCCACATTACCACTTATTAAAGAAATGGGCGATTCTGATGATTACGGACATATATATGCATTTTTATCCTTTCCTTTCTATTTTTTGGCAAAATTTATGTTTTTTTATTAAAAAAGGAGTTGTGAAACTGAGTTATCAAAAGTTAACAATAATAGAGATAATTTAAAGTGAATAAGTAAATACAAGGAAATTTTATGTTATTGTACATATCCTGATCTAACCAAATGTAATTTCCGCACAGACATATTGTATATATTTTTTTATAATAATATCACAATTAATTCATACAGTAAAAAGTAAAAGTAAACTATAAAATTAAATTCTTTAAAGAATTAAACGAATATTTGATTTCTAAAATTAATATCTGAAATTTTCGAATATCTTCTTGTATATAAAAAAAGTAAGTGCTACATTAATAATGTACGAAGGTATAAATAAATAATACTTTTTATCCAGAAACTCCTGCAGATACTGCTTGATTAAAACTGCGTTCCATCCGGGTGTCCATAAGACGGGTTTACTGCTTGTTTCCGAATGTCATATCCCCGATGACTAATTCCCCGAAGTCATCAGATCGAACGTCCGAATCGCCGAAATTCTATAGCATCGATTTACCACAATTTCGATAGCCATTAGATCGAGTGTCCGTTTCGCCGAAAAGCCATTGTAACGATAGTTCTATGCATCGAATGTCTATTGGCAATTAACATTATATGATGGCAATTTGTGAAAACCAGGAATTGTACACAATTCTTAGGAAATCTATAAAATTCTGACAAAATTTATTAACACATACCCTTTACTTTCATAATAAACCATTATTTTTTACAAGATCGACTCAATTTTTCAGATACCCTCTTAAGCCACTTTTTAACCGACTACCAAAAAAGGAGGAGGTTCTATGTTCGACATTATGTATGTTTTTTTTTTTTTTTTTTTTTTTTTATGTATGTTCACCGATATCTCCGTCAATTGTGGACCGATTTTGAAAATTCTTTTTTTGTTTGAAAGATTATATTCCAAAATTGGTCCCATTTTAATTTGGTGAAGATCTGATAAAGAACTTCGGAGATATACAACAGAACTCTTCAATAAATAACGGCAAATCTCTCGGGATTGCTGCAATCGCATGTCTGTTTATTGGTTATACTATTTCATAACATAACATCACGCCAGTACGCTCGAAAGGGGTATGCAGATCATTTCACCGGTTATATTAATTTTTCATGTTATTCGGGTCTTCTATTCTGTCGTTATAGGTACTTACTTAATTACTTCCCTATTATAATAGGTAGGTACAACAAAAAAGTGAAAAATAAAAAGCTTTTTTACAAAAAAATACTACCGACTTCCAAATAAGAAAACTAGAAAGTGAAAAATAACTTTATTTTTGGAAGTCGGTGTCCATAACTTAAAAATTTGGTACCTACCAAAGACACCGACTTCCAAAAATAAAGTTATTTTTCACTTTCTAGTTTTCTTATTTGGAAGTCGGTAGTATTTTTTTGTAAAAAAGCTTTTTATGCTAATATAAACTGCGTGACTTTGTTTTGCCAGTGAAATTAATGAAGTCTTCTTTTTTATCATTTCTGTTCATTTATTGAGAATTTAACGTAACTTTAAACATTATTTCTTTGACATTAACATTAGAAACGGGATATTTACCATGTTTACTGTTTGTTGCGTTTCTAATGTTATTGTTAGTGTTAGTGACCATGACAGTTTAAAAACTTATATTATTTCTTTGTGTGGAAACGGATACCACTCCAGCAGAAGCCGCTCAAATTATGGCTCTGATTCAGGTTGACTTGAGCGCATTGTGGCTAGACGTTTTCATTTGAGTCGATCATCAATTAAACGGCTATACCAAAGATTTCTAGAAACTGGAAACTTTGTTAGACGACCAGGTTCGGGCAGAAATTGTGCTACATCAAACCGAGACGACCGCTTCATGGTGTCAACGCCATTGCGAAATCGACACCTTACTGGTGTTCAGGTGCAACAGCGACTTCGTGAGGTCCGAGGAGTCACAGTAAGTGAGTGGACTTGACGTAGACGTAGACTTGCAGAGATTATGCCAGATAGAGGGCACCCCAAAATTACGTTTATTAGCCAAGTGCGGCAGGGTTTTCGTCGCGAACGCCGATGGGCGTCCTCCGCACCTGATAAATGATTTTATTTCTGTAAGTTGGTTTGTACAAACACTTTTACATGTCGATCATATTTTTTTAAACTAGTTGAGGTCGGAGTTTCCTGTCTGACTACTTTGAGAAGAAAGGCCGTAACAAACTCAGAGGTCACAGTCTCTTTTAAAGTCCAGACAAAATCTTGGTTAGATCATGTGAAGACCATGTAGACTGATGTCTGAAATGGTCTTTTGAGGAAAGAACCAGCCAGATTGAGTGCACGCATTTGTCAATAACCGTGCAGCATAACTCAGAATTTAAGGAGCTCAACGAATTGACGAACAATACCAAAGAAAGGACATTCGGGTAGGCCGCATAAATACTCTAACTGCCAGACCATGATTAAAAACTAACTAAGATAAATAAAAATAAAAAAGAATGATCCACATAAATATAATAATTAATATTCACAATAATTAAAATAAAATAATATAATACTTTAAAAGGTAAATATTCTTGTTTGGCAAGAAAAAAAAAAATCTAAAATATAAATTCGCGGTGCAAAATAAAAATAAAAAACCTAAATTAATTGGAGCAGCTCAATCCCAAGCCTTTTTGTCCTCAACGTAATCTTTAATGTAATAAAACGCTTTCTGGCACAACTTACGTTTAATGAATGATTTGAATTTATTAAAACTTAGACCTTGAACGTGGCTTGGAAGCTTATTATAAAAGCGTACACATTGACATCTAAACGAGCCACCTATTTTCTTGAGCCTTGTTGTAGGTACTACAAATTTGTATTTGTTCCTAGTATTTATGTTATGTATATCACTGTATTTTTTAAACAATTTTATATTTGTATGGGCATATAAAAGATTTTCATAAATATACTGAGAAGGCACAGTCATTACATTAATCTCCTTAAATTTCTCTCTGAGAGAGTGTCTCGGGCTTAATTTATAAATTGATCGAACAGCTCTTTTCTGCAAAACGGAATTTCCCCACAACAGAATACCATACGACATTACACTATGTAAATAGCTAAAGTATACTAAACGGGCTGTCTCTATGTCAGTTAAATTACGAATTTTTCTAACAGCATATGCTGCGGAGCTTAGCTTCTTTGACAATTTATCTATATGTGGGGCCCACTGAAGCTTAGCATCCAAAGTTAGGCCCAAGAGTACTGTGCTATTTACAGGATTTAATTCTTCGCCCTTTATTATCACATCAGTTTTCACCTGCCTAACGTGAGGTAGGGTAATTTTAATGCATTTGGTTTTTTTTCATTTAGAAGTAAATTGTTAACATTGAACCAGTGAACTACTTTTGAGATCGCGCTGTTTACATCGTCAGTAACCAGCTGCTGACGTTTAAGTTTAAACAAAGTAAAGTATCATCCGCACACAACACTATATCATGCTTATCCTTTATGAGGTAAGGCAAGTCATTAATATAAATAAGAAACAAGAAAGTGCCAAGAATTGAGCCCTGCGGGACTCCCATTGTTACTATAGATCCGGGAGATCTTTTTCCATTAACGTCAATGCTCTGAATCCTATTACTCAAGTATGAAGTAAGAAGAGCTAGAGCGCTGTTCCGAATCCCGTAGTGGCGGAGTTTCCTGATTAGCGTTTCATGAAGAACACAATCAAATGCCTTGGACAAATCACAAAATATTCCCAAGGCATCGCACTTATTTTTCCATGCATTATAAATATGTCCTAAAAGCTCAACACCAGCATCAGTAGTTGAACGACCCATTGTAAAACCGAACTGTTTGCTATGTAATAATTTATGTTTATTAAAAAATCTTTGCAATTGCTCTAAAATTAATTTCTCAAATATTTTACTAAACGTAGGTAGTACTGAAATAGGTCTATAATTTGTAGGGTCTGAAGTACTACCTGATTTAAACAAAGATATTATTTTACTATTTTTTATTAGGTCAGGAAACTCCCCACTGTCGATTCAATTATTAAAGATAATAGCTAAACTAGGTGTGACAATGTCAATAATAGACTTAGCAACTTCTACAGAATGTCCCCACAGATCTGCAGTCTTTTTAACATTTAAAGTGTGAAAGGTTTAAATACGAGATAAGGGTAATAAAAAATGCCGATCGGCGTAAAAATAAATAAATAATAATTTGATCATTTTACGCTAAAATCTTAGAAAAACTACATAGTTATACGCCAAACGTGTGTTTCACGTTCACGATCGTATTTGGTGTAAAAAATTATTAACATCAATTAGGATATTTTTTGAGAAGTTTTTGTTCTTTAATAGTAGGGTTGTGAAAATTTGGCGAATATGGCGACAAATGTTAAGTAAATTGTTTTAATTAAATAATTGTGCTTCACTTTTAAACTACTGTCTTGTATATTTTATTTTCAAATGATAAGAATGGCTAAATTATCAGTATAAATTAATATCAGAGGTAGCAAACCTTTTTTTTAGTTTGTAATATTACCCCTTGAAACGTCACGGCTTTTTTTGGAGCTGTCAGTGCATTCGGCTTAGAACATCTGTTTTTTTTTTATGCGATTAGGCCGCGTGTCATTCAAACGACGATATCTCCTAAACTATCCAAGGGAGCTGTTTTAAAGTTATATCGTTGTGATCATTATGAAATAAGCTACCATGTTATGAATGGTTTGGGCTAGTTTTGTCTTCTAATATATTTTTAATTCTATTTTAAAAATCAGCGTTAGCGAAATTTGTTTATAGTACAAAAGTAGGTAGAAATAAAAAATAAACCAATATTTCAATATTTTAATCATTGTTTTTACATAAATATACCCTATTTCACATTAATCAATCAAAAGAACACATCTCCCCATTCCTTTTTTTTTTTGCCCCAAGCTTTACAAAATTACGCCTCAGGTAGTTGACCCGGCCGCCGACCAAAAAAGTTGGGTATGTTTAGATTGCAGTTCCACGAACTCTGTAAGAGAAATGCTTGTGTTAGTATTTTTTTACTATAGTTTGGTACACAATCTTATCACAGATAAAGTATTAGGTGTTAGAATTGTTTAGTTTACGAATAATGAGTCACATTGTAAACACTTGAAATAGAGCGCTACAAAAGACCCTTTTATAATTTGGGTCACAGAGCAAGTACTATGGCATTTATTTGAAATATTATTTCACAATTCACAAGATGATGATATATACTAATGAAAAAACACAATACAAGGGCATGTTGCCTAAAAAACATTCCAGGAATCTAGACCCGTATCTAGACCCGAATCTAGACCCAACAGACAATTTTAGTACTAGAAAACCATAACCGGCAAGTAACCGTATATGGTTACTTGGGTTACTTTGTACTAGAAAACTATAACCGGCAAGTAACCATATATGGTTAGTTGAGATTGGGTTTTTTTTATTTAGCTTTTACGCAAAATCTTATCGAATTTAGACAAACTAAATGCTTTTAACCTATGCGGAAACATATTTACGTATTGGTAATGACGATAGTTTGAATGCACTAATGTATTTTTAATTCGGGAATGAAAAAAACAAAAGAGGATCGTTGATTTGGCGCGCACGATGTTCGAAGAAAAATCAATTTTTGCACAAAATCTTTATCGAATACAGAATTTAAGTATTTAAAACGGTTTATTACTTACCTGTCCATGTCGTTTTAGCACTGGAAATTTCACACAACGAATTTACGATAATTTTATCACGCACTTTTTAAGTCTCCTTACACGGTATCAGACGGCATCTGTTTGCGCAATGGCGTCGACAAAAGTGCCACAGAAAACATTTAATATTCCGCTACTGCCCTGCGCTAAGCAGAAATCGAAGGATTGGTTGATATTCTCGTCTTATCCTCTACCATTTTTAAGTATTACAACACTGTAAATAGACCACAGATATTTATTTTCGCTCTTTTAGTGAGTCATAAAAAAGGAACCATATATGGTTACCGCCGGTTGACACTTTTTTTTTTTGCTAACCGAATTCGGTTCCTGCCGGTTAAAGGGTAGAAGACCTTAATTTTATAGACATCTTTTTAACCTGAAAATTAGTATCAAAATTAACATTTCTTGTTGAAAAAATTGATACAATTAGTTGACTCTATAGAGAACGGAAAAGTTTTAACTTGTAAAAATTTTATCTCCGTAAAAAAATATCTATTTTATTTAAAAATGAGTAGATTTATTCATACATAAATAATTAAATGAAATTAACTAAAAATATTTAAGAAATATTGCAAAAAACAGAATAGAAACCAAAAGTTGTTAAACCCTGGAAAACACCGTTAGGCGTCTTCCGCACCTAGGAATTCCTTCCTAGATGCGGAAGACGCCTAACGGCGTTTTCGCAATTTTTAGTTCAAAAGTTAAATTTTCGGAAATTATTTAAAAAAATTGTGCTTATATTGCACGTATAATTTTTTGTTACTTGTTTTTGCCATGGTATAAGCAATAAAAAAAACTCCGATGGGCGTATTTCACACATTTAAATCAAAAGACGCCGAAAGGCGTCCACTGTAGCGAATGGATTATTAAACATTACATTTTTAATTTCAACAGTCTACCCAAGTCCGATATGTAATAGTATTTAGAAAATAGGTACTTTTTTTATTTTTATTTTTCCTCTTTCTTTCCATCTGCAATCAGCCTCCTAGCTATAATCAGATTGGTTGTTCCTTCATTTGGCAGTTCAGATTCTTCACATCCTGCGATGTGTCATCTCGTTATGTATCACCAACAAAATTAAATTGACGCTATTCTTTTTCTTTTTAGTCTGTAGGTAGAGTCCGAGGACTCCAGTAGTGCCGCAGCGAGATCATTTCTGTGATTTTTGAGCCTTTCCTTATAAAACTTGTATGACGTTTCCACAAACTCTTTGATAGTAGGGATTTGCAAGTACTCATGTACTTCTATGTTCCTCGTGAACCAAGGAGCGCAGCTCAATATTTTTAGTGCTTTGTTTTGGAAGCTTTGTAGTATCTCCATGTTTGAGTGGCTTGCCGAACCCCAGAGTTCTATACCATACGTCCATATGGGTCTTAAAATGCATTTGTAGATCAGTAGTTTATTTTCCAACCTGAGTGATGACTGTGTACCCAAAAAAAAATAGGTACTTACAAATATTATTTTTTATCAAAAAACTCATGCAGATTATAAAATCTATATATATAAAAATGAATCCCTATTTCCCTTGGTCACGGCATCACGCGTGAACGGCTGGATCGATTTCCAATCCAAACCGAACCGAACAACCTCCTTTGTTCTTAGACAAAGTAAGCAACATCCAGACACTCTATGAAATGCTAAATAATACAGCCACTGATCAGTATGAAATCAAGATCTTCCGTGGGGAACAAATTAAAATTCAGCCAAAATCAACTGAAGCATACACTAAAATTTACAAGGAACTTCAACAACGAGATACTGAATTTAACACCTACAAACCCAATGAACACAGGAGTTTTAGGTTTGTCCTCAAAAATAACCACCCAACTACCCATACTAAAGTTATAAAAGTGGCAATTGAAGAATTAGACCACAAGGTCACTGAATGCGCCACATTGAAAATAGAAATTAAATATTATTAACATTTACTCACGCATTCAGATTATTACAATAGCAACACTAACATTCATTTCACATCATTCAATCGAATACGCGAGGACCAATACTTAACTCCCGCGCACATCCCTTCCTACTTCCTAGTTCCGGTCATTCCGCTCGTCAGTTGTCAAAAAGTCGCAACTCCGGAAACGCGGGAGCAACGGGTGCGCCCGTTGCACCCGCTCTCAAAGTAAACTCAAGTATACGTGATGTGTGTGAAAAAACAGACTCTATTGGTGGATTAACAGCATTCAAACTATAATGAAGACTCCATTGCTAAAATTATCGAAGGACAATCTTATTCAAACCTCCATTTCCGCACCTGTAAGTACCTACCTATCTGACCTTTTTTCCGCTGCGCCCACAGTCACAAATATTTGGAATATAAAGGACAGAAAATCCAAAACACCTCTCCCGCTGTATCACGTGGATCTCAAACCCAAACCAAAACAATAAAACCATTTATAATGTGAAGCGCCTTCTCCATTGCTGCGTTGTGTTTGAACCACCCAGACCTAAAAGAGAAATCCCTCAATGCTTCAATTGCCAGAGATATGGACACACACGTAGATTCTGTCACCGTCAACCCAGGTGTGTTAAGTGCGCTGGAGAACACGCCACACATGATTGCCTCAGGAAAGAGCGATCAGACAGTGTGCGGTGCATTCTTTGCGAAATAAATCACCCTGTTTATTATAAAGTATCCCCCGCTGAGACCCAAAACCAAACAAAGCAAAGACGCTGAAAATAAAAATTTGCCTACAATAAAATATAGCACATATAAAACCACTAACAACAGAATACATGCAAAAATAACAACAGGTAACTAAACTCGATTCCCATCTAACAACACACTTGACTCAGCCAAAGCCGGACCAGTCAACTGACATTAAAGCACTCATGAAACAGATGATGCTTATAACCAAGATGCTGGAAGGCCTCATGTCCATGCTTCCAAATTTAATGCATTGAAATTGTGCATCTGGAACACAAATGGTCACACCACTCAGAGGAGTTGAAACTTTTACAATACCAAATCAAATGTTTTTTATTTCACATAGGCCTACATGGGCACTTATAAAACGTCGACAAAAGGTGCACGGTTCGGGTTAGTCGTTTCCTGTGGAGAAGAACCGGCAAGAAACTCCACGGTTACTCTTTTAAAAATAATTGGTTTGTTTTTACAATATTTCCATGTTACAGTATTAGTGCTTAGATATGGGGGGACAACGTAGGCCCGAAAATAAGTCGTAAGAAACTAAAAAAAATATTTATAAACGAGAGAGTTAACAAATGTTAACAAGCGTCTAGAAATCTAGAAGGCCTACAATGTTCACACACTCACAAAACAATCAGTAAAAGAATCTACACAAAGGAAAAAATAAATAAAAATATATAAAAAGACTAAATTTAACATGTGGCACAAATGTTGTTATCAGTGCTGTAACTATTCATAGTAAAGGGCTATAAAGATTATTGAAATCATTGTAAAAAGTCTAATTAAAAGAAGGAAAAAAAGTAAATGAGATTAAGAATAGTTAGAGACATCCACATATTTGTGCCGTTTATGGGTTACCAGGGAAGCCGCATGCGCAGAAGGAGCTAAAATTTTTATCTTCAACGTAGTCCTTGATTTTGTAATATGCTTTTTTAATAAGGACACGTACGTACATGACGTACCGATATGAGATCGACATTATTTTATTTTTGAAACTCACTTCACATCAAAAAGCCATATGGATATTCAAATTCAAATTTATTTAATTCGGATAACTTAATCCATACAATTCTATATAATACAACATAAAAAAAACTAAAAACAATTACATAAAATAAAAATAAAAACATTCAAATAACCCGCATAATAAAGGATCTCCATAGCGGAGAGGAGATCCTATCAGCCAACGTCTTCAGAATTCCGTTGCAGCTGCCACGCATTCTGCAGATCAGGGAGACAGTTTTTTCCGGATGACTGCATGAAAGCCATCAGTGCAATACAGCGCAAACATCCCCGACGCACTACAGAAGCGAGGCAACCCCAACATCATCCTGAAGATGTTGTTGTACTGGACGCGCAAGACATCCAGCGATCTTTTGGTGTGACTGACCCACAGATTGCCCGTATAAAAGCTTTGACAATAAGCCTTAAACAAAGTTATCTTTACTGCTTCAGAGCATCGAGAGAATCTGCGGGCCAGCATGTTACCTCTGACCGCCAAAGCCCTGCGCTCTCTCTCAATATCCAGATCATCCTTAAGACCCTCGGTAATTAAATGCCACAAGCCATTTAGGGTAATATTATGTGAATACTCGAGGCATTCACCAGAGGCCCCAAAGACCATATATTCCGTTTTATGGACATTGTATTCAAGGCCATGTGCATCAGCATAGACCTCACACACTCTTAACAACTCCCCGAGACTACCCATCGTCGGGCTCAGCAGCACCATGTCGTCAGCGTAGCTAATGTTGTTGGTGCAGACGCCATCTATCGAGCAACCGACACGCTTGCTACTGAGCTCGACGATAAGGTCATTTATGTATAGGTTGAAAAGCTTGGGCGACGTCAAACCTCCCTGTCTCACCCCGCTTTCCAACATATGCCTCAGAGAGTGTATTATTCCACCTTACAAAATTTAAATAATTCCTGAAGTGGGCCGGTTGCATGCTATCCACGTTTCGAACCTAAGCCTGGCCACCCTATGAGCATCACGGACATGAATATTCCAGCCACATAAGTGCCTACCCTTATTTAATTTAGTGCCACGCTTCCCGCTAGACCCAACCACGGCATTACCCAGGATTTCCACAATAGTTTTTATACAACCTATCCAATACAACATTGTGTTCAGCCAAGCTGCATGACCCACGACTGCATTCCGCGAATTCGATGGGAAAATCAATGGCTCGAAAAGCATTGTTACACAGTGCACGGTATGTTTTTATTTGTGTTTCATCTCTCCCGCCCCAAACAACCGAGTTACGCCACACGTCGCGCGTCACCAACTTAGGCCTTACCACAGTTATGTCACAACTAACAAGTAGAGGTAAGTGATCCGACATGTAAACACCTTCTATAACACGTACCCCCACTACAGTTTGCCAGGCCGATAATGATCCCACACAGTGGTCCAGCCATCGCCTGCAGCCATGAGCCTCGCTAACAAACGTGTAAGTAACGTGTAACCTCTGTGTACCTAACTTTTCCAAATCGACACAGATCCAGGACTGATCCGAACAAAAGTTTATCATTTCTTTATAAAATAATTCGTGAGGGTGAGAGTTAAAGTCACCCAAAATAAACAAGGTTTCAATATTCTCACTAACTACTATTGCACTTATTTCACCTAATACCTTCGTCATAATTGGTAGGTTATCGAGTGAGTCACTCGGCATATACACAGAAAAAACAATAATGGAGCGAGATACAATTTTATTTGTTTTTTCCTTTATATAGTTAATAATGTCATCTTCACACGTTTCATTACTTTCCTTTACAACTGACGATCGAGTATCATTAGTAGCGGACCGGGCCAACTTCAAATGTTTTTGAATCGCTCCTTCTATTACGATTACTGCCAATAATGAAGGATTTTTTTTAATATCCGACCATCAATTTGGGTTCCGACAGAGACATGGCACAATAGATCAAGTCCACAGGTTTGTTACTAAATTTCATAGTACGTTTGAAGATAAGGAATAATGTGCAGCTGCATTACTTGACATTTCTCAAGCATTTGATAGAGTCTGGCATGATGGCCTCCTTTATAAAATCAAAACAGGTTTCCCAAGCGACATCTTCCTAATCTTGGAATCATACTTGAGGGACAGACATTTTTTCGTACAAAGTGGCGAAACTTCTTCAAAGCTTTATCCTATCTCTGCTGGGCTTTCTCAAGGCAGTGTGCTTGGGCCGATTTTATATTTGCTGTATACTGCTGACTTGCCATGATATTGGATATCTAGCGACTACAGGAACGTTCGCGGATGACACAGCTGTTTTGGTGTCTCATAGTGATCACAAAGTACAACAGATATGCTGCAGCCCTGTTGGACGACATAGCCTTCAGGCTCAAGAAATTGAGGATAAAAGCCAATGAGATCAAGTACAGTAAGTAGTGAATGTCACATCCACTAAAAGAAAGGATACCTGTCTACTGGTACAGCTGAATAATGTTCTATTGCCTCAAGCCGAACATGTTAAAGACCTTGGTTTATACCTTGACAGGCGGGTTACATGGAAAAAACACAATTACATGAAACCCAAACAACTTGGGCTGACACTGAGAAAGTACTACTGGATAATTGGGAGGAATTCACAGCTACACCTACAAAATAAAACCCTATTATACAAAGCTGTAATCAAGCCTAACTGGACCTATGGCTTCCAGCTATGAGGAACAGCATCACACTCCAACATTGAGATCATACAGCGGTTTCAGAATAAGATCCTAAGAACGATCACAAACGCGCCATGGTATGTACCAAATGAGGCTCTACACCATGATCTGACGATTCCCACAGTCTAAGAAGAAGTAAAGATCTACATCAAATCATACCAGGTACGAATTACGCGTCACCCATACATTCTGACAAGCCACCTTATGGATGGGATAGGGGCCAGATGGCTTATATACAAAATACCTCAAGACTTCATCAGACAAACATAGCTACATAATTATACTACATAAGTAAATAGGATGTGTCATAGTACACATACCGACCAAGACATCTAAACATGTCAAAAAATTAACTTAATATCCAATAGTTCTGAGAGAGATTGTAAACTAAGAAGAGACAAAAAAAATGCTACTAGCCGGTAAATTAATTTCATATTCACATTGTTTCCGTATGTTTCTTTTTGAATTTGATTTGAAATTAAAATATTGCATATTATTTTTAACAAATAAACATAATCCCAGTATATAAATACCAGTCAGTGTCAGGAAACTCTCCGTTCTGAAGACCGATTCGATTTTCTTAATGATTCCGTACTATACTTATTATATATTGTCTTAAAACATTTCTTCTGAAGAATAAATGTGGATTGTACGTTTGTCGAGTTCCCCCAATATATGACACCATAAGTTAAGACTGGGTACACATTTTCAAAATAAGCATTTCTAGTATCACTTAGATTTGTAGTTTCTGCCAGAACTGACAATGCATAGCAAGCACTGTATATTTTTGGTTAATCTTTTCAATATGTGCCTTCCAGTTTAAATGTTGATCTATTGTAACTCCTTGTATTCCTTGTTGTCTCTTACTTCTTCAGTCGCTGTATAAGGCATGGTTACATTCAATTTAGTATGTTTACATTTATAATTTCTAAATTGAATCAATTTAGTTTTTGAGACATTGACTTTTAAATTTATTGACTGCAACCAGTCAGTCACAGTTATTAATATTCTATTTATTTCACTTTCGTAAATAATATCATTGGTATATTCATTCGAAATAATACATTAACGCAAAGATGTTTAATTATATATGAAAGCTCGTTAATCTATACTATAATAATAGACAAAGACAAAGATATTTTATTTCAACTAGGCCACCAAGCGGCACTTTTGAACGTACATAAATATCATTCTACCGTGCATTCGGAAAGTAGCTTGTTATTGAGAAGAATGCACAAGAAACTCCATATTTAGTCATTTAAAAAGGACATTTGAGAGAGCATGACACACTCAACGGCCAGGGCACACACAAGTCAACGAACGACGCATAGGTACAGTAAATGGGAGATTTACAGTTGGGTACATAGTACTCACACATGTGCTGTGCAGTTATACAATACTAAGGAAATTGAGTTTATACAATACAAATATATTCATACAGTCTTCAGCAGGTCCAACAATACCTCAAAACAATAATGTTCTGCATATCATTTGTTATTGCGCCCTAGTGGATGTGGATTGTGGAGCAGGACTAGCATTAAGCCAAGCATTTTTATCAGTGATGTAATCCCCCAACTTATAATATGCCAGCCTACATAGTGTGCGTTTTATACAGGTTTTAAACTTCGTCTCATTCAGTTCAAGAATGTGGGGAGGAATTTTATTGTAACATTTTGTACAGTACCCCATGAAAGATGAGGCTACTTTAGCCAGTCTGAAACCTGGTTGAACTAATTGGTCCCTATTTCTAGTAACGTAATTATGTCTGTCGCCATTTTTACTAAAAAGATGTAAATTCTTTCTCACGTAAATGATGTTTTCATAAATATATTGACAAGGAACCGTCATGATGTTAATGTCCTTAAACAGTTCCCTTAGATAATCGCGCCGGCGAAGATTATATATTGCTCTGATGGCTCGTTTTTGCAGAATAAAAATTGACTCAATGTCTGCAGCCCTTCCCCATAGTAGGATACCGTAAGACATTATACTATGAAAATAACTAAAATAGACTAGTCTCGCGGTATCCACATCAGTTAACCTACGAATCTTTGCAACAGCATACGCTGCCGAACTCAGCCGCCCTGCAAGGGATACCAAATGAGGACCCCATAGCAACCCTGAGTCCAGCGTGATACCCAGGAAAACCGTTTTATCGACGAATTCTAGCTTCTCCTTGTTTAATATAATGTCACAATCAGTACTTTTGACATTCGGCAAAGAATATTTTACGCACTAGGTTTTTTTACCATTTAAAACTAAATTATTGGCAGTGAACCAATCCTGAACCTGCCGTAGCGCGTTATTTACGTCGTCAACCCGACAAGTACGTCTATTTATTTAAAAAAATAAAGATGTGTCATCAGCAAATAACACCATGTTTAGTTTTATTTTCCAATAAACGGGGTAAATCGTTTATGTATATTAAAAAAAAGAAAGGACCTAAAATTGAGCCCTGGGGTACCCCCATTTTTATGTTTAACCCCGACGAATTCACACCGTTTATTTGAACTAATTGCTGTCTATCATTCAAATAAGATTTAACCAAACTTAACGCTGATTGACCTAGCCCGTAACGCTCAAGTTTCAGAAGAATAATAAGGAGAATGGCAATATCACATTGTACTGGGATCGGTCCATCATCACTGACAGGACTATTATCGCTAATAAGCCTGATATAGTAGTGGTGGACCGAATCGAGAGGCGTGCAATGATTGTTGAAATTACCGTCCTGCATGACGGAAACCTCGTGAAAGCCGAGAAAGATAAGCAAATCAAGTATCTTGACTTGGCTCGTGAGGTTGTCGACATGTGGGATGTGGACACAGCGATCATTGTACCGATAGTCGTGTCAGCCAATGGCTTAATAGTCACGAGCCTCGACCAACACATTAGGAGGCTCTCGTTAGGCGGCTGGGTCAAGGGCCTGATCCAGAAAGCAGTATTGCTGGACACGGCTCGCATTGTTAGGAGGTTCCTCTCTCTGGAGCCCTGACCGCCGGTAGTTTGGACCCTGTTCCCGATACCGGTGGTCCTCTATTTTTTATATTTTTAAATTATTTTATAAAAATATAAAAAAATGAAGATAATAAGATATTTCATGAATAAAGGGCATAATAATAAGGGGAGATGGAATCCGAGGGAATTCAACTCTCTGGTTCCATACACCTTAGACACCTCTCCTCGACCGAAACTTACAAGTATTTGGGTATGTCGGACGCGTTAGGCATCAACAGTTCTGACATGAAGCAACTGCTGAAAGAGCGTTTCTTTGGCCGCCTGAAAAAGGTATTAAATAGCCTTTTGTCGGGCGGAAATAAGGTGCGCGCCTTCAACAGTTGGGTCATGCCGGTTTTGACGTACTCTTTCGGTATACTCAAATGGTCTCAGACCGAACTCGACGCCCTCGATAGGAGGGTCCGGACACTGCTAACCGCAAACCAGATGCATCACCCACGATCATCGGTGATGAGACACAGGTGTACATCCCGCGGAAGTGTGGGGGTCGAGGCTTTTTAAACGCCAAGAATCTTCACAACCGCGAGGTGTGCAGCCTCAGAGAATACTTTTTAAAAGCTGAAGTGGGTATGCACCGGGATGTGGTCGCAGTAGACAAGGGACTGACCCCGTTGTCCATGGCTAAAGAGAACTGGCGCGAGCCTGTAATACTATCGACTGATGAACGCAAAGAAGTATGGCAAGGCAAAGAGCTACACGGGCGCTTCTATCGGGCTCTCCATGGGCCCGATGTAGATTTCCCAACGTCCGTATATTATCTCTGGTTGTTCTCGTCTGGCTAACGGCGAGTACTTACACAGGCATAACCAAGTGGCCAGGATTATTCACCAGCAACTGGCTTTAAAGTACAATCTTGTGGAATCGGAGGTACCGTATTACAAGTATGTGCCCGACCCAGTTCTCGAAAATAACCATGTCACGTTGTACTGGGATCGGTCTATCATCTCTGATAGGACTATTGTTGCCAATAAGCCGGATATAGTGGTGATAGACCGATTACCGCGCCGCACAATGATAATCGATGTCACCATCCCGCATGACGAGAACCTCGTGAAAGCTGAGAAAAAAATCAAGTATCTTGACCTAAGTCAAGATACTTGATTTGTTAACACACAAGGTTGTCGACATGTGGAAACACTCGGCGATAATTGTGCCGATTGTCGTTATGGCCAATGGCCTGATGGCCAAGAGCCTCGACGACCATCTGTTGAGGCTGTCATTGGGCGGTTGGATCAAGGGTCTAATACAGAAGGCAGTACTCCTCGATACGGCTCGCATTGTGAGGAGGTTCCTGTCTCTGGAGCCCTAACCACCGGTAGCTTGGACCCTGTTCCCGATACCGGTTGGCCTTTATTTTTATATTTTTAAATGTTATTAAGTTTTCTTTTTTATATATACAAAAATGTACTAAATAAAAAAGAAGACGAATAAAGAAAAAATAAGATAATATATTATTTTTTTTGGGACAATCCAACCGCACTATTCCCAAACCACTGCAACTCCTGAAAGCCAGAATCCAGTGCCAACCAGTGGCGACCACCAGAATAGCGCCGAGGCAATGAAGCTCGATGAAGTCCCGGAGAATGAATTTAACTGTCTTGGATCCCGCAACGAAATTAATCAGAAAAGAATAACGGAGGAGTAGGAAAAAATATAAATTTCCACTTCCCTCCATATCAAGCAGGAGACAGAACAAACAAGGCCACTAGGCACAAAGGGTCGTTTACAACTGGGATAAGCCCAGTTGCCTAGCACCACGGATAAAAATAAGAATTAATATTAATGGGTCCTAACATTGTGAGCTCTTATATTTGATTCCAATAATAGGTATGGCAAAAACGCTTGAACGCACGGAAATTTGTTCTAGTTTCCACAAGGTCCGTATAGTAAACAACTCCTTTGGTAGCCTCTACATTATTCAACATAATATTACGTTCATTCTGCCAAAGAATACACTCCCATAAGATATGATGTGCAGATTGTACATATTCGCAGTCAGATGTAGAACACTGACATAAAGGCGAGGCAACGAGCTTAAAGGAAAACAATTTACTTTTAAAGTTACCATGCCCTGTGAGAAATTGGGCAACACAGTGATCCACCTCCAGCAATATCCTGGCCAGCCGCACGCGAACGGATGGAAAGAATTGGTGGAGGTGTCGGCCTTTGATGGAATTATCTCACCTACATTGCCATTCGGATAAAAGTTCCACCCAAACGTCAATAGGTGGTTTAAATAATCTTGAGATTTTCTCACGGACACTCCACGTTAAAAAGTTCGCGTCCGTGGTCTCTCATGCGGAATACTACATTGCAGGACGTCGCTGCATTTCAAGGTCGACCGGAAGTACGCCAGCAAGTACCGGTAGGGCCTCAGTACTGGGGTGCAAGTTGAAAGCCTCCACGCGGCGCACCCTGGGCAACGTCGGCTCCAACTGCCCACCCGCGTTGGGTGGACAGCAGGGGCGGGCGCCTAATTTCAACACACGAGGAAAGGTTACGGTTCCAAACACAGATCATCATCCATGATGGTCTGTGAAGGGAACCGGACTAGAGGCGGGACGGGCAGTCCGTCACTGCGGTGGCCATCTAACGCCTACTCCCCCCTCTGCTGACAGAGGGTAGGTTGAGTGGGCGTGTAGTAGAGATGGAACCCAATCCCAAGGTCTAGCGTGCCGAGGGGATGAATGGCCGGAGGGTTTGTATCCGGTCCCTAGCGCGGGAAAGGGACCTTACCCTTACAAAGGAAAAATAAATAACAATGGAAGAAAGACTAAAGGCAAAAATTCCTCAGGCGGGTACCCTTGCGCAAAGCAAGGGTCAGTCCCGCCCCTCTAGGGATCTCCTAGAGGGCAGCCCCATCATATCTGAGGGGGGCACCAATAGTCTCGCGGGTCAGCAGACCACTGCCGACCTGCGCCAAATGAGCCACGGACGAGAAAAGGAGCTCCAGGTGAACCTGGAGCAACTGCGCGACGTGGACGCACCGCTTGCCGTCGCCGACGGCAACAAGAGCCGAGGACGCTCAAGTCCCCATGAGGATGTACCGCTTGCCGTCGCCAACGGCAAAAGGAGCCGAGGACGCTCAGGTCCTGCGGACAATTTGTCCGACCAGGACTCGCGCGGCACCTTCAAAGTTTGGAGGAAGCGTCCGCGCAGCAAAGACTCGGGGTCGCTGGGTCTCTCCTTGAGTGAGGAGAACCTATCGGCCCCGAAGATGTCAACGGGGCGGAGAGGACGAGGTCGCACTGTGGGAGCTGTTGCCAACGCTCGGTTGCCGGAACGCGACATGCGGGGTCGCTTTGTACCTCGGCCCGAAACGTCTGCCCCTGCGGAGTGCGTGCAGAGCGACCCTGGGCACATGAGTGCAGACCAGAGCGGTGGCTCCACTACGTCCCTATTAGGGACAAATAAGGCTGAGTCAAATGCCACAAAACGGGCACAACGACGGACAGTCGCGGCTGACGAAGTCAACGAGTTGGCCCGACAGGCCCGAGAGCGGCGTTTGGCTCGGACGTGTGCTGGTGAGGATATATCGGCGTTGGCGCTCAATCGCCAGGTGATGGACGGGCTAGAAGTCGTCCTGAAGGTTGCCACTAAATCTGGCAACCTGAAGGGCACATTCACCCATGTGAATGCATTGCACATGCCTTGAAGCTGGCGGCGAGAGACATCCAGGAGGCGGTTGAGGTCCTCAGTAGCCGCACAACTACGGATGAGACGGCGAAACTGTGGGAGGAGAACCGCCGTCTCCGAACCGAATTGGAGGACCTCAAGCGGCAAGTTGCCGCCCAGAAGGCTGCCTCTTCCGTCGCGAGCCCATTTCCGCCGCCGGCCCCGTCTTCGGCCCCATCTACGGCCCCGTCTACAGCCCCATTGTCGGCCCCTGCACTTGCGGATGCGGATATCGAGAGGATCGCGCGCATCTGCATGATGCAGTGCGGCCGAATGGTGAGTGCCCGGATGGAGGCGATAGAGGCGAGGTTGCCCCCAGCGGAAACTGTCCGCCCACCACTCGCTGCAGACAAGCGGACACAGGAGGGGCCCGCTAAACCGGCAGCCGCCTCGTCTGAGCCTAGAAGTGCCAGGAAGGGGGCCACTAGGCTCACGGAGGGGCCCAGTAAGCCCGCTGAGGGTAGGTCCGTGCCCAATTCCCAGTCGGCGTCTGCTACCCCACCGACACCACCGGGCCCTCTCACGGAGGCCTGGACGACGGTGGTCAAGAGGGGCCGCCGTCGAAAGAAGAAGACAGCACCGCCGCCGGCAACAGCTGGAGCACCCGCACGGAATAAGGCCGCGGGACCGCCTAAGGTCAGAGCACCACGCTCCGCGGCTGTAGTAATCACGCTGCAACCCGGAGCCGTCGAAAGGGGCGTCTCTTACAAGGCGGTCCTGACAGAGGCGAGGTCCAAAGTCGCGTTCCCCGACCTTGAAACACCGTCCGGCTTCAAAATGAGGCCGGCGATAACGGGGGCGCGGCTGCTCGAGGTATCGGTATCGGGTAGCGCTGAAAAGGCGGACATTTTGGTCGCCAAGCTGCGGGAGGTCCTAAACCCTGAGGACGTCCGGGTGTCCAGGCCTATGAAAACGTCTGAGCTGCGTGTCGACGGTCTGGACGACTCGACGACCCCAGCTGAGGTCGTGGCAGCCATCACCCGAGCCGGCGGATGTCCGTCCGAGGACGTGCGGACGGGCGAGATCCGCGCCGACGCTACCGGGCTCGGCATGATTTGGGTGCGGTGCCCGGTGGCGGCGGCGCAAAAAGTCGCTTACAGTGGAAGACTGCTGGTGGGATGGGTTGCAGCGAGGGTCAAGCTGCTGCAACCCAGGGCACTGCGATGCTATCGTTGCCTGGACATTGGGCATGTCAGGGCACGATGCACCGCCGAAACAGACCGCAGCGAGCAATGCTATCGCTGCGGTCAGCCCGGCCACAAGGCGGCCCAGTGCTCTGCGGCACCAAACTGCAGCCTCTGTACAGCTGCAGGGAGGCCCGCTGGGCACAGAGCGGGTGGAAAGGCCTGTGGCGCACCCGCGCAGCAGAAGAGGAGAAGGAGGGCCTAGGTTTCCGGGGGTTCTTTACCCCCTCGTCAGTCTAGCCGCTCTTCGGCCGACTCCCGGCCTAGGAATGGAGTGGAGGGAATGGATTGCGCATAATAGCTCTCTCCCATTTCCTCCAGGGCAATATCAACCACTCTGCCAGAGATCTTTTGCTTCAGAGCATGGCCGAGTAGTCGATTCACGTGGCTGTGGTCGCCGAGCCGTATTTCGTCCCACCCAGGGATAACTGGGTTGGAGACCTCGACGGTTTGGTGGCCATTATTGGCGGGGCTCTTGTCAGCCCATCCCAAGGTCGTGGCTGGGTAGCCGCCCTCGCGGACGGCGTTGGCATAGTTGGCGCGTATTTTTCGCACAACAAGAGCCTCACCGACTTCGAGAGTTTCCTTGTCGAGTTGGGCGCCGACGTAGGCCGACTTCACCCTCACCCTGTGCTGTTGCTAGGGGATCTCAACGCCAAGTCTTCGGCGTGGGGATCTCCTGTAACCGATGCTAGGGGTGAGGAGCTGGACGAGTGGACAGTAACCACCGGCCTGGTCATCTTAAACCGAAGGAGACATTTCACCAAACAAACGTTTAGCATTGAAATAATATTTCTCCACCACGATCAGGTGGCATCATTAATTGACAACATAGTTACTTAAAAAAAAAACTTAATACTTATAAAATGAAAAAAATGTATTAGAACATATAAAGTGAAAGATTAACGGACAATACAATTATTTCGATATACCCACACGTCAAGAAAAGTAAATGTACTCAGCGATAGCTGACGAATTTAACTAATTACAAGTAAAAAACGGACGTAAACACGTTTAAAAAATTACGATACCAGCACTTATCACAAAATGCACAATTGACAGCAAGCAAAAACAGCTGAAGATAATATTAATTTAATATTATAATTATAATATATAAATATAATATAATATATAATTAAATGTTTGTTTGTTTGTACCGAATAGGCTCCGAAACTACTGGACTGATTTAAAAAATTCTTTCACCAATATAAAGCTACATTATTCCTGAGTGACATAGACTATTTTTTATACCGAAAACGGGTCCTGTGGGGTGGTCCACGGGAGCGAAGCCGCGGCGAACAGCTAGTATAAAATAAGAACAAGGGGAGTCCCAATATACTGCTTTGTTGTATTATTGATTCGAATTTAGACTTCACCACCTCCACCATTTTTGTACATTCATTATATACTTCAAGAACAGTGTCCTGCATTATATTATTTAAATGATTCTCAATTAATTTTATGTGCAATATCTCTTATTCCTATTGTTGGGAAGAGTAGATAAACGCACGTATTCAATGAACACTTTAATAAAGATCTGCGTTTACATGGAAATGGCGGACTCACAATAACGTTATTAGTTTAATTAAATCTACACCCATGAGGTTTATTGATCCTTTTGTCACTGTGACCCGCTTGTAACGTACCAACAATAGATAGTTACTGCTGCTACGACTTTATTGCTACTGCTTGTTGCGAGCGCCGCGATGCGCGTTTTTATACCTACGCATTAGTGTTGTGCGCATGCTTACTAAATCTTAGTGTTGGGATTCCAACATGCTCCGGCCTTACGAGAGGAACAAGAGGATCAATAGAATCAAATTGTTATAGCTATCTTAAGCTAGTAATTAAAATATCAATAAACTAAACATTATCATCTATAGGTAAGACACATATTTTTGTAACAGATCTCACATGGGTATTTCCCTTCGAATTTGTGACCTCTACTGCTCTTACATGACCATCATGGCCAGGAAATATTTTGGTAACTCTGGCTATAGGCCATGACATTATGGGTAAATTATCTTCCTTTAAAATGACAATTGTATCTATCTTAATGTTAGGCACGACATTTAAGCATTTAGGTCTATTTTGTAGTGTGTTAAGATACTGTTTATACCACATTTTCCAGAAGGACTGTTTAATTTGATTACATAATTGCCAAAACTTTAGTCTATTCTGAGGAACAGTAGTTACATCATTTTCAGGATACATTGTTAATGAGTTTCCTATTAAAAAGTGACCTGGTGTTAAGTAATTAAAATCATTTACATCAGATGACATAGGAATCAAAGGTCTTGAGTTCAATATGCATTCTATCTCTATTAATACAGTGTTTATTTGTTCATAGGTTAACAATTGCTTTTGTAATACTCTTTTTAGAAAATATTTAGTCATTTTCACAGCAGACTCCCACAGCCCGCCAAAAGTCGGGGAATACGCTGGTATAAAATGAAAGTTTATGCCTCTCTGGGCTGCAAATTGACATACTTGTCTTTGGTGATTCTGTGAAGAGTGTAACTGATAAAGCTCAGCTAATTAGTTCCTTGCGCCTTTGAAAGTGCTGGCGTTGTCAGAGTAGATTTCTTTGGGCAATCCTCTTCTAGAAATAAATCTTCTAAGGCAAGCAAGGTAGGCATCTGAAGTAAGATCTGACGTGATTTCGAGGTGAATAGCCTTTGTAGCGAAACACACAAATACACAAATGTATCCTTTTCCTACCAAGGATCGTCTCACGCGGGAGAGTTTAATATCAATAGGCCCAGCGAAATCTACACCGACTTTTTCAAAAGGGCGACTCATGGCAGTCACTCTATCTGCTGGCAAGGAACCCATCAGCTGTTTAGAGGCTGTTGCCTTCTGTCTGAAACATATTACACATTTATGAATTATCTTTTTGACATACATTAAACCATTAATTATCCAGTATTTTTGATTTAAATTACACAATAATAATTTGGAACCTGCATGTAAAAGCCTTTCATGTTCAGATCTTATAATACAATTAGTAACATGTGATTCTTTGGGTAAAATAACCTGATGTTTATGAGCATATGGAATATTAGAATGATGTAGCCTGCCACCCACTCGCAGGATACCTAAACTATCTATAAAAGGACATAAGCTTTGTAAAGGACCTTTTACACTTTTATTATTTTTTAAACATTCAATTGCTTCTTTGTAGTACAATTCTTGTTCATTCTTAATAAGCAACATCAAGGCATTATTCAATTCAGAACTTAAGAGATATTTGTGAGCTATTTTGCCACCTTTTATGTTATTAATAAACCGCATTACATAAGCCAATGTACGTACCATTCTGTGAATGCTGGAATATTTGCGCATTTGATTGAAAACATTGCTAGTAACTGAGGACACTTGGCTGGCGGAGAATGCTGACCCGGTTTTTGCCTCAGGTAAATTTGCAGGTAAGTCTATTTTAAAATTAAATTTATATTCACTATCATGCAAAAATTCAGGACCATCCCACCATAAGCTGCAAGCATGAAGCTCACTTGGCGTAACACCCCTACTTATATAGTCTGCAGGGTTATTCTCAGTGTTTACATAGAGCCACTCACAGTTAGGCATATTTTTAGCGATTGCCCTTACCCTATTTGCCACATAAGCATTAAGTTTCATGGGTTCTGTGTGCAACCATGCGAGAACAATTTGTGAATCAGCAAACATATAGACATCACTTATATTATACTTTAATTTTAGCGTGCAATAAACCTTTGCCATAAGCATGGAGAGAAGCAGCGCAGCATTAAGTTCTAAACGCGGTACAGTTTTGTTTTTATTTTGAAGCGGATTTATGCGTGATTTTGAACACAACAAATACATTCTAACCTTACCACTGTGATCTGTAACTCGCAGGTACACGCAGCATCCATATGCAGTAGTACTGGACGCATCTGAGAACCCTATTAGCTCAAGTTTATCTAACTCAGTTATATTTATATTTCTATTAATACAAATTGGCTTCATTTTTGCTAGACTGGACGAGAATTCGTGCCATGCTTTCTTAATATCATCGTCAGGCATAGAATCCCATTCAGTCTTCGAAGACCATAGCCTTTGCATTATAGCTTTTGCTTGTACGATAATGGGACTAACAAAACCCATGGGATCAAACATTTTCCCAATATAGGAGAGGATGTCTCTCTTTGTAAAATTATAATTATTGAATGTTTCTGGACAAGACATTTTAAATTTATCATCTTTAACTATCAATTGTAAGCCCAAAGCCTTTAAACAATAATCATCGCTTTGTAGCTCTAAGTCATCAAAATGCTGTTCAGCTGAAGGAATGTCAGACAATATTCTATTATCATTGGATGACCACTTATGTGTATGAAAATTACCTAACTTCAATAGTTGTCGAATCTGCGACTTAGCCTCTAAAATAGTATTGAAGTCATTATCTGCATACAGAATATCATCTACATATGTACAATTTTCTATAATGAAAGAAGCTAGCGGGAAAGTGTCTTTATTTTGTGCTGCTTGTTCTTTAAGGCAACGAGTGGCCAGATAATTTGAACTTTTTAACCCGTATGTGACTGTGTCAAGCCTTATGCATTGGATTGGCTCATTGGGGTTATCCCTCCACAGTATGTTTTGTAAGGATGTATGCTCCGGTGTTACCCGTATATTTCTAAACATTTGTTTTATATCAGATATAAATGTAAATTTTCCACAACGAAATAGTAACAATATATCAAACAAGTCTCTTTGTACAATGGGTCCATTTAAAAGCAAGTCGTTAAGCGACACTTTTTTGTTAGTTTTCATAGAACCATCAAACACTGTACGCAGCTTAGTGGTTTTACTGTCAGGCTTCAGGACTGCATGATGTGGTAAAAAATAAACAGCATTTTTGTTTAATTCATAAGGTCTACATAGTGGCCGTGGTTTAAACTTAAATATTCATGAATGAGCTTTTGGTACTCAGAGAAAAGTTTGGGATCTTTATGTAATTTCTTCTCTAAGTTTAAAAATCTTTTTAATGCAAGATTAAAGGAATCACCTAAGGAATCATTGACTTCATTAAGAGGTAATTTCAATGGTAAGGTTACTTCAAAACAATTTTCTTTCAACTGAACAGTATCTTTGAAATTATTTTCACAGAGCTCGTGCTCTGATGAGCTTTCATCATAGATTTTTGGAACATCTTCTGTTTTCCAGAACTTGGTTAGGGTTTCATTAATATCAGACTCACATGTATTACATTTCAAGCTTACCTTATTGCAGACCTTTGAAAAATTAGTGTGTGGTAGTGTACCTCCAACAATATAACCAAACTGAGTGTTGACAAGATGTGGTTGCGGTGGACTGGCCTCTGTTGCAGACTGCTGGCGCTCACGCAGTACCGGCAGCTCTGTAGGCAGCAGCACCTGGAAAAATATGTCCGCTCCCATTAATAAATCTATCTCGGCTGGTACATTAAACTGATCATCTGCCAGTTTAATGCCTTTAGGTATAAAAATGTCTGAAGTATTAAATTTATGTTGAGGTAAGTTGCATGTTATTTGCTCAACAACGTGACATGTGGCCGAAACCTTAAAAGGGTTGGTTATGGAATAAATTTCTAGAGGCAAGCAATGCTTCAACCTCGTTGTTGAATTTGTTATACCGACTACATTGACATTACTTCGAGTAGGCTCCAAATTAAGCAGCTGTAATGTCCTTTTTGTAATAAAGGTCAGCTGGGAGCCACTGTCAAGCAGGGCTTTAAGAAGGACTTCAGTGCCATCCCGAGCAACAAGTTTCACTTTAGCTGTGGGTAAAAGAACATCATTGTTAATGTTTGCCGCTGATGACGTGGTTGACACTGATCCAGTAATTGTATTACACACATTTTCATCTGTGCCGCAATGCAGCAGAGTATTGTGTGCTTCCTTGCACTATGCACACCGGAAGTGATATCTACACTTTCCGTTGTGAGCGCATAAGCAAAGCTTACATAGGCATTTTTCATTGGCAAAGTTAACCCGCTGGTCTACATTCAACAATTTAAATTTATTGCAGGAATAAAGTTTATGTTTCAACTTACAGTATAAGCAGGAAGGCTCCTGTGTAGCTGTGTTGGCCACTATCCTGCCAGCGGCTTGTCCTGGCTCCTTCGGCGACTGGCGTATCTGCCCGTATGATGTCCCGGGATCAGCATTCTCAAGCGCCAGCGCACGCTTGTCCATGTAATCTAAGAAGGCTTCTATAGTCGGCTCTTCATCGGCTTTCCTCTCGAGTTGAAATGCACGGGAGGTGTACGCATCTAATTTACGATATAAAATACACAAAATTACAGCATCCCAAAATTGTACATTAGGCTCCAGGTTACTTAGTGCGGCAAGCATTTGTTTTACATAAGACACAAATTCTCTTAGGTTAGACGCCGTAGATTTCGATAGCGGCTTAATGTCTAGCAACAAATTGATGTGCTCATTAATTAATCTATGCTTATTATTATATCTTTTATTTATTATTTGTAAGGCCTTTACATAACTTTCACTAGTTAAGGGTAAGTTTTTAATTAAATCATAAGGCTCGTTTTTTAGGTACGAGCGTAAATAATATAGTTTCTGAACATTGTCCAGGCACTTATTCTTATCAATTAAAGAGTTAAATAGGTTAATAAATGGTACAAACTCTGTGAACTTACCACTAAATATTTGTATGTCAATCGGAGGTAAGTTAACTTTAGGCACTGACTTAGGAGCTGAAAGATTTTCGCTAGCATTAGCACTGTTACGGCGATTGAGTTCCTCATCGATTGCAGAGATGATGAAATAATAACTGTTCTCTACTTGCTCGATATCCTCCTTGTCTTCTGGATGGAGTAACGAGATTTTTATGTTATGAGATTCATATTGCGTAAACGTATCTATCAATTTTTGTCGTTTAGCTAATAAGGTTTCTTTAGAAATATTAATTAATAACTGCGAACATGCGGATTGTAACCTCGTAATCGTACCTTTCAAGTAACCACGTGCGGCGATCAGATCCTTCAGCTCCATGGTTGTAATATAACACTAACTTATATTTATTATTACTTATTGACTAATTATTATAACTTATTTTTAAAGAGAAACAACACTGCTTTTTCCGATCACAAAATTTTACGCGAGGACAAGATTAACGAAGTCAGTAGTACTCTGTGAGACGCTTGCACTGGAAATGGCGGCACGGCCCGCTGTGTCGCTGGCTATATACAGTAGATCGCCCGGCGCCAACGCCCACTTCGTTCAGTCTATTTTGCGGTACAGGACACGCTGTGTTCCCGCCCCGCTCCTTGCTTGCCTCGCCCCTCCGCTGCCCGACGGGTAATAACTGGACGATGCTGATGTGTAAATGTTTAGGCATGCATGTATATCTCTTTACTTCTGCACTGATTCACAATTTAGGTATGGAGCTATGCTGCACTGTTGTTTATGAAACTGTAGGTATTACCTCTGCAATGCCGACGTGAATACCTGTATGTAAAACCAGCTTGAGTGTCTTCCTTTTGTCTGCGCTGCACAGCCACGCCAAAGGGAAGACTGGCCGGACTTGTATGGCCTAGGTCGGTCTGATGATCGTTCTCTTGCGTCTGCACCGCCGACGGAGAATACAATATAGAACCACCGAAACTAGTTCGCCTCTCGAAGGACCATGTTGGGAAGAGTAGATAAACGCACGTATTCAATGAACACTTTAATAAAGATCTGCGTTTACATGGAAATGGCGGACTCACAATAACGTTATTAGTTTAATTAAATCTACACCCATGAGGTTTATTGATCCTTTTGTCACTGTGACCCGCTTGTAACGTACCAACAATAGATAGTTACTGCTGCTAGGACTTTATTGCTACTGCTTGTTGCGAGCGCCGCGATGCGCGTTTTTATACCTACGCGTTAGTGTTGTGCGCATGCTTACTAAATCTTAGTGTTGGGATTCCAACACCTATTATATCTCTTATTCTTATTTCTCATAATCTTCTTATAGTAATTGAATTGAATAATTATATAATAATAATATTTAAATGTAATAATTGTATTGTAATAATATTAATAATAATAATATGCATATAATCTGTGGCCTGACTTGTCAAGAGTGACATTCAAAAAATTCTTAGCTCTTCGTATTTTCTATAATTTAGTTATCAAACCGTATTAAATCACCGTAATATCTTTATAAAATTAAATTTTAATAATGTTGACATATATATATATATATTCAACCAAGAAGAAAACAAATACCTAATATAATTACAATGCCAAACCATACAAAAACACACGTAAAATGACATAAGCTAAGAAGAAAATGCTCACGCGAAGCCAGGCCCGAGCCAAACACACACGCCCAACATCTTCGGGTTCGTCGCTCAGCTCCGCCTCGCAGCCACCGGGATCCCCTACATCCATGAGTGAAGAGATCCTGGACGCTGCAGTAGCGTCGAGCTCGAGCGACGAATACTTCTCTCCGCCGACGACACCACCACCTGCGCGTCGACGGGGAGGACGCCGGCCGCCGGACAGCCTGGGACTTCGAGGCCCATCGGCCTCTGACAGGGTCCCCGCTCCCGGTGGAAGTGTGCAGCGCATGCGATGGACGCAATCGATCAACGAAAACGTCATGCGCGCATACTTTGGGGCTACAGAGGGGGGAAGTAAACTGACTGCGTACCGTGGTCGGATGCTCTCTCTGTTTCAGGTGCTTGAGCCAGCTGTCAACGTGTCGGCCCAACGTCTATCGGATCAGGTGCGGGTCATCCAGCGTAACCATATGCTGGATGACACCGTACTTGATAGACTGCGTGAGGAATCACGGAGTAGCCGTGTCTCGCCTGCCTTGCCTCCGGCCGCGGTGCAACTGCAACCCAGTGCTTCACCGCGACCCGATCATGATGGTGAGGATGACGACGACAGGGCTATATCCGTGAGTACCCAATGCAATGTACGTTTAAGGAGCGCTTTGGAATGTGCATTCAGCGAGTATCGTTCCACACCGCCTGAGCTTAGACCTCGACTACCTCGTCTGCCCATGCATAAGAAAAATAGGACGCTGGTGTGTGCTCTTGACTCGCAGCTATCAAATGTTTTTGATAGCAGCAAAGACCTTGCCGATACCCACTCAATACTGTACTGTGCGGCTGCTGCGGCATGTCGTGTAGCTAACGTCAAATTCCCAAAAAGTGACAGAACTACACGACCAGCTGTACCAGCCTGGCAGTCTAGGATTGAGCGTCGTATCGGTGAGGCTAGAGCACTCATCGGCAAGCTTATCTGCTTCAGGGATGGCAACACTCGCCCTAGAGTGATGCGCTTTGTGAGGCGGGCTTTCTCGGGGACTGATATCAGTTCTCGAGATTATCTGTCCCGCGTCACAGAGCGTATCGACTTCCTGAAGCAGAAGATCTATGCATGGGCAAACCGTATTCGTCGGTACAAGCGGCGAGTGGAGCGATACATGCAGAATCGTACATTCCAGAACAACGAAAGGTGGGTTTATAGGGATTGGGAGCGACCCAACCAAGGTGTGACTGATACACGCCCACCAGATGATGACGCCATGTATTCGTTCTGGCGCAATATCTGGTCGGTGCCTGTCAGTCACACCGAGGGTGATTGGACTCGGGAGGTCGAACAAGCGTGCGATCCGATACCACAAATGGGGGCAATTACCATCAGCCCCCAAGATGTAGCTCGTGCAGTCCGTCCGTTGCCTAACTGGAAATCGCCAGGGCCGGACGGACTGCACAACTTTTGGATAAAATGGTTCCAAAGGTCGCACGCTCGTTTGGCAACTCAGTTCCAGTCTGCCTTAGAGTCAGGATCGCTGCCCCAGTTCCTAACTACAGGAATAACCCACCTGCTCCACAAATCAGGTAGTACTGCGGAACCTAAAAATTATAGACCGATAACATGTTTACCGACGGTCTATAAAGTTTTTACATCCATTCTGAGAGCTAAAATTAATCAACATATTGATACGAATTCAATCATGTCTGCTTCTCAGAATGGATGTAGGAACGGGTCCCGCGGTACTAAGGAGCTGCTCCTTATAGACATTGCTATTAGCCAGCAGGTTCGCCGTTCCCGAAGGGATCTGGTGACATGTTGGATAGACTACAAGAAGGCCTATGACTCAGTGCCATATACATGGCTCATGAGGGTGCTGGAGTTGTATAAAATTGATGCAACTCTGCGCACCTTCCTGATGTCGTGTATGGGGCAGTGGAGGACGGTCCTTCGCTATCCAGGATGTCGACAGATTCAAGAGGCCAGCGAACCTATAAGGATCGAGCGTGGAATATTTCAGGGCGATAGTCTGAGTCCACTGTGGTTTTGTTTAGCCCTGAACCCTCTTAGTACACTGCTGGAGGGTTCGGGCCTGGGCTATCGGTTGAGAAGAGGAGGTCAGGTCATATCTCACCTCCTTTACATGGATGATCTCAAGCTCTTTGCCCCCAACAACTTGCAACTGATGAAGCTACTGAAGGTTACAGAAACCTTTAGTGACGCCATCAGGATGGAATTTGGTGTGGACAAATGTGCTGTCATGCATGTAAAGCGTGGGGAGATTATGGAATCCGTGGGAATACAACTCTCGGATTCCATACACCTTCGATCCCTTTCCTCAACCGAAACTTACAAGTATTTGGGTATGTCGGAAGCATTAGGCATCAATGTAACTGACGTGAAACAGTCGTTGAAGAAACGCTTCTTTGGCCGCCTGAAAAAAGTACTAAATAGTCTTTTATCAGGCGGGAACAAGGTGCGCGCCTTCAACGGCTGGGTCATGCCGGTCTTGATGTATTCTTTCGGCATACTCAAATGGACTCAGACAGAACTTGACGCCCTGGATAGGAGAGTCCGCACATTGCTTACCGCAAATCGTATGCATCACCCACGGTCATCGGTTATGAGACTGTATATCCCTCGGAAGTGCGGGGGTCGTGGCTTTTTAAATGCTAAGACCCTGCACAACCGCGAGGTATGCAGTCTTAGGGAATATTTCCAGGCAGCTGACGTGGGTATGCATCGAGATGTGGTAGCGGTGGATAAGGGCCTTACCCCGCTCTCCTTGGCTAACGAGAACTGGCGCAAACCTATAGTATTAGATACTAATGACCGCAGGGAGGTATGGCAGAGCAAGGAGCTTCACGGACGCTTCTACCGGGTCCTACATGGGCCTGATGTAGATCTTTTAGCGTCCGTGGCCTGGCTGCGATTTGGTGACCTTTTCGGGGAAACCGAAGGTTTTGTCTTTGCGATTATGGACGAAGTTATGATGACGAACAACTACCGGAAATATATTGTGAAAGACGGCACGGTTGACATCTGTCGGGCATGTCACCGGCCGGGGGAATCCATCCGTCACATTATCTCCGGTTGTTCTAGTCTAGCTAACGGAGACTATTTGCATAGACACAACCTTGTAGCCAGGATTATCCATCAGCAACTTGCTCTGAAATACAATCTTGTTGAATCGGAAGTGCCTTACTATAAGTATGAGCCCGACCCAGTTCTCGAAAATGGCAATGTCACGTTGTATTGGGATCGGTCTATCATCACTGACAGGACTATTGTTGCCAATAAGCCTGACATAGTGGTGATAGACCGACTAGACCGTCGCGCAATGATTGTTGATATAGCGGTTCCCCATGACGAGAACCTCGTGAAGGCTGAGAGAGATAAGAAAAGCAAATATCTTGATCTGGCTCGCGAGGTTGTCGACATGTGGGATGTGAATACAGCAGTCATTGTGCCGATAGTCGTTACGGCCAATGGCATAATAGCCAAGAGCCTCGACGAACATCTGAGGAGGCTCTCGTTGGGCAGCTGGATCAAGGGCTTGATCCAGAAAGCGGTACTCCTGGACACGGCGCGTATCGTTAGGAGGTTCCTCTCTCAGGAGCCCTGACCACCGGTAGCTTGGACCCTGTTCCCGATACCGGTGGGCTACTATTTTTGTATTTTTAAATGTTTTTTTATTTAATTTTTTTATAGAATAATATTTAAAAATGTAAAGATATGTTAATAAAATAAATAAATGGATTAATAATATATATATTAATAATAATGATTAACTTGAATAATTATATAATAGTAGCGGTTAAATTGAACAATTGTATAATTTTTAAGGAATTAATTTGTTTTATTTTATTAATACATAAATTGCATGCTCTTTAATCGAAATATCATTGTAAATTTAATTTTATTAAGGAAATAAAAAGGCTTTTTTATTATTATATATTATCTTTTTTATATTGCATTTTAACTTTTTCGACTAGTGTACAAATACTAAATATTAATTTAAATAAGCTAATAAATTCTTTGTAAGTCTTGAAATTTTATTTGAGAAATGTATCTTAAAAATATGTCGATGAAATAATTTATATCACGTCACATTTTGAACCAGTAATTTTTACTGAAACTTAAATTACACGGTATCTTTATTACTTGACATGCCTACATCCCATATATCTGCTTGATTTATAATGATTTCTGATTATGTTATCTATGCACGATGCAGAATGTGATATTAATCTGGTTGGTCAGCTGTAAATATTTATTATTATTATTTATTATATAATTTATTGTACACCACAAAAGAACATACAGGACAAATGTTCAAATACACAAGTGTACAATGGGCGGTCTTATCGCACTAGGCAATCTCTTTTCTCTTATCTATGCACGATGCAGAATGTGATATTAATCGGGTTGGTCAGCTGTAAATATTTCAACTGTCTAGCTATCACGGTTCATGATATACAGCCTGGTGACAGACAGACGGACAGTGGAGTCTTAGTAATAGGGTCCCGTTTTTACCCTTTGGCTACGGAACCCTAAAAATAAGAAATGCTATTAGAAATCATCATTTTAGCCGATAGACGTTCTTCTTCGTCGGTTCACTCTTGGCAGAGCAGTCGTGATCACCAAGTTGCAGTGAGACACCAGGCCGTCATGATTCCCCTCAAGATTAGGCGCCATCCCTCTCTGTCGGATGTAACTCGTGTGCACTCATACAATGGGCCGCTTACAGCAGACTTGATCAGGTCGGTCCATTGCATAGATGACCTGCCCCGCAATCTCGTTTTTCTCGCTCTACTTTGGACCACAAGCCGCTAAATAGAGTCGGTGCCTCGTCGGGATACGTGGCCAAATAACTGAAGTTTTAGAACCTGGACTATAGCTGATAACGACGACGCTGCTTTATGCCAAGTTCTTGGAAAAAGATGTCCATTATTAGAGAAAGATATCCAATGAGAGACGAACAAGTCCTATTTTATTTTGTAAACAATAAAAAGACTCAGTTATCCTCGAAATTGAAATTTTTAAAAGTTTTTCACTGACCAACAATATGTATCCAGTTCGCGACTTCCTCTTCCACCCGCTTCTTATCAAACCCTCGCAGGGTCAGCACCATCGCTAGGTTTTCCTCACCAGTCAGGAACATATCCAGCCCGAAGAACTGCGGGCAGTAGCCCAGGGTCTGCAGATACTGTGGGGAAATAAAAAGTTAACTAAGCAGTCTTTGGGAAGTTTGCCAAGACATAAAAAAAAATAACACATCGCCTGTGTTCCGTGCAGGTTTAGGCAGAAGAGCGCATTTAGTACAACCAGATATCACCAGTTATGTTTCAAAGTCAAATTAAATTTATTGCATGCATAATGTACATACAGGTGGTAAATATAAGTTACAGAAACAATTATGGACCCTGTCGGGCACAGCAACATTCTAGATACAGTTAGTGTCTAGGAGAGAGGAATAGCGCTTAATATTTACCTTTATAATTAAAATGTCAGTTATTCGTTTCCTATCTATCTGCGTTTATTTGGTTAAATCTACTGTGTGTGCCTTTCTATGTTCATATTAAATTATTAATAATTATTGCTTATTAATTAATTTGCTTAAATTTTTGTATTACAGTTAGTTTATTTATAGTTTATATTTAATACAATTAATATTCAATATGTCCATGTTATTTTTAATCAATTAATCATTTATATTATTTTGCTTATCGAATTAACAATTATATTCATTTTAATAAAAAATAATACTTAATATCTAATAACGATGTCCATATTATATTTTAAGTCAATTAATTCTATAGGTTATCTAACTAACAATTATTTTATTTTTAATAATATTAATACTTAACATGTCCATATTATATTTTGAGTCAATTAATTATTAATGTCATTTACTTATCGTGTTATAAGTTATTTTTATTTATTATTAAATTTATCCGTCAGATATTCGTCAAAATAGTGTAATAGCTTTTATTAATTAAGAATTGTTTTAATTTATTTATAAATACATTGGTTTTATGCTTTCTGGTTATTTATTATATATTTTTATCGACATAGCATACGGACTAGAAGAGTGCAATTTAAGGCGGGAGGAGGATAGATCTAGTCTGTTTTTGTGGCGCAACGAATAATTTGTTTGCATGTCTTCTCTTGTGTTGTGACTCTGGGTATTTGCGAACCAGTTTACATAATTCTAAAATATAAATATTAACAAAGGTAAGGATTTTGTATCTCTGGAAGTAAGTCTTACAACTATCTGTTTGTTCTATGTTAGTAATTATACGAATCAGCTTTTTTGTAGGATAAATAGAGTGGGGGCGTCCGTACTATTTCCCCATAAGATTACGCCATAGCTTAACCAAGCGTGGGCATACGCGTAGTATGTTACTAGCGCGGTTTGTAGGCTGGTGTCAGGCTGGTGGTGTTCTTTTTAATTTCGCGGAGGGCATATGAAAACTTTGAAATTTTTGATATAACTTTCTGTATGTGGGTTTTCCAGTTTATATGTGTGTCTATTATTAAACCTAGGAGAGTGAAATCATTAACTACGTCTATTTTTTGTTGATTGTATGTAAAATTTAAATTGATTCGGTTTTTTTGCCGGGGGTGAAAAGTAACGTGTATTGCCCATGGTCCACCCGCCTAGTTCACCTAGGTGGACTATGGGAAATTATTTTTGCCCATAGTTCACCTGGGTGTACCACGGGCAATTATTTTTGCCCATAGTTCACCTGGGTGTACCACGAGCAATTATTATTGCCCATAGCTCACCTGGGTGGACCACGGGAAATATTTTTTCCCGTAGAACACTAATTATTTGTGCAACGTTAATTAATTATTTTTTTGGCTGGAATCATCGATACGACGAAGAAGAAAAAAGTTCAAAAAAGAGCTACTGTAGATAATCATCTCATCGTCATCTTATTATATCTTTATTATGTCCTTTATTTAAATATTTTCTTATTTATTACATTTTTAAATATTTTTATAAAACACATACAAAAAGGTTAAAGCAATTAACATATAAAAAAATAGTAACTCACCGATATCGGAAGCAGGGTTGAAGCTACCGGTGGTCAGGGCTCCTGAGAGAGGAACTTCCTAACAATACGCGCCGTGTCTAGGAGTACCGCTTTCTGGATCAAGCCCTTGATCCAGCTGCCCAGCGAGAGCCTCCTCAGATGTTCGTCGTGGCTCTTTACTATTATGCCATTGGCCATCACGACTATCGGCACAACGATCGCTGTATTCACATCCTACACCTCGGTCGGTCTATCACCACTATGCCAGGCTTATTGGAAACAATAGTCCTGTCAGTAATGATAGACCGATCCCAATACAACGTGGCCTTGCCATTTTCGAGAACTGGGTCAGGCTCATACTTATAGCTTACAACCGCCCGTTACTACTGCCCGGCACTATGCCTTAGCACTTCCGATACCTCAAGATTGTATTTAAAAGCAAGTTGTTGATGGATAATTCTGGCTACAAGGTTGTGTCTATACAAATAATCTACGATAGCAAGAATTACAACCGGAGATAATATGACGGATAGATTCCCGCAGCCGAAGACATGCCCGACAGATGTCAACCGTGCCATCCTTCACAATGTATTTCCGGTAGTTGTTCGTCATCATAACTTCGTCCATAATCGCAAAGACAAAACTTTCGGTTTCCTCAAAAAGGTCCGTGTGAGTCCGTGGAGCTCCTTACTCTGACATACCTCCCTGTGGTCATTAGTATCTAATACGACAGGCTTGCGCCAGTTCTCGTTAGCCAAGGAGAGCGGGGTAAGGTCGCTCGTGAAGCGTCCGTAAAAAAAATTGTGCCCAAAATCCGCCATTTTAAAATTTGAATGTAGCCAGTGACACTTGTAAGGTTAAGACGTATCGATTGACGTAAGAATCATCAACATTGGCCAACGCATTTGGTCTCTAGAACGCCACATAGGAACAAACATACATACATAGACTGGTAAACACATTACCCTCCTTCGGCAGTCCGGTAAAAAAAACAATGTTTGACGGCGGCGGATCTTTAGTTTGTAAGTATTTATGTTGTTGGCTTGCTTGTTGCTTTGGTGCAAACTGTTAGTACAGCAAGAAATTGTTATTAAATAAATAAAAGGCAAGCAATCTCGACAAATTGCTCTCTGCCTTTTAAATATGATTCAAACCAGTCATAGGCTTTCCCACGTATTCCTATTCCATATAGCTTAGCTAGAAGTATTTCAAATTGCAGCTTGTTTTGGCCTTAGTCATATCGAGTAGTATTCCTACTACGTATTGTTTATTATTTACAATATTTAAAGCCTCTTGGATGTACTTATAAACAGCTAGAGTTGTAGATCTATTTTTGCGAAAACCGTTTTGGCAATCGTCGAATATTTTATACTTTTCACAAAAAGAGTACACACGATCGCACATTCCTTTTTCAAAGACTTTTGATGCTGTGGGCAGGAGGGTAATTGGTCTATAATTATTTGGGTCGGTTTTGGCATCTTTTTTATGAATCGGTTTTATTATAGCTCTTTTTAGTTGATTAGGGAACATGCCTTCTTCGAACGATTGATTAATCAATTTATAAAATGGTAAGGTAAGTTCGTTAGCGCATTGTCTGAAAAGGGTTGGCGGGAGTTCGTCTATGCCGTGATTATTTTTATTTTTTAGGTTTTTTAAGATTTGGTTTACTTCGTATCCATCAACTGGGCTAAGAAACATGGTATTTCTAGTGGGGTTAATCACAGATGTTTTTCTCAGTTCACAGCCGGATGTATGGGAGGTATTATCTCCAATGGATGCAAAGAAATTATTGAAACTGTTAGCTAGGTTCACTTACTTGGTTTGGCGTTTGTAATGTTATATTTTGTCTATAGCTTTTGGTCTTTTTATATGTTCGTTCTTTTACAATATCCCACATAGTTTTAATTTTATTTGTAGATTTACTCATTTTATATAAGTAGTATAGTATTAGAGACTTTGTAACCGACTTCAAAAAAAGGAGGAGGTTCTCAATTCGTCGGAATCTTTTATGTTTTCTTTTTTTTGATGTATTTTCCCCGATTACTGTAAGACGCCTGGACCGATTTGGAAAATTCTTCTTTTGTTTGAAAGGGTATACTTTCAAGTTGGTCCCATAGTCATCAGGTCAGGATCTGATGATGGGATCTTGGAGAAATCGAGGGAACTCCTCAAATATTATAGACATACATATAGCGATTTTGGTATTTTTATCAACAATGCAATCATCTGCACTCAGAAAGTAACATTTGGTGAAGAGGAACTGGTGAAGAAGACCACAGATGGCCAATAGATTTCCTTAATGCTAAGTATGTCATGGGTTATAAGATATCTCGAATAGTTTAACGACTATGATGAAGCAAATACTTATAAATACATAGTGCTGATGAAAATAGTACCATCGAACTGATCTGATGTTGAAGCCGGCAGGTAGGCACTGGTACTCCGAAATAAAACAATGTATACTAGTCGTGTATGGGCTTATTGGAATCGTCAAGAGATGCACTTTGGCTATATATGAATTTTATGGCAATTGGAAGTACCTATCAAAACTAAAAAGAGATAAATAAAAAACTTTTTAACAAAAAAACAAACCGACTTCCAAAAAAACACTGCAAAACGAAAAATAACTTTCTTTTCCGAAGTCGGTGTCGAAACACGGAAAACAATAGGTACCAAAGACATCTTCTCATATTTTTTATAGTATTTTATAAGTACTGGATTATTTAATTATAATGTTAGGATTTTTAATAGTCTTTTATTTTTACATCATTGCTTTATACCAACGGTTAGCCAATAGTGATTATGTTTAGTTTTAATTTTAAGTCTACGTTTAGGGATACATTCATTTAAGATATCTGTCAGTGTGTCATGGAAAGACTGATAGTTTTCATCTACATTTTTGTTCGGCAGGATGATATTGTTCCAGTTTATTACGTTTAGTATGGATTTGAATTTTTGAATGTTACTTTTGTTAAATATTATTTTGTTGGCAAACCAAAATGAATGTTTTGTTTGTTGTTTGTGTATCATATGTATGACTAGCTTTCCGCCCGCAGCTTCGCCTGCGTGGACTACAATTTTGGTTGTTAAATTTTTTGCAGTTCTGGCGGGATATTGCAAATTATTATCTAAACATACCTTTCCGCCCCCGTCTTTGTTCGCGTCAACTACAAAATTCGCTCAACTTTATTATTTTATCGAATTATAAAAAATACATGTAAATTGATATAAAATGAGCATCAACTGAACTACCGTCGTGTTCTAATAGGTAGAGCCACGGACTTCCATTCTGGATGTCTTGTGGGATCGATTTCCACGGACAGGTACAAATAGTGCAATACCACTTTGCTTTCAATTTTTGAATCCTACCAACACGACAAAGACATAATCGAGGTATGAAAACTGATTCCCCCCAGCACATCCAGTAGGTAATCATTCATACAAACTTTAACACCTCTTTTTGCCCATTTAAAGGATGAAATTCAAAAAATGCTTAAGTACGTTTTTTTAATTCTATTGAAGAGCAGAAATACTAAAATTTATTATTTTTCTAATATCTATAATAATTTATTTTTCTTACAAATTTTAACACCCCTTTTTACCCCTTTAAGGGATGAAATTCGAAAATTCCTAAAACAGTATTTTTTATTTTATATTTAGAGGCTAAATGCCATAATCTCATTCATTTCAGATGAAAAATGACAGAGTTTCATGCAAACTTTCATCCTCTATTTAACTGCCTTAGGGGTTGAATTTCGAAAAATCCTTCCTTATTCCTCGTCTACATTATAAAGGAAACCTCTGTGCAAAATTTCAGCTTTCTAGGTCCAAGGATTTGGGCTGGGCGTTGATGAGTCAGTCAGTCAGTCAGGACTTTTCTTTTTATTAATATAGATAGATTGTTCCGCTATGGACTGAAAAACCTAGTATTTCTACGGTCGTATACATATGATTGTCGCTAAAGTTCGTAAATATTAGATCTAAACAAGTTGACGTGGTTTGTGAGATACGCGTAGGTTCTTTTATTTGTTGTACAAATTTATACTCTAACATCAGATTAATCAATTGGTTAGTTTTAAAACAGTTTTCTAAAATATTTATGGTAAAATCTCCTCCTATTACGACGTTGAATTTTTTATATTTGTTAATTATACAATGCATTATTAGTTTTAATTGAATAATAAAAGTTTCTTCCTCCCTTCTATTCCAGTATATAACAATTATTATTAGGTTTTGCTTTGGTAGGTTACATGCACATACTTCTATACATACAATATTCTTTAGTAAAATTCTTAATATCATAACATTCTATACACTCTAAATGATCTTCTAACATAATACAGTCGCCGCCGCCACTTCGAGAGCGACGGCAAAACGATGCTGCAGTTTTATACCCAGTAAATTGCAATTGTAATTGTCTTGTGGTAGCCATGTCTCGCACATGCATATAGCTTTGTAAATGGGTTTATCATTGATGAAAGCCTCCAGAAGATGTTATTTGTTAAATATGCTTTGAATATTTTGGAATATAATTTTAAATTGTTGGCCTGGAGTTTCGAAAAGTACGATCGTCACTAATGTCATTTATGTTGTGTTGAGTCAGGTAATTTTTGGAAGGTCTTGTTATGTTTATGTCGTCATAGTTCTGTGTTTGTGGTCTTTTATAGCCTTTAAAAACCTTTCTTCTCTTTGTTTTCTCCTTTTCTGTAATGCTTCTTTTCTTTCTTCAAGACCAAAAGCTATAGACAAAATATAACATTACAAACGCCAAACCAAGTAAGTGAACCTAGCTAACAGTTTCAATAATTTCTTTGCATCCATTGGAGATAATACCTCCCATACACCCGGCTGTGAACTGAGAAAAACATCTGTGATTAACCCCACTAGAAATACCATGTTTCTTAGCCCAGTTGATGGATACGAAGTAAACCAAATCTTAAAAAACCTAAAAAATAAAAATAGTCACGGCATAGACGAACTCCCGCCAACCCTTTTCAGACAATGCGCTAACGAACTTACCTTACCATTTTATAAATTGATTAATCAATCGTTCGAAGAAGGCATGTTCCCTAATCAACTAAAAAGAGCTATAATAAAACCGATTCATAAAAAAGATGCCAAAACCGACCCAAATAATTATAGACCAATTACCCTCCTGCCCACAGCATTTAAATGATTGAATAATCGTTATTTCAAATGATCTAAATTAACGAATATACTTCCCCAGTTTTAAGGATTTAACTGTAAGTCATTTTAATAAGAGTTCGACTCAACTGTCAATTAGCAGACACAATAGTAATTACCATTTTTTTAATCCGATTGGAATGAATGGACAGTCGATCTGGGTAAAACTAAAACAATCTGGTAAAATAGACCACGGTGCCAGTTTAGAACTCCTTCGCAGGATATGCGTCATCTCCTTTCCTACCCCGCATGCACAATCACTTGCATCCATCCTCCATGACTTGAACGAGGCCAACGACAGAGCTGTCCAGATGGCTACACTTTGATCGGACAAAATTTGGGTTGAATCGACATGATTAGAAGAAGAACCCATAACTTTGAAGTTATGGAATATTGTTGTATCATATGATCGCTACACATGTAAAATAAACGAATAAACTTGCCCAGTTTTAATGATTATATGCCTGGATCTGTGCAAGGTTGATGACAAGATGCTCGCCCCCATCGCAAGTGACTTAAACTGAGAAATACTGTTCAGTTAGAAATTAATAAAGCTGCAGCAAAACTTCAACAAGAATTAAGCCAGAGAACCGAACAAATTTCTTTGGAACAAACTAAAGTTAATACGAGCATAAGTCACTTAATCAAAAAAATACAACAACTTGATACTGAAACCGCAAAGCTGTAAAATCTCCTCCTATTACGACGTTGAATTTTTTATATTTGTTAATTATACAATGCATTATTAGTTTTAATTGAATAATAAAAGTTTCTTCCTCCCTTCTATTCCAGTATATAACAATTATTATTAGGTTTTGCCTTGGTAGGTTACATGCACATACTTCTATACATACAATATTCTTTAGTAAAATTCTTAATATCATAACATTCTATACACTCTAAATGATCTTCTAACATAATACAGTCGCCGCCGCCACTTCGAGAGCGACGGCAAAACGATGCTGCAGTTTTATACCCAGTAAATTGCAATTGTAATTGTCTTGTGGTAGCCATGTCTCGCACATGCATATAGCTTTGTAAATGGGTTTATCATTGATGAAAGCCTCCAGAAGATGTTATTTGTTAAATATGCTTTGAATATTTTGGAATATAATTTTAAATTGTTGGCCTGGAGTTTCGAAAAGTACGATCGTCACTAATGTCATTTATGTTGTGTTGAGTCAGGTAATTTTTGGAAGGTCTTGTTATGTTTATGTCGTCATAGTTCTGTGTTTGTGGTCTTTTATAGCCTTTAAAAACCTTTCTTCTCTTTGTTTTCTCCTTTTCTGTAATGCTTTTTTGCTAAGGAATCCTGATACACATAACCCTAAACTTTTCAAATAGCCCGCGTTTTCAAGTATATATTTGGCCATTTTCTTACTGATCAGTTCCACCCGTAGTGGTCGTTTAAATCCGTTTCGTCCTATACGATTAATTTTTTCAATGTAGCCAGTGATCGACATTTAAAGTGTCTTAGAAGATAAGGTAAAATTTGCGTTCCAAGTCTTTTTCTGTTTCTTCATAGTATTTATTAAGACAATGGATAACAATTATTTTGGAAGTGTCGCTCACAGAGGTATTATTATCGTTCATATGGATGTTTTTGTTTTGTAGCTCGGCTATGTCTGCTTTAAGTTTTGCGGTTTCAGTATCAAGTTGTTGTATTTTTTTGATTAAGTGACTTATGCTCGTATTAACTTTAGTTTGTTCCAAAGAAATTTGTTCGGTTCTCTGGCTTAATTCTTGTTGAAGTTTTGCTGCAGCTTTATTAATTTCTAACTGAACAGTATTTCTCAGTTTAAGTCACTTGCGATGGGGGCGAGCATCTTGTCATCAACCTTGCACAGATCCAGGCATATAATCATTAAAACTGGGCAAGTTTATTCGTTTATTTTACATGTGTAGCGATCATATGATACAACAATATTCCATAACTTCAAAGTTATGGGTTCTTCTTCTAACCATGTCGATTCAACCCAAATTTTGTCCGATCAAAGTGTAGCCATCTGGACAGCTCTGTCGTTGGCCTCGTTCAAGTCATGGAGGATGGATGCAAGTGATTGTGCATGCGGGGTAGGAAAGGAGATGACGCATATCCTGCGAAGGAGTTCTAAACTGGCACCGTGGTCTATTTTACCAGATTGTTTTAGTTTTACCCAGATCGACTGTCCATTCATTCCAATCGGATTAAAAAAATGGTAATTACTATTGTGTCTGCTAATTGACAGTTGAGTCGAACTCTTATTAAAATGACTTACAGTTAAATCCTTAAAACTGGGGAAGTATATTCGTTAATTTAGATCATTTGAAATAACGATTATTCAATCATTTAAAACTTGTAGGTTGCGTCGTGTACCAATGACATAAGAGTCACAGTCGTGTGACACTCGCGGGCGGACAGAGCGTGCCGTCCGCTCGCGCTCACTGCGCAAGCCAAACCGTCACACGGCGTCGTCAATGTGAGGCGGGTGGCTCAGCGGCCACTTACTTCGACAGACTCCACCGCGACAGACGATACCTCTCTCTGAACCTATATTGATTGCGCGGGGCATTTGTAATTATAACTGCATATTAATGCACCTAACAAGTCAAAATTTAAAAAATTCTAAAACCCCCGACATTTTTTTATTTCATTTTTTTTAACTATTTAATTTATTTATTAGTAGACACTCTTCGATCAACAATCTATTGAACTCGTAATTACGACACGATATCTTGCAAAAATACCTCGATTCTAACAGCCTATAACTTTTGAACGGCTGAACCGATTTTCGTTAAACATAGCTAAGAACACTCTTGATAAAGTACATAAAAAAAAAAACTAAATGAATATCGGTTAATCCGTTTAGGAGCTATAATGCCACAGACAGATACACAAACACACAGGTACACACGACAAACTTATAACACCCTTCTTTTGCCGTCGGGGGTTAAAATACAGTCCACTTTCATTTCATCGACGAGCTAACACTCTACAACAGCACTTTACCTGACTGTTTCCTCTCCTTAAGTGGTATCCGTTGGCGAATATGTTTCCTCTGGTGGCGGTTTCTTCAGCAGTCAGCATCTTGAAGCAAGTAGACTTGCCTGCGCCGTTTACTCCGAGAAGGCCGAAGCATTCGCCTAGATATAAACATAGAATTTATTTAAGGTAGTGCTTACCTTAGCTCGACAGCCGCACGGGTCGATCTTCGAGGTTAAGCAACGCTTGCCGAGGTCGGCCCGTAGTGTGACTTTTCTTTAAATATTAAGACTACCCCGTGCCTCGGAAAGCACGTTAAAGCGTGGGTCCCGGCTGCCATTTGTATATCATAGATAGTCGTTACGGGTAGTCAGAAGCCTAAAACCTGAATCCAGTCTTGCCATGGGGTATTTACCCAGTTAAAGCTTTGTTGGGGCTGCTTCCGGTTAGACCGAAAGCCGACCCCAATAAAGTTGGTGTTTTTTGAAGTTTCACGTTTATTCTCGGCTTTGCAAGAGTAGTAGATGTAAGAATATATTTATTAATATCAAAATAACACTAGTTTACTTCATACTAACTCCATCTAGTGATTAAAATATGTACTAGGATAATAGTGTACCATAGCCAAATAAAAAAGAAATAGAGTTGTCTATTCTCAACTAGCCAAAACACTATAGAGAAGAGCATGATGGGGAAAAGATTATCAGACAAAATAGGAACATCAGCAATCAAAAAACAAACACAAATAAAGGATGTTACAGTTGCAATAAGGAAACTTAAATTGAAGTGGACGGGGCATACTATAAGAGGACGAGAGATATGGTGTAAAACTATAATGTACTGCTATCCGAGAAACAGAAAAAGAAACAGAGGTAGACCATTTAGGAGATGGGTGGACGACATTAAAGCAGTCGTGGGCACACATGGACCAGAGCAGCTGAAAACAGGAGTTTATGGAGGCAGTTGGAGGAGGCTTATGTCTATAATAGACAAACAGACAAAAAAAATGATAATAGTTTAAATAATTCAAAATAAATTTAGGAAGGAAAATATTGTAATTAAATTAATATTAATACTATTGTTTTAAATATATTAAATAATTAATCAATGAAATAATGCAAAATTTAGGTATTTTGTCTGAATAAAGGCTATTTTTATTTATTTATTAATTTTATTATTCTCAACTAGCAAGGCATTAGTTTTTTTAGGTTATGAGCCCAATGCAAAAGTTTATTAGATAATTTTATAGTACATTCATATCAGAAAATAAGTTATAATGTCGTCAGGCAGTTATTTAGTAAATGTGCTGAAGTTAAAGGGACGCGACAACTATGATGACTGGGCGTTTGCATCAAGAAATTTTCTCATCTTGGAAGGCATAGACATCAACGCCATTCCTGTCGATTTAAGTGATGCAGAAAACAGAAAAGCGAAAGCAAAACTCATCATGATAATTGATCTCAAGTTATATGTGTACATCAAAAATGAAAGTAAAGTCAAGAACTTGTGGCAAAAACTCCAGAAGTTATTTTATGACAGCGGATTCACAAGGAAAATAAATCTACTTCGAACACTAATATACATTCGACTTGATAATTGTGAATCCATGACAAGTTCCGAACAACGATGACAACGCAACGATCCGATCGTTGCTGTTGGCGGGGCTGCCAGAAAAGTTTGCCCCAATGATTATGGCAATAGAACATTCCGGCATTGCCATAAATTCTGATGTCATTAAAACAAAATTGCTTGTTATGATACCATGACTCGGAAGTTGCATTATGGTCGAAACAAGAAAGTAAGTTTGCAAAAGGCGTGAAACAAACGTCAAACTACACGTCAAAAATAAAGAAGGTTATAAAATGCTATAAGTGCAAAAACATTGGCCACTTTAAGAACCAGTGTCCCGAAATTAAAGAAAAACAAGTAAACGCATTTAGTGCTGCATTTTTCAATAGTGTATTTAATAAGGAAGACTGGTATATCGACTCAGGGGCTAGTGCTCATATCACATCAAGTAAAGATAACTTATTGCAAGTGAGAAAAATACACGACATCATCATCATCATCATTTCAGCCGAAAGACGTCCACTTCTGGACATAGGCCTCCCCCAGGCGTCGCCACATTGACCGATCCCGTGCGTCTCGCATCCAGCGCCTTCCCGCAACCTTAACCAGGTCATCGGTCCACCTAGTGGGAGGCCAGTGAGAAAAATACACGACATGAAGGAATTTATTGTTGCAAATACACTATGCCAGTTGTGTGTGCCGGAGATACACAGATTACTAAGTTTGTGAATAATTCTCAGTTTGACATTAAAGTTGTTGGGATATTTGGTTTAAAGAGTATTAAATAAATTATTTGTATTATTTATTTATTTTATTTATTATATGCTTTATTGTACACCTTAAAATACAATTATAAAAATAAACTTAAAATTAATACACATACAATGGGCGGCCTTATCGCATTCTGCGATCTCTTCCAGACAACCTGGTATGGATAATAATTGTCTGGACATGAAGTGGGGTTGTCATTGGTGTGACAATAACATTTTTAAAATACTATATTTATAATAGATACACAGATAAATACATATGCTATGTAATATATACATAAATACATACATACTAAATATAATGGCAATAAAAATAAATGATGAATGACTCTGACAATCGCAATCACAATGTCTGTTTAAAATCAACACGCTAAGACGAAGACAGCGACAGGTAATGTTCCTTTACGAGTCTTTTGAACACAGGCAATGATTGAGCACGTTTGATTGGATCTTGCAATGCATTCCACAGACGAGTAGCCTGGACAGTAAAGGATTTATCCAAAAAAGTCGTGCAATGTGTTGGAATTTGAAGTCGTAAGTTGTCTGATGACCTAAGAAATTTTGTGTGAGAGTCGCGGAGAAACTTGTAAAATATGAGTAAGTAAAATGATGTTCATTGACAAGAGTGTTTATTTCAAGTGACTAGGCAACACATAAAGAAAAAATATAACTATATAAACAAGTCTGCACAACAGAGGTTACTTATCTACAACAAAAATAAACAACATTTTATACATACCTAACCTAACCACAAACTTGTTATCAGTAAGACAGTTGATAGCAAGAGGAAACAAAGAAACCATGTTTGTATAGTAAAAAAAAATAATTAAAAAAATCAAAATACCCGACTGCTTAAAAAGCGAACTAAAAAGACGTAAACAAGAAGAAAATCATGCTGTGCAGTCGGAGGATACATATTCGCGAGCTGGCTGTCCAAAACCAGATGTATCCTCCGACTGCACAGCATGATTTTCTTCTTGTTTACGTCTTTTTAGTTCACTTTTTAAGCAGTCGGGTATTTTGATTTTTTTAATTAATTTTTTTATTTATAACTTTTTAGTTAACATTTTTTTCGAATTAGGTACATTTAAATATATAAGTGATATATGTTTTTGAAATCACCTCTTGAAACCCTTTATTTTGATACCCCACACGATGGGTTTGGAAGAAAAAATAAAATTGGCCCCCCACAATATGGCGCCCAAAAGCCGCCATTTTCCTATTTTCCTACTCGCAAGGTTAAGACGAATCGATTGACGTATGAATCATCAAAATCGGCCAACGCGTTAGGTCTCTGGAACGCCACATAGGAACAAACATACATACATACATACATACATACTTACATACATACATACATAGACTGATAAACACATTACCCTCCTTCGGCAGTCGGGTAAAAAGTGTAAAAATGAGCAGACTATCATTACAATAATTGTTGATGATTTTTTTATTTTTCTTATAGCAAGACTATGACTAATGATTTGAAGAAAAAGCTTATGTCAAAAATTTAAATTAAAGACTTAGGTCAAATAAAAAGGTGTTCAGGCATGCGAGTAAAATATGATAATAACAATCTCCATTGATCAGGAACAATTTGTAAAACAAATTCTTAATAAGTTTTATATGAATGATTGTCTTCTTCTTTCTTTCTTTTTAAAAAAAACGTTGCCCCACACTAGGAATTTCTTCCTGTATCGTGGGTGCATTTACAAACATATAAACCCAGAGCCGGAACAACTATCTGTAGGTCATACAAATTTATGTTCCGTGCGGGAATCGAACCCGCGACACGCAGCGCAGCAGTCAATTGCTCAACCACTGCGCCAACCGTGCGCCCAGATTGTAATACTAAAGATACTCCAATGGAATGTAATTTGAAATTAGATAAGGCAGAATGTGTTGACAAAGAGTGTCCCTATCGTTGACAATCAGCTTATAGGAAATCTTATGTATTTGTCAGTATTAACACGTCCAGATATATCATAAAGTGTGAACTATCTTAGCCAATTTAATAATTGTTTTAGTTCAGCTCATTGGCATCATGCAAAAGGAATTTTAAAATATTTGCAAAAAACTAAGACTTATGGTAATACCTCCCCCAAGTGTCAACACTTTGACCAGTCCTGTGCGTCTCGCAACCTTCTCCAGGTCACCGGTCCACCTAATGGGAGGCCTTCCACGCAACGTCTTCCAGTTTGCGGTCGCCACTCCAGAACATTTCTGCCCCATCGGCCATCCGTTCTGCGAGCAATATGACATGCCCACTACCATTTAAGTTTGACAATTCTTCGGGCTATGTCGATAATCCTGGTTCTCTTGCGGATCTCTACATTTCTGATTCGATCACGCAAGGAAACTCTGAGCATAGCCCTCTCCATTGCCCTTTAAGTGACTGTAAGCTTTCTGATGAGGCCCATTGTAAGCGACCACGTCTCAGAGCCATATGTCATCACTGGCAACACACACTGGTCATAGACTTTCGCCTTGAGACACAGTGGTAAGTTGGACGAGAAGATACCACGCAACTTTCCGAACGCTGCCCAGCCGAGTCGGATTCGACGGTTGACCTCTTTCTCGAAGTTGGCCCTAACCAACTGGATCGTTTGTCCCAGGTAGACATAGTCGCCCACAACTTAGAGTGTAGAGTCTCCGACCTTGATAGGAGTAGGTGTAACGTGGGCATTCAACATCACCTTGGTTTTGTCCATGTTCATCCTAAGACCCACTCTTTCGGAAGCTCTACTGAGGTCATCGAGCATTATACTGAGGTCCTCCATGGTCTCAGCCATAACCACTATATCGTCGGCACACCGAAGGTGAGTGAAGTACTCGCCATAGACTTTGATGCCTAGCCCTCTCCAGTCCAGAACCTCGAAGACGTCCTCCAGTGCAGCGGTAAACAGCTTCGGAAATATGACGTCTCCCTGTCTCACACCTCGCTGCAAAAGTACAGGTTCCGAGGTCTGATCCTGAAGTCGAACTGAGATGGTGGCGTTTTTGTATAAACACTTCAACAGCTCGATGTACCGGTAGTCAATTTGGAACCGTTGGATTGACTGCAGTACACCCTAAGTCTCGATCAAATCGAAGGCTTTCTCGTAGTCCACAAACGCTAAACAGAGAGGCAGGTTGTACTCTTCGGTCTTCTGTATAACCTGCCGCAGCGTATGTATGTGGGCTAAGGTGCTGAAGCCTTTAGGGAATCCGGCTTGTTCGGGAGGCTGGAAATCGTCAAACCTGCGTGCGAGACGATTCGTGATGACTCTTGAAAACAGCTTGTAGACATGGCTAAGAAGTGAACTGGGCCTTCAGTAGAGCATTGTCACCCTTCTTGAAGAAGAGTACCACCACACCCCCGCACCATGCCTGTGGCGTCCTCCCCTCGAGTATGACGGAATCAAATAGCTTCTGAAGGGCCTTAAGGACCGGTTGCCTACCCGCCTTCAGGAGTTCGGCCGTGATTTCATCATCACCCGGCGCCTTGTTGTTCTTAAGCTGTTGGTCCGGAATGTCTTCGGTATAGTGTCGGGTCAATCTAGCTCTAGGGTCATTCGCTAGATTCGCGACGGGTTTAAAACTGCCCATAGAATCTCTCGATCTCAGAAGCTCCGGTTTGGCGGATACGCCATCATCAGTCTTCAGTTTCGTGAGCTTGCTCTGCCCAATAGACAGATCTCTTGCAAAGATCTTGGAGCTCTTATTCCGCTCAATCACGTCTTTTATACGCTCAGTATTAAAGCGGCGGAGGTCGCTTTTCAAGGACTTTGAGATCCGTTTATTTAGCTACCGGTATTTCAACGCATCGTCTGAAGACTGCAGGATCATCTCACGCCTCTCCTTCATGAGCTTGAGAGTAGGATCAGAGAGCTTTTTATTCCTATCGTACGGTGGGCCTTGAAAAACTTAGATCCGACCGCATGGACAGCTTCCACGAACCCATCGCTGTATTCGTCCACGGAGCTCCCTAGGCACTCGAGACGATTCTGGAGTTCGAGTTGAAAGGCCCTGGGCTTTGGACCTGGATCTGTGCTGGGCGGAGCGTGGACTTCATCAGTCCTGACCTTTCAAGCTTGACATTAATGTTTAATGTGCCATAACATGCGGTAATCGCTCCCGGTTTTCACCGAGTTGATCACAGAGATATCATTGAACATTTGCTTCTTGGTTGACATGATGAAGTCGATCTCGTTTTTAGTTGCACCTTTGGGGCTTTGCCAGGTCCACTTCCTGTGCTAACGCTTTCTGAAGAAGGAGTTCATCATATAGAGGCCCTCCTCCATAAAACTGACTGACCAGTTTGACTGGTGACACACTGACAAGTGACCCCGGTGGTTCCGACGTCCAACTCCAAATTGCCCCACTTGCAGCTCATCCTCGTCCCGCTTGGCCAGTTTCGCGTTGAAGTCCCCCATGACAACGGTGAAGTAAGTTTTGGAACCATGTATGGCCCTAGAGATATCCTCATACATGGTCTCTAACTCGTCGTCGGGGTGTGCCGAGGTAGGGGCGTAGACCTGTATGACCTTCAGCGAATAACTTGCAGACATTCTGAGTATAAGGTACGCCACCCTGGTTGACACACTCTCGATCTTTACCACCATTGTAACTATACTATAGTAATTTACTAAGATAACCAGGGAGCTCAAAAGTTGACGGAAAACCCTTTATTTCACAAATGAACTAAGCACTAGATGTGTTTTACCATTTTATACTAGAAGCAGTTTCTAACAAGCAGGTAAAAATTGTTTATCTGTCAACATCTGAGATGCCTGCCGATATGTTAATGAAAAGTCTAAGTGGTGCCAAACATAACTATTTTGTAAAATTATTAGGAGTTTAAAATGGTTAAAAATGTCAAGATCAAGTTATTGTTCTTGGTTTGTTATTAATTGATATTAGATTATTTTGATAAGTGGTGCTGTTAGAATATATTTATTAATATCAAAATAACACTAGTTTACTTCATACTAACTCCATCTAGTGATTAAAATATGTACTAGGATAATAGTGTAGCATACCTAAAAAACCGGCCAAGTGCGAGTGTTGACTCACACACGAAGGGTTCCGTACCATTATCGCAAAACACTGCAAAAAAATCACGTTTGTTGTATGGGAGCCCCCCTTAAATATTTATTTTATACTGTTTTTAGTCTTTGTTATAGCGGCAACAGAAATACATTATCTGTGAAAATTACAACTGTCTAGCTATCACGGTTCTTGAGATACAGCCTAGCCACAGACGGACAGACAGACAGACGGATCGCGAAGTCTTAGTAATAGGGTCCCGTTTTTAATCTTTGGGTACGGAACCCTAATAAAAAAGAAATAAAGTTGTCTATTCTCAACTAGCAAGTCATTCGTTTTATTAGTAGAGCATAATTTTCTTTTTTTTTAAATTTAGCATAATTAAAGCGGAGAGATTTTTGTTTTTGTGCTCACACCATAAATTATTATTATAAGTCTATACGTGAGGATTTGTAATTGGCTTTTTGTTGACTATAGTTTCCATTTTTGTCTGTATTTATTAGCTGTAAGTCTTCCATGTACTAAAATAAATAAATAAATTATGCCTACATGATTTTTCTGTATACATCTAAAATCTAAACTTAAACTATACATCTAAACCTTCCTTATGAATCACTCTGTCTATTGATGATAACCACATGAAAAGCCGTTCATTTTTGAGTTTATTGCAAACAGACAAACGCGGCGGGGGACTTTGTTTTGTAATATGTAGTGATAGCAAAGTAAGTCCTGTTTCAGATTACCTCGAAAAGTCACTCTCTATTCTCTAAAGACGCAACCAAGCTTACCTTTCTTGACAGAAAAGCTGACGCCCTTGACGGCGTTGACTCCGTCCCCCAAGAACGACACGTACTTCTTATGTATATCGTCCACTAGCATCGCGTCCGGGATCTGTTTCGGAGCTGGAATTAACGCGCAACATTATTTCACTTAATAATTCTTCATCATAACCATCATCATTTCATCCGAAAGTCGTCAACTGCTGGGCATAGGCCTCCACCCAGCTTCTCCACACGGATCCCTACGGTCCAACTAAAACTTCTTAATTTATCCCAAAAAGGATTAAATATTAAATAAAAATATAAATTATAATATTAATAATTAAACATTTATGGTTTGTACAATGTTACTAAATATATAAATAATACGCAGTATATAATTTATTCTAAAATTCAATTCTGTGTTAATAAAACAGTATAACTTACTAATACCAAAACTTACCAATAATACAATTTATTACATTAAACACTCAGTGTTCTTTCTCCTCTCTCCTACTTGATTTATGCTGTGCCCGACAGGGTCCATAATTGTGACTTATATAATTATTTCCCAACCAACTGTATACATTATGGTACGCAATAAATAATTGAGAATTGAGAAGTTGGTGGCTGATTTGGTAGTCACCAATATTTGTAAATATTACGTGCCACTTGCTACAAATTATAGAAAGAGCTAGTGCTCTACTTCGCTATAAAGAAAGCACCACCGCCCGCAGTCAAACATATCTACGTATCAGTGTGTGTTAAATAAACTGTTGTTATCATCATTTCTAAGGAATCGTTTTATACTATTGTAGCGGCACCGACGCCGCCACTTACAAGCTAATGACATGACGTCACACAAATCCTGCATCGCGCAAGCAAAGTTTTCGGCGCGATTTGAACGTATACAACAGTCCGACGATAACCGTCGGGCAGTTGCCCGGACCAGACACAACACCCGTCTGGTCGGAGGATCCTCCCTTTTCTAAGGAGGTTTGTGGGACTTTACACCCTGTTCCGTATACCCCCAAACTGGTGACCCTCGAACATGAACATCAGCGCAGCCTTCGTGCAGAGCTACTTCATCGTGACGTCATCATCACTTCCTCAAGCTTTCGAGCAGCGAGTCACACAGCCAGCCAGTACCCACGGCATCTACGGGGGTATCCTGACCACCAGCATGCAGCGGACGCGCATACCTGGTCATCACCCCCAGCTTCTTTCATCACCGCTCCGACCCACTGGAGCCAGCAGCACTGTCCCGACTCACTGGGACACATCATCACCGCTCCGACTACTGGAGCCAGCAAAACTATCCCGACTCACTGGGATATCATCACCCCGACTCACTGGGGCACAACCGCATACAGTTCCGACTCACCGCGAACTCTGCGACTTCCGGTTCCGACTCACGGGAACCAACCTTCCACTGGCCAGGCACGCATCACAAGATGTATGGACGACTCAACCTGCTATCGACCTCCGGTCTCCGGAGGGGAGTGATGTAGCGGCACCGACGCCGCCACTTACAATCTAATGACATGACGTCACACAAATCCTGCATCGCGCAATCAAAGTTTTCGGCGTGATTTGAACGTATACAACAGTCCGACGATAACCGTCGGGCAGTTGCCCGGACCAGACACAACACCCGTCTGGTCGGAGGATCCTCCCTTTTCTATGGAGGTTTGTGGGACTTTACACCCTGTTCCGCATGCTCCCAAACTATGAATAATGAGGCAGAGCTCTTATCGTCCATCCGGCTTGAGGTACCATGTAAAAATACCCAAAAAGTCTAAGGAGCCTTAACAGCAGTTTACGGTTTGCACCAAAAAACGCCGTGTGACTAGAAACATTTATTTTTCATAAATGTACAAGGGATGTCATGAAATCCCTGAAACTCTTAACACCGCCATTTAGCGCAGTGCCAAAAATGCACACCGCCAGCTATTGGTTTTGAAGCGAACTCAAAACCAAAAAAAATTGACGTTTCTTGAAATTCGAATCTTAACAATTATAGTCCGGGAGGTGGAGGCGTTGCATTTTAGGTAGTGTTTTTACGCCGATCGGTTGTCATCTGATTCACAGACCAAGCGTCAGCTGACGCACCCGCGGTTGGTGTAGGATAGAAAGGTTACAGAAGAGATGAAAAATCATAAATTAAGTTATAATACTCCAGCTGAAACTTTAATCATAAATATTTGACATCTTAATGAGCTAAAAAAAAATCGTCAGCTGCATGGTGAAGGGGGGATTATGCGTCAGCCGCTCGCATGAACTAGTAAAAAAACACGTAAAATTAAGTTATAGTACGCCGGATGAAATTTAGCTTAGTTATTGTTTAAATTATCAAAAGTACGAAAACAACAATCAGCTGCGTGGGTAGCGGTGGAAAGACCATCAGCTGACGCACTAAAGATACAGATTATTCGTCTGTGTAAAACAATATCGTACGAAAATATTTTACTATTTCTTATTTTACAAAGATGAAAGAAATGCATAATATAAAATAAATTAAAGCACAAAATGGGGAAATTATACATATGTCGCATCAAGGCTGGCCGATAGATGCAAACCATCGGGAAGTCAGGACGTATTCCTTTAGGTTAAAACATCGTGTGTGGGCAGGTATATTAGTAGGACACTGAGTATATTCAAATAGACACAAGTTACATTCTTGCTTACTAAAATCACGTATCGGCAATGATTCTACGACGTGTTAGCTCTATGGCTGTCAGAACTCAACTGCCTTCTTCCTCACCACGCAAACGCTTATAAAAAGCGTGCCAATGCGTAGTTGTTCTTGCTTTGCCGCCAGATGGCGTGCTTGCGATTTGTTTTGATATCCGTACTATTGACTAAACCCGACACGGCCATCCTGCGAGACAGGCGTCCTCGTCTGTTCCTCATTGTCAGGTTTTAATAGTATATCGAATCATGTGGAAATCCTCATGGATGTCCTCAGCCCTTGGGGAAGGCTGAGGGGTCTGTCAGACTCCTACTGACTAAAACCACATGGTGTTCTCTAGGCCGTAGTTCCTATTGAGAGGCGAGCGTGGAACACACACGTCGCCTACTCGGGCCTCTCTCAGGTGACAGATCCCCAAATCTATCACCCGCAGGCTTCATCATCTTGTCCTCGCTCCATGCCACGTCATTTCGTGTTGCACCACACGTCCTCTTAGTCTAATCCGACCCGCCAGTCTCGCATCATACAAGGGATGTTTTTCTGAAACACAAAATTTCCAAACAGTATTCACCCGTCCAACCCTGACGCATACTCTAGGTGAGTGAGGAAACATTTTGAATCAATCAAACATGATCATTTAAATGTCTCCTTTCACCTTTGTAAGGAAAGAGTAATTCTATTTCCAATTTAAAGAAAATAGTAACTCAATCATTGATTTGGTACCTAAAAGCACCCAATCGTCGTGATTACAAAGTTCAAGTACCACTGATAGTCATTAATGTCACTTTAATTGAAACAAAAGAAACAAGACACCAGGTATCTTATTCACAAACTTTAGCCATCACAAAGCTCTCCCAGCTATTTCATAGCTCTCTTAGCAATCACAATTGCTCTACTCGCACATCTCCACGATGTCGAGTCAACTCAACTCTCTGAACACAGAAACCGTTCACACAGAGATTTAGTCTGTCCTATGTTACGCCAATTCATTGTCTACTTCATCTACTATCTCAATTGGTACTTGAGCTACGTGCGTCTTACTAACACGATCTACGCAAAGTAATCAAAATTAGAAAACCAAAATTATTTCAATTTTCGTAATGAGGGCTTGACGATTCGAACGTCATCAAAATTATCATGGTGACCTCACCAAACGCATGACTGCGAGTTTACTTTCTTTTAACCTCATGACTCAATAGGAACTTTCTGTAAGGTTCCTAACACAAATATGAATTTTCACGCCAGACAGTGTCACACAGACTTACAGGTGCCATACAGGCTTTCCGTTGCCATAAAGACCAACAGTTGCCACACAAGCCAACAGTTGCCACACAGGCCAACAGTTGCCACACAGGCCAATAGCTGCCACACAGGCCAATAGCTGCCACACAGGCCAACAGCTGCCACTCAGGCTCACAGTTGCCTCACACTCCTGACCAAACTAGTTTATTGGGTTCGTGAAATTAGGGAAAAATGTAATTCTACCCTTTAACTAAATAATTACCCTGGGCCATGTACCACAGTCATTCCAAACAAACTTAAAAACTTATTCTGCAGCAAAAACTGCCAAGCCTACAGAAACCCTCGAGTAAAACCTCCAACGGCTCTCTAGCCGGCAATTTTATTGCTCTCACAAAATGGTCTCTCTAGACCCCGACCTTCGACAGAATCCACTGGTACAGTCAAACATAATACGTCCCATAGACTGAATTACTCGACACCTTAAACTTGCTCATCATCATCAAAATCCTTTTGACATCAACATCGACTGGTACATAACCCTCTGACATCTTTCTAACCTACCGCCTCCATACTTGTAGGTCCTAATCGTACCTATTTAAAGCTTTCAGTGTATAACGATCACTGTCCTGTCACAATGACCTATCGTGGACTTAATACAGGGCCTACTTAGTTTTCGTACCAAAGTTTCCCACACAACACATCATTAGAACAAGGTCCGACGATCAAAAAGTTCAACAACTAAATAAAGTAATTGTATCAATTCTGTTACTCTTTACCATAATTCAAAGACAATGCATACTCAACTCATAAAACTTCTTCGTTGACCCATCGCCACATGTTACTCATGAGGTGCGGTCCAAAGTTTCTAGTATGAGTAGACATGTCAGTCATATTTGGTTTCAGTACCACTGTCATCAGTAATGACATATAATTCTCAAGGAACTTCGTGATCGGGAATGTTTCCCACAAGATTCGCGCTTTTTACCCAAAGATTTTGGAACATATTGACTAGTAATAAAAGGGAAACAACCAATCCTGATAATATTAAGAAGCTTCACGAATTAACTCTGATCAATATCGTTAAAATCAGATTATCAACAGTTACCCTTTACTATCGCTCACTAACTCAGTTTTCAAGCAAGGAAAACGATCGCGAGATCTACTCTGCTATCATAATATTACTTTGAAAGTAAGCAAGTGAATTCAGATCTGAAGACGGTGGTTGTAAATCGTTACGCAACAAGATCTTTTCTGAGTACAGGTAAATGACCAGTACCGTTATTAACTCGATACAATTTCGTTACCCCACGACATTACCGACTCGCTTTGCCACTGAAAATTACTAGTTATTCAGTCATTTTGGATATCTCAACTCCTTCATATGGGATATCTCATCCTAAGGTTCGTACTAAACCTAATATTGAAACTAGGAAAGTACTAACTAGCTAATAGGAAACTCATTAGCTACTTGCTTTTTACTTAGTGTATCTTAATTACCTAGTGATAGTGCTAGATATCACCACGACCAATTCAATGGTCAAACATGAACACCTAAAACTCGAAATAGCATCTCTTCACTAGAGAACCCTCAACCTCACTACCGAAATAACATAGAAGCGACTCACCGAGTATTCCATTCCAAACTTGCGCACGCTCCCGACCTCACAGCTGTTGTCATAACGTTCGGCTGCCACCTGCGAACTGCTAGCCTGCCCTCGGTCTTAACTGCTCAGATGTTGACACGTCAACCTTCGCGCACAGAATCTGAATCGCTACCCTGCAGCAGAGGCTCCACTTCGACACAACGTGGTATCTGAAACATAAAAAAACACTACGAGAGTACATGTTCACACGGTTATCTTAACCATACACAGCTTTGGTGAAAATAAATCGGTGCAACGGTGTAGTAAACTAAACCGGCACGACACAATGGGTCATTGTGGACCCCGAATGTGAGTGCAGAGACTCTGTCCAAAACATGAATCACCTATTACAGTGTCCCAAGTGTCCAGGTAGGTATATGGGCTTTAGAGAATCCAATGAATACCATAGCGGCCACGGCATTTAAGCCTCAACATGGTCTGGTAGGGTTTACTACGTTCCAGATAGTTTGGCCTATCGACAACAAAAAAAAGAATACAATGCTTCTTCTCAAACTTGGTTAACTCTCATTACATAAAACTATCACACTACAAAACTAATCAAAATATTTCATTTGGCATTATAATATTTTCAAGACTGAAGTGTAAGGCAGGCACCATATCGCTATAAGGCCGTCGGCGTCGCAATAATAGTCGGCCAAGGCTAGTCAAAGGTCATCGCCAGTGTTAGTAGAATAATAACTCTTCAACAACACCAAAACTTGACCATCGATAACCAACATGAAATCATGACCCGACTCGGGCTACCCCGACGATCCACTGACTGCCATACCGTACACAAAACCAGAATTTTGAATAATGAACACTCTTGGCCATAGTCATAACAAAATGAAAACGACTCACCAGATTGGCATAAAGATCAGTGTGTATGGATCTTTCCATACGTCCACAAGCTCCTCCTTGACCTGTCCAGCTCCTTGGTTGTTGCTAGCCTCCTTGCTGCTACGCTCCAGACTGGTTTTTCTTTATTCAAGACCGAGGGTAGGTCGCAGAAAACTTGACGACTCCACCGTATTTTTTTTGCAAGAATGTAACCGCCACTTTCACTAGCATTATTTTTATGTGTGATCTCATTAGCACGACTAAATCCCACTTCTGATGTCGCATCAAGGCTGGCCGATAGATGCAAACCATCAGGAAGTCAGGACGTATTCCTTTAGGTTAAAACATCGTGTGTGGGCAGGTCAGTGAGTACAATCGTGAAAATGAAATCAAACAAATTATTCGATACACTGAGTATATTCAAATAGACACAAGTTACATTCTTGCTTACTAAAATCACGGATCGACACTGATTCTACGACGTGTTAGCTCTAAGGCTGTCAGAACTCAACTGCCTTCTTCCCCACCACGCAACCGCTTATAAAAAGCGAGCCAATGCGTAGTTGTTCTTGCTTTGCCGCCAGATGGCGTGCTTGCGATTTGTTTTGACGTCCGTACTATTGACTAAACCCGACATATATTTTATCTACACTCACAACGTAATGTTCCAAATATGAATTCAAAAAATATTGTATAAACACGTACTTTACATTCATGAATTTAAAAAAAAACCATTACAGTCCAACATTTTCCTTCGATTTTTAAACAACTGCATCATAAAATAACTTTTTAATTTTTATAGCACACTTTTACTTTTTAATTTATTGGCGCTTATTGAAGTACTGTCATTGTCTAAGGAGGCGCGCGCTGCGCAGTCATGCACAATGAGAATCTAAATTGCCCGCCATACCAAATATTTTTCCGTTTCCACTTTTGTTTTATTGCAACTGTATGAGTGAAGATAAAGTAGCGTATGCAATAGCATATAATTAGGTATTAAAACACTCGCGTAATATTATTATCAAATTCGGCTTCGCCTCATTTGATAAGCCTACGCTCGTGTTTTAATAACCCCTATTATATGACCATTGCATAAACTACTATTACCAGTGCACTGATCATGCTGGACGAAAGACGCGTAAGCTTGCGCTAGCGCTTAATCTCACCAAGCTGGTCCAGGGGGCAACGAGGGTGCCAGATGTTGATTCGCACACAGCCAATTGCTTGGACCTTCTGCTGACAACAGATCCAGACCGATACTCAGTGTCGATATCTTCACCTTAGGGTAGTTCCGACCACTGTCTGGTGAAGTCTGTGTCCATGTACTCCCCGCCCGATCCCAGCCCAAGAGGCACCCGGCGGGTATGGCGGTACATGTCAGCAGATTGGTATGGGTTGCGATCTTTTTTCGCATGCTATCCTTGGCAGCGCACGCTGTGACTGATGTGTTGCGTCGGGGGATGGAGTATTATATTCCATTCTCTCTGACGTAGCAATGTCTAACGTCGACCGACCATGTTTGTAACCACGCCAATGCGGTAAAACACAAGGCCTACCAGGCATGGGTCGACGCTCGAACGCGCAAGGTAAATGACGTGAGGCAGAAGAAGAGAGCATTCAACACGGCTGCCAAGTCCTGCAAAAAGGTGATGCGAAGAGCATGGATTGACCACATTAGCAGAATTGGGAACAAACTTGCTTCATACCCAGAGGGTAGCAAAGCGTTTTGGTCCCTCGCTAAGTCGGTCGAATCAAATTTCTGTCGCCCCTCACTACCACCACTGCTGAAACCTGACGGGTCATTGGTACCACCCAACCACTACGCTGAGGAGAAGGCTAACTTGTTTGTCTCCCTTTTTGCGGAATCTTCGCATCTGAATTCTGATGGCGTGCAGCCTCCTCCTGATGTATGACGAGTATGTTGGACATTTGCATCCATCAAATGGACGTCCGTAGGGTGCTGCGCAGCCTTGATGTGAACAAAGCGAGTGGCCCTGACGGGATACCAGCAATTGTACTTAAAACCTGTGCGCCTGAATTGTCTCCGATCTTGACACGCCTGTATCGCCAATCGATAGAGACTGGAAAAGTGCCGAAGGTTTGAAAGTCAACGTACAGCCCGTAGCCCCCAAGAAGGGCAGTCGAGCTGACCCGGCCAACTATAGACGCAACGTCCATCCTCTGTAAGAGTATGGAACGTGTGCTCAATGGTAAGCTGGTATACCTAGAAGCGAACGACATCCTCAGTGACCGCCAATACGGCTGAAATGGGAACACCCAAATACTCCGAAATATTGTATGCCGAATTTCGATGTTCCGATTTTCATAAGTCCGAATTTCATAATACCTAAGAATTATACTGTCAATTATTAAAATCGAAATTTATTTTACCGAAAGTTGTAAATGCGATTTATTAGTTTTCCGATTTTCATACGTTCGAAGAATGAAATGATCAAAGGGTTCTCGGTCCGAGTAACGACATTCCGATTTTCAATAAACTTTTTGTTTATTCGATTTCGAATAAACAAAAAGTCAATGTTGTGCTACAAAATTTAGTGATAGAAACAAATCGCTGCAAAGCCGACTTCACGCAGTACAATGTTTTTTTTTTTAGCGTGGAGAAATGCTCATGCATACTGCGCTACCACGGGGAGATAGCGCAGTTATGTGGGACTCTAACCCACTAAAACTCCACGGTGTCCTCCTGTGCCGCTTATGGCGGGAATACGGGTACGCGTTAGCACTCACCGCAAACCCGCCGCGGCTCTCCGTCACCGGACCCTCCTCTGGGGATTACCCCCCATCACCGGCTCACCAGAACACACTGTGCGCCGTGACCACCCCAGGGACCAAACCAGTACATGGGTGCCAGACGACCCCGTGTATGGCACCCTTGGTCCCCTTGTGACGGGTCAAGGTCAATGGCCCTGCCACCTACCAAGTTTCGGCCGCAAAGGATAGGGAGAGCGGCCAACGCTATACCGACACTCCTCCTCCCCTGCGGCCCCTCCGCGTCCGCCATCTGACGGTGGCGACCCCGTCCAGGCCGCGGAAGGTAGGGAGAGCGGCGCACCGCAATACCGGCACTCCTCTCCCGCCGCGGCCTCCAACCCTCAGCCGTGATATCGTATGGGTTTGGGAGACCCCATACGACATCACGGCCCGCCTCAGTTGCGATGTTGCCCAGGCAGCACCGCAACCTACATGTTGGCCGCTACGTCGTCGGCTTATAGGCAAAAGCCCTGACGAGCGGCCCCTCCTCGGGTTCCTCTTCGCTTCACCGTGGGTGACCAAGCCACGGTTACTGAGACCCCCCGCCTCGACAATATGGGAACCCACCGGGGGGGTCACGCAGTACCCTAGAGTGTAATTTAAGTCCACGTAGGCGCGGAGGGGTGAGGCGGCCCGCGAGCTGAGGAGCAGGTGGTTTGAAGGTCCGAGGCTGAGGCTGGCCGGCGAAGTCGGCCAGCAAGCCGAAGCTGCGGTGGTGAGCGTTAAAACCATCTGCGACGATAAACTCGCGTGGGGCCACCCAAACCCCGCAGCGTTGTAGCCGTGACAGAAACAATGCTTGGTGCATGTTGCATGCCTGCTTGCTTGCTGCTTGCCTGCTTGCATCCTGCATGCCTGCTTTAATGTTGCATGCCTGCTTGCATGTTACATGCTTGTTTGCATGCTGCGTGTCTGCGTTTTTATTTCGGAATTGTATTTATCGATATTTTAATAATCGGAATTCGAAGCTGCGGTGGTGAGCGTTAAAACCATCTGCGACAAAAAGCTCGCGTGGGGCCGCCCAAACCCCGCAGCGCCGGATCCGTGACAGAAACAATGCTTGCTACATGTTGCATGCCTACTTGCTTGCTGCTTGCCTGGTTGCCTGCTTACCTGCTTGCATGCTGCATGCCTGCTTGCATGTTGCATGCATGTTGCATGCCTGCTTGCATGTTGCGTGCTTGCTTGCATTCTGCATGTCTGCGTTTTCATTTCGGAATTGTATTTATCGGTATTTTAATAACTGGAATTCGTATTTTTGATGTTTCGAATTATCATTAAATCGGACTTTTTGTTATTCGATCTATTGAAACTCGGTATTTTGAGAATAGTAATTATAAACGTTAGGAATATTGAAATTTAGGAATTATAAAAATAGGTGTGATGATAAGTCGGACTTGTTATATTCGGAATTTTGAACCATTCAGAATTCTGAAAATCGGTATTTGTGACTGACGGAATAAAGTTTTTCGTATTTACGTAGTGTACCCGGCTAAAATAGGTCCACTGGGGATCTTCTAACGTATGCCATTCACATCTGGAGTGAGGCCATCGAGAGACACGGAGAGGCTCTAGCCATCTCCCTCGACATCTTGAAGGTTTTCGACAGGGTCTAGCATAAATGCCTCATTGATAAGCTTCATTTCTTCGGTCTGTCTGTGTGATTAGATTCCTGAGGGATCGATCGATCCGAGTGGTTATCGACGGCTGCTCGTCCGGGCAGTTAGATATAACGCAACGCTGGAGTCCCTCAGGGGTCAGTGCTCTCGGCAACATTATTCTTGCTGCACATTAATGATCTGCTGAAACCTAAAACCTTTGGGTACGCAGACGACAGCACTGTTGCTGAGATATACGTATCTGGCGCACGGGCTACTGGGCCTCAGATTCGGTCTCTCCGGGAAGCCATGGTTGAACGCTTGAACCTATTCTTGAATGCGGTCTCCGAATGGGGCGATGCCAACTTGGTCAGTTTCAATGCTGCTAAGACCCAGGGGTGCCCTTTTTTCCGCTAAAAAGAGCCAATTCCACCTGGCTCCATCTTTCCGTGATATAACCGTGCCGTTAACGGACCATCTCGAACTTCTCGGTGTTACATTGACATCGACCCTCAACTTTGGTCCATTAATAGAGGCGAAAGCTCAGTTAGCTGCATAAAAGTTAGGGTTTCTTGCAAAGGTGAGACGGTACTTCACGCCTGAACAGCTGCTCAACTTGTATAAAGTGCAAGTTCGGTTATGCATGGAGTACTGCTCTCACCTCTGGGATGGATCTGCCAAATACCAGCTTGATGCACTTGAGTCGATTGACAGACGGGCCAAAAGGCTTATTGGCAACGGTGCACTGGTCGCTTCAAATCTCCAGAGCCCCGAACATCGACACCGAGTTGCCAGCCTGTCGGTTTTTTATCGGTTACATTTCGGGGAGTGTGCGACGGAACTGCACAATTTGATTCTGCAATCTTTCCATCATCGGACTACAAGACGTTCGGCCATGCGCCATCGGTACATGGTGGACATCCCTCCCATACGCATAAAGCATTTTGCTAATACTTTCATTGTGCGCACAGCTAAGGAGTGGAATTCCCTTCCGGAGTCTTTGTTCCCTGATAGCTGCAACCTGCAATCTTTAAGTCAAGAGTGAATAGGTTTCTTCAAGGCAAGCGTGCTTCACCGTAGACCGCCGTAGACCGCCGTATCATCGCCTATAGTAAAAAAAAACTAATATAAAGGACTTAAAAAAAAAGAGATAGAAATCTATATAAAATTATTCATAATCGATAGTCTTATCGCTATCGTTATCGTCTACAGATGAATTGTCATCAGAACTTTCGTTTACGAACTATTCTGTTTCGGTCGTTTAAATCGTTCATCTAGTACACTAGTACAGTAATCAACTGATTGGCTCGCGAGTGACGAATCAGAACGAACCATAAACGAATAAGTATTATGCACAAGTGTCTGAGCGAGTTGAGAGATTAGAGAAGCGTGCGCGCGAGCGTGATGGACGATTTACGATGACCGACCTGGCGAACAAGAAAACGAGTGAATCCCAACTCGCGAAAATAACGCGAAGTTTTATGTTAATCTTAGTTAAATCTGTAATAAATCACTTATTCGTATCTATAATCAATAATTCATCATCTATACTTCTATCTATACTATCTATACTAATATTATAAAGAGGAAAGATTTTTTTGTTTTTTGTTTGTTTGTTTGTACCGAATAGGCTCCGAAACTGGACAGATTTAAAAAAATCTTTCACCAGTAGAAAGCTACATTATTCTTGAGTAACATAGGCTATTTTTTTATCCTGTGGGGTGGTCCACGGGAACGAAGCCGCGGGCAACAGCTAGTAATCAATATTTTGCAAAATTTAATGACATTTAAATTATTGTAAAATGTTTAATTGAAATGACAGTCAAAGCCTGAAAAGTATGAAGGAAAATCAAGTACGTATTCCATATGATTTCTTAAGATCAGTGAACTAAAATTAATTAATAGTACTAGATGATACTCGAAAAAAGGAGGCTACGACGAGTATGGCACAGTAGCAGACACTCAAATGACAAAAGAGAATTGAACAAAGCCACTCGAGACCTGAAAACCCTTATCAGAGACGCTAACGACACTGCCTTGGATACCTACATGGAAGGTTTATCAGCGACAGAAGCTACCAGTTACTCGCTATGGAAGGTCTGCAAGAACCATGATAGACCATTATTTCAAAAACCACCACTACGCACACACGATGGCCAGTGGATTAGAACCTCTCTTGACAAAGCGGAAGCCTTCGCAAAGCATCTCAGCCAAGTATTCACTCCAAACGAGGCACCACTGAATGGGAACGAAACTGACAATCACTTGATTCTAAACCAAGATCTTCAACTGGATGTACCTCTAAAACTGGTGACTCCCAGAGAAGTGTACAGGAACCTTAAGTCGCTTAAGAATAATAAAGCGCCAGGATATGACCTAATTGACAATAATCCCGGAACACCAATTTGGTTTTCGAAGCGAACACGCGACTACTGAGCAAGTACATAGAGTGTGCAGAGAGATCAGAGCATCGTTAGAAAGGAAGGAATATTGTTCATCAGTTTTTCTGGATATTCAGCAGGCCTTCGACAGGGTCTGGCACAAGGGATTATTGTTTAAAATTAAATCGATATTACCTCATACCTTCTATGATGTCCTGAAATCATACCTACCAGATAGGATCTTCCAAGTGAGAGAGAACGACTGCTACTCCAATTTTTACGAAATTACAGCTGGAATGCCACAGGGCTCTGTGCTGGGACCTGTCCTGTACACGCTGTACACATATGATCTACCACTAAGTCCAGGAATTACCGTGGCAACCTTCGCTAATGACACAGCCTTACTTACCTCGAACAAATGTCCGACAGGCCTCTCAAGTCCTACAAAACTGTCTGAATGACATCGAGATTTGGCTAGCTCGATGGAGGATTGCCGTTAGTGTGTCCAAATCAGTGCACATAACTTTCACCCTCAGAAAAGAAAATTGTACTCCAGTCAGTTTGAATGGCATTCAAATGCCGCACCAAAATACAGTAAGGTACCTGGGAATGCACTTGGACCGTAGACTTACGTGGAGAAAGCATGTTGAAACAAAACGAGACGAAATTAACCTAAAATACAAGGGTCTCTACTGGCTGTTGGGACGTAACTCAAAACTGTCTTTGGATAACAAGCTGCTAATATATAAAACAATATTGAAGCCCATTTGGATATATGGCATACAGCTATGGGGGTCTGCCAGCACCTCCAACATAATGATAATACAGAGAGTACAAAACTACGTCTTAAAACAAATATCTAATGCACCGTGGTTTAGTAAAATAAGTATATGTATGTGTAAGTATGGTAAGGGAAGAAATAGACACGTATGCAAACACATATAAATCAAGACTGTCTAGGCACCCGAACCAGCTAGCGGGGCAGCTCACTATCCCAGAAACCTTATGTTGGCTTAAAAAGCGGCGAGATATCTTTGACTAGTGGAGTGTCTGATATCCAGACAAAGATAAAGAAAGGGCATGGTTCCGATGGGAGCACTGCCCTAAATGCCAAAAAACACTCACCTCATCTGCTTATAGTTTGAATGACTGATCGCAAGATAAAAAGAGGAAAAAAAAAAAAAAAAAGTACAGTACTAGAATACTGAACTAGTTCATTTGAACGATTGTACTAGTTCGGAGCGTTCCGTTCAGTGTCCAAGTAAGAACAAGCCTAGGTACTGCTTGTGTACGATAAAGAGACACGCACATGTTCCTTTGAAATAACAATGGCGAAATTTTAGCTGACTTAAATTTGAGCGTCTGAAAGTTAGTTATATACGAAAGACATTCTATTAATTGTCTATGTTTTTTAAAGTATAATTTGGCCTGGTCCAAAATAGATAAAAAAAACATAATAAATATAAAGTTACTTATTTGATTTTTTAGTTCATTTCTTTAGCATAGTGTTGCCATTATATATTTTATCTGCTAAGTGACAAGTAGTAACTATATTAAGTAATTATATCATTATTGTATTCATTGCAGTAAATGAGTTAACAATACAGTTTATGACTAAGTGAAGATGTTCCTTGCAGGTAGGTAAGAATATTGTAGTGTGGTAGAAATTAATTAATTGCTTTGCTGGCAAAAAGACTAGTACTCAAGTCTAAAAAAAATATAGCTTGGTTATTGACGACAACCTTTTGATACACGTCAAAGTCACTTAGTATAAATAAATAGATACTACACATTTCATGCTATAATAACTAGCTAAGGGAAATACTAATGCGATATTCCCCTTTTACTTCCACGAAATTGAATAATATTACCTATTAAACACATTATTAAAAGTAACCCAGACATAACCTACAAAAGTTTATGACTGAATATCTATTATTCTCTACATTCTCGAACAAAAATTCTTGCACAAACTAATTCAGAACATCACCCTGAGTTAAACCAGATATTTTTTATTTAATGACTTTCGAATTTAATCTCAGCTAAAATAATGTATGGGCACCTGCCATTGTTCTTTTAGGGGGAGAGGCTTAGAACCCGAAGATCGTGTTATGGGTTCAGGCAGCCTCAAAATATATCTCAAAATATGTGTTTAAAAGGAGACAGCGTAGTAGCAATGCTCAAATATTTTTTAATGTTTTACTGCGTCAGCTGACGGTCTTTCCACCGCTACCCACGCAGCTGATTGTTGTTTTCGTATTCTTGATAATTAAAACAACCACTTAGTTAAATTTCATCCGGCGTAATATAACTTAATTTTACGTGTTTCTTTTACAAGTTCATGCGAGTGGCTGACGCTCCAATTCCCCCTCCACCGAGCAGCTGACGGTTGGTTCACTTATTGGTCATAAAATACTTCTTCATTTGCAACGCTACCTACTACTACGCGACTAGAAAAAGATTCCCTACATTCCTTGGTCACGCCTATCTTGAGAACTGCTTTACCGATTTCATTATCTTTTTTTTTGAGTTTTCTAATTCTTTGAAGAAGGTTTTTATGGAAAGAAATATTAAGAAAATTGCACAGCAAATTGCCACCACTGCGGAGGCGACCTTGACTCTGCCCAGCACACGCTCGAGGACTGCCCTTCGCGGGCCTCTGAGTGGCAGGTCTTGGTCGCTGGAGGAAACGAAAATCGAAAACTGGAGGGAAATGGTCTTGATGCATTGCGAGGCCCAGGGGAGACGCTCATTCAGTCTCCCCAGGGATGTGCCCTAACAGGCGTTACACAGTGGGGGCCTCGGGGTGGTCTTTTAAGAGGTTACGGGGCCCCAACTACGTGCTGACAGTGATCACCGGGGTGGTTTTAGTGATTTAATAATCCCACACTCCCTGGTCTTTTCCCCAAAAGTTCAGGGGCCTTTTGAAGTATTCCCCCGGCAAAAAAAAAACACGAAGTTTAGGCAGGTAGTTGACGAGAGCGAAGCCTCGGCACAAATAGTAAATTATAATTTTATGAATGTAATGCATCGCTTCCGAAACATTGATTTTAGAACAAAATTTGCTTTGTAAATTACAAAGCAAATTTTGTGCCTGTCAATTAAAACATCTTTTTCTTAATCCCGATAGCACGCTGTATGCGGCTATCACCACCTGGGTTATTATAATATGTAATTTAACAATGGTCAGGTAGAGGCCCATAGTCCTTCTTTAATTCTTTAGTTCTAAGCATTCGGTCCACCCATGACCCTATATCTTTTGTCTCCATATTTTGCAATAGGCCTGTACCAACCTGGGATTGACCTTGGGTGCAGTTACGTAGTGCATACAGGGACAATAGTCGGTTGGTGTCAAATTACATTAAAATGTGTATAGCTTTTGCGAGTTGGCTCCGGTCCTGGCACGCCTTTGAAAGGTATTTAAAGACTTTTAAAATAAGTAATAATTCTTTATTATCACGCAATTAGGACCCATAGATAAAATATACAAATTATAAACAGGCACAAAAAGTTAACTAAAACATAATTATTACCTAATAAAATATAACAAATAATGCATGTACTCACGCAGTGTGATAGCCTTGCTGACGTACTCCTTCTCCGCGCGCACCTGGTCATCTAGTTCGGCTGGCTGCTTCGCTTGGTATTTCGCGTTCATCACTTTGTCTAAAAGCCCGTTGAAGATCCCGCGCTGTGTTAGAAATACCATAATCTGTGGAACAGTAAAATATATCAGAATAGATAGAAATACCGAATAGACACGGTGACGGATCTAAAAAATTTTGCTAATGCCTGGAATTTGATGGATTTAATCACGATTAATGAACTTTACTAATTTTTATACAATAAGTTATTAAATGCCTGGCACTTCGCTTGTGTGTTACAGTGTATTTTCGAGGAAATTATAAATCCATTTAAATTGACAGCCTTTTTTCACATTTATACGTAAAAAGGTGTTCAATGGAGGAGGGGAGAAGGGTTTACCTTAAATATGAAATCACCCCCAACCCTCTTTGCCCTATGGGGTTGGCTTCCAGTTTAACCGGATGCAGCGGAGTGCCAGTATTTTACATGGAGCGACTGCTTATATGACCTACACAACCCGGTTACTGGGTGACACGATACCCTTTGGAGTGATCGGTGCCTGATTTCCTGGTTTCTGACTATCTGTAACAACTGTCAAATATGTACAAGTGACATCCGGGACCAACGGCTTAAGGGTACACTAGTCAAAAATTCTTCCATACAAACGTAGTCTGGATTTTACTCCACTGTTTGACGATGTACGTTCAAAATAAAAATTGATATCAATTTGTCTCATCATTATCTAGCCCTGTATGGAAGCAAAAAAGTAAAAAAAAAAATTACTTGAAAGTTATGAGCTTCGAAAGTTCCATATTTCAACACTAATTTTAATGCTTCTTTGGGCGCAAATAAGTACCATAAGAAGAAGGAAAATTGAAAAACGGCCTCGATACAGGGATAGATTAGTAGTTCAACAATGCAATTAATTTTATTTTGAACAGATACATTCAGTCGTTTTTTCATAATATCCAGACTCCCAAAGGTCTGTTTATAAAATTTCGCGCGCTCGTTTTCGTTCTAAATCATCATCCATTTCGCTACAAATTTGCAAAAGTGTGTATTAGTACGCGAACTTGCTTCTTACTGCTCATAACAACATCTACCTGTTCCACACGTGTTGTCGGTTGATATAGCATGCATTTTAACCCCACGCACAAAATAGTTCGTGCCGTCGACTAGTGTACCCTTAACGTGCTTTCCCAGACACGGAGGAATTTCGGTATGTTGGATGGTCATACATCCACGGACCAACCTCGGCAAGCGTTGCTTAACCTTGGAGATCGACCCGTACGGCTGTTTTATTTAGCAACGAGTTCCTCTCTAAGCCAAAATAAATGATTATTGATGTTGCCGTCAACCTTTTTCGGAAAAAGTAATCATACTTTTATTATAATAGTAGTTGCATGTCGGTTCTGGGGGTCTACTCCCTAAGCACGAACTCCGTAGTTTCGGTCTTCGTTACGGGCGTTTCCTACTCCGTATCACCTACGGATGGATGATTCGTTTGGAGCCCGAACTAAGAATGCATTGAAATTAACACAATTTGACAGTTGTCCCCCGATATGTTTGTGAACTAGGTCGACTTAACCTGTATCCCTGTGTAAAACGCATTTTCGTATAGTCTCAAGTTATTTTGTAGACATAGTAAGCACGTCTGGTGATTATATATTCTAGTGAGTTTGGCCAGCAGAAAAATATGAGTGATCTAAAGAAATATGAGCACTAACCATCATAAGCAGGAACTGCACCAACATTATGACCATGCCTTCCCCGGGAGAGTATTCCTCAAAGCAGAAATAGCACCGCGGATTTTCACCGGCTGTAACAAATATAATATATGTCATTAAAATTGTCATCATCATCATTGCCCCACATTGACCGGTCCCGTGCACTTCGCATGCAGCGGATGACTGGAACCTTCACCAGGTCATTGCTCCACCTAGTGAGAGGCCTTCCAACCCAACGTCTTCCGGTTCACGGTCGTCATTCCAGGAATTATCATGAAATTGTCATTCTTTAAATCCTGGTGATCTCGCTATTGACCTCGATCTGGCATGAGCTCCTAAGCGATCTTGCTTGATCTCCTAAGCAATCTTGCTGATTCCCTAAGCGATGGATAATGTCTACGGAGGAGGATGGATGGAGCAAGTCAGCCTTGAGCAAGATGCCTTTTAAACAGTGGCAGGGCAACATCTAACAAACAATGGTGAAATTTTTGTTGACTTTTTATTTGAGCGTTTATAAGTGAGTTATTTATGAATGAAATTCCATTGATTATCTGCGTTTTTTCAAAGCATCACATTAACTAGTTAAAATAAAATGAAAATCTATATCTATACTAATATTATAAAGAGGAAAGATTTTTTTGTTTGTTTGTACCGAATAGGCTCCGAAACTACTAGACCGATATAAAAAATACTTTCACCAATAGAAAGCTACGTTATTCCTGAGTAACATAAGCTATTTTTTTTATGCCGAAAACGGGTCCTGTGGGGTGGCCCACGGTATCTAACCCACGGGGAACAGCTAGTAAAATATATAAATGCAAAGTTATTGATTTTTGCGAGCTTAGTGTGGGCATTTTGCACTTTTTCAGCCAAGTGACAAGTAATAACTGTAGTAAAGTATGTCATTAATAGTTTAGTCAACAAATGCTTTTTTGTTATTATTTTCCAGCAGTCTCGGAAAAGTATGAACAAGGTGTCATTTGATTCGGAATAGCATGTAGATGATTTTTAACCGACTTCCCAAAAAGGAGGAGGTTCTCAATTCGGATGTTTACATTTTTTTAAATGTTTTTTCGAGCATAACTCCGTCATATATGAACGGATTTGCAAAATTATTCTTTGTTCGATCGAAGTTTATTCCGAAATGGTTCCATTTAAATTTGGTAAAGATCTGATGAATAACGTCGCAGATATACAACAGAACTCTTCAATAAATAACGGCAAATGTCTCGGGATTCTTGCACACGCATGTCTGTTTATTGTTTACACCATTTGTTGAATACAGGCCTGTGGATCACAACCCAAGAGGCGAACACTGGAGCCCATGAGCAATGCTGCTACTCTTGGATCCAACAAGGTAATACCCGCGAAACCGCGATACGCAGCAGCGGTAAACTAGGGGTTTGTTCTTTGGGATACCGGTTCCCGTATAGGTGGAAAGTGACACACGAACACACGTTGTAAGTTGTGTACAACTACTACTCACATTTGTTCCCGTGGTGGCCTCCTGGTCAATCCTGGTTATAGTGGGAAGATATACATATAATATTAGGGGAATAAGGGACAACCGACGCATTCCGGACCGAATCTCCGGCAGACAACCAGACACGCTCCTGACACAAAAATACTTCACAACGCGCGAAATATATACTCAAATAAACGCACGGGCGATTCCCAGTACCACTCGCGGATGGCGCGAGACTAAAACGGATAGGTTATCTATAGTTGAACGACATTTTCTAAAACCTGTAGTGGTGTTTGACAAAATCATATGTTTTTCGATAAATCACTCTAATCTATTCATTAAAATGTTATGAAAAACCTTACAAACGCAAGAAATCATCGAAATAGGACTAAGAGACGATGAACTTTGGGAGTCTCTTCCCGGTTTAGGAATTGGCACAATTACAATAGCGCGCCATTGTTTAGGAACAAAAGCCGAAATGAAAACCGCATTATACAAATGAATTAATACCTTTTTACCGTTCTGTGGTAACCTCTTGATCATGGGGTATGAAATGTTATCACTTCCAGGGGCGGTATCTTTCGATCGGACACATTTCTGAAATTCCGTGGAAGTAATCATCATACATCAAGTTCCGGGTTATTTGTGTCGATAATCATGTCGCACGGTGATACAAACTCCGGCGTTAAACTAAGAAGCAGATCAGTAGCTTTATTTTTGTCTACGTAATTATTTGAATATTTGTGTCCCTTCAGCCATTTCATTTTTTTCCATACGGTTGATTGCGATGTAGAAAAATCTAATGAAATCTCTTTAGCTATGCGAATCATTCTTTGGGATTCTCTAATCTTATTTTGTAGTATGTCATAATTTTGAGGGGTTGGATTACGTCTTAATTTAGCCAACGCTAATCGACGTTCAGCCACGCATTTAGACAGCTCAGGCTTCCAATAAGGTTTGGGCAAAAATTTACTATCTGGGTTCGGCTTTATCTTGACTAAAGGTATACAAACATCTGAGGCCAAGTTTACACAATCAATGAAGGAGTCATAATCTGTCTGTAAATCTTCAGATAATGTGAATTCAGAAAAGAGGGTGTTAAGTATCTCATTGTATGAAGTCCAATCAGAGATTTTGAAATTTTTCCGGACTGTTGACGAGGGTTTAGATTGAATATTCGAAGTGATTTTAATAGCCCTATGATCACTGCCTAATGTCTCATTCATGACTGACCAGTCAAACAGTAACGCTATGTCAGATGATAACAAAGAAATGTCGGGTAAGGATTTTTGGTATCCCAAGTTAACCATTTTTAACCGAGTTGGTTCGCCATTGTTTAAAGTGATAAACTGATTATCTATTGTCGCTTCAAAAATTTGGAGACCCCTGCTATCCGTTTTATGTGACCAATTAGAATAGTGACCATTAAAATCACCGAGAACTATAGTATTTTTTGCAACAATAGAAAGTAAAGCATCCCAATCGTTTTGTGAAGTTCTAATTGAGGGTGGACAGTAAATAGAAACAATATTTTCTATCATGCCACAGTTAAATAATTTTACACAAACTAATTCTATACCTTGGTTACTGAGTTGGATATCATACAGTTGAGATTTTATTGATTTGTGGGTAAGAATTGCCACACCTCCGTACCCATCACCCCTGTCCTTACGATAGATTGTGTAATTGCTGAGCCTTATACAAGTTTCTGAATCGAGTCACGTCTCACTTATCGCAGCAATATGTACATGTTCTTGATTCAATAATTGTTCCAACAAAATCAGTTTAGGTTTCACACTTTGTGCGTTCCACTGCAAAAACTTTAACTGAACAATATTATTTTTAGGAGCCATTACTCAAGAATACCATAAAATAACTCATAACATTTGTTCAAAATAGGCCACTCAGGTATACGATCTACCAAAACTAAAACTAGCCATTTACTACAACATTTAATTACATCATAAAACTTTTGTTGAATACTCCGATTTCGCATACAAATAATGTATTTTAAACGTCTAATTAACTCGTCCAGGTGTACCTCCCGCGTGTTGTTTACATTACCGCCGACATCGTTTTCAGTTGTTTGCTTAAGAATGCGGTCCGGTGACTTCCGATGTCCCAACAACTCCGTATTACCTTTTGGCGCATAGAAATATTCTTTCTTGTTTTTAAGATTTTGCATATGCGATTGTCTGTTGCTATGACTTACTCGCGGCGATTCCGGTCTACTCCACGTAAACAGCGGTAGGAATGAATTCAAGTTACCGTTGCTTCCCAATTCTTGCAAGAATAAACCGCTAAAGGTGTTGTTGGTATCGATTTTCGGCTTCTCAGTTTCCCTACTCGTTAGAGTATCATTTGGCAACTTCGGTCTTACGTACATGTTGCAAGCCACGTGATAGGTGCAATTATAATCCGCCATGAGCTCCCTCACGCGCCTTTCTCGAGCATACACCGGGCAATTTCGGTTCAGCGCCATGTGGTCGCCCCGACAGTTCACACATTTAAATGATGTGACTTCACAGTTACTGTGCTCCTCTGTACACTTAGAGCATACTATTTTTTTTAAAGTACATCTTAATTTGACGTGACCAAACTTCCAGCAGTTGGAACACTGCGTCACTGGAGGGACAAAAGGTTCCACCTTGGCGCGCAGACAGTCCACATAAACACAACTTTGCAGGTGTGAGCCCCTGAACCCTACCTTAGCTACCTCACTAGGCACCCAGCCTCCTCCTTCTCGTCGTTGTAGCCTTTTCAAGGATACGATTTGCACCTCATTAGGACACTTGATTGCCTGCAGTGCCTCCTCGTCAGATAACTCGAGGTCCACATCCCGTATAATGCCGTAGGAAATGTTAACATCCATTGCGCTGTAAACCTTACACTCTCTGGTTTGGAACTCTTGACAGTCCAACAACTTGCTCACACATTGCTCAGTTGAAGCTTCTATTTTTAATTTATATGGGTTGATATATTTAATGTGGTTTATATCTGTTAAACCCATGCTTTTAAATAATTTTGCTATAGCAAACTGCTTTGGCAACTTTTGTTTACTCCAAATGAAAACTTCTTTTTTAAATAAATTGTGTTTCTTTCCTCTGTCTCTCTCTACTTTAGTCCAGCTTCCTTCTTCATCATCTTCTCTTCCTCGTTTTGTTGGATGACCTATCATATTATCTTCATCCATAATTTGAGCTTCCCTGTTTGGTTCTAAATTAATTTCCATTTTATTTTCTTCTTCTCCTTCCATTAAAATTTGCGATATCCATCCATCTTCTCGCTCACTGCCACTGTCATCTGTGGCGATTAGTTATTAAGATGCACTCATCACACTGATGAGCGCGTCGATATAAATATTTGTTAGTTCTAACGAAACCGATAAGACGCGTGCGATCGGTTAGCACGAGTGCCGTGACAGAACTGCACACTAGTAATTTGTAAAATTAATACACAGTCAAAGATTAACAGCAAAGATTATCATACTATGTTTCTAAGGCACAAAAGTTAGACTTTTGTGAAAACCATAATAATCTACGATTTGAAACAACTGAAGATTGTAAATGAACAGACAAAGAGAAAGCAAAACAAAGTTAGAAGAAAACTTGTCTAAACATTGACAATAGGGTGGTTACAGATCCACAAGAAATAGCAGATACTTTTGTTGATATATTTGTGTATAAATCATCACTTTTAAATACAGAAAAATAAAGAGCGATATCCTTCCTAAGAAACTCAACACCGAGAGCAGAAAGTGAGATGATATTCAATGTAACGACACCACAGGAAATAGCAAAAATTTTACGTAAGATGGCAAACAAAAAGTCTTGTGGACACGATGAAGTGCCTATATCGGTGATCAAGGATAACATAGAAATATTAGCGTTTCCCCTAACTGAATTCATTAATAAATGTTTTGAAGAGTGTTTTTCCTAAACAACTTAAATTGGCAAAGGTGGTTCCGCTACACAAAAAGGGTACAAGGACGGATTCCAAAAACTACCGGCCAATATCCTTATTACCAATTTTATCAAAAAAAATTGAAAAAATAATGAAGACTAGGTTAATGGCGCACTTAAATTTAAATAGAATAATTAACTTTAGACAATTTGGATACCAAAATGGAGTAGGCACTTTAGATGCGATAAATAATCTTGTTAATGACATTATTTGTAAATTGAATGACAAAATGAAAGTGGCTGGCTTGTTTATTGATTTAAGTTCTGCGTTTGACACAGTAGACCACGAGCTACTTCTAGCTAAACTAGAGCATTATGGCATTAGAGGTAAAGCGTTAAAACTTTTGACATCTTATTTAAAAAACCGTAGAATGTACGTAACAATTGTGACATAGAGTGTGTGAGTGAAGTAATATATAAGTCAAAAATTACCAAAATAAGCCGCGGTGTGCCTCAAGGGTCAATCTTGGGACCAATATTATATATAATTTTTACTAATGATTTTGATTTTTTTTACTTAATTTTATGAATAATACCCAACCCGACGCAGGGCTTGTAATGTTTGCAGATGATACGAACGCCATAATCGGGTCGTCAAACTTAAATGACTTGACAGAAAAAGTAAATACGTGTTTAGAAAATCTTTCTGTTTGGTTTACAGCAAATAACTTAATTATAAACCCAAATAAAACCCATGTTATATTGTTTAAAACAACGTCACGTAACAACGATAGCATAGATGTCATGCTTAAAAGGGATAATATTGGACTAGTAAACGAAGTTAAATTTTTAGGAGTCTATATAGATCTATATACCTCAGGGACGATATTGATCTAAAGCAGCTAAAATCAGTATATTATGCATTGGTAGAATCCAGGTTACGATATAGCATTATGTTTTGGGGGAGCAGTTACGGGTATAATTGCCAAAGAGCATTCATACTACAGAAACGTGCATTGAGAACGATTGTCAGAATCTCACAACGAGATTCATGTAAAGTAATATATAAGAAATAACAATAACAAAATAATTACTTGATCAATTTACATTAACGACCTCTCGCGCCATATCCACCATCCCATGGTACTGTTTGCTGACGATAGTACAGTACTCTTAAAATGCGTCAGTAATGAAAATTATGAAAATGACAAACTACACCATTAAAATTATAAAAAATTGGCTAAATACTAACAACTTGCAAATAAAATTACAAAAAACAAAAATAATGCATTTTTACCAAAGATTTCGTATCAACGATCTAAATATTAATTATAATAGTCAAAATGTGGACAGAGTAGATGTTACAAAATTTCTAGGAATTTTAATTGACTGTCAACTGACATGGAAGGCACAGGCAGAGGTCATCTGTAAAAAGCTTAGCGCATCTGCTTATGCACTTTATAATCTCAAAAAAAAAGTTAATATCAAAACAGTGTTGCTAGCATATCATAGTCTTGTTGTTTCTATTTTGAGGTTTGGTATTATATATTGGGGCAATTGTACTGAAAGAGAGAGTATCTTTAAGGCCCAAAAACGCTGCCTACGAGCAATATTTAGTTTAAGAGTTACTGACAGCTGTGTTCCAATTTTTAAATGTCATAATTTGTTTTTACATTTTAGAAATTGCTCTTTTTGTTAAATGTAATCGACATCTATTTTTAACTTTATCGGAAAGCAGATGCCGAAACGTAACTTTGCGATCTCAATACCAAAACATGATACGCACAGGTGGATATGGGACTGCTTTGTTGAGGAAAAGTATTTTTGGTATGGCACCAGTTATTTTTAACCACATTCCTAATTCCATAAAAGAGGAATCAGTAACAACTTTCAAAAATAAACTAAGTATACTTCTATTAAATAAATGTTACTATTCCGTGTCGGATTTTCTAGCTGATAAATTTTAATTGTGTTGTATAATAATAATAATTTATTTAACTGGCGCAAACCTATAGTATTAGATACTAATGACCGCAGGGAGGTATGGCAGAGCAAGGAGCTTCACGGACGTTTCTACCGGGTCCTACATGGGCCCGATGTAGATCTTTTAGCGTCCGTGGCCTGGCTGCGATTTGGTGACCTTTTCGGGGAAACCGAAGGTTTTGTCTTTGCGATTATGGACGAAGTTATGATGACGAACAACTACCGGAAATACATTGTGAAGGATGGCACAGTTGACATCTGTCGGGCATGTCACCGGCCGGGTGAATCTATCCGTCACATTATCTCCGGTTGCTCTAGTCTGGCTAACGGAGACTATTTGCATAGACACAACCTTGTAGCCAGGATTATTCATCAGCAACTTGCTCTTAAATACAATCTTGTGGAATCGGAAGTGCCTTACTATAAGTATGTGCCCGACCCAGTTCTCGAAAATGGCAATGTCACTTTGTATTGGGATCGGTCTATCATCACTGACAGGACTATTGTTGCCAATAAGCCTGACATAGTGGTGATAGACCGACTAGAGCGTCGCGCAATGATTGTTGATATAGCGGTCCCCCATGACGAGAACCTCGTGAAGGCTGAGAGAGATAAGAAAAGCAAGTATCTTGATCTAGCGCGCGAGGTTGTCGACATGTGGGATGTGAATACAGCAATCATTGTGCCGATAGTCGTGACGGCCAATGGCATAATAGCCAAGAGCCTCGACGAACATCTGAGGAGGCTCTCGTTAGGCAGCTGGATCAAGGGCTTGATCCAGAAAGCGGTACTACTGGACACGGCGCGTATAGTCAGGAGGTTCCTCTCTCAGGAGCCCTGACCACCGGTAGCTTGGACCCTGTTCCCGATACCGGTGGGCTACTATTTTTGTATTTTTAAATGTTTTTTTATTTTATTTTTTATAGAATAATATTTAAAAATGTAAAAATATGTATAAAAAATGAATAAATGGAATAATAATTTATTTATTTCTTACCACAAATTTACAGACAAAAAATTTTTAAAGAGTGTACAGATACAATTATACAATTAATTTGTGGAAGACTGGTGCCTAAACTAAGCTTTTTACAAAACCTGTATGTTAGGTCACCAGGCCCCCTAAAACAAGGTTTTATATAACAATTGTCAATTGGAGACGAACTGAATCACATTAAATATATTTAAACAATCTTATGCATTTTAACATTGCAAATTTCGCTCATAAAAAATCAATTTAAAAAAAAACAAAAATAAGAATAAAGATAGTGAAATAAAATAATTTATTAAGGATACATGCAAGGTAGGCAGTATGTGAATGTATGACGTGTGCGGGGTGAGTGTGTGTGATGTTGAGTGAGTGTGTGTGGAGTGGGAAAATTGTGTGTAACTATGTTGTACGGGAACATTTTGTTAGGAGATGGTTTTGAAAAGATCTTCAATTTGGGTATAATCTAAAGTAATAAGCCAATCAGTAATTTTTCTTTTAAAAGTTGTTTTATTTAGGGCATGAATTGAGAGTAGATTATTAAGTTTGTTGTATAGAAATGGGCCAAGAAAAGAAAAGTAATTTCGGGCAAATTTGGTTTTTACTGATAAAAGTTGGCATATATCCCTTCTTCTTCTTCTCATATCAGTATTATGATGGGTATTTTTAAAAGGAATAAGAGAACGTTGTTTCAAGACAACATGGAGGATAAAAAGCTGACGAATTGAGAGGACTTTGGAGGACTTATAGACTTCTACCGTGGGATGACGGAAAGGAAGGAAAAGTGCAACTTTAAGGACTGCCCTTTGAGCCCTCTCAAGTGGTAAAAGGTTAGTTTTAAACGTTCCACCCCATGAGGTGATGCAATATGTGAGAAGCGATTGGCACCACGCACAATAAACAGATAGCAGTTGCTTGAAGTTAAGGACAGACCGGAGATTTTTAAACACAAAAATAAATTTCCGTATTCTGCTAGTGAGACAATTTATATGTGCGGCAAAGTTCATTTTAGAATCCAAGGTGACCCCCAAGTACTTAATATTGTCGACTTTCTCCAACTTAGGGCAAGAACAATTACCGTTATGCGGGCATGTACAGTTGTGAGCGAGAATGGAGTATGGTTGGAGAGATGACTGCGGGTTGTTCCTTAGGGTAAAGGTTATATATTTGGTTTTACTGGAATTTAAGGTGAGTATGTTAGTTCTCAGCCAACCATTTACAGTATTAAATCCAACTTGGGCATAGTTATATACGTCTTCCCATGAGTCAGCACTGAAAAGAAGCACAGTGTCATCCGCAAAGGTAATAATGCGTCCGTTTTGAAGAGAGAGATTGCAGAGTTCGTTAATATAGACCAGAAATAATGTGGGCCCAAGGATGCTTCCCTGAGGGACTCCAAAAGCTACGGGTAGGGTGTCACTAAAGTGGTTATCAATTTTAACAAATTGCGTGCGATTAGCTAGGTAATCTTTGAAGAGTGACAACTGATTTCCACGTATGCCGAGATTTTCAAGCTTACGCAGCAAGATTGGAACCGACACTGTATCAAAGGCTTTGGCTAGGTCTAAAAAGATAGCTAAGGACTTCTTTTTATCATCCATGTTTGATACAATAAAGTTTGTCAGTTCGTCCACCGCCATGGCCGTCGATTTCTTTGCACGAAAACCGAACTGATGCTGGGACAGCAAGTTATTTGACTCTAGATATTTCACCAATCTGTTGTTCAATAGCCGTTCCAGAATTTTTGATAAGGTAGGCAGAATAGCTATTGGTCTATAATTATTAATACAGTGTCGGTCCCCACTCTTGTGAATGGGATGGATGAGTGCCTTTTTAAACGCAAGTGGAAAGGTACCAGATTCCATCGCCAAGTTGCAGACGTGAGTAATGGATGGTACTAAAAGATTTTTATGTGCAATAAGAAGATTTGAGGAAATATTGTCGCAGCCCACGGCACAGTCGCGCTTGAGAGAGGAAACAATGGCAGCTACCTCGTCCTCATCAGTGGGCAGGATAACTATGGAATGGGAAAAGGTAGGTAGTGGGGTAGTAGTAGGAAGGTAATCATGATCCTGCTGTTGGGCGGTTATTTTACTGGCTAAGGTTGAGCCAATATTGGCAAAAAAGTGATTTATTTTATTTAAGGAATGGACTGGTGGAGCCTGTGGGCTTATTAACTCAGTAGGTGATGACTTAGGTCTTGATCTATTTGAGACCTTATTTATTACTTTCCAAAGGCGGCGGTTGTCCTTTTCAGCCTTTTTAACTTCTTCCCTTTCAAATTCCCTTTTTACCTTTTTTAAAATTTTGTTGCAGTAGTTTCGATACCTTGTGTATGTTGTCTTTAGTATTAAATTGTCTGGATGTTTTTTTAGTTTTTTATTTAGGTTGTCTCTGTTTTTTATACATCTCATGAGACCTGGGGTAATCCAGGGTTTTATAATTGTTTTACGCTTGGAGACGGTAATCATTTTAGTGTTTGACTCTACTATAGTTTCAAGAATGTGAATCAGTTTGTCAGCTGCTTCGTTTGCATCAAACGTCTCGAGAACTGATTGAAAGTTTGCTTTTTTTAGGTCGGATAGTAATCCAGCTGAATCTATCCGTGAGATCAAGTGTTTCAGGTGTCTCGGAAAACATTGATTCAATGAAAGGATGACAGTATAATGATCAGTGAGGGTTGTTTGAGCTATAAAAACATTTGCGGGTAATTTAGTTTTAAGAATAATATGATCTAGACATGTCTTTCCGTGTGTTGGAATTACGTGAGCCGGTAGCAAGCCGTGAAAAGAGGCCAGATCGAGGTAAGGTGACGCATTTTGATCATGATTAGAAGTACTAATATCTATATTAATGTCACCGGTGAGAATAATGTTTTTACAAGAAGAATAGTTTGTTAATATTCCATTTAGTGATTGTAGGAAGTTTGAGATATTTTTATACGATGGCGGGCGATAAATAGCCAGAACAACGGTGTCATTATTAATTTGTATTGTTAAACAATTTGCGTCATAAAATTCAGGCTCAACAACGTTAACATGTATACCATTTTTTATGTAAACAACTACACCCTCGTTTTGTGTTTTGTTATTTTTAGTTGAGTAATGGTTATAGCCATTTAATACCGGAAGATTTGAGGTATGCGGTAACCAACATTCCGTGAGAATTATCAGGTCCCACGAAGTTCTCGATTGTGCTAATAGGACATTAAATCCTGACAAGTTGCAATTTATGCTTCTTATGTTTTGACTGATAATTTTAAGACGTTTTTCGTTATTTGGGATGAGGTCTAAGCAATCGGCCAAGTCACATGTAGTAGAGTCAGCTATTGAAAGGTTGTCAATGTCATCGTTTATTAGATTTGAATTATCGAAGATTAAGGTTTAAAAGATAGAGGCAGAGTTTAATGTGCATAGCTGTACAAATCAGAGAGACATGACACGAATCGATTGCTCCCCACCGGATCCCTCCTGTACAAAAGAAGTTCAGTAGGGAGGCGGCAATCGGTATAGAACAGAGAACAACTGTAAAAAAGCTTTTCTTGTTTATATATTGCATAATCGAAATCCCAAAAAGAAGCGAAAAGAGTGTGTAATTGTGTGTGGAGTTGTTTATGTGTAATTGTTTGTTTGTATACGTAGGTGTTTTATAGATACGAAAAATTAATTGAATAACATTAATTAACATTTTAAAATAGTAATAAAAATACATGCAGGGATTTAGTGAATATTGACCAGATAGTCATTTTACAATTATATTAGCAAAATCCATTTCCGAGTTAACGGTTATGCGTTGAGTGCCGTCCTCTCTGCGTAAGTAAACTTTACCATAGGCTGTCCAACAATGTTTATATTTATGTTGGGAAGCGAAATCTCTCGCTAGGAAGAACAACTTTCGAGCTTTTGCAGGTAGATTATCGGATATGTAAACGGGTACCTTTGGGCCGGGGATTCGTAGATCCGTTGTATTCAATTTACAGCTTTTATTATTTTTATTAAATTTTCTGACTGATTGCAGTATATCAGATTTAAGTAAGGCTGTAGTGAAGTCAACTATGATGGTATTATTCACAGAATTTTTTTAATTAATCCTGTACACGTCTTTAATATCCGATTTTGCAACTGCGGTATCCAGAACGGTACCAACATTTGTGATCACATTTATCAGATCCAATTTTGTTTCATTCTCAATCTTTGGTATGTTTTTTATTTCTACAGTTGTAATTTTCGATTGTTTTTCAAATTGATCTACCCTATCTTCCAGTTTCCTGATGTAATCTCGATTTGCCTTCCTCTCATCTTCATATTGTTCCATTTTTGTTAGCATTTCGTCATATTTTTTTGCAGTGAAATCTACGGAGTCCTGTAGTTTGTTGTACTGGTTTTTTATTTCTAACAGCGTCGATTCCATGTTAGAGTAGAAAACGTTTTGTTCCTTTTTTAGGTCTCTGAATACACCCGATATTTCATCTTTGAAATCAATCAAGTCGACTAGATAGTCTTGGTCGTCGCGTTTCCTTTTATTTCGACAGGTGGCGTTTGGTGCGTCCATGGAGACTTCATTTATTTCCGCAGCCGTACTTATGTTTGGCTCAGATTGGTGGTGAACTGGAGGTAACTGACTTAATACAGTAGGTGACACTGGCGTTGTGGGTTTTAGAGGCATTTTTTCTAGCAAAGTATCTAGGAAAAATGATTTAAACAAATTCTAAAATATCGAAAACTAAGATTCGAAGCTGGATTTGAACTTGCGACACTTAGTGCACGATCCGGCGATTTACGCCACCGAGCCAAGTTGACAGTTAGTCTTGTGGTACAATTTGGTAGCCACTCTCGTCTTGCGCAAATTGTTTTGGTAGGAATGTGATTAGCGTTCGAGCAGTTTCTTTGTGTTCACTTAAGAGTCCAAAGTCCAAAACAGGTAAAAAATTTAAAATTTGTTCGTTTTGATGTTAATTTTGACTTTTAAAGGTGATGCACTTGGTATTGCGGCGGGCGCACGGTTGGCGCAGTGGTTGAGCAATTGACTGCTGCGCTGCGTGTCGCGGGTTCGATTCCCGCACGGAACAAAAATTTGTATGACCTACAGATATTTGTTTCGGCTCTGGGTGTTTGTGTATGTGAGTTTATATGTTTGTAAACGCACCCACGATACAGGAAGAAATTCCTAGTGTGGGGCAATGTTTTTTTAAAAGAAAAAAAAAAAAAAAAAAAAAAAAAAAAAATTTCACTACACTTTTTTCACAGTTTGGGTCTGGTATACTGTAGTTTGATATTGTAAGTTCATATATTATTAAAAAGCACTTTTTTATCGAATTATGATTTAAATGTTCGCAGAGCTCTGTTAACACGTCCGTATACAGCAACGTCACGGTGGGGGGGGGGGATAATATCAATGTTTCTATATTTGATGATAAATTGCATCAATGTTTGCATGCCAAAATGGTAGAATGTACAAGGATTCTTAATATTAGTGTAACCACCTTATTGTAAATACCTACATTCTAAGCAAATAAATAATATTCTATTATGTTCTATTCTAAAGAATACTTTAAAATGTGAGGTATATTAACAGTACCAAGTTTATATGTTTTAGTACTACTCAGCCACTTTGCAAAATACATTCACGAGCACGAATCACAAGAAGAACGTGAACTTAGAGAGAACACTAGAAGAAACGTTATAAAAAACAAAATTGCAACTAAACTCAATATTGCTAAACATTGCTCTAAATACCAATCAGTAGAATTATTTAATAGGTTGCCTACCGACTTAAGATCATTGATTTACAAGGGTACTCTATTTAAAGCTAAACTTAAGGCATTTCTGTTGAATAAATGTTTATATTCTCTATCTGAATTGGATTACAAAGGATGGTAAATAGTTTTTATATTCAGTAATTTACCTTTTTGTATCCACCATTTATTCATGACATAAAATATACGGATTATTAGACTTTTTGTATTTTATAGAATAAATTTAAAAACATTTGACATGATTTTTACAACCATTCATTTATTGACTGTTTACAATCTATTGACATAATATTTATCATAATGTTATTGATTATTTTTGGTGAAATTTACTGTTTGAAATTTATAATTTTTGTTTTGAGCTGTGATAAATTAATGAATGTACTACAAAATTCAAACACAATGTGAATTGTTATATGAATAAATTAATAAATAAATTGATGCCTGTTGTCCCTTCAATGGTTACAGCAATAAACCCCTCTTACACAATAGATTGAACAGGTCATGATGATTCAAAATCAATTAAATCATTGAGGGTAGTTACTAGTAAAAATAAAATAAAAAAATACATAAAATTTACAAATACATAGTTAAAACTAAAAAAATTGAGAAAAACAAAGATTCTTCATCAAAAATGTAAAGCTTAATAGAGAAAGGTTGCATTTACTTAAACAATTAGATATGTATTCATTTAACTTAGAAAAAAGCACTAGGTAATACCAATCTGACACAGAAGACTTGCAGTATGAACTTGACCAACTTCAGGAGAAACTTACTTTCATGACCATCAAATATACAGCCTCTGAAAACCAAATGAGGGAATATGTATTGGCAATGAATGAGCGGGTAAGCTCACAAACTAACAAATGTGATCATTGTCAACCACCATCTGTTGAACCCACACCGGACCATTCATTGACAATATGTGATGCCACCATACCGCAGTCTAGTGCCAGTTTGCCATTAGAAATTACTAACTGTTTGCCTAAAAAGAGTGTAAATACAGAAATAATATTATTTTGTTATGAAATTGGAAAGGATCTAGGCCACTTATTGTCAAATAAATATCCAGGACACTCAATAATGAACTACTGTATGCCTGGTTGTTCTTTATTTGACACTAGCTGTTGCCCGCGGCTTCGCTCCCGTGGGCCACCCTACAGGACCCGTTTTCGGGATTAAAAAATAGCCTATGTTACTCAGGAATAACGTAGCTTTCTATTGGTGAAAGAATTTTTTCGGTCCAGTAGTTTCGGAGCCTATTCGGTACAAACAAACAAACAAACAAACAAAAAAATCTTTCCTCTTTATAATATTAGTATAGATAAAGAAAAAAGTTATAAAATGCAATTTTAACCAGGATACTACATTATTATTTTTTATTGGTAATAGGGGTAATGAGAACAAAGGTGAATTACTCCAACCATTGTGCAACCTTAGTTTAAAAAAAATGTGATGTTCACATTCCTATACAGCCAAAGTTTGCCACAGGAAGAAAACAATCTTAGATTTGAATTGAATAGGACATGTTTGTCTTTCGAAGTATGCACTTCCATGCCGTTTTGTGGAAATAAATTACATTACATAATTTAACATATAGTAGTAATTTATTCAATTTAATTGACATTAACAATTATGTTCGTAATCACTTTTATTTGACAAAAGATAGTTTTTTCATGGATAGGTACTTTCTTTCAAAGTATTGTAAAAGACAGATAGCTGTGTCGCTATCATATTATTTTTCTATTACAGCCAAGAATTTGGCTAAATAACTTGCTTCTATTGAGCAATGCCAAGACATGTTATTTAATTCAGCCAATAATTTGGTATCAAAAATTGATATTGATATTAATTTAAATTAGAAATTAGGACAATAGGGACAACCTCTTGCAAAAGTGTACAAGATAAAAATTGCAAAATAAAATCAAATAAAAGTTTAAAATCAGTAAATAGTATTAACCTGGTGCATCAAAATATTCAAGGATTTATGAACAAAGATTAAGAAGTAGAATTATTTATGAATTTCAACAGTATTGATATTCTTTGTTTAGCTGAACATTGGCTTAAAAGCCACCAGTTATTGTTCAATTTTAATAATCACCAGGTTGGTAGTTCATTCAGCAGAGTTAATGCTATACATGGTGGCTCATTGATTTAAGTAAGTAACCAGCATAAATTTAAAGACCTATCTATCCTTAGATATTGTGAGCCTATCTGTTGAGCGGACAGTTGAAATAGCTTGTATAGAATTGGAGCAGTTTATTGTATTAAGTGTATACAGACCCCCTTCAGGATTGTATGACTGCTTTGAAAAGGTAATGGATGAAGTGTTACACAAGATTTGTAACTCAAATAAATCCATTATCACTTGTGGTGATTTTAATGTTAATGTATTAGAAAACTCAGGTTCTTGTAGTAAAATAATAATTTATTTATTTTATTTATTTATTTATTCAAAATTATGTAAGTAACACCGTAACAGCAACAACGCCAATGCGATGCTACTACCACAAAGATATTAGGACTTATAGAAATACAATTAAAAATACCATTAAATTCAATTAAAAATACAATAAAAATATTACTATTAAAATAACAATTAAAATTTAATCAATCATACTATTGTAAATACAATTGAATATAAATGTGGATGGATGGAGAGGGAGAGGAAGGCCAAAGAAAAGATGGATGGACTGTGTGAGGAGTGATATGAAAGAAAAGGGAGTCAGTAATAACATGACGGGGGATAGAATGGTATGGAAGAAGCAAACGTGTTGCGCCGACCCCAAGTAACATGGGATAAGGGCAGGCAGATGATGATACTATTGTAAATACAATTAAAATACAAGTATCATTCAAATAAACACAATAAAATACAATTGAAATACCATTTCAATCCAACAAAAAATTCAATTAAAATTATTTTTCAACATTTTCAATGCACTTACTGAAGTGACACTCTTGTGAACTTCATCAGGCTACTGTGAAATATATTCATCTCATTCGATATAATATTTAATAATCTTATGTCGCGTGTCAAGGGGGCAAACTTGTTCAGGTTAGTTCTATAGGATGGCTCCAGTCATGGCATAAGTCGTTTAGTAAAATATTTGAGAAATTAATTTTAGAGCAATTGCAAATATTTTTTAATAAAAATAAATTATTAAATTTTTTTTTTTTTTTTTAGGTAAGATTTTTAATATGTACAACTGACTATTTCTAATCTTATGACTAATAACAAAACAAACATACATACAAAAGGGAGAGGGAAAAGGACTCATAGCGCATCAAAAAATTCTTCCACATCGATGTCAATGGGAAACGTGCCCAGAACGCTGGCAGCATTGCCACGTTGAATAGCAATGCTGATTCTCTGGCTGAAGAAAAGGCCAGCCCTCTGGTCACGCGAACAGTCGACTAACCGTTTACTTATGTCTCGAAAAACTCGATGAGCACTCGGACCCCATGGACCTAATGTCTCAACCCCAAACGGCTCAAACATATAACTGCCAATAAGGTTGTTATATTTGCGCCGTTTGAGGTTTTCTGCACCAGCAGCAGCTGCCCCAGCACAGCCCGCCGTGCTAAGAAGATGGGATGGCGCAAGGGTATCGACACATGTTGCATCCCACACCAAAGGCCTACCCAACTTCCAAGGCATTATGGTCATCCCATCCGGTCTCTTCCCATCGTCGCGTGCCAAACCATTGGGTTCTAAAACAGCTGGCACCCCGGCGGTGACAAGAGCTCGACGTATGATGTCATTAATGCTGGCGTGCCGTGCTATCCGACCAGCGCTCCTACTGCAGGATAGGCCATGGTGTCCGAGGCGGTCGACTGCTTCACCACATTGACAGCGATGTGGAGCTCCGCTGGGAGTACCTAGTCGCAGACATGTAGCGATCCGGAAGGTAGTGTCACTCAAAAATAGAAAAAAAAAAAAAAAATATTAAATAGCTAACAGTTCGGTTTTAATCTGTAGTTGAACTACCCCTTAGTTCAACTACAGATTGTGTTCAGCTATTAGCATTAGCATGCTCTTGGCCTGCCTGCCTGCGGCCTACCGCCACGCGAGCCGGTGCCTGCGCAGCCTACCCTGCGCAGCCTAGCCACTACAGTTCCGGCGGCTGGTCGCGGAGCCTGTGCTGACAGCTCAATTCAATTCAATTCATTTATCAATAACGATTTTTACATCATGTCTGAATTTCTATAACTAAATATAAATAAGAAACATCATGCATGCAATCCATACTTAAATCATAACAATTATCGAAATTAAATTAAAATCTGAATAATAATAAGAATAATACAAAAAAAAAAGAGAATTAATGTCAAATGTCAATTAATAAAATACCTACAATATAATTTCCATTTCATGTCAATGATTTAAAATTCATCAAGAGAATATAGACACTTGTTTAACAAGAACTGTTTAAGCTTATTCTGAAACTTACTTGTATAGACTAGACTTTTTATTTCTGTCGGCAGATTATTGAACATTTTTATTGACTTGTGGTAGGCGCTATGCTTTATAACGTTCAGGTGAGGTACTTGCTTCGTCTGGAGATCTTTTCTTCTTGTACTCTCCCTTTTTTGCCTTTCATCTTCAGTCTCATATTCAAAGGTATATTTCGATAAGTGACTAAGTAAGACCAAAATGTACAAGCTTGGGACTGTCAATATATTTAAGTCATTAAAATGAGGCTTGCATGATTCTTGCTGTTGAATTCTTACTATGGTTCTGATGGCTCTTTTCTGAATCACAAAAGCTTTTTGAGTGTTGTAATCATAACTTCCTCTCCAGAAAAGTATGCTGTATCTCAGTTTTGCCTCTACTAATGCGTAATAGACCATTTTTAAATGTTTTATGGTTACCTCATTTCTTAGACTTCTAAGTACGTAACATGCAGAGCTGATTGCTTTCTCTAGGTATGTTAGCTCTTGTTTCCACTTTAACTGGCTATCTATATGAACCCCCAGAAACTTAACCACCTGGACCACCTTCATTGTTTCTCCATTTATGACGCAGTTAATGCTATCTTTATTATTAGAAGTGGAACGAAAAAGCATGATATTGGTTTTACTGGCATTAACCTTAAGACCGTTGACAGCAAACCAACTGTGGAAGATAGCTAAGGTTTGATTAACTATGGCGTTAAGTGCGTGTCTATTGCCAGCCGAAATAACGGCATTGGTATCATCGGCAAACACCACAAGCTGGATAGATCCCGCAGCTGTTTCCCTCATATGTTGTATTAGGTCATTAATAAAAAAGATAAAAAATATCGGACCCAGTATGGAGCCTTGTGGAACGCCAGTGTGCACAGGAGAGAGTTTGGACCTGTATGTTTCTTCACTTGGACAATTTTTAGTTGAGCAATTTGACACAACAGCTTTGATCTCCACGAACATCTTCCTGTTTTTTAATTTTGCGTGAGAAGTGTCAATACTTTACCCCTGACACCGTAGTGTTCAAGTTTTTCTAGCAGTAGTTTATGATCCACCGTGTCAAATGCTGAACTTTAATCTAGGAAAAGCCCAGCTACTTTTTGTTTGTCGTCCAATCTGCTAGCTACATCCTTAATTAGAGTCGATATTGCGTCTTGTGTCCCAACGTTTTTCTGATAACCAAATTGACTTCTACTTAACACACCATTTAGGTTGAAATGTCTGAGTAATCTGGTTTTAATTAGCTTTTCAAGAATTTTTGAGTGAATAGGTAATAACGAGATTGGTCTGTACATCTTTGGGTCGGTTTTAGAACCCTTTGCCCTTCCGCTTCACCCAGAGCAGAAGAAGTCATTAGATGAAATCCAACCAAAAAAAAAGGTTTTACATGTCTTCTTCGACCATATTTGTCCATGTTTGTTTACGACTTTCCAAACATCTTTTGAGATGTTCGTTGATTTTGCTAATTGAGATTGTACTGTTAGCTTTTTGGCCATATTTATTACTTTCCTATACAGAGCGAAGTATTTTTGCCTATAGTCCATCACAGTGTCATTTTGTCTATTCCCTTTTCCAGAATATAGAAATCGTTTCATCTTGCTAGAAACCTTTACACCCTTAGTGACCCAACGCAGCTGCGTATTACGCGTTAAGTGTACCTGAAGTTTCCTTTTTCTAAAACAGCGTGTGAACATTTCGTCGAATTGCTTTAAAAATGAGTTAATTCCAAAATCACTCCAGTCGTGATTTAATAGCAATTTTCTAAAATTTCTTCTTGTATTTGCATTAAAAATCCGTTTGGTAATTTGAATTCTACTGGTGTTTATATTCCTACATAGTTCGTTACTTCTATGTACTGTACTGCAAAGTAATCCCGCATGTCCATCTGCCAAGCCATTGTGGTCAACATCGCAACCTATCAAGCAATCATCTGACAAGTTGGTGAAGACATTATCTATACAAGATCGTGAGTCATTTCGAATAAATGTAGTCGAACTAATTAGAGGTCTGAAATTGTAACATGTCAATAGATTTAATAAGTCATTTCTTTTTTACTGTCAGTTGATAAGTCAATATTAAAATCACCGCAAATTACACAGTTCTTGTTAAAGAAATGTTCTAATAGTTTTTCGAGCCTTACCATAAAAGTGTCCAAGTTTTTATCATAAGGCGTACGATAACAGCATCACACAGATAGGCCAGTTGAAACATCTTTGACACAGCACAATTCAAAACTGTCCATTTTATATAATTTTTTAGCAATGGGCAGCTCCTCGTATTCCCTGTTCGTTTCTGTTAGGATAATAGTCCCTCCTCTCAGCTTATTTACTCTGGTATTATATGATGCAACATTATACTTTGAAATATTTAGTAAAGAAACTAGTTCTTCGCTAAGAAAATGCTCGCTGATACACAGGTAATTCGAAGGACTACTCAAGCCATCTAGATATATTTCTAATACATCTTTCTTATTATTTAGGCCACACGCTGTATGTAGCTATTCAAGTTCTGAAAGATATTTACAATAGCCACATTGTTGACTTTGCCTGTATTTTTAGAAAACATTTTATAATTATATTCCAGATGTTTGTTGGTATCAAAAAAATATGCATATTTAAAAGTCTGATTACTTTGGTACATAAGTTGATTGAAAGCTTCTATTCTAGTATTAAATAAGTTAACATTCCATTTAAATTTAAAATTAGGAGAACACAGAATAACATTAGTATGCATTACATTTTCGATTTTACATTTTATGTGATTAACCAGTTTTTCATAATTATTGGATTCTAAAAAGTCTTTTTCGCCGAGAAGGATAATACAATAGTCATTTATAGTATAATCTAATAATTTCTTGTCCAATGATGCAAGAAGCTCTGCTGTACCCGCATTGGGCTTACAGTAGTGACAAATTTTAGCGTTCGGAAAAGTGTTTTTGGCTATTCTTAATATATTATTTACATTATTAGCACTAATTATACATACTTTGTTGTAACATGTATTATCCAAAATTAATTCATGTTGAGTCGTCGATCCCATTGTGTGCTCTGTAATCGTGGTGCCGTCTGAAGTTGCGTGTAATGGCAGCACATTGTAGACAACACTAGATTCTATGTCAGGTAAGTTTGATTCTTCAGACGGCGGTTTATTTATCCCAATTCATTGCGAGAAGCTCTGTTTTGTGCATTTTGTTGTATATAGCTGTGTATCAGTTTGTGTTTGTTTTGTTTTACAGCTTGTTAGAAATGTTCATGTTCGCTTTGGTGTACTTTGGTTTATTTTACTTGGGCTAATTGTTGTAACTTTTTTGTATAATTGATTTTTCCTAATCAAGTCTTCATTTGCGCACCAAAGCTTACTATTTTCTAGATTTAATATATCTATCTCCTTGTGAGCACTATCTAATTGAGATTCAAGTTTGTGGATTTCATACTTTAATGCTCGTACTTGATCGTAGTCCTCGTCAACTGATAAGTCAGGCATGCTACTAGCAGTGCACTCGATTATCTGTGATGTTGAGTCATTGTCGTTTGGAGCAGGATCCGAATTAGTTCGAACGCGCGTACGACGAACTGTAATATTTTCGAGGTAGTCCATACTAGAAATGTTGAAATAGATTTAATTTAATTCTCAAAAAGAGCTTTATGTCGTTGCTTAGGTTTGAACTCGCAACCTCCTCACTGACAGTCGTCCTCACTTACCGCTTAGTCAATTTCACTATAGTTATAGAAGTGAAATTTACAACCACTAAGCGAGCTTGTAGTGATTAAATGTTTTTAAGCCTGATGGATCTATTTTAAAGTTTTAATACACAATAAGGCAGTATAAAGATTTACACTAGATGGTGCGATTTTAAGGTTTTAATGTTCATACTATAATTTATATGGTCACACCGGTTAAAGATTGTCTATTGTTGTTGGGGCAAAATAACAGATGGCGCCTGCTTTAACGTAATAATGAGTTGCAGTTTTGATGTTATTTTGTAGGAATTTAGGATATGCTAACGTTTTTACTACACTTTTTATTGTAATTTAGTACACTACATATTGTTATTTAGCACATCACACTCTGAGAACAATGTCTGTTTTAGTTTATTGTACTGTACAACGGTATTGTTCAAGCTACGACCGTTAGATGGATTGCACTTTCTTTGAGTTATTACACTTTCCAGGGTTTTCACTTAGTTATTTATTATTCGTCCTGTTAAAATGCACTTTATATTGTAAGGTCAAATGCTTTTAAACATTGGATTATCACTATTTATATTTTAAATTTTACTTTAATTAGGGAACCGATGTAAACAGTGGCACAGTGAGGCCTACCCACGAATGATGACGGATGGACGCTCCCCCAGCGTCTGCCACGTGCTGCCAAGGGATGGTACCCACTTCCTACCTTTATACTGTGATAGTGCTCAGAACAGAACATAGTGACTATACGTACCCGCAACCTAGCTGTGGACCTTTAGTTCTATAAATATATGTATTAACTTGTCCAGCTGTTTCATTACCATCTACCTAACGACCTACTATCCGTTAGCGGCCTGCGCAGCCTACCCTGCACAGACCTAGCCGTTACAGTGGCGCCCAGGCTTAATCTTACTATCTGTCACTCTGTTCTGAATCGATACCTAGCACGCTTGCTTTTTGTACATCGTTGTGGTATAGAATAAGTCGTTGTGTTATTATCAGTCACTACTAATAGTTTATATTTGTAATAATGTGAACTCACCCGATTAATTACATACACTTAAGAAAGGCTGAGAGGAGCTCGTGGCTAAATAATAACAGCCGCACGGGTCGAACATCATGGTTAAGCAACGCTTGACGAAGGTTGGTCCGTGGACGGGTGACTATTTCAACATACCGAGTTTCCTCCGTGCTTCGTAAAGCACGTTAAGCCATTGGTCCTGGCTGTCATTTAAAGATCTTTGACAGTCGTTACGGGTTGTCGGAAGCTTGAGATCTAACAACAGTCTTGCCAAGGGGTACTGTGTTATCCAGTTACTGGATTGTGGAGGTCAGATAGGCAGTCGCTCCAAGTAAAACACTGGTACTCAGTTGAATCCGGCAAGACTGGAAACCAACCCCAATATAGTTGGGAAAAGGCTAGGCAGATGATGACTTAAGAAAGGCTGAATAAGAATATGAAGTCTTGATACGGGGTGGTGAAATTGGTACTTGCCTAAGCTTAAGGCAATAAATCAACAATTTGTGTAAAAAATATACCAGTATTGACATACATTAATCAGGCATTGATGAAAATGAGAATTTATGTGCGTTAAAGGCAACAATAGGTGAATACCAATTGAGTTTAGGTGAAATTAACAATGAAGCGGGATTAGCCAAGGGTATATCTTACAAAAAGCATATCAAATACAGACTAGCCCGTATCAAACCAACCATCCCGGAGAACATACTACTAAAACAAAAGTTAGAAGAAAAATATAACACACTATAATCACACATTACCAAACTAGAAACTAAGTTTAGTTCTGGTAGCTCACAACGAACTGACACAACTGCTGCTACAAACACTAACTTAACCGTAACATGCACTAATCACGTGCCAAATAAGCCTAAGTATGATGGCAAAACTTGCGTGCGATCTTTCATACAAAAACTACAGGTAAGTAATATAACAAATAAAAGGAGATGATTTGTTTAACTTCGCGTTTGATATCTTCACGGATAATGCGCTGCATTGGTATAGGAATGTAAAACCAAACGTCACCTCATCGAAAGAACTATTAGAACAATTAAAGGCTGCTTTTGACTGCGATGACTATGATTATAGACTGCTTACCGAGATTACAACACGATCACAAGGCGAAACAGAAAACATAACAATCTACATATCTATAATGAGCGGTTTATTCAATAGATAAAATACTAAACCAACAATAGCGGAGATGTTTGATATCATTGTTCACAACGTTAAACCAATGTATGCGGAAGCACTAGCTACCAGTAACGTGCAAACTCTGGAGCAATTAGAGTCGGTCTGTAAAAACTATGAAAAATATAAGATGTGGGCAGCACACTATCAAGACCCAACAAAAACAAACCTCAACTCCTTGGCTCCAGAATTTGCTTACGTCAAGCCAACTAATAAAACTACCAGCACTAACTCAAAACCATACTATAGCCGCTACAGGTATGGCCGCGGGGACAGCTATAAAAAACCAGAAACATCCGGGGATGACTCTCACTCAGCTCAACCGATAGCGTTAGTAGACAAAAAAGGCACAGATACACCAATCAGAGGTCAACCTTATTGCCCTAGGTGTAGGTCAAACTCACACTCACTACGACAGTGTACTGCAGACCGAATCCTAATTTGTTTTAAATGCGGAAAAGAAGGGGTGAAGTACCCTGATTGCGCGAAGTGTCATCCACCAAAAAACTAACAGAGGAACAAAAAGTAACAACTGAGAAAATTAAGATACAATTCAACAACATTTCCTCAGAAAAAAAAGGCCTAGGCCGGACTAACTTAATAATACATAGTATAGACACAGGTGATGCACCCCCTATACGGCAACGTTACTACAGGATGTCTCCAGAGAAATAGCGTGTTCTCGGTAGGGACTAGACGAGATGCTTGGCCTGGATGTGGTGCAACCATGTGAAAGTCCATGGTCTTCCCCAGCCCTGCTAACACCGAAAAAGGATGGCAAATTGCGGTTTTGTTTGGATAGTAGGAAACTAAACGCTATTACAAAAAAAGATGCTTACAATTTGCCATACATTTCGGAAATACTAGACAACCTGAGGGATGCAAAATACCTAACAAGCATTGAGCTATACAAAAGCTTCTGGCAGTTACCACTAAATGAAACTGACAAAAACAAAACAGCGTTCTACATACCTGGCCGGGGAACATACAGATTTAAAACACCGTTCGGACTTACAAATGCGCCTGCTACGCAATAACGAATGGTAGATAAAATGTTTTACGGACCAGAGTTTGAGAATAGGGTCTTTGCTTTCTTGGATGACATAGTGCTAGTGTTATTAGATTTTGAAAACCATATATAGTCCAGTAGGAATACAATTATTTTCCACATAACCTTTGATAATTCAAAAGTTTGTTATTTTCGCTGGGTGTATACCTTATGTGAATTCAACGCTATGTACAAAAATGCTAACAGTTTAGAGTTATGCAATAGGCATAAAGTAGGTATTTCCTATTATTTCGTGTTATAACAATAATATAAAATTTAAATTTAAATAATTTACTGTTTCTTTATTAGTACTATCTAAACTTTATATTAGTGAAAATGCTAACAGACACGTACTGTGGAACAAAGGAAAACTGAAAATGGCTCGTAACACTTTCAATAAAAGATTTAAGTTTTCAAATCATTTCCTATATGCATAGAGGGATTAGTTATACGTTACAACAAAAGTTCTAACAACTAAGTATAATGCTGCACAGGTTATTGTATTTTTACATTGTGATTTGCGAAATATTGAATTTATGTTTATAAATTTGCGCCTACATATTCGAAATAATAAACTCTACCACCATACGAAAGTTTAAACACTTATGTGCTATGCTAGTTTAATAAATCAAATACAATTTGGGTTTTGCGGGGCGCGGTGTAGGTATGTACGATCAGTATAAATTCTTCGAACCATACAGACCACAGAGGCCCACATCATAAACTGACTCTTCTGATGATTTTTAGAAAAACATTACCGCGCAAATTCTTATTTCAAACTGGCGTCTAGTATCTGACAGATCGTTCACTGTTATTTTGCCTATGAATGCAACCTTATTGCTACGATAATAAAGATCACTAAAATAGGTAATCTGGCATGTGTTATACAAGCCTTCCCCGTGCGAATCGAATATATGTTAAAATTATGTCTGGTACTGTACGACTGCCCCATATAAGAACGCAGTAGGTGACATATTTTTATAATGGTTTTATACCCTGATAATCTTATTTATATTATTTTAATGAGTTTTAATGTGCTGCGATGGACTGTGTAATTTTAACCAGGAAATTTATAATTTGAATTGAGATTTGGTGCTTTAATTAATAAATTTATTTACAATAGGAAAGTCCCTTCAAGTTGTAAAAACACCTTAAATTAGCAAATGTCCGGTACTTAATAGGTATTGTATTATCTTGTTTAGAGATATGTAAAATATTTAATAGATTTAGGAAACCATTAATATCATTTGTGTTATTACGTACAGTTCACCCGTAAGCCTTGTTTAGTACTCGCTTATTATTATTTTTTTCGTTTAGTTACCTAACACAAGATGATATTCATTATAGGCTAATTCAAATAATATTTTTGCGCTATCCTGGAATATAATATTTTATGGCATTTACTAGGTTTTGATGTACAGCAATCGTGTGGTAAGGTCACGTGGTGCCGATTTTTCGTTATAATAGAGTTTAAAAACTAATAGATAGGGCGCAATAGACACGATTATATAAAATTTTAACCTTTAAAATAAAAAATGTTCTAAATCTTGGTAAGCGTATCACAAAATTGACACCTAAACTTGCCGGACTCACTAGGGTTGCTACTATATTGATTCTGAATAAAAAAAATGAGTAGGTAATATTTTACAAACATAAATACATCGATTTGTTTAAGCGTACATCATATCATGCTTACAGTGTCATCTACTAAGGCTTAGTAGGTAACACTGCCTTTATTGTATTAGGTTTTAGGACCAGCGATGTAGTCAATTTAGTTATGTGACAGTTGCACCGGTTATAAGATGTTTGATATTTCTACAGTCACATCTGTTTGGAAAAGGCATTTGCTTGAACATTTCCCTAATATGTTGGGGTTGACTTCCACTGTTTTCAGTCGAACCAGACGCATCTGAATACCAGTGTTTTATATGAAGTGACTGCCTACCCTGCCAACCCAGATTATACGGTAATCCTACTGGATAATACGGTACCCTTTTGTTAGGGTGGCCGCAGACTTTCGCGTTTCTGACGACCCGTAACGACTGTCAAAGATTCACGATACGGAGAATTTTATTATTCTGTCATCTCGATATACTGTCAGCACGGCAGGTACGACTATTCCGTGTTCTGTGAATATTTGTTTCTTATTCTTTTTATAGGAACAAAGAAGGTTGAAATCGTATTCGGTTTCGCGCCTCATTCAATGCATTCGGAGTGGAGTGTCATCGCGCCCCGCAATACCCAATTGTATTTTATTTATTAAACTAGCATAGCACATAAGTGTTTAAACTTTTGTATGGTGGCAGAGTTTATTATTTCGAATATGTAGGCGCAAATTTATAAACATAAATTCAATATTACGCAAATCACAATGTAAAAATACAATAACCTGTGCAGCATTATACTTAGATGTTAGAACTTTTGTTGTAACGTATAACTAATCCCTCTATGCATATAGGAAATGATTTGAAAACTTAAATCTTTTATTGAAAGAGTTACGAGCCATTTTCAGTTTTCCATTGTTCCACAGTACGTATCTGTTAGTATTTTCACTAATATAAAGTTTAGATAGTACTAATAAAGAAACAGTAAATTATTTAAATTTAAATTTTATATTATTGTTATAACACGAAATAATAGGAAATACCTACTTTATGCCTATTGCATAACTCTAAACTGTTAGCATTTTTGTACATAGCGTTGAATTCACATAAGGTATACACCCAGCGAAAATAACAAACTTTTGAATTATCAAAGGTTATGTGGAAAATAATTGTATTCCTACTGGACTATATATGGTTTTCAAAATCTAATAACACTAGCACTATGTCATCCAAGAAAGCAAAGACCCTATTCTCAAACTCTGGTCCGTAAAACATTTTATCTACCATTCGTTATTGCGTAGCAGGCGCATTTGTAAGTCCGAACGGTGTTTTAAATCTGTATGTTCCCCGGCCAGGTATGTAGAACGCTGTTTTGTTTTTGTCAGTTTCATTTAGTGGTAACTGCCAGAAGCTTTTGTATAGCTCAATGCTTGTTAGGTATTTTGCATCCCTCAGGTTGTCTAGTATTTCCGAAATGTATGGCAAATTGTAAGCATCTTTTTTTGTAATAGCGTTTAGTTTCCTACTATCCAAACAAAACCGCAATTTGCCATCCTTTTTCGGTGTTAGCAGGGCTGGGGAAGACCATGGACTTTCACATGGTTCCACCACATCCAGGCCAAGCATCTCGTCTAGTCCCTACCGAGAACACGCTATTTCTCTGGAGACATCCTGTAGTAACGTTGCCGTATAGGGGGTGCATCACCTGTGTCTATACTATGTATTATTAAGTTAGTCCGGCCTAGGCCTTTTTTTTCTGAGGAAATGTTGTTGAATTGTATCTTAATTTTCTCAGTTGTTACTTTTTGTTCCTCTGTTAGTTTTTTGGTGGATGACACTTCGCGCAATCAGGGTACTTCACCCCTTCTTTTCCGCATTTAAAACAAATTAGGATTCGGTCTGCAGTACACTGTCGTAGTGAGTTACGAGCCATTTTCAGTTTTCCATTGTTCCACAGTACGTATCTGTTAGCATTTTCACTAATATAAAGTTTAGATAGTACTAATAAAGAAACAGTAAATTATTTAAATTTAAATTTTATATTATTGTTATAATACGAAATAATAGGCAATACCTACTTTATGCCTATTGCATAACTCTAAACTGTTAGCATTTTTGTACATAGCGTTGAATTCACATAAGGTATCCACCCAGCGAAAATAAAAAACTTTTGAATTATCAAAGGTTATGTGGAAAATAATTGTATCCCTACTGATCTATATTTCAAACTGGCGTCTAGTATCTGACAGATCGTTCACTGTTATTTTGCCTATGAATGCAACCTTATTGCTACAATAATAAAGATCACTAAAATAGGTAATCTGGCATGTGTTATACAAGCCTTCCCCGTGCGAATCGAATAAATATTAAAATTATGTCTGGTACTGTACGACTGCCCCATATAAGAACGCAGTAGGTGACATATTTTTATAATGGTTTTATACCCTGATAATCTTATTTATATTATTTTAATTAGTTTTAATATGCTGCGATGGACTGTGTAATTTTAATCAGGAAATTTATAATTTGAATTGAGATTTGGTGCTTTAATTAATAAATTTTATCATTATTTACAATAGGAAAGTCCCTTCAAATTGTAAAAACACCTTAAATGGTACCTGGTACCCAGCGAAAATAAAAAACTTTTGAATTATCAAAGGGCATATTCTTCTGGCTACTGGACTAATAGCCTTCGTAACTAAAGTGTATAATCTAATGTGTGTAATAAACTATCAAACGCTAACTTAATAATAAACATGGACAAGTGCCAATTTTTTCGTGATGAATTGAAATATCTAGGCTACGTAGTTAACTCAAGGGGACTACATCCAGACCCAGAAAAAGTAGAAGCGATACAGAAGTTCCCAATACCCACCAACCCTAAAGAAGTAAAAAGACTCCTAGGAACGGCATCATGGTATAGACGTTTCGTACCAAACTTCAGCACTCTAGCAGCACCATTAAATAGACTCACAAGCTCAAGTAAGAAGGCTCCCTTTGACTGGTCTCAGGAATGTCAAGAGTCCTTTACTATACTAAAGGAAATACTAATAACGGCCCCAGTACTATCGTGTCCAGACTACACCATTCCATTCGAAGTACACACAGATGCCAGTAACTATGGTATCGGCGGTTTGTTAACACAAATTAGGGACAGCGTTGTCTCAACCCCCGGGTCAGCAGAAGACCTGCAGCATGCACGGCACTTCACAGATGGGCTGGTTGACGTTCTTTGGGTTCAAAGGTCTTGAAGTGGTACATCACACGGTAGTGAATTCACAAACTCTTCAGATGCTGAAACGTTCAGCTTGAGACACGATAAGAGGAAGAAACGTTCATCCAGCTCAGGGCGCTACTTTGTACTGCACGCCATGGATATATAGCACCGCGACGTAGGTCGAGGGTACGTTTGGCGATGATTTACCAACAACCCTCAATTCGACAATAAGAATCGAACATGATTTCTTAAACTACAAAATCCTTCCGGACGATTGGCGCGCTGGGGAATAAGATTGTCGGTCTTTAACTTTGACATACAACATAGACGTGGTACAGATGACACCTTACCAGACGCATTGTCACGGGCTTGTCCGATCGCAGCTCTCACAGAAGGAAAGACTACACAGTCAAGCCCGCCTAAACAGACAGACGACACTTGGTACCAAAATAATTGGTTGCCAACAAAACCCAACAGCATTCCTAAACTATACAGTAAAAAATAACAAATTGTACCGTTATGAAAAAAGTAAATTCGCAATACTATGCGAGTTCGATTGGAAAGAAGTCATTCCGAAGGAAGATAGACAACAAATAATTACTAATAACCATGCCGAACTAACCGCAGCACATTTAGGTATCCATAAAACATACAAACGACTAACACTACGCTTCTACTGGCCAGGGATGCATGGTGACGTGGTGAGGTTTGTAACGGCATGTGACACTTATATCGCTTACAAACAAGAAAATCACGCCCCCCTTAGGACTAATGGGGAAGCCTAAAGAGTGTTCATGTCCTTTCCAAATGCTGAGTATAGACATAGTAGGGCCACTGCCGTTCACTAGACGTCAAAACTCATATCTATGTGTTGCTACTTGTTGTTTTTCTAAATACTGCCTATTATTTCCCATAAGGAACGCAAATGCCACTACTATAGTACGGCTGTTAGAAGACAATATATTCATGGTCCATGGCATACCACAAGTTGTAATTTTGGATAACGGAACACAGTTTACTACTATTGAAATAAAGAACCTCTTTAAAAAATACAATATTCCTAATGTACACTAAACACCAAGATATACACCACAGGTAAATACAGTGGAACGCTACAATAAAACTATAATCACGGCGTTATCCACATTCATCAATGATGACCAGCGCTCCTGCGACTTTCACATCCCAAAGGTTCAGTTTGCACTAAACAGCTCTACCAGTGAGGTCACAAGCTACACACCAGCGTTTCTGGTCTATGGTAGGGAGTTGATTGCTGACGGTTCTCACTATCAGGACACTGATATAAAGGAAATAATATACCAACCAAGGGACCACTCTGCAGAGAACTTGGGCGTCCTATCAAGCATCTTCGACAAGGTACAATCAGCTTTACTGAAAGCATTCTACACTAGTAACTACAACCTTCGTAGGAAGGACGTAGAATTCAATGTGGGTGATGTAGTCTGGAAACGTACGTATTACCAGAGCGATAAGGACAAATATTTCAGCAAAAAACTGGCACCTAAGTTTGTAAAATGTAGGGTATCAAAGAAACTGTCTCCACTGGTGTATGACTTGGTAGTTATACAAGGAAAACCACTGGGTACCTGGCATATCAAGGATCTAAAGTGGAAGAATCCACAGTAGTCCCGTAGGCCTAGCTAGCTAGCGTTTGACACACTGGGTCAAACGATGCCAAGGGACTACTACCACCACATCTCGTGGGAGGTCAATCACCAACAGGGATTTATCTATTTACCTTTGGCTGCAGGAGTCCTAAGCTCCTTTGGTACTTAACTTCTGGTCAGTTGATGTACACACTAATCACATCTACTATAGTAACTAAGGTTCTTGCCTACGGATTATGCGAGAGTTCGCTTTTCTCAATTGAAAATAGTCTAAACACAATTAAGAAAATAGCCTTATCAAAAATTTATCTATTCGTTAAAACGGCGTTGCCATAGTGAATGCTGGGGACCCCAATGGGGTGTTTAATTTTTGATGGAATAGCAGGTCTCTATGGTAACTACCCTTAGCTGTTGAGTTGTCATGTCGTGTTACAAAGAACTTAAAGACGGCTCCTACAAAAAAAAGGTGACCTCAACCAGTCGGTGCAGGTGCGTTCAAGTATAACTAACTAATCTACTACGTAAAAATGGCGTTACCATAGAGAATACTGTAGACCCTACAGGGGCGTTACTTATTAGTGGCAGAGTAGATCTCTATGGAAACTACCCTTAACTTTTGTGTTGTACTACTTGTAATGTTCAAAAAAAAAATGAACATCATATAGACGGCGCCTACAAGAGAGGTGACCGCAACCAGATTGACAAACAGCCAAAACACAAATACTACATGATACACCAGACGACGATGCCGCAATTCTTTACAATATCAACAAGAACAACCTACTACCACTAACCTAACCACTCCCCTTACATTCAGACCTACACACGAACCCACTTACATACTAACCCACTAACTTACCACCGCTAAACTAACATAACCGATCCCACTAACACACAAGCAATTACACACGAAACTACACTGACCCCAAGGGCAAACATACCAATAGAGGTGCAATCACACTCCTAATTGTGCACGGGAGGAATCACCAGAACTAACATGAGGCACTTTCATATCGGGTAGGAATCCAGCCAAAGGTGTAAATGGCTGGCTTCTGAACTAGATAGAGGAAAGTATATTAAGTTTTAACGGATTTTATACAGGTAAAATCCTCTCTCTGCAGACGGGGTACTGTAGCGTTGTGGGGATTCTCAACTGGAAATAGTCGAGTGATACTAAAAATCATGATTGCTGCTGCACGCTATCCACGCACGCTACCCAAGTCTTGGCCTGCCTACCTACGACCTACCGCCACGCGAGCCGGTGCCTGCGCAGCCTACCCTGCGCAGCCTAGCCGCTAAAGTTCCGGCGGCCGGTCGCGGAGCCTGTGCTGACAGCACCCCCAGCGTCTGCCACGTACTGCCAAGGGACGGTACCCCCTTCCTACCTTTATACTGTGATAGTGCCCGGAACAGAACATAGTGACTATACGTACCCGCGACCTAGCTGTGGACCTTTAGTTCTATAAATATATGTATTAACTTGTACAGCTGTTTTATTACTATCTACCTAACGACCTACTATCCGATAGCGGCCTGCGCAGCCTACCCTGCACAGACCTAGCCGTTACAACTGTTTGAATATATTTTTATTGTATAAACTATTTTTTTTTTAGTATTATATAACTGCACAGCACATGTGTGAGTACTTTTGATACTTTTTACCTGCACGTAGTATGTAGTGCTATTCTGTGTGCATAATCTTCAAATATATAAATTTATTAATTATATATTATATTATTTATTTATTTTCAGGCAACTAAGGCACATAGATAAAATACACAAATGAAACATACAAAAATAAACTAGTACATAATTCTTAACAAAGTAAACACAAAACTATTTAATACGTTGGGTCGGCGACGTATTGCGCTGAGTCGTGGTAGCCTTCCGCGGAAACACGAACACCCGTCGGCCAAATTCTTCCTTCATGAAGGTCTCCAAATGATGAGTCGGAACCCGCAACATAAAAGAATTGAAATTAATCTTGTGACGCGACTTCAACTGCACGACTCTCAGGGAGAATTTACTCTTGATCTTTATGTACTTCACGACCTCTTCTGCCTTCGTGGAATGATGCAGACGTGACACGTACAGCTGCGTCAAAGGAATAGCGGGACGCAGCAACATGTTCGGCCCTGTCAGTGCGGAACCACAAGCAGACAAGCAGGCTTCTTCGTCTTCTAGTTCACCACTCGAACGAAGCCTTCTTCATCCGTCTGTCTTGTTCTTGTTACCGCTTGCAACGAGCTTAGAACCTAGTCAGAAGGCCCCTGGGCACCTCTTGCTTGCTTGGGTTGCTGCTGATTTTTTGCAGAAGCAGTAATAATGGCAGCCGAGTAAGCGCGTCCGTCGTCCGTCGTCGTTGACGTGCTATTATTCGTCAGCGCCCCAACAATGGGAGACGCGGGGAAGGCGGTGCACGCTTTTGCATCGGTTGCAGTGACGGCGGCCGGCGGCGAGTCAAATTTTGCTTACTCGAAACTCAGCTGCGATGCATTGAACCCGCCGTGTTGTCGTTGTTAGCTGACTCGTGTGACCTACATACCGTGTTGCGTAAATCTGCCATCTCGGTACGTAAATCACTGATGGTAGATTGCGATGGTGCCAACTTCAACTGCAATTCAACCAGACTTGACCAACTTGGTTGTGATGTCCCGCAGTATGGTCGAATATGATGGGAGGCAGCTTGCGCAAATCCTTCGCCACGAAAGTCGGAACGTCGTCCGGGTTGTTCTTCTTCAACACTTTAATAGTGTCCTGGAGACTCCTCTCTCTTTTTTCATTCCTCCTACGGGACGGTATTCGGTCAGCCATATGGAGCGACTCATACAGCAGTGTTTTTGCCCCGCGTATCTCGTCTTCATTGAAGTTAGACGTGCAGATCTGTATCACACTGACCTCGTCCATGAAATCCAGCTGATAATGCAGGAATACCAGGACCTCGGTCGCCAAAAGTTCTTTTGAACGCATGGTGGCAGCGGCACTTGCCACGCTCGGCACAAAATAAATAATTTTCGCGTTCAGTGTAGTCGCGTCCGATTGCAACGGCTGATCGCTCTGCGACTGTATGTATTATGTAAACATTGTAAAACAATTATTTTTTTTATAGAGTAAGTATGGAGTTTCTTGTACGTTCTTCTCCATAACAAGCTACTTTTCTGACTAGACGGTAGAATCAATTGTTATTACTTGTAAATTTTAATTGTTGACGGTCAAAAGTGCCGCTTAATGGCATTTCAACTGAAATAAATATATTTGACATATGGACTTTTGCGTCCGAAATAAAGCTATTTTATTTATTTAATAATGATTATTTTATGATAAAGATGCTCACCGCAACACTTCTCAGTATCGAAATCCATGTTGAACAGATCCGGACAGTTGGGCCTGGCGAACTCACAATGCACGTTTTGAAGTCCCGCGTCGAGGCCGTATAACGCAGTTAGGACCATTAAGTGCGGGGGTATGATATACCCGATAGCACATAGAAAGTAGTAAGTTCGACAGGAGGTGTCGCCGTTCACTTTTAGTGATAACATCTTAAAGGGGGTTAGGATACCTGTGGAGGTAAAGGCTTTACATTAATGGTCCAGCTCGCATCAAGCTCTAGTCAAACTGCCACGCCTGTTGCGTGTTATATGGCGCTTAAAACCGTGTTTCCGCAAAAAGGGAACTGTTTAGATAACAAATATTTTTTTCATACATTTTCCCTATTGGCAGAGTCGCGGTGTTAGTGTCGCCGGAGCCGCTGTGATCGGTAGTGAAGCTTCAGTAGCGAATCCAGGGGGCTAAGAGGCCTAAGTCCCTAAACGTCTCAAGTCCTTTAAAAGTCTTTAGTCCCCAAAAGGACCTGAGTTCTTCCGTGACAAATCTTTAAGTAAACTTGATATTAGTCTAATTAAACTTTTTGCAAGCTTTAGGCTTTGTTTTAATACAACGCGAATACGCGATCATCACAAGATCGCGCCAATTTTTGTCGTATGAATCCGCGATCAACACACTAAAGTCAAATAGGTGTCTTAAATTGTATTCGCGCAAACCGGTCGCGCGAACTAAGTTCGTACGAACGCGCGGTCAATAGAATATTGATGTCAAATAGGTGTCCTAACTGAATTTGCTAGGTAATCGCGTCGCGTCGTCTGGCACTGGCAGCTGGCAAGGTGACCCCGGGGGAAGGCAGGACTCTATCTGCCCGCGCCTGCTGCATGTTGCAACCTGCATCCGCGGTCGCTCACGTCGTTAATTCACTCGATCATCGCGTATTCGCGTTCTATTAGGATACCTAATTTTTGTGATCACGCGACCACGCTATGGTCGCATCGCTTATTCGTGCTACATTTGCGTATTCGTGTTGTTCAATGTTACCTTTGGACATTGACTCAGCACTCGGCCCGGCTGACGCGCGGCCCAGATAAAATACTGTTTGGCTGCATATAACACAGACAAATATGTAAATTAGTGTGTATTAAGAAAACGTAGTATATAAGCTGTACAATATTGTCAATAAATCAGATTAGAATTTATATTCTTGTCTCATTACCCCTCGCTGTGGCCAAGACACCTTTAGCCATCTCTGATCAGTCCTGTGAGTCTGCTGGACTGGCAGTGAGTGAACCGAACCTGGAATTCCTGCCCACTATCCGTCTGTAACCTTAGGTCGCATGGTGCAGACATCCTGAACTTATCTATATATTTATTTATCACACACTAGGTATATGGTAGGTTAGGGCTGTTAGGCTGTAAGGTCTTAGTAGGTCCTTTAACTTATCATATACTTTCATGTACTGTCACACGTGACGTATGTTAGGGTGGGCATACACGTGTAGTATTAGAACAACGCCTTACAGTACCTAAAGTACAATTGTCATCAATTATCCTTAATTTAATTAGTATATATTATTGTTACAACATAGGGTAACGCCATCTAGTGACAAGAGAAAGAACTAGTAGTAGCTAGGAGCACCATTTAGTATCGAATAGCGACACAAATCTTCTCGAAAGCTTGTGTCGAATGAAATTCGTTTCTCGTCGCTTCAGTATCAAAGGGTTCGAAAACCATTGTTTTGGAAGATTCTCGAAATATCTAGAACAGTATGGATCGTTCTAGAAACATCTTCCATGCTATATAAAGAGCGGTCGTGTTTGTCGTGGGGCAGTTTTGATTGAGAAGCGATACAGAGCAATCGATAAAAGAAAATAGTGCGAAGGAATAGAACTATTTAGGAAGTGTTTTTGTAATAAAGTGTGATTAATTGCAGTCTGCTGTTTAAATAATTTATCCCTGAACCCGAGCTCGTAACATTATGTTTTATTTTTTTTAGTTTCTATAACTTGTTTTGTTCAAGCCCCTCCCAAATGACAATCCTGGATCCGCCACTGTGAAGCTTTAAGGTCGTTGGCGACTGTTGTCGACTTAATTGACTAACCAAATATAATGACGCAGACAACGAGGATTCTGCTGGTGCTCCTCTCAGAGAAATTGAAGGTGATGAGGTAGCTGAACGCGAAGAACGACAAGCTACCCAGCAGCAGGATTATCACGAACACCCCTGGAGACACAAGTTACCTTACTAATTGTATTCTTACTATATTATAAATGCGAAAGTTTGGATGGATGGGTGTTGTTTGTTATTCAATCACGCCAGAATGGCTGAACAGATCTGGTTGGAATTTGGCACAGGGTTAGATTATATTCTGGAACAGCACATAGGCTACTTTTTATCCCGGTATAATTTTACCTCCGGAAGATAAAACACTTTTCACGCGGTTGAAGACGCTGGCAGAAACTAGTAAAACATAAATACGTTATTATTATCGTTTATTTTTAACGTCTTTGGCCGGCCAAAGGCCTTCCTTCCCTCCATCCATTTCTCTCGGTCTACAGCGATCGCAGGACAATCTTAGAGATAACAATGGCCAAAAACCATCTCTCAGTGAATCCACTGAGAGATGGTTTTTGGCCATTGGTCTTCTCTGACATACGGCAGATGTGGTCAGCTTAGTTCCATTTCAATCTAGCAGCTGTTCGGCTAACGTCTGCTATTTGTGTTCTGAAATTGAGTATAAAGTTTCTGATGCGGTATGTGAGTTTGACACCCAGTATACTTCGGTCCAAGAGCGAAATTTTGAGGTGTTGTTATTTTTTCTTTTTGATGGGCTTGCGCTTGACCACTATCTCACCTGATGGTAAGCGATGATGTGGTCGAGGATGAAGCACGCTTGCCTAGAAGCGTGCGTATTCACTCTTGACTTGAAGACTCCCAGGTTGTAGCTATCAGGAAATAGTGACTCCTGATAGCTACAACCTGTAGGCTAAAGTATCCAGCGGACTCGTTAATGGAGTGGAGGGAGGCTTTTGCCCAGGAAACGGATCACACAGGATAGCAAATAAAATATATTATTATGTTATTTACTCCTTTAAATTGTTTTGGACACAATTTCACACGTTAAGACTAACTCACCTAACAAGTCGAGCAGGTCGATGGTGTGGTGTTGCTTTATTATAAGCGCCGTGAGCACACTAAGCACTAAGAGCGCCAACACGCACAGTGCCGTGTGAAAGCAGTGCAGCCCAGCCTCACGATATCTAACTCACCTAACAAGTCGTGCTGGTTGATGGTATGTTCTTGCTCCATGATGAGCGCCGCAAGCACGGTGGGCACTATGAGCGCTATCACGCACAGTGCCATGTGGAAGCTGAGCGTGGTCAGCCAGTACAGTTCGGCTGGGCAGCCCGACATGACGTGGATGTGGCGCGAACCCGTCTGACGCTCGTTGCAGGGTAGGGAGATGCTGTTGATGTTTGTGGACAACGTTACTGTGGAAGAAGGAAGGGAATTTCGCTTAGATTTCTGAATTGTGACGGTTAAAACATTAAATGCTATATAATGTTTATTCAGTAAATTGTTTATATATTTAAAATATCAGTTTTTTTTTTTGTTTTTGGTAATTAGATACTTTCGGTATTTCCTTTCCCCCCGTTTGTTTTGATGATACTTAATAGTGGAATAAATTGTTACAGGGTTGCCTGGAATATCTAGCCGCAATTAGTTTTTTGTGAAGTTTAATCAAAAACAAAATGACTGCATTGGGCATTTTGTTCGGCCATTTGACCCACGGCGTAAACAAACAAAATACGGCAGAATCTGCAGACAACTATCTCTGCAACAAACTATTACAGGTCGCATTCTTTTAGACAGCGGGAAAGTCTAAGAAAAAAAATGTAGAAAATTAAAACTTGTAGGAGGATTGGTGTCAGGCAGATAAGCACAGTAGCGGTGATTGTTAGAGCTGAGGCCTAAGACAGGCTATATAGAAACATCTGGGCATTGTCTCCGATCTTGACACGCCTATATCGCCTTTCGATAGAGACTGGAAAAGTGCCGAAGGCTTGGAAGCAGGCCAACGTACAGCCCGTGCCCAAGAAGGGCAGTCGAGCTGACCCGGCCAATTACAGACCCATATCTGTAACGTTTCAGGCTGGTTAAATTAGTTGGTCCCTATTTCTAGTAACATAATTATGTCTGTCGCCGTTTTTACTAAACATATGTAAATTCTAAATCTTTTATGGGGTACTGTATAAAATGTTACAATAAAATTCCTCCCCACATTCTACAACTAAATGAGACGAAATTTAAGACTTGTATAAAACGCACACTATGTAGGCAAGCATATTATAAGTTGGGGGATTACATCGCTGATAAAAATGCTTGGCTCAATGCTGGACCTGCTCCGCAGCCACTAAGGCGCAAGAACAATTAGTGATGGGCAGATAAGTATCGAAGTATTGTTGGACCTGCTGAAGACTGTATGAAAATTTTTGTATTGTATAAACTCAATTTCTTTTAGTATTATATAATTGCACAGCACATGTGTGAGTACTATGTTCCGACTGTAGATAAATCTACCATTAACTGTACCTATGTGCCGTTCGTTGACTTCTGTGTGCCCTGGCAGTTGAGTGTGTCATGCTCTCTCTAATTTCTCTCTGATGGTGGCACATATGTTGGATCATTCGGTTCCCTTCATGATGGTTGAGCTGAGAGGTGCCGATCCATGTGTCATGTTCGTGAACGGGCGCCATCAGTTAGGATTGGTCATAACTCAGCTGTCTCGGCCTGTTAAAGTGCTTTTTTTTAAATTATTTGTTACTCTAGACGTGTACGTACGTCTTTTTACATCGTTCTCACATATATGTATTTTTTCAACAAGAATGATGTAAACAAAAACTTGTAATTAAAACTGATGGAAAAGAGTGTCCGGGGAGTTTCTTGCAAATTCTTCTCCATTAAGACCTACAGACGCTTGCGAATTTGCAACTAGAGTCATCTTTTTATTATTTTTTTATTTGACAATTCAAAAGTACTTCTAAAGTTTACTTGAAATAAATACCTTGACACTGCGAATGAAGCAGTTGTTTCGAAAGTGTAAAGATGCCGCTAAACAACATAATTTTAAATATGTATGGGTTAAAAACTCAACTATACTTGTACATGAACGAGACGGAGTATCTTCCTTTGCGATTCGGTCAGTGGACGACGTCCGGAAAATTAATAGTGAAAATAAGTGTCCGCCACTTGGTACTCAAAATAACAGTGCTTAATGTCCAGTACTGTACCGAAAAATATTGTTCCATGCCACATTTTGCAACCACCATTGAATCTTTTATTTCTCTGATTTTTTTTACTGTTTTGTTACTTTTTGAATTTTGCTACATATTTACACTTCTAAAAGCTGAAACTGCAAGGGGTCTGTTTATGATATATTTTAAAGAATTGCCTTTTTCATCATGTCACCACATTGGATATTAGATTGTCTATCTTAAGCCCTACATAAAATTGTCATGTAATACTATGTCTAAATTATGTACCTACTCTTAAATCGTATTAGAATTGTCATTTGCCCGCTTGTGCTGCTGGATAACTGGAATTAAGTTATTGTATCACAAAGCTTTTACATGTTACACACTTGGTCTTTATTTGCTTGGCAGCCTACTGGTATTAACTCATGTATTATCATTTATTGTCAAATGCCGCATTATCTGTATTTATTTATTTTTATTTATGTATTCTTTATTGTACACCAGAAAATACAGTAATAAAAGAAACTTAAAACTAAAAATATACAACGGGCGGCCTTATCGCATTCCGCGATCTCTTCCAGGCAACCTGGAATGGACAGTGATTGCCTGGACATGACATGGGGTTGTCAGGGGTGTAACAATATTAACAATGAATATAACGATATAATAATACTTAATAAAAACACAAATAGATATATATATACATATATAAATGCCATATAATAGATACATAAATACATACATATTTAGTATATAAGTCGTGAACATAAATGACGTATGACAATCATAGACAAAGTCTGTTTAAATACTAAGAGTACGATTACAGCGACAAGTAATGCTCCTTGATGAGTCTTTTAAACACAGGCAACGACTGAGCACGTTTAATTGGGTCAGGTAATGCATTCCACAGACGAGCAGCCTGGAATGTAAAAGATTTATCCATGAAAGTTGTGGAATGCATTGGCATTTTAAGTCGCAAGTTATCTGATGACCTCAGGGATTTCGTGTGGGAATCGCAGATAAACTGAAAACGATCCTTGAGATAAAGAGGGGTGGAAGGAGTAAAGAGTACATTAAACAAAAGAGAAAGAATATGAGTATTCCGGCGAAGGCGAATTGGCAACCACTTGAGCTTTACACGGAATTCGGAAACATGGTCATATTTGCGTAAACCGAATATGAACCTTATACAAAAATTTTGAAGCCGCTCAAGTTTATCGAGTTGTTCTTGAGTAAGGTCAAGATAGCTGGCATCAGCATAATCAAGGATGGGAAGAAGAAGAGATTGTGCAAGCGCAATCTTGGTGGCAGTCGGAAGAAAATTACGTAGTCTTCTCAAAGTTGCAGCAGATGCAAACAACTTGCGGCTAACTTCTTGCAGTTGGGCAGTCCAAGAGAAGTTCCTGTCGATGAATATCCCCAAGTTTTTAACTTTCTCACTGAAGGGAATTACTGCATTATCAAAAATAACTTGGGGAAGAGTCGTCCAGTCGATCCTAGAAACCATTCTAGGACCGCCCACTACTATTACCTGCGTCTTTATAGGGTTTACCTTAAGCCCATACCTCTTGCTCCAATCGCAAATGCGAGCCAGATCAAGATTGATGGTTGTTATAGCCTCAGACAGCTTTCCGAGAGGAGCTCGCGAGTATAATTGCAGATCGTCTGCATAAAGATGGTAGGAAGAAATTAGTTCATTGGAGATTGAGTTTATAAAAACTGCGAAAAGTAAAGGAGATAAAACGCCACCCTGCGGTACCCCGGCAGAAGTACTGCACCAGGAAGACCAGTTCTCCCCGATGCATATACGTTGCCGGCGCCCGTACAGGTAACTACGAAACCAGTCAACCACTGATGGAGATATATTAAGAGAGCATAGAATGCCAAGCAAAACGTCGAAATCAACAGTATTAAAAGCATTACTGAAATCCAGCAATGCCAAGACCGTCAGATTACTGCTTTCCATGGCTGACCGTATATCGTCCGTAATATTGAGAAGAGCTGTAGTGGTGCTGTGACCAGGACGAAAGCCGGATTGGTAGGGATTGAGGAGATTATTTTTGGATAGGAAAGTGCTTATTTGATTATGAATTAACCGTTCTAGGACTTTGGACAAGAATGGTAAGACGGATATAGGACGGAATTCAGAAAAGGATGAGGGATTGGATTTTTTTGGTAAAGGAATTATCTGCGCATCTTTCCATGAGGATGGGAAGAGACCGCTGGACACAGAAAAGTTAAGGATGTGGCAAATGACAGGAAGGATAAAGTCCAGCACCGGGAGTAACATTTTACGGCTGATACAGTCACTTCCCACTGCATTGGAAGTAATCGATAGTATGCTCTTCTTAACATCACATGCGGAGAATTGACTAAAAACAAATGGAGCATAACTGGGAGTCGGCAGAGATGAAAGATAATCCAATGTATTCAATTTTACTGTCCTATCGAAATTGGACGAAGCTGTGAAATGATTATTCAATGCATCGATATCTAAATCTTTAGGGATTGACTCTTGTCGCGTTTTACCGACCCCCAATGATCTTAGGAAATTCCAAACTTTGGATGGGTCTCCGTTTTGGACAGAGTTATGAATGTGTTGGCGATTAGCATTCCTACACATCTTATTGCAGAGTTTGCGGATAGAGACATATTTGTCCCTATTCGCATCAGTAGGCCGTCGATTATATTTAGACTTTGCCGCAGCTTTTTTGTGCAATAACTTTTTGATCTCATCCGTCAGCCACGGCGCCGGAAAATGTCTAACTTTAACAGCTCGAACAGGTGCATGAACATCATAAAGCTCGATGAGTTTAGTATTGAAGACATTAACCTGTTCATCGACCGACGCAGAGGCAAACAAAGGAGACCAATCAATACAGCTGGCATCCTCGCAAAGACTGTCAGCGTTCATACCACCAAAATTGCGTTGCATGAGAATTTTGGCTTTAGCCTTAGGAGGACGAATTTTATATGACAGAAAAATCAGGTCATGATGCGAAAAAGCGTCGGCTGAGCATTGGCCATGTTTAGCGACGCGAGCAGGAGAGGAGACAAAAATCAAGTCAAGAAGTGAAGGAGTACAGTTTGGCAAATGGTGAGTAGCACTTAGCGGCAGAATGGAAAGATTGCTAGAAGTTACAACATTAGTCAGAGAAGATGAGCGATGGTCTTTCTTTAGGAGACAAGTGTTAAAATCACCCATGATTATGCTATGACTGTAAGAAGGGACCAGAAGTTCTAAGAGTTTTTCAAAAGATGAGAAGAAATTGATGCGTAAGGAGGGACAGTAATAGACGCCAAGAAGTAATTTCGAGTGATGTAATTCGACTTCAAGAAAGAGGTGTTCACCAGCATTTGATGGCGGTGGCTGCGCTGACACATGGACTACAGAGAAGGGAATGTGCGCACGGAGGTATATGGCAACACCGCCACCACCACCAACCGCCCTGTCGTTTCTTATAAGTACGAAACCGGGAAGAGAGTAGCTAGTTGAACGGAGACAAGGTTTAAGCCATGACTCTGATACAAGAATAGCATGAATATTTTTACAGTCTAATGTTGCCAACATATCGTGGAAATGGGCCGGAATACTCTGGGCATTTATGTGAATAACGTTAAAATTCTTCGGAACATCAGAGAACTGTGCTGTAAGACTGTCAGCCAGAGAAGGAATGCTCACGAAACTATCGTCGTTGCTTGCCAAAGAAAAATAACTATTGTTATCGCTGCTGTCATCTGTAGACATAAATATTTCCTATCAATAATATAAATATATATAAAACTATCTTAAAACTAAAATCCAATAAGTTCACCTGCCAGTTGCGTTATTACATTAAGTATAAAAAAAAAAACATCTAGATGATTGACCGGGCAACACTAGCTACTAGAAATGAGCAATATTAAAAAGTTTATCATTAAGAATTTACACATAAACATCTAAATTACTTTTACAAGTGCGCCGCTACCTAAAACGGAACGCACCCATAAAAACGAAAATTGACATTAAACTGACAATACACATAGTGACAGTGACAAATGACAATTAGTGTCGTAAACAAAATTGTAAACACTAGAGTTATAATTATTTAGGTTTCTCTGTGGGTTTAATCTATAAAAAGAACTAAGTGAAGGTGGAAAACAAAACAAGAAAATAATTTTACCCGGTCCTACAGTAAAATATCACGAAGATGATATCACTTCCTCATAGCAGCCACACGCTTCAGCCTTACGCTCTTCATAGCAGCAGCTGTCGGAACAGACTCTGGCACTGCCGCTTTAGGATCACCCTGCTCCGGTTCACAGGGAATCTGCGCAATCCTGTCCAATTCAGCTAGAGATTCGATCCGATGCCGCTTATCGTTGGGACCAAGGACATATATGCAGCCCGCCTTGGTCCAGCTCTTGGAAACACCGAATCTTTCCCTTGCAGCCAAGAATATGTCATGCCGCCCCTTTGTTAAGAATTCGGACAGAGTGACGCCCGACGCCCTTAATTTGGCTTTGGAAAACCAAACTTTGTCCCGGACCACGAGGCTGCCAAGCTTGAACAGAATAGGCCGGGTTTTATTTGCCACTGGCCGTCCCATTCTGTGACATCGGCTGATGTCAGCAACAGTAAATTCACTAAGCTGCATCCTGCTACGTACCACCTCAGCTACCACCTTGGCGGTATCCTCCTTCTGCTCCTCATTCACACCATGCAAAAGCAATATCTTCCTCCGTCCCCGCATCTCTAATTGGTCAACACTTCGGGCCAGAAGCTCCACCTGACGCTGAAGGCTGTTCAGAGCTTGCGAGATGAAAGTCCGGAACATGGTGAATTCTGCTGCTAGGCTGGAACTTGTGACAGGTGATGGAGCGGCCTTCTGCAGTTCAGCTTCGAAGACGGACATGCGTGTGTGGAATAATTCCTTTAATTCACCCAAAGTGCATGTCAGTGAATCCATGTTGATGAAGTGATAATTGTGTTTTATAGAGAAGAAATTGCAAAAAGATAACGCTACACCAGCAGGTACCGATTATGAACTCTTAAAATATGTCATAGAATTACTTTAAATATTATTATACTAAATTATATTAAATTTTTATTACGAGCGTTTTTTTATTAGTGTAACTTATACAACTACCCACATAAACTGTACTTATGCTGCTACAAATATACTTGTTATTACATGTGATACATCACTTGTGGAATGTACATACTACTGTGTCGTCATGGCCAAGTGTTACTGTGTGACTGAGTTCGTAATTGTGTGTTGGAATTTTTTACAATATTTAACTTTATAACACGACGCCTTACGCCATCTACCGGATTGTGTGCACAACACTACGCCACTCAAGTAGATCGCAACACAAACAAGATCAATCATAGATAAGACGATAACAGTAACAGTACCAATAGACTGCTAGCGACATCTAGCATTGGACATGTGAAGCGCCCGTGACGTCAACGAAGGTTACAACCACATACAAGCATGAGATGATGAAGACACACACTTATCTGTCAAACCGCCTATATAAACCCGCACCACGGAGGAACCAGCACTCGCTACTTAGGAGGCACAGTGGTCGATAGCCCCGCAGTCACCACTGTTGTCATAAGCTTGACCTGAGCGGAGGCCCCGTCGCCCTCAGGAATAGCCATAGCTAGGAGGTTAAGGGATAGGATAGCCCCGCAGTCCATCCCTGGAACCACCAATAGGTTTAACCCTAGTCTAACTTTGTTTGCTAAAGTCTGTAAAGTGTTTTAAGTAAAGTAATAAACTCCTACTTGTCATCCAACGTTGGTTTTATTCCACCGCCACCATTACATTGGCGCCCAACGAAAATCTTCTTCTACCCGCAACAATTTTTCGAAGTACCCACATTTTTTCATTTCAGTACTGTGCGATGCACGATTGGATGCCCGATTGAACCTTTATTGCTTGAAAATATGTACATGTGCACATTTTATCACAATGACGGATAAGCGCCTATCTATCTATTACCAAAATTGCAGAGGTACGCGTACAAAATTACAAACATTATACATGAACATTTTAAACAGTAATTACGATATAATTTTGCTCACTGAGACATGGTTGGTCCCAGATATAGGTGACAGTGAGTTCATTTATCAACGCTATGTTGTGTACAGATGTGATCGAGACCGCATCAATACCAATAAACTTGACGGTGGTGGCGTACTGGTGGCACTTCTAAGAACGCTAAAACCGACTGAGTTAGGTATCTCTGTATGCCCGGGTAACCTACTAACTCGTAGCCTTGAACATATTATTGTTGAGGTGCCTAGTACAAAATCCTCCAAACGTCATGTCATTAGTGCCACATACATACCCCCTAGGACTCATTCTACCATATAAGAACAATACTTTGATAAATTGCTGGAGGTCCTAGCAGATCTAAATGTTGACTGTTTTTTCCTATTAGGTGACTATAATCTTCTCGATATAACATGGAATATATCTAGCTCCTTATATGTTTGTAGTGTGGGCGTCGGTTCTTCGATACCTTGTGATCAGCTAAATAACTTAATTTCACTGCTCGATGCTTGCCAATACAATCATGTCGAAAATGCTAACGGTAAAATTCTTGACCTGCTGATATCGAACCACTCTTCCAAAGTGTCAGCCACATTGACTCCCCTGCTTCCCATCGACGCACATCATCCACCCTACATCTATGATACGGCATTAAACATAGATATTGTTCCCATAAAAAAACGTCCTCTTCATAAATACAACTTTTATAAATCGGATTATGAGGAGATCAATCGTAAGAGACATGGTACAAACTGGAAAGAACTCCTTGCCCCTCTAAAATCCGAAAAGGCGTTAAACACATTCTACAATAAGATTGATGATATAGTTAAAGAACATACACCCCCAGCAATATCCAGAGTTGTTGGCTTTCCGGTTTGGTTCTCAAGGTCTTTGATAGGGTTATTTAGGAAAAAACAAAAGGCGTGGATGAAATGGAAGAAATTCGGTAACATTGCAGATTACGAAAAATTCTCACATCATAGAGAATTTAAGGATTTGTGTAATAAATGTTTCTCTAGATATATTAAATCTATTGAAGACAACATTCACACTAACATCAAGCAATTCTGGGTATACATTTCCAATCGTAAGGACAAACCCGGTATACCGGCAAAAGTTGAATACGGGGACGAGGAATCGAGTGACCCTGAATCGATATGTAATATGTTTTCCAATTTCTTTGCTTATGTTTGTGAACCGGTCTCTGCCACTCTGGCAGCCGCCTCCTGACACCGCATCCAATGATACCACTGTAGCCGATCTTTATTTTGAGGAAGAGAAAATTATGTTAGAACTGAAATCCCTGGATTCTTCTAAGGGTCCGGGCCCTGATGGATTATCCGCGTTTTTTCTTGAAAACACTGCCACAGTAATATGTACACCCCTAACTATAATATAATAACAAATGCATTGCTGAAGGTGTTATGCCAACGGTATGGAAACAGTCCAATATCACACCTGTGCACAAGGGTGGATCCAAGCGTGATGTTGAACAGTATCGCCCTATATCTATTTTGTCCACCCTGTCGAAGCTTTTCGGGAGGCTGATACACAATGAACTGTATCCCATTCTTCATAACAGTATCATTGAACAACAGCATGGTTTCGTGAAAAAACATCCACGACTACTAATTTACTGATATTCTTTAACGATCTGTTTGAAAATGTTTATAAACGCATACAAGTTGATGCCGTATACACAGACTTTCGAAAAGCATTCGACAAGGTGGACCACGGACTGTTGTTGAACCGGTGAGCGTTCAACGGAATTCGGGGCAACCTATTGCGGTGGTTCATCTCTTACATTACTAACAGGTGCCAAAAGGTTGTTATTAATGGATACCAATCTAACATTACGTGGGTTACTTCTGGCGTTCCACAAGGCTCCATTCTCGGTCCCCTTTTGTTATTCATATTTATTAACGACATATACAAATGCTTTTGCAACTCTAAGTTCTTATTATATGCAGATGATCTTAAAGTATACAGACCTATCCGAAATATACAGGATTGCTATCTTCTCCAAAAAGATCGACTTAGTGACTACTGTCAGGCAAGCAAACTTTAATTAAGTGTATCGAAGTGCAACTATATAAATTTTACCAAAAACAAGAACGTTTTCAGTTTTGCATATTCCCTATGTGGTGGCTCACTGAATAAGACAAACGCTGTACGTGATCTTGGCATACTACTCGATTGCAAGCTCTGCCTTGACCTCCATATTGAGCAAATCGTAGGCAAAGCATATAAAATGTATGGTTTTATAATGAGATCCACTCAAGATTTCAAACGTACCTCCTCATATTTGTGCTTATTGTTTGTTCTCAGCTCGAGTATGCGGTATCCGTTTGGAATCCTTTTTATAACAAGTATATTGATATGATAGAAATGGTTCAAAATAGGTTTCTACGTGCAATGCATTATAAATGTCACAGATCATATCTAACCTACAGCCAGTTACTCAGTAATTACAAGCTTTTGACGCCCAGCTCTAGGCGTAAACAGTTGGAAGTGATGACAATTTAACTGCGTTTTAAAGTTTTTTTTTTATTAAATATAATTTTTGCGACACATCCCCATGGGAGCTGTTGTGGCAGGGGTTGGTGTGTTTGCGATTCTGTTTTTAATTTAAGATGGCATGTTAATTTTATAATAAATATGTATATATATATATTTCGTATATATCTACCCAGTTATTTCGCAATCACACTTGCTTTGTCGCATAGGCTTTTTGGGGAGAGTGTAATGTGTAATGCATGTGTGGCTACTTTCTAGCGACCTATAGTTTTATTCATTTTTGTCAACCTGTGAACAGTGCTGTGGGCTGCATTATTACGTATACAAAACTATTTTATATTTTGAATGTTTTATCCTATAATGTAGTTGTTTACTGTTCCTTATATTAATAATAAAAAAAAAACATGAAACTTGAACATAACCGGTGAAATGAAAGGGTATCAAGGTGAACTGTACACATCTGCGTACTTTTTTAGAGCGTACTGGCGTGATGTAATGATATAAAATGGTATAAACAATAAACATGCATGCGATTGCAGCAATCCCGAGAGATTCCGTTCTTTATTAAAGAGTTCTGTAGTATATATTCGAAGTTATTCATCAGATCCTCACCAAATACAAATGGGACCAATTTCGGAACATACTCTTTCAAACATAAAAATAATTTTCACAATTGGTTCACTCCAATCGGTATTTTTACCGAAAAACAACAAACATTATTTTATTATTAAAGGTTAAATACATCTTTTCTCCCGGCCATTAAAAAACCGGCCAAGTGCGAGTCGCACTCGCGCACGAAGGGTTCCGTACCATTATCGCAAAAAAACGGTATAAAAATCACGTTTGTTGTATGGGAGCCCCAGTTAAATATTTATTTTATTCTGTTTTTAGTATTGATTGTTATAGCGGCAACAGAAATACATCATCTGTGAAAATTTAAACTGTCTATCACGGTTATGAACCGTGATACAGCCTAGTGACAGATACAGATACAGCCTAGTGACAGATAAGATACAGCCTAGTGACAGACAGACAGACAGACAGACGGACCGCGAAGTCTCAGTAATAGGGTCCCGTTTTTACCCTTTGGGTACGGAACCCTAAAAATCTAACTACACAGAATGAAAAGTGAGACCAAGCTCATTAATGTATATAATAAACAAGTTTGGTTTTTGTACGCAGCCTTTTATTGTAGCGTTGTGGGGATTCTCAACTGGAAATAGTCGAGTGATACTAAAATTCATGATTAAGTACGGTTGATAGCTACATCACTAAAAACACGGAACAACTCTAATTTTCCGGGACGCTATCGCTCGTTCATTTGGATTCCGCTCGCCTAGCAGAGAAATCTTATAGAAAAAGATTCTTACGATTCTGTGTGTCCCGATTTAGGGTGAGTTCCTCATTAGTTAAATGATTGTAACTGATTCTCTGCACTGGATGACCAATATCGATTCCATCACTAAATAATTATCAGATTTGGCGCTGTCATTATTGGACGCGTGGCTAAGGGTCATCCAGGGAATAGAAGATGGCATTGAGTGTGTGTTTCTACTGCATCGGGGTGTGCCTCTGTGTTTTATTGTATGTGACAACGTTTTCTTTATGTTAATAAATGCTAGCGTGTTCATACTTAACCTAACTTCGCAACTGTCAATGTGCTTGCTTTGTTAACAAGTTCTTACCTGTAAACCGCTGCGATGTGCTGAGCTTTCATCTACAATGCTTCCCACACTGTTCTTTGGCTTAATACGGGGAAGAAGCTGGTACATCGCATGCGGCTTGCTGCTAATCGCAACGCATCTAACATGCGCACCCAATGGTGCTTTCAGGGCTCTTCGTACGGGCTGAGGGCTGGACCCCTTGCCTACTGCTGCACGCTAGTTTCCTGCACGCTATCCACGCACGCTGCCCAGGTCTTGGCCTGCCTACCTGCGGCCTACCGCCACGCGAGCCGGTGCCTGCGCAGCCTACCCTGCGCCGCCTAGCCGCTACAGTTCCAGCGGCCGCGGAGCCTGTGCTGACAGCTCCCCCAGCGTCTGCCACCTGCTGCCAAGGGACGGTACCCCTTTCCTACCTTGTGACTTACTGTGATAGATATCGGTGCAGAACAATAGTGACTTTACTTACCCGCGACCTAGCTGTGGACCTTAAGTGTTTCAAATATATGTATTAACTTGTCCAGCTGTTTCAGTACCACCTACCTAACGACCTATTATCCGTTAGCGGCCTGCGCAGCCTAACCTGCACAGACCTAGCCGTTACAGTGGCGCCCAGGCTTAATATTACTATCTGTCACTCTGTTCTGAACCGATACCTAGCACGCTTGCTCTTTGTACATCGTTGTGGTATATAATAAGTCGTTGGTGTTTTTATCAGCCACTACTAATAGTTTGTATTTGTAATAATGGGAACTCAACCGATTAATTTCATACACTTAAAAAAGACTGAATTAGAATATGAAGTCTTGACGGGGTGGTGAAATTGGTACTTGCCTAAGCTTAAGGCAATAAATCAACAATTTGTGTAAAAAATATACCAGTGATGACATACATGAATCAGGCATTGATGAAAATGAGGATTTATGTGCGTTAAAGGCAACAATAGGTGATTGAGTTTAGGTGAAATTAACAATGAAGCGGGATTAGCAAAGGCTATATCTTACAAAAAGCATATCAAATACACTAGCCCGTATCAAACCAACCATCCCGGAGAACATAGTACTAAAACAAAAGTTAGAAGAAAAATATAACACACTAGAATCACAAATTACCAAACTAGAAACTAAGTTTAGTTCTGGTAGCTCACAACGAACTGACACAACTGCTGCTACAAACACTAACTTAACCGTACCATGCACTAGTCACGTACCAAATAAGCCTAAGTTGCGATCCTTCATTCAAAACTACAGGTAAGTAAGCAAATAAAAGGAGATGATATGTTTAACTTCGCATTTGATATCTTCACGGATAATGCGCTGCATTGGTATAGGCATGTAAAACCAAACGTCACCTCATGGAAAGAACTATTAGAACAATTAAAGGCTGCTTTTGACTGCGATGACTATGATTATAGACTGCTTACCGAGATTACAACACGATCACAAGGCGAAACAGAAAACATAACAATCTACATATCTATAATGAGCGGTTTATTCAATAGATAAAATACTAAACCAACAATAGCGGAGATGTTTGATGTCATTGTTCAGAACGTTAAACCAATGTATGCGGAAGTACTAGCTACCAGTAACGTGCAAACTCTGGAGCAATTAGAGTCGGTTTGTAAAAACTATGAAAAATATAAGATGCGGGCAGCACACTATCAAGACCCAACAAAAACAAACCTCAACTCCTTGGCTCCAGAATTTGCTTACGTCAAGCCAACTAATAAAACTACCAGCACTAACTCAAAACCATACTATAGCCGCTACAGGTATGGCCGCGGGGACAGCTATAAAAAACCAGAAACATCCGGGGATGTCTCTCACTCAGCTCAACCGATAGCGTTAGTAGACAAAAAAGGCACAGATACACCAATCAGAGGTCAACCTTATTGCCCTAGGTGTAGGTCAAACTCGCACTCACTACGACAGTGTACTGCAGACTGAATCCTAATTTGTTTTAAATGCGGAAAAGAAGGGGTGAAGTACCCTGATTGCGCGAATTGTCATCCACCAAAAAACTAGCTAGTGAGGTTTGTTGTAATAGTAAATTTAACGCCAGGCTAAGTAAAACAGAGTGGGAGGACTGGCTAGCTGTAGTTACAAAATTCAAAACCTGCTACTCTGTATCAACAATACATAACAAACCTCACAACGACATTACGCCATACGCTTCTCTACAAATATACAACATGCCAGTTTGTGGTTTGCTGGATTCAGGTTCGGCTGTTACCATTGTTGGTAAAGACTACCATAAACTCCTAACTAAGGACCTAGGGCTAACCCTGCAGCCTAGAGATCACTCAGAAACATTTGTTGCCGCTGGGGGACAAGTGCTTCATCCTATAGGTACAATTAACTTACCAATAACTTTCGAAGGAAAGTTACACACTATCAAGGCACATGTGGTGCCATCAATAGACACACCTATCTTGCTGGGAATGGATTTTTGGAACACCTTTCATATATTCCCTAAGAATATAAAATCCATATTCCTTGTTAACATAAATGGCACCAGTGCAAACACTAAACCAAATATATATTTGCACTCATTTGCACAGCTAACCGAGGAACAAAAAGTAACAGCTGAGAAAATTAAGAGACAATTCAGCAACATTTCCTCAGAAAAAAAGGCCTAGGCCGGACTAACTTACTAACACATAGTGCATGCAGTAACATGCGCACCCAATGGTGCTTTTAGGGATCTTCGTACGGGCTGAGGGCTGGACCCCTTGCCTACTGCTGCACGCTATCCACGCACGCTGCCCAGGTCTTGGCCTGCCTACCAGCGGCTTTCCGCCACGCGAGCCGGTGCCTGCGCAGCCTACCCTGCGCCGCCTAGCCGCTACAGTTCCGGCGGCCGGTTGCGGGGCCTGTGCTGACGGCTCCCCCAGCGTCTGCCACGTGCTGCCAAGGGACGGTACCCTTTTCCTACCTTGTACCTTACTGTGATAGATATCGGTGCAGAACAATAGTGACTTTACTTACCCGCGACCTAGCTGTGGACCTTAAGTGTTTCAAATATATGTGTTAACTTGTCCAGCTGTTTCACTACCACCTACCTAACGATCTATTATCCGTTAGCGGCCTGCGCAGCCTACCCTGCACAGAACTAGCCGTTACTTAATGAACCGGGTCAATTATGCTCAATGACCTTTTTCCGATGGGATCCACTCCACTGTTTAAAGGTATTTATGAATTGCCAACAAAAACTAAAATGAAGCTAGCTGCGCATTCGCAAGTGTCAGTAGGTCTCTATGGAGAATAAAGTGCAAGGATCTCCACGGACACTCTTTGCATAAATAAATTTTAATTACAAGTATTTGGTTACATCAATCATTCCTGTTGGAAAATTTCACTTACCTATGTGAGAACGCTGTTAAAAGATGTGCACGTAAAAGCGTCAAGAGTAAAACAAATAACCCAAAATACTATAATTAATAAAAAACAGGTTGAGGCAGCCAAGTTATGACCAATCCCAAGTACGGGCGCCTGGACTATTCACGAACATGGCGCATGGATTGTCACCACTCAGCTCAACCATCATGAAGGGAACAGAATGATCCAACACATGCGCTACCATCAGAAAGACATTTGAGAGAGCTTGACACACTCTTAACTGCAAAGGCACATTCAAGTCAACGAACGACATAATAGGTACAGTAGATTTACAGTTGGCACATAGTACTCACATATGTGCTGTGCAGTTATGTAATCAAAAAAAATTGAATGTATACAGTCAGTCATATTCATACAGTCTTCAGCAGGTCCAACAACACTTCGAAACAATAATGTTTTGCTCATCACTTGTTTTTGCGCCCTAGTTGTTGTGGAGGAGGACTGGCATTGAGCCAAGCATTTTTATCAGCGATGTAATCCCCCAAATTATAATATGCCTGTCTGCATAGTGTGCGTTTTATACAAGTTTTAAATTTCGTCTCATTCAGTTTTAGAATGTGGGAACGTATTTGACTGTAACATTTTGTACAGTACCTAACCCATAAAAGATGACGTTACTTTAGCCAGCCCAAAACCTCGTTGAACTAATTGGTCAATATTTCTAGAAACATAATTATGTCTATCGTCGTTTTTACTAAAAACATTTACTCTTTTTGCCATTTTTATAACGGCGAAAATAGTTACTTTTACTTACTCAAAGTAATACAGACGCCCCAACTAATAAGGGTGATCCAATCCTTGGCCTTTTTGGGCTTGTTGAAGCCCATCGCTTTGTTGAAGGGGTCGCTCACGGTCGTGATGGTGTTGCCGTCGGACGACGATATGTAGTGGGCTGCATACATGTTGGATAGCAAGTTTAATGCGATCGGCGCCGCGTGCTTCACTATTGTGGTGTATAAAGCCTGTAGAACATTACATTTTTTTATTATAGTTTTTAACTCATGTAATGGTGGCCCAATGGTAACAACCACGAATTACAAGTTGTAGGTCGTGGGTTCGAACCCAGGCAGGTGGTTTACATTGTAGTGTATAAGCTATGTTCTTATTACTTATAAATGTGTCAGTTATCAACCAGCAGTCTAGAGTGTTTGATTCTCCTCTAATGCCCAACCCTACATGGCGACCCTGCTATGTTTGGAGATGGGGTGTCGGGTCGCAAAGCGGGCGCGATGTGTGGTACAGACTTTCGTTCTAAGTGTTGCGTTATTGAACTTAGTTCGAGAACTATCATAAACTTTTAAAATGTGCAATTCTAACACTCCAAAACGAGAAGAAGTTAGACGTAGTTAAGACGAATGTGGCTAGTACCGAACAGCTACAATTTCAACTTTCTGCAATAAGCATTTTGATGATGATAATTTTGGGTTTGTTGCTAATATTGGCAGAACAATTCCTATAAGAACTGTCATCGTACGTGGATTAATAAAAAGGAAAAAAAAAAACATTTATTTCAGAACCAGTCCATATGATACCAAGTGAAATTAAAAATATCAGATTCATTAATAATAATTAAAATTAGGAAAACATTGCAAAAGTCACTAAAAAACATTATAAATTACAATTATAAATACATTACAAAGTCATTAAAACACATTAAAAATTCACAATAACAAAAAATATTAAATACTCTGTTTTATCTAATTCTAAATTTAGGTTTGGATCCGGAGTCCTCAACATGCAGCCTGGTCCAGTACCACACTATTGGGCAATCCAGATCCAGATTCTTCCTCCATGCAAACAGCTGCAGGTAGCCGTTGGAACTGCCTCGTATGCGTCGCATCAGAGACTCAACTCTCTTACGCGTAATCGCCGCAAAACCATCTATATTTGCCTCCGTAAACATACTCGACGCGCTACAGTAGCGAGGCAGCTTCATCAGCGCCCTGAAGGCATTATTGTATAGAACGCGCAGGCTGTCGTATTAATGACCAAATACTTCATCAAACTTTGAGAAATTCGTTTACTCGGCGTGATCGTAGAGGAACTGGAGAAGAAAATAGATGTTCGTCGTGTGCAACGCGATTTTCGGCTCTCAATACCAGGTGTACGTGGTGTTCAAACAGTCCTGGGCCCAAGCCCAGCCAAGCCTTCACGTCCTAAAGAAGATATCGTGCTTAAACCGAATGTGTGATATCGTAAAGATAACGTAAAAGTGATGTAAAGTGAAGTGTCAAGAGTGCGTAAAAGTGAACTGAAACCGATGAAAATGCGTTGAACTATGGTAACCCAATATAAATATAAACTTTGATAAGTAGTTAAGTATGCTAGTTATTATTATTATTTTTCTTTACAAATGTCAAATTTTGGCTCATGAGCTCAATGAAACATATGAAAAATTGAGAAAAATTCAAGAAAATTTATTTAAATTGAGTTTTGAAAAAAGCTGAGTTTTAAATTTAGAAAAGCTGAATGAGGCAACTATTGTGTATAATAGTTATTCTGTTTTACTTCCAACCATAAAAAAAAATAGATGATAAGATATTTAGTAGTGAAAGTTTGTCATTAATTAAATCGCATTGTGATAAAATTGCAGAATTATATTCTCAAATACAAGAGTTTTGTAATAAATTACATATACGTGAAACTGATAAGAGTAGTTGTGAACTATTTGGCCCAACATCGAATCTCGAATCCAAAATGGAGTTTAATTTAAAAGAAGCCCTGAGTTTGTTACCTGTTATGAACAATGAGGAATCGACGACGCGTCAATTAATTGATGGTATCGATTACTATAACTCTACTTTAAAAACCGAACAGTGTAAATTAAGTTTATTTATTTATTTAACCATAAATGTACACACACATAATAAATAGACAAAAATAAGGAACAGAAAATAGGTACAAAAGTATGCTTATTTCTAACGAAATCTCTTCCAGCATACCTGCGAGAGGAGAGTTGCAAAAAAAGATATGTAGACACCGTGTGTAGAACGATAAAAAGAAAAATATATTAAACAATACAAAATAAAGAAGAATACTGTATAGATAATTAATATATACTCTTATATACATGCATATCATTAAATTAAATATTACAATAATAAATAAATAAATACTAACTAATATCATAAATACTTAAATAATAATACTTTTAGAAACCAGAAGCAGGGACATTTAAAAAAAAATACAATGCGATACACAACTAAAAGCATACAACTCTTTATTTTTAATTAGGAACAAAATAACAATCACTGATACCTGACCTTAGTTACCACAAATAATAACTTTAAACAATTAGCACATAAATATCAAAAAGGTAACCAATAGGTACACAGAATAGAAAAATATAAGTCTCACGGTCCTTGAATGATGTTTCCGCCACGAGCGACGTCGGTCGAATGAACCGAGCAATTTTTTTTTTTTTTTTTTTTTCATACGTGTCGTCTCGCAACTCAGTCAAAGTGACTGGTAAGCTGCTTAACCGGGCTTTCCTACGGAGACTAAACTATATAGCCTCCAGCTAGGCAAAAAATTTACTAAACCTAAGCGACAACGCTGAGGGCTACCCTAGTTGGGGTCGAACCTCGGCTCAGGGCGTCGCTGGGACAACAACTAAGGCTGGATCTTAATAAAGTGATTCTACCATCCGTTCGGAATAAGCCTACGTGGAGAAGAACGGACAAGAAACTCCAATTAACTATGGCACAGCTATTCGCGGGCTGGCTACATAAATAATGACTGGGACTTCGCGGCGGAGCCTCGGCGGCGAGGGCGGACCAATCGGTATGTATGCTACGTTTGTACTATTTACGAACCCATTGACCGTCCTTGTAGACAAGGCTGTCAAGTTCCCTGGTAATGCACTCGTACCTCGAGAAGAGGGCACTGCATGAAGCGGGGGTGAGAGAGCCTGCATTCCGGATTTCTGCATCCAGAGCACGGGCCTGAGGGGTCATCCATATGGAATACGCGCTGATAATATTCTCAGCGACGCTCAAATATGGCTTGTGCCCGGAGGGGGCTACAGGGGGCGGGCACATGGCGGCGGTGGTGGTGGAAGCCACCTTCCGGTTTTGTGCGGGCATGGGAGCAGCTGGGGCCACTGGGTCGGGGACTGGATTTGGAGCTGCAATGGGGTGGGCCATCAGCGCTGGGATAGGCTGGGAGTAAGTCTGAGGAGCCACACTTTGGTGGTTCAGCTTACCCCATGGTGAAGTCCTCTGAGGGGCTAGACGGGGGGGTGGTTGGGAAGAGGGAGCCATGCGCATTATGTGCGCATTGTATCGCTTGGCCATTTTAGGCGCGAGCTTGGGGGCTTTTGGGCAACCCCGGTAATTAGCCGGGTGCCCGACTTGGCCACAGAGCACGCAGCTGGGAGGCTCCGTGCACTGTGAGCGGTCTTTAGGACGGGGACAGTCCTTAGTGCCATGATCACCCATGCACTTAACGCACCTGGGTGTTGCATAGCAGTGGGCCTGAGAATGGCCATAAAGTTGACAGTTGTGACACTGTCCTACAAGATGGGGGCGGTAGGGTTTCTCGATCGAAATGCCCGACAGGGAGCACACGGTCTTTATATTGAAGATCGGGTTGTAACCCTCAGTAGGGCTACAGACAACTAATACAATATCGTACTGTTGTCCGCCTCTCGCTTTATGCAAGCGGTGGACTTCAGTGACGGGGACATTCTGGTCAAGAAGGTCCTTACGGATTTCCTCCGTAGGGATCTCTTTTGGGATTCGCCTAATGACTACACGGACGGGCTTTTCCTCAGGGAGGGAGTAAGTATGGAACGAGATGTTCCTATCTTTGAGGTACCGGGTTAGATTCCGGAAATCAGTGGGAGAGGGGAGTTGGATTCTGATGCCTTGTTGGCATGCAGTGGCTTTCGTGTAGTTGATTTTCCGCTCAACACAAGCGTTCGAAACATCGTTCCACTTGACTTTATCCTGAAGATAAACAGGTGGAGGGGGACGGAGCTTCTTATTGATAACTATTACCATGGGACTGGGGCTGCGGTTGGACCGCTGAGAAGAAGCAATGTCAGGGGTGGGGGTGGTTTGCCTTACGGGCGAGGCCGGTGGCAGAACTGATTGAGGAGAGGTTTTTGATACCGCCTTTTTGGCCTTGGTAGCATTTAAGGGACAATTCCTCTTTTTCCTCTTTCCTCCAGAGCAAACTACGGAGTCACCATCGGAGGAGACGGTGTCATAGTCGTCTGACCTATCGGGGACATTTGGGTCTACTGGGTCGTCAGCGACTGAGTCAGCTTGGTCAGCCATAGCTTCCCATTCATCGTCAGTGCTGAGGGTTGCTCCCTCTTCCATGGGGGAGTCATCATCGTCCGCCCAGATGTTCTTGGACTTGGGCTTAGATTTATGAAGGGCGGCTATGCGCTCCTTATAGCTTTTATAAGCTTTGACCTGAGAGGATATGGGAGAAGGAGGATCTCTCCATGAACGGACAGTAGCTTTAGGCTCGACGGCCGGTGCTGGGGGCTTAGGTAGGGATGGCTCACCAGTCCCAGAAGTGGGCCTGGCTGCCGGGGAGGGCGACCTGGGTGAGACCTGGGCTTCGCTCGGCACGGGTGCCTGGCTAGGTCCAGGGGCCCCGGTCGGGCCCGAAGCGGGCACATAAGTGGCTAAAGCCTGATATATATATATATATCGACCGTTTGGTAGCACTTTGGTTACCCTATACGGTCCTCGCATCCCAGGGTCTAATTTGCCCGTTGATTGCGAGTACTTTATGACAAAAGCAAGGTCGTCCACCTTGTATTCACGTGGTGGGCGTCTAGACCGGTTGACTGAAGCGTCCTGTTGATCTTGATTCTTCTTCAACAGTTCACTAGCGCGACTTCGACAGATCTCCCGCAGAGCCTCTCTGTTGGTATCTGGAGTGCTTGCAGCTAGGTCACGCACCAGCGATCGTATAGACGGAGTAGAAGCGTCGGTACCAATCATTAAGTTTATAGCTGAGGTTTGAGTGGTTTTCTGCTTACTGATATTCAATACCAGTTGTAGCTTCCAAAGCGTAGTCGACCAGGAGGCGTTTTTGTGTCCTACCTCGATACGAAGCATGTTGAGCACAGACCATTCGAGCCGTGCATTTCAGGAGTGATGTAGTGCAGGTCGGAGCCAAGTTCCGACATCCACTGGACGAAATCTGTGGCCTCAAACATCCTACCCCTATCTGTAACTTGCAGTTTGGGAACTCCAAATAGAGAAACCGCTTGAGACATTACACGTTTTAACTCACTGGTATCTTGACGGTAAATGGGGTACAAAAGACAAAACTTTGTAAAGGCGTCGACCAGTACCAGGATAAATTTGTAACCTTCTGACTCGGGTAATGGTCCCAGAGCATCGACATGAATGGTATCAAAAGGTGTGTTGGGTTTTGGCCAAGATGAAATATTCTGCAGCGGGGCCCGAGGCACACGCTTTTTAGAAATGCATATTAGGCAATGTGAAACATACTTAGACACAAACTGGCGGAGACCGGGGAACCAAAAATGTTTAAGGATAAGGTGCAAGGTTTTATCAGCACCAATGTGCTCATGCTCATCATGAAAGATGCGTAAGAGACTGAGTCGATGGCCCTTGGGTATAAAACAAAGAAGACGCGCTTCCTCACCAACTGGCGTGTATTTATAACACAGAAGGTCGTTTTTTAAGACATAGCGACTGGAATCGAGTTGTCCCTCTGAGAGTTTCTGTACTAGATCTCTCGTTTCATGGTCCGCATTTTGTGCTATTTGTGCCCAGTTGCGAGGTCTCGTTATTTGATTAACGGAAGTGACTGGGTTTCGCCTGAGATAGTCGGCATGCGGCAACAGGACTCCTTTTCTATACTCAATAGTAAAGTGGAAATCCTGTAGGTAGATCCACCATCGAGCGACACGAGGGAGCAGATCTTTTTTGCGTTCTGTAGACTTGAGAGCGTTACAGTCTGTGACGACCTTGAATTGCAAGCCTACCAAATAGTGGCGGAAATGCTGCAAAGCCTTCACGACCGCTAACGTTTCCAACTCGTAGCTATGGTATTTGCTCTCTGCTCCTTGGGTAACCTTACTGAAGTATGCCACCACATGCTTTCCACCATCAGTGTCAGTCTGTAGGAGTACCGCACCAAAACCGACGGAGCTTGCGTCAGTGTGAACCTCGGTGTGAAGTTCAGGGTTGAATATGGTAAGAACAAGCTCGCTAGTCAAGCATTAAATTAAATCTTGACGAACCTGTTCTTGTTCCTGACCCCAACGAAACTCGACCCCTTTTCGAGTTAAATGAGCAATGCACGCGGTCTTAGTCGCATAGTTTTTAATGTACTTGCGGAAATATCCCGCAAGTCCTAATAAGTGTCGGACCTGCCTGACGTTTTTGGGAATCGGAGAGTTTTTTAAGGCTGCTATCTTACGTGAACTCGGTCGTACCTGACCTAAGCTTATTCTCCTACCTAAATATTCGACTTCGGTAGTCAAGAAGGAACATTTCTTCAGATTTATTGAAAAACCTGATTTAGTGAGAGTTTGCAGGACTTTTTGGAGCAAAACAATACCATCCTCTATGGTGTTACTTAGCAAAAGGACGTCATCAATATATACGAGGGCGTTTCCAGCGTCAATGAATTCGCGAAGGGTTTGGTTGATAATCCATTGGTAAACGATCGGGGAGTTCGTCAAACCATATGGCATTTTTAGATATTCGTAGTGCCCTTCTTGTGTGACGAATCCCGTCACATGAACGGAGACCTCTTTGATTCTTATTTGGTGGAAACCAGTAGCCATGTCTAAACTGGTAAAGAAGGTGTAACGACCTAACCGATCAATATGGTCGTCTATCAAGGGCAGAGGATATCTTTCTTTTTCGGTGATACGGTTAAGTGCCCTGTAATCGACGCACATTCGGTCGGTCCCGTCCTTCTTCTTCACCAGGATTATGGGGCTAGCGTACTCTGATCGTGATTCTCTGATGATGCCTTTGTCCAGTAAATCTTTGATTATTTCGCGTACTTTAAGTTTTTCGCTATATGATAGTTTGTATGGCCTGTACACGACAGGAGAGGTGCTAGTTAGCTTGATTTCCATTTCACCAGTTGTGACTGTACTTGTTGCGGTTCCAGAAATAAGAAATTCAGAAAATTTATTAATCACGGACATCAAAGAATTACGCAGAGTGCCCTGTAGCGGGGTGTTAACTAAGGTTTGGTCGAGACATTGAACTTCGTTAACGTGAAAATGGGTATCGTTAGTTCGAGTTATGTACTGTCTGTCTTTAGTGCGTAAATACGTGACGCCATCGCGATTTAGAACGTCCGTTCCAATTATAATGGAGGTGTTCATGCATGACTTTGGCACTACGACTTGATCGGTTTCTATAGAAATGTCGCTAAGCTCGATGGTTGCTGTTATGAACGTCGAAGCTATGATTTTCCGCTCGCTTATCCCCTTGAGGATGCAGTGTGTTGGTTTAATTTGGCAAGAAAGGTGCTTCAAAACATCGGAAGAAATCAGCGACACGTTTTAAGCTCCACTATCTATAAGTGCGTCCATGGGGATGCCTTGAACAACAGCCGTTACAATGTCCGTTTTATTATTTGCGTGATCTGTGCACAAATTAACGTTTCGCTGATTTCTGGATTCTGACCGGTTCTTGGCGAAGCACTTTTCTTCCGTGTGTCCCTTTTTCTTACAAAATGAGCACTGCGATTCCGATTTTATATCAGCAGTGGCATCATTGACCGACCCCGGAGTCCCGGATTTCATGATAGGCTTATCAACGGGTTCCCTACGAGACCTTTTGGTACAATTTCGGCCTAAATGTCCGCGCTGATTGCATACGTAGCACTTAGGTCCACGGTTGGAGGGCGAGTTCGAGGACGCATGTTTATTTGTCGAGTTACCGCGAGAATCAGATTTAGTGCGATTCGGTTTGATGTAAATCGAAAGGAACGAGACTATGTCTTCGGTCGCCAAGTTTGCGTTGGCCGCGGCTGCCCTTATTTGCGGGTTATCAATACCACGTATGACTATCAGGGTTCGCAATTCATCGGTGAGACCCTTAACTATCCTTAAACGCAGCAGAGTACGCCGGGCATATTCGGCATACGTTGTGAACTTGTCGGACGTCGTGTTCATAGTATCGAATAAAATATTAGCATAGTCTAGTTTCCGAGGGCAAAGGGGTTTAAATTCAAGCTTAAAGTTTGACCAAGTTCGGTCGGTGGTGGCCCATTCGTTTAGCCAAATTTTAGCGTCGCCCTTAAGGCAAGAAGCTACTCGCGACAGGCATACGTAGTCGCTCCAACCGTTCGCGATTACTGCACGGTCCACTTCGTCACACCATAGGTCAATATCGTGTATGTTTGGATCGAAATTAGATACGTAGTAGCTGTGCGACCTAGCAGGCTGTAAAGATCTTAGTGCTTCAGCGAGCATAGTTACAGTGGCTTCGGATCCGCCAGCGATTGGATCGTTTGTACGAATGGTCGTTGAAAGGCCCTCTGAGTTATTAGTACGAACTCGCTGCGGAACATCGCTCAAGCCTGTGGGACTACGAGAACGCGGGGTGACCTCGCGAACCGGGTCCTGGAGGTTTGCTCTAGTGTGTGAATTTTCCAAATTATTAGGTGTGGATATCGCATTCGTACCGTTATGCTCGATAGCACTAAGCCTTGTCATGATATTGCTGAGGGTATCTTGTAACGAGTTATTAGTGTGAGGCGTTACCGACGGGCACCTTGCACGTGGGGGTGTTAATGTTGATCGAGATCTGGAACGGCGGTGTCCACGAGCATCACGGCGACGATAGTACGAACTATCCTTGGAGCCACTACGTTCCCGACGGCGGCTCTGTCGTGATCTATCACGCGATCTATCTGCGGTTTCACTCGATTCACGATGTCGATCTCGTGAACGACGGCGTTCATGACCTTTAGGCATATTTAGCACAAAAGTTCGACAGTTAATCACACACTCGCAAAATATCAATAATGACACGGAGAAAACAAAAGTATAAAAAATGCAGGTAGACAGGTATTTTGAGATTTTGTTCCTTGAATATTTTTTTTTTTCTTTTTTGTTTTTAGTGGGCAATTTAGGCGTTCTTTATCCCACAACTGATTTTAGAAACCAGAAGCAGGGACATTTAAAAAAAAATACAATGCGATACACAACTAAAAGCATACAACTCTTTATTTTTAATTAGGAACAAAATAACAATCACTGATACCTGACCTTAGTTACCACAAATAATAACTTTAAACAATTAGCACATAAATATCAAAAAGGTAATCAATAGGTACACAGAATAGAAAAATATAAGTCTCACGGTCCTTGAATGATGTTTCCGCCACGAGCGACGTCGGTCGAATGAACCGAGTAATGGCACGCACGCCGCTTTTATAGACTATTTAAAGCTATAAATCCTTCACTCCTAACAATACATATTAATATGCAACTAAGACGGAATGGAAAGATAATGCTCTTTCACTCTCTTTTTAAAAACTGCAAGAGTTTGGCAGTCCCTAATATCAGGCGGTAACGAGTTCCACAACCGCACCGCGTGCACAGTAAAGGAGTAGGAGTAAAAGTCGGTAGTGTGCGAAGGTATTTCAAGGAGATGCTTAAGATGCGACCTGCAAAGTGCATCGGAAGGACGGGAGTAGGAGAAGCGTTCGCGGAGGTAAGAAGGCATTTTAGGGTTGTGAAGGACGTTAAATAGCAAACACAAAATCCGAGAGTTCCTGCGAAGTCGAATAGGGAGCCACTAACGTAACTTGCGAAAGCCTGAAACATGGTCATACTTTTTGAGATTGAAAACAAAACTAATACATATATTTTGCAAACGCTCAAGTTTATTTAAAAGCTCCTCGGTGGCATCCAAATAACAGGCGTCGGCGTAGTCGATGATGGGCTGAATAAGAGTTTACGAAAGGGAAATTTTGGTGTTCAAGGGCAAAAAGCTCTGGAGGCACTTCAGCGAGTGGAAAGTGTAGTGCAGTCCATGATCACCCCCAAGTTTTTAGCCGTCCTAGCGTATTCAATTTGAAACTCCATTCAAACTGAGAGGACACAGCACCGCAACATCTAGCCTGTTTCGCATATGCCTACCGCCGATAACCATGGCCTGAGACTTCTTAGGGTTGATTGGCAGCCCAAAGGACCGTGAATTCCAGGTCACTGTTAATGGCGGTCACAGCGGCAGTCAGTTTAGTTAATTTTGTCTTTAAGAGTCGTCTCTCTCAACAAGCAAAATTAAAACTTAAATCTGATTATCCATCCATTGATGCATTACTAACTGATATGCGTATGATTTTTTTGCCTAAAAAGAGTACTGTCGCCTTGCGAAGTAAACTTCAAACTTTGCGACAAGATCAAAGGTCGATTAATGATTTTGGTAAGGAGTTGACTGAGCTATTTATGGACATATCTATAGCGCAAGCCGAAGGCATAACGGAAAATCTCAAGATTTTACGATTTTACAGCCTTTAAACGAAAAACGAGCCATCAAACGTTTTGCCGACGGATTACGCAATAGACGACTCAGTACGATAATAGCTGCACAAAAATTTGGTGCAAGCAGCTACAGATGAAGATACCATTGCAATGCCGTCTCAGTCTGAGAATATTTTAACTTTTAATAGGTACCGTAGTAATTATTTTCAAGGTAAGCATAATCGAGGGTTTTCTGGAGCCACCCGCCAGTTTCGAGGTGCCTCCACGTGTAACAATTTCAGCAGCCCTACCGTCCATCGGGGTGCGACTTTCTACCAAGGCCGTGGTCGTCCGTTCCAGAACTATAGTCGAGGTCAGCCTATACAGAATAGTCATTGTTGCATAGAATTATACGTAGGTAAGTATAACTACTTATTTTTAATTGACACCGGTGCTTCAATTTGTGCCATTAAATATAAACATGTGATTGAATTAAACATACCGATCCATAAAGAGATCATTAAGATAAGCGGAATTGGTGGTACTATAGAAGCAATTGGATATGTTTATTTAACTCTGAGCGATTATAGTGACAGAGGAAATTTATTTAATCATAAGTTTTATGTTTTTAATTTTTTGCCGTGTATGGCACATGCTATATTAGGACAGAATTTTCTTACGAAATTCAATGCTATATTAAATATTAATTGAAGAACTTTGACATTAAATAATAATATCATAAATGAAAAAGTAACACTGCCTTTAAAATCAAATAACTCAAGGTTTTCTTGTAATTTAACTTTGCCGCCAAGGACCGAATCAATTCATTACATACCTACTAACATTACCGAAGAGTGTCTTGTTTGTTCGTCTGAATTACAAACAGGAATATTCATTGCTAGCGTATTAGTTAAACCCGTAAATGGTATGATACCTATTTTAATCCTAAATACAAATGATACTGAGGTTCATCTTGATACTGTTGAACCAACTTTACATAAAATTAGTGACTATAATTTGTGTACTTTTGAACAGTGTAGAAATTTGAACGCAGACCGTTTTAAAAAATTGTTTAGCTTATTAAACAAACAAACAAAAAAAAAAAAAAAAAAAACAATAATTACAATCTAGCCTTAATAGACTAATAAGCAATTTAACTCTAACTTATTATTATATTGTATAATGTTATGACTAAGAATAGTCAATTTGCACTTTTATACAGTTCAGTAGCACTTTCTTAGAGTCTGATACGTTAAAAACACTTAGTTCACGTGTTACATGTATAGCACAATATTGTTTGCTATTATTTTTTCACTTATAACACACTTTTACTACACTAACTCAAATGGTTTAGTTCTCTTTAGCCTACGCACTATGTCCGTGTTATCTAGCAGCTGGATTGCTTCCACATTCACATGTCGATGAAGTCTGTGTTCGTGGGCTTCAGCAGAGTTTTGAATAACGGTGCTGACGAGTTTCATTTTAAGGTCGCGGTGAAGGTCGTCATTTCTGATGTACCATGGTGCATTAACAGCATCTCTGAGTACTTTATTTTGGAATTGTTGTATAATTTTAACATTGCTCTGTTTAGTACAGCCCCATAGTTGGATACCATACGTCCAAATTGGCATAAGAATATGCTTGTATACTATCATTTTGTTGTGTATTGATAGACAGGATTTCCTTCCGAGTAACCAATACATATTTTTGTACCGTATATCGAGTTCCTGTCTTTTCTTTTTGACGTGGGATTTCCAACGCAACTTGGCGTCAAGAGTTATGCCAAGGTATTTGGCTGTATTCGCATAAGACACTTGCATGCCATTTATATAGACTGGGTGGTAATCGCGGTGTTTATTAGTGAAGTCAATGTGAATCAATTTTGACTCATTAAGTTTGATCTTCCACTTTTGTGTCCAGTCGTAAACTTTGTTCACAGCTATTTGAACTTTTTCTACTGCTTCTTTGTGGTTTGAACCAATAGCCATAATAGCAGTATCATCAGCAAAGGTCGCTATGGTGTTGTTTTCCAGCTCTGGGATATCACATGTGTATACCAAGTACAGGATTGGGCCTAACACACTTCCTTGTGGTACTCCGGCCTTAATAGTTTTTAGGTCAGAATATGCGTCCTCTTGCCTTATACTGAACATTCTGTTGCTTATATATGACTCTAGAATATCTGAAAATTCGGGGAGCATGCGTCTGAGTTTGTATATCAGACCCTCATGCCAAACTTTGTCGAAAGCTTGTGCGACATCTAGAAATACGGTGGCGCAGACTTGCTTGTTTTCGAGCGTTTTTTCGATGATGTTTGTTATTCTGTGTACCTGGTCGATGGTAGAATGTTTTTCCCTGAAGCCAAATTGATGGTTCGGAATAAGGTCTTTTTCTTCTATAATTGGTTTCAGCCGTTTTAATAGGCGCTTTTCAAACAATTTCGATAATACTGGCAGCAGGGAAATGGGTCTATAAGATGATGCTTCATGGTTTGGGCGTATGTGGAACAGGGTGTAAAGTCCCACAAACCTCCATAGAAAAGGGAGGATCCTCCGACCAGAAGGGTGTTGTGTCTGGTCCGGGCAACTGCCCAACGGTTATCGTCGGACTGTTGTATACGTTCAAATCGCGCCGAAAACTTTGCTTGCGCGATGCAGGATTTGTGTGACGTCATGTCATTAGCTTGTAAGTGGCGGCGTCGGTGCCGCTACAATGGGGTGGTTTCCCAGGCTTCGCAATCATAATGACTTCAGCAACTTTCCATGGCTCAGGTACATGTTTTAGCATAAATGCAGCATTAATAATTCTGGTCAGCTTAACTATGGCTTTGCGCGGGTGGTGTTTTAGAATTTCTCCTGTTATGAGGTCATAACCCGGGGATTTCTTCGAGCTTATGTTGTTTTTAATTTCTCTCACAACTTCTTTAGGAGTTACAAGCCGAATTCTTTGGTTTTGTAATACATTTACACTCTCAGATATTTCTATGGAACATTCATTGGGTTGAAAAGTATGTTCTAAGTATTGGGCAAACCTTACCGCTTTTTGTTCATTGCTTATGGCCCATTTTCCATCGCTGTTTCTGATGGGAGGTATTTGCATAATCGGCCTTTTTAGTTTTCTTGTAGCTTTCCAAAGAGAGTAATCCGTTGATTGGTCGTTGGTTAGCTGCACAAGGTTGGAGTTCAGAGTTTCATCCTCAAATTGTATAATTTTCCTCTTTAATTGTTTGGTTAGGTTATTTAATAGTGTTTTATCCCGCGGGCACCTTGTTTGCTGCCAGCGCTTTCTTTGTTTTCTTTTCTCTGATAGTAAGTTCACAATATCCTTGGGATAGATATGCCCCTTATATTTCCGTTTTAATTGTGGAGTGTTGTTCCAAGCATATTGTTGAATGTTAACAACATATTTGTTTACTTCTGAGTCAAGCTGATCCTGATTTTGTAATGGAGTTTTTAGGTCGATTATTTTATCTAGATCAAGCGCAAAGCTGTCCCAGTCTGTACACATGTTAACCAGAGTTAGATGGTATTCTCTTAATTGAATTTTTTGACTAAGTCTTAGTATTATCGGGGAGTGATCCGAATTCATCAGAAACTCTGCCTCCAAACTAACATAATTGGTGGATATGTTTTTACATATGAAAAAGTCTATGAGATCCGGTATTTTCTGATGGTCAGTTGGCCAGTATGTTGGTTTGCCAGTGCTCATAACTTCACAATGTGTGTCTCTAACTGCGTTTAAGAGCTGTCTTCCCTTTGTTGTTGTCAGTCATGACCCCCAATGCGTATGTTTGGCATTGAAATCACCGCCTAGGATGAATCTTTGACCTAAAACTTCAAAGAATTGCAAATATCGCTCTTTTCTTATCATATGCCTTGGAGGACAGTAAACAGCTGCTATGGAAACGTGACAAAATTTAGTTTTGACTGATACTGCCACAGCTTGAATGTCTGGTTCCTCAAATTTACTGTGCTCGTAATGGTTAAGGTTTTCTTTAATTATAACCGCGCTACCTCCTTTGGCAGAGTTGTCAGGGTGAAGCGAATTATATATCTTGTATCCATTAAATTTAACAAAAGATTGTTTAGTGAAGTGCGTTTCAGAGATTATACACACGTCTATATTTTCTGTGTCTAGGACTGCCTGTAACTCATTCTGATGTTTGAGGAGCCCATTGGAGTACGAAAGTGATACATTTTTCTTAATCATCTGTCAAAATGTGAAATTTGTGACAAAATACGTGCGCCCGTATTAGCAACTAAGACCCGATGAGTCCCAAATAAACGTCAGGAAATTTTCTCACGCCGCCGGTACTAGTATTTAAGACAAAATGGCTTTATCGTCCAAACTGCGATGAAATGTGTGACTCAAGCCATGTCACAGTAGGCCGTGCTCGCCGGGAAGCAACAAGGAAGGCATGTCGCGACTTTAAAATAAGTCACATGTTTGACCCGTGCTAGCATTTAAGACAAATTGTAAGACATGACATAATTTATCATGTCTTGTCACAAATGTCTTGGGTACGCCCATGCCCGCACCGCTGCCGCTATATTTTCTCCACATCACCAGAAATAATATATTTATGTTGTCTAAAACGTATCAGTGTTTATAGTACGGCTGTGCCTTTGTTTGCTCGACTTGTTGGGGGCACGGCACTAGCTCTTATTGATGTTTGTGTCTTTAAAGTTTTGATAGAGAAAAATATAGTAATAAATAAAAGAGAAAAAAAGGTGGTCAGTGGAGGGGGAAGTACCTTAAATATTTAAGATAGCAAATTCTGAAAGAAGGGATCATTATGCATTACATACCTTAGCATGCGTTTTATTGATTTCAACTCCTACGAAGTACTTGTGGGACTCCAAAACATCCTTCATGTAGATTTCATGTATCGCTGTAAAGAAAATATACAGTAATAATATTACGGAAACATTATGGTTCTTCTCGATAGTGCGTAGAATGCGGGGTAGCGGCAACACTCTTCTTACCGTCGTCGCGTCATTGCCAACCGTTCTTACCGGTCAGACGGGCCTTTTATGCAGCACAGGCAGGCCTTACATGCATCTATGTGTAGGGCTTGGGGTCTGTGAACTTCTAATATTCATACCACGGTATATCTAAAGAGGTAAAGTTTGTGAGTTTATGAGGTTGTAGGGGGTAATCTCTGGATCTACTTAACCAATTTAGATGAAATTTGGCAAGGACATAGTTTGAGATCCTAGTAAGGACATAGGTCAGTTTGTATTCCCTTGGGATGATAAAATACTTTTTGCGCGGGCAGAAGGCAGTATAAAAAAAAATGGTCCATATTTTTGTTAGTATTACACATTACTTATAAACTATGTGAGTAACACATGTTACGTATGCTTAGGAATCTGCTGACATTGCAGAAACTAAGTATTCATAGACCTTGGCGACAGTGCAGTTACATTGAAGCCGACTCACTTAGCTTAGGAATTTGTTGAAAAAGAAACTACGTAGCGTTAATGTAGGAAGTTACTCAAGATGCAATTAGCTTGAAACCGATGCAGCCATGACGTCGAGGAATCAATCATTACCGAACCAATATTAACAATCATTTTTGGAAAGAAGAAGGCATTCCATATTCCTACCTCGAGTTTGAATTAATACTTGTAGGCTAGTTAATTGTACTTAGTCATGTTAAATATTAGTTGTCACCACTCCATGCTCTCACATCGACTTGGAGTGGACATCTGTAGATTCAGTTGTAATTAACTTTATGAATGTAAAAGTTATAAGTATAATTTTGGTTTCTTTCCAATCCCTCGGCTGTGGTAATTGGCGCAGTCGGTAGGATATCCGCGGGAGACGTCGGGACTCATGTCTCACATTCATAATCACCTCTCGTGTCACCCGGATCGCTATCAAGCACCGTTCCGGATCTCCTGAACATACGGACCTACTACAGACCGAGAGGAGAATCTGGAAATCGATTCGCAGAGAGGAACCAGAAATGAATAATCTGTAAGTACACTAGTGTTTTTCTCGTGTTGCTCCCTTCCAAATTAAATTATATTATTATATATATTTATCTACATATTACCCACATAGTTAGGAACCCTATATATATTAATAAATATGCTAATACATGCAAAATTAGCCTTAGCCTAGCCCTTAACTACTCACACAAACACATACACACACACTGCGTGAGGGACGCAGAGATACTAAAACCTGCTCCCACTTACTCATACTCATTCAGTACACTCACGTTTGCATCTCACATTTTTACAACCTATATGTCGCACAGGGAATTGAAATCCCTGTTTTTGTCATATCCCTTATGACAAAAACAGGGATTTGGTCAATTCCCTATGGGATTTGATCAAATCACGGAGATGTTAAAATAACAACACGATTTTATCATTTCCCTTAAAAAAATCTAGTGATTTGCACAATCCTTAAATTGATGATTCAGTGAAATGATAAAATAACATGTCCAGTTCTTGTTTGCGTCGCGCTCGCGCTTGCTTGTCAGTGACCGCACCCCCTACTCGGCGCGGCCGATAGGTGCAAGTACGATTATTATTTAAGCAACAGAGTCGACGGAGCCTCCCTGCGCAGGGCTCCTATTTCTGAATGCAGGGTCTAAAGTAACCCAACATGAAGGAGATGACGGCAGCTGAGTTTGCTCGCTTTGCTCGCTCACTTCAGCTCCCGTCATCCCCTTTAAACCTAACCTGTCCGTGTCGGGGTGCCTTTAAGCACCCGAGCTCGCTTCGCTCGCTCTTGGACTGATTCATTGACCAAATCACTAGATTTGTTTAGGGAAATGATAATATCGTGTTGTAATTTTAACATCCTCCGTGATTTGATCAAATCCCTTAGGGAATTGACCAAATCACTGTTTTTATCATATCCCTGCAACATATACAATGTTATGAAATGAGGGGCCTGGAGATCAGTAGTACATGCCTCGGCTTAGTTTAGATTCCAGATCTGCCGCAAATTACAAACTTGTAAAAAGTTTATAATGTCAGCTGTATAGTTTATGTACTTAATGTAATTTGTGGAGATAAAATAATCATTTTTATTATTCATTATAAATCTTAACCTTCAAGATTTACCATCCAGGCTCTGGGAGCCTCTAGTGCGCGGCAGCCTGAATCGCGGCAGGCCCGCCGACGAACTGTAGATATAGTTTTAGATAATTTAGAGTTAGGTAACCTGTTTAGTTTAAACATGGCTCAGCATGATCCGGATACCATTTCTAAGGCCCTTCGCTTTGTCCCGGTGTATGATGGGAACCCTAACGTGCTTACGCGGTTTATTAAAATCTGTGATCCATTAGCAACGCAGTACTTAAACAGTGCGCCCGGAGGTGAATTCTCCAACTTGTGCCTCTTAAACGGCATACTTAACAAGATTTCTGGTAGCGCCTAATGTACCATAAACTCTAATGGAATACCGGAGAGTTGGTTTTATGATCATTGTCACACTCTGTTCAGTACGATAATGACATACGTGACGCTGCATGAAACCAAACCGACTACTGTTGAGGCAAAGCGCGAACTGTTTAAGAAGAGGTTCCTTTAAACCGCGAATAAATGCCTGCATAGTCAGGCATTTATTACGGTTTAAAGCAACCCCTAGATTCTCGGATACGTTGCATGCGGCCGGCTACCATTGAGAAGGCTCTTGAATACGTTCAGGAGGAATTATACATCATCTGCAGCAACGCAGTGTACCCCAGAGGTGTTAGTCAAGACTAAGGGGTTGCAGTACCATTAACAGCAATTACTCCCCCGCGGCCGCATAACTTCCAGGTGCCCTATTGGCCAGCTCCCGTAGGTCAGCGCCCAACACGGCCCCTCATCCTTTCAGAATCCCTGGACCAAATCAATATCAGCAGCAAGGCCCCATCATCATCATAGGCAAAAGATTCATTAAGATTTCAGCCAAAAGACGTCCACTGCTGGACATAGGCCTCCCCCAGGCGTCGCCACATTGACCGATCCCGTGCGTCTCGCATCCTGCGCCTTCCCACAACCTTAACCAGGTCATCGGTCCATCTAGTGGGAGGCCTTCCAACATATCGTCTTCCGGTTCGCGGTCGCCATTCCAGAACTTTTCAGCCCCAACGGCCATCCGTTCTGCGAGCAATGTGCCCTGCCCACTGCCACTTAAGTTTGGCAATTCTTCGAGCTATGTCGGTAACATTGGTTATCCTGCGGATATCATCATTTCTGACGTGATCACGCAAGGAAAATCCGAGCATAGCCCTCTCCATTGCCCTTTGGGTGACTTTAAGCTTTCTGATAAGGCCCATTGTGAGCTACCACGTCTCGGTCCCATAGGTGATCACTGGCAACACACACTGGTTATAGACTTTTGTCTTGAGACATTGCGGTAAATTGGACGAGAAGATACCACGCAACTGCCCGAACGCCGCCCAGCCGAGTTGGATTCGACGGTTGACCTCTTTCTCGAAGTTGGATCTATCCAACTGGATCGTTTGTCCCAGGTAGACATAATCATCTACAATTTCAAGTAAAGAGTCTCCGATCTTGATAGGAGTGGGTGTTACATGGGCATTCACTATGACCTTGGTTTTGTCCATGTTCATTTTAAGACCCACTCTTTCGGAAGCTCTATTGAGGTCATCGAGCATTGTACTGAGGCTCTCCATGGTCTCAGCCATGACCACTATGTCGTCGGCAAACCGAAGGTGAGTGATGTACTCGCCATTAACGTTGATGCCAAGCGCCTTCCAATCTAGAACCTTGAAGACATCCTCCAGCGCAGCAGTGAACAGTTTCGGAGAAATGACGTCTCCCTGTCTCACGCCGCGCTGGAGAAGGATTGGTTTCGAGATCTGATCCTAAAGACGGACTGACATGGTGGCGTTTTTGTACAAACACTTCAACACCTCTATGTACCGGTAGTCGATCTGGCACCGTTGGAGAGACTGCAGCCCAAGTCTCGATCGAATCGAAGGCTTTCTCGTAGTCCACAAACGCTTAACAGAGAGGCAGGTTATACTCTTCGGTCTTCTATATGACCTGCCGCAGCGTATGTATGTGGTCTACGGTGCTAAAGCCTTTTCGGAATCCGGCTTGTTCAGGAGGCTGGAAATCGTCAAACCTGCGCGCGAGACGATTCGTGATCACTCTTGAAAACAACTTGTAGACAAGGCTAAGAAGTGAGATGGGCCTATAGTTCTTCAGCCGGGCATTGTCGCCCTTCTTGAAGAAGAGTACCACCACACCCCTGCACCATGCCTGTGGCGTTTTGCCCTCAAATATGACGGCATAAAACAGCTTCTGAAGGGCCTTAAGAACCGGTTTTCCACCCGCCTTCAGGCGTTCAGCCGTGATTCCATCATCACCCGGCGCCTTGTTGTTTTTAAGCTGTTTCAGAGCCATCCTAATCTCGTACAGGCTGATGTCCGGGATATCTTCTATAGTGTCAACGGCCTTGCTGATTGATGTGTACAACTGCCCATAGAAAGTCTCGATCTCCCTCAGAAGCTCCGGTTTGGCGGATACGATCCTTCCGTCGTCGGTCTTCAGTCTCGTGAGCTGGCTCTGCCCAATAGTCAAATCCCTTGCAAATGGATGGACCTTGGAGTCTTTATTTCGCTCAATCACGTCTTTAATACGCTCGGTATTAAAGCGGCGGAGGTCTCTTTTCAAGGATTTAGAGATCTGTCTATTGAGCTGCCGGTATTTGCACGCTTCATCTGAAGACTGCAGGGTCATCTCACGCCTCTCCTTCATAAGCTTGAGGGTAGGATCAGAGAACTTTTTGTTTTTATCTGTACGCCGGGTCTTGAAAAACTTAGACTCGACCGTATGGACAGCTTTCACGAACCCGTTACTGTATTCGTCCACGGAGCTGCCTAGGCACTCGAAACGATTCTGGAGTTCGAGCTGAAAACTCTCGGGATTTTGGACCTGGACTGTGCTGGACGGAGCGTGGACTTCATCAATCGAGACATTTTAAGCTTAATATTTATGTTCAATGTGACTTACCATGCGATGATTGCTCCCGGTTTTTACCGAATTGATCACAGAGATATCATTGAACATTTGCTTCTTGGTTGACATCATCATCATCATCATATCAGCCGAAAGACGTCCACTGATGGACATAGGCCTCCCCCAAGCGTCGCCACATTGACCGGTCCCTTGCGTCTCGCAACCAGCGGATCCCCGCAACCTTCACCAGGTCATCAGTCCACCTAGTGGGAGGCCTTCTAACGCAACGTCTTCCGGTTCGCGGTCGCCACTCCAGAACCTTTCTGCCCCATCGGCCATCCGTTCTGCGAGCAATGTGCCCTGCCCACCACCACTTGAGTTGGGCAATTCTTCGGGCTATGTCAGTAACACTGGTTCTCTTGCGGATCTCTACATTTCTGATTCGATCACTTTTTTTTTTTTTTTTTTTTTATTATAGATAGGCTCGCGCTTGACCACTATCTCACCTGATGGTAAGCGATGATGTGGTCGACGGTGTAACACGCTTGCCTAGAAGTAACCTATTCACTCTTGACTTAAAGACCCCGAGGTTGTAGCTATCTGGAAACACAGACTCCGGCAGGGCATTCCACTCCTTAGCTGTACGCATAATGAAAGTATTTCCAAAACGTTTAGTGCGTATGGGTGGGATGTCCACCATGTACCGATGGCGCATCGCCGTACGTCTTGTAGTCCGATGATGAAACGGGCTAGGTGGAATTAGATCATGCAATTCCATCGCACACTCTCCGAAATGCAACCGATAAAAAACCGACAAGCTGGCAACTTGACGACGATGTTCAAGGCTCTGGAGCTTTGACTCGACCAGTGCCTCATTGCCGATGAGCCTCTTGGCCCGTTTTTCGATCGACTCTAGAGCATCAAGCTGGTACTTGGCAGATCCATCCCAGAGATGAGAACAGTACTCCATGCAAGATCGAACTTGCGCTTGATACAACTTAAGTAGCTGTTCCGGCGTGAAGTACCGTCTCACCTTCGCAAGGATCCCCAACTTTTTGGCAGCCAGTTGTGCCTTTGCCTCAATATATGGAAACGCAAGGAAACTCCGAGCATAGCCCTCTCCATTGACCTTTGAGTGACTGTAAGCTTTCTGATGAGGCCCATTGTAAGCGACCACGTTTCAGAGCCATATGTCATCACTGGCAACACACACTGGTCATAGACTTCCGTCTTGAGGCACTGTGGTAAGTTGGACGAGAAGATACCACGCAACTTCCCGAACGCTGCCCAGCCGAGTCGGATTCGACGGTTGACCTCTTTCTCGAAGTTGGCCCTACCCAATTGGATCGTTTGTCCAAGGTAGACATAGTCGCCCACAACTTCGAGTGTAGTCTCCGACCTTGATAGGAGTGGGTGTAACATGGGCATTCAACATCACCTTGGTTTTGTCCATGTTCATCCTAAGACCCACTCTTTGAAACGATTCTGGAGTTCAAGCTGAAAGCTCTCGGGGTTTTGGACCTGGATCTGTGCTGGACGGAGCGTGGACTTCATCAGTCGAGACCTTTCAAGCTTGACATTAATGTTCAATGTGCCTCTTACCATGCGGTGATCGCTCCCGGTTTTCACCGAATTGATCACAGAGACATCATTGAACGCTTGCTTCTTGGTTGACATGATGAAGTCGATCTCGTTTTTAGTTGCACCATCGGGGCTTTGCCAGGTCCACTTCCTGTGCTCACGCTTTCTGAAGAAGAAGTTCATCATGTAGAGGCCCTCCTTCTCCATAAAACTGGCCAGTAGGTGACCCCGGTGGTTCCGGCGTCCAACTCCAAATTGCCCCACTTGCAGCTCATTCACGTCTCGTTTGCCCAGTTTTGCGTTGAAGTCCCCCATAACAACGGTGAAGTGAGTTTTGAAACCATGCATGGCTCTAGAGATATCCTCATACATGGTCTCTACCTCGTCGTCGGGGTGTGCCGAGGTCGGGGCGTAGACCTGTATGACCTTCAGCGAATATCTTGCGGATATTCTGAGTATAAGGTACGCCACCCTGGTCGACACACTCTCGATCTTCACCACGTTGTTCACAAGGGACTTGTGGACGATAAACCCGACACCACCCTGGGACTATCGGTCACCCTCTCGGAAATAGAGCAGGTTACCGGATTTGAGGATTATCGAGTCCTCCCCCTCTCTTCGGACTTCAGATAACCCTATAATACTACTAATAATACGGGTGCTATTCATGTGGGGGGTTTTGCCATAATCGCCACGCTTGGCAGACGGGTTGGCGATCGCAGTATGGTTGTTATAGAATCACAGAGAACGCTGCTGCCCATTCTCTGGTTTTTCCCTTAGTCCCCTCTTACGACACCTACGGGAATGCATGGGATGGTGCTTTACGTCCAGCACCATACGGAACAGCAAGGCCCCGCAAACACGCAAAGAATGTTGAGTGCACCACCACCCAACTATAACCCCCGTAGTAATGTTTTCCGAGTACCGTACCAATATCATTTACCATCAGGTCTTCGACCCATGAGTGGAGTTCAATGCTTTACCACCAAGCCTCTGCCCCTAACCAATAGGCTGGCAGATCATGACTGGCATAGGTCAGGGAACATGGTGCCAACAAACTATTTTAAAAATCGCAAAAATTATTTTAATGAATGTGCTACCTATGACGACTCGTATTACAATTATTACCAAGAACCGGTGTACGATTACTGTGCTGACTATAACTACCTTGACAGTGACTATGGCCCCGGTTTCTCTGGCGATTTACTTTATGACTGCGGATGATCAGCCATCTGACGATCTTCAGCCACAGATAAAGGATTACCATGCCGAGCAGGCTTTTCCAGAGACTTTAGGGTCTCCAAAAACCAGAATAGAATTATACCTACAGGCACAGAGACAACTGCCATAGAGACTAATAGCGAGCGGGAATAATTCCAGCAGGGACTTCTAAAGTTATCCGCATCCCTGTCAACATCGCGAATGGTGACGCATTTATTAACGAACGCATGTTACATTCAGTTTACGAAAGGAAAACTGCCCCCTGTTAAACTTGGCAACGAAGTATTACCTCACCAGGAAACGGCGAAATATCTTGGCATGCACCTGGACAGGAAAAAGACGTGGAGAGTACACATAAAAAAGAAGCGTGACGAGTTGGACATTCTACTCAGAAAGCTTAATTGGCTTCTAGGAAGGAATTCATATGTGTTACTGGAAACAAACTCCTTATCTATGAAGCAGTATTAGTACCTGTCTGGACATATGGTATAGAACTGTGGGGCTTAGCGAAAATTGCAATGTTGAAATATTACAAAGATTTCAAAACAAAGTCCTTAGAAATATATCAGACGCTCCTTGGTTTCTTAAAACCAGTGAACTGCACGAGCATTTACAAGTAAACACTGTGAAGGAAGAAATTAAGCTCAAGACAAGTAGATACAAGGACCGTATAGAATCACATACCAACAGCCTAGCCATCGCTCTAAATGTACCACTGCACAACAGAAGGCTTAAACGCCAGTATATATGGGACATTGTTAAATAAAATAAGTAATTAATGAAGAGGTGGTTTCTTCCGATGGGAGGACGAACCGCACTCGACAAACATACACACAGACAGCCCATCTGTTAATGGCCTGGTAGGCCGATTGCAGGATAAATGTTATGCATAAAAAATAAAAATAAAGACCCGGTCCTCCAAAACAAATTTAAAAGCTCATCATTAAACCTTTTTCTCACTAAAACCGAGCTGGAAAAAGTCAAAGAATATCTGCGTCAGCAGGAAATAATCCGCCACTACCATGTAGGTAAAACTAACCACCGCGGTATCAACGAGTGTGAGTTAGCCTTATCCCACAAATATTATTGACCAAAAATGAAGGACCGAATTAACAAATTTATAAGCGAATGTACCATATGCGGGCAAGCCAAATACGACAGAAAGCCAGTCAGACCTCAGTTTAATGTTGTGCCCACAGCCACTAAGCCATTTAAAATAGTCCATATGGATCTATTCATGGTGCAAGGCGGGAAGTGAGTCACTTTTATCGACGTCTTCACCAAATACGGTCAAGCTTACCACCAACGCGTGGAACAGCTGTTAGCATATTACAAGCCCTCCTGCAAGACTGTACTAACCATGACGTCCCCATGACCATTGTCGTATAAGTTCACCAACTAACTTTTCATGGAATTTACATGGATCCACAAGATCAACCATCATATATAAGCTTATTCACCTAGTGAAAATGGAAATATTAACGATTTCATTTAACGCTATTAGAACACCTCAGACTTCTCAAATTACAGTACTAAGACGAACCCACAGTTAACCTTATGCCTTATGCCATCATAGCCTTTTTTTTTTTTTTTTTTATTTGTTTCGCTGGGAAAAAATGCATTACGCATACCCGCCCATCGGGGGATGGGGGGGCTATGTGGGACTCCCCGGGCTGACTGACCCGGTATACCCACTAAAATAACCCAGCGGCACTCCCGCATCGTCTGAGTGGAGGAGGACTGGGAAACCGGCACAGCCTTTACTTCCAGTCCTCCGCCGACGACCGCCCGCCTTTACAGCGGGGCCTTCACGCCCCTCCTTTAGTGGAGGGGCCCGGGAACGACCGCGAGTGCCCGGCCGTTCCCGCCCAACGAGGGTGGTGATTGGTGCAATGCGGACGAAGGTGCCCCCGCACCATTCGTCCGCTAATCACCACCAGGAGGAGGGAGGAGACGATTATACAACCGCCTTCTCCCTCCCCTTCTCCGCCTGCGGAGCGGCGGCGCGAGAGGATCGTCCTCCCGCGCACGCTCCGCCGCCTCCTTTTGCGACATCACGACCTCGCAAAAGGAGGCAACCGCTGCCCAGGCCTCCTCACTCCCCAGCATGGAGTTGACCACGCCGGGGAGCGAGAGGTCCTGCCCGATCACACTTGTTAGGGCACGGCGCAGCTCAGCCCAGGCTGGGCACACCTCGAGGGTGTGCTGCGCCGTGTCCTCTACTGCTCCGCAGTCATAGCACGCCGGGGTTTCCTCCCTCCGGATCCGGTGCAGGTGCGTTCCGAAACAACCATGTCCGGACAACACCTGCACCAGACGGAACGAGAGGAAACCGTGTGGCCGCTCGAGCCAGCCCTGCAGGACTGGACCGAGCGCGTCCAACGTCCGGCGGCCAAAGGCGGCGGTGGCGAGGTCCTCCGTCCAATGGAGGACGATGGCGTCCCTCGCCTCCCGCCGCACGGCCTCCCGCTCTTCCGCGGCGATGCGCTCGCCTAGCGCCTTACGCCGCGCCGTCCATTCGTACACTCTGGCGAGCACCCATGCCTCCAACTCCCAGGGAGGGGTGCCGGCCAGAGCGCACGCCGCCGAAAAACCCACCGAGCGGTAGGCCCTCGCCACCCGCTGTGCAATGGCCCTTTGGGGCCTGCGGATGGCGGTTGCATTCTCCCTCCTGTGGAGGGAGTCCGCCCAGATGGGTGCCCCGTAGAGCGCCATGCTCTTAAGGATGCCGGCATAGAGGCGCCGGCATCGGTCCTTGGGCCCTCCCAGGTTTGGGAGGAGCCATGAGAGGGCGTCCGCGGCTTTCAGCAGGCGCGCCGACAGCCCGCCGAAATGCGGACTGAAGCGCCACCTGCTGTCTAGCACGAGGCCCAGATACTTCATCTGGGCCCCGACCCCTATCCGGACGCCCTCCACGACGATGTGGGCGTCAGGAGGGCGGCGCTGCCGAGGCCCGTGGAAGAACACGGCCTCGGTCTTGTTCAGCGCCACCCTCAATCCTAGCCGGCGGATCCTCCCTGCGACCAAGGATCCGCCAGCCGAGGCCAAACAGGCCGCCTCCCCAAAATTTCTCCCCCGGGCAACGAGGAGAGTGTCATCCGCGTAGCAGATGACACTCGTACCCGGGAGGAGGGCTCCCCGTAGGAGCCAGTCAAATCCGATGTTCCACAAGGGGGGCCCTAGCACCGACCCCTGTGGAACACCGGACTCCGCGCTGTAACGCCTGATCCTGGCCGTCTTGTCCACCAGAAGGACCTCTCGGTCCTCCAGGTAGCTGGCCAGGACCGCCCGCAGATATTGGGGCACTCCGTGGTATCGGAGTGCCTCCAATATGGTCGAGTGGGGCACGGAGTTGAAGGCGTTGGCAATGTCAAACGACACCGCCAACACTCCGTCCCCCGCCTCCACCGCCTCCTGCACCTGGCCTCTTAGTAGGGCCAAAGCATCGATCGTCGAACGCCCCTGTCGGAAACCGTATTGGGCGTCCGACAAGTCCGGCCCTACTCCCCGCAACTGGCTATTTAGCCGGGTGGCGATGATCCCCTCGAACAATTTACCGACCTCATCGAGCAGAACGATAGGCCGGTATGCCGAGGGGGAGTCCACCGGACGTCCCTCTTTCCGGAGGAGGCACAACTGCCCCTCCTTCCACAGTTTCGGGAACCTCCCAGCCGTCAAGCACGCGCTGAAGAGGTCCCGAAACCTGTCCTCCATGAGGGACGCCGCGATGGCCACCACCCGTGCAGGGACGCCATCTGGTCCAGGGGCCGTCTTCTTCGCGCGGAGGCACAGAACCCCCGCGCGAACTTCTTCCGCTGATACCGGAGGGACCTCCTCCTCCGGCGAAGCCACCACCCCCCGTGGCGGGTTCATCGTTGGTGGGGTGAAGTCGGTCCTGCGCGGAAACAGGGACCGAACCACCCCATCCAGCAACGCCGGCTCCAGGGTCTCCGTAAGTGGGGGGCCATAAGGGCGCAATTGGTTCCGCGCCGCCTTATATGGCCTCCCAAACGGATCCCTGTCGAGGCCCTCCAGCATCTCGGCCCTCGCCGAGTCCTTGGCGGCGCACATTGCCGACTTGAGGACCGTCTTTGCCTCTCGGTAAGAGGCGTAGAGGCGATCCTCCCCGGCCTGAGATCGGGTAGTGCGCCGCCGACTCCGCGTGTAGGCCCTCCTGGCCTCCACGCACGTGGCCCGGAGCCCCGCCAGCTCCTCCGACCACCAATACACGGCGCGACGGGGAGGCGGACGGCGTGACCGAGGCATGCTGGCGTTGCACACCTCGGTCAGGGACCCCCTGAGCTGGACTGCTGTGGCGTCCACGTCCAGGACAGGCTCGACAGGGGGCGAGAGCCAGTCCTGGAGAAAGGCCGCCTCCTTGGCGGCCTCCCGGTCCAGACGGGTGAGAGCCCAGCGCGGGAAGAGAGATTGGCCTGAGCGGACCGTCCCTCCCCGGGGGCCAGTCGAGATGTCGAACCGCACATATCGGTGGTCCGACAAAGTCTCCACCGTCTCCACCCGCCAGTTCACGACGCGGGCGGCTAGGGTAGGGGTGGCAAACGAGACGTCTACCACCGACCCTCCCCGTTGCCGCACACACGTGTGGACCGCCCCCCTGTTGAGGAGGGACACACCGCACGAGGCCGCCCAGAATTCGGCGGCGCGTCCCCGGACGTTGCAGGAGGCAGCCGGGTTGCCCCAAGCAACCGACTTGGCGTTCAGGTCGCCCATTATGGCGACCTGGCGCGGCGCCGCCCTCCCTACAACTGCGGTGAGGATCTCGAGGAAGTCCTCAAAGTCTGAGAGAGGGCGGTTTGGGGAGAAGTATACCCCCACAAGGGCCATATCCCCCCACGCGGCGGCCACGTATCCCGGTCCCCTCTCTAAAAGCGAGAGGGGAGGGGAGTCCGTAGAAGACCGCGCCACCAACGCCACCAAGCCGTCCCGATCGCCCAGCCAGCGGCTGGGGACCGAGTAAGGCTCGGCAACTACCGCCACGTCCACCAACCACTCGGCCATGACCTGCATCAGCAGATCCTGGGCCGCGACGCAGTGGTTGATGTTCGCCTGGAGGATGCGATGTTCGGCTCTATCCATCGGACATCGCACCCCCCTCCTCCTCAGCCAGGCCAGCGGTGGCCGAAACCCCAACCTCAGCCAGGCCAGCAGCAGCCGAAACCCCAACCTCAGGGACGGCGGCGGTAGCGGCAGGCTGACTCGGCGCCTGAGCTTTTCCCCTCTTAGGGGGAGGATTGCACATCCTCCCCTTCATTATGTGGCCTGCCGGGCGGCCACAGGCGGCACACACAGCGCAGTGCGGCGCGGCGGCCTGGCACTCGGCGGATTTGTGGCCTTCCTTGCCGCAGCGGTAACAGCTCTCCGTCCGGTCCACCGTGGACGGACAGAGGGCCCGGGTGTGGCCAACTCCGCAGCACCTGTAGCAACGCAAGGGCTGTGCTGCTAGTGCCCGGACCTTACCCGAGCTGAAGCCGACGTTTAGCCGTCCTTTGTCAAGGACGGCTTTGGCAGCGGCGACTGGGCACTCCATGCGAATGGTGCCCATGCCGCCGCGGCCGGGCCTGATGTCCCGGCTTCGCACCGCTGCGACGCCACAGCCCCCCAATGCTGCGACCGCCGCCACCACCTCCTCCTTGGTGACGGTGTCATCGAGGTCGGACACCTCGATGGCCACCGTCTTCACGGGCCTGGCCACCTTGGCCGCGTCCGCGATGACCTCTTGCAACTTCGTTGCGAAGAGGTCTGCGTTGGCACTGCCCTCTGCCCCCGGGAACTCGAAGATTCGAGCCCCGGCTTGGGTCCGCCGGCAAGAGACCTTGCCGATCCCCAGTTGGGTGGGATCGGCATTGGCACGCGCCCGCAACAATACGGACGCGTACGTCTCTCCGCGCGCCGCAGCCTCCGCGGTGAGCGTCACCACGACGGCTGCGGTCTTAGGAGGAACGAGGTTCCTCCTGGTGCCGGCGGTTCTGGCTGTGGGAGCAGCGCTGGCGGCCTTGGGGGGTGGCCTTTTCCCCTTTCTCTTCCCCTTCCCTTTGCCGGACTGGCTGGGAGGGGTGGTGGTGGCGGGGATGGCAGGGACGACCGCTGTCGCCCCTTTGCCCCTGCCCTTCCCCTTCCCCTTGCCTGTCGACTGCGACTGGCTGGGAGGGGTGGCGGTGGCGGGGACGTTAGGGACGACCGCTGTTGCCCCTTTGCCCTTGCCCTTCCCCTTGCCGACGACCTTCGTCCAGCCAGCAGGGTTGGCAGTGGTAGCGGCAGGCAGAAGAGAGTCCTCCTCCCTCTGTGAGGTCGGTCCCGGCTCTCCCTTCCTCTTGTCTGCGGCAAGTGGCAACCGGTAACTTTTCTCCGGCAGGAGTCGGTCCTCTATACCTGCTATGCAGGCCCTCGTGAAGTCCCTCTCCTCCATCACAACCTTGCGGATGATATCCTCAAGGTTGGAGGAGGCGGGGACCTCTGCCGCAGGTCTCGGCTCAGCCTGAGTTGGCCGGGCCGTGGCCTCAGCCAGCTTTTGGTGCAGCTGGCTTACCTCCGACTGCAGGCGATCGACCCTCGTCTGCAGTTGCCGCGTCTCGTCGGTCGCCTGCCTCTGCACCAGCTCCGCAACGATGCTACGCATGCTGGCGGCCCGGCATTTAAGGGACTTCTGAAAAGTCCCTTTCAGGTGGGAGGACTTGGTGGCGACCACCACTATCTCTTCCTCGTCCTCCACCGCCATCCGCTCCAGCTCGGCCAGAGAGTGGTCCGAGTAATGAACTCGGGATGCACCATACCCGGAGCCGGCCCGGGAGACGCGCGCTCGTTGCTCTTTGGCCTCAACCCGCTCTTCCAACTCCTGCTGGAATGCCATCATAGCCTACAACAACTCTATACACAGCTTCACAAGATTCAGACCATTTGACTCGTGACGGGGCACTTTGACCCCAGAGCCTGGAAGGACATTGACATAACACAGCAGCTATTACAACTGTATGTTCTAGTTCATAAAGATCGCATGAAACAAGTATATGACATCATCAACGCATCATCATTTGCAAACTTGCAAACCGAACAGCATTAATCGAAAATAGAAATAAAATCCACGAACCTGAGAAGGGATACGCACCCCAAAAGCAAGTATTCATAACATACTTTCTCGCTAGCCGTCAAAAGACCGCAACTCGGTATACACAGGACACAGTTTTAGCCGACTTCCTGATTCACATTTACACCTCAAAGTGCAAAAACGTGGTCCTATCGCAAAATCAAGACTTAAGCGTAAACCTAAAGCAGTAAATTACCTACCTACTGTATGATATCCAAATAAATTATGTAACTGACAAGCTTGGCAATGTCTTATGGCAATTACAACGAGACGTGCTAGCTTACATAGTTGATATTTAGACTAGAATTAACAATACATTAGAATAAATACTAAAGAGCGATGCATTAAGGAAAAATGGTTTAATAAAGTACACTAAGTTTACTCAACTTCTAGAAGTAATGAGTGAGAATGTAGATGATTTGTATGAACCCAGGAATAGCTTAGGATAGAAAACAGTTTAGCTTATATTCATGCGTCCAGCACGCATCTTTCTATGGTTGACATAGAGATACGTGCCATCAATGGTTAGAAAGTTGAAGACTATAAAATATATAATCTTAAAATAGTTACGACTTATATAGATTATCCGTAGTACCTAACAAAAACCCACAGGCTCTTATTCCATCCTTCCCATGCCTAGCAACCAAAGAGTTGACATTCATGTACGTGGAGGCCGAATGCCCGAAGTCAAACCGGTGCCACAACGAAAAAGAAGTCACCCACCAGATCTGCACCAAATCTGGTTGCATCCAGGAGTAGATCACCAATCAAGTTCTGCTGGACTCCTGCCAGCCCACTACAGTTACCCTGATGAGGGAAATTATGAAGAAATTCGATGACCAACACTACGTCCTGTCATCTCCTCAGCAAACGAAAGTACAACTTATCTGTCATCAAAAAGACCACACATCGCTCCAAGGAAGTTATTTCGCTACCATTCCCGTTGGTTGTCGACTGAAATCTGTAGAATTTACCATAGCAGATGATGAAGATAAATAAATAAAATAAATAAATAAATGTTTATTGGTGCAAAAAAGGTTACATTACAGTTTGTATACACGTACAGCTATATTGCAAGACATTCCATTGTAACCATTTAAATAATGAACCCTGCCTCTCAAACTAGGGCAACCTGTATCTTGAGAGACAGTAAAGATGTAAAAAGTAAGTAAAGTAAAGTAAGTAAAGATGAAATCAAAGGCCATATCAATTTGAACTCCGTGGATCTTCAGAGACTACACAGCATCCAGGACAGAATTATGATCCAGACCCCCGTGCAAATGGACAACGCACAAAAGAACACCTATCACACCACAAAAACCAGCAGCCTCCGACCGTAATCCTGAAAAAAAACTCAGATCTCAACGAGACTCCAGCAAAATGTTACACTCAACGTGCTAAAATAATACAAAAACAATACAATTCTCTGTTGTCGCGTCCACGTGGTAGAGTAAGTGACTACCCTGGCGCACGCTGAACAAGTCTAGGTTTCACCGCGTTTATGCGACTGTGGCGGGCCCTACCAAGATGGTAATGTTTTTGGGAAGCTATTAGTAAAATACTCACTGGAAGTGACGTTATTAGCCTCCTCAATCGTCACTATAGGGTTCAGAGGCGCAGTTTGTCGACGTCGGCTTGTGAGTTGTCCGGCGAGTTTACGTCGTACAATAAGCTCCTTATGCTCGCTGAATACGTCCACGTTTCTACGCATTTAATCCGACTGTGGCAGACCCCAAAAGGAGGATAAAATTAAATACTCACTGTAGCAAAATCATTAGCCTCCTCAAACGTAACTTTCGGGCACATTGTGCGCAGTTTGGCCACATCCGCTTGAAAGATGTCCGGCAAGTTTACGTCATACAATACGCGTCTGTCCTTATGCTCGCTGAATAAGTCCAGGTTTCACCGCATTTTATCCGAATGTGATGGACCCCAAAGGAGGTTAAAGTTAAATACTCACTACTAGCAACGTCATTAGCCCTCTCAAACGTCACTTTTGGGTACAGTGCACGGAGCTTGTCCACATCAGCTTGTGAAACATCAGGCGAGTTCACATCATACAATACACGCCTGTCCTGGTGCTCGCTGAAGGCATCCAGGTTCATAGTCATTGCTTTCATGGGCGGCTCCGACTTGTTCATCAGCTGCGTCATCAGGAATATCAATGTTATCGGTATGACGACTTGCTGAGGACAAGAATTTCGATTAGAGTTACTACTAGTATAATTTACGCGTTGGAGTGGATTTTTTTATGTGTTGAAGGTCAGGCGATTGTCAAGTAGTTGGATATGATAATTACGTAGTATTTGACTAACTGCTGCTCGCGTAAATTTCGAAATTATCTCAAAAAAGCCTACAACCTGGATAAAATGTGAAATAACGATATTACGTTATGCAGGTAAGAAATACATCCCCCCCGGTGGGTTCCCGCATTGTAGAGGCGACATCGCAACTGAGGTGGGCCGCGATGTCGTATGGAGCGTCCCAGTCTACTTCCATCACAAATTTCAAGTTAGTAGCACAAAAAATTAAGGACTTTCATACAAACCTGCGAGAGCCCTTAAACAGCCTTAATCAGGCCCTGTCGCAAAATTCGTTCTTAGTAGACGTCTACTAACTATAAAGTACCTCCTTGCCAAATTTTAAGTTTGTAGCACAAAAAATGAAGGACTTTCATACAAACTTGCGAGAGCCCTTAGACCCCCTAAATCCGGCCCTGTCGCAAAATTCATTCTGAGCGTCATTTACTAACTATAAACTACCTCCCTGACAAATTTTAAGTTTGTTGTTCAAAAAATCAAGGACTTTCATAATAAACTTGCGAGAGACCTTAGACCCACCAAATCCGGCCCTGTAGCAAAGTCCATTCTGAGCGTCGTCTACTAACTATAAACTATCTCCCTGCCACATTTTAAGTTGGCAGCTCAAAAAATGAAGGACTGTGTTAGAAACTTGCGAGAGCCCTTAGACCCCCTAAATCCGGCGCTGTCACAAAATCCGTTCTAAGCGGACGTCTTCTAACTGTGAACTAACTCCATGCCAAATTTTAAGTTAGTAGCTCAAAAAATAAAGGACTTTCATACAAAACTGCGAGAGCCCTTAAACAGCCTTTATCCGGCCCTGTCGCAAAATCCGTTCTTAGTGGACGTCTACTAACTATAAAGTATCTCCTTGCCAAATTTTAAGTTTGTAGCACAAAATATGAAGGACTTTCATACAAACTTGCGAGAGCCCTTAGACCCACCAAATCCGGCCCTGTAGCAAAATCCATTCTGAGCGTCGTCTACTAACTTTAAACTATCTCCCTGCCACATTTTAAGCCGGTAGCTCAAAAAATTAAGGACTGTGTTAGAAACTTGCGAGAGCCCTTAGACCCCCTAAATCCGGCCCTGTCACAAAATCCGTTCTTAGCGGACGTCTTCTAATTGTGAACTAACTCCATGCCAAATTTTAAGTTAGTAGCTCAAAAAATAAAGGACTTTCATAAAAACTTGCGAGAGCCCTTAGACCCCCTAAATTCGACCTTGGCGCAAAATCTATTCTGAGCGTGGCTCGTCTGCTAACTATAAACTACCTCCCTGCCAAATTTTAGGTGTTTAGCTCAAAAAATGAAGGACTTTCATACAAACTTGCGAGAGCCCTTAGACCCTCTAAATCTATGATGACGTTCTTTGCGACAGTCTGTCTACTACTTAACAAATAAATACACAGTAGTCCCGCGATTACCTTCTACTTAACCTATCTGATTTATCACGGGTGTTATTGTTTACGATTCAATAGACTACATCTGCAACATTCACTATGATCGATAGGTCATAAATACTTTTAAACTGAATTATAATTAATTTTAGTTGATTATAAAAAGTCAATAATAAATGACCATTGTGAAACCCCTTTTGGAATTTTTCCTCGGTACATAAAAATAATTTTCTCGTAACCTAGGCCTAGTTGAAAGTTGGCTCAACTTAAAATTGTTGATAAATTTTCAACAAAGAATGGTTTGACCAGGTAACTGCAACCAGCGACCCTATATATATATTGATTTTTTTATTTGTGACGTGTTTCGAGGGTTGCACGAAAACTTTACAATTTAAAAAAAAATCAAGGACACAAAATTGACACATGGGAGTTCTTCTCGTGCATTTGTTATAAACTATTTAGTAGAAACTGGGTTCGAGCCCAGGCAGGCGCTTTACTTTGTGTAAATTATTTCATCACCACTGCTCTCAAAACAGTGAAGGAAAACATCGTAAGGAAACCGGCATGTCCTAGAACCAAAAATTCGAAGACATGTGACATCCACCAACCCGCAATGGGCCCGCGTGGTGGATTACGGCCCATTCCCTCTCACAGAGAGGAGGCCTGTGTCCTAGCAGTGGGAACTTTAATGGGCTGATGATGATGATGATGTCTATGAAACAATGTGCGCAGTATGCATGAGCAATTCTCAGCAAAAAAAATAAAAATTTAGTACATATATATATGTACTAGCTGTTGCCAATCAATATATAAGGTACCAATATAAAAATATATAAGGTACCAATATATATATATAAGGTACCAATTAGAAAAAATATTAGGAGTATCACAAAATTCTTTCTTAGTTTATGTCTCCTCTTAAACTCTATACTTGCTAAATTTCAGGACGGTAGTTAAAATAAAATCCGGACTTTCATACAAACTTGCAAGACTACTTAGACCTCTTTAATCCGGCCCTAACATAAAATCCGTTCTTAGTGAATGTCTACTAACTATTAAATACCTCCCTGCCAAATTAAAGTTTGTAGCACAAAAAATGAAGGAGTTTAGTACAAACTTGCGAGAGCCCTTAGACGTCCTTAACCCGGCCGGCCCGGTCGCAAAATCCGTTCTTAGCGGACGTCTACTAACTATAAACTACCTCCTTGCCAAATTTTAAGTAAGTAGCTCAAAAAATGAAGACTTTCATACAAACTTGCGAGAGCCCTTAGAGCCCCTAAATCCGGCCCTGTCACAAAATCCGTTCTTAGCTGACGTCTACTATAAATAATAATAAAATAAAAATAAATTTATTCATGAACTAAGGACTAGATACATTGCATGGTGAAGTGAGACAGTCATTAAAAGTCTTCATCTAGTTAGTGGGTGCAGTACTGTTCTTCTAGATAGGTGACGAAGTCACCTGTGTTTAAAAGAATCAGTTGCGATCCCCTGTAGTAAAAAATACGGGTTGACTTTTATCAAGAACAAAATTACATTATTAAAATCAAACACAAAAATAAACAAAAAAAAAATGCTTTAAAAACAATATAAAGTTAAATTAAAATTGTACTAAATCGAATGTCAAAATAGGATATAATATTTAATAATCAAATCAACAAAAAATTAAAATATATGTGTTAAGTGTGATTGTGAGTAGTGTACCTATTTGTGTTAGTGTAGTGTGTGTTAGTTTTCTATGTGGTGTGTGATGCATGTTTGTGTTGGCGTAATCACTTCCTTATGAGTTCTTCTGTTTCGTTGTAGTTTAGGTTCAGTAAGTAGGAGCGAACAGTCCTTTTGCAAATACGACATCTTAATCCGTAAATTGTAACTATTGCATTAATTTTATTGTAAACTGATGGGCCAAGATAGAGGGCGAACATTTTAAAAAATGTTGTGCGTGGTGGTGGGATTGTGCAGACGAGGTCTTTTCGGCGTTTAGAAATGTTCTTAAAAGGTGTTCTTTTGTGTTGTAGTAGGGTTATTTGTAAGATGTATTGTTGTCTAACATTAAGTAGTTTACATGTTTTATAGAGTTCTGTGGTTGGGAAGATAATGGGTCTTATCTATATCTAATAGCTCACAGAGCTATTCTAAAAGTGGCTACTATGAACTACCTCCATGCCAAATTTAAAGTTAGTAGCTCAAAAAATAAAGGACTTTCAAACAAACTTGCGAGAGCCCTTAGACCCCCTAAATCCGGCTCTGTCGCAAAATACGTTCTTAGCGGACGTTTACTAACTATAAACTACCTCCCTGCCAAATTTTAAGTTAACCTCAAAAAATTAAGGACTTCCATACAATCTTGCGAGAGTCCTTAGACCCCCTAAATCCGGCCCTGTCACAAAAACCAATCTGAACGACGTCTACTAACTATAAACTACCTCCCAGCCGAATTTTACGTAAAGCTCAAAAAATTAAGGACTTTCATACAAACTTGCGAGAGCCCTTAGACCCATTAAATCCGGCTCTCTCGCAAAAACCATTCTGAGTGTCGTCTACTAATCAAAATCAAAATTTCTTTATTCAATTAAGCCATTAAGCGGCACCTTTGAAACTTACTGACTTAACTTTTAGGTAAACAATACAAAATAATTATTCCTACATGTATACCAACTTACCAATGCCAAGAAGGACCATTTCTTATGTATCGCATACTTCACTTGTCTCTTCAACAGCATGAACATCTGTCGCCTATACAAGGGGAAGCCAGTCACCTTCTTTGGTGGTGTCTCTGCAAAAAGGAAATAAAAGGTAGTTACAGTACTGTCAAACAGGTGTGTGAGGGACGAAGTTATAAGGCCGTGTACATGACATAACAAATTTATCATTATGCTGCTCTTATCCCATGTTACTTGGGGTCGGTACAACTGTCCACCGTCACACTATCATTGACGCCTTTTTGTTTCATATCACACGGTCGATCCATCTTTTCTTTGGCCTTTCCCTTCCTCTCCATCCATCCAAATTTATATACATAAATCTTTTAGTAACATGCGTTTCATCCTCATCACATGACCATATGGATCATACTAGGACAAACAATTACTTATTAACTTTTCTGTCACTGACGCCATTTTCAAACTTTCCTCCAATATACTCCTTTCTCACTTTATTGGTTCTCGTCACTCCGCGTATCCATCTCAACATTGTCAGCCACCGCTACATGGAACCTCTTTTTAACAGACTTTAAATAAATAAGGAGATTATCAATTCCATCCTTCTACTTCATAGCCTAAAATTACGACAAAGGCATGTTCACTTCGAAACAGTCTTCAGTGGCCAATCCACCACACAGTTACAGTGTGTTGGTGGATGGCACATGCCTTGAAATTTTTGGTTCTAGGAGATGCCGGTTTTCCCACGAAGTTTTCTTCCACCGTTTTGAGAGCAGTGGTGATGAGATAAATTACACAAAGCGATTGCTCTGGTTCGCATTAAAAATCTAAATCTCGTAAGTCGTACATACATTTTTATTGAAATTCTGGATGAATAAACGGTACCTTTGTAGTGTTACTCCTATATATTTATGTTAATGTTTTCTTTGTGTTGTCTATATAAATAAAAGGAACTCACCCGGCTCTCTGGCAGTGTCCACTTCATCTTCAGATAATGATGTGTCGATGTCACTGCATAACCTGAAAAAAACAAGAATAAAATACCCTAGAACCCTTTCGTCTTTTTAGGGTTCCATAGTTAACAAAGAACCCTCAAAGTTGGTAGTTGGTATCATTAGATACACAGAACAGAAAATAAAAATAATAGAATCGCTTCATTAGTATCGGAACCAGCGTACCAAAACTCACACATTTATACAGGTTAATTGTATTTCGATGTATTGCTGGGACCACTGCTAGTCCTCTCTAGGACTCGCGTTCTAGGTCCAGCATTACACGTACGACGTGCTTGCTGTTGTAAAGCGATCGCCTGTCACTAGGTTGGGAATCTAGACGTAACGTAAATGAAGTCATTAACGTTACTCAAATAATTGTATTTCCCAATGCAAGCATAGCGCTCCCATCAATGACATTTCATTAGGTAAATAATACACTTTGCAACCTTTTTGTCTAATTAATTTCATACATTACTTTGTGTTACTTATATAGTCCTTATGGCTAACAGACAGAAATCTGTGCAGGGAGTTTGTTTCATCATTTCTAATTACCATCTGTTTGGGCGCTTTTGGGAATGTCTGTAGGAGAGTTGATCTAATCAATTCCAGTTACTTTCTAATCCAAGTTATAATCTTATAACTGTGAATTCCAAAACAAAAAAAACACATAATTTGGCATGCACGTGTAATCGGTAGAAAGGTGTCCAAGTCAGGAATTAGTCGAACCTTACAAATTTGTGCGGACCTCCCCGCACAGATTCTCTTTTCTCAGAAGGAGCCGAGCATTAACTCTAAATGTAGGGCATTCTAGGAAAAACTAATTTTTTATCAGCCTAGGGTTATTTAGGAACAGTCACACTGGGTAATCTTCAACACAAGCAACTTCTACATCTACATGTCACATACCTATATAACTGCCTACATACACACACACCCACACAACATACACACGTCTCATCCAAACATTCTACTTTTAGATACTTTTTATTTTCTTTTATTATCTAACTGTAAAGTTAATTATGTAGTAACACCTAATTAACTAAATTATAATAGTAATCATCATCATCATCATCATCATTTCAGCCGAAAGACGTCCACTGCTGGACATAGGCCTCCCCCAGGCGTCGCCACATTGACCGATCCCGTGCGTCTCGCATCCAGCGCCTTCCCGCAACCATAACCAGGTCATCGGTCCACCTAGTGGGAGGCCTTCCAACATATCGTCTTCCGGTTCGCGGTCGCCATTCCAGAACTTTTCGGCCCCAACGGCCATCCGTTCTGCGAGCAATGTGCCCTGCCCACTGCCACTTAAGTTTGGCAATTCTTCGGGCTATGTCGGTAACTTTGGTTCTCCTGCGGATATCATCATTTCTGACGTGATCACGCAAGGAAATTCCGAGCATAGCCCTCTCCATTGCCCTTTGGGTGACTTTAAGCTTTCTGATAAGGCCCATTGTGAGCGACCACGTCTCGGTCCCATAGGTGATCACTGGCAACACACACTGGTCATAGACTTTTGTCTTGAGACATTGCGGTAAATTGGACGAGAAGATACCACGCAACTTCCCGAACGCTGCCCAGCCGAGTCGGATTCGACGGTTGACCTCTTTCTCGAAGTTGGATCTACCCAACTGGATCGTTTGTCCCAGGTAGACATAATCATCTACAACTTCAAGTAAACAGTCTCCGATCTTGATAGGAGTGGTTGTTACATGGGCATTCATCATGACCTTGGTTTTGTCCATGTTCATTTTAAGACCCACTCTTTCGGAAGCTCTATTGAGGTCATCGAGCATTGTACTGAGGCTCTCCATGGTCTCAGCCATGACCACTATGTCGTCGGCAAACCGAAGGTGAGTGATGTACTCGCCATTAACGTTGATGCCAAGCGACTTCCAATCCAGAACCTTGAAGACATCCTCCAGCGCAGCAGTGAACAGTTTCGGAGAAATGTAATAATAGTAATGGATTGTTGCAATTTTTCTTTTTAAGTAAATTGATTAACCACGAATTTTTACTGTTGCTTATAGCACAGAGACCATATCCTAGTAAAGTGAAAGTGTTCATATTGTTAAGATAATTTATTTGAACCAATAAACGTTATTATTATTGTGTCCTTTATTTAACTGTTTTCTTATTTTGTACATTTTTAAATATTTTTATAAAATAAATCAAAAACATTTAAAAATATAAAAATAGAGTCCCACCGGTATCGGGTCCAAGCTACCGGCGTTCGGGGCTCCAGAGAGAGTAACCTCCGAACAATACGAGCCGTGTCCAGCAGTACTACTTTCTGGTACCCTTGACCCAGCCGCCTAACGAGAGCCTCCTAAGGTTGAAGCTCGTGGCTATTACGCCATTGGTTGACACGACTATCGGTACAATGACCGCTGTGTCCACATCCCATATGTCGACAACCTCGCAAGCCAAGTCAAGATACTAGATTTACTTTTATTTTTCGGCTTCCCGTCATGCGAAACGGTTTACGGTTACGGTTTTATTTATTTTTTACTACTACAAAGAACCGGGACCCTGAGTCCCGGTCCTTTGAAAGGCATGCGAGGAGCCGAAGCCAACTCACAGAGGCCCCGTTAGGCATGTATCAGAAAATGTGACACCAACCAACGATTATCCTTGTAAGCACTACGCAACTGCACCAAAGGACAATCCCCGGTTGGTACAGGACTATTACAAAATATGGTGAAAAATGTACTGAACTATGGATTTGTTTTTTTTTTATTATTATTCCATTTATTTAATTTACATATTTTTAAACATTATTTTACAAAAAAATAAAAAACATAAACATTAAAAAATACAGAAATAATAGCCCACCGGTATCGGGAACAGGGTCCAAGCTACCGATGGTCAGGGCTCCTGAGAGAGGAACCTCCTGACTATATGCGCCGTGTCCAGGAATACCGCTTTCTGGATCAAGCCCTTGATCCAGCTGCCTAACGAGAGCCTCCTCAGATGTTCATCGAGGCTTTTGGCTATTATGCCATTGGCCGTCACGACTATCGGCACAATGATTGCTGTATTCACATCCCACATGTCGACAACCTCGCGAGCCAGATCAAGATACTTGCTTTTCTTATCTCTCTCAGCCTTCACGAGGTTTTCGTCATGGGGGACCGCTATATCAACAATCATTGCGCGACGCTCTAGTTGGTCTATCACCACTATGTCAGGCTTATTGGCAACAATAGTCCTGTCAGTGATGATAGACCGATCCCAATACAACGTGACATTGCCATTTTCGAGAACTGGGTCGGGCTCATACTTTTAGTAAGGCACTTCCGATTCCACAAGATTGTATTTAAAAGCAAGTTGCTGATGAATAATCATGGCTACAAGGTTGTGTCTATGCAAATAGTATCCGTTAGCCAGACTAGAACAACCGGAGATAATGTGACGGATAGATTCACCCAGCCGGTGACATGCCCGACAGATGTCAACTGTGCCATCCTTCACAATGTATTTCCAGTAGTTGTTCGTCATCATAACTTCGTCCATAATCGCAAAGACAAAACCTTCTATTTCCCCGAAAAGGTCACCAAATCGCAGCCAGGCCACGGACGCTAAAAGATCTACATCGGGCCAATGTAGGACCCGGTAGAAGCGTCCGTGAAGCTCCTTGCTCTGCCATACCTCCCTGCGGTCATTAGTATCTAATACTATAGGTTTGCGCCAGTTCTCGTTAGCCAAGGAGAGCGGGGTAAGGCCCTTGTCCACCACTACCACATCTCGATGCATACCCACGTCGGCGGCCTGGAAGTATTCCCTAAGACTGCATACCTTGCGGTTGTGCAGGGTCTTAGCATTTAAAAAGCCTCGACCCCTACACTTCCGCGGGATATACAGTCTCATGACCGATGACCGTGGGTGATGCATACGATTTGCGGTAAGCAGCGTGCGGACTCTCCTATCCAGGGCGTCAAGTTCTGTCTGAGTCCATTTGAGTATGCCGAAAGAACACATCAAGACCGTTGCAGGCGAGCACCTTGTTTCCGCCTGATAAAAGACTATTTAGTACTTTATTCAGGCGGCCATAGAAGCGTTCCTTCAACGCCTGTTTCACGTCACTAGCATTGATGCCTAATGCTTCCGACATACCAAAATACTTGTAAGTTTCGGTTGAGGAAAGGGATCGAAGGTGTATGGAATCCGAGAGTTGTATTCCTATGGATTCCATAATCTCCCCTCGCTTTACATGCATGACTGCACATTTGTCCACACGAAATTATAAAAAAAATAAAATAAAAAAAAAAACGTCGTTATAAAACGACATTTCTGTTTATTGGAGTCGGTCAAGAATGGAGAAGTTACGTTTCGAATTTACGAGTGGGAGCGGGTGGGATTGATGGCAAATCTAATGTATTGGCCATAACCTCAGTAACAACGAGCGACGAGAAGACATATGCTATACCAGAAACATTACAAGCAGCTGGTCATCATAGAGAGATAATAAAAACATCGGCCTACAGTAAAGTGAAAAATAGTTTAACAAAAAGATACCAAACTCGAAGGGTTTGGATTACATTGACAGAAGAACTGAGAAAAACCTACATTGATGAAGATGGTAATTTGCAATTTTCAGACCAGTTTTTAGAAGAAATAAACCTAGAGAAAGCTACCGCTGGGAGTGAAATAAGAATTGATTCATTGGAAAAGTTGTTTGAGAAATTGTTGGAAAATACACAGGAACCAAAACAGCAAAACTTGAAATATATTGCAGAAAAGTTTGTAATTGAAAAGTTTACAAGTAAGAACTCTAATGCTGAACAATAGATTGATATTTTTGAAAAAGAGTGCATATCAAAGCATATGCACATCAAAGCGGATGTCACAACAGATGAGAAAAAAAATTAATTACTCCGGTTGTTTATGGACAAGAGCTGTGTGGATTAGTACAGTTCCATGATTATCAAATTGACTGTTAACTCGGAGTGGTCAACATGGAAGAACAAATTTTGTGAGTCATTTGCAAACAAGGGATGGAACCCGGTAACATATGCACTGTTGTTTAAATTTAAAGATGGATCACTGTTGGATTATGCCATACGAAAAGAAAAACTGCTGTTGAATATGAGAAGATCGATTGATACAGGTACTTTGGTAGATATCATAGTGGCTGGTTTGCCGGACTTTATTCTGAATAAAATTGATCGAGAAACACGTACAGATACAGTGGATTTGTTTAATGAAGTAAGCAAGTATAAACATATGGTAAATAAAAAAAAAAAACTGCCTAAAAGAAAATTTGGTGATGGAAGTTTAATAAGGACAAATGATAAAAGCGAAGAAAAAGTCCATGAAAAATTTGTGAAAAATTGAATAAAGGCAGCTGATTTCACCCGGAAGCTTTATGCTGGTTTAGAACAAATGAGGTAGAAAAAATAAAGAAAAATTTAATTAAACATGTCAACAATTCTGTGATCGAAACGGAGTTGAATGAAACTGATAAAAAAAACGAGCACTAACACCATTAATAAATGTCAAACTACTAGTAAACGAGGTGTTAGAAATAAACGGCGTTTATGATTCAGGCTCAAATGTTTCCCTAATTAATTCAAATTATTGAAAATAAAAGGAAAAGGAAACAATTTGAATGAAGCAGACTTAATAACAATTAATGGTGTTCAAAAGATAAGTGGTATGACAAATTTGAAAAAAAAAATCTTAAACTTGGAGAAAAACGTAGATGTGTGTGTGTATATTATGGATAAACAAAACTTCAAGTATGATTTTTTAATAGGACTTGACTTAATACAAAAGTTCAGGTTGATACAAAATGAAGACTTGAAAATAACCCAGAAACTTCCCTTGGAATATGAAAATACTAACAAAATGGAAAGAATTACTTCTAAAGATAAGATGAATTATAAAAAAAAAATTATAGATGAAAACAATATTAAAACTAAAGATAACTACATAATTAATTTCAATGAGCACGTAAAAGAAGACGACTTTAAAATTAAAATAAACCATTTGGATGAACGTCAACAATCTGAAATTAACAACTTAGTAAGCACATATGAATCAATTTTTGCAAAAAACAAATATGATATTGGCACTGTCAATGGATATGAAGCAAGAATAGACCTGTTAGTAGATAAATACTGCAGTAAGAGACCTTACAGATGCACTTTAGAAGATAAAAAGGAAATAGAAGAGCAAATCGCAAAATTATTAGATAACAAGCTAATAGAAGAATCATACAGTCCTTTTGCTGCACCGGTTACTTTAGCATCCAAAAGAGAAGATAACAGAAAATCAAGACTATGTATAGATTTCAGAGATTTAAATAAAATAATAATACCTCAAGCTCAACCGTTTCCGCTAATTGAAGATTTCATGATGAAGACCAGGAATTGTAATTTTTTTTAACATTAGACATCAACTCTGCATTTTGGTCTATACCTTTGCGAATTGAGAACAGGAAAAAGACAGGTTTTGTAACACAGGGGGGACATTTTCAGTGGACTTGCCTACCTTTTGGACTTAAGACTGCACCAGCGATTTTTCAGAGTATTTTAAATAATATACTCAGAAAGTATAAGCTTATTGATTTCGCCGTAAACTACATTGATGACATCCTCATATTTTCAAGAACTTTTGCTGAGCATATGAATCATCTCACGCAATTATTTGAAGCCATCAAGACAGAAGGTTTTAGGTTAAAATTTACAAAATGTACATTTGCCTCAGACTCGGTAAAATATCTAGGCCATATCATACAGAACAATTCAGTTAAACCAGTGAAGGACAATTTGATTTCAATAAAGAGCTTTCCGGTTCCAAGCACTCAAAAGACTAGAATATAAGACAATTCTTAGGAAAGATTAATTTTTATCATGAACTAGCTGTTCCCCGCGGCTTCGTTCCCGTGGGCCACCCCATAGAACCCGTTTTCGGGATTAAAAAATAGCCTATGTTACTCAGGAATAACGTAGCTTTCTATTGGTGAAAGATTTTTTTAAATCGGTCCAGTAGTTTCGGAGCCTATTCGGTACAAACAAACAAACAAAAAAATCTTTCCTCTTTATAATATTATATAGTATAGATATGTACCTAAGAGTGCAATAATACTAGACCCATTACATAACCTATTGCGGAAAATCAGAAATTCGTTTGGTCCGAAGAGTGTCAAAAAGCATTTGACACCATGAAGAACCTGCTATGTTCTCAACCAGTACGGGAAATTTTTGACCAAGAATTGCCTATAAATATTTACACTGATGCTTCTTTGGAAGGTATTGGTGCTATCTTAAAACAAGTACAACCTGATGGACAGGAAAAACCAGTAGCATACTTTTCAAAAAAACTTAATGAAGCACAGAAGAAGAAAAAAGCAATATATTTAGAATGACTAGCTATAAAAGAAGCAGAGAAGTACTGGCAATACTGGTTAATAGGAAAATCATTCACAGTCTATTCAGATCATAAACCGCTTGAGAACATGAATTTGAAATCAAGAACTAACGAAGAACTGTGTGACTTGACATACTATCTGTCGCAATATGAATTTAAAATAAAATATACAACTGGAAGACAAAATTTAGAAGCAGACTGCCTTAGCAGGAATCCTGTATTGGAACCAAATGAAAACACAGATGAGCAACTCTAAGTTGTGAACATTATGAAACTGGATGATATTCTAACGGATCAATATAAAAATGAAGAAATAAAAAAAAAAAAACAAGTTAATTGAAAAAGACAAGATCTTCTTCAAGAAGGTTAAGAAAAAAGAGAAAATAATAATATCAGAAGAATTTAGCATACAACTTTTAAAAACAATACTAGACTTATGTCATATCGGAATCGGACAGATGCAGAAGACTATGAGCCCGCTATTTACAACCAAAAACTTGGCAAAAAATATAAAAATGATTTGTAGGACCTGTGAAATATGCATTAAAAACAAATCAAGGGTACACGACAAATTTGGGTTTATGTCACATCTAGGTCTGGCCACAAAGCCATTTGAAATAATGTCTATAGACACAATTGGAGGTTTCGGTGGTTCTAGATCAACGAAGAAATATCTGCATCTCTTAGTGGATCATTTTACTCGGTATGCATTCATCTTAACATCGAAAACACAGAGTGCAAAAGATTTTGTAAAACTGATTATGAGCATAACAGATGTAGAGGACATTGGCATGGTTCTAACTGACCAATACCCAGGAATAAATTCGAAAGAATTTAAGACATTTTTAAAGGACAAGCACTTTTGGTATTTACAGCAGTGAATGCTCCATTCTCAAATGGCCTAAATGAGAGGTTAAACCAAACATTGGTAAATAAGATTAGATGCTGTATAAATGAAGAAGAAAAAAATCCTGGACAACCATAGCTCATGAATGCGTTAAAAAATATAATGAAACTTGTCACTCAGTCACCGGGTTTTTACCTGCCTACCTTTTACATGGTACAGATGTCTCAATTTTACCAACAGAATTAAAACAAAAAAAGTCACATAGTGATTGGATTACAGACAGGAAAATGGCCCTTGAAAATACCATAAAATCTCATGATTACAACAAAACAATGTTTGATAAAAATCGGAAATACTATGAATTTAATGTAGGAGACAGGGTATACGAGTATGTGGATAATGGCAATAAATTAAACAGGAAAAAGTTGGACGAACTAAGAATTGGACCATATAAGATTGTAGGAAAAGTTTCTAGTTCAATATACAGGATAGATACGAGCCACAGGAAAATTGAATTAAATCTTTTCCATATCACAAATTTGATACCAGTCTCTGTAATTGAATATGAGGAAGACGAAGGATAGAATGATATTCACGAAAATTTTCTTCCCTTGTGGGGGAGAAAATTTTCGTGAATACCATTCTTCGTAAAGAAATTAACGTTTCTTTATTTAAATTCTGCCGTGACTGGCTGTCAGTATAGGAGTGCTGTCAATGGTGAAGTTTTAAAGGTTATGAAAATATTGTGTATGAGACTAAACATTATTATAATATTGTAAATAGATTTATAAAGTTAACTCAGTGAACAATAAGCGTTAAATGTCGTTTCTTTGTTTAAAGGTAAGTTCTCTTAGATTCAGTGTTATGATGTGTAGTATGGTCATAGAATAACTCATTGAAATAAAATCTTTGTTTACAGAGCAACACATTGTTTATTTCACTATCTATAATAAGATTAACGTTATATATATATATGACAACATTATTAAAATTTAATTTTATGCAGATATTACGGTTATATAATACGGTTTGATAAATAAATTATAGAAAATACCAAGAGCTAAGAATTTTTTTAATGTCACTCTTGACAAGTCAGGCCTTTATTATTATTATTATTTGTGTACAACCCCGTGCCCCACTCTACGATATTGGAGGCACTCCGGTACCACGGAGTGCCCCAATAACTGCAGCACCTCCTGGCAAGCTACTTGGAGGACACTCGCGTAATATTAATATCACCCTACGCTCGTGTTTTAATAACCCTTATTATATGACCATTGCATAAACTACTATTAATTACCTAAGTAAAAACAGCTAAAGACAAAAATACACAGATTATTGGCCTTGAAATAAGACATACTTGTTAAGAAGTTGCCTTTTTGTTTGTTAAATATTAATTTTAATCATCGCTTACCATCAGATAGTGGTCAAGCGCGAGCATAGAGACTATAAAAAAAAATTCGATAGTGCATCTGCGAATTAATTTAGCGTTCTGTTATAACTTTTATCAATTCAGTAACATGGTTTGATGTGAGAAATTCTCCAATTTGATGATTATTTATATCTCGAATTTTTTTTTCCATTAAACTTTCTTAATATTTTGGCCATCATTTCTTTTTTTTATAGTTTTCTAGTTGAATGACAAGTTGAGTCACTTTATTTTTTTTTATCTTGTCTCTTGATGGATATACAAGCAAATATGTTATGAAATATGAAACTGTTTTCGCGAAAATCTAAATTGGCCCATATGTTTTTATCGTGTTGACTCAGGACCTTGACAATACACCTTTTAGGGATTATAGACCTCAGTATCTGGTATAAATTTATTTATATATATTTATTTATTTGATTAGGTTCATCAACAATTGTTTACACTTAATTATAACAAAAAATAGATGCTTAAACTAATCTTATAGTGCAACAATTACTTAGAGGCAAATTCACAATTTCACAATTTTAAAGAATCTCAAAGCTATCTCACATAGTAATAAGCGCTAATTATTAATACAAGTGAATGAGTACATAAAATAGATGACATTAATAAAATTGGTAAAATTAATTATAAATTAGTTTAAAATATAAAAATTGGTTAAAAAAAGTAAAAAATTGGTAAAAAATATACAATTGATTCAATTAATAAAATTGATTAAGCTATAAAATATACAAAATTGCTAAATTACCTAACATTATAAACAAAAAATGTTTTGTTTTCAAAAATGTATTAAAATTTGATAAAATTCACACAACAATTAACTTGTGAAGATCTATAGATCTAAAAGAAAATACATGCAATTAATTAATGTGGTAAACATTACAATAACAAGTTTAAGTGCTACTCGATAAACTCATTAGAATGGATTTCAGTCTAGCCAAAGAGTCAAAGTGAAGATTGACAAAATCACTATAGCCATTTACTGCCTTAAACATTCTTGCATAGGGCGAATTAGCTCCCAAAACGTTTCTCCTCGACGGTGGTAAATGAAGTGTGATGGCTCTACGCGGGATCCTAGCAGGAGCCCGAAAATTGAAAAGCGTAAGCAGAAAAGGACTGTCTATTTTATTCTTTATGATTTTATAGGCAAATATGGCGCCAATCAGTTGCCTAAGCCTTTCCAGTGATCTCATGTTAAAATGTTGTAACCTTTTGTTATAAGAACGTATTTTATTAGCGATACCGTTAGACATGACATGACATGTTTGAGACGCAGCGAATTTGAGGCGTAGTGAGGACGCCAAACCACACTGTTATTTTCCAGAATGTTACGAATAAGACTATTATAAAGCATTATTTTTGTCCTATTATGACGAAATGACTTACAATTCCTTAGGACGAACCCTAACATTTTCGAAGCTCGTTTAATGATATTGTCTAGGTGTGGCGTAAAAGTTGACTTCTTATCAAAAAGAACACCAAGGTCCTTTATGGTTTTTACTTCCTTAATATTACTGCGCAATGGGTAATTTTTTTATGAGAATTTCACGTGGTAGCATTTTTTTGCATGCAGTTCCATTCTGTTATTATTACACCATTGAACGAGACGATTGAGATCATCTTGTAGGAGTTAAAGATCTTCCTCATTCTTGATTATCCATAAAAACTTTAAATCGTCAGCGAACACGTGCGTACCCTGAGGAACACCGGAAGAAACACACTGAAGGGTCAATTTTAAAATCTATCCTTTAAATACGAGCCCAGCCACTCCAATAAAGATCCAGAGATGCCATAAGAGCGCAACTTGGCTATTAAGATTTTGAGGGATACTTTGTCAAAAGCCTTGCCGTATAAATATCCGTACAAATAACATCAGCTTGATGGCCTGCATCAACAGCTTTAATAAGAAGTTCTGTAAAGGGGACTAAAAGTGATCTTGTATGTTCAGAACATAACGTTGTGTTCCTCTGTTTGTTATTTGTTTGCAACTCTGTGTCAGCTCGTTATCATTTTTTATTTTGACAGCATCTGCTTAAGTTGACAGTTGACATTAGAGACTGGTCTAGAAAAAATTCGTGAACGAGCACGTGCGACGCGGTATCGGGTTCTCGTTTGATTATATTGTAATCTCAAGATAATCAACCCACCTTATTTGTAATTGCGTTCGCCATTCGCGGGTGGTATATTGCTTCGCCCGGTGCATTTGGTATAAAAGCGCAGCGAGGTGCTTTTGCCGGGAGCTTGTCTTGGAGTCTGCAGATAATACCAACAGACCACGCCCCATATGCCTTCTTGTATTATATATATTCCCCCCCCTACCAACTCCTCGGCCAAGCACGGGATTGTGCGAACACAGAAGATCATCATGAGGATCAAATGTAAGTTCTACCACAATTGTACCACTTTCCACCTGTCAGACAGAAAACAGTATCTCAAGAAACAGCCCCTTGCGACCGCTGCCACGAACCGTGGTTTCGCGGGCATAGACCTGGTGGGATCCAAGAGAAGCAGCACTGTTCATGGGCCCCAGAGTTGCCTCTTGGTTGTGATCCTCACGGATGTACATCCATTTGGTAGCAGAGCGCAGTTTGAATTCCACGATCATAGAATAGAATAGAATATACTTTATTGTACACCATAAAAGTTACACATATATTTTATAAGAAAAACTTAATTGTACAGGTACAAAGGTGGTCTTATCGCTGACAGCGATATCTACCAGACAACCTTTGGATGGACTGTAGGAACTAAGATTGAAAAAAGGGGGTAGCCTGTGGTGTACTACTATTACATTAAAACAAAAATATATACAAAACTATATTCTTATAATAAATACTATCCATAAACTTAAATACACATATACTTACTAGGAGGGATCAAAAAGTAGTGAGAACGACATACTCCTTGGAAAAAATAAAAATAAAAATTGGATCCCACGAAAAATCTTTGTCAGCTAAAATACCCATGTCTTTCACTGAGTCGCTGTATGGAATAGCTGAGCCATCAAAGACAATCCGTGGGCGCTGCGACCAGTTTATTTTAGAACGCAACCTAGGACTGCCGACAACAATGACTTGAGTCTTCGTAGGATTCACGTTCAGACCGTGAGTCAAACTCCAATCAGAAACACGATCTAAATCTTTATTGACCATATCAAATGCCTCAGACGATTCATCTACCGGAGCTTGAGAATAAATTTGCAGTTCGTCAGTGTAAAATATGCACATTTATCAATATTAATAGTTGACTCGCCAACGCACCACCGCACAGGCCGACAGTCCGATAACGACTGATCGCCCCACCACTCGGACCGGTATTTATAACCGAGCAGCGTGTGCGCACGAGGCAGCTTTACAATACTGTTATCGGCTTGTAGCGCGATCTATTGATATCTACATACACTACATCCCTTCCTTGTTTTAAACAGTTGGATGTAACCAGAATTATTAATAAGACATTTAGCATATTCTGATTTTTATTATTGGCATCTCTGGCATAACAAAATGACAGCACAATAATTTAAAAATCATTTACAGGTTTAATTTAGTGTTTCCTTTTACCCTTCCTCTTCTTCTATTCCATTTTCTGATTCCCATCTCGGGCCTACTGATGAAGGTTCCCCCTCTCCATCCAATTTCTCTAACGTTAGTTGAGAACTCATGTTATTAATTAGTTACCTGGAACTAATAAATTAATACACGAATCGTCTCGCGCGCAAGCCCTACTTTGATCCTCCCGAACAAGCCGGGCTCCAAACAGGCTCCAGCACCGTAAGCCAACCTGCCTTTCCGCTCAGCGTCTGTGGACCACGTGAAAGTTCTCAACTTGATCGAGACTTGGGCTGCTCTGCAGTTCCTCCAACGGCGCCAAATCGACCACCGGTACATCGAGGTAACAAAGCGCGGGCACAAAAACACCACAACGCTAGTCCGGCCTTGCGACCTGGCTCCGGAATCCATCCCTCCGCAGCGAGGTGTAGGACAGGGAGATGCCACCTCTGAAACCGTCCACCGCTGCACTGGAAGACGCCTTCAAGGCTCCGTTCCGGAGAGGGCCAGAGATCGACGTCAACGGCGAGCACATCGCTCACCTTCAGTTCGCCGATGATATAGCTGTCATGGCTGAGACCATGGAGGTCCCCAGTACAACGCTCGATTACCTCAGTAGAGCTTCCGAAAGAGTGGGTCCAAAAATTAATATGGATAAACCAAAGTGATGTTAAACGCCCATGTCGCGCCCACTCCCGTCAAGATCGGAGACTACACATCCGCAGCCGTGGACAACCATGGCAGGTCCAACCTCAAGAGAAGTCAAACGTCGAATCTCACTCGGCCAGGCAGTGTCCGGGAAGCTGCGCGGCATCCTCTCGTCCAGGTTGGACGGGGACGGCCACGCTTTCTTTTGCCCTGGGGATTCCAATCCAGCGCTTGCTTCGGTATGTGATCAGAATCCCTTCGCAGCTTGTGGCTTGAACGTGAACTCCGTTTGCGACGCTTGATCTGGCGGTCGATCGGGCTCTCGTGGCATTGCTTCAACAGCTCTACGTTGTTGATGGTCTCGGGCCAGTAAATGAAGAGTATGTAACAAAGACAGCGGTTTACGACGACTTGGATCTGGCGAGACATTTCTTTTGTGACCTTCCACGTTTCGCACCCGTAAAGCAGCACAGATTTGAGTTGAGAAGATTTAAGTTTAATCCTTCGGGTCAATTTCCGCGATTGCCAAACAGGTCTCAGCTGCGCGAAGGTAGCTGATCGTGCTTTAGTGATCCTTGATACGATGTCCTCATCACTACCTCCAGTTTCTGACACGACGCTCCCGAGGTAAGTGAATTTGTGGACGCGTTCCACTGCTTCTGTGCCAATCAGCAACGGTGAAGTATTCTTCACACCAGATCTCAACTCTTGAGTCTTCCGGGTGTGAACAGTATGTACATAAAAAGTACCATTACTGCTTACTTCTTTTTTTTTTTCTTTGATAACTGTAAATTTAATGACCTTAGTTATAATCTACTGCTATTTCTGTCATTCTCTGATGACTGTCAATTTAATGACCAGTAGTTATAATCTACTGCTATTTCTGTCATTCTCTGATGACTGTCAATTTAATGACCAGTAGGTATAATCTACTGCTATTACTGTCATTTTCTGATGACTGTCAATTTAATGACCAGTAGTTATAATCTACTGCCTGTCAATTTAATGACCAGTAGTTATAATCTACTGCCTGTCAATTTAATGACCAGTAGGTATAATCTACTGCCTGTCAATTTAATGGCCAGTAGTTATAATCTACTGCCTGTCAATTTAATGACCAGTAGTTATAATCTACTGCCTGTCAATTTAATGACCAGTAGGTATATTCTACTGCCTGTCAATTTAATGACCAGTAGATATATTCTACTGCCTGTCAATTTAATGACCAGTAGTTATATTCTACTGCTTGTCAATTTAATGACCAGTAGGTATATTCTAATGCATTTATGTGCTCTTTGATTTATTAATTTAGAACTAATCATGTAGTACAAATCAAATAACTAATCATGATGTCAAGGGTTCGACTCCCAGGTCGAGCAGTGTCACTCGGTTTCTCCATCAGGAACCTCCCAATAATACACCATATGCGTGATCTTATGTCACGCCAGTGTTTGCCACCTAGGCTCACAGTTGCCACAATGGCCAACTAGGCTACTCTTAACCAAACTAGATTATTGGGTTCGTGAAAATAGGGAAATTTTAGAATTCTAGCTTTATTCCAACCAAATCTTAAGTTTTAACTAACTTTAACCACAATCTTACCAAAGAAACTTTAAAACTCTACTGCAGTAAAACTGGCAAGCCAACAGGATCCCTCGAGTAAAGCCTCTAACGCCTCGGCTCTCTAGCCGACCAGCAGTCGCATTTCACACAACGGTCTATCTACACCCAGACCTCCGACAGAGCTAAACGCAATATTGCGCACCTACGGACTACTTGTATTGCCTCAAAATATATCGATTTACGGCCACGACTACGCTTAACCACTGGTACGGTCGAACACACACTACGGCCGATAGACTGAATTAACTAACCTTCTACAGCTTGCTCATCAATCATTATCATCGTAATCAACATCGACTGGAACGTGAGTACCCACTATCATCTTCCTAAACCTATCGTGTGTATACTTCTATGTTCTAAGCGTACCTTTTTAAAGCTTTCAGTGTATTACGATCACCGATAGCGAAAGATTCCTCTAAGCCTTAGTAGTAATTGATCAGAACCCGTATCAGCTTAGATAACATACGACGCTCATGGCACGACTGTCGCAGTAGCTAGTGAAACTCATGCCACCAATATTATCATTACCTCAAGTGATCGACCAACACGATGTGTGTCACTTCACATAGAGTCTACGACTTCTAGGTTATTACAAAACCAATACAACGATAGTCTCCTTTGAGACCCATGTCCCGGATACATCACCAGCTGCCCATCGCCCCCTGATCAACTCACAAGTGAATTGCAGGTAAGACTACAGACAAGTGCATACAGTGCGACCTAATAGCCACGGTATGTGTTCTCCTGCTTGGTGGAGGAACTCCCCTCACTGTTATCTACGTTCAACTCGTTAGGAGCACTACTTAGAGGCATCCTTTGTATGCCTCGTGAGCGTACTTATTCGTTCTATTACTATTTAAAGATTTCAAAGGATAGCGATCGCGGGATCTAATACTATCATATTGTTACTTTGAAACTAAGCAAGTGAATTAAGATCTGAAGATGAAAATCGATCGATCGATCGATCGAGATTGTTGTAAATCGTCCCGAGACATAAGATCTGTTCTGAATACATGTACTTGACCAATGACCAGTATTGGTTAAAGCAGCTACAATACTAACTCGCTCAAACATTTAAAATGACAGTTGTGCAGTCCTTTACAAGGGATATCTCATCCTTACTGAATAAAATTTTGAAACTATTACCGTCAATAATAAATTTATTATGTACTGTTTTTGTATGTAATTGGCTTTGTACTAGATATGTCTCAATTACCTAGTGATAGTGCTAGGTATAAATACAACCAATTCAATGATTAAACACAATTAACTCAAAACTTATCATTTTATTTGGAATTATCATTTTTTTTTTTATGAGGTACGGCATTGTTACCATATCGCTCTAATGGCCTACAGTGATATTCTTCAACAACACTAATACTTGACCAGTGATAGCCAATATGGATTATGACCTGACATGACCCATACTGTATACAAAACCGGAAGTTTGAACAATAAACACTTGTCCTGAGCCATAACAAAATGAAAACGACTCACCAGATTGGCATAAAGATTCGTGTGTATGGATCCACACATCCACACACTCCTCCTTGACCTGTCCAGCTCCTTGGTTGTTGCTCCGCTCCGGACTGGTTTTTCATTATTCGAGATTCTGAGGGTAGTCGCAGAAAACTCGACGACTTCTTAAATTAGTCCCACATTGTCTGCCATGTAGACGCGAAGCTGAAGGACTTACTTCTACTGCATTCAGTTTTGGTGGGACCATAACAATACGACGCCGACGGTGTAGTGTGCCACCAGTGTGCACAGTGTGTTTTACGAGGTTGAATTTCACAGCACTACTCAGCAAGTGCACTACTTATCGTATACATTTGATGCACTTCAAAAACGAACCGCCACTGATTTTAACTGTCACCGTCATTCCACACTTTCTTTTTCTTGTATTTGTTTTTTTTTTAATGATTTTATAACAAAGTCTTCATGTTCCTTTTAGTGAAAAACAGCTTTATTTATTTCTTTATTTTAATTACTTTATTCACTCTACGGTTTTCTCCTCGTCGCCAATGTAAAATATGCACATTTATCAATATTAATAGTTGACTCGCCAACGCACCACCGCACAGGCCGACAGTCCGATAACGACTGATCGCCCCACCACTCGGACCGGTATTTATAACCGAGCAGCGTGTGCGCACGAGGCAGCTTTACAATACTGTTATCGGCTTGTAGCGCGATCTATTGATATCTACATACACTACAGTCAGCATAAAGGTGGTAGGACAAGAGAAGTTCATTGTAAAGGATCTAATCTTTATCTCTCAAATTATTCGAAGATTGTAACGATATAATCGGATATATTTTTAAACAAGTACTCGGTTCAACCGTCAAATCACGATTAAATGCATTTCACCTCGACTTAAAACGTCACAAGTGTCATACAAAGTGCTGCCATACTTAACTCTCGATTCGATACAATTAAATAATCGATTAAATATTCGACTATAATTATAACAACTACTATTTTAATTTGCTTTTACTTTAGATACAAATACATAGTATTCGTGTTTACATGTTTGCTAGGATATTATCAAAATACCCACATCTTGGCTAATTAACCTTACAGCTCGGCCATCCTGTGTAAGTGAGTCCTCTCACTTGTTTACTAATTTGATAATACATAATAAAATTATAAAACAAAACATAGGTAATAGCTTGATTAACAATACATACATACTTCTATAACTAATTTCATTTTTCAATAATAATTCATATCGCAAGGTAAATTCTTTACTTTACAGTTCAACTAATATATTCAAAAATTTCATCACAAACAAAATTTTAAGTGATATTATATTCGTGTTACATCTAAGTTTATCTCAATTCAGCTTATTTTTATCTAGGTCAAAATCTTTATCAAAATTCAAATTCATAAATTGGGATCAGCATTCTCATTCTTTGATTCTTGCACAATCTGTCACTCATCTTTGGTCATGTGTGCGGCACCGTTATCTTGGTACCATTCATAATCTGCACTGACCTCTATGACAAATTGTGCTCACATCGTATAATCTTACTCACTATCTTGCAATCATAATACGTGCGACATCGATTTCTCAATGCCATTCATTATCTGCACTGATTGCTCATATATAGATATATATCATCTTAATGATGACACGCAATTCTTACTCATTTTCTATTCATATTACTACTACTACTACTATTTCATTATTATCGCCCAAATCAAATAATCTTATTGTTCCTACCTACTACTATGTAGAGTAATAGATCACTCTCTGTCTACCTCTATTTCTCTACCCTCACTCTGATAACTGTCAGTGCTGTCACTGGCGTAACCTTTGAAATTCATCCAAGGATGAATTTTGTCAAGCGCGACAAGTTTTTCATATCTCTTGTTACCCTTTTTAGTTAAAGAAGTATCTTCGACGAAAAATCTGTCATTAGGTAATATTTTGAGGTTTCGATAGGGGCCTTGGAATTTGGGGATGAGCTTATGTGATTTTCCTACATGATCTTTGTTTATAACTGTCCTCTCTACCCTGACTAAATCACCTACATTATATTTTGTCCGACTCTTCCTATGCTTATTGAACTGCTTTTTAGCATATTCCTGTTGTTTTTCTATCCTTAGCCTAGCATTTGATTTCAGTTTTAGTAACGCATCACCATCGATTCGTTCAGTTGTTTCGGCAATTACGTCACTCAATACGTTTTCCGACGCATTCGTCAATCTACAACCGAACAACAGCTCAGAGGGACTTTTCCCTGTTGTCTTATTAGTAGTGGTATTAATACCTAATTGTACGTCACCTTTGTATTCGTCCCATAAGTTGTCATTCCCGTCATGACATTTTGTACTTAGAGCATCAGTTATGGTTCGGTTAAACCTTTCGACTTGTCCATTCGCTCTTGGAGTGGCTACTGCATTCAAGATGTGCTTTATTTTTAATTGATCCATAAAACTCTTAAATTTTGCACTTGTGAAACAAGAGCCTCGATCTGTTATAAGACGAGAAGGAACGCCGAAATAACTAAAATGTTCCTTAAACACCTTGATCGCCGTAGTCGTCTTAGTATCTTTAACAGCTCGTATATTGATAAATTTTGTAAAAGCGTCTATAATAACAAGTAAATACATGTTGCCCCTTCTAGAGCGAATGAATGGGCCCAGATTATCAGCATGAAGTGTATGGAATGGTTTCTCCAACTTAGGTATTGGATGGAGCATTCCCTCTTTGGGGCCACCAGGTGCCGTATGATGCGCACACTCCAAACAAGCTGAGACATATTTCTTAGTGAACCTACGCATTTTTGGAAACCAAAATATGCTTTTGATACGGCTCAGCGTTTTTTCGAAGCCAAAATGTCCCACCTCATCATGGTTCATGCGCAGCACCTGCCACCTACACCCTCTCGGAACTACCCATCGTAACCCTTCGTCTAAAATTTTATACATATAACTACCTTTTAACATATAATTCTTACGCACGTCAGCTACAAATTTAGTCTCGTCATCTTCTAAGATGTCTTTTATGCGTTTAATTTCGCTATCATCACCCTGTACAGTAGCGATCCAATCGCGAACGTCTACGTGTAGAACATCAAAAACATGCTCCATATCCGCTTCGGATGGGTCACTCATAGGGGCACGACTGAGAGCATCTACGTGAGCCATACGCGAACCCGGTCTGTACTCAATTTCGCAGTCATACTCCTGAAACTGGATCCACTAGCGAGAAATTCGTGGTACAAGATCCCTCTTAGTTAAGGTAGTACGAAGTGCGTTACAGTCAGTGACTATTTTAAATCTTAGTCCTAGTAAATAGACTCGGAAACGATTTAATGATGCGACTACCGCTAAGGTTTCCAACTCAAAAGAGTGAAATTTTTGCTCGTCTACCGTGGCTTTACGGCTGTAATATGCCACTGGCCTGAGTAAGCCGTCAGTACTTCGCTGTAGGAGAATCCCCGCAATACCTAGTTTCGACGCATCCGTATGAATTTCGGTCTCTAATCGGGGGTCATATAAAGCTAATATAGGGCGTTCAACTAATTTTGTCTTCAAAACTCTAAATGACTCCGCCTCCTCTGCCTTCCATTTCCATTCGAATTCAGACCTTAACAGGTCGGTTAGTGGACGGGCAATAAGGGCGAAGTCTTTCACGAACCTCCGGAAAAAGCTAGCCAGGCCTCGCCTGATATCATGAACGTTCCGCGGAATTGGAAAGTTTTCTATAGCTAGAGTCTTGCACTTCCCTGGACGTATCCCCTCACCACTAACATAAAATCTTAGGAACTCTAGCTCGGTACAGAAAAAGCTACATTTTTTTATCTTAAGTGTAAGACCTGCGTCTTTTACGAGTTGAAGTACCTCCTCTAGCCGTCTCATTCCCTGATCAAAGGATCTCAAAGGAATCAATTCGTCATCCATATAAACGATCGTATAACCGACTTTAGAAAGTATTTTGCTCATTGCTTGTTGAAATACCGAAGGAGCATTTGCTAAACCAAAAGGCATGCGTTTAAACTGATATTGCCCATCGGGAGTAACGAACGCAGTCTTGTCTTGAGATTTTGCCTCTACTGGAATTTGGTAGTAGCCAGATGCAAGATCTAAACTTACAAATAAAGAATTACCAGCTAGCCTATCAAGCTGATCATCAATTAAGGGTAACGGATAGTGTTCCTTTTTTGTTTTATTATTTAATGTACGATAATCAACGCATAGCCTGCTTTCACCAGTCTTTTTCTTTACCAGTAAGACTGGGCTAGCGTAAGGCGAGTTTGACTCACAAACTGTCTGTCTGTCACAAACTACCGGTTGCAAGTCACTTAATTGAATTTCCATCTGAACTACATTAGTCAATCCCAGGTCTTTTAGGTTGTCCGAGAAACATGTTTCGAACCTTTTGAGCATATCTTTTAATTGGTTAACCTCATATTCACTTAGCTGTTTGCCATAATTGAAGGCAGACTTGGTCTCAGAATTTTCAAAATCTAATAAATTAATACTCAAGTTATTCCTGGTACAAACGACGCGTGTAATGAGAGTACCCTTATTTAAACTAACCGTGTTGTCACTAAAGTTTTGCACCAGTAACCTAACCTCTCCATTTTCTATTTCATATTCACCAGGAATCAAATAATATTCATTCTGTGACATGCTGCGTAAGGAGCCACGAACCTGGACTATACCCGAATATTTGTTTGTAGAAATACAGGGTAATGGATACATTTTCTTAGGAGGTATTTCAATATCGGTTTTCAAACTTAATTCTAATTTAACTGATTGATCACGAGTAAATATTAATGAATGTGTAGTTTTCGTTATGATTATACCTGGTTTCTCTGTAAAACTGTGCCCAATTAAAACTGAATATTTAATAACGCTATCGTCGACGACGTACGCTTTGACCTCCTCCACAATATCTTGAATTTCAATAGTGACGTTTGATACGCCCACTGGTATTACTATACTCTCACCTATACCTCTCATAGTCGGTAAGTTACTATCAGTCCACGTGATTCTCCTCTTAACAGCCTCACTGTAACGAATCAGCGTACATTGGCTACCCAAATCTACGTAGCCTTGAATAACTTCACCGTTGAGTTTTAGATTAATTAAATATTTAGTGTCATTAGTACTATTTGTTTCAATACGCATCACGTCTTTTTCTTTAGGTTTATCAACTTTATTTGCTGAGTCAGAGGGTAATCTGGGACAGTTAATTGACAAATGACCTAATTTGGCACAAACATTACACTTCAATATCTTTTTTGTGCATCTAGAACTGAAATGCCCAGGTTCGTTGCAGTTAAAGCATACAATTGACACAACATTGTTTGACTTCGAAGTCTTAGTTTCGCTGCCATTACCCATTTGCTTAGAACTATTACTATATGATAAAGGGGTAGTGTTGTTACGTTTATCAAAATTCGCCCTTGACCTATCTTTCTCTTGACTCTTTACCATAGGGTCAAAGTCTGGGATCACATTGCCTAGCATAGGAAATTTATTACCATCAGATCGATTTTTGGTTAAAGCTTCCACTAAAGTTGCAAAAAATGCTTGCATGTCATTACTAAGAACATTGGCGCTACTCACGCGACCAGGAAGGGGGGGTGTGTGTCGTTCGGGGTTGGATTCTGGGCGCCTGCTGCGGCCTCGCCTATTGCATCTCCGCTCCAAGCCTCGGCTCGACCAACGCTGCTCGTAGCTGCTGCTCCGACTGCGATATTCATCACGGCTGCGACTCCGGTTCGGCTGGTGACGGCGCCTCATAATCTGCTCACGGGAACTGCGGTCTCCACTACGACGAGACTGCGATGAAGAATCGCGATTGCTCGATCGCTGCCTTCATTGCTTCCGTTTATGCGTAGTGCTTGTTCTTGTTTCTCTGCTCCGGTCACGGCGACGTTTACGTTCATTGCTCTTGCGATTAGTTCTAGTTTTATCCATTGTTACTCAGATAATAACCAGTGACTTGCATAGGCAACACGTGGACACGTTACGAGTATTTGGGGATATTTCTTCAAAATTGTAGGCGTAATTTACTTGTCCCACTTCTGAGATAAATGATCTAATCTTTATCTCTCAAATTAAACGAAGATTGTAACGATATAATCGGATATATTTTTAAGCAAGTACTCGGTTCAACCGTCAAATCACGATTAAATGCATTTCACCTCGACTTAAAACGTCACAAGTGTCATACAAAGTGCTGCCATACTTAACTCTCGATTCGATACAATTAAATAATCGATTTAATATTCGACTATAATTATAACAACTACTATTTTAATTTGCTTTTACTTTAGATACAAATACATAGTATTCGTGTTTACATGTTTGCTAGGATATTATCAAAATACCCACATCTTGGCTAATTAACCTTACAATTGCAAGTAGAATAAAAAATAAAAAGAGAAGAGGAGATAGAACGTTCCCTGTGGTACGCCTGCAGAGGTATTGCAACATGATGATGAAGAACCTTCAATGCAAATACGTTGTCAGCGTCCACACAGGTAACTACGAAACCAATTAAATGCCGTTGGAGATATGTTAAGAGAGCCAAGTACGGCATACTTGGCTCTCTTAACTTAAAGTAAGATATCAAAATCGACGGAGTTAAAAGCATTGCTAAAATCCAATAAGGAACCGTCAGATTTCCATTTTCCATACCGAGTCTTATATCGTTTGTAATGCTAATAAGAGTTGTTGTAGTACTATGTCCTGGACGAAACCCGGATTGGAAAAAATTAAGGAGGTGATTCTTGCAAAGGAATGAAATAAGTTGGTTATGGATAAGGCGTTCGAGGACTTTGGACAGAAACTGTAATGTGGAGATAGGTCGGAATTCAGAGTAGGAAACAGGATTATGATTTTTAGGAAGAGGGGTTATTTGGGCTTGTTTCCAAGAATAGGGAAAAACACCACTGGATAGGGAATGATTAAGGATATGGCAGATGATAGGAAGGATTTCGTCAAGGATAGGGAGTATCATTTTGCGACTGATGCAGTCACTAGCAACAGCATAAAACGAGATATACTTTATGCTCTTCTTAACATCACAGTTGGAGAACTGATTAATGACGAATGGTGAATAATCAGGAGTGGGAAGAGACGAAAGATCATTTAGCGTTTTTGTATTGATATTACCATTAAAGTTAGAGGAAGTAGAAAAATGTTGACTAATTAGTAATTCAAGATATATATCTTTAGGAATAGAATCTTGGAGCGATTTGTCCACTCCCATTGATCTAAGAAATTTCCAGACTTTAGCTAGGTCACCGGTTTCAATGGACTTATGAATGTGGCGGCGTTGAGCATCCCTACAAATTCCGATTATTAAAATACGGATTAATACAATCCCGAAATAAAAAGCAAGAATGCAACATGCAAGCAAGCATGCAGTATGCAAGCAGGCAAGCAGACATGCACATGCAGCAAGCATTGTTTCTGTCACGGCTCCGGTGCTGCGGGGTTTAGGTGGCCCCACACGAGCTTATCGTCGCAAATGGTTTTAACGCTCACCACCGCAGCTTCGGCTTGCCGGCGGGCTTGACCGGCCAGCCTCAGCCGCGGCGGCGGGCCTTCAAACCACCTGCTCCTCAGCTCGCGGGCCGCCCCACCCATCCGCGCCTACGCGGGCTTAAATTACACTCTAGGGTAGGGCAGACAAGACTACGTGAAGTCGGTTTTGCAGTGATTCGTTTCTGTCACTAAATTTTGTAGCACAACATGTTGACTTTTAGTTTATTCGAAGTATCGAAAATCGGAATGTCGTTTTTCGGACCGAGAACTCTTACAGCATTTGATTTTTCGAACTGTTAGAATGGGTATTTAAAACCACTTTAAAAAAAACATTTGTTTCAATTGTTACTACTGGAATTAAGGGATTTATTTAAACTAGTAATTCACAATAATCGAGATTGCGCGGCACAGACACATGTGCATGGTCTGACGGATGGATGACGACTGACTGAGGGAACGAGGTCTGGACACGGGAAGCATGAGGAAATGATGATGAGGAGCTGACGGTGCTGGTTAGGTGCTGGGTAAGTATGTTAGGGTGCATTGGATAGATATAACAGCCCCCCGATTAGGAGGAAACTTACGGGTTAGGGGTAAGTTGACGGAAAAGTTAAGTTTTCTGGGGTTAAGTCATGCGGAGTCTAGGAGCAGGGATTTCGTCAGAGTCAGGATCTGGAGATATCATTTCTATGGATACTACAGGATTGGGTACATTTTTAGATGCCTTAACTAATTTACAATGTTTATATATCTTATACATCAACTAATAATAATATCATTAAAATTATTACTATAGTGGCGTAAGAATAATAATCGCCATAAAGTACTATGTGAGGTTTTGTTATAATATCATTATTAAGGTTTGTTTTAATGTGATCTGTTATTTTGTTATAATCTGATAAGAGTGTCTCTAAATTATCTATGTTTTTTAATTCTACAAAAGGAGTTTTATTAATATATTTTAAGTAAGTATCAGAATTACAACAAGTATCGTTAATTAGTTCAAAATGTAATACTATTGGTTTTATTTTAATCTCGATGTTATGTTTGGGTTTTCATTTATTATTTTTACAATTAGCAACACAATTGTCTGGTAGGGTTAGTATACCAGTTCCGAAAATAGAGGTTTCAAATAGATCTTGTTTAAGACATTCTATGGTGAGTTTAGAATTTTGACTTATAAGGTAAATCCATTGGTTATTATGTAATTTGTGGAAAGCTTCAAAGTTACCATTTACAAATTTAGTATTACATAGATGTGGGACAGAACTCAATGCTTTAGAAATAACCTCAGTTTCACATATAGGTGCAGCTGATGTGGCATATACATTAGGCATTTCACATACATAGTATTGTGTGTTAATGACCTTGCAGTGGCTAAGACTGTTTGTTTTACAATAGGTTGACTTATCTCTAGTTATTCCAAGATATTTGGTAGATGGAACAATAGTGGTATATAATGTATTGTTAACAGGTTTAAGAGCAACAGGTTAAGGTATAGTATGATACAAGTCAAATTCTTCAGTATTTACTAAAGGTATTTGTAGTACAAAAATAATTTTGTTGTTTGCAAAATAACTGAATACATCGGATATGTTTTCTAAAATGTGGATATTTTCTAAAATTAAAGAGGTTGGTAATTGTTTAGAGCTAGGGAGGAATCTATAGTTGTTTACAAGGTCAGAAAATTGATATGGATTGTTCTGGAGTAATAATAGATGGGTATAAAATATTAGACTTACTAAACATTATAGCACTAATAATATCTTCTAACTTAAATGATAATGTTAACAAACTACTTTCTAGGATATTTAATAATTCAGATATTCTAGATCTTAATAATAACTTATCAGAAACTAATGTTAAGTTTTTAACATCTTGATTTAATGCTTCAATAGCATAACTTAAATTTGCTTCATTTGCATCAATTTTATCAATAATTTCTATAAGTGTGTCCTCACTGTTGATGTTGTAATCATTATATTTTCTTTCATTAGAGATGCCAGTTTGGTTTGATCGTTTTCTAATGCTTGAATAACATTGCTGTATTTAATAGCATAATCTTCGACCATATTTCCGAATAGATGTTTAATTAGTGTACCAATTCCACCAAACCAGGCTGACCTTTTATATTTCTTTGACATAAGGTAAGATATGGAGTTAAAATCTCTAACAATATCGGAATAACGAGATGATAGCGGTTGAAACATGTACCTGGTCGAAATATATACCTGCGTCGTTTGATGCTGGTTGTATATATTCTTGATCAGTTGACGCCAAGATGGGATAAATGTAAATGAGTCTGGAATAAGAAGTAATTTAAATTAACTGTTTGTTATTAAGGTAACTGGTTTCATTTCGTCAAAGTGGTGTTTGACTTGACGCCGGTTTATTAATAATGATGCGGTGTTTTTGCCGTGTATTTTTACAATTTTTTAAGGACCTTTCTATATCGGGGAAGGAGTCTTTCTGAGGTGCACATGGTTTTTTAAATATGCATAATCGCCAACTTTATATTAGATCGGACGTGTACGCGTGTCATAATAGTTTTTAGAATTTATTTTAGATCTTTGTATATGTTCTATTGCTTTCATACGCGAATATTTTAATCTATTTTGAATTATGCGGACATATTCGGGGTAAGTAGCATTCGACGTTACTTCATATATAGAGTCTGGTATATAAGGTTTATTACCGAATAGGAGTTCATAGGGGGAATAATGAGTAGTAGAATGGACTGCCGTGTTATAGGCCAACATAGTTGTGTAAACGAAACGAGGCCAATTATTCTGTTCATTATTTGTATAAGATGTCAAGTATTCTTTTAGTGTAGAGTGGCTTCTTTCTAGAGCACCCTGAGTCTGAGGATGTTATGGAGTGGACCAGAGTTGTTTTATCTTTAGGAGATTACAGGTTTGTTTAAAGAGTTCAGCTGTGAAGTTGGTACCTTGATCGGTGAGTATAGTTTTAGGTATACCGAACAATGTGATGAAATGAACTAAACATTCACAGGTTTATTCTGCCGTAGTGTTGATAATTGGATAAGCAGCTGAAAACTTAGTAAGGTCATCTTGAAGTGTAAGGATATATTTATATTTGTCATTACCAGCTTCGGGTAATAGTCCTACTATATCGAAGGCTACACGCTCAAAGGGTTGAGTAGAGAGGGAAGTTATTTGTATAGGAGCACGATTTACTTTTCTAAGTGCTTTATTTGATTGGCATTGTGAACACTTTTTAACATAATTCTCAATGTCTGTTCGCATATTTTTCCAATAATATTTTTCTTGTATGCGTTTTAACATTCTGGAAAGGCCTAAATGACCGGCTATAGGTAAATCGTGGTTTTCTTTCATAATTTTAGGTATTTCGCTTAACGATGGGTATATGATGGTATTTTTATAAATATGTATTGTTATTTCTAAGTTTGAAATAGATATAGGAGCATATTATATAATTTGAGGTACTGATGGTTATTGAAGGGGTTATTAAAATCAGATATAGCTATTTTGGCATTTTCTTGGCCTAATAGTGTAATTATTAATTCATTTCTAATGGCTTTAATACTTTTATAGATGTCTTCATAAGTACATGTATCAAAGTGATTACCTTTTGTAAAAAGGAAATAATATGTTTTATTATCAAAATCATATTTCAAGAAGGAATGTAGTGACCTTTCTAATAATGCAAATTCATCTTGGTTAGGAAAATTACATATTACCTCTTGTATATAGGGGACAGATTCGTCTATGTCTATAGATGTAGGAATAATAATTATTTTCTTATCAGTTTTGGATAAGCTTTGGTTGAGTTCTATGATAGTTACATTTGGGTTGAAATCTTTAGAAGCGATTTTAAGGAAATCTGAGTAATTACCATCTAAGGTACCGAAGCTACTAGGACTTGGGACATCTGGAGGTGTTGGAAGGTCTGAAGTATCAGCGGAAGATAAAGGTAAGTTATTATCTCGATTTGTTATTTCTAGGTCATCTAGATTACCTAATTCTGGTAAACTTTCAGGTTGAACCTCAAAGTTTCAAAGGCTAATTGGTGTTCATTTGACCATAAGAATTCAACGTTCTTTTTTAATAAGTTTGTTAAGGGTTTAGCAATATTTGAAAAGTCGGGGATAAACCTGCTATAATAAGAAACAAAACCAAGAAATGATTTTATGTCTTTAGGAGATGTAGGTATAGGAAATTCATGAACTGCTTTTAGTTTGTCAGGATTTGGTTTTACGCCTTTATCTGTAATAACATGACCCAGATACGAGACTTCTTTTCTCAAGAATTCGCACTTATCTGGTTGTAATTTTAACTGGAATTGTCGGAGTATAGAATACATTAGATAGGTTATTAATGTGAGAGGGGATATCATAGGAATATATTACAATGTCATCTAAATATACAAAGCATTGGATACCTTGCAGGCCGGATAATGCTGTATTCATAAGTCTCTGAAAAGTAGATGGGGCGTTTTTAAGTCACAAGCCATACGTGAAAATTCGTAATGTCCTGTAGGTACGGAAAATGCTGTTTTAGCGGAATCATTAGGATCCATATTGATTTGGTGAAAACCGGAAGCTAAATCTAGGGTAATGAAGTACTTGCACTTCCCTAACTGGTCTAGGATTTCGGATATATTAGGAATGGGATAGGAATCACCAATGGTTATATCATTGAGCTTTCGATAGTCGATCACCACACGCTATTTTCTTTGGCCAGAAGCGTCAAGCTTCTTGGGTACCACCCAAATTGGTGATGACCATGGGGACATAGAAGGTTTTATGATGCTTTGTTGTAACATTTTGTTAACTTGGGATTCGACTTCCGCCTTATGACATTCAGGAAATCTATATGTCTTGACATGTATGGGATTATCGGAAGTGGTTTTGATTTTATGTTGAATAGCATCAGTAGAAGTTAGCTGATCATCGGGTAAATGGAATACGTCGGAAAATTGAGAACAGACTGAGTATAATGCTTCAATCTCTTCTGAGTTAAGATGGGATACTCGGAGTAGCTCTAGGACTTTCTCTGTTCGTTCAAGAGTATGGAATTCAGACATTGTAGCTACTAGAGTTGATGAGTTTATTTCGAAGGGTTCTAGGTTTAATTGAAGGTCAGAATCGATCGTTATTGGTTCATTGGAAGTATTGACAATAGATACGTTTACACGATTATTATTTTTCACTTGGACAATGCAATTTGATACTAATAGGTTTTCGGATAAGTGTTGGTTTAAAATTAAACCTTCTTTAATTTCTGGATTCGCAACTGTACATTCTATTACTGTTTCACTACGTGGTGTAATAGTGTAGACGGGTTCAATAAAGTACATCTTAAGTTTTAGGCTTTTTAGGTTAAGTGTACCTTTTACATAATCGATTTGACATGAGCAATCATTAAATATATCGTAACCGATAACACCATCGTAAGGAAGACTGATTTTGTCTATTACGTTGAATGTGTGGGTTGAGTGTTTACGAATATTATTTTCATCGTATGTCGTAATGGATACAGGAATTTGTCCTAAAGTAGATAAACTGTTGTTGTCAATAGAATCAATTCCTTTTATTTTATAATTGATTGATTCGTTGATTTGTGTCATATCATCGATTACTGATTTTTTTATTAGACTTATGGAAGCACCAGTGTCAATAAGGAGAGATATATGACTGGCTGAAATAGGAGATTTTATTTTTACATAAGGTAAGTATCTACTTTTTGTATTGGATGTAAATTCGTATATTTCATGGTTAATTATATTTTCTTTTTCAGGTTTTTGGATATTAGATGATGAAGAGTCTACGGTTTGGGGCTGGATACCCTATTGCTTGACTTTCATCGGAAGACCGCGAGTTTCGGGCTGGATACCGTGTCCATGGGTCTTTAAAGGAGCTATTGGATGACCTCGAGTTTCGGGCTGATTACCGTGTCCATGGGTCATAGGATTAGAGGATACACCACGAGTTTCGGGCTGGTTACCGTGTCCATGGGTCTTTAAAGGTTTGATTGGATGACCTCGAGTTTCGGGCTGGTTACCGCGTCCATGGGTCTTTGGAGTATTGGTGTCGTCTTTTATTCGATAAGGCTGTCCCGTGCGACACCTATGCGGGACATTGGCTAGTTTAAATCAGTGTTATCCACTGTGTCATAGCCTTCTTCCTCATTTAAATAGTTGATTTGAGGTATAAATTCTGTTTTGGGTTTAAAATTATGTGAAGGTTGGGCGTTTTTTTTTTTTTTATTTTTTTTTTATTTCAATATTCTACCGCGGACATGTGGCACTCCGTGATCTTTTTTATAGTGGTTTTATTTTGTTTGTTTCTTATTTTTTCATAAACGTACAATTGTCTGACTCCTACGTCGGACATTATTTTTAGGCTTACTTAACTAACTTAAGTCTACGTGAGTTCATCCCTCACTAAATACTATATATATATATATATATATATATATATATATATATATATATATATATATCACACACCGGCATTACAATTTAATTTCTATTTGCTACTTATATTAATGTTATTTCTATTGATACACTGCTTATGTTATTTTGTTTTCTAATATCTATTGGTACATTTTCGGGGAAGATGCATGGCAGTGCGAGCAGACCAGTCACGGCCGACGGTTCCGGCTATAGAACCCCGTCGTTAGGACGTTAAGGTGTGTATGACTGACTCGCTCCACCATGCAGCTTTACAAATATATAATTTTTTGCGTTTCAGGGTTTAGACAGGGTGATGGTTTGGGTATGTGTTTGGGTTGGAGTTTTTGGATGGGACTTGTTAGGTGGTGTTTTGGTGATGTCTGCTGACCAGGGACTTCACCAGCGTGAGCAAGGCCTCTATGACGACTACGTCTCGATGCTGCATGGCCGTCTTAAGATTGTAGTTGACGACCGTTTTAGTCGGCGCATCCATCGCCCTCTTAGCAAGGCGGCCTGCGGCGTCATCGGCGTCGTCGGTGTAATAGACGCAACTGACTGTATGTCTGGACACCGCCACTACCGCGTGGGAGATGCTGTCGTGGACCTGAAGCCTCCTGGACTTGGTGTTGATGATGATGACGCTGTCGTAGGTCAACCCCTGAGCCTCGTGTATGGTTAGCAGGCGCGACCCTTCACCGGACCCAAATCCCTGGCTCGCAAGAGAGGCTTTCTCCTCCTGCGTATGAACCAGGAACAGGGTGTTTTGGGCAGTGCTCGGTATTTGCGCCCCTGTGTAACCTTTCACCTTCAGGGAGTGGACCCGCGACAGCGACGACTTGGAGGAGTATATACCGGGGTATATCTCACTCAGTGCAAACGCCACGTCCATTGGATTGCGGTGTGTGCAGAGAAACTCCTGGGTGATGCCAGCCACCAAGTCTGGACGGGTGTACCTAAGCTCGAAAAGGTTCTCTCTGTCCAAAAATGGGAGCTGGTTAACGTCTCCGACGAGGACAAGCTCGCTAGCTCCAGACAACTTTACTGCCATGACTACTGCCCCAAAGTGGTTCATAAGAGCCTCGTCTACCGTAAGACGGTAGCATTTGTCTTGGCCCTTGAAACCGTTTGCTAGGATTGAGGCCATAGTGCGCACCTTGGTCTTTGCTCGGTCTCCTAAGCGGCGCGCAAGCTTTTCCCTAAGGTCTTTGGCAGCTTCTGTTGTCGTGGTGGCTATCACGTCCCTGTCCTCGTCGAAGTGCTTTACCAGCCAGGTTGTCTTACCGCAACCCGGAACTCCGTTTATCCACCTGATATTGGGTACCGCCCAACTTTCCTGCGATGCCGGGATACCTGGAGTCCCCGAAATGGACTGTGCCATTTCCAGGATCTTATCATCCGTCATGATCTTAGTACATTTGGCGGTAACCACTATCGGGTCGTCATTTGGCACACTGAACTTGAGTTTGCCTGAGCGCTCCGTCTCCTCCTTGTCCAGGGCCACAAAACCACTCCTCGCGCTGTAGGCTGCCATATACGACCCCGTCATTTCCCCTTTGATGACTTGGGATGTGACGTTGTCGTAAACCGCTGCACCTGCTTCCTCGAGCAGTATCCTTAACAGACCCTCTGTGTCTCTTTGGAAGGTCTGCAGGATCTTCCTGCATGTCGTAAGATTGACATCTCTGGTCGCTCTTACGATTGCTACGTACTCGTGGAACGCGCTTTTTACGTGGTCCGTGGTACCCGACTTTACTGCGAGGGTCGGCGGGCTGACTTGCCCTTTGTCGGCTCGTGTTGGCTTAGGCTTTTGCTGGGTTGGTTCCTTTGGTGTTTTTCTGAGGAACCTCTCCAGTGCTGTTTCCTGCTTGTGAGATGGTGTTGCATGGCTGGTGCTTGGGAGCAGTGCACTGAGGAAAGTGACAAACGCTTTCAGGCGACTCCTCGACCGGGCCCGGTCCTCCGGGTTTATGGTGTTGCACTGCTTCTTAGCGGCTTTTTCGGCTGCTGCCTTCTGCTGGGCTCTTTCCGATCCGCTTTGTGTGGTGGGGCTTTTTGTAGAGCTCGTCGCACTGGCTGTTGGTTGTCTGGGGGCTTTGAGGAAACTTAGGGTTTCCCCTCTATCCTCGTAGACAACGACCTCATGATGTTCTGAGGCCTTAAGACAGCCAAAGCGGTCTGCGACGTCTCCTCTTTCTCCTCCCACCACCATTGCGTCCACACTTATGGTTCGGGCCGCGGCTGACGTGTAGTATCCTGCCTCCCCGATCTTCTGAAGCAATGAGCTTGCCTGAGCAAATAGAGTAGCCTCTCCCCACTCGAGTAATGCGATTGTTTTCCCTTTAAATCGCATTAGACGGCATCGGTGAGTGGCCACTTCCACTTGAGGTAGTGCAGCATACTTGCTGCCTTTTATGCTCGTTTTGGTGGTGCTTCCGTTAATCAAGGCGGCAAGGCCCGGTGAAAGGTGTATTCGGACCGTAGCTCGACTTGAGCCTATGCAGAAGCCTATGCCTAACTTCTCCTGTTCCCTATTCATGAACAGAGCGACGCCTCGCAGTCTGATGCCAGGGACTCCGTCTTCTCCGCATGCCAGGAATTGTGTGGTAGTCATGCTAGAGGCTGGTTGTAGGCTGGCTGTTGCTGCTACCGCTGCTGCTACCGTTGATAATGGCCGTTGGTTAGAATGTGTGTGTGTAATTTGTGTATCAGTCAATTGTGTGCTTGTTGTTGCTTGTGTAGTTGTGGTTGTTGTTTGTGTGTTTGTGGTTGTGGTTGTTGTTGTGGTTGTGTGTGTTCGAATGTGTGGTCGACTTCGCAAGGTTACGTCCGTTTTGTTAGCCCTTGCTGCGATTGTGGCGACTTTGCTCGCGAATGCCAAGAATGGAATCCTAGTAGCCAGTCTCCCCATGATGGTGTGGAGTGTGGACTGGCTAAGCTGGGTTTCGAATTTTATTTCGAGCTCCATTCTGTCTTGGCTGAACCTTGGGCATTCGAAGAGCAAGTGCCAGACTGTCTCTTCGCAACTCGGGTCACAGACGCACGAGGGACTATCTTTGAGATGGAAACGGTGGAGATATGTGTAATATATTTGATTTACCCACATACGAAGATTAGTAAGTAAGATCACGTATAAATAAGCCTACGTCATTGTAACCGCCAGTTCGCAATATATGCTTGCTACAAGTGGACGTTTCTTTTATTTATTACTCCCGACACTTCAGTGGCGACGAGGATCACTATTTGTGCGAATTATCGAAGTCTGTCTGCATTTATTCGAGGGAAATGTCGGTCGGCAAAGTCGGAAAGATTCGCGATTTTGATGTGAAGACAGGGAACTGGACTCTGTACGAGGAGCGGTTGCAGATGTACTTCAAGGTCAATAAGGTCGAGAAGGACATGTGGCTGCCTATGCTGATCACGGGCGTGGGTGATGAGACGTACGAATTGCTGAGCACGCTGTGCAGTCCAAGGAAACCGGGGGATATCACGTACGAAGAGGCCGTTACAATTTTGAAAAATCACCTACAACCGAAGCCGGCGGTCATGGCGGAACGGTATCGGTTTAGGCAAAGAAGACAGAAAGACGACGAAAGTGTAACACAATATCTGACCGAGTTAAAGAAACTCTCCAAAACTTGTGAGTTTGGTGCAAATTTGGAGGAGAATTTGCGTGACCAGTACGTATGCGGAGTGAAGAGTGACGTCATCAGACAAAGGTTGTTTGCGGAAGACAATTTGACGTACTCGGGAGCAGTCAGATTGGCAGTTGGCCTGGAGTCGGCCGAGCGGGATGCGGCAGTCGTGGAACACAAAACGACGGCGGAGGCATCGGCAACCGTGAACACCTTGCGGGCAAAGCATGGGCGCGGTCAGTTTGCGGACCATGCAGCGGACCAACGAACGAACCACGGCGTGCGGCGCGGGACACCGAGAAGGGCGCCGGGGGCTGCACGGCGTGCGGCTGGCGCGGACACAACAAGGAGGAGTGCCGCTATAAGCATTTTGTTTGTAGCAAATGCAAACAAAGCGGACATTTGAGGCGTGTTTGTCCACGGACGGAGGCGAACAGTGGCAGAGGGAAGAGGCGCGGAGTGAACCACGTGGATGCCACCACGAGCGACCATCCGAGGGCAGGAGCGGGAGACTCCAGTTCGGACGAGCTTGAGGAAGAACTTCATCAGCTATGTTTGAGCGGCTACAACCCGGTGAGTTTATCATTACTGATTGATGATAAAACAGTAAAAATGGAGCTAGACACAGGCTCGGCAATTTCATGTATCAGTAAGAAAACATATGATAAACTTTTTAACAATAGAGTAATTAAACCATTTAATTTGATGTTAAAATTTTATGATGGTAGCAATATAAGACCACTAGGGGTTATAAGACCAAAAGTTCAATACAAGGATAAAATTAAATATCTAGAACTGTTTGTGATAGACGGGGGTACAACTTCCTTATTGGGCAGGCAATGGTTAATAGAATTGGGTATTAAAATACCCCCTTTCCAACAAGAGATTAACCATAGTGTACACAAAATGTCTGATACTGTCGATTGTTTGCTAAACAGGTATAAAGAATTGTTTAGCGAAGGACTGGGGCGGTACACAGGCAGCAAGGCAACGCTCCGGTTGCGAGAGGGTGCGAGGCCGGTGTTTTGCCGCGCACGGCCGCTGCCTTACGCTCTGAGGGGTCAGGTCGACGCGGAGCTGGACGCCATGTTGCGCGCGGGCATCATCGAGCCCGTCGAGTGCTCGGACTGGGCGACGCCTTTGGTACCGGTACGTAAAGCGGACGGAGGACTCCGTATCTGTGCTGATTACAAAATAACTTTAAATCCTGTCTTACTGGTCGATAGGTATCCGTTACCCAAGATAGATGATTTATTAGTGAGCTTAAACGGTGCTACACACTTCTCAAAAATTGATTTGACCCTTGCTTATAACCAGATCGAATTGGATAATACTAAAGATTTAACGGTAATAAACACACATCGAGGTCTTTTTAAGTACAATAGACTTGTGTTTGGGTTGTCTTCTAGTCCCGGAATTTTCCAGCGAATTATGTCGAATTTACTTAGTGATATTCCGGGGGTAGAAGTATTTTTAGATGATATCATCATTGGAACAGTGGGAACACAGGATAATCACTTAGAAACGTTAGAAAAGGTGTTCCAGCGGTTACAGAGTCACGGTATGAAGCTAAAATGGAGTAAATGTTTATTTATGGTTAATGAAGTCAAATACTTAGGTTATGTCATATCAAAAGAGGGAGTTAAAGTAGATTCAGATAAAATAAAAGCAATAATAAAAATTCCCAGGCCAAGAGATATTTCAGAGTTGCGTTCCTTTTTAGGTTTAGTTAATTTTTATGCTAAATTTGTTAAGAATATGAGTACTATTTTGTCTCCACTGTATGAACTTTTAAAAAAAGAGGTCAATTGGAGATGGAGTGCGGAGTGCGAAAGGGCGTTTGCAAAAGTTAAAAGAATATTAGTAGGCGCAGAGGTATTAGCTCATTACGATCCAAACAAGCCGTTAGTGTTGACATGCGACGCGAGCGCACGGGGCTTAGGCGGTGTACTCACACAGCCGGGCGCCGACGGCCGCGACCGCCCGGTAGTGTATGTGTCACGCGCGTTGAATAACGCCGAGAAACATTATTCACAAATAGATCGGGAGGCGTTAGCTATCGTATTTTGTTTACAAAAATTACATCAGTATGTTTATGGTCGACGTTTTGTCTTGCGAACCGATCACAAACCGTTAGTAAGTATATTTGGACCAAAACACGGTGTACCAGCGATGACCGCGAGTAGATTACAACGCTGGGCAATTATTCTATCTGCATATATATGTACGATATTGAATATGTAAACACTAAACAAAACGGTGCGGACGGGCTGTCGAGACTACCGGTTCCGTGCATTAGCGATGAGTCACTGCGGGTTCCCGAGCAAACGTATTTACATTTTGCACAGAATGCATTGTTATTGGATTATAATACAATTAAGCAACAAACTATGGTAGATCCAATATTAGGTAGGGTTTTAAATTATATTCGTGATATGTGGCCAACCGATAATGATATTCGAGAACTACAGCCGTATTTTAACCGTCGTAAAGAACTGTACGAGGAGCTAGGCTGCGTGATGTGGGGGCACAGGGTAGTGATTCCTGCAAGTGGTCGAGCCAGGGTACTACAGGAATTACATGAACCTCATATGGGCATAGTTAAGACGAAGGCGTCAGCTAGGAGTTATGTTTGGTGGCCGGGCATAGACGAGGCGATTGAGGCTACGTGCAGGGAGTGCGCGGTGTGCGTGGGGGAGGCGGACGCGCCGCAGCGACACGCGGTCTCGCCGTGGCCTTGGCCTTCTAGACCGTGGGCGAGGGTGCATCTTGATTTTCTAGGGCCTATTTTCGGAAAAATGTATTTAATTATGGTTGACGCTAGAACTAAATGGCTAGAAGTATTTCCTGTGCCTAGTACGGCGGCTAGTTCTACGATTGAAAAGCTTACCGAAGTTTTTTCTAGATGGGGTTTACCGAGACAAATAGTCTCAGATAACGGACCACCGTTCACGAGTAAGGAAATGGCAGACTTTTTGGCTAGCCAGGGGGTTGATCACGTTTTTTCTGCTCCGTACCACCCAGCATCGAATGGGGCTGCAGAAAATGCAGTGCGTACGGTTAAAAGAATTATTAAAAAAGCTTTTAAACAAAAAGGAAACATTAATTTATTTTTAAACACCTTCCTTTTACATTACCGTAATACGGAGCACTGTTCAACGGGGGAAAGTCCAGCCACATTGATGCTAGGTAGGAATTTACGTACCAAATTAGATGCATTAAAACCAAATATAGAAAATAAAGTTAGGAAGGCTCAGGAACGACAACGGAAGGTAGGAACGGACGTGAAACGTTCTTTGGAGATAGGAGAGGAAGTGTGGATGAGACAATATAGGGGAAATGAAAAATGGAGTCCGGGGCAAGTAGTAGATAAAATGGGTACTACAGATTACAAAATTATGGACGGTTCGGGCAAAGAAAGCCATAGGCACATCGACCAGTTAAGACAGCGATCGCGAAGCTCATTGATTTGTCCGAATAGCACATCAGAACGGAGTTCTCTTGATGCGGAACGTCCCGACAATACCGACGTGACGAATCCAGCGTCAGGCCCCGGAGAGACTCGGAGCCCTCGGAGCGTGAGGGAGTTCAGTCCGGTTCGAACCGCGACTACGGTTGAGTTGCCGTCTTCATCTACTAATGGATCAGTTCCTCTCAGTAATGTACCTAGTCTTGAGGAGCGGGGGATAGTTTCCCAATCCGAGGATGCTGTTCCAGAGGTAGTCCGCCCCCGTCCTGTACGGGCGTGTCGCTTAAAAAGACCGCTCCAATATTGAGATAACTAAATATTTAGTTCTTACGTACGTTGTAAGCAGTTGTAAGATAAGAAATAGTTAATGTTAAGGCTTATAATATAAGAAATAGTTAATGTTAAGGTTTATAATATAAGAAATAGTTAATGTTAAGGTTATATTATAAGAAATAGTTAATGTTAAGGTTTATATTTTGTTATTTTTAGTTATTATAATTTAGGATATGCATTATTTAAGGTGGAGGATTGTAATATATTTGATTTACCCACATACGAAGATTAGTAAGTAAGATCACGTATAAATAAGCCTACGTCATTGTAACCGCCAGTTCGCAATATATGCTTGCTACAAGTGGACGTTTCTTTTATTTATTACTCCCGACACTTCAATATGCTGAAAATCCGCCGTGTCCTGTAAGGACTTGTACGTGGACCGGTGTGAGCACTGCGTCTCTGAGTGTCCTTTTCGCCGCTAGGACGTCTGGAAAGAACACTTTCGTGACCGATCCTGTACTCGAGGAGTCGTACCGGGCTTGCCACTTCCTTATAGTCCCCTCCCGTATCTTCCTCCTCACGAATGAAACGGGGACCTTGCTGTAGTCTGATGTGAGTTTTGTTAGGGCTGCCTCCTTGGCCAGCTCATCCGCTCTCTCATTCCCGGCAGTTCCCACATGGGCCTTGAGCCAAAAGAGCCTCACTTCTCTGCTCTCCTCTCTGATTTCACGGACGCTTCTCTTGATTTGGAGTGCCAGGTGGTGCGTGACAGACGGTCTCCTCAGCAGATCAAGTGACGATCTTGAGTCACTTAAGATGCTTACGGAGGCCGCCTTGGATTCTCTTGCCATCCTGACAGCTCTGAAGAGAGCGTACATTTCCGATTGGAAGACTGTGTTGTGAGGCTCCAAGCCGAAGGTGCTGAACCTTGACTCCGTCCCGTTTTCCCACCAAGTTAGGGCAGCTCCGACTTTCCCCTCTATCTAACTGCCATCGGTGTATATTTGGGGGCCGATTACTTGGTGGGTTGCCTGGGTTTCGGGAGTCAAATTCTCTAGGCATTCATACTCGGTTGTTGTGAGTTGCGCTGGGTGGGGATTTTTGGAGTGGTGCACGTTGCACTCCAGCACGCGGCCCAGCGGTATGAACTCTTGGGAATGTCCCTTTTTGATCTTGAAAAGGGTTGCCGCTTCGAGTACCCGGAGGTCTAGGGGGAGTTGTCCTGACAGGATAAGTGCCGATGTCAGAGACACCGTGCGGTATGCTTTGCAGATCTTCTGCGCGAAGCCCCTCTGCAGTGAGTCAAACTTTTTCATTGTCATCAGTTTCTCAGCTGCGGGGGCCCACGCACTCGCTGCATACATCACGATGGGCTCTATCACCGACACGTATATCGTCCTGATTATCTCTCCGTTCAGACCCCAAGTCACCCTCGCCGCACACGCCAACTGCTTGTAGATGTCTGCGGTCTTTCTACAGGTCGCAGACACGTGCGCATTGAAGGTGAGCTTGGAGTCTATCGTGAGACCTAACAGCTTCACTTCCTCAACCAGGTTTAGCTGCGTGCCCGACATATGAAGTACCGGAGCGTCGTACTTTCGCTTCCTCGTTAACAACATCGCATTGGTCTTGTGCGCGGCGAAACGTAGCTTATTTTGGACGCCCCATTCCGATACTTTGGCTAGCGTGCTGTTGGCTGATTACTGCAGGGGACCGGCTGTGAAGTCAGAGAAAACCAGGACAACGTCGTCCGCGAAGGCTTGACAGTATACCCCCATACTAGCCATTTTTTGTAGGAGTGAATCTAGGATAAGGTTCCAAAACGTCGGTCCGGCTATTGAGCCCTGGACGCATCCTTTCGTGGTTCCCTTCTCGCTAGTCGCTCTGGCGTAGTTGACCCTGATGTTCCGGTCTTCCAGGTATGAGGCGACGAGAGCGTAGATATTTGCTGGACAATTCTTGGCTACCATCTGCTTCTTGAGTGCGGGCCACCACGCGTTGTCAAAGGCCCCCTCTATGTCCAGTGATATCAAAAGCACGATCTTTTTGGCTTTGATTTCGGCTCGTAAGTGGCCCACTATAGCATAGAGGGCGTCCTCGGTTCCGCGCTGTGGCATGAAGCCGTATTGGTTTGTGTGTAGTGTTGGGAGGAAATGCCACTGTAGTCGGCCTACTAGAAGTTTCTCGACGATTTTTCCTAGGACCGAGAGCAGACCTATAGGCCTGTACGACTTAGGACTGGTGTAGTCGTCCTTTCCTGGCTTGCGGAGAATGCACACGTGGGCGATCTTCCACTGCTTCGGGAAGTGTGACAGTGACAGACACTTGTTTGCTATCGCTAAGAACACCTCCCTATCGCAGTTTATTGCCGCTGCGCAGATGTCTGCTGTTAATCCGTCGGGACCGGGGGCTTTTTTCGGATTTTGGTTCTGGAGAACCATTTCCAGCTCCGCGGTCGTGAAGGGCGGATCGTCTGCAGACAGACCTTGGGGGTTCTTCTCCTCCGCTAGCCTCCTTAGCGCAGTGTGGTAGGGCTGTTCGGCATCCGTTGAGTCGTCGGGGTAGAAGGTTTTTGCCAGAAGATCCGCAGATTGCTCTGGACTAAGCGTCTCGCCTGCGGCGTTTCTCAGGAGCGCGTCGTCCTTTCTTCTGGCTGTCTTCCTTATTACCCTGTAGATGCCGTCCCACATGCTCTCTCGGTCCTGCTTCGTGCAGAACTCCTTCCAGTTGGCTGTGGCTGCTTCCGTTGCTGCTGTCTTGTAAGTTTGTTTGGCCAGCACGTACTCTTGGATGGTGAAGTGTCTCCGGCTTGCGGCTGCGTTTCGGATCCTTCTCTTCTTCGTCATGGCGTCTTTTTTGAGACGGTCTAGAGAAGGGGTCCACCATGGGGGCTTGGCGTTGTGTTTGGGCGACCCAAGTTTTGGAATCGCTTCCTCGCATGAGCGGTGGATGTTCTGAGTATAGTTTGAAATAATTGTCTCCAGATCCTCTGGGTTTGATGCGTTCGAGACTCTGACTTGAGTGATGCCACTGTCTGCTAGGCTGGTCTTGAAGTGGGTGTTGAAGTCGGACCACTTGGCCTTCTTGGTGTTGTAGATGCGCGTCGAAATTGGCCTTAAGGGTTCTAGGGCCTTTTCTAGGCGCATCGAGAAGGTTATAGCGTTGTGGTCTGAAGTTGTTAGACTTCTTTCTACCCACCACTCTTCGACCTTGCCCAGCAGCGACGAACTGCAAGCTGTCACGTCGACGATGCTTGTGCACCACCTGTCATTTCTGTATGTCTCGAACGTTGGTGTTTGGCCCGTATTTAGGATGTGGAGATCCCGCTCATTGAGGAAAGAACTGTACGCCGCCCCGCGATGGTTTTCGGAAACACTTCCCCACCAATGGCTCCAGGCATTTACGTCTCCTCCCACCACGATGTTGTTTGTATTCAATTTGTGTGTCTTGTATTGTGTTTCGGATAGGTATGGTTCGATGTCCTGGTCACCCTCAAAATAGACCGACAGTACTCCAAAGCTGAGCTGACCCACCTTTAGCAAGACAGCAGCAATGTTCTCGGTCACAAGTTGGGGGTCGTGGACGACCTCCAGGTTGTCACCGAAAACAACAATCGCTGCCTTGACTGGCTTTTGGCGGTTGAGGCTGCACTGGATGACTTGTGTGCCGGGGTTTTGTTTCATCACACCTGTTCTTCCTACGTAGGGCTCTTGAACAAGTGCTACTGAAATTCCTCTTGCCTGGGCCGCCATGTAGAGTTCTTCTGTGGCCAGCTTGGAGCGGTGCAGATTTGCTTGGATGAACCGCAATCTTGCTGTCGGTCTTGAGAAGATTTCGGGGGTGGCTTGTTGGTTTGTTGGTGTGTTCTCGTTGCCCTTAGCAATAGGATACGCGCGATCTAGCTATGCCATCCCACTTTTGGCGTTCCTGGCAGTCTTCGCTGAATGCTGTGTGTGCCAGGTCGTTGCCCGTCCCGTGTGCTACCTTGCAGTTTGCGCATGTGGGCTGTTTGCCGTCCGCTCGAGTGAGGCAGTCCCTGATATTGTACGATCCACTGCAGTAGCCGCAGACTTCTTTTGCAGCCCTGCATATGGATTTATTGTGTCCATATGCAAGGCACTTTGTGCACTGAACTAGAGGGGACTGGTCCTCAATCGAGCATCGCTTGATGCCCACATGGACTTTTTGGACAGAGGTGTAGGATTTCCAGAGTTCCGGGGAAAGCTCCAGAACGGGGTGGCACTCGTGGGGGTTTCGCGCGCGCTTCCTGTAGCGCATCTTGATGGTCTGTCCCTCCACAGCGACGTTTTGCAGAAGGTGTTGGTTCTGCGCTTTAAGGAGATCGACGATCTCCCCATCGCTGTAGCTGGACAGCACACCCTTGATGCAGACTAAGGGGTTTTGCGGTTTCGGCTCCTGGACCTTGAGCCCTGAGTTCGACTGGACTTGGTCTTTAATCTTCTTCAAGTCCATCTTACTGGCGCACCTTAGGACCACTTTCTGGTTGCGCGCTTTCCGTACGGTGTCGACTCGGGCTCCGGTTGACTTGAGGTCCAGGGCGGTCCTGATCCTCTCGATCACGTTGTCCCCAGTGTGCTTGGGGTTCGTCGACGAGACGATCAGGGTGTGGTTGGGTTGTGTGGGCGGTTTGGGGGGCTTTGGTGTACTGGCGACCTGAGCAAAGGTTTTGGGGCCCTGTTGTTGTGTTTGCGGTTTATCCGCTTTGCCCAGGTCCGCCACCCCTTTCTGTATAGTTTGGAGCGTCTTCTTTACCTCCCCGACTGCGAGCTCCGTTTCCAGATTCAGCGCTGGGTGCGCCTGGATTTGCGGCTCTTTGTCGCGCAGTACGCGGAGGTCCGCCGAGACGAGCTCTAACCTATCCGATATAGGTTTGAGGTGTTCGGTGATGTTTATGGGTGTGTGTGGTGGTGGGGGGGAGGCCACAGGCCTGTTGGCGATGGTCTGCAGCTTTGCGGTTATATTTGCCATCTCCTCCTCGAAAGCCGCGGTCGTGAGTAGGCCTGTCTCGCGGCTACTCGGGTCCGTCTCTGTGTCACTTGGCCGGTTGAGGTCCTCTTTGAGCCTTTCCAGAGTTTTCCGGAGGACGTCCAGCTGGTCGGAGATGCTGGTGAGATTTGTATCGAGGCGTGATAGGCCGGCTCCCATAGTGTCCCACTTGGGATCCCCTGGGGTCCTTGCACTTTCTTGCCTCGTCCTCTCGTGCTCCTTTAGGTTTTTTAGGCTCGCCATTGCAACCTCACCTTTCAACTCCTTTATTCCGTTTAAGGCGTCAAGGGTCTCGTGACCGAGCCATTCTCGGATCCCTTTCGCCTCTTTTTTCGTCTCCGAGACGTCAGTCCGCATTAGGATGAGCTCCCTATTTACTGCTGCAAGTTCCCGATTGTGAGCTCTCTCGACACGCACAAGCTCTTGTGCGTGTCGAGAGCGCTCCTTCTCGAGATTATACTTGTGGCGTGCTCGGGAGTCCGCCAATGACAGTGACACCTCGTAGAGGCCCTGCAGGCACTCATGGGCTGTGACCTTACACTCGCGCTTCATTTTTCCGGCGGCTTCCAAGGCGTCCTTTCCCTTCTGGAGAAGTTCGTTCGCCTCTCTCGTGGCCAAGTCCATCTCCACTCCTGTGCCCCTTCCCGGCGTCCTGTAGAGGAGGCTTGGTCGTCCACTCTGTGGACGGTCGGCCTGGCTCGCTGTGGAGGCCACCGAGCCTTCCTCGTCCGAGATAATCTGGCGAGGGGGGGATATGCCACACTGCTCCCAGTTGATGATGATCTCTGATACCCCGGGGCTATCTTTCGGAGTGTGAGTCTCAGGCGCTAACGGCAGAGGCGGTGTCCTGCTTGTCACATCCGACTCTGACGCCGCCTTCGCCGCCCGCGGCTTTTGTGATGGACGCGCCAACTGTTCCGAGACCACTGACTTGGCTGTGTTTTTGAGGACCTTCTCACGGAGTGATCTGAGGGCCCTTGCGGCCTCCGTGGTCGTTTTGGGGGCTGTGGTTTTGGAGGACATGTTGTTTGTAAGGGGACGGGGTGATTACAATTTTATTTTTATATAATATTATGGTGTTGTTTCTTAAAAACTATGCCCGTGTGTAAAGCATATACATAAATTATTACAATAGTTTTTTTTTTTTTTTTTTTTTTCCTATTCTGTGATGAACTCACGGATGTTCCGCTGGTGGTCTGCGTCTGCTGTCCGATAAGGAGTCCGACAACTGTGTGGGCTCGATGTTGTGAACCCTGCTTGCGCGATGATGGTGGTCGTCAGTAGAAATGTAGGTGTCGCTGGATCGTTGTGCGTGTGGGGTGCCGAATTTTGATATTCTGTTGGGGCCAAGTTATAAAGCTTTCCGTGCGCTTTCAAATGAGCCCAAACTCGGCTTCCTAGCTCCAACTGGTGCGAAGTTAGACCGCGGGGGGGTGAGGTAGCCCTGAGAGGGGGGAGGGGAGGGGGTGTCTCGTGGGGTGACTATTGAGGGGGGGTGAGGGGGGTGGGTCGGGGGGAGATCCGTGGGGGTGGAGGTTTTGGTTAAAGTACTTGTTTTTATTGTTGTTATATTCCTTAAGCTTGCAATTTTCTAAGTTGTGCCCTGGTTTTTTGCAATATCGGCAAACGGACAAGGACGAAGGGAATTGAGGCTTTTGGACTTTATTATTGGAAATGTTCGAGCTATTACGGCGGTCACTATTTTGGTTGAATTTATTAAGTGCGTTTTGTTTATAGGTAAACTGTTGGATTTTATCTTCGGAAATTGCATAATTAACTGCTTCATTTAGGTTCTTAGGGTCTCTGCATCTTACGATGTTAGCTATGCGAGGTTGTAGGCCTATGTTAAATGTATGTAACGCTAGGTCTTCCATTGCAGCCACCCTACCGGAAATTTCGCTCTTTTTGGAATTGGATATTGTGACTTCAGTTAAAAGTTGGGACAAACATGTTTCAATCCGTAGGTGGAATTGACTTACAGTCTCTTGGCTACCTTGCCTAAATTCTTGGAGTTCGGTTAATAAGTGAGCGTAATGTTTGCGTTCACCGAATTGTGCTTTTAGGAATTCTTTAAGTGAGCACCAGGTGTCGAACTCTTTTATTGAACATGCACTTTGAGCTTTGTCTTCGAGTTGACTAATTATAGATAAGATAAGATAAGATTTATTTATTTTGTAAAACATGAGTACAGTAAGAAGGTCTTATATTAATATGAGGTGGCTACATGTTTTGCCATTTATGGCGTACAAAATTAGTTGCACTAGACAAACAATAAAGCACAATATCAAAATTTAAATTAAATTGAAATTACAATGTCAAAATTTAAATTCAATAAAAAATCACTATGTCAAAATTTTAATTAAAATTAAATTACAATGTCAAAACTTAAATTCAATAAAAAATCATTATGTCACAATTTAAATTCAATTAAAAATCACTATATTACAATTTAAAAATCCATCAATAATCGTTATGTCAAATTTTTTATTCAATTAGAGTAAGACTAACAAAAAAACAAAAACACATTAAGAGTTTTATACAAGCGAAATATCGTTTAAAAATTCATCTACACTATAATAGCACTTCTCTAGTAATATCCCCCGAAGGGACTTTTTAAATTTGTTTAGAGGCATACATTTAATATTATCAGGTATTTTATTATAAATATCTGGAGCAGTACCAAAGAAACTCTTTTTCAATAAAGCAGTTTTACACTTGTATTGACATAACAGATTCTCATATTGGGCACGAATGAATTTGAAGACAATGTGCTTTTGTGAGGAGGACGCTAGAGAAATTGCATTGTCGCAATTTTGGATGAAAGCATTAAGTTTTTCTCTGTTACCACTAAAAGGTTTAGAAAACTTTAGAATTACATTAAGGGGAATTTCGTCATCTTTAACTTCTCTAAGGTCCTTCTTTGAATCGGTTTTAGCCATTTTACTTGTTAAAATAAGTCACTTAATAGGATAAATTAATATTAAAAGTGCACAAGCAAACCCAAATGGATTAGTATGTTAACCAGGCTGCAACGGTTATCAGTATCTAATAACAACGGATGTTTGGGCTAGAGTCGTCGCCGTCGTTTGGGAACCGTTATCTTGTTGCAGACTGATTGGAATGCGGTTAGATGATTTACACTTTATGTTGTCACTCACAGGGTCCAAAAACACTGCATTTTCTAGATGCTGGAACTGGACTGGAACACTGGAGTACTGGAAACCTGGAGCACTGGAACACTGGAAATCTGGAACACTGGAACACTGGAAATCTGGAACACTGGAACACGCCTGGATCTCCGTCGGTGCTGGGTGTAAGCAGACCCGTAGGATGCACAGATAGTGCTGCTGCCTGTACCAGTGCACAGTGGACTGGTGATGAGACGGTTTTCTGGAGTTTTGGGCAACTTTGACCCGGATAATTATGATGGTGATGAGTGTCACTCAAGGTTGTATGCACTGCACAACACTGCAATCCTCTTGGTTTGGTTTATCGCGAGACGTTTCCCGGATTTTAGAATCCCTTTTACGCTGCCACCAATGTTAGAATGGGTATTTAAAACCACTTTTTAAAAAACAAAATTGTTACTGCTGGAATTAAGGGATTTATTTATACTAGTAATTCACAATATTCGAGGTTGCGCGGCACAGATACATGTGCATGGTCTGACGGATGGATGACGACTGACTGGAAGAAAAGAGGTCTGGACACGGAAAGCATGAGGAAATGATGATGAGGAGCTGACGGTGCTGGTTAGGTGCTGGGAAAGTATGTTAGCGTACATTGGATAGATATAACAGAACGTATGAAAATTGGAAAACTAACAAATCGCATTTACGACTTTCGGTAAAATGAATTTCGTGATTTTTAATATTAGACATTATAATTCTTAGGTATTATGAAATTCGGACTTATGAAAATCGGAACATCGAAATTCGGAATAAAATATTTCGGAGTATTTGGGTGTTCCCGAAGAAATAAGTATAAGATCAAAAAGTGAAGGAGTACAGTTAGGAAAATGATGAGTGGCACCTGAAGGAAGAAGGGACAAATTGCAAGAATGTGATATCGAATGGAGAGAGGAAAACCTTGAATCCTGTTTGAGAAGACAAGTGTTGAAGTCCCTCATTATAATAGTGTGACTGTAAGAAAAAAATATGTTAACGAGGAGATTATCAAAAGAAGAGAAATAGCCAAGCGGCCTAGCCGTGTTCCGGTACGAAGCTCGGTGCAGCCAACAAGAGGAGTAGGGTCGAGATAGCTGTTCCACTGCTGGCAGACCGGCCTGACGCGCGCTATTAGTGATGTATCGGGAGACTGATCGCGGAGGGTAACAATCCCACCGCACTATTCCCAAACCACTGCAACTCCTGAAAGCCAGAATCAACAGAGGCAATAAAGCTCGACGAAGTCCCGGAGAATGAATTTAGCGGGATCCGAGGCACGGTGCGCCGCTGGCCGGCCGCAGGTAGTTGGGGGCCCAAGTAGAGTGCCAGCCACACACGAAAGGCTGCCCCGCCAACTGTTGAAAAATCCCGGAATGCGCCATCGTGGTGGTTGGCGACCAGAAGACAGTGCCCGATGGGCATTTCCGGGGGGGCTCGGACGTCCCCGCAGTCTCCGGACCAGTCCCCTAATGATGGCTTCCTGCCGGCGCGTGTCTGTGGGATGCCAGCGTGGAACCTCATCTCACTTCCTTCTACTCTCCTAACATCTCAACCATGACAATAAGGAACAAGAGAAAAAAAGGTGTACAGCGGCAGCACTCACTGTCACATAAGGTACACCTCAGTAACATCAAAGGTCTACACTCCAACCTTGATGCAGTCCACCGTCATCTGGAGACTGATAAACCAGCGTTTTTGTTCCTTTCGGAGACGCAAATCTGATGTCCGTCAGACGTGGCGTATCGTTCGTACCAGAACTTATGCCCCAGGGTTTACCCTGGGGCATAAGTTCAAGCCACGCGCGGGTGTATGCATGTACGCCCGTGACGACATCTGTTTTAGGCGCCTCCGAAACCTTGAAGACGCTCGATACTCAGTGCTCTGGGCCCTGGTTGACACAGGTCTAGATAAGATTGGGATGGTCGGTGGGGACAAGTCAGTGGAAGGAGGAGGCGGCGGAGCGTCGGTCTCAACGCGCCACCGCAGACGCGGTGGGCGGCGTCTGGCCTTCGCGGGCCGGATGCCGCAGACGCGGAGGGCGGCATCTGGCCTTTCGCGGGCCGGATGCCACAGACGCGGAGGGGACCGTGGACGGAGGACCGGGGTGTCCAACGTCCATATAAGGGTCCAGCGCGGTGGAGGGCACGGCACAGCACAACGTCTAGATATGTCCAGCGGGAGCTTAGCTGCGCCGTGCCCTGACAGGAGTTGTCGGGCAGGACCTCTCGCTTCCCGGTGTGGTAAATTCCATGCTGGAGAGCGAGGAGGCCTGGGCGGCAGTTGCCTCCTTTTGCGAGGATGCCATGTCACGAAAGGAGGCGGCGGAGCAGGGGTGGGAGTGGGCGGTTGTACGATCGCCTCCTCCCACCTCTTGATGGTGATTAGCAGGCGACAGGCGCGGGGGCGCCTCTCATCTGCATTGCACAATCACCACCCTCGTCGGGCGGGAATGGCCGAGCACTCACGGTCGTTCCCGGGCGCCTCCACTAAGGGAGGGGCGTGAAAGGCCCGCCATAAAGGTGGGCGGTCGTTGGCGGAGGACTGGACGTAAAGGCTGTGCCGGTTTCCCAGTCCTTCTCCATTCAGACGATGCGGGAGTGCCGCTGGGTTATTTTAGTGGGTATACCGGGCTTGGCCGGGGAGTCCCACATAGCCCACCTATTCCCCAAATGAGTGGGTATGCGTAATGCATTTTATCCCAGCGAGATCAAAAAAAAAAAAAAGGTCTAGATAAGGCGATAGGCCTAATAGCCGATATAGGCGATAGGTCTTAGTGAGGCGTCACTAAGGTATTGTATTAGCGCGGTTGTCTCCATGTCTCTGCTGTGCGACTTGTAGACACAAGCATAAATAATCTCACGACCTGGGTCGACCGATGCTGAGCCTCATCAGCCGCCGCTGATGAGGCTCAGCATCGGTAACCGTACCCAATTGGTGATACTGGGGGACTTTAATGCCCACCATCAGGAATGGTTCTTCCCATACTAGTACACTGACCATGCTGGGCGAGAGATGCGAAAGCTTGCGCTACCGTTAAATCTCACTCAGCTGCCGGATGTTGATTCGCATACGGCTAATTGCTTGGACCTTCTGCTGACCACAGATCCAGACCGTTACTCGGTGTCGGTATCTCCACCTTTGGGTAGTTCCGACCACTGTCTGGTGAAGTCTGTATCCGTGTACTCCCCGCCCGATCCCAGCCCAAGAGACACCCGGCGGGTATGGCGGTACAAGTCAGCAGATTGGGATGCCATGCAATCTTCCTTCGCATGCTATCCTTGGCAGCTTTATTTTCTTCGTCTGATCCTACGTAGTGCGCGGACGCCGTGACGGATTTGTTGCGTCAGGGAATGGAGTACTACATTCCGTTCTCTGACGTAACAATGTCTAGCCAAGACCGACCTTGGTTTGGTGCCGAGTGTATTCGCGCCGATGCGCGTAAACATAAGGCGTACCATGCCTGGGTCGACGCTAGAGCGCGCAAGCCGAGTGACGTTGATCAGAGGAAGAAAGCCTACAACAGGGCTGCCAAGTCCTGCAAGAAGGTGTTGCGAAGGGCTCGGTTCGACCACATTAGCCGGATAGGGATCAAACTGGCTAAACTCTGTATTACTAAAAAACTTGCAGACAAACTCTGTATTACTATTAAGACAGTCTTTAAATTCTTCTTGACTTAGTTCAAAGTAACGCTCGTTGTTATAATCAAAACCCATGAATGTCTGCTGAATAGTCAAACACTCGAATGATCCATCTGCTTTCCTCTCGTTGTAATTTCAAAAGTATTCGTTTTTTCGTCACTCTCATTTCAATAGAAGAAACTGGTTTATTTATTGTTTGTTTGTTTGCGTATCTGTAGCAGTAAGACAATACCCTTATCATTTTATCTAAACTGGCAAATCTATTCCAGACATAATTCTTCTCAATCTCAGTTGTAGTTATATGACACAACTTGATTTCTTCCTTCGGCTGCGGCATACTTCTCGTGGTGGGAATCTGATCAGTTCTTAGCCACTGTGGACTTTTCCACCATAAAGAATAGTTGACAAGGTTTTCCGGTTCCAGACCTCTTGAGATGATATGGCACCTGTAAGGCTGTGTGATACTGTCTTGTGAGAAAATTCTTGATTGTGTTAGAAACCTTACAGAAACTTCCTATTCATTCAATAAAAGAAAGTAAACTCACACAGTCATGCGTGTGGAGAGATCACCATGTTAATGTTAATGACGTTCGAATCATCAAGCCCTCATTACGAAAATTGAAATAATTTTGGTTTTCTAATTTTGATTACTTGTTGGTAAGAAACACAAATTTCAAGTACCAATTGAGATAGTAGATGAAGTAGATAATTTAATGAATTGACGCAACATAGGACAGTCTAAATCTCTGTGTGAACAGGTTCTGAGTTCAGAGAGTTGAGTTGACTCGACATCGTGGGGATGTGCGAGTAGAGCAATTGTGATTGCTAAGGGAGCTATGAGATAGCTAGGAGAGTTATGAGATAGAAGAAGTTAAATATCGTGAATAATATACCTGGTGGTTTCTTTTGCTTGATTAAATGTGAGATTAATGACTATCAGTGGTACTTGGACTTTGTAAAAAAAATTTTTTTTTTTAAATTTGGTGCTTTTAGGTATCAAATAGATGATTAAGTTGCTATTATCTTTAAATTGGAAACAGTATTATTCGTTCCTTGCAATAGTGAACAGAGAGATTAAATGATCATGTTTCATTGTTTGAAAATGTTTCCTCGCTCACCTAGAGTACGCGTCAGGGTTGGACAAGCAAATACTGTTTGAAAATTTTGTATGTTTCAGAAAAACATCCCTTATATGAAGGAAATTGGCAGGATGGAGTAAACTAAGAGGAACTGTGGCGCAACACGAAATGAGGTGGCATAGAGGGAGGACAAGATGGAAGCCTGCAGGTGATAGATTTAGGCATCTGTCACCTGAGAGAGGCCCGAGAAAGCGACGTGCTGTGTTCCACGCTCGCCTCTCAAGATGAATTACGGCCTATAGAACACCATGTGGTTTTAGTCAGTAGGAGTCTGACAGACCCCTCAGCTTTCCCGAAGGGCTGAGGACATCCATTGAGGATTTCCACATGATTTGATACACTGTTAAAACCTGACAATGAGGAACAGACGAGGACGCCTGTCTCACAGGATGGCCGTGTCGGGTTTAGTCAATGGTACGGTCGTAAAAACAAATCACAAGCACGCCCATGGCGGCAATCGAGAGCAACTACGCATTGGCACGCTTTTTATAAGCACTCACGTGGTGGGGAAGAGGGCAGTTGAGTACTGACAGCCTTAGAGCTAAGAGGTTGTAGCATCAGTGTCGACCCGTAATATTAGTAAGCAAGATTGTAACTGTAAGTTGTGACAATTTGAATAAACCCAGTGTATCGAATAACTTGTGTGATTTCATTTTCACGATTGCACCCGCTGACCTGCCCACACACGATGTATTAACCTAAGGGAATACAGATTGTCAGATTTCCTGGTTTCTTATAATATAATTCACTATAAGAAGTCAGGAAATCTGACACCAGTTTTGTCAAGGGTTATTCAGTCACTGGGTTGTGGAGGTCAGATAGGCATATCGCTCCATATGAAATACTGGTACTCAGCTTCACCCGGTAAGATTGGATGTCGGCCAAAATACAGTTGGGAAATCCCAACCTTTTGGCTAGGCAGATTGATTTACTTACTTCAAGAACACCTCATCCAGCGAGGAAACTCCGACTCCTATAGAATCTAGCCCCAGTTCTGATTTATTTTCCTCAAGCGCCGAGAAAAGTGCTGAAAACTTGCCGCTTTGCGGAGCCGGCAGGTTGTACGATATCGAGTTGATAGTCTGCTCCTTTAGCGAAGCGTCCGGGACGTGTGACGTCACTACTTTGGTTATTGCTTTCTCGTTCGGGGTGCCGATCGTCGTGAATGATAGGCGGTAGCCCGTACCTGAAAAGAAATATCAGTAGTTCTAAATTTAAATATATAATGTAGGTCATAGCACAGCCAATTGGCTAGTTTTTTTTTTTGTTTTAAGTGGTGCTAATACCGAAAACGTATTAATTAGCAAATATTCTTTTCACCACCTTAAATCCTCAAAATGGCAGATTTGCATATATGCAAATTATTGCTTTGTGGGTATGATGGGGTTTTGAAGGGTGCTAAAACCAAGCATTGGGCCCAAAAATGTTTATGAACATTTGCACTTAGACGCCCATTTAGTTGTTGTGCGCAAAGAACAGAAAAAACGCCTTCTACAGTAGAAGTCGCAAATAAGTGGGGCCCGCGTACCCCAAGTTTTGCGCAGTTCCGCATATGTCTGCTGCCCCGCACACCCTACGTACATCAGTCTTATAACAACCATCATGATGACAAGAACCAAAAAAAAAATTCATATATGTCGGGTTTAGTCAATAGTACGGACGTCAAAACAAATCGCAAGCACGCCATCTGGCGGCAAAGCAAGAACAATTAAGCTTTGGCGCGCTTTCTCTAACCACTTGCGTGGTGGGGATAATAGAATATAGCAGTTGAGTTAAAATGTACTGGCAGTTGAGTACTGACAGCCGTAGAGCTAACACGTCGTAGAATCAGTGTGACTTGTGTCTATTTGAATATACTCAGTGTATCGAATAATTTGTGTGTTTTTCATTTTCACGATTGTACCCAACGACCTGCCCACACACGATGTCTTGACGTAAGGGAATACATCCTGACTTCCCGATGGTTTACATCTATCGGCCAGCCTTGATGCGACATATATATTGTGCTGTTTTAGAATGTTAGAGTCAAGTGTCCCCCCCGCCTGCCAGAGAAATGGTTATCTTATCTTATCTTATCTTATGGAGGGGCCGAGAAATAACTCGGACACTTCGACCCATTGGGATCTATTGTGGTCCCCTAGATACCTTACTCCTCCTCAATCTCATTGAAAACCGTTTTCATGAGTTTTACAACGAGACTAGGAGATATGAGCCTGTAGTCTTCTGGTTTTGGGTATCCAACCCCTAGGAGACCCATTCGCTTGCCAGCCAGTGCATCACATGTGCACAGAAGGTGCTCCATGCGTTCCGTATGTTCCCCACACAACCTGCACACGGGGGTTGTAGTTAAACCCATGAGCATGTCGTTGGTTCCAAAGTGCCCAGTGAAGGCCCCAAGCAGGTAGCGGATTTGTCCCCTGCTCATATTCCAAATGCATTCCCGGGCTTTGAACGTAGAGCCTAGAAATTTCTTGGAGTGTTGCAGACCGGTATTAGACAGCCAATAAGTTCGTTGTCTGTGATCTGCAAAGTCCCTGAATGCGGCTTTTACGAGACACGTCGAAATGCCTACACATGGTTCTGGACCCACAAAATTATTTGCTGAGCCCTCTCTTGCCAGTTCATCAGCCACTTCGTTACCATGGATTCCTTTGTGCCCAGGAACCCACATCAGTCTCACCCTGTTGTGCTTCCCAAGCCTGTTTAGGGCTTGGATAGCATCCAGAATAAGCCCGGAGTCCACCTTGTAGGATGCCATGGCTTTGATTGCTGCCTGACTGTCAGTAAGAATATATATGGATTTACCTCTGGTTCCTCTATCTATATTCTCTTGAGCACAGGTTATTATGGCAAATGTTTCTGCTTGGAATACAGTTGCCATCTTCCCTAAGCTTTTGCTACATTTGTAACCTTTTGCGTATATGCCCGCTCCTGTACCTGATTCCATTTTGGATCCATCAGTGTACCACACCAGACTACCTTGTTCTGGTGGATCGAGTCCCTTCTTCCAGTCCTCTATTGTAGGGATTTGGACCTTAAAAGACCTTGCAAACACAAATGTAGTTTGCATTTTATCGGATAACATGCTTGTTAACCGATCCAGGCCTTCATTTTCGTCGAATTTTGTATGGTTAGTCTTTGGCTTGGAGGCATCCCATAGTCCAGCAACAGCAAGACGATGTAATGTCTTCCTTGCCTCGAATTCAACCATCATATGCAGAGGAGGGATATTGAGGTATCTCTCAATCGCTGCCGTAGGTGTTGTCCTGAAAGCACCCGTGATGCCGAGACACACTGTTCTTTGTAACCTGGTGAGTGGCGCTTTGCACGACGCAAGCTTTGTTCTTGGCCACCATACTATGCTGCCGTATGTGATAATAGGTATTATCATCGTCCGTTACAGCCATCGTATCACTTTGGGCTTTAACCCCCAAGTTTTACCGTAGGTGGAACGACACATGCCGAACACTCGTAAGGCCTTTGTCGTTATATTTTCCACATGAGTTTTCCACCTGAGTTCTTTATCAAGCGTTACACCCAGATATTTAACTTCGGTGGACCAGGGCAGCTTTATTCCATTGAGGGAGAGCTCTCCTAGGTTTCCTAGTTGTCTCTTCCTCGTGAATGGAATAATGACTGCTTTGCTTGGGTTGATAGAGAGGTGATTTTTTGTACACCATTCCTCTGTAATCCTCAATGCCTGTTGTAATAATCCAGAGACTATGTTCGGGAATTTACCATTAACCATTATTGCTATATCATCTGCATAGCCTACTGTGTAGAATGGTCCGGTATTGAGTTTGGTAAGTAGCGAGTCTACTACCAAGCACCACAATAATGGTGACAGCACCCCGCCTTGCGGACAACCTCTAGTTGTTTTTGCACTAAGTCTGTCTCCCATCAGTTCCGATCTGACTATTCTGCTTCTCAGCATATAGTCAATCCAGTTGCACGTGGTATCGTTGATGCCATGTTCCTTTGCAGCAATGCGTATGGACTCAAATGTTGTTTTGTCGAAGGCTATGTCGAGGAAAGCCCCGACACAAGTCTCTTGTCCCTCTAGCGCAGCCTCGGCTCGACTCGCAACATAATGCAATGCCGTTTCCGTAGATTTGCCAGGGCTGTAGGCGCACTGTAATTTGTGTAGAGGGAATACTTTCAGTGGTCCCTCTCTTAGATACCTGTCAACCAGTTTCTCCAGAGCTTTTAAGAGAAAGGATGATAGACTGATGGGCCTGTAAGCTTTAGCTTCTTCATAAGTCGGTCTACCCACCTTCGGTATAAAGGTGACTTTGACCTCCCTCCATGCCTTGGGTACGTAACCAAAGACTATGCAGGCTCTGTAGAGCTTACTCAAATGGGGTATCAAAACAGATGCCCCTTCTTGCAATAGTATTGGGTAGATTCCATCCGGACCAGGGGATTTGAGAGGCTGGAAGCCCGCTATGGCCAGCCTCAGTTTATTTTCATCTACCACTTTCTTTGCCGTGAGCCAGTTACTTTTGGACGTGTGCCTTGTGAGATCGTCCCTTGTGACTGATTCCTCTTCATCGCTATTTCGCAGTATACATTCCGGGAAGTGGGTTGAAGTGGAAGAGAAATGGTTGCTCTTGGCTATGTGAAAAAAATTACGGCTGTAGTAAATATAACGAAATTAAAAGGAAAATTATCACGGATAACAAGGCTTTGCAAGTTTACTAGTAATAGTCGACCAACTTATAAAATGTACTTGGAACAGTAAAAATTTTGTACAAATGCCATTGAAAAATTACTTAAATAAAGTTGATAGCTGTGTAAAACAGAGTAAATATAATGCTTACGAACCATGTAAAAATATACAAAAATGAAATCATAACAGGCTGTACAAGTTTACGAGTAATAGTCGACCAACTTATAAAATGTACTTGGAACAGTAAAATTTTTATACAAATGCCATTGAAAAATTACTTAAATAACATTGTTTGCTGGGTAAAACAGATAGTAAATATATGCTTATGAACCATGTAAAAATATACAAAAATAAAATCATAACATCCTTAATAATAATGATTTCTAAATTAATAATGTTTAAGCTTGAATAACGCAGTCGTAACGTAGTCGGAGTCGTTGGCAGTAACAGTCCATAGTCCATACGGCGCATGCGCGCGGTGGAGTCTATTTTGTGTTAGTGCAGAAGTATTTTCGACGTTTTGTAATTAAAACGTAAAAGTAAAGTCAAATTAGATTCGATTTCCAAGCAAATTACTTTTGTCGATATCTTTCTATAAAGTCAATATTCGACCCGACTTCATAACTAATTGAGTAGCGTAAAACTTTCCAGAATGAAATAGTGAATACCGCAGATTAGAGGATTCACCTGTAATCTGTGGTATTATAGGAGATTAGAGGTATACATACGATTTTTTTCTAATTTCGAAAGAGAAATAAACAAGGAGCGTGCACGCAAGGATTCAGGAACAAACTATACCGTTCCCCGTGGCTCTAACGCGCGCTCGTATCGGCTCCTTTCGCAATTTTCTAACTTCAGTTGCGAAGTTGGATTTTATAACTCCTTCTTCAGTTACCAGTTAGTCCTTATTTAGTTTAAGTCAAGAATGAATAGATTACATCTAGGCAAGCGTGCTTCACCTTAGACCACATCATCGCTTACCATCAGGCAAGATAGTGGTGAAACGCGAGAATAAAGATTAAAAAAAACATAATTCTATGTGCGCACGTTTTTAGACTTTGTGAGCCGCTGAAACCGTTCTAATGAATTAATTCATGTAACAACAACGCAACCCTCTTTTCAGTCCGCATTATTATGCAACTTTGGAACCCTATTACTGCGCGTGGCCCGACACGCACTTGACCGGTTTTGTTTCTTCTAATTCTGCCTCAACCAAGTTTGAAATAAATAAAACATTCGTAATATTATAATTAAGAAAAGTTTAATTGAACAAGTATAATTCTAAACAAGTATAGGTCTACGGATTATGAACGACGCTGCGCTGTTGAAGATTTCATTTCTGAAATGAATCTGACTATTCATAATACCCCTGACGCACCACCAACTTTTTGCAGCCAAATGGGCGAATCTTGTATTGACGTCACACTTTCTAGTGCAGACGTACGCTTGGATAGGTGGCGTGTCCTACCGGACGCGTCTTGTAGTGATCATCGTTTGATCGTGTACGAATTTGTTCCGGTTTTTACTCAGGGTACGTCACATGTCATTGGCAACTTTAGGTATAAATGTAAGGGTGCTAATTGGGAATTCTATTGCTGCTGCGTCATTTTTATTATAAGATCATGAGACGCGTTCAACTCGTGTGTCGTTAACGGTCCGCAAGAACGTTGAGATGTCTTGCAGTTTTTTATAAACCGTAAACACCAAGCAACGACTCGTTGCAATTTATTAAATGTCGAGAATCTTTGAAATAGTGAAGCTGTGGTTTCCTCTTTAATGATTTGAGAAGCAAGGCCGAATGAATCAGTATTAGTTTTAAGTTCTAAAATTTCTGTTTTGACATTGACGTAAAATGTACTTATCGGCCACACATGAACGTCATCTGTGAGCCACTCTGGGCCGCGTAACCAGCGCTCGTACTCAGCTACGATCTGAGTAGGAAGAGCACCACGCGAGCACAGGTCAGCAGCATTATTTTCGCTTCGTGCATGAAACCAGCAGTTGGACGGAACTACCTCCACTACTTGAGCGACACGACTCGAAACAAATGTCTTTAATTTGTAGGGAGGCGTTTGCAACCAGGCTAGTGCTACACTAGAGTCCGTCAAGGCGGTAATTTTAAAAGGGATGTTTTGAATATTTTGCTTAATAAACAGAACCAGTTTAGAAAGCAACACAGCGGACATTAATTCGAGCCTCGGGATTGAAAGAGGTTTATCCGGGGCAACCTTGCTTTTACTGATAAGCAAATGGGTCTTTACTTCATTATTTTGATTGACACTGCGTACGTAAATTACAGAAGCATAACCACGGTTAGGTGCGTCACAAAAGGCAATTAAATGCACATCACAAAATTTTGGTATAAGCATGTGTCGCTCAATTTTTAGCGATGAGAGACAAGACAATGAAGAGATAAACAAATACCACTTATCGCGCAAATCGGAAGGAAGTGCGTCATCCCAACCAAGACTTAATTTCCACAAGTCTTGCATTATACATTTTGCTAAAAAAAAAAAGTTAATTAAAAAAATCAAAAACCCGACTGCTTAAAAAGCAAACTAAAAAGAAGTAAACAAGAAGAAAATCATGCTGTGCAGTCGGAGGATACATATTCGCGAGTTGGCGGACCAAAACCAGATGTATCCTCCGACTGCACAGCATGATTTTCTTCTTGTTTACTTCTTTTTAGTTTGCTTTTTAAGCAGTCGGGTTTTTGATTTTTTTAATTAACTTTTTTTATTTACAACTTTTTAGTTATTTTTTTTTTAGAATTAGGTACATTTAAACATATAAGTGTTATATATTTTTGAAATCGCCTCTTAAAATCCTTTATTTTGATACCCCACACAATGGGTTTGGAAGAAAAAAAAAATTTTATCCACACAAAATGGCGCCCAAAATCCGCCATTTTTGTTTTTTCCCATTTTAATGTAGCCAGTGACACTCGCAGGATTAAGACGAATCGATTGACGTAAGAATCATCAAAATCGGCCAACGCGTTTGGTCTCTAGAACGCCACATAGGAACAAACATACATACATACATACATACATACATACATACATACATACATACATACTTACATACATACATACATACATACATAGACTGATAAACACATAACCCTCCTTCGGCAGTCGGGTAAAAAGTACATGGAGATAGGAAGCCCACAGGATCAAAAATACTAGCTAGCAATTTCAGCACTGAACGCTTCGTTTAGGTATTATCAATCATGTTGTAATCGAATGAAAAACAATCATCGATAGGTAGCCATTTCAGGCCTAATACCTTCAGTGACGAACACACGGTGTCATCGCTGAAATTTATAGCTACTGCTTGATCTGCGTTAATCCTTGACAGTAAATCAGGGGTGTTGCTTGCCCATTTGCGAAGGTCAAAACCACCCAGTTTTAACAGAGCTACGAGCTCGTCCTGTAAAGTACAGGCTTCGTCAAGGTCTTCAGCAGACCATAGCAGATCGTCTACAAAAAATCCATGCATAAGTATGTCAGCCGCGCGAGGATAGCGCGCACCCTCATCAGTAGCTAGCTGTTGCAACGAGCGTACAGCGACATAACCAGACGATCGTAATCCGTAGGTATTTGTCACTAGCTCATAAGTTTTTATTTCGTCACAAGGTGACTCCCTCCATAGTATATGCTGATAAAAGCGTTCAGATGGGTTGATAAGTACCATTCTCTAAAATTTAGCTATGTCAGCGGTGAAGCAAATGGGGTAAAGGCGAAATTTAAATATAATTTTTAATATATCATGGTGAAGCTTCCTGCCTGTAAGTAAGTTGTCGTTTAATGACACCCCGTGGGATGTTGCCGCTGAGCCATCAAATACCACTCGCACGGGAGTAGTGGTACTAGAGCTTTTAAACACACAGTGGTGTGGGATAATGTATCGACTTGCCTCTATACCGGTATATTGTTGCATGTGCCCCATCAGCTCGTATTCGCTCATAAACTTTATGTAGGGCTCACGCAACTCAGGTGAACGAACAAAACGTCTTTCTAGATGCTGTAACCGACGCACGGGGTGGTTATAAGATTCGCCCAGAGGCATTCCATTAGGGTCCAGTAGGATAGGTGAAACGTACCTACCGGTCTCGTCCCTGTAGTGGCGCTCTGAATAAATCTCGTCAGCGAGTTTATTAAGTGGGCTGATAGGGCTGTCGCACGGCGACTCTTCTATTTCCCAAAATGCTTTAAGTTGGTGGTTGATGGTGTCACTATCATTAATGTACGACATTAGATTGCAAGACGTTGCAATATTAGCGACATCATCAGAAGTACACGGTACTTCAATTTTGCCACACAATACGAACCCAAAAATACTGCTTAGCGCAGTGGGTAATGAGGGGCCTAAAATTATTTTATTTCCATCATATATGTAAGGAAATACGTCACCTGCGAGTATTATGTCGACAGGTGACCTTTTATGGAAGTAGGGATCCGCTAACAAAAGGTTTTTATATTTTAGGGATACCTCCTCAGAAATTTCTACCGTAGGTAAATCAGATGTAATTTTTTGTAGAATAATAGCATCGATTTTTAGAGTAGGTTTATCAGAATGCCGAGGCGTTATAGTGCAAGACGTCATGCTAAAGTTCTTTACAGAATTTCCACCTAGACCCATAATATTAAACGGGCATTTTTGACGCGACAGCCCTAGCCGCTCTAAACAATTTAAAGTTATGAAATTCGATTGAGCGCCAGAGTCGATAAGAACGCGGCAAGCGTGCGGGTTCCCGAATGAGTCACTGACATTAACTATGGCTGTACCTAGCAAAACCATATGGCCTTGGTTTACGTCGGATGAGTGATAGTTAGCTGCATTCGCTGTGCAAGCATTTATCGGCTCAGCGCTGCGGTTGTCAAGCACGGCTCGCGCGGTAGCAGGTTTGAATTCCGAATCAATGTGCAGTAATGCATGGTGACGTTCATTACATGTAAAGCATTTGTATTCACTTTTACAATCAGCAGTCGAATGATTTTGCTTGAGGCAATTATGACAAAGATTCAATTCATCAACACGCTTGATTCTTTGCGCGGGAGACAATTCACGGAATAGCACACAGCGAAAGATCATGTGATTATTGTCACAATGTACACAAGCAAATTTATTATCTCTCGACTGCGTTTGCGAAGCAAATGCCTTTCTAATGTTGTTATCACTCGATCTTTTATTTTGATTGCTAAGTGTAAAATTCTTATTTTGTGTGGTATTTGAACCAGAATAAGCCTGCGAATGTTCTAATATTTTTATTTGATTATGCACATGAGACGTCAGCTGATCATAGGTAGGTATAGTACTTTGATCTAGACCTTGTTCAAATGTTTTTCTTGTGCTCGGATCTAAACCCTTCAAAGCTATATGGCATAACACATAACTAGACAAGTGCTCAATATTGAGCACTTGTCTAGTTATGTCGATTGGCTCTGTACGAATGATCAAATGTTTCAATGAAATTATTCAAGTTTGTAGGAGATTCATTTTTTAGCGCGGGAAAATTAAGCATTTTGTCTAAGTATTTACCTACAAGCATCCTATTATCCTGATATTTATCTAACAAGGATTGCCAGACTACTTCGTAGTTACTAGCAGTTATAAGTACACTCTTAACTATGCTAAGCGCAGAACCTTTTGTGCATGATAACAGGTAGTGAAACTTATCTATGTTAGATATACCTGTCTGATTGTGCACCAATGAGCAAAATGTTTCATAAAACGTAGTGAAACTCTCAATATCTCCATGAAATGTGAACAATTCGAGCTTGGGCAAACGTGGGCGAATTTCTACGTTAGTACTTTTACTCGTTGCACATGACGACACGTCTGCCATTTTGTATTGTTCCGCACACAATTTTACATGATAGAATAAATCATCAAAGCCTTTTAAGTCGCTTTCAGAGAATTGCGTTTCAGGATTCATGATTAACTGCATTTCATAAACATCATAGCATACGGCTTCAAATGATCCTTCAAATGGGCCTTGTCTGATTCGTTAGTCATTTTGCAAAAGAGTTAAATTTATCGATAGGGAAAATGGCTATTTCTGACAAAATTATAGAACACAAGCACGGCTTGTACAAGTTGAACAAATCGTTGGTACACGGTACGTAACGGCTTTGTTCAAAATGGCGTCTTTCTTACAAGAAAATTACCAATGTGGTAATGGACGTGGAAGACAAAATATATATAAATATGGAATGATTTTACGAAAATCAATCTTAATAATACTAATCCGGCTCGAAGGACCAAAATGTGGAGTCTGAATAAGGGCACTTGGTAAAATAAATTTTAATCGAAGGACCGAAAGTTATTGGTGGAAAGTGCTGTACCTAAAAACCCCCCATTGAAGTGACGATATTGCTCAATACACAGGGTAGATAAAAAGGCCTGACCACCAACCTGAATATCCCAGCCACGGCGCCAGATCTCAGCTTCAGGAAACACCACAGCAATTCGGCACTCGCGTGGGAAAAATGTCTCGATGAACGCATGTAATTAATTGCACGGCAATTTATGTATGTCCAGAAAAATGTTCAGTTTTGAGTTTATGACACGTAAAATGACCACATCTAATGGTGATCCAGATCGAACTGGGAGAGGCTTCACACCCGGGCGCGGGCGCGCGCGATTTCACTCCACCAATCCATTCACCGATTTCCAAGTGCGGGTAGGAGAACAGACGAGCGGACAAGCCAAATTAAAACTACCCTACGTTTTTATGAGCAAATATCGAACACTTACAATTTGTCTTTCGATGAAAGACAAATTGTAAGTTTTGTATTAATTAGCAAATTGTTAATATCTGGAATCAAGTCCCATCCGGAATTGGAGCTGGAAGTAGATGTTTCTCTCCCTAGAAATAAGTATGAAGGCGTATTATACCCAGTAGTTTCGTGTACTGCAGTTCTGATGGCGTGCGCAATTTCTTTAAGGTTGACGTCCCACTCATTATGCTTCTTTGACTTAACGTACGCTGATATCGTAGTAACCCTATTATCCCGTTCTGTAGTGTTACTTTGTGGATAATAATTTGGCGTAATCTGAATTTTAAAATTATATTTTAGCGCTTAATCTTGAAATATCTTTGAGACAAACTGCTTACCATTGTCACATATAATGGCTTTTGGGGTCCAAAAAGCTAAATCTGATTTTCCAATATTTCACATATTTTTTCTGTTTTGCCCATTCTAAGGTAATGACCAAAAGCATAGTATTTGAAAGTCATGCTAAGAGATACCGCAAATATTTCTCTGCAAAAACAAATATCAATGTTGTCTACTTCGGATCAAGGCGAACATTCCTTGTGGAAGGTCGTTAAAAATCTCGACAAGTCTCAAAATCACAATCCGCCCATCAGATCAAGCATATCTTTGGCCAGAACAGACAAAGAAAAGGCTGAGATATTTGGCTTACATTTGGCAAGCGTTTTCAAACCCAATGAGGGGTTAGACCAACAAGAAGTTGAAGACATACTGAATCGGGACTTTCAGTTGTGTTTGCCTATTAGACCAACATCACCCAAAGAAATCGCAAAAGAAATCAGATCGTTGAATACAAATAAAGCTCCTGGGTTTGATTTAATTACGCCTCGAGTTCTCAAGGAGCTACCCAAAAAAGCAGTTACGTTCCTAGCTACTTTGTTTAATGGAATATTCAGAACGGGTTATGTTCCAAATTTATGGAAAATCTCCTTAATCATCATGCTTCATAAACCTGGTAAACCAGCACATGATGTTACATCATATCGACCTATAAGCCTCACACCAGTGTTGTCTAAACTCTGGGAAAGAATTTTCTTGTCCAGGCTCAAAGTACTAATGGATGAATGTGAACTCGTCCCTGCACACCAGTTCGGATTTAGAAAGTCACATTCAACTACTGAACAGGTCCACAGAGTCTATCACGCAATACGCCAGAGCTTCGAGAAGAAGGAATACACCTCTGCGGCATTTCGAGATGTGCAACAGGCCTTTGATCGTGTGTGGCACAAGGGCTTACTGTGCAAGGTAAAGGAAAAGCTCCCCCATTCAGTGTTTCCCATCATAGCTTCATATTTAGAGGGCAGACAATTCCAAGCAAAACAAGGAGACGAACGTTCTTGTCTGTATAATATCGAAGCTGGAGTTCCACAAGGATCGGTCCTGGAACCCGTTTTATATAATATTTTCACATCTGATTTTCCAACTACAGCAGATGTTACGGTAGCGACATACGCAGATGACGTTGCTTATCTGGCGAGCGCCAAAGAACCGGATATTGCCAGTAACAAATTACAAAGTGTACTGGATAAAATGAATACCTGGCTGCAAAAGTGGCGTATCTGTGCCAGTGCCCAAAAATCAAGTCACATTACCTTCACTTTGAGAAGAGGTGACTGTCCCACAGTAACATTAGGAGATAAAACTCTTCCACACACAGATTGTGTTAAGTATCTTGGATTTCACTTGGATAAAAGGCTCACTTGGAAGACACATATAAAACAAAAAAGAGAACATCTAAATGCCAAATATAAAAACCTGTATTTGTTGATGGGTCGAAACTCAGTCCTATCTTTGGACAACAAACTACTGCTGTACAATTCTGTATTAAAACCTAAATGGTCGTACGGCATACAACTGTGGGGAGTGGCCAGCAAAAGCAACATAATGTGCCTCCAAAGAGCTCAAAACGCGATCTTGAGGAATATTGTCAATGCACCATGGTTCACACGGAATGAAGAAATCCATGATTATCTCAACACTGCGACCATTTTTGAGGAAATTAATAAAAATAAAAAGCGTTATGCTGATCGTCTAGCCATCCACCCAAATCCTTTGGCTGTTAAATTGCTGGACAGCAGCAAATCTATAAATCGACTTAAGAGAGGTCAAGTAATCTGAATAGGTATCAGCGGCAATGGCCCTTGTACCTGAAACGCCAAATAATTCATACAACTAAACTGATAATAGTCCAGTAAGGACTGATGGCAGTTAAATAAAAGGGAAAATAAAAAAATTAAAAAATGTTCATTATGTCATCCACCCATCTTTTCTTCTGTCTTCACACTTTCCTTTTGCCTTTTGGACCCTGCCATTTAGTTGTTTGGTAAGTCCACCTCTTATCTTCGTATCTTGACAGGTGCCCATTTACACTTCTGTTTTAAACTAAAATGAAGTGCATCAGTTAATTTAGTTTTGATGCAGATGTCTGCGTTTCTCGTTTTTTGTATTTTTCTCAGTTTCTGTATACTTCGTTCCATTGCATGTTGGCATGATAAAATTTTGTTCTTTACTTTTTCTGTGAAGACGTGTGTGTGTCTGACTGGCGTAAGTTAAGCTTGGGAGAATGCATGAATCCATTATAGTCTTTTTTACTTTAAGGCTATAGTTCCCTTTTAGAATTTCTTTTTGGGCCCAGTATTTTTTCCATGTTGTTGATATTCTTCTGTCTATTTCGTTTTCGTTGCTATTTGTATCAAAGGATACCAATTTACCTAGGTACACATATCCATTTACATAGTCCATTGGTTTTTCCTCTAGTTTAATTGTTTTCTTTTAAATGTTTGACATAATTTTAGTTTTGGATGCGTTCATGTGTAGGCCGATTTTTATGCTTTCAAAATTTAGTTTTTGTAGCATTGATTCTAATCCTGTCGCGGATTCACTAAAAAGAGCAATGTCATCTGCAAACCTAAGATGTGTTAGTTTGTTATTAAGTATCCATATGCCATTATTTTCCCAATTAATGTTTTTGAAAATATCTTCAAGTACAGCTATGAATAGCTTTGGAGACAGCGGGTCCCCCTGGCGCACTCCTCTTCCAATTGCGAACTCCTCCCCTTGTCTTTCCAATTTTACTCTGCTTACACTTTAAGCATAGATGTTTTTTTATGACATTTACATATGTTTTATTTACATCGTTATTTGTCTGAGCAGTCCATATAGAAGGGTGTACTATGCTGTCGAACGCCTTGGAATAGTCCACAAAAGCTATGTAAAGTGGTTTATTGAATTCTTTAAATTTCTCTATAATTTGTTCTATTGTATGAATGTGGTCTACTGTTGAGTAGTGAGGCCGGAAGCCCGCTTGTTCTATTGGCTGATTCTTGTCAATATTTGGTGCTATCCTTCTTAGGATGATTGACGAAAAGAGTTTATATATTGTAAATAGTAAGCTGATAGGCCTGTAGTTGCTGATGTCGAGCGGGTTCCCTTTTTTATATATTTGATTTACTCCATTGCGATGGTACTTGCTCTTTTTCCAGTTCTAAGTTGAATAATTCTGCTAGATATTTTATTTTTATTTTATTTATTAGGGACAAAAAAACAGTTACATGTTAAAGTTTAAATAAAACTATGAGTACATAATAAATTGGCAAACATATAACCCACGCCATTTTCTACGGATTAATTAGATATGCAACTAGGATTGGCACTCCGATTTTCAGGGCTTCGTTTGTGAAGTTATCTTCGCCTGTGCTCTTCTTGGGTTTTAATTGCTTGATTTGAGTCATTATTTCTCTTTCTGTTATTGGGTCTAATGATGTTTTTGCTATATCTTCTCCAGTTACAATATTATTATCTTTACCATCATCTTGTGTCTTATCATGTGCTGGTTTTTCATAAAGAGAAATATAGAAAAACCATATCCATTTTCTGGAACTTTTCTTCTTGAAATATGTGTTCATAACTGCCAGCTTGTTCTCCTGTGCGTATTGTATTAGAAGTTCAACTCTGTCGTTCCGTATGCCGTAACCAGATTTTCGAGAGGTTTAGGTTGACCAATTTTAGCATTGAAATCTCCGATGATTAACAATTATTCCCGATGTCCACCACTTGGTTGGGGAACAGCGGGAAAACATTTAAAAATTATTCCCGTTGTCCACCACTGGGGGAACAGCGACACAGATTTTTAAATTATTCTCTATGGCCACCGCTGGGGTACAAAGTCAAAATTCTGTTTCATTTTGTTTGTTTATTCATACCTTTTTTATTATTTTTTGTCAAAAATGCAAATAACTCAAAACAAAAAGTCAAAAATCCGCAAAAAAAATTCGTTTACAGCGATCAGTTTATTCAAGAAACCCAATTGAAACTTGTAAACGGCCAAATTCTAGAAATAATGAGATATTAATACTGTTTTTTATTTACTTGTGTTTGCTCTTGACTCTAGTCTAGGTCAGAGGTGACAGAGACAGAGTCGAAGATGGAGTGAGCTTACCCAGAAGAAGCCCGTTCACTCTAACTTTGAAGAGATTCGGTTTGTATGCGTTCGTAAACAGACGTAGTTAGTGAATTCCACTCATTCGCTGTGCGCATTATGATGGATGTTTTGAAGCGCTTGGTGTGAATCGGTGGAATGGCAACGAGGTAAGGATGGTAACTTGCAGTAGATGTCCGATGGTAGAAGGGGGCCGGTGGGATAAGGTCGTGGAGTTCTTGAGCACCATCAATGAAGTACAGTCTGTAGAAGTCTGTTATCGGTGTGAAAATATTATGTTGGTTAATTACCCAATTTAATAAAAAAAAAAGCAATCACACCTTTAATAAATAATAGGATGATGATGTCTTTAAATATTTTAGTGAAACATAAAAAAAAAGCAAATAAACAAACAAAATAAAACAGAATTGTGACATTGTCTCCCAGCGGTGGCTATATGGAATGTTTAAAAATCCGTGTCACTGTCCCCTAGTGGTGGACAACGAGAATAATTTTTAAAAGTTTACCCGCTGTCCCCCAGTGGTGGCCACCCAAGTGGTGGACATCGGGCATAATCGGATGATTAACCTGTTTTTCTTGCGCTCTAGTTAAGTCGGTGTAGAATTATGTGATTTCTTCTTCACTTGAACTCGCTTCACTTGTCCGGCCTTACCCTGATCCAATTGTTTTTTTCATTGAATTTATCTAATTAGTTAAGGATTCCTGCTGATTTTCACTTATACCTGCCCTTGAAATCACACTTGGTTCTTGTGACGATAAAGCATTAACCATTTGACAGTAATCAGAAGTTTCCCCTGTAAAATCTATGATAATGCCAAATTTAGCAAATAAATATTTGCCTAATAATACTTTTTGTGGCAAGGTTGGCATAACCATCATCTTAACTACATTAAAACGACCGTTGAATTTGACAGGAACGTCTATGATTTCTTTTTTTTTTTTTTTTCAAAATCTAAGTATTTATTAGTGTGTTTTTTGGTGATACAGTAGGTCTTATAGTTAAGTTATAGTGACTCAAAAAACTACTCATTAGGGCATACACTATTTAACAATATAAGAATTTAAAATCGATATTTCATATAGATTTTGAGACTTGTCGAGAGTTTTAACGGCCTTCCACAAGGAATGTTCGCCTTGATCCGAAGTAGACAACATTGATATTTGTTTTTGCAGAGAAATATTTGCGGTATCTCTTAGCATGACTTTCAGTTCTTTCGCGGCACGGTTAAATTTTGTCTTATCCGACGAATGATGAGAAAGGTGCCAAGCTCTTCTGAGGTGACTTTTTTCTTCTATTTTTCGTTTTACTTCTAAAGGTTGTGAAGGAAGTTTACATGACATTTCTAGCTCAGGTGTATTGATCCAACAGGCCACTTGTATTAAGTTGGTGATACATTTGCAGGCGTCTTCGATGTCATCTGGTGACTGAAGTGCCATTTTTAGGTTTAAATTGTCTTCTAGGTAAGCTCTAAACCCTTCCCAGTCTGTTTTGAAGTTATGCAAGGATTCAGGTTTCTCTGTGGTGATAATATTGCTGCTAATGTTAAGTATCACAGGAGTGTGATCGGATGATCCGTCCAGGCACGACTCAACAGACAGGTGTAGATTACTCATTCCACCAGAAATAAAAAAGTCTAAGAGATCGGGAACTTTCTTCGGATCAGAAGGCCAGTAGGTTGGATTACCATCCGACCAGGACCTCAAATTGTTATTGTCTACTGAGCTTTTCAATGCTATGCCTCTGGTTATGGTGCATCGTGAGCCCCAGAAGGTGTGCTTGGCGTTCCAATCTCCCCCAGCAATAAACCGATGCCCAAGAGTTTCGAAAAAAATTGTGAACATTTCTTCGCTTATTTTATGCTTCGGGAGACAGTAGATGGCCGACACAGTGATTGGGCCAGCTCGATCCTCTAACCTCACTGTGGTGGCTTGTACATAAGCCATTGAGTGTTCTTCTAAGATGGAGTGCTTTATGTTAGATTTTATTATGACTGCCGTTCCTGCGTGAGCACCACCATCAGGATGGGGTGTAGCATAGATGTTGTAACCCCTTATGCGAAACGAACTTCTTGATGTTGCATGTGATTCTGATATAAGCATTATATCTAGTTTATTTTTGCAAAGGATTGCTTCAAGTTCTAGTGTGTTAGGTGACAATCCATTTATGTTCCAAGTTGTGATACGCAAGGATGTCATTTGGAATTCATTTTGGATATTACGGTTGTCAATAGGTTTATCAGTGTTCCTATTTGTTGAATGAGGGCATCAATCTTCTCAGATTGTTTTGATAAAATAGCTTCGATTGAAGATCATTGTTGAGAAAGTAGAGGATCAGGATCATCTGCTCGGTCAGTATTTCTACGATTGGAGGTAACATCGGAGTAGGATCTGTTATCACATTTATTTGTTGATACGGGTTGTTTTGGTCAGTTGTTTAACTCGCATACAAGAGGGGATGCCTTATTTTTGTGCTCGCTGTTTACTGCGTGATTGGGACCTGGTCTGTTGGTTTTTCTAGCAAGGATCTCTTTGTAGACCTGGCACCCTTTGTAGTTTGCGGGATGGTCGCATGAACACAATGCACACTTGGCAGGGTTGTTGCGGTCTTTTTTTGGTCACTCTGCTGTTCTGTGTCCTTCACCACATTTGACACACCTAAATGGCCGCATACAATTATTTTTTGAATGGCCATATTGCTGACATCTCTGGCATTGCACTATTGTTCTAGATTTACGGGGATCTTCAATTTTAACACGTTGGTGATAGATGTATTGCATATACATAATGAACATAGCTGGAAAAAGTTGGATGCATATGGCCAAAGATAGGGAAAGCTGGAAAAAATGTAGGAGGCTTTTACCCATAGGGGGCCACATAATAATTAAACAGGAATGAAATTATTATACTTGCATGTATATTTGTAAAGTGTTTAGTGGAAAGTAAAGCTGTAATAAATAATAAAAGGCCGGACAAATATTATAAAACATGAAATCGACACAGGTAGTTGTAAGCCGGTACATCAAAAGCAGTACAATTTTTCTCCGGTAATTAGCAGAGAAATAGAGCGTGAGTTGGACGAAATGTTGGCAAAAGACGTGGTAGAACCGTCACGCGCTGTAATATTCCAACTGCTTATTGTACAAGTCTTTTTAACGGGGATCTTTAAGATTTGGGCTGTGTGATCTGACATGTTAAGGTCAATTACATGATGGACACCCTTTAGCGTAAAATTGTGCGCAAAATTATCTATACATGTGTTGCTTTGTAACCTCGTGGGCTGGTCAATTTGTAGTCTTAGATTATAGCTTAATAGGTAGTTGGTAAACTCAAGGGAAGTTCTATTTTTTTTTCAATATATTAATATTAAAGTCACCACATATAATAACATCCCTGCGCGCTTTGTAACAGATCTTGGGTAAGAGAATATTTAATTTTGAGTAAAAATTGTCAAGATTATTTGACTTAGGTATTCTGTAAATGCACAAAACAACAATGTCATGCTGTGTTAATTCGATTGCACAGCACTCGAAAACTCCCTGAATTGAAAGTTTTTTGATATCTTCAAGCTCTCTATATTGATGGTCGTTTTCAGGGTTCCGTACCCAAAGGGTAAAAACGGGACCCTATTACTGAGACTTCGCTGTCCGTCTGTCTGTCTGTCTGTCTGTCTGTCTGTCACCAGGCTGTATCTCATGAACCGTGATAGTTAGACAGTTGAAATTTTCACAGATGATGTATTCCTGTTGCCGCTATAACAACAATACATAAAAACAGTATAAAATTAATATTTAAGGGGGGCCCATACAACAAACGTGATATTTTTGCCGTTTTTTGCTCGATATTAATAACGGCAACAGGTAGACGCTTGGAATATTCACAGAATATTTAGTTGTATATTCTCTTCAAAAAGTAATAATTATTAAATTAAAATAAAATAAATTAAGGGGGGCTCCCATACAACAAACGTGATATTTTTGCAGTGTTTTGCAATAATGGTACGGAACCCTTCGTGTGCGAGTACGACTCGCACTTGGCCGGTTTTTTTTTATTAATATGCACGCTCCTTATCTTTATAACTAGGTATAGTGAGAAAGTCTTCATATCCAGTTTCCATGAAGTGATCGGTCACACAGATAACGTCTATGTGGTTTTGGAGATCAAGCAGGTACAAGAGTAATTAGTCTGCCTTATTTATTAATCCTGTGATGTTTTGATGCATTATTGACAGATAATTATAGAAAAAACTGGTTTGATTTGTCCTCAAATGTGGCCTTCGTGTCAGCATTACTACTATTTTCCATTTGGATTTCACAAATAGTCTTCTAGAAATTCGTAAATATGTTTTTCATACCTGTGTCGTTTAGGAGACCTTGACGACCCGAAAACATTGTGTTATCATAACGTAGGTCAGCGTTCAAGTCCAGTAAATAAGCATATTCATATGTTGTGTTATGTAGATACAAAAGACTAATTACGTAGCGCCTAGGAATCCGCCGACGTTGCAGATAATATACATACATAGACCTTGTCGAATCGGCAGTTACCTTGACCAAGAAATGCATAGCTTGGGAATTAGCAGACTCGCTGACTCAGAAATAACATTGCATCGATGTAGGAAGTTGTTGACGATGCGTTCACCTCGACACCGATGCTGCCATGACGTCACGGAATCCATCAATGCCAAGCTAATATTTAAGATCATTTCATGCGAGAAGATTCATTCCATATTCCTACCTCGAGTTGGAATCAATACTCGTAGGCTAGTTAGTTGTAATTAGTTTTGTTAAATAATAGTTGTAACCACTCCATGCTCTCACATCGACCTGGAGTGGACATCCGTAGTTTTCATTAATTAAGTTATAAGTATCATTTCGGGTTTTATTCCAATCCCCCGGCTGTGGTAAACGTAATTGGCGCAGTCGGTAGGATATCCGCGGGAGACGTCGGGACGCATCACACATCGATAATCACGTCTCGTGTCACCCGGGTGGCTATCAAGCACCGTCCCGGATATCCTGAACATACGGACAGTGCTGCAGACCGGGAGGAGAATCTGGAAAACGATTCGCGGAGAGGAACCGAAAATGAAGTACCTGTAAGTACACTAGTGTTATTCTCGTGTTGCTCCCTTCTAAATCCTAACCTTCAAGATTTACCATCCCAGAGCCTAGAGCGCGTGGCAGCCTGAATCGCGTCAGGCCCGCCGACGTACGTAGATATTAATAGGGATATAGTTCTAGATAATTTAGAGTTAGGTAACTTGTCTAGTTTAGACATGGCCCAACACGACCCGGAAACCATCTTCAAGGCCCTTCGCCTTGTTCCGGAGTTTGATGGGAATCCAAACGTGCTCACGCGGTTTATTAAAATCTGTGATTTATTAGCAACGCAGTACTTAAGCAGCGCGCCCGGAAGCGAATTCTCTAACTTGTGCCTCTTAAATGGGATACTTAACAAGATTTCTGGTACCGCCTTATGTACCATAAACTCTAATGGGATACCGGAGAGTTGGTTAGGCATTCGAACTGCTCTGGTTAACAACTTCTCAGACCAACGCGATGAAATCGCACTGTACAATGATCTCTCCGTAGCCACACAGGGTGACAAGACCCCCCAGGAGTTTTATGATCATTGCCAGACTGTTCAGTACGATAATGACATACGTGACGTTGCATGAGACCATACCGACTACTGTTGGGGCAAAGCGTGAGCTGTATAAGAAGGTGACTATGCAGGCATTTATTCGCGATTTAAGGGAACCCCTAGGTTCTCGGATACGTTGCATGCGGCCGGCTACCATTGAGAAGGCCGTTGAATACGTTCAGGAGGAACTAAATATCATATACCTGCAGCAACGCAGTGAACCCCAGAGGGGTCAGTCAACACAAAGGGTTGCAGTACTACCATCAGCAAATATGCCACCGCGGTCACATAACCTCCAGGGGCCAGTGCCCAATTGGCCGGGTCCCGTAGGTCAGCGCCCTACAGGACCCTTTCAACCTTTTAAATTCGCTGGACCGAATCTATATCAGCAGCACAGCCCCGCAAACACGCAAAGGAAGTTGAGTGCACCATCACCCAATCATAACCCCCGTAGTAATGTTTTCCGAGTCCCGTATCAAAACCATCCACCATCAGGTCCTCGACCCATGAGTGGAGTTCAACGCTTCACCACCAGGCCTCTGCCCCCAACTAATAGGCCGGCGGGTCATGACTGGAGTAGGTCAGGGAACCCACCACCAACAAACTATTTTAAAACCCGCGAAGTGAATGTTAATGAATGTGCTACCTATGACAACCCGTATTACGATTACTTCCAGGAACCAGTGTACGATTACTGCGCTGACTACAACTACCCTGACAGTGACTATGGCCCCGGTTTCGCCGGTGACCCGACTTACTTTATGACTACGGATGACCAACCATCCGACGATCCTCAGCCACGGACAAAAGATAGCCATGCCGAGCAGGATTTTCCGGAGACTTTAGCGTCACCAAAACCAGGATAGAACTAAACCTACAGGCACAGAGACAGCTGCCATATATACAAATCGCGAGACCCCCTTTAAAATTTCTGATCGACACGGGCGCAAATCAATCGTTCATAAGTCCCGAAGCCGTCCAAAGGTATTTTGCCGATCACCCTCTCAGCTTTGATCCGTTCGAAGTGACCAACATACACGCGACTAGCCGGAACGACTATTCTATTACGTTGCCGTGTTTCGCGGAATTTAATGACTCTAGCAATATAAAGTTATTTATTTATAGGTTTCACGACTATTTCGACGGGCTAATAGGTTTGGATTTATTGAGTAGCTGGGAGGCCCGCATAGATTTGAAAGAGGGTCAGTTATTGATTCGAACCGCGTCAAATCCTATTAGGATGTACAACTCATGCAATGTAAATTTATATGAGGAAATAATTCCAGCAGGGACTTCTAAAGTTATCCGCATCCCTGTCGATATTGCGGTGGGTGACGCATTTATTAACGAACAGATACTTAGTAATTGCATAGTCCACAAATGCATCACCACCATTACCAATAACCGCGGTTATCTAGAAATTGAGAACCCGTCACCTAATGACGTAATATTCTCACTCGATCGCCCAGCGCATGCGGAGCTAACTAATACTAAGTGCACGCGCACTCAACAAACGACAACTCGTGCAAAAGATGTAATCTCACGATTACGAACGGACCACCTAAACCCGGAGGAAAAGGCTAACCTCATAGCTCTCTGTTCCAGCTACGCGGATGTATTTTACATTGAGGGTGAAGGGTTGACCTTTACAAATAAAATCAAACATCGGATTAGGACGAAGTGCCAGTGCACGCCAAAAGTTATCGGTACCCATTCGTGCATCGCCAGGAAGTTAGGGACCAGATAGGGAAAATGCTGGAGCAGGGTATCATACGTCCGCCTGTGTCCGTGTCTGCCTGGAGCTCCCCTATTTGGGTAGTGCCAAAGAAGATAGACGCCTCTGGGAAGCAAAAGTGGCGTCTCGTGGTTGATTTCCGCAAGTTAAACGAAAAAACACTGGACGACAGGTACCCCATCCCTAATATCAGCGATGTCCTTGATAAATAAGGGAAGTGCCACTACTTCACAACCCTCGATTTGGCGAGTGGGTTCTACCAAGTCGAGATGGACCCTCAGGACATTGAGAAAACGGCATTCAATGTAGAGCATGGACACTTCGAATTTCTTCGTATGCCAATGGAATTAAAAAAATCTCCGTCAACATTTCAACGTGTGATGGATAATGTCCTCAGAGGCTTCCAGAATGAGGTATGCCTAGTATATCTCGATGACATCATCGTATTCAGCACGTACCTTCAGGAACACGTGACCAATTTAGGAAGAGTCTTCCGGAGACTCCGGGAGTCCAATTTCAAGATCCAAATGGATAAGTCCGAATTTATGAAGCTCGAAACGGCTTACCTTGGGCATATCATTAGTGGAGACGGTGTAAAGCCGAATCCCGATAAGATATCCGCCATTAACAGATAGCCTATGCCTAAAACACCGAAAGAGATCAAGCAATTTCTAGGCCTACTCGGTTACTACCGGAAATTTATTCCCGATTTTGCCCGTATCACGAAGCCATTCACCCAGTGTTTGAAAAAGGGGCGAAAGATTACTTTCGACACCGACTACATTAACTGCTTCGAAAGATGCAAGACACTCCTGACCAATGATCCCATCTTGCAGTACCCGGATTTTAACAAGGAATTTAACCTAACAACAGACGCTTCTAACGTAGCCATAGGAGCTGTACTGTCTCAAGGTACCATAGGCTCTGATAAACCGGTCTGTTACGCATCTCGAACTCTAAATGAGAGCGAAACAAACTACAGCACCATCGAAAAAGAGCTCCTCGCTATAGTTTGGGATACAAGATATTTCAGACCATACCTCTTCGTTCGAAAATTCAAAATTCTCACTGACCATAAACCATTACAGTGGATGATGAAATTAAAGGAGCCGAACTCTCGACTTACAAGATGGCGGCTTAGACTCAGCGAGTATGACTTTTCCGTAATTTATAAGAAGGGAAAAACGAACACCAATGCCGACGCCCTCTCCCGCGTAGAAATAAATACGAAGGAAACTAGGTATCTAATGGAGGGAACTGACGAACTCGAATCCCTGATGGGCAACCCATCCGGGACAGTTCAATTCAATTCATTTATTGCATCAAATATGGTAAGACATCAAGTTCTTATATAAAATATTTAGCACACATTTGGCCAATATACAGCATGCAATAGTACAAGTTTTTACACTCAAGATATTAATTAGGTAACTGCATTATGTCAATTTATGTGTCTACTTAAAAGTTAAACATATCTGTGCTTTAGTGTATAAAATCTACAGGGACACCTTTGAAAGAACTCATCTATCGAATAAAAACACTCTTGCAACAACCACTTCCGCAACGCGACACAAAACTTATTGAAGGGTAGTTGAGTAATTGATCAGGCAAAGCATTGTAAATTAGGGGAACCATGTAAACGCAGCTCCGCCGAAAAAGTTCTAGCTTTGGAACGGGCATTTCAAAATCTAAATGTGTAGGTTTCCTTTTATTTGTGTTATTTTTCCGTTCAAATAGTTCAAGATTGGATCTCGCAAACCTGGAAACTTCGTAAATATAAATGCATGGGACTGTCAATAGATTGTGCGACTTGAACATAGGCCTGCATGAGTCAGACCATTGCATTTTGAATATTGCACGTATACATTTTTTTTGGGCGATGAAGATCTTCGCAATTTCGGAAGAGTTTCCCCACACCACTATGCCGTATCGTATCACTGAGCAGACGTATACGTGATACACCATTATGGCAGTACGCAAAGATGTAATATTTTTAACTCTTTTCAAAGCAAATACGAATTGATTGATTTTTTTTGAAATTATTTCGATGTGATTCTTCCAGGTAAAATGCTAAAAACTTTGCACTAAACTTTGCATTACGTACCTGTTTTATATTATTATTGTTAAGTGCAATATTAAGGCGTACAGGTTTACTTTTAAATGTTTTGCAACGAAGCACATTAGTTTTGGAAATATTTATTTTTAATTTATTAATGTCTAACGATTGTATAATGTCATTTAATGTTTGTTTAATTTCAAAGTCAATATTTTGTAAATTTTTACTTTTAATAATAACAGTGGTGTCATCGGCGAACAATACACACTGATGTTTTATTGACTTAGGCAAATCATTTATGTAAAGAAGAAACAATAATGGCCCCAAGATACTACCTTGTGGTACACCACAGCAATTAGTCCGTGGTTCAGAATCAAAATCTTCTAAATTGTTACTTATTTTGTTTAATTTTCTTAACCTCGTTACCTGTTTTCTGTCAGTTAGATAAGATTGAAACCATTCTTTTGCCGGACCTCTGATACCGTATCTTTCAAGTTTTTCTAGAAGCCGCGCATGATCAACACGATCGAACGCCTTACTTAAGTCTAAGAGCAATGCACAAGTTCGACGTTCTCTTTATTTAAATCATTTATAGTCATGAAACAGTCCACTGCCACTTTGTTTGCAGTTTCCTGTTCAATTTTGACTAGTTGAGCTGTATTATGATCAGACAGATACAAATTATATGTCTTACCAGTAACATTATGAAGGTTGCTGATAATGTTGTCTATGCATTTATTAAGCCTAGTCGGTTCATTTATGTGATATTTCAGTCCATAATTAAGCATCATTTCTTTGAATGTAGTACTATTTTATCAGATAATAGCAAGTCTATATTAAAGTCGCCACAAACTACTATATTGCATTGTTTGCGTTGAAGTTTTGTTAAAACGTTCGTAAAATGATCAAAGAAAACATTAATGTCAGAGTTTGGTGTCCTATATATACATATTATGACAAGCTTTAGCTGTTTTATTTCAACACCACATATTTCTAAATGTTTATCAATAGCAAATTCCTTTACTGTATCCAGCTCAACACATTCGAAACCTCTCTTACACAAAATACACGTGCCTCCACGTCGTTTTAGTCTGGAATAGATCGAACCGGGTTAAAAATTATTTATATTCAGATATTTTTCTTCACTTCTTTTCACTAAATGTTCACTCAGACATACCACTACTACATTTTCATTTAGATCATGCAGCTCACTTAGTGCTACCTCTAAATCTTGCATTTTATTTAAAGCACCAGCAGTTGGTGAAACACTGAAAATTCATTTTTAGTGACAAAAAAGATGATTTTTTGTCCCCGCAGAATCATTTGGGTCTATCCGCGAGATTTTCTTATGGGATTTAAAATAATAAGGTATAGTGCCTTTCGTTGGTTCTATGTTAATATTATTAGTTACTGTTTGATCATTGAAGTTTACCTGCGAGGTTTTATTACGTAATGGAAAATAATAAGGTATTATTCCTTTCTTTGGTTTTACGTTATCATGATTTTCCCGGAAATAATGAGGCAATGTTTCCCGAGTGTCAATACCCTTTTTGAATTTGTGGTTGTTATAAGAGAGGAATTTGTCGCTGTACTGGATAACATTTATCTGATGAATTATTTGTTGTGGAACATTCGTTGTATTGTCTGTTTCAATAAATGTACAGTTTTTATAGTTTCCTGATAAGTAGCTATAACTGATTATTTAGTTTACATTCATTAAGGAAAAGATTATCAAATATATTTACCACAAATACATTGCAATTTTTAAGAAAATGTAACGCTATCGACATTTCTGACATAAACTCTACAGGATTTACATCATTACTCCCTGTCATAATGATAACATTGTCGGTTTTGGTTAATGTCTTAGCCATGTTAGTACAGTCCGACAAGACATATTTCGTACTTGCGTCTGGTCTTGTTGTTGATTGTATTTTATAATCCTTAATTATAAGTTCACTTTTATTCTTGATTAGCATCTGAACGATGCCTTTCCCTTGATTGTCTGATAGAAGAAATATTTTGCCACGTTCTTGACTACATAATCGGACATTATCAACCCCCGGACTTGAGCCTGATGTTGCTGTTGTCCAGTTGGTGCATCTTCAGTTAAATTCTTCCCTACATAGGTGCATCCCAAATTACCATTTTCAGTGTTAATAACATTCATGTCAACGTTAGTAAAATCAGTGTCAGTTAGTAAACTTATGTCTTTCCTGGTATTATTACATTTTAAGTGGCCTCGATTATCTCGGCTATCTTTATTATAGCATTCATCCAAGCTCGGTTCCAGTCGTAAGCTCCCAGAATTTAATACTACTCTTTCCTCTTTCGTATGCCGTAATTTGCCCTCTAGTTGTTTCATAGTAGCATTTTGAGGAGTAGTGACATACTCTTCTTCTGTACTAAGAGTTAAACATTTGGTAGTTCGTTTTTTTCCTCTGGGACTTTGGTGGTGGACTTCTCAATGTTGACAAAGGACTTTTGCATAATTGTTTTAAGGCACCCACCTGCTGATTGAGATTTCAATTACTTCCAAGAGACTATTTTTTTCTAAGATGGTAGTGTCAAGTTCATTTTCTACACTCCGTAGCTGTGATTTCAAGCTATTAATTTCTTCTTTTAATTCAAGAAATTCAATTCTTTAAGACAATACCTCTCCAAGCTGACTCTTCCACCGAAACAGCCGACACAAGCAATGAAAACCCAATTCTTGAAATCCCTATAACAGACGAACCCCTCAACAAGTTTAATCGACAGTTACACATTACCCTTGTTAGTGAAGTGAGGAAGCGACCCTCGGTGACAAAACCATTTGACACACAAACGCGTACCAGCATCCAATTAACACGGACCAACCTGGAAGAAGAATTAATAGGCGCCATTAAGGAGTACGTTAACCCCAAGGTCAAAATAGCTATTTTAATTGAACCACCATTGGCCATGTATTCCATTATCCCGATCCTTCAAAGCAAATTTAGAAGCTCATCGTTGAACCTTATCCTCGCTAAAACCGAGCTGGAAAACGTCAAGGAATATCTGCGGCAGCAGGAAATAATCCACCACTACCATGAAGGTAAAACTAACCATCGCGGTATCAACGAGTGTCATTTAGCCTTGTCCCACAAATATTATTGGCTAAAAATGAAAGACCAAATTAACAAATTTATAAGCGAATGTACAATCTGCGGCCAAGCCAAATACGACAGAAATCCAGTCAGACCTCAGTTTAACGTTGTGCCCCCAGCCACCAAGCCATTTGAAATAGTCCACATGGATCTATTCACGGCGCAAGGCGAGAAATACGTCACTTTTATCGATGTCTTCACCAAATACGGTCAAGCCTACTACCTGCGCGATGGAACAGCTGTTAGCATATTACAAGCTCTCCTGCAATACTGTACTCACCATGGCGTCCCCATGACCATTGTCACAGACAATGGAACTGAGTTAACCAACCAACTTTTCATGGAATTTACACGGCTCCACAAGATTAACCATCATAGGATATTGGCTCATTCACCCAATGAAAATGGAAATATTGAACAATTCCACTTAACACTGTTAGAACACCTCAGACTTCTCAAACTAAAGTATAAAGATGAACCCACAGTTAACCTTGTCCCCTATGCCATCATAGCCTACAACAGCTCTATACACAGCTTCACAAGATGCAGACCTTTTGACTTACTGACGGGGCACTTTGACCCCAGGGACTGCGAGGACATTGAAATAACACAGCAGCTGTTACAACAGTATGTTCTAGTTCATAAGGACCGCATGAAACAGGTATATGACATCATCAACGCCTCGTCACTTGCAAACCGAACAGCATTAATCGAAAATAGAAATAAAACCCGCGAACCCGAGAAAGGATACGCACTCTAACAGCAAGTATTCGTTACAAACCCTCTCGCTAGCCGACAAAAATCCGCACCACGGTATACACAGGACACAGTTTTAGCCGACCTCCCGATTCACATTTATACCTCAAAGAAACGCAGTCCCATCGCAAAATCAAGACTTAAGCGTACACCTAAAGCAGTAAATTTATTACAGGATTCCGCTAATAACAATTCTCCCAATGATGCGACCTCAGGAGATAAAAATCGAAAGCCTCGAAGAGGGACCAGGACTGCTTCCCTACAAACTCGGGCCCATGAGACTCACATCTCACCACCATACATTCCTGCAATATGTACGTCTGAATGATATCGAAAACAACATCCACTCACTACAGACTCAACTGCTAGGCTATCAAAGCCGAATGACCAACGACACCTACCTACTATATGATATCCAAATAAATTATCTAACTGACAAGCTTGGCAATGTCTTAAGGCAATTACAATCTCTGGAACCCAATAGAGTTAAAAGAGGTCTCGTAGATGGGCTAGGTTCCATCATAAAAAGCTTAACCGGAAACCTAGACAACGATGACGCGCTAAGGTATAAAACAGCTAAAAAAAAAAAAAAAAAAAATAATAATATAAATCAGAATAAAATAGCAACTGAAGTTAATAACCACATTAGTAAAGAATGGATGTCCAAGCACACCGACGTGCTAGCGCAGATAGTTGATAATCAGAGAAGAATTAACAATACACTAGAGTCAATACTAAAGAGCGATGCACTAAGGGAGAATAGTTTAATAAAGTACGCTAAGTTTGCTCAACTTCTAGAAGTAATGAGTGAGAACGTAGAGGATTTAACCCAGGAATTACTTAGGATAGAAAACAGCTTAGCTTTTATTCATGCGTCCAGCGTGCATCATTCTATGATAGACATAGAGGTACTAGCATCAATGGTTAGGAAGCTGAAGACTATTTATTCCGAGGAGCAGATCTTAGATTTAAAACTAAGGGAATACTACGACATCATAAAACCAGGATCGTACTACGTCGACAAGCAAATAGTTTTCGTTTTTAAATTCCCAATTTTTTCTAAGAATGGTTACGACTTTTATAGATTATCCGCAGTACCAAACAAAAATGCACAGGCCCTTATTCCACCCTTCCCATTCCTGGCAACCAACGAGTTGACATTTATGTACATGGAGGCTGAATGCCCGAAGTCGAATAACTGGTACCTCTGCGGAAAAGAGTTCTCACACCAAATCCGTACCAAATCTGACTGCATCCAGGAGTTGATCACCAACCAAGTTCTGCTAGACTCTTGCCAGTTCACTACAGTCACCCTGATGAGGGAAGCTATGGAAAAACTCGATGACCAACACTACGTCCTGTCATTCCCTCAACAAACGAAAGTACAACTTCTCTGTCACCAGAAGGACTATACATCGCTCCAGGGAAGTTATCTTGCCACCATTCCCGTTGGATGTCAACTGAAATCCGAAGAGTTCACCATAGCAAATGTCTATGATGAAATCAAAGGCCAACCTCTCAAAATGGTGAAGATACCCTACGATTTCAGGAAACGAGGTACCCAGCTACTCACGTTAATTTGAACTCCGTGGATCTTCAAGGACTACATAGCATTCAAGACAAAGTTATGATCCAGACCGCCGTGCAAATGGACAACACGCAAACAGACACCTTCTATCACACCACAATCCCGTTCTACGGTGTGCTACTGAGTGCAGCCATACTCACCAGTATCGTAATGGCTAGGCGCTACATATGCAAACGTAGCGATGCTGCAAGGATGGATCAAGGGAACCAGCAGCCGCCGACCGTAATTTTGGAAAATAACTCGGAACCCGACAACATTCCGGCAACATTTTCACTCAACGTGTTAAAATAGGTGCCGTTCCAAGGGTGGAGGAATTACGTAGCGCCTAGGAATCCGCCGACGTTGCAGATAATATACATACATAGACCTTGTCGAATCGGCAGTTACCTTGACCAAGAAATGCATAGCTTGGGAATTAGCAGACTCGCTGACTCAGAAATAACATTGCATCGATGTAGAAAGTTGTTGACGATGCACTCACCTCGACACCGATGCTGCCATGACGTCACGGAATCCATCAATGCCAAGCTAATATTTAAGATGATTTCATGCGAGAAGATTCATTCCATATTCCTACCTCGAGTTGTAATCAATACTCGTAGACTAGTTAGTTGTAATTAGTTTTGTTAAATAATAGTTGTAACCACTCCATGCTCTCACATCGACCTGGAGTGGACATCCGTAGTTTTTATTAATTAAAAGTTATAAGTGTCATTTCGGGTTTCATTCCAATCCCCCGGCTGTGGTAAACGTAATTGACTATTAAACATTTCAATCCGTGAGTTGTATATTATTGAGTAATCACCACATTGTCTATAGGTTGGGCGACAAATAATTATATTGGTATGGCTTAGTTTTTCGATGGTTTCTTTAATATGGTAGATTAAATCGTGATAGTTTTTAGTACTCAAGAAGCCTCCTTCACCCTAATATGACACAATAGTCGGTTTTATTATACTGTTTGACCTTATTTTCTATACCTAGTAGGAGTTCTAGTGTCAATACTGCCATTTGGATACGAGTAGTGACAGAAGTCAAAATCAGTTGCAAAATAATCTTCTATAATGCTGCAAAGTCCGTTTCTGTTGTTAGCACTTATTATACTTAGTATACTTTTATGCTTTCTTGAGTCAGGTGTCGTTTGTCGATGAAATCCTCATGCATTGAGTGTTGTATTCCATAGGTGTTACATTGAGTTGTCTTATTAACCATATGGGGTAAAGCTACCGATGTTGATTTATCAGCCATTTTTGGCGTAAGCTTCATAACTTTCTGCGTCGACTTGGGAGTGATGCTTAGATCTATTGTAGGAACTGTTCGAGATTTACTTTTCTTTTTTGGAAACGATGTCCGTTGTAAGTTTTTTATAAATGTTTTCCTTTTTTGTTAAATTATCGATGGTATTTTTGAGATTTGTATTGTCAATATTTAGGGATTCAACTTTGCGGTGAGCAGTCTCCAGTTGCAGCGTCAAGTCTTTTATTTTGTTTTTTAGTTGAAGAATTTCTTCGCAGTTCTCATCGTCTGATATGTACGGTAGACTGTTACTAGTAGTGCCATCTAGTTCAATAGTTGTTAAATTTAAATCGTCACTTGTCACAGCGTGTAGCGTAAAACACATTTGTCACTTAGCTTGTAGCGTATTTCACGTAAGCAATTGTTTATCACGGTACTATTTAATGTTAATTAACTTTATACTCTGTTTCGTCACTTCAAATATTGTCTTCACTTAGTCAATAAAAATATCACATAGTTTATTTAGATAACGTTTGTGCACATAATTCACATCAAAAAGAACTTATTGAACACAATTGAATGTACGATTTAATCTGTTTTACAATTTTAAAGTCAATAATAGATGAGAGAACAGTCTGTAATATTATGACGATTACCATCGGCGGTAGCAACCTGAATGTCCTTTGAGCTATATGTTTTCAACCCTAAACCTTTTAAAGTTAGAGCCAAATCACTGTTAATGACAGTGCGATTAGCTCCCGAATCTAAAAGACCTTTTAATTACTGTTACGCGAGAAAATTAAAGACTTAGACTTTAGATGCCAGTCGGCTCAAAAAGTGACTTTATCATACGGAGTTGTTAAAAACGTCGAGCTAGATATTACAAACGAAGAATTAAATACACTATTTTCTAGCGAATATGATATAATCTCTGCCAAGAGACTAAAACTTTCTACGGATGAAGGCATATGGCAAGCCCCCATATGGTACCCCCAGTTTTCAATTCCCCCAATTTAATTTCAAATGCATCCCAATTTGCTTTCTTAGTGTTAAACATCCTAGTACTTCTAGTGATGCTAACACCTTTTTCCCTTTTCGTATTTATATTTAAAAATATCGTGTTGTGGTCCGAGGATGTCGTTCCCGTGTCGACCCGCCAGCCATCCACCAGGTCAAAAAGGTCGAGCGCACATGCCGTGACGTCCACGTGGCTTCTATACGCTCTACCACCTCTGATGGTGTCAAAGGTGGGAGCGAACAGCAAACCATCATATCACCATATCAGCCGAAATACGTCCACTGCTGGATATAGGCCTCCCCCAAGCGTCACCACATTGAGCGGTCCCGTGCGTCTCGCAACCAGCGGATCCCCGCAACCTTCACCAGGTCATCGGTCCACCTGGTGGGAGGCCTTCCAACGCAACGTCTTCCGGTTCGCGGTCGCCACTCCAGAACCTTTCCGCCCCATCGGCCATCCGTTCTGCGAGCAATGTACCCTGCCCACTGCCACTTAAGTTTGGCAATCCTTCGGGCTATGTCGGTAACCCTGGTTCTCTTACGGATCTCTACATTTTTGATTCGATCACGCAAGGAAACTCCGAGCATAGCCCTCTTCATTGCCCTTTGAGTGACTGTAAGCTTCCTGATGAGGCCTATTGTAAGCGACCACGTGTCAGAGCCATATGTCATCACTGGCAACACACACTGGTCATAGACTTTCGTCTTGAGACACTGTGGTAAGTTGGACGAGAAGACACCGCGCAACTTCCCGAACGCTGCCCAGCCGAGTCGGATTCGACGGTTGACCTCTTTCTCGAAGTTGGCCCTACGCTTTTAATAACATAAATGTATTAAATATTTTTTTTCTATATTGATGATATTTTTTTATTTAGTATACTAAAATGTTATAAGTAACACTTATTCTTTTCCGCTTTACGGCATTTATTTAATTTTAAATGATAAATAAATTATTCTTTATTAATTTTAATTAAAGAATATAGATTTTTATATAATTTGATAATTTAGCTTTAAAAAAATCAAAATTTTTTGAATTTTATTTATTTTATTTTTTAGTCTATTAAATTATGTGCATCTGGACCGAGGGCCCATTTTTTTAATCCTTGCGAAACGAAATAAGACTTAAAGGGAAATTAGTTAAAAATAGTAAAAACATAAAGCAATGGGCCAAGAATTTCTTAAACGTGAATTAAAACAGTTATGCTTAAATTACTTGGGCCCTCAATCCAGACGCGTGAATAAACTGGCATAGCCTACATCTCAGAAAATACTATCTCTGGGTTAATCATTTTTATTTAGGAATTTAGTTAAGAATTTCTTAAATATTTTAAGAAATTCCCAAATCTGTAGAATATGACATTACAGATTTTTGGCGGTTTAGCTAGGGCCCTCAATCCTTTAATGTCTCTACTGAGGAATCTGCAAAACATGAATTTATCTGAAGATATATATTAATAGGACTGTAATATATTTTGCTTAGATACCTCTGTAAATTAGTTAAAAAGAAATAATGACACAAAAGTGAATTGTTATAAAGTAAATGAGAATCGAATTTTACTATAACGTCTGGACTGAGAGCCCAATATTTTCGGCTTTATTGACTAGGTTCAACCTCATAGATTAAGTCAAATTAAAATATATTTTTTTACTATTTTTTAATTAAAATGTTACATATCGTCCGTTCTTCTAAATGCAATACTTTAAGAGAAAATACATTTTTAATTTTTCATAGGAGAAAGTTTTGTAGGGTACATATGATTTTGTTACTTTTTGGGACGGAAAATCGTATGTCATTGTTTCTAAGGACAGGATATGTAGCACCAGAGACGTCGCAATCAAAATCATTTCGATGAATAAAACACAATTGGTATAAATTTATGAAAACTATTTACTTCACTTATATTATATAATCTAAAAATACTTTGATATCGTAACATCAATTTAATTACAAACTATTTGTAACAACTATTCAAATAAACGGTTACGATCGGTATAAATATAAGAAAACTATTTACTTCACATAAATGTAACCTAAAAATAGTCTGATATCTAATATATAAAATTCTCATGTCACAGTTTTCGTTCCCGTACTCCTCCGAAACGGCTTGACCGATTCTCATGAAACTTTGTGAGCATATTGAGTAGGTCTGAGAATAGGCTAACATCTATTTTTCATACCCCTAAGTGGGTAGGGTAGGGTAGGGTAGGTAGGGTAGGTAGGGTAGGGTAGGGTAGGTAGGGTAGGTAGTTATGGTAGGGTAGGTAGGGTAGATAGGGTAGGGTAGGGTAGGGTAGGTAGGGTAGGGTAGGGTAGGGTAGGTAGGGTAGGTAGAGTAGGTAGGGTTGGTAGGGTAGGGTAGGTAGGGTAGGTAGAGTAGGTAGGGTAGGTAGTGTAGGGTTGTTAGGGTAGGGTAGGTAGGGTAGATGAATGTTTGGTGTTTTTATGGCAAAACAAAGTTTGCCGGGTCAACTAGTTGTAAAATAAAATTTACCTACTTACAAACTTTTTGTATCAAATTTTCTAATAAACAGTTTAAATTATTAATAAATTTGTTCAAAGAAGCGAGTGAGCGAAGTTTGTATGCTGATTTTTAGTTATGAACGCTAAATAATAATGTTATTTTTTAGTGCTATAATTTTTATGCAAAAATAGCGGCTAACTATATGCCCCTATTTTCGAAGATGAAATCAGATTTTGTCGTCGATTATAACAACATGGATATGAAATTTAAAGTCCAGATGAGTACCTACCTATCTACATGTTGTTTTAAAATTAAACTTGTCACTAAAATGTATTAAAGAAAAATAGATAATAATAAAAATATAAAAAAACACGACTGCGCTACCAAAAACACGAATTGCAGTCGGATGACCTCTTAGACGTTAAATAGTGTTCCATAAAACAGTCCCCCAACTGTAGTACGTGATTTTAGCAGCGCAGTCATGTATTTTTAATATTTTTTATCTTTACTCTTCAAAATTAGGATCAGCCAAACCATATGTCACAATGTGTAAATAAATAGGTTGTTCTTCTCTACTATTGTAAAATCTAAGCATTAAATCATCATAACAGACCATGCGGCCGTTTACGAAACCATGCCCCTTGATACCAAGATCAGCCGGTTTCAACGGGGGGACAAATTCAATAACACCTAATATATTAAAATATTTTATTATATATATTATTATATATTATATTATATATTATTATTATATTTTATTATTTTATATTATTATTATATTTTATTATTTATATTTTTTTATTTACATACCAGTTCCCAAGTATGTGTTAATGCAATAAAGTGTTCAAGATATAATAAAATATGCCTTAATTAAAACACAATAATCAGCAATTCTCGATGACGATGAATTAACACAGGAAAAATGCATATTATTCTTCAAATGAAATAAGCAATATTAAAGCGATCTGGGTACCTACCAACTTACTTCGATATCACAAAACAGAAACACTGATAATAATAATATTTACTGCACTATTAAATTTGTCAGCAATGTTAAAGATTTCCTTCTGAAGAGAGATTTGGTTTCGAATGACTGACAGATGTTAACTTGACATAACACTAGTTTATGGCGCGAACAAGAGAAGATCACAAGGAGATCGAGAAAGAAAGATTGCGAGTTTGATCAGTAGTAAACATGATAAAACTTGAAGAGAAATACAGTCGTTATAGTTCCCGATTGTAAGTTTAGATAAAAATACGTGCCTAGTGAAATGTCGTTTACGTTATTCTCCATTACATTGTGCAATTAGTTACTTTGTAAAAGTACATTACCAAGAAAGATATGTTTTATCCTAGCCCGAAAAGGACCCATGTAATAATGACTTTTCCTGACAATTGACCTGTCTTCCCTTCAAAATAATGCATCAAAAAAACAGTCGCAGTACAAGCAGTAAATATTTACTTTAGACGCTTAAAAATAGCTTGTATGAGGATACATACTGATCAGTCCAAAAAAGTAACAAAATCATATGTACCCTACAAAACTTTCTCCTATGAAAAATTAAAAATGTATTTTCTCTTAAAGTATTGCATTTAGAAGAACGGACGATATGTAACATTTTAATTAAAAAATAGTAAAAAAATATATTTTAATTTGACTTAATCTATGAGGTTGAACCTAGTCAATAAAGCCGAAAATATTGGGCTCTCAGTCCAGACGTTATAGTAAAATTCGATTCTCATTTACTTTATAACAATTCACTTTTGTGTCATTATTTCTTTTTAACTAATTTACAGAGGTATCTAAGCAAAATATATTACAGTCCTATTAATATATATCTTCAGATAAATTCATGTTTTGCAGATTCCTCAGTAGAGACATTAAAGGATTGAGGGCCCTAGCTAAACCGCCAAAAATCTGTAATGTCATATTCTACAGATTTGGGAATTTCTTAAAATATTTAAGAAATTCTTAACTAAATTCCTAAATAAAAATGATTAACCCAGAGATAGTATTTTCTGAGATGTAGGCTATGCCAGTTTATTCACGCATCTGGATTGAGGGCCCAAGTAATTTAAGCATAACTGTTTTAATTCACGTTTAAGAAATTCTTGGCCCATTGCTTTATGTTTTTACTATTTTTAACTAATTTCCCTTTAAGTCTTATTTCATTTCGCAAGGATTTAAAAAATGGGCCCTCGGTCCAGATGCACATTATTAAATTATTTATTTTTGATTATTTCATAGCTGTAAGTATATATAATACTAGCTGTTTCTCGCGGCTTCGCTCCCGTGGACCAGGACTCGTTTTCGAGATTAAAAAATAACCTATGTCACTCAGGCATAATGTAGCTTTCTATTGGTGAAAGATTTTTTAAATCGGACCATCCGAAACTCGGAGCCTATTTGGTTGTTTGTAACAAACAAACAAAAAAATCTTTCCTCTTTATAATATAAGTATAGATGACATAATACAAAAATTGTGATCGAAATTAGAGAATAAATTCGAGTCCAAAATTACTGTCGAGTGTAAACAAATGCTGTCTCTGTCACTCACATGTACACGAGCATGCGCACTCGGATAGCTCCAATTCTAAAACTTGATAGCTTGGCAATAATATTTCATGTTCAATTTTTTGCAGGCAAGCCTATACGATTGGTTTTGTAATTAAAATATCTTACTTATGATATCAATTTCGATTGGTTATCAGATCGGTGTAGTTTATAGGTAACTGACATACCTGTTCACATCTGCTTGCCAGGTAGCCATGAACAGAAATAAGTAGGCAAGCCTAGCTAGGCATATTCTGTATGTTAAAAACTATCAGTTGAGATGAAATTCATTTGGTTATCAAATGAGTGAAGGTGATGAAGAAAAATTGATTTCAATTAATTCAATTAAAAATAGATATGAAAACTTTTCAATAGGCAAGTTATCATAAGCATGTTTATTAATAAATTACATTTGACAAAAAATATGTCTCATCCAGTTATCTGATGGGTGAAGGTCGATATTCCACGTCTCCTCTACTAGTATAGAATATCAAAAAATATACATAATTTAACTTCAGAATTCATGTGGAAGGAAGTCGTACCAAGGGAATGACATGATAAAATCATAAATGAAAACCATTCGGAGCCAACGGCTGGACATATTATATATTTAAAACATACTTTCGTCTTGCTTTACGCTACTACTGGCCAGGCATCTACCAGGCCGTGGTAAAATACATCAGTACTTGCGACAAGTGCTTAGCCTATAATTCCCAAAATCACCAGATACTAGGAGTAATGGGACGCCCAAAACGATGTGCTCGACCATTTCAGATGATTTCTATTGATCTCATGGGTCCCCTTCCAACATCGCGAAAGCAAAATAATAATATATTAGTAATAGCATGTTGTTTTTCAAAATTTTGCCTCATTTACCCAATAAAAAGAGCAACGTCAGGCATCATGATCATGAGGAGGAATCCGTATTTCTTATTCACGGCATACCACAAACTATATAGATGGGCAATGGTACCCAGTTCACCGGTAAGGTCGTAGATGCCTTGTTTAAGAAATATGTTAAATTCCCAACATTTTCTACACCCCCAAATATACCCCCCAGGTCAATTTGGTGGAACGTTATAATAGAACCATAATAATCTGTATTTTGACATACGTAGATGATGATCACAGATCATGGGACTCTTATATTCCCAAAGTCCAATTCGCCATTAATAACTCTGTCAACGAAGCTACTGGATTTTACTCCAGTTTTCGGTCGGGAACTCGTTACTTGCGGTACTCATTATACTGACAACGACCTCGGTGACGAAATAGTGTTCTTGTCAAGGGATGCTTATGCTGAAAATTTGGATTGGTTGTCCAGTGTTTTCGGTACTGTACAATCAAGAGTTTGGCAGGCTCATGAAAAGAACACCTCGCATTATAATTTGCTTCGCAAGTTTGCCGAGTTCAACGTTGGTGACGTAGTGATGAAGCGCGCTTACTTCTTAAGTGACAAGGGGAACAGGTTTTCGAAGAAGTTAGCTCCTAAATTTATTAAAGCAAGGATCATAGCTAAGAAATCACCATTAGTCTACGTCCTACAGGATATGATGGGTAAAAACCTAGGTTCTTGGTACATAAAAGACTTAAAATTGGTAGGTCTCAACAAATAAAAATAAAAATTAATAGTCCACACTCTAAATTCTCTTTAGTAATTATTGTTCATTTTACCGGTAGCTATTTTTAAATCTATATTAAATTTACCCAACCAATCAGAGCGGCTGCAACTCTATAAAAAAAGCCTTTGCAGGAGCGGTTGGGTACTCCTTAAATAAGCCTTAATCCATTTCAAAGTTAAACAACCCAGTAGATTTTCTTTAACTCTCGCGTACTTGTTCTGAAAGCAGTTGCATCTGCTACCCGTCTGTTTAGCGTAAGTATCACGTCAATTACGGACGTGATTCTCTTACACACTTGGTAGCATGCGGACACACCTCAATTCAGGGTGTTCTGTTAGGTAAACTAGAACGGGAATGAGTGATATGATGAATAAATGAGGACGAATGAGAGGGGTCGTATTCAAATGGCAGTTCATGACCAAGTAAAAGAATTTTTACTGAGGTAAAAACCCTAACCTAAGAGGAGGGGTATTGTAACGTTGTACATACGGCAGCATCTCTAAGTAGTCTGTGCGTTGTACGTTATTATTTACATAAACAACATATTGACAAATATATATGTCAAGTCAAACCACAGATGTTATACCATTAGGGACGTCTTAAATTACTAATGCAATTAGCTGTCCGAGCTAGTAGTGTGCGCGGTCGGCGCATTCGAAAGAGTGACTGAGGACCGGTAACCTTCATATAACCTCCGCGGACACTCGACTCACGATGACCACGACAAATTCGAATTCCTGCTCCGGGCGAAGACGTACGTATTTCACTTGATCCTGGATCACTTGTGACCTCACATACGTAGTCTTCATAATTATTTAAGCCTAAAGCAGGCAACAGTTTTTATTGAATCCTATTAGTCAACGTTATTAAATTCTGTGTTTTTCTAACCCCATACTGGGTAAGTGTTGAACAGCTTATTATATTTTATATTGTGTGTGTACTCTACCTATCTAGGTTATCTAAGGGCGTGCGCCTATTTGCACTGAAACTGCTATATTCTTGTGCCTTCTGTTTAACTATGTATTGTACAACCTAATTGCCTTTAGCTCTGCACATTTAATGTACCTACCTACGTAATTGTCATGACTCAAAATGTGCAAGTCATGTCGTGCATCTCACTTCCATATTCAACATGTAAACTCTATACTGATTGTGATAACCACACGTCACCATCATTAGCGCATTAGTACATCTCGCTTTGCTTATGCCTTGGTGTCACAATTAGCGGAGATGACCATTGGCCAATTTGTGACACGCTGGACGTTATTTCCAGGGTCCAAATTACCGGCTACCATATTGACCAAAGTTCTGGTTAATCCGGGTTCACAAAAAGCTCCGTGCCGGGTACCTTTGTACCCGCGTGGCCACGTCGAGCATCCTACGAGTCTGGCGCGAACATCCGCTGACCGTCATCATCCCTGGCGTCAGCAGCGTGGCACAACCGCTGAGTCATCGTCGCACCAGGCTATGCCAGGAGAGTACTGCGCGACTCACGGCGGAATTGGAAAATTTAGTGCCCATAAACCTACCTACCCCCTTTCTCTTATTTCTTTAAAAAAATATTATATTTCTTATGTTGCCTTGGAGACGTAGTCTTATTTATACCCCCACGTAAACCACATCCGTCACAAGATGATCATAGAACCTCCTTCTTTTTTGAAGTAAGTTAAAAAGTGGTTATGGTGTTAGTCTCGATATATACCAAACTTGATATACCAAAATTTAATCAAAGTACGTTATGTCAAGCTAAGCCGGCGAACGCGCAGGCTTCCATTATCAGTAGGAAGTAGTGTATCCGTAGTAGCACGACCCGTAGTTACTAATCGCCATAGTTTAATAGCTATCGCAAAATTCTATTGATAGAAAGGAACACCACGGGGTGTATTTTCTATTAAAAGAATAATTTTCAAATTCGGAGCAGTAGTTTAAAATAACAATTCTTCATTATATTTTCTATAAATCGTAAGTATTATAATAAATTTATATAAATACTTGATTTCAAACATAATAATATTTATCTAATGTAGCTGTTGTTGAGAATTTTGAAAATAAAACTGAATGTCGATAAATAAGTCAACGAAAGTGGTACATCCCTAGAGGAGGACGAATTTTATTGTAATCACCTCATTACGCATATATAAATCTTAAAGATAACGCAATATAGCTTTATATTGAACGCATTACTATTCCTTGCACTTTAAACGGAAAAAATAATAAATACTTAAAAAGAGTGCACAATAAACAACTCTATGGTCATAAAACTGGTATATTTACAAATAAGCGACGACTGATATATTTCTTACTTTTAAACTACCAATCACACCACAGATTTATTAGTGTTACGACATACTATTAACCTGTATATGTGTGAGTTTGGGTACGCTGGTTGGTACAAGTGAAGCGATATGCGACTTCTACGGTTCTGTTCTTTAGTTGTGTGTGCAGGTTTCCTTTCTGTGAGAGGGAATGGGCCGAAACCCATCACGCAGGCTCAGTGCAGGTCGGCGAGTGTCACATTTCTTCGAATTTTTGGTTCCACGATGTAGTTTATGTCGATATCAATAAATTACGCTACAAGCCGATAACAGTATTGTAACGCTGCCTCGTGCGCATACGTCGCTCGGTTATAAATACCGGTCCGAGTGGTGGGGCGATCTGTCGTTATCGGACTGTCGGCCTGTGCGGTGGTACGTTGGCGAGTCAACTATTAATATTGATAAATGTGCATATTTTATACACGACATGCCGGTTTCCTCATGATGTTTTCCGTCACCGTTTTGAGAGCAGTGGTGATATATAATTATATATATTTTTACAAAGTAAATAATTTCATAATTTAAACAAAGTAAAGCGCCAACCTGGATTCAAATCCACTACCTACAACTTGTAAGTGGGGGCCGTTACCACAAGGCCACCACTGCTCTCTGGTGGGGGAGATATTATAGTGCACAAGTGGGTGCGCAAGCATAGGTTCACTTTCTGGTCGTAAGTGTTGGGTTTATCCATTAGGAATTTTTTGGTAGGAGCATAGAGTTTAGAAATTGGCGATGTGAAACCCCTGTGCCTTTAAAGCACTTTAGCCGTTGGTCCTACGCCTGATCTCTCTTCGGTTTTTATTACGGTAATAGAGTATACTAACCCACGGCCTTCTTGAGATGCATGGTGGTGGCGAAGGACTTCAGCACTCCATTGTGAAGCGCCGCCACTCGATCACCTAGAGCGTCTGCTTCTTCCATAAAATGCGTTGTCAGAAGAACTGTTCGCTCGCCACGGAGAGACTGAAATTAAAAGTCCAATATTATATAACGGGGGTGGTCTTTTCTCCATACAAACGCTCTCGTCTGTTTTCTCTCTGGTTTATGATCTTAAAGCAAAGATTTTATACAGTAAAATAAATATCAACTACTTCTATGCCCCTATGTTTTGGTGTTATATTATCCGTATAAGCACAAGAACCCTCTCAAAATGCTCAAAATTGTCGGTATTGAGTCGCTGTCTTCAGAGCCCTAGTTGTCAAATTACAAATTTGACAACTTTTAACGACAAAAATAAATAGGGGCATAGTATATATCCTTTTTATTCAGTTAATGAAATATTTTCTAATACTGGAGGAGAAAACAGGCAAGAGCCAAACCTCGAATTATGACTTTTTTCTTATGAAAATTAGTCGGATCTGCAGTTGTCCTTATCGCACCAATTTGAGGGCGGGGTGAGACGCAAGGGGTCTGCTTAATACTTACACAGACGGAAAGGTGACGCGTAGTAGTTGAAAATTATATCGATATACTAGTATTGTAAACAGTTATCGATAAACACATTTATATTTTTTGCATTTGCTGTTTAGTGGGCAATACAAATACTTCTTTAAAAAGTAATGGATACAAAATAAAATTAAGTGCATGTCTATAAATAATTATGACAAAAAGTTTTCAATACAAAACAGTAAAATATAATATAGGATAGGTATCCGCAGTCTCTAGATCGCCTACTAGGTACATCAGCGAAACATAAACATATTAAATATACATATTTCAACGTCAGCCGCTCGGGTCGATCGATCAGGTTAAGCTATGCTTGCCGCGGTTGATCCGTGGATGGGTGACCATCTTTACATACCAAGAAGGATCCCGGCTGTTATATCCGGCTTTGACAGCCCGAAAGTTTGACCCGTTTTACCGAGGGGTTTCATATTACCCAGTAACTGGTTACGGACACTTTTGGTGGTCAGATAGGCAATCGATCCATGTAAAATACTGGTATTCAGCTGCATCCGACTGCAACGAAGATCGGAAAAGGCTAGACAGATGATGGCGACGTGCTTTCTCTCACTGGTCTATATTTTGGTATCCGACCGTCCATGATTTCTGGCAAAAGGCATTAGTGGTAGAACTTTTCAAATAATGGTTCCATTTTTTGCCAGAATGCATCGTCCTTCTTATTTTTCTGAAAAATTTGGTCTCCATAAAATATAGTATAACAGAAATTTCGATGAGTAGTTGTTGAGTTATATATAGTTGGCCTTGTATGTAGGAATAATTGTGATTCTGTTTTAATTGTAACATTTTGCCTTCAAACGTACAGAAATCTATTTCGACATCATCATCTTCATATCAGCTGAAAGACGTCCACTGCTGGTCATAGGCCTCCCCAAAGCGTCGCCACATTGATCAGTTCCGTGCGTCTCACATCCAGCGGATCCCCGCAACCTTCACCAAGTCATCGGTCCACCTGGTGGAAGGCCTTCCAACGCAACGTCTTCCGCTTCGCGGTCGTCACTCCAGAACCTTTCTGTCCCATCGACCATCCGTTTTGCGAGCATTGTGCCCTGCCCACTGCCACTTAAGTTTGGCAATTCTTCGGGCTATGTCGGTAACCCTGGTTCTCTTGCGGATCTCTACATTTCTGATTTGATCACGCAAGGAAACTCCGAGCGTAGCCCTCTCCTTTGCCCTTTGGCTGACTGTAAGCTTTCTGATGAGGCCCATTGTAAGCAACCATGTCTCAGAGCCATATGTCATCACTGGCAACACACACTGGTCATAGACTTTCGTCTTGAGACACTGTGGTAAGATGGACGAGAAGATAGGTTTCGACGGTTGACCTCTTTCTCGAAGCTGCCCAACTGGGCATTCAACATCACCTTGGTTTTGTCCATGTTCATCCTAAGACCCACTCTTTTGGAAGCACTACTGAGGTCATCGAGCATTGTACTGAGGTCCTCCATGGTCTCAGCCATGACCACTATATCGTCGGCAAACCGAAGGTGAGTGATGTATTTGCCAATGACGTTTACGCCTAGCCCTCTACAGTCCAAAACCCTGAAGACATCCTCCAGTGCAGCGGTGAACAATTTCGGAGATATGACGTCTCACACGTCGCTGCAGAAGGACGGCTTCCGAGGTTTGATCCTGAAGTCGAATTGACATGGTGGTTTTATAAGGACACTTTACGTCTATTATCGAGTCTTCACCTATCAGACCATCCGGGGTCCATTGCCGCATAAAAGGTTTTGTTTTCATCGACGAACATTCCACACTCCAATACCTGTAGCCCCGTGTCCTTGATAAATTGATCGATGGCTTCAGATTCCTTTTCGTTGACATAATTGGTAGCCTCAGTTCCTTTAAATTTGTTGTATGGCAACGTTTCAAATATGTTGCGAACCGATGTTTTTGGTCGCATCTTACATATTTGTCCAAAATTCGATGCAGTAAGCCTCTTTAGTCTTTCAATTGCCCGTAAGCTATTATCGCTTTGGCCCCCACTGTTTTCCTTTTAACATCCTTAGTTGAGAGAAATCCTTATAGAAATTATATTTCTTTTAATTTATATAAATCCAAAGGCCGGTTTTTACGGTCGAACGTAATGTTCATCAGGTTCTGTAGTTCTTTTTATTTTGCTCGTCCCGTCTTTGGGATACGTCAGTTTTCTTTTTCGAAAAATCTCTGTGATTTTTTTCGAACGCTGCGTTCTGTTTTTTTTTTTTTTTTTTTTAATTCTTTATAGGCTTGCGCTTGACCACTATCTTACCTGATGGTAATCGATGTTGTGGTCGACGATTAGCACGCTTACCTAGAAGAAACCTATTCACTCTTGACTTAAAGACTCACAGGTTGTAGCTATCGGGAAATACAGACTCCGGCAGGGAATTCCACTCTTTTGCTGTGCGTATAATAAAAGTATTCCCAAAACGTTTGGTGCATATGGGTGGGATGTCCATCGTGTATCGATGACGCATTGCCGTACGTCTTGTAGTCCGATGATGGAACGGGCCAGGAGGAATCAGTTCATGCAATTCCAACGCACACTCCCCGAAATGTAACCGGTAAAATACCGACAGACTGGCAACTCGGCGCCGATGTTCAAGGCTCTTGGAGTCTAGACTCAACCAGTATCTCATTGCCGATAAGCCTCTTGGCCCGTTTTTCGATCGACTCGAGTGCATCCAGCTGGTATTTGGCAGATTCGTCCCAGAGATGAGAGCAGTACTCCATGCATGATCTAACTTGCGCTTGATACAAGTTGAGCTCTGGGGTGAAGTACCGTCTCACCTTCGCAAGGATCCCCAACTTTTTGGCAGCCAACTGAGCTTTTGCCTCAATGAATAGACCAAAATTGAGGGTCGCTTTCAACGTAACGCCAAGAAGCTCAAGTCGGTCCGTTATCGGCACGGTCACACCCCGGAAAGAAGGAGCCGGGTGGAACTGGCTCCTTTTAGCGGCAAAAAGACACGCCTGGGTCTTAGCAGCATTATATATTACTTTAACACTTTACGAGAAGATGCCCTCGTAAAGTGTTCATTAATTCTTTTTTGTACCAACACTAATGGATAGACAATTTGATAACGAACATTTTGTAGTTATTTTTTTTCAATAGACCAATATTCGATTTTATAGAGATATTATTCTAAAATCTGGGCGTATTCACTACTGTAATTCATGCGCCACCAGTGCCGCTAGGCCAATGTGAGTGCTCATATCTCATGCTGATTTTTTGGTCAGGGTACGGCCTTAAAGCACCAGAAAAATCTTCATCATCATAATAATAATAAGCCAGCTTAACACTGTAAAACTGCAGCGCAAAAGCCTCTTCTCCTAAAGAGAAGGCACGAGCATTAATCACCACTCAATACAGGTTAGTGACTTCAGAATTATATTAATATACTACTAGTTGACCCCGTGAACTTCCTACCGAGAAATCTATTGTTTTTGGGTTGTATTTGACGATTATAGTAGCAACATAGACGGTTAACAATCGCTTGGAACAAGCATAATATTGTCAATTATTGATTTGCTTTATGACAAATATTAGGGGCATGTTATCCTCCATGTTATGCTGTTATAAAATAGTTACCACAAACAAGTCCCACAATTCCCTGCGAGTCTGCACGACGAGTCCTGACGTGGGTTTGTCCAGCACCAGGACATTGACTCACCAGCTAAGGCATACGGCAGCTTCACCCGTCTCTTACACAGAAGATGTTGTTATAGTTACCAGAATTAAATCCCACAGCTCCCTTCGGGTCTCCACGTCGAGCCCTGAAGTGGGTTCGTCCAACACCAGGACTTCAGCCCCGCCAGCTAAGGCATACGCCAGTTGGGCCCTTCTCTTCATACCCCCTGATAGATTCTTTGTCAATGAACCTAGCTTATCTGATAGAGCTAGGCGTTCAGCTAGCTTGCGCGATGACATCTTCGCTTCCTTGTAGGTGCCTCCTTTGAGCTGAGGATGAATAATAAAATAAGGCAAATTAGTAACAAAAATATAATATTTTTCTTCAGCATAGATTTGTAGCGGCTTCTATGACGCCACATACGAACTAAAGCACAAAATCCTGTATCACGCTATCAGAGTTTTCGGTGCGATTTGACAATAGTCCGACAGTAACATAAACATAACATAACATAAATATTTATTTCTCTTCCACAAAGTTGTCTTACAAACTATTACATAAAAGTGCAACATTATTAGATAAATCCTTTGTGGGAGACTGGTATCTGCACTAGTAAATCCTGTCACACAGATTACTAGGCCCCCCCACAAAACATCCTTTATTAATAATTTATTTACAAATATTGACCTTTGGTAAAGGACAAAAAAAAGGAAGGAATACAGTAACTAATATAATTAAAAAACAATTATTATAAAAAATATTGTTAAATTATTATTAAATAACAAAAAAAATATTATAAATAATAATAATAAATATCTTTTATTTCAGACAAAGTCCATAGGATTAGTAACAATTTACTTAAAAACTAGTTAGTAGGTACAGATATAAAATTAAAGACATATAGCTACACTTCAGCGTGGAGCTGCATCCACCTCTGCATCATCGGTGAATCCCACCGATCTGCGAACAAACTGAGAATAGTGTTGGTACTGCCGCGAACACGCGTCATTATTGGATTATTATTAAATTATTATAAAATATTCATAAAATTACTAAATTATGTTTTATGAGGTGTGGATGTCGTAATGGTGTGGTGTGGGGGTCGTAATGGTGTGGAGTGGAGAGCGTTATTTTGTGGCGTGGAGGTCGTTATGGAGTATTGTGGAGGTCATTGTGGTGTGGGATGGATGTCATTATTTTATGGTTTGGAGGAAGTTGAGATGTATGGCGTGCAGGTCGTTATTGTGGGTGTGGAGGTCGTTATAGTGTATGTGTGGGGGTCGTTATAGGGATTGTGTGGGGGTTTTAATATATTAGAGTGGCTGACTGAAGACAACTTCATCTTTGCACGCTTAATAAATTTTCTGTCCTGTCGTAATAGTAGTTCAACAAGTATGTGGTGAGAATTTGCTTACACTTGGCTTTTGTCAGAGGGTATTTTTTAGAGCAAAATTTATTTTAATTTATAAATAATTGCCAAGGAAGCAGTAGTTACGATGTGAGACACTACTTTTACACTGATTTGTTGGTTTTGATTCTTTTATGAGAGTACAATTTTTTTTTTTAATTTTTTTTTATTATTGATAGGCTTGCGCTTGACCACTATCTCACCTGATGGTAAGTGATGATGTGGTCGACGATGAAGCACGCTTACCTAGAAGAAACCTATTCACTCTTGACTTAAAGACTCCCAGGTTGTAGCTATCAGGAAATTCAGACTCCGGCAGGGAATTCCACTCCTTAGCTGTACGCATAATGAAAGTATTCCCAAAACGTTTGGTGCGTATGGGTGGGATGTCCACCATGTACCGATGACGCATCGCCGTACGTCTTGTAGTCCGATGATGGAACGGGCTAGAAGGAATTAGTTCATGCAATTCCATCGCACACTCCCCGAAATATAACCGATAAAAAACCGACAGACTGGCAATTTGGCGCCGATGTTCAAGGCTCTGGAGCCTAGACTCGACCAGTATCTCATTGCCGATGAGCCTCTTGGCCCGTTTTTCGATCGACTCTAGTGCATCCAGCTGGTACTTCACAGATCCGTCCCAGAGATGAGAGCAGTACTCCATGCATGACCGAACTTGCGCTTGGTACAAGTTGAGCAACTGTTCTGGCGTGAAGTACCGTCTCACCTTTGCAAGAATCCCCAACTTTTTGGCAGCCAGTTGAGCTTTTGCCTCAATGAATGGACCAAAATTGAGGGTCGATGTCAATGTAACGCCAAGAAGCTCAAGATGGTCCGTTATCGGCACGGTCACACAACGGAAAGAAGGAGCCGGGTGGAATTGGCTCCTTTTAGCGGAAAAAAGACACGCCTGGGTCTTAGTAGCATTGAACCTGACCAGATTGGCATCACCCCACTCGGAGACTGCCTTCAAGGACAGATTCAAGCGCCCAACCATGGCCTCCCGGAGAGACCGGATCTGAGGCCCAGTAGCACGCGCGTCGGATACGTATCTCTCAGCAACAGTGCTGTCGTCTGCATACCCAAAGGTGCCAGGTTTTAACAGATCATTTATGTGCAACAAGAACAATGTTGCTGAGAGTACCGATCCCTGAGGGACCCCGGCATTGATATCCAGTTGGTCAGATGAGCGGCCATCAATAACCACTCGTATAGACCGGTCCCTCAGGAAGTCCGCGATCCAATCGCACAGTCCACTGGGCAGACCGAATGAAGGAAGCTTACCAATAAGGCTCTCGTGCCAGACCCTGTCGAAAGCCTTCGAGATGTCGAGGGAGACGGCAAGCGCTTCCCCGTGCTTCTCGATAGCCTCACTCCAGATGTGAATGGCATACGCTAGAAGATCCCCAGTTGACCGATTTTGGCGGAAGCCATATTGGCGGTCACTGAGGATGTCGTTAGCTTCTAGGTATGCCAGGAGCTTGGAGTTGAGCACCCGTTCCATACTCTTGCAGAGAATGGACGTAACTGAAATGGGTCTGTAGTTGGCCGAGTCAGCCCGACTGCCCTTCTTGGGCACAGGCTGAACGTTAGCTTGCTTCCATGCATTCGGCACTTTTCCAGTCTCATATGAAAGGCGAAACAGGCGTGTCAGGATCGGAGACAGTTCAGGCGCACAAGTTCTCAGAACAATTGCCGGTATCCCATCGGGGCCACTCGCTTTGTTCACGTCAAGGTTGCGCAGCACCCTACGGACGTCCTTTTAATGGATGCAAATGTCCGACATATTCGTCTCGCATCCGTCAGGGGAAGGAGGGGGCTGCGCGTTACCAGAATCCAGGCGTGAAGATTCCGCAAAAAGAGAGGCAAATAAGTTTGCTATCTCCTCAGCGGAGTGGGCCAGTGTTCCGTCGGGTTTCAGCAGTGGTGGTAGTGAGGGACGGCAGAAATTCGATTCAACCGACTTAGCCAGGGACCAGAACGCTTTACTACCGGCTGGGTAGGAAGCAAGTTTGGTCCCAATACGGCTTATGTGGTCAAACCTAGCCCTTCGCAATACCCTCTTGCAGGACTTGGCAGACCTATTAAAGGCTCTCTTCCGCTGGCTCACGTCGCTAGCCTTGCGCGTCCGAGCGTCGACCCATGCGAGGTACGCCTCATGTTTAAGCGTGTTGGCGCGATTGCACTCGGCGCCAAACCATGGCCGGTCATCGCTAGACATTGCTACGTCAGAGAATGGAATGTAGTACTCCATTCCCTGACGCAACACATCGGTTACGGCGTCCGCATACGACGAGGGATCAGCTGAAGAAAAGCAAGTGGGCCGCCAAGGATAAGAAGCGAAAAACGAACGCATCCCATCCCAATCTGCTGACCTGTACCGCCAAACCCGCCGAGTGCCTCTTGGGCTGTGATCGGGCGGGGAGTAAACGGATACAGACTTCACCAGACAATGGTCGGAGCACAAAGATGGGTCGTAACTCAATTCAGTATGTTTGTGTAATAGTGTCTGTATGATGAAGAGTTGTCAAACAATGAGAACCTTGCACTTATCATAGAGTTCACTGGTAGGGTGAAAGAATGGTAAATCCAGGGCAACCTTAAGCACTGCTCTTTGTGCTCGCTCGACTTTCAACATAATATATGATTTGGGTGCACCACCCCAAACAGTTATGCAGTAGTTTAATATGCACTGACATAGTGCAAAGTAAACATTTTTGAGGACTTTAGCATCAGCTATATTTCGTAGGCTTTTAAAAATGAAGATGAGCTTTCTAACTCTCTTGGATAACATATCTATGTGGGTATTAAAGTTAAAATGTTTGTTTATGGTTACAACAAGATACTTAATGGAGTTCAGTTTTTGGAGTTTTGGGCATGAGCATGAGTTAGAAGTGTCCTTATTGCACGAGTGTGCTGTTATGTTCAATAAAGTCTTACTTATTGGGTGAGTGTTTGTTAGTGTAAATGTTACTATAATGTGATTTTTTATTTCGTGGACTAAACTGACATTTGGGGGGTTGTCACTTTATCGTTACATTAAAATAGTGTCGTACCCTAACTATCCTGAGTGATCGAAAGTTAATCGAAAATCGAAGTAGATCGAAAATGAAACTATTTCACGGCATAAAAAAATAATTTGTTTAGAAACTAGCGGCACATATTTAGTTTCTACTCATTTATGTCAGACTTAATTTTATCGATTGCATTTATTTTATTATTGATTTCATATTTAACACAATGAAAGTTCATGTACTATGTGTATGAATACTGTTATATTTAAATATATTACGTTTATATTCATAAAACATTTATTTACACCAATTACTAAAAATAAATTCAGGAGTCATGTCACATCGATTCGATGAATCACTTATGATTGAGCCTTACCTACAACACTATGCTCCGCGCTTGCAACATTTAAAAAAAATAAGGTCAATAGCAGCTGTCAGTTTAGTCCACGAAATTAAAAATCACAGTATAGAAGGGATCAAAAAGTAGTGAGAACGACATACTCCTTCGTAAGAAAAAAAAAATACTGGCAGGCTTAGCTTAGATACATATTTGTAATATTAATAAAGAAAAAAATCTTCGATTCTCTTTTGTTTTTTTCTGAATGTAGTCATTTGTTAGCTTCGTGTCGGAACGTGTTCTCGAAAATGAAGAAAATCGAAGTGCGAGCCGTTATTTAATACCTCTGTTTAAAAAGTTGACGTCGCAAGAGATTTATTGCGATTTGGAGGCAACATTAGGAGAGTCTGCTCCGCCGTATTCCACTGTCGCAAGGTGGGCTTCTCAATTTCGAGTAGGGAGAACGAGCACGGAAGAAGAACATCGTTGCGGCCGTCCATCGACGTCAGTCACCCAAGAAAATGTTGTGAAAGTCGAGAAAATTGTATTGAGCGATCGAAGAGTTACCATCCGATACTTAATTCAAGAAACGGGCATTTCATATGGAAGTATTCAATCCATATTGAAACAATCTTTGAATATGAGAAAAGTCTCCGCAACAAGGAACTTGCTGACATTTCTTTCACCAGGAGGGCGATAAATACAGAGAATCACTCTTTGTAGGTTTTTAGTTATAATAAGACAGTTAACATCTACTAGCGACGGTTCTAGTGTCTTATAGTTAAGGGTCGGTTTATAATAGACAATAACGCCCTCGTTGCCCTTTTGTGTTCTATTACTTTGTGTGTATGCGGACTGATAATATGGCTTAAGATTGAATTTTACTTAGGGGCATAAATACTACTATTATAAATCTCTGAAAAGAATGTAAAGGACCATGCGTCATTTTGGGCCCACTTTTCAACATTGTGCAACAGTGATGAATTATACGTCATATGAAAGCTCTTGAACTGTACTTTATTTCATTATATGGCAGCTAAGTTCAAATCCAGCGCGAAAATGGTGTTTTGTTGCGTTTTAGAAAATCTGTTTTGTTTTGATATTACATTATAGTTAGCTGTCAGTCAGCAGCTCGGATTATAAATAGCTCTTATTTGACTAAAAATACAATAAAAAGATCAATATATAGGCTTAGAGTGCCCTGGTAGCGTAGGTAGGCAGATTGGTAGGTAGGTAGGTAGTGGGGTAGGTAGGTAGTAGGGTAGTTAGGTAGGGTAGGGTTGACGGGAGCGTCATGTCATGTACATTTTTTGTTGCCGCAGCTTTACTACCGTCAACCCTACCTACCTACCCTACCTACCGTAACTACCCTACCCTACATTTTTTATATTTTTTTGTTCCGGGGAGCAAAATCTTCATTGGATGTCCTCCGGGGGCGGATCCATCTCACACCTACGCCGAGGGTCGCGGGAACTTACGATACTTGCGCAAACCCCGGCTAGTGCCGGCCCGCATCTGCGGCGCTCGACCTCGTGTTGGGAGTGAGGTGTTTGACTCACCCGCGACGCCTAAGAGGAGCACGTGTGGAACACTACGTGGTACGACTTCGGGTGGGGTGACGGACGTTCCAGAGTCCGTTGCCCCTGGACTCATTTGGGGGGGGCTGTAAGAAGGCGTTTCTGCCCTCCGCCGAAGCCCGGCGCGTCTGCTGCAGATCGGATGAGTGAATAAAATCTCCCTCTTCCATTCCGCAGCGTCCTTCTGCGAGACGACAGTTTCGCAGAAGGATACCAACGCGTCCCACGAGTCCTCACTGCCAACCATAGTCTCGACTACGGCTGGCAGCAACAGGTCAATCCCAGGTAATTCATGGTTGACTCAATAGCGATTCGAACACCCGGTGCCCGCCGGTGGACATGAAAAACCATGGCCTCCGACTTTTTGAGGGCCACCTCCAGGCACTGTATGTGGCTCACCACCTGTGAGACCGCAGCCATCGCCAGCAACGCTGCTTCCCTGTACGAACTTCCCCGGGCGGTGACCAGCGTATAATATGTGCCGCGTAACACGTCAGGTCTACGCCCGATTGGAGTTCGCCCCGCAGCACCCAGTCGTACCCGATGGGAACCCGAACAGAGATGGGCCCAAGACCGAGCCCTGTGGAACACCGCACGACATGCGGTGCTGATTTACGACGCCATCAAATCCCATGTAGGTGACACACCTCTCCGCCAAATAAGCCTTATCTACATTCTACATTCACATTGCATTCGCATTTTTCATTTACAAAATATTTTTTTGAACATACCAAACCGCCATTTTCGCGCTGGATTTGAACTTAGCTGCCATAGAATGAAATAAAGTACGCGCCAAGAGCTTTCATATGTCATAGGTTTCATCACTGTTGCACAACTTTGAAAAGTGGGCCCAGTGTTCATACAAAAGTGCCCATGGTCCTTTAATATCGTTTTATAATATTATGTAATTCAATGTAAACAATCACATGTTGCAAATTCAGGTAGGCGTACAAAATAATAAATGTGTATTTGTGTACTGGTGCTATAATTATGTGAGTGTGAGGGTAGACGAGTATAAAGTTTGTCGATCTGTTTGGTGAGGTTTGTTTTGATATGAATGTATATGTAGGGACGACTGTGTAATTGTCAGGAAAAGCCATTATTGCATGGGTTCTTTCGGGCTAGATGTTAGACAAACCAACTTCTTTGCTTGTATGTAGGCTCACAATGTAACTGATCACGTTATGTATTGGCGAATAACTTAAACGACATTCCACTATGACACGTAGTTTGATCTACACGAACAATCGGTAACTCTCACTGTATTTCTCCTTAGGTTTTTATCACGAATTCACAACTCAAACCAAACCCACCTTATTCTCTCTCGATCCTTGTGTCCTTACCTCTTGTTCGCGCCATAAACCAATGTCAAGTGATAACGTCAAGTTGACATCTGTCAAAGTCATTTGAAACCATAGCGCTCTTCAGAACGATATCTTAGAAATGCCGACACGGCCTCCTGTCATTTTGCGAGGCCGCGAGCATTTAACAGTTCTTATAATGGCTCGTCAAATCTCACACACCAAAGAAAGTAACATTCCATTGAGATCCGCTCGTCCATTCCTGACATGCATACTCTGCGATATCATACGGTGAAGACCAGGCGCACAAGATCCTTTAGATCAACCCAACTCATCATATCATGTGTGGAACGGGCGCACAAGGCCCTTTTCAATCAACCAACGACTCATCATACCACGCTATGTATACCGGGCGCACTGGGCCCTTTCGACCAACCAACTATTCACAGCGTGGCATGGACCAGGCGTGCTGGGCCTCTTCGACCATCCACCTGCGCAACGCGTGGCGTGGACCGGGCGTACTAGGCCCCTTCGACCACCCACCTAATCACAGCGCGGCATGGACCGGGCGTACTGGGCCCCTTCGACCATCCACCTGGACAACGCGTGGTGTGGACCGGGCGTGCTAAGCCCCTTCGACCACCCACCTACACAGCGTGGCATGGACCGGGCGTACTGGGCCCCTTCGACCATCCAGCTGGACAAAGCATGGCGTGGACCGGGCGTGCTGGGCCCCTTCGACCACCCACCTACTAACAGCGAGGCATGGACCGGGCGTGCTAGGCCCCTTCGACCATCCAACTGACAACGCGTGGCGTGGACCGGGCGTACTGGGCCCCTTCGACCACCCACTTACTCACAGCGCGGCATGGACCGGGCGTACTGGGCCCCTTCGACCATCCACCTGTACAACGCGTGGCGTGGACCGGGCGTACTGGGCCCCTTCGACCACCCACTTACTCACAGCGCGGCATGGACCGGGCGTACTGGGCCCCTTCGACCATCCACCTAGACAACGCGTGGCGTAGACCGGGCGTGCTGGGCCCCTTCGACCACCCACCTACTAACAGCGTGGCATGGACCGGGCGTGCTGGGCCCCTTCGACCATCCACCTGTAAAACGCGTGGCGTGGACCGGGCGTGCTGGGCCCCTTCGACCACCCGCCAACCTACCTAACGAACCTGGCTCGCAACAAACGTCAGGTCGGTCTCGAAGCACCAAGGGTGCCATACCTTCCAGATGCTTAACACATCATACTATGTCACATACTCCAAACAACAGGTCACCAAAGCACTGGAGGCACCAGGCTCCCACCTTCCATCAGACATCAAATCAACAGGTATTATGGGTGCGTTCACAAACACTCCAAACTTACAAACAGTCAGATCCAGAACAACCACCTGCAGGCCATGCAAACATCTACTCCACATGAGAATGGAACCCGCAACACACAGAGCAGCATCCAGTGGCCCAGCCACAGCGCCATCACAACGGTAGTAAAAATTAATGAACGGCATAAATAACCTCATGAAGACACACTACCAATATTAAGAAATTACAAGATTTCTGTGATAAGTACCGTCACTAAAGCACTAACCACTATATTATGACATATTCGATTATCTTTACATAGAGACAATTTTATAACACAAAATAACATGTCTGCACTCACCAATCGATGTCTGCAAGCAAAGGTGTATAGCGCACCCTTAACTCACCAACCAAGTTCAAGCTTCAAGCAATAGGATACCACTACATGTTGTCCAGAGATTCAACCCTAGACCCCAAGTAATAATTGTAGACAAGGCAGTCAAACAATTAGGTAACAATCACACAGCAATTAAAAAAATCAATCATCACGTAAATTGTAAAATGAATACACCGTCAATGAGTAACAGCAAAGATTATTATACTATGTTTCTAAGGCACAAAAGTTAGACTTTTGTGAAAACCATAATAATCTACAATTTGAAACAACCTTGAATCTGTAATGTGCAATCAATTGCTTTTTCTTTATCTCCACTTATTTTCTTTTAACAGACAAAAACATTGTATATTGTAGTGTACAAGAAGTTCAACGGCTTTACAATGTAATTTTTGTTTAACCAACTGCAGTGGAACCACAAAAGGGTGGTAAAGTTTCTTTTTCCATGAACATAAAAAAATAAAAGTGATCTTACTAGCTACTGTACATACTTTCCGTAACCAGATGTTTGTTAAATCTGAACTTTCTCATGCGCAGCAGATTCTTCAATTACCATTACCTTTAACACTACATACTATCAGGCAGGTAGCGTTAAGAATCCCATCACTTGAGGTACTTTTCAAACTTGTTAACCATGTTTCCAAAATAGTCATGATTCTCTCCGGGCCATGATTTGCAAAATCAAGTCTTGATTTTAGTTCCTGGTTTTTCTACCAATTAATTGGAATCTTTCCAGTATTCTTTAAATTAAACTGAACAGCTGAGCTCAACAGCCTGAAGGATTAATTTAAAACAAACCACTTTCAGGCACTTTTCAACTAAACTAACATTTACCGGTCTTAGTGCAAATGATAATTATGTGACTTTAGTTATCTTCATTAGTTTAAACTAGTTACTATTATTGTAAACTCTCCAAATTTAATTTAGCAAGAAGTAGACCTTTCAATAAGCTTTCAAACCATCATGATCAAACTTTATGGTTGAGGAATGTTTTTCAGTCGCTCCTTGTGCTGCAAATAAGATTATGTTCTGACCGAATACCCGTCACACAAGTCTTCATGTATTTGAAATTTCCCGCTAGGTACCAACTTTCTTTCAGTAGGTAATTTCACTGATCACAAGTTGTTCGATTGTTATTTCACTAGTCTCCTAAATATCAAGCCCTTATATCTCACGATCTGATGTAGGGACGACTGTGTAATTGTCAGGAAAAGCCATTATTGCATGGGTTCTTTCGGGCTAGATGTTAGACAAACCAACTTCTTTGCTTGTATGCAGGCTCACAATGTAACTGATCACGTTATGTATTGGCGAATAACTTAAACGACATTTCACTATGACACGTAGTTTGATCTACACGAACAATCGGTAACTCTCACTGTATTTCTCCTTAGGTTTTTATCACGAATTCACAACTCAAACCAAACCCGCCTTATTCTCTCTCGATCCTTGTGTCCTTACCTCTTGTTCGCGCCATAAACCAATGTCAAGTGTTAACGTCAAGTTGACATCTGTCAAAGTCATTTGAAACCATAGCGCTCTTCAGAACGATATCTTAGAAATGCCGACATATAGTTTAGTGATGTGTTTGGTGAAATTTGTGTAAAGCTGTAACATGGAAATATTGTAATAACAAACCAATTTTTTTAAAAGTGTAACCGTGAAGTTTCTTGCCATTTCTTCTCCACAGGAAACGACCAACCTGAACCGTGCACCTTTTGTCGACGCTTTATAAGTGCCCATGTAGGCCTATGTGAAATAAAAAAACATTTGATTTGATTTGATTTAGCATTTTTACAAAAGTGCAGAAAATATACAGTAAGTGTGTCTAGAGCGTGCCGCACTAAATTTGTTCAAAGATTCTCCCCTTTTCTTGGGCACCAATTTCCATAAAAACCATCTTTACAACTAAATTAATCGTATCCTCAACACGTATCCCCTTACCAAACTCAAATGTAAAACAACCGTTACAAACTGGCTCATTGTCCATGCTAATTCCGAATAGTTACTACTTGTCCAGAAATAACTAAATCGTTACGTATTCAATATACACTACACTACTCTATACTACACTACACTTCACAACACTCCTACATCTTACACAACACAAAACCTAAAATCGTCAAGCTGTAAACTAACGCAATAAATAGTTTCTCTTTTTCTTCACATGACTTAATTGTGGTCTAACTTTTTCAGTACTGATATTGTCTTATATGCTCCTTGTCTAAGTAAGAGTCGGTTATGTTCATTGGATGTGAACTGATTTCGAAGATACAGGTTTTTACCTAGTTTGGCAATCAGGAGTTCATTTCTGTTGGAATCCTCTTATATGTTATGTTTTTAGTATTGAAACTGTAGTAGGCTAAGTTCTGTCTTTTGTCAAAAACATTATTATTGTTATTAATTATAAAGGACCATGGGCACTTTTGTATGAACACTGGGCCCACTTTTCAAAGTTGTGCAACAGTGATGAAACCTATGACATATGAAAGCTCTTGATGCGTACTTTATTTCATTCTATGGCAGCTAAGTTCAAATCCAGCGCGAAAATGGCGGTTTGGTATGTTCAAAAAAATATATTGTAAATGAAAAATGCGCATGACTTGTTAGGTAGGGTAGATAAGGCTTATTTGGCGGAGATGTGTGTCACCTACATAGGATTTGATGGCGTTGTAAATCAACACCGCATGTCGTGCGGTGTTCCACAGGGCTCGGTTTTCTGACGGCATAGTGGTCATGGCTGAGTCCATGGAGAGCATCAGTAAAATGCTCGATGACCTTAGTAGAGCTTCCGAAAGAGTGGGTCTTAACATGAACATGGACAAAACCAAGGTCATGGTGAATGCCCATGTAACACCCACTCCTATCAATATCGGAGACTCTACACTCGAAGTTGTAGACGATTATGTCTAATTGGGACAAACGGGGGTCTAATTGGGTCTTCGAGAAAGAGGTCAACCGTCGAATCCGACCGTCGAATCCGAATCCGGCTGCGGGAAAGTGCGGGAAGTTGCGTGGTATAATCTTCTCGTCCAATTTACCGCAGTGTCTCAAGACAAAAGTCTATGACCAGTGTGTGTTGCCAGTGGTCACCTATGGGACCGAGACGTGGTCGCTCACAATGGGCCTTATCAGAAAGCTTATAGTCACCCAAAGTGCAATGGAGAGGGCTATGCTCGGAGTTTCTTTGCGTGATCACGTCAGAAATGAGGATACCTATCCGCAGGAGAATCAAAGTTACCGATATAGGTCGAAGAATTGCCAAACTTAAGTGGCAGTGGGCAGGGCACATTGCTCGCAGAATGGATGGCCGATGGGGCCGAAAAGTTCTGGAATGGCGACCGCGAACCGGAAGACGATACGTTGGATAGCCTACGATCAGCACTATGTAGACCGATGATCTAGTTAAGATTGCGGAAAGGCACTGTATGCGAGACACATGGGATCGGTCAATGTGGCGACGCCTGGAGGAGGCCTATGTCCAGCAGTGGACGTCTTTCGGCTGAAATGATGATGATGAAGATGATGATTCAAAAATCAACTTAAATACACAATGGTAAAGTCAATTCTTGAGCTAGTGGTGTTAGATTAATATGTCTCGAATAATAATTAATTCTGTCTTTGTTTGTAACATAAAAAAACATGTACGGACTCTTTACCTATATTTAAGATCTTGCATGCTTGATTTGTATGCGTTTAGCATGATTGACAATTAAATTATTTTCATACGGTTGAAGGTTTTCACCAACTAATTCCGTGTTCCGTGAGTGTGCTCGTGGCACACGGAATCAATAGCGGGCTCTATCAGTTTACCAGCATAGCGTTATTTGAGATAAAATTCTTTTTTGTCACCTGTGCAAATAACAATAAAAAAAGACTTTGTCTTTTAATCAAAGTAACTTCGCAAACGTATCTAGTAGGTACACTTACCAGCGAAAAGAACATGATATGTTGCTGAACAGTCAAGTCTTCGAAGTACAGGTTATGTTGCGGGCAGAAACCGAGGATCTTGCGTAGTTCATTTTTCTGCGTCACCGTGTCCTTTCCGTTCACGTATACCTTTCCTTCTGTGGCACTTGTCATTCCTGTGCAACATTGATAAAGGCTTTGGTATGGTTTACTAATGATAAGCATAAAATATATTCCCATAATTTATATTGGCATAACGAAATTCAACATGTTGATCATTACGCATAATATTATTAGGCATAAATGTTTGGCATAATGTTTATTGCCATAAATACTGTTGGCATAATATATAATGATGCATAGTGTTAATAATGTTTTTAGGAATAAAACAAACATGTTCACGGCTCAAGGGTGGCCCAAGGGTCACCCCCGCCGCACATTAACCTAATTCAACTGAGTCTTTATATCAAATATATTTAATTTAAATTAATAAAAAAACGAAGTACAGAGTATCGAATGCCCCAAATATCGATATTAAAACACTTTGAAGTTGCTTCTGACACTTTGAACATTGACATTATATTTTTTATTCGTTGCGTTAGTATTTTAATTTTCGACGTAAAAATATTTACCCATATAATTATTATGACGAATACATATTATGCCTTAAATATTTATACAACTGTAAACGATGCCAAAAAAAAATGTCCAAATAACAGTTATGGTAGCCATTGCATTATGCAAAAGTATTACTATGCCAAACAATATTATGCTTACAAATATTGTGCCAAGAGGGTATTCCTCTTTCATAGAGGGAATTGGTCGTTCCGTTTGAAATTAAACATTAATTTATTTTGGATTTATAATATACTACCCAAATATCCCACTGCGAAAATCTGCAAATATTTTTGTTATTGATAAAACTTTATTTTCGTGGATGATTCCTCATAGTAGAATATATTGCTGTAGGGTTCCCTGGAAATATAAGGCCGCTTTTACGTTAACTAAATAAATTCAAATTAATGTTTGATCATTAACCCCCAGTATCCAACGTCATTTGAAAGAAAGTGGTGTAGAAAAAAGGAAGAAATAAAGTTGCCAGATTTCAGCTAGCCAAAATCTATGGGTTGCCAGTTTACTTGCCTGGTAACAAATAAATGGCGGCTAACTGAGGTCTAGATGATGTTGCATATATTATTATGCACTCACAATACAGGGAAATTCTTAGTGTAGGACAAAATTAAAACGAAAAACTAGTTGCCGCTAGATGTGGCCAGCCAATTCTGCAGTTTAAACGCTTTCGTGATGGAAACTTTGATTTGAAGAACGAACCACGTGGAAAACCGCCCACACAGGTGAATAACAATTAATTGAAAGAGATGGTGGAAGCCGGTCCGAGCCAAACTACCCAGGAATTAGCGGCATGGCTTAACGTAACCTTACCAACAATATTGACTTATTTGCGTCAAATCAATAAAATAAAAAAATATGAAAAATGGGTGCCTCATGATTTCACTGATCTTCAGAAAAAAACGCGTGTTGAAACTTGTGTTGCCTTGTTGATTGATATAGAAATGAAGGAATATTGGATCGAATTGTGACATGTGATGAAAAGTGGATTCTTTATCGTAATTCTCTTATGATAATCGTAAGCGAAAACTGCAATGGCTGACCCCAGGTCAAACGCCGCAACAGTGTCCTAAAGCAAAGCTTACCAATAAAAAGGTAATGGTAACTGTTTGGTGGTCTCAGCATAGTGTTTTGGGGGTATGTGGAACTGGGTGTAAAGTCCCACAAACCTCCATAGAAAAGGGAGGATCCTCCGACCAGACGGGTGTTGTGTCTGGTCCGGGCAACTGCCCAACGGTTATCGTCGGACTGTTGTATACGTTCAAATCGCGCCGCAAACTTTGCTTGCGCGATGTAGGATTTGTGTGACGTCATGTCATTACTTTGTAAGTGGCGGTGTCGGTGCCGCTACAGTGTTATTCTCTATAGCATTCTCCGATCTGGTCAAGCAATAACGGAAGATGACTACTGTGCCGAACTCCGAACAATGATAGCAAAACCAGCAGTGAAACAGCCCCGACTCACGAATCGATCTTCACCATGATTGCTCCATGATAACGCGAGACCTATAGAGATACAGCACGAGAAACCGTTTTAACTCTACAGGAACAGCAATTAGAAACCATTCGTCACCCTCCGTATTTACCAGACCTTGCTCCAACGGACTACCAATTTTTTCGTGATTTGGACAATTTTCTACGTGATAAAAAGTTTTCTTCTCAGGAGGCAGTACAAAAAGCTTTCACACAGTTTGCCGAATCTAGATCACCAGAGTTCTGTGTGTTCCTATTAGATGGCAGCAATGTATAGATAATAATGGTGGTTATATTGATTAAATAAATATGTTAAATTAAAAAAAAAACTAATTTAAATTTTTCAGTACAAATCTGCAATTTCATAATTTAAACCCCAATAATTTAACCAAAATCAAACCAATAATTTAACCCCAAATTAATGGGTCAAAAGTGTAGCCAAAAACAAAACAAGTGAAGGTAAAATATAAAAAAGTCAACATTACCCGCAGCCTAATTGCGTAAGTGAATTCTGCAAAGCAAACAAGTTGGAACCTTCCCAAAAACAACTTTTCGTATTGCATATTACACTCTGAAACGGAAAGGTTATGCTCCTTTCATTACCAATATTTTGACGTAGAATTGATTGTAAAAGAATGAATGAAAGCGGAAGAATCAAGATAAAACTTCACTATTGGTATTGTGTAATGCAAATGTCAACTCCGTAGTATATCTAAGTAGTCTGTGTTCAACTCAAAGGAGGATTTGGAAAGCTAACGCTATCTTTCCAAATTAGTTTCGCAATACCGAAAAAGTTGAAAGAAATTATTCTGATTCTTTGAAAGAATCGACTTGTTTCCTTTGCAGAATTCACTTACGCAATTAGGCTGCAGGACATTGCATCAATCACTAACACTACGCAAAACATTACTTCTTTAAGGCTCCAGTACGCTTTAATCTTGCAGTCTTCACAGCAGCAACGGTAGCTGGCACAGTCGTTTTTCGATTGTTCAGGCCGGGCTCACTGGGAATTGATTCTAGCGCTGGACTAGACTGGCGCAATCTTGTCCAACTCAGTGCCGCGTATCGTCGGGATAAAGGACATATACGCAGCCTTAGTCCAGCACTTGGTGACGCTGCATCTTTACCTCGCAGCCAAGAAAACGTCATGCTGCCCCTTTGTAAGGAACTCAGATAAAGTGACGCCCGAAGCCCTTAATTTCGTTTTCGGGAACCAAATCCTATCTCTGACTGCAAGACTGCAAACCTTAAACAAGATAGGCCTGGTTTTGTTGGCAATCGCTCGCCCCATCCTGTGACAACGACTGATGTCAGCAACGGTGAATTCGCTCAGCTGCAGCCTATTTCAGACCACCTCGGTGATCAACTTGGCGGTGTCCTCCTTTTGCTCTTCACCAATTCCATGCAGGAGCAAAATCTTCCTTCTGCCCCGCATCTCCATCTGGACGACACTTCGAGCTAGAAACCCCACCTGCTGCTGAAGACTGTTGAGTGCCTGTGTTATAAAACTAAACTCTGCAGCCAGGCCAGAAGCTGTGACAGATGACTTAGGGGTGGTTCTCAGCAATTCTTCCTCAGAAACAGCCATTCTTGTATGAAACATCTCCTTCAGTTCACTCAGAGTGCTTGATAGTGAATCCATCTTAGTGTTATGATGTGACTGTAGTTTTTAATAGTGAAAATGTGCAGAGAAAACGCTACTCCAGCAGGTATAGATTGTTAACTTTTATTATTAGGCATTTTTCTATGTCTAACTGTTACACACGAAGGAAAAAACATACATACATCTTTACGTACCTTCCAAGCTAAAAAATCTTACTGTGTTAAAATCGGTTGCTAGTTTATAAAAACTCCTGAACAGACAGGCGTGACGCGACAATGAACGGCCATTTTTAGGGTTCTGTAACCAAAGGGTCCAAACGAAGCCCTACTGCTGTCCGTTGTCTGTCAAACAATTTTGTGATGAAGAATTTTTTAACTTCCCATTGACGTATGAACTTGAAATTTGGTGATAATGTTTATTATTACGTACTGTAAGAGCTCAGAAAAACAAGGGATAATAATAAAATATTTAATTAAAAATAAACTTATGCAGTACAATACAATGTTAGGTAGGTCCTAAGCCATCGGTGTCCGCCAGAAAAGAGAGCGCGAACCTCGGTGCAATATGCGAGCTAGGCGAGCGGCCCGTGCGTTGCTATCTTCACAGTTGTCAACTTCATGACGGCTCTCGAGCGCCATCTATCGCCTTACAGTCGGCCTTCCTGAAACAGCTGCGCGCCCCGCGTAGCTCTTGCCTCTTGGTTTTGATGACGGCACAGCTTGCTCACGAATTCACGATGCGGTGACGACGCAGTGCGATTGGCATCTTCTTGTGAGCGTGAACTGACTTCTGAATGTAAGTGCGATTGACGTCTGAATGTCGACTTGAACTGACGTCTTAATGTCAGTGTGATTGACGTCTTAATGTCAATTTGAACTGACGTCTGAATGTCAGTGTGATTGACGTCTTAATGTCAATTTGAACTGACGTCTGAATGTCAGTGTGATTGACGTCTTAATGTCAACTTAAACTGACGTCTGAATGTCAGTGTGATTGACGTCTTAATGTCAACTTAAACTGACGTCTTAATGTCAGTGTGATTGACGTCTTAATATCAACTTGAACTGACGTCTTAATGTCAGCGCGTAGGCTTCTGAATGCCAACTTAGACTGACTTATAAATAACCGGTCGACCGTGTCAGTATGACTAACTTCTTAATGTTTACAAAACCCAATCTAAATTAAAACTGATTGTGGTTATAATGATGGTTTACCCTTCGGGGTCCATAAGAATGAGGGGATCATAAATGTCGAGTCACAATAGCCTCTTAAGGCATCGTCTTCCTCCTAAGGACGACACACGACTAATTATCAAGAATACAACCTCTTAAGGCTGGATGTATTATTGAATTTGGTTTGTAAGGTTATGTTAACCCTTTACCAACGCCTCTGAAGGCTAGCGCTATAGAAACAAAAATCGATCATAAATATTGTTTAATATTAATAATTACTTTTTTTTTTTTTTTTTACTATGTATAGGCCTGTGTTTGACCACAATCTCACCGTGGTCAGTGATGATGTGGCCGATGGTGGTAAGCACACAAAGCCTAGAAGGGAACTGGCTCTCAAGTGCTGCTGTCGGAACACACCGGAAGGTGCTTGGCGACAGATTTTCAACTTGAGGGTGGTTGCCAGCCAGGCGGGTACTACAAAGTACCCTACCACCGTGCTATGGTTTCCTCAAGATGTTTTCCTTCACCGAAAGCTCAAGCTCATTGTAGGATTCGAACCCGCGACCTTCGTCTCGGTATCCGACGTCACTACCACTGAGCTATCATCGCCTTACTGAGCTATCATCGCCTTAAAAAATAAAAAATGGATCCATTTAACATTTTTTTTATTGTGCACTAATCAAATGAAATAAATCGTCCTGAACATCATTACTTTCGTAATTCTTTACTCAGAACTAGAATTATCTGACTCATCGGAATGATTACATTGGAAAAGCTTTAACTCATCCCTAGCCAAAACATTTTCATAAAGTCGGCCACGGTTACGTGTACTCTTAATCACGTACCGATCATGAGGCAGGACCTTTACAATTTTATATGGCCCGTCAAAACGCGGCATAAGTTTACCACTACGTAAACCCTTACGAATGATCTTTCTTTCGGCAAGAACTAGATCACCTATCTTAAAAGGAGCTTCATAACGCCGTTTTTGATCATATTTGTCCTTTGCCTGCTGAGACAATTTAGCTGATCGGGTGACAGCAACATCCCTCAACCCGTCTAAATTTGGTGATCTTTCGGGCAAAACTATATTGCCTACTAGTCTAGGTCGAAACCCATAAAGAAGTTCCAATGGAGCCTTACCCGTACTATTATTTATGTTAGAATTTAATCCTAACTGTACCTTAGGTAAGTATTTCTCCTAGTCATTTTGGTCATCACCAACGTGTGCTACAAGGGCGTCAAGTATAGTCCTATTAAAACGTTATATTTGCCCATTCGCCCTTGGACTAGCGACCGCCGACATGACATGCTTTATTTGCCTTTGAGTGCAATATTCTTTAAAGTCTTTGCAACTAAAAGCTTTGCCTCGGTCGCTTATTATACGACTTGGAACTCAAGTTTTAATTAATTGGTCAAACGTCTGCAACACATATTTACAACTGACGTCTCGAACAGCTTTGATCCATATAAACCTCGTGAAGGCATCTATTATTGCTAGAATGTGCATTTTGCCTGATGGGCTTTTACAGAACGGGCCAAGATGGTCTATGAACCGTGTGAAAAGGTGCGGCCACCTTTTCAATTGGATGCAACAAGCCCTCACGACGACCAGTTGGTTTTTTAGCATATTAACACGATATACAACCACGAGTGTACTTTTGGATAAACCGACGCATACCGTGAAACCAGTACTTTGACTTGCATTGTAAGTTTTATTAAAATTAACGTGACCGTTATTATCATGAAAACTTTGAACGAGAGACCAACGTGATATTCGTGGAACGACCACATTTTGACCATTTCCAATTTTTCTAAATAATACACCATTCTCAAACAAGAAATCTTTAGCCAAGCCATTAGTTATGCCCTTCGCAACCTCATCCTTCAACTGGTCCACGAGGGTACGCAACGAGTCGTCATCCTGCTGCACACATTCAATTAGGTCCTTTTCAACACATCGCATTACTGAATCCACAGGATTACGACTCAGCGCATCCACGTGAGCCATGGATTTGCTGGCACGATACTCAAAAGTAAAATCAAAGCCTTGAACTTCAAGCCACCACCGGGCTATACGGGGAGACAAATCACGTTTGGCCCATGTCCAGCGTAACGCGCTACAATCGGTTACTAGAATACATTTTAAACCTGACACGTATATCTTAAAATTTTTCAGGCTCATGACAACAGCCAACGTCTCTAGTTCGAAACTGTGATACTTTTGTTCGGCAGACGTAGTCTGACGACTCGCATATGCGACTGGTTTCCACGCACCGTCCGGTTGCTTCTGAAGCAATATTCCGCCTAACCCTATTTTAGACGCGTCTCTATGAATTTGGGTTTTATAATCCGGATTAAACAACGCCAACACTGGTTGTTTTACTAAAATTGATTTAATGCGGTGGAATGCAACAGACTGTTCGTCACCCCATATCCATGGTTGGTCCTTTTTCGTTAGGATAGTGATAGGACGAGCGAGGCTAGCAAAATTGGGCACATACTTCCTAAAATAATTTGCCAGACCCATAAACTGACGTACCTGATGTACGTTTCCAGGCACAGCAAAGTCATGAACTGCAGTGAGCTTATACTTGGACGGCCTGACTTCGCCATCACACACCCCATGCCCTAAATACTCTATACTTGAAACTAAGAAAGAACACTTGTCTAACCTGAGCGTCACATTAGCATCCCGTATTTTCTCTAATAAGGCTTTGAGACGGTGCAATGCATCTTCATAATTTTCAGTGTAAACGAGAATATCGTCTAAATATGCTGTCGCACATTGGAAACGTAAACTACCGAGAATGTTGTCCATTGCGCGCTGAAACACTGATGGTGCATTCACCAATCCAAAGCTCATATGCGTATACTGGTAGTGCCCATCCGGTGTTATGAACGCTGTATACTGTTTACTATCATCAGCAATTTGAATGCAATGATAGGCTGACATAATATCAAGACATGTGAAAACACGTTGCTTGGATAACCGGTCTAACTGATCTTGTATTACGGGTAAAGGATACCTTTCCTTTTTAGTAATTTTATTTAATGCACGGTAATCCACGCACATGCGTACTTCACCGGACTTTTTGGGGACCAATATGACGGGACTGGCATATGAGGAATTTGATTCCTCGACTAATCCTTTACTTAATAAGTCTGATACAATATCACGGACTTTCTCCCGGTCTCCTAAAGACATTCGATACGGACGGTAATAAATAGGCTTCGTATCAGTTAATTCAATGTGCATTTGGACTGAACATTTTCCAATTTTATTTTCACTACCCAAAAAACAATCAGAATATTCGTGCAGTAAAGATTCTAGGTCATTCACAACCTTTGGTTCCAGGTAATCCCCTATTTTGTATTTATTAATATCGTCCGTGACCGTTATCATCGCTCGCGCCACACATCGGTTGCGCGGTAGTTTTATGACCTCATTACTAATATTAATTATGTTTAAGACAACTTTGCCATCAGTAACCTCGATGTTGCATTCGGGAATAATACACTCCGCCCTCGGAGTATTATATTCAGTAGCACGCAGTTTAATCGAACCAGAAACAACATCAAAACAAGATAATAGTATTTTATTTACACCGGGTTGCAAAATTACTTCGTCATCCGAAACCAACTTGACGCGCTCAACTTCACTACACGAACTGGCGGGTAGTTCGAGAAATTGATTTGCATTAAATAAAGGGTCTTTCAACAAGGACGGGCCGATGTTAAAATTGAATAAAACAAGATGTGTGTGAGATATTAACGAAATTTATTTTTTATTTAAAAGGCCCATTTATGCCAATTATGGATGGAATATGACATCGTTCAAATGTCCGCTGTTTTCCTGCCATGGTGGAGCGTTTGAACCTGTCCTTGCAGGCAGTCTCCGAATGGGGCGATGCCAATCTGGTCAGATTGAATGCTGCTAAAACCCAGGCGTGTCTTTTTTCCGCAAAAAAGAGCCAATTTCAACCGGCTCCAACTTTCCGAGATGTAACCGTTCCAATAAAGGACCATTGAGCTTGGCTTTACATTGACATCGACTCTCAATTTTGGCCCATACATTGAGGCAAAGGCTCAGCTGGCAACCAAAAAGCTGGGGATCCTTGCAAAGGTGAGAAGGTACTTTACGCCGAAACAGCTTTTCAATTTGTATCAAGCGTAAGTACTGTTTTCATCTCTGGGGCGGATCTGCCAAATACCAGCTTGATGCACAAGAGTTGATCGAAAAGCGGGCCAAGAGGCTCATCGCGGCGTATAATGTTTAAAGGCTGTATTACATACTACATAGAAGAACTTTAATAGTAGTTTATGAAACTGTTGCATAATAAGGGGTATTAAAACATGATTGTTTGTTTAAAAACCGAGCTGTAGGCGATGTTTTTAATAGTATTCACACGAATGTTTTAATACCTAGTTATGTGCAGTTTCATATACTACTTTATCTACACTCTTACATTGGGATTGAACCTACTAAATACCTTATTTTGCATTTTCTATGCCATAAATTCGTGATAGCATCATCATTATCCGCCTAGCCTTTTTCCCAAATATTGTTGGGGTCGGCTAAATAAATTCATGATAGCATTTATCATATAATTTTCTCGACTTTGCTGGTAATAGATTATGAGTAATTTCCTTCGCCGCATCTAAAATATCGGGCGGAGTCAAATTTTCTTCACATTCACTGATATCTGACAATTTTTAAGCAATAATTTAAAAAAAAACATGAGATTACTGATTGCTGGTTTTGCTGTACTGACAGCAAAACCTGTAAAACGTATGAATGGCGCCGAAACACAGCACATCACCGCATAAACCGCGCATGCGCTAAGGCATAGCAAGCACTGCGATTTTTATTCGCGCGATTTTTTTTCGCCCTTCTGTACCTATGGAATTGTATGAAGTTGTTTGCATTGCGATAAAAATAATCGTACGGAAATAATACCGCAAGAAATCCGTGTTTTGCCACAGAATCCACCGCACCGCGACGCGAATTTAATTCGTGCGAATAATTTGAGCTCTATGAACATGTAGAAAGAGACAAAAATCGCAGTGCGTTTTAAGCCTAAAACGGACATTGTCACAGAAAAGTAAAAACTGGAATATTTCTTTTTTAATAGGTACTATAAAAATGCCATAACAAAAAAATAATTGATGGAAACAAAGTCATGTATCGTAATAGCGAAAAATTTTTTTATAGCATTACTTTGTTAGAGAAAAAGTGTTTTAATAAGATTCTACTTTTTTCGGTATTGTGTTTATAAAGTATGTCAATATAAACTCGTTTTGAAGTTTATACTTCGAATAATAAGATATTAGAGTAGATAATAGATATTTATGCTCCAAGTGCGGAAGGTAGGCGAAATTATCTTACGTACGTGTATCATACAATATTTTACTATGCATTGTGCGAGAAAATAAAAAAAATATATCTGAACTAAACAAGAAATTAATAAATGGCTCAGCATATCCACAGATTAACTAATAGTTCCTTAGGCTACTGCGCAAGTGCAAATAGCTGTCACACCGTAACGCAAAAAGGCACGAGCAAAATATTCATTCTGCCAAACATATTTAATGAATATTTAAAATCAATTTATTGATCAATATTTTAGATATTGATCAATAAATTGAAGTAGAATCTAGAGTAATTAAAAACGCCTTTAATGAAGTATTAGTTTTATTTTACCTCTTATATGAATGATAATCTGTACTTAACTAATTTGTAAAACTTTACTCAAATAATAAATGCTCTATGCGTCGCGCTCACGTTGGCGTTAAAATTTAAAAAAATACAGAAAAGTAAAAAGCACTAGTGAAAAAAGTGACACTTTCCGCACAGTTTGGCTGCTTGGAAAACGCTCTTTTCGAGGACATGCATTGTAAAAGAATATTCGTATTTTAATCAGGGTACATTTAAACGAAATTTTGGATGGATAGATGTATTTTACTACTTGTTATTACTCAATAACACCAAAACGGCTGAATGGAACTGGATGAAATGCCACAGAGATCGATTTTAGTCCGTAATAGCACATAGGCTACTTTGCTACCCGGTATAATGTTTCATTGGGATAAGAAAACACTTTCACACGGGCGAAGCCGCTAACAGAAGCTAGAAGTCAGTTACCTGTTATGATTGACATGAGGGTAGTCTTGCCGGCTCCGTTGTGGCCCAACAACATAGTGATTTCCCCCTTATACACCTCCAATGAGACGTTCCTTAACGCTCGATGTTCCGGGTAAATCTGTAGAAATAATTAAATTAAAGAAACTATCATCGTTTAATAAATAACATCACGCCTGCTATACCCGGGTGTGTAACGTTTGAAATAATAACCGTTACGTTATTAGTTCCAAAATTTTTGACTGAATTTCATTTCACCTAAATCTTTTCAACTATTATCGTTTTGTTTTTTTTTACTTCATGGAAGTCACGTCTGCCACTGTGTTAGTTGACCTATTATCAATTCGATTTTATTCGTTACTCCGACGTTTCATTTGGTTGAAAATCTTTTTACCGAAGTTACACTTAGCCGAAATAGCATTTGTTCGAAGTATTTATTTTTTATACGCGCATACTAAGTGAGAGAGAAACAGTGGGCGAATACAAATGTTTAAAAGAGTGACATGAAAAATTAGGGGCTCCTTTTCTGTTTGCAGGGTCTAAAGTAACCTAACATGAAGAAGATGACGGGAGCTGAGTCCGCTCGCTTTGCTCGCTCACTTCAGCTCTCGTCATCCCGTTCGAACCTAACCTATCCGTGACCGGGTTGCCCTAACCTCCCGAGCTCGCTACGCTCGCTCTTGGACTAATTCTTTGAAATAATAATAATTATTATTATTATGAGCCTATTATGGCCCACTGCAGGGCAAAGGCCTCCCTTCCGTCTTTCTATTTTTCCCTGTCTCTTGCTACATCTTGCCAATCCTGCAGATAGACGTCTAATTCGTCACGCCATCTCTTTCTGGGCCTACCGCGTCGCCGGAAAATTAAAAATATGAATTAATTGAAATAATTTATTAAGAAAAATGTCTAATGCATGATAGTTATTATTAAAACATTTGCATGGAAATTCAAAATAAATACGTAAATACAGACAAGACTGCGTAAAGTCTGTTTTGTTGCGATTCGTTTCTGACTCTAAATTTTTTAGCACAACATAATGACTATTTATGACATTATTTCATCTTTTATTTGTTAAGAATTAAATTATTTATTTTGACATCAAATAATATTTAGAAGTTGTTAAATATTTATTACAGCTTCTTACATATGTACATACTTATACCATAAACAAAAGTAAACTATACAAAATTATACTTAAACTAACTACTTATACTATATACAAAAGAAAGGTACACTTAGGCGTCGAAGTACTCCTCCACATCGCTGTCATCCGGGAACGTGCCCAGAAGACTGGCAGCATTGCCACGTTGAATGGCAATGCTGATTCTCTGCGCAAAGAAAGATCCAGCCCTCCGGTCACGCACAGCGTCGATCAGTCGGCGAGAGATCTCTTTAAAAAGCAGACGTGCACTCGGGCCCCATGTCCCAAGCGTTTCGACCCCAAACGGCTCAAAACTGTAATTACCAATTAGGTTACAGTATTTGCGCCGCTTGAGGGCCTCAGCAACCGCAGCAGCAGCGCCAGCACAGCCCGCCGAACTAGGAACATGAGATAGCGCAAGGGTGTCGACACAGGTTGCGTCCCACACCAGAGGCCTACCCACCTTCCACGGCACCAACGTCATGCCATCTGGTCTCTTCCCATCGTCACGTACCAAACCGTTAGGTTCTAATACAGCTGGTACGCTGGCGGTGATAAGGGCTCGACGAATAATGTCATTGATGCTGGCGTGTCGTGCTATGCGTCCTGCGCTCTTGCAACAAGACAGGCCATGGTGCCCAAGGCTGCCGACAGCTTCACCACATTGGCACCGATGTGGAGCAACACAAGGTGCGCCTAAGCGTAGACAGGTTGCGAGCCGAAACGAAGAGTCATCCATCATAGTGCCTATGGTGGATGACGGGAGTGCTTGAAGCCACAAACCCGACTCCCATTCCCCCACAGCCAGCAGACGCGCACGCTCAGCAGTACTAGACGATGTATTTATAAGATTATTCTGAATAATACTGCAGAGCGGCACATCCCATCGTCTCTGGGAGGACAGGTTGTCGGGTAGATCCGTATTGGGACAAGCCATTTTCCAAGCGTTCAACGCATCGGTCAAACACGGTACCTCAAAATTAACCAGTGAAGAAGATAAGATGTTCCTGGTTAATTTATCAGTACCGTAGACCGAGGAGAGGAAGGCTGGTAAACTTATACTTGAAATTTTGCGCACGCCGAGGCCGCCCAAGCGAATGGGAAGCGTGGCTTGTTGCCAAGCTCGGTCGTCCAAGGCCACATTTAGGATAGCTGAAAGTGTGTTCTTTATAATTTGGTCTACTTTTTCTAAAAGTTGTGGGTGTTTCCATAAATGAGAGGAGCGAAGGCTATAAGTAAATTTTGGTCCAAAGCAACAATATCGGATAAGTGTGTAGGCCGAATGCATGTTAATTTTGAAAAGTCTTTCCGAGACATCGTTAAAATTTTGTATTTTCTGTTCAATGAAATTTGGAAAGGATTCATCAAAAATAGGAGAACCCAGGAGGTGAAGAGAGTTTCTCTCGGTAATTTTGATATTAGGTGCTATGGCGTTGAATTTTGCTAAAGTAGTCTGTCGGTCAGTAGTTTGGGGGAGGTAAATTTCGCATTTCGAAAGGTTAAGTTCTAGCCCAATAGAGCTAAATTTATCATTCAAAAAAGTTAAATCGTTCAAGACTGTATCTACGTCACCTCCTAGGGTTCCATCATCCAAATACCAAACATTGAATTTTGAATTTAGTTGCCGAATGATTGGGTTTATTGCCAAACTGAAAATGACTGGCCCAAGAGGGTCACCTTGTTGACAACCAACAGCTGATTCCAAAAGGTTTTCCTTGTAGAGTAATTTAGTGGGGTGCCTATAACATTGATATAGAAAACTGTAAATTTTGGGTATATGTTTTTGAACTTCTGTCAACAAGGTATCCCTATTTACGGAATTGAAGGCATTTTTTATGTCAACCTTAAGTATGACCTCACCTTCATTGCTGTTGAGGTATGTAGATAAGGCGTGTACCGCAGCCTCACAGCCCCCCTTGGACCCGAAGCCCAGCTGTAGGGGCTGGAATTTGCTGGCCAATGTTTCACTGTAATAAGCACAGCAAATTTTGGCTGCGATACGCCTGTAGGTAGACCCTACGGCAATGGGACGAATGCCGCCATCCTTCTTGCACAGGGCACATAGATTTGCCCCATACAAAATATCAATGACGGCTTCGTTCACATTGCCGGAGAGCATAAGGTTGATGAGGGCCGTCAGCTCCTTCAAAAGGGACTCACCAGCTTCCCCGGCGCCTGCGCACATTAAATCTTTCAGATGTTGGGGTGTCAGGCCGTCGAGGCCGCCGGCGGATCCACTCCGGAAGGAGCCTACGGCCGCACACAGTTGTTGGGCTGTAATTCGCAATAAGTTGTTTTCAGGATCGGGGGGGTCGGGGAAGGTGAGATCATCTGCCGGGGCGGGGTGTTTGCTCTCCAGAGCTGCAAGTGTCTCTGGAGAGTACGGTGCAACCACATCGCTGCTGAAGATGATTCTAGCCGCACCTCTGATATCACCCTCACCTAGTTTAGACTCCACATGGTGCAATAACCCTCTTTGGGGGAGGTGTGATGTTAATTTAGGTTCGAAACTTTGGGCCGAAATGTTACAGTTGTCTTTAATTTGAGCGGTTAAAGTTTTTTTGGTAGCCAGATCTTTTTGTACATGTAGGATTCTAAACGGGAAGGTGAGTAATTGCTCCCAAGCACTTAGTGAGTTCTCTTGGGCGGCGAGACGGACACAGCGTGCTAGGCTCGATGCCACGGATGGTCTCGCGCCACGAGGAACTCTTTTTAAAACAGGTGTTGAAGTTTTGAATTTCGCAAGCTTTTGCCAAAGGGGTTGAGGGGGTGAATTAGGTGTATAAGTACTGGTTATTGTTGGGCATGATGAAGGCACATTGTGGGATTTGTGTTTCTTACCCAGATGTACCTTCAAACCTCGTTCACCTTTAAAAAACCGTGCTTGGGAACAGTGAGGGCATCTGACTAGGGCATCCAGCGATGTGGTAGGTTGACAAGCGCTTCGTACGGCATCGCTACTGTCGTTTATATTAAGCATATAAAAGCAAATCTATAATACAATACTTACAGAAAAATTAAAAAGTCATAAAAACTATAAAAAACGCACTTAAAACTATATTTACACTGCACCATTTACTTAAAACTAAAACCAAATGTTGAAAAATAAACACATTTTTGCACTATAAAGTCACTGTCACATTGTGACACAGACGCCAACGGGGCTCTTGGGCGCCCCGCGCACGCAGAGCAGTCTTCCTGGCCAGCAACAATTAGGCAATTATGTGTGCTATAAACGAGCAATTCTTGTATGTATGTATATATATATAATCTCTCGTAAACGGATCCAACAATTTTCATGAAATGTAGTATGCAGGGGATTTCAGGGGCGATAAATCGATCTAGCTAGGTTTCATTTTTAGAAAACGTCGTTTTCTTTATTTTCACCCGAGCAGAACTCGGACATCCAGGTACTGAATGATTTAATTAAAAATTAAAAAATCCACCAGTTTTTGGGTACTTTTTCTGTTGACAGTTGACCAAAACGTTCATACGTAGAATTGATTGTAAAAGAATTAATGAAAGCGGAAGAATCGAGATAAAACTTCACTATTGGTATTGTGTAATGCAAATCATAAATTGATTATTATCCTAGAAAATATTCAAATGTCAAATCATTAAATTATTATTTCATTAAATTGAAAAAAAGTAACCGGCTATGTCACATCACATCACATCAATCACCGGCTATGTATTTGTGACCAAATAATATTCCGTAAAATGTTGTTTCGGTGTGGTGAAAATGTGGCAAATGAAAAAGTTCAAAAGAGGTTTCGACCAAAAGCAAAAAGTTATTTTGTAAATCGGCGAAATATAGTTCGGGTAAAATAAAACATTTATGCCACATGATACTTCGATGATCTGAGAGTATGTCAAATATTGCATATAACAAAAAGACGTCGGTAAAATGAAGCGGATTTCGGTAAAATTAAATTCGAACAAAAAAAATCGGAAATGTGATCGGTTCCGAATAACAAAAGTTTTGATTAATTGATCCCAATAAGAACATTTTAATTAAATTATATTCAACTAGTTTAATGTTCAGTAACTATAATATTGAAAATCTATAAATAACGTTTAATAGAATTTAGAAACGTCACAAATCGCCACCCTCTTGGAAACATTCACAGACAACGCTTAAGACGACGACTAACGCCAACGACCTTGAGGGAACAAAACGCGCACCCGTTTCGCACCCGCGCGACCCAAGATTTAGTAGTTTTTTGTACTTTCCTTATTATTCTACGACTTAAAAAAAAAGCTTCAGATCAAAATGTAGATAATTAAATTGTCTTTGAGATTGTGTCGATTTCATTAAAATATGCCCAGCGGTTTTGGTGCGATTGTCGTGTTTTTGTCCGTTTTAGACATAACTTTACTAATTAATTACACTATGTTATACGAATAAAACTCAAAATGTGCTTAGATCAAATTATTAAGGAAATAGTCTAATGTAACATATATTTATTCCAAAAAAAAAACGACTAGCCGTTTAGACGTGATTCTCATTTTAAAATCAGCTACTCAAGGGTATCTGCGCCTTAAAGGCACGCGCCGGGAGCGGCGTCAGCGGCGCGCTCTAACCCGCTGTCAGCTGTCACCGGGTGAATTCTCACTTCGCGTTTAAGTAATTATTCAATATCTCTTAAATGCTTTAACTGAGTTTCATAATTCAAACGGTAATATTGGTGTTACGCTAATACCTTTCATTTAAGATTGAAATAATGAAAATATGTCCATAAACAAATAATCATGTTTTCAATTTACGTTTATAAACGCACAGTGTTTTATCATCCCAAGGGAATACAAACTATCGTAATGTCCTTTCCAGGGTCTCAAACTATCTCCATGCTTAATTACATCTAAATCAGTACAGTAGATCCAGAGATTACCCCCTACAACCTCACAAACTTTATCTCTTTATAATATAAGTATAGATATAGATAGATACTGTTAGCGACGAGACACGATTATCATAAGAGGTCAATCATATGTTTAAGCGTAGATACATAAGTTGTAGGTAATTATCTTTAAATTGTATAATGACCAAGTAGACATCTAAGTTTAGGCTAGGAATAATGAATTGCTGTATTCAGCAAGGCATAGTAGCATAGAATTAATAATAGTTTCACCTTAAGATTGGAATGCGACCCGCATCCCGACGTACATTCGGTTTTAGGTAGCAAAATACGATCCGCCGGCTTATTACGTATCTTTTACAAGAGCAAAACGATAGCGATCGCACGCTTTATGTCATAAAAGTCGGCATTACCTGCGGTGTAGGTATGGTAGGTCCTACACAATCGTTTGCTAATCGCTCGCTGTTTGTCAAATCCACTTATTTAAAAAAAAACCGGCAACAACTCTAAAACATTTGTATTGAAGAGCAATTATTGCGCAAAAATCGCTATCGTTTTGCTCTTGCAAAAGATACGTAATAAGCCTGCCGGTATCGACCAATCGCGTAGCCGAACCGAGTGCACTGAAAAATACGCGGCTAACTAACATCTAGTTACTTAAGACGCCTATAGTGGCGCTACCAGAGCTTCGTCGCTTTTAGTGTTTTACCTAAGGTTTATCGTTGACAATGTATTGTAATTAAACAGAATAAGTGTTTCAACATATATAAGTCATAAGTTTATTATTATTATTTAATTCGGGATAAAAAACAGGAGTACAATTAAATGTGATACATACTATCTAATTAAACAAAATACTTATTATACTACTAGCAACATTATCCACTTATTACTAATTTGATAATTATTAATGCTACGTGCTAAAAAAAAAAGAGAGAGAATACATGAGCAACGTTTCTAACAACGAAATTTATGAACACAAATAGAGAAGAAAAGAAATATACACCACTTAATAATTTATAAATAGAGACGAGAATCGACTAGAGATTTCCTAAATAGTTGTGCTGTTAGATCAAAAATATCAGTGTTTTCAAATCTAATGCGAAAGCCAGCATTTGAATTACAGACGTGCCTGATATTAATAGAAAGTAGGCGGTATGAACGCGCTTGTCTACGCACTACTGTCCTCGGAAAGATGTAACAAATTTTATTTACTAAGTCTGAACAATCATATTTGTTATGCACAATACCATGTAGAAACATTGTTCCGAGAAGCAATCTTCTGGATTCAAGGGTTAACAGTTTGTAATTCTTAAGTAACATATCATGCGAACCGTGGCTGTGATAGCATCTGTAATGCCAGTTCAACATTGTAAGGGGTGTTTTACCGCAGAAAAGAGCGAAAGAAAGTTGCGCACTGATTGGCCAACGCTCGCAAGGATCAGATGCCCGCGCAAATTGTAGTATTGTGGTAGGTTAGGTCAGCACAGACCACGCTTAACGGATAACTACAGAAGAAAGCACATCGTCATCGGATTGGAGCATGCACACGCTAACCAACAATGCAAGTGAGTCAACTCGTGCAAGCGCGTCGGAGGCAAGTCGATCAACACATAAAATGTCGCCGTCGCACGACGCGAACGCTCGCCTAGCAGAGGATGCTTCTGTGAAGGAATCATCGGGGAAAACTACCTCCACCGCACCCCACACATAAGTGTCAAGTCACGCACGCCAAGAAGAGAGCCACTCTACGCGGCAGAACCCGGAAAGAAGAGTTGCTGTGAAATTGCGTCGAGTAGAAGGAAGTACACCGACGTCAATAGAAGGGAGCCTGCAGCGACCGCCTCACGCTAAGAAGCGGACCCGCGACACAGATATACTATCTGTCCGCTTGTCACATAGAAGGAAAGCTGAGGCGCAAGCGAAGCTAGCGGTGGCATTAAGGGAAATGGAATTGGTGAAGGCGGGAACAAGAGTGGCTCAAGCTGAATTAGAACTCGCAGAGGCTGAGTCAGACGAATAGGATGGTGCCGAGCTGTAAGAACGAACTTAAGAGGTCGAGAATTGGTTTACTGAAACCGGAGTTGGCCATACTAAGGATCAGAGGCCGGCTGAAATAGAAGAAAAGAAGAGTGACATACAAGAGTTATCCCATTGATAATGAAGCTGTCAGAAAACTCACGCGACATGGAACGAATGGTTAGCTTTCAAAAGGTCGTACGAGGACAGTGCTGTTTCTTATAGCAATGCGCAAAACCTAGCGCGTCTCAGAAGAACAATACAAGAGACAGCTAAAAAAGCAGAACAGAGTCTGCTGTTCACAGCCGGGGAGCCTCATGAAGTCATCAAGTGCTTGTAGTCAAGATTCAGAAGACCTGGGGCATTAGCGGAACTCGACAAAATGAAGAACTTGTCAAAGGTGGGTAAAAACCCAAGTGACATATGCATTTTTGCTAGTAAAGTGAAAAATGCAGTCAAAACGATTAAGGCATTGAAGAAACCGTAATACCTCAGTTCATCCGAAACCTTGAAGGCCGTAGTCGACAAGATGCCAACCTCCATGAAATTCAGATACCATAGAACCAGAAGAGACGAAGAACTCCAAGAATTGCTGTTAGTTGAAGCGTTTCTGAGAAGATGAGGCGATAGAGGCCGATATGTGCGGGGCATTTGCTCCACCTGAAGTGTCTTCGGAGCATAAAAAATTATATAGAAAACCCGTATATACAGTCCAAGAAGTATCAAAGGAAACTTATAAGAAGTCATCCTACCGGTAAAGAAGAGTATTTCGCAATCGAATGCAAAAGGTATAGAGACGCTAACGTTGATGAAAAACGGAACATAATCAAGAAAGCGAGGATTTGTTTCAAGTGCCTACGATTTAAACATTCAAGGCTCGACTGTTAATTTCCAGTCTGAAAAGAGTGTGGGAGATGGCATCACACTATCATACACTCCGACAAGCCTCCTGTATCGATAGGGAAGCAAGTCAACAAAGAAGGCGGTGCGTCAGAAGAAACGGTTACCTCGATTAACAACGCTATAGGTGAAGAGAAAGCATACCTAAAAATCATCCCTGTGGACCTCTACAGACCAAAGGGACATGTTCGTGTGCTCGCGTTGTTGGACGAAGGATCAACAATAACGCTCTTGGACGCATCGATGGCCGATCAGATTGGAGCTTAAGGGAATCTAGAAAGAAACCGTCGGTGGGAAACTAATTAGAAAAGATATTTCGCAAAATATTGAACTGAGAATTAAGGGGGCTCATAGAAGTGACAAGCGAACTATCATAGCAAGAACCATCGACGACCTGAAGCTGTCTGAACAGACAATAAATAAGGATACAGTAAGGAACTGTCAGCACCTAAGGACGATCGAACATCAAGTACTCTACGTCACAGAGAGGCCCAAGCGGCCAATAGGTCAAGACAATTGGGGGCTAATTGTAACGAAAATATTGAGAAAAGGCAAGCCATCCGAACCTGCAGCCTCCCTTATAAACCTAGGGTGGATGCTGCACGGAAGCGAATCGGGATTCAAAATCGTTCACCGTCAAACGACAGCGATAGAAAAACATCTCCGAAAAGACAACAAAGAGACTGGCAAGTGGTCAATCTGAGGCCAGACTTCTATATAAGCGAAAACGAGAGCCTGCATAATAAGCACGCCCTCCGACGCCTATTCAACCTCGAGAAGAAGTTAGACCAAGACAAAGAGATGTAAGATTCATACAAGACCCAGATGGAGAATCTAATTGGAAAAGGTTACGCAGAGTTGGCCCCGGCGAACGCGAGCAAAGGGAGGCTTTTCTACTTGCCTCACTTTGACGTCGTTCATCCAATTAAGAAGAAGCCCAGGGCCAGAATAATCTTCGACACAGCAGGAGCAGCAGCAGGAGTTGATCGATAAGTAAAAGGGTTAAAAGTGTAGTCACACTCTACCATAACAGAAAGGCCAATTTTTTTGTAGGCAGCACAATTTCAACTTTTCGCGGTTAGTATGAATAATCTATACTTTAATTTCTGTACAAAATATTAAATCAGTTATGGATAATTTAACTTCTTCTACAAAAACTAGCCATTTGAGTATTGAGAGAGTATGACTGCACTTTTGACCCTTGACTGTACATACCTCAACACAATTGTAAAAACTCAAAATATACTTCTTGGTTTAGTAAAGCTCTCATTAAAGCACTATCCGGAAAAGAAAAGTACCCTAGTAAATTTCGAAAATACAATAATCCTCGAGACAAGTTGACCTACGATTTACTAAGAAGACGTTGTCATACAATGATCAACCAAAACTATAGCGACTATAAACAAAGCATTGAGAGCGAAATAACAAAAATCACAAATTATTCTGGCGTTACATTGAAAACAAACAGTAAATCAGTGATTCCAGCCAGAATGCACAAGGACGATGCAGTAGCTAATAGTGGTAATGACATTGCAAACCTTTTTGCTTCTCATTTTTCTTTAATTTTCACCGACCCAAATGGCTTTACCAAAACAAACATCTAAGAATCATCCGGAGTGCTTAGTAACATAAAAATTCTCCACAAGAAGTTCTAGCGAAGATAAAGAAACTCGATAAATCCAAGGGTGCCGGTCCCGATTGTATTCCACCAGTTTTCGTTAAATCATGTGGGAGAGCACTAGCAGAGCCACTGTGTTTAATATTTAATGGATCTTTAGAGTCGGGAGTATTTCCAGAAGAATGGTAGAAGGCTCGGATTGTGCCGGTGCACAAAAAAGGCGACTCCAGCAATATTAAAAACTACAGGCTTATTTCCATCTTATCATATTTATCTAAGCTTTTTGAGTGTCTCGTTTGTCCTATCATTACCAACTACTTAGACTAAGCTTTCCAATAGCCAACATGGATTCCGAATTGAACGTTCCAAAAAGACTAATTTAGTCAGATATTTATCCGTCATATCTGAAGCGCTCGATTGCGGATACGAAGTCGACGCAATATATACAGATTTCAGCAGCGCGTTCGATAAGGTAAGTTATCCACTCATGATATAGCAAAACTTGAGGTCAGTGGTGTCCACGGATCTTTGTTGAGATGGTTTGCATCCTATATTATAAATCGTTCACAGTTCGTTGCTGTCAATGGCTATGTTTATTACGAATTTCATGCACGCTCTGTTGTTCCACGAGGTTCTCAACTAGTCCCAGTTTTGTTTCTACTATTTATTGATTACATAACAAATCATATCAGGCACTGACAAACAGTGTTGTTTGCAGATGACTTAAAAATTTAAAAAAAAATCGCTGGGCCTGAAGACATCACGCTTATTCAAAGTGATTTAAGAAACGTCGAAAATTGGTGCAAAACCAACAAAATTACCTTAATCCCCCAAAAATGCTTTCACATCCGTTTCTCTAGAAAAAAGTCATCATTCCCAACTACCTACACACTATACGACACCTCGTTGTCAAAGGTTGGAGAAAGCCGGGATCTAGGGGTTTTGGTGGATGATGGGCTCACCTTCAAGCCACACATTAACGACGCCGTAAAGAAGTCTGCGCAGATGCTGGGTTTTGTTAAACGCAACACAAGAGGCTTCCAACAATCAAAGACCAAAATAGTTTTGTTTACCACCCTAGTGCGAAGTCGGTTGGAATACGCCAGCGTCGCCAGGAACCCACTCTACGCTGTTCATTCACAAAGAATTGAAAAAAATCAAAGAGCTTTAACTAAACATCTTGCATTTATATTAGGGATGATGACTTAAAAAAATATTTTTAGACCGTAAGATAGATTTCCAAAAAATATTGGACACATATTTTTTTCTTTTGTCACTAACAAAAAATGATGACGATACAGTGCGTTAAAATATCACATGACGTCACAAGCCCCCAATCCCGAAATTTATGCGCTTCTACCCACATTACCAAAAATTTTTGAAAAAAAAATTGAAATCTCGACTATTGACTCATCTTCATTTAAATAAAGTTCTACATGAAAGACAGTTCGGTTACCAGAAAGGAATTGGCACTGGAGATGCTATTTATAAGCTTTTAGATGATGTGATTAGCAAAATAAATCATAAATTAAAGGTTGCAGGTATTTTTCTAGATTTGTCGTCCGCATTGGAGTCCGCAGAGGAGCTCGTGGCTTAATAATAACAGCCGCACGGGTCGATCTTCAAGGTTAAGCAACGCTTGACGAGGTCAGTCCTTGGATGGGTGACCATTTCAACATACCGAGTTTCCTCCGTGCCTCGAAAAGCACGTTAAGCCGTTGGTCCCGGCTGTCATTTGAAGATCTTTGACAGTCGTTACGGGTAGTCAGAAGCCTGAGATGTGACACTAGTCTTGCCAAGGGGTATCGTGTTACCCAGTTACTGGGTTGTTAGTCGCTCCATGTAAAACACTGGTACTCAGCTGAATCCGGTAAGACTGGAAGCAGACCCCAATATGATGGCAGATGATGATGATGTCGTCCGCATTTGATACGATTGATCACAATCTACTTATTGCTAAACTAATTTATGGTGTTATTATTGAGGCAGAGCCCTGCAATTATTTACATCGTATTTAAGAAATAGGAAAATGTACGTAGAAACCAGCACTGTAGAACAGAATGGGCAACGGAAAACATACCAATCATCCATGATTAATATTACCATTGGCGTACCACAAGGTTCCATATTGGGTCCTGTAAGGTTGGGTATTAGAGGAGAATCAAACGCTCCGACTGCTAATCAATAACTCAATCATTTATTAGTAATAATTGGTATTTGAATACACGAGTAACATAGGTACATAGGTATATGCATACTTAGAACATAGCTTATACACTACACCTTCCACGAAAGGAAAAAATAAAATAATATGATAGTATTATTTTATTTTAATGCGTAAACAAGTTTAACATTTTAATAAACACTTACACTATGTTTACAGTTTTGTTTATTTTATTCAATTGTATAAAGGAATATAAGTATAAGAGTACATGATTAATATGGAAAAATAAAAATAATAATAATAATATATATTATGAATGATATAACTTAGTCCTATTCTTATGAACTAAATCAAGCTTTCCATTGTCTTTCAAAATTTCTACATTTGGCGAAACATCTTGAACAACTAAATATGGCCCATTATAAATACTTTGAAATTTGTTTCCAGTCTCGTTTTTTACTAGTACTAAGTCATTTTGTTTATACGTAATAGGGTTACAATTTTGATCATGCTTTTGTTTCCTTAATGATTTGCTTTCTAATAAATTATCATACGCTTCTTTTTGCGATGTTTGCAGTCTGTATTTCAATTCTAAGGGATAGTTGTCAAAGTTATAAAGAGGATCTACTGATTGTTGGCTTAAATTGGTAGGTATATTACATCTTTTTCCGAATACAAGTTCGAAAGGCGTAAATTTAGTAGCGGTGTGAACTGAGGTATTATAGGCAAAACACCAAAATGGTACCCATGTACTCCATGAACTCGAATGGTTATTTGTTTGAATTCTTAGGAAATTACCCAAACTTTTATGAGTATTTTCCAGAGAACCTATTGTTTCGTGATGGTATGCAGTTGAGTTTAAAGTGGTTATATTGAGAAGTTTACATGTTTCTTTGAAAACGGTTGACATAAATTCTGTGCCTCTATCAGTAGCTACTCTTGCGGGGATACCAAATCTAAGTATAAAATTATTAACAAAATTTTTCGCTATCTCCTCAGAACTTTTAGTTATCATTGGATAAGCCTCTACATATTTACTTAGCTCACATTGTATAGTTAAAATATATGAATAGTTATAACTATCGCGATCTAAGGGGCCTACTACGTCTAGGAAAACTTTTTCCATCGCCGAGTTGGCTGTTGTTGTAACAACCAACGGCTCTCTAACATAATGAGTAGTATGTTTTTGTTTTTGACACTTATCACATTTCCTAATAAATTCTTGCACGTCTCTTTCAAGACATGGCCAAAAGTAATATTTCTTGATGTTATTATACATTCGTCTTATACCAGCGTGGCCACTTGTTGGTAGAAGATGAAAATCATTCAATATTACCTTTCGGTCGTCTTTATTTTGAATAATTCTTACGTCGTTTAGAATACATAATCGCGGACCGGTCCAGTTTCTATACGACTTAATTTCTGTAAATACTTTCTTTATGAATTCGTCGTAAATTTGACTTCTTATAAAAATTAATTCGTGCACGTTAATTTTCTCACAAAAATATTTCAGTTCCCTCACAAATGCGGCTGGCGTCAATTGTGATTGGGAAACTGGATTTATAAATAACGTCATTCTCGATGACGAATAACAAAACACATCATTTTCTTTTTCTATCTCATTAGACCTACGTAGGTTATTTAACTTATTATATTCTATAAATTTAAGTTCTACCGACATCCTCGATCTACTATGGATCTCCACGACTCTTGGTTGCGCAGGCCAATCGTCAGTAGAACCCATAGCACTTGGAGTATGTTGCGACTCAAGCACTTTTCTATGTTGCGAACGTGTCATAACCGTGATTATACTTTCATGCATATTTTTTAAGTCCGTTGATGTGATAGGTAAACGTGACATTGAATCCGCTGGAATATTTGTGGATCCTTTGATATATTCTACAATAAAATCGTATTCTTCAAGTGAAAGTCTGAACTTCATAAGGCGACTAGATGGGTCTCGCATGCCAAATAAATAAATTAGTGGTTTATGGTCGGTTTCAATCACAAATTTACGACCATATAAATAGGGGTGAAAATGTTTTACTGCCCATACTATCGCTAACAGTTCTTTTTCCACAGTAGGATAGTTGATTTCGGCCTTATTTAAATTTCTACTCGCGAATGCTATTGGTTTTCTATTGTCATTGCACAAAACTGCGCCCAATGTATACTTGGAAGCGTCGGTTTGTACTATAAATTTACAATTACTAGAAAAGTTAGGATACTGAAGTATAGGTGGGCTCGAAATTATTGATTTTAAAGTGGAAAATGCGGTTTGACATTTTTGATCCCATATAAATAATGCATTTTTCTTTGTTAACTGTGTTAAGGGATACGCTATATTGGCAAAGTTTTTAATAAATTTCCTATAATAATTGGCGAACGCGACAAATCTAATTAGTTCGTCAACATTTTTCGGAACTGGCCAGTTGTTCAAAGCACGTATTTTCTCAGGATCGGGCAAAATACCTTCGCTCGATATAACATGTCCTAAATACAATACATCCTTTTTAAGAAAGTTACATTTATTAGGATTTAACTTTAAATTTACCTGACGCAATCTTGAAAAAACATCTATGAGATTTTTGGTATGGTTTTCTAATGAATTTCCAAAAACAATAAGGTCATCTAAATATACCAAGCACTTTTCGTAGGTCAAACCCGACATTGCAACAGTCATCATTTTTGAAAACGCATTAGGGCTTGTTTTTAAACCCATTGGCATTCTCGTCATCTGATATTGACCTGATACGGAAGCAGTACTTTTATCTACGCTACCCGGTACTTTAAACTGTCCTGAACAAAATGCTGTATATTTCCGACTTTTGGGATCAAGGTCACATTGGTAATATCCATTGGAAAGGTCCAGAGTAGAAAAGTATACAGAACCCGAAAGAGAATCCAATATTTCAACAATATTCGGTAGAGGGAATTTGTCATCTTGTATACAGTTATTTAATTTCCTATAATCAATTACTAAGCGCCAATTCTTATTGCCCTTATTATCTATCTTTTTAGGCACCAATAACAATGGACTGGACCATTCAGATTGACATGGTTCAATTATACCTTCCCGTAACATGTTACTAATCTGATTGTTTACTTCATGTTTTTGCGAATGTGGTATTCTGTACGGTTTACTAAAAACTGGTTGAGCATGGGGTTGTAAACTAATTTGATGTTTGTAAATATTTGTTGTCGTTAACTTATCACCTGGCAATAAAAATATATCGGAAAATTTTGCACAAATATTTTCAATCGCGATTTGCTCTTCATCGTTCAAATGATTTAAATTTAATAAGCTAAACAATTTCTTAACGCGGTCTGCGTTCAAATTTCTACACTGTTCAAAAGTACACAAATTATAGTCACTAATTTTGTGTAAAGTTGGTTCAATAGTATCAAGGTGAACCTCACTATCATTTGTGTTTAGGATTAAAATAGGTATCATACCATTTACGGGTTTAACTAATACGCTAGCAATGAATATTCCTGATCGTAATTCAGACGAACAAACAAGACACTCTTCTGTAATGTTAGAAGGTATGTAATGAATTGATTCGGACCTTGGCGGCAAAGTTAAATTATAAGAAAACCTTGAGTTATTTGATTTTAAAGTCAATGTTACTTTTTCATTTGTGATATTATTATTTAATGTCAAAGTTCTACTACTAATATATAATATAGCGTTGAATTTCGTTAGAAAATCCTGTCCTAATATAGCATGTGCCATACACGGCAAAGAATTAAAAACATAAAACTTATGATCAAATAAATTACCTCTGTCATTACAATCGCTCATAGTTAAATAAACATATCCGATTGCTTCTATTGTACCACCGATTCCGCTTATCTTAATGCTCTCTTTATGGATCGGTATGTTTAATTCAATCACATGTTTATATTTAATGGCACTAATTGAAGCGCCGGTGTCAATTAAAAATAAGTAGTTATACTTATCTACGTATAATTCTATGCAACAATTACTATTACTAGCAAATACAAACCCATTATTCACGAAAAAACTTGCTCTGCTCTCCGGTTAAATTAGTTTTTGTGGGCTCATCATCGTTTAGAACGTGTATATTTGCATCACAACGTTGCACGTTCCGTTGATGACCTCTAGAGTTGTTGTACCTTTTATAAGAATTATAGTACGTACCTCGGTTCTGTTTAGGCTGACCTCGACTATAGTTCTGGAACGGACGACCACGGGCTCGGTAGGAAGTCGCACCACGATGGACGGTAGGCCTGCTGAAATTGTTATATGTGGAGGCACCTCGAAACTGGCGGGTGGCTCCAGAAAAACCTCGATTATGCTTACCTTGAAAATAATTATTTCGGTTCCTATTAAAAGTTAAAATATTTTCAGACTGAGACGGTATTGCAATGGTCTCTTCATCTATAGCTGTTTGCACCGCGTCTTTTAAGGTTTCAAATTTTTGTGCAGCTATTATAGTACTAAGTCGCCTATTGCGTAATCCGTCGGCAAAACGTTTAATGGCTTGTTTTTCATTTAAAGGTTGTAAAATCTTTAGATTTTCCGTTTTACCTTCGGCTTGCGCTATAGATAAATCCATAAATAGCTCACTCAACTCCTTACCATAATCATTAATCGACCTTTGATCTTGTCGCAAAGTTTGAAGTTTACTTTGCAAGGCGACGGTACTTTTTTTAGGCAAAAGAATCGTACGCATATCAGTTAGTAATGCATCAATGGATGGATAATCAGAATTCAGTCTCAATTTTGCTTGTTGAGAGAGACGACTCTTTAAGACAAAGTTAACTAAACTTAATTTACACTGTTCGGTTTTTAAAGTAGAGCTATAGTAATCGATACCATCAATTAATTGACGCGTCGTCAATTCCTCATTATTCATAACTGGTAACAAACTCAGGGCTACTTTTAAATTAAACTCCATTTTGGATTCGAGATTCGATGTTGAGCCAAATAGTTCACAACTACTCTTATTAGTTTCACGTATATGCAACTTATTACAAAACTCTTGTATTTGAGAATATAACTCTGCAATTTTATCACAATGCGATTTAATTAATGTCAAACTTTCACCACTAAATATCTTATCATCTATTTGTTTTCTAATCCTTAGAAGTAAAACAGAATAACTATTATACACAATAGTTGCCTCATTCAGCTTTTCTTTCAAACGCTCTGGCGTCCTCCTTTCAATGCTCAATTTATATAAATTTTCTTTAATTTTTCTAAATTTTTCATATATATCATTGAGCTCATGAGCCATAATCTGACATATTTAATTAAAAAGAAATAACTAGCATACTTAACAACTAATAAAAGGTTATATATATTCAGTTACCATAGTCCAACGCATTTTCATCGGTTTTAGTTCACTTTAACGCACAAAACGCACTCTTGACACTTCACTATACATAACTTTTACGTTATCCTTACGATATCACACATACGGCACAACATTTTCTTTAGGACGTGAAGGCTTGGTTAGGCTTAGGCCCAGGGCTGTTTGAACACGACGTACACCTGGAATTGAACGCCGAAAATCGCGTTGCACACGCCGAACATCTATTTTCTTCTCCAGTTCCTCTTTGACCACGCCGAGTAAACGAATTTCTCAAAGTTTGACGAAGTATTTGGTCATTAATCCACGTACGATGACAGTTCTTATAGCATTTGTACAGAAAATAGGCTGCCAATATCAGCAACAAACCCAAAATTATCATCATCACAATGCTTATTGCAGAAAGATGAAATTGTAGCTGGTCGGTACTAGCCACATTTGATGATCCAATGCCATTTTGGTTTATTATCACTTCTTCTCGTTTTGGAGTGTTAGAATTGCACATTGTTTAAGTTTATGATTATTCTCGAACAAAGTTCAATAACGCAACGTACACTTAGAACGAAAATCTGTACCACACACCGTGCGCCTGCATTGCGACCCGACACCCCATCTCCAATCCTGGCAGGGTCGCCATGTAAGGTTGGGTATTAGAGGAGAATCAAACGCTCCGACTGCTAATCAATAACTCAATCATTTATTAGTAATAATTGGTATTTGAATACACGAGTAACATAGGTACATAGGTATATGCATACTTAGAACATAGCTTATACACTACAGTCCCATTCTGTTTATTGTTTTTACTAACGATTTGATAAACTATATTAAGATAAAAGTACCAGACATAAATCTCGTAGTCTTTGCCGATGACACTAACGCTGTAGTTGGGGCGAAAAGTATCAGTGAACTGACAAATAAGGTCAATACTACGTTGGCAGCATTTCAGTTTTGGTTCAATACTAATAGATTAATAATAAATATTAAAAAACCGGCCAAGTGCGAGTCGAACTCGCACACGAATGGTTCCGTACCATTATCGCAAAACACTGCAAAAATATCACGTTTGTTGTATGGGAGCCCCCCTTAAATATTTATTTTATACTGTTTTTAGTATTTATTGTTATAGCAGCAACAGAAATACATCATCTGTGAAAGTTTCAACAGTCTGGCTATCACGGTTCATGAGATACAGCCTGGTGACAGACGGACGGACAGACAGACAGACGGATCGCGAAGTCTTAGTAATAGGGTCCCGTTTTTACCCTTTGGGTACGGAACCCTAAAAAGAACTAGCACACATTGACTCTACTATATCATCTGCGTGTTATGCGTTGAGGAAATTAAGAGAAGTCATTGATACGAAACAGTTAAAGATGGTATATTATGCTCTTATCGAATCCAGACTTCGATACAGTATACAGTTCTGGGGGAAAAGCTACGGTTATAATTCTCAGCGAGCCTTCATTCTCCAAAAAATAGCAATACGTACAATTGTCAGAATTACACAAAGAGAAAGCTGTTGATCTCATTTTCAGCATTTACATATACTAACGTTGCCCAGCTTATACATACTTGACTGGCACCCCTTTTATTCAATTTATTTATAGAATCGTGCCCTTAGGCACACCGGAAGTTACACTAATAGCCGTGGCAGATCTAAAACCATCAATTACGACTCTGAGTTCTGTTCGTTATATATGAAGAGAACCACCGGAATAAATAGCACCACAGGCGCACGGTTGGCGCAGTGGTTGAGCGATTGACTGCTGCGCTGCGTGTCGCGGGTTCGATTCCCGCACGGAACAAATATTTGTATGACCTACAGATAGTTGTTTCGGCTCTGGGTGTTTGTGTATGTGAGTTTATATGTTTGTAAACGCACCCACGATACAGGAAGATATTCCTAGTGTGGGGAAACGTTCTTTAAAAAGAAAAAAAAAAAAGAAAAATCACCACGTATGCCATTATATATATTTTTTTTAAAGCATCTCATGATCAACCTTGTCGATTTTCGAAAGTCTGTATAAGTAGCGTCAACCTGAACTCGAGAACCCATATTGTTGAATAAATTGTGGTAGTGGACCTTTTCTTTACAAATCCGTGTTGTTGCTGGATTATAGTAGGATGAAGAACAGGATACACTTTGTTATGGACTAATCTCTCAAAAAGCTTCGGCAAGGCTGACAAAATGGATATCGGACGATAGTTCTCAACTTCTTGCTTATAGCCGTATTTATAAATTAGAGTTATATTTGCGCCCTTCCATACCTCGGGAAATATTCCTTGTGTCAGCGATTTATTAAGCAGAATATGTAAAACCCCACCCCTATATTTCGCAACCTGGTCAATAACTGCTTCAAACCAACCAACCCATCGAAATCCCAATCTCACCCAACACTTGATAACTAACATAACTTGATATGGATAAAAGTCACATCTAATTTAAATAACAATGGTCAAAAATGGCAGCCGGCGCGGCGGCGTCGGACTATGATATCCGAACTACGCCGAACGGAACCGAGCGACCATGATTATTTGCGATGGGTTTGCTCTTGACTCTAGTCTAGGTCAGAGGTGACCGAGACAGAGTCGACGATGGAGTGAGCTTACCCAGAAGAAGCCTGTTCATTTTTGAAGAGATTCGGGTTGAAGGCGTTCCATTGAGTTCCATTCATTCGCTGTGCGCATTATGAAGGATGTTTACGGGATAGAACTCAAAATCGGTTGAACGGACTGTAAAAAGATTTGGAAACATGTCTAATGTTATTTCAAATGGAGTTTAGGTGAAGTTAAGTCTTCCCCCTGCAGTCGTCGCTCGTGTTTCGTGGTGCGATACTTATATTATGAAATGGTAAAGTTTGTGCGGTAATCTCTGGATCTACTGAACCGATGTAGACGAAATTTAGTATGAAGATAGTTTGAGACCCTGGGAAGGACAAAGGATTGTTTGTATTCCCTTGGGATGATAAAACACGCCAGTCTACAATAAAATCAAAAGAAGGTAAATTAAATACTTAGGAGTGTTGTTTTTATTAAACAATACATACACAAACAGTCGTTTATTTAAGTAACTTGAAAACATGATTATTTGTTTATGGATATAATTTCATTATTTCAATCTTAAAGGAAAGGTATTAGTGTAAAACCAATATTTCCGTTATAATAATGAAACTCAGTTAAAGCATTTAAGAGATATTGAATAATTACTCAAACGCGAAGTGAGAATTCACCCGGTGACAGCTGACATCGGATGTGAGTGCGCCGCCGCCGTCAAACTGACGTACGGTATACGTTATTGTTAGCCTGTCAAGCGCTATTGTTACTGCATTGATACTGACAGCTGTAGCAGAGATCAAGCCATCTTTTATGAAGTAAAGTTACGTATCTACTATAAAATATTTATAAAGAGAGTACCTAAATAAAATTCTCAAGAGTTTTGTTTTTTTAATTCTTTAGTAACAGTTGTTTAGACTCATAAATGCGAGTTTTTTAATAATTATAAAATTTTCAATAGCTTTAATCATATTCGATGAACCCGATTGACGATATATTGTAAAAGTACAATCCCTAGTGTCACTGACAGCCTGCTGTCAGCTTACTTCACCTAAGCTTTCACGGTGATTTTTTTAACAGAATAACTAGCTGGCCAGTAGGTGACCCCGGTGGTTCCATCGTCCAACTCCAAATTGCCCCACTTACAACTCATCATCGTCTACTTTGCCGAGTTTCGCGTTGAAATCCTCCATGATAACGGTGAAGTGAGTATTGAAACCATGCATGGCTCTAGAAATATCCTCATACATGGTCTCCAACTCGTCGTTGGGGTGTGCCGAGGTCAGGACGTAGACTTGTACGACCTTCAGAAAATATCTCGAGGATATTCTTGGTATAAGGTACGCCATCCTGGTTGACATACTCTCGATCTTCACCACGTTATACACAAGGAACTTGTGGATAAACCCGACACCACCCTGGGACTGCCAGTCATCCTCTCGGAAATAGAGTAAGTTCGGCCTGGAGTGTGCGCGTCTGATAAGTTGCCAGGACGCGTCATCGGTTAAGCACGCCACAATTACGGCTATAAGGCGCCTCTGTGACGAGTGGCTTGAGAGGCGCCACGGCGTCCTCACCTTCCGCCTGACGCAGGTCCTCACCGGACACGGCTGTTTCGAGAGCTTCCTGTTCAGGATTAGGCGGGAGGAAACGCCCGGGTGTCACCATTATGTGGATCGCCCGGAGGACACAATGGAGCATATGGTGGAGATCTATAGACCCCACTTGGGCTGGGCGGTAGCAACCTCTCGCGTTCGGCTCTGGTTCAGGCCATGTTACGGAGCGAGAGGATATGGGAAGCTGTCTCCTCCTTTTGCGAAGCAGTAATGCTCGCGAAGGAGCAGGAGACGCCCTGGGCGTCGGGAGTTCAAGCTGATTCCCGGTCACCGTAGGCGCGGGCTTGCGCATGGCGAGTAATGGGTAGCTCGCCGTCCGATAAGGACCAGGCCCGAGTTAACGGCGCGTTGCGTTCCATACGCGCATCAAAGAGATGTCAGCAGATAATGTTGTATATTTTGAATGATAAATTTATGACATGGTATGATTTTAGTAATAATTCATGACATTGTATAATAAAAAATGATATTGCAAGCCTAAATTGGTACAACATAGTGAACTGCACGTTCGTCTTACCTTAGACACGTTGACGACCTTGATCCCGGGCACGGCATGCGCTGGCGCCGGTTCGAAGTACCGCGGGTCCTGCGTCATGAGATTCTCCTCGTCTGCGTCCCAATCCGGTATCACCTCGTTTTTGCGCCAGAACTGAGGCTGTATAAATCAAAGATTAAGAATGGTTTCATTTATTCTCTGATTTTTACTCTGTAGGGGAGTCTTATGTCCAAAACTGAAAGCCTTTCTGACGAAATGATAATGATGAATAATGTGTAATACTTTGCGTTTATTAACAAGGAAGCTATCCTTGTCAATCGCCTGGACCTTTGGGGAAAAGACCAAAAAGTGTGGGCTTTTTACCTCACTAAAACCACCCCGATGATCACCATCCGTAACTGGAAGGGGGGTCCCTCGGAACCCCCTCTGTGCAACGCCTGTTAGGGCACATCCCTGGGAAGGCTGAAAGAAGCGCCTTCTCTGAGCCTCACTGTGCACGACAGCACGTGATCACCGTGCTGCCGTCTTTCCTGAAGTCACTTGGTGGGCGGACAGAATCCCCAATTTGACCACCCGCGACCCCGGAATCCCGCCTGTTTATGACGCAGGCTGGGTTTCGGCGTTTTAGGCATTGGGGTGGTTGCCTCTCCGACAACTTCTTCTGCGAGCGAGATCGGCCCTCTCAAGCTCGGTGGCCTCCGTTTGGACCACCACAGTCTCACAGAAGGAGGTCATTTCCCTTCAATTTTCTGTCTCTGCCAGCATAGACCTAAGCTGCTGTCATAGACAGGTCTCGCCTGATCCTGGCGACCAAGATCTGCCACTGGGGCCAGACAACTATCGAAATGTCAGTTCTAACAAAACGCCACATCGAAAGGCTTGAAGTTATTTAGCTGTGCAATGTTAACGTTAACACCGAACTAACCTAAACAGTATCGTAGGTGTGTGGTCGATTGGTGTTGAGAATTGTCAGTATTTTTTTTTATTCGTATTATTTTTGCTTCACCGTCGACCATATCATCACTTACCATCAGATGAGATAGTGGTGAAGCGCGAGCCTATTGATAATAAAAAACTGAACGGTGTAGAGAATTGTCGATAGTTGTCTGGTCCCGGAGGTATCTTTTTACAACTGCAGTGCCCTTGGTAGTTTTGCTACCATTAAATTGGTGGCATTTGCTGCTATTAAATTGGTGGGTTTTGCTGCCATTAAATTGGTCGGTGGTTGCTGCCATTAAATTGGTAGGTTGCTGCCATTAAATTGGTGGGTAAATGATAAATGATTTTATTTCTGTAAGTTGGTTTGTACAAACAATTTTACATGTCGATCATATTTTTTTAAACTAGATTAGGTCGGCGTTTCCTGTCTGACTACTCTAAGAAGAAAGGCCGAAAAAAACTCATAGGTCACAGTCTCTTTTAAAGCCCAGACAAAATCTGGGTTAGATCATGTGAAGACCATGTAGACTGATGTTTGAAATGGTCTTTTGAGGAAAGAACTAGCTAGATTGAGTGGACCTATCCAGTCAGTGCACGCATTTCTGAATAACCGTGCAGCTCAACTCAAAATTTAAGGAGCTCAATGAATTGACGAACAATATCAAAGAAAGGACATTCGGGTAGGCCGCATAAATACTCAAACTGCCAGACCATGATTAAAAACTAAGATAAATTAAAAAAAAAAAGAATGATCCACATAGTCTTCACATTCACAATAATTAAAATAAAATAATATAATACTTTAAAAAGTAAATATTCTTGTCATAGTGTAACGTGATTTCTTTTCGGGAACGATAAAGCACCAAATACTGGAATATATGTTTATTTTGTGAAACCCTCGAAACACTTCACAAAAAAGTAAATATATTTATAGGGTCGCTGGTTGTAGTTGGCTGGTCAAACATTTAACTCGGTTATTATCAGAATTGAGGGTGTAAGAATAAAATTAAATAAAAGCAGAAAAAAACAGAAGGCCTGTCTCCCAGAGGCCGCCGCGGGGCCAGCCAACTCCACACTGCGACGACCTGCCTCGAGCGGACCGCCTCAGCCCTAGCCGAGCGGTCGGTTTAGGCGGGCACCAGTCCCAGCCAGGCAATCAGCCCCAACCAGACACCTCCTGAAGTTACAGAATAAAAACTTCTTAGCCCAAAAACTCAAATCAAACATAAAGGGTTTATGATTATATCGAACAGACAGCAAAAACACGGAAAATAACATCCTATACACCGGGCTTTACATAGGCGAACACAATGGGTGAGCCATCCGGAACTTTTCATGATTAAACACACAGATTTTATGGTTATACAGAACAGACAAATCGTTGAAATACGGGCAATATTATCTTAAACACCAGGTTTTACAAAGGCTAACATAATGGATGGGCCTTCTGAGTATATGGAAATCATGACTAAGGTGTATGTAAATATGTATATTTATATAGAGCCTGTCCACAAACACCCACAAATGGTAGGCCAGCTCCAAATAATATAAATGTATAGGCCACCCTAAGAAACCAAATACAAACTGACAGAGACTTTAGAAAGTCAAACACGTACCTCTCGGAGGAAGGAAAGTCTGTAGGTCGGCCCAATTTCAACCCCACGCCACGTCGTTCTGAAAGAAACCAGCAAGTCAGCACACAGAACTCACAACGAAATACGATGGGGTCAACCCCCTGAGCAAGGCAACTTACCGTGAGGGATTATGAGCCCAACTTGGGAACACAAACATGCCAGGGATCTCACCACGACGGCTACATGCAGCTTCCAGGCCGCGTATCCACGAACACGCACGCGGCCACCGGCGACCGGCTATTTTTGGCTTCACGGATTCCGTTCATTCACGGCAGGCACAGAAAGGAAACGCTCCGCCGAACGGAGGCCGACACCCTCGTGATAATTCCAGTCCACTCGCAATCTCCGGGCTCTGCTCAAGCCGGTCAGCCCAAGAAAAAAACGCCTGCTACGCAGTACGCTCTTGACGCAAAAAAACTCCGCCGGGCGCGCTCTCATACTACAACTACCATATGAAAACCCAAAACACCAAACTGTTTCCAATTTCCGTTTTCGAAGAATTTACGCGGAACAATTTTCTCTCAAAGAAATACACTCCTCCAGGTCCACATATCATCCTTCCATTTCCCCATAACCCGATTTATAATCAGATTACAACAAAACACTATTAATCACTGACAGCCCGGATGAGAATTTTGAACGCACCCCGCCGCCGCGTTTCGTTCAGAAAATCCGATTGTTCTCGAATCTTCTGAACCCAAAGGCTACCACTATTCACATAAGCAATTCCTTGAGGCATGCCAACGGAAGTGGGACAACGTCCTCGCAATCCCAAAACCAAACTCGAATCCTACCCGTGTGCTAGTCCAAAGAAATAATTCAGCCGGTCTTAGCGGAGACGGGCGCGTTTCCAAACGAAAACGCCGTACGTCCAAATGACAGCTGCAGTCCGTTAAAACAAACAAAAATACAGCTTCGGTGCACGGATATCAAGTGATTTCAAGTTATTTTAGTGAAATGAAAGTGTTTATGAACGCACCGTCCCAAGGTGCAGTTCCGAAGTGGTTCCACCATCCAGCGGCGGTTTCAGAACAAGGGAACGATATAAAACGGGACGGGAACCCGGCGAGAAGGAGGTAATTCATTTTCTTTTGGCAAAAATTCTATCTAACACAAAAAAAAATGTTACAATAGCAAGAAAATAAAAAAATAAAAATATTTAAATATCACGGTGCAAAACAAAAAAACTAAATTAATTGGACAGCTCAATCCCAAGCCTTTTTGTCCTCAACGTAATCTTTAATTTTATAAAACGCTTTTTAGCACAACTTAAGTTTAATGAATGATTTGAATTTATTAACACTTAGACCTTGAACGTGGCTTGGAAGCTTATTATAAAAGCGTACACAGCGACATCTAAACGAGCCACCTATTTTCTTGAGCCTTGTTGTTGGTACTACAAATTTGTGTTTGTGCCTAGTATTTATGTTATGGATATCACTGTATTATTTTAAACAATTTCATATTTTTATGGGCATATAAAAGATTTTCATAAATATACTGAGAAGGCACAGTCATTACATTAATCTTCTTAAATTTCTCTCTGAGAGAGTGTGTGGCTTAAAATATAAATTTAACGAACAGCTCTTTTCTGCAAAACAAAGATAGTCTGGATGTCGGAGGCCCCCCCCACCCCACAACAGAATACCATACGACATTATACTATGAAATATTAGCTAAAGTATACTAAACGGGCTGTCTCTATGTCAGTTAAATTACGAATTTATCTATATCCCACTGAAGCTTAGCATCCAAAGTTAGGCCCAAAAATACTGTGCTATTTTAAGGGTTCAATTCTTCGCCCTTGTATCATCACATAAGTTTTCACCTGCCTAACGTGAGGTAGGGTAAACTTAATGCATTTGGTTTTTTTTTTCATTTAGAAGTAAATTGTTAACATTGAACCAGTGAACTACTTTTGAGATCGCACTATTTACATCGTCAGTAACCAGCTGCTGACGTTTAAGTTTAAACAAAAGTGAAGTTTCATCCGCAAACAACACTATATCATGGTTATCCTTTATGAGGTAAGGCAAGTCATTAATATAAATAAGAAACAAGAAAGGGCCAAGAATTGAGCCGTGCGAGACTCCCATTGTTACTATAGATCCGGGAGATCTTTTTCCATTAACGTCAACGCTCTGAATCCTATCACTCAAGTATGAAGTAAGAAGAGCCAGAGCGCTGTTCCGAATCCCGTAGTGGCGCAGTTTCCTGATTAGCGTTTCATGAAGAACACAATCAAATGCCTTGTACAAATCACAAAATATTCCCAAGGCATCGCATTTATCTTTCCATGCATTATAAATATGTCCTAAAAGCTCATCAGTAGTTGAACGACCCCTTGTAAAACAGAACTGTTTGCTATGTAATAATTTATGTTTATCAAAAACACTTTGCAATTGCTCTAAAATAAATTTCTCAAATATTTTACTAAACGTAGGTAGTACTGAAATAGGTCTATAATTTGTAGGGTTGCTCACATTAAATTGGTAGGTAGCTGCCATTAAATTGGTGAATTGCTGCTATTAAATTAGTGGAATTTTGATTTCCATTAAATTAGAGATTTGCGTACATATATGAACTCACACCTTTTTTCAATATCAGTGACATTCTAGAAAATATAACAATATATCTATAAAACTAAAATCACAAATAAGCATCCCAAAGTAATGTCCACGTACTAACAAAAGAATTATAGAAGTGGAACACTGTGTTAAATAACAGTTTACAGAAGTTTTGGTGATAGCTTTATTTACTCTCATTAAATTGAAGAAAAATAGGAGGGTGAAGGGATGTTGAGAACGTGAAAAAAAGACAAGAATCAGTCCCGTGAAGAACAAACAATATATGATTACATCATCATCTTCCTGCCGTTGTTTTCGTTTGTAGTAAGCTGAAAAAAATATGTTTTATGTATCGATTTTTTTCATTAAGATGAATTCAGTTTGGAAGCTTATACGGTTACTACAAACACTGAAAATGACTATACTGTGATTTTTAATTTTGTAGACTAAACTGACAGCTGCCAATGACCTTATTTTTTTTAAATGTTACAAGCGCGGGGGGAACCGATCACTTTTCCGAATCTTTTTTGTTCGAATTTCATTTTACCGAAAACTATTGACTGACGTCTTTTTTGCTATATGCATTATTTGACATAATTTCAGATCATCGAAGTATCAATTGCCATAGGTATTATTTTACCGAACTACTAACTTTATGCTTTTGGCCGAAGCCTCTTTTGAACTTTTTTCATTTACCATATTTTCACCAATCCGAAACAACATTACCGTACCATATTACATACCATATACCATTATTTTACCGTACTCTTTCGGCATACTCAAATGGACTCAAACGGAACTCGACGCCCTGGATAGACGGGTCCGTACACTGCTGACTGCATATCGAATGCACCACCCACGATCGTCGGTCATGAGATTGTATATCCCGCGGTGTGGAGGCCGAGGCTTTTTAAATGCCAAAAACCTCCACAACCGCGAGATATGCAATCTCAGGGAATATTTTCTACACACCGATGTGGGTATGCATCGAGATGTAGTAGCAGTGGACAAGGGACTCACCCCGCTCTCCTTGGCGAATGAGAACTGGCGCAAGTAGATTGTAGTCACCCGTTATTAATGGTTCGCCGCTTTTTCACGGCACCCTGGCGGTCCACCCTCACCAGGTGGAACTTAGGGCTTACCCTAAGTAACCAGCGGCAGGAGTGCCGACTTGGATGAACCTACAGTTTAGAAATGTAAGCGACTAGTGGCGCCGTTTATGTATGTGGGAGCGGCAATGTACTGAGTTACACCGCTCATGCGTTGCACCAATAGCGAGCGAGGTGGACGTGGATGCGCACGTAATGCGGGCTGCGTCTACGGCTGCGGCCTCGAAGAAGGACCTGACGGGTCTGTCCGAAGCCCCACCGGCAGGTAATATCAACAAGGCCCCGGCCAAAGAACAGTGGATAACAATTACCCACAAAAATAAGTCCAATAGGAAGCACCTGACTCCCCAAGACAAGGCTGTCGTGACAGACACCGCGGGGCAACTCGCGGAAACGTCTACGACACCGACAGGAGCGGCTACCACCGTTACTAAACGGAAGCGCAGCACGAAACCTAGGGGACGTAAAAAACCACAAAATACCGACAGGGAACCTGCTAGGCCACAGAAGCGCTCGCGTCCCGAAGATACCGTCACGCCGACCGGGACTGGCAAGAAAATCAAGCCGATTCGCTCCAATACGGTTGATGGTATCTCGGTGAGCTACGCTGAAGCAGCCGCGACGTACAGGAACAATGAGCTGTGCGTCGCCGTCATGTCTGAGCCTTTCCAGGGCATGACGCAAGAGCAAGCGGAGGCAATTCGATCCGATATCGAATAGCAGCTCCGAGCTCTGCTCATAGCAGACCTAGAACCAACAGACAAAACAACAAATACCACGATCCACTTCAGAGGGAAGGCCCACTTCGCTGAAGGCGTCCTCAGAACTTGGTGTGAGGACGACTTCACGCTATCATGGCTGAAAGGGATCATAAATAACATGACGTCCCCGATACCGGGGACCCGAATAACTGTTCGGCCTCAGTCTGAAATCCCAAAAAAAGCACTGTGCATGCTGTTTGTCCCTGGAAACACCGAGGACACTCAGCCACTGCTCAAAATGCTGATGAGGCAGGACCCCAATCTAAAAATAAATACATGGACCCTGACACACGAGAGGGCCAGAGAGGAGCCTCTGGGCAACTATCTGTTCTTCCGTGTTCCAGAGTCCATGGTTAAAATTATAATAGAACAGCAGAGGCGTATCTACTACCTAATGGGCAGCATCTATCTCCACTTCCTTGAGAAGGAAGCTGCCAGTGTAGATACAGCCACGCTACCAAAGTCATCGACCTCGGTCGCGCCTGCACCAGAGCTGGACTCTCTGCCACCCGTGCGTTCTCCGTCGCCTCCCGTGGCGGTGTCCGTCGCGGAGGAGGAGCTAGCGATGGAGGTCGCAACTAACCTTGAACCAACTCAGGATGCCCCCTCGCCCGGGATTACCTCGGACGAGGACTGCTTTCCGCCGGGGGGAGAGAGTGCGGAAGAGGACAGCATCCTCGGCTCCTCTCCCTTGCGGGACAACTAGCATCCTGCAAACCAACCTCCAGCACAGTCAGACTGCGTCGGCTACCCTGCGCAGAGTGCTGGAGAACCAACAAGCAAAAACCATCGCCCTCATCCAAGAGCCGTGGGTTAGGGGTGGCAAAGTATGTGGCCTTGGCAACATCGGAGGTAAGTTGCTGCTTGACACCTCCGTCAGTAACCCACGTGCCTGCATCTTTGTAGCAAAACATGTACCTAACTTATTAATTAATGAATTCTGTTCAAGGGACCTGACAGCAACCAGGCTTTTCAGAACAGAGCAGAAACTTCCGGACATAGTACTAGCCTCGGCTTACTTGCCAGGCGATGGAGACGTGCCTCTACCGGAGCTCGCCTCACTGGTGAAGTACTGTGAAAAGGAGAAACTTGAACTCATCATCGCGACGGACTCCAATGCGCATCACACGCTCTGGGGCAATGTCAAAACCAACAACTGAGGTGAGGAAATGCTTGACTTTATTCTTAGTAATAATCTGGTACTACTCAACAAGGGCTCGGAACCTACCTTTATAAACGCAAGATCTCAAACAATCATAGACAACTATAGCAACATTAGGTATCTCCGGCTCCATCCAGGACTGGCATGTGTCCAATGAGTTATCATGCTCAGACCACAGGTGGATCCGTTATACCATTAACTTCAACATAACTAAACCACAGCCGAGAAGGGTTCCTCGCAACACAGACCGATCCAAGTTTGTGAGACTTATCAAAACTGAACTAAGTAAGTTGCCCTCTATTCCGGCTGAGATACCAGTAACTAATTTAGACGAACACGTAAACAACATCACAAACATCCTTCTATCTAGCTATGAACAGTCGTGTCCCCTCACAACACCAAGACAGGGTGTTAGGCAATCCTGGTGGAGCTGCGAACTGGAGAGACACCGGCATACGCTGAGAAGGCTGTTCAATAGAGCTAGGAACACGCGGTCACCAGAGGACTGGGACCGTTACACAACAAAACGCAGAACTTATAAAAAACTAATACGCCTCCGGGGAAAGAATAGTTGGAGGCGTTTTTGCACTAACATTGAAAATAACAACCAGGCATTAAGGGTCAAAACCTGTCTTGCTCAAGAGACTGACCTTTCTATAGGGTGCCTGAAAAAACCAGATAACACCTTTACAATAAACGATGCAGAAACAAGCGAATTACTTCTAACGACGCACTTCCCGGGCTGCCAGATCGCCACCCAGCAAAGCTGGGAACCGTACAGGGAAAGGGCCACAAGTAGCCTAGATTGGGAGGAGGCGCTAGAAGTCATTGACAAAGATAAAATAACGTGGGCAATCAACACATTCCTACCTTTCAAGGCAGCGGGTATGGATGGAATCTTTCCAGCCCTGCTCAGGTGGAGCGGTGATATGCTGGCGGAATACCTCGTTAAGGTATTTCGAGCCAGTCTGGCCCACCGCTCCATCCCCTTGAAATGGCGCGAAGTAAAAATAATCTTTATTCCGAAACCAGGTAAGGGTGATTACACCCAGCCTAAATCTTTTAGACCCATTAGCCTCTCTTCGTTCTTGTTGAAGACACTGGAGAGGCTTGGGGACAGAAGGATCAGAAACCAGATTTCGGTACAAAAACCGTTGCACTCAAACCAACACGCCTACCAGGCAGGCAAATCAACTGAATCAGCACTCCACAGCGTAGTCTCACGCGTGGGTTGTGCTCTACAAAACAAAAACCCAACCTTAGCCGCTTTCATTGATATTGAAGGTGCTTTTGACAAAACTAATTTCACTAGCATCGGGCAAGCACTCGCCAAGCACGGTGTTGCACCGACGCTCGTAGAATGGATTAACAACATGCTAAAAAACCGTGCTATTCAATTCACTGTGAACACTACCACACGAGGAATCGTGAGTAGGGGCTGCCCACAAGGTGGGGTGCTGTCACCACTTTTGTGGAATTTGGTCGTAAATGAGCTCATTGCAGAGCTCAACGCCAGCAGACTATACTCGGTAGGATACGCAGATGACATAGCAATTCTAATTTTGGGGCAATTTGGGCATCTTATGTGATCTCATGAGAAAGGCCTTCAAAATAATCGAGAACTGGTGCACAAAGCACGAATTATCGGTTAACCCCTCAAAAACGGAACTAATAATGTTAACTAACAAACGAAGTCTTGGACCACATAGGCTCCCAAAACTTTTCAACACAGAATTAAAACTTAAAGAAGAGGTCAAGTACTTGGGGGTGATCCTTGATGGCAAATTAACAAGCATCTTGACTACAAACTCAACAAATGCACAATTGCACTCTACCAGTGTAAAAAAATTTTAGGAAAAACGTGGGGGCTCTCTCCAAAGATTACTCTGTGGCTATACACAGCGGTGATCAGGCCAATGTTGGCTTATGGTGCTCTGGTTTGGTGGACGAGGACTGAACTCTCGACCACCATCACCCGACTCCAACGTTTCCAGCGACAGGCCTGTTCAGCTATCACTGGCTGCATGAGAACCACACCAACAGCAGCCATGGAGATATCTCTACAAATAACACCCCTGGACCTGTACATACAGCAAGAGGCGGCGCTAGCTGCCATCAGGCTAATGCATCTAGGCATATGGGGCAATAACCTCACGAGTTCACACGCTAAAATCCTGGACCGGGTTTGAGAGTTTAGATTGAGTATCAACCACTCATCGCGGCCCCGTGTGATAGATTTCAAAAACAACCTATGTTCAACAAAAACTATAACATACAAACAATAGAGGAAGAAAGGGATGAGTCAGGAGCCAATGAAGTACGAATTTACACAGATGGCTCGAAAACAAATAACGGCTCAGGTGCTGGCGTACACTCCCTTGACCTCAACATCAACTTTCACATACCGCTAGGCACACACAGTTCGATATTTCAATGTGAATGTGTTGCCTTAACACAAGCTGCAAAAACCGTAAAGAGTTTGGGCATCCAGAACTACGGTGTCAAATTCCTATCTGATAGTCTGGCCGTGCTCAAAGCTTTAGAAAACAAACTAACAACAAACTTATCTTTGAGTGCCACCTCGCCCTGGAAAGTATATCGATATCCAATCGAATCACCCTCCAGTGGATCAGGGGGCATAGTGGATCCCTAGGCAATGATGCCGCAGACGAACTTGCGAAAAGGGGCTCCGAGATGTTAGTGCTAGGCCCGTACCCACTTATCCCCTTGCCCTTCTCACAATTTCGTGCGTGGATTCGTCAAAGATCAATAGAACTACAAAATAACAGATGGGCACGGACAACGGACTGTAGACAGTCGAAAATGGCTTTGCCAAACGTACACCCGCGTCTTACTAAAAAACTTCTCAGTCTGAGAAGAAATAACCTTAAAATAATTATAGGGACAATAACGGGCCACACCCTTCTTAACAAATATTTATTCAACTTAGGCGCCACAGACAGTCCACTTTGCAGGGGCTGTTTAACGCCGAAGAAACAGCCGCCAACGTGAAGAAATTCTCGGAACAGTGAGGTCGCTCCGTGAAGCCTGTGAAGCTCCCAGGAAGCTTCTGTGCTTTTGGGCGGAGCTAGGCTGGCTATGTTAGCCAGTACAGCCCCCACGCACAACGGACCAAATGGGAGTCTAAGTGCGGAAAAGGGAGTCCCTACCACTACCACTACCACTACATTGTTTATTTATAGCACACGAAGTGTAAATTTAATTTAAATAGTTTTGTTGACATCTTGGAAAACGAAACAAATCCAAGATCCCAAGTACATAATTCTACTAATATATTCAGATAATTTAATAATAAACATTTACATAACGCTTTGATCGTTATTTTGCATAATTTAACTAGAAAACTACAATAAAACATTCATTCAAATTCTAGGCAACCTACCCCACATTAAAAAAAGTTAAATCTCAAGGCAATAATAAGCAACTAAAGTCAGTAATAAATAGCTTTTTAGACAATTCAACAGCCTACTTCATTTCTCTTTTCTTATTACTATTCACTCCATTTCCAGCTTTACTTTATTTTGTTTTTCCTCTATTCCTTGGTTCTCACCGTTCCTTTTTTTTTCTATTTCCAGTAACCTATACTGAAACCATGCCTCTTATGACCCGTAAGGCTACAGCTCAGAACTTAGAAATTAAATTGAGAACAGCACTCCAGGAACTCAAAGACTCACAAAGTCAATGTCGGGAGATGTTGCAAGAGAGAGAGGATTGTGAAGTGGAAGTTGAGAACATTGTTTATAAAAACACCATCCTTAAACGGGAGCTAGTTGAACTTAGTCAGCAATACCAGAATTTTGTGGATGAACGCGACCAACTGAAGGTAGTCACGGATGGTTTCAATAACTGCAGTTATCTATATGAGGAGGCTTTAAGTAAAGTTAGGGACCTAGAAGAAGAATTGATTCATGCAAATACTCATATTTTTAAATTACTAAAAGAACGGAAATCAACTCAGGTTGATGAAACTTGCCATTTGTATGATGAACTTATTAAATCGAATTGTAAACCTGATTCAATACCTACAATTGACCAAAGATTCTTTAATAAATCAGAGAAACTGTTCCAAAGTTAGTCATAACAAACTTAAAAAATATGTAAAATTAAATAAAATAATTTGAAATTGCAACAAGTTTAGGAAGCAACACAAGTTATTTATAAAAAATATTCCACACAGGAAAGAACGTGTTGACCTAATAAATAAATTAAATAATTACCAAATCAAATTAGAAGACAGCAAAAATATCTATGAGATTGACACACACCGCTTACAGACAGAAATCCAGGTTCTTGAGAACAGACTTAGTTCTCTTTACAATAAATATATAAATTCAAAATTACAAATTAGATAACACATTTTGGCTGCAAATGAGTTAGTAATGTGTCAGTGTAACTGCCAGACAGTCTCAAATCTAATTGCAGTCCAGCCTGATGCTACGGAGGACCCGGTCCAAGTTGAGAGGGTGTCTTAAGACAGTGTCTGTGTCGTACAAGACAGATCTAATGTAGCACAGGATTTTCCTCAAGTAGACCAGCCTGAAAGTACTGGCTTTGCATTTAGTCATAGTAATGAAGGTTTTCATTCGGTTATGTTTTATGATCAGATGGTATTGGAAAAGGTTTAGGTAAATTAATAAATGGCAATCAGAGTCATTCCACTTTTGAACGAAATGAACCTCTTCTATTGTCTCATTTCTATATTATATTAAATGTATTTTTTTTTTTATTATTGTTTTTGTATTAATTATTGTATAAGTCGTGGACGCATAATGTTATATGTCTGGAATTGTATCATTTTTGTTTTCTTAATATTAATATGAAGATTATTTATTGTGTTCAAACCATGTAATAATTTTATGTAATGTCATGTTTATTTCATTTTGGTACTCAACAATATCGTCATTTTCTTTTATAATACTGAGGGTCGTATCGTCAGCGTATAGTATGCAATTGTAGGCAGTTACACCAGGCAAGTCGTTAACATATAGCAAGAATTAACATATGTATACAACATTAACTTTATGTTAATGGAATTAACATTAACATAAAGTCGGCCCCAGTATGGTCCCTTGAGGAACACCGCAGAAATTTCCCTACTATAATATTCCCTAATATAAGATACTGAGACCTATATGCAACTACCAAACACTTATAAATATAAAAACTAAACTTTTCAATATTTGTCAACTGTATAGCTACTGTATATACATTAGTCATTAGTCATTTAGTCATTTATTCATGAACAATAAATTTGTATCTGAACATTTACACAAAATAAATAATAAAATAAAAATGAAATCAAATTAGTTACAAAAACAAAAACCATTAATTTTACAATTTAATTCAATTACATACATTCCATATATTACACCACAATAAAAATAAAAAATAAATAATAAAACAATTATTAGTTAATTACAACAATTCTTTGTGTCAATTTAAATTAAATCCACAAACAATAACCATTCATTTTACATTTCATATTCAAAACATACGTTCCATAGATATGATAATCAATAAAAAATAAATAAAAAAAAAAACAAATAATAATATTAAGCACTACAATTCTTCACGCCATGTACAGACATTTGTCCAATAGGAATTCCTTCAATATAACTCATTCAGTCAGTCAGTCAGTCATTCAGTCTACTCATTGTTGTCAATATTTACAACTTATAGGAACAATGTTAATATTAATAATATATCCATTTAATCCCAAAAAATTTGAAGGTTTACAAATTATTATATTACATTCCTTATTAACTAACTAATCTAATTCATGCCGTACGAAATCACCTTAAACAAGCTTACAATTTACATTTCTATTTCACATTTAAATTCTATATATATATTATTTATATAAATAAAAACAAAAGTACTGACTGACTGACTGACTCATCAACGCCCAGCTCAAATCCTTGGACCTAGAAAGCTGAAATTTTGCATAGAGGTTCCGTTTATAATGTAGACAAGGAAAAAGGAAGGATTTTTCGAAATTCAACCCCTATGGGAGCTAAATAGGGGATGAATGATGGATGAATTTTGGGGTGGGTATGGGATCTACCTCCTAGCGGTCCATCCCGGGCAACGGCACCACAGGCTTGCCTGTGGTACGGCTGAACGATCCCACTTAAGCGGTGGTAGGCTCCGCAAGGGGTCGCCTGGCTCGCAACCACCATCCCACCGGAGTCCGGCGCCAAAAAGCTTGCTGTGTTCCGTCGGTGTGTGGGAGTGCCAGTGCCTTTGGGGGAGAAGGAGGATGTCAGTTGCGCTGTTCAGAACAGGTCTTGGTCTCTGGGCAAAACTTGCCGGGTAGCTCATTTTGGAGGGTAGCGGGATCCGAAGCACGGTGCCAGCCGTTGGCCGACCGCAGTCAGTAGGGGGCCCAAGTAGCACGCCAACCACGTGTCAAAGGCTGCCCCGCCAACTCGCGAAAAAGCCCGGTATGCTCCACCGTGCCAGCTGGCGACTGGATGGGAGGACCCGGTGGCCATATCCGGGGGGGTTCGGGCGTCCCCGCAGTCTCCAGATGAGTTCCCCATAGGTTGGGTTAGCTCCAGTGTTCCACTTGGTTCACTGAACAGCGCCTCGACAGTTCGACTTCTTCCCCAGCAAACTCTTTAACTAAAAATATGAAGAAAGCAAAGAAGAATATGGTGAAACAACGGCTGCACTTCCTCCCACTAAAAGTGCACCTCACTAACATCAGGGGGCTGCACTCTAATCTCGATCCGGTCCACCACCACCTTGAGACCGAGAAGCCGCACCTGTTTTTCCTAACGGAGACGAAGATAACAACCCCGTCGGACGTGGCGTACCTCAACTACCCGGGTTACTCTCTTGAACACAAGTTCAAGAAGCAAGCAGGGGCCTGTGTGTACGTCCGCGATGACATTTGTTGTCGTCGTCTCCGTTGCTTTGAGAAATCGGGGTTTTCTGCCATATGGCTACTTGTGGACACTGGCGTGGAGAAATCTCTCTATATCGGCGTCTATCGATCGCACACCGGTGACCAGGAGACGACAGCGCTTTTTACCCGACTGCCGAAGGAGGGTAATGTGTTTATCAGTCTATGTATGTATGTATGTATGTATGTAAGTATGTATGTATGTATGTATGTATGTATGTATGTATGTATGTATGTATGTTTGTTCCTATGTGGCGTTCCAGAGACCTAACGCGTTGGCCGATTTTGATGATTCATACGTCAATCGATTCGTCTTAACCTTGCGAGTGTCATAGGCTACATTAAAATTGGAAAATAGGAAAATGGCGGCTTTTGGGCGCCATATTGTGGGGGACCAATTTTATTTTTTCTTCCAAACCCATCGTGTGGGGTATCAAAATAAAAGGTTTCAAGAGTTGATTTCAAAAATATATAACACTTATATGTTTAAATGTACCTAATTCGAAAAAAATGTTAACTAAAAAGTTATAAATAAAAAAGTTAATTAAAAAAATCAAAATACCCGACTGCTTAAAAAGCGAACTAAAAAGACGTAAACAAGAAGAAAATCATGCTGTGCAGTCGGAGGATACATCTGGTTTTGGTCAGCCAGCTCGCGAATATGTATCCTCCGACTGCACAGCATGATTTTCTTCTTGTTTACGTCTTTTTAGTTCGCTTTTTAAGCAGTCGGGTATTTTGTTAACGGTGTCTTTGGTAGGTAACATTTTTTTGCGTTATGGACTTCCAAAAATAAAGTTTATTTTCACTTTGTAGTTTTCTTATTTGGAAGTCGGTAGTATTTTTTGTTTTCAATGATGTCTCTGTGATCAATTCGGTGAAAACCGGGAGCGATCACCGCATGGTAAGAGGCACATTGGACATTCATGTCAAGATTGAAAGGTCTCGACTGATGAAGTCCACGCTCCGTCCAGCACAGATCCAGGTCCAAAACCCCGAGAGCTTTCAGCTCGAACTCCAGAATCGTTTCGAGTGCCTAGGGAGCTCAGTGGACGAATACAATGACGGGTTCGTGGAAGCTGTCCATACGGTCGGGTCTAAGTTTTTCAAGACCCTCCGTACAAATAGGAACAAAAAGCTCTCTGATCCTACTCTCAAGCTAATGAAGGAGAGGCGTGAGATGATCCTGCAGTCTTCAGACGATGCGTTGAAATACCGGCAGCTAAATAGACGGATCTCAAAATCCTTGAAAAGCGACCTCCGCCGCTTTAATACTGAGCGTATTGAAGAGGCGATTGAGCGGAATAAGGGCTCCAAGGTCTTTGCAAGAGATCTGTCTATAGGGCAGAGCCAGCTCACGAAACTGAAGACCGATGATGGCAGGATCGTTTCCGCCAAACCAGAGCTTCTGAGGGAGATCGAGAGATTCTATGGGCAGCTGTACACGTCAACCAGTAAACCCGTCGCGAATCTAGCGAATGACCCTAGAGCTAGATTGACCCGACACTATACCGAAGACATTCCGGACGTCATACAGGCGTATGAGATTAGGATGGCTCTGAAACAGCTTAAGAACAACAAGGCACCGGGTGACGACGGAATCACGGCTGAATTCCTGAAGGCGGGTGGAAAACCGGTTCTTAAGACCCTTCAGAAGCTGTTTAATTCCGTCATATTCGAGGGCAAAACGCCACAGGCATGGTGCAGGGGTGTGGTGGTACTCTTCTTCAAGAAGGGCGACAATGCCCGGCTGAAGAACTATAGGCCCATCACACTTCTTAGCCATGTCTACAAGCTGTTTTTAAGAGTCATCACGAATCGACTCGCGCGCAGGTTTGACGATTTCCAGCCTCCCGAACAAGCCGGATTCCGTAAGGGTTTCAGCACCGTAGACCACATACATACGCTGCGCCAGGTTATACAGAAGACCGAAGAGTACAACCTGCCTCTCTGCTTAGCGTTTGTGGACTACGAGAAAGCCTTCGATTCGATCGAGACTTGGGCTGTATTGCAGTCTCTCCAACGGTGCCAAATTGACTACCGGTACATCGAAGTGTTGAAGTGTTTATACAAAAACGCCACCATGTCAGTTCGACTTCAGGATCAGACTTCGGAACCAGTCCTTCTGCAGCGAGGTGTGAGACAAGGAGACGTCATATCTCCGAAACTGTTTACTGCTGCACTGGAGGATGTCTTCAAGGTTCTGGACTGGAGAGGGCTAGGCATCAACGTCAATGGCGAGTACATCACTCACCTTCGGTTTGCCGACGATATAGTGGTTATGGCTGAGACCATGGAGGACCTCAGTACAATGCTCGATGATCTCAGTAGAGCTTCCGAAAGAGCGGGTCTTAGGATGAACATGGACAAAACCAAGGTGATGTTGAATGCCCATGTTACACCCACTCCTATCAAGGTCGGAGACTCTACACTCGAAGTTGTGGGCGACTATGTCTACCTTGGACAAACGATCCAATTGGGTAGGGCCAACTTCGAGAAAGAGGTCAACCGTCGAATCCGACTCGGCTGGGCAGCGTTCGGGAAGTTGCGCGGTATCTTCTCGTCCAACTTACCACAGTGTCTCAAGACGAAAGTCTATGACCAGTGTGTGTTGCCAGTGATGACATATGGCTCTGAGACGTGGTCGCTTACAATGGGCCTCATCAGAAAGCTTACAGTCACTCAAAGGGCAATGGAGAGGGCTATGCTCGGAGTTTCCTTGCGTGATCGAATCAGAAATGTAGAGATCCGCAAGAGAACCAGGGTTACCGACATAGCCCGAAGAATTGCCAAACTCAAGTGGCAGTGGGCAGAGCACATTGCTCGCAGAACGGATGGCCGATGGGGCAGAAAGATTCTGGAGTGGCGACCGCGAACCGGAAGACGTTGCGTTGGAAGGCCTCCCACTATGTGGACCGATGACCTGGTGAAGGTTGCGGGGATCCGCTGGTTGCGAGATGCACGGGACCGGTCAATGTGGCGACGCTTGGGGGAGGCCTATGTGTTTTTTTATTTTTTTTATATTTTACATACTGCGCTCTATGCCTCGTAGATAGAAATCATTATATTCTTTGTTTATTTTAGTAATTCCACGTTTGACAAGCATACGTTAGGCACGGTATAAGGCACGAGTTTAGTTTTAATTTTAGTTGACATGTCTTTCATTGCTCAGTATTTGTTCACGTTAATTGTGTCTTTTTTTTATCGTGGTGAAATGCTCATTCATACTGCGCTACCATGGGGTGATAGTGCAGTTATGTGGGACTCCAAACCATAAAAACTCCACATTGTCCTCCTGTGCCGCTTACGGCGGGAACACGGGCACGCGTTAGTACTCACCGCGAACCAGCCGTGGCTGGCAGTCACCAGACCCTCCTCGGGGGAATACACCCCATCACTGGCGCACCAGAACACACTGTACGGCGTACGCCTTGACCACCCCAAGGACCAAACCAGCACATGAGCGCCAGACGACCCCGTGTATGCACCCTAGACACCCTTGGTCCTCTTGTGACGGGTAAAGGTCAATGGCCCCGCAACCTACCATTTTTCGGTCGCAGGGGATATGGAGAGCGGCCAACGCTATACCGACCCTCCTCCTCCCCTGCGGAGGATAAGGAGAGCGGCGCATCGTGATATCGGCACTCCTCTCCCGTCGCGGCCTCCAACCCTCAGCCGCGATGCCTCCGAGACATCGCGGCCCACCTCAGTTGCGATTTGCGATGTCGCCCAAGCGACACCGCAACTTACCAGTTGGCCGCTACGTCGTCGGCTTACCGGCAAAAGACTTGACGAGCGGCCCCTCCTCGGGTTCCTCTTCGCTTCACCGTGGCTTGTGGTTGACCTGGCCACGGCTACGTTAGCTGTGTCCTGCGCCCCACTTACTTTTCTGGTCAAAGCTAATTTGTTTACCGAGGTATATATATTTGTCTGAGTACTTGAGAAGCTCGACACCAACATAAATATTATTCTCTTTGTGTTGTTAGTTATCAGCATTGTTTTGGATACCTAGATTATAAACTGCCGAGCAATGAAAAAGTTCCAGTGACATAGCACCAAATTACTCCTAAACGGGAAAGGCTAGCTTAATGACGCCGTCTGCAATATAGAAGTACATTTAACAGCGCATCAGAATATTACCAACTGAAAACGTAAATATTGTGTTCAAATTTTGGTATATCAGATAGATAGTTTGGGATATATTACCTATAACGTGTGGCGTTCCCCAGGGATCAATATTGGGGCCCCTGCGCTTTTTAATCTACATAAATAATATTCAGGAAATTACACTACATGGCCATCTTACTTTATACGCAGGTGACACTTGCTTATTTTATTTCGGATCTTCCATTCATGATTTGGTTTCGCAGGCTCAAGATGATTTAAACACCCTTTTCTCATGGTTTCAATATAATTTATTAACGACTAGCTTTTGTCCGCGGCTTCGCATATTTTAACAGAATGTAGAGAAAAATTAAAAAAAAAATGTAATGCGAAAGTGTTTCTTAGGACAGACTTATACTTACCTACTTTATTATCAATACGCTCTATCCTTGTCCCGTCCCTATCCCTTTACTATTTCTGTGTTTATCCATGACTAATAATAAGTAATCATAAGCATAAGTAAGTAATTAAATTAAAGTATTTCCTTATAAACAACATTTTTAACCATTTTGGATGTCGACGCCAATATCACCAGACTATTTGATGAGCTAAAACGTAAACACACTACATAGAACTGTCCATGGCAAAAGCAATTCTCCCTCAAATCTACACCAGCATACTCCAGAGTTTGTCTGTGAGCCTTATTAATTGCCATGGCGAAGCAGATTTTCCCGTCCCTATTTAATTCCTATATTTATGCGTTGAGCCATTTTATAGTTACCAACAGACTTTAAAGTATTCAAAGTATTTTTTATAATATTTCCTTTGTAAAAGAAGGATTTTTGTACACAACATTTCATCCCCCATGACCCGCCCCCCAAGGACGGAATTCCCAAAAGACCTTAATTTGCGTTAAAATTCGAAGACCCTAACTTCAAAACTGACCGACTTTCATACAACATCCCCTATTTCACCCCCCTAGGGGTGGAATTCACAAAAATCCTTTCTTAGTGGATACCTGCACAGTATAAAGTATCTATGTGCAAAATTTCAAGTCTAGATGATTTCATTATATTCATGACTTTATCCCCCATTTCCCCCCTAATGGGATCTTCAAAACCGTTGCGACACGTGTAAATTATTTTTTAACCTTCAGCCTAAACCCAAAATATGAAGACCCTGACTTTAAAACTGACGGATTTTCATACAAACATCCATTTCATCCCCTATTTCACGCCCTTAGGGGTGGGATTCCAATCCAGAACATTTTAGACATCCTCCAGCGCAACTGTGAACAGTTTCGGAGAAATTATGTCTCCCTGTCTCATTCTGCGCTGGAGAAGGATTGGTTTCGAGGTCTGATCCTGAAAACGGACTGACATGGTGGCGTTTTTGTACAAACACTTCAACACCTCAATGTACCGGTAGTCGATCTGGCACCGTTGGAGAGACTGCAATAGAGCTCAAGTCTCGATCGAATCGAAGGCTTTCTCGTAGTCCACAAACGCTAAACAGAGAGGCAGTTTATACTCTTCGGTCTTCTGTATGACCTGCCGCAGCGTATGTATGTGGTCTACGATGCTAAAGCCTTTTCGGAATCCAGCTTGTTTGGGAGGCTGGAAATCGTCTAACCTGCGCGCGAGACGATTCGTGATGACTCTTGAAAACAACTTGTAGACATGGCTAAGAAGTGAGATGGGCCTATAGTTCTTCAGCCGGGCATTGTCGCTTGGCATCAACTTTAATGGCGAGTACATCACTCACCTACGATTTGCCGATGACATAATGGTCATGGCTGAGACCATGGAGAGCCTCAGTAAAATGCTCGATGACCTCAGTAGAGCTTCCGAAAGAGTGGGTCTTAAAATGAACATGGATAATACCAAGGTCATGATGAATGCTTATGTAACACCCACTCCTATCAAGATCGGAGACTCTATACTCGAAGTTGTAGATGATTATGTCTACCTGGGACAAACGGTCCAGTTGGGTAGGTCCAACTTCGAGAAAGAGGTCAACCGTCGAATCCAACTCGGCTGGGCGGCGTATCTTCTCGTCCAATTTACCACAATATCTCAAGACAAAAGTCTATGACCAGTGTGTGTTGCCAGTGATCACCTGTGGGACCGAGACGTGGTCGCTCACAATGGGCCTTATCAGAAATTGAAACAGGGTAATGGAGAGGGCTATGCTCGGAAATTCTTTGCGTGATCACGTCAGAAATGATGATATCCGCAGGAGAACCAAAGTTACCGACATAACCCGAAGAATTGCCAAACGTAAGTGGCAGTGGGCAGGGTACATTGCTCGCAGAACGGATGGCCGATGTGCCGAAAAGTTCTGGAGTGGCGACCGCGAACCGGAAGACTATACGATGGAAGGCCTCCCACTACGTGGACCGATGACCTGGTTGAGGTTGCGGGAAGGCGCTGGATGCGAGACGCACGGGATCGGTCAATGTGGCGACGTCTTTCGGCTGAAATGATGATGATGATGATGATGATGAGGGGTGGAATTTCCAAAAATTATTTCTTAGTGCTCACCTACAATACCAAAGGAACCTACGTGCCAAGTTTCATGATTGAAGCTTCAACCGTTTGGGCTGTGCGTTTATGTTCAGTGAGTAGGTCAGTCAGTCAGTCACTTTCTTCTTTTATATGTTTAGATAAGAAGATAGATAAAGATAGAAGATTATAGTTATCAACAGACTTGTAAAGACTAAGTATTTTTAATAATTTTTCCTTTGTAAAAGAAGGACTTTTGTACACAACATTTCATCCCCCATGATCCGCTCCCCCAAGGACGGAATTCCCAAAAAAACATAATTTGCGTTAGATTTTAATCTTCTTCCAAAATTCGAAGATCCTATCTTCAAAACTGGCCGACTTTCACACAGACTTTCATCCCCTAATTCACAAAAAACCTTTCTTAGTGCACAGTATAAAGTATCTATTTGCAAAATTTCAAGTCTCTAGACGATTTCACCCTCTTGGGGGTGAAATCTTCAAAATCGCTGAGATACGTGTAAATTATTTTTTAATCTTCAGCCTAAACCCAAAATATGAAGATCGTGACTTATAATAGACGGATTTTCATACAAACTTTCATCACCTATTTCACGCCCTTAGGGGTGGAATTTCCAAAAATCCTTTCTTAGTGCTCACCTACACTACCAAAGGAACCTACGTGCCAAGTTTCTTGATTGAAGCTTCAGCCGTTTGGCCTGTGCGTTGATGGTAAGTGAGTGAGTCAGTCAGTCAGTCAGTCACTTTCTTCTTTTATATGTTTAGATAGATTTTTATTTCTAAAACATGCTATATCTTGTGCAAAGCAAAAAACAAAATAATACCTCCACATAATCCATTAGTAATCAACAATGTGCCCTTACAGCAAAAAACTTGGGAGAAATACCTTGGATTGAGAATGGATAGTTATCTATCATGGACAGTTTAATTGGATCATATAAAAACAAAGCTTACTTCTCTACTTGGATCCCTCCGGAACATAGTTCGATGTATTCCACATAGACTACGTCACACCATCTATAACGCCTTAGTAAAACACCACCTACTATATCTGATTGAAGTTTGGGGCAGTGAGACCAAGACGAAGCTAGCAAGTCTCCAACTTGCACAAAACAAATGAATAAAAATGATTCTTATCAACCCATATTTAACATCAACGTGCAAAATCTACGAAGAAACCAAAATAATGAACATTAGACAGTTATATATTTACAATACATGTATTTTTATGCATAAAGCACTCAACAAAACTATACAGACTAACTTATCGTTTATTAAAGTAAAACAAGTAACCCAACGTAGCAGTCGCCGAGCTAGTTTTCTGATTTTACCGAAGATGAGAACTATGTTTGGCAAAAAAATGTTAACTTTTGAAGGAGCACAATTATATAACAAAATACCATCATGTATAAAAAGGTTGCACTCATTCAATGCATTCAAAACTCAATTAGTTGCATATTTAATCACAAATAAAACCGTTTCTTAAAGCTGAATGCATTGGATGGGTGCATCATAATTGCTGCCGTGACGTCGGTGACGAATTTCATATAATTTACTTTAAGCCTTTAAGTGACTTTGTGTCTTTTTTGAGAATAAATATCTTTAAACCTAAACCTATATCATTAATTTGTCGGCATTTTGTGGGTGGAACATTTTCATTGCTCGGCAGTGTATATACATGTGCAAACGACTGCTGCGCCAGTCGAATATACATTCTTGTGAAATTCCGGTTGTACTACTCTGCTTCCGAACATAACCGTAGGTTTCTTTGATCTTAATACTCCGACCGAGTTTGTTTGTGTTGACCGAGTTACCCCGAGAGTTGCTATAAACAGAGAGAGAGAGAGCAGAGACCGGAGTGTTGCTATAAACAGTAGTGTTGAGAGAGGGTCGCCTTGTCTTATAATAATAATATAAGACTTTAAACCTATATTCAGACACAGAATTTTTACATAATTATACTGAACTTAACCTAACGCCTGTGGCGAGTCGGTGACACCGACAACCCGGTCTGTTTGCCCAACTTTGGCAAAGGCCTCCTCCATTTCTTTCCACTCAGGTCTGCTTAGCGCTTTCCTAGTCCATGTTTTTCCTGCTATGGTTTTAATTTCGTCTTCCCACCTTCGAAACTGTCTACCTCTTTTTCTTTTTCTACTTCTTGGGTACCAAAACACAATTTTCTTGTTCCACTTTTCGATGCCCCTTATTATATGGCCAGTCCATTTCCACTTCAGTTTTCTAATTCTCATTATTACATCTTCAATTTTTGAGCGTTTTCTGATGGTTTTATTATTTATTCTATGGGACTTCCTTATATTCAGCATGCTTCTTTCCATTGCTGCATGACAGGTGTATAGTTTCTTATTTTGTGCTTTGGTGAGAGCCCAAGTTTGGCAGCCATATGTTAGGACTGGAAGTATGCAGGTATTGTACAGCTTTGTTTTTACGGTCATCTTAATTTCTGTGTTCTTCATTACTTCCCTAAGCCCCCAGTAACATTTCCATGCTTTCCCGATTCTTGTATCGATTTCCTTTGACATTACATTTGTGGTAGAGATTTGTTGGCCTAGATAGGTATACTCTTTTACAAACTCTATTGGTCCGCCGTTTATAATAATGTTGTCTTCTGTCGTATTTGTCATGGCTTTTGTTTTGGAGGTGTTTATCGTTAGACCTACCTTTTGACTTTCTCTTTCCAGGTCAATGAGCATGTTTTGTAGATGTTCTTTTGTTGCGGCGAATAATATGATGTCGCCTGCGAATCTTAAATGTGATAGTTGTTCCCCGTTTACGTTTAAACCATACTGGTCCCATTCCAATTTTCGAAAGATTTCTTCTAATACGGCTGTGAAGAGTTTAGGTGATAGTGGGTCACCTTGACGTACACCTCTATTTATTTTTATTTCGTTACCCCCTTTTTCTTGTCGCCTTGTCTTACTCCTCTTTTAATCGAAAACCAAGGCCCAGCTGTCTCTAGATTTACTCTTGCTGTTATCGTAATTGATTACAGAAATGATTTATTATTTTTCTACTTGTGTTATTAGAGTTGCCCATACATTTTTATGTGATACGGAGTGAAATGCTTTTTGGTAGACGATACATGCAATGTAGAGTGGTATATTTGTGTCGCGGTATTTTGCAATGAGAAGTTCTGTTGTGTGAATGTGATCAATCGCTGAGTATCCTTTTCCAAGTCCCGCTTGCTCGATAGGTTGACGTGTTTTTAGTGTAGATTTTATTCTCCTAGTTATTATTGAGGAGAAGAGCTTGTTGATAGTACAGATCGCCCTTTTTTATAAATAAGAATAATGTCCGATTCAGACCATTGGGTGGGCGTCTCCAGTTTCAATAATGAGGTTGGATAGTTCAGTCAGGTTGAGTTGTTGAACCAGTTTTTATTATTACATTTGAGATGCCGTCAGAACCTGGGCTTTTCTCTGGTTTTAGAGGTTTTACTGCTGTTCGCGACGAGGGGTCACATAGCTTATATACTAGCTTAAGATATGTATGTAATAGGATAAGTAAATAAAAAAATATTTATTATTTATCTTCGAGACCCCTGTAAAAACGGGGATTCAAATAGTGGTCTGTGCGATCCACTGACACAGGGTGGCACACCAATCGTCATTTTTTATTTCACCCTTTATTTTGTTAGGAAACACAAACTAGGTGTACTATCTTATTTACCGTATGTCTATGACTGATAAACAGTACATAATAACGGTACATAGCAAGGGCAAGTAGAATCTTACCCTGGATCGGTGAATATACACAAAGTTTCCTTAAATAAGTGGTCAGTATAGCCACAGATAATATAATACTAGCATTTATAATCATGTTATTTTCGTTTTAGCGCTTCTAGGTAACCTAGACTTGTACCTAAGCCCTGTATTTAGATTAAACTCATGTAATTCTAGTATGTAAACACCACTTAGTTCAGGTAATGTATTTGTATGAACCAGTACATTATATACTTGTTAGCGGGCTTACCGCTTTTAGACACACTTGGTGCCTGAATGATTATCAATATGCTTCCTGAAGCATTACCTCTCGGGAGCCTGCTGGCATGTACTCTGGAACCATTGATGATGAACATCGCCTGAATTAAGTAGAAACCACTGCGGGGTCACACAATTTTTCCATAGAATTTCATAGGATAGCTACCGGATCGTATTTGATGGGTGGAAATCCCTCGCATAGTTAACTTTTAATGTTTTTTTTATTTTATTTTATTTTGGCATCAAACAGTCATATACAATCAATATAATTCTTCAGAAAATTGGTTACTTACAAAAGACCTATAGTGCCGACAATGTGATATGGTAATAAAAAAGTTAATTAAAAAATCAAAATACCCGACTGCTTACAAAGCGAACTAAAAAGACGTAAACAAGAAGAAAATCATGCTGTGCAGTCGGAGGATACATATTCGCGAGCTGGCTGACCAAAACCAGATGTATCCTCCGGCTGCACAGCATGATTTTCTTCTTGTTTACGTCTTTTTAGTTCGCTTTGTAAGCAGTCGGGTATTTTGATTTTTTAATTAACTTTTTAATTTCCTCGTGGAGTCGGCTGACATGGCCCAGCAACGGTACCCAACAGCGAAGCTTAATTTTCTGGGGGACTTTAACGCCCATCATAAAGAGTGGTTGTACCCGTACCGGAAAACTGACCATGCCGGGTTGAAGGCGCGCAAGTTTTCTCTATCGCTAGATCTAACCCAGCTGGTGAATGTGGCAACGCGGGTACCGGATGTTGACGGCCATACACCCAATTGCTTAGACCTTCTGCTGACAACTGATCCGGACAGTCATTTGGTGTCGGTCTCAGCCCCGCTGGGAACGTCTGACCACTGTCTGGTGAAATCCGTGTCGACTTGCTCTCCTCCAGATGACAGTCCTAGAGGCACGAGACGAGTATGGCGATACGAGTCAGCAGACTGGGACGAGATGCGGCACTTTTTTGCGTCTTATCCTTGGCGGCATGTGTGCTTCTCCTCGGGTGACCCCTCGAGCTGTGCGGACGCGGTTGGGGATGTGATTCGACAGGGAATGGATTATTTCATTCCATTCTCCGACATTCCGCTCGGTCACAAATCCCGACCTTGGTATAATGCAGAATGCGCCCACGCAGAGGCCCGAAAAGAGTCTGCCTATAAAGCCTGGGTCGGGGCCCGCGACCGCAAACTTAGAGCACGTAGGGTTCACGCGAGGAAAAGAGCCTTTAATTCTGCCGCCAAGTTCTGCAAGCGGGTTCTGCGTCGGGCACGTTTTGACCATATTGGGCGTATTGGGGCCAAGCTTGCATCACACCCTCCGGGTAGTAAACAGTTTTGGTCCCTGTCTAAAGCGGTTGAAACGAATTTCTGTCGTCCCACATTAACTCCAATGCTGAAACCTGATGGGTCGCTGGCTCACTCTGCGAGTGAGAAAGCAAATTTATTTGCATCTCTCTTTGCTAGCAATTCACGTCTGGACGCTGGCTCCAAGCAACCACCTACTGTACCTCATTGTGACTCTTCGATGCCGGAGATCGCTGTGCACACTAGAGAGGGCCGGAGAGTATTGTGCAGTCTAGACGTGAACAAGGCCAGCGGGCCTGACGGCATTCCGGCGAGAGTGCTGAGGCAGTGTGCGCCTGAACTGTCTCCTGTATTGACACGCTTGTTCCGCCTCTCTCTTGTAAAAAGAATGGTGCCGAAATCCTGGAAGCTTGCAAATGTGCAACCAGTGCCCAAAAAAGGCAACCGTGCAGACCCTGCCCATTACCATCCAATCGCCATTACCTCCATTTTGTCCAAAGTTATGGAAAGGGTACTCAACAGTAAGTTGCTGACGTACCTTGAAGACAATAATCTCCTCAGTGACCGTCAGTATGGCTTTCGCCGGGGACGGTCAACTGGCGATCTTCTTGTGTATGTCACGCACTGCTGTGGCGAAGCCATCGAGAGACACGGCGAAGCACTTGCTGTGTCGCTTGATATCTCGAAGGCCTTTGACAGGGTCTGGCACGCGAGTCTACTCAGTAAGCTTCCTGCGTATGGCATCCCCGCTGGTTTTTGTAGCTGGATATCAGACTTCCTCAGCAAACGGTCGATCCGAGTAGTCATTGACGGCTGCTCCTCTGACCTTATGGCTATTGACGCCGGAGTTCCTCAGGGGTCTGTTCTCTCTGCAACTCTTTTCCTGCTGCACATCAATGACCTACTTCTGCCTGGTATTGTTGGGTACGCAGATGACAGTACTGTTTCAGAGAGATATCTGTCCAGCGCAAAAACCAGCGTGGATGAAGTTCGTTCCTTGAGAGAGGCTATGGTGGAGCGGACAGATTTGACCTTAAGCCTTGTCTCCCAGTGGGGTGATGACAATCTGGTCTCCTTTAACGCCACCAAAACACAGGCGTGTCTTTTTACCGCTAAAAGGAGTCTTTTCGATCATACTCCTACTTTTCGGGGTACATCTGTTCCTGTGACTGATCGGCTCGAGCTCCTAGGCATGGAGTTGACATCCAATCTCAACTTCGGCGCCTCCATTGAGTACAAAGCCCAAATTGCGGCCAAAAAACTGGGCATCCTGAATAGAGTGAAGCGATACTTTACGCCTGGACAGCTTTTACCCTTTACAAAGCGCAAGTCCGATCCTGCATGGAGTATTGCAGCCACCTTTGGGATGGCTCAGCTAAGTATCAGCTTGCCGCGCTTGACTCAGTGGAACGCAGAGCCAAGAGGCGTTGAACTGGCGGATGCCAAGCTACATAGCTTGGCTCATCGCCGCAAAGTTGCCTGCTTGTCGGTCTTCTACAGACTGTACTTCGGTGAGTGTGCTCAAGAACTCCACGACCACATCCCACCAGCCCCCTTCTACCATCGGACATCTAGACGCACTGCAAGTTCCCATCCTTACCTTGTTGCCATTCCACCAATTCTCACCAAGCGCTTCCAGACATCCTTCATAATGCGCACAGCGAATGAATGGAACTCACTACCTGCGTCCGTGTTTCCGAACGCCTTCAACCCGAATCTCTTCAAAGTTAGAGTGAACAGGCTTCTTCTGGGTAAACTCACTCCATCGTCGACTCTGTCTCTGTCACCTCTGACCTAGACTAGAGTCAAGAGCAAACCCATCACAAATAAAAAAAAAAAAAAAAAAAGAAAGTTTGTATGAAACCCTGCCTTTTATAATTTGAAATGAATGAAATACGGTATTTAGCCTCTAAATCACACTAATATTATAAAGGCAATAGTCTGTGAGTGTGTTTGTATGATTGTTATTTCTTCAGACTCAAATGGCTGGACGGATCTGGATGAAATTTGGCACAAAGATAGAGTAGGATAGCACATAAGATACTTTTTATCCCGGGAATATGTTCCCTCGGGATAATTTTCGACTTTCACGCGGGCGAAGCCGCTGGCAGAAGCTAGTTAACTATATAAATCTAATAATTCATGATATCACATATTAGTTACCAATTCTAGATTTCAATTTCATACATTTAATGATATATTTAATTAGTTTTAATAATTCATGATTTTTCATTGTAATATTTACAATTTATATTTCAATTTTATATATTCAATTATGTATCAGTTTAAATTTAAAAATTTCATAGTTTTTATAGTAATGTTAACCAACAATATAAATGTAAAGTCTGATTGACAACAATGAGTAAACATTAACATATTATTCAGTTTTGAACAAAAATATAGTTGAAAGTATAACCACACGTGCAAAATAAACAAGTCCTTTTACTGTGTACTGGGCAAGTGTACACCTGCTCAGAAATAGAAAATAGACTTCGGTTATTATTATTAACTTGTTTTGTTTACCAACAAATTACTAACACCTTGTTAAGTTTTATTTTTTATGTGTACTACTAACAACCCTACTAACGCAATATCTGTTAAAATGTATCGACTTTCGTCTGAAATAAAGTAAAATTAAATTATTAAACAAACGAAAAAAAAGAACTCCAGAAAGCATTTATGAAAAAAATACCTTTTTTTTTTTTTGCTTTCTAGAACTAAAGTAATTATACTTCAATACTCTTCTAACCTCTACAAATGTTTATTAGTCATTTTCAGTGTTTGTAGTAACCGTATAAGCTTGAATGAATTTGAACATTTGAGCATTTGGGTAGGTGGAACAGGGTGTAAAGTCCCACAAACCTCCATAGAAAAGGGAGGATCCTCCGACCAGACGGGTGTTGTGTCTGGTCCGGGCAACTGCCCAACGGTTATCGTCGGACTGTTGTATACGTTCAAATCGCGCCGCAAACTTTGCTTGCGCGATGTAGGATTTGTGTGACGTCATGTCATTACTTTGTAAGTGGCGGTGTCAGTGCCGCTACACATTTTTTTTGCTGTCCATATATTTTTTTCGCACCATTAATTAATTTTCACTACTATCCACTACTTTCCGATATCTTTCAATCAAACCAAAAAAAATAACATTTTTTTCATCTATATTCACAGAGCCGAGTCAAGACCTAAGACAGAAAATGCGCAGCTGCGCCATGTCTGTTTTTTGTCTGACCACCAGTAAATCGCAACCGGACGCTGGCTGCACCTAAACCAGGGCATGAAAGCGTCACAAGTTGACGTCACCCTGTGCCGGAACCAAGCCTCCTTTTTCTCTGGATCGGGCAAGATCCCCTGGATATGCGCAACTTTCGGCCGCGCCACGACCTTAGCAGCTGCAATGACCATATACCAATTGAGGCGCTTAAGGGCCCAACGTCGTGCCAGTGGGTTAAAATCTGGACGGCTCGGGCCATCGGAGGGGCCAAGTAACGCATCAAAGATGATGTGGCAATGGTCGGAAAGTGTGACCATCTCCTCCGCTACCCTCCATTCCAATACCAAGTGGGCAACAGAAGAAGTCGCCCAAGAGAGATCCACAATTAACTGTCCAATACACAAACGTCTATATAATATTTCTGCACCTACAGAAAGCCTTTGACACGATCTTTGTTCCTATTCTCCTGTCGAAATTGGATGCTGTAGGCATTCGGGGAGGAGTGCATGAGCTTTTCAGGAGCTACTTTCAAAACAGTAAAGTCCGCGTCAAGATCGATTCGTACACTAGTGATGAGGAAATTATCACATACGGAGTTCCACAAGGCAGTGTCTTGAGGCCTACGCTCTTTCTTCACCTTTGAATCATTGCTACACATGATTGTTAGGTGGCTGTAGAATAACCTTCTGTCGCTTAATTTGGCTAAAACCAACTACATCCCTTTTTCCAGTAGTCACAGGACTATAGCCCCATCTGATATAAATCATCATCTTCCTGCCCTCATCCAAAGTAGGGTTCAACATTTTTATACACAACAAGTACAAGTTCAAGCTTAATGATAGCTAAGATGTGCGCTTTTAGGTTTTCAGTACTGCGCAGCGACTCAAGGAGTGTTCTGTGCCACCGATAAGAAGCCACCTCAACATCCGTTTATGGCGCCGAAAACTTTGCTTGCACAATAATGAAGGATAGTTCCTATATGGCGTCATAGATGCCGCTACATGACGTTAGGCCTTCAGTTCGTTTGTGGTAGCATAGATGACGCTACATTTGCAAACGAAAGGCAATGCCCACATACCTTGAAGAGGAAGTTCCAGGGTAAAGCCTGACCGTAATTCCCTGGCCTGACCAGGGACAGGTACCAGGCCAGGAAGTAGAAGACGGTGGCTTGTAGCAGCAGGAAGAAGTAACTGGTGAGAATGGAGGGCGTGTTTCGAGTGTGAGCTGTGGCCATGTTGCTGAGGTTGACGCCTGTACCTGTAAGAAAATATTGAAGTGATAACAGGTTTTAAACAAATTGACATTCTATCCGCAAAGGCGATGGTATGATAGATGGCTAAATTGTAAGGGATTGATCACGCTATATTTCGATAGCGCTTGACATTCTTATAAATTTTAACTGTTTTTTCCGTCGCTACCACAACACTGTCAAAATCAAAATCAATTTTTTTTTTCACATAGGCCTACATGGGCACTTATAAAACTTCGACAAAAGGCGCACGGTTCGGGTTGGTCGTTTCCTATGGAGAAGAACCGGCAAGAAACTCCATGGTTACTCTTTTAAAAATATGGTTTGTTTTTACAATATTTCCATGTTACAGCATTACTTAAATATGGGAGGACAACGTAGGCCCGACAATAAAACTTTAGAAACTAAAAATAAAAAGTAAAACGAGATATAAAGTTATCAAATGTTATCAAGCATCTAGGAATCTAGAAGGCCTACAATGTTCACACATTTACAAAACAATCGGTAAAAGCATCTAAGATACAAAGGTAAAAAAAAATAAAAATAAATGTATAACAAGACTAAATTAAACATGTGGCACAAATGTAGTTATCAGTGCTGTAACTATTCTTAGCAAAGGGTTATTAAGATGATTGAAAACCATTGTAAAAAGTCCAATTAAAAGAAGAGAAAAAAAAAATGAGTTTGAGAATAGTTAGAGACATCCACATATTTGTACCGTTTATAAGTTACCAGGGAAGCCGCATGCGCAGAAGGAGCAAAAATTTTTATCTTCAACGTAGTCCTTGATTTTATAATATGCTTTTTTAATAAGGACACGTTTGATGAAGTTTTTGAACTTTCCATCGGTCAGTTCTATAACTGACTTTGGCAACTTGTTATAGAATCGTATACTGTTTATAAGAAAAGACTTGCTAGTTTTCGTTGAAATGATGTCACGTCTAGAGCCCCAGTTGCATTTACTGCGGATACATACCTTTTTTCAAATTTATTGTCATTAGATTTATGATCCATTACGTCTGTGCAGATACGCTAACTAATTTAATTTAATAACAGTGACCACAAAAACCAACTGAATGAAAAAAAGTTCTTCTTTTAGTCTTGTTTTAATGCACTAAAAATCTCACTCAGCTGGTCAAGGGGGCAACGAGGGTGCCGGATGTTGAATCGCATACGGCTAATTGCTTGGACCTTCTGCTGACCACAGATCCAGACCGTTACTCGGTGTCGGTATCTCCACCTTTGGGTAGTTCCGACCACTGTCTGGTGAAGTCTGTATCCGTCTACTCCCCGCCCGATCCCAGCCCAAGAGGCACCCGGCGGGTATGTCGGTACAAGTCAGCAGATTGGGATGGCATGCGATCTTTCTTCGCATGCTATCCTTGGCAGCTTTGCTTTTCTTCGTCTGATCCTACGTCGTGCGCGGACGCCGTGACGGATTTGTTGCATCAGGGAATGGAGTACTACATTCCGTTCTCTGACGTTGCAATGTCTAGCCAAGACCGACCTTGGTTTGGCACCGAGTGTATTCGGGCCGATGCGCGTAAACATGAGGCGTACCATGCCTGGGTCGACGCTAGAACGCGCAAGGCGAGTGACATTGGTCAGAGGAAGAAAGCTTACAACAGGGCTGCCAAGTCCTGCAAAAAGATGTTGCGAAGGGCTCGGTTCGACCACATAAGCCGGATAGGGATCAAACTTGCTTCCTACCCAGCAGTTAGTAAAGCGTTCTGGTCCCTGGCTAAATCGGTTGAATCGAATTTCTGCCGTCACTCACTAGTAGCTACCACCACTGCTGAAACCCGACGGGTCGCTGGCCCTCTCCGCTGAGGAGAAAGCAAACTTGATTGCCTCTCTTTTTGCGGAGTCTTCGCGTCTGAATCCTGGTGGCGCGCGCCCCCCTCCTTCTCCTGATGGATGCGAGACGAGTATGTTGGACATTCGCATTCACCAAAAGGACGTACGTAGGGTGCTGCGCAACCTCGATGTGAATAAGGCTAGCGGACCCGATGGTATACCAGCAATTGTTCTCAGAACCTGTGCGTCTGAATTGTCTTCTATCTTGACGCGCCTGTTTCGCCTTTCTTATCAGACTGGAAAAGTGCCGAATGCTTGGAAGCAAGCCAACGTACAGCCCGTGCCCAAGAAGGGCAGTCGTGCTGACCCGGCCAACTACAGACCCATCTCTGTAATGTCCGGAACCGCGGATCCGGAACGCGTACTTAATAGTAAGCTCCTGGCATACCTAGAAGCTAACGACATCCTTAGCGACCGCCAATACGGCTTCCGCCGAAATCGGTCCACTGGGGATCTTCTAGCGTATGCCATTCACATCTGAAGTGAGGCCATCGAGAGGCATGGGGAAGCGTTTGCCGTCTCCCTCGACATCTCGAAGGCTTTTGATAGGGTCTGGCACGAAAGCCTTATTGGTAAGCTTCCTTCATTCGGTCTGCCCGGTGGTCTGTGTGACTGGATTGCAGACTTCCTGAGGGGTCGGTCCATTCGAGTAGTAATCGATGGCTGCTCTTCGGACCTATTGGATATTAATGCCGGGGTTCCTCAGGGGTCGGTACTCTCAGCGACATTGTTATTTCTTCACATAAATGAACTGCTAAAACCCGGCACCTTTGGGTATGCAGATAACAGCACTGTTGCTGAGAGATACTTGTCCAACGCTCGTGCTACCGGGCCTCAGATCCAGTGTCTCCGGGAGGCCATGGTGGAGCGCTTGAACCTGTCCTTGCAGGCAGTCTTCGAATGGGGCGATGCCAATCTGATCAAGTTCAATGCCGCAAAAACACAGGCGTGTCTTTTCTCCGCAAAAAAGAGCCAATTTCACCTGGCTCCAGCTTTCCGAGGTGTACCGATAACGGACCATCTTGAGCTTCTTGGCGTAACGTTGACATCGACACTTAACTTTGGCCCATACATTGAGGCAAAGGCTCAACTGGCTGCCAAAAAGTTGGGGATCCTTGCGAAGGTGAGACAGTACTTCACGCCGGAACAGCTGCTTAAGTTGTATCAAGCGCAAGTTCGATCTTGCATGGAGTACTGTTCTCATCCCTGGGATGGATCTGCCAAGTACCAGCTTGATGCCCTAGAGTCGATCTAAAAACGGGCCAAGAGGCTCATCGGCAATGAGGCACTGGTCGAGTCAAAGCTTCAGAGCCTTGAACATCGTCGTCGAGTTGCCAGCTTATCGGTTTTTTATCGGTTGCATTTCGGAGAGTGTGCGATGGAATTGCATGATCTAATTCCGCCTAGCCCGTTTCACTGTTGATGGTCACTTGTGAATGGGAAACAACCTGACCGCGTACCGTGTCCGGATGCTCTCTTTGTTTCAGGTGCTTGAGCCAGCCGTCAACGTTTCAGCCCACCGACTTTCGGATCAGGTGCGGGTCATCCAGCGTAATCGTATGATGGATGATACTGTAGTTAATCGCCTCCGAACGAAAATGGGTAACCGTGTCACTGATGCCCCATCGTCGCAGGCTGTGGTGCCACCACAGTCCAACCACGCTGACGAGGAGAGTAGTAACAGGGTTACAAACGTAAGTACCCAGTGCAATAAAGAATTGAGGAGTGCTTTGGAGTGTGCTATTCGGGCATATCACTACATGGCACCCGAACTTAGGTCATGATTACCTCGTTTGCCCATGCATAACAAAAATAGGGCGCTGGTGGCTATTCTGGATTCGCAGTTATCAAATTATTTTGATGACTGCGAAGACCTCACTGATACACATTTGATCATTAGCCCACGTCAAATTTGCCGATGACAGAGCTACACGACTGAAACCAGCCGTACCAGCTTGGCAGTGCAGGATAAAACGTAGTATTGGTGGGGCCAGAGCACTCATCGGCAAACTAATTTGTTTCAGAGAGGGCAATAATCGCCCAAGAGTGATGCGCTTTGTGTGTTTTCGGGGACTTATGTCAGCCCCGAAGACTATATATCCCATGTCACAGAGCGCATCGACTTCCTAAAGCAAAACGTGTTTGCATGGGCAAACCGTATTCGTAGGTACAGGCGGAGAGTGGATACACCCAGAATCGTACGAAAGTACAAAGTAATGAAAGGTGGGTTTAACGGGCTTGGGAGTGACCGACCAAGGTTTGACTGACTATCGGCACAATGACTGCTGTATTTACATCCCACATGTCGACAACCTCGCGATCCAGATCAAGATATTTGCTTTTCTTATCGCTCTCAGCCTTCACGAAGTTCTCCTCATGGGGGACCGCTATCAACAATCATTGCGCGACGCTCTAGTCGGTCTATCACCACTATGACAGGCTTATTGGCAAAGTCCTGTCTGTGATGATTGACCGAAATAATAATAATAATAAATAATATTAATATAATAATCGATAGCCTAGACCCGAACCCATCTACTACTATGTACTAAGAGGGTTCAGGGCTAAACAAAACCACAGTGGACTCAGACTATCGCCCTGAAATATTCCACGCTCGATCCTTATAGGTTCGCTGTTCTCTTGAATCTGTCGACATCCTGGATAGCGAAGGACCGTCCTCCACTGCCCCATACACGACATCAGGAAGGTACGCAGAGTTGCAACAATTTTATACAACTCCAGCACCCTCATGAGCCATGTATGTGGCACTGAGTCCTTCTTGTAGTCTTAGTATAAAAGAAAAAAGAAAAGAAAGAAAAATTGTTTATTCTGCACAAACTAAACGCACAATACAAAATAAGCAGGAACAAGGAGGTATAAGGAGCAGCTCCTTAGTACATCCATCTTCCGTTCGTTCCTACATCCAATCTGAGAAGCAGCTATGATTGAATTCGTATCAATATGATAATTAATTTTAGGTCTCAGAATGGATGTAAAAACTTTATAGACCGTCAGTAAACATGTTATCGGTCTATAATTTTTAGTTGCCACAGTACTACCTGATTTGTGGAGCAGGTGTGTTATTTCTGTAGGAACTAGGGCAGCGACCCTGACTCTAAGGCAGACTGGAACTGAGTTGCCAAACGTGCGTGCGACCTTCAGAACCATTTAATCCAAAAGTTGTACAGTCCGTCCGGCCTTGGCGATTTCCAGTTAGGCAACGGATGGACTGCACGATCTACATCTTGGGAGCTTATAGTAATTTCCCCCATTTGTGGTATCAGATCACTAGCTTGTTCAACTTCCCGAGTCCAATCACCCTCGGTGTGACTGACAGGCACCGACCAGATATTGCGCCAGAATGAATACATGGCGTCATCATCTGGTAGGCGTGTATCAGTCACACCTTGGTTGGGCTCCCAAGCCCTATAAATCCACCTTTTCGTTGTTCTGGAATGAACGATTCTGTGTATCGCTCCACTCGCCGCTTGTACCGACGAACACGGTTTACCCATGCATATATCTTCTGCTTCAGGAAATCGATACGCTCTGTGACGTGGGACAGATAATCTCAAGAACTGATATCAGTCCCCGAGAAAGCCCGCCTCACAAAGCGCATCACTCTAGGGCGAGTGTTGCCATCCCTAAAGCAGATAAGCTTGTCGATGAGTGCTCTAGCCTCACCGATACGACGCTCAATCCTGGACTGCCAAGCTGGTACAGCTGGTCGTGTAGGTCTGTCACTTTTTGGGAATTTGACGTTAGATACACGACATGCCACAGCAGCCGCACAGTACAGTATTGACTGGGTATCGGCAAGGTCTTTGCTGCTTTCCAAAACATTTGATAGCTGCGAATCTACAGCACACACCAGTGCCCTATTTTTCTTATGCAAGGGCAGACGAGGTAGTCGAGGTCTAAGCTCTGGCAGTGTGGAGCGATACTCGCTGAATGCACATTCCAGAGCGCTCCTTAAACGTGCACTGCATTGGGTATTCACTGATATAGTCCCGTCGTCGTCATCCTCACCATCATGATCGGGTCGCGGTGAAACACTGCAGGCAGGCGAGACACGGCTATTCCGTGATTCATTGCGCAGTCTATCAAGTACAGCATCATCCAACATACGGTTATGTTGGATGACCCGCACCTGATCCGACGGACGTTGGGCCGAAACGTTGACAGCTGGCTCAAGCACCTGAAACAGAGACAGCATCCGACCACGGTACGCAGTCAGTTTACTTCCCCTCTCTGTAGCCCCAAAGTAAGCGCGCATGACGTTTTCGTTGATCAATTGCGTCCATCGCATGCGCTGCACACTTTTTTTTTAATTATCAATAGGCTCGCGCTTGACCACTACCTCACCTGATGGTAAGCGATGATGCGGTCGACGGTGAAGCACGCTTGCCTAGAAAAAACGCATTCACTCTTGACTTAAAGACCGCTAGATTGTAGCTATCGGGAAACACAGACTCCGGCAGGGAATTCCAATCCTTAGCTGTACGCATAATAAAAGTGTCCCCAAAACGTTTTGTGCGTATAGGTGGGATGTCCACCATGTACCGATGATGCATTGCCGTGCGTCTGGTTGTCCGATGATGGAACGGGCTGGGCGAATTAAGTCATGCAATTCCATCGCACACTCCCCGAAATGTAACCGATAAAAAACCGACAAGCTGGCAACTCGGCGACGACGTTCAAGGCTCTGGAGCTTTGACTTAACCAGCGTCTCATCGCCAATGAGCCTCTTGGCCCGCTTTTCGATCGACTCTTGTGCATCAAGCTGGTATTTGGCAGATCCGTCCCAGAGATGAGAACAGTACTCCATGCATGATCGAACTTGCGCTTGATATAAGCTGAGCAGCTGTTCTGGCATAAAGTACCTTCTCACCTTTGCAAGGATCCCCAGCTTTTTGGCAGCCAGCTGAGCCTTTGCCTCAATGTATGGGCCAAAATTGAGAGTCGATGTCAACGTAACGCCAAGAAGCTCAAGATGGTCAGTTATTGGCACGGTCACATCTTGGAAAGTTGGAGCCGGGTGAAATTGGCTCTTTTTAGCGGAAAAAAGACACGCCTGGGTTTTAGCAGCATTAAACCTCACCAAATTGGCATCGCCCCATTCGGAGACTGCCTGCAAGGACAGGTTCAAGCGCTCCACCATGGCCTCCCGAAGAGAGTGGATCTGAGGCCCGGTAGCACGAGCTTTGGACAAGTATCTCTCAGCAGATTCCGGGTTTTAGCGGATCGTTAATGTGCAGCAAGAATAAAGTTGCTGAAAGTACCGACCCCTGAGGGACCCCGTCATTAATATCCAAGTGGTCCGACGAGCAGCCATCGAAAACCACTCGAATGGACCGATCTCTCAGGAAGTCTGCAATCCAATCACTCAGACCACCGGGCAAATTGAATGAAGGAAGCTTACCAATAAGGCTTTCGTGCCAGACCTTATCAAAAGCCTTCGAGATGTCGAGGGAGACGGCAAGCGCTTCCCCGTGCCTCTCGATGGCCTCACTCCAGATGTGAATGGCATACGCTAGAAGATCCCCAGTGGACCGATTTCGGCGGAAGCCGTATGGGCGGTCACTTAGGATATCATTTGCTTCTAGGTATGCCAGGAGCTTAATATTGAGTACGCGTTGCATACTCTTACCGAGTATGGAGGTTACTGTTCGCGACCGAATGTTCAGTGGTAGTGTAAATAGTATTAAATAGTGTAATGACAGTGTGTTAGTTAGGATTTAAAAGACAATAGTGTTTAGAATAGTTATTTAGAATAGGGAATTAAAAGGAAAGATCGAGAAATACACGTTACTGCTGTGAGTAGATAACTGTTGAAAGGCGCCGTGCCGCGACGGCGGCATCGCGAACCTTCTGATTGCTCAAAGCGGCCGCCGACTGTACCTAAATCCTTTGTACGCACCGACACCGCGACGCACGTGTGGTTACAACGTTATCGGTAAGCCAAAAGAGCCGCTACCGGTACCTACACTCTTTAAACTAGCCGACACGTGTGAATACAATAGGTCAAAGAAGCCGCGCCGACCGCGGAATCTCGAATCGTCTTGACTGTATTATTGTTAGAATTTCGACCGTATGCCGACCGCCTAGAATAGTTTGTTGTATACTTTTTGTTGATGTCGGCATCTCTTTAATGTAAATATTTGTAATAAATCACGATAAGCGAACAATGCTATCTTCCGCCGCGGGCCGACTTTGTCGGCAAGTTTTCTGGAATATTTCGTAGACTCATGGAGTAGTATAAAAGAGCACCACGCTCGCCATTCGGGCAGTTGAGCTTTACTCGTCGCTGAAGACAGTTCAGTTTTACTAGTAGCTGAGGAAGTTCGGATCTAGCATTCCTATAGACAGTTCACAGTTCAGTTTTAGTCGTTGCTGAAGACAGTTGAGCTTTACTCGTCGCTGAAGACAGTTCAGTTTTACTAGTAGCTGAGGAAGTTCGGATCTAGCATTCCTATAGACAGTTCACAGTTCAGTTTTAGTCGTCGCTGAAGACAGTTGAGCTTTACTCGTCGCTGAAGACAGTTCAGTTTTACTAGTAGCTGAGGAAGTTCGGATCTAGCATTCCTATAGACAGTTCACAGTTCAGTTTTAGTCGTCGCTGAAGACAGTTGCGTTTTATTGGTCGCTGAAGACAGTTCAGTTTTGCTCGTTGCTGAAGACAGTTGCGTTTTATTGGTCGCTGAAGACAGTTCAGTTTTGCTCGTCGCTGAAGACAGTTTGAGTCCAGAATTCGTTACGTTCGCATGGTATTGTTCGCCAGTCGTCATAACAGTCAAAGAATCTTTTATTTATCTCCACCTTCTTCGCCCATAAACAAATAGAACAGTGACTTCCATCCCACCATACTTCACACAACTGAAGCAGCACTCGGAACCTATAGGTGCAGGACGCCAGCGGCTCAGCTTGGACTTCGCCATAGTTTTCACCCAATACGATACCGCCCGTCCGGTACAGTTACAGATATGGGTCTGTAGTTGTCCGGGTCAGTTCGACTGTCCTTCTTGGGCACGGGCTGTACGTTAACCTGCTTCCAAGCATTCGGCACTTTTCCAGTCTCATATGACAGGTGAAATAGGCGTGTCAAGATCGGAGACAGTTCAGGTGCACAGGTTCTAAGAACTATAGCTGGTATTCCGTCAGCCTTGTTCACGTCGAGGTTGCGCAGCACTCTACGGACGTCCTTTTGATGGATGCGAATGTCCGACATACTCGTCTCGCATCCATCAGGAGAAGGAGGGGAGCCGCGAATCACCAGGATTCAGACGTGAAGATTCCGCAAAAAGAGAGACAAATAAATTTGCCTTCTCCTCAGCGGAGTGGGCCAGCGAACCATCAGGTTTCAGCAGTGGTGGTAGTGAGGGATGGCAGAAGTTCGATTCGACCGACTTAGCCTGGGACCAAAACGCTTTACTACCTGCTGGTAAGAAGCAAGTTTGGTCCCTATTCGGCTAATGTGGTCGAACCGAGCCCTTCGCAACACCAATTTGCAGGACTTGGCAGCCCTGTTAAAGGCTCTCTTCTTCCGACGCACGTCGCTCGCTTTGCGCGATCGCGCGTCGACCCATGCCAGGTACGCCTCAAGCTTAAGCGCGTCGGCGCGATGACATTCGGCGCCAAACCATGGCCGGTCAGCGCTGGACATTGTTACGTCAGAGAACGGAATGTAGTACTCCATTCCCTGACGCAAAACACCCGTCACGGTATCCGCGCACGACGAAAGATCGGCCAAAGAAAAGCAAGTAGGCTGCCAAAGATAGCCTGCGAAGAAAGATCGCATGCCATCCCAATCTACTGACCTGTACCGCCAAACCCGCCGGGTGCCTCTTGGGCTGGGATCGGGCGGGTAGTAGACGGACACAGACTTCACCAGACAGTGGTCGGAACTACCCCCAAAGATGAAGTTATTGACACAGAGTATCGGTCTGGATCTGTTGTCAGCAGAAGGTCCAAGCAATTGGCCGTATGCGAATCAACATCCGGCACCCTTGTTGCCCCATGAACCAGCTGGGTAAGGTTTAGTGCAAGCGAAAGCTTACGCATCTCCCGTTCAGCATGGTCAGTGTACTGGTATGGGAAGAGCCACTCCTGGTGGTGGGCATTGAAGACTCCCAGTAACACGTACCGGTGTCGGATGGGCACCGTTACTGTGCCGCATCAGCCGCCTCACTAAGGTACTCTGTGAGCCTGGTTGTCTCCTGATCTCCTCTGTGCGAACGGTAGAGACAGGCGTAGATAATTTTATCCAGACCTGTGTCCACGAGAGCCCACAGCGTTGAGAATCTGGAGTCCTGAAGTTTACGGAGACGCCGATAGCAAGTGTCATCACGGGCGTACATACACACACCCGCGCGTGTTTTAAAATTGTGCTCCAGGGTAAACCCTGGGTATGATAAGTACGAGACGTCTGATGGACTCGCTATCTGCGTCTCCGTAAGAAAAAACAGCGCTGGTTTCTCAGCCTCCAGGTGGTAGTGGACTGCAGTGAGATTTGAGTGCAGACCTCTAATGTTGGTGAGGTGCACTTTGTGGGGGAGGGGGTGCAGCCGCTGTTTAGATCCAGTATTTTTTTTACTTGACATTTCGTTAAAGAAGATTGAATGGATGAGAGGAGAAGGAAGTGAGACGAGGTTCCACGCTGCTAATCTACAGACATGCACTGAAAGGCCGCCATCATTGGGGCACTAGTCTGGAGACTGCGGGGACGCCCGAGCCCCCCCGGAATGTCCATCGGGCTCTCCCCATCTGGTCGCCAACCAGCACGATGGTCCATTCCGGGATTTTTAGACAGTTGGAGGGGCAGCCTTTCGTGTGTGGCTGGTACACTACTTGGGCCCCCAACTACCTGCGGTCGGCCAGCGGCGCACCGTGCCTCGGATCCCGCTACCCTCCGCGACTATTCTCCCGATACGTCCATAACAGTGCGCGTCAGGCTGGTCAGCCTGCAGTGGAACAGCTGTCTCGACCCAACTCCTCTAGATGCTATACTGGGCATTGTATCGGAACACGGCTAGGCCGCTTGGTGGTACGTTTTTGCCTGGTGGGTGGTCGCAAGCCTTCGGCCTAAGCCTACCACCAGATATCACCTGATATGCACCACCCGGGAACCACGTGTAGGGAATCAAAGGGTACAGTCCTACGGACGTGGGTGACTCGGTCCCCAAAACACTTCCACCGGGAGCGGGAACCCTGCCAGAGGCCGATGGGCCTCGAGGTCCCAGACTGTCCGGCGGCCGGCGTCCTCCCCGACGACGCGCAGGTAGTGGTGTCGTCAATGGATAGAGAAGTATTCGTCGCTCGAGCTAGACGCAACTGCAGCGTCCGGAATCGCTTGACTCACGATTGTAGATGTTCCCGGCGGCTGCGAGGCGGATAGGATAGGATAGATGGACCCCTTTTCCGCACTTAGCGAGTCTAAGTGCGGAATTTTGGTCATTTGGTCCGTTGTACGTGCAGGCCTCCTCTCTGTAAGAGGAAATGGGCAGTAATCCACCACACGGGTCCAGTGCATGTTGGTGGATGTCACATGTCTTCCAATTTTTGGTTCTAAGACATGCCGGTTTCCTCACGATGTTTTCCTTCACCGTTTTTGAGAGCATTTTACACAAATTAAGCACCTGCCTGGGTTCGAATCCACGACCTACAACTTGTAAGTCGCGGCGGTTACCACTGAGCCACCACTGCTCTCGCTGCGAGGCGGAGCTGAGCGACGAACCCGAAGATGTTGGGCGTGTGTTCTTGTTTCGGGCCTGGCTTCGTGTGAACATATTTTTATTGTCTCAGCTTGTCAAATCATTTTTCATGTTTATTTTTTGGTTTGTGTTGTAACTATTGTAGTTTTGCATTATCTTTTTTTTTGTCGTTATTTTAGTGTGGTTAGTCATTTTTCTATTGTATTATTTTATAGTAATATTGTTTTAGTTTAAATTATAAATGATTGATGATATAAATGATTTTAGACAGCTCCCAGTTTTTATTTATTTTCAATTGATTTTTTTATGTTTTAATTATATTTTATTATTATTTGCCACCCTACGCTCACTATATATTATTTTCAAGTCTCTCTGATATCTGTACTTACTTCAATCTAATTATCTACTTCTCTTCAATCACTGACGCCATGGACTCAAAGCTGGCAACAAGTCTGGAGGATCTGGAGCAACTGTTCCAGTCACGGATGGCAGATTATGAAAATAAGCTCAAGATTGTATCCACTGAAACTCGGCCTACACTGGAGTTATCAGTACTGTCACGTGAGTTTGCTGATTTTAAATCATTTGTATGGCAGGCTCTCTCCAAATTTAAAAGACAAATTGAGATGTTGTCTGTGGGATTCGACAGGCATGAAACAATGATGAGGAGGAAGGTACTCTTGTTTCATGGCATCACTGAGCATCCTGGTGAAAAGCTGCATCAAGTGGTTCACAGGGTATTATCCAACCAAATGAGCTTGCCTGAGATTGGGAGGGATAAGATCCATGTCTGCCACAGACTGGGATCTATACGTGGCAAAGCTCGGCCTATATTGGTCAGGCTGTACACCACTGAGCACCGTCACATAATCTGGGAGAACAAGAAGTCCCTGAAAGGCACCGGCATCACGATCTCCGAATTCCTGACGCACAATAGGCACCGCATCTTCATGGACGCACGCAAGCATTTTGGCATGCAGAGCTGCTGGTCGGTGGAGGGGCGGATAGTGATTATCACACCCGATACCAAGCGCCACAGGATTGAGACGCCGGGTGAACTTCAGGATCTTGTGTCGAGGTTCCCCAAGGCATCTAGCGGCCCTCGTAACGCTACGCAGACTGTGGAACATTCTTCTCTAAAGAATGCCAGCGCCGCTGAGACTACTACTACACCCTCAAAAGACCAAAGGAAGGCGCGTCGGCGTAATTAATTTTGTTATTGTTTTGTCCGTTCGTCAAGCTACCTACTTCTTAATAATGCCGGAGTGTACGATCACTTTAACTTGTTTCTGTCGGTACTTTCAATATTTGGTATTTTCCGCATCACCTTCATTTCACTATTATGATATGAAGTCGGTATAATATTTCTTTTTTGTATAATTTCTGTTAATGTTTTTTTTTGTTTACGACAGGTCATTCAACCAACTAGACTGAGCTGTCATTGTCATGTCAGTTTGACAGTAAGACTGCTGTCGGATTGACATTGTCAAACGTGAATCGTTCCGTTTCAGACGTTTGTAATAACGGTTTTTATGCATGTCTGAATGTGTTTCGTATTACGCTGTTGTGTTGTTATTATTTTACGTCTATTAATTCTATTGTAACTTGTTTTTGATGAATGACTTGTCCAATTCACTAGTGAGTTGGGGTGGTTGTTTTAAAAGCAATCAGCCTATTTAGTATTAGTTTAAATTAGTTTTAGTAGTATTATTTTCTTCGTATTAAATTTGTTTTATTGTATTTAATTTAAATGGATGATCCTGTCAACTTAAATGACAGTTATTTCTCATGCTCTTCTTTGACTAGTAGTTTTGTTAGTGCTGGAAGTGATTCTCCGCTTCTTACTTTGCATGACAATATCTCCTCTATATTTTCTAATTATCCTAAAAATTTCCATATAGCCCATATCAATGCTCAGAGTATTCCTGGCCATCATTCCGATCTTCTGGCATCCTTTAGCAGTGTTCATCTTGATGCACTCTTAGTGTCTGAAACTTTTCTTAAGCCTTCTCTCCTTTCTATGCACTATGCACTTCCTGGCTTTGTTTTGGTCAGAAATGACAGGACTGGCAAGGGAGGTGGTGGTGTCGCCATTTATATACGTGCTGATATACCGTACAAAATTGTTAGTGCGTCCCCATCTCAGTACTCTGCGTCGGCTGAATTCTTGTTCCTTGAGATTACTTTAAATCATGCCAAAATATTACTTGCGGTATTCTACTCGCCTAACCTTCACATCAACTATTTTGACTCTTTAGAATCGTCACTAAATATTTTTTGCCCACTGTACGAGCATGTTGTTTTGATGGGTGATTTTAATACGTGTCTAATTAGAAATGATTCTCGTTTATTAAAACTCCGTTCCCTCTTATCTTCTTTTAATCTTGAAATTCTACCTCTTTCTGCGACACATAACTTTCCCAACTGCACGCCTTCTCTTCTTGACCTTATGATTGTTTCTTCCCCTCACAATGTTTCTGAGTTTGGGCAACTTACTGCAACCTTTTCTTACCATGACCTCATCTATATGTCTTATCGTATCCGGCCTCCTAAACGAAAACCTCATTTCTGTTATTTGCGTAACTATAATGCGATTGATCTGGTGGCGTTGAGGCGTGATGCAGGTGATATCGACTGGTCTCTCGTTGTTGATAGCGCCTGTATCAATGATAAGGTGAACTACTTCAATGCCAAACTGCTGAGTATATACGACAAGCATGCACCGCGTCGGCGAGTTAAAGTTAAACATAATCCTGCTCCGTGGATGAATACTCAAATTAAAGACACTATTGCTCGCAAGGATAAAGCGAAGAGCAGATACAAGCGCAGACCCACGGATCAGAATCTCAGTCATTTCAAAGCTTTACGTAACCGCTGCAATCGTCTGTGTCGGGATGCTAAGAGACGCTATTTCCACGAATCTCTAGTCGATCGCAAGTCCTCTGACGTCTGGAGATTTCTAAAGTCTGTCGGTATCGGCAAATCTCCCACTAATACCTGTAAAGATGTCGACTTGTCGGCTCTTAATAGGCACTTTTCTCTTCCACCTGTCACTCTGGACCCTACTGTCAAAACTTCTACTTTGATTGACCTTTCCGAATTGCCGTTACCGAATTGCCAACCATTTAATTTAAATTCTGTCTCTGATGACGCTGTCAAAAAATCTCTTCTTGCCATTTCGTCCTCTGCTGTCGGCCATGACAATCTGTGTTCGCGAATGTTAATTCCTATTCTCCCGCAACTCCTTCCCATTCTCACTCATATTGTTAACTACTCTTTATTCACTGGCATATTTCCTTCAGCCTGGAAACAGGCGCATATAATTCCACTCCCCAAAATAACCAATCCTTCTTCTTTATCTCATTTCAGACCCATCTTCATACTGCCTTTCCTCTCTAAGGTTCTCGAGCACATTGTTCATGGTCACATTTCTAGATTCCTTTCGTCTAATGCTCTTATCTGTCCTTGCCAATCTGGCTTCCAGACTGGGCACAGCACTGCAACTGCACTTCTGAAGGTCACTTATGACATCCGCTGGGCTATGGAGAATAAATCTCTCACCGTGTTAGTCCTGCTTGACTTCAGTTGTGCATTTAACTCGGTGGATTTTGACATTCTACTCGGGGTCCTTCAGTCTATTAACTTCTCTTCCTCTGCATTAACCTGGTTTGACTCTTATCTTCGGGGTCGCTCGCAGTGTGTTCGTCTTGAAGAGATTTTCTCTGATTGGTGTGATCTCACTGCTGGTGTTCCTCAGGGTGGCGTTCTCTCTCCTCTTCTCTTCTCTATTTTCATAAATACTGTTACTAAGGTAATCAGCTCCAACTTCCATCTTTACGCAGACGATTTGCAGCTTTATCGACACTTCTTGCTTGCGGATGTGGACTTAGCAATTGACGCCATGAATCGTGACCTGGAGAGTATTAGTGAATGGGCTAAGTCCTATGGATTACAGATCAACCCATCAAAGTCCCAGGCTATGATCATAGGCAGTCGCTACTATCGCACTGCGCTTGACGTGTCCACTTTGACACCTTTATCCCTTGACGGTTCGACCATCACTTACACAGAAACCGCTAAGAACCTTGGTATCTTATTTGACAGTAATCTCTCTTGGCGAGCTCAAGTAAATGAGGTTAGTCGTAAGGTGCACTTTTCTTTTCACTCGTTGAAATCACTTCAAAACCTTTTGCCCTTTAAAACCAAAATCTATCTAGCTCAAGCTCTAATTCAGCCGATCATCGATTACGCGGATGCCTGCTATCTGGATGCCACGGAGGAGCTCTTAAATAAGCTTGAGCGCTTGCAAAATCTGTGTATTCGTTTTGTTTTCGGTCTGAGGAAATACGATGTCATGTCATGTCTCTCAGTTCCGCAAGGATCTCAAGTGGCTCCCTATACGTCTTCGCAGGAACACTCGAGTATTATGTCTCCTTTTCAACATCCTGTTTAACCCTACGTACCCTGAATACCTGCGTGATCGCTTTTCCTTTACTCGCCCTGCCGATGTCCAGTGTAGATCCCACCTAAAGCATCATCTAAACTTCCCCTCCCACAATACTAATTTCTATTCCCACTCCTTCTCTGTTCATGCAGTTCGACTGTGGAACTCACTTCCACCTAAAATCCGTGACTCTAAAAATGTATCGTTATTTAAGAAACAGGTCAAAGAACATTACCTCTCCACCATCTTATAATGTTATTTATTATGTGTATGTATTTTTATCTTCTATATAATGTATATGTGTAATTTATATATAAATAGTTATGTTATAATAGTCTATTTTAAGTTTCCTTATTTCTTTCTACACACTGTGTCTTCGTCTATCATTCATCTTTCCTGTCGCAGGTCTGCTGGAAGAAATTTCTACTGAAATAAGCAGTACCTTTGTGCTCTTGTATCTGTATTTTGTTTTTTTCTCTGTTAAGTGTTTTGTGTGTACATAAATAAATAAATATAAAAATTTAGGGCTAAAAATTTAATGTGTCACACTTGACAGGTCTGCCACAGATTATTATTATTATTTCCTTTATTTATCTCTTTTCTTATTAATTACATTTTGAAATATTTTTATAAAACACATACAATATAAAACAAATATAAAAAATAGTAGCCCACCGGTATCGGGAACAGGGTCCAAGCTACCGGTGGTCAGGGCTCCTGAGAGAGGAACCTCCTAACGATACGCGCCGTGTCCAGGAGTAACCGCTTTCTGGATTAAGCCCTTGATCCAGCTGCCCAACGAGAGCCTCCTCAGATGTTCGTCGAGGCTCTTGGCTATTATGCCTTTGGCCGTAACGACTATCGGCATAATGATCGCTGTACTCACATCCCACATGTCGACAACCTCGCGAGCCAGATCAAGATACTTACTTTTCTTATCCTTCTCAGCCTTCACGAGGTTCTCGTCATGGGGGACCGCTATATCAACAATAATTGTGCGACGCTCTAGTCGGTCTATCACCACTATGTCAGGCTTATTGGCAACAATAGTCCTGTCAGTGATGATAGACCGATCCTAATACAACGTGACATTGCCATTTTCGAGAACTGGGTCGGGCTCATACCTATAGTAAGGCACTTCCGATTCCACAAGATTGTATTTCAGAGCAAGTTGCTGATGGATAACCCTGGCTACAAGGTTGTGTCTATCCAAATAGTCTCCGTTAGCTAGACTAGAGCAACCGGAGATAATGTGACGGATGGATTCCCCCGGCCGGTGACATGCCCGACAGATGTCAACCGTGCCGTCTTTCACAATATATTGCCGGTAGTTGTTCGTCATCATAACTTCGTCCATTATCGCAAAGACAAAACCTTCGGTTTCCCCGAAAAGGTCACCAAATCGCAGCCAGGCCAAGGACGCTAAAAGATCTACATCAGGCCCATGTAGGACCCGGTAGAAGCATCCGTGAAGCTCCTTGCTCTGCCATACCTCCCTGCGGTCATTAGTATCTAATACTATAGGTTTGCGCCAGTTCTCGTTAGCCAAGGAGAGCGGGGTAAGGCTCTTGTCCACCGCTACCACATCTCAATGCATACCCACGTCAGCTGCCTGGAAATATTCCCTAAGACTGCATACCTCGCGGTTGTGCAGGTTTTTGGCATTTAAAAAGCCTCGGCCTCCACACTTCCGCGGGATATACAATCTCATGACCGACGATCGTGGGTGATGCATTCGATATGCAGTCAGCAATGTTCGGACCCGCCTATCCAGGGCGTCGAGTTCGGTTTGAGTCCATTTGAGTATGCCGAAAGAGTACATCAATACCGGCATGACCCAACCGTTGAAGGCGCGCACCTTGTTTCCGCCCGAAAGAAGGCTATTGAATACTTTCTTCAGGCGGCCAAAGAAGCGTTCCCTCAACGATTGCTTAATGTCAGTAGTGATGATACCTAACGCTTCCGACATACCCAAATAATTATAGATTTCGTTTGGAGAGAGGGATCTCAGGTTTATGGAATCTGCGAGTTGAATTCCCACGGATTATACAATCTCCCCTCGCTTTACATGCATGACCGCACATTTGTCCACACCAAATTCCATCCTGATGGCGCTAATAAAAGTTTCAGTTACCTTCAGTAGCTCCATCAGCTGAAGATTGCTGGGGGCAAAGAGCTTCAGGTTATCCATATAAAGGAGGTGAGATATAACCTGACTACCTCTCCTCAACCAATAGCCTAGCCCTGAATTCTCCAGCATCATGCTTAGAGGATTCAAGGCTAGACAAAACCAAAGTGGACTCAACTATCGCCCTGGAATGTACCTCGCTCGATCCTTACAGGTTCGCTATTCCTCTGGATATTTCGACATCCTGGATAGCGAAGGACTGTGCTCCATTGCCCCATACACGATTTCAGGAAGGTGCGTAGATTTGTATCTATTTTATACAATTCTAGCACCCTCATGAGCCATGTATGAGGCACCGAGTCATAGGCCTTCTTATAATCTATCCAACATACATCCATTCTGAGAGACCGACATGATCGAGTTATCGTCGACGTGTTTATTAATTTTAACTCTCAAAATGGATGTAAGAACCTTATAGACCGTTGGTAAACATGTAATAGGTCTATAATTTTTGGGTTCCGCGGTGCTACCAGACTTGTGGAGCAGGTGGGTTATTCCTGTTGTAAGGAACTTGGGTGGCGAACCAGACTCCAAGGCTGCCTGATACTGAGATGCCAACCGAGCGTGCGACCTTTGTAGCCACTTGATCTAGAAGTTGTGCAACCCGTCCGGACCTGGAGATTTCCAGTTCGGCAACGGACGGACTGCACGGGCTACATCTTGGGGGCTAATCGTGATAGCCCCCATTTCTTGAATTGGATCGCACGCTCGTTCGACCTCCCGAGTCCATTCACCTTCGGTGTGACTGACAGGCACCGACCAGATGCTGCGCCAGAATGAACACATAGTATCATCATCCGGTAGGTGCGTATCAGTCACACCTTGGTCGGGTCGCTCCCAAGCCTGATAAACCCACCTTTAATTACTTTGGAATGTGCGATTCTGGGTGTATCGCTCCGCTCTCCGCCTGTACCTACGAATACGGTTTGCCCATGCAGATACTTTTTGTTTCAGGAAGTCGATGCGCTCTGTGACACGGGATATATAGTCTCGGGGGCTGACATCAGTCCCCGAAAACGCCCGTCTCACAAAGCGCATCACTCTTGGGCGATTATTGCCCTCCCTGAAACAAATTAGTTTGCCGATGAGTGCTCTGGCCCCACCAATACGACGTTCGATCCTGCACTGCCAAGCCGGTACGGCTGGTTTCGGTCGTGTAGCTCTGTCATCTGCAAATTTGACATGGGCTACACGACATGCCGCTACAGCCGCGCAGTACATGATCGAATGTGTATCAGTGAGGTCTTCGCAGTCATCAAAATAGTTTGACAACTGCGAAACCAGAGCAGCCACCAGCGCCCTATTTTTGTTATGGATGGGCAAGCGAGGTAATCGTGGCCTAAGTTCGGGCTGCATGTAGCGATATTCCCGAATAGCACACTCCAAAGCACTCCTCAATTCATCATTGTACTGGGTACTTACGTTTGTAACCCTGTCACTACTCTCCACGTCAGCGTGGTTGGACTGTGGTGGCACCACAGCCTGCGACGAGGGTGCAGTGACACGGTTACTCATTTCAGTTCGCAGGCGATCAAGTACAGTATCATCCAACATGCAATTACGCTGGATGACCCGCACCTGATCCGAAAGTCGTTGGGCCGAAACGTTGACGGCTGGCTCAAGCAACTGAAACAAAGAGAGCATACGGACACGGTACGCGGTCAGGTTGTTTCCTCCCTCTGTAGCCCCAAAGTATGCGCGCATGACATTTTCATTGATGGATAGTGTCATTCTCATGCGCTGCACACTTCCGCCGGGTGCTGGGATCCTATCAGAGACCGGTAAGCCTCGAGGTCCTAAGCGGTCCGGCGGCCGGCGTCCTCCCCGTCGACGCGCAGGTGGTGGTGTCGTCAGCGGAGAGAAGTACTCGTCGCTCGAGCTCGACGCAACTGCCACGGCCGATGACACAGCACTCACGGTGGGGCTGGTTTCCGGCGGCGGCGAGGTGGAGCTGGGCGACGAGGCCGGAGGTGGCAGGCGTGCTTGTCTAGCGGCGGCAGCTCTCGTTAACATGACGGCGTCGTCTTCATTTTTCTCGTTTCTTGTTCCATTTATAAATTGGTTATTGTTTTGATAATATTATTGTGTTATTTTTTTTCTCGGTTTCATGTTGTTCTGTACAATTTAGATGCTTAAAATTTTATATTTTGTAATCAATTTCATGGAGAAAAATTTTTGGCAGCCGTCTGTCAAGTCGAGCCACAGATTTATTATTATTATTTTGGTTTTTAAACTTAAGTTTCTCAGGTAAGAACCTGGTGTTTTTATAAGATCTCACGGGTGTGAACCAAGGTGAAATCCTAATTTTCTAATTGAACTGGTAAATTATTTTGTCCTGCACTCAAATCGTAATCTAAATCAATAATATACACAAACTAAAGCGCCTGCCTGGGTTCGAACCCACGATCTACAACTTGTAAGTCGCGGAACTGTAAAAATTTTCTTACTATTCGGCAAGTGTTTAATATTGCAGCTTTTTGTAGTGTTAGGTATGTGTATTTTGATAGATTGAGAACATTAAAACTATTGTATATTTGTTTCGGAATAACACCTGTTGTTGATATTACTATTGGAACTATTGTAACTCTGTTCATTTTCCTAACTCTGGTAATTTCTTCTTGTAACTCTGTGTACTTCCTAATTTTTTCCGAGATAGTTTTTTGTATATTATTAGTGTTTGGGACCGCTATATCTATTATGTATGTGTGTTTGTTTTCTTTATCAACAAGTGTTATATCTGGTCTATTGTTATAGTGTGATCTGTAATTATTGTGCGGTCATAATATATTTTGTATAATTGATTTTCTAAAACAGCTCTGGGTGAATATTTGTAATATGGTGTGTACGGATCCTGCATGAGTTTAAGTTTGATTGCAAGATTTTGGTGTATAATATTAACAAGTTGATTATGCCGGTGAATATAGTCATTGTTCGCGACGAAGCGACACATAGCTTATAGTCTATATACTCACCTATATACCATTGATATACTTAAGTTATTATAAGTAAGCAATGTATGTAATAGCATAGGTAAATAAAGAATTTAATTCTTTTCGATTAGGGGTCCCCTAAAAAGCGGGAGCGCAAGTAGCGCCGGGTGCGACACACTCACGCACCAATGCGTATTATTTACCTTTACATAAACTACACTGTTAGGAAGCACAATCTAGGTGTTCTAACTTATATGCCCTAAAGCTATGACTGAAAAATGATACATAACAACAGTACATAGCCAGGGACTATAGAGTTTCACCCTGAAACACTAGATACATACACATTTCTCTCAAGTAAGTGGTAAGATGAACTCGTTATAAGCGATTCAGCACTTCTAGGTAACCTAGATATCTGCCTAGGACATGTAAACAGATAGTACTCACATAGTTCTAGTACATAAAGGCCACTTGCTTGAGATAATGTGTCTGTATACATAAAACACAAGGGTTTTCGAGCGCTTGTCGGCGGGCCCGCCCACCTTCAGGTACCTTCTGAACCTGAAGGGATATAGATTTGCTTACTGAAGCAATACCCTCGGGGACTGGCAGGCAGGCGCTCGGATTCTCCCATAGGCCCCAAGTCCTCTGACCTTCGGGCATATCATAAAACCTGTTGGTTTTCCTGGGTCTGGCAAATATTTTCCTTTCCGGCCGCTTCCCGGCACCAAAACCACCAGAAGGGCTGGTGGTATACCCTAGTTACACACACCGTTCGATTCCTTGTTTCTTGGCCTCCCTGATCACACTTTTGTAAGGAGCCCAGCTCTGGTGACCAGGGAGATAACCACCGAAATATGTTGCCCGGCCCCGGGACATTCTCATTTTCGGACACTCCAGGGTGAATACTGACTCGAGGGTTGAACCCACGCCCACCCGAGTGCCACCATAGGGTAGCCTGTCGTGATGGCTACTGATTGATACCTGGTGGTCGTGGATTCCACGGGTACCTTGAGTACAAAATAACTCTATGTTAGAAAATAACATCTTTCACTACTCGCGCACACTTCCAGGCAGCTACACGCCTGAAGGCTATAGATATAGCTATAGAAACACTAGATTCCTATAGCTTAGGGAAAGGGCTTCCGAACCCCCGCAATGAAAGTAGTGGAAAAATTTATACTTTAGCATGTAATAGCCCTAAGTTCGAAAAACCAGCAGAATTTCCCTTCATCACTCATTCTTCCTGGCAGAACTCCTCGGAGGAGATAGTCAGGGACCTGGACCAAGGTCCATCGGATGGGCTATTTCAGGGCGCTTCCAACCATATGGGCTATGCCATGATCATGACGTTGGGAAGGGAGGTTCTGCTGATTTATAGCATAAGTTTATAATACAAAATTAGGTAAATAAAAAACTTGTGCGAATATGAAATCAGGGTCCTCGTGACGGTAAAGTTTGGTAGTACGATAGTGCGCATGCGCATCGAGCAATTCGGTAGCCAAATTTGTATTAGAAGAATCCACGCAACTTCATGTCACGAAGACCTTGTGAAAACATCGCAAAACGCTAAGAAGAATAAAGTCTTTTATTTCCTGGACATCATATCTTCACCCATGAACATCTGGCAGACCTCAAGCAGCTCACAGAGGCGAGAATTCTTGATGACAACTGAACAATAGGTGCAAGGGTGTCAACGCGCTGGTGCAGGAGCCTTACAACCTCCAGAATCCCTATCTACCGCCAGCGATCACGTCCACCCCGTACAGTCATTCTGAGTCAATGTCATACAAGCTCCCGTAATATGTTGTATAGTTTCAGGTTTGCTGTGACATTTTCTGCATAAATCGTTTCTAACTGTACTATCTTTTATAATATATTTTCTATAATTTTTGGTATTAATGACTTGGTCTTGAATGGCTAGCATAAATCCTTCTGTTTCTGGAAACAGCCCACTTAATTCAAGCCATTTGTTGGCAGCTTCCCTATCAATGTGTGTTTGGTATAGATCGTTAGGATGTCTTCCGTGTAGTTCTTTCTGTCTCCATTTTTTATGTATCTCTTCTATGTGTCTTGCTTTGTCTATTGTTTCAATATTACCTTCGCTAAGATTCAGTGGTGTATATTTGTTATCTATCTATCTCTGTTATTGTTTTATTTAATCGACTAGTGTTCTTCTTGCTATAAAATAATTGTTTTAGGTTAATTATTTGCCTTTTGTGTAAATGTGATATTTCAATTAACCCTCTGTCCCCCTCCTTCCTGTACATAATAACTCTTTCGATTGCTGATTTAGGGTGGTGATATCTATCTTGTGTAAGAATTGTTCTAGTTTTAATTTCAAGTGCATTTAATTCTGATTTAGACCACTTTATAACGCCAAATAATAATGAATGGATTCTTTTACAATATTCCTGTTTTAATTTATCTTTAATAGATTTGTGTACTAATAGTCGCGCTTGGTTGTATCCTAAGTATTTATAAAATTCTTAATTTTTCATTACTTCTATTACTTCTTCCGAATCTGTTGTGTAATTTCCGCCTACTATCTTACCCTTTTCTATGTTAAGCTTTCGGCATTTGTCTAGTCCAAAATCCATTCTAATTTCTTTCGAAAACGATGTTGTTATGTCTAATAAACCATGTAAATCTGTATTTTTATTAGCGTATAGTTTTAAATCATCCATATAAAGTAAATGTGTTATTTGGTGTAGTAGTGATTTATTGTTCTTTATGTCAAATATGCGCGAGAGAGTGGATTTAGGGCTAGACAAAACCGTAGAGGGCTTAGTGAGTCCCCTTGAAATATTCCCTTTATAATTACTATTTCATCTATGGTTAAGTTTGAGGTTTGTGTTTGTAGTTTAAGAGTAGTTTTCCAGGATCCCATGGTATTCTTAAGAGAATTTGTTAACAATGGGTTGATTTTATAGATATTTAGAACTTGAACTAACCATGTATGCGGTACGCTGTCAAATGCTTTTTTGTAATCTATGTACGCTATGTATAAGTTTTTTCTTGCTCTCTGGACGTGTTTTAAGAGAGTGGAATCAATAATTAACTGTTCCTTGCAACCCATATGCCCTCGTCTGCAGCCTTTCTGTTCTTCAGTTAAAATGTTATATTTTTCGGTGTGTTTAATAATTTTGGTAGTAATAATAATAATAATAATAATAATTTTATTCAAATTCAGACAATTTTGGAGTCCATTCTTTGTTAGTACACAACCTTATAAATAATATTAGTAAATGACAAAAATAATTTAATTAATTTATAGTAATTATCTACAGGGATCCAAATATAAATTAAATAAGAAAGACACAATATTTAAATTACAATTAAAGTTGTCAAAAAGTTAAAATGATACAGAATTAAATTGTCAAATAATTAAATTAAATTTATAAAACTAGAATGACATAAAATTAAAATGTAAGAAATTTAAAAATTAAAATGTCAGGAATTTAAAAATTAAATGTCAGAATAAGACAAGTAATGCAAGACGTTATGATTTTGTACATAGTTGGGAGGCAAGTTATTGGTCTGTATTGTGAAGGATCCTGGGTTTTACTAGATTTTGGGCTCATATAAGTGATGCCCTTTGTGAGAAATTCTGGCAAATTTTCGTTACCTTTTAATATATCATTAATTTGTTCAGCTAATATCCTATGTACTGCTTGTAATCTTTTTATCCAAAAGTTATGCAAACCATCTATTCCTGCTGCTTTCCAATTATGTGTTTTATTTATAATCGTATTTAATTCAAGAGTATCTATATCTTCAAACGGCATTTCTTCTATTTTTTCTGATCTAACTATTTCTTCTTGTATCCATCTAGCTTCTTTATTATGTTCAGCGCTGTCTGACCAGATTCCTTGCCAGAATTCTTTTAAATTCTCTTCCGATGGAGGATTTATCATATTCGTAACGTTTCCTTTAAGCTTTCTATAATATTGTTTCTCACTTGTTGTAAATAGTCTGTTGTTATCGTTTCTTTCTTTGGCTTTTTTGTATCTTGCTATCCTATGACTCTTGACTAAGAGTTTTTGTTTTAAGGTGTCTAGGTGGTCTTCTATTCTTTCATTAAAATTTTCGTGTGAGCTGTGTTGTTTAGTCTTCGCAATAATTTCATTGACTTTTGTTTCAAGCCTTCTTGATGTGTTACCATTTTTATATTGTGTCAACCTATTTATGTCTTTTCTTAGTAGATCTATGTCTGTTTCCAATCTTTTTTGCCATGGTGGCTCGTTCTTTACTTTAGTTTTATAGCTTGACCTGTCTATATTTATTTTTAATTTAAAATGTTCAGCGACCGTAAGCGCTATGCAATAAATTAGAGAATGTGTATCGGATAAGTTTTCCAGAGATGAAAGTTTTAGCGGGATAATTTTTTGGTTGAATATACTAATAATAGCCGATAATTTACGAGTTGGTCGCATTTTTGGTAATAAAGGTCTACACGTGGGATCTATTCCATTGTATTTTAACATATTTGTTTCTAGTTCATTATTTTGTATCTCTACTAACGAAGGGTCAAATACCGTTTGTGTTTGTATTGTCATTGAGTTATCTATAGTTGATTGACTGCTATGTGGTGCGTTAACGGGTAGTGCGGTATCAAAATATTCAGTCCCTAAGCTCGCGTCGTACTGTAAGGATGGATTACAAGGTGTGAGTGATTGGGTTATTTGTAAAGTGTTATTTTGTTGTGAAATATTTAAACCTTCCTCTTCATCTTTTTTAAGCTGCTCTGCTATTTCAAATTTGATTCTATTTAACTTGTTATCCGATAACAGCTTATTTCTAATAATAACCCGTCTTTGGTCTGCTATTCTCTGCTCTGTTACGTTTATATCTGGGTATTGTAGTTTAAATTTTTCAAATAGTTGTGTGCAATACATTGTTTTGTTTTTGTCTTCTTCAAGTTTTGTAATATATAAGTATGTACGCATGATGAATATGTTCATATCTTTCGTCCATTTCATACGCACTCGTGGTTTTCCCGCCTTGGTGGTCGCAGGCTGAGTAGCTGATGCCACCTGCGAAACATCCTCGGCAGCTGTAACTGCTCTATTGTCTAGTCTGTTGGTTCGGCTGTAGTATTTTTATCGGGGAGAACCCGCCTGCTCAGTCCCCCACCGCCGATGGATCGTATGCTGTGACACCCAGCATCGGCCCCAGATGCGCCCCGACGATCGCCCTCGGGTAGCGGTCCTATACGTTTATTCTTTGATCGAGTCTCCATTTTGAATGGGTTTCCAGAGCCACGTTAGCCACGCCAGTAATATCTCATTCGTGTGTCCGCCCCTCACGTGATTAGATGTCAATCAGGACGTGTGGTTGTTTAGGGGGCTTATTATTATTATTATTATTTTTTGGGAATCTTTGAAATAATTTATATGGCAAAACAAGGTTTGCCCAGTCAGCTAGTGATATTATAAAATGGATATACATTTTAAACTATGAGCATTTACTTACTTTATCTTACTTATGTATGTTTTAATGAAAAAATAAACATTTTCATAACTTGCAATGATTTTGTTTCCATACAAACTGCCCGAACAAAAATAAATTTCCCGACTTCGTTCGTTAAAGAAAATTCAAAAAAAGATAATAATTAAAAATAAAACATTGTGAACAAAAACCATATAGGTAATTCCAGGATTCGAACGCAGACAACGATCAATATCGATCTGCCTTAGTGACCATAAGACCAACTCAAGAATTTGAACCATATCGTATATTTTCATAAAGTTCATTATCGCACAAATACACACAGCTGTTAAAATAGATCACGGCGTTAGCTATTATCCATAGACAGTTAACTTTAGTGTTACTGATGCGCGATATTTTTTATTAATCCACCCTCGTCTTGGTTAGTTTTAGTACTCATTAGCCTTTCAACCTTAATGACAACAATATAATTATTACAATCGCTAAACAAAATGATTTATCAAAATACTTCGCGATAAGGTTTAAATTCGCTAGCTGCTATTACTCAAGTGGGTTCGATATCGTTGGCCACAGACTGTACTTATTGACTTTATTAAACTGCTGAAGGAGCGCTTCTTTGGCCGCCTGAAAAAGGTATTAGAGCTGAAATTTTGCACACACGTTTGTTTCTCGTGACATTGCATTTTAAAAACATGTTTTATATAATCTTTTTTTTTAATACTATAGCTTGTTAGGGTTCCGTACCCAAAGGGTAAAAACGGGACTCTATTACTAAGACTTCGCGATCCGTCTGTCTGTCTGTCTGTCTGTCTGTCTGTCCGTCTGTCACCAGGCTGTATCTCATGAACCGTGATAGCTAGGCAGTTGAAATTTTTACAGATGATGTATTTCTGTTGCCGCTATAACAACAAATACAAAAAAGAGATTTTTTTTTTTTTTTTTTTTAAATAAATATTTAAGGGGGGCTCCCATACAACAAACGTGATATTTTTGCCGTTTCTTGCTCGATATTAATAACGGCAACAGGTAGACGCTTGAAATATTCACAGAATGTTAAGTTGTATATTCACTTCAAAAAATAATAATAATTAAATTAAAATTAAATAAATTAAGGGGGGCTACTATACAACAAACGAGATTCTTTTGCACTGTTTTGCGATAATGGTACGGAACTCTTCGTGTGCGAGTCCAACTCGCACTTGGCCAGTTTTTTTTTTCTTTGTCTTTTTGTCCGACTTATGTCAAGATCAAGTTACATAATGTAGTCTTGTTTATCTACACGAGTTGTAAAACAAATATAGCATGTATTGATATCTAGGATAAATGACAAGCAACACTAACGACCAACTTCCAGCGAAGACAGCTCCTTCCAGAACCAGCACATGGGCATATGAGGTAAGAAGCCAGTCGCCAGGGTCATCAGATAAGGCAGCTTCTTCTCCGAGAGGTAACGAGTTGGCAACCATAGCATGATGTACGCAAACACGGATAGGGTGGTTGCGTGTTGAGCTGCAGGAGACAAGATATAGATGTGGGATTGAACTTTGATGGTACTTAAGATAAGAAAAATAAAAATGTTAAAATAAGGTCTTGCCCTAAGTTTGCCGTAAGTTATTACTGCCCAGAATTTGCTCCTTATTATCGACACTACCGGATAGTGTCTTTTTTTTCAAAATCAGCGTGTTCGATTCCTGGCTAGGAATATTGATTTATCAAAAAAATCAACGATGCGGTTTTAGTTTTTATCAAAATCGGCCCCACGAATCCTTTGAGTGTTTTTTTGCTGTTCCTCATAGTTTCTAACTTTTTTCCACGCTTGGCAAACTCACCCTATATAGGGAAACCAGTTGTATAGGTACACCTATAATTCACCCAAATTTCATCAGTTATGTTTAAGTCCCTTCGGCATAGGGGGCGAGCCTATTGCTACCAACCAGGCACAAGTCCTAACTCCGGGCTGCTACTGAGATATTTTGGTTAGGCAAATACAAAAATACTTCGTGCGACCTGGGCATCCTTGTATCTCATGCTCCACAGTAGCGCTTGTGATCACTGCACCAACGAGGCAATATTTATATATAAAAAAAACTTTTTTGTAAAAAAATACTACCGACTTCCAAATAAAAAACTACAAAGTGGAAAATAACTTTATTTTTGGAAGTCTGTGTCTTTGGTAGGTACCATTTTTTTACGTTGTGGACATAAAAAAATAAAAATAAACTAGCAGATAAGTAGTATTTTTTATTTTTCACTTTTTAGTTGTACCTATCTAATAGGCAAGTAGTTTAGTAAGGTACATATAACGCAAGAATAGATTACCCGAATATCAAGAAACTTGAACATAACCGATGCAATGAGAGATCTGCGTACCCCTTAAGAGCGTACTGGCGTGATGTTATGTTATGAAATGGTATAAACAATGAACAGACATGCGATTGCAGCAATCCCGAGAGGTTTGCCGTTATTTATTGAAGAGTTCTGTTGTATATCTTCGAAGTCCTTAATCAGATCTTCACCAAATTAAAATGGGACCAATTTGGAAACATATTCTATAAAACAAAAAAAGAATTTTCAAAATCGGTTCCCAAATGACAGAGATATCGGAAAAAACTTACATGAAGTCGAACATAGAACCTCCTCCTTTAATAATATAATAATAATATATTTATTTCTCCCACAAAGTACAATTTTGTTTCTATAAATGTTACAAATATTGGAGGTAAAAAGGTTTGTGGGAGTCAGGAATCCAAACTAGGATACCCTGTGCTATGGACTCCTGGCCCCCCTCGCCGAAATTGGGATTTACACAAATTGTATAACGTAGGCCATATAGGACTATTGTAAGAAGAAAAAACAACAAAATAAGAAACCAAAAAAAAATAATAATATTAAAATAAAAAACGCGTGTGTATGTATGAGTATGCGAAGCGTGAGTGTGAAGTGGAAGGTGTCGTGTGCGAGGTGTGGTGTTGTGTGTGTGTGTGACATAGAGAGAGTAGGATGGTGTTCTGTGTGAGTACGTATAAAGATGGATGTGTGTATGAATGTGTGCGTAAAAGGGTGGCGGTATGTGTTTATAAAAAAACGCTAAACTAGGATAAGATAGTAAGCAATTTTTCCGTTTCTTCATAGTCAAGTTCTAAAAGCCACTTTGTAAGCTTCTTTTTACAATCTACCCTAGACAATTTAACAACTTCGAGAACTCTGTTAATCTTATTATACAGTCTACTTGCTCTGAAATTGAAGAAATTCTGGGCAAAAGATGTTCTTACCGGAGTTGTTTCACAGACTTCATAGAATCGCCTAGTATTAGCCTTCTGTTTAGCTGTAGCTGTAGAACAGTCTATAGAGGAGTGCTTTTTTACAACTGTTAGCAGTATATAAAGCTGCCTGACCGTTAATACATTTGCTTCGTTATAGAGGGCAGTTGTAGCGTATAAACGTGGTTTGAAGAGAGCAACTTTAAGAAGAAGTCGTTGAGCTCTTTCAACATTTAAGATATTCGTTTTAAACGAGCCGCCCCAAGCGGAAATACCATATGATAGGATTGATTGGCAAAGAGATTCATACATAGTTTTAATCAGTTTCCAACTCGCTACATACCTAAGATTTTTAAAAACATGAACGAGTTTTCTTGTTTTCTGGACCAGATGTGAAATGTGCTGTTTGAAAGATAAGTTTTCATCGATTATTATGCCTAAGTATCTTATCGATTCTGTTTTAGATATCCTTGGGCACATGGTACAGTTTGTGGTTACAGGATTACATGTGTGTGCATAAATATTGACATTATTAGTATGTGACGCTACATTGTGTATTGTAAATGCTATATATTTAGTTTTTCCGGCATTTAAGGTCAGTTTGTTAAGTGCAAGCCAATGAGTCACTATATTAAAGCCTTCCTGAGCCGCAACAAAAGTTTCGTCCCATGAGTTTCCATAAAACGTTAAGGTAGTGTCGTCTGCATACGACATTACATGACAATTTCTGATGTTTAGCTGGCAAAGGTCATTTATGTAGCAAAGGAAGAGGGGAGGGCCTAAGATACTGCCTTGTGGGATTCCAATATTTATCGGTCTTTCTTCACTCAGCGTATTGCCTATCCGAACTGACTGCTTTCGATCTTGTAAATAATTCTGGAATAGTTTTAATTGCGTGTTTCTTATTCCCATAAGTTCTAGTTTGGAAATTAATATACGTGGGCACACAGTATCAAAAGCTTTCTGAAGGTCTAGAAAGATAGTCAGGCATTTTTTCTTATTATCTAATTTACTTACAATATGTTCAGTGAAAGTATGAATACAGTCAGTTGTAGATTTTCCTTTTCTGAAGCCATACTGGTTAGGTGATAAGATGTTTTTATCTTCTAAGAATTTCACAAATCTGTTATTAATAATCCTTTCGAATACCTTTGAAATAGAGGTGAGCAAGGAAATTTGCCGATAGTTAGCCACTTCTTCCTTGCTACCGCTCTTAAAAATCGGGATAACAATTGATTTTTTGAGGGGTTCTGGAAAAATGCCCTCTGCCAAACATCTATTCAGGATATAAGTAAGGGGAGGGACTATATTTTTTTTTTAATTCTTTAGAACCGTTGACATTATATTATCCCACCCTGCTCCACAATCCGAGTGGAGGCTGCTGATGACACTTTCTACTTCCTCTTCAGATGTCTCCAAAAGCACAAAAGAATTACAGGAAGACTTGACAACATTTGCCGCGTTCGTTGGGAGTGGAGAAAGACCATTTGGAATTTTACTTTTCAACTCCATGCCCACGTTTGCAAAGTAGGTATTTACTGCGTTAACTGAATTTTGTGGCGATGATTTAATATTCAAAAGTTCCAATGGTGGTGAGTTAGATTTTTTTAGATTGGTAATATTTTTAATAGCGGACCAAAGTTTTTTGTTATCAGTTCCAGCCGAAGCAAGGATATTCCTGTCATATTGTCTCTTACATTTTTTTATTATGTCATTACAAAAGTTTCTATATCTTTTGTAGGATATTTTTAAGATATTATTGTCAGGATTGTGTTTTAATTTGTAATGCATTCTGTCTCTTGTTCTAATGCACCTCAGGAGGCCAGGAGTAATCCATGGTTTTATGGCAATTTTATTCCTAGGAACTTTAATATTTATTGTGTTATTTATTATGCTTTTTTGTAAGTTTTTAATTAAATAAGTCATGAGGTCATTAGGATTTATGTTATTATCGTATAGATTATCAAAGTCAATATTTTTGCAGTCATTTTTCAGATTCTCAAAGTCAATTTTGTTCATAAATTTTGCTTTAGGGTTTTGTCCACCTAAGCGCAGACAGAATAGGGTAGCCTCATGATCAGTAACTGCAGACTGAAGAATAAAAGTAAGAGAAGAAACTGTAGTTTTAACTATCACATGGTCCAGACAACTAGACCCTCTAGTTTGTTCATAATGTACTGGTATCATACCAAAGAAAGAAAGCAGGTCGAGATAGCTTGATGTAGTTACATTTGAATCCTTGATATTTATATTAATGTCTCCCATCAAAATTACATTTTTGAAACCGGATAGTTTTAATAACAGTTCCTGTAAAGTGCGTAAAAAAATATCTAATGTGTGAAAACTAGGCGGTCTGTATATAGCAATTATGGCGGTCCTTTTATTTATTTCAATGAGAAGGCAGTTGGCTTCTGAGATATCTGGTTCTTGTATATTGAAGTTAATGTCGTTATTTATGTAAACGACTACACCGTCATTTTGGTTATAGTTACGTGTAGTTGAGAAAGCAGAGTACCCAGGCACAAGTGGTAAGTTATTTACGGACGAAAGCCAACATTCAGAAAGAATTATAATATCACAGCTCAGTTGCAATCGTTTTAGTAAAGTATTTAGGCTGAGAAAATTTTTGTTTATACTTCTAATATTTTGTTGCAAAATTTTTAAAAATAAATTTGGTTTAGTTATAGTAGCTTTACAAGATTCAGGTTCACAGCTATACAATTCCGTCAGAACTAAATTATCCAAATTGTTTAAATTGTTTAGATCAGCGAATTTTGTTTTTCATAAGTTTTTGGTGTTTGGGATTGCGATTTCGGAGTGATTTGTATGTTGAGCGTTTTTCGTATTGGGTGTATGTGAACAATGAGCATATAGAGATTCTTACGAGAATTAATGTATAATGGTGTGTTAAAGAGATGTGGGTGAATGTATTTAGTAGTGGAATGTGTATAGTCGTGTGGATATGCGTATGAGTAGTTACAAAGATTTGAAAAGAAAAAAACAAACAAGACATGCAAAAACCTAATTGCTAAGATTATAAAATTACAACACGTGTTAAATAGTCAGATTTTCGGTACCAGTATTTCAAGATCGGCTTCACACTTAACTATTATTGGCTTTTCTGGTTCACTTCTTCGCAGGAAAACTCTACCAGCTGAGGTCCAACAGTATGAGTAGTGATGCTCTTTCGCGAATTTTCTAGCTAGGAAGAAGAGGTGTTGGGTTTGAGGAGGCAAAAAGTCAGACACATAGATGGGTTTGGCTGGGCCGTCCATATTTAAGTGTTTAGAGCTGAGCTTGTTCAGCTTGTTATTTGAGTTGAATTGTCTTACTTTTTTAATTAAGTTTTCTTTATTAGTAGTGCTAGCTAACTCGACTATAATTTTTGATGCTTTCTCCTTTTTGCTCATGCTATAGACCTCTCTAATTTCCGATCTTTGAAGAGGAGCGCTAACTGCATTTGCTGTATTTAAAACAATCAAACTGAGTTCCTCTTCACTTTCTTTTAAAGATAAAGGAACATTTTTAATTTCTATCTTTTTGGTGTACAGCATTCGCTCTAAGTTGTCAACTCTTTCCTCAAGTTGGTGAATATACTTGCGGTCCGTTTTCTTTTCCGATTCTAACAGGTCCAATTTGGTCCGCATATCCTCATATTGGCTAGATACAAAGGCGATGGAATCTTTAATTTCGGAGTTTTGTTTTAACAACTCCGTCATCATATTATGCAATACACTTAACGAGGCATCTGTTTTGTTACTACGTGATTCAGAGTTTTTGCAGTGAGAGTAGATCAATTTTTGCATATTATTCATAAAGCGCTCGTTTCTTGTAGTAACATATTCATTTGTTTGAATATTAGTTAAATTTGGTGCCGACCCACAATGGGTGCTTTTTTGTGTTTGCAATGTGGCACATTTTGCTTGAGAATCTACGATTATTGGCGTTGAAGGAGATGTACCAATCTGGCTAACATTTTGTGTTGGGTTGCCAACCTGCAGTAAATTCGGTTCAACCTGTGTTGGTGTTGAAGGAGGTGAACGACGTGGCATCCTGTTATAAGTTTCGCTTTCCGTCCACCCAATATATAAACGATGACACGTTTCGAGAGTAGTAATATCAGATGTCCCAAAAAGTTCTGTAAATTGCGGGGCTCGAACTCGAGACTCCACGCTCCGTCGATTGCAGGTAGCGGCTTACGTCTCTAGGCTACTGAGACTGTTAGCGATTGTTGCGAATTAGGCGATGTGTTAACAATACTAATAGGGTCACAGACGTGTGTCATTCAAGTGACCAAAGGTCATTCACCTCGGCACAAAGACAAAGTAGTTTTTATTAACGATCACTTTAAATTCTCAAAACTTTGAAAATGTTTTTGCTTGTTTCTTCTGCAATAGTTTATGCATTGATTTAGTTTTTTCACTGTAGGTTTTTAATTATGTTGCGCACGTATTGGTGTAATTTTAGATCAATTTATAGCACTTTAAACTAACTTTTTGAAATAAAATGTTCGCGGGTACCAAAAACACGTCTGCTCGGCACAACATCCAGGCGGGGGGGGGGGAACCAATATGAATACTCACTCCCTGTCGATATATAACTGCATACGCAAGCCAAGGTAAACATAGTGTTGAAGTACAGAAGCAGCATCAGGAATAGCCAGAAGCCGTGAGTTCTGGGGATCAGGGGAACGGAGTTGAAGTCGATAGTAGTTAAGACCATGGCGCCTCCGATGGCGAAGATCAGCCCGCAAGGCAGCAAGTTCAGGTAATGAGAGAGCCCCAGCGTGTTGACGGATACGCCTACCATTTTCATTAGTTCCTGTGAAAGAGATTTACATAAATATACATACATATATAACATGCATGGCACGCGACCGTTGAACAGACAACACGTAATTATTTTGCTCCGTTATTTTTTAAACATACAAGTCGGAAAAAGTTAGTGTTCATACTAGTAAGTTATACCATTGTGAAGCTGTGACAAAGGACTATGCAATATTGATTACAGCATTCCCAAAACTACCGGATTTCGTGAGTAATTAGCAAATAAATCCTCAAAATCTTGGTAACAAACAATACCTACGCCAACTTACGGCCGGCTCGCTGTACGCACACAGACACAGGACACGCAGGTGCGGGATGCAAGTGCCCATTTCTCAGAATTTTGGAAATCATACTTATTTCTTCATGTTAATATCTGCATGTAAATATTATAAACATCACGCTTGCTTCTGGGATGCGGTGGACAGTGTATTGCGGTGAATATAATTGGTGTTCTCTACAAGTTTCATTGTGACTCTAATTTTATTCAAATAGAAAAACAACGAGACGCCGTTACAAAAGTTTAGTGCAGTTAATATCTAGTGAGTTAATGTAAACAACCTCACCGCTCAGCGCAAGTATAAACCGCTTTTATGATTAACCATCGATAAACACTTTTTGCCTGCCATTTGCTACATACAAGCGCTTTTGATCACTTCTGTTATTTATTTCGCTGGGACAAAATGTCTAAAAAAAACTGCGCAGGTTGCATGGATGTTATTGATAACAGAGAATGCTTGCAATGCTGTTCATGCCAACTCTGGTATGATGTACTGTGTGCAAATGTTTCCGAAAAACGGTTTAAAGTTATAAGTCAAAGGCTTAAGAAATCTTGGATATGTACTGCATGTCGTAATAACTAACCCAAGGGTGACAATTCAAGACATTTGCAATTTGTTTGGTGAAAATTTTGCTCAAGCTTTCAGCTGTCCAACAGCAGTTCCGGCTCAGTCTATTCCAAACATAAATCCTAATATATCCTCCTCTGCATTATGTACATTATCTATTGATTTTAGAGAAATTTATAGAGGTTCAAAAGGATTAGATGAAGCTAAGGGTGCTGGCAGTGATGATATTCCTCCAGTCTTTATCAAACGCTGTGCTAAGGCCTTAGTCGAACCCTAATATCCAATAACCGATTTTTTTTTAGTAGATCCTTACAAGAAGGAGTCTTTCCACATAAATGGAAGGAAGCTGTAGTTGTACGTATTTTCAAGTTTGTAGAAAAACACTTTCTTGCCAACTATAGGCCTATCTCAATTTTAGTAACTTTTGACAAGGTATTTGAAAAAATCATTAGCAAACATCTCATGTGGTATCTCAAATCACAAATTACTGAGTACCAACACGGCTTTTTCCACCACATCTACCACCACTAACCTTCTGTGCTTCACTTCTGCTTTATCTGGTTGTCTCGATAAACGAATCTCAGTGAAGGTAAGGTGATGCAAAGGGCACGTTTTGACCATATTAGCAGAATCGGGATCAAACTAGCTTCATACCCTGCTGGTAGCAAAGCGTTTTGGTTCCTGGCTAAGTCGGTTGAATCAAACTTCTGTCGCCCCTCACTACCACCATTGCTGAGGCCCGACGGGTCACTGGCGCACTCCGCCGAGGACAAGGCAAATTTGTTTGCTCTCTTTTTGCGGAATCTTCACGTCTGAACTCTGATGGCGCGCGGCCCCCTCCGTCTCCTGTTGCATGTGGGACAAGTATGTCGGATATTCGCATCCATCAGAGGGAGGTCTGTAAGGTGTTGCGTAACCTCGACGTGAACAAAGCCAGTGGCCTCGACGGGATACCGGCAATTGTACTAAAAACTTGTGCACCTGAATTGTCTCCGATCCTGACACGCCTATATCGCCTTTCGATAGTGACTGGAAAGGTGCTGTCTACGACACATTTGCTGTTCATTATTAAACGTTCATTCTTCAATGTACTTCATTCCTACCTACATTCGTTCAAAATCATTCATACAACTCTGTACGTTGCTCGTTTAAAAATTATAAAAAAGATTGTAAGGTCTTTATTAAACCTACTTATTTCTACAAATTTCTTTGTTTAATTTATCATAAACAAATTTGGCGACCGTGACAGGACCTACAATCATCGGATCGAAGCTAAATATCCACTCAGATTGTTCCCGTGCCAAGGGCACTCGAAGGAAATCGTCGACACCGGACGAAAGCTACCAGTACCAACGGAAGGCTGTGTTTGAAATCCAAATTCGCAGTGCCTGTGGACTAGCATCCTACTTCTACCCGGGTCGAGCACCCGTACCTTCATCAAGAAGCCATTCTGGGAACTCTGCTGAGACTACGGAACTCCGATCAAGCCAAGAACGAGTCAGAAGAATCACTACAATAAGCTCCTGGCATACCTTGAAGACAACGATATCATCAGTGACCGCCAATACGGCTTCCACTGAAATCGGTCAGCTGGGGATCTTCTAGCGTATGCCATTCACGTGTGAGGCATTCGAGAGGCACGGGAAAGCGCTTGCTGTCTCCCTTGACATCTCGAAAGCATTCGACAGGGTCTGGCATGAGAGCCTTATTAGTAAGCTTCCTTCCTTCGGTCTGCGCGGAGGAGGAGCTAGCGACCTGTATGGCAGCGATGAAGGTCGAAACAAACCTGGAACCAACTCAGGATGCCTCCTCGCCTGGGATTACCTCGGACGAGGACTGCTATCCACCGGGGGAAGAGAGAGCGGAAGAGGACAGCATCCTCGGCTCCTCTCCCTTGCGGGACAACTATCATCCTGCAAACCAACCTCCAGCACAGTCAGACCGCGTCGGCTAACCTGCGCAGAGTGCTGGAGAACCAACAACAAAAAACAATTGCCATCATCCAAGAGCCGTGGATTAGGGGCGGCAGAGTATGTGGCCTTGGCAACATCGGAGGTAAGTTGCTGCTTGACACCTCCGTCAATAACCCACGTGCCTGCATCTTTGTACCAAAACATGTACATAACTTATTAATTAGCGAATTCTGTTCAAGGGACCTGACAGTAACCAGGCTTTTCCGAACTGAGCAGAAACTTCCGGACATAGTACTAGCCTCGGCTTACCTGCCAGGCGATGGAGACGTGCCTCTGCCAGAGCTCGCCTCACTGGTCAAGTACTGTGAAAAGGAGAAATTTGAACTGATCATCGCGGCAGACTCCAATGCGCATCACACGCTCTGGGGCAATGTCAAAACCAACAACCGAGGTGAAAAAATGCTTGACTTTATTCTTAGTAATAATCTTGTACTACTCAACAAGGGCTCGGAACCTAATTTAATTAATTAATTAAACCTACCTTTATAAACGCAAGATCTCAAACAATCATAGACTTAACAATAGCAACACTAGGTATCACCGGCTCCATCCAGGACTGGCATGTGTCCAATGAGTTATCATGCTCAGACCACAGGTGGATCCGATATACCATTAAATTCAACATAACTAAACCACAGCCGAGAAGGGTTCCTCGCAACACAGACCGATCCAAGTTTGTGAGACTTATCAAAACTGAACTGAGTAAATTGCCCTCTTTTCCGGCTGAAATACCAGTAACCAATTTAGACGAATACGTAACACATCACAACCATCCTTCTATCTAGCTATGAACAGTCGTGTCCCCTCACCATACCAAGACAGGGTGTTAGGCAGTCCTGGTGGAGCTCCGAACTGAAAAGACACCGGCACAAGCTGAGAAGGCTGTTCAATAGAGCTAGGAACACGCGGTCGCCAGAGGATTGGGACTGTTACACAACAAAACGCAGAACTTATAAAAAACTAATACGCCTCCGGGGAAAGACCAGTTGGAGGCGTTTTTGCACTAACATTGAAAATAACAACCAGGCATTAAGGGTCAAAACCTGTCTTGCTCAAGAGACTGACCTTTCTATAGGATGCCTGAAAATATAGACAACACCTTTACAATAAACGACGCAGAAACAAGCAAATTACTTCTAATGACGCACTTCCCGGGCTGCCAGATCGCCACCTTGCAAAGCTGGGAACCATACAGGGAAAGGGCCACGAGTAGCCTGGATTGGGAGGAGGCGTTAGAAGTCGTTGACAAAGATAAAATAACGTGGGCAATCAACACCTTCCTACCTTTCAAGGCAGCGGGTAAGGATGAAATCTTTGCAGCTCTGCTCAGGTGGAGCGGCGATCTACTGGCTGAATACCTCGTTAAGGTATTTCGAGCCAGTCTGGCCCACCGCTACATCCCCTTGAAATGGCGCGAAGTAAAAATAATTTTCATTCCAAAACCAGGTAAGGGTGATTACACCCAGCCTAAATCTTTTAGGCCCATAAGCCTCTCCTCGTTCTTTTTGAAAACATTGGAGAGGCTGGGGGACAGAAAGATCAGAAACCAGATTTCGGTACAAAAACCTTTACACCCAAACCAACACGCCTACTGTGCAGGCAAATCAACTGAATCAGCACTCCACAGTGTAGTCTCACGCGTGGGTAGTACTCTCAAAAACAAAAACCCAACCTTAGCCGCTTTCAGTGATATTGAAGGTGCTTTTGACAAAACTAATTTTACTAGCTTCGGGCAAGCACTCGCCATGCACGGTGTTGCACCGACGCTCGTTGAATTGATTAATAACATGCTAAAAAACCATGCTATTCGTGAGTAGGGGCTGCCCACAAGGTGGGGTGCTGTCCCCGCTTCTGTGGAATTTGGTCGTTAATGAGCTCATTGCAGAGCTCAACGCCAGCAGTCTATACTCGGTAGGATACGCAGATGACATAGCAATTCTGATTTTGGGGCAATTTGAGGGCATCTTATGTGATCTCATGAGAAAGGCCTTCAAAATAATCGAGAACTGGTGCACAAAGCACGAGCTATCGGTTAACCCCTCAAAAACGGAACTAATAATGTTCACAAACAAACTAAGTCTTGGATTACATAGGCTCCCAAATCTTTTCAACACAGAATTAACACTTAAAGAGAAGAGAAGAGGTCAAGTACTTGGAGGTGATCCTTGATAGCAAATTGCTCTGAAACAAGCATCTTGACTACAAACTCAACAAATGCACAATTGCACTCTACCAGTGTAAAAAAAATGTTAGGAAAAACGTGGGGCCTCTCTCCAAAGATTACTCTGTAGCTATACACAGCGGTGATCAGGCCAATGTTGGCTTATGGCGCTCTGGTTTGGTGGACGAGGACAGAACTCTCGACCACCATCACCCGACTCCAACGTTTCCAGCGACAGGCCTGTTCAGCTATCACTGGCTGCATGAGAACCACCCCAACAGCAGCCATGGAGATAGCACTACAAATAACACCCCTGGATTTGTACATACAGCAAGAGGCGGCGCTAGCTGCCATCAGGCTAATGCATCTAGGCATATGGGGCAATAACCTCACTAGTCCACACGCTAAAATCCTGGACCGGGCGATTGAGTATCAACCTCTCATCGCTTCCCCGTGTGACAAAATTCAAAAACAACCTATCTTCAACAAAAACTATAACATACAAACAATTGAGGAAGAAAGGGATGAGTCAGGAGCTAATGAAGTAGTAGTAGTAGTAGTAATTTACACAGATGGCTCGAAAACGAATAACGGTTCAGGTGCTGGCGTACACTCCCTTGACCTCAACATTAACTTTCACATACCGCTAGGCACACACAGTTCGATATCTCAATGTGAATGTGTCGCCTTAACACAAGCTGCAAAAACCGTAAAGCGTTTAGGCATCCAGAACTACGGTGTCAAATTCCTATCTGATAGTCTGGCCGTGCTCATAGCTTTAGAAAACAAACTAACTAACAACAAACTTATCTTTGAATGCCACCTCGCCCTGGAGAGTATATCGAAATCCAATCGAATCACTCTCCAGTGGATCAAGGGGCATAGTGGATCCCTAGGCAATGATTCCGCAGACGAACTTGCGAAAAGGGGCTCTGAGATGTTAGTGCTAGGCCCGTACCCACTTATCCCCTTGCCTTTCTCGCAATTTCGTAAGTGGATTCGCCAAAGATCAACAGAACTACATAATAACAGATGGTCACGGGCAACAGACTGTAGACAGTTGAAATTGGCTTTGCCAAACGTACACCCGCGTCTTACTAAAAATCTCCTCAGCCTGAGTAGGAATAACCTGAAAATAATTATAGGGACAATAACGAGCCACACCCTTCTAAACAAACATTTATTCAACATAGGCGCCACGGACAGTCCGCTTTGCAGGGGTTGTTTTAACGCCGAAGAAACAGCCGCCCACGTAATCTTGGAACGCGAGGCCGTGGCATCTCAACGCGAAGAAATCGTCGGAAGAGTGAGGTCGCTTCGCGAAGCCTGTGAAGTTCCCAGGAAGCTTCTGTGCTTTTGGACGGAGCTAGGCTGGCTGTGTTAGGCAGTATCTCGACATTCTTGGTGTTACGTTAACATTGACCCTCAATGTTGATCCATTCATTGAGGCAAAGGCTCAGTTGGTTGCAAAAAAGTTGGGGATCCTTGCAAAGGTGAGACGGTACTTCACGCCTGAACAGCTGCTCAAATTGTATAAAGCGCAAGTTCGGTCATGCATGGAGTACTGCTCTCACCTCTGGGATGGATCTGCCAAATATCAACTTGATGCACTTGAGTCAATTAACAAACGGGCACGGTACCGATGCACTGGTCTCCTCAAAGCTCCAGAGACTCGAACATCGACGCCAAGTGGCCAGTCTGTCGGTTTTTTATCGGTTACATTTCGGGGAGTGTGCGATGGAACTGTACAATTTGATTCCGTCTAGCCCTTTGCATCATCGGACTACAAGACGTACGGCAATGCGCCATCGGTACATGGTGGATATCCCACCAATACGCACATAGCGTTTTGCGAATACTTTCATTGTCCGCACAGCTAAGGAGTGGAATTCCCTGCTGGAGTTTTTGTTTCCTGATAGCTACAACCTAGGGGTCTTTAAGTCAAGAGTGAATAGGTGACTTCTAGGCAAGCGTGCTTCTGCGTCGACCACATCATCGCTTACTATCAGGCGAGATAGTGGTCAAACGCGAGCCTATCGATAAATAAAAAAAAAGACTTAAAATATTTTTTGTCGCTAAATCTATCTAATATATAAAATTTCCATGTCACAATGTTGGTTACTGTACTCCTCCGAAACGGCTTTACCGATTTTTACCAAATTTTATATGCGTATTCAGTAGGTCTGAGAATCAGCTACCATCTATAAAAAAATTAGAAAAAAAAAATTGGTTTGGTAGGGTAGGTAGGGTAGGGTAGGTAGGGTAGGGTAGGTAGGGTAGGGTAGGTAGGGTTTTTTTTTTTTTTTTTTTTTTTTTTTTCTTAACTCTAATCCCCACCAACAAAATTGGCGCCTATTAATTGCAAACACATCCGTACCATTCCTCTTTCATTCCTCTCGCACTTTTATCCTTCATACCAAGGTTCATCTTGCATTCATCCTCTTGTATACTGTGTGGGTTCATTTCAATAACTACGGGCATGTTTTATTTATTTATCACAGTAAACTTAAAATACAAAAAAACAAATATACAAGAGTTCTGTTTATCTCAGAAATACAATCGTGCAAATAGTGCTGATTAACAAAAATATAGAATACAAGGTATCACAAATTGTGCAAAAGTGCAGTTTATCACAGGAAATACAAAAGGTGCTTTCTATCACAAGCGTACATTATTGCTAAGGATATAAAAACACAAAAGTGCAGTTTATCATAACAATCAGTCTTACACAATTTAGAAACTTAGGTACTAGCATGAAATACTGCCAGCTATACATGTCCTTGCTGCATTCCGTGCTTGCATTTAAATATCACACAGAAATATTAATGAAGCACGGTGCGCTCAGGTTTTATTCCGATGTATAACCGCAGTGGCTACTCTAGTGCAATATTCCAAAAACTTTTCCCTATGTTTTTTGTCCATGAGCCCATGCAGGCTCTCCTTCGTTATTTTCCTGTCCAGCTCACATTCAATTTGGTAGCGTTCCCTGATAAAAAGCGGGCACTCTACAAGTATGTGCTGGACAGTCTCTGCCACGCCTGGATCGCAGACGCACGATGGGCTCTCCTTACACTTGAAGCGATTCAAGTATTCAGAGAACCCGCCGTGCCCCGTCAAAACTTGCGTGAGGACGCCTTCAGGCCGCACCTGTTGTAAATGATAAATGATAAATGATTTATTTTCTGTAAGTTGGTTTGTACAAACACTTTCACATGTCGATCATATTTTTTAAAACTAGATGAGGTCGGCGTTTCCTGTCTGACTACTCTGAGAAGAAAGGCCGAAACAAACTCAGAGGTCACAGTCTCTTTTAAAGTCCAGACAAAAACTTGGTTAGATCATGTGAAGACCATGTAGACTGATGTCTGAAATGGTCTTTTGAGAAAAGAACCAGCCAGATTGAGTGGACCTGTCCAGTCAGTGCACGCATTTGTCAATAACCGTGCAGCTCAACTTAGAATTTAAGGAGCTCAACGAATTGACGAACAATACCAAAGAAAGGACATTCGGGTAGGCCGCATAAATACTCAAACTGCCAGACCATGATTAAAAACTAACTAAGATAAATTAAAATTAAAAAAAAAGAATAATCCACATAGTCTTCACATTCACAATAATTAAAATAAAATAATATAATACTTTAAAAAGTAAATATTCTTGTCATTGCAAGAAAAATTAAAAAAATTAAAATATAATTAAAAACTAAATCCATGAAGCAAAATAAAAAAAAATAAAAAACGAAATTAATTGGAGCAGCTCAATCCCAAGCCTTTTTGTCCTCAACGTAATCTTTAATGTTATAAAACGCTTTCTGGCACAACTTACGTTTAATGAATGATTTGAATTTATTAACACTTAAACCTTGTACGTCGCTTGGAAGCTTATTATAAAAGCGTACACATTGACATCTAAACGAGCCACCTATTTTCTTGAGCCTTGTTGTAGGTACTACAAATTTGTGTTTGTTCCTAGTATTTATGTTATGGATATCACTGTATTTTTTAAACAATTTTATATTTTTATGGGCATATAAAAGATTTTCATAAATATACTGAGAAGGCACAGTCATTACATTAATCTCCTTAAATTTCTCTCTGAGAGAGTGTCTCGGGCTTAATTTATAAATTGATCGAACAGCTCTTTTCTGCAAAACAAAGATAGTCTGGATGTCGGCGGCATTTCCCCACAACAGAATACCATACGACATTACACTATGAAAATAGCTAAAGTATACTAAACGGGCTGTCTCTATGTCAGTTAAATTACGAATCTTTCTAACAGCATATGCTGCGGAGCTTAGCTTCTTTGACAATCTATCTATATGTGGGCCCCACTGAAGCTTAGCATCCAAAGTTAGGCCTAAGAATACTGTGCTATTTTCAGGATTCAATTCTTCGCCCTTTAACATCACATCAGTTTTCACCTGCCTAACGTGAGGTAGGGTAAACTTAATGCATTTGGTTTTTTTTTACATTTAAAAGTAAATTGTTAACATTGAACCAGTGAACTACTTTTGAGATCGCGCTATTTACATCGTCAGTAACCAGCTGCTGACGTTTAAGTTTAAACAAAAGTGAAGTATCATCCGCAAACAACACTATATCATGGTTATCCTTTATGAGGTAAGGCAAGTCATTAATATAAATAAGAAACAAGAAAGGGCCAAGAATTGAACCCTGCGGGACTCCCATTGTTACTATAGATCCGGGAGATCTTTTTCCATTAACGTCAACGCTCTGAATCCTATTACTCAAGTATGAAGTAAGAAGAGCCAGAGCGCTGTTCCGGATCCCGTAGTGGCGGAGTTTCCTGATTAGCGTTTCATGAAGAACACAATCAAATGCCTTGGACAAATCACAAAATATTCCCAAGGCATCGCACTTATCTTCCCATGCATTATAAATATGTCCTAAAAGCTCAACACCGGCATCAGTAGTTGAACGACCCCTTGTAAAACCGAACTGTTTGCTATGTAATAATTTATGTTTATTAAAAAATCTTTGCAATTGCTCTAAAATTAATTTCTCAAATATTTTACTAAACGTAGGTAGTACTGAAATAGGTCTATAATTTGTAGGGTCTGAAGTACTACCTGATTTAAACAAAGGTATTATTTTACTATTTTTCATTAGGTCAGGAAACTCCCCACTGTCGATACAATTATTAAAGATAATAGCTAAACTAGGTGCGACAATGTCAATAATGGACTTAGCAACTTCTACAGAATGTCCCCACAGATCTGCAGTCTTTTTAACATTTAAAGTGTGAAAGGTTTTAATTATGTCTCTACAAGTAATATGTTCAAAAAGAAATTCCGAATCACAAACATTAACATTTTCTTTTAGTATAGACTCAGCAACAGAAGGTGATGAGTTTAGGGATTTAGTAGTTGAAATGGGAATATCTGAAAATAAATTTTCAAAAGCCACTGCGACTTGTACAATACGGAAAGCCGCTATTGCATCCGGAAGAAACATTTTCGTCACGGAAGCGGTCTCGCCCGACACATATCTTCGATTCCATTCATCAAGCGATTCCAAACGGATCTGTCGCTTGATAAATGAAACCGGACACTGGTCGTAGTCCGGCTTCCTCCGTAACGACAATGCTGCTTCCTTAGCCAACTCGTCCGCTCGCTCATTCCCCGGCAGGCCCGCGTGGGCCTTGATCCAGAACAAAGTCACAGCTTTGCTCTGGCACAGGGCGTGAGCCAGGTTTGCGCGCGCGCGAACTGCCAGGGGATGGAGTGAGCCATGGTTTGCAAGCGTCTGCAATGCGGACATTGAGTCGCTGTACAAGCCATAGCTCGCCTCTTGCCGCGCGAGGATCACTTCTGTCGCCTTGCAAATGGCCAGGAGTTCCGCCTGGTAGACTGTGCAGTACGCGGCAAGGCTAAGTTTGAGGTTCCGGATTTCGCCATCATTATCCCAAATGGATAATGCGGCTCCGACCTTCCCCTCAATCTTGCTGCCGTCGGTGAAGATTCGCACCGCCTGCACATTGTTACTGTCTAGTAACTCTTGATCTTCCAGGCACATGAACTCCAGGGGCAATTGTGTAGCTGGATGAGGGGCTTCTGCAAATCTTACCGGACTCTCGATCTCCCTGTCTCCTGGCACAAACCGGGATGACCCTCTCCTCGCTTCATACAGGGCGGCTGCCTCTTGTATGCGCAGGTCTAGAGGTAGTATCCCAGACAGCGCCAGCGCCGAGTTCAGAGAGACAGTACGGTAAGATTTGCAGAGCTTCTGAGCAAATCCTCGTTGAACAGAGCCTAGCTTCTTCCGTATACCCAACTTTTTTGTAGCGGGTGCCCAGGCTGCGGCTGCGTATGTTACTATGGGCTCAATCGTTGTTGTGTAAATTGTGTGTATGACTTCCGTGTTTAAACCCCAGCTCACCTTTGCGGCTCGGGACAGTCGCTTATATACGTTAGCTGCCCTCTTGCAGACGTTCGCGGCATGCTCATTAAAAGTGAGCTTTTCGTCTATGGTTAGACCCAGCAACTTCATTTTCTTGACCATACCGATGCCGACCCCGGCCATGTTCAGTATTGGAGTGTCGTACTTAAGCTTATTGGTTATGGTCATCGCACAAGTTTTGTGCGGTGCAAACCTCAGCTTATTTCGGACGCCCCAACCCTGAACATGGGCGAGGGCTGCATTGGCAGATCTTGAGACTTCAGTCGCCGTGTCCCCATCCACGACCAAGACTATATCATCCGCGAACGCCTGCACGAAAATTCCACGCTGCTCAAGGTCCTGCAGTAGTGGGTCGAGAACGAGGTTCCACAGGATTGGACCACCGATCGACCCCTGGACACAGCCCTTGCTAGTCTCTCGCGTGCATTCCTCCCCGGCATACCGAACCTTGACCTTCCTACCGTCGAGATAGCTGTCTATCAGCCTCCTGACGTTGACCGGGCACTTTTCCTCAGCCAGTCTGACCCTTATGGCTGGCCACCAGGCGCTATCGAAGGCGCCCTCTATATCCAATGACACCAGGACAATTAGCTTCTTCAGCCTCAACTTGTCCTGTACGTGCTCCACTAGCGTATAGAGGGCATCCTCGGTGCTCCTCTGAGGCATGAAGCCAAACTGACGAGTACTAAACCGCGGTACAAGCTGATATTTTAGACGCGCTACGACCATCCTCTCCAGGATCTTCCCCAGAACAGGCAGTAGACCGATTGGTCTGTATGCCTTAGGGGTGGTATAGCTATCCTTGCCCGGCTTTCTGAGGACTACGACTGTAGCCTCCTTCCAGGTGGTCGGGAAGTGTGCCAATTCGAGGCACTTATTGTAGAGGGCAAGGAAAGCGTCCGGGTCCTGGTGGATCGCTCGACTGCAGATATCAGAAGTCAGTCCATCCCCTCCTGGTGCCTTTTTGGGATTAAAACCCGCCACGGCGGACTTCAGCTCCAGCGTTGTAAATGGGGGATCATGATGTTCATCATGGGCCCACTCATTTACTCGGCTGGCTGCTTCTCTAATTCGCCTGTGGTCAGCGTTGTCCTGGTCTACTCTGTCTTCGGGGTAGAACGTATCCGCTAGTAGGGCGGCCGATTCACTCGGATTGAGGAATGCACCATTGCTGCAAAGGGTCAGTTCTTCTTGCCTTTTGGCGGTCCTACCGATGATCCTGTAGAAACTCGCCCAAACTCCCTCACGATCCTGCTTCCGGCAAAACTCCTTCCAACTGGCGATTTGGGCATTCTTCGCCTGCATCTCATACTCTTCTTTTGCTTTCACGTACTCGCCAACGACCTTCGCTCGCCGGACCGGCGCGGCATTGCGGATGCGGTTCTTCTTCGTCATCACCTCCCTCTTCTTCACAGTGAGCTCCTCGGACCACCACGGACAGGTGATTTTAGTTTTCTTATTTATTTTTGGGATAGCACTCTTACTAGCTTCTGTGATAATATTTATATAATTTACAACTGTTTCTTCTAATTTTACTTTACTGTTTATTTCTTCTATTATTTCTAAATTGATATTATCTCTAATTTTAAATTCTTGTAGTTTGATCTTGAAGTCTTCCCAATTTGCTTTTCTGGTGTTGAACATCCTAGTAGTTCTAGTGATGCTAACACCTTTTTCCCTTTTCGTATTGACATTAAAAAATATCGTGTTGTGGTCCGAGGATGTTGCTCCTGTGTCGACCCGCCAGCCGTCCACCAGGTCAAAAAGGTCGAGCGAACATGCCGTGACGTCCACGTGGCTTTTATACGCTCTACCACCTCTGATGGTGTCAAAGGTGGGAGCGTCACCAGCGTTTAGCACCTGAAGCTCCAACTCGTCCAGGGTAGCGGACATTTCCTCTCCCCTGGGATCTTCTTTGATGCTGCCCCACCAGGCACTTTTCGCATTCGCGTCGCCACCTATCAGCAATCTACCGTTGGCCACTTCCGCATTGATCCGGGTCATCTGGTCCAAGTATGGCCCTATGGGTTGGTCTGGCTCCAAGTAATAAGAGACTACTGCGATTTCCCAGGCTTTGGTTCGGATCCCCACCACAACGATGTTATTTGAGGTGAGTTTCGGGTAGGGTATGACGTCCAAGTCATGATCAAAGACGGCTATCGCAGCTTTAACCCTCCCACTTCCATCGACCTCACACTGGTAGATTCTCGCTCCACGGTAGCTCTTCATACTTCGTGCTCCTCCCACATACGGCTCCTGAATCAGTGCCCACGAGATCTTCCGTTCACTGGCCTCTATAAAGAGTTCGGTGGTCGCCAGTTCCTTGCGTTGAAGATTCGCTTGGGCCACTCGGTATGGTCTTGCTGTTTGTTGGTCAGGAGTCCCCGGGGCGCCCTTAGCAGTACGCTATGGATGAGCGGGCTATAGCATCCCATCTCCTTCTGACTGTGCACTCTGAGCTGAAGGCGTGATGATGCGTGCTGTCAATTTTGGCCCGTATGCAATTGCAACAGGTCGGTGGTAGCCCGGCGCTCCAGTCCGCGCACTCCGTCCTCATGTGAGGTCCGCCACAGTGGCTGCACTTTGCCACGGTATCCGTGCAAGTGCGTCGGCTATGCCCATACCCGAGGCAGAGCGAGCACTGGACAAGCGGGGACTGGTCTTCGACCCTAACCCGCTTAAGTTCCAAGTGCACCGACCCATCCTCGAGCATGCGCCGCCAGACTTCTGTGGCGACCCTCAGCACTAGGTGGCACATGTGCGGGTTCCTGTGGCGTTTCCTATATAAAACTTCCACTATCTTCTGTTCTTCACTTAAGTCTTTGAAGATGTGGTTGTTTTGGTTTTTAAGAGCTTGCATCATGTCGTCGTTGCTGTTAAGCTGCACAACGTCCCTTAACACGACTTGAGGATTCTTGTTTTTAATATCCTCTGTCTTCAACTCAGGTGCTTTACTCAGTCTTTCTCGCAGCTTTTGTCTCTCTCCCTCCGTGCGACAACTCATTATGACTTTTCTATCCTTCGCCTTGCGAACTTTGTCGACTTTAATTCCCCCTTCCTTTGCGTTCACCACCTTTCGGATCCTGTCCAGGACTTGCTCACTGGTTTCCTCCTCGTCCTTGGCCGTCACTGCGATCGAGTGCAGTGCCGAAGGTTTAGGCGTTTGTATGACAGGCCGACTTGCCGCTACACTGGCGTAGGAGAGCTTCTCCATATGCTCTTGGCCAGTTTGTAGTGCCTCCTTCAGCCTGTCCATTTTTGCGCTGTTCTCGGCCAAGTTCCGACTGTGCTCCTCCAAGGCCTTCCTAAGGGATTCAGTGTCCACGACTCTAATGGCCTCTGGAGAAGGAGTAGGAGCTTCCCTTGTCTTCTGCGCCTCCTGGACTTGGGTGTAGGTCTTATTGGTTGGGGGTTGTCTAAAATTGTCCAGCTCTTTAACGAGCTGGTATAGTCGGTCCGCCTGTGCCTTTACCTCAGCCTTTATTTCATTTTTTGTCGTTTTAGACGTTGTCATTAACGACTTAATTTTGTTTGAGCAATTTCTTGCCTCGGCAACTTTGCTTTTTTGGATGGGCGGGCTTCCCACCTCAAAAGATATAGCCCCCCTTGCCGTCGCTGGTGGTGTTTGGACTGGCTTTTTCGGGGGAGTTCTTTTGGTTACTGTTTTGCCCGCCTCCCATTCACCCACGCTCTTCCTAACGCACTGCGTCGAAGGCCCTGCCACCTCGGGTGTCTTCTCTGGGCTTTTTTCCAGGGGTTTTATTGTTGCCGGGCGCTGAGTAGGCGTACGCACTCCGGGCATTCCGCTCATCCTGACTTTGGAGGTTTATGGGGATTAGTGTTGCGTCTAAGAGGGGTGGTGTAAAAAGCACCCCAATTGTGTGTAAAATAAAATGAAAAGGGGGGTATTGTAAAAGATACCCCGCTTTGTGTGTCAGTGTTGAGGTTCCCCTTCTCAAATAGGGTACAAGTCAACAGAGTTAAAATCTAATAATTAAGTCCTAACCTATAGTATAGCAGTACAATAGTACTGCTATATGTCCTAATCTAAGAATTTTACAATTTAAGTTTGCAGTAAATGCTGAAGTCTTATTTTTGGTATAGTAGCAAAAGGTACTATACCAATTAAAAGTTTACTTATTGAGCGAATAACGCTTAAAAAAGTCTTAGCCTAAGTATAGCAGCACAATAATGCTGCTATAAGTCCTTATCCTATTACAAAAACTTTTAAAATCAAGGTCTGGTACTGCTCAGCAACTGATGTCGTCCGAGTCTGGGCGTTTGGAATTGAGTCTGCCCAATGTCAGTGAACTACCCGTTGAGGAAGTTTTTGTCAGGTATGGCTGAGCTGGTGCAGAAAAGTTGTCTTCTGCTGGGGCCAATCGAAAGGGCTCCTCGAGCCGGTCAGGATAAGTCCAAGCTCGGGTGGTCCAACTCTAACCTTTTTTTTTTTTTTTTTTTTTTTGCGTGGATAAATGCTCATGCATACTACGCTACCACGGGGAGATAGCGCAGTTATGTGGGACTCTAACCCACTAAAACTCCACGGTGTCCTACTTTGCCGCTTATGGCGGGAACACGGGAACGCGGAAGCATACATCCGCGAACCCGCCGCGGCTGTCCGTCACCGGACCCTTCTGTGGGGAGTAACCCCCGTTACCGGCGTACGAGAACACGTTGTACGCCGTGACCACCCCAGGAACCAAACCGGCACATGGGCGCCAGACGACCCCGTGTGTGGCACCTTTGGTTCCCCTGTGACGGGTCAGGACAGTGGCCCCGCCACCTACCATTTTTCGGCCGCAGGAGATAGGGAGAGCGGCCAACGCTATACCGACACTTCTCCTCCCCTGCGGCCCCACCGCGTCCGCCATCAGACGGTGGCGACCCCGTGCAGGCCGCGGAGGGTAGGGCGTGCGGCGCACCGTAATACCGGCACTCCTCTCCCGCCGCGGCCTCCGACCCTCAGCCACGATGCCTACCATACCACATCGCGGCCCACCTCAGAACCGAACCTGGACCGAGATAGGACAAGGGGGGTGGGTGGGGTTAGACACTAATAGAAGGTTGGGGGAGGATTTGTTGGGGCCAAAAGATAGGGCTCCTCAAGTCCGTCACAGTGGACCCAAGCTTGGGTGGTCTGCCTCTATCCTGGGCCAAGATAACCCAAGGGGGTTGAGGTAATTAATTGAGGAGGGTTGGGGAGGGCGGGGGGGTGCAATATCCGAAGTTTGGAGGGGGTGAAGTCGGGGGGGAGGGGGGGGGGGTTTGAGGGGTGGTATCTATTGGGCCCAAAAAATAGGGTTCCTCAAGCCGGTCACGATGGACCCCAACTTGGGTGGTCTACCACTATTTTTGACCGAGATAAACCTAGGGGGTAAGGTAATTTGAGGGGGGTTGGGGGGGGGGATAAATACTGAAGTTCAGAGGGTGTGAAGGCGGGAGGGGGGGGGGAATATTAAAAGTGGGGGGGGGGGGTATTTGAAAAGGGGAGGGGGACTGTTCAACACAAGTCCAATCTCGGGTGACGTCAGGCCAGAGATTGAGGAGTTCCCTCGAAGTTTCCTGCTGAGGATTTGTGGAGCTGTTCTATAGTCAGCTCTATAGTCAGCTCGGAACAGGCAGGTATGTCTGTAACACTCCTCAAAATTTTTCAAGATCAGGTTTTTCGGACCACGTTTTTTATTCGAGGTTAAGTACCGAACACGTGGTCTCACTGATCTGTAATTACGCTCTCGAGTTTTCAATTTAAAAATCTGAAAGTCAGAATATAGCAGACGGCCACACAGAGGGTCAATATTCCGTAATGAAAAAGGTATGCCTTCGCTTTAGATTTCGAGTTATTCACTAGCGAAAATCACTTTGAGGTTATGTTGAAGAACTGCACTGTAAAAACTTAGTCACACACTCTTGAAAAGTTTTGTTGTCGGAAACTTCTCGACTCGTCGATGGCCCATAGGTGGGCAAAACCAGTATTTGTCTCTCGCCCCCAGGCGAAGTCTTGGAAGAAGGGTGGTATTTCTTCTTTCGCCTGCAGGTCTCCGGTGTTGCACCGGAAAAATCTGGAGGACACCTCAGAATGTGCGGGCAGCGAGGGCGCAGCCCAGCACTCCAAAAAATCAGGGGCTCACCACTCAGAATTCAACAGCGTTTAAGGGTTTATGAAAAATACTTTCTGAATTTTTCTTCTTTTACCCAGGAAAAATCCCAAAAGAGGAGCTCGATGACTTCTCTTGGTGCGCGCATACAGCACTCACTAGCCCGAACACTCTGAGCTATCACTCACTGAAAACTGCGATAAGTTTCCGATTTTCCCGATTATTGAGCGCGGAGTCGCTTAAAACTGAACTAGCGAGGGCGGGGGATCGCGAGAGACTGCAGGGTAGGTAGGGTAGGGTAGGTAGGGTAGGGTAGGGTAGGTAGGGTAGGGTAGGTAGGGTAGGGTAGGTAAGGTAGGGTAGGTAGGGTAGGTAGGGGGCGATTCCGCTATAGACGATTCCCGACATTAATTATTTAATCACGTTATTAGTTGTTTTTTTTGCGAATAGTGCGAAGAAGAAAGTCGAAATTTAATAAAAAACAAATATTTTTTTCGATTTTCTCCATATTACAATTCTTTGGAGCGTTTGAAAATATTACCATCCAAAGAGTTGGTACAAACTGAAAATCATACCTATGAACACTGACGCGAAATACCTGTTACTGACAATTTAAGGTAATGTTTTAACCGTTAAACTTGAAGTTACAATATTCATTTATCTTTCTGTTTCAAAAAATGTAAGCATATGTTGTTATTTATTAAAAGCATTATTGAGTGCTAGAATAAATTGTTAACTTGTTGCACCCGCGATACAAAAGGTAAGAAAGTTTACTTTTTTCACAGAAATTAAGAGCTAACATTCTGAAACTTTGTAAAAGTAAGAAGAAATCAAAACTCAACTTAAATTAATAGCTTTTAAGAGTATAATGATTGTTAGGTTAAAATAAACGTTAACTTAAATTGGTTGCACCCGCGATCTTTATGTCAGATCGCGGGTGCAACTTTTTGTCACTTATCCTTTTTATGTGATTAATAACATATTTTGTTGTTTTTATTTGCTTTGACTAATAATATATGCTAAATACTATTGATGATACATTTAATATGTGTCTTTATATTATATTCTGTATGTTTTACGAGCTTCATGCCAAACACCTCCGTCGGGAAAGGGCTCGTGATTCAAAACGGAGAGAAGTAATGAAAGAGAAAATGGAGACAGATGCAGATGTGAAATCCGAAAAATCGGCAAAAAAGTTACTCAATACCGTTATGTGGTATTGAGTGGGGGTGTGGTGGGGGTATTTCAGAGCGATATGAATGAAGATGGAGAAACCAGAGTACAATTTATGACGACGATTGATGGCAAACATTTCACAGAAATCGTAAATGACATAGCATATGTGCAATTCAAAGATATTTTCGTGAAATTGGAAGCGCCAGAGAAAAAACTGATGGAAATAATACGTTCATAGAATTTTGGCGAATATTGACGTATTTGAAAATAAATAATTAATATAAGCGTTAAAGAAAGTGTACTAATTAGTAATAAATATTGTTTAATCTCTCATTTTGTTTCTATATAAGTTATATTGACGTTTATGTTCACTTCAATTAGACTGGTTGCACCCGCGATAATTTGATGTTGCACCCGCGATTCGGTCAAAAGTGAATAATTAATTGTTTATTTTTGTTTTCTTTAGAATTTTTATTTTATGTTCATGGTTACTTAAACATCTTACGAAATATAAAGGCATAATGTATTAAATGTATCACAATTAACAGACTTATAAGTTTTTTGTTTATAATCTGGAATGGTTGGACCAAATCTGTTGCACCCGCAATGGCAATTTGAACCTTCCTTCTGGCTTTTAAAAAATTATTTTAAAATCCTTGTAAATGAATATTAAAAGAACATATTAAAATGTAATCTTTCAAAGTTTAATTCAATTTAAAATGTTTTTTATTTAATTACATGAAACTAAAACATGCGTCTAAGTGTTGCACCCGCGATAATGGAATGACCCTAGGGTAGGGTAGGTAGGGTAGGGTAGGTAGGGTAGGGTAGGTAGGGTAGGGTGGGTAGGGTAGGGTAGGTAGGGTAGGGTATGTAGGGTAGGGTTTTTTTTTTTTTTTTTTTTTTTTTTTTTTTGGCGCCTACCTCTCCGCGCATATGGCGGAGTCTGCGAGCTATACGGTTCCCCGGACATAGTCCGAGACCTTTGGGACTCATTTAATCTCAGATCAATTTTACACGTTACATTATTATTATCAGAGATTACATTTATATCGAGTATACATATGAGTTTCTTAAATAGTACTTATTTTTTACAGACATTAAGATCTTATTTTATAGTATGTTTTAGTGATATCGAGTTTCTATTTTGTTCTTAGATTAATATATCACTCTGTACGCTTCCTATTTTATATGATCATATAAAATTTTGAGCATTGCTGTTATACATTTATTTTTATCAATTGTAAACAATATTTGATAAAATCCATACTATAATATATGTCAGCTATAAGTTTACTAAGTTTCTCAGGTCTAATTTGCAATTTCTAAGTCTCATATTGACTTATTATATAGCATGTTCTTAGCAATATCGGGCTTCTATTTTGTTTATAGATTATATATTGCTCTGTTCGCTTCCCATTATATATATGTATATATAATTTCGAGCATTGATGTTAACTATTTATTTCTTTTGACTGTTTTTCCTGCAACATTGAAACAGTATTCTATAAATACAGTGCTATATTTTTTGTCAGATATGAGCCTATTGAGATTCTCTGGTCTAATATCTATCCCTATCTTCTGTTCGATTTTGAACCTTTCTTGGCCATATACCGGGCAGTCAGTAATTATGTGGATCGCTGTTTCGTCTTCGTCGGGGTCACAAGTGCATGATGGGCTTTCCTTGCACCTGAACCTGTTCAGGTATTCCGAAAACCCACCATGCCCAGTCATTACTTGGGTAATTAGCCCGGTCGGTCTTATTTTCCTGACGATATTATAAGCGTCCACTGCGTCCGGGAAGAAAAGTTTTGTTGTTGAGGCTGTGTCACCCATCCTGTACCTCCGGTTCCATTCGTCAAGCGAATCCTTCCGGATTAAGCGCTTGACGAATGAAACCGGACACTGGTCATAATCCGGTTTCTTCTTTAGATTTAGCGCAGCTTCTTTAGCCAGATGGTCGGCTCTCTCATTCCCTTCCATTCCTGCGTGCGCCGTAATCCAAAACATAGCAACATGCTTGTTTTGGATTCTGCATTTTCGCAAGTTCTCCCTGGCTTCAACTGCGAGGGGATGAGAGGAGCGGTGGTTTGCGACCGTTTCCAGTGACGACCGTGAGTCACTGAAAATGCCAAAAGACCCTTCTTTGTTCTTATGGATCTCCCTCGTGGCTTTGCATATGGCCAGCAGTTCGGCCTGGTAGACCGTGCAGTGGGACGACAACTTCAATTTCTGGCATTTGGTTTCGGCGCCATTGCTCCAAAGAGACAATGCCGCTCCCACCTTTCCATCAATTTTGCTGCCGTCCGTGTATATCTGCACTGCTTGTGTGCAGTGGTTTGCGAGTTGTTCCTGGTCTGCCAAGCATATGAACTGCAGACTCATATGTTCCGCCGGGTGGGGTGTCGAAGCAAATGCGGTACGTCGCTCGACGTCCCTGTCTCCTAGCATTGGCTGGGGTACCCCCCTCCTCGCCTCATACAGGGCAGCTGCCTCTCGTATTCGGAGGTCGAGGGGTAGTATCCCAGCCAGCACCAGTGCCGAGTTTAGGGATACGGTGCGGTAAGATTTACACAATTTTTGTGCAAATCCCCTCTGGACCACATTTAGCTTCTTCCTAACACACAACTTGTTGGCTGCCGGTGCCCATGCGCTTGCCGCGTACATTATTACCGGTTCGACTACTGCCGTGTACATGGTGCGGATGACGTCGGGGTGGAGTCCCCAGTTGACCTTCGCAGCCCTCGACAACTGATGGTAAAATCCAATCGCCTTTTTGCACACATTCGCTACGTGCTTGTTGAATGTTAGCTTGTTGTCGATAGTTAGTCCCAGGATCTTGATGTCTTGCGTCATGCCAATGGCGACCCCTCCCATGCTCAGCCGCGGGGTGTCGTATTTCAGTTTCCGCGTTATTACCATCGCATTCGTTTTATGCGGTGCGAATTTCAACTTGTTACTAACACCCCACTGATGAACACGGGCGAGGGCGTCATTCGCCTTTCGCTCGATCTCGATCGCTGTATCGCCATCAAATACCAGCACCACGTCGTCAGCAAAGGCTTGGCAGTAGTCTCCCCGCTCTGCCAGCCCCTTTAAGAGGGGGTCCAGTAGGGTGTTCCAAAGAATTGGTCCTCCAATGGATCCCTGCACACAGCCCTTGGACGTCTCTCTCACGACTTCTTCGCCTGCATATCTGACCCTGACCCTTCGGTTGTTGAGGTAGCTGTCAATGATTCTCCTCACATTTACCGGGCATTTTTCCTCAGCCAGTCTAGCTCTGATAGCTGGCCACCATGCACTGTCGAAGGCTCCCTCTATGTCTAGCGACACCACTACGATAATTTTGCGCTCTGCTAGCTTGCTGCGTATGTGTCCAACTAGATCATAGAGAGAGTCTTCCGTGCTCTTCTGGGGCATGAATCCGTACTGGCGAGTACTGAGTTTCGGTATAATGTGCCATTTCACTCTGTTTATGACCATTTTTTCCAGGACTTTTCCTAGCACCGGCAACAGACCAATTGGTCTGTAGGATTTTGGTGCCGTATAGCTCTCTTTCCCGGGTTTCCTTAGGATCACGACTGTGGCTTCCTTCCAGGTCCCGGGAAAGTAGCCCAGCTCCAAGCACTTGTTAGCCAGTGCCAGGAAAGTTCCCGGATCATAGTCGATCGAATGCTGGCAGATATCGGCCGTGAGGCCATCCGTCCCGGGGGCCTTTTTAGGGTTGAAAGTGCGCAAGGAGGAGTTCAGCTCCTCGATGGTGAACGGTGGGTCATGTTTATCATCATGACCCATGACGTTCACTTTTTCAGCCATCTCTCTAACTCGCTTGTGCTCCTCTCTATCATCATCCCTTTTATCTCCGGGGTAAAATGTTTCGGCCAGCAATTCGGCAGAGTGGAGGTTGTCCAGTACCTTTCCGTTCACGATCAGGGGCAAGTCCTCGTGCCGTTTCTTGGTTCGGCCTATTACCCGGTATATGCCGTCCCACAGCCCTTCCCCGTCTTGTTTCTCACAGAAAGCTTTCCAGCTTTCTGTTTGAGCGTTTCTGGCTTTAGTTTCATATTCTTGTTTTATCTGCAGGTACTCAGCCACGACGGCCTCTCTCCTGACCGGTGCTGCGACACGAATTCTGCGCCTCCTGGTGGCGACTGCCCTCTTCAGCGTGGCGAGCTCCTCCGTCCACCATGGTAAGTTGACCCTGTTACTTGGCTTTATTAGGGGTATACTTTTGTTGGCTACTTCTATAATTGTGTTTTGATATTCCTGAATTTTGTTTTCTAAATCTACTGTATTTTTAATTTTGTCTATCTCTAAAGGGTTAATGTTTTGTTCTGTATGCAACTGGGTCAATTTCTCACGAAATTGATTCCAGTCTGCTTTCTTACTATTGAATTTACGTGTTGTTCTACTAATTTGTATACCCTTTGCCTTCTCCAAGGCCAACTTGAAGGTGATGGTGTTATGGTCTGAGCTCGTCAAGCCTTCTACTACCTTCCAGTCGTCCACCAAGCCGAGCAGATCCGCCGCACAGACCGTAATGTCTACTACACTTGAGTAGAGGTTGGTTCCACGCACTGTGTGGAACGTTGGAGTACCGCCGACGTTGAGTATCTGCAGATCCATCTCTTCGAGAGCACCAGCCACCTCATTCCCTCTCACGTTGGTTTTTTGGCTGCCCCACCAAGAGTTTTGCGCGTTAACGTCGCCGCCCATGATGATCCGCCGGCCGAAGTTCCGCTCAATCCTTTTTAGCTGCTCCAAGTATGGCCCTATCGGTTCTGGCTTCGGTTCGAAGTAAAATGAGACCACCACGATCTCCCAGGCAATCGTCCTCATCTTCACCACCGTGATGTTAGGTGTGGTGAAGTCCGGGCACTGGATGACGTCTATGTCACCGTCAAAGACAGCGATTGCTGTCTTGACGGGACCGTCTTCCGTTCTGTTGCTCTGGTAAATTCTAGCGCCGTGGTAGTCCTTCATTCTACCTATGCCTCCGATGTACGGCTCCTGGAGCAGTGCAAAGGCCATTTTCCTTTTGTTCGCCTCAAGCATTAATTCATTAGTTGCCAGTGCCTTTCTTTGCAAGTTTGCTTGGGCTACTACGTATGGCCTTGTGTTTGAGTCAGATGTTCCTCCGGTGACCACCTTAGCAATACGCCGTGGTGCTTCTGGCCATTGCATCCCATTTCCTTCTTATGGGGCAGTCTTGGCTGAAGGCGTTGTGCTCCACTTTATCAAGTTTTGCCCGCGTGCAGTTGCAGCATGACGGGCCCGCTCCCTCAAGCCAATCTGGGCAGTCTGCCTTCATGTGGGCGCCCCCACAATGGCTACACCTTGCCTGGGTTTCCTGGCAGAATCGTCTGCCGTGTCCGTATCCCAGACAAAGCGAGCACTGGACTAACGGAGACTGGTCGGCCACTCGAATCCTCTGGAACTCGATGTGTACCGACCCAGCCCCCGTCATTCGTCGCCAAATTGTGGGGGACACCCGCACTATGATGTGACTTTGGTGCGGGTTCCTCGTGCGCTTTCTGTAGGCGATCTCTAGTCTGTCGGCTTCGCCGAGTCCCTTGAACAGATCCCTATTCTGTTTTCTGAGCGCACCAAGGATGTCCTCGTCGCTGTGGTACTGCATCACGTCTTTGAGCACAACTAATGGGTCTTTATTTTTAAGGTCTTCGGCTCTCAGGTTTTCTGACTTTGTCAGCCTAGCCTTTACCTTTTCCCTTTCTTCCTGGTTCCTAAAGCTCATTATTACCTTCCTATCCTTGGCCTTTCTTACTTTTTCTATTTCCACTCCGCCCTCCTTCGCGTTTACGGCCACTTTTAATCTGTTCATAACATCCTCACTTGTCTCCCGCTCGTTAGTCGTCGTGACCACCAGCGAATGTAGTGCGGCCCGCTCCGGAGGCTGTCTCCCAACGGACGACACCACACCCGCGTAAGTTTGTTTTTCGGCCACATCGAGTTTCTCTTGTAGTTTGACCATGCTTTCTGTATTTATTTTTAACAGGTTTGCATGGTCATCGAGCATTTTCCTGAAAGCATCTCTCTCCTTTCCCCTTTCCCGGTCCCCTATCCCTTCCTGGTTTGCCTTTGAAAGTTTAGGCGATTTCAGAGGCAGTTCCGTCTTTTTTGTTTTTGTCGTGGACTCTGCCTCTTTTGCCAAGCTGTACAACTTTTCTGCCGCCAGAGTGATCTCCGCCTTAATCTCGGTTTTAATGTTCCTCGAGAGGCCTAGCTGGGTCTTGATTTTTGCTAGGCAGATCCTGGCTTCGGTCACTCTGTCTTTCGGCTTTGCTGGCTCAGCCAGGGTGGGTGACGCAGCGGCGGTGGTGGTGGTGGTGGAGGTGGAGGGGGCGGTTTTCAGTTTCACAGGGGGGGACTTTAACAGGGGCTTTTTAATTGTATCCTGCTTTGCCGCTTCCCATTCCCCGATACTTCTCCTGACAGTCGAGTTCGCTACCGGTGGTGTTTTTTCCGGTGCGGTATGTTGTGGTGAGGTCCTCGTAAACGTGGAGTTTAAAGGGGGTATTGTTACCAATCTTCTGGGAATGGCCTCCTCTCTCTCATTGTTTTGGGCTGGTGTCCTGCTCATCATTTTAATTTCGGGGGTTGGGTAAGGTGGCGCCTATAGATGACACTTACAAGGTTGTAAAGGGCCTTATAAGTGTATGTCAATAGCGAATTTGGTCAAATTTAAATTGTAATTTGTAAAGGGGGTATTGTATAGGATGCCCCACTTTGTCTGTTACTGTTGATTTTCTCCTTATCAAATAGGTTACTGATCAACAGTTTAATAACTTTGTCCTATTCTAAAAGTATAGCAGTACAATAGTACTGCTATATGTCCTAGGTTAAATTTTACAATTATTTTAAAACAATATAATAATTTAAATTTGCAGTAAATTGCCAATATTATCTTAATCTAATGATATGGTAGCACAAAAGTACTACCATAAGTCAACAGTTAAAAATTTTTTACAATAAAAATACTTAAATAAGCAAAATAGTGCTTATTCTATCTTAACCTATTTATACAGCCACACAATAGTGCTACTGTATGTCCTTAACCTTATTGACAGTGATTAGGACCAGGGTCTGGTGGTTCTCAGGAACTGTGGTCATCCGATGTCTGATGTTAAGGCTGTGTTTGTATCCTGGTGACCCTTCAGTAAGATAAGGTATTGGTTTCTTACTGAATACTGCCCGTTGGGGAAGCTTTTGTCGGTCCTGGCTCAGCCGGTGCAGATGAGAAGATTTCTGCTGGGGCCGGTCGATCGGGCTCCTCGAGCTGGTTTAGTTGAGTCCAAGCTCGATGTTCTAGCCCTGACCTGGGCCGAGATAGGACGAGGGGGGTGCGGAAATAAAATAAGGGTTGGGGGGGGTTTTCTGATGGGGCCAAAAGATAGGGCTCCTCAAGCCGGTCACAATGGACCCAAGCTCGGGTGGTCTGCCACTATATTTGGCTGTGATAACCCGAGGGGGGGAAATTTTTTGAGAAGGGGTCGGGGGGGGGGTGGAAAATCCAAAGTTCAGAGGGGGTGAAGGAGGGGGGGGGGGGGGAATTTTTTGGAGGGAAATCTGTTGGGGCCAAAAGATAGGGCTCCTCAAGCCAGTCACTAAGGACCTGACCTGGGTAGTCTACCACTATTTTTGGCCGAGTAATCCCGAAGGGGGTAAAACCAAAAAATCAAAGTTGGGGGGGATAGGTATTTGGGGAAGTGGGGAGGGGGTGCCCAACACAAGTCAGAACTCGGGTGACGTCAGGCCAGGGGTTGAGGAGTTCCCTCGATGTTTCCTGCTGAGAATTTTATGGAGCTGTTCTATAGTCAGCTCTATAGTCAGCTCGGCACAGGCCAACACGCGGATAACGATCCTCGATGTCTTCCACCTTCAGGATTTTTCGACCACGTTTTTTCTTTTAGGTTAAGTATGGAAAACGTGGTCTCACTGATTAATTATTATCCGCGCGAGTCTGTGCCTTAAAAATCTGAGATTCAGTAAGGTGCTGAGGGCCACAGTGGGGGTGAATATCCCGTGATAAAAACACTATGGCTTCGCTTTCAGTTCCGAGTTATTCACTAGCGAAGATTTGCTTTGAGGTTATGTACCGGAACTGCACTGTTAAACGTTCACAACACACTATTTAAAAGTTTTGTTCACTGAACCTTCAGTATGAGTCGATGGCCCACAGGTAGGCAAAACCAGTTTTTGACTCTCGCCCCCAGGTAAAGTCTTTGATGTGAGGTGGATTTTCTTATTTGGCCAGCAGACCCTCCACGTCGCACCGGAAATGAATTTGCCCAGAATGAATTTTTCTTCTTTTACCCAGGAAAAATCCCAAAAGTGGAGTCCGAAGATTTCTTTTTGTGCGCGTACACAGCACTCACTTGCCCGAACACTTTAAGGTATCACTCACTGGAAACGGATGTAACTTTCCTATTTTCCCGATTTTTTGAGCGCGGAGTGGCTTTAAACTGAACTGGCACGGGCGAGGGAACGCGAGAGACTCTGTAGGGTAGGGTAGGTAGGGTAGGGTAGGTGGGGTAGGGTAGGTATGGTAGGGTAGGTAGGGTAGGGTAGGTAGGGTAGGGTAGGTAGGGTAGGGTAGGTAGGGTAGGGTAGGTAGGGTAGGGTAGGTAGGGTAGGTAGGGTAGGGTAGGTAGGGTAGGGTAGGTAGGGTAGGGTAGGTAGGTAGGGTAGGGTAGGTAGGGTAGGGTAGGTAGGGTAGGGTAGGTAGGGTAGGGTAGGTAGGGTAGGGTAGGTAGGGTAGGGTAGGTAGGGTAGGGTAGGTAGGGTAGGGTAGGTAGGGTAGGGTAGGTGGGGTAGGGTAGGTGGGGTAGGGTAGGTAGGGTAGGGTAGGTAGGGTAGGGTAGGTAGGGTAGGGTAGGTAGGGTAGGGTAGGTAGGGTAGGGTAGGTAGGGTAGGGTAGGTAGGGTAGGGTAGGTAGGGTAGGATAGGTAGGGTAGGGTAGGTAGGGTAGGGTAGGTAGGGTAGGGTAGGTAGGGTAGGGTAGGCAGGGTAGGGTAGGTAGGGTAGGTTGGGTAGGTAGGGTAGGGTAGGTAGGGTAGGGTAGGTAGGGTAGGGTAGGTAGGGTAGGGTAGGTAGGGTAGGGTAGGTAGGGTAGGGTAGGTAGGGTAGGGTAGGGTAGGTAGGGTAGGGTAGGTAGGGTAGGGTAGGTAGGGTAGGGTAGGTAGGGTAGGGTAGGTAGGGTAGGGTAGGTAGGGTAGGGTAGGTAGGGTAGGGTAGGTAGGGTAGGGTAGGTAGGGTAGGGTTGGGATCGGGCGGGGAGTAGACGGATACAGACTTCACCAGACAGTGGTCGGAACTACCCAAAAGTGATGATATCGACACTGAGTATCGGTCTGGATCTGTTGTTAGCAGAAGGTCCAAGCAATTGGCCGTGTGCGAATCAACATCCGGCACCCTCGTAGCCCCCTGCACCAGCTGGGTAAGATTTAGCGCTAGCGAAAGATTTTGCATCTCACGTCCAGCAAGGTCAGTGCACTGGTATGGGAAGAGCCACTCCTGATGGTGGGCATTAAAGTTCCCCAGTAACACTAATTGGGTGGAAGGGTACCGTAGCTGGGCCACATCAGCCGCCTCGCTCAGGTACTGTGTTATCCTGGTTGTCTCCAGATCACTGCTATGCGATCGGTACACACAGGCATAGATAATCTTATCCAGACCTGTGTCCACCAGGGCCCATAGCACTGAGTATTTAGAGTCTTCAAGGTCACGGAGACGCTTATAGCAGATGTCGTCACGGGCGTACATGCATACACCCGCACGTGGCTTGAATTTGAGCTCCAGGGTAAATCCTGGGTAAGATAGGTACGCCACGTCCGACGGGCATCTGATCTGCGTCTGCGTAAGGAACAAAAGTGCTGGTTTCTCAGTCTCGAGGTGGTGATGGACTGCGACAACGTTTGAAAGCAGACCTCGGATGTTGCTGAGGTGCACCTTATGTGAGAGTGAGTGCTGCCGCTGTTCAGCTTTTCTCTTTTTGTTCCTTGGCATTACTGCTGTGAGTGAAGGAAGGTGAGGAGAAGGAAGTGATATGAGGTTCCACGCTGGAAACTTTCAGACACACGCAGACAGGACGCCGTCATTGGGGGACTAGTCTGGAGACTGCGGTGACGCCCGACCCCGCCGGGAATATCCATCGGGCACTCTCGTCTGGTCGTCAACCAGCACGATGGCGCATCCCAGGATTTTTCGACAGTTGGCGGGGCAGCCTTTCGTATGTGGCTGGCACACTACTTGGGCCCCCAACTACCTGCGGTCGGCCAGCGGCGCATCGTGCCTCGGAACCCGCTACCCTCCGCGACTAGTCTCCCGATAGGCCCATAACAACGCGAGTCAGGCTGGTCTGCCTGCAGTGGAACAACTATCTCGATCCAACTCTTCTTGTGGCTACACCGAACATCGTACCGGAATATGGCTAGGCCGCTTGGCGGTACGTATTTGCTCGGTGGGTGGTCGCAAGCCTTCGGCCGAAACCTACCACCAGTTAGTGTCACCTGATTAGAACCACCTGGGGACCACGTGTAGGGTAACACAAGGGGTATTCACCTATGGACGCGGGTGACTCAGCCCCCAAAGATGCTGTGAAAATGTGACCAATTTCGGCACATACTCTTTTAAACAAAAAATATTTTTGAAATCGGTCCACAATTGATGGAGTAAATCGGTGAAGATACACAAGAAAAAAGAATACAAACAAAGTCGAACATAGAACCTCCTCCTTTTTCGAAAGTCGGTTAAAAATGTATATGCCAAACTTTATTCAGACTACATCATTTGGTCAACTATAAGGTACCTACGTACATTATAATTACACCTACTGATTTAAGCTTCCTCAATACTGACTGGATAGATAAATAATAATGTGTTTTTTCTTAAACATACTTTGCAATTTGAGGTCAAACACGAGGATACAAATTATAAAAAAAAAAAAAATTGAGCATTATTTTGACAACCTCCTTCGGGATAAATCGAAATTGCTATACTGCCAATATATATGCGGCAGCGGTCAAAAGTTGTATGTAAATCCATATCTGTCGTGTTTAGCAGAAAAATAAATTACATAGTAAACTCATAACTGTCGTGTAATTATTTAAAAATGGAATGATCTTTTATTCCGAGACATGGCAACCAAGGAGGTAACTTATCAAAGGTTTTATTTAAATTTCGAACTAGCTTGCAGAAAGTTGTTAATAGAAAAAAAAAAAAACATTTTAACACGGGCATAATAATAATTATTGTTATTCGTCATTTATTTCGAAAAGTATTTGACAAAATGAGTTCTAGGTGCTACTTCATTTTAATTTTCGCGCATTGTTTGAGTAAATTACTATACAAGCCTTGGCCCCAACTAGGCATTGATGGAATTACTTTACACGTTCGTCCATCAATGCCTCTTTTGCTGGCCGCTGCAGTAATGTACTATACTTGTGAACAGCAGAACAAATTATTTAGGTAACTTTACTTTTTCGTATTTTATGTAGGTATCCTACATAAGTTGGCGCAGTGGTTGAGCAATTGACTGCTGCGCTGCGTGTCGCGGGTTCGATTCCCGCACGGAACAAATATTTGTATGACCTACATATAGTTGTTCCGGCTCTGGGTGTTTGTGTATGTGAGTTTATATGTTTGTAAACGCACCCACAATACAGAAAGAAATTCCTAGTGTGGGGCAACGTTTTATAAAAGAAATAGAAATAAATTACGAAAAAACTAATATATTTTAAATAATTTTCATGCAGTAAAATTTAGTACACGTACGGTACCTAGATTGGTACAAATACAAACACACATCCCCGGGGCCAAGGGCGGGGCGGGTATATGTACCCCGCATGCAGGGCAATTTACAAAATTTGGGCAACGCGCGCGATGCGTTATTATTATAATGAATGAATGGCTTACTCACTCAAGCCGATCGCCCGCGAGTGAGAGGCGGAAGTTACCGAATGACAACCGAACGTTCAGGCGCTCTCTCTCTTTTCGCTTTGCCTCTTTTTCAAACATTGCGCTGGATGAAACAACGAGCTTTTCGACCATGCTCGCGTTAACGATAGACGGAACCGGGAAGGGCTCTCTTAAGAAGTTCCTGATGGAAAAGCCCAGTAACAATTCACCAATTTTTTTTAATGAATTTCTGTATTATAAGCTTTATACTGTAAGTTTATAATAAATTGCGTGATATTGTAGACCCTTTATTTTTATTAATACCAGGCTTTATACCAGGCTTACTGTGCTGCTGCGGGGTAAAGACTTCTTCTCATAAAAAAGGCACGAGAATTAATTAGCACGCTTGCTCAATGCGGGTTGGTGATTTCAGACTTATATTAAGGTTGTAAGTCGATGTCATCGTTCATGTCAATCATTGTAAATCCAGGTGTCCTCACGGTGTTTTCCTTAACCTTGCTTGCTTGGATTTGAACCCATGACTTCTAGCACGAGAGCCTCACTGACTTCAAACTCTGAACATTATTGTATTTTAAAATAAGTAAGGCATACTTACAAATATTTAAAATTTTAAAGTGTATCTTTTATAAAAAATGTTAACGGAACGAAGGAGCCTGCATCTCACGACACAGGGAATCCTAGTGTGAGGTCTAGGAATTCAATCTACATGAATGTAACCTTATCAAATAAATTTATTCTATTTAAGTGTGGATGGACTGTGTCAGGAGAGATATGAAAGAAAAGGGAGTCAGTGATGGCGTGAAGGAGGACAGGACAGTATGGAAGAAAAAAACGTGTTGTGCTGACTGCAATTAACACAAGGGTAGGAAGATGATATTGATAAAGATTTAAATGTGGAATACTTGCCTGTATACCCGAGGTTCTCTCCTGCAGCAGGCGACACATGAAGAAGACAAAGGTCAGCATCAGCGAGAGCCAGCACACCACGGCAAGGATTTTGCAGATTTTCATCGTGTCATCGTCAAAATTGGTGTAATAGTTAGCAAACACTTGGAAAGACACTTTCTGTGGGAAATAATCATCATCATCATTTCAGCCGAAAGACGTCCACTGCTGGACACAGGCCTCCCCCAGGCGTCGCCTAATTACCGATCCCGTTTGTCTCGCATCCAGCGCATGCCCAAAAATAATTAAATGGTTTATTTATTTTACTAACTTCTACCAGCGGCTTCACCCGAGTGAATGTCGAGAATTATCCCGGGGGAATAAAACCTATGCGCTATTCCTATTCCTTGTGCTATTTCTGGCTATTGTTTATCTCTGTGCGAAATTTCATCCAGATCCAATCTGCTGTTTGAGCGTCAAGAAGTAACAAACATACACTCCCACAAAGTTTCTCCTCTATAATATTACTAGCTGCTGCCAGCGGCTTCGCCCTTGGAAAGTCATTAAATTATCCCGAGAGAACATACCCCTGAGATAACAAATTTCCTGCGTACTATTCCTGACTATAATCTATCTCTGTATCAAATTTCATCCAAATCTATCCAGCCGTTTGAGCGTCAAGATATAACAAATATACGAACACATACACACTGACAAACTTTCGCCTTTATAACATTATAGTGTGATAGTAGGATTCAGGATTTAGAACAAGGAGTTCTGAATTGAGCTGAAAGGTAATTGACAAATGCGTGCTCTGACTGGACAGGTCCACTCAATTTGGGTGGTTTTTTCCTCAAAAGACCATTTCAGATATCAATCTACATGGTCTTCACATGATCTAACCAAGATTTTGTCTGGACTTTAAAAGAGACTGTGACCTCTGAGTTTGTTTCGGCCTTTCTTCTCAGTGTAGTCAGATAAGAAACGCCGGCCTCATCTAGTTTTAAAATATGAATGACCTGTAAGTGTTTGTACAAACCAACTTTCAGAAATAAAATCATTTATGATAAAAGGAATATCAGTTCGAAATTTAAATCTGGCATTCTTTTTGGTGTGTTCAAATTATTTCACTGAAATGTATACCTTATTACAGAAACGAATCCCTTCAAAATCGACTTCACGCAGTCTTGTCTGTGTTTACCTATTTATTTCATGCAAATCATTTATTAACAGCTATCATGCTTTAGACATTTTTATTAATTAATTGTTTCAAACATTTGTTTAAAAAATTGTTAAGACTGTAGCATATGAAATCTGTAGCCCCCTAAGCTATATTATTAATTTAACCATCAGTGAAGGTATATTTCCGAGTGCGCTAAAAAAATCGATTGTAAAACCACTATTTAAGAAACAGGATAGGGAGCTAACGGAATTTTATAGGCCAATATCATTAATACCAATAATGTCAAAAATTATCGAAAAATATATTTACAGGGAACTAAATAACTATTTTGAAAAAAATATTATTCTTTGTGATGAACAGAAAGGATTTAGGGAGAAAAAACTATTAACTTGGCCATATACGAATTCTTGCATACTGTTATGACAAACATGGATAAAAATACACCAGTCTCTGCCATTTTCTGCGACATGACACAGGCATTTGATTATGTCCAACATAATATATTACTAAATAAACTTTATGCATATGGTATAAGAGGAAACATATTTAATCTTATTCAATCATACCTACATGACAGAAAACAAGTAACCCAAATTAATAGAATAAATATGAGCTCCAAACGTGAAGAGATTTTCACGTCATGCGAGCGTACCGTCCCTCATGGAGTTCCGCAAGGCAGTGTACTCGGACCACCCCTGTTTACACTCTATATTAATGACTTCCCTAAATCCATTAAACATCCCATGACACTGTTTGCGGATGACAGTACGATAACTATACCATGCCATAATAAAAATACATATGAAACGGACATACAAAATACATTAATTGAAGCAATAACGTGGCTGAATAATAATTATTTGAAAATTAATATAAATAAAACTTTGATTATGCACTTTAGCCAACGATCATCATTATTCTCTAGTCTTGACATCAAATATAATAATAATAAAATACAGACAGCTAATAGTACAAAATTTTTAGGCCTTACAATCGACAGAAGCTTAAATTGGAAAGCGCATATTGAAGCTCTAGCCAAAAGAATAAGCAGTGGTGCATATGCGTTATATAAATTATCACGTACTCTAAATATAGAGGCGCTATTAACGGCCTACTATGGTTTAGTTGAATCCGTCATTAGATACGGTGTTATCTTCTGGGGTAATTCAACCGACAGGGATATCATCTTTAGAAGACAAAAGTGCTGTTTGAGATCTATGTTTAATCTCAGAACTACCGATAGCTGTAAAAATTGTTTCACTAAATATAATATATTAACATTACCTTCACTTTATATATTAGAAATGACAATGTTCGTAAAAACAAATCCACATTTGTTTCCTCGTATGGCAGACAAATTTCCAAGAAATAGGCGGGATGATAGCAAACTATGCTTACATACATCAAAAACTGCACTTATGCGCAAGAGTGTTTTTTGCATGGCGCCGATTATCTACAATAAATTGCCCAAAAGTTTGAAAGAGCAAACTATACCTAAACATAAAAAAACAATGAAATTGATTTAGGCACAAAAAGCATATTATAGTATAACAGAATTTTTAAACGACTCATGGTGATTATTATAAATAATTATAACTAACATTCTAGTAATTATGGTCATTTAGTAGTGGCGAACTTGGATAGGCATATATTATATTATAAATTTAATTATAATTGAAATTCTGTTAAAGTGATGTAAATCTTTATTGTGATAATTTAATTCTGTAATATTGGACAAGGGAAATAAACAATAATAATAAAAAAGAAAAATTTATGTATTATTTCAATTAATTAATAATTATAATTTGGATAGTGTAAATAATATAAAATATAAGAAATCTGTTTGTGTGAATGATATTTAATGTATAATTGTAAAATTCAAAAATCATTAATTCAATAATAATATTTTTTTCTAAAATATTTGCATGCCATGAGAAATGGCAGACATGTCGTGAGCCACTGTTATTTAAGATCTTGCATGCATGTATTATTTTAATTCTGTATGCATACACATGTTTGAGCAAATTAAATTTCTTATCTTATACTCTTATTTCTTATAAAGAATTTGTCCAAGAGCGAGCGAAGCGAGCTCGGGAATTTAGGGCACCCCGACACGGACAGGTTAGGGGTTCGAAGGGGATGACGGGAGCTGAAGTGAGCGAGCAAAGTGAGCGGACTCAGCTTGTCATCTCCTTCAGGCGCAGATACCCTTGAGTAGCTAATTTTAAAATGAGAATCACGTCTACACGGCTAGTCGTAATTTTTTGGAAAAATATATGTTACAGTAAACCATTTTCTTAATAATTTGATCTGAGCAAATTTTGAGTTTTATTCATATAACATAGTGTAATTAATTTGTAAAGTTATGTCTAAAACGGACAAAACACGACAATCGCACCAAAACCGCTGGGTGCATTTTAATGAAATTGACACCATTTCAAAGAGAATTTAATTATCTACATTTTGACCTGAGCCATTTTTTTTTAAATTACAGCATACAAGGAAAGTACAAAAAACTACTAAATTTTGGGTCGCGCGAGTGTGAAACAAGTGCGCGTTTTGTTCCCTCAAGGTCGTTGGCGTCGTCTTCATGTTAGGTTACTTTAGACCCTGCAGACAGAAATAGGGCTCCGTCGACAATATTTTTCAAGTCTCTGTTTTAAACATTTGTATTATATTGCCCACTGTTTCTCTCTCACTTAGTATTTTTCATATTCATATTCTTTATTGTACACAAAACAGACATTACAAATACAAAAGGATAACTTATGTACAAAGCTTAACCCATAATTGGGTTCTCTGACAGCAAACCTCAGTGTTAAAGAGAGATTACTAAAAAACATTTGAATTCTTACTAACTAAATACACTACACAAATACGTATACAATACATAATGCTTAAACATAATACATACATAGATCTAAAATACATACATATTTATGCGTCATATTGACAGGAAATGTTCCTTAATTCTTCTCCTGAATATCCCTAGTGAAGGGCTATCCTGTATGGAATGAGGAAAATTATTCCAGAGGCGGACAGCACGAACAGTAAATGATCCACCGTAACGACTTGATGAGTGGGGAGGAAAACGAAGGAGAAGAGATGATGAGGAGCGGCAAGGCTTTCCTCTCGGAACAAGATACTCAAAACGTTCTTTAAGATACAAAGGAGAGGTAGGATTGTGAAGAACAGAAAAGAGTAGAGAAAGAGTGTGGGTATCTCGGCGCTACCGAATAGGCAGCCACTTCAACCGCCTCCGAAATTCCGACACATGGTCGTACTTTCGGAGGCCAAAAATGAAGCGGATGCACAAATTCTGCAAACGCTCGAGCTTATCAAGAAGTTCCTCAGTCGCATCAAGAAAACAGACATCAGCATAGTCAAGAAGAGGAAAAAGAAGAGACTGAGCAAGAGTAACATTAGTTGAGAAAGGCAGGAACTTCTGGAGACGTTTTAGAGACCGAAACGAGTAAAACACCCTCCTGCTTACTTGAGCAATGTGAACATTCCAAGATAGGTTGCAGTCTAAGAAAACACCTAAGCTTTTGACTTTTTTGGAGTAGGCTATAGCGACGGCATCATAGAAAACAGGTGGGAGAGACTGGTTGCTCAATAAATTGATGAAATGTCTGCCACCAACAATAAGAGCTTGTGATTTTGTTGGTGGTTTTGTTGGCTTTGTATTTTGATATGCGTTTAAAAATAAATATTTCGAACAAATGTTATTTCGGCTAAGTGTAACTTCGGTAACAAGTTTTTCGACTAAGTGAAACTTCGGAGTAACGAAAAAAATCGAATTGTTAATAGGTCAACTGAGACAGTGGCAGACGTGACTTTGATGTAGTAAAAAAAAACGAAACGATAATAGTTGAAAAGTTTTAGGTGAAATGAAATTCGGTCAAATGTTTTTCGAACTTATGATAGGTAACCCTATGGGGAACCGATAACTTTTCCGAATCTTTGTTGTTCGAATTTCATTTTACCGAAAACTTTTGACCGACATCTTTTTTGCTATATGCATTATTTGACATAATTTCAGATCATCGAAGTATCAATTGCCATAGATATTATTTTACCGAACTACATTTCGCCGATTTACAAAATAACTTTTTTCATTTGCCATATTTTCACCAAACCGAAACAACGTTTTAGGGAATATTATTTAGTCACAAATATATAGCCGGTAACTTGGTAGCATTTTGAATTCAAAATTGAAATAGTGTCATAAAAAATCATTATGTTGTTTTACATAATTTTGTGACAGAAACGATTCACTGCAAAATCGACTTCACGCAGTCTTGCCTGTATTAACGTATTTTTTTTTCCAATTTTCATGTAAATCATTTATTATAAGCTGGCATGCATTGTACATTTTTATTAATTAATTATTTCAAAGAATATGTCCTATAGCGAGCGAAGCGAGCTCGGGAATTTAGGGCACCCGACACGGATAGGTTAGGTTCGAAGGGAATGAAGTGAGCGAGCAAAGCGAACGAACTCAGCTCCCGTCATCTCCTTCGTGTTAGGTTCCTATAGACCCTACAGACAGAAAAAAAAAATAACATTTTTTTTTTCAATTCGCTGTTTTTAACATTTGTATTCGTCCACTGTTTCTCTCTCACTTAGTATTTTGATATGCGTTTAAAATAAATATTACGAACAAATGTTATTTCGGCTAAGTGTTACTTCGGTTTAAAGTTTTTCGATCAAGTGAAACGTCGGAGTAACGAAAAAAATCGAATTGATAATAGTTTAACTGAGACAGTAGCAAACGTAGATAGCCTCGGCCATAGCCACTAGAAACAAGTCACTTGAACTTAATTAGTAGTTACTTGTTGAGAGCTCTAAATTCGTACCAAGTGTTAATTAATTGAAGTGTTTTATTTAATTAAACCATTATCATCCCTGCACCTGCTTGATTAGAAGTCCTGAGGCAACATTCCAAAGAGGTTACCAGATCCAATCTGAGAGTCAATGTTCTTCGGGCGTCCAGCGCGCCATCCGGGAGCTTTACGACCTCCCTTCTCGGGGAAGGCGATCACGCTACGTCCGCAACATTTATTGGTTCAGTAGCAGAGCCTCGAACATCGACGCCGAGTTGCCAGCCTGTCGGTTTTTTATCGGTTACATTTCGGGGAGTGTGCGACGGAACTGCACAATTTGATTCCACCTAGCCCTTTCCATCATCGGACTACAAGACGTACGGCCATGCGCCATCGGTACATGGTGGACATCCCTCCCATACGCACAAAGCGTTTTGCTAATACTTTCATTGTACGCACAGCTAAGGAGTGGAACTCCATTCCGGAGTCTTTGTTCCCTGATAGCTACAACCTTGGGGTCTTTAAGTCAAGAGTGAATAGGTTTCTTCTAGGTAAGCGTGCTTCACCGTAGACCGCATCATCGCTTAACATCAGGCGAGATAGTGGTCAAGCGCGAGCCTATAGAATATAAAAAAAAAAAAAAAAAAAAACTTGACTTCGATGAAGTAAAATAAAACGAAACGATAATAGTTGAAAAGTTTTAGGTGAAATGAAAATCGGTCAAATGTTTTTCGAACTTATGATATCGCTATGCTCGTGATTCAATCATCATGAACCACTCCCTACAGTCGTGATTCAGTTATAAAAAAAAAAAAAAAAAAAAAAAGGTTTATTGCAGAAACTTGTACCCTTTTACAGTTAATCTTACATAGGGACCTCCTTTTAAGTAAAAGATATACCTGTGCTAGGAGGACCCGCTCTTCAATGACAAATTATGAAATGGTAAAAGTGATGAACAAAAGGAAAACAGAATCTTAAAAAAAAATACAAGCAAAATCTCAAATTATACAAGATGAGACTTGAACCATAACTAAAAAATACAAAGAAACTTAGAGACTATATCCTAAAATAATGCGTGTGAATGTGTGTGTGTGTTCATGTGAGTGTATGTATGAGTATGTGCGTGCGTGTGTTTTTATTTTCCAATTCATATGCCTGCAGCATCAGTTCAATGCATGAAGTTATAGGTAAATATGAACAAAATCTTGAGTCAAATACCTACGTTTCTCTATCTCGCTTTCTGTGGGCCGACCTCTCTTTCTAGTGTGGGTCATAGTATTGCTATCTTCATATTTAAATCTCCTAGAAAAATATTAGAAATAGTCACCACACTAGCCCAACCATAAGTTAATTAAGAAAGTAATACTGTCAAATAATGTACCTATAAATAAATACTTGAACTATGATTAGTTCAATTGAAAATCCCTAAATTGTAGGTCACGTATGCATATCTGGGTTGGCAAATCAACGAATTATAAACCCATTTCTTAAGGATTTGGTAATGTGGCAACATTGGCCGTATGTGTCAAAATAAATCAACCAATATGGCGGTTGTTTACTTTGTGGTTCACGGCTTCGTTTGAGATTTTTCGCGAAAATCATTGTTAAAATTCAAAAAATGGTGCAAAATTATGTTGTGAGTGGTTGCGATTGTACGTGGTGTCCTGAAGGTGATATAAGATTTCACGCGTTAGTGTTTAAATCGTGATTTCTGACATTGAATCATTGTAAACATATTTCTTTGTATTTTCACTTAATTTCCTCTTAAATCGATTAACCAGTGTTTTCAAAATAATTGTAAATGATAACTATATTATTTACAATTACATCTACATTGAATTTCATTGATTTTGTGTGATTCAATTTGTTTTGTTTACATGAAGTCGAATTGCAGTAGTGTGACCATATTGAGGATATATCCGGGACAAAATTTTTCACCGAGCTAAATTGATGAGCCAACTTAGAGAAAATAACATAGAAAACAAATTAATTAATGTCGTATCATAATATTTTACTTCTCTGTTGCAGGAAATGTTTAACCATCCCATCACGGACTTCATTGATTGTAACGATTTGCATGAAACTAAGATCGTTAAGCAAATAGCTAATACGCATAAAAAAAACGTACGTGCTCACTTAAAGAAAAGAAATAAGACGCGCACAAACACTGCCTACATTTAAGAAAATGGTAAAGGAGCATTACCTTTCACTATAATTTTTTTAGTCTTTTCCTTTCCCTGTCATATATTCAATATTTATTAGTATATTAGATATGTAGTATAGTATGTATGTATTTTATGTTTTTATGTATAAGTAGGTTATATTATTTGTTATCTATTGTACACTGACTGCCCTTAATTCTTCTCCTATCGTTCAGTCCATCCAAAGGTTGTCTGTAAGAGATTGCCCTGTGCGATAAGACCGCCCATTGTACACTTTGTTTGAAAATGTTTGTCCTTTATGTTTTTATTTTGTGGTGTACAATAAAGTTTATAATAATAATAATAATAATAAAGAGTCATAAAGAAAATATTTTGAGTGGTTTACGTGGTAAGAGACAGAAACTACACAGAGCAATAATATTTAGTCATGTATAATAAGTAGAAAAGTTATAATATATGATTTTAATTCGGAAAGTGTTTTTGTTTCCTTTTTGTTTTTTTTTTATATATTACCGTTCCTAATATAGTCCCGTATAATATATATACGTAATATTAAAAAGAGCGCAACACCTTAACACCCTCCTTACCACTTCTGCTCCTTAACACTGACTAACCCAAAAATCTGAAAGAAAACAGCTGTTTACTATGTTTCATTATTCAACAAAATTAATGAAATATCTGATTTCTTTTTCGCAATTTCTGGGTTGGTCTCTATGTACCAGTTGTTGTAAAATGATATCTCTTTCTCGCGCCCACACATATCTTAGTCATTTATTGCCGCGGGAACTAAACCTTTGTCCTGGTCCATGTCGACACAGCACTTTCTGCGTGATTAGATAAATGACAAACAGCAAAATTTACATACTCTGATACATCCAAACTTTCACACTTAAACAATCAGCTGTTTTTCGTAATTTATTATACGCATGCTTAATTATCATGATCTATATAAACTTTAGGGGCTCGGTCTTAGTATTAATGAGATTTAGATATATAAATATTATTGTAAACCACTAAATGGACTGCAACAATTATAGTGATGTCCTGGGAAAAATAAAATGACAGACAACACAGAGAGCGAGATTGAGATACATAGGTTTTGCTTCAAGTAGGTATTCGAAGTGTGGTCTTTATCTATACCTTCATGGTTCAATGTCATTATAGGGCTTCAGCCATTGAACTATTGTCTTTTTGTAGTCTTTAGTAGTCATAGGATAGATGTTATTTTATTATATAGGGTAGCGGAATTTGTATTAAATTGTCTTTTGGCATATGCAGTTTTAACAAATTTTACTGGTGCCACTGTATTTTCGGCTTTTTTTTTATGGTGACGGTCATAAGGCAGGATTTTATGTAATTTTAAGACAGCATGGAGTATATATAATTTTCGGACTGTAAGAATACCGCTAAGAGAGTATAACTTATTGGTTGGGAATCTGTACGGTTTGGTATACATGACCTTGATAAGAGATCTCTGTGCTCGCTCCAGCTCAAGAAATTTCGTTTTTGTCGCACCGCTCCACACGAGACTCAGTTGTTAGAATCCTTCACTAGTTCGTGATTCATCTATGGCCCTCGAATTAAATCCGTCCTTTATTCACTAGTTGCATAATATACTATTCTCTGGAAAACAGAGATTGTAAAACAATGAGAAAATATCAAAACAGGCTTTATAGGCCACATTAACATCATTACTTTCGTAGTCTGCCTTGAAAGATAAATTTTGTAAACACGATTTAAAGGACATGGCTAAATAAAGTATGGACGACTGCCCTAGCAATGTATAAACATTTTAACAAGTAATATATAATGCTGAATAGCTGAATATTAGTAATTTGTATGAAAAAAGTTACAGCAAGTTTTTATATCGTCACAATCCTGAAAATAAAATCGTAGAAACTCCTACATTAATAGGTATACAAACTTGTAAAAGAATAAGATTTTGCTATGATACCTTATTAAGGCGTTTAGAGGAGCTGGTGGCTTAATAATAACAGACGCACAGGTCAATCTTCAAGGTATGGCATGCCAATGATTTCTAGAAATCAGATAAATGCAATTAAAGAAATCAACATCTAAGTTTCTATCTCTAAGGTTTTGAGATGTATTGCGATAGGTACAAAAATAAATAATAATAAATACTGTTCGTTTCGACTTGCGCAATGACGTATCTTCAAATTCACTTGCAAAACTTCTTGTTAGTTTGAAACGATGATCGAAACATGTATAAGCGGTGACCTTCCACTTCTTACATGGACTCTTCTTTCTTTCTCAAATCTCTTCATTTATCGACTCATGGTTATTCTCTTAAAAATAAAGAAATCTTATCAATACACACTTGAAATAAGTGATAAATTTGCTTACTTACTTGACAAAAGAAATCAAGCACTTTATTTAATAGATCATTACATTATCTTCATTATTAAATTATTTCTCTTCATGTTCTTCATTAAATATATTTTATAAACAAACACAAAAAGAAACAATTTACATTAAGTTTTGAAAATAACTTACACATCATCCAGTTTCATCAGAAATTTGATATAATTATATTAAGCCCATTCAATTGAAGGCTACATAATTATGTTTACCCTGGTTTATCATGTTATTTTTGCTTACATTTCGATATTCCAAAAAACACACGTATCATAATTTACCAACTATTGTAACCACGTCAAACTAACAAGTTATTCGTATTGTTTCCTTCCACCCTCATTTGACGTAATTATACCGAAGAAAAGAATAATTTTGATATAAATGTTAAAAGTTTACCCACATTTACTGTAGTATTATATTATTTGTGCCTCATTCAAATTCAATGCATTTGTTCAAGACCTAATTAGCTAAATACTTAAACGTAAATCTTTCTTACAACAGAATCCGGCCGCTAGATGTATAATTATTAGATAAAAAAGGTCTAAGATTTAAAATATTTAAACGAAGAAATAGATATTCATATTCTTAAATTAAGTGTATTAAATTATAATTATAATAATTTGATTATTTTTTAAGTTATAAATAATATTTAAAAACTAATAAAATGAGTATTGAAAAATAAATGAAGAAAAAAAATATATATATTATATGTTGCGGGATTTGAACGTGGGTCAAATTGGTTTATTGTGGTTGATCTGGCAGTGTTAACCGCTGGAACAGATGGACACTTACGTTAAGCATTGAAATTAAACATCTCATTATAATCAAACTAACTTAAAGGTTAGATGAGCTACCGCGCTCTTTCTGATTCTTTATGAATAGCAATATACGGGAGTAACTGCGATCGATGTTGGCGACAAAACGTGTGGGTATTGTGTTTGAAACCTGTGTGTATCGAATAATTTGCGCGATTTCATTTTCTCGATTGAACCCACCGACCTGCCCACACACGATGTCTATCGCCCAGCCTTAATGCGACATTATATATATAAAAGTATAGATTGTTTTGTCTCATAGTCGGTTTAATATAATTATAGCCGGTCTATATTTCTCGAATAGTACTTTTATTTGAATATTTTTTTTGTTTTTTTTGTCACTCATTGGGTGTCCAAATGTAAGATTTTAAGGTTCTGTTTTTCCTTACTATCGTGGTTAGCCATTGAGATGCGAGTGTATCCTGTTTATAGTATCCATCAGCATCATCAGTGTCTGTTGCATTTGTGTCTGCATCTGGAAGAGACCCTCTAGTGTGAATGTGATTCTTTTTGTGGCAGAGTTGGAAATTGGATTGTATTTGTGACATCTGCGTATTTAACTCCCAGTCTTACCACTGAGCGTTTAATTCTCTTCTCTCTGTTTGCTTAGCCTCTGTTTGTTCCATTTGCCTAGCCACAACTTTTTGTGAACACGGGGCATTTGGCGTTGTTCGCGCCGTGGTCTTTTCTTTTACAATTTCTGCAGACTTTCGTCATGGTATCCACTAGTGTGGTAATAACTATATGTATGATTTGGAATCGGCAAAAAACTATTCGAACCATCTTGAAGGAAAAGTATGGGCATTCCAGTACTGAAGAAAATGTATTAAATACGTCAGAAAAGCGGAATAAAAGCAAGCCTGTAACAGGTATTACAGATTTGACGCAGACGCTATTCGCAATTAGGTGCCACTCTCGATTCTGAACCAGGGGTCCACCAACACATGCGTATGACACAACGGAGGCTCAATTGTGGATGTCACATTCGCAAGCCCAGATGTTGCACGTCGATCTATGGGATGGAACGTTCTACAGGATGTAGAGACTGTCGGACCATCTGTACATACGGTTCGATGTTTCCACATCTTCAACGACCACACGTAGCAATGGTTTGGGTCGTAACACCACCACGACCCGCGGATGGGTTCTGAACCGGCTCAACCGCCAACTTCTTATTGAAGCTGCCATAATCCAGTCCTGGTTCACTCCAGACGAACATGTAGAGGTGGACACAGAGGCGGTCTGCTTCCAACGGGCAATGTCAAATATCTGCGACTCTGCGATGCCACGTGCCAAAACACAACCTCCCAGGCACCAGGTTTATTGGTGGTCGCCGGAGATAGCAGATCTGCAAGTCGAGTGTGTGGTTGTTCGACGTAGGTATACACGATACAGGAGGCTAGCAATCACAACCCGTGATACAATGTCTATAGAGAAGCTAAAAAGAGGCTACAGAAAAAGATCTCAGAGGCAAAGAAAGCAGGCAGGAAAGAGCTTCTGGAGTCATTGAACCGTGATCCATGGGGGAAGCCGTATCGCGCAGTCAGAGGAAAGCTCCGCCCTTGGACGCCCCCGCTAACACAAAGCTTGCAACCACTATTTCTTGAAGGGGTCGTCTCTGCTCTATTTCCTGATGAAGCGGAGCATACCCCCCACCGATGTCATCACCTATGGTGGATGAAAAGGTGGAAGCTGACGTGCCGGCCATCACTGAGGCGGAGTTCAGCGCAGCGGAGTTACGGCTTCGTACAAGGAGTACAGCTCCAGGACCTGATGGAATACCTGGGCGTACCCTAGCGATTGCCCTCACATTCTTAGGTCCTCGCCTGCGGCTGTTGTTTGATGCCTGTCTCGAACAAGGGATATTTCTCCAGGCATGGAAGACTGGTAAGCTTGTCTTACTTAAGTAGGAGGGGCGGCCCGCAGAGTCACCGTCCGCATACCGTCCGATAGTGCTGCTTGACGAGATGGGAAAACTCTTTGAGCGTATTATTGCTACTGGTCTCATCAAGCATTTGAACAGAGTTGGCCCAGATTTATCCGATAATCAATACGGTTTTCGAGTGGGTCGGTCAACTGTCGACGCGATCCTACGCGTTATGGAATTTTCGGAAGAGGTAGTTATGAGTGGTGGAGTTGTATTGGCGGTATCCCTTGACATCGCTAACGCATTCAACACCCTGTCGTGGTGTTGCGTAATGGAGGCGCTTAAGTACCATCAGGTGCCACCGTACCTACATCGGAAAAAAGGGGCTAACCTTGATACGAGGTCCATAATATATCCAGGACGTGACTGACAATGCGAAAGGCAAGTGACGTGCGGTGTTCCACAGGGATCTGTCCTTGGACCGCTTTTGTGGAACATCGGCTAAGATTGGGTCCTGCGGGGTTTCAACCTCCCGGGCATCAGTTTAATATGCTATGCTGACAACACTCTGGTTCTGTCCAGAGAGAAGACCTACAGAGATGTTGCGCACCTTGCAACAATGGGGGTGGCACAAATCGTTGACCGAATCAGATTGCTAGGCCTTGAAGTGGCTCTAAGCAAATCAGAGACCATTTGTTTTCATGGACCCCGGAGAGGTCCAACTTTAGGGTCTCATTTTGTCGTCAGTGGGATCCAAATTCAGATCAAATCGACCATGAGGTATCTGGGGCTCGTGCTCGACAGTCGCTGGAACTTCAACGCCCATTTTCAGCGCCTTGTGACGAGATTGATGGGTGCCGCTGGTGCACTTGGTCGACTCTTACCAAACCTTGGAGGGCCGAATAGCAGCTGCAGGTGGCTATACATGGGGGTCATACGTTCAATGGCCTTCTATGGGGCTCCAGTGTGGGCCTATGACTTAACCACTAGGGGTACCACTCTACTGTGTAAATCGCAGCGGGTTATCGCGATCCGTGCTATTCGTGGATACCGCACAATATCGGGCGAGGCAGCGTGTGCTTTTGCTGGGTCGGTGCCATGGGATCTGGACGCAAAGTCATTAGCGTCATTATACATCTGGCGCAAGGGGACACGGATCCCAGCAACCGTCGTAAGACGAAATCAAAATGAGTGATGTCGATTTGGAATCGGCAAAAAACTATTAAAGTATGGGCATTCCAGTTCTGAAGAAAATGTATTAAATACGCCTGAAAAGAGGAATAAAAGTAAGCCTGTAATAGGTATTACAGAATTGACGCAGACGCTATTCGCAACTACGTGTATGCTTATTACACAACAAATGAATACCTAACTGTGAGTAAATTGCTGATATCACTACGAGAGTGTGGCCTGTTTAGTGGCAGTTCCACGTCTTTAATAACAATTACTAAGCAAATTGGATTCAAATACAAGAAAACCGACAAGTGGAAAATTATCATGGAACGATATGATTTAATTTTGCATAGAGTATCATTTTTGAAATTGGGACAGTGTCGTATTTATCGATGAGACTTAGCTGAACTCGAATCATACCGTGCCGCAGTCGTGGATTGTCAATACCAAGGCATCTTACTCAAAAGTGCCAATGGGAAAAGGTAGGCGCCTAATAATTTGCCACGCTGGATCAGCCGGGGGAGGTTTTGTGAATGATGCCTTACTGGCATTCGACTCAAAAAGTACAAAAGAATATAACGAAGAAATGGACGAAAAAAAATTCATAGAGTGGTTTACTAACTTGTTAACAAACCTCCCCGAACAGTGCATAATCATTATGGACAATGCATCTTAGCATTCAGTTCAAATAGATAAAGCACCTACTCAAGCAAACAAAAAGGCTGATTTAGTGGCATGGCTACAAAGGCAAGGCATTGAAACTGACGTGAAATTGTTGAAAGCTGAGTTGCTGAAACTGGTAAAAGAAAATAAACCTGCGGACCTAAAATATAAAATTGATGAATTGGCACTTCAGCATGGACACAAAGTGATAAGAAAGCCGCCGTACCATTGTCAGTACAATGCTATTGAGTTGATCTGGGTAAGTCAAAGGAGCACAACAATACAAAGCCGCCATTCTCCACTAAGAAAATTATGACATTGCTGAAAGAAGCTTGTGCAAAAATTACTAAAGAAGACTGGGAAAAACTGGTAGAAAAACCTCGAAAAATAATAAAGAATTATTTTGACAGAGACGTCAACATTGATAATATAATTGAAAATCATCATCATCATCATCATATCAGCCGAAAGACGTCCACTGCTGGACATAGGCCTCCCCCAAGCGTCGCCACATTGACCGGTCCCGTGCGTCCCGCAACCAGCGGATCCCCGCAACCTTCACTAGGTCATCGGTCCAACTAGTGGGAGGCCTTCCAACGCAACGTCTTCTGGTTCGCGGTCGCCACTCCAGAACCTTTCTGCCCCATCGGCCATCCGTTCTGCGTGCAATGTGCCCTGCCCACTGCCACTTAAGTTTGGCAATCCTTCGGGCTATGTCAGTAACCCTGGTTCTCTTACGGATCTCTACATTTTTGATTCGATCACGCAAGGAAACTCCGAGCATAGCCCTCTCCATTGCCCTTTGAGTGACTGTAAGCTTCCTGATGAGGCCCATTGTAAGCGACCACGTCTCAGAGCCATATGTCATCACTGGCAACACACACTGGTCATAGACTTTCGTCTTGAGACACTGTGGTAAGTTGGACGAGAAGACACCGCGCAACTTCGCGAACGCTGCCCAGCCGAGTCGGATTTGACGGTTGACCTCTTTCTCGAAGTTGGCCCTACCCAACTGGATCGTTTGTCCCAGGTAGACATAGTCGTCCACAACTTCGAGTATAGAGTCTCCAACCTTGATAGGAGAGGGTGTAACATGGGCATTCAACATCACCTTGGTTTTGTCCATATTCATTTTCAGACCCACTCTTTCGGAAGCTCTACAGAGGTCATCGAGCATTGTACTGAGGCTCTCCATGGTCCCAGCCATGACCACTATGTCGTCGGCAAACCGAAGGTGAGTGATGTACTCGCCATTAACGTTGATGCCTAGGCCCCTCCAGTCCAGAACCTTGAATACATCCTCCAGCGCAGCAGTGAACAGTTTCGGAGAAATGTCGTCTCCCTGTCTCACGCCACGCTGGAGAAGAATTGGTTTCGAGGTCTGATCCTGAAGACGGACTGACATGGTGGCGTTTTTGTACAAACACTTCAACACCTCAATGTACCGGTAGTAGATCTGGCACCGTTGGAGAGACTGCAGTACAGCCCAAGTCTCGATCGAATCGAAGGCTTTCTCGTAGTCCACAAACGCTAAACAGAGAGGCAGGTTGTACTCTTCGGTCTTCTGTATAACCTGCCGCAGCGTATGTGTGTGGTCTACGGTGCTAAAGCCTTTTTGGAATCCGGCTTGTTCGGGAGGCTGGAAATCTTCAAACCTGCGCGCGAGACGATTCGTGATGACTCTTGAAAACAACTTGTAGACATGGCTGAGAAGTGAGATGCGCCTATAGTTCTTCAGCCGGGCATTGTCGCCCTTCTTGAAGAAGAGTACCACCACACCCCTGCACCATGCCTGTGGCGTTTTGCTCTCGAATATAACGGAATCAAACAGCTTTTGAAGGGCCTTAAGAACCGGTTTTCCACCCGCCTTCAGGAGTTCAGCCGTGATTCCGTCATCACCCGGCGCTTTGTTGTTTTTAAGCTGTTTCAGAGCCATCCTAATCTCGTATAGGCTGTTGGATACTCGCGAAGAAAGGCTGATTCTACAACGTAGACATCACGCAACGTAAATTTTACTACGCTCAATGAGCGAGGGAACCGTCAGGCCACCACCAGGATAAAGAATGGATGATTCTTCCAAAAGCTTCAAATCGCCCAAAATAAATTAATTAAAGCCCTCTTTCAATACCACTACTTAACACCCACAGATAGAATTTATAATGACACTGGGTTATCTGGCGTCTACAAAATACACAAATATAACACTTGTTTACTAATAAGAAGGGTCCTCACAAAGGAAATTCACACGGAAATTACCTTCGAAAGGAACAGCGAAAAGCAAACGCGATCAACACGTAGAGTGAATGACCTAGTACTGTTGGCCGGACCTAGAACAAACCACGGCAAGAAAAATATTAAATATGAAGGAGTACAACTTTACAATTCCCTACCAAAAAATATAAAAGAGGCTAAAACTAACTTACAATTTAAAGCATTATTAAAGAAACACATCTTCGACAGCTCCAACATAAATAAATAAAATAGTAAATAAATAAATAACACAGTAAAAATATTGTACTGTAAATAAAAATGTAAACACCTAGTTTTGTATAGTGTGCATGGTGCTTAACAATAGCGCTGATAATAACAGCGCGCTCGATGTCGCAACGACAGTGTATTCGAATAGTTTTTGCGATGTACCCACTCATCATAATTTGTTTTTGCTATTTACAAAATTTTTAACAAAATCGAATGTGCGTCGTGCGCCCTGGACTTTCTAATCATTACAATTTTTATTTAATCCAAACTTTGTTTCTCGTTAAGCGATTATATGTTATTCTTTTGAGAAATAAATGATATATAAACCGGATGATCAGAAGGACTCACCACGCCCCGCATGAATAAATGTCCGCCGGCGATAAAGTCTGTGTTAATCTATCCTTTTCACGAGGGTCTTCACTAGAATCACACACAAAACGAACACTCGCGCGCGCGCTAGGAAGAAGCATCGCCATATTGGTTTTGAAAAGAAACGTTCTCTCATTGGCGCCACTACTCTCTCGTTTTGACAGTTCAGTTGATAGGGCACCCAGCGCGGCGATGCGCGGCAAATTTGAAATAGGAAAGGAACATGTCATGGATAAGGATTCTTTGCCAGGATTGGCGTGTAGCCGCAACACAGGCTGATGTCCGGGATATCTTCTATAGTGGCCTTTTATTTTTTGACAACTTTAGTAAGTAAACTAAACGACATGAGTCGTTTATAATACAACAAAAACATAGATACTAGTGACAGCGGTAGAGACAGAAAATAAAAAAATACCGACATCTTTTTGTACTTTATTAATAAGAATAAAAATCATTTTTTTTTATTATTGATAGGCTCGCGCTTGACCACTATCTCACCTGATGGTAAGCGATGATATGGTCGTATATTCCATTTTGTTGTATGTTCTTTGATATCTCCGTCAATTGTTGACCGACTAAAAAATAATTTTTGATTGAGTATTTTCCGGAATTGGTCCCATTATCTTGATGTGTTATATATATAGCACAACATTGTCACTATTATTCATTCAGTTTTTACATTACACTAATTCAAAAGGTTTAGTTCTTTTAAGCCTACAGTACGCACAAAGTCTTTGTTGTCTAGCAGCTACTAGACAACACAGACGTGTAGCTAGCTGTGTTGGATAGCCGCAACGTTCACGTGTCGGTGAAGTCTGCGGTCGTGAGTTTCAGCAAATTTTTGAATAATGGTAGTGACGAATTCCATTTTAAGGTCACGGTGAAGATCGTCATTTCTTATTTATTTAACCATTTATGCACACACACATAATATACAGACAAGAAGAAGAAATAGAACAATAGGTACATAGGTGATGCTTATTTCTATAGAAATCTCTTCCAGCATACCTGCGAAAGGAAAGATGAAAAAAAGAGATATAGACATAGTGTGTAGAGTTGAAAAATAATAAACATAAAACGATTCATAACTAAGTAATAAGTAATAAACAATACCGATAAGAAATAAATATACCTACTATCATAACAATATATGTATACAAACATATTTGTAAAATAAATATTAAAACAATAAATACTAATACCTACCTATATATATATATAAAATAATAATACATAAATATGCAACTATGACGGAATGGAAAGGTAGTGGTCTTTCACTCTTCTTTTAAAAACTGCAAGTGTTTTGCAGTCCCTAATTTCAGGCGGTAGAGAGTTCCACAATCAATATCCAACGAATTAATTTCTTCCTACCACCTTTATGCAGATGATCTTCAAATTTACACGCGATCTCCTCTTGGTAATCTAACTGAGGCTATCTTGACTATAAATAATGATCTGGCCCGTATATGCGACTGGAGCAAGAGGCACGGACTTACGGTGAACCCTATAAAAACGCAAGTTTTGGTGGTGGGCAGTTCAAGGTTGGTCTCAAGGATCGACTGGACGACTCTTCCCCAAGTTTATTTTGACAACTCTGTTGTACCCTTTAGCGAGAAGGTGAAGAATTTGGGGATATTCATTGACAAGAACTTCTCTTGGACTGCCCAGCTACAGGAAGTTAGCCGCAAGCTATTCGCATCTGCTGGATCTCTGAGACGACTGCATAATTTTCTGCCGACTGCCACCAAGATTGCGCTTGCACAATCTCTTCTTCTACCCATCCTTGATTATGCTGATGCCAGCTATCTTGACCTCACTGAAGAACAACTTGATAAACTTGAGCGACTTCAAAATGTTTGTATAAGGTTCATATTCGGTTTGCGCAAATATGACCATGTTTCTGAATTCCGCAAAAAACTCAAGTGGTTGCCAATTCGCCTTCGCCGGAATGCTCATATTCTTTCCCTTCTGTATAATATACTATTTTTTCCGTCAACCCCTCTTTACCTCAAAAACAGATTTCAGTTTTTATGTGACTCGCACACGAAAGTTCTTAGGTCATCGGATAACATGAAACTCAAAATGCCAATGCGTTCCACCATCTTCCTGGACAAATCTTTTACTGTCCAGGCCGCTCGTCTATGGAATGCATTGCCTGTGACAATAAAACGCGCGCAATCACTACCGATCTTTAAAAGACTGGTAAAGGATCACTACCTGTCACTGTGATCTGTATTGTTTTCTTGCCTGTATATATATATGTATGTATGTATTTATGTATCTATTTTGGTATTTTATATTTAGTGATTTCTATGTTTGTAACTTATTATTTAATTTTAAAATTGCACCAAGTGCAACCCCATGTCGTGTCCAGGCTATCTCTCTCCATTCTGGGTTGCCTGGAAGAGATCGCTGAACGCGATAAGGCCGCCTATTGTATGTTTCTTGTTACTTTAAGGTTTCCGTATGTAATCTTTTTATCTTGGTACAATAAAGTGTATATAAATAAATAAATAAATAAATAAATAGTTGAATCTAGAGGATTACTGCCGAACCACCAATTTGGTTTTAGAAAGGGGCTTAGCATAATGGACAGCGTTGGTACTTTAATAACAGATATTCGCTTAGCGTTTTCCTAAAACGATTCTGATGTAGCAGCCTTCCTAGATATTTCCTCTGCATATGATAACGTTCTGCTTCCTGTCCTCAGGCAGAAACTGCACCAGCTGAGTATTCCAGTCAAGATGATCGAATGCATATGTGGACTTCTCTTGTCTCGCTCCTTGGTTCTGAGAGTCCAGAGCGAGAACTTCGACAAAAGGCAGACTTGGAGGGGCCTCCCTCAGGGCTTCGTCCTCAGTCCTTTACTCTATAATTTATATACAGTCGATATCGACTCCTGCCTAAACGTCAACTATCAAATCCTTCAGTACGCTGATGACTTAGTTCTCTATGTGTCAGATTCCTCCATAGTTGCGCCGCGTCTTATCTTTGCCTCTCTCTAGACTCTTTGAATCATTGGCTTTTAAGTCATGGCCTGACGCTGTCCGCGCCCAAAAGTTCGGCGGTAGTCTTTTCTAGAAAAAGATTAATCCCTCACATCTCAGTGGCCATTTCAGGCAGCTTTATTCCTTTATCAAATAAAGTTTAATTTTTAGGAGTCTTTCTTGACTCTAAAAATTAACAGGTACTCGTAAGTACCATATAAACTACTTAATACAAAAATGTGAACGAGTCATTCCGATCTTAAAAGTTCTTGCGGCCGTCTGGTGGGGTGCCCACCCCTACTCTTTAAAATTAGTTTATAATGCCTTAGTTCGTAGTATATTAGATTATGAGTCATTTCATCTGATTCCGTGTAACAGGGGTGCCTTGGCAGGACTGGATAGGATTCAGTCTAAGTGCCTTCGGATCATCTCTGGTTGTATGAAGTCCTCTCCCATTAACGCGTTGCAGGTCGAGTGCGCTGAACCTCCCCTGGCCCTAAGACGGCAGTATCTGGTCTCCAGTTTTTTATCTAGAATAATATGCAGATCTTCCCACCCTCTTATTTCCAAATTAAATGAGTTAAATGCCATATGCAGCCACTCAAATTATTGGAAAAATAAAGAAATTCCCTTAATCCTAAAACATGTTCGCTTAATACAAAATTTAGAATGTCCAATCATCCAGTATCCCAAATTATCGCTTTTTAACTTCGAATATGAAGTTTTATGCTTTACTCCAAAAATTCTATTGAACATTGGCATTCCCAAAAAGTCCCCTTCAGCGAATTCGGGTTTCAACGCGGTGGTGGTCGAGCGATGGACTGGTTTTCACAAATTATTCACTGACGCTTCAAAGTCCAATGACTCTAATTACATTGGAGCTGCAGTATATTTCCAAAACTCCAGGATTACTTTGCAATATAAATGTCCTAAGGAGTCCTCTGTATTCACGGGCGAATGTGTGGCTTTATTGGAAGCATGTATTTTTATAGAGTCACACCATAACGTTGATAAAGCCGTTATTTTCACAGACTCCCTTAGCTGCCTACAAGCTATAGTTCAAAACCCCTTCAAAAGCAAATTGCACAGCTCCCTTATTATGAAAATTAAACATTCCTTATTTTCGTGTGCTAATAGTCAAAAAGAGGTTCAGTTAGTTTGGATACCTAGTCATTGTGGCATTAAAGGTAATGAATGCGCAGACTCCTTAGCCAAGTATGCTTGCCCTTCAGCTACAGCTAATCTCGCCCACAATTCTTACCAGGGCTATGACCTGCTGAACATGCCAAAAGTCAATCTTCTATGTTCATGGCAGGAACAGTGGAATGCCACTGGTAGGAACAAGGGTAGGTTTTACCATGCAGTACAACCTACTATATGACCAAAACCTTGGTTCTACCCATACAAAAAAGTGACTAAAACCATTGTATCCGTTCTTTGTAGAATCCGCTTAGGTTTTTTGTACTCCAGTTTTCGTGGCAAAAATTCGCGTCCGAAACTCCTACTTATGCGAATGCGGTTTGGAAAATGGTACGTAGGACCACATATTTTTTTAATGTTCTAACAACATCCCGCCTTTAGATTTATATAGCCGTCTCCCTAAATTCAAGATTCCTGCATTCGATTTGTCTTCAACCTCCGTAAGTATGATCATGTATCCACTCATCGATCACTTTTAAAATGGTTACCCATACGTCAGCGTATAGCGCTGAGGGCCTTGACTACCCTGTTTTCTTTTATTGATAAACATCCTCCTTCTTATCTGACTTCTCATGTTCAATTCCTTTGCTCTGCTCACAATATAAATCTTCGTTCCACCAATAATCGTCTTCTTCAATGTCCCTCTCACCGCTCTGGGTTTATCCAATCGTCCTTCTTTGTCCAGGCTATCTCTCTTTGGAATACGCTCCCTCAGAATATCAGGATGGCAACCAGTCGGTTCTCTTTCAAATTTAAGGCACGTGAGCACATTCGCAAGAAGTTTGCAGAATCATCACAGATTTGATTTGTTGGTTTCGGTTTCTCTATAACATTTTTTATATATGTATGTATCTAAGTATATATTTATATATATATTCTTTTTAGGGTTCCGTACCCAAAGGGTAAAAACGGGACCCTATTACTGAGACTTCGCTGTCCGTCTGTCTGTTTGTCTGTCTGTCTGTCACCAGGCTGTATCTAATGAACCGTGATAGTTAGACAGTTGAAATTTTCACAGATGATGTATTTCTGTTGCCGCTATAACAACAAATACTAAAAACAGTAAAAAAATTATATTTAAGGGGAGCTCTCATACAACAAACGTGATATTTTTGCTGTTTTTTGCTCGATATTAATAACGGCAACAGGTAGACGCTTGAAATATTCACAGAATATTTAGTTGTATATTCTCTTCCAAAAATAATAATTATTAAATTAATATAAAATAAATTAAGGGGGGCTCCCATACAACAAACGTGATTTTTTTGCAGTGTTTTGCGATAATGGTACGGAACCCTTCGTGTGCGAGTCCGACTTGCATTCGCACTTGGCCGGTTTTTATTATATATATTTTTCTCTATTTATCCTTTCACCGTTGCACCTTCCTTTTTTATCTCTGCACCACCCTAAGATCGACTGGTAGAAAATGCCTAAGGCATTAAGTCCGCCCTTGTACTTGTGCATACATTTTTTATAAATGAATAAATCCCTCTCCCAATTAATTTTTCATCCCTTCTAACTTATTCTTCTCCAGACCTGCTTGTGGCGCGGATGACCTTTATCCGCCACAACAATATCAAATTATAATCCCTACTACCGATATTTGCGCCTTATGTAGCTGTGGTGTACGTATTTTAATGTTTTGATAACTTTAATGTTTTAATAAAATTTATGTATTTTTTTTTTGTTTGTTTCTGTCCCGTACTAACCCAACAATCTCAATTAAACAACTGTACCAAAAAAAACTGAGTTTTCGTCTCATTTTACCAATCTCAGACACTCTTTTATTCCAATTCACTTTAGACATTGGCAGAATAGTCGACATCGGCTTTGCTTGCCATATAAAAATATAGAATAGAATATAACATTACTGGCACTCTAGGTAAGTGTTCCTAATATAATCAATTAATTAAAAATTATAATAAAATTATAAAACATTACTAGTTTCTGATTTATTCCTTTGTATTCACCCATCTACCTATCTGGATGCCAAATTTGACCTTTCTTGGTCTTCTGGAACTGGGTTAGAGTGTTGGTCTATAGTTAGTGGTGGTTAGTTAGTGTTAGTGGTGGTTGGTGTTATTGTTGGTGGTTTAGTTTTTTCCCATCGTATGGAGTATCAAAATAAACGATTTTAAGAGGCGATTTCAAAAATATATAACACTTATATGTTTAAATGTACCTAATTCTAAAAAAAAATAACTAAAAAATTGTAAATAAAAAAAGTTAAGTAAAAAAAACAAAAATCCCGACTGCTTAAAAAGCAAACTAAAAAGACGTAAACAAGAAGAAAATCATGCCGTGCAGTCGGAGGATACATCTGGTTTTGGTCCACCAGCTCGCGAATATGTATCCTCCGACTGCACAGCATGATTTTCTTCTTATTTACATCTTTTTAGTTTGCTTTTTAAGAAGTCGGGTTTTTTTATTTTTTTTATTAACATTTTTATCGGAGCTACTGTGACTGTCCCTAAAAGACCCTAGGCTGATAAAAAAAACTTTTTTCCTAATATGCCCTAGATTTAGTATTAAATTCGGCTCTTTTGATAGAAGAAGAACAACGCCCCGCCATCCGCGTTGCGCAGTGAATTTTGCCTCATTGACTTTGGTATTTCTCTTCCGACAATAGAGAATTCCAAATTATGTTTTGTTTTGCTTTGGAAAACAATCTTGCTCAATATTCTAAAGCTCAATATTATTTAACTTTGGCAATTATACTTCAATGCTGCATCCTCGAGATTTAATACACAATGTAGTACGGCCTCCAATGTACTTGCAATGCCACACAGTTCAAAGACTAAAAAAAAAAGAAATGTTCGTTTGATATTCTATGGCACAGCCATTGTCAATGTCATCTGTCAATGGTCGCGTAATTCGTTCTTTGTGCGTTGCATTGCTACAACCTACTTTTATTTTTTGTTTTTTTCTCTTTATTTCTATACTTTAAATACGACGAAAAAGATCATGGGAAAAAGAAAACACGACGATGAAGAATATTTGAGATGTAAGAACCAACGATACGGAAATAAATTCAAGAAAAACATGAGTACCCGTCGAATCCACGTGCTTTTACTATCTATGTTTTTACTAATTACTTACATCCTATATCTATTGTTATCTTAATGAAATAACACTTGATATTATTCTGATAACAAAAATAGTATTTCTTAACGAGGTAACACGTGATGTTATCCAGAAATACAAGAATTAAATAGGTACTTTCTTAACGAGGTAGTACGTGATACTATCCTGAAAGTAACCGCCATTTTGTTTCCTCTCCACCAAAAAGTTGCAATCTCGAGTTCACGTGATGCATATGACGAAAACCATTGTTCGAGAATATTATTGATAAAATATCTGTATTTAATACCGAACAAGATACGCAAAAAATACCGCTCTTGTCAAAAAATCAGACTCCAAGGGACGTCTGGGAGGTTAACGAAACTTCCACGACAAACATTCTTTCAGAGAATCTCGAAATCTTTGGTGAAGCAATTATTTGGATCCCGTACTCGGAAAAATATACCACAAGAAGGAGTTTTAGCTTTGAACGTTGGGAGACAAATGTACTCTATGGTTTGGACAATTAAAAGACAAAGATTTTTCAGAAAACTGAAATCCTTGTTCCGGAGAAAATCACGTTAGTTCGTGCACCAAAACTTAATCCTGATGTCATGTCAATGCTGTCAGAATCGGCCAAAAATCGCGAACTGGATGTTCTGAATAGAATACCAGAAATTGGGTAATCATTTCTTGATCTACCTACATCATGGACAGACATTCAACAAAAGAAAACTTGTTATACATCATTAGACAAAATCTTTTGGAATATAAACAAAGGTGAACTGGTACGTGTACGACTGCGAGGTGAATGTACGAGGTCCTCCTCGACGAACAAACAATGAGTCGACACTAACAGCTACCGACATCAACGGCGATGAGAACCAAACCAATAAGGTACCCACTACTCAGCGCAGCCGATAAATGGGAGTCAGCAAGAAGTACGATAGGAGGAACTGTCGTTGAAAGGACACCCCACAGGTAGGATTTTACACTTCCAATATTTGATTAAATATTGGCAGTCGTTAACAGATGAGCCTGTCATATTATGTTATATTAATGGTTATAAAATACCGATTATTGGGCAAATGGTTTAAAACTCTGAACCTTGAAACCCTGAAACCCACCATCCTCTCATGGAAAAATGGGATTTGCTATTTCCAAACTTATCGATTTAGGGACATTTGTAAAAGTTCTGATCTACATCAACAGTTTATCTAACCTACTTTTTTAACACATAAAAGTACATGGTATTTATCCTAAATTTATAAAATCCTCAATAAGTTCATACCAAGTTAACAATTTATAATGGTTATGATAAGATCATTTAGATCATTTATTTGTCCAAAACATGAGTATACACACACATGGCATGCAAGATGTAACATTAAATTTATCACTGTCATGTTTTGCCTCAACGGCGTACAAATATAACAAGTAAACATAAAAAGGTTAAAGGTTATACACCTAATTGGTCAAGTAAACATCAAATAATTACAAACTTATCCATTATACAAAAATCAATAATCCAAATTAGAACTTAAAAATAAAATTGAAATGTATATAAAATTAGTCAATTAAATGTCAAAGTAATTAGGAATAAGATCAGGATATTTCACTCAAATCAGATTAATTTATCATTCAAAAATTCGTCAGTGGTGTAATAGACTTTCTCTAACAAAAGGCGTTTTAAACTACTTCTTAATTTTTCTGTTGTATATTCCCTCCAATATTTTGGTAAGGTATTATAAATAATTGGCGCCATACAGAATATACTTTTCCGCAATAGTGCAGTCCTAGATCTAGGAACGCAAAGTTTGCTATTGTCGCGTCTATTTCGGATTATTTTATCTGACAATAGGGGAAATAGGTGTGGGTTCGATCTGACAAACATAATGGTTTCTAAAATATACAAGGATGGTAAGGTCAAGATTTTATATTTTTTGAAATATGGTTTGCAACTTTCGGTGACATGAAGTCCAAACATAGTTCTAAGGCACCTCTTTTGGGTTTTAAAAACGACATGTTTATTTGTTGAATTGCCCCAAAAAATGATTCCGTATCTTAACTTAGAGGACACTAAGCCATGATAAGCAGTTATTAGTGCATCAACATTCAACATCGGGGCTAATTTATACAGAGCATATGTGGAATTACTAATTGCTTTGCTTAAGGCTTCCGTATGCGCTTTCCAATCTAATTTACTGTCAATAGTTACTCCAAGAAATTTCGTAGTGTCAACTTTATCAATGTTGTTATTACAATAGTGTACATGAACATTTGGAATGGTTAATCTTTGGGAAAAATGCATGATATTCGTTTTTCCAAGATTTATCTTAAGATTGTTGTTTTCCAACCATTTTATCATTGAACCTATAGAATCGTTAATGTCAGCTTCGTAAGTGTCTCTATTTTTACAAGCGATCGTAATGGTACTATCATCGGCAAAAAGTGTCATAGGGTGGTCAATACTTTTGGGTAAGTCATTAATATAGAGTATAAAAAATAGTGGGCCTACGACAGTGCCTTGCGGTACGCCAAATTTGACTACACGCTCTTTTGATTTATGAATTACTTCATGTTTATTGCCTCCGTTTACTGCCGAAATTTCTGTAAATTGTCTTCTATTGCTCAAATAAGATTTAATAAGACTGGAGACATTACCTCTAATGCCGTATGCTTCTAATTTCTCAATTAGTATGTCGTGACGGACGTGGTCGAAAGCCTGTGTCATGTCACAGAATATTGTACATACAGGTATATTCGTATCTACTTTTGGCATGACATTATGTAAAAAATCATATAGTGCTAAGTTTATGGTTTTACCGTTTCTGAACCCTTTCTGTTCATGAGTGAGTATATTTTCTTTTTCGATATAGGTATATAACTGTTTATATAAATACTTTTCAAATATTTTTGATATTATACTAATAAGGGATATGGGTCTATAAAATTGCATTAGCTCTTTATTTTCCTTTTTAAATAATGGTTTTACAATTGATATTTTGAGTGCCTCAGGAAAAACACCAGTCTCTATGCAAAGATTAATTATATGGCTTAGATGCGTTGATATTTCTCCCGCTACTGCTTTTATAACTTTTGTTGATATACCATCGTATCCTACACTATTTGTGTTTTTTAACGTTTTTATAATTTTAAACACCTCGATTGGCAGACATGGGGCCAGAAAAAAAGAATCTTTTCTTTTATCTATCAATGCTGTAGCTTTTTCCCCAGATCCTGCTATAGGATTGATTTTGTCAACGAAGTAATTATTAAAGGCATCTGCAATGTCTTTTGGGTCAGTGATAATATCATTGTTCACACGAATTTTGTCAATACAATTTTTCGGAATGTTGAATTTTGAGTTGTTTATTATTTTCCAAGTAGCTTTAGATTTATTATCTGAAATATTTATTGTGTAGTTATTTTGAGCCCTTTGAGTGAGTTTTACAATTCTTTTAAATAGTTTAGAATAATTTGTAAGTTTTGCTTTATTAATCTGATTTGGTTTAAATCTGTATTGCCATAAGAGTTGTCTTTTCTTTTTACTACATAGTTTAATACCACGTGACACCCATTTCGGTTTTCTCATAGTATTAATTCTAACATTCATTTCGGGAAAGCACAAATTATAAAATAATGAAAATATGTCAAGAAAAGATTTATACGCTACATTAGGATCATTGCTTTTGTAAATGTCAGAAAATGATAAATTATTTAAGCAGTTTTTAAACTTTGTCATGTTTTCATTGCAGTAGTCACGTCTTTTTATCTGCCAGTATTTAATGTTACATTTTTTTTGTACTGGGAATATCATAAATTGTGCTGTGTGGTCCGATAGAGCAAGTTCTAGGACTTCAACCTTACATGCTTTGCGAAAATTATGAGCAATATTATCAATACAAGTTTTACTTTTAAGGCGTGTGGGTTGATTCACAGCTAATTTCAAATTATAGTTAAGTAAAAGGCACTCAAATTCAATAGTTTGAAGGTTCCTTTTTAAAATATCGATATTAAAATCCCCTGTAATGACAATATTATGATAGCACTTCTTAGTTAGCTCTTTTAGGAGAATTTGTAGTTTATCCATACATACGTTCAGGTTATTTAACTTGGGAACTCTATACACGCATGCTAGGACAGTATTATAACTAGGTAACTCTATCGCGCAACATTCAAATACCGGGTTCTGATATGGTTGCTATCTTCTTTAATTCGATGAAGTGGTGTCCGTTTTTTACCAAGATGCATGCTCCACCTCTCTTGCTTTCTTTTCTGCAGTACGACGCCGCTAGTTGATAATTTGGTATAGTTACATAAGATTCATATCCTGCCATAATGAAGTGTTCGGTTACGCACAATACATCTACATTTAAACCTTTTTCTGATAACTCATCCAAACAAACTGTGACCATGTCGGATTTGTTTAGTAAACCGGCAATATTCTGATGCATAACACAGATATTATTAGTGACGAAAAAATTTTGTTAGCTTCTCTTTATTTACTTCCTTAGTTTTAACCGTGTCATAGTACTCAATTTGAAAAAAGTTTTCCTTATCTTGGTCAACAAACTGTCGAGTCAGGTTATCTTCATCCTCTTGTGCATATATCATATCCGCTTCTATTGAGTCTGCGTTATATCGATTGATTTCAAGTAAAAAAACATTTAGATCTTGAAAAACTGCTCGCATGCCAGTGTTATTGAGCTTTCCGTTACGTCTATAGAACATTGTGTAGTCATAGGACAGGTTCTTGTTCGAGTCGAAAAAATAAGCGTGCTCATGAGTCAATATATCACGGTATAGTAAACTATTAAAATGTTCTATCCTCCCATTATATAGATTCGAGTAATTGCCGTATTTGAAAGTCGGTGCGCAGATAATAATATTTGTATGTTTGATTTTACTTATAGATGCTCGTATAGTAAATATGAAATCAGGGTAGTTTTTTGAGTTGACGTCTTCTTCTCCTATTAATATGATACAAAAATCATTTATAGTGAATGATTGCACTTTGGCTTCTATGTCGTGCATAATATATATACTTAGTCTGGTGGGTGCCAGAGTAAGTCCAGTCTTAGTGTTATTTATTATTAAAACCAGTTCTGTCTCATTTGAGACGTTGTGTTGATATTATAATACCTATGTCACTAGTATAGTAGATACTTATGATTGACATAAATTTAGTTCGAAGCAATCTCCCTAGCCTTTTCCCAACTATTCGTATGTTGGGGTTGGCTTATAGTCTGACTGGATTCATCTGAATACCAGCATTTTACATGGAACAAACAAAATCAAATGCCTTAATACAAATCTTAGATTCAAATTAAAATTAAAATAAAAGACTTTAAATGTTATTAGTTTTCAGAGCAACGCAGTTATTTGAAACTTACACTTCCTAACATGTTTGGAGATATTGTCTTATATATATAACAAAGTCGGGTTAGTTACACCATTTATAACTCGAGAACGGCTGGACCGATTTACTTGATCTTTAATTTGTTTGCTTTATCTCCACCCCGAATAAAACTTTTAAAACATCGGAAATTTTTACGAAATAATAATTATGAAAATTCATTTCCCCAGACATTTTGCGAACAAAGCGCCTCTGATACATGTCAGAAACAAAATATGGAAAAAAAAGAACGTGGCGTTACATGCTGGTCCGGTGATGCCAGTAGATGGCGATGAAGATTTTCTAAAATACATCCTTATATATAAAACACAAAAAGTGTTTCTACCTAGGGTACGTAGGGTAGTTGGTAGGCAGGTAGGTAGGGTAAGTAGGATACGGTAAGGTAGGTAGGATAAGTAGGATACGGTAGGGTAGGTAGCCAGTTGACAGGAGCAAAGCCGCTGGGGACAGCCAGTTAATGTATAAAATGTACTCACCTGAGGTACTTTTTTGCCCGTCAGTAGTTTGATGAAGCTTGTGTCGACCGCCCATTGAATGCGCATAAATTGGTAATAAGCTTCCCCTGTGGAAACAGAAGAAGAAATAGAACATTAAAACACAACTAGGCAAGCGTGCTCAATCGTCGACCACATCATCGCTTACAATCAGCCATGCTATTATCTAAGAGACAGTTTCTTGGCTGTGCTTGTCCACGATCTCATCAGCGAGACAGCCTCGAGATCGACCGATCGTGCAGCTCTGATCCAAACGGTATTCTCTAGCGCGGTTATGGTCTTCGACGAACTCTAGGCTGACATGTCCCGTCACAATTTCGTGGACGGATTAGGGCTTGAAATAAATTCTTTAAATTATAATCGATAAATCTCGACTGAGAGTTTTATGGGCTTAAAATTTATAGTATAGGTCTATTTTTAAGTATTTAAATATCTATTTAAGTTGGTTTTGGGTTCAGCGCCATCTATTGGCTTATTGTGGAATTAGTTATTGATCTGTTTGAATGAAGATCATTTGAGGTAATTTCAATGTTTGATTAATACGAGATGTTTAAATAAAACGGGAATACTTATTGTAGGACTTTTAGATTTGTTCTCATTTTAACTATTGCACATTTGACGAAGTAAATGTGTTTGATTATGACTTAATGTTATTCTTATTACGCAAACTTGTCAACAATGGCGGATGTTATAATTTCTATGAGCAATCACTAGATTTAATAATTTAATACGAGAACTAAACAAATTTGAGTAAATGATTCCTTCTAGGCTTTGTGTGCTTACCACCATCGGCCACATCATCACTGACCACGGTGAGAGTGTGGTCAAACACAGGCCTATACAAAGAAAAAAAGAAAAAAAAAAAGATTAAATACTAAAAATTCATAAGACTATTTTACAGAGCTATGTAATAATGAGAAACCTTTTCGGTTTAAAGAAACTTTATTCGCAATAAAGACATGTGTCACTTACTTGAGAACAATACTAAAAAATATACAATAGATTACAAAAAGTTCGTCATCAGTATTACAATTTATTAGTTACCCATCCAATGCATTCATTTCTCCAAAAGTGATCGATCCGCAATTATGTGCTGGCTAAGTTGAGTCTTGAATGCATTGAAAGAGTGCAGATTTTTTATACAGGATGGTAGCTTATTATAAAGTTGAGCTCCTTCAAAAGTTAGCATTTTTTGCCATAGTTGGTTCTTATTTTAGGTAAAACTAGCAAGCTCGCTCGCCATGTACTACGTTGACTAACTTGTTTATATTGGGTGAGTGTTAAGTTTGAGTGAACACTTTTGTTGAGAATATTTCTGATGAAAATATATGTGTTGTAAATATATAGTAGCTTTATATTAATTAATTTTGTGTCCTGATACATTTTACGGGTTGATGTTAGATCTGGATAGTGGAATAGTATTTTTATAAGTTTATTTTGGGCAACTTGGAGTTCTGATAGTTTTGTTTTTGCAGCACTGCCCCAGACTTCGATCAGATTATGTAGATGCGGCTTTACTAGGGAGTTGTAAATAGTATACCGCAATTTTGGTGGAATACAACGAATGTAGGCAACTCATTTCATTATCGAATATTATTGTATCATGTTTAACTGTACAGTATCGTGTGTGCTTATCTGTGAGCTATTGTCTTGTTATAACTGTAAGCCTTTGTGTGTGTTTGTCTCTAAGAAATTGTTTTGACCTAACTGTAAACCATTGTCATGTTTCCTGTTAACTTTGCGCGCGCGTGAATCGCACCAATGGCAAAGTAATGCGCCAGGATTGGCCAACGGTGGACCAATCCTGTAACGCAGCGATCCGCGTCGGGTAGGCCGAGAGGGGTGAAAGCGGACGGAACAAAACCGTTGTGCGCGGGCGCAACAGGATTCTTTCACTTCTGCTCTTCTCCGTGTAATAATATGTAAGTAGCTGTATTTGTTCTGTGTGTGTGTAGTATAGTAGTATTATTATGTGTAAAAAATAAATGCCACGAGTTTGCCAGTAATTTGGTATTGCATTTTCATTGTGTTGCAAATAATCCGGTCCTAATCGCAAAATTGGTCCTATCGAGCCGGATCATAATGGAAAACCAAATTACTGGCGTCGTCACACGAAGCAAAGCTGCTGGAGTCGAGCAGCGACCTGAAGAGGATATCGCTATTGTAACACGTGGTGAAGAAATTGCCACATGTGCGTTATCCGGGTCGAGAGCGAGCAGCCGTAGCCACGAAGCCCTGGAACATGACAACACGTGTGTTCCCACAGTACCACGTGGTGAAGGAAATGCCACGTGCTTGTCTGTGCGGTCTAGATCAAGCCGTCAGACCCGTGAAGCGCTGCGCCGCCGTGCTGCAGCCGAATACAGGGCCGAACAAGAGCTTGCCAAGTTGAAGCAGGAACGGCTGGTAAGAAAGAAGCTGGCATTGGAGATCGCCGAGATCGAGGAGGATGAAGAGGAACACTGCGCTCCGAGTGTCTATAGTCACCGTAGCAACAACGTGGTTGAGTGGCTAAGGTCCAGTGATTCCCCTTGCGGACGCGATGATGTAGCGCCTCTCGCACCGGCTGGCACGTGTTCAACCGACGGCATAGATCGAGAGCGCTCACGTGAGCTCGCACATGCGCCGCATGCGGCGACCAGCGCCCACGTATTATTTGCACCCGTGACGTCTTCTTGCCCGCCTTCAAAATGTGCGCCTGTCGCTCCGCCCGCGACTATAACCACCGGCGCCCCCGCCGCACCTTCCGACATCATGCACCTAGCCGACGCTATCATCACAAGTATGAGTAAACGTCCGAAACAAAACTACGATCTCCCCATGTTGGATGGTAGCCCAGTGGACTGGATGGCGTATTGACGCGCATATGAAGCTACCGCGTCCATGTATAGCACGTTCGATAACACCGTGCGACTACAGGTTTAACTCCGAGGTGCGGCAAAGCATGCCGTCGAAGGTCTGTTGCGTACCGGGACCGACCCAACCGTCGTCATAGAGGCCCTGGAAGAAGAGTTTGGACATCCTAACTTACTTCTAGATACCGCGCCAAATAAAATAAGGAGTTTATCGCGAGTATCCGATAGCGGCGTCGAATTGCGAAACATGACATGCGTGTACATGTTGAGAAACATTAAAGCAGAGGGATATATCAACAACCCTCAACTTACGCACGAGATTCTGGGTAAATTAACACACGTGCAACGAGCGCAATATGGCGAGTTCGTCATGGTGAGAAACGTCCAAAGCAAAAAAGATCTTCGTGTATCACCAAATATAAATATGTTGCTCAACTTACGACGTACTTGGCGGATATATTTTTGCATATGAAAAAATCTAAAGATCCGATAGTTTCTGATGGTCAGTGGGCCAGTACGTTGGTTTACCCTTGCTCATAACTTCAAAGTGTGTATTTTTAACTGCACTTAAGAGCTGCCTTCCCTTAGTTGTAGTAAGCATAGATCCCTGCGTATGCGTATGCTTAGCATTAAAATCGCCACCTAGGATAAATCTCTGACCTAATAGTTCAAAGAGATGTAAATATCGCTGTTTTCTTATCATATGCCGTCGAGGACAGTATACGGCTGCAATGGACACGTGACAATATTTGGTTTTAACAGATACTGCCACGGCTTGAATGTCTTGTTCTTCATATTTAGACTTTGATTATAACTGCGCTACCTACTCTGGCAGAGTTGTGAGGGCAGAGCGAATTATATACCATGTATCCTCTAAATTTGACAAAGGATTGCTTAGTGAAATGCGTTTCGGAGACCAAACACACGTCTATATTTTCCTTGTCTAGGACTGCCTGCAACTCATTTTGATGTTTGAGGAGCCCATTAGAGTTCCACGCCATTATTTTAAGAGTGTTATTCATTTTTTTTTTGATTTTTTTTTTTTTTGATTATTTAAAACAGCTGTTTTAGTGCTGGATTCTAGTTTGTCTAATCTATTATCAAGTGACGTACTACACTTTAAGATCTGATTTATCTTATCCTCTAGATTCAAGGGCTGTGAGTTTTTCTTTTGCAGTAGTTGACTGGCAACTTGCTTTTTGTGCGTGTTTAACAAGATTTTGTAGGGTAAGACACTGTTGGGTTAGGTTAGGTTAGGTTGGGGTGCGGGTGGGGTGCGGGTCAGGTAACCTCCACGTTGGCCTAGTTGGTTGCTGGTCTCTTTCGGATACGTCCGGGGGGAAGAGCAACCCGCTGGGCTGGTGCACTCTGGGCACCGTCAATAACTGCCCATTCGTGGGTTCTTGTTGGCGGTGGCGAATAACCTGACAGGGGGGGGGGATGTCGTTCTGGGTGTTCCTCTGATTAGCAGAGGACACACCAGATGCGACATGGGGTTGGGATAGTCTGGGTAGGTAGGTAGGGGTAGGTTAGGTTAGGTAGGTGGGAGGTGGGGCTCGCTTCCGGGCCTCTGGGCGGGCCGCCTTCCCCTGCGGGGGGGGTTGCCCTGGTGCACTGACCAGCTCTGCACCCTGCTCTGCCCAGCTCTGCACCCTGCACTGCCCGGCTCTGCATCCGGCTCTGCCCGCTCTGCACCTGGCTCAGCCCGCTCTGCACCTGGCTCTGCACTCGGCTCTCCTGCGGTTGGTTACCCGAGTGCACTGACCAGCTCTGCACCCTGCTTTGACCAGCTCTGCACCCTGCTCTGCCCGGCTCTGCATCCGGCTCTGCCCGCTCTGCAACTGGCTTAGCCCGCTCTGCACCTGGCTCTGCGCCCGGCTCTCTCTCCTGCGGGTGGGGGCGGCCGCCGCCCGGGGGCGGGAAGGGAGCCCTCGAAGGTGTGCCGCGGATGTGCGGCGGGCGGTGATGACTTGTCGTCGCCGACCCTCCTTTGGCGTGGGATGGTCGGCGGGGACAAGTCGGTGGAAGGAGGAGGCGGCGGAGCGTCGGTCTCGACGCGCCGCCGCAGACGCGGTGGGCGGCGTCTGGCCTTCGCGGGCCGGATGCCGCAGACGCGGAGGGCGGCGTCTGGCCTTTCGCGGGCCAGATGCCGCAACGTAGGGGACCGTGGGCGGAGGACCGAGGTGTCCGACGTCCACATAAGGGTCCAGCGCGGTGGAGGGCGCGGCGCAGCACACCGTCTAGGTGTGCCCAGCGGGGGCGTAGTTGCGCCGTGCCCTGACAGCTCCTCTCGCTTCCCGGTGTGGTAGCATGCTGGGGAGCGGGAGGGCCTGGGCGGTGGTTGCCTCCTTTTGCGACGACGCCATGTCGCGGAAGGAGGCGGCGGAGAAGGGGTGGGGGTGGGCGGTTGTACGATCGCCTCCTCCCACCTCTTGGTGGTGATTAGCGGGCGACAGGCGTGGGGGCGCCTCTCGCCTGCATTGCACAATCACCACCCTCGTCGGGCGTTCCCGGGCCCCTCCTTGGGAGGGGCGAGAAGGGCCCACCATAAAGGTGGGCAGTCGTCGGCGGAGGACTGGACGTAAAGGCTGTGCCGGTTTCCCAGTCCTCCTCCACTCAGACGATGCGGGAGTGCCGCTGGGTTATTTTAGTGGGTATACCGGGCTTGCCCGGGGAGACCCACATAGCCCCCCATTCCCCCAATGGGTGGGTATGCGTAATGCATTTTTTCCCAGCGAAACCAAAAAAAAAAAAAAAAAGGTTGGGGTGCGGGTCAGGTAACCTCCACGTTGGCCTGGTTGGTTGCTGGTCTCTTTCGGATACGTCCGGGGGGAAGAGCAACCCGCTGGGCTGGTGCACTCTGGGCACCGTCAATAACTTCCCATTCGTGGGTTCTTGTTGGCGGTGGCGAATAACCTGACAGGGGGGGATGTCGTTCTGGGTGTTCCTCTGATTAGCAGAGGACACACCAGATGCGACATGGGGTTGGGCTAGTCTGGGTAGGTAGGTAGGGGTAGGTTAGGTTAGGTAGGTGGGAGGTGGGGCTCGCTTCCGGGCCTCTGGGCGGGCCGCCTTCCCCTGCGGGGGGGGTTGCCCGGGTGCACTGACCAGCTCTGCACCCTGCTCTTCCCAGCTCTGCACCCTGCACTGCCCGGCTCTGCATCCGGCTCTGCCCGCTCTGCACCTGGCTCAGCCCGCTCTGCACCTGGCTCTGCACTCGGCTCTCCTGCGGTTGGTTACCCGAGTGCACTGACCAGCTCTGCACCCTGCTTTGACCAGCTCTGCACCCTGCTCTGCCCGGCTCTGCATCCGGCTCTGCCCGCTCTGCAACTGGCTTAGCCCGCTCTGCACCTGGCTCTGCGCCCGGCTCTCTCTCCTGCGGGTGGGGGCGGCCGCCGCCCGGGGGCGGGAAGGGAGCCCTCGAAGGTGTGCCGCGGATGTGCGGCGGGTGGTGATGACTTGTCGTCGCCGACCCTCCTTTGGCGTGGGATGGTCGGCGGGGACAAGTCGGTGGAAGGAGGAGGCGGCGGAGCGTCGGTCTTGACGCGCCGCCGCAGACGCGGTGGGCGGCATCTGGCCTTCGCGGGCCGGATGCCGCAGACGCGGAGGGCGGCGTCTGGCCTTTCGCAGGCCAGATGCCGCAACGTAGGGGACCGTGGGCGGAGGACCGAGGTGTCCGACGTCCACATAAGGGTCCAGCGCGGTGGAGGGCACGGCGCGGCACACCGTCTAGGTGTGCTTAGCGGGGGCGTAGTTGCGCCGTGCCCTGACAGGTCTTCTCGCCTCCCGGTGTGGTAAAATCCATGCTGGGGAGCGGGAGGGCCTGGGCGGTGGTTGCCTCCTTTTGCGACGACGCCATGTCGCGGAAGGAGGCGGCGGAGAAGGGGTGGGGGTGGGCGGTTGTACGATCGCCTCCTCCCACCTCTTGGTGGTGATTAGCGGGCGACAGGCGTGGGGGCGCCTCTCGTCTGCATTGCACAATCACCACCCTCGTTGGGCATTCCCGGGCCCTTCCACTAAGGGAGGGGCGAGAAGGGCCCGCCATAAAGGTGGGCAGTCGTCGGCGGAGGACTGGACGTAAAGGCTGTGCCGGTTTCCCAGTCCTCCTTCACTCAGACGATGCGGGAGTGCCGCTGGGTTATTTTAGTGGGTATACCGGGCTTGCTCGGGGAGTCCCACATAGCCCCCCATTCCCCCAATGGGTGGGTATGCGTAATGCATTTTTTCCCAGCGAAACTAAAAAAAAAAAAAAAAAAAAAAGGTTAGGTTAGGTTGGGGAACCCCCCCACAGTGCTTACGTCCCCGTCGTGTTCCCCGGAAACGGCCCAGTTCTGACCACCGTAACGGAGTGGCAGACTGGGTACGGCCAAAGTGCACTGTGCGATCGTTGCGTTTTTAATTTGTTATTGCGGTTTGTGACGATCCTGTTGTTGAGGCTATGCCTACACCTGCGTGGGATGCCCTCGGGCATTTTGTGAAAAAAGGCCCTTCTCAGGGCCAACCAAAAGGCCCTTCTCAGGGCCAACCAAAAGGCCCTTCTCAGGGCCAACCCAAAGGCCCTTCGCAGGGCCAACCAAAAGGCCCTTCTCAGGGCCAACCAAAAGGCCCTTCTCAGGGCCACCCAAAGGCCCTTTTCAGGGCCACCCCCGACGCTTCGGCGTCAGAAGCTAGCCGCGCGCCGTCTGCGGCTAGCTTCTTTGACACGGCGGACTCAGACACCGAGTCCATTGTGTTTGAGCCGGACGCGAGTTCGATGGAGGTCGAGACTCGTTCTCGAAAGCGGGCCTTCCTAAAGGAAGGGTCCGACGGCTCCTCCTCCTCGGCGAAGGAGCGCAAGCGGAAGGCGAAGGCCAAAAAGCCGGTCGTTGCAGCGGACACCCACGACGTGGGTCTTGCGGACGCCCAACGCGAGTTGGGCTTGGCCCGGCGGACGAAGCTCCAACAAGAGCTGGAGGAGCACGTTGCTCTTAAGGAGCAGCAGGCGCGCGTCGCCCGGGCCAAGTCCGGTTACGGCGCGTCCCGCGTCGTGTACGACGACCACACGTTGGCGGAGCTTGAGCGGATGGCTCAAGAGGATGAGGAGGGGATCGTGGAGGTCGCCACGAAGTCCTCGCACCTCAAGGGCACCTTCCAGAAGGCCCTCAAATGCCGGGCCGTGAGCATGCGCGGCATCATCGGGGCGCTGGTGCAACGCCAGGCAACCGAAGAGACGCGTCAGATGCAGGCGAAAATTGATCGCCTGCAGTCTGAGGTAAGCCAGCTTCATCAGAAGCTGGCTGAAGCCACGGCCCGGCCAACCCAAGCCAAGCCTGCGGCAGAAGCCCCCGTCCTCCATCACAACCTTGAGGATATCATCCGCACGGTTGTGAGGGAGGAGAGGGACTTTGTCCGAGCCTGCATCGCAGGCATTGAGGACCGGCTCCTACCGGAGCAAAGCCTCCGACCGCCGCTCGCGGCGGACGAGAGGCGGAGCGAGCCGGAGCCGACCTCCCAAAAGGAGGACGCCCTTCTCCCTTCCACCACCCCGACCGACCAGCAGGGCTGGACGAAGGTCGTCAAGGGGAAGGGGAAGGGCAAATAGACGGCAGCGGCCGTCCCCGCCATCCCCGCCAACGCCCCGCCTGCCAGCCAGCCGCAGTCAGCTGGCAAGGGAAAGGGGAAAGGGAAGGGGAAAAGCTCCCCCCCAGCCAAGAAGAACTTGGTGGTTCCCAAGACCGCAGCCGTCGTGGTGACACTCACCGCGGAGGCTGCGGAGCGGGGCGAGACTTACGCGTCCGTCATGATGCGGGCGCGTACCAATGCCGATCCCACCATTTTGGGGATCGGTAAAGTCTCATGCCGTCGGACGCAAGCCGGGGCTCGTTTATTCGAGTTCCCGGAGGCGGACGGCGGTAAGAACGCAGACCTCTTCGCGGCTAAGCTGCAAGAGGTCATTGCGGACGCGGCGAAGGTGGCCAGGCCAATTAAATCGGCGGCCTTAGAGGTGACCAATCTTGATGATTCGGTCACCAAAGAGGAGGTGGTAGCGGCAATCGCAGAAACAGGGGGTTGCAGCGTCGCAGCGGTGCAGGGCCGGGGCATCAGGCCCGGCCGCGGCGGCATGGGCACCATCCGCCTGGAGTGCCCAGTCGCCGCTGCCAAAGCCGTCCTAGCCAAGGGACGGCTTGCCATCGGTTTTAGCTCGGGTGTAGTCCGGGCACTTGTGGCTCAGCCACTTAGGTGTTACAGGTGCTTCGGCATCGGACACACCCGGGCTCTCTGTCCGTCCAGCATTGACAGGACGGACAGTTGCTACCGCTGCGGCAAGGAGGGCCATAAGGCCGCCTCCTGCAAGGCCGCCACGCCGCACTGCGCGGTGTGTGCCGCCAGTGGCCGCCCGGCGGGCCACGTCACCAAGGGGAGGAACTGCAGTCCTCCCCCCAAGAGGGGCAAAGCGCAGGCGTCGATCCGGCCTGCCGCTGCTGCCACCGCCGTCCCAGAAACTGGGACTACGACAGCTGCTGGCCTGGCTGAGGAGGGGGGTGCGATGTCCGACTAATGCATAGAGTCGAACATCGCATCCTCCAGGCGAACACCAACCACTGCAGAGCGGCCCAGGATCTGCTCATGCAGACCATGGCCGAGTGGTTGGTGGACCTGGCGGTGGTCGCCGAGCCGTACTCGATACCTGGCCGTTGGCTGGGTGATCGGGACGGCTTGGTGGCGTTGGTGTCGCGGCCCGCCACGGACTCCCCTCCCCTCTCGCTTTTAGAGAGGGGACCGGGATACGTGGCCGCCGCGTGGGGGGGAGAGATTTATTTATTTATTTATTTATTTATTAAAACTTCATGCAACATAAAGGTACATAGGCGGACTTAATGCCTGAGGCATTCTCTACCAGTCAACCAAGGGTGGTGAAGAGACAACATGGCAGGTGCATAAAAAAAGATACAGTAAAATGGGTACAATAGTAGATATATATATAGCTAAAATAAACAAGATAGCTCTGGCTCTGATATAGATGGCTCTGGTGGGGGTCTATTTCTCCCCAAACCGCCCTCTAAGGGATTTCGAGGATTTCCTCGAAATCCTTACGGCAGTCGCCGGGAGGGCGGCACCACTCCAGGTCACTCAACGCCAAGTCGGAGGCTTGGGGCAACCCGGCTGCCTCCTGCAACGTCCGGGGACGCGCCGCCGAATTCTGGGCGGCCTCGTGCGGTGTTTCCCTCCTCAACAGAGGGGCGGTCCACACGTGTGTGCGGCAACGGGGAGGATCGGTGGTAGACGTCTCGTTTGCCACCCCCGCCCTAGCCGCCCGCGTCGTGAACTGGCGGGTGGAGACGGTGGAGACTTTGTCGGACCACCGATATGTGCGGTTCGACATCTCCACCGGCCCCCGGGGGGGGACGGCCCGCTCAGGCCAATCTCCCTTCCCGCGGTGGGCTCTCACCCGTCTGGACCGGGAGGCAGCCAAGGAAGCGGCCTTTCTCCAGGACTGGCTCTCGCCCCCTGTCGAGCCCGTCCTGGACGTGGACGCCGCAGCGGTCCAGCTCAGGGGGTCCCTGACCGAGGTGTGCAACGCCAGCATGCCTCGGTCACGGCGTCCGCCTCCCCGTCGCACCGTGTATTGGTGGTCGGAGGAGCTGGCGGGGCTGCGGGCCACGTGCGTGGAGGCCAGGAGGGCCTACACGCGAAGTCGGCGGCGCACTACCCGATCTCAGGCCGGGGACGACCGCCTCTACGCCTCTTACCTAGAGGCAAAGACGGTCCTCAAGTCGGCGATGTGTGCCGCCAAGGACTCGGCGAGATGCTGGAGGGCCTCGACAGGGATCCGTTTGGGAGGCCATATAAGGCTGCGCGAAACCAACTGCGCCCCTATAGTCCCCCAATAACGGAGACCCTGGAGCCGGCGTTGCTGGATGGGGTGGTCCGGTCCCTGTTTCCGCGCAGGGCCGACTTCACCCCACCAACGATGAACCCCCCACAGGGGGTGGTGGCTCCGCCGGAGGAGGAGGTCCCTCCGGTATCGGCGGAGGAACTTCACGCGGGGGTTCTGTGTCTCCGCGCGAAGAAGACGGCCCCTGGACCGGATGGCGTCCCCGCACGGGTGGTGGCCATCGCAGCGTCCCTCATGGAGGAAAGGTTTCGGGACTTCTTCAGCGCGTGCCTGACGGCTGGGAGGTTCCCGAAACTCTGGAAGGAGGGGCAGTTATGCCTCCTCCGGAAGATGGGACGCCCGGTGGACTCCCCCTCGGCATACCGGCCCATCGTTCTGCTCGATGAGGTCGGTAAATTGTTCGAGGGGATCATCGCCACCCGGCTAAATAGCCTGTTGCGGGAGATAGGGCCAGACCTGTCGGACGCCCAGTTCGGTTTTTGACGGGGGCGTTCGACGGTCGACGCGTTGGCCCTACTCAGGGGCCAAGTGCAGGAGGCGGTGGAGTCGGGGGGCGGAGTGTTATCGGTGTCATTTGACATAGCCAACGCCTTCAACTCCGTGCCCCACTCTACGATATTGGAGGCACTCCGGTACCACGGAGCCCTCCTCCCGGGCACGAGTGTCATCTGTTACGCGGATGACACTCTCCTCGTTGCCCGGGGGGGGAACTTTGGGGAGGCGGCCTGTTTGGCCTCGGCTGGCGGATCCTTGGTCGCAGGGAGGATCCGCCGCCTAGGATTGAGGGTGGCGCTGAACAAGACCGAGGCCGTGTTCTTTCACGGGCCTCGGCAGCGCCGCCCTCCAGACGCCCACATCGTCGTGGAGGGCGTCCGGATAGAGGTCGGGGCCCAGATGAAGTATCTGGGCCTCGTGCTAGACAGCAGGTGGCGCTTTGGCCCGCACTTCAGCGGGCTGTCGACGCGCCTGCTGAAAGCCGCGGACGCCCTCTCATGGCTCCTCCCAAACCTGGGAGGGCCCAAAGACCGATGCCGGCGCCTCTATGCCGGCATCTTGAAGAGCATGGCGCTCTATGGAGCACCCATCTGGGCGGACTCCCTCCACAGGAGGGAGAATGCGACCGCCATCCGCAGGCCACAAAGGGCCATTGCACAGCGGGTGGCGAGGGCCTACCGCTCAGTGGGTTTCTCGGCGGCGTGCGCTCTGGCTGGCACCCCTCCCTGGGAGTTGGAGGCATGGGTGCTCGCCAGAGTGTACGAGTGGACGGCGCGGCGGAAGGCGCTCGGGGAGCGCCCCGCCGGTGAGGAGCGGGAGGCCGTGCGGCGGGAGGCGAGGGACGCAATCGTCCATCATTGGACGGAGGACCTCGCCACCGCCACCTTTGGCCGCCGGACGTTGGACGCGCTCGGTCCAGTCTTGCAGGACTGGCTCGAGCGGCCCCACGGTTTCCTCTCATTCCGTTTGGTGCAGGTGTTGTCCGGACATGGTTGTTTCGGAACGCACCTGCACCGGATCCGGAGGGAGGAAACCCCGGCGTGCCACGACTGCGGCGCGTTAGAGGACACGGCGCAGCACACCCTCGAGGTGTGCCCAGCCTGGGCTGAGCTGCGCCGTGCCCTAACAAGTGAGATCGGGCAGGACCTCTCACTCCCCGGCGTGGTCAACTCCATGCTGGGGAGTGAGGAGGCCTGGGCGGCGGTTGCCTCCTTTTGCGAGGTCGTGATGTCGCAAAAGGAGGCGGCGGAGCGTGCGCGGGAGGATGATCCTCTCGCGCCGCCGCTCCGCAGGCGGAGAAGGGGAGGGAGAAGGAGGTTGTATAATCGTCTCCTCCCTCCTCCTGGTGGTGATTAGCGGACGAATGGTGCGGGGGCACCTTCGTTCGCATTGCACCAATCACCACCCTCGTTGGGCGGGAATGGCCGGGCACTTGCGGTCGTTCCCGGGTCCCTCCACTAAGGGAGGGGCGTGAAGGCCCCGCTGTAAAGGCGGGCGGTCGTCGGCGGAGGACTGGAAGTAAAGGCTGTGCCGGTTTCCCAGTCCTCCTCCACTCAGACGATGCGGGAGTGCCGCTGGGTTATTTTAGTGGGTATACCGGGCTAGCCCGGGGAGTCCCACATAGCCCCCCATCCCCTGATGGGCGGGTATGCGTAATGCATTTTTTCCAAGCGAAACCAAAAAAAAAAAAAAAAGGTTAGGTTAGGTATTACAAGTTTATTTTATTCATAATTTGTATCTGTTTAGCTACTTCACACCCTCTATAGTTGGCAGGGTGCGGAAGACCACAGTGAACATATTTTGGCTTCGCTTGCGGAGATTTGGTACAGTTGGCTGTAAGATGCTTTCCAGTGCATTTTACACACCTTGGCTCTTTTCTGCAGTATTTATGAGAATGCCTATATGCCTGGTATCGCTTGCATTGGGAAATGAGTTTAGAATTTTTGAGTGGGTGTTTAAATTTTATACCCTAAAATGTTTTTTATGCCTTAGATTTTGATGACATCTTCGTCATTATTAAATGATAAAACGAACATATTTGGTGGTTCTTTACTCTTCCAGCTCAATTTGTTGTCTATCTATTTTGAGTCCTTGTGATGTAAGATCGTCTTTGATAAGATCAGGTTGAAAGGAATGTAATTTCTTCACAACAACTCTAATTGGTTTAACCTGCTTATTCTCGTACGAATACCAATGGTAGTCTTTTTCTGTCAAAAGCCTGGCTACAATCTAGGGATCTTTAAGTCAAGAGTGAATAGGTTACTTCTAGGCAAGCGTGCTCCATCGTCGACCAAATCATCGCTTACCATCAGGTGAGATGGTGGTCAAGCGCGAGCCTTTATCAAAATAAAAAAAAATAAAAATTACTCAATAAGAGTCTTCAGTTTTAGCGTTCACCTTCACACAAACCCCATTCATCATAATAACGGTAAATAATTCAGCTGGTATTGTTTCGGTAAGCGAGTTGGAGAACGTTTAGTAGTTCTTTACTGTTATGATTGGCGGTGGTGGGGGCACTTTTTTGACGGAAGTCTCTTTCGCATTTTTTTGTTGTTCTTCTTGTTGGGCAAGTACCCAAGTATTCCGGGTTGTTGTTTTGGTGAAAGGGAGGTTTTAAGGTTCCTATTCTGCCTGCTCTTGGCCCTTATCCTCTCAGTCACTTTAGCGAGTTCATCCTCGTCTGTGCAATATTGAACGTCACTTTTATGAATATGGCAAATATTGTTCTCTCGCTTTTCTGTTTTTCTAAGATTTCTTTGGTTTCTTTTTTTGCCTTCAAGCAACTTAATTCTCCTCGAAGGGCTTGTACTTGATCCTACAAGCTATTAATGTGATCATTCAGTTTACGTACCATACGTTGCAGGTTTTCTTGATCCGTTTTCTCCTGGTGTGACAGTCATACAACTGCTTTTCCAGGTCAGTTTTTATCTAAAATTACTGTGCAGCTATTTTTTTTGTTGTAAGGCGCGTTTAACACCTAAACAATAAATTATTATAAACACTTCATGATTTCCGCACTTGTCATGGCAATGACCCTTATAGATCGACGTATGTACACCGCGGCGACGTGATGACTGATAAATACTCTTAACTAGAGCACGAGCGCGCGATCTTACGTCCGTTCACTATTAAATTAAATACAAATTGAAATAAGAGAATGTTAATGTTAATGCAATCAAGCACGAGTAAAAACTCGTAATAAGCCAACAGTAGTGCAAATCATCTGCAACAGGATAATGCTGCAGTTTTTGAAATTGACCGTGCATAGTCATGTGGTAAATTACATTAGTGGAACATGTTGTGTGAAGTGATTTTTACAAGAAATTGTGCTGGCAAGTTGTGCTTAAGAAATTAAGCTAATGTTTAAAAAATATAGAATGGCAGGTGTTTAGAATACTAACGTTATTACTGTAACGCCTTCTCAATTTAATTAACAATATCTAGTATTATATTATCTGTGGCAATAAGCACAAACCACGTCTCATTTCCTGAACGCATAGCTGTCATAAATTTATATAAGTACCTACATCTTTGTACAACTTTTTCGTTTTTTTCTTCTTCATCTTGTCTTTGCACGGAATACAAATCTAAAATCATCTGAAGCCTTTTATTTCAACAATCCTGGATATGAATCCCCAACATGGTCCTAACGAGCGGATATTAATGAAGATTCAGTAATAATCAGTGGAAGTTAGAAAACTACGGGTTTATATTGGAATTGAAGATTTGAAGTAGCCCGGTACACGGAGTCCAAAGGTCAAGGCGAATATCAACTTGGAAATCTTGCTTTATTTGGAGAGAGATATTGGATAGCTGGATGTGGATAAAAACAGTGTTCAGTGGATAATATTATTGATAACACCCAGTACTCTCAATTAGGTTTGTTTTAAGGTTAAATTTCACGTAATTTTCCGAAAATTGTTAAGTGTAATACCGGTGTCCCAAAATGACTGACAAGGAGTTAATTAAAAGAAGGGCAAGTTATAAGGGACGTTTGACAGCTTTCTCTAATTATGTCAATGATTTGGAAGATTCGTTGAATCCATCACAGGTGTGCGAATTGCAACTACGTTTGGGTAAGATAGAAAATTTATTTGTACAATTTGACGAGGTTCAATTAAGATTGGAGTGTTTAGTTGATGACGTCAATAGTCAACTCCATGAGCGAAACGAGTTTGAGTCCATATATTACAAGAACTTTTCCAAGGCTCAAGAGTTACTTACACGTAATTTAAAACCAACTAAGGATGATGATCCTTTGGAAAATGATAACTCTTCATTACGAACGCATAATCGTAGGCTTGTTAAATTACCTACCATACAACTGCCAAAGTTCAGCGGTTCTTATGAAAAATGGTTGGAGTTCCACGACACGTTCTCTAGTTTGATACATTTTAATGATGAAATTGATGATGTCAACAAATTCCATTACCTTAGGGCTTCTCTCGAGGGTTCAGCTGCTGTGGTAATTCAATCTATAGAGTTTTCTGCCAGTAATTACTCTGTCGCCTGGAAAATATTGTGTGAGCGTTTCGACAATAAGCGGATTTTAATACAAAATCATGTAACAGCATTATTTAATCTCGAAACAATTAGGAAGGAGTCATCTGTTACTTTAAAACGTATAATTGATTCTGTAAACAAGAACTTGCGTTCATTGGAATCATTAGGAGAACCAACAGAACATTGGGACACACTCTTAATTCATATAATTACAAATAAGTTGGATTCTAAAACTTTTCGCGAATGGGAAGAATTTAAAGGTGGTTTAAATAAAGAAAAGTCAATCACATTAGAAATGCTTCTTGGTTTTTTGCGAAATCGTTCAGACTTATTGGAAACAATTGAAATGTCTCAAAATAATTCAAATAATAATTCTTCTAATCCTAACAATAAACATAAAAGCATGGTGTCTGTGACCAGCACATCAGCTAGTCGGCCTAATGTTGGTTCTAGTTCTATGAAATCGTGCCCGAAATGTCGAGGTGAACATACCCTCAGTAACTGTTCACAATTTTTAGGACTTAGTAATGAACAGAGGTTAGAGTTACTACCACAATATAAAATATGTTTCAATTGTTTCCGCACAGGCCATTATGCCAATCATTGTAAATCAAGTGGTTGCAAAGTGTGTAAGCGCAAGCATAACACACTTGTTCATGTTACAGATGTCAAAGCTAAGTCTACAATTAAACCATCTACTACCATTGGTGACCGTGATGACAGCGGTTCAGCGACTGAACCATTGGCTAATAATAACTTAACACTATCAGCACAAGTCTCAACGAATGTACAAACTAAAGGAGAAGTCCTTTTAGCCACTTCATTATTAAAAGTTTATGATGGCAATAACCACGAATATCTCGGTCGCGCCATTCTTGACAGTGGCAGTACGTCGTGCCTTATAACAGAAAAATTCTGTAAGTTATTAAATTTACCGACTATCAAAGTTAACGAGTCACTGATGGGTATAAATAATTCTAAGTCACCAATAGGTAAAATGTGTTGCGTGCCAATAAAATCATTAAATGAAAACTTTTCTAAAAATATTTACTGTTTTATCTTACCTTCTATTACTGGTGAAGTTCCTTATCGACAGTTGGATCTTAATGAATTAAATATTCCGAGTAATTTAAGTTTAGCTGATCCTCACTTTCATGCACCATCTCCTGTGGACTTCATTATAGGTGCAGATGTTTTTTGGGACCTCTTGGGTACAGAAAAGATAAATCTCGGTATTGGCAAACCGGTGCTGTATGAAACTAGACTTGGTTGGATAGCTTCAGGCCCTATGCTACATAGTGGCCAAGTTCCGTGTTCGCTTCCTCTACTTTGTAATTTTACAAATATTAATAGTCCCGAAACTATAGTGGATAGCTCAAATACTGATGACATTCAAAACCTTTTAATGCGGTTTTGGCAGCTTGAGGAAGTTAGCCATCAGTCATCAGCATATTCTCAAGAGGAGAAAATGTGTGAAGAGCATTTCATTCAAACCACAACTCGCCTCGAAGACGGCCGTTTTTGTGTGAGAATACCTTTAAAACAGTCATATCATAACTTAGGAGACTCTGTTCACAGAGCTAAGCACTGTCTGCTTTCATTAGAGCGCAGGTTTAAGGGTCAACTATCATTTAAAGCACGTTATTGTGATTTCATGAAAGAATATGTTGAGTTAAAACATATGTCAGAATGTGTACCTGATCCACAGAAGGTTGCATATTTTATACCTCACCATGGCGTTGTGCGTGAAAGTAGTTCAACCACAAAACTCAGAGTGGTGTTCAACGCTAGTAGTCCCACCACCTCAGGAGTATCGTTTAATAATTTACAAATGATAGGACCTACTGTACAAGATGACTTGGTGTCAATTCTTCTTCGCTTTAGGAAATATAAATATGTCCTCTCCGCAGATGTGGAAAAAATGTACCGCCAGGTAATAGTACATCCAGATGACAGGCATCTACAACAAATCCTATGGCGGGATGCGCCCTCAAAGCCTATGGTAGCCTACCAGTTAAATACGGTTACGTACGGTACCGCTAGCGCACCGTATCTTGCCACTAGGTGTCTCAGACAGGTAGGGCTCGATTGCACCGACAAAAAAATTGCTGTTATCATAAAACATGACTTTTACGTCGATGATTTGCTTTCGGGAGGGGATACAATTGAAGAGGTCCTTGAAATACGTCATAAGGTAACAGCTGAGCTGGCTTCAGCTGGAATGCCGTTACGTAAATGGAAATCAAATAATTCCCAAGTGGTTTCTGATCATACAGATCGTTCTTCATTAAGCTTAAACATTGGTTCAACAGAACCCTGCAAAACTTTAGGTCTGAGCTGGCAGACTGAGCCCGACGCGTTATGTTATTCAATTAATCCCAATATTACTAATATAATGACAAAACGCGGGATACTTTCTATAATTTCTCAGATTTTTGATCCGCTAGGTCTATTGGCTCCATATATTATTGTTATGAAAACTGTCATGCAAAAACTTTGGGTACATAAATTGGGATGGGACGATCAGTTGCCATCTGACATATTAAAAATTTGGTCCAATGTTATACGTGACTTACCAATGTTAAATTCATTAAGTATTCCACGGATTATACTTTGTGACTTGTATACAGACATGGACCTGCATATATTTAGTGACGCATCTCAAATTGCATACGGTGCATGTCTATATGTTCGAAGTACAAGTCATGATGCTAATGTCCTAGTACGTTTACTTACAGCCAAAAGCCGAGTAGCTCCAATTAAACCAACTACGATACCAAGGCTTGAGCTTTGTGCAGTGTTGGTTGGTGTTCGTCTTTACGAAAAAGTGATTCACGCTCTTAGAGCTCAAGTCAGAAGTGTCACCTTTTGGACTGACTCTACGGTTGTATTAGGCTGGCTGAAGATGTTACCAAATAAATTACAGCCGTTTGTGCGCAACCGTATCGCAGAAATATTGGACAAGACAGCTGCATGCTCCTGGAGGCACGTCCCTACAAATTTAAACCCAGCTGACCATATATCACGCGGTACAGATGTAAGTCTGCTGAAATCTTTAGACTTGTGGTGGTCAGGCCCTGAATTCTTGAGATACGACATCTCGAAATGGCCTAGTAATCCTACAGTACAAAAGGAAAAACTTCCTGAAATGCGGTCCGAAGTTTCTTTACTTGTCACAACCACAAGTCCACTGCCAGTTATAGAATTTAATAGATTTTCAAATTTCACTACTCTTAAACGGTCGGTGGCATATGTATTGAGATTTATAACAATGTACACTAAAAATGGATCACCTAAAAATCAATTTCTCAGCACTGACGAATTAAAACAGTCATTGAATTTTATTATAAGGCTCTCGCAAAAGGACTCATTTCCAGAATACACACTTATGTTAAATAAAAAAGATTTACCAAAAAAGAGTCCATTGATTAAGTTCAAAGTTTTTCTAGACGAACATAAATTAATGCGTGTCGGAGGTCGACTCGAAAATTCACAATTTTGTTACGACAAAAAACATCCTTTATTATTACAGTCCACTCATATTGTCACAAAATTGTTGTTCGAATTTATGCACAAAAAACTTATGCACGCTGGGCCGCAACTGTTACTAGCGTCCGTTAGAGAAAATTATTGGCCGATTGGTGGTAGACGTTTAGCTAAATCAGTTTATAATAAATGTATTTTATGTTGTCGTATGAAAGGTCAGGTGGTCTCTCCTCTTATGGGTAATTTGCCACAGCAGCGTTTGATTCCCGGGGGTTACCCCTTTGAAACTGTAGGTGTAGATTACGCTGGACCGATTATGTCAGCCACTAGACAAGGACGTGGTTGTCGTCTTACTAAAGTATACGTTGTTCTTTTTGTATGTTTCACGACTAAGGCGGTACACATCGAGTTGGCAGGTGATTTAACAAGCAACAATTTTTTATCAGTTCTCCGTAGATTCGTTTCGCGAAGAGGAAAACCTAAACACATCTACTCTGATAATGGGACCTCGTTTGTTGGAGCATATCACGAACTTGGCCACTTCATAAAGCATAATTGCAATTCGTTGTCCAGTGATTTAGCGAATGAAGAAATAAATTTTCATTTTATCCCTCCATATGCTCCCCACTTTGGAGGTCTTTGGGAGGCCGGTATTAAATCTACCAAATATCATTTAAAGAGAGTACTGGGAAATTGTAATCTTACATTTGAAGAGTTGAACACCCTGTTAGTCCAAATAGAGGCTTTACTCAATTCTCGCCCACTCACAGCACTCTCATCGGATCCCAACGATTTGTCGCCGCTAACGCCTGGACACTTCCTAATAGGACGGCCACTGACAGCACTACCTGCACCTAATCTCGAGGACCGATCCGTGACTCATTTGACCAGATATCAGAGGATAGAGCAACTACGTCAGCATTACTGGTCCCGATGGAGCAAAGAATACGTCTCAGAGCTTCAGCAGCGAGTGAAATGGCGATCCAGTACCAAGCCATTAGAAAAGGACACTCTTGTGCTCATTAAGGATGAGAAACTACCTCCTTTAAAGTGGCGATTGGGCCGAGTCACGGCAGTTTTCCCTGGACAGGACGGCATCAGCCGCGTCGCTGACATCAAGACGACATGTGGAGTGGTTCGGCGAGCTTTCAGCAAGATATGCCCGTTACCTCTATCTCACTCAGAGGATTCTGGTTGAGAAACTATCTCTCAACGCCCGGGGGGATGTTTAGAATACTAACGTTATTACTGTAACGCCTTCTCAATTTAATTAACAATATCTAGTATTATATTATCTGTGGCAATAAGCACAAACCACGTCTCATTTCCTGAACGCATAGCTGTCATAAATTTATATAAGTACCTACATCTTTGTACAACTTTTTCGTTTTTTTCTTCTTCATCTTGTCTTTGCACGGAATACAAATCTAAAATCATCTGAAGCCTTTTATTTCAACAATCCTGGATATGAATCCCCAACAGCAGGTAAATTAAAATCCTAGACTAGGATCTTCTGTGTGATGGGATTTAGTCTACATAATTTAGTCCAGGGAAAAATAAATAGAAATTATTATTATTTCTGTGTAATTTCATATTTTTATTCAAAATTGACATTTAAGTACTCGTACTTTCTTGACCATACTAAACCGGTTGTTCTTCTAAACCATACTAACTGAGTCTCACGTCATCTCGCTCCTACTTTTAAAGACCGCGATTGTCGTCAGCTGGCATTAAGTATATCTGATTCTTACGCCTTTTGCTCATGGGAGTAGGCAGTATAATATAAAATAGTGTTGATTATATCTTACCATACCAAGATTGAAATAACCATGCGTTATCCGTTGATTCGTCCGTTTCCATATGGGACAAGCCATACGTACGAATGGTGTATTTCAGCTTTTCGGGACGTGACTCCTCTGACATACCCTGTCAACACAATTTGTCATTTACAAAAAATAATACAGGCTAACCTCCACTCTTTGCAAACCAGCTATGGAAAGATGTATGCTTGGAGTCTCCCTGAGACATTGAATCCGAAACGACGTGATCCGGCAGAGAACCAAGTCGACATAGCTCACAGAATAAACAAGCTGAAGTGCCAATGGGCCGGCCATATTAGCCGTACCACGGATGACTGTTGAGGTAGACGTGCTCTAGAGTGGAGAACACGAACGTGAAGCGACGATCTTAACAGGATGGCTATACTAGCAGCTGGATGAATGTTGCCAAAAACGAAATAAATGGCGCGTGATTGGAGAGGCCTATGTTCAGCAGTGGACTACTGTAGGCTGATAATGATGATCTTGGCCTTCCACAGCTACAATGCACCACAATTTGTACTTACATGAAATAATAATATGACGATAAAATGGGTCATGTGGTAATCTTTATTTTCCTTTAGCATATCAGTCATGTAGTAAGACAGTGAAGATAAATTCGCAGCCGGGAAGTAGCCCCGTGCTTCAGAGTTACCTGTGGGCATTACAATTAAATTAAGAGATGTATTTTGTGAAGTGGTGTGGGCAAAAAAAGCCCTTAATTTCAATAACGTATCAGTTAGTAGAATTGCCTACTGGAGATAGGAATTTTCTTATTACTAATTTAAGTGATTTTACTATCAATTATTGCCTAATAAATCAAATCATAATTTATTGAGCACTCAGTGTACGCACAGATTGATTTTTGGCAACTTATTTCGATAATTGTAATCGATGGTCAAGTTCAAAACAATTGTTGACATGTTAATTGGATTATTATTTGTGTAATTACCATTGTTTACTTACGACAATTATTCTTGTGATATTTGACTAATTTAGAATGTGAGTTTTATTTGATTTAACACATTTTAGTGTTTTGTATCAAGTAAACACGTGACGTACTTCCGTATGTCATCGGACAGAGTTGTTGTGGAGGGATAGCAAGGTATAAAAGAGCTTGAATCGGTATGCAAGTCAGTCTATCTTCGGATAAGACTAATAAATAATATCTTCGGATAAAGAGCTCCCCTGCTCCCGACTATACTATCGGTTTATTTGGTACAGCACTGCTGTATATTCACATAGCTGTATTGGCTTGCTGATGGCGAACGATACACTTTGTACTTGGGTGGCTTAGGCTGCTGTACGAACTGTAACCTTAAGGGTTTGTTCGTTTAACTGTATTGTTACTATACCCTTTTAACCTACTTTATCTTCTTACCATTTGTATTGTTTTATTAGTGAAACTAGTACTGTAATTAACAACCTTGTTATTCATATAATTCATAATCATTTATTTGCTAATATGGGTAATTACAAAATGTTGTTAAAAATATAGCACAGTCCAACCATATTACACCTTAAGGCATGCAAATCACATGCTTGATAACACATTTGCTTGCAAAAATAATTTATAATTTACAACACAATCTATTTTGTTTTGTCAATTTATGTCACTAGAAGAATTAAATTTAAAATGTCATATATTAAATGAAAATGTCATGATAATAATATGTAATAATTAAATTTGTGTTGGTTGTACAGTTCTTGTTTATCCAACAAAAATGGAAACGCCCAAATCCTGACCGTATATACCCCTCGGCCCTCATGATCCTACATATTGTAACGGATAAATAAAATTCGGGCAGAGCTTTGTTCAGATCTTGTATTCGCAATCGAAAGAGACAAATAAATGACTGGCAATCGCTTATATTAACACATCCCCACTGCTTAGCATGGCTTGACTGAAGAGGAGGCTTCAATATGGCGGCTTTGCTTCGGCGGGCTCGGCGGGCATTGGTCGGTTGCACGTAGGCTGACGTCACATCCGTAACAATATACATAAAAATTAATCCCTATTTCCCTTGGTCACGGCATCACGTGCGAACGGCTGGACCGATTTCGCTTATTCTTTTTTGTTGTGTTTGTTATTGTTAGGAGAAAGTAGGGTAGGTAGGGTAGGGTAAATAGGGTAGGGTAGGTAGGGTAGATAGGGTAGGGTGGGTAGGGTAGGGTTTTTTTCTAATCCCGCTCAACGAAGTTGGCGCCTAATCTGTGTAAATTCTTTCATTCCATTCCTCTTTCATGCTTCTCGTACTTTCATTCTTCATACCATGGTTCTTCTTGCATACGTCTTCTTGTATACAGTGGGTGGAACTCCCACTTTATTTAAATACATAAAAGTCAACTTTATTTATTTAGTGCAAGGTTAAAAGAACAAAAGTGCTACATATACAAGATACAAAAAAGTGCACAGTAAAATATGCAAAAAGTGCTGCAGATCACAGGTAAGGTACAGAAGTGCTGTTTATCACAGCGAAAAATCACAATATAAATAATGCCTTACATTTAGGGATGAGAAGCTCAACAGTGCTTTTCACCCACAGAACAGAGAAGACAGTAGAAATCGTATGTCGCTTCATTAGTATCGGAACCAGCGTACCCAAACTCACACATATACAGGTTAATTATATTTCGTAACACTAAGAAATCTTTGGTGTGATTGGTAGTTTGAAAGTAGGAAATATAACAGTCGTCGCTTATTTGAAAATAAACCACATTTTAATGATCATAGAGTTGTTAATTGACTATTCTTTTTAAGTATTTATTACATTTTCCGTTAAAAGCACACATGTTTAATAAGCAAGTTACGCTACCCGCCGCTAGATGTCACTATACTAAATGCATTCAATTTAAAGCTGTATTTCGTTATTCATAAGATTTATATTTGCGTAATGAGGTCATTACAATTCGTTTTCCTCTAGAGATGTACCACCGTCGTTGACTTATTTATCGACAATCCGTTTTATTTTGAAACAAAACAAAATCGAAAAATCGAATCCGATAAATATTATTATGCTTGAAATCAAGTGTTTATATACAACTGAATATTTCAAATCTTATGACTAATAACAAAACAAACTTACATACAAAGGGGAGAGGGAAAAGGGCTCATAGCGCATCAAAAAATTCGTCCACATCGATGTCAATGGGAAACGTGCCCAGAACGCTGGCAGCATTGCTACGTTGAATGGCAATGCTGATTCTCTGGCTGAAGAAAAGGCCAGCTCTCTGGTCACGCGAACAGTCAACTAACCATTTATTTATGTCTCTAAACACTCGATGAGCACTCGGACCCCATTGAGGTTGAGACATTAGTCTCAACCTCAAACGGGTCAAACATATAACTGCCAATAAGGTTGGTTATATTTGCGCCGCTTGAGGTTTTCTGCACCAGCAGCAGCTGCCCCAGCACAGCCCGCCGTTCTAAGGGATGGCGCAAGGGTATCGACACATGTTGCATCCCGCACCAAACGCCTACCCAACTTCCAAGGCATTATGGCCATCCCATCCGGTCTCTTCCCATCTTCGCATGCCAAGACATTGGGTTCCAAAACAGCTGGCACCCCAGCGGTGACAAGAGCATGACGTATTATGTCATTAATGACGTCGCTGGCGCCCGCAGCTGCGCCGTTTGCGGCGACGTCTGCAGCCCACTTCTAGCGCCGCCCAGTTTAAGAAGCGCGAGCCTTTCCTTTCTAGAAACTCAAGAGCGGCTCTGTTTTCTAAAGTAGCGACCACTGTACTTGTAAGCTCTTCCCCTTGTGAGTCCTGCCCAAATTGGTCGCTGAGGTGCTTCAAGATGTCCCGCATCGAGGCTTCCGCCGTCATATATATTATTTAAAAACAAAGAATTCAAAATAGTGTTTATATAAATTTATTCTAATACTTATTTATGATTTATAGAAAATATAATTAAGAATTGTTATGTTAGACTACTAATCCGTTTTAGAAAATTATTCTATTGATAGAAAAATAAACCCTGTAGCGTTTACCCGATAGATATTAAACTATATTCTGATTTTTAATTTCGTAGACTAAACTGACATTTGGAGGTTGCCACTTTATCGTTACATTAAAATATTAATTAAAAAATAATTAATTAAAATATTAATTATTCGATTACCCTTTTTTCGATTAGAATTCTACCAATAGACTACCCATATCCATGCTTTATTTATTTTAAACTTTGTTAAGGCAGAACTCGAAAAAAAAGGGTTTGAACATGGAAATGTATTTGATTACTAATACTGAATCACCAAAAAAAACCGCACAGTGATTTAATTTTTTTCAGTAATATCATAGAACACCGAGAACATTGTAAGTTTAAAATATCGATAACTATTATCGATAACGGCAATCTCTAATTGAGTAGCTGACTGTGACATGTGCATAGTTGGAATCTTCGAGAACAATATGTTTAAATTTAAAAGAAAGTAGACCTTAAATTTAACAACATAAAATCAACTTTTACTTTTGTGTGGGCGGGGCAGCAGACATATGCGGAATTGTGCAAAACCCGGGGTACGCGGGCCCCGCCTACTTGCGACTTCTACTGTAGAAGGCGTTTTTTCTGTTCTGTGGCTACATTGATCGTGTTAAAATGAGTGTGTGTGTGTGTGTGTTTTTCTGTTCTGTGTTTTCACCATACAGACAATCTGTTTTCTTAGTTACTACGCCAGTGCACGGTTCGTCATTGCAATTTTGTGCGTGCTATTCTATGCTTCTTACAAAATATTCTTATAATACTAGTGGAGCATAGTGCCGCTTCAGCTTCGGTTTCGTGCAATGACGGTGGAAGTCACATTAACACAGTACACCAGGAACTTTTCCTTGTGTTGCTTACTCATGAGCCCATGCAGGCTCACCTTCGTCAGTCTCCTGTCCAGCTCACGTTCGAGTTGGTAGCGTTCCCTGATAAATAACGGGCAATCTACAAGTATGTCCTGGACAGTCTCTGCCACGCCTGGATCGCAGACGCACGATGGGCTCTCTTTACACTTGAAGCGATTCAAGTATTCAGAGAACCCGCCGTGCCCCGTGAAAACTTGCGTGAGGACGCCTTCAGGCCACACCTGTTGTACAATACGGAAAGCCGCTATTGCATCCGGAAGAAACATTTTCGTCACGGAAGCGGTCTCGCCTGACACATGTCTTCGTTTCCATTCATCAAGCGATTCCAAACGGATCTGTCGCTTGATAAATGAAACCGGACACTGGTCGAAGTCTGGCTTCCTCCGCAGCGACAACGCTGCCTCTTTAGCCAACTCGTCCGCTCGCTCATTCCCCGGCAGGCCCGCGTGGGCCTTGATCCAGAACAAAGACACAACTTTGCTCTGGCCTAGGGCGTGAGCCAGGTTGGCGCGCGCGCGAACCGCCAGGGGATGGAGAGAGCCATGGTTTGCAAGCGTCTGCAATGCAGACATTGAGTCGCTGTACAAACCATAGCTCGCCTCTTGCCGCTTGAGGATCACTTCGGTCGCTTTGCAAATGGCCAGGAGTTCCGCCTGGTAGACTGTGCAGTACGCGGCAAGGCTAAGTTTGAGGTTCTGGACTTCGCCATTATTATCCCAAATGGATAATGCGGCTCCGACCTTCCCCTCAATCTTGCTGCCGTCGGTGAAAATTCGCACCGCCTGCACGTTGTTGCTGTCTAGCAAATGTTGGTCTGCCAGGCAAATGAACTCCAGGGGCATTTGCGTAGCTGGATGAGGAGCCTCTGCAAACCCTTCCACACCCTCGATCTCCCTATCTCCTGGCACATACCGAGATAGCCCCCTCCTCGCTACATACAGGGTGGCTGCCTCCTGTATGCGCAGATCTAGAGGTAGTATTCCGGAAAGTACCAGTGCCGAGTTCAGGGAGACAGTACGGTAAGATTTACAGATCTTCTGGACGAATCCTCGTTGGACTGAGCCTAGCTTCTTCCGTATTCCCAGCTTCTTCGTAGCGGGAGCCCAGGCTGCGGCCGCGTACGTTATTATGGGCTCAATCATAGCAGTGTAGATTGTGTGTATGATCTGTGCGTCCCCCAATTCACTTTAGCCGCGCAGGACAGCTGTTTATAAATGTTAACTGCCCTCCTGCAGACGTTCGTGGTGTGCTCGTTGAAGGTGAGCTTCTCGTCTATAGTTTGACCCAACAACTTCATCTTTTGAACCATACCAATGTCGACCCCGGCCATGCTCAGCCTTGGGGTATCATACTTGCGCTTGTTGGTTACGACCATCGCACAGGTTTTGTGCGGTGCGAACCTCAGCTTGTTTTTGTCGAAACTTCGGTCGCTGAGTCCCCATCCAGAACCTGAGCAATCGACGCAAGCCCCTGCGCTGGCACCCGCTAGCGACCCAGCCTCCGTTTCTGCGGCCGACCCAGCTACTTCTGATCGTGTGGCGTTGTGTACGCATTCTTCTGCTCAAGTCCAGGCCACTCGTAGTACTGAAGTGCTGGCTACTACCAAGGTGTTAATGGCGGGTAGGAAGGGTAAGGGCGTGGTGGTTAGATGTATTTTGGATCCTGGGTCGCAAAAGAATTATATGACATCGCGTAACTATAGATACGGACTCAATAACTACCGTTCGTGGTATTGGTGGCACGTCGCAGCCCGTTCGCGGCTCGGTGAATCTTACGTTCAGCTCACGGTTTTGCTCGCAGCCTAGGTATGAAATTTACGCTTTAGTCTTGGGTCAGATAACCGAGCAGCTTCCTCTGGGTGCTATAGATACTGCCGAATTGAAGCATATTGATCCTAACCTACTTGCTGATGACAGCTGGGGTGTGCCAGGTAATATTGACATGTTACTTGGGGTCACGTTGTTCGCAGAGTTATTGCGACCCGGTTACGTGACCAGCGCACCCGGTTGCCCCGATGCATTGGAGACTACGCTCGGCTACATACTTCTAGGAGAAGCACCTATTATCGAACCTCCAACTGACACTCTGTCTTTCTTTGCGAGTTCTTTCGATAACTTCGATCTTCGTAAGTTTTGGGAGATTGAAGATGTTACTGCTACTTCCATAGGGAGTGTGGATGATAAACACTGTGAAGAGTTTTATTGTAGCACAATTACCCGCGCTCCAAATGGCAAGTATGTTGCAGCTTTACCACTGAAAACAGACGGCGTTAGGAAATTCTTTTGATTTAGCTCGCAAGAAATTCCATAGCCTCGAACGTAAACTTAAATCGCTTCCTAACGTCAAGCTTCTTTATGATGACGTCATACGGGATTATCTACGGAACAATTATATTTCTTTGGTGCAGAATATCGTACCTAAATGTAGGTTGGCCAAACGAAATTGTAAGGAGCGAGCAATGGAGTACTATATTCCTCACCTTGCTGTTATTCGAGAGGATAAAGTGACCACTAAGCTGCAGATAACGGTACCTCGCTCAATGATATCCTGTATGCAGGTCCAGTCCTTCAGGCTGACCTTTTTAACATATTGTTAAATTTTAGGCTTTAAGAGAGAGAGACACTAATCTCTATTTCCGCAGATGTAAAATCTATGTACCTACGTATAGGTATACGCCCACAAGATCGTTCGCTTCAACGTATCTTAAATATACTTATCGGTTTAATGAGGAAGAAGAACTTCATATTTATCAGTTTTCAGTGCTTCCCTTTAGATTAAAGTGTAGTCCTTTTATAGCTATTCGCACTATCCAACAGTTATGTCAGGATGAAGGAACGCAGTAACCTCTCGCCAGGGACATTTTGCAGCGAGATATTTACATGCATGACATAGTTAGTTCTATACCTAGCACTGCGCTGGCTATAGACTCGGATCGTGAACTGATAAAAATATTCTCTCTCGGTGATTTGCAGCTGACAAAGTGGTCCAGCAATAGTGTCGATGTTCTTCGGAATATTCCAGAGTCTTTACGACTTTCACAGAGCGTGGACCTAAGTAAAGATCCAGCGCAGAAAATACTGGGACTTCGTTAGTTCCCGGATGAGGATTGTTTCGTATTCCAGGTTAACCCTAATGTTCGCCCTTGCAATTTACGCCTATGTTGTCAGACCCGACGGCAGTATCGTCGTTTCGCTGGTGTGTGCGAAATCAAAAGTCGCGCCACTGAAAGTAGTTTCGCTAGCTCGTCTCGAGTTATGTGTCGCATTTATCTTATCAACTGTGATAAAGCGAGTATATAATCTTTTCGCAGCTCGGCACGCCATTGAGGCAGTCGTCGCTTTCTCGGATTCAACTGTAACCTCGAGTTGGATTCATTCCGCACCGCATCGATGGCACACCTTCTTAGCCAATCGTATCGCTAAGATTCATGAAAATCTTTCGGCAGATCACTTCTTCCACGTGAAAGGGTCTGAAAATCCTAGTAATTGCCTCTCTCGCGGTTTAACGCCTGTTCAATTAGTACATCATCCGTTGTGGCTAAATGGACCGCCGCCGCCGTGGCTTCCGCGCGCTGAATGGCCGATCAAACCATTCGTTTCAAGCGAGTCGCAAGAGCTTCCTGTTGTGGGATTTGAGGGTCAGACTTCTTCAATGAACTGTCTTTTATTCGTAAGGGTTTTATGCGTTTTATTACTTAATTAGAATTACTAATTTACATGGGTTTCGAATCAGAATTAAGTTTTGAAGGTGGACCGACTACCAATTTTCTTCTGTGTGTCCTGTTGTCCAGTCGAACGAACGGTTGACCCGTAGACCGAAGGAATTGAACGATGTCAATGATCCTCGGCGACGACCAATCAGCGCTCCCGTCTACTCGACGCTAGAGGGTTCCGCGCTGCGTGTTGCCGACTCAACGCCACTAGATGGCGTTAACATATGCCCCCGGCCTTGGAAGTAGCTGCTTCCAACGAAGTACCGATGGTGTTGATGTGATGATGTTGAGTGATTATTGTGGATCTGTCTTCTCCTTCTCTTCTTGCGGTAATAAAGGACATATTTTTGAGAATGCCCTTCGCACCGTCCCGGTTGCTGTTTTGATGTCAGCGACTCGTGACAGGCCATCTTTCCCAGGAAAGGTATGAAGTATTCTTCCCAGGCGCCACTTGAGAGGTGGAAGATTATCCTCCTGGATCAGTACAAGAGTATTAGGTACCAATTCTTCCTTACTTGTCTTCCACTTCGTTCTGGTCTGAAGCTCTGCTATGTACTCCTTTGACCATCTCTGCCAAAACTGCTGGCGCATCTGTTCCACGCGGTCATAACGGGACAGGCGATGTGAAGCTGTAGTTGTGATATCTGGGCTGGCATGTGCGGTGAGCGGTCGGCCAATCGGAAACAGAGAAGGGCTGAGGGGAAGAAGGTCAGTTGGGTCTGTGGACAGTGGGTACATAGGTCGAGAGTTTAGGACGGCCTCGATTTGAGCTAATATCGTGCTAAACTCCTCATACGTTAAGTTCGCGTTACCGATAACACGACGGATGTGATATTTGCAGGACTTTACTCCTGCCTCCCACAATCCCCCAAAATGCGGTGTATATGGTGGTATGAAATTAAATTTTATATGATCATTAGCTAAAACCTCTATAATATTATCACGATTGTTCTTTAGGAATTGGGTAAGTTCATTCATTGCCCCAACAAAATTCTTACCACTGTCTGAAAATATTTCAGCAGGTTTACCCCGTCTAGACATAAACCGTTTTAGCGCTAATATGTAAGCCTCAGTTTTTAAATCAGTAACTAATTCTAAGTGAACTGCACGCGTTGAGAAACAGACAAATAAGCAAATATAGCATTTTTCCAGTTTAGCTCCTCCCTTTACGGTTCAAAATGAACATGGGTCCTGCATAGTCTACACCGCACCTCATAAACGGATAACCTGGTTCTAGCCTTTCTACAGGTAAGTTACCCATTTGAACTGAAATAGTTTTGCCATTAATACGTGTACATGTCACACATGTATGTACAACATTTCTAGCCAGATTACGGCCTCTGAGGGGCCACCAATTTTCTCGTATACTAGCTAACAGTGATTGAGGACCTGCATGAAGCTGGCGTTTATGCTCATATTGAAATAACAAACGCGTAAAGGTATGTTTACTACACAACAGGATGGGGTGCTTTTTATTATATGAAAAATTTAAAGAATTATCTAACCTACCTCCAACTCGAATAATGTTATTGTTTTCAACAAATATATTAAGACCAGAAATATTACGGGTAGCCTTTAAGGTTACATTCCTCTTTGATGAAATATCAAGATCAGGAAACGAGTGGTTTTGTGACATTTGAGTCAGCTTAATAATAGAGTTATTTAACTCATCTACATGAAGCGGGCCGTATTTACGATTTATTTTTATTTTATTACGAACGTTATCAATGAAACATAACATGTAAGCAAGTACACGCTTCATACGAGTAAATGAAGAGAATCTCTCAAACGGAAACGTATTCTCGTTAATATGCTGTACTAACAGTGTGGTAGTTAATTTAATATCTGGCAACTCATTAAAATTAACATTATGATAACTATGATCATAACTAAAATTACACAGCCGTTCGTGCAAAAATGCTGGACCGTGCCACCAAATATCAGCTGTGCACAGAGCGTCCAGCGTGACCCCGCGTGGCACCAAGTCAGCTAGGTTGGATTTACTTCCTACGTGTAACCATGGTAAACTACCAGTGAGTTCATTAATTTGAGCCACCCTGTTTTGTACAAATGTTTTAAGAGTGTTAGGTGACATTCGTAGCCATCCCAGCACAATTGTGGAATCTGACCAGAAATAAACATTAGTGAAATTAGAACGAAGAGAATTTATAATTTTTGTGTACAACTTTGAGGTTTGAGAAATCTTTATTCACAAAAGAATGCAATAATTCACTTACATGTGAATATTAAAAATAACAGTAGGTAGATTAATTATTGTTGGGCGTAAATACAGAGGTAGGTCAATAAAGGTAATTAATTAAATTTTGAGGGTATACAAGAAATACAACAATATTTTGGTTCGACACTGGTTCAAACATTGAAGTAAACAAGTCACCGTCAGTTACAATTACAACACGGACAAGCGTAACTGGATGTGGCTCGAAACTATTTCAAGGAAAGTGTGTTCTTTAATATTAATTGTTTGATTAGCTTTTTAAACGTAGTCGTGGATTTGGATTCCTTGAGGTCTCTTGGTAATTTATTAAACAATTTCGATCCTTCATATAAAATAGTTTTTCTGCCGTAGTTTGTTCGGGTTGAGTGCAGTTGTAAGAAGTCTTGTTCTTAGTGTCATTTTGTGTTTTTTTTTAGTTTTGGTGAAGGTAATGTTTGTGTGTATATTTTTATTAAGTATTTTTCTAATCAGTATGCATGTATTGTAAATGTATGTTTGTGTGATGTTCATTAGTTTGGTTTGTTTATAAAGAGTGTCTGTAGGAGTTAAGTAGTCATAATTAAACAAAGTTTTTAGTAGTTTATTTTGAGCAGTTTGCAGAAGGTTTGTATGTGACCTAGCTGCGGCGCCCCATATTTCAACTAGGTAGTCAATGAGTGGTTTAACGAGTGAGAAGTAGATTGAATAGCGAACTTGTCTGGGTAAGCAGCGAACGATACCTCGTAGCATACCAGTCAGCGATTGAAATTTTGATTTTATTTTTTGAATGTGTGGAAGCCAGGTTAATTTACTATCTAGGGTCAGTCCTAAATATTTTTCTTTATCTACTTTATTTATGATTTGATTATTTATTTTTAATGGTGCATAATTGCCAATTTTTTTGTTTTTTGCTGCGAAGATCATAAAATTAGTTTTAGCCGTATTAATGGTAAGGAGATTTTGCTGAAACCATAAGTTTAGTACATACAAATCGTTCTGTGCTTGTTTAACAATGATATCTATAGAGTGACCGAAGTAAAACAGACATGTGTCATCAGCATACAGTGTTAGGTCCCCCTTTAGGCCAATTCTGTGGACGCTGTTTATGTACAGGAGGAATAATAGGGGAGCCAAAATTGAGCCTTGGGGCACACCGCAAGTTATAATTTTGGGATTACTCTGAGTGTTACCAATCTTAACAACTTGGTATCGGTTTGACAAGTAAGATTTAAAAATTTTAAGGGCAGAGCCATTTATGCCTATTTCCATGAGTTTGTTTAGCAATAATTCATGACTAACTGTGTCAAATGCCTTATTCAGGTCAATAAAGACACCCAGAGCGATTTTCTTGTTATCAATATTAAGTTTTATAGTGGTTACAAGGTCTATTGTAGCAGATAGTGTATTTGATTTCGGTCTAAAACCATATTGTTTTTCGTATATAAAGTTAAGAGAGATAAGGTATTTTTCAAGGCGATTGAACAGGACCCTTTCAAATATTTTTGATAGCACGCGGGGCAGAACCAAGATGGGACGATAGTTATCCGGCTCTGATTTAACTCCGGACTTATAAATTGGTGTGACTTTTGCAACCTTAAGGCTATCCGGAAAGGTTCCCGATTCCATACATTTGTTAATGCAACCAGTGAGTTCGTCAAGAATTAAGTTTGCAATGCATTTCAGTGATTTTGTCGTGATTCCTTCTAGGCCTGAACTTGTGTTATTATTTAGATTATTGATTATTTTTAGGATTTCATCTGTTGTGGTTGGTTCTAGATTACGTAGGGAAGATGAGCTGGATCCAGATAAACTTGTTGATAGACCAGACGGGTGATGCTTTTTTGGAATTTGATTTGCCAGTATCGAACCTACATTTGCAAAGAAATCCTTGAAACATTCACAAATGTCCTTTAAGTCAGTAACAGTGCCGTTTTGTGTTTGAAGTTTACGAGGGGCTGATTTTTCAGTTAATTTGTTGCAGGATAAGCTGTTAATCAGTCCCCACATTTTCAATGGCTGTTTCTTGCAGTTTTCAAAGGCTTTCTTATAGTACTTTGTTTTCGTTCGTTGGATACATTCTGATACCTCATTTCTTTTCTTTACAAATATTTCTTCTTTTTGCTTGTCTTTTGGGTTTTTCTTGTGTTGATTCCATAAATTGTTTCTGTTGTTTATTTCATTTATGATTGATTTATTAATCCAGTCTTGTCTTGGAGGGTTTAGTGTTTTGCTTTTGGTTATTTTGCTTACCCAAGTAACACAAAACTGCATTATAGGATGTTACAAAGGGTAACATCGGTAACTTTAGCATTTATGAAGACTTATTACAGTACACTCGAACTGTAATAGCTGAAAATTACGCTTTCGTCTGTATAATAATGCTTTTATGCGTCACGGAGATAACACTGTAATGCTGCAAGCGTTAATATAGGTATGCAGTTCAGTATTAGTACTGTAAGCTGCAATTAAGCATTTTTATGGACTTTAACTCAGCAATATTCTGAATTGAAGGCCACAAGTGTACCCTTAGACTGCTTGCATTTTAAGAAAGAACATGTGAGCTACTATAATGCAATCAGTTAGTCTGTGACTTCAATTAACAATGATATAATGCGTCTTGCTGCACATAGTTGAACTTTAGTAGTGTTAATCAGCTTGTTACACGCAATCTTATAATAGCACTTATATAGCCCACATGATCACTATGGGTGAACTTATATGATGCTAAATTACAGCAAACTGCTATAAATTAGCTCACACGTTACCTATGATCCCGGTTAGAGCTGAATACGTGTACTAGCGTCGGCAATTAATCTACTAATGCAGTTAAATAAGATCTTGTAGACTTATCTTTTTAGCACCCCAGTTTGCAAAATAATATTACGAAAATCGGAGGAGTGTTTCTTGGGATGGTGTAGGTAACCAAATAACATAAAAGGATTGACACAACAGACGTATAATTTTGAAAAATAAATCCATGGATCCCTAGTGTAGTGTATAAGCTATGTTCTAAGTATGCATATACCTATGTACCTATGTTACTCGTGTATTCAAATACCAATTATTACTAATAAATGAGTCAGTTATTGATTAGCAGTCGGAGCGTTTGATTCTCCTCTAATACCCAACCTTACATGGCGACCCTGCCATGTTTGGAGATGGGGTGTCGGGTCGCAATGCAGGCGCACGGTGTGTGGTACAGATTTTCGTTCTAAGTGTACGTTGCGTTATTGAACTTTGTTCGAGAATAATCATAAACTTAAACAATGTGCAATTCTAACACTCCAAAACGAGAAGAAGTGATAATAAACCAAAATGGCATTGGATCATCAAATGTGGCTAGTACCGACCAGCTACAATTTCATCTTTCTGCAATAAGCATTGTGATGATGATAATTTTGGGTTTGTTGCTGATATTGGCAGCCTATTTTCTGTACAAATGCTATAAGAACTGTCATCGTACGTGGATTAATGACCAAATACTTCGTCAAACTTTGAGAAATTCGTTTACTCGGCGTGGTCAAAGAGGAACTGGAGAAGAAAATAGATGTTCGGCGTGTGCAACGCGATTTTCGGCGTTCAATTCCAGGTGTACGTCGTGTTCAAACAGCCCTGGGCCTAAGCCTAACCTAGCCTTCACGTCCTAAAGAAAATGTTGTGCCGTATGTGTGATATCGTAAGGATAACGTAAAAGTTATGTATAGTGAAGTGTCAAGAGTGCGTTTTGTGCGTTAAAGTGAACTAAAACCGATGAAAATGCGTTGGACTATGGTAACTGAATATATATAACCTTTTATTAGTTGTTAAGTATGCTAGTTATTTCTTTTTAATTAAATATGTCAGATTATGGCTCATGAGCTCAATGATATATATGAAAAATTGAGAAAAATTAAAGAAAATTTATATAAATTGAGCATTGAAAGGAGGACGCCAGAGCGTTTGAAAGAAAAGCTGAATGAGGCAACTATTGTGTATAATAGTTATTCTGTTTTACTTCTAGGGATTAGAAAACAAATAGATGATAAGATATTTAGTGGTGAAAGTTTGACATTAATTAAATCGCATTGTGATAAAATTGCAGAGTTATATTCTCAAATACAAGAGTTTTGTAATAAGTTACATATACGTGAAACTAATAAGAGTAGTTGTGAACTATTTGGCTCAACATCGAATCTCGAATCCAAAATGGAGTTTAATTTAAAAGTAGCCCTGAGTTTGTTACCAGTTATGAATAATGAGGAATTGACGACGCGTCAATTAATTGATGGTATCGATTACTATAGCTCTACTTTAAAAACCGAACAGTGTAAATTAAGTTTAGTTAACTTTGTCTTAAAGAGTCGTCTCTCTCAACAAGCAAAATTGAGACTGAATTCTGATTATCCATCCATTGATGCATTACTAACTGATATGCGTACGATTCTTTTGCCTAAAAAAAGTACCGTCGCCTTGCAAAGTAAACTTCAAACTTTGCGACAAGATCAAAGGTCGATTAATGATTATGGTAAGGAGTTGAGTGAGCTATTTATGGATTTATCTATAGCGCAAGCCGAAGGCAAAACGGAAAATCTAAAGATTTTACAACCTTTAAATGAAAAACAAGCCATTAAACGTTTTGCCGACGGATTACGCAATAGGCGACTTAGTACTATAATAGCTGCACAAAAATTTGAAACCTTAAAAGACGCGGTGCAAACAGCTATAGATGAAGAGACCATTGCAATACCGTCTCAGTCTGAAAATATTTTAACTTTTAATAGGAACCGAAATAATTATTTTCAAGGTAAGCATAATCGAGGTTTTTCTGGAGCCACCCGCCAGTTTCGAGGTGCCTCCACATATAACAATTTCAGCAGGCCTACCGTCCATCGTGGTGCGACTTCCTACCGAGCCCGTGGTCGTCCGTTCCAGAACTATAGTCGAGGTCAGCCTAAACAGAACCGAGGTACGTACTATAATTCTTATAAAAGGTACAACAACTCTAGAGGTCATCAACGGAACGTGCAACGTTGTGATGCAAATATACACGTTCTAAACGATGATGAGCCCACAAAAACTAATTTAACCGGAGAGCAGAGCAAGTTTTTTCGTGAATAATGGGTTTGTATTTGCTAGTAATAGTAATTGTTGCATAGAATTATACGTAGATAAGTATAACTACTTATTTTTAATTGACACCGGCGCTTCAATTAGTGCCATTAAATATAAACATGTGATTGAATTAAACATACCGATCCATAAAGAGAGCATTAAGATAAGCGGAATCGGTGGTACAATAGAAGCAATCGGATATGTTTATTTAACTATGAGCGATTGTAATGACAGAGGTAATTTATTTGATCATAAGTTTTATGTTTTTAATTCTTTGCCGTGTATGGCACATGCTATATTAGGACAGGATTTTCTAACGAAATTCAACGCTATATTATATATTAGTTGTAGAACTTTGACATTAAATAATAATATCACAAATGAAAAAGTAACATTGACTTTAAAATCAAATAACTCAAGGTTTTCTTATAATTTAACTTTGCCGCCAAGGTCCGAATCAATTCATTACATACCTTCTAACATTACAGAAGAGTGTCTTGTTTGTTCGTCTGAATTACGATCAGGAATATTCATTGCTAGCGTATTAGTTAAACCCGTAAATGGTATGATACCTATTTTAATCCTAAACACAAATGATAGTGAGGTTCACCTTGATACTATTGAACCAACTTTACACAAAATTAGTGACTATAATTTGTGTACTTTTGAACAGTGTAGAAATTTGAACGCAGACCGCGTTAAGAAATTGTTTAGCTTATTAAATTTAAATCATTTGAACGACGAAGAGCAAATCGCGATTGAAAATATTTGTGCAAAATTTTCCGATATATTTTTATTGCCAGGTGATAAGTTAACGACAACAAATATTTACAAACATCAAATTAGTTTACAACCCCATGCTCAACCAGTTTTTAGTAAACCGTACAGAATACCACATTCGCAAAAACATGAAGTAAACAATCAGATTAGTAACATGTTACGGGAAGGTATAATTGAACCATGTCAATCTGAATGGTCCAGTCCATTGTTATTGGTGCCTAAAAAGATAGATAATAAGGGCAATAAGAATTGGCGCTTAGTAATTGATTATAGGAAATTAAATAACTGTATACAAGATGACAAATTCCCTCTACCGAATATTGTTGAAATATTGGATTCTCTTTCGGGTTCTGTATACTTTTCTACTCTGGACCTTTCCAATGGATATTACCAATGTGACCTTGATCCCAAAAGTCGGAAATATACAGCATTTTGTTCAGGACAGTTTAAAGTACCGGGTAGCGTAGATAAAAGTACTGCTTCCGTATCAGGTCAATACCAGATGACGAGAATGCCAATGGGTTTAAAAACAAGCCCTAATGCGTTTTCAAAAATGATGACTGTTGCAATGTCGGGTTTGACCTACGAAAAGTGCTTGGTATATTTAGATGACCTTATTGTTTTTGGAAATTCATTAGAAAACCATACCAAAAATCTCATAGATGTTTTTTCAAGATTGCGTCAGGTAAATTTAAAGTTAAATCCTAATAAATGTAACTTTCTTAAAAAGGATGTATTGTATTTAGGACATGTTATATCGAGCGAAGGTGTTTTGCCCGATCCTGAGAAAATACGTGCTTTGAACAACTGGCCAGTTCCGAAAAATGTTGACGAATTAATTAGATTTGTCGCGTTCGCCAATTATTATAGGAAATTTATTAAAAACTTTGCCAATATAGCGTATCCCTTAACACAGTTAACAAAGAAAAATGCATTATTTATATGGGATCAAAAATGTCAAACCGCATTTTCCACTTTAAAATCAATAATTTCGAGCCCACCTATACTTCAGTATCCTAACTTTTCTAGTAATTGTAAATTTATAGTACAAACCGACGCTTCCAAGTATACATTGGGCGCAGTTTTGTGCAATGACAATAGAAAACCAATAGCGTTCGCGAGTAGAAATTTAAATAAGGCCGAAATCAACTATCCTACTGTGGAAAAAGAACTGTTAGCGATAGTATGGGCAGTAAAACATTTTCGCCCCTATTTATATGGTCGTACATTTGTGATTGAAACCGACCATAAACCACTAATTTATTTATTTGGCATGCGAGACCCATCTAGTCGCCTTATGAAGTTCAGACTTTCACTTGAAGAATACGATTTTATTGTAGAATATATCAAAGGATCCACAAATATTCCAGCGGATTCAATGTCACGTTTACCTATCACATCAACGGACTTAAAAAATATGCATGAAAGTATAATCACGGTTATGACACGTTCGCAACATAGAAAAGTGCTTGAGTCGCAACATACTCCAAGTGCTATGGGTTCTACTGACGATTGGCCTGCGCAACCAAGAGTCGTGGAGATCCATAGTAGATCGAGGATGTCGGTAGAACTTAAATTTATAGAATATAATAAGTTAAATAACCTACGTAGGTCTAATGAGATAGAAAAAGAAAATGATGTGTTTTGTTATTCGTCATCGAGAATGACGTTATTTATAAATCCAGTTTCCCAATCACAATTGACGCCAGCCGCATTTGTGAGGGAACTGAAATATTTTTGTGAGAAAATTAACGTGCACGAATTAATTTTTATAAGAAGTCAAATTTACGATGAATTCATAAAGAAAGTATTTACAGAAATTAAGTCGTATAGAAACTGGACCGGTCCGCGATTATGTATTCTAAACGACGTAAGAATTATTCAAAATAAAGACGACCGAAAGGTAATATTGAATGATTTTCATCTTCTACCAACAAGTGGCCACGCTGGTATAAGACGAATGTATAATAACATCAAGAAATATTACTTTTGGCCATGTCTTGAAAGAGACGTGCAAGAATTTATTAGGAAATGTGATAAGTGTCAAAAACAAAAACATACTACTCATTATGTTAGAGAGCCGTTGGTTGTTACAACAACAGCCAACTCGGTGATGGAAAAAGTTTTCCTAGACGTAGTAGGCCCCTTAGATCGCGATAGTTATAACTATTCATATATTTTAACTATACAATGTGAGCTAAGTAAATATGTAGAGGCTTATCCAATGATAACTAAAAGTTCTGAGGAGATAGCGAAAAATTTTGTTAATAATTTTATACTTAGATTTGGTATCCCCGCAAGAGTAGCTACTGATAGAGGCACAGAATTTATGTCAACCGTTTTCAAAGAAACATGTAAACTTCTCAATATAACCACTTTAAACTCAACTGCATACCATCACGAAACAATAGGTTCTCTGGAAAATACTCATAAAAGTTTGGGTAATTTCCTAAGAATTCAAACAAATAACCATTCGAGTTCATGGAGTACATGGGTACCATTTTGGTGTTTTGCCTATAATACCTCAGTTCACACCGCTACTAAATTTACGCCTTTCGAACTTGTATTCGGAAAAAGATGTAATATACCTACCAATTTAAGCCAACAATCAGTAGATCCTCTTTATAACTTTGACAACTATCCCTTAGAATTGAAATACAGACTGCAAACATCGCAAAAAGAAGCGTATGATAATTTATTAGAAAGCAAATCATTAAGGAAACAAAAGCATGATCAAAATTGTAACCCTATTACGTATAAACAAAATGACTTAGTACTAGTAAAAAACGAGACTGGAAACAAATTTCAAAGTATTTATAATGGGCCATATTTAGTTGTTCAAGATGTTTCGCCAAATGTAGAAATTTTGAAAGACAATGGAAAGCTTGATTTAGTTCATAAGAATAGGACTAAGTTATATCATTCATAATATATATTATTATTATTATTTTTATTTTTCCATATTAATCATGTACTCTTATACTTATATTCCTTTATACAATTGAATAAAATAAACAAAACTGTAAACATAGTGTAAGTGTTTATTAAAATGTTAAACTTGTTTACGCATTAAAATAAAATAATACTATCATATTATTTTATTTTTTCCTTTCGTGGAAGGTGTAGTGTATAAGCTATGTTCTAAGTATGCATATACCTATGTACCTATGTTACTCGTGTATTCAAATACCAATTATTACTAATAAATGAGTCAGTTATTGATTAGCAGTCGGAGCGTTTGATTCTCCTCTAATACCCAACCTTACACTAGAATTCCTGCTGAAACTTTAGTGGTTCACTGATGATTACCAACAATATTTGCGTACATGTTACCCAATATCAAGCTTTACAGGAATCTGTGGCTGATTTGGTTCACACAAGAACTACTCGTATCAGCTCGTTGCTGATTTATGTACCAATAGTGGATACTTAAACAGCACACACCGCTTAATTGTGTTTAATACAGTGCACATTGCTTGACTGCCATTTTTTAGGTTCTAACCTATGTAAAATAATATATTAACATTATTTCTTTGTTAAATAACGAAAATAACAACTGGATTTCAATAGAAAATATAATGATTTTATACGCAAACAGCTTATTATCAAATTACAAATGCAAAATAAAATTATTTATTTTTTTAAATATATCATCAACTTATTTTATACTATAACTTTCAAGTAAACAGTGATATTTTGAGAGCGCGTGAAAATTTTCACCTATATTCATATATTATTTGACAATAAACTCTCTTTCCCCTTCGAATTTCACGCACAGGAGGAAAAAGCAAAGTTTTTGTTACGGAAAACAATATTTGTCTATTTCACCACAAAATGTTTAACAGAAACAACATATCAAAATAATAAGGAGTAGGGTGAAAACTATTCACAATTTTGCCACTTGTGAATTTTCAATTCCAAAGAAGCATTATAAATATTCTGGTGTGTACCTTGTGCTGAAAAATAGGTAACCATAACTCTATTAATCGGCCATTGTGCTATATAAAAGGTAACAAATACTCTGATAATCAGTCAATATTCAGCTCTTGGGATGACTGTTACCTTTAATAATGCTCAAATAATGCTGATAGTTACAGTTATTCAGCTAACAGATGTTTAATTTGTGCCCAAACCAGAGTTATATCAGCTGCAACAGCGCCTTTAATGCTCTTATTCAGAAGGCTTGTTCAGCTTGGGATTCTATTGTGTACAGTGATTCAGCTACTTTACAGCACTTTTGTGTTACTTGGGTAGTTCTATACTCTTCACCAATTTTTCTTCCAGGATATCGTATGAGTTTTCTAGGTTTATGGTGCGGTATTCTAGGACAGTCCTTTGAAGTACTTCATAGTCAATAACATGGTAGCTTATCTTCTTTAGTGGTTCTGGCTTATATCGTTTTAGTTCGAAATAAATTTGTTTATGGTCTGACATGGGTGTATCGATAATGGCTAGATGGAAATTGTTCTGTTTAAGATTTGAGGAAATGTGGTCGATTATAGTCTTTGCTGTTGTTGAGTCTCTTGTGCAGTAGTCTTCATCCATTTTATTCAACAATTCGTAGCCATTTTCTTTGATAACTTCTTTGTACATATTAGTTGCACGGTCTGTACTTAATAAATTGAAATTGAAGTCGCCAAAGACCACAGCACGCTTATTTTTATGTAGTTGTAGAGAGTAGGTATCTAGGAAGGTTTTGACGTTTGATTGTTCTGGTTTCCTATATATAACTCCGATGTCTAGAGTATAATTTTCAATATGAATCCACAAATAGTGGTTGCCATTTTGACATATTTCCTCCGTTAGACTGTGTTTTAGATCATTGTTCATAAATATCGAAACACCACCACCTCTCGTATCAGTTCTAAAGTTAAAATAATGTGTGTAATCTGAAATCTTTTACCTTCATCGTCAGATTTGATCCACGTTTCTGTTAGAACCACAGCATGTAAGCCAGATGGAAAAGCTTTTATCACACATTTTAGTTCGTCAAATTTACCAGGTTTCACGATGCTTCGCATGTTAGCGTACAGAAATTTAAAAGATTTGCTTGATGTTAGAATGCTGGTATAGTTATTAACAACTTGGTAGGTTATTTTTTCATTATTAGAATTCGTAAGATTGTTTGTTGAGGGTTCAGCGGCTATTCGTTTTTTGACGGTAACTCCATGATTTTCGGTAAGCCGTTAATATATTTTATGGTGAGAGTTGTGTCTTCAATAAGCTGTCGGCGATTTAATTCCTCTTTGAGATTTTGTAGGTATTTACGCTGTGCAGGTGTCTGATCAGAATATATTTTGATTGAGTCTCTTTTAGAATTGTTTTGGTTACGTAGAATAGATTTTGCGATTTCTTGTGATTTGAGGTATACTTTTATTGGGCGTGTTTTATTTGCATCATACTTTCCCAAACGCATAATCCTGTTTGGCTCGGGATAGTCAATTCAAGTAATCGACTTAAGCAAGTTCATGACTTCATTTTTATCTGTAGTTATGCGTTGGTCTTTGATCGAAGATAATGGTTCTGCTATTCCAGTGATAATAATATTTTTGGCTCGTAATTCACGCTCGTTGATTTCTGTTATGATGTTTTCTTGGGTTTCATTTGGGAAAGAGACTTGAGAGGGTGCACGATCCGATTTTAGTATTTGAACTACTTGGTTGATAACTTGAACTTTTTTCTCGGTTATGAAATTGTCATTCCGGAGCGATATTATATCCGATTTTATATTGCTTTGTTCAGCAATGAGATTGTCCGTAGTGGTTTTAATACCGTCAATTCGTTCCTTAATGATTGTTATATCTGCAGTGATTGTTTTTGTAAACTCGCTTTATGATATGGTAAGGGATTTTATCATTGACTTTATTTCAGCCATTTCACTACGCATTTCACTTAATTCAGTTCGAAGATGTTCAGAATCATCCATCTGCCTCTGTTTGAACTTGCGATGGTTTATTTTGGAAGTATCGACATCCTGGCCACTTCCAGTTTTTGTGCGTACTCCACTCATGATATCTTTGTAATATTTAGGTACTCACTCAGTAGGTGGTTCGACTGTTGCGCTGTGACGTCCTGCTAATTACTTGTGTGAGGAAGTAAAGAAATAACAGCCCCGTCTCCTTCTTGCGGGGGCGAAGTGCGGCTCCCGCGCTGGTGTAACTGTCGATGTCGACAGTGTTCTCGGAAGGGAAGAGTCGTAAGCACTTATATGCAGTACAGTTTATTTTGGAGGTTGTCGTATACCAATATAATTAAGATGCAATTTGGACTAACTTTGTTTATAAATATCGGAGCGTATTTTTGCGATACGTCTACTCTGTATAACGTCCCAACGGAGGAAAAACTTTGCACCTAACAATGCCCCACATAATTCCAAACGCGGTAAAGTTATCGGTTTGACCGGCGCGACCTTCGACTTAGCGCATAACAAGGCTACGGATACATTGGCATTGTTATCCAAGTACATACGCACGTATGCACAAGCGCCGTAAGCATTTTGAGAAGCGTCAGTAAATATGTGCAATTCAATATACTGCATTTTACTATTTATCACCTGACGTGGTATACGTAATTTACCCAAATAGTCAAGAGTGTCTACGAATTTCTGCCAATTAATTAAAATATCATGAGGCACCGGATCGTCCCACCCGATTTTATACGTCCATAATTTCTGCAATAATATTTTAGCAAGTATTATAATAGGCGCTAATAGACCTAACGGATCGTATACTTATGAGATTGCTGATAACATAATACGCTTAGTAACGTGACTCCCGGTTTATTTAAGTTTAGTCGTATAATGTAACTCATCTGTATTTGCGAACCAACCTAAACCTGAAGTTTTACTTTGACAGGATTCACCTAGAGATAAATTCTTTGACGCGTTTAAAGTTGACAAATCGAAATTGAACATCCATTTTCGTAAACAGAAACAGCCCGATTGTAATACCGTAGAAACTTTATCACAAATGTCTAATAATTCCTTTTTATCATCACAACCCTAACGGGTTGTCAAATCCGTGTGTGTTAAATCGTCTACATAAAAATCTTTGTTAATAATACTAGCGATGTCGTTATCAGTGCAATCCGACGCCAGTTGTTGTAATCGCATACTTAGGCTTATGGCGCGGACGCCGTGCCGTAAGTAACTGTGTTAAGCCGGTACACACCGAGCGCATCTAACGGGTTTTCTCTCCATAAAATTAATTGTAAATATTGTTGATCGGGTTGAATTAATATTTGTCTGTACATTTTTTCGACATCTGCACAGGCAATATATGTGTACTGACGAAATCTCAACAGAATGGCAACAATATCATTTTGTAAAGACAGACCAATCAGTTGAATGTCATTTAGCGATTGACTGGAAGTAGTTTTAGCGCTAGCGTCAAATACTACTCGTAATCTCGTAGTTGTACTATGTTCTCTAAATAAACCGTGGTGCGGTAAGAAATAATGTGGAGATGTATAAGTATCTATTTTTGACATATGACCGAGTTCTAAATATTCACGCATAAAATCGGAATATAATTTTTTATAACTTGGTGTGCCCCGACCTAACTTGCGTTCGAGCGCGAGGAACTGACTCTCGGCTTGTAGGTATGAATCGCCTAGTTGATCAGCTGAATCGCGTAATGGAATACGCACAGAGAAACGACTTGATTGTCATGATTATCATGTGTAGTCGTTTCCATAAATAAATTTTCACAATCATGTTCTTCTTTAGACATATTATCTGTTTTTAAACCTATCTCCTCTATTTCCCAAAATTTAGTTAATTGAATATCTAAGTTGTCGTACGTTTGCATAAAATTGCATTGAACACGATTAACGGTTGAACCTTTTGCATCATGTATGACAACAGAGACAACGTAATGGAAGGTAACGTTGCGGTAATGCAAGGCAGGACGAGACAATTTCCCCCCCGGTGGGTTTCCGCTTTGTCGATGCGGGGGGGCTCAGTAACTGTGGCTTGGTCACCCACGGTGAAGCGAAGAGGAACCCGAGGAGGGGCCGCTCGTCAGGGCTTTTGCCGATTAAGCCGACGACGTAGTGGCCAACTAGTAGGTTGCGGTGCCGCTTGGTAACAGGCGACATTGCAACTGAGGCGGGCCGCGATGTCTTATGGAGATACCCAGGTCCCATACGATGTCGCGGCTGAGGGTTGGAGGCCGCGGTGGGAGAGGAGTGCCGGTATTGCGGTGCGCCGCTCTCCCTACCTTCCGCGGCCCGGATGGGGTCGCCACCGTCTGATGGCGGACGCGGTGGGGCCGCAGGAGTGGAGGAGTGTCGGTATTGCGTTAGCCGCTCTCCCTATCTCCTGCGGCCGAACAATGGTAGGTGGCGGGGCCATTGACCTTGACCCGTCACAGGGGGACCAAGGGTGCCTTACACGGGGTCGTCTGGCGCCCATGTGCTGATTGGTCCCTAGGGTGGTCACGGCGTGCAGTGTGTTCTGGTGCGCCGGTGATGGGGGGACTCCCCCGAGGAGGGTCCGGTGACGGACAGCCGCGGCGGGTTCGCGGTGAGTGCTAACGCGTACCCGTGCTCCCGCCATAAGCGGCACAGGAGGACACCGTGGAGTTTTAGTGGGTTAGAGTCCCACATAACTGCACTATCTCCCCGTGGTAGTGCAGCATGCATGAGCATTTCTCCAAGCAAAAAAAAGAAAAAAAAAGAGGACGAGACAATTTAAATTTGTCTTAAATTCATTATTTTTAGATCGCAAATGCACTTTGCATGATTGTGTAGATTGGGTTACCGAATTACCTACCCCTGCGACTTGTACTGTGGACTGTATCAAACGAATTTTTAATTTATCACACAATGATTTTGTGATAAATGAATGTTGACTGCCATTATCTAAAATAGCACGAATAGTGTGATACCTATTATCGCCGTCTAAAATTTCTAATAATGCAGTCCAGAGAATAACGGGTGCCTGAAATGAATATCCTTTGTCAACTTCTTGACGCGTTGAAGTTGACGCACTGTGTAGCGCGGTACTGTGTGCGTTGCCCGTCGCTTCGGACTCGCGACACGATGTGGACACCGGCGCTTTCGCGTCGTGCGGTCCTAAAGACTTTGACATGCTGCCGTTATCACAGCACTCACCATGAAGAAGCGAATGATGTTTACGATTACAAAGCTTGCAGGCGCCGAACCAACAATTAGACACTGTATGACCAGTGCGCAAGCAATTTGTACATAGTTTATTCTCGTTTACGAATATAAATTTGTCCTTCATAGAAAGGTCATTAAACTTATTGCACCGATACAGCGGATGATTCTCTTTACACATAGTACATCTTTGGTAACGTCTTGAATCATTGTTCGAATTAGGTTTTTGTGCGAATTTTGACGAATTATTATTATTACGTGTTGCGACGTAACTATGTGAGCTAGTATGCTTAGATTGATAGGATGATGATTTCTTTACGGAACTATCAGACGTTTGCTTCCCAGAATCATGAGTACCTCTAATAGATTCCAACATGTCCGCCCAATCGGTAAGAAATGTAATAATATCGTTTAGCATTAATTTTTTATTAGCGTGACTTGGTAATTTCGAAAGTGCACTTTTATGGTTTTCCCACTCTTTTTCGGTGGTTGAATCCATTTTAGTTACGATAAGGAATATGATTAAAGTATCCCATTGATCTGTGGGCTCATTTAGACCTTTAAGGGCAAGAATATATTTTAGTATATGATCTATCAACTTACGAATATGAAATGTAGATTCTGTGCACGACACCTTAAAATCAATGGGTGCAAGTAGTGGGTTAGGCGACCTGACACCGAACCAATCAGCATCAAGTAGGATTTTTGAGTAAATGTATGGAGACTAACTTCTTTTATTTATATTCCCTTTGTTTACATACTTAGAGCCATTCTTTAACTGTACTAAGATGTATTCGAGTCTATATTTTCATATTATAATATTTTTATTGTGAGATCTTACCTCTACGACGCATAAAATAAGAATAAGGTTTTCCAATGGTGTCATTTGTTTTTATAGTAGTGAGGCGGGGGGCGGTGTCATATAAATATGCCCGTCACCTTTGACCGCGCACCAGGAGGAAAATACATTGGAATGCTCGCGGCCTTAAGCGTAAGGTCGTTCTCCTCCGCCACCTCCTACACGAGCAAGACATCGACGTGGCGCTAATAAGCGAGACTTTCCTGGGACCTGGAGATAGGTGCAAGTTCCCAGGTTATCGCGTTTATAGGAAGGACGAGCGGTCGGCACATGGACAAAGTTACCGTGGCCTGGCCGTGCTAGTCAGAAGGAGAGTCGTGCATCAAGAGATCCCACCACCGACACTGCATTCAGCATACGCGCTGGGCATACAGATGCATGTAGCCGGCGAGGATCTGGAGCTATATGCTTTCTATAAGCCACCAAGAAACACACTAGATTTAACGGAGTTCAGACAGATTCTGACGCGTACAGATAACCCGACAATCCTCGCCGGTGACTTTAACGCAAAACACCCAGCGTGGAATAGCTACAGTCACAACAACGAAGGATTACGACTCTTCGCAGATGCGGAGGCTCACGGGTACACGGTGTCTGGACCTGAGACACCTACCCGATGGCCAACAGTTAGCAACCACATGCCAGACGTGATAGACATCGTCGTACACCGTGGGTTGCGCTGCCAGGTCACGCAGCAAGTACTAGAGGACGAGATGCAGTCCGACCATCACCCGGTACTCGTCGTCCTGTCGGACATGCCGACCCGACTCAAGCCTCGAGCGCCACGCCGACTAATAGACTGGGACGCCTACGCAGAAAAGATCAATTCTACCACGCCAACTCGGCCTATCACCACTGCCGCCGACGTCGACCTATTGGCCGATGAGATCACTGCTTGCGTACAACAAGCGCTGGAAACAGCCACGATAACGCAGCAGCAGGGGAGAGTGCTTCAGCCGCCCCTGCCCGCGCACATACGTCGACTTATTACCGAAAAACGGCGCCTACGCAAGCAGTGGCAACAAACAAGATGCCCGACGATGAAGACAGCGCTGAACAAGCTTGCAGAAAAAGTGAAGGCCGAGTTGAGTGCACTAAGAGCTGCGAGCTGGGAGGACCACATTGATGCCGTGGAGGGAGACTGGAACTCCATACATAAGCTATGCAGACAGCTTAAGAACACCCCAGCTCCAGTACGACCGCTGCTAAGCACTGACGGGGCGTACAAGTACGTAGCGGGAGACCGAGCGGAAGTCTTTGCCGAACATCTGGAGCGTCAGTTCCAACCGAATCCGACCACGCTGCACGAACATGTCGCAGCAGTAGAGCAACACAACAGAGACTACTTCGCCACGCCGATAGCTCCCGACGAAGATCCCATCCACTTCTCGCCTAACGCAGTCAGACGCGCCATCTTGCGAACGAAGCCCCGGAAGGCCCCAGGTGCCGACAACATCACCAACACAGCGCTGCGCCACCTGCCCCACCGCATGGTCGCGGCTGTGGCGCGCCTGTTTACCGGGATACTCCGCACGGGCTCCTTCCCGACCTCGTGGAAAGAGGGGCGCGTCATAATGCTGCCTAAGGCACACAAGAACGTCCTGAAGCCGGAGAGCTATCGGCCGATCACACTCCTACCCACCATCTCTAAGGTGTTTGAGTCCCTCCTGCTGCGACATCTCTCACCACACATCGCTCCGCGCCCAGAACAATTCGGATTTCGCGCGGAACACAGCAAGACGCTCCAGCTGTCGAGGGTACTGCACCTGCTGTCATCAACCATGAACAGGAAGGAATACGCGGTTGCAGTATTCCTCGACATGGAAAAGGCCTTCGACCGCGTGTGGCATGAGGGACTTGTCCACAAGCTGGCCACGTCCAGCGTGCCCCGTCGCGTGGTAAAAGTAATTGAATCTTTTCTGTCTAACAGGACCTTCAGAGTGGTGGTAGAGGGCGAGCTGTCCGCCCCCCGCCCTATAATGGCGGGTGTGCCGCAGGGCGCCGTCTTATCGCCTGCGTGTTACTCACGTTACACCGACGATATCCCCACTACCCCGGATACAACACTAGCATTGTACGCTGACGACGCAGCGTACATCACCAAATCATTAAATGCCAAGCACGCAGCAGTCAAAATGCAACTTGCCCTAGAACTCATTCCCGACTGGCTAGCGAAGTGGCGGCTATCGGTTAACGTGGGTAAGACGCAGGCCATTGTTACAGGACTAGGAACCCTCCCACCACCACTGACACTGCAGGGAGTCGACATCGAGTGGTCACCCCACGCCAAGTACCTGGGTGTGAACATCGATCGTCGGCTCTCGATGAGGTTGCACGTCTCTAGGGTGGTGGCGCAATGCAAGGTCGCTCGTAACCTCCTCTATCCCGCACTCTCATCCCGCCTCCCCGCCCGCACCAAGCTGGGCATCTATAAGACCTACCTAAGATCCATCCTCACATACGCAGCCCCGGCTTGGTACGCCCTCACTGGCGAGGCAACCAAAAACAAACTCCGTGCACAACAAAATCTTATATTAAGAAAAATAATGGACGCCCCCCGCCACGTGAGGAACGACGTGATCCGGCGGGACACTGGGATAGAGAGTTTAGACGAGTTTATTGAGAGACTTGCAACAAATCTGTTCGCGCGGGCCGACGCTTCTGCCTGGCCCCATATCGCAGATATCGCGCCGTGGCACGCGCGCCCGCCCGACAGAAAGCGCCTCCCCAGAGACCTTATCTCTGACGTCGCAACCCCATCCACATCCCGGACTTGACGCCTGAGTAAGCAGCAACAGTTTACACGCTGCCTACTCAAACAGTAATACTGCCCACCCCACACGACACCCACGGCGTGAAGTTTGTTCTAAGTTAATATAGACTCACTTTACGTCGTAAACAGAAATTCATTACTACACACGCGCCAGTACACTTGCACCGAATAGCATCGCGAGTTCATCGCACGCTATTGGTTCATGGGCGGTGTAACTCAGGACATTGCCGCTCCTACATTCATATACGGTGGCGCTAGTAGTCACTTACATTTTCAAACTGTAGGTTCGTCAAAAGTCAGCATCTCTGTCGCTGGTTACCTTCGCTAGGCCTCCCAGAGTACGCTCTGGGTCTCACCTGGCGGGGGTGGACCGCCAGGATGCTGTGAAGAAGCGGCGTTCCGTTCATAACGGGCGCGCCTACAGTCACACAAACAACAATAACATAGCTAGCGCAGGTCGTTGACCCGCAAAGGTTACCGACCGCGCTAGCACTATGCTAGGTCCAGAGGACAACAGAACGATGGGTTCGTCTCTACGAGCCTCGGTGCTGCACCCGCGGGCAGGGAACAGAGTTCGGTGACCGCTCGCCTCGCCCCCTTACGGGGGCGACGCGACTTCCAATGGATCCCTCCATCCGCGCACCATTCCGTGATGGAGCGTCGTAGAGGGATGATCGATATGACATTGTAAATATAATTTAATAAGCTACAATATTATTAGAGACTCGCCAGCTCAAGGCATTTGTAAAAGATTTTATAGCAAATAAACATGATCGGGGGTGAGGAAATGGTCCACTGGCCAGCATTTACGATTTAGTATAAAAGAGGTGGCACCGTTTGCACAACGTGTCAGTCAGTTTACAGTATTTAAGAAGTAAAGAAGTCTATGTACATAAAGAAAGCCAGCTCCCAATTAGTTTCCTCGCCGCCGTTTACCTCCATAACAAATTACTTAGTGTTTTATTGTCGGAGTTAAGGCGATCCTTAACAGATTCTTTATTTAGAGAGGGTAAGTAGAACAGAGCTTTAACGTGGTTTTGAACGAGAATTCTATTATTATTAAATCTGTTCTCTAATAGCCTCCAAGCTATTGTGTAATTTTCAGCAGTACACTGTATCGATTTTATTATTTGACTAGCAGTGCCAGTGAGTGCGGAACGCAAGTAATGGAATTTTTGAATATCATCTATAGTTTTAGAATTATGAATCAATGATATGTAGGTACAAATACAAATATTTATTGGAACAAAAACATAATACAATTTTTGTGTACGTTAATACCGCGTTAGTTTAATAGGCAACTGTGTCGCAGTTATTAGCGCCCACCCCAGGAGCGAAAATACAACTTAGTTCCAAGACAAAATTTTGGTTATACTTAAAGGTAAAAACTAGACAAACATTTACAATAATAATAAAACTAGACATAGATGTATTAATAAAAGATTGTAGCAGTATAAGTGGGTGTGTGTGTGTATGTGTGTGTGTGAGGGAGGGTGTGGAGGTGCGTGAGACTGTGAGTGTGTGTGTAGGAAGGTTGCGTGTATGTGTATGTGAAAGATGTGTTAAGAATACAATTTAAGTTTGTATGAGGCACTCTGTTTCCTCATAAGTCAGGTTTTGGAGCCATTTTTCAATTTTCAGTTTGCACTCTCGTAAAGAGAGCGGATAGATATTTAATTTCTCATTAATTTTTTTGTAGATAACAGGACTCAAAAAGTTATAGTGTCTTCTAGCGATAACTAGATTTACGCTCTCTGTCTGACATATTCTGTTAACTCTGCGTTTTTGAGTATTAAGTTTAGGGTCATATTTAATGTCACCATGCTTACGTAATAATTTGCTTATTAGACATGCTTGTCTTACAGTAGGCACTTTGCAAAGAACATACAAGTCGTGCGTGGGGAAGCGAATGGGTTTATGTGCCATAACTTTTAGAACAGCTCTTTGTGCTCTTTCCAGACGAAGCAGAAGGCATTTACCAGAGCATCCCCACGCGGTAATGCAGTAAGTTATCACAGAATGTGCTAGCGCGAAATACACCGTTTTTAACGTGTGAAACTGTGTGGGCTGGTCTGGGTCTGCAAACTTACGCTTTGAATCTTCAGCGACAGGCCCTGTAGGGCTTGGCTTTGTAGATGCAGTCCTACCTTGTCTAGCTCCTTCAGAGACGGCAAGGTGGCGTGGTTTTGAGGGAGAGCGCTACGGTCGTGTAGATCCTCAAGGCAAGTGCGGTGAATAACCTTCTCGTGGTTGCCGCCCTGTTATTGGTCTAATTCCCTATGAAATAGACGTAACTGAAATCACCGGGCGAAGTATCACAGGGGTGGCGAGGTCATGCCCCTGGGTACCATTGAACAATCACAATGTTGGATAGCAATGACCTCCTGCGTGTTTGTGCCGTGCGCGGGTCCCGTATGGAGGGATGAAGGGATCCTGGTGGTTGAGTGGAGCAGGTTGCACACAACACGCCACTTTGGCCTGGATTTCCTTCGACACGGGAGGTTGTGCGAGTAGCTTACCCACGATCAATCGGCTGATCTCTCCTTCTGAGGGTATAAGCGAGGTGCGTGGGGTCCACTGAGGTCGTTTTCGGATGGCTGAAGTGGTGGTGAAGGTCACGCTGACGGTGTAAGGGAGGGTTGTTCTGTTCAAGCTAGCCCAAACGAGCACCTGATGTCGCACTGTAAGCTAGCCCTGCGCACCTATATCTCAATGGTAGTCCTAACGGCTCACCTTAAGTGGTGGGTCGTTCCCAGTTGCGGGCTCGATGGAGGGTGGGAGCCGGAGAGATGAACTTTTATTAAATGTGGTCATGGATTTTGTAAAAGACCTGCGGTTAACTCCGCAGAATCCAGCGCGGGTGCCCCCAAGGCTGCAGTGAAAACTGCTGCCGCCCCTCCGGCTGCGGTGAAAACCGCAGTCAGGAGTGTCAAGAAGTCCCTTGGGCAACGTTGTCCCAGTACGGGTAATAAAAATAAGCGGGGTGCTCCTAGCACCTCGCTTGTACCTGGACCCGTGGCCAAGGCCGCGGCCTCCAGCGGTAACTTCGTGGCTCCTCTAACCACATCCTCCGAAGTCGCTGCCTCCTGTACAATGGAGGCTGCTAGCGTACCCGTTGGCGAGGCTGCCTTGACCTGGCGATTGCAAACCCGCAAGGGAAAGGGCAAGGGCAAGGGTAAGCGTAGAAATACGCAAACCTCTGCCCCCGCCAAGGAACCAGCGAGTACGACTGAACCAGCTCAGGGCAATAAGCCCATGAACCGGAAGCAGCGACGGCAGGAGCAAAGGAGAGGCAAAGCGAAAGCTTCAATCAGCTTCTCGAAAGGGAAGGAAGCAGAACCTGCGCCGGACACAAGCCGAGCTGCAGGGACTGGCGGACCAGCACAAACGGCGACCTCATCGCAGCAGACCGCTCGGGACGGTCAGGTCGGTGCCAAGCGAGCTCTCAACGAGACTTTGTCACCTCGTGGAGAGCACAAGCGGCAGCGGCTTGATCGGTCCGGGAGAGTTGGTGGGATGAGCTTCGCCCAGGCTGCCAGTGCCCACCTGTGTGTCACGGTGACATGCGAGCGCACGGGTGCCATCAGCAAGGAGTTGTCGGCTTTGGTGACCCAGCTGATCCAAAAACGGATCATCGAAGAAGCCCTCTCTCCCACGATGGAGACTCCAGAGCGGCAGATACCGTCCTTCACCGCTAAACCTCAATTTGGCAGCGGTGCACTCAAGCTGTGGTGTTGCGACGACTTCACCCTGGCTTGGCTGAAGAGGACGGTCCCCGGTTTGCCCCTCCCGGATAGCACCTCGCTAGTCGTGAAGGGCCAATCGGAGTTAACTAAAATGGTACGCTGTGGTATAGTCATACCGGACGATAGCGCAGTGTACCAAGACCTGAATATCGCAGCGAGAACGCTGTGGTATCAGAACCCATGGGTGGACATCAAAAAATGGGTGGTGATCCACTCAGACAGGCAGAAGACGTGCTGGTTCGTGGTGCTGGGTGTCCCCGAGGACCACATACCGGTCTTGATGGGCGCCGAGCGCAGGCTGTCTTTCGGCCTGGGCTCGGTGTACATCAAGTTCCAGGGAGCGAACGGGAAGTTTGCGTGCGTCCCTCGTGGTTGGGACCCGATCACGAAGCAGCTCGTCAAGAACAGCAGCACAGGGGTGAGCAACCCCCTGCCTAGCAACCCGGAAGCTTCTGTGGCCGACTCTGCAGCAACTGCAGAAGAGGGCACCACTGAGGAGGACACGTCTGGGGTCCCTCTGGCGAGCGGGGAGCTGGATGACATTACACTGTCGCCAGCCTCTGGCCCGTTGGAGGAGGACCTCATCGTGGGAGATGCTTTCGCGGGACTGCAACTGTAGGAGGAGGAGGAGGAACCCACCCATTATGGCGACCCCTTCGTCCGCCTGTAAAGTTGTGCAGGCAAACCTCTACCACAGCCAGACAGCGATGGCTCAACTACGCAAGTGGCTGGAGGTTCAACAGACTGCCATCGCCTTAATCCAGGAGCCGTGGATTAGGGGTGGCCAAATCAGAGGACTATCCAACCTTGGGGGTAAGCTCCTTGTTACTTCTAATCAGGATCACCCTAGAGCGTGTATCTTTGTTACAGGTAACCTCAAAGTACAGCTTCTAAATGATGTCTGTTGCAGAGATACCTCTGCAGCTAGGCTGTATATGCAGCGCGGTGGCATTGATATGCCGATTGTCTTCGCCTCGGTCTACATGCCTGAGGCGGAGGCACCACCCCCACATGACCTTGTCCGCCTCGTAACCTTCTGCGAGACCAGCGGGGAAGAGGTCATCATTGGGACCGACGCGAACGCACATCACCCCCTGTGGGGAATGGAAGCGCCTAATGAAAGAGGTAAGGCATTAGTGGACAACTACTTGTTTACTACTAACTTGTCTCTACTAAATACAGGTGCAGAACCAACGTTCGTAACTAGACGCAGTCGCACAATTATTGATCTAACTTTGGCGACGGAAGGCGCAGCGGAGATCACTACTGGATGGCAGGTCTCCAACGAGGCCTCTTGCTCAGACCACAGATGGATCCGCTTTGACATTCAGCTCTGGGTAGCACCTACGCCCCCCTGGCGTAATCCGCGCAACACGGACAGAGCTGTATACACACGCACCCTAGAGTCGAAACTGCCGCCCTTATGTGAGGCGCGGACTATAGGGAACGAAACGAGGTTAGACATGCAGGTCAATCAACTTACCGAGTGTCTGATAAGCAGCTACCACACCGCTTGCCCTCTGACTACCCCACGCGATACACCGGGCAAACAACCATGGTGGGGAGCGGAGTTAAATCGTAAACGCGGGAAGGTAAGGAAGGCCCTAAACAGGGCCATGAATACAAGCAAGGATGAGGACTGGGACGCTTACTACGAGGCCAAATCCAGCTATAAAAAATGCATCAGATTCAGGCGTACCGCAGGATGGCGCAAATTCTGTGGTAACATCGAATCTTGCCAAGAGGCAAACAGGGTAAGGAAGTGCCACACTCCGTAAACCTGACAACTCACTCACCACATCACCTGAAGAGGCTAGACGCGTCCTGATAGATACTCACTTCCCAGGCAGCGTTATTGCCCAGGTAACTGACTGGGTAGATACTACCCAGGTACCAACAGATGATGATTGGCTCTACGCATACAGGATGATCACGACGGAGAAACTACAGTGGGCCATCCTAAGCTTTCATCCTTTCAAGGCGCCCGGTCCAGATGGGGTGTTCCCTGCGCTGCTGCAGTGGGGAGGTACGTCTGTTGTAGAGAGACTGGTGCCAATAATGAGGGCGTGCCTGGCGTTTAGATACGTTCCGAAAGGATGGAGGGAAATGAAGGCGATATTCATCCCTAATCCAGGCAAAGGGGACTATACTAACGCCAAATCCTTCAGACCCCTAAGCCTGACCTCGTTTCTACCCAAATCGATGGAGAGGCTGTGCGACAGGGAGTTACGAGATGGCGTTCTTAAATCATTACCTCTCCACGGTAACCAACATGCCTACAGCTCGGGTAAGTCAACGGAATCTGCTCTCCATCTGGTGGTAGGCCAGATAGAGGAAGCAATCCATCAAAAGGGTACATGCCTGGGCACTTTCATAGACATCGAAGGGGCCTTCGACAAAACCAACTTCTCCAGCATAGGTGCTGCCCTCTCCAGGCACGGAGCTGAACAGGTACTAATTGACTGGATAACTAATATGCTAAGCAAACGTGCGGTTCGGCTGGAGGGCGAACAGCAACTGGCCTTTTTAGCCAGGGGCTGCCCTCAGGGAGGGGTGCTCTCCCCTCTCCTGTGGAATATGGTAATCAACGACCTTATCACCAGACTTAACGAACACCGTTATTACAAAATAGGGTATGCAGACGACCTCGCAATTCTAGTACCTGGGAAGGTGACTGGTACCATCTGTAACCTTACTCAGCAAGCGCTACGCATAGCGGAACGATGGTGCAGGGAGTATGATCTTTCAGTTAACCCATCTAAGACTGTACTGGTCATGTTTACTCAGAAAAGAGCACTGGGCCCTTTCCGTCTACCGAAGCTGTTCGACACAGAACTCCAGATGTCCAATGAAGTAAAGTATCTTGGGGTCACTCTCGACAGCAAGCTAAACTGGAGCAGTCACTTGGACAACAAACTTAATAAGGCGTGCATTACCTTTTGGCAATGCAAGAAAATGATAGGCAAAAAATGGGGCCTGTCCCCCAAAATCATTCTCTGGCTGTACTGCGCGGTGATTCGACCCATGATCTCTTATGGAGCCGTGGTTTGGTGGCCCCGCACAAAGGTAAGTACAGCCGTGAACAAACTGCAACGCACGCAAAGACTGGCCTGCATGGCGACGACAGGCTGCATGAGAACTACCCCGACCGCTGCGCTCGAGGCCATGCTGGAACTGCCACCGCTCCAGCTTTTCATTCAGCAGGAGGCTACGACGGCGGCAGGGCGGCTTAAGACACTAAATCTCTGGGGTAGGAGAAAGTCACAACACACGGCTCTGCTCGAGGACCTTAATAAAGAGTTCCCTCTTACAACAGCAATTATGGACCGGATACCTAAGCAATTTGTTTTTGACAAGAAATACAAGATCCAACTCCATGAGGACCACCACTGTGAGGGGTTACGCCCAGACGAGTTGAGGATCTTCACCGATGGTTCCAAGACAGGTACTGGCTCAGGTGCGGGGGTGTTCTCAGAGGACCTCAACATACACATAGCCGCGCCACTTGGGGCACACAACACGGTGTTCCAGGCAGAGTGTGTGGGCATCACTCTGGCTGCATCGGCCATTCTAGACAGGAAGGTAAAAGATTTCCCAATACGCATTCTCTCTGACAGCATGGCCGTCCTGCAGGCGTTGGGCAGCCACACGGTCTACTCTGGACTGATATACGAGTGTCACCAACGCCTAAACCAGGTTGGGTCAAACAATAAACTAACCATTCAATGGATCAAAGGGCAACGATGCAGCGGATGAGCTAGCCCGTAGAGGCTCCCGTATGGCTATGGTGGGTCCGGAACCAATCGTGCCAATACCATTTGGCTACCTCCACAGTCTGGTAAGGAAACGAACCAAGGAGCAACACCACAGATTGTGGATTGACCACAATGAGTGCAGGCAGTCCAAAGAAGCACTTCCCGCTTTGGATAGACGTTTCACGCAGAAGGCCCTACGCCTGACGAAACAGCAGTTGCGAGCAGTTACAGCTGTAACGACTGGCCACGGGACTTTTAATAAGCACCTCTTTGTCTTAGGGATCACGGACAGTCCACTGTGCAGAGCATGCATGGAGGAAGACGAGACAGCAGCGCACCTGCTTCTAAGCTGCCCAGTAATCGCCGGTTACAGGGCCAAATACCTCGGTGAACCAGGTACCGTACAGGAGGTAGTCAGCAACACGAAGGCGCTGCTGGCCTTCCTCGAGGAGTTGGGATGGATCGAGTGAGGTAGCTAGTGGAAGGTTAAGTCCCACCCGTACGCAAAATACGCGCTTAGTCGTGGAGTTGCGGAAACCAGCCCGTCAGCGACATCACGTCCTCGCAAAAGGAGGCAACCGCCACCCAGGCCTCCTCACTCCCCAGCATGGAGTTGACCACGCCGGGAAGCGAGAGGTCCTGCCCGATTACACTTGTTAAGGCACGGCGCAGCTCAGCCCAGGCTGGCAGGCAGGAGGAGAGTGTCATCCGCGTAGCAGATGACACTCGTGCCCGGGAGGAGGGCTCCACGCAGGAGCCAGTCGAATCCGATGTTCCACAAGGGAGGCCCTAGCACCGATCCCTGTGGAACACCGGACTCCGCGCCGTAACGCCTGATCCTGGCCGTCTTGTCCACGAAGAGGACCTCACGGTCCTCCAGGTAACTGGCCAGGATCACCCGCAGATACTGGGGCACTCCGTGGTACCGTAGTGCCTCCAATATCGTAGAGTGGGGCACGGAGTTGAAGGCGTTGGCTATGTCAAACGACACCACCAACACGCCGCCCCCCGACTCCACCGCATCCTGCACTTGGCCCCTGAGTAGGGCCAACGCGTCGACCGTCGAACGCCCCCGTCGGAAACCGAACTGGGCGTCCGACAGGTCTGGCCCTACCTCCCGCAACAGGCTATTTAGGCGGGTGGCGATAATCCCCTCGAACAATTTACCGACCTCATCGAGCACGATGGGCCGGTATGCCGAGGGGGAATCCACCGGGCGTCCCTCTTTCCGGAGGAGGCACAACTGCCCCTCCTTCCAGAGCTTCGGGAACCTCCCAGCCGTCAGGCACGCGCTGAAGAGGTCCCGAAACCTTTCCTCCATGAGGGACGCTGCAATGGCCACCACCCTTGCGGGGACGCCATCCGGTCCAGGGGCCGTCTTCTTTGCGCGGAGGCACAGGACCCCCGCGCGAAGTTCCTCCGCCGATACCGGAGGGACCTCCTCCTCCGGCGAAGCCACCACCCCCTGTGGGGGGTTCATCGTTGGTGGGGTGAAGTCGGCCCTGCGCGGAAACAGGGACCGGACCACCCCATCCAGCAACGCCGGCTCCAGGGTCTCCGTTATTGGGGGACCATAGGGGCGCAGTTGGTTTCGCGCCGCCTTATATGGCCCCCCAAACGGATCCCTGTCGAGGCCCTCCAGCATCTCGGCCCTCGCCGAGTCCTTGGCGGCGCACATCGCCGACTTGAGGACCGTCTTTGCCTCTAGGTAAGAGGCGTAGAGGCGGTCCTCCCCGGCCTGAGATCGGGTAGTGCGCCGCCGACTCCGCGTGTAGGCCCTCCTGGCCTCCACGCACGTGGCCCGCAGCCCCGCCAGCTCCTCCGACCACCAATACACGGCGCGACGGGGAGGCGGACGGCGTGACCGAGGCATGCTGGCGTTGCACACCTCGGTCAGGGACCCTCTGAGCTGGACCGCTGTGGCGTCCACGTCCAGGACAGGCTCGACAGGGGGCGAGAGCCAGTCCTGGAGAAAGGCCTCCTCCTTGGCTGCCTCCCGGTCCAGGCGGGTGAGAGCCCACCGCGGGAAGGGAGATTGGCCTGAACTGGCCGTCCCTCCCCGGGGACCGGTGGAGATGTCGAACCGCACATATCGGTGGTCCGACAAAGTCTCCACCGTCTCCACCCGCCAGTTCACGACGCGGGCGGCTAGGGCGGGGGTGGCAAACGAGACGTCTATCACCGACCCTCCCCGTTGCCGCACACACGTGTGGACCGCCCCTGTTGAGGAGGGACACGCCGCACGAGGCCGCCCAAAATTCGGCGGCGCGTCCCCGGACGTTGCAGGAGGCAGCCGGGTTTCCCCAAGCCTCCGACTTGGCGTTGAGGTTGCCTATCACGGCGACCTGGCGTGGTGCCGCCCTCCCGGCGACTGCCGTAAGGATTTCGAGAAAATCCTCGAAATCCCTTAAGAGGGCGGTTTGGGGAGAAATAGACCCCCACCAGGGCCATATCTCCCCCCCACGCGGCGGCCACGTATCCCGGTCCCCTCTCTAAAAGCGAGAGGGGAGGGGAGTCCGTGGAGGGCCGCGCCACCAACGCCACCAAGCCGTCCCGGTCGCCCAGCCAGGTACTGGGGACCGAGTAAGGCTCGGCGACCACCGCCACGTCCACCAACCACTCGGCCATGATCTGCATCAGCAGATCCTGGGCCGCCCCGCAGTGGTTGGTGTTCGCCTGGAGGATGCGATGTTCGGCTCTATCCATCGGACATCGCACCCTCCTCCTCCTCAGCCAGGCCAGCGGTGGCCGAAACCCCAACCTCAGCTAGGCCAGCAGCAGCCGATACCCCAACCTCAGGGACGGCGGCGGTAGTGGCAGGCTGACTCGGCGCCTGAGCTTTTCCCCTCTTTGGGGGAGGATTGCACATCCTCCCCTTCATTATGTGGCCTGCCGGGAGGCCACTGGCGGCACACACAGCGCAGTGTGGCGCGGCGGCCTTACACTCGGCGGATTTGTGGCCCTCCTTGCCGCAGCGGTAACAGCTCTCTGTCCGGTCCACCGTGGACGGACAGAGGGCCCGGGTGTGGCCGACTCCGAAGCACCTGTAGCACCGCAAGGGCTGTGCCGCAAGTGCCCGGACCGCACCCGAGCTAAAGCCAACGTTAAGCCGTCCTTTGTCAAGGACGGCTTTGGCAGCGGCGACTGGGCACTCCATGCGAATGGTGCCCATGCCGCCGCGGCCGGACCTGATGTCCCGGCTTCGCACCGCTGCGACGCCACAGCCCCCCAATGCTGCGACCGCCGCCACCACCTCCTCCTTGGTGACGGTGTCATCGAGGTCGGACACCTCGATGGCCACCGTCTTCACGGGCCTGGCCACCTTGGCCGCGTCCGCGATGACCTCTTGCAACTTTGTTGCGAAGAGGTCCGCGTTGGCGCTGCCCTCTGCCCCCGGGAACTCGGAAGATTCGAGCCCCGGCTTGGGTCCGCCGGCAAGAGACCTTGCCGATCCCCAGTTGAGTGGGATCGGCATTGGCACGCGCCCGCAACAATACGGACGCGTACGTCTCTCCACGCGCCGCAGCCTCCGCGGTGAGCGTCACCACGACGGCTGCGGTCTTAGGAGGAACGAGGTTCCTCCTGGTGCCGGCGGTTTTGGCTGTGGGAGCAGCGCTGGCGGCCTTGGGGGGTGGCCCTTTCCCCTTCCCCCTCCCTTTGCCGGCCGTCTGCGACTGGCTGGGAGGGGTGGCGGTGGCGGGGACGGCAGGGACGACCGCTGTCGCCCCCTTGCTATTGCCCTTCCCCTTCCCCTTGCCAGTCAACTGCGACTGGCTGGGAGGGGTGGCGGTGGCGGGGACGTTAGAGACGGCCGCTGATGCCCCTTTGCCCTTGCCCTTCCCCTTGCCGACGACCTTCGTCCAACCGGCAGGGTTGACAGGGGTGGCGGCAGGCAGGAGGGGGTCCTCCTCCCTCTGCGAGGTCGGCCCCGGCTCTCCCTTCCTCCTGTCCGCGGCAAGCGGCAGCCGGTAGCTCCTCTCCGGCAGGAGCCTGTCCTCAATGCCTGCTAGGCAGGCTCGTACGAAGTCCCTCTCCTCCAACATGACCTTGCGGATGGCGTCCTCAAGGTCGAAGGAGGAGGCGGGGCCTTCTGCCGCAGGTCTCGGCTCGCCTTGACTTGGCCGTGCCGTGGCATCAGCCAGCTTCTGGTGCAGCTGGCTGACCTCCGTCTGCAGGCGATCGACCCTCGCCTGCAGTTGCCGCGTTTTGTCAGAGGCCTTTCGCTGCACCAGCTCCTTCACGATACCGCGCATGCTCGCGGCCCTGCACTTTAGGGACTTTTGGAAAGTCCCCTTTAGGTCCCACCTACTACTACCTGGACTTGGTGGCGACCACCACAATCTCCTCCCCGTCCTCCTCAGCCATCCGCTCCAGCTCGGCCAGTGAGTGGTCTGCGTATAGTACGCGGGACGTGCCGTACCCAGACTTGGCCCGGGCGAGTTGCGCCTTTTGCTCCTTGGCAGCAACCCGCTCCTCCAGCTCCTGCTGGAGCTGCGTCCGCCGAGCCAGGTCCAACTGGCGTTGGGCGTCTGCGAGACCCACGTCATGGGTGTCCGCCGCTGTCATCGGTTTCTTGGCCTTGACTTTCCTTTTAGGCTCCTTCGCCGAACCTGAGGCCGAGGAGCCATCGGAGCCCTCCTTGAGGAAGGCCCGCTTCCGTGACTGCGAACGACAGCCTTCCTCAACCTCCATTGAGCTCGCCACCGACACAACGGACTCGTTGTCGGAGTCCGACAATTCGTCCGCCCCTTCTCCGTAGAAGGTCCGCCCTTCTGACGCTGAAGCGTCGCGGAGGCCCTGAGAAGGGCCTTTGGTTTGGCCCTGAGAAGGGCCTTTGGTTTGGCCCTGAGAAGGGCCTTTGGGTTGGCCCTGAGAAGGGCCTTTTTTCACAAAATGCCCGAGGGCGTCACGCGCAGGTTTTGGCATTATCTCCGCAAAAATCGTAACTGACCGCAATTGAATAAAATAAAGTAGCTACGATGCACAGCGCACTTTAGCCGTACCCAGTCTGCCACTCCGTTACGGTGGTCAGAACTGGGACGTTTCCAGGAAACACGAACGAGGACGTATGCGCTGTGGGGGGTTCCCCGCCCGTTTTAACCTAACCTAACCTAACCTAACGTGTGAAAATCTGCCGAGGTTCTAAGGTTTTTAAAAACAAATATAAATTTTCTGACACGTGACACCAATAACTCAATCTGCTCAATGAGCGAGCGGACGAGTTGGCAAAGAAGGCAGCATTGTCGTTACTAAGGAAGCCAGACCAGTGTCTGGTATCATTTATCAAGCGACAGATCCGTTTGGAATCGCTTGATGAATGGATCTGAAGATATGTGTCGGGCGAGACAGCCTCTGTGACGAAAATTTCCGGATGCCAGCAGCAGACGTTGACTCAATTTTCATCTTACTTAAGATTAACGAAACCTAGTTAGTCTATTCTTATAAACAGTATACGCTTTTATAGCAAGTTGCCAAAGTCAGTTATAAAATTGACCGATGGAAATTTCAAGAACTACATCAAACGTGTCCTTATTAAAAAAGCATATTAAAAAATCAAGGTCTACGTTGAAGATAAAAAAATTGGCATTAACTCCTTCTGCACATGCGGCTTTCCTGGTAACTCATAAACGGCACAAATATGTGAATATCTCTAACTATTCTCAATAACATTCTTTCCTTTTTTGTAATTATACTTTTTACAATGGTTTTGTAATCATCTTTATAGCCCTTTGCTAAGAATAGTTACAGCACTGATAACACCATTTGTGCCACGTGTTAAATTGTAATTAAAGTTTTTTTTTTTATATAGCCTCGCGCTTGACCACCATCTCACCTGATGGTAAGCGATGATGTGGTCGACGATGGAGCACGCTTGCCTAGAAGTTCACCTATTCACTCTTGACTTAAAGACCCCTAGATTGTAGCTATCGGGGAACACAGACTCCGGCAGGGAATTCCACTCCTTAGCTGTACGCATAATAAAAGTATTCTCAAAACGTTTAGTGCGTATGGGTGGGATGTCCACCAAGTACCTATAGCGCATCGCCGTTCGTTTGGTAGTCCGGTGATGAAACGGACTGGGCGGAATTAGATCATGCAATTCCATCGCACACTCCCCGAAATGTAATCGATAAAAAACCGATAAGCTGGCAACTCGGCGATGATGTTCAAGGCTCTGGAGCTTTGACTTAACCAGTGCCTCATCGCCCATGAGCCTCTTGGCCCGCTTTTCGATCGACTCTAGTGCATCAAGCTGGTATTTGGCAGATCCGTCCCAGAGATGAGAACAGTACTCCATGCATGATCGAACTTGCGCTTGATACAAGCTGAGCAGCTGTTCTGGCGTGAAGTACCTTCTCACTTTTGCAAAGATCCCCAGCTTTTTGGCAGCCAGCTGAGCCTTCGCCTCAATGTATGGGCCAAAATAGAGAGTCGATGTCAACGTAACGCCAAGAAGCTCAAGATGGTTAGTTATTGGCACAGTCACATCTCGGGAAGTTGGAGCCGGGTGAAATTGACTCATTATACCGGAAAAAAGGCATGCCTGGGTTTTAGCAGCATTAAACTTGACCAGATTGGCATCGCCCCATTCGGAGACTGCCTGCAAGGACAGATTCAAGCGCTCCACCATGGCCTCCCAGAGAGACTGGATCTGAGGCCCGGTAGCACGAGCGTTGGACAAGTATCTCTCAGCAACAGTGCTGACGTCTGCATACCCAAAGGTACCGGGCTTTAGCAGATCGTTAATGTGCAGCAAGAATAGAGTTGCTGAAAGTACCACCCCCAGAGTGACCCCGGCATTAATATCAAAGTGGTCCGACGAGCAGCCATCGATAACCACTCGAATGGACCGATCTCTCAGGAAGTCTGCAATCCAATCACACAGACCACCGGGCAAACCGAATGAAGGAAGCTTACCAATAAGGCTTTCGTGCCAGACCCTATCAAAAGCCTTCGAGATGTCTAGGGAGACGGCAAGCGCTTCCCCGTGCCTCTCGATGGCCTCACTCCAGATGTGTATGGCATACGCTAAAAGATCCCCAGTAGACCGATTTTGGCGGAAGCCCTATTGGCGGTCACTTAGAATATCTTTTGCTTCTAGGTATGCCAGGAACTTAATATTGAGTACGCGTTGCATACTCTTACAGAGTATGTAGGTTACAGATATGGGTCTGTAGTTGGCCGGGTCAGCTCGACTGCCCTTCTTGGGCACGGGCTGTACGTTTGCCTGCTTCCAACCATTTGGCACTTTTCCAGCCTCATATAAAAGGCGGAACAGGCGTGTCAAGATCGGAGACAGTTCAGGCGCACAGGTTCTAAGAACAATTGCTGGTATTCCGTCAGGGCCGCTAGCCTTGTTCACGTCAAGGTTGCGCATCACCCTACGGACGTCCTTTTGATCGATACGAATGTCCGACATAATCATCTCGCATCCATCAGGAGAAGGAGGGGGCCGCGCGTCACCAGGATTCAGACGTGAAGATTCCGCAAAAAGAGAGGCAAATAAATTTGCCTTCTCCTCAGCGGAGTGGGCCAGCGACCCGTTGGGTTTCAGCAGTGGTGGTAGTGAGGGGCGGCAGAAGTTCAACTCGACCGACTTAGACAGAGACCAAAACGCTTTACTACCTGCTGGCTAAGAAGCAAGTTTGGTTTTGGAATCGAGCCCTTCGCAACACCATCTTGCAGGACTTGGCAGCCCTGTTGAAGGCCTTCTTTTTCAGACCCACGTCACTCGCCTTACGCGATCGAGCGTTGACCCAAGCCAGTTACGCCCCATGTTTAAGCGCATCGGCGCGCTATCATTCGGCGCCAAACCATGGCCGGTCTTCGCTTGACATTGATGCGTCAGAGAACGGAATGTAGTACTCCATTCTCTGACGCAACACATCCGTCACGGCGTCCGCACACGACGATGGACCTGTCGAAGAAAAGCAAGTAGGCTGCCAAGGATAGCATGCGAAGAAAGATCTCATACCATCCCAATCTGCTGACTTGTACCGCCAAACCCGCCGGGTGCCTCTTGGGCTGGGATTGGGCGGGCAATAGACGGACACAGACTTCACCAGACAGTGGTCGGAACTACCCAAATGTAAAGCTATGGACACAGAGTGTTTGTCCGGATCTGTTGTCAGCAGAAGGTCCAAGCAATTCACTGTGTGCGAATCAACATCTGGTACCCTCGTTGCCCCCTGGATCAGCTGGGTGAGGTTTAGCGTCCAGTATGGTCAGTGCACTGGTATGGGAAGAGCCACTCCTGATGGTGGGCATTAAAGTCCCCCAGTAACACTAATTGGGCGGAAGGGTACCGCTGCTGTGCCGCATCAGCCGCCTCACTGAGGTACTCTGTGAGCCTGGATGTTTCCTGATCTCCACTGTGCGAACGGTAGACACAGGCGTAGATAATTTTATCTAGACCTGTGTCCACCAGAGCCCACAGGGTTGTGAATCGGGAGTCCTCAAGGTTACGAAGACGCCGATAGCAAGTGTCGTCACGGGCGTACATACACACACCCGCGCGCGGTTTAAAATTGTGCTCCAAGGTAAACCCTGGGTAAGATGACTACGACATGTCTGACGGACTCGCTATCTGCGTCTCCGTAAGGAAAAGCAGCGCTGGTTTCTCAGTCTCTAAGTGGAAGTGGACTGCAGAGAGATTTGAGTGCAGACCTCGAATATTGGTGAAGTGCACATTGTGGGGGAGGGAGTGCAGCCGCTGTTTAAATCTATTATTCCTTTTCCTTGGCATTCATATTTTATAAGAGTGAATGGAGGAGAGGAATTGGAAGTGAGACGAGGTTCCACGCTGCTAACCTTCAGCCACGCACTGAAAGGACAGCATCATTGGGGCACTAGTCCGGAGACTGCGGGGACGCCCGAGCCCCCTCGGAATATCCATCAGGCCCTCCCCATCTGGTCGCCAACCAGCACGATGGCGCATTCCGGGATTTTTCGACAGTTGGCGGGGCAGCCTTTCGTGTGTGGCTGGCACACTACTTGGGCCCCCAACTACCTGCGGTCGGCCAGCGGCGCACCGTGCCTTGGATCCCGCTACCCTCCGCGACCAGTCTCCCGATACGTCCATAACAGCGTCGTCTGCCTGCAGTGGAATTTGCCTCCACACCCCACCCGGCAGAGCATATGAGCCTGCAGTTCATTTGCCTGGCAGACCAAGAATCACTCAGTGACCACTGCGCACAAGCAGTGCAGATCTACACGGACGGCAGTAAAATTGAAGGCAAGGTGGGGGCGGCATTGTCTCTCTGGAGCAATGGCACCGAAACCAAAAGCATGAAGTTGAAGCTGTCGTCCCACTGCACGGTCTACCAGGCCGAACTGTTGGCCATATGTAAAGCCACTAGGGAGGTACTTAAGAGCGCTAAAGAGACCTTTGGTATCTTTAGCGACTCTCGATCCTCACTTGAAACGGTCGCAAACCACCGTTCCTCTCATCCCCTTGCAGTCGAAACCAGAGAGAATCTGCGGCAGGGCAGATCCCAGGGCAAAGATATATCTTTGTTCTGGATCAAGGCCCATGCGGGACTGGAAGGGAATGAGAGAGCCGACCAGTTGGCTAAGGATGCGGCGCTGAAATTGAAGAGGAGGCCGGATTACGACCAGTGCCCGGTGTCGTTCGTCAAGCGGCAAATCCGAAAGGACTCGCTGGACGAATGGAACCGGCGGTACAGAATGGGCGAAACAGCCGCGATCACTAAGCTGTTCTTTCCGGATGCGATCGATGCGTACAGAACCGTCAGGAAGTTGAAGCCGACAGGTGTTATCACGCAAATAATGACAGGACATGGTGGGTTTTCCGAATACTTGAACAGATTCAAGTGTAAGGGAAGTCCATCATGTACATGTGACCCAGACATTGACGAGACGGTTACACACTTGTTGACTGACTGCCCGGCCTATGGCCTGGAGAGGTACAAGTTGGAGCAAGAGTTAAGAATAGAGATTAAGACGGAAATTTTTTACAAACTAACAACAGACAAAAAGTACAGCAAGGAATTTATTGAATATTGTATAAATATAGCACAGAAAACAATAAAGAAAAATAAATAGTATATAATAGTAACAACAATGCTCAAAATTGTATATGATAATATATAATCGGAAGCATACAGAATGATGTAATCTGTAGATAAAATAGAAGTAAGTATCATTACGAACATGCTGTATAATAAGCTAGAATAAGTTTGTAGAATATAAATAAATTAAGAACTCATCATGTGATAGATATAAAGACTGTATAGAGAATAAGAATTATGTATAATTGATCTTAGATTAAAGATGAGTCCCCAAGGTCTCGGACTAAGTCCGTGGAACCTCCCTAGTTCGCAGAGCGCCGAGTGGTAGGCGCCGTCTTCAATTAAAAAAAAAAAAAAAAAAAAAACAAAAAAAAAAAAAAAAGCGTCCAGTATGGTCAGTGCACTGGTATGGGAAGAGCCACTCCTGATGGTGGGCATTAAAGTCCCCCAGTAACACTAATTGGGCGGAAGGGTACCGCTGCTGTGCCGCATCAGCCGCCTCACTGAGGTACTCTGTGAGCCTGGATGTTTCCTGATCTCCGCTGTGCGAACGGTAGACACAGGCGTAGATAATTTTATCTAGACCTGTGTCCACCAGAGCCCACAGGGTTGTGAATCGGGAGTCCTCAAGGTTACGAAGACGCCGATAGCAAGTGTCGTCACGGGCGTACATACACACACCCGCGCGCGGTTTAAAATTGTGCTCCAAGGTAAACCCTGGGTAAGATGACTACGACATGTCTGACGGACTCGCTATCTGCGTCTCCGTAAGGAAAAGCAGCGCTGGTTTCTCAGTCTCTAGGTGGAAGTGGACTGCAGAGAGATTTGAGTGCAGACCTCGAATATTGGTGAAGTGCACATTGTGGGGGAGGGAGTGCAGCCGCTGTTTAAATCTATTATTCCTTTTCCTTGGCATTCATATTTTATAAGAGTGAATGGAGGAGAGGAATTGGAAGTGAGACGAGGTTCCACGCTGCTAACCTTCAGCCACGCACTGAAAGGACAGCATCATTGGGGCACTAGTCCGGAGACTGCGGGGACGCCCGAGCCCCCTCGGAATATCCATCAGGCCCTCCCCATCTGGTCGCCAACCAGCACGATGGCGCATTCCGGGATTTTTCGACAGTTGGCGGGGCAGCCTTTCGTGTGTGGCTGGCACACTACTTGGACCCCAACTACCTGCGGTCGGCCAGCGGCGCACCGTGCCTTGGATCCCGCTACCCTCCGCGACCAGTCTCCCGATACGTCCATAACAGCGTCGTCTGCCTGCAGTGGAACAGCTATCTCGACCCAACTCCTCTTGTGGCTACACCGAGCATCGTACCGGAACATGGCTAAGCCGCTTGGCGGTACGTCTTTGCCCGGTGGGTGGTCGCAAGCCTTCGGCCGAAGCCTACCACAAGTTGGTGTCACCTGATTTGCACCACCCGGGGAGCACGTGTAGGGTATCAGAATGGGGTACATTCCTACGAACGTGGGTGACTCAGCCTCCTGAGTCTGAGTTGTTATATATTTTTATTTTTTTTTTCCTTTGTATAGATTCTTTTACTGATTGTTTTGTGATTGTGTGAATATTATAGGCCTTCTAGATTAATTCTAGATGCTTGTTAATACAAACTTTTTTTTTTCTTACATCTTATTGTTTTGGGATTCTACTGTGAGCTTCGGTTGAGTACGGACGTGTATCGCGTTAAACCCCATTCTTTGTTTTGATTGGTCTCCGAGTGTAGTTTTGGATTCCTTGTTCTACTTCAAGTGTTTTTATGGACAAGCCACACCTAATGGGTGTGTCTAGAGTGAGATAGATAATTATTGAAGAGCTTTAACTCAAATTCCAAATCCAAGACTTATCGGGATTTGTTGAGATTCGAACCACCTACCAACGTGCGTGACAGCGGAAGGGAGCTCGTTGACCGCCGAGCCACCAAAGCAATCGACGACGCCAGCGAAATAGTTATCTGATACGAGCTGCCGCTACGACAGCGACTACGTCACAAAGCATCGGTGCTACGCGCTACAACTTATTCGTAGCGGACGGACTCAGTGCTACGCGTGCGCTGCCAGTGTGTTTATAAGTGGTAAATAAAACTATTGTAGCTTCGACTGCGGAGTTCGTATAACTACCGTACTAACCTATAATGGAGTTTAGTGGACAACGCTCACCACCAGCTACCCCGCGAACTAAATCTAAAATGGATCAAACTCAATCAGTGCCAGATATCCCCCTGGCGGCGAATGACTCGCCACGCAGGCAAGGCCTATTTGATGAATTTAAACAGGAATTTAAATCAGCGATCAAGGAGATGTTGGCGTGGAAGGCCGACCGAGACGCAAACGTTACAAGCCAAATTGCTGAACAAACCGGGTTAATAACTAGGCAGGTCTCCGATATATCTGAATTAAAACTTCAAAACATTCAAATCCAAAACACCAATAAGGAAATTCAAAACGCTAATACCAAGATCAAGAAATCCATCACTTTCCTTAGTGATCAGTACGAAGACCTACAAAGGGAAATTAAGCGTCTGCAGCAAGAGAATAAGGAACAAAGGTGCTATTCGGAATCTCTGGAATTGGCTATTAGGGACCTTTAACATAAGTCCCGGTCGTCCAGTATTGAAGTGCGCAACATACCTGTACAAGAGAACGAGTCGGTGGCAGACCTGACCAGGGCGGTAACAAACATGGGTAATATAGTGAACTTACCACTAACGGCTTCCTATTTTCGAGACATATATCGGATACCAGGGAATCGACGCAATAACAAAGCCATTGTTGCTGAATTTAGTAACGTTCATACAAAATATTAATTAATTTCACGTGTGCGATCATACAATAATAAAAGGAAAAATAAGGAGGATAAACTGAATACCGAAATACTCGGAATATCGGGACCAAGACAAGCCGTTTACGTGGAAGAACATCTACCAAACGCAAGCAAGAGGCTATTTTATTTAGCCAGAGAATTTGGACTTCAAATGGCAACATTTTCCTTCGTAGGCAACCTGGCGACAAGCAAATTCTGATTAAATCAGAAACTACGCTCAGGGAACTTCAAGATTGACTCTATTTTCTACCAGTAAGCCGTTTTTGCTTTTTGTTGGCCAACGAGGCTCTAACGTTTGCTATTTATGTGTACACAGACAAAACACTCAAATCAAATATTAACGTAACACAAAATAAATACATATGTACAATGAAACACACTATAAATCTACACAACAAAACACACAAAATACATCACATAAACCTATACCACAACACAATGACACATACTCACCGCGGTATACTTTATTACCACACACCCCACACGTTATGCTATACCTCACAGTGCAAGTTCATTTTATCTATCCACAGTTGTATACCTTTCGCGCTCTAGCGTTTTGTATCGTAATTATTAGTCATAAATATTTTACTAGAAATGGCTAACCATATCCAATCTTCTATTATTTCTGAATTGGACGAATTTGAAATTGCGCAATCACACAAGTGTTCACCGTCCGATAGCTCAAAATACTTGTTGAGATCAAGTAATATGATTAATATTTTTCACGTAAATATACGAAGCATCAATAAAAAATTTGATGAATAAAGGTTTTAATAACTTCACTCATAATTAGCTGCGACGTTATAATACTAACTAAGTGCTGGTTAAACAAAGTTACCAACTTACCGGTCATGAATGGTTACAAGTCATACTATACAAAAAACACGATGAACCAAAATGACGGGATTGTCTTATTTGTAAAAGATAAAATTGACTGCACTGTTAAGGAACCCAACTTTCTAAACGGAAATTGCCTAACATGTGAAATTGCAAATACAATTTCAATTGTAACGGTATATCATTCGCCGTCATTTAATACTAGAGCTGAGTATGACAACTTCTTAAACAGCCTAGACAATGTCCTCACGTCCTTCAAAAACTACTCAAATATAAGTCTAATCGGGGACACAAATATAGATATAAAACCTCCAGGTATTCAAGCACGTGCTAGTGACTATATAACATTAAACGCTACACACGGTTTACTTCCAGCACATCGATTACCCACCAGAATTGATAATTGTATAGACCATGCTTTACTGAAAACAGACAGAACAGCCACCTTACTCGTTATTCAGTCGCACATCACCGATCACCTCTCAATTCTACTATCAATCAGTAACACACGTCCGCCTATGTTACCTGCCTATAAAATACCTAGAACTCAACACAAGTCTCAAAATAGATATTGAAGCACAAGATTTTTCAGAAGTATTAAATACAAATGATCCTAACATAGCATCAGACAAACTAACTGAAATATTACATAACACTACAGTGAGGTACACTAAGTTAGTAACGGTCCCTAAAAAAGTACGAAATATTCGTCCCTGGATAACGCCTGGTTTATTACGGTGCATACGTCACCGTGATAAAAACAAAAAAGAACTAACAAAAAAGATAACTCCACAAAAAAGCCCGAAAAGCGCCTAACAATCAAACGATACAAATTACGTATAGACGGTATCGGAACTTATGCAACGGTTTACTAAGAAAACTTAATAGGGTATACGAACAGAATAGTAACCCAAAATCACTATGGAACAAAATCAACGAAATTACATACACTACTAAAACAAAATCTCCCCCACTCGCATTACTAAAAACGGCTGCTGATCAAGATGCGGCGGCTAACCAAGTCTGTCATTTTTTGCTTTATTGCGACTTCAGTACCGCCCACCGAGCCACATAGTCAAACAAGTAGGTCATGCCCTAGTTACTTTGTTCTTCTACCCGTTGATGACGTGGATGTAGCCTGTACTATCTCAAGCCTAAGACAAGACTGTGCCACAGGCTGGAATACATTTCCATGAAAGTAATAAAACTATGTGAATGGATCCTTGTACCACTAATCACACATATTATTAACTGTTCTATTGACTCAGGTATATTCCCGAACACTTTCAAAAAAGCCGTTGTCCATCCTATATATAAGAGTGGTAACAGGGACTGTGTAGACAACTATAGACCAATTGCTGTACTTCCGCTGATGTCTAAAATAATGGAAAAAATAATTAATAAACAACTAGTAAATTACCTAAAAAATCACAATATTATAGCAAATAACCAATATGGATTTAAAAAAGGCGTATCTACCGAAAATGCAGTATTAGACTTAACAAACTTAATAGCAAAGAAGTTAGATAATAAACAGAAATGCCTAGGCCTATTTCTGGACCTGACAAAGGCGTTCGACACAGTCTCTGTTCCCACCCTTCTCTCCAAGTTGGAGAATATCGGAATACGTGGCATTGTACATAACCTCTTTGAGAGTTACCTAGTAAACAGGAAAATTTGTGTTAAAATAGGATCACACATTAGCGACGAGGAGACGATGACCTACGGAGTGCCTCAAGGTAGTGTCCTCGGTCCAACACTATTTTTAATTTACATTAATGATTTGTGCACCTTAGCCTTACCAACTGCTAATATATTTACATATGCCGATGACACCACCATTGTGGTACATGGTAAAAACTGGTCCGATGTCAAAATTAACGCAGAAACTTCCCTAAAATTAATGAAAGAGTGGTTAAACAGGAATCTTCTAACATTAAACCTCCAAAAGACTAACTATATCCCTTTCTCGATTAATGCGAAAACAAAACCCCTCAACACATATTCTAACATAGCCCATACGTGTCTTGACCCCACAACCTGCACTAGCTCATCACTCCCGCAAGCTACTTCTGTCAAGTACCTAGGTGTGATGGTTGATGACGGACTGAAATGGTATAATCAGATAGAAAATACCGCCTGCAAAATTAGGAAAACCATTCATCTTGTCAAATCGTTAAGGCACTCCGCAGATCCTGAGATTCTTAAAATGGTATACACTGCCCTCCGTCAGTCCGTCGCCAACTACTCCATTCTAGCATGGGGTGGCACCGCTACAACAAAGTTCCTAGAGTTGGAACGGGAACAAAGGGCTGTCCTTAAAGTAATGTTAAGTAAACCTTTCCGATATCCCACACATCATTTATATGCCGAACAAAAAATTCTAACGGTGCGACAGCTCTTTTTGCTCAGAGCCACACTCTGAAAGCATCAGCAAATACCACCACCAGACCCTGGCAAACGGGGAAACAGGATAAATTGCCCAAGTGTGCCGCATAAAACCACCTTTTCTAGGAGACATTTGTACGTGTTGAGCTCAATAATCTATAGAAACATAAAAAGTTCCTCATCTATAACTAGACTCAACAAACACGACGCTAAAAATAAATTACAGAATCTGCTGTATCTTCTTGACTATGCGCAGACAGAGAAATTGCTGTTGCCCATGAATAAATTCTATTAGTAACAGCTCACTGCATAACCACAATTCCTTCGTTCACAAGTAATACATTTATTTTTACATTCTCAACAACTATTACACACACACGCACTCACATACACATACACACACATGCACACACACACACACACGAACTCACACTCTCACTCATAGCTTACCCCCTTATTCACTTCTTTTTCTTTTTTACGTTTCTCTTTGTTTTTTGATATTTCGTGTATAATCTCCTGATTTAGCGTTAGTACTGTTTACTTGAAAAGGGTGACATAAAAGTCCAAGCGGCAGTGGAACACTGACTCCTAAGACACAGGGTATCCTAGTTTAGGAGGCAGGGTTTAATAAATTAGTACGCCTTTCACAAATTGTATAACACAAGCTACATATTAAGCAAAATAATGTAATGTAAGGTATTTGTTCAATAAAGATTTATTATTATTATTATTATCCATTTATTCATTTTATATACATATTTTTACATTTTTTTATATTATTCTATATAAAATAAAATAAAAAACCTTTTATAAACACAAAAATAGTAGCCCACCGGTATCGGGAACAGGGTCCAAGCTACCGGTGGTTAGGTTAGGTAGGGCTCCTGAGAGAGGAACCTCCTGACTATACGCGCCGTGTCCAGTAATACCGCTTTCTGGATCAAGCCCTTGATCCAGCTGCCTAACGAGAGCCTCCTCAGATGTTCGTCGAGGCTCTTGGCTATTATGCCATTGTCCGTCACGACTATTGGCACAATTATTGCTGTATTCACTTCCCACATGTCGACAACCTCGCGCGCTAGGTCAAGATACTTACTTTTCTTATCTCTTATTATTATTATTATTCCATTTATTTATTTTATATACATATCTTTACATTTTTAAATATTATTCTATAAAAATTAAATAAAAAAACATTTAAAAATACAAAAATAGTAGCCCACCGGTATCGGGAACAGGGTCCAAGCTACCGGTGGTCAGGGCTCCTGAGAGAGGAACCTCCTAACGATACGCGCCGTGTCCAGGAGTACCGCTTTCTGGATCAAGCCCTTGATCCAGCTGCCCAACGAGAGCCTCCTCAGATGTTCCTCGAGGCTCTTGGCTATTATGCCATTGGCCGTAACGACTGTCGGCACAATGACTGCTGTATTCACATCCCACATGTCGACAACCTCGCGAGCAAGATCAAGATACTTGTTTTTCTTATCTCTCTCAGCCTTCACGAGGTTCTCGTCATGGGGGACCGCTATATCAACAATCATTGCGCGACGCTCTAGTCGGTCTATCACCACTATGTCAGGTTTATTGGCAACAATAGTCCTGTCAGTGATGATAGACCGATCCCAATACAACGTGACATTGCCATTTTCGAGAACTGGGTCGGGCACATACCTATAGTAAGGCACTTCCGATTCCACAAGATTGTACTTAAGAGCAAGTTGCTGATGGATAATCCTGGCTACAAGGTTGTGTCTATGCAAGTAGTCTCCGTTAGCCAGACTAAAACAACCAGAGATAATGTGACGGATAGATTCACCCGGCCGGTGACATGCCCGACAGATGTCAACTGTGCCATCCTTCACAATGTATTCCGGTAGTTGTTTGTCATCATAACTTCGTCCATAATCGCAAAGACAAAACCTTCGGTTTCTCCGAAAAGGTCACCAAATCGCAGCCAGGCCACGGACGCTAAACGATCTACATCGGACCCATGTAGGACCCGGTAGAAGCGTCCGTGAAGCTCCTTGCTCTGCCATACCTCCCTGCGGTCATTAGTATCTAATACTATAGTTCTCGTTAGCCAAGGAGAGCGGGGTAAGGCCCTTGTCCACCGCTACCACATCTCGATGCATACCTACGTCGGCGTATTCCCTAAGACTATATCTACCTATACCTCGCGGTTGTGCAGGGTCTTAGCATTTAAAAAGCCTCGACCCCCACACTTCCACGGGATATACAGTCTCATGACCGATGACCGTGGGTGATGCATACGATTTGCGGTAAGCAGCGTGCGGACTCTCCTATCCAGGGCGTCAAGTTCTGTCTGAGTCCATTTGAGTATGCCGAAAGAATACATCAAGACCGGCATGACCCAGCCGTTGAAAGCGCGCACCTTGTTTCCGCCTGATAAAAGACTATTTAGTACTTTATTCAGGCGGCCAAAGAAGCGCTCCTTCAACGACTGTTTCACATCAGTAACATTGATGCCAAGTGCTTCCGACATACCCAAATACTTGTAAGTTTCGGTTGAGGAAAGGGATCGAAGGTGTATGGAATCCGAGAGTTGTATTCCCACGGATTTCATAATCACCCCTCGCTTTACATGCATGACTGCACATTTGTCCACACCAAATTCCATCCTGATGGCGTCACTGAAGGTTTCTGTCACGTTCAGTAGCTTCATCAGTTGAAAGTTGTTGGGGGCAAAGAGCTTCAGATCATCCATGTAAAGGAGGTGTGATATAACCTGACCACCTTTTCTCAACCGATAGCCCAAGCCCGAACCCTCCAGCAGTGTACTAAGAGGGTTCAGGGCTAAAAAAAACCACAGAGGACTCAGACTGTCGCCCTGAAATATTCCGCGCTCAATCCTTATAGGTTCGCTGTTTTCCTGAATCTGTCGACATCCTGGATAGTGAAAGACTGTCCTCCACTGCCCCATACATGACGTCAGGAAGGCACGCAGTTGCATCAATTTTATACAACTCCAGCACCCTCATGAGCCATGTATGTGGCACTGAGTCATAGGCCTTCTTGTAATATATCCAACATGTCGCCAGATCCTTGCGGGAACGGCGAACCTATTGGCTAATAGCAATGTCTATGAGGAGCAGCTCCTTAGTACCGCGGGACCCATTCTTACATCCATTCTGAGAAGCAGACATGATGGAGTTATTTTCAATATGTTGATTAATTTTCGCTCTCAGAATGGATGTAAGAACTTTATAGACCGTCGGTAAACATGTTATCGGTCTATAATTTTTAGGTTCCGCAGTACTACCCGATATGGAGCAGGTGGGTTATTCCTATCGTTAGGAACTGGGGCAGCGACCCTGACTCTAAGGCAGACTGGAACTGAGATGCCAAACGAGCGTGCGAACTTTGGAACCACTTAATCCAAAAGTTTTGCAGTCCGTCTGGCCCTGAAGATTTCCAATTGGGCAACGGACGTACTGCACGAGCCAGATCTTGGGGGCTGATGGTAATTGCCCCCATTTGTGGTATCAGATCACACGCTTGCTCGACCCCGAGTCCATTCACCCTCGGTGTGACTGACAGGCACCGACCAGACATCGCGCCAGAACGAACACATGGCGTCATTATCCGGTAGGCGCATGTCAGTCACACCTTGGTCGTGTCGCTCCCAAGCCCTATAAGCCCACCTTTCGTTGCTCTGGAATGTGCGATTCTGAGTGTATCGCTCCACTCGCCGCTTGTACCGACGAATACGGCTTGCCCATGCATAGATCTTCTGCTACAGAAAGTCGATACGCTCTGTGACGCGGGACAGATAATCTCGAGAACTGATATCAGTCCCCGAGAACGCCAGCCTCACAAAGCGCATCACTCTAGGGCGAGTGTTGCCCTCCCTGAAGCAGATAAGCTTGCCGATGAGTGCTCTAGCCTCACCGATACGATGCTCAATCCTGTACTGCCAAGCTGGTATAGCTGGTCGTGTAGCTCTGTCAGGTTTGGGAAACTTGACGTTAGCTACACGACATGCCGCTGCAGCCGCACAGTACAAGATCAAGTGGGTATCGGCAAGGTCTTTGCTGCTATCAAAAACATTTGATAGCTGCGAATCTAGAACACACACCAGCGCCCTATTTTTCTTATGCATGGGCAGACGGGGTAGTCGAGGTCTAAGCTCAGGCGGTGTGGAACGATACTCTCGGAATGCACACTCTAAAGCGCTCCTCAATCGTGGATTGCATTGGGTACTCACGGATATAGCCCCATCATCATCATCCTCTCCAACATGGTCGGGTCGCGGTGAAACACTGGGTTTCAGTTGCACCGCGGCCGGAGGCAAGGCAGGCGAGACACGGTACTCCGTGATTCCTCACGCAGTCTATCAAGTACGGAGTCATCCAGCATACGGTTACGCTGGATGACCCGCACCTGATCCGATAGACGTTGGGCCGACACGTTGACAGCTGGCTCAAGCACCTGAAACAGAGAGAGCATCCGACCACGGTACGCAGTCAGGTTACTTCCCCCCTCTGTAGCCCCAAAGTATGCGCGCATGACGTTTTCGTTGATCGATTGCGTCCATCGCATGCGCTACACACTTCCACCGGGAGCGGGGACCCTGTCAGAGGCCGATAGGCCTCGAGGTCCCAGGCTGTCCGGCGGCCGGCGTCCTCCCCGTCGACGCGCAGGTGGTGGTGTCGCCGGCGAAGAAAAGTACTCGTCGCTCGAGCTCGACGCAACTGCCACGGCCGGTGTCACAGCACTCACGGTGGGGCTGGTTTCCGGCGGCGGCGAGGCGGAGCTGGGCGACGAGGCCGGAGGTGGTAGGCGTGTGTTTTTGGCTCGGGCCTGGCTTCTTGTCAGCATTCCTGCTTAAGTTGACATTGTGTTGTTTGCTTCATTATTCTGATTTTTACTGGGTTCTACTTCTTGTTTTTTTTTACATATGGGTAATACATTATTAAAATTATTTTTATTCGGATTTTATGTGAAAATTACAAAGCTTTGATAAAATTAAATTTATAAAATATAGGAGTGAAAAATTTTCAGATATCAAACTTGACAAGTCAGGCCACAGATATTATTATTATTGTCGGGCCTACGTTGTCCCCCCATATCTAATCACTAATGCTGTAACATGGAAATATTGTAAAAACAAACCAATTTTTTTAAAAGTGTTACCGTGGAGTTCTTGCTGGTTCTTCTCCATAGGAAACGACCAACCCGAACCGTGCATCTTTTGTCGACGTTTTATAAGTGCCCATGTAGGCCTATGTAAAATAAAAAAAACATTTGATTGATTGATTGATCAAATCAGAAATGTAGAGATCGGTAAGAAAACCAGGGTTACCGACATAGCCCGAAGAATTGCCAAACTTAAGTGGCAGTGGGCAGGGCACATTGCTCGCAGAACGGAAGACCAATGGGGCAGAAAGGTTCTGGAGTGGCGACCGCGAACCGTAGACGTTGCGTTGGAAAGCCTCTCTTCAGGTGGACTGATGACCTGGTGAAGGTTGTGGTGATCCGCTGGTTGCGCGACTCACGGGACCGGTCAATGTGGCGACGCTTGGGGGAAGCCTATGTCCAATAGTGGACGTCTTTCGACTAATATGATGATGATGGTATCTATCATCATCATCATCATCATATTAGTCGAAAGACGTCCACTGTTGCATCAACAGCTGCTGCTGCTGTTGTCTGTTGATCATCTGCCTAGCCTTTTTCCCAATTATTGTTGGGGTCGGCTTCTAGTCTTACCGCATTCAGCTGAGTACCAGTGTTTTACATGGAGCGACTGCCTATCTGACCTCCACAACCCAGTAACTGGGTAACACGATATTCCTTGGCAAGACTGGTGTCAGATTTCAGGCTTCTGACTACCCGTAACGACTGTCAAAGATCTTCAAATGACAGCCGAGACCAACGGCTTAACGTGCTTTCCGAGGCACGGAGGAAACTCGGTATGTTGAAATGGTCACCCATCCCTACGTCGAAATTATATGAAGAGTTTGGAGTCCACAATATTAGTCAACTTTACATTAAAAGCATTGTTCTGAGACAACACTTCTGCCAAAGACCTAAAACTAAACCCATTAGAAGATCATATGAAGTTTATAAGGTTCCTTCATGCAATCTTTATGCTCAGTGTTTTTCTTACTACCTGGATCCGTTACTGTACAATCGCATAAGTAAGGTTAAGACCTTAAAAGACATGACAAGCTCTTATTGCGGGAGGGCACTGGATGAGTTTCTGAGTAGTTTAGATTATGAACGGACAGAAAAATTTACAAATACGCAAGTAAATTATATGTATTCTTATTACATAAATAATCAAAATATTCATGCGTATCTATATCTTACATTAATCCTAATTTATATATACGTATATACATGCATGTGTGAGTGTATGGGTGCTATACTGGTACATTCATACAGCTGTGATTGTGATTTCGTTTAAAATTGGTATGTTGTTTAAAAATTCCATGTACCTACTACTATTGTTTTATATGAGTTTGATATAAAAGTAACTTAACTAATGTTAAGTAATATTGTATTTTATTTATAGGCTGATAATAACATTTATAGTATGTTACAAGTCATGTTTTATCTTTTCTTTATAAAATCAGTTTATTTTTTGTTTAGTTCAAACAAAACCGCATCAATTTAGTGAGAAATGTATCCTTAATTTTTTTTAAGAATTTAATTTATTTTTGGAAACTTATTACTAGTACTTATTTTGATTAATACCTAGTCTTAAGTGGTGATGTACAATGTAACACTTACGTTGGAAATAAATTCTATTCTATTCTAACTAGTTTTTTGTCTTATTGGTCCCAGTAATGAGGAATAATACGCCACTGTAACACAGTACCAACTAGCACAGGCGGTATTGTGACTGATACTGGTGGCCTTATTATTTTGTTATTATACTTAAGGCCTTCACTTAAGATAACTTCTCGACTGTTGTTGAAATGGATGAATAAATGAATTATTTAAAAGAAAAAAATATATACTTAATCTTTTTGGCTGGGCTGAACATTAGGCTTTCCGTAGCGCAACGCTAGGCACGCTGCTGTTTTTGAATGAGATTTACTACTGCGCAGCCACTGTAGTCAACTTGAGGCCGATTGGGGATTACTATACTTCTAGGCAAGAATGGTTCACCGTCGACCGCATCATCGCTTAACATCAGGTGAGATAGTGGTCAAACGCAAGTTTATCGTAAATAGGTTATCCCATCGCATGACTAATTACAGACACAATAGAAAAATAATAGCTTACGCACATATGGTGTGCCACGGACGCGTCATGGGATAAACAAAAATTGGTGTGCAAATGTGTGCTGGTGTATGCTTTTTGCCGATGGCCTGGTGTATGCTGTTTGCCGATGACATTGTGCTGGTTGCCGAGAGTGGCCTAGAGGTTCAGAGCAAATTGGAGGTGTGATGGCACAGACTGGAGATTGTTGGCTTGAAATTAAGTAGAACTAAACCGAATACTTGGTCGGCAATTTTGGCCGTTCCGTGACTATAGCTCTTGCTGGAACACCCTTATCGATGTGCTCCGACTTCCAGTACCTAGGGTCGCTTGTCCAAGGGGATGGCGAGGTAGGCCGAGACGTAACGCACCGGATCAACTCGGGATGGATGAAATGGCGACAGCTCACTGGAACAACTTGTGGCCCACGGATGTCCCTCAAGTTAAAGGCACAATTTACAAGTCCGTGATTAGACCAGTCGTACTGTATGGATCAGAATGTTGGGCTGTGATAAAGATGGATGAAAAGAGATTGCATGTAGCAGAGATGAGAATGTTGAGATGGATGTACGGAGTGACGAGAATGGATGAATTGAAATATGAGTATATTAGGGGATGTTTGAACGTGGACTGGCGCCACAGAAAAGTTAAAAGGAAACCGTTTGTCCTGGTATGGTCATGTGATTAGGAGGGATGAAACGCATGTTACTAAAAGAGTTATTAATATAAATGTGGACGGATGGAGAGGGAGGGGCCGGCCAAAAAAAAATGAATGGGCTGTGTGAGGAGTGATGGGGGACAGGATGGTATGGAAGAATAAAACGTGTTGCGCCAACCCCTAGTAATTTGGGACAAGGGAAGGTAGATGATGGTGTGCAAATATGTCAAAATCCTGATCCTTGCTGTCAAGTGGGGATCTACTCTCACTTACCGAAATTGGCGAGTCTCATCAAATTCAGTTGGGCCCCCACGTCGTTCATGAGCGAGTTGGTAAGCGTTGATTCAGGGTAGTACATGATCTTCGTTGGCCATATAATCAGTGATATTCCTTCAATATTATCCGCGGCCTGCAGAACAAAGATGTGTTTTGGAGAATTATTGAAATCAACTGTTTATAGGGTTCCATACACGAAGGGTCCAAACGGAACCCTATTGCTGTCACTCACGTGTTTGTCTGTCCGTATATCTATATGTCTGCCCGCAAGATGAAATCCTCCACGTGGCGTACCCATTTTTTTGTTTTTTTTGGGTGGGAAGTCATCTCATGACTTCTCCCGCTCTGGGTGAAGCGGGAGGACGTGTCAGACTTTTACTACTAAAACCCACCAGTGTTCCTTCAGTTGCTTGAGTCATGGCAGCGATAACTCTTTTTCAAATTTATCCGCGACCCAGACAGGCATTGGCCCTCGCGGACCCCGTCAGTTCTGCTGACATCTCTTTGATGCGCGCGTGGAACACAACGCGTCGTCGACTCGGGCCTGGTCATTATCGGACGGCGAGCTACCCATTACTCGCCGTCCGCAAGCCCGCGCCTGCGGTGGCCGTGAATCGGCTTGCGACTCCCGACACGCGGCGCACCCTGGTGTAACCCGGCAGGTGGTAGTTTTCCTACCGTGCTATAGTAAATTTTGTAGGTATGGAAAATAGGGAAATATTCGAATTAAAACAAAAACCATCTGTACAAATACAATATTTATTCAATCAATCAGACGGGTCCACCCATCCAATAGATGGTTCAATATTTCCGAACCCTTTAAAAATTTACATGAAGCCAAAAGTTCCTGTTCAGAACTTGTCTTCGTTCAAAGCTGAACAGGTAACATGAGAGACACTGTTGTATGTACACGTTTACACAAACTCAGGGTCGTTTAATATAAATGGGTTTCATGAGATGACCAATAAGAACCTCTCTTCGTAGCTCAATCGTATAAGTAGATTAATTACGGATAGATCTAGTTGTGCTCAGTGCAGCATATAGGTTTATCCTTAAAGACACATCCTACACTTCAAAATTATAACTATATCAATATAATACTAGATCTTCCTATCCATAAATGAACCGCTCGGGTAGTTCACTGGTTCAATGTTAACAATTTACTTCTAAATGAAAAAAAACCAAATGCATTAAGTTTACCCTACCTCACGTTAGGCAGGTGAAAACTGATGTGATGATAAAGGGCGAAGAATTGAATCCTGAAAAGAGCACAGTATTCTTAGGCCTAACTTTGGATGCTAAGCTTCAGTGGGGCCCACATATAGATAAATTATCAAAGAAGCTAAGCTCCGCAGCATATGCTGTTAGAAAAATTCGTAATTTAACTGACATAGAGACAGCCCGTTTAGTATACTTTAGGTATTTTCATAGTGTAATGTCGTATGGTATTCTGTTGTAGGGAAATGCCGCCGACATCCAAACTATCTTTGTTTTGCAGAAAAGAGCTGTTCGATCAATTTATAAATTAAGCCCGAGACACTCTCTCAGAGAGAAATTTAAAGAGATTAATGTAATGACTGTGCGTACTCAGTATATTTATTAAAATCTTTTATATGCCCATAAAAATATAAAATTGTTTAAAAAATAAAGTGATATCCATAACATAAATACTAGGAATAAACACAAATTTGTAGTACCTACAACAAGGCTCAAGAAAATAGGTGGCTCGTTTAGATGTCAATGTGTACGCTTTTATAATAAGCTTCCAAGCCACGTACAAGCCTACAAGGTCTAAGTGTTAATAAATTCAAATCATTCATTAAACATAAGTTGTGCCAGGAAGCGTTTTATAACATTAAAGAATACGTTGAGGACAAAAAGGCTTGGGATTGAGCTGCTCCAATTAATTTAGTTTTTTTTTATTTTGCACCGTGAATTTAGTTTTTCAATTTTACTTGCAATGACGTGTGTGTGCATGTGTGTGTGTGTGTGATTGCTCGTGAGTGTGCAGATTTCACTGTATAACTATATCGGTTGCACAAGAAGGCTTTCAGTGTCACTATATGAGAGATTCAACAGCCAATCACGCAACAGTAGTTTGCACTTTGAGAACGAATGCTCGTAAATATTGAGTTGTTTGTTCGCTTTATAGACCAGGACCGAGTACATCGAAATGTCGACTAGCAAGAGTGGTCCTATGGAGAACGGTGGGACATACATGGCTCTTGCGTCGTTTTCCATTCATGAGCCCTGCGACATATACGTGAGAGAAGTGTGTTGGCGCAGAAATGATTGAAGGACAAAGAGCTGTCTCAGAGATAGAAGATTACACACATATACCCTACATCTTTGTTACATAACAAAGATGTAGGGTATATGTGTGGTTTCTTGTATATAACTTTAAAGACAGCTCTCTGTGCTCTTTCAACTTTTAGAAACACCGTAGCATAAGCATCACCCCACGCCGAAATACAGTACGAGGAGAAGAGGCTGTGCCAGAGCATAATACACAGCTGTAAGCGAACCTCTCTGCAAAGTCGATCGAAGCCTTTTACAGGTAAATATGAGTCTGCGGACACGCCTTGTCAATACCTTCTTTAAATGCGTGTGCCAATTTAAGGTGGAGTCAAGGAACACACTAAGGTACTTGACATTACTTGCCCTCTTGCATTGGCAATTGCAGGTCTGTGTGTTTGTGTCAAGACAACTATGGTCCCTAAGGGAGAGCAAATCACTTGGGATTGAGTGGATGGTGAGAAAGCGAGATAATTAGTTTTATCGACATTCAAAGTGAGCTAGTTATCATTCAACCAAAGTCCATTCAAAGTTCATTTGCGTAAATAAGAAAGAGCGTTGGATCAAGTACACTACCCTGGGGCACCCCGAAGCCACTGAGATCAATGAAATCACTTTGAGAAGTTTGTATCTTCACACATTGGCGTCGTCCTGTTAGGTAGTCTTTGAATATGTTCAGTGCTACGCCCCTAATTCCCATGCGTTCCATTTTATTCAAGAGGATGGTGACAGAGACAGTGTCAAATGCTTTGGACAGATCTAGAAATATGCCTTTTGTTTCGGTTTTATTATCAAGGGCATTAATTATATTATTGGTGAGATCTAGAACTGCATCTTCAGTAAATTTATGTTTTCTGTACCCGTATTGGTTTTGTGCAAGTATATTATTCTTTTCCAGGTAGTTAGTCAGACGAGAATTTAAGGCGTTTTCAAAGATTTTGGATAATTAAGTAACTACGGATATGGGTCTGTAACGTTTTTTTAATTTCATTATCGAATCCTGTGTTGCCAGCATCTCTAGATGCACGTTTTTCTCCACTTTTTTTTATTAACGGTAGACCCTTTCCCTAAACTGTATTTATCAGTTGAAAAAGAGGTTTAATAACTTGCAAATATTTTTGTCCTTTGTTACTATTTATTGGCTTACTTGGCTCACAGTCTCGACGATGTGCATTTGTGACATGTAACATCAACTTATAATTTTGCATATCACCATCTAACCAAGCTTAAGTCTACATCTTTCTTAAGCAGCAACTCTTTTAAACCAGGTGTACTCGTATTTCGGTATTTACGTTCAGCCACGGTGATGTATTGATCGTTGATCGTTATGAAAGCAGAACCTAACATCAGTTGCCCGCGGTCTTTTCTTACTTCAAATGGAATATCTACCAATGCTTTCAAAGATACTGACCAGGATGACGTATCACAAGCTTGATTTGCTTGATTCTTGCTCATTTTCATGATATTTCTGAAATGAAATGCCTGGTACTCGTTGCAAGACTTTTTCAAAAAAAGATACTTAGGTTGTTGCAAGGTTTTCGAATAAACATAAACATTTTGAAATCTTAAACCATTCTCGTGTATAAGAAGACCAACTATTAAATTCGTTTTTCCCCAATTTGACGGTCCGCAAATGATGCATCGTACAGATTTAGATAATAATTCTCCATGGCGAAAACCAGTCTCCTGAGAATGAACACACAGTTTGTTTAATTGTAACGATTGTATTTACAAATTTCATGGCAACTGCTTAAACGGTTATATTAATTCAAATTAAAAAATTCAAAATCTTTATTTCGAGCGAAGACTCATATAGGGTTAGTAACAATGTGCTTAAAACTAAGTGTTAGTAAACAACACGATACTGCTGTTAGTTACATGACACATGTAACTGACATCAGTGAACTAAATACGGACAGTCCACTCTGTCAGCAATCATTTCCAGAACCCTGTTAGGGCTGCCCATAACTCGGGCCACCATTGATGTTGCACGCTTGCGCATTATCGCGTAAAAACAATTAACACGCGCCGCCGCAAACATCCCTGACGCACTACAACGCCAAGGCAACCCCATCAGTTTTCTGAACGCGTTATTATACTGGACACGAAGGGCTCCATACGACGCCCGCGAATACCTCTCCCACAGGTTGCAAGCGTAGAAGGTGGTACAGAATGCTCTAAAGAGCGTCACCTTTACTTCTGCAGTACAACGTGCAAATCTGCGAGCTATCATATTCGCACACACGGAAAGAGCCCTCCGTTTCCTTTCAATGTCAGCATTGTCCTTGAGACCAAATGACCAAATTACCTAGGTATTTTAATTGTTCCTCTCGCTCAAGAGTAACACCGTTTAGCCGTATAGGAGGCACATCAAGAAGGTACCTGGTCCCCGCCTCAAAAACAATGTACTGACTTTTCTGACCGTTATACAATAACCCATGTTCAGTTGCGTAACTTTCACATATGGCCAATAATGTCCTAATTAGGGCTTGCAATCCGGATATCCGGATAACCGTATTATCCGGATATCCGCCGATTTTGGAAACCGGATTTTACTTGCATCAACATCCGGATTTTTCGGCTGTTACGAATAATTGTATTTCTCTTTTAAATCACACTAGTAATATTATAAAGGCGAAAGATTTTGAGTGAGTGTGTGTGTGTTTGTTACTCCTTCAAGCTCAAACGGCTGGACGGATGTGGATGAAATTTGACACAGAGATAGATTATAGTCTGGAATAGCGCATAAGAGACTTTTTATCCCGAGAATATGTTCCCTTGGTATAATTTTCGACATTTACTTGGGCGAAGCCGATACAGAAGGTTGCTCTTCTTCAACTGTAAGCGTATCAATTAAAATACAAATACGAGAAGAAATCATTCGGTTTATGAGTCAGCCATCTTCTGCGCAGCGACCGACTTCTTCAACAAATAATTTAGACACCACAATTCAAGTAGAGATGGCACTATTTGATGAGAATGGTCAGAGAAGCAGTAATTTAGAAAGGGTTTACAATCTACTTTTACCAATACCACCGATCAGCGTTGAAGCAGAGTGTTCTCTGCTATAGGATATTAATGTTACCATTTAACTTCCATAGATAATTTAAGCTTTTTAAGATCATTACCAGAATTCGGATACAAAATAATTTAAGAATTACGTAATATTTTATGCTAAATGTAAGTTCTCATTTTTAATTATAATTGTTTTTAGTGTGAGAAGAATAGATACAAATTATTTGTGCGGTATCAGTGTTTTCTATATCTACGAGTATACTATAATATTATAAAGAGGAAAGATTTGTATTTTTGTATGTAACGAATAAACTTAACTACTAGACCGATTTCAGAAATTATTTCACCGTTGGGAAGCTACACTATCCCCGAGTGACATAGGCTACTTTTTATCCCCGTATTCCCTCTTGAACGGGAAAGTGAACTTGTTTTTTTTATTTATTTATTTATTTAATATGTATATAAAGTGTCATACTTGAGAGACTTGTGACAAAAACGTGTTACAAAAGCGTAACACATTTATTTATAATCTATATATATAAAAGAAAGTCGTGTTAGTTACACTATTTATAACTTAAGAACGGCTGAACCGATTTGGCAGAAAATTGGTAGGGAGGTAGCTTAGAACCAGGAAAAGGACATAGGATACTTTTTATGCCGTTTAGGGTAGGGTAGGGTAGGGTAGGTATGTAGGTAGGGTAGGGTAGGTAGGGTAGGGTAGGGTGGGTAGCTTAACACTATTCCCCGCCAACGATATTGGCGCCTTATGTGCTTAACCTCAGTCGTTCCGGTCAATTTTTTACGCCTCTCGTACATTCATTCCTCATACCAGTTCTTTCTTGCATTCATCTTCTTGCATTCTGTGGGTAAGGGTCCCACTTTTATTAGTCTAATCTATAGGCATGACTTATTTCTTAAAAAAATAGTTAATAATACAAAAATACAGTGTGCTATAGTTACAACTGAGCAAGGTGCCATTAAAAACAATTAGAGCAAAAGGTGCTATTACATCATATTGAGCAAAGGTGCTGTTTATCACAGAATATATAGTAGTAGTTTATCACAGAAAATAGGGTAAAAACCATATAACAGGTAGGGATAGAAACACAACAGTGCAACGATCACACAATTAACACAGAAGTTAACATTCAATAAACTTAGGTACTAACATGAAATACTGCCGGTTACACATGTCCAGGCTGCATTCCGTGCTTGCATTTAAATATCATACATAATACTAATGAAGCACGGTGCGCCTCAGGTTTTATTTCGATGTATAACCACAGTGGCTACTCTAATGCAGTATTCCAAGAATCTTTCCCTATATTTCTTGTCCATGAGCCCATGCAGGCTCTCCCTCGTTATTTTCCTGCCCAGCTCACATTCAAGTTGGTAGCGCTCCCTGATAAATAACGGGCATTCTACAAGTATGTGCTGGATAGTCTCTGCCACGCCTGGATTGCAGACGCACGATGGGCTATCCTTACACTTGAAGCGATTCAAGTATTCAGAGAACCCACCGTGCCCCGTCAAAACTTGCGTGAGGACGCCCTCGGGCCGCACCTGTTGTACGATACGGAAAGCCGCTATTGCATCCGGAAGAAACATTTTCGTCACCGAAGCAGTCTCGCCCGACACATATCTTCGATTCCATTCATCAAGCGATTCCAAACGGATCTGTCGCTTGATAAATGAAACCGGACACTGGTCGTAGTCCGGCTTCCACCGTAACGACAATGCTGCTTCCTTAGCCAACTCGTCCGCTCGCTCATTCCCCGGCAGGCCCACGTGGGCCTTGATCCAGAACAAAGTCACAGCTTTGCTCTGGCACAGGGCGTGAGCCAGGTTTGCGCGCGCGCGAACTGCCAGGGGATGGAGTGAGCCATGGCTTGCAAGCGTCTGCAATGCGGACATTGAGTCGCCTCTTGCCGTGCGAGGATCACTTCTGTTGCCTTGCAAATGGCTAGGAGTTCCGCCTGGTAGACTGTGCAGTACGCGGTAAGGCTAAGCTTAAGGTTCCGGATTTCGCCCACATTATCCCAATTGGACAATGCGGCTCCGACCTTCCCCTCAATCTTGCTGCCGTCGGTGAATATTCGCACCGCCTGTACATTGTTACTGTCTAGTAACTCTTGGTCTGCCAGGCACATGAACTCCAGGGGTATTTGTGTAGCTGGATGAGGGGTTTCTGCAAACCTCACTGCACTCTCGATCTCCCTATCTCCTGGCACAAACCGGGATGACCCTCTCCTCACTTTATACAGGTCGGCTGCCTCTTGTATGCGCAGGTCTAGAGGTAGTATCCCAGACAGTGCCAGTGCCGAGTTCAGAGAGATGGTACGGTAAGATTTGCAGAGCTTCTGAGCGAATCCTCGTTGAACAGAGCCTAACTTCTTCCGTATACCCAACTTCTTTGCAGCTATGGGCTCAATCGTTGCCGTGTAAATTGTGTGTATTACTTGTGTGTTTAATCCCCAGCTCACCTTTGCCGCTCGGGACAGCCGCTTGTATACGTTAGCTGCCCTCTTGCAGACGTTCGCGGCATGCTCATTAAATGTGAGCTTTTCGTCTATGGTTAGACCCAGCAACTTCATTTTCTTGACCATACCGATGCCGACCCCGGCCATGCTCATTATTCGAGTGTCGTACTTAAGCTTATTGGTTATGGTCATCGCACAGGTTTTGTGCGGTGCAAAACTCTGCTTATTTCGGACGCCCCAATCCTGAACATGGGCGAGGGCTGCATTGGCAGATCTTGAGACTTCAGTCGCCGTGTCCCCATCTACGACCAAGACTATATCATCCGCGAACGCCTGCACGAAAATCCCACGCTGCTCAAGATCCTGCAGTAGTGGGTCGAGAACGAGGTTCCACAGGATTGGACCATCGATCGACCCCTGGACACAGCCCTTGCTAGTCTCTCGCGTGCATTCCTCCCAATAAATACCGAATAATCCTAATAAATACCGAACTTTGACCTTCCTACCGTCGAGATACCTGTCTATCAGCCTCCTGACGTTAACCGGGCACTTTTCCTCAGCCAGTCTGACCCTTATGGCTGGTCACCAGGCGCTATTGAAGGCGCCCTCTATATCCAATGACACCAGGATAATTAGCTTCTTCAGCCTCAACTTGTCCTTTACGTGCTCCACTAGCGTATAGAGGGCGTCCTCGGTGCTCCTCTGGGGCATGAAGCCAAACTGATGAGTACTAAACCGCGGTACAAGCTGATATTTTAGACGCGCTACGACCATCCTCTCCAGGACCTTTCCCAGAACAGGCAGTAGACCGATTGGTCTGTATGCCTTAGGGGTGGTGTAGCTATCCTTGCCCGGTTTCTGAGGACTACGACTGTAGCCTCTTTCCAGGTGGTCGGGAACTGTGCCGATTCGAGGCACTTATTGTAGAGGGCAAAGAAAGCGTTTGGGTCCTGGTGAATCGCTCGACTGCAGATATCAGAAGTCAGTCCATCCCCTCCTGGTGCCTTTTTGGGATTGAAACCCGCCACGGCGGACTTCAGCTCCAGCGTCGTATATGGGGGATCATGATGTTCATCATGGGCCCACTCATTTACTCGGCTGGCTGCTTCTCTAATTCGCCTGTGGTCAGCGTTGTCCTGGTCCACTCTGTCTTCGGGGTAGAACGTATCTGCAAGTAGGGCGGCCGACTCACTCGGATTGACGAACGCCCCATCGCTGCAAAGTGTCAGTTCTTCTTGCCTTTTGGTGGTCCTACGAATGATCCTGTAGAAACTCTCCCAAACTCCCTCACGATCCTGCCTCCGGCAAAACTCCTTCCAACTGGCGATTTGGGCATTCTTTGCCTGCACTCTTTTTTTGCTTTCAGATACTCGCCAACGACCTTCGCTCGCCGGACCGGCGCGGCATTGCGGAAGCTCGACTTCGTCCAGGGTTGCGGACATTTCCTCTCCCCTGGGATCTTCTTTGATGCTGCCCCACCAGGCACTTTTAGCATTCGCGTCGCCACCTATCAGCAACCTACCGTTGGCCACTTCCGCGTTGATCCCGGTCATCTGGTCCAAGTATGGCCCTATGGGTTGGTAAATGAATGTGACAAATTTTATGAAGTAAGTAGTTCCGCATGCCTAAGAAATTACATTTGCGTAGTCGTAATCAGAAGAATATTTGAAGAACCTTCAACTCTTATTTAGATAGATTAACACACTGGCTGGTATCATTTTGTTTGAGCCAGTGGCCCACTTGCTATTCAGTCAAATAGTTGCGCAACGGTTCCGTTGCTTACCAGAAGTGCATGAGTCAATTGAGCAGCACCCACTTGCTTGAGTAAGAAACTACTACGATTTCCCAGGCTTTGGTTCGGATTCCCACCACAACGATGTTATTTGTGGTGAGTTTCGGGTAGGGTATGACGTCCAAGTCATGATCAAATTAACCCTCCCACTTCCATCGACCTCGCACTGGTAGATTCTCGCTCCACGGTAGCTCTTCATACTTCGTGCTCCCCCCACATACGGTTCCTGAATCAGTGCCCACGAGATCTTTCGTTCACTGGCCTCTAAAAAGAGTTCGGTGGTAGCCAGTTCCTTTCGCTGTAAATTCGCTTGGGCCACACGGTATGGTCTTGCTGTTTGTTGGGCAGGTAGGGTAGGGTAGGTAGGGTAGGGTAGGTAGGGTAGGGTAGGTAGGGTAGGGTAGGTAGGGTAGGGTAGGTAGGGTAGGGTAGGTAGGGTAGGGTAGGTAGGGTAGGGTAGGTAGGGTAGGGTAGGTAGGGTAGGGTAGGTAGGGTAGGGTAGGTAGGGTAGGGTAGGTAGGGTAGGGTAGGTAGGGTAGGGTAGGTAGGGTAGGGTAGGTAGGGTAGGGTAGGTAGGGTAGGGTAGGTAGGGTAGGGTAGGTAGGGTAGGGTAGGTAGGGTAGGGTAGGTAGGGTAGGGTAGGTAGGGTAGGGTAGGTAGGGTAGGGTAGGTAGGGTAGGGTAGGTAGGGTAGGGTAGGTAGGGTAGGGTAGGTAGGGTAGGGTAGGTAGGGTAGGGTAGGTAGGGCAGGGTAGGTAGGGTAGGGTAGGTAGGGTAGGGTAGGTAGGGTAGGGCAGGTAGGGTAGGGCAGGTAGGGTAGGGCAGGTAGGGTAGGGCAGGTAGGGTAGGGCAGGTAGGGTAGGGCAGGTAGGGTAGGGCAGGTAGGGTAGGGCAGGTAGGGTAGGGCAGGTAGGGTAGGGTAGGTAGGGTAGGGTAGGTAGGGTAGGGTAGGTAGGGTAGGGTAGGTAGGGTAGGGTAGGTAGGGTAGGGTAGGTAGGGTAGGGTAGGTAGGGTAGGGTAGGTAGGGTAGGGTAGGTAGGGTAGGGTAGGTAGGGTAGGGTAGGTAGGGTAGGGTAGGTAGGGTAGGGTAGGTAGGGTAGGGTAGGTAGGGTAGGGTAGGTAGGGTAGGGTAGGTAGGGTAGGGTAGGTAGGGTAGGGTAGGTAGGGTAGGGTAGGTAGGGTAGGGTAGGTAGGGTAGGGTAGGTAGGGTAGGGTAGGTAGGGTAGGGTAGGTAGGGTAGGGTAGGTAGGGTAGGGTAGGTAGGGTAGGGTAGGTAGGGTAGGGTAGGTAGGGTAGGGTAGGTAGGGTAGGGTAGGTAGGGTAGGGTAGGTAGGGTAGGGTAGGTAGGGTAGGGTAGGTAGGGTAGGGTAGGTAGGGTAGGGTAGGTAGGGTAGGGTAGGTAGGGTAGGGTAGGTAGGGTAGGGTAGGTAGGGTAGGTAGGGTAGGGTAGGTAGGGTAGGGTAGGTAGGGTAGGGTAGGTAGGGTAGGGTAGGTAGGGTAGGGTAGGTAGGGTAGGGTAGGTAGGGTAGGGTAGGTAGTCTGATTAGCAGAGGACACACCAGATGCGACATGGGGTTGGGCTAGTCTGGGTAGGTAGGTAGGGGTAGGTTAGGATAGGTAGGGGGGGGGGGGTTGCCCGGGTGCACTGACCAGCTCTGCACCCTGCTCTGCCCAGCTCTGCACCCTGCACTGCCCGGCTCTGCATCCGGCTCTGCCCGCTCTGCACCTGGCTCAGCCCGCTCTGTACCTGGCTCTGCACTCGGCTCTCCTGCGGTTGGTTACCCGAGTGCACTGACCAGCTCGGCACCCTGCTTTGACCAGCTCTGCACCCTGCTCTGCCCGGCTCTGCATCCGGCTCTGCCCGCTCTGCAACTGGCTTAGCCCGCTCTGCACCTGGCTTTGCGCCCGGCTCTCTCTCCTGCGGGTGGGGGCGGCCGCCGCCCGGGGGCGGGAAGGGAGCCCTCGAAGGTGTGCCGCGGATGTGCGGCGGGCGGTGATGACTTGTCGTCGCCGACACTCCTTTGGCGTGGGATGGTCGGCGGGGACAAGTCGGTGGAAGGAGGAGGCCGTCTGGCCTTTCGCGGGCCAGATGCCGCAACGTAGGGGACCGTGGGCGGAGGACCGGGGTGTCCGACGTCCACATAAGGGTCCAGCGCGGTGGAGGGCACGGCGCAGCACACCGTCTAGGTGTGCCCAGCGGGGGCGTAGTTGCGCCGTGCCCTGACAGGTCCTCTCGCTTCCCGGTGTGGTAAATTCCATGCTAGGAAGCGGGAAGGCCTGGGCGGCGGTTGCCTCCTTTTGCGACGACGCCATGTCGCGGAAGGAGGCGGCGGAGAAGGGGTGGGGGTGGGCGGTTGTACGATCGCCTCCTCCCACCTCTTGGTGGTGATTAGCGGGCGACAGGCGTGGGGGCGCCTCTCGTTTGCATTGCACAATCACCACCCTCGTCGGGCGTTCCCGGGCCCCTCCACTAAGGGAGGGGTGTGAAGGGCCTGCCGTAAAGGCGGGCGGTCGTCGGCGGGGGACTGGAAGTAAAGGCTGTGCCGGTTTCCCAGTCCTCCTCCACTCAGACGATGCGGGAGTGCCGCTGGGTTATTTTAGTGGGTATACCGGGCTTGCCCGGGGAGTCCCACATAGCCCCCATTCCCTCAATGGGTGGGTATGCGTAATGCATTTTTTCCCAGCGAAACCAAAAAAAAGGTAGTGTAGGGTAGGTAGGGTAGGGTAGGGTAGGGGAGGTAGGGTAGGGTAGGTAGGTAGGGTAGGTAGGGTAGGTAGGGTAGGTAGGGTAGGTAGGATAGGTAGGGTAGGTAGGGTAGGTAGGGTAGGGTAGGGTAGGTAGGGTAGGGTAGGTTAGGCAGGGTAGGGTAGGGTAGGTAGTGTAGGGTTGTTAGGGTAGCGTAGGTAGGGTAGATGAATGTTTGGTGTTTTTATGGCAAAACAAAGTTTGCCGGGTCAGCTAGTAAAAACTAATAAATATCCGTATTAGCCACACTATCCGGATACTCCGGATAGTAATATACTAATATCCGTATTATCCGGATAGTAAAAACGAACGGATATTGCAAGTCCTAGTCCTAATACACACACGGGCGCACGATTGGCGCAGTTGTTGAGCGATAGACTGCTGCGCTGCGTGTCGCGGGTTCGATTCCCGCACGGAACAAATATTTGGATGACCTACAGATAGTTGTGCCGGCTCTGGGTGTTGTGTATGTGAGTTTATATGTTTGTAAACGCACCCACGTTACAGGAAGAAATTCCTAGTGTGGGGCAACGTTTTTTTAAAGAAAGAATACCACCGACTGACGCACTCAGCAGCACCATGTCGTCCGCGTAGCTTAAATTATTGACACAGACACCGTCAATATGACAACCGACATGTTAACTGCCAAGCGCCTCAATCAGGGCATTCATATACAAATTGAAGAGGGCAGGGGAGGTCAACCCCCCCTGTCTCACACCACACTCCAATTGATGAGGCTCCGACAGCATACCCGCCCACCGAACACTGTTGACCTGGCCTTCATACCAATGCCTGAAGCTCGATAGGCTAGCTTATAGCTTCAAGTTTCCTCCATAATATAACGTAAGAAACCAGATCAAAACCTCTAGACAGATCGAGGAAGCAAGCGAAAACAGGTGTTCCTCTTTTTGTGTAGTACCTGATGGCCTGCTTGAGACACAGAACTGCACTCTCTGTAGAAAGTCCTGGCCGAAACCCGAACTGATTGTCGTGCAGTACAAGATGCTGCTATGTTTAGCTGTGTATCAAGCAGACCATCAAGCATCTTAGCGACTATGGTTGCTAGAGAAATAGGTTTATAGTTTCCCTTATCCAAAAGATCACGTGTTTTACTTTTAAAAATGGGAACCACGATCGTCCTCATTAGGTCGGTGGGCAAGTGTGAATGACCAATACATAAATTGTACAGCAGTGCCAAAACCCTCGGCAAGTGAGGACCGGCGTATTGTAAATGCTCGATACTGAGCCCGTCATGTCCAGGGGACTTACCTCTAGACGTAGATCTGATGAACTTGGCCACATCTTTGGCACTGAAACGTGTGCCCACCTTGCCACAACGGGGCTCAGCATCCAGCATCTCACAAGAGCTCCCTAGCGGTGACTTTAAAACAAACTGATCTCTAAAAAGGTTCGCAATATCTTTCGCATCACTCACACCATTCACACTAACAGGCAGGCCTGGCAGAATGCTCAATTTATTAGTGCTCTTCCAGAAACCGCGAAAATCACGCTTTGAATGCATAGAGGCAATTATGTCCATCTTTATCTGTTCCTCGTGGTTCTGACACCATTTAAGTCACGATTTGTAAAATGCCCTACTTGCCCGCATGTCATTATACACTGGGCCAGTTGATGGTTTCCCACACGATAACCTTACGTGGAATTTCTGCCTCGCCAGCCTGTGAGCGCAGCTGACAAGTTTATTCCAGCCTGTGATTTGAGCATTTTTCCTACGACTAACAAACTTATTTACCGCACTACTAATTGACGACTCACTGAGAGCACAAACAATATCCGAATACAGCTTATCAATAACAATCCTATGGGTGGATTCAACACAGAAAATATCACCACAACCAGTTAATTCTACAGGAAAATCAACCAATTTTAATCGCTTGTGACATTCATTGAAATATGTATTAATTTGTTCCTTGGTTCTTTCCCCCCATACAATTTTATTGTAAGCAATCACATTATCAGGAATCCTAGGTAATAACAAATCAAATTTACATTCCACTATCATAGGATAGTGGTCAGACCATAGTACGTCATTTCTTACGTAAACATCAACAACAGAACTTAATGTCGAGTGTATGACTATACAGTGGTCTAGCCATCGCCGTGAGCTTCACTCATAAAAGTGTAGGTATCACTAAATAACCCTAGTTTGTCTATATCAACACAAATTCATCCCTGATCCTCTCAAACATGACAGCTCGCTCATAAATAAAGAATTTGGGTTCGCATTAAAATCCCCCAAAACAAATACTGATTCAACATTACAATCGTCTACTAACAGCACTCACCGTAAAACACTCACTCATAAAAGTGTAGGTATCACTAGTTAACCCTAGTTTGTCTATATCAACACAAATCCATCCCTGATCCTTACAAACATGACAGTGTTAAGTTTTATTAAAAATTTAATTTCTAAGATTATTCGCTACGGCAACATTTTGGAATGGATTCGAATGTTCGATGCCGCGTTTAAAAAAAAAAGAAAAATAATATGAAAAAAGAAATGAATGAGATGGAAAAAAATGTTGGCGGGCTTTTGGGGTTAGTTTGAACACGGTTGGTTTTTTGGATGAAAAACTCTGGAGATTACGCATTACGAAAGTGTACCTACGAAATAGTCTATATTTAATTATATTTTGATAAACTTATTGTTAAAGAAATAAATCGGTGTGTGATTTTTAAGTAATTAAGTATTATTTATTCTTTGAGTATTTTTCTATCCGCTTTCCTTAAGCACAATTGGTTGCTTGCTAGTTTATTTATCCAAGCCTGTTGATATTCTGGTAATCTTACTATAATTCAGAAGTGGTGTTACCCTGCTTTGTTTTATTTATTTTTCATACTGTTGGTAATAGTGGTGTTACACTGGCTTGTTGGCCTAGTCACTCGATTCTTTTAAATATGTAGTGTCTTACACGTCATTTCATTATTTTGTTTTTAGTTAATTGAACGAATACATAGCTGTTTTTGTGTCTGAGTTGCAGAAAAATGCCGCATGATGATGACATCCCAATGCGACGTCGACTATCGACGCCTGAACTACGCCGTTCGAGCCCAAACAGAGGTTCGTCGAGGCGTAGTCGTTCTCGCCGTGAGTCCTGCGGCGACCGCAGCAGAAGCTGGCTGCGGAGCACTGGTCGAGAGCACGAGCGCAGTCGCAGTCGCCGGGAGATGGAGCGCAAGCTGGAGCGAGAGCGGGTTCGCATTCGTGTGCTGGAGGAAGAAGCGCGAATGCGGCGCAGCCGGTCCCAGCGTTCCACTGCAAGGCTGAGCACGAGCGGTAACCAGCAGTGCCGGAATGAAGCCAGCGATTGTCGGGATCTGCAGTCCAACGGTGCACAGCGTGCATCATGATCAAAACGACACTGGCAGCCATGCCAGTCACCAGGAAACCCGAAGAAACAATAGGTCAGATAGTCCTACTTTTTCATCCAAAGACGTGGTAGATTTATTGAAGTCCTTAGGACAAGGCAAGTCTCAGCGATCGACATTAGTGACTTCGTTACCTCATAGTAGTGGTATCAATCACAAAAATATTGTACCTGATTTTGATCCGTCCTCTAAAGGTCAACGAGTAGGTGTATGGTTGAAGAAGGTTAACGAGTGTGCTTCTGTATATGGCTGGGATGTAAAAGCCACAATTCATTTTGCAATGTAGAAGCTCCAGGGATTGGCCAAAACATGGTACTAGAGCTAAAACACTATATTATTTACTTGGAGTGAGTGGGAACAAAAATTACTTAGTGCTTTTCCTTTCGAACATAATTATGGCCAGTATTCTATTCTATGGCCAGTCCCTGGAGGATATGTTAAGGAGAGGAAGTAAATATAATGAACCTTTAGAAATATATTTCTACGAAATATATGGCTGGGATGTAAAAGCCACAATTCATTTTGCAATGTAGAAGCTCCAGGGATTGGCCAAAACATGGTACTAGAGCTAAAACACTATATTGTTTACTTGGAGTGAGTGGGAACAAAAATTACTTAGTGCTTTTCCTTTCGAACATAATTATGGCCAGTATTCTATTCTATGGCCAGTCCCTGGAGGATATGTTAAGGAGAGGAAGTAAATATAATGAACCTTTAGAAATATATTTCTACGAAAAGTTAGCTTTATTTTACCAATGCATATTCAAGGCAAGCGTGCGGTCGATTGTTTGATTCATGGTCTTAACGATAAAACGATGCGATCAAGTGCAAATGCTCTGCGTTGTACTGAACCTGAGCAACTTTTACAGTTCTTAATAACAAATGGGGAATCCTCGTTGCAGGAACGGCCTAATTTTAAAGAAAAACCATCAACGGAATCTAGTACACAATCAAATAAACCTATTAACAATTTTGGTAGTGAAATGATATGTTTTAATTGTAAAGAAAAGGGGCATCCGCATTTTAAATGTCCCAAACCGATAATTCAATGGACAAGATGTCGTAGATTTGGTCATGAAGTTGAACGTTGTTCTGTCCGTATTAAAAAAGCCCAGTAGAAAACGTTCCAAAAACAAAGCTTATCAGAATTTCGGCTAGTAACACTAACTTTAGTAAGGAATACAATGTTTAACTATGCTTTGATGAATACTTTTGATCGTTTTGGTAGTGAGATCTCAGTTATATATATTAATAGTTCGTCAGACTACGGTCGGGGACGTCATGATTTTTGGTCCGGCGTCTGTCAGAGCTCGTACTGATCTGTCAAAGACTGCAATATTTTTGAAAAGAATAATATTGTTGGTAAGCCGAATCAACAGTTTGTTGTTAATGGGGATGTCTATCAAATCAAAAGCGGGCACACTTGTGTTTTAATCACGCCCTGATGAGGTAGTAGTATGCTGTTAGGAAGTATTACTTTCTGTAGAGGGGACGTTTATCGCGAAACACTATCGAGAATTCTGATACACAAACCAGAGGAACAACTTAAAGTAATGATTTTAAATAATGTGGATTAGCTTTAAACTCTACAATTATTATATAATTTATTTCTTGCTTTAACTATGTCAAACGCGTTTAAGTGATTCTGCTTACACAAAGGTATAAAGCATAATTTAAATTCTGTGGCTAGTCAAAGATAAAATGGCCAAGAACACGTTAGAACTTATCTAAGTTCTTTGACGGATCAAAACTTAAACTGCTATAAGTAAGGGATGGGAAAGATAAAGTAGGTCGGATACAATCGGGCATGAACAACACGCGTCACAAGATCACTAGCAATACGCCGACTGAAGTCTATATTTATTTGGTTCAAACTTGAAATCCGTAATAGGTCTGAGAATGAACGAAAAAAATAAGATACAACTCGTGAAAACTTAATGCGACTAGCTGTCCCCCGCGGCTTCGAACCGTCAACTGGCTACCTATCTACCCACTTACCCTGCCTACCCACCTACCCTAACCTATTCTACCCTACATATCAACCTACCTACCCTACCCTACCCTACATGATCGTTGCGTAATTTTTTATTTTTTTTATTATGGTTTTGCTCTTGACTATAGTCTAGTCTCTCGGTAACTTAAACCGTTTACGCAGCGCACGCAACGGAAGTTCTCAAAAAGGAATATTTTTTCCCGTTTATGCAACATTTGTCATTTATGCCCCGCTCCTATTCGTCGTAGCGTGATGTTGTATAGCCTATAACCTTCCTTGGTAAATTGACTATCCAACACAAAACGAATTGTTCAATTCCAACCTTCCTGAGATAAGCGCGTTCAAACAAACAAACTTTTCAGCTTTATAATATTAGTATAGATGAAGTAAAAGACAAAATTGATGTAGATCAATTAAAACAGAAACAATAGAAATCGATAATAATCGGTGTCCTGCTCGTATGTACAAAGAGGGCGAACTATTTAATTAAACGAAGGTTATTTCAGTAATGATGGAGAGAGTAAGAAACTTCTTCGCTAATAATACCATGTACCATATGCTCGGTCCATACCGTTTGGTCTAATGATCGCTGTAGATATAGCCTCCGTACCGGGTTTGACCAGCAAGAGAAATAAGCAAAAGAAAACTGTAGCGGCCGACTGCATCTTGTTTTGGGTAGTGTAGCTGCTTTGAATGTTAATAATGTAGAAAATTACAGTGACAGTGAGGTTAATGTATATGAAAAAGATGTAGGTATGTTGTAATTTCAATTAATCATTTAAATAAATCTTTAAAAGTACATGATATTATTAAAGTCAGATTAGAATAAGATACTGACAAGCTGTGTATATGATCTCAGTGATTTAATTTTTGTATAACTTTCATACTTTAATGCAGTTAGAAGATATGGATTTAACTGACGGACCACAATTAAAAATTAATCAAAGATTCAAGCAGAATCTTTGATTAATTTTTAATTGTGGTCCGTGAGAAGGAAGGGTTCACGATCACTCTTTGATTTAAAATGCGCTATTAGTGAGAAGGAAGGGTTCTGACCCAATATTAATCACCAATCATCAATTATTTTGTCATTATTGACCATCATTCTATTCACTCGAGTTGTGATTGATTTTCATCACTATTATCGTTTGTTTGAGCATCACTAGCATTATCCTCATCATCTAGCACCTTCCATTGTCCTTCCACTCGTTTTAAGTGAACGACGTTCCGTCTGATTCGCTGACCAGTTTCATCGTTTCGAAGATTTACGTCCCCTCCATTGTTCGCTACGACGATATGAGTTTCGGGTTCATAGTTAGGCTCAGCTTGTTTTGTTTAGTCATGTTCTTGACGTATACTTTATCTGTAACTTCCAATTCACAACTAGTAGCTCTCCTCTTCCTATCTGCATATTTCTTCCCTTTTTCCTTTAGTTCCTTATCTCTATCCCTCATTTCAAGATCCTCTGAGAGATGGGTTATGTCCTGAATCATAGGAAGCTTGTCTCGAAATTATCGTCTAAAGAACAGTTCTGTAGGTGTCTGTCCTGTAACTGTGTGAGGTGTACTATTGTACATTACCATATACTCACGCAGAGCCTCCTTCCAATAATTTTTCTCTATCTGAGAAATCTTGAGGCGTTTTAGGATGTCCCTATTCTGGCGCTCTACTTCTCCGTATTGTTGTGGCCTGTAGGGAATGGTATTATAGAGTCGTATGTTTCTCTCTGCACAGAAACTATTAAAGTCTTCGCTGGAAAATTGTCTCCCGTTGTCTGATGTAAGCGAGACCGGATTGCCAAGTCTGCTAAAAATGTCTTTAAGCATTTCAATTATTCCGGAGCTTCTTATGGTTCTGCATGTTTTCACCTCTTTATATCTGGTGTAATAATCGACAACTACTAGGATATAATCTCCACTAGGTAAGGGGCCCATGAGGTCAATTGCATTTGCAAATGCATTTTTCTTCCCTCAACATCACGTTATTATCTTCTAGTGTTTCCATAAATTTTTTAAGCCTTAAGTCGTGTTCTTCTATGTCTTTCCCAAACGTCAAAATGTCATCTATGAAGTTGATGACTCCTTCGCAACCTAAAAGGATTCGTTCCAGTGTTTCTTGGAAAATCTCTGGCGCACACGAAATACCAAACATCATCCTTTTGTATTGATACAATCCTTTGCTGGTAATGAAAGTCGTGATATGCCTTGAGTCTGGATGAAGTTCGATATGATGGAACGCATCTCGTATGTCTAGCTTACTAAAGATTTTGGCTTCTCGAACTTTTGGCAACAGTTCTTCCATCATTGGCAGTGGGTGGTTTTCACGTTGTATAGCCGCATTTGCTCGGCGCATATTAACACATAATATGTATGTCACCTCCGTCTTTTAGCACAGGGACTATAGGCGAGATCCAGTTAGAAGGACCTTTCACGACTTCTATAATGTCCCTTTTCAGTAATTCTTTCAGTTTTCTCTACTTTTTCTTCGAGAGGGATAGAAATCCTCCGATACGGCTGAGCAACGGGCTTCACTGAAACATCAATTGGAATGGTAACTAAAACGTCTTGAAATTTTGGAAACGCCTCAGTTTCAACCTGGTTAATATCCAAATTGATCCGAAGTACTCCCAATGAGGTTGCCGTCACACGTCCCAATAGGTCACGCGTGCCGTTTTGGATCACGTAGAATGTTATGATGTCCTGTGATGTACCGGCAAGTTTTATTGTAGCTTTGAATGATCCTAACGCCTTCAGCGGTTTTTCACTCTCGTAAGCTACTAATGTTTTGTTGGGATTCGGATCTTGATTGGTAAGTTGGGTGTTGTCTCCCTTCATTCTTTCCCAGGTTTGATCCGTTATAAAATTGTTCTTGCAGCCCAAATCTATCAAAATCTCTAAGTTGGTTCCACCTGTGTTACATATGACCCTTGCGTCGTTCTCGATATTGAAAATGTAGTCGACTTTTCTTTCATCCGTGCTTATGTTTGCAGTTTCTTCGATATTGTTTGTTGTCCTGTTTTTCTTCTTTATTCCCTGACTTTGACCTGATGATTCTTCTTCTTCCAATTTCCTCTTCTGAGTTTGTTTTGTCCGACATTGATTCCTGAAGTGTCCTAAGATGCCACATTTAAAGCAAGGCTTTCCTTTTGCAGGGCAGTTCTTGTCACGGGCCAAATGTCTGGAACTTCCACATCTTCTACATTACAATCTTTTATTTTTTTGCTTCTCCTTCCATGTCCCTGTACCTACTCTATTGATTGTCTGACTTTCCACAGGTTTCATACCAAAGTTTCCTAATTGACGATCTATGGCTTCCAGTGCATTCGCTTCTGCAACTATTTCATCTAAAGTGATCTTGTCCCCTGTTTTCAATATCTACTTTCGGAGTTCTTCTGCCTTACCCTTTTCAGTTATTTGGTCTATGATATGCTCGTCTTCTTTTTCACCAAACTGACATTTATTGACTTGCAGTCGAAGTCTGATAAGAATTTTTTCGAACTTTTCATCCCGTTCCTGTTTTAGAAGACGTAACAGATGTCGCTCATACACTTTGCTCTGTTTAGGTGCATAGTAGTTATCTAATTTTCCGATCGCGATGTTAAAAAAATCGCCTTCAGTTGCATTACCTCCCGGGATGTTGTAGAAGACTTCTTGTAACTCGGGGCCACCGAAATGTAAAAGACTAGCTCTTTTCTTTGCCTCGGTGTCTACGCCTGCTGCCTCGAGGTAAATGTTTAGACTTCTTTTCCATATTTCCCAACGGACCGAGACTGAACGAATTTCTCCTTCACATTCGAACTTCTCTAAGGTGTACTGTGCTTTTTGGAGCTACCTGTTGACAAGGTAAGTAACTATGTTGCATATTTATAGATTTCTAACACGCTAACGTAATTTAATGCTAGTAATAAAGCGTCGACTGTACGTGACTGTACCTATAATACTATATGTTCAGTGTTTTCACCGAACACCTTACTTTGAAATATCGGCCTGACGCGTTAAGCTAGTTTAATTATATTATAATCAGTGCACTTTTGTCTACCGCGTTAGTCGGGTGTATTCAAACAACATTCATCAACATTTCGTAACATTTTAGTCATTAAGAACATTAGAGTGTAAAGAAATAAATAGTGTTTCATGTAAACCTTGTTTCACCTCTATAACACCGACACCTCGCAAAGTACCCCGACATAATTTTGGCCCTTCAAACCTGGATCACGCGTCGCGTAATTTCGGAAATTCGTAATTTCGGAAATTCGGAATTTCGGTGTGCGTGACCTGAACTATCGTAACAAATAACAGTGTGTGTACATTGTGAGGCGGTCGGAGAGAACATTGGAACTGAACAGTAGAGCAGCAGCAAAAGCTGAGTACCAACAGCGGAGAAAACAAGTAATACATTTCCTTATTTATAGTCAGTACGGACAGTATTCAACATCCTATAACAATGTCGGACCTCATTGAAACGCAATCAATGATCTACGATAGCATCATAAAACTTGGCATAAACTTGAAAAAGGATAGTGCTGATACTATTGGAATGATTACCAAGGTAATCATGAGCGAATTAACATGGAGGTAAGTAAGACTGATCCTTATTTTACCGACCGAGAATATGAGAAAACAAGGACGGTGTATGAGTCAACCAAGGCCCTGATCAACCAACAGTATCAACTTCGGTTCATGGAGACAGGAAGTCTTTCAACAGGTGAGCAAACAACAGCTCTAGGCTCTAGATCGCCGGCGACGCCGAGTATGCACGCAGAGGAGGAAACATGTGAGGAGGCGCACAGTGTTTTACAGACCCAAAAAAAGTGACATCGGCTTTTTATTGGCTATTTCTACTTAATAGTGTATTACAAATGCACGAGTAGAACTCCCATGTGTCAATTTTGTGTACTTGATTTTTTTTTAAATCTTAAAGTTTTCGTAACCTTGAAGTCCAAAAGACCAAAAAAAATTCTTAAAATAAAAATTGTACGTATTTGAGCTTTATTCATATTGCAGGTTTATGAAGCAATTCAAGGAAAAAATTATTCCGTATTTATATAATCAAAAACGATTATTGAACCCACGAAAAAAAATATTTTACCAAAATCACTAATTATTTTTTTATTCATTTTCTAGCTCGAAGTAGAACCTCTGTCTGGTACAAATAGATTGCTTTTACTAAGGTCTATCACCCATAAAAATATGACTTTCAACTTGGGCCTAGGTTTCGAGAAAATGATTTTTATGTAGCGAGGTCAACATTCCAAATTTAGGGGTATCACAAGGGTCAATTATTATTGGCTTTTTACAATCAACTGAAATTAATTATAATTTAGTTTAAAAGTATTTATGACTTATCGATCATAGTGCATGTTGCAGATATAGTCTATTGAATCGTAAACAATAACACCCATGATAACTCAGATAAGTTAAGTAGAAGGTAATCGCAGGGACTCCTGTGTATTTATTTGGTAAGTAGTAGACAGACTGTCGCAGAGAACGTCATTATAGGTACGGCGTCAGTAACATGTCTTCAACAAGCCTACAATGTCACAGGACCTCGGTCAGTAGCGCACTGAATTGACCCGTGAAAAGTGTTTTAAAATTAATTGTTAGAATTATAAATCATTATAGAAGATAAAAGACCTGCGGATTTTATGTAATAAAAACTAATCGTCACAAAAGGTCAAAATCGTGACAACCCTAACACATATTTTTGAAAATCATTTTCTCAAAACCTAGGCCCAAGTTGAAAGTAATATTTATATGGATGATAAACCTTGGTATAAGGAATCTGTTTATACCAGACAGAGGTTCTACTTCGAGCTAGAAAAAAATTAAATAAATAAATACTGATTTTGATAAAACATTTTTTATTGCGAGTTCTATTGTCGTTTTTGATTACTTAAACACGGCATAATTTTCTCCTTAACTTGCTTCATAAAACTGCAATACGAACAAAGCTCAATTATGTACAGTTTTTTCTATACGATTTTTTTTGTTCTTTTGACCTTAAAGGTCACGAAAACTTTGCGATTTTTTTAAAAATCAGGCATTCAAAATATTGGCACATGGGAGTTCTACTCGTGCATTTGTAATGAACTATTAGGTAGAAATAACCAATAAAAAGCCGATGTCACTTTTTTTGGGTCTATAAAACACTGTGAGGCGGGATCAACTGTCACAAGGCAGCTGTGAGACCGACCATCTCAGGTGTCGAACAGGGAGCCTAACAGTAAGCTAGACGGTTCATTGAAAAAACAGTATGCTAATTTTAAAGCATTTGTGCGTACCACCGCAAACATGGACGTGGACTCTATCGCCGATAAGTGGGAATTTGAGGACGCATTGAGGTCACTACAGGCTAGATGGTCAGCTATCGACCAGCTTCATTGGGAGATCGAGACCGAAATAGAGGGAGACAACGATCAATACAACAACATGTATGAGAAAATATCAACAACCTGAAAAGGGCTATTAACACGAAAATGAGGTCAGTCGCGCACAGGGAAAAGTCAACACCTCAACTGGAGATACCGAACTTTAACGGGAACTACAACCAATGGGTGTCCTTTAGAGACCTATTTACGGAGGCAGAGGTAATTCATAACAATCCTTCGTTATCAAGCGGTCAAAAGATGCAGTATCTAAAGGGTAAGGTTCGAGGGGAAGCCGAGAAACTAATGCAACATCTGTCGATAAGTACTGATAACTATTTGGCGTGCTGGGATATCCTCACCCATCGGTATGACAACAAAAAATTAATATTCTCGTCTCATATGAACATTCTACTAGGCCTGCCCAACATACAACAACAATCTTTACAACAGATTAAGCGGATGCATGACACCACGCTGGAATGTCTTAATGCCATCAAAAACTTAGGAGTTGACACTACATCGTGGGACCCTATGATCGTACACGTTCTAGTTGAAAAGCTCGACAAAGAAATATACACCGACTACATAGAGTCGCTGAAGAATTCGAAAGAACTTCCTATACTCGCAGAGTGCCTAGAATTTCTGGAACAAAATTTATATCTCTGGAAACGGTTCAACGAAAAGACAGCGAACCCCCGAAAATTTCTCATCAAAACAATTATCAACATCAAACATCTAACAATAGAAAAAATAATTACAACATCTAAAAACAACCAAAGCATCGGCAACCAAAGCAACCTCACATACAAAACATTAATTTAGCCGACCCGGAATTTTACAAAAGTCGACCAGTTGACTTGCTTTTCGGGGCGGATATTTATGCTAACATGCTAGGTGGAATTTTTAAAGGAGAACAGGCCCAACAGCCGATGGCACAGCAAACACAGCTGGGATGGTTACTATGTGGTAACGTAAAAACATACCGCTGTAATGTGGTTCTGAATAACACAGAGGAGATACAGAGATTTTGGGCAGTGGAGGAGATTGCAGAACCTTCAAATCTAACGGTAGAAGATCAGGAATGTATGGATTTCTACACAAAAACAACAACAAAAAACAGTCAGGGTCGCTGTGAAGTCAAAGTACTAATGAAAGAAAAATCAAACATCAACCGGGGTCTTTAAAATCTATGGCTATCGCTCAGCTAAAGAATTTGGAACGCCGTTTAGAAAAACAACCAGCTGTAGCCGAAAAATACAAGGAATTCTTGAATGAATATGCAGAGTTAAACCACATGAAACCAGAACAAAAAGCCGATAATATAACACTAGAATGCTTCTTGCCTCACCATGGCGTGCAGAGAAGATTCTTCGACAACAAAGCTTCGCGTAGAATTCAACGCATCCGCCAAAACATCGACCAAATATAGCTTGAATGAGGTCATGCTAAAAGGGCCCAATCTACAAAAAGATCTACAGGCGTGACTACTTCAATGGAGACAATATCCTTTTGCCTTCCCTGCGGACATCGAAAAGATGTATCGCCAAATCTTAGTTAACCGTATTGACCAACACCTACAAAAAATCGTATGGCGTGAGCCAGCAAAACAACCTATACAAGTGTATTCATTGAACACGGTAACATACGGGACAAAGGCCGCACCGTTTTTGGCAATAATGACCTTAAAACAGTTGGCCGCGGATGAGCGATGCAAATTTCCAAAAGCGGCGTCTGTCTTGGAAAACAGTTTTTACATGGACGACCTGCTACACGGGTGCTACAACATTGAACAGGGTAAACAATTGGTTTGTTGAACCAACTTTTTTTTGTAATATATGGAAAGATCATATATAAGTTTTTTCGTACTAAACTATTTTTAGATTTTTTTTTATCGCTATATTTACAAAGTAATATCAAATAGAATTTTTTTTTTGAATCCAGTACCGAAAACACGCCGACAGTTCACGAACTAACCCGAGCCCGTGTGACGTCACGACGTTCATTTCTACTCATTGTAGCACATAGCTGATACAGTGTTTTGACTTTTAACCCATTCAATCTTGTTATTATCGTCAATATATTGATGATTATCAAATATATTGATCAAAAATATAGAACATTAAAAGTTACCGTGCTTGCTTCGTACCATTATGTACAAATATTAAAAATAACTGCCCATTATATGTGATTCGCGCAATACCCAACCTAGCAAACTGTACTAAAGTTTTGAGAAATGTTCTATGTCTAACTAAAATCTAATTAGATTATATTAATTATGTTGTTATCTTGTTCTAATTTAGTGTATTAGATTCGGATTAATTTCTTAATTTGATCATTAAAGATTGATAAAAGTGAATTTTTAAGGGAACTTTCGAGCAAAGTTGACATTTTTGTATAAATATGTAACTTGAAAACATGATTTTTTGTTTATGGAGATATATTCATTATTTTAATTTTAAATGACGGATATAGGCATAAAACTAATATTTCTGTTTGAAGTGTGAAAATCGGTCGACGCATTTATGAGATATTTGAAAATGTACCGTAATTAATATTTTCTCGTTTTTGTTCTACAAAGATTTTTAGTGTTTGTAATTATATTATATAGATATTTGTGTTTAATATTATTAAGGGATGTGTAAATAATGGAAAATACCGAAACATTTTAAGGTTGTTATGCAAAAAATAAATAAAAATAAAGGCTCCACAGATTTCGGGTTGTATAATATTTAGTGGTACCTATGAAGTTTTTTGATATATAAAGTCGAAGTTGCGCGCCAATCGTGTCTGTTTGCTTATTATTTTACACGAATATCACCTACCCATATGTAAAAACAATTACATTATGATTATGACAATTATGTTTCTAAATGTATTGTGTAAACAACAATGACAAACACCGGTCTACTAACACGTAATATTTTTTTATTTTTTTCTTATTGTGTTTGCTAAGTTTACTAATGTTGCATTTACATATTTTTAAGGTTCAATTACACAATAAAGACGGGTGGAGTACTATTCTCCTAGATAGGCTATATAACATTTGGAATTTGAAGCAGCATCTGGACATAAGTGTAATTATTATACAACAGTTATTTTTATTATTATTTATACAAAACATATCTAGAGTGCGGGTGTGTATGCATGTGTGTGCGTGTGCGTGTGTGTATGTGTATGTATGTATAGGTGCATTTATGTGTTAGTGGGTGTGCGTGTGTAATATTCATTACGACTACTTTATTTATGCTCAATTTTTTCAAATCGTCCATCAGATGGGTATCTTATCGAAATTAGCCTTTATGAATCCTTTATCACACATGATTAAATAAAATTTGCTGTTATAAATAATATATCTGCACAAATTTTCGGATCTTTTTAGTCAATTCACGTGACACTGTACTATCGTGAAATTCCTTGAACGTTATGACGTCACCAACATGGCGACCAATCATGGCCCGTTCGTAGACAGGTGGTTATTTTTAAAATTTTATCAATTTACATTTGCTTATAATAAATTGAAAAAAATATATTCTTAAGATTTTTGCAACGACAATATCTAATTTATAAAATTTCCATGTCACAATGTTAGTTACCGTACTCCTCCGAAACGGCTTTACCGATTTTTACCAAATTTTATATGCGTATTCAATAGGTCTGAGAGTCGGCTACTATCTATTTTCCATACCCCTAAGTGATAAGGGTTGTTCAGCCTTAACTTTTTTTTAATTTTTGTGGTAATATTTTGTTTTTATTTTTTTATAATGTGGCATTTAAAAAAAAAATACAACCTTAAATTTTTATTTTTTTATCCCTTATGTTTTACTTTTACTGTGATAACTGCACCTATTTAATGGCTTTATTATACAATTTTATTATAACTATCTGCGATAAGCACTTTTGCACCTCTGTATAATTGTAAGAATATTAGCACTGTATTTTATTTTCCTAAACTATGATAAAAAAATAAATTATGCCCATAAAAAAGATTAAATAAAGTGGGATTCCCACCCACAGTATGATAGAGAAGGATGCAAGAAAGATATAGGATGAGGAATGAAAGTACGAGAGGCACAAAAGAAGGAATAGAATGACAGAGGTTGAGCAGAAAATAGGCGCCAAACTCTATGGCGGGAATTAAAGTTATATAAAAAATAAAAACCCCACTCCTCCATTCTATCATACTAGGGTGGACTACACAAATTTTGTGAACATCAGGGCAAACAAGGGAAGAGGGGTGAGAACACTGAAAGGCTACGTGGCTGTATTCATATGCATGGTCACGAAACCCGTTCATTTGGAATTGGTGTCTGACCTTACCAGTTCCGCATTTTTGGCTGCATTAAGGAGAATGACAGCCCGAAGAGGAGCACCACATTACTTATATAGTGACCAAGGAACAAATTTTATCGAAGCTAACAGGTTACTACAAGAGGAGTACAACCAATTACAACTAGTTTTCGGGGATAGTTGCCTAACAGAGATCGCTGAAATGAACATACAATGGCATTTTAACGCTCCATCGTGGGCGAGCGCGGGAGGGCTGTGGGAAAGAGCTGTCCGCAGTCTGAAGTTCCACCTAAAAAGAGTGGTTGGTGAACAAAAACTAACGTTTGAAGAGTTCACCACAGTACTGACACCATTGAAGGCGTGTTTAAACTCGAGACCGGTATGCTAGCTTACAGAAAACATTGAAGACTTAGATTATTTATCACTGGCACATTTTTTAACAGGAAGATGCGACTTAACAGTGATCGAGACAAAGGAGGATGTGAGAACAAGATGGCACTTAACAACTAACATTTTTAAACAGATTTGGCAAAAATGGAAGAATGAATATTTGAGCCAATTAACAGCAAGAGAAAAGTGGTCTAAATCTCGAGAAAACTTGAAAATAGGCAACATGGTGGTATTGCATGAAGATAACATTCCAGCTGGACGATGGATTATGGGACGAGTGATAGATCTGTATCCCGGTAAGGATGGCTATGTCAGAGTGGTGTCAATGAAGACGAAAAATGGCATCATAAAGCGACCAGTAGTCAAACTATCTTTATTACCAGTAGAAATATAGACAAATGATTAACAAAACAATTCAACTGAAACAGATAAGTCAGCGGAACAGAGCTCTGGAACCCGGAATAACAATAAACGACCTAGAAAGGTGACACCAGGTGCATTATCGTATGTCGCCAGGGCATTGACTTTCTTTATGTCACTCTGCAGCGTTGCAAACTGCAGCTATAACATAACATCATTAAATAACAACCAATCCTTTTACTTTGACCCGATATCTAAAATCAGTCTCGTAAAAGACAGCAGGGTTCTATTCGTATTCTATAACATGTCTCCGTATTGGGAAGGTATGCAGCCGATTTGAAAAAGTAAGAACATATCTGGACAAAACATGCAAAACAACAGGCAGCGAACAATGTAACATGATAGTCCCTCAGCTGATCCATGAGTGTAACGAACTGAAATACTACAGTGAACTTCTGATGACGCAACACATAAGCGGACACTCCAGACGGCGGCGGGGATTTATTAATGCAGTTGGCAACATTGCAAATTCCCTATTCGGCGTATTGGATGAACATTTCGTGGAAAAGTACAGTCGGGACATTAACATGATCCAACAAAACGAAAAACATCTAGCTGGCTTATGGAAGAATCAGACTTCGATTGTCGAAACAGAGTACAATTTTTTAAAAGAGCAGAAGAAATTATGGCTAAACAACACAAAATTATCAACAAACACCTGACTACGCTAGACAACATCTCAAATAAGTTACAAAATGAAATTAACAACATATCCTTACTGCAAGAATTTACTATGACAGCATTAACTGCCAGTAATTTGTTACATAACTTGAAAAGAACTCAAGACATTTTACTGGATATCCTTACCAATGTCCACCATGGACAGGTTAACATTCATCTGCTTACGCCAGAACAGCTCCAAAAAGAACTTAACATTATATCTGGACATTTATCAGAAGACCTAACATTACCTATTGAACCCCACCTATTGAGACCGATATAAAGTGTACAAAATCCATCCGATACCACATCACGAAATAATAAATAATACCAAATCATTCCGACGACGGGATGAACTCTATCATGGTGTTAACCATGATAGAGTTCATCCCGTCGTCGGAATACGTCGCTACGGATCTAAAAAGAGACGCATACCTAACGATTACGCCAGAAGAATTATCCCTTTGTAAACAAGAAGATGATATATTTCTAAACAATGTGAACAACTTCTGTGACCGCGACCGAGACACAGAGAAATGTAAGGTACGAAAGTCCATATGTGAAAACAAGCTGACATCTCTAGCAAACTCGTCACTTTTCTTATACCATTGCTGCAATACTTACGCCGTAAAAATAATCTGCGGGGAACAGGTAATCAAAATACAGCTCAGCAAGGCGGGTATAATTTACTTAGAACCAGGTTGCCTGCTGAAGGGTCAAGATTGAGATGCATCAATTAAACTCCATAATTAACAGCACACTATAAAGACGAAACAGACTCAGGCGAGATGAAGTTCGCATTAGAACAACTTCACAAACCGCCGCGCTCACATCACGTCGGACATGGATCAACCTTCCCGAAGTGTGAGTGATGTGAATGTGAATAGAGTTAGTGTCAGTGCGCGTCAAAACATGGACCAAGCCAGTGATACTCATACTTATGAAAAATTAAACAGTACAGTGGTTAATAGAACCTGTCCTAGCGTACCTTACTGCACTACCACGGGGAGATAGTGTGTTAATGCCATGTTGGTATGTCCGCAATTTAATACTATACCGGTAAATCTTCGCAATTTAATGCAAGTTGTACACTAAGTACTCATCGATATCCGCAATTGAATGCTTTTATTATCCTTTTTCTTTCTCAAATTTCATACCGCAATTAAATGCTTAGTCGCAATTGAATGCCCAGTCGCAATTTAATGCTACGTAGTTAGACCTTTTACCACATGATACTTTCGATGATTTTTTAACATAAATAATAGTCGTCTAATGACGAAGCATGCAGATGTCAAATGAGTAAAATTTTAATAACAACATATGGGATCAACAGCAAACTAAACAAAACTGTGGGTAGTTACATTTTTTTTTTTTACTAGTTAGATACTGAGGCTCAAACTCAAGTAGATGGGTAACTTTTGTTAGAATTATTATCAAAATAAAGTATTTTATGTTATTATGTGAGGGTATGTAGTAGAATATGTACATGTATTCCTACCTACATTACTATTATTAAAATAAACTGTCAGTCTGAGCTTAACCACAAAACGTGTTTCATTAGGTTATGGGCCCAGTCCCGTATTTTATAAAGTTTCCGGTATTATTTTGTTATTAGTTTGTGCAAAATCAATAATGTCGATGTCGGGCTACCTAGCTAACGTACCAAAGTTAAAAGGTCGTGAAAATTATGACGATTGGGCCGTTTGCAACGAGCAATTTTTTGCTACTCGAGGGAATCGACATTGAAAGCCTACCAGCAGAAATTAGTGAAGCTGAGATGAAGAAAGCCAAAGCCAAACTCGTGATGACCATCGACTCTTCATTATACGCGCATATCAAGTGTGAGACTACAGTGAAAGGTGTGTGGAACAAGTTAAAGCAATTATTTGATGACACCGGGTATCAAAGAAAAATAAGTTTACTTCGAACATTGATATCGATTCGTCTTGAAAGCAGTGATTCCATGACAACCTATGTATATCAAGTGGTTGAGACGGCGCAGAAATTGAAGGGGACAGGTTTTGAGATTACAGACGAATGGATCGGATCTTTACTTTTGGCTGGACTCCCAGATAAGTTTTCACCAATGATAATGGCGATAGAGCATTCAGGCATCGCCATTAGCGCTGACGTCATCAAGACAAAATTACTTGACATGTGTGAAGAGGTTGGCAATAATGGAACCAATTCTGCTTTTTGGTCTAAAGAGCGGTCGAAAACTAGCAACACTAACCGAGGTGTCAAATCACTTCAAACGTCAACTTCAAATGACATGACAAAAAGCAGCAAACAAATAAAGTGTTTTAATTGCAAGAAAGTCGGCCATTTTAAGAACAAGTGCCCCGAATTAAAATTAAATAAACCAGTAAATGCTTTTAGTGCAGCGTTTTTCAACGGAAATTTTAGCACAGAAGACTGGTACGTCGACTCGGGCGCAAGCGCACATATGACGCCGAATCAAAAATGTTTATTGCGAACTAGACGCGTGCACGAAAACAAAGAAATCGTAGTTGCAAACCAAACGACAGTGCCTGTAGTAATTGTCGGTGAAACATGCATAACGACAAGCGTAAACGGATCTCAGTATGATGTGATTGTGAAGAATGTTTTGTACATACCGAAGCTCACGACAAACCTACTTTCGGTAAGCCAACTGATAGCTAATGGCAACAGATTAGCATTCAAAAAGGATGTTTGTTTGATATATAATCAAGCTAATGAGCTTATCGGTACTGCGAATTTGACTAATGGTGTGTACAAGTTAAACACAATAAAATCCGAGAATTTGTTATCGGCGATGTCAATGTGGCATAGAAGACTAGGACATATAAATAGTAAATCCTTACAGAAAATGAAAGATGGTGCTGTTGAAGGAGTTCCTTTTGACAAGAAAGCTGACATACAGATCCAGAATTGTGAAGTGTGCTGTGAGGGAAAACAGACACGTTTCCCTTTCCCATCGGCTAACCATAGAAGTGAAAAGCAACTGGATGTTGTACATTCGGATTTATGCGGGCCGATGGAGACCAAGTCAATTGGTCAGTCGAAGTACTTTCTCCTATTCGTGGATGATGCCAGCAGAATGACTTTTGTATACTTCTTGAAGGAGAAGAATCAGGTATTTCATCATTTCAAAGAATTTCGAGGTATGGTTGAGAATCAAACAGGAAACAAGATAAAAATATTGAGAACCGACAACGGAGGAGAGTTTTGTTCACGCGAGATGGAGAGCTTCCTAAGACAAGCTGGTATCATCCATCAGAAGACCAATCCTCACACTCCCGAGCAGAATGGTCTCTCGGAGAGGTTCAACAGAACTGTAGTTGAACGGGCAAGGTGTTTACTGTTTGAAGCGGATCTCAACAAAAGTTTTTGGGGAGAAGCAGTAAATACTGCAGTGTACTTGATCAATAGAACGCCAGCCGCCAGCTTAGGCATGATGACACCATTCGAGAGGTGGACAGGTAAGAAGCCAGACCTGAGCCATGTCAGAATATTCGGCAGTAAGGTAATGGTGCATGTTCCCAAAGCACAAAGACAAAAATGGGATAAGAAGGCTGCCAAATTGATTTTAGTTGGGTATCCAGAAAATGTGAAAGGGTACAGATTATATAACCCAAAAACTAAAAAAATTACTACGAGCAGAGATGTCATTATAATGGAGAAAGAAGATTCAGACACAGCTCAGATAGTAGTAAATGATAATGAAGAAAAGTCAGAGAAAGAAAGAGAAGAAAGTTCATCAGAAAATGCAGATTTTGATCCAGATGATCGAACATGTATCTGTGACTCATCAAGTTCCCAAGACGATTCATATCAATCGGTGCCTGAAGATGAAAATGAGTCTATCATGGAGAAAGAGATTCCAATAGAGGAGGACAGTAAGCGCAAGCGAAAACCAGTAGAAAGGTACGGCATAACTAATCTCTGTATTTTGGACGAGTTGGAAACCTGTGGTGAAGAACTCAGTTATGAAGCAGCGATGAAGGGACCGGAGAGAGATCAGTGGAGACAGGCGATGATAGAGGAACTGAAAACTTTCGATGACAATGAGGCATGGGAATTCGTAGACAGGAAAGAAGCTGATAGGGTAGTGCAGTGCAGATGGATTTTCAAAAAGAAGTTCGGTAGTGACAATGAAGTGCGGTATAGGGCAAGATTGGTTGCGAAGGGTTTCACTCAAAAAGAAGGTGTGGACTACACTGAAACATACTCACCAGTGCTTCGTTACTCTACTTTGAGACTCTTATTTGCCTTGAGTGTTAAACTTAATTTTGAAATTACTCATTTGGACGTAACCACAGCATTCTTAAATGGCTACCTAGACGAAAATGTATACATGCTGGCTCCACCTAATATTGATTTTAAAGAAAATTGTATCCTTAAATTGAAGCGTGCAATATATGGCCTAAAACAATCAGCCAGGGCTTGGAATAAAAGAGTAAATGATTGTTTATTGAAATCCAACTTTGTTAAGTCAAAATTAGAACCATGTCTGTATGTTAAAAAATGTAACAAAGATCAGATCATAATAGCTATTTTTGTTGATGATTTTTTCATTTTTTCGAACAGTAGTAACATGGTAAATGAGGTAAAAACTGAACTAATGGCAAAATTTAAAATTAAGGATTTAGGGCAATTAAAACAATGTTTGGGTATGAGGGTAAAGATGTATAAAAATGGCTGTATTTCATTAGATCAAGAGAAGTTTGTAGATCAAATCTTAAGTAAATTTAATATGACAGACTGTAAAGTTGTTGACACTCCCATTGAAATTAATTTAAAACTGGAAATAGTGTAGATATTTGTAAACAATACCCATATCAACAACTAATAGGAAGTTTGATGTACTTAAGTGTTCTAACTCGCCCAGATATTTCTTATAGTGTAAGTTACTTGAGCCGGTTTAACAATTGTTATTCCTTTACGCATTGGAAGCATGCTAAACGAATTTTAAGATATTTATGTAAAACCAAATCCTATGGGCTCATATTTAGTAAAGATAATTGTAACTTGGAAGGTTTTGTTGATGCAGATTGGGCGTCAAATATACTAGATAGAAAATCATACACAGGTTTTTACTTTAAGCTCTCTGGTACCGTTATCTCATATGAATGTAAGAAACAGCGAACTACAGCTTTGTCCAGTACAGAGGCCGAGTATATGGCGATAGCGGAGGCCTGTAAAGAGGCTATATATTTAAAAAACTTGTTGTCAGAAATTGTAGATTTTTGTAATTATACAATAATTTTATATAATGATAATCAAGGGGCTCAGAAGTTATCAGAGAATCCATTGTTCCATAAAAGAACTAAGCACATTGATGTGCGTCACCATTTTGTTAGAGAAACAGTGGCTAACAATCTTGTAAAGATAGTTTACCTACCAACAACTGAAATGCCCGCAGACATACTAACAAAAGGCTTGAGTAGTGTTAAACATAATTGTAGTGTATGTAGATATCAATAGATCGCGCTGCAAGCCGATAACAGTATTGTAAAGCTGCCTCGTGCGCACACGCTGCTCAGTTATAAATACCGGTCCGAGTGGTGGGGCGATCGGTCGTTATCGGACTGTCGGCCTGTGCGGTGGTGTGTTGGCGAGTCAACTATTAATATTGATAAATGTGCATATTTTACATTGGCGACGAGGAGAAAACCGTAGACTGAATAAAGTAATAAATAAAGCTGTTTTTCACTAAAAGGAACATGAAACCTTTGTTATAATACCATTAAAAAAAAAAACAAGAAAAAGAAAAGTGTGGAATGACGGTGACAGTTAAAATCAGTGGCGGTTCGTTTTTGAAGTGCATCAAATGCATACGATAAGTAGTGCACTTGCTGAGTAGTGCTGTGGAATTCAATCTCGTAAAACACACACTGTGCACACTGGTGGCACACTACACCGTCGGCGTCGTATTGTTATGGTCCCACCAAAACTGAATGCAGTGGAAGTAAGTCCTTCAGCTTCGCGTCTACATGGCAGACAATGTGGGACTAATTTAAGAAGTCGTCGAGTTTTCTGCGACTACCCTCAGAATCTCGAATAATGAAAAACCAGTCCGGAGCGGAGCAACAACCAAGGAGCTGGACAGGTCAAGGAGGAGCGTGTGGATCCATACATACGAATCTTTATGCCAATCTGGTGAGTCGTATTCATTTTGTTATGGCTCAGGACAAGTGGTTATTGTTCAAACTTCTGGTATTTTATACAGTATGGGTCATGTCAGGTCATAATCCATATTGGCTATCACTGGTCAATTTTTAGTGTTGTTGAAGAATATCACTGTAGGCCATTAGCTAACCTTAGCTGATTATTTTTGTTTGGACGTTAGAGCGATATAGTAACAATGCCGTACTTCATTCAAGAAAAATGATAATTCCAAATAAAATGATAAGTTTTGAGTTAATTGTGTTTGATCATTGAATTGGTTGTATTTATACCTAGCACTATCACTAGGTAATTGAGACATATCTAGTACAAAGCCAGTACATAATGAATTTATTATTGACAATAATATTTTCAAAATTTTGTTCAGTAAGGATGAGATATCCCTTGTGAAGGACTGCACAACTGTCATTTTAAGTGTTTGAGCGAGTTAGTATTGTAGCTGCTTTAACCAATACTGGCCATTGGTCAAGTACATGTATTCAGAACAGAGCTTATGTCTCGGAACGATTTACAACAATCTCGATCGATCGATCGATTTTCATCTTCAGATCTTAATTCACATGCTTAGTTTCAAAGTAACATTATGATAGTATAAGATCCCGCGATCGCTATCCTTTGAAATCTTTAAATAGTAATAGAACGAATAAGTACGCTCACGAGGCATACAAAGGATGCCTCTAAGTAGTGCTCCTAACGAGTTAAACGTAGAAAACAGTGAGGGGAGTTCCTCCACCAAGCAGGAGAACACATACCGTGGCTATTAGGTCGCACTGTGCGCACTTGTCTGTAGTCTTACCTGCAATTCACTTGTGAGTTGTTCAGGGGGCCATGGGCAGCTGGTGATGTAGCCGGGACATGGGTCTCAAAGGAGACTATCGTTGTATTGGTTTTGTAATAACCTGTAGTCGTAGACTCTATGTGAAGTGACACACATCGTGTTGGTCGATCACTTGAGGTAATGACGATATGGGTGGCATGAGTTTCACTAGCTGCTGCGGCAGTCGTGCCATGAGCGTCGTATATTATCTAAGCTGATACGGGTTCTGATCAATTACTACTAAGGCTTAGAGGAACCTTTCGCTATCGGTGATCGTTATACACTGAAAGCTTTAAATACGGTACGCGGTACGCTTAGAACTTAGAAGTATACACACGATAGGTTTAGGAAGATGATAGTGCGTACTCACGTTCCAGTCGATGTTGATTTCGATAATAATGATTGATGAGCAAGCTGTAGAAGGTTAGGTTATTCAGTCTATCGGCCGTAGTGTGTGTTCGACCGTACCAGTAGTTAGGCGTAGTCGTGGCCGTAAATCGGTATATTTTGAGGCAACACAAGTAGTCCGTAGGTGCGCAATATTGCGTTTAGCTCTGTCGGAGGTCTGGGTCTAGATAGACCGTTGTGTGAGGGCAATGCGATTGCTGGTCGGCTAGAGAGCCGAGGCGTTAGAGGCTTTACTCGAGGGTTCCTGTTGGCTTGGCAGTTTTACTGCAGTAGAGTTTTAAAGTTTCTTTGGTTCGATTGTGGTTAAAGTTAGTTAAAACTTAAGATTTGGTTGGAATAAAGCTAGAATTCTAAAATTTCCCTATTTTCACGAACCCAATAATCAAGTTTGGTTAAGAGTAGCCTAGTTGGCCATTGTGGCAACTGTGAGCCTAGGTGGCAAACACTGGCATAACATAACATCACGCTTATGGTGTATTATTGGGAAGTTCCTGATGGAGAAACCGAGTGACACTGCTCGACCTGGGAGTCGAACCCTTGACCTCATGATTAGTTATTTGATTTGTGCTACATGATTAGTTCAAAATTAATAAATCAAAGAGCACACAAATGCAGTAGAATATACCTACTGGTCATTAAATTGACAGGCAGTAGAATATAACTACTGGTCATTAAATTGACAGGCAGTAGAATATACCTACTGGTCATTAAATTGACAGGCAGTAGAATATACCTACTGGTCATTAAATTGACAGGCAGTAGAACATATCTACTGGTCATTAAATTGACAGGCAGTAGAATATATCTACTGGTCATTAAATTGACAGGCAGTAGATTGTAACTACTGGTCATTAAATTGACAGTCATCAGAGAATGACAGTAATAGCAGTAGATTATACCTACTGGTCATTAAATTGACAGTCATCAGAGAATGACAGAAATAGCAGTAGATTATAACTACTGGTCATTAAATTGACAGTCATCAGAGAATGACAGAAATAGCAGTAGATTATAACTACTGGTCATTAAATTGACAGTCATCAGAGAATGATAGAAATAACAGTAGATTATGCCTACTGGTCATTAAATTGACAGTTATCAAAAAAAAAAAAAGATGTCAGCAGTAATGGTACTTTTTATGTACATACTGTTGACACCCGGAAGACTCAAGAGATGAGATCTGGTGTGAAGAATACTTCACCGTTGCTGATTGGCACAGCGGCAGTGGAACGCGTCCAGAAATTCACTTACCTCGGGAGCGTCGTGTCAGAAACTGGAGGTAGTGATGAGGACATCGCATCAAGGATCACTAAAGTACGATCAGCTACCTTCGCGCAGCTGAGACCTGTTTGGCAATCGCGGAAATTGACCCGAAGGATTAAACTCGAATCTTCTCAACTCAAATCCGTGCTGCTTTACGGGTGCGAAACGTGGAAGGTCACAAAAGACATCTCTAGCCAGATCCAAGTCGTCGTAAACCGCTGTCTTTGTCACATACTCTTCATTTACTGGCCCGAGACCATCACCAACGTAGAGCTGTTGGAGCAATGCTACGAGAGCCCGATCGACCGCCAGATCAAGCGTCGCAATTGGAGTTCGATTGGCCATAAGCTGCGAAGGGATTCTGATCACATACCGAAGCAAGCGCTGGATTGGAATCCCCAGGGCAAAAGAAAGCGTGGCCGTCCCCGTCCAACCTGGACGAGAGGATGCCGCGCAGCTTCCCGGACACTGCCTGGCAGAGTGAGATTCGACGTTTGACTTCTCTTGAGGTTGGACCTGCCTAGCTGGCCTATAAGTCCCAGGTAGGCATGGTTGTCCGCTGCGGATGTGTAGTCTCCGATCTTGACGGGAGTGGGAGCGACATGGGCGTTTAACATCACTTTGGTTTATACATATAAATTTTTGGACCCACTCTTTCGGAAGCTCTACTGAGGTAATCGAGCGTTGTACTGGGGACCTCCATGGTCTCAGCCATGACAGCTATATCACGCGCGAACCGAAGGTGAGCGAGGTGCTCGCCGTTGACGTCGATGCCTGGCCCTCTCCGAAACGGAGCCTTGAAGGCGTCCTCCAGTGCAGCGGTGGACGGTTTCGGAGGTGGCGTCTCCCTGTCCCACACCTCGCTGCGGAGGGATGGATTCCGGAGCCAGGTCGCAAGGCCGGACTAGCGTAGTGGTGTTTTTGTGCCCGCGCTTCGTTACCTCGATGTACCGGTGGTCGATTTGGCGCCGTTGGAGGGACTGCAGTGCAGCCCAAGTCTCGATCAAGTTGAGGACTTTCATGTGGTCCACAGACGCTGAGCGGAAAGGCAGGTTGGCTTACGGTGCTGGAGCCTGCTCGGAGGCTGGCTTGTTCGGGAGGGTCAAAGTCGTAGAGCTTGCGCGCGAGACGATTCGTGTATTGGTTCCAGGTAACTAATTAATACCATGATACGATTCTCAACTAATGTTAGAGAAATTGGAGGGAGAGGGGGAACCTTCATCAGAAGGCCCGAGATGGGAATCAGAAAATGGAAAAGAAGAAGAGGAAGGGTAAAAGGAAACACTAAATTAAACCAGTAAATGATTTTTAAATTATTGTGCTGTCATTTTGTTATGCCAGAGATGCCAATAATAAAAATCAGAATATGCTAAATGTCTTATTAATAATTCTGGTAACATCCAACTGTTTAAAACAAGGAAGGGATGTAGTGTATGTAGATATCAATAGATCGCGCTGCAAGCCGATAACAGTATTGTAAAGCTGCCTCGTGCGCACACGCTGCTCAGTTATAAATACCGGTCCGAGTGGTGGGGCGATCGGTCGTTATCGGACTGTCGGCCTGTGCGGTGGTGCGTTGGCGAGTCAACTATTAATATTGATAAATGTGCATATTTTACAATAATTATTTTGTAAAGAAGTTAGGTGTTCAAAGTATTGTTTAATGGCTGTGAGCTATTATTTTATTTCTAAAATACTTATGTATCAAAAGTTTAGATTATTTTGATAAATGGAGATGTTAGAATTATTATCAAAATAAAGTATTTTATGTTATTATGTGAGGGTATGTAGTAGAATATGTACATGTATTCCTACCTACATTACTATTATTAAAATAAACTGTCAGTCTGAGCTTAACCACAAAACGTGTTTCATTAACTTTTAGGTCACCCACCACCTAATGAACTAATGTCTGTTAAGAAACCACTTTTAGTCCACATATGTTTATCTCTCTTTTCTTTTGTTAATAAATCCTTAAAATACTCACAGTTTGTCTTGTCGCCACATGTAATGTACACTATGACTGAAGTTGATATTAAGAAACTTTAAGTAACACCAAACTACAATGATATCGGCTCGAAGCAAGCGTCCACGTCTTTCCTCCGCGGCGGTCGGTCGGCTAGTCCCCTCCCCCGCTACGCGACCCGCGCGTGCGCTGCTCGAGACGACAGAGTTATACCTAATTATAAATGTCTATACACTACAGCAGCAAAGCCTGGGACCAAATCGGTCTTATTGGGACTTGTCAGTTACTAGCGTTACTAGATTCATATGGCTAATCAATCAATTATTTAGCTATAAGTATTGTTTTAATAAATGCTATCCAACAAAAAGACAGCCGACATACATGACGCCGGAAACCGTAAATAGGTACATGTTAAGTCTGGTATTGTTCGCTTGATAGGCTAAGCTTGATTTGAATAAGTACTTACAGGCTGAGATGCACGCCACTGACGAATAATTGATAAAATCGCCTCATCGTCCAAGAGTCTTCTGCCAATATAGTTATTGCGACCTGTCACAATGGTACAATTCACACAGCGATCCATGTCGTCAATATCCGATCGATAGTCATACTCAGTTGTCCAAACTAGAGAGCCAGGTAATTCAAAAAAGCGACATCCGTCGAATAGTCCTATAAAGTATGCAAAGCCGAGGTGCTGGGGTTTTACAATAAAACACGGAAAATACGAGCGCACTCAGAACAAAAGAAAACGAACGAGTTCCGGTTTTTTCTGCTTTCTGCCTGTCAAGTGTCAGTCAGCAGTCAGTGAGCAGTGTTGCTAACTGAAGAAAAATAAAGCAACCCAATTCGCTATGAATCGTTTCCACCAATCAATTGAAACTCACTTGTCACTCGATTTTCATACATTTGTCTGAGATTTTACCGATTTGTTCATTATCGATTACTAAGATTTTCGGCGCATGTATTTAATCGATTTTTAGTTTCATAACTTAATTTAACTTTTCTCGCTTCCTAGATAGAAACATGGTACTGTATTTTGTGAATTCCTTTAGATAAATATAAAGGATTTTTTAATACACATTTCAACTAGTTAACTGCTGGGCCCAAAATTGCCCGTCTCCTTTAGTGTTTACAACATGATAGTCATGTTACTATACAATATAAATGCATGGAATGCAATTTGTGTACACGTGGAAAGTGTGCATTACATTGACAATGAATGAATGCTAGAATGAATAATGTGAGATACGTTTCTGATCCGGCTGCCGTTGACAAGTGTATCCGCGCCTTAGCTTTATGCATGCATGGCAAGGATCGACTATCCGTATGACCACGCTTATCACTTGATTGTTACGTGTTGATGTAAAAGGTTGTATCGTCTGTAATGTGTTAAATTAAAATTTAGATGTCCTCGAACCAAACTGGTCACAGAAAAAAATGTGTGTGGGCCTAAGGGTGTGCGCTATTTTACTTTTATGGAGAGAAATGAGACAATCTGTCCTGAATTTTAGGTTACTGGTTCGATATAGACCTGATTATGTTAACTTATAAAGCTTTATAGTTGTTTTAAGCTGGTGAGTATAATTTTCCATTCGCAACCAAACGAGATTCAAAGAGTGAAGTAGAGTGGAGTAGCGCACAAACCACAAACTTTGTGGAATAGGAGTTGAACCAGTATTTTACTGCATTACTGCACTATGTAAGATTTCATTTATATTATTGGACATTCTATTCCACCGAAAGCGACAAAAGCGAACGAAGTGAGACGTAGGAAGCGACAGGTGGAATAGAATGCCCAATATTATACTACTGAGGAGGCCTGGGACGCGGTGCTAAAATTTTAGGTCTGTTAAAATGGTTACGATTCTGTCTGTTTTAAGCGTAGCATAGTCCTTAAGTCTCGTTTCTGAATGATTAACGCTGAGTGGACGTTCTACCTGTAACTATTTCCCCAAAACTGAATGCTATATCTGAGTTTAGACTCAATCGGAGCAAAGTACACCATCCTAAGCTGGGCCAAAGTTAGTTCGTCCCTCAGGCTTCTGATTGCATAGCATGTGGAGCTAATAGCTTTTGTAACAGACAATGTCTCAACCTTCCAGCTTAGAAATGAATCAATGTACACACCTAGGAATTTGACGTGTTCTACTACTTCGACTCTGTTACCATAAGACAAAACCTTAAGGCCAGCATTTTTCCGAACGTTCGACTTGAATAACACACATTTAGTTTATTGACTGACATTCAGTTTTAAATTATTTGTGCCAAACCAGTGTTCAAAAGCTTTAAATATGTTTTTATGTTTTAATTCTAAATTATTGATGTTATCTGCAGACACAATTGCTTTAGTGTTGGGTTAATTTATCTGTAGTTTAGAATCGACTAAACTGACATAACGATTATTATTTTATGTGGCAACTCCAAGCGGTGACGGTTGACAAGAAAAGGAGGAGAAAGAGGGTAGGCACGTTCCGGCAATCGATTCGTTCACTTGGTTTTAGGGAGGTACAACGAACGGGAGTTAGACTTAAGGATTTTGATGGACTGTTGGTTGATGGATTGTAGTAGATTGCAGAAAGTGAATCATTAAATAATATTGCCATCTACCCAAGGAGTTTACTTACACTTCAGAAGTGGTAAGTACACATTTGCTCACATCTATGCTATTATAAAGAGGACAGATTTGTGTTTTTGTATGTAACGATTGAACTTTAAAGCTACTGGACCGATTCCAAAAGTTCTTTCACCGTTGGGAGGCTGCACTGTCCCCGGATGACATAGGCTACTGATTATCCCTGTATTCCCGCGGGAACGGGAGCTGCGCGGGTGGAGCCGCGAGGCATCCGCTACCCAAGTAGCACAAAACTGCATTATAGGATGTCACAAAGGGTAACATCGGTAACTTTAGCATTTATGAAGACTTATTACAGTACACTCGAACTGCAATAGCTGAAAATTACGCTTTCGTCTGTATAATAATGCTTTTATGCGTCACGGAGACAACACTGTAATGCTGCAAGCGTTAATATAGATATGCAGTTCAGTATTAGTACTGTAAGCTGCAATTAAGCATTTTTATGGACTTTAACTCAGCAATATTCTGAATTGAAGGCCACAAGTGTACCCTTAGACCGCTTGCATTTTAAGAAAGAACATGTGAGCTACTATAATGCAATCAGTTAGTCTGTGACTTCAATTAACAATGATATAATGCGACTTGCTGCACATAGTTGAACTTTAGTAGCGTTAATCAGCTTGTTACACGCAATCTTATAATAGCACTTATATAGCCCACATGATCACTATGGGTGAACTTATATGATGCTAAATTACAGCAAACTGCTATAAATTAGCTCACACGTTACCTATGATCCTGGTTAGAGATGAATACGTGTACTAGCGTCGGCAATTAATCTACTAATGCAGTTAAATAAGATCTTGTAGACGTTATCTTTTCAGCACCCCAGTTTGCAAAAAAATCGGAGGAGTGTTTCTTGGGATGATGTAGGTAACCAAATAACATAAAAGGATTGACACAACAGACGTATAATTTTGTAAAATAAATCCATGGATCCCTAGAATTCCTGCTGAGACTTTAGTGGTTCACTGATGATTAACAACAATATTTGCGTACATGTTACCCAATATCAAGCTTTACAGGAATCTGTGGCTGACTTGATTCACACAAGAACTACTCGTATCAGCTCGTTGCTGATTTATGTACCAATAGTGGATACTTAAACAGCACATACCGCTTAATTGTGTTTAATACAGTGCACATTGCTTGTCTGCCATTTTTTAGGTTCTAACCTATGTAAAATAATATATTAACATTTTTTCTTTGTTAAATAACGAAAATAACAACTGGATTTCAATAGAAAATCTAATGATTTTATACGCAAACAGCTTATTGTCAAATTACAAATGCAAAATAAAATTATTTATTTTTTATAATATATCATCAACTTATTTTATACTATAACTTTCAAGTAAATAGTGATATTTTGAGAGCGCATGAAAATTTTCACCTATATTCATATACTATTTGACAATAAACTCTCTTTCCCATTCGAATTTCACGCACAGGAGGAAAAAGCAAAGTTTTTGTTACGGAAAACAATATTTGTCTATTTCACCACAAAATGTTTAACAGAAACAACATATTAAAATAATAAGGAGTAGGGTGAAAACTATTCACAATTTTGCCACATGTGAATTTTCAATTCTAAAGAAGCATTATAAATATTCTGGTGTGTACCTTGTGCTGAAAAATAGGTAACCATAACTCTATTAATCGGTCATTGTGCTATATAAAAGGTAACAAATACTCTAATAATCAGTCAATATTCAGCTCTTGGGATGACTGTTACCTTTAATAATGCTCAAATAATGCTGATATAATGCAAAAAGTTACAGTTATTCAGCTAACAGCTGTTTAATTTGTGCCCAAATCAGAGTTATATCAGCTGAAACAGCGCCTTTAATGCTCTTATTCAGAAGGCTTGTTCAGCTTAGGATTCTATTGTGGACAGTGATTCAGCTACTATACAGCACTTTTGTGTTACTTGGGTAGTAACTTATAAGTTTGCAATTTTATTGTGTAATGGTTCTCTTGTGTTGCTGTTATTATAACGGTACAGAATAGCCTAGGCTGATCACTATGAATCCCAATTAAAGCTTTGATATTTCGTCTGATACCGTCACGTTTTATTTTTGTTGTAGGTACTTAACAGTTGAAATTTTAATCAGGCGGTTACGGTAATTTTAAAATAACTTTTCTTTTGGGCCTGCAGAATAAATTGATTACTGTCAAATTTTATCCAGACGGTATGATAATTTTATAAATCAAGTTATAGTGGGTATGTGACACAATTTATTTAGGGTCGATTAAAATTCATAATTAATAGTATCCAGGCATACTGCAGGAGTTTAAGGGGAGCTCAAATTTTGGTTATTTTTGCGATTGGACTTACCGTTTTCGAGATATTTACTTATTTAGTTTCAAAAAATTATAATTGAACATATACATAGTTGTTTCAATTTCGACGCCTTCCCATGGAAGATCACTGCGTCTCGACGAAGCTTCTGGGTGCTGTCGTAGCCGTAGTCGACAACGCATCAGTGCCAGAGGTGTTCGAAGTCCACAGCGCAGTCGAAGTCCGCAGTGTCGTCGAAGCCCGCAGCGCAGTCGAAGTCCGCAGCGCAGTCGAAGGTCGCAACGCAGCCTGAGGTAGCTTCTTTAATAGTAGGTAGGTACCAATCACAAGCCCGTTAATTATAACGGTTTTTAAATCAAAACCTTGTTTTTTTTTTCAATCATTAATCGATTTATTTCGCATTATTACAGTGAATTGAATTAAATTGAATTAAATTTATTTTATTTGTGTAAAGAAAACGTTGCATCATTCGCTTAGCAATACTCAGCAGATTCGGTCGGAAACGCCTAGCGTTTTTGTGATAGCAATCTCATCTCTCACTGCTTATAGCTCTGTGCCTGCTTCGCAACTTATTGCTAATCGTTTCATATCAGTAAATTTCATTTATAATTAAAAAATATCACTGAATAATATCACATACCCTCATATTTTTTTTTTTCTTCTATTGTTTACTGCAACTGCAAATTGATTTTCATTGTCATGGCAGACATGAAAAGCTTAATTAAGAAGCGAGCTTCAATTAAAGCGAAGCTTACGCAGTTTAATACCTATTTAAACATTTCTAAGACTTGCGAAAAGTTGAGTGAGGTGCAAGTCATTAAAATCGAATATCGACTTAATATATTTGAAAGCTTGTACCAAAAATATGATGCGTTGCAGGACGAATTGGAGGCAGTGGTGGATGAACCCAGCGAGCAATATGCGGAACGCGAGGAGTTCGAAAAGCTGTACTACGGCTTGGTGGCTTCTGCACGCCAGCTGATCACCGGCGCAAGACGACTTCTTAAGGGGGACTCCGCAAGCGAGGTGAATTCTTGTAGTACTAGTACACACAAGCACAATTCAATTCGTTTAGCCAAAATTGATTTACCCAAGTTTTCAGGTAGCTATCATGATTGGCTGGAATTTAGAGACACTTTTATTTCTATAGTACATAACAACACATCCTTGGATAAAATAAATAAATTGCACTATCTACGTGCTTCTTTAAAGGGTAGTGCTTCTCTTGTTATTGATAACCTTGACTTCAGGTCAGAAAACTACGACGCTGCCTGGAAGTTACTCTGTGAGAGGTATGACAACAAAAGATTGCTTGTCAACAATCATGTACAAGCACTCTTTAACGTTCAGTCTATAGAAAGAGAGTCAAGTAACAGACAGTCACTACGATACATAATTGACTCAACTAATAAAAACCTTAGGGCTTTAGCAACCCTTGGTCAACCAGTTCAAAACGCCTTTGTCGATGTTCTTATAATTTACATAATGACCATTAAACTCGGCCACATTACAAATCGTAAGTGGGAAGAACACAGAAACACTTTTTCTGAACCTCCAACTTTATCTGCGTTCATTAACTTCATCAGTAGCAGGGCTGACTTACTAGAGACACTTGAGGAGTCTAAGCCCATAGTAACAGCCAAGATTGAACCCAACACATCAGCGACCAAATCAAAGAGCACTGCTGTGGTACCTGACAAGTCTTCAAAACCTTTGTCATGTCCCATGTGTCGTCAGGATCATTTTATTTACGCATGCGAGCAGTTTAAAGGTCTCTCGATACAGGCTCGTATTAAAAAAGCTCAGGGTTCAAATCTGTACATGAATTGTCTTCGTCCAGGTCATGATGCTTCTAGATGCAAATTTGGTCACTGTAAATATTGTCGTCAAAGACATAACACTCTGCTACACATCGATAGTGACAATGCTCTTCCTAGTGCACACAACACTGCATTATCAGCTAGTCAACCGTTTACATCTTGTGAAATTTTACTTTCCACAGCGCTCGTGAAGGTGACCGACGCTGACGGTAACCACCATACAGCCCGAGTCTTGCTGGACAATGGAAGTACAACAAATTTCATCTCGGAGGAATTTGTTCGTAAGCTACACGTTCCTACCTACATTACCAAGTCCAAGGTAACAGGTATTAATTAACAAACTTCTAGTTGTACTCAGGGATGCTCAGTGTCATTAAAATCAATTGATGACAGTGAGTACGAACTGAACATTGATTGCCTCGTATTGCCGAAAGTATCAGCATCAGTTCCTCATACTTATGTTGATACTAGCAACATACGTATACCTACGAACGTCCGACTTGCCGACCCCACTTATTACGTTCCGTCTTCCATCGACGTCCTTGTCGGTGCAGAAGTCTTTTGGGGTATCATAGGCACCGGCCGTATCGCATTAGGTACTCATAAGCCCATTTTACTTGAGTCAAAATTAGGTTGGCTCATTTCGGGTGCATATAATCAGTCAGATTCCTCGTCACATGTTTGTATGCACACTAAAAACTTACAAGTAGATTTAGATCGAGATTTAGATTTATCTACTTCACCAAATCAAATAAAGACTTTCGTTCGTCATCGAGTGTCTAAAATTCAAGAAACTGAAGGAGGAGAGGCTTGGCACTATGTTCCGTCAGCTGAAAACTCCGCAGACCTCGCTTCGCGTGGACTTTGTACTGACGAGCTGTTGTCGTCTTCATTGTGGTGGTCAGGACCACAATTACTTAGCAAACATATGTCTTCATTGCCTCAGTTCCCTGAATCACATCGTAATCATTCTGGATTACCGGAAACAGTCGCTTCTTGTCATGTTTCCAACCACATTATTAAAAATCCTATATGTTCGTTATTTTCAAAATTCTCAAGTTTCAGCACATTACAGCGTGTCATGCAATTCATTTATAAATGCAATAAAAATAACTTGAGTCTGGTTCACTAACTTCTACTGAACCTCTAACTTCTAAAGAATTCTATTATCTTTGTCAACTTTCTTTGATACTCTTCTTATCTAATTCGTGTTGCAGGATCAAGGCCAACACTTTTCAGCCTATCATGGGTGAATACGCCGCCTACGCCGGTCCCATCATGATAGCTTACCGGAAAGGTAGAAGGTGTAGGCTCATCAAATGTTTCATTTTTGTGTTTGTGTGCCTAGCTACGAGAGTCTTCCACCTCGAACTTGTGCCGGACCTTACAAAGCAAGCTTTCTTAGCCGCACTAAACCGCTTTATTTCTCGAAGGGGAAATCCCCGTAACATCTTTTCCGACAACGGTACATTAACCTTTATCGGTGCTTTCAATGAGTTCGCATTTTGGGTTTAACAAACCTGACCTTTGAAGAGATGGCGACTTGCTCAATTCAAGTTGAGGCTACTTATATTCAAGGTCCTTAACTCCACTGTCCAACGATCCTTCCGACCTCACTCCGTTAACCCCGGCACACTTCCTTATTGGTCGTTCTCTAACCATGCTGCCTCATCTACAGATCCAGGACGTCAACGTCAACAATGGTGCCGATCGTCTGGCGAGTTCAAGAACGAACATTAGTCGTCATAAAGGACAACCACTTAACTACTCTTATGTGGCTTTTAGGACGCATCATTCACATTCTCCCATGCAGAGATGGCGTTGCGAGGGTTGGCGACATCCACACTAGAAAGGATGTCATCCCTCGTGCCTTCAACATCATCTGCCCGCTGCCGGTGTCTACTGTTGAAGACTCTTCAACGGGGGGAGCATGTTGAGACCCACTCCTCTCAACACCGTCGCGCGCCAGCGGCAGTGAACGAGGGACGCGGGACAGCGGGGTGCCAGCCGGCCGACGGCCGAGCGAGCGACACACCGCCACGACAGTCAGCTGTTGCACGCCTCCACGCACGGCTGCGCTCGCGCTTTTCATCATTTTTCTTTTGTTTACTTTCAACCGACCGTTGTAAAATACTTTCTTTTCTCCTTCAATATACTTCATCTTGTTATACAGTCCACTCTCATTTCATTTCATTTCCTCTACCATGACCTATCGTCGCGATCAATATGTTATGCCCGCATCAAACTATTGTCATTTATACAAGGGCTCGATTATAAGTCGTGCTAGCAATGTTCACGTAGTTAATAGCGTTTTTAATGTAGATGATAAACTGATGACTGATCGTATTGATATAAGTAAGGTTCATATTGGCAATAATGTTGGTAATTACTTAATGAATTTAAGGATTGTTTTGCATCGAATTTAAAAGAATTCATCGTCCTCACATACTCGTATATGAATTTATTAATGTATGTACTTATGTAAATATTGTAAAACACTTATTTTTTTTACCCGACTGCCGAAGGAGGGTAATGTGTTTATCAGTCTATGTATGTATGTATATATGTATGTATGTATTTCCAAACCTATCGTATGGGGTACCAAAATAAAGGGCTTTAAGAGGTGAATTCAAAAATATGTAACACTTATATTTTTAAATGTACCTAATTCTTAAAAAAAGAGAACTAAAAAGTTATAAATAAAAAATGTTAATTAAAAAAATAAAAATACCTAACTGCTTAAAAAGCGAACTAAAAAGATGTAAACAAGAAGTAAATCATGCTGTGCAGTCGGAGGATACATCTGGTTTTGGTCAACCAGCTTTACATCTTTTTAGTTAGCTTTTTAAGCAGTTAGGTATTTTTATTTTTTTAATTAACATTTTTTATTTATAACTTTTTAGTTCTCTTTTTTTAAGAATTAGGTACATTTAAAAATATAAGTGTTACATATTTTTGAATTCAAAAATCCTACAAATTAGCGTAAAAGCGTGAAAGTCCTCTTATGGCACTTTTTCTGTTAAATACAGAAAAAGTGCCTTAACTTTTGAATATTAGTAGAAAATTAAGTTAATAAGAAAAAAAAGATTATATCAACAACTACAAACTCACCCATAATACTGCATAGTGTTCTACGAATTCGCATCTTAACATATTATCCCATATAAATAGGTAGAGGAAGAACATCAGAGGAGCCACATAGTCCACAACTGTTTGAATAAACCTCCGCACCCTGACCACCGCATGTTTCCACATCAAAACTGCTAACAATCTCGAGTTCATCATCACTAATAACGCCTAGGTCCCGTTTCAAAAGGATTTAATTCAACCGCACATTTTTTCATATAAGAGACATCCAATGGATTATTTACAGCCCCTGTTTAAACACAAGTTATTTTTCGCAAGCATAATTGTTTTAAATTGACAATATAAACATAGGTTGCAACAGATTCAGTTTAGGATAGAGTAATTTATGAAACTTTATGAACCATTAATGAAACTTCCTCAAAATAAAGTGTTTTCAATAACCAAACTCAAAGAATCTTCGAGAGAAAATATTTTGTGACGTTGACATGACAGTATAACAGTTTGCTGACGACAGCTGTCAGTTATGTATGCCAGTCAGTACCAAAGGTCAGCAGTTCAGTACACTAACAAGGCTGCCAGTTGAGTCTCCTCCAACCTCTATACAAAATTGAATCATCAAAAATAATAGTTAATTATTTGGGTAGTTCTTCGAGGTCCCTCAAATCGCGGTCACATAAGTCACTTAATTCCTAACCTATTAAACATTCAGTTTAAGGTTTATTTGAAAGATTTAATGTGCGCAGGCGCCGGGGAAGCTGGTGAGTCCCTTTTGAAGGAGCTGACGGCCCTTATCAACCTCATGCTCTCCAGCAATGTGAACGAAGCCGTCATTGATATTTTGTACGGGGCCAATCTTTGTGCCCTGCGCAAGAAGGTTGGTGGCATTCGTCCCATTGCCGTGGGGTCTACATACAGACGTATCGCAGCCAAAATTTGCTGTGCTTTTTACAGCGAAGCACTGGCCAGCAAATTCCAGCCCCTACAGCTGGGCTTCGGGTCCAAAGAGGGCTGTGAGGCTGCGGTACACGCCTTATCTACATACCTCAACAGCAATGATGGTGAGGTTATACTTAAGGTTGACATAAAAAATGCCTTCAATTCCGTAAACAGGGATACCTTGTTGACAGAAGTTCAATAAAACTACTCAATTACTCAATTTAGAGGGGTGCCGGTGCCTATAACATTGATATAGAAAACTGTAAATTTTGGGTATTTCTTTTTGAACTTCAACTGTTCACTTCGTCAACCTTAAGTCTACAAGGAAAAACTTTTGGAATCAGCTGTTGGTTGTCAACAAGGTGACCCTCATGGGCCAGTCATTTTCAGTTTGGCAATAAACCCAATCATTGGGCAACTAAATTCTAAATTCAATGTATGGTATTTGAATGATGGAACCCTAGGTGATGTAGATACAGTCTTGAACGATTTAACTGTTTTGAGCGATAAATTTAGCTCTATTGGGCTAGACCTTAACCTTTCGAAACGTGAAATTTATCTCCCCCAAACTACTGACCGACAAACTACTATAGCAAAATCCAACGCCATAGCACCTAATATTAAAATTACTTAGAGAAATTCTCTTCTCCTATTTATTTTGGATGAATCTTTTCCAAATTTCATTGAACAAAAATACAAAATTTTAACGATCTCTCGGAAAGACTTTTCAAAATTAACATGCATTCGGCCTACACACTTATCTGATATTGTTGCTATGAACCAAAATTTACTTATAGCCTTCGCTCCTCTCATTCATGAAAACACCCACAACTTTTAGAAAAAGTAGACCAAATTATAAAGAACACAGTTTCATCTATTATAAATGTGGCCTTGGACGACCGAGCATGGCAACAAGCCACGCTTCCCATTCACTTGGGTGGCCTCGGCGTCCGCAAAATTTCAAGTATAAGTTAAGTATAAGCCTTCCTCTCCTCGGTCTACGGTACTAATAAATTAACCAGGAATATCTTACCTTCCTCACTTTTTGAGGTACCTTGTTTGACCGATGCGTTGAACGCTTGGAAAATGGCTTGTCCCAATACGGATCTGCCCGATAACCTGTCCTCCCAGAGACGATGGGATGTGCCGGTCTGCAGTATTATACAGAATAACCTTATAAATACATCGGCTAGTACTGCTGAGCGTGCGTGTCTGCTGGCTGTGGGGGATTGGGAGTTGTATTTGTGGCTTCAAGCACTCCCGTAATCCACCATAGGTATTATGATGGATGACTCTTCGTTTCGGCGCACCTTGTGTTGTTCCACATCGGTGTAATTGTGGTGAAGCTGTCGGCAGCCTTGGGCACCATGGCCTGTCTGGCCTGGCAAGAGCGCAGGACGCAAAGCACGGCACGCCAGCATCAATGACATTATTCGTCGGGCCCTTATCACCGCTAGCGTACCAGCTGTATAGGAACCTAGTGGGTTGGTGCGTGACGGTGGGATGAGACCAGATGGCATGACATTGGTGCCGTGGAAGGTGGGTAGGCCTCTGGTGTGGGACGCAACCTGTGTTGACACCCTTGCGCCATCTCATGTTCCTAGTTCGGCGGGCTATGCTGGCGCTGCTGCTGCGGCTGCTGAGGCCCTCAAGCGGCGCAAATACTGTTACCTAATTGGTAATTACAGTTTTGAGCCGTTTGGGGTCGAAACGCTTGGGTCATGGGGTCCGAGTGCACGTCTCCTTGTTAAGGAGATCTCTCGCCAACTGATCGACACTGTGCGTGACCAGAGGGCTGACTCGTTCTTTGCGAAAAGAATCAGCATTGCAATGCTGCCAGTCTTCTGGGCACGTTCCCGGATGACAGTGATGTGGAGGAGTATTTCGACGCCTAAGTGTACTTTTCTTTTAGTGTAAGTAGTTAGGTTTAGTATATTTTTGTATAGTTTACTTTTGTTTAGTGTTTAAGTATGTACATATTTACACCTTTGTTTTATAGTAGAGGAGACGTGGAAGATCGACCTTCACCCATCAGGTAACTGGATGAGACATATTTTTTGTCAAATGTAATTTATTAACAAACATGCTTATGATAACTTGCCTATCGAAAAGTTTTCATAGCTATTTTAAATTGAATTAATTGAAATCAATTTTTTTTCGTCACCTTCACTTTTTTGATAACCGAATGAATTTCATCTCAACAGATAGTTTTTAACAAAAAGAATATGCCTAGGTAGGCTTGCCTACTTATTTCTGTTCATGGCTACCTGGCAAGCAGATGTGAACAGGCATGACAATATAGATAACTACACCGATCTGATAACCAATCGAAATTGATATCATAAGTAAGATATTTTAATTACAAAACCAATCATATAGCCTTGCCTGCAAAAAATCAAACATGCCAAGCTATAAAGTTTTAGAATTGGAGCTATTTGATAGGATCGAGAGAGAAAGTAGAACGTCCGAGGTCCGTGTGGTAGAACAGGACACAACATAGCAACTGCACGCTACCTGACCGTTGAATGTATCCGAGTGCGTATGCTCGTGTGCAGTCGAAAATCATTTTATGTACTCTCATATCGTAATATTCGAACTATGAACTTCAAAACGAGTTTATATTGACATACTTTATAAAAATAACACCGAAATTTAAAAAAATAATTGAAAAATTGTTTTATTTATTTATTTTTATTTATTTATTTATAATCACCAATAATTATAACATCTTTACAGATTCCTCCAATATGATGCTACAAGTCACAAACACACAAAATTACATAAAACTAAAATAACCAAGCAGCAGAATTGCACACATTAAAATAATAATAAGTATTCATAGATACATCAATAGGCAACTCGGCCTTTTTTTTGGGGTTCAAACGCAGCGCTTGTACAGCGCCATCTATGAACCGGTTAGGGGAACTACATATGTGTGAATGTATTGATGAATATGTGTGTGTACATGTATGTGTATACATGTGTGTATAATCATGTCTGTATATGTATGAGTTTGTTTGTTTGTTTTGGTTGGTAGAAATTAATAGAAATGAAAAAAAAACAATTACAACTTTTGTATTTATATTTATTTTTTTAAATTTACAGAATAAATAAATTCAAGCAAAATGAGGTTTTTAGTATCAGCACAAAGCAGAAAAATAAAATTTTGGTTTACAAAAATGCAACTTTTTTGTTTATTTTTTTTGGTATTACATTTTTAAATACGTTTTATCAAAAACCCTAATTCCTGCAGATTTTTCCCTTGAGAGCTCATACTATATATATTAACTCTTTACAATTTCACTAAAGATGCATTGGAAACAGATCTAAAGCTAGACTCACACATTCTGAATTTCTCTTTGAATTCCGAGTCTGGACTTAGAGAGGAATTCAGAATGTGAGTTAGAGGCCTCTAAGGGCCCTCTTACACATTCTGAATTTCTCTCTGAATCGTGACTCGGAATTCATATCGCGCTGAAACTGCCAGTTATGCTGTCAAATAAATCATTGAAGGAGATGAGTAGATCTGCTGCGGCGGTACTTTCTTTTTCAAGGTCTCCACAAAATGCAAATGAGAAAAAATGTATTAACACAACTGAAATTCGACATTTACGGATTGTGTAAAGAAGATGACAGCATCTTTGTTTGTGCTAAGAACATATTGCAATCAGTAATATGTCTGCCAAGTGTAGACTATACAAACTGACTGATAATGTCACGATTGAAACTGATATTAAAGACAGATAGCAAATGAAAAACTGTAACTTTCAAACAATGATTTATTAATAATAGTAAACTGCTTACCTGCCATAAGTCCATGGGTTACTCCAACTGATTGACTAAATACTTGATTACAATATTAACCCTCATTTTCGGGATTAATTCCGGCAACACGTGGTGAGATTAGCTTAAGCACTAGCTTTACGCTTTTATAACCTGGTCACTTTTTATACAGCTCCATATTCTAGTCCCATTTCGCAATGCATTCTTGGCCGTTAGTGGTAAATTTAAGGTCTTTAGTGATCAGATTATTTGTAATCCCTTTTAGTAGGTGGGATGGATCATTTGATGTGGAAGTTAGGTTAAGCTTGATTATTGTAATGTATAATAAATATAGGCTGCATACTTGTGGGGCGACCGGAGTGGGGAGCGTGGTAAGCGTCTACCCGACCGCCGTATGAGTAAGTGCGTGATTATCCTAGTTGGTGTATTATTTAATACTAGTATAGTGACCTGTACAAGTGGCGACCCTGCCAGGATTACAACTAGTTCACGTAAGTACCGACATAAAAATCAAAAGAAAAAAGTTAATTAAAAAAATATTCGCGAGCTGGCTGACCAAAACCAGATGTATCCTCCGACTGCACAGCATGATTTTCTTCTTGTTTACGTCTTTTTAGTTCGCTTTTTAAGCAGTCGGGTATTTTGATTTTTTGAATTAACTTTTTTATTTATAACTTTTTAGTTAACATTTTTTTCGAATTAGGTACATTTAAATATATAAGTGTTATATATTTTTGAAATCACCTCTTGAAACCCTTTATTTTGATACCCCACACGATGGGTTTGGAAGAAAAAATAAAATTGGCACTCCACAATATGGCGCCCAAAAGCCGCCATTTTTCTATTTTCCAATTTTAATGTAGCCTATGACACTCGCAAGGTTAAGACGAATCGATTGACGTATGAATCATCAAAATCTGCCAACGCGTTAGGTCTCTGGAACGCCACATAGGAACAAACATACATACATACATACATACATACATAGACTGATAAACACATTACCCTCCTTCGGCAGTCGGGTAAAAAGACAATTTTGCATTAGCAATACATACTTGTACCTACATCAGTGATACCTCTATTGTTGTCCGAATAGTAGTAATGTCAAAAAAAGTTAATTAAAAAATCAAAAAACCCGACTGCTTGAAAAGCAAACTAAAAAGACGTAAACAAGAAGCAAATCATGCTGTGCAGTCGGAGGATACATATTCGCGAGCTGAAGGACCAAAACCAGATGTATCCTCCAACTGCACAGAATGATTTGCTTCTTGTTTACGTCTTTTTAGTTTGCTTTTCAAGCAGTCGGGTTTTTTGATTTTTTAATTAACTTTTTTTATTTACAACATTTTAGTTATTTTTTTTTAGAATTAGGTACATTTAAACATATAAGTGTTATATATTTTTGAAATCGCCTTTTAAAATACTTTATTTTGATACCCCACACGATGGGTTTGGAAGAAAAAAAAATTTTTTTTCCTCACAAAATGGCGCCCAAAATCCGCCATTTTTGTTTTTTCCAATTTAAATGTAGCCAGTGACACTCGCAGGATTAAGACGAATCGATTGACGTAAGAATCATCAAAATCGGCCAACGCGTTTGGTCTCTAGAACGCCACATAGGAACAAACATACATACATACATACATACATATATACATACATACATACATAGACTGATAAACACATTACCCTCCTTCGGCAGTCGGGTAATTAACATAGTCAGCCCTGTGAGTATCGCACATTACATACCTTATTAACAATTACGCCTGCTTAGCGAAAGCTAAAAGTTCCTTAGTTCATCTATACTATAATAATATTATAAAGAGGAAAGATTTTTTTGTTTGTTTGTTTGTTTGTACCGAATAGGCTCCGAAACTACTGGACCGATTTAAAAAATTATTTCACCAATAGAAAGCTACGTTATTCCTGAGTAACATAGGCTATTTTTTAATCCCGAAAACGGGTGCTGTGGGGTGGCCCACGGGAGCGAAGAAGAAGAAGAAGAGAATAAAGTAAAAAATCCAAAAAGAAATTTATGGCTTACGGGTGTTGAAACCCTTTAACTATTCTCGGGTCTTTTGATTCTTCTATAATGGTTGGCAACGGGTTTCGAAGTGTAAAAGCGACATTTTATGTTGTAAAAGACGGCACCAGGAATTTACTCGGGAAAGACACCGCCACCAAACTTGGAGTCCCAAAAGTAGGATTAGGCGTTAATACAGTGGATGGTATGTTCCCTAAATTCAAAGATGTTCAAATTCACATCCCTATTGATACGTCTATCAAACCGGTCTCTCAGCCTTGTCGAATAGTCCCCATACCCTTAGAGTCTAAAATTAATAGAAAAATTAAAGATCTTGTTGATTTAGATATTATAGAGCCTGTTAATGGACCGTCTGATTGGAATTCTCCTTTGGTACCTGTACTCAAGGGGGATGGAGACGTCAGAATTTGTGTAGACATGAGGCAAGCCAACCGGGCCATTATCAGTGAGAAACATCCTTTGCCTACTATGGAACAACTGATTCCCAAGTTTAGAAACGCCAAAATGTTCTCTAAGCTGGATTTAAAAAATTATTTCCACCAGCTAGAACTTACCGAGGATAGTAGGCACATTAAGGGCTGTATAGGTACAAACGTCTTATGTTTGGCATCTCGTGCGCTCCTGAATGTTTTCAAAAAAACTTAGAAAGAATACTTTTGCCTTGTGAAGGGGTAGTCAATTTCATCGACGATATTGTAATACGATATTGCAAGTTTTAAAAGATAACCATGTCTTGCTCAATGAAGCCAAATGTGCTTTTGGGGTTAAACAAATCGAATTTCTCGGACATCAAATGTCTTGTAATGGTGTTAAACCTCTAGATAAATATGTTAAAACAATCGAATCATTTCGAGAACCCACTGTCGTAGAGGAAGTAAAAAGTTTTCTTGGGCTGGTAAACTATGTAGGTAAATTGATCCCTAACTTGCAACATGGACCGAGCCGTTACGCGAACTTTTAAGGTTAAAACTAAGCAAAGGGGCTAATATTACTTCGTACTGGCATGCTAAACAAACTCAAGCATTTGACGGGTTAAAACGAGCGATGACACAAATTAAAACCTTAGCTTACTATGATCCGCAGGATAGGACTCAAGTCTTCGCTGATGCTAGTCCAGTTGGATTGGGGGCAGTACTTGTTCAACATGGCATAATTGCTTACGGTAATAAGAGTCTCACTGATCGCGAAAAGCGATATTGTCAGACCGAGAAAGAGGCCCTTGCTTTAGTTTGGGCCGTGGAGCATTTTGACATGTATTTGTTTGGAAAAGATACTTTCGAACTTGTCAGTAACCACAAGCCACTTGAAGTAATATTTGGGATCAAATCTAAATCGTGTGCGAGAATCGAGCGTTGGATTTTACCACTTCAGTCATATAACTTCAAAATCGTATACAGTCCGGGCAAGAAAAACATTGCAGATTCACTTTCACGGTTATGTTCTATTGACTGTTCACCAGTTCCGTTCGATGACGATAATTATTTGAATTTAGTAATCGATCAGTCTCTTCCTATGGCAATCACCCTATCCGAATTGAAGGAAGTTTGTGAAGGAGACCATGAACTAAAGTTGGTTAAGAGCGGTATTTACAACAATAGCTGGGACCAGAGTATAAATACTTACAAAATCTTCGAACATGAACTTTGTTTCCAAGACAATTTACTTTTACGTTGCAATAAAATTGTAATTCCTTTTAGTTTGAGGGCAAAAGTTTTAGCAGCTGCCCATGAAGGACACCCAGGAATCGTAGCTATGAAAACGCGACTACGTTCTAAGGTGTGGTGGCCCAAAATCGACAGTGAGAGCTTGTAAAGGTTGTACTCTGGTTTTCGCTCCAAATCCTCCTAACCCTATGCGCAGACGGGCACTTCCAGTTCAACCCTGGATTGACGTAGCCATTGATTGTCTTGGACCGTTGCCTAGTGGGCATTATCTTTTGGTAATTATAGATTATTTTAGTTGGTATAAAGAAGTAAAATTTCAAAAATTATTGACTCTGCGCACACTATAATATTTCTTAAAGAGATATTTTCCAGGCTAGGAGCACCAGTAAGCATTACTGCAGTCAATGGTCGACAGTTCACCAGTGCCGAATTCGGAAATTTTTGCAATGAATTTGGTATACGGTTGTTTCATAGCATCCCCTACTGGCCTCAGCAAAATGGCGAGGTTAAGAGACAAAACCGAGACATCCTAAAAAGATTACGAATTAGCCAAAGCTTAAAGTCTAATTGGCAAGAAGATTTGCTTAAATATCTAACCATGTATAACAGCACCCCTCATTCCGTTACAGGTAAATCCCCTGCAGAACTCTTTTTTAGGCATCAATTTAGGGATAAGTTGTCTTCCGTTGTCGATGTTGAATTTGCAGATTTAGATCTCGAAACAAAAGATAGGGATACAGAAATGAAAGCCAAAGGGAAGGAATATGCGGACAGAAAAAGACATGCAGCGGAATGTAGTATTGACGTTGGAGAGAAAGTATACGTGAAGAATATGACGAAGGAGAATAAGTTGTCTACCACATTTAATGATACACCACACACAGTCATCAATAAGGAAGGCAATGATGTAGAAGTTCAAAATGATAGCAGCGGACAACGATTACGTAGAAATATCGTACACCTTAAGCGAGTTGAAGGACAGTGGAAAGTCTGTGAAAATGATAATAATACTGATATCACTGATGACAGTGGTCTTGTTAAAAATTAATAAGCGCCCATTCATATTAATGATGAGTGATTATTTAATATGTAAAAGTAAAAATATAATAATTATGAATTAGTAACTGTAAGCTGAATCAGTAGTGATATAAAGAATTAGCCCTAAGTTTTATATAGGTATAAAAGTAACAGTATTATGATTATGTTGAATGATTGCATTTAATTGTATTAAGAATATATTTATTATTTTTCTAATTTTGTAAAAGGCAGATGTAATGTATAATAAATATAGGCTGCATACTTGTGGGGCGACCGGAGTGGGGAGCGTGGTAAGCGCATCACTTGCCGCACCTTCTACCCGACCGCAGTTCGAGTAAGTGCGTGATTATCCTAGTTGGTGTATTATTTAATACTAGTATAGTGCCCTGTACAGTTATTATAGCTTCAATGCTGAGTTCTGTTCCTGAAACATAATTAAATATCTTTATTAATTGAAGACAAGTGATTGTACTTGCAGATCAAGAATAATATTAAAATATTGTCGATATTTATTATTTGTTCCGACAAAAATAAAAAACTGACTTCCAAAACAAAACATCACTACAAAGTGAAAAATTACTTTCTTTTCCGAATTAGGTGTCTTTCGTGCCTATTGTTTTTCGTTTTTCAAAGATTTTTTGGAAGACGGTTTGAAAACTGTTTTTATGTATCACTTTTTGGTTTTGGTACCTCAAATTACCATGAAAACTATTTATAGGCAAAGTAAATCTCATGACGATTCCAATAAGCCCAAACACGAATAGAATACATGGTTTTATTTCGGAGTTCCAGTGCCTACCTGGGTATTTATTCCATAAATTGTGGTGAGGTGAGGTTGGGGTCACACAGTCCTATATTTTTTGTCTCCTTTTATCGCGCTGAAACTGCCAGTTATGCTGTCAAATAAATCATCGAAGGGCATGTGTAGGTCTGCTGCGGCGGTACTTTCTTTTTCAAGGACTCCACATCCTGCAAATGAGAAAAATATATTAACACAACTGAAATTCGACATTTACGGATTGTGTAAAGAAGATGACAGCATCTTTGTTTATGCTAAGAACATACTGCAATCAGTAATATTCCTGCCATGTGTAGAGTAGAGTATACAAACTGTCAGAATCAATATTGTCACGATTGATCTCAGACCAACAAAAAAATATAGACGGCGCGCCACGAACATCAAAAGTGAAGCCACATTTTTATCTATGTGTGTTTGGAAGGGTTGCCATTTGTTAATTTTTTTCCCTATAAAATGGGTAATAATATTATTGTGTGGGTAGGATAATATTGTTCAAGTAAGATATTGTTGAGTATGGTATTGTACCTCAATTGTTTAGAAGAACTTCTATTCCGAAATAATATCAAATTTTCGTTACATCGCAAAATTTATTTAAAAATAAAATCAATTAGAAAGTGGCTTTATATACTTATGATTTGGAGATCACCTTTTATGCAAGACTTGCTGGTGTTAGGAGACTTCACTCTTCTGCTTAGCATTATCCATTCATTTGCAATTGAATGCAAAAAAGTAAAAAATACAAATATAAATAGATACGTTTCAAATAATAGAAAAAGCAAACTATGAGTGAACGAGCGTTATACAGAGAAAAAAAAGTGAATTCAAAAAATCAAAAAGCCCGACTACTTAAAAAGCGAACTAAAAAGCCTTAAACAAGAAGAAAATCATGCTGTGCAGTTTGAGGATACGTATTCGCGTGCTCGCTGACTAAAACCAGATAAATCCTCCGACTGCTGTGCAGGATGATTTTCTTCTTGTTTACGGTTTCTTAGTTCGCTTTTTAAGCAGTCGGGCGTTTTTTTTTTAGTTTTGTATTTATAACTTTTTTTTAAAGGTTGATGTAGATTTAAACATATAAGTATTATATATTTTCGAAATCACCTCTTACAACCCTTTATTTTGATATCCCACATGATGGGTTTGGAAGAAAAAATCATTTTGTCCCTCGCAATATGACGCCCAAAACCCACTATTTTCCTTTTTTCCAATTTTAATGTAGCCAGTGACACTCGCAGAGTTAAGAAGAATCGATTGACGTATGAATCATCAAAATCAGCCAGTGCGTTTGGCCTATAGAATGCCACATAGGAACAAACATACATACATACATAGACTGATAAACACATTAGCCTCCTTCGGCAGTCGGGTAAACAATGCGCGTATTTGTGTGATGTGTGTGTGTGTGTATAGGTGCGAGTGCGCTAATGGGTGAGGGTGTGTAGTGTGTATCAGTTAAAATTATTATATATAGTTCTACTATGGGATATATGTGTAGGTGTAAGTTAGCCCTGCCTGTCACAGTGTCATCGGATCGGAAGAGTGAAATACAGCTTCTTCCTATAACCATGCTCATAGAAATTCGATTATAGGTTAAAAGGTTGCTGAAGCGTATATCATAACATCGTCATGGGTATGAGTCATTATGTAAATTGTTTTGAAATAATACCTGTATTATTAGGTACAGGTACCTAATTATATTTTCAAACAAATTTAGTAAATTCAAAATAATTCAAAGTAAATATAACGCCAAGTAAGAAATCATATTTAAATATGTTAAATCGAATGGGGAAATTTTAAATCATATTATGGCAACTCTCGCACTTTGTCACTGCTTTCGTTCGTTGAGGTTTTTTGTTCCAAGTAACCTAAAATTCATAGTATATTTAATAAATAAACGATGTTATTTCAAGTACTTGTAAATTAAAAGTGATTCAGTGACACTTTAAATGTGCTTTGCTATTGTTTTTACAGGTTTTCACTACACAGGAAGGCATAATTATATTTTTATAAATATATGTTAACTTGACGACGACTCGTGACGTACTAAGAGCGAAGAGCATAGTTTTAGTGTAGGTGTGTGCGTGAGCTTGTATATTTACTTGGAGGAGCATAGTTTTGTGGCTTCACTTATGATGTTCGCGACGCGCCGTCTATCTTTTTTTGTTGGTCTGAGCGATTGATTCTGAAATTAGCGAAAAATAGCAAATGAAAAACTGTAACTTTCAAACTAAGATTAATGAATAACAGTTTCATGCATACCTGCCATAAGTCCAAGGGTTGCTCAAACTGATTGACTGAATACTTGATTACAATGTTAACCCTAATTTTTGGGATTAATTCAGGCAATACATGGCATGGTGGAGCTTAGGCACTAGCTTTACGCCTTTATAACCTGGATACATTTTAAACAGCTTCACATTGTGGTCCCATTTCTCAATGCATTGTTGGCCGTTAATGGTAAATTTAAGGTCTTTAGTGATCAGATTATTTATAATTCCTTTTATTAGGTGGGGTGGATCATTTGATGTGGATGCTAGGGTCAGCTTGTGTATTATAGCTTCAATGCTGAGTATTTTTCCTGAAATATAATTAAATATCTATATTTAGTTGAAGACCAAGTGATTGTGCTTACAGATCTAGAATATTATTAAAATATTGTCTATATTTATTATTTGTTCCAACAAAAATAACTTTTCATTTTTAATTTTTTGGTTTTGGTAACTCAAATCATACCATGAAAACTGTTTATAGGCAAAGTAAATCTTATGACAAAGATATTTTATTTCAACTAAGCCACCAAGTGGCACTTTTGAACGTTACATCTAAAATGATTCTACCGTGCATTCGGAAAGTAGCTTGTTATGGAGAAGAAAGCACAAGAAACTCCATACTTACTCCTTTAAAAAAAAAAAGTTTTTTTTACAATATTTACGAACATAGGTATATTTAAGAACATAGGACAATGCATCCAGAATAGCACTACACACTATAACACCTACAGGCATAAAGTATTAAAAGAACTCACACATGTACTGTGCAGTTATATTTGCTCTTTCCCCGGACCGCCACAAGGTGTAGACGTGCACTAGATCATTAACAATTTATTTAATAATCACAAATTTAAAGTAATATTTAAATTCATCATCATCATCATTTCAGCCGAAAGACGTCCACTGCTGGACATCGGCCTCCCCCAGGCGTCACCACATTGACCGATCCCGTGCGTCTCACATCCAGCGCCTTCCCGCAACCTTAACCAGGTCATCGGTCCACCTAGTGGGAGGCCTTCCAACATATCGTCTTCCGGTTTGCGGTCGCCATTCCAGAACTTTTCGGCCCCAACGGCCATCCGTTCTACGAGCAATGTGCCCTGCCCACTGCCACTTAAGTTTGGCAATTCTTCGGGCTATGTCGGTAACTTTGGTTCTCCTGCGGATATCATCATTTCTGATGTGATCACGCAAGGAAATTCCGAGCATAGCCCTCTCCATTGCCCTTTGGGTGACTTTAAGCTTTCTGATAAGGCCCATTGTGAGCGACCACGTCTCGGTCCCATAGGTGATCACTGGCAACACACACTGGTCATAGACTTTTGTCTTGAGACATTGCGGTAAATTGGACGAGAAGATACCACGCAACTTCCCGAACGCCGCCCAGCCGAGTCGGATTCGATGGTTGACTTCTTTCTCGAAGTTTGTCCCAGGTAGACATAATCATCTACAACTTCAAGTAAAGAGTCTCCGATCTTGATAGGAGTGGGTGTTACATGGGCATTCATCATGACCTTGGTTTTGTCCATGTTCATTTTAAGACCCACTTTTTCGGAAGCTTTCTCTGTTCCGTCCCATGTCTGCCCGTGGGTGTCGTAAGAGGCGACTAAGGGACAAACCAGGGAATGGGCAGCAGCGTTCTCTGTGCTTCTATAACAACCATACTGCGATCGCCAACCCGCCTGCCAAGCGTGGCTATTATGGCAAAACCCCCCCATGAATAGCACAATTAAAAAAAAGCCCCGAGTGCCCAACGTGGTGAAGATCGAGAGTGTGTCGACCAGGGTGGCGTACCTTATACTCAGAATATCCGCAAGATATTCGCTGAAGGCCATACAGGTCTACGCCCCAACCTCGGCACACTCCGACGACGAGGTAGAGACGATGTATGAGGATATCTCCAGAGCCATGCATGGTTTCAAAACTCACTTCACCGTTGTCATGGGGGACTTCAACGCGAAACTGGGCAAACGAGACGAGGATGAGCTGCAAGTGGGGCAATTTGGAGTTGGACGTCGGAACCACCGGGGTCACCTACTGGCCAGTTTTGTGGAGAAGGAGGGCCTCTATATGATGAACTCCTTCTTCAAAAAGCGTGAACATAGGAAGTGGACCTGGCAGAGCCACGATGGTGCAAAAAAAAATGAGATCGACTTCATCATGTCAACCAAGAAGCAAATGTTCAATGATGTCTCTGTGATCAATTCGGTAAAAACCGGGAGCGATCACCGCATGGTAAGAGGCACATTGAACATTAATATTAAGCTTGAAAGGTCTCGATTGATGAAGTCAGCGCTCCGTCCAGCACAGATCCAGGTCCATAACCCCGAGAGCTTTCAGCTCGAACTCCAGAATCGTTTCGAGTGCCTAGGGAGCTCAGTGGACGAATACAATGACGGGTTCGTGGAAGCTGTCCATACGGTCGGGTCTAAGTTTTTCAAGACCCGTCTTACAGAAAGAAACAAAAAGCTCTCTGATCCTACTCTCAAGCTTATGAAGGAGAGGCGTGAGATGATCCTGCAGTCTTCAGATGAGGCATGCAAATACCGGCAGCTCAATAGACAGATCTCTAAATCCTTGAAAAGAGACCTCCGCCGCTTTAACACCGAGCGTATTAAAGACGCGATTGAGCGAAATAAAGGTTCCAAGGTATTTTCAAGGCATCTGGCTATTGGGCAGAGCCAGCTCACGAGACTGAAGACCGACGATGGCAGGATCGTATTCGCTAAACCAAAGCTTCTGAGGGAGATCGAGACATTCTATGGGCAGTTGTACACATCAATCAGCAAGCCCGTTGCGAGTCTAGCAAACGACCCAAGAGCTAGATTGACCCGACACTATACCGAAGATATCCCGGACGTCAGCCTGTACGAGATTAGGATGGCTCTGAAACAGCTTAAAAACAACAAGGCGCCGAGTGATGACGGAATCACGGCTGAAATCCTGAAGGCGGCGGGTCCTTAAGGCCCTTCAGAAGCTGTTTGATGCCGTCATACTCGAAGGCAAATCAGCATGGTGCAGGGGTGTGGTGGTACTCTTCTTCAAGAAGGGCGACAATGCCCGGCTGAAGAACAATAGGCCCATCTCACTTCTTAACCATGTCTACAAGTTGTTTTCAAAAGTCATCACGAAACGTCTCGCGCCCAGGTTTGACGATTTCTAGCCTCCCGAACAAGCCGGATTCCGAAAAGGCTTTAGCACCGTAGACCACATACATACGCTGCGGCAGGTCATACAGAAGACCGAAGAGTATAACCTGCCTCTCTGTTTAGCGTTTGTGGACTACGAGAAAGCCTTCGATTCGATCGAGACTTGGGCTGTACTACAGTCTCTCCAACGGTGCCAGGTCGACTACCGGTACATTGAGGTGTTGAAGTGTTTGTACAAAAACGCCACCATGTCAGTCCGTCTTCAGGATCAGACCTCGAAACCAATCCTTCTCCAGCGCGGCGTGAGACAGGGAGACGTCATTTCTCCGAAACTGCTCACTGCTGCGCTGGAGGATGTCTTCAAGGTTCTAGATTGGAAGGCGCTTGGCATCAACGTTAATGGCGAGTACATCACTCACCTTCGGTTTGCCGACGACATAGTGGTCATGACTGAGGCTCTTCATGGTCTCATGAAGAGCCTCAGTACAATGCTCGATGACCTCAATGGTGCTTCCGATATTTAAATTCAGTGAAATAATAAGGCAGCATAATACGCAGGAGGTGTGTTTCGGTGCAGGTCGCTGCGCGTGAGTACCGCTCAAGATACTACTCAACAGATCTGTCGCCCTGGTACACAAGACAGACAACTGATCAACGTACGCGCAGTAGGCAAAACCAATCTGGGTCATTGCCTACTAATTAGCGCCCACTCAAGGCTAAGCGCCGCCTACCTCAAGAACAAGCACCGCCCCTCTAAACTGTCATTGATCGTCAACCTGCGCTCGCGCCTGGTACCAGTTGTGGCTATACGTACATCTGCTTAGTCTATTCAACCCGGCCCCGACAGCTAATTAACGCCTTGTACGCATCACAGCCTAGTACTTTAACGGGAAAAATGGACAAATCTCTCTCTGATACAAATATCAGCGTAATGCCATACACAACTCCCCCTAATTTTACTTCTACGCGTAACGTAAGAGTAAGGGAAGAAGATCTACTAGAGAGTTTTCTAAATTCAAAAAAGAAATCAAAGAAATGTTTTCTTCGTTTATAACAACTCAACAAAATGAATAAATAATAATTACCTCGAACCTCAAGGATATTCAACTAACGAATAATCACATTAAAACCGCCATCACTAACCTATCCTGTCAAAACGAAGAGTTCCGTAAGAAAACAGAATCTCTTGAGTTACAGGGAAAAAAGGACCGCGGGTTTATTGCCGTATTAGAGGATAAGATCGAAGATTTACAAAGAAGTAGTAAAAAAACCTGCATCGAGATAAAGAACGTCCCTAAAAAGCCTCAAGAAAGTAACATTGACTTGGTAAATATGGTTACGAACTTAGGAAAACACTTAAGCCTCGAGATGGACTCACGACATTTATCGACTGCCTAGTAAGAAAGGGGGTATTACGGAAACTCCCATATTTGTTGAACTGAACTCCACTATGTTGAAAACTAATCTACTGAAAAAGGAAAAGTCGTTTAACATAAAAAACACTCATAAACTCCCGCCGAAACATCTTGGAATAACAAACAACGCGGCAGTACCTGTGTTTATATCCGAACAATTGACGCCTAAGGGCGCCCGACTATTTTTCTTGGCTCGAGACCTGGCTAAAATTAAGCAATACAAATTTTGCTGGACTGCTTTTGGACGTATTTTAGTCAAAAAGGATGAGAATGCTCGTGTGATCGTTATAAAAAGTGAAGAACAGGTACACCATTTAATGCAAGAAGCCTGACTAATTTGTACTGTCATTAGAGTATTCCTAATACTAAAAACTTTGTCATTCTCTGTTAGTATAATCATAATTAATGTTCTGCCTAACTTTAACTTTAAACTATATAGATTTATTTCAAACTGTTTTAACTGTAAGCATGATCGGCTCGTTTTTATACATGTATACACCACATTTCACACAATCCGTTCCAAACAAAATATACAATTAACTCACTCAATACGCTCACAAACACACTCACTCTACTTAGTGCCTAATATAACATATTGTCCTATTGTGCCCATTCCTACATATATAACCAAACGTACTAGTAACTATGCGAAGACAGACGTCACACGACTTTTGTGCTATTATTCAAAATTTAGGAAACGTACATTGTTTACTCTAGCTAATAATGGATAGTAACTTGTGTAACTTGCAGGAATTGGATACTGCTGAGATAGCTAATTCTGCCATTATTGACATTGCACACTTAACTATAACATAATAAGTATAACCTAATCGTCCTGACTCAATATATAAGGAGTACTAGCTGACCCGGCAAACTTTGTTTTGCCATAAAAACACCTAATATGCATCTACCCTACTTACCCTACCCTACCTACCCTACCTTACCTACCCTACCCTACCTACCCTACCCTACCTACCCTACCCTACCTACCCTACCCTACCTACCCTACCCTACCTACCCTACCCTACCTACCCTACCCTACCTACCCTACCCTACCTACCCTACCCTACCTACCCTACCCTACCTACCCTACCCTACCCTACCTACCCTACCCTAATTTTCCATTTTTTTTTTTTTTTTGTAAATCTAAACCATTCTCGAATCTCCACGAACACACACAAAAAATTTCATCAAAATCGGTCCAGTCGTTTAGGAGGAGTTCAGTCACATACACACGCACACAAGAAATATATATATTAAGATATACAGAAATATTGATGACCTTCAGATAACTTTGTCTCAAATTGGAGTGAAAGTGGATGTCCTACTTTTAACAGAATGCATATTGAACGCTAATAAACAAATATCTGTGTTAAATAACTATACTTCGTTTTTAAGACATCTAGTCATTTAAACCAAAATGATGGCGTAGTCGCATAGGCGACTACGCCATCATTTTGGTTTATATAGATAAAAAACTGCCATTTACCCCAGGCCACTGAAATTAATTTGACACATGCCTCAGCTTTTTAATCTCTAATTTAACCATCATTGGTATTTATCGGTCTCCATCGAATGTATCCAAAGATAGTTTCATTGCATCGCATGATAAATCATGCATCCTTTGTATCTTAGATGCTTTTACCGATTGTTTTGTAAATGTGTGAACATTGTAGGCCTTCTAGATTCCTAGATGCTTGATAACATTTGATAACTTTATATCTCGTTTTACTTTTTATTTTTAGTTTCTAAAGTTTTATTGTCGGGCCTACGTTGTCCTCCCATATTTAAGTAATGCTGTAACATGGAAATATTGTAAAAACAAACCATATTTTTAAAATGGAGTGGAGTGCCGGTTCTTCTCCATAGGAAACGACCAACCCGAACCGTGCGCCTTTTGTCGACGTTTTATAAGTGCCCATGTAGGCCTATGTAAAATAAAATAAAAATATTTTGATTTTGAAATACCTTCAAACTATTGACTCGCATGAGGATACTATTATTACAGGAGATATAAATATTAACTTAATAGGGAAACCAGCAGAAACATCACAAGTAAGGACTAACAGATTAAATTATTTAAATATGACCGCTTTGCATGGTTTCCTCCCAGGACACTGCTTGCCTACTAGGGATAACAACTGACTCGTGATCGGAGCATGCTTCTTAAGTTAGATAAACTAAAAAACTCGGCTTTTGTGGCAGTTTTAAACATGTCTGTTACAGATCATGCAACGGTTCTATTGAACATATCCCACACGTACCAAGCCAAGTCTTATGTCAAATCTAAGACCGTGACTAACTTGGAGAATGCCTACAAACACCTTGTAAATACGAAAACCTCTTTTATTAATACATATGAAGACCCAAACATTTTAGTAGACGCAATGATAGATGTGATTAGGTCATCACTTCTCCAAAACACTAAAGTTGTCTCCCTCCCTAGTTCTAAGCGTACTCTAAAGCCCTGGATAACCACGGGGGTCCTAAAATGTATTAGGCTTAGAAATAAATTGCAACTACAGTCGAGACCCTTTTAATGTCATTTTGATCATAACGTATAAGCGTTATCGCACATTTTGCTCTAACCTTATTAAAAAACTCAAAAGACAATATCATAAGAACCAAATTTTAACTTCTGCTAAAAATCCCAAGCTACTTTGCCGTAAAATTAATGATATAACCCATTATAAGAAACCCAAGACATCTATAATGGGATTTTTTATTTCGTGGACTAAACTGACATTTGGGGGGTTGTCACTTTATCGTTACAATAAAATAATGTCGTACCCTAACTACCCTGAGTGATCGAAAGTTAATCGAAAATCGAAGTAGATCGAAAATGAAACTATTTCACGGCATAAAAAAATAATATATATATAATACTAGCTGACCCGGCAAACTTTGTTTTGCCATAAAAACACCAAACATTCATCTACCCTACCTACCCTACACTGCCTACCCTACCCTAACTACCCTACACTACCTACCCTACCCTATCTACCCTAACCTACCTATCCTACCCTACCTACCCTACCTACCCTACCTACCCTACCTACCCTACCTACCCTACCTACCCTACCTACCCTACCTACCCTACCCTACCCTACCCTACCTACCCTACCCTAACCTACCTACCCTACCCTACCTACCCTACCCTACCTACCCTGCCCTACCTACCCTACCCTACCTACCCTACCCTACCTACCCTACCCTACCTACCCTACCCTACCCTACCTACCCTACCCTACCTACCCTACCCTACCTACCCTACACTACCTACCCTACCTACATACCTACCCTACCCTACCTAGCCTACCCTACCCTATCCTATCCGACTTACCCTACCCTACCTACGCTACCCTACCTACGCTACCCTACCTACATACTTACCCTACCTACCCTACCCTACTTACCCTACCCTAGCCTAAACGGGATAAAAAGTAAGTAAGTATCCTATGTCCTTCTCCTGGTTCTTAGCTACTTCCCTACCAATTTTCAGCCAAATCGGTTCAGCCGTTCTTGAGTTATAAAGTGTGTAACTAACACGACTTTCTTTTATATATATAGATACATATATATATATATAATAATATTTAGTTTCTACTCATTTATGTCAGACTTAATTTTATCGATTGCATTTATTTTATTGTTGATTTCATATTTAACACAATAAAAGTTCATGTACTATGTGTATGAATACTGTTATATTTAAATATATTACGTTTATATTCATAAAACATTTATTTACACCAATTAGTAAAAATAAATTCAGGAGTCATGTCACATCGATTCGATGAATCGATGTGAAACGATCTTATGATTGAGCCTTACCTACAACACTATGCTCCGCGCTAGCAACATTTAAAAAAAATAAGGTCAATAGCAGCTGTCAGTTTAGTCCACGAAATTAAAAATCACAGTATAGTGTACACCTGCATCAAATCTTACCACATCCTCTAGACTCGTTAAACCGTGTAAACCACTTCTTCGTGACTATTGGGAAAACTTTGGCGGAAGAAATCATGACTCTAACTGGGAAGGGATATAGACCTGATTTTAACACTTCGGATACACCATCTCAAGCCAACTCATTTGTGTTACTGGCGACAGATCCGGCAGAAGTCTATAGTACAATTATGGCACTTGACTCAGCAAGTACTTCGGGGTGGGATGGCATACCCGTGAATTTTCTTAAGTTATCCCGTGACTTTGTAGTTCCTGTCATTTGCAAATTAACCAATCTGTGTTTTGTAACAGGTATATTTTGTAGTGCGTTGAAAAGATCTATCGTCACGCCTGTGCACAAGGATGGGGACAAAAGCGATGTTAATAAATATCGACCGATTTCCGTCTTGCTGTCACTTTAAACAATAATAGAAAAAATAATAAACAGAAGGTTAACAAATTACTTGAACAAATATAACATTCTTTCCGACTCACAATATGGTTTTAGACACGGACGGTCAACTCAGAACGCTGTTATAGCGTTAACGTCTGAAATTACAGATAAAGTAGACAAAGGATATAAATGCGTTACGGTGTTTCTAGACTTGAAAAAAGCTTTTGACACCGTATCCATTCCCATCCTTGTGCAAAGACTTGAGGCTATAGTGATTAGAGGCAAGGCCCTTTCTCTTTTTGACAGTTATCTCCGGGGTAGGAAACAACAGGTTATGATAGGCAATTCGTATAGCAATGAGTAAAATGTAGTTTTTGGTGTACTGCAGGGCTCCGTGCTCGGCCCGCCACTGTTTCTGGTGTACATTAACGAACTATGTAACCTACGGAACAGTGGCGGGAAAATCTTCTCATATGCGGATGATACGGCTATTGTCTACTTTGGTGACACTTGGGAAGCGGTACGTAATAAGGCCGCACAGGGGCTAGACGTTATAGGTAGATGGCTCAAAGCAAATCTGTTTACCCTTAATTTTTGTAAAACTAATTTCATTTGTTTCTCTCCAAGTGCCAGGTCTAAAGCAAGTACTAATTTCAATATTCGTCTCCATGTGTGTACAAATGGCTTGGGCCAAAATTGTGACTGTAAATCCGTCAAACAAGTACAATCTACAAGATACTTGGGCGTTATAGTCGATGAGCGTCTTGCATGGCACTCGCATATCGAGGTTATTATGTCGCGTGTTCGAAAATTTATATGGCTTTTTAAAAATCTTCGACGTGTGATGCCTGAAAAGACACTCAATAACATTTATATAGCACTCGCTCAGTCAGTAATCACTTATTGCTTACCAGTTTGGGGAGGGGCCACAAAAACTAAATTTATAGAGTTAGAAAGAGCCCAAAGATCATTTTTAAAAGTAATATTATTCTAAGCCCTATAGATATCCCACAATCAATCTATATAGAATTGGTGGCCTATTATCAGTAAGAAAACTATACCTTTTAAAAATAATTCTTTATTTACACAAATACATTCCAATTAATCCAGAAAGCCAGGCTAGGAGGCGGAAAGATATAGTGGCTTACTCTCCACGGGTATGTACGGTTTTTGCAAGGCGTCAGTATGTATGCCAATCAGCCTACATACAATAAAATTAACGCAAAACTAAACTTCGATCACGAGGTCTTGCATCAATGCAAAAAGGTGATAACTGAGTGGTTACAAACTATAAAATATGAAGAAACAGAGCGTATTCTAGCCAGACTTACATGAATACTAATCTTCTTTATCATAGTGTTGTACCTTGTAATTACATGGTTGGTATTTTTCAACTTCGATTAAAATTGCACTATCAGCAAAAACGTAAACACACACACAAATACACACTAACACACATACGCTCACACATACACACACGTTCACACAAACACACATACATAATCCCACACGCACACACTACTATAGACACACATACGGATTCTCACTATCACACACTACACAGAGCTGATAATTACTTTCTGTCATTGTTCCCCTGTGTTCTTAAAAATGCATTTATTAATTTAAGTCTCAATATTGTTTACTGTCTATTATGGGAAGGAGCGCGACAACCCCAACACAAGTATTAATGATTACTGGGGCTGTCTCATTCACATTTGTATATGTAACCGTTTGAGACACAATAATATATTTTAGTTTTTTATTATTTTATTTATTTATATAATAGATACTAGAAAAACATTAACATCCGAAGCAGTTAAGTTTTGACCAATTTCAACTGACGGCGTCCGTTTACGAACTTGACGCATGAATTGGCACCACCCAGCTCAACCATCATGAAGGGAACCGGATGATCTAACACACGCGCCACCATCAGAGAGACATTTGAGAGAGCATGACACACTCAACAGCCAGGGCACACACAAGTCAACGAACGACACATAGGTACAGTAAATGACAGATTTACAGTTGGGTACATAGTACTCACACACGAGCTGATTATATTATATTATATGACAATTCCAATAAGCCCGAACACGACTAGAATACATTGTTTTATTTCGGAGTTCCAGTGCCTATCTGCCAGCTTCAGATCAGATCGATGGTACCGTTTATTTATAAGTATTTGGTTCATCATAGTCGGTTAACTATTCGAGATATTATCTTATACCCGTCACAAACCTATCATTAAGAAGTTCCAGTGGCCATCTGTGGTCTTCTTCATCAAGTGGAACTGATGAAGTGATGACTGATGTAGTGCAAATGATACTTTCTGAATGCAAATCATTGCATTGGTGATGAAAATACCAAAATCGCTATATATGCCTATAATATGGGAGGAGTTCCCTCGATTTCCATGAGATTCCACCATCAAATCCTGACCTGATGACCATGGGACTACCTGGATGGTATCAAACAAAATAGAAATTTTCCAAATCGATCCATGCGTCTGAGTAATCAGGAATCAAATCAAATGTTTTTTATTTCACATAGGCCTACATGGGCACTTATAAAACGTCGACAAAAGGTGCACGGTTCGGGTTGGTCGTTTCCTGTGGAGAAGAACCGGCAAGAAACTCCACGGTTACTCTTTTAAAAAAATTGGTTTGTTTTTACAATATTTCCATGTTACAGTATTAGTGCTTGCCCCCGGTCCCGACGGATTAACAGCGGACATCTGCACAGCGGCAATAAACTGCGATAGGGAGGTGTTCTTAGCGATAGCAAACAAGTGTCTGTCACTGTCACACTTCCCGAAGCAGTGGAAGGTCGCCCACGTGTGCATTCTCCGCAAGCCAGGAAAGGACGACTACACCAGCCCTAAGTCCTACAGGCCTATAGGTCTGATCTGATCGTAGAGACCTGAAACTTGAAAGGTGTATTCTTTGTATGACGTAGGCATCCGATAAGGAAGGATTTTCCGAAATTCTACCCCTAAGGGGATTAAAAAGGGGTGCAAAGTTTTGTATGAAAAATTTAATTCCTTCGGCTAATATTTTTGAAACTTGGCAAAAACAGTAATCTAAGTAAATGATAAAGATTGATATTATTAGTTTTTTAAAACTACCCCCTCAAGTCGATTTAGGGGGTGTTGAAATTTGTATGGCAGGATCTTATTTCATGGGTTACTAAACTTGAAACATTGCACAAATACTAACCTAAATAAAGGGGCTGTTCTGTGTTAGCAAACTTACGCTTTGAGCTGTCAGCGACAAGCCCTGTGCGCTTGGCTTTGTTGATGCAGTCCTACTTTGCCTGGCTCCTTCAGAGCCGGCAAGGTGTCGTGGTCTTGAGGGAGAGCGCAACGGTCGTGTAGATCCTCAAGGCAAGTACGGTGATTTTCCTTCTCGTGGTTGCCGCCCTGTTTTTGGTCTAATTCCCTCTGAAATAGAAGTAACTGAAAACACCGGGCGACGCAACGCAGGGGTGGCGAGGTCATGCCCCTGGGTGTCCACCATTGAGCAAGATGATTGACAATTGATGGATAGTAATGACCTCCCGCGTGTTTGTGCCGTGCGCGGGGACCCGTACGGAAGGATGATGGGATCCTGGTGGCTGAGCCGATGAGCGTAGGTAGTTTAACGTCTCGGAGGCAACACTCCACTTTGGCCCGGATTTCTTCTCACACGGGAGGCCGTAGCCTAGCCAGCTACGGTCAATCGGCTGCGGGGTCCGGTCAGATGGCCCCCAGGCGAATTCACTCCCATTGGGGGCTTGCAGACGGCGGCGCTCGCTCGCATCGCTAGTGGTAGCGGTGTGAGTTGGTGCCGTGCAGTCTCGTGAGCAACTAATGGGGGTGGGCTATATCCCTCGACTAATCCCTGGTGCTACCGTAGCATCGCCACTTGAGCACTCCATGGCGGGTGGGGATGAAAATACTTATCGGGATTTAAATGGATAGTTTAAATAAAAAAAACCACAAGGCGAAAGGACCGGCAAAAGCTGGGACTGCGCTCCAAAAGACGGGACCGGCGAAAGCTGGGACTGCACACCAGAAGGCGGGACCGGCGCAAGCCGGGACTGCACTCTCCTTAGCAGGAACGCCCAGAGGCGAGACTGCAGTGGGATCGTCTCGAGGTGGGGCTGTGGCGGGACTGTCAAATGACGGTACTGCTGCGGCACTGTCGAGGGTCGGCACTGCTGTGGGACCACCGAAGGGCGGAACTGCAAACCAGCCCACCAGACATAAAGGTGCTGCCAAAGCTGGCGCGACACGGGACCCTTGCGTTAGAGGTCGAATGACCTCGGATCTTGGGGCCCCGGACGCGACCTGCAAAGACAGCACCTCGTCGTCTCCAGGTGGCCGGAATGAATCAAGCTGGCTTCCGGTTGGACGATCTGGGGCGCAGAGGAAAAAGCGCCAAAAGCTGAGACAGCAGGCGGCTTTAGAGGGGACTCCTACGGAGGGCCCATCAAAAAGACCGCGTGCTGCTCTCAGCGGTGACAGCGGGGACATGGCGGCCAAGAGGATGAAGACCCAAGGGCAATCATCCTCAACCGGATCCTTTAGGGATGCGGTGGCGGCTGTGAAACTCGCTGTCATCACAGTCAAGTACCCGGAGGAGTACTTGAAGGCGGAGGACTTGGTGCCGATCCAGGAGCTCATAATTGAGAAACTGGAAGTGGCGCCAGATCCTCTGCCTATTCTCTCGGTTACTGCCGGAGTTGTCGCGGGTGCAGTTCATGTATCCTGCGACAACTCCGAAGCAGTTGACTGGTTTCGGGGAGCCATCCACAATGTGGAACTTGGCTCCCTGAAACTCAAGGTCATCAACGCCAAGGACCTTCCAAAGCCAGTCAAAATGGCATGGAAGAGTAGGAACTTGGCGTTGAAAGACTCTGCCGGGCCATTCGGCTGCTCCAGCGGCTTAGCCCTGCCTTGAGGACGGACGACTGGAAGGTCGTGAATACTCTCACTGAGCAGACCGGCATCCGTCGTATCGTCCTTATGGACGGGGTGTGCGCTGGGGTCATCAAGGCCGCGGGCTACTCTCTTCCAGGAGGAATTGAACGTTATTCGTTCAAGCTCCTGGAAGATGACAAGGGAGAGGCACCCACTGCGGAAGCAGGAGTGGAGCCCTCCGATGATGGTCCGCCGCAATGTGAGGAGGACATCGACGAGGCCTCTGCTGACGACGTAGCGCAGGGGGCACAGATCCAGACCGGGGCGTCAGAGGCAGACCTCGAGGATGACATCTTTGAGGGCCTCGATATCCTGGGGATTGAGTCGCCAACTGCTCTCGAGGAGGGTGCGATGGAGGGGGAGCCTCAAAACTGAGACACCCCAACAACAACACAAACACATCAAGATATTCAAGATGGAAGGACTAAGGTGTGTACAAATCAATTTGCATCATTGCAGAGCCGCTACTGCCCTTCTGGCTCGGCAACTGAAGCTAAATACATACGACATTGCCTTGATTCAGGAACCTTATCTGTATAAGGGGACTATAAAAGGCTTAGGTAGGACAGGAGGCATGGTGCTCTATGACTGTCCAACTAATGACGCGAGAACTTGCATCTATATCAGGGGCGGTAGAGGCAATGCCCTTACGTACTTTCTGTTACAGGGATCTCACAACAGCTTTGATCCAAGTGGAGGCGGGAACAGAGAAAAGGAGAATTATCCTTGCCTCAGCCTACCTCCCATATGAACAAAAGGAACCAGTAACACCTCAAATCAGAAGACTGGTTGACTACGGCAAACAAGAAAATCTCGACATGATACTTGGCTGCGATGCAAATGCTCACCACGTCGTTTGGGGCAGCTCAGATGTCAACAAACGAGGGGAGGATTTGTTGGACTTTGTGGTAAGCTCTTCTTTACAAATCCTTAATGCAGGCAATAAACCTACTTTCAGGACCTCTGCGAGAACTGAAGTTATTGACCTGACACTGGCTACAAACAGGGCCAGCGTTCATATTGAAAATTGGCATGTATCGGACGAAATCTCTCTGTCTGACCATAATTATATATGCTTTAGGTTTAGGACGGCGGGAGAAGCCGAAACTAGACGAAGGAGAAACCCAAGGAATACAAATTGGGACTCATACAGGAGGGACCTCAAAGTAAATCTAGGGAGCCCTAAAGGTAAGCTTAATTCCATACTGGATATAGAATTCGAAGTGGACAGAATCAAGGCGGGCACCATCGGTGCATGGGAAGATAACTGCCCAGTGAAAAAGGCCTTTTGCAGGAAGGTACCATGGTGGACTCCTGAACTAGTCAAAATACGTCAGGAAACACGACAGGCCTTTAATGATGCAAAAGCCAGGAAGGATTTTTCTGGCTATCATAGCATGTTAACGAGGTATAACACGGCGGTACGCAAGGCCAAAAGAACTAACTGGCGACAGCATTGCACCTCCATCGAAACTCTGCCAAGTGGAATGAGGTTGTGCAAAGCAATGTCCATAACTAAGACAAACCCACTATCATCTGTAAAGGATGAGAATGGGTGTCTCACGGAAACTGGACAGGACACTCTGGGCGTGATGTTTAGGACCCACTTCCCGGAATGTATACTGCGCAATAGCGATGAAGAGGAACCAGTCACAAGGGACGAGCTCACAAGGCACACGTCCAAAAGTAACTGGCTCACGGCAAAGAAAGTGGTAGATGAAAATAAACTGAAGCTGGCCATAGCGGGCTTCCAGCCTCTCAAATCCCCTGGTCCGGATGGCATCTACCCAATACTATTGCAAGAAGGGGCATCTGTTTTGGTACCCCATTTGAGTAAGCTCTACAGAGCTTGCATAGCCTTTGGGTACGTACCCAAGGCATGGAGGGAGGTCAAAGTCACTTTTATACCGAAAGTGGGTAGACCGACTTATGAAGAAGCTAAAGCTTACAGGCCCATTAGTCTATCATCCTTTCTCTTAAAAGCTCTGGAGAAACTGGTAGACAGGTATCTAAGAGAGGGACCACTGAAAGTATTCCCTCTACATAAACTACAGTGCGCCTACAGCCCGGGTAAATCTACGGAAACGGCATTGCACTATGTTGCGAGTCGAGCCGAGGCTGCGCTAGAGGGACAAGAGACTTGTGTCGGGGCTTTCCTCGACATAGAGGGAGCCTTCGACAAAACAACATTTGAGTCCATACGCATTGCTGCAAAGGAACATGGCATCAACGATACCACGTGCAACTGGATTGACTATATGCTGAGAAGCAGAATAGTCAGATCGGAACTGATGGGAGACAGACTTATTGCAAAAACAACAAGAGGTTGCCCGCAAGGCGGGGTGCTGTCACCATTATTGTGGTGCTTGGTAGTAGACTCGCTACTTACCAAACTCAATACCGGACCATTCTACACAGTAGGCTATGCAGATGACATAGTAATAATGGTCAATGGTAAATTCCCGAACATAGTGTCTGGATTATTACAACAGGCATTGAGGATGACAGAGGAATGGTGTACAAAGAACCACCTCTCTATCAACCCAAGCAAAGCAGTCATTGTTCCATTCACGAGGAAGAGACAACTAGAACACCTAGGAGAGCTCTCCCTCAATGGAATAAAGCTGCCCTGGTCCACCGAAGTTAAATATCTGGGCGTAACGCTTGATAAAGAACTCAGGTGGAAAACTCATGTGGAAAATATAACGACAAAGGCCTTACGAGCGTTCGGCATGTGTCGTTCCACCTACGGTAAAACTTGGGGGTTAAAGTCCAAAGTGATACGATGGCTGTACCGGACAATGATAATACCTATTATCACATACGGCAGCATAGTGTGGTGGCCAAGAACAAAGCTTGCTTCGTGCAAAGCGCCACTCACCAGGTTACAAAGAACAGTGTGTCTCGGCATCACGGGTGCTTTCAGGACAACACCTACGGCAGCGATTGAGAGATACCTCAATATCCCTCCTCTGCATATGATGGTTGAACTCGAGGCAAGGAAGACATTACATCGTCTTGCTGTTGCTGGACTATGGGATGCCTCTAAGCCAAAGACTAACCGTGCAAAGTTCGATGAGAATGAAGGCCTGGATCGGATAACAAGCATGTTATCCGATAAAATGCAAACTAAATTTGTGTTTGAAAGGTCTTTTAAGGTCCAAATCCCTACAATAGAGGACTGGAAGAAGGGACTCCATCCACCAGAACAAGACAGTCTGGTGTGGTACACTGATGGATCCAAAATGGAATCAGGTTCAGGAGCGGGCATATACGCAAAAGGTTACAAATGTAGCAAAAGGGGGGCTGAGTCACCCTCGTCCGTAGGAGAGCACCCCATACGATTCCCTACACGTGGCCCCCGGGTGGTGCTAATCAGGTGACACAAACTGGTGGTAGGCTTCGGCCGAAGGCTTGCGACCACCCACCGGGCAAAGACGTATCACCAAGCGGCCTAGCCGTGTTCCGGTACGATGCTCGGTGTAGCCAACTAGAGGAGTTGGGTCGAGCTAGCTGTTCCACTGCAGGCGGACCGGTCTGACGCGCGCTGTTATGGGCGTATCGGGAGACTGGTCGCGGAGGGTAGCGGGATCCGAGGCACGGTGCGCCGCTGGCCGACCGCAGGTAGTTGGGGGCCCAAGTAGTGTGCCAGCCACACACGAAAGGCTGCCCCGCCAACTGTTGAAAAATCCCGGAATGCACCATCGTGCTGGTTGGCGACCAGAAGACAGGGCCCGATGGACATTCCCGGGGGGGCTCGGGCGTCCCCGCAGTCTCCAGACCAGTCCCCCATTGATGGCGTCCTATCAGTGCGTGTCTGTGGGCTGCCAGCGTGGAACCTCGTCTCACTGCCTTCTCCTCCCCTTTTTCACTCAACTATACCAAGGAAAAGTAAAGGAAAAGCTGTACAGCGGCAGCACTCCCTGTCACACAAAGTGCACCTCAGCAACATAAGAGGGCTGCACTCAAATCTCGAAGCAGTCCATCACCACCTGGAGACTGATAGACCAGCTCTTCTTTTCCTTTCGGAGACGCAGATCGGATGTCCGTCAGACGTGTCGTACTTATCATACCCAGGGTTTACCCTGGAGCACAATTTTAAACCACGCGCGGGTGTATGCATGTACGCCCGAGACGACATCTGTTATCGGCGTCTCCGAAACCTTGAGGACTCAAGGTTTTCCGTGCTCTGGGCACTGGTGGACACAGGCCTGGATAAAATTATCTACGCCTGTGTCTACCGATCGCACAGTGGAGATCAGGAGACAACCAGGCTTACGGAGTATCTGTGTGAGGCGGCTGATGCGGCACAGCAGCGGTACCCTTCTGCCCAATTAGTGATACTGGGGGATTTCAATGCCCACCACCAGGAGTGGCTCTTCCCATACCAGTGCACTGATCATGCTGGGCGAGAGATGCGAAAGCTTGCGCTTGCGTTAAATCTCGCCCAGCTGGTCCAGGGAGCAACGAGGGTGGATGGCCGGATGTTGATTCGCACACTGCCAATTGCTTGGACCTTTTGCTGACAACAGATCCAGACCGCTACTCTGTGTCGGTATCTTCACCTTTGGGTAGCTCCGACCATTGTCTGGTGAAGTCTGTATCCGTCTACTCCCCACCCGATTCCAGCCCAAGAGGCACTCGGCGGGTTTGGCGGTACAGGTCAGCAGATTGGGATGGGATGCGTTCGTTTTTCGCTTCTTATCCTTGGCGGCCCACTTGCTTTTCTTCAGCTGATCCCTCGTCGTGTGCGGACGCCGTCACCGATGTGTTGCGTCGGGGAATGGAGTACTACATTCCATTCTCTGACGTAGCAATGTCTAGCGTTGACCTGCCATGGTTTGGCGCCGAGTGCAATCGCGCCAACACGCTTAAACATGAGGCGTACCTGGCATGGGTCAACGCTCGGACGCGCAAGGCTAGCGACGTGGGCCAGCGGAAGAGAGCCTTTAATAGGGCTGCCAAGTCCTGCAAGAGGGTATTGCGAAGGGCTCGGTTTGACCACATAAGCCGTATTGGGACCAAACTTGCTTCCTACCCAGCCGGTAGTAAAGCGTTCTGGTCCCTGGCTAAGTCGGTTGAATCGAATTTCTGCCGTCCCTCACTACCACCACTGCTGAAACCCGATGAAACACTGGCCCACTCCGCTGAGGAAAAGGCAAATTTATTTGCCTCTCTTTTTGCGGAGTCGTCACGTCTGAATCCTGGTGATGCGCGCCCCCCTCCTTCTCCTGATGGATGCGAGACGAGTATGTCGGACATTCGTATCCATCAAAAGGACGTCCGTAGGGTGCTGCGCAACCTCGACGTGAACAAGGCTAGCGGCCCTGACGGAATACCAGCAATTGTTCTTAGAACCTGTGCGCCTGAACTGTCTCCGATCTTGACACGCCTATTCCGCCTTTCGTATGAGGCTGGAAAAGTGCCGAATGCTTGGAAGCAGGCTAACGTACAGCCCGTGCCCAAGAAGGGCAGTCGTGCTGAGCCGGCCAACTACAGACCCATATCTGTAACTTCCATACTCTTACAGAGTATGGAACGTGTACTCAATTCTAAGCTCCTGGCATACCTAGAAGCAAACGATATCCTAAGTGACCGCCAATACGGCTTCCGCCGAAATCGGTCTACTGGGGATCTTCTAGCGTATGCCATTCACATCTGGAGTGAGGCCATCGAGAGGCACGGGGAAGCGCTTGCCGTCTCCCTCGACATCTCGAAGGCTTTTGATAGGGTCTGGCACGAAAGCCTTATTGGAAAGCTTCCTTCATTCGGTTTGCCCGGTGGTCTGTGTGATTGGATTGCAGACTTCCTGAGAGACCGGTCCATTCGAGTGGTTATCGATGGCTGCTCGTCGGACCACTTGGATATTAATGCCGGGGTACCTCAGGGGTCGGTACTTTCAGCAACTTTATTCCTGCTGCACATTAACGATCTGCTAAAACCCGGCACCTTTGGGTATGCAGACGACAGCACTGTTGCAGAGAGATACTTGTCCAACGCTCGTGCTACCGGGCCTCAGATCCAGTCTCTCCGGGAGGCCATGGTGGAGCGCTTGAACCTGTGCTTGCAGGCAGTCTCCGAATGGGGCGATGCCAATCTGGTCAGGTTTAATGCTGCTAAAACCCAGGCGTGTCTTTTTTCCGCTAAAAAGAGCCAATTTCACCCGGCTCCAACTTTCCGAGATGTGACCGTGCCAATAACTGACCATCTTGAGCTTCTTGGCGTTACGTTGACATCGACTCTCAATTTTGGCCCATACATTGAGGCAAAGGCTCAGCTGGCTGCCAAAAAGTTGGGGATCCTTGCAAAGGTGAGAAGGTACTTCACGCCAGAACAGCTGCTCAGCTTGTATAAAGCGCAAGTTCGATCATGCATGGAGTACTGTTCTCATCTCTGGGACGGATCTGCCAAATACCAGCTTGATGCACTAGAGTCGATCGAAAAGCGGGCCAAGAGGCTCATCGGTGATGAGGCACTGGTTAAGTCAAAGCTCCAGAGCCTTGAACATCGTCGCCGAGTTGCCAGCTTATCGGTTTTTTATCGATTACATTTCGGGGAGTGTGCGATGGAATTGCATGATCTAATTCCGCCCAGTCCGTTTCATCACCGGACTACCAGACGAACGGCGATGCGCCATAGGTACTTGGTGGACATCCCACCCATACGCACTAAACGTTTTGAGAATACTTTTATTATGCGTACAGCTAAGGAGTGGAACTCCCTGCCGGAGTCTGTGTTTCCCGATAGCTACAATCTAGGGGTCTTTAAGTCAAGAGTGAATAGGTTACTTCTAGGCAAGCGCGATCCATCGTCGACCACATCATCGCTTACCATCAGGTGAGATGGTGGTCAAGCGCGAAACTATATCAAATAAAAAAAAATAAAAAAAAAGCTTAGGGAAGATGGCAACCGTATTCCAAGCGGAAACTTTTGCCATAATAACCTGTGCTCAAGAGAATATAGATAGAGGAACCCGAGGTAAATCCATATATATTCTTAGTGACAGTGAGGCTGCAATCAAAGCCATGGTATCCTACAAACTGGACTCCGGGCTCATTCTGGATGCTATCCAAGCCCTAAACAGGCTTGGGAAGCACAACAGGGTGAGACTGATGTGGGTCCCTGGGCACAAAGGAATCCATGGTAACGAAGTGGCTGATGAACTGGCAAGAGAGGGCTCAGCAAATAATTTTGTGGGTCCAGAACCGTGTGTAGGCATTTCGACGTGTCTCGTAAAAGCCGCATTTAGGGAGTTTGCAGATCACAGACAACGAACTTATTGGCTGTCTAATACCGGTCTGCAACACTCCAAGAAATTTCTAGGCTCTACGTTCAAAGCCCGGGAATGCATTTGGAATATGAGCAGGGGGCAAATCCGCTACCTGCTTGGGGCCTTTACTGGGCACTTTGGAACCAACAACATGCTCATGAAGATGGGTTTAACTACGACCCCCGTGTGCAGGTTGTGTGGGGAACATACGGAACGCATGAAGCACCTTCTGTGCACATGCGATGCACTGGCTGGCAAGCGAATGGGTCTCCTAGGGGTTGGATACCCAAAACCAGAAGACTATAGGCTCATATCTCCTAGTCTCGTTGTAAAGCTCATGAAAACAGTTTTCAACGAGATTGGGGAGGAGTAAGGTATCTAGGGGACCACAATAGATCCCAATGGGTCGAAGTGTCCGAGTTATGTCTCGGCCCCTCCATAAGATAAGATAAGATAAGAACCTAAATAAATATTAAAGGTTGTTATTATTAGTTTTTCGAAACTACCCCCAATAGACGATTTAGGGAGTGTTTAAGTTTCTTTGAAGAATCTTATTAATTGATTTACGTACTAAGTACGCAATAAAGGTTCCCATTATTAGTTTTACAAAACTACCCCCAACAGACGATTTGTTTTTTTTTTTGAAGTAAGCTTCTTGGGTTAAACTAACTAGGGATAAACTTTAAATTTGATATAAATACCAACCTAAGTAAACAATAATGGTTGTCATTATAGGTTTTTCGAAACTACCCCCAAAAGTCGATTAAGGGGGTGTTAAAGTTTGCTAAGATTCTTACTGGAGAAGGTTTAGTTTTCGATGCAGGGATCTAGGGCAGCACGAAGAAAGAATTTACGGAAAATCAACCTTTCACCATCATCATTATTTCAACCAAAAAACGTCCACTGCTGGACATAGACCTTCCCCAAGCGTCGCCACGTTGATCGGTCCTGTGCGTTTCGCATCCACCGGACTACCGTAACCTTGACTAGGTCGGACTTCCTACTCTGCTTTGCCCATTACGCAGTCGCCATTCCAGAACTGTCAACCGTAAAGTATTTGTTTGTATGAAAAATCTCATTCCATCGGGATAAAGTAAATAATCAAAATTGACATAATACGTTTTTTAAAACAAACCCCCTCCGGTAGGGTTATGGGGTGTTAAAGTTTTTTGAGCAATCTTACTGGGCAATGTAACTAACTTAAACATGAAAAACGAAAAATAAAAAAGAAAAGAAAAGAGTGAATAAGTAACATATTTGGGTTGTTAAAAACTGGGTTGAGTTTTTAACTACCCAAATATGTTCAATATTATTGTAACAATTCAAAGGGGGCAAAAAAGGTTTATTAAGTTTTTAGGAGAGGATTTTACTTTGTGCCGGTAACCTAAAATTTATTATTCGTTAAGTCAAATAACGAATCGTCCCAAACCTATAAACCGTAGAACTCTACGAATTCCCATTTTTATTTGGTTTAATAACAGCTTATTTTTGGTTGTCTTCACCACAGATAATATAACACTAGCATACAAATGCCTCATCCCATACAAAGAAACCTGGTTAAGTTAACCTGGTTAAGTCAAAGCTCCAGAGTCTTGAACATCGTCGCCGAGTTGCCAGCTTGTCGGTTTTTTATCGATTACATTTCGGGGAGTGTGCGATGGAATTGCATGATCTAATTCCGCCCAGCCCGTTTCATCATCGGACTACCAGACGCACGGCGATGCGCCATCGGTACATGGTGGACATCCCAGCCATACGCACTAAACGTTTTGAGAATACTTTTATTATACGTACAGCTAAGGAGTGGAATTCTCTGCCGGAGTCTGTGTTTCCCGATAGCTACAATCTAGGGGTCTTTAAGTCAAGAGTGAATAGGTTACTACTAGGCAAGCGTGCTCCATCGTAGACCACATCATCGCTTACCATCAGGTGAGATAGTGGTCAAGCGCGGGCCTATAATAGAGCGTTTTTCGTCTGATTTCCATTCCACGGCGATAGATAGATCACCGGATATTCGTGGAACGGAACCGAAGGCGATTGACGTACAAAAAATAATCAGTATAATCAGTACAGTACGTTGGCATGGTTTCTTTGTATGGGATGAGGCACCACTAACTGCACATAAGAAAGTCATCTGTAGGATAAAATACGAAATCACTCGAACAAAGTCGCGGGCGGAGTTAATAAGTAACTCTAATCTGCCTCTCTGTTGACATTTTCACGTTTATGCAATTTCGTTCGTAGATGCAAATGGGCAGGACATAGGATAATAAAGGGGGTGGAAAGAGGGGTAGAAGTTTGTATGGAAAACCTACAATATTATGCCGCGATATAAAAAATAAGCTATTCGAATTAATAATGCTACGCAGACGAAGTTGCGGGTAACAGCTAGTCTTGAATATAATCATCTAATTTGTAATATGCTTGTTTACAAAGTGTGCTTTTAATTATTGTTTTAAATTTTCTTTCATTAAGTCTATCTATATCTATTATCTCACAAGGTATTTTGTTATAGAATTTAACACAGTACCCCATGAAAGATGTGTGTACTTTCGCTAATCTATAAGATGGCTGATCTAACTTATCTTTATTTCTAGTTTTACAATTGTGTCTATCACTAATTTTACTAAAGAGATTTAAATTTTTCCTTACATACATAATATTTTCATAAATGAATTGGCAAGAAACTGTCATAATATTAATCTTTTTAAATAGCTCCCTAAGAGATTCTCGATGACTTAACTTATAAATGGCTCTCACAGCTCTCTTTTGCAATATAAATATTGATTCAATGTCAGCCGCCCGACCGTACACCGTATACCGTACCGAATACCGTATGACATAATGCTGTGAAAGTAAATAAAATAGACCAAACGCGCGGTCTCCACATCCGTCAACTGTCTTATCTTTCCAACAGCATACACGGCCGAGCTCAGGCAATCCGCAAGTGATGTTATGTGAGGCCCCCATTGCAATTTATCGTCCAGAGTGATTCCCAGGAAAACCGTTTGATTTACATAGTCCTCATCTCAGTCATCATCTCGCTGTCACGGTGCAGTTTATGCAGACACTAAAATGCTAGTAACTTTGACGCAACTGCACTGGGCTGTTCATTCACAGTGAGGTGAACATTATAACTCACGTAAATTAGTAACAAGCTGCTGAGTTTCCAAATAAATAAATAAAACCTCATCTTTGATTAATTTGTAAACATTCATATAAAATCATTTCTAACAAAAAGAAATAGTGTTAAGCTAATCTATTTGAAACACTTATTTCCGAATTAAGTTTTGAATATTTCATAAGATAGTTTTGTATTTCACCATAAAAGTATAGTAAGTTAAGTAAGTTTAATAGTAAGTTTGCTTACATATTATCCCAAGCCAAGTAGAATGAGTTAGTTTTATATAATACTAGTTGTGCCTGCGGCTTTGCTCCCGTTAACCCTACCTACAGTAGCTACCCTACTTACCTACCAAACCTCCAAATGCGGAAAAATCCATGTCAATTGCGAAACCACTAACATCACATGCGTTAACTGCAATGGAAGACAATCATATATCCCTTTCAAAAACATGCCCAATCTTTTTAAAGGAAAAAAGACTGAGGGAACTCATGTCCGAGTTTAATTGTACCTATAGAAAGGCCCTAACTTTCTATGTCCCCAAAGACGAACCAACGCATAAGGAAGTGAACACAGAAATAAAGGATAGTGATATAAAATTTACATCCCTTCAAGTCGTGGACACAACTCCTACTCAAACCTGTAATAGTCTATCTTATGCTGAAATGACAACAAAGGCGCAGGTACATAAACAAAAACAAAACTCAGCATCTAAAAAGAAACAGAAAAAACAGGAGAAATCTTTAGATCTAGACTTTATGGAGTGGAGGAAAACGGAAATAGAAGAATGTTATAAAGCTGAGACAAAAAACTGGAATGAAAAAGAAGAAACACACAGAGATGTCAATTTCAAGGAATTGTTAAAGAGATTACAAGAGATAATATTCATGAAAGGAAGCACAATACAAATAATATGGAAAAGAATACTTAAAACTTGCATTGAGTGGGTAATTTTAGTAGTCGTTGACAATGTAGCAGATTGGCCTGTACTTAAATTAGTCCTTGATTATTTCTCAAATGCTTTATGAAACTAATGTTAAATTAAATATCATCCAATGGAACGCACAAAGTATTAGGCCGAAGTCAAGTGAGTTTGAGAATCTGTTAATACAAGACAAGATTCACATCGCCGTATTGAGCGAAACTTGTTTACAACCAGAAACAAATTTTAAAATTAAAGATTACAATGTATTTCGTAAAGACAGAGAGGATTCATACGGAGGTGTAGCCATACTCACACATAGGTCAATTAAATGTCAGATTTGCCAAGATTTACAAAATTTTAACTCGGGTATAGAAATTATACACGTTAAAGTGTATAATTGTAATCAAATTGAAAATATTATATCGGTTTACTGTCCACCTTCTGTAAGCACTAGCCAGTCAGACTGGGATCAGTTATTTTCACAGGTTAATAGTAAAACCTTAGTTTTAGGTGACTTCAACGGACACCATCCCAATTGGTCAAATAAGTTGGACAGGAGAGGTAATCAAATCTTTGACGCACTTATTGGCAGTAACTTTATTACATTAAACGGTAATGATCACACGCGCATTAAGTTAGTCAATGATGTACTACAACAGTCGTCCCCCGATATTTCGTTAGCGTCATCCGATATAAGTTTAAGTTTAAACTGGCAAGTGTTAAATGAGACATTGGGAAGCGATCATTGTGTTATTAAAATTTCAACTTACTTTAAAGCTAATAACGTCTATGCGTCTCGTCGAAATCATAAAAAGGCTGACTGGGTAGCGTACCAAAAACTTTTAAATGACCTTTTCGATGAATTCGTGATTCCAAATGATTTACAAAAGGGATATGACATATTTATACATTATTTAGACTTGGCTGCAGATTTGTTTATACCATATTATGTTAAAATTAATACAAACCCAGAACGAAACTTTACACCAAAACCTTATTGGTGTCCCAATCTATCTAAACTTGTAGCAGAACGCCGTTTAGCACTTTCTAAATTCCGACGTAACCCAACACCACATAACCTCACAATCCTGCAAAGTAAAATCAGTGATGCTCAAAAATCTATTCGGTGCTCTAGAAGCAAGTCATGGCAGGACTTATGTTCTACTCTTGACCAAACTACGACCCATAGTGAGCTATGGCGAAAGATGAGATGGATTAAGGGATACAACGCAACAAAATCCTATGTGAACAGCACTAAAGCAAACGAATTACTTTGTAGTTTAGCCCCCGATTTCATGCCATGCGACTGCCCTATGTTTACATCGAATAATCCAAAACTTGAAGTACCTATTACAATCCAAGAGCTTACTAAATCCTTAAAAAATAAAGATACAGCCCCTGGTACTGACAAGATCACATATTCTATGATTAAAAATTTACCTAAGAACGGGAAACAAGTACTACTCAATTTATTTAATTCATTTTCCAGTTACTCGTTTGTACCTAAACAATGGCGCGATATAGTGGTAGTGCCGATTCCCAAACCAGGACATGATCCATGTTTAACCTCTTCCCTTCGCCCCATATCTATGATCTCATGTATATGTAAAACTTTCCATAACATTTTATTCAATAGACTAGAGTGGTTTATAGAAAAGAACTGTATGTTAGACCAGAATACCACAGGATTTAGAAAGTGTCGATCAACGTTAAATAATCTTACTAGTTTAGTTTCTAGAATTCAAACAGGATTTTCCGAAAAACAAATGACCATATGTTGTTTTATTGATTTGGATAACGCTTATAATAATGTGGATGTACATAGTTTATTACGTATAATGGATGGCTTAGGTGTGGGACAAAAACTTTGCACCTATCTGTGGAACTTCTTACAAGCAAGAAATTTAAAAATTCACCTTGATAGTGATTCATTATGTAGAACTACCTGTAGTGGTTTAGCACAGGGTGATCCATTATCGCCATTATTGTTTAATTTAGCTACTATCAATATCTGTAAAAAGATAAATAATGTATATATTTCGCAGTTTGCAGATGACTCTGTGTTATATTTTATTACTAACAACATTTTGCAGGCGACACATAAATTGCAAACGGCTTTAGATTTATTTAAGAAGTTAGTCCAAGATGTTGGTTTAAATATTTCAACTAGTAAAAGCAAAATTTGTATATTTAGTAATGGCTTTAGAAAGGATACTATTGATATCAAAATAAATAAAAGATCCCTCCAGGTAGTTGACAATTATAAATATTTAGGTTTGTGGTTAGATCAATCTCTAAGATGGTCTAAACATATTAATGAGTTAAGAGACAAATCTTCCAAATTTCTAAATGTTTTTAAAATATTAACTGGTCCAGGTTGGGGAATACACCCCTCGCATTTACGACGTTTATACATTGCTATCATACGCAGCAGAATAGATTATGCCAGTTTTTTATTTGATAATAGCTGCCAAACCCATTTAAATAAATAAATTAAAATTCAAAATCAATGCTTGAGGGTCATCGGTGGTTTTATCAAAAGTACAGCCATTCATGTGATGGAATGCGAACTCCATCTGCAACCGTTACATATTCGCAGATATTACTTAGCCGGTAAATTATTTTTGAAACTAAAATCTTTTATAAATGGAGACACATGCGAAATTGTTACCAAACTTAATATTTGTTGTCAGGGTACTTATTGGAGACGTAAAAAGAAACCACTTATAGCACAGATCTCGGAAACATTGAATAACATATGCGTGTACTCCAGCGATGTATTGGGATTATTTTCGCTTAATACGTGGATAAGCGGTGTGAACTTGTCTTGTATGATTAAACCACAAATTAAAGAGGTAACCGACAGTCGCACGCCGGACGCTGCGAGGATTGCACGCACGCCGTGTACTGTTTAGTGTCAGCGACGCGATAAGCGCATTTACGAAGACGATGGGTGACGAGTCGGCGGGAAGCGAGCGCAGAGGGTCGGTGAGATCACTGACTAATAAATACAAACAGAGGTCAAGATCAAGATCTCCGATATCTGATCGAGATCGAGATCGCCTATCTGACAGCCAGATTGAACACCTTATGCGACTAAGAAATGTAAGTGGAGAAGGAGATGGTGACGATTTTATTGAGGTAAGAGCGAGAAAGACAAGGCGTCTTCAAGGTAATTTTAAAAATGGAGGAAGTGGGAGTGAAATTATGACGGAAAGCATGGAAGTTGCGCCACAGCGTAAAACATCGGAGTCGTCGAAACACCATTACGAGATACGTGTTACGTCACTGGAACCGCTTCCTAAACAAATTGATTTGGCAAAACTGTTAAGAAGCGCTCACATTAACGACATCATAAAAATCAAATTTAAGAACAGATATACAGTATTTATTAGTTTTGATAATAAAAAAAATGCTGATATGTTAATTAATTGTGAGACATTAACTCAGATGGGTTATAAGTGTCAGAAAACCGATGAAATTAATGTATGTTACGGGATTGTTCGACGTATGGACTTAGAGTCAACTGTTGAGGACCTACAAAAAGTCTTTGAATGTGAAAAAGAGATAGTGTCAGTGAGAAGATTGAAGAGACAAACGAGTGAAGGTATCTGGGTCGACAGCGAAACAATTCGCTTGTGTTTCAAGGGCACCGCTATTCCCGCGTATGTATCAGCATACGGTTGTAGGTTTTTAGTGGAGCCTTACACGTTCCCAGTTTCACAGTGTGCTGGCTGTTGGAAATATGGACACAATAAAAAATTCTGCCCTATAAAGAAAACTTTATGTCCCAAATGTGGAGCGAATCATGATAATTGCGAGACCAAAGACTTCAATTGCGTAAACTGCAAGGGGTCCCATATGTCAATTGAAAGATCTAAATGCCCCATATTTATGAAAGAAAAAGAAATACGTAATATAATGTGTCAAGAAACCTGTACTTACAAAAAAGCACTATCACTATATCTGGAGAAACGCGATGGGGAAAAGAACGTTTGGGAGTCAAAACACAATCACCCCGATGGTAAACAAGAGTGGTACGACTCAACCAGAGATTAACTTACCCACTGCTACTAAGAGCTATAGCCAGGTTTTAATTAGCACTGAACGAGCGCAAACGCGGGACTTAGATATGGAAATAAATAATAATTACTCGAGTGAAGAGTCTTCGTCTGAAAACTTATGTAATAATAGCCAAGAAAAGAAGAAAAAACCGAAGAAGAAGAAAAAGATAGTAACTGTTACAGATACATTGAACAAAAAGGAGAAAAAGAAAAATGTGTGTGAAGATAAAAATTCAAGTGACAAAAGATTTAGTTTTGTTAGATTATACCAAAAGATAAAAGACATTATGTCATCTCAGAGCATACTCAGCGAAAAAATCACGGACCTTTTAAATGTAGTTATAGAGGAGTGCTGCCTATGGGTGGCGGACGTATTTAGGAGGGGGGATTGTGTTTCAAAACTGTTGTCTCAGTTGTCTGTGCTCGGGCATGGATAGCGCTTATAGAAAGCAACGTTTTGTTAACATGGTCCAGTGGAATTCGCAGAGTATTAAACCAAAATTATTAGATTTCGAATGCATACTTTTTCAACATAAAGTTAATATAGCCTTATTAAGTGAAACTTGGTGGAGCGAAGAAGATAATGTTAATGTGAGTAATTACAACATTTACAGAAAGGATAGGTTCGATTCATATGGGGGTGTAGCTATAATCACGCATAAATCGATCAAGACAGAGGTAAGTCACATTAACTTAAGTAATACTGGCATCGAAGTGGTGGCGATAAAAGTTTTAAATTGTAAACTTATTGAACATATAGTCTCTGTTTACTGTCCCTCTTCAGTGCGAACGACTCAGTCTGATTGGGATGAATTATTTTCAGTATACCAAAACAAAACTTTGATAGCGGGTGATTTTAACGGTCATCATACCAATTGGTCTGTAAAAAATGATAGTAGGGGTATACAAATATTAGACTCATCATTGAATCAGGGGTTTATTTCTTTAAACACAGGAAGTCCGACTAGAGTTAAGCTTGTAAATAATATTTTACAGGAAACATCACCAGATATCACTTTTGTTTCTGGTGATATATTTGTTGATATGACGTGGAAAGTTCTAAACGAAAATTTAGGCAGTGACCATATGTTAGTTAAAGTTTCTGTTAATTATGAAGACAATTCACATTTTGTAAAAAAACGCAATTTTAAAAAAGCTAATTGGCCTGGATTTACAGAGTCAATTGAATTGCCGATATTAGCATTAAATAGTGATTCTGGTGATATTCAAAATACCTACGACGCGTTTATCAAAATAGTTAATGATTCAGCGGATAAAAATATACCATGGATTAGATTTAGTAATGACCCTCAGAGCAAGTTTGTGCCTAAGCCCTACTGGAATCCTAAACTATCTAATTTAGTGGCACAACGAAGATTAGCACTTGGGCAATTCCGTCGCAATCCTATCCCTAGTAATCTTACAATTTTAGAAAATAAAAACATTTCGGTTAGGACTGAACTAGCTAAAGCTAGATCAGTAAACTGGAGAGAATTTTGCGATTCAACTGACGGAACCACATCTCTATCAGATATGTGGAAAAAAATGAGGTGGATCAAAGGTTATCGACAGAAGAAAAAACATGCACCAGAACACAAAAAACAAGAACTACTCTGTTCATTAGCCCCTGATTATGTTAAAGTATCTAAACCTCAATTTATATCTAATAATATGCTGCTAGAACAACAATTTACCATACAAGAATTAACATCATGTATTAAAAGAAAAGATACATCACCGGGAGATGATAACATCTCGTATTCTATGATAGATAATCTCCCAATTGTAGGTAAAATCTTCTTACTTAAATTATTTAATAAAATCTATAATTCTAGTTACGTCCCACAACAATGGAGATATATTAAAATAGTACCCATTCCTAAAGCTAATACAAATATAAATTCTGAACTAAAATTAAGACCTATTTCATTAATTTCATGTATTTGCAAAATTTTCCATAATATGTTGGCTAAGAGACTAGAATGGTATATAGAAAAGAATCATATACTATCTATTAATACTACAGGTTTTAGGAAATCACAATCTTGTATAGATTCAGTCTCGCGATTAGTAACAATGATTCAGATTGGGCTTACAAAAAATATACCTACGCTAGCTTGCTTTCTTGATATAGAAAATGCGTATAATAACGTACTAGCGGAAGCATTAACGGTCAAGTTAGATAAGATAGGAGTCAGTAGTAAAATGTGCAGTTATATTTGGGAATTTTTAAGTGAGAGACATCTAATAATGGAACAAGATAATTCAGACAGGTGTTCCATGGTCAGATGGACTTCTAATGGTTTGGCCCAAGGGGATCCATTATCACCGTTGTTATTTAATATAATTAGTAACGAAATTAGCAAAATTGCATCTACTTGTATAGGACAATACGCCGATGACTTTGTGTTATATACGAGCAATAAAAATATCGATACTTGTACGTCCCACATCCAATCTTCCCTAAATGCTATAGTTTACTCACTTGAAAATATTGGCTTACAAATATCAGCAGAAAAATCAAAATTTTGTTTATTTAGCAGAGGACATAGACGTCATAATATTCAATTGACAGTAAATCAAACAGCTTTAATGTGTAGTGATAATATTCGATACCTAGGCATCTGGTTGGATCGATCACTTCGCTGGAGTAAGCACATTAATGAAATTTGTCAAAAAACGCAAAAATTTATGAACGTCTTGAAAGTTTTAGCGGGAGGTAGTTGGGGTGTACACCCCAAGCACTTAAGAAGGCTATATATCAGTTTGATAAGAAGTAGAATCGATTTTGGTTGTTTTCTATATGACAATAGTGCCAACTGTCATACATCAAAATTGGACAAAGTTCAAAACCAAGCTCTTAGAATCGTTGGCGGTTTTATAAAATCCACTCCCGTGCACGTTATGGAGAGTGAAGTGTGTATACCTCCTTTAATTTTAAGAAGGAAATATTTAGGCTATAAATATTGTCTAAAATCAAAATCATGGCCTCTAAAGTTTAACCCAACAGCAAATCTTTTGAATACTCTCGGCGCTCTTTCCAATGACAGGTATTGGGTAAATAAAAAGAAACCCTTGTTAATGGTACTTTATAATGAAGTTAAAACTGAAAAGTGTACTTCTTCTTATCCTTTGGAAATGTTTTCAAATGATGTGTGGTTATCTAATATTAATTTGAACTCATATTTAAATGACAACTTATTGTGTATGGAAAAGGCTAAAAGAGACTATCATGTTGATGTTCTAAGGAATGAAGTTATTTGTGAATTAAACGAAAAATACAGTAATTGGCATAAAATCTTTACGGATGGCTCAAAAAGAAATGAATCGTCTTCAGGGGCAGCGTATTACGATGCAACCTGTAAACAAGCTGTGTGCTATAGGAATACATCGCAGGTGTGTATAATGACCTTGGAGTTGTTTGCTATATCGGCGGCGTTATCCTACGTTGAGTCATTAGATTTACATAAAAATATTGTAATACTAACTGACAGTAAAAGTGCTTTGCAACACATCTCACGTTGTAAATTGGGGCACAGATGCTTTTCTATAGCTTATAGTATAATCCGCAAACTAGAAAAAATTCGTGAAAATCAGATCAACATCAAAATACAATGGATACCATCCCATATTGGTTTAGCGGGGAACGAAGAAGTTGACCGTTTAGCTAAATCTGCAACTACAGATGGAACAGATATTTACATTCAAAATTCATATTCTGAAATATTACCTAAATATAAAAAGTTGTGTTTTGAAAATTGGAAAGAATATTTTGATGAACGTTCAAAAACGAAAGGTATTTGGTATAGGATTATACAAAGTCAACCTCATCGTTCCCCGTGGTTTGTAGGTGATGTAAGTCGCAAACTTGTTGTTTTGGCACACAGACTGCGTTCCGGACACATTCCACTCAGATTTTTTGCACATATGATGGGAAAAGTCACGTCTCCTAATTGCGAAGTGTGTGATAAACCAGAAGACGTGTATCACATACTGATGGAATGTGTCCGTAATCGGGCTGAGAGACAAGCAATATTTAAAGACCTGGGTATGTGTGAAGCTAATGTGGGTGTATTGCAAGGGATTTTATCTTACCCAACTTCAAAAGAGGCTGAAATGGTTTATAAATTAGTAATTCCTTTATTTGGTTAATGAATTATTCTAGCCTTTTATTACTTATATATGTCCAAAGCAATTATAAATGTATTGTTTTTTTTTCAATTTTACATAGTAATGTTGTAAAATAGTTATAAGGCTACGATGGGGCTGACATAAACCTCTAGTTTAAAAGCCTCTAAAAAAAAATAAAAGATATAAAAAAAAAAAAAAGAGGTAACCGAAGCTAAGAAAACGTACGATCACTATCAACTTCGAATTATATGTAGTAGAAATTTTAGCAGGAGCTATTCTGGATATTACAGGATTTATACGGATGGATCTAAATTTCGAGGTAATGTTGGAGCTGCGTTTTTTGACCCTCAAACTAATGCCTCCTATAAGTTCAAATTAAATTCAAACATTTCTGTCATGTATTCCGAGTTGATAGCTATATTAGAAGCAATTGCATACCTTGAATCAGTAAATTTTCAGGACTCTGTAATATATTCTGATTGTAAAAGCGCTCTCCAACATTTGACAAGGTGTATAGGTAATTTTCAGGGTTATCCGATAGCCTTTAATATAATAGATTGTTTGAGTAGATTAAGAGATAAAAATAAAAATATTGTTTTACAATGGATGCCCTCTCACATTAGTGTTGAAGAAAACGAAGAAGTTACGGTTAAGAATCTTTATTTCTCAAAAGAATTACAATGGCATTCACTTATATGAGAAACTTACATATCTAAACAATTTAAGTTATGTTGAGCGTACTTACAGAAACATAAAAAGTAACATAGCATATGTTTACAATTAGATTAGTCTATTAGTTAATCTTTACATATTTATAAAGTAAGGTATCCAAAATTTCAATGACTAAATTTGACCCAAACAAAAAACAGGGCAAGCCAAACAAAACCGTTTAAAAACAAAATAATAATATAATAATAATAATAAAATAATAATAGTATAATTTTGCCAAAGATGCGTGCTTAGAGGGTGTTCCGGTGACGTATAAACCTTATTGGACAGATATCTTAGGTGTAGTTAGATTGAAATGTAACGAAATCTGGAAAGAATACTTCAACGAGAAGTCATTAACAAAAGGCATTTGGTATAGGACGATGCAGCCAACTATTCAGAACTATCCTTGGTTTGACAACGCCGACATGAGTAGACAAGAAATCGTGACAAGTTTAAGACTTCGTTCCGGACATATCCCATTGAATAGTTTTGCTGCATTGATGGGCAAAGTTACATCCCCGAACTGCACGGCGTGCCATGTGGTCGAGGATGTGTTTCATAATTATAATGATGGAGTGTGTCCGGAACGGCGCGGAAAGATATTTTATTCGAGATCAATTTAATGTGAATATTTGTCAATTTGGAGAGTGTAATATCATTCTAGCTTTTCCAGCATCCGAAGCCGCTAGAATATTATATAAGCTAGTTAATTCAGGAATTAAGCGTAGATGTTAAGTTTTGCATGTAACAATGGTTTCCTATGAGGGTGACATGTTCACTATGTGATCAAATCCTCGTTAATAAATAAAGACAAAAAAAAAAAAGTTAAGTAAGTTTAATAGTAAGTTTGCTTACATATTATCCCAAGCCAAGTAGAATGAGTTAGTTTTATATAATACTAGTTGTGCCTGCGGCTTTGCTCCCGTTAACACTACCTAAAGTAGCTACCCTACTTACCTACCTATTATCTACAATTATGTCAACCTACAATAATTATGCCAATAATAAACTACAGCATACCCAGGCACACACCTTGAAGTGATGTGGTTTAACTTGTTATAATTCAATCTGTTTGGGAGACTGGGACAGCAGGAAATTTATATTTTATATAAAAAATGAAAAGTGAGAAATGAATAAGAGTAACACGCTTATAATATGCAGTATAGGTATCAGAGGCAGTTTTAAAGTGGCACCAGTGACAGAAAATTTTGAAGGAAACCGTTTGTCTTGGTAATGTTTGTGCGTCATGTGATGAGGAGGGATGAATCGCATGTTACTAAAAGTGGACGGCCAAAGGAAAGATGGATGGACTGTGTGCGGAGTGATATGAGAAGAAAAACCAGCCAAGTGCGAGTCGGACTCGCGCACGAAGGGTTCCGTACCTACCATTATCGCAAAAATCACGTTTGTTGTATGGGAGCCCCGCTTAAATATTTATTTTATTCGGTTTTTAGTATTTTTTGTTATAGCGGCAACAGAAATACATCATCTGTGAAAATTTCAAGTGCCTAGTTATCACGGTTCATGAGATACAGCCTAGTGACAGATGGACAGACAGACAGACACACAGACAGACGGATCGCGGAGTCTTAGTAATAGGGTCCCGTTTTTACCCTTGGGTACGGCACCCTAAAAAGGGAGTCCGTGATAGCGTGACGGGGACAGGTCGGTATGGAAGAAGAAAACATGTTGCGCCGACCTCAAGTAACATGGTACAAGGGCGGGAAGATCATGATGATAGTAAATAATCAAGAACAGTCTCAATGCAGATATTTTTCTGCAATGAAGGAAGACAAACAAAATTAACTTACCGTATTTACCAATCACAGTCCATCCAGGTACAGCAAGAATTTTGTAACTTGTTATAAAATATTTATATAAATCGCACTTGCTAAACAATGAGAACTTTATTGTAAAAAGAAAGAAAATAAATGCAAACGGTCAAATATTCTCATGCACCGGCTGGCCATTTGTAATTTAGGTGTGCCCATACAAACAAAATATTATGTATTTTTTTTTAAACCATAATATAACTTCTGCATTATTGTGCTGATAGTAAAAACCTCATTATGTTCTAATTTGTTTATTCTGTTATTTTTCTATATTTACTTCAAGAATAATATGTGATTATAATTTTATTTTTTGATTTAGGTTGTTTTAATATTAAGGGAAACTTCCAGCATCGGGCTAATATTTTTAACTATAGCAACACCGCAATTTCGGTTCCCCTAACCGGTTCATAGATAGAGCTGTTTTAAATCAAAAAACGGAATCGAAATTTAGTTCTAAGTTGCCATAGCATGATAATAATATGTTTATCTTTAGATAAATATAAAAGTACTGCGTTGAAATAAATTTGCAGGATATGTAAAACCAGGGCTATCTTGGCGTAAGAACAATATGACAATGGAAAACCAGCCGACTTAGATAAATAACCTATAGATTAAGCCTTAAAATGAGCTTGATTGATAGAGCGAGATGGCTAATTGGCAGCTCCATGTAAATAATAAGGACAAAAGATTATTTTTTGTCCTTGTCACCATGGCCGGTTTCTGTTGTTTGTCAAACTCTAATATAATGGCAGGTTTGACAAACAAACTCGGTTTTGTTTGATTTTCTGTGATTTCGTGGTAATAAGTGTTAATTGAGACAAGGAATTCGGGTTATTTATAGATAATAAGTGTCAGTGCGATGGTGGGTTGTAGTGTTCTTGTTCTTGTTGTAACACCAGAACTAACTATTGTTGTCTCATGTGCGGCCACGCCAGGGCTTAATCTATAGGTACTTTATCTAAGCCAGCCGAACACAAAAAGTGATGAGGTTTTTAGAAAAGTCTTACTAGGTATGTTATAATTTGTTTATATTTCGTATTACAGTTTGAGGCTAGATGACCACCTGCAGTGCCTCATAGCAGAGATGCCTCAATTGCCTTTCCATGCAAGTTTAGCTTAATTGTTGGTTCAGTGTAAGAAGCTCTAGATACTTAAATAGTGTTCTCACTTTTAATTCCCAGGTTGGACCGAGTTGGGCTTTTTAACAGAAGCCACAAAAACAATTAACCTGTAATACTATAATGTGTCTCCCTATAATATCTGTTCCTTCAGAAAGAGAGAGTGATGCTGTTATACATAGTATCCTGCTTATCTTTTTACCTCTAATGTTGGCAACTTCGTGGAGCGAGCGCCATCTCTACTGGCGTACAGAACTACAAGCGCCACCTAGCTAGCAGCGATATCAACATCGGATCACCGTTGTTCGTGGTGGGGAGGAGACCGGCTCACTCAGAGGCTCAGCGCGCCCGGGCTCTTACTTGGCGGACCGTTCGACGGGACACTCGGTTTTTTCTAGCTCCGTTATTACAGTACGGAATTATTTATTGATCTTGTTTAATCTAACGAGTGATTTAATTAATTAGTTGATACCCTTAAATTCACTTTTCTAGAGAGTTTTGTTTTACCATAAAGGTTTGCTAAAAGTTAACCTAATAGTTAGATTTTATTTACTCATTTATAGCAAAAATGTACAACATGTAAAGTACCTACATCTACGTGTTAATAAAGTGATCATTGTGTACTAATATTGTATTTCATTTAATACTAATAGTAATTTGTTGTATTTTTATATTCACAGATCCTCGTAGGCGTCGTTTGCTTACCGTATGAGGCCACCTAATATAATGCTAATTTCACAACCACCTTCACATAGGCAGTCACATATGGAGCTTAACTAAAGTTTTGTCGCTATTGAAGAGAAGCGCTTGGAAAACCAGCAACTCCTTATTGGCAACCAGTAGACGATGTTGAAGGAAATAAGTCATGCATGGTCAAGAGAGACCTGAGCACTGCAGGATTTATGTGCATCCAACAGAAGTGGAAGTTGAATGCCTGGAACATGATTTTAATATAAATATAGATATTGTGCCTTATTACAAACAGCGGTTATACAAAAAACCCAGGCTTAAACCTCTTTAATGTACGGCGAAAACAAGGTTAAAAACCTGGGTTTTGGTTTAACCGCTTTTTGTAATAAGGCACATTAAGTTTAGTTTATGAGAAATGTTAAGAAATTTTTATACAAAATTTAAGTGCAAGTACAGGATAATTATCACTACTGTGGTATAATTTACTTAAATTATACTAACTTAAATAGTGATAAAAGATTATATATATGTTATATGTTATATATGATTATATATTAAAATACTTGAGATTAGAAACAAAAAGGGCCTATTCTAGTATAAAACCTGTCTGTCCCTATGTATGCTTGGATCTTTAAAACTATGAGTGATTTAAGAGGAAGGTTTATATATATAATACATGCATAATATAGTAGAGAAACACTGATAATTATCGACATTCCGTGGGCAAAGCCGCTCACAGAAGCTATTTATAGAATAAAATTCTATTACTGGAAAATAGTTCAATAAATAAATCTGAGTTTTATCATTTTGAGATTTTTTTATTAGTTAATATGTACATTAAGTCTAATTATTTTCCATAATAAACATATTATTCCGTTTTGCAGTTTTAATGCACATGTTTGCTTGTACAAACAAGAATTTGGCCAATTAAGATTCAGCATGTAGCCGGAAGGTAGGTTGAGAAGGATGCGGGGTTCCGCTGGATGCGAGATGCACGCGACCGGTCAATGTGGCGACGCTTGGTGGAGGCCTGTCCAGCAGTGGACCTCATTCGGCGTATATGATGATGATGAAGCCAGACCAATAAACATGATTCACATTACAACAAATATTATATGATGTCCTCAAATATATTTATAACATATAATTTTAATTATAGAAGCTACTAATTAACATATTTTATGTATTTTATTAGTTATGTAGTTTTTTAATATCCAAATTTAATTATTGATTTATTTTTATTTTGTACACCTATCACTGGTAGAGAATGCCTTGCAGCATTAATTCCGCCTATGTATAACCATTGTACATGAAGTTTAAATAAATAAATAATAAATGCGGAAGTAACTCTGTCTGTTACCTTGTCCTATGTCCTTCATAGGATAATTTTTATCATAGAAATCTTCCTAAGTGGGTGGAAGTGTGTTTTGTGAATTAATAATTTCTCTAATAAGGCGGCCCACACAATATTATTTCCTGATATTAAAAATTGGCTATTCGAAATACTAATGCTATGCAGACGTAGTTGCAGGCAACAGCTAGTTACATAATATATAAATTAACATTCATATTAAACGCCTGTACGCTAAGAGCTAAGTTGTTTTCCAATGTTAAAGATTGTAACTATGGATAAAGTGTCTCTATTTTGGAATATTGTTTTCAACGTTGCTAATTCTCTCGCCTATCGAGCTCTGTTAAAATAATTAATTTCTTAGCTTATTCTAATAAATGTAGCTTTAGTTAACAAAGCTGCCATTTTTTTAATCAATCTAAATAACTTATCTTAATAGGAACAATATTTTATGGCTTATGTTTAACTTACCACCAGATATAGTAACATATCTCCAAATAAATTATTGTTAACCCAAAAGTAGTAAATGATCACCAAAAGTAGTAAATGATCACCAAAATTAAACCAATGACCAAAAAGATTATAAAATTTCTGGGAGCAACTTGGAAGTAGCGCTCGCCGGCCGCTGCCGCGGCACCGCTCGCTTTGCTCGCTCGGCTCGCGCGCGGTTGGTCACAGTTCTAACCTAACCTAACCTATTTTACAACATTAAATAGCGCAATAATTTGCTATTAAAATTTGGTGATCAATTTACTAAATTTGGTGATCAATTTACTAAATTTGGTGATCATTTACTATTTTTGTCAGTATATTACTAGATTTGGTGGTTAGGGGTTATCGTCACAAAGTTTTTTTTGGTGGTCATTATATTTATTCCCATATTTTATTAGCTTCTGCCAGCGTGTTTTCTTATCCCAAGGGTACATTATAAAAAATAGTTATATAAAAATATCAAAAAACCCGACTGCTTGAAAAGCGAACTAAAAAGACGTAAACAAGAAGAAAATCATGCTGTGCAGACGGAGGATACATATTCGCGAGCTGGCTGACCATAACCAGATATATCCTCCGACTGCACAGCATGATTTTCTTCTTGTTTACGTCTTTTTAGTTCGCTTTTCAAGCAGTCGGGTTTTTTGATATTTTTAATTAACTATTTTTATTTTTAACTTTTAAGTTATTTTTTTTCGAATTAGTTGTTATACATTTTTGAAATTACCTCTTAAAACCCTTTATTTTGATACCCCACACGATAGGCTTGGAAGAAAAAAAATATTTGGGCCCCCACAATATGGCGCCCAAGAACCGCCATTTTCCTATTTTACAATTTTAATGTAGCCAGTGACACTTGCGGGGTTAAGACGAATCGATTGACGTAAGAACCATCAAAATAGGCCCACGCGTTTGGTCTCTAGAACGCCACATAGGAACAAACATACATACATACATACATACTTACATACTTACATACTTACATACATACATACATACATACTTACATACATACATACATACATACACACATAGACTGATAAACACATTACCCTCCTTCGGCAGTCGGGTAATTAGGAAGAAAAGTAGCATTTGTGCTATTCCTATACCTAGCTATAATCTATCTCTATGCAAAATTTCATCCAGTTTCATTCTGGCGTGATTGAGTAACATACATCCACACACAGCCAAACCAACAAAACTTCCCATCCAAACTTTTACATTTATAATATTAGTTAGATTAAAATCCAAGAAAAATTACGTTACTCGCAAAAATAGTGGCTTTTGGATTTGACAGACAAAAACGAGGCTCTAAGCCAGGCTGCGCGCGTCTTTTACGCTGTTTTTTCTTACGGAATACCAAAATGTATGAATAACTGTCAATTTGCTCGACATTGAGCAGTTCTAACTCACGGCCGTCACAGCTTAGAGCGCTAGTGTCGCTATTCGTGGCTTAGTGAATACCAAACTGTAAATTCGTCGCTGGCACAGCACTGCGCTCAAGGCTCCTTAGAGAATAGCATTGCAGGGGTCACTCGCGGGAATCAAGGTGAGTAACAGTTGTAATTCATGTACTACACACACACACACACACACACACCACCACCACACACACACCACACATTCCACCTGTCTGTCAGGAATCAGCATCTCTATCACGTCGGGGTCACCAGTTTGGGATAATGTTGCTAGCTCCCGTGGTTCGGAGCGGTGATGATGTCCCAGTGAGTCGGGACGGTGTTGCTGGCTGCAGTGGGTCGGAGCGATGTTAGAAGCTGAGGGTGATGACCAGCAATGCGCGTCTGCTGCATGCTGGTGATCCTCGAACATGAACATCAGCGCAACCTTCGTGCAGAGCTACTTCATCGTGACGTCATCATCACTTCAAACTGGCAACCCCGACTCACTGGGGCACAACCGCATACAGTTCCGACTTACTGCGAACTCTGCGACTTCCGGTTCCGACTCACGGGAACCAACCTTCCACTGGCCAAGCGCACATCATAAGATGTACGGGCGACTCAACTTGCTTCAACCTCCGGTCTCCGGAGGCGAGTGATGTAGTGTAGCGGTATCGACGCCGCCATTTACGAACTAATGACATGACGTCACACAATTCCTGCTTCGCGCAAGCAATGTTGTCGGCGCGATTAGAATACATACAACAGTCCGACAATAACCGTTGGGCAGTTGCCTGGACCAGACACAACACCCGTCTGGTCGGAGGACTAGTCTTGGATTCTGTCAGGTCTATCTCGCGGGTATAGACCTGACAGGATCCAGGAGTCGCAGCATTGCTATGGGACCCAGTGTTTGTCTCTTGGCTTTGTGATCCGAAGGCCTGTATTCAACATATATTTTCAACTCGTTTAGTGTTCCGAAGTCTACAAGAAACCCTTATAGTTTCGCTCTGTCCGTCCGCAGCTTAGCTCTGTAACTCTTAGTACTAGAAAGCTATAATATGGCATGGATATACATATTCATAATTTCGACGATTCTGATTTAGTGACAATGAAACCACCCTTTCAAACACTAAAAGAATTTTCAAAATCGGTCCAAAATTGACGGAGAAATTGGTGATCCTACATAAAAAAAAATCATACAGTCGAACATAGAACCTCCTTCTTTTTGGGAAGTCGGTTAAAAACTATTCCGTAAATCGATTAGGTGGTCGGTCGAGAAATGTTGTTTCAAGATAATGAGATTTCGCGCCGATGATTCGAGCTTCTAGTTATTCGAGATTTTGATGCATAGAGGTGGTGAACTGTCGCGCTCATAATTTATCGATTTCTAGTACTATCGAGTAAACATTTTCGAGCAAGTGTTATTCGATCTAACGTCATTCGATTTCAAGTAGGGAACACCGCTTCGATCGACAATCTATTGATCACATGATTATGAATGGCAAGATATCGCTTGCGAAAACACCCCAATTCAAACAGTGAAATGCCCATAACTTTAGATTGACTGAACCGATTTTTATCAATCTGGATAAAGTCACCATTCAAACAAAAAATAAAGAAATCAAAGTCGGCACAAATACATAAACACACTGGTACACACGTCAAACTTATAACACCCCGCTTTTTCTGTTGGGGGTTAAAAACATAATACTGTGTCTGCGATTTGAAGTTGGCTAAGTGATATCGTAACGTTAGTTTCGGTTCGGGGTGAATAAAGCTCAAGTTCACAGATGACAATTCGTTTTAATTGTTAAAGTTGAACCCGAACCTAACTACATTAAATTTAAAAATATAGGTAGGGTAGTTGGTAGCAGTTGGCTGGTCTGATTTTGGTTTCAAAAGAAAAGTATGAAGTTATATCGATGGTGAAAACCAAAACGGAATGTCCGTCACTCGACGAACCATATTTGTTCAAGTTTAGGTTGAAGAAAAAAAACGAAACGGAATGCCTGTCTCTCGGAGGGTATGCAGGTAATCCAGTAAACTCCATATCACGCACCACTGCCTGCCACAGACAGCCCAAGCCAGGCGCCTCCTGTTGGAGGAAGATGAGCTGATGAGCTACATACAAATAGATAACGCATGCATCACATCACGTCAGCCACTAGCAGCCTTCAGGTCGCCGTTACACAGACACGTGGACACAAGCGAACCGGCTACTCCCAACAGCTACAAACTCCGTTCATTAGCGGTTGTACTGACAGAAAGAAGCAAGCAGCACAGAGCTTGATACTCATGCTATGCTTTTAGCCAATTCACTGTAGGGCTCTCTTAAGCAGGGCTTTGCCAAAACTTTCTCGAAATTCACGGCACGTGGATGATCGTCCCACGGTCACCGCCCTGCCAAGAAAAAAAGGCTACACGTCAAGACCGTTTCGTTCAACGCACCAGAATCTGAGAACCCGGAACGCGCGCAAACGTCAGATGTCGAACAGTCAAAACAATCAGACTTTAAGAGTTAAATGAGTTAATGGTAAAATTATTACCTCAAAGTGTAGTTCCTAATCGGTTCCACATCTTAGCCACAAGGTGGGAACAGAGAAGCGTCAAATGAACGGAAAACGGAAACGAAAATACGAAAATGTAACAAAAATTTGTATTTTTTTTTTTTACAAAGACTCTCCTCAAACAAAAAAAAAGGTGTTCAATGCATTCAGTAATTTTATTTGCCTACATATGACATAAAAAGCGGTAAAGTGCGAGTTGGACGCGCGCACCGATGGTTCCGTACGAACAACTAAATTAATCTAAATAAGTGGTAATACAACACAACAGTAAAAAAATATTAATTCTAGCTTCTTTTTATCCCGAATAACACACGGTTCCTGTGAGATAGAACACGGATGGGAGTGAAGCTGCGGGATGAAGTAAGTGATTATAGTTAGAACCTAGTTAACTTCTTGCAGTCAAAGTTTTACAAAACTTGTATTGGATATACAGTAAAATGGAACAAAAATCATCCAATCGCTAATTAACCAACATGTTAATTAAAAAAAACAAATTAAAAAATAATTGGAAATCAGTTCACCGTATTAAACCACAGGAAAACTGATATAGAGCACAATTCTTAGATTTTGGCTTTAGAGCCAACACCAGCCAAAAGAAAACATGCGGTTTCCTCTAAAATTGCTCAAGAAAGAGAACATTCAATTAAAATTAAAACTTGTCGAACAGAAAAATTATAATGTTTCTTTTGGGTGGGCATTAAAACTCTGTATATTGTTCGTGGTTATAACATGGAAGAGCGCACTGGCTTGCCGGGGTGGCGGGAAAAAAAAGGAGGAGTTTGACGGGTCTAAAAACATGACTTTTCGTAATATCACAGACCCCATGGAACGAATCATTAAGTCTGCGTGGCATGGCTTCTTACCAGAACCGGCAATACAAAAGGAATGGCATAACTGGTACGAGAATTATTACGCGTGTAAAGAACTGTATGAAGGGGCGAAGATAAAGAAGAAAAAGGGCCAAAAAGAACAAGGGCCGTTAGAATGCGAAAAGTATGGTTTTCCGCCTGGTACCGGTAAAACGGGGGGGAAAGCAGAATCCGAATTTAATGATGACAACCGTGGACAAGGAAGTAACTGGCCCAATTTACCCGGCTGGAAAGGTAATATTGTTCATTTAACGGACGACACGGTTGGCATAGTGTTTGAGCGATCAGCTCAGATCAGCTGCTGCGTTGCGTGCCGCGGACTCGATTCCCGCACGGAACAAATATTTTTATGGCCTACGGATAGTTGTTCCGGTCTGTTTTTTTGTATATGTGAGTGTAGATATTTGTGAATTTACCTACGATACAGGAGAAATGCCTAGTGTGGGGCAAAGTTAAAAAAAATATGTTTCTGCCCTCATTCAAAAAGGCGTGACTTTTTCGGGTTCCAAAGTCAACAAGGAACCCTTATAGTTTCGCTGTGTCCGTCTGTCCGTCCGCAGCTTAGCTCAGAGAATCTAAGTACTAGAGAAGAAAGCTATAATTTGGCATGTATATACATATTAATAATTCCGACAAAGTGGTAACATAAAATCATAAAAAATATTTTTTTCTCGGGTACCTCCTTGACGTAAGTGGGGATGTATTTTTTTTTCTCATCTATCCCATACTGTGGGGTATCGTTGGATAGGCCATTCAAAAATATTTTGGGTTTGTTAAAACCATTTTTCGATTGAGAGATTCGTTTGCGTAAAATTAAGCTATAAGTTGCAAATTTATGTTAGAGTCAAGTGTGGGGGGGACACTGCCAGCAAAATGGTTGCACTAGGTTATGTGAAAAAATTCACGGCAGTAGTAAATATAATGAAATTAAAAGGAAAATTATCACGGATAACAAGGCTTCACAAGTTTACGAGTAATAGTCGACCAACTTATAAAATGTACTAGGCACAGTAAATTTTTTGTACAAATGCCATTGAAAAATTACTTAAATAACGTTGTTAGCTGTGTAAAACAGATAGTAAATTTATATCTATGAACCATGTAAAAATATACAAAAATAAAATCATTACAATAGTCCTATAATCCTATATCCTTAATAATAGTGATTTCTAAATTAATAATGTTTAAGCTCGAATAAACGCATTGGAGTGGCCAGAGTCGTTGGCACCACCCCAGTCCGTAGTCCATACGGCGCATGAGCGCGGTGGAGTCTATTTTGTGTTAGTGTAGAAGTATTTTCGACGTTTTGTAATTAAAACGTAAAAGTAAAGTTAAATTTGATTCGATTTCCAAGCAAATTACTAATTTTCTTTTGTCGATATCCTTCTATAAAGTCAATATTCGATCCGACTTCATCACTAATTGAGTAGCGTAAAACTTTGCATACTGAAATAGTGAATACCGCAGATTAGAGGATTCACCTCTTATCTGCGGTATTAGGTGAATACATATGATTTTTTTCTAATTCCGAAAGTGAAATAAACAAGGAACGTGCACGCAAGAATCCAGGAACGAACTATACCATTCCCCGTGGCTCTAACGCGCGCTCGTATCGGCTCCTTTCGCAATTCGCACCTGCGGTCGTACTCAAATAGATTCATAGAGATTAGATTATTAGATTTTTTCTAACTTCAGTTGCGAAGTTGGATTTTATAACTCCTTCTTCAGTTACCAGTTAGTCCTTATTTAGTTTAAAGGCAAGCGTGCTTCACCGTAGACCACATCATCGCTTACCATCAGGCGAGATAGTGGTCAAACGCGAGAATATAGATTAAAAAAAAACATCATTCTATGTGGGCCCGTTTTTAGACTTTGTGAACCGCTGAAACTTTTCTAATGTTCATGTAACAACAACAAAACCCTCTTTTTAGTCCGCATTATTATGCAACTTCGGAACCCTATTACAGCGCGTGGCCCGACACGCACTTGATCGGTTTTTGTTATGTAGGTTTTAAATGTGTGACCCCGTAGCCGACGGCAGGTGACGTATCACAAGCTACGGAAGATATTTCACAAAACACATAGAAACCAGTAGTGGCTTAACGACACGTCCGTCGCCTGCTGCTGCCGCCTGTACACGGCTACGGAAACACACCAAATACCGTGATATGCCACTGCGCATTTTTTTTATAATAGCATTTTTTCTCAATTCTATATTGTTACGCAATTACAATTTAGAATAAAGTTCGTAATCGAGACCTTTTAATCGACGATCACATCTCGTCAAAACGTATTGTGATCAAAAGTTCTTTTGAGAACTGCTTGCTTCAATGTATCCTCGGGGTAGCCTGATTCCCTAGAGGACGCGTCCCCAGGTTGCGGATAGGGGGTTGCTCGATGGAGGGTCAGACTTCCAGGAAATAAAATTCCTCCCGCGGATCACAAGGCCGGAGATGGATACTCCAATACCAAAACCCGCGCGTAGGCTTCTCCGAAGTATTCGGAGTAGAAGCTGCACGTGTGTTGGGCGCTTAGGCCGGAGCGTTCAGTAAGGATGGCGGCGGATAAGCCTCTAGTGGGCCAACGGCGGTGCCTAAGCCTCGTAGCAGGTCACAGTCTTGGCGTCAGGTGATAACCAAAACAGCCCTCATATTTCACTATGTACATATGCTCAAAGTAGGATGCAAGGATGAGGAAAAACATTCCTTTTATTACCAACCAAGTATGTTTTATTCCTAACAAATAGTTCACACCAACAGGTATACTCATGATCAGCGTGACTACATACGTATAAATAACGACAACACTCAAATAACACAATAACGCTACTAAGATGGGTTCCGTTTCATCCGATTCCAAGCACCGAATGAGTTTTTTTTTTTAATTTGTGGTATCTCGCAGTTCATTCCATGTGATTGGCTACTGCTTAACCGGGCGATGCTGTGGAGACTAAATTATAGTCTCCAGCCAGGCACGCTCATCCCGTTGTGTGCAGCGTGTTTTATACCCCTCCATTCGATCCGTAGTGGAGGGTAGGATGAATAATGCGTTCATATAGTGATAGGCTAAAGCATTTTAATATGGTTTCTCTGGACAAACGTCGACGTCTGAATGACGCGATGTTTGTGTGCAAAGTAATGGCCCATAAAATCGACTGCCCGCAAATATTAAATTATTTTGACTTCCGTGCCCCCTCAAGAATTCCTCGCAGTCCAATAACGCCACTCTGCCCTCCGCAGAGAAGAACAGTTCTGGGTGCTAATTCTCCCTACGCGAGATTTTGTAGGATTGTGAACAGTTGCAGTGATCGAATCGACCTCCATTTTGACAGTTTGGGCAAATTGAAAGCCAGTTTTTATAAGTATCTGCCCGAACATTGAGTTTCCTAGCCCTGCATTAACACTGCTGTAATACCTAGTTTTATTTAGTTTTAATTTGTTTTAATTTAGTTTAATTTCTTTGTTAAGTTTAATTTGGTCTATTTTCTTGTAAGTTACGACAACGTTTTGTGTGCATGCAGAGTTTACCTGTAAGTGATTGTTACACTCTATTCTGATTTTTTGCGTATGTTTAATTTGCTTATACCAGTGTATACAATTGTTGGTGAACCGAAATAAATAAACAATGTAACAATAGGCATTCTGCACGAGTACACACGCACCGAATAGCACAGTGCAGGCTGGCTCGCTCGCTATTGTAGCAAAACATGAGTGGTGTAACTCACCACTTTGCCGCTCACACATAAATAAACGGCGCCACTGTCTGTGCAACGACTAGCTAGCTCTGGAAGTTGGGCAGACGGGTGCCACTCATTTCTCTCTGTAGGTTCGTCCAAGTCGGCACTTCTGATGCTGGTCACTATTACTGGACTTCTTATTGTTCGCCATAAGTTCCACAACAAGTCAAACATAGCGAGCGCGGCCGCGCCGTTTCGACTCGCGCTCGCAAAATGCTAGGTTCAGAGGACCACCCAGGGACGGGCTCGCTGTTGCAGGCCCCGGTGCTGCACCCGCGGGCTTGGAATACAGTTCCGTGACCGCTCGACTTCCAAGGAGTTCGGCCGTTTTATTCTGGCGGCAGTGGTGCAGGTCTGACCTGTCCGCCGCTGCGACGGAAACAAAGCGTCAAAACGTGTTGTGATGAGTGATGAAACCGAGCGGACGCCACGCGGCCAATGGAAAACTCTCGCGTTATCGAAACTAAAGCCTGAGACAATACGAAGAAGCGCAACGTCCATTTATTTGTTTTGTATTGTTCCTTTGCTCTTTTATTTTCATCCTTAGACGCAAATAAACAGAGCACATTTTGCTGCAACAACGTGGTTTCTGGACAAGTATTCGCAATAGACCGCGCGGACGTGTGGGGATGGCACGAACCAAATACATCTCATATTAACGCACCCTAAGCCCCTTTTCACACGCTCCGGTTGCCGGGTAGCCGGTGCCGGGTAACCGGCGGCGAAGTGTATAGCCATGTACGTAAGCTTTCACACGTACCGGCGTAATTTGTCCGGCAACCGATCGCCGGGTACACGCCGCATCCACCACTGTACGTCCGGTCGCCGCCTACCGGTTAGCCAGCGGCCAAAGGCACAATGGTGTATGGAAGACGCACTATGCTTTCATACGCACCGGCAGCCCGTCGCCCAGTTACGACCCCGGACAGAGGACTCTCACGCATTTTTTCTTACACCCTCATATTATAATATTGTATCACCGTCCCGGGCGAATAACTGATATTACCCTAATTGCCATATTTGAAGCCTACGGTCCCGGATACATTTATTCAATCTTTTTTTCAATCCCGATTTATATTTTTAATTTCAACTTTTGAATTCTTACGTTGCAAACGGTTTTTCAAGCGGTGATGTAGTTGATCTAAACAGGATATTGACATTCGAAAGTACATAAAAAACCTCTCTTCATCTTTTAGCAGGTATGGAAATAAGATATAGAATGCTCCACACTTTTATCTTTTTATGTTAAGCGGATGAACCCAATATTTTCTTGACTTTCTATCCACAGCGAAATCAATTTTTCGCGTTCCATTATTATTAAAAAAGATAAAAATTACATTATGTATACGTAGCTCAACGCTACTGGATACAAAATCGGCTCGTGTGAAAGCTAAATGTGTTGCCGGACAGTCGGCACCGGTTACCCGGCAACCGGTGCGCGTGAAAAAGAGATTGGGTTTTGATGCGAATTTATCTATGTTGTTGAATGAATGAGAGTTTCTGCTAATATAATAATACCTATTATACCTGCATTTTATAATGACACAGATCTTGGTCCGGGCAGTTCCGGGGTCCCCATTCCGCCGTGGGCATACGTACTCAAAAACACTGGCAAGCCGAGAACCTGCTTTCTTGCGCCAGAAAAAGGAGAATGCAAATCGAACTTAATAAGGTCAGAAAACATATTCACAAATAACATTATTTTAGAGTCCAGCTCCAGAGGCTCGTCCGCCAAATTCAACTCATTTAAATTTATAGCGTCTGTCTAGCGCATACTCACAACTTTTAGTAAACAATTACTGTACTACGGTAATGAGTAGATATCATTACCGTATGTACAGTGGTGTCAATATACTGGGAAATTATTATCCGGGTGAAAAATATACTGAATAGGCGACTATTATACTAAGTAAGCAACTATTTATCCGGTTTGAGTAATACATTTTAGGAGGTTTTTGTGAGCTGCGGTTACATTGATACATACTTTAACTGTATTTGGGGTTCTGTTTTTCTATTTTAGCATATTATTCTTACGAAAATAGCAGAATAACCGACGAGGCGACATCGCTGTGCAGCCAGCGAGCAAACGAGCGAACTCAGCATCCCCTACTTGATAGGTTACTTTAGAAGTTTAGACCCAGGTGTCCGTCCGTCCGTCCGTCCGTCTGTCTGTCTGTCTGTCTGTCTGTCTGTCTGTCTGTCTGTCTGTCTGTCTGTCTGTCTGTCTGTCTGTCTGTCTGTCTGTCTGTCTGTCTGTCTGTCTGTCTGTCTGTCTGTCTGTCTGTCTGTCTGTCTGTCTGTCTGTCTGTCTGTCTGTCTGTCTGTCTGTCTGTCTGTCTGTCTGTCTGTCTGTCTGTCTGTCTGTCTGTCTGTCTGTCTGTCTGTCTGTCTGTCTGTCTGTCTGTCTGTCTGTCTGTCTGTCTGTCTGTCTGTCTGTCTGTCTGTCTGTCTGTCTGTCTGTCTGTCTGTCTGTCTGTCTGTCTGTCTGTCTGTCTGTCTGTCTGTCTGTCTGTCTGTCTGTCTGTCTGTCTGTCTGTCTGTCTGTCTGTCTGTCTGTCTGTCTGTCTGTCTGTCTGTCTGTCTGTCTGTCTGTCTGTCTGTCTGTCTGTCTGTCTGTCTGTCTGTCTGTCTGTCTGTCTGTCTGTCTGTCTGTCTGTCTGTCTGTCTGTCTGTCTGTCTGTCTGTCTGTCTGTCTGTCTGTCTGTCTGTCTGTCTGTCTGTCTGTCTGTCTGTCTGTCTGTCTGTCTGTCTGTCTGTCTGTCTGTCTGTCTGTCTGTCTGTCTGTCTGTCTGTCTGTCTGTCTGTCTGTCTGTCTGTCTGTCTGTCTGTCTGTCTGTCTGTCTGTCTGTCTGTCTGTCTGTCTGTCTGTCTGTCTGTCTGTCTGTCTGTCTGTCTGTCTGTCTGTCTGTCTGTCTGTCTGTCTGTCTGTCTGTCTGTCTGTCTGTCTGTCTGTCTGTCTGTCTGTCTGTCTGTCTGTCTGTCTGTCTGTCTGTCTGTCTGTCTGTCTGTCTGTCTGTCTGTCTGTCTGTCTGTCTGTCTGTCTGTCTGTCTGTCTGTCTGTCTGTCTGTCTGTCTGTCTGTCTGTCTGTCTGTCTGTCTGTCTGTCTGTCTGTCTGTCTGTCTGTCTGTCTGTCTGTCTGTCTGTCTGTCTGTCTGTCTGTCTGTCTGTCTGTCTGTCTGTCTGTCTGTCTGTCTGTCTGTCTGTCTGTCTGTCTGTCTGTCTGTCTGTCTGTCTGTCTGTCTGTCTGTCTGTCTGTCTGTCTGTCTGTCTGTCTGTCTGTCTGTCTGTCTGTCTGTCTGTCTGTCTGTCTGTCTGTCTGTCTGTCTGTCTGTCTGTCTGTCTGTCTGTCTGTCTGTCTGTCTGTCTGTCTGTCTGTCTGTCTGTCTGTCTGTCTGTCTGTCTGTCTGTCTGTCTGTCTGTCTGTCTGTCTGTCTGTCTGTCTGTCTGTCTGTCTGTCTGTCTGTCTGTCTGTCTGTCTGTCTGTCTGTCTGTCTGTCTGTCTGTCTGTCTGTCTGTCTGTCTGTCTGTCTGTCTGTCTGTCTGTCTGTCTGTCTGTCTGTCTGTCTGTCTGTCTGTCTGTCTGTCTGTCTGTCTGTCTGTCTGTCTGTCTGTCTGTCTGTCTGTCTGTCTGTCTGTCTGTCTGTCTGTCTGTCTGTCTGTCTGTCTGTCTGTCTGTCTGTCTGTCTGTCTGTCTGTCTGTCTGTCTGTCTGTCTGTCTGTCTGTCTGTCTGTCTGTCTGTCTGTCTGTCGCGAGTCCGACTCGCGCACGTAGAGTTCCGTACCACGATAGCAAAAAACGATAAAAAAAAAAGTTAATTAATAAAATCAAAAAACCCGACTGCTTGAAAAGCGAACTAAAAAGACGTAAACAAGGAGAAAATCATGCTGTGCTGTCGGAGGATACATCTTCGCGAGCTGGCTGACCAAAACCAGACGTATCCTCCGACTGCACAGCATGATTTTCTCCTTGTTTACGTCTTTTTAGTTCGCTTTTCAAGCAGTCGGGTTTTTTGATTTTATTAATTAACTTTTTTTATTTATAACTTTTTAGTTTTTTTTTTTTCGAATTAGGTACATTTAAACATATAAGTGTTATATATTTTTGAAATCACCTCCACCTAGGTTTGGAAGAAAAAAAAAATTCGGGCCCCCACAATATGGCGCCCAAGAACCGCCATTTTCCTATTTTCCAATTTTCATGTAGCCAGTGACACTCGCGGGGTTAAGACGAATCGATTGACGTAAGAACCATCAAAATCGGCCCACGCGTTTGGTCTCTAGAACGCCACATAGGAACAAACATACATACATACATACATACATACATACTTACATACATACATAGACTGATAAACACATTACCCTCCTTCGGCAGTCGGGTAAAAACACGTTGGTTGTATGGGAGCCCCACTTAAATACTTATTTTAATCTCTTTTTAGCATTTTTTGTTATACCGGCAACAGAAGTATATCATCTGTCAAAATTTCAACTGTCTAGCTATCACGGTTCATGAGATACAGCCTGGTGACAGACGGACAGACAGACAGACGGATCGCGGAGTCTTATTAATAGGGTCCCGTTTTTACCCTTTGGGTACGGAACCCTAAAAAATGAGAGAACATTACTTTAATGTGTTTTCGGCAATCAAAGCTCTCAAGCTTCTGAAGGTCAAGCAAATGACCTTCCTGCTGTAGAACTTTATCAATACGTTAATAGCTCCACTATATCGCTGAAGATTACCAAGCAACATAATCAGAGTTATTTTGACAGGTACTTAACATAACCTATAAATATATATAGCCTTTTCCCAGATTTTTCAAGCCCAGATCTTTGGGCAACAAATGAACACCGGGATTGGTACATCCTGGGACAGCACACGGAGACACATATTTCGAGAAAAATTTAATTTACTGAATGATAGGTTACAAATGTATGGATTTGACAGCTTTCAATAGCCATAGCGACGATCGCCACATATCGTGAAAAAATGGCAGTTCACATCCCCATCCCAACGTACAAATAACATACAACTAGAACAAATCGCCGTGGGTTCAAGCATTTTTGCCATACCTATTATTGGAATCAAATATAACAGCTCACAATAATATTAATGAAAATTGTATCCGTGGTGCTAGACAACTGGGCTTATCACAGTTCTAAATAAAAAACTTTGGCCTTGTTTGTTCTGTCTCCTGGTTGGTATGGAGGGGAGTACATTTTTTTTTTCCTACTCCTACGTTATTCTTTTCTGATTAATTTCGTTGCGGGATCCAAGACAGTTAAATTAATTCTCCAGGACTTCGTCGAGTTTCACTGCCTCAGCGCTTTTCTGGTGGTCGCCACTGTTGATTCTGACTTTAAGTAATTGCATTGGTTTGGGAATAGTGCGGTGAAATTGTCTCAAAAAAAAGTCCAACTTACATTCCCTGAAATGTAACCGATAAAAAAAAGTTTTTTATTCTTCCAAACCCACCGTGTGGGTTACCAAAATAAAGAGTTTTAAGAGGTGATTGCAAATATATTTTACACTTATGTTTAAATGTACCTAAATCTTAAAAATAAATATTTAGAAAGTTATAAATATAAAAAGTTTATCCAAAAAATCAAAAAACCCGACTGCTTAAAAAGCGAACTAAAAAGACGTAAACAAGAAGAAAATCATGCTGTGCAGTCGGTGGTCGGTCGGTCGGTGGTGTGTGGTCGGTGATTTAACAATGTAAGTATATGTATTTGAAATCGCCTTTATTTTGATAACCCACACGGTGGGTTTGGAAGAAAAAAAAAGCCAATATCCGCCATTTTTCTATTTTCCATTTTTAATGCAGCTAGTGACACTCCCAGGGTTACGACGCGCGACGAATCGATTGACGTATGAATCATTAAAATCGGCCAACGCGTTTGGTCTCTAGAACGCCACATAGGAACAAACATATATACATACATAGACTGATAAACATATTACCTACCTTCGGCAGTCGGTTAAAAAACGGCAACTCGGCGCCGATGTTCGAAGCTCTGGGAACCTAGATTCGATTCATAACACATTACCGATGAGCCACTTGGCTCGTTTTTCGAGTGTTAAGTCACTGTCACACACACATCGCAAGCAGCTGGTACTTGACAGATCCGATGGCTGGTGTACGCATACCATTGACTTAACAGTCGATCCGCGACTGATTAGTCTCGCATTAAGACTAGCCTAATGCGAGGTCCTAGGCTAGGGTTGTGTCGGGTGATATCAGCTGGACGACCTGCCGACTGCCGACCTGACTGCTTACCGAAATAACTCGTAGAATTGCCAAACTTAAGGGTCAATGCGTAGGGCACATTGCTCACAGAATTAATAGCCAAAAAGTTTTGATCGAAAGATCGCGGCAGATGCAGCGTTGGAAGGCCTCAGTGATACAAAACTAGTCTAATAACCTATTTCGCGGGCTATATTAAAGGTGCTAGTTGAAGCTGGGTTCCCACTACAATGTGTTGGGCTGTGTCGTATCATAGCGCCTTTTATCATCGTTGATCGGCAACAGTACTCGTTCTGATGTATCGTAGACGTTTTATTGGCACATTGCTCACAGAATTAATAGCCAAAAAGTTTTGATCGAAAGATCGCGGCAGATGCAGCGTTGGAAGGCCTCAGTGATACAAAACTAGTCTAATAACCTATTTCGCGGGCTATATTAAAGGTGCTAGTTGAAGCTGGGTTCCCACTACAATGTGTTGGGCTGTGTCGTATCATAGCGCCTTTTATCATCGTTGATCGGCAACAATACTCGTTCTGATGTATCGTAGACGTTTTATTGGTGTATCCCGCAGGTTTCCGCGCCATGAAACACCCAGACACTGTAATGTGAACCTAACTTTTAAGAATCAGATAAAAAGGCATTTGATCTTCGCATTTTTGAATGCTATCGGTCTTTTTATCTGGGTAGAAATGTGTGCATTACGTTGTGGAAATAAATGTTACTATTCTATCGAAATTTTCGTCGTTTTACTATTTTTTCACAGATGGGGCTACAATAGTTTCATGGACAGGTGCGATATGTACATTTGGAGTGGATGCGGCGGCACTAGAAACAAATTCGTTACTAAAGCAATTTGTGAAAATTACTGTATGCAGCCTCCACAACCCAGCTGTTCCGTAGATTCCGGTATCAAGGCAACTCATTCTAAACGTCCATGACTTTATTAAATCAATTTATAAGTATTTTTGTATTTTTTTGGAATTTCCGTTCTTGATTCTATAGTGAAATCTATACGGCCGTCCGAAAGTTTGCCAAGTTAAGGTCTATCCACACATGTCAGGGCCGTGCACGGGACGTACGTTGCCGACTTGTAGTCACACCAAATTATCACACCAGTATGACAAACAGGATTCTTTTTCGCGTTTGTCACACCTTTGATTTTTTCACACCTTGTTTACGATAATTGCTAGTGCAGTACCTACCTATATATTCCAATGCCTTTTACTTATTACCTACCTATATATTCCAATGCCTTTTACTTATTTATACCAAATAAAATAAAATAACAATTGTATATTGACAATACTTACTATAAGTAATTGAGAACTAGCTAAGAACTTTAGGTAAAGTTAGGGACCTAGAACATGAATTGGCTCATGCTAATTCTCTAATCCAAAATCTGCAAAAAGAACAATCATGTACTCAGGTACAGGAAACATGCCATTTATATAGTGAATTAATAAAATCAAATTGTAAACCTCATTCCATAACCACTATTGACCTGACTGAAGATTCCTTATTAAATGAGACAAATAGGTATAAAGTTAGTCATAAAAAATTGAAAAAGTATGCAAAATTTAATAAAATAATTAAAAATTATACCCAGTACAGGAAACAACACAAACTTTTCTTAAAAAATATTCCACTCAGAAAAGAACGTGTTGACCTGCTTAAAAAATTAAATAATTACCAGATCAAATTAGAAGACAGCATAAAAATCTTTGAAATTGACACACAGCGCTTACAAAATGATATTCAGGTACTTGAGGATAAACTGGGCTCCCTTTACTGTAAATATGTTAGCTCCCAGTTACAAATTAAGGAACACATTCTGGCCGCAAACGAATTGCTGATGTGTCAATGTAATTGTCAGATAGACTCAAACCTGAAGACTGTTCAGCCAATGACAATGGAGGTCCAGCCTCGTGCTGACAGGGTGTCTTAGGACAGTGTCTTTGACCTAGACATTCCTGATATTTCACAGGAAGTGTCTCAAGTTGACCGGCCTGAGACTGCATCCTTTCCAACAAATAATGGTTTGAAATATTTTTTTTTTTTAATCATGGTTTTAATTCGGTTATGTATGCAGATGGTATTGGAAGAGGTTTAGGTAAATTATTAAATAGCAATCAGAGTTATTCAACTTTGAATTATTGTATGCCTGGGTCATCTTACAAGCATATCATGGAATCTGTAACAAATAATGTATACAAATCAGATACCAATGTAACTGTCTTTATAGGTAACAGTTTGGATGTAAAAAAAGATGACATCACTGAGTGTGTAACGGAGTTGTTAAAGTTAAATTGTAATAAAATCGTATTGTGTGCTTTTCCGTATTTGGAAAAATTGTCTAGTAGACAAAATAATTATATACACATGCTGAATAAGCATGTTCATTTCCTTGTCAGCCATTACAGCGACAAATTAGTTTTTTTGGACATCAACATTTTTGTTGATAAATTAAAAACGACAGGCAATACAGTGTATCTGCCTATTAGGGTAAGACGTCAAATAGCGAGGCTATTATCTTTTACTATAAACTCAGACATAAATAGTATGTCGAAGGCATGTACTGTAGTTGATATTAGTAGTAATACTAATATACAGGTAGTCAATAAGTTTAATAACGTTAGCACTTTTGCTATTAATATTTATAGTTTAAACTAGTTTGTAGGACAAGGGAGGGTACCAACAACGAAATAGTTACTACTACATTCACCATCAAGAAGGTACCTTCTTGCTCTCACTTAGTTAATTTAAAAAAAGGGGCTAAGCAGAATTCCTTGAAATTATTCCATTAAAATATTCAAGGTTTTTCTGCTAAGCAATTGGAAATAGAACTGTTTTTGGAAAAAACAATGTTTGAAATTGTTTGTTTTACTAAGCATTGGCTGAAAGATCATACAATGCTAATTAATTATGAAAATTATACCGTGGGTAGTTGTTTTAATAGAAATATTATGTTGCGTGGAGGTTCACTTATATTAATTAAAAATGGTATTAAATCAAAACCTCGTAAAGATATTGTAGATCTATCAGTTGAACATAGTGTTGAACTGTCATGCGTTGAGCTGGATAAGCATGTTTTAGTGTGCGTTTACAGACCCCCCAATTATGGTAACTACTCTATATTTGAGTCAGTGATGGAAGATGTTTCGGCAAAACTTGCAACTGGAAATAAACTAATCATAATCTGTGGTGATTTTAATATAAATATTTTAGAGAGTAATTCAGATAGCAGTAGATTATTAAATCTCTTCAAATCATTTAATTTGTCACATGTGTTTATGGAACCAACACGAACTACTGTGACTTCTGGTACATGTATTGATAATGTATTTTGTTGCTGCGACTACTTAGACAAACCCATTATAAATTGTCTGCCTTCGGATCATAGTGGGCTATTGGTAACCTTTGAGTCCAACATACCAATTCAACAAGTGCAGATTCAATCCAGACCAATAACATCCGGTAAATTAAATCAGTTTAACAGCAGTTTAATTAGTAAGCTAAGTGATCAAGACCTTACAGTGAATGATGGTAATATTCTATATAAAAAAGTTTTCTCAGTAATCCAAAAGGAGTTCAATAATACTTTTAGGAAGAAAACTAAAATTGTATGCCCTAAGTTTTTATTCAGTGACTGGGCGACTGAAGGACTCAGGAAAAGTAGGGAAAGACTTTACGAGCTCTATGGGCTTAAGCCTTCTATTAACACTGAAACTTTTAACAAGTATGTTGCTACTTATTCAAATTTTTTTAGAAATACGTGTAAAGTAGCTAAGGCTTTATACATTGGCAATAAAGTTAAAACCGCAGAAAATAAAATCAAGACAGTTTGGAAAATTATAAACAATGAAACGAACAGGAACAAAAGAAATAATACTGATTACACGCTTGAAACTACAAATGGACTTATTAGAGATAACAAAAAAGTTGCTCAAGAATTTGTGGATTTCTTTACCAGCATCCCAATTAAAACTACTGAAACCCTAAATTCTTCGCCCTCACTTGCTTCTGGTTTATTAAACGCAAACGTTTCAGCCTGCCCGACAGAATTTAACTTTTCACATGTAAACCCAATAACAGTAATAAAAGCTTTTAAGCAAATCAAGATCAAATTGACCGAAGATCTATGGGGAATGTCCATCAAAGTTTGTACCTCCATTATTCAGACTTTTGCTCCGTACTTAGCTTTAATTTTTAATTTGTGTGTAGATCAAGGAGTCTTTCCGGATCTAATGAAACATAGTAAGGGTATACCACTTTTTAAATCCGGGAACAGTAAAGACACAAATAATTATAGACCAGTATCGGTGCTGCCGGTTTTCAGCAAGATATTTGAAAAGATAATGCTAAATCAGATGCTCATTCATTTTAATACGAATAACATCCTACACGATAAACAGTATGGTTTTACCAAAGGACGTTGTACGACTGACGCTTGTGTCACCTTATTAAAACATATCTTTGAAGCGTGGGAAGAGGCACAAGATGCCATAGGGGTTTTCTGCGACCTGTCGAAAGCATTTGATTGCGTTAATCATGAAACATTACTTTTGAAACTTGAGCATTACGGGCTAGGCCAATCAGCGTTGAGTTTAGTTAAATCTTATTTAAATGATAGACAGCAATTAGTTCAAATAAACGGTGTCAATTCGTCCGGGTTAACCGTGAAAATGGGGGTACCCCAGGGTTCAATTTTGGGTCCTTTCTTGTTTCTAGTCTACATTAACGATTTACCTCATCTATTGAAAAACAATCTAACATGGTGTTATTTGCTGATACACTTTGACACTTCGTTGATTTTTAAGATAAATAGACGTACGAGTAACGTTGACGACGTAAATACCGTCTTGCGACAGGTTCAAAGTTGGTTCACAGCTAATAATCTAGTTTTAAATGCTAAAAAGACTAAGTGCATAAAATTTGTCTTGCCGAATGTCAAAAGTAATGATTGTGATATTTTATTAAACAAGGAGAAGCTAGAATTCGTCGATAAAACGGTTTTTCTGGGGATCACGCTAGACTCGAGGTTGCAATGGGGGCCTCATTTAATATCACTTGCGGGGCGGCTAAGCCCGGCAGCTTATGCTGTTAGAAAAATACGTCAGTTTACTGATGTCGATACCGCAAGATTAGTCTATTTTAGTTATTTTCATAGTATAATGTCTTACGGTATCTTACTATGAGGAAGGGCTGCAGACATTGAGTAAATTTTTATTCTGCAAAAACGAGCTATTAGAGCGATATACAATCTTCGCCGGCGCGATTCTCTAAGGGAACTGTTTAAGAACATTAACATCATGACGGTACCTTGTCAATATATTTGTGAAAACATCATGTATGTTAGAAAGTATTTACATCTTTTTAGTAAAAACGGCGACAGACATAATTATGTTACTAGAAATAGGGACCAACTAATTCAACCAGGTTTCAGGCTGGCTAAAGTAGCATCATCTTTTATGGGGTACTGTATAAAATGTTACAATAAAATTCCTTCCCACATTCTACAACTAAATGAGACGAAATTTAAGACTTGTATAAAACGCACACTATGTAGGCAAGCATATTATAAGTTGGGGGATTACATCGCTGATTAAAATGCTTGGCTCAATGCTGGTCCTGCTCCGCAGCCACTAGGGCGCAAGAACAATTAGTGATGGGCAGAAAAGTATCGAAGTATTGTTGGACCTGCTGAAGACTGAATGAAAATTTTTGTATTGTATAAACTTAATTTCTTTTAGTATTATATAATTGCACAGCACATGTGTGAGTACTATGTTCCGACTGTAGATAAATCTTCCATTCACTGTACCTATGTGTCGTTCGTTGACTTCTGTGTGCCCTGGCAGTTGAGTGTGTCATGCTCTCTCTAATTTCTCTCTGATGGTGGCACATGTGTTGGATCATTCGGTTCCCTTCATGATGGTTGAGCTGAGTGGTGCCGATCCATGCGTCATGTTCGTGAACGGGCGCCATCAGTTGGGATTGGTCATAACTTAGCTGTCTCGGCCTGTTAAAGTGCTTTTTTTTTTAATTATTTGTTACTCTAGACGCTCTTACGTACACGTCTTTTTACATCGTTCTCACATATATGTATTTTTCAACAAGAATGATGTAACCAAAAACTTAAACGTAATTAAAACTGATTGAAAAGAGTATCCGGGGAGTTTCTTGCAAATTCTTCTCCATTGAGACCTACAGACGCTTGCGAATTTGCAACTAGAGTCATCTTTATATTAATTTTTTGTTTGACAATTCAAAAGCTACCTACCTACCCTACCCTACCTACCCTACCTACCCTACCCTACCTACCCTACCCTACCTACCCTACCTACCCTACCCTACCTACCCTACCCTACCTACCCTACCCTACCTACCCTACCCTACCTACCCTACCCTACCTACCCTACCCTACCCTACCTACCCTACCCTACCTACCCTACCCTACCCTACCTACCCTACCCTACCTACCCTACCTACCCTACCCTACCTACCCTACCCTACCTACCCTACCTACCCTACCCTTCCTACCCTACCCTACCTACCCTACCCTACTTACCCGTCTCTCGCGATCCCCCGCCCTCGCTAGTTCAGTTTTAAGCGACTCCGCGCTCAATAATCGGGAAAATCGGAAACTTATCGCAGTTTTCAGTGAGTGATAGCTCAGAGTGTTCGGGCTAGTGAGTGTTGTATGCGCGCACCAAGAGAAGTCATCGGACTCCACTTTTGGTATTTTTCCTGGGTAAAAGAAGAAAAATTCAGAAAGTATTTTTCATAAACCCTTAAACGCTGTTGAATTCTGAGTGGTGAATCCCTGATTTTTTGGAGTGCTGGGCTGCGCCCTCGCTGCCCGCACATTTTGAGGTGTCCTCCAGATTTTTCCGGTGCAACACCGGAGACCTGCAGGCGAAAGAAGAAATACCACCCTTCTTCCAAGACTTCGCCTGGGGGCGAGAGACAAATACTGGTTTTGCCCACCTATGGGCCATCGACGAGTCGTGAAGTTTCCGACAGCAAAACTTTTCAATAGTGTGGTGCAAACTTTTAACAGTGCAGTTCCGGTTCATAACCTAAAAGTGTTTTTTCGCTAGTGAATAACTCGGAACTTAAAGCGAAGACATAGTATTTTTATCACGGGATATTCACCCCCACTGTGGCCCTCAGCACCTTACTGAATTTCAGATTTTTAAGGCACAGACTCGCGCGGATAAAAATTAATCAGTGAGACCACGTTTTCCATACTTAACCTCAAAGAAAAAACGTGGTCGAAAAATCCTGAAGGTGGAAGACATCGAGGATCGTTATCCGCGTGGTGGCCTGTGCCGAGCTGACTATAGAGCTGACTATAGAACAGCTCCATAAAATTCTCAGCAGGAAACATCGAGGGAACTCCTCAACCCCTGGCCTGACGTCACCCGAGTCTGGACTTGTGTTGGACACTCCCTCCCCACTTCCCCAAATACCTACCCCCCCCAACTTTTATTTTTAGAGATTACCCCCTTCGGGATATCTCGGCCAAAAATAGTGGTAGACCACCCAGGTTGGGTCCATAGTGACCGGCTTGAGGAGCCCTATTTCTTGGCCCCAACAGATTTCCACCCAAAAAATTTCGCCCACCCCCCCCCCCTTCACCCCCTCCAAACTTTGGATTTTACCCCCCCCCAACCTCCCTCAAAATAATTTCTCCCCTCGGGCTATCACAGCCAAATATAGAGGCAGACCACCCGAGCTTGGGTCCATTGTAACCGGCTTGAGGAGCCCTATCTTTTGGCCCCGTCAGAAACCCCCCCCCCCACCCCTTATTTTATTACCGCACCCCCCTCGTCCTATCTCGGCCCAGGTCAGGGCTGGAACATCCGAGCTTGGACTTATTCTGTCCGGCTCGAGCAGCCCCTTCGACTGGCCCCAACAAAGGACAACTTCTCTGCACCAGCGAAACCAGAACAACAAAAAACAAAATTCCCCAACCGGTAGTACCAGTAAGCGACAAACAACTTAGCTTACTGAAGGACAACCCAGGAGCAAATAGCTCATTACTAAACGCCCAGACTCGGACGACAGCAGTTCCCGAGCACGATCAGACCTAGATTTTAATAAAATTGTAACTAGCATAAGGACATATAGCAGCATTATTGTGCTGCTATAAGTAGGTTAAGACATTGTTAAGCGTTATTCGCTTAATAATTTATTTAAAAACTTTTTAACTGACGTATAGTAGTACCTTTTGCTACTATACAAAAATAACACAGCATTTTATTGCAAACTTAAATTTTTAAATTTTTAGACTAGGACATATACATATAGCAGTACTATTGTACTGCTATACTATAGGATAGGACTTAGCTATTAGATTTTAAACTCTGTTGACAAGTACCCTAATTGAGAAGGGGAACCTCAACACTGACACAAGAAGCGGGGTATCTTTTACAATACCCCCTTTTTCATCTTATTCTTAAAATTTACACACAATTGGGGTGCCTTTTACACCACCCCTCTTAGACGCAACACTAATCCCCATAACCTACACAAGTCAGGATGAGCGGAATGCCTGGTGTGCGCACGCCCGTTAAGAGCCGGTCTCTTGCAACGGCCTCGCAGAATAAAAGCCCACAAAAAGTACCTGAACAAGCAGGACCTTCGACGCAAAGCGTCAGAAGGAGTGTGGGCGAATGGGAGGCGGGTAAAACCGTCACCAAGAGGACTCCTACTCCCAAAAAACTGGACCAAACACCTCCAGTTATGTCGATCTCCTTTGAGGTCGGCAGCCCGCCTACCCAAAAAACCAGAGTTCACGAGGCCAGGATGTGTTCGAATAAGATAAAAGCTTTGATGACTACCTCGAAGACTACAAAAAACGAAATAAAAGCCGAGGTGAAAGCGCAAGCAGACCGACTCTACCGGATCGTCAAAGAGCTGGAGAGCACCAAACAACCCCCAACCACACAGAAAATGGCGACGACCGGGACCCAGGTCCAGGAGGCGCAGAAGACCGAGGAATCTTCTACCCCTCCTCCAGAGGTCATCAGAGAGGGAGAAGCGGAAGCCCTCAGAAAAGCCCTGGAGGAGCATAGTCGGAACTTGGCCGCACACAGCGAGAAGATGGACAGGCTGAAGGAGGCACTACAAACTGGCCAAGAACACATGGAGAAGCTCTCCTATGCCAGTGTAGCGGCAAGTCGGCCTGCCATTCAAACGCCAAAACTATCAGCACTACACTCGATAGTAGTGACGGCCAAGGACGAGGAGGAATCCGGTGAGCAAGTCCTGGACAGGATCCGAAAGGTAGTTAACGCTAAGGAAGGGGGCATTCAAGTTGAAACAGTTCGTAAGGCGAAAGACAGAAAGGTCATAATGGGCTGTCGCACGGAAGATGAAAGGCGTAAGCTGCGAGAGAGGATCAGCAAGGCGCCTGAGCTGGAGGTTCAGGACATAAAAAATAGAAACCCTCAGGTTATAATAAAAGAGGTGATGCAGTATCTCACTAACGAGGAGATACTAAAAGCGCTGCAGAAACAAAACTCCAGCATCTTTGTGAACCTCAAGGACGAGCACAGTAAGGTGGAAGTCCTCTATAGAAAGCGCGCCAGAAACCAGCTCAAGTGTCATGTAGTGTTGAGGGTCGCCACAGAGGTCTGGCGGCGCATGCTCGAGGCCGGATCAGTGCACGTGGAGCTTTATCGGGTTAGGGTCGAAGACCAGTCCCCGCTTGTCCAGTGCTCGCTCTGCCTCGGGTATGGGCATAGCCGACGCACTTGCACGGATACCGTGGCAAAGTGCAGCCACTGTGGCGGACCTCACATGAGGACGGAGTGCGTGGACTGGAGCGCCGGGCTACCACCGACCTGTTGCAATTGCATACGGGCCAAAATTGACAGCACGCATCATCACGCCTTCAGCTCAGAGTGCGCAGTCAGAAGGAGATGGGACGCTATAGCCCGCTCATCCATAGCGTATTGCTAAGGGCGCCCCGGGGACTCCTGCCCAACAAACAGCAAGACCATACCGAGTGGCCCAAGCGAATCTTCAACGCAAGGAACTGGCGACCACCGAACTCTTTATAGAGGCCAGTGAACGGAAGATCTCGTGGGCACTGATTCAGGAGCCGTATGTGGGTGGAGCACGAAGTATGAAGAGCTACCGTGGAGCGAGAATCTACCAGTGCGAGGTCGATGGAAGTGGGAGGGTTAAAGCGGCGATAGCCGTCTTTGATCATGACTTGGACGTCATACCCTACCCGAAACTCACCTCAAATAACATCGTTGTAGTGGGGATCCGAACCAAAGCCTGGGAAATCGCAGTAGTCTCTTATTACTTCGAGCCAGACCAACCCATAGGGCCATACTTGGACCAGATGACCCGGATCAACGCGGAAGTGGCCAACGGTAGGTTGCTGATAGGTGGCGACGCGAATGCGAAAAGTGCCTGGTGGGGCAGCATCAAAGAAGATCCTTGAGGAGAGGAAATGTCCGCAACCCTGGATGAACTCGAGCTTCAGGTACTAAACACTGGTGACGCTCCCACCTTTGACACCATCAGAGGTGGTAGAGCGTATAGAAGCCACGTGGACGTCACGGCATGTTCGCTCGACCTTTTTGACCTGGTGGACGGCTGGCGGGTCGACACAGGAGCAACATCCTCGGACCACAACATGATATTTTTTAATGTCAATACGACAAGGGAAAAGGGTGTTAACATCACTAGGACTACTAGGATGTTCAACACCAGAAAAGCGAATTGGGAAGCTTTTGGAAACAAATTAGAAGAAATTAAAATCAGAGAAAAAGTAAACTTAGAAAGAATAATAGAAATAGATAATAAACAACACTTAGAGGAAATAACAGTTAAATATATAAATATAATATCAGAAGCATGTCAAATCACTATCCCAAAAATAAATAAGAAAACAAAAATTACTTGTCCGTGGTGGTCCGAGGAGCTTACTGTGAAGAAGAGGGAGGTTATGACGAAAAAGAACCGCATCCGCAATGCCGCGCCGGTCCGGCGAGCGAAGGTCGTTGGCGAGTATCTGAAAGCAAAAGAAGAGTATGAGATGCAGGCAAAGAATGCCCAAATCGCCAGTTGGAAGGAGTTTTGCCGGAGGCAGGATCGTGAGGGAGTTTGGGAGAGTTTCTACAGGATCATTCGTAGGACCACCAAAAGGCAAGAAGAACTGACCCTTTGCAGCGATGGTGTGTTCCTCAATCCGAGTGAGTCGGCCGCCCTACTTGCAGATACGTTCTACCCCGAAGACAGAGTAGACCAGGACAACGCTGACCACAGGCGAATTAGAGAAGCAGCTAGCCGAGTAAATGAGTGGGCCCATGATGAACATCATGATCCCCCATTTACGACGCTGGAGCTGAAGTCCGCCGTGGCGGGTTTCAATCCCAAAAAGGCACCAGGAGGGGATGGACTGACTTCTGATATCTGCAGTCGAGCGATTCACCAGGACCTAGACGCTTTCCTTGCCCTCTACAATAAGTGCCTCGAATTGGCACACTTCCCGACCACCTGGAAGGAGGCTACAGTCGTAGTCCTCAGAAAGCCGGGCAAGGATAGCTACACCACCCCTAAGGCATACAGACCAATCGGTCTACTGCCTGTTCTGGGGAAGGTCCTGGAGAGGATGGTCGTAGCGCGCCTAAAATATCAGCTTGTACCGCGGTTTAGTACTCGTCAGTTTGGCTTCATGCCCCAGAGGAGCACCGAGGACGCCCTCTATACGCTAGTAGAGCACGTAAAGGACAATTTGAGGCTGAAGAAGCTAATTGTCCTGGTGTCATTGGATATAGAGGGCGCCTTCGATAGCGCCTGGTGGCCAGCCATAAGGGTCAGACTGGCTGAGGAAAAGTGCCCGGTTAACGTTAGGAGGCTGATAGACAGCTATCTCGACGGTAGGAAGGTCAAGGTTCGGTATGCCGGGGAGGAATGCACGCGAGAGACTAGCAAGGGCTGTGTCCAGGGGTCGATCGGTGGTCCAATCCTGTGGAACCTCGTTCTCGACCCACTACTGCAGGACCTTGAGCAGCGTGGAATTTTCGTGCAGGCGTTCGCGGATGATATAGTCTTGGTTGTAGATGGGGACACGGCGACTGAAGTCTCAAGATCTGCCAATGCAGCCCTCGCCCATGTTCAGGGTTGGGGCGTCCGAAATAAGCTGAGGTTTGCACCGCACAAAACCTGTGCGATGACCATAACCAATAAGCTTAAGTACGACACTCCAATACTGAGCATGGCCGGGGTCGACATCGGTATGGTCAAGAAAATGAAATTGCTGGGTCTAACCATAGACGAAAAGCTCACTTTTAATGAGCATGCCGCGAACGTCTGCAAGAGGGCAGCTAACGTATACAAGCGGCTGTCCCGAGCGGCAAAGGTGAGCTGGGGATTAAACACACAAGTAATACACACAATTTACACGGCAACGATTGAGCCCATAGTGACATACGCAGCCGCCGCCTGGGCACCCGCTGCAAAGAAGTTGGGTATACGGAAGAAGTTAGGCTCTGTTCAACGAGGATTCGCTCAGAAGCTCTGCAAATCTTACCGTACTGTCTCTCTGAACTCGGCACTGGCACTGTCTGGGATACTACCTCTAGACCTGCGCATACAAGAGGCAGCCGACCTGTATAAAGCGAGGAGAGGGTCATCCCGGTTTGTGCCAGGAGATAGGGAGATCGAGAGTGCGGTGAGGTTTGCAGAAGCCCCTCATCCAGCTACACAAACGCCCCTGGAGTTCATGTGCCTGGCAGACCAAGAGTTACTAGACAGTAACAATGTGCAGGCGGTGCGAATATTCACCGACGGCAGCAAGATTGAGGGGAAGGTCGGAGCCGCATTATCCATTTGGGATAATGAGGGCGAAATCCGGAACCTCAAGCTTAGTCTTGCCGCGTACTGCACAGTCTACCAGGCGGAACTCCTGGCCATTTGCAAGGCGACAGAAGTGATCCTCGCGCGGCAAGAGGCGAGCTATGGTTTGTACAGCGACTCAATGTCCGCATTGCAGACGCTTGCAAACCATGGCTCGCTCCATCCCCTGGCAGTTCGCGCGCGCGCAAACCTGGCTCACGCCCTGTGCCAGAACAAAGCTGTGACTTTGTTCTGGATCAAGGCCCACGCGGGCCTGCCGGGGAATGAGCGAGCGGACGAGTTGGCTAAGGAAGCAGCATTGTCGTTACGGAGGAAGCCGGACTACGACCAGTGTCCGGTTTCATTTATCAAGCGACAGATCCGTTTGGAATCGCTTGATGAATGGAATCGAAGATATGTGTCGGGCGAGACTGCTTCGGTGACGAAAATGTTTCTTCCGGATGCAATAGCGGCTTTCCGTATCGTACAACAGGTGCGGCCCGAAGGCGTCCTCACGCAAGTTTTGACGGGGCACGGTGGGTTCTCTGAATACTTGAATCGCTTTAAGTGTAAGGATAGCCCATCGTGCGTCTGCGATCCAGGCGTGGCAGAGACTGTCCAGCACATACTTGTAGAATGCCCGTTATTTATCAGGGAGCGCTACCAACTTGAATGTGAGCTGGACAGGAAAATAACGAGGGAGAGCCTGCATGGGCTCATGGACAAAAAGACGAGGGAAAAGTTCATAGAATACTGTATTAGAGTAGCCACTGCGGTTATACACAGGAACAAAACCTGAAGCGCACCGTGCTTCATTAGTATTTTGCACAATATTCAAATGTAAGCACGGAATGCAGCAAGGACACGTATAGCCGGCAGTATTTTATGTTAGTACCTAAGTTCTTAGACTGTGTAAATTAATATTTTTGTGTGATAAACAGCACTTTTGTGTTTTATCCCTAGCTACACTGTATTCTCTGTGATCTAAATGTATTCCTCTGTAATAAAAGCACCTTTTGCATTTTTGTATATCTGTGATGTACAGCTCTGTTGCTCAACAAGTGATAAATAGCACATTTTGCTCAGTTTGTACATATTATAGCACTTTGTATTTTACCTATTTTTATAATAAATAAATTATGCCCGTAGACTAGACTAAATAAAAGTGGGACTCCTACCCACAGAATGCAAGATGATGAATGCAAGAAAGAATTAGGATGAAGAATGAATGTACGAGAGGCATAAAAGATTGACCGGAATGACTGAGGTTGAGCACATAAGGCGCCAATATCGTTGGCGGGGATTAGTGTTAAGCAAAGAAAAAAAAAAAAAAAAAAAAAAAAAAAAAAAAAAAAAAACCCTACCTACCCTACCCTACCTACCCTGTGGTGGTCCGAGGAGCTCACTGTGAAGAAGAGGGAGGTGATGACGAAGAAGAACCGCATCCGCAATGCCGCGCCGGTCCGGCGAGCGAAGGTCGTTGGCGAGTACCTGAAAGCAAAAGAAGAGTATGAGATGCAGGCGAAGAATGCCCAAATCGCCAGTTGGAAGGAGTTTTGCCGGAAGCAGGATCGTGAGGGAGTTTGGGCGAGTTTCTACAGGATCATCGGTAAGACCGCCAAAAGGCAAGAAGAACTGACCCTTTGCAGCAATGGTGCATTCCTCAATCCGAGTGAATCGGCCGCCCTACTAGCGGATACGTTCTACCCCGAAGACAGAGTAGACCAGGACAACGCTGACCACAGGCGAATTAGAGAAGCAGCCAGCCGAGTAAATGAGTGGGCCCATGATGAACATCATGATCCCCCATTTACAACGCTGGAGCTGAAGTCCGCCGTGGCGGGTTTTAATCCCAAAAAGGCACCAGGAGGGGATGGACTGACTTCTGATATCTGCAGTCGAGCGATCCACCAGGACCCGGACGCTTTCCTTGCCCTCTACAATAAGTGCCTCGAATTGGCACACTTCCCGACCACCTGGAAGGAGGCTACAGTCGTAGTCCTCAGAAAGCCGGGCAAGGATAGCTATACCACCCCTAAGGCATACAGACCAATCGGTCTACTGCCTGTTCTGGGGAAGATCCTGGAGAGGATGGTCGTAGCGCGTCTAAAATATCAGCTTGTACCGCGGTTTAGTACTCGTCAGTTTGGCTTCATGCCCCAGAGGAGCACCGAGGATGCCCTCTATACGCTAGTGGAGCACGTACAGGACAAGTTGAGGCTGAAGAAGCTAATTGTCCTGGTGTCATTGGATATAGAGGGCGCCTTCGATAGCGCCTGGTGGCCAGCCATAAGGGTCAGACTGGCTGAGGAAAAGTGCCCGGTCAACGTCAGGAGGCTAATAGACAGCTATCTCGACGGTAGGAAGGTCAAGGTTCGGTATACCGGGGAGGAATGCACGCGAGAGACTAGCAAGGGCTGTGTCCAGGGGTCGATCGGTGGTCCAATCCTGTGGAACCTCGTTCTCGACCCACTACTGCAGGACCTTGAGCAGCGTGGAATTTTCGTGCAGGCGTTCGCGGATGATATAGTCTTGGTCGTGGATGGGGACACGGCGACTGAAGTCTCAAGATCTGCCAATGCAGCCCTTGCCCATGTTCAGGGTTGGGGCGTCCGAAATAAGCTGAGGTTTGCACCGCACAAAACCGCGACGCGTGCGATGACCATAACCAATAAGCTTAAGTACGACACTCCAATACTGAACATGGCCGGGGTCGGCATCGGTATGGTCAAGAAAATGAAGTTGCTGGGTCTAACCATAGACGAAAAGCTCACTTTTAATGAGCATGCCGCGAACGTCTGCAAGAGGGCAGCTAACGTATATAAGCGACTGTCCCGAGCCGCAAAGGTGAGCTGGGGTTTAAACACGGAAGTCATACACACAATTTACACAGCAACGATTGAGCCCATAGTAACGTACGCAGCCGCAGCCTGGGCACCTGCTACAAAAAAGTTGGGTATACGGAAGAAGCTAGGCTCTGTTCAACGAGGATTTGCTCAGAAGCTCTGCAAATCTTACCGTACTGTCTCTCTGAACTCGGCGCTGGCGCTGTCTGGGATACTACCTCTAGACCTGCGCATACAAGAGGCAGCCGCCCTGTATGAAGCGAGGAGAGGGTCATCCCGGTTTGTGCCAGGAGACAGGGAGATCGAGAGTCCGGTAAGATTTGCAGAAGCCCCTCATCCAGCTACACAATTGCCCCTGGAGTTCATGTGCCTGGAAGATCAAGAGTTACTAGACAGTAACAATGTGCAGGCGGTGCGAATCTTCACCGACGGCAGCAAGATTGAGGGGAAGGTCGGAGCCGCATTATCCATTTGGGATAATGATGGCGAAATCCGGAACCTCAAACTTAGCCTTGCCGCGTACTGCACAGTCTACCAGGCGGAACTCCTGGCCATTTGCAAGGCGACAGAAGTGATCCTCGCGCGGCAAGAGGCGAGCTATGGCTTGTACAGCGACTCAATGTCCGCATTGCAGACGCTTGCAAACCATGGCTCGCTCCATCCCCTGGCAGTTCGCGCGCGCGCAAACCTGGCTCACGCCCTGTGCCAGAGCAAAGCTGTGACTTTGTTCTGGATCAGGGCCCACGCGGGCCTGCCGGGGAATGAGCGAGCGGACGAGTTGGCTAAGGAAGCAGCATTGTCGTTACGGAGGAAGCCAGACTACGACCAGTGTCCGGTTTCATTTATCAAGCGACAGATCCGTTTGAAATCGCTTGATGAATGGAATCGAAGATATGTGTCGGGCGAGACCGCTTCCGTGACGAAAATGTTTCTTCCGGATGCAATAGCGGCTTTCCGTATTGTACAACAGGTGCGGCCTGGAGGCGTCCTCACGCAAGTTTTGACGGGGCACGGCGGGTTCTCTGAATACTTGAATCGCTTCAAGTGTAAGGAGAGCCCATCGTGCGTCTGCGATCCAGGCGTGGCAGAGACTGTCCAGCACATACTTGTAGAGTGCCCGCTTTTTATCAGGGAACGCTAACAAATTGAATGTGAGCTGGACAGGAAAATAACGAAGGAGAGCCTGCATGGGCTCATGGACAAAAAACACAGGGAAAAGTTTTTGGAATATTGCACTAGAGTAGCCACTGCGGTTATACATCGGAATAAAACCTGAGCGCACCGTGCTTCATTAATATTTCTGTGTGATATTTAAATGCAAGCACGGAATGCAGCAAGGACATGTATAGCCGGCAGTATTTCATGCTAGTACCTAAGTTTCTAAATTGTGTAAGACTGATTGTTATGATAAACTGCACTTTTGTGTTTTTATATCCTTAGCAATAATGTACGCTTGTGATAGAAAGCACCTTTTGTATTTCCTGTGATAAACTGCACTTTTGCACAATTTGTGATACCTTGTATTCTATATTTTTGTTAATCAGCACTATTTGCACGATTGTATTTCTGAGATAAACAGAACTCTTGTATATTTTTTTTTGTATTTTAAGTTTACTGTGATAAATAAATAAAACATGCCCGTAGTTATTGAAATGAACCCACACAGTATACAAGAGGATGAATGCAAGATGAACCTTGGTATGAAGGATAAAAGTGCGAGAGGAATGAAAGAGGAATGGTACGGATGTGTTTGCAATTAATAGGCGCCAATTTTGTTGGTGGGGATTAGAGTTAAGAAAAAAAAAATAAAAAAAAAAAAAACCCTACCTACCCTACCCTGCACCCTGGGCACCCGCTACAAAAAAGTTGGGTATACGGAAGAAGCCAGGCTCTGTTCAACCAGGATTTGCTCAGAAGCTCTGCAAATCTTACCGTACTGTCTCTCTGAACTCGGCACTGGCGCTTTCTGGGATACTACCTCTAGACCTGCGCATACAAGAGGCAGCCGCCCTGTATGAAGCGAGGAGAGGGTCATCCCGGTTTGTGCCAGGAGACAGGGAGATCGAGAGTGCGGTAAGATTTGCAGAAGCCCCTCATCCAGCTACACAATTGCCCCTGGAGTTCATGTGCCTCAAACTTAGCCTTGCCGCGTACTGCACAGTCTACCAGGCGGAATTCCTGGTCATTTGCAAGGCGACAGAAGTGATCCTCGCGCGGCAAGAGGCGAGCTATGGCTTGTACAGCGACTCAATGTCCGCATTGCAGACGCTTGCAAACCATGGCTCGCTCCATCCCCTGGCAGTTCGCGCGCGCGCAAACCTGGCTTACGCCCTGTGCCAGAGCAAAGCTTTGACTTTGTTCTGGATCCTCATAATCCAAGAAATATTCCTCCTGAAGAGATCCATCTAAAGACACATATCATATCGCTACTGGGATGCGACAAAATTGCCTATTGCCCTTTGCAATGACTGTACTATTAAGACATCATGCTTCTATGGAGCAAAATATTAGAAGAAAAGTTAATCCAGTGGATATTGGGCATTATCAATAAAGAAGCCATATCAGCAAAATCTCAGCAAAAATGAAGTTACGACTAAATAATCACTGCCATTCAAGTTTGTAAAGAAGTATAGCCATCTAGGCAAACAGATATCTATCAGCAAAGCCAGAAATATGAAACAAGTCTATAGAAAATTAGAGTAGTAGAGTCGGTAAAAGATTACCGATCACTTAGCTATGAATATCCAGGCTGCTGCTGTAGTAGCTTCTTGTTGTGATGTCCTGGACTGCTGCGCCTTGGGCTGCGACGTCCTGGACCGATATGCCTTGGGCTCCGACGTCCTGAACTGCGTCACCTTGGGCTGTGGCGTCCTGGACAGCGTCACCTTGGGCCGTGACGTCCTGGACTGGTGCGCATTGGGCTGGCGCCTCACGAGGCATGATGTACATAAAACAAATAGAATTGGTTTAAGAATAACTAAAGTACAAAAAGAAATTTGAAAATGTATGCAGGGTATTTTGAAAATATCTCTGAGCCGGTGCGTCTGAGCTCAAAAATAACCAAATTTTCACAACCCTTTAATAAACCCCGCTTAAGTGACAAGACCGCTTGGTCACAATATTTTTTTAATATTTTTTTTTTCTTCCCTCGTATTTTTAAAATACATTAAATATAGTTTTAATAAGACATTTAAAACTGTAATTTAATAAAATCGTTATCAAAAGCACTTTATTTCGTAATAGGCGCGTACTATCCCACTTCTGAAATGTCGTTTTTTACTTAAAAGACTAAAATCTTGTGTGGGTATTTCAGCTGGGATGGCGATTTAAATAAAAATGTTTAAAAGGGTTTACTCACCCAGTGAATTCTCATATCAAATACACAGTTACACAGAACACAGTTTATGGGAAATAGTTTATAGAATACAGTTTATTCAATACAGTTTATAAAGCACTTACCCTAATACTTATTTATGACACCTCGATCAAAAATAGACTGACATTAAAGGCATGAGCCACACTATTTATACGTCGGAATGGGCGGAAAACGAGAAGTGCAAACTTATCGTTTACCAACCTGACAAAAAACAGTCCATCTTTGTTGCAAGCGTAAAAATATCAACAAATTATTGCCAACATAGAAAAATCACTTAGTGTGCTCAATTAAATATAAATATCGCTAACAGTTATTAACGAAGTGTTAGCTTTCGTGTGCAATAAACTGGACATAATGGATGAGGAAGGCCTAATTCGGATATATATTAGTGCTTTCTCGGATGGTGATATTGTAAAAGCAAAACATCTTCTGTTTGATGCGATTCCAACAGCATCAAAGCGCAAGATTACCAGGAAGAAAGATGGGAAAAAACTACGGGAGATCGAGGATATCATCAGCTAACCCACCTGAATGACCGGCCGGTTTTTGTTGCAAAAGATTTGAACAAACTACCACCCGTACTATTTGATCACGTAGACGTGACCAAACTACTTAAAGACTTAATAAAGATGAGAAGTGAAATTGAAGAAATGAAATCCCAATATGCGCCTGCTAGTCAACTTGTAACGATCAAGCGTGACATAGCAGATTTGAAAAAGTGGTCGACCTTGAAAAGTCCATGTTATTCATACATAAACACAAAGCGAGGAGGTGCAGCTCATATGATGGACAGTTGTGATTATGATAGCGGGCCGATGGGATTGCATCATGATCCTATAAACACCAGAAATACATCGGATCAAAGTTCGACTCCAGGTGAAACTATATCACCGCCTACCCACTACTCGTCAATATCATCGGAGCAGAACATAATTGGCGTAAAAGAATGCGAAACCGGTTTAGGCTCACAGCTGTGCGTAAACAACAACATCGAGCCGCGACAGGCAGAGGCGTCGCAGAAAAGTGATAAGGACAACATTGTGAGTTGTCCGGGACACACGGTCGCAGCAGTCCTACAATTAACTTCGGAACCGCAATTTAAAACGATGTCTCAGATAGTTAACGAAGGCGTTTGGACCTTGGTACAGAAGCAGAAGAAGAAAAATTGATTTGTGGGAAATATGGAAAATGCTGTTGTAGAACCCAGGAGCAAGTTTAAGGCTGTAACTGAAAAAACCGTCTTGTATATCTATCATGTGGATAAACAGGTGACAGAGTGATATTACAAAATATATTGAGAAAAAAGCCAACATACGTGTGGACATTCAGAAAATGATAATGAAGGTACCTGTAAAATATGCACATTTATCAATATTAATAGTTGACTCGCCAACGCACCACCGCACAGGCCGACAGTCCGATAACGACTGATCGCCCCACCACTCGGACCGGTATTTATAACCGAGCGACGTGTGCGCACGAGGCAGCTTTACAATACTGTTATCGGCTTGTAGCGCGATCTATTGATATCTACATATACTATATCCCTTCCTTGTTTTAACTAGTTGTATGTAACCAGAATTATTAATAAGAGATTTAGCATATTCTGATTTTCATTATTGGCATCTCTGGCATAACAAAATGATAGCACAATAATATTTAAAAATCATTTACTGGTTTAATTTAGTGTTTCCTTTTACCCTTCCTCTTATTCTATTCCATTTTCTGATTCCCATCTTGGGCCTACTGATGAAGGTTCCCCCTCTCCATCCAATTTCTCTAACGTTAGTCGAGAACTCATGTTATTAATTAGTTACCTGGAACCAATAAATTAATACACGAATCGTCTCGCGCGCAAGCCCTACGACTTCGACCCTCCCGAACAAGCCGGCCTCCGAACAGGCTCCAGCACCGTAAGCCAACCTGCCTTTCCGCTCAGCGTTTGTGAACCACGTGAAAGTCCTCAACTTGATCGAGACTTGAGCTGCACTGCAGTCCCTCCAACGGCGCCAAATCGACCACCGGTACATCGAGATACCGAAGCGCGTGCACAAAAACGCCACTACGCTAGTCCGGCCTTGCAACCTGGCTACGGAATCCATCCCTCCGCAGCGAGGTGTGGGACAGGAAGACGCCACCTCGGAAACCGTCCACCGCTGCACTGGAGGACGCCTTCAAGGCTTCATTCTGGAGAGGCCCAGGCATCGACGTCAACGGCGAGAACATCGCTCACCTTTGGTTCGCCGATGATAGCTGTCATGGCTGAGACCATGGAGGTCCCCAGTACAACGCTCGATTACCTCAGTAGAGCTTCCGAAAGAGTGGGTCCAAAACTTAATATGGAGAAACCAAAGTGATGTTAACACCCATGTCGCGCCCACTCCCGTCAAGATCGGAGACTACACACCCGCAGCCGTGGACGACCATGCCTACCTGGGACGAATAGTCCAGCTAGGCAGGTTCAACCTCAAGAAAAGTCAAACGTCGAATCTAACTCGACCAGGCAGTGTCCGGGAAGCTGCGCGGCATCCTCTCATCCAGGTTTGACGGGGACGGCCACGCTTTCTTTTGCCTTGGGGATTCCAATCCAGCGCTTGCTTCGGTATGTGATCAGAATCCCTTCGCAGCTTGTGGCCAATCGACCTCCATTTGCGACGCTTGATCTGGCGGTCGATCGGGCTCTCGTGGCATTGCTCCAACAGCTCTACGTTGGTGATGGTCTCGGGCCAGCAAATGAAGAGTATATGACAAAGACAGCGGATTATGACGACTTGGATCTGGCGAGAGATGTCTTTTGTGACCTTCCACGTTTCGCACCCGTAAAGCAGCACGGATTTGAGTTGAGAAGATTTTGAGTTTAATCCTTCGGGTTAATTTCCGCGATTGCCAAACAGGTCTCAGCTGCGCGAAGGTAGCTGATCGTGTTTTAGCGATCCTTGATGCGATGTCCTCATCACTACCTCCAGTTTCTAACACGACGCTCCCGAGGTAAGTGAACTTGTGGACGCGTTCCACTGCCTCTGTGCCAATCAGTAACGGTGAAGTATTCTTCACACCAGATCTCATCTCTTGAGTCTTCCGGGTGTGAACAGTATGTACATAAAAAGTACCACTACTGCTGACTTCTTTTTATTTTTTCTTTGATAACTGTCAATATAATGACCAGTAGGCATAATCTGCTGCTATTTCTGTCATTCTTTGATAACTGTCAATTTAATGACCAGTAGGCATAATCTACTGCTATTTCTGTCATTATCTGATGACTGTCAATTTAATGACCAGTAGGTACGATCTACTGCTATTACTGTCATTCTCTGATGACTGTCAATTTAATGACCAGTAGGCATAATCTACTGCTATTTCTGTCATTCTCTAATGACCGTCAATTTAATGACCAGTAAGTATAATCTACTGCCTGTCAATTTAATGACCAGTAGCTATATTCTACTGCCTGTCAATTTAATGACCATTAGGTATAATCTACTGCCTGTCAATTTAATGACCAGTAGGTACACTCTACTGCATTTGTGTGCTCTTTAATTTATTATTTTAGAACTAATCATGAGGTCATGGGTTCGACTCCCGGGTCGGGCATTGTCACTCGGTTTCTCCATCAGGAACATCCCAATAATAAACCATACGTGTGATGTTATGTTATGCCAGTGGTTGCCACCTAGGCTCACAGTTGCCACAAAGGCCAACTAGGCTATTCTTAAACAAACTATATTATTGGGTTCGTGAAAATAAGGAAGTTTTAGAATTCTAGTTTTATTCCAACTAAATCTTACGTTTTAACTAACTTTAACCACAATCGTTCCAAAGAAACTTTAAAACTCTACTGCAGCAAAACTGCCAAACCAACAGGAACCCTCGAGTAAAGCCTCTAACGCCTCGCTTCGCTAGCCGACTAGCAATCGCATTGCCCTTACACAACGGTCTATCTAGACCCAGACTTCCGACAGAGCTAAACGCAATGTTGCGCACCTACGGACTACTTGTGTTGCCTCAAAATATACCGATTTACGGCCACTACTACGCTTTACCACTGGTACGGTCGAACACACACTACGGCTGCTAGACTGAATTACTCAATCTTCTACAGCTTGCTCACCAATCATTTTTATCGAAATCAACATCGACTGGAACGTGAGTACGTGACCCACTATTATCTTCCTAAACCTATCGTGTGTATACTTCTAAGTTTTAAGCTTACCTATTTAAAGCTTTCAGTGTATAACGATCACCGATAGCGAAAGGTTCCTCTAAGCCTTAGTAGTGATCAGAACCCGTATCAGCTTAGATAATATACAACGCTCATGGCACGACTGCCGCAGCAGCTAGTGAAACTCATGCCAAGCATATCGTCATTACCTCAAGTGACCAACACGATGTGTGTCACTTCACATAGAGTATACGATTTCTAGGTTATTACAAAACCAATACAACGATTGTCTCCTTTGAGACCCGTGTCCCGGCTACATCACCAGCTGCCCATCGCCCCCTGAAAACAACTCACAAGTGAATTGCAGGTTGTGTAATTACATTACAGACAAGTGCGTACAGTGCGACCTAATAGCCACGGTATGTGCTCTCCAGCTTGGTGGAGGAACTCTTCTCACTGTTTTCTACGTTTAACTCGTTAGGAGCACTACTTGGAGGCATCCTTTGTATGCCTCGTGAGCGTACTTATTCGTTCTATTACTATTTAAAGATTTCACAAGATAGCGATCGCGGGATCTAATACTATCATAATGTTACTTTGAAACTAAGCAAGTGAATTAAGATCTGAAGATAAAAATCGATTGATCGATCGATCGAGATTGTTGTAAATCCTCCCGACACATAAGATCTGTTCTGAATACATGTACTTGACTAGTGGCCAGTACTGGTTAAAGCAGCTACAATACTAATTCGCTCAGACACTTAAAATGATAGTTGTGCAGTCCTTCACAAGGGATATCTCATCCTTAATGAACAAAATTTTGAAACTATTACTGTCCATAATAAATTCATTACGTACTGGCTTTGTACCAGATATGTCTCAATTTCCTAGTGATAGTGCTTGGTATAACCACAACCAATTCAATGATCAAACACAATTAACTCAAAACTTATCATTTTATTTGGAATTATCATTTTTTCTTGAATGAAGTACGGCATTGTTACTATATCGGTCTAACGTCCAAACAAAAATAATCAGCTAAAGCTAGCTAAAGGCCAACAGTGATATTCTTAAACACCACTAAAACTTGACCAGTGATAGCCAATATGGATTATGGCCTGACATGACCCATACTGTATACAAAACCGGAAGTTTGAATAATAAACACTTCTCCTGAGCCATAACAAAATGAAAACAACTCACCAGATCGGCATACAGATTCGTGTGTATGGATCCGCACATCCACACGCTTCTCCTTGACCTGTCCAGCTCCTTGGTTGTTGCTCCGCTCCGGACTGGTTATTCATTATTCGAAATTCTGAGGGTAGTCGCAGAAAACTCGACGACTCCTTAAATTATTCCCACATTGTTCCTGCCATGTAGACGTGAAGCCGAAGGACTTACTTCTTCTGCATTCAGTTTTGGTGGGACCAAAACAATACGACGCCGACGGTGTAGTGTGTCACCAGCGTACACTGTGTGTTTAAGAGGTTGAATTCCACAGCACTACTCAGCAAGTGCACTACTTATCGTATACATTTGATGCACTTCAAAAACGAACCGCCACTGATTTTAAGTGTCACCGTCATCACACACTTTATTTTTATTTTTTATTATTAGAACAAAGTCTTCATGTTCCTTTTAGTGAAAAACAACTTTATTTCACTCTACGGTTTTCTCCTCGTCGCCAATGTAAAATATGCACATTTATCAATATTAATAGTTGACTCGCCAACGCACCACCGCACAGGCCGACAGTCCGATAACGACTGATCGCCCCACCACTCGGACCGGTATTTATAACCGAGCGACGTGTGCGCACGAGGCAGCTTTACAATACTGTTATCGGCTTGTAGCGCGATCTATTGATATCTACATACACTACAGTACCCAAAAGTTATGGCGCATATAAGATCACAGTTCCAAAACACAAGTATGGCATATTTATGCGAGATGATTTTTGGCCTGAAGGTATTTTATATCGGAAATTTATAGATTTTTCTAAGAAGAAAACAGACAGAGGTGATACTCTGAAATTGAATACAAGCAAAATTTAAATGGATAATACGACCCTAATAAGTTTCATTTGTAAATCAATAAAAGATCTATTGACTGTGTTAGGCGCCTGTGTGTAGCGGCCGACGTCATCGCGTTGCAAGAAACTTGGCTTTTGCCGCATGATGTCGCCTTTCTTGGACAAATCGATGATGATTTCGCTTTTGCTGGGAACTCAGCAGTTTATACCTCAGCGGGAGTACTTCGGGGAAGACCTTATGGAGGAGTGGCCTTGTTGTGGAGGAAGAGCCTATTTCCGTCGGTCACAATAGTTAGCTGTAATAACGTACGCCTTATAGCTATCAAGATAGTGTCACCGGATAGCTCCGTACTAATTTTCTCGGTATACATGCCTACAGACTCGATCGATAACTTAACTGTGTTTACGGACTGTCTTAGTGAAATCAGTGCGATAATAGAAAGTCATAATGTGCAATCAGTGATCATACTCGGTGATTTCAACGCCCAGCCGGGCCAGCTATTCGGTGTTTTTAGTTTTTTTTTTTTTATCTTTTATTGACTAAGAATTTTTTTTACAAATATTTGTTGAGTGTATCAACATACCAACACAAACCATCGCGGGTTTAACAGCGGTATGTCAGACGCGGCAACTCGGTGCCACAACATAATTTTAAATGAACGTTAGGTACACAATTCATTTGAAAATACATTTTCTAGATCGCATTGCAATCTAGAAAGTATCTTTTCAGCACTCGTGAACAGTTCTTTACATTTATTGCAATACAGATTTCCAGAGGTAAGTCATTCATATAAGATGGTAGCATGCATTCCCACGTCCGTGCTCCATAAACATTATTAATTTTGGCACGACAAATGTGGGTAAGTAAGTTAAACAACGCAACGACTTTAGCCTTTCGTATTTACAAATATTATTTAAATTATGGTAATTCTCGCTTACAACACGTAAACGTACCTTGTCAAAGACATTTACAATTTGACAGTGCTTAAATAAATCCTTGTCATTATCTTGGAATTCATGTTTAATCCTTTTGGGAACAATCGTTTTTAAAATGCGTAACTGTAACTTGTAAATGTCTTCGACGTAAGTCTTGTATGTACGCCCGTAGCTACTTAGGCCGTAATCAATTACGGAATCGGCCAGTGCCAAATCCAATGTTCTAAGTGTTCTATAGGGTAACTTATACTTAAGTATCGATAACTTTGCTAATATAGACCTAAGCTTATTACATACATAATCAATGTGCTGCCGCCAGTGAAAATTACTATCTATTATCACACCAAGATACATATGATGAGTCACCATCTCCAATTTCTGGCAACTACACGCTGTGACCGGTTGGTGAAGACACATATGTTCGTGGGCAATGACAAAAGGCACACCAGGCGACGTCAGGTAAGGTGAGTGTATATGCAGTAGTTTGGTTTTATTTGAATTAATAACAAGACCAACGTCGTGGGCCCATTTACATAAGAGGTCAAAGTTAGCCTGCATCACTCTCTGTGCCTCACGCACGTCCTTGAGTGCAGCCACCAAACATGTGTCTTCAGCAAATTGGTACACGGAACCCTCCGTGAAAATGTTACACATGTCGTTCACGTACAGTAAGTATTCGGTCGGCCCGAGAATCGAACCTTGTGCTGTGCCTTTATCGGTTGGAATCATGCTACTTAATGACCCTGAGACATTCACCGACGTGAAGCGATATTTGTGGTAGTTTACAAACCATTCCAAGAATGGACCCCATATACCATTTTGTTGTAATTTATTAAATAATGTCTTATAATCCAAACAATCAAAAGCTTTGCTAAAATCAATGAGGACAACAAGTACGTGTTCACGATTGTTCAGGCACCCGTTGACCTCATTACTAAACTTAGATAATAATTGTGAGGTATTTTTGTTTTTTTGAAACCCGTATTGTTTCTCATTAATAACATTATTTGATTTCAAAAATTTGTTAATTTCTAGTCCGAGATACCTCTCAATTATCTTATCAATACACGATAAAATAGTTATAGGCCTGTAGTTGTTAACATCTGTGTACGAACCATTCTTATGGATAGGTCTTACTATTCCGACCTTAAGTTGATCAGGGTAAAAGGACGTGGCAATGCATTTGTTAATTAAATGCGTTATAACGGGGGTAATTTCCTTATATATGTATTTTAGGTCTTTGACTCGGATACCATCGAAACCTGGGCATTTTTTTTCATTTAGGTGACCTATTATAGAGGATACAACATCCTCATTGGCCTTCTGTAATCTCATGGATAAGTTACAATTATTGATATATGAGTTAACATCTAGAATAGGTGTATTACACCGAAATTTGCATATATTGTTAACATTTTCTCTGAATTCCGATGCAAACTCATTAGAAACAATGTTTGGCAATAGTTTAAAATGATTTATAATTATGTCATCTGTAGACTTATTTATTTTACCACATAAGTTATTAACAGTTGCCCACACTTTTTAATATTATAGAAATTGGATTTTACCTCCTTAAAAAAATTATTATTTTTTACATTATTAATATGACACCGTTTTATTTCTGTATTTATTGTATAATAACCTATTAGCTAGTTGCTTTGATCTTGAAGCCAGATCTCTAGTAGTTGATCTCTTTTTAAACACATTTTTTCTATTCTACTACTTTCCCATTTACACAATTGTCTTTTACCAAGTTTAATATTTACATTGTATTTACAGTTTTCATATAAACAAGAAAATTTATCCAATATAAAACTTAAAATATCTTTAGGGTTGTCATGATCCAAGGCCAAACTCCAGTTAATTTTACTCAATTCACTTTGCAATTTACTATTATCAGATTTGCTTATGATTTTATTTTGACTAGTTCTGTTTACATAAGTATTGTCGACTAGCGCGCAACCGGTTATGAAGTGGTCAGCTAACGCATTGTTTACAACAGCTGCTTGTACGGCGCGGCAATTGACACTACGTATAAATATATGATCTATACATGATTTTGTTATGCACTTACCTCGCTTATCTATTCGAGTAAACTGGTTTATTCCGGAATCAAGACCCATTTCACAGAGGGTGTTTAAATACAGTTTAGTTATCGAATTTTTAAGCTATTGCATAGCTTCTATCGCGGGCCTTGAGCGCGGGGACCGAATCCAGAAATTCCGTAACGAAATTAAACCTCACGCTCCCCACTCCGACGGGCAAGGAGGTGTGGCTTGAAGGCCGTGCATCGTCTAACGTCGTTTCAGTTCGGCAGTCTTCGACACGGCGTTGTGTGCGATAAGACGTATTGTACGACTCTACGAAACTAAATATAAATATATATGTATAATAATAATAATCCTAATCATAAACTCCTGACAAGTCTCGCCGGAAGATTGCATCAATGGGTGAGCTTCAGTCATTAATCGCGCTATTTCCCACTGCAGCCAGTGCTGGTTCATCCAACGATCCTGGGCCTGCTGCCGCTGCCACTTTGCCTAAAACCGCTACGCCTAGAGCGAAGATTATGAGGAAGACCCGTCGCTGAGTCTACGGTTTCATTTGTTTGATCCCCGTACATATTTTAATTCGGCCACTTAGTAATGACGTAACAAGTCATGTCGGTACACTTTTGGACTTGTTTTTTCTTCTATTATTCTAACCTTACAATCTTTGCTGTAACATCTATTTTATTTACTTTTCACTCTGAATGTCTGCCGGTAGTTGTTTTATTTTTATTTGTTTACCTTTATATTTTACTTGACAGTTGACAATCTTGACATGATGACATTTGACATCTGTCAATTTCATAATTCCTGTTTTACGTTTCGTTACACTGTGCGTTTATTTTAGTTTGTTGTGATGACTGATATTCTCGATTGCTTTTTTTATCTTCAATATTTTGTAAATCTCTTCCAACAACAGCGTGCAGGTGGTTTTATTAGTTGAGTTTCACATTTTCAACAATGGCAGTTAGAGACCGAGCTAAAAGGAGGTTAAAGCGCCGTCCTTCCGAGCACAACCTGAGTTCGTGTAGAGAGATGCGTAATCGCTGTAGTCGTATGTGTAGAGATGCAAAGAGACGCTACTTCCATAATTCTCTTGACAACCGGAACTCCTCTGAAGTCTGGAAGTTTTTGAAAACTGTCGGCATTGGTAAGTCTCTTGCCGCTTCTAGCAAAGGCATTGACGTGTGTGCTCTAAACAAACATTTTTCACTTTCACCCGTGACGTTGGATCCACACGTCAAATTATCGACATTAAATAAACTTTCCGTTTTGCCAGTGCCGCGGTGTTCGTCTTTCGATTTCAGTCCTGTGAGTGAAAGTGATGTCAAAAAATCTATTTGTGCTATCTCCTCCTCCGCTGTTGGGAATGACGGGCTTTGCTCAAGAATGATTTCTCCTATCCTCTCCACATTACTTCCCGTTTTGACCCACATTTTTAACTTCTCCTTGTTTTCTTGCACTGTTCCCGATGCTTGGAAGCTAGCCCATATTATTCCACTACCCAAAATCCCTAACCCGGTCACACTGACCGATTTCAGACCCATTTCCATACTTCCTTATCTTTCCAAAGTTCTTGAGCACATTGTCCATCAGCAATTGTCTCTGTTTCTCTCTAATAATGATCTTCTTAGTCCTTTTCAATCTGGTTTCCGGCCCGGTCACAGCACTGTTACAGCTCTTTTAAAGGTTACTGACGATATCCGCCGGGCTATGGACCACAAATCTCTTACTTTACTTGTACTTCTCGATTTCAGCAGCGCTTTCAGCTCTGTTGACTTCGATATCCTTCTTGGGATCCTTAAATCTTTCAATTTCTCCTCTTCCACTATTGATTGGTTCAACTCCTATCTTGGAGGCCGCTCGCAGCGGGTACACCTCGACGAGAGTTCTTCGGATTGGTGCTCTCTTACTGCGGGTGTGCCACAGGGTGGCGTTCTCTCTCCTCTTCTCTTTTCTATTTTTATTAACTCTGTCACTAGAGTAATCTCGTGTAACTTCCATCTCTATGCTGACGACTTGCAGCTTTACCATCATTTTCCTATTCAAGATGCAGAAGCCGCAGTGACCGCCATTAACAGTGACCTGGAATTAATTGGGGAGTGGTCACGGTCCTTTGGGCTGCAAATCAACCCTAAGAAGTCTCAGGCCATGGTTATCGGCGGTAGGCATATGCGAAACAGGCTGGATGTTGCGGTGCTGTCTTCTCTCAGTTTGAATGGAGTTCAAATTGAATACGGTAGGACAGCTAAAAACTTGGGGGTGATCATGGACTCTTATTTATCATGGACTGCCCACGTCGCTGAAGTCAGTCGCAAGGTGCACTACACTTTCCACTCGCTGAAGTGCCTCCAGAGCTTTTTGCCCTTGAACACCAAAATTTCCCTTGCCCAAACTCTTATTCAGCCCATCATTGACTACGCCGACGCCTGTTATTTGGATGCCACCGAGGAGTTTTTAAATAAACTTGAGCGTTTGCAAAATATATGTATTCGTTTTGTTTTCAATCTCAAAAAGTATGACCATGTTTCAGGCTTTCGCAAAATGCTCAAGTGGCTCCCTATTCGACTTCGCAGGAACTCTCGGATTTTGTGTTTGCTATTTAAAGTCCTTCACAACCCTAAAATGCCTTCTTACCTCCGCGAACGCTTCTCCTACTCCCGTCCTTCCGATGCACTTTGCAGGTCGCATCTTAAGCATCTCCTTGAAATACCTTCCCACACTACCGACTTTTACTCCTACTCCTTTACTGTGCACGCGGTGCGGTTGTGGAACTCGTTACCGCCTGATATTAGGGACTGCCAAACTCTTGCAGTTTTTAAAAAGAGAGTGAAAGAGCATTATCTTTCCATTCCGTCTTAGTTGCATATTAATATGTATTATTATTTAAGTATTTATGATATTAGTTAGTATTTATTATTGTAATATTTAATTTAATAATATGCATGTATATAAGAGTATATATTAATTATCTATACAGTATTCTTCTTTATTGTGAATTGTTTAATATATTTTTCTTTTTATCGTTCTACACACGGTGTCTACATATCTTTTTTTTGCAACGCTCCTCTCGCAGGTATGCTGGAAGAGATTTCGTTAGAAATAAGCATACCATTGTACCTATTTTCTGTTCCTTATTCTTGTCTATTTATTATGTGTGTGTACATTAATGGTTAAATAAAATAAATAATATAAATAATAACAATATTATTATTATAAATAATTATTATTAATAATTATAATAATTAATAATAATAATAAATTAATGTTGACGAGAGCAGCTGCCTATCGCGCACGCCATCCACCCCCGGACTCGTCGCTCAGCTCCGCCTCGCCGCCGCCGGACCTCGGATCACCAGTATCATCGGCGGCTGCAGTTGCGTCGAGCTCTAGCGACGAGTATTTTTCCCCGCCGACGTCGCCAACACCTGTACGTCGGCAGGGGAGAGGCCGGCCACCGAGGAGCTTGGGATCTAGGGGCCAACCGGCCCCGAGCCGGGTCCCCGCTGCCGGTGGTTGTGTGCAGCGCATGAGATGGACTCAAACTATGAATGAGAACGTCATGCGCGCATATTACGGGTCTACAGAGGGGGGAACTAACCTCACTGCGTACCGTGTTAGGATGCTGTCTCTGTTTCGGGACCTAGAACCAACCGTAGACGTCTCGGCCCAACGATTGTCGGATCAGGTGCGGGTCATCCAGCGTAATCACAGGTTGGACGACGCCGCACTTGATAGGCTGCGCTCAGAAGTGCTGAGCAACCAAATCGTCTCATCCTTGACACAGACCGCGGCACCGCCAGTCACTATTGTGATCCCGCCGCGGTCCAATCATGATAACGAAGAGGCAGATGATAGGGTTGTTACAGTAAGTAGCCAGTGCAACGAAAGATTGAGGAGCGCACTGGAGGATGCGCTTCGCGAGTATAGGTCAACGCCGACTGAACTTAGACCCCGATTACCACGCTTGCCTATGCACAAGAAGAATAGGGCGCTGGTGTGTGCTTTGGACTCGCTGCTTAAGAACATCTTTGAAAGCAGCGAGAACCTCGTTGATACGCACTCAATCCTGTATTGCGGGGCTGTTGCGGCATGTCGTTTGGCCAATGTTAAGTTCCCAAACGTGACTATTCGGCCAAAGCCTGCCGTGCCAGCCTGGCAATGCAGGATCGAACGGCGTATCGATGGGGCTAGGGTACTCATCGGCAAACTATGCTGTTTCAGGGAGGGCAATACACGACCACGTGTGATGCGCTTCGTGAGGCGGGCATTTTCGGGGACTGGAATCAGTCCTCGAGAATACATGTCCCGTGTCACGGAGCGCATCGAATTCCTGAAGCAGAAAGTTTGTGCATGGGCCAGCCGTATTCGGCGGTATAAGCGGCGGGTTGACCGATACTCGCAGAATCGCATGTTCCAGAGTGATGAGAGGTGGGTATACAGAACTTGGGAGCGACCTGAACAAAATGTGACTGACGTGTGCCGCCCGGATGATGACGCCACGAGCACATTCTGGCGAAGCATCTGGTCGGTGCCCGTCTGTCACACTGAGGGTGGCTGGATGCGTGATGTCGAGCGCGTGTGTGAAGCTATACCAGAAATGGAAAAAGTAATCATCAGTCCAACTGATGTAGCCAAAGCAGTTCGTCCGCTACCGAACTGGAAGTCTCCAGGACCGGACGGACTGCATAACTTCTGGCTAAAATGGTATAGCAGCTCACATGCGTTTCTGGCATCTCAATTCCAGTCATGTTTAGAGTCTGGGTCGCTGCCGCAGTTTTTGACAACAGGCATTACCCACCTGCTCCATAAGACAGGTAGTCCCGCGGAACCCAAGAATTATAGACCAATAACATGCTTATCGACGGTTTATAAACTTCTTACATCCATCCTGAGAGCAAAAATTGATAAACACATTGAGGGTAACTCAATAATGTCTACCTCTCAGAATGGATGTAGGAATGGGTCCCGCGGCACTAAGGAGCTACTCCTCATTGACATGGCTATAAGCCAACAGGTTCGTCGATCCCGCAAGGATCTGTCGACATGCTGGATAGACTACAAGAAGGCTTACGACTCTGTGCCACATGCATGGCTCATGAGGGTGCTGGAGTTGTACAAAATAGATGCAACTCTATGCACCTTCCTTGAGTCATGTATGGGTCAATGGAAGACAGTCCTTCGATATCCAGGATGTCGACCGATTCAGGGGGATGATGAGCCTGTATGGATTAAGCGGGGGATATTTCAGGGCGACAGTTTGAGTCCACTTTGGTTCTGCTTAGCCCTGAATCCTCTAAGTACACTGCTGGAGGATTCAGGACTAGGCTATCGGTTGAGAAGAGGTGGTCAGGTCATATCTCACCTCCTTTACATGGATGATCTGAAACTCTTTACCCCCAACAAATTCCAACTGACGGAGTTACTGAAGGTAACTGAAACCTTTAGTAACTCCATCAGAATGGAATTTGGTGTGGACAAATGTGCAGTCATGCATGTAAAGCAAGGGGAGATTATGGAATCCGAGGGAATTCAACTCTCTGATTCCATACACCTTAGACACCTCTCCTCAACTGAAACTTACAAGTATTTGGGTATGTCGGAAGCGTTGGGCATCAACAGTACTGACATGAAGCAACTGCTGAAGGAGCGTTTCTTTGGCCGCCTGAAAAAGGTATTAGATAGTCTTTTGTCAGGTGGAAATAAGGTGCGCGCCTTCAACAGTTGGGTCATGCCGGTTTTGATGTACTCTTTCGGCATACTCAAATGGACTCAGACCGAGCTCGACGCCCTCGACAGGAGGGTCCGGACACTGCTGACCGCAAACCGGATGCATCACCCACGATCATCGGTGATGAGACTGTACATCCCGCGGAAGTGTGGGGGTCGAGGCTTTTTAAACGCCAAGACTCTTCACAACCGCGAGGTGTGCAGCCTCAGAGAATACTTTTTTAAAGCTGAAGTGGGTATGCACCGGGATGTGGTCGCAGTGGACAAGGGACTCACCCCGTTGTCCATGGCTAAAGAGAACTGGCGCAAGCCTGTAATACTATCGACTGATGAACGCAAAGAGGTATGGCAAGGCAAGGACCTACACGGACGCTTCTATCGGGCTCTCCATGGGCCCGATGTAGACTTCCCAGCGTCCGTATCCTGGCTACGTTTCGGTGACCTTTTCGGGGAAACTGAAGGTTTTGTCTGTGCAATTATGGACGAAGTTATCCTGACGAATAACTACCGGAGACATATAATGAAGGATGGGACGGTTGACGTGTGTCGGGCATGCCACCGCCCAGGAGAATCCATCCGACATATTATCTCTGGTTGTTCTCGTCTGGCTAACGGCGAATACTTACACAGGCATAACCAAGTGGCCAGGATTATTCACCAGCAACTTGCTTTGAAGTACAATCTAGTGGAATCGGAGGTACCGTATTACAAGTATGTGCCCGACCCAGTTCTCGAAAATGACCATGTCACGTTGTACTGGGATCGGTCTATCATCACTGATAGGACTATTGTTGCTAATAAGCCGGATATAGTGGTGATAGACCGATTAGCGCGCCGCACAATGATAATCGATGTCACAATCCCGCATGACGAGAACCTCGTGAAAGCTGAGAAAGAGAAACAAATTAAGTATCTTGACTTAGCACACGAGGTTGTCGACATGTGGAATGTGGACTCGGCGGTCATTGTGCCGATTGTCGTTACGGCCAACGGCCTGATGGCCAAGAGCCTCGACGACCATCTGTCGAGGCTTTCATTGGGCGGTTGGATCAAGGGTCTGATACAGAAGGCAGTACTCCTCGATACGGCTCGCATTGTGAGGAGGTTCCTGTCTCTGGAACCCTAACCACCGGTAGCTTGGACCCTGCTCCCGATACCGGTTGGCCTCTATTTTTTATATTTTTAAATGTTTTTTTTTTTTTTTGTAATTTATTTAATAAAAATATTTAAAAATGTAATAAATAAGAAAAAAAAAAGCAATAAAGGAAATAATAATAATAATTATTATTATTATTAATTCCTTTATTCAATACATTTCTTATTATCTACATTTTTAAATATTTTTATAAAATAAATTAAAAAACAAAAACATTTAAAAATATAAAAAATAGAGGCCCACCGGTATCGGGAACAGGGTCCAAGCTACCGGCGGTCAGGGCTCCAGAGAGAGGAACCTCCTAACAATGCGAGCCGTGTCCAGCAGTACTGCTTTCTGGATCAGGCCCTTGACCCAGCCGCCTAACGAGAGCCTCCTAAGGTGTTGGTCGAGGCTCGTGGCTATTAAGCCATTGGCTGACACGACTATCGGTACAATGATCGCTGTTTCCACATCCCACATGTCGACAACCTCGCGAGCCAAGTCAAGATACTTGATTTGCTTATCTTTCTCGGCTTTCACGAGGTTCCCGTCATGCGGGACGGTAATGTCAACAATCATTGTACGCCTCTCGATTCGGTCCACCACCACAATATCAGGCTTATTGGCTACAATAGTCCTGTCAGTGATGATGGACCGATCCCAGTACAATGTGATAAAGCCATTTTCGAGAACTATAATTGCATAAGTTGATACAAAATGCTATGCAATAGCTTTACCGCGGCAGTCCCCGAGTGCCACACGTCTTTTTTTTTGTTTCAGGTCGATATTCATGTCGCCTAGTAGAACGACTTTGTTTGTTGGTGAAATTTTATTAATTTGACTACGCAACTCATCGATGAACAGAGTCTTATTCTTATCAGGTGGTCTATACACGGCACACAAACCTATCGTTGAACCATAGTACGTTTTTAGCTCGCCGGTTATACACTCGAAGTTTTGTGTACACGAAGGTAGTCTGGTGAAGCAAATGCTCTTGTGCACATATACGATGACTCCGCCTCCCTTCTTAAAATCACGCAACTGAGTATTCATTTCGTAATCCTCAAGCTCGAACAATGATTTAGTCCTGTCAGAGATATTTGCCTCGGTGATGATGACCAGGTGAATAGTTTGAGGGCAGTTCATGATGATGTATTCGAGTTGAGAGAAATTCTTCAGCATTGATCGGAAATTTACATGAAGCATTGTTATTGAGTTGTATAAATCTGGTAATTCATCTATGAAATCATTCCAATGTTTGTATGTATTTTCAATTATGTTCTCATACATGTAGTGGTAGTGTTAGGGACTCCCTTTTCCGCACTTAGACTCCCATTTGGTCCGTTGTGCGTGGGGGCTGTACTGGCTAAGATAGCCAGCCTAGCTCCGCCCAAAAGCACAGAAGCTTCCTGGGAGCTTCACAGGCTTCACGGAGCGACCTCGCTGTTCCGAGGATTTCTTCACGTTGTGATGCCACGCCCTCGCATTCCAGGACTACGTGGGTGGCTGTTTCTTCGGCGTTAAAACAGCCCCTGCAAAGTGGACTGTCCGTGGCGCCTAAGTTGAATAAATGTTTGTTAAGAAGGGTGTGGCCCGTTATTGTCCCTATAATAATTTTAAGGTTATTTCTACTCAGGCTGAGAAGTTTTTTAGTAAGTCGCGGGTGTACGTTTGGCAAAGCCATTTTCGACTGTCTATAGTCCGTTGTCCGTGCCCATCTGTTATTTTGTAGTTCTATTGATCTTTGACGAATCCACGCAAGAAATTGCGAGAAGGGCAAGAGGATAAGTGGGTACGGGCCTAGCACTAACATCTCGGAGCCCCTTTTCGCAAGTTCGTCTGCGGCATCATTGCCTAGGGATCCACTATGCCCCCTGATCCACTGGAGGGTGATTCGATTGGATATCGATATACTTTCCAGGGCGAGGTGGCACTCAAAGATAAGTTTGTTGTTAGTGCAGCTTGTCGGTTTTTTATCGATTACATTTCGGGGAGTGTGCGATGGAATTGCATGATCTAATTCCGCCCAGCCCGTTTCATCATCGGACTACCAGACGCACGGCGATGCGCCATCGGTACATGGTGGACATCCCACCCATACGCACTAAACGTTTTGAGAATACTTTTATTATGCGTACAGCTAAGGAGTGGAATTCTCTGCCGGAGTCTGTGTTTCCCGATAGCTATAATCTAGGGGTCTTTAAGTCAAGAGTGAATAGGTTACTACTAGGCAAGCGTGCTCCATCGTAGACCACATCATCGCTTACCATCAGGTGAGATAGTGGTCAAGCGCGGGCCTATAATAGGTAAAAAAAAAAAAAAAAAAGTTAGTTTGTTTTCTAAAGCTTTGAGCACGGCCAGACTATCAGATAGGAATTTGACACCGTAGTTCTGGATGCCCAAACTCTTTACGGTTTTTGCAGCTTGTGTTAAGGCAACACATTCACATTGAAATATCGAACTGTGTGTGCCTAGCGGTATGTGAAAGTTGATGTTGAGGTCAAGGGAGTGTACGCCAGCACCTGAGCCGTTATTTGTTTTCGAGCCATCTGTGTAAATTCGTACTTCATTGGCTCCTGACTCATCCCTTTCTTCCTCTATTGTTTGTATGTTATAGTTTTTGTTGAACATAGGTTGTTTTTGAAATCTATCACACGGGGCCGCGATGAGAGGTTGATACTCAATCGCCCGGTCCAGGATTTTAGCATGTGGACTCGTGAGGTTATTGCCCCATATGCCTAGATGCATTAGCCTGATGGCAGCTAGCGCCACCTCTTGCTGTATGTACAGGTCCAGGGGTGTTATTTGTAGGGCTATCTCCATGGCTGCTGTTGGTGTGGTTCTCATGCAGCCAGTGATAGCTGAACAGGCCTATCGCTAGAAACGTTGGAGTCGGGTGATGGTGGTCGAGAGTTCAGTCCTCGTCCACCAAACCAGAGCACCATAAGCCAACATTGGCCTGATCACCGCTGTGTATAGCCACAGAGTAATCTTTGGAGAGAGCCCCCACGTTTTTCCTAACATTTTTTTACACTGGTAGAGTGCAATTGTGCATTGTGCATTTTGTTGAGTTTGTAGTCAAGATGCTTGTTCCAGAGCAATTTGCTATCAAGGATCACCCCCAAGTACTTGACCTCTTCTTTAAGTGTTAATTCTGTGTTGAAAAGTTTTGGGAGCCTATGTGGTCCAAGACTTCGTTTGTTAGTGAACATTATTAGTTCCGTTTTTGAGAGGTTAACCGATAATTCGTGCTTTGTGCACCAGTTCTCGATTATTTTGAAGGCCTTTCTCATGAGATCACATAAGATGCCCTCAAATTGCCCCGAAATTAGAATTGCTATGTCATCTGCGTATAGTCTGCTGGCGTTGAGCTCTGCAATGAGCTCATTTACGACCAAATTCCACAAAAGTGGTGACAGCACCCCACCTTGTGGGCAGCCCCTACTCACGATTCCTCGTGTGGTAGTGTTCACAGTGAATTGAATAGCACGGTTTTTTAGCATGTTGTTAATCCATTCTACGAGCGTCGGTGCAACACCGTGCATGGCGAGTGCTTGCCCGATGCTAGTGAAATTAGTTTTGTCAAAAGCACCTTCAATATCAATGAAAGCGGCTAAGGTTGGGTTTTTGTTTTGTAGAGCACAACCCACGCGTGAGACTACGCCGTGAAGTGCTGATTCAGTTGATTTGCCTGCCTGGTAGGCGTGTTGGTTTGGGTGCAACGGTTTTTGTACCGAAAGTGTTCTCATACATATGATATGTGTCATCCATTTTTGGTGAGTTTTTTGATTGGTAGGGGGTAATCTAATTTCAGTTGATTTGCCTGCCTGGTAGGCGTGTTGGTTTGGGTGCAACGGTTTTTGTACCGAAAGTGTTCTCATACATATGATATGTGTCATCCATTTTTGGTGATTTTTTGATTGGTAGGGGGTAATCTAATTAATTGTTAATATGGAGGGGCTTCATGTGTCCTGATTATTTTTAAATTCAGAGACTAGACTCTGTATATCCTTCTCGGATCGAATACTGAAGGTTTTTCCCTTTTCGTACCTTTTTACTAGTATTTGACCGTTCTTGCACCAGACGAATTTACATAAGTTTGTCCCTTTCAGAGCAATCTTTATTGCCCAGAGTAGGTAGGCCGTTGTTGGTGATAAGCTTTCTCTAAGGTAGATTTTATTATCCTCACCACAACCTAGGTCTTTTCCAGTAACATTTTGAGTCCTAGCGACTTGCAGCCATGAATCCCGACAGCCCTCCTTAAGAGTCACGATGATTACGGGGGGGACTTTTTCTGCTTTGGCTTCAGGCCGGTTACCTTTCTTTCTGTATGTATTGACGACGTCATCAGATTTTAGTTTTAATTTAGTACATAGGTTTTTCATGACACTATCAACGTCTGCTGTTTCGGCTACCCCACAAATATCAATGTTGTTGGCTAATTGTCTTTGTTCAATTGCGTTAAGTTTTTGTTCCACAACATTATTTTTCAGTTCGAGGTTTTTGTAATTATTTTTTAGCTCAATGTTCTGGTTTTCGACTATTTTTAGTTTGTTTTCATACCCATTTATCTTTTGTTCGTACTCATAAATTTTGTCGGAGTAGAACTGTAGGGTACTTTGCAACTCTTTTTTTATTATGTCGCGTACCTCACGCCGTATATCGCTGAGAATGCGATGGGTTATGTTGGTGTCCACTATGTTCTCCGTGTCTGTGATGTCTTCGTCATCAACGTCGGGCATGATACAGGATAGCCGTTTGGGTTTGGCATTACCCACACATGAACGACATCTCCAATCAACGGCATCCGTCGAGTATAACACGTTTAACTGATCTGCTGTTATTGAAGCACATGATGCATGAATCCATTTACTGCACTTGGAACACTGTAAACCAGGACTTTTTTTCGTCACCAATTTCCCGCACTTAGCACATTTCACCATGTTGATGAATAGATCAGTGCGTAGATGGAAGATATTTTGTGAACAAATTTCAAGTTATCGCACGCGCAGGCAATTAGGAGGTAGGCAGGTATACGTCTTATTGGTTTCGCACCGAGCGCACGACTGAACTAGTGAGTTTCTGTGCGGAGCAGTCCTGGAGCTGCGCGGACCTGGACCTGCTGCCGCGAGGTACATACACTTTTGTGAGTGACGCGCACGGCTGCCGCCGCTGGCTCGACCACTGCGTAGTGACCGAGGCCGCGAGGCGTCTGCTCGTTAGTGCTACTGTGCTGTGTGTGTGTGTGCTGTGCGTATTGGTCGGATCACATGCCTGTACAATTAAAGTGTGACTTTAATATGATACGACCAACAATTAAGGCACCCAAACTAAGCGAAAATTTCGTGATTTGGGGTGATCAGGATGCCAGTCAGGTACATACATACTATAAATTATGTCATACTAGGCTGAGAGATATTAATTTTCCGTTAGATTTTATGAACTGTGCAAACGGGTTTTGTGCGGATGTCAGTCACTAGCTCGAATTGGACAATATGTATAGCAACATTGTGTGTATACTCTCGGAGGCTGCCCAATGTTCCAGTAAGGTGGTTGCGGGAGGGGGTAGGAGGGGTAAGCGGGTGGTCGGTTGGAATGGGCATGTTAGGCAGGCTCACGCAGACACCCGGCTTGCTTTTCATGACTGGATTAAGGCGGGAAAGCCAATTACAGGGTCTGTACATAAGGAGATGTCTGAGACGAGAAAAGTCTTTAAATCAAAGCTTAAATGGTGTCAGAAAAATGAGAATAAAATAAAAATGAATATATTAGCTGATAATCATATATCTAGGGATTTTTCAAGGTTTTGGAAAAATACAAACAGATTGAATCCGAGGCCGGGCGTCCCCGTGAGCGTGTCGGGGCAACATGAGCCTGCTGCTATAGCTAACTTGTTCGTGAAACATTTTAAAGTTGAATCACCTCTAGGTTCAGCTTCGCAGGCGGTCGATGCTGAGGATTGTCTGACTGAGTTGAATGTCAGGTTGTCAGCAAAAGATGTCACTTCTGTTATAAAAAGTATGGTTAGTGGCAAGTCGCCAGGACATGACTACCTCAGCATCGAACACCTGCGGCATGCGGGAGTTCACCTGCCAAGGGTACTGGCTATGTTCTTCTCGTTATGTCTGAGCCACGCTCATCTGCCCGGCGATCTGATGAAAACTGTAGTAGTGCCGATTGTGAAAGATAAGACTGGGGATACATCGGATCTGCCGAACTACAGGCCCATATCGCTTGTTACTGTCATAGCCAAGGTGCTGGATGGCTTGCTTGATAGGCATATGGCAACCCGCATTGATTTGCATGATGCGCAGTTTGGGTTCCGACCTGGTCTCTCCACGGAAAGTGCCAGACTGTCTCTCAAGCATACTGTTCAGTACTACACGTCCAGGAAAACGCCTGTTAATGCGTGTTTCCTGGACCTTCCAAAGGCGTTTGATCTGCTGTCATACGATTTGCTGTGGCGGAAGCTGTTAAATGATACTTCAGTTGACCCCCCTAGGGTTGTATCAATACTCCAGTTTTGGTATAACAATCAGGTCAACTATGTTCGGTGGGCAGGCTCTTTGTAGGATGTGTATAGGCTGGAGTGCGGTGTGAGACAGGGCGGCCTGACCCCGCCCCGCCTCTTCAGTCTGTACGTAAACTGATTGATCGTCGAGCTCAGCAGCACTTATCAGGGTTACTATGTGGACGGAGTATGTGTCAACAATATTAGTTACGCTGATGATATGGTGTTGCTGAGCCCTTCGATTAACGCAATGATTAATCTGCGAGAGGTGAGAGGTATGCGGAGGATCATGGGCTCAGATACAATGTAAAAAAAATTTGGTACTAGTCTTTAAGGCAGGCACTAAAACTTACCCGATTATACCACAGTTGAAGCTTTGCGGAAGTTCCTTAAAGCAAGTAACAAGTTTCAAGTATCTGGGCTACTGGGTGTCCAAAGACCTCAAGGACAACTTGGATATTGAGCGTGAGCGCAGGGCGTTGGCTGTTTGCTGCAATATGTTGGTTCGCAGATTTGCGGAATGCTCGACTGACGTAAAAGCTACGTTGTTTAGAGCGTATTGTCAGTCTTTCTATACGTGCAGTCTATGGGTCAACTACACGCAGAGGGCATACAGCGCTCTGCGTGTTCAATATAATAATGCTTTCAGGATGTTGATGGGGCTGCCACGCTACTGCAGTGCATCAGGCATGTTCGCAGAGGCGGAAATTGATGGCTTCCACGCCATCATACGCAAGCGATGCGCCTCTATGATTCGCAGGGTGCGTGGCAGCCCCAACAGCATACTGAAAACTCTAGCAAACAGGTGGAACAGCCCCATACTGGGACATTGGATGCTCCTACATGCCAGTGGAGCGTACGAATATAATTAGTTATAAGTTATAATAACTTTAGTTTGCCTGTATTTAATTATTTGTTTTTTATAGTTGTTTTTTTTTAATTTTCGGAGATTTAAATTTTGTGTAATTTTAGTTTTATGAAATTTTATAATTGAACATTTAAATTTTTAAATTTCTGACATTTTAATTTTATGTCATTCTAGTTTTATAAATTTAATTTAATTATTTGACAATTTAATTCTGTGACATTTTTACTTTTTGTCAACTTTAATTGTAATTTAAAAATTGTGTCTTTCTTATTTAATTTATATTTGGATCCCTGTAGATAATTATTATAAATTAATTAAATTGTTTTTGTCATTTACTAACATTAATTATAAGCCAAATGTAAGAATGAATGAATGAATGTAAGAATTTGAACCGGCAGGATGGGTTTCAACTGTCGAGAGCTTGGAATCCAGTGGTTCAGCTGTGTAAAACCCGAAAAAGTGCAGGAAAAAGTTCGCGAGCGGACACAGTGAGTTTCGTGTGTCGGGAGCAGAATCGAGTTGTGAGTGACAGTGGTAGCGGTACCGAGTGCAAAAAACGAACAAGAAAGAGGGTAGACCGATATGTCTCCTCATAAATGTGTTTATGAGGAGACATATGACTTTTCAGTTTATCCGTGATCATGGTGCTTGCAACAGCACCGAAATATCGGGAACTCGCAAAAAACAGTAAACATGGTAAATATCCCGTTTCTAATGTTAATGTTGGTATTAATTATAAGGTTGTGTACTAACAAAGAATGGACTCCAAAATTGTCTGAATTTGAATAAAATTTAAATTTATTACGCATACATTATATGTGCTAAAGTAAGGCTATGAATAAAAAAAGCGAACAATTAACATTAATAATAATTGTTATTTTCTGTCACTATTATCTCGAAAGTACGCAGAGATAAGCAATAAGTTTTTTTGAGCTAAATACTCAGAATTATTAGTTTTCTAACATATGTGATTGCCATCTCGACATCACTTAAGGTTGTTAAGAAATTGAATAAAATGTAATAAATCCCATACAAAAAAAAAATATATATTTTTTTTACAGAAAATTATTTGAAGTAGGACAATAATATTTTTTTGCCTTATCCGTTATATATAAACAATAAAAAAAAATATCAGCGGTCTACTATCAATGTCCACTTTTTTTAATTTGGGACCAATGTGTGGCGGGCAGAGTGCGGGAGGCGCGGTCAACTCTCATCTTTCGTGGCACGCACTGTACGGCTCACCCGAACTTAATACTGGTGTAACTTTGCTATGCGTTTATTGACAAAAGCTCAAACTTTACACCCAAGGCCCACTTACACGAAAAACTTATCTCATAGGTGCTACCACGAGGATAAATTGTATGACAAACTGTCAATTTAACCTCATGTTAGCGCTGTAGTAGGCGTTTTTTCTGTTCTGTGTTAGCGACTAACTCTGAGTTAAGTTTTTCGTGCAAGTGGGTCTAAGTATTGTAATCATCTTTATTTCACTCCAAAGCCGTCCACTACTGGACATATATGGCCACAGCATCGAGACGAAATTATGTGATGGTTGATTAGAGAGAGAGAGTAGATATTATATTAGTAAAGGCGTGTAGCGTTATGTGAACGCTCACTCGCCTCGCAGTGATTTGTAATCTGTGGGTCAGGCGCACACCACTTATAAAACCGATACATTGGGAGTGCGCGCGGCCCCATCCCTAGTGGATGTAAACTATGGTCAAGGACAGCTGATTGAATTCTGCGGGAACTCGGCTTTTATAAAACAGCGCTCGCATTTCACAAATTCCTTGTGAAGCTACGTTTTTACCCTTTAGGCGCGATTGGTCCAATTCACCTTATTCGCGATTGGTCCAATTCGCGATTGGTCCAATTCGCAGATCGTCCAATTCGCGGTTGGTCTAATTCGCGATAGGTCCAATTCGCGGTAAGATAATCTTAAAAAGATAATTTTATGAAAAAAGTTTTTACTGATTTTTATTTTTTTTATTGTTCCATTTTCGCGAGCGGCGTACGCGTGTGTGAATCGCATGGTTTCCGCATCCGCACAGACGTATTACGGCATATGGAGGAGTTTTGGCGCGATGTTCGAATTTTGAATATAGGTGCGCGCGTTACTCTAATAATATTATTTATAAATTTGGTTTAAATACTAGGATAAATTGATTTTTACATAAAATATGCCTGTCATGATAGTTATATTTTTTTTATAATATTTTTAAATTATATTATTGACTATCTTTTATTGAGGTTATAGCTTAATTATTCATTTTCACAAGGAAAAGAGGATTGAAGCTTGACCTCAACATAATATTAAATATTTGCTATTGTTTTTAAATTCTATAACCATTGATTTAAATAGTATGGTACAATATTTTTTACATAAAATAAATACCAATTGAATACCTATTGTAATACAATTAAAATATTTCTTACATAATTGTTGAATAATTAATATTAAATAGATTATAATAGCTTAAATATAATTTCGCACAGTGTTTAACATTATGTCGTAACGTTAGGTCCTTAGGAACTTATCTACCCGCACATTTTATTCACACTTCTACCTGTTTTCAGACCAATACTACTATATTCACCCAGATGAACTCTAAGTATTGCCGAGCAAAACGTAAACGTTCCTTTTTAACGAACTGCCCAAAAAGGAGGAGGTTCTCAATTCGGATGTTTTTTGTAATCTCTTTATTTTTGTCTTTATGCAATCTTTTGCTATAAAGTGCGCAATGACGTATCTTCAAATTCACTTGCAAAACTTCTTGTTAGTTTGAAACGAAACCAATTCATGTATAAGCGGTGACCTTCCACTTCTTACACGGACACTTCTTTCTTTCTCAAATCTCTTCATTTAACGACTCATAGTTATTATCTTAAAAATAAAGAAAACTTATTAATACACACTTGAAATAAGTGATAAATTTGCTTACCTACTTAAAAAGAGAAATCATGCACTTTATTTAATAGATCATTACATTATCTTTGACGGCAGCCATATGATTTAGCAGCTGTGAGAGACTGCGACTGCATGGCGCTAGTGGAACGTGCACCAGGCGCATCTTGGACAAATAGTTTACTATCTCTCATTTGACTAAAAAGAATTGAAGTCAAATCAAGTATAATAATGTGACGTTTACCCCCCCCTACTGGTGATCGCCTTTATAAGGCGCTGCACTGTTCAGTCGGCACGCATTTCAAACGGATGCGTCTTGGTGCACGGACCACTGTCTCTCGACAGTCAGTACTGCCCAGTTATTGGATGTGGAACATTGTCTCCGACAAGTAGTACTATCCTTATTGCGGTAGGTGCAAGGAACACTGTCCCTGACAGTCAGTACTGCCCAGTAATATTGGATGTGGAACATTGTCTCCGACAAATAGTACTATCTTTATTGCGGTGGGTGCAAGGAACGCTGTCCCTGACAGCTAGTACTGCCCTATGTGACCGCCTTCACTGCCATTATTAATTAATTGAATTGAATCTACATTTTCTAGGTTAAGAGAACTGATTGTTCAACTGAAATAAATTTGTATATTGCCATAATTGAGTTTCAATCCTGATGTCTGAACCCAACTCGACATCAGAAGTGGGATACGATTGTCCGCCCACCTCTGGCACTTCATCGTCACAAAGTATGCAGGAAAATATTCCGCTACCCTCTCACAGTTTAGAAGCATTTCTTTCAAAATTAACTGATGCCCTACTACCCCGGTCCAATGCGCCACCACAACCTTTCGTATCGTTAGTACCTTTTGATCCTGATGACCCTAATTCAGACATAGGGGGCTGGTGTCGGCTGTCAGACACTATAATTAAGAGCAAAAGTCTAAAAGGTGTAGATTTAATCATGACACTGACCCACTGTCTTCGAGGCCGCACAGCCACATTACTGACCAAGATACCTCCCGGTCAATATGAATGGGAAGATATACAGGAGACTTTGAAAGCTCAGTTCTCTCGCCCTATGCTTATTCAAGACGATTTTGACAGTATCCTCAAATTTCAAATTAATTCTAATGAGACCCCCGCTCAGGCGTGTTTACGTCTTTGGCAATTGATCAAAAATATCCCGGACGCAAGATTACCTGAAAAGGTTATAACTGGTTTTGCCATTTCCGTATTATCTCAATGTGATGTTCAAATACGTCGTGAATTAAACTCAACGGTCGTAAATGACAAATCCCAATTGTTTCGAGTACTGCGAGGCATTTCCTTGAAAAGAAAGTCTGAATTTCCCGAGTCTAACGATTCTGATATCAAACGCCTTCGCCCTATGTTTGGCTTTCGTGGCTACTGCAACATATGTGGCAAGACTGGCCGTCGTGCGGCTGATTGCCGTGAAAGAAACAAACCACGTAATGGTTCAACTGTTGCGGATAAACGAGTCAACCAGAAGCCACAAGTCACTTGCTACGCCTGTGGAGAGCCAGGTCACGTCGTCCCCACCTGCCCAAAGAGGGTTGACAATACGAAGAAGGAACAAGTCGCTACTGGTAGCAAAGAAGTCAACGTGTGTTCAAAGCTTGTTAGAGGTATTTTGAACTGTAATAGCATGACATTTCCCTTTATTTTTGATTCCGGTTCAGAGTGTAGTTTAATTAGGGAAAGTTTTTCACACCTTGTTATTGGAGAAAGATCTCATGACGTTATTAATATGACTGGTATTGGAAAAAGTATAATTAGTAGCACAGAGCAAATTATTTGTAAGATAAAAATCCAGAACGTCGAAATGAGCGTCACTCTTCATGTAATTCCGGACGATTGTCTGCGCGACGCTATTTTACTAGGTAGAGATATACTCGAGCGCGATATTCTTGTTGAAATTTCCGAGGGTGGTTTAATATTCAAGCGGTGTCTAGAGTCTAATACGTGTACCAAAACCAAAGCTATTTTTGACATTGATTCAATTAATACTGACTTGACAGGACCTGATAGAGTAAAACTCTTTAACATATTAAAGCAATATGCAGAAAATTTTATTGAAAATTTTCCTACAGCTAGAATTAAAACGGGACAGTTGAAAATCGATTTAATTGATCCCCATAAAGTAGTACATAGAAGACCGTATAGGTTATCTCCTCAGGAATCTAAGATAGTTGATGAAAAAATTGAGCAATTATTGGCGGCAAATATTATTAGGGAAAGTTCATCCCCATTTGCAAGCCCCATCATTCTTGTGGAGAAAAAGGACGGTAGTACGCGTATGTGTGTCGACTATCGGGAATTAAATAGTAATACTCAGCCGAATCATTATCCTTTACCTTTAATTAGTGAACAAATTGATAAACTAAATGGTGCTCATTATTTTAGTAGTATTGATATGGCCTCTGGATTTCACCAACTGCCTGTACATGAAAGTTCCATAGAAAAAACAGCATTTGTTACCCCAAAAGGGCAGTTTGAATACTTGGCTATGCCCTTTGGGTTACGTAATGCCCCTTCCATTTTTCAAAAAGCAATTAATAATGCGTTAAAGTCTATGAATGATGAAAAGATCCTAGTTTTCATGGATGATGTCCTTGCAATTTCAACTGATATTGATGAGGGGCTTAACCGCTTAGATAAATTACTTAAAACGCTGTCCGATGCTGGGTTTTCATTTAATTTAAAGAAGTGTTCGTTTCTGAAAGTCCAAACTGAGTACCTTGGGTACATAATTTCAGCTGGGGAAATTAGACCAAATCCAAAAAAAATACAAGCCTTAATTAATGTTCCAACTCCCAAAACTGTCACTCAGGTTAGGCAGCTCATAGGTCTGGCAACGTATTTTAGACAGTTTATTCCTAACTTTTCCCAAATAATTCGCCCTTTGTATCCCTTAACAAAGGGAAAAGGCAATATTAAGTGGACCCCAGAGCATGACCAAATACACAAAAAAATTATTCACATTTTAACATCCGAACCAGTTTTAAAAGTTTTTAACCCTACCTTGCCCATTGAACTCTATACCGATGCAAGTAGTGAGGGATATGGTGCAATTCTTATCCAAAAACATAATGATAAGACCATAACAAGACCTCACAAGACTGCTGCATTCCGTGGCAGTTTCAAATTCGCTGCCTCTCGTATCTGGAATGATCTTCCTCCGCCGTTTCGAGCTATAAAGACGATTGGAACATTTAGTACTAATTTCAAGCAGTACTTATTACTCAAACAAAAGGAAGCTAGCGTATAAACTTACCCGGCCGGGGTTTGCACGCAGTTATATTATCTACTGTCATGATTCTTGTTCTTGGTTTTTAAACTTTCTGGCGAACATTTCAACCACGCACATATATTCACACAATTCTGTTTTATCGTATACTAGCAATCTTTTCACTTTGTTTATTTACAGTAATGTCTTACATAATTTACCAGTTTACCATTATTATTTTTTTCATTTTGACAGCCGACGCGACGCCGACCACAGATAAACACGCGCTCTGTCGTTTGTCTCCGGTTTTGACAAACGTTCATTGAGCCGTAGGGATTTTGGTCGTATATATATTTATGTTATTTTACTTAGATATTTGTTTTATATGTTATACGCATACATACTCACCTTCTGTGTTTATTTATACTATTTTGTTATTATTTATTTTGTTCTATTTTATTTCTTAAGTATGATCCGTCTCCGTAAATTTGTCCGTGGCATCAACAGTGGGCCCTATCAGAATATCAGCGCAGCGTTATTTTCTTTTTAATATCGTTGCACATGCTGAGATAAGAGCCTTTTTGGTCTCGCACGGGTTTATTTATTTTTATTTTTTTTATTATTGTTTGTGTTTTTCTTATCTCGTGTCTCCTGTGCGGGTCACAAATAAAAATGTTTTCTTTCTTTCTTTCTTTCATAGATGCAGAGACACGATATCACTCTTACGATTTAAAGACCCTTGCAGTAGTAAAAGCAATAGAACATTTTCGTCATTATTTGCATGGACGAAAATTCACTGTTTTTACAGATTGTAACTCCCTTAAAGCTTCTCACTCAAAACGTGATTTGACTCCAAGGGTTCACCGTTGGTGGTCTATATTGCAGGCTTACGATTTTGATATCGTATACAAAGAAGGTCGAAAGATGGCTCATGCAGATTTCTTGTCTCGCAATTTATCAAACACAAATTATTCTGAGCCCCGTAAAGTAAATTTTCTTGAATTAAATAAAGGTTGGTTAATTGTAGAACAAGAACGCGATTCGGAGCTTTCTGAAATAATAGCAAAAATCCGTAATAATCAACTACCTGAAGAGATATCGCGTACGTATGATTTAAGACAAGGAATATTGTATAGGAAGATAGAACGCAGAGGAGTTTCTAGTTGGCTACCTATTGTACCACGTTCTTTGGTTTGGTCCCTAATTAACCATGTTCACAATGAGATAAAACATTTAGGTTTTGAGAAAACTTTAGACAAACTTTACGAACTTTATTGGTTTTCTGATATGGCTAAATTTGTAAAAATGTTTATCAATTGCTGTGTAGTATGTAAAACTTCTAAAGGCCCTTCAGGTGCACAGCAAATGCAGCTGCATTCAATTCCTAAGCATCCAGTCCCTTGGCACACGGTTCATTTAGATTTAACTGGAAAACTTTCGGGAAAAAGTGATAGAAAAGAATATTGCTCAGTTTTAATAGACGCCTTTACAAAGTTTGTACTGCTTGAATATACTCCGGCCTTAAGCTCTTCATACGCTATAAGAGCAATTAAGAATGCTGTTAACTTATTTGGTGCCCCAAAGCGCATTATTGCAGATAGAGGCCGTTGTTATGATTGCAGTGACTTTAAGAACTTTTGTAATGAGAATAAAATAGAGCTCCATTTAATAGCAACCGGTTCTAGTAGAGCTAATGGGCAGGTTGAGAGGGTCATGCGAACTTTAAAGAATATTTTGACTGTTATAGAATGTAATTCTAAAAATGCTTGGAAGGATGAACTAGGAGAGATTCAACTTGCTCTTAATAGTACTCGTTCCAGGACCACAGGTTTTACGCCTATGGAACTGATGTTTGGCATTCAAGGTTCCTCACTTAATCTAGCTAAAATAACTCCTATTTCTTCTGAACCACCCATAATTAATGTTGAAACGGCTCGTTCATCTGCATCAGAAGCTATTCAAAAAGTAGCTAAAGCTGACACTATACGGTTTAATAAGGGTAAAGCCCGGATTAAACCTTTTGCAGTAGGTGAATTTGTTTTTGCAAAATGTGAAGCTAGACATCAAACGAAGCTAGATAATAAATTTAAGGGACCTTATAAAATAGTCACTGTATTAGATAATGACCGTTATGAGCTTAAACATATCAACGGTTCTAACAGAATTTATAAAATTGCTCATGAAAATTTAAGGGAAGTACCTAAAGGACAAGAAGGTTATTTGGAAATTTGCGAAAATAATAGTGATGATGATAATGAACAGACCGTGACGGCAGATGATGAGTCCGGTATGTCTTTTGTTCCTGTAAATAATAATATGTCCTCAGGGTAAGAGGAAACACTTTCTGTAAGTTCTCGTACATTGACTGCAGATGATTCAGAGGAGACACATTCTGTAAGTTCTCGTACATTGACTGCAGATGATTCAGAGGAAACACTTTCTGTAAGCTCTCGTACATTGACTGCAGATGATTTAGAGGAAACACTATCTGTTAGCTCTCGCACCTTAAGTGTAGATAATTCCGAAGCTTTAATAGAATCTTTGGAATGATCAATTAGTATGTGGTCTCTTCTACTTTTGTGGAAGATGATCATTTTTGTAAATTAAATATTAAGATCACTCCGGCTGTTGTGGATGTTGATATGTGATGCGCTGCAGGGATCTCATCTGCTTTAGTGGGTGACGATCCAGACCAGCAAGTTTGAACTTTGGTGATCTGTGAGGTGCTGCAGGAATCTCACCTGCTTTAGTGGGTGACGATTCAGACCAGCATGTTTGAACTTTAGTGACCTGTGAGGTGCTGCAGGAATCTCACCTGCTTTAGTGGGTGACGATTTAGACCAGCTTGATTGTTACTGTAGGGGTTTTTCTGTTGTAAAGAAATACCTAGACCAGTGATCTTTTCGATATGTAACGATGAAGAGGATGTGAATTAATGAAAGTCCTTTTTTATTTTTAGATGAATGAATGCACTCGAGGACGAGTGATTTGTCAGAATGGCCGTGACGGCAGCCATATGATTTAGCAGCTGTGAGAGACTGCGACTGCATGGCGCTAGTGGAACGTGCACCAGGCGCATCTTGGACAAATAGTTTACTATCTCTCATTTGACTAAAAAGAATTGAAGTCAAATCAAGTATAATAATGTGACGTTTACCCCCCCCTACTGGTGATCGCCTTTATAAGGCGCTGCACTGTTCAGTCGGCACGCATTTCAAACGGATGCGTCTTGGTGCACGGACCACTGTCTCTCGACAGTCAGTACTGCCCAGTTATTGGATGTGGAACATTGTCTCCGACAAGTAGTACTATCCTTATTGCGGTAGGTGCAAGGAACACTGTCCCTGACAGTCAGTACTGCCCAGTAATATTGGATGTGGAACATTGTCTCCGACAAATAGTACTATCTTTATTGCGGTGGGTGCAAGGAACGCTGTCCCTGACGGCTAGTACTGCCCTATGTGACCGCCTTCACTGCCATTATTAATTAATTGAATTGAATCTACATTTTCTAGGTTAAGAGAACTGATTGTTCAACTGAAATAAATTTGTATATTGCCATAATTGAGTTTCAATCCTGATGTCTGAACCCTACCCGACATCTTCATTATTAAATTATTCCTGTTCATGTTCTTCATTAAATATATTTTATAAACAAACACAAAAAGAAACAATTTACATTAAGTTTTGATAATAACTTACACATCATCCAGTTTCATCAGAAATTTGATATATATTAAGCCCATTCAATTCACGGCTACATAATTATGTTTACCCTGGTTTATCATGTTATTTCTGCTTGTATTTCGATATTCCAAAAAACAGCACAAACAAAACAACTCAAACGCTCGTATCAAAATTTACCAACTATTGTAACCACGTCAAACTAACAAGTTATTCGTATTGTTTCCTTCCACCCTCATTTGCCGTAATTATACTGAAGAAAAGAACAAGTTTGATATAAATGTTAAAAGTTTACCCACATTTACTATAGTATTACATTATTTGTGCCTCATTCAAATTCAATGCATTTGTTCAAGACCCAATTAGCTAATTACTTAAACGTAAATCTTTCTTACAACTGAATCCGGCCGCTGGATATATTTAAAATATTTAAACGAAGAAATAGATATTCATATTCTTAAATTAAGTGTATTAAATTATAATTATAATAATTTGCTTATTTTTTCAGTTGTAAAAATAAATGAAGAATAATAAAAAAATAAAGCTTTATATATTGCGGGATTTGAACGTGGGTCAAACTGGTTTATTGAGGTTTACTTGGCAGTGTTAACCGCTAGGCCAGATGGACACTTACGTTAAGCATTGAAATTAAACATCTCATTCTAATCAAACTAACTTAAAGGTTAGATTAGCTACTGCGCTCTTTCTGATTCTTTATGAATAGCAATATACGGGCGTAACTGCGATTGATGTTGGCGACAAAACGTGTGGGTATTGTGTTTGAAATCTACTCACAATTTTATAAAGTTTAGGTGAACGTATATATTATATTATAATATCTACAGATGAGGATGGATTTGAAACACCACCACCCACATGTTTTGTGATTTTTATAAATAGTATGACATTGCGGCCATATAACGTTGTCATTGGTTCATTATATCTATAGTAGAAGGTCGTAAGTGCGACTGGTTGGCTATGCTATAATTTCGTGGCGTTGTGACTGCACTTTACAACCTGATAGTACATAAAGGTTTTACATTTGTATAAATACCAGTGTACACTTTTTATATTTAATTAATTCCTATACGTATTTTAAGTGATTTACATTATTGTAATGTATTTGTATACATTGACGGAATAATTACGTGACATTTTGTAATGACCTAGCTGCGCACTGAACATTTATTTGATTGTTAAATTCACTAGTGTCGGTTGGGTTGCCAGTTGCAACTGAATTGAATCTCACCTATCTCCTACTTTTCCCTTCCATTACCAGAGTTGCAAACCATGGATCAAGATTTAAAAACACGTTTGGCCGCCCTGGAGGCAGAGAATGTAGCCTTACGAGCTCTCCAAGAGCAAAGCGTCTCACACCCTAAATCGGAGCTAGTGGACGCACCTGCTGTATGTCGCGTGGCAGTCAAGCTGCCCCCTTTGTGGCCGGACAGAGTTATGGTGTGGTTCACACAAGCCGAAGCGCTGTTTCATCTAGCAGGCATCAACACAGATGACACCAAGTACAGCTACGTCCTCAGTCAAATAGACCATAAGGTGACGGGTGAAATAGAAGATATCATCATCAACCCTCCAGCAGAAGGGAAGTACCAAAAATTTAAAGGGGCTCTAATTAAACGATTTTCACCATCAGAAGAACAACGAGTGAGACTACTTATCGGGGAAAACGAACTCGGAGACCGAAAGCCGTCTCAATTTTTGAGGCACCTCCGATCGTTGTCCGGAACCTCCCTTTCAGATGATAAAATTCTCCGCCAGCTATGGCTCTCGCGCCTCTCCCAACACGTGCAAGGTATTTTGGCGGCTCACGGTGACCTCCCGTTGGAAAAAGTGGCCGATTTGGCTGATAGAATCGTTGTGGCCCAACCGGGACCTGCAAACGTTTATGCTGCCTCAGTGTCTCCTTTGACCCCTATGATGGAGCGGATTGACGAACTTAGCAAGCAAATTGCTGCATTATCATCCGGTTCCAATCGGTCCGGGAAACACTCGGCAGATGCAAACAAGTTCTCGTGTAACAACAGTCCCGGTCGATCCAATAAACACTGTTGGTGCCACAGAACTTACGGCGTTAAAGCCCTCAAATGCATCCCGCCCTGCAACTTTAAGGCGGAAAACTTACTTCGCAATCAGTAGCGGCGGCAACTGATTGCGACTACAGCCAACAATCCAGCCGTCGTCTTTTCGTTACAGACCGAGCCACCAAACCACAGTTCTTGGTCGACACCGGTTGGGATCTATGCTGCTACTCTCGCAGCTGGCTTTCAAATCGGAGAAAAAGTGCCGAATATGAGCTCAGCGCGGCAAACGGTAGCAGCATAAGGACATACGGCAACGTAAACATGACTTGGTCTCTGATCTTGGTCTTCGGCGACAGTTCGTTTGGTCGTTTGTTGTGGCTGACGTCACAACTGCCATCATTGGCTCGGATTTTTTGTCCTTCTATCATTTCTTACCAGATTGCCGAGCTAAGAGATTGGTTGACGGCCTTACAAATTTATCATCATCCGCCGTATCTATGTTATCAAACCAACCAAGCGTCAAGGCCGTGGCTATGTCAAATTCTGCTTTTGCACGTATACTAGCAGAATTCCCAGAAATAACTCGCCCACCTGGCGTGCCAAGGGTGATATAGCACGATACCGTGCATTTTATAAATACTATAGATGGGCCTCCAATTTCGTGCCGTCCTCGCCGACTGGCCCCTCAAAAGTTAGTAGCGGCCAAAAAGGAATTTGAAGACATGGTAAAATCTGGTACTGCACGCCCATCTAAAACTGCCTGGTCATCTCCACTCCATATGGCCGTAAAAAAAGATGATACGTGGCGCCCATGTGGCGATTACCGTGCATTGAACGCAAGAACCGTACCAGATAGGTACCCAGTTCGGCACATCAACGATTTCGCTCATAATCTCACGGGTTTGAAGATATTCAGCACTATAGACTTGGTTAAAGCCTACCATCAGATTCCCGTGGCTGAAGAGGATATTCCGAAGACTGCCATGGTCACCCCGTTTGGCCTCTTCGAATTCCCTTTTATGACCTTTGGGCTAAGAAACGCTGGTCAAACGTTTCAGTAGTTTATTGATGAGGTCACACGGGGTCTAGATTTTTGATTTCCCTACGTGGATGATATCCTCGTTCACTCAGCTGATGGGGCTCTCCATCGGGAACACCTTCGGATCCTTTTTGGTCGCTTACGGGACTATGGAGTGGTAGTAAACCGAACCAAGTGTATTCTTGGCGTCCGTGAGACCACATTTCTGGGCCATCACATCAGCGCAGAAGGCACATGACCTCCAGCAGACCGCATCCAAGCCATATTGGATTTTCCACCCCCAAAAACAGTTAAAGGCATGCGCCGATTCCTCGGCATGTTAAATTACTATTGGCGTTTTATCCCACGGGCTGCGCAGTACCATGCCCCTCTAATAGATGCATTGGCCGCAACTAACAGTAAGGGTGCTAAACCATTTCCATGGACACCGGATCTACTCGAAAAATTTAAAACATGCAAACAAAGTCTATTCAGTGCAACGCTTCTACAGCATCCGGCCTCTAACGCCAGTTTAGCTCTATTTACTGATGCTTCGAACGTCCATATTGGGTCTTGCCTGCAACAAAAGATAGGGAACGATTGGTACCCTCTAGTTCTCTCAGACACAGTGGCCAGCTTACTATCGAGAGCTTTTAGCGGTGTATGAAAGCGTGCAACACTTCCGGCATATTTTTGAAGTCGAACACGTTACTATATATACGGACCACAAGCCGCTGTTGTACGCATTTGCGCAGCGCCGAGAAAGACTTCCACCGGCCCAATTGAATCAACTATCATTTATCAGTCAGTTTACCACCGATATCAAATATATAAAAGGGGAAGACAACATCGTAGCCGATGCAGTGTCACGCGTAGAGGCTATTACTCTGGAAGAGTATTACGAGGCTCTCGCAAAATCTCAGCTGGTAGATCAGGAGATATCCAATCTACTGACAACAAGGTACTGGCCTGCAATTGACAGACGTTATCATGCCAGGTACGAATACCTCTGTCACCTGTGATATTTCTACTGGGAGACCTCGCCCTTTCCTCACATTACCTTTTCGCCGAGCTGCCTTCGATCGATGTCACAACCTTAGCCATCCTGGTATACGGGCCACCGTTCGCCTGGTGACTGAGCGCTACGTATGGCTAAAAGTCAACACCGACTGCCGCCAATGGGCACGCACCTGCCTACATTGCCAACGTAATAAAGTGACCCGTCATATCACGGCACCTCTAGGTAACTTCGAAACGCCAACAGGTCGATTCCGCCATGTCCACATCGACATCATAGGCCGCCTACCTCACTCTCATGGGTATAACTATTGTCTCACCGCAATTGACAGATTTACTCGGTGGCCAGAGGTATGGCCTATGACGACAATGACGGCGGAAGAAGTCGCAGACACGTTTGTAACTGGTTGGATCGCACGCTTTGGAGTGCCTAATATACTGACCACAGATCAAGGGCGCCAATTTGAGTCCGCACTATTTCAACGGTTGATGAATTTTTGTGCCACCAAGCGTGTGAGGACTACTCCGTATCATCCTAGTGCAAATGGCATGATCGAGCGCGCCCACCGTCAACTCAAGGCTGCTCTAATGTGTCACGGCGACTCCTGGGTCCGATCGCTCCCACTCGTCCTCTTAGGCATGCGCTCCGCTTTTAAGGAAGACATAAAAGCCACGACCGCCGAGCTGGTGTACGGGGAGCCACTCTTGCTATCTGGGGAACTACTTGTACCCAACCTGGATCTGGATAGCACTAGTGATACTACCGATTTTGTAGTGCAACTGCAACAGCGCCACAGAATGGCTAACATTCGTCCAACTCCTGCATCTCGTCACTGTTAGCCCGGTGTGTTTATTTGCAAGGAAGTCTCTTCAGCGACACATGCTTTCCTTCGAGACGATACAGTCAGACGCCCACTGCAGCCACCATACACAGGACCTTATAGGATTGTTAATCGTTCTAACGATCACAAAACCATAACTTTGTCGGTAAAAGATCGAGAAGTGGTTCATTAAACCAGCATTTGTGGATTTAAACACGAGTCTTCTTCCAGACGTGCAACCGAATATAACTCCACAACCTGCTTCTTATCAACCTTCGACCTCTTTGATCCCTGTACCTACCGCTCCCGAACCACTACCCCAAGTTTCTTCTCCACCGTCTTCTATTGCTACTCCCCTTCTGCCAATGCCAGCACCAACCGTCACTAGAACTGGTAGGCTAGTAAAAGCTAGGAATGTTCTAGATTTATAATCTTGTTATTGTAAGTTACTTTATGTGTTTTTGTCATTTTCTTTGTAATGGATTTCCTTTCTCCGTAGGGGGGTGGTGTAGCGTTCTGTGAACGCTCACTCGCCTCGCAGTGATTTATAATATGTGGGTCACGCGCACACCACTTATAAAACCGATAGATTTGGAGTGCGCGCGGCCCCATCCCTAGTGGACGTAAACTATGGTCAAGGACAGCTGATTGAATTCTTAAGACGCGGGAACTTGGCTTTTATAAAACAGCGCTCGCATTCACAAATGCCTTGTGAAGCTACACAACGTGTATATGTGTAATATACTACGTGTATGTTTTTACAACCGATCCCATTCAACTGTTTTCGTGCCATTCTTCCAACGGCTAATCGCTTAACAATAAGGACTATGTACAACGTGTAAGATTGGACACTCGACAATATAAGTGTACTTGTTGGAGAATCTACGGTGGTGTTTCATTTAATCCGCACCGTCATCCCCGCCCCGTGAAGTTGAGAGAGGGCCTACAGGAAATACACAGATTCCTGAGCCCAAAGGCGTTTCAAGTCGCTGTCGACGCTGCGATTCTGTGCTCTGTGACGCCTAAATAAGAATAAGAATAATTTATTAAAAAGTACTTTCACAAAAATGTACATTAGGTGCAGTAGTATTATTTCTAAAACAATGGTATAAATAGTGCTTAAATGTAAACTATAATTAAAATATTTTATTACAACTGCAAGATTTTATACAAGAATTTATTTTTTTGGTAGGGACCTGCCCGATTTAGGTTCTTTCAAACCTGAGTTTCAGGCCATCACTTTACATAAAGCAATAATTGGGTCAATTAAAATATTAAATAAAATTATATTACGTCGCTTCATTCTTCAGATACGAATAACCATGTAGTGCCTTTATTCTACAAGGCTCTATTCGCACGTTTAAAGAATCGACTTTTAATTATTTTTTTTTTATCTGTCAACCTTACTAGCGTGGCGCGATGTTTGTGCTGTTAACTTCATTCCTTTTTTCTTGCGAGGCATCGTTCGCACGTGCCTTACCTACACTAGTGAATAATTCGTTCTCAACAATCGCCATTATAATGCCGAAAAGAAGAAATCAGGATAGAATTGAACGTTATCAACGTAAAATTCGAAAACTAGAAGATAAGCAAAGATAATATAAAATAATTATTAATTCGTCATCGGAGGACTCCGATGAAAATTCAGGTTAGTAAATCATTACTTATTAAGTGAAGTGCGCTGGTGACAACATTTAGAGAATTATTATCTCGATAATAAGGCCTGGAGGTTGACCGTGTGTCATCACGAAGGTAACTTACTATACCTAGAGGTTAACCGTGTGTTAACACAAAGGTAATTCGTAATTGTTGGACGATTACGTTAAAACAAATAAAACGCCTGGCGGTGGATCGTGTATCCTCACGACGGCTATTTATCCGCGTTAGCGGTATAATATTATATTACTTGAGAGATTAACCGCGTGTTAATACAAGATAAAAAATAAAAATTACGTCTACCCTCAATTTTTAACTTTTATATTTTTATTGTTTTAGACAATACACCTCATAATGACGCCGATCCAGACCCCATAGGGTTAATAGATCAGACTGAAATGAACGGCATGTCACCCGATGAGGAGACCAAACCTGATGGCGAACAGGCATCAACCGCAGTTCCGGCATTGGATCCTGATATTCTCTCCGCCTTAGGTGAGACCACGGAAGAGACGCCAAAGTTTGGGTCTAAAATTCACGAAAACCTATCGCGGCTTTGGCTACCTATACTCCGAAAAGGTTTGAATAAGGAGACAAAGGAAAGACTTCACAAAGAGCATCTAATTCCTGAAAATTGTCCATTATTACAAGCGCCTAAATTAAATCCAGAAATTTCGGCCGCAGTAAATGAAGGTACCCGTGTTCGTGACAAAAGAGTAGAAGAAGTGCAACAGCAATCAGGTCACGGAATAGCCGCTCTTAATAAAGGTTTAGAATTGCTTCTTGACGATAGCAAAGACAAAGTTCAGGCCATAAAATTTTTAAGCGACAGTTGTCGATTGTTAAGCGATCTTCATTTTGAACAAACGGAGGCGAGAAAGAAGTTCGTCACTCCGGGCCTGGATAAATCGTTTTTAAATATCATGCAAGACATTGAGCGGGATGAAATGCTCTTTGGAAACAAACTTTCGGACAAAATAAAGGCCACGAAAGTAATTGAAAAACATGGCTTGCAAATTAAGAAGCCCACACAGAACGTCAAAACACCTTCTACTTCAACAACGAATCGGCCGCGCCCCAAGGGAAACTGGGGAGGCCCTCCTCGCTTCTCTTCGAACAGGGGGGGGAGGGGAGGGCCAAGGAGGATTGCCCCAGCACCTCTCAAACCCCAGACAGGCGCAGCTCAACAGAAGTCATCTGCCCAGAGCAAACAGCGTGCGGCAGCTCAACAATAGAGGTATTTGCTGGGAGAATCCAGCTTTTCTATAATTGTTGGCTTAAAATTACTGGTAACCCATTAATTCTTAAGTGGATATCTGAAGGATATTCCATTCCATTTTTTAAAAAAGTGGAACAAGTATCAGCCATACGTAATTCTGTATCCCAAAGCGATCGACCGCATATGTTACAAGCTGTTAAACAATTATTAGAGTTGGGAGCTATATCCCCTTGTCATAGATCTAAAAATGACTTCGTTTCAAAAATATTTTTAACTCCTAAACCAGGCAAAAGATTTATTTTAAATTTAAAAGATTTAAATAAGTTTGTTTCCACTGCTCACTTTAAAATGGAGGACCATAGGACTGCAGCTAGACTATTACCTAAAGATGGTTTCATGGCAAGTATTGACCTAAAGGAAGCATATCTTTTAGTCCCTATTTGCAAAGGACATCGTAAATACTTACGTTTCCAGTTTGATCAAATATACGAGTTCAACGCAATGCCCTATGGTTTATCTGTTGCTCCTAGGGTTTTCACGAAGTTAATGAAGGAGGTTATTAACCATCTAAGACACAGGGGTTATATGTCAGTAGTGTATCTCGATGACATTTTTTGCATCAGTAACACTTTCGATGAATGCCGTGACAACGTTAACGAAACACTAACATTGCTCAAATGCTTAGGTTTTGTTATTAATTACGAAAAAAGTTGCCTTGAACCTCGACAAATTTGTAAGTTTTTAGGTTTTATTTTTAATTACGTTGATATGTCACTAGGCCTACCAGATGACAAACGCACAGGAATTAAGAAATTAGTAATTAAATTCTCTTCTCTTCCCAAGTGTTCCATTAGGGAACTATCACAGTTGATCGGAGTACTTACTGCAGCTTGCCCTGCAGTTAAATATGGTTGGTTATATACCAAAACTCTCGAACGTCAGAAATATTTAGCCCTTCAAAAGTACGGTGACTTTGAAGCAAAAATAAGACTGTCGGAAGTTATCTTACCTGATCTACAATGGTGGAGACGGAACATCAACTTAACATACAACGCGTTGAGAAGAGATGAGCATTTCGATTTAGAAATCTACACGGACGCTTCTAGGACTGGCTGGGGGGCAGTCTGTAATGGTAATCGAGCAAACGGTGGCTGGAAAAACCAGGAATTATCTTACCACATCAATTATCTTGAACTGCTCGCGGTTTTTCTAGGTTTAAAGAGCTTTGCAGGCTTGCATTCTAATTGCTCCATATTGCTTCGCGTGGATAATACAACTGCTATCAGCTATATTAACCGTATGGGAGGATTTCGTTTTCCACATTTAAATGAACTGACCAAAATAATTTGGCAATGGTGTGAGAAGCGAAATATATTTCTATTTGCGTCGTACATTAATACACATGACAATATAGAAGCCGATGAAGAATCTCGGAAAATTAATGCAGACACAGAATGGGAACTATCGGATTGGGCCTTCCAAACGATAGTCCAAGCGTTAGGTAAACCAAAAATCGATCTATTCGCTTCCCGCACCAATGCCAAATGCAGCCAGTACATTTCATGGAGACCGGACCCTGATTCAATAACAGTTGACGCTTTTACAATTAGTTGGCAATCAACCTTTTTTTACGCCTTTCCACCGTTTGCTTTAATTCTAAAATGTTTAAGAAAAATCATTGACGACTCAGCTACCGGCTACTACTCTCTCTTTTGGTGGATCTCTTTCATAAGGGAGCATCATACGGTGCTATCAATAGCCATCGATCTGCCCTTTCATTACTCCTCGGGAATAACATTGGAGCAGATGAGAGAATTAAACGGCTACTCAAAGGCATTTACAGGCAAAAGCCATCTCGTTCTAAATATAACACCACTTGGGACCCAAAACTAATACTAGACTACGTATCCCAATGGTACCCAAATACTAGTCTTGACTTTACTAAACTAACAAAAAAATTTACAATTTTATTAGCGTTATGTACTTCCCACCGAGTACAAACCTTCTCTCTTATTAGAGTGCAAAATATAAGTAGATCCGCCACTAGTATAAAGATAAACATAACTGACATGATAAAGACTTCTGCAGCAAATCGCGAACAACCTGTTTTATATTTACCGTATTTCAAAGAAAACCCAAGGATATGCCCTGCAAAGACTCTCGATGATTACCTCGAGGTAACATCTGATTTACGACCCGAAGGAACAGATAGTCTTTTGCTCACCATTAAAAGACCATATAAAAAAGCTTCGTCACAAACTATCAGTAGGTGGATCCAGCAGACCCTAGCGGAGAGCGGCGTCGACGTCACGGTGTTTAGTGCGCATAGCACGCGCCACGCCTCCACCTCGGCGGCGGCCTCCGCTGGAGTCTGTATTGACATCATCAGGAAGACGGCTGGCTGGGCTAGCTCGTCTCAGACGTTCGCTCGGTTCTATAACCGACCTTTGATTGATGATGGAATTTTTGCTCGATCTGTCTGCGCCATCAGTAATTTAGATCTAGAGTAATTAAATTACTATAATAATGTAAGGTTAAAACTAATTCAACTAAAATACATTTAGGTATTTGTTTTTTCTGTTATTAATGATTAAGTACTTAATTTGTAATTAAGAACAAATTTTTCTTTTTGTTATTTAAATTAAAGTTTTCTACTGATAAGTAAAGTTTTATTTACTAATCTAAGAACCTATCTCTAAACATCTACATGGTTATTTGTATCTGAAGAATGAAGCGACGTAATCCATACTAATATTATAAATGTGAAAGTAACTCTGTCTGTCTGTCTGTCTGTCTGTTACCTTTTCACGCTTAAACCGCTCAACCGATTTAGATGAAATTTGGTAACAAGATAGTTTGAGACCTTGGAACGGACATAGGCTACTTTTTTTTTGCAAAAAATGTGGAGGGGGAGAAATGGGAGGGGGGTTAATTTTGAATGAAACTTCTTATTATGGCTTAAGCCGCTGAACCGATTAAGATGAAATTTGGTGTGAAGATAGTTTGAGACCCTGGGCAGGAGTTAGGCTACTTCTTTTTTGCATAAAATACAAAGGGGAAGAAATAGGGGGGTGGGTTACATTTTTATGAAAATTCTTATTAAGGCTTAAACCACTGAACCGATTTAGATGAAATTTGGTATGCTGATAGTATGAGACCTTGGGATGGACATAGGCTACTTTTTTTATAAATCATGAAGCGGGAGAAATGGGGTGGAGTAGTTATAAAATATGAAAATAAATTGAAACTTCTTTTTATGGCGTCCTTCTTATTCGGCTGTGTCACGTTCCTTTTTATCCGAAAGCTGGATTCAAAAGAAACGATAATTTTCAAATTAACAGTAATATATTTAAAAAGAGGTATTTACAAAAAAACAAGAAGAGGGTAGAAGGTAAGGCCGGTCAAAGGTCGGACTACGTAGGAGGCCGTCAATACCGCACTCTCCTGCTTGGTGCCAGTCGGTGACGTCGGTGATGGCTTCGGAGTCAGTCCAGCAGGTGGTCCAATGGTGCCGGATGCGGGTACAAGGGTGCCGTCCAGTCAGCCAGCTACGCTGATCTTCAGCTGCATAGAGGTTCCCAGTACGGGAAGAACACTAGGCGCTTACTAATTACTCCAATACATTTAGGTGAAGATACTAGGTGGTATCTAGTTACTATTATCAAAATTATATGAAGTACGAGGGAGCAGAGGTAGGCACTGTTTAGAATCTTAGTACACGTAGTTCCTCGATAGCCGATTGAGTGTGACTGGCGGGCGGTCGCCGCGGAATGAATGCGCTCGCGCTTCATGTGGCAGGAGAAGGGAAGGGATTTTGGAATATATATAAAACCGCGCGCCAAAAGAAGTTGCGGTGTCCGTTTGTTCATAATTTAATATTATTTGTTTCAAAGATAATTTATCGTTAGAGTGGTTATTTAACAATTTTAATTATTTATACATTATGTAGTTAAGTAAATCGTGACAGCTGTAGGCATGATATAATTGTTTATGAAAGATTTGAGTGTCAATTTGAAAAAGTCAACTTAATGTCAGTGTCCGTAAAAGTGGTAATTTAAGCAAAACTTTATAATATTCTACTACTTATTTTTATTAGGGGGATATTTTTATGCTGTGGATATGCCTCGCAAGCGTAAATCTCATCTGAGCCGTAGCTCTAGCAGAGCTCGAACAGCAAGAGTAGCTAGAAGCCAAGAAACAGAGGTGCAGACTCAATCCGTCTAATTTTAGATGCTGGGCGTCACGCAATCCAAAGAGCTGGTGAGACTTTAGCCCAGATTCAGGTTCGCCAACACGCAGATGCTAAGCGTCACGCAGCTCAAAGAGCTGCTGAGAGTTCCGACAAGACTCTAGCTCGCCAACTAGCAGATGCTGAGCGTCACGAGGCTCAAAGATCTGCTGAGACTTTCGACCAGACTCAGGCTCGCTAACTCGCAGATGCTGAGCGTCACACAACTGAAAGGGCTGCTGCGATTTTCAACCAGACTCAGGCTCGCCAACTGGCAGATGCTGAGCGTCACGCAACTCAAAGGGCTGGTGAGACCTTTGAGCAAACACAGGCCCGTCGGATTTTAGATGCTGAACGTCACGCCTGAATAATCCCAAGTACGGCGTATTTTACTGCCGTTGAGGCAGTCTGAACGAAGGCGTAAGTTTGCAAGAAATGCATGGAAGTCGTTCCACAACGCTGCGTCTGATTATGACCCATTGATTGATTACACTAACCATCGATTAGTTCTCATAGGGAACATGGATAAAAAATGTAGATATTGTGAAGCACTCAACTGGAATGATGAGACACCGGGTATGTGTTGCTCTGGTGGAAAAGTTTCAGTTCCAACAGTTTCTTCTGAGCCAGAAGAACCACTCAAGTCTTTCCTTTGTATGACAGTGATGAATCGCGCCGTTTTTTAAGCAGAATAAGAAAATATAATACATGCTTCCAAGCAAGCTTGAAGCAAGTGACAGCAGAATGACTCACCCTGAAACTCTTCAGGGTGAGAAACTCTACCCTGTAGAGTTTCTTAACTCTTTAGAATTATCAGGGGTACCGTCCCATACGTTGAGGCTGAAAGTTGGTGTCCCAGTCCTGTTAATGAGAAATCTGGATGCACCAAAATTATTTAATGGCACCCGACTACAAATAACACACCTGGGACGGAATATAGTAAGGGCAACAATTATGACAGGAATAGCAAAGGGAGAAGATGTAATGATTTCACGTATTCCGATAATCCCAACCGATATGCCATACCAATTTAAAAGGTTGCAATTTCCCCTTAAAGCGACATTCGCGATTACCATAAATAAAGCTCAAGGGCAAACACTGAAAGTTACAGGAGTGCATTTAGGAAAAAACAGTTTTTCCCATGGGCAACTGTATGTAGCGTGTTCACAAGTATCAAGTCCACATAATCCATATGTTTTAGCAAAAGATGGTAAAACTAAAAATATTGTTTACACGACTGTGTTAAAGTAAGTTATTAAAAATTACAACTCTGTGCTCACAACCCATTTCCACACTTTTGACGACCTAAACAATATTTATAAGAATCAAAAATCAAATTAGTACCTACTGCATTTTATGTAACGCAAAATACACTATTTTTGTACTACTACTCTGGGTTTTCTTTTCTACGTTTTACGCGAGCGAAGCCGCGGGTAAAAGCTAGTATAATATAAGATCAAACGAACTTCTTGAAGTGAAGTTCGATCATTATTATATAAGTCGCTTCATTCGAAGATACAAAGTCCTCACCCACCCAAACCCATCGTAGAAAACTGGTCTCTAAACAAGAATGAAGTTAACAGCACAAACATCGCGCCACGCTAGTAAGGTCGACAGATAAAAAAAAAAAAAGAAAATGGTAATCGATTAAAAGTCGATTCTTTAAACGTGCGAATAGAGCCTTGTAGAATAAAGGCACTTCACGGTTATTTGTATCTTCGAATGAAGCGATTTATATAATAATGATCGAACTTCACTTCAAGAAGTTCGTTTGATCTTATATTAGTCTATTAACAAACATAAATATATATGAATTGGTACAAAACACAAAAATAAAAGTAAGTAATTTAAGTATGTACAAGTAGATAAGGGTATATTATCATAATCAAACAACAATTTCTAGAAGTTTTTCTGTGTCACTGTAATTTAGTGTCCCTAAATAATCTGTTAAAGAAGAGCTAAGGTAAAGCAAAATTTTTTATATACTATAGATATTTTTATATTTTTTAGATACTTCGAGTATCTTGTTCAGTCTATTATACAGAAAAGGTCTTAAAAACACATAAAACCGATTAATAAAAGCATGTCTGGTCTGTGGCATTCACTGAGAAAATAAAACTACATTATAAGAGACGGAACTTAGAACATTTGATTTTGAGAAATTGTTAACCTTCTTTAGCCAACCGCATAAAAAATAACATCGTTACCAACACGAAAATTCGAAGAAGCAATGACAACCACGATTGACAATGACAATCTTGACATTGACGTGAAGAACTGTCTTTGATAGGGATGAGCAATGTATAGAAATGAATAAACTTATAGATATTTTTAAATTTATCGATATCGATGAAATGCATTCTATGCAGATAATAATGAGGCTACAAAACTAATTATTTTGAGAAATGGGTAAAATAAAACACTGCTTTGTATTATTTCAGCATTTATTAATTTATATAAATTACTAGACGTTTATGATCTATTTAAACATCTAACTTAAATTAGGATAAGGGTAGAATATAAATAGTTATTACAATAGCTATTATGCTCTTCTTGTGTATAAAAGGTGTATGCTTGTTTCCCCTGTCATCGTCACGGTATTTTCAGTAATTTTATAAAAATTATAGCTGTCCCCGTTTAACGGGACAGGGCCTACTAATGTTTTACGTGTAATAAACTAATAACAAGTAAGAAGTAAAAAACTTCGTGTTGTACTTCGAAGCACGACCATGAACACATTCATTATAACTTTTGATGGTACTAAAATACTTTTAATTTGTACTATTTTATACCACTAATTAGAAATTTTGTACCTCTCAATTATCGCATATATAAAGGTCGTGCTGGCAAGATTCTTTCCCAGCACGACCACTCTAAAATTCCAGCTGGCGTAGAAGTGATGGAACTGGAGAGTGCCTAAAAATTGTACTCATTATGTAATCTTATTTCATTACTGGTAAATTGACGTAAATTGTTAGAAAAGCAAAAAAAAAACATTTTCTGCCACATTTAACGCCATCTAGTTTCAAGTATACAAATCACATACTTATAAGCAGAAAATGTTTTTTGGGGTGGGCCCCAACAAAAAAAAATAAAAAACAGAGCTAAATAATTCTTAGAGCTAAATTTTGGAACCTTTGCAAAATTTCGATATTGGAGTTGCTAGCCGATCCCCAGAGTTCAATTCCGTAAGTCCAGATTGGTTTTACTATAGTTTTATATACAAGTATTTAGTTACTAAGAGATAACTTTGATTGTTTTCCTAAGAGCCAGGAAAGACTTTTCATCTCAATAGAAGCTGCCTTTTTCTTGGCCTTAATGTGGTTGGCCCAGGTAAGCCTTCTGTCTAGGTGTAGCCCCAGGTATTTTACTGTGTTACTGTTTGGCAGTGGTTTACTTTCCATGTACACTGGGGCACAATCGCCCTTCCGAAGAGTGAATGTCACTTGAACTGACTTGTTTATACTAGGTTGAATTCTCCATGTGCCAGACCTTGTCGAATGCCTGTTGGATATCTAGGAACACCGCAGAACAGTAATCTTTATTTTCCAATGTCTGTCTGATTTTATGGACCACTCTATGCAGTTGTTCTACAGTTGCGTGCTTTTCACGGAATCCAAATTGATGATCTGGTATTATCACATTCTCGTCTAGGACTGGTTTTAATCTTCGTAGAAATATCTTCTGAAAAGCCTTAGATATGACTGGAAGGAGGCTTATAGCTCTGTATGAGCTTGGTTCGGTTGGTGGTATTCCAGGCTTCGCTATCATACATATCTGTGATATCTTCCACATTTTTGGGTAGTATTGTAATCGAAAGACATTATTGATCAGCATTGTTAGAAAGACGATAACTTTTCTAGGTAGGTGCTCGAGTATTTCACCTGTGATGAGATCATAACCAGGACTTTTATTATTCTCCAGATTTCTTATTGTCCTTGTCAGTTCTTTCGGCGTTACCAGTTTGAGTATAGGTGATAGTTGTTGGTCGCTAATCATCGAATCCCCTTTCAAAATCAGTCATCGACGACTCATTAGGAGAAAACCGCAGAAAGGTGTTCTGCAAAAAGCTCCGCCTTTTCACTTGCTTTTCTGGCCCAGGATCCAGTATTAGGTTGCCTAAGCGGGGGCACAGAATGTTGTGGTCGTTTAAAATTTTTGGTTATCTTCCACAATTAATAGTTATCCTGTTTTAGAGCTGACAATGCTGACAGTTTTTCTTGGAACATGGTATTTTGGTTATTATTGATGAGCTCAGTTCTCTTGCAGCTTTATTAAATTGCCTTCTGTCCTCTTCTGATCTACTTAAATGAAGCTGCCTTCGCAATCTTCTTTTTGCCTCCAGTATATGCCTTATCTGTAAAGGTATATTATGTTGACAGACTGAAGTGTCTAGCGTAGGTGTAGCGCACCATGCTGCTGAAAAAAATAATAATTGAAATTTTTTTCTGTCGATCTTTCACCTTGCGTAGGGGCAGTAAACTTAGTCAAATTTTCGAAGATTTTTTTTTAACACATTTCTGCCATTATGTATAGAAATATACCTTATTAACCTTGTCCATAGAAGCCATTTAAGTTTTGAGACACATGGTCCTTTAAAGCACCGTTTCCGAATTATGGGCCACCGAATTATATTGTATTTTGTATAACACGGTCTATATTTCCAAAATGGTAGTATAGTATACATGTAGGGATGCTGCTAGCATGGGGATAACACAGTTATTATTTTTCACACACAGTACGCGCGATGCGCAATCTGATAGCTTAGTTTATTGACATTACAACAACATAAGTTTCATGTATAGCTCGCATACAAAACTTTCGAGATAACGGCGTTTTAGTGGCGCGCGGTGATAGCGCGCGAAATCCCCGACCGCTCCGCCGCTTTAGCCATTTTCGGGCATTTTTCGGCCTCAACATCCCATTGGCTAAGTGGGCGGAACTCCCATATTGTTTTTTTAGACACTAATTACTTGGATCACATCACACATCACACACACATCATCAGCCTATTAATGTTCCCACTGCTGGGACACAGGCCTCCTCTCTGTGAGAGGGAATGGGCCGTTATCCACCACGCGGGCCCAGTGCGGGTTGGTGGATGTCACATGTCTTCGAATTTTTGGTTCTAGGACATGCCGGTTTCCTCACGATGTTTTCCTTCACCGTTTTGAGAGCAGTGGTGATGAAATAATTTACACAAAGTAAAGCGCCTGCCTGGGCTCGAACCCACGACCTACAACTTGTAAGTCACGGCCGATACCACTGGGCCACCACTGCTCTCATTACTTGGATAATGCTAGCAAACAATACTAAAATGCAGCGCAGTTAATTATTTTAACATTAAACAACCCCAATACTCACGAATACAAAGTTGTTCGCAGATTATTATTAAAATAGTCATCTCATCACAAAACTAACCAAGTTTCCGGTGATCTGGATATCTTACTAATCCGAAGGTTTCGCATAATTACATAGCTGTGTAAAATAATCTTATGACTTCAATCAATCAAATCAATTACTCAAATTTGTTTAGTTCTCGTATTAAATTATTAAATCTGTTAAGGATCGCCTTAACTCCGTCAATAAAACACGAAGTAAATGTTTGGAGGTAAACAGCGGCGAGGAAACTACTTGGGAGCTGGCTTTCTTTATGTACATAGACTTCTTTACTTGTTTAATACTGTAAACTGACTGACACGTTGTGCCACCTCTTTTACCATTTGGTGGACCATTTTCTCACCCCCGACCATGTTTATTTGCTATAAAATCTTTTACAAATGCCATGAGCTGGCGAGTCTCTAATAATATTATAGCTTATTAAATTATATTTCAATGTCATATTTATTTATTTTTTATTTTATTTATTTATTTGGTTAACCAACAATTGTTTACACAGTACATTTACAGTTTCTTAGTAGCTTCATTTATAAGTGTAACAATTAATTATAGGCTAACACCACATGCACACTTTGTGGTTAAATACATTATTATTACGTATTATTGTTTTTACTTAAAATTTAAGAACTAAGTTGACAACAGCATTTAATAATAATTACAGCAAGATCTCTGGTCATTAAGTAAAATTTTATAACGACACAACGTATACAAATAAAAACATTAAATTTAGATTAAAATAATACGAAATATTAAATTATAGAACAATACACAACATATACAATTAAAAGCATACAATTAAAATTAAAACAATTGAAACAACATTAATAGATTGATAAATTAAATTAAATTAAGTGCATCACAGCACATCATTAATATATTTAAAAACAATTAAAATCAAATAATATTAATAAAAGCAAGTAAGTAAGTTTTGAGGGCCGAGTCACCCACGTCCGTAGGAGTGTACCCTCCGATTCCCTACACGTGGTCCCCGGGTGGTGCAAATCAGGTGACAATAACTGATGGTAGGTTTCGGCCGAAGGCTTGCGACCACCCACCGGGCAAAGACGTACCGCCAAGCGGACTGGCCGTGTTCCGGTTACGATGCTCGGTGTAGCCAACTAGTGGAGTTGGGTCGAGACAGCTGTTCTACTGCTGGCAGACCAGCCTGACGCGCGCTGTTATATATGTATCGGGTGACTAGTCGCGGAGGGTAGCGGGATCCGAGGCACGGTGCGCCGCTGGCCGACCGCAGGTAGTTGGGGGTACCAAGTAGTGTGCCAGCCACACATGAAAGGCTGCCCCGCCAACTGTCGAAAAATCCCGGAATGCATCATCGTGCTGGTTGGTGACCAGATGGGGAGGGCCCGATGGACATTCCGGGGGGGCTCGGGCGTCCCCGCAGTCTCCGGACTAGTTCCCTATTGATGTCGTCTTTTCAGTGCGTGTCTAAAGGTTAGCAGCGTAGAACCTCGTCTCACTGCCTTCTCCTCTACCCCTTTCACTCTTATAAAAATAATGAAAAAGAATACTGGATTTAAACAGCGGCTGCACCCCCTCCCCCACAAAGTGCACCTCACCAACATTCGGGGTCTGCACTCAAATCTCTCTGCAGTCCACTTCCACCTGGAGACTGAGAAACCAGCGCTGTTTTTCCTTACGGAGACGCAGATAGCGGGTCCATCAGACGTGTCGTACTTGTCTTACCCAGGGTTTACCCTGGAGCACAATTTTAAACCGCGCGCGGGTGTGTGTATGTACGCCCGTGACGATACTTGCTATCGGCGTCTCCGTAACCTTGAGGACTCCAGATTCTCAACGCTGTGGGCTTTAGTGGACACAAAAAGTTTGGATAAAATTATCTACGCCTGTGTCTACCGTTCGCATAGCGGAGATCAGGAGACAACCAGGTTCACAGAGTACCTCAGTGAGGCTGCTGACGCGGCACAGCAGCGGTATCCTTCCGCCCAATTAGTGTTACTGGGGGACTTTAATGCCCACCACCAGGAGTGGCTCTTCCCATACCAGTGCACTGACCATGCTGGACGGGAGATGCGTAAGCTTTCGCTAGTGCTAAACCTCACCCAGCTGGTCCAGGGGGCAACGAGGGTACCGGATGTTGATTCGCACACGGCGAATTGCTTGGACCTTCTGCTGACAACAGATCCAGACAGATACTCTGTGTCGATAGCTTCACCTTTGGGTAGTTCTGACCACTGTCTGGTGAAGTCTGTTTCCGTCTCGTATTAAGTACACGTTCCATACTCTGTAAGAGTATGAAACGTGTACTTAATATTAAGCTCCTGGCATACCTAGAAGCAAACGATATCCTAAGTGACCGACAATACGGCTTCCGCCGAAATCGGTCTACTGGGGCTCTTCTAGCGTATGCCATTCACATCTGGAGTGAGGCCATTGAGAGGCACGGGGAAGCGCTTGCCGTCTTTCTAGACATCTCAAAGGCTTTTGATAGGGTCTGGCACGAAAGCCTTATTGGTAAGCTTCCTTTATTCGGTTTGCCCGGTGGTCTGTGTGATTGGATTGCAGACTTCCTGAAAGATCGGTCCATTCGAGTGGTTATCGATGGCTGCTCGTCGGACCGCTTGGATATTAATGCCGGGGTCCCTCAGGGGTCGGTGCTCTATGTTGTTCTATGTTAGTTGTTCTATGTTAGGGGGGTTTGGTTTCCGCACGCGCTTTGTACGTGGGCCATGGCGGCCGTTGGGTGGTCATTCCAACCAGCCCACCTCCCTCCAGAAGTCAATTAGAGCTCCTGGTTTCCTCAGAACATCCGTGTAAGATCTGGGTGACCCGAGGGTTTGTGCTCTTATCTGTGTGACACCTGTGCATTCAAAGAGAACGTACGCAACGGTTTCCTCAGCCTCCATGCATGCCCTGCACAGAGGACTGTCCGTTATGCCTATTGTGTGGAAGTGTTTATTGAGTGAGCAGTGTCCCGTGATGGTCCCCGTCACCAGGCGGAGGCCATTCCTGTCCAGGCGTAAAAGACGCCTGGTAAGCCTACTGTCCAAGAATGGCAGAGCTTCTTTGGATTGCCTACAGCCTGGTGCCGAGGCCCACCAGTTCTCCGCCTGTGTCTGGGTGAATTCCTGTAGCCACCTGCGTATTTGGTTGAAGGGGATGGGTACAACAGGTTCGGGTCCATAGACCGTCGAGCTGGATCCGCGCCTCGCAAGCTCGTCAGCCGCGTCATTGCCCAGCGATCCACTGTGTCCCTTTATCCATTGTAGTGTCACCGTGTTACGGCTAGATACAGTTATCTGTTCCAGTGCGTTGTGACATTGTAGTATTAGTTTAGATGTAATGTAATTTTTTCGTAAGGATTGGAGGACTGATGCGCTGTCGGAGAGTATCCGTATGTGGGTGTCCGTGACCCTCCTGGCTTCTAGGGCATGGACCGCTTGTATGATGCCCACACACGCCTGATAGACGGTGTTGAACCCTCCTAGCGGTCTGGATATGTTTATGTTGAAATCGTATGAGAAGACTCCGACTCCGGTACCTAAGTCAGTTTTCGATCCGTCGGTGTATATTCTCATCTCTTTCGGGCCAGAGTAGTGACATCTTTCCTCTGTGAGTGTTATGTTGTAGTGCCTGTGAAAGTGGTGTGATTTTGGGGCTTTGTCACATGGGGATGCTAGCATCGGTTTACGCTTAATCGCATCCTCCTTTATGCGTGTGTGCTTAATTCTGGAGTCTTTATTTAGGGAACCTGATAGGTAGAGTCTAAAGGTGGCTAGGGCTGCCTCCTCCCTCACAATTAAGTGCATAGGTGGGAGTCCCAGCATTGCCTGTAGGGCGGCAGTGGGTGTGGTTCTCATACTACTGGTGATTGCAATACAGGTGAACCTCTGTAGTTTTTCGAGATCTCTTTGGGCTGTGCTGAGGTCTGTCCTGGGCCACCAGACCAGCGAGCCATATGTGATGATTGGTCGGATGACTGTAGTGTATAGCCAGTAGGTGACCATGGGGCTAATACCCCAATTCCTGCCTAGCAGGCGTTTGCACTGCCACAGGGATATGCTGGCTTTTGTGATGATATGGTTCATGTGATTTGCCCAATTCAACTGTTTGTCCAAATAAATGCCCAGGTACTTGGTTCCAGTTGAAAGGCTTAGTGTTGTTCCGAAGAAACGCGGTAATTGCAGTGTCATCGGTTTTCTCTTTTTAGTGAAGAGAATAAGTTCAGTTTATGCGGGGTTCACTGAGAGTTGGTGCTCGCTACACCATTCCTCTACTATTTTCAGGGCTTGACGCATGAGATTGCATAGAGTGTTTTCGTGGGATCCGTTTATTATTATTGTTATGTCATCCGCGTAGCCAACGGTGAAATAACCTTTATCGTTGAGTGTTTTGATGAGGCTGTCAGCTACCAGGTTCTACAGAAGTGGCGAAAGAACGCCCCCCTGTGGACAGCCCTTCGCGACGATAGCCCTTGTAGTGTCGTTAACCGTGACTTGGACCGCTCTCAGTTTGAGCATATTGGTGATCCAGCCCCCGTGTTTATGCTGTTGAACATGGTCTTATCGAAAGCGCCCTCAATGTCAATGAAGACAGCCAATGAAGAGCATTTGTGGTCCACTGCGCATTCAATTTTTGAAACCATGCTGCTGTTTGTGCAATGGTTTTTCTCGCAGAGGCCCATCACGGATGTGCCTATCGCAGAGTCTTTCGAGGGTTTTCAGCAAAAAGGATGTGAGGCTTATAGGTCTATATGCCTTGGGTTGTGTGTAATCAGTTTTTCCAGGTTTGGGTATGAAGATGACTTTCACCTCGCGCCATCCGAGAGGTATGTATCTTAGTGCTATGCAGGCCCGATAGATCTCCAACAGCCATGGCGTTAGATAATCTACCCCCCACTGTAGTAGGGCTGGGAAGATGCCATCCAGCCCCGCTGACTTGTATGGCTGAAAGGTGTTGATAGCCCATTTTATCCGGTCTACTGTTACTATATTGTGGGCTCTTGACCAGTCTTGTTCCGTCGGGGTCCATTCGGGTTCAGCCTCCCACATCCTGTCCTCCAGGACTTGACAGTCTGGGAAGTGAGTTTCGAGGAGGACCTTGCTGGTTTCATAGTCGGTTTGTGTGTATGAGTTGTCGGGTTTTTTCAGCGCGCCGAGGGATCGGTCCTGATCAGTTGATAGGATCTTCCGTACCCTTGCGGCCTCATTATTTGTTTCAATGGATTCACAGAATTTCCGCCACGCCATCCTCCTGGCGGTTCTAGTCTGTTTTTTGTATGCATATTGGGTCTCTTTGTATATCTCCCAGTCATCCGGGAGTCTCGTGTTTTTTGCTCTGTTAAATTGCTTACGCAGCGTATCTCTGAGTTTACCAAGTTCAGCGTTCCACCAGGGGTTCCTCTCGTTCCTGCTTTGTGGCGCTCTTGATTTACAGCATGCGTGGTAAGCTTCTGTTATGTGTTTGGATAATTCCGTTACAGTGTGTTCTAATTGTGCTTGCTCCCTTACGGTTGCCAGTGCTAGATGCTCAGCTAAAAGTGAGGCCAGAAGGCTTTTGAACCTTGGAACGTTGGTACGCCTCGGGTTTCGCCTTGGTGCGGGTTTTTTGGTGTTTGTGGTAAGTGTAAAGCGTATCCTTCTATGGTCTGAGCAAGAAGGCTCGTCCAATACGTGCCAGTTTGTGATAAGGTTTGTCGCGTTTTCTGTGGCGAGTGTTAAATCTATGATTGATTGTCCCCGGGCTGTGACCCAAGTGGGTTCTGTGCCGCGGTTAACAATGTTAAGATTAGTAGAGAATAAAAAGGTGGATAGTACCTCTCCTCTGGAGTTCGGTGTGACACTGCCCCAGAGCGGGTGGTGTGCGTTCGAGTCAGTACAGATGATCAGGTCCAAACCGGTGCGCTCACAGTGCTGCACCAGGACAGCCCCAGCTCCTTTGGAGGGCAATCTGTGTCCTCACCTGGCATGTATGCCGAGGCCAGTACAACATCCGGAGCGCTAACTTCGGTATGGAGCCTGACAGTTGTCAGGTCTCTGGAACAGAATTGAGTTAGTGTCGTAAAGGGGTCGGTGCTCTCAGCAACTTTGTTCTTGCTGCACATTAACGATCTGCTAAAACCCGGCACCTTTGGGTATGCAGACGACAGCACAGTTGCTGAGAGATATGTGTCCAATGCTCGTGCTACCGGGCCTCAGATCCAGTCTCTCCGGGAGGCCATGGTGGAGCGCTTGAACCTGTCCTTGCAGGCAGTCTCCGAATGGGGCGATGTCAATCTGGTCAGGTTTAATGCTGCTAAAACTCAGGCGTGTCTTTTTTCCGCTAAAAAGAGCCAATTTCACCCGGCTCCAACTTTCCGAGATGTAACCGTGCCAATAACTGACCATCTTGAGCTTCTTGGCATTACGTTGACATCGAAGCTCAATTTTGGCCCATACATTGAGGCAAAGGCTCAACTGGCTGCCAAAAAGCTGGGGATCCTTGCAAAGGTGAGAAGGTACTTCACGCCAGAACAGCTGCTCAGTTTGTATCAAGCGCAAGTTCGATCATGCATGGAGTACTGTTCTCATCTCTGGGACGGATCTGCCAAATATCAGCTTGATGCGATATGAATCGATTGAAAAGCGGGCCAAGAAGCTCATCAGCGATGAGGCACTGGTTAAGTCAAAGCTCCAGAGCCTTGAACATCGTCGCCGAGTTGCCAGCTTGTCGGTTTTTTATCGGTTACATTTCGGGGAGTGTGCGATGGAATTGCATGATCTAATTCCGCCCAGCCCGTTTCATCATCGGACTACCAGACGTACGGCGATGCGCCAGCGGTACATGGTGGACATCCCACCCATACGCACTAAACGTTTTGAGAATACTTTTATTATGCGTACAGCTAAGGAGTGGAATTCCCTGCCGGAGTCTGTGTTTCCTGATAGCTACAATCTAGGGGTCTTTAAGTCAAGAGTGAATAGGTTACTACTAGGCAAGCGTGCTCCATCGTAGACCATATCTTCGCTTACCATCAGGTGAGATAGTGGTCAAGCGCGAGCCTATAATAGATAAAAAAAAAAAGTTAGTATTGTTAGGAGGTTCCTCTCTCAGGAGCCCTGACTACCGGTAGCTTGGCCCCTGTTCCCGATACCGGTGGGCTACTATTTTTTATATTTTTAAATGTTTTTTTTTTATTGTTTTTTATAAGCTAATATTTAAAAATGTAAAAAGTATGTACATAAGTGAATAAAGGAAATAATAAAGCAAGTAATATAATTAAATTCCATTAAATTGAATGATTGAAAAACAAAATATCACATTCTTAATATCACATTCTTAATCAATATCTAATACATATCAATATTCAGTCATCATTGAATACTAGAATAGTGCTCTCTAATTAATTTGTAAAATTTGCTTAATTTGTCGTGGTGTATATCTATTAGATCACTGCAACTATTAAGCATTTTACATAGGTGTGGAATCGGAGAGTTTGCACCCAAAACCGTTCTGCGTGAAGGTGGGTGCAACGGAGTAATGAGGTTTCGCGGGTATCGGGATGGGGCACGAAACTTTATAAGACTTAGTAAATTAGGGCAGTCGATTTTATTTCTTAGTAGTTTATAAAGACACAAGGCATCAATGATATCCCTTCGAGTTGATAATGAGTGCATCTTGAAGTATTTCAAACGGGTGTTGTAGGAGGGCAGCTGTTTGCTTTTCCCTTTCGAAAAAGCAAGATGCCAAAGAAACCGCTTTTGTAACCTCTCTATGAGTAACTTATGCGTGGCGTAGTGCGGTCTCCATACAACACTGCAGTACTCCAAGACGCTTCGCACAAGACTATTGTATAGCATTATTTTAAAGCTAACCAGTTTGAAACCTTTTGTGTTTCTTTGTACGAACCCTAACATTTTAGAGGCCTTTTTAATAATATTCTCGATGTGAGGGATAAAAGTAATTTTCTTATCAAAAAGTACTCCTAGATCTGTGATGTTATCGACTTGTTGCATTTTTTTGTTATCTATCAGGTACTCTGAGTGTATAGGATGAGCCTTCCTTGAATATGAAAGGTGGTAACATTTTTTCAAATTTAATTCCATTTTGTTATTTTTACACCATTCGACTACCCTATTTTTTGTACTGTTGTTATAATTTACCTAAACTGTAAACAAACAAAGTCACTCATAAAACATTTTATAATACAGTGATATATAAAAATACAAGAAAAAGCATTTAAGAATACCATTTTTTATTCAAAAGTTCTGAATATAATGATTACAGCACCACCTAGTAGTGAGTAGCAGAATTAAGAAAAAATAAACAATTGTGTTACAAGACTCATCATAGTGTTACAAGAAATCAATATTATATTTTTCAATATAAATATTACGTACAGTGACATCTAGTTATCAATAGAAATAATTACAATAGTTATACGGTGTTACTAAACTCAGTATAGTGTGGTCAGTTAAAAGATAAAAAAAAAAATTGGTAGTTTTTTTTTGTTTTAATTGGAACAAAACATAATAAATATTTTTTACTAACACTGGAATAATTATCTACCAATATGAATTTCTTGGATAATAAAACATTCCGTCGCAACCGCAGCAGAAGATCGGAATCTAACCATGATGACAGCAATAACACATCACAAACCTTGAACTGCACTGTATGCCAGAAATGAATGAAGTATGGAAGATGAAGAGACCATTCAAATTAGGATGACATTTTCCAAATAACACCCCATAACAGTGTTTGCCCAACGTCATCCATACATTGCGGCTCCTTGTCTTTACAATAAAATCAGTAAAAAAGTGACCCTGTAAAAATTAAAACAGTAGAAGCCTTTCTCGCTTCATTAGACCACTTAGAAACCGAACGACTCTTTACGTACCTAATTGAGATATCTCAAATTAAAACACGCTCTACCAATCACGAATCATACATACGACATTCATCACTCACACAAACACCCTCAACCTCACAATTCTACACACTCCCCCACACACGCACACATACACACACATACATATTTAATCAAGCATGTTAAATTAGTAACGCTAAATTGTTTCCTCCAATTTAAATTTTAATATTTTTCTTTTTTTTTTCTTTGTTATCTACTTTTCAATTACCTACATAAATACGGACTGATAAACTATGTTTGTAAATTAGGCCAGCTCCGATCCCTACTGTCACTTATAGTACAGGAATCCTATTTTAAGTGACAGAGTATTGTTGTTGTATTTCTGTTATTTTTTGAACCAATAAACGTATTTGTATTCAAATAAAAAAGTTGCAGGAAAAGATTGACGACGTCTCACCTAAACAGCGCACGTAATTAAATTGAGATATTATCTTTGGAAAATAGCAGTTTAAAACCAAGTGATGAAGATTTATCGAGGAAAAATAAATTATATAAACAAATTGCTAGTTCTCCAGTCAAACACAAGTCAACAATACCCAAGAAATCTCAGTCAAGACAAACAAAACAAACACAAACAGATGTAAATAATGAGAATACTACTTCTTTGAATCAAGACAGCAAAACTGGAAGCAAATATGTCACTCGTACTTCGTCTCTTAATAATAGAGTATCGAGTAATGTTATTAAACCTAATTTACAACAGGGGTCTATAAAACATAAAATATGCATTCTCAGTAGTGAAAATAGCAGTAGAATATGTAAAATAATGGATAAAACTCGTTTACCAAATAGTCTTGAAATCTGACACTATCGTAAGCCGAATTGTAATTTAGAACTAATACTAGATAATATAGATAGTAAAGTTCAGAATTTTACTAAAACAGATTTCTGTATTTTTTTTATTTTTATTGTCTATAGGCTCGCGTTTGACCACTATCTCGCCTGATGTTAAGCAATGATGTGGTCTACGGTGAAGCACGCTAACCTAGAAGAAACCTATTCACTCTTGACTTAAAGACCCCAAGGTTGTAGCTATCAGGGAACAAAGACTCCGGAAGGGAGTTCCACTCCTTAGCTGTGCGCAAAATGAAAGTATTAGCAAAACGCTTTGTGCGTATGGGAGGGATGTCCACCATGTAACGATGGCGCATGGCCGTACGTCTTGTAGTCCGATGATGGAAAGGGCTAGGTGGAATCAAATTGCGCAGTTCCGTCGCACACTCCCCGAAATGTAACCGATAAAATACCGACAGGCCGGCAACTCGGCGTCGATGTTCTAGGCTCTGGAGCTTTAAGGCGACCAGTGCATCGTTGCCATTAAGCCTTTTGGCCCGCCTGTCAATCGACCCAAGTGCATCAAGCTGGTATTTGGCTGATCCATCCCAAAGGTGAGAGCAGTACTCCATGAAAGACCGAACTTGCGCTTTATACAAGTTGAGCAGCTGTTCAGCCGTGAAGTTCCGTCTCACTTTTGCAAGAATCCCCAACTTGTTTGCAGCTAACTGAGCTTTCGCCTCAATAAATGGACCGATGTTGAGGGTCGATGTAAACGTAACACCGAGAAGTTCGAGATGGTCCGTCAACGGCACGGTTACACCACGGAAAGATGGAGCCGGGTGGAATTGGCTCTTTTTAGCGGAAAAAAGATACGCTTGGGTCTTAGCAGCATTGAAACTGACCAGATTGGCATCACCCCATTCGGAGACCGCCTTCAAGGACAGGTTCAAGCGTCAACCATGGCCTCCCGGAGAAACCGAATCTGAGGCCCAGCAGCCCGTGCGCCGGACACGTATCTCTCAGCAACAGTGCTGTAGTCTGCGTACCCAAAGGTGCCGAGTTTTAGCAGATCATTAATGTGCAGCAAGAATAATGTTGCCGAGAGCACTGACCCCTGAGGGACCCCGGCGTTGATATCTAACTGACCGGACGAGCAGCCGTCGATAACCACTCGGATGGATCGATCCCTCAGGAAGTTCACAATTCAATCACACAGACCACTGGGTAGACCGAAGGAAGGAAGCTTACCAATGAGGCTTTCGTGTCAGACCCTGTCGAAAGCCTTCGAGATGTCGAGGGAGACGGCTAGCGCTTCCCCGTGTCTCTCGATGGCCTCACTCTAGATGTGAATGGCATACGCTAGAAGATCCCCAGTGGACCGAATTCGGCGGAAGCCGTATTGGCAGTCACTGTTGATGTCGTTTGCTTCTAGGTATGCCTACCGTTGAGCACACGTTCCATACTCTTACAGAGGATGGACGTTACAGATATGGGTCTGTAGTTGGCCGGGTCAGCTCAACTGCCCTTCTTGGCTTGCTTCCAAGCCTTCGGCACTTTTCCAGTCTCTATCGAAAGGCGATATAGGCGTGTCAAGATCGGACACAATTCAGGCGCACAGGTTTTAAGTACAATTGCTGGTACCCCTTCAGGGCCACTCGCTTTGTTCACATCAAGGCTACGCAGCACCCTACGGACATCCTTTTGATGGATGCGAATGTCCGACATTTTCGTCACACATCCATCAGGAAAAGGAGGAGGCTGCGCGCCATCAGAATTCAGATGCGAAGATTCCGCAAAAAGGGATGCAATCAATTTTGCCTTCTCCTCAGTGGAGTGGGCTAGTGACCCGTCAGGTTTCAGCAGTGGTGGTAGTGAGGGGCGACAGAAATTTGATTCGACCGACTTAGCCAGGGACCAAAACGCTTTGCTACCCGCTGGGTATGAAGCAAGTTTGTTCCCGATTCTGCTAATGTTGTCAAACCATGCTCATCGCATCACCTTTTTGCAGGACTTGGCAGCCGTGTTGAAGGCTCTCTTCTTTTGACACACGTCATTTGCCTTGCGCGTTCAAGCGTCAACCCATGCCTGGTAGGCCTTGTGTTTAACCGCGTTGGCGTAGTTACACTTGGGTCCAAACCATGGTCGGTCTACGTTAGACATTGCTACGTCAGAGAATGGAATATAGTACTCCATCCCCCAACGCATCAGTATCAGTAGCGCGGTAGCCGTGGCGAGTGGACGTGCGCGCGGAGCTCTCTCGCGCGCTCCGTGCCTATTGCCTCGAGTGACGCAATATTTTTATAAGACTACCCACATCAGTTTGCGCTCGTATGAGTGTGGAGACTAAGGGAGGCCCTTTAGGCTCTCCCGCAAATAGTGAAACTAGTGAAATGGACACGGACAGTGCAATTGTAAACAATAAAAAAAACAGTGACTATAAATTAGATAGTGTAAGTGAACTTTCCCCGGACAATGAAGGACAATACGCAGTTGCTTGTTGGTACTGCGCAAAAATTAACGTAATAAAAAAATTCCATGAGTGGCAGGGACTCCAAACTAAGATTAAACAATTAAATTGTAGATTGTGTAACAAAAGAAGTGCCGTGAAATGTTTTATAAAAACTTCAGCAAATATTTCAAACGGACACCTAGTGAACAGTGTAAACAAAATTAACATTTATTCGTGTAATATAAACTTTTGCAAAATAAATAAGATAGACTGCCGCAAGTGCAACGGACAGTTAAATGTTAAGTACATGCCAATTATAGGCCTTGAAAGTGAAGAAAACGTGACCTGTGAATGTGGTACAGTGAACAAAATAATATCGCAATATAAAGAGGTACCCAGGACCCAAAGTACAAGGGCTGAGCCATCTCTTCGTGGGTCGGGCCACCGCGCTCGCCGGACGCCACATCACGCCTTTGATGGCACGATTGCTGCGACGGCGCCCGGCAGCGTGACCGCTGGCGCCGCGCGAATGAAACCAATTGAAGCCACCGATGCCGCTGTTGCGCTAGCTCGCGGCGTCAACCGCGCCGCATGCGCGCGCGATTGCTTGGCCGTCTCGACGCTTCTTCGCGCCGACTGCGAGTCTCAGTTCAGTCACGCGACGTCGCAAGCGCGCGCCGTCAGTCCGACCGTTGCCTCGCAGCGACAGCCTGACATAACAATAAGCAACCGCTTTTCCTCGCTCTCCATCGAAGAGGAGCATAAAGACGAATTGGAAAGGGAAAAAGAATACGCCCACGCGACTTTTACCTCACCGAAACCCAAGAAGAGAAAGAGAGGTGCTGTCACACCTGACGCGACAGCGATCCAGCGACAACCGAGAGTGATCACATCATCCACTCACATCCCCGACATAATCATAACAGACGTCAAGAAAATCAACGATCCGGAATACCTTAAAAAAATTAGAATAATAACCACAGAGCATGGAGCAAGACACGCCATGGCTAGTAACAAAAGAACCATCACGATCCGCGTATACACCGCGGACATGAGGAAAATAATTATAGAAGAGCTGAGGAAGCTTGACGATGGGCTCCGCTTCGTGGCACGCGTTCCTAAAGCCCAGCAGACCCATCAGACGAAGGTTGTGCTCATCACAAACATCTACGATGAGACGAATGAGGCATGCCTTGAGGAAATGGAGAGGTGCATCGGTGTGAGACCGATCAAAATGAGAACAATTAAAGGTAACCTACATTTATTTATCTTTGATGGTGCCCACTCATACGATGAAATTGCCACGCTTATGAAGACAACAAAGCATGCGTATTTCGGGGCCTTCTATCTTCTAATGTAAGAAATGTTTTCTCTTCACGCATGTGACATCGGCGTGTCACGGAGAGAAGAAACACCCCACCTCCACAATTCAAAACGAAGAAGGCATAGATATTGAAATATGTACAGCATGCAAAAAACCGGGCCATGGGGCCAACCAAGCTAAATGCGAGAATTTTCAGAAGGCAGTGAACCGTCAATTGGCACAACACGAAGAAAAAGAAAGGAAGAAAAGAGAAGCAGCTGAACGCAGATACGCAGCACTGAGATACCGACGGGAAAACGTCTCGTACGTGAACATAACATCCTCTTCACAATTTCCACCGTTGCCCAAACAGGCGCCCCAATCACAACCACAGCAACTGCCACCAACGCACCTAAATGAACACACAACAAACAAAGAAAACAGCATGGAGCCCCTAGGGCAAGAGCTACAAGCAACTATGAAACAAATATTACACCAGCTACAACTACAACACGAAATCCTTCTAAAAATTCTCAACAAATAATCCGAGAAATCAATATTATAAGTTGCGCATACTGCACCTCAATGCGCAAGGATTGAAGAGTAAATTCCTCGAGCTCAAAGCCTTAGCCGACCGTTATAAACCTCATATAATCGTAGTCAACGAGTGCCGGGTGGACTTTTCCAAAATCCGCATGAATCTTCCGAACTACGACAAGATCACGCACTCGATCGCATCACATCTAACTACAGCCATGTATGTGATGCGAGGAATACGCTGGAGTCAGACTGACGTAACCCCAGGTACCGAAGAAAGAGACCGCCTCATCGAAGGCGTCGCTATCAACCTTACCTATGATCATTTCACCGGAGATTCCCTAAAAATTAAGGGGATATACATACCGCATAGATCAGAGCACTTCGACGCCGCAGCGCTTAATGATGAGCTAGAAGACATCATAACCGAAGCTCCAAACATCACCATCGGGGACCTCAATCTTAAGATGACCGCACTCAACCAGACTAGAGACGAAGGGGCGGGAATACTCATCCGCGACCTCTGTAACTCCGACGTCTGCACCATACACCACACGGCCCTACCCTCGCGACCTAACAGTGCGGGCTATGGCATCCTCGATGCAGCTATCTTCTCACACGATGCGCAAGATTTCGACACCATAACATGCCGACAAACAACACCGGTTGGCTCCGATCATATGCCCTGGCTACTGGATCTAAGCATAGTGGTGGACAGAGAGAAAACACTGATAAGAAATACCCGCACTGTTGCAAACAATGAAGAAATCAGACAACAATTCCGACAAACCTTAATGGACAAAACCACGCACCTACCAAAGGCAATCACAACCGACGCAAAATGCGAGGAATATATTCTACAACTAGAAAAAGCCATCACAGAAACCTTGAATGAGTATGCGCCACTACATGAAAACAACAGAAGAGATCAACTTTCAGAAGAGATTAATGAATTGATCGACAAAAGAAACCAAGCAAAAAGTAAAGCGTGGCGACTACGCTTCAACCAGGACAGAATAACGGAACAAAGAAGAACCTACAACCGTCTAAAACTCCAGGTCCAACAAGCACTTGGGGAATATAGCAGTGAAAAATGGACCCGGATAATAAACGATCCACAGAACAACAGAGCCCAGATGTGGCGAATCCAACGCAACCTGAAGGCTCCAGTACAGAGACTCCCCCACATTGAGGGTTGCAACAGTGAGAAAGAAACTATCGAAGCCCTGGTCGACGCAGCGATAGTTACAGAAGCTGAGATAAACAAGGAAGATAAGAGTACAGAGAAAACCACACCATTCCAGCCTCTCGACCCCACCTCCATAGAGGAAATCAGATTCGCGCTGAGACGCTTTAAAAATAAGAAGGCGCCTGGCCCGGACAAAATCAAAGCAGACGCCCTCAAACTCGGAGGTGACCCCTTTCTCATCAGGTACAAAGTGATAGCTGACTACCTGTTACTGACAGGTTATTATCCCAACAGATGGAAAACCGGGGAGTGTATTTTCCTACATAAAGCTGGTAAGAATTACCGGGAAGCCAAATCGTACCGACCAATCACTCTTCTAAACATCATGGGTAAACTACACGAACGGCTGCTCTTGTCGCGCCTGCGACAGACGGCTGACAGACTCCAACCGCCTTTCCAACATGGCTTTACTAAGAACAGAGGAACAGGCACACAGATCCTTCGCACCGGTAAGTTCATCACGGATGCGCTGGAAGCGAGAGAAAGTGTGGCCATGGTCCTGACGGATCTTTCGAAAGCCTTCGACTCAATAAACCACGAAGGTCTGATGAAGAGGCTTCAAACAGCTGACGTCCCGAACAACATCATCAAACTAATAGAGAATTACCTGAGCGATTGCAAAACCTATGGGCGCTTCAGAACCACCAACAGTGACGAAAAACCGGTGCCACACGGAGTTCCCCAGGGCTCTATCCTGGGTCCGATAATTTTCAATCTGTACGTACACGACGTCTGGGACCAACGGGACCGTATCCGCGGACTCAAGCTCTCCCAATACGCCGATGACCTGTGCATCCTTAACAGGTCTCCCGACCCGAACAGCGCAACACACCGCGCGGGCTGGGCCGCCGACACCGTTATCGACTACTACCGTCGCTGGGGGCTAAAATGCAACGTAGACAAAACGGAGTGTGCCATGTTTACTCACAAGAGAAACTACCGCAGAACCATTCACATCAAAGACGAGGTAATCGAATTTAAAAATAGCATAAAATATCTGGGCGTACACTTAGACAAGACCATGACCATGGGCAAACAGACGGATTACGTTGTGCAGAAGGCGCGACGAGCACGTGGCGCGCTAGCCCCCATCATAGGATGGCACGCCAAGACGGATATAACTGTGAAACTTGCTGTCGTTCAGGCCTGCCTACTTCCTATATTGGATTATGGCGTGGTACAACTGCTCTCACGTTACAGTAAGAGCAACTTATTAAAAATAGAATGCCAATATCGAATGGCTCTCAAGACCAGCGGACAATTCCCAAGACGCCTAGAAACCTCACTTCTCTGGGATATGCTCGATTGGGATCCATGGCACCTCCGTGCACAAGATTTAAACGAGGACATGCTGCGTCGACTACGCGAGTTGCACATCGAGGATCTAGAGACCTCTGGTGACGCCTACCTCGGATACGGACAACACAACCCCCTCCTAACTAATACTAGACTAGGTGAAGTCGACTATGTACCAAAAAAAGACAGGAGTCGGCTGCTCAGCAAGCGAACGACCGCTCCACGTCCCCATAAATTGTAATTTTTAATTGTAATTAGCTGTAAATAGGATAGGACAACATAGAAGAACATTATAAATTTATATAAATTTATTCCGTACAAACTAACAAGCTCACAGCACACACTACACGACACTTATATAGATCTCTCTCAGACAAGCATAGGTAGACTGTAAGTAGCTGACACACCCACAGGCCGAATACACCATCGACCTGTGGACATAATGTAACATATGAACTAGGGAAATAAACATCTTTCTATTCTATTCTATTCTATTCCCCAACGCAACACATCAGTCACAGCGCGCATGCCGATGGATCGTCCAAAGAGAAGCAAGTGGGCTGCCAAGGATAGCATGCGAAAAAAGATCGCATCCCATCCCAATTTGCTAACATGTACCGCCATACCCGTGCTGGGTGCCTCTTGGGCTGGGATCGGGCGGGGAGTAGACGGACACAGACTTCACCAGACAGTGGTCGAAACTACGTAAAGGTGAAGATAACGACACTGAGTATCTCTCTGGATACAAATCCAGATGACAACAGTGTCAGCAGAAGGTCCAAGCAATTAGCTGTATGCGAATCAACATCTGGCACCCTCGTTGCCCCTTGGACCAGCTGGGTGAGATTTAGCGCTAGCGCAAGCTTGCGCATCTCTCGACAAGCATGGTCAGTGCACTGGTATGGGAAGAGCCACTCCTGGTGGTTGGCATTAAAGTCCCCCAGTAGCACTAATTGGGCGGAAGGGTACCGCTGCTGAGCCGCATCAGCCGCCTCACTGAGGTACTCTGTGAGCCTGGTTGTCTCCTGATCTCCGCTGAGCGAGCGGTAGACACAGGCGTAGATAATATTATCCAGCCCTGTGTCCACCAGAGGCCACAGCACTGAGAACCTGGAGTCTTCAAGGTTACGGAGACGCCGATAGCAAGTTTCGTCACGGGCATACATGCACGTGGTTTGAAATTGTGCTCCAGGGTAAACCCTGGGTAGGATAAGTACGACACGTCAGACGGACTTCCTACCTGCGTCTCCGTAAGGAAAAACAGTGCTGGCTTTTCAGTCTCCAGATGATGGTGGACTGAGGTGAGATTGGAGTGCAGACCTCTAATATTAGTGAGGTGCACTTTGTGGGGGCTGACACCCCCTGCAGCCGCTGTTTTACTCCAGTTTTCTTTTTATTTCTTGTCAATTTTTTTTTAAGAGTGAATGGTGGTGGTGGTGGTGGTGGGTTATTTACTACGAAGTAGGTACATACTATTTACACGTACTTAATAAGGCGTCTTATCTTACTAATATTATTATAATTAATAGTAAACAGTGTAGTTAGGTAGTAAGTACATATTTACGACCTATCTATTCATTAAAAAGCACTTTCCAAATTTTCCTGGATCCTTACGACGAGGTCCTTGGTTGTTTGGTATATACCGTCCATCATGACGTGTTTGACAACATGCTGTACGCACAAATCTGCTTTGCATTTGTATGAACTTTCTTCGCGATCGGCATAATCTTTTGCATCGTATATTTCAATGCGGATTATCTTTGATCCTTTTAAAGGTCGCTTAACAAAACTGTAATGCGTCCCATCATTGGACCTCTTCAAATTCAAACGCCTCGACGATTCCTCGACAACCTCGGTTTGCACCAGCCAAGGTTCCACTGGGGGGAAAATGAATAGATCTTGAGAATCTTGGAACTGTAACAAAAAAAAAAGGAAGGAATATTAATTACATGAGTCAATAATTATAGCTTGATGCATTATTTTTCTGGTAGGCAATCCTCAATAATATCATTCATGCCTTTACTATTTAATCTCACAAAAGGTACTTATAAAATAATAATGAAAATATTTTCTTACCGACATAACAGTTTCTTCTGGTCAGATTTCAATTGGTCTACGGAGCACCGACGGAAATTCTCGTCTGACTAACTACCTGGAAAAGAATAATATACTTGCACAAAACCAATACGGGTTCAGAAAACATAAATTTACTGAAGATGCAGTTCTAGATCTCACCAATAATATAATTAATGCCCTTGATAATAAAACCAAAACAATAGGCTTATTTCTAAATCTGTCCAAAGCATTTGACACTGTCTCTGTCACCATCCTCTTGAAGAAAATGGAACGCATGGGAATTAGGGGCGTGGTACTGAACATATTCAAAGACTACCTTACAGGACGACGCCAATGTATGAAGATACAAACTTCTCAAAGTGATTACATTGATCTCAGTGGCTTCGGGGTGCCCCAGGGTAGTGTACTTGGTCCAAAACTCTTTCTTATTTACGCAAATGAACTTTTTCAACTCAACATAAAGAATTTTAAAATATTTGCCTATGCGGAGGACGACACCGCTGTGCTTGTATTTAGCAAAACCTGGGAAGATGCTCACATTGATGCAGAGAATGCTCTCAAAATATTATGACGTGGTTGAATGCTAACTTGCTCACTTTGAATGTCGATAAAACTAATTATCTCGCTTTCTCACCATCCACTCAATCCCAACCCTCAAGTGATTTGCTCTCCCTTAGGGTCCATAGTTGTCTTGACACAAACACACAGACCTGCAATTGCCAATGCAAGAGGGCAAGTAATGTCAAGTACCTTAGTGTGTTCCTTGACTCCACCTTAAATTGGCACACACATTTAAAGGTATTGACAAGGCGTGTCCGCAGACTCATATTTACCTGCAAAAGATTTAAATTTATTAACACTTAGACCTTGTACGTGGCTTGGAAGCTTATTATAAAAGCGTACACATTGACATCTAAACGAGCCACCTATTTTCTTGAGCCTTGTTGTAGGTACTACAAATTTGTGTTTGTTACTAGTATTTATGTTATGGATATCACTGTATTTTTTAAACAATTTTATATTTTTATGTGCCCATAAAAGATTTTCATAAATATACTGAGTACGCACAGTCATTACATTAATCTCCTTAAATTTCTCTCTGAGAGAGTGTCTCGGGCTTAATTTATAAATTGATCAAACAGCTCTTTTATGCAAAACAAAGTTATTTTGGATGTCGGCGGAATTTCCCTACAACAGAATACCATACGACATTACACTATGAAAATAGCTAAAGTATACTAAACGGGCTGTCTCTATGTCAGTTAAATTACGAATTTTTCTAACAGCATATGCTGCGGAGCTTAGGCCTACATATAGATAAATTGTCAAAGAAGCTATTCTTTGACAATTTATCTATATGTGGGCCCCACTGAAGCTTAGCATCCAAAGTTAGGCCTAAGAATACTGTGCTATTTTCAGGATTAAATTCTTCGCCCTTTATCATCACATCAGTGTTCACCTGCCTAACGTGACGAAACGTGAACCTTTTTATTACCAACTACTGCTTACAACTATTTCCAACAAACATCGGCATACATGTACTGCCAATACGCTGTCTCATTGTAAACGGAAGGCCCTGTCTCCTGTGATAAAGTTTTCTATAACTAGTACAGGCAACAGGTGACCTTTTCCACTGAAAATATTATTATTATAATAGGGCTCCGTTTGGACCCTTCGGGTACGGAACCCTAAAAACAGTTGATTTCAATCACTCTCCAAAACAAATCTGCAGAACATGCAAAAGATAGAAGAATTTTCTACGCCAAACTTGATCATGTAATACCCTTTATTTTTTTCGGCATACAAATACCTAACGCATACCGCGCTATCCGGGGAGACGACGTGGTTTTGTGGGGATTGCACCCACTAAAAACTCCGCCTGTGCACCCACTTTCGCCTTGATGGGTGGGCCGCGAGAACTGTATATTTCTTTTTAACTACAAAATGATTTGTATGCTGTTGGTGTAACATATAATAAATAAATAATAAATAAACTGCTACGCATGACGTTGGCCAGGGTGCGCCGCGTGTCGGGAGCCGATTCACGGTCACTGTAGGCGCGGGCTTGCGAACGGCGAGTAATGTGTAGCTCGTCGTCCGATAAGGACCAGGCCCGAGTGGACGGCGCGTTGTGTTCCACGCGCGCATCAAAGATATGTCAGTAGAATTGTACTGTGATGTAATGCTATTGGAGTACCATATAATAAATAAATGAATAAATAAACTGCTACGCATGACGTTGGCCAGTGTGACGTTGCAAAATCATTTTGTAGTCTAGTGGTGACATCTCTGTGCTTAATATCCCGGTATGTCATTATTGACAACCTATAACCTCAATAAAAGCAAAGAGATGGCACCAAAATCGGAAACCATGTTAAAAGTGGTTGTCTATTGTTTTAATTATATGTTAATTGTGAAATAATTACACAATTAACATAAACACATTATTTAATTGCAAAAATAAACTCGACTAAAATCTAACCAAGCAGTACTATTTGGTCTATGGTCAATAATGGTCGATGGAACGTGGTTGTTGCAATTGAATTTCGGAGGACCATGATGACTTGGACATTGGTTGGGAGATCGAGCCAGAAAGAGAGACTGGATTTGGTCGCGTTCCGCCTGGGATCTATTTCACATGGCGTGTCTGAGTCTGACTTGCTGAACCCCAGAGCGATACCTCTTGCTGCGCAGCCGCCACATATTGACGGAGTTTCAGAACCTGATTTCCAGGTTTCATTCCTGGATTTGCCGAGGTAAGTCCCACAAGGATTCTTTGTTCTTTGTCCTCTCGAGATTTGTTGAGTTCGTTGTTCCTTATGAGGGGAGATATTGTTACAGATCTGGCTCATTTAGGCTAGCCTGAAGATTGACTAGCGGACGAACCGACGAGTGTGCGGACAGCGTGGCCGACCCACTGCAGAGAAAGCTGAGAAAAGCCCTTCCAAGGTACAAACGTCCTTCGCTATTGTTTGTTGCCGACCAGAGATTCTGTTCCGATATCGTCCCCGTAGGACGCGCATCACCATGTGGTTCTCGTGCTGGACACGTTGAACCGATTCCAAGGGGCTCGTGTTCCGCTAACCAGAAAAAACAAGTAACCAAGTACCAGAAACCAATAATCAGTTAGGCTATCTAGGTTATAGTAATGTTTAATTTACATTGCGTTATATTTTGAGAGAGTTAGGGACCCTCATTAGGTTCATTAATAGATAGGAAGATCTAGTATTATATTGATATAGTTATAATTTTGAAGTGTAGGATGTGTCTTGAAGGATAAACCTATATGCTGCACTGAACACATCTAGAGCTATCCGTTATTAATCTACTTATACGATTGAGCAACGAAAAGAGTTTCTAATTGGTCATCTCATGAAACCCATATATATTAAACGACCCTGAGTTTGTGTAAACGTGGACATACAACAGTGTTTCTCATGTTACCTGTTCAGCTTTAAACGAAGACAAGTTCTGAACAGGAACTTTTGGCTTCATATAAATTTTTACAGGGTTCGGAAATATTGAACCATCTATTGGATGGGTGGACCCGTCTGATTGATTGAATAAATATTGTATTTGTATAGATGGTTTTTGTTTTAATTTGAATATTTACCTATTTTCCATACCTACTAAATTTACTATAGCACGGTAGGAAACCTACCACCTGCCGGGTTACACCAGGGTGCGCCGCGTGTCGGGAGTCGCAAGCCGATTTACGGCCACCACAGGCGCAGGCTTGTGGACGGCGAGTAATGGGTAGCTCGCCGTCCGATAATGACCAGGCCCGAGTCAACGGCGCGTTGTGTTCCACGTGCGCATCAAAGATATGTCAGCAGAACTGACGGGGTCCGCGAGGGCCGATGTCTGTCTAGGTCGCGGATAAATTTGAAAAAAAGTTACCGCTGCCATGACTCAAGCAACTGAAGGAACACGGGTGGGTTTTAGTAGTAAAAGTCTGACACGTCCTCCCGTCTCACCCAGAGCGGGAGAAGTCATTAGATCATTTCCCACCCAAAAAAAAATAAAGAAAAATGGGTGCGCCGCGTGGAGGCTTTCATCTTGCGGGCAGACATATAGATATACGGACAGACAGACAGACACGTGAGTGACAGAAATAGGGTTCCGTTTGGACCCTTCGTGTATGGAACCCTATAAACAGTTGATTTCAATCATTCTCCAAAACACATCTTTGTTCTGCAGGCCGAGAAAAATATTGAAGATATATCAATGATTGAAAATCCAACGAAGATCATGTACTACCCTGAATCAACGCTTACCAACTCGCTCATGAACGACGTGGGGACCAAACTGAATTTGATGAGACTCAACGCCAATTTCGGTAAGTGAGAGTAGATCCCCATTTGACAGCAAGGATCAGGATTTTGACATATTTCCACAACATCATCTACCTTCCGTTGTCCCATATTACTAGGGGTTGGCGCAACACGTTTTATTCTTCCATACCAACCTGTCCCCCGTCACGCCACCACTGACTCCCTTTTCTTTCATATCACTCCTCACACAGCCCATCCATTTTTTTTTGGCCGGTCCCTCCCTCTCTATCCGTCCACATTTATATTAATAACTATTTTAGTAACATGCGTTTCATCCCTCCTAATCACATGACCATACCAGGACAAACGGTTTCCTTTCAACTTTTCTGTCATTGGCGCCACGTTCAAACATCCTCTAATATACTCATATTTCAATTTATCCATTCTCGTCACTCCGCACATCCATCTCAACATTTTCATCTCTGCTACATGCAATCTCTTTTCATCCATCTTTTTCACAGCCCAACATTCTGATCCATACAGTACGAGTTGTCTAATCACGGACTTGTAAATTGTGCCTTTAACTTGAGGGACATCCGTGGGTCACAAGTTGTTCCAGTGAGCTGTCGCCATTTCATCCATCCCGAGTTGATCCGGTGCGTTACGTCTCGGCCTACCTCGCCATCCCCTTGGACAAGCGACCCTAGGTACTGGTAGTCAGAACACATCGGTATGGGTGTTCCAGCAAGAGCTATAGTCACGGAACTGGAGAGACCGCCAAAATTGCCGACCAAGTATTCGGTTTAGTTCTACTCAACAACAATATCCAGTCTGTGCCATCACACCTCCAATTTGCTCTGGACCTCTAGGCCACTCTCGGCAACCAGCACAATGTCATCGGCAAACAGCATACACCAGGCCATCGGAAAAAAGCATACACCAGCACACATTTGCACACCAATTTTTGTTTATCCCATGACGCGTCCGTGGCACACCATATGTGCGTAAGCTATTATTTTTTCTATTGTGTCTGTAATTAGTCATGCGATGGGATAACCTATTTACGATAAAATTGCGTTTGACCACTATCTCACCTGATGTTAAGCGATGATGCGGTCGACGGTGAAGCATTCTTGCCTAGAAGTACAGTAATTCCCCAATCGGCCTCAAGTTGACTACAGTGGCTGCGCAGTAGTTAATCTCATACAAAAACAGCAGCGTGCCTAGCGTTGCGCTACGGAAAGCCTAATGTTCAGCCCAGCCAAAAAGATTTAGTAAATATTTATTTTTCTTTCAAATAATTCCCTACCTACCCTACCTACCCTACCTACCCTACCTACCCTACCTACCCTACCTACCCTACCTACCCTACCTACCCTACCTACCCTACCTACCCTACCTACCCTACCTACCCTACCTACCCTACCTACCCTACCTACCCTACCTACCCTACCTACCCTACCTACCCTACCTACCCTACCTACCCTACCTACCCTACCTACCCTACCTACCCTACCTACCCTACCTACCCTACCTACCCTACCTACCCTACCTACCCTACCTACCCTACCTACCCTACCTACCCTACCTACCCTACCTACCCTACCTACCCTACCTACCCTACCTACCCTACCTACCCTACCTACCCTACCTACCCTACCTACCCTACCTACCCTACCTACCCTACCTACCCTACCTACCCTACCTACCCTACCTACCCTACCTACCCTACCTACCCTACCTACCCTACCTACCCTACCTACCCTACCTACCCTACCTACCCTACCTACCCTACCTACCCTACCTACCCTACCTACCCTACCTACCCTACCTACCCTACCTACCCTACCTACCCTACCTACCCTACCTACCCTACCTACCCTACCTACCCTACCTACCCTACCTACCCTACCTACCCTACCTACCCTACCTACCCTACCTACCCTACCTACCCTACCTACCCTACCTACCCTACCTACCCTACCTACCCTACCTACCCTACCTACCCTACCTACCCTACCTACCCTACCTACCCTACCTACCCTACCTACCCTACCTACCCTACCTACCCTACCTACCCTACCTACCCTACCTACCCTACCTACCCTACCTACCCTACCTACCCTACCTACCCTACCTACCCTACCTACCCTACCTACCCTACCTACCCTACCTACCCTACCTACCCTACCTACCCTACCTACCCTACCTACCCTACCTACCCTACCTACCCTACCTACCCTACCTACCCTACCTACCCTACCTACCCTACCTACCCTACCTACCCTACCTACCCTACCTACCCTACCTACCCTACCTACCCTACCTACCCTACCTACCCTACCTACCCTACCTACCCTACCTACCCTACCTACCCTACCTACCCTACCTACCCTACCTACCCTACCTACCCTACCTACCCTACCTACCCTACCTACCCTACCTACCCTACCTACCCTACCTACCCTACCTACCCTACCTACCCTACCTACCCTACCTACCCTACCTACCCTACCTACCCTACCTACCCTACCTACCCTACCTACCCTACCTACCCTACCTACCCTACCTACCCTACCTACCCTACCTACCCTACCTACCCTACCTACCCTACCTACCCTACCTACCCTACCTACCCTACCTACCCTACCTACCCTACCTACCCTACCTACCCTACCTACCCTACCTACCCTACCTACCCTACCTACCCTACCTACCCTACCTACCCTACCTACCCTACCTACCCTACCTACCCTACCTACCCTACCTACCCTACCTACCCTACCTACCCTACCTACCCTACCTACCCTACCTACCCTACCTACCCTACCTACCCTACCTACCCTACCTACCCTACCTACCCTACCTACCCTACCTACCCTACCTACCCTACCTACCCTACCTACCCTACCTACCCTACCTACCCTACCTACCCTACCTACCCTACCTACCCTACCTACCCTACCTACCCTACCTACCCTACCTACCCTACCTACCCTACCTACCCTACCTACCCTACCTACCCTACCTACCCTACCTACCCTACCTACCCTACCTACCCTACCTACCCTACCTACCCTACCTACCCTACCTACCCTACCTACCCTACCTACCCTACCTACCCTACCTACCCTACCTACCCTACCTACCCTACCTACCCTACCTACCCTACCTACCCTACCTACCCTACCTACCCTACCTACCCTACCTACCCTACCTACCCTACCTACCCTACCTACCCTACCTACCCTACCTACCCTACCTACCCTACCTACCCTACCTACCCTACCTACCCTACCTACCCTACCTACCCTACCTACCCTACCTACCCTACCTACCCTACCTACCCTACCTACCCTACCTACCCTACCTACCCTACCTACCCTACCTACCCTACCTACCCTACCTACCCTACCTACCCTACCTACCCTACCTACCCTACCTACCCTACCTACCCTACCTACCCTACCTACCCTACCTACCCTACCTACCCTACCTACCCTACCTACCCTACCTACCCTACCTACCCTACCTACCCTACCTACCCTACCTACCCTACCTACCCTACCTACCCTACCTACCCTACCTACCCTACCTACCCTACCTACCCTACCTACCCTACCTACCCTACCTACCCTACCTACCCTACCTACCCTACCTACCCTACCTACCCTACCTACCCTACCTACCCTACCTACCCTACCTACCCTACCTACCCTACCTACCCTACCTACCCTACCTACCCTACCTACCCTACCTACCCTACCTACCCTACCTACCCTACCTACCCTACCTACCCTACCTACCCTACCTACCCTACCTACCCTACCTACCCTACCTACCCTACCTACCCTACCTACCCTACCTACCCTACCTACCCTACCTACCCTACCTACCCTACCTACCCTACCTACCCTACCTACCCTACCTACCCTACCTACCCTACCTACCCTACCTACCCTACCTACCCTACCTACCCTACCTACCCTACCTACCCTACCTACCCTACCTACCCTACCTACCCTACCTACCCTACCTACCCTACCTACCCTACCTACCCTACCTACCCTACCTACCCTACCTACCCTACCTACCCTACCTACCCTACCTACCCTACCTACCCTACCTACCCTACCTACCCTACCTACCCTACCTACCCTACCTACCCTACCTACCCTACCTACCCTACCTACCCTACCTACCCTACCTACCCTACCTACCCTACCTACCCTACCTACCCTACCTACCCTACCTACCCTACCTACCCTACCTACCCTACCTACCCTACCTACCCTACCTACCCTACCTACCCTACCTACCCTACCTACCCTACCTACCCTACCTACCCTACCTACCCTACCTACCCTACCTACCCTACCTACCCTACCTACCCTACCTACCCTACCTACCCTACCTACCCTACCTACCCTACCTACCCTACCTACCCTACCTACCCTACCTACCCTACCTACCCTACCTACCCTACCTACCCTACCTACCCTACCTACCCTACCTACCCTACCTACCCTACCTACCCTACCCTACCTACCCTACCCTAACTACCTACCCTACCCTACTTACCCTACCTACCCTACCCCAGATTTATATATATTAGACTAGCTGACCCGGCAAACTTTGTTTTGCCATAAAAACACCAAACATTCATCTACCCTACCTGACCTACCCTAACTACCTACCCTACCCTACCCTACCTGACCTACCCTAACTACCTACCCTACCCTACCCTACCTACCCTACCCTACCCTACCCTACCCTACCCTACCTACCCTACCCTACCTACCCTACCTACCCTACCCTAACTACCTACCCTACCCTACTTACCCTACCTACCCTACCCTACCCTACCCTACCTACCCTACCCTACCTACCCTACCTACCCTACCTACCCTACCTACCCTACTTACCCTACCTACCCTACCTACCCTACCTACCCTACCCCACCCTACCCTGGATCGAACTGCACATGGTGTGCGAATTTTATTATAATCGGTTAAGTGGTTTAGAAGTCCATTGAGGACAAACATTGTGACACGAGATTTATATATGTCGGAGTTGGTTATTAATTAAAATTGCGGGTAGTCATCAATTTGTAATTATTTATTTTCTTATTACTAATTTAAGTGATTTTCCTGTCCATTATTGCCTAATAAATCAAATCATAATTTATTGAGTACTCTGTGTACGCACCAATTGATTTTGGCAACTTATTTCGAAAATTGTAATCGATGGTAAAGTTCAAAACAATTGTTGACATGTTAATTTGATTATTCTTTGTCTTATCACTATTATTACCTTACGACAATTATTCTTTTATTACTTGATGATTTTAGAATCGAAGTTTAATTTGATTTAGCACATTTTAGTGTTTTGTATCAAGTAAACACGTGACGTACTTCCGTATGTCATCGGACAGAGTTGTTGTGGAGGGATAGCAAGGTATAAGAGAGCTTGCAACGGTATGCAAGTCAGTCTATCTTCGGATTAGACTCGATAAAGAGCTCCCCTGCTCCCGACAAAACTGTCGGTTTATTTGGTGCAGCACTGCTGTATATTCACATAGCTGTATTGGCTTGCTGATGGCGAACGATACACTTTGTACTTGGGTGGCTTAGGCTGCTGTACGAACTGTAACCTTAAGGGTTTGTTCGTTTAACTATATTGTTACTATACCCTTTTAACCTACTTTATCTTGTTACCATTAGTATTGTTTTATTAGTGAAACTAGTACTGTAATTAACACTCTTGTTATTGGTTGTACAGTTTTTGTTTATCCAACAAACATGGGAACGCCCAAATCCTGACCGTATATACCCCTCGGCCCTCATGATCCTACATCAGAAGTGGGATAGGCCTGGCCCAGAAATCTCAAGCAAGGAAGCTAGCAACACAACAGCTGGACATGTCAAGGAGGACGTGTGGAATGATCCATACACACTGATGTTTATGCCAACCTGGTGAGTCGTTTCAACTTGTTAAGACTTCTTTTCAAGTGTTCATTATTCAAAATTTTGGTTTTGTTTATCCTCCGGCCCATGTCAGGTCATAATCTCATGTTAGTTATCGGTGATCAAGTTTTAGTTTTGCTGAAGAGTTATTATTCTACTATCAATGACTGGTCCTTAGCTGGCTATTATTGTTTGGACATTAGAGCAATGTTGTAGCATTGCCGTGCCAAACAAATCATTTTGGAAATTATGATAATTCCTAATGAAATTATTAGTTTTGAGTTAATCGAGTTTGATTATGTGATTTATTTTCAAGTTTTGGTTAAACTCTTCAGATAGTTTGGATCTAGTATATGGCGACTTAAAATGCCATTGACGCTATGGCATTCATTGGATTCTCTAAAGCCCATGTGTGGTTCATATTTTGGATAGGGACTCTGCAATCGCATTCGGTGTCCATAATGACACATTTTGCCGTGCCGGTTTAGGTAACTACACCACTTCACCGGTTAATTTCCGTCAAAGCTGTGTATGGTTAAGATAACCGTGTGAACATGTACTCTCGTAGTGTTTTTCATGTTTCAGATACCATATTGTGTCATAGTGAAGCCTCTGCTGCTGGCCTTGTGAGGCTGATGTGAGAGGCTAAGACCAACGGCAGGCTAGCAGTACGCAGGTGGTAGCCGACCATTATGACCTACCACCTGCGAACAGCTGTGAGGTCAAGAGCTCAAGGTTGGAATGGAATACTCGGTGAGTCGCTTCCATTTTATTTCGACAATGAAGTCGAATGTTCTCTCGTGCAGAGATTCAATTTCGAAGTTTATGTTCAATCACTGAATTGGTAGTGGAAAGATTGATAGTGCTGGCTATGCTATGAGAATTCCTGTTTTGATAAGGCTCAAACTGGTAAAGTTTGATGTTGGCTATTTTGTTCATAATAAAAAAAAGTTGATCTCTGTCTTACAATCTTTAACTGATAACAGAGTTTGCAATTTGGCCCATGATCGTTTACGAAAAATGCCTGAATTTCCAGTTACTGTTTAGTGATAATGTCAATGTTGACACTGAGGATGATGATTCATCTGCTGCTGACATACTATAGCTGAATTGGGGACGCTTAATCAGATGTTGGACTTGACTCTTAATTGGATGTTGGACTTGACGCTTTCGGATGTTGGACTTGACGCTTTCGGATGTTGGACTTGACGCTTTCGGATGTTGGCCTTGACGCTTATGCGGGTTGTCTATGTTGACGCCTATGCGAGTTGTTCTAAGTTGACGCCTATGCGGGTTGTTCTATGTTGACGCCTATGCGGGTTGTTCTATGCCACTCCGAGAGTTGATCTAAGTTGACGCCTATGCGGGTTGTCTATGTTGACGCCTATGCGGGTTGTTCTATGCCACTCCGAGGGTTGATCTAAGTTGACGCCTATGCGGGTTGGTCTATGTTGACGCCTATGCGGGTTGTTCTATGCCACTCCGAGGGTTGATCTAAGTTGACGCCTATGCGGGTTGGTCTATGTTGACGCCTATGCGGGTTGTTCTATGCCACTCCGAATTACTTGTCAAGTATTGTCAGTATCAGTATGGTCATTTTGAATGGTTGCCATGCATCTGCTGTTGATGCAGATTTTATTTAACAAATTCAGGATTTTTCTTTACAACATACGTTTTAAGGTAACGTTTTGGTAACGTTTTAAGGTAACGTTTTGGTAACGTTTTAAGGTAACGTTTTGGTAACGTTTTAAGGTAACGTTTTGGTAACGTTTTGGTAACGTTTTAAGGTAACGTTTTGGTAACGTTTTAAGGTAACGTTTTGGTAACGTTTTAAGGTAACGTTTTGGTAACGTTTTAAGGTAACGTTTTGGTAACGTTTTAAGGTAACGTTTTGGTAACGTTTTAAGGTAACGTTTTGGTAACGTTTTAAGGTAACGTTTTGGTAACGTTTTAAGGTAACGTTTTGGTAACGTTTTATGGTAACGTTTTGGTAACGTTTTAAGGTAACGTTTTGGTAACGTTTTAAGGTAACGTTTTTGTTTGTCAGAAAGGCCGATCGGTTGAGGTTTAAGTGATTTTTATTTTCGGAAACACACGAGGACGTGTTGGAATGTCAGTTCTGGCCGTGTCGGAGTTGGTTATTAATTAAAATTGCGGGTAGTCATCAATTTGTAATTATTTATTTTCTTATTACTAATTTAAGTGATTTTCCTGTCCATTATTGCCTAATAAATCAAATCATAATTTATTGAGTACTCTGTGTACGCACCAATTGATTTTGGCAACTTATTTCGATAATTGTAATCGATGGTAAAGTTCAAAACAATTGTTGACATGTTAATTTGATTATTCTTTGTCTTATCACTATTATTACCTTACGACAATTATTCTTTTATTACTTGATGATTTTAGAATCGAAGTTTAATTTGATTTAGCACATTTTAGTGTTTTGTATCAAGTAAACACGTGACGTACTTCCGTATGTCATCGGACAGAGTTGTTGTGGAGGGATAGCAAGGTATAAGAGAGCTTGCAACGGTATGCAAGTCAGTCTATCTTCGGATTAGACTCGATAAAGAGCTCCCCTGCTCCCGACAAAACTGTCGGTTTATTTGGTGCAGCACTGCTGTATATTCACATAGCTGTATTGGCTTGCTGATGGCGAACGATACACTTTGTACTTGGGTGGCTTAGGCTGCTGTACGAACTGTAACCTTAAGGGTTTGTTCGTTTAACTGTATTGTTACTATACCCTTTTAACCTACTTTATCTTGTTACCATTAGTATTGTTTTATTAGTGAAACTAGTACTGTAATTAACACTCTTGTTATTGGTTGTACAGTTTTTGTTTATCCAACAAACATGGGAACGCCCAAATCCTGACCGTATATACCCCTCGGCCCTCATGATCCTACATATATATTAAGATTATCAGAAATTATATATTTTTTAACTTGTAATTGTTTATTAGACACGTTCACAAACATTTTTAATTAAACTTAAGACAAATGAAATAATAGTAACTAATAGTATATTAGATATTTTACAGTTAATCTCTGACGAGCCGGACATCGCCTCGTGCGGCGTGCTCTCCCAGTGTTGCCAATGGATGCTGCGGGGTTCTCACACGCGGCGAAAAAAGGATAGACGTCAAGTCCGTTTCGTACAACGCACCAGAATCTGAGAACCCGAAACGCGCGCAAACGTCAGATGTCAAACAGTCAAAACAATCAGACTTTAACCCATAGATTTAGAATTTTTTGTACATACTATATCTATGCTTTAACCACTCTGCTCGACACGATTTTGACACATGACATACCAGCCGAGTCAACAGGTTGTTGCAAATTACGTCATGAAATTCAGGAATTTACTTGAACTTTCAACATTCGAATTTATTCAGAAAAATAAGTTTACGCAGCTATTTTACACAGTAATAGTGTAAAAAATATCTTTATTTCAATGTTGAGGTAGATTAAACCGCGTCAGTCGACTGCAAAATGTGTACAAAATATGAATTACTACACCTTTCCAAACGGTAGACAATTTAGATTTGCTCAAAATATGTGCATAAACAACCTTTTCGCTTGCTGAATAGATGCAAATGGACAAAATAAAAATATGCTCATTTTATTTGCGTCCTTATGTACTAATTTTTTAATACAAAAGTTCATAAAAAAAAACGTCAAAAACAGGCAAAATTGGCTTAAAACTTTGATGCAACCTTGCAACATGACATTTCTTTGGTGTTGTTTTTTTTCGCTGTCCATTCACCCGTCTCATAATAATAATTGTTAACGCCTAGCATGTTTGCGCACAGGCGTCTCACGCACACACGCACACGACGTGTAGACACGACACCCGCGCGCGAGCGGAGCTACCCCGCCGCGCGCCTCATTCGACCAACGACAGCGTCGAGTCACCACGCACTCAATTATTTTAAATTTCTCATTGTAAAACCGTTGAATAAACGTGTTGTTAAGTCATCGTCGCATCATTTCTTCCACCAAAATCCACCAGTAAAGTACCGGCGTTCACAATTTGGTCCTTTGAGCCGGATAATCTCAACCATAGCCAGGAAAAAGAACAAAGGAAGTACTGCGCTGCGTGGATGGCGGCGAGTCGGCGACTCCGAATACATATGGCGGCGACGACGTATACGATGAGACGTTATACCTAATTCTACAAGGAAGGTCAAACGTGAGGAAAGGTTTACTGTACTGTGAGTTCGTTCCGATTTATCTAATTGTCCGTAAATCTAGCTGTTAATTCCCGCCACAATTCCTTCATTTTTGAGCCGTGAATCATAGTCACAAATCCATCATTTTGTGATTATTGTATCAATTCTCATTAAAACAATCACTAATCCTTCATTTAGTGATAAATTAATCAGTGAATATTCACAAATCCTTCATTTTGTGAACCACTTCGTAGGTACGCTAAAGATCCGTCATTCTTTTAGCAAGCCACTCATTATTGCATTTGCGCAATAAATATACCGTTGCTCATAACTATCCTTAAACTAATTACTCATTTATTTCGCTCAGTAAAATCTCACTAAAATTATACCCACATGTATAAAACTTATCACGTAATAAACTAAAACTCAAGTGTTTATTCGTAACCTAATGTCAGTTTCATTTCAGAGGTTCTAGGCATTTCAGATTCCATTGGTGTGTACGGGAACTGTATGATATCTCATAATTAATCATTGCTATTTCGCATGTTCTAGTGCATTCGATCGACCGCTGCCTGTCGCCTGCGCTGCGAACGGGTTCGGGCGGGCCGGACCAGCGGGCCGCGCTGTTGCTAGCCTGCTACTTGCGCACCACCCGCTTCTTGATTTTTGCACATTTTACGCGTACCCTCACTCCGCTTCACATTTAATAATTTAAGTAACAGTTCCATTTCTTTTCTATTAATTGACTGCATTGCAATTTCGTTTGTGATTTGTTCTAGCAACTCATTTCATCGCATTGCTTGGTGTAATATACATACAATCCTTTTTCATTTTGGCTTAGACTCAGCTTTCATTGTCATAAATAGTCGCCTTTGAACATTAATTTCAATTCTTACTTAAAAATATTCTTATACCTACTTCACCATGGATGATAAAACTTTAATTAAAAGGCGTGCATCATGCAAGGCTAAGCTTACAATATTTGAAAATTATTTGCTAACTGTTGAGAGTTGTGACAACTTAAGTAAATTACAAATAAATGAATTGAACATCCGATTATCAAAAATTGAAGAAGTCTATACCGAGTTTGATTCATTTCAGTGTGATATAGAAAATTGCATGGATATTCCAGATGAGCAGTACAAGGAACGCGAGGCTTTCGAGGCCAAGTACTTCGGCGCGATCGCACGCGCTCGTGGTCTGCTGGCTCCAGCCGGCCCTGCGGGCAGCGACCGGTCCGTGACAGGTTCTTGTTGTACTGCGCGTGAAGGTGGGCCAAAACTTGCACTTCCTACTATACATTTGCCTAGTTTTTCGGGTCAGTATCATGACTGGTTGGAATTCCGTGACACATTTAGCAGTCTCATTCACTCAGACAATTCAATACCCAATATTAATAAATTTCATTATTTACGGGCTGCATTGAAAGACAGTGCCGCTGTAATTATTCAGTCTTTAGATTTCTCAAGTAGTAATTATGAAGTAGCTTGGGAGCTACTTTGTGACCGCTATAATAATGAAAGGGCATTGGTCAATAATCACTCTCAAGCCATTGTTAATTTGGAACCGTTGGCAAAGGAATCACCTAAAGCATTGCGTAACTTAATCGATACAGTTAATAGGAACCTCAGAGCACTCAAAACACTTAACCTCCCTACTGAACACTGGGATGTACTATTAGTTCAAGTCCTGTTAAACAAGCTTGACATAGTCACAAGCAGTAAGTGGGAATCTTATCGCAACAAGGTGAAAGAGTTCCCTACACTTAAAATGTTTCATAACTTTCTAAAAGATCGTGCTGATTTTTTGGAAACAATGGAGAATACTCATAAAAAACGTAGGTCAAGTGACCCTACACATGTTCGTCATAAAACATTTGTGGCCAACTCAGAAACTCAGCCTGCTCGCAGGTACCCATGTCCACTTTGCAAAGGTGGCCATGCACTTTATGTTTGTCAAAAATTCAAATCATTACCCTTAGCAACTAGGGTTGAAAAGGCTAAGGCCCTTAAATTATGTTTAAATTGTTTACGTCAAAGTCATGCTGACAATGTATGCAGGTTAGGGCCATGTCGCTTGTGTGGCCTGCGGTGCAACAGCTTATTACACGAGCATGAAGCTCCTGCGCCGTCTGCGCCTGTACCTTCAACAAATAATGTTATGTTACACTCTTTGCCACAGCCTGAAGGTCAAGGACAATCTCCTAGTCCTCCGCAGGACATTGCTTTGTCAGCCACTCAAAACAACTGTGTCCTTTTATCCACAGCCTTAGTCCATGTGACAGACAATAATGGCATATGTCATAGAGTGCGTGCCATACTTGACAGTGGAAGTACCTCCAGTTTTATAACTGAAAGCTTATGTGCTAAACTCAACTTACCTACATTTTCCACTTCGACCGTAGTTGAAGGGTTAAATTCTCAAATATCTTGCTTGTCAAAGCGTTGTGACGTACTCATATCGTCATTATTTAATAATTATAGCGAGAGCATCTACTGTTATGTTGTTCCGCGCATCACTCAGTTATTGCCAACTACAAAAGTTGACCGTACAACACTAAATATACCGCCTAACATAACGTTGGCGGACCCCAAATTCCACATACCTGCTCCAGTCGATATGCTACTTGGCGCTGATATTTTCTGGACCATAATAGGTTCCCAAAATATATCATTGGGTAAGAATAAACCAACCCTTAATAAATCTAAACTGGGTTACTTAATCTCAGGCCCAGTCCCAACACAACATACGAAATTCATTAATACAGTCCACTGCAATCATATTACCTTACAAAACAACGACGATCAATTACATAATAAATTATCTCAATTCTTTGAACTAGAAACAGTAGCTACACGCAAACAAATATCTAAGGAAGAGCTGGAATGTGAACAAAGTTTTGTAAATAATACCACTCGGTTGCCTGATGGGCGATTCGAAGTGACGATTCCATTAAAGGATTCGCCTGATAAGCTGGGCGACTCTTATGAACAAGCTTTGTCCAGATTCTTATCCCTAGAACGCAGATTCAAACGCGAACCACATTTTAAAGAGCAATATTGTAACTTCATCAAAGAGTACATTTCATTAAATCATATGTCATTAAATAAAAATCCAGAAAACGATACTCTCACTTATATTTTACCCCACCACGGTGTATTACGTGACTCAAGCTTATCGACAAAATTACGGGTAGTATTTGACGCATCTGCGGTGACAACCTCTGGTGTCTCATTCAACCAAATTCAAATGGTAGGTCCTACAGTCCAAGATGACCTAATTAGTATCTTAACTAGAATGCGCCAGCATAGGTTTCTCGTGACTGCAGATGTCGAGAAAATGTACAGAATGGTGAATGTCAAACCATCACAACAAATGCTTCAACAAATCTTATGGCGATTCGAACCTCACGAACAACTCAGGCAGTATAAACTACACACAGTTACGTACGGAACCGCGTCTGCTCCTTATCTCGCGACAAGGTGTTTGACGCGGCTTGGTAACGAATGCTTAGACCAAACCGTCTCGGAAGTCATCTTACATGACTTCTATGTCGACGATTTAATCACAGGTGCCGCTACTGAATCGCAACTCATAGACACATGTAAGGGTGTAATCAGACAATTAGAAAAAGCAAAATTTCATTTACGTAAATTCCATTCAAATAGTGCTCATGTTGTCACTGAAATCGTTGGTGAAAGTACTAGCGACGAATTACTCAACCTATCTAATAATGACCATTCAAAAACATTAGGTTTGCTTTGGTCGTCCAAGGAGGACAATTTGTTATTCTCAGTCAATATTAACCAAGACGAAACTCTAACTAAACGTACAATATTATCTCTTATGTCACAAATATTTGACCCACTAGGTTTAATAAACCCATGTATACTGCTAGCAAAGAATATTCTACAAAAACTATGGTCTTCACAGATAACGTGGGATGAATCTGTGCCTTTGGATATAGTAAACATGTGGTCTAAATTTATAACGTCACTTGCTCACATAAACAATATTCGAATCCCTAGACATATTTTGGTTGATAGTCCTATATCAATCGAACTTCATGTGTTTAGTGATGCTAGTACACAAGCTTATGCCGCGTGCGTATATATAAAAAGTGTCAATAATAATAATTGTGTGTCTGTTCATTTGGTGACTGCAAAGAGCAGAGTCGCTCCCCTGAAGCCCATGACAGTGCCCCGGCTAGAGCTGTGCGGTGCTCTCCTCGCCGTCCGCTTGGCAGATAAAGTAAAATCATCACTTAGATTAAATATTGAAAGGTGTGTCTATTGGTGTGATTCAACTATTGTCCTCGGTTGGATACATTCACCTAAAGCACACCTGCTTAAACCTTTTGTATTTAACAGAATCAGTGAAATCTCTGAGAAAACTGAATCATGTGGATGGCGTTATGTGCCCACTAAAAATAACCCAGCTGATATTGGGTCACGTGGGGCAGATGCCAAACAGTTACAAAACTGTAGTTTATGGTGGTCAGGGCCGCCATTCCTTCTACATGACAAACAGTCATGGCCTAACCAACCGTCACACCTTCAAGAGCCTGACTTACCAGAGTTCAAGGTTACATGTAATTTGACAGCTGACTGTACCGATTATGTTACTCATTACTCTGCCTTCATAAAGAGTTTCTCTAATTTTAGTAAATTACAACGTGTGATTGTATACGTGCATCGGTTCATTCACAATTGTTTACACCCACAACACAAACGTACTGGGTTCATAAAAATTAATGAATTAAATTCATCATTAACTTCACTGTGCAGATTTGTACAACTTGAAATTTTCAACTCAGAATACAACTTATTAAAAAACAATAAACAATTATCAGTCAAAAATAAACTACTTCAATTAAATCCATTTTATAACAAAGGTGACACATTATTACGAGTAGGTGGTAGACTTAAAAATTCATTTTATGATTTTGACACAAAACACCCCATCCTACTTGACTCACGGCATCATTTAGCCACATTAATATTTAGACAGTATCATATAATTTTATTGCATGCGCCTCCGCAATTATTACTTTTTACACTTCGTCATAAATTCTGGTTTATTAATGGTCGAAACCTTGCCAGACAGATAGTTCAAAAATGCATCAAATGTTGTCGTTTTGCAGGAAAAGGCATTCAACCTATCATGGGCAACCTTCCTTCCAGTCGCCTGCATACCGAGTATGTGTTTGCAAACACAGCGGTCGACTATGCCGGTCCCGTCATGATACTGAACCGGAAGGGCAGAGGAAGCACACTCATAAAGTCCTATCTATGTATATTTGTTTGTCTGGCCATTAAAGCAGTACATATAGAGCTTGTCACCGACTTAAGCAGCACCACATTTTTAGCTGCATTAGACCGGTTCATTGCCCGTAGAGGACGACCGCAAACCATTTACTCTGATAATGGTACTTGTTTTGTCGGCGCATGTAATGAGTTGTCTAGATTTTTAAAGTCAAATTCTAACGAAATTAGCTCTCAAGCGTCTAATTCGCATATCAACTTCAAATTCTCACCAGCGTATAGCCCACATTTTAACGGATTAGCAGAGGGTTCCGTAAAATCTGTAAAATATCATTTAAAGAGGGTTTTAGGTTTAGCTAACTTAACTTATGAAGAGATGAATACAGTTCTTGTACAGATCGAGGGTGTTCTGAATTCTAGGCCTCTCACTCCATTATCATCAGACCCTTCTGATCTCACGGCGCTCACCCCATCACATTTCTTAATCGGACGACCACTCACAGCTTTGCCTTCTCCTCAGGTCACTGACCCTGCGGTGATACCTTCTCTCTCACGATACATGAGAATCCAGCAACTGAAAGCCCATTTCTGGAAACGTTATTATATAGAATATATTACAGAACTTCAGAAACGACAGAAATGGCGCAAGCAAGGAGATCAACTCCGGCTTGGAGAAATGGTGCTGGTGAAAGATGACCGGCTGCCTCCCACCCGATGGCTGCTAGGCCGCATAGTGCGCCTGTACCCCGGCTCCGACGGCGTGACCCGCGTGGCCGACGTGATCACCACTTCGGGGACTCTTCGACGAGCCTTCAACCGACTCTGCCCGCTACCAGTCATGGACCAGAACTGCGTTCCTGGGGCGGCAACATGTTAACGCCTAGCATGTGTGCGCACAGGCGTCTCACGCACACACGCACACGACGTGTAGACACGACACCCGCGCGCGAGCGGCGCTACCCCGCCGCGCGCCTCATTCGACCAACGACAGCGTCGAGTCACCACGCACTCAATTATTTTAAATTTCTCATTGTAAAACCGTTGAATAAACGTGTTGTTAAGTCATCGTCGCATCATTTCTTCCACCAAAATCCACCAGTAAAGTACCGGCGTTCACAATAATAAAGCCCTTATTTCTCACCAATTGCATGCATACATTTATAAAATATTTAAACTCAAAGTAATAAGAAAACATAAATAATTATTATTAATAAATAATGCTTATTTTTTTCATAATTATAATTATAAATTACATAAATCACTTAAATTTAGTTTTACCATTTCATGAAATGGTAAAATTATTATCTCAATTATTTTATTCTATTAATTAAATAAAAAAAATTAAATCGTATTTAATTTTATTATTTTCTAATTAAATTTAATCAAATTTTATTTAATATTAATTAAGTTTATTCCAATTTTATTTTATATTTATGAATTAAATATCTATTATAAGGTGAGGCACCCATTTTGGGTATAGGCCCCCACCAACTTTGTAAAAAGAAAATGTTTGTATGTTGTTGTATTTTCGTGGTTTTGTTTGGTTGGAGGGTTTTGGTCTTATCATTCCGTGGGGACCAGCCGTATTGGGAGATTTTTATAAAGTTTTGTGATTGTATGGTGTCTGTTACTTGTGGAGTGGAGATGGCCACTGTATTTCATAAAGGTGTGCGATCTGGCAGTTCTTGCAATATTTTTTCTGACGTCTTCTTGTAGTTTAATATGTTGTTATTACTCTTTATTTTCTTGCTAGCTTGAGTTGCTGAGTTTATATAAGATGTTGCAGGTGGAGAAGAAGACGATGCCGCCCGTTTGTTACCGGTCTTTACATTCTTTTCTAGCACGATGAATTGATCGCACCGTATAAAGGCTTCATTTCCATTTTCACGTTCTCGTTTCTGTTGTGTTTTAAGCTCTTGCCTTATTTTAAGTACTTTTTGTGGAAATTCGTGTTTTACGTATATTTTTGTTCCTTCTAACTTTATCTTATTTCTTAAAATAAATATTTTTGTTCCTAGTGTGGTGAATGTGACAGTAATTGGACGAGGGTTGCTACTTTTCTTTCCAATTCTTCTTACTTTTTCTATCTCTAAATCCTGCATCTCCAACTTCAGCGTTTCGTTTGTAACTTTAACAATTTTGTCTTGTAACTCCAGATATGCTTCTTCTCCCTCGTTTATCCCAAAGAATACCAAATTTCTCTGTGTTGCTCTTTTCTCCAATTCATCAATCCTCTTTTCTTGCTCTTCTGTTTGTAATTGTAGTGAATTCAAAGTACAATTTAATTGATTAAATTTTTCGTTTAAGTTACTGTTAATTTTGCATGTGATTTTCTCTTCAGTTTTCGATATGCTATCTTCTATGGTAGAGAATTTTTCCTGCATCTCCTTCCTCATTTCTAATAATATTTTATCTAGTTGACTCATCATTGTTTGGAAAGTAACACCCTGTAGTGTTGTTTGTTTTCTTTATAATAATATAATTGTGATTGCTATCCAGTAATTTTTTTATTTTTAGTCCCACGTTTTAGGGAGGTTTCTTCAAGCTTCAAGTTCCATATCAAGCAGGAGACAGAACAAACAAGGCCACTAGGCACAAAGGGTCGTTTACAACTGGGATAAGCCCAGTTGCCTAGCACCACGGATAAAAATAAGAATTAATATTAATGGGTCCTAACATAGTGAGCTGATATGTTTGATTCCAATAATAGGTATGGCAAAAACACTTGAACGCACGGAAATTTGTTCTAGTTTCCACAAGGTCCGTATAGTAAACAACTCCTGAGGTAGCCTCTACATTATTCAACATAATATTACGTTCATTCTGCCAAAGAATACACTCCCATAAGATATGATGTGCAGATTGTACATATTCGCAATCAGATGTAGAACACTGACATAAAGGCGAGGCAACGAGCTTGAAGGAAAACAATTTACTTTTAAAGTTACCATGCCCTGTGAGAAATTGGGCAACACAGTGATCCACCTCCAGCCACGTCCTGGCCAGCCGCACGCGAACGGATGGAAAGAATTGGTGGAGATGTCGGCCCTTGATGGAATTATCCCACCTACATTGCCATTCAGATAAAAGTTCCTCCCAGACGTCAATAGGTGGTTTAAATAATCTAGAGATTTTCACGGTTTTCTAGACGGTCACTCCGCGTTAAAAAGTTCGCGTCCGTGGTCTCTCGTGTGGAATAGTACATTGCAGCACGTCGCTGCACTTCGAGGTCGACAGGAAGTACCGGTAAGGCCTCAGTACTAACCGTCATGTACGCATAAGAATATCAAAGCTAAACGCTGACTCTGAAGCAACTTACGTCGCACCGCCCCTATGATGGCCCTATCAGCCCAAACAGGCGTCCCATAGCAAATACAACCCAAGTAAGTAGCCCAATATATAGTTTTTAAAGTTAAAAAAGACAGACCCCACGTAGATTTAGATATTCTCGTTAAGGCATAGATTTTTTTTTTGCTTTCTCACCGACTATTTTAATATGATCTATAAATGCAAAATTCCTCTCTAACACGAGACCAAGAATAGCACACGGACTGTTTCCTTTTTACGGAAACGTTATTAAATTTAATAGTAGGACACTATTTAAGATTACCCTTCAAAATAAGTTAAAGGCGGTTTCGATCGCCCCACTGAGATATTAATCGTAGGCAAGTGTCAGCCAATTTCTCGAGTCCAGCTCGAGTACTTGATTGAATGAGCAGAAGAGCGTCGTCCGCGTAACCAGTTAATGAACAGCCGCTTGGAAGAGGAATCGCGAGGAAATCATCAAAGCCTAAATTCCATAAAGGCGGACCAATAACCGAACCCTGAGGACATCCCATGGTGAGAAACTTCGACATGGAATGATGGCCGAGTTTGAGTTTCGCGGAACCATTTAAAAAGTAAGAGTAAACTAGATTATACATATTTCTATAGCAGCCCCGAATTTTCATTTTAAGTAGTAGCATTGGCCACCATGCGTTATCAAAAGCCCCAGAAATATCTAGAAAAATCCCAATTAGCGCTGGAGTGAGGACTTATATTGCACTCACGGCACATCTCCTTTTGTTTTTGTATATCTCTTCCTCTCAATTTGATACTTTCTCATTGCCGTAGTACGTAAGTGCACCATAATATTGTAATTTTAAGGGTGTGAGCCTGGAGATCTGTCATACAGGTCTCGAACCCAGTACAGACTCCAGCTCTCACAAAGGTTTGAATCTGATGTAACCTAGTTAATATTCCCGAAAATGTACCTTTTTGAGAGAAATAAACTTATATTATATTCTATTGCCGTCTTAAGGCAAGGGGAGGTTCGGCACATTCAACCTGCAATGCGTTAACGGGGGAGGACTTCATGCAACCAGAGATGATCCGAAGGCACTTGGACTGAATTCTATCTAGCCCCGCCAGAGCACCTTTGTTACAAGGAATCAGGTGATACGTTCCATAGTTCAGAACGCTACGAACTAAGGCGTTATATACTAACTTCATGGTGTAGGGGTGAGCACCCCACCAAACACACGCTAAAACTTTTAAAATTGAACTGATTCTTTCACATTTTTTTTATGAGGGAGTTTATGTGAGGCTTGCCAGTTAATTTAAAATCTAAGAACACGCCTAAAAACTTAACTTTATCAACTATCGGGATATTATGCCCTAAAATGTTTATTGATATTTGAGGGAACTGTCTTTTGCGAGAGAAAATTACTGCCGGGCTTTTTGGTGCGGAGAGGGAAAGACCATGACTTAAAAGCCACTCGCTTAGAGAGTCCAAAGAGAGGGATAGAGAAGAAGCCGCGTCTGTCACGTATAGAGCAATGTCATCAGCGTATTGCAGGATCTGACAATTATTGTTTAGGCAGGACCCAATATCGGCCGTATATAAATTGTACAACAGGGGACTGAGGACAAAGCCTTGAGGGAGTCCCCTCCACGCCTGTCTCTTATCGAACTCCTCTCCCTGGACTCTCAGAACCAATGACGGGACAAAAGAAGTTCACATATACATTGTATCATCTTTGCCGGTATACTCAGCTGTTGCAATTTTTGCCTGAACGGGAAGAAGTACGTTGTCGTATGCGGAGGAAATATCAAGGAAAGCGGCAACAACAGATTGGTTTCTGGAGAGGGCCAAACGAATATCTGTGACCAAGACGCCAACACTATCTATAGTACTAAGCCCTTTCCTAAAACAAAATTGGAAATTCGGCAGTAAATCCCTCGATTCGACTAACCACTCGAGACGGCTTTTTATTAGGTGTTCCAGTAGCTTGACCAGGGCTGAATACAGAGCTATTGGTCTAAGGCCATTCGGATCTTTTGCATATTTGCCAGGTTTCAGTAATGGAATGATGATCTGTTGCTTCCACCGGTCTGGTACCCAGCCATGACTATAGCAGAAGTTAATTATGTTTAAGAAGTAAGTTTTCGCCTTGTCGCCAGAATGAGACATAAAAAAATATGGCACACCGTCAATACCAGGAGCTGAGTCTCGGACATGACGGAGTACCACGTTCAGTTCTTCCAAGGTAAATAGCGCATCAAAAGGATCCTCTGCTGCATTGGATAAAGGGACATTCACACATTCAGAAAAGAGGGAAACATATGGTGGAGCTAATTTGCCAAAGAAAAGTTCAGCTGTTTCCCTAAATACTGGCAAAGTGATAGAAGGGGAACAGCCTCGCCTAAACCTATTGACGCTTTTCCAGACTGTTGAGATTGGAGTAGAGGGGGACAAGGAGGTACAAAATTGAACCCAGCCAGCACGTTTCTTCTTGCGAAGAAGACGTTTGACCCTGGCATTACACTGAATATATGCTAAGAGATTACTGGTACACATATCTGTATTGTACCCCTGTCGGCCTCATTCTTTGTTTTAATTGCTGAGGTGCATTCTGGATCCCACCACGGAGGTGAAGGGATTTTATTTCTGGCACTGTTTCTTAGCGGAAAAGAGGAATCTGCGAGGTAACAGCTGTGACAAACTCCTCATAGCAACTTTTGGCATGGCGCTGACCAGAAGGATCAATAAATTTTATCCTCCAATAATGAAGCAAACCTAGTCCAATCTGGTTTTTACAGGTTATATTTCAAAAGTGGAGAAGAAGTTTTTTCTAAATAAGTTCTATTAATTAAAGCTATGAGAATAGGGTAATGGTCACTACCATGCGACAAAGTTGTACATTCCCAGTGAGTTGATACAGCCAATTCAACCGAACAGAATGTAAGGTCTACACAACTCTTTTGTTGACCGGGAGGGGAACGACTAGTTGGACAACCATTATTCAGAATGCAGAGATCTAAATCATCCAACATCTCAACCAGAGCTACACCGAAGGCATCACAGCGTTCAGAACCCCATCTATAATAGTGGCAATTATGCCCTCAACCCTTCCTTTTTTTTTTTTAGTTCCGGGCTGGAAAATCCTCAGTGGATGCCCTGGGGAGGGCCGTCCAGAGCCGGAACAACTAACTGTAGATCATACAAATATTTGTTCCGTGCGGGAATCGAACCCGCGACACGCAGCGCAGCAGTCAATCGCTCAACCACTGCGCCAACCGTGCGCCCAAGCGTCTTTGCGTTGCCGTATTCACTTACGCAATGCGGCTGCAGCTTTCTTGATGATGTTTTCTTTCACCGTTGTCAACGATCTCCAAGATATACTTAGAAAGTACATAAATGAATCTGAAAAAGACACATTGGTACTTGCCCCGATTAGAACCCAGGCAAGGCGAGGCCTTTAGCCACTGGGCCACCACGACACTCATTACAATATAACAAATAATCACAAAACCGTTGGTTCCCCGAAACTAAATTTATCTACGCTTGCGTTACATACTTACATAAAAATATACTAGGCACTCTGTTTACTTCTAAGACTATCAAATATTAAAAGGCTCAATGATTATTATTTTTATAATAAATATTTTTGAAAAGCGAGCGCATTCCTAATTAAAATTTTGAATCGGATAGAAAATTCGGCACGAAATTATCCACGGTTCGATGAATTTGTGTAGTTGCTTTTAGTCAAATAATGCCCAAAAATCAATTAAGATTACTTTAAGAAAGTATTAATAGTGATTATTTTAAGTATTTATTGTATTTAATGCCTAAAACAGGTTTTTTCTATTTTTTAAGAATTGATTTGGGATAATCGCTCATTAATCGAGTCGATAGCATAAATAAAATCGATTGCTAAAATCGTATTGGCACACAACTATTACATTAAAAAAAAACAATATAATTGACGAATTGGAAATTTTGAACAAAAATTAAGTAGTGGTAATGAATTTTACGTATTATTGGACCGGAGTTTGTTAATTGCCTTAAAATCTGGGCTTCTTCTTAATGTTTATTATATTTAGAGACATAATTGCCATATTTGTAATCATTTTTACATGTGGGTTGGTGATATTTGTGTAAAATAAAAATGTAAACAAACACGATTGGCGCGAAACATCGACTTTAAATAACAAATAACTTCATTACCACTAATTATTTATTTTGAAATATGGATGAATTCGTCAAATAATCAAACGATGAGCAAACCACTACCCCTGTAGTGGACTTTGGGTGTCCAAAATATGCATTATTTATGTTTTATAGCCTCGACCACCACTGTCATCAAAATGGCGATAATCGCATTAACACACTTGTATCTAAAAATTAAAATTAATAAACTTGCGCGCTTAATTTAAAAATAAATATTGGCGCTAACATGTAAGCTTTTTATCCAACTGTTATTTTTTTTTTTCTACTGATGTTTATTTATTAATATGTACAACTGACTATTTCTAATCTTATGACTAATAACAAAACAAACTTACATACAAAAGGGAGAGGGAAAAGGACTTACAGCGCATCAAAAAATTCTTCCACATCGATGTCAATGGGAAACGTGCCCAGAACGCTGGCAGCATTGCCACGTTGAATAGCAATGCTGATTCTCTGGCTGAAGAAAAGGCCAGCCCTCTGGTCACGCGAACAGTCGACTAACCGTTTACTTATGTCTCGAAAAACTCGATGAGCACTCGGACCCCATGGACCTAATGTCTCAACCCCAAACGGCTCAAACATATAACTGCCAATAAGGTTGTTATATTTGCGCCGTTTGAGGTTTTCTGCACCAGCAGCAGCTGCCCCAGCACAGCCCGCCGTGCTAAGAAGATGGGATGGCGCAAGGGTATCGACACATGTTGCATCCCACACCAAAGGCCTACCCAACTTCCAAGGCATTATGGTCATCCCATCCGGTCTCTTCCCATCGTCGCGTGCCAAGCCATTGGGTTCTAAAACAGCTGGCACCCCGGCGGTGACAAGAGCTCGACGTATGATGTCATTAATGCTGGCGTGCCGTGCTATCCGACCAGCGCTCCTACTGCAGGATAGGCCATGGTGTCCGAGGCGGTCGACTGCTTCACCACATTGACAGCGATGTGGAGCTCCGCTGGGAGTACCTGTCCAACTGTTTTAATTAACGCCCCCATATAAGTTTCTTTAGGTATCTTAATCAATAATTACGTTATTAATTAGGATGTCGTATGACCTAAATCTGGGGTCCAAAGTGAATCACTGCTGAGCCAGCGGAGGTATGCTTGTCGCGCCCCAAAGTGTACCCCGTCCGAACTATACGGTTGAGTTAAATGAGTTCATGGTAAAATTATTACCTCAAAGTGTAGTTCCTAATCGGTTCCACATCCTAGCGACAAGGTGGGAACAGAGAAGCGTCAAATGAACGGAAAACGGCAACAAAAATACGAAAATGTGACAAAAATTGGTTAGCCAACATTTTCTTTAACAAAGACTCTCCTCAAACAAAAAAAAGGTGTTCAATGCATTCACTAATTTTATTTGCCTACCACTCTATGACATAAAAAGCGGTAAAGTGCGAGTTGGACTCGCGCACCAAGTTCATAAATTAGGAAAGCACCGAACATTGCAAGCAACTAAAGAAAAAAAAAAAAAAATAAGTACTCGAAAAAAAACAGATGCTACTACAAATTTACGATTGTCGGATGTTTTCCTTTACTTTTGCTCCATAAATTTAATTTTCAACATTTCTAAGTCAATGGGTAGCGCCCTATGGTTTGGATTTCCTTGCGAGTATCAAAAAATGCGGCAAAATAGGCCGTATCCTAAGTTTGCGTTGACTTACGTAGAAGGTTATTTTTTTTTCATAGCCTCTAGATATTGCAGACCTGGGTAATAGGTAGTATTTTTTTATAGCCTCTAGATATTGAAAGAAAGAAAACATTTATTGCCACTAAGAAATGTTACAGTGTAAACAAAACATAAGATAGTTTTAAAGCACATTATTTCCATTATGGCAAAAGGAGCGGGCTCAGCTGATGTTGACCAGTGTGCAGCATGGATACTACGCTGGCCAACGCTGATTTTCAGCCCACCCCCTTTCTTACAGCACTTATCATAATAAATCACTTAATAAATACCCAGACCCACCCTTAATAAATACTAAATTATTCATACCCACAATTATAACAACATATACAACAACTATTACATCAATTTAATTCCAATTCATTAAAATAACAAAAATAATAATCCATTATAAATACCAAAAACAATCATTAATTAAAATACATAAAATAATAATCCATTAAAATTACAAAAATAAAAATAACATTAAAATACCAAAAATATTAATGCATTTAAATACCAAAAAGAATAAATTTATCAAAATCAATTACGCATACTATTACGATTATACAGAATAACGTTTGTAGCCCTGCCGAATGAGACATAGAGTATGCGAGGACAGAGATAGCAGTACCTTAAGCATTTGAGATCTGTTTGCGAAGTATTAATGTCTTAACTCTCGCCCTGAAAGCTGACTGAGAAATGCTCTGTCTAAGTGGTGGAGGCAGATCATTCCATATTTTAACCAGCCTGTTAAGCAAATGCCTACGAGTGGATCGGTTCCGCTGGTCAAAGGCCACTTTGTCGAGAAGGTATCCTGGTCCACCTATCCTTATAACTTTTTGCACAAGGCATGCCAGGTGCAATTCCCTTCGTCCAGCCATTTTTAGACCTGGGTAATAGTATGAATTTTTTGCCGTTTAGTGTGTGGTTAGATATGTTATCAGAAGGTTTGGCAATTGAAAGGCGTGTTAACTTGATACTTCCACGCATTCCTGAAAAAAGGGTCTTGACAGACAGACAACGAAGTAATCTTATAAGGGTTACTTTTTTCCATTTGAGGAACGAAACCCTAAACAAGATCTGGGGGGTGACCATAAGCTCTTAGAGCGGTATCAATTTGAGATCGAGTATGTGACAGATGTATACAAGTCATATACATCTGTCCCTTATTCGATCTCAAATTGATACCGCTCTAAGAGCTTATGGTAACCCCCCTGATCCGAATAAAAAAATATTAATTCTAGCTTCTTTTTATCCCGAATAACACACGGTTCCTGTGAGATAGAGCACGGATGGGAGTGAAGCTGCGGGATGAAGTAAGTAATTATTGTTAGAACCTAGTTAACTTCTTGCAGTCAAAGTTACAAAACTTGTATTGGATATACAGTAAAATGGAACAAAAATCATCCAATCGCTAATTAACCAACATGTTAATTAAAAAAAACAAATTAAAAAAATAATTGGAAATCAGTTCGCCGTATTAAACCACAAGGAAACTGATATAGAGCACAATTCTTAGATTTTGGCTTTAGAGCCAACACCAGACAAAAGAAAACATGCGGTTTCCTCTAAAATTGCTCAAGAAAGAGAACTTTCAATTAAAATTAAAACTTGTCGAACAGAAAAATTATAATGTTTCTTTTGGGTGGGCATTAAAACTCTGTATATTGTTCGTGGTTATAACATGGAAGAGCGCACTGGCTTGCTGGGGTGGCGGCATGAAAAGTGAGGAGAATTTAGCCCCGTATAGGAAAAATATGACCAAGATTCCCCCTTTGGATGAAGAACAATTCATAAACCTGACTGGTATCTCAGACCCCATGGAACGAATCATTAAGTCTGCATGGCGTGGCTTCATACCAGACCCGAAAATACAAAAGGAATGGCATAACTGGTACGAGAATTATCACGCATGTAAGGAACTGTATGAAGGGGCGAAGAGGAAGAAGAAAAAGGGCCAAAAAGAACAAGGGCCGTTAGGATGCGAAAAGTATGGTTTTCCGCCTGGTACCGATAAAACGGGGTGGAAAGCAGAATCCGAGTTTAGTGATGACGACCGTGGACCAGGAAGTAACTGGCCCAATTTACCCGGCTGGAAAGGTAATATTGTTCATTTAACAGACGACACGGTTGGCATAGTGTTTGAGCGATCAGCTCAGATCAGCTGCTGCGTTGCGTGCCGCGGACTCGATTCCCGCACGGAACAAATATTTTTATGGCCTACGGATAGTTGTTCCGGTCTGGTTTTTTGTATATGTGAGTGTAGATATTTGTGAATTTACCTACGATATAGGAGAAATACCTAGTGTGGGGCAAAGTTAAAAAAAAATATGTTTCTGCCCTCATTGAAAAAGGCGTGACTTTATGTATGTAGGTTTTAAATGTACCCCCGTAGCCGACGACAGGTGACGTGTCACAAGCTACGGAAGATATTTCACAGAACACATAGACAACAGTAGTGGCTTAGTTCGACTCGCGCTCGCAAAATGCTAGGTTCAGAGGACCACCCAGGGACGGGCTTGCTGTTGCAGGCCCCGGTGCTGCACCCGCGGGCATGGAATACAGTTCCGTGACCGCTCGACTTCCAAGGAGTTCGGCCGTTTTATTCGGGCGGCCGTGGTGCAGGTCAGACGTGTCCGGTGCCACGGAAACAGAGCGTCAAAACGTGTTGTGATGAGTGATGACACCGACCGGACGCCACGCGGCCAATGGAAAACTTTTCGTTATCGAAACTAAAGCCTGAGACAATACGAAGATGCGCAACGTCCATTTATTTATTTTGTATTGTTTCTTTGCTCTTTTATTTTCATTCTTAGCTGTCAAATAAACAGAACGCATTTTGCTGCAACAACGTGGTTTCTGGACAAGTATTCGCAGTAGACCGCGCGGACGTGTGGGGATGGCATGAACCAAATACATCTCATATTAACGCACCCTAAGAGATTGGGTTCTGATGCGAATTTATCTTTAGAATGTTGTTGAATGAATGGGAGTTTCTGCAAATATAATAATACCTATTATACCTGCATTTTATAATGACACAGATCTTGGTCCGGGCAGTGCCGGGGTCCCCATTCCGCCGTGGGCATACGTACCCAAAAACACTGGCAAGCCGTCAATCTGCTATCTTGCGCCAGTAAAAGGAAAATGCAAATCGAACTTAAAAAGGTCAGAAATCATATTCACAAATAACATTATTTTAGAGTCCAGCTCCAGAGGCTCGTCCGCCAAATTCAACTCATTTAAATTTATAGCGTCTGTCTAGCGCATACTCACAACTTTTAGTAAACAATTACTGTACCACGGTAATGAGTAGATATCATTACCGTATGTACAGTGGTGTGTCAAACATTTATAGAAATATATTGGGAAATTATTAACCGGGTGAAAAATATACTGAATGGGCAACTACGAGTATTATACACCATGCTAAGTAAGCAACTATTTACCCGGTTTGAGTAATACCTTTTAGGAGGTTTTTGTGAGCTGCGGTTACATTGATACATACTTTAAAATTGTATTTGGGGTTCTGTTTTTCTATTTTAGCATATTATTCTTACGAAAATAGCAGAATAACCGACGAGGCGACATCGCTGTGCAGCGCTTTTAGCGTTTTTTGGGAATTACTCCAAGAGCGAGCAAACCGAGCTCGGGAACTTAGGGGACCCAGACACGAATAGGTTAGGTTCGAAGGGGATGCCGGGAGCCGAAGTAAGCGAGCAAAACGAGCGAACTCAGCATCTCCTTCTTGTTAGGTTACTTTAGAAGTTTAGACCCTGCAGACAGAAATAGGTGCTTTTTTAATTTTCTAATCGCTGTTTTAAACATTTTTAATTGCACACTGTTCGTCGGCCAATGAGTATTCAGTATTTTTGACACCTTTAATTTGATTTTATTTTCGCTCGTTTTAATACTATCCAAATAATATTGATCACATACTGTCAACTCAATAGTAGCTCGACAAAAATTCAAAAAGCTGTATTGATTTGCTTTTGATTAAAAACTTGGACAACTATCGGTCATACGCTCAATTTGTATTGCGATCTATTGTTTTTTTTATTATTTACTAGCTGTTTCCCGCGGCTTCGCTCCCGTGGACCACCCCACAGGACCCGTTTTCGGGATAAAATATAGCCTATGTCACTCAGGAATAATGTAGCTTTCTATTGGTGAAAGAATATTTCATATCGGTCCAGTAGTTTCGGAGCCTATTCGGTACAAACAAACAAACAAACAAAAAAATCTTTCCTCTTTATAATATTATATAGTATATTATAGTATAGATAGGCTTGCGCTTGACCACTATCTCACCTGATGGTAAGCGACGATGTGCTCGACAATGAAGCACGCTTTCCAAGAAGAAATTATTCACTGTTGAATTAAAGTCAGGGCAGGACATTCCACTCCTATGCTGTATGCATAATAACAGTATTCCCATAACGTTTTGTGCGTATGGGTGGGATGTGCACCATTTTTTTTTTTTTTTGTTTCCGGGATGGAAAATCCTCATTGGATGTCCTCCGCCCTGGGGGGGGCGGAGGGGTCTGTCAGACTCCTACTGACTAAAAACCACCCCGGTGTTCCATCTCACACCTACGCCGGGGGTCGCGGGAACAACGATACTTCCGCAACCCCCGGCTAGTGCCGGACCGCTTCCGGGCCTCGATCTCGGGTTTGGGGGGAGTGAGGTGTTTGACTCCCCCGCAACGGGGGAACACTACGCGCGCTACAGGGGCGCGCGTGGAACCACCACCTCGGGTCCAGATGTGTGGAGGGCAACGGATGTCCCCGAGTCCGTCGCCCCTGGACCCATTTAGGGGGGCCGGAAGAGGGCGCAGTCCGCCCTCCGCCGACGCCCGGCGCGTCTGCTGCGGATTGGGTGATTGGATGAAATCTCCTTCTCCCTCTCCGCAGCCTCCTTCTGCGAGACGACTGTTTCGCAGAAGGATACCACCGCGTCCCAGGACTCCTCGCTGCCGACCATAGACTCTACTACGGCCGGCAGCGACAGGTCACTGCCTACTTCAGAGATGAGGGCACGGCGTGGCTCCTCCCAAGCGGCACATTCTGCCAGCGTATGCCGCGCCGTGTCCTCCCGGCAGTCGACGCAGTGGTGACACCGGGCGTCCGGCTCCCTGTTTATGCGACACAGGTACTTCCCGAAGCAACCATGCCCCGAGAGCACCTGCGTCACCCGAAACGACAGGGAGCCGTGCCTCCTCCCGAGCCAGCGCTCGAGCACTGGCCGGACCGCCTCGATGGTAATGAGGCCGGCGGTAGGGTGTGAAAGCCTGTCCCGCCATTCCGCCACCAGGACCTCACGAAGCTGAGACTGACGCAACTCTATATGTCGCTGCATCAGCCCTTCGCCCCGCACTATGCACCAACAACGCGTCGCCATAGGTCTTGTTGTCCGATGATGGAACAGGCTAGGAGGAATTAGTTCATGCAATGGGGATGTGAACGCAAAACTGAGCGCAGATGCCGCTGGCAGCGCAATGGCTGCTTTCAAATCAGTTTTGTTTACATCTCGTTTTTTTGTTTACATCTCGTTTTTTAGGGTTCCGTACCCAAAGGGTAAAAACGGGACCCTATTACTGAGACTTCGCTGTCCGTCTGTCTGTCTGTCTGTCTGTCTGTCTGTCTGTCACCAGGCTGTATCTAATGAACCGTGATAGTTAGACAGTTGAAATTTTCACAGATGATGTATTCCTGTTGCCGCTATAACAACAAATACTAAAAACAGTATAAAATTAATATTTAAGGGGGGCTCCCATACAACAAACGTGATATTTTTGCCGTTTTTTGCCCGATATTAATAACGGCAACAGGTAGACGCTTGAAATATTCACAGAATATTTTGTTGTATATTCTCTTCAAAAAATAATAATTATTAAATTAAAATAAAATAAATTAAGGGGGGCTCCCATACAACAAACGTGATTTTTTTGCAGTGTTTTGCGATAATGGTACGGAACCCTTCGTGTGCGAGTCCGACTCGCACTTGGCCGGTTTTTTTTGTTACTTTTTGTGTTTAAACCGGTCTACCGTCGTTATTGATATTGATATGTATAGTCTCTGGAAGTTTAAGGAATTGAAAGACGTATAGAAATGAGGATCAAGGATAACTGGAAAGAATACAGATCTTATTGAGAGGCAGACTTTTATATATGACTAGCTTACGGCAAACTTTGTTTTGCCATAAAAACACAAAACATTCATCTACCCTACCTACCCTACCCTACCTACCCTACCCTACCTACCCTACCTACCCTATCCTACCCTACCTACCCTACCTAACCTACCTACCCTACCCTACCCCACCCTACCTACCCTACCCTACCTACCCTACCCTACCTACCCTACCCTACCTACCCTACCTTACCTACCCTAAGGGTAGGGTAGGTAAGGTACCTACCCTGCCTACATACCTACCCTACCTATATAGGTAAGGTACCTACTTTTTTTCTTTTTTTTTACCCAAGAACCTTTTCCTAACAATAACAAACACAATAAAAAAAGAATTAGCGAGATCGGTCCAGCCGTTCACGCGTGATGCCGTGACCAAGGAAAATAGAGATTGATTTTTATATATATAGATAAAAAAAATCATCTGTGATATTTTCTGGCAATTTTTTTAGTTGTAACGAGTTATTTCTTACTTGAATCATGGTAAGAAAATTTACAAAAAATGAGACAACATTACATTAATGTGTTGGTATTCTTTAAATTTTAGGTTAGAAGTTTAGATTAGAATAGAATATACTTTATAGTACACCATAAATGTTACACTATTTTATAAGAAAAACTTAATTATACTGGTACAAGGGAAGAAGAAAGGCGGGTAAGAAGTTTTATTTTATTTTCGGCAATCAAAGCTCTCAAGCTTCTGAAGGTCAAGCAAATGACATTCCTGCTGTAGAACTTTATCAATACGTTAATAGCTCCACTATATCGCCGAAGATTACCAAGCAACATAATCTAGTTATTAGAGTTATTTATTTATTTAGTTTCGAGTTATTTTGACAGGTACTTAACATAACCTATAAATATATATATAGCCTTTGCCCAGATTTTCAAGCCCAGATCTTTGGGCAACAAATGAACACCGGGATTGGTACATCCTGGTACAGCACACGGATACACATATTTCGAGAAAATTTTAATTTACTGAATGATAGGTTACAATGTATGGATTTAACAGCTTTCAATAGCCATAGCGACGATCGCCACATATCGTGAAAAAATGGCAGTTCACATCCCCATTCCAACGTACAAATAACATACAACTAGAACAAATCGCCGTGGTTTCAAGCGTTTTTGCCATTCCTATTATTGGAATCAAATATAACAGCTCACAATAATATTAATGAAAATTAAATCCGTGGTGCTAGACAACTGGGCTTATCCCAGTTCTAAAAAACTTTGGCCTTGTTTGTTCTGTCTCCTGCTTGGTATGGAGGGGAGTACACATTTGTTTTTTTTTCCTATTCCTCCGTTATTCTTTTCTGATTAATTTTGTTGCGGGATCCAAGACAGTTAAATTAATTCTCCAGGACTTCGTCGAGTTTCATTGTATCGGCGCTTTTCTGGTGGTCGCCACTGTTGGTTCTGACATTAAGTTAAGGCAATGGTTTGGGAATAGTGCGGTGGGATTGTCTCAAAAAAAAACACCGTGCGAACTAAAAAGACGTAAACAAAAAGAAAATCATGCTGTGCAGTCGGAGGATTAATCTGGTTTTGGTCAGCCAGCTCGCAAATACGTATCCTCCGACTGCACAGCATGATTTTCTTCTTTTTTTAGGGTTCCGTACCCAAAGGGTAAAAACGGGACCCTATTACTGAGACTTCGCTGTCCGTCTGTCTGTCTGTCTGTCTGTCACCAGGCTGTATCTCATGAACCGTGTTAGTTAGACAGTTGAAATTTTCACAGATGATGTATTCCTGTTGCCGCTATAACAACAAATACTAAAAACAGTATAAAATTAATATTTAAGGGGGGCTCCCACACAACAAACGTGATTTTTTGCAGTGTTTTGCGATAATGGTACGGATCCCTTCGTGTGCGAGTCCGACTCGCAATTGGCCGATTTTTTTTTAGTTCGCTTTTTAAGTAGTCGGGGTTATTGATTTTTTGGATGATCTTTTTTTATTTATAACTTTTTAGTTTTTTTTTTTCGGACAAACCCACCGCACTATTCCCAAACCACTGCAACTCCTGAAAGCCAGAATCAACAGTGGCAACCACCAGAAAAGCGCCGAGGCAATGAAGCTCGACGAAGTCCCGGAGAATGAATTTAACTGTCTTGGAACCCGCAACGAAAATAATCAGAAAACAAAAATGGAGAAGAAGGAAAAACATAAAATACAAATTTTCACTTCTTTTTAGTTATTTATTTTTTAAGATTTAGATACATTTAAACATATAAGTGTTATATATATTTGAAATCACCTCTTAAAACCCTTTATTTTGATAACCCACACGGTGGGCTTGCAAGAAAAAAAAAATGCGAAAATCCGCAATTTTTCTATTTTCCATTTTTAACGTATATCCATGAAACACCCAGAAACTGTAATGTGAACCTAACTTTTAAGAATCAGATAAAAAGGCATTTGATCTTCGCATTTTCGAATGCTATCGGCCTTTTTATCTGGGTAGAAATGTGTGCATTACGTTGTGGAAATAAGTGTTTTTTAATTATATAAATAATAAATTATAATAAATTATTCTATCTAAATTTTTTGCGTTATCATTTATTCACAGATGGGGCTACAATCCTTACATGGACAGGTGCGAAATGTACATTTGGAGTGGATGCGGTGGCACTAGAAACAGATTCACTACTAAGGAAAAATGTGAAAAATACTGTATGCAGCCTCCACAACCCAGCTGTTCCGCAGATTCCGGTATCAAGGCAGCTCATACTAAACGTCCACGATTTGATTAAATCAATTTATAAGTATTTTTTTGGCATTTCCATTCTTGATTCCATAGTTAAATCTATACGGCCGTCCGAAAGTTTGCCAAGTTAAGGTCTATCCACACATATCAGGGCCGTGCACGGGACGTGCGTTGCCGACTCGTAGTCACACCAGATTTTTATTTTATTTCATTTCAACATCTATCCGCCCTTATTGAAAAAAATAAAACGAAACGAGAAATAAAATCCTGTTTGTCATACTATAACGAGGACGTAGACAGACCGTGCCCCGTCAGGGGCTCAAAAAAATGGGAAGGCGGACTTAAGGTTGCACTAGTCAAAAATTCTTCCATACAAACGTAGTTTGGGTTTTACTCCATTGTTTGACGATGTACGTTCAAAATAAAAAATGATATCAATTTGTCTCATCATTATCTAGTCCTGTATGGAAGCAAAAAGTACAAAAAAAAAATTGCTTGAAAGTTATGAGCTTCGAAAGTTCCATATTTCAACACCAATTTTAACGCATCTTTGGGCGCAAATAAGTACCATAAGAAGAAAGAAAATTGAAAAACGGCCTCCATACAGGGATAGATTAGTTGTTCAACAATGCAAATAATTTAATTTTGAACAGATACATTCAGTGGTTTTTTCATGATATCCAAACTCCCAAAGGTCTGTTTATAAAATTTCACGCGCTCGTTTTCGTTCTAAATCATCATCCATTTCACTACAAATTTCCTCCCCGGTCAGTGGGGCGGAGGGGTACGCGTGCGGCGCATATACACCTACACACACACACGCTCACTAGTTTAGCTACCGCCCGGCGCCCGCGCTCCGCTGCCCCATAGGGGCCTCAATCGTCTGCTGCATAATATATACGTCACCGTAATTACGCGCGTGCGGTGTATGTTATTGATATTGTGATATCGACGATAACGTATTCGTATAATATTTTATAACATTGACCCCTGGCTTGTACTTTGGATTCCGATATTCCTTTATGTGTTGTGTTGATTATTTTGAATTGGTCCGAAATTTTACTGACCCTGGCGTTCGTGGGATTTCATACTGATTTACATGGCGTTTGAATTTGAACTTGTTGCGTCAGTGAAGTGATCTTCAGTAGTTCAAGTAACAATGGGTAAGTTGAATCTTTTATCGAATTTAGTTTGTACAATTCATGAGGGCGCTTGACATGACTTTTATACCTAAATAAACACAGACTTGTAATTCTAATGTTTCACGCGCATTTATAAAATTTTAAAATTACAAACTGCCTATCTTTATCTATAATTAGAAAATCTTTTTTTTAAAATACTACCGACTTCCAAATAAAAACACTACAAAGTGAAAAATAACTAATTTCGGAAGTCGGTGTTCTTGTTTTTATTTCTTCGTTTTTTTTTTTTTAGTTGTGGTACATAAAGATCAAGTTCAATAATACCTATAATCTCAGATTAGAGAAAATCTGAGCCTAAAATGCCCAAATTTATGCCTAAATAGATTACCTGAATACCTAACATAAAACTAACATAACCGGTGCAATGAGAGTGTATCTTTCAGGGTGAACTGTACAAATCTGCGTACCCCTTTAGAGCGTACCGGCTTGACGTTATGTTATCAAAAGGCCTAAACAATAAAAAGTTTTGCGATCGCAGCAATCCCGAGAGATTTGCCGTTGTTTATTGAAGAGTTCTGTTGTATATATTAGGATATTAGATTCCAATTAGATTAGGTATTTTAAGATTTTCGATAGTCGTGCCTACTTATATCGAAAGTTCATTATTATGTAGGTACCTATCTGTTATATCGATATCGGCTCGGCTTCAGCGGCGGACAAACACAAAAGGAAGCTATTTTTTAACCGACTTCAAAAAGGAGGAGGTTCTCAATTTGACTGTATTTTTTTTGTTACTTACCTCAATACTTTTTCAATGTGAACCGATTTTGATAATTATTTTTAGGGTTCCGTACCCGAAGGGTAAAAACGGGACCCTATTACTGAGACTTCGCGGTCCGTCTGTCTGTCTGTCTGTCACCAGGCTGTATCTCATGAACCGTGATAGCTAAACCGGTGAAATTTTCACAAATGATGTATTTCTTTATAACAACAAATATTAAAAACAGAATAAAATTAATATATAAGTGGGGCTCCCATACAACAAACGTGATGTTTTTTGCGATAATGGTACGGAACCCTTCATGCGCGAGTCCGACTCGCACTTGGCCGGTTTTTTATTTGTATACCTACTATGCGCGCCGACACTCACAAGCTCGGCTCAGCCACCCGAAGCTATTATATTGTATTGTGATAACAAAGAGAATATTTCAAACTGCTATTGTAAACAAACAATCAATAAACAATTTACAAAATAACATTATTTTTTATTTGATGAACCTAATTACCTAGAAAACAAGTCTCACATCAAAGTGGCGCTGTCGAAAAAGCAGTTATCCTGACTTTGGCTGGTATGAAATACCTACTTACGGGGAGGCGCCTGTAGGTTATAGCTTACTAGCTAAGGTAAGTAAATACCTATTTAACACACATTGTAATATTTGCAAAACCTGCAATAAAATACAAAAACATAAAGACATGACCTACACCCGTGCGCATAGAGCCTAGCTTTCCGCACGCGCTGGTACGATACCTACAGTCAGCGAAGCCCTGGCGCCCGCTCTGCCAACGTAAAATCTACCGACTTGACGCTCGAACACTTTTCATTCTTATAACTAAGGGCATAAGGTTCAATAAGCGCGCAAGCGGCTCGCGCTGCTCTGCCGTCGCCGCCGCCAATAATAATTAAAAAGTCAAATCTAACATTACTTGTCGATAATAACAATATCTATGTAAATTCACATTTTCGCAAAACATCTTATTGTCAAGTTGGCAAAGTCGCGGGTAAGTATAGGTGCATAACAACAAGTAAATTGAGTAACTTCTAATTACGTTACACACAGTAATAATCCAAAGTTCTACCGGCACGCCGGTGCGGTGGCGCGTATGCAATTCATTGACAACATAAACATAAAAAATAGGTGTTAGCTTTGACACCGCAACCACACACAAGTATATTATAGTAATCTTTGCACACACACCGCCGCGCTGTCGGCGCTCTGCAATGAAATTGCGCATGTGTGCGTCACACAGCGTTATGAGTGTGTATACGAACACGATCTAGCTTCTTACTGCTCATCACAGCGTCTATCTCTTTCCTGCGTGATGTCGGATGAGATAGCAAATATCACAGAGTACATTTCAATATACAAATATTTTAACTCCGCCGCCAAATAGTTCGTGCCGTTGACTAGTGTAACCTTAATGCAGCAAGGCATGCTCTACCAGTCAACCTTTGGGTTAAAAAGAACACAACAGTGGTAGGAGTGCAAAAAATAAATAAAAAATGAACAATAATTAAAGTCGGATATTAATAAACTATATAACTAATAAAATACATAATTTCTAAAACAAAAGACTAATAAATATTATAATAAATATCATATTCTAAATGAAACAGAAATTTACATATTAACAATGACGAAGACCAAGCTATGTATGAGAGGACAAGTAATACTCGTAGTTCCGTATTCTACGCTTAAGAGCGCGGCGAACGGAGCTCGCAAATGCAATTCGAGACGAGTGAAGAATTCGTTCAGAGTATTGCTATCTCGCTTTGCACACACACGCGGTGCGCCGTGCACAGCCGTGTGTGTGCGAGTAGATAGGCTTCCATTCATAACGACTCGAAAGCCGGCAAGCCGGGCCGGCCAACGCGAACTGCGCCGGCGTTCTTTTGTCTTATTTATGTAGGTAACTATGCCTTTTACGAAACCTCAAATATGTATTGTTATAATAAATAATGAATGCAAGTAAAATAATACAAATGTTACTTAGGCAAAGTAGTACAAGACAAATATTCCAATAATTTATGCCTATTTACGCATAAGTAGGTACAGACAAATAACAGCGCTCTGATCTAAGAATATTCAAAATAAAAACAAGAATTTCGTATAAACATTTATTTAGTTATGTTTTACTTTATAGATCATCATTCATCTATTTAAAAAATATAAATCAAAACGTGATAAAGTCGTGTAGAGTGACCATAAATATTATCGACTGAACGAAATACAATAATGATAATCAGAAAACATTTTTACGCACGCTTTTTAGTTTATATGTACAATTGTACATTGTAATAATTGTACATTACGTAGGTAAAGAAAAAAAAAAGTTTATATTCTGTCTCTGATAGGCAGATTTCTAGGTAAACGGGGATCTATTAATTCAGGCAATATATATTTAAAATAAAACTCTTCTAATTTTAAGACTATTGAATTCCAAAATTCGTTGTCTTTTCAATTTTTTCATATGCCAGTCCTTTAGGCGCCCATATTATAAAAATACAGTATTTGCGATTTGTTATTTGCAATTGTCCTTGTATCTGGTAAAAATAGTAACTTATTGTATTATATCATTGGGATATAGGTACTTACTGTGAGAAACATCCCAACGCTCGGAGTCCATGTCGGCAACCAAACCAAATCGTAAATAATAAAGTCCGTAAACAACGCAAAGTTCGTAAGAAAATAGATTACTCAATATCAAAGTTCAAATCACAAGGCAAATCTAAATCCAAGTTCATAGCTTAGGTCAATAGTGTCAGAAATATTACAATAAGTACTTAGAAAATAAATAAATACGCACGAGCAGCACAGTAAAGTAATCGTCTAACACTGACAACAAACCACAAAAAAAAAAGTTAATTAAAAAAATCACAAAACCCGACTGCTTGAAAAGCGAACTAAAAAGACGTAAACAAGGAGAAAATCATGCTGTGCAGTCGGAGGATACGTCTGGTTTTGGTCAGCCAGCTCGCGAAGGGTTTTTGATTTTTTAATTAACTTTTTTTATTTATAACTTTTTGGTTATTTTTTTTTTCGAATCAGGTACATTTAAACATATAAGTGTTATATATTTTTGAAATCACCTCTTAAAATCCTTTATTTTGATACCCCACACGATACGAAAAAACAAATTTGGGCCCCCACAATATGGCGCCCAAGAACCGCTATTTTCCTATTTGACAATTTTTATGTAGCCAGTGACACTCGCGGGGTTAAGGCGAATCGATTGACGTAAGAACCATCAAAATCGGCCCACGCGTTTGGTTTCTAGAACGCCACATAGGAACAAACATACATACATAAATAGACTGATAAACACATTACCCTCCTTCGGCAGTCGGGTAAAAAATATACAATACAACAAACAGTAACAAAAGCCGTACGAGCGATACCTACTCAACCGTATGAAGCACGACTACACACACATTGACATGACGTGCTCGACGCGACAGCAATACTAGCTATTGAAAATGTATGATTATTTTTATGTGTTCCGTAATACCAAAAATGATGAATGAAAACTTAATGTTTTTTTATTTTTTTTTCGATAATTTGTTTCTTGATAATATGAGCTATGTTATAGCGTTGACAATTTTATAGATATTGTTTTTTTTAAGATAGGAAAATCAATAAGAAAACATGTCATTTACGCTGTAAAAATGTACGAAATGGAATTCGCTTAAACTTCATTTTAGGTAAGTATTTTGAAAAAAAAAAGACGTAGGAACCTAGATAAATACTGTCTGAATACGAATATTAGCATAATTTGGTGGAAATATGCTCAACTTACAAATGATTTAGGTATTACGTTTGTATGGACAATTCATGCTTCGCCGCGCCCTTAAATGAAAATTTACACTCAGCTTTTTTTATGTCAAGGGGAAGGACGTTCCAGAGTTTTATAGTAGAGACAGTGTAAGAATTAGATAGAAACCCAGTGCGGTGAGAAGGAATTTGGAGAAGTAAGTTTTTGGAAGCTCGAAGGTTAAGATCGTGAGAACTGCCCAACACTTTAAAATATTGTTTTAAATAATCAGGAGTACAAGGATCGTTCATGATGTTGAAGAGCATGCAGAGGGATCTTAGGGATCTACTCTGACGGATAGGCAGCCATTTAAGCTGAGAACGGAAGGAAGAAATGTGATCATATTTACGAAGCCCGGTAATAAACCGAATGCAGTTGTTAAGAAGTCGATCCATTTTGTTAAGAAGTTCTTGGGATAGATCAAAGTAACAAACATCAGCATAGTCGATTATAGGCAATACAAGAGCTTGTACCAAGGTGGTTTTAGTGCTAGACGGAAGAAAATGTATGAATCTATAGAGAGACCGCTGTGAGAATGTGACTCTCTGGCTAATCTGGGCGACCTGCTTATTCCAGCTTAACTTGAGGCGAGAGAGGGATAACGGTATTGCCAAAAATGACACTCGCTTTTTATCACCCGACTACGGCGAAGGACAAACGATCCAGTTGGGTTGGGCAAACTTCGAGAAAGAGGTCAACCGTCGAATCCGACTCGGCTGGGCAGCGTTCGGGAAGTTGCGCGGTATCTTCTCGTCCAACTCATCACAGTGTCTCAAGACGAAAGTCTTTGACCAGTGTGTGTTGCCAGTGATGACATATGGCTCTGAGACGTGGTCGCTTACAATGGGCCTCATCAGAAAGCTTACAGTCACTTTCATTCATTCATTTATTCATTTTCAAACAATTTACATTGTGTCGAACATTACATAATTAAAAAAAACAAAAAAAAATGAAAATTGAGTCTCATTCATTTAAAATATGTTCCAAAAGCAAATTATACAGTTTCTTATCCCATACATGCCTCAAGATAAGAATAAAATGTCAAGTTTATACTGTGTATGACACTCAAAGGGCAATGGAGAGGGCTATGCTCGGCGTTTCCTTGCGTGATCGAATCAGAAATGTAGAGATCCGTAAGAGAACCAGGGTTACCGACATAGCCCGAATAATTGCCAATTTTAAGTGGCAGTGGGCAGGGCACATTGCTCGCAGAATGGATGGCCGATGAGGCAGAAAGGTTCTGGAGCGGCGACCGCGAACCGGAAGAGGTTGCGTTGGAAGGCCTCCCACCAGGTGGACCGATGACCTGGTGAAGGTTGCGGGGATCCGCTGGTTGTGGGACGCACGGGACCGGTCAAAGTGGTGACGCTCGGGGGAGGCCAACGTCCAGCAGTGGACGTCTTTCGGCTGATATGATGACAACGAAATCAAAAGGATTTTTACAATATCTATTGCGATTTATTTTTCGTCGCCCAATTAATAACTTCTTTCGTACTGGGTTTCCCCAAGACGCCAGCGTAGCAAAAGGGACAGTTGCCAAAATACATCTCACTCAGCTGGTCCAGGGGGCAACGAGGGTGCCGGATGTTGATTTGCATACCGCTGATTACTTGGACCTTCTGCTGACAACAAATCCAGACCGTTACTTGGTTTCGGTATCCCCACCTTTGGGTACTTCCGACTACTGGCTGGTGAAGTCTGTATCCGTCTACTCCCCGCCCGATCCCAGCCCAAGAGGCACCCGGTGGGTATGGCGGTATAAGTCAGCCGATTGGAATGGGATGCGATATTTTATCGCATGCTATTCTTGGCAGCGTACTTGCTTTTCTTCGGCTGATCCTACGTCGTGCGCGGACGCAATGACGGACATGTTGCGTCGGGGAATGAGTACTACATTCCGTTCTCTGACGTTACAATGTCTAGCAAAGACCTACGTTGGTTTGGCGCCGAGTGTAACCGCGCCTATGCGCTTAAACATGCGGCGTACTATACCTGCGTCGAACGCGCAAAGCGATTGACGTTGGTCAGAGGAAGAAAGCCTACAACAGGACTGCCAACTCCTGCAAGAAGGCGTTGCAGAGGGCTTGGTTCGACCACATTAGCCGAATAGGGATCAAACTTGCTTCCTACCCAGCAGGTAGTAAAGCGTTTTGGTCCCTGGCTAAATCGGTTGAATCTAAGTTCTGCCATCCCTCATTACCACCACTGCTGAAACCCGACTGGTCGGCCCACTCCACTGAGGAGAAAGCAAACTTGTTTGCCACTCTTTTTGCGGAATCTTCGCGTCAGAATCACTTTGGCGCGCGCCCCCCTACTTCTCCTGATGGATGCGAGACGAGTATGTCGGACATTCACATCCATCAAAAGGACGTACGTAGAGTGGAGTGGGGAGCAGGGTAGGAGGGTCATCCCACCCATACACACTAAATGTTTTGGAAAGACTTTCATTATGCGTACAGCTAACGAGAGGAATTCCCTGACGGAATCTGTGTTTCCCGATAGCTACAATATCGGGGTCTATAAGTCAAGAGTGAATAGGTTAATTTAGGCAAGCGTGCTACACCTTCGACCACATCATCACTTACCATCAGGTGAGATAGTGGTCAAGCGCAAGCCTCATCATCATCATCATATCAGCCGAAAGACGTCCACTGCTGGACATAGACCTCCCCCAAGCGTCGCCACATTGACCGGTCCCATGCGTCTCGCAACCAGCGGATCCCCGCAACCTTCACCAGGTCATCGGTCCACCTGATGGGAGGCCTTCCAACACGAGAAGACTTCCGAAAGAGTGGGTCTGAAAATGAACATGGACAAAACCAAGGTGATGTTGAATGCCCACAACCACCACCCACTCCACCCCACTCCCCCCAACTCTCCCCACTTCTATCAAGGTTGGAGACTCTACACTCGAAGTTGTAGACGACTATGTCTACCTGGGACAAACGATCCAGTTGGGTAGTGCTAACTTCGAGAAAGAGGTCAACCGTCGAATCCGACTCGGCTGGGCAGCGTTCAGATGTTGCGTGGTGTCTTCTCGTCCAACTTACCACAGTGTCTCAAGACGAAAGTCTATGACCAGTGTGTGTTGCCAGTGATGCCATATGGCTCTGAGACGTGGTCGCCTACAATGAGCCTCATCAGAAAGCTTACAGTCACTCAAAGGGCAATGGAGAGGGCTATGCTCGGCGTTTCCTTGCGTGATCGAATCAGAAATGTAGAGTTCCGTAAGAGAACCAGGGTTACCGACATAGCCCGAAGAATTGCCAAACTTAAGTGGCAGTGGGCAGGGCACATTGCTCGCAGAATGGATGGCCGATGGGGCAGAAAGGTTCTGGAGTGGCGACCGCTACTGTAGTCGAGGGTAGACGGGCTACATGGTTTGGGGGGATTTGCCGTAATCGCCACGTTTCTTCTTAGCGTGTCGAGAGAGCGTGGCAGGCGGGTTGGCGATCGCAGTTAGATTCTTAAAGTGCACGGAGAACGCTGCTGCCTATTCTCTGGTGTTTCCCTTAGTCGCACAAGCCTATCTACAATAAAACAAAACCGGCCAAGTGCGTGTCGGGCCACGCGCAGTAATAGGGTTCCGAAGTTGCATAATACTGCGGACTAAAAAGAGGGTTTTGTTGTTGTTACATGAACATTAGAGGGTTTCAGCGGCTCACAAAGTCTAAAAACGGGCCCACATAGGTTGACGTTTTTTTTTATCTATATTCTCGCGTTTGACCACTGTCTCGCCTGATGGTAAGCGATGATGTGGTCTACGGTGAAGCACGCTTGCCTAGATGTAATCTATTCACTATTGACTTAAACTAAATAAGGACTAACTGGTAACAGTTATAAAATCCAACTTCGCAACTGAAGTTAGAAAAATATTATCTATTTGAGTACCACCGCGGGTGCGAATTGCGAAAGGAGCCGATACGAGCGCGCGTTAGAGCCACGGGGAAAGGTTTTCGTTCGTTCCTGGATCCTTGCGTGCACGCTCCTTGTTTATTTCTCTTTCGGAATTAGAAAAAAATCGTATGTATTCACCTCTAATCTCCTCTAATACCGCAGATTAGAGGTGAATCCTTTAATCTGCGGTATCCGCTATTTCATTCTGGAAAGTTTTACGCTACTCAATTAGTGATGAAGTCAGGTCGAATATTGACTTTATGGAAGGATATCGACAAAAGAAAATAAGTAATTTGCTTGGAAATCGAATCTAATTTGACTTTATTTTTACGTTTTAATTACAAAACGTCGAAAATACTAATTCTGCACTAACACAAAATAGACTCCGCGTGCATGCGCCGTATGGACTACGGACTGGTACTACCAACGACTCCGGCCACTCCAATGCGTTATTCGAGCTAAAACATTATTAATTTAGAAATCATTATTATTAAGGATGTTATGATTTTATTTTTGTATATTTTTACATGGTATATAAGCATATATTTACTATCTGTTTTACACAGCTAACAACGTTATTTAAGTAATTTTTCAATGGCATTTGTACAAAAATTTTACTGTGCCAAGTACATTTTATAAGTTGGTCGACTATTACTCGTAAACTTGTAAAGCCTGTTATGATTTCATTTTTGTATATTTTTATATGGTTCGTAAGCATTATATTTACTCTGTTTTACACAACTATCAACTTTATTTAAGTCATTTTTCAATAGCATTTGTACAAATTTTTTACTGCTCCAAGTACATTTTATAAGTTGGTCGACTATTACTCGTAAACTTGTAAAGCCTTGTTATCCATGATAATTTTCCTTTTAATTTCGTTATATGCCAAGAGCAACCATTTCGCTGGCACGGGGGGGTAACTTGACTCTAACATAAATTTGCAACTTAAAGCTTAATTTTACGCAAACTAATCTCTGAATCAAAAAATGGTTTCTCAATAATAATAATAATAAGTAATATTATGGGTTTTAATCAAAAAACCCATAATATTTTTGAATGGCCTATCCAACGATACCCCACACTATGGGATAGATGAGAAAAAAAATACATCCCCACTATACTACTACTACTACTATTTTCTTACTTACTACTATACTACTACTTTTTTCTTATGTGGGTAGACAAAGCATATACATATTTTTTTGTGAGCTCTAAGTTAAATTAATATTTAAAATAAATATTTCTAATATTTAATGAAATAAAACAGTTAATGTTACACTAAACCGCCCTACACCCGCTATATATTGTTATCAAGTCTGCAGCACTGAGACATATCTGGTTACAGTCACTACTACTGTCACTACCACAACATGGACAATAAACTCACTGCCAGTCTGGAGGATCTTGAGAAGTTATTCGGTACTCGTATGCAGGATTACGAAGCAAAATTGCAGAAGGCCATCACTAGTACTCCATCGGCTTCACCTGACATTTCTTCAATAGCAAGTGAGTTCTCGGAGTTCAAGCAATTTGTTTACCAAGCACTCACCAAATTAAAGTCTCAGGTGGAGCTGCTTGCTGTTGGTTTTGACAGGCATGAAACTACTATGAGAAGGAAGGTCCTGTTGTTCCATGGTGTTCCAGAGAGGGACGGTGAGAAGTTGATTGACGTGGTCCATAACATTTTAACTGACCAAATTAAATTGACAGAGTTAAGTAGGGACAAGAATATTATCCATGTCTGTCATAGACTTGGATACTCACAGCAGAAGGCCCGTCCCATACTGGTACGTTTTTTTAAAATGGAGAACCGTCAGCTAGTGTGGGATAGCAAGAAAGCTCTCAAGGGCACAGGGATAACTGTCTCTGAGTTTTTAACACAAGCTAGGCACCACTTGTTTGTAGCGGCTCGGAAACATTTCGGCATGCTAAATTGCTGGTCCATGGAGGGCAAAATTGTGCTTATTTGCCCAGACAAATCCCGAAGAAAGATTGATACGGCAGGCGAACTTCGCGATTTGATGGCCAAATTCCCATCCTGCTCAGTCGACACCGGGGGTTCTTCGCAATCTGGGAAACTTGGATCTCCTGTGGTTGCAACATCGGCTGCGCCTGCTAAGAACATTAGGAAGACTCGTCTGCGCAAGTAACACATAAATTGTTGTTTGTATTTTCAGTCCATATTTACTCCTAAATTTGGTCGTTTTGCACTAGCGATTCACCATTTCCATTCTCAGGCCGGTAGTTCAATAAGTTATTTTACGTATATCACCTTTAAAATTTTAATTTATTTACCCTATCCGGTGTTTTGTTAATATTTTTTACAATGTTTTTAGTTTGACAGAATGAATGACTAGGCGTTGTGGCACTGACAGTTGGCATCTGTCAGTTGACATGACGTCTGACAGTAGGTTGCATTGCGTTTTGTTTTTATTCTTTTTACATTTCATTCGATGTCGATGTGTGAATTGATTGTTATTTATACTTGTTGAATTTCCTTAGTTATTATAATAGTTTTTGTAAAATTTCTGCCAATATACCAGCGGGTTGGGGTAGTTTTCTTATTGATAGGAAATCTTTATTAGCGTTTTAAGTATTTACATAGATTTTACTCTATATCTCGACGGTGTTCACATAGAATTTACCGAAACCGCAAAGGATCTGGGGGTAATCATTGACTCCAATCTTTCCTGGCATGCTCAGGTCAACGAAGTCAGTCGTAAGGTGCATTTTTCATTCCATTCGCTAAGGTGCCTTCAGAGTCTATTGCCCTTAAAGACGAAAATTTCTTTGGCGCAAACACTTATTCAGCCGATTATAGATTATGCCGACGCCTGCTACCTGGATGCCACAGAGGAGCTATTGAACAAGCTTGAGCGCCTGCAAAACTTATGCATTCGCTTTGTTTATGGTCTACGTAAGTATGATCATGTTTCTCACCTTCGCAAGGAACTCAAGTGGCTCCCAATCCGTCTTCGCAGGAACACTCGGATTTTATGTCTCCTCTTTAACATCTTACACAACCCGTCTTATCCTTCCTACCTGCGTGAGCGATTTTCTTACGCTCGCCCTAGAGATGCATTATGTAGGTCACATCTTAGATCCCTCCTTAAATCCCATCCTCATAAAACCAGCTATTATTCCTATTCCTTCTCTGTCCATGCTGTGAGATTGTGGAACTCACTTCCGCCTAGCATCAGAGATCTAGATACTATCTCGCTTTTTAAAAAACGAGTAAAAGAGCATTATCTTTCCTCTCAAAACTGATATTTATATATTTAGTATGTATATATATTTAGTATCTATATATTTTAGAGTTATGTATTTATTTAAGTATGTATCACTTACACTATATGTGTATGTATTTATATCTTAGGTTAGTCGTTCACTTTTCTTCTCTTCCTGTTCTCACACACTATTTGTCTACATTTCTTCTTCATTTCTCCTTTTCGCGGGTCTGCTGGTAGAAATTTCTTAAGAAATTAGCAGTACCTTTGTACTCCAATGTCATGATGTGTTTTCTGTATGTATTTTCTGTGTGTACATTAATAATAAAATAAATAAATAAATAAATAAATAAATATACGTCTATGGGAGGCACCAGAAAAAAAAATATTTTTCATGATTTTATGTTACCACTTTGTCGCAATTATTAATTTAGGATACTATGTTGCGTGTGTTCTGGTGGTCAAATGAAATAACAATTCACGATAAAATAAAACCGTACTATATTGTTCTCACATCAAACTTACAACAAATAATAATTAATTTTTACTCTAAACTATTCTACAACCCAACTTATCAGTATGAGTGCATATGAACGACTGGTTAAGTGGCGTCCTGTGCCCGGCGTCTTAAGTAATGTAGCGCCTGCGTTAATATAAAAAAACAATCTTATCACTTCAGCAGAGGCGCTACATCATTCCTCCCCAAAAAATAAATGAAAACAAGTAAACTACGATATAAACCAAAAATAGAACAGTTAACTTATATTACGATTCACAAATCTCCAGGACTTATTCTCTATAATTTCTTACGTAAGTTGTCAAAAAAATATAAGTTGAAACAATTCAAATGTAAACAAAAGTTGCCGTACTCGAATTATCAATAACAATAAAAAATTTCAAGCATCTCTGTTGTTCATGCTAACGCGGCACTTATGGTTAACATAAATATTCTCTTATCTGGATACTTCATAAGTTCATATGGCTAGCGCGTTGTGCGCTCAAGTAGTGCTTAGAAATATACTTCTAAGTAAGTAAAAAATATTTCAAACACTTTCGAATCACTTGTATAAACAATGACGACATCACACAATCTGTAAAAGAGCACTCAGCACGTAATATTTATTACACATAATTTATGTTTCCCTTTACCACTTATAAACTGTTGCACTTAATACGACGCTTATTCGAAAAGCTATCCGTACTGCTGTGTTTCAGGGTGACAATATTTCACTATTACTAGATACTCTAGATATACAAGTTTAGGCTTTTTTACGGTTCAAAACGTTAAACTGGACTACTTTAAACAATGAATAAAATGGATGAGAATTGCGAAGATGACACTTTACACATATATAGCTATGCACGTGCACTTACATAGTATGCATGTATGTTTGTCCCTTCAACATCCTCTCCCCTAATTAAAACTGAAATCAACAACAATTAATTAAAAAAATAAACAATATGTATATATGTGTATAAACTAACGCATTCATAGATTCAATTATTCTAACTTATAAATAAACTTATACAATCTATTAGTAAACTAATATTATGTTCTATTTGTGTATAGTATCCCAAATGCAAAAACGCACCTACATTACAGCATGTCATTCAACCCGCGTTATATAATATAAAATCTTATTCCGTATGTAATAGGGTTTAAAATTCTAATCTAATAATTACTTTCTTAAGTAACAGAAAACCAATTGCATATTGTTCTTGTCATGCCACGATATTCAAATCGTAAACTATTACATAAATCTACCTAACTTATTTTACACTTTACGGTGTGCGAATACCTAGTCCGCAAACCTTACAGGTCGTCGTATTACCCTACCGCTCCGCAAAACTTGCGGCTCATGTTGCGTACTTTTCTGCGTATCGGGCAATTGCGTTGTGGGAATATTGTCATCCTTAACTTCCAATTTGTCATAGACAGGAGAACTTTGTTCGTTAATCGTGAAAGCTGGTTTCAATCGATCGATTGAGATACGAGCTTCGCGATCGGGCAATTGAATTTTAAAAACTTTAGAATCACGTTCAAGTTCCTTAAAAGGACCGTCATAAGGTGGTTTAAGTGATTTGTGAACGGCATCGTCTCGAACAAATACGAATTCTGTATTTTGTAAATCGGGATGTATGAATATCTTCTTAGAACTAAGCTTATTTCTAGTAGGACTAAAAGAACTAATAGTTTCACGAATATTTTTAATTAAACTATATGGGTCGTTGTTATGACTATCATTGGATCGTTCATAAAACTCGCCAGGTAAACGTAAAGATCTACCGAATGCTAACTGCGTGGCACTGACCCCACTATCCGTGCGAATGGCAGCAAGCATGCCGAACAACGCACTGGGCAGTTGCTCTAACCAATTGGTATTTTCGTGCAAACGTGCCATGAGGGCGGCTTTCAATGAACGATGCCACCTTTCCACGGCGCCGTTGCTCTGGGGATGGTATGGCGTGGTTCTAATTTTATGAATGCCTAGAAAACGCATTAAATTTTTGAAAAGGTACGATTCAAATTGCCGACCCTGATCGGTCGTTATCCTAATCGGGCAACCATATCTAACTATCCATCCCTCGCATATACATTTCGCAACTACCTCTGCAGTTATTTCCTGAACTGGGAAAGCCTCTGGCCATCGCGTACACCTATCTATAATAGTGACTAAATATCTAAATCCTTGTGGAGATGTTGGTAAGGGACCAACAATATCCGCGTGGATATGCTCGAAACGACCAGACAGTGTGAATTCTCCTATACCTGACATTATGTGACGACTGACCTTCGACCTCTGACATTGCAGACAAGTTTTAGCCCACAAACCCACATCTCTATTCATACTAGGCCAAACAAAATACTTAGAAACCATCTTTCTCGTTGTTCTTACACCGGGATGGCTCAAACTATGCACACTATCAAAAGAAATTTTTCTAAAATGTTCTGTTAAATATGGTCTAATAACGTTTCCAGAAATTTCACATTAAATTGGCTAATAACATTCAGGTAATAACATTTGTTTATACTTGATATTACTATCGCTGTCCGCATTCTTTAACATGCGCAATAAATACTCGTCTTTCATTTGCGCGTCAGCGAGTGCACTGTAGTCGAGTACAGTCGGACAGAGAATTGTTTCTAATCGCGACAATGTATCCGCTACTATATTATCAGTACCTTTAATGTGTCAAATATCGTCTGTGAACTCGCTAATAAAAAGTAGTTGACGCGTCCTTCTTGGTATTTCATTGTCATCTTTACTTAATTTTGAAAATGCAGTACATAAAGGTTTGTGGTCTGTATACACTGTCAGAGGGCGACCTTCGAATAATTTGCGAAAATATTTAATAGATCTGTAAATGGCTAGCAGCTCCCTATCATAGGTTGAATATTTTTGTTCCGTAGAGGTTAATTTCTTTGAAAAATAGCCTAACGGTTTCCAAACACCGTCTACCTTTTGTTGCAAAACTGAACCCATAGATATATTAGAAGCATCGGTCATTAACGCAAGTGGAACATCTTGACGAGGATGTGACAGTGTAACGGCCTTCTGCAGACCCGTCTTACATTGCACAAACGCGTTCTCAGCAATATCTGTCCAATAAATTTTGGTATTATCATTCTTCTTCGCGTTAACTAAATACTTATTAAGCTCGCACTGATACGAAGCCAAATTTGGTAAATGTGGCCTATAAAAATTTAACATGCCTAAAAACCGTCTCAATTCGGCTACATTTTCGGGCTTAAGAAAATTCACAATTGCCTGAACTTTCTCATCGAGTGGTCTGATACCATCTACACTAACTTCATGCCCTAAAAACTCTATACGCGACTGTCCAAAACAACACTTTTTTAAGTTTATCGTGATGCCGTAAGTATTGAAGCGTTCAAAAACCAACCTTAAATGTTCCTTATGGAGGGTACTATTTTCACTAGCAATGATGACGTCATCCAAATAATTATATAAAAAATCCAAACCCTGTAAAACAGTATTATTCATGAAACGCTGAAATGTCTGTGCTGCGTTTCGCAAACCGAATGTCATGCGGGGAAATTCATATAATCCAAATGGGGTTATTATGGCTGTCTTCTCTATATCTTCCGGTGCTATACTTACGCAATGGTAGGCTCTATTTATGTCTAATTTTGAAATTATTTTTTTATTCGCCAACACGTATGTGAAATCATGCAAACGAGGAATTGGGTACCTGTCAGGCTTTGTTATCGCGTTTAAGCGACGATAGTCGCCACATGGTCTCAATTCACCGTTTTTCTTCAGAACAACGTGAAGTGGACTGGCCCAAGCACTTTTAGATGGCCTACAGATACCTAATTCCTGCATAATTCTAAACTCTTCCTTAACTTTGTTATATCTGTCTGGCGCTAAAGGACGAGCGCGAGCATGAACGGGTGGTCCCGTCGTCTCGATATAATTTTCATTTTTTCGGTTTTGTGATTTCGGGATACATACACAATAAATCATAATATGGACAACTCTCAATAATAGAATTAACGGAAAACTGTTGCATCTTTACAATTGCGGCTGATACATTTAAATTTGTAGTCTGATCTATCAGTTTTCTCTGACTCATATCTACTAAAATTTTATGATAGGACAAGAAATCTGCGCCCAGAATAGGCTGCTTAACATCAGCTATAATAAACTCCCAACGGTACGGTCTACGTAACTTTAGGTTAAGAACAAGCGACTTAACGCCATAAGTAGCAATTTCGGTACCGTTGGCAGCATATAATTTGTAGTCAGAACACCTTAAGTTTAAAAATTCTCTTCGTTACCGGTAAGATAGATACGTTCGCGCCTGTATCGACGAGAAAACGCAAACCTGAGTTGTAGTCCATTACTGATATGCGGCTGCAGGGCACCACAGCGCAGACCTCCGCCGACGACTGCACCGCGCTTATTAGTTTTCCGACTGTGAAGATCTGACATTTTCCTTTTTGCTATTATCCCTTGGCTTCCACGCACAAGGAGGTACGCAGCGATTGGCTCTATGGCGGTACCGAAAGTGATAACTGCATAACCAGTCTGGGGAATCCGTTGTGCGATTTCTTGATGACGATCTTGAATAACGCCTCGGATAACAGTTGTTACTTCTTGAGCTATCACGCCGCATGTTTGTCAACGTTGCATTGATATTTGCAATCTCAGCTTTCAACTGCTCGATACCAGCCATAATGTCCGTAGATGGAATATGGGGTACGTCCGGAACACCAGTGGTTTTTATCACCGAATTTTAAAGTCACTGATTGCGCACAAATAGTCACAAAAGTTAGTACACTGTGGCCCAAAAACAATCACGTCGGGGTCACCAATTTAGAATACTATGTTGCGTGTGTTCTGGTGGTCAAATGAAATAACAATTCACGATAAAATAAAACCGTACTATATTGTTCTCACATCAAACTTACAACAAATAATAATTAATTTTTACTCTTAAACTATTCTACAACCCAACTTATCAGTATGAGTGCATATGAACGACTGGTTAAGTGGCGTCCTATGCCCGGCGTCTTAAGTAATGTAGCGCCTGCGTTAATGTAAAAAAACAATCTTATCACTTCAGCAGAGGCGCTACAATTAATATGTATAAAAATGCCAAATTATAGCTTTCTAGTACTTAGATTCTCTGAGCTAAGCTGCGGACGGACTGACGGACAGAGCGAAACTATAAGGGTTCCTTGTTGACTTCGGAACCCTAAAAAGAGTAAAACCATCCGGTGACAGCCAAGTCCATCTTAGTTTTCCGGGTTTTCGGAAGATAGTGTTAGCTATTTTCAAATTATTCTCAAGACAGAATTGAACGAATCTCTCGCCTCTCTTATTTTTGTTACTTTATCCAAAGCTGCCCATCACCCTGTTTTCGCCTTCTGCTGGTTGTCTAATTTTAGCATTCATGTCCCCAAGAAGTATGAGATTTGGGTAGCTTTTATTCCAATAATTTTTTGGTAGATATATATATATATATATATGTATATATTTTTTTATATTAGTCGGTGAATTGTTATTGAAAATGGGAAAGACGATAAAAAGTAGTGCCAGAGAAGTTATTTACAATGTTTTTAAGAGGTGTTTGGAGGAATATCATGCCGGAAAACTTCTAAGAGAATTGGATGACCTTTACAAACGAGTTGCTGATATGTCAGGTATTTATTCAATCTAATTTTATATAATATACATAGTTCATGATCTAAGTTACAGTTAAAGTCGGTTTGGTCTTTAAAATATACCACATCATCGAAGTTTTTTTCGGATTTAATTTAATTTTAGAGGTTCTCACAGTGATCACTGGCTGCGGTTCAGGTTGCATAACTCCTCCCTCCTCAAGAACGAAATTATCAGAGTTGTTAGGATTCTGATGATTTCGCAGACAGTTTAACAATATGATTTTATATCTAAAAACAAGAAAGATCATAAATCCTAAAGGCAGAATTACTTATAGAATTACCGTACTTAAACTAATATTTCTCGCGAGAACCGCACTATCATTTTCACCGTATTTCACTTTGCTCATTTTCACCACTTGAGCTAATTCTTTCAGCTCATCTAGATTTATACCTTTCATATTCACTGCACTGACACTGTTAGTACGTTTTTTAGGCTTCATCTCTGGTAGGGTAATGATTGGAGTTATTGGATAATTCAGGTGTGTAAGAGAAAATTTGTAATTTTTTAGATGTATGTGCCCAACGTTAACCTTACAAGCATCGTCCAGGCTAACTATGTATGTTCCTTGTAGAAAATCGTGGCTCACAACGTCATAGCATTTTCTACTTGCTATAATGTTATTCTTTGTATATAGAATCCAACTTCCACGGCCAATTCGTTGAACTTTCAAATCTTCAATGTCGACTGTATGCTGCTCGCATGCAGTAGTATTAGTGTGGAACTTCATCAACTGTTCTTCGCATAATGGCTCTAGATGGGTCAACACATCGTCATCGGTACATAAGAATTTGTCATCTATCGCAATCTGTATTTGGCTTTCACCAAAAGGTAGGGATATTTAGGAACCACTATTACAGTTTCGTTTAAATCTGTGTTAAAAATAGGTAAAGAGTAAAGTTTAAAATAACTATAAGTACTGTTTTCAATAAGTGGGATCTCTATTATGAACGTGATCTGGTTCTTTTTAATAAAAGCTTTAACAGTAAAACAATCTTCAAATTTTACTAATTTATTTTCATTCACAGGATATAACAGATTTTCAGTCTTGGCTATAGATTGTAACATGTGCAGTAATTCAGTAGAATTAACAATTGCTCGATGCAGTACAGATACTTTACTAAAGGCTAAGGCCGTTTCAATCTCACTTAAAATTATATTAATTGTTCGAAAATTTGTTAAGAAATATTAAACATTCCTAAAATGTAAGTAGAGTAAATAGAATTTTCTTCTTATGTAATCATATTTTTAACTAATCTCTCGATCCTTTTTAAACGTTCATCTAAAATTAATGTATTGTTATGTAAGACTTCTGTACTGTTATCAAAACAATCTAACATTTTGGAGACCAAAGTTACTTTACTATCTAATATTAATTGGTCGCTTTTCAACTGAGAGATGAGAGAATCATATCGAATTGCGTCATTATGATCTAAATTACCTGTAACGATTTTTATCATGGATCCAAGTGGATCAATTAATCCTCGCTTAAATCTTTTAGCTGGTACAAGTTGCTGAAATTTTTCGATAGTCCTATCCTTTAGATAATCCGTTTGAGTACGAATACCTAAAAACTCATGGCTGTAAGGTTTATTAACATCTACTAATTTACTGAATTAATTATATTTAATAAAACTTAATTCTAGATCATTACCTAAGCTATCTAAATTTAAAAGTTTTATAATTAACCACTTATCTACTTGTTTAAACGCCTGCCCTTGTTTCACGGGAAGAATACCGGGGTTTTTCTCAACCTTTTGAAGTTGAAGAGCCCATGTTACTTGCGCTACTGCCAATAGCGTGAAGCACTACCTGCGGAGGACGTTTTATATTTTTAATTGGGACTTTTGTGTTTCTAGTTCCAATTGTAACAGGGATTACATTATGTTCTAATCCACCGCTGACATTTGCCTTTCTATAGCGTGGCTTGTCTTTACTTAATCTGGTATTAACTTCTTTTGCATAAATTGTGTCGCCTATTTCAAACTTTTTGCTTATCTCACCACCCTTGCTATTTCTAATCTTTTGCTTTGTTTCAATCATCTGATCAGATATGTAACTACAGAGTACGTTTTGCATGATCTTTTAATAATTGTTGTGCATAGTTTTTCTCGAAATTTGCATTTAATATAGAATTTGAATCAGTATGACCGAAAACAACTTCAAATGGTGTCAAACCTGTCGTTGTATGTATGGTATGATTATAAGCCATTATTGAAAGGTCATAACGGAAGCTGCATCAGTGCATTTCCGATCATATTTAGCTAAACGGTATATTTCTATGATAGTCGAATGGAAAAGCTCTACTATGCCTGTTGAATTAGGGTTATTAGGTGTACTGATGTGTAATTGTATATTGTACATTGTCATTAATTCCTTCAAAAATTCATTATTAAATTCACTGCCCGGATCGCAACTAATTTTTTTGGGGGTGCCGTAAATGGAAAAATATTTAATAAGTGCACGTATTACTTAGGGTGTAGATCTATTTGATATTTCAATTGCTTGTCCCAATTTACTGAATGCGTCGACTAATATAATATACAGATTCTATAGCAAAAATATCTATGAAAATTTCCTGAAATGGTGCATTTTGTGTTTGTGTTAATTGTAGAAAAGGCTTTATGGGTTTTCTCTCATACTTGGTTTTACGGCATGCTTCACAATTATTTATTACGGCTGATAATATCCTCTCTTGCATGTTATTCCAAAAATAATTTCTTCTTATCCTGGACATGGTCTCTTTTATACCTCTATGACACGTTTTTCCTTCATGATGTTGTAAGATGATTTCTTTTTGTTCGTTTTAATCTTCAACAAAAACTACATGCTCAGAACATTCCACGAATTCTACCATTCCCTTTTTAAATAATTGTATAATAACTTTGTTAAAGGAGGCCTATGTCCAGCAGTGGACGTCTTTCGGCTGAAATGATGATGATGATGATGATGATGATGAACTTTGTTAAACTGTTTCCTATGCTCTACACTTTCAAAATATATAAAGTATTTAATTTTATATTTAATATATTCTTTTAAAAACTGTTTGATTAATTGTTCATTATTTATTGGTAAAAATAATAATAATAAAAATAATAAAATGTTTATTTGCGCCTTCAAAAATTAACATAAAGAAACAGGTTTACAATAAAATAGACCGAAAGGTAGTTACAATATTTAACGTGTTAGAGTTGCAACTAATACCTAAACTAAGATAACTTAATATCTTGTAATATAGGTATCGGCGCCCACCCTCAATTGTATTCACATAATATTAATTGTACATTAGAGCCAAAAGATTAATACAGCTTTATAATTAATAATTCAAATTTCCGTTATACAATTTAAAAAGATAAAGGATCATTCTAAGTACAAAAATAAACCAGACAAGTAAAACTGCTTCTTTCTCTTCTCCCAAAACAATTCAACTATAATTTGATTGCTTGCTTAAAAATTTACAATGCAAGAGAGAAAAACAAAAGTTTGAGGAAGTAATTAACATTAATAAGATTATTATTTGATAACATGAAAAGGATTTAAGAAAGATTGTAATTGTGTGTTGTATTGTGGGGGTGTGGGTGTGTTTGGGTGTGAGGGTTATGTGTGTGTGTTTGGGTGTGTATGTCATGTAAGTGTGCGTGGAAGAGTGGTTGTGAGTGATGTGGAGAGAGTGAAGATGTGTGTGGAGTGTGTGAGGGTGTGACTACGTATGGGATATGTCTATACATGTGTTTGGCGTTTACAATACATAAATACTTGCAACTTACGGAGTATTTATGCAGGGACATGAAACAATTTTTCAGTTTCGTCATATGTGAGTGATAGGAGCCAGCTGATCACTTTCCGTTTACACTCTCTCTTTGACAAGGAGAAAATTTCATTTTGTTTGTTAGCCACGTTATACAGTCTTGGGCCCAGGAACAGGTTAAATCTTTGAGCAAAAGATGTTCTACAAGCTCCAGATTTACATATTTCTAACCGCCTTCTCCCTGAGTTTTCTTTTGCAGTGGTATTTAGTCTGATACCGGAATGTTGTTTCACAATTAACAGTAGTACAAAAAATTTACGTACCGTAAGTACATTACTAACTCTGTACAGCTCCGTCGCGGAAAAATCCATGGGCTTAAAGTAACAAACCTTAAGCAAAGCTCTTTGAGCACGTTCAATAATTAAATTATGCGTTTTGGCAGCACCACACCAGATAGGGATGCAATAAGTTATTACTGCTTGGCACAATGAATAGTAGATCACTTTCATTAAGTTGGTACTGGCTGAATATCTGATTTTTTTGAATACATAGATAAGTTTTCTAATTCTGTTAGCAAGATTAATAATATGATTTTTAAAGTTCAAATTTTTGTCAAATATAAAACCTAGATATTTTATAGATTCAACCGAAGACAATGACGGACAGGAGCAATTTACAGTTTCAGTATAACAAGTGTGAGCGATTAAGTGATGTGTCAGTTGGCGCGATTTACCGGGGTTGCAAATTGAGAAAGGGATGAATTTAGTTTTATCTGTATTTAGCGAGAGATGATTTATGGCAAGCCAGTTAGTGACCATATTGAAACCAAATTGTGCCTTCTGGTAAACTTCATCCCAAGTGTCACCATGGAAAGTTAGGGTCGTATCATCGGCATATGAAATAATTTTACAGTTTTCGATATTAAGTTGTGTAAGCTCATTAATGTACACAACTAAGTTCTAAGAACCTACCTTATGTTAACATCTTAAATATTCTGTACACTTAGTTCGCAATAAAGAATTTGAATTTGAATATGAATAACGTTGGGCCCAAAATACTACCCTGTGGCACTCCATGGGTAACAGGCAGATCATCACTCATATAATTTGCAATTTTGACCCTTTGTGTTCTTCCGGATAAATAATCTTGAAGCAAATTCAGTTGTTTTCCCCGAATACCAAGTTGATGTAACTTGTTAACTAGGGTGGGAATAGAAACCGTGTCAAAAGCTTTTGCCAGATCGAGAAAAATAGTGAGACATTTTTTTTTGTTACCTATTGTTTTAAAAATGTGATAAGTAAAATTATTTAATGCATCTTCTGTAGACTTGCCGGATCAGTAACCAAATTGATGATTAGAAAGTAGATTATACTTTTCTAGATATTTTATTAGCCTTGTATTAATTATCCTTTCTAAAATTTTTGACAGAGATGTAAGAATAGAAATAGGTCGATAGTTAGTGACACAGTTTCCATCTTCACCCTTGAAAATGGGTCGAACTATAGACCGTTTAAGTGAGTCGGGAAATGTTCCCAGCCTTAGGCACATGTTAAAGATATACGTAAGCGGGGGCACTATTTTTACCCGACTGCCGAAGGAGGGTAATGTGTTTATCAGTCTATGTATGTATGTATGTATGTATGTATGTATGTATGTATGTATGTAAGTATGTATGTATGTTTGTTCCTATGTGGCGTTCTAGAGACCAAACGCGTGGGCCGATTTTGATGGTTCTTACGTCAATCGATTCGTCTTAACCCCGCGAGTGTCACTGGCTACATTAAAATTGTAAAATAGGAAAATGGCGGTTCTTGGGCGCCATATTGTGGGGGCCCAAATATTTTTTTTCTTCCTAACCTATCGTGTGGGGTATTAAAATAAAGGGTTTTAAGAGGTGATTTCAAAAATGTATAACACTTATATGTTTAAATGTACCTAATTCGAAAAAAAATAACTTAAAAGTTAAAAATAAAAAAGTTAATTAAAAATATCAAAAAACCCGACTGCTTGAAAAGCGAACTAAAAAGACGTAAACAAGAAGAAAATCATGCTGTGCAGTCGGAAGATATATCTGGTTATGGTCAGCAAGCTCGCGAATATGTATCCTCCGACTGCACAGCATGATTTTCTTCTTGTTTACGTCTTTTTAGTTCGCTTTTCAAGCAGTCGGGTTTTTTGATATTTTTAATTAACTTTTTTTGTTTTTTATCATTTTAAGTACAACAGATGAGATTCCATCATCACCTGCAGCACAGTTACTCCTCAGCCCACAGATTAGTTCTTCAATTTCGGTTTCATCAGTGTCAAGAAGAGCAAATGAATTGCTCGATGAGGCAGATGTGTTGCATTGCCGAACATTGGACATGGCACTGAGAAATGATCCAGTTGGAGGAGTGATTTTGTTAGCTAAGTTTTCCCCTACAGTAGCATAGAATTTATTTGTGGCATTGACAGATTCCTGCGGTGTTGGCTCCATGAAAGCAGATCTAATGAGTTATCCTTTTTTACATTTCTATTTGTTATATTATTAATAGCATTCCATATATTTTTACTATTTTTACCCGCTTCTTTGAGTAGATTTTTTTCATATTCACGTTTTAATTTCTTAACAAGGTTATTAAAGAAATTTCTGTATCTCTTATATGTTATTTCCAGCACTACGTTATCCGGATTAAGTTAATTTTTTTTGTGCATCCGATCCCTGTTGCGAGTACACCTGATGAATCCAGTTGTCATCCAAGGTTTCATAATTCTGTTTCTATTTGTTATATTTAGTATTGTTGTGTTTACCTGTATGATATCAGTAATTTTAGTTATAAATATGTCCATAGCCTCATTCGGATTAGTCGCGTCAAAAAGTGATGTGAAGTCAAGATGATCACATGCCATCTTAATTGCCTCATAGTCAAGGTGAAAGAAATCCATTGTAGCAGGAAAATAGACCTGGCCAGCCTTAGAGCTTAGTCATTCTTTGTTTAGTTGTAGCTTGCAGAAGTCCCCTTCACAGTCGATTCGTATTGCGGGAATACCCTCCCTTTTTCTCAAGAAAATCTTGCCGTACGAGACCCAGCAGTATATATACTCAAGTGTTTTGCCTTTTCTCGTGCAAGATAGAATAATCGCCTCTTCTTAGCTGTTAAGTTTTCAGACATATAGATTGGATTTGGTGAGCCATCTAAGAGTATGTCTTTTGTGGATAATTTGTTATCTCCGTTTTTCTTGTTATAGTTTTTGTAGGCGTGTAGGAGACTGTCTTTAGCAACAACTGTGGTCATATCAACTATAACTGTGCCACCACTCCTTTCAGATTTGGACTTTAGGCGATAAATATCCCGAATGTCTGATTGTTGTAGGTTGACATTCATAACCTTACTGGTATCAATGAGAGTCTTGGAGAGAGAAACTTTGGTTTCATTTTTTCTCAAAGGCAAGTTTCTTATCTCCAAGCTAGATGACTTATTATAGGTCTCTAAGCTTTCTATTTTCTCCTCCAATATCTGTATGTATGCCAATTTTTCTCGATTTTCCCTCTTCAGATGACCCAATTTTGGTAGTAATTCGTCGTATTTTGCTGATAAGAATTTGGTGGTTTTTTCTATCTCAGCGTTTTGGCTCTTAATATCATTTACTGTACTCATCAGTGTATTATACCTTGAATCCTGACTATCCGTAAACACCTTCATCATTTTTCGAATTTCCCCTAAGAAGTCGTTTAAGTAATCATCATGTTGATGCTTGCGTTTGAACCTCTGAGTGATGTTAGAGAAATTCTGTGGCAATGTAGAAACAGAGCTTACCTCCGGTTCAGAATCATACAGCATTTCTGTTGGCTTATTCGGGGGAGTTCTCCTCGACATATTTCAAGTTGTTTTATATATATCAAATAAAAACAATATATATATAATATATTATTATAGACAGACAGACAGACAGACAGACAGACAGACAGACAGACAGACAGACAGACAGACAGACAGACAGACAGACAGACAGACAGACAGACAGACAGACAGACAGACAGACAGACAGACAGACAGACAGACAGACAGACAGACAGACAGACAGACAGACAGACAGACAGACAGACAGACAGACAGACAGACAGACAGACAGACAGACAGACAGACAGACAGACAGACAGACAGACAGACAGACAGACAGACAGACAGACAGACAGACAGACAGACAGACAGACAGACAGACAGACAGACAGACAGACAGACAGACAGACAGACAGACAGACAGACAGACAGACAGACAGACAGACAGACAGACAGACAGACAGACAGACAGACAGACAGACAGACAGACAGACAGACAGACAGACAGACAGACAGACAGACAGACAGACAGACAGACAGACAGACAGACAGACAGACAGACAGACAGACAGACAGACAGACAGACAGACAGACAGACAGACAGACAGACAGACAGAAGTCTCAGTAATAGGGTCCCGTTTTACCCTTTGGGTACGGAACCCTAAAAATACTTCAAGTATTTTTTGTTTCTCACGGGAAAGATCAGTAACTTGAAAATGGTTTTTGTGCCACGTAAAAACGAATATCTGGTTAGGTTTAGTGTCTATTGCTTCTTGTAATATTGGAATACCAATTGATTCCATGTCTTTGGCTGAATGAACTGTAAATGTTTTATCTATCACAGGTTCAAATGGAATTAGTTCATTTGTATCACATTCAGAACTGGCTGTTAGAGTAGCAGACAAATCCGAGATGGAAATTGTTCTAGAGTCATCACTATCGTAATCAATTAATTTTTAGTTATTTTTCGGTTTTTGTTCTTTTTCATCTACGAACAATACCAAAGAAAGGACATTCGGGTAGGCCGCATAAATACTCAAACTGCCAGACCATGATTAAAAACTAACAAAGATAAAATAAAATAAAAAAAAGAATGATCCACATAGTCTTCACATTCACAATAATTAAAATAAAATAATATAATACTTTTTTTTTTTTTTTTTTTTAAAACTGTCGGTAGTCAAAACACAAACAGCCAAAGGACATGACTAAACAACTGCACTTAGCACGTCTAGAAATTTCTCACTAGCTCGTAATATTCAAATATTCATTAATGAATTATTACAGTTTTATTATTCTTCTAGAACTTTCGTGAATTAATTAAATAATTGAAGGATTTTTCATGTTTTTGTTTGACAAGAAGAACATAAGTCTCATGTTCGTCTTCGATCTCATATTCGTCTTCGACTTGTAGTTTTATTAGTGCGGCAAGTGAGTCCCCGCTTCAAAATTTGCATGAAAACGGGCAGTCAATATGACGCCTTTATCTCTTGACGGTTCAACCATCGCTTACACTGAAACTGCTAAGAACCTTGGTGTCTTAATAGATAGTAATCTTTCTTGGCGAGCTCAAGTAAATGAGGTAAGTCGTAAGGTGCACTTTTCCTTTCACTCGTTAAAATCCCTTCAAAGCCTCTTGCCCTTTAAAACTAAAATCTATCTAGCTCAAACTCTAATTCAGCCGATTATCGATTACGCTGATGCCTGCTATCTGGATGGCACGGAGGAGCTCTTAAATAAGCCTGAGCGCTTGCAAAACCTGTGCATCCGTTTTGTTTTTGGTCTGAGGAAATACGACCATGTCTCTCAGTTCCGCAAGGATCTCAAGTGGCTCCCTATCCGCCTTCGCAGGAACACGCGAGTATTATGTCTCCTCTTCAACATCCTGTTTAACCCTACCTCCCCTAATTATCTACGCGATCACTTCTCCTTCACTCGCCCTGCCGATGTCCCATGTTGATCACACCTTAAGCATCACCTAAACTTCTCATCCCATAGTACTAATTTCTATTCCCACTCCTTCTCTGTTCATGCAGTACGACTGTGGAACTCACTTCCACCTAATATTTGTGATTCCCAAAATGTACATCTATTCAAGAAACAAGTCAAGATCACCTCTCCACCATATTGTAATTATTATATATTATTATGTATGTATTTTTATATTCTATATGTTTATTTAAGGTATATGTGTTATTTATACATAATTAGTTAAGATAAATAGTTATATAGTTGTTAGTCTATTTTAAGTTTTCTTATTTCCTTCTACACACTGTGTCTTAGTATATCATCCAACTTTCCTTTCGCAGGTCTGCTGGAAGAAATTTCTATTTGAATTAAGCAGTACCTTTGTGCTCTTCTATATGTATTATTTCTTTTCTCTGTTAAGTGTTTTGTGTGTACATAAATAAATAATAAGATTCCGTTCTACGAAAAATTGTAGTCAATAAACCTACAATTGCAATACATCTCAAATATTCATTAATGAATTATAATAGTTTTATTATTCTTCTAGAACTTTCGTGAATTAATCAAATAATTAAAAGATTTTTCATGTTTTTGTTTGACAAAAAGAACATAAGATTTCGTTCTACGTAAAATTTTAGTCAATAAACCTACTTTTAAAGACACTTGCGTAAATCGAAACGAACAGTATTCATTATTATTTATTTTTGTACCTTTTGCAATACATCTCAAAACCTTAGAGATTATCTGATTTCTAGAAATTATTGGCAAAATCTGGAAAGCAAAGGCGATTAAATAGTGCTGACACTAAAAAGTTCGATTCGATTAGAACCAAATAAAAAAATACATGTTGGGGGTGTCATGGGAACTCACTTTGAACGAAGTACCTTTTGCCGGGTATTATGTATTAATACAGAGCCAACTAGTATGGTCTTAAGTTTGAATTGCGTATTGATTCATCATGAGATGCATAAACTGTGGTGTAGCAACAAATGAAAGAAATCCCAATCAATCCCAAGAAACAGAACCAGAGTCCATCAAGTCTAATAACACCAAACATAAGCTATGTATTGTGAGTGAAAATAAAAATAACAAGATTTTATCTAAAGCCGAGAATTCATTTCAAAACTGTGAAATTTGTCATTCTGTTTCCCCGAATTGTGGCACGGAGCAGCTTATCAACAACTTGGCGAAGAAATTAATAGAATATACATTTAATGATTTCTGCATTATTCTAATTGGAGAAAAAACTTCTATAAAACTGAAAACTATGTGGACATAATAATAAAACTGAGAGAAAAATTGCAGAAAATACAGCACACGAATATTATAATATGTGTTCCTACTTTCAAATTAAGTGATAATTCAACATTGTTCAACTGGCGAATAGATACCTTTAATAATCTACTTCATTTAGACTTGCAGATGTACAACTATGCAATGGCGTTTGACTCAAATTTAGACTTGTGTTACGATTTTACAATGTTCTCTAAGTTTAGTAGGAAAATAAACGATCGTGGTATGCGAAATGTGTTTTATAATCTGTCGGTAACTATAGCAGATTATAATTCATTTTCTCAACAAGAAAATATAGCTGACAACCAAACAAGCATATCGTCTCCACGATGCGATTTTTTTCTCTAATCATATAAATATATTGCATCAAAATATTGCCGGTCTCTTAAGCAAGTCCGACTTACTGGTTATTTGTATGCAGGAATTGTTAAGTAAACAAATTGATTTAAATGTTATATGTATTACCGAACATTTCATAATGTCTGGCCAAGAGAAACTTTTACATATACCAAATTATAAGCTAGCGGCATGTTATGCTAGACAAAACATTAAGCGCGGTGGAGCCTGTATCTTACTTAAAAAAGGCATCGAATATAAAGAACTGCCTGACATTGTGAGACATTCGATATCGGGCATTATAGAATGTTGCGCAATTGAATTACCTTCTCAAAAACTTACAATTCTTTGTGTGTATAGACCACCAAAAATCACTAATCTACACCAAGTATGAAAACCTAGATATAATACTTAAAAAGATTTCTAAACCCAGCAAAAAAATTATTATGTGCGGCGATTTTAACATAGATATTCTGAAAAAGAACAGAATTATTGGATTTTGAATATTTTCTTCTTTTTTCAAAGTAACATTTGCTTAGATAATATTGCGCACAATACAAAACAAAGCGGCCAAAGTGAAATAATAGACTTCGGATTATCCGATCATACGGTCCAAATATTTACAATGAAAGTTAGTAAGTTCAGTCAAGTTAAAACATGGAAGACATCAAGACGAGACATATCTGAAGAAAATTTAATTATCTTTAGAAATCATCTCCAAAACTTATCGTTTTCAGATATATATAGCACAGAGGATCCAAATGAAGCATATGATAACTCTTTAGAAATATTTCAACTCCTGTATGAACTATGCTTCCCCTTCAAAACAGTCATATTAAGATCTGAAAAAAAGATCAAATGGGTATCTAGAGGTATTAGAATCTGCAGCAAAAAACAACGCCAGTTACTCTGGAAACAAAGACTTAATCCTACTAGAGAAAATAAAACGACATTTAAAGAGTACTCAATAAAATTTAAAAAAAATATCAAACTGACCCAGAAAGCACCGAACAACTTTCTAATTAAAAATTCCAAAAATAAATCTAAAACAACCTGGCAAATAATAAATAATACAAAATCTATAAGTGAACCCATAACAAGAATAAACCCTAATGAAATTGCTCAATCATTCAACGATTTCTTTATTGATCAGATCTCAGATCCACCCCTGGACACAACTAAAGATACGCTAAGAATAACGTATAACCCTCATTCTATTTTTATGGCTCCAGTTGTCCCTCAAGACATTATAAGGGTGATCAAATCTTTAAAGAACAAGAAGAGCTATGGATATGACGGTATTTCTACAAACGTTATAAAATTTGTCTGTTCTACAATAGCTAACCCTCTAAGCCACATTATTAACTCAAGCATATCCGTTAGAACATTCCCCGATAGTCTTAAAACCACAATAGTTAAACCAATCCATAAGAAGAACAACAAAGAAGACATGGCTAACTATAGACCAATAGCTTTAATCCCCGTATTTTCCAAAATAATCGAAAAAGTAATTTATGAGTCATTTTATTCATTTCTGTCAAAATATTATATATTATGTGAGGAACAAAAAGGTTTTCGTAAAAATAAAAATATAAATATGGCCATATACGATTTAATTAATAAAATAATGGTTAATGTGGATAAAAAAATACCAATTTGTGCCATTTTTACCGATATGACCAAAGCTTTTGATTACGTGAACCATGAAACGCTTTTGGTCAAACTTGATGCTTACGGTATACGAGGAAATGCCCTACGACTAATAAAATCATATCTAAGTGGACGTCTTCAGTATACAGAAATCTCTAAAATATGCATCAAATCAAAATGTGAGGTTAAATATTTATCTGGTCCTAGGGCAATTAAATATGGCGTTCTTGGGCCATTATTATTCTTATTATATATAAATGATCTACCCCGACACATCCCATACCCTTGTGTGTTATTTGCCGATGACAGTACAATCCTAATAGACTGCCTCAACAAAGATCTTTACGAAAATTAAATAAATAATTCTCTGAAATTAATAATAAACTGGCTCAACGACAATAATCTAATCATAAACCTCAATAAAACAAATATAATGCATTTTTATCAAAAAATTCTTCCTTTAAACCTAAAAATTAATTATAAAGGACAAACTATTGATAGCGTTAGCGTGGCTAAATTCTTGGGTATATTGATTGACAGTCAAATAACTTGGAAACCGCAGGCTGAAGAAGTTTGCAAAAGATTAAGCACGTCTGCGTATGCTCTCTACAATCTGTCCAAGAAAGTTAACGTTGACACATTAATGGTTGCTTATCACGGTTTGGTGGTCTCTGTTCTAAGATTTGGTGTAGTATTCTGGGGTAATTGTTCCGAAAGGGAATCTATATTTAAAGCCCAAAAACGGTGCATAAGATCCATTTTTAATCTCAAGATTACAGATAGTTGCATTCCTTTTTTCAAAAAACACAAAATACTAACATTTCCTAGTTTATACATTCTCGAAGTAGCTATATTCGTTAAAACTAACAAGCATCTATTCCCTACATTGAATGATACAAGGATGCGAACTAATGTCATGAGATCAAAATATCAGTCTATATATAAAAAAAAAAATAGAGTCTATTGTGTACTGTTAGATATAACACTGCATTGCTTAAAAAAAACATTATTGGTATGGCTCCTATTATATTTAACAAATTGCCAAATTGTATTAAGGATCAGCCATTTATAAAATTCAAGAAACTCCTATCGACGTTGCTGATAGAGAAATGTTATTACTCTGTTACCGATTTTATAAATGATGAATTGTAATATTTGTATCACTTTATCTTATTTATTATGTAAATTATTTAGACTTAGCTGATTCATGATCTCATTTTGAATTTAAGTACTAATGAATTTAATTTTAGTTTCTTAATTATCTGTAAGTTAACCACTATATTTTTGTATGCCAACAGGCAGAATGTACTGGGAATATATTTGAAACTAACACCATTATTGTAATACCTGCATTCTATACAAATAAAGAAATTATTATTATTATTATTCCATTTATTCATTTTATATACATATTTTTACATTTTTAAATATTATTCTATAAAAAATAAAATAAAAAACATTTAAAAATACAAAAATAGTAGCCCACCGTTATCGGGAATAGGGTCCAAGCTACCGGTGGTCAGGGCTCCTGAGAGAGGAACCTCCTGACTATACGCGCCGTGTCCAGTAGTACCGCTTTCTGGATCAAGCCCTTGATCCAGCTGCCTAACGAGAGCCTCCTCAGATGTTCGTCGAGGCTCTTGGCTATTATGCCATTGGCCGTCACGACTATCGGCACAATGATTGCTGTATTCACGTCCCACATGTCGACAACCTCGCGCGCTAAATCAAGATACTTGCTTTTCTTATCTCTCTCAGCCTTCACGAGGTTCTCGTCATGGGGGACCGCTATATCAACAATCATTGCGCGACGCTCTAGTCAGTCTATCACCACTATGTCAGGCTTATTGGCAACAATAGTCCTGTCAGTGATGATAGACCGATCCCAATACAACGTGACATTGCCATTTTCGAGAACTGGGTCGGGCACATACTTATAGTAAGGCACTTCCGATTCCACAAGATTGTATTTAAGAGCAAGTTGTTGATGGATAATCCTGGCTACAAGGTTGTGTCTATGCAAATAGTCTCCGTTAGCCAGACTAGAACAACCGGAGATAATGTGACGGATAGATTCACCCGGCCGGTGACATGCCCGACAGATGTCAACTGTGTCGACAGTTGTCCACACCAAATTCCATCCTGATGGCGTCACTGAAGGTTTCTGTCACCTTCAGTAGCTTCATCAGTTGAAAGTTGTTGGGGGCAAAGATCTTCAGATCATCCATGTAAAGGAGGTGTGATATAACCTGACCACCTCTTCTCACCCGATAGCCCAGGCTCGAACCCTCCAGCAGGGTACTGAGAGGGTTCAGGGCTAAACAAAACCACAGAGGACTCAGACTGTCGCCCTGAAATATTCCGCGCTCAATCCTTATAGGTTCGCTGTTTTCCTGAATCTGTCGACATCCTGGATAGTGAAGGACCGTCCTCCACTGCCCCATACATGACGTCAGGAAGGCACGCAGTGTTGCATCAATTTTATACAACTCCAGCACCCTCATGAGCCATGTATGTGGCACTGAGTCATAGGCCTTCTTGTAATCTATCCAACATGTCGCCAGATCCTTGCGGGAACGGCGAACCTGTTGGCTAATAGCAATGTCTATGAGGAGCAGCTCCTTAGTACCGCGGGACCCGTTCTTACATCCATTCTGAGAAGCAGACATGATGGAGTTATTGTCAATATGTTGATTAATTTTCGCTCTCAGAATGGATGTAAGAACTTTATAGACCGTCGGTAAACATGTTATCGGTCTATAATTTTTAGGTTCCGCAGTACTACCCGATTTATGGAGCAGGTGGGTTATTCCTGTCGTTAGGAACTGGGGCAGTGACCCTGATTCTAAGGCAGACTGGAACTGGGATGCCAAACGAGCGTGCGAACTTTGGAACCACTTAATCCAAAAGTTTTGCAGTCCGTCTGGCCCTGGAGATTTCCAATTGGGCAACGGACGGACTGCACGAGCCAGATCTTGGGGGCTGATGGTAATTGCCCCCATTTGTGGTATCGGATCGCACGCTTGCTCCTCCCGAGTCCAGTCACCCTCGGTGTGACTGACCCGATATCGCGCCAGAACGAACACATGGCGTCATTATCCGGTAGGTGCATGTCAGTCACACCTTGGTCGGGTCGCTCCCAAGTCCTATAAACCCACCTTTCGTTGCTTTGGAATGTGTGATTCTGAGTGTATCGCTCCACACGCCGCTTGTACCGACAAATACGGCTTGCCCATGCATAGATCTTCTGCTTCAGAAAGTCGATACGCTCTGTGACGCGGGACAGATAATCTCGAGAACTGATATCAGTCCCCAAGAACGCCCGCCTCACAAAGCGCATCACTCTAGGGCGAATGTTGCCCTCCCTGAAGCAGATAAGCTTGCCGATGAGTGCTCTAGCCTCACCGATACGATGCTCAATCCTGTACTGCCAAGCTGGTATAGCTGGTCGTGTAGCTCTGTCAGTTTTGGGAAACTTGACGTTAGCTACACGACATGCCGCTGCAGCCGCACAGTACAAGATCGAGTGGGTATCGGCAGGGTCTTTGCTGCTATCAAAAACATTTGATAGCTGCGAATCTAGAGCACACACCAGCGCTCTATTTTTATTATGCATGGGCAGACGAGGTAGTCGAGGTCTAAGCTCAGGCTGTGTGGAACGATACTCTCGGAATGCACACTCTAAAGCGCTCCTCAATCGTGCATTGCATTGGGTACTCACGGATATAGCCCCGTCATCCTCTCCAACATGGTCGGGTCGCGGTGAAACACTGGGTTGCAGTTGCACCGCGGCCGGAGGCAAGGCAGGCGAGACACGGCTACTCCGTGATTCCTCACGCAGTCTATCAAGTACGGCGTCATCCAGCATACGGTTACGCTGGATGACCCACACCTGATCCGATAGACGTTGGGCCGACACGTTGACAGCTGGCTCAAGCACCTGAAACAGAGAGAGCATCCGACCACGGTACTCAGTCAGTTTACTTCCCCCCTCTGTAGCCTCAAAGTATGCGCGCATGACGTTTTCGTTGATCGATTGCGTCCATCGCATGCGCTGCACACTTCCACCGGGAGCGGGGACCCTGTCAGAGGCCGATGGGCCTCGAACTCCCAGGCTGTCCGGCGGCTGGCGTCCTCCTCGTCGACACGCAGGTGGTGGTGTCGTCGGCGGAGAGAAGTATTCGTCGCTCGAGCTAGACGCTACTGCAGCGTCCAGGATCGCTTCACTCACGGATGTAGGGGATCCCGGTGGCTGCGAGGCGGAGCTGAGCGACGAACCCGAAGATGTTGGGCGTGTGTTTTTGGCTCGGGCCTGGTTTCTTGTCAACATTTTGTTCTTAGCTTAAGTCATTTTTCGTTTGATTTTGTATGGTTTGGTATTGTAATAATATTATTTGTTTTCTTCTTCGTTTATTATATATATATGTAGTAATTTTTTTAATTAAATTTTATGCAGATATTAAGGTGATATAATACGGTTTGATAAATAAATTGTAGAAAATACGAAGAGCTAAGAATTTTTTTAATGTCACTCTTGACAAGTCAGGCCACAGATTATATTATTATTATTTCCTTTATTGCTTTTTTTTTCTTATTTATTACATTTTTAAATATTTTTATTAAATAAATTACAAAAAAAAAAACATTATTATTATTATTATTATTCAAAGGACAGCCGGGACCAACGGCTTAACTAGCTTTCCAAGACACGAAGGAAACTCGCTATGTAAAGATGGTACACGATGGAACCACGGAATGACCTCGGCTAGCGTTGCTTAACCTTGAAGATCGACCTGTGCGTCTGTTATTATTAAGCCACGAGCTCCTCTAAACGCCTTATTAAAGTGTCATAGCAAAATCTTATACTTTTACAAGTTTGTATACCTATTAATGTAGGCGTTTCTACGATTTTATTTTCAGGATTGTGACGATATAAAAAGTGACTGTAACTTTTTTCATACGAAATACTCGTAATCAGCTATTCAGAATTACATGTTACTAGTTAAAATGTTTATTCATTGCTAGGGTAGTCGTCCATACTTTATTTAGCCATGCCCTTTTATCTCTTCATTTGAAAATTTAATTAGAAATAGTAATTGTTTAAAAATATATATATTAATGGTACATATTGATAGTTAATCATAACATCCTGCGAGTCAAGAGTTTTCAACTCCAAAACTTAAGATTTTTTTTTCTCACTTCCTCACTATGGCAGCAATCAACCACACAATCACAGATATGAGCAATATGTTCAGTCAAAGAATGGCAGAATTTGAGAAGGAGTTGCAAAAGACTCCGTGCACCACACCAATCACCACCTCAGGTTTAGCAGCCGAGTTCTTGTCGTTCCGGACATTTGTAGTTCAGGCGCTCGGTTCTCTCCAGCAGCAAGCTGCCATGTTAACGCAGAGCCTCGAGAACATGGAGATGCGTGGGTGGCGTAAGATCCTGCTGTTGCAGGCGTACTTCCGGTCGACCTTAAAGTGCAGCGACGTGCTGCAATGTACTATTCCGCACGAGAGACCACGGACGCGAACTATTTAACGCGGTGTGACCGTGATTATTTAAACCACCTATTGACGTCTGGGAGGAACTTTTATCCGAATGGCAATGTAGGTGGTATAATTCCATAAAGGGCCGACATCTCCACCAATTCTTTCCATCCGTTCGCGTGCGGCTGGCCAGGACGTGGCTGGAGTTGGATCACTGTGTAGCCCAATTTCTCACAGGGCATGGTAACTTTAAAAGTAAATTGTTTTCCTTCAAGCTCGTTGCCTCGCCTTTATGTCAGTGTTCTACATCTGACTGCGAATATGTACAATCTGCACATCATATCTTATGGGAGTGTATTCTTTGGCAGAATGAACGTAATATTATGTTGAGTAATGTAGAGGCTACCTCAGGAGTTGTTTACTATACGGACCTTGTGGAAACTAGAACAAATTTCCGTGCGTTCAAGCGTTTTTGCCATACCTATTATTGGAATAAAAACATAACAACTCACAATGTTAGGACCCATTAATATTAATTCTTATTTTTATCCGTGGTGCTAGGCAACTGGGCTTATCCCAGTGCCTAGTGGCCTTGTTTGTTCTGTCTCCTGCTTGATATGGAGGGAAGTGGAAATTTATGTTTTTTCCTACTCCTCCGTTTTTTTTTGACTAATTTCGTTGCGGGATCCAAGACAGTTAAATTCATTCTCCGGGACTTCGTCGAACTTCATTGCCTCGGCGCTTTTCTGGTGGTCGCCACTGTTGATTCTGGCTTTCAGGAGTTGCAGTGGTTTGGGAATAGTGCGGTGGGATTGTTGCACGGAGTGTCGGAGCAGCAAGATGAAGACACTCCACAGGTGGTGGCTCAAGTTGTCACGCAGCGTCTGAAGCTCGACTTGGATGTATCTGGCATCAAGAAGTGTCACAGGATGGGGCGCAGCGCATCTAACAAACCCCGACCGATCCTCTTCAAACTCCATGATGTTGCCCTCCGGGATAAATTCTGGTTTAGCAAGACCAAGCTGAAGGGGTCTGGAATCACAATATCGAAGTTCCTCACCAAAACCAGGCACAGTGTTTTCATGGCGGCACGGAACAGATTTGGCGTGACTCAATGCTGGACCTCACAAGGCACTGTGATCGTCCTTGACGCCAAGGGATCACGACATCGAGTGACCTCCACTGCCGACCTCAATAGCATCGCGCAGCAGTCGGAACAGGTCTCTGGACAGCCGGAGCCGGGCGTCGCACAACCAGTCGCAGTCGAAAAGGTCGCCACAGCAAAAACCAAGCGTACTGTGGCCCGAAAGTGAAGTTCTTTGTTGTTTTTACCCTTTTGATAGTCCAGGTATTTTTTGTTTATTATGTGTGTTTGTCGGTAGGTAGGTGTAATTAACTTTATTGTTCAACACTTCACACCTATTCCTATCAAAGTTCTTGTTTTTTTGTACGGTTTATTTGTTTATTTTTCAACATCAATAATGGCATATATTCACTTCACTTCTTGTTTTAATGGCACCAGATGTGTATAATTTACACAATTCTGCCAATGTCAGGGTTACAGAGGATAAACGAAGGAGATTAATCGGTAGGTAAGAAGAAAAAAAGTTTTATAATTGCCAAATTATGACGCTGATGGCCGGTGGTGAATTTACATAAAACAAAGCAGAGACAACACTATTATACCACACCGTTAGTAATATATGTTAAAATATAATATAAGGACAACACAAAAATAATATCATAGTTTAATTTTGTTAATGATAATAAATCTGGACAAAAAGTATACAAAGGGAGAATTTACAATTGATAATAAACATTTCATATTAATAGGACGAGGAATATTGGGTGGTAGGATATTGTAAAGTGGAGATTGTAATTTTGGACAGTCAAAAAACAAGTGGTCAGTAGTGCCTTCGTCTATACCGCATTCACAAAGAGAACTGTCCCTCACCCTAATTTTGTGTAAGTGTACAGGAGTACAGGCATGACCGAGAAGAAGACGACAAATAACAGATATTGAGGACTTACTTAACCTACGGTACCTAAAAAACCAGGGTTTTACTGGAATGGTTGGATGTCACCATAGTATTTTCCTGTTTGTTTTTTGGTCAATTGCCATGATCGGTCCCAGGATCATTTTTCTCTATGATAATGTCACTTGTCATTGTCACAATCTGACAGCATTGATGCGTTTGTCTCAAACAGTCTCAAACGTCAAACTTATTTTAATTTTGATCCGTTACACGGTCCTACTTTTAATTTTTTTATTTTGTTTTGTAATAAACCGTAAGTACGTACAAGTTTAGTGTAGGTACGTTGTTTTATACCTGGACTACAAAATCATATTGAATTTTAATGTTTTATTTTTTTGTATTCTTATGTTAAACACAACTGGCAGGTGGACAGAAAATTGTTAACCGCATAGTTTATTATTGTTTTGCTTAAGTAGGTATTTATATACATTTTTATAATTATGCTCAGCCCTGATTATAGCAGTGATTCTGATACGTTTTATTCGTTGGATAGTGATGACGTAAGCTTTGAGAGTGTTCCTTGTCTAGCCGACACTCTTGTTTCACTTTTTTCCGATGTGTCCAGGGACTTTAATGTAGTCCACATAAATGCTCAGAGTATTCCGGCCCACTTCCCCGATATGCTGACAAGCTTTGACTGTAATAATATTCATGCGATTCTTGTTTCTGAATCTTGGTTGAAACCTTTTCTTCCCTCTTCCTCCTACTCTCTTCCAGGTTTTAAGCTTATCACGAATGATCGCGCGATCGGTGGTGGTGGCGGTGTGGCCATTTATTTTCGTAATTACATTCCCTTTTCTATTGTTAACATGTCCACACAGCCGCCCCCACCGAACTCCGGTGAACATCTTTTCCTGGAAGTTGAACTGCATCATTCTAAGATTCTCCTTGGGGTTTATTACTGTCCTTCTCTTCGGATTAATTTCTTCTTTTCTTTCGAACGTATTTTGGAAGCTTTAATTCCCTCTTACAGTCATAGCATCATAATGGGCGATTTTAATACATGTCTCCTTAAACAAGACTCCCGCTCTTCTTCTCTTCGTCATATTATTGAATCTGCCAATCTTTCTATTCTTGATCTTGGTGCCACTCACCGTTTTCCGAACTCTGTTCCCTCGCTTCTTGATCTTATTGTTGTGTCATCTTTCGATCACGTCGCTAAACATGGTCAATGTTCAGCTGACGCCTTTTCCTATCATGCTCTAATTTACACTTCCTAAAATCGAAATCGACCTCCTAAGCATAAGTTTAAATCTCTTCTGCTTCGCAATTTTGATGGCATGGACATTGGGACGTCTTCAGGAGGATGCCAGTAATATTGACTGGACGCCGCTGAGTACATCATCGTCCGCCGACGAACAAGTTGAAATCTTGTCTTCTAGCCTCATTCAACTGTACGACACACATGCACCTATTCGAGCCGTGAGAGTTAAACATCTGTCAGCGCCATGGCTGACTGACGAAATTAAAGTTTTAATAAGCAAAAAAGCAGCGAAATTTAGGTTCAAAATTCGGCCCAACAATGTTACCAGGGAAAAATACATCTCAATTAGAAATCATTGCAGCAAGGTGTATAGGAACGCACAACGCCAACATATTCATAATTCAGTTCAAAACGGTGATCCAGCTAAGGTCTGGAAATTTCTTAAATCATTAGGTATCGGGAAAAGTCTCATGACACGATTCCTAAAGACATGGACTTCAACTTACTTAACAGTCATTTTTCTACTTCGCCCGTACTGGATGGGGCCACCAAAGCTACTACGCTTAGTTATCTTTCAAATCTTCCGATACCTGATTATTCCCCTTTTGTCTTAAGTCAATTCACTGCTTGTGATTTTAAAAAGAGTATTGTTTCGATTACATCCAACGCTGTTGGTAGTGACTGTGTCAGCCGTAAGATGATCATACCCATCCTTGATAACATTCTTCCTATCATTCTTTACATCCTCAACTCCTCTATTTCCAGTGGTATCTTCCAACAAGCCTGGAAAGATGCCCAAATTATTCCTTTACCCAAAAAATCATATCTTGCATCATTCTCTGACTATCGTCCCATTTCTATTCTTCCTTTCCTATCCAAAGTTCTTGAAAAGCTTGTTCATCATCAGCTCAACACATTCCTCTCCAAACACAATCTTTTAAATCCATTCCAATCTGGTTTTCGACGTGGCCACAGCACTACCTCAGCACTTGTGCACATCACGGACGATATCAGGTCAGGCATGGATGTGGGGAAGTTAACAGTACTTGCTCTGCTCGACTTTAGCAATGCCTTCAATACTTCGACATTTTGCTTGGCGTCCTACTCTCTTTTAACATATCTCCTCCGGTAATTGACTGGTTTCATAGTTACCTGTTTGGCCGTCGGCAGCGTATTTGCACTGATGAATCTTTCTCCTCTTGGTGTCATACCTCTGCCGGTGTGCCGCAGGGTGGCGTTTTATATCCTCTTCTCTTCGCACTCTTTATTAATGCTATCACTCAACGACTTTCTTCTTTCTACCACCTATATGCTGATGATCTACAAATTTATACCCAAGCCCCTCTCGGAGAGTTATCTAATGCCATTGAGACAATTAATACAGACCTGGCTCGAATAGGTGACTGGAGCACTGAGTTCGGATTGAACATCAATCCAACGAAGACTCAACTAACGGTTGTTGGCAGTTCCCGGACTGTCTCTAGGATCGATTGGTCGATACTTCCCCAGGTTTCTTTCCATAATACTATTATTCCTATGAATCATACTGTGAAGAACTTGAGGATTTATATTGACAGCAATCTTTCCTGGACCAAACAACTGCAGGAAGTCAGTCGAAAACTGTTTGCGTCTGCGGGTTCCCTGAGACGTCTTCGTAATTTTCTTCCCATCACCACTAAAATTGCGATTGCACAATCTCTTCTTCTGCCTATTCTAGACTATACTGATGCCAGCTATCTTGATCTTACCCAAGACCAATTGGACAAGCTTGAGCGACTTCAAAATCTCTGTATCAGGTTCATATTTGGCTTGCGCAAGTGTGATCACGTTTCCGAATTTCGTACTAAGCTCAAATGGCTTCCTATTCACCTTCGCCGGAATGCCCATATACTTTCTTTGCTCTATAATGTATTATTTAATCCTTTTTATCTCAAAGTACGCTTTCAGTTCCTCTGTGACACCCATTCTAGGTCCTTGAGATCATCGGAAAATCAAAAATTAAGTATTCGTATGCATTCCACTTCCTTCTTTGACAAATCTTTCACGATTCAAGCAGCTCAGTTGTGGAATGTATTACCTATTGAGGTGAGACGTGCTCAAACACTGCTAACGTTCAAGAAAATGGTGAAGGAGCATTACCTTTCACTATAATTTTTATTATTCTCCTTTCTCTATTATATATTTGATATGTATTAAAGTAAAGTAATGTATTATTAGTATATTATGTAATATTGTATGTAAGTATTGTATGTTATTAAGTCCAAGTAATATTATTTTTGTTTTTTTGTACACTGACAGCCCTAAATTCTTCTCCTACCTAGTGCGATAAGATCGCCCATTGTACACTTGTGTATTTGAACATTTGTCCTGTATGTTTTTTGTGGTGTACAATAAAGTATATAATAATAATAATAATAATAACGCCACATTATCTCTGGTTGTTCGCCAAATTATCTCTGGTTGTTCGCCACATTATCTCTGGTTATTCTCGGCTAGCTAACGAAGAGTACTTGCATAGGCACAACCTTGTAGCCAGGATTATCCATCAGTAACTCGCTCTGAAATACACTCTTGTGGCATCGGAGGTACCGTACTACAGGTATGTGCCCGACCCAGTTCTCGAAAATGGCAATATCACATTGTACTGGGATCGGTCCATCATCACTGACAGGACTATTGTAGCCAATAAGCCTGATATTGTGGTGGTGGACCGAATCGAGAGACGTACAATGATTGTTGACATTACCGTCCCGCATGACGGGAACCTCGTGAAAGCCGAGAAAGATAAGCAAATCAAGTATCTTGACTTGGCTCGCGAGGTTGTCGACATGTGGGTTGTGGACACAGCGATCATTGTACCGATAGTCGTGTCAGCCAATGACTTAATAGCCACGAGCCTCGACCAACACCCTAGGAGGCTCTCGTTAGGCGGCTGGGTCAAGGGCCTGATCCAGAAAGCAGTACTGCTGGACACGGCTCGCATTGTTAGGAGGTTCCTCTCTCTGGAGCCCTGACCGCCGGTAGCTTGGACCCTGTTCCCGATACCGGTGGGCCTCTATTTTTTATATTATTAAATGTTTTTGTTTTTAAATTTATTTTATAAAAATATTTAAAAATGTAGATAATAAGAAAGACAATTAAATAAAGGAGATAATAATAATAATAATAAGCACCCTAAACAACCACACGTCCTGATTGACCATCTAATCACGTGGGGGGCGGACACACGAATGAGATATTACTGGCGTGGCTAACGTGGCTCTGGAAACCTATTCAAAATGGAGACTCGATCAAAGAATAAACGTATAGGACCGCTACCCGTGGGCGATCGTCGGGGCGCACCTGGGTCCGATGCTGGGTGTCACAGCATACGATCCATCGGCGGTGGGGGACTGAGCAGGCGGGTTCTCCCCGATAAAAATACTACAGCCGAACCGACTGACAGACAAGACAATAGAGCAGTTACAGCTGCCGAGGATGTTTCGCAGGTGGCATCAGCTACTCAGCCTGCGACCACCAAGGCGGGAAAACCACGAGTGCGTATGAAATGGACGGCAGATATGAACATATTCATCATGCGCACATACTTATATATTACAAAACTTGAAGAGGACAAAACAATGTATTGCACACAACTATTTGAAAAATTTAAACTACAATACCCAGATATGAACGTAACAGAGCAGAGAATAGCAGACCAAAGACGGGTTATTATTAGAAATAAGCTGTTATCGGATAACACGTTAAATAGAATAAAATTTGAAATAGCAGAGCAGCTTAAAAACGAAGAAGAGGAAGGTTTAAATATTTCACAACAAAATAACAATTTACAAATAACCCAATCACTCACACCTTATAATCCATCGTTACAGTACGACACGAGCCTAGGGACTGAATATTTTGACACCGCACTACCCGTTAACGAACCACATAGCAGTCAATCAACTATAGATAATTCAATGTCAATACAAACACAAATGGTATTTGACCCTTCGTTAGTAGAGACACTAAATAATGAACTAGAAACAAATATGTTAAAATACAATGGAATAGATCCCACGTGTAGACCTTTATTACCAAAAATGCGACCAACTCGTAAATTATCGGATATCATTAGTATATTCAACCAAAAAATTATCCCGCTAAAACTTTCATCTCTGGAAAACTTATCCGATACACATTCATTAATTTATTGCATAGCGCTTACGGTCGCTGTACATTTTAAATTAATAATAAATATAGACAGGTCAAGCTATAAAACTAAAGTAAAGAACGAGCCACCATGGCAAAAAAGATTGGAAACAGACATAGATCTACTAAGAAAAGACATAAATAGGTTGACACAAAATAAAAATGGTAACACATCAAGAAGGCTTGAAACAAAAGTCAATGAAATTATTGCGAAGACCAAACAACACAGCTCACACAAAAATTTTAATAAAAGAATAGAAGACCACCTAGACACCTTAAAACAAAAACTCTTAGTCAAGAGTTATATGATAGCAAGATAGAAAAAAGCCAAAGAAAGAAAGGATAACAACAGACTATTTACAACAAGTGAAAAACAATTTTATAGAAAGCTTAAAGGGAACGTTACGAATATGATAAATCCTCCATCGGAAGAGAATCTAAAAGAATTCTGGCAAGGAATCTGGTCAGACAGCGCTGAACATAATAAAGAAGCTAGATGGATACAAGAAGAAATAGTTAGATCAGAAAAAATAGAAGAAATGCCGTTTGAAGATATAGATACTCTTGAATTAAATACGATTATAAATAAAACACATAACTGGAAAGCAGCAGGAATACATGGTTTGCATAATTTTTGGTAAAAAGATTACAAGCACTACATAGGACATTAGCTGAACAAATTAATGATATATTATTCCTCTTCCTTTCGGCGGCGGTTCGGATCGGACGTGTTTTTAGTAGTGTGACTGTTACTTGAATTTAAACATTATTTTATTCTAATTTAAGTATTTCTTTAAACCGAGTAACTCACCACCTAAACTCGGGCCCTCCTTGTCTATCTTGTGGGAACGTCCATTGAGTGCGGCGGCCATATTGGATTGTGTCGGAAATGTCTCTCTCACAATCTGATCTGTCAACGAGCGCGCCATCGAAGAAATTGCCAAGGCTGGATAAACCATTACTTCGAAACTTCGAAAAGTCTCGGAGTCAACTGGTGAGATTTGAACCCGGGCCGCGACGAGCGCGCATCGAGCTTGTAGCCGCTGCGCCGAGTCAACGTGTGCGTCACAGCGCGAAATTAGTCTCCTGCCTACGAATAATTATTCTACGTCGCGCACGCTGCTACGGTTCCGCATCGAGTGCTACGCTGCTACAGTGCTACGGCGGCCGATGCTTATCTGCTACGCGATACTTCACGCAGGGGCCTAGAAGTGATCGTCTACGCCGCTTACGCATTGAATAATATTACATTTTCGTAATCGCACGGACTTGTATTGCATCTTTGTTATACGAATTTCCAATTAACAAGATGACCTCGCTGATGAATAAGTCTTCCTCAGAGACTGAGATTGACCGAATGGCAACGGACGAAAATCGAACGCCACCTAATTTTGTGACTCAGAGGTCTAAGAGGAGCCGGGAGGACTTTTTCATTTGTGAACGGTTTGATGACTTCAAAAAAGAAATGAAGGAAATGTTGGCTTTTATGTTGACTCAGCAGATACAAAAAGTCACCTCAACTTTAAAGGAAATACAACTAACTAATCTAAACATAGAAAATACGGTCACACACCTTATGTCACAAAATAAAGACTTGGAAAACAAAATATCTGTGTTAGAAAACCAGTCGAAAGAAGACAAGAAATATATAACGCTTTTGGAGAATAAAGTAGAAGAAATGGAAACAGGAAGCCGTAAGGCCAACTTTGTAATAAAAAATGTGCCGAAAATAGCTGGCGAAACTAAAGAAGAACTTATTGGCTTAGTTATGACCCTTTCCAAAGGTATAGAATGCTCCCTCACCAAATCTGACATAAAGGACATTTATAGAGTGCGAGGGAAAAATGACATCCAAAATACACCCATTGTTGTAGAAACTGGATCCACTCTTATAAAAAATGAAATACTAAAAAAGGTAAAGTCATTCAATAAAAAAAACAAATCCAAGCTATGTTGCAAACATCTCGGTTTTAAGTCTCAAGAAGAAACCCCTGTCTTTCTGTCTGAGCATCTAACGGCTAAGTTATCTCGTTTGTATTTCCTTGCCAGAGATCTTATAAAAACTGGAGAGTATAAATATTGCTGGACTGCATATGGCAAGGTATATATCAGGAAGGATGATCAAGCGCCAATCATAACTATAAGAAGTGAAGAACAAATCCATCAACTTATAGTGAAAACATGACTTTCTGTGGAGTACTTTTCTAGTCATGCATCATTTATCACGCGCTATCTCTTGCCATCCTACCATAGTATTATCTTCGTAGCAATAAGGTACTTATCTATAATTTCTTCTATGTTTTTAAAAACTTTTTGTTATCCGAACCTACACAAACACTCTGAGCACACACATACATTCAGTATTTACGAACTAAACATACTTTTCAATCATACAAACTCACACAAACAAACAAAACATAAGTTATCTATCTACACCATAACACAAAAACAGTTCATGAAGCGTGCACCAAATTTTTACATAACACATATAAATTTGGAAATATACACTAAAATGTTCGACCAATTTCATAAATATATCAATTATACAAAAGAACTAATGACTAAATTTAAACATTCGAAACCATTCTTTCATAGAAACACCTTTGAAAATATCAATATAATTACCTCGTTACTTTCTCTCATGGTTTACTTTTATTATATGCATATATATCAATGTGGTATTTACGACTGCCTTGTGATGACCTCAGTAATATCTGGTATCTTTTATGAGTAATACAGTGCAAACAGTTAATGACATAGACAACATTGAAATATCGAGGACAGTTGAATGTGATTCTTCAAATCTTTCTGATCATATATACGTCAATAGAAATGATTTCACTATTATATCTCAGAACATAAGAAGTATATACTGCAACTTTGATGACTTCGTCGTTATGTTGTCTACTTTAAAATTCGAAACAGATGTGATAATATTAACAGAATGTAGATTACATAAGAATAAACATATACCTCAACTCAGCAATTATCAGTCTTTTGTATCAACAAGACAGATGAATCAAAATGATGGAGTAGCTGTATTTGTTAAAAAAACGTTAAAATCAAGAATTCAAGAAATTCATCTAGATCAGGCAACCTGTCTACAATTAGACATACTAGATAACACTGTTCTGTGTATATATCGGTCTCCATGCAACACCAACCTTGATAGGTTTATGGATTCACTCGGCCAACACTTAGATACGTTACCTACACAAAGAAATATAATAATAGCGGGGGACATAAATATTAACATTAGAGCGAAAGATGTAGAAATGTCTCATGATAAAAAAAATCGATTAAACTATTTTAACATGTTGTCCGCGTTTGGTATTTTACCTGGTCATACATTGCCGACCAGAGAACGGAACTGTTTAGACCATTTCATGTTGAGGATTCATAAAAAAAAGACATCAGCTTCAATTGCTGTCTTAAAAACTACAATTACCGATCACTGTACTACATTTTTATCACTTTCCAAAATAAAAAGCAAGGAATCCGCTAGTAAAATCACCACGACCATAAACTTTGAAAATGCACTAAAATATTTACAGGAAAAAAATCTTGCAGACTTACTTTTTTGTGACGACCCAAATTTGCTAACAGAAAAACTTATTCAAAAACTGATTGATTCTATTAAATATAACACTAACACAAAAGCTATCCCTAGCAGCAAACGTATAATTAAGCCGTGGATCACCCCAGGATTATTAAAATGTATTAAAAATCGTAATAAATTACAAAAAAGCTATCGATTAGATCCGTATAATGACATTTTAAAAATAACCTACAGCCGGTACAGAAATTACTGTAATAATCTTATAAAAAAATTGAAAAGAAAATTTGAACGAGAATTACTTGCTAAATCGGTTACAAATACAAAATTATTATGGAAAAATATAAAATCAATCACCTACTCAAATAAACCTAAAAATCAGAGTACTGAATTATTAAATATCTTGCCCTCTCCAACTGCATCGGTGAATTCTGTAAATAACTATTTTGCTAATATTGGAAAACAATTAGCTCAGCAAATACCGATTAACAAAACTTCTGGCCGATCTAACATTCCACCTCCACAAATTAATTCTTTTGTGCTATTGGACACTGACTCCAAGGAAGTAGAGAGTGTTCTAATGAGTTTGAAATCCGACAGTGCTCCAGGATGGGACAATATTCCAACTAAATTCCTAAAATATATTAGCAAGGAAATTGTTCCTATTATTACTCATCTGGTAAATCTCTGCTTTGGAAAAGGTATCTTTCCAACACTACTGAAGCAATCCATTATTACACCGGTTCACAAGGGAGGGAACAGCGACGATGTCAATAACTACAGACCTATTTCTGTATTACCAGGTTTATCCAAGATTTTAGAAAAAATAATTAATATAAGACTTTTAAATTATCTAAATAAATTTAAAATATTATCATCTACACAATTTGGTTTTAGACAGGGAATATCAACTGAGGATGCAGTTACTGCACTCAGCTCGCTGGTAACTGAGTATGTCGATTCAGGGAAAAAATGTCTTGCTGTATTCCTTGATCTAAAAAAAGCCTTTGACACCGTTTCTGTTTCAACCCTTGTGTCCAAGCTAGAAAGAATTGGGATTAGGGGAAACCCTCTTAGTTTTTTTAAAGATTATTTATGAAACCGAAAACAGAGGGTTAAGATAGGGACATATATAAGTAATGACGTGGAGGTATCATTCGGCGTACCCCAAGGAAGCGTATTAGGACCAACACTTTTCTTAACGTACATTAATGACCTGTGTAACTTAAAAGTAGATAACGCTAAAATCTTCTCTTACGCTGATGATACATGCATTGTCTTTTATGGGAATAACTGGACCGAAGTAAAGCACAAAACAGAAACAGGTATGGCTCAAATTGCTAATTGGCTTAATGAAAATCTCCTTACATTAAATGCAACCAAAACTAATTATATATGTTTTACAATTAGAAATCGCTCACAACCAGATCAAGATTTGAACATCAAAATACATTCTTGTAATCGAGCCATAAATTGTGCCTGTACATGTCCTATGATTAATAAAGTGACACAAACAAAATATTTAGGTGTCATAATTGACCAACATTTAAGTTGGTACTCTCACCTCGAACACGTTTCTAATAGAATTCAAAAATTGGGATGGATATTTAAATCATTGAGATACGTGGTCCCTGCAAGTATAGCCACAAAAGTGGGCTCTAAGAGAAATCTTCTGAATGAAATCTACATAGCCCTTGCGCAATCTGTGATAGTCTACTGTATACCTGTTTGGGGTGGGGCAACAAAATCAAAATTTATAGACGTAGAACGAGCACAAAGAGGTCTAATAAAAATTATGTATTTTAAGAAACGGAGATTCCCAACTGAAGGTCTTTATGAGATCAGTGGCCTGCTATCTGTTAGGAAGCTATATATCTGTGCCACAATCTTAAAAAAGCATAAGACACTTGCGTATGATAAAAGTATAATTTTAAAAAGAAGAAAGGATATTATTGCGCATGTGCAACAATCTAAAACCAATTTTGCTGCTATACAATATAATAAGCAATCGGCACGGTTATATAATAAAATAAACAAAAGCATATACATATACACTAAACATCTTCATGAGGGTAAGAAAATGATAATAGAATGGTTAAAATCACGCACGTATGCAGATATTGAATTACTTTTACAATAAGTAGAAATTAGTTATACTTGCACCGCCACACTCACACGTACATCATTCCTCATACACACATCCACACCACCCAATCACACCCCACATATCTCACACACTGCACACAACCCACACCACGCACACTCGACACACCTTACACACACCACACACATCACATACTCCGTAACCCTAACACAAAGACAAAGACAAAGACAAAGATATTTTATTTCAACTAGGCCACCAAGCGGCACTTTTGAACGTTACATTAAAATGATTCTACCGTGCATTCGGAAAGTAGCTTGTTATGGAGAAGAATGCACAAGAAACTCCATACTTACTCTTTTAAAAAAAAATTGTTTTTTTACAATATTTAGGAACATACATTATTAAATTCATACATGTGAGGACAATGCACCCAGAATAGCACTACCCACTATACCACCTACAGACAAAGTATTAGAAGTACTCACACATGTACTGCGCAGTTATATAATAGATACTAGAAAAAAAATTAACATCCGAAGCAGTCAAGTTATGACCAATCCCAACTGACGGCGTCCGTTCACGAACATGACGCATGAATTGGCACCACCCAGCTCAACCATCATGAAGGGAACCGGATGATCCAACACACGCGCCACCATCAGAGAGACATTTGAGAGAGCATGACACACTCAACGGCCAGGGCACACACAAGTCAACGAACGACGCATAGGTACAGTAAATGGTAGATTTACAGTTGGGTACATAGTACTCACACACGTGCTGTGCAGTTATACAATACTAAGGAAATTGAGTTTATACAATGCAAATATTAATAATTCATACAGTCTTCAGCAGGTCCAACAATACCTCAAAACAATAATGTTCTGCATATCACTTGTTATTGCGCCCTAGTGGTTGTGGATTGTGGAGCAGGACTAGCATTGAGCCAAGCATTTTTATCAATGATGTAATCCCCCAACTTATAATATGCCAGCCTACATAGTGTGCGTTTTATACAGGTTTTAAACTTCGTCTCATTCAGTTCAAGAATTTGGGGAGGAATTTTATTGTAACATTTTGTACAGTACCCCATGAAAGATGAGGCTACTTTAGCCAGTCTGAAACCTGGTTGAACTAATTGGTCCCTATTTCTAGTAACATAATTATGTCTGTCACCGTTTTTACTAAAAAGATGTAAATTTTTTCTCACGTACATGATGTTTTCATAAATATATTGACAAGGGACCGTCATAATGTTAATGTCCTTAAACAGTTCCCTTAGAGAATCGCGCCGGCGAAGATTATATATTGCTCTGACGGCTCGTTTTTGCAGAATAAAAATTGACTCAATGTCTGCAGCCCTTCCCCATAGTAGGATACCGTAAGACATTATACTATGAAAATAACTAAAATAGACTAGTCTCGCGGTATCCACATCGGTCAACCTACGAATCCTCGCAACAGCATACGCTGCCGAACTCAGCCGCCCTGCAAGGGATACCAAATGAGGACCCCATTGCAACCCCGAGTCCAGCGTGATCCCCAGGAAAACCGTTTTATCGACGAATTCTAGCTTCTCCTTGTTTAATATAATGTCACAATCAGTACTTTTGACATTCGGCAAGGAAAATTTTACGCACTTGGTTTTATTACCATTTAAAACTAAATTATTGGCAGTGAACCAATCCTGAACCTGCCGAAGCGCGTTATTTACGTCGTCAACCCGACAAGTACGTCTATTTATTTTAAAAATTAAAGATGTGTCATCAGCAAATAACACCATGTTTAGTTTGTTTTCCAATAAACGGGGTAAATCGTTTATGTATATTAAAAATAAGAAAGGACCTAAAATTGAGCCCTAGGGTACCCCCATTTTTACGTTTAACCCCGACGAATTCACACCCACATTAATGTATTTATTTTGTTTAATTCACGAGCGAGCAAGCGTGTTTGAATTTATAATAATTGTACTACAGTTAAATGGAATGCACACAACACGCGCTTATGTTCTTTTAAATTTTTTAGTTCAGTTTAATTTCTATTATTGTCTAGTGATAACGAAAAATGTAACTCAATAATTTTGTAAGTTGTACAAACATCCAAAGCTGTGGAAGAGCGGAGTCTCCTAACACAGGCATCATCATGCTTAAAGGGAGGCTCCAATCATAAACGAATGTATACTAGTTGGTACAGAAATAAACAATTTGAATTTGAATTTGAATATATTAAAAGGTAACGAAAATTTGCCAGAATTTCTCACAAAGGATATATATGATCCCAAAATCTAGTAGAACCCAGGATCCTTCACAATACAGACCAATAACTTGCCTCCCAACTATGTACAAAATCATAACGTCTTGCATTACTAACAAAATTATTAAACACACCGAAAAATATAACATTTTAACTGAAGAACAGAAAGGTTGCAGACGAGGGCATATGGGTTGCAAGGAACAGTTAATTATTGATTCCACTCTCTTAAAACACGTCCAGAGAGCAAGAAAAAACTTATACATAGCGTACATAGATTATAAAAAAGCATTTGAAAGCGTACCGCATTCATGGTTAAAGTTCTAAATATCTATAAAATCAACCCATTGTTAACAAATTTTCTTAAGAATACCATGGGGTCCTGGAAAACTACTCTTAAACTACAAACACAAACGTCAAACTTAACCATAGATGAAATAGCAATTAAAAAGGGAATATTTCAAGGGGACTCACTAAGCCCTCTATGGTTTTGTCTAGCCCTAAATCCACTCTCTCGCGCATTAAACGAATCTAAATTAGGATTTGACATAAAGAACAATAGATCACTACTACACCAAATAACACATTTACTTTATATGGATGATTTAAAACTATACGCTAATAAAAATACAGATTTACATGGTTTATTAGACATAACAACATCGTTTTCGAAAGACATTAGAATGGATTTTGGACTAGACAAATGCCGAAAGCTTAACATAGAAAAGAGTAAGATAGTAGGCGGACACAACAGATTCGGAAGAAGTAATAGAAGCAATGAAAAATGAAGAATTTTACAAATACTTAGGATACAACCAAGCGCGACTATTAAAACACAAATCTATTAAAGATAAATTAAAACAGGAATATTGTAAAAGAATCCATTCATTATGTAAAATGCAACTAGCTGGTAAAAATTTGTTCAAATCTATAAATACTTATGCTATACCTATACTAACTTATTCCTTTGGCGTTATAAAGTGGTCTAAAATAGAATTAAATGCACTCGAAATTAAAACTAGAACAATTCTTACACAACATAGATATCACCACCCTAAATGAGCAATCGAAAGAGTGATTATGTCCAGGAAGGAGGGGGGCAGAGGGTTAATTGAAATATCACATTTACACAAAAGGCAAATAATTAACCTAAAACAATTCTTTAATAGCAAGAAGAACACTAGTCAATTACATAAAACAATAACAGAGATAGATAACAAATATACACCACTGAATCTTAGCGAAGGTAATATTGAAACAATAGACAAAGCAAGACACATAGAAGAGATACATAAGAAAAAGGGAGACAGAAAGAACTACACGGAAGACATCCTAACGATCTATACCAAACACACATTGATAGGGAAGCTTCCAACAAATGGCTTGAATTAAGTGGGTTGTTTCCAGAAACAGAAGGATTTGTGCTAGCCATTCAAGACCAAGTCATTAATACCAAAAATTATAGAAAATATATTATAAAAGATAGTACAGTTAGAAACAATTTATGCAGAAAATGTCACAGCAAACCTGAAACAATACAACATATTACGGGAGCTTGTATGACATTGACTCAGAACGACTATACTCACCGGCATAATCAACTTGTTAATATTATACACCAAAAACTTGCAATCAAACTTAAACTCATGCAGGATCCGTACACACCATATTACAAATATTCACCCAGAGCTGTTTTAGAAAATCAATTATACAAAATATATTATGACCGCACAATAATTACAGATCACACTACTTATAAATACAGACCAGATATAACACTTGTTGATAAAGAAAACTAACACACATACATAATAGATATAGCGGTCCCAAACACTAATAATATGCAAAAAACTATCTCGGAAAAAATTAGGAAGTACACAGAGTTACAAGAAGAAATTACCAGAGTTAGGAAAATGAACAGAGTTACAATAGTTCCAATAGTAATATCAACAACAGGTGTTATTCCGAAACAAATATACAATAGTTTTAATGTTCTCAATCTATCAAAATACACATACCTAACACTACAAAAAGCTGCAATATTGAACGCTTGCCGAATAGTAAAAAAATTTTTACAGTTAGATTTAGATTACGATTTGAGTGCAGTACAAAATAATTTACCAGTTCAAATAGAAACTTAGGAGTTCACCTTGGTTCACACCCGTGAGATCTTACAAAAACACCAGGTTCTTACCTGAGAAACTTAAGTTTAAAAACCATAATAATAATATAATATGATGACGAACAACTACCGGAAATATATTGTGAAGGATGGCACAGTTGACATCTGTCGGGCATGTCACCAGCCGGGTGAATCTATCCGTCACATTTTATCCGGTTGCTCTAGTCTAGCTAACGGAGACTATTTGCATAGACACAACCTTGTAGCCAGGATTATCCATCAGCAACTTGCTCTTAAATACAATCTTGTGGATTCGGAAGTGCCTTACTATAAGTATGTGCCCGACCCAGTTCTCGAAAATGGCAATGTCACGTTGTATTGGGATCGGTCTATCATCACTGACAGGACTATTGTTGCCAATAAGCCTGACATAGTGGTGATAGACCGACTAGAGCGTCGCGCAATGATTGTTGATATAGCGGTCCCCCATGACGAGAACCTCGTGAAGGCTGAGAGAGATAAGAAAAGCAAGTATCTTGATCTAGCGCGCGAGGTTGTCGACATGTGGGATGTGAATACAGCAATCATTGTGCCGATAGTCGTGACGGCCAATGGCATAATAGCCAAGAGCCTCGACGAACATCTGAGGAGGCTCGCGGTACTACTGGACACGGCGCGTATAGTCAGGAGGTTCCTCTCTCAGGAGCCCTGACCACCGGTAGCTTGGACCCTGTTCCCGATACCGGTGGGCTACTATTTTTGTATTTTGAAATGTTTTTTTTTATTTTATTTTTTATAGAATAATATTTAAAAATGTAAAAATATGTATATAAAACGAATAAATGGAATAATAATAATAATAAAAAGTAAAATGACGAACAACTACCGGAAATACATTGTGAAGGATGGCACAGTTGACATCTGTCGGGCATGTCACTGGCCGGGTGAATCTATCCGTCACATTATCTCCGGTTGTTCTAGTCTGGCTAACGGAGACAATTTGCATAGACACAACCTTGTAGCCAGGATTATCCATCAGCAACTTGCTCTTTAATACAATCTTGTGGAATTGGAAGTGCCTTACTATAAGTATGAGCCCGACCCAGTTCTCGAAACACCGGTAGCTTGGACCCTGTTCCCGATACCGGTGGGCTACTATTTTTGTATTTTTAAATGTTTTTTTTATTTTTTTTTATATATAATAATACTTAAAAATGTAAAAATATGTATATGAAATAAATAAATGCATAATAATAAAAAGTAAATATTCTTGACATAGCAAGAAAAAAAAAAAAAAGTAAACAAAACGAAATTCACGGTGCAATATAAAAATAAAAAATTAAATTAATTGGAGCAGCTCAATCCCAAGCCTTTTTGTCCTCAACGTAATCTTTAATGTTATAAAACGCTTTCTGACACAACTTACGTTTAATGAATGATTTGAATTTATTAACACTTAGACCTTGAACGTGGCTTGGAAGCTTATTATAAAAGCGTACACATTGACATCTAAACGAGCCACCTATTTTCTTGAGCCTTGTTGTAGGTACTACAAATTTGTGTTTGTTCCTAGTATTTATGTTATGGATATCACTGTATTTTTTAAACAATTTCATATTTTTATGGGCATGTATAAGATGTTCATAATTATACTGAGAAGGCACAGTCATTACATTAATCTCCTTAAATTTCTCTCTGAGAGAGTGTGTCGGGCTTAATTTATAAATTGATCGAACAGTTCTTTTCTGCAAAACAAAGATAGTCTGGATGTCGGCGGCATTTCCTCACAACAGAATACCATACGACATTACACTATGAAAATAGCTAAAGTATACTAAACGGGCTGTCTCTATGTCAGTTAAATTACAAATTTTTCTAACAGCATATACTGCGGAGCTCAGCTTCTTTGACAACTTGTCTATATGTGCGCCCCACTGAAGCTCCAAAGTTAGGCCTAAGAATACTGTGCTATTTACAGGATTCAATTCTTCGCCCTTTATCATCACTTCAGTTTTCACCTGCCTAACTTGAGGTAGGGTAAACTTAATGCATCTGTTTTTTTTTCATTTAGAAGTAAATTGTTAACATTGAACCAGTGAACTACTTTTGACATCGCGCTATTTACATCGTCAGTAACCAGCTGCTGACGTTTAAGTTTAAACAAAAGTGAAGTATTATCCGCAAACAACACAATATTATGGTTATCCTGTATGAGGTAAGGCAAGTCATTAATATAAATAAGAAACAAAAAGGGCCAAGAATTGAGCCCTGTGGGACTCCCATTGTTACTATAGATTCGGGAGACCTTTTGTCATTAACGTCAAAGCTCTGAATCCTATTACTCAAGTATGAAGTAATAAGAGCCAGAGCGCTGTTCCGAATCCCGTAGTGGTGGAGTTTCCTGATTAGTGTTTCATGAAGAACACAACCAAATGCCTTGGACAATTCACAAAATATTCCCAAGGCATCGCACTTATCTTCCCATGCATTATAAATATGTCCTAAAAGCTCAATACCGGCATCAGTAGTTGAACGACCCCTTGTAAAACCGAACTGTTTGCTATGTAATAATTTATGTTTATTAAAAAATCTTTGCAATTGCTCTAAAATTAATTTCTCAAATATTTTACTAAACGTAGGTAGTACTGAAATAGGTATATTATTTGTAGGGTCTGAAGTACTACCTGTTTTAAACAAAGGTATTATTTTACTATTTCACATTAGGTCAGGAAACTCCCCACTGTCGATACAATTATTAAAGATAATAGCTAAACTAGGTACGACAATGTCAATAATAGACTTAGCAACTTCTACAGAATGTCCCCACAGATCTGCAGTCTTTTTAACATTTAAAGTGTGAAAGGTTTTAATTATGTCTCTACAAGTAATATGTTCAAAAATAAATTCCGAATCGCAAACATTAACATTTTCTTTTAGTATAGACTCAGCAACAGATGGTGATGAGTTTAGGGATTTAGTAGTTGAAATGGGAATATCTGAAAATAAATTTTCTAAAGCCACTGTGACTTGTGAGTCTGATTTTATGATGTTGTCATTAATAGACAGGCTGTAGTCAATATTTCGGTTACCAGATATTCCCGTTTCACTATTAATAATATTCCAAGTCGTTTTGATAACATTAGTACTGCTCTTAATCTTCGAACTCAAATAACGCGACTTGGCCATACAACAAACTTTTTTAAATAAATTTGAATAATGTCTAACATATAAATTAAATTCAGCAGTGTTTACATAAGTCCTTTCACTGTACAGCTCATAAAGCAGTGTTCTACTTTTATGAATACGTAGCCCAATCACTGAGTGAAACATTACTATTAACCGAGATAGTCTTGGGAATAAAAGTGGAATTAAATTGTTTACAGTATAATTATATTAAAAAAACCGGCCAAGTGCGAGTCGGACTCGCACACGAAGGGTTCCGTACCATTATCGCAAAACACTGCATAAAAAGCACGTTTGTTGTATGGGAGCCCCCCTTAATTTATTTTATTTTAATTTATTAATTATTATTTTCAGAATGTTTAGTTGTATATTTACATATACAACTAAACATTCTGTGAATACTTCAAGCGTCTACCTGTTGCCGTTATTAATACAGAGCCAAAAAACGGCAAAAATATCACGTTTGTTGTATGGGAGCCCCTCTTTCATATTTACTTTTTACTGTTTTTAGTATTTGTTGTTATAGCGGCAACAGAAATACATCATCTGTGAAAATTTCAACTGTCTAGCTATCACGGTTCATGAGATACAGCCTGGAGACAGACGGACAGACAGATAGACAGACAGACAGACAGACGGATCGCGAAGTCTTAGTAATAGGGTCCCGTTTTTACCCTTTGGGTACGGAACCCTAAAAATCATCATATAGATGATTTTTTTTTGGTTTTGTTTTGGCAGGCGTGGAAAATCCTCTTAGGACGCCCCAGACTGCCTCGCCCAAAACGAGCCAGCCTGGGCAGTGTCGGACTCACATAAGGTGCCACCGCCTAAAAAACCACGCCTGCCTCTAAAATATATAGCTGATTTCTTATTCAGCTCTTGTGACTATAATTTATTTATACTATGTGAGGTCCCTTTGCAGGAAAGAAAAAACAAATGAGCTCTTCGAGCCGAGTCCCCCGTGCAAGTTGACCCGTAAATCTGGGATTTGAAAGGGTTAGTGGATGTTAGTAGTTTTTTTTTTTTTTTTTCTCTCACGGTCTGTGGCTTTTTCTTTACACTATATATACAGTATGACATTTATATTTTTTTTTTTTTTTATTATTTTTTAATTTGTTAACTGCTAACCTAAGTAAATCAACTGGTATCCTTACATTTAGGACACTTACACTAAAAAATACTCATATTCTTACTCCTACTACAACAGATAAACTTGTAAAAGCAAAATTAAAAATAACATAAATAAACATTTTTATGGAAGTGTAGAGCCGTTACACTTTGCGGCCCTTTCCACAACCATTTCGGCGAAAGCCAAGAAATGAACCCGGCAATCATCGTCGCCAATCAAGCACGTGAACGCTTCCAGGGGGCGCCCCATCCTCTGTTCGCAGTCGTACCTCTCCCTTGAATACCTGTGGCAATGACTGAGGAGATGTTTTACGGTCTCGAGAGATGCATCGTCGCAAACGCAGGATGGGGTCTCAAACAACTTAAATCTATGCAAGTACTCGCGGAAACCCCCATGCCCCGTGAACAGTTGAGCTCTTAAATTGTTCATGGTTCCCACTTTTTCAAGGATCTTGTATGCACATCTCACGTCGCCGAAGAACAGTCCGATGCCCCTGTCTTGACTCGATTCCTTCGTAAATCGTTCCTGCCAACTGTCAAGCGTAGACTCCCTGATGGAGCGCTTAGCAAAGGATAGTGGGAATCTATCGTACACTGGAGCGGTTTTCTTATGCAGAGCAGCGTGTTTGGCCAGTTCATCCGCCCTCTCGTTTCCGGGTATGCCCACATGAGCCTTGACCCAATAGAGGCGTATTTGCTGATCCGATCGACCGGCCTCGGCGATGGCGTTCTGGATCAGGAGGGTTATTGGGTTCCGCGTGGCTGTATCAGCAATTGACTCAATCGTTGATCTAGAGTCCGAAAGAATGTTGGCCGATGTACTGGTCTTCTTGCCGTTGATGAAGGTGAGGGCTCTCAGAATTGCGACTAATTCCGCCTGGAAGATAGAGCAGAAATTCTCCAACTTGAGTCCGAACCTGGTGAACTCACCAGCCTGGTTCCAGCAAGAAACCGCAACTCCGACCTTTCCCTCTATTTTACTACCGTCGGTATACAAACGGGGCCAATCATTTTCGATGTTCAGCAAATCCTGTTCGCTCGAGACGCTGCAGAACTCTCTCTCAGTCCTCAGAGCAGGATGAGGTAGCTCGGTTGGATGCACGCGTGTTTCTAGTTCCCTGCCAGGCAACTCCTCCAGAGATTTCCCCCTTTTGATTTCGTACAGTCTCAAGTATTCGGCTGCTCTCAGGTCTAGGGGGATCACCCTTGCAAGGACTGCAGTGGCAATGAGAGAGGACGTCCTGTGCGCCTTGGAGATCTTTATTGCGAACATCCTGGTAATAGCGTCAAGCTTTTTCTTAGCGTATTTTTTCCTTGCTACATCTACCCATGAGCTGGCCGCATAGGTGGCAACTGGTTCAACGACTCCAGTGTATATAGTCCTCAGGATGTTCGCGTTAAGGCCCCACTGCGCCCTCGCCGCCCTGGCCACCATTTTAAAAATACTTGCGGTTCTCTTAGTTACTGCCTCCAGATGCGGACGGAAGGTTAGGCCAGCATCTATAGTTAAACCGAGGAGTTTTATACGATCTGTGTTTTCCAGCGGTATTCCCTGGAGGGAGAACTTTGGGTTTTGGTATTTTAGCTTCTTGGTCAAGATCATGGCTTGAGTCTTATGGGCTGCAAACCGCATTTTATGTGTGCTACCCCATTCCGCGATGCAGTCCAGCGCCTCGTTTATAATTTGTTCGAACTCGGAAGCCGTGTCCGCCTCCGCCACCACCACCAAATCATCCGCGTAAGCCTGGACGTGGGCCCTTAGATTATCTGCTGCCACCATGAGAGGGTCCAGCTGAATGTTCCAAAGGATCGGTCCGCTTATTGAACCCTGGATGCAGCCTTTAGTGGTTGGTCTGGTGACAGTATGGCTCAGATACTCAATTGTTATGCTGCGGTCAGACAGGGAGCTGTCGAGGAGACGCAGGGTGTCCTTATCGGTATTCTTCTCTATCAGCTGTTGGAGAATGGCTGGCCACCAGGCGTTATCAAACGCCCCCTCGATGTCCAGTGAGATAACCGCAACTATCTTCTTGGCCTTAATACCCCGCCTGATGAGGTTAACAATGTCGTACAGTGCGTCCTCCGTTCCACACTGCGGTCTAAACCCATACTGCCTCTTGCTGAGTAGATTCTCGCTCTCCAACGTCCAGGTGAGCCTATTTACCACCAGTTTCTCCAAGACCTTACTCAAGATTGGGAGAAGACCAATCGGTCGGTAGGCCTTGGCTGCGGTGTAGTCTGTTTTGCCTGGCTTTGGGATCACCCTGATTCTAGCCTCCTTCCAGGCAACGGGAAAGTGTCCTATTTCTAGGTACTTGTTGAACATGGCCAGCTACAATTCCGCGTGGGCTCTGTAAGACCGGTGGAAAATATCCGCTGTAAGGGCGTTGGCACCTGGCGCCTTCTTGGGGCTCATTCTCGCGTACACTTCCCGAAGCTCGGTGTGGGTAAACGGCAGTGCCGTCCTCGAGCGAGAGTCCCTTACTTGTGTGAGACGTTGCATCTCTATCCTCACGCTTTCCCTTGTTGTAGTCTGCGTCGGCGTATCAGATCCGCGGTCATCAGCTGGGAAGAAAGTCGTGGCAAGAAGATCAGCCGAGGAATCGGCTGAGAGAATCCTGTTGGTAAGTGGGTCCTTTAGGAGGCTCGCCTGAATCCGGCTGGTGTTCGAGCAACAGGTGATGATCCTTTGCGCACAGCTCCAGACGTTCTCCTCCTTTTGCCTTGTGCAAAAATCCTTCCAGCTATTTGTGAGGGAAGCTTCGATATTCTTTTTGTAGGCTTCCTTTGCTCCGAGATATTCTTCCAGGCAGAATGGCCTTCTTCTGGGGTTGGCGGTGTGGATGCGTCTTCTCAGTCTCTTCACTGACCCCTTCTCCTCCTCAAGCTCTTCTGTCCACCATGGTGGTTTTGTGCTACGTCTAGTTTGAACTAGCATGGGGATCGCCTCGTCACTGGCCTAGGTGATCGCCGCGATGTAATTTTGAACGAGGTTTTCCAGCGTCTGCGGGTCTGTGCATCTTTCTGTTTCGCTCAAGCTAATTCCCCCTTCGGTGATTATGTCTCCGAGGGTATCCGTGAAGAGATCCCAATTTGCCTTCCGCACGTTATATTTCCTGGTGGAAGGATGTTTTGGGATTGGTTCACGTCCCAGATTCAATTGAAAGGTTATGGTGCGATGGTCGGTGAGTCCAGCTGAGTTCTCATTTACCTTCCACTGCGACATCACCGCCAGCACCGAGTCACTACAGGCAGTGATGTCCACAATGCTGCTGTACAGTTTCCCTCCCCTGTAGGTATGGTAAGTTGGCACGCTGCCCTGGTTCAGGATGCTCATGTCATGTTGGGCCAGCAAGTCGGCAATCGCGCTGCCACGACTATTCTCCGCGCAGCATCCCCACCAGGACTCATCGCGTTAACGTCGCCGGCAAGAACGATGTGTCGAGTTCCAATCATGCGGATGACTCGTTCCAGCCTCCTGAGTTGTGGATCTATATCTAAATTCCCCTCCAAATATACATTTATTATTCCTAAAGTGAGATTCCCCAAGTGCAAAACCAATGAGCTAATATTTGGGCAATTGAGGGTTTGGTCGGTCACCGCTACCAGATTAGGATTGGCGACGACGATTGCCGACTTTACAGGGGTGTCTCTGGTGCCACCAGGATATTGGATGACGACTCCAGATGCCGCAAGAGTACCTTTTGCGCCCACGTAGGGAAACAGATTGTCTGTGTGGTGAAAAGCACTGTTGTGCTTCTTATCCTTAAATAAAGTAAGGCAAATTTTTATTTAATTTCCTTCTGATAAATTGCTCTTTTGTATTCTGATGTGATAAACTGCACTTCTTGCACATTTTAGAGATAAACCGCACTTTTTGTAAATCATTGCATTTTTGTATTATTATTATTCCGGGGAGGACGCCGGCCGCCGGACCACTTAGGACCTCGAGGCTTACCGGTCTCTGATAGGGTCCAAGCACCCGGCGGAAGTGTGCAGCGCATGAGATGGACACAATCCATTAACGAAAATGTCATGCGCGCATACTTTGGGGATACAGAGGGAGGAAACAACGTGTCCGGATGCTCTCTCTTATTTCAGGTGCTTGAGCCAGCCGTCAACGTTTTGGCCCAACGACTTTCGGATCAGGTGCGGGTCATCCAGAGTAATCGTATGGTAGATGATACTGTACTTGATCGCCTCCGAACGGAAATGGGTAACCGTGTCATTGCCCCATCGTCGCAGGCTGTGGTGCCACCACAGTCCAACCACGCTGACGAGGAGAGTAGTGACAGGGTTACGAACGTAAGTACCCAGTGCAATGAGGAATTGAGGAGTGCTTTGGAGTATGCTATTCGGGAATATCGCTACATGGCACCCGATTTTAGGCCACGATTACCTCGTTTGCTCATGCATAACAAAAATGGGGCGCTGGTGGCTGTTCTGGATTCGCAGTTATCCAATTATTTTGATGACTGCAAAGACCTCACTGATACACATTCGATCATGTACTGCGCGGCTGTAGCGGCATGTCGTGTAGCCCACGTCAAATTTGCAAATGACAGAGCTATACGACCGCAACCAGCCGTACCAGCTTGGCAGTGCAGGATCGAACGTCGTATTGGTGGGGCCAGAGCACTCATCGGCAAACTAATTTGTTTCAGGGAGGCCAATAATCGCCCAAGAGTGATGTGCTTTGTGAGACGGGCGTTTTCGGGGACTGATGTCAGCCCCCGAGACTATATATCCCATGTCACAGAGCGCATCGACTTCCTGAAGCAAAAAGTGTTTGCATGGTCAAACCGTATTCGTAGGTACAAGCGGAGAGTGGAGCAATACACCCAGAATCGTACATTCCAAAGTAATGAAAGGTGGGTTTATCGGGCTTGGAAGCGACCCGACCAAGGTGTGACTGATACGCGCCTGCCGGATGATGACGCTATGTGTTCATTCTGGCGCAGCATCTGGTCGGTGCCTGTCAGTCACACCGAAGGTGAATGGACTCGGGAGGTTGAACGAGCGTGCGATCCAATAGAAGAAATGGGGGCTATCACGATCAGCCCCCAAAATGCAGTCCGTCCGTTGCCGAACTGGAAATCTCCAGGGCCGGACATAAAATGTCTACAGAGGTCGCATGCTCGTTTGGCATCTCAGTACCAGGCAGCCTTAGAGTCTGGTTCGCTACCCAAGTTCCTTACAACAGGAATTACACACCTGCTCCACAAGACTGGTAGCGCTGCGGTACCCAAAAATTATAGACCTATTACATGTTTACCGACGGTCTATAAGGTTCTTACATCCATTTTGAGAGTTAAAATTAATAAACACGTCGACAATAACTCCATCATGTTGGCCTCTCAAAATGGATGTAGGAACGAGTCCCGCGGTACTAAGGAGCTACTCCTTATTGATGTGGCCATTAGCCAACAGGTTCGGCGTTCCCGAAAGGATCTGTCGACCTAAAGGCCTATGACTCGGTGCCTCATGCATGGCTCATGAGGATGCTAGAATTGTATAAAATAGATATAACTCTACGCACCTTCTTGATGTCGTGTATGGGCCAATGGAGCACAGTCCTTCGCTATCCAGGATGTCGAAATTTCCAGAGAAATAGCGAATCTCTAAGGATCGAGCGAGGTATATTCCAGGGCGATAGTTTGAGTCCACTTTGGTTTTGTCTAGCCCTGAATCCTCTAAGCATGCTGCTGGAGAATTCAGGGCTAGGCTATCGGTTGAAGAGAGGTGGTCAGGTTATATCTCATCTCCATTACATGGATGACCTGAAGCTCTTTGCCCCCAGTAATCTTCAACTGATGGAGCTACTAAAGGTAACTGAAACTTTTAGTAGTGCCATCAGGATGGAATTTAGTGTGAACAAATGTGCGGTCATGCATGTAAAGCGAGGGGAGATTGTGGAATCTGTAGGAATTCAACTCGCGGATTCCATAAACCTGAGATCCCTCTCTCCAAACGAAAGCTTTAAGTATTTGGGTATGTAGGAAGCGTTAGGTATCAACACTAATGGCATGAAGCACATGAAGCAATCTTTGAAAGAACGCTTCTTTGGCCGCCTGAAGAAGGTATTCAATAGCCTTCTTTCGGGCGGAAACAAAGTGCGCGCCTTCAACGGTTGGATCATGCCAGTATTGATGTACTCTTTCGGCATACATACTCAAATGGACTCAACCGGAACTTGACGCCCTGGATAGGCGGGTCCGTACACTGCTGACCGCATATCGAATGCATCACCCACGATTGTCGGTCATGAGATTGTATATCCCACGGAAGTGTGGTGGCCGAGGCTTTTTAAATGCCAAAAGCCTTCACAACCGCGAAATATGCAATCTCAGGGAGTATTTTCTAAACACCGACGTGGGTATGCATCGAGATGTAGTAACAGTGGACAAGGGACTCACCCCGCTCTCTTTGGCGAATGAGAACTGGCGCAAGCCTGTAGTGCTTGACACTAACGACCGCAAGGAGGTATGACAGAGTAAGGAGATTCACGGACGCTTTTTCCGGTCCCTACATGGGTCCGATGTAGACCAGTCAGCGTCCGTAGCTTGGCTTCGTTTCGGTGACCTCTTTGGGGAAACCGAAGGTTTTGTCTGTGCAATTATGGACGAAATTATCATGACGGATAACTACCGGACGTTTATTGTGAAGGATGGCACGGTTGACATCTGTCGGGCATGTCACCGCCCGGGTGAATCGATCAGTCACATTATCTCTGGTTGTTCTCGTCTAGCTAACGAAGAGTACTTGTATAGGCACAACCTTGTAGCCAGGATTATCCATCAGCAACTTGCTCTGAAATACACTCTTGTGGCAGCGGAGGTCCCGTACTACAGGTATGTGCCCGACCCAGTTCTCGAGAATGACAATATCACACTGTAATGGGATCGGTCCATCATCACTGATAGGACTATTGTAGCCAATAAGCCTGATATTGTGGTGGTGGACTGAATTGACAGGCGTGCAATGATTGTTGACATTACCGTCCCGCATGATGGAAACCTCGTGAAAGCCGAGAAAGATAAGCAAATCAAGTATCTTGACTTGGCTCGCGAGGTTGTCGAAATGTGGGATACAGCGATCATTGTACCGATAGTCGTTTTAGCCAATGGCTTAATAGCCACGAGCCTCGACCAACACCTTAGGAGGCTCTCGTTAGGCGGCTGGGTCAAGGGCCTGATCCAGAAAGCAGTACTGCTGGACACGGCTCGTATTGTTAGGAGGTTCCTCTCTCTGGAGCCCTGAACACCGGTAGCTTGGACCCTGTTCCCGATACCGGTGGGCCGGGATTTTTTATATTTTTTTATGTTTTTCTTTTTTGTACGTGTTTTGTAAAAATATTTAAAAATGTAACTAATAAGAAAAAATATTGAATAAAGGCTATAAATAAGAATAATTATATGAGAGAAGAAACGTTTACAGAGGGAATGTGTATTTCAGAGATTATAAAAATCCAAATAAGAAAGTTTTTGTTAAAGCTATTATAGATGAGGTGTCAGGTAAAAGAACCTATTTGTGTTAAATTTTAAATGAAGATTTAATTTGGAAAAGACACTTCAATCAGATAATACGTTCTTTGCCTTGTGAAAACCCTGAAATCTCTAAGGAAATTCATATTCCTTTTAGTATAAGTAACAATAATGCTTTTATGAAACCTAATAAACTTGAATAACTTTGAAGATCAAGTGGCTAAAGATTTCAGAGATTTCATTAAGAAAATAATTGTAAGTAATGATAATTATAAATGTGAGGATTTCCTGAAGTTATAGATAGCTCTAATGATGCTAGTAATTGTAGTTATAAGGATGAAGGTAATAAGAGTGTAACTCAGGAGCCTCAACCAGTACCTCAATCTTCTTTGAGGAGATCTTCAAGGACAGTTAAGGCTCCTGAAAGATTGAACTTATAAAGGACTAAGAGGAGGGTATTGTAGTGTATTTAGAATATAAGTATGGCAACACAAATTGAATATCTATGTTCACAAGTCTATATGGTAATCTCCGTAAAAAAGCAACCATCTTGGAAACCACCTACTAAGGTCGTATATATTTTATTTAAGGTATTTTAAATAGCTATGGAAGCATTTATATTTTATTAAAATATTTTAAAAGTGTAATGACACTTAAAAACTCATCGGTAATAAGGCACAGGTCAAGTCAAAGCTTCAGAGCCTTGATCATCGTCGCCGTGATGCCAGCTTGTCGGTTTTTTATCGGTTACATTTCGGGGAATGTGCGATGGAATTGCATCATTTAATTCCGCCCAGGCCGTTCCATCATCGGACTACTAGACGTAAGGCGATGCGTCATCGGTACATGGTGGACATCCCACCCATACGCACAAAACGTTTTGGGGAAACTTTTATTATGCGTACCGCTAAGAACTGGAATTCCCTGCCGGAGTCTGTGTTGCCCGATAGCTACAATCTAGGAGTCTTTAAGTCAAGAGTGAATGGGTTTTTGCTAGGCAAGCGTGCTTCACCGTCGACCACATCATGGCTTACCATCAGATGAGATAGTGGGCAAGGGTGAGCCAATAGATTATTTAAAAAAAAGTCAAATGCGAGACGACAGATGCGATGTGGATTTCTGTCTATGTTATTGGACGATTTTGTATAGTAAAACGCCTAGTGTCAAAATTTGTTATACAATGTGTGCAATATGGAATAACATGTGAAACCCTGGAGAAGTGGTGCTCTGATGCTGCGTAAGCCAGTGTGCATGACCCACCGCAGCCACCGACGATTCGATATCCAGGGGCCCTACCATGACATATTAAAACTATCATGGTTCCACTATTTAAGAGAGACGCAGCTATATAAGACAAATAACTCCGTCTCTTTTTCTCAATCATACCATGATAGTTTTGACACCTCTTGGTATGGGCATACCAAGAGGTGTCAAGTTGTATATATATTGTGTGGCGCTCCATTGGTATAATTGCTGCAAGGCGTACAAATATGTACGGTCATCCATCCACGCACCGGCCTTACTTAGCCATGAGTTTCATCATCAACATCATCATTTCAACCGAAAGACCACTGCTATACTTGTATACCGGTCAATGTGGCGACACTTGGGGTAAGCCAAGGCCGACCGGTCATGAATTTATAATGCCTTAAATAAAATAAAAGAACTCATATTCTTCACCATCACTAATTCCTCTTCCTCAATGCACTCCTCTTCGAAGTAATCGTCGCCGTAGCCCACGGGCAATGACAAGTCACTCCTGTTCTTCGGAGACCACGTCGAAGTTGATGTACACCAGGTTCTGGCCAGTCAGCTGCAGGAGAGGAAAGCTGCGTTTGCGGGCGATCATGAGCGCTAGGCGGTCATAACTAGGGAAAAGAATTATCTTAAGCTAGCTGCCGCGCGCGTGGTATTAGTACTGCAAAGTACCAATATCTTTATAAATTATAGTCTATGACATGTGATATTTTGATGCATAAGCTATACCTATTTCTTTAAAGTTTCATCAAAATCCGTTTAGTAGTTTTTGCGTGAAAGATTACCAAACATCCATCCATTCATCCTCACAAACTTTCGCGTTTATAATATTAGTAGGATGTGTATTTTCATAAACTGTTGATAATCATCATAAACATCATTTCGGCCGATAGTTCACTGCTAAACATAGGCCTCTCCCTATTGACACCATATCAACCGGTCCCGTGCGTCTCACTTCCACCGGATATCCGCCACCATAACCAAGTCATTGGTCGCTATGCCAGAAATTTTCGGCACCATCGATCATACCGTCTGAGTCCTGCCCACTACCACTGAAGTTTGCAATTCTTCGGGTAATTTTGATCCTCCTGCGGATATCCTCATTTCTGATGCCATCACGCAAGGTAACTCCGAGCATCCCGCTCCATAACCATTTGAAAGAAAAAAAAGAAAGAAATCAAGAAAAGAAAATATATTTATTTGTGACCCGCACAGGAGACACGAGAGATAAACAAAAAAAACAAAAAGTTAAGCAATAATAAAAACAAAAATACCCCGTGCGACACCAAAAAGGCTCCTACCTCAGCATAACTTGCATGCATTCTTGCATGCTTTGGGTGACTAAGCCTTCTAATGAGGCCCACTGTGAGCGACTGCGGCTCAGTTCTATAGGTCATGAAATTCAGGTTTCAAATTATTTATAAACAGTTTGTGTGTGTTGTGAGTTTAGATTCAGGTGGGCCGATTTTGTCATTGCAGCCGAGACGGGATGGACACCGAAGGCGAGGCCTTTATGGAGCCGCGAGACTGAATTGACAAATGCCCACGTATATCAAACAACGTTTCTCAACACACTCAAAAATAAATATAGGAAAGACTATGTAATTGTAAAGAAAGGCCATTATTGTATGGGTCCTTTTCGGACGAGGAGACAACAAATGAGCGACATTCAGGTTTCTTGATATGTACGGTTACAATGTACCTAACTAATCACTTTAAGTAATGGAGAATAAAGTAAACGGCATTCCACCAAACACGTAGTTTTATCTACACGAACAGTCGGTAACTTCGTAGTATAAATATTTAAAAAAAAATGTATAATACAAATTATAGACGATACCATTTCAATTGCAACATCAATAATAATAATAATAGTTTATTTGGCATAAAAAACAAATTACACAAAACAAATGGTCATGAAACTCTGGTGCCCGTGATAGGTAATGAGAATCTGTATTACAGGTCACCAGAATTCCATCCCCCAGCAATTTATACACATTTTCAATTTGTGATACCAATAAAATCAAGGCAGGCAAGCATAAAAAAGGAATATATATATAATAAATATGGACGAACAGTACCGCTTAGGGGTCTGATCGATGCGCATGTTTGTGTGAGTGTGCCGTTTAGAGCGTGTGTAGATAGTTTCCGTACTGTTCGTCCATATTTATACTGTGGTAGTACTGGTACTGGTGTGGTGTGGAGTGGAGTGGCGTGGTGGTGGGTGTGGTGGTGTGGTACTACTGTGGTGTAAACTTAAGGACTGTTTTTCTCCTTAAGTTTTATCACAATTCACAACTCAATTAAAACCGCCATCTTCTTCCTCGATCTCCTGTCTGATTGTATCTTGTTCGTGCCAAAAACTAGTGCTTAATGTTACGTCTAGTTGACATCTGTCAGAGTCGAAACCATATCATTCACTCTTCGGAACGAAATCTTTAGAAGTGCTGAAATGGCATCCTGACTATTGCGAGGCCGCGAGCATTATATTGGCCTGTCATATCTCACACACCAAACAAAGTAACATTCCATTTGGATTCGCTCATCCATCCCTGACATGCATACACTTGCACCCACAAAACAGGAGAATTTCCTAGAGTTAAGTTTTTTTTTTAAATAAGAAATAAGAAAATAAATTTTAGTATACAAAAAAAAGTTTTAATCACTCTCCTGTAAATCACTTTTTCGCGCTTTAGTATTTTTCTTTTTCTAGTGACGATTATATTATGACAAGAAATCTATTATTGGGAATGTAGAAGTTCGGAAGTAAGTTTCTAGTCTTTAAAAAAATACTAAGGCATATTTTGATGTCTTTGCCTAAAATAAAACCTATTTTACAAAAGTATAATTACTTAAATTTATATTTCGAGATAATTTCCATAAGAGCCCTACAATGGAAAATTGAACTTTGTTGTTCCAAAATTTGATCATCATTAAAATATGGATAAAAAAAACTGGGACTGGGTAAAAAAAATATAATTCTATGTAGACCGTCAGTAAGATTATCAAAAGATATTGGACACTTATTTTTTGCTTATCAAAATCAATAAAAAATTAAAAAGATAAAGCGCATCAAAGTTCAGGACTTGTGACTTCAATTTTGAGTAAAAAGTGTCCTAAAATGTGAAGACACGCGAAATTTCAACTGTATATGCATCGTCGTTATTTATTGTTTACATGACAAATGAAAAAACACATCCATCCATCGTCCAATATTATTTATTAATCTACCTGACAGACTAAAAAATACTGTTTACCCATTAATCATTAGACATCGAACATCGAAGCATTATGGGATGAGTTTACTGCTTTATTTGAATTTTTGTATTATGTGAGTATATTTTTGTGAATGTTGTGCACGTCTGTTATTGACATAAATACCTGTATAAGACCTCATGAAATGTAATAAGTCCATGTTTGTGTTGTTGATGTGCCTTAAATAAATAAATGAATGTCATATGCTAATTCCTTGAAGTCATCAGATCGAACGTCTGAATTGCCAAAATGCCATAGTATCTATGTACCACAATTTCTAATATCCATTAGATCGAGCGTCCGTTTCGCCGAAAATCCATTGCAACGATAGTCCTATCCATCGCATGTCTATTGGATCGACGTGCCAGTAAGTCGAATTTTATAAATTGATTAAGGAGCTCGTTACTAAATTATAACAGCCGCACGGGTCCTTCTTCAAGGTTAAGAAACGCTTGCCGAGCTTGGTCATGGATAGTCAGCTTTACATAGCGAGATTCCTCCGTGCCTCGGAAAACACGTTAACTGCCGGTTTCCCAGCTCAGAATTATCGAGCTGTTAACGTAATCGACGAATAATCGCCGGTTAATTTTACTTTCAGTTTCTCAACACCAAGTCACAGTGTTTTATAGACCCAAAAAAGTGACATCGGCTTTTTATTGGCTATTTCTAATTAATAGTTCATTATAAATGCACGAGTAGAACTCCCATGTGCCAATTTTGAATAAATGTTTTTTTTTTTAAATTGCAAAGTTTTTGTGACCTTTAAGGTCAAAAGAACAAAAAAAAATCGTATAAAAGAAACTGTACACAATTGAATTTTGTTCGTATTGCAGTTTTATTAAGCAAGTCAAGGAGAAAATTATGTCGTGTTTAAGTAATCAAAAACGATAATAGAACTCGCAAAAAAAAATGTTTTACCGAAATCAGTATTTATTTTTTTATTCATATTCTAGCTCGAAGTAGAACCTCTGTCTGGTACAAACAGATTCCTTATACGAAGGTTTATTATCCATCAAAATATTACTTGCAACTTGGGCCTTGGTTTTGAGAAAATTATTTTCAAAAATATGTGTTAGGGTTGTCTCTATTTTGACCATTTGTGACGATTAGTTTTTATCACATAAAATCAGCAGGTCTTTTATCTTCTATAATGGTATAATTCTAACAATTGATTTTAAAACACTTTTCACGTGAAATGGTACACAAAATATATAACCAACGAAGTAAATTTAATTGAATAATAATCAAGTAATTCTAATTCCCATTTTTTCCGATGGGAACATGATATAAATCACACTAAAACTAATTATAGCTTTACCCTCTTACAAATAAACGCGGAATAAAGTTATACCAGGTATAACAAAGGTATAACCATACATTTTCATAGGTTTATACTTGGTATAACTTTATGCCGCGTTTATTTGTAAGAGGGTTATAGTATTAATAAAGTATTTTATTTTTATTTTATTCCATTTAATACACGCAATTATTTTATTTAATCAAATGATGGCTTTCTCTTTTGACAACTGTCGCTATAGTCCCGTGACTCTAGCTTAATTTTTGCTGACAATTCAAAAGTAGCTTTTATACGAGTCAAAATAAAAATGTATAAATATTTTTATTTCAACTAATCCAAGTTGTAATAAAAATATTTTGAGTTTTTGATTTTAACTCGTACAAAAGTTGCTTCAGCGATGTAGGATCGAACCAACTTTGATGTACCTAGGCTGTAGGCTTGTGGAAGACATGTTACCGACTCGAATAATGACGTTCTCTGCGACGAGAAACACTAAAAACAGCATTAACATTTTCACACTTTGAAAAAATTCATTGTAGTACAATCGATCCCTGTCTGTCTATATACACAGGAGTCCCCGCGATTACCTTCTACTTAACCTATCTGTGTCATCATGGGTGTTGTTGTTTACGATTCAATAGACTATATCTGCAACGTGCACTTTGATCGATAAGTCATAAATACTTTTAAACTAAATTATAATTAACTTTAGTTGATTATAAAACGCCAATATTAATTGACCTTTGTGACACCCCTAAATTTGGAATTTTGACCTCGGTACATAAAAATCAATTTCTCGAAACCTAGGCCCAAGTTGAAAGTAATATTTTTATGGGTGATAAACCTTAGTAAAAGCAATCTATTTGTACCAGACAGAGGTTCTGCTTCGAGCTAGAATATGAATAAAAAAATAAAAAGTGATTTCGGTAAAACATTTTTTTTCGTGTGTTCTAATATCGTTTTTGATTACATAATTACGGGCTAATTTTCTCCTTAAATTGCTAATTTTCTCCTTAAATTTTGGTCTTTTGGGCTTCAAGGTTACGAAAACATTACGATTTAAAAAAAAAACAACGACACAAAATTGACACATACTCGTGCATTTGTAATAAACTATTAAGTAGAAATAACCAATAAAAAGTCGATGTCACTTTTTTTGGGTCTATAAAACACTGTACAAGTGTGACTAGTCGTTGACAATTTGTCACATTTGAGAAAAATCTCGAATTAACCACATGTTACAGCAGTTTTGGTTTTCTGAACACCTTTTTCAATGTTAATCTCTAGTCATCGAGCCTAATTTATAATTCTTGGAAATTGGTCTATTATTCGCAGTTTAAAATTAATATTATGATTTTAAAGGATTATATTAGGATAAAAAGATAATAGGGGTCGGCGAAAACTATGGTATGTGTTGAGTTATAAAACATATTATGTTAATCAAGATCAATTATTTAATTATCAAGATTAAAAAAAATAGGTTATTACAAAAAAATTAAATTAAATACATTATAAAAACATGACACAATTAATAAAAATAGTTATTTTGTATTTATGTAAATAAAAAATAAACTGTTACTGACCTGGGAAGTCCCCAGGTCAGTGTTGACTGTACCCTGTACTTGTACTTATCAAGGTCAGTTTCTGGATAGGTTTGTATTTAACTTGAAGCGGCTGGGGTGGTGATCGCGCCAGAGTAAGCAACACTAACCAAGGTCAGTCTGTGGTTGAGTGACCACTTTTTTTGGATCGCTTGTTTATGGATAAGTGACTCCGCCAGGGTAAGCAACACTAACCAATGTCAGTCTTTGGGTGGGTGACCATCACCAAAAAAAATTTGATTACCCATTCTAAAGTCACCCCGCTAAGTTAAACAACATCTACCAAGGTCACCCATCCAAAAACAAGCGAATCCAAAAACAAGTGAATCCAAAAAAAGTGGTCACCCATCCAAACACGGACCTAGGTAAGTGTTGCTTACCCTGGCAGGATCACCTATCCAAAAACAAGCAAACCAAAAAAAACGTGGTTACCCATCCAAAAATCGACCTTGGTAAGGTTTGCTTAACTTGGCGGCTACACCAACCCAGCCTCTCAAGATAAAATACTATTTAAAGTTATAGTAGTGAATGAAGGGAATGAATGCCAGCTAGGGTAGCCAACCGAAATAAATTAATGTTGAGTATTTAATGTAACAAGCGATTACGTAATTTCTAGATGATGATGAAGTGTTGAGAAACTCACTGACAACTGGCGACTGATTAATTTGTGACAAATTGTCAGCTGATTTGAGATGTGACGTCGACTTCAAAAACTGGCCCTAAATGTTTTATTGGAATGCGCTTGCCATGAATTTCTTAGCAAATAACAAGATTAAGAGATACATACATATATATATTTCATTACGATAAATAAATTAATAAATTGTATATCATGAAAATGGATTCATTTGCTATAAAGTTTATGCAAATAGACAGAAATGTAAATAGAATTTGTTTTATTCAACCGAAATAAATTAATGTTGAGTATTTAATGTAACAATCGATTACGTAATTTCTCGATGATTAAGTGTTGAGAAACTCACTGACAACTGACGGCTGGTTAATTTGTGACAAATTGTCAGCTCATTTGAGATGTGATGTCGACTTCAGAAACTGGCCCTAAGCCGTCGGTCTCGGCTGTAATTTGTAGATCTTTGACAGTCATTACAGAAGCCAGAAAATCAAATACCAGTCTTTCCAAGGGATATCGTGTTTCCCAGTTACTAGATTATGGAGGTCAGACAGGTACTCTATGTAAAATACTGATATTCAGTTGCATTCGGTAATACTAGAAGCCGACCCCAATATAGTTGGGAAAAGGCTGCCATAATGATTTTTTTACTGATTATTTTTAATTGTTACTAAGTCTTATATTTTTGTCCAATGTCGAGATTTAATGTTTTATAATGTGTGACCTATGTATTTATTTTTTGTATTTCATAATATAATTGGAATGCACTGAGAATCTTAATAAATAAATAAAATTAATATTGGTTATGTTATTAGATTTATTCTTTTATTAAACACATATTCTTGAATCATTTAGGAACTGTATACACATCCTTTGATATGTATGCCTTTCCTAGGCAATGTGTACATTAATTAATGATAGAACTATTATTTCACATATTTCCTAAATAATAAATAAGCCTGGAATTCTATAGACTGCCTAGGAATTCTATAGAATTCCTGGTTTCATACATTTTCTATAACATACATAAATGTTGATTAAACCTGGTTGGTATTTTATTATCCCATTTTACATTCCTTCTTTTACTTTTCTTGAATATTTTACGTAGAATAGCTTTCGACTTACTGGCACGTCGAGCCAATAGACATTCGCGATGGATAGGATTATCGTTGCAATGGCTTTTCGGCGAAACGGACGTTCGATCTGATGACTTCGAGGAATTAGTCATCGAGCATATGACATTCGAAATTAAGCAGTAAACCCTTTGGGATGTATCTCGAAATTAGAATTCAAATTTTCATTACGTTCATGTATTCATTTCCCTCACGAAAACAGTGTGCTTTGATTTGTTCGACAAATCTTGTTTGCATAATTATTGTTCGGTAAACTAATATTTTTTGACTTCGTATATTTAGCCATAAAAAGAACATTCGCGACAGTATTTTGCGACATAAATTTTTATTTTATGTCGCAAAATACTGTCGCGAATGTTGCTTTTCTTCTATTTTGATCGACTTTTTTATGAGCCTCTTACTACAAACTTTTGAGTCATTTCATCAACCTCAACGACCTCAACACAATCAAATTGACAGTTACATATTATTTTTTTTAATTAATCGGGGGCTTTTTACGTTGACATGACGACTGACAAGAACAAACTGGAAGTAGTTTCTTAAACTTTCTTCAGACATATTTTGAATATTGTTGTCAGAAATTGCTTAAAAAAGTTGGCAAACCTTTTTATTTTATCTAATACTAGCTGGTCCCCGCGGCTTCGCTCCCGTGGGCCACCCCACAGGACCCGTTATCAGGATTAAAAAATAGCCTATGTTACTCAGGAATAACGTAGCTTTCTATTGGTGGAAGAGTTTTTTAAATCGGTCCAGTAGTTTCGGAGCCTATTCGGTAAAAACAAACAAACAAATAAACAAACAAACAAAAAACATATTATAGTATAGACTAGCGGACGGCTCGCGGTTTCACACACGTAGTTCCCGTTCCCGTAAGAATACATGGATAAAAAGTAGCCTACGTCACCCGGGGATAGTGTAGCTTCCCAACGGTGAAAGATTTTTTGAAATCGGTCCAGTAGTTTTAAGTTTATTTGTTACATACAAAAATACAAATCTTTCCTCTTTATAATATTATTAGTATAGATAGTGGCCTATCTTGCATTGAACCATTATTTAGAAAGCTCGACTCAACTCATATGCTACTTTTTATCGACAGGTCACGGAAGCGAAGCCGCGAGAAATAGCTAGTGTCTCATAAAATCTTAGACAGTATGTGGTTCGTTCTGTTGTTCCTTGGCGAAGGACAGGAATACTTCTTCGAGGGTGGTTTCCGTGACGGAGTAGTCTTCGATTAGGTCGGGGAACTGGGCTTGAAGGGACTCTAACTCAGCGAAGATGACGCTATAGCGCATCGTCTCGTTTATATGGTAGTGTAACATCGTCTGCGGAAAAAGTGGAGTAAGGTTAGTATTTTTTGGAATTTGAACGTTACGTCAACAGCATCATTATTTCAGCAGAAATAAGTCCACGTCTGTACATAGGCCTCCCCCAAGTGTCGCCACATCGAGTGGCGGACGTCTTGCATCCACCGTATTCCCGCAACCTTAAGCATCTTATCGCGCCACCTAGTGGGAGGCCTTCCAAAGAAGCGTCTTCTCTCCGTTGCTGTTTTCGCGGTTGCCACTCCAGAACAGAACAGCAACGTGGCTTACATATGAATGTTCACCATCCATATTTTCTCAAGGCATTAGGCATTAATCTGTAGCATCATCTATACGTACAAACTATAAAATTGACCTGATGTCACACAAATCCTGCATCGCACAATGAAAGTTCTACCCGGGATTTGAACATATCGTACCTTCAAAGTAAAACCGTTACTAAACAAAAATGTCCAATTTTACGCATGGGCAAAAACTATAAAAATACACTGATTTTTGCAATAAAATGTAGGTACATGATACTCGGAGCCATTTTTTGAGGTCATATGATGGATATTTGTTTACTCTATTACATACAATTCAGAAAAGTTATATTGTTTTAATAGAACTTTATGTATTATGATTTTTAATTTTTATAGTAATACTTTTCCATTTTTTTTTTCAATTATTTTATTTATTTATTTATTTCTCACCACAATAAACGTTACAGTCAATGTTACACTAACGGTACATGATATAATTTAGTTTACTGTGGTAGACTGGTGCCTAAGCTAGGCTTTAAGGGCCTGTGTTTCAGGTCACCAGGTCTGCACCCTCTAGCAGTTAGATACATTTCATAATAATACAAAATTCATTTAACAATTTCAATCACAGGTTGTGTAATGTTAATAACTTTTAAAAGTCTGTAGCTCAAAATGGAGTGTTAAAAAAAAGGGAAAAATGGGAATAAAAACAATCTAAAAGTATTATGGTTTGGTGTAGTGTTAGTATTGTTAGTAAACATTTTTGTTAGTAAGTATATGTGTTTGGTGTGTGTATATGTATGTCTGAGATTGCGTGTGTGGGGGTGTGTGTGGGTGAGGAGTTTATTAGATAGCATTCGGTATACTAATTAGGTCACGGTGGTAAGTAGTTTTTCGGTGTCATAATTGTTGAGTCCCAGTAGCCACATGGTAAGCTTCTTTTTGCATTGTCCCTTATTGAGGTTAAATATGGGTTGCATTGTATTGATTTTGTTGTACAAAAATCTTCCCAAATAGCAAAAGAAGTGGTTAGAAAAAACAGTCGAAAGGAGAGAGTGAGTGCGAGTTACGGCTTATATCGTCTCTTACCATGTGTCATTGACGGGTGATAGATGAGTAATGAATGTTGTTTTAGTAGAGTGTTCAGGATAAAAAGTTGTCGTACTGTAAGGGTTTTTGATTGCTTGTAAGGAAGATCTGTAGGATAACGGTATGGAAGAAAATTAGAGACTTTTAAGTTAACTCTCTGGGCTCTCTCGAGTTCAAGGATAGTGGTTTTAGGTGCACCACCGCAAATTGTTATGCAATAACTCATCAATGACTGAACGAGGGCGAAGTACCCTGATCTCTTAAGTTTGGCGTCAGCCACTTGTCTCAGGGTTTTGAAAATATATCAATTTACGTAGCCTAGTAATGAGTGAGTCTATATGTTGTTGAAATCTAAGGGTGTTGTCAACTATTACCCCAAGATATTTCACAGATTCAGCTTTAGACAGGTGGAAACAAGTGCAGGTTGCATCGTTCGGAGTTGAGCACGAGTGAACTTTAATGGTGTCTGGCACTATAGGAAAACTTGATTTTTTGAGAGCAAAGGTAATTTTAATGAGTTTTACTCTCATTTAGTGTTAGTGCGATACTACGCAGACATTTTGTGACAGTATTAAAGCCCGACTGAGCGTACGAGTACATATCGCTCCAGGTAGACGCACTAAACATGAGGGCTGTGTCATCAGCAAAACTTATAATTCTGCCCTTAGGAAGGGTGAGCATACCCAGGACGTTAATAAAGATAAAGAAAAGGGTCGGGCCAAGCACGCTGCCCTGAGGCACGCCGTAGGTGACTTTCCCTTCATCACTAAGAAAATCATCTATCTTAACGCACTGAGTACGGTCACTGAAGTAGTCTTTAAAAAGCTGGAGTTGAATTCCTATAATTCCCAGGCTCTCCATCTTTTCAGACAATATAGGTACAGAAACCGTGTCGAATACCTTAGCCAGATCTAAGAATATTCCAAGGACTTTTTGCCCTTTGTCTCTGATTAGTAACAATATAATTCGTCAATTCATGTATTGCATCCGAAATTGACATGCCGGTGCGAAAACCAAACTGAGATGAGGACAAAAGATTATGCTTTTCCAGGTAACTGACAAGTCTAATATTCATGATTCTCTCAAGTACCTTCGACAAGGCGGGGAGCACCGCTATTGGCCTGTAGTTATCGTCACGGTCTCTGTCCCCATTCTTAAAGATCGGGTGTATAATAGATTTTTTAAATGCTTTTGGGAATTTGCCTGTGGAGAGTGCAAGATTATAGATGTAAGTGGATGTCCCATACCATCCCACTGCGCTGTTATTGCGTAAATTCATTATTAAATTTCCTACCTCATCCTCGTCGGTTGGTAAGAGTATCATGGATCGGGGAAGTCTAGCGCTGTCATCAGTAAACGATGCTGATGGACAGATAATAATTTTCTTAGCAAAACGCTCACCAACCGCAGCAAAGAAGTCATTAACACTGTTAACCGAGAGCTTTGGGGTGTCTAACAACATTAGGAGAGGTTTAGAGGTTTCTTTGTGAGTAGCCCTATTTGTTAATGTATTTATTGCCGACCAGAGTTTTCTCAAATCAAATCAAAATTTCTTTATTCAATTAAGCCATTAAGTGGCACTTTTGAACGTCAAAAAAATAATAATTTAAAAGTAAAAATAATTGATTCTACCGTCCATTCGGAAATGTAGCTTGTTATGGAGAAGAATGGACAAGAAACTCAACACTTACTCTTTTAAAATAAAAAGTGTTTTACAAGTAGTTGGTTACATCATTTCTTGTTGGTAAAATACATATATTTGAGAATGATGTAAAAAGACGTGCATGTTACGTATGCATAGGAATCTGCTGACATTGCGGATAATATACTTACATAGACCTTGTCGACAGAGCAGTTACCGTGAAGCCAACGCACGTAGCTAGACATTCGCTGACACAGAAACGTACGTAGCATCAATATAGGAAGTTACGGACGCTGCAATTATCAAATTTGGAATGGACATCTGTAGGTTCGCTAGTTGTAGTTAGTAGTTGTACCCATTCCATGTTCCAACCTCGACTTGGAATGGTCAGTTTTAGGATAATTAATTGTAATTAACTTTAATAATTAAAAGTTTAGAATCATTTCGGGTTTCTTTCCAATCCCCCGGCTGTGGTAAACGTAATTTGCACGTAAAAGCGTCTAGAGTAAAACAAACAATTAAAAAAATATCAATACATAGGCAATTAAAAGCAGGCCGAGGCAGTCAAGTTATGACCAATCCCAACTGATGGCGCCCGTTCACGAACATGACACATAGATCGGCACCACTCAGATCAACCATCATGAAGGGAACCGAATGATCCAACACATGTGCCACCATCAGAGAGACATTAGAGAGAGCATGACACACTATTGGCTGCCAGGGCACACTAGTATACATATAGTAGACATACAGGTACAGTAAATGGTAGATATACAGTTGGTACATAGTACTCACATATGTGCTGTGCAGTTATATAACACTAAAATAAATTGAGTTTATACAACACAAATATATTCATACAGTCTTCAGTAGGTCCAACAATACTTCAGAACTTTTCCGCTTATCACTTGTTTTTGTGCCCTAGTGGCTGTGGAGCAGGACTAGCGTTGAGCCAAGCATTTTTATCAGCGATGTAATCCCCCAACCTATAATATGCCTACCTGCATAGTGCGCGTTTTATACAAGTTTTGAATTTCGCCTCATTTAGTTCTAGAATGTGGGGCGGTATTTAATTGTAACATTTTATACAGTACCCCATAAAACATGACGCTACTTTAGCCAGCCTGAAACCTGGTTGAATTAATTGGTCCCTATTTCTAGTAACATAATTATGTCTATCGCTGTTTTTACTAAAAAGATGTATATTCTTTCTAACGTACATGATGTTTGCGTAAATATAAAATTCCTAGATTTTTTTTTACCAGATTTTGTCAGTTCGCTTTTTTCATATTCCCTTTTTAACTACCCTAGCAGTTTGTTACAGAAATTTCTGTACCTAGTGAAAGTTATCTTTAGTGTTTCATTATTTGGTGACTTTTTATTTTTTTTATGAAGGTTGTCTCTGTGTCGAATGCAGCGAAGAAGACCTGGAGTTATCCATGGCTTCACAATTGTTTTACGGTTAGATACTTCGATAGATTTAGAGTTAGTTTCAATCTCTTTATTAATTAAGTTGACCATGGTTTCAGACGCTTCGTCGGGCGTTTGTGTGTTGTAAACATGACTAAAGTCAACTAGCTTTAGGTCTGCATCAAGCTGTTCATGATTAATGCGTACCACTGTTTTTCTTGGAGATTGTTTAAAAGTCTTTTTAGCAAAAAATAGCATTACTGTGTCATGGTCAGTTAATGCAGAGTGTGCAACTAGTGTTGAGGCAGGGTATTGTGTTTTTAGAATGAAGTGATCGAGACATGAGTTGAGTCGTGTGGGCAGAGTATGAAAGGGCAATAGGCCATGTGAAGCTAGTAAGTTGAGATATTTATACTTGCTTGGATCACGGCATTGCTCATTGATATTTATATTAATATCAACGGTGGATATGATGTTATTATAGTGTGCGATACTAGTTAAAGTCGTGTTTAAGGAATTGAGAAATTTGGTAATGTCTTTGTAGCTTGGAGGGCGGTAGATTGCTAGTACTATAGTGTTGTCATCTACTTTTAACAGGAGACAATTTGCATCTGACAATGAGGGTTCTTGTAGAGAAACGTTAAGGTGTGTGTGTGCATAGACTACTACTCCCTCATTCTGTGTTATATTGTTCTTGGATGAGAAAGAGTTGAATCCCGTCAAGTCAGGGATAGTGTGGGTGTTGGGCAGCCAACACTCAGTGATGGAGCTACTGAAGGTAACTGAAACTTTTAGTAACGCCATCAGGATGGAGTTTGGTGTGGACAAATGTGCGGTTATGCATGTAAAGCGAGGGGAGATTGTGGAATCCGTAGGAATTCAACTCGCGGATTCCATAAACCTGAGATCGGTGGGCGGTGACATGCCAGATGATGGGTGAATCGATCCGTCACATTATTTCTGGTTGTTCTCGTCTAGCTAACGAAGAGTACTTGCATAGGCACAACCTTGTAGCCAGGATTATCCATCAGCAACTTGCTCTGAAATACACTCTTGTGGCAGCGGAGGTGCCGTACTATACAGGTATGTGCCCGACTCAGTTCTCGAGAATGGCAATATCACATTGTACTGGGATCGGTCCATCATCACTGATAGGACTATTGTAGCCAATAAGCCTGATATTGTGGTGGTGGACCGAATCGAGAGGCGTGCAATGATTGTTGACATTACCGTCCCGCATGACGGGAACCTCGTGAAAGCCGAGAAAGATAAACAAATTCAAGTATCTTGACTTGGCTCGCGAGGTTGTCGACATGTGGGATGTGGATACAGCGATCATTGTACCGATAGTCGTGTCAGCCAATGGCTTAATAGCCACGAGCCTCGACCAACACCTTAGGAGGCTCTCGTTAGGCGGCTGGGTCAAGGGCCTGATCCAGAAAGCAGTACTGCTGGACACGGCTCGTATTGTTAGGAGGTTCCTCTCTCTAGAGCCCTGACCGCCGGTAGCTTGGACCCTGTTCCCGATACCGGTGGGCCTCTATTTTTTATATTTTTAAATGTTTTTGTTTTTTAATTTATTTTATAAAAATATTTTAAAATGTAGATAATAAGATATTTCATGAATAAAGGACATAATAATAAGGTGTTTTATGATATAAAAAAAATTAAAAATGTAAATAATAAGAAATGTATTGAATAAAGGAGATAATAATAAAACAACTGGCAACACTGAAATGTCAACATGTTTGCGTTTTTCCTTCACTGTAATAATAAATTTAAAATTTCTACAAGCATCAAATTCGGACAAAGTACTCAACGGAAAAAACCAATTAAAAAATAAAACCAATTCACCTATATTATCCACTAAAACAAATCAACAATAAAACCAATACAATTTATAAAAAATACAAGCAACCGGTTGACGTCTTTCACTGACGGCGTCAAATACAATGAAAATTTATAAGGAAAAATAAATAATGTTGACAAGAGCAGCAGCTAGTCGCGCACGCCTTCCACCTCCGGACTCGCCGCTCAGCTCCGCCTCGCCGCCGCCCGACCTCGGATCACCAGTGTCATCGTCGGCGGCTGCAGTTGCGTCGAGCTCGAGCGACGAGTATTTTTCCCCGCCAACGTTGCCAACACCAGTACGTCGGCAGGGGAGAGGCCGGCCACCGAGGAACTAGGGATCTTTTTTTTTTTTTTTTATAAAACAATGCCCCACACTAGGAATTTCTTCCTGTATCGTGGGTGCGTTTACACATACACAAACACCCAGAGCCGAAACAACTATCTGTAGGTCATACAAATATTTGTTCCGTGCGGGAATCGAACCCGCGACACGCAGCGCTGCAGTCAATCGCTCAACCACTGCGCCAACCGTGCGCCTTTGGGTACGGAACCCTAAAAAAAACCCAGAAACAAACAAACGAGAACGAGAGAAGGAGCATAATATAAAATATATGCAATGATAATCATCATCAGAATTTATGGTTCTAGGACATGCCGGTTTCCTCACGATGTTTTCCTTCACCGATTTTAGAGCAGTGGTGATGAAATAAATTACACAAAGTAAAGCGCCTGCCTGGGTTCGAACCCACGACCAAAATCGGGGTCGTTACCACTGGGCCACCACTGCTCAGTGCAATGACAATACCGAAGGATAATAATTATGGATATTAAAGGGTTCTAGATATCTCAATTTAAGGTTTAGAACGAAAATTAATACTACCAGGCTGCAAGGGAGCATTCAACATGATCTACTTATGTTCATTTACCCATGACATCTTTTCCTTTAACGCACCTAAAAATGGAATTGATTGACAGTTCAAGACTGTCCCGCTTTTCCACTATAACTGGTCACTGCACACATACTGCTAACACAGTAGGGGAAACATTAGCGGACCATGTCGGTCCGTTGATTGCGTCCGAAGCGATGCGTTGCCGCAGTTTTTAACAACAGGCGTTACCCACCTGCTCCATAAGACAGGTAGTCCCGCGGAACCCAAGAATTATAGACCAATAACATGCTTATCAACGGTTTATAAACTTCTTACATCCATCCTGAGAGCAAAAATTGATAAACACATTGAAGGCAACTCAATAATGTCTACCTCTCAGAATGGATGTAGGAATGGGTCCCGCGGTACTAAGGAGCTACTCCTCATTGACATGGCCATAAGCCAGCAGGTTCGTCGATCCCGCAAGGACCTGTCGACACGCTGGATAGACTACAAGAAGGCCTACGACTCTGTGCCACATTCATGGCTCAGGAGGGTGCTGGAGTTGTACAAAATAGATGCAACTCTGTGCACCTTCCTTGAGTCATGTATGGGGCAATGGAAGACAGTCTTTCGATATCCAGGATGTCGACCGATTCAGGGGGATGATGAACCTGTATGGATTAAGCGGAGGATATTTCAGGGCGACAGTTTGAGCCCACTTTGGTTCTGCTTAGCCCTGAATCCTCTAAGTACACTGCTGGAGGATAAAGGATTAGGCTATCGATTGAGAAGAGGTGGTCAGGTCATATCTCACCTTCTTTACATGGATGTTCTGAATCTCTTTACCTCCAATAAATTCCAACTGACCGAGCTACTAAAGGTAACTGAAACATTCAGTAACTCCATCAGGATGGAATTTGGTGTGGACAAATGTGCGGTCATGCATGTAAAGCAAGGGGAGATTATGGAATCCGAGGGAATTCAACTCTCTGATTCCATACAAAGGTGTAGATACCTCTCCTCGACCGAAACTTACAAGTATTTGGGTATGTCGGAAGCGTTGGGCATCAACAGTACTGACATGAAGCAACTGCTGAAGGAGCGTTTCTTTGGCCGCCTAAAAAAGGTATTAAATAGCCTTTTGTCGGGCGGAAATAGGGTGCGCGCCTTCAACAGTTGGGTCATGCCAGTTTTGATGTACTCTTTCGGCATACTCAAATAGACTCAGACCGAGCTCGACGCCCTCGATAGGAGGGTCCGGACACTGCTGACCGCAAACCGGATGCATCACCCACGATCATAGGTGATAAGACTGTACATCTCGCGGAAGTGTGGGGGTCGAGGCTTTTTAAACGCCAAGACTCTTCACAACCGCGAGGTGTGCAGCCTCAGAGAATACTTTTTAAAAGCTGAAGTTGGTATGCACCAGGATGTGGTTGCAGTGGACAAGGGACTCACCCCGTTGTCCATGGCTAAAGAGAACTGGCGCAAGCCTGTAATACTATCGACTGATGAACGCAAAGAGGTATGGCAAGGTAAGGAGCTACACGGGCGCTTCTATCGGGCTCTCCATGCGCCCGATGTAGATTTCCCAGCGTCCGTATCCTGGCTACGTTTCGGCGACCTTTTCGGAGAAACTGAAGGTTTTTCTGTGCAATTATGGACGAAGTTATCCTGACGAATAACTACCGTAGACATATAATGAAGGATGACATATGGTTGACATATGTCGGGCTTGCCACCGTCTGGGTGAATCCATCAGACATATTATCTCTGGTTCTCGTCTGGCTAACGGCGAGTACTTGCACAGGCATAACCAAGTGGCCAGGATTATTCACCAGCAACTTGCTTTAAAGTACAATCTAGTGGAATCGGAGGTACCGTATTACAAGTATGTGCCCGACCCAGTTCTCGAAAATGACCATGTCACGTTGTACTGGGATCGGTCTATCATCACTGATAGGACTATTGTTGCCAATAAGCCGGATATAGTGGTGATAGACCGATTACCGCGCCGCACAATGATAATCGATGTCACAATCCCGCATGAGGAGAACCTCGTGAAAGCTGAGAAAGAGAAACAAATCAAGTATCTCGACTTAGCACACGAGGTTGTCGACATGTGGAATGTGGACTCGGCGATCATTGTGCCGATTGTCGTTACGGCCAACGGCCTGATGGCCAAGAGCCTCGACGACCATCTATCGAGGCTATCTTTGGGCGGTTGGATCAAGGGTCTGATACAGAAGGCAGTACTCCTCGATACGGCTCGTATAGTGAGGAGGTTCCTGTCTCTGGAGCCTTAACCACCGGTAGCTTGGACCCTGTTCCCGATACCGGTTGGCCTCTATTTTTTATATTTTTAAATGTTTTATGTAATTTATTTTATAAAAATATTTAAAAATGTAGTAAATAAGAAAAGAAATCAATAAAGGAATAATAATATCGTTTATTTATAACATAAGGCACATTTTACAATAAACATATCTTAAAAATATAAAAGAAGACAGTTTCTTATTTGCCTGAACTAGGTTGAACCTGTGTTTCAGGCTATACAGTGCTTAAAACTTATAATAATAATAAATTAACAAAGGTATAGCTTGTATATGAATACTTAAATTAAAGACAAAGCAAAATTATTATTTTGTTACAGTCAGGAGATCTTCTGTCTCTCCGTAAGATAAGCTAAGTAGATGTTCAAGAATAGTCTTTTTACAGCTAAAATAAATTAATTTATAGATACTTAATTTTCTATTTAATCTATTGTACAGAAATGGACCTAAGAAAGTAAAGAAACTATTTACAAATACATATTTTGAGGATGCATTAGAGTCGCAGATAATGTCATTTCGTCTCTTAATATTTATGTAATCGGCGTTATAGGAAAGCATGGTGTGTTGTTTTAATACTAAGTGCATAATGAAAAGCTGGCTAACAGTCAGCACGTTGCAGGATTTGTAAAGCAGATCAGTGGGGTAGTGAAAAGGGTGGAAATTGGCTACTTTTAAAATTGCTCTCTGAGCCCTTTCAAGAGGCAGTAGATGCGTTTTTGGTACTCCACCCCATGTGGTGATACAGTATACGATTACAGATTGACCTAGGACCTACCTAAAGTACGGTGAACTAGTCATTTTTGCTTGCGTAGATTTTTTATTTTATTTTATTTTATTAAAATAAGGAACAGTAAACAACTACATTACACACACAACCAATAATTTAGTTTTAAATGGTAAAAAAACCAAGTGCGTAAAATTTTCCTTGCCGAATGTCAAAAGTACTGATTGTGACATTATATTAAACAAGGAGAAGCTAGAATTCGTCGGTAAAACGGTTTTTCTGGGGATCACGCTGGACTCAGGGTTGCAATGGGGTCCTCATTTGGTATCCCTTGCAGGGCGGCTGAGTTCGGCAGCGTATGCTGTTGCAAAGATTCGTAGGTTAACCGATGTGGATGCCGTGAGACTGGTCTATTTTAATTATTTTCATAGTATAATGTCTTACGGTATCCTACTATGGGGAAGGGCTGCAGACATTGAATCAATTTTTATTCTGCAAAAACGAGCCATCAGAGCAATATATAATCTTCGCCGGCGCGATTCTCTAAGGGAACTGTTTAAGGACATTAACATCATGACGGTTCCTTGTCAATATATTTATGAAAACATCATGTACGTGAGAAAGAATTTACATCTTTTTAGTAAAAACGGCGACAGACATAATTACGTTACTAGAAATAAGGACCAATTAGTTCAACCAGGTTTCAGACTGGCTAAAGTAGCCTCATCTTTCATGGGGTACTGTACAAAATGTTACAATAAAATTCCTCCCCACATTCTTGAACTGAATGAGACGAAGTTTAAAGCCTGTATAAAACGCACACTATGTAGGCTGGCATATTATAAGTTGGGGGATTACATCACTAATAAAAATGCTTGGCTCAATGCTAGTCCTGCTCCACAATCCACAACCACTAGGGCGCAATAACAAGTGATATGCAGAACATTATTGTTTTGAGGTATTGTTGGACCTGCTGAAGACTGTATGAATATATTTGTATTGTATAAACTCAATTTCCTTAGTATTGTATAACTGCACAGCACATGTGTGAGTACTATGTACCCAACTGTAAATCTACCATTTACTGTACCTATGCGTCGTTCGTTGACTTGTGTGTGCCCTGGCCGTTGAGTGTGTCATGCTCTCTCAAATGTCTCTTTGATGGTGGCGCGTGTGTTGGATCATCCAGTTCCCTTCATGATGGTTGAGCTGGGTGGTGCCAATTCATGCGTCATGTTCGTGAACGGACGCCGTCAGTTGGGATTGGTCATAACTTGACTGCTTCGGATGTTAATGTTTTTCTAGTATCTATTATATAACTGCACAGTACATGTGTGAGTACTTCTAATACTTTATGTCTGTAGGTGGTATAGTGTGTAGTGCTATTCTGGGTGCATTGTCCTCACATATATGAACTAATAACTATATATACCCATGTTCCTAAATATTGTAAAGTAGGTATGGAGTTACTTGGGTCGCGGATAAATTTGAAAGAGAGTTACCGCGGCCCTGGCACAAGCAACTGAAGGAACACGGGTGGGTTTTAGTAAGTAAAAGTCTGACACGCCCTCCCGCTTTACCCAGAGCGGGAGAAGTCATTGGATGATTTCCCAGCCAAAAAAAAAAAAAAAAAAAGGTATTACTTGTGCATTCTTTTCCATAACAAGCTACTTTCCGAATGCACGGTAGAATCATTTTTATGTACGTTCAAAAGTGCCGCTTGGTGGCCTAGTTGAAATAAAATATCTTTGTCATTATAGGATAAAACATTCAAAATATAAAATAGTGTTGTATACGTATGTACGTTGTATGCAGCCCACAGCACTGTTCACAGGTTGACAAAGATGAATAAAACTATAGGTCGCTAGAAAGTAGCCACACATGCATTATACATCACATTCTACCCAAAAAGCCTATACGACAAGGCAAGTGTGATTGCGAAATAACAGGGTAGGTACATACATATCTATACCAATATTATAAAGAGGAAAGATTTTTTTGTTTGTTTGTTTGTACCGAATAGGCTCCGAAACTACTAGACCGATATAAAAAATTCTTTCACCAATAGAAAGCTACGTTATTCTTGAGTAACATAGCCTATTTTTTATCCCGAAAACGGGTCCTGTGGGGTAGCCCACGGGAGCGAAGCCGCGGGGAGCAGCTAGTTTATTATAAAATTAACATGACATCTTAAATTAAAAACAGTATCGCAAACACACCAACTCCTGCCACAACAGCTCCCATGGGGATGTGCGACGTCTATAAAATTATATTTTAAAATAAAAACTTACATAAGAAAGAAAAACATATCATTAAATCAAATAGTTGACAAAGTCTCATATAGAAGTCTTCGAAATTTATCCTGGGAGCACATAAATATGTCTATATGTTCAAAAGTCTCATTATACGTTGCTGCCATTCTCCGAATTGGTGCATGCAAACCAGTGTTAGATTGGCAGGAGGCAACTGCAAACAGTTGGCCTGCACGGACCCGACGTCCGTGTACAGTTCTAGGGACTGCATAACAAAGCACGCAATTCAAGGTAGTAATATTATGACAGTTTCTTGCCAATTCATTTATGAAAATATTATGTATGTAAGGAAAAATATACATCTCTTTAGTAAGGTCAGTGATAGACACAATTGTAATACGAGAAATAAAGATAAGTTAGATCAACCATCTTATAGACTAGCAAAAGTACACTCATCTTTCATGGGGTACTGTGTTAAATTCTATAACAAAATACCTTGTGATAGAGTAAATTTAAAACTTTAGTAAAAAGCACACTTTGTAAACAAGCATATTACAAATTAGATGATTATATTCAAGATAAGAATGCTTGGCAACATGTTGGTCTCGCTCCGTAGGGCAATCTTTGGTGTGGACAAAATAAAATTTGCTAATTTATATTCCTATTCATAGTTATTGTATTCTTATGTTATTTTTTATATTTTTCCAGAATTTGACTCACACACTGTTCCGTTGTTGTTGAATTAGGTATTTTACCTATGTTTGCAATATTTGTAAGTATGTGAGAACCATGTTCCTATTTATCAAATTAATGAATTTACCTGTTTGTGATTTTATTACTTTATACCTGTACGTAGTATAGTGTGTAGTGCTATTTTTGGGTGCATCGTCCTCACATATATGAATTTATTAATGTAAAATAAGTAAACATTGTAAAACATTTTTTTTTAAAGTTTAATTATGGAGTTTCTTGTGCGTTCTTCTCCATAACAAGCTACTTTCCGAATGCACGGTAGAGTCAATTTTTATTACTTGTACATTTTTAAAATAGATTTAATGTTTAACGTTCAAAAGTGCCGCTTATTGATTTGATTTGATTTTGAAATTTCTTTATTTTCACATAAATAAAAAGGAAATTAATGACAATTAGACCTTATTCTAAAAGCATTTAAACATAAGAAATGCGTGTTTTTTGCAGACTATAGCGCCTATATAAAACATTTACTTATACTAAAAGTAATGAACAAAACTACTTTTTATGAAACATGGATATCATATAACTTACGCTAGACAGTTATTTATATACTTACAGCGCGATGGTAAGACACAAACGCACTTTTTAACACAAACTATTTATAAGATATTGTAACAAGGTACACTGATACTTAACAATTAATTTTACTTAAAACAAAAAAATAAAACTAAGTACGTAAAATAAAAAATGCAAGTGAACTTCGTGTACTGAGGGTGATTTTATGCAAATCTACCTACATTTGTGTCGAACTTAAGAAAAAGTTCGGCCATCGAGTAGTTTCGTCTTTGTTACTCATACAGCAATAAGTGATGTGGGAGACGGTATCGATGATATGTGTCGATGTATTTTAAATTTTTAAATCGTGTTTGGCCAATGTTAGAAATAAGTGGATTTTGATGTTTAGGGTTAGTTTTAAGATAAAACTTATAAGTGAGTTTTGTAATGAACTGTTTTAATGTACGGAAATTTAATTGACTGTGTAAGTTTTTAAGATTAGTCCGCAATGGTGTATTAAAAGCAGTTTTTATAGCCTCGTTTTGGACTACTTGAAGTTTGCTGTAGTTGCTTTCACATGTACTACTCCAGACCAGAGCCGCGTAGGTAATGCATGGTCTGACAAGGGTTGTGTAGATTTTTAATTTGGTATTTGAGCTGACTTTAGACCGCCGTTTTAAAATTGGATAGCAGTTTAGGGCTTTTATTCCTTTAACGCGGAGGTAATCGATATTTTTTGTCCAGTTCATTTTATTGTCTAGTATAACCCCAAGATACTTGATGGTTATACTCCATGGTAAAACCTTATCGCCTATTAGTATGTGCCTTTTTGGTAATGACCTCTTTCTTGTGAACATTATGACTTCAATTTTTGTGGCATTTAATTTTAATTTCCATTTAGTGAAATATGAAACTAAAAGCTGTAATGATAACTGAAGCCGTGCGACAATTAAATCGGTGTCTTTACTTGTCGTAAAAGAGGCTGTGTCATCAGCAAAACAAGCAAGATGAGTATATGCTTGCTTGGGCATGTCATTTATGAAAAGTATGAATAAATGAGGACCCAGCAAGGAGCCCTGTGGCACCCCTGCAGGAATAGATCTAGGTTGGGATATAGTATCGCCGATATGTACACAGAATGACCTATCAGTCAAATACGCCTGGATAACTATAACGAGTCCTATAGGTACATCACACATTAAGAGCTTGTGTAAAAGTCCTGCGTGCCAAACGGCATCAAAAGCTTTTTCTACATCAAGCAACATCATTCCCGTAGATTTACCCAGGTTGTGCGTGACGTGCTCCGCGACCCTAGCCAGTTGCTGTGCTGTAGAATGTATGACAAAATGAATAACAAAATACCTTGTGCGATATTAGAATAGAATAGAATAGAAAATTTAAAGAAACTTAATGAAAGAAAATTTAAAACAATAATCAAAAGCACACTTTGTAAACAAGCATATTACAAATTAGATGATTATATTCAAGATAATAATGCTTGGAAATATGCCGGTCCTGCTCCGTAGGGCAATCTTTAGTGTAGAAAAAATCAAAATGGTTAATTTGTATACGGTATATTCATAATTATTATAGTAACGCTTTATTTTTATTTATTTGTTCTCTATTTGTTTAAAAAATTGACTCGCACACTGTTCCGTTGTTGTTGAATTAGGTAATTTACCTATGTTTGCAATATTTGTAAGTATGTGAGAACCATGTCCCTATTTATCAAGTGAAGGAATTTACCTGTTAGTGCTTGTTATACTTTATACCTATATTTAGTATAGTAGTGCTGGGTGCATCGTTCTCACGTATAAGAATTTATTAATGTATGTACTATTTATGTAAATATTGTAAAAAGCCTTTATTTTTTTTTAAGGAGTAAGTATGGACTTTCTTGTGCATTCTACTCCATATCAACCTATTTTTCCGAATGCACGGTAGAATCAATTTTTATTAATTTACATGTTATTTTAACGTTCAAAAGTGCCGCATATAGGCCTAGTTGAAATAAATAAATTTGACTTTGACTTTCAATGTATATATGTGTATACATGTATATATACATATATGTATATATATGTGTATATATATACATGCATGCATACATATATATACATGGTTAATAAACATGACATAAATACCAACCTACCAAAAGTAAATAATAAAGGTTGTTATTTTTAGATTTTTTAAACTGCCTCAAGAATACGAATTAACGGGTGTTAAAGATTTATGAATAATTTTTTTCTTGGGTTAATAAACTTGAAAGTTGGCCTATATACCACCTAAGTAAACAATAAAGGTTGTCATTATACGTTTTACGAAACTACTCCCATAATACGATTTAGCGGGTGGCAAAGTTTGCTAAGAATCATACTAAAACTAACTAACTAATACTGCAGAGGGTTTCGATTTTTGACCTAGACCCCTACTACGGTCTAGGGGAAAAAAAGGGGAAATTTTGTTGTATGAAAAATCTAATTCCTTGGGGATAAAGTAAATAATCATAATTGATTTAAAACGTTTTTTAAAACTACACCCCCAGAGATTCCTCAAAAAACCATTAACATTAACACCCGTTTACCCTAACGGGTGTTAAAGTTTTATGAGGCATCTTACTGCGCAATCTAAGTAACATAAACGATAAACAAAAAGAGAGAATAAGTATCACTTATTTGGGTTTTTAAAATCTCGACCCTCAATGGGACAAAAAGGGGTTGCTAAGTTTTTAAGGGAGGATTTTACTTTGTGGCCGTAACCTAATATTTATTATTCTTTAAGTCAAATAGCGAATCGTCCCAAACCAATAAACCGTGGATATCTACGATACCACAAAAATAATTGATTTAATAATAGCTTATTTTTGGTTGCCTTCACTAACTACACATAAGAAAGTCATCTGAAGGATAACATACAAAATAACGCGATCGAAGTGGCGGGCGGAGTGCTAGTCTTTAAATAAATAGATTCAAAGTCTGCCGAAGTTATTGCTGCCTGATAAATGTAACTAAACTAAGAAAACGAATTTAACACCCCCTAAATCGTCTTTTGGGGGTAATTTCGAAAAAGTAATAATAAAAACCTTTATTATTCATTTATGTTAGTATTTGTGCCAAGTTTCAAGTTTATTGAAACTTGGCACATTTCAAAAAATATTTTTTTTCAATACAAACTTCAACAGCCATAATCATCATTTTGGGGCTATTATCCTTTGGAAAACAATAAAAAAAATAACTAACACACGTAAAATTAAAACCAGCTCGATTGAACTTTTGCGAATATCCGACGACCCCAAATCCTCCATAAATGACGTATGTAAATTGTTCACTAATGTGGGGAAGAGTATGGCGATTGCCGACTAAAATTATTTCCCAGTCCCATATAATAAAAAATATATTTTTACTAATTTTAAACTTACTACCCCTTTTTTCATGAACGAGTAGAGGTATTAAATTGAAATTCATATCAAATACTACAAATTCATCTTGTAGTTTACGATCTCACTTCATGAAAATTTTCATTTAGTAACGGTTTAACTTTAAAGGTGCGATACATAAAGCCTCGAGAACAACCGTCGGGCAGTTACCCTCCAGACATAACACCCGTCTGGTCGGCGGATCCTCCCTGCACAATGGAGGTTGCGGCACTTTCCACTCTCAAACCAAATACACGATCTAAGCAAAACTTAATTTATAAATCGGCCAAAAGCGAGCCAGACTCGCGCACCACAGGGTACAAACAGCTACATTCATCGAAATGATTAGCTAATATAACTGAAGTTCATAAACAATGTACCACCGAAAATTGGTCTATCGAAAAGATAAACTGGATTTAGGGACAAAATTAACTTTGCCGTTGAAAATGTTGTCCCCATACATCGATCTTATTTACTTACTTTGTGTTCATCCTTGAGAGTACAGTTGAACGTTTCCTGTAGTTTCTCTTTCAATTTGTTCAGCAGTGTTTTAGAGCCGTCCACCTCTGGAATTTAAAAACAGTTTTTTTAGTAAACTATTAAACGAGTTACTCACGCTTACATCGTGATTTTTTTTAAATAAATAAAGCCCTTATTATCTTTCAGGGTGAAACAGCTTTTATTATGAGATCAACCCTGAATGTCCAAATTATAAAAGCTTTAATAATAGCTTAATATAGCATCCACCTAAAAACGCAGAAGCTTTCTGGGGGCTTTACATGCCCATGTAGATGCTGAATAGTGTTAGTGTAAACGGGCAACAATGTGTCGTAAGTTAAACATACTACACGGTCAAAATAAGTGTGCACAGTTATGTTGACCGAGCAGTAGTTGTGTGTATGATGTACATACCGTCCGCTGGCTGCCCGTGCGAGACCTTCAATATTATGGCGTGACCCAGAGCGTGCAGGGCACCCAGCCCAGCCGCCGTTCGCGCCAGGCAGAATGGCATGTTATGTAGTGTGTACATACCGTCTGCTGGCTGCGCGTCTATGACCTTAAACACGACGGCGTGACCAAGCGCGTGCGCAGCGCGCAGCCCAGTCGCCGTGCCCAGCGCACGCACGCGGCCGCCCGACAGGATGGCTATTCGGGAGCACAGGGCTTCCATTTCCTCCATACTGCGATAAAAAAGACATATTATAACAACAAAAAGACGGATAAAAGGACTTGGGGGAAGCCTTTGCCCAGCCATGGACGGTCTATTAAAAAAAATGGAATATTTTATATATATATAAATATTCATTTATAATTCTTTATAATGAATAATCCAAAATCCTCAACGTTTGCCCTCGGCGAAGGAAGCCAGTTTGTATTGATATTAACGTATACACATTGATTCTCGAGTGGGCCTAGTCTCATCATCTTACGATATTGTGATTTTGTGAAGCAGGAGCTTTAAGGTCTATCCACACATATCAGGGACGTGCCCGGGACATGACAGGGCCGGGCCCAATCATTGAAGCTTCGTCACTGGCCCGTGCACGTCCCGTGCACTGACGTGTGTGAACGAGTTCATATAAAATGTACAAAACGATATTTTTTTGAGCCCCTGACGGGGCACGGTCTGTCCACGTCCCGTGCACGTCCCGGGCCCGGCCCTGATATGTGTGGATAGACCTTTAGTCCATGCTTTGCAATCGCACCGATGTGCATTGAAGGTATTGCGGTGCGAAAGCAACCAGCGCGGCGTGTCCAATTTTTTTTTTTTATCGGAGACGCTGGTTTATTAATAGGTCAAATTGCCGTTATGCAGTACTGGCAAAAAATATTTCGATTTGTAATGTCAAATTGAAATATTTATGTTTGGCTAAGAATTAAGCTGGGAATAAATTATCGGACGCGGCTGAGGGATGCGGCTTACTGCCGCGACTGATATGTGTGCACAGTCGTTTGGGACGCACATTGTCTATGGAATAAGCGCTCGGACGCGTCCGCAAACCGCGTCCCAAAAAACATGTCGAGTAGTGAAAGTGAGGACGCAATTATCTGCTGCGAACACACTCGATATGTTTTTCATCCATTTTATTTATAACCTCGCACGCACGTGCGAGATATCTCGTAGTCTGAGTTGTTCTGACGCCGGGACACATCCCGCACCCCGTGCACATTGTCCGCGGACGTTTTCGGCTGACACAAACATCCAGCGAGCCAGATCTCTATCGGACGTCCGAACGCTCAAGGTCACGTCCGCGACTTACGTCTGATAGTTTGCACAATGTTTTGTATATTCATTACCCTGATACTCTTTAAGTCACGGCTGTCAGTTGCGTCCGTCAGCCGCGTCCGATAATTTGTTCCCAGCTTTATAATTACAAATTAATTTTGTTTTAAAAACATGGAATGCTTTTCATTCAAAATAAGTATTATTTGTTTATTGTGTTTCGTTACGTTTCATCGCGTTTGAATCTTTTTCGAAATCATGGATACGTTAAAAAATCGAGTAACTATGGAATATGAGTACAGTCGTGGCAGCAACGCGGCACAAGCGGCACGCAACATCAAGGACGTTTACGGAGCGAATACTACAAACGAACGCACCACCTGTTATTGGTTTGCCCGCTTCCGGTCTGATGGTCTGACACTGACGAATTAAAGGCGATTGTGCAAGCTTATGAAACTTAATCTTCGGCTGAATTAGCTGCAGCTTTCGACTTTAGCATCAAAACAATATTGACCCATTTGCGTCAAATTGGCAAGGTAAAAATGCTTGACAAATGGGTGCCACACGAACTCAATGATCGCCAGCACGAAGTACGCGTCAAGAATTGCATTGCACTGCTCAACAGGCAAACGAACGAAGGATTTTTTAACCGAATTATTACCTGCGACGAAAAATGGAACGTGAAATTTTGTTTGACAATCACAACTGCTCAGCAAGTTGGTTCGATCCTGGTTAGCACCTTAACAATGCCCTAAACGAAAACTTACCTTTAGAAAAGTGATGGTAACTGTTTGATGGTCTAGGGCCGGTGTAATTCATCACAGCTTCTTACCAAACGGGATGAGCATTACTGCACATGACGTGTACTGTGAAGAACGTCTCTAACCAGCTTTGGTCAATCGCTCGTCTCTGTTGATCCTGCACGACAACGCGCGACCTCAAACTGCAGAGGCGGTCTCTAAGTTAAAAGAACTGAGTTTGAAAGCACTCCGTCATCTGAGTATGCCGTACTCACCAGATCTTGCGCCTACAGACATCAATTAAAATAAAATTCAATACCCGAGAGGTAGTAAAAAATGCCTTTGAAGAATTTGTTGCCTCCCGTCCAGCTGATTTCTTCAAGAAGGGCTTGAATAAACTGCCACTGCGTAGGCAAAGATGCATCGATTGCAAGTGTGATTACTTTGATTAATAGAAACAAAAAAAATAGAAAAAAAATACGTTAACTTATTTCATAAAAAACTTTTTACAAAAAGAAATACAACCGACTTCCAAATAAAAAACACTACAAATCCGAAAAATAACTTCAATTTTGGAAGTCAGTGTTCCTGTTTTCGTTTCTTCGTTTTTTGACACCGACCCATCAGTGATTTGCCGTCGTTTATTGACAACCTCCTCCTTTTTGGCAAGTCGGTTAAAAATGGCAATTTCATAGGTAAAGACCTCATATTTAGTAAACCTGTGTGAGGTGCACTTATCATCTAGCACATACCTGTGTGAGGTTATGACGACAGCTCGCTGACACCTCAAAGCTCTCCGGAGCGCGGTCCACAGCCTCCTGCGGGCGGCTACGTCGACTCCCGAGCTAGGCTCGTCCAGTAAGGCAAGGTCTGCACTGCCACACAATGCTGCGGCGGCTCCTAGGCGTCGCACGCACCCACCACTGTAGCCTGCCACTATACGACGGGCGTATTTTTCTAGACCTGACGGAGAAAAAATACCTTTGTACATAAGCTGTCCTATTGTATCAGTGTCTTTATGTTTTTGTGTACAATAAAAAATAAAAATAATAATGAGAAAAAATCACAATCAATGCAAGTTACCAGAACATACGTCTTTTTTTTGGAACGGAGTTCCGTATGGAACTTAACGGAGCACGTTAACGATCTGATTTGTTTGCGTGCTGAGGGGTTAGACCGAAAAAAGTGTTACAAGGAATAAAACTACACCAAAATTTTCATCATTTTCCAAAACCTATCGTGTGTATACTTCTAAGATCTAAGCGTACCTATTTAAAGGTCTCAGTATATAACGATCACCGATAGCAGAAGGTTCCTCTAAGCCTTAGTAGTAATTGATCAGAACCCGTATCGGCTCAGTTTCTTTCTTTCTTTCTTTAGATCATATACAACGCTCATGGCACGACTGCCGCAGCAGTTAATGACACTCATGCCACCCATATCATCATTACCTCATGTGATCGACCAACACACATCACTTCACATAGTCTACGACTTAACAACATTGTTGTAAGTGTTGTTGTTGTGTATTGTATTTTCGTTGTATTGGTTTTATTACAAAACCAATACATCGAAAATAGCACAGTATTCTTAGGCCTAACTTGGATGGATGCTAAGCTTCAGTGGGGCCCACATATAGATAAATTGTCAAAGAAGCTAAGCTCCTCAGCATATGCTGTTAGAAAAATTCGTAATTTAACTGTCATAGAGACAGCCCAGACTGACATCGTAATTTAACTGACATAGAACTGTCTCCGATCTTGTCACGCCTATTCCGCCTTTTGTATGAGGCTGGCAAAGTGCCGAATGCTTGGAAGCAGGCTAACGTACAGCCCGTGCCCAAGAAGGGCAGTCGAGCTGACCCGGCCAACTACAGACCCATATCTGTAACCTCCAGACTCTGTAAGAGTATGGAACGCGTACTCAATATTAACCGTATAGTTCGGACGGGGTACATTTTGGGGCTTGACAAGCATACCTCCGCTGGCTCAGCCGCGGTTCATTTTGGACCCCAGATTTACGTCATACGACATCCTAATTAATAGCTTAATTATTGATTAAGATACCTAACGAATCTTATGTGGGGGCTTTAATTAAAATAGTTGGATAAAAAGCTTACATGTTAGCGCAAATATTTTTTTTAGATTAAGTGCGCAAGTTTATTAATTTACATTTGTTAAAAACAAGTGTAATAATACGATAATCGCCATTTTGATGACAGTGGTGGTCGTAGCTAAAAAACATAAAAATGCAGATTTTGGACACCCAAACTCCACGATAGGGGTAGTGGTTTGCTAATTGTTTAATTATTGGTCGAATTCATCCATATTTCAAAATAAATAATTAGTGGTAATGAAGTAATTTGTTATTCAAAGTCGAAGTTAGGCGCCAATCGTGTTTGTTTACATTTTTATTTTACACAAATATCACCCTTCCACATGTAAAATTGATTACAAATATGACAATTATGTCTCTAAATATAATAAACAACAAGAAGAAGCCCTGATTTTAACGTAATTAACAAACACCAGTCCAATAATACGTAAAATTCATTACCACTATTTTATTTTTGTTAAATTTCCAATTCGTCAAGTAGATTGTTTTTTTTTAATGTAATAGTTGTGTGGCAAAACGATTTTAGCAATCGATTTTATTTATGCTATCCACTCGATTAATGAGCGATTATCCCAAATCGATTCTTAAAAAATAGAAAAATCCTGTTTTAGGCATAAAATACAATTAGTACTTAAATTATTACTATTAATGATTTCTAAAAGTAATCTTAATAGATTTTTGGACATTATTTGACTACAACCAACTAAACAATTTCATCGAACCGTGGATAATTTCGCGCCGAATTATCTATCCGATTCAAAATTCAAATTCGGAATGCGTTCGCTATTCAAAACTATTTTGTATAAAAAAAAATGATTGAGTCTTTATGTTTGATAGTCTCAGAAGTATACAGAGTGCCTAGTATATTTTTATGTAAGTTTGTAACGCAAGTGTAGATAAATTTAGTTTCGGGGAACCAACGATTTTGTGATTATTCGTTATATTGCAATGAGTGTCGTACTGGCCCAGTGGCTAAAGGCCTCGCCTTGCCTGAGGTCATGGGTTCAAATCTGGACAAATACCAATGATTTCCATTTTCAAATTCATTAATGTACTTTCTAAGTATATTTTAGAAATCGTTGACAATGGTGAATGAAAACATCATGAAGAAACCTGGTCTTATATTCTCAAATCGCCAACCCGCATTGAGCAAGCGTAGTGATGAATGTTCGTGCCTTCTCTGTATGAGAAGAGACCTTTGCCTTGCAGTGGGACAATTATAGGCTGGTATTAGTATTATAATTATATATTGAATAATGAGTTGAGAGTATGGTATGGTTAGGTTTTGAATTCGGTCGAGTTTGTTGTAATGTTATGAAAATTGGTTATTCTATACATACTTTTAAAATTTTATTTTTATTCATTTTAAGAACATAAGTTTGGTTTGTATTTACATCTGGATTCCCCGAAAACTATTAATATCAATAACCTTGTGCGTATCTTCTTGCACGGTTCCTTTCCAAGCGAGTTATGGCATGGTTGTCAACCACCTAAGCTGAAAATCATCTAGAAGCATGAAATTTGGCAGAAAGGTTCCTCAAGTGACGTAATTGTGCAGTAAGAAAGGATTTTTGGAAATTGCATCCCTAAGGGGGTAAAAAGGGGTTTGAAAGTTTTTTTGTTTTGTATTCTTATTCTAAGTAAACAATATAGGTTGCCATAATTAGTTTTTCGAAACTCCCAAATGACGATTTAGGGGATGTTGAAGTTTGTATGGAAGAATCTGATTTCTTGGGTCAATCAACATGAAACTTGGTACAAATACCAACCTAAATAAACAATAAAGGATTTCATTATTAGTTTTTCGAAACTACCCCCAAAAGATGATTTAGGGGGTGTTAAATTATTTTTGAAATATCGTATATTTAAAAAATAATTTAACACCCCATAAATCACATATTAAATAATTCTTTGGTTAATAAATTTGAAAATTTACATAAATACCCATCCTAAGTGAACCATAAAGGTTTTCATTATTAGTTTTACTTATCTAGTCCCAAAAAACGATTTTTGGGGAGTTAAAGTGCTTTGAAGAATTTTATTTCCCGGGTTAATAAAGAACAATGGCAGGTATACATTGTTTTAGCTGAGATTAAATTCAAAAGTCTTTAAATGAAAAATATCTGGTTTAACTCAGGGTGATGTTCTGAATTAGTTTTGGCAAGAATTTTTGTTCGAGAATGTAGAGAATAATAGATATTCAGTCATAAACTTTTGTAGGTTATGTCTGGGTAACTTTTAATAATGTGTTTAATAGGTAATATTATTCAATTTCGTGGAAGTAAAAGGAGAATATCGCATTAGTATTTCCCTTACCTAGTTATTTTAGCATGAAATGTTTAGTATACTCTTTGGAAAGAGTATATTTATTTAAACTAAGTGACTTTGACGTGTATCAAAACGTTGTCGTCAACAACCAAGCTATTTTTTTTTAGACTTGGGTACTAGTCTTTTTGCCAATTATTAATTGAAAGTAATTCATTTATTTCTACTACACTACAATATTCTTACCTACCTGCAAGGAACATCTACACTTAGACATAAACTGTTTTGTTAACTAATTAACTGCAATAAATACAACAATGATATTATTACTTAATATAGTTACTACTTGTCACTTAGCAGATAAAATATATAATGGCAACACTATGCTAAAGAAATGAACTAAAAAATCAAATAACTTTTTATTTATTGTGTTTTATTTTAATCTATTTTGGACCAGGCCTAATTATACTTTAAAAAACATAGACAATTGATAGAATGTCTTTCGTATATAACTCACTTTCAGACGCTCAAATTTAAGTCAGCTAAAATTTCGTTATTGTTCTTTGAAATTTGGCACAAATACCAACCTAAGGAAACAATAAAGGTGGTCATTATACATTTTTCGAAACTAACTCAAGCTAAGAATCTTACTGGACAGGGTTTCGTTTTTGACGTGGTTTTCTAGGGAAGCACTAAGGCACGATTTTGCGGCAATTCAACCTTTAAGGAAGTGAAAAGGGTAAAAATTAGTTTGTATGTAAAATCAAATTCTTTGGGGATAAAGTTGATGATCAATATTTACATAAAACATTTTGAAAACTCCCTCCCAAATTGGGTTTAGGGGTGTTAAAGTTTTTTTTGAGGCAACTCACTGCGCAATCTGACTAACATAAAATGATAAATATAAAAATTTTATTCAAATAATCTAAAAACCCGACTGCTTTAAAAGCGACTAAAAAGACTTAAACAAGGACAAAATCTTGCTGTGCAGTCGGAGGATACATATTCGCGAGCTAGCTGACGAAAACCAGATGTATGCTCCGACTGCACAGCATGATTTTCTCCTTGTTTAAGTTTAATTAACTTTTTTTATTTATAACTTTTTAGTTAACTGTTTTTAAGATTTCGGTACATTTAAACATATGTGTTTTATATTTTCGAAATCACCTCTTAAAGCCACTTAATTTTGATACCCCACACGATGGGTTTGGAAGAAAAAAAACTGTCCTCCGCAATATGGCGCCCAAAATCTGCCATTTTTCTATTTTCCAATTTTAATGTAGCCAGTGACACTCGCGGGGTTAAGACGAATCGATTGACGTATGAATCATCAAAATCGGCCAACACGTTTGGTCTCTAGAACGCCACATAGGAACAAACATACATACATACATATATACATACTTACATACATACATACATAGACTGATAAACACATTACCCTCCTTCGGCAGTCGGGTAAAAAGAGAAGAAAGGAGTGAATAGCATATTTAGGTTGTTCAAAACTAGACCCTCAACGGGGCAAAAAGGGTTGATAAGTTTTTAGGGGAGGATTTTACTTTGTGGCGATAACCTAAAATGTATTATTGTTTAAGTCAAATAACGAATCGTCCCAATCCAATAAACCCACCAACCCCAAACCCAAATCCACGATACCCAGTTTTTAATAGTTTTAATAATATCTTATTTTTGGTTGCCTTTACTAACTGCATATAAGTAAATCATTTATAGGATAAACGAAATCACGCGAACATAGTCGCGGGCGGAGTGCTAGTCATACATAAACATACTCATATTTATACTGGTCATTCTGTATAAAACCGTCTGAAATGATCAATGTAAAACTCTCTTTTATATTAAAATGTGCCCGATAAAATATTTTGAATACCGACTGCATTCCAAATTTGAATTCTTTTACGTTCGGCGAATTCGGCGCGAAATTAGCCACGAATCCTATTTTTTTTTTCAATTTACTCTTCTGATAACATTATGAAAGCATTTATGTATAGTTATTACTATATATTATTACTATAAGTTGTTATTTTATTTTGTGCCTATAAACTAATTTTAATTTTAAATAATACATTTTTGAAAATCACTTTTTTATTTAAATGAATAATTTTAAATAATCGAAATACACTTAATCGATTAGGCTGAATGCAGTTTTAATCGATTATGAGACGCGTGAATGGACAGCAAAAAAAAAACAACACCAAAGAAATGTCATGTTGCAAGGTTGCATCAAAATTTTAAGCAATTTTTTTCCAGATTTTGGCTTGTTTTTTTATGAATTTTTGTATGACAAATTAGGAACATAAGGACGCAAATAAAATGAGTATATCTTTGTGTTGTCCTTTTGCATCTTTTCAGCAAGGGAAAAGGTTGTTTATGTACATATTTTGAGCAAATCTAAATTGTCTACCGTTTGGAAAGGTGTAGTAATTCGTATTTTGTACACATTTTGCAGTAGACTGACGCGGTTTAACCGAGCGCAACATGTAAATAAAGATATTTTTTTCAAATTTACTGTGTAAGATAGCTGCGTAAACTTATTTTTCTGAATAAATTCGAATGTTGAAAGTTCAAGTAAATTCCTGAATTTCATGACGTAATTTGCAACAACCTGTCGACTCAGCTGGTGTGTCATGTGTCAAAATCTTGTCGAGCAGAGTGGTTAAGCTCCTGGCATACCTAGAAGCAAACGATATCCTAAGTGGCCGCCAATACGGCTTCCACCGAAATCGGTCTACTGGGGATCTTCTAGGGTATGCCATTCACATCTGGAGTGGAAACACTTGCCGTCTCCCTCGACATCTCGAAGGCTTATGATAGGGCATTCGGTTTACCCGGTGGTCTCAAAAGGCTCATCGGCGATGAGGAGAGGAGGTTAAGACAAAGCAGAGAGCCAGAGCCTTGAACATCGTCGAGCCGAGTTGCCAGCTTATCGGTTTTTTATCGATTACATTTCGGGGAGTGTGCGATGGAATTGCATGATCTAATTCCGCCCAACCCGTTTCATCATCGGACTACCAGACCTACGGCGATGCACCATCGGTACATGGTGGACATCCCACCCGTACGCACTAAACGTTTTGAGAATACTTTTATTATGCGTACAGCTAAGGAGTGGAATTGCCGGAGTCTGTGTTTTGTTTGATGCACTTCATAAACAAACCGCCACTGATTTTAACTGATCCCCGATCAAATCAAAAATCAATCATCTGTTCTCCAATTCGTGACTGTAATAGTGACTGTTAAAGTCGGAACGAGATTTGACAGCTGTCAGTCTGGCGGTGCGTCGAGGCGATGGTCAGCACAGCCGTTTTGAACGTCACTTGTTTTCCGAAAGTAAACGGCGTCTGCACCACGTATCCGACGAACCGCTTTTGTTCCGAGTAATCTTGTCCTATTTTGTTTCAAAAATAATGAACACCGATTGATTAGTGATTTCCAAATTATTAGTGAAAAGATATGATAAGAAAATAACTTTTGATTGTGACTCGAGTGATTCTTTGTTGGTTCCACATTACCACTTATTAAAGAAATGGGCGATTCTGATGATTACGGACATATATATGCATTTTTATCCTTTCCTTTCTATTTTTTGGCAAAATTTATGTTTTTTTATTAAAAAAGGAGTTGTGAAACTGAGTTATCAAAAGTTAACAATAATAGAGATAATTTAAAGTGAATAAGTAAATACAAGGAAATTTTATGTTATTGTACATATCCTGATCTAACCAAATGTAATTTCCGCACAGACATATTGTATATATTTTTTTATAATAATATCACAATTAATTCATACAGTAAAAAGTAAAAGTAAACTATAAAATTAAATTCTTTAAAGAATTAAACGAATATTTGATTTCTAAAATTAATATCTGAAATTTTCGAATATCTTCTTGTATATAAAAAAAGTAAGTGCTACATTAATAATGTACGAAGGTATAAATAAATAATACTTTTTATCCAGAAACTCCTGCAGATACTGCTTGATTAAAACTGCGTTCCATCCGGGTGTCCATAAGACGGGTTAACTGCTTGTTTCCGAATGTCATATCCCCGATGACTAATTCCCCGAAGTCATCAGATCGAACGTCCGAATCGCCGAAATTCTATAGCATCGATTTACCACAATTTCGATAGCCATTAGATCGAGTGTCCGTTTCGCCGAAAAGCCATTGTAACGATAGTTCTATGCATCGAATGTCTATTGGCAATTAACATTATATGATGGCAATTTGTGAAAACCAGGAATTGTACACAATTCTTAGGAAATCTATAAAATTCTGACAAAATTTATTAACACATACCCTTTACTTTCATAATAAACCATTATTTTTTACAAGATCGACTCAATTTTTCAGATACCCTCTTAAGCCACTTTTGCTAATATAAACTGCGTGACTTTGTTTTGCCAGTGAAATTAATGAAGTCTTCTTTTTTATCATTTCTGTTCATTTATTGAGAATTTAACGTAACTTTAAACATTATTTCTTTGACATTAACATTAGAAACGGGATATTTACCATGTTTACTGTTTGTTGCGTTTCTAATGTTATTGTTAGTGTTAGTGACCATGACAGTTTAAAAACTTATATTATTTCTTTGTGTGGAAACGGATACCACTCCAGCAGAAGCCGCTCAAATTATGGCTCTGATTCAGGTTGACTTGAGCGCATTGTGGCTAGACGTTTTCATTTGAGTCGATCATCAATTAAACGGCTATACCAAAGATTTCTAGAAACTGGAAACTTTGTTAGACGACCAGGTTCGGGCAGAAATTGTGCTACATCAAACCGAGACGACCGCTTCATGGTGTCAACGCCATTGCGAAATCGACACCTTACTGGTGTTCAGGTGCAACAGCGACTTCGTGAGGTCCGAGGAGTCACAGTAAGTGAGTGGACTTGACGTAGACGTAGACTTGCAGAGATTATGCCAGATAGAGGGCACCCCAAAATTACGTTTATTAGCCAAGTGCGGCAGGGTTTTCGTCGCGAACGCCGATGGGCGTCCTCCGCACCTGATAAATGATTTTATTTCTGTAAGTTGGTTTGTACAAACACTTTTACATGTCGATCATATTTTTTTAAACTAGTTGAGGTCGGAGTTTCCTGTCTGACTACTTTGAGAAGAAAGGCCGTAACAAACTCAGAGGTCACAGTCTCTTTTAAAGTCCAGACAAAATCTTGGTTAGATCATGTGAAGACCATGTAGACTGATGTCTGAAATGGTCTTTTGAGGAAAGAACCAGCCAGATTGAATGCACGCATTTGTCAATAACCGTGCAGCATAACTCAGAATTTAAGGAGCTCAACGAATTGACGAACAATACCAAAGAAAGGACATTCGGGTAGGCCGCATAAATACTCTAACTGCCAGACCATGATTAAAAACTAACTAAGATAAATAAAAATAAAAAAGAATGATCCACATATATAATAATTAATATTCACAATAATTAAAATAAAATAATATAATACTTTAAAAAGTAAATATTCTTGTTTGGCAAGAAAAAAAAAAATCTAAAATATAAATTCGCGGTGCAAAATAAAAATAAAAAACCTAAATTAATTGGAGCAGCTCAATCCCAAGCCTTTTTGTCCTCAACGTAATCTTTAATGTAATAAAACGCTTTCTGGCACAACTTACGTTTAATGAATGATTTGAATTTATTAAAACTTAGACCTTGAACGTGGCTTGGAAGCTTATTATAAAAGCGTACACATTGACATCTAAACGAGCCACCTATTTTCTTGAGCCTTGTTGTAGGTACTACAAATTTGTATTTGTTCCTAGTATTTATGTTATGTATATCACTGTATTTTTTAAATAATTTTATATTTGTATGGGCATATAAAAGATTTTCATAAATATACTGAGAAGGCACAGTCATTACATTAATCTCCTTAAATTTCTCTCTGAGAGAGTGTCTCGGGCTTAATTTATAAATTGATCGAACAGCTCTTTTCTGCAAAACGGAATTTCCCCACAACAGAATACCATACGACATTACACTATGTAAATAGCTAAAGTATACTAAACGGGCTGTCTCTATGTCAGTTAAATTACGAATTTTTCTAACAGCATATGCTGCGGAGCTTAGCTTCTTTGACAATTTATCTATATGTGGGGCCCACTGAAGCTTAGCATCCAAAGTTAGGCCCAAGAGTACTGTGCTATTTACAGGATTTAATTCTTCGCCCTTTATTATCACATCAGTTTTCACCTGCCTAACGTGAGGTAGGGTAATTTTAATGCATTTGGTTTTTTTTCATTTAGAAGTAAATTGTTAACATTGAACCAGTGAACTACTTTTGAGATCGCGCTGTTTACATCGTCAGTAACCAGCTGCTGACGTTTAAGTTTAAACAAAGTAAAGTATCATCCGCACACAACACTATATCATGCTTATCCTTTATGAGGTAAGGCAAGCCATTAATATAAATAAGAAACAAGAAAGTGCCAAGAATTGAGCCCTGCGGGACTCCCATTGTTACTATAGATCCGGGAGATCTTTTTCCATTAACGTCAATGCTCTGAATCCTATTACTCAAGTATGAAGTAAGAAGAGCTAGAGCGCTGTTCCGAATCCCGTAGTGGCGGAGTTTCCTGATTAGCGTTTCATGAAGAACACAATCAAATGCCTTGGACAAATCACAAAATATTCCCAAGGCATCGCACTTATTTTTCCATGCATTATAAATATGTCCTAAAAGCTCAACACCAGCATCAGTAGTTGAACGACCCATTGTAAAACCGAACTGTTTGCTATGTAATAATTTATGTTTATTAAAAAATCTTTGCAATTGCTCTAAAATTAATTTCTCAAATATTTTACTAAACGTACGTAGTACTGAAATAGGTCTATAATTTGTAGGGTCTGAAGTACTACCTGATTTAAACAAAGATATTATTTTACTATTTTTTATTAGGTCAGGAAACTCCCCACTGTCGATTCAATTATTAAAGATAATAGCTAAACTAGGTGTGACAATGTCAATAATAGACTTAGCAACTTCTACAGAATGTCCCCACAGATCTGCAGTCTTTTTAACATTTAAAGTGTGAAAGGTTTAAATACGAGATAAGGGTAATAAAAAATGCCGATCGGCGTAAAAATAAATAAATAATAATTTGATCATTTTACGCTAAAATCTTAGAAAAACTACATAGTTATACGCCAAACGTGTGTTTCACGTTCACGATCGTATTTGGTGTAAAAAATTATTAACATCAATTAGGATATTTTTTGAGAAGTTTTTGTTCTTTAATAGTAGGGTTGTGAAAATTTGGCGAATATGGCGACAAATGTTAAGTAAATTGTTTTAATTAAATAATTGTGCTTCACTTTTAAACTACTGTCTTGTATATTTTATTTTCAAATGATAAGAATGGCTAAATTATCAGTATAAATTAATATCAGAGGTAGCAAACCTTTTTTTTACTTTTGTAATATTACTAGAAGACCTTAATTTTATAGACATCTTTTTAACCTGAAAATTAGTATCAAAATTAACATTTCTTGTTGAAAAAATTGATACAATTAGTTGACTCTATAGAGAACGGAAAAGTTTTAACTTGTAAAAATTTTATCTCCGTAAAAAAATATCTATTTTATTTAAAAATGAGTAGATTTATTCATACATAAATAATTAAATGAAATTAACTAAAAATATTTAAGAAATATTGCAAAAAACAGAATAGAAACCAAAAGTTGTTAAACCCTGGAAAACACCGTTAGGCGTCTTCCGCACCTAGGAATTCCTTCCTAGATGCGGAAGACGCCTAACGGCGTTTTCGCAATTTTTAGTTCAAAAGTTAAATTTTCGGAAATTATTTAAAAAAATTGTGCTTATATTGCACGTATAATTTTTTGTTACTTGTTTTTGCCATGGTATAAGCAATAAAAAAAACTCCGATGGGCGTATTTCACACATTTAAATCAAAAGACGCCGAAAGGCGTCCACTGCAGCGAATGGATTATTAAACATTACATTTTTAATTTCAACAGTCTACCCAAGTCCGATATGTAATAGTATTTAGAAAATAGGTACTTTTTTTATTTTTATTTTTCCTCTTTCTTTCCATCTGCAATCAGCCTCCTAGCTATAATCAGATTGGTTGTTCCTTCATTTGGCAGTTCAGATTCTTCACATCCTGCGATGTGTCATCTCGTTATGTATCACCAACAAAATTAAATTGACGCTATTCTTTTTCTTTTTAGTCTGTAGGTAGAGTCCGAGGACTCCAGTAGTGCCGCAGCGAGATCATTTCTGTGATTTTTGAGCCTTTCCTTATAAAACTTGTATGACGTTTCCACAAACTCTTTGATAGTAGGGATTTGCAAGTACTCATGTACTTCTATGTTCCTCGTGAACCAAGGAGCGCAGCTCAATATTTTTAGTGCTTTGTTTTGGAAGCTATGTAGTATCTCCATGTTTGAGTGGCTTGCCGAACCCCAGAGTTCTATACCATACGTCCATATGGGTCTTAAAATGCATTTGTAGATCAGTAGTTTATTTTCCAACCTGAGTGATGACTGTGTACCCAAAAAAAAATAGGTACTTACAAATATTATTTTTTATCAAAAAACTCATGCAGATTATAAAATCTATATATATAAAAATGAATCCCTATTTCCCTTGGTCACGGCATCACGCGTGAACGGCTGGATCGATTTCCAATCCAAACCGAACCGAACAACCTCCTTTGTTCTTAGACAAAGTAAGCAACATCCAGCCACTCTATGAAATGCTAAATAATACAGCCACTGATCAGTATGAAATCAAGATCTTCCGTGGGGAACAAATTAAAATTCAGCCAAAATCAACTGAAGCATACACTAAAATTTACAAGGAACTTCAACAACGAGATACTGAATTTAACACCTACAAACCCAATGAACACAGGAGTTTTAGGTTTGTCCTCAAAAATAACCACCCAACTACCCATACTAAAGTTATAAAAGTGGCAATTGAAGAATTAGACCACAAGGTCACTGAATGCGCCACATTGAAAATAGAAATTAAATATTATTAACATTTACTCACGCATTCAGATTATTACAATAGCAACACTAACATTCATTTCACATCATTCAATCGAATACGCGAGGACCAATACTTAACTCCCGCGCACATCCCTTCCTACTTCCTAGTTCCGGTCATTCCGCTCGTCAGTTGTCAAAAAGTCGCAACTCCGGAAACGCGGGAGCAACGGGTGCGCCCGTTGCACCCGCTCTCAAAGTAAACTCAAGTATACGTGATGTGTGTGAAAAAACAGACTCTATTGGTGGATTAACAGCATTCAAACTATAATGAAGACTCCATTGCTAAAATTATCGAAGGACAATCTTATTCAAACCTCCATTTCCGCACCTGTAAGTACCTACCTATCTGACCTTTTTTCCGCTGCGCCCACAGTCACAAATATTTGGAATATAAAGGACAGAAAATCCAAAACACCTCTCCCGCTGTATCACGTGGATCTCAAACCCAAACCAAAACAATAAAACCATTTATAATGTGAAGCGCCTTCTCCATTGCTGCGTTGTGTTTGAACCACCCAGACCTAAAAGAGAAATCCCTCAATGCTTCAATTGCCAGAGATATGGACACACACGTAGATTCTGTCACCGTCAACCCAGGTGTGTTAAGTGCGCTGGAGAACACGCCACACATGATTGCCTCAGGAAAGAGCGATCAGACAGTGTGCGGTGCATTCTTTGCGAAATAAATCACCCTGTTTATTATAAAGTATCCCCCGCTGAGACCCAAAACCAAACAAAGCAAAGACGCTGAAAATAAAAATTTGCCTACAATAAAATATAGCACATATAAAACCACTAACAACAGAATACATGCAAAAATAACAACAGGTAACTAAACTCGATTCCCATCTAACAACACACTTGACTCAGCCAAAGCCGGACCAGTCAATTGACATTAAAGCACTCATGAAACAGATGATGCTTATAACCAAGATGCTGGAAGGCCTCATGTCCATGCTTCCAAATTTAATGCATTGAAATTGTGCATCTGGAACACAAATGGTCACACCACTCAGAGGAGTTGAAACTTTTACAATACCAAATCAAATGTTTTTTATTTCACATAGGCCTACATGGGCACTTATAAAACGTCGACAAAAGGTGCACGGTTCGGGTTAGTCGTTTCCTGTGGAGAAGAACCGGCAAGAAACTCCACGGTTACTCTTTTAAAAATAATTGGTTTGTTTTTACAATATTTCCATGTTACAGTATTAGTGCTTAGATATGGGGGGACAACGTAGGCCCGAAAATAAGTCGTAAGAAACTAAAAAAAATATTTATAAACGAGAGAGTTAACAAATGTTAACAAGCGTCTAGAAATCTAGAAGGCCTACAATGTTCACACACTCACAAAACAATCAGTAAAAGAATCTACACAAAGGAAAAAATAAATAAAAATATATAAAAAGACTAAATTTAACATGTGGCACAAATGTTGTTATCAGTGCTGTAACTATTCATAGTAAAGGGCTATAAAGATTATTGAAATCATTGTAAAAAGTCTAATTAAAAGAAGGAAAAAAAGTAAATGAGATTAAGAATAGTTAGAGACATCCACATATTTGTGCCGTTTATGGGTTACCAGGGAAGCCAAATGCGCAGAAGGAGCTAAAATTTTTATTTCCAACGTAGTCCTTGATTTTGTAATATGCTTTTTTAATAAGGACACGTACGTACATGACGTACCGATATGAGATCGACATTATTTTATTTTTGAAACTCACTTCACATCAAAAAGCCATATGGATATTCAAATTCAAATTTATTTAATTCGGATAACTTAATCCATACAATTCTATATAATACAACATAAAAAAAACTAAAAACAATTACATAAAATAAAAATAAAAACATTCAAATAACCCGCATAATAAAGGATCTCCATAGCGGAGAGGAGATCCTATCAGCCAACGTCTTCAGAATTCCGTTGCAGCTGCCACGCATTCTGCAGATCAGGGAGACAGTTTTTTCCGGATGACGGCATGAAAGCCATCAGTGCAATACAGCGCAAACATCCCCGACGCACTACAGAAGCGAGGCAACCCCAACATCATCCTGAAGATGTTGTTGTACTGGACGCGCAAGACATCCAGCGATCTTTTGGTGTGACTGACCCACAGATTGCCCGTATAAAAGCTTTGACAATAAGCCTTAAACAAAGTTATCTTTACTGCTTCAGAGCATCGAGAGAATCTGCGGGCCAGCATATTACCTCTGACCGCCAAAGCCCTGCGCTCTCTCTCAATATCCAGATCATCCTTAAGACCCTCGGTAATTAAATGCCACAAGCCATTTAGGGTAATATTATGTGAATACTCGAGGCATTCACCAGAGGCCCCAAAGACCATATATTCCGTTTTATGGACATTGTATTCAAGGCCATGTGCATCAGCATAGACCTCACACACTCTTAACAACTCCCCGAGACTACCCATCGTCGGGCTCAGCAGCACCATGTCGTCAGCGTAGCTAATGTTGTTGGTGCAGACGCCATCTATCGAGCAACCGACACGCTTGCTACTGAGCTCGACGATAAGGTCATTTATGTATAGGTTGAAAAGCTTGGGCGACGTCAAACCTCCCTGTCTCACCCCGCTTTCCAACATATGCCTCAGAGAGTGTATTATTCCACCTTACAAAATTTAAATAATTCCTGAAGTGGGCCGGTTGCATGCTATCCACGTTTCGAACCTAAGCCTGGCCACCCTATGAGCATCACGGACATGAATATTCCAGCCACATAAGTGCCTACCCTTATTTAATTTAGTGCCACGCTTCCCGCTAGACCCAACCACGGCATTACCCAGGATTTCCACAATATTTTTATACAACCTATCCAATACAACATTGTGTTCAGCCAAGCTGCATGACCCACGACTGCATTCCGCGAATTCGATGGGAAAATCAATGGCTCGAAAAGCATTGTTACACAGTGCACGGTATGTTTTTATTTGTGTTTCATCTCTCCCGCCCCAAACAACCGAGTTACGCCACACGTCGCGCGTCACCAACTTAGGCCTTACCACAGTTATGTCACAACTAACAAGTAGAGGTAAGTGATCCGACATGTAAACACCTTCTATAACACGTACCCCCACTACAGTTTGCCAGGCCGATAATGATCCCACACAGTGGTCCAGCCATCGCCTGCAGCCATGAGCCTCGCTAACAAACGTGTAAGTAACGTGTAACCTCTGTGTACCTAACTTTTCCAAATCGACACAGATCCAGGACTGATCCGAACAAAAGTTTATCATTTCTTTATAAAATAATTCGTGAGGGTGAGAGTTAAAATCACCCAAAATAAACAAGGTTTCAATATTCTCACTAACTACTATTGCACTTATTTCACCTAATACCTTCGTCATAATTGGTAGGTTATCGAGTGAGTCACTCGGCATATACACAGAAAAAACAATAATGGAGCGAGATACAATTTTATTTGTTTTTTCCTTTATATAGTTAATAATGTCATCTTCACACGTTTCATTACTTTCCTTTACAACTGACGATCGAGTATCATTAGTAGCGGACCGGGCCAACTTCAAATGTTTTTGAATCGCTCCTTCTATTACGATTACTGCCAATAATGAAGGATTTTTTTTAATATCCGACCATCAATTTGGGTTCCGACAGAGACATGGCACAATAGATCAAGTCCACAGGTTTGTTACTAAATTTCATAGTACGTTTGAAGATAAGGAATAATGTGCAGCTGCATTACTTGACATTTCTCAAGCATTTGATAGAGTCTGGCATGATGGCCTCCTTTATAAAATCAAAACAGGTTTCCCAAGCGACATCTTCCTAATCTTGGAATCATACTTGAGGGACAGACATTTTTTCGTACAAAGTGGCGAAACTTCATCAAAGCTTTATCCTATCTCTGCTGGGCTTTCTCAAGGCAGTGTGCTTGGGCCGATTTTATATTTGCTGTATACTGCTGACTTGCCATGATATTGGATATCTAGCGACTACAGGAACGTTCGCGGATGACACAGCTGTTTTGGTGTCTCATAGTGATCACAAAGTACAACAGATATGCTGCAGCCCTGTTGGACGACATAGCCTTCAGGCTCAAGAAATTGAGGATAAAAGCCAATGAGATCAAGTACAGTAAGTAGTGAATGTCACATCCACTAAAAGAAAGGATACCTGTCTACTGGTACAGCTGAATAATGTTCTATTGCCTCAAGCCGAACATGTTAAAGACCTTGGTTTATACCTTGACAGGCGGGTTACATGGAAAAAACACAATTACATGAAACCCAAACAACTTGGGCTGACACTGAGAAAGTACTACTGGATAATTGGGAGGAATTCACAGCTACACCTACAAAATAAAACCCTATTATACAAAGCTGTAATCAAGCCTAACTGGACCTATGGCTTCCAGCTATGAGGAACAGCATCACACTCCAACATTGAGATCATACAGCGGTTTCAGAATAAGATCCTAAGAACGATCACAAACGCGCCATGGTATGTACCAAATGAGGCTCTACACCATGATCTGACGATTCCCACAGTCTAAGAAGAAGTAAAGATCTACATCAAATCATACCAGGTACGAATTACGCGTCACCCATACATTCTGACAAGCCACCTTATGGATGGGATAGGGGCCAGATGGCTTATATACAAAATACCTCAAGACTTCATCAGACAAACATAGCTACATAATTATACTACATAAGTAAATAGGATGTGTCATAGTACACATACCGACCAAGACATCTAAACATGTCAAAAAATTAACTTAATATCCAATAGTTCTGAGAGAGATTGTAAACTAAGAAGAGACAAAAAAAATGCTAATAGCCGGTAAATTAATTTCATATTCACATTGTTTCCGTATGTTTCTTTTTGAATTTGATTTGAAATTAAAATATTGCATATTATTTTTAACAAATAAACATAATCCCAGTATATAAATACCAGTCAGTGTCAGGAAACTCTCCGTTCTGAAGACCGATTCGATTTTCTTAATGATACGTCGTTCCGTACTATACTTATTATATATTGTCTTAAAACATTTCTTCTGAAGAATAAATGTGGATTGTACGTTTGTCGAGTTCCCCCAATATATGACACCATAAGTTAAGACTGGGTACACATTTTCAAAATAAGCATTTCTAGTATCACTTAGATTTGTAGTTTCTGCCAGAACTGACAATGCATAGCAAGCACTGTATATTTTTGGTTAATCTTTTCAATATGTGCCTTCCAGTTTAAATGTTGATCTATTGTAACTCCTTGTATTCCTTGTTGTCTCTTACTTCTTCAGTCGCTGTATAAGGCATGGTTACATTCAATTTAGTATGTTTACATTTATAATTTCTAAATTGAATCAATTTAGTTTTTGAGACATTGACTTTTAAATTTATTGACTGCAACCAGTCAGTCACAGTTATTAATATTCTATTTATTTCACTTTCGTAAATAATATCATTGGTATATTCATTCGAAATAATACATTAACGCAAAGATGTTTAATTATATATGAAAGCTCGTTAATCTATACTATAATAATAGACAAAGACAAAGATATTTTATTTCAACTAGGCCACCAAGCGGCACTTTTGAACGTACATAAATATCATTCTACCGTGCATTCGGAAAGTAGCTTGTTATTGAGAAGAATGCACAAGAAACTCCATATTTAGTCATTTAAAAAGGACATTTGAGAGAGCATGACACACTCAACGGCCAGGGCACACACAAGTCAACGAACGACGCATAGGTACAGTAAATGGGAGATTTACAGTTGGGTACATAGTACTCACACATGTGCTGTGCAGTTATACAATACTAAGGAAATTGAGTTTATACAATACAAATATATTCATACAGTCTTCAGCAGGTCCAACAATACCTCAAAACAATAATGTTCTGCATATCATTTGTTATTGCGCCCTAGTGGATGTGGATTGTGGAGCAGGACTAGCATTAAGCCAAGCATTTTTATCAGTGATGTAATCCCCCAACTTATAATATGCCAGCCTACATAGTGTGCGTTTTATACAGGTTTTAAACTTCGTCTCATTCAGTTCAAGAATGTGGGGAGGAATTTTATTGTAACATTTTGTACAGTACCCCATGAAAGATGAGGCTACTTTAGCCAGTCTGAAACCTGGTTGAACTAATTGGTCCCTATTTCTAGTAACGTAATTATGTCTGTCGCCATTTTTACTAAAAAGATGTAAATTCTTTCTCACGTAAATGATGTTTTCATAAATATATTGACAAGGAACCGTCATGATGTTAATGTCCTTAAACAGTTCCCTTAGATAATCGCGCCGGCGAAGATTATATATTGCTCTGATGGCTCGTTTTTGCAGAATAAAAATTGACTCAATGTCTGCAGCCCTTCCCCATAGTAGGATACCGTAAGACATTATACTATGAAAATAACTAAAATAGACTAGTCTCGCGGTATCCACATCAGTTAACCTACGAATCTTTGCAACAGCATACGCTGCCGAACTCAGCCGCCCTGCAAGGGATACCAAATGAGGACCCCATAGCAACCCTGAGTCCAGCGTGATACCCAGGAAAACCGTTTTATCGACGAATTCTAGCTTCTCCTTGTTTAATATAATGTCACAATCAGTACTTTTGACATTCGGCAAAGAATATTTTACGCACTAGGTTTTTTTACCATTTAAAACTAAATTATTGGCAGTGAACCAATCCTGAACCTGCCGTAGCGCGTTATTTACGTCGTCAACCCGACAAGTACGTCTATTTATTTAAAAAAATAAAGATGTGTCATCAGCAAATAACACCATGTTTAGTTTGTTTTCCAATAAACGGGGTAAATCGTTTATGTATATTAAAAAAAAGAAAGGACCTAAAATTGAGCCCTGGGGTACCCCCATTTTTATGTTTAACCCCGACGAATTCACACCGTTTATTTGAACTAATTGCTGTCTATCATTCAAATAAGATTTAACCAAACTTAACGCTGATTGACCTAGCCCGTAACGCTCAAGTTTCAGAAGAATAATAAGGAGAATGGCAATATCACATTGTACTGGGATCGGTCCATCATCACTGACAGGACTATTATCGCTAATAAGCCTGATATAGTAGTGGTGGACCGAATCGAGAGGCGTGCAATGATTGTTGAAATTACCGTCCTGCATGACGGAAACCTCGTGAAAGCCGAGAAAGATAAGCAAATCAAGTATCTTGACTTGGCTCGTGAGGTTGTCGACATGTGGGATGTGGACACAGCGATCATTGTACCGATAGTCGTGTCAGCCAATGGCTTAATAGTCACGAGCCTCGACCAACACATTAGGAGGCTCTCGTTAGGCGGCTGGGTCAAGGGCCTGATCCAGAAAGCAGTATTGCTGGACACGGCTCGCATTGTTAGGAGGTTCCTCTCTCTGGAGCCCTGACCGCCGGTAGTTTGGACCCTGTTCCCGATACCGGTGGTCCTCTATTTTTTATATTTTTAAATTATTTTATAAAAATATAAAAAAATGAAGATAATAAGATATTTCATGAATAAAGGGCATAATAATAAGGGGAGATGGAATCCGAGGGAATTCAACTCTCTGGTTCCATGCACCTTAGACACCTCTCCTCGACCGAAACTTACAAGTATTTGGGTATGTCGGACGCGTTAGGCATCAACAGTTCTGACATGAAGCAACTGCTGAAAGAGCGTTTCTTTGGCCGCCTGAAAAAGGTATTAAATAGCCTTTTGTCGGGCGGAAATAAGGTGCGCGCCTTCAACAGTTGGGTCATGCCGGTTTTGACGTACTCTTTCGGTATACTCAAATGGTCTCAGACCGAACTCGACGCCCTCGATAGGAGGGTCCGGACACTGCTAACCGCAAACCAGATGCATCACCCACGATCATCGGTGATGAGACACAGGTGTACATCCCGCGGAAGTGTGGGGGTCGAGGCTTTTTAAACGCCAAGAATCTTCACAACCGCGAGGTGTGCAGCCTCAGAGAATACTTTTTAAAAGCTGAAGTGGGTATGCACCGGGATGTGGTCGCAGTAGACAAGGGACTGACCCCGTTGTCCATGGCTAAAGAGAACTGGCGCGAGCCTGTAATACTATCGACTGATGAACGCAAAGAAGTATGGCAAGGCAAAGAGCTACACGGGCGCTTCTATCGGGCTCTCCATGGGCCCGATGTAGATTTCCCAACGTCCGTATATTATCTCTGGTTGTTCTCGTCTGGCTAACGGCGAGTACTTACACAGGCATAACCAAGTGGCCAGGATTATTCACCAGCAACTGGCTTTAAAGTACAATCTTGTGGAATCGGAGGTACCGTATTACAAGTATGTGCCCGACCCAGTTCTCGAAAATAACCATGTCACGTTGTACTGGGATCGGTCTATCATCTCTGATAGGACTATTGTTGCCAATAAGCCGGATATAGTGGTGATAGACCGATTACCGCGCCGCACAATGATAATCGATGTCACCATCCCGCATGACGAGAACCTCGTGAAAGCTGAGAAAAAAATCAAGTATCTTGACCTAAGTCAAGATACTTGATTTGTTAACACACAAGGTTGTCGACATGTGGAAACACTCGGCGATAATTGTGCCGATTGTCGTTATGGCCAATGGCCTGATGGCCAAGAGCCTCGACGACCATCTGTTGAGGCTGTCATTGGGCGGTTGGATCAAGGGTCTAATACAGAAGGCAGTACTCCTCGATACGGCTCGCATTGTGAGGAGGTTCCTGTCTCTGGAGCCCTAACCACCGGTAGCTTGGACCCTGTTCCCGATACCGGTTGGCCTTTATTTTTATATTTTTAAATGTTATTAAGTTTTCTTTTTTATATATACAAAAATGTACTAAATAAAAAAGAAGACGAATAAAGAAAAAATAAGATAATATATTATTTTTTTAATCCAACCGCACTATTCCCAAACCACTGCAACTCCTGAAAGCCAGAATCCAGTGCCAACCAGTGGCGACCACCAGAATAGCGCCGAGGCAATGAAGCTCGATGAAGTCCCGGAGAATGAATTTAACTGTCTTGGATCCCGCAACGAAATTAATCAGAAAAGAATAACGGAGGAGTAGGAAAAAATATAAATTTCCACTTCCCTCCATATCAAGCAGGAGACAGAACAAACAAGGCCACTAGGCACAAAGGGTCGTTTACAACTGGGATAAGCCCAGTTGCCTAGCACCACGGATAAAAATAAGAATTAATATTAATGGGTCCTAACATTGTGAGCTCTTATATTTGATTCCAATAATAGGTATGGCAAAAACGCTTGAACGCACGGAAATTTGTTCTAGTTTCCACAAGGTCCGTATAGTAAACAACTCCTTTGGTAGCCTCTACATTATTCAACATAATATTACGTTCATTCTGCCAAAGAATACACTCCCATAAGATATGATGTGCAGATTGTACATATTCGCAGTCAGATGTAGAACACTGACATAAAGGCGAGGCAACGAGCTTAAAGGAAAACAATTTACTTTTAAAGTTACCATGCCCTGTGAGAAATTGGGCAACACAGTGATCCACCTCCAGCAACATCCTGGCCAGCCGCACGCGAACGGATGGAAAGAATTGGTGGAGGTGTCGGCCTTTGATGGAATTATCTCACCTACATTGCCATTCGGATAAAAGTTCCACCCAAACGTCAATAGGTGGTTTAAATAATCTTGAGATTTTCTCACGGACACTCCACGTTAAAAAGTTCGCGTCCGTGGTCTCTCATGCGGAATACTACATTGCAGGACGTCGCTGCATTTCAAGGTCGACCGGAAGTACGCCAGCAAGTACCGGTAGGGCCTCAGTACTGGGGTGCAAGTTGAAAGCCTCCACGCGGCGCACCCTGGGCAACGTCGGCTCCAACTGCCCACCCGCGTTGGGTGGACAGCAGGGGCGGGCGCCTAATTTCAACACACGAGGAAAGGTTACGGTTCCAAACACAGATCATCATCCATGATGGTCTGTGAAGGGAACCGGACTAGAGGCGGGACGGGCAGTCCGTCACTGCGGTGGCCATCTAACGCCTACTCCCCCCTCTGCTGACAGAGGGTAGGTTGAGTGGGCGTGTAGTAGAGATGGAACCCAATCCCAAGGTCTAGCGTGCCGAGGGGATGAATGGCCGGAGGGTTTGTATCCGGTCCCTAGCGCGGGAAAGGGACCTTACCCTTACAAAGGAAAAATAAATAACAATGGAAGAAAGACTAAAGGCAAAAATTCCTCAGGCGGGTACCCTTGCGCAAAGCAAGGGTCAGTCCCGCCCCTCTAGGGATCTCCTAGAGGGCAGCCCCATCATATCTGAGGGGGGCACCAATAGTCTCGCGGGTCAGCAGACCACTGCCGACCTGCGCCAAATGAGCCACGGACGAGAAAAGGAGCTCCAGGTGAACCTGGAGCAACTGCGCGACGTGGACGCACCGCTTGCCGTCGCCGACGGCAACAAGAGCCGAGGACGCTCAAGTCCCCATGAGGATGTACCGCTTGCCGTCGCCAACGGCAAAAGGAGCCGAGGACGCTCAGGTCCTGCGGACAATTTGTCCGACCAGGACTCGCGCGGCACCTTCAAAGTTTGGAGGAAGCGTCCGCGCAGCAAAGACTCGGGGTCGCTGGGTCTCTCCTTGAGTGAGGAGAACCTATCGGCCCCGAAGGTGTCAACGGGGCGGAGAGGACGAGGTCGCACTGTGGGAGCTGTTGCCAACGCTCGGTTGCCGGAACGCGACATGCGGGGTCGCTTTGTACCTCGGCCCGAAACGTCTGCCCCTGCGGAGTGCGTGCAGAGCGACCCTGGGCACATGAGTGCAGACCAGAGCGGTGGCTCCACTACGTCCCTATTAGGGACAAATAAGGCTGAGTCAAATGCCAAAAAACGGGCACAACGACGGACAGTCGCGGCTGACGAAGTCAACGAGTTGGCCCGACAGGCCCGAGAGCGGCGTTTGGCTCGGACGTGTGCTGGTGAGGATATATCGGCGTTGGCGCTCAATCGCCAGGTGATGGACGGGCTAGAAGTCGTCCTGAAGGTTGCCACTAAATCTGGCAACCTGAAGGGCACATTCACCCATGTGAATGCATTGCACATGCCTTGAAGCTGGCGGCGAGAGACATCCAGGAGGCGGTTGAGGTCCTCAGTAGCCGCACAACTACGGATGAGACGGCGAAACTGTGGGAGGAGAACCGCCGTCTCCGAACCGAATTGGAGGACCTCAAGCGGCAAGTTGCCGCCCAGAAGGCTGCCTCTTCCGTCGCGAGCCCATTTCCGCCGCCGGCCCCGTCTTCGGCCCCATCTACGGCCCCGTCTACAGCCCCATTGTCGGCCCCTGCACTTGCGGATGCGGATATCGAGAGGATCGCGCGCATCTGCATGATGCAGTGCGGCCGAATGGTGAGTGCCCGGATGGAGGCGATAGAGGCGAGGTTGCCCCCAGCGGAAACTGTCCGCCCACCACTCGCTGCAGACAAGCGGACACAGGAGGGGCCCGCTAAACCGGCAGCCGCCTCGTCTGAGCCTAGAAGTGCCAGGAAGGGGGCCACTAGGCTCACGGAGGGGCCCAGTAAGCCCGCTGAGGGTAGGTCCGTGCCCAATTCCCAGTCGGCGTCTGCTACCCCACCGACACCACCGGGCCCTCTCACGGAGGCCTGGACGACGGTGGTCAAGAGGGGCCGCCGTCGAAAGAAGAAGACAGCACCGCCGCCGGCAACAGCTGGAGCACCCGCACGGAATAAGGCCGCGGGACCGCCTAAGGTCAGAGCACCACGCTCCGCGGCTGTAGTAATCACGCTGCAACCCGGAGCCGTCGAAAGGGGCGTCTCTTACAAGGCGGTCCTGACAGAGGCGAGGTCCAAAGTCGCGTTCCCCGACCTTGAAACACCGTCCGGCTTCAAAATGAGGCCGGCGATAACGGGGGCGCGGCTGCTCGAGGTATCGGTATCGGGTAGCGCTGAAAAGGCGGACATTTTGGTCGCCAAGCTGCGGGAGGTCCTAAACCCTGAGGACGTCCGGGTGTCCAGGCCTATGAAAACGTCTGAGCTGCGTGTCGACGGTCTGGACGACTCGACGACCCCAGCTGAGGTCGTGGCAGCCATCACCCGAGCCGGCGGATGTCCGTCCGAGGACGTGCGGACGGGCGAGATCCGCGCCGACGCTACCGGGCTCGGCATGATTTGGGTGCGGTGCCCGGTGGCGGCGGCGCAAAAAGTCGCTTACAGTGGAAGACTGCTGGTGGGATGGGTTGCAGCGAGGGTCAAGCTGCTGCAACCCAGGGCACTGCGATGCTATCGTTGCCTGGACATTGGGCATGTCAGGGCACGATGCACCGCCGAAACAGACCGCAGCGAGCAATGCTATCGCTGCGGTCAGCCCGGCCACAAGGCGGCCCAGTGCTCTGCGGCACCAAACTGCAGCCTCTGTACAGCTGCAGGGAGGCCCGCTGGGCACAGAGCGGGTGGAAAGGCCTGTGGCGCACCCGCGCAGCAGAAGAGGAGAAGGAGGGCCTAGGTTTCCGGGGGTTCTTTACCCCCTCGTCAGTCTAGCCGCTCTTCGGCCGACTCCCGGCCTAGGAATGGAGTGGAGGGAATGGATTGCGCATAATAGCTCTCTCCCATTTCCTCCAGGGCAATATCAACCACTCTGCCAGAGCTCAGGATCTTTTGCTTCAGAGCATGGCCGAGTAGTCGATTCACGTGGCTGTAGTCGCCGAGCCGTATTTCGTCCCACCCAGGGATAACTGGGTTGGAGACCTCGACGGTTTGGTGGCCATTATTGGCGGGGCTCTTGTCAGCCCATCCCAAGGTCGTGGCTGGGTAGCCGCCCTCGCGGACGGCGTTGGCATAGTTGGCGCGTATTTTTCGCACAACAAGAGCCTCACCGACTTCGAGAGTTTCCTTGTCGAGTTGGGCGCCGACGTAGGCCGACTTCACCCTCACCCTGTGCTGTTGCTAGGGGATCTCAACGCCAAGTCTTCGGCGTGGGGATCTCCTGTAACCGATGCTAGGGGTGAGGAGCTGGACGAGTGGACAGTAACCACCGGCCTGGTCATCTTAAACCGAAGGAGACATTTCACCAAACAAACGTTTAGCATTGAAATAATATTTCTCCACCACGATCAGGTGGCATCATTAATTGACAACATAGTTACTTAAAAAAAAAACTTAATACTTATAAAATGAAAAAAATGTATTAGAACATATAAAGTGAAAGATTAACGGACAATACAATTATTTCGATATACCCACACGTCAAGAAAAGTAAATGTACTCAGCGATAGCTGACGAATTTAACTAATTACAAGTAAAAAACGGACGTAAACACGTTTAAAAAATTACGATACCAGCACTTATCACAAAATGCACAATTGACAGCAAGCAAAAACAGCTGAAGATAATATTAATTTAATATTATAATTATAATATATAAATATAATATAATATATAATTAAATGTTTGTTTGTTTGTACCGAATAGGCTCCGAAACTACTGGACTGATTTAAAAAATTCTTTCACCAATATAAAGCTACATTATTCCTGAGTGACATAGACTATTTTTTATACCGAAAACGGGTCCTGTGGGGTGGTCCACGGGAGCGAAGCCGCGGCGAACAGCTAGTATAAAATAAGAACAAGGGGAGTCCCAATATACTGCTTTGTTGTATTATTGATTCGAATTTAGACTTCACCACCTCCACCATTTTTGTACATTCATTATATACTTCAAGAACAGTGTCCTGCATTATATTATTTAAATGATTCTCAATTAATTTTATGTGCAATATCTCTTATTCCTATTGTTGGGAAGAGTAGATAAACGCACGTATTCAATGAACACTTTAATAAAGATCTGCGTTTACATGGAAATGGCGGACTCACAATAACGTTATTAGTTTAATTAAATCTACACCCATGAGGTTTATTGATCCTTTTGTCACTGTGACCCGCTTGTAACGTACCAACAATAGATAGTTACTGCTGCTACGACTTTATTGCTACTGCTTGTTGCGAGCGCCGCGATGCGCGTTTTTATACCTACGCATTAGTGTTGTGCGCATGCTTACTAAATCTTAGTGTTGGGATTCCAACATGCTCCGGCCTTACGAGAGGAACAAGAGGATCAATAGAATCAAATTGTTATAGCTATCTTAAGCTAGTAATTAAAATATCAATAAACTAAACATTATCATCTATAGGTAAGACACATATTTTTGTAACAGATCTCACATGGGTATTTCCCTTCGAATTTGTGACCTCTACTGCTCTTACATGACCATCATGGCCAGGAAATATTTTGGTAACTCTGGCTATAGGCCATGACATTATGGGTAAATTATCTTCCTTTAAAATGACAATTGTATCTATCTTAATGTTAGGCACGACATTTAAGCATTTAGGTCTATTTTGTAGTGTGTTAAGATACTGTTTATACCACATTTTCCAGAAGGACTGTTTAATTTGATTACATAATTGCCAAAACTTTAGTCTATTCTGAGGAACAGTAGTTACATCATTTTCAGGATACATTGTTAATGAGTTTCCTATTAAAAAGTGACCTGGTGTTAAGTAATTAAAATCATTTACATCAGATGACATAGGAATCAAAGGTCTTGAGTTCAATATGCATTCTATCTCTATTAATACAGTGTTTATTTGTTCATAGGTTAACAATTGCTTTTGTAATACTCTTTTTAGAAAATATTTAGTCATTTTCACAGCAGACTCCCACAGCCCGCCAAAAGTCGGGGAATACGCTGGTATAAAATGAAAGTTTATGCCTCTCTGGGCTGCAAATTGACATACTTGTCTTTGGTGATTCTGTGAAGAGTGTAACTGATAAAGCTCAGCTAATTAGTTCCTTGCGCCTTTGAAAGTACTGGCGTTGTCAGAGTAGATTTCTTTGGGCAATCCTCTTCTAGAAATAAATCTTCTAAGGCAAGCAAGGTAGGCATCTGAAGTAAGATCTGACGTGATTTCGAGGTGAATAGCCTTTGTAGCGAAACACACAAATACACAAATGTATCCTTTTCCTACCAAGGATCGTCTCACGCGGGAGAGTTTAATATCAATAGGCCCAGCGAAATCTACACCGACTTTTTCAAAAGGGCGACTCATGGCAGTCACTCTATCTGCTGGCAAGGAACCCATCAGCTGTTTAGAGGCTGTTGCCTTCTGTCTGAAACATATTACACATTTATGAATTATCTTTTTGACATACATTAAACCATTAATTATCCAGTATTTTTGATTTAAATTACACAATAATAATTTGGAACCTGCATGTAAAAGCCTTTCATGTTCAGATCTTATAATACAATTAGTAACATGTGATTCTTTGGGTAAAATAACCTGATGTTTATGAGCATATGGAATATTAGAATGATGTAGCCTGCCACCCACTCGCAGGATACCTAAACTATCTATAAAAGGACATAAGCTTTGTAAAGGACCTTTTACACTTTTATTATTTTTTAAACATTCAATTGCTTCTTTGTAGTACAATTCTTGTTCATTCTTAATAAGCAACATCAAGGCATTATTCAATTCAGAACTTAAGAGATATTTGTGAGCTATTTTGCCACCTTTTATGTTATTAATAAACCGCATTACATAAGCCAATGTACGTACCATTCTGTGAATGCTGGAATATTTGCGCATTTGATTGAAAACATTGCTAGTAACTGAGGACACTTGGCTGGCGGAGAATGCTGACCCGGTTTTTGCCTCAGGTAAATTTGCAGGTAAGTCTATTTTAAAATTAAATTTATATTCACTATCATGCAAAAATTCAGGACCATCCCACCATAAGCTGCAAGCATGAAGCTCACTTGGCGTAACACCCCTACTTATATAGTCTGCAGGGTTATTCTCAGTGTTTACATAGAGCCACTCACAGTTAGGCATATTTTTAGCGATTGCCCTTACCCTATTTGCCACATAAGCATTAAGTTTCATGGGTTCTGTGTGCAACCATGCGAGAACAATTTGTGAATCAGCAAACATATAGACATCACTTATATTATACTTTAATTTTAGCGTGCAATAAACCTTTGCCATAAGCATGGAGAGAAGCAGCGCAGCATTAAGTTCTAAACGCGGTACAGTTTTGTTTTTATTTTGAAGCGGATTTATGCGTGATTTTGAACACAACAAATACATTCTAACCTTACCACTGTGATCTGTAACTCGCAGGTACACGCAGCATCCATATGCAGTAGTACTGGACGCATCTGAGAACCCTATTAGCTCAAGTTTATCTAACTCAGTTATATTTATATTTCTATTAATACAAATTGGCTTCATTTTTGCTAGACTGGACGAGAATTCGTGCCATGCTTTCTTAATATCATCGTCAGGCATAGAATCCCATTCAGTCTTCGAAGACCATAGCCTTTGCATTATAGCTTTTGCTTGTACGATAATGGGACTAACAAAACCCATGGGATCAAACATTTTCCCAATATAGGAGAGGATGTCTCTCTTTGTAAAATTATAATTATTGAATGTTTCTGGACAAGACATTTTAAATTTATCATCTTTAACTATCAATTGTAAGCCCAAAGCCTTTAAACAATAATCATCGCTTTGTAGCTCTAAGTCATCAAAATGCTGTTCAGCTGAAGGAATGTCAGACAATATTCTATTATCATTGGATGACCACTTATGTGTATGAAAATTACCTAACTTCAATAGTTGTCGAATCTGCGACTTAGCCTCTAAAATAGTATTGAAGTCATTATCTGCATACAGAATATCATCTACATATGTACAATTTTCTATAATGAAAGAAGCTAGCGGGAAAGTGTCTTTATTTTGTGCTGCTAGTTCTTTAAGGCAACGAGTGGCCAGATAATTTGAACTTTTTAACCCGTATGTGACTGTGTCAAGCCTTATGCATTGGATTGGCTCATTGGGGTTATCCCTCCACAGTATGTTTTGTAAGGATGTATGCTCCGGTGTTACCCGTATATTTCTAAACATTTGTTTTATATCAGATATAAATGTAAATTTTCCACAACGAAATAGTAACAATATATCAAACAAGTCTCTTTGTACAATGGGTCCATTTAAAAGCAAGTCGTTAAGCGACACTTTTTTGTTAGTTTTCATAGAACCATCAAACACTGTACGCAGCTTAGTGGTTTTACTGTCAGGCTTCAGGACTGCATGATGTGGTAAAAAATAAACAGCATTTTTGTTTAATTCATAAGGCCCTATGTCTACATAGTGGCCGTGGTTTAAACTTAAATATTCATGAATGAGCTTTTGGTACTCAGAGAAAAGTTTGGGATCTTTATGTAATTTCTTCTCTAAGTTTAAAAATCTTTTTAATGCAAGATTAAAGGAATCACCTAAGGAATCATTGACTTCATTAAGAGGTAATTTCAATGGTAAGGTTACTTCAAAACAATTTTCTTTCAACTGAACAGTATCTTTGAAATTATTTTCACAGAGCTCGTGCTCTGATGAGCTTTCATCATAGATTTTTGGAACATCTTCTGTTTTCCAGAACTTGGTTAGGGTTTCATTAATATCAGACTCACATGTATTACATTTCAAGCTTACCTTATTGCAGACCTTTGAAAAATTAGTGTGTGGTAGTGTACCTCCAACAATATAACCAAACTGAGTGTTGACAAGATGTGGTTGCGGTGGACTGGCCTCTGTTGCAGACTGCTGGCGCTCACGCAGTACCGGCAGCTCTGTAGGCAGCAGCACCTGGAAAAATATGTCCGCTCCCATTAATAAATCTATCTCGGCTGGTACATTAAACTGATCATCTGCCAGTTTAATGCCTTTAGGTATAAAAATGTCTGAAGTATTAAATTTATGTTGAGGTAAGTTGCATGTTATTTGCTCAACAACGTGACATGTGGCCGAAACCTTAAAAGGGTTGGTTATGGAATAAATTTCTAGAGGCAAGCAATGCTTCAACCTCGTTGTTGAATTTGTTATACCGACTACATTGACATTACTTCGAGTAGGCTCCAAATTAAGCAGCTGTAATGTCCTTTTTGTAATAAAGGTCAGCTGGGAGCCACTGTCAAGCAGGGCTTTAAGAAGGACTTCAGTGCCATCCCGAGCAACAAGTTTCACTTTAGCTGTGGGTAAAAGAACATCATTGTTAATGTTTGCCGCTGATGACGCGGTTGACACTGATCCAGTAATTGTATTACACACATTTTCATCTGTGCCGCAATGCAGCAGAGTATTGTGTGCTTCCTTGCACTATGCACACCGGAAGTGATATCTACACTTTCCGTTGTGAGCGCATAAGCAAAGCTTACATAGGCATTTTTCATTGGCAAAGTTAACCCGCTGGTCTACATTCAACAATTTAAATTTATTGCAGGAATAAAGTTTATGTTTCAACTTACAGTATAAGCAGGAAGGCTCCTGTGTAGCTGTGTTGGCCACTATCCTGCCAGCGGCTTGTCCTGGCTCCTTCGGCGACTGGCGTATCTGCCCGTATGATGTCCCGGGATCAGCATTCTCAAGCGCCAGCGCACGCTTGTCCATGTAATCTAAGAAGGCTTCTATAGTCGGCTCTTCATCGGCTTTCCTCTCGAGTTGAAATGCACGGGAGGTGTACGCATCTAATTTACGATATAAAATACACAAAATTACAGCATCCCAAAATTGTACATTAGGCTCCAGGTTACTTAGTGCGGCAAGCATTTGTTTTACATAAGACACAAATTCTCTTAGGTTAGACGCCGTAGATTTCGATAGCGGCTTAATGTCTAGCAACAAATTGATGTGCTCATTAATTAATCTATGCTTATTATTATATCTTTTATTTATTATTTGTAAGGCCTTTACATAACTTTCACTAGTTAAGGGTAAGTTTTTAATTAAATCATAAGGCTCGTTTTTTAGGTACGAGCGTAAATAATATAGTTTCTGAACATTGTCCAGGCACTTATTCTTATCAATTAAAGAGTTAAATAGGTTAATAAATGGTACAAACTCTGTGAACTTACCACTAAATATTTGTATGTCAATCGGAGGTAAGTTAACTTTAGGCACTGACTTAGGAGCTGAAAGATTTTCGCTAGCATTAGCACTGTTACGGCGATTGAGTTCCTCATCGATTGCAGAGATGATGAAATAATAACTGTTCTCTACTTGCTCGATATCCTCCTTGTCTTCTGGATGGAGTAACGAGATTTTTATGTTATGAGATTCATATTGCGTAAACGTATCTATCAATTTTTGTCGTTTAGCTAATAAGGTTTCTTTAGAAATATTAATTAATAACTGCGAACATGCGGATTGTAACCTCGTAATCGTACCTTTCAAGTAACCACGTGCGGCGATCAGATCCTTCAGCTCCATGGTTGTAATATAACACTAACTTATATTTATTATTACTTATTGACTAATTATTATAACTTATTTTTAAAGAGAAACAACACTGCTTTTTCCGATCACAAAATTTTACGCGAGGACAAGATTAACGAAGTCAGTAGTACTCTGTGAGACGCTTGCACTGGAAATGGCGGCACGGCCCGCTGTGTCGCTGGCTATATACAGTAGATCGCCCGGCGCCAACGCCCACTTCGTTCAGTCTATTTTGCGGTACAGGACACGCTGTGTTCCCGCCCCGCTCCTTGCTTGCCTCGCCCCTCCGCTGCCCGACGGGTAATAACTGGACGATGCTGATGTGTAAATGTTTAGGCATGCATGTATATCTCTTTACTTCTGCACTGATTCACAATTTAGGTATGGAGCTATGCTGCACTGTTGTTTATGAAACTGTAGGTATTACCTCTGCAATGCCGACGTGAATACCTGTATGTAAAACCAGCTTGAGTGTCTTCCTTTTGTCTGCGCTGCACAGCCACGCCAAAGGGAAGACTGGCCGGACTTGTATGGCCTAGGTCGGTCTGATGATCGTTCTCTTGCGTCTGCACCGCCGACGGAGAATACAATATAGAACCACCGAAACTAGTTCGCCTCTCGAAGGACCATGTTGGGAAGAGTAGATAAACGCACGTATTCAATGAACACTTTAATAAAGATCTGCGTTTACATGGAAATGGCGGACTCACAATAACGTTATTAGTTTAATTAAATCTACACCCATGAGGTTTATTGATCCTTTTGTCACTGTGACCCGCTTGTAACGTACCAACAATAGATAGTTACTGCTGCTAGGACTTTATTGCTACTGCTTGTTGCGAGCGCCGCGATGCGCGTTTTTATACCTACGCGTTAGTGTTGTGCGCATGCTTACTAAATCTTAGTGTTGGGATTCCAACACCTATTATATCTCTTATTCTTATTTCTCATAATCTTCTTATAGTAATTGAATTGAATAATTATATAATAATAATATTTAAATGTAATAATTGTATTGTAATAATATTAATAATAATAATATGCATATAATCTGTGGCCTGACTTGTCAAGAGTGACATTCAAAAAATTCTTAGCTCTTCGTATTTTCTATAATTTATTTATCAAACCGTATTAAATCACCGTAATATCTTTATAAAATTAAATTTTAATAATGTTGACATATATATATATATTCAACCAAGAAAAAAACAAATACCTAATATAATTACAATGCCAAACCATACAAAAACACACGTAAAATGACATAAGCTAAGAAGAAAATGCTCACGCGAAGCCAGGCCCGAGCCAAACACACACGCCCAACATCTTCGGGTTCGTCGCTCAGCTCCGCCTCGCAGCCACCGGGATCCCCTACATCCATGAGTGAAGAGATCCTGGACGCTGCAGTAGCGTCGAGCTCGAGCGACGAATACTTCTCTCCGCCGACGACACCACCACCTGCGCGTCGACGGGGAGGACGCCGGCCGCCGGACAGCCTGGGACTTCGAGGCCCATCGGCCTCTGACAGGGTCCCCGCTCCCGGTGGAAGTGTGCAGCGCATGCGATGGACGCAATCGATCAACGAAAACGTCATGCGCGCATACTTTGGGGCTACAGAGGGGGGAAGTAAACTGACTGCGTACCGTGGTCGGATGCTCTCTCTGTTTCAGGTGCTTGAGCCAGCTGTCAACGTGTCGGCCCAACGTCTATCGGATCAGGTGCGGGTCATCCAGCGTAACCATATGCTGGATGACACCGTACTTGATAGACTGCGTGAGGAATCACGGAGTAGCCGTGTCTCGCCTGCCTTGCCTCCGGCCGCGGTGCAACTGCAACCCAGTGCTTCACCGCGACCCGATCATGATGGTGAGGATGACGACGACAGGGCTATATCCGTGAGTACCCAATGCAATGTACGTTTAAGGAGCGCTTTGGAATGTGCATTCAGCGAGTATCGTTCCACACCGCCTGAGCTTAGACCTCGACTACCTCGTCTGCCCATGCATAAGAAAAATAGGGCGCTGGTGTGTGCTCTTGACTCGCAGCTATCAAATGTTTTTGATAGCAGCAAAGACCTTGCCGATACCCACTCAATACTGTACTGTGCGGCTGCTGCGGCATGTCGTGTAGCTAACGTCAAATTCCCAAAAAGTGACAGAACTACACGACCAGCTGTACCAGCCTGGCAGTCTAGGATTGAGCGTCGTATCGGTGAGGCTAGAGCACTCATCGGCAAGCTTATCTGCTTCAGGGATGGCAACACTCGCCCTAGAGTGATGCGCTTTGTGAGGCGGGCTTTCTCGGGGACTGATATCAGTTCTCGAGATTATCTGTCCCGCGTCACAGAGCGTATCGACTTCCTGAAGCAGAAGATCTATGCATGGGCAAACCGTATTCGTCGGTACAAGCGGCGAGTGGAGCGATACATGCAGAATCGTACATTCCAGAACAACGAAAGGTGGGTTTATAGGGATTGGGAGCGACCCAACCAAGGTGTGACTGATACACGCCCACCAGATGATGACGCCATGTATTCGTTCTGGCGCAATATCTGGTCGGTGCCTGTCAGTCACACCGAGGGTGATTGGACTCGGGAGGTCGAACAAGCGTGCGATCCGATACCACAAATGGGGGCAATTACCATCAGCCCCCAAGATGTAGCTCGTGCAGTCCGTCCGTTGCCTAACTGGAAATCGCCAGGGCCGGACGGACTGCACAACTTTTGGATAAAATGGTTCCAAAGGTCGCACGCTCGTTTGGCAACTCAGTTCCAGTCTGCCTTAGAGTCAGGATCGCTGCCCCAGTTCCTAACTACAGGAATAACCCACCTGCTCCACAAATCAGGTAGTACTGCGGAACCTAAAAATTATAGACCGATAACATGTTTACCGACGGTCTATAAAGTTTTTACATCCATTCTGAGAGCTAAAATTAATCAACATATTGATACGAATTCAATCATGTCTGCTTCTCAGAATGGATGTAGGAACAGGTCCCGCGGTACTAAGGAGCTGCTCCTTATAGACATTGCTATTAGCCAGCAGGTTCGCCGTTCCCGAAGGGATCTGGTGACATGTTGGATAGACTACAAGAAGGCCTATGACTCAGTGCCATATACATGGCTCATGAGGGTGCTGGAGTTGTATAAAATTGATGCAACTCTGCGCACCTTCCTGATGTCGTGTATGGGGCAGTGGAGGACGGTCCTTCGCTATCCAGGATGTCGACAGATTCAAGAGGCCAGCGAACCTATAAGGATCGAGCGTGGAATATTTCAGGGCGATAGTCTGAGTCCACTGTGGTTTTGTTTAGCCCTGAACCCTCTTAGTACACTGCTGGAGGGTTCGGGCCTGGGCTATCGGTTGAGAAGAGGAGGTCAGGTCATATCTCACCTCCTTTACATGGATGATCTCAAGCTCTTTGCCCCCAACAACTTGCAACTGATGAAGCTACTGAAGGTTACAGAAACCTTTAGTGACGCCATCAGGATGGAATTTGGTGTGGACAAATGTGCTGTCATGCATGTAAAGCGTGGGGAGATTATGGAATCCGTGGGAATACAACTCTCGGATTCCATACACCTTCGATCCCTTTCCTCAACCGAAACTTACAAGTATTTGGGTATGTCGGAAGCATTAGGCATCAATGTAACTGACGTGAAACAGTCGTTGAAGAAACGCTTCTTTGGCCGCCTGAAAAAAGTACTAAATAGTCTTTTATCAGGCGGGAACAAGGTGCGCGCCTTCAACGGCTGGGTCATGCCGGTCTTGATGTATTCTTTCGGCATACTCAAATGGACTCAGACAGAACTTGACGCCCTGGATAGGAGAGTCCGCACATTGCTTACCGCAAATCGTATGCATCACCCACGGTCATCGGTTATGAGACTGTATATCCCTCGGAAGTGCGGGGGTCGTGGCTTTTTAAATGCTAAGACCCTGCACAACCGCGAGGTATGCAGTCTTAGGGAATATTTCCAGGCAGCTGACGTGGGTATGCATCGAGATGTGGTAGCGGTGGATAAGGGCCTTACCCCGCTCTCCTTGGCTAACGAGAACTGGCGCAAACCTATAGTATTAGATACTAATGACCGCAGGGAGGTATGGCAGAGCAAGGAGCTTCACGGACGCTTCTACCGGGTCCTACATGGGCCTGATGTAGATCTTTTAGCGTCCGTGGCCTGGCTGCGATTTGGTGACCTTTTCGGGGAAACCGAAGGTTTTGTCTTTGCGATTATGGACGAAGTTATGATGACGAACAACTACCGGAAATATATTGTGAAAGACGGCACGGTTGACATCTGTCGGGCATGTCACCGGCCGGGGGAATCCATCCGTCACATTATCTCCGGTTGTTCTAGTCTAGCTAACGGAGACTATTTGCATAGACACAACCTTGTAGCCAGGATTATCCATCAGCAACTTGCTCTGAAATACAATCTTGTTGAATCGGAAGTGCCTTACTATAAGTATGAGCCCGACCCAGTTCTCGAAAATGGCAATGTCACGTTGTATTGGGATCGGTCTATCATCACTGACAGGACTATTGTTGCCAATAAGCCTGACATAGTGGTGATAGACCGACTAGACCGTCGCGCAATGATTGTTGATATAGCGGTTCCCCATGACGAGAACCTCGTGAAGGCTGAGAGAGATAAGAAAAGCAAATATCTTGATCTGGCTCGCGAGGTTGTCGACATGTGGGATGTGAATACAGCAGTCATTGTTCCGATAGTCGTTACGGCCAATGGCATAATAGCCAAGAGCCTCGACGAACATCTGAGGAGGCTCTCGTTGGGCAGCTGAATCAAGGGCTTGATCCAGAAAGCGGTACTCCTGGACACGGCGCGTATCGTTAGGAGGTTCCTCTCTCAGGAGCCCTGACCACCGGTAGCTTGGACCCTGTTCCCGATACCGGTGGGCTACTATTTTTGTATTTTTAAATGTTTTTTTATTTAATTTTTTTATAGAATAATATTTAAAAATGTAAAGATATGTTAATAAAATAAATAAATGGATTAATAATATATATATTAATAATAATGATTAACTTGAATAATTATATAATAGTAGCGGTTAAATTGAACAATTGTATAATTTTTAAGGAATTAATTTGTTTTATTTTATTAATACATAAATTGCATGCTCTTTAATCGAAATATCATTGTAAATTTAATTTTATTAAGGAAATAAAAAGGCTTTTTTATTATTATATATTATCTTTTTTATATTGCATTTTAACTTTTTCGACTAGTGTACAAATACTAAATATTAATTTAAATAAGCTAATAAATTCTTTGTAAGTCTTGAAATTTTATTTGAGAAATGTATCTTAAAAATATGTCGATGAAATAATTTATATCACGTCACATTTTGAACCAGTAATTTTTACTGAAACTTAAATTACACGGTATCTTTATTACTTGACATGCCTACATCCCATATATCTGCTTGATTTATAATGATTTCTGATTATGTTATCTATGCACGATGCAGAATGTGATATTAATCTGGTTGGTCAGCTGTAAATATTTATTATTATTATTTATTATATAATTTATTGTACACCACAAAAGAACATACAGGACAAATGTTCAAATACACAAGTGTACAATGGGCGGTCTTATCGCACTAGGCAATCTCTTTTCTCTTATCTATGCACGATGCAGAATGTGATATTAATCGGGTTGGTCAGCTGTAAATATTTCAACTGTCTAGCTATCACGGTTCATGATATACAGCCTGGTGACAGACAGACGGACAGTGGAGTCTTAGTAATAGGGTCCCGTTTTTACCCTTTGGCTACGGAACCCTAAAAATAAGAAATGCTATTAGAAATCATCATTTTAGCCGATAGACGTTCTTCTTCGTCGGTTCACTCTTGGCAGAGCAGTCGTGATCACCAAGTTGCAGTGAGACACCAGGCCGTCATGATTCCCCTCAAGATTAGGCGCCATCCCTCTCTGTCGGATGTAACTCGTGTGCACTCATACAATGGGCCGCTTACAGCAGACTTGATCAGGTCGGTCCATTGCATAGATGACCTGCCCCGCAATCTCGTTTTTCTCGCTCTACTTTGGACCACAAGCCGCTAAATAGAGTCGGTGCCTCGTCGGGATACGTGGCCAAATAACTGAAGTTTTAGAACCTGGACTATAGCTGATAACGACGACGCTGCTTTATGCCAAGTTCTTGGAAAAAGATGTCCATTATTAGAGAAAGATATCCAATGAGAGACGAACAAGTCCTATTTTATTTTGTAAACAATAAAAAGACTCAGTTATCCTCGAAATTGAAATTTTTAAAAGTTTTTCACTGACCAACAATATGTATCCAGTTCGCGACTTCCTCTTCCACCCGCTTCTTATCAAACCCTCGCAGGGTCAGCACCATCGCTAGGTTTTCCTCACCAGTCAGGAACATATCCAGCCCGAAGAACTGCGGGCAGTAGCCCAGGGTCTGCAGATACTGTGGGGAAATAAAAAGTTAACTAAGCAGTCTTTGGGAAGTTTGCCAAGACATAAAAAAAAATAACACATCGCCTGTGTTCCGTGCAGGTTTAGGCAGAAGAGCGCATTTAGTACAACCAGATATCACCAGTTATGTTTCAAAGTCAAATTAAATTTATTGCATGCATAATGTACATACAGGTGGTAAATATAAGTTACAGAAACAATTATGGACCCTGTCGGGCACAGCAACATTCTAGATACAGTTAGTGTCTAGGAGAGAGGAATAGCGCTTAATATTTACCTTTATAATTAAAATGTCAGTTATTCGTTTCCTATCTATCTGCGTTTATTTGGTTAAATCTACTGTGTGTGCCTTTCTATGTTCATATTAAATTATTAATAATTATTGCTTATTAATTAATTTGCTTAAATTTTTGTATTACAGTTAGTTTATTTATAGTTTATATTTAATACAATTAATATTCAATATGTCCATGTTATATTTTAATCAATTAATCATTTATATTATTTTGCTTATCGAATTAACAATTATATTCATTTTAATAAAAAATAATACTTAATATCTAATAACGATGTCCATATTATATTTTAAGTCAATTAATTCTATAGGTTATCTAACTAACAATTATTTTATTTTTAATAATATTAATACTTAACATGTCCATATTATATTTTGAGTCAATTAATTATTAATGTCATTTACTTATCGTGTTATAAGTTATTTTTATTTATTATTAAATTTATCCGTCAGATATTCGTCAAAATAGTGTAATAGCTTTTATTAATTAAGAATTGTTTTAATTTATTTATAAATACATTGGTTTTATGCTTTCTGGTTATTTATTATATATTTTTATCGACATAGCATACGGACTAGAAGAGTGCAATTTAAGGCGGGAGGAGGATAGATCTAGTCTGTTTTTGTGGCGCAACGAATAATTTGTTTGCATGTCTTCTCTTGTGTTGTGACTCTGGGTATTTGCGAACCAGTTTACATAATTCTAAAATATAAATATTAACAAAGGTAAGGATTTTGTATCTCTGGAAGTAAGTCTTACAACTATCTGTTTGTTCTATGTTAGTAATTATACGAATCAGCTTTTTTGTAGGATAAATAGAGTGGGGGCGTCCGTACTATTTCCCCATAAGATTACGCCATAGCTTAACCAAGCGTGGGCATACGCGTAGTATGTTACTAGCGCGGTTTGTAGGCTGGTGTCAGGCTGGTGGTGTTCTTTTTAATTTCGCGGAGGGCATATGAAAACTTTGAAATTTTTGATATAACTTTCTGTATGTGGGTTTTCCAGTTTATATGTGTGTCTATTATTAAACCTAGGAGAGTGAAATCATTAACTACGTCTATTTTTTGTTGATTGTATGTAAAATTTAAATTGATTCGGTTTTTTTGCCGGGGGTGAAAAGTAACGTGTATTGCCCATGGTCCACCCGCCTAGTTCACCTAGGTGGACTATGGGAAATTATTTTTGCCCATAGTTCACCTGGGTGTACCACGGGCAATTATTTTTGCCCATAGTTCACCTGGGTGTACCACGAGCAATTATTATTGCCCATAGCTCACCTGGGTGGACCACGGGAAATATTTTTTCCCGTAGAACACTAATTATTTGTGCAACGTTAATTAATTATTTTTTTGGCTGGAATCATCGATACGACGAAGAAGAAAAAAGTTCAAAAAAGAGCTACTGTAGATAATCATCTCATCGTCATCTTATTATATCTTTATTATGTCCTTTATTTAAATATTTTCTTATTTATTACATTTTTAAATATTTTTATAAAACACATACAAAAAGGTTAAAGCAATTAACATATAAAAAAATAGTAACTCACCGATATCGGAAGCAGGGTTGAAGCTACCGGTGGTCAGGGCTCCTGAGAGAGGAACTTCCTAACAATACGCGCCGTGTCTAGGAGTACCGCTTTCTGGATCAAGCCCTTGATCCAGCTGCCCAGCGAGAGCCTCCTCAGATGTTCGTCGTGGCTCTTTACTATTATGCCATTGGCCATCACGACTATCGGCACAACGATCGCTGTATTCACATCCTACACCTCGGTCGGTCTATCACCACTATGCCAGGCTTATTGGAAACAATAGTCCTGTCAGTAATGATAGACCGATCCCAATACAACGTGGCCTTGCCATTTTCGAGAACTGGGTCAGGCTCATACTTATAGCTTACATCCGCCCGTTACTACTGCCCGGCACTATGCCTTAGCACTTCCGATACCTCAAGATTGTATTTAAAAGCAAGTTGTTGATGGATAATTCTGGCTACAAAGTTGTGTCTATACAAATAATCTACGATAGCAAGAATTACAACCGGAGATAATATGACGGATAGATTCCCGCAGCCGAAGACATGCCCGACAGATGTCAACCGTGCCATCCTTCACAATGTATTTCCGGTAGTTGTTCGTCATCATAACTTCGTCCATAATCGCAAAGACAAAACTTTCGGTTTCCTCAAAAAGGTCCGTGTGAGTCCGTGGAGCTCCTTACTCTGACATACCTCCCTGTGGTCATTAGTATCTAATACGACAGGCTTGCGCCAGTTCTCGTTAGCCAAGGAGAGCGGGGTAAGGTCGCTCGTGAAGCGTCCGTAAAAAAAATTGTGCCCAAAATCCGCCATTTTAAAATTTGAATGTAGCCAGTGACACTTGTAAGGTTAAGACGTATCGATTGACGTAAGAATCATCAACATTGGCCAACGCATTTGGTCTCTAGAACGCCACATAGGAACAAACATACATACATAGACTGGTAAACACATTACCCTCCTTCGGCAGTCCGGTAAAAAAAACAATGTTTGACGGCGGCGGATCTTTAGTTTGTAAGTATTTATGTTGTTGGCTTGCTTGTTGCTTTGGTGCAAACTGTTAGTACAGCAAGAAATTGTTATTAAATAAATAAAAGGCAAGCAATCTCGACAAATTGCTCTCTGCCTTTTAAATATGATTCAAACCAGTCATAGGCTTTCCCACGTATTCCTATTCCATATAGCTTAGCTAGAAGTATTTCAAATTGCAGCTTGTTTTGGCCTTAGTCATATCGAGTAGTATTCCTACTACGTATTGTTTATTATTTACAATATTTAAAGCCTCTTGGATGTACTTATAAACAGCTAGAGTTGTAGATCTATTTTTGCGAAAACCGTTTTGGCAATCGTCGAATATTTTATACTTTTCACAAAAAGAGTACACACGATCGCACATTCCTTTTTCAAAGACTTTTGATGCTGTGGGCAGGAGGGTAATTGGTCTATAATTATTTGGGTCGGTTTTGGCATCTTTTTTATGAATCGGTTTTATTATAGCTCTTTTTAGTTGATTAGGGAACATGCCTTCTTCGAACGATTGATTAATCAATTTATAAAATGGTAAGGTAAGTTCGTTAGCGCATTGTCTGAAAAGGGTTGGCGGGAGTTCGTCTATGCCGTGACTATTTTTATTTTTTAGGTTTTTTAAGATTTGGTTTACTTCGTATCCATCAACTGGGCTAAGAAACATGGTATTTCTAGTGGGGTTAATCACAGATGTTTTTCTCAGTTCACAGCCGGATGTATGGGAGGTATTATCTCCAATGGATGCAAAGAAATTATTGAAACTGTTAGCTAGGTTCACTTACTTGGTTTGGCGTTTGTAATGTTATATTTTGTCTATAGCTTTTGGTCTTTTTATATGTTCGTTCTTTTACAATATCCCACATAGTTTTAATTTTATTTGTAGATTTACTCATTTTATATAAGTAGTATAGTATTAGAGACTTTGTAACCGACTTCAAAAAAAGGAGGAGGTTCTCAATTCGTCGGAATCTTTTATGTTTTCTTTTTTTTGATGTATTTTCCCCGATTACTGTAAGACGCCTGGACCGATTTGGAAAATTCTTCTTTTGTTTGAAAGGGTATACTTTCAAGTTGGTCCCATAGTCATCAGGTCAGGATCTGATGATGGGATCTTGGAGAAATCGAGGGAACTCCTCAAATATTATAGACATACATATAGCGATTTTGGTATTTTTATCAACAATGCAATCATCTGCACTCAGAAAGTAACATTTGGTGAAGAGGAACTGGTGAAGAAGACCACAGATGGCCAATAGATTTCCTTAATGCTAAGTATGTCATGGGTTATAAGATATCTCGAATAGTTTAACGACTATGATGAAGCAAATACTTATAAATACATAGTGCTGATGAAAATAGTACCATCGAACTGATCTGATGTTGAAGCCGGCAGGTAGGCACTGGTACTCCGAAATAAAACAATGTATACTAGTCGTGTATGGGCTTATTGGAATCGTCAAGAGATGCACTTTGGCTATATATGAATTTTATGGCAATTGGAAGTACCTATCAAAACTAAAAAGAGATAAATAAAAAACTTTTTAACAAAAAAACAAACCGACTTCCAAAAAAACACTGCAAAACGAAAAATAACTTTCTTTTCCGAAGTCGGTGTCGAAACACGGAAAACAATAGGTACCAAAGACATCTTCTCATATTTTTTATAGTATTTTATAAGTACTGGATTATTTAATTATAATGTTAGGATTTTTAATAGTCTTTTATTTTTACATCATTGCTTTATACCAACGGTTAGCCAATAGTGATTATGTTTAGTTTTAATTTTAAGTCTACGTTTAGGGATACATTCATTTAAGATATCTGTCAGTGTGTCATGGAAAGACTGATAGTTTTCATCTACATTTTTGTTCGGCAGGATGATATTGTTCCAGTTTATTACGTTTAGTATGGATTTGAATTTTTGAATGTTACTTTTGTTAAATATTATTTTGTTGGCAAACCAAAATGAATGTTTTGTTTGTTGTTTGTGTATCATATGTATGACTAGCTTTCCGCCCGCAGCTTCGCCTGCGTGGACTACAATTTTGGTTGTTAAATTTTTTGCAGTTCTGGCGGGATATTGCAAATTATTATCTAAACATACCTTTCCGCCCCCGTCTTTGTTCGCGTCAACTACAAAATTCGCTCAACTTTATTATTTTATCGAATTATAAAAAATACATGTAAATTGATATAAAATGAGCATCAACTGAACTACCGTCGTGTTCTAATAGGTAGAGCCACGGACTTCCATTCTGGATGTCTTGTGGGATCGATTTCCACGGACAGGTACAAATAGTGCAATACCACTTTGCTTTCAATTTTTTAATCCTACCAACACGACAAAGACATAATCGAGGTATGAAAACTGATTCCCCCCAGCACATCCAGTAGGTAATCATTCATACAAACTTTAACACCTCTTTTTGCCCATTTAAAGGATGAAATTCAAAAAATGCTTAAGTACGTTTTTTTAATTCTATTGAAGAGCAGAAATACTAAAATTTATTATTTTTCTAATATCTATAATAATTTATTTTTCTTACAAATTTTAACACCCCTTTTTACCCCTTTAAGGGATGAAATTCGAAAATTCCTAAAACAGTATTTTTTATTTTATATTTAGAGGCTAAATGCCATAATCTCATTCATTTCAGATGAAAAATGACAGAGTTTCATGCAAACTTTCATCCTCTATTTAACTGCCTTAGGGGTTGAATTTCGAAAAATCCTTCCTTATTCCTCGTCTACATTATAAAGGAAACCTCTGTGCAAAATTTCAGCTTTCTAGGTCCAAGGATTTGGGCTGGGCGTTGATGAGTCAGTCAGTCAGTCAGGACTTTTCTTTTTATCTATACTAATATTATAAAGAGGAAAGATTTTTTTGTTTGTTTGTTTGTTTGTTTGTTTGTTTGTTTGTACCGAATAGGCTCCGAAACTACTGGACCGATTTAAAAATTTCTTTCACCAATAGAAAGCTACGTTATTCCTGAGTAACATGGGCTATTTTTTTATCCCGATAACGGGTCCTGTGGGGTGGCCCACGGGAACGAAGCCGCGGGGAACAGCTAGTTAATATAGATAGATTGTTCCGCTATGGACTGAAAAACCTAGTATTTCTACGGTCGTATACATATGATTGTCGCTAAAGTTCGTAAATATTAGATCTAAACAAGTTGACGTGGTTTGTGAGATACGCGTAGGTTCTTTTATTTGTTGTACAAATTTATACTCTAACATCAGATTAATCAATTGGTTAGTTTTAAAACAGTTTTCTAAAATATTTATGGTAAAATCTCCTCCTATTACGACGTTGAATTTTTTATATTTGTTAATTATACAATGCATTATTAGTTTTAATTGAATAATAAAAGTTTCTTCCTCCCTTCTATTCCAGTATATAACAATTATTATTAGGTTTTGCCTTGGTAGGTTACATGCACATACTTCTATACATACAATATTCTTTAGTAAAATTCTTAATATCATAACATTCTATACACTCTAAATGATCTTCTAACATAATACAGTCGCCGCCGCCACTTCGAGAGCGACGGCAAAACGATGCTGCAGTTTTATACCCAGTAAATTGCAATTGTAATTGTCTTGTGGTAGCCATGTCTCGCACATGCATATAGCTTTGTAAATGGGTTTATCATTGATGAAAGCCTCCAGAAGATGTTATTTGTTAAATATGCTTTGAATATTTTGGAATATAATTTTAAATTGTTGGCCTGGAGTTTCGAAAAGTACGATCGTCACTAATGTCATTTATGTTGTGTTGAGTCAGGTAATTTTTGGAAGGTCTTGTTATGTTTATGTCGTCATAGTTCTGTGTTTGTGGTCTTTTATAGCCTTTAAAAACCTTTCTTCTCTTTGTTTTCTCCTTTTCTGTAATGCTTCTTTGCTAAGGAATCCAGATACACATAACCCTAAACTTTTCAAATAGCCCGCGTTTTCAAGTATATATTTGGCCATTTTCTTACTGATCAGTTCCACCCGTAGTGGTCGTTTAAATCCGTTTCGTCCTATACGATTAATTTTTTCAATGTAGCCAGTGATCGACATTTAAAGTGTCTTAGAAGATAAGGTAAAATTTGCGTTCCAAGTCTTTTTCTGTTTCTTCATAGTATTTATTAAGACAATGGATAACAATTATTTTGGAAGTGTCGCTCACAGAGGTATTATTATCGTTCATATGGATGTTTTTGTTTTGTAGCTCGGCTATGTCTGCTTTAAGTTTTGCGGTTTCAGTATCAAGTTGTTGTATTTTTTTGATTAAGTGACTTATGCTCGTATTAACTTTAGTTTGTTCCAAAGAAATTTGTTCGGTTCTCTGGCTTAATTCTTGTTGAAGTTTTGCTGCAGCTTTATTAATTTCTAACTGAACAGTATTTCTCAGTTTAAGTCACTTGCGATGGGGGCGAGCATCTTGTCATCAACCTTGCACAGATCCAGGCATATAATCATTAAAACTGGGCAAGTTTATTCGTTTATTTTACATGTGTAGCGATCATATGATACAACAATATTCCATAACTTCAAAGTTATGGGTTCTTCTTCTAATCATGTCGATTCAACCCAAATTTTGTCCGATCAAAGTGTAGCCATCTGGACAGCTCTGTCGTTGGCCTCGTTCAAGTCATGGAGGATGGATGCAAGTGATTGTGCATGCGGGGTAGGAAAGGAGATGACGCATATCCTGCGAAGGAGTTCTAAACTGGCACCGTGGTCTATTTTACCAGATTGTTTTAGTTTTACCCAGATCGACTGTCCATTCATTCCAATCGGATTAAAAAAATGGTAATTACTATTGTGTCTGCTAATTGAGAGTTGAGTCGAACTCTTATTAAAATGACTTACAGTTAAATCCTTAAAACTGGGGAAGTATATTCGTTAATTTAGATCATTTGAAATAACGATTATTCAATCATTTAAAACTTGTAGGTTGCGTCGTGTACCAATGACATAAGAGTCACAGTCGTGTGACACTCGCGGGCGGACAGAGCGTGCCGTCCGCTCGCGCTCACTGCGCAAGCCAAACCGTCACACGGCGTCGTCAATGTGAGGCGGGTGGCTCAGCGGCCACTTACTTCGACAGACTCCACCGCGACAGACGATACCTCTCTCTGAACCTATATTGATTGCGCGGGGCATTTGTAATTATAACTGCATATTAATGCACCTAACAAGTCAAAATTTAAAAAATTCTAAAACCCCCGACATTTTTTTATTTCATTTTTTTTAACTATTTAATTTATTTATTAGTAGACACTCTTCGATCAACAATCTATTGAACTCGTAATTACGACACGATATCTTGCAAAAATACCTCGATTCTAACAGCCTATAACTTTTGAACGGCTGAACCGATTTTCGTTAAACATAGCTAAGAACACTCTTGATAAAGTACATAAAAAAAAAACTAAATGAATATCGGTTAATCCGTTTAGGAGCTATAATGCCACAGACAGATACACAAACACACAGGTACACACGACAAACTTATAACACCCTTCTTTTGCCGTCGGGGGTTAAAATACAGTCCACTTTCATTTCATCGACGAGCTAACACTCTACAACAGCACTTTACCTGACTGTTTCCTCTCCTTAAGTGGTATCCGTTGGCGAATATGTTTCCTCTGGTGGCGGTTTCTTCAGCAGTCAGCATCTTGAAGCAAGTAGACTTGCCTGCGCCGTTTACTCCGAGAAGGCCGAAGCATTCGCCTAGATATAAACATAGAATTTATTTAAGGTAGTGCTTACCTTAGCTCGACAGCCGCACGGGTCGATCTTCGAGGTTAAGCAACGCTTGCCGAGGTCGGCCCGTAGTGTGACTTTTCTTTAAATATTAAGACTACCCCGTGCCTCGGAAAGCACGTTAAAGCGTGGGTCCCGGCTGCCATTTGTATATCATAGATAGTCGTTACGGGTAGTCAGAAGCCTAAAACCTGAATCCAGTCTTGCCATGGGGTATTTACCCAGTTAAAGCTTTGTTGGGGCTGCTTCCGGTTAGACCGAAAGCCGACCCCAATAAAGTTGGTGTTTTTTGAAGTTTCACGTTTATTCTCGGCTTTGCAAGAGTAGTAGATGTAAGAATATATTTATTAATATCAAAATAACACTAGTTTACTTCATACTAACTCCATCTAGTGATTAAAATATGTACTAGGATAATAGTGTACCATAGCTAAATAAAAAAGAAATAGAGTTGTCTATTCTCAACTAGCCAAAACACTATAGAGAAGAGCATGATGGGGAAAAGATTATCAGACAAAATAGGAACATCAGCAATCAAAAAACAAACACAAATAAAGGATGTTACAGTTGCAATAAGGAAACTTAAATTGAAGTGGACGGGGCATACTATAAGAGGACGAGAGATATGGTGTAAAACTATAATGTACTGCTATCCGAGAAACAGAAAAAGAAACAGAGGTAGACCATTTAGGAGATGGGTGGACGACATTAAAGCAGTCGTGGGCACACATGGACCAGAGCAGCTGAAAACAGGAGTTTATGGAGGCAGTTGGAGGAGGCTTATGTCTATAATAGACAAACAGACAAAAAAAATGATAATAGTTTAAATAATTCAAAATAAATTTAGGAAGGAAAATATTGTAATTAAATTAATATTAATACTATTGTTTTAAATATATTAAATAATTAATCAATGAAATAATGCAAAATTTAGGTATTTTGTCTGAATAAAGGCTATTTTTATTTATTTATTAATTTTATTATTCTCAACTAGCAAGGCATTAGTTTTTTTAGGTTATGAGCCCAGTGCAAAAGTTTATTAGATAATTTTATAGTACATTCATATCAGAAAATAAGTTATAATGTCGTCAGGCAGTTATTTAGTAAATGTGCCGAAGTTAAAGGGACGCGACAACTATGATGACTGGGCGTTTGCATCAAGAAATTTTCTCATCTTGGAAGGCATAGACATCAACGCCATTCCTGTCGATTTAAGTGATGCAGAAAACAGAAAAGCGAAAGCAAAACTCATCATGATAATTGATCTCAAGTTATATGTGTACATCAAAAATGAAAGTAAAGTCAAGAACTTGTGGCAAAAACTCCAGAAGTTATTTTATGACAGCGGATTCACAAGGAAAATAAATCTACTTCGAACACTAATATACATTCGACTTGATAATTGTGAATCCATGACAAGTTCCGAACAACGATGACAACGCAACGATCCGATCGTTGCTGTTGGCGGGGCTGCCAGAAAAGTTTGCCCCAATGATTATGGCAATAGAACATTCCGGCATTGCCATAAATTCTGATGTCATTAAAACAAAATTGCTTGTTATGAGTTCTAAGATCGGTTACCATGACTCGGAAGTTGCATTATGGTCGAAACAAGAAAGTAAGTTTGCAAAAGGCGTGAAACAAACGTCAAACTACACGTCAAAAATAAAGAAGGTTATAAAATGCTATAAGTGCAAAAACATTGGCCACTTTAAGAACCAGTGTCCCGAAATTAAAGAAAAACAAGTAAACGCATTTAGTGCTGCATTTTTCAATAGTGTATTTAATAAGGAAGACTGGTATATCGACTCAGGGGCTAGTGCTCATATCACATCAAGTAAAGATAACTTATTGCAAGTGAGAAAAATACACGACATCATCATCATCATCATTTCAGCCGAAAGACGTCCACTTCTGGACATAGGCCTCCCCCAGGCGTCGCCACATTGACCGATCCCGTGCGTCTCGCATCCAGCGCCTTCCCGCAACCTTAACCAGGTCATCGGTCCACCTAGTGGGAGGCCAGTGAGAAAAATACACGACATGAAGGAATTTATTGTTGCAAATACACTATGCCAGTTGTGTGTGCCGGAGATACACAGATTACTAAGTTTGTGAATAATTCTCAGTTTGACATTAAAGTTGTTGGGATATTTGGTTTAAAGAGTATTAAATAAATTATTTGTATTATTTATTTATTTTATTTATTATATGCTTTATTGTACACCTTAAAATACAATTATAAAAATAAACTTAAAATTAATACACATACAATGGGCGGCCTTATCGCATTCTGCGATCTCTTCCAGACAACCTGGTATGGATAATAATTGTCTGGACATGAAGTGGGGTTGTCATTGGTGTGACAATAACATTTTTAAAATACTATATTTATAATAGATACACAGATAAATACATATGCTATGTAATATATACATAAATACATACATACTAAATATAATGGCAATAAAAATAAATGATGAATGACTCTGACAATCGCAATCACAATGTCTGTTTAAAATCAACACGCTAAGACGAAGACAGCGACAGGTAATGTTCCTTTACGAGTATTTTGAACACAGGCAATGATTGAGCACGTTTGATTGGATCTTGCAATGCATTCCACAGACGAGTAGCCTGGACAGTAAAGGATTTATCCAAAAAAGTCGTGCAATGTGTTGGAATTTGAAGTCGTAAGTTGTCTGATGACCTAAGAAATTTTGTGTGAGAGTCGCGGAGAAACTTGTAAAATATGAGTAAAATGATGTTCATTGACAAGAGTGTTTATTTCAAGTGACTAGGCAACACATAAAGAAAAAATATAACTATATAAACAAGTCTGCACAACAGAGGTTACTTATCTACAACAAAAATAAACAACATTTTATACATACCTAACCTAACCACAAACTTGTTATCAGTAAGACAGTTGATAGCAAGAGGAAACAAAGAAACCATGTTTGTATAGTAAAAAAAAATAATTAAAAAAATCAAAATACCCGACTGCTTAAAAAGCGAACTAAAAAGACGTAAACAAGAAGAAAATCATGCTGTGCAGTCGGAGGATACATATTCGCGAGCTGGCTGTCCAAAACCAGATGTATCCTCCGACTGCACAGCATGATTTTCTTCTTGTTTACGTCTTTTTAGTTCACTTTTTAAGCAGTCGGGTATTTTGATTTTTTTAATTAATTTTTTTATTTATAACTTTTTAGTTAACATTTTTTTCGAATTAGGTACATTTAAATATATAAGTGATATATGTTTTTGAAATCACCTCTTGAAACCCTTTATTTTGATACCCCACACGATGGGTTTGGAAGAAAAAATAAAATTGGCCCCCCACAATATGGCGCCCAAAAGCCGCCATTTTCCTATTTTCCTACTCGCAAGGTTAAGACGAATCGATTGACGTATGAATCATCAAAATCGGCCAACGCGTTAGGTCTCTGGAACGCCACATAGGAACAAACATACATACATACATACATACATACTTACATACATACATACATAGACTGATAAACACATTACCCTCCTTCGGCAGTCGGGTAAAAAGTGTAAAAATGAGCAGACTATCATTACAATAATTGTTGATGATTTTTTTATTTTTCTTATAGCAAGACTATGACTAATGATTTGAAGAAAAAGCTTATGTCAAAAATTTAAATTAAAGACTTAGGTCAAATAAAAAGGTGTTCAGGCATGCGAGTAAAATATGATAATAACAATCTCCATTGATCAGGAACAATTTGTAAAACAAATTCTTAATAAGTTTTATATGAATGATTGTCTTCTTCTTTCTTTCTTTTTAAAAAAAACGTTGCCCCACACTAGGAATTTCTTCCTGTATCGTGGGTGCATTTACAAACATATAAACCCAGAGCCGGAACAACTATCTGTAGGTCATACAAATTTATGTTCCGTGCGGGAATCGAACCCGCGACACGCAGCGCAGCAGTCAATTGCTCAACCACTGCGCCAACCGTGCGCCCAGATTGTAATACTAAAGATACTCCAATGGAATGTAATTTGAAATTAGATAAGGCAGAATGTGTTGACAAAGAGTGTCCCTATCGTTGACAATCAGCTTATAGGAAATCTTATGTATTTGTCAGTATTAACACGTCCAGATATATCATAAAGTGTGAACTATCTTAGCCAATTTAATAATTGTTTTAGTTCAGCTCATTGGCATCATGCAAAAGGAATTTTAAAATATTTGCAAAAAACTAAGACTTATGGTAATACCTCCCCCAAGTGTCAACACTTTGACCAGTCCTGTGCGTCTCGCAACCTTCTCCAGGTCACCGGTCCACCTAATGGGAGGCCTTCCACGCAACGTCTTCCAGTTTGCGGTCGCCACTCCAGAACATTTCTGCCCCATCGGCCATCCGTTCTGCGAGCAATATGACATGCCCACTACCATTTTAGTTTGACAATTCTTCGGGCTATGTCGGTAATCCTGGTTCTCTTGCGGATCTCTACATTTCTGATTCGATCACGCAAGGAAACTCTGAGCATAGCCCTCTCCATTGCCCTTTAAGTGACTGTAAGCTTTCTGATGAGGCCCATTGTAAGCGACCACGTCTCAGAGCCATATGTCATCACTGGCAACACACACTGGTCATAGACTTTCGCCTTGAGACACAGTGGTAAGTTGGACGAGAAGATACCACGCAACTTTCCGAACGCTGCCCAGCCGAGTCGGATTCGACGGTTGACCTCTTTCTCGAAGTTGGCCCTAACCAACTGGATCGTTTGTCCCAGGTAGACATAGTCGCCCACAACTTAGAGTGTAGAGTCTCCGACCTTGATAGGAGTAGGTGTAACGTGGGCATTCAACATCACCTTGGTTTTGTCCATGTTCATCCTAAGACCCACTCTTTCGGAAGCTCTACTGAGGTCATCGAGCATTATACTGAGGTCCTCCATGGTCTCAGCCATAACCACTATATCGTCGGCACACCGAAGGTGAGTGAAGTACTCGCCATAGACTTTGATGCCTAGCCCTCTCCAGTCCAGAACCTCGAAGACGTCCTCCAGTGCAGCGGTAAACAGCTTCGGAAATATGACGTCTCTAGTGATTAAAATATGTACTAGGATAATAGTGTACCATAGCTAAATAAAAAAGAAATAGAGTTGTCTATTCTCAACTAGCCAAAACACTATAGAGAAGAGCATGATGGGGAAAAGATTATCAGACAAAATAGGAACATCAGCAATCAAAAAACAAACACAAATAAAGGATGTTACAGTTGCAATAAGGAAACTTAAATTGAAGTGGACGGGGCATACTATAAGAGGACGAGAGATATGGTGTAAAACTATAATGTACTGCTATCCGAGAAACAGAAAAAGAAACAGAGGTAGACCATTTAGGAGATGGGTGGACGACATTAAAGCAGTCGTGGGCACACATGGACCAGAGCAGCTGAAAACAGGAGTTTATGGAGGCAGTTGGAGGAGGCTTATGTCTATAATAGACAAACAGACAAAAAAAATGATAATAGTTTAAATAATTCAAAATAAATTTAGGAAGGAAAATATTGTAATTAAATTAATATTAATACTATTGTTTTAAATATATTAAATAATTAATCAATGAAATAATGCAAAATTTAGGTATTTTGTCTGAATAAAGGCTATTTTTATTTATTTATTAATTTTATTATTCTCAACTAGCAAGGCATTAGTTTTTTTAGGTTATGAGCCCAGTGCAAAAGTTTATTAGATAATTTTATAGTACATTCATATCAGAAAATAAGTTATAATGTCGTCAGGCAGTTATTTAGTAAATGTGCCGAAGTTAAAGGGACGCGACAACTATGATGACTGGGCGTTTGCATCAAGAAATTTTCTCATCTTGGAAGGCATAGACATCAACGCCATTCCTGTCGATTTAAGTGATGCAGAAAACAGAAAAGCGAAAGCAAAACTCATCATGATAATTGATCTCAAGTTATATGTGTACATCAAAAATGAAAGTAAAGTCAAGAACTTGTGGCAAAAACTCCAGAAGTTATTTTATGACAGCGGATTCACAAGGAAAATAAATCTACTTCGAACACTAATATACATTCGACTTGATAATTGTGAATCCATGACAAGTTCCGAACAACGATGACAACGCAACGATCCGATCGTTGCTGTTGGCGGGGCTGCCAGAAAAGTTTGCCCCAATGATTATGGCAATAGAACATTCCGGCATTGCCATAAATTCTGATGTCATTAAAACAAAATTGCTTGTTATGAGTTCTAAGATCGGTTACCATGACTCGGAAGTTGCATTATGGTCGAAACAAGAAAGTAAGTTTGCAAAAGGCGTGAAACAAACGTCAAACTACACGTCAAAAATAAAGAAGGTTATAAAATGCTATAAGTGCAAAAACATTGGCCACTTTAAGAACCAGTGTCCCGAAATTAAAGAAAAACAAGTAAACGCATTTAGTGCTGCATTTTTCAATAGTGTATTTAATAAGGAAGACTGGTATATCGACTCAGGGGCTAGTGCTCATATCACATCAAGTAAAGATAACTTATTGCAAGTGAGAAAAATACACGACATCATCATCATCATCATTTCAGCCGAAAGACGTCCACTTCTGGACATAGGCCTCCCCCAGGCGTCGCCACATTGACCGATCCCGTGCGTCTCGCATCCAGCGCCTTCCCGCAACCTTAACCAGGTCATCGGTCCACCTAGTGGGAGGCCAGTGAGAAAAATACACGACATGAAGGAATTTATTGTTGCAAATACACTATGCCAGTTGTGTGTGCCGGAGATACACAGATTACTAAGTTTGTGAATAATTCTCAGTTTGACATTAAAGTTGTTGGGATATTTGGTTTAAAGAGTATTAAATAAATTATTTGTATTATTTATTTATTTTATTTATTATATGCTTTATTGTACACCTTAAAATACAATTATAAAAATAAACTTAAAATTAATACACATACAATGGGCGGCCTTATCGCATTCTGCGATCTCTTCCAGACAACCTGGTATGGATAATAATTGTCTGGACATGAAGTGGGGTTGTCATTGGTGTGACAATAACATTTTTAAAATACTATATTTATAATAGATACACAGATAAATACATATGCTATGTAATATATACATAAATACATACATACTAAATATAATGGCAATAAAAATAAATGATGAATGACTCTGACAATCGCAATCACAATGTCTGTTTAAAATCAACACGCTAAGACGAAGACAGCGACAGGTAATGTTCCTTTACGAGTATTTTGAACACAGGCAATGATTGAGCACGTTTGATTGGATCTTGCAATGCATTCCACAGACGAGTAGCCTGGACAGTAAAGGATTTATCCAAAAAAGTCGTGCAATGTGTTGGAATTTGAAGTCGTAAGTTGTCTGATGACCTAAGAAATTTTGTGTGAGAGTCGCGGAGAAACTTGTAAAATATGAGTAAAATGATGTTCATTGACAAGAGTGTTTATTTCAAGTGACTAGGCAACACATAAAGAAAAAATATAACTATATAAACAAGTCTGCACAACAGAGGTTACTTATCTACAACAAAAATAAACAACATTTTATACATACCTAACCTAACCACAAACTTGTTATCAGTAAGACAGTTGATAGCAAGAGGAAACAAAGAAACCATGTTTGTATAGTAAAAAAAAATAATTAAAAAAATCAAAATACCCGACTGCTTAAAAAGCGAACTAAAAAGACGTAAACAAGAAGAAAATCATGCTGTGCAGTCGGAGGATACATATTCGCGAGCTGGCTGTCCAAAACCAGATGTATCCTCCGACTGCACAGCATGATTTTCTTCTTGTTTACGTCTTTTTAGTTCACTTTTTAAGCAGTCGGGTATTTTGATTTTTTTAATTAATTTTTTTATTTATAACTTTTTAGTTAACATTTTTTTCGAATTAGGTACATTTAAATATATAAGTGATATATGTTTTTGAAATCACCTCTTGAAACCCTTTATTTTGATACCCCACACGATGGGTTTGGAAGAAAAAATAAAATTGGCCCCCCACAATATGGCGCCCAAAAGCCGCCATTTTCCTATTTTCCTACTCGCAAGGTTAAGACGAATCGATTGACGTATGAATCATCAAAATCGGCCAACGCGTTAGGTCTCTGGAACGCCACATAGGAACAAACATACATACATACATACATACATACTTACATACATACATACATAGACTGATAAACACATTACCCTCCTTCGGCAGTCGGGTAAAAAGTGTAAAAATGAGCAGACTATCATTACAATAATTGTTGATGATTTTTTTATTTTTCTTATAGCAAGACTATGACTAATGATTTGAAGAAAAAGCTTATGTCAAAAATTTAAATTAAAGACTTAGGTCAAATAAAAAGGTGTTCAGGCATGCGAGTAAAATATGATAATAACAATCTCCATTGATCAGGAACAATTTGTAAAACAAATTCTTAATAAGTTTTATATGAATGATTGTCTTCTTCTTTCTTTCTTTTTAAAAAAAACGTTGCCCCACACTAGGAATTTCTTCCTGTATCGTGGGTGCATTTACAAACATATAAACCCAGAGCCGGAACAACTATCTGTAGGTCATACAAATTTATGTTCCGTGCGGGAATCGAACCCGCGACACGCAGCGCAGCAGTCAATTGCTCAACCACTGCGCCAACCGTGCGCCCAGATTGTAATACTAAAGATACTCCAATGGAATGTAATTTGAAATTAGATAAGGCAGAATGTGTTGACAAAGAGTGTCCCTATCGTTGACAATCAGCTTATAGGAAATCTTATGTATTTGTCAGTATTAACACGTCCAGATATATCATAAAGTGTGAACTATCTTAGCCAATTTAATAATTGTTTTAGTTCAGCTCATTGGCATCATGCAAAAGGAATTTTAAAATATTTGCAAAAAACTAAGACTTATGGTAATACCTCCCCCAAGTGTCAACACTTTGACCAGTCCTGTGCGTCTCGCAACCTTCTCCAGGTCACCGGTCCACCTAATGGGAGGCCTTCCACGCAACGTCTTCCAGTTTGCGGTCGCCACTCCAGAACATTTCTGCCCCATCGGCCATCCGTTCTGCGAGCAATATGACATGCCCACTACCATTTTAGTTTGACAATTCTTCGGGCTATGTCGGTAATCCTGGTTCTCTTGCGGATCTCTACATTTCTGATTCGATCACGCAAGGAAACTCTGAGCATAGCCCTCTCCATTGCCCTTTAAGTGACTGTAAGCTTTCTGATGAGGCCCATTGTAAGCGACCACGTCTCAGAGCCATATGTCATCACTGGCAACACACACTGGTCATAGACTTTCGCCTTGAGACACAGTGGTAAGTTGGACGAGAAGATACCACGCAACTTTCCGAACGCTGCCCAGCCGAGTCGGATTCGACGGTTGACCTCTTTCTCGAAGTTGGCCCTAACCAACTGGATCGTTTGTCCCAGGTAGACATAGTCGCCCACAACTTAGAGTGTAGAGTCTCCGACCTTGATAGGAGTAGGTGTAACGTGGGCATTCAACATCACCTTGGTTTTGTCCATGTTCATCCTAAGACCCACTCTTTCGGAAGCTCTACTGAGGTCATCGAGCATTATACTGAGGTCCTCCATGGTCTCAGCCATAACCACTATATCGTCGGCACACCGAAGGTGAGTGAAGTACTCGCCATAGACTTTGATGCCTAGCCCTCTCCAGTCCAGAACCTCGAAGACGTCCTCCAGTGCAGCGGTAAACAGCTTCGGAAATATGACGTCTCCCTGTCTCACACCTCGCTGCAAAAGTACAGGTTCCGAGGTCTGATCCTGAAGTCGAACTGAGATGGTGGCGTTTTTGTATAAACACTTCAACAGCTCGATGTACCGGTAGTCAATTTGGAACCGTTGGATTGACTGCAGTACACCCTAAGTCTCGATCAAATCGAAGGCTTTCTCGTAGTCCACAAACGCTAAACAGAGAGGCAGGTTGTACTCTTCGGTCTTCTGTATAACCTGCCGCAGCGTATGTATGTGGGCTAAGGTGCTGAAGCCTTTAGGGAATCCGGCTTGTTCGGGAGGCTGGAAATCGTCAAACCTGCGTGCGAGACGATTCGTGATGACTCTTGAAAACAGCTTGTAGACATGGCTAAGAAGTGAACTGGGCCTTCAGTAGAGCATTGTCACCCTTCTTGAAGAAGAGTACCACCACACCCCCGCACCATGCCTGTGGCGTCCTCCCCTCGAGTATGACGGAATCAAATAGCTTCTGAAGGGCCTTAAGGACCGGTTGCCTACCCGCCTTCAGGAGTTCGGCCGTGATTTCATCATCACCCGGCGCCTTGTTGTTCTTAAGCTGTTGGTCCGGAATGTCTTCGGTATAGTGTCGGGTCAATCTAGCTCTAGGGTCATTCGCTAGATTCGCGACGGGTTTAAAACTGCCCATAGAATCTCTCGATCTCAGAAGCTCCGGTTTGGCGGATACGCCATCATCAGTCTTCAGTTTCGTGAGCTTGCTCTGCCCAATAGACAGATCTCTTGCAAAGATCTTGGAGCTCTTATTCCGCTCAATCACGTCTTTTATACGCTCAGTATTAAAGCGGCGGAGGTCGCTTTTCAAGGACTTTGAGATCCGTTTATTTAGCTACCGGTATTTCAACGCATCGTCTGAAGACTGCAGGATCATCTCACGCCTCTCCTTCATGAGCTTGAGAGTAGGATCAGAGAGCTTTTTATTCCTATCGTACGGTGGGCCTTGAAAAACTTAGATCCGACCGCATGGACAGCTTCCACGAACCCATCGCTGTATTCGTCCACGGAGCTCCCTAGGCACTCGAGACGATTCTGGAGTTCGAGTTGAAAGGCCCTGGGCTTTGGACCTGGATCTGTGCTGGGCGGAGCGTGGACTTCATCAGTCCTGACCTTTCAAGCTTGACATTAATGTTTAATGTGCCATACCATGCGGTAATCGCTCCCGGTTTTCACCGAGTTGATCACAGAGATATCATTGAACATTTGCTTCTTGGTTGACATGATGAAGTCGATCTCGTTTTTAGTTGCACCTTTGGGGCTTTGCCAGGTCCACTTCCTGTGCTAACGCTTTCTGAAGAAGGAGTTCATCATATAGAGGCCCTCCTCCATAAAACTGACTGACCAGTTTGACTGGTGACACACTGACAAGTGACCCCGGTGGTTCCGACGTCCAACTCCAAATTGCCCCACTTGCAGCTCATCCTCGTCCCGCTTGGCCAGTTTCGCGTTGAAGTCCCCCATGACAACGGTGAAGTAAGTTTTGGAACCATGTATGGCCCTAGAGATATCCTCATACATGGTCTCTAACTCGTCGTCGGGGTGTGCCGAGGTAGGGGCGTAGACCTGTATGACCTTCAGCGAATAACTTGCAGACATTCTGAGTATAAGGTACGCCACCCTGGTTGACACACTCTCGATCTTTACCACCATTGTAACTATACTATAGTAATTTACTAAGATAACCAGGGAGCTCAAAAGTTGACGGAAAACCCTTTATTTCACAAATGAACTAAGCACTAGATGTGTTTTACCATTTTATACTAGAAGCAGTTTCTAACAAGCAGGTAAAAATTGTTTATCTGTCAACATCTGAGATGCCTGCCGATATGTTAATGAAAAGTCTAAGTGGTGCCAAACATAACTATTTTGTAAAATTATTAGGAGTTTAAAATGGTTAAAAATGTCAAGATCAAGTTATTGTTCTTGGTTTGTTATTAATTGATATTAGATTATTTTGATAAGTGGTGCTGTTAGAATATATTTATTAATATCAAAATAACACTAGTTTACTTCATACTAACTCCATCTAGTGATTAAAATATGTACTAGGATAATAGTGTAGCATACCTAAAAAACCGGCCAAGTGCGAGTGTTGACTCACACACGAAGGGTTCCGTACCATTATCACAAAACACTGCAAAAAAATCACGTTTGTTGTATGGGAGCCCCCCTTAAATATTTATTTTATACTGTTTTTAGTCTTTGTTATAGCGGCAACAGAAATACATTATCTGTGAAAATTACAACTGTCTAGCTATCACGGTTCTTGAGATACAGCCTAGCCACAGACGGACAGACAGACAGACGGATCGCGAAGTCTTAGTAATAGGGTCCCGTTTTTAATCTTTGGGTACGGAACCCTAATAAAAAAGAAATAAAGTTGTCTATTCTCAACTAGCAAGTCATTCGTTTTATTAGTAGAGCAAAATTTTCTTTTTTTTTAAATTTAGCATAATTAAAGCGGAGAGATTTTTGTTTTTGTGCTCACACCATAAATTATTATTATAAGTCTATACGTGAGGATTTGTAATTGGCTTTTTGTTGACTATAGTTTCCATTTTTGTCTGTATTTATTAGCTGTAAGTCTTCCATGTACTAAAATAAATAAATAAATTATGCCTACATGATTTTTCTGTATACATCTAAAATCTAAACTTAAACTATACATCTAAACCTTCCTTATGAATCACTCTGTCTATTGATGATAACCACATGAAAAGCCGTTCATTTTTGAGTTTATTGCAAACAGACAAACGCGGCGGGGGACTTTGTTTTGTAATATGTAGTGATAGCAAAGTAAGTCCTGTTTCAGATTACCTCGAAAAGTCACTCTCTATTCTCTAAAGACGCAACCAAGCTTACCTTTCTTGACAGAAAAGCTGACGCCCTTGACGGCGTTGACTCCGTCCCCCAAGAACGACACGTACTTCTTATGTATATCGTCCACTAGCATCGCGTCCGGGATCTGTTTCGAAGCTGGAATTAACGCGCAACATTATTTCACTTAATAATTCTTCATCATAACCATCATCATTTCATCCGAAAGTCGTCAACTGCTGGGCATAGGCCTCCACCCAGCTTCTCCACACGGATCCCTACGGTCCAACTAAAACTTCTTAATTTATCCCAAAAAGGATTAAATATTAAATAAAAATATAAATTATAATATTAATAATTAAACATTTATGGTTTGTACAATGTTACTAAATATATAAATAATACGCAGTATATAATTTATTCTAAAATTCAATTCTGTGTTAATAAAACAGTATAACTTACTAATACCAAAACTTACCAATAATACAATTTATTACATTAAACACTCAGTGTTCTTTCTCCTCTCTCCTACTTGATTTATGCTGTGCCCGACAGGGTCCATAATTGTGACTTATATAATTATTTCCCAACCAACTGTATACATTATGGTACGCAATAAATAATTGAGAATTGAGAAGTTGGTGGCTGATTTGGTAGTCACCAATATTTGTAAATATTACGTGCCACTTGCTACAAATTATAGAAAGAGCTAGTGCTCTACTTCGTTATAAAGAAAGCACCACCGCCCGCAGTCAAACATATCTACGTATCAGTGTGTGTTAAATAAACTGTTGTTATCATCATTTCTAAGGAATCGTTTTATACTATTGTAGCGGCACCGACGCCGCCACTTACAAGCTAATGACATGACGTCACACAAATCCTGCATCGCGCAAGCAAAGTTTTCGGCGCGATTTGAACGTATACAACAGTCCGACGATAACCGTCGGGCAGTTGCCCGGACCAGACACAACACCCGTCTGGTCGGAGGATCCTCCCTTTTCTAAGGAGGTTTGTGGGACTTTACACCCTGTTCCGTATACCCCCAAACTGGTGACCCTCGAACATGAACATCAGCGCAGCCTTCGTGCAGAGCTACTTCATCGTGACGTCATCATCACTTCCTCAAGCTTTCGAGCAGCGAGTCACACAGCCAGCCAGTACCCACGGCATCTACGGGGGTATCCTGACCACCAGCATGCAGCGGACGCGCATACCTGGTCATCACCCCCAGCTTCTTTCATCACCGCTCCGACCCACTGGAGCCAGCAGCACTGTCCCGACTCACTGGGACACATCATCACCGCTCCGACTACTGGAGCCAGCAAAACTATCCCGACTCACTGGGATATCATCACCCCGACTCACTGGGGCACAACCGCATACAGTTCCGACTCACCGCGAACTCTGCGACTTCCGGTTCCGACTCACGGGAACCAACCTTCCACTGGCCAGGCACGCATCACAAGATGTATGGACGACTCAACCTGCTATCGACCTCCGGTCTCCGGAGGGGAGTGATGTAGCGGCACCGACGCCGCCACTTACAATCTAATGACATGACGTCACACAAATCCTGCATCGCGCAATCAAAGTTTTCGGCGTGATTTGAACGTATACAACAGTCCGACGATAACCGTCGGGCAGTTGCCCGGACCAGACACAACACCCGTCTGGTCGGAGGATCCTCCCTTTTCTATGGAGGTTTGTGGGACTTTACACCCTGTTCCGCATGCTCCCAAACTATGAATAATGAGGCAGAGCTCTTATCGTCCATCCGGCTTGAGGTACCATGTAAAAATACCCAAAAAGTCTAAGGAGCCTTAACAGCAGTTTACGGTTTGCACCAAAAAACGCCGTGTGACTAGAAACATTTATTTTTCATAAATGTACAAGGGATGTCATGAAATCCCTGAAACTCTTAACACCGCCATTTAGCGCAGTGCCAAAAATGCACACCGCCAGCTATTGGTTTTGAAGCGAACTCAAAACCAAAAAAAATTGACGTTTCTTGAAATTCGAATCTTAACAATTATAGTCCGGGAGGTGGAGGCGTTGCATTTTAGGTAGTGTTTTTACGCCGATCGGTTGTCATCTGATTCACAGACCAAGCGTCAGCTGACGCACCCGCGGTTGGTGTAGGATAGAAAGGTTACAGAAGAGATGAAAAATCATAAATTAAGTTATAATACTCCAGCTGAAACTTTAATCATAAATATTTGACATCTTAATGAGCTAAAAAAAAATCGTCAGCTGCATGGTGAAGGGGGGATTATGCGTCAGCCGCTCGCATGAACTAGTAAAAAAACACGTAAAATTAAGTTATAGTACGCCGGATGAAATTTAGCTTAGTTATTGTTTAAATTATCAAAAGTACGAAAACAACAATCAGCTGCGTGGGTAGCGGTGGAAAGACCATCAGCTGACGCACTAAAGATACAGATTATTCGTCTGTGTAAAACAATATCGTACGAAAATATTTTACTATTTCTTATTTTACAAAGATGAAAGAAATGCATAATATAAAATAAATTAAAGCACAAAATGGGGAAATTATACATATGTCGCATCAAGGCTGGCCGATAGATGCAAACCATCGGGAAGTCAGGACGTATTCCTTTAGGTTAAAACATCGTGTGTGGGCAGGTATATTAGTAGGACACTGAGTATATTCAAATAGACACAAGTTACATTCTTGCTTACTAAAATCACGTATCGGCAATGATTCTACGACGTGTTAGCTCTATGGCTGTCAGAACTCAACTGCCTTCTTCCTCACCACGCAAACGCTTATAAAAAGCGTGCCAATGCGTAGTTGTTCTTGCTTTGCCGCCAGATGGCGTGCTTGCGATTTGTTTTGATATCCGTACTATTGACTAAACCCGACACGGCCATCCTGCGAGACAGGCGTCCTCGTCTGTTCCTCATTGTCAGGTTTTAATAGTATATCGAATCATGTGGAAATCCTCATGGATGTCCTCAGCCCTTGGGGAAGGCTGAGGGGTCTGTCAGACTCCTACTGACTAAAACCACATGGTGTTCTCTAGGCCGTAGTTCCTATTGAGAGGCGAGCGTGGAACACACACGTCGCCTACTCGGGCCTCTCTCAGGTGACAGATCCCCAAATCTATCACCCGCAGGCTTCATCATCTTGTCCTCGCTCCATGCCACGTCATTTCGTGTTGCACCACACGTCCTCTTAGTCTAATCCGACCCGCCAGTCTCGCATCATACAAGGGATGTTTTTCTGAAACACAAAATTTCCAAACAGTATTCACCCGTCCAACCCTGACGCATACTCTAGGTGAGTGAGGAAACATTTTGAATCAATCAAACATGATCATTTAAATGTCTCCTTTCACCTTTGTAAGGAAAGAGTAATTCTATTTCCAATTTAAAGAAAATAGTAACTCAATCATTGATTTGGTACCTAAAAGCACCCAATCGTCGTGATTACAAAGTTCAAGTACCACTGATAGTCATTAATGTCACTTTAATTGAAACAAAAGAAACAAGACACCAGGTATCTTATTCACAAACTTTAGCCATCACAAAGCTCTCCCAGCTATTTCATAGCTCTCTTAGCAATCACAATTGCTCTACTCGCACATCTCCACGATGTCGAGTCAACTCAACTCTCTGAACACAGAAACCGTTCACACAGAGATTTAGTCTGTCCTATGTTACGCCAATTCATTGTCTACTTCATCTACTATCTCAATTGGTACTTGAGCTACGTGCGTCTTACTAACACGATCTACGCAAAGTAATCAAAATTAGAAAACCAAAATTATTTCAATTTTCGTAATGAGGGCTTGACGATTCGAACGTCATCAAAATTATCATGGTGACCTCACCAAACGCATGACTGCGAGTTTACTTTCTTTTAACCTCATGACTCAATAGGAACTTTCTGTAAGGTTCCTAACACAAATATGAATTTTCACGGCAGACAGTGTCACACAGACTTACAGGTGCCATACAGGCTTTCCGTTGCCATAAAGACCAACAGTTGCCACACAAGCCAACAGTTGCCACACAGGCCAACAGTTGCCACACAGGCCAATAGCTGCCACACAGGCCAATAGCTGCCACACAGGCCAACAGCTGCCACTCAGGCTCACAGTTGCCTCACACTCCTGACCAAACTAGTTTATTGGGTTCGTGAAATTAGGGAAAAATGTAATTCTACCCTTTAACTAAATAATTACCCTGGGCCATGTACCACAGTCATTCCAAACAAACTTAAAAACTTATTCTGCAGCAAAAACTGCCAAGCCTACAGAAACCCTCGAGTAAAACCTCCAACGGCTCTCTAGCCGGCAATTTTATTGCTCTCACAAAATGGTCTCTCTAGACCCCGACCTTCGACAGAATCCACTGGTACAGTCAAACATAATACGTCCCATAGACTGAATTACTCGACACCTTAAACTTGCTCATCATCATCAAAATCCTTTTGACATCAACATCGACTGGTACATAACCCTCTGACATCTTTCTAACCTACCGCCTCCATACTTGTAGGTCCTAATCGTACCTATTTAAAGCTTTCAGTGTATAACGATCACTGTCCTGTCACAATGACCTATCGTGGACTTAATACAGGGCCTACTTAGTTTTCGTACCAAAGTTTCCCACACAACACATCATTAGAACAAGGTCCGACGATCAAAAAGTTCAACAACTAAATAAAGTAATTGTATCAATTCTGTTACTCTTTACCATAATTCAAAGACAATGCATACTCAACTCATAAAACTTCTTCGTTGACCCATCGCCACATGTTACTCATGAGGTGCGGTCCAAAGTTTCTAGTATGAGTAGACATGTCAGTCATATTTGGTTTCAGTACCACTGTCATCAGTAATGACATCTAATTCTCAAGGAACTTCGTGATCGGGAATGTTTCCCACAAGATTCGCGCTTTTTACCCAAAGATTTTGGAACATATTGACTAGTAATAAAAGGGAAACAACCAATCCTGATAATATTAAGAAGCTTCACGAATTAACTCTGATCAATATCGTTAAAATCAGATTATCAACAGTTACCCTTTACTATCGCTCACTAACTCAGTTTTCAAGCAAGGAAAACGATCGCGAGATCTACTCTGCTATCATAATATTACTTTGAAAGTAAGCAAGTGAATTCAGATCTGAAGACGGTGGTTGTAAATCGTTACGCAACAAGATCTTTTCTGAGTACAGGTAAATGACCAGTACCGTTATTAACTCGATACAATTTCGTTACCCCACGACATTACCGACTCGCTTTGCCACTGAAAATTACTAGTTATTCAGTCATTTTGGATATCTCAACTCCTTCATATGGGATATCTCATCCTAAGGTTCGTACTAAACCTAATATTGAAACTAGGAAAGTACTAACTAGCTAATAGGAAACTCATTAGCTACTTGCTTTTTACTTAGTGTATCTTAATTACCTAGTGATAGTGCTAGATATCACCACGACCAATTCAATGGTCAAACATGAACACCTAAAACTCGAAATAGCATCTCTTCACTAGAGAACCCTCAACCTCACTACCGAAATAACATAGAAGCGACTCACCGAGTATTCCATTCCAAACTTGCGCACGCTCCCGACCTCACAGCTGTTGTCATAACGTTCGGCTGCCACCTGCGAACTGCTAGCCTGCCCTCGGTCTTAACTGCTCAGATGTTGACACGTCAACCTTCGCGCACAGAATCTGAATCGCTACCCTGCAGCAGAGGCTCCACTTCGACACAACGTGGTATCTGAAACATAAAAAAACACTACGAGAGTACATGTTCACACGGTTATCTTAACCATACACAGCTTTGGTGAAAATAAATCGGTGGAACGGTGTAGTAAACTAAACCGGCACGACACAATGGGTCATTGTGGACCCCGAATGTGAGTGCAGAGACTCTGTCCAAAACATGAATCACCTATTACAGTGTCCCAAGTGTCCAGGTAGGTATATGGGCTTTAGAGAATCCAATGAATACCATAGCGGCCACGGCATTTAAGCCTCAACATGGTCTGGTAGGGTTTACTACGTTCCAGATAGTTTGGCCTATCGACAACAAAAAAAAGAATACAATGCTTCTTCTCAAACTTGGTTAACTCTCATTACATAAAACTATCACACTACAAAACTAATCAAAATATTTCATTTGGCATTATAATATTTTCAAGACTGAAGTGTAAGGCAGGCACCATATCGCTATAAGGCCGTCGGCGTCGCAATAATAGTCGGCCAAGGCTAGTCAAAGGTCATCGCCAGTGTTAGTAGAATAATAACTCTTCAACAACACCAAAACTTGACCATCGATAACCAACATGAAATCATGACCCGACTCGGGCTACCCCGACGATCCACTGACTGCCATACCGTACACAAAACCAGAATTTTGAATAATGAACACTCTTGGCCATAGTCATAACAAAATGAAAACGACTCACCAGATTGGCATAAAGATCAGTGTGTATGGATCTTTCCATACGTCCACAAGCTCCTCCTTGACCTGTCCAGCTCCTTGGTTGTTGCTAGCCTCCTTGCTGCTACGCTCCAGACTGGTTTTTCTTTATTCAAGACCGAGGGTAGGTCGCAGAAAACTTGACGACTCCACCGTATTTTTTTTGCAAGAATGTAACCGCCACTTTCACTAGCATTATTTTTATGTGTGATCTCATTAGCACGACTAAATCCCACTTCTGATGTCGCATCAAGGCTGGCCGATAGATGCAAACCATCAGGAAGTCAGGACGTATTCCTTTAGGTTAAAACATCGTGTGTGGGCAGGTCAGTGAGTACAATCGTGAAAATGAAATCAAACAAATTATTCGATACACTGAGTATATTCAAATAGACACAAGTTACATTCTTGCTTACTAAAATCACGGATCGACACTGATTCTACGACGTGTTAGCTCTAAGGCTGTCAGAACTCAACTGCCTTCTTCCCCACCACGCAACCGCTTATAAAAAGCGAGCCAATGCGTAGTTGTTCTTGCTTTGCCGCCAGATGGCGTGCTTGCGATTTGTTTTGACGTCCGTACTATTGACTAAACCCGACATATATTTTATCTACACTCACAACGTAATGTTCCAAATATGAATTCAAAAAATATTGTATAAACACGTACTTTACATTCATGAATTTAAAAAAAAACCATTACAGTCCAACATTTTCCTTCGATTTTTAAACAACTGCATCATAAAATAACTTTTTAATTTTTATAGCACACTTTTACTTTTTAATTTATTGGCGCTTATTGAAGTACTGTCATTGTCTAAGGAGGCGCGCGCTGCGCAGTCATGCACAATGAGAATCTAAATTGCCCGCCATACCAAATATTTTTCCGTTTCCACTTTTGTTTTATTGCAACTGTATGAGTGAAGATAAAGTAGCGTATGCAATAGCATATAATTAGGTATTAAAACACTCGCGTAATATTATTATCAAATTCGGCTTCGCCTCATTTGATAAGCCTACGCTCGTGTTTTAATAACCCCTATTATATGACCATTGCATAAACTACTATTACCAGTGCACTGATCATGCTGGACGAAAGACGCGTAAGCTTGCGCTAGCGCTTAATCTCACCAAGCTGGTCCAGGGGGCAACGAGGGTGCCAGATGTTGATTCGCACACAGCCAATTGCTTGGACTTTCTGCTGACAACAGATCCAGACCGATACTCAGTGTCGATATCTTCACCTTAGGGTAGTTCCGACCACTGTCTGGTGAAGTCTGTGTCCATGTACTCCCCGCCCGATCCCAGCCCAAGAGGCACCCGGCGGGTATGGCGGTACATGTCAGCAGATTGGTATGGGTTGCGATCTTTTTTCGCATGCTATCCTTGGCAGCGCACGCTGTGACTGATGTGTTGCGTCGGGGGATGGAGTATTATATTCCATTCTCTCTGACGTAGCAATGTCTAACGTCGACCGACCATGTTTGTAACCACGCCAATGCGGTAAAACACAAGGCCTACCAGGCATGGGTCGACGCTCGAACGCGCAAGGTAAATGACGTGAGGCAGAAGAAGAGAGCATTCAACACGGCTGCCAAGTCCTGCAAAAAGGTGATGCGAAGAGCATGGATTGACCACATTAGCAGAATTGGGAATAAACTTGCTTCATACCCAGAGGGTAGCAAAGCGTTTTGGTCCCTCGCTAAGTCGGTCGAATCAAATTTCTGTCGCCCCTCACTACCACCACTGCTGAAACCTGACGGGTCATTGGTACCACCCAACCACTACGCTGAGGAGAAGGCTAACTTGTTTGTCTCCCTTTTTGCGGAATCTTCGCATCTGAATTCTGATGGCGTGCAGCCTCCTCCTGATGTATGACGAGTATGTTGGACATTTGCATCCATCAAATGGACGTCCGTAGGGTGCTGCGCAGCCTTGATGTGAACAAAGCGAGTGGCCCTGACGGGATACCAGCAATTGTACTTAAAACCTGTGCGCCTGAATTGTCTCCGATCTTGACACGCCTGTATCGCCAATCGATAGAGACTGGAAAAGTGCCGAAGGTTTGAAAGTCAACGTACAGCCCGTAGCCCCCAAGAAGGGCAGTCGAGCTGACCCGGCCAACTATAGACGCAACGTCCATCCTCTGTAAGAGTATGGAACGTGTGCTCAATGGTAAGCTGGTATACCTAGAAGCGAACGACATCCTCAGTGACCGCCAATACGGCTGAAATGGGAACACCCAAATACTCCGAAATATTGTATGCCGAATTTCGATGTTCCGATTTTCATAAGTCTGAATTTCATAATACCTAAGAATTATACTGTCAATTATTAAAATCGAAATTTATTTTACCGAAAGTTGTAAATGCGATTTATTAGTTTTCCGATTTTCATACGTTCGAAGAATGAAATGATCAAAGGGTTCTCGGTCCGAGTAACGACATTCCGATTTTCAATAAACTTTTTGTTTATTCGATTTCGAATAAACAAAAAGTCAATGTTGTGCTACAAAATTTAGTGATAGAAACAAATCGCTGCAAAGCCGACTTCACGCAGTACAATGTTTTTTTTTTTTAGCGTGGAGAAATGCTCATGCATACTGCGCTACCACGGGGAGATAGCGCAGTTATGTGGGACTCTAACCCACTAAAACTCCACGGTGTCCTCCTGTGCCGCTTATGGCGGGAATACGGGTACGCGTTATCGTGCTCAACTTGTATAAAGTGCAAGTTCGGTTATGCATGGAGTACTGCTCTCACCTCTGGGATGGATCTGCCAAATACCAGCTTGATGCACTTGAGTCGATTGACAGACGGGCCAAAAGGCTTATTGGCAACGGTGCACTGGTCGCTTCAAATCTCCAGAGCCCCGAACATCGACACCGAGTTGCCAGCCTGTCGGTTTTTTATCGGTTACATTTCGGGGAGTGTGCGACGGAACTGCACAATTTGATTCTGCAATCTTTCCATCATCGGACTACAAGACGTTCGGCCATGCGCCATCGGTACATGGTGGACATCCCTCCCATACGCATAAAGCATTTTGCTAATACTTTCATTGTGCGCACAGCTAAGGAGTGGAATTCCCTTCCGGAGTCTTTGTTCCCTGATAGCTGCAACCTGCAATCTTTAAGTCAAGAGTGAATAGGTTTCTTCAAGGCAAGCGTGCTTCACCGTAGACCGCCGTAGACCGCCGTATCATCGCCTATAGTAAAAAAAAACTAATATAAAGGACTTAAAAAAAAAGAGATAGAAATCTATATAAAATTATTCATAATCGATAGTCTTATCGCTATCGTTATCGTCTACAGATGAATTGTCATCAGAACTTTCGTTTACGAACTATTCTGTTTCGGTCGTTTAAATCGTTCATCTAGTACACTAGTACAGTAATCAACTGATTGGCTCGCGAGTGACGAATCAGAACGAACCATAAACGAATAAGTATTATGCACAAGTGTCTGAGCGAGTTGAGAGATTAGAGAAGCGTGCGCGCGAGCGTGATGGACGATTTACGATGACCGACCTGGCGAACAAGAAAACGAGTGAATCCCAACTCGCGAAAATAACGCGAAGTTTTATGTTAATCTTAGTTAAATCTGTAATAAATCACTTATTCGTATCTATAATCAATAATTCATCATCTATACTTCTATCTATACTATCTATACTAATATTATAAAGAGGAAAGATTTTTTTGTTTTTTGTTTGTTTGTTTGTACCGAATAGGCTCCGAAACTGGACAGATTTAAAAAAATCTTTCACCAGTAGAAAGCTACATTATTCTTGAGTAACATAGGCTATTTTTTTATCCTGTGGGGTGGTCCACGGGAACGAAGCCGCGGGCAACAGCTAGTAATCAATATTTTGCAAAATTTAATGACATTTAAATTATTGTAAAATGTTTAATTGAAATGACAGTCAAAGCCTGAAAAGTATGAAGGAAAATCAAGTACGTATTCCATATGATTTCTTAAGATCAGTGAACTAAAATTAATTAATAGTACTAGATGATACTCGAAAAAAGGAGGCTACGACGAGTATGGCACAGTAGCAGACACTCAAATGACAAAAGAGAATTGAAGAAAGCCACTCGAGACCTGAAAACCCTTATCAGAGACGCTAACGACACTGCCTTGGATACCTACATGGAAGGTTTATCAGCGACAGAAGCTACCAGTTACTCGCTATGGAAGGTCTGCAAGAACCATGATAGACCATTATTTCAAAAACCACCACTACGCACACACGATGGCCAGTGGATTAGAACCTCTCTTGACAAAGCGGAAGCCTTCGCAAAGCATCTCAGCCAAGTATTCACTCCAAACGAGGCACCACTGAATGGGAACGAAACTGACAATCACTTGATTCTAAACCAAGATCTTCAACTGGATGTACCTCTAAAACTGGTGACTCCCAGAGAAGTGTACAGGAACCTTAAGTCGCTTAAGAATAATAAAGCGCCAGGATATGACCTAATTGACAATAATCCCGGAACACCAATTTGGTTTTCGAAGCGAACACGCGACTACTGAGCAAGTACATAGAGTGTGCAGAGAGATCAGAGCATCGTTAGAAAGGAAGGAATATTGTTCATCAGTTTTTCTGGATATTCAGCAGGCCTTCGACAGGGTCTGGCACAAGGGATTATTGTTTAAAATTAAATCGATATTACCTCATACCTTCTATGATGTCCTGAAATCATACCTACCAGATAGGATCTTCCAAGTGAGAGAGAACGACTGCTACTCCAATTTTTACGAAATTACAGCTGGAATGCCACAGGGCTCTGTGCTGGGACCTGTCCTGTACACGCTGTACACATATGATCTACCACAAAGTCCAGGAATTACCGTGGCAACCTTCGCTAATGACACAGCCTTACTTACCTCGAACAAATGTCCGACAGGCCTCTCAAGTCCTACAAAACTGTCTGAATGACATCGAGATTTGGCTAGCTCGATGGAGGATTGCCGTTAGTGTGTCCAAATCAGTGCACATAACTTTCACCCTCAGAAAAGAAAATTGTACTCCAGTCAGTTTGAATGGCATTCAAATGCCGCACCAAAATACAGTAAGGTACCTGGGAATGCACTTGGACCGTAGACTTACGTGGAGAAAGCATGTTGAAACAAAACGAGACGAAATTAACCTAAAATACAAGGGTCTCTACTGGCTGTTGGGACGTAACTCAAAACTGTCTTTGGATAACAAGCTGCTAATATATAAAACAATATTGAAGCCCATTTGGATATATGGCATACAGCTATGGGGGTCTGCCAGCACCTCCAACATAATGATAATACAGAGAGTACAAAACTACGTCTTAAAACAAATATCTAATGCACCGTGGTTTAGTAAAATAAGTATATGTATGTGTAAGTATGGTAAGGGAAGAAATAGACACGTATGCAAACACATATAAATCAAGACTGTCTAGGCACCCGAACCAGCTAGCGGGGCAGCTCACTATCCCAGAAACCTTATGTTGGCTTAAAAAGCGGCGAGATATCTTTGACTAGTGGAGTGTCTGATATCCAGACAAAGATAAAGAAAGGGCATGGTTCCGATGGGAGCACTGCCCTAAATGCCAAAAAACACTCACCTCATCTGCTTATAGTTTGAATGACTGATCGCAAGATAAAAAGAGGAAAAAAAAAAAAAAAAAGTACAGTACTAGAATACTGAACTAGTTCATTTGAACGATTGTACTAGTTCGGAGCGTTCCGTTCAGTGTCCAAGTAAGAACAAGCCTAGGTACTGCTTGTGTACGATAAAGAGACACGCACATGTTCCTTTGAAATAACAATGGCGAAATTTTAGCTGACTTAAATTTGAGCGTCTGAAAGTTAGTTATATACGAAAGACATTCTATTAATTGTCTATGTTTTTTAAAGTATAATTTGGCCTGGTCCAAAATAGATAAAAAAAACATAATAAATATAAAGTTACTTATTTGATTTTTTAGTTCATTTCTTTAGCATAGTGTTGCCATTATATATTTTATCTGCTAAGTGACAAGTAGTAACTATATTAAGTAATTATATCATTATTGTATTCATTGCAGTAAATGAGTTAACAATACAGTTTATGACTAAGTGAAGATGTTCCTTGCAGGTAGGTAAGAATATTGTAGTGTGGTAGAAATTAATTAATTGCTTTGCTGGCAAAAAGACTAGTACTCAAGTCTAAAAAAAATATAGCTTGGTTATTGACGACAACCTTTTGATACACGTCAAAGTCACTTAGTATAAATAAATAGATACTACACATTTCATGCTATAATAACTAGCTAAGGGAAATACTAATGCGATATTCCCCTTTTACTTCCACGAAATTGAATAATATTACCTATTAAACACATTATTAAAAGTAACCCAGACATAACCTACAAAAGTTTATGACTGAATATCTATTATTCTCTACATTCTCGAACAAAAATTCTTGCACAAACTAATTCAGAACATCACCCTGAGTTAAACCAGATATTTTTTATTTAATGACTTTCGAATTTAATCTCAGCTAAAATAATGTATGGGCACCTGCCATTGTTCTTTTAGGGGGAGAGGCTTAGAACCCGAAGATCGTGTTATGGGTTCAGGCAGCCTCAAAATATATCTCAAAATATGTGTTTAAAAGGAGACAGCGTAGTAGCAATGCTCAAATATTTTTTAATGTTTTACTGCGTCAGCTGACGGTCTTTCCACCGCTACCCACGCAGCTGATTGTTGTTTTCGTATTCTTGATAATTAAAACAACCACTTAGTTAAATTTCATCCGGCGTAATATAACTTAATTTTACGTGTTTCTTTTACAAGTTCATGCGAGTGGCTGACGCTCCAATTCCCCCTCCACCGAGCAGCTGACGGTTGGTTCACTTATTGGTCATAAAATACTTCTTCATTTGCAACGCTACCTACTACTACGCGACTAGAAAAAGATTCCCTACATTCCTTGGTCACGCCTATCTTGAGAACTGCTTTACCGATTTCATTATCTTTTTTTTTGAGTTTTCTAATTCTTTGAAGAAGGTTTTTATGGAAAGAAATATTAAGAAAATTGCACAGCAAATTGCCACCACTGCGGAGGCGACCTTGACTCTGCCCAGCACACGCTCGAGGACTGCCCTTCGCGGGCCTCTGAGTGGCAGGTCTTGGTCGCTGGAGGAAACGAAAATCGAAAACTGGAGGGAAATGGTCTTGATGCATTGCGAGGCCCAGGGGAGACGCTCATTCAGTCTCCCCAGGGATGTGCCCTAACAGGCGTTACACAGTGGGGGCCTCGGGGTGGTCTTTTAAGAGGTTACGGGGCCCCAACTACGTGCTGACAGTGATCACCGGGGTGGTTTTAGTGATTTAATAATCCCACACTCCCTGGTCTTTTCCCCAAAAGTTCAGGGGCCTTTTGAAGTATTCCCCCGGCAAAAAAAAAACACGAAGTTTAGGCAGGTAGTTGACGAGAGCGAAGCCTCGGCACAAATAGTAAATTATAATTTTATGAATGTAATGCATCGCTTCCGAAACATTGATTTTAGAACAAAATTTGCTTTGTAAATTACAAAGCAAATTTTGTGCCTGTCAATTAAAACATCTTTTTCTTAATCCCGATAGCACGCTGTATGCGGCTATCACCACCTGGGTTATTATAATATGTAATTTAACAATGGTCAGGTAGAGGCCCATAGTCCTTCTTTAATTCTTTAGTTCTAAGCATTCGGTCCACCCATGACCCTATATCTTTTGTCTCCATATTTTGCAATAGGCCTGTACCAACCTGGGATTGACCTTGGGTGCAGTTACGTAGTGCATACAGGGACAATAGTCGGTTGGTGTCAAATTACATTAAAATGTGTATAGCTTTTGCGAGTTGGCTCCGGTCCTGGCACGCCTTTGAAAGGTATTTAAAGACTTTTAAAATAAGTAATAATTCTTTATTATCACGCAATTAGGACCCATAGATAAAATATACAAATTATAAACAGGCACAAAAAGTTAACTAAAACATAATTATTACCTAATAAAATATAACAAATAATGCATGTACTCACGCAGTGTGATAGCCTTGCTGACGTACTCCTTCTCCGCGCGCACCTGGTCATCTAGTTCGGCTGGCTGCTTCGCTTGGTATTTCGCGTTCATCACTTTGTCTAAAAGCCCGTTGAAGATCCCGCGCTGTGTTAGAAATACCATAATCTGTGGAACAGTAAAATATATCAGAATAGATAGAAATACCGAATAGACACGGTGACGGATCTAAAAAATTTTGCTAATGCCTGGAATTTGATGGATTTAATCACGATTAATGAACTTTACTAATTTTTATACAATAAGTTATTAAATGCCTGGCACTTCGCTTGTGTGTTACAGTGTATTTTCGAGGAAATTATAAATCCATTTAAATTGACAGCCTTTTTTCACATTTATACGTAAAAAGGTGTTCAATGGAGGAGGGGAGAAGGGTTTACCTTAAATATGAAATCACCCCCAACCCTCTTTGCCCTATGGGGTTGGCTTCCAGTTTAACCGGATGCAGCGGAGTGCCAGTATTTTACATGGAGCGACTGCTTATATGACCTACACAACCCGGTTACTGGGTGACACGATACCCTTTGGAGTGATCGGTGCCTGATTTCCTGGTTTCTGACTATCTGTAACAACTGTCAAATATGTACAAGTGACATCCGGGACCAACGGCTTAAGGGTACACTAGTCAAAAATTCTTCCATACAAACGTAGTCTGGATTTTACTCCACTGTTTGACGATGTACGTTCAAAATAAAAATTGATATCAATTTGTCTCATCATTATCTAGCCCTGTATGGAAGCAAAAAAGTAAAAAAAAAAATTACTTGAAAGTTATGAGCTTCGAAAGTTCCATATTTCAACACTAATTTTAATGCTTCTTTGGGCGCAAATAAGTACCATAAGAAGAAGGAAAATTGAAAAACGGCCTCGATACAGGGATAGATTAGTAGTTCAACAATGCAATTAATTTTATTTTGAACAGATACATTCAGTCGTTTTTTCATAATATCCAGACTCCCAAAGGTCTGTTTATAAAATTTCGCGCGCTCGTTTTCGTTCTAAATCATCATCCATTTCGCTACAAATTTGCAAAAGTGTGTATTAGTACGCGAACTTGCTTCTTACTGCTCATAACAACATCTACCTGTTCCACACGTGTTGTCGGTTGATATAGCATGCATTTTAACCCCACGCACAAAATAGTTCGTGCCGTCGACTAGTGTACCCTTAACGTGCTTTCCCAGACACGGAGGAATTTCGGTATGTTGGATGGTCATACATCCACGGACCAACCTCGGCAAGCGTTGCTTAACCTTGGAGATCGACCCGTACGGCTGTTTTATTTAGCAACGAGTTCCTCTCTAAGCCAAAATAAATGATTATTGATGTTGCCGTCAACCTTTTTCGGAAAAAGTAATCATACTTTTATTATAATAGTAGTTGCATGTCGGTTCTGGGGGTCTACTCCCTAAGCACGAACTCCGTAGTTTCGGTCTTCGTTACGGGCGTTTCCTACTCCGTATCACCTACGGATGGATGATTCGTTTGGAGCCCGAACTAAGAATGCATTGAAATTAACACAATTTGACAGTTGTCCCCCGATATGTTTGTGAACTAGGTCGACTTAACCTGTATCCCTGTGTAAAACGCATTTTCGTATAGTCTCAAGTTATTTTGTAGACATAGTAAGCACGTCTGGTGATTATATATTCTAGTGAGTTTGGCCAGCAGAAAAATATGAGTGATCTAAAGAAATATGAGCACTAACCATCATAAGCAGGAACTGCACCAACATTATGACCATGCCTTCCCCGGGAGAGTATTCCTCAAAGCAGAAATAGCACCGCGGATTTTCACCGGCTGTAACAAATATAATATATGTCATTAAAATTGTCATCATCATCATTGCCCCACATTGACCGGTCCCGTGCACTTCGCATGCAGCGGATGACTGGAACCTTCACCAGGTCATTGCTCCACCTAGTGAGAGGCCTTCCAACCCAACGTCTTCCGGTTCACGGTCGTCATTCCAGGAATTATCATGAAATTGTCATTCTTTAAATCCTGGTGATCTCGCCATTGACCTCGATCTGGCATGAGCTCCTAAGCGATCTTGCTTGATCTCCTAAGCAATCTTGCTGATTCCCTAAGCGATGGATAATGTCTACGGAGGAGGATGGATGGAGCAAGTCAGCCTTGAGCAAGATGCCTTTTAAACAGTGGCAGGGCAACATCTAACAAACAATGGTGAAATTTTTGTTGACTTTTTATTTGAGCGTTTATAAGTGAGTTATTTATGAATGAAATTCCATTGATTATCTGCGTTTTTTCAAAGCATCACATTAACTAGTTAAAATAAAATGAAAATCTATATCTATACTAATATTATAAAGAGGAAAGATTTTTTTGTTTGTTTGTACCGAATAGGCTCCGAAACTACTGGAACGATTTAAAAAATACTTTCACCAATAGAAAGCTACGTTATTCCTGAGTAACATAAGCTATTTTTTTTATGCCGAAAACGGGTCCTGTGGGGTGGCCCACGGTATCTAACCCACGGGGAACAGCTAGTAAAATATATAAATGCAAAGTTATTGATTTTTGCGAGCTTAGTGTGGGCATTTTGCACTTTTTCAGCCAAGTGACAAGTAATAACTGTAGTAAAGTATGTCATTAATAGTTTAGTCAACAAATGCTTTTTTGTTATTATTTTCCAGCAGTCTCGGAAAAGTATGAACAAGGTGTCATTTGATTCGGAATAGCATGTAGATGATTTTTAACCGACTTCCCAAAAAGGAGGAGGTTCTCAATTCGGATGTTTACATTTTTTTAAATGATTTTTCGAGCATAACTCCGTCATATATGAACGGATTTGCAAAATTATTCTTTGTTCGATCGAAGTTTATTCCCAAATGGTTCCATTTAAATTTGGTAAAGATCTGATGAATAACGTCGCAGATATACAACAGAACTCTTCAATAAATAACGGCAAATGTCTCGGGATTCTTGCACACGCATGTCTGTTTATTGTTTACACCATTTGTTGAATACAGGCCTGTGGATCACAACCCAAGAGGCGAACACTGGAGCCCATGAGCAATGCTGCTACTCTTGGATCCAACAAGGTAATACCCGCGAAACCGCGATACGCAGCAGCGGTAAACTAGGGGTTTGTTCTTTGGGATACCGGTTCCCGTATAGGTGGAAAGTGACACACGAACACACGTTGTAAGTTGTGTACAACTACTACTCACATTTGTTCCCGTGGTGGCCTCCTGGTCAATCCTGGTTATAGTGGGATGATATACATATAATATTAGGGGAATAAGGGACAACCGACGCATTCCGGACCGAATCTCCGGCAGACAACCAGACACGCTCCTGACACAAAAATACTTCACAACGCGCGAAATATATACTCAAATAAACGCACGGGCGATTCCCAGTACCACTCGCGGATGGCGCGAGACTAAAACGGATAGGTTATCTATAGTTGAACGACATTTTCTAAAACCTGTAGTGGTGTTTGACAAAATCATATGTTTTTCGATAAATCACTCTAATCTATTCATTAAAATGTTATGAAAAACCTTACAAACGCAAGAAATCATCGAAATAGGACTAAGAGATGATGAACTTTGGGAGTCTCTTCCCGGTTTAGGAATTGGCACAATTACAATAGCGCGCCATTGTTTAGGAACAAAAGCCGAAATGAAAACCGCATTATACAAATGAATTAATACCTTTTTACCGTTCTGTGGTAACCTCTTGATCATGGGGTATGAAATGTTATCACTTCCAGGGGCGGTATCTTTCGATCGGACACATTTCTGAAATTCCGTGGAAGTAATCATTACATCAAGTTCCGGGTTATTTGTGTCGATAATCATGTCGCACGGTGATACAAACTCCGGCGTTAAACTAAGAAGCAGATCAGTAGCTTTATTTTTGTCTACGTAATTATTTGAATATTTGTGTCCCTTCAGCCATTTCATTTTTTTCCATACGGTTGATTGCGATGTAGAAAAATCTAATGAAATCTCTTTAGCTATGCGAATCATTCTTTGGGATTCTCTAATCTTATTTTGTAGTATGTCATAATTTTGAGGGGTTGGATTACGTCTTAATTTAGCCAACGCTAATCGACGTTCAGCCACGCATTTAGACAGCTCAGGCTTCCAATAAGGTTTGGGCAAAAATTTACTATCTGGGTTCGGCTTTATCTTGACTAAAGGTATACAAACATCTGAGGCCAAGTTTACACAATCAATGAAGGAGTCATAATCTGTCTGTAAATCTTCAGATAATGTGAATTCAGAAAAGAGGGTGTTAAGTATCTCATTGTATGAAGTCCAATCAGAGATTTTGAAATTTTTCCGGACTGTTGACGAGGGTTTAGATTGAATATTTGAAGTGATTTTAATAGCCCTATGATCACTGCCTAATGTCTCATTCATGACTGACCAGTCAAACAGTAACGCTATGTCAGATGATAACAAAGAAATGTCGGGTAAGGATTTTTGGTATCCCAAGTTAACCATTTTTAACCGAGTTGGTTCGCCATTGTTTAAAGTGATAAACTGATTATCTATTGTCGCTTCAAAAATTTGGAGACCCCTGCTATCCGTTTTATGTGACCAATTAGAATAGTGACCATTAAAATCACCGAGAACTATAGTATTTTTTGCAACAATAGAAAGTAAAGCATCCCAATCGTTTTGTGAAGTTCTAATTGAGGGTGGACAGTAAATAGAAACAATATTTTCTATCATGCCACAGTTAAATAATTTTACACAAACTAATTCTATACCTTGGTTACTGAGTTGGATATCATACAGTTGAGATTTTATTGATTTGTGGGTAAGAATTGCCACACCTCCGTACCCATCACCCCTGTCCTTACGATAGATTGTGTAATTGCTGAGCCTTATACAAGTTTCTGAATCGAGTCACGTCTCACTTATCGCAGCAATATGTACATGTTCTTGATTCAATAATTGTTCCAACAAAATCAGTTTAGGTTTCACACTTTGTGCGTTCCACTGCAAAAACTTTAACTGAACAATATTATTTTTAGGAGCCATTACTCAAGAATACCATAAAATAACTCATAACATTTGTTCAAAATAGGCCACTCAGGTATACGATCTACCAAAACTAAAACTAGCCATTTACTACAACATTTAATTACATCATAAAACTTTTGTTGAATACTCCGATTTCGCATACAAATAATGTATTTTAAACGTCTAATTAACTCGTCCAGGTGTACCTCCCGCGTGTTGTTTACATTACCGCCGACATCGTTTTCAGTTGTTTGCTTAAGAATGCGGTCCGGTGACTTCCGATGTCCCAACAACTCCGTATTACCTTTTGGCGCATAGAAATATTCTTTCTTGTTTTTAAGATTTTGCATATGCGATTGTCTGTTGCTATGACTTACTCGCGGCGATTCCGGTCTACTCCACGTAAACAGCGGTAGGAATGAATTCAAGTTACCGTTGCTTCCCAATTCTTGCAAGAATAAACCGCTAAAGGTGTTGTTGGTATCGATTTTCGGCTTCTCAGTTTCCCTACTCGTTAGAGTATCATTTGGCAACTTCGGTCTTACGTACATGTTGCAAGCCACGTGATAGGTGCAATTATAATCCGCCATGAGCTCCCTCACGCGCCTTTCTCGAGCATACACCGGGCAATTTCGGTTCAGCGCCATGTGGTCGCCCCGACAGTTCACACATTTAAATGATGTGACTTCACAGTTACTGTGCTCCTCTGTACACTTAGAGCATACTATTTTTTTTAAAGTACATCTTAATTTGACGTGACCAAACTTCCAGCAGTTGGAACACTGCGTCACTGGAGGGACAAAAGGTTCCACCTTGGCGCGCAGACAGTCCACATAAACACAACTTTGCAGGTGTGAGCCCCTGAACCCTACCTTAGCTACCTCACTAGGCACCCAGCCTCCTCCTTCTCGTCGTTGTAGCCTTTTCAAGGATACGATTTGCACCTCATTAGGACACTTGATTGCCTGCAGTGCCTCCTCGTCAGATAACTCGAGGTCCACATCCCGTATAATGCCGTAGGAAATGTTAACATCCATTGCGCTGTAAACCTTACACTCTCTGGTTTGGAACTCTTGACAGTCCAACAACTTGCTCACACATTGCTCAGTTGAAGCTTCTATTTTTAATTTATATGGGTTGATATATTTAATGTGGTTTATATCTGTTAAACCCATGCTTTTAAATAATTTTGCTATAGCAAACTGCTTTGGCAACTTTTGTTTACTCCAAATGAAAACTTCTTTTTTAAATAAATTGTGTTTCTTTCCTCTGTCTCTCTCTACTTTAGTCCAGCTTCCTTCTTCATCATCTTCTCTTCCTCGTTTTGTTGGATGACCTATCATATTATCTTCATCCATAATTTGAGCTTCCCTGTTTGGTTCTAAATTAATTTCCATTTTATTTTCTTCTTCTCCTTCCATTAAAATTTGCGATATCCATCCATCTTCTCGCTCACTGCCACTGTCATCTGTGGCGATTAGTTATTAAGATGCACTCATCACACTGATGAGCGCGTCGATATAAATATTTGTTAGTTCTAACGAAACCGATAAGACGCGTGCGATCGGTTAGCACGAGTGCCGTGACAGAACTGCACACTAGTAATTTGTAAAATTAATACACAGTCAAAGATTAACAGCAAAGATTATCATACTATGTTTCTAAGGCACAAAAGTTAGACTTTTGTGAAAACCATAATAATCTACGATTTGAAACAACTGAAGATTGTAAATGAACAGACAAAGAGAAAGCAAAACAAAGTTAGAAGAAAACTTGTCTAAACATTGACAATAGGGTGGTTACAGATCCACAAGAAATAGCAGATACTTTTGTTGATATATTTGTGTATAAATCATCACTTTTAAATACAGAAAAAGAAAGAGCGATATCCTTCCTAAGAAACTCAACACCGAGAGCAGAAAGTGAGATGATATTCAATGTAACGACACCACAGGAAATAGCAAAAATTTTACGTAAGATGGCAAACAAAAAGTCTTGTGGACACGATGAAGTGCCTATATCGGTGATCAAGGATAACATAGAAATATTAGCGTTTCCCCTAACTGAATTCATTAATAAATGTTTTGAAGAGTGTTTTTCCTAAACAACTTAAATTGGCAAAGGTGGTTCCGCTACACAAAAAGGGTACAAGGACGGATTCCAAAAACTACCGGCCAATATCCTTATTACCAATTTTATCAAAAAAAATTGAAAAAATAATGAAGACTAGGTTAATGGCGCACTTAAATTTAAATAGAATAATTAACTTTAGACAATTTGGATACCAAAATGGAGTAGGCACTTTAGATGCGATAAATAATCTTGTTAATGACATTATTTGTAAATTGAATGACAAAATGAAAGTGGCTGGCTTGTTTATTGATTTAAGTTCTGCGTTTGACACAGTAGACCACGAGCTACTTCTAGCTAAACTAGAGCATTATGGCATTAGAGGTAAAGCGTTAAAACTTTTGACATCTTATTTAAAAAACCGTAGAATGTACGTAACAATTGTGACATAGAGTGTGTGAGTGAAGTAATATATAAGTCAAAAATTACCAAAATAAGCCGCGGTGTGCCTCAAGGGTCAATCTTGGGACCAATATTATATATAATTTTTACTAATGATTTTGATTTTTTTTACTTAATTTTATGAATAATACCCAACCCGACGCAGGGCTTGTAATGTTTGCAGATGATACGAACGCCATAATCGGGTCGTCAAACTTAAATGACTTGACAGAAAAAGTAAATACGTGTTTAGAAAATCTTTCTGTTTGGTTTACAGCAAATAACTTAATTATAAACCCAAATAAAACCCATGTTATATTGTTTAAAACAACGTCACGTAACAACGATAGCATAGATGTCATGCTTAAAAGGGATAATATTGGACTAGTAAACGAAGTTAAATTTTTAGGAGTCTATATAGATCTATATACCTCAGGGACGATATTGATCTAAAGCAGCTAAAATCAGTATATTATGCATTGGTAGAATCCAGGTTACGATATAGCATTATGTTTTGGGGGAGCAGTTACGGGTATAATTGCCAAAGAGCATTCATACTACAGAAACGTGCATTGAGAACGATTGTCAGAATCTCACAACGAGATTCATGTAAAGTAATATATAAGAAATAACAATAACAAAATAATTACTTGATCAATTTACATTAACGACCTCTCGCGCCAAATCCACCATCCCATGGTACTGTTTGCTGACGATAGTACAGTACTCTTAAAATGCGTCAGTAATGAAAATTATGAAAATGACATAAACTACACCATTAAAATTATAATAAATTGGCTAAATACTAACAACTTGCAAATAAAATTACAAAAAACAAAAATAATGCATTTTTACCAAAGATTTCGTATCAACGATCTAAATATTAATTATAATAGTCAAAATGTGGACAGAGTAGATGTTACAAAATTTCTAGGAATTTTAATTGACTGTCAACTGACATGGAAGGCACAGGCAGAGGTCATCTGTAAAAAGCTTAGCGCATCTGCTTATGCACTTTATAATCTCAAAAAAAAAGTTAATATCAAAACAGTGTTGCTAGCATATCATAGTCTTGTTGTTTCTATTTTGAGGTTTGGTATTATATATTGGGGCAATTGTACTGAAAGAGAGAGTATCTTTAAGGCCCAAAAACGCTGCCTACGAGCAATATTTAGTTTAAGAGTTACTGACAGCTGTGTTCCAATTTTTAAATGTCATAATTTGTTTTTACATTTTAGAAATTGCTCTTTTTGTTAAATGTAATCGACATCTATTTTTAACTTTATCGGAAAGCAGATGCCGAAACGTAACTTTGCGATCTCAATACCAAAACATGATACGCACAGGTGGATATGGGACTGCTTTGTTGAGGAAAAGTATTTTTGGTATGGCACCAGTTATTTTTAACCACATTCCTAATTCCATAAAAGAGGAATCAGTAACAACTTTCAAAAATAAACTAAGTATACTTCTATTAAATAAATGTTACTATTCCGTGTCGGATTTTCTAGCTGATAAATTTTAATTGTGTTGTATAATAATAATAATTTATTTAACTGGCGCAAACCTATAGTATTAGATACTAATGACCGCAGGGAGGTATGGCAGAGCAAGGAGCTTCACGGACGTTTCTACCGGGTCCTACATGGGCCCGATGTAGATCTTTTAGCGTCCGTGGCCTGGCTGCGATTTGGTGACCTTTTCGGGGAAACCGAAGGTTTTGTCTTTGCGATTATGGACGAAGTTATGATGACGAACAACTACCGGAAATACATTGTGAAGGATGGCACAGTTGACATCTGTCGGGCATGTCACCGGCCGGGTGAATCTATCCGTCACATTATCTCCGGTTGCTCTAGTCTGGCTAACGGAGACTATTTGCATAGACACAACCTTGTAGCCAGGATTATTCATCAGCAACTTGCTCTTAAATACAATCTTGTGGAATCGGAAGTGCCTTACTATAAGTATGTGCCCGACCCAGTTCTCGAAAATGGCACTTTGTATTGGGATCGGTCTATCATCACTGACAGGACTATTGTTGCCAATAAGCCTGACATAGTGGTGATAGACCGACTAGAGCGTCGCGCAATGATTGTTGATATAGCGGTCCCCCATGACGAGAACCTCGTGAAGGCTGAGAGAGATAAGAAAAGCAAGTATCTTGATCTAGCGCGCGAGGTTGTCGACATGTGGGATGTGAATACAGCAATCATTGTGCCGATAGTCGTGACGGCCAATGGCATAATAGCCAAGAGCCTCGACGAACATCTGAGGAGGCTCTCGTTAGGCAGCTGGATCAAGGGCTTGATCCAGAAAGCGGTACTACTGGACACGGCGCGTATAGTCAGGATGTTCCTCTCTCAGGAGCCCTGACCACCGGTAGCTTGGACCCTGTTCCCGATACCGGTGGGCTACTATTTTTGTATTTTTAAATGTTTTTTTATTTTATTTTTTATAGAATAATATTTAAAAATGTAAAAATATGTATAAAAAATGAATAAATGGAATAATAATTTATTTATTTCTTACCACAAATTACCAGACAAAAAATTTTTAAAGAGTGTACAGATACAATTATACAATTAATTTGTGGAAGACTGGTGCCTAAACTAAGCTTTTTACAAAACCTGTATGTTAGGTCACCAGGCCCCCTAAAACAAGGTTTTATATAACAATTGTCAATTGGAGACGAACTGAATCACATTAAATATATTTAAACAATCTTATGCATTTTAACATTGCAAATTTCGCTCATAAAAAATCAATTTAAAAAAAAACAAAAATAAGAATAAAGATAGTGAAATAAAATAATTTATTAAGGATACATGCAAGGTAGGCAGTATGTGAATGTATGACGTGTGCGGGGTGAGTGTGTGTGATGTTGAGTGAGTGTGTGTGGAGTGGGAAAATTGTGTGTAACTATGTTGTACGGGAACATTTTGTTAGGAGATGGTTTTGAAAAGATCTTCAATTTGGGTATAATCTAAAGTAATAAGCCAATCAGTAATTTTTCTTTTAAAAGTTGTTTTATTTAGGGCATGAATTGAGAGTAGATTATTAAGTTTGTTGTATAGAAATGGGCCAAGAAAAGAAAAGTAATTTCGGGCAAATTTGGTTTTTACTGATAAAGGTTGGCATATATCCCTTCTTCTTCTTCTCATATCAGTATTATGATGGGTATTTTTAAAAGGAATAAGAGAACGTTGTTTCAAGACAACATGGAGGATAAAAAGCTGACGAATTGAGAGGACTTTGGAGGACTTATAGACTTCTACCGTGGGATGACGGAAAGGAAGGAAAAGTGCAACTTTAAGGACTGCCCTTTGAGCCCTCTCAAGTGGTAAAAGGTTAGTTTTAAACGTTCCACCCCATGAGGTGATGCAATATGTGAGAAGCGATTGGCACCACGCACAATAAACAGATAGCAGTTGCTTGAAGTTAAGGACAGACCGGAGATTTTTAAACACAAAAATAAATTTCCGTATTCTGCTAGTGAGACAATTTATATGTGCGGCAAAGTTCATTTTAGAATCCAAGGTGACCCCCAAGTACTTAATATTGTCGACTTTCTCCAACTTAGGGCAAGAACAATTACCGTTATGCGGGCATGTACAGTTGTGAGCGAGAATGGAGTATGGTTGGAGAGATGACTGCGGGTTGTTCCTTAGGGTAAAGGTTATATATTTGGTTTTACTGGAATTTAAGGTGAGTATGTTAGTTCTCAGCCAACCATTTACAGTATTAAATCCAACTTGGGCATAGTTATATACGTCTTCCCATGAGTCAGCACTGAAAAGAAGCACAGTGTCATCCGCAAAGGTAATAATGCGTCCGTTTTGAAGAGAGAGATTGCAGAGTTCGTTAATATAGACCAGAAATAATGTGGGCCCAAGGATGCTTCCCTGAGGGACTCCAAAAGCTACGGGTAGGGTGTCACTAAAGTGGTTATCAATTTTAACAAATTGCGTGCGATTAGCTAGGTAATCTTTGAAGAGTGACAACTGATTTCCACGTATGCCGAGATTTTCAAGCTTACGCAGCAAGATTGGAACCGACACTGTATCAAAGGCTTTGGCTAGGTCTAAAAAGATAGCTAAGGACTTCTTTTTATCATCCATGTTTGATACAATAAAGTTTGTCAGTTCGTCCACCGCCATGGCCGTCGATTTCTTTGCACGAAAACCGAACTGATGCTGGGACAGCAAGTTATTTGACTCTAGATATTTCACCAATCTGTTGTTCAATAGCCGTTCCAGAATTTTTGATAAGGTAGGCAGAATAGCTATTGGTCTATAATTATTAATACAGTGTCGGTCCCCACTCTTGTGAATGGGATGGATGAGTGCCTTTTTAAACGCAAGTGGAAAGGTACCAGATTCCATCGCCAAGTTGCAGACGTGAGTAATGGATGGTACTAAAAGATTTTTATGTGCAATAAGAAGATTTGAGGAAATATTGTCGCAGCCCACGGCACAGTCGCGCTTGAGAGAGGAAACAATGGCAGCTACCTCGTCCTCATCAGTGGGCAGGATAACTATGGAATGGGAAAAGGTAGGTAGTGGGGTAGTAGTAGGAAGGTAATCATGATCCTGCTGTTGGGCGGTTATTTTACTGGCTAAGGTTGAGCCAATATTGGCAAAAAAGTGATTTATTTTATTTAAGGAATGGACTGGTGGAGCCTGTGGGCTTATTAACTCAGTAGGTGATGACTTAGGTCTTGATCTATTTGAGACCTTATTTATTACTTTCCAAAGGCGGCGGTTGTCCTTTTCAGCCTTTTTAACTTCTTCCCTTTCAAATTCCCTTTTTACCTTTTTTAAAATTTTGTTGCAGTAGTTTCGATACCTTGTGTATGTTGTCTTTAGTATTAAATTGTCTGGATGTTTTTTTAGTTTTTTATTTAGGTTGTCTCTGTTTTTTATACATCTCATGAGACCTGGGGTAATCCAGGGTTTTATAATTGTTTTACGCTTGGAGACGGTAATCATTTTAGTGTTTGACTCTACTATAGTTTCAAGAATGTGAATCAGTTTGTCAGCTGCTTCGTTTGCATCAAACGTCTCGAGAACTGATTGAAAGTTTGCTGTTTTTAGGTTGGATAGTAATCCAGCTGAATCTATCCGTGAGATCAAGTGTTTCAGGTGTCTCGGAAAACATTGATTCAATGAAAGGATGACAGTATAATGATCAGTGAGGGTTGTTTGAGCTATAAAAACATTTGCGGGTAATTTAGTTTTAAGAATAATATGATCTAGACATGTCTTTCCGTGTGTTGGAATTACGTGAGCCGGTAGCAAGCCGTGAAAAGAGGCCAGATCGAGGTAAGGTGACGCATTTTGATCATGATTAGAAGTACTAATATCTATATTAATGTCACCGGTGAGAATAATGTTTTTACAAGAAGAATAGTTTGTTAATATTCCATTTAGTGATTGTAGGAAGTTTGAGATATTTTTATACGATGGCGGGCGATAAATAGCCAGAACAACGGTGTCATTATTAATTTGTATTGTTAAACAATTTGCGTCATAAAATTCAGGCTCAACAACGTTAACATGTATACCATTTTTTATGTAAACAACTACACCCTCGTTTTGTGTTTTGTTATTTTTAGTTGAGTAATGGTTATAGCCATTTAATACCGGAAGATTTGAGGTATGCGGTAACCAACATTCCGTGAGAATTATCAGGTCCCACGAAGTTCTCGATTGTGCTAATAGGACATTAAATCCTGACAAGTTGCAATTTATGCTTCTTATGTTTTGACTGATAATTTTAAGACGTTTTTCGTTATTTGGGATGAGGTCTAAGCAATCGGCCAAGTCACATGTAGTAGAGTCAGCTATTGAAAGGTTGTCAATGTCATCGTTTATTAGATTTGAATTATCGAAGATTAAGGTTTAAAAGATAGAGGCAGAGTTTAATGTGCATAGCTGTACAAATCAGAGAGACATGACACGAATCGATTGCTCCCCACCGGATCCCTCCTGTACAAAAGAAGTTCAGTAGGGAGGCGGCAATCGGTATAGAACAGAGAACAACTGTAAAAAAAGTTAATTAAAAATATCAAAAAACCCGACTGCTTGAAAAGCGAACTAAAAAGACGTAAACAAGAAGAAAATCATGCTGTGCAGTCGGAGGATACATATTCGCGAGCTGGCTGAACATAACCAGATATATCCTCCGACTGCACAGCATGATTTTCTTCTTGTTTACGTCTTTTTAGTTCGCTTTTCAAGCAGTCGGGTTTTTTGATATTTTTAATTAACTTTTTTTATTTTTAACTTTTAAGTTATTTTTTTTCGAATTAGGTACATTTAAACATATAAGTGTTATATATTATTGAAATCACCTCTCAAAACCCTTCATTTTGATATCCCACACGATAGGTTTGGAAGAAAAAAAATATTTGGGCCCCCACAATATGGCGCCTAAGAACCGCCATTTTCCTATTTTACAATTTTAATGTAGCCAGTGACACTCGCGGGGTTAAGACGAATCGATTGACGTAAGAACCATCAAAATCGGCCCACGCGTTTGGTCTCTAGAACGCCATATAGGAACAAACATACATACATACATACATACATACATACTTACATACATACATACATACATACATACATACATAGACTGATAAACACATTACCCTCCTTCGGCAGTCGGGTAAAAAGCTTTTCTTGTTTATATATTGCATAATCGAAATCCCAAAAAGAAGCGAAAAGAGTGTGTAATTGTGTGTGGAGTTGTTTATGTGTAATTGTTTGTTTGTATACGTAGGTGTTTTATAGATACGAAAAATTAATTGAATAACATTAATTAACATTTTAAAATAGTAATAAAAATACATGCAGGGATTTAGTGAATATTGACCAGATAGTCATTTTACAATTATATTAGCAAAATCCATTTCCGAGTTAACGGTTATGCGTTGAGTGCCGTCCTCTCTGCGTAAGTAAACTTTACCATAGGCTGTCCAACAATGTTTATATTTATGTTGGGAAGCGAAATCTCTCGCTAGGAAGAACAACTTTCGAGCTTTTGCAGGTAGATTATCGGATATGTAAACGGGTACCTTTGGGCCGGGGATTCGTAGATCCGTTGTATTCAATTTACAGCTTTTATTATTTTTATTAAATTTTCTGACTGATTGCAGTATATCAGATTTAAGTAAGGCTGTAGTGAAGTCAACTATGATGGTATTATTCACAGAATTTTTTGAATTAATCCTGTACACGTCTTTAATATCCGATTTTGCAACTGCGGTATCCAGAACGGTACCAACATTTGTGATCACATTTATCAGATCCAATTTTGTTTCATTCTCAATCTTTGGTATGTTTTTTATTTCTACAGTTGTAATTTTCGATTGTTTTTCAAATTGATCTACCCTATCTTCCAGTTTCCTGATGTAATCTCGATTTGCCTTCCTCTCATCTTCATATTGTTCCATTTTTGTTAGCATTTCGTCATATTTTTTTGCAGTGAAATCTACGGAGTCCTGTAGTTTGTTGTACTGGTTTTTTATTTCTAACAGCGTCGATTCCATGTTAGAGTAGAAAACGTTTTGTTCCTTTTTTAGGTCTCTGAATACACCCGATATTTCATCTTTGAAATCAATCAAGTCGACTAGATAGTCTTGGTCGTCGCGTTTCCTTTTATTTCGACAGGTGGCGTTTGGTGCGTCCATGGAGACTTCATTTATTTCCGCAGCCGTACTTATGTTTGGCTCAGATTGGTGGTGAACTGGAGGTAACTGACTTAATACAGTAGGTGACACTGGCGTTGTGGGTTTTAGAGGCATTTTTTCTAGCAAAGTATCTAGGAAAAATGATTTAAACAAATTCTAAAATATCGAAAACTAAGATTCGAAGCTGGATTTGAACTTGCGACACTTAGTGCACGATCCGGCGATTTACGCCACCGAGCCAAGTTGACAGTTAGTCTTGTGGTTCAATTTGGTAGCCACTCTCGTCTTGCGCAAATTGTTTTGGTAGGAATGTGATTAGCGTTCGAGCAGTTTCTTTGTGTTCACTTAAGAGTCCAAAGTCCAAAACAGGTAAAAAATTTAAAATTTGTTCGTTTTGATGTTAATTTTGACTTTTAAAGGTGATGCACTTGGTATTTCACTACACTTTTTTCACAGTTTGGGTCTGGTATACTGTAGTTTGATATTGTAAGTTCATATATTATTAAAAAGCACTTTTTTATCGAATTATGATTTAAATGTTCGCAGAGCTCTGTTAACACGTCCGTATACAGCAACGTCACGGTGGGGGGGGGGGATAATATCAATGTTTCTATATTTGATGATAAATTGCATCAATGTTTGCATGCCAAAATGGTAGAATGTACAAGGATTCTTAATATTAGTGTAACCACCTTATTGTAAATACCTACATTCTAAGCAAATAAATAATATTCTATTATGTTCTATTCTAAAGAATACTTTAAAATGTGAGGTATATTAACAGTACCAAGTTTATATGTTTTAGTACTACTCAGCCACTTTGCAAAATACATTCACGAGCACGAATCACAAGAAGAACGTGAACTTAGAGAGAACACTAGAAGAAACGTTATAAAAAACAAAATTGCAACTAAACTCAATATTGCTAAACATTGCTCTAAATACCAATCAGTAGAATTATTTAATAGGTTGCCTACCGACTTAAGATCATTGATTTACAAGGGTACTCTATTTAAAGCTAAACTTAAGGCATTTCTGTTGAATAAATGTTTATATTCTCTATCTGAATTGTAGACAAAGGATGGTAAATAGTTTTTATATTCAGTAATTTACCTTTTTGTATCCACCATTTATTCATGACATAAAATATATTATATATATACGGATTATTAGACTTTTTGTATTTTATAGAATAAATTTAAAAACATTTGACATGATTTTTACAACCATTCATTTATTGACTGTTTACAATCTATTGACATAATATTTATCATAATGTTATTGATTATTTTTGGTGAAATTTACTGTTTGAAATTTATAATTTTTGTTTTGAGCTGTGATAAATTAATGAATGTACTACAAAATTCAAACACAATGTGAATTGTTATATGAATAAATTAATAAATAAATAAATAAATTGATGCCTGTTGTCCCTTCAATGGTTACAGCAATAAACCCCTCTTACACAATAGATTGAACAGGTCATGATGATTCAAAATCAATTAAATCATTGAGGGTAGTTACTAGTAAAAATAAAATAAAAAAATACATAAAATTTACAAATACATAGTTAAAACTAAAAAAATTGAGAAAAACAAAGATTCTTCATCAAAAATGTAAAGCTTAATAGAGAAAGGTTGCATTTACTTAAACAATTAGATATGTATTCATTTAACTTAGAAAAAAGCACTAGGTAATACCAATCTGACACAGAAGACTTGCAGTATGAACTTGACCAACTTCAGGAGAAACTTACTTTCATGACCATCAAATATACAGCCTCTGAAAACCAAATGAGGGAATATGTATTGGCAATGAATGAGCGGGTAAGCTCACAAACTAACAAATGTGATCATTGTCAACCACCATCTGTTGAACCCACACCGGACCATTCATTGACAATATGTGATGCCACCATACCGCAGTCTAGTGCCAGTTTGCCATTAGAAATTACTAACTGTTTGCCTAAAAAGAGTGTAAATACAGAAATAATATTATTTTGTTATGAAATTGGAAAGGATCTAGGCCACTTATTGTCAAATAAATATCCAGGACACTCAATAATGAACTACTGTATGCCTGGTTGTTCTTTATTTGACACTAGCTATTGCCCGCGGCTTCGCTCCCGTGGGCCACCCTACAGGACCCGTTTTCGGGATTAAAAAATAGCCTATGTTACTCAGGAATAACGTAGCTTTCTATTGGTGAAAGAATTTTTTCGGTCCAGTAGTTTCGGAGCCTATTCGGTACAAACAAACAAACAAACAAACAAAAAAATCTTTCCTCTTTATAATATTAGTATAGATAAAGAAAAAGTTATAAAATGCAATTTTAACCAGGATACTACATTATTATTTTTTATTGGTAATAGGGGTAATGAGAACAAAGGTGAATTACTCCAACCATTGTGCAACCTTAGTTTAAAAAAAATGTGATGTTCACATTCCTATACAGCCAAAGTTTGCCACAGGAAGAAAACAATCTTAGATTTGAATTGAATAGGACATGTTTGTCTTTCGAAGTATGCACTTCCATGCCGTTTTGTGGAAATAAATTACATTACATAATTTAACATATAGTAGTAATTTATTCAATTTAATTGACATTAACAATTATGTTCGTAATCACTTTTATTTGACAAAAGATAGTTTTTTCATGGATAGGTACTTTCTTTCAAAGTATTGTAAAAGACAGATAGCTGTGTCGCTATCATATTATTTTTCTATTACAGCCAAGAATTTGGCTAAATAACTTGCTTCTATTGAGCAATGCCAAGACATGTTATTTAATTCAGCCAATAATTTGGTATCAAAAATTGATATTGATATTAATTTAAATTAGAAATTAGGACAATAGGGACAACCTCTTGCAAAAGTGTACAAGATAAAAATTGCAAAATAAAATCAAATAAAAGTTTAAAATCAGTAAATAGTATTAACCTGGTGCATCAAAATATTCAAGGATTTATGAACAAAGATTAAGAAGTAGAATTATTTATGAATTTCAACAGTATTGATATTCTTTGTTTAGCTGAACATTGGCTTAAAAGCCACCAGTTATTGTTCAATTTTAATAATCACCAGGTTGGTAGTTCATTCAGCAGAGTTAATGCTATACATGGTGGCTCATTGATTTAAGTAAGTAACCAGCATAAATTTAAAGACCTATCTATCCTTAGATATTGTGAGCCTATCTGTTGAGCGGACAGTTGAAATAGCTTGTATAGAATTGGAGCAGTTTATTGTATTAAGTGTATACAGACCCCCTTCAGGATTGTATGACTGCTTTGAAAAGGTAATGGATGAAGTGTTACACAAGATTTGTAACTCAAATAAATCCATTATCACTTGTGGTGATTTTAATGTTAATGTATTAGAAAACTCAGGTTCTTGTAGTAAAATAATAATTTATTTATTTTATTTATTTATTTATTCAAAATTATGTAAGTAACACCGTAACAGCAACAACGCCAATGCGATGCTACTACCACAAAGATATTAGGACTTATAGAAATACAATTAAAAATACCATTAAATTCAATTAAAAATACAATAAAAATATTACTATTAAAATAACAATTAAAATTTAATCAATCATACTATTGTAAATACAATTGAATATAAATGTGGATGGATGGAGAGGGAGAGGAAGGCCAAAGAAAAGATGGATGGACTGTGTGAGGAGTGATATGAAAGAAAAGGGAGTCAGTAATAACATGACGGGGGATAGAATGGTATGGAAGAAGCAAACGTGTTGCGCCGACCCCAAGTAACATGGGATAAGGGCAGGCAGATGATGATACTATTGTAAATACAATTAAAATACAAGTATGATTCAAATAAACACAATAAAATACAATTGAAATACCATTTCAATCCAACAAAAAATTCAATTAAAATTATTTTTCAACATTTTCAATGCACTTACTGAAGTGACACTCTTGTGAACTTCATCAGGCTACTGTGAAATATATTCATCTCATTCGATATAATATTTAATAATCTTATGTCGCGTGTCAAGGGGGCAAACTTGTTCAGGTTAGTTCTATAGGATGGCTCCAGTCATGGCATAAGTCGTTTAGTAAAATATTTGAGAAATTAATTTTAGAGCAATTGCAAATATTTTTTAATAAAAATAAATTATTAAATTTTTTTTTTTTTTTTTAGGTAAGATTTTTAATATGTACAACTGACTATTTCTAATCTTATGACTAATAACAAAACAAACATACATACAAAAGGGAGAGGGAAAAGGACTCATAGCGCATCAAAAAATTCTTCCACATCGATGTCAATGGGAAACGTGCCCAGAACGCTGGCAGCATTGCCACGTTGAATAGCAATGCTGATTCTCTGGCTGAAGAAAAGGCCAGCCCTCTGGTCACGCGAACAGTCGACTAACCGTTTACTTATGTCTCGAAAAACTCGATGAGCACTCGGACCCCATGGACCTAATGTCTCAACCCCAAACGGCTCAAACATATAACTGCCAATAAGGTTGTTATATTTGCGCCGTTTGAGGTTTTCTGCACCAGCAGCAGCTGCCCCAGCACAGCCCGCCGTGCTAAGAAGATGGGATGGCGCAAGGGTATCGACACATGTTGCATCCCACACCAAAGGCCTACCCAACTTCCAAGGCATTATGGTCATCCCATCCGGTCTCTTCCCATCGTCGCGTGCCAAGCCATTGGGTTCTAAAACAGCTGGCACCCCGGCGGTGACAAGAGCTCGACGTATGATGTCATTAATGCTGGCGTGCCGTGCTATCCGACCAGCGCTCCTACTGCAGGATAGGCCATGGTGTCCGAGGCGGTCGACTGCTTCACCACATTGACAGCGATGTGGAGCTCCGCTGGGAGTACCTAGTCGCAGACATGTAGCGATCCGGAAGGTAGTGTCACTCAAAAATAGAAAAAAAAAAAAAAAAAAAATATTATTAAATAGCTAACGGTTCGGTTTTAATCTGTAGTTGAACTACCCCTTAGTTCAACTACAGATTGTGTTCAGCTATTAGCATTAGCATGCTCTTGGCCTGCCTGCCTGCGGCCTACCGCCACGCGAGCCGGTGCCTGCGCAGCCTACCCTGCGCAGCCTAGCCACTACAGTTCCGGCGGCTGGTCGCGGAGCCTGTGCTGACAGCTCAATTCAATTCAATTCATTTATCAATAACGATTTTTACATCATGTCTGAATTTCTATAACTAAATATAAATAAGAAACATCATGCATGCAATCCATACTTAAATCATAACAATTATCGAAATTAAATTAAAATCTGAATAATAATAAGAATAATACAAAAAAAAAAGAGAATTAATGTCAAATGTCAATTAATAAAATACCTACAATATAATTTCCATTTCATGTCAATGATTTAAAATTCATCAAGAGAATATAGACACTTGTTTAACAAGAACTGTTTAAGCTTATTCTGAAACTTACTTGTATAGACTAGACTTTTTATTTCTGTCGGCAGATTATTGAACATTTTTATTGACTTGTGGTAGGCGCTATGCTTTATAACGTTCAGGTGAGGTACTTGCTTCGTCTGGAGATCTTTTCTTCTTGTACTCTCCCTTTTTTGCCTTTCACCTTCAGTCTCATATTCAAAGGTATATTTCGATAAGTGACTAAGTAAGACCAAAATGTACAAGCTTGGGACTGTCAATATATTTAAGTCATTAAAATGAGGCTTGCATGATTCTTGCTGTTGAATTCTTACTATGGTTCTGATGGCTCTTTTCTGAATCACAAAAGCTTTTTGAGTGTTGTAATCATAACTTCCTCTCCAGAAAAGTATGCTGTATCTCAGTTTTGCCTCTACTAATGCGTAATAGACCATTTTTAAATGTTTTATGGTTACCTCATTTCTTAGACTTCTAAGTACGTAACATGCAGAGCTGATTGCTTTCTCTAGGTATGTTAGCTCTTGTTTCCACTTTAACTGGCTATCTATATGAACCCCCAGAAACTTAACCACCTGGACCACCTTCATTGTTTCTCCATTTATGACGCAGTTAATGCTATCTTTATTATTAGAAGTGGAACGAAAAAGCATGATATTGGTTTTACTGGCATTAACCTTAAGACCGTTGACAGCAAACCAACTGTGGAAGATAGCTAAGGTTTGATTAACTATGGCGTTAAGTGCGTGTCTATTGCCAGCCGAAACAACGGCATTGGTATCATCGGCAAACACCACAAGCTGGATAGATCCCGCAGCTGTTTCCCTCATATGTTGTATTAGGTCATTAATAAAAAAGATAAAAAATATCGGACCCAGTATGGAGCCTTGTGGAACGCCAGTGTGCACAGGAGAGAGTTTGGACCTGTATGTTTCTTCACTTGGACAATTTTTAGTTGAGCAATTTGACACAACAGCTTTGATCTCCACGAACATCTTCCTGTTTTTTAATTTTGCGTGAGAAGTGTCAATACTTTACCCCTGACACCGTAGTGTTCAAGTTTTTCTAGCAGTAGTTTATGATCCACCGTGTCAAATGCTGAACTTAAATCTAGGAAAAGCCCAGCTACTTTTTGTTTGTCGTCCAATCTGCTAGCTACATCCTTAATTAGAGTCGATATTGCGTCTTGTGTCCCAACGTTTTTCTGATAACCAAATTGACTTCTACTTAACACACCATTTAGGTTGAAATGTCTGAGTAATCTGGTTTTAATTAGCTTTTCAAGAATTTTTGAGTGAATAGGTAATAACGAGATTGGTCTGTACATCTTTGGGTCGGTTTTAGAACCCTTTGCTCTTCCGCTTCACCCAGAGCAGAAGAAGTCATTAGATGAAATCCAACCAAAAAAAAAGGTTTTACATGTCTTCTTCGTCCATATTTGTCCATGTTTGTTTACGACTTTCCAAACATCTTTTGAGATATTCGTTGATTTTGCTAATTGAGATTGTACTGTTAGCTTTTTGGCCATATTTATTACTTTCCTATACAGAGCGAAGTATTTTTGCCTATAGTCCATCACAGTGTCATTTTGTCTATTCCCTTTTCCAGAATATAGAAATCGTTTCATCTTGCTAGAAACCTTTACACCCTTAGTGACCCAACGCAGCTGCGTATTACGCGTTAAGTGTACCTGAAGTTTCCTTTTTCTAAAACAGCGTGTGAACATTTCGTCGAATTGCTTTAAAAATGAGTTAATTCCAAAATCACTCCAGTCGTGATTTAATAGCAATTTTCTAAAATTTGTTCTTGTATTTGCATTAAAAATCCGTTTGGTAATTTGAATTCTACTGGTGTTTATATTCCTACATAGTTCGTTACTTCTATGTACTGTACTGCAAAGTAATCCCGCATGTCCATCTGCCAAGCCATTGTGGTCAACATCGCAACCTATCAAGCAATCATCTGACAAGTTGGTGAAGACATTATCTATACAAGATCGTGAGTCATTTCGAATAAATGTAGTCGAACTAATTAGAGGTCTGAAATTGTAACATGTCAATAGATTTAATAAGTCATTTCTTTTTTACTGTCAGTTGATAAGTCAATATTAAAATCACCGCAAATTACACAGTTCTTGTTAAAGAAATGTTCTAATAGTTTTTCGAGCCTTACCATAAAAGTGTCCAAGTTTTTATCATAAGGCGTACGATAACAGCATCACACAGATAGGCCAGTTGAAACATCTTTGACACAGCACAATTCAAAACTGTCCATTTTATATAATTTTTTAGCAATGGGCAGCTCCTCGTATTCCCTGTTCGTTTCTGTTAGGATAATAGTCCCTCCTCTCAGCTTATTTACTCTGGTATTATATGATGCAACATTATACTTTGAAATATTTAGTAAAGAAACTAGTTCTTCGCTAAGAAAATGCTCGCTGATACACAGGTAATTCGAAGGACTACTCAAGCCATCTAGATATATTTCTAATACATCTTTCTTATTATTTAGGCCACACGCTGTATGTAGCTATTCAAGTTCTGAAAGATATTTACAATAGCCACATTGTTGACTTTGCCTGTATTTTTAGAAAACATTTTATAATTATATTCCAGATGTTTGTTGGTATCAAAAAAATATGCATATTTAAAAGTCTGATTACTTTGGTACATAAGTTGATTGAAAGCTTCTATTCTAGTATTAAATAAGTTAACATTCCATTTAAATTTAAAATTAGGAGAACACAGAATAACATTAGTATGCATTACATTTTCGATTTTACATTTTATGTGATTAACCAGTTTTTCATAATTATTGGATTCTAAAAAGTCTTTTTCGCCGAGAAGGATAATACAATAGTCATTTATAGTATAATCTAATAATTTCTTGTCCAATGATGCAAGAAGCTCTGCTGTACCCGCATTGGGCTTACAGTAGTGACAAATTTTAGCGTTCGGAAAAGTGTTTTTGGCTATTCTTAATATATTATTTACATTATTAGCACTAATTATACATACTTTGTTGTAACATGTATTATCCAAAATTAATTCATGTTGAGTCGTCGATCCCATTGTGTGCTCTGTAATCGTGGTGCCGTCTGAAGTTGCGTGTAATGGCAGCACATTGTAGACAACACTAGATTCTATGTCAGGTAAGTTTGATTCTTCAGACGGCGGTTTATTTATCCCAATTCATTGCGAGAAGCTCTGTTTTGTGCATTTTGTTGTATATAGCTGTGTATCAGTTTGTGTTTGTTTTGTTTTACAGCTTGTTAGAAATGTTCATGTTCGCTTTGGTGTACTTTGGTTTATTTTACTTGGGCTAATTGTTGTAACTTTTTTGTATAATTGATTTTTCCTAATCAAGTCTTCATTTGCGCACCAAAGCTTACTATTTTCTAGATTCAATATATCTATCTCCTTGTGAGCACTATCTAATTGAGATTCAAGTTTGTGGATTTCATACTTTAATGCTCGTACTTGATCGTAGTCCTCGTCAACTGATAAGTCAGGCATGCTACTAGCAGTGCACTCGATTATCTGTGATGTTGAGTCATTGTCGTTTGGAGCAGGATCCGAATTAGTTCGAACGCGCGTACGACGAACTGTAATATTTTCTAGGTAGTCCATACTAGAAATGTTGAAATAGATTTAATTTAATTCTCAAAAAGAGCTTTATGTCGTTGCTTAGGTTTGAACTCGCAACCTCCTCACTGACAGTCGTCCTCACTTACCGCTTAGTCAATTTCACTATAGTTATAGAAGTGAAATTTACAACCACTAAGCGAGCTTGTAGTGATTAAATGTTTTTAAGCCTGATGGATCTATTTTAAAGTTTTAATACACAATAAGGCAGTATAAAGATTTACACTAGATGGTGCGATTTTAAGGTTTTAATGTTCATACTATAATTTATATGGTCACACCAGTTAAAGATTGTCTATTGTTGTTGGGGCAAAATAACAGATGGCGCTTGCTTTAACGTAATAATGAGTTGCAGTTTTAAGGTTATTTTGTAGGAATTTAGGATATGCTAACGTTTTTACTACACTTTTTATTGTAATTTAGTACACTACATATTGTTATTTAGCACATCACACTCTGAGAACAATGTCTGTTTTAGTTTATTGTACTGTACAACGGTATTGTTCAAGCTACGACCGTTAGATGGATTGCACTTTCTTTGAGTTATTACACTTTCCAGGGTTTTCACTTAGTTATTTATTATTCGTCCTGTTAAAATGCACTTTATATTGTAAGGTCAAATGCTTTTAAACATTGGATTATCACTATTTATATTTTAAATTTTACTTTAATTAGGGAACCGATGTAAACAGTGGCACAGTGAGGCCTACCCGCGAATGATGACGGATGGACGCTCCCCCAGCGTCTGCCACGTGCTGCCAAGGGATGGTACCCACTTCCTACCTTTATACTGTGATAGTGCTCAGAACAGAACATAGTGACTATACGTACCCGCAACCTAGCTGTGGACCTTTAGTTCTATAAATATATGTATTAACTTGTCCAGCTGTTTCATTACCATCTACCTAACGACCTACTATCCGTTAGCGGCCTGCGCAGCCTACCCTGCACAGACCTAGCCGTTACAGTGGCGCCCAGGCTTAATCTTACTATCTGTCACTCTGTTCTGAATCGATACCTAGCACGCTTGCTTTTTGTACATCGTTGTGGTATAGAATAAGTCGTTGTGTTATTATCAGTCACTACTAATAGTTTATATTTGTAATAATGTGAACTCACCCGATTAATTACATACACTTAAGAAAGGCTGAGAGGAGCTCGTGGCTAAATAATAACAGCCGCACGGGTCGAACATCATGGTTAAGCAACGCTTGACGAAGGTTGGTCCGTGGACGGGTGACTATTTCAACATACCGAGTTTCCTCCGTGCTTCGTAAAGCACGTTAAGCCATTGGTCCTGGCTGTCATTTAAAGATCTTTGACAGTCGTTACGGGTTGTCGGAAGCTTGAGATCTAACAACAGTCTTGCCAAGGGGTACTGTGTTATCCAGTTACTGGATTGTGGAGGTCAGATAGGCAGTCGCTCCAAGTAAAACACTGGTACTCAGTTGAATCCGGCAAGACTGGAAACCAACCCCAATATAGTTGGGAAAAGGCTAGGCAGATGATGACTTAAGAAAGGCTGAATAAGAATATGAAGTCTTGATACGGGGTGGTGAAATTGGTACTTGCCTAAGCTTAAGGCAATAAATCAACAATTTGTGTAAAAAATATACCAGTATTGACATACATTAATCAGGCATTGATGAAAATGAGAATTTATGTGCATTAAAGGCAACAATAGGTGAATACCAATTGAGTTTAGGTGAAATTAACAATGAAGCGGGATTAGCCAAGGGTATATCTTACAAAAAGCATATCAAATACAGACTAGCCCGTATCAAACCAACCATCCCGGAGAACATACTACTAAAACAAAAGTTAGAAGAAAAATATAACACACTATAATCACACATTACCAAACTAGAAACTAAGTTTAGTTCTGGTAGCTCACAACGAACTGACACAACTGCTGCTACAAACACTAACTTAACCGTAACATGCACTAATCACGTGCCAAATAAGCCTAAGTATGATGGCAAAACTTGCGTGCGATCTTTCATACAAAAACTACAGGTAAGTAATATAACAAATAAAAGGAGATGATTTGTTTAACTTCGCGTTTGATATCTTCACGGATAATGCGCTGCATTGGTATAGGAATGTAAAACCAAACGTCACCTCATCGAAAGAACTATTAGAACAATTAAAGGCTGCTTTTGACTGCGATGACTATGATTATAGACTGCTTACCGAGATTACAACACGATCACAAGGCGAAACAGAAAACATAACAATCTACATATCTATAATGAGCGGTTTATTCAATAGATAAAATACTAAACCAACAATAGCGGAGATGTTTGATATCATTGTTCACAACGTTAAACCAATGTATGCGGAAGCACTAGCTACCAGTAACGTGCAAACTCTGGAGCAATTAGAGTCGGTCTGTAAAAACTATGAAAAATATAAGATGTGGGCAGCACACTATCAAGACCCAAAAAACAAACCTCAACTCCTTGGCTCCAGAATTTGCTTACGTCAAGCCAACTAATAAAACTACCAGCACTAACTCAAAACCATACTATAGCCGCTACAGGTATGGCCGCGGGGACAGCTATAAAAAACCAGAAACATCCGGGGATGACTCTCACTCAGCTCAACCGATAGCGTTAGTAGACAAAAAAGGCACAGATACACCAATCAGAGGTCAACCTTATTGCCCTAGGTGTAGGTCAAACTCACACTCACTACGACAGTGTACTGCAGACCGAATCCTAATTTGTTTTAAATGCGGAAAAGAAGGGGTGAAGTACCCTGATTGCGCGAAGTGTCATCCACCAAAAAACTAACAGAGGAACAAAAAGTAACAACTGAGAAAATTAAGATACAATTCAACAACATTTCCTCAGAAAAAAAAGGCCTAGGCCGGACTAACTTAATAATACATAGTATAGACACAGGTGATGCACCCCCTATACGGCAACGTTACTACAGGATGTCTCCAGAGAAATAGCGTGTTCTCGGTAGGGACTAGACGAGATGCTTGGCCTGGATGTGGTGCAACCATGTGAAAGTCCATGGTCTTCCCCAGCCCTGCTAACACCGAAAAAGGATGGCAAATTGCGGTTTTGTTTGGATAGTAGGAAACTAAACGCTATTACAAAAAAAGATGCTTACAATTTGCCATACATTTCGGAAATACTAGACAACCTGAGGGATGCAAAATACCTAACAAGCATTGAGCTATACAAAAGCTTCTGGCAGTTACCACTAAATGAAACTGACAAAAACAAAACAGCGTTCTACATACCTGGCCGGGGAACATACAGATTTAAAACACCGTTCGGACTTACAAATGCGCCTGCTACGCAATAACGAATGGTAGATAAAATGTTTTACGGACCAGAGTTTGAGAATAGGGTCTTTGCTTTCTTGGATGACATAGTGCTAGTGTTATTAGATTTTGAAAACCATATATAGTCCAGTAGGAATACAATTATTTTCCACATAACCTTTGATAATTCAAAAGTTTGTTATTTTCGCTGGGTGTATACCTTATGTGAATTCAACGCTATGTACAAAAATGCTAACAGTTTAGAGTTATGCAATAGGCATAAAGTAGGTATTTCCTATTATTTCGTGTTATAACAATAATATAAAATTTAAATTTAAATAATTTACTGTTTCTTTATTAGTACTATCTAAACTTTATATTAGTGAAAATGCTAACAGATACGTACTGTGGAACAATGGAAAACTGAAAATGGCTCGTAACTCTTTCAATAAAAGATTTAAGTTTTCAAATCATTTCCTATATGCATAGAGGGATTAGTTATACGTTACAACAAAAGTTCTAACAACTAAGTATAATGCTGCACAGGTTATTGTATTTTTAAATTGTGATTTGCGAAATATTGAATTTATGTTTATAAATTTGCGCCTACATATTCGAAATAATAAACTCAGCCACCATACAAAAGTTTAAACACTTATGTGCTATGCTAGTTTAATAAATCAAACACCCTTTGGGTATTGCGGGGCGCGGTGTAGGTATGTACGATCAGTATAAATTCTTCGAACCATACAGACCACAGAGGCCCACATCATAAACGGACTCTTCTGATGATTTTTAGAAAAACATTACCGCGCAAATTCTTATTAGTCCAGTAGCCAGAAGAATATGCCCTTTGATAATTCAAAAGTTTTTTATTTGCGCTGGGTGGATACCTTATGTGAATTCAACGCTATGTACAAAAATGCTAACAGTTTAGAGTTATGCAATAGGCATAAAGTAGGTATTTCCTATTATTTCGTGTTATAACAATAATATAAAATTTAAATTTAAATAATTTACTGTTTCTTTATTAGTACTATCTAAACTTTATATTAGTGAAAATGCTAACAGACACGTACTGTGGAACAAAGGAAAACTGAAAATGGCTCGTAACACTTTCAATAAAAGATTTAAGTTTTCAAATCATTTCCTATATGCATAGAGGGATTAGTTATACGTTACAACAAAAGTTCTAACAACTAAGTATAATGCTGCACAGGTTATTGTATTTTTACATTGTGATTTGCGAAATATTGAATTTATGTTTATAAATTTGCGCCTACATATTCGAAATAATAAACTCTACCACCATACGAAAGTTTAAACACTTATGTGCTATGCTAGTTTAATAAATCAAATACAATTTGGGTTTTGCGGGGCGCGGTGTAGGTATGTACGATCAGTATAAATTCTTCGAACCATACAGACCACAGAGGCCCACATCATAAACTGACTCTTCTGATGATTTTTAGAAAAACATTACCGCGCAAATTCTTATTTCAAACTGGCGTCTAGTATCTGACAGATCGTTCACTGTTATTTTGCCTATGAATGCAACCTTATTGCTACGATAATAAAGATCACTAAAATAGGTAATCTGGCATGTGTTATACAAGCCTTCCCCGTGCGAATCGAATATATGTTAAAATTATGTCTGGTACTGTACGACTGCCCCATATAAGAACGCAGTAGGTGACATATTTTTATAATGGTTTTATACCCTGATAATCTTATTTATATTATTTTAATGAGTTTTAATGTGCTGCGATGGACTGTGTAATTTTAACCAGGAAATTTATAATTTGAATTGAGATTTGGTGCTTTAATTAATAAATTTATTTACAATAGGAAAGTCCCTTCAAGTTGTAAAAACACCTTAAATTAGCAAATGTCCGGTACTTAATAGGTATTGTATTATCTTGTTTAGAGATATGTAAAATATTTAATAGATTTAGGAAACCATTAATATCATTTGTGTTATTACGTACAGTTCACCCGTAAGCCTTGTTTAGTACTCGCTTATTATTATTTTTTTCGTTTAGTTACCTAACACAAGATGATATTCATTATAGGCTAATTCAAATAATATTTTTGCGCTATCCTGGAATATAATATTTTATGGCATTTACTAGGTTTTGATGTACAGCAATCGTGTGGTAAGGTCACGTGGTGCCGATTTTTCGTTATAATAGAGTTTAAAAACTAATAGATAGGGCGCAATAGACACGATTATATAAAATTTTAACCTTTAAAATAAAAAATGTTCTAAATCTTGGTAAGCGTATCACAAAATTGACACCTAAACTTGCCGGACTCACTAGGGTTGCTACTATATTGATTCTGAATAAAAAAAATGAGTAGGTAATATTTTACAAACATAAATACATCGATTTGTTTAAGCATACATCATATCATGCTTACAGTGTCATCTACTAAGGCTTAGTAGGTAACACTGCCTTTATTGTATTAGGTTTTAGGACCAGCGATGTAGTCAATTTAGTTATGTGACAGTTGCACCGGTTATAAGATGTTTGATATTTCTACAGTCACATCTGTTTGGAAAAGGCATTTGCTTGAACATTTCCCTAATATGTTGGGGTTGACTTCCACTGTTTTCAGTCGAACCAGACGCATCTGAATACCAGTGTTTTATATGAAGTGACTGCCTACCCTGCCAACCCAGATTATACGGTAATCCTACTGGATAATACGGTACCCTTTTGTTAGGGTGGCCGCAGACTTTCGCGTTTCTGACGACCCGTAACGACTGTCAAAGATTCACGATACGGAGAATTTTATTATTCTGTCATCTCGATATACTGTCAGCACGGCAGGTACGACTATTCCGTGTTCTGTGAATATTTGTTTCTTATTCTTTTTATAGGAACAAAGAAGGTTGAAATCGTATTCGGTTTCGCGCCTCATTCAATGCATTCGGAGTGGAGTGTCATCGCGCCCCGCAATACCCAATTGTATTTTATTTATTAAACTAGCATAGCACATAAGTGTTTAAACTTTTGTATGGTGGCAGAGTTTATTATTTCGAATATGTAGGCGCAAATTTATAAACATAAATTCAATATTACGCAAATCACAATGTAAAAATACAATAACCTGTGCAGCATTATACTTAGATGTTAGAACTTTTGTTGTAACGTATAACTAATCCCTCTATGCATATAGGAAATGATTTGAAAACTTAAATCTTTTATTGAAAGAGTTACGAGCCATTTTCAGTTTTCCATTGTTCCACAGTACGTATCTGTTAGTATTTTCACTAATATAAAGTTTAGATAGTACTAATAAAGAAACAGTAAATTATTTAAATTTAAATTTTATATTATTGTTATAACACGAAATAATAGGAAATACCTACTTTATGCCTATTGCATAACTCTAAACTGTTAGCATTTTTGTACATAGCGTTGAATTCACATAAGGTATACACCCAGCGAAAATAACAAACTTTTGAATTATCAAAGGTTATGTGGAAAATAATTGTATTCCTACTGGACTATATATGGTTTTCAAAATCTAATAACACTAGCACTATGTCATCCAAGAAAGCAAAGACCCTATTCTCAAACTCTGGTCCGTAAAACATTTTATCTACCATTCGTTATTGCGTAGCAGGCGCATTTGTAAGTCCGAACGGTGTTTTAAATCTGTATGTTCCCCGGCCAGGTATGTAGAACGCTGTTTTGTTTTTGTCAGTTTCATTTAGTGGTAACTGCCAGAAGCTTTTGTATAGCTCAATGCTTGTTAGGTATTTTGCATCCCTCAGGTTGTCTAGTATTTCCGAAATGTATGGCAAATTGTAAGCATCTTTTTTTGTAATAGCGTTTAGTTTCCTACTATCCAAACAAAACCGCAATTTGCCATCCTTTTTCGGTGTTAGCAGGGCTGGGGAAGACCATGGACTTTCACATGGTTCCACCACATCCAGGCCAAGCATCTCGTCTAGTCCCTACCGAGAACACGCTATTTCTCTGGAGACATCCTGTAGTAACGTTGCCGTATAGGGGGTGCATCACCTGTGTCTATACTATGTATTATTAAGTTAGTCCGGCCTAGGCCTTTTTTTTCTGAGGAAATGTTGTTGAATTGTATCTTAATTTTCTCAGTTGTTACTTTTTGTTCCTCTGTTAGTTTTTTGGTGGATGACACTTCGCGCAATCAGGGTACTTCACCCCTTCTTTTCCGCATTTAAAACAAATTAGGATTCGGTCTGCAGTACACTGTCGTAGTGAGTTACGAGCCATTTTCAGTTTTCCATTGTTCCACAGTACGTATCTGTTAGCATTTTCACTAATATAAAGTTTAGATAGTACTAATAAAGAAACAGTAAATTATTTAAATTTAAATTTTATATTATTGTTATAATACGAAATAATAGGCAATACCTACTTTATGCCTATTGCATAACTCTAAACTGTTAGCATTTTTGTACATAGCGTTGAATTCACATAAGGTATCCACCCAGCGAAAATAAAAAACTTTTGAATTATCAAAGGTTATGTGGAAAATAATTGTATCCCTACTGATCTATATTTCAAACTGGCGTCTAGTATCTGACAGATCGTTCACTGTTATTTTGCCTATGAATGCAACCTTATTGCTACAATAATAAAGATCACTAAAATAGGTAATCTGGCATGTGTTATACAAGCCTTCCCCGTGCGAATCGAATAAATATTAAAATTATGTCTGGTACTGTACGACTGCCCCATATAAGAACGCAGTAGGTGACATATTTTTATAATGGTTTTATACCCTGATAATCTTATTTATATTATTTTAATTAGTTTTAATATGCTGCGATGGACTGTGTAATTTTAATCAGGAAATTTATAATTTGAATTGAGATTTGGTGCTTTAATTAATAAATTTTATCATTATTTACAATAGGAAAGTCCCTTCAAATTGTAAAAACACCTTAAATGGTACCTGGTACCCAGCGAAAATAAAAAACTTTTGAATTATCAAAGGGCATATTCTTCTGGCTACTGGACTAATAGCCTTCGTAACTAAAGTGTATAATCTAATGTGTGTAATAAACTATCAAACGCTAACTTAATAATAAACATGGACAAGTGCCAATTTTTTCGTGATGAATTGAAATATCTAGGCTACGTAGTTAACTCAAGGGGACTACATCCAGACCCAGAAAAAGTAGAAGCGATACAGAAGTTCCCAATACCCACCAACCCTAAAGAAGTGAAAAGACTCCTAGGAACGGCATCATGGTATAGACGTTTCGTACCAAACTTCAGCACTCTAGCAGCACCATTAAATAGACTCACAAGCTCAAGTAAGAAGGCTCCTCCCTTTGACTGGTCTCAGGAATGTCAAGAGTCCTTTACTATACTAAAGGAAATACTAATAACGGCCCCAGTACTATCGTGTCCAGACTACACCATTCCATTCGAAGTACACACAGATGCCAGTAACTATGGTATCGGCGGTTTGTTAACACAAATTAGGGACAGCGTTGTCTCAACCCCCGGGTCAGCAGAAGACCTGCAGCATGCACGGCACTTCACAGATGGGCTGGTTGACGTTCTTTGGGTTCAAAGGTCTTGAAGTGGTACATCACACGGTAGTGAATTCACAAACTCTTCAGATGCTGAAACGTTCAGCTTGAGACACGATAAGAGGAAGAAACGTTCATCCAGCTCAGGGCGCTACTTTGTACTGCACGCCATGGATATATAGCACCGCGACGTAGGTCGAGGGTACGTTTGGCGATGATTTACCAACAACCCTCAATTCGACAATAAGAATCGAACATGATTTCTCAAACTACAAAATCCTTCCGGACGATTGGCGCGCTGGGGAATAAGATTGTCGGTCTTTAACTTTGACATACAACATAGACGTGGTACAGATGACACCTTACCAGACGCATTGTCACGGGCTTGTCCGATCGCAGCTCTCACAGAAGGAAAGACTACACAGTCAAGCCCGCCTAAACAGACAGACGACACTTGGTACCAAAATAATTGGTTGCCAACAAAACCCAACAGCATTCCTAAACTATACAGTAAAAAATAACAAATTGTACCGTTATGAAAAAAGTAAATTCGCAATACTATGCGAGTTCGATTGGAAAGAAGTCATTCCGAAGGAAGATAGACAACAAATAATTACTAATAACCATGCCGAACTAACCGCAGCACATTTAGGTATCCATAAAACATACAAACGACTAACACTACGCTTCTACTGGCCAGGGATGCATGGTGACGTGGTGAGGTTTGTAACGGCATGTGACACTTATATCGCTTACAAACAAGAAAATCACGCCCCCCTTAGGACTAATGGGGAAGCCTAAAGAGTGTTCATGTCCTTTCCAAATGCTGAGTATAGACATAGTAGGGCCACTGCCGTTCACTAGACGTCAAAACTCATATCTATGTGTTGCTACTTGTTGTTTTTCTAAATACTGCCTATTATTTCCCATAAGGAACGCAAATGCCACTACTATAGTACGGCTGTTAGAAGACAATATATTCATGGTCCATGGCATACCACAAGTTGTAATTTTGGATAACGGAACACAGTTTACTACTATTGAAATAAAGAACCTCTTTAAAAAATACAATATTCCTAATGTACACTAAACACCAAGATATACACCACAGGTAAATACAGTGGAACGCTACAATAAAACTATAATCACGGCGTTATCCACATTCATCAATGATGACCAGCGCTCCTGCGACTTTCACATCCCAAAGGTTCAGTTTGCACTAAACAGCTCTACCAGTGAGGTCACAAGCTACACACCAGCGTTTCTGGTCTATGGTAGGGAGTTGATTGCTGACGGTTCTCACTATCAGGACACTGATATAAAGGAAATAATATACCAACCAAGGGACCACTCTGCAGAGAACTTGGGTGTCCTATCAAGCATCTTCGACAAGGTACAATCAGCTTTACTGAAAGCATTCTACACTAGTAACTACAACCTTCGTAGGAAGGACGTAGAATTCAATGTGGGTGATGTAGTCTGGAAACGTACGTATTACCAGAGCGATAAGGACAAATATTTCAGCAAAAAACTGGCACCTAAGTTTGTAAAATGTAGGGTATCAAAGAAACCTGTATGTACATTATGGATGCAATAAATTTGATTTGATTTGATTTGATTTGATTTGAAACTGTCTCCACTGGTGTATGACTTGGTAGTTATACAAGGAAAACCACTGGGTACCTGGCATATCAAGGATCTAAAGTGGAAGAATCCACAGTAGTCCCGTAGGCCTAGCTAGCTAGCGTTTGACACACTGGGTCAAACGATGCCAAGGGACTACTACCACCACATCTCGTGGGAGGTCAATCACCAACAGGGATTTATCTATTTACCTTTGGCTGCAGGAGTCCTAAGCTCCTTTGGTACTTAACTTCTGGTCAGTTGATGTACACACTAATCACATCTACTATAGTAACTAAGGTTCTTGCCTACGGATTATGCGAGAGTTCGCTTTTCTCAATTGAAAATAGTCTAAACACAATTAAGAAAATAGCCTTATCAAAAATTTATCTATTCGTTAAAACGGCGTTGCCATAGTGAATGCTGGGGACCCCAATGGGGTGTTTAATTTTTGATGGAATAGCAGGTCTCTATGGTAACTACCCTTAGCTGTTGAGTTGTCATGTCGTGTTACAAAGAACTTAAAGACGGCTCCTACAAAAAAAAGGTGACCTCAACCAGTCGGTGCAGGTGCGTTCAAGTATAACTAACTAATCTACTACGTAAAAATGGCGTTACCATAGAGAATACTGTAGACCCTACAGGGGCGTTACTTATTAGTGGCAGAGTAGATCTCTATGGAAACTACCCTTAACTTTTGTGTTGTACTACTTGTAATGTTCAAAAAAAAAATGAACATCATATAGACGGCGCCTACAAGAGAGGTGACCGCAACCAGATTGACAAACAGCCAAAACACAAATACTACATGATACACCAGACGACGATGCCGCAATTCTTTACAATATCAACAAGAACAACCTACTACCACTAACCTAACCACTCCCCTTACATTCAGACCTACACACGAACCCACTTACATACTAACCCACTAACTTACCACCGCTAAACTAACATAACCGATCCCACTAACACACAAGCAATTACACACGAAACTACACTGACCCCAAGGGCAAACATACCAATAGAGGTGCAATCACACTCCTAATTGTGCACGGGAGGAATCACCAGAACTAACATGAGGCACTTTCATATCGGGTAGGAATCCAGCCAAAGGTGTAAATGGCTGGCTTCTGAACTAGATAGAGGAAAGTATATTAAGTTTTAACGGATTTTATACAGGTAAAATCCTCTCTCTGCAGACGGGGTACTGTAGCGTTGTGGGGATTCTCAACTGGAAATAGTCGAGTGATACTAAAAATCATGATTGCTGCTGCACGCTATCCACGCACGCTACCCAAGTCTTGGCCTGCCTACCTACGACCTACCGCCACGCGAGCCGGTGCCTGCGCAGCCTACCCTGCGCAGCCTAGCCGCTAAAGTTCCGGCGGCCGGTCGCGGAGCCTGTGCTGACAGCACCCCCAGCGTCTGCCACGTACTGCCAAGGGACGGTACCCCCTTCCTACCTTTATACTGTGATAGTGCCCGGAACAGAACATAGTGACTATACGTACCCGCGACCTAGCTGTGGACCTTTAGTTCTATAAATATATGTATTAACTTGTACAGCTGTTTTATTACTATCTACCTAACGACCTACTATCCGATAGCGGCCTGCGCAGCCTACCCTGCACAGACCTAGCCGTTACAACTGTTTGAATATATTTTTATTGTATAAACTATTTTTTTTTTAGTATTATATAACTGCACAGCACATGTGTGAGTACTTTTGATACTTTTTACCTGCACGTAGTATGTAGTGCTATTCTGTGTGCATAATCTTCAAATATATAAATTTATTAATTATATATTATATTATTTATTTATTTTCAGGCAACTAAGGCACATAGATAAAATACACAAATGAAACATACAAAAATAAACTAGTACATAATTCTTAACAAAGTAAACACAAAACTATTTAATACGTTGGGTCGGCGACGTATTGCGCTGAGTCGTGGTAGCCTTCCGCGGAAACACGAACACCCGTCGGCCAAATTCTTCCTTCATGAAGGTCTCCAAATGATGAGTCGGAACCCGCAACATAAAAGAATTGAAATTAATCTTGTGACGCGACTTCAACTGCACGACTCTCAGGGAGAATTTACTCTTGATCTTTATGTACTTCACGACCTCTTCTGCCTTCGTGGAATGATGCAGACGTGACACGTACAGCTGCGTCAAAGGAATAGCGGGACGCAGCAACATGTTCGGCCCTGTCAGTGCGGAACCACAAGCAGACAAGCAGGCTTCTTCGTCTTCTAGTTCACCACTCGAACGAAGCCTTCTTCATCCGTCTGTCTTGTTCTTGTTACCGCTTGCAACGAGCTTAGAACCTAGTCAGAAGGCCCCTGGGCACCTCTTGCTTGCTTGGGTTGCTGCTGATTTTTTGCAGAAGCAGTAATAATGGCAGCCGAGTAAGCGCGTCCGTCGTCCGTCGTCGTTGACGTGCTATTATTCGTCAGCGCCCCAACAATGGGAGACGCGGGGAAGGCGGTGCACGCTTTTGCATCGGTTGCAGTGACGGCGGCCGGCGGCGAGTCAAATTTTGCTTACTCGAAACTCAGCTGCGATGCATTGAACCCGCCGTGTTGTCGTTGTTAGCTGACTCGTGTGACCTACATACCGTGTTGCGTAAATCTGCCATCTCGGTACTTAAATCACTGATGGTAGATTGCGATGGTGCCAACTTCAACTGCAATTCAACCAGACTTGACCAACTTGGTTGTGATGTCCCGCAGTATGGTCGAATATGATGGGAGGCAGCTTGCGCAAATCCTTCGCCACGAAAGTCGGAACGTCGTCCGGGTTGTTCTTCTTCAACACTTTAATAGTGTCCTGGAGACTCCTCTCTCTTTTTTCATTCCTCCTACGGGACGGTATTCGGTCAGCCATATGGAGCGACTCATACAGCAGTGTTTTTGCCCCGCGTATCTCGTCTTCATTGAAGTTAGACGTGCAGATCTGTATCACACTGACCTCGTCCATGAAATCCAGCTGATAATGCAGGAATACCAGGACCTCGGTCGCCAAAAGTTCTTTTGAACGCATGGTGGCAGCGGCACTTGCCACGCTCGGCACAAAATAAATAATTTTCGCGTTCAGTGTAGTCGCGTCCGATTGCAACGGCTGATCGCTCTGCGACTGTATGTATTATGTAAACATTGTAAAACAATTATTTTTTTTATAGAGTAAGTATGGAGTTTCTTGTACGTTCTTCTCCATAACAAGCTACTTTTCTGACTAGACGGTAGAATCAATTGTTATTACTTGTAAATTTTAATTGTTGACGGTCAAAAGTGCCGCTTAATGGCATTTCAACTGAAATAAATATATTTGACATATGGACTTTTGCGTCCGAAATAAAGCTATTTTATTTATTTAATAATGATTATTTTATGATAAAGATGCTCACCGCAACACTTCTCAGTATCGAAATCCATGTTGAACAGATCCGGACAGTTGGGCCTGGCGAGCTCACAATGCACGTTTTGAAGTCCCGCGTCGAGGCCGTATAACGCAGTTAGGACCATTAAGTGCGGGGGTATGATATACCCGATAGCACATAGAAAGTAGTAAGTTCGACAGGAGGTGTCGCCGTTCACTTTTAGTGATAACATCTTAAAGGGGGTTAGGATACCTGTGGAGGTAAAGGCTTTACATTAATGGTCCAGCTCGCATCAAGCTCTAGTCAAACTGCCACGCCTGTTGCGTGTTATATGGCGCTTAAAACCGTGTTTCCGCAAAAAGGGAACTGTTTAGATAACAAATATTTTTTTCATACATTTTCCCTATTGGCAGAGTCGCGGTGTTAGTGTCGCCGGAGCCGCTGTGATCGGTAGTGAAGCTTCAGTAGCGAATCCAGGGGGCTAAGAGGCCTAAGTCCCTAAACGTCTCAAGTCCTTTAAAAGTCTTTAGTCCCCAAAAGGACCTGAGTTCTTCCGTGACAAATCTTTAAGTAAACTTGATATTAGTCTAATTAAACTTTTTGCAAGCTTTAGGCTTTGTTTTAATACAACGCGAATACGCGATCATCACAAGATCGCGCCAATTTTTGTCGTATGAATCCGCGATCAACACACTAAAGTCAAATAGGTGTCTTAAATTGTATTCGCGCAAACCGGTCGCGCGAACTAAGTTCGTACGAACGCGCGGTCAATAGAATATTGATGTCAAATAGGTGTCCTAACTGAATTTGCTAGGTAATCGCGTCGCGTCGTCTGGCACTGGCAGCTGGCAAGGTGACCCCGGGGGAAGGCAGGACTCTATCTGCCCGCGCCTGCTGCATGTTGCAACCTGCATCCGCGGTCGCTCACGTCGTTAATTCACTCGATCATCGCGTATTCGCGTTCTATTAGGATACCTAATTTTTGTGATCACGCGACCACGCTATGGTCGCATCGCTTATTCGTGCTACATTTGCGTATTCGTGTTGTTCAATGTTACCTTTGGACATTGACTCAGCACTCGGCCCGGCTGACGCGCGGCCCAGATAAAATACTGTTTGGCTGCATATAACACAGACAAATATGTAAATTAGTGTGTATTAAGAAAACGTAGTATATAAGCTGTACAATATTGTCAATAAATCAGATTAGAATTTATATTCTTGTCTCATTACCCCTCGCTGTGGCCAAGACACCTTTAGCCATCTCTGATCAGTCCTGTGAGTCTGCTGGACTGGCAGTGAGTGAACCGAACCTGGAATTCCTGCCCACTATCCGTCTGTAACCTTAGGTCGCATGGTGCAGACATCCTGAACTTATCTATATATTTATTTATCACACACTAGGTATATGGTAGGTTAGGGCTGTTAGGCTGTAAGGTCTTAGTAGGTCCTTTAACTTATCATATACTTTCATGTACTGTCACACGTGACGTATGTTAGGGTGGGCATACACGTGTAGTATTAGAACAACGCCTTACAGTACCTAAAGTACAATTGTCATCAATTATCCTTAATTTAATTAGTATATATTATTGTTACAACATAGGGTAACGCCATCTAGTGACAAGAGAAAGAACTAGTAGTAGCTAGGAGCACCATTTAGTATCGAATAGCGACACAAATCTTCTCGAAAGCTTGTGTCGAATGAAATTCGTTTCTCGTCGCTTCAGTATCAAAGGGTTCGAAAACCATTGTTTTGGAAGATTCTCGAAATATCTAGAACAGTATGGATCGTTCTAGAAACATCTTCCATGCTATATAAAGAGCGGTCGTGTTTGTCGTGGGGCAGTTTTGATTGAGAAGCGATACAGAGCAATCGATAAAAGAAAATAGTGCGAAGGAATAGAACTATTTAGGAAGTGTTTTTGTAATAAAGTGTGATTAATTGCAGTCTGCTGTTTAAATAATTTATCCCTGAACCCGAGCTCGTAACATTATGTTTTATTTTTTTTAGTTTCTATAACTTGTTTTGTTCAAGCCCCTCCCAAATGACAATCCTGGATCCGCCACTGTGAAGCTTTAAGGTCGTTGGCGACTGTTGTCGACTTAATTGACTAACCAAATATAATGACGCAGACAACGAGGATTCTGCTGGTGCTCCTCTCAGAGAAATTGAAGGTGATGAGGTAGCTGAACGCGAAGAACGACAAGCTACCCAGCAGCAGGATTATCACGAACACCCCTGGAGACACAAGTTACCTTACTAATTGTATTCTTACTATATTATAAATGCGAAAGTTTGGATGGATGGGTGTTGTTTGTTATTCAATCACGCCAGAATGGCTGAACAGATCTGGTTGGAATTTGGCACAGGGTTAGATTATATTCTGGAACAGCACATAGGCTACTTTTTATCCCGGTATAATTTTACCTCCGGAAGATAAAACACTTTTCACGCGGTTGAAGACGCTGGCAGAAACTAGTAAAACATAAATACGTTATTATTATCGTTTATTTTTAACGTCTTTGGCCGGCCAAAGGCCTTCCTTCCCTCCATCCATTTCTCTCGGTCTACAGCGATCGCAGGACAATCTTAGAGATAACAATGGCCAAAAACCATCTCTCAGTGAATCCACTGAGAGATGGTTTTTGGCCATTGGTCTTCTCTGACATACGGCAGATGTGGTCAGCTTAGTTCCATTTCAATCTAGCAGCTGTTCGGCTAACGTCTGCTATTTGTGTTCTGAAATTGAGTATAAAGTTTCTGATGCGGTATGTGAGTTTGACACCCAGTATACTTCGGTCCAAGAGCGAAATTTTGAGGTGTTGTTATTTTTTCTTTTTGATGGGCTTGCGCTTGACCACTATCTCACCTGATGGTAAGCGATGATGTGGTCGAGGATGAAGCACGCTTGCCTAGAAGCGTGCGTATTCACTCTTGACTTGAAGACTCCCAGGTTGTAGCTATCAGGAAATAGTGACTCCTGATAGCTACAACCTGTAGGCTAAAGTATCCAGCGGACTCGTTAATGGAGTGGAGGGAGGCTTTTGCCCAGGAAACGGATCACACAGGATAGCAAATAAAATATATTATTATGTTATTTACTCCTTTAAATTGTTTTGGACACAATTTCACACGTTAAGACTAACTCACCTAACAAGTCGAGCAGGTCGATGGTGTGGTGTTGCTTTATTATAAGCGCCGTGAGCACACTAAGCACTAAGAGCGCCAACACGCACAGTGCCGTGTGAAAGCAGTGCAGCCCAGCCTCACGATATCTAACTCACCTAACAAGTCGTGCTGGTTGATGGTATGTTCTTGCTCCATGATGAGCGCCGCAAGCACGGTGGGCACTATGAGCGCTATCACGCACAGTGCCATGTGGAAGCTGAGCGTGGTCAGCCAGTACAGTTCGGCTGGGCAGCCCGACATGACGTGGATGTGGCGCGAACCCGTCTGACGCTCGTTGCAGGGTAGGGAGATGCTGTTGATGTTTGTGGACAACGTTACTGTGGAAGAAGGAAGGGAATTTCGCTTAGATTTCTGAATTGTGACGGTTAAAACATTAAATGCTATATAATGTTTATTCAGTAAATTGTTTATATATTTAAAATATCAGTTTTTTTTTTTGTTTTTGGTAATTAGATACTTTCGGTATTTCCTTTCCCCCCGTTTGTTTTGATGATACTTAATAGTGGAATAAATTGTTACAGGGTTGCCTGGAATATCTAGCCGCAATTAGTTTTTTGTGAAGTTTAATCAAAAACAAAATGACTGCATTGGGCATTTTGTTCGGCCATTTGACCCACGGCGTAAACAAACAAAATACGGCAGAATCTGCAGACAACTATCTCTGCAACAAACTATTACAGGTCGCATTCTTTTAGACAGCGGGAAAGTCTAAGAAAAAAAATGTAGAAAATTAAAACTTGTAGGAGGATTGGTGTCAGGCAGATAAGCACAGTAGCGGTGATTGTTAGAGCTGAGGCCTAAGACAGGCTATATAGAAACATCTGGGCATTGTCTCCGATCTTGACACGCCTATATCGCCTTTCGATAGAGACTGGAAAAGTGCCGAAGGCTTGGAAGCAGGCCAACGTACAGCCCGTGCCCAAGAAGGGCAGTCGAGCTGACCCGGCCAACTACAGACCCATATCTGTAACGTTTCAGGCTGGTTAAATTAGTTGGTCCCTATTTCTAGTAACATAATTATGTCTGTCGCCGTTTTTACTAAACATATGTAAATTCTAAATCTTTTATGGGGTACTGTATAAAATGTTACAATAAAATTCCTCCCCACATTCTACAACTAAATGAGACGAAATTTAAGACTTGTATAAAACGCACACTATGTAGGCAAGCATATTATAAGTTGGGGGATTACATCGCTGATAAAAATGCTTGGCTCAATGCTGGACCTGCTCCGCAGCCACTAAGGCGCAAGAACAATTAGTGATGGGCAGATAAGTATCGAAGTATTGTTGGACCTGCTGAAGACTGTATGAAAATTTTTGTATTGTATAAACTCAATTTCTTTTAGTATTATATAATTGCACAGCACATGTGTGAGTACTATGTTCCGACTGTAGATAAATCTACCATTAACTGTACCTATGTGCCGTTCGTTGACTTCTGTGTGCCCTGGCAGTTGAGTGTGTCATGCTCTCTCTAATTTCTCTCTGATGGTGGCACATATGTTGGATCATTCGGTTCCCTTCATGATGGTTGAGCTGAGAGGTGCCGATCCATGTGTCATGTTCGTGAACGGGCGCCATCAGTTAGGATTGGTCATAACTCAGCTGTCTCGGCCTGTTAAAGTGCTTTTTTTAAAATTATTTGTTACTCTAGACGTGTACGTACGTCTTTTTACATCGTTCTCACATATATGTATTTTTTCAACAAGAATGATGTAAACAAAAACTTGTAATTAAAACTGATGGAAAAGAGTGTCCGGGGAGTTTCTTGCAAATTCTTCTCCATTAAGACCTACAGACGCTTGCGAATTTGCAACTAGAGTCATCTTTTTATTATTTTTTTATTTGACAATTCAAAAGTACTTCTAAAGTTTACTTGAAATAAATACCTTGACACTGCGAATGAAGCAGTTGTTTCGAAAGTGTAAAGATGCCGCTAAACAACATAATTTTAAATATGTATGGGTTAAAAACTCAACTATACTTGTACATGAACGAGACGGAGTATCTTCCTTTGCGATTCGGTCAGTGGACGACGTCCGGAAAATTAATAGTGAAAATAAGTGTCCGCCACTTGGTACTCAAAATAACAGTGCTTAATGTCCAGTACTGTACCGAAAAATATTGTTCCATGCCACATTTTGCAACCACCATTGAATCTTTTATTTCTCTGATTTTTTTTACTGTTTTGTTACTTTTTGAATTTTGCTACATATTTACACTTCTAAAAGCTGAAACTGCAAGGGGTCTGTTTATGATATATTTTAAAGAATTGCCTTTTTCATCATGTCACCACATTGGATATTAGATTGTCTATCTTAAGCCCTACATAAAATTGTCATGTAATACTATGTCTAAATTATGTACCTACTCTTAAATCGTATTAGAATTGTCATTTGCCCGCTTGTGCTGCTGGATAACTGGAATTAAGTTATTGTATCACAAAGCTTTTACATGTTACACACTTGGTCTTTATTTGCTTGGCAGCCTACTGGTATTAACTCATGTATTATCATTTATTGTCAAATGCCGCATTATCTGTACTTATGCTGCTACAAATATACTTGTTATTACATGTGATACATGACTTGTGGAATGTACATACTACTGTGTCGTCATGGCCAAGTGTTACTGTGTGACTGAGTTCGTAATTGTGTGTTGGAATTTTTTACAATATTTAACTTTATAACACGACGCCTTACGCCATCTACCGGATTGTGTGCACAACACTACGCCACTCAAGTAGATCGCAACACAAACAAGATCAATCATAGATAAGACGATAACAGTAACAGTACCAATAGACTGCTAGCGACATCTAGCATTGGACATGTGAAGCGCCCGTGACGTCAACGAAGGTTACAACCACATACAAGCATGAGATGATGAAGACACACACTTATCTGTCAAACCGCCTATATAAACCCGCACCACGGAGGAACCAGCACTCGCTACTTAGGAGGCACAGTGGTCGATAGCCCCGCAGTCACCACTGTTGTCATAAGCTTGACCTGAGCGGAGGCCCCGTCGCCCTCAGGAATAGCCATAGCTAGGAGTTTAAGGGATAGGATAGCCCCGCAGTCCATCCCTGGAACCACCAATAGGTTTAACCCTAGTCTAACTTTGTTTGCTAAAGTCTGTAAAGTGTTTTAAGTAAAGTAATAAACTCCTACTTGTCATCCAACGTTGGTTTTATTCCACCGCCACCATTACATTGGCGCCCAACGAAAATCTTCTTCTACCCGCAACAATTTTTCGAAGTACCCACATTTTTTCATTTCAGTACTGTGCGATGCACGATTGGATGCCCGATTGAACCTTTATTGCTTGAAAATATGTACATGTGCACATTTTATCACAATGACGGATAAGCGCCTATCTATCTATTACCAAAATTGCAGAGGTACGCGTACAAAATTACAAACATTATACATGAACATTTTAAACAGTAATTACGATATAATTTTGCTCACTGAGACATGGTTGGTCCCAGATATAGGTGACAGTGAGTTCATTTATCAACGCTATGTTGTGTACAGATGTGATCGAGACCGCATCAATACCAATAAACTTGACGGTGGTGGCGTACTGGTGGCACTTCTAAGAACGCTAAAACCGACTGAGTTAGGTATCTCTGTATGCCCGGGTAACCTACTAACTCGTAGCCTTGAACATATTATTGTTGAGGTGCCTAGTACAAAATCCTCCAAACGTCATGTCATTAGTGCCACATACATACCCCCTAGGACTCATTCTACCATATAAGAACAATACTTTGATAAATTGCTGGAGGTCCTAGCAGATCTAAATGTTGACTGTTTTTTCCTATTAGGTGACTATAATCTTCTCGATATAACATGGAATATATCTAGCTCCTTATATGTTTGTAGTGTGGGCGTCGGTTCTTCGATACCTTGTGATCAGCTAAATAACTTAATTTCACTGCTCGATGCTTGCCAATACAATCATGTCGAAAATGCTAACGGTAAAATTCTTGACCTGCTGATATCGAACCACTCTTCCAAAGTGTCAGCCACATTGACTCCCCTGCTTCCCATCGACGCACATCATCCACCCTACATCTATGATACGGCATTAAACATAGATATTGTTCCCATAAAAAAACGTCCTCTTCATAAATACAACTTTTATAAATCGGATTATGAGGAGATCAATCGTAAGAGACATGGTACAAACTGGAAAGAACTCCTTGCCCCTCTAAAATCCGAAAAGGCGTTAAACACATTCTACAATAAGATTGATGATATAGTTAAAGAACATACACCCCCAGCAATATCCAGAGTTGTTGGCTTTCCGGTTTGGTTCTCAAGGTCTTTGATAGGGTTATTTAGGAAAAAACAAAAGGCGTGGATGAAATGGAAGAAATTCGGTAACATTGCAGATTACGAAAAATTCTCACATCATAGAGAATTTAAGGATTTGTGTAATAAATGTTTCTCTAGATATATTAAATCTATTGAAGACAACATTCACACTAACATCAAGCAATTCTGGGTATACATTTCCAATCGTAAGGACAAACCCGGTATACCGGCAAAAGTTGAATACGGGGACGAGGAATCGAGTGACCCTGAATCGATATGTAATATGTTTTCCAATTTCTTTGCTTATGTTTGTGAACCGGTCTCTGCCACTCTGGCAGCCGCCTCCTGACACCGCATCCAATGATACCACTGTAGCCGATCTTTATTTTGAGGAAGAGAAAATTATGTTAGAACTGAAATCCCTGGATTCTTCTAAGGGTCCGGGCCCTGATGGATTATCCGCGTTTTTTCTTGAAAACACTGCCACAGTAATATGTACACCCCTAACTATAATATAATAACAAATGCATTGCTGAAGGTGTTATGCCAACGGTATGGAAACAGTCCAATATCACACCTGTGCACAAGGGTGGATCCAAGCATGATGTTGAACAGTATCGCCCTATATCTATTTTGTCCACCCTGTCGAAGCTTTTCGGGAGGCTGATACACAATGAACTGTATCCCATTCTTCATAACAGTATCATTGAACAACAGCATGGTTTCGTGAAAAAACATCCACGACTACTAATTTACTGATATTCTTTAACGATCTGTTTGAAAATGTTTATAAACGTTTATAAGCGCAAGTTCGATCATGCATGGAGTACTGTTCTCATCTCTGGGACGGATCTGCCAAATACCAGCTTGATGCACTAGAGTCGATCGAAAAGCGGGCCAAGAGGCTCATCGGTGATGAGGCACTGGTTAAGTCAAAGCTCCAGAGCCTTGAACATCGTCGCCGAGTTGCCAGCTTATCGGTTTTTTATCGATTACATTTCGGGGAGTGTGCGATGGAATTGCATGATCTAATTCCGCCCAGCCCGTTTCATCATCGGACTACCAGACGTACGGCGATGCGCCATCGGTACATGGTGGACATCCCACCCATACGCACTAAACGTTTTGAGAATACTTTTATTATGCGTACAGCTAAGGAGTGGAACTCCCTGCCGGAGTCTGTGTTTCCCGATAGCTACAATCTAGGGGTCTTTAAGTCAAGAGTGAATAGGTTACTTCTAGGCAAGCGCGATCCATCGTCGACCACATCATCGCTTACCATCAGGTGAGATGGTGGTCAAGCACGAACCTATATCAAATAAAAAAAAAAAAAAAAAAAAAAAAAAAACGCATACAAGTTGATGCCGTATACACAGACTTTCGAAAAGCATTCGACAAGGTGGACCACGGACTGTTGTTGAACCGGTGAGCGTTCAACGGAATTCGGGGCAACCTATTGCGGTGGTTCATCTCTTACATTACTAACAGGTGCCAAAAGGTTGTTATTAATGGATACCAACTTACTTCTGGCGTTCCACAAGGCTCCATTCTCGGTCCCCTTTTGTTATTCATATTTATTAACGACATATACAAATGCTTTTGCAACTCTAAGTTCTTATTATATGCAGATGATCTTAAAGTATACAGACCTATCCGAAATATACAGGATTGCTATCTTCTCCAAAAAGATCGACTTAGTGACTACTGTCAGGCAAGCAAACTTTAATTAAGTGTATCGAAGTGCAACTATATAAATTTTACCAAAAACAAGAACGTTTTCAGTTTTGCATATTCCCTATGTGGTGGCTCACTGAATAAGACAAACGCTGTACGTGATCTTGGCATACTACTCGATTGCAAGCTCTGCCTTGACCTCCATATTGAGCAAATCGTAGGCAAAGCATATAAAATGTATGGTTTTATAATGAGATCCACTCAAGATTTCAAACGTACCTCCTCATATTTGTGCTTATTGTTTGTTCTCAGCTCGAGTATGCGGTATCCGTTTGGAATCCTTTTTATAACAAGTATATTGATATGATAGAAATGGTTCAAAATAGGTTTCTACGTGCAATGCATTATAAATGTCACAGATCATATCTAACCTACAGCCAGTTACTCAGTAATTACAAGCTTTTGACGCCCAGCTCTAGGCGTAAACAGTTGGAAGTGATGACAATTTAACTGCGTTTTAAAGTTTTTTTTTTATTAAATATAATTTTTGCGACACATCCCCATGGGAGCTGTTGTGGCAGGGGTTGGTGTGTTTGCGATTCTGTTTTTAATTTAAGATGGCATGTTAATTTTATAATAAATATGTATATATATATATTTCGTATATATCTACCCAGTTATTTCGCAATCACACTTGCTTTGTCGCATAGGCTTTTTGGGGAGAGTGTGATGTGTAATGCATGTGTGGCTACTTTCTAGCGACCTATAGTTTTATTCATTTTTGTCAACCTGTGAACAGTGCTGTGGGCTGCATTATTACGTATACAAAACTATTTTATATTTTGAATGTTTTATCCTATAATGTAGTTGTTTACTGTTCCTTATATTAATAATAAAAAAAAAACATGAAACTTGAACATAACCGGTGAAATGAAAGGGTATCAAGGTGAACTGTACACATCTGCGTACTTTTTTAGAGCGTACTGGCGTGATGTAATGATATAAAATGGTATAAACAATAAACATGCATGCGATTGCAGCAATCCCGAGAGATTCCGTTCTTTATTAAAGAGTTCTGTAGTATATATTCGAAGTTATTCATCAGATCCTCACCAAATACAAATGGGACCAATTTCGGAACATACTCTTTCAAACATAAAAATAATTTTCACAATTGGTTCACTCCAATCGGTATTTTTACCGAAAAACAACAAACATTATTTTATTATTAAAGGTTAAATACATCTTTTCTCCCGGCCATTAAAAAACCGGCCAAGTGCGAGTCGCACTCGCGCACGAAGGGTTCCGTACCATTATCGCAAAAAAACGGTATAAAAATCACGTTTGTTGTATGGGAGCCCCAGTTAAATATTTATTTTATTCTGTTTTTAGTATTGATTGTTATAGCGGCAACAGAAATACATCATCTGTGAAAATTTAAACTGTCTATCACGGTTATGAACCGTGATACAGCCTAGTGACAGATACAGATACAGCCTAGTGACAGATAAGATACAGCCTAGTGACAGACAGACAGACAGACAGACGGACCGCGAAGTCTCAGTAATAGGGTCCCGTTTTTACCCTTTGGGTACGGAACCCTAAAAATCTAACTACACAGAATGAAAAGTGAGACCAAGCTCATTAATGTATATAATAAACCAGTTTGGTTTTTGTACGCAGCCTTTTATTGTAGCGTTGTGGGGATTCTCAACTGGAAATAGTCAAGTGATACTAAAATTCATGATTAAGTACGGTTGATAGCTACATCACTAAAAACACGGAACAACTCTAATTTTCCGGGACGCTATCGCTCGTTCATTTGGATTCCGCTCGCCTAGCAGAGAAATCTTATAGAAAAAGATTCTTACGATTCTGTGTGTCCCGATTTAGGGTGAGTTCCTCATTAGTTAAATGATTGTAACTGATTCTCTGCACTGGATGACCAATATCGATTCCATCACTAAATAATTATCAGATTTGGCGCTGTCATTATTGGACGCGTGGCTAAGGGTCATCCAGGGAATAGAAGATGGCATTGAGTGTGTGTTTCTACTGCATCGGGGTGTGCCTCTGTGTTTTATTGTATGTGACAACGTTTTCTTTATGTTAATAAATGCTAGCGTGTTCATACTTAACCTAACTTCGCAACTGTCAATGTGCTTGCTTTGTTAACAAGTTCTTACCTGTAAACCGCTGCGATGTGCTGAGCTTTCATCTACAATGCTTCCCACACTGTTCTTTGGCTTAATACGGGGAAGAAGCTGGTACATCGCATGCGGCTTGCTGCTAATCGCACCGCATCTAACATGCGCACCCAATGGTGCTTTCAGGGCTCTTCGTACGGGCTGAGGGCTGGACCCCTTGCCTACTGCTGCACGCTAGTTTCCTGCACGCTATCCACGCACGCTGCCCAGGTCTTGGCCTGCCTACCTGCGGCCTACCGCCACGCGAGCCGGTGCCTGCGCAGCCTACCCTGCGCCGCCTAGCCGCTACAGTTCCAGCGGCCGCGGAGCCTGTGCTGACAGCTCCCCCAGCGTCTGCCACCTGCTGCCAAGGGACGGTACCCCTTTCCTACCTTGTGACTTACTGTGATAGATATCGGTGCAGAACAATAGTGACTTTACTTACCCGCGACCTAGCTGTGGACCTTAAGTGTTTCAAATATATGTATTAACTTGTCCAGCTGTTTCAGTACCACCTACCTAACGACCTATTATCCGTTAGCGGCCTGCGCAGCCTAACCTGCACAGACCTAGCCGTTACAGTGGCGCCCAGGCTTAATATTACTATCTGTCACTCTGTTCTGAACCGATACCTAGCACGCTTGCTCTTTGTACATCGTTGTGGTATATAATAAGTCGTTGGTGTTTTTATCAGCCACTACTAATAGTTTATATTTGTAATAATGGGAACTCAACCGATTAATTTCATACACTTAAAAAAGACTGAATTAGAATATGAAGTCTTGACGGGGTGGTGAAATTGGTACTTGCCTAAGCTTAAGGCAATAAATCAACAATTTGTGTAAAAAATATACCAGTGATGACATACATGAATCAGGCATTGATGAAAATGAGGATTTATGTGCGTTAAAGGCAACAATAGGTGATTGAGTTTAGGTGAAATTAACAATGAAGCGGGATTAGCAAAGGCTATATCTTACAAAAAGCATATCAAATACACTAGCCCGTATCAAACCAACCATCCCGGAGAACATACTACTAAAACAAAAGTTAGAAGAAAAATATAACACACTAGAATCACAAATTACCAAACTAGAAACTAAGTTTAGTTCTGGTAGCTCACAACGAACTGACACAACTGCTGCTACAAACACTAACTTAACCGTACCATGCACTAGTCACGTACCAAATAAGCCTAAGTTGCGATCCTTCATTCAAAACTACAGGTAAGTAAGCAAATAAAAGGAGATGATATGTTTAACTTCGCATTTGATATCTTCACGGATAATGCGCTGCATTGGTATAGGCATGTAAAACCAAACGTCACCTCATGGAAAGAAATATTAGAACAATTAAAGGCTGCTTTTGACTGCGATGACTATGATTATAGACTGCTTACCGAGATTACAACACGATCACAAGGCGAAACAGAAAACATAACAATCTACATATCTATAATGAGCGGTTTATTCAATAGATAAAATACTAAACCAACAATAGCGGAGATGTTTGATATCATTGTTCAGAACGTTAAACCAATGTATGCGGAAGTACTAGCTACCAGTAACGTGCAAACTCTGGAGCAATTAGAGTCGGTTTGTAAAAACTATGAAAAATATAAGATGCGGGCAGCACACTATCAAGACCCAACAAAAACAAACCTCAACTCCTTGGCTCCAGAATTTGCTTACGTCAAGCCAACTAATAAAACTACCAGCACTAACTCAAAACCATACTATAGCCGCTACAGGTATGGCCGCGGGGACAGCTATAAAAAACCAGAAACATCCGGGGATGTCTCTCACTCAGCTCAACCGATAGCGTTAGTAGACAAAAAAGGCACAGATACACCAATCAGAGGTCAACCTTATTGCCCTAGGTGTAGGTCAAACTCGCACTCACTACGACAGTGTACTGCAGACTGAATCCTAATTTGTTTTAAATGCGGAAAAGAAGGGGTGAAGTACCCTGATTGCGCGAATTGTCATCCACCAAAAAACTAGCTAGTGAGGTTTGTTGTAATAGTAAATTTAACGCCAGGCTAAGTAAAACAGAGTGGGAGGACTGGCTAGCTGTAGTTACAAAATTCAAAACCTGCTACTCTGTATCAACAATACATAACAAACCTCACAACGACATTACGCCATACGCTTCTCTACAAATATACAACATGCCAGTTTGTGGTTTGCTGGATTCAGGTTCGGCTGTTACCATTGTTGGTAAAGACTACCATAAACTCCTAACTAAGGACCTAGGGCTAACCCTGCAGCCTAGAGATCACTCAGAAACATTTGTTGCCGCTGGGGGACAAGTGCTTCATCCTATAGGTACAATTAACTTACCAATAACTTTCGAAGGAAAGTTACACACTATCAAGGCACATGTGGTGCCATCAATAGACACACCTATCTTGCTGGGAATGGATTTTTGGAACACCTTTCATATATTCCCTAAGAATATAAAATCCATATTCCTTGTTAACATAAATGGCACCAGTGCAAACACTAAACCAAATATATATTTGCACTCATTTGCACAGCTAACCGAGGAACAAAAAGTAACAGCTGAGAAAATTAAGAGACAATTCAGCAACATTTCCTCAGAAAAAAAGGCCTAGGCCGGACTAACTTACTAACACATAGTGCATGCAGTAACATGCGCACCCAATGGTGCTTTTAGGGATCTTCGTACGGGCTGAGGGCTGGACCCCTTGCCTACTGCTGCACGCTATCCACGCACGCTGCCCAGGTCTTGGCCTGCCTACCAGCGGCTTTCCGCCACGCGAGCCGGTGCCTGCGCAGCCTACCCTGCGCCGCCTAGCCGCTACAGTTCCGGCGGCCGGTTGCGGGGCCTGTGCTGACGGCTCCCCCAGCGTCTGCCACGTGCTGCCAAGGGACGGTACCCTTTTCCTACCTTGTACCTTACTGTGATAGATATCGGTGCAGAACAATAGTGACTTTACTTACCCGCGACCTAGCTGTGGACCTTAAGTGTTTCAAATATATGTGTTAACTTGTCCAGCTGTTTCACTACCACCTACCTAACGATCTATTATCCGTTAGCGGCCTGCGCAGCCTACCCTGCACAGAACTAGCCGTTACTTAATGAACCGGGTCAATTATGCTCAATGACCTTTTTCCGATGGGATCCACTCCACTGTTTAAAGGTATTTATGAATTGCCAACAAAAACTAAAATGAAGCTAGCTGCGCATTCGCAAGTGTCAGTAGGTCTCTATGGAGAATAAAGTGCAAGGATCTCCACGGACACTCTTTGCATAAATAAATTTTAATTACAAGTATTTGGTTACATCAATCATTCCTGTTGGAAAATTTCACTTACCTATGTGAGAACGCTGTTAAAAGATGTGCACGTAAAAGCGTCAAGAGTAAAACAAATAACCCAAAATACTATAATTAATAAAAAACAGGTTGAGGCAGCCAAGTTATGACCAATCCCAAGTACGGGCGCCTGGACTATTCACGAACATGGCGCATGGATTGTCACCACTCAGCTCAACCATCATGAAGGGAACAGAATGATCCAACACATGCGCTACCATCAGAAAGACATTTGAGAGAGCTTGACACACTCTTAACTGCAAAGGCACATTCAAGTCAACGAACGACATAATAGGTACAGTAGATTTACAGTTGGCACATAGTACTCACATATGTGCTGTGCAGTTATGTAATCAAAAAAAATTGAATGTATACAGTCAGTCATATTCATACAGTCTTCAGCAGGTCCAACAACACTTCGAAACAATAATGTTTTGCTCATCACTTGTTTTTGCGCCCTAGTTGTTGTGGAGGAGGACTGGCATTGAGCCAAGCATTTTTATCAGCGATGTAATCCCCCAAATTATAATATGCCTGTCTGCATAGTGTGCGTTTTATACAAGTTTTAAATTTCGTCTCATTCAGTTTTAGAATGTGGGAACGTATTTGACTGTAACATTTTGTACAGTACCTAACCCATAAAAGATGACGTTACTTTAGCCAGCCCAAAACCTCGTTGAACTAATTGGTCAATATTTATAGAAACATAATTATGTCGATCGTCGTTTTTACTAAAAACATTTACTCTTTTTGCCATTTTTATAACGGCGAAAATAGTTACTTTTACTTACTCAAAGTAATACAGACGCCCCAACTAATAAGGGTGATCCAATCCTTGGCCTTTTTGGGCTTGTTGAAGCCCATCGCTTTGTTGAAGGGGTCGCTCACGGTCGTGATGGTGTTGCCGTCGGACGACGATATGTAGTGGGCTGCATACATGTTGGATAGCAAGTTTAATGCGATCGGCGCCGCGTGCTTCACTATTGTGGTGTATAAAGCCTGTAGAACATTACATTTTTTTATTATAGTTTTTAACTCATGTAATGGTGGCCCAATGGTAACAACCACGAATTACAAGTTGTAGGTCGTGGGTTCGAACCCAGGCAGGTGGTTTACATTGTAGTGTATAAGCTATGTTCTTATTACTTATAAATGTGTCAGTTATCAACCAGCAGTCTAGAGTGTTTGATTCTCCTCTAATGCCCAACCCTACATGGCGACCCTGCTATGTTTGGAGATGGGGTGTCGGGTCGCAAAGCGGGCGCGATGTGTGGTACAGACTTTCGTTCTAAGTGTTGCGTTATTGAACTTAGTTCGAGAACTATCATAAACTTTTAAAATGTGCAATTCTAACACTCCAAAACGAGAAGAAGTTAGACGTAGTTAAGACGAATGTGGCTAGTACCGAACAGCTACAATTTCAACTTTCTGCAATAAGCATTTTGATGATGATAATTTTGGGTTTGTTGCTAATATTGGCAGAACAATTCCTATAAGAACTGTCATCGTACGTGGATTAATAAAAAGGAAAAAAAAAAAACATTTATTTCAGAACCAGTCCATATGATACCAAGTGAAATTAAAAATATCAGATTCATTAATAATAATTAAAATTAGGAAAACATTGCAAAAGTCACTAAAAAACATTATAAATTACAATTATAAATACATTACAAAGTCATTAAAACACATTAAAAATTCACAATAACAAAAAATATTAAATACTCTGTTTTATCTAATTCTAAATTTAGGTTTGGATCCGGAGTCCTCAACATGCAGCCTGGTCCAGTACCACACTATTGGGCAATCCAGATCCAGATTCTTCCTCCATGCAAACAGCTGCAGGTAGCCGTTGGAACTGCCTCGTATGCGTCGCATCAGAGACTCAACTCTCTTACGCGTAATCGCCGCAAAACCATCTATATTTGCCTCCGTAAACATACTCGACGCGCTACAGTAGCGAGGCAGCTTCATCAGCGCCCTGAAGGCATTATTGTATAGAACGCGCAGGCTGTCGTATTAATGACCAAATACTTCATCAAACTTTGAGAAATTCGTTTACTCGGCGTGATCGTAGAGGAACTGGAGAAGAAAATAGATGTTCGTCGTGTGCAACGCGATTTTCGGCTCTCAATACCAGGTGTACGTGGTGTTCAAACAGTCCTGGGCCCAAGCCCAGCCAAGCCTTCACGTCCTAAAGAAGATATCGTGCTTAAACCGAATGTGTGATATCGTAAAGATAACGTAAAAGTGATGTAAAGTGAAGTGTCAAGAGTGCGTAAAAGTGAACTGAAACCGATGAAAATGCGTTGAACTATGGTAACCCAATATATATAAACTTTGATAAGTAGTTAAGTATGCTAGTTATTATTATTATTTTTCTTTACAAATGTCAAATTTTGGCTCATGAGCTCAATGAAACATATGAAAAATTGAGAAAAATTCAAGAAAATTTATTTAAATTGAGTTTTGAAAAAAGCTGAGTTTTAAATTTAGAAAAGCTGAATGAGGCAACTATTGTGTATAATAGTTATTCTGTTTTACTTCCAACCATAAAAAAAAATAGATGATAAGATATTTAGTAGTGAAAGTTTGTCATTAATTAAATCGCATTGTGATAAAATTGCAGAATTATATTCTCAAATACAAGAGTTTTGTAATAAATTACATATACGTGAAACTGATAAGAGTAGTTGTGAACTATTTGGCCCAACATCGAATCTCGAATCCAAAATGGAGTTTAATTTAAAAGAAGCCCTGAGTTTGTTACCTGTTATGAACAATGAGGAATCGACGACGCGTCAATTAATTGATGGTATCGATTACTATAACTCTACTTTAAAAACCGAACAGTGTAAATTAAGTTTATTTATTTATTTAACCATAAATGTACACACACATAATAAATAGACAAAAATAAGGAACAGAAAATAGGTACAAAAGTATGCTTATTTCTAACGAAATCTCTTCCAGCATACCTGCGAGAGGAGAGTTGCAAAAAAAGATATGTAGACACCGTGTGTAGAACGATAAAAAGAAAAATATATTAAACAATACAAAATAAAGAAGAATACTGTATAGATAATTAATATATACTCTTATATACATGCATATCATTAAATTAAATATTACAATAATAAATAAATAAATACTAACTAATATCATAAATACTTAAATAATAATACTTTTAGAAACCAGAAGCAGGGACATTTAAAAAAAAATACAATGCGATACACAACTAAAAGCATACAACTCTTTATTTTTAATTAGGAACAAAATAACAATCACTGATACCTGACCTTAGTTACCACAAATAATAACTTTAAACAATTAGCACATAAATATCAAAAAGGTAACCAATAGGTACACAGAATAGAAAAATATAAGTCTCACGGTCCTTGAATGATGTTTCCGCCACGAGCGACGTCGGTCGAATGAACCGAGCAATTTTTTTTTTTTTTTTTTTTCATACGTGGCGTCTCGCAACTCAGTCAAAGTGACTGGTAAGCTGCTTAACCGGGCTTTCCTACGGAGACTAAACTATATAGCCTCCAGCTAGGCAAAAAATTTACTAAACCTAAGCGACAACGCTGAGGGCTACCCTAGTTGGGGTCGAACCTCGGCTCAGGGCGTCGCTGGGACAACAACTAAGGCTGGATCTTAATAAAGTGATTCTACCATCCGTTCGGAATAAGCCTACGTGGAGAAGAACGGACAAGAAACTCCAATTAACTATGGCACAGCTATTCGCGGGCTGGCTACATAAATAATGACTGGGACTTCGCGGCGGGGCCTCGGCGGCGAGGGCGGACCAATCGGTATGTATGCTACGTTTGTACTATTTACGAACCCATTGACCGTCCTTGTAGACAAGGCTGTCAAGTTCCCTGGTAATGCACTCGTACCTCGAGAAGAGGGCACTGCATGAAGCGGGGGTGAGAGAGCCTGCATTCCGGATTTCTGCATCCAGAGCACGGGCCTGAGGGGTCATCCATATGGAATACGCGCTGATAATATTCTCAGCGACGCTCAAATATGGCTTGTGCCCGGAGGGGGCTACAGGGGGCGGGCACATGGCGGCGGTGGTGGAAGCCACCTTCCGGTTTTGTGCGGGCATGGGAGCAGCTGGGGCCACTGGGTCGGGGACTGGATTTGGAGCTGCAATGGGGTGGGCCATCAGCGCTGGGATAGGCTGGGAGTAAGTCTGAGGAGCCACACTTTGGTGGTTCAGCTTACCCCATGGTGAAGTCCTCTGAGGGGCTAGACGGGGGGGTGGTTGGGAAGAGGGAGCCATGCGCATTATGTGCGCATTGTATCGCTTGGCCATTTTAGGCGCGAGCTTGGGGGCTTTTGGGCAACCCCGGTAATTAGCCGGGTGCCCGACTTGGCCACAGAGCACGCAGCTGGGAGGCTCCGTGCACTGTGAGCGGTCTTTAGGACGGGGACAGTCCTTAGTGCCATGATCACCCATGCACTTAACGCACCTGGGTGTTGCATAGCAGTGGGCCTGAGAATGGCCATAAAGTTGACAGTTGTGACACTGTCCTACAAGATGGGGGCGGTAGGGTTTCTCGATCGAAATGCCCGACAGGGAGCACACGGTCTTTATATTGAAGATCGGGTTGTAACCCTCAGTAGGGCTACAGACAACTAATACAATATCGTACTGTTGTCCGCCTCTCGCTTTATGCAAGCGGTGGACTTCAGTGACGGGGACATTCTGGTCAAGAAGGTCCTTACGGATTTCCTCCGTAGGGATCTCTTTTGGGATTCGCCTAATGACTACACGGACGGGCTTTTCCTCAGGGAGGGAGTAAGTATGGAACGAGATGTTCCTATCTTTGAGGTACCGGGTTAGATTCCGGAAATCAGTGGGAGAGGGGAGTTGGATTCTGATGCCTTGTTGGCATGCAGTGGCTTTCGTGTAGTTGATTTTCCGCTCAACACAAGCGTTCGAAACATCGTTCCACTTGACTTTATCCTGAAGATAAACAGGTGGAGGGGGACGGAGCTTCTTATTGATAACTATTACCATGGGACTGGGGCTGCGGTTGGACCGCTGAGAAGAAGCAATGTCAGGGGTGGGGGTGGTTTGCCTTACGGGCGAGGCCGGTGGCAGAACTGATTGAGGAGAGGTTTTTGATACCGCCTTTTTGGCCTTGGTAGCATTTAAGTGACAATTCCTCTTTTTCCTCTTTCCTCCAGAGCAAACTACGGAGTCACCATCGGAGGAGACGGTGTCATAGTCGTCTGACCTATCGGGGACATTTGGGTCTACTGGGTCGTCAGCGACTGAGTCAGCTTGGTCAGCCATAGCTTCCCATTCATCGTCAGTGCTGAGGGTTGCTCCCTCTTCCATGGGGGAGTCATCATCGTCCGCCCAGATGTTCTTGGACTTGGGCTTAGATTTATGAAGGGCGGCTATGCGCTCCTTATAGCTTTTATAAGCTTTGACCTGAGAGGATATGGGAGAAGGAGGATCTCTCCATGAACAGACAGTAGCTTTAGGCTCGACGGCTGGTGCTGGGGGCTTAGGTAGGGATGGCTCACCAGTCCCAGAAGTGGGCCTGGCTGCCGGGGAGGGCGACCTGGGTGAGACCTGGGCTTCGCTCGGCACGGGTGCCTGGCTAGGTCCAGGGGCCCCGGTCGGGCCCGAAGCGGGCACATAAGTGGCTAAAGCCTGATATATATATATATATCGACCGTTTGGTAGCACTTTGGTTACCCTATACGGTCCTCGCATCCCAGGGTCTAATTTGCCCGTTGATTGCGAGTACTTTATGACAAAAGCAAGGTCGTCCACCTTGTATTCACGTGGTGGGCGTCTAGACCGGTTGACTGAAGCGTCCTGTTGATCTTGATTCTTCTTCAACAGTTCACTAGCGCGACTTCGACAGATCTCCCGCAGAGCCTCTCTGTTGGTATCTGGAGTGCTTGCAGCTAGGTCACGCACCAGCGATCGTATAGACGGAGTAGAAGCGTCGGTACCAATCATTAAGTTTATAGCTGAGGTTTGAGTGGTTTTCTGCTTACTGATATTCAATACCAGTTGTAGCTTCCAAAGCGTAGTCGACCAGGAGGCGTTTTTGTGTCCTACCTCGATACGAAGCATGTTGAGCACAGACCATTCGAGCCGTGCATTTCAGGAGTGATGTAGTGCAGGTCGGAGCCAAGTTCCGACATCCACTGGACGAAATCTGTGGCCTCAAACATCCTACCCCTATCTGTAACTTGCAGTTTGGGAACTCCAAATAGAGAAACCGCTTGAGACATTACACGTTTTAACTCACTGGTATCTTGACGGTAAATGGGGTACAAAAGACAAAACTTTGTAAAGGCGTCGACCAGTACCAGGATAAATTTGTAACCTTCTGACTCGGGTAATGGTCCCAGAGCATCGACATGAATGGTATCAAAAGGTGTGTTGGGTTTTGGCCAAGATGAAATATTCTGCAGCGGGGCCCGAGGCACACGCTTTTTAGAAATGCATATTAGGCAATGTGAAACATACTTAGACACAAACTGGCGGAGACCGGGGAACCAAAAATGTTTAAGGATAAGGTGCAAGGTTTTATCAGCACCAATGTGCTCATGCTCATCATGAAAGATGCGTAAGAGACTGAGTCGATGGCCCTTGGGTATAAAACAAAGAAGACGCGCTTCCTCACCAACTGGCGTGTATTTATAACACAGAAGGTCGTTTTTTAAGACATAGCGACTGGAATCGAGTTGTCCCTCTGAGAGTTTCTGTACTAGATCTCTCGTTTCATGGTCCGCATTTTGTGCTATTTGTGCCCAGTTGCGAGGTCTCGTTATTTGATTAACGGAAGTGACTGGGTTTCGCCTGAGATAGTTGGCATGCGGCAACAGGACTCCTTTTCTATACTCAATAGTAAAGTGGAAATCCTGTAGGTAGATCCACCATCGAGCGACACGAGGGAGCAGATCTTTTTTGCGTTCTGTAGACTTGAGAGCGTTACAGTCTGTGACGACCTTGAATTGCAAGCCTACCAAATAGTGGCGGAAATGCTGCAAAGCCTTCACGACCGCTAACGTTTCCAACTCGTAGCTATGGTATTTGCTCTCTGCTCCTTGGGTAACCTTACTGAAGTATGCCACCACATGCTTTCCACCATCAGTGTCAGTCTGTAGGAGTACCGCACCAAAACCGACGGAGCTTGCGTCAGTGTGAACCTCGGTGTGAAGTTCAGGGTTGAATATGGTAAGAACAAGCTCGCTAGTCAAGCATTAAATTAAATCTTGACGAACCTGTTCTTGTTCCTGACCCCAACGAAACTCGACCCCTTTTCGAGTTAAATGAGCAATGCACGCGGTCTTAGTCGCATAGTTTTTAATGTACTTGCGGAAATATCCCGCAAGTCCTAATAAGTGTCGGACCTGCCTGACGTTTTTGGGAATCGGAGAGTTTTTTAAGGCTGCTATCTTACGTGAACTCGGTCGTACCTGACCTAAGCTTATTCTCCTACCTAAATATTCGACTTCGGTAGTCAAGAAGGAACATTTCTTCAGATTTATTGAAAAACCTGATTTAGTGAGAGTTTGCAGGACTTTTTGGAGCAAAACAATACCATCCTCTATGGTGTTACTTAGCAAAAGGACGTCATCAATATATACGAGGGCGTTTCCAGCGTCAATGAATTCGCGAAGGGTTTGGTTGATAATCCATTGGTAAACGATCGGGGAGTTCGTCAAACCATATGGCATTTTTAGATATTCGTAGTGCCCTTCTTGTGTGACGAATCCCGTCACATGAACGGAGACCTCTTTGATTCTTATTTGGTGGAAACCAGTAGCCATGTCTAAACTGGTAAAGAAGGTGTAACGACCTAACCGATCAATATGGTCGTCTATCAAGGGCAGAGGATATCTTTCTTTTTCGGTGATACGGTTAAGTGCCCTGTAATCGACGCACATTCGGTCGGTCCCGTCCTTCTTCTTCACCAGGATTATGGGGCTAGCGTACTCTGATCGTGATTCTCTGATGATGCCTTTGTCCAGTAAATCTTTGATTATTTCGCGTACTTTAAGTTTTTCGCTATATGATAGTTTGTATGGCCTGTACACGACAGGAGAGGTGCTAGTTAGCTTGATTTCCATTTCACCAGTTGTGACTGTACTTGTTGCGGTTCCAGAAATAAGAAATTCAGAAAATTTATTAATCACGGACATCAAAGAATTACGCAGAGTGCCCTGTAGCGGGGTGTTAACTAAGGTTTGGTCGAGACATTGAACTTCGTTAACGTGAAAATGGGTATCGTTAGTTCGAGTTATGTACTGTCTGTCTTTAGTGCGTAAATACGTGACGCCATCGCGATTTAGAACGTCCGTTCCAATTATAATGGAGGTGTTCATGCATGACTTTGGCACTACGACTTGATCGGTTTCTATAGAAATGTCGCTAAGCTCGATGGTTGCTGTTATGAACGTCGAAGCTATGATTTTCCGCTCGCTTATCCCCTTGAGGATGCAGTGTGTTGGTTTAATTTGGCAAGAAAGGTGCTTCAAAACATCGGAAGAAATCAGCGACACGTTTTAAGCTCCACTATCTATAAGTGCGTCCATGGGGATGCCTTGAACAACAGCCGTTACAATGTCCGTTTTATTATTTGCGTGATCTGTGCACAAATTAACGTTTCGCTGATTTCTGGATTCTGACCGGTTCTTGGCGAAGCACTTTTCTTCCGTGTGTCCCTTTTTCTTACAAAATGAGCACTGCGATTCCGATTTTATATCAGCAGTGGCATCATTGACCGACCCCGGAGTCCCGGATTTCATGATAGGCTTATCAACGGGTTCCCTACGAGACCTTTTGGTACAATTTCGGCCTAAATGTCCGCGCTGATTGCATACGTAGCACTTAGGTCCACGGTTGGAGGGCGAGTTCGAGGACGCATGTTTATTTGTCGAGTTACCGCGAGAATCAGATTTAGTGCGATTCGGTTTGATGTAAATCGAAAGGAACGAGACTATGTCTTCGGTCGCCAAGTTTGCGTTGGCCGCGGCTGCCCTTATTTGCGGGTTATCAATACCACGTATGACTATCAGGGTTCGCAATTCATCGGTGAGACCCTTAACTATCCTTAAACGCAGCAGAGTACGCCGGGCATATTCGGCATACGTTGTGAACTTGTCGGACGTCGTGTTCATAGTATCGAATAAAATATTAGCATAGTCTAGTTTCCGAGGGCAAAGGGGTTTAAATTCAAGCTTAAAGTTTGACCAAGTTCGGTCGGTGGTGGCCCATTCGTTTAGCCAAATTTTAGCGTCGCCCTTAAGGCAAGAAGCTACTCGCGACAGGCATACGTAGTCGCTCCAACCGTTCGCGATTACTGCACGGTCCACTTCGTCACACCATAGGTCAATATCGTGTATGTTTGGATCGAAATTAGATACGTAGTAGCTGTGCGACCTAGCAGGCTGTAAAGATCTTAGTGCTTCAGCGAGCATAGTTACAGTGGCTTCGGATCCGCCAGCGATTGGATCGTTTGTACGAATGGTCGTTGAAAGGCCCTCTGAGTTATTAGTACGAACTCGCTGCGGAACATCGCTCAAGCCTGTGGGACTACGAGAACGCGGGGTGACCTCGCGAACCGGGTCCTGGAGGTTTGCTCTAGTGTGTGAATTTTCCAAATTATTAGGTGTGGATATCGCATTCGTACCGTTATGCTCGATAGCACTAAGCCTTGTCATGATATTGCTGAGGGTATCTTGTAACGAGTTATTAGTGTGAGGCGTTACCGACGGGCACCTTGCACGTGGGGGTGTTAATGTTGATCGAGATCTGGAACGGCGGTGTCCACGAGCATCACGGCGACGATAGTACGAACTATCCTTGGAGCCACTACGTTCCCGACGGCGGCTCTGTCGTGATCTATCACGCGATCTATCTGCGGTTTCACTCGATTCACGATGTCGATCTCGTGAACGACGGCGTTCATGACTTTTAGGCATATTTAGCACAAAAGTTCGACAGTTAATCACACACTCGCAAAATATCAATAATGACACGGAGAAAACAAAAGTATAAAAAATGCAGGTAGACAGGTATTTTGAGATTTTGTTCCTTGAATATTTTTTTTTTCTTTTTTGTTTTTAGTGGGCAATTTAGGCGTTCTTTATCCCACAACTGATTTTAGAAACCAGAAGCAGGGACATTTAAAAAAAAATACAATGCGATACACAACTAAAAGCATACAACTCTTTATTTTTAATTAGGAACAAAATAACAATCACTGATACCTGACCTTAGTTACCACAAATAATAACTTTAAACAATTAGCACATAAATATCAAAAAGGTAATCAATAGGTACACAGAATAGAAAAATATAAGTCTCACGGTCCTTGAATGATGTTTCCGCCACGAGCGACGTCGGTCGAATGAACCGAGTAATGGCGCGCACGCCGCTTTTATAGACTATTTAAAGCTATAAATCCTTCACTCCTAACAATACATATTAATATGCAACTAAGACGGAATGGAAAGATAATGCTCTTTCACTCTCTTTTTAAAAACTGCAAGAGTTTGGCAGTCCCTAATATCAGGCGGTAACGAGTTCCACAACCGCACCGCGTGCACAGTAAAGGAGTAGGAGTAAAAGTCGGTAGTGTGCGAAGGTATTTCAAGGAGATGCTTAAGATGCGACCTGCAAAGTGCATCGGAAGGACGGGAGTAGGAGAAGCGTTCGCGGAGGTAAGAAGGCATTTTAGGGTTGTGAAGGACGTTAAATAGCAAACACAAAATCCGAGAGTTCCTGCGAAGTCGAATAGGGAGCCACTAACGTAACTTGCGAAAGCCTGAAACATGGTCATACTTTTTGAGATTGAAAACAAAACTAATACATATATTTTGCAAACGCTCAAGTTTATTTAAAAGCTCCTCGGTGGCATCCAAATAACAGGCGTCGGCGTAGTCGATGATGGGCTGAATAAGAGTTTACGAAAGGGAAATTTTGGTGTTCAAGGGCAAAAAGCTCTGGAGGCACTTCAGCGAGTGGAAAGTGTAGTGCAGTCCATGATCACCCCCAAGTTTTTAGCCGTCCTAGCGTATTCAATTTGAAACTCCATTCAAACTGAGAGGACACAGCACCGCAACATCTAGCCTGTTTCGCATATGCCTACCGCCGATAACCATGGCCTGAGACTTCTTAGGGTTGATTGGCAGCCCAAAGGACCGTGAATTCCAGGTCACTGTTAATGGCGGTCACAGCGGCAGTCAGTTTAGTTAATTTTGTCTTTAAGAGTCGTCTCTCTCAACAAGCAAAATTAAAACTTAAATCTGATTATCCATCCATTGATGCATTACTAACTGATATGCGTATGATTTTTTTGCCTAAAAATATAATTAAAAAAATCAAAATACCCGACTGCTTAAAAAGCGAACTAAAAAGACGTAAACAAGAAGAAAATCATGCTGTGCAGTCGGAGGATACATATTCGCGAGCTGGCTGACCAAAACCAGATGTATCCTCCGACTGCACAGCATGATTTTCTTCTTGTTTACGTCTTTTTAGTTCGCTTTTTAAGCAGTCGGGTATTTTGATTTTTTTAATTATATTTTTTATTTATAACTTTTTAGTTAAAATTTTTTTCGAATTAGGTACATTTAAATATATAAGTGTTATATATTTTTGAAATCGCCTCTAAAAACCCTTTATTTTGATACCCCACACGATGGGTTTGGAAGAAAAAATAAAATTGGCCCCACACAATATGGCGCCCAAAAGCCGCCATTTTTCTATTTTCGAATTTTAATGTAGCCTATGACACTCGCAAGGTTAAGACGAATCGATTGACGTATGAATCATCAAAATCGGTCAACGCGTTTGGTCTCTGGAACGCCATATAGGAACAAACATACATACATACATACATACATACATACATACATACATACATACATACATACATACATACATACATACATACATACATACATACATACATACATACATAGACTGATAAACACATTACCCTCCTTCGGCAGTCGGGTAAAAAGAGTACTGTCGCCTTGCGAAGTAAACTTCAAACTTTGCGACAAGATCAAAGGTCGATTAATGATTTTGGTAAGGAGTTGACTGAGCTATTTATGGACATATCTGTAGCGCAAGCCGAAGGCATAACGGAAAATCTCAAGATTTTACGATTTTACAGCCTTTAAACGAAAAACGAGCCATCAAACGTTTTGCCGACGGATTACGCAATAGACGACTCAGTACGATAATAGCTGCACAAAAATTTGGTGCAAGCAGCTACAGATGAAGATACCATTGCAATGCCGTCTCAGTCTGAGAATATTTTAACTTTTAATAGGTACCGTAGTAATTATTTTCAAGGTAAGCATAATCGAGGGTTTTCTGGAGCCACCCGCCAGTTTCGAGGTGCCTCCACGTGTAACAATTTCAGCAGCCCTACCGTCCATCGGGGTGCGACTTTCTACCAAGGCCGTGGTCGTCCGTTCCAGAACTATAGTCGAGGTCAGCCTATACAGAATAGTCATTGTTGCATAGAATTATACGTAGGTAAGTATAACTACTTATTTTTAATTGACACCGGTGCTTCAATTTGTGCCATTAAATATAAACATGTGATTGAATTAAACATACCGATCCATAAAGAGATCATTAAGATAAGCGGAATTGGTGGTACTATAGAAGCAATTGGATATGTTTATTTAACTCTGAGCGATTATAGTGACAGAGGAAATTTATTTAATCATAAGTTTTATGTTTTTAATTTTTTGCCGTGTATGGCACATGCTATATTAGGACAGAATTTTCTTACGAAATTCAATGCTATATTAAATATTAATTGAAGAACTTTGACATTAAATAATAATATCATAAATGAAAAAGTAACACTGCCTTTAAAATCAAATAACTCAAGGTTTTCTTGTAATTTAACTTTGCCGCCAAGGACCGAATCAATTCATTACATACCTACTAACATTACCGAAGAGTGTCTTGTTTGTTCGTCTGAATTACAAACAGGAATATTCATTGCTAGCGTATTAGTTAAACCCGTAAATGGTATGATACCTATTTTAATCCTAAATACAAATGATACTGAGGTTCATCTTGATACTGTTGAACCAACTTTACATAAAATTAGTGACTATTATTTGTGTACTTTTGAACAGTGTAGAAATTTGAACGCAGACCGTTTTAAAAAATTGTTTAGCTTATTAAACAAACAAACAAAAAAAAAAAAAAAAAAACAATAATTACAATCTAGCCTTAATAGACTAATAAGCAATTTAACTCTAACTTATTATTATATTGTATAATGTTATGACTAAGAATAGTCAATTTGCACTTTTATACAGTTCAGTAGCACTTTCTTAGAGTCTGATACGTTAAAAACACTTAGTTCACGTGTTACATGTATAGCACAATATTGTTTGCTATTATTTTTTCACTTATAACACACTTTTACTACACTAACTCAAATGGTTTAGTTCTCTTTAGCCTACGCACTATGTCCGTGTTATCTAGCAGCTGGATTGCTTCCACATTCACATGTCGATGAAGTCTGTGTTCGTGGGCTTCAGCATAGTTTTGAATAACGGTGCTGACGAGTTTCATTTTAAGGTCGCGGTGAAGGTCGTCATTTCTGATGTACCATGGTGCATTAACAGCATCTCTGAGTACTTTATTTTGGAATTGTTGTATAATTTTAACATTGCTCTGTTTAGTACAGCCCCATAGTTGGATACCATACGTCCAAATTGGCATAAGAATATGCTTGTATACTATCATTTTGTTGTGTATTGATAGACAGGATTTCCTTCCGAGTAACCAATACATATTTTTGTACCGTATATCGAGTTCCTGTCTTTTCTTTTTGACGTGGGATTTCCAACGCAACTTGGCGTCAAGAGTTATGCCAAGGTATTTGGCTGTATTCGCATAAGACACTTGCATGCCATTTATATAGACTGGGTGGTAATCGCGGTGTTTATTAGTGAAGTCAATGTGAATCAATTTTGACTCATTAAGTTTGATCTTCCACTTTTGTGTCCAGTCGTAAACTTTGTTCACAGCTATTTGAACTTTTTCTACTGCTTCTTTGTGGTTTGAACCAATAGCCATAATAGCAGTATCATCAGCAAAGGTCGCTATGGTGTTGTTTTCCAGCTCTGGGATATCACATGTGTATACCAAGTACAGGATTGGGCCTAACACACTTCCTTGTGGTACTCCGGCCTTAATAGTTTTTAGGTCAGAATATGCGTCCTCTTGCCTTATACTGAACATTCTGTTGCTTATATATGACTCTAGAATATCTGAAAATTCGGGGAGCATGCGTCTGAGTTTGTATATCAGACCCTCATGCCAAACTTTGTCGAAAGCTTGTGCGACATCTAGAAATACGGTGGCGCAGACTTGCTTGTTTTCGAGCGTTTTTTCGATGATGTTTGTTATTCTGTGTACCTGGTCGATGGTAGAATGTTTTTCCCTGAAGCCAAATTGATGGTTCGGAATAAGGTCTTTTTCTTCTATAATTGGTTTCAGCCGTTTTAATAGGCGCTTTTCAAACAATTTCGATAATACTGGCAGCAGGGAAATGGGTCTATAAGATGATGCTTCATGGTTTGGGCGTATGTGGAACAGGGTGTAAAGTCCCACAAACCTCCATAGAAAAGGGAGGATCCTCCGACCAGAAGGGTGTTGTGTCTGGTCCGGGCAACTGCCCAGCGGTTATCGTCGGACTGTTGTATACGTTCAAATCGCGCCGAAAACTTTGCTTGCGCGATGCAGGATTTGTGTGACGTCATGTCATTAGCTTGTAAGTGGCGGCGTCGGTGCCGCTACAATGGGGTGGTTTCCCAGGCTTCGCAATCATAATGACTTCAGCAACTTTCCATGGCTCAGGTACATGTTTTAGCATAAATGCAGCATTAATAATTCTGGTCAGCTTAACTATGGCTTTGCGCGGGTGGTGTTTTAGAATTTCTCCTGTTATGAGGTCATAACCCGGGGATTTCTTCGAGCTTATGTTGTTTTTAATTTCTCTCACAACTTCTTTAGGAGTTACAAGCCGAATTCTTTGGTTTTGTAATACATTTACACTCTCAGATATTTCTATGGAACATTCATTGGGTTGAAAAGTATGTTCTAAGTATTGGGCAAACCTTACCGCTTTTTGTTCATTGCTTATGGCCCATTTTCCATCGCTGTTTCTGATGGGAGGTATTTGCATAATCGGCCTTTTTAGTTTTCTTGTAGCTTTCCAAAGAGAGTAATCCGTTGATTGGTCGTTGGTTAGCTGCACAAGGTTGGAGTTCAGAGTTTCATCCTCAAATTGTATAATTTTCCTCTTTAATTGTTTGGTTAGGTTATTTAATAGTGTTTTATCCCGCGGGCACCTTGTTTGCTGCCAGCGCTTTCTTTGTTTTCTTTTCTCTGATAGTAAGTTCACAATATCCTTGGGATAGATATGCCCCTTATATTTCCGTTTTAATTGTGGAGTGTTGTTCCAAGCATATTGTTGAATGTTAACAACATATTTGTTTACTTCTGAGTCAAGCTGATCCTGATTTTGTAATGGAGTTTTTAGGTCGATTATTTTATCTAGATCAAGCGCAAAGCTGTCCCAGTCTGTACACATGTTAACCAGAGTTAGATGGTATTCTCTTAATTGAATTTTTTGACTAAGTCTTAGTATTATCGGGGAGTGATCCGAATTCATCAGAAACTCTGCCTCCAAACTAACATAATTGGTGGATATGTTTTTACATATGAAAAAGTCTATGAGATCCGGTATTTTCTGATGGTCAGTTGGCCAGTATGTTGGTTTGCCAGTGCTCATAACTTCACAATGTGTGTCTCTAACTGCGTTTAAGAGCTGTCTTCCCTTTGTTGTTGTCAGTCATGACCCCCAATGCGTATGTTTGGCATTGAAATCACCGCCTAGGATGAATCTTTGACCTAAAACTTCAAAGAATTGCAAATATCGCTCTTTTCTTATCATATGCCTTGGAGGACAGTAAACAGCTGCTATGGAAACGTGACAAAATTTAGTTTTGACTGATACTGCCACAGCTTGAATGTCTGGTTCCTCAAATTTACTGTGCTCGTAATGGTTAAGGTTTTCTTTAATTATAACCGCGCTACCTCCTTTGGCAGAGTTGTCAGGGTGAAGCGAATTATATATCTTGTATCCATTAAATTTAACAAAAGATTGTTTAGTGAAGTGCGTTTCAGAGATTATACACACGTCTATATTTTCTGTGTCTAGGACTGCCTGTAACTCATTCTGATGTTTGAGGAGCCCATTGGAGTACGAAAGTGATACATTTTTCTTAATCATCTGTCAAAATGTGAAATTTGTGACAAAATAGGTGCGCCCGTATTAGCAACTAAGACCCGATGAGTCCCAAATAAACGTCAGGAAATTTTCTCACGCCGCCGGTACTAGTATTTAAGACAAAATGGCTTTATCGTCCAAACTGCGATGAAATGTGTGACTCAAGCCATGTCACAGTAGGCCGTGCTCGCCGGGAAGCAACAAGGAAGGCATGTCGCGACTTTAAAATAAGTCACATGTTTGACCCGTGCTAGCATTTAAGACAAATTGTAAGACATGACATAATTTATCATGTCTTGTCACAAATGTCTTGGGTACGCCCATGCCCGCACCGCTGCCGCTATATTTTCTCCACATCACCAGAAATAATATATTTATGTTGTCTAAAACGTATCAGTGTTTATAGTACGGCTGTGCCTTTGTTTGCTCGACTTGTTGGGGGCACGGCACTAGCTCTTATTGATGTTTGTGTCTTTAAAGTTTTGATAGAGAAAAATATAGTAATAAATAAAAGAGAAAAAAAGGTGGTCAGTGGAGGGGGAAGTACCTTAAATATTTAAGATAGCAAATTCTGAAAGAAGGGATCATTATGCATTACATACCTTAGCATGCGTTTTTTTGATTTCAACTCCTACGAAGTACTTGTGGGACTCCAAAACATCCTTCATGTAGATTTCATGTATCGCTGTAAAGAAAATAAATACAGTAATAATATTACGGAAACATTATGGTTCTTCTCGATAGTGCGTAGAATGCGGGGTAGCGGCAACACTCTTCTTACCGTCGTCGCGTCATTGCCAACCGTTCTTACCGGTCAGACGGGCCTTTTATGCAGCACAGGCAGGCCTTACATGCATCTATGTGTAGGGCTTGGGGTCTGTGAACTTCTAATATTCATACCACGGTATATCTAAAGAGGTAAAGTTTGTGAGTTTATGAGGTTGTAGGGGGTAATCTCTGGATCTACTTAACCAATTTAGATGAAATTTGGCAAGGACATAGTTTGAGATCCTAGTAAGGACATAGGTCAGTTTGTATTCCCTTGGGATGATAAAATACTTTTTGCGCGGGCAGAAGGCAGTATAAAAAAAAATGGTCCATATTTTTGTTAGTATTACACATTACTTATAAACTATGTGAGTAACACATGTTACGTATGCTTAGGAATCTGCTGACATTGCAGAAACTAAGTATTCATAGACCTTGGCGACAGTGCAGTTACATTGAAGCCGACTCACTTAGCTTAGGAATTTGTTGAAAAAGAAACTACGTAGCGTTAATGTAGGAAGTTACTCAAGATGCAATTAGCTTGAAACCGATGCAGCCATGACGTCGAGGAATCAATCATTACCGAACCAATATTAACAATCATTTTTGGAAAGAAGAAGGCATTCCATATTCCTACCTCGAGTTTGAATTAATACTTGTAGGCTAGTTAATTGTACTTAGTCATGTTAAATATTAGTTGTCACCACTCCATGCTCTCACATCGACTTGGAGTGGACATCTGTAGATTCAGTTGTAATTAACTTTATGAATGTAAAAGTTATAAGTATAATTTTGGTTTCTTTCCAATCCCTCGGCTGTGGTAATTGGCGCAGTCGGTAGGATATCCGCGGGAGACGTCGGGACTCATGTCTCACATTCATAATCACCTCTCGTGTCACCCGGATCGCTATCAAGCACCGTTCCGGATCTCCTGAACATACGGACCTACTACAGACCGAGAGGAGAATCTGGAAATCGATTCGCAGAGAGGAACCAGAAATGAATAATCTGTAAGTACACTAGTGTTTTTCTCGTGTTGCTCCCTTCCAAATTAAATTATATTATTATATATATTTATCTACATATTACCCACATAGTTAGGAACCCTATATATATTAATAAATATGCTAATACATGCAAAATTAGCCTTAGCCTAGCCCTTAACTACTCACACAAACACATACACACACACTGCGTGAGGGACGCAGAGATACTAAAACCTGCTCCCACTTACTCATACTCATTCAGTACACTCACGTTTGCATCTCACATTTTTACAACCTATATGTCGCACAGGGAATTGAAATCCCTGTTTTTGTCATATCCCTTATGACAAAAACAGGGATTTGGTCAATTCCCTATGGGATTTGATCAAATCACGGAGATGTTAAAATAACAACACGATTTTATCATTTCCCTTAAAAAAATCTAGTGATTTGCACAATCCTTAAATTGATGATTCAGTGAAATGATAAAATAACATGTCCAGTTCTTGTTTGCGTCGCGCTCGCGCTTGCTTGTCAGTGACCGCACCCCCTACTCGGCGCGGCCGATAGGTGCAAGTACGATTATTATTTAAGCAACAGAGTCGACGGAGCCTCCCTGCGCAGGGCTCCTATTTCTGAATGCAGGGTCTAAAGTAACCCAACATGAAGGAGATGACGGCAGCTGAGTTTGCTCGCTTTGCTCGCTCACTTCAGCTCCCGTCATCCCCTTTAAACCTAACCTGTCCGTGTCGGGGTGCCTTTAAGCACCCGAGCTCGCTTCGCTCGCTCTTGGACTGATTCATTGACCAAATCACTAGATTTGTTTAGGGAAATGATAATATCGTGTTGTAATTTTAACATCCTCCGTGATTTGATCAAATCCCTTAGGGAATTGACCAAATCACTGTTTTTATCATATCCCTGCAACATATACAATGTTATGAAATGAGGGGCCTGGAGATCTGTAGTACATGCCTCGGCTTAGTTTAGATTCCAGATCTGCCGCAAATTACAAACTTGTAAAAAGTTTATAATGTCAGCTGTATAGTTTATGTACTTAATGTAATTTGTGGAGATAAAATAATCATTTTTATTATTCATTATAAATCTTAACCTTCAAGATTTACCATCCAGGCTCTGGGAGCCTCTAGTGCGCGGCAGCCTGAATCGCGGCAGGCCCGCCAACGAACTGTAGATATAGTTTTAGATAATTTAGAGTTAGGTAACCTGTTTAGTTTAAACATGGCTCAGCATGATCCGGATACCATTTCTAAGGCCCTTCGCTTTGTCCCGGTGTATGATGGGAACCCTAACGTGCTTACGCGGTTTATTAAAATCTGTGATCCATTAGCAACGCAGTACTTAAACAGTGCGCCCGGAGGTGAATTCTCCAACTTGTGCCTCTTAAACGGCATACTTAACAAGATTTCTGGTAGCGCCTAATGTACCATAAACTCTAATGGAATACCGGAGAGTTGGTTTTATGATCATTGTCACACTCTGTTCAGTACGATAATGACATACGTGACGCTGCATGAAACCAAACCGACTACTGTTGAGGCAAAGCGCGAACTGTTTAAGAAGAGGTTCCTTTAAACCGCGAATAAATGCCTGCATAGTCAGGCATTTATTACGGTTTAAAGCAACCCCTAGATTCTCGGATACGTTGCATGCGGCCGGCTACCATTGAGAAGGCTCTTGAATACGTTCAGGAGGAATTATACATCATCTGCAGCAACGCAGTGTACCCCAGAGGTGTTAGTCAAGACTAAGGGGTTGCAGTACCATTAACAGCAATTACTCCCCCGCGGCCGCATAACTTCCAGGTGCCCTATTGGCCAGCTCCCGTAGGTCAGCGCCCAACACGGCCCCTCATCCTTTCAGAATCCCTGGACCAAATCAATATCAGCAGCAAGGCCCCATCATCATCATAGGCAAAAGATTCATTAAGATTTCAGCCAAAAGACGTCCACTGCTGGACATAGGCCTCCCCCAGGCGTCGCCACATTGACCGATCCCGTGCGTCTCGCATCCTGCGCCTTCCCACAACCTTAACCAGGTCATCGGTCCATCTAGTGGGAGGCCTTCCAACATATCGTCTTCCGGTTCGCGGTCGCCATTCCAGAACTTTTCAGCCCCAACGGCCATCCGTTCTGCGAGCAATGTGCCCTGCCCACTGCCACTTAAGTTTGGCAATTCTTCGAGCTATGTCGGTAACATTGGTTATCCTGCGGATATCATCATTTCTGACGTGATCACGCAAGGAAAATCCGAGCATAGCCCTCTCCATTGCCCTTTGGGTGACTTTAAGCTTTCTGATAAGGCCCATTGTGAGCTACCACGTCTCGGTCCCATAGGTGATCACTGGCAACACACACTGGTTATAGACTTTTGTCTTGAGACATTGCGGTAAATTGGACGAGAAGATACCACGCAACTGCCCGAACGCCGCCCAGCCGAGTTGGATTCGACGGTTGACCTCTTTCTCGAAGTTGGATCTATCCAACTGGATCGTTTGTCCCAGGTAGACATAATCATCTACAATTTCAAGTAAAGAGTCTCCGATCTTGATAGGAGTGGGTGTTACATGGGCATTCACTATGACCTTGGTTTTGTCCATGTTCATTTTAAGACCCACTCTTTCGGAAGCTCTATTGAGGTCATCGAGCATTGTACTGAGGCTCTCCATGGTCTCAGCCATGACCACTATGTCGTCGGCAAACCGAAGGTGAGTGATGTACTCGCCATTAACGTTGATGCCAAGCGCCTTCCAATCTAGAACCTTGAAGACATCCTCCAGCGCAGCAGTGAACAGTTTCGGAGAAATGACGTCTCCCTGTCTCACGCCGCGCTGGAGAAGGATTGGTTTCGAGATCTGATCCTAAAGACGGACTGACATGGTGGCGTTTTTGTACAAACACTTCAACACCTCTATGTACCGGTAGTCGATCTGGCACCGTTGGAGAGACTGCAGCCCAAGTCTCGATCGAATCGAAGGCTTTCTCGTAGTCCACAAACGCTTAACAGAGAGGCAGGTTATACTCTTCGGTCTTCTATATGACCTGCCGCAGCGTATGTATGTGGTCTACGGTGCTAAAGCCTTTTCGGAATCCGGCTTGTTCAGGAGGCTGGAAATCGTCAAACCTGCGCGCGAGACGATTCGTGATCACTCTTGAAAACAACTTGTAGACAAGGCTAAGAAGTGAGATGGGCCTATAGTTCTTCAGCCGGGCATTGTCGCCCTTCTTGAAGAAGAGTACCACCACACCCCTGCACCATGCCTGTGGCGTTTTGCCCTCGAATATGACGGCATAAAACAGCTTCTGAAGGGCCTTAAGAACCGGTTTTCCACCCGCCTTCAGGCGTTCAGCCGTGATTCCATCATCACCCGGCGCCTTGTTGTTTTTAAGCTGTTTCAGAGCCATCCTAATCTCGTACAGGCTGATGTCCGGGATATCTTCTATAGTGTCAACGGCCTTGCTGATTGATGTGTACAACTGCCCATAGAAAGTCTCGATCTCCCTCAGAAGCTCCGGTTTGGCGGATACGATCCTTCCGTCGTCGGTCTTCAGTCTCGTGAGCTGGCTCTGCCCAATAGTCAAATCCCTTGCAAATGGATGGACCTTGGAGTCTTTATTTCGCTCAATCACGTCTTTAATACGCTCGGTATTAAAGCGGCGGAGGTCTCTTTTCAAGGATTTAGAGATCTGTCTATTGAGCTGCCGGTATTTGCACGCCTCATCTGAAGACTGCAGGGTCATCTCACGCCTCTCCTTCATAAGCTTGAGGGTAGGATCAGAGAACTTTTTGTTTTTATCTGTACGCCGGGTCTTGAAAAACTTAGACTCGACCGTATGGACAGCTTTCACGAACCCGTTACTGTATTCGTCCACGGAGCTGCCTAGGCACTCGAAACGATTCTGGAGTTCGAGCTGAAAACTCTCGGGATTTTGGACCTGGACTGTGCTGGACGGAGCGTGGACTTCATCAATCGAGACATTTTAAGCTTAATATTTATGTTCAATGTGACTTACCATGCGATGATTGCTCCCGGTTTTTACCGAATTGATCACAGAGATATCATTGAACATTTGCTTCTTGGTTGACATCATCATCATCATCATATCAGCCGAAAGACGTCCACTGATGGACATAGGCCTCCCCCAAGCGTCGCCACATTGACCGGTCCCTTGCGTCTCGCAACCAGCGGATCCCCGCAACCTTCACCAGGTCATCAGTCCACCTAGTGGGAGGCCTTCTAACGCAACGTCTTCCGGTTCGCGGTCGCCACTCCAGAACCTTTCTGCCCCATCGGCCATCCGTTCTGCGAGCAATGTGCCCTGCCCACCACCACTTGAGTTGGGCAATTCTTCGGGCTATGTCAGTAACACTGGTTCTCTTGCGGATCTCTACATTTCTGATTCGATCACTTTTTTTTTTTTTTTTTTTTATTATAGATAGGCTCGCGCTTGACCACTATCTCACCTGATGGTAAGCGATGATGTGGTCGACGGTGTAACACGCTTGCCTAGAAGTAACCTATTCACTCTTGACTTAAAGACCCCGAGGTTGTAGCTATCTGGAAACACAGACTCCGGCAGGGCATTCCACTCCTTAGCTGTACGCATAATGAAAGTATTTCCAAAACGTTTAGTGCGTATGGGTGGGATGTCCACCATGTACCGATGGCGCATCGCCGTACGTCTTGTAGTCCGATGATGAAACGGGCTAGGTGGAATTAGATCATGCAATTCCATCGCACACTCTCCGAAATGCAACCGATAAAAAACCGACAAGCTGGCAACTTGACGACGATGTTCAAGGCTCTGGAGCTTTGACTCGACCAGTGCCTCATTGCCGATGAGCCTCTTGGCCCGTTTTTCGATCGACTCTAGAGCATCAAGCTGGTACTTGGCAGATCCATCCCAGAGATGAGAACAGTACTCCATGCAAGATCGAACTTGCGCTTGATACAACTTAAGTAGCTGTTCCGGCGTGAAGTACCGTCTCACCTTCGCAAGGATCCCCAACTTTTTGGCAGCCAGTTGTGCCTTTGCCTCAATATATGGAAACGCAAGGAAACTCCGAGCATAGCCCTCTCCATTGACCTTTGAGTGACTGTAAGCTTTCTGATGAGGCCCATTGTAAGCGACCACGTCTCAGAGCCATATGTCATCACTGGCAACACACACTGGTCATAGACTTCCGTCTTGAGGCACTGTGGTAAGTTGGACGAGAAGATACCACGCAACTTCCCGAACGCTGCCCAGCCGAGTCGGATTCGACGGTTGACCTCTTTCTCGAAGTTGGCCCTACCCAATTGGATCGTTTGTCCAAGGTAGACATAGTCGCCCACAACTTCGAGTGTAGTCTCCGACCTTGATAGGAGTGGGTGTAACATGGGCATTCAACATCACCTTGGTTTTGTCCATGTTCATCCTAAGACCCACTCTTTGAAACGATTCTGGAGTTCGAGCTGAAAGCTCTCGGGGTTTTGGACCTGGATCTGTGCTGGACGGAGCGTGGACTTCATCAGTCGAGACCTTTCAAGCTTGACATTAATGTTCAATGTGCCTCTTACCATGCGGTGATCGCTCCCGGTTTTCACCGAATTGATCACAGAGACATCATTGAACGCTTGCTTCTTGGTTGACATGATGAAGTCGATCTCGTTTTTAGTTGCACCATCGGGGCTTTGCCAGGTCCACTTCCTGTGCTCACGCTTTCTGAAGAAGAAGTTCATCATGTAGAGGCCCTCCTTCTCCATAAAACTGGCCAGTAGGTGACCCCGGTGGTTCCGGCGTCCAACTCCAAATTGCCCCACTTGCAGCTCATTCACGTCTCGTTTGCCCAGTTTTGCGTTGAAGTCCCCCATAACAACGGTGAAGTGAGTTTTGAAACCATGCATGGCTCTAGAGATATCCTCATACATGGTCTCTACCTCGTCGTCGGGGTGTGCCGAGGTCGGGGCGTAGACCTGTATGACCTTCAGCGAATATCTTGCGGATATTCTGAGTATAAGGTACGCCACCCTGGTCGACACACTCTCGATCTTCACCACGTTGTTCACAAGGGACTTGTGGACGATAAACCCGACACCACCCTGGGACTATCGGTCACCCTCTCGGAAATAGAGCAGGTTACCGGATTTGAGGATTATCGAGTCCTCCCCCTCTCTTCGGACTTCAGATAACCCTATAATACTACTAATAATACGGGTGCTATTCATGTGGGGGGTTTTGCCATAATCGCCACGCTTGGCAGACGGGTTGGCGATCGCAGTATGGTTGTTATAGAATCACAGAGAACGCTGCTGCCCATTCTCTGGTTTTTCCCTTAGTCCCCTCTTACGACACCTACGGGAATGCATGGGATGGTGCTTTACGTCCAGCACCATACGGAACAGCAAGGCCCCGCAAACACGCAAAGAATGTTGAGTGCACCACCACCCAACTATAACCCCCGTAGTAATGTTTTCCGAGTACCGTACCAATATCATTTACCATCAGGTCTTCGACCCATGAGTGGAGTTCAATGCTTTACCACCAAGCCTCTGCCCCCAACCAATAGGCTGGCAGATCATGACTGGCATAGGTCAGGGAACATGGTGCCAACAAACTATTTTAAAAATCGCAAAAATTATTTTAATGAATGTGCTACCTATGACGACTCGTATTACAATTATTACCAAGAACCGGTGTACGATTACTGTGCTGACTATAACTACCTTGACAGTGACTATGGCCCCGGTTTCTCTGGCGATTTACTTTATGACTGCGGATGATCAGCCATCTGACGATCTTCAGCCACAGATAAAGGATTACCATGCCGAGCAGGCTTTTCCAGAGACTTTAGGGTCTCCAAAAACCAGAATAGAATTATACCTACAGGCACAGAGACAACTGCCATAGAGACTAATAGCGAGCGGGAATAATTCCAGCAGGGACTTCTAAAGTTATCCGCATCCCTGTCAACATCGCGGAAGGTGACGCATTTATTAACGAACGCATGTTACATTCAGTTTACGAAAGGAAAACTGCCCCCTGTTAAACTTGGCAACGAAGTATTACCTCACCAGGAAACGGCGAAATATCTTGGCATGCACCTGGACAGGAAAAAGACGTGGAGAGTACACATAAAAAAGAAGCGTGACGAGTTGGACATTCTACTCAGAAAGCTTAATTGGCTTCTAGGAAGGAATTCATATGTGTTACTGGAAACAAACTCCTTATCTATGAAGCAGTATTAGTACCAGTCTGGACATATGGTATAGAACTGTGGGGCTTAGCGAAAATTGCAATGTTGAAATATTACAAAGATTTCAAAACAAAGTCCTTAGAAATATATCAGACGCTCCTTGGTTTCTTAAAACCAGTGAACTGCACGAGCATTTACAAGTAAACACTGTGAAGGAAGAAATTAAGCTCAAGACAAGTAGATACAAGGACCGTATAGAATCACATACCAACAGCCTAGCCATCGCTCTAAATGTACCACTGCACAACAGAAGGCTTAAACGCCAGTATATATGGGACATTGTTAAATAAAATAAGTAATTAATGAAGAGGTGGTTTCTTCCGATGGGAGGACGAACCGCACTCGACAAACATACACACAGACAGCCCATCTGTTAATGGCCTGGTAGGCCGATTGCAGGATAAATGTTATGCATAAAAAATAAAAATAAAGACCCGGTCCTCCAAAACAAATTTAAAAGCTCATCATTAAACCTTTTTCTCACTAAAACCGAGCTGGAAAAAGTCAAAGAATATCTGCGTCAGCAGGAAATAATCCGCCACTACCATGTAGGTAAAACTAACCACCGCGGTATCAACGAGTGTGAGTTAGCCTTATCCCACAAATATTATTGACCAAAAATGAAGGACCGAATTAACAAATTTATAAGCGAATGTACCATATGCGGGCAAGCCAAATACGACAGAAAGCCAGTCAGACCTCAGTTTAATGTTGTGCCCACAGCCACTAAGCCATTTAAAATAGTCCATATGGATCTATTCATGGTGCAAGGCGGGAAGTGAGTCACTTTTATCGACGTCTTCACCAAATACGGTCAAGCTTACCACCAACGCGTGGAACAGCTGTTAGCATATTACAAGCCCTCCTGCAAGACTGTACTAACCATGACGTCCCCATGACCATTGTCGTATAAGTTCACCAACTAACTTTTCATGGAATTTACATGGATCCACAAGATCAACCATCATATATAAGCTTATTCACCTAGTGAAAATGGAAATATTAACGATTTCATTTAACGCTATTAGAACACCTCAGACTTCTCAAATTACAGTACTAAGACGAACCCACAGTTAACCTTATGCCTTATGCCATCATAGCCTACAACAACTCTATACACAGCTTCACAAGATTCAGACCATTTGACTCGTGACGGGGCACTTTGACCCCAGAGCCTGGAAGGACATTGACATAACACAGCAGCTATTACAACTGTATGTTCTAGTTCATAAAGATCGCATGAAACAAGTATATGACATCATCAACGCATCATCATTTGCAAACTTGCAAACCGAACAGCATTAATCGAAAATAGAAATAAAATCCACGAACCTGAGAAGGGATACGCACCCCAAAAGCAAGTATTCATAACATACTTTCTCGCTAGCCGTCAAAAGACCGCAACTCGGTATACACAGGACACAGTTTTAGCCGACTTCCTGATTCACATTTACACCTCAAAGTGCAAAAACGTGGTCCTATCGCAAAATCAAGACTTAAGCGTAAACCTAAAGCAGTAAATTACCTACCTACTGTATGATATCCAAATAAATTATGTAACTGACAAGCTTGGCAATGTCTTATGGCAATTACAACGAGACGTGCTAGCTTACATAGTTGATATTTAGACTAGAATTAACAATACATTAGAATAAATACTAAAGAGCGATGCATTAAGGAAAAATGGTTTAATAAAGTACACTAAGTTTACTCAACTTCTAGAAGTAATGAGTGAGAATGTAGATGATTTGTATGAACCCAGGAATAGCTTAGGATAGAAAACAGTTTAGCTTATATTCATGCGTCCAGCACGCATCTTTCTATGGTTGACATAGAGATACGTGCCATCAATGGTTAGAAAGTTGAAGACTATAAAATATATAATCTTAAAATAGTTACGACTTATATAGATTATCCGTAGTACCTAACAAAAACCCACAGGCTCTTATTCCATCCTTCCCATGCCTAGCAACCAAAGAGTTGACATTCATGTACGTGGAGGCCGAATGCCCGAAGTCAAACCGGTGCCACAACGAAAAAGAAGTCACCCACCAGATCTGCACCAAATCTGGTTGCATCCAGGAGTAGATCACCAATCAAGTTCTGCTGGACTCCTGCCAGCCCACTACAGTTACCCTGATGAGGGAAATTATGAAGAAATTCGATGACCAACACTACGTCCTGTCATCTCCTCAGCAAACGAAAGTACAACTTATCTGTCATCAAAAAGACCACACATCGCTCCAAGGAAGTTATTTCGCTACCATTCCCGTTGGTTGTCGACTGAAATCTGTAGAATTTACCATAGCAGATGATGAAGATAAATAAATAAAATAAATAAATAAATGTTTATTGGTGCAAAAAAGGTTACATTACAGTTTGTATACACGTACAGCTATATTGCAAGACATTCCATTGTAACCATTTAAATAATGAACCCTGCCTCTCAAACTAGGGCAACCTGTATCTTGAGAGACAGTAAAGATGTAAAAAGTAAGTAAAGTAAAGTAAGTAAAGATGAAATCAAAGGCCATATCAATTTGAACTCCGTGGATCTTCAGAGACTACACAGCATCCAGGACAGAATTATGATCCAGACCCCCGTGCAAATGGACAACGCACAAAAGAACACCTATCACACCACAAAAACCAGCAGCCTCCGACCGTAATCCTGAAAAAAAACTCAGATCTCAACGAGACTCCAGCAAAATGTTACACTCAACGTGCTAAAATAATACAAAAACAATACAATTCTCTGTTGTCGCGTCCACGTGGTAGAGTAAGTGACTACCCTGGCGCACGCTGAACAAGTCTAGGTTTCACCGCGTTTATGCGACTGTGGCGGGCCCTACCAAGATGGTAATGTTTTTGGGAAGCTATTAGTAAAATACTCACTGGAAGTGACGTTATTAGCCTCCTCAATCGTCACTATAGGGTTCAGAGGCGCAGTTTGTCGACGTCGGCTTGTGAGTTGTCCGGCGAGTTTACGTCGTACAATAAGCTCCTTATGCTCGCTGAATACGTCCACGTTTCTACGCATTTAATCCGACTGTGGCAGACCCCAAAAGGAGGATAAAATTAAATACTCACTGTAGCAAAATCATTAGCCTCCTCAAACGTAACTTTCGGGCACATTGTGCGCAGTTTGGCCACATCAGCTTGAAAGATGTCCGGCAAGTTTACGTCATACAATACGCGTCTGTCCTTATGCTCGCTGAATAAGTCCAGGTTTCACCGCATTTTATCCGAATGTGATGGACCCCAAAGGAGGTTAAAGTTAAATACTCACTACTAGCAACGTCATTAGCCCTCTCAAACGTCACTTTTGGGTACAGTGCACGGAGCTTGTCCACATCAGCTTGTGAAACATCAGGCGAGTTCACATCATACAATACACGCCTGTCCTGGTGCTCGCTGAAGGCATCCAGGTTCATAGTCATTGCTTTCATGGGCGGCTCCGACTTGTTCATCAGCTGCGTCATCAGGAATATCAATGTTATCGGTATGACGACTTGCTGAGGACAAGAATTTCGATTAGAGTTACTACTAGTATAATTTACGCGTTGGAGTGGATTTTTTTATGTGTTGAAGGTCAGGCGATTGTCAAGTAGTTGGATATGATAATTACGTAGTATTTGACTAACTGCTGCTCGCGTAAATTTCGAAATTATCTCAAAAAAGCCTACAACCTGGATAAAATGTGAAATAACGATATTACGTTATGCAGGTAAGAAATACATCCCCCCCGGTGGGTTCCCGCATTGTAGAGGCGACATCGCAACTGAGGTGGGCCGCGATGTCGTATGGAGCGTCCCAGTCTACTTCCATCACAAATTTCAAGTTAGTAGCACAAAAAATTAAGGACTTTCATACAAACCTGCGAGAGCCCTTAAACAGCCTTAATCAGGCCCTGTCGCAAAATTCGTTCTTAGTAGACGTCTACTAACTATAAAGTACCTCCTTGCCAAATTTTAAGTTTGTAGCACAAAAAATGAAGGACTTTCATACAAACTTGCGAGAGCCCTTAGACCCCCTAAATCCGGCCCTGTCGCAAAATTCATTCTGAGCGTCATTTACTAACTATAAACTACCTCCCTGACAAATTTTAAGTTTGTTGTTCAAAAAATCAAGGACTTTCATAATAAACTTGCGAGAGACCTTAGACCCACCAAATCCGGCCCTGTAGCAAAGTCCATTCTGAGCGTCGTCTACTAACTATAAACTATCTCCCTGCCACATTTTAAGTTGGCAGCTCAAAAAATGAAGGACTGTGTTAGAAACTTGCGAGAGCCCTTAGACCCCCTAAATCCGGCGCTGTCACAAAATCCGTTCTAAGCGGACGTCTTCTAACTGTGAACTAACTCCATGCCAAATTTTAAGTTAGTAGCTCAAAAAATAAAGGACTTTCATACAAAACTGCGAGAGCCCTTAAACAGCCTTTATCCGGCCCTGTCGCAAAATCCGTTCTTAGTGGACGTCTACTAACTATAAAGTATCTCCTTGCCAAATTTTAAGTTTGTAGCACAAAATATGAAGGACTTTCATACAAACTTGCGAGAGCCCTTAGACCCACCAAATCCGGCCCTGTAGCAAAATCCATTCTGAGCGTCGTCTACTAACTTTAAACTATCTCCCTGCCACATTTTAAGCCGGTAGCTCAAAAAATTAAGGACTGTGTTAGAAACTTGCGAGAGCCCTTAGACCCCCTAAATCCGGCCCTGTCACAAAATCCGTTCTTAGCGGACGTCTTCTAATTGTGAACTAACTCCATGCCAAATTTTAAGTTAGTAGCTCAAAAAATAAAGGACTTTCATAAAAACTTGCGAGAGCCCTTAGACCCCCTAAATTCGACCTTGGCGCAAAATCTATTCTGAGCGTGGCTCGTCTGCTAACTATAAACTACCTCCCTGCCAAATTTTAGGTGTTTAGCTCAAAAAATGAAGGACTTTCATACAAACTTGCGAGAGCCCTTAGACCCTCTAAATCTATGATGACGTTCTTTGCGACAGTCTGTCTACTACTTAACAAATAAATACACAGTAGTCCCGCGATTACCTTCTACTTAACCTATCTGATTTATCACGGGTGTTATTGTTTACGATTCAATAGACTACATCTGCAACATTCACTATGATCGATAGGTCATAAATACTTTTAAACTGAATTATAATTAATTTTAGTTGATTATAAAAAGTCAATAATAAATGACCATTGTGAAACCCCTTTTGGAATTTTTCCTCGGTACATAAAAATAATTTTCTCGTAACCTAGGCCTAGTTGAAAGTTGGCTCAACTTAAAATTGTTGATAAATTTTCAACAAAGAATGGTTTGACCAGGTAACTGCAACCAGCGACCCTATATATATATTGATTTTTTTATTTGTGACGTGTTTCGAGGGTTTCACGAAAACTTTACAATTTAAAAAAAAATCAAGGACACAAAATTGACACATGGGAGTTCTTCTCGTGCATTTGTTATAAACTATTTAGTAGAAACTGGGTTCGAGCCCAGGCAGGCGCTTTACTTTGTGTAAATTATTTCATCACCACTGCTCTCAAAACAGTGAAGGAAAACATCGTAAGGAAACCGGCATGTCCTAGAACCAAAAATTCGAAGACATGTGACATCCACCAACCCGCAATGGGCCCGCGTGGTGGATTACGGCCCATTCCCTCTCACAGAGAGGAGGCCTGTGTCCTAGCAGTGGGAACTTTAATGGGCTGATGATGATGATGATGTCTATGAAACAATGTGCGCAGTATGCATGAGCAATTCTCAGCAAAAAAAATAAAAATTTAGTACATATATATATGTACTAGCTGTTGCCAATCAATATATAAGGTACCAATATAAAAATATATAAGGTACCAATATATATATATAAGGTACCAATTAGAAAAAATATTAGGAGTATCACAAAATTCTTTCTTAGTTTATGTCTCCTCTTAAACTCTATACTTGCTAAATTTCAGGACGGTAGTTAAAATAAAATCCGGACTTTCATACAAACTTGCAAGACTACTTAGACCTCTTTAATCCGGCCCTGACATAAAATCCGTTCTTAGTGAATGTCTACTAACTATTAAATACCTCCCTGCCAAATTAAAGTTTGTAGCACAAAAAAAAAGTTAATTAAAAAAATCAAAATACCCGACTGCTTAAAAAGCAAACGAAAAAGACGTAAACAAGAAGAAAATCATGCTGTGCAGTCGGAGGATACATATTCGCGAGCTGGCTGACCAAAACCAGATGTATCCTCCGACTGCACAGCATAATTTTCTTCTTGTTTACGTCTTTTTCGTTTGCTTTTTAAGCAGTCGGGTATTTTGATTTTTTTAATTAACTTTTTTATTTATAACTTTTTAGTTAACATTTTTTTCGAATTAGGTACATTTAAATATATAAGTGTTATATATTTTTGAAATCGCCTCTAAAAACCCTTTATTTTGATACCCCACACGATGGGTTTGGAAGAAAAAATAAAATTGGCCCCCCACAATATGGCGCCCAAAAGCCGCCATTTTTCTATTTTTCCAATTTTAATGTAGCCTATGACACTCGCAAGGTTAAGACGAATCGATTGACGTATGAATCATCAAAATCGGTCAACGCGTTTGGTCTCTGGAACGCCATATAGGAACAAACATACATACATACATACATACATACATACATACATACATACATACATACATACATACATACATATATACATACATACATACATACATACATACATAGACTGATAAACACATTACCCTCCTTCGGCAGTCGGGTAAAAATGAAGGAGTTTAGTACAAACTTGCGAGAGCCCTTAGATGTCCTTAACCCGGCCGGCCCGGTCGCAAAATCCGTTCTTAGCGGACGTCTACTAACTATAAACTACCTCCTTGCCAAATTTTAAGTAAGTAGCTCAAAAAATGAAGAGTTTCATACAAACTTGCGAGAGCCCTTAGAGCCCCTAAATCCGGCCCTGTCACAAAATCCGTTCTTAGCTGACGTCTACTATAAATAATAATAAAATAAAAATAAATTTATTCATGAACTAAGGACTAGATACATTGCATGGTGAAGTGAGACAGTCATTAAAAGTCTTCATCTAGTTAGTGGGTGCAGTACTGTTCTTCTAGATAGGTGACGAAGTCACCTGTGTTTAAAAGAATCAGTTGCGATCCCCTGTAGTAAAAAATACGGGTTGACTTTTATCAAGAACAAAATTACATTGTTAAAATCAAACACAAAAATAAACAAAAAAAAAAATGCTTTAAAAACAATATAAAGTTAAATTAAAATTGTACTAAATCGAATGTCAAAATAGGATATAATATTTAATAATCAAATCAACAAAAAATTAAAATATATGTGTTAAGTGTGATTGTGAGTAGTGTACCTATTTGTGTTAGTGTAGTGTGTGTTAGTTTTCTATGTGGTGTGTGATGCATGTTTGTGTTGGCGTAATCACTTCCTTATGAGTTCTTCTGTTTCGTTGTAGTTTAGGTTCAGTAAGTAGGAGCGAACAGTCCTTTTGCAAATACGACATCTTAATCCGTAAATTGTAACTATTGCATTAATTTTATTGTAAACTGATGGGCCAAGATAGAGGGCGAACTTTTTAAAAAATGTTGTGCGTGGTGGTGGGATTGTGCAGACGAGGTCTTTTCGGCGTTTAGAAATGTTCTTAAAAGGTGTTCTTTTGTGTTGTAGTAGGGTTATTTGTAAGATGTATTGTTGTCTAACATTAAGTAGTTTACATGTTTTATAGAGTTCTGTGGTTGGGAAGATAATGGGTCTGAACGTAGCCACTTTTAGAATAGCTCTGTGAGCTATTCTAAAAGTGGCTACTATGAACTACCTCCATGCCAAATTTAAAGTTAGTAGCTCAAAAAATAAAGGACTTTCAAACAAACTTGCGAGAGCCCTTAGACCCCCTAAATCCGGCTCTGTCGCAAAATACGTTCTTAGCGGACGTTTACTAACTATAAACTACCTCCCTGCCAAATTTTAAGTTAACCTCAAAAAATTAAGGACTTCCATACAATCTTGCGAGAGTCCTTAGACCCCCTAAATTCGGCCCTGTCACAAAAACCAATCTGAACGACGTCTACTAACTATAAACTACCTCCCAGCCGAATTTTACGTAAAGCTCAAAAAATTAAGGACTTTCATACAAACTTGCGAGAGCCCTTAGACCCATTAAATCCGGCTCTCTCGCAAAAACCATTCTGAGTGTCGTCTACTAATCAAAATCAAAATTTCTTTATTCAATTAAGCCATTAAGCGGCACCTTTGAAACTTACTGACTTAACTTTTAGGTAAACAATACAAAATAATTATTCCTACATGTATACCAACTTACCAATGCCAAGAAGGACCATTTCTTATGTATCGCATACTTCACTTGTCTCTTCAACAGCATGAACATCTGTCGCCTATACAAGGGGAAGCCAGTCACCTTCTTTGGTGGTGTCTCTGCAAAAAGGAAATAAAAGGTAGTTACAGTACTGTCAAACAGGTGTGTGAGGGACGAAGTTATAAGGCCGTGTACATGACATAACAAATTTATCATTATGCTGCTCTTATCCCATGTTACTTGGGGTCGGTACAACTGTCCACCGTCACACTATCATTGACGCCTTTTTGTTTCATATCACACGGTCGATCCATCTTTTCTTTGGCCTTTCCCTTCCTCTCCATCCATCCAAATTTATATACATAAATCTTTTAGTAACATGCGTTTCATCCTCATCACATGACCATATGGATCATACTAGGACAAACAATTACTTATTAACTTTTCTGTCACTGACGCCATTTTCAAACTTTCCTCCAATATACTCCTTTCTCACTTTATTGGTTCTCGTCACTCCGCGTATCCATCTCAACATTGTCAGCCACCGCTACATGGAACCTCTTTTTAACAGACTTTAAATAAATAAGGAGATTATCAATTCCATCCTTCTACTTCATAGCCTAAAATTACGACAAAGGCATGTTCACTTCGAAACAGTCTTCAGTGGCCAATCCACCACACAGTTACAGTGTGTTGGTGGATGGCACATGCCTTGAAATTTTTGGTTCTAGGAGATGCCGGTTTTCCCACGAAGTTTTCTTCCACCGTTTTGAGAGCAGTGGTGATGAGATAAATTACACAAAGCGATTGCTCTGGTTCGCATTAAAAATCTAAATCTCGTAAGTCGTACATACATTTTTATTGAAATTCTGGATGAATAAACGGTACCTTTGTAGTGTTACTCCTATATATTTATGTTAATGTTTTCTTTGTGTTGTCTATATAAATAAAAGGAACTCACCCGGCTCTCTGGCAGTGTCCACTTCATCTTCAGATAATGATGTGTCGATGTCACTGCATAACCTGAAAAAAACAAGAATAAAATACCCTAGAACCCTTTCGTCTTTTTAGGGTTCCATAGTTAACAAAGAACCCTCAAAGTTGGTAGTTGGTATCATTAGATACACAGAACAGAAAATAAAAATAATAGAATCGCTTCATTAGTATCGGAACCAGCGTACCAAAACTCACACATTTATACAGGTTAATTGTATTTCGATGTATTGCTGGGACCACTGCTAGTCCTCTCTAGGACTCGCGTTCTAGGTCCAGCATTACACGTACGACGTGCTTGCTGTTGTAAAGCGATCGCCTGTCACTAGGTTGGGAATCTAGACGTAACGTAAATGAAGTCATTAACGTTACTCAAATAATTGTATTTCCCAATGCAAGCATAGCGCTCCCATCAATGACATTTCATTAGGTAAATAATACACTTTGCAACCTTTTTGTCTAATTAATTTCATACATTACTTTGTGTTACTTATATAGTCCTTATGGCTAACAGACAGAAATCTGTGCAGGGAGTTTGTTTCATCATTTCTAATTACCATCTGTTTGGGCGCTTTTGGGAATGTCTGTAGGAGAGTTGATCTAATCAATTCCAGTTACTTTCTAATCCAAGTTATAATCTTATAACTGTGAATTCCAAAACAAAAAAAACACATAATTTGGCATGCACGTGTAATCGGTAGAAAGGTGTCCAAGTCAGGAATTAGTCGAACCTTACAAATTTGTGCGGTCCTCCCCGCACAGATTCTCTTTTCTCAGAAGGAGCCGAGCATTAACTCTAAATGTAGGGCATTCTAGGAAAAACTAATTTTTTATCAGCCTAGGGTTATTTAGGAACAGTCACACTGGGTAATCTTCAACACAAGCAACTTCTACATCTACATGTCACATACCTATATAACTGCCTACATACACACACACACACACAACATACACACGTCTCATCCAAACATTCTACTTTTAGATACTTTTTATTTTCTTTTATTATCTAACTGAAAAGTTAATTATGTAGTAACACCTAATTAACTAAATTATAATAGTAATCATCATCATCATCATCATCATTTCAGCCGAAAGACGTGCACTGCTGGACATAGGCCTCCCCCAGGCGTCGCCACATTGACCGATCCCGTGCGTCTCGCATCCAGCGCCTTCCCGCAACCTTAACCAGGTCATCGGTCCACCTAGTGGGAGGCCTTCCAACATATCGTCTTCCGGTTCGCGGTCGCCATTCCAGAACTTTTCGGCCCCAACGGCCATCCGTTCTGCGAGCAATGTGCCCTGCCCACTGCCACTTAAGTTTGGCAATTCTTCGGGCTATGTCGGTAACTTTGGTTCTCCTGCGGATATCATCATTTCTGACGTGATCACGCAAGGAAATTCCGAGCATAGCCCTCTCCATTGCCCTTTGGGTGACTTTAAGCTTTCTGATAAGGCCCATTGTGAGCGACCACGTCTCGGTCCCATAGGTGATCACTGGCAACACACACTGGTCATAGACTTTTGTCTTGAGACATTGCGGTAAATTGGACGAGAAGATACCACGCAACTTCCCGAACGCTGCCCAGCCGAGTCGGATTCGACGGTTGACCTCTTTCTCGAAGTTGGATCTACCCAACTGGATCGTTTGTCCCAGGTAGACATAATCATCTACAACTTCAAGTAAACAGTCTCCGATCTTGATAGGAGTGGGTGTTACATGGGCATTCATCATGACCTTGGTTTTGTCCATGTTCATTTTAAGACCCACTCTTTCGGAAGCTCTATTGAGGTCATCGAGCATTGTACTGAGGCTCTCCATGGTCTCAGCCATGACCACTATGTCGTCGGCAAACCGAAGGTGAGTGATGTACTCGCCATTAACGTTGATGCCAAGCGACTTCCAATCCAGAACCTTGAAGACATCCTCCAGCGCAGCAGTGAACAGTTTCGGAGAAATGTAATAATAGTAATGGATTGTTGCAATTTTTCTTTTTAAGTAAATTGATTAACCACGAATTTTTACTGTTGCTTATAGCACAGAGACCATATCCTAGTAAAGTGAAAGTGTTCATATTGTTAAGATAATTTATTTGAACCAATAAACGTTATTATTATTGTGTCCTTTATTTAACTGTTTTCTTATTTTGTACATTTTTAAATATTTTTATAAAATAAATCAAAAACATTTAAAAATATAATAAAAATTTAATTAAAAAAATCAAAATACCCGACTGCTTAAAAAGCGAACTAAAAAGACGTAAACAAGAAGAAAATCATGCTGTGCAGTCGGAGGATACATATTCGCGAGCTGGCTGACCAAAACCAGATATATCCTCCGACTGCACAGCATGATTTTCTTCTTGTTTACGTCTTTTTAGTTCGCTTTTTAAGCAGTCGGGTATTTTGATTTTTTTAATTAAATTTTTATTTATAACTTTTTAGTTAACATTTTTTTCGAATTAGGTACATTTAAATATATAAGTGTTATATATTTTTGAAATCACCTCTTGAAACCCTTTACTTTGATACCCCACACGATGGGTTTGGTAGAAAAAATAAAATTGGCCCCCCACAATATGGCGCCTAAAAGCCGCCATTTTTCTATTTTCCAATTTTAATGTAGCCTATGACACTTGCAAGGTTAAGACGAATCGATTGACGTATGAATCATCAAAATCGGTCAACGCGTTTGGTCTCTGGAACGCCATATAGGAACAAACATACATACATACATACATACATACATACATACATACATACATACATACATACATACATACATACATACATACATAGACTGATAAACACATTACCCTCCTTCGGCAGTCGGGTAAAAATAGAGTCCCACCGGTATCGGGTCCAAGCTACCGGCGTTCGGGGCTCCAGAGAGAGTAACCTCCGAACAATACGAGCCGTGTCCAGCAGTACTACTTTCTGGTACCCTTGACCCAGCCGCCTAACGAGAGCCTCCTAAGGTTGAAGCTCGTGGCTATTACGCCATTGGTTGACACGACTATCGGTACAATGACCGCTGTGTCCACATCCCACATGTCGACAACCTCGCAAGCCAAGTCAAGATACTAGATTTACTTTTATTTTTCGGCTTCCCGTCATCTTCTTCTTCGTATCGATGGTACATTTGATCAAACTTTTTGAGCCCAGTAGGTGGCCACGTTTATTGCAGCGTCAGAGGCATTATACAGGTCATTCATGGTGCAGGTGAATGGACAGTCGGGACACTCCAGCAAGTGGGGCATAGTCTGTACAGGAGCACCGCAATCGCACCCGGTGTGCAATGGACCAATAATCCCCCATTTTGCCATATTATATTTGCAGCGGCCTACCTGGGTGCGCAACCGATTCAATGCCTTCCACACGGGCCACTGCAGTTCATGCCCGAGGGGTAGATGCTCCTTGGGCTTAATGAAGTCATGAGGTGGTGGGTACTTCTCTAGCCACAGTTTGCTCCTCTCCCTAGACGGCCTGTCCTGGATCGACCGTGTGGTTCGCAGGAAGCTCTTTCGACTTTTTAGTCTACCCCGAGTTGTTAAGTGGTCGTAGAGGGGATGTCGGGAATCGGATTCCTGCTTCTTCTTTTCCATCGCGCATGCGACATCCCTTCGTACAGCAGGAGGTGCAATACCCGCTAGTGGGTAGAGCTTATTTAGTGGAGTTGGTTTTAAGCAGCCCGATATTATACGACACGTCTCATTTAGGGCGGTGTCTACTTGCTTTGCGTGGGAGGATCGGTGCCACACTGGGCACGCAAACTCGCCAGCAGAGAAACAAATAGACATGCCGGTTGTGCGCAGAACATCGGGTGTTGCCCCCCAGTTGGTGGAAATAAGACGATGGAGCAAGTTATTCCGGGTCCCCACCTTCTGCTTTGTTTTATAGCAATGCAATTTATACGTTAAAGCCCTGTCTAGCGTTACACCCAGATATGTAGGGTTCGGGCAATGTTCGACCTTAGTTCCCCGCCACGTGATGTTGAGTGTCCGGTTTGCGTGCATGTTGCGAAGGTGGAATGCGCACGACTGTGTCTTCGATGGGTTTGGTCGCAGAGCATTGCGATCATAGTAGACTCCCAGTAAGTCAAGTGCCATTGTCAGTGTCAGTTCCACATCCTCGAAAGTCGCTGCCTGTGTCGCCAGAGCCAAGTCATCTGCGTACAAGAACCGCACTGTGTGTTGGGTGGTGGGCTGGTCATTCGTATAAATGTTAAAAAGCGTCGGTGCCAGCACACTGCCCTGGGGAAGTCCGTTCTTTTGGCGTCGCCATCTGCTCTTGGTGGACTGAAAGCACACCTGGAAACGGCGGTTGTGCAAGAGTTCGCTCAATATACGCACAAAACCCTGATCATTGGTAAGTTTGCTGACTTTGCCGAGCAGTCTCTTGATGTTAATGGTGTCGTAAGCTGCCGAGAGGTCAACAAATACGACACCAGAGACTCTATTAGCCTCGTACCCATTCTCTATAAACTCTGTCAGTCGAAGGACCTGGCTAGAGCAGGACTTGCCAGGTCTAAAGCCTGCCTGCTCAGGTATTAGAATTGAGTCAATGTCTACTGTGAGGCGGTTAAGTAGGAGTCTCTCAAACAGCTTGTATGTATGACATAACAGAGAAATAGGCCGATAGCTTTTGGGATCGTCGGTGGGCTTACCTGGTTTCGGCAATGCAATGATCCTGGTCCTTCTCCATAATTTGGGGATGTTTGCGTTAGCCATGCATTTGTTATAGAATTCCAAGAGCCACGATACAGCCAAAGGCCCCAGGTGTTTAATCTGATCAACAGTTAAGTCATCGACACCAGCCGCCTTGCCGTTCTTTAGTGCCTTGATGGCCGGAACGATATCTGACTTCCCGTCATGCGAAACGGTTTACGGTTACGGTTTTATTTATTTTTTACTACTACAAAGAACCGGGACCCTGAGTCCCGGTCCTTTGAAAGGCATGCGAGGAGCCGAAGCCAACTCACAGAGGCCCCGTTAGGCATGTATCAGAAAATGTGACACCAACCAACGATTATCCTTGTAAGCACTACGCAACTGCACCAAAGGACAATCCCCGGTTGGTACAGGACTATTACAAAATATGGTGAAAAATGTACTGAACTATGGATTTGTTTTTTTTTTTATTATTATTCCATTTATTTAATTTACATATTTTTAAACATTATTTTACAAAAAAATAAAAAACATAAACATTTAAAAATACAGAAATAATAGCCCACCGGTATCGGGAACAGGGTCCAAGCTACCGATGGTCAGGGCTCCTGAGAGAGGAACCTCCTGACTATATGCACCGTGTCCAGGAATACCGCTTTCTGGATCAAGCCCTTGATCCAGCTGCCTAACGAGAGCCTCCTCAGATGTTCATCGAGGCTTTTGGCTATTATGCCATTGGCCGTCACGACTATCGGCACAATGATTGCTGTATTCACATCCCACATGTCGACAACCTCGCGAGCCAGATCAAGATACTTGCTTTTCTTATCTCTCTCAGCCTTCACGAGGTTTTCGTCATGGGGGACCGCTATATCAACAATCATTGCGCGACGCTCTAGTTGGTCTATCACCACTATGTCAGGCTTATTGGCAACAATAGTCCTGTCAGTGATGATAGACCGATCCCAATACAACGTGACATTGCCATTTTCGAGAACTGGGTCGGGCTCATACTTTTAGTAAGGCACTTCCGATTCCACAAGATTGTATTTAAAAGCAAGTTGCTGATGAATAATCATGGCTACAAGGTTGTGTCTATGCAAATAGTATCCGTTAGCCAGACTAGAACAACCGGAGATAATGTGACGGATAGATTCACCCAGCCGGTGACATGCCCGACAGATGTCAACTGTGCCATCCTTCACAATGTATTTCCGGTAGTTGTTCGTCATCATAACTTCGTCCATAATCGCAAAGACAAAACCTTCTATTTCCCCGAAAAGGTCACCAAATCGCAGCCAGGCCACGGACGCTAAAAGATCTACATCGGGCCAATGTAGGACCCGGTAGAAGCGTCCGTGAAGCTCCTTGCTCTGCCATACCTCCCTGCGGTCATTAGTATCTAATACTATAGGTTTGCGCCAGTTCTCGTTAGCCAAGGAGAGCGGGGTAAGGCCCTTGTCCACCACTACCACATCTCGATGCATACCCACGTCGGCGGCCTGGAAGTATTCCCTAAGACTGCATACCTTGCGGTTGTGCAGGGTCTTAGCATTTAAAAAGCCTCGACCCCTACACTTCCGCGGGATATACAGTCTCATGACCGATGACCGTGGGTGATGCATACGATTTGCGGTAAGCAGCGTGCGGACTCTCCTATCCAGGGCGTCAAGTTCTGTCTGAGTCCATTTGAGTATGCCGAAAGAACACATCAAGACCGTTGCAGGCGAGCACCTTGTTTCCGCCTGATAAAAGACTATTTAGTACTTTATTCAGGCGGCCATAGAAGCGTTCCTTCAACGCCTGTTTCACGTCACTAGCATTGATGCCTAATGCTTCCGACATACCAAAATACTTGTGAGTTTCGGTTGAGGAAAGGGATCGAAGGTGTATGGAATCCGAGAGTTGTATTCCTATGGATTCCATAATCTCCCCTCGCTTTACATGCATGACTGCACATTTGTCCACACGAAATTATAAAAAAAAAAAAATAAAAAAAAAAACGTCGTTATAAAACGACATTTCTGTTTATTGGAGTCGGTCAAGAATGGAGAAGTTACGTTTCGAATTTACGAGTGGGAGCGGGTGGGATTGATGGCAAATCTAATGTATTGGCCATAACCTCAGTAACAACGAGCGACGAGAAGACATATGCTATACCAGAAACATTACAAGCAGCTGGTCATCATAGAGAGATAATAAAAACATCGGCCTACAGTAAAGTGAAAAATAGTTTAACAAAAAGATACCAAACTCGAAGGGTTTGGATTACATTGACAGAAGAACTGAGAAAAACCTACATTGATGAAGATGGTAATTTGCAATTTTCAGACCAGTTTTTAGAAGAAATAAACCTAGAGAAAGCTACCGCTGGGAGTGAAATAACAATTGATTCATTGGAAAAGTTGTTTGAGAAATTATTGGAAAATACACAGGAACCAAAACAGCAAAACTTGAAATATATTGCAGAAAAGTTTGTAATTGAAAAGTTTACAAGTAAGAACTCTAATGCTGAACAATAGATTGATATTTTTGAAAAAGAGTGCATATCAAAGCATATGCACATCAAAGCGGATGTCACAACAGATGAGAAAAAAAATTAATTACTCCGGTTGTTTATGGACAAGAGCTGTGTGGATTAGTACAGTTCCATGATTATCAAATTGACTGTTAACTCGGAGTGGTCAACATGGAAGAACAAATTTTGTGAGTCATTTGCAAACAAGGGATGGAACCCGGTAACATATGCACTGTTGTTTAAATTTAAAGATGGATCACTGTTGGATTATGCCATACGAAAAGAAAAACTGCTGTTGAATATGAGAAGATCGATTGATACAGGTACTTTGGTAGATATCATAGTGGCTGGTTTGCCGGACTTTATTCTGAATAAAATTGATCGAGAAACACGTACAGATACAGTGGATTTGTTTAATGAAGTAAGCAAGTATAAACATATGGTAAATAAAAAAAAAATATTGCCTAAAAGAAAATTTGGTGATGGAAGTTTAATAAGGACAAATGATAAAAGCGAAGAAAAAGTCCATGAAAAATTTGTGAAAAATTGAATAAAGGCAGCCGATTTCACCCGGAAGCTTTATGCTGGTTTAGAACAAATGAGGTAGAAAAAATAAAGAAAAATTTAATTAAACATGTCAACAATTCTGTGATCGAAACGGAGTTGAATGAAACTGATAAAAAAAACGAGCACTAACACCATTAATAAATGTCAAACTACTAGTAAACGAGGTGTTAGAAATAAACGGCGTTTATGATTCAGGCTCAAATGTTTCCCTAATTAATTCAAATTATTGAAAATAAAAGGAAAAGGAAACAATTTGAATGAAGCAGACTTAATAACAATTAATGGTGTTCAAAAGATAAGTGGTATGACAAATTTGAAAAAAAAAATCTTAAACTTGGAGAAAAACGTAGATGTGTGTGTGTATATTATGGATAAACAAAACTTCAAGTATGATTTTTTAATAGGACTTGACTTAATACAAAAGTTCAGGTTGATACAAAATGAAGACTTGAAAATAACCCAGAAACTTCCCTTGGAATATGAAAATACTAACAAAATGGAAAGAATTACTTCTAAAGATAAGATGAATTATAAAAAAAAAATTATAGATGAAAACAATATTAAAACTAAAGATAACTACATAATTAATTTCAATGAGCACGTAAAAGAAGACGACTTTAAAATTAAAATAAACCATTTGGATGAACGTCAACAATCTGAAATTAACAACTTAGTAAGCACATATGAATCAATTTTTGCAAAAAACAAATATGATATTGGCACTGTCAATGGATATGAAGCAAGAATAGACCTGTTAGTAGATAAATACTGCAGTAAGAGACCTTACAGATGCACTTTAGAAGATAAAAAGGAAATAGAAGAGCAAATCGCAAAATTATTAGATAACAAGCTAATAGAAGAATCATACAGTCCTTTTGCTGCACCGGTTACTTTAGCATCCAAAAGAGAAGATAACAGAAAATCAAGACTATGTATAGATTGCAGAGATTTAAATAAAATAATAATACCTCAAGCTCAACCGTTTCCGCTAATTGAAGATTTCATGATGAAGACCAGGAATTGTAATTTTTTTTAACATTAGACATCAACTCTGCATTTTGGTCTATACCTTTGCGAATTGAGAACAGGAAAAAGACAGGTTTTGTAACACAGGGGGGACATTTTCAGTGGACTTGCCTACCTTTTGGACTTAAGACTGCACCAGCGATTTTTCAGAGTATTTTAAATAATATACTCAGAAAGTATAAGCTTATTGATTTCGCCGTAAACTACATTGATGACATCCTCATATTTTCAAGAACTTTTGCTGAGCATATGAATCATCTCACGCAATTATTTGAAGCCATCAAGACAGAAGGTTTTAGGTTAAAATTTACAAAATGTACATTTGCCTCAGACTCGGTAAAATATCTAGGCCATATCATACAGAACAATTCAGTTAAACCAGTGAAGGACAATTTGATTTCAATAAAGAGCTTTCCGGTTCCAAGAACTCAAAAGACTAGAATATAAGACAATTCTTAGGAAAGATTAATTTTTATCATGAACTAGCTGTTCCCCGCGGCTTCGTTCCCGTGGGCCACCCCATAGAACCCGTTTTCGGGATTAAAAAATAACCTATGTTACTCAGGAATAACGTAGCTTTCTATTGGTGAAAGATTTTTTTAAATCGGTCCAGTAGTTTCGAAGCCTATTCGGTACAAACAAACAAACAAAAAAATCTTTCCTCTTTATAATATTATATATAGTATAGATATGTACCTAAGAGTGCAATAATACTAGACCCATTACATAACCTATTGCGGAAAATCAGAAATTCGTTTGGTCCGAAGAGTGTCAAAAAGCATTTGACACCATGAAGAACCTGCTATGTTCTCAACCAGTACGGGAAATTTTTGACCAAGAATTGCCTATAAATATTTACACTGATGCTTCTTTGGAAGGTATTGGTGCTATCTTAAAACAAGTACAACCTGATGGACAGGAAAAACCAGTAGCATACTTTTCAAAAAAACTTAATGAAGCACAGAAGAAGAAAAAAGCAATATATTTAGAATGACTAGCTATAAAAGAAGCAGAGAAGTACTGGCAATACTGGTTAATAGGAAAATCATTCACAGACTATTCAGATCATAAACCGCTTGAGAACATGAATTTGAAATCAAGAACTAACGAAGAACTGTGTGACTTGACATACTATCTGTCGCAATATGAATTTAAAATAAAATATACACCTGGAAGACAAAATTTAGAAGCAGACTGCCTTAGCAGGAATCCTGTATTGGAACCAAATGAAAACACAGATGAGCAACTCTAAGTTGTGAACATTATGAAACTGGATGATATTCTAACGGATCAATATAAAAATGAAGAAATAAAAAAAAAAACAAGTTAATTGAAAAAGACAAGATCTTCTTCAAGAAGGTTAAGAAAAAAGAGAAAATAATAATATCAGAAGAATTTAGCATACAACTTTTAAAAACAATACTAGACTTATGTCATATCGGAATCGGACAGATGCAGAAGACTATGAGCCCGCTATTTACAACCAAAAACTTGGCAAAAAATATAAAAATGATTTGTAGGACCTGTGAAATATGCATTAAAAACAAATCAAGGGTACACGACAAATTTGGGTTTATGTCACATCTAGGTCTGGCCACAAAGCCATTTGAAATAATGTCTATAGACACAATTGGAGGTTTCGGTGGTTCTAGATCAACGAAGAAATATCTGCATCTCTTAGTGGATCATTTTACTCGGTATGCATTCATCTTAACATCGAAAACACAGAGTGCAAAAGATTTTGTAAAACTGATTATGAGCATAACAGATGTAGAGGACATTGGCATGGTTCTAACTGACCAATACCCAGGAATAAATTCGAAAGAATTTAAGACATTTTTAAAGGACAAGCACTTTTGGTATTTACAGCAGTGAATGCTCCATTCTCAAATGGCCTAAATGAGAGGTTAAACCAAACATTGGTAAATAAGATTAGATGCTGTATAAATGAAGAAGAAAAAAATCCTGGACAACCATAGCTCATGAATGCGTTAAAAAATATAATGAAACTTGTCACTCAGTCACCGGGTTTTTACCTGCCTACCTTTTACATGGTACAGATGTCTCAATTTTACCAACAGAATTAAAACAAAAAAAGTCACATAGTGATTGGATTACAGACAGGAAAATGGCCCTTGAAAATACCATAAAATCTCATGATTACAACAAAACAATGTTTGATAAAAATCGGAAATACTATGAATTTAATGTAGGAGACAGGGTATACGAGTATGTGGATAATGGCAATAAATTAAACAGGAAAAAGTTGTACGAACTAAGAATTGGACCATATAAGATTGTAGGAAAAGTTTCTAGTTCAATATACAGGATAGATACGAGCCACAGGAAAATTGAATTAAATCTTTTCCATATCACAAAATTGATACCAGTCTCTGTAATTGAATATGAGGAAGACGAAGGATAGAATGGTATTCACGAAAATTTTCTTCCCTTGTGGGGGAGAAAATTTTCGTGAATACCATTCTTCGTAAAGAAATTAACGTTTCTTTATTTAAATTCTGCCGTGACTGGCTGTCAGTATAGGAGTGCTGTCAATGGTGAAGTTTTAAAGGTTATGAAAATATTGTGTATGAGACTAAACATTATTATAATATTGTAAATAGATTTATAAAGTTAACTCAGTGAACAATAAGCGTTAAATGTCGTTTCTTTGTTTAAAGGTAAGTTCTCTTAGATTCAGTGTTATGATGTGTAGTATGGTCATAGAATAACTCATTGAAATAAAATCTTTGTTTACAGAGCAACACATTGTTTATTTCACTATCTATAATAAGATTAACGTTATATATATATATGACAACATTATTAAAATTTAATTTTATGCAGATATTACGGTTATATAATACGGTTTGATAAATAAATTATAGAAAATACCAAGAGCTAAGAATTTTTTTAATGTCACTCTTGACAAGTCAGGCCTTTATTATTATTATTATTTGTGTACAACCCCGTGCCCCACTCTACGATATTGGAGGCACTCCGGTACCACGGAGTGCCCCAATAACTGCAGCACCTCCTGGCAAGCTACTTGGAGGACACTCGCGTAATATTAATATCACCCTACGCTCGTGTTTTAATAACCCTTATTATATGACCATTGCATAAACTACTATTAATTACCTAAGTAAAAACAGCTAAAGACAAAAATACACAGATTATTGGCCTTGAAATAAGACATACTTGTTAAGAAGTTGCCTTTTTGTTTGTTAAATATTAATTTTAATCATCGCTTACCATCAGATAGTGGTCAAGCGCGAGCATAGAGACTATAAAAAAAAATTCGATAGTGCATCTGCGAATTAATTTAGCGTTCTGTTATAACTTTTATCAATTCAGTAACATGGTTTGATGTGAGAAATTCTCCAATTTGATGATTATTTATATCTCGAATTTTTTTTTCCATTAAACTTTCTTAATATTTTGGCCATCATTTCTTTTTTTTATAGTTTTCTAGTTGAATGACAAGTTGAGTCACTTTATTTTTTTTTATCTTGTCTCTTGATGGATATACAAGCAAATATGTTATGAAATATGAAACTGTTTTCGCGAAAATCTAAATTGGCCCATATGTTTTTATCGTGTTGACTCAGGACCTTGACAATACACCTTTTAGGGATTATAGACCTCAGTATCTGGTATAAATTTATTTATATATATTTATTTATTTGATTAGGTTCATCAACAATTGTTTACACTTAATTATAACAAAAAATAGATGCTTAAACTAATCTTATAGTGCAACAATTACTTAGAGGCAAATTCACAATTTCACAATTTTAAAGAATCTCAAAGCTATCTCACATAGTAATAAGCGCTAATTATTAATACAAGTGAATGAGTACATAAAATAGATGACATTAATAAAATTGGTAAAATTAATTATAAATTAGTTTAAAATATAAAAATTGGTTAAAAAAAGTAAAAAATTGGTAAAAAATATACAATTGATTCAATTAATAAAATTGATTAAGCTATAAAATATACAAAATTGCTAAATTACCTAACATTATAAACAAAATATGTTTTGTTTTCAAAAATGTATTAAAATTTGATAAAATTCACACAACAATTAACTTGTGAAGATCTATAGATCTAAAAGAAAATACATGCAATTAATTAATGTGGTAAACATTACAATAACAAGTTTAAGTGCTACTCGATAAACTCATTAGAATGGATTTCAGTCTAGCCAAAGAGTCAAAGTGAAGATTGACAAAATCACTATAGCCATTTACTGCCTTAAACATTCTTGCATAGGGCGAATTAGCTCCCAAAACGTTTCTCCTCGACGGTGGTAAATGAAGTGTGATGGCTCTACGCGGGATCCTAGCAGGAGCCCGAAAATTGAAAAGCGTAAGCAGAAAAGGACTGTCTATTTTATTCTTTATGATTTTATAGGCAAATATGGCGCCAATCAGTTGCCTAAGCCTTTCCAGTGATCTCATGTTAAAATGTTGTAACCTTTTGTTATAAGAACGTATTTTATTAGCGATACCGTTAGACATGACATGACATGTTTGAGACGCAGCGAATTTGAGGCGTAGTGAGGACGCCAAACCACACTGTTATTTTCCAGAATGTTACGAATAAGACTATTATAAAGCATTATTTTTGTCCTATTATGACGAAATGACTTACAATTCCTTAGGACGAACCCTAACATTTTCGAAGCTCGTTTAATGATATTGTCTAGGTGTGGCGTAAAAGTTGACTTCTTATCAAAAAGAACACCAAGGTCCTTTATGGTTTTTACTTCCTTAATATTACTGCGCAATGGGTAATTTTTTTATGAGAATTTCACGTGGTAGCATTTTTTTGCATGCAGTTCCATTCTGTTATTATTACACCATTGAACGAGACGATTGAGATCATCTTGTAGGAGTTAAAGATCTTCCTCATTCTTGATTATCCATAAAAACTTTAAATCGTCAGCGAACACGTGCGTACCCTGAGGAACACCGGAAGAAACACACTGAAGGGTCAATTTTAAAATCTATCCTTTAAATACGAGCCCAGCCACTCCAATAAAGATCCAGAGATGCCATAAGAGCGCAACTTGGCTATTAAGATTTTGAGGGATACTTTGTCAAAAGCCTTGCCGTATAAATATCCGTACAAATAACATCAGCTTGATGGCCTGCATCAACAGCTTTAATAAGAAGTTCTGTAAAGGGGACTAAAAGTGATCTTGTATGTTCAGAACATAACGTTGTGTTCCTCTGTTTGTTATTTGTTTGCAACTCTGTGTCAGCTCGTTATCATTTTTTATTTTGACAGCATCTGCTTAAGTTGACAGTTGACATTAGAGACTGGTCTAGAAAAAATTCGTGAACGAGCACGTGCGACGCGGTATCGGGTTCTCGTTTGATTATATTGTAATCTCAAGATAATCAACCCACCTTATTTGTAATTGCGTTCGCCATTCGCGGGTGGTATATTGCTTCGCCCGGTGCATTTGGTATAAAAGCGCAGCGAGGTGCTTTTGCCGGGAGCTTGTCTTGGAGTCTGCAGATAATACCAACAGACCACGCCCCATATGCCTTCTTGTATTATATATATTCCCCCCCCTACCAACTCCTCGGCCAAGCACGGGATTGTGCGAACACAGAAGATCATCATGAGGATCAAATGTAAGTTCTACCACAATTGTACCACTTTCCACCTGTCAGACAGAAAACAGTATCTCAAGAAACAGCCCCTTGCGACCGCTGCCACGAACCGTGGTTTCGCGGGCATAGACCTGGTGGGATCCAAGAGTAGCAGCACTGTTCATGGGCCCCAGAGTTGCCTCTTGGTTGTGATCCTCACGGATGTACATCCATTTGGTAGCAGAGCGCAGTTTGAATTCCACGATCATAGAATAGAATAGAATATACTTTATTGTACACCATAAAAGTTACACATATATTTTATAAGAAAAACTTAATTGTACGGGTACAAAGGTGGTCTTATCGCTGACAGCGATATCTACCAGACAACCTTTGGATGGACTGAAGGAACTAAGATTGAAAAAAGGGGGTAGCCTGTGGTGTACTACTATTACATTAAAACAAAAATATATACAAAACTATATTCTTATAATAAATACTATCCATAAACTTAAATACACATATACTTACTAGGAGGGATCAAAAAGTAGTGAGAACGACATACTCCTTGGAAAAAATAAAAATAAAAATTGGATCCCACGAAAAATCTTTGTCAGCTAAAATACCCAGGTCTTTCACTGAGTCGCTGTATGGAATAGCTGAGCCATCAAAGACAATCCGTGGGCGCTGCGACCAGTTTATTTTAGAACGCAACCTAGGACTGCCGACAACAATGACTTGAGTCTTCGTAGGATTCACGTTCAGACCGTGAGTCAAACTCCAATCAGAAACACGATCTAAATCTTTATTGACCATATCAAATGCCTCAGACGATTCATCTACCGGAGCTTGAGAATAAATTTGCAGATCGTCAGTGTAAAATATGCACATTTATCAATATTAATAGTTGACTCGCCAACGCACCACCGCACAGGCCGACAGTCCGATAACGACTGATCGCCCCACCACTCGGACCGGTATTTATAACCGAGCAGCGTGTGCGCACGAGGCAGCTTTACAATACTGTTATCGGCTTGTAGCGCGATCTATTGATATCTACATACACTACATCCCTTCCTTGTTTTAAACAGTTGGATGTAACCAGAATTATTAATAAGACATTTAGCATATTCTGATTTTTATTATTGGCATCTCTGGCATAACAAAATGACAGCACAATAATTTAAAAATCATTTACAGGTTTAATTTAGTGTTTCCTTTTACCCTTCCTCTTCTTCTATTCCATTTTCTGATTCCCATCTCGGGCCTACTGATGAAGGTTCCCCCTCTCCATCCAATTTCTCTAACGTTAGTTGAGAACTCATGTTATTAATTAGTTACCTGGAACTAATAAATTAATACACGAATCGTCTCGCGCGCTAGCCCTACTTTGATCCTCCCGAACAAGCCGGGCTCCAAACAGGCTCCAGCACCGTAAGCCAACCTGCCTTTCCGCTCAGCGTCTGTGGACCACGTGAAAGTTCTCAACTTGATCGAGACTTGGGCTGCTCTGCAGTTCCTCCAACGGCGCCAAATCGACCACCGGTACATCGAGGTAACAAAGCGCGGGCACAAAAACACCACAACGCTAGTCCGGCCTTGCGACCTGGCTCCGGAATCCATCCCTCCGCAGCGAGGTGTAGGACAGGGAGATGCCACCTCTGAAACCGTCCACCGCTGCACTGGAAGACGCCTTCAAGGCTCCGTTCCGGAGAGGGCCAGAGATCGACGTCAACGGCGAGCACATCGCTCACCTTCAGTTCGCCGATGATATAGCTGTCATGGCTGAGACCATGGAGGTCCCCAGTACAACGCTCGATTACCTCAGTAGAGCTTCCGAAAGAGTGGGTCCAAAAATTAATATGGATAAACCAAAGTGATGTTAAACGCCCATGTCGCGCCCACTCCCGTCAAGATCGGAGACTACACATCCGCAGCCGTGGACAACCATGGCAGGTCCAACCTCAAGAGAAGTCAAACGTCGAATCTCACTCGGCCAGGCAGTGTCCGGGAAGCTGCGCGGCATCCTCTCGTCCAGGTTGGACGGGGACGGCCACGCTTTCTTTTGCCCTGGGGATTCCAATCCAGCGCTTGCTTCGGTATGTGATCAGAATCCCTTCGCAGCTTGTGGCTTGAACGTGAACTCCGTTTGCGACGCTTGATCTGGCGGTCGATCGGGCTCTCGTGGCATTGCTTCAACAGCTCTACGTTGTTGATGGTCTCAGGCCAGTAAATGAAGAGTATGTGACAAAGACAGCGGTTTACGACGACATGGATCTGGCGAGACATTTCTTTTGTGACCTTCCACGTTTCGCACCCGTAAAGCAGCACAGATTTGAGTTGAGAAGATTTAAGTTTAATCCTTCGGGTCAATTTCCGCGATTGCCAAACAGGTCTCAGCTGCGCGAAGGTAGCTGATCGTGCTTTAGTGATCCTTGATACGATGTCCTCATCACTACCTCCAGTTTCTGACACGACGCTCCCGAGGTAAGTGAATTTGTGGACGCGTTCCACTGCTTCTGTGCCAATCAGCAACGGTGAAGTATTCTTCACACCAGATCTCAACTCTTGAGTCTTCCGGGTGTGAACAGTATGTACATAAAAAGTACCATTACTGCTTACTTCTTTTTTTTTTCTTTGATAACTGTCAATTTAATGACCTTAGTTATAATCTACTGCTATTTCTGTCATTCTCTGATGACTGTCAATTTAATGACCAGTAGTTATAATCTACTGCTATTTCTGTCATTCTCTGATGACTGTCAATTTAATGACCAGTAGGTATAATCTACTGCTATTACTGTCATTTTCTGATGACTGTCAATTTAATGACCAGTAGTTATAATCTACTGCCTGTCAATTTAATGACCAGTAGTTATAATCTACTGCCTGTCAATTTAATGGCCAGTAGTTATAATCTACTGCCTGTCAATTTAATGACCAGTAGTTATAATCTACTGCCTGTCAATTTAATGACCAGTAGGTATATTCTACTGCCTGTCAATTTAATGACCAGTAGATATATTCTACTGCCTGTCAATTTAATGACCAGTAGTTATATTCTACTGCTTGTCAATTTAATGACCAGTAGGTATATTCTAATGCATTTATGTGCTCTTTGATTTATTAATTTAGAACTAATCATGTAGTACAAATCAAATAACTAATCATGATGTCAAGGGTTCGACTCCCAGGTCGAGCAGTGTCACTCGGTTTCTCCATCAGGAACCTCCCAATAATACACCATATGCGTGATCTTATGTCACGCCAGTGTTTGCCACCTAGGCTCACAGTTGCCACAATGGCCAACTAGGCTACTCTTAACCAAACTAGATTATTGGGTTCGTGAAAATAGGGAAATTTTAGAATTCTAGCTTTATTCCAACCAAATCTTAAGTTTTAACTAACTTTAACCACAATCTTACCAAAGAAACTTTAAAACTCTACTGCAGTAAAACTGGCAAGCCAACAGGATCCCTCGAGTAAAGCCTCTAACGCCTCGGCTCTCTAGCCGACCAGCAGTCGCATTTCACACAACGGTCTATCTACACCCAGACCTCCGACAGAGCTAAACGCAATATTGCGCACCTACGGACTACTTGTATTGCCTCAAAATATATCGATTTACGGCCACGACTACGCTTAACCACTGGTACGGTCGAACACACACTACGGCCGATAGACTGAATTAACTAACCTTCTACAGCTTGCTCATCAATCATTATCATCGTAATCAACATCGACTGGAACGTGAGTACCCACTATCATCTTCCTAAACCTATCGTGTGTATACTTCTATGTTCTAAGCGTACCTTTTTAAAGCTTTCAGTGTATTACGATCACCGATAGCGAAAGATTCCTCTAAGCCTTAGTAGTAATTGATCAGAACCCGTATCAGCTTAGATAACATACGACGCTCATGGCACGACTGTCGCAGTAGCTAGTGAAACTCATGCCACCAATATTATCATTACCTCAAGTGATCGACCAACACGATGTGTGTCACTTCACATAGAGTCTACGACTTCTAGGTTATTACAAAACCAATACAACGATAGTCTCCTTTGAGACCCATGTCCCGGATACATCACCAGCTGCCCATCGCCCCCTGATCAACTCACAAGTGAATTGCAGGTAAGACTACAGACAAGTGCATACAGTGCGACCTAATAGCCACGGTATGTGTTCTCCTGCTTGGTGGAGGAACTCCCCTCACTGTTATCTACGTTCAACTCGTTAGGAGCACTACTTAGAGGCATCCTTTGTATGCCTCGTGAGCGTACTTATTCGTTCTATTACTATTTAAAGATTTCAAAGGATAGCGATCGCGGGATCTAATACTATCATATTGTTACTTTGAAACTAAGCAAGTGAATTAAGATCTGAAGATGAAAATCGATCGATCGATCGATCGAGATTGTTGTAAATCGTCCCGAGACATAAGATCTGTTCTGAATACATGTACTTGACCAATGACCAGTATTGGTTAAAGCAGCTACAATACTAACTCGCTCAAACATTTAAAATGACAGTTGTGCAGTCCTTTACAAGGGATATCTCATCCTTACTGAATAAAATTTTGAAACTATTACCGTCAATAATAAATTTATTATGTACTGTTTTTGTATGTAATTGGCTTTGTACTAGATATGTCTCAATTACCTAGTGATAGTGCTAGGTATAAATACAACCAATTCAATGATTAAACACAATTAACTCAAAACTTATCATTTTATTTGGAATTATCATTTTTTTTTTTATGAGGTACGGCATTGTTACCATATCGCTCTAATGGCCTACAGTGATATTCTTCAACAACACTAATACTTGACCAGTGATAGCCAATATGGATTATGACCTGACATGACCCATACTGTATACAAAACCGGAAGTTTGAACAATAAACACTTGTCCTGAGCCATAACAAAATGAAAACGACTCACCAGATTGGCATAAAGATTCGTGTGTATGGATCCACACATCCACACACTCCTCCTTGACCTGTCCAGCTCCTTGGTTGTTGCTCCGCTCCGGACTGGTTTTTCATTATTCGAGATTCTGAGGGTAGTCGCAGAAAACTCGACGACTTCTTAAATTAGTCCCACATTGTCTGCCATGTAGACGCGAAGCTGAAGGACTTACTTCTACTGCATTCAGTTTTGGTGGGACCATAACAATACGACGCCGACGGTGTAGTGTGCCACCAGTGTGCACAGTGTGTTTTACGAGGTTGAATTTCACAGCACTACTCAGCAAGTGCACTACTTATCGTATACATTTGATGCACTTCAAAAACGAACCGCCACTGATTTTAACTGTCACCGTCATTCCACACTTTCTTTTTCTTGTATTTGTTTTTTTTTTAATGATTTTATAACAAAGTCTTCATGTTCCTTTTAGTGAAAAACAGCTTTATTTATTTCTTTATTTTAATTACTTTATTCACTCTACGGTTTTCTCCTCGTCGCCAATGTAAAATATGCACATTTATCAATATTAATAGTTGACTCGCCAACGCACCACCGCACAGGCCGACAGTCCGATAACGACTGATCGCCCCACCACTCGGACCGGTATTTATAACCGAGCAGCGTGTGCGCACGAGGCAGCTTTACAATACTGTTATCGGCTTGTAGCGCGATCTATTGATATCTACATACACTACAGTCAGCATAAAGGTGGTAGGACAAGAGAAGTTCATTGTAAAGGATCTAATCTTTATCTCTCAAATTATTCGAAGATTGTAACGATATAATCGGATATATTTTTAAACAAGTACTCGGTTCAACCGTCAAATCACGATTAAATGCATTTCACCTCGACTTAAAACGTCACAAGTGTCATACAAAGTGCTGCCATACTTAACTCTCGATTCGATACAATTAAATAATCGATTAAATATTCGACTATAATTATAACAACTACTATTTTAATTTGCTTTTACTTTAGATACAAATACATAGTATTCGTGTTTACATGTTTGCTAGGATATTATCAAAATACCCACATCTTGGCTAATTAACCTTACAGCTCGGCCATCCTGTGTAAGTGAGTCCTCTCACTTGTTTACTAATTTGATAATACATAATAAAATTATAAAACAAAACATAGGTAATAGCTTGATTAACAATACATACATACTTCTGTAACTAATTTCATTTTTCAATAATAATTCATATCGCAAGGTAAATTCTTTACTTTACAGTTCAACTAATATATTCAAAAATTTCATCACAAACAAAATTTTAAGTGATATTATATTCGTGTTACATCTAAGTTTATCTCAATTCAGCTTATTTTTATCTAGGTCAAAATCTTTATCAAAATTCAAATTCATAAATTGGAATCAGCATTCTCATTCTTTGATTCTTGCACAATCTGTCACTCATCTTTGGTCATGTGTGCGGCACCGTTATCTTGGTACCATTCATAATCTGCACTGACCTCTATGACAAATTGTGCTCACATCGTATAATCTTACTCACTATCTTGCAATCATAATACGTGCGACATCGATTTCTCAATGCCATTCATTATCTGCACTGATTGCTCATATATAGATATATATCATCTTAATGATGACACGCAATTCTTACTCATTTTCTATTCATATTACTACTACTACTACTATTTCATTATTATCGCCCAAATCAAATAATCTTATTGTTCCTACCTACTACTATGTAGAGTAATAGATCACTCTCTGTCTACCTCTATTTCTCTACCCTCACTCTGATAACTGTCAGTGCTGTCACTGGCGTAACCTTTGAAATTCATCCAAGGATGAATTTTGTCAAGCGCGACAAGTTTTTCATATCTCTTGTTACCCTTTTTAGTTAAAGAAGTATCTTCGACGAAAAATCTGTCATTAGGTAATATTTTGAGGTTTCGATAGGGGCCTTGGAATTTGGGGATGAGCTTATGTGATTTTCCTACATGATCTTTGTTTATAACTGTCCTCTCTACCCTGACTAAATCACCTACATTATATTTTGTCCGACTCTTCCTATGCTTATTGAACTGCTTTTTAGCATATTCCTGTTGTTTTTCTATCCTTAGCCTAGCATTTGATTTCAGTTTTAGTAACGCATCACCATCGATTCGTTCAGTTGTTTCGGCAATTACGTTACTCAATACGTTTTCCGACGCATTCGTCAATCTACAACCGAACAACAGCTCAGAGGGACTTTTCCCTGTTGTCTTATTAGTAGTGGTATTAATACCTAATTGTACGTCACCTTTGTATTCGTCCCATAAGTTGTCATTCCCGTCATGACATTTTGTACTTAGAGCATCAGTTATGGTTCGGTTAAACCTTTCGACTTGTCCATTCGCTCTTGGAGTGGCTACTGCATTCAAGATGTGCTTTATTTTTAATTGATCCATAAAACTCTTAAATTTTGCACTTGTGAAACAAGAGCCTCGATCTGTTATAAGACGAGAAGGAACGCCGAAATAACTAAAATGTTCCTTAAACACCTTGATCGCCGTAGTCGTCTTAGTATCTTTAACAGCTCGTATATTGATAAATTTTGTAAAAGCGTCTATAATAACAAGTAAATACATGTTGCCCCTTCTAGAGCGAATGAATGGGCCCAGATGATCAGCATGAAGTGTATGGAATGGTTTCTCTAACTTAGGTATTGGATGGAGCATTCCCTCTTTGGGGCCACCAGGTGCCGTATGATGCGCACACTCCAAACAAGCTGAGACATATTTCTTAGTGAACCTACGCATTTTTGGAAACCAAAATATGCTTTTGATACGGCTCAGCGTTTTTTCGAAGCCAAAATGTCCCACCTCATCATGGTTCATGCGCAGCACCTGCCACCTACACCCTCTCGGAACTACCCATCGTAACCCTTCGTCTAAAATTTTATACATATAACTACCTTTTAACATATAATTCTTACGCACGTCAGCTACAAATTTAGTCTCGTCATCTTCTAAGATGTCTTTTATGCGTTTAATTTCGCTATCATCACCCTGTACAGTAGCGATCCAATCGCGAACGTCTACGTGTAGAACATCAAAAACATGCTCCATATCCGCTTCGGATGGGTCACTCATAGGGGCACGACTGAGAGCATCTACGTGAGCCATACGCGAACCCGGTCTGTACTCAATTTCGCAGTCATACTCCTGAAACTGGATCCACTAGCGAGAAATTCGTGGTACAAGATCCCTCTTAGTTAAGGTAGTACGAAGTGCGTTACAGTCAGTGACTATTTTAAATCTTAGTCCTAGTAAATAGACTCGGAAACGATTTAATGATGCGACTACCGCTAAGGTTTCCAACTCAAAAGAGTGAAATTTTTGCTCGTCTACCGTGGCTTTACGGCTGTAATATGCCACTGGCCTGAGTAAGCCGTCAGTACTTCGCTGTAGGAGAATCCCCGCAATACCTAGTTTCGACGCATCCGTATGAATTTCGGTCTCTAATCGGGGGTCATATAAAGCTAATATAGGGCGTTCAACTAATTTTGTCTTCAAAACTCTAAATGACTCCGCCTCCTCTGCCTTCCATTTCCATTCGAATTCAGACCTTAACAGGTCGGTTAGTGGACGGGCAATAAGGGCGAAGTCTTTCACGAACCTCCGGAAAAAGCTAGCCAGGCCTCGCCTGATATCATGAACGTTCCGCGGAATTGGAAAGTTTTCTATAGCTAGAGTCTTGCACTTCCCTGGACGTATCCCCTCACCACTAACATAAAATCTTAGGAACTCTAGCTCGGTACAGAAAAAGCTACATTTTTTTATCTTAAGTGTAAGACCTGCGTCTTTTACGAGTTGAAGTACCTCCTCTAGCCGTCTCATTCCCTGATCAAAGGATCTCAAAGGAATCAATACGTCATCCATATAAACGATCGTATAACCGACTTTAGAAAGTATTTTGCTCATTGCTTGTTGAAATACCGAAGGAGCATTTGCTAAACCAAAAGGCATGCGTTTAAACTGATATTGCCCATCGGGAGTAACGAACGCAGTCTTGTCTTGAGATTTTGCCTCTACTGGAATTTGGTAGTAGCCAGATGCAAGATCTAAACTTACAAATAAAGAATTACCAGCTAGCCTATCAAGCTGATCATCAATTAAGGGTAACGGATAGTGTTCCTTTTTTGTTTTATTATTTAATGTACGATAATCAACGCATAGCCTGCTTTCACCAGTCTTTTTCTTTACCAGTAAGACTGGGCTAGCGTAAGGCGAGTTTGACTCACAAACTGTCTGTCTGTCACAAACTACCGGTTGCAAGTCACTTAATTGAATTTCCATCTGAACTACATTAGTCAATCCCAGGTCTTTTAGGTTGTCCGAGAAACATGTTTCGAACCTTTTGAGCATATCTTTTAATTGGTTAACCTCATATTCACTTAGCTGTTTGCCATAATTGAAGGCAGACTTGGTCTCAGAATTTTCAAAATCTAATAAATTAATACTCAAGTTATTCCTGGTACAAACGACGCGTGTAATGAGAGTACCCTTATTTAAACTAACCGTGTTGTCACTAAAGTTTTGCACCAGTAACCTAACCTCTCCATTTTCTATTTCATATTCACCAGGAATCAAATAATATTCATTCTGTGACATGCTGCGTAAGGAGCCACGAACCTGGACTATACCCAAATATTTGTTTGTAGAAATACAGGGTAATGGATACATTTTCTTAGGAGGTATTTCAATATCGGTTTTCAAACTTAATTCTAATTTAACTGATTGATCACGAGTAAATATTAATGAATGTGTAGTTTTCGTTATGATTATACCTGGTTTCTCTGTAAAACTGTGCACAATTAAAACTGAATATTTAATAACGCTATCGTCGACGACGTACGCTTTGACCTCCTCCACAATATCTTGAATTTCAATAGTGACGTTTGATACGCCCACTGGTATTACTATACTCTCACCTATACCTCTCATAGTCGGTAAGTTACTATCAGTCCACGTGATTCTCCTCTTAACAGCCTCACTGTAACGAATCAGCGTACATTGGCTACCCAAATCTACGTAGCCTTGAATAACTTCACCGTTGAGTTTTAGATTAATTAAATATTTAGTGTCATTAGTACTATTTGTTTCAATACGCATCACGTCTTTTTCTTTAGGTTTATCAACTTTATTTGCTGAGTCAGAGGGTAATCTGGGACAGTTAATTGACAAATGACCTAATTTGGCACAAACATTACACTTCAATATCTTTTTTGTGCATCTAGAACTGAAATGCCCAGGTTCGTTGCAGTTAAAGCATACAATTGACACAACATTGTTTGGCTTCGAAGTCTTAGTTTCGCTGCCATTACCCATTTGCTTAGAACTATTACTATATGATAAAGGGGTAGTGTTGTTACGTTTATCAAAATTCGCCCTTGACCTATCTTTCTCTTGACTCTTTACCATAGGGTCAAAGTCTGGGATCACATTGCCTAGCATAGGAAATTTATTACCATCAGATCGATTTTTGGTTAAAGCTTCCACTAAAGTTGCAAAAAATGCTTGCATGTCATTACTAAGAACATTGGCGCTACTCACGCGACCAGGAAGGGGGGGTGTGTGTCGTTCGGGGCTGGATTCTGGGCGCCTGCTGCGGCCTCGCCTATTGCATCTCCGCTCCAAGCCTCGGCTCGACCAACGCTGCTCGTAGCTGCTGCTCCGACTGCGATATTCATCACGGCTGCGACTCCGGTTCGGCTGGTGACGGCGCCTCATAATCTGCTCACGGGAACTGCGGTCTCCACTACGACGAGACTGCGATGAAGAATCGCGATTGCTCGATCGCTGCCTTCATTGCTTCCGTTTATGCGTAGTGCTTGTTCTTGTTTCTCTGCTCCGGTCACGGCGACGTTTACGTTCATTGCTCTTGCGATTAGTTCTAGTTTTATCCATTGTTACTCAGATAATAACCAGTGACTTGCATAGGCAACACGTGGACACGTTACGAGTATTTGGGGATATTTCTTCAAAATTGTAGGCGTAATTTACTTGTCCCACTTCTGAGATAAATGATCTAATCTTTATCTCTCAAATTAAACGAAGATTGTAACGATATAATCGGATATATTTTTAAGCAAGTACTCGGTTCAACCGTCAAATCACGATTAAATGCATTTCACCTCGACTTAAAACGTCACAAGTGTCATACAAAGTGCTGCCATACTTAACTCTCGATTCGATACAATTAAATAATCGATTTAATATTCGACTATAATTATAACAACTACTATTTTAATTTGCTTTTACTTTAGATACAAATACATAGTATTCGTGTTTACATGTTTGCTAGGATATTATCAAAATACCCACATCTTGGCTAATTAACCTTACAATTGCAAGTAGAATAAAAAATAAAAAGAGAAGAGGAGATAGAACGTTCCCTGTGGTACGCCTGCAGAGGTATTGCAACATGATGATGAAGAACCTTCAATGCAAATACGTTGTCAGCGTCCACACAGGTAACTACGAAACCAATTAAATGCCGTTGGAGATATGTTAAGAGAGCCAAGTACGGCATACTTGGCTCTCTTAACTTAAAGTAAGATATCAAAATCGACGGAGTTAAAAGCATTGCTAAAATCCAATAAGGAACCGTCAGATTTCCATTTTCCATACCGAGTCTTATATCGTTTGTAATGCTAATAAGAGTTGTTGTAGTACTATGTCCTGGACGAAACCCGGATTGGAAAAAATTAAGGAGGTGATTCTTGCAAAGGAATGAAATAAGTTGGTTATGGATAAGGCGTTCGAGGACTTTGGACAGAAACTGTAATGTGGAGATAGGTCGGAATTCAGAGTAGGAAACAGGATTATGATTTTTAGGAAGAGGGGTTATTTGGGCTTGTTTCCAAGAATAGGGAAAAACACCACTGGATAGGGAATGATTAAGGATATGGCAGATGATAGGAAGGATTTCGTCAAGGATAGGGAGTATCATTTTGCGACTGATGCAGTCACTAGCAACAGCATAAAACGAGATATACTTTATGCTCTTCTTAACATCACAGTTGGAGAACTGATTAATGACGAATGGTGAATAATCAGGAGTGGGAAGAGACGAAAGATCATTTAGCGTTTTTGTATTGATATTACCATTAAAGTTAGAGGAAGTAGAAAAATGTTGACTAATTAGTAATTCAAGATATATATCTTTAGGAATAGAATCTTGGAGCGATTTGTCCACTCCCATTGATCTAAGAAATTTCCAGACTTTAGCTAGGTCACCGGTTTCAATGGACTTATGAATGTGGCGGCGTTGAGCATCCCTACAAATTCCGATTATTAAAATACGGATTAATACAATCCCGAAATAAAAAGCAAGAATGCAACATGCAAGCAAGCATGCAGTATGCAAGCAGGCAAGCAGACATGCACATGCAGCAAGCATTGTTTCTGTCACGGCTCCGGTGCTGCGGGGTTTAGGTGGCCCCACACGAGCTTATCGTCGCAAATGGTTTTAACGCTCACCACCGCAGCTTCGGCTTGCCGGCGGGCTTGACCGGCCAGCCTCAGCCGCGGCGGCGGGCCTTCAAACCACCTGCTCCTCAGCTCGCGGGCCGCCCCACCCATCCGCGCCTACGCGGGCTTAAATTACACTCTAGGGTAGGGCAGACAAGACTACGTGAAGTCGGTTTTGCAGTGATTCGTTTCTGTCACTAAATTTTGTAGCACAACATGTTGACTTTTAGTTTATTCGAAGTATCGAAAATCGGAATGTCGTTTTTCGGACCGAGAATTCTTACAGCATTTGATTTTTCGAACTGTTAGAATGGGTATTTAAAACCACTTTAAAAAAAACATTTGTTTCAATTGTTACTACTGGAATTAAGGGATTTATTTAAACTAGTAATTCACAATAATCGAGATTGCGCGGCACAGACACATGTGCATGGTCTGACGGATGGATGACGACTGACTGAGGGAACGAGGTCTGGACACGGGAAGCATGAGGAAATGATGATGAGGAGCTGACGGTGCTGGTTAGGTGCTGGGTAAGTATGTTAGGGTGCATTGGATAGATATAACAGCCCCCCGATTAGGAGGAAACTTACGGGTTAGGGGTAAGTTGACGGAAAAGTTAAGTTTTCTGGGGTTAAGTCATGCGGAGTCTAGGAGCAGGGATTTCGTCAGAGTCAGGATCTGGAGATATCATTTCTATGGATACTACAGGATTGGGTACATTTTTAGATGCCTTAACTAATTTACAATGTTTATATATCTTATACATCAACTAATAATAATATCATTAAAATTATTACTATAGTGGCGTAAGAATAATAATCGCCATAAAGTACTATGTGAGGTTTTGTTATAATATCATTATTAAGGTTTGTTTTAATGTGATCTGTTATTTTGTTATAATCTGATAAGAGTGTCTCTAAATTATCTATGTTTTTAATTCTACAAAAGGAGTTTTATTAATATATTTTAAGTAAGTATCAGAATTACAACAAGTATCGTTAATTAGTTCAAAATGTAATACTATTGGTTTTATTTTAATCTCGATGTTATGTTTGGGTTTTCATTTATTATTTTTACAATTAGCAACACAATTGTCTGGTAGGGTTAGTATACCAGTTCCGAAAATAGAGGTTTCAAATAGATCTTGTTTAAGACATTCTATGGTGAGTTTAGAATTTTGGCTTATAAGGTAAATCCATTGGTTATTATGTAATTTGTGGAAAGCTTCAAAGTTACCATTTACAAATTTAGTATTACATAGATGTGGGACAGAACTCAATGCTTTAGAAATAACCTCAGTTTCACATATAGGTGCAGCTGATGTGGAATATACATTAGGCATTTCACATACATAGTATTGTGTGTTAATGACCTTGCAGTGGCTAAGACTGTTTGTTTTACAATAGGTTGACTTATCTCTAGTTATTCCAAGATATTTGGTAGATGGAACAATAGTGGTATATAATGTATTGTTAACAGGTTTAAGAGCAACAGGTTAAGGTATAGTATGATACAAGTCAAATTCTTCAGTATTTACTAAAGGTATTTGTAGTACAAAAATAATTTTGTTGTTTGCAAAATAACTGAATACATCGGATATGTTTTCTAAAATGTGGATATTTTCTAAAATTAAAGAGGTTGGTAATTGTTTAGAGCTAGGGAGGAATCTATAGTTGTTTACAAGGTCAGAAAATTGATATGGATTGTTCTGGAGTAATAATAGATGGGTATAAAATATTAGACTTACTAAACATTATAGCACTAATAATATCTTCTAACTTAAATGATAATGTTAACAAACTACTTTCTAGGATATTTAATAATTCAGATATTCTAGATCTTAATAATAACTTATCAGAAACTAATGTTAAGTTTTTAACATCTTGATTTAATGCTTCAATAGCATAACTTAAATTTGCTTCATTTGCATCAATTTTATCAATAATTTCTATAAGTGTGTCCTCACTGTTGATGTTGTAATCATTATATTTTCTTTCATTAGAGATGCCAGTTTGGTTTGATCGTTTTCTAAAGCTTGAATAACATTGCTATATTTAATAGCATAATCTTCGACCATATTTCCGAATAGATGTTTAATTAGTGTACCAATTCCACCAAACCAGGCTGACCTTTTATATTTCTTTGACATAAGGTAAGATATGGAGTTAAAATCTCTAACAATATCGGAATAACGAGATGATAGCGGTTGAAACATGTAATGACATTCATCTTCATAAAAAACGTTACTTTGTTTACAAAGATATTTGGCAGTTCCTAAAATGTCTTTAATATTTTCAAGGTGTGGCTGAATGAAGGAAATGTCTATCGATATGATAATGTCTAAAGAATCGTCAGTTATTTTTAAGGAGCCAATTGGGTCGAAATATATACCTGCGTCGTTTGATGCTGGTTGTATATATTCTTGATCAGTTGACGCCAAGATGGGATAAATGTAAATGAGTCTGGAATAAGAAGTAATTTAAATTAACTGTTTGTTATTAAGGTAACTGGTTTCATTTCGTCAAAGTGGTGTTTGACTTGACGCCGGTTTATTAATAATGATGCGGTGTTTTTGCCGTGTATTTTTACAATTTTTTAAGGACCTTTCTATATCGGGGAAGGAGTCTTTCTGAGGTGCACATGGTTTTTTAAATATGCATAATCGCCAACTTTATATTAGATCGGACGTGTACGCGTGTCATAATAGTTTTTAGAATTTATTTTAGATCTTTGTATATGTTCTATTGCTTTCATACGCGAATATTTTAATCTATTTTGAATTATGCGGACATATTCGGGGTAAGTAGCATTCGACGTTACTTCATATATAGAGTCTGGTATATAAGGTTTATTACCGAATAGGAGTTCATAGGGGGAATAATGAGTAGTAGAATGGACTGCCGTGTTATAGGCCAACATAGTTGTGTAAACGAAACGAGGCCAATTATTCTGTTCATTATTTGTATAAGATGTCAAGTATTCTTTTAGTGTAGAGTGGCTTCTTTCTAGAGCACCCTGAGTCTGAGGATGTTATGGAGTGGACCAGAGTTGTTTTATCTTTAGGAGATTACAGGTTTGTTTAAAGAGTTCAGCTGTGAAGTTGGTACCTTGATCGGTGAGTATAGTTTTAGGTATACCGAACAATGTGATGAAATGAACTAAACATTCACAGGTTTATTCTGCCGTAGTGTTGATAATTGGATAAGCAGCTGAAAACTTAGTAAGGTCATCTTGAAGTGTAAGGATATATTTATATTTGTCATTACCAGCTTCGGGTAATAGTCCTACTATATCGAAGGCTACACGCTCAAAGGGTTGAGTAGAGAGGGAAGTTATTTGTATAGGAGCACGATTTACTTTTCTAAGTGCTTTATTTGATTGGCATTGTGAACACTTTTTAACATAATTCTCAATGTCTGTTCGCATATTTTTCCAATAATATTTTTCTTGTATGCGTTTTAACATTCTGGAAAGGCCTAAATGACCGGCTATAGGTAAATCGTGGTTTTCTTTCATAATTTTAGGTATTTCGCTTAACGATGGGTATATGATGGTATTTTTATAAATATGTATTGTTATTTCTAAGTTTGAAATAGATATAGGAGCATATTATATAATTTGAGGTACTGATGGTTATTGAAGGGGTTATTAAAATCAGATATAGCTATTTTGGCATTTTCTTGGCCTAATAGTGTAATTATTAATTCATTTCTAATGGCTTTAATACTTTTATAGATGTCTTCATAAGTACATGTATCAAAGTGATTACCTTTTGTAAAAAGGAAATAATATGTTTTATTATCAAAATCATATTTCAAGAAGGAATGTAGTGACCTTTCTAATAATGCAAATTCATCTTGGTTAGGAAAATTACATATTACCTCTTGTATATAGGGGACAGATTCGTCTATGTCTATAGATGTAGGAATAATAATTATTTTCTTATCAGTTTTGGATAAGCTTTGGTTGAGTTCTATGATAGTTACATTTGGGTTGAAATCTTTAGAAGCGATTTTAAGGAAATCTGAGTAATTACCATCTAAGGTACCGAAGCTACTAGGACTTGGGACATCTGGAGGTGTTGGAAGGTCTGAAGTATCAGCGGAAGATAAAGGTAAGTTATTATCTCGATTTGTTATTTCTAGGTCATCTAGATTACCTAATTCTGGTAAACTTTCAGGTTGAACCTCAAAGTTTCAAAGGCTAATTGGTGTTCATTTGACCATAAGAATTCAACGTTCTTTTTAATAAGTTTGTTAAGGGTTTAGCAATATTTGAAAAGTCGGGGATAAACCTGCTATAATAAGAAACAAAACCAAGAAATGATTTTATGTCTTTAGGAGATGTAGGTATAGGAAATTCATGAACTGCTTTTAGTTTGTCAGGATTTGGTTTTACGCCTTTATCTGTAATAACATGACCCAGATACGAGACTTCTTTTCTCAAGAATTCGCACTTATCTGGTTGTAATTTTAACTGGAATTGTCGGAGTATAGAATACATTAGATAGGTTATTAATGTGAGAGGGGATATCATAGGAATATATTACAATGTCATCTAAATATACAAAGCATTGGATACCTTGCAGGCCGGATAATGCTGTATTCATAAGTCTCTGAAAAGTAGATGGGGCGTTTTTAAGTCACAAGCCATACGTGAAAATTCGTAATGTCCTGTAGGTACGGAAAATGCTGTTTTAGCGGAATCATTAGGATCCATATTGATTTGGTGAAAACCGGAAGCTAAATCTAGGGTAATGAAGTACTTGCACTTCCCTAACTGGTCTAGGATTTCGGATATATTAGGAATGGGATAGGAATCACCAATGGTTATATCATTGAGCTTTCGATAGTCGATCACCACACGCTATTTTCTTTGGCCAGAAGCGTCAAGCTTCTTGGGTACCACCCAAATTGGTGATGACCATGGGGACATAGAAGGTTTTATGATGCTTTGTTGTAACATTTTGTTAACTTGGGATTCGACTTCCGCCTTATGACATTCAGGAAATCTATATGTCTTGACATGTATGGGATTATCGGAAGTGGTTTTGATTTTATGTTGAATAGCATCAGTAGAAGTTAGCTGATCATCGGGTAAATGGAATACGTCGGAAAATTGAGAACAGACTGAGTATAATGCTTCAATCTCTTCTGAGTTAAGATGGGATACTCGGAGTAGCTCTAGGACTTTCTCTGTTCGTTCAAGAGTATGGAATTCAGACATTGTAGCTACTAGAGTTGATGAGTTTATTTCGAAGGGTTCTAGGTTTAATTGAAGGTCAGAATCGATCGTTATTGGTTCATTGGAAGTATTGACAATAGATACGTTTACACGATTATTATTTTTCACTTGGACAATGCAATTTGATACTAATAGGTTTTCGGATAAGTGTTGGTTTAAAATTAAACCTTCTTTAATTTCTGGATTCGCAACTGTACATTCTATTACTGTTTCACTACGTGGTGTAATAGTGTAGACGGGTTCAATAAAGTACATCTTAAGTTTTAGGCTTTTTAGGTTAAGTGTACCTTTTACATAATCGATTTGACATGAGCAATCATTAAATATATCGTAACCGATAACACCATCGTAAGGAAGACTGATTTTGTCTATTACGTTGAATGTGTGGGTTGAGTGTTTACGAATATTATTTTCATCGTATGTCGTAATGGATACAGGAATTTGTCCTAAAGTAGATAAACTGTTGTTGTCAATAGAATCAATTCCTTTTATTTTATAATTGATTGATTCGTTGATTTGTGTCATATCATCGATTACTGATTTTTTTATTAGACTTATGGAAGCACCAGTGTCAATAAGGAGAGATATATGACTGGCTGAAATAGGAGATTTTATTTTTACATAAGGTAAGTATCTACTTTTTGTATTGGATGTAAATTCGTATATTTCATGGTTAATTATATTTTCTTTTTCAGGTTTTTGGATATTAGATGATGAAGAGTCTACGGTTTGGGGCTGGATACCCTATTGCTTGACTTTCATCGGAAGACCGCGAGTTTCGGGCTGGATACCGTGTCCATGGGTCTTTAAAGGAGCTATTGGATGACCTCGAGTTTCGGGCTGATTACCGTGTCCATGGGTCATAGGATTAGAGGATACACCACGAGTTTCGGGCTGGTTACCGTGTCCATGGGTCTTTAAAGGTTTGATTGGATGACCTCGAGTTTCGGGCTGGTTACCGCGTCCATGGGTCTTTGGAGTATTGGTGTCGTCTTTTATTCGATAAGGCTGTCCCGTGCGACACCTATGCGGGACATTGGCTAGTTTAAATCAGTGTTATCCACTGTGTCATAGCCTTCTTCCTCATTTAAATAGTTGATTTGAGGTATAAATTCTGTTTTGGGTTTAAAATTATGTGAAGGTTGGGCGTTTTTTTTTTTTTTTTTTTTTTTTTATTTCAATATTCTACCGCGGACATGTGGCACTCCGCGATCTTTTTTATAGTGGTTTTATTTTGTTTGTTTCTTATTTTTTCATAAACGTACAATTGTCTGACTCCTACGTCGGACATTATTTTTAGGCTTACTTAACTAACTTAAGTCTACGTGAGTTCATCCCTCACTAAATACTATATATATACTAATACTATATATATATCACACACCGGCATTACAATTTAATTTCTATTTGCTACTTATATTAATGTTATTTCTATTGATACACTGCTTATGTTATTTTGTTTTCTAATATCTATTGGTACATTTTCGGGGAAGATGCATGGCAGTGCGAGCAGACCAGTCCCGGCCGACGGTTCCGGCTATAGAACCCCGTCGTTAGGACGTTAAGGTGTGTATGACTGACTCGCTCCACCATGCAGCTTTACAAATATATAATTTTTTGCGTTTCAGGGTTTAGACAGGGTGATGGTTTGGGTATGTGTTTGGGTTGGAGTTTTTGGATGGGACTTGTTAGGTGGTGTTTTGGTGATGTCTGCTGACCAGGGACTTCACCAGCGTGAGCAAGGCCTCTATGACGACTACGTCTCGATGCTGCATGGCCGTCTTAAGATTGTAGTTGACGACCGTTTTAGTCGGCGCATCCATCGCCCTCTTAGCAAGGCGGCCTGCGGCGTCATCGGCGTCGTCGGTGTAATAGACGCAACTGACTGTATGTCTGGACACCGCCACTACCGCGTGGGAGATGCTGTCGTGGACCTGAAGCCTCCTGGACTTGGTGTTGATGATGATGACGCTGTCGTAGGTCAACCCCTGAGCCTCGTGTATGGTTAGCAGGCGCGACCCTTCACCGGACCCAAATCCCTGGCTCGCAAGAGAGGCTTTCTCCTCCTGCGTATGAACCAGGAACAGGGTGTTTTGGGCAGTGCTCGGTATTTGCGCCCCTGTGTAACCTTTCACCTTCAGGGAGTGGACCCGCGACAGCGACGACTTGGAGGAGTATATACCGGGGTATATCTCACTCAGTGCAAACGCCACGTCCATTGGATTGCGGTGTGTGCAGAGAAACTCCTGGGTGATGCCAGCCACCAAGTCTGGACGGGTGTACCTAAGCTCGAAAAGGTTCTCTCTGTCCAAAAATGGGAGCTGGTTAACGTCTCCGACGAGGACAAGCTCGCTAGCTCCAGACAACTTTACTGCCATGACTACTGCCCCAAAGTGGTTCATAAGAGCCTCGTCTACCGTAAGACGGTAGCATTTGTCTTGGCCCTTGAAACCGTTTGCTAGGATTGAGGCCATAGTGCGCACCTTGGTCTTTGCTCGGTCTCCTAAGCGGCGCGCAAGCTTTTCCCTAAGGTCTTTGGCAGCTTCTGTTGTCGTGGTGGCTATCACGTCCCTGTCCTCGTCGAAGTGCTTTACCAGCCAGGTTGTCTTACCGCAACCCGGAACTCCGTTTATCCACCTGATATTGGGTACCGCCCAACTTTCCTGCGATGCCGGGATACCTGGAGTCCCCGAAATGGACTGTGCCATTTCCAGGATCTTATCATCCGTCATGATCTTAGTACATTTGGCGGTAACCACTATCGGGTCGTCATTTGGCACACTGAACTTGAGTTTGCCTGAGCGCTCCGTCTCCTCCTTGTCCAGGGCCACAAAACCACTCCTCGCGCTGTAGGCTGCCATATACGACCCCGTCATTTCCCCTTTGATGACTTGGGATGTGACGTTGTCGTAAACCGCTGCACCTGCTTCCTCGAGCAGTATCCTTAACAGACCCTCTGTGTCTCTTTGGAAGGTCTGCAGGATCTTCCTGCATGTCGTAAGATTGACATCTCTGGTCGCTCTTACGATTGCTACGTACTCGTGGAACGCGCTTTTTACGTGGTCCGTGGTACCCGACTTTACTGCGAGGGTCGGCGGGCTGACTTGCCCTTTGTCGGCTCGTGTTGGCTTAGGCTTTTGCTGGGTTGGTTCCTTTGGTGTTTTTCTGAGGAACCTCTCCAGTGCTGTTTCCTGCTTGTGAGATGGTGTTGCATGGCTGATGCTTGGGAGCAGTGCACTGAGGAAAGTGACAAACGCTTTCAGGCGACTCCTCGACCGGGCTCGGTCCTCCGGGTTTATGGTGTTGCACTGCTTCTTAGCGGCTTTTTCGGCTGCTGCCTTCTGCTGGGCTCTTTCCGATCCGCTTTGTGTGGTGGGGCTTTTTGTGGAGCTCGTCGCACTGGCTGTTGGTTGTCTGGGGGCTTTGAGGAAACTTAGGGTTTCCCCTCTATCCTCGTAGACAACGACCTCATGATGTTCTGAGGCCTTTAGACAGCCAAAGCGGTCTGCGACGTCTCCTCTTTCTCCTCCCACCACCATTGCGTCCACACTTATGGTTCGGGCCGCGGCTGACGTGTAGTATCCTGCCTCCCCGATCTTCTGAAGCAATGAGCTTGCCTGAGCAAATGGAGTAGCCTCTCCCCACTCGAGTAATGCGATTGTTTTCCCTTTAAATCGCATTAGACGGCATCGGTGAGTGGCCACTTCCACTTGAGGTAGTGCAGCATACTTGCTGCCTTTTATGCTCGTTTTGGTGGTGCTTCCGTTAATCAAGGCGGCAAGGCCCGGTGAAAGGTGTATTCGGGCCGTAGCTCGACTTGAGGCTATGCAGAAGCCTATGCCTAACTTCTCCTGTTCCCTATTCATGAACAGAGCGACGCCTCGCAGTCTGATGCCAGGGACTCCGTCTTCTCCGCATGCCAGGAATTGTGTGGTAGTCATGCTAGAGGCTGGTTGTAGGCTGGCTGTTGCTGCTACCGCTGCTGCTACCGTTGATAATGGCCGTTGGTTAGAATGTGTGTGTGTAATTTGTGTATCAGTCAATTGTGTGCTTGTTGTTGCTTGTGTAGTTGTGGTTGTTGTTTGTGTGTTTGTGGTTGTGGTTGTTGTTGTGGTTGTGTGTGTTCGAATGTGTGGTCGACTTCGCAAGGTTACGTCCGTTTTGTTAGCCCTTGCTGCGATTGTGGTGACTTTGCTCGCGAATGCCAAGAATGGAATCCTAGTAGCCAGTCTCCCCATGATGGTGTGGAGTGTGGACTGGCTAAGCTGGGTTTCGAATTTTATTTCGAGCTCCATTCTGTCTTGGCTGAACCTTGGGCATTCGAAGAGCAAGTGCCAGACTGTCTCTTCGCAACTCGGGTCACAGACGCACGAGGGACTATCTTTGAGATGGAAACGGTGGAGATATGTGTAATATATTTGATTTACCCACATACGAAGATTAGTAAGTAAGATCACGTATAAATAAGCCTACGTCATTGTAACCGCCAGTTCGCAATATATGCTTGCTACAAGTGGACGTTTCTTTTATTTATTACTCCCGACACTTCAGTGGCGACGAGGATCACTATTTGTGCGAATTATCGAAGTCTGTCTGCATTTATTCGAGGGAAATGTCGGTCGGCAAAGTCGGAAAGATTCGCGATTTTGATGTGAAGACAGGGAACTGGACTCTGTACGAGGAGCGGTTGCAGATGTACTTCAAGGTCAATAAGGTCGAGAAGGACATGTGGCTGCCTATGCTGATCACGGGCGTGGGTGATGAGACGTACGAATTGCTGAGCACGCTGTGCAGTCCAAGGAAACCGGGGGATATCACGTACGAAGAGGCCGTTACAATTTTGAAAAATCACCTACAACCGAAGCCGGCGGTCATGGCGGAACGGTATCGGTTTAGGCAAAGAAGACAGAAAGACGACGAAAGTGTAACACAATATCTGACCGAGTTAAAGAAACTCTCCAAAACTTGTGAGTTTGGTGCAAATTTGGAGGAGAATTTGCGTGACCAGTACGTATGCGGAGTGAAGAGTGACGTCATCAGACAAAGGTTGTTTGCGGAAGACAATTTGACGTACTCGGGAGCAGTCAGATTGGCAGTTGGCCTGGAGTCGGCCGAGCGGGATGCGGCAGTCGTGGAACACAAAACGACGGCGGAGGCATCGGCAACCGTGAACACCTTGCGGGCAAAGCATGGGCGCGGTCAGTTTGCGGACCATGCAGCGGACCAACGAACGAACCACGGCGTGCGGCGCGGGACACCGAGAAGGGCGCCGGGGGCTGCACGGCGTGCGGCTGGCGCGGACACAACAAGGAGGAGTGCCGCTATAAGCATTTTGTTTGTAGCAAATGCAAACAAAGCGGACATTTGAGGCGTGTTTGTCCACGGACGGAGGCGAACAGTGGCAGAGGGAAGAGGCGCGGAGTGAACCACGTGGATGCCACCACGAGCGACCATCCGAGGGCAGGAGCGGGAGACTCCAGTTCGGACGAGCTTGAGGAAGAACTTCATCAGCTATGTTTGAGCGGCTACAACCCGGTGAGTTTATCATTACTGATTGATGATAAAACAGTAAAAATGGAGCTAGACACAGGCTCGGCAATTTCATGTATCAGTAAGAAAACATATGATAAACTTTTTAACAATAGAGTAATTAAACCATTTAATTTGATGTTAAAATTTTATGATGGTAGCAATATAAGACCACTAGGGGTTATAAGACCAAAAGTTCAATACAAGGATAAAATTAAATATCTAGAACTGTTTGTGATAGACGGGGGTACAACTTCCTTATTGGGCAGGCAATGGTTAATAGAATTGGGTATTAAAATACCCCCTTTCCAACAAGAGATTAACCATAGTGTACACAAAATGTCTGATACTGTCGATTGTTTGCTAAACAGGTATAAAGAATTGTTCAGCGAAGGACTGGGGCGGTACACAGGCAGCAAGGCAACGCTCCGGTTGCGAGAGGGTGCGAGGCCGGTGTTTTGCCGCGCACGGCCGCTGCCTTACGCTCTGAGGGGTCAGGTCGACGCGGAGCTGGACGCCATGTTGCGCGCGGGCATCATCGAGCCCGTCGAGTGCTCGGACTGGGCGACGCCTTTGGTACCGGTACGTAAAGCGGACGGAGGACTCCGTATCTGTGCTGATTACAAAATAACTTTAAATCCTGTCTTACTGGTCGATAGGTATCCGTTACCCAAGATAGATGATTTATTAGTGAGCTTAAACGGTGCTACACACTTCTCAAAAATTGATTTGACCCTTGCTTATAACCAGATCGAATTGGATAATACTAAAGATTTAACGGTAATAAACACACATCGAGGTCTTTTTAAGTACAATAGACTTGTGTTTGGGTTGTCTTCTAGTCCCGGAATTTTCCAGCGAATTATGTCGAATTTACTTAGTGATATTCCGGGGGTAGAAGTATTTTTAGATGATATCATCATTGGAACAGTGGGAACACAGGATAATCACTTAGAAACGTTAGAAAAGGTGTTCCAGCGGTTACAGAGTCACGGTATGAAGCTAAAATGGAGTAAATGTTTATTTATGGTTAATGAAGTCAAATACTTAGGTTATGTCATATCAAAAGAGGGAGTTAAAGTAGATTCAGATAAAATAAAAGCAATAATAAAAATTCCCAGGCCAAGAGATATTTCAGAGTTGCGTTCCTTTTTAGGTTTAGTTAATTTTTATGCTAAATTTGTTAAGAATATGAGTACTATTTTGTCTCCACTGTATGAACTTTTAAAAAAAGAGGTCAATTGGAGATGGAGTGCGGAGTGCGAAAGGGCGTTTGCAAAAGTTAAAAGAATATTAGTAGGCGCAGAGGTATTAGCTCATTACGATCCAAACAAGCCGTTAGTGTTGACATGCGACGCGAGCGCACGGGGCTTAGGCGGTGTACTCACACAGCCGGGCGCCGACGGCCGCGACCGCCCGGTAGTGTATGTGTCACGCGCGTTGAATAACGCCGAGAAACATTATTCACAAATAGATCGGGAGGCGTTAGCTATCGTATTTTGTTTACAAAAATTACATCAGTATGTTTATGGTCGACGTTTTGTCTTGCGAACCGATCACAAACCGTTAGTAAGTATATTTGGACCAAAACACGGTGTACCAGCGATGGCCGCGAGTAGATTACAACGCTGGGCAATTATTCTATCTGCATATATATGTACGATATTGAATATGTAAACACTAAACAAAACGGTGCGGACGGGCTGTCGAGACTACCGGTTCCGTGCATTAGCGATGAGTCACTGCGGGTTCCCGAGCAAACGTATTTACATTTTGCACAGAATGCATTGTTATTGGATTATAATACAATTAAGCAACAAACTATGGTAGATCCAATATTAGGTAGGGTTTTAAATTATATTCGTGATATGTGGCCAACCGATAATGATATTCGAGAACTACAGCCGTATTTTAACCGTCGTAAAGAACTGTACGAGGAGCTAGGCTGCGTGATGTGGGGGCACAGGGTAGTGATTCCTGCAAGTGGTCGAGCCAGGGTACTACAGGAATTACATGAACCTCATATGGGCATAGTTAAGACGAAGGCGTCAGCTAGGAGTTATGTTTGGTGGCCGGGCATAGACGAGGCGATTGAGGCTACTTGCAGGGAGTGCGCGGTGTGCGCGGGGGAGGCGGACGCGCCGCAGCGACACGCGGTCTCGCCGTGGCCTTGGCCTTCTAGACCGTGGGCGAGGGTGCATCTTGATTTTCTAGGGCCTATTTTCGGAAAAATGTATTTAATTATGGTTGACGCTAGAACTAAATGGCTAGAAGTATTTCCTGTGCCTAGTACGGCGGCTAGTTCTACGATTGAAAAGCTTACCAAAGTTTTTTCTAGATGGGGTTTACCGAGACAAATAGTCTCAGATAACGGACCACCGTTCACGAGTAAGGAAATGGCAGACTTTTTGGCTAGCCAGGGGGTTGATCACGTTTTTTCTGCTCCGTACCACCCAGCATCGAATGGGGCTGCAGAAAATGCAGTGCGTACGGTTAAAAGAATTATTAAAAAAGCTTTTAAACAAAAAGGAAACATTAATTTATTTTTAAACACCTTCCTTTTACATTACCGTAATACGGAGCACTGTTCAACGGGGGAAAGTCCAGCCACATTGATGCTAGGTAGGAATTTACGTACCAAATTAGATGCATTAAAACCAAATATAGAAAATAAAGTTAGGAAGGCTCAGGAACGACAACGGAAGGTAGGAACGGACGTGAAACGTTCTTTAGAGATAGGAGAGGAAGTGTGGATGAGACAATATAGGGGAAATGAAAAATGGAGTCCGGGGCAAGTAGTAGATAAAATGGGTACTACAGATTACAAAATTATGGACGGTTCGGGCAAAGAAAGCCATAGGCACATCGACCAGTTAAGACAGCGATCGCGAAGCTCATTGATTTGTCCGAATAGCACATCAGAACGGAGTTCTCTTGATGCGGAACGTCCCGACAATACCGACGTGACGAATCCAGCGTCAGGCCCCGGAGAGACTCGGAGCCCTCGGAGCGTGAGGGAGTTCAGTCCGGTTCGAACCGCGACTACGGTTGAGTTGCCGTCTTCATCTACTAATGGATCAGTTCCTCTCAGTAATGTACCTAGTCTTGAGGAGCGGGGGATAGTTTCCCAATCCGAGGATGCTGTTCCAGAGGTAGTCCGCCCCCGTCCTGTACGGGCGTGTCGCTTAAAAAGACCGCTCCAATATTGAGATAACTAAATATTTAGTTCTTACGTACGTTGTAAGCAGTTGTAAGATAAGAAATAGTTAATGTTAAGGTTTATAATATAAGAAATAGTTAATGTTAAGGTTTATAATATAAGAAATAGTTAATGTTAAGGTTATATTATAAGAAATAGTTAATGTTAAGGTTTATATTTTGTTATTTTTAGTTATTATAATTTAGGATATGCATTATTTAAGGTGGAGGATTGTAATATATTTGATTTACCCACATACGAAGATTAGTAAGTAAGATCACGTATAAATAAGCCTACGTCATTGTAACCGCCAGTTCGCAATATATGCTTGCTACAAGTGGACGTTTCTTTTATTTATTACTCCCGACACTTCAATATGCTGAAAATCCGCCGTGTCCTGTAAGGACTTGTACGTGGACCGGTGTGAGCACTGCGTCTCTGAGTGTCCTTTTCGCCGCTAGGACGTCTGGAAAGAACACTTTCGTGACCGATCCTGTACTCGAGGAGTCGTACCGGGCTTGCCACTTCCTTATAGTCCCCTCCCGTATCTTCCTCCTCACGAATGAAACGGGGACCTTGCTGTAGTCTGATGTGAGTTTTGTTAGGGCTGCCTCCTTGGCCAGCTCATCCGCTCTCTCATTCCCGGCAGTTCCCACATGGGCCTTGAGCCAAAAGAGCCTCACTTCTCTGCTCTCCTCTCTGATTTCACGGACGCTTCTCTTGATTTGGAGTGCCAGGTGGTGCGTGACAGACGGTCTCCTCAGCAGATCAAGTGACGATCTTGAGTCACTTAAGATGCTTACGGAGGCCGCCTTGGATTCTCTTGCCATCCTGACAGCTCTGAAGAGAGCGTACATTTCCGATTGGAAGACTGTGTTGTGAGGCTCCAAGCCGAAGGTGCTGAACCTTGACTCCGTCCCGTTTTCCCACCAAGTTAGGGCAGCTCCGACTTTCCCCTCTATCTAACTGCCATCGGTGTATATTTGGGGGCCGATTACTTGGTGGGTTGCCTGGGTTTCGGGAGTCAAATTCTCTAGGCATTCATACTCGGTTGTTGTGAGTTGCGCTGGGTGGGGATTTTTGGAGTGGTGCACGTTGCACTCCAGCACGCGGCCCAGCGGTATGAACTCTTGGGAATGTCCCTTTTTGATCTTGAAAAGGGTTGCCGCTTCGAGTACCCGGAGGTCTAGGGGGAGTTGTCCTGACAGGATAAGTGCCGATGTCAGAGACACCGTGCGGTATGCTTTGCAGATCTTCTGCGCGAAGCCCCTCTGCAGTGAGTCAAACTTTTTCATTGTCATCAGTTTCTCAGCTGCGGGGGCCCACGCACTCGCTGCATACATCACGATGGGCTCTATCACCGACACGTATATCGTCCTGATTATCTCTCCGTTCAGACCCCAAGTCACCCTCGCCGCACACGCCAACTGCTTGTAGATGTCTGCGGTCTTTCTACAGGTCGCAGACACGTGCGCATTGAAGGTGAGCTTGGAGTCTATCGTGAGACCTAACAGCTTCACTTCCTCAACCAGGTTTAGCTGCGTGCCCGACATATGAAGTACCGGAGCGTCGTACTTTCGCTTCCTCGTTAACAACATCGCATTGGTCTTGTGCGCGGCGAAACGTAGCTTATTTTGGACGCCCCATTCCGATACTTTGGCTAGCGTGCTGTTGGCTGATTACTGCAGGGGACCGGCTGTGAAGTCAGAGAAAACCAGGACAACGTCGTCCGCGAAGGCTTGACAGTATACCCCCATACTAGCCATTTTTTGTAGGAGTGAATCTAGGATAAGGTTCCAAAACGTCGGTCCGGCTATTGAGCCCTGGACGCATCCTTTCGTGGTTCCCTTCTCGCTAGTCGCTCTGGCGTAGTTGACCCTGATGTTCCGGTCTTCCAGGTATGAGGCGACGAGAGCGTAGATATTTGCTGGACAATTCTTGGCTACCATCTGCTTCTTGAGTGCGGGCCACCACGCGTTGTCAAAGGCCCCCTCTATGTCCAGTGATATCAAAAGCACGATCTTTTTGGCTTTGATTTCGGCTCGTAAGTGGCCCACTATAGCATAGAGGGCGTCCTCGGTTCCGCGCTGTGGCATGAAGCCGTATTGGTTTGTGTGTAGTGTTGGGAGGAAATGCCACTGTAGTCGGCCTACTAGAAGTTTCTCGACGATTTTTCCTAGGACCGAGAGCAGACCTATAGGCCTGTACGACTTAGGACTGGTGTAGTCGTCCTTTCCTGGCTTGCGGAGAATGCACACGTGGGCGATCTTCCACTGCTTCGGGAAGTGTGACAGTGACAGACACTTGTTTGCTATCGCTAAGAACACCTCCCTATCGCAGTTTATTGCCGCTGCGCAGATGTCTGCTGTTAATCCGTCGGGACCGGGGGCTTTTTTCGGATTTTGGTTCTGGAGAACCATTTCCAGCTCCGCGGTCGTGAAGGGCGGATCGTCTGCAGACAGACCTTGGGGGTTCTTCTCCTCCGCTAGCCTCCTTAGCGCAGTGTGGTAGGGCTGTTCGGCATCCGTTGAGTCGTTGGGGTAGAAGGTTTTTGCCAGAAGATCCGCAGATTGCTCTGGACTAAGCGTCTCGCCTGCGGCGTTTCTCAGGAGCGCGTCGTCCTTTCTTCTGGCTGTCTTCCTTATTACCCTGTAGATGCCGTCCCACATGCTCTCTCGGTCCTGCTTCGTGCAGAACTCCTTCCAGTTGGCTGTGGCTGCTTCCGTTGCTGCTGTCTTGTAAGTTTGTTTGGCCAGCACGTACTCTTGGATGGTGAAGTGTCTCCGGCTTGCGGCTGCGTTTCGGATCCTTCTCTTCTTCGTCATGGCGTCTTTTTTGAGACGGTCTAGAGAAGGGGTCCACCATGGGGGCTTGGCGTTGTGTTTGGGCGACCCAAGTTTTGGAATCGCTTCCTCGCATGAGCGGTGGATGTTCTGAGTATAGTTTGAAATAATTGTCTCCAGATCCTCTGGGTTTGATGCGTTCGAGACTCTGACTTGAGTGATGCCACTGTCTGCTAGGCTGGTCTTGAAGTGGGTGTTGAAGTCGGACCACTTGGCCTTCTTGGTGTTGTAGATGCGCGTCGAAATTGGCCTTAAGGGTTCTAGGGCCTTTTCTAGGCGCATCGAGAAGGTTATAGCGTTGTGGTCTGAAGTTGTTAGACTTCTTTCTACCCGCCACTCTTCGACCTTGCCCAGCAGCGACGAACTGCAAGCTGTCACGTCGACGATGCTTGTGCACCACCTGTCATTTCTGTATGTCTCGAACGTTGGTGTTTGGCCCGTATTTAGGATGTGGAGATCCCGCTCATTGAGGAAAGAACTGTACGCCGCCCCGCGATGGTTTTCGGAAACACTTCCCCACCAATGGCTCCAGGCATTTACGTCTCCTCCCACCACGATGTTGTTTGTATTCAATTTGTGTGTCTTGTATTGTGTTTCGGATAGGTATGGTTCGATGTCCTGGTCACCCTCAAAATAGACCGACAGTACTCCAAAGCTGAGCTGACCCACCTTTAGCAAGACAGCAGCAATGTTCTCGGTCACAAGTTGGGGGTCGTGGACGACCTCCAGGTTGTCACCGAAAACAACAATCGCTGCCTTGACTGGCTTTTGGCGGTTGAGGCTGCACTGGATGACTTGTGTGCCGGGGTTTTGTTTCATCACACCTGTTCTTCCTACGTAGGGCTCTTGAACAAGTGCTACTGAAATTCCTCTTGCCTGGGCCGCCATGTAGAGTTCTTCTGTGGCCAGCTTGGAGCGGTGCAGATTTGCTTGGATGAACCGCAATCTTGCTGTCGGTCTTGAGAAGATTTCGGGGGTGGCTTGTTGGTTTGTTGGTGTGTTCTCGTTGCCCTTAGCAATAGGATACGCGCGATCTAGCTATGCCATCCCACTTTTGGCGTTCCTGGCAGTCTTCGCTGAATGCTGTGTGTGCCAGGTCGTTGCCCGTCCCGTGTGCTACCTTGCAGTTTGCGCATGTGGGCTGTTTGCCGTCCGCTCGAGTGAGGCAGTCCCTGATATTGTACGATCCACTGCAGTAGCCGCAGACTTCTTTTGCAGCCCTGCATATGGATTTATTGTGTCCATATGCAAGGCACTTTGTGCACTGAACTAGAGGGGACTGGTCCTCAATCGAGCATCGCTTGATGCCCACATGGACTTTTTGGACAGAGGTGTAGGATTTCCAGAGTTCCGGGGAAAGCTCCAGAACGGGGTGGCACTCGTGGGGGTTTCGCGCGCGCTTCCTGTAGCGCATCTTGATGGTCTGTCCCTCCACAGCGACGTTTTGCAGAAGGTGTTGGTTCTGCGCTTTAAGGAGATCGACGATCTCCCCATCGCTGTAGCTGGACAGCACACCCTTGATGCAGACTAAGGGGTTTTGCGGTTTCGGCTCCTGGACCTTGAGCCCTGAGTTCGACTGGACTTGGTCTTTAATCTTCTTCAAGTCCATCTTACTGGCGCACCTTAGGACCACTTTCTGGTTGCGCGCTTTCCGTACGGTGTCGACTCGGGCTCCGGTTGACTTGAGGTCCAGGGCGGTCCTGATCCTCTCGATCACGTTGTCCCCAGTGTGCTTGGGGTTCGTCGACGAGACGATCAGGGTGTGGTTGGGTTGTGTGGGCGGTTTGGGGGGCTTTGGTGTACTGGCGACCTGAGCAAAGGTTTTGGGGCCCTGTTGTTGTGTTTGCGGTTTATCCGCTTTGCCCAGGTCCGCCACCCCTTTCTGTATAGTTTGGAGCGTCTTCTTTACCTCCCCGACTGCGAGCTCCGTTTCCAGATTCAGCGCTGGGTGCGCCTGGATTTGCGGCTCTTTGTCGCGCAGTACGCGGAGGTCCGCCGAGACGAGCTCTAACCTATCCGATATAGGTTTGAGGTGTTCGGTGATGTTTATGGGTGTGTGTGGTGGTGGGGGGGAGGCCACAGGCCTGTTGGCGATGGTCTGCAGCTTTGCGGTTATATTTGCCATCTCCTCCTCGAAAGCCGCGGTCGTGAGTAGGCCTGTCTCGCGGCTACTCGGGTCCGTCTCTGTGTCACTTGGCCGGTTGAGGTCCTCTTTGAGCCTTTCCAGAGTTTTCCGGAGGACGTCCAGCTGGTCGGAGATGCTGGTGAGATTTGTATCGAGGCGTGATAGGCCGGCTCCCATAGTGTCCCACTTGGGATCCCCTGGGGTCCTTGCACTTTCTTGCCTCGTCCTCTCGTGCTCCTTTAGGTTTTTTAGGCTCGCCATTGCAACCTCACCTTTCAACTCCTTTATTCCGTTTAAGGCGTCAAGGGTCTCGTGACCGAGCCATTCTCGGATCCCTTTCGCCTCTTTTTTCGTCTCCGAGACGTCAGTCCGCATTAGGATGAGCTCCCTATTTACTGCTGCAAGTTCCCGATTGTGAGCTCTCTCGACACGCACAAGCTCTTGTGCGTGTCGAGAGCGCTCCTTCTCGAGATTATACTTGTGGCGTGCTCGGGAGTCCGCCAATGACAGTGACACCTCGTAGAGGCCCTGCAGGCACTCATGGGCTGTGACCTTACACTCGCGCTTCATTTTTCCGGCGGCTTCCAAGGCGTCCTTTCCCTTCTGGAGAAGTTCGTTCGCCTCTCTCGTGGCCAAGTCCATCTCCACTCCTGTGCCCCTTCCCGGCGTCCTGTAGAGGAGGCTTGGTCGTCCACTCTGTGGACGGTCGGCCTGGCTCGCTGTGGAGGCCACCGAGCCTTCCTCGTCCGAGATAATCTGGCGAGGGGGGGATATGCCACACTGCTCCCAGTTGATGATGATCTCTGACACCCCGGGGCTATCTTTCGGAGTGTGAGTCTCAGGCGCTAACGGCAGAGGCGGTGTCCTGCTTGTCACATCCGACTCTGACGCCGCCTTCGCCGCCCGCGGCTTTTGTGATGGACGCGCCAACTGTTCCGAGACCACTGACTTGGCTGTGTTTTTGAGGACCTTCTCACGGAGTGATCTGAGGGCCCTTGCGGCCTCCGTGGTCGTTTTGGGGGCTGTGGTTTTGGAGGACATGTTGTTTGTAAGGGGACGGGGTGATTACAATTTTATTTTTATATAATATTATGGTGTTGTTTCTTAAAAACTATGCCCGTGTGTAAAGCATATACATAAATTATTACAATAGTTTTTTTTTTTTTTTTTTTTTTCCTATTCTGTGATGAACTCACGGATGTTCCGCTGGTGGTCTGCGTCTGCTGTCCGATAAGGAGTCCGAAAACTGTGTGGGCTCGATGTTGTGAACCCTGCTTGCGCGATGATGGTGGTCGTCAGTAGAAATGTAGGTGTCGCTGGATCGTTGTGCGTGTGGGGTGCCGAATTTTGATATTCTGTTGGGGCCAAGTTATAAAGCTTTCCGTGCGCTTTCAAATGAGCCCAAACTCGGCTTCCTAGCTCCAACTGGTGCGAAGTTAGACCGCGGGGGGGTGAGGTAGCCCTGAGAGGGGGGAGGGGAGGGGGTGTCTCGTGGGGTGACTATTGAGGGGGGGTGAGGGGGGTGGGTCGGGGGGAGATCCGTGGGGGTGGGGGTTTTGGTTAAAGTACTTGTTTTTATTGTTGTTATATTCCTTAAGCTTGCAATTTTCTAAGTTGTGCCCTGGTTTTTTGCAATATCGGCAAACGGACAAGGACGAAGGGAATTGAGGCTTTTGGACTTTATTATTGGAAATGTTCGAGCTATTACGGCGGTCACTATTTTGGTTGAATTTATTAAGTGCGTTTTGTTTATAGGTAAACTGTTGGATTTTATCTTCGGAAATTGCATAATTAACTGCTTCATTTAGGTTCTTAGGGTCTCTGCATCTTACGATGTTAGCTATGCGAGGTTGTAGGCCTATGTTAAATGTATGTAACGCTAGGTCTTCCATTGCAGCCACCCTACCGGAAAGTTCGCTCTTTTTGGAATTGGATATTGTGACTTCAGTTAAAAGTTGGGACAAACATGTTTCAATCCGTAGGTGGAATTGACTTACAGTCTCTTGGCTACCTTGCCTAAATTCTTGGAGTTCGGTTAATAAGTGAGCGTAATGTTTGCGTTCACCGAATTGTGCTTTTAGGAATTCTTTAAGTGAGCACCAGGTGTCGAACTCTTTTATTGAACATGCACTTTGAGCTTTGTCTTCGAGTTGACTAATTATAGATAAGATAAGATAAGATTTATTTATTTTGTAAAACATGAGTACAGTAAGAAGGTCTTATATTAATATGAGGTGGCTACATGTTTTGCCATTTATGGCGTACAAAATTAGTTGCACTAGACAAACAATAAAGCACAATATCAAAATTTAAATTAAATTGAAATTACAATGTCAAAATTTAAATTCAATAAAAAATCACTATGTCAAAATTTTAATTAAAATTAAATTACAATGTCAAAACTTAAATTCAATAAAAAATCATTATGTCACAATTTAAATTCAATTAAAAATCACTATATTACAATTTAAAAATCCATCAATAATCGTTATGTCAAATTTTTTATTCAATTAGAGTAAGACTAACAAAAAAACAAAAACACATTAAGAGTTTTATACAAGCGAAATATCGTTTAAAAATTCATCTACACTATAATAGCACTTCTCTAGTAATATCCCCCGAAGGGACTTTTTAAATTTGTTTAGAGGCATACATTTAATATTATCAGGTATTTTATTATAAATATCTGGAGCAGTACCAAAGAAACTCTTTTTCAATAAAGCAGTTTTACACTTGTATTGACATAACAGATTCTCATATTGGGCACGAATGAATTTGAAGACAATGTGCTTTTGTGAGGAGGACGCTAGAGAAATTGCATTGTCGCAATTTTGGATGAAAGCATTAAGTTTTTCTCTGTTACCACTAAAAGGTTTAGAAAACTTTAGAATTACATTAAGGGGAATTTCGTCATCTTTAACTTCTCTAAGGTCCTTCTTTGAATCGGTTTTAGCCATTTTACTTGTTAAAATAAGTCACTTAATAGGATAAATTAATATTAAAAGTGCACAAGCAAACCCAAATGGATTAGTATGTTAACCAGGCTGCAACGGTTATCAGTATCTAATAACAACGGATGTTTGGGCTAGAGTCGTCGCCGTCGTTTGGGAACCGTTATCTTGTTGCAGACTGATTGGAATGCGGTTAGATGATTTACACTTTATGTTGTCACTCACAGGGTCCAAAAACACTGCATTTTCTAGATGCTGGAACTGGACTGGAACACTGGAGTACTGGAAACCTGGAGCACTGGAACACTGGAAATCTGGAACACTGGAACACTGGAAATCTGGAACACTGGAACACGCCTGGATCTCCGTCGGTGCTGGGTGTAAGCAGACCCGTAGGATGCACAGATAGTGCTGCTGCCTGTACCAGTGCACAGTGGACTGGTGATGAGACGGTTTTCTGGAGTTTTGGGCAACTTTGACCCGGATAATTATGATGGTGATGAGTGTCACTCAAGGTTGTATGCACTGCACAACACTGCAATCCTCTTGGTTTGGTTTATCGCGAGACGTTTCCCGGATTTTAGAATCCCTTTTACGCTGCCACCAATGTTAGAATGGGTATTTAAAACCACTTTTTAAAAAACAAAATTGTTACTGCTGGAATTAAGGGATTTATTTATACTAGTAATTCACAATATTCGAGGTTGCGCGGCACAGATACATGTGCATGGTCTGACGGATGGATGACGACTGACTGGAAGAAAAGAGGTCTGGACACGGAAAGCATGAGGAAATGATGATGAGGAGCTGACGGTGCTGGTTAGGTGCTGGGAAAGTATGTTAGCGTACATTGGATAGATATAACAGAACGTATGAAAATTGGAAAACTAACAAATCGCATTTACGACTTTCGGTAAAATGAATTTCGTGATTTTTAATATTAGACATTATAATTCTTAGGTATTATGAAATTCGGACTTATGAAAATCGGAACATCGAAATTCGGAATAAAATATTTCGGAGTATTTGGGTGTTCCCGAAGAAATAAGTATAAGATCAAAAAGTGAAGGAGTACAGTTAGGAAAATGATGAGTGGCACCTGAAGGAAGAAGGGACAAATTGCAAGAATGTGATATCGAATGGAGAGAGGAAAACCTTGAATCCTGTTTGAGAAGACAAGTGTTGAAGTCCCTCATTATAATAGTGTGACTGTAAGAAAAAAATATGTTAACGAGGAGATTATCAAAAGAAGAGAAATAGCCAAGCGGCCTAGCCGTGTTCCGGTACGAAGCTCGGTGCAGCCAACAAGAGGAGTAGGGTCGAGATAGCTGTTCCACTGCTGGCAGACCGGCCTGACGCGCGCTATTAGTGATGTATCGGGAGACTGATCGCGGAGGGTAACAATCCCACCGCACTATTCCCAAACCACTGCAACTCCTGAAAGCCAGAATCAACAGAGGCAATAAAGCTCGACGAAGTCCCGGAGAATGAATTTAGCGGGATCCGAGGCACGGTGCGCCGCTGGCCGGCCGCAGGTAGTTGGGGGCCCAAGTAGAGTGCCAGCCACACACGAAAGGCTGCCCCGCCAACTGTTGAAAAATCCCGGAATGCGCCATCGTGGTGGTTGGCGACCAGAAGACAGTGCCCGATGGGCATTTCCGGGGGGGCTCGGACGTCCCCGCAGTCTCCGGACCAGTCCCCTAATGATGGCTTCCTGCCGGCGCGTGTCTGTGGGATGCCAGCGTGGAACCTCATCTCACTTCCTTCTACTCTCCTAACATCTCAACCATGACAATAAGGAACAAGAGAAAAAAAGGTGTACAGCGGCAGCACTCACTGTCACATAAGGTACACCTCAGTAACATCAAAGGTCTACACTCCAACCTTGATGCAGTCTACCGTCATCTGGAGACTGATAAACCAGCGTTTTTGTTCCTTTCGGAGACGCAAATCTGATGTCCGTCAGACGTGGCGTATCGTTCGTACCAGAACTTACAGGGTAAACCCTGGGGCATAAGTTCAAGCCACGCGCGGGTGTATGCATGTACGCCCGTGACGACATCTGTTTTAGGCGCCTCCGAAACCTTGAAGACGCTCGATACTCAGTGCTCTGGGCCCTGGTTGACACAGGTCTAGATAAGATTGGGATGGTCGGTGGGGACAAGTCAGTGGAAGGAGGAGGCGGCGGAGCGTCGGTCTCAACGCGCCACCGCAGACGCGGTGGGCGGCGTCTGGCCTTCGCGGGCCGGATGCCGCAGACGCGGAGGGCGGCATCTGGCCTTTCGCGGGCCGGATGCCACAGACGCGGAGGGGACCGTGGACGGAGGACCGGGGTGTCCAACGTCCATATAAGGGTCCAGCGCGGTGGAGGGCACGGCACAGCACAACGTCTAGATATGTCCAGCGGGAGCTTAGCTGCGCCGTGCCCTGACAGGAGTTGTCGGGCAGGACCTCTCGCTTCCCGGTGTGGTAAATTCCATGCTGGAGAGCGAGGAGGCCTGGGCGGCAGTTGCCTCCTTTTGCGAGGATGCCATGTCACGAAAGGAGGCGGCGGAGCAGGGGTGGGAGTGGGCGGTTGTACGATCGCCTCCTCCCACCTCTTGATGGTGATTAGCAGGCGACAGGCGCGGGGGCGCCTCTCATCTGCATTGCACAATCACCACCCTCGTCGGGCGGGAATGGCCGAGCACTCACGGTCGTTCCCGGGCGCCTCCACTAAGGGAGGGGCGTGAAAGGCCCGCCATAAAGGTGGGCGGTCGTCGGCGGAGGACTGGACGTAAAGGCTGTGCCGGTTTCCCAGTCCTTCTCCATTCAGACGATGCGGGAGTGCCGCTGGGTTATTTTAGTGGGTATACCGGGCTTGGCCGGGGAGTCCCACATAGCCCACCTATTCCCCCAATGAGTGGGTATGCGTAATGCATTTTATCCCAGCGAGATCAAAAAAAAAAAAAAGGTCTAGATAAGGCGATAGGCCTAATAGCCGATATAGGCGATAGGTCTTAGTGAGGCGTCACTAAGGTATTGTATTAGCGCGGTTGTCTCCATGTCTCTGCTGTGCGACTTGTAGACACAAGCATAAATAATCTCACGACCTGGGTCGACCGATGCTGAGCCTCATCAGCCGCCGCTGATGAGGCTCAGCATCGGTAACCGTACCCAATTGGTGATACTGGGGGACTTTAATGCCCACCATCAGGAATGGTTCTTCCCATACTAGTACACTGACCATGCTGGGCGAGAGATGCGAAAGCTTGCGCTACCGTTAAATCTCACTCAGCTGCCGGATGTTGATTCGCATACGGCTAATTGCTTGGACCTTCTGCTGACCACAGATCCAGACCGTTACTCGGTGTCGGTATCTCCACCTTTGGGTAGTTCCGACCACTGTCTGGTGAAGTCTGTATCCGTGTACTCCCCGCCCGATCCCAGCCCAAGAGACACCCGGCGGGTATGGCGGTACAAGTCAGCAGATTGGGATGCCATGCAATCTTCCTTCGCATGCTATCCTTGGCAGCTTTATTTTCTTCGTCTGATCCTACGTAGTGCGCGGACGCCGTGACGGATTTGTTGCGTCAGGCAATGGAGTACTACATTCCGTTCTCTGACGTAACAATGTCTAGCCAAGACCGACCTTGGTTTGGTGCCGAGTGTATTCGCGCCGATGCGCGTAAACATAAGGCGTACCATGCCTGGGTCGACGCTAGAGCGCGCAAGGCGAGTGACGTTGATCAGAGGAAGAAAGCCTACAACAGGGCTGCCAAGTCCTGCAAGAAGGTGTTGCGAAGGGCTCGGTTCGACCACATTAGCCGGATAGGGATCAAACTGGCTAAACTCTGTATTACTAAAAAACTTGCAGACAAACTCTGTATTACTATTAAGACAGTCTTTAAATTCTTCTTGACTTAGTTCAAAGTAACGCTCGTTGTTATAATCAAAACCCATGAATGTCTGCTGAATAGTCAAACACTCGAATGATCCATCTGCTTTCCTCTCGTTGTAATTTCAAAAGTATTCGTTTTTTCGTCACTCTCATTTCAATAGAAGAAACTGGTTTATTTATTGTTTGTTTGTTTGCGTATCTGTAGCAGTAAGACAATACCCTTATCATTTTATCTAAACTGGCAAATCTATTCCAGACATAATTCTTCTCAATCTCAGTTGTAGTTATATGACACAACTTGATTTCTTCCTTCGGCTGCGGCATACTTCTCGTGGTGGGAATCTGATCAGTTCTTAGCCACTGTGGACTTTTCCACCATAAAGAATAGTTGACAAGGTTTTCCGGTTCCAGACCTCTTGAGATGATATGGCACCTGTAAGGCTGTGTGATACTGTCTTGTGAGAAAATTCTTGATTGTGTTAGAAACCTTACAGAAACTTCCTATTCATTCAATAAAAGAAAGTAAACTCACACAGTCATGCGTGTGGAGAGATCACCATGTTAATGTTAATGACGTTCGAATCATCAAGCCCTCATTACGAAAATTGAAATAATTTTGGTTTTCTAATTTTGATTACTTGTTGGTAAGAAACACAAATTTCAAGTACCAATTGAGATAGTAGATGAAGTAGATAATTTAATGAATTGACGCAACATAGGACAGTCTAAATCTCTGTGTGAACAGGTTCTGAGTTCAGAGTGTTGAGTTGACTCGACATCGTGGGGATGTGCGAGTAGAGCAATTGTGATTGCTAAGGGAGCTATGAGATAGCTAGGAGAGTTATGAGATAGAAGAAGTTAAATATCGTGAATAATATACCTGGTGGTTTCTTTTGCTTGATTAAATGTGAGATTAATGACTATCAGTGGTACTTGGACTTTGTAAAAAATTTTTTTTTTTTTTAAATTTGGTGCTTTTAGGTATCAAATAGATGATTAAGTTGCTATTATCTTTAAATTGGAAACAGTATTATTCGTTCCTTGCAATAGTGAACAGAGAGATTAAATGATCATGTTTCATTGTTTGAAAATGTTTCCTCGCTCACCTAGAGTACGCGTCAGGGTTGGACAAGCAAATACTGTTTGAAAATTTTGTATGTTTCAGAAAAACATCCCTTATATGAAGGAAATTGGCAGGATGGAGTAAACTAAGAGGAACTGTGGCGCAACACGAAATGAGGTGGCATAGAGGGAGGACAAGATGGAAGCCTGCAGGTGATAGATTTAGGCATCTGTCACCTGAGAGAGGCCCGAGAAAGCGACGTGCTGTGTTCCACGCTCGCCTCTCAAGATGAATTACGGCCTATAGAACACCATGTGGTTTTAGTCAGTAGGAGTCTGACAGACCCCTCAGCTTTCCCGAAGGGCTGAGGACATCCATTGAGGATTTCCACATGATTTGATACACTGTTAAAACCTGACAATGAGGAACAGACGAGGACGCCTGTCTCACAGGATGGCCGTGTCGGGTTTAGTCAATGGTACGGTCGTAAAAACAAATCACAAGCACGCCCATGGCGGCAATCGAGAGCAACTACGCATTGGCACGCTTTTTATAAGCACTCACGTGGTGGGGAAGAGGGCAGTTGAGTACTGACAGCCTTAGAGCTAAGAGGTTGTAGCATCAGTGTCGACCCGTAATATTAGTAAGCAAGATTGTAACTGTAAGTTGTGACAATTTGAATAAACCCAGTGTATCGAATAACTTGTGTGATTTCATTTTCACGATTGCACCCGCTGACCTGCCCACACACGATGTATTAACCTAAGGGAATACAGATTGTCAGATTTCCTGGTTTCTTATAATATAATTCACTATAAGAAGTCAGGAAATCTGACACCAGTTTTGTCAAGGGTTATTCAGTCACTGGGTTGTGGAGGTCAGATAGGCATATCGCTCCATATGAAATACTGGTACTCAGCTTCACCCGGTAAGATTGGATGTCGGCCAAAATACAGTTGGGAAATCCCAACCTTTTGGCTAGGCAGATTGATTTACTTACTTCAAGAACACCTCATCCAGCGAGGAAACTCCGACTCCTATAGAATCTAGCCCCAGTTCTGATTTATTTTCCTCAAGCGCCGAGAAAAGTGCTGAAAACTTGCCGCTTTGCGGAGCCGGCAGGTTGTACGATATCGAGTTGATAGTCTGCTCCTTTAGCGAAGCGTCCGGGACGTGTGACGTCACTACTTTGGTTATTGCTTTCTCGTTCGGGGTGCCGATCGTCGTGAATGATAGGCGGTAGCCCGTACCTGAAAAGAAATATCAGTAGTTCTAAATTTAAATATATAATGTAGGTCATAGCACAGCCAATTGGCTAGTTTTTTTTTTTTGTTTTAAGTGGTGCTAATACCGAAAACGTATTAATTAGCAAATATTCTTTTCACCACCTTAAATCCTCAAAATGGCAGATTTGCATATATGCAAATTATTGCTTTGTGGGTATGATGGGGTTTTGAAGGGTGCTAAAACCAAGCATTGGGCCCAAAAATGTTTATGAACATTTGCACTTAGACGCCCATTTAGTTGTTGTGCGCAAAGAACAGAAAAAACGCCTTCTACAGTAGAAGTCGCAAATAAGTGGGGCCCGCGTACCCCAAGTTTTGCGCAGTTCCGCATATGTCTGCTGCCCCGCACACCCTACGTACATCAGTCTTATAACAACCATCATGATGACAAGAACCAAAAAAAAAATTCATATATGTCGGGTTTAGTCAATAGTACGGACGTCAAAACAAATCGCAAGCACGCCATCTGGCGGCAAAGCAAGAACAATTAAGCTTTGGCGCGCTTTCTCTAACCACTTGCGTGGTGGGGATAATAGAATATAGCAGTTGAGTTAAAATGTACTGGCAGTTGAGTACTGACAGCCGTAGAGCTAACACGTCGTAGAATCAGTGTGACTTGTGTCTATTTGAATATACTCAGTGTATCGAATAATTTGTGTGTTTTTCATTTTCACGATTGTACCCAACGACCTGCCCACACACGATGTCTTGACGTAAGGGAATACATCCTGACTTCCCGATGGTTTACATCTATCGGCCAGCCTTGATGCGACATATATATTGTGCTGTTTTAGAATGTTAGAGTCAAGTGTCCCCCCCGCCTGCCAGAGAAATGGTTATCTTATCTTATCTTATCTTATGGAGGGGCCGAGAAATAACTCGGACACTTCGACCCATTGGGATCTATTGTGGTCCCCTAGATACCTTACTCCTCCTCAATCTCATTGAAAACCGTTTTCATGAGTTTTACAACGAGACTAGGAGATATGAGCCTGTAGTCTTCTGGTTTTGGGTATCCAACCCCTAGGAGACCCATTCGCTTGCCAGCCAGTGCATCACATGTGCACAGAAGGTGCTCCATGCGTTCCGTATGTTCCCCACACAACCTGCACACGGGGGTTGTAGTTAAACCCATGAGCATGTCGTTGGTTCCAAAGTGCCCAGTGAAGGCCCCAAGCAGGTAGCGGATTTGTCCCCTGCTCATATTCCAAATGCATTCCCGGGCTTTGAACGTAGAGCCTAGAAATTTCTTGGAGTGTTGCAGACCGGTATTAGACAGCCAATAAGTTCGTTGTCTGTGATCTGCAAAGTCCCTGAATGCGGCTTTTACGAGACACGTCGAAATGCCTACACATGGTTCTGGACCCACAAAATTATTTGCTGAGCCCTCTCTTGCCAGTTCATCAGCCACTTCGTTACCATGGATTCCTTTGTGCCCAGGAACCCACATCAGTCTCACCCTGTTGTGCTTCCCAAGCCTGTTTAGGGCTTGGATAGCATCCAGAATAAGCCCGGAGTCCACCTTGTAGGATGCCATGGCTTTGATTGCTGCCTGACTGTCAGTAAGAATATATATGGATTTACCTCTGGTTCCTCTATCTATATTCTCTTGAGCACAGGTTATTATGGCAAATGTTTCTGCTTGGAATACAGTTGCCATCTTCCCTAAGCTTTTGCTACATTTGTAACCTTTTGCGTATATGCCCGCTCCTGTGTGGCACAAGGGCTTACTGTGCAAGGTAAAGGAAAAGCTCCCCCATTCAGTGTTTCCCATCATAGCTTCATATTTAGAGGGCAGACAATTCCAAGCAAAACAAGGAGACGAACGTTCTTGTCTGTATAATATCGAAGCTGGAGTTCCACAAGGATCGGTCCTGGAACCCGTTTTATATAATATTTTCACATCTGATTTTCCAACTACAGCAGATGTTACGGTAGCGACATACGCAGATGACGTTGCTTATCTGGCGAGCGCCAAAGAACCGGATATTGCCAGTAACAAATTACAAAGTGTACTGGATAAAATGAATACCTGGCTGCAAAAGTGGCGTATCTGTGCCAGTGCCCAAAAATCAAGTCACATTACCTTCACTTTGAGAAGAGGTGACTGTCCCACAGTAACATTAGGAGATAAAACTCTTCCACACACAGATTGTGTTAAGTATCTTGGATTTCACTTGGATAAAAGGCTCACTTGGAAGACACATATAAAACAAAAAAGAGAACATCTAAATGCCAAATATAAAAACCTGTATTTGTTGATGGGTCGAAACTCAGTCCTATCTTTGGACAACAAACTACTGCTGTACAATTCTGTATTAAAACCTAAATGGTCGTACGGCATACAACTATGGGGAGTGGCCAGCAAAAGCAACATAATGTGCCTCCAAAGAGCTCAAAACGCGATCTTGAGGAATATTGTCAATGCACCATGGTTCACACGGAATGAAGAAATCCATGATTATCTCAACACTGCGACCATTTTTGAGGAAATTAATAAAAATAAAAAGCGTTATGCTGATCGTCTAGCCATCCACCCAAATCCTTTGGCTGTTAAATTGCTGGACAGCAGCAAATCTATAAATCGACTTAAGAGAGGTCAAGTAATCTGAATAGGTATCAGCGGCAATGGCCCTTGTACCTGAAACGCCAAATAATTCATACAACTAAACTGATAATAGTCCAGTAAGGACTGATGGCAGTTAAATAAAAGGGAAAATAAAAAAATTAAAAAATGTTCATTATGTCATCCACCCATCTTTTCTTCTGTCTTCACACTTTCCTTTTGCCTTTTGGACCCTGCCATTTAGTTGTTTGGTAAGTCCACCTCTTATCTTCGTATCTTGACAGGTGCCCTGCCCATTTACACTTCTGTTTTAAACTAAAATGAAGTGCATCAGTTAATTTAGTTTTGATGCAGATGTCTGCGTTTCTCGTTTTTTGTATTTTTCTCAGTTTCTGTATACTTCGTTCCATTGCATGTTGGCATGATAAAATTTTGTTCTTTACTTTTTCTGTGAAGACGTGTGTGTGTCTGACTGGCGTAAGTTAAGCTTGGGAGAATGCATGAATCCATTATAGTCTTTTTTACTTTAAGGCTATAGTTCCCTTTTAGAATTTCTTTTTGGGCCCAGTATTTTTTCCATGTTGTTGATATTCTTCTGTCTATTTCGTTTTCGTTGCTATTTGTATCAAAGGATACCAATTTACCTAGGTACACATATCCATTTACATAGTCCATTGGTTTTTCCTCTAGTTTAATTGTTTTCTTTTAAATGTTTGACATAATTTTAGTTTTGGATGCGTTCATGTGTAGGCCGATTTTTATGCTTTCAAAATTTAGTTTTTGTAGCATTGATTCTAATCCTGTCGCGGATTCACTAAAAAGAGCAATGTCATCTGCAAACCTAAGATGTGTTAGTTTGTTATTAAGTATCCATATGCCATTATTTTCCCAATTAATGTTTTTGAAAATATCTTCAAGTACAGCTATGAATAGCTTTGGAGACAGCGGGTCCCCCTGGCGCACTCCTCTTCCAATTGCGAACTCCTCCCCTTGTCTTTCCAATTTTACTCTGCTTACACTTTAAGCATAGATGTTTTTTTATGATATTTACATATGTTTTATTTACATCGTTATTTGTCTGAGCAGTCCATATAGAAGGGTGTACTATGCTGTCGAACGCCTTGGAATAGTCCACAAAAGCTATGTAAAGTGGTTTATTGAATTCTTTAAATTTCTCTATAATTTGTTCTATTGTATGAATGTGGTCTACTGTTGAGTAGTGAGGCCGGAAGCCCGCTTGTTCTATTGGCTGATTCTTGTCAATATTTGGTGCTATCCTTCTTAGGATGATTGACGAAAAGAGTTTATATATTGTAAATAGTAAGCTGATAGGCCTGTAGTTGCTGATGTCGAGCGGGTTCCCTTTTTTATATATTTGATTTACTCCATTGCGATGGTACTTGCTCTTTTTCCAGTTCTAAGTTGAATAATTCTGCTAGATATTTTATTTTTATTTTATTTATTAGGGACAAAAAAACAGTTACATGTTAAAGTTTAAATAAAACTATGAGTACATAATAAATTGGCAAACATATAACCCACGCCATTTTCTACGGATTAATTAGATATGCAACTAGGATTGGCACTCCGATTTTCAGGGCTTCGTTTGTGAAGTTATCTTTGCCTGTGCTCTTCTTGGGTTTTAATTGCTTGATTTGAGTCATTATTTCTCTTTCTGTTATTGGGTCTAATGATGTTTTTGCTATATCTTCTCCAGTTACAATATTATTATCTTTACCATCATCTTGTGTCTTATCATGTGCTGGTTTTTCATAAAGAGAAATATAGAAAAACCATATCCATTTTCTGGAACTTTTCTTCTTGAAATATGTGTTCATAACTGCCAGCTTGTTCTCCTGTGCGTATTGTATTAGAAGTTCAACTCTGTCGTTCCGTATGCCGTAACCAGATTTTCGAGAGGTTTAGGTTGACCAATTTTAGCATTGAAATCTCCGATGATTAACGATTATTCCCGATGTCCACCACTTGGTTGGGGAACAGCGGGAAAACATTTAAAAATTATTCCCGTTGTCCACCACTGGGGGAACAGCGACACAGATTTTTAAATTATTCTCTATGGCCACCGCTGGGGTACAAAGTCAAAATTCTGTTTCATTTTGTTTGTTTATTCATACCTTTTTTATTATTTTTTGTCAAAAATGCAAATAACTCAAAACAAAAAGTCAAAAATCCGCAAAAAAAATTCGTTTACAGCGATCAGTTTATTCAAGAAACCCAATTGAAACTTGTAAACGGCCAAATTCTAGAAATAATGAGATATTAATACTGTTTTTTATTTACTTGTGTTTGCTCTTGACTCTAGTCTAGGTCAGAGGTGACAGAGACAGAGTCGAAGATGGAGTGAGCTTACCCAGAAGAAGCCCGTTCACTCTAACTTTGAAGAGATTCGGTTTGTATGCGTTCGTAAACAGACGTAGTTAGTGAATTCCACTCATTCGCTGTGCGCATTATGATGGATGTTTTGAAGCGCTTGGTGTGAATCGGTGGAATGGCAACGAGGTAAGGATGGTAACTTGCAGTAGATGTCCGATGGTAGAAGGGGGCCGGTGGGATAAGGTCGTGGAGTTCTTGAGCACCATCAATGAAGTACAGTCTGTAGAAGTCTGTTATCGGTGTGAAAATATTATGTTGGTTAATTACCCAATTTAATAAAAAAAAAAGCAATCACACCTTTAATAAATAATAGGATGATGATGTCTTTAAATATTTTAGTGAAACATAAAAAAAAGCAAATAAACAAACAAAATAAAACAGAATTGTGACATTGTCTCCCAGCGGTGGCTATATGGAATGTTTAAAAATCCGTGTCACTGTCCCCTAGTGGTGGACAACGAGAATAATTTTTAAAAGTTTACCCGCTGTCCCCCAGTGGTGGCCACCCAAGTGGTGGACATCGGGCATAATCGGATGATTAACCTGTTTTTCTTGCGCTCTAGTTAAGTCGGTGTAGAATTATGTGATTTCTTCTTCACTTGAACTCGCTTCACTTGTCCGGCCTTACCCTGATCCAATTGTTTTTTTCATTGAATTTATCTAATTAGTTAAGGATTCCTGCTGATTTTCACTTATACCTGCCCTTGAAATCACACTTGGTTCTTGTGACGATAAAGCATTAACCATTTGACAGTAATCAGAAGTTTCCCCTGTAAAATCTATGATAATGCCAAATTTAGCAAATAAATATTTGCCTAATAATACTTTTTGTGGCAAGGTTGGCATAACCATCATCTTAACTACATTAAAACGACCGTTGAATTTGACAGGAACGTCTATGATTTCTTTTTTTTTTTTTTTTCAAAATCTAAGTATTTATTAGTGTGTTTTTTGGTGATACAGTAGGTCTTATAGTTAAGTTATAGTGACTCAAAAAACTACTCATTAGGGCATACACTATTTAACAATATAAGAATTTAAAATCGATATTTCATATAGATTTTGAGACTTGTCGAGAGTTTTAACGGCCTTCCACAAGGAATGTTCGCCTTGATCCGAAGTAGACAACATTGATATTTGTTTTTGCAGAGAAATATTTGCGGTATCTCTTAGCATGACTTTCAGTTCTTTCGCGGCACGGTTAAATTTTGTCTTATCCGACGAATGATGAGAAAGGTGCCAAGCTCTTCTGAGGTGACGTTTTTCTTCTATTTTTCGTTTTACTTCTAAAGGTTGTGAAGGAAGTTTACATGACATTTCTAGCTCAGGTGTATTGATCCAACAGGCCACTTGTATTAAGTTGGTGATACATTTGCAGGCGTCTTCGATGTCATCTGGTGACTGAAGTGCCATTTTTAGGTTTAAATTGTCTTCTAGGTAAGCTCTAAACCCTTCCCAGTCTGTTTTGAAGTTATGCAAGGATTCAGGTTTCTCTGTGGTTATAATATTGCTGCTAATGTTAAGTATCACAGGAGTGTGATCGGATGATCCGTCCAGGCACGACTCAACAGACAGGTGTAGATTACTCATTCCACCAGAAATAAAAAAGTCTAAGAGATCGGGAACTTTCTTCGGATCAGAAGGCCAGTAGGTTGGATTACCATCCGACCAGGACCTCAAATTGTTATTGTCTACTGAGCTTTTCAATGCTATGCCTCTGGTTATGGTGCATCGTGAGCCCCAGAAGGTGTGCTTGGCGTTCCAATCTCCCCCAGCAATAAACCGATGCCCAAGAGTTTCGAAAAAAATTGTGAACATTTCTTCGCTTATTTTATGCTTCGGGAGACAGTAGATGGCCGACACAGTGATTGGGCCAGCTCGATCCTCTAACCTCACTGTGGTGGCTTGTACATAAGCCATTGAGTGTTCTTCTAAGATGGAGTGCTTTATGTTAGATTTTATTATGACTGCCGTTCCTGCGTGAGCACCACCATCAGGATGGGGTGTAGCATAGATGTTGTAACCCCTTATGCGAAACGAACTTCTTGATGTTGCATGTGATTCTGATATAAGCATTATATCTAGTTTATTTTTGCAAAGGATTGCTTCAAGTTCTAGTGTGTTAGGTGACAATCCATTTATGTTCCAAGTTGTGATACGCAAGGATGTCATTTGGAATTCATTTTGGATATTACGGTTGTCAATAGGTTTATCAGTGTTCCTATTTGTTGAATGAGGGCATCAATCTTCTCAGATTGTTTTGATAAAATAGCTTCGATTGAAGATCATTGTTGAGAAAGTAGAGGATCAGGATCATCTGCTCGGTCAGTATTTCTACGATTGGAGGTAACATCGGAGTAGGATCTGTTATCACATTTATTTGTTGATACGGGTTGTTTTGGTCAGTTGTTTAACTCGCATACAAGAGGGGATGCCTTATTTTTGTGCTCGCTGTTTACTGCGTGATTGGGACCTGGTCTGTTGGTTTTTCTAGCAAGGATCTCTTTGTAGACCTGGCACCCTTTGTAGTTTGCGGGATGGTCGCATGAACACAATGCACACTTGGCAGGGTTGTTGCGGTCTTTTTTTGGTCATTCTGCTGTTCTGTGTCCTTCACCACATTTGACACACCTAAATGGCCGCATACAATTATTTTTTGAATGGCCATATTGCTGACATCTCTGGCATTGCACTATTGTTCTAGATTTACGGGGATCTTCAATTTTAACACGTTGGTGATAGATGTATTGCATATACATAATGAACATAGCTGGAAAAAGTTGGATGCATATGGCCAAAGACAGGGAAAGCTGGAAAAAATGTAGGAGGCTTTTACCCATAGGGGGCCACATAATAATTAAACAGGAATGAAATTATTATACTTGCATGTATATTTGTAAAGTGTTTAGTGGAAAGTAAAGCTGTAATAAATAATAAAAGGCCGGACAAATATTATAAAACATGAAATCGACACAGGTAGTTGTAAGCCGGTACATCAAAAGCAGTACAATTTTTCTCCGGTAATTAGCAGAGAAATAGAGCGTGAGTTGGACGAAATGTTGGCAAAAGACGTGGTAGAACCGTCACGCGCTGTAATATTCCAACTGCTTATTCTACAAGTCTTTTTAACGGGGATCTTTAAGATTTGGGCTGTGTGATCTGACATGTTAAGGTCAATTACATGATGGACACCCTTTAGCGTAAAATTGTGCGCAAAATTATCTATACATGTGTTGCTTTGTAACCTCGTGGGCTGGTCAATTTGTAGTCTTAGATTATAGCTTAATAGGTAGTTGGTAAACTCAAGGGAAGTTCTATTTTTTTTTCAATATATTAATATTAAAGTCACCACATATAATAACATCCCTGCGCGCTTTGTAACAGATCTTGGGTAAGAGAATATTTAATTTTGAGTAAAAAATGTCAAGATTATTTGACTTAGGTATTCTGTAAATGCACAAAACAACAATGTCATGCTGTGTTAATTCGATTGCACAGCACTCGAAAACTCCCTGAATTGAAAGTTTTTTGATATCTTCAAGCTCTCTATATTGATGGTCGTTTTTAGGGTTCCGTACCCAAAGGGTAAAAACGGGACCCTATTACTGAGACTTCGCTGTCCGTCTGTCTGTCTGTCTGTCTGTCTGTCTGTCACCAGGCTGTATCTCATGAACCGTGATAGTTAGACAGTTGAAATTTTCACAGATGATGTATTCCTGTTGCCGCTATAACAACAATACATAAAAACAGTATAAAATTAATATTTAAGGGGGGCCCATACATCAAACGTGATATTTTTGCCGTTTTTTGCTCGATATTAATAACGGCAACAGGTAGACGCTTGGAATATTCACAGAATATTTAGTTGTATATTCTCTTCAAAAAGTAATAATTATTAAATTAAAATAAAATAAATTAAGGGGGGCTCCCATACAACAAACGTGATATTTTTGCAGTGTTTTGCAATAATGGTACGGAACCCTTCGTGTGCGAGTACGACTCGCACTTGGCCGGTTTTTTTTTATTAATATGCACGCTCCTTATCTTTATAACTAGGTATAGTGAGAAAGTCTTCATATCCAGTTTCCATGAAGTGATCGGTCACACAGATAACGTCTATGTGGTTTTGGAGATCAAGCAGGTACAAGAGTAATTAGTCTGCCTTATTTATTAATCCTGTGATGTTTTGATGCATTATTGACAGATAATTATAGAAAAAACTGGTTTGATTTGTCCTCAAATGTGGCCTTCGTGTCAGCATTACTACTATTTTCCATTTGGATTTCACAAATAGTCTTCTAGAAATTCGTAAATATGTTTTTCATACCTGTGTCGTTTAGGAGACCTTGACGACCCGAAAACATTGTGTTATCATAACGTAGGTCAGCGTTCGAGTCCAGTAAATAAGCATATTCATATGTTGTGTTATGTAGATACAAAAGACTAATTACGTAGCGCCTAGGAATCCGCCGACGTTGCAGATAATATACATACATAGACCTTGTCGAATCGGCAGTTACCTTGAGCAAGAAATGCATAGCTTGGGAATTAGCAGACTCGCTGACTCAGAAATAACATTGCATCGATGTAGGAAGTTGTTGACGATGCGTTCACCTCGACACCGATGCTGCCATGACGTCACGGAATCCATCAATGCCAAGCTAATATTTAAGATCATTTCATGCGAGAAGATTCATTCCATATTCCTACCTCGAGTTGGAATCAATACTCGTAGGCTAGTTAGTTGTAATTAGTTTTGTTAAATAATAGTTGTAACCACTCCATGCTCTCACATCGACCTGGAGTGGACATCCGTAGTTTTCATTAATTAAGTTATAAGTATCATTTCGGGTTTTATTCCAATCCCCCGGCTGTGGTAAACGTAATTGGCGCAGTCGGTAGGATATCCGCGGGAGACGTCGGGACGCATCACACATCGATAATCACGTCTCGTGTCACCCGGGTGGCTATCAAGCACCGTCCCGGATATCCTGAACATACGGACAGTGCTGCAGACCGGGAGGAGAATCTGGAAAACGATTCGCGGAGAGGAACCGAAAATGAAGTACCTGTAAGTACACTAGTGTTATTCTCGTGTTGCTCCCTTCTAAATCCTAACCTTCAAGATTTACCATCCCAGAGCCTAGAGCGCGTGGCAGCCTGAATCGCGTCAGGCCCGCCGACGTACGTAGATATTAATAGGGATATAGTTCTAGATAATTTAGAGTTAGGTAACTTGTCTAGTTTAGACATGGCCCAACACGACCCGGAAACCATCTTCAAGGCCCTTCGCCTTGTTCCGGAGTTTGATGGGAATCCAAACGTGCTCACGCGGTTTATTAAAATCTGTGATTTATTAGCAACGCAGTACTTAAGCAGCGCGCCCGGAAGCGAATTCTCTAACTTGTGCCTCTTAAATGGGATACTTAACAAGATTTCTGGTACCGCCTTATGTACCATAAACTCTAATGGGATACCGGAGAGTTGGTTAGGCATTCGAACTGCTCTGGTTAACAACTTCTCAGACCAACGCGATGAAATCGCACTGTACAATGATCTCTCCGTAGCCACACAGGGTGACAAGACCCCCCAGGAGTTTTATGATCATTGCCAGACTGTTCAGTACGATAATGACATACGTGACGTTGCATGAGACCATACCGACTACTGTTGGGGCAAAGCGTGAGCTGTATAAGAAGGTGACTATGCAGGCATTTATTCGCGATTTAAGGGAACCCCTAGGTTCTCGGATACGTTGCATGCGGCCGGCTACCATTGAGAAGGCCGTTGAATACGTTCAGGAGGAACTAAATATCATATACCTGCAGCAACGCAGTGAACCCCAGAGGGGTCAGTCAACACAAAGGGTTGCAGTACTACCATCAGCAAATATGCCACCGCGGTCACATAACCTCCAGGGGCCGGTGCCCAATTGGCCGGCTCCCGTAGGTCAGCGCCCTACAGGACCCTTTCAACCTTTTAAATTCGCTGGACCGAATCTATATCAGCAGCACAGCCCCGCAAACACGCAAAGGAAGTTGAGTGCACCATCACCCAATCATAACCCCCGTAGTAATGTTTTCCGAGTCCCGTATCAAAACCATCCACCATCAAGTCCTCGACCCATGAGTGGAGTTCAACGCTTCACCACCAGGCCTCTGCCCCCAACTAATAGGCCGGCGGGTCATGACTGGAGTAGGTCAGGGAACCCACCACCAACAAACTATTTTAAAACCCGCGAAGTGAATGTTAATGAATGTGCTACCTATGACAACCCGTATTACGATTACTTCCAGGAACCAGTGTACGATTACTGCGCTGACTACAACTACCCTGACAGTGACTATGGCCCCGGTTTCGCCGGTGACCCGACTTACTTTATGACTACGGATGACCAACCATCCGACGATCCTCAGCCACGGACAAAAGATAGCCATGCCGAGCAGGATTTTCCGGAGACTTTAGCGTCACCAAAACCAGGATAGAACTAAACCTACAGGCACAGAGACAGCTGCCATATATACAAATCGCGAGACCCCCTTTAAAATTTCTGATCGACACGGGCGCAAATCAATCGTTCATAAGTCCCGAAGCCGTCCAAAGGTATTTTGCCGATCACCCTCTCAGCTTTGATCCGTTCGAAGTGACCAACATACACGCGACTAGCCGGAACGACTATTCTATTACGTTGCCGTGTTTCGCGGAATTTAATGACTCTAGCAATATAAAGTTATTTATTTATAGGTTTCACGACTATTTCGACGGGCTAATAGGTTTGGATTTATTGAGTAGCTGGGAGGCCCGCATAGATTTGAAAGAGGGTCAGTTATTGATTCGAACCGCGTCAAATCCTATTAGGATGTACAACTCATGCAATGTAAATTTATATGAGGAAATAATTCCAGCAGGGACTTCTAAAGTTATCCGCATCCCTGTCGATATTGCGGTGGGTAACGCATTTATTAACGAACAGATACTTAGTAATTGCATAGTCCACAAATGCATCACCACCATTACCAATAACCGCGGTTATCTAGAAATTGAGAACCCGTCACCTAATGACGTAATATTCTCACTCGATCGCCCAGCGCATGCGGAGCTAACTAATACTAAGTGCACGCGCACTCAACAAACGACAACTCGTGCAAAAGATGTAATCTCACGATTACGAACGGACCACCTAAACCCGGAGGAAAAGGCTAACCTCATAGCTCTCTGTTCCAGCTACGCGGATGTATTTTACATTGAGGGTGAAGGGTTGACCTTTACAAATAAAATCAAACATCGGATTAGGACGAAGTGCCAGTGCACGCCAAAAGTTATCGGTACCCATTCGTGCATCGCCAGGAAGTTAGGGACCAGATAGGGAAAATGCTGGAGCAGGGTATCATACGTCCGCCTGTGTCCGTGTCTGCCTGGAGCTCCCCTATTTGGGTAGTGCCAAAGAAGATAGACGCCTCTGGGAAGCAAAAGTGGCGTCTCGTGGTTGATTTCCGCAAGTTAAACGAAAAAACACTGGACGACAGGTACCCCATCCCTAATATCAGCGATGTCCTTGATAAATAAGGGAAGTGCCACTACTTCACAACCCTCGATTTGGCGAGTGGGTTCTACCAAGTCGAGATGGACCCTCAGGACATTGAGAAAACGGCATTCAATGTAGAGCATGGACACTTCGAATTTCTTCGTATGCCAATGGAATTAAAAAAATCTCCGTCAACATTTCAACGTGTGATGGATAATGTCCTCAGAGGCTTCCAGAATGAGGTATGCCTAGTATATCTCGATGACATCATCGTATTCAGCACGTACCTTCAGGAACACGTGACCAATTTAGGAAGAGTCTTCCGGAGACTCCGGGAGTCCAATTTCAAGATCCAAATGGATAAGTCCGAATTTATGAAGCTCGAAACGGCTTACCTTGGGCATATCATTAGTGGAGACGGTGTAAAGCCGAATCCCGATAAGATATCCGCCATTAACAGATAGCCTATGCCTAAAACACCGAAAGAGATCAAGCAATTTCTAGGCCTACTCGGTTACTACCGGAAATTTATTCCCGATTTTGCCCGTATCACGAAGCCATTCACCCAGTGTTTGAAAAAGGGGCGAAAGATTACTTTCGACACCGACTACATTAACTGCTTCGAAAGATGCAAGACACTCCTGACCAATGATCCCATCTTGCAGTACCCGGATTTTAACAAGGAATTTAACCTAACAACAGACGCTTCTAACGTAGCCATAGGAGCTGTACTGTCTCAAGGTACCATAGGCTCTGATAAACCGGTCTGTTACGCATCTCGAACTCTAAATGAGAGCGAAACAAACTACAGCACCATCGAAAAAGAGCTCCTCGCTATAGTTTGGGATACAAGATATTTCAGACCATACCTCTTCGTTCGAAAATTCAAAATTCTCACTGACCATAAACCATTACAGTGGATGATGAAATTAAAGGAGCCGAACTCTCGACTTACAAGATGGCGGCTTAGACTCAGCGAGTATGACTTTTCCGTAATTTATAAGAAGGGAAAAACGAACACCAATGCCGACGCCCTCTCCCGCGTAGAAATAAATACGAAGGAAACTAGGTATCTAATGGAGGGAACTGACGAACTCGAATCCCTGATGGGCAACCCATCCGGGACAGTTCAATTCAATTCATTTATTGCATCAAATATGGTAAGACATCAAGTTCTTATATAAAATATTTAGCACACATTTGGCCAATATACAGCATGCAATAGTACAAGTTTTTACACTCAAGATATTAATTAGGTAACTGCATTATGTCAATTTATGTGTCTACTTAAAAGTTAAACATATCTGTGCTTTAGTGTATAAAATCTACAGGGACACCTTTGAAAGAACTCATCTATCGAATAAAAACACTCTTGCAACAACCACTTCCGCAACGCGACACAAAACTTATTGAAGGGTAGTTGAGTAATTGATCAGGCAAAGCATTGTAAATTAGGGGAACCATGTAAACGCAGCTCCGCCGAAAAAGTTCTAGCTTTGGAACGGGCATTTCAAAATCTAAATGTGTAGGTTTCCTTTTATTTGTGTTATTTTTCCGTTCAAATAGTTCAAGATTGGATCTCGCAAACCTGGAAACTTCGTAAATATAAATGCATGGGACTGTCAATAGATTGTGCGACTTGAACATAGGCCTGCATGAGTCAGACCATTGCATTTTGAATATTGCACGTATACATTTTTTTTGGGCGATGAAGATCTTCGCAATTTCGGAAGAGTTTCCCCACACCACTATGCCGTATCGTATCACTGAGCAGACGTATACGTGATACACCATTATGGCAGTACGCAAAGATGTAATATTTTTAACTCTTTTCAAAGCAAATACGAATTGATTGATTTTTTTTGAAATTATTTCGATGTGATTCTTCCAGGTAAAATGCTAAAAACTTTGCAATAAACTTTGCATTACGTACCTGTTTTATATTATTATTGTTAAGTGCAATATTAAGGCGTACAGGTTTACTTTTAAATGTTTTGCAACGAAGCACATTAGTTTTGGAAATATTTATTTTTAATTTATTAATGTCTAACGATTGTATAATGTCATTTAATGTTTGTTTAATTTCAAAGTCAATATTTTGTAAATTTTTACTTTTAATAATAACAGTGGTGTCATCGGCGAACAATACACACTGATGTTTTATTGACTTAGGCAAATCATTTATGTAAAGAAGAAACAATAATGGCCCCAAGATACTACCTTGTGGTACACCACAGCAATTAGTCCGTGGTTCAGAATCAAAATCTTCTAAATTGTTACTTATTTTGTTTAATTTTCTTAACCTCGTTACCTGTTTTCTGTCAGTTAGATAAGATTGAAACCATTCTTTTGCCGGACCTCTGATACCGTATCTTTCAAGTTTTTCTAGAAGCCGCGCATGATCAACACGATCGAACGCCTTACTTAAGTCTAAGAGCAATGCACAAGTTCGACGTTCTCTTTATTTAAATCATTTATAGTCATGAAACAGTCCACTGCCACTTTGTTTGCAGTTTCCTGTTCAATTTTGACTAGTTGAGCTGTATTATGATCAGACAGATACAAATTATATGTCTTACCAGTAACATTATGAAGGTTGCTGATAATGTTGTCTATGCATTTATTAAGCCTAGTCGGTTCATTTATGTGATATTTCAGTCCATAATTAAGCATCATTTCTTTGAATGTAGTACTATTTTATCAGATAATAGCAAGTCTATATTAAAGTCGCCACAAACTACTATATTGCATTTTTTGCGTTGAAGTTTTGTTAAAACGTTCGTAAAATGATCAAAGAAAACATTAATGTCAGAGTTTGGTGTCCTATATATACATATTATGACAAGCTTTAGCTGTTTTATTTCAACACCACATATTTCTAAATGTTTATCAATAGCAAATTCCTTTACTGTATCCAGCTCAACACATTCGAAACCTCTCTTACACAAAATACACGTGCCTCCACGTCGTTCTAGTCTGGAATAGATCGAACCGGGTTAAAAATTATTTATATTCAGATATTTTTCTTCACTTCTTTTCACTAAATGTTCACTCAGACATACCACTACTACATTTTCATTTAGATCATGCAGCTCACTTAGTGCTACCTCTAAATCTTGCATTTTATTTAAAGCACCAGCAGTTGGTGAAACACTGAAAATTCATTTTTAGTGACAAAAAAGATGATTTTTTGTCCCCGCAGAATCATTTGGGTCTATCCGCGAGATTTTCTTATGGGATTTAAAATAATAAGGTATAGTGCCTTTCGTTGGTTCTATGTTAATATTATTAGTTACTGTTTGATCATTGAAGTTTACCTGCGAGGTTTTATTACGTAATGGAAAATAATAAGGTATTATTCCTTTCTTTGGTTTTACGTTATCATGATTTTGCCGGAAATAATGAGGCAATGTTTCCCGAGTGTCAATACCCTTTTTGAATTTGTGGTTGTTATAAGAGAGGAATTTGTCGCTGTACTGGATAACATTTATCTGATGAATTATTTGTTGTGGAACATTCGTTGTATTGTCTGTTTCAATAAATGTACAGTTTTTATAGTTTCCTGATAAGTAGCTATAACTGATTATTTAGTTTACATTCATTAAGGAAAAGATTATCAAATATATTTACCACAAATACATTGCAATTTTTAAGAAAATGTAACGCTATCGACATTTCTGACATAAACTCTACTGGATTTACATCATTACTCCCTGTCATAATGATAACATTGTCGGTTTTGGTTAATGTCTTAGCCATGTTAGTACAGTCCGACAAGACATATTTCGTACTTGCGTCTGGTCTTGTTGTTGATTGTATTTTATAATCCTTAATTATAAGTTCACTTTTATTCTTGATTAGCATCTGAACGATGCCTTTCCCTTGATTGTCTGATAGAAGAAATATTTTGCCACGTTCTTGACTACATAATCGGACATTATCAACCCCCGGACTTGAGCCTGATGTTGCTGTTGTCCAGTTGGTGCATCTTCAGTTAAATTCTTCCCTACATAGGTGCATCCCAAATTACCATTTTCAGTGTTAATAACATTCATGTCAACGTTAGTAAAATCAGTGTCAGTTAGTAAACTTATGTCTTTCCTGGTATTATTACATTTTAAGTGGCCTCGATTATCTCGGCTATCTTTATTATAGCATTCATCCAAGCTCGGTTCCAGTCGTAAGCTCCCAGAATTTAATACTACTCTTTCCTCTTTCGTATGCCGTAATTTGCCCTCTAGTTGTTTCATAGTAGCATTTTGAGGAGTAGTGACATACTCTTCTTCTGTACTAAGAGTTAAACATTTGGTAGTTCGTTTTTTTCCTCTGGGACTTTGGTGGTGGACTTCTCAATGTTGACAAAGGACTTTTGCATAATTGTTTTAAGGCACCCACCTGCTGATTGAGATTTCAATTACTTCCAAGAGACTATTTTTTTCTAAGATGGTAGTGTCAAGTTCATTTTCTACACTCCGTAGCTGTGATTTCAAGCTATTAATTTCTTCTTTTAATTCAAGAAATTCAATTCTTTAAGACAATACCTCTCCAAGCTGACTCTTCCACCGAAACAGCCGACACAAGCAATGAAAACCCAATTCTTGAAATCCCTATAACAGACGAACCCCTCAACAAGTTTAATCGACAGTTACACATTACCCTTGTTAGTGAAGTGAGGAAGCGACCCTCGGTGACAAAACCATTTGACACACAAACGCGTACCAGCATCCAATTAACACGGACCAACCTGGAAGAAGAATTAATAGGCGCCATTAAGGAGTACGTTAACCCCAAGGTCAAAATAGCTATTTTAATTGAACCACCATTGGCCATGTATTCCATTATCCCGATCCTTCAAAGCAAATTTAGAAGCTCATCGTTGAACCTTATCCTCGCTAAAACCGAGCTGGAAAACGTCAAGGAATATCTGCGGCAGCAGGAAATAATCCACCACTACCATGAAGGTAAAACTAACCATCGCGGTATCAACGAGTGTCATTTAGCCTTGTCCCACAAATATTATTGGCTAAAAATGAAAGACCAAATTAACAAATTTATAAGCGAATGTACAATCTGCGGCCAAGCCAAATACGACAGAAATCCAGTCAGACCTCAGTTTAACGTTGTGCCCCCAGCCACCAAGCCATTTGAAATAGTCCACATGGATCTATTCACGGCGCAAGGCGAGAAATACGTCACTTTTATCGATGTCTTCACCAAATACGGTCAAGCCTACTACCTGCGCGATGGAACAGCTGTTAGCATATTACAAGCTCTCCTGCAATACTGTACTCACCATGGCGTCCCCATGACCATTGTCACAGACAATGGAACTGAGTTAACCAACCAACTTTTCATGGAATTTACACGGCTCCACAAGATTAACCATCATAGGATATTGGCTCATTCACCCAATGAAAATGGAAATATTGAACAATTCCACTTAACACTGTTAGAACACCTCAGACTTCTCAAACTAAAGTATAAAGATGAACCCACAGTTAACCTTGTCCCCTATGCCATCATAGCCTACAACAGCTCTATACACAGCTTCACAAGATGCAGACCTTTTGACTTACTGACGGGGCACTTTGACCCCAGGGACTGCGAGGACATTGAAATAACACAGCAGCTGTTACAACAGTATGTTCTAGTTCATAAGGACCGCATGAAACAGGTATATGACATCATCAACGCCTCGTCACTTGCAAACCGAACAGCATTAATCGAAAATAGAAATAAAACCCGCGAACCCGAGAAAGGATACGCACTCTAACAGCAAGTATTCGTTACAAACCCTCTCGCTAGCCGACAAAAATCCGCACCACGGTATACACAGGACACAGTTTTAGCCGACCTCCCGATTCACATTTATACCTCAAAGAAACGCAGTCCCATCGCAAAATCAAGACTTAAGCGTACACCTAAAGCAGTAAATTTATTACAGGATTCCGCTAATAACAATTCTCCCAATGATGCGACCTCAGGAGATAAAAATCGAAAGCCTCGAAGAGGGACCAGGACTGCTTCCCTACAAACTCGGGCCCATGAGACTCACATCTCACCACCATACATTCCTGCAATATGTACGTCTGAATGATATCGAAAACAACATCCACTCACTACAGACTCAACTGCTAGGCTATCAAAGCCGAATGACCAACGACACCTACCTACTATATGATATCCAAATAAATTATCTAACTGACAAGCTTGGCAATGTCCTAAGGCAATTACAATCTCTGGAACCCAATAGAGTTAAAAGAGGTCTCGTAGATGGGCTAGGTTCCATCATAAAAAGCTTAACCGGAAACCTAGACAACGATGACGCGCTAAGGTATAAAACAGCTAAAAAAAAAAAAAAAATAATAATAATAATATAAATCAGAATAAAATAGCAACTGAAGTTAATAACCACATTAGTAAAGAATGGATGTCCAAGCACACCGACGTGCTAGCGCAGATAGTTGATAATCAGAGAAGAATTAACAATACACTAGAGTCAATACTAAAGAGCGATGCACTAAGGGAGAATAGTTTAATAAAGTACGCTAAGTTTGCTCAACTTCTAGAAGTAATGAGTGAGAACGTAGAGGATTTAACCCAGGAATTACTTAGGATAGAAAACAGCTTAGCTTTTATTCATGCGTCCAGCGTGCATCATTCTATGATAGACATAGAGGTACTAGCATCAATGGTTAGGAAGCTGAAGACTATTTATTCCGAGGAGCAGATCTTAGATTTAAAACTAAGGGAATACTACGACATCATAAAACCAGGATCGTACTACGTCGACAAGCAAATAGTTTTCGTTTTTAAATTCCCAATTTTTTCTAAGAATGGTTACGACTTTTATAGATTATCCGCAGTACCAAACAAAAATGCACAGGCCCTTATTCCACCCTTCCCATTCCTGGCAACCAACGAGTTGACATTTATGTACATGGAGGCTGAATGCCCGAAGTCGAATAACTGGTACCTCTGCGGAAAAGAGTTCTCACACCAAATCCGTACCAAATCTGACTGCATCCAGGAGTTGATCACCAACCAAGTTCTGCTAGACTCTTGCCAGTTCACTACAGTCACCCTGATGAGGGAAGCTATGGAAAAACTCGATGACCAACACTACGTCCTGTCATTCCCTCAACAAACGAAAGTACAACTTCTCTGTCACCAGAAGGACTATACATCGCTCCAGGGAAGTTATCTTGCCACCATTCCCGTTGGATGTCAACTGAAATCCGAAGAGTTCACCATAGCAAATGTCTATGATGAAATCAAAGGTCAACCTCTCAAAATGGTGAAGATACCCTACGATTTCAGGAAACGAGGTACCCAGCTACTCACGTTAATTTGAACTCCGTGGATCTTCAAGGACTACATAGCATTCAAGACAAAGTTATGATCCAGACCCCCGTGCAAATGGACAACACGCAAACAGACACCTTCTATCACACCACAATCCCGTTCTACGGTGTGCTACTGAGTGCAGCCATACTCACCAGTATCGTAATGGCTAGGCGCTACATATGCAAACGTAGCGATGCTGCAAGGATGGATCAAGGGAACCAGCAGCCGCCGACCGTAATTTTGGAAAATAACTCGGAACCCGACAACATTCCGGCAACATTTTCACTCAACGTGTTAAAATAGGTGCCGTTCCAAGGGTGGAGGAATTACGTAGCGCCTAGGAATCCGCCGACGTTGCAGATAATATACATACATAGACCTTGTCGAATCGGCAGTTACCTTGACCAAGAAATGCATAGCTTGGGAATTAGCAGACTCGCTGACTCAGAAATAACATTGCATCGATGTAGAAAGTTGTTGACGATGCACTCACCTCGACACCGATGCTGCCATGACGTCACGGAATCCATCAATGCCAAGCTAATATTTAAGATGATTTCATGCGAGAAGATTCATTCCATATTCCTACCTCGAGTTGTAATCAATACTCGTAGACTAGTTAGTTGTAATTAGTTTTGTTAAATAATAGTTGTAACCACTCCATGCTCTCACATCGACCTGGAGTGGACATCCGTAGTTTTTATTAATTAAAAGTTATAAGTGTAATTTCGGGTTTCATTCCAATCCCCCGGCTGTGGTAAACGTAATTGACTATTAAACATTTCAATCCGTGAGTTGTATATTATTGAGTAATCACCACATTGTCTATAGGTTGGGCGACAAATAATTATATTGGTATGGCTTAGTTTTTCGATGGTTTCTTTAATATGGTAGATTAAATCGTGATAGTTTTTAGTACTCAAGAAGCCTCCTTCACCCTAATATGACACAATAGTCGGTTTTATTATACTGTTTGACCTTATTTTCTATACCTAGTAGGAGTTGTTCAATACTGCCATTTGGATACGAGTAGTGACAGAAGTCAAAATCAGTTGCAAAATAATCTTCTATAATGCTGCAAAGTCCGTTTCTGTTGTTAGCACTTATTATACTTAGTATACTTTTTATGCTTTCTTGAGTCAGGTGTCGTTTGTCGATGAAATCCTCATGCATTGAGTGTTGTATTCCATAGGTGTTACATTGAGTTGTCTTATTAACCATATGGGGTAAAGCTACCGATGTTGATTTATCAGCCATTTTTGGCGTAAGCTTCATAACTTTCTGCGTCGACTTGGGAGTGATGCTTAGATCTATTGTAGGAACTGTTCGAGATTTACTTTTCTTTTTTGGAAACGATGTCCGTTGTAAGTTTTTTATAAATGTTTTCCTTTTTTGTTAAATTATCGATGGTATTTTTGAGATTTGTATTGTCAATATTTAGGGATTCAACTTTGCGGTGAGCAGTCTCCAGTTGCAGCGTCAAGTCTTTTATTTTGTTTTTTAGTTGAAGAATTTCTTCGCAGTTCTCATCGTCTGATATGTACGGTAGACTGTTACTAGTAGTGCCATCTAGTTCAATAGTTGTTAAATTTAAATCGTCACTTGTCACAGCGTGTAGCGTAAAACACATTTGTCACTTAGCTTGTAGCGTATTTCACGTAAGCAATTGTTTATCACGGTACTATTTAATGTTAATTAACTTTATACTCTGTTTCGTCACTTCAAATATTGTCTTCACTTAGTCAATAAAAATATCACATAGTTTATTTAGATAACGTTTGTGCACATAATTCACATCAAAAAGAACTTATTGAACACAATTGAATGTACGATTTAATCTGTTTTACAATTTTAAAGTCAATAATAGATGAGAGAACAGTCTGTAATATTATGACGATTACCATCGGCGGTAGCAACCTGAATGTCCTTTGAGCTATATGTTTTCAACCCTAAACCTTTTAAAGTTAGAGCCAAATCACTGTTAATGACAGTGCGATTAGCTCCCGAATCTAAAAGACCTTTTAATTACTGTTACGCGAGAAAATTAAAGACTTAGACTTTAGATGCCAGTCGGCTCAAAAAGTGACTTTATCATACGGAGTTGTTAAAAACGTCGAGCTAGATATTACAAACGAAGAATTAAATACACTATTTTCTAGCGAATATGATATAATCTCTGCCAAGAGACTAAAACTTTCGACGGATGAAGGCATATGGCAAGCCCCCATATGGTACCCCCAGTTTTCAATTCCCCCAATTTAATTTCAAATGCATCCCAATTTGCTTTCTTAGTGTTAAACATCCTAGTACTTCTAGTGATGCTAACACCTTTTTCCCTTTTCGTATTTATATTTAAAAATATCGTGTTGTGGTCCGAGGATGTCGTTCCCGTGTCGACCCGCCAGCCATCCACCAGGTCAAAAAGGTCGAGCGCACATGCCGTGACGTCCACGTGGCTTCTATACGCTCTACCACCTCTGATGGTGTCAAAGGTGGGAGCGAACAGCAAACCATCATATCACCATATCAGCCGAAATACGTCCACTGCTGGATATAGGCCTCCCCCAAGCGTCACCACATTGAGCGGTCCCGTGCGTCTCGCAACCAGCGGATCCCCGCAACCTTCACCAGGTCATCGGTCCACCTGGTGGGAGGCCTTCCAACGCAACGTCTTCCGGTTCGCGGTCGCCACTCCAGAACCTTTCCGCCCCATCGGCCATCCGTTCTGCGAGCAATGTACCCTGCCCACTGCCACTTAAGTTTGGCAATCCTTCGGGCTATGTCGGTAACCCTGGTTCTCTTACGGATCTCTACATTTTTGATTCGATCACGCAAGGAAACTCCGAGCATAGCCCTCTTCATTGCCCTTTGAGTGACTGTAAGCTTCCTGATGAGGCCTATTGTAAGCGACCACGTGTCAGAGCCATATGTCATCACTGGCAACACACACTGGTCATAGACTTTCGTCTTGAGACACTGTGGTAAGTTGGACGAGAAGACACCGCGCAACTTCCCGAACGCTGCCCAGCCGAGTCGGATTCGACGGTTGACCTCTTTCTCGAAGTTGGCCCTACGCTTTTAATAACATAAATGTATTAAATATTTTTTTTCTATATTGATGATATTTTTTTATTTAGTATACTAAAATGTTATAAGTAACACTTATTCTTTCCCGCTTTACGGCATTTATTTAATTTTAAATGATAAATAAATTATTCTTTATTAATTTTAATTAAAGAATATAGATTTTTATATAATTTGATAATTTAGCTTTAAAAAAATCAAAATTTTTTGAATTTTATTTATTTTATTTTTTAGTCTATTAAATTATGTGCATCTGGACCGAGGGCCCATTTTTTTAATCCTTGCGAAACGAAATAAGACTTAAAGGGAAATTAGTTAAAAATAGTAAAAACATAAAGCAATGGGCCAAGAATTTCTTAAACGTGAATTAAAACAGTTATGCTTAAATTACTTGGGCCCTCAATCCAGACGCGTGAATAAACTGGCATAGCCTACATCTCAGAAAATACTATCTCTGGGTTAATCATTTTTATTTAGGAATTTAGTTAAGAATTTCTTAAATATTTTAAGAAATTCCCAAATCTGTAGAATATGACATTACAGATTTTTGGCGGTTTAGCTAGGGCCCTCAATCCTTTAATGTCTCTACTGAGGAATCTGCAAAACATGAATTTATCTGAAGATATATATTAATAGGACTGTAATATATTTTGCTTAGATACCTCTGTAAATTAGTTAAAAAGAAATAATGACACAAAAGTGAATTGTTATAAAGTAAATGAGAATCGAATTTTACTATAACGTCTGGACTGAGAGCCCAATATTTTCGGCTTTATTGACTAGGTTCAACCTCATAGATTAAGTCAAATTAAAATATATTTTTTTACTATTTTTTAATTAAAATGTTACATATCGTCCGTTCTTCTAAATGCAATACTTTAAGAGAAAATACATTTTTAATTTTTCATAGGAGAAAGTTTTGTAGGGTACATATGATTTTGTTACTTTTTGGGACGGAAAATCGTATGTCATTGTTTCTAAGGACAGGATATGTAGCACCAGAGACGTCGCAATCAAAATCATTTCGATGAATAAAACACAATTGGTATAAATTTATGAAAACTATTTACTTCACTTATATTATATAATCTAAAAATACTTTGATATCGTAACATCAATTTAATTACAAACTATTTGTAACAACTATTCAAATAAACGGTTACGATCGGTATAAATATAAGAAAACTATTTACTTCACATAAATGTAACCTAAAAATAGTCTGATATCTAATATATAAAATTCTCGTGTCACAGTTTTCGTTCCCGTACTCCTCCGAAACGGCTTGACCGATTCTCATGAAACTTTGTGAGCATATTGAGTAGGTCTGAGAATAGGCTAACATCTATTTTTCATACCCCTAAGTGGGTAGGGTAGGGTAGGGTAGGTAGGGTAGGTAGGGTAGGGTAGGGTAGGTAGGGTAGGTAGTTATGGTAGGGTAGGTAGGGTAGATAGGGTAGGGTAGGGTAGGGTAGGTAGGGTAGGGTAGGGTAGGGTAGGTAGGGTAGGTAGAGTAGGTAGGGTTGGTAGGGTAGGGTAGGTAGGGTAGGTAGAGTAGGTAGGGTAGGTAGTGTAGGGTTGTTAGGGTAGGGTAGGTAGGGTAGATGAATGTTTGGTGTTTTTATGGCAAAACAAAGTTTGCCGGGTCAACTAGTTGTAAAATAAAATTTACCTACTTACAAACTTTTTGTATCAAATTTTCTAATAAACAGTTTAAATTATTAATAAATTTGTTCAAAGAAGCGAGTGAGCGAAGTTTGTATGCTGATTTTTAGTTATGAACGCTAAATAATAATGTTATTTTTTAGTGCTATAATTTTTATGCAAAAATAGCGGCTAACTATATGCCCCTATTTTCGAAGATGAAATCAGATTTTGTCGTCGATTATAACAACATGGATATGAAATTTAAAGTCCAGATGAGTACCTACCTATCTACATGTTGTTTTAAAATTAAACTTGTCACTAAAATGTATTAAAGAAAAATAGATAATAATAAAAATATAAAAAAACACGACTGCGCTACCAAAAACACGAATTGCAGTCGGATGACCTCTTAGACGTTAAATAGTGTTCCATAAAACAGTCCCCCAACTGTAGTACGTGATTTTAGCAGCGCTGTCATGTATTTTTAATATTTTTTATCTTTACTCTTCAAAATTAGGATCAGCCAAACCATATGTCACAATGTGTAAATAAATAGGTTGTTCTTCTCTACTATTGTAAAATCTAAGCATTAAATCATCATAACAGACCATGCGGCCGTTTACGAAACCATGCCCCTTGTAGTGACCAAGATCAGCCGGTTTCAACGGGGGGACAAATTCAATAACACCTAATATATTAAAATATTTTATTATATATTATATTATATATTATTATTATATTTTATTATTTTATATTATTATTATATTTTATTATTTATATTTTTTTATTTACATACCAGTTCCCAAGTATGTGTTAATGCAATAAAGTGTTCAAGATATAATAAAATATGCCTTAATTAAAACACAATAATCAGCAATTCTCGATGACGATGAATTAACACAGGAAAAATGCATATTATTCTTCAAATGAAATAAGCAATATTAAAGCGATCTGGGTACCTACCAACTTACTTCGATATCACAAAACAGAAACACTGATAATAATAATATTTACTGCACTATTAAATTTGTCAGCAATGTTAAAGATTTCCTTCTGAAGAGAGATTTGGTTTCGAATGACTGACAGATGTTAACTTGACATAACACTAGTTTATGGCGCGAACAAGAGAAGATCACAAGGAGATCGAGAAAGAAAGATTGCGAGTTTGATCAGTAGTAAACATGATAAAACTTGAAGAGAAATACAGTCGTTATAGTTCCCGATTGTAAGTTTAGATAAAAATACGTGCCTAGTGAAATGTCGTTTACGTTATTCTCCATTACATTGTGCAATTAGTTACTTTGTAAAAGTACATTACCAAGAAAGATATGTTTTATCCTCGCCCGAAAAGGACCCATGTAATAATGACTTTTCCTGACAATTGACCTGTCTTCCCTTCAAAATAATGCATCAAAAAAACAGTCGCAGTACAAGCAGTAAATATTTACTTTAGACGCTTAAAAATAGCTTGTATGAGGATACATACTGATCAGTCCAAAAAAGTAACAAAATCATATGTACCCTACAATACTTTCTCCTATGAAAAATTAAAAATGTATTTTCTCTTAAAGTATTGCATTTAGAAGAACGGACGATATGTAACATTTTAATTAAAAAATAGTAAAAAAATATATTTTAATTTGACTTAATCTATGAGGTTGAACCTAGTCAATAAAGCCGAAAATATTGGGCTCTCAGTCCAGACGTTATAGTAAAATTCGATTCTCATTTACTTTATAACAATTCACTTTTGTGTCATTATTTCTTTTTAACTAATTTACAGAGGTATCTAAGCAAAATATATTACAGTCCTATTAATATATATCTTCAGATAAATTCATGTTTTGCAGATTCCTCAGTAGAGACATTAAAGGATTGAGGGCCCTAGCTAAACCGCCAAAAATCTGTAATGTCATATTCTACAGATTTGGGAATTTCTTAAAATATTTAAGAAATTCTTAACTAAATTCCTAAATAAAAATGATTAACCCAGAGATAGTATTTTCTGAGATGTAGGCTATGCCAGTTTATTCACGCATCTGGATTGAGGGCCCAAGTAATTTAAGCATAACTGTTTTAATTCACGTTTAAGAAATTCTTGGCCCATTGCTTTATGTTTTTACTATTTTTAACTAATTTCCCTTTAAGTCTTATTTCATTTCGCAAGGATTTAAAAAATGGGCCCTCGGTCCAGATGCACATTATTAAATTATTTATTTTTGATTATTTCATAGCTGTAAGTATATATAATACTAGCTGTTTCTCGCGGCTTCGCTCCCGTGGACCAGGACTCGTTTTCGAGATTAAAAAATAACCTATGTCACTCAGGCATAATGTAGCTTTCTATTGGTGAAAGATTTTTTAAATCGGACCATCCGAAACTCGGAGCCTATTTGGTTGTTTGTAACAAACAAACAAAAAAATCTTTCCTCTTTATAATATAAGTATAGATGACATAATACAAAAATTGTGATCGAAATTAGAGAATAAATTCGAGTCCAAAATTACTGTCGAGTGTAAACAAATGCTGTCTCTGTCACTCACATGTACACGAGCATGCGCACTCGGATAGCTCCAATTCTAAAACTTGATAGCTTGGCAATAATATTTCATGTTCAATTTTTTGCAGGCAAGCCTATACGATTGGTTTTGTAATTAAAATATCTTACTTATGATATCAATTTCGATTGGTTATCAGATCGGTGTAGTTTATAGGTAACTGACATACCTGTTCACATCTGCTTGCCAGGTAGCCATGAACAGAAATAAGTAGGCAAGCCTAGCTAGGCATATTCTGTATGTTAAAAACTATCAGTTGAGATGAAATTCATTTGGTTATCAAATGAGTGAAGGTGATGAAGAAAAATTGATTTCAATTAATTCAATTAAAAATAGATATGAAAACTTTTCAATAGGCAAGTTATCATAAGCATGTTTATTAATAAATTACATTTGACAAAAAATATGTCTCATCCAGTTATCTGATGGGTGAAGGTCGATATTCCACGTCTCCTCTACTAGTATAGAATATCAAAAAATATACATAATTTAACTTCAGAATTCATGTGGAAGGAAGTCGTACCAAGGGAATGACATGATAAAATCATAAATGAAAACCATTCGGCGCCAACGGCTGGACATATTATATATTTAAAATATACTTTCGTCTTGCTTTACGCTACTACTGGCCAGGCATCTACCAGGCCGTGGTAAAATACATCAGTACTTGCGACATGTGCTTAGCCTATAATTCCCAAAATCACCAGATACTAGGAGTAATGGGACGCCCAAAACGATGTGCTCGACCATTTCAGATGATTTCTATTGATCTCATGGGTCCCCTTCCAACATCGCGAAAGCAAAATAATAATATATTAGTAATAGCATGTTGTTTTTCAAAATTTTGCCTCATTTACCCAATAAAAAGAGCAACGTCAGGCATCATGATCATGAGGAGGAATCCGTATTTCTTATTCACGGCATACCACAAACTATATAGATGGGCAATGGTACCCAGTTCACCGGTAAGGTCGTAGATGCCTTGTTTAAGAAATATGTTAAATTCCCAACATTTTCTACACCCCCAAATATACCCCCCAGGTCAATTTGGTGGAACGTTATAATAGAACCATAATAATCTGTATTTTGACATACGTAGATGATGATCACAGATCATGGGACTCTTATATTCCCAAAGTCCAATTCGCCATTAATAACTCTGTCAACGAAGCTACTGGATTTTACTCCAGTTTTCGGTCGGGAACTCGTTACTTGCGGTACTCATTATACTGACAACGACCTCGGTGACGAAATAGTGTTCTTGTCAAGGGATGCTTATGCTGAAAATTTGGATTGGTTGTCCAGTGTTTTCGGTACTGTACAATCAAGAGTTTGGCAGGCTCATGAAAAGAACACCTCGCATTATAATTTGCTTCGCAAGTTTGCCGAGTTCAACGTTGGTGACGTAGTGATGAAGCGCGCTTACTTCTTAAGTGACAAGGGGAACAGGTTTTCGAAGAAGTTAGCTCCTAAATTTATTAAAGCAAGGATCATAGCTAAGAAATCACCATTAGTCTACGTCCTACAGGATATGATGGGTAAAAACCTAGGTTCTTGGTACATAAAAGACTTAAAATTGGTAGGTCTCAACAAATAAAAATAAAAATTAATAGTCCACACTCTAAATTCTCTTTAGTAATTATTGTTCATTTTACCGGTAGCTATTTTTAAATCTATATTAAATTTACCCAACCAATCAGAGCGGCTGCAACTCTATAAAAAAAGCCTTTGCAGGAGCGGTTGGGTACTCCTTAAATAAGCCTTAATCCATTTCAAAGTTAAACAACCCAGTAGATTTTCTTTAACTCTCGCGTACTTGTTCTGAAAGCAGTTGCATCTGCTACCCGTCTGTTTAGCGTAAGTATCACGTCAATTACGGACGTGATTCTCTTACACACTTGGTAGCATGCGGACACACCTCAATTCAGGGTGTTCTGTTAGGTAAACTAGAACGGGAATGAGTGATATGATGAATAAATGAGGACGAATGAGAGGGGTCGTATTCAAATGGCAGTTCATGACCAAGTAAAAGAATTTTTACTGAGGTAAAAACCCTAACCTAAGAGGAGGGGTATTGTAACGTTGTACATACGGTAGCATCTCTAAGTAGTCTGTGCGTTGTACGTTATTATTTACATAAACAACATATTGACAAATATATATGTCAAGTCAAACCACAGATGTTATACCATTAGGGACGTCTTAAATTACTAATGCAATTAGCTGTCCGAGCTAGTAGTGTGCGCGGTCGGCGCATTCGAAAGAGTGACTGAGGACCGGTAACCTTCATATAACCTCCGCGGACACTCGACTCACGATGACCACGACAAATTCGAATTCCTGCTCCGGGCGAAGACGTACGTATTTCACTTGATCCTGGATCACTTGTGACCTCACATACGTAGTCTTCATAATTATTTAAGCCTAAAGCAGGCAACAGTTTTTATTGAATCCTATTAGTCAACGTTATTAAATTCTGTGTTTTTCTAACCCCATACTGGGTAAGTGTTGAACAGCTTATTATATTTTATATTGTGTGTGTACTCTACCTATCTAGGTTATCTAAGGGCGTGCGCCTATTTGCACTGAAACTGCTATATTCTTGTGCCTTCTGTTTAACTATGTATTGTACAACCTAATTGCCTTTAGCTCTGCACATTTAATGTACCTACCTACGTAATTGTCATGACTCAAAATGTGCAAGTCATGTCGTGCATCTCACTTCCATATTCAACATGTAAACTCTATACTGATTGTGATAACCACACGTCACCATCATTAGCGCATTAGTACATCTCGCTTTGCTTATGCCTTGGTGTCACAATTAGCGGAGATGACCATTGGCCAATTTGTGACACGCTGGACGTTATTTCCAGGGTCCAAATTACCGGCTACCATATTGACCAAAGTTCTGGTTAATCCGGGTTCACAAAAAGCTCCGTGCCGGGTACCTTTGTACCCGCGTGGCCACGTCGAGCATCCTACGAGTCTGGCGCGAACATCCGCTGACCGTCATCATCCCTGGCGTCAGCAGCGTGGCACAACCGCTGAGTCATCGTCGCACCAGGCTATGCCAGGAGAGTACTGCGCGACTCACGGCGGAATTGGAAAATTTAGTGCCCATAAACCTACCTACCCCCTTTCTCTTATTTCTTTAAAAAAATATTATATTTCTTATGTTGCCTTGGAGACGTAGTCTTATTTATACCCCCACGTAAACCACATCCGTCACAAGATGATCATAGAACCTCCTTCTTTTTTGAAGTAAGTTAAAAAGTGGTTATGGTGTTAGTCTCGATATATACCAAACTTGATATACCAAAATTTAATCAAAGTACGTTATGTCAAGCTAAGCCGGCGAACGCGCAGGCTTCCATTATCAGTAGGAAGTAGTGTATCCGTAGTAGCACGACCCGTAGTTACTAATCGCCATAGTTTAATAGCTATCGCAAAATTCTATTGATAGAAAGGAACACCACGGGGTGTATTTTCTATTAAAAGAATAATTTTCAAATTCGGAGCAGTAGTTTAAAATAACAATTCTTCATTATATTTTCTATAAATCGTAAGTATTATAATAAATTTATATAAACACTTGATTTCAAACATAATAATATTTATCTAATGTAGCTGTTGTTGAGAATTTTGAAAATAAAACTGAATGTCGATAAATAAGTCAACGAAAGTGGTACATCCCTAGAGGAGGACGAATTTTATTGTAATCACCTCATTACGCATATATAAATCTTAAAGATAACGCAATATAGCTTTATATTGAACGCATTACTATTCCTTGCACTTTAAACGGAAAAAATAATAAATACTTAAAAAGAGTGCACAATAAACAACTCTATGGTCATAAAACTGGTATATTTACAAATAAGCGACGACTGATATATTTCTTACTTTTAAACTACCAATCACACCACAGATTTATTAGTGTTACGACATACTATTAACCTGTATATGTGTGAGTTTGGGTACGCTGGTTGGTACAAGTGAAGCGATATGCGACTTCTACGGTTCTGTTCTTTAGTTGTGTGTGCAGGTTTCCTTTCTGTGAGAGGGAATGGGCCGAAACCCATCACGCAGGCTCAGTGCAGGTCGGCGAGTGTCACATTTCTTCGAATTTTTGGTTCCACGATGTAGTTTATGTCGATATCAATAAATTACGCTACAAGCCGATAACAGTATTGTAACGCTGCCTCGTGCGCATACGTCGCTCGGTTATAAATACCGGTCCGAGTGGTGGGGCGATCTGTCGTTATCGGACTGTCGGCCTGTGCGGTGGTACGTTGGCGAGTCAACTATTAATATTGATAAATGTGCATATTTTATACACGACATGCCGGTTTCCTCATGATGTTTTCCGTCACCGTTTTGAGAGCAGTGGTGATATATAATTATATATATTTTTACAAAGTAAATAATTTCATAATTTAAACAAAGTAAAGCGCCAACCTGGATTCAAATCCACTACCTACAACTTGTAAGTGGGGGCCGTTACCACAAGGCCACCACTGCTCTCTGGTGAGGGAGATATTATAGTGCACAAGTGGGTGCGCAAGCATAGGTTCACTTTCTGGTCGTAAGTGTTGGGTTTATCCATTAGGAATTTTTTGGTAGGAGCATAGAGTTTAGAAATTGGCGATGTGAAACCCCTGTGCCTTTAAAGCACTTTAGCCGTTGGTCCTACGCCTGATCTCTCTTCGGTTTTTATTACGGTAATAGAGTATACTAACCCACGGCCTTCTTGAGATGCATGGTGGTGGCGAAGGACTTCAGCACTCCATTGTGAAGCGCCGCCACTCGATCACCTAGAGCGTCTGCTTCTTCCATAAAATGCGTTGTCAGAAGAACTGTTCGCTCGCCACGGAGCGACTGAAATTAAAAGTCCAATATTATATAACGGGGGTGGTCTTTTCTCCATACAAACGCTCTCGTCTGTTTTCTCTCTGGTTTATGATCTTAAAGCAAAGATTTTATACAGTAAAATAAATATCAACTACTTCTATGCCCCTATGTTTTGGTGTTATATTATCCGTATAAGCACAAGAACCCTCTCAAAATGCTCAAAATTGTCGGTATTGAGTCGCTGTCTTCAGAGCCCTAGTTGTCAAATTACAAATTTGACAACTTTTAACGACAAAAATAAATAGGGGCATAGTATATATCCTTTTTATTCAGTTAATGAAATATTTTCTAATACTGGAGGAGAAAACAGGCAAGAGCCAAACCTCGAATTATGACTTTTTTCTTATGAAAATTAGTCGGATCTGCAGTTGTCCTTATCGCACCAATTTGAGGGCGGGGTGAGACGCAAGGGGTCTGCTTAATACTTACACAGACGGAAAGGTGACGCGTAGTAGTTGAAAATTATATCGATATACTAGTATTGTAAACAGTTATCGATAAACACATTTATATTTTTTGCATTTGCTGTTTAGTGGGCAATACAAATACTTCTTTAAAAAGTAATGGATACAAAATAAAATTAAGTGCATGTCTATAAATAATTATTACAAAAAGTTTTCAATACAAAACAGTAAAATATAATATAGGATAGGTATCCGCAGTCTCTAGATCGCCTACTAGGTACATCAGCGAAACATAAACATATTAAATATACATATTTCAACGTCAGCCGCTCGGGTCGATCGATCAGGTTAAGCTATGCTTGCCGCGGTTGATCCGTGGATGGGTGACCATCTTTACATACCAAGAAGGATCCCGGCTGTTATATCCGGCTTTGACAGCCCGAAAGTTTGACCCGTTTTACCGAGGGGTTTCATATTACCCAGTAACTGGTTACGGACACTTTTGGTGGTCAGATAGGCAATCGATCCATGTAAAATACTGGTATTCAGCTGCATCCGACTGCAACGAAGATCGGAAAAGGCTAGACAGATGATGGCGACGTGCTTTCTCTCACTGGTCTATATTTTGGTATCCGACCGTCCATGATTTCTGGCAAAAGGCATTAGTGGTAGAACTTTTCAAATAATGGTTCCATTTTTTGCCAGAATGCATCGTCCTTCTTATTTTTCTGAAAAATTTGGTCTCCATAAAATATAGTATAACAGAAATTTCGATGAGTAGTTGTTGAGTTATATATAGTTGGCCTTGTATGTAGGAATAATTGTGATTCTGTTTTAATTGTAACATTTTGCCTTCAAACGTACAGAAATCTATTTCGACATCATCATCTTCATATCAGCTGAAAGACGTCCACTGCTGGTCATAGGCCTCCCCAAAGCGTCGCCACATTGATCAGTTCCGTGCGTCTCACATCCAGCGGATCCCCGCAACCTTCACCAAGTCATCGGTCCACCTGGTGGAAGGCCTTCCAACGCAACGTCTTCCGCTTCGCGGTCGTCACTCCAGAACCTTTCTGTCCCATCGACCATCCGTTTTGCGAGCATTGTGCCCTGCCCACTGCCACTTAAGTTTGGCAATTCTTCGGGCTATGTCGGTAACCCTGGTTCTCTTGCGGATCTCTACATTTCTGATTTGATCACGCAAGGAAACTCCGAGCGTAGCCCTCTCCTTTGCCCTTTGGCTGACTGTAAGCTTTCTGATGAGGCCCATTGTAAGCAACCATGTCTCAGAGCCATATGTCATCACTGGCAACACACACTGGTCATAGACTTTCGTCTTGAGACACTGTGGTAAGATGGACGAGAAGATAGGTTTCGACGGTTGACCTCTTTCTCGAAGCTGCCCAACTGGGCATTCAACATCACCTTGGTTTTGTCCATGTTCATCCTAAGACCCACTCTTTTGGAAGCACTACTGAGGTCATCGAGCATTGTACTGAGGTCCTCCATGGTCTCAGCCATGACCACTATATCGTCGGCAAACCGAAGGTGAGTGATGTATTTGCCAATGACGTTTACGCCTAGCCCTCTACAGTCCAAAACCCTGAAGACATCCTCCAGTGCAGCGGTGAACAATTTCGGAGATATGACGTCTCACACGTCGCTGCAGAAGGACGGCTTCCGAGGTTTGATCCTGAAGTCGAATTGACATGGTGGTTTTATAAGGACACTTTACGTCTATTATCGAGTCTTCACCTATCAGACCATCCGGGGTCCATTGCCGCATAAAAGGTTTTGTTTTCATCGACGAACATTCCACACTCCAATACCTGTAGCCCCGTGTCCTTGATAAATTGATCGATGGCTTCAGATTCCTTTTCGTTGACATAATTGGTAGCCTCAGTTCCTTTAAATTTGTTGTATGGCAACGTTTCAAATATGTTGCGAACCGATGTTTTTGGTCGCATCTTACATATTTGTCCAAAATTCGATGCAGTAAGCCTCTTTAGTCTTTCAATTGCCCGTAAGCTATTATCGCTTTGGCCCCCACTGTTTTCCTTTTAACATCCTTAGTTGAGAGAAATCCTTATAGAAATTATATTTCTTTTAATTTATATAAATCCAAAGGCCGGTTTTTACGGTCGAACGTAATGTTCATCAGGTTCTGTAGTTCTTTTTATTTTGCTCGTCCCGTCTTTGGGATACGTCAGTTTTCTTTTTCGAAAAATCTCTGTGATTTTTTTCGAACGCTGCGTTCTGTTTTTTTTTTTTTTTTTTTTTTTTAATTCTTTATAGGCTTGCGCTTGACCACTATCTTACCTGATGGTAATCGATGTTGTGGTCGACGATTAGCACGCTTACCTAGAAGAAACCTATTCACTCTTGACTTAAAGACTCACAGGTTGTAGCTATCGGGAAATACAGACTCCGGCAGGGAATTCCACTCTTTTGCTGTGCGTATAATAAAAGTATTCCCAAAACGTTTGGTGCATATGGGTGGGATGTCCATCGTGTATCGATGACGCATTGCCGTACGTCTTGTAGTCCGATGATGGAACGGGCCAGGAGGAATCAGTTCATGCAATTCCAACGCACACTCCCCGAAATGTAACCGGTAAAATACCGACAGACTGGCAACTCGGCGCCGATGTTCAAGGCTCTTGGAGTCTAGACTCAACCAGTATCTCATTGCCGATAAGCCTCTTGGCCCGTTTTTCGATCGACTCGAGTGCATCCAGCTGGTATTTGGCAGATTCGTCCCAGAGATGAGAGCAGTACTCCATGCATGATCTAACTTGCGCTTGATACAAGTTGAGCTCTGGGGTGAAATACCGTCTCACCTTCGCAAGGATCCCCAACTTTTTGGCAGCCAACTGAGCTTTTGCCTCAATGAATAGACCAAAATTGAGGGTCGCTTTCAACGTAACGCCAAGAAGCTCAAGTCGGTCCGTTATCGGCACGGTCACACCCCGGAAAGAAGGAGCCGGGTGGAACTGGCTCCTTTTAGCGGCAAAAAGACACGCCTGGGTCTTAGCAGCATTATATATTACTTTAACACTTTACGAGAAGATGCCCTCGTAAAGTGTTCATTAATTCTTTTTTGTACCAACACTAATGGATAGACAATTTGATAACGAACATTTTGTAGTTATTTTTTTTCAATAGACCAATATTCGATTTTATAGAGATATTATTCTAAAATCTGGGCGTATTCACTACTGTAATTCATGCGCCACCAGTGCCGCTAGGCCAATGTGAGTGCTCATATCTCATGCTGATTTTTTGGTCAGGGTACGGCCTTAAAGCACCAGAAAAATCTTCATCATCATAATAATAATAAGCCAGCTTAACACTGTAAAACTGCAGCGCAAAAGCCTCTTCTCCTAAAGAGAAGGCACGAGCATTAATCACCACTCAATACAGGTTAGTGACTTCAGAATTATATTAATATACTACTAGTTGACCCCGTGAACTTCCTACCGAGAAATCTATTGTTTTTGGGTTGTATTTGACGATTATAGTAGCAACATAGACGGTTAACAATCGCTTGGAACAAGCATAATATTGTCAATTATTGATTTGCTTTATGACAAATATTAGGGGCATGTTATCCTCCATGTTATGCTGTTATAAAATAGTTACCACAAACAAGTCCCACAATTCCCTGCGAGTCTGCACGACGAGTCCTGACGTGGGTTTGTCCAGCACCAGGACATTGACTCACCAGCTAAGGCATACGGCAGCTTCACCCGTCTCTTACACAGAAGATGTTGTTATAGTTACCAGAATTAAATCCCACAGCTCCCTTCGGGTCTCCACGTCGAGCCCTGAAGTGGGTTCGTCCAACACCAGGACTTCAGCCCCGCCAGCTAAGGCATACGCCAGTTGGGCCCTTCTCTTCATACCCCCTGATAGATTCTTTGTCAATGAACCTAGCTTATCTGATAGAGCTAGGCGTTCAGCTAGCTTGCGCGATGACATCTTCGCTTCCTTGTAGGTGCCTCCTTTGAGCTGAGGATGAATAATAAAATAAGGCAAATTAGTAACAAAAATATAATATTTTTCTTCAGCATAGATTTGTAGCGGCTTCTATGACGCCACATACGAACTAAAGCACAAAATCCTGTATCACGCTATCAGAGTTTTCGGTGCGATTTGACAATAGTCCGACAGTAACATAAACATAACATAACATAAATATTTATTTCTCTTCCACAAAGTTGTCTTACAAACTATTACATAAAAGTGCAACATTATTAGATAAATCCTTTGTGGGAGACTGGTATCTGCACTAGTAAATCCTGTCACACAGATTACTAGGCCCCCCCACAAAACATCCTTTATTAATAATTTATTTACAAATATTGACCTTTGGTAAAGGACAAAAAAAGGAAGGAATACAGTAACTAATATAATTAAAAAACAATTATTATAAAAAATATTGTTAAATTATTATTAAATAACAAAAAAAATATTATAAATAATAATAATAAATATCTTTTATTTCAGACAAAGTCCATAGGATTAGTAACAATTTACTTAAAAACTAGTTAGTAGGTACAGATATAAAATTAAAGACATATAGCTACACTTCAGCGTGGAGCTGCATCCACCTCTGCATCATCGGTGAATCCCACCGATCTGCGAACAAACTGAGAATAGTGTTGGTACTGCCGCGAACACGCGTCATTATTGGATTATTATTAAATTATTATAAAATATTCATAAAATTACTAAATTATGTTTTATGAGGTGTGGATGTCGTAATGGTGTGGTGTGGGGGTCGTAATGGTGTGGAGTGGAGAGCGTTATTTTGTGGCGTGGAGGTCGTTATGGAGTAGTGTGGAGGTCATTGTGGTGTGGGATGGATGTCATTATTTTATGGTTTGGAGGAAGTTGAGATGTATGGCGTGCAGGTCGTTATTGTGGGTGTGGAGGTCGTTATAGTGTATGTGTGGGGGTCGTTATAGGGATTGTGTGGGGGTTTTAATATATTAGAGTGGCTGACTGAAGACAACTTCATCTTTGCACGCTTAATAAATTTTCTGTCCTGTCGTAATAGTAGTTCAACAAGTATGTGGTGAGAATTTGCTTACACTTGGCTTTTGTCAGAGGGTATTTTTTAGAGCAAAATTAATTTTAATTTATAAATAATTGCCAAGGAAGCAGTAGTTACGATGTGAGACACTACTTTTACACTGATTTGTTGGTTTTGATTCTTTTATGAGAGTACAATTTTTTTTTTTTTTTTTTTTTTATTATTGATAGGCTTGCGCTTGACCACTATCTCACCTGATGGTAAGTGATGATGTGGTCGACGATGAAGCACGCTTACCTAGAAGAAACCTATTCACTCTTGACTTAAAGACTCCCAGGTTGTAGCTATCAGGAAATTCAGACTCCGGCAGGGAATTCCACTCCTTAGCTGTACGCATAATGAAAGTATTCCCAAAACGTTTGGTGCGTATGGGTGGGATGTCCACCATGTACCGATGACGCATCGCCGTACGTCTTGTAGTCCGATGATGGAACGGGCTAGAAGGAATTAGTTCATGCAATTCCATCGCACACTCCCCGAAATATAACCGATAAAAAACCGACAGACTGGCAATTTGGCGCCGATGTTCAAGGCTCTGGAGCCTAGACTCGACCAGTATCTCATTGCCGATGAGCCTCTTGGCCCGTTTTTCGATCGACTCTAGTGCATCCAGCTGGTACTTCACAGATCCGTCCCAGAGATGAGAGCAGTACTCCATGCATGACCGAACTTGCGCTTGGTACAAGTTGAGCAACTGTTCTGGCGTGAAGTACCGTCTCACCTTTGCAAGAATCCCCAACTTTTTGGCAGCCAGTTGAGCTTTTGCCTCAATGAATGGACCAAAATTGAGGGTCGATGTCAATGTAACGCCAAGAAGCTCAAGATGGTCCGTTATCGGCACGGTCACACAACGGAAAGAAGGAGCCGGGTGGAATTGGCTCCTTTTAGCGGAAAAAAGACACGCCTGGGTCTTAGTAGCATTGAACCTGACCAGATTGGCATCACCCCACTCGGAGACTGCCTTCAAGGACAGATTCAAGCGCCCAACCATGGCCTCCCGGAGAGACCGGATCTGAGGCCCAGTAGCACGCGCGTCGGATACGTATCTCTCAGCAACAGTGCTGTCGTCTGCATACCCAAAGGTGCCAGGTTTTAACAGATCATTTATGTGCAACAAGAACAATGTTGCTGAGAGTACCGATCCCTGAGGGACCCCGGCATTGATATCCAGTTGGTCAGATGAGCGGCCATCAATAACCACTCGTATAGACCGGTCCCTCAGGAAGTCCGCGATCCAATCGCACAGTCCACTGGGCAGACCGAATGAAGGAAGCTTACCAATAAGGCTCTCGTGCCAGACCCTGTCGAAAGCCTTCGAGATGTCGAGGGAGACGGCAAGCGCTTCCCCGTGCTTCTCGATAGCCTCACTCCAGATGTGAATGGCATACGCTAGAAGATCCCCAGTTGACCGATTTTGGCGGAAGCCATATTGGCGGTCACTGAGGATGTCGTTAGCTTCTAGGTATGCCAGGAGCTTGGAGTTGAGCACCCGTTCCATACTCTTGCAGAGAATGGACGTAACTGAAATGGGTCTGTAGTTGGCCGAGTCAGCCCGACTGCCCTTCTTGGGCACAGGCTGAACGTTAGCTTGCTTCCATGCATTCGGCACTTTTCCAGTCTCATATGAAAGGCGAAACAGGCGTGTCAGGATCGGAGACAGTTCAGGCGCACAAGTTCTCAGAACAATTGCCGGTATCCCATCGGGGCCACTCGCTTTGTTCACGTCAAGGTTGCGCAGCACCCTACGGACGTCCTTTTAATGGATGCAAATGTCCGACATATTCGTCTCGCATCCGTCAGGGGAAGGAGGGGGCTGCGCGTTACCAGAATCCAGGCGTGAAGATTCCGCAAAAAGAGAGGCAAATAAGTTTGCTATCTCCTCAGCGGAGTGGGCCAGTGTTCCGTCGGGTTTCAGCAGTGGTGGTAGTGAGGGACGGCAGAAATTCGATTCAACCGACTTAGCCAGGGACCAGAACGCTTTACTACCGGCTGGGTAGGAAGCAAGTTTGGTCCCAATACGGCTTATGTGGTCAAACCTAGCCCTTCGCAATACCCTCTTGCAGGACTTGGCAGACCTATTAAAGGCTCTCTTCCGCTGGCTCACGTCGCTAGCCTTGCGCGTCCGAGCGTCGACCCATGCGAGGTACGCCTCATGTTTAAGCGTGTTGGCGCGATTGCACTCGGCGCCAAACCATGGCCGGTCATCGCTAGACATTGCTACGTCAGAGAATGGAATGTAGTACTCCATTCCCTGACGCAACACATCGGTTACGGCGTCCGCATACGACGAGGGATCAGCTGAAGAAAAGCAAGTGGGCCGCCAAGGATAAGAAGCGAAAAACGAACGCATCCCATCCCAATCTGCTGACCTGTACCGCCAAACCCGCCGAGTGCCTCTTGGGCTGTGATCGGGCGGGGAGTAAACGGATACAGACTTCACCAGACAATGGTCGGAGCACAAAGATGGGTCGTAACTCAATTCAGTATGTTTGTGTAATAGTGTCTGTATGATGAAGAGTTGTCAAACAATGAGAACCTTGCACTTATCATAGAGTTCACTGGTAGGGTGAAAGAATGGTAAATCCAGGGCAACCTTAAGCACTGCTCTTTGTGCTCGCTCGACTTTCAACATAATATATGATTTGGGTGCACCACCCCAAACAGTTATGCAGTAGTTTAATATGCACTGACATAGTGCAAAGTAAACATTTTTGAGGACTTTAGCATCAGCTATATTTCGTAGGCTTTTAAAAATGAAGATGAGCTTTCTAACTCTCTTGGATAACATATCTATGTGGGTATTAAAGTTAAAATGTTTGTTTATGGTTACAACAAGATACTTAATGGAGTTCAGTTTTTGGAGTTTTGGGCATGAGCATGAGTTAGAAGTGTCCTTATTGCACGAGTGTGCTGTTATGTTCAATAAAGTCTTACTTATTGGGTGAGTGTTTGTTAGTGTAAATGTTACTAGAAGGGATCAAAAAGTAGTGAGAACGACATACTCCTTCGTAAGAAAAAAAAAATACTGGCAGGCTTAGCTTAGATACATATTTGTAATATTAATAAAGAAAAAAATCTTCGATTCTCTTTTGTTTTTTTCTGAATGTAGTCATTTGTTAGCTTCGTGTCGGAACGTGTTCTCGAAAATGAAGAAAATCGAAGTGCGAGCCGTTATTTAATACCTCTGTTTAAAAAGTTGACGTCGCAAGAGATTTATTGCGATTTGGAGGCAACATTAGGAGAGTCTGCTCCGCCGTATTCCACTGTCGCAAGGTGGGCTTCTCAATTTCGAGTAGGGAGAACGAGCACGGAAGAAGAACATCGTTGCGGCCGTCCATCGACGTCAGTCACCCAAGAAAATGTTGTGAAAGTCGAGAAAATTGTATTGAGCGATCGAAGAGTTACCATCCGATACTTAATTCAAGAAACGGGCATTTCATATGGAAGTATTCAATCCATATTGAAACAATCTTTGAATATGAGAAAAGTCTCCGCAACAAGGAACTTGCTGACATTTCTTTCACCAGGAGGGCGATAAATACAGAGAATCACTCTTTGTAGGTTTTTAGTTATAATAAGACAGTTAACATCTACTAGCGACGGTTCTAGTGTCTTATAGTTAAGGGTCGGTTTATAATAGACAATAACGCCCTCGTTGCCCTTTTGTGTTCTATTACTTTGTGTGTATGCGGACTGATAATATGGCTTAAGATTGAATTTTACTTAGGGGCATAAATACTACTATTATAAATCTCTGAAAAGAATGTAAAGGACCATGCGTCATTTTGGGCCCACTTTTCAACATTGTGCAACAGTGATGAATTATACGTCATATGAAAGCTCTTGAACTGTACTTTATTTCATTATATGGCAGCTAAGTTCAAATCCAGCGCGAAAATGGTGTTTTGTTGCGTTTTAGAAAATCTGTTTTGTTTTGATATTACATTATAGTTAGCTGTCAGTCAGCAGCTCGGATTATAAATAGTTCTTATTTGACTAAAAATACAATAAAAAGATCAATATATAGGCTTAGAGTGCCCTGGTAGCGTAGGTAGGCAGATTGGTAGGTAGGTAGGTAGTGGGGTAGGTAGGTAGTAGGGTAGTTAGGTAGGGTAGGGTTGACGGGAGCGTCATGTCATGTACATTTTTTGTTGCCGCAGCTTTACTACCGTCAACCCTACCTACCTACCCTACCTACCGTAACTACCCTACCCTACATTTTTTATATTTTTTTGTTCCGGGGAGCAAAATCTTCATTGGATGTCCTCCGGGGGCGGATCCATCTCACACCTACGCCGAGGGTCGCGGGAACTTACGATACTTGCGCAAACCCCGGCTAGTGCCGGCCCGCATCTGCGGCGCTCGACCTCGTGTTGGGAGTGAGGTGTTTGACTCACCCGCGACGCCTAAGAGGAGCACGTGTGGAACACTACGTGGTACGACTTCGGGTGGGGTGACGGACGTTCCAGAGTCCGTTGCCCCTGGACTCATTTGGGGGGGGCTGTAAGAAGGCGTTTCTGCCCTCCGCCGAAGCCCGGCGCGTCTGCTGCAGATCGGATGAGTGAATAAAATCTCCCTCTTCCATTCCGCAGCGTCCTTCTGCGAGACGACAGTTTCGCAGAAGGATACCAACGCGTCCCACGAGTCCTCACTGCCAACCATAGTCTCGACTACGGCTGGCAGCAACAGGTCAATCCCAGGTAATTCATGGTTGACTCAATAGCGATTCGAACACCCGGTGCCCGCCGGTGGACATGAAAAACCATGGCCTCCGACTTTTTGAGGGCCACCTCCAGGCACTGTATGTGGCTCACCACCTGTGAGACCGCAGCCATCGCCAGCAACGCTGCTTCCCTGTACGAACTTCCCCGGGCGGTGACCAGCGTATAATATGTGCCGCGTAACACGTCAGGTCTACGCCCGATTGGAGTTCGCCCCGCAGCACCCAGTCGTACCCGATGGGAACCCGAACAGAGATGGGCCCAAGACCGAGCCCTGTGGAACACCGCACGACATGCGGTGCTGATTTACGACGCCATCAAATCCCATGTAGGTGACACACCTCTCCGCCAAATAAGCCTTATCTACATTCTACATTCACATTGCATTCGCATTTTTCATTTACAAAATATTTTTTTGAACATACCAAACCGCCATTTTCGCGCTGGATTTGAACTTAGCTGCCATAGAATGAAATAAAGTACGCGCCAAGAGCTTTCATATGTCATAGGTTTCATCACTGTTGCACAACTTTGAAAAGTGGGCCCAGTGTTCATACAAAAGTGCCCATGGTCCTTTAATATCGTTTTATAATATTATGTAATTCAATGTAAACAATCACATGTTGCAAATTCAGGTAGGCGTACAAAATAATAAATGTGTATTTGTGTACTGGTGCTATAATTATGTGAGTGTGAGGGTAGACGAGTATAAAGTTTGTCGATCTGTTTGGTGAGGTTTGTTTTGATATGAATGTATATGTAGGGACGACTGTGTAATTGTCAGGAAAAGCCATTATTGCATGGGTTCTTTCGGGCTAGATGTTAGACAAACCAACTTCTTTGCTTGTATGTAGGCTCACAATGTAACTGATCACGTTATGTATTGGCGAATAACTTAAACGACATTCCACTATGACACGTAGTTTGATCTACACGAACAATCGGTAACTCTCACTGTATTTCTCCTTAGGTTTTTATCACGAATTCACAACTCAAACCAAACCCACCTTATTCTCTCTCGATCCTTGTGTCCTTACCTCTTGTTCGCGCCATAAACCAATGTCAAGTGATAACGTCAAGTTGACATCTGTCAAAGTCATTTGAAACCATAGCGCTCTTCAGAACGATATCTTAGAAATGCCGACACGGCCTCCTGTCATTTTGCGAGGCCGCGAGCATTTAACAGTTCTTATAATGGCTCGTCAAATCTCACACACCAAAGAAAGTAACATTCCATTGAGATCCGCTCGTCCATTCCTGACATGCATACTCTGCGATATCATACGGTGAAGACCAGGCGCACAAGATCCTTTAGATCAACCCAACTCATCATATCATGTGTGGAACGGGCGCACAAGGCCCTTTTCAATCAACCAACGACTCATCATACCACGCTATGTATACCGGGCGCACTGGGCCCTTTCGACCAACCAACTATTCACAGCGTGGCATGGACCAGGCGTGCTGGGCCTCTTCGACCATCCACCTGCGCAACGCGTGGCGTGGACCGGGCGTACTAGGCCCCTTCGACCACCCACCTAATCACAGCGCGGCATGGACCGGGCGTACTGGGCCCCTTCGACCATCCACCTGGACAACGCGTGGTGTGGACCGGGCGTGCTAAGCCCCTTCGACCACCCACCTACACAGCGTGGCATGGACCGGGCGTACTGGGCCCCTTCGACCATCCAGCTGGACAAAGCATGGCGTGGACCGGGCGTGCTGGGCCCCTTCGACCACCCACCTACTAACAGCGAGGCATGGACCGGGCGTGCTAGGCCCCTTCGACCATCCAACTGACAACGCGTGGCGTGGACCGGGCGTACTGGGCCCCTTCGACCACCCACTTACTCACAGCGCGGCATGGACCGGGCGTACTGGGCCCCTTCGACCATCCACCTGTACAACGCGTGGCGTGGACCGGGCGTACTGGGCCCCTTCGACCACCCACTTACTCACAGCGCGGCATGGACCGGGCGTACTGGGCCCCTTCGACCATCCACCTAGACAACGCGTGGCGTAGACCGGGCGTGCTGGGCCCCTTCGACCACCCACCTACTAACAGCGTGGCATGGACCGGGCGTGCTGGGCCCCTTCGACCATCCACCTGTAAAACGCGTGGCGTGGACCGGGCGTGCTGGGCCCCTTCGACCACCCGCCAACCTACCTAACGAACCTGGCTCGCAACAAACGTCAGGTCGGTCTCGAAGCACCAAGGGTGCCATACCTTCCAGATGCTTAACACATCATACTATGTCACATACTCCAAACAACAGGTCACCAAAGCACTGGAGGCACCAGGCTCCCACCTTCCATCAGACATCAAATCAACAGGTATTATGGGTGCGTTCACAAACACTCCAAACTTACAAACAGTCAGATCCAGAACAACCACCTGCAGGCCATGCAAACATCTACTCCACATGAGAATGGAACCCGCAACACACAGAGCAGCATCCAGTGGCCCAGCCACAGCGCCATCACAACGGTAGTAAAAATTAATGAACGGCATAAATAACCTCATGAAGACACACTACCAATATTAAGAAATTACAAGATTTCTGTGATAAGTACCGTCACTAAAGCACTAACCACTATATTATGACATATTCGATTATCTTTACATAGAGACAATTTTATAACACAAAATAACATGTCTGCACTCACCAATCGATGTCTGCAAGCAAAGGTGTATAGCGCACCCTTAACTCACCAACCAAGTTCAAGCTTCAAGCAATAGGATACCACTACATGTTGTCCAGAGATTCAACCCTAGACCCCAAGTAATAATTGTAGACAAGGCAGTCAAACAATTAGGTAACAATCACACAGCAATTAAAAAAATCAATCATCACGTAAATTGTAAAATGAATACACCGTCAATGAGTAACAGCAAAGATTATTATACTATGTTTCTAAGGCACAAAAGTTAGACTTTTGTGAAAACCATAATAATCTACAATTTGAAACAACCTTGAATCTGTAATGTGCAATCAATTGCTTTTTCTTTATCTCCACTTATTTTCTTTTAACAGACAAAAACATTGTATATTGTAGTGTACAAGAAGTTCAACGGCTTTACAATGTAATTTTTGTTTAACCAACTGCAGTGGAACCACAAAAGGGTGGTAAAGTTTCTTTTTCCATGAACATAAAAAAATAAAAGTGATCTTACTAGCTACTGTACATACTTTCCGTAACCAGATGTTTGTTAAATCTGAACTTTCTCATGCGCAGCAGATTCTTCAATTACCATTACCTTTAACACTACATACTATCAGGCAGGTAGCGTTAAGAATCCCATCACTTGAGGTACTTTTCAAACTTGTTAACCATGTTTCCAAAATAGTCATGATTCTCTCCGGGCCATGATTTGCAAAATCAAGTCTTGATTTTAGTTCCTGGTTTTTCTACCAATTAATTGGAATCTTTCCAGTATTCTTTAAATTAAACTGAACAGCTGAGCTCAACAGCCTGAAGGATTAATTTAAAACAAACCACTTTCAGGCACTTTTCAACTAAACTAACATTTACCGGTCTTAGTGCAAATGATAATTATGTGACTTTAGTTATCTTCATTAGTTTAAACTAGTTACTATTATTGTAAACTCTCCAAATTTAATTTAGCAAGAAGTAGACCTTTCAATAAGCTTTCAAACCATCATGATCAAACTTTATGGTTGAGGAATGTTTTTCAGTCGCTCCTTGTGCTGCAAATAAGATTATGTTCTGACCGAATACCCGTCACACAAGTCTTCATGTATTTGAAATTTCCCGCTAGGTACCAACTTTCTTTCAGTAGGTAATTTCACTGATCACAAGTTGTTCGATTGTTATTTCACTAGTCTCCTAAATATCAAGCCCTTATATCTCACGATCTGATGTAGGGACGACTGTGTAATTGTCAGGAAAAGCCATTATTGCATGGGTTCTTTCGGGCTAGATGTTAGACAAACCAACTTCTTTGCTTGTATGCAGGCTCACAATGTAACTGATCACGTTATGTATTGGCGAATAACTTAAACGACATTTCACTATGACACGTAGTTTGATCTACACGAACAATCGGTAACTCTCACTGTATTTCTCCTTAGGTTTTTATCACGAATTCACAACTCAAACCAAACCCGCCTTATTCTCTCTCGATCCTTGTGTCCTTACCTCTTGTTCGCGCCATAAACCAATGTCAAGTGTTAACGTCAAGTTGACATCTGTCAAAGTCATTTGAAACCATAGCGCTCTTCAGAACGATATCTTAGAAATGCCGACATATAGTTTAGTGATGTGTTTGGTGAAATTTGTGTAAAGCTGTAACATGGAAATATTGTAATAACAAACCAATTTTTTTAAAAGTGTAACCGTGAAGTTTCTTGCCATTTCTTCTCCACAGGAAACGACCAACCTGAACCGTGCACCTTTTGTCGACGCTTTATAAGTGCCCATGTAGGCCTATGTGAAATAAAAAAACATTTGATTTGATTTGATTTAGCATTTTTACAAAAGTGCAGAAAATATACAGTAAGTGTGTCTAGAGCGTGCCGCACTAAATTTGTTCAAAGATTCTCCCCTTTTCTTGGGCACCAATTTCCATAAAAACCATCTTTACAACTAAATTAATCGTATCCTCAACACGTATCCCCTTACCAAACTCAAATGTAAAACAACCGTTACAAACTGGCTCATTGTCCATGCTAATTCCGAATAGTTACTACTTGTCCAGAAATAACTAAATCGTTACGTATTCAATATACACTACACTACTCTATACTACACTACACTTCACAACACTCCTACATCTTACACAACACAAAACCTAAAATCGTCAAGCTGTAAACTAACGCAATAAATAGTTATTGTATTTCTATTTATTCTCTTTTTCTTCACATGACTTAATTGTGGTCTAACTTTTTCAGTACTGATATTGTCTTATATGCTCCTTGTCTAAGTAAGAGTCGGTTATGTTCATTGGATGTGAACTGATTTCGAAGATACAGGTTTTTACCTAGTTTGGCAATCAGGAGTTCATTTCTGTTGGAATCCTCTTATATGTTATGTTTTTAGTATTGAAACTGTAGTAGGCTAAGTTCTGTCTTTTGTCAAAAACATTATTATTGTTATTAATTATAAAGGACCATGGGCACTTTTGTATGAACACTGGGCCCACTTTTCAAAGTTGTGCAACAGTGATGAAACCTATGACATATGAAAGCTCTTGATGCGTACTTTATTTCATTCTATGGCAGCTAAGTTCAAATCCAGCGCGAAAATGGCGGTTTGGTATGTTCAAAAAAATATATTGTAAATGAAAAATGCGCATGACTTGTTAGGTAGGGTAGATAAGGCTTATTTGGCGGAGATGTGTGTCACCTACATAGGATTTGATGGCGTTGTAAATCAACACCGCATGTCGTGCGGTGTTCCACAGGGCTCGGTTTTCTGACGGCATAGTGGTCATGGCTGAGTCCATGGAGAGCATCAGTAAAATGCTCGATGACCTTAGTAGAGCTTCCGAAAGAGTGGGTCTTAACATGAACATGGACAAAACCAAGGTCATGGTGAATGCCCATGTAACACCCACTCCTATCAATATCGGAGACTCTACACTCGAAGTTGTAGACGATTATGTCTAATTGGGACAAACGGGGGTCTAATTGGGTCTTCGAGAAAGAGGTCAACCGTCGAATCCGACCGTCGAATCCGAATCCGGCTGCGGGAAAGTGCGGGAAGTTGCGTGGTATAATCTTCTCGTCCAATTTACCGCAGTGTCTCAAGACAAAAGTCTATGACCAGTGTGTGTTGCCAGTGGTCACCTATGGGACCGAGACGTGGTCGCTCACAATGGGCCTTATCAGAAAGCTTATAGTCACCCAAAGTGCAATGGAGAGGGCTATGCTCGGAGTTTCTTTGCGTGATCACGTCAGAAATGAGGATACCTATCCGCAGGAGAATCAAAGTTACCGACATAGGTCGAAGAATTGCCAAACTTAAGTGGCAGTGGGCAGGGCACATTGCTCGCAGAATGGATGGCCGATGGGGCCGAAAAGTTCTGGAATGGCGACCGCGAACCGGAAGACGATACGTTGGATAGCCTACGATCAGCACTATGTAGACCGATGATCTAGTTAAGATTGCGGAAAGGCACTGTATGCGAGACACATGGGATCGGTCAATGTGGCGACGCCTGGAGGAGGCCTATGTCCAGCAGTGGACGTCTTTCGGCTGAAATGATGATGATGAAGATGATGATTCAAAAATCAACTTAAATACACAATGGTAAAGTCAATTCTTGAGCTAGTGGTGTTAGATTAATATGTCTCGAATAATAATTAATTCTGTCTTTGTTTGTAACATAAAAAAACATGTACGGACTCTTTACCTATATTTAAGATCTTGCATGCTTGATTTGTATGCGTTTAGCATGATTGACAATTAAATTATTTTCATACGGTTGAAGGTTTTCACCAACTAATTCCGTGTTCCGTGAGTGTGCTCGTGGCACACGGAATCAATAGCGGGCTCTATCAGTTTACCAGCATAGCGTTATTTGAGATAAAATTCTTTTTTGTCACCTGTGCAAATAACAATAAAAAAAGACTTTGTCTTTTAATCAAAGTAACTTCGCAAACGTATCTAGTAGGTACACTTACCAGCGAAAAGAACATGATATGTTGCTGAACAGTCAAGTCTTCGAAGTACAGGTTATGTTGCGGGCAGAAACCGAGGATCTTGCGTAGTTCATTTTTCTGCGTCACCGTGTCCTTTCCGTTCACGTATACCTTTCCTTCTGTGGCACTTGTCATTCCTGTGCAACATTGATAAAGGCTTTGGTATGGTTTACTAATGATAAGCATAAAATATATTCCCATAATTTATATTGGCATAACGAAATTCAACATGTTGATCATTACGCATAATATTATTAGGCATAAATGTTTGGCATAATGTTTATTGCCATAAATACTGTTGGCATAATATATAATGATGCATAGTGTTAATAATGTTTTTAGGAATAAAACAAACATGTTCACGGCTCAAGGGTGGCCCAAGGGTCACCCCCGCCGCACATTAACCTAATTCAACTGAGTCTTTATATCAAATATATTTAATTTAAATTAATAAAAAAACGAAGTACAGAGTATCGAATGCCCCAAATATCGATATTAAAACACTTTGAAGTTGCTTCTGACACTTTGAACATTGACATTATATTTTTTATTCGTTGCTTTAGTATTTTAATTTTCGACGTAAAAATATTTACCCATATAATTATTATGACGAATACATATTATGCCTTAAATATTTATACAACTGTAAACGATGCCAAAAAAAAATGTCCAAATAACAGTTATGGTAGCCATTGCATTATGCAAAAGTATTACTATGCCAAACAATATTATGCTTACAAATATTGTGCCAAGAGGGTATTCCTCTTTCATAGAGGGAATTGGTCGTTCCGTTTGAAATTAAACATTAATTTATTTTGGATTTATAATATACTACCCAAATATCCCACTGCGAAAATCTGCAAATATTTTTGTTATTGATAAAACTTTATTTTCGTGGATGATTCCTCATAGTAGAATATATTGCTGTAGGGTTCCCTGGAAATATAAGGCCGCTTTTACGTTAACTAAATAAATTCAAATTAATGTTTGATCATTAACCCCCAGTATCCAACGTCATTTGAAAGAAAGTGGTGTAGAAAAAAGGAAGAAATAAAGTTGCCAGATTTCAGCTAGCCAAAATCTATGGGTTGCCAGTTTACTTGCCTGGTAACAAATAAATGGCGGCTAACTGAGGTCTAGATGATGTTGCATATATTATTATGCACTCACAATACAGGGAAATTCTTAGTGTAGGACAAAATTAAAACGAAAAACTAGTTGCCGCTAGATGTGGCCAGCCAATTCTGCAGTTTAAACGCTTTCGTGATGGAAACTTTGATTTGAAGAACGAACCACGTGGAAAACCGCCCACACAGGTGAATAACAATTAATTGAAAGAGATGGTGGAAGCCGGTCCGAGCCAAACTACCCAGGAATTAGCGGCATGGCTCAACGTAACCTTACCAACAATATTGACTTATTTGCGTCAAATCAATAAAATAAAAAAATATGAAAAATGGGTGCCTCATGATTTCACTGATCTTCAGAAAAAAACGCGTGTTGAAACTTGTGTTGCCTTGTTGATTGATATAGAAATGAAGGAATATTGGATCGAATTGTGACATGTGATGAAAAGTGGATTCTTTATCGTAATTCTCTTATGATAATCGTAAGCGAAAACTGCAATGGCTGACCCCAGGTCAAACGCCGCAACAGTGTCCTAAAGCAAAGCTTACCAATAAAAAGGTAATGGTAACTGTTTGGTGGTCTCAGCATAGTGTTTTGGGGGTATGTGGAACTGGGTGTAAAGTCCCACAAACCTCCATAGAAAAGGGAGGATCCTCCGACCAGACGGGTGTTGTGTCTGGTCCGGGCAACTGCCCAACGGTTATCGTCGGACTGTTGTATACGTTCAAATCGCGCCGCAAACTTTGCTTGCGCGATGTAGGATTTGTGTGACGTCATGTCATTACTTTGTAAGTGGCGGTGTCGGTGCCGCTACATCACTCCCCTCCGGAGACCGGAGGTCGATAGCAGGTTGAGTCGTCCGTACATCTTGTGATGTGTGCCTGGCCAGTGGAAGATTGGTTCCCGTGAGTCGGAACCGGAAGTCGCAGAGTTCGCGGTGAGTCGGAACTGTATGCGGTTGTGCCCCAGTGAGTCGGGGTGATGATGTGTCCCAGTGAGTCGAGACCGTGCTGCTGGCTCCAGTGGGTCGGAGCGGTGATGAAAGAAGCTGAGGGTGATGACCAGGTATGCGCGTCCGCTGCATGCTGGTGGTCAGGATACCCCCGTAGATGCCGTGGGTACTGGCTGGCTGTGTGACTCGCTGCTCGAAAGCTTGAGGAAGTGATGATGACGTCACGATGAAGTAGCTCTGCACGAAGGCTGCGCTGATGATCACGTCGGGGTCACCAGTTTGGGGGTATGTGGAACTGGGTGTAAAGTCCCACAAACCTCCATAGAAAAGGGAGGATCCTCCGACCAGACGGGTGTTGTGTCTGGTCCGGGCAACTGCCCAACGGTTATCGTCGGACTGTTGTATACGTTCAAATCGCGCCGCAAACTTTGCTTGCGCGATGTAGGATTTGTGTGACGTCATGTCATTACTTTGTAAGTGGCGGTGTCGGTGCCGCTACAGTGTTATTCTCTATAGCATTCTCCAATCTGGTCAAGCAATAACGGAAGATGACTACTGTGCCGAACTCCGAACAATGATAGCAAAACCAGCAGTGAAACAGCCCCGACTCACGAATCGATCTTCACCATGATTGCTCCATGATAACGCGAGACCTATAGAGATACAGCACGAGAAACCGTTTTAACTCTACAGGAACAGCAATTAGAAACCATTCGTCACCCTCCGTATTTACCAGACCTTGCTCCAACGGACTACCAATTTTTTCGTGATTTGGACAATTTTCTACGTGATAAAAAGTTTTCTTCTCAGGAGGCAGTACAAAAAGCTTTCACACAGTTTGCCGAATCTAGATCACCAGAGTTCTGTGTGTTCCTATTAGATGGCAGCAATGTATAGATAATAATGGTGGTTATATTGATTAAATAAATATGTTAAATTAAAAAAAAACTAATTTAAATTTTTCAGTACAAATCTGCAATTTCATAATTTAAACCCCAATAATTTAACCAAAATCAAACCAATAATTTAACCCCAAATCAATGGGTCAAAAGTGTAGCCAAAAACAAAACAAGTGAAGGTAAAATATAAAAAAGTCAACATTACCCGCAGCCTAATTGCGTAAGTGAATTCTGCAAAGCAAACAAGTTGGAACCTTCCCAAAAACAACTTTTCGTATTGCATATTACACTCTGAAACGGAAAGGTTATGCTCCTTTCATTACCAATATTTTGACGTAGAATTGATTGTAAAAGAATGAATGAAAGCGGAAGAATCAAGATAAAACTTCACTATTGGTATTGTGTAATGCAAATGTCAACTCCGTAGTATATCTAAGTAGTCTGTGTTCAACTCAAAGGAGGATTTGGAAAGCTAACGCTATCTTTCCAAATTAGTTTCGCAATACCGAAAAAGTTGAAAGAAATTATTCTGATTCTTTGAAAGAATCGACTTGTTTCCTTTGCAGAATTCACTTACGCAATTAGGCTGCAGGACATTGCATCAATCACTAACACTACGCAAAACATTACTTCTTTAAGGCTCCAGTACGCTTTAATCTTGCAGTCTTCACAGCAGCAACGGTAGCTGGCACAGTCGTTTTTCGATTGTTCAGGCCGGGCTCACTGGGAATTGATTCTAGCGCTGGACTAGACTGGCGCAATCTTGTCCAACTCAGTGCCGCGTATCGTCGGGATAAAGGACATATACGCAGCCTTAGTCCAGCACTTGGTGACGCTGCATCTTTACCTCGCAGCCAAGAAAACGTCATGCTGCCCCTTTGTAAGGAACTCAGATAAAGTGACGCCCGAAGCCCTTAATTTCGTTTTCGGGAACCAAATCCTATCTCTGACTGCAAGACTGCAAACCTTAAACAAGATAGGCCTGGTTTTGTTGGCAATCGCTCGCCCCATCCTGTGACAACGACTGATGTCAGCAACGGTGAATTCGCTCAGCTGCAGCCTATTTCAGACCACCTCGGTGATTAACTTGGCGGTGTCCTCCTTTTGCTCTTCACCAATTCCATGCAGGAGCAAAATCTTCCTTCTGCCCCGCATCTCCATCTGGACGACACTTCGAGCTAGAAACCCCACCTGCTGCTGAAGACTGTTGAGTGCCTGTGTTATAAAACTAAACTCTGCAGCCAGGCCAGAAGCTGTGACAGATGACTTAGGGGTGGTTCTCAGCAATTCTTCCTCAGAAACAGCCATTCTTGTATGAAACATCTCCTTCAGTTCACTCAGAGTGCTTGATAGTGAATCCATCTTAGTGTTATGATGTGACTGTAGTTTTTAATAGTGAAAATGTGCAGAGAAAACGCTACTCCAGCAGGTATAGATTGTTAACTTTTATTATTAGGCATTTTTCTATGTCTAACTGTTACACACGAAGGAAAAAACATACATACATCTTTACGTACCTTCCAAGCTAAAAAATCTTACTGTGTTAAAATCGGTTGCTAGTTTATAAAAACTCCTGAACAGACAGGCGTGACGCGACAATGAACGGCCATTTTTAGGGTTCTGTAACCAAAGGGTCCAAACGAAGCCCTACTGCTGTCCGTTGTCTGTCAAACAATTTTGTGATGAAGAATTTTTTAACTTCCCATTGACGTATGAACTTGAAATTTGGTGATAATGTTTATTATTACGTACTGTAAGAGCTCAGAAAAACAAGGGATAATAATAAAATATTTAATTAAAAATAAACTTATGCAGTACAATACAATGTTAGGTAGGTCCTAAGCCATCGGTGTCCGCCAGAAAAGAGAGCGCGAACCTCGGTGCAATATGCGAGCTAGGCGAGCGGCCCGCGCGTTGCTATCTTCACAGTTGTCAACTTCATGACGGCTCTCGAGCGCCATCTATCGCCTTACAGTCGGCCTTCCTGAAACAGCTGCGCGCCCCGCGTAGCTCTTGCCTCTTGGTTTTGATGACGGCACAGCTTGCTCACGAATTCACGATGCGGTGACGACGCAGTGCGATTGGCATCTTCTTGTGAGCGTGAACTGACTTCTGAATGTAAGTGCGATTGACGTCTGAATGTCGACTTGAACTGACGTCTTAATGTCAGTGTGATTGACGTCTTAATGTCAATTTGAACTGACGTCTGAATGTCAGTGTGATTGACGTCTTAATGTCAACTTGAACTGACGTCTTAATGTCAGTGTGATTGACGTCTTAATGTCAATTTGAACTGACGTCTGAATGTCAGTGTGATTGACGTCTTAATGTCAACTTAAACTGACGTCTTAATGTCAGTGTGATTGACGTCTTAATATCAACTTGAACTGACGTCTTAATGTCAGCGCGTAGGCTTCTGAATGCCAACTTAGACTGACTTATAAATAACCGGTCGACCGTGTCAGTATGACTAACTTCTTAATGTTTACAAAACCCAATCTAAATTAAAACTGATTGTAGTTATAATGATGGTTTACCCTTCGGGGTCCATAAGAATGAGGGGATCATAAATGTCGAGTCACAATAGCCTCTTAAGGCATCGTCTTCCTCCTAAGGACGACACACGACTAATTATCAAGAATACAACCTCTTAAGGCTGGATGTATTATTGAATTTGGTTTGTAAGGTTATGTTAACCCTTTACCAACGCCTCTGAAGGCTAGCGCTATAGAAACAAAAATCGATCATAAATATTGTTTAATATTAATAATTACTTTTTTTTTTTTTTTTACTATGTATAGGCCTGTGTTTGACCACAATCTCACCGTGGTCAGTGATGATGTGGCCGATGGTGGTAAGCACACAAAGCCTAGAAGGGAACTGGCTCTCAAGTGCTGCTGTCGGAACACACCGGAAGGTGCTTGGCGACAGATTTTCAACTTGAGGGTGGTTGCCAGCCAGGCGGGTACTACAAAGTACCCTACCACCGTGCTATGGTTTCCTCAAGATGTTTTCCTTCACCGAAAGCTCAAGCTCATTGTAGGATTCGAACCCGCGACCTTCGTCTCGGTATCCGACGTCACTACCACTGAGCTATCATCGCCTTACTGAGCTATCATCGCCTTAAAAAATAAAAAATGGATCCATTTAACATTTTTTTTATTGTGCACTAATCAAATGAAATAAATCGTCCTGAACATCATTACTTTCGTAATTCTTTACTCAGAACTAGAATTATCTGACTCATCGGAATGATTACATTGGAAAAGCTTTAACTCATCCCTGGCCAAAACATTTTCATAAAGTCGGCCACGGTTACGTGTACTCTTAATCACGTACCGATCATGAGGCAGGACCTTTACAATTTTATATGGCCCGTCAAAACGCGGCATAAGTTTACCACTACGTAAACCCTTACGAATGATCTTTCTTTCGGCAAGAACTAGATCACCTATCTTAAAAGGAGCTTCATAACGCCGTTTTTGATCATATTTGTCCTTTGCCTGCTGAGACAATTTAGCTGATCGGGTGACAGCAACATCCCTCAACCCGTCTAAATTTGGTGATCTTTCGGGCAAAACTATATTGCCTACTAGTCTAGGTCGAAACCCATAAAGAAGTTCCAATGGAGCCTTACCCGTACTATTATTTATGTTAGAATTTAATCCTAACTGTACCTTAGGTAAGTATTTCTCCTAGTCATTTTGGTCATCACCAACGTGTGCTACAAGGGCGTCAAGTATAGTCCTATTAAAACGTTATATTTGCCCATTCGCCCTTGGACTAGCGACCGCCGACATGACATGCTTTATTTGCCTTTGAGTGCAATATTCTTTAAAGTCTTTGCAACTAAAAGCTTTGCCTCGGTCGCTTATTATACGACTTGGAACTCAAGTTTTAATTAATTGGTCAAACGTCTGCAACACATATTTACAACTGACGTCTCGAACAGCTTTGATCCATATAAACCTCGTGAAGGCATCTATTATTGCTAGAATGTGCATTTTGCCTGATGGGCTTTTACAGAACGGGCCAAGATGGTCTATGAACCGTGTGAAAAGGTGCGGCCACCTTTTCAATTGGATGCAACAAGCCCTCACGACGACCAGTTGGTTTTTTAGCATATTAACACGATATACAACCACGAGTGTACTTTTGGATAAACCGACGCATACCGTGAAACCAGTACTTTGACTTGCATTGTAAGTTTTATTAAAATTAACGTGACCGTTATTATCATGAAAACTTTGAACGAGAGACCAACGTGATATTCGTGGAACGACCACATTTTGACCATTTCCAATTTTTCTAAATAATACACCATTCTCAAACAAGAAATCTTTAGCCAAGCCATTAGTTATGCCCTTCGCAACCTCATCCTTCAACTGGTCCACGAGGGTACGCAACGAGTCGTCATCCTGCTGCACACATTCAATTAGGTCCTTTTTAACACATCGCATTACTGAATCCACAGGATTACGACTCAGCGCATCCACGTGAGCCATGGATTTGCTGGCACGATACTCAAAAGTAAAATCAAAGCCTTGAACTTCAAGCCACCACCGGGCTATACGGGGAGACAAATCACGTTTGGCCCATGTCCAGCGTAACGCGCTACAATCGGTTACTAGAATACATTTTAAACCTGACACGTATATCTTAAAATTTTTCAGGCTCATGACAACAGCCAACGTCTCTAGTTCGAAACTGTGATACTTTTGTTCGGCAGACGTAGTCTGACGACTCGCATATGCGACTGGTTTCCACGCACCGTCCGGTTGCTTCTGAAGCAATATTCCGCCTAACCCTATTTTAGACGCGTCTCTATGAATTTGGGTTTTATAATCCGGATTAAACAACGCCAACACTGGTTGTTTTACTAAAATTGATTTAATGCGGTGGAATGCAACAGACTGTTCGTCACCCCATATCCATGGTTGGTCCTTTTTCGTTAGGATAGTGATAGGACGAGCGAGGCTAGCAAAATTGGGCACATACTTCCTAAAATAATTTGCCAGACCCATAAACTGACGTACCTGATGTACGTTTCCAGGCACAGCAAAGTCATGAACTGCAGTGAGCTTATACTTGGACGGCCTGACTTCGCCATCACACACCCCATGCCCTAAATACTCTATACTTGAAACTAAGAAAGAACACTTGTCTAACCTGAGCGTCACATTAGCATCCCGTATTTTCTCTAATAAGGCTTTGAGACGGTGCAATGCATCTTCATAATTTTCAGTGTAAACGAGAATATCGTCTAAATATGCTGTCGCACATTGGAAACGTAAACTACCGAGAATGTTGTCCATTGCGCGCTGAAACACTGATGGTGCATTCACCAATCCAAAGCTCATATGCGTATACTGGTAGTGCCCATCCGGTGTTATGAACGCTGTATACTGTTTACTATCATCAGCAATTTGAATGCAATGATAGGCTGACATAATATCAAGACATGTGAAAACACGTTGCTTGGATAACCGGTCTAACTGATCTTGTATTACGGGTAAAGGATACCTTTCCTTTTTAGTAATTTTATTTAATGCACGGTAATCCACGCACATGCGTACTTCACCGGACTTTTTGGGGACCAATATGACGGGACTGGCATATGAGGAATTTGATTCCTCGACTAATCCTTTACTTAATAAGTCTGATACAATATCACGGACTTTCTCCCGGTCTCCTAAAGACATTCGATACGGACGGTAATAAATAGGCTTCGTATCAGTTAATTCAATGTGCATTTGGACTGAACATTTTCCAATTTTATTTTCACTACCCGAAAAACAATCAGAATATTCGTGCAGTAAAGATTCTAGGTCATTCACAACCTTTGGTTCCAGGTAATCCCCTATTTTGTATTTATTAATATCGTCCGTGACCGTTATCATCGCTCGCGCCACACATCGGTTGCGCGGTAGTTTTATGACCTCATTACTAATATTAATTATGTTTAAGACAACTTTGCCATCAGTAACCTCGATGTTGCATTCGGGAATAATACACTCCGCCCTCGGAGTATTATATTCAGTAGCACGCAGTTTAATCGAACCAGAAACAACATCAAAACAAGATAATAGTATTTTATTTACACCGGGTTGCAAAATTACTTCGTCATCCGAAACCAACTTGACGCGCTCAACTTCACTACACGAACTGGCGGGTAGTTCGAGAAATTGATTTGCATTAAATAAAGGGTCTTTCAACAAGGACGGGCCGATGTTAAAATTGAATAAAACAAGATGTGTGTGAGATATTAACGAAATTTATTTTTTATTTAAAAGGCCCATTTATGCCAATTATGGATGGAATATGACATCGTTCAAATGTCCGCTGTTTTCCTGCCATGGTGGAGCGTTTGAACCTGTCCTTGCAGGCAGTCTCCGAATGGGGCGATGCCAATCTGGTCAGATTGAATGCTGCTAAAACCCAGGCGTGTCTTTTTTCCGCAAAAAAGAGCCAATTTCAACCGGCTCCAACTTTCCGAGATGTAACCGTTCCAATAAAGGACCATTGAGCTTGGCTTTACATTGACATCGACTCTCAATTTTGGCCCATACATTGAGGCAAAGGCTCAGCTGGCAACCAAAAAGCTGGGGATCCTTGCAAAGGTGAGAAGGTACTTTACGCCGAAACAGCTTTTCAATTTGTATCAAGCGTAAGTACTGTTTTCATCTCTGGGGCGGATCTGCCAAATACCAGCTTGATGCACAAGAGTTGATCGAAAAGCGGGCCAAGAGGCTCATCGCGGCGTATAATGTTTAAAGGCTGTATTACATACTACATAGAAGAACTTTAATAGTAGTTTATGAAACTGTTGCATAATAAGGGGTATTAAAACATGATTGTTTGTTTAAAAACCGAGCTGTAGGCGATGTTTTTAATAGTATTCACACGAATGTTTTAATACCTAGTTATGTGCAGTTTCATATACTACTTTATCTACACTCTTACATTGGGATTGAACCTACTAAATACCTTATTTTGCATTTTCTATGCCATAAATTCGTGATAGCATCATCATTATCCGCCTAGCCTTTTTCCCAAATATTGTTGGGGTCGGCTAAATAAATTCATGATAGCATTTATCATATAATTTTCTCGACTTTGCTGGTAATAGATTATGAGTAATTTCCTTCGCCGCATCTAAAATATCGGGCGGAGTCAAATTTTCTTCACATTCACTGATATCTGACAATTTTTAAGCAATAATTAAAAAAAAAACATGAGATTACTGATTGCTGGTTTTGCTGTACTGACAGCAAAACCTGTAAAACGTATGAATGGCGCCGAAACACAGCACATCACCGCATAAACCGCGCATGCGCTAAGGCATAGCAAGCACTGCGATTTTTATTCGCGCGATTTTTTTTCGCCCTTCTGTACCTATGGAATTGTATGAAGTTGTTTGCATTGCGATAAAAATAATCGTACGGAAATAATACCGCAAGAAATCCGTGTTTTGCCACAGAATCCACCGCACCGCGACGCGAATTTAATTCGTGCGAATAATTTGAGCTCTATGAACATGTAGAAAGAGACAAAAATCGCAGTGCGTTTTAAGCCTAAAACGGACATTGTCACAGAAAAGTAAAAACTGGAATATTTCTTTTTTAATAGGTACTATAAAAATGCCATAACAAAAAAATAATTGATGGAAACAAAGTCATGTATCGTAATAGCGAAAAATTGTTTTATAGCATTACTTTGTTAGAGAAAAAGTGTTTTAATAAGATTCTACTTTTTTCGGTATTGTGTTTATAAAGTATGTCAATATAAACTCGTTTTGAAGTTTATACTTCGAATAATAAGATATTAGAGTAGATAATAGATATTTATGCTCCAAGTGCGGAAGGTAGGCGAAATTATCTTACGTACGTGTATCATACAATATTTTACTATGCATTGTGCGAGAAAATAAAAAAAATATATCTGAACTAAACAAGAAATTAATAAATGGCTCAGCATATCCACAGATTAACTAATAGTTCCTTAGGCTACTGCGCAAGTGCAAATAGCTGTCACACCGTAACGCAAAAAGGCACGAGCAAAATATTCATTCTGCCAAACATATTTAATGAATATTTAAAATCAATTTATTGATCAATATTTTAGATATTGATCAATAAATTGAAGTAGAATCTAGAGTAATTAAAAACGCCTTTAATGAAGTATTAGTTTTATTTTACCTCTTATATGAATGATAATCTGTACTTAACTAATTTGTAAAACTTTACTCAAATAATAAATGCTCTATGCGTCGCGCTCACGTTGGCGTTAAAATTTAAAAAAATACAGAAAAGTAAAAAGCACTAGTGAAAAAGTGACACTTTCCGCACAGTTTGGCTGCTTGGAAAACGCTCTTTTCGAGGACATGCATTGTAAAAGAATATTCGTATTTTAATCAGGGTACATTTAAACGAAATTTTGGATGGATAGATGTATTTTACTACTTGTTATTACTCAATAACACCAAAACGGCTGAATGGAACTGGATGAAATGCCACAGAGATCGATTTTAGTCCGTAATAGCACATAGGCTACTTTGCTACCCGGTATAATGTTTCATTGGGATAAGAAAACACTTTCACACGGGCGAAGCCGCTAACAGAAGCTAGAAGTCAGTTACCTGTTATGATTGACATGAGGGTAGTCTTGCCGGCTCCGTTGTGGCCCAACAACATAGTGATTTCCCCCTTATACACCTCCAATGAGACGTTCCTTAACGCTCGATGTTCCGGGTAAATCTGTAGAAATAATTAAATTAAAGAAACTATCATCGTTTAATAAATAACATCACGCCTGCTATACCCGGGTGTGTAACGTTTGAAATAATAACCGTTACGTTATTAGTTCCAAAATTTTTGACTGAATTTCATTTCACCTAAATCTTTTCAACTATTATCGTTTTGTTTTTTTTTACTTCATGGAAGTCACGTCTGCCACTGTGTTAGTTGACCTATTATCAATTCGATTTTATTCGTTACTCCGACGTTTCATTTGGTTGAAAATCTTTTTACCGAAGTTACACTTAGCCGAAATAGCATTTGTTCGAAGTATTTATTTTTTATACGCGCATACTAAGTGAGAGAGAAACAGTGGGCGAATACAAATGTTTAAAAGAGTGACATGAAAAATTAGGGGCTCCTTTTCTGTTTGCAGGGTCTAAAGTAACCTAACATGAAGAAGATGACGGGAGCTGAGTCCGCTCGCTTTGCTCGCTCACTTCAGCTCTCGTCATCCCGTTCGAACCTAACCTATCCGTGACCGGGTTGCCCTAACCTCCCGAGCTCGCTACGCTCGCTCTTGGACTAATTCTTTGAAATAATAATAATTATTATTATTATGAGCCTGTTATGGCCCACTGCAGGGCAAAGGCCTCCCTTCCGTCTTTCTATTTTTCCCTGTCTCTTGCTACATCTTGCCAATCCTGCAGATAGACGTCTAATTCGTCACGCCATCTCTTTCTGGGCCTACCGCGTCGCCGGAAAATTAAAAATATGAATTAATTGAAATAATTTATTAAGAAAAATGTCTAATGCATGATAGTTATTATTAAAACATTTGCATGGAAATTCAAAATAAATACGTAAATACAGACAAGACTGCGTAAAGTCTGTTTTGTTGCGATTCGTTTCTGACTCTAAATTTTTTAGCACAACATAATGACTATTTATGACATTATTTCATTAAATTGAAAAAAAGTAACCGGCTATGTCACATCACATCACATCAATCACCGGCTATGTATTTGTGACCAAATAATATTCCGTAAAATGTTGTTTCGGTGTTGTGAAAATGTGGCAAATGAAAAAGTTCAAAAGAGGTTTCGACCAAAAGCAAAAAGTTATTTTGTAAATCGGCGAAATATAGTTCGGGTAAAATAAAACATTTATGCCACATGATACTTCGATGATCTGAGAGTATGTCAAATATTGCATATAACAAAAAGACGTCGGTAAAATGAAGCGGATTTCGGTAAAATTAAATTCGAACAAAAAAAATCGGAAATGTGATCGGTTCCGAATAACAAAAGTTTTGATTAATTGATCCCAATAAGAACATTTTAATTAAATTATATTCAACTAGTTTAATGTTCAGTAACTATAATATTGAAAATCTATAAATAACGTTTAATAGAATTTAGAAACGTCACAAATCGCCACCCTCTTGGAAACATTCACAGACAACGCTTAAGACGACGACTAACGCCAACGACCTTGAGGGAACAAAACGCGCACCCGTTTCGCACCCGCGCGACCCAAGATTTAGTAGTTTTTTGTACTTTCCTTATTATTCTACGACTTAAAAAAAAAGCTTCAGATCAAAATGTAGATAATTAAATTGTCTTTGAGATTGTGTCGATTTCATTAAAATATGCCCAGCGGTTTTGGTGCGATTGTCGTGTTTTTGTCCGTTTTAGACATAACTTTACTAATTAATTACACTATGTTATACGAATAAAACTCAAAATGTGCTTAGATCAAATTATTAAGGAAATAGTCTAATGTAACATATATTTATTCCAAAAAAAAAACGACTAGCCGTTTAGACGTGATTCTCATTTTAAAATCAGCTACTCAAGGGTATCTGCGCCTTAAAGGCACGCGCCGGGAGCGGCGTCAGCGGCGCGCTCTAACCCGCTGTCAGCTGTCACCGGGTGAATTCTCACTTCGCGTTTAAGTAATTATTCAATATCTCTTAAATGCTTTAACTGAGTTTCATAATTCAAACGGTAATATTGGTGTTACGCTAATACCTTTCATTTAAGATTGAAATAATGAAAATATGTCCATAAACAAATAATCATGTTTTCAATTTACGTTTATAAACGCACAGTGTTTTATCATCCCAAGGGAATACAAACTATCGTAATGTCCTTTCCAGGGTCTCAAACTATCTCCATGCTTAATTACATCTAAATCAGTACAGTAGATCCAGAGATTACCCCCTACAACCTCACAAACTTTATCTCTTTATAATATAAGTATAGATATAGATAGATACTGTTAGCGACGAGACACGATTATCATAAGAGGTCAATCATATGTTTAAGCGTAGATACATAAGTTGTAGTAGTAGTTGTTTAAATTGTATAATGACCAAGTAGACATCTAAGTTTAGGCTAGGAATAATGAATTGCTGTATTCAGCAAGGCATAGTAGCATAGAATTAATAATAGTTTCACCTTAAGATTGGAATGCGACCCGCATCCCGACGTACATTCGGTTTTAGGTAGCAAAATACGATCCGCCGGCTTATTACGTATCTTTTACAAGAGCAAAACGATAGCGATCGCACGCTTTATGTCATAAAAGTCGGCATTACCTGCGGTGTAGGTATGGTAGGTCCTACACAATCGTTTGCTAATCGCTCGCTGTTTGTCAAATCCACTTATTTAAAAAAAAAACCGGCAACAACTCTAAAACATTTGTATTGAAGAGCAATTATTGCGCAAAAATCGCTATCGTTTTGCTCTTGCAAAAGATACGTAATAAGCCTGCCGGTATCGACCAATCGCGTAGCCGAACCGAGTGCACTGAAAAATACGCGGCTAACTAACATCTAGTTACTTAAGACGCCTATTATAGTGGCGCTACCAGAGCTTCGTCGCTTTTAGTGTTTTACCTAAGGTTTATCGTTGACAATGTATTGTAATTAAACAGAATAAGTGTTTCAACATATATAAGTCATAAGTTTATTATTATTATTTAATTCGGGATAAAAAACAGGAGTACAATTAAATGTGATACATACTATCTAATTAAACAAAATACTTATTATACTACTAGCAACATTATCCACTTATTACTAATTTGATAATTATTAATGCTACGTGCTAAAAAAAAAAGAGAGAGAATACATGAGCAACGTTTCTAACAACGAAATTTATGAACACAAATAGAGAAGAAAAGAAATATACACCACTTAATAATTTATAAATAGAGACGAGAATCGACTAGAGATTTCCTAAATAGTTGTGCTGTTAGATCAAAAATATCAGTGTTTTCAAATCTAATGCGAAAGCCAGCATTTGAATTACAGACGTGCCTGATATTAATAGAAAGTAGGCGGTATGAACGCGCTTGTCTACGCACTACTGTCCTCGGAAAGATGTAACAAATTTTATTTACTAAGTCTGAACAATCATATTTGTTATGCACAATACCATGTAGAAACATTGTTCCGAGAAGCAATCTTCTGGATTCAAGGGTTAACAGTTTGTAATTCTTAAGTAACATATCATGCGAACCGTGGCTGTGATAGCATCTGTAATGCCAGTTCAACATTGTAAGGGGTGTTTTACCGCAGAAAAGAGCGAAAGAAAGTTGCGCACTGATTGGCCAACGCTCGCAAGGATCAGATGCCCGCGCAAATTGTAGTATTGTGGTAGGTTAGGTCAGCACAGACCACGCTTAACGGATAACTACAGAAGAAAGCACATCGTCATCGGATTGGAGCATGCACACGCTAACCAACAATGCAAGTGAGTCAACTCGTGCAAGCGCGTCGGAGGCAAGTCGATCAACACATAAAATGTCGCCGTCGCACGACGCGAACGCTCGCCTAGCAGAGGATGCTTCTGTGAAGGAATCATCGGGGAAAACTACCTCCACCGCACCCCACACATAAGTGTCAAGTCACGCACGCCAAGAAGAGAGCCACTCTACGCGGCAGAACCCGGAAAGAAGAGTTGCTGTGAAATTGCGTCGAGTAGAAGGAAGTACACCGACGTCAATAGAAGGGAGCCTGCAGCGACCGCCTCACGCTAAGAAGCGGACCCGCGACACAGATATACTATCTGTCCGCTTGTCACATAGAAGGAAAGCTGAGGCGCAAGCGAAGCTAGCGGTGGCATTAAGGGAAATGGAATTGGTGAAGGCGGGAACAAGAGTGGCTCAAGCTGAATTAGAACTCGCAGAGGCTGAGTCAGACGAATAGGATGGTGCCGAGCTGTAAGAACGAACTTAAGAGGTCGAGAATTGGTTTACTGAAACCGGAGTTGGCCATACTAAGGATCAGAGGCCGGCTGAAATAGAAGAAAAGAAGAGTGACATACAAGAGTTATCCCATTGATAATGAAGCTGTCAGAAAACTCACGCGACATGGAACGAATGGTTAGCTTTCAAAAGGTCGTACGAGGACAGTGCTGTTTCTTATAGCAATGCGCAAAACCTAGCGCGTCTCAGAAGAACAATACAAGAGACAGCTAAAAAAGCAGAACAGAGTCTGCTGTTCACAGCCGGGGAGCCTCATGAAGTCATCAAGTGCTTGTAGTCAAGATTCAGAAGACCTGGGGCATTAGCGGAACTCGACAAAATGAAGAACTTGTCAAAGGTGGGTAAAAACCCAAGTGACATATGCATTTTTGCTAGTAAAGTGAAAAATGCAGTCAAAACGATTAAGGCATTGAAGAAACCGTAATACCTCAGTTCATCCGAAACCTTGAAGGCCGTAGTCGACAAGATGCCAACCTCCATGAAATTCAGATACCATAGAACCAGAAGAGACGAAGAACTCCAAGAATTGCTGTTAGTTGAAGCGTTTCTGAGAAGATGAGGCGATAGAGGCCGATATGTGCGGGGAATTTGCTCCACCTGAAGTGTCTTCGGAGCATAAAAAATTATATAGAAAACCCGTATATACAGTCCAAGAAGTATCAAAGGAAACTTATAAGAAGTCATCCTACCGGTAAAGAAGAGTATTTCGCAATCGAATGCAAAAGGTATAGAGACGCTAACGTTGATGAAAAACGGAACATAATCAAGAAAGCGAGGATTTGTTTCAAGTGCCTACGATTTAAACATTCAAGGCTCGACTGTTAATTTCCAGTCTGAAAAGAGTGTGGGAGATGGCATCACACTATCATACACTCCGACAAGCCTCCTGTATCGATAGGGAAGCAAGTCAACAAAGAAGGCGGTGCGTCAGAAGAAACGGTTACCTCGATTAACAACGCTATAGGTGAAGAGAAAGCATACCTAAAAATCATCCCTGTGGACCTCTACAGACCAAAGGGACATGTTCGTGTGCTCGCGTTGTTGGACGAAGGATCAACAATAACGCTCTTGGACGCATCGATGGCCGATCAGATTGGAGCTTAAGGGAATCTAGAAAGAAACCGTCGGTGGGAAACTAATTAGAAAAGATATTTCGCAAAATATTGAACTGAGAATTAAGGGGGCTCATAGAAGTGACAAGCGAACTATCATAGCAAGAACCATCGACGACCTGAAGCTGTCTGAACAGACAATAAATAAGGATACAGTAAGGAACTGTCAGCACCTAAGGACGATCGAACATCAAGTACTCTACGTCACAGAGAGGCCCAAGCGGCCAATAGGTCAAGACAATTGGGGGCTAATTGTAACGAAAATATTGAGAAAAGGCAAGCCATCCGAACCTGCAGCCTCCCTTATAAACCTAGGGTGGATGCTGCACGGAAGCGAATCGGGATTCAAAATCGTTCACCGTCAAACGACAGCGATAGAAAAACATCTCCGAAAAGACAACAAAGAGACTGGCAAGTGGTCAATCTGAGGCCAGACTTCTATATAAGCGAAAACGAGAGCCTGCATAATAAGCACGCCCTCCGACGCCTATTCAACCTCGAGAAGAAGTTAGACCAAGACAAAGAGATGTAAGATTCATACAAGACCCAGATGGAGAATCTAATTGGAAAAGGTTACGCAGAGTTGGCCCCGGCGAACGCGAGCAAAGGGAGGCTTTTCTACTTGCCTCACTTTGACGTCGTTCATCCAATTAAGAAGAAGCCCAGGGCCAGAATAATCTTCGACACAGCAGGAGCAGCAGCAGGAGTTGATCGATAAGTAAAAGGGTTAAAAGTGTAGTCACACTCTACCATAACAGAAAGGCCAATTTTTTTGTAGGCAGCACAATTTCAACTTTTCGCGGTTAGTATGAATAATCTATACTTTAATTTCTGTACAAAATATTAAATCAGTTATGGATAATTTAACTTCTTCTACAAAAACTAGCCATTTGAGTATTGAGAGAGTATGACTGCACTTTTGACCCTTGACTGTACATACCTCAACACAATTGTAAAAACTCAAAATATACTTCTTGGTTTAGTAAAGCTCTCATTAAAGCACTATCCGGAAAAGAAAAGTACCCTAGTAAATTTCGAAAATACAATAATCCTCGAGACAAGTTGACCTACGATTTACTAAGAAGACGTTGTCATACAATGATCAACCAAAACTATAGCGACTATAAACAAAGCATTGAGAGCGAAATAACAAAAATCACAAATTATTCTGGCGTTACATTGAAAACAAACAGTAAATCAGTGATTCCAGCCAGAATGCACAAGGACGATGCAGTAGCTAATAGTGGTAATGACATTGCAAACCTTTTTGCTTCTCATTTTTCTTTAATTTTCACCGACCCAAATGGCTTTACCAAAACAAACATCTAAGAATCATCCGGAGTGCTTAGTAACATAAAAATTCTCCACAAGAAGTTCTAGCGAAGATAAAGAAACTCGATAAATCCAAGGGTGCCGGTCCCGATTGTATTCCACCAGTTTTCGTTAAATCATGTGGGAGAGCACTAGCAGAGCCACTGTGTTTAATATTTAATGGATCTTTAGAGTCGGGAGTATTTCCAGAAGAATGGTAGAAGGCTCGGATTGTGCCGGTGCACAAAAAAGGCGACTCCAGCAATATTAAAAACTACAGGCTTATTTCCATCTTATCATATTTATCTAAGCTTTTTGAGTGTCTCGTTTGTCCTATCATTACCAACTACTTAGACTAAGCTTTCCAATAGCCAACATGGATTCCGAATTGAACGTTCCAAAAAGACTAATTTAGTCAGATATTTATCCGTCATATCTGAAGCGCTCGATTGCGGATACGAAGTCGACGCAATATATACAGATTTCAGCAGCGCGTTCGATAAGGTAAGTTATCCACTCATGATATAGCAAAACTTGAGGTCAGTGGTGTCCACGGATCTTTGTTGAGATGGTTTGCATCCTATATTATAAATCGTTCACAGTTCGTTGCTGTCAGTGGCTATGTTTATTACGAATTTCATGCACGCTCTGTTGTTCCACGAGGTTCTCAACTAGTCCCAGTTTTGTTTCTACTATTTATTGATTACATAACAAATCATATCAGGCACTGACAAACAGTGTTGTTTGCAGATGACTTAAAAATTTAAAAAAAAATCGCTGGGCCTGAAGACATCACGCTTATTCAAAGTGATTTAAGAAACGTCGAAAATTGGTGCAAAACCAACAAAATTACCTTAATCCCCCAAAAATGCTTTCACATCCGTTTCTCTAGAAAAAAGTCATCATTCCCAACTACCTACACACTATACGACACCTCGTTGTCAAAGGTTGGAGAAAGCCGGGATCTAGGGGTTTTGGTGGATGATGGGCTCACCTTCAAGCCACACATTAACGACGCCGTAAAGAAGTCTGCGCAGATGCTGGGTTTTGTTAAACGCAACACAAGAGGCTTCCAACAATCAAAGACCAAAATAGTTTTGTTTACCACCCTAGTGCGAAGTCGGTTGGAATACGCCAGCGTCGCCAGGAACCCACTCTACGCTGTTCATTCGCAAAGAATTGAAAAAAATCAAAGAGCTTTAACTAAACATCTTGCATTTATATTAGGGATGATGACTTAAAAAAATATTTTTAGACCGTAAGATAGATTTCCAAAAAATATTGGACACATATTTTTTTCTTTTGTCACTAACAAAAAATGATGACGATACAGTGCGTTAAAATATCACATGACGTCACAAGCCCCCAATCCCGAAATTTATGCGCTTCTACCCACATTACCAAAAATTTTTGAAAAAATAATTGAAATCTCGACTATTGACTCATCTTCATTTAAATAAAGTTCTACATGAAAGACAGTTCGGTTACCAGAAAGGAATTGGCACTGGAGATGCTATTTATAAGCTTTTAGATGATGTGATTAGCAAAATAAATCATAAATTAAAGGTTGCAGGTATTTTTCTAGATTTGTCGTCCGCATTGGAGTCCGCAGAGGAGCTCGTGGCTTAATAATAACAGCCGCACGGGTCGATCTTCAAGGTTAAGCAACGCTTGACGAGGTCAGTCCTTGGATGGGTGACCATTTCAACATACCGAGTTTCCTCCGTGCCTCGAAAAGCACGTTAAGCCGTTGGTCCCGGCTGTCATTTGAAGATCTTTGACAGTCGTTACGGGTAGTCAGAAGCCTGAGATGTGACACTAGTCTTGCCAAGGGGTATCGTGTTACCCAGTTACTGGGTTGTTAGTCGCTCCATGTAAAACACTGGTACTCAGCTGAATCCGGTAAGACTGGAAGCAGACCCCAATATGATGGCAGATGATGATGATGTCGTCCGCATTTGATACGATTGATCACAATCTACTTATTGCTAAACTAATTTATGGTGTTATTATTGAGGCAGAGCCCTGCAATTATTTACATCGTATTTAAGAAATAGGAAAATGTACGTAGAAACCAGCACTGTAGAACAGAATGGGCAACGGAAAACATACCAATCATCCATGATTAATATTACCATTGGCGTACCACAAGGTTCCATATTGGGTCCTGTAAGGTTGGGTATTAGAGGAGAATCAAACGCTCCGACTGCTAATCAATAACTCAATCATTTATTAGTAATAATTGGTATTTGAATACACGAGTAACATAGGTACATAGGTATATGCATACTTAGAACATAGCTTATACACTACACCTTCCACGAAAGGAAAAAATAAAATAATATGATAGTATTATTTTATTTTAATGCGTAAACAAGTTTAACATTTTAATAAACACTTACACTATGTTTACAGTTTTGTTTATTTTATTCAATTGTATAAAGGAATATAAGTATAAGAGTACATGATTAATATGGAAAAATAAAAATAATAATAATAATATATATTATGAATGATATAACTTAGTCCTATTCTTATGAACTAAATCAAGCTTTCCATTGTCTTTCAAAATTTCTACATTTGGCGAAACATCTTGAACAACTAAATATGGCCCATTATAAATACTTTGAAATTTGTTTCCAGTCTCGTTTTTTACTAGTACTAAGTCATTTTGTTTATACGTAATAGGGTTACAATTTTGATCATGCTTTTGTTTCCTTAATGATTTGCTTTCTAATAAATTATCATACGCTTCTTTTTGCGATGTTTGCAGTCTGTATTTCAATTCTAAGGGATAGTTGTCAAAGTTATAAAGAGGATCTACTGATTGTTGGCTTAAATTGGTAGGTATATTACATCTTTTTCCGAATACAAGTTCGAAAGGCGTAAATTTAGTAGCGGTGTGAACTGAGGTATTATAGGCAAAACACCAAAATGGTACCCATGTACTCCATGAACTCGAATGGTTATTTGTTTGAATTCTTAGGAAATTACCCAAACTTTTATGAGTATTTTCCAGAGAACCTATTGTTTCGTGATGGTATGCAGTTGAGTTTAAAGTGGTTATATTGAGAAGTTTACATGTTTCTTTGAAAACGGTTGACATAAATTCTGTGCCTCTATCAGTAGCTACTCTTGCGGGGATACCAAATCTAAGTATAAAATTATTAACAAAATTTTTCGCTATCTCCTCAGAACTTTTAGTTATCATTGGATAAGCCTCTACATATTTACTTAGCTCACATTGTATAGTTAAAATATATGAATAGTTATAACTATCGCGATCTAAGGGGCCTACTACGTCTAGGAAAACTTTTTCCATCGCCGAGTTGGCTGTTGTTGTAACAACCAACGGCTCTCTAACATAATGAGTAGTATGTTTTTGTTTTTGACACTTATCACATTTCCTAATAAATTCTTGCACGTCTCTTTCAAGACATGGCCAAAAGTAATATTTCTTGATGTTATTATACATTCGTCTTATACCAGCGTGGCCACTTGTTGGTAGAAGATGAAAATCATTCAATATTACCTTTCGGTCGTCTTTATTTTGAATAATTCTTACGTCGTTTAGAATACATAATCGCGGACCGGTCCAGTTTCTATACGACTTAATTTCTGTAAATACTTTCTTTATGAATTCGTCGTAAATTTGACTTCTTATAAAAATTAATTCGTGCACGTTAATTTTCTCACAAAAATATTTCAGTTCCCTCACAAATGCGGCTGGCGTCAATTGTGATTGGGAAACTGGATTTATAAATAACGTCATTCTCGATGACGAATAACAAAACACATCATTTTCTTTTTCTATCTCATTAGACCTACGTAGGTTATTTAACTTATTATATTCTATAAATTTAAGTTCTACCGACATCCTCGATCTACTATGGATCTCCACGACTCTTGGTTGCGCAGGCCAATCGTCAGTAGAACCCATAGCACTTGGAGTATGTTGCGACTCAAGCACTTTTCTATGTTGCGAACGTGTCATAACCGTGATTATACTTTCATGCATATTTTTTAAGTCCGTTGATGTGATAGGTAAACGTGACATTGAATCCGCTGGAATATTTGTGGATCCTTTGATATATTCTACAATAAAATCGTATTCTTCAAGTGAAAGTCTGAACTTCATAAGGCGACTAGATGGGTCTCGCATGCCAAATAAATAAATTAGTGGTTTATGGTCGGTTTCAATCACAAATTTACGACCATATAAATAGGGGTGAAAATGTTTTACTGCCCATACTATCGCTAACAGTTCTTTTTCCACAGTAGGATAGTTGATTTCGGCCTTATTTAAATTTCTACTCGCGAATGCTATTGGTTTTCTATTGTCATTGCACAAAACTGCGCCCAATGTATACTTGGAAGCGTCGGTTTGTACTATAAATTTACAATTACTAGAAAAGTTAGGATACTGAAGTATAGGTGGGCTCGAAATTATTGATTTTAAAGTGGAAAATGCGGTTTGACATTTTTGATCCCATATAAATAATGCATTTTTCTTTGTTAACTGTGTTAAGGGATACGCTATATTGGCAAAGTTTTTAATAAATTTCCTATAATAATTGGCGAACGCGACAAATCTAATTAGTTCGTCAACATTTTTCGGAACTGGCCAGTTGTTCAAAGCACGTATTTTCTCAGGATCGGGCAAAACACCTTCGCTCGATATAACATGTCCTAAATACAATACATCCTTTTTAAGAAAGTTACATTTATTAGGATTTAACTTTAAATTTACCTGACGCAATCTTGAAAAAACATCTATGAGATTTTTGGTATGGTTTTCTAATGAATTTCCAAAAACAATAAGGTCATCTAAATATACCAAGCACTTTTCGTAGGTCAAACCCGACATTGCAACAGTCATCATTTTTGAAAACGCATTAGGGCTTGTTTTTAAACCCATTGGCATTCTCGTCATCTGGTATTGACCTGATACGGAAGCAGTACTTTTATCTACGCTACCCGGTACTTTAAACTGTCCTGAACAAAATGCTGTATATTTCCGACTTTTGGGATCAAGGTCACATTGGTAATATCCATTGGAAAGGTCCAGAGTAGAAAAGTATACAGAACCCGAAAGAGAATCCAATATTTCAACAATATTCGGTAGAGGGAATTTGTCATCTTGTATACAGTTATTTAATTTCCTATAATCAATTACTAAGCGCCAATTCTTATTGCCCTTATTATCTATCTTTTTAGGCACCAATAACAATGGACTGGACCATTCAGATTGACATGGTTCAATTATACCTTCCCGTAACATGTTACTAATCTGATTGTTTACTTCATGTTTTTGCGAATGTGGTATTCTGTACGGTTTACTAAAAACTGGTTGAGCATGGGGTTGTAAACTAATTTGATGTTTGTAAATATTTGTTGTCGTTAACTTATCACCTGGCAATAAAAATATATCGGAAAATTTTGCACAAATATTTTCAATCGCGATTTGCTCTTCATCGTTCAAATGATTTAAATTTAATAAGCTAAACAATTTCTTAACGCGGTCTGCGTTCAAATTTCTACACTGTTCAAAAGTACACAAATTATAGTCACTAATTTTGTGTAAAGTTGGTTCAATAGTATCAAGGTGAACCTCACTATCATTTGTGTTTAGGATTAAAATAGGTATCATACCATTTACGGGTTTAACTAATACGCTAGCAATGAATATTCCTGATCGTAATTCAGACGAACAAACAAGACACTCTTCTGTAATGTTAGAAGGTATGTAATGAATTGATTCGGACCTTGGCGGCAAAGTTAAATTATAAGAAAACCTTGAGTTATTTGATTTTAAAGTCAATGTTACTTTTTCATTTGTGATATTATTATTTAATGTCAAAGTTCTACTACTAATATATAATATAGCGTTGAATTTCGTTAGAAAATCCTGTCCTAATATAGCATGTGCCATACACGGCAAAGAATTAAAAACATAAAACTTATGATCAAATAAATTACCTCTGTCATTACAATCGCTCATAGTTAAATAAACATATCCGATTGCTTCTATTGTACCACCGATTCCGCTTATCTTAATGCTCTCTTTATGGATCGGTATGTTTAATTCAATCACATGTTTATATTTAATGGCACTAATTGAAGCGCCGGTGTCAATTAAAAATAAGTAGTTATACTTATCTACGTATAATTCTATGCAACAATTACTATTACTAGCAAATACAAACCCATTATTCACGAAAAAACTTGCTCTGCTCTCCGGTTAAATTAGTTTTTGTGGGCTCATCATCGTTTAGAACGTGTATATTTGCATCACAACGTTGCACGTTCCGTTGATGACCTCTAGAGTTGTTGTACCTTTTATAATTATAGTACGTACCTCGGTTCTGTTTAGGCTGACCTCGACTATAGTTCTGGAACGGACGACCACGGGCTCGGTAGGAAGTCGCACCACGATGGACGGTAGGCCTGCTGAAATTGTTATATGTGGAGGCACCTCGAAACTGGCGGGTGGCTCCAGAAAAACCTCGATTATGCTTACCTTGAAAATAATTATTTCGGTTCCTATTAAAAGTTAAAATATTTTCAGACTGAGACGGTATTGCAATGGTCTCTTCATCTATAGCTGTTTGCACCGCGTCTTTTAAGGTTTCAAATTTTTGTGCAGCTATTATAGTACTAAGTCGCCTATTGCGTAATCCGTCGGCAAAACGTTTAATGGCTTGTTTTTCATTTAAAGGTTGTAAAATCTTTAGATTTTCCGTTTTACCTTCGGCTTGCGCTATAGATAAATCCATAAATAGCTCACTCAACTCCTTACCATAATCATTAATCGACCTTTGATCTTGTCGCAAAGTTTGAAGTTTACTTTGCAAGGCGACGGTACTTTTTTTAGGCAAAAGAATCGTACGCATATCAGTTAGTAATGCATCAATGGATGGATAATCAGAATTCAGTCTCAATTTTGCTTGTTGAGAGAGACGACTCTTTAAGACAAAGTTAACTAAACTTAATTTACACTGTTCGGTTTTTAAAGTAGAGCTATAGTAATCGATACCATCAATTAATTGACGCGTCGTCAATTCCTCATTATTCATAACTGGTAACAAACTCAGGGCTACTTTTAAATTAAACTCCATTTTGGATTCGAGATTCGATGTTGAGCCAAATAGTTCACAACTACTCTTATTAGTTTCACGTATATGCAACTTATTACAAAAAAAGTTAATTAAAAAAATCAAAATACCCGACTGCTTAAAAAGCGAACTAAAAAGACGTAAACAAGAAGAAAATCATGCTGTGCAGTCGGAGGATACATATTCGCGAGCTGGCTGACCAAAACCAGATGTATCCTCCGACTGCACAGCATGATTTTCTTCTTGTTTACGTCTTTTTAGTTCGCTTTTTAAGCAGTCGGGTATTTTGATTTTTTTAATTAACTTTTTTATTTATAACTTTTTAGTTAACATTTTTTTCGAATTAGGTACATTTAAATATATAAGTGTTATATATTTTTGAAATCGCCTCTAAAAACCCTTTATTTTGATACCCCACACGATGGGTTTGGAAGAAAAAATAAAATTGGCCCCCCACAATATGGCGCCCAAAAGCCGCCATTTTTCTATTTTCCAATTTTAATGTAGCCTATGACACTCGCAAGGTTAAGACGAATCGATTGACGTATGAATCATCAAAATCGGTCAACGCGTTTGGTCTCTGGAACGCCATATAGGAACAAACATACATACATACATACATACATACATACATACATACATACATACATACATACATACATACATAGACTGATAAACACATTACCCTCCTTCGGCAGTCGGGTAAAAACTCTTGTATTTGAGAATATAACTCTGCAATTTTATCACAATGCGATTTAATTAATGTCAAACTTTCACCACTAAATATCTTATCATCTATTTGTTTTCTAATCCTTAGAAGTAAAACAGAATAACTATTATACACAATAGTTGCCTCATTCAGCTTTTCTTTCAAACGCTCTGGCGTCCTCCTTTCAATGCTCAATTTATATAAATTTTCTTTAATTTTTCTCAATTTTTCATATATATCATTGAGCTCATGAGCCATAATCTGACATATTTAATTAAAAAGAAATAACTAGCATACTTAACAACTAATAAAAGGTTATATATATTCAGTTACCATAGTCCAACGCATTTTCATCGGTTTTAGTTCACTTTAACGCACAAAACGCACTCTTGACACTTCACTATACATAACTTTTACGTTATCCTTACGATATCACACATACGGCACAACATTTTCTTTAGGACGTGAAGGCTTGGTTAGGCTTAGGCCCAGGGCTGTTTGAACACGACGTACACCTGGAATTGAACGCCGAAAATCGCGTTGCACACGCCGAACATCTATTTTCTTCTCCAGTTCCTCTTTGACCACGCCGAGTAAACGAATTTCTCAAAGTTTGACGAAGTATTTGGTCATTAATCCACGTACGATGACAGTTCTTATAGCATTTGTACAGAAAATAGGCTGCCAATATCAGCAACAAACCCAAAATTATCATCATCACAATGCTTATTGCAGAAAGATGAAATTGTAGCTGGTCGGTACTAGCCACATTTGATGATCCAATGCCATTTTGGTTTATTATCACTTCTTCTCGTTTTGGAGTGTTAGAATTGCACATTGTTTAAGTTTATGATTATTCTCGAACAAAGTTCAATAACGCAACGTACACTTAGAACGAAAATCTGTACCACACACCGTGCGCCTGCATTGCGACCCGACACCCCATCTCCAATCCTGGCAGGGTCGCCATGTAAGGTTGGGTATTAGAGGAGAATCAAACGCTCCGACTGCTAATCAATAACTCAATCATTTATTAGTAATAATTGGTATTTGAATACACGAGTAACATAGGTACATAGGTATATGCATACTTAGAACATAGCTTATACACTACAGTCCCATTCTGTTTATTGTTTTTACTAACGATTTGATAAACTATATTAAGATAAAAGTACCAGACATAAATCTCGTAGTCTTTGCCGATGACACTAACGCTGTAGTTGGGGCGAAAAGTATCAGTGAACTGAAAAATAAGGTCAATACTACGTTGGCAGCATTTCAGTTTTGGTTCAATACTAATAGATTAATAATAAATATTAAAAAACCGGCCAAGTGCGAGTCGAACTCGCACACGAATGGTTCCGTACCATTATCGCAAAACACTGCAAAAATATCACGTTTGTTGTATGGGAGCCCCCCTTAAATATTTATTTTATACTGTTTTTAGTATTTATTGTTATAGCAGCAACAGAAATACATCATCTGTGAAAGTTTCAACAGTCTGGCTATCACGGTTCATGAGATACAGCCTGGTGACAGACGGACGGACAGACAGACAGACGGATCGCGAAGTCTTAGTAATAGGGTCCCGTTTTTACCCTTTGGGTACGGAACCCTAAAAAGAACTAGCACACATTGACTCTACTATATCATCTGCGTGTTATGCGTTGAGGAAATTAAGAGAAGTCATTGATACGAAACAGTTAAAGATGGTATATTATGCTCTTATCGAATCCAGACTTCGATACAGTATACAGTTCTGGGGGAAAAGCTACGGTTATAATTCTCAGCGAGCCTTCATTCTCCAAAAAATAGCAATACGTACAATTGTCAGAATTACACAAAGAGAAAGCTGTTGATCTCATTTTCAGCATTTACATATACTAACGTTGCCCAGCTTATACATACTTGACTGGCACCCCTTTTATTCAATTTATTTATAGAATCGTGCCCTTAGGCACACCGGAAGTTACACTAATAGCCGTGGCAGATCTAAAACCATCAATTACGACTCTGAGTTCTGTTCGTTATATATGAAGAGAACCACCGGAATAAATAGCACCACAGGCGCACGGTTGGCGCAGTGGTTGAGCGATTGACTGCTGCGCTGCGTGTCGCGGGTTCGATTCCCGCACGGAACAAATATTTGTATGACCTACAGATAGTTGTTTCGGCTCTGGGTGTTTGTGTATGTGAGTTTATATGTTTGTAAACGCACCCACGATACAGGAAGATATTCCTAGTGTGGGGAAACGTTCTTTAAAAAGAAAAAAAAAAAAGAAAAATCACCACGTATGCCATTATATATATTTTTTTTAAAGCATCTCATGATCAACCTTGTCGATTTTCGAAAGTCTGTATAAGTAGCGTCAACCTGAACTCGAGAACCCATATTGTTGAATAAATTGTGGTAGTGGACCTTTTCTTTACAAATCCGTGTTGTTGCTGGATTATAGTAGGATGAAGAACAGGATACACTTTGTTATGGACTAATCTCTCAAAAAGCTTCGGCAAGGCTGACAAAATGGATATCGGACGATAGTTCTCAACTTCTTGCTTATAGCCGTATTTATAAATTAGAGTTATATTTGCGCCCTTCCATACCTCGGGAAATATTCCTTGTGTCAGCGATTTATTAAGCAGAATATGTAAAACCCCACCCCTATATTTCGCAACCTGGTCAATAACTGCTTCAAACCAACCAACCCATCGAAATCCCAATCTCACCCAACACTTGATAACTAACATAACTTGATATGGATAAAAGTCACATCTAATTTAAATAACAATGGTCAAAAATGGCAGCCGGCGCGGCGGCGTCGGACTATGATATCCGAACTACGCCGAACGGAACCGAGCGACCATGATTATTTGCGATGGGTTTGCTCTTGACTCTAGTCTAGGTCAGAGGTGACCGAGACAGAGTCGACGATGGAGTGAGCTTACCCAGAAGAAGCCTGTTCATTTTTGAAGGCGTTCCATTGAGTTCCATTCATTCGCTGTGCGCATTATGAAGGATGTTTACGGGATAGAACTCAAAATCGGTTGAACGGACTGTAAAAAGATTTGGAAACATGTCTAATGTTATTTCAAATGGAGTTTAGGTGAAGTTAAGTCTTCCCCCTGCAGTCGTCGCTCGTGTTTCGTGGTGCGATACTTATATTATGAAATGGTAAAGTTTGTGCGGTAATCTCTGGATCTACTGAACCGATGTAGACGAAATTTAGTATGAAGATAGTTTGAGACCCTGGGAAGGACAAAGGATTGTTTGTATTCCCTTGGGATGATAAAACACGCCAGTCTACAATAAAATCAAAAGAAGGTAAATTAAATACTTAGGAGTGTTGTTTTTATTAAACAATACATACACAAACAGTCGTTTATTTAAGTAACTTGAAAACATGATTATTTGTTTATGGATATATTTTCATTATTTCAATCTTAAAGGAAAGGTATTAGTGTAAAACCAATATTTCCGTTATAATAATGAAACTCAGTTAAAGCATTTAAGAGATATTGAATAATTACTCAAACGCGAAGTGAGAATTCACCCGGTGACAGCTGACATCGGATGTGAGTGCGCCGCCGCCGTCAAACTGACGTACGGTATACGTTATTGTTAGCCTGTCAAGCGCTATTGTTACTGCATTGATACTGACAGCTGTAGCAGAGATCAAGCCATCTTTTATGAAGTAAAGTTACGTACTATAAAATATTTATAAAGAGAGTACCTAAATAAAATTCTCAAGAGTTTTGTTTTTTTAATTCTTTAGTAACAGTTGTTTAGACTCATAAATGCGAGTTTTTTAATAATTATAAAATTTTCAATAGCTTTAATCATATTCGATGAACCCGATTGACGATATATTGTAAAAGTACAATCCCTAGTGTCACTGACAGCCTGCTGTCAGCTTACTTCACCTAAGCTTTCACGGTGATTTTTTTAACAGAATAACTAGCTGGCCAGTAGGTGACCCCGGTGGTTCCATCGTCCAACTCCAAATTGCCCCACTTACAACTCATCATCGTCTACTTTGCCGAGTTTCGCGTTGAAATCCTCCATGATAACGGTGAAGTGAGTATTGAAACCATGCATGGCTCTAGAAATATCCTCATACATGGTCTCCAACTCGTCGTTGGGGTGTGCCGAGGTCAGGACGTAGACTTGTACGACCTTCAGAAAATATCTCGAGGATATTCTTGGTATAAGGTACGCCATCCTGGTTGACATACTCTCGATCTTCACCACGTTATACACAAGGAACTTGTGGATAAACCCGACACCACCCTGGGACTGCCAGTCATCCTCTCGGAAATAGAGTAAGTTCGGCCTGGAGTGTGCGCGTCTGATAAGTTGCCAGGACGCGTCATCGGTTAAGCACGCCACAATTACGGCTATAAGGCGCCTCTGTGACGAGTGGCTTGAGAGGCGCCACGGCGTCCTCACCTTCCGCCTGACGCAGGTCCTCACCGGACACGGCTGTTTCGAGAGCTTCCTGTTCAGGATTAGGCGGGAGGAAACGCCCGGGTGTCACCATTATGTGGATCGCCCGGAGGACACAATGGAGCATATGGTGGAGATCTATAGACCCCACTTGGGCTGGGCGGTAGCAACCTCTCGCGTTCGGCTCTGGTTCAGGCCATGTTACGGAGCGAGAGGATATGGGAAGCTGTCTCCTCCTTTTGCGAAGCAGTAATGCTCGCGAAGGAGCAGGAGACGCCCTGGGCGTCGGGAGTTCAAGCTGATTCCCGGTCACCGTAGGCGCGGGCTTGCGCATGGCGAGTAATGGGTAGCTCGCCGTCCGATAAGGACCAGGCCCGAGTTAACGGCGCGTTGCGTTCCATACGCGCATCAAAGAGATGTCAGCAGATAATGTTGTATATTTTGAATGATAAATTTATGACATGGTATGATTTTAGTAATAATTCATGACATTGTATAATAAAAAATGATATTGCAAGCCTAAATTGGTACAACATAGTGAACTGCACGTTCGTCTTACCTTAGACACGTTGACGACCTTGATCCCGGGCACGGCATGCGCTGGCGCCGGTTCGAAGTACCGCGGGTCCTGCGTCATGAGATTCTCCTCGTCTGCGTCCCAATCCGGTATCACCTCGTTTTTGCGCCAGAACTGAGGCTGTATAAATCAAAGATTAAGAATGGTTTCATTTATTCTCTGATTTTTACTCTGTAGGGGAGTCTTATGTCCAAAACTGAAAGCCTTTCTGACGAAATGATAATGATGAATAATGTGTAATACTTTGCGTTTATTAACAAGGAAGCTATCCTTGTCAATCGCCTGGACCTTTGGGGAAAAGACCAAAAAGTGTGGGCTTTTTACCTCACTAAAACCACCCCGATGATCACCATCCGTAACTGGAAGGGGGGTCCCTCGGAACCCCCTCTGTGCAACGCCTGTTAGGGCACATCCCTGGGAAGGCTGAAAGAAGCGCCTCCTCTGAGCCTCACTGTGCACGACAGCACGTGATCACCGTGCTGCCGTCTTTCCTGAAGTCACTTGGTGGGCGGACAGAATCCCCAATTTGACCACCCGCGACCCCGGAATCCCGCCTGTTTATGACGCAGGCTGGGTTTCGGCGTTTTAGGCATTGGGGTGGTTGCCTCTCCGACAACTTCTTCTGCGAGCGAGATCGGCCCTCTCAAGCTCGGTGGCCTCCGTTTGGACCACCACAGTCTCACAGAAGGAGGTCATTTCCCTTCAATTTTCTGTCTCTGCCAGCATAGACCTCAGCTGCTGTCATAGACAGGTCTCGCCTGATCCTGGCGACCAAGTTCTGCCACTGGGGCCAGACAACTATCGAAATGTCAGTTCTAACAAAACGCCACATCGAAAGGCTTGAAGTTATTTAGTTGTGCAATGTTAACGTTAACACCGAACTAACCTAAACAGTATCGTAGGTGTGTGGTCGATTGGTGTTGAGAATTGTCAGTATTTTTTTTTATTCGTATTATTTTTGCTTCACCGTCGACCATATCATCACTTACCATCAGATGAGATAGTGGTGAAGCGCGAGCCTATTGATAATAAAAAACTGAACGGTGTAGAGAATTGTCGATAGTTGTCTGGTCCCGGAGGTATCTTTTTACAACTGCAGTGCCCTTGGTAGTTTTGCTACCATTAAATTGGTGGCATTTGCTGCTATTAAATTGGTGGGTTTTGCTGCCATTAAATTGGTCGGTGGTTGCTGCCATTAAATTGGTAGGTTGCTGCCATTAAATTGGTGGGTAAATGATAAATGATTTTATTTCTGTAAGTTGGTTAGTACAAACAATTTTACATGTCGATCATATTTTTTTAAACTAGATTAGGTCGGCGTTTCCTGTCTGACTACTCTAAGAAGAAAGGCCGAAAAAAACTCATAGGTCACAGTCTCTTTTAAAGCCCAGACAAAATCTGGGTTAGATCATGTGAAGACCATGTAGACTGATGTTTGAAATGGTCTTTTGAGGAAAGAACTAGCTAGATTGAGTGGACCTATCCAGTCAGTGCACGCATTTCTGAATAACCGTGCAGCTCAACTCAAAATTGGGAGCTCAATGAATTGACGAACAATATCAAAGAAAGGACATTCGGGTAGGCCGCATAAATACTCAAACTGCCAGACCATGATTAAAAACTAAGATAAATTAAAAAAAAAAAGAATGATCCACATAGTCTTCACATTCACAATAATTAAAATAAAATAATATAATACTTTAAAAAGTAAATATTCTTGTCATAGTGTAACGTGATTTCTTTTCGGGAACGATAAAGCACCAAATACTGGAATATATGTTTATTTTGTGAAACCCTCGAAACACGTCACAAAAAAGTAAATATATTTATAGGGTCGCTGGTTGTAGTTGGCTGGTCAAACATTTAACTCGGTTATTATCAGAATTGAGGGTGTAAGAATAAAATTAAATAAAAGCAGAAAAAACAGAAGGCCTGTCTCCCAGAGGCCGCCGCGGGGCCAGCCAACTCCACACTGCGACGACCTGCCTCGAGCGGACCGCCTCAGCCTTAGCCGAGCGGTCGGTTTAGGCGGGCACCAGTCCCAGCCAGGCAATCAGCCCCAACCAGACACCTCCTGAAGTTACAGAATAAAAACTTCTTAGCCCAAAAACTCAAATCAAACATAAAGGGTTTATGATTATATCGAACAGACAGCAAAAACACGGAAAATAACATCCTATACACCGGGCTTTACATAGGCGAACACAATGGGTGAGCCATCCGGAACTTTTCATGATTAAACACACAGATTTTATGGTTATACAGAACAGACAAATCGTTGAAATACGGGCAATATTATCTTAAACACCAGGTTTTACAAAGGCTAACATAATGGATGGGCCTTCTGAGTATATGGAAATCATGACTAAGGTGTATGTAAATATGTATATTTATATAGAGCCTGTCCACAAACACCCACAAATGGTAGGCCAGCTCCAAATAATATAAATGTATAGGCCACCCTAAGAAACCAAATACAAACTGACAGAGACTTTAGAAAGTCAAACACGTACCTCTCGGAGGAAGGAAAGTCTGTAGGTCGGCCCAATTTCAACCCCACGCCACGTCGTTCTGAAAGAAACCAGCAAGTCAGCACACAGAACTCACAACGAAATACGATGGGGTCAACCCCCTGAGCAAGGCAACTTACCGTGAGGGATTATGAGCCCAACTTGGGAACACAAACATGCCAGGGATCACACCACGACGGCTACATGCAGCTTCCAGGCCGCGTATCCACGAACACGCACGCGGCCACCGGCGACCGGCTATTTTTGGCTTCACGGATTCCGTTCATTCACGGCAGGCACAGAAAGGAAACGCTCCGCCGAACGGAGGCCGACACCCTCGTGATAATTCCAGTCCACTCGCAATCTCCGGGCTCTGCTCAAGCCGGTCAGCCCAAGAAAAAAACGCCTGCTACGCAGTACGCTCTTGTCGCAAAAAAACTCCGCCGGGCGCGCTCTCATACTACAACTACCATATGAAAACCCAAAACACCAAACTGTTTCCAATTTCCGTTTTCGAAGAATTTACGCGGAACAATTTTCTCTCAAAGAAATACACTCCTCCAGGTCCACATATCATCCTTCCATTTCCCCATAACCCGATTTATAATCAGATTACAACAAAACACTATTAATCACTGACAGCCCGGATGAGAATTTTGAACGCACCCCGCCGCCGCGTTTCGTTCAGAAAATCCGATTGTTCTCGAATCTTCTGAACCCAAAGGCTACCACTATTCACATAAGCAATTCCTTGAGGCATGCCAACGGAAGTGGGACAACGTCCTCGCAATCCCAAAACCAAACTCGAATCCTACCCGTGTGCTAGTCCAAAGAAATAATTCAGCCGGTCTTAGCGGAGACGGGCGCGTTTCCAAACGAAAACGCCGTACGTCCAAATGACAGCTGCAGTCCGTTAAAACAAACAAAAATACAGCTTCGGTGCACGGATATCAAGTGATTTCAAGTTATTTTAGTGAAATGAAAGTGTTTATGAACGCACCGTCCCAAGGTGCAGTTCCGAAGTGGTTCCACCATCCAGCGGCGGTTTCAGAACAAGGGAACGATATAAAACGGGACGGGAACCCGGCGAGAAGGAGGTAATTCATTTTCTTTTGGCAAAAATTCTATCTAACACAAAAAAAATGTTACAATAGCAAGAAAATAAAAAAATAAAAATATTTAAATATCACGGTGCAAAACAAAAAAACTAAATTAATTGGACAGCTCAATCCCAAGCCTTTTTGTCCTCAACGTAATCTTTAATTTTATAAAACGCTTTTTAGCACAACTTAAGTTTAATGAATGATTTGAATTTATTAACACTTAGACCTTGAACGTGGCTTGGAAGCTTATTATAAAAGCGTACACAGCGACATCTAAACGAGCCACCTATTTTCTTGAGCCTTGTTGTTGGTACTACAAATTTGTGTTTGTGCCTAGTATTTATGTTATGGATATCACTGTATTATTTTAAACAATTTCATATTTTTATGGGCATATAAAAGATTTTCATAAATATACTGAGAAGGCACAGTCATTACATTAATCTTCTTAAATTTCTCTCTGAGAGAGTGTGTGGCTTAAAATATAAATTTAACGAACAGCTCTTTTCTGCAAAACAAAGATAGTCTGGATGTCGGAGGCCCCCCCCCACCCCACAACAGAATACCATACGACATTATACTATGAAAATAGCTAAAGTATACTAAACGGGCTGTCTCTATGTCAGTTAAATTACGAATTTATCTATATCCCACTGAAGCTTAGCATCCAAAGTTAGGCCCAAAAATACTGTGCTATTTTAAGGGTTCAATTCTTCGCCCTTGTATCATCACATAAGTTTTCACCTGCCTAACGTGAGGTAGGGTAAACTTAATGCATTTGGTTTTTTTTTTCATTTAGAAGTAAATTGTTAACATTGAACCAGTGAACTACTTTTGAGATCGCACTATTTACATCGTCAGTAACCAGCTGCTGACGTTTAAGTTTAAACAAAAGTGAAGTATCATCCGCAAACAACACTATATCATGGTTATCCTTTATGAGGTAAGGCAAGTCATTAATATAAATAAGAAACAAGAAAGGGCCAAGAATTGAGCCGTGCGAGACTCCCATTGTTACTATAGATCCGGGAGATCTTTTTCCATTAACGTCAACGCTCTGAATCCTATCACTCAAGTATGAAGTAAGAAGAGCCAGAGCGCTGTTCCGAATCCCGTAGTGGCGCAGTTTCCTGATTAGCGTTTCATGAAGAACACAATCAAATGCCTTGTACAAATCACAAAATATTCCCAAGGCATCGCATTTATCTTTCCATGCATTATAAATATGTCCTAAAAGCTCATCAGTAGTTGAACGACCCCTTGTAAAACAGAACTGTTTGCTATGTAATAATTTATGTTTATCAAAAACACTTTGCAATTGCTCTAAAATAAATTTCTCAAATATTTTACTAAACGTAGGTAGTACTGAAATAGGTCTATAATTTGTAGGGTTGCTCACATTAAATTGGTAGGTAGCTGCCATTAAATTGGTGAATTGCTGCTATTAAATTAGTGGAATTTTGATTTCCATTAAATTAGAGATTTGCGTACATATATGAACTCACACCTTTTTTCAATATCAGTGACATTCTAGAAAATATAACAATATATCTATAAAACTAAAATCACAAATAAGCATCCCAAAGTAATGTCCACGTACTAACAAAAGAATTATAGAAGTGGAACACTGTGTTAAATAACAGTTTACAGAAGTTTTGGTGATAGCTTTATTTACTCTCATTAAATTGAAGAAAAATAGGAGGGTGAAGGGATGTTGAGAACGTGAAAAAAAGACAAGAATCAGTCCCGTGAAGAACAAACAATATATGATTACATCATCATCTTCCTGCCGTTGTTTTCGTTTGTAGTAAGCTGAAAAAAATATGTTTTTTGTATCGATTTTTTTCATTAAGATGAATTCAGTTTGGAAGCTTATACGGTTACTACAAACACTGAAAATGACTATACTGTGATTTTTAATTTTGTAGACTAAACTGACAGCTGCCAATGACCTTATTTTTTTTAAATGTTACAAGCGCGGGGGGAACCGATCACTTTTCCGAATCTTTTTTGTTCGAATTTCATTTTACCGAAAACTATTGACTGACGTCTTTTTTGCTATATGCATTATTTGACATAATTTCAGATCATCGAAGTATCAATTGCCATAGGTATTATTTTACCGAACTACATTTCACCGATTTACAAAATAACTTTATGCTTTTGGCCGAAGCCTCTTTTGAACTTTTTTCATTTACCATATTTTCACCAATCCGAAACAACATTACCGTACCATATTACATACCATATACCATTATTTTACCGTACTCTTTCGGCATACTCAAATGGACTCAAACGGAACTCGACGCCCTGGATAGACGGGTCCGTACACTGCTGACTGCATATCGAATGCACCACCCACGATCGTCGGTCATGAGATTGTATATCCCGCGGTGTGGAGGCCGAGGCTTTTTAAATGCCAAAAACCTCCACAACCGCGAGATATGCAATCTCAGGGAATATTTTCTACACACCGATGTGGGTATGCATCGAGATGTAGTAGCAGTGGACAAGGGACTCACCCCGCTCTCCTTGGCGAATGAGAACTGGCGCAAGTAGATTGTAGTCACCCGTTATTAATGGTTCGCCGCTTTTTCACGGCACCCTGGCGGTCCACCCTCACCAGGTGGAACTTAGGGCTTACCCTAAGTAACCAGCGGCAGGAGTGCCGACTTGGATGAACCTACAGTTTAGAAATGTAAGCGACTAGTGGCGCCGTTTATGTATGTGGGAGCGGCAATGTACTGAGTTACACCGCTCATGCGTTGCACCAATAGCGAGCGAGGTGGACGTGGATGCGCACGTAATGCGGGCTGCGTCTACGGCTGCGGCCTCGAAGAAGGACCTGACGGGTCTGTCCGAAGCCCCACCGGCAGGTAATATCAACAAGGCCCCGGCCAAAGAACAGTGGATAACAATTACCCACAAAAATAAGTCCAATAGGAAGCACCTGACTCCCCAAGACAAGGCTGTCGTGACAGACACCGCGGGGCAACTCGCGGAAACGTCTACGACACCGACAGGAGCGGCTACCACCGTTACTAAACAGAAGCGCAGCACGAAACCTAGGGGACGTAAAAAACCACAAAATACCGACAGGGAACCTGCTAGGCCACAGAAGCGCTCGCGTCCCGAAGATACCGTCACGCCGACCGGGACTGGCAAGAAAATCAAGCCAATTCGCTCCAATACGGTTGATGGTATCTCGGTGAGCTACGCTGAAGCAGCCGCGACGTACAGGAACAATGAGCTGTGCGTCGCCGTCATGTCTGAGCCTTTCCAGGGCATGACGCAAGAGCAAGCGGAGGCAATTCGATCCGATATCGAATAGCAGCTCCGAGCTCTGCTCATAGCAGACCTAGAACCAACAGACAAAACAACAAATACCACGATCCACTTCAGAGGGAAGGCCCACTTCGCTGAAGGCGTCCTCAGAACTTGGTGTGAGGACGACTTCACGCTATCATGGCTGAAAGGGATCATAAATAACATGACGTCCCCGATACCGGGGACCCGAATAACTGTTCGGCCTCAGTCTGAAATCCCAAAAAAAGCACTGTGCATGCTGTTTGTCCCTGGAAACACCGAGGACACTCAGCCACTGCTCAAAATGCTGATGAGGCAGGACCCCAATCTAAAAATAAATACATGGACCCTGACACACGAGAGGGCCAGAGAGGAGCCTCTGGGCAACTATCTGTTCTTCCGTGTTCCAGAGTCCATGGTTAAAATTATAAAAGAACAGCAGAGGCGTATCTACTACCTAATGGGCAGCATCTATCTCCACTTCCTTGAGAAGGAAGCTGCCAGTGTAGATACAGCCACGCTACCAAAGTCATCGACCTCGGTCGCGCCTGCACCAGAGCTGGACTCTCTGCCACCCGTGCGTTCTCCGTCACCTCCCGTGGCGGTGTCCGTCGCGGAGGAGGAGCTAGCGATGGAGGTCGAAACTAACCTTGAACCAACTCAGGATGCCCCCTCGCCCGGGATTACCTCGGACGAGGACTGCTTTCCGCCGGGGGGAGAGAGTGCGGAAGAGGACAGCATCCTCGGCTCCTCTCCCTTGCGGGACAACTAGCATCCTGCAAACCAACCTCCAGCACAGTCAGACTGCGTCGGCTACCCTGCGCAGAGTGCTGGAGAACCAACAAGCAAAAACCATCGCCCTCATCCAAGAGCCGTGGGTTAGGGGTAGCAAAGTATGTGGCCTTGGCAACATCGGAGGTAAGTTGCTGCTTGACACCTCCGTCAGTAACCCACGTGCCTGCATCTTTGTAGCAAAACATGTACCTAACTTATTAATTAATGAATTCTGTTCAAGGGACCTGACAGCAACCAGGCTTTTCAGAACAGAGCAGAAACTTCCGGACATAGTACTAGCCTCGGCTTACTTGCCAGGCGATGGAGACGTGCCTCTACCGGAGCTCGCCTCACTGGTGAAGTACTGTGAAAAGGAGAAACTTGAACTCATCATCGCGACGGACTCCAATGCGCATCACACGCTCTGGGGCAATGTCAAAACCAACAACTGAGGTGAGGAAATGCTTGACTTTATTCTTAGTAATAATCTGGTACTACTCAACAAGGGCTCGGAACCTACCTTTATAAACGCAAGATCTCAAACAATCATAGACAACTATAGCAACATTAGGTATCTCCGGCTCCATCCAGGACTGGCATGTGTCCAATGAGTTATCATGCTCAGACCACAGGTGGATCCGTTATACCATTAACTTCAACATAACTAAACCACAGCCGAGAAGGGTTCCTCGCAACACAGACCGATCCAAGTTTGTGAGACTTATCAAAACTGAACTAAGTAAGTTGCCCTCTATTCCGGCTGAGATACCAGTAACTAATTTAGACGAACACGTAAACAACATCACAAACATCCTTCTATCTAGCTATGAACAGTCGTGTCCCCTCACAACACCAAGACAGGGTGTTAGGCAATCCTGGTGGAGCTGCGAACTGGAGAGACACCGGCATACGCTGAGAAGGCTGTTCAATAGAGCTAGGAACACGCGGTCACCAGAGGACTGGGACCGTTACACAACAAAACGCAGAACTTATAAAAAACTAATACGCCTCCGGGGAAAGAATAGTTGGAGGCGTTTTTGCACTAACATTGAAAATAACAACCAGGCATTAAGGGTCAAAACCTGTCTTGCTCAAGAGACTGACCTTTCTATAGGGTGCCTGAAAAAACCAGATAACACCTTTACAATAAACGATGCAGAAACAAGCGAATTACTTCTAACGACGCACTTCCCGGGCTGCCAGATCGCCACCCAGCAAAGCTGGGAACCGTACAGGGAAAGGGCCACAAGTAGCCTAGATTGGGAGGAGGCGCTAGAAGTCATTGACAAAGATAAAATAACGTGGGCAATCAACACATTCCTACCTTTCAAGGCAGCGGGTATGGATGGAATCTTTCCAGCCCTGCTCAGGTGGAGCGGTGATATGCTGGCGGAATACCTCGTTAAGGTATTTCGAGCCAGTCTGGCCCACCGCTCCATCCCCTTGAAATGGCGCGAAGTAAAAATAATCTTTATTCGAAACCAGGTAAGGGTGATTACACCCAGCCTAAATCTTTTAGACCCATTAGCCTCTCTTCGTTCTTGTTGAAGACACTGGAGAGGCTTGGGGACAGAAGGATCAGAAACCAGATTTCGGTACAAAAACCGTTGCACTCAAACCAACACGCCTACCAGGCAGGCAAATCAACTGAATCAGCACTCCACAGCGTAGTCTCACGCGTGGGTTGTGCTCTACAAAACAAAAACCCAACCTATAGCCGCTTTCATTGATATTGAAGGTGCTTTTGACAAAACTAATTTCACTAGCATCGGGCAAGCACTCGCCAAGCACGGTGTTGCACCGACGCTCGTAGAATGGATTAACAACATGCTAAAAAAACCGTGCTATTCAATTCACTGTGAACACTACCACACGAGGAATCGTGAGTAGGGGCTGCCCACAAGGTGGGGTGCTGTCACCACTTTTGTGGAATTTGGTCGTAAATGAGCTCATTGCAGAGCTCAACGCCAGCAGACTATACTCGGTAGGATACGCAGATGACATAGCAATTCTAATTTTGGGGCAATTTGGGCATCTTATGTGATCTCATGAGAAAGGCCTTCAAAATAATCGAGAACTGGTGCACAAAGCACGAATTATCGGTTAACCCCTCAAAAACGGAACTAATAATGTTAACTAACAAACGAAGTCTTGGACCACATAGGCTCCCAAAACTTTTCAACACAGAATTAAAACTTAAAGAAGAGGTCAAGTACTTGGGGGTGATCCTTGATGGCAAATTAACAAGCATCTTGACTACAAACTCAACAAATGCACAATTGCACTCTACCAGTGTAAAAAAATGTTAGGAAAAACGTGGGGCCTCTCTCCAAAGATTACTCTGTAGCTATACACAGCGGTGATCAGGCCAATGTTGGCTTATGGTGCTCTGGTTTGGTGGACGAGGACTGAACTCTCGACCACCATCACCCCGACTCCAACGTTTCCAGCGACAGGCCTGTTCAGCTATCACTGGCTGCATGAGAACCACACCAACAGCAGCCATGGAGATATCTCTACAAATAACACCCCTGGACCTGTACATACAGCAAGAGGCGGCGCTAGCTGCCATCAGGCTAATGCATCTAGGCATATGGGGCAATAACCTCACGAGTTCACACGCTAAAATCCTGGACCGGGTTTGAGAGTTTAGATTGAGTATCAACCACTCATCGCGGCCCCGTGTGATAGATTTCAAAAACAACCTATGTTCAACAAAAACTATAACATACAAACAATAGAGGAAGAAAGGGATGAGTCAGGAGCCAATGAAGTACGAATTTACACAGATGGCTCGAAAACAAATAACGGCTCAGGTGCTGGCGTACACTCCCTTGACCTCAACATCAACTTTCACATACCGCTAGGCACACACAGTTCGATATTTCAATGTGAATGTGTTGCCTTAACACAAGCTGCAAAAACCGTAAAGAGTTTGGGCATCCAGAACTACGGTGTCAATTCCTATCTGATAGTCTGGCCGTGCTCAAAGCTTTATAAAACAAACTCACAACAAACTTATCTTTGAGTGCCACCTCGCCCTGGAAAGTATATCGATATCCAATCGAATCACCCTCCAGTGGATCAGGGGGCATAGTGGATCCCTAGGCAATGATGCCGCAGACGAACTTGCGAAAAGGGGCTCCGAGATGTTAGTGCTAGGCCCGTACCCACTTATCCCCTTGCCCTTCTCACAATTTCGTGCGTGGATTCGTCAAAGATCAATAGAACTACAAAATAACAGATGGGCACGGACAACGGACTGTAGACAGTCGAAAATGGCTTTGCCAAACGTACACCCGCGTCTTACTAAAAACTTCTCAGTCTGAGAAGAAATAACCTTAAAATAATTATAGGGACAATAACGGGCCACACCCTTCTTAACAAATATTTTATTCAACTTAGGCGCCACAGACAGTCCACTTTGCAGGGGCTGTTTAACGCCGAAGAAACAGCCGCCAACGTGAAGAAATCCTCGGAACAGTGAGGTCGCTCCGTGAAGCCTGTGAAGTTTCCAGGAAGCTTCTGTGCTTTTGGGCGGAGCTAGGCTGGCTATGTTAGCCAGTACAGCCCCCACGCACAACGACCAAATGGGAGTCTAAGTGCGGAAAAGGGAGTCCATACCACTACCACTACATTGTTTATTTATAGCACACGAAGTGTAATTTAATTTAAATAGTTTTGTTGACATCTTGGAAAACGAAACAAATCCAAGATCCCAAGTACATAATTCTACTAATATATTCAGATAATTTAATAATAAACATTACAAAACAAACGCTTTGATCGTTATTTTGCATAATTTAACTAGAAAACTACAATAAAACATTCATTCAAATTCTAGGCAACCTACCCCACATTAAAAAAAGTTAAATCTCAAGGCAATAATAAGCAACTAAAGTCAGTAATAAATAGCTTTTTAGACAATTCAACAGCCTACTTCATTTCTCTTTTCTTATTACTATTCACTCCATTTCCAGCTTTACTTTATTTTGTTTTTCCTCTATTCCTTGGTTCTCACCGTTCCTTTTTTTTCTATTTCCAGTAACCTATACTGAAACTATGCCTGTTATGACCCGTAAGGCTACAGCTCAGAACTTAGAATTAAATTGAGAACAGCACTCCAGGAACTCAAAGACTCACAAAGTCAATGTCGGGAGATGTTGCAAGAGAGAGAGGATTGTGAAGTAGAAGTTGAGAACATTGTTTATAAAAACACCATCCTTAAACGGGAGCTAGTTGAACTTAGTCAGCAATACCAGAATTTTGTGGATGAACGCGACCAACTGAAGGTAGTCACGGATGGTTTCAATAACTGCAGTTATCTATATGAGGAGGCTTTAAGTAAAGTTAGGGACCTAGAAGAAGAATTGATTCATGCAAATACTCATATTTTTAAATTACTAAAAGAACGGAAATCAACTCAGGTTGATGAAACTTGCCATTTGTATGATGAACTTATTAAATCGAATTGTAAACCTGATTCAATACCTACAATTGACCAAAGATTCTTTAATCAGAGAAACTGTTCCAAAGTTAGTCATAACAAACTTAAAAAATATGTAAAATTAAATAAAATAATTTGAAATTGCAACAAGTTTAGGAAGCAACACAAGTTATTTATAAAAAATATTCCACACAGGAAAGAACGTGTTGACCTAATAAATAAATTAAATAATTACCAAATCAAATTAGAAGACAGCAAAAATATCTATGAGATTGACACACACCGCTTACAGACAGAAATCCAGGTTCTTGAGAACAGACTTAGTTCTCTTTACAATAAATATATAAATTCAAAATTACAAATTAGATAACACATTTTGGCTGCAAATGAGTTAGTAATGTGTCAGTGTAACTGCCAGACAGTCTCAAATCTAATTGCAGTCCAGCCTGATGCTACGGAGGACCCGGTCCAAGTTGAGAGGGTGTCTTAAGACAGTGTCTGTGTCGTACAAGACAGATCTAATGTAGCACAGGATTTTCCTCAAGTAGACCAGCCTGAAAGTACTGGCTTTGCATTTAGTCATAGTAATGAAGGTTTTCATTCGGTTATGTTTTATGATCAGATGGTATTGGAAAAGGTTTAGGTAAATTAATAAATGGCAATCAGAGTCATTCCACTTTTGAACGAAATGAACCTCTTCTATTGTCTCATTTCTATATTATATTAAACGTATTTTTTTTTTTATTATTGTTTTTGTATTAATTATTGTATAAGTCGTGGACGCATAATGTTATATGTCTGGAATTGTATCATTTTTGTTTTCTTAATATTAATATGAAGATTATTTATTGTGTTCAAACCATGTAATAATTTTATGTAATGTCATGTTTATTTCATTTTGGTACTCAACAATATCGTCATTTTCTTTTATAATACTGAGGGTCGTATCGTCAGCGTATAGTATGCAATTGTAGGCAGTTACACCAGGCAAGTCGTTAACATATAGCAAGAATTAACATATGTATACAACATTAACTTTATGTTAATGGAATTAACATTAACATAAAGTCGGCCCCAGTATGGTCCCTTGAGGAACACCGCAGAAATTTCCCTACTATAATATTCCCTAATATAAGATACTGAGACCTATATGCAACTACCAAACACTTATAAATATAAAAACTAAACTTTTCAATATTTGTCAACTGTATAGCTACTGTATATACATTAGTCATTAGTCATTTAGTCATTTATTCATGAACAATAAATTTGTATCTGAACATTTACACAAAATAAATAATAAAATAAAAATGAAATCAAATTAGTTACAAAAACAAAAACCATTAATTTTACAATTTAATTCAATTACATACATTCCATATATTACACCACAATAAAAATAAAAAATAAATAATAAAACAATTATTAGTTAATTACAACAATTCTTTGTGTCAATTTAAATTAAATCCACAAACAATAACCATTCATTTTACATTTCATATTCAAAACATACGTTCCATAGATATGATAATCAATAAAAAATAAATAAAAAAAAAAACAAATAATAATATTAAGCACTACAATTCTTCACGCCATGTACAGACATTTGTCCAATAGGAATTCCTTCAATTTCACTCATTCAGTCAGTCAGTCAGTCATTCAGTCTACTCATTGTTGTCAATATTTACAACTTATAGGAACAATGTTAATATTAATAATATATCCATTTAATCCCAAAAAAATTGAAGGTTTACAAATTATTATATTACATTCCTTATTAACTAACTAATCTAATTCATGCCGTACGAAATCACCTTAAACAAGCTTACAATTTACATTTCTATTTCACATTTAAATTCTATATATATATTATTAACAAAAGTACTGACTGACTGACTGACTCATCAACGCCCAGCTCAAATCCTTGGACCTAGAAAGCTGAAATTTTGCATAGAGGTTCCGTTTATAATGTAGACAAGGAAAAAGGAAGGATTTTTCGAAATTCAACCCCTATGGGAGCTAAATAGGGGATGAATGATGGATGAATTTTGGGGTGGGTATGGGATCTACCTCCTAGCGGTCCATCCCGGGCAACGGCACCACAGGCTTGCCTGTGGTACGGCTGAACGATCCCACTTAAGCGGTGGTAGGCTCCGCAAGGGGTCGCCTGGCTCGCGACCACCATCCCACCGGAGTCCGGCGCCAAAAAGCTTGCTGTGTTCCGTCGGTGTGTGGGAGTGCCAGTGCCTTTGGGGGAGAAGGAGGATGTCAGTTGCGCTGTTCAGAACAGGTCTTGGTCTCTGGGCAAAACTTGCCGGGTAGCTCATTTTGGAGGGTAGCGGGATCCGAAGCACGGTGCCAGCCGTTGGCCGACCGCAGTCAGTAGGGGGCCCAAGTAGCACGCCAACCACGTGTCAAAGGCTGCCCCGCCAACTCGCGAAAAAGCCCGGTATGCTCCACCGTGCCAGCTGGCGACTGGATGGGAGGACCCGGTGGCCATATCCGGGGGGGTTCGGGCGTCCCCGCAGTCTCCAGATGAGTTCCCCATAGGTTGGGTTAGCTCCAGTGTTCCACTTGGTTCACTGAACAGCGCCTCGACAGTTCGACTTCTTCCCCAGCAAACTCTTTAACTAAAAATATGAAGAAAGCAAAGAAGAATATGGTGAAACAACGGCTGCACTTCCTCCCACTAAAAGTGCACCTCACTAACATCAGGGGGCTGCACTCTAATCTCGATCCGGTCCACCACCACCTTGAGACCGAGAAGCCGCACCTGTTTTTCCTAACGGAGACGAAGATAACAACCCCGTCGGACGTGGCGTACCTCAACTACCCGGGTTACTCTCTTGAACACAAGTTCAAGAAGCAAGCAGGGGTCTGTGTGTACGTCCGCGATGACATTTGTTGTCGTCGTCTCCGTTGCTTTGAGAAATCGGGGTTTTCTGCCATATGGCTACTTGTGGACACTGGCGTGGAGAAGTCTCTCTATATCGGCGTCTATCGATCGCACACCGGTGACCAGGAGACGACAGCGCTTTTTAATTTCCTCGTGGAGTCGGCTGACATGGCCCAGCAACGGTACCCAACAGCGAAGCTTAATTTTCTGGGGGACTTTAACGCCCATCATAAAGAGTGGTTGTACCCGTACCGGAAAACTGACCATGCCGGGTTGAAGGCGCGCAAGTTTTCTCTATCGCTAGATCTAACCCAGCTGGTGAATGTGGCAACGCGGGTACCGGATGTTGACGGCCATACACCCAATTGCTTAGACCTTCTGCTGACAACTGATCCGGACAGTCATTTGGTGTCGGTCTCAGCCCCGCTGGGAACGTCTGACCACTGTCTGGTGAAATCCGTGTCGACTTGCTCTCCTCCAGATGACAGTCCTAGAGGCACGAGACGAGTATGGCGATACGAGTCAGCAGACTGGGACGAGATGCGGCACTTTTTTGCGTCTTATCCTTGGCGGCATGTGTGCTTCTCCTCGGGTGACCCCTCGAGCTGTGCGGACGCGGTTGGGGATGTGATTCGACAGGGAATGGATTATTTCATTCCATTCTCCGACATTCCGCTCGGTCACAAATCCCGACCTTGGTATAATGCAGAATGCGCCCACGCAGAGGCCCGAAAAGAGTCTGCCTATAAAGCCTGGGTCGGGGCCCGCGACCGCAAACTTAGAGCACGTAGGGTTCACGCGAGGAAAAGAGCCTTTAATTCTGCCGCCAAGTTCTGCAAGCGGGTTCTGCGTCGGGCACGTTTTGACCATATTGGGCGTATTGGGGCCAAGCTTGCATCACACCCTCCGGGTAGTAAACAGTTTTGGTCCCTGTCTAAAGCGGTTGAAACGAATTTCTGTCGTCCCACATTAACTCCAATGCTGAAACCTGATGGGTCGCTGGCTCACTCTGCGAGTGAGAAAGCAAATTTATTTGCATCTCTCTTTGCTAGCAATTCACGTCTGGACGCTGGCTCCAAGCAACCACCTACTGTACCTCATTGTGACTCTTCGATGCCGGAGATCGCTGTGCACACTAGAGAGGGCCGGAGAGTATTGTGCAGTCTAGACGTGAACAAGGCCAGCGGGCCTGACGGCATTCCGGCGAGAGTGCTGAGGCAGTGTGCGCCTGAACTGTCTCCTGTATTGACACGCTTGTTCCGCCTCTCTCTTGTAAAAAGAATGGTGCCGAAATCCTGGAAGCTTGCAAATGTGCAACCAGTGCCCAAAAAAGGCAACCGTGCAGACCCTGCCCATTACCATCCAATCGCCATTACCTCCATTTTGTCCAAAGTTATGGAAAGGGTACTCAACAGTAAGTTGCTGACGTACCTTGAAGACAATAATCTCCTCAGTGACCGTCAGTATGGCTTTCGCCGGGGACGGTCAACTGGCGATCTTCTTGTGTATGTCACGCACTGCTGTGGCGAAGCCATCGAGAGACACGGCGAAGCACTTGCTGTGTCGCTTGATATCTCGAAGGCCTTTGACAGGGTCTGGCACGCGAGTCTACTCAGTAAGCTTCCTGCGTATGGCATCCCCGCTGGTTTTTGTAGCTGGATATCAGACTTCCTCAGCAAACGGTCGATCCGAGTAGTCATTGACGGCTGCTCCTCTGACCTTATGGCTATTGACGCCGGAGTTCCTCAGGGGTCTGTTCTCTCTGCAACTCTTTTCCTGCTGCACATCAATGACCTACTTCTGCCTGGTATTGTTGGGTACGCAGATGACAGTACTGTTTCAGAGAGATATCTGTCCAGCGCAAAAACCAGCGTGGATGAAGTTCGTTCCTTGAGAGAGGCTATGGTGGAGCGGACAGATTTGACCTTAAGCCTTGTCTCCCAGTGGGGTGATGACAATCTGGTCTCCTTTAACGCCACCAAAACACAGGCGTGTCTTTTTACCGCTAAAAGGAGTCTTTTCGATCATACTCCTACTTTTCGGGGTACATCTGTTCCTGTGACTGATCGGCTCGAGCTCCTAGGCATGGAGTTGACATCCAATCTCAACTTCGGCGCCTCCATTGAGTACAAAGCCCAAATTGCGGCCAAAAAACTGGGCATCCTGAATAGAGTGAAGCGATACTTTACGCCTGGACAGCTTTTACCCTTTACAAAGCGCAAGTCCGATCCTGCATGGAGTATTGCAGCCACCTTTGGGATGGCTCAGCTAAGTATCAGCTTGCCACGCTTGACTCAGTGGAACGCAGAGCCAAGAGGCGTTGAACTGGCGGATGCCAAGCTACATAGCTTGGCTCATCGCCGCAAAGTTGCCTGCTTGTCGGTCTTCTACAGACTGTACTTCGGTGAGTGTGCTCAAGAACTCCACGACCTCATCCCACCAGCCCCCTTCTACCATCGGACATCTAGACGCACTGCAAGTTACCATCCTTACCTTGTTGCCATTCCACCAATTCTCACCAAGCGCTTCCAGACATCCTTCATAATGCGCACAGCGAATGAATGGAACTCACTACCTGCGTCCGTGTTTCCGAACGCCTTCAACCCGAATCTCTTCAAAGTTAGAGTGAACAGGCTTCTTCTGGGTAAACTCACTCCATCGTCGACTCTGTCTCTGTCACCTCTGACCTAGACTAGAGTCAAGAGCAAACCCATCACAAATAAAAAAAAAAAAAAAAAAAAGAAAGTTTGTATGAAACCCTGCCTTTTATAATTTGAAATGAATGAAATACGGTATTTAGCCTCTAAATCACACTAATATTATAAAGGCAATAGTCTGTGAGTGTGTTTGTATGATTGTTATTTCTTCAGACTCAAATGGCTGGACGGATCTGGATGAAATTTGGCACAAAGATAGAGTAGGATAGCACATAAGATACTTTTTATCCCGGGAATATGTTCCCTCGGGATAATTTTCGACTTTCACGCGGGCGAAGCCGCTGGCAGAAGCTAGTTAACTATATAAATCTAATAATTCATGATATCACATATTAGTTACCAATTCTAGATTTCAATTTCATACATTTAATGATATATTTAATTAGTTTTAATAATTCATGATTTTTCATTGTAATATTTACAATTTATATTTCAATTTTATATATTCAATTATGTATCAGTTTAAATTTAAAAATTTCATAGTTTTTATAGTAATGTTAACCAACAATATAAATGTAAAGTCTGATTGACAACAATGAGTAAACATTAACATATTATTCAGTTTTGAACAAAAATATAGTTGAAAGTATAACCACACGTGCAAAATAAACAAGTCCTTTTACTGTGTACTGGGCAAGTGTACACCTGCTCAGAAATAGAAAATAGACTTCGGTTATTATTATTAACTTGTTTTGTTTACCAACAAATTACTAACACCTTGTTAAGTTTTATTTTTTATGTGTACTACTAACAACCCTACTAACGCAATATCTGTTAAAATGTATCGACTTTCGTCTGAAATAAAGTAAAATTAAATTATTAAACAAACGAAAAAAAAGAACTCCAGAAAGCATTTATGAAAAAAAAAACTTTTTTTTTTTTTGCTTTCTAGAACTAAAGTAATTATACTTCAATACTCTTCTAACCTCTACAAATGTTTATTAGTCATTTTCAGTGTTTGTAGTAACCGTATAAGCTTGAATGAATTTGAACATTTGAGCATTTGGGTAGGTGGAACAGGGTGTAAAGTCCCACAAACCTCCATAGAAAAGGGAGGATCCTCCGACCAGACGGGTGTTGTGTCTGGTCCGGGCAACTGCCCAACGGTTATCGTCGGACTGTTGTATGCGTTCAAATCGCGCCGCAAACTTTGCTTGCGCGATGTAGGATTTGTGTGACGTCATGTCATTACTTTGTAAGTGGCGGTGTCAGTGCCGCTACACATTTTTTTTGCTGTCCATATATTTTTTTCGCACCATTAATTAATTTTCACTACTATCCACTACTTTCCGATATCTTTCAATCAAACCAAAAAAAATAACATTTTTTTCATCTATATTCACAGAGCCGAGTCAAGACCTAAGACAGAAAATGCGCAGCTGCGCCATGTCTGTTTTTTGTCTGACCACCAGTAAATCGCAACCGGACGCTGGCTGCACCTAAACCAGGGCATGAAAGCGTCACAAGTTGACGTCACCCTGTGCCGGAACCAAGCCTCCTTTTTCTCTGGATCGGGCAAGATCCCCTGGATATGAGCAACTTTCGGCCGCGCCACGACCTTAGCAGCTGCAATGACCATATACCAATTGAGGCGCTTAAGGGCCCAACGTCGTGCCAGTGGGTTAAAATCTGGACGGCTCGGGCCATCGGAGGGGCCAAGTAACGCATCAAAGATGATGTGGCAATGGTCGGAAAGTGTGACCATCTCCTCCGCTACCCTCCATTCCAATACCAAGTGGGCAACAGAAGAAGTCGCCCAAGAGAGATCCACAATTAACTGTCCAATACACAAACGTCTATATAATATTTCTGCACCTACAGAAAGCCTTTGACACGATCTTTGTTCCTATTCTCCTGTCGAAATTGGATGCTGTAGGCATTCGGGGAGGAGTGCATGAGCTTTTCAGGAGCTACTTTCAAAACAGTAAAGTCCGCGTCAAGATCGATTCGTACACTAGTGATGAGGAAATTATCACATACGGAGTTCCACAAGGCAGTGTCTTGAGGCCTACGCTCTTTCTTCACCTTTGAATCATTGCTACACATGATTGTTAGGTGGCTGTAGAATAACCTTCTGTCGCTTAATTTGGCTAAAACCAACTACATCCCTTTTTCCAGTAGTCACAGGACTATAGCCCCATCTGATATAAATCATCATCTTCCTGCCCTCATCCAAAGTAGGGTTCAACATTTTTATACACAACAAGTACAAGTTCAAGCTTAATGATAGCTAAGATGTGCGCTTTTAGGTTTTCAGTACTGCGCAGCGACTCAAGGAGTGTTCTGTGCCACCGATAAGAAGCCACCTCAACATCCGTTTATGGCGCCGAAAACTTTGCTTGCACAATAATGAAGGATAGTTCCTATATGGCGTCATAGATGCCGCTACATGACGTTAGGCCTTCAGTTCGTTTGTGGTAGCATAGATGACGCTACATTTGCAAACGAAAGGCAATGCCCACATACCTTGAAGAGGAAGTTCCAGGGTAAAGCCTGACCGTAATTCCCTGGCCTGACCAGGGACAGGTACCAGGCCAGGAAGTAGAAGACGGTGGCTTGTAGCAGCAGGAAGAAGTAACTGGTGAGAATGGAGGGCGTGTTTCGAGTGTGAGCTGTGGCCATGTTGCTGAGGTTGACGCCTCTACCTGTAAGAAAATATTGAAGTGATAACAGGTTTTAAACAAATTGACATTCTATCCGCAAAGGTGATGGTATGATAGATGGCTAAATTGTAAGGGATTGATCACGCTATATTTCGATAGCGCTTGACATTCTTATAAATTTTAACTGTTTTTTCCGTCGCTACCACAACACTGTCAAAATCAAAATCAATTTTTTTTTTCACATAGGCCTACATGGGCACTTATAAAACTTCGACAAAAGGCGCACGGTTCGGGTTGGTCGTTTCCTATGGAGAAGAACCGGCAAGAAACTCCATGGTTACTCTTTTAAAAATATGGTTTGTTTTTACAATATTTCCATGTTACAGCATTACTTAAATATGGGAGGACAACGTAGGCCCGACAATAAAACTTTAGAAACTAAAAATAAAAAGTAAAACGAGATATAAAGTTATCAAATGTTATCAAGCATCTAGGAATCTAGAAGGCCTACAATGTTCACACATTTACAAAACAATCGGTAAAAGCATCTAAGATACAAAGGTAAAAAAAAATAAAAATAAATGTATAACAAGACTAAATTAAACATGTGGCACAAATGTAGTTATCAGTGCTGTAACTATTCTTAGCAAAGGGTTATTAAGATGATTGAAAACCATTGTAAAAAGTCCAATTAAAAGAAGAGAAAAAAAAAATGAGTTTGAGAATAGTTAGAGACATCCACATATTTGTACCGTTTATAAGTTACCAGGGAAGCCGCATGCGCAGAAGGAGCAAAAATTTTTATCTTCAACGTAGTCCTTGATTTTATAATATGTCGGTATCTCCACCTTTGGGTAGTTCCGACCACTGTCTGGTGAAGTCTGTATCCGTCTACTCCCCGCCCGATCCCAGCCCAAGAGGCACCCGGCGGGTATGTCGGTACAAGTCAGCAGATTGGGATGGCATGCGATCTTTCTTCGCATGCTATCCTTGGCAGCTTTGCTTTTCTTCGTCTGATCCTACGTCGTGCGCGGACGCCGTGACGGATTTGTTGCATCAGGGAATGGAGTACTACATTCCGTTCTCTGACGTTGCAATGTCTAGCCAAGACCGACCTTGGTTTGGCACCGAGTGTATTCGGGCCGATGCGCGTAAACATGAGGCGTACCATGCCTGGGTCGACGCTAGAACGCGCAAGGCGAGTGACATTGGTCAGAGGAAGAAAGCTTACAACAGGGCTGCCAAGTCCTGCAAAAAGGTGTTGCGAAGGGCTCGGTTCGACCACATAAGCCGGATAGGGATCAAACTTGCTTCCTACCCAGCAGTTAGTAAAGCGTTCTGGTCCCTGGCTAAATCGGTTGAATCGAATTTCTGCCGTCACTCACTAGTAGCTACCACCACTGCTGAAACCCGACGGGTCGCTGGCCCTCTCCGCTGAGGAGAAAGCAAACTTGTTTGCCTCTCTTTTTGCGGAGTCTTCGCGTCTGAATCCTGGTGGCGCGCGCCCCCCTCCTTCTCCTGATGGATGCGAGACGAGTATGTTGGACATTCGCATTCACCAAAAGGACGTACGTAGGGTGCTGCGCAACCTCGATGTGAATAAGGCTAGCGGACCCGATGGTATACCAGCAATTGTTCTCAGAACCTGTGCGTCTGAATTGTCTCCTATCTTGACGCGCCTGTTTCGCCTTTCTTATCAGACTGGAAAAGTGCCGAATGCTTGGAAGCAAGCCAACGTACAGCCCGTGCCCAAGAAGGGCAGTCGTGCTGACCCGGCCAACTACAGACCCATCTCTGTAATGTCCGGAACCGCGGATCCGGAACGCGTACTTAATAGTAAGCTCCTGGCATACCTAGAAGCTAACGACATCCTTAGCGACCGCCAATACGGCTTCCGCCGAAATCGGTCCACTGGGGATCTTCTAGCGTATGCCATTCACATCTGAAGTGAGGCCATCGAGAGGCATGGGGAAGCGTTTGCCGTCTCCCTCGACATCTCGAAGGCTTTTGATAGGGTCTGGCACGAAAGCCTTATTGGTAAGCTTCCTTCATATATGCTTTATATATTATATATGCTTTAGGTTTAGGACGGCGGGAGAAGCCGAAACTAGACGAAGGAGAAACCCAAGGCATACAAATTGGGACTCATACAGGAGGGACCTTAAAGTAAATCTAGGGAGCCCTAAAGGTAAGCTTAATTCCATACTGGATATAGAATTCGAAGCGGACAGAATCAAGGCGGGCACCATCGGCGCATGGGAAGATAACTGCCCAGAGAAAAAGGCCTTTAGCAAAAAGGTACCATGGTGGACTCCTGAACTAGTCAAAATACGTCAGGAAACACGACAGGCCTTTAATGATGCAAAAGCCAGGAAGGATTTTTCTGGCTATCATAGCATGTTAACGAGGTATAACACGGCGGTACGCAAGGCCAAAAGAACTAACTGGCGACAGCATTGCACCTCCATCGAAACTCTGCCAAGTGGAATGAGGTTGTGCAAAGCAATGTCCATGACTAAGACAAACCCACTATCATCTGTAAAGGATGAGAATGGGTGTCTCACGGAAACTGGACAGGACACTCTGGGTGTGATGTTTAGGACCCACTTCCCGGAATGTATACTGCGCAATAGCGATGAAGAGGAACCAGTCACAAGGGATGAGCTCACAAGGCACACGTCCAAAAGTAACTGGCTCACGGCAAAGAAAGTGGTAGATGAAAACAAACTGAAGCTGGCCATAGCGGGCTTCCAGCCTCTCAAATCCCCTGGTCCGGATGGCATCTACCCAATACTATTGCAAGAAGGGGCATCTGTTTTGGTACCCCATTTGAGTAAGCTCTACAGAGCTTGCATAGCCTTTGGGTACGTACCCAAGGCATGGAGGGAGGTCAAAGTCACTTTTATACCGAAGGTGGGTAGACCGACTTATGAAGAAGCTAAAGCTTACAGGCCCATCAGTCTATCATCCTTTCTCTTAAAAGCTCTGGAGAAACTGGTAGACAGGTATCTAAGAGAGGGACCACTGAAAGTATTCCCTCTACATAAACTACAGTGCGCCTACAGCCCGGGCAAATCTACGGAAACGGCATTGCACTTTGTTGCGAGTCGAGCCGAGGCTGCGCTAGAGGGACAAGAGATTTGTGTCGGGGCTTTCCTCGACATAGAGGGAGCCTTCGACAAAACAACATTTGAGTCCATACGCATTGCTGCAAAGGAACATGGCATCAACGATACCACGTGCAACTGGATTGACTATATGCTGAGAAGCAGAATAGTCAGATCGGAACTGATGGGAGACAGACTTAGTGCAAAAACAACAAGAGGTTGCCCGCAAGGCGGGGTGCTGTCACCATTATTGTGGTGCTTGGTAGTAGACTCGCTACTTACCAAACTCAATACCGGACCATTCTACACAGTAGGCTATGCAGATGACATAGCAATAATGGTCAATGGTAAATTCCCGAACATAGTCTCTGGATTATTACAACAGGCATTGAGGATGACAGAGGAATGGTGTACAAAGAACCACCTCTCTATCAACCCAAGCAAAGCAGTCATTGTTCCATTTACGAGGAAGAGACAACTAGAACACCTAGGAGAGCTCTCCCTCAATGGAATAAAGCTGCCCTGGTCCACCGAAGTTAAATATCTGGGCGTAACGCTTGATAAAGAACTCAGGTGGAAAACTCATGTGGAAAATATAACGACAAAGGCCTTACGAGTGTTCGGCATGTGTCGTTCCACCTACGGTAAAACTTGGGGGTTAAAGCCCAAAGTGATACGATGGCTGTACCGGACAATGATAATACCTATTATCACATACGGCAGCCTAGTGTGGTGGCCAAGAACAAAGCTTGCTTCGTGCAAAGCGCCACTCACCAGGTTACAAAGAACAGTGTGTCTCGGCATCACAGGTGCTTTCAGGACAACACCAACGGCAGCGATTGAGAGATACCTCAATATCCCTCCTCTGCATATGATGGTTGAATTCGAGGCAAGGAAGACATTACATCGTCTTGCTGTTGCTGGACTATGGGATGCCTCTAAGCCAAAGACTAACCATACAAAGTTCGATGAGAATGAAGGCCTGGATCGGGTAACAAGCATGTTATCCGATAAAATGCAAACTAAATTTGTGTTTGAAAGGTCTTTTAAGGTCCAAATCCCTACAATAGAGGACTGGAAGAAGGGACTCGATCCACCAGAACAAGACAGTCTGGTGTGGTACACTGATGGATCCAAAATGGAATCAGGTACAGGAGCGGGCATATACGCAAAAGGTTACAAATGTAGCAAAAGCTTAGGGAAGATGGCAACTGTATTCCAAGCGGAAACACTTGCCATAATAACCTGTGCTCAAGAGAATATAGATAGAGGAACCCGAGGTAAATCCATATATATTCTTAGTGACAGTCAGGCTGCAATCAAAGCCATGGCATCCTACAAAGTGGACTCCGGACTCATTCTGGATGCTATCCAGGCCCTAAACAGGCTTGGGAAGCACAACAGGGTGAGACTGATGTGGGTCCCTGGGCACAAAGGAATCCATGGAAACGAAGTGGCTGATGAACTGGCAAGAGAGGGCTCAGCAAATGAATTTGTGGGTCCAGAACCATGTGTAGGCATTTCGACGTGTCTCGTAAAAGCCGCATTTAGGGAGTTTGCAGATCACAGACAACAAACTTATTGGCTGTCTAACACCGGTCTGCAACACTCCAAGAAATTCCTAGGCTCTACGTTCAAAGCCCGGGAATGCATTTGGAACATGAGCAGGGGGCAAATCCGCTACCTGCTTGGGGCCTTTACTGGGCACTTTGGAACCAACGACATGCTCATGAAGATGGGTTTAACTACGACTCCCGTGTGCAGGTTGTGTGGGGAACATACGGAACGCATGGAGCACCTTCTGTGCACATGCGATGCACTGGCTGGTAAGCGAATGGGTCTCCTAGGGGTTGGATACCCAAAACCAGAAGACTATAGGCTCATATCTCCTAGTCTCGTTGTAAAACTCATGAAAACGGTTTTCAACGAGATTGGGGGGGAGTAAGTTATCTAGGGGACCACAATAGATCCCAATGGGTCGAAGTGTCCGAGATGTTCTCGGCCCCTCCATAAGATAAGATAAGATAAGCTTCCTTCATTCGGTCTGCCCGGTGGTCTGTGTGACTGGATTGCAGACTTCCTGAAGGGTCGGTCCATTCGAGTAGTAATCGATGGCTGCTCTTTGGACCTATTGGATATTAATGCCGGGGTTCCTCAGGGGTCGGTACTCTCAGCGACATTGTTATTTCTTCACATAAATGAACTGCTAAAACCCGGCACCTTTGGGTATGCAGATAACAGCACTGTTGCTGAGAGATACTTGTCCAACGCTCGTGCTACCGGGCCTCAGATCCAGTGTCTCCGGGAGGCCATGGTGGAGCGCTTGAACCTGTCCTTGCAGGCAGTCTTCGAATGGGGCGATGCCAATCTGATCAAGTTCAATGCCGCAAAAACACAGGCGTGTCTTTTCTCCGCAAAAAAGAGCCAATTTCACCTGGCTCCAGCTTTCCGAGGTGTACCGATAACGGACCATCTTGAGCTTCTTGGCGTAACGTTGACATCGACACTTAACTTTGGCCCATACATTGAGGCAAAGGCTCAACTGGCTGCCAAAAAGTTGGGGATCCTTGCGAAGGTGAGACAGTACTTCACGCCGGAACAGCTGCTTAAGTTGTATCAAGCGCAAGTTCGATCTTGCATGGAGTACTGTTCTCATCCCTGGGATGGATCTGCCAAGTACCAGCTTGATGCCCTAGAGTCGATCTAAAAACGGGCCAAGAGGCTCATCGGCAATGAGGCACTGGTCGAGTCAAAGCTTCAGAGCCTTGAACATCGTCGTCGAGTTGCCAGCTTATCGGTTTTTTATCGGTTGCATTTCGGAGAGTGTGCGATGGAATTGCATGATCTAATTCCGCCTAGCCCGTTTCACTGTTGATGGTCACTTGTGAATGGGAAACAACCTGACCGCGTACCGTGTCCGGATGCTCTCTTTGTTTCAGGTGCTTGAGCCAGCCGTCAACGTTTCAGCCCACCGACTTTCGGATCAGGTGCGGGTCATCCAGCGTAATCGTATGATGGATGATACTGTAGTTAATCGCCTCCGAACGAAAATGGGTAACCGTGTCACTGATGCCCCATCGTCGCAGGCTGTGGTGCCACCACAGTCCAACCACGCTGACGAGGAGAGTAGTAACAGGGTTACAAACGTAAGTACCCAGTGCAATAAAGAATTGAGGAGTGCTTTGGAGTGTGCTATTCGGGCATATCACTACATGGCACCCGAACTTAGGTCATGATTACCTCGTTTGCCCATGCATAACAAAAATAGGGCGCTGGTGGCTATTCTGGATTCGCAGTTATCAAATTATTTTGATGACTGCGAAGACCTCACTGATACACATTTGATCATTAGCCCACGTCAAATTTGCCGATGACAGAGCTACACGACTGAAACCAGCCGTACCAGCTTGGCAGTGCAGGATAAAACGTAGTATTGGTGGGGCCAGAGCACTCATCGGCAAACTAATTTGTTTCAGAGAGGGCAATAATCGCCCAAGAGTGATGCGCTTTGTGTGTTTTCGGGGACTTATGTCAGCCCCGAAGACTATATATCCCATGTCACAGAGCGCATCGACTTCCTAAAGCAAAACGTGTTTGCATGGGCAAACCGTATTCGTAGGTACAGGCGGAGAGTGGATACACCCAGAATCGTACGAAAGTACAAAGTAATGAAAGGTGGGTTTAACGGGCTTGGGAGTGACCCGACCAAGGTTTGACTGACTATCGGCACAATGACTGCTGTATTTACATCCCACATGTCGACAACCTCGCGATCCAGATCAAGATATTTGCTTTTCTTATCGCTCTCAGCCTTCACGAAGTTCTCCTCATGGGGGACCGCTATCAACAATCATTGCGCGACGCTCTAGTCGGTCTATCACCACTATGACAGGCTTATTGGCAAAGTCCTGTCTGTGATGATTGACCGAAATAATAATAATAATAAATAATATTAATATAATAATCGATAGCCTAGACCCGAACCCATCTACTACTATGTACTAAGAGGGTTCAGGGCTAAACAAAACCACAGTGGACTCAGACTATCGCCCTGAAATATTCCACGCTCGATCCTTATAGGTTCGCTGTTCTCTTGAATCTGTCGACATCCTGGATAGCGAAGGACCGTCCTCCACTGCCCCATACACGACATCAGGAAGGTACGCAGAGTTGCAACAATTTTATACAACTCCAGCACCCTCATGAGCCATGTATGTGGCACTGAGTCCTTCTTGTAGTCTTAGTATAAGGAGCAGCTCCTTAGTACCGCGGGACCCGTTCCTACATCCAATCTGAGAAGCAGCTATGATTGAATTCGTATCAATATGATAATTAATTTTAGGTCTCAGAATGGATGTAAAAACTTTATAGACCGTCAGTAAACATGTTATCGGTCTATAATTTTTAGTTGCCACAGTACTACCTGATTTGTGGAGCAGGTGTGTTATTTCTGTAGGAACTAGGGCAGCGACCCTGACTCTAAGGCAGACTGGAACTGAGTTGCCAAACGTGCGTGCGACCTTCAGAACCATTTAATCCAAAAGTTGTACAGTCCGTCCGGCCTTGGCGATTTCCAGTTAGGCAACGGATGGACTGCACGATCTACATCTTGGGAGCTTATGGTAATTTCCCCCATTTGTGGTATCAGATCACTAGCTTGTTCAACTTCCCGAGTCCAATCACCCTCGGTGTGACTGACAGGCACCGACCAGATATTGCGCCAGAATGAATACATGGCGTCATCATCTGGTAGGCGTGTATCAGTCACACCTTGGTTGGGCTCCCAAGCCCTATAAATCCACCTTTTCGTTGTTCTGGAATGAACGATTCTGTGTATCGCTCCACTCGCCGCTTGTACCGACGAACACGGTTTACCCATGCATATATCTTCTGCTTCAGGAAATCGATACACTCTGTGACGTGGGACAGATAATCTCAAGAACTGATATCAGTCCCCGAGAAAGCCCGCCTCACAAAGCGAATCACTCTAGGGCGAGTGTTGCCATCCCTGAAGCAGATAAGCTTGTCGATGAGTGCTCTAGCCTCACCGATACGACGCTCAATCCTGGACTGCCAAGCTGGTACAGCTGGTCGTGTAGGTCTGTCACTTTTTGGGAATTTGACGTTAGATACACGACATGCCACAGCAGCCGCACAGTACAGTATTGACTGGGTATCGGCAAGGTCTTTGCTGCTTTCCAAAACATTTGATAGCTGCGAATCTACAGCACACACCAGTGCCCTATTTTTCTTATGCAAGGGCAGACGAGGTAGTCGAGGTCTAAGCTCTGGCAGTGTGGAGCGATACTCGCTGAATGCACATTCCAGAGCGCTCCTTAAACGTGCACTGCATTGGGTATTCACTGATATAGTCCCGTCGTCGTCATCCTCACCATCATGATCGGGTCGCGGTGAAACACTGCAGGCAGGCGAGACACGGCTATTCCGTGATTCATTGCGCAGTCTATCAAGTACAGCATCATCCAACATACGGTTATGTTGGATGACCCGCACCTGATCCGACGGACGTTGGGCCGAAACGTTGACAGCTGGCTCAAGCACCTGAAACAGAGACAGCATCCGACCACGGTACGCAGTCAGTTTACTTCCCCTCTCTGTAGCCCCAAAGTAAGCGCGCATGACGTTTTCGTTGATCAATTGCGTCCATCGCATGCGCTGCACACTTTTTTTTTAATTATCAATAGGCTCGCGCTTGACCACTACCTCACCTGATGGTAAGCGATGATGCGGTCGACGGTGAAGCACGCTTGCCTAGAAAAAACGCATTCACTCTTGACTTAAAGACCGCTAGATTGTAGCTATCGGGAAACACAGACTCCGGCAGGGAATTCCAATCCTTAGCTGTACGCATAATAAAAGTGTCCCCAAAACGTTTTGTGCGTATAGGTGGGATGTCCACCATGTACCGATGATGCATTGCCGTGCGTCTGGTTGTCCGATGATGGAACGGGCTGGGCGAATTAAGTCATGCAATTCCATCGCACACTCCCCGAAATGTAACCGATAAAAAACCGACAAGCTGGCAACTCGGCGACGACGTTCAAGGCTCTGGAGCTTTGACTTAACCAGCGTCTCATCGCCAATGAGCCTCTTGGCCCGCTTTTCGATCGACTCTTGTGCATCAAGCTGGTATTTGGCAGATCCGTCCCAGAGATGAGAACAGTACTCCATGCATGATCGAACTTGCGCTTGATATAAGCTGAGCAGCTGTTCTGGCATAAAGTACCTTCTCACCTTTGCAAGGATCCCCAGCTTTTTGGCAGCCAGCTGAGCCTTTGCCTCAATGTATGGGCCAAAATTGAGAGTCGATGTCAACGTAACGCCAAGAAGCTCAAGATGGTCAGTTATTGGCACGGTCACATCTTGGAAAGTTGGAGCCGGGTGAAATTGGCTCTTTTTAGCGGAAAAAAGACACGCCTGGGTTTTAGCAGCATTAAACCTGACCAAATTGGCATCGCCCCATTCGGAGACTGCCTGCAAGGACAGGTTCAAGCGCTCCACCATGGCCTCCCGAAGAGAGTGGATCTGAGGCCCGGTAGCACGAGCTTTGGACAAGTATCTCTCAGCAGATTCCGGGTTTTAGCGGATCGTTAATGTGCAGCAAGAATAAAGTTGCTGAAAGTACCGACCCCTGAGGGACCCCGTCATTAATATCCAAGTGGTCCGACGAGCAGCCATCGAAAACCACTCGAATGGACCGATCTCTCAGGAAGTCTGCAATCCAATCACTCAGACCACCGGGCAAATTGAATGAAGGAAGCTTACCAATAAGGCTTTCGTGCCAGACCTTATCAAAAGCCTTCGAGATGTCGAGGGAGACGGCAAGCGCTTCCCCGTGCCTCTCGATGGCCTCACTCCAGATGTGAATGGCATACGCTAGAAGATCCCCAGTGGACCGATTTCGGCGGAAGCCGTATGGGCGGTCACTTAGGATATCATTTGCTTCTAGGTATGCCAGGAGCTTAATATTGAGTACGCGTTGCATACTCTTACCGAGTATGGAGGTTACTGTTCGCGACCGAATGTTCAGTGGTAGTGTAAATAGTATTAAATAGTGTAATGACAGTGTGTTAGTTAGGATTTAAAAGACAATAGTGTTTAGAATAGTTATTTAGAATAGGGAATTAAAAGGAAAGATCGAGAAATACACGTTACTGCTGTGAGTAGATAACTGTTGAAAGGCGCCGTGCCGCGACGGCGGCATCGCGAACCTTCTGATTGCTCAAAGCGGCCGCCGACTGTACCTAAATCCTTTGTACGCACCGACACCGCGACGCACGTGTGGTTACAACGTTATCGGTAAGCCAAAAGAGCCGCTACCGGTACCTACACTCTTTAAACTAGCCGACACGTGTGAATACAATAGGTCAAAGAAGCCGCGCCGACCGCGGAATCTCGAATCGTCTTGACTGTATTATTGTTAGAATTTCGACCGTATGCCGACCGCCTAGAATAGTTTGTTGTATACTTTTTTGTTGATGTCGGCATCTCTTTAATGTAAATATTTGTAATAAATCACGATAAGCGAACAATGCTATCTTCCGCCGCGGGCCGACTTTGTCGGCAAGTTTTCTGGAATATTTCGTAGACTCATGGAGTAGTATAAAAGAGCACCACGCTCGCCATTCGGGCAGTTGAGCTTTACTCGTCGCTGAAGACAGTTCAGTTTTACTAGTAGCTGAGGAAGTTCGGATCTAGCATTCCTATAGACAGTTCACAGTTCAGTTTTAGTCGTTGCTGAAGACAGTTGAGCTTTACTCGTCGCTGAAGACAGTTCAGTTTTACTAGTAGCTGAGGAAGTTCGGATCTAGCATTCCTATAGACAGTTCACAGTTCAGTTTTAGTCGTCGCTGAAGACAGTTGAGCTTTACTCGTCGCTGAAGACAGTTCAGTTTTACTAGTAGCTGAGGAAGTTCGGATCTAGCATTCCTATAGACAGTTCACAGTTCAGTTTTAGTCGTCGCTGAAGACAGTTGCGTTTTATTGGTCGCTGAAGACAGTTCAGTTTTGCTCGTTGCTGAAGACAGTTGCGTTTTATTGGTCGCTGAAGACAGTTCAGTTTTGCTCGTCGCTGAAGACAGTTTGAGTCCAGAATTCGTTACGTTCGCATGGTATTGTTCGCCAGTCGTCATAACAGTCAAAGAATCTTTTATTTATCTCCACCTTCTTCGCCCATAAACAAATAGAACAGTGACTTCCATCCCACCATACTTCACACAACTGAAGCAGCACTCGGAACCTATAGGTGCAGGACGCCAGCGGCTCAGCTTGGACTTCGCCATAGTTTTCACCCAATACGATACCGCCCGTCCGGTACAGTTACAGATATGGGTCTGTAGTTGTCCGGGTCAGTTCGACTGTCCTTCTTGGGCACGGGCTGTACGTTAACCTGCTTCCAAGCATTCGGCACTTTTCCAGTCTCATATGACAGGTGAAATAGGCGTGTCAAGATCGGAGACAGTTCAGGTGCACAGGTTCTAAGAACTATAGCTGGTATTCCGTCAGCCTTGTTCACGTCGAGGTTGCGCAGCACTCTACGGACGTCCTTTTGATGGATGCGAATGTCCGACATACTCGTCTCGCATCCATCAGGAGAAGGAGGGGAGCCGCGAATCACCAGGATTCAGACGTGAAGATTCCGCAAAAAGAGAGACAAATAAATTTGCCTTCTCCTCAGCGGAGTGGGCCAGCGAACCATCAGGTTTCAGCAGTGGTGGTAGTGAGGGACGGCAGAAGTTCGATTCGACCGACTTAGCCTGGGACCAAAACGCTTTACTACCTGCTGGTAAGAAGCAAGTTTGGTCCCTATTCGGCTAATGTGGTCGAACCGAGCCCTTCGCAACACCAATTTGCAGGACTTGGCAGCCCTGTTAAAGGCTCTCTTCTTCCGACGCACGTCGCTCGCTTTGCGCGATCGCGCGTCGACCCATGCCAGGTACGCCTCAAGCTTAAGCGCGTCGGCGCGATGACATTCGGCGCCAAACCATGGCCGGTCAGCGCTGGACATTGTTACGTCAGAGAACGGAATGTAGTACTCCATTCCCTGACGCAAAACACCCGTCACGGTATCCGCGCACGACGAAAGATCGGCCAAAGAAAAGCAAGTAGGCTGCCAAAGATAGCCTGCGAAGAAAGATCGCATGCCATCCCAATCTACTGACCTGTACCGCCAAACCCGCCGGGTGCCTCTTGGGCTGGGATCGGGCGGGTAGTAGACGGACACAGACTTCACCAGACAGTGGTCGGAACTACCCCCAAAGATGAAGTTATTGACACAGAGTATCGGTCTGGATCTGTTGTCAGCAGAAGGTCCAAGCAATTGGCCGTATGCGAATCAACATCCGGCACCCTTGTTGCCCCATGAACCAGCTGGGTAAGGTTTAGTGCAAGCGAAAGCTTACGCATCTCCCGTTCAGCATGGTCAGTGTACTGGTATGGGAAGAGCCACTCCTGGTGGTGGGCATTGAAGACTCCCAGTAACACGTACCGGTGTCGGATGGGCACCGTTACTGTGCCGCATCAGCCGCCTCACTAAGGTACTCTGTGAGCCTGGTTGTCTCCTGATCGCCTCTGTGCGAACGGTAGAGACAGGCGTAGATAATTTTATCCAGACCTGTGTCCACGAGAGCCCACAGCGTTGAGAATCTGGAGTCCTGAAGTTTACGGAGACGCCGATAGCAAGTGTCATCACGGGCGTACATACACACACCCGCGCGTGTTTTAAAATTGTGCTCCAGGGTAAACCCTGGGTATGATAAGTACGAGACGTCTGATGGACTCGCTATCTGCGTCTCCGTAAGAAAAAACAGCGCTGGTTTCTCAGCCTCCAGGTGGTAGTGGACTGCAGTGAGATTTGAGTGCAGACCTCTAATGTTGGTGAGGTGCACTTTGTGGGGGAGGGGGTGCAGCCGCTGTTTAGATCCAGTATTTTTTTTACTTGACATTTCGTTAAAGAAGATTGAATGGATGAGAGGAGAAGGAAGTGAGACGAGGTTCCACGCTGCTAATCTACAGACATGCACTGAAAGGCCGCCATCATTGGGGCACTAGTCTGGAGACTGCGGGGACGCCCGAGCCCCCCCGGAATGTCCATCGGGCTCTCCCCATCTGGTCGCCAACCAGCACGATGGTCCATTCCGGGATTTTTAGACAGTTGGAGGGGCAGCCTTTCGTGTGTGGCTGGTACACTACTTGGGCCCCCAACTACCTGCGGTCGGCCAGCGGCGCACCGTGCCTCGGATCCCGCTACCCTCCGCGACTATTCTCCCGATACGTCCATAACAGTGCGCGTCAGGCTGGTCAGCCTGCAGTGGAACAGCTGTCTCGACCCAACTCCTCTAGATGCTATACTGGGCATTGTATCGGAACACGGCTAGGCCGCTTGGTGGTACGTTTTTGCCTGGTGGGTGGTCGCAAGCCTTCGGCCTAAGCCTACCACCAGATATCACCTGATATGCACCACCCGGGAACCACGTGTAGGGAATCAAAGGGTACAGTCCTACGGACGTGGGTGACTCGGTCCCCAAAACACTTCCACCGGGAGCGGGAACCCTGCCAGAGGCCGATGGGCCTCGAGGTTCCAGACTGTCCGGCGGCCGGCGTCCTCCCCGACGACGCGCAGGTAGTGGTGTCGTCAATGGATAGAGAAGTATTCGTCGCTCGAGCTAGACGCAACTGCAGCGTCCGGAATCGCTTGACTCACGATTGTAGATGTTCCCGGCGGCTGTGAGGCGGATAGGATAGGATAGATGGACCCCTTTTCCGCACTTAGCGAGTCTAAGTGCGGAATTTTGGTCATTTGGTCCGTTGTACGTGCAGGCCTCCTCTCTGTAAGAGGAAATGGGCAGTAATCCACCACACGGGTCCAGTGCATGTTGGTGGATGTCACATGTCTTCGAATTTTTGGTTCTAAGACATGCCGGTTTCCTCACGATGTTTTCCTTCACCGTTTTTGAGAGCATTTTACACAAATTAAGCACCTGCCTGGGTTCGAATCCACGACCTACAACTTGTAAGTCGCGGCGGTTACCACTGAGCCACCACTGCTCTCGCTGCGAGGCGGAGCTGAGCGACGAACCCGAAGATGTTGGGCGTGTGTTCTTGTTTCGGGCCTGGCTTCGTGTGAACATATTTTTATTGTCTCAGCTTGTCAAATCATTTTTCATGTTTATTTTTTGGTTTGTGTTGTAACTATTGTAGTTTTGCATTATCTTTTTTTTTGTCGTTATTTTAGTGTGGTTAGTCATTTTTCTATTGTATTATTTTATAGTAATATTGTTTTAGTTTAAATTATAAATGATTGATGATATAAATGATTTTAGACAGCTCCCAGTTTTTATTTATTTTCAATTGATTTTTTTATGTTTTAATTATATTTTATTATTATTTGCCACCCTACGCTCACTATATATTATTTTCAAGTCTCTCTGATATCTGTACTTACTTCAATCTAATTATCTACTTCTCTTCAATCACTGACGCCATGGACTCAAAGCTGGCAACAAGTCTGGAGGATCTGGAGCAACTGTTCCAGTCACGGATGGCAGATTATGAAAATAAGCTCAAGATTGTATCCACTGAAACTCGGCCTACACTGGAGTTATCAGTACTGTCACGTGAGTTTGCTGATTTTAAATCATTTGTATGGCAGGCTCTCTCCAAATTTAAAAGACAAATTGAGATGTTGTCTGTGGGATTCGACAGGCATGAAACAATGATGAGGAGGAAGGTACTCTTGTTTCATGGCATCACTGAGCATCCTGGTGAAAAGCTGCATCAAGTGGTTCACAGGGTATTATCCAACCAAATGAGCTTGCCTGAGATTGGGAGGGATAAGATCCATGTCTGCCACAGACTGGGATCTATACGTGGCAAAGCTCGGCCTATATTGGTCAGGCTGTACACCACTGAGCACCGTCACATAATCTGGGAGAACAAGAAGTCCCTGAAAGGCACCGGCATCACGATCTCCGAATTCCTGACGCACAATAGGCACCGCATCTTCATGGACGCACGCAAGCATTTTGGCATGCAGAGCTGCTGGTCGGTGGAGGGGCGGATAGTGATTATCACACCCGATACCAAGCGCCACAGGATTGAGACGCCGGGTGAACTTCAGGATCTTGTGTCGAGGTTCCCCAAGGCATCTAGCGGCCCTCGTAACGCTACGCAGACTGTGGAACATTCTTCTCTAAAGAATGCCAGCGCCGCTGAGACTACTACTACACCCTCAAAAGACCAAAGGAAGGCGCGTCGGCGTAATTAATTTTGTTATTGTTTTGTCCGTTCGTCAAGCTACCTACTTCTTAATAATGCCGGAGTGTACGATCACTTTAACTTGTTTCTGTCGGTACTTTCAATATTTGGTATTTTCCGCATCACCTTCATTTCACTATTATGATATGAAGTCGGTATAATATTTCTTTTTTGTATAATTTCTGTTAATGTTTTTTTTTGTTTACGACAGGTCATTCAACCAACTAGACTGAGCTGTCATTGTCATGTCAGTTTGACAGTAAGACTGCTGTCGGATTGACATTGTCAAACGTGAATCGTTCCGTTTCAGACGTTTGTAATAACGGTTTTTATGCATGTCTGAATGTGTTTCGTATTACGCTGTTGTGTTGTTATTATTTTACGTCTATTAATTCTATTGTAACTTGTTTTTGATGAATGACTTGTCCAATTCACTAGTGAGTTGGGGTGGTTGTTTTAAAAGCAATCAGCCTATTTAGTATTAGTTTAAATTAGTTTTAGTAGTATTATTTTCTTCGTATTAAATTTGTTTTATTGTATTTAATTTAAATGGATGATCCTGTCAACTTAAATGACAGTTATTTCTCATGCTCTTCTTTGACTAGTAGTTTTGTTAGTGCTGGAAGTGATTCTCCGCTTCTTACTTTGCATGACAATATCTCCTCTATATTTTCTAATTATCCTAAAAATTTCCATATAGCCCATATCAATGCTCAGAGTATTCCTGGCCATCATTCCGATCTTCTGGCATCCTTTAGCAGTGTTCATCTTGATGCACTCTTAGTGTCTGAAACTTTTCTTAAGCCTTCTCTCCTTTCTATGCACTATGCACTTCCTGGCTTTGTTTTGGTCAGAAATGACAGGACTGGCAAGGGAGGTGGTGGTGTCGCCATTTATATACGTGCTGATATACCGTACAAAATTGTTAGTGCGTCCCCATCTCAGTACTCTGCGTCGGCTGAATTCTTGTTCCTTGAGATTACTTTAAATCATGCCAAAATATTACTTGCGGTATTCTACTCGCCTAACCTTCACATCAACTATTTTGACTCTTTAGAATCGTCACTAAATATTTTTTGCCCACTGTACGAGCATGTTGTTTTGATGGGTGATTTTAATACGTGTCTAATTAGAAATGATTCTCGTTTATTAAAACTCCGTTCCCTCTTATCTTCTTTTAATCTTGAAATTCTACCTCTTTCTGCGACACATAACTTTCCCAACTGCACGCCTTCTCTTCTTGACCTTATGATTGTTTCTTCCCCTCACAATGTTTCTGAGTTTGGGCAACTTACTGCAACCTTTTCTTACCATGACCTCATCTATATGTCTTATCGTATCCGGCCTCCTAAACGAAAACCTCATTTCTGTTATTTGCGTAACTATAATGCGATTGATCTGGTGGCGTTGAGGCGTGATGCAGGTGATATCGACTGGTCTCTCGTTGTTGATAGCGCCTGTATCAATGATAAGGTGAACTACTTCAATGCCAAACTGCTGAGTATATACGACAAGCATGCACCGCGTCGGCGAGTTAAAGTTAAACATAATCCTGCTCCGTGGATGAATACTCAAATTAAAGACACTATTGCTCGCAAGGATAAAGCGAAGAGCAGATACAAGCGCAGACCCACGGATCAGAATCTCAGTCATTTCAAAGCTTTACGTAACCGCTGCAATCGTCTGTGTCGGGATGCTAAGAGACGCTATTTCCACGAATCTCTAGTCGATCGCAAGTCCTCTGACGTCTGGAGACTTCTAAAGTCTGTCGGTATCGGCAAATCTCCCACTAATACCTGTAAAGATGTCGACTTGTCGGCTCTTAATAGGCACTTTTCTCTTCCACCTGTCACTCTGGACCCTACTGTCAAAACTTCTACTTTGATTGACCTTTCCGAATTGCCGTTACCGAATTGCCAACCATTTAATTTAAATTCTGTCTCTGATGACGCTGTCAAAAAATCTCTTCTTGCCATTTCGTCCTCTGCTGTCGGCCATGACAATCTGTGTTCGCGAATGTTAATTCCTATTCTCCCGCAACTCCTTCCCATTCTCACTCATATTGTTAACTACTCTTTATTCACTGGCATATTTCCTTCAGCCTGGAAACAGGCGCATATAATTCCACTCCCCAAAATAACCAATCCTTCTTCTTTATCTCATTTCAGACCCATCTTCATACTGCCTTTCCTCTCTAAGGTTCTCGAGCACATTGTTCATGGTCACATTTCTAGATTCCTTTTGTCTAATGCTCTTATCTGTCCTTGCCAATCTGGCTTCCAGACTGGGCACAGCACTGCAACTGCACTTCTGAAGGTCACTTATGACATCCGCTGGGCTATGGAGAATAAATCTCTCACCGTGTTAGTCCTGCTTGACTTCAGTTGTGCATTTAACTCGGTGGATTTTGACATTCTACTCGGGGTCCTTCAGTCTATTAACTTCTCTTCCTCTGCATTAACCTGGTTTGACTCTTATCTTCGGGGTCGCTCGCAGTGTGTTCGTCTTGAAGAGATTTTCTCTGATTGGTGTGATCTCACTGCTGGTGTTCCTCAGGGTGGCGTTCTCTCTCCTCTTCTCTATTTTCATAAATACTGTTACTAAGGTAATCAGCTCCAACTTCCATCTTCACGCAGACGATTTGCAGCTTTATCGACACTTCTTGCTTGCGGATGTGGACTTAGCAATTGACGCCATGAATCGTGACCTGGAGAGTATTAGTGAATGGGCTAAGTCCTATGGATTACAGATCAACCCATCAAAGTCCCAGGCTATGATCATAGGCAGTCGCTACTATCGCACTGCGCTTGACGTGTCCACTTTGACACCTTTATCCCTTGACGGTTCGACCATCACTTACACAGAAACCGCTAAGAACCTTGGTATCTTATTTGACAGTAATCTCTCTTGGCGAGCTCAAGTAAATGAGGTTAGTCGTAAGGTGCACTTTTCTTTTCACTCGTTGAAATCACTTCAAAACCTTTTGCCCTTTAAAACCAAAATCTATCTAGCTCAAGCTCTAATTCAGCCGATCATCGATTACGCGGATGCCTGCTATCTGGATGCCACGGAGGAGCTCTTAAATAAGCTTGAGCGCTTGCAAAATCTGTGTATTCGTTTTGTTTTCGGTCTGAGGAAATACGATGTCATGTCATGTCTCTCAGTTCCGCAAGGATCTCAAGTGGCTCCCTATACGTCTTCGCAGGAACACTCGAGTATTATGTCTCCTTTTCAACATCCTGTTTAACCCTACGTACCCTGAATACCTGCTTGATCGCTTTTCCTTTACTCGCCCTGCCGATGTCCAGTGTAGATCCCACCTAAAGCATCATCTAAACTTCCCCTCCCACAATACTAATTTCTATTCCCACTCCTTCTCTGTTCATGCAGTTCGACTGTGGAACTCACTTCCACCTAAAATCCGTGACTCTAAAAATGTATCGTTATTTAAGAAACAGGTCAAAGAACATTACCTCTCCACCATCTTATAATGTTATTTATTATGTGTATGTATTTTTATCTTCTATATAATGTATATGTGTAATTTATATATAAATAGTTATGTTATAATAGTCTATTTTAAGTTTCCTTATTTCTTTCTACACACTGTGTCTTCGTCTATCATTCATCTTTCCTGTCGCAGGTCTGCTGGAAGAAATTTCTACTGAAATAAGCAGTACCTTTGTGCTCTTGTATCTGTATTTTGTTTTTTTCTCTGTTAAGTGTTTTGTGTGTACATAAATAAATAAATATAAAAATTTAGGGCTAAAAATTTAATGTGTCACACTTGACAGGTCTGCCACAGATTATTATTATTATTTCCTTTATTTATCTCTTTTCTTATTAATTACATTTTGAAATATTTTTATAAAACACATACAATATAAAACAAATATAAAAAATAGTAGCCCACCGGTATCGGGAACAGGGTCCAAGCTACCGGTGGTCAGGGCTCCTGAGAGAGGAACCTCCTAACGATACGCGCCGTGTCCAGGAGTAACCGCTTTCTGGATTAAGCCCTTGATCCAGCTGCCCAACGAGAGCCTCCTCAGATGTTCGTCGAGGCTCTTGGCTATTATGCCTTTGGCCGTAACGACTATCGGCATAATGATCGCTGTACTCACATCCCACATGTCGACAACCTCGCCAGCCAGATCAAGATACTTACTTTTCTTATCCTTCTCAGCCTTCACGAGGTTCTCGTCATGGGGGACCGCTATATCAACAATAATTGTGCGACGCTCTAGTCGGTCTATCACCACTATGTCAGGCTTATTGGCAACAATAGTCCTGTCAGTGATGATAGACCGATCCTAATACAACGTGACATTGCCATTTTCGAGAACTGGGTCGGGCTCATACCTATAGTAAGGCACTTCCGATTCCACAAGATTGTATTTCAGAGCAAGTTGCTGATGGATAACCCTGGCTACAAGGTTGTGTCTATCCAAATAGTCTCCGTTAGCTAGACTAGAGCAACCGGAGATAATGTGACGGATGGATTCCCCCGGCCGGTGACATGCCCGACAGATGTCAACCGTGCCGTCTTTCACAATATATTGCCGGTAGTTGTTCGTCATCATAACTTCGTCCATTATCGCAAAGACAAAACCTTCGGTTTCCCCGAAAAGGTCACCAAATCGCAGCCAGGCCAAGGACGCTAAAAGATCTACATCAGGCCCATGTAGGACCCGGTAGAAGCATCCGTGAAGCTCCTTGCTCTGCCATACCTCCCTGCGGTCATTAGTATCTAATACTATAGGTTTGCGCCAGTTCTCGTTAGCCAAGGAGAGCGGGGTAAGGCTCTTGTCCACCGCTACCACATCTCGATGCATACCCACGTCAGCTGCCTGGAAATATTCCCTAAGACTGCATACCTCGCGGTTGTGCAGGTTTTTGGCATTTAAAAAGCCTCGGCCTCCACACTTCCGCGGGATATACAATCTCATGACCGACGATCGTGGGTGATGCATTCGATATGCAGTCAGCAATGTTCGGACCCGCCTATCCAGGGCGTCGAGTTCGGTTTGAGTCCATTTGAGTATGCCGAAAGAGTACATCAATACCGGCATGACCCAACCGTTGAAGGCGCGCACCTTGTTTCCGCCCGAAAGAAGGCTATTGAATACTTTCTTCAGGCGGCCAAAGAAGCGTTCCCTCAACGATTGCTTAATGTCAGTAGTGATGATACCTAACGCTTCCGACATACCCAAATAATTATAGATTTCGTTTGGAGAGAGGGATCTCAGGTTTATGGAATCTGCGAGTTGAATTCCCACGGATTATACAATCTCCCCTCGCTTTACATGCATGACCGCACATTTGTCCACACCAAATTCCATCCTGATGGCGCTAATAAAAGTTTCAGTTACCTTCAGTAGCTCCATCAGCTGAAGATTGCTGGGGGCAAAGAGCTTCAGGTTATCCATATAAAGGAGGTGAGATATAACCTGACTACCTCTCCTCAACCAATAGCCTAGCCCTGAATTCTCCAGCATCATGCTTAGAGGATTCAAGGCTAGACAAAACCAAAGTGGACTCAACTATCGCCCTGGAATGTACCTCGCTCGATCCTTACAGGTTCGCTATTCCTCTGGATATTTCGACATCCTGGATAGCGAAAGACTGTGCTCCATTGCCCCATACACGATTTCAGGAAGGTGCGTAGAGTTGTATCTATTTTATACAATTCTAGCACCCTCATGAGCCATGTATGAGGCACCGAGTCATAGGCCTTCTTATAATCTATCCAACATACATCCATTCTGAGAGACCGACATGATCGAGTTATCGTCGACGTGTTTATTAATTTTAACTCTCAAAATGGATGTAAGAACCTTATAGACCGTTGGTAAACATGTAATAGGTCTATAATTTTTGGGTTCCGCGGTGCTACCAGACTTGTGGAGCAGGTGGGTTATTCCTGTTGTAAGGAACTTGGGTGGCGAACCAGACTCCAAGGCTGCCTGATACTGAGATGCCAACCGAGCGTGCGACCTTTGTAGCCACTTGATCTAGAAGTTGTGCAACCCGTCCGGACCTGGAGATTTCCAGTTCGGCAACGGACGGACTGCACGGGCTACATCTTGGGGGCTAATCGTGATAGCCCCCATTTCTTGAATTGGATCGCACGCTCGTTCGACCTCCCGAGTCCATTCACCTTCGGTGTGACTGACAGGCACCGACCAGATGCTGCGCCAGAATGAACACATAGTATCATCATCCGGTAGGTGCGTATCAGTCACACCTTGGTCGGGTCGCTCCCAAGCCCGATAAACCCACCTTTAATTACTTTGGAATGTGCGATTCTGGGTGTATCGCTCCGCTCTCCGCCTGTACCTACGAATACGGTTTGCCCATGCAGATACTTTTTGTTTCAGGAAGTCGATGCGCTCTGTGACACGGGATATATAGTCTCGGGGGCTGACATCAGTCCCCGAAAACGCCCGTCTCACAAAGCGCATCACTCTTGGGCGATTATTGCCCTCCCTGAAACAAATTAGTTTGCCGATGAGTGCTCTGGCCCCACCAATACGACGTTCGATCCTGCACTGCCAAGCCGGTACGGCTGGTTTCGGTCGTGTAGCTCTGTCATCTGCAAATTTGACATGGGCTACACGACATGCCGCTACAGCCGCGCAGTACATGATCGAATGTGTATCAGTGAGGTCTTCGCAGTCATCAAAATAGTTTGACAACTGCGAATCCAGAGCAGCCACCAGCGCCCTATTTTTGTTATGGATGGGCAAGCGAGGTAATCGTGGCCTAAGTTCGGGCTGCATGTAGCGATATTCCCGAATAGCACACTCCAAAGCACTCCTCAATTCATCATTGTACTGGGTACTTACGTTTGTAACCCTGTCACTACTCTCCACGTCAGCGTGGTTGGACTGTGGTGGCACCACAGCCTGCGACGAGGGTGCAGTGACACGGTTACTCATTTCAGTTCGCAGGCGATCAAGTACAGTATCATCCAACATGCAATTACGCTGGATGACCCGCACCTGATCCGAAAGTCGTTGGGCCGAAACGTTGACGGCTGGCTCAAGCAACTGAAACAAAGAGAGCATACGGACACGGTACGCGGTCAGGTTGTTTCCTCCCTCTGTAGCCCCAAAGTATGCGCGCATGACATTTTCATTGATGGATAGTGTCATTCTCATGCGCTGCACACTTCCGCCGGGTGCTGGGATCCTATCAGAGACCGGTAAGCCTCGAGGTCCTAAGCGGTCCGGCGGCCGGCGTCCTCCCCGTCGACGCGCAGGTGGTGGTGTCGTCAGCGGAGAGAAGTACTCGTCGCTCGAGCTCGACGCAACTGCCACGGCCGATGACACAGCACTCACGGTGGGGCTGGTTTCCGGCGGCGGCGAGGTGGAGCTGGGCGACGAGGCCGGAGGTGGCAGGCGTGCTTGTCTAGCGGCGGCAGCTCTCGTTAACATGACGGCGTCGTCTTCATTTTTCTCGTTTCTTGTTCCATTTATAAATTGGTTATTGTTTTGATAATATTATTGTGTTATTTTTTTTTCTCGGTTTCATGTTGTTCTGTACAATTTAGATGCTTAAAATTTTATATTTTGTAATCAATTTCATGGAGAAAAATTTTTGGCAGCCGTCTGTCAAGTCGAGCCACAGATTTATTATTATTATTTTGGTTTTTAAACTTAAGTTTCTCAGGTAAGAACCTGGTGTTTTTATAAGATCTCACGGGTGTGAACCAAGGTGAAATCCTAATTTTCTAATTGAACTGGTAAATTATTTTGTCCTGCACTCAAATCGTAATCTAAATCTAACTGTAAAAATTTTCTTACTATTCGGCAAGTGTTTAATATTGCAGCTTTTTGTAGTGTTAGGTATGTGTATTTTGATAGATTGAGAACATTAAAACTATTGTATATTTGTTTCGGAATAACACCTGTTGTTGATATTACTATTGGAACTATTGTAACTCTGTTCATTTTCCTAACTCTGGTAATTTCTTCTTGTAACTCTGTGTACTTCCTAATTTTTTCCGAGATAGTTTTTTGTATATTATTAGTGTTTGGGACCGCTATATCTATTATGTATGTGTGTTTGTTTTCTTTATCAACAAGTGTTATATCTGGTCTATTGTTATAGTGTGATCTGTAATTATTGTGCGGTCATAATATATTTTGTATAATTGAAACAGCTCTGGGTGAATATTTGTAATATGGTGTGTACGGATCCTGCATGAGTTTAAGTTTGATTGCAAGATTTTGGTGTATAATATTAACAAGTTGATTATGCCGGTGAATATAGTCATTGTTCGCGACGAAGCGACACATAGCTTATAGTCTATATACTCACCTATATACCATTGATATACTTAAGTTATTATAAGTAAGCAATGTATGTAATAGCATAGGTAAATAAAGAATTTAATTATTTTCGATTAGGGGTCCCCTAAAAAGCGGGAGCGCAAGTAGCGCCGGGTGCGACACACTCACGCACCAATGCGTATTATTTACCTTTACATAAACTACACTGTTAGGAAGCACAATCTAGGTGTTCTAACTTATATGCCCTAAAGCTATGACTGAAAAATGATACATAACAACAGTACATAGCCAGGGACTATAGAGTTTCACCCTGAAACACTAGATACATACACATTTCTCTCAAGTAAGTGGTAAGATGAACTCGTTATAAGCGATTCAGCACTTCTAGGTAACCTAGATATCTGCCTAGGACATGTAAACAGATAGTACTCACATAGTTCTAGTACATAAAGGCCACTTGCTTGAGATAATGTGTCTGTATACATAAAACACAAGGGTTTTCGAGCGCTTGTCGGCGGGCCCGCCCGCCTTCAGGTACCTTCTGAACCTGAAGGGATATAGATTTGCTTACTGAAGCAATACCCTCGGGGACTGGCAGGCAGGCGCTCGGATTCTCCTATAGGCCCCAGGTCCTCTGACCTTCGGGCATATCATAAAACCTGTTGGTTTTCCTGGGTCTGACAAATATTTTCCTTTCCGGCCGCTTCCCGGCACCAAAACCACCAGAAGGGCTGGTGGTATACCCTAGTTACACACACCGTTCGATTCCTTGTTTCTTGGCCTCCCTGATCACACTTTTGTAAGGAGCCCAGCTCTGGTGACCAGGGAGATAACCACCGAAATATGTTGCCCGGCCCCGGGACATTCTCATTTTCGGACACTCCAGGGTGAATACTGACTCGAGGGTTGAACCCACGCCCACCCGAGTGCCACCATAGGGTAGCCTGTCGTGATGGCTACTGATTGATACCTGGTGGTCGTGGATTCCACGGGTACCTTGAGTACAAAATAACTCTATGTTAGAAAATAACATCTTTCACTACTCGCGCACACTTCCAGGCAGCTACACGCCTGAAGGCTATAGATATAGCTATAGAAACACTAGATTCCTATAGCTTAAGGAAAGGGCTTCCGAACCCCCGCAATGAAAGTAGTGGAAAAATTTATACTTTAGCATGTAATAGCCCTAAGTTCGAAAAACCAGCAGAATTTCCCTTCATCACTCATTCTTCCTGGCAGAACTCCTCGGAGGAGATAGTCAGGGACCTGGACCAAGGTCCATCGGATGGGCTATTTCAGGGCGCTTCCAACCATATGGGCTATGCCATGATCATGACGTTGGGAAGGGAGGTTCTGCTGATTTATAGCATAAGTTTATAATACAAAATTAGGTAAATAAAAAACTTGTGCGAATATGAAATCAGGGTCCTCGTGACGGTAAAGTTTGGTAGTACGATAGTGCGCATGCGCATCGAGCAATTCGGTAGCCAAATTTGTATTAGAAGAATCCACGCAACTTCATGTCACGAAGACCTTGTGAAAACATCGCAAAACGCTAAGAAGAATAAAGTCTTTTATTTCCTGGACATCATATCTTCACCCATGAACATCTGGCAGACCTCAAGCAGCTCACAGAGGCGAGAATTCTTGATGACAACTGAACAATAGGTGCAAGGGTGTCAACGCGCTGGTGCAGGAGCCTTACAACCTCCAGAATCCCTATCTACCGCCAGCGATCACGTCCACCCCGTACAGTCATTCTGAGTCAATGTCATACAAGCTCCCGTAATATGTTGTATAGTTTCAGGTTTGCTGTGACATTTTCTGCATAAATCGTTTCTAACTGTACTATCTTTTATAATATATTTTCTATAATTTTTGGTATTAATGACTTGGTCTTGAATGGCTAGCATAAATCCTTCTGTTTCTGGAAACAGCCCACTTAATTCAAGCCATTTGTTGGCAGCTTCCCTATCAATGTGTGTTTGGTATAGATCGTTAGGATGTCTTCCGTGTAGTTCTTTCTGTCTCCATTTTTTATGTATCTCTTCTATGTGTCTTGCTTTGTCTATTGTTTCAATATTACCTTCGCTAAGATTCAGTGGTGTATATTTGTTATCTATCTATCTCTGTTATTGTTTTATTTAATCGACTAGTGTTCTTCTTGCTATAAAATAATTGTTTTAGGTTAATTATTTGCCTTTTGTGTAAATGTGATATTTCAATTAACCCTCTGTCCCCCTCCTTCCTGTACATAATAACTCTTTCGATTGCTGATTTAGGGTGGTGATATCTATCTTGTGTAAGAATTGTTCTAGTTTTAATTTCAAGTGCATTTAATTCTGATTTAGACCACTTTATAACGCCAAATAATAATAATAATGAATGGATTCTTTTACAATATTCCTGTTTTAATTTATCTTTAATAGATTTGTGTACTAATAGTCGCGCTTGGTTGTATCCTAAGTATTTATAAAATTCTTAATTTTTCATTACTTCTATTACTTCTTCCGAATCTGTTGTGTAATTTCCGCCTACTATCTTACCCTTTTCTATGTTAAGCTTTCGGCATTTGTCTAGTCCAAAATCCATTCTAATTTCTTTCGAAAACGATGTTGTTATGTCTAATAAACCATGTAAATCTGTATTTTTATTAGCGTATAGTTTTAAATCATCCATATAAAGTAAATGTGTTATTTGGTGTAGTAGTGATTTATTGTTCTTTATGTCAAATATGCGCGAGAGAGTGGATTTAGGGCTAGACAAAACCGTAGAGGGCTTAGTGAGTCCCCTTGAAATATTCCCTTTTTAATTACTATTTCATCTATGGTTAAGTTTGAGGTTTGTGTTTGTAGTTTAAGAGTAGTTTTCCAGGATCCCATGGTATTCTTAAGAGAATTTGTTAACAATGGGTTGATTTTATAGATATTTAGAACTTGAACTAACCATGTATGCGGTACGCTGTCAAATGCTTTTTTGTAATCTATGTACGCTATGTATAAGTTTTTTCTTGCTCTCTGGACGTGTTTTAAGAGAGTGGAATCAATAATTAACTGTTCCTTGCAACCCATATGCCCTCGTCTGCAGCCTTTCTGTTCTTCAGTTAAAATGTTATATTTTTCGGTGTGTTTAATAATTTTGTTAGTAATGCAAGACGTTATGATTTTGTACATAGTTGGGAGGCAAGTTATTGGTCTGTATTGTGAAGGATCCTGGGTTTTACTAGATTTTGGGCTCATATAAGTGATGCCCTTTGTGAGAAATTCTGGCAAATTTTCGTTACCTTTTAATATATCATTAATTTGTTCAGCTAATGTCCTATGTAGTGCTTGTAATCTTTTTATCCAAAAGTTATGCAAACCATCTATTCCTGCTGCTTTCCAATTATGTGTTTTATTTATAATCGTATTTAATTCAAGAGTATCTATATCTTCAAACGGCATTTCTTCTATTTTTTCTGATCTAACTATTTCTTCTTGTATCCATCTAGCTTCTTTATTATGTTCAGCGCTGTCTGACCAGATTCCTTGCCAGAATTCTTTTAAATTCTCTTCCGATGGAGGATTTATCATATTCGTAACGTTTCCTTTAAGCTTTCTATAATATTGTTTCTCACTTGTTGTAAATAGTCTGTTGTTATCGTTTCTTTCTTTGGCTTTTTTGTATCTTGCTATCCTATGACTCTTGACTAAGAGTTTTTGTTTTAAGGTGTCTAGGTGGTCTTCTATTCTTTCATTAAAATTTTCGTGTGAGCTGTGTTGTTTAGTCTTCGCAATAATTTCATTGACTTTTGTTTCAAGCCTTCTTGATGTGTTACCATTTTTATATTGTGTCAACCTATTTATGTCTTTTCTTAGTAGATCTATGTCTGTTTCCAATCTTTTTTGCCATGGTGGCTCGTTCTTTACTTTAGTTTTATAGCTTGATCTGTCTATATTTATTTTTAATTTAAAATGTTCAGCGACCGTAAGCGCTATGCAATAAATTAGAGAATGTGTATCGGATAAGTTTTCCAGAGATGAAAGTTTTAGCGGGATAATTTTTTGGTTGAATATACTAATAATAGCCGATAATTTACGAGTTGGTCGCATTTTTGGTAATAAAGGTCTACACGTGGGATCTATTCCATTGTATTTTAACATATTTGTTTCTAGTTCATTATTTTGTATCTCTACTAACGAAGGGTCGAATACCGTTTGTGTTTGTATTGTCATTGAGTTATCTATAGTTGATTGACTGCTATGTGGTGCGTTAACGGGTAGTGCGGTATCAAAATATTCAGTCCCTAAGCTCGCGTCGTACTGTAAGGATGGATTACAAGGTGTGAGTGATTGGGTTATTTGTAAAGTGTTATTTTGTTGTGAAATATTTAAACCTTCCTCTTCATCTTTTTTAAGCTGCTCTGCTATTTCAAATTTGATTCTATTTAACTTGTTATCCGATAACAGCTTATTTCTAATAATAACCCGTCTTTGGTCTGCTATTCTCTGCTCTGTTACGTTTATATCTGGGTATTGTAGTTTAAATTTTTCAAATAGTTGTGTGCAATACATTGTTTTGTTTTTGTCTTCTTCAAGTTTTGTAATATATAAGTATGTACGCATGATGAATATGTTCATATCTTTCGTCCATTTCATACGCACTCGTGGTTTTCCCGCCTTGGTGGTCGCAGGCTGAGTAGCTGATGCCACCTGCGAAACATCCTCGGCAGCTGTAACTGCTCTATTGTCTAGTCTGTTGGTTCGGCTGTAGTATTTTTATCGGGGAGAACCCGCCTGCTCAGTCCCCCACCGCCGATGGATCGTATGCTGTGACACCCAGCATCGGCCCCAGATGCGCCCCGACGATCGCCCTCGGGTAGCGGTCCTATACGTTTATTCTTTGATCGAGTCTCCATTTTGAATGGGTTTCCAGAGCCACGTTAGCCACGCCAGTAATATCTCATTCGTGTGTCCGCCCCTCACGTGATTAGATGTCAATCAGGACGTGTGGTTGTTTAGGGGGCTTATTATTATTATTATTATTTTTTGGGAATCTTTGAAATAATTTATATGGCAAAACAAGGTTTGCCCAGTCAGCTAGTGATATTATAAAATGGATATACATTTTAAACTATGAGCATTTACTTACTTTATCTTACTTATGTATGTTTTAATGAAAAAATAAACATTTTCATAACTTGCAATGATTTTGTTTCCATACAAACTGCCCGAACAAAAATAAATTTCCCGACTTCGTTCGTTAAAGAAAATTCAAAAAAAGATAATAATTAAAAATAAAACATTGTGAACAAAAACCATATAGGTAATTCCAGGATTCGAACGCAGACAACGATCAATATCGATCTGCCTTAGTGACCATAAGACCAACTCAAGAATTTGAACCATATCGTATATTTTCATAAAGTTCATTATCGCACAAATACACACAGCTGTTAAAATAGATCACGGCGTTAGCTATTATCCATAGACAGTTAACTTTAGTGTTACTGATGCGCGATATTTTTTATTAATCCACCCTCGTCTTGGTTAGTTTTAGTACTCATTAGCCTTTCAACCTTAATGACAACAATATAATTATTACAATCGCTAAACAAAATGATTTATCAAAATACTTCGCGATAAGGTTTAAATTCGCTAGCTGCTATTACTCAAGTGGGTTCGATATCGTTGGCCACAGACTGTACTTATTGACTTTATTAAACTGCTGAAGGAGCGCTTCTTTGGCCGCCTGAAAAAGGTATTAGAGCTGAAATTTTGCACACACGTTTGTTTCTCGTGACATTGCATTTTAAAAACATGTTTTATATAATCTTTTTTTTTAATACTATAGCTTGTTAGGGTTCCGTACCCAAAGGGTAAAAACGGGACTCTATTACTAAGACTTCGCGATCCGTCTGTCTGTCTGTCTGTCTGTCTGTCCGTCTGTCACCAGGCTGTATCTCATGAACCGTGATAGCTAGGCAGTTGAAATTTTTACAGATGATGTATTTCTGTTGCCGCTATAACAACAAATACTAAAAAGAGATTTTTTTTTTTTTTTTTTTTAAATAAATATTTAAGGGGGGCTCCCATACAACAAACGTGATATTTTTGCCGTTTCTTGCTCGATATTAATAACGGCAACAGGTAGACGCTTGAAATATTCACAGAATGTTAAGTTGTATATTCACTTCAAAAAATAATAATAATTAAATTAAAATTAAATAAATTAAGGGGGGCTACTATACAACAAACGAGATTCTTTTGCACTGTTTTGCGATAATGGTACGGAACTCTTCGTGTGCGAGTCCAACTCGCACTTGGCCAGTTTTTTTTTTCTTTGTCTTTTTGTCCGACTTATGTCAAGATCAAGTTACATAATGTAGTCTTGTTTATCTACACGAGTTGTAAAACAAATATAGCATGTATTGATATCTAGGATAAATGACAAGCAACACTAACGACCAACTTCCAGCGAAGACAGCTCCTTCCAGAACCAGCACATGGGCATATGAGGTAAGAAGCCAGTCGCCAGGGTCGTCAGATAAGGCAGCTTCTTCTCCGAGAGGTAACGAGTTGGCAACCATAGCATGATGTACGCAAACACGGATAGGGTGGTTGCGTGTTGAGCTGCAGGAGACAAGATATAGATGTGGGATTGAACTTTGATGGTACTTAAGATAAGAAAAATAAAAATGTTAAAATAAGGTCTTGCCCTAAGTTTGCCGTAAGTTATTACTGCCCAGAATTTGCTCCTTATTATCGACACTACCGGATGGTGTCTTTTTTTTCAAAATCAGCGTGTTCGATTCCTGGCTAGGAATATTGATTTATCAAAAAAATCAACGATGCGGTTTTAGTTTTTATCAAAATCGGCCCCACGAATCCTTTGAGTGTTTTTTTGCTGTTCCTCATAGTTTCTAACTTTTTTCCACGCTTGGCAAACTCACCCTATATAGGGAAACCAGTTGTATAGGTACACCTATAATTCACCCAAATTTCATCAGTTATGTTTAAGTCCCTTCGGCATAGGGGGCGAGCCTATTGCTACCAACCAGGCACAAGTCCTAACTCCGGGCTGCTACTGAGATATTTTGGTTAGGCAAATACAAAAATACTTCGTGCGACCTGGGCATCCTTGTATCTCATGCTCCACAGTAGCGCTTGTGATCACTGCACCAACGAGGCAATATTTATATATAAAAAAAACTTTTTTGTAAAAAAATACTACCGACTTCCAAATAAAAAACTACAAAGTGGAAAATAACTTTATTTTTGGAAGTCTGTGTCTTTGGTAGGTACCATTTTTTTACGTTGTGGACATAAAAAAATAAAAATAAACTAGCAGATAAGTAGTATTTTTTATTTTTCACTTTTTAGTTGTACCTATCTAATAGGCAAGTAGTTTAGTAAGGTACATATAACGCAAGAATAGATTACCCGAATATCAAGAAACTTGAACATAACCGATGCAATGAGAGATCTGCGTACCCCTTAAGAGCGTACTGGCGTGATGTTATGTTATGAAATGGTATAAACAATGAACAGACATGCGATTGCAGCAATCCCGAGAGGTTTGCCGTTATTTATTGAAGAGTTCTGTTGTATATCTTCGAAGTCCTTAATCAGATCTTCACCAAATTAAAATGGGACCAATTTGGAAACATATTCTATAAAACAAAAAAAGAATTTTCAAAATCGGTTCCCAAATGACAGAGATATCGGAAAAAACTTACATGAAGTCGAACATAGAACCTCCTCCTTTAATAATATAATAATAATATATTTATTTCTCCCACAAAGTACAATTTTGTTTCTATAAATGTTACAAATATTGGAGGTAAAAAGGTTTGTGGGAGTCAGGAATCCAAACTAGGATACCCTGTGCTATGGACTCCTGGCCCCCCTCGCCGAAATTGGGATTTACACAAATTGTATAACGTAGGCCATATAGGACTATTGTAAGAAGAAAAATCAACAAAATAAGAAACCAAAAAAAAAAAATAATAATTAAAATAAAAAACGCGTGTGTATGTATGAGTATGCGAAGCGTGAGTGTGAAGTGGAAGGTGTCGTGTGCGAGGTGTGGTGTTGTGTGTGTGTGTGACATAGAGAGAGTAGGATGGTGTTCTGTGTGAGTACGTATAAAGATGGATGTGTGTATGAATGTGTGCGTAAAAGGGTGGCGGTATGTGTTTATAAAAAAACGCTAAACTAGGATAAGATAGTAAGCAATTTTTCCGTTTCTTCATAGTCAAGTTCTAAAAGCCACTTTGTAAGCTTCTTTTTACAATCTACCCTAGACAATTTAACAACTTCGAGAACTCTGTTAATCTTATTATACAGTCTACTTGCTCTGAAATTGAAGAAATTCTGGGCAAAAGATGTTCTTACCGGAGTTGTTTCACAGACTTCATAGAATCGCCTAGTATTAGCCTTCTGTTTAGCTGTAGCTGTAGAACAGTCTATAGAGGAGTGCTTTTTTACAACTGTTAGCAGTATATAAAGCTGCCTGACCGTTAATACATTTGCTTCGTTATAGAGGGCAGTTGTAGCGTATAAACGTGGTTTGAAGAGAGCAACTTTAAGAAGAAGTCGTTGAGCTCTTTCAACATTTAAGATATTCGTTTTAAACGAGCCGCCCCAAGCGGAAATACCATATGATAGGATTGATTGGCAAAGAGATTCATACATAGTTTTAATCAGTTTCCAACTCGCTACATACCTAAGATTTTTAAAAACATGAACGAGTTTTCTTGTTTTCTGGACCAGATGTGAAATGTGCTGTTTGAAAGATAAGTTTTCATCGATTATTATGCCTAAGTATCTTATCGATTCTGTTTTAGATATCCTTGGGCACATGGTACAGTTTGTGGTTACAGGATTACATGTGTGTGCATAAATATTGACATTATTAGTATGTGACGCTACATTGTGTATTGTAAATGCTATATATTTAGTTTTTCCGGCATTTAAGGTCAGTTTGTTAAGTGCAAGCCAATGAGTCACTATATTAAAGCCTTCCTGAGCCGCAACAAAAGTTTCGTCCCATGAGTTTCCATAAAACGTTAAGGTAGTGTCGTCTGCATACGACATTACATGACAATTTCTGATGTTTAGCTGGCAAAGGTCATTTATGTAGCAAAGGAAGAGGGGAGGGCCTAAGATACTGCCTTGTGGGATTCCAATATTTATCGGTCTTTCTTCACTCAGCGTATTGCCTATCCGAACTGACTGCTTTCGATCTTGTAAATAATTCTGGAATAGTTTTAATTGCGTGTTTCTTATTCCCATAAGTTCTAGTTTGGAAATTAATATACGTGGGCACACAGTATCAAAAGCTTTCTGAAGGTCTAGAAAGATAGTCAGGCATTTTTTCTTATTATCTAATTTACTTACAATATGTTCAGTGAAAGTATGAATACAGTCAGTTGTAGATTTTCCTTTTCTGAAGCCATACTGGTTAGGTGATAAGATGTTTTTATCTTCTAAGAATTTCACAAATCTGTTATTAATAATCCTTTCGTATACCTTTGAAATAGAGGTGAGCAAGGAAATTTGCCGATAGTTAGCCACTTCTTCCTTGCTACCGCTCTTAAAAATCGGGATAACAATTGATTTTTTGAGGGGTTCTGGAAAAATGCCCTCTGCCAAACATCTATTCAGGATATAAGTAAGGGGAGGGACTATATTTTTTTTTTAATTCTTTAGAACCGTTGACATTATATTATCCCACCCTGCTCCACAATCCGAGTGGAGGCTGCTGATGACACTTTCTACTTCCTCTTCAGATGTCTCCAAAAGCACAAAAGAATTACAGGAAGACTTGACAACATTTGCCGCGTTCGTTGGGAGTGGAGAAAGACCATTTGGAATTTTACTTTTCAACTCCATGCCCACGTTTGCAAAGTAGGTATTTACTGCGTTAACTGAATTTTGTGGCGATGATTTAATATTCAAAAGTTCCAATGGTGGTGAGTTAGATTTTTTTAGATTGGTAATATTTTTAATAGCGGACCAAAGTTTTTTGTTATCAGTTCCAGCCGAAGCAAGGATATTCCTGTCATATTGTCTCTTACATTTTTTTATTATGTCATTACAAAAGTTTCTATATCTTTTGTAGGATATTTTTAAGATATTATTGTCAGGATTGTGTTTTAATTTGTAATGCATTCTGTCTCTTGTTCTAATGCACCTCAGGAGGCCAGGAGTAATCCATGGTTTTATGGCAATTTTATTCCTAGGAACTTTAATATTTATTGTGTTATTTATTATGATTTTTTGTAAGTTTTTAATTAAATAAGTCATGAGGTCATTAGGATTTATGTTATTATCGTATAGATTATCAAAGTCAATATTTTTGCAGTCATTTTTCAGATTCTCAAAGTCAATTTTGTTCATAAATTTTGCTTTAGGGTTTTGTCCACCTAAGCGCAGACAGAATAGGGTAGCCTCATGATCAGTAACTGCAGACTGAAGAATAAAAGTAAGAGAAGAAACTGTAGTTTTAACTATCACATGGTCCAGACAACTAGACCCTCTAGTTTGTTCATAATGTACTGGTATCATACCAAAGAAAGAAAGCAGGTCGAGATAGCTTGATGTAGTTACATTTGAATCCTTGATATTTATATTAATGTCTCCCATCAAAATTACATTTTTGAAACCGGATAGTTTTAATAACAGTTCCTGTAAAGTGCGTAAAAAAATATCTAATGTGTGAAAACTAGGCGGTCTGTATATAGCAATTATGGCGGTCCTTTTATTTATTTCAATGAGAAGGCAGTTGGCTTCTGAGATATCTGGTTCTTGTATATTGAAGTTAATGTCGTTATTTATGTAAACGACTACACCGTCATTTTGGTTATAGTTACGTGTAGTTGAGAAAGCAGAGTACCCAGGCACAAGTGGTAAGTTATTTACGGACGAAAGCCAACATTCAGAAAGAATTATAATATCACAGCTCAGTTGCAATCGTTTTAGTAAAGTATTTAGGCTGAGAAAATTTTTGTTTATACTTCTAATATTTTGTTGCAAAATTTTTAAAAATAAATTTGGTTTAGTTATAGTAGCTTTACAAGATTCAGGTTCACAGCTATACAATTCCGTCAGAACTAAATTATCCAAATTGTTTAAATTGTTTAGATCAGGGAATTTTGTTTTTCATAAGTTTTTGGTGTTTGGGATTGCGATTTCGGAGTGATTTGTATGTTGAGCGTTTTTCGTATTGGGTGTATGTGAACAATGAGCATATAGAGATTCTTACGAGAATTAATGTATAATGGTGTGTTAAAGAGATGTGGGTGAATGTATTTAGTAGTGGAATGTGTATAGTCGTGTGGATATGCGTATGAGTAGTTACAAAGATTTGAAAAGAAAAAAACAAACAAGACATGCAAAAACCTAATTGCTAAGATTATAAAATTACAACACGTGTTAAATAGTCAGATTTTCGGTACCAGTATTTCAAGATCGGCTTCACACTTAACTATTATTGGCTTTTCTGGTTCACTTCTTCGCAGGAAAACTCTACCAGCTGAGGTCCAACAGTATGAGTAGTGATGCTCTTTCGCGAATTTTCTAGCTAGGAAGAAGAGGTGTTGGGTTTGAGGAGGCAAAAAGTCAGACACATAGATGGGTTTGGCTGGGCCGTCCATATTTAAGTGTTTAGAGCTGAGCTTGTTCAGCTTGTTATTTGAGTTGAATTGTCTTACTTTTTTAATTAAGTTTTCTTTATTAGTAGTGCTAGCTAACTCGACTATAATTTTTGATGCTTTCTCCTTTTTGCTCATGCTATAGACCTCTCTAATTTCCGATCTTTGAAGAGGAGCGCTAACTGCATTTGCTGTATTTAAAACAATCAAACTGAGTTCCTCTTCACTTTCTTTTAAAGATAAAGGAACATTTTTAATTTCTATCTTTTTGGTGTACAGCATTCGCTCTAAGTTGTCAACTCTTTCCTCAAGTTGGTGAATATACTTGCGGTCCGTTTTCTTTTCCGATTCTAACAGGTCCAATTTGGTCCGCATATCCTCATATTGGCTAGATACAAAGGCGATGGAATCTTTAATTTCGGAGTTTTGTTTTAACAACTCCGTCATCATATTATGCAATACACTTAACGAGGCATCTGTTTTGTTACTACGTGATTCAGAGTTTTTGCAGTGAGAGTAGATCAATTTTTGCATATTATTCATAAAGCGCTCGTTTCTTGTAGTAACATATTCATTTGTTTGAATATTAGTTAAATTTGGTGCCGACCCACAATGGGTGCTTTTTTGTGTTTGCAATGTGGCACATTTTGCTTGAGAATCTACGATTATTGGCGTTGAAGGAGATGTACCAATCTGGCTAACATTTTGTGTTGGGTTGCCAACCTGCAGTAAATTCGGTTCAACCTGTGTTGGTGTTGAAGGAGGTGAACGACGTGGCATCCTGTTATAAGTTTCGCTTTCCGTCCACCCAATATATAAACGATGACACGTTTCGAGAGTAGTAATATCAGATGTCCCAAAAAGTTCTGTAAATTGCGGGGCTCGAACTCGAGACTCCACGCTCCGTCGATTGCAGGTAGCGGCTTACGTCTCTAGGCTACTGAGACTGTTAGCGATTGTTGCGAATTAGGCGATGTGTTAACAATACTAATAGGGTCACAGACGTGTGTCATTCAAGTGACCAAAGGTCATTCACCTCGGCACAAAGACAAAGTAGTTTTTATTAACGATCACTTTAAATTCTCAAAACTTTGAAAATGTTTTTGCTTGTTTCTTCTGCAATAGTTTATGCATTGATTTAGTTTTTTCACTGTAGGTTTTTAATTATGTTGCGCACGTATTGGTGTAATTTTAGATCAATTTATAGCACTTTAAACTAACTTTTTGAAATAAAATGTTCGCGGGTACCAAAAACACGTCTGCTCGGCACAACATCCAGGCGGGGGGGGGGGGACCAATATGAATACTCACTCCCTGTCGATATATAACTGCATACGCAAGCCAAGGTAACCATAGTGTTGAAGTACAGAAGCAGCATCAGGAATAGCCAGAAGCCGTGAGTTCTGGGGATCAGGGGAAAGGAGTTGAAGTCGATAGTAGTTAAGAGCATGGCGCCTCCGATGGCGAAGATCAGCCCGCAAGGCAGCAAGTTCAGGTAATGAGAGAGCCCCAGCGTGTTGACGGATACGCCTACCATTTTCATTAGTTCCTGTGAAAGAGATTTACATAAATATACATACATATATAACATGCATGGCACGCGACCGTTGAACAGACAACACGTAATTATTTTGCTCCGTTATTTTTTAAACATACAAGTCGGAAAAAGTTAGTGTTCATACTAGTAAGTTATACCATTGTGAAGCTGTGACAAAGGACTATGCAATATTGATTACAGCATTCCCAAAACTACCGGATTTCGTGAGTAATTAGCAAATAAATCCTCAAAATCTTGGTAACAAACAATACCTACGCCAACTTACGGCCGGCTCGCTGTACGCACACAGACACAGGACACGCAGGTGCGGGATGCAAGTGCCCATTTCTCAGAATTTTGGAAATCATACTTATTTCTTCATGTTAATATCTGCATGTAAATATTATAAACATGACGCTTGCTTCTGGGATGCGGTGGACAGTGTATTGCGGTGAATATAATTGGTGTTCTCTACAAGTTTCATTGTGACTCTAATTTTATTCAAATAGAAAAACAACGAGACGCCGTTACAAAAGTTTAGTGCAGTTAATATCTAGTGAGTTAATGTAAACAACCTCACCGCTCAGCGCAAGTATAAACCGCTTTTATGATTAACCATCGATAGACACTTTTTGCCTGCCATTTGCTACATACAAGCGCTTTTGATCACTTCTGTTATTTATTTCGCTGGGACAAAATGTCTAAAAAAAACTGCGCAGGTTGCATGGATGTTATTGATAACAGAGAATGCTTGCAATGCTGTTCTTGCCAACTCTGGTATGATGTACTGTGTGCAAATGTTTCCGAAAAACGGTTTAAAGTTATAAGTCAAAGGCTTAAGAAATCTTGGATATGTACTGCATGTCGTAATAACTAACCCAAGGGTGACAATTCAAGACATTTGCAATTTGTTTGGTGAAAATTTTGCTCAAGCTTTCAGCTGTCCAACAGCAGTTCCGGCTCAGTCTATTCCAAACATAAATCCTAATATATCCTCCTCTGCATTATGTACATTATCTATTGATTTTAGAGAAATTTATAGAGGTTCAAAAGGATTAGATGAAGCTAAGGGTGCTGGCAGTGATGATATCCCTCCAGTCTTTATCAAACGCTGTGCTAAGGCCTTAGTCGAACCCTAATATCCAATAACCGTTTTTTTTTTTGTAGATCCTTACAAGAAGGAGTCTTTCCACATAAATGGAAGGAAGCTGTAGTTGTACGTATTTTCAAGTTTGTAGAAAAACACTTTCTTGCCAACTATAGGCCTATCTCAATTTTAGTAACTTTTGACAAGGTATTTGAAAAAATCATTAGCAAACATCTCATGTGGTATCTCAAATCACAAATTACTGAGTACCAACACGGCTTTTTCCACCACATCTACCACCACTAACCTTCTGTGCTTCACTTCTGCTTTATCTGGTTGTCTCGATAAACGAATCTCAGTGAAGGTAAGGTGATGCAAAGGGCACGTTTTGACCATATTAGTAGAATCGGGATCAAACTAGCTTCATACCCTGCTGGTAGCAAAGCGTTTTGGTTCCTGGCTAAGTCGGTTGAATCAAACTTCTGTCGCCCCTCACTACCACCATTGCTGAGGCCCGACGGGTCACTGGCGCACTCCGCCGAGGACAAGGCAAATTTGTTTGCTCTCTTTTTGCGGAATCTTCACGTCTGAACTCTGATGGCGCGCGGCCCCCTCCGTCTCCTGTTGCATGTGGGACAAGTATGTCGGATATTCGCATCCATCAGAGGGAGGTCTGTAAGGTGTTGCGTAACCTCGACGTGAACAAAGCCAGTGGCCTCGACGGGATACCGGCAATTGTACTAAAAACTTGTGCACCTGAATTGTCTCCGATCCTGACACGCCTATATCGCCTTTCGATAGTGACTGGAAAGGTGCTGTCTACGACACATTTGCTGTTCATTCTTAAACGTTCATTCTTCAATGTACTTCATTCCTACCTACATTCGTTCAAAATCATTCATACAACTCTGTACGTTGCTCGTTTAAAAATTATAAAAAAGATTGTAAGGTCTTTATTAAACCTACTTATTTCTACAAATTTCTTTGTTTAATTTATCATAAACAAATTTGGCGACCGTGACAGGACCTACAATCATCGGATCGAAGCTAAATATCCACTCAGATTGTTCCCGTGCCAAGGGCACTCGAAGGAAATCGTCGACACCGGACGAAAGCTACCAGTACCAACGGAAGGCTGTGTTTGAAATCCAAATTCGCAGTGCCTGTGGACTAGCATCCTACTTCTACCCGGGTCGAGCACCCGTACCTTCATCAAGAAGCCATTCTGGGAACTCTGCTGAGACTACGGAACTCCGATCAAGCCAAGAACGAGTCAGAAGAATCACTACAATAAGCTCCTGGCATACCTTGAAGACAACGATATCATCAGTGACCGCCAATACGGCTTCCACTGAAATCGGTCAGCTGGGGATCTTCTAGCGTATGCCATTCACGTGTGAGGCATTCGAGAGGCACGGGAAAGCGCTTGCTGTCTCCCTTGACATCTCGAAAGCATTCGACAGGGTCTGGCATGAGAGCCTTATTAGTAAGCTTCCTTCCTTCGGTCTGCGCGGAGGAGGAGCTAGCGACCTGTATGGCAGCGATGAAGGTCGAAACAAACCTGGAACCAACTCAGGATGCCTCCTCGCCTGGGATTACCTCGGACGAGGACTGCTATCCACCGGGGGAAGAGAGAGCGGAAGAGGACAGCATCCTCGGCTCCTCTCCCTTGCGGGACAACTATCATCCTGCAAACCAACCTCCAGCACAGTCAGACCGCGTCGGCTAACCTGCGCAGAGTGCTGGAGAACCAACAACAAAAAACAATTGCCATCATACAAGAGCCGTGGATTAGGGGCGGCAGAGTATGTGGCCTTGGCAACATCGGAGGTAAGTTGCTGCTTGACACCTCCGTCAATAACCCACGTGCCTGCATCTTTGTACCAAAACATGTACATAACTTATTAATTAGCGAATTCTGTTCAAGGGACCTGACAGTAACCAGGCTTTTCCGAACTGAGCAGAAACTTCCGGACATAGTACTAGCCTCGGCTTACCTGCCAGGCGATGGAGACGTGCCTCTGCCAGAGCTCGCCTCACTGGTCAAGTACTGTGAAAAGGAGAAATTTGAACTGATCATCGCGGCAGACTCCAATGCGCATCACACGCTCTGGGGCAATGTCAAAACCAACAACCGAGGTGAAAAAATGCTTGACTTTATTCTTAGTAATAATCTTGTACTACTCAACAAGGGCTCGGAACCTAATTTAATTAATTAATTAAACCTACCTTTATAAACGCAAGATCTCAAACAATCATAGACTTAACAATAGCAACACTAGGTATCACCGGCTCCATCCAGGACTGGCATGTGTCCAATGAGTTATCATGCTCAGACCACAGGTGGATCCGATATACCATTAAATTCAACATAACTAAACCACAGCCGAGAAGGGTTCCTCGCAACACAGACCGATCCAAGTTTGTGAGACTTATCAAAACTGAACTGAGTAAATTGCCCTCTTTTCCGGCTGAAATACCAGTAACCAATTTAGACGAATACGTAACACATCACAACCATCCTTCTATCTAGCTATGAACAGTCGTGTCCCCTCACCATACCAAGACAGGGTGTTAGGCAGTCCTGGTGGAGCTCCGAACTGAAAAGACACCGGCACAAGCTGAGAAGGCTGTTCAATAGAGCTAGGAACACGCGGTCGCCAGAGGATTGGGACTGTTACACAACAAAACGCAGAACTTATAAAAAACTAATACGCCTCCGGGGAAAGACCAGTTGGAGGCGTTTTTGCACTAACATTGAAAATAACAACCAGGCATTAAGGGTCAAAACCTGTTTTGCTCAAGAGACTGACCTTTCTATAGGATGCCTGAAAATATAGACAACACCTTTACAATAAACGACGCAGAAACAAGCAAATTACTTCTAATGACGCACTTCCCGGGCTGCCAGATCGCCACCTTGCAAAGCTGGGAACCATACAGGGAAAGGGCCACGAGTAGCCTGGATTGGGAGGAGGCGTTAGAAGTCGTTGACAAAGATAAAATAACGTGGGCAATCAACACCTTCCTACCTTTCAAGGCAGCGGGTAAGGATGAAATCTTTGCAGCTCTGCTCAGGTGGAGCGGCGATCTACTGGCTGAATACCTCGTTAAGGTATTTCGAGCCAGTCTGGCCCACCGCTACATCCCCTTGAAATGGCGCGAAGTAAAAATAATTTTCATTCCAAAACCAGGTAAGGGTGATTACACCCAGCCTAAATCTTTTAGGCCCATAAGCCTCTCCTCGTTCTTTTTGAAAACATTGGAGAGGCTGGGGGACAGAAAGATCAGAAACCAGATTTCGGTACAAAAACCTTTACACCCAAACCAACACGCCTACTGTGCAGGCAAATCAACTGAATCAGCACTCCACAGTGTAGTCTCACGCGTGGGTAGTACTCTCAAAAACAAAAACCCAACCTTAGCCGCTTTCAGTGATATTGAAGGTGCTTTTGACAAAACTAATTTTACTAGCATCGGGCAAGCACTCGCCATGCACGGTGTTGCACCGACGCTCGTTGAATTGATTAATAACATGCTAAAAAACCATGCTATTCGTGAGTAGGGGCTGCCCACAAGGTGGGGTGCTGTCCCCGCTTCTGTGGAATTTGGTCGTTAATGAGCTCATTGCAGAGCTCAACGCCAGCAGTCTATACTCGGTAGGATACGCAGATGACATAGCAATTCTGATTTTGGGGCAATTTGAGGGCATCTTATGTGATCTCATGAGAAAGGCCTTCAAAATAATCGAGAACTGGTGCACAAAGCACGAGCTATCGGTTAACCCCTCAAAAACGGAACTAATAATGTTCACAAACAAACTAAGTCTTGGATTACATAGGCTCCCAAATCTTTTCAACACAGAATTAACACTTAAAGAGAAGAGAAGAGGTCAAGTACTTGGAGGTGATCCTTGATAGCAAATTGCTCTGAAACAAGCATCTTGACTACAAACTCAACAAATGCACAATTGCACTCTACCAGTGTAAAAAAAATGTTAGGAAAAACGTGGGGCCTCTCTCCAAAGATTACTCTGTAGCTATACACAGCGGTGATCAGGCCAATGTTGGCTTATGGCGCTCTGGTTTGGTGGACGAGGACAGAACTCTCGACCACCATCACCCGACTCCAACGTTTCCAGCGACAGGCCTGTTCAGCTATCACTGGCTGCATGAGAACCACCCCAACAGCAGCCATGGAGATAGCACTACAAATAACACCCCTGGATTTGTACATACAGCAAGAGGCGGCGCTAGCTGCCATCAGGCTAATGCATCTAGGCATATGGGGCAATAACCTCACTAGTCCACACGCTAAAATCCTGGACCGGGCGATTGAGTATCAACCTCTCATCGCTTCCCCGTGTGACAAAATTCAAAAACAACCTATCTTCAACAAAAACTATAACATACAAACAATTGAGGAAGAAAGGGATGAGTCAGGAGCTAATGAAGTAGTAGTAGTAGTAGTAATTTACACAGATGGCTCGAAAACGAATAACGGTTCAGGTGCTGGCGTACACTCCCTTGACCTCAACATTAACTTTCACATACCGCTAGGCACACACAGTTCGATATCTCAATGTGAATGTGTCGCCTTAACACAAGCTGCAAAAACCGTAAAGCGTTTAGGCATCCAGAACTACGGTGTCAAATTCCTATCTGATAGTCTGGTCGTGCTCATAGCTTTAGAAAACAAACTAACAAACAACAAACTTATCTTTGAATGCCACCTCGCCCTGGAGAGTATATCGAAATCCAATCGAATCACTCTCCAGTGGATCAAGGGGCATAGTGGATCCCTAGGCAATGATTCCGCAGACGAACTTGCGAAAAGGGGCTCTGAGATGTTAGTGCTAGGCCCGTACCCACTTATCCCCTTGCCCTTCTCGCAATTTCGTAAGTGGATTCGCCAAAGATCAACAGAACTACATAATAACAGATGGTCACGGGCAACAGACTGTAGACAGTTGAAATTGGCTTTGCCAAACGTACACCCGCGTCTTACTAAAAATCTCCTCAGCCTGAGTAGGAATAACCTGAAAATAATTATAGGGACAATAACGAGCCACACCCTTCTAAACAAACATTTATTCAACATAGGCGCCACGGACAGTCCGCTTTGCAGGGGTTGTTTTAACGCCGAAGAAACAGCCGCCCACGTAATCTTGGAACGCGAGGCCGTGGCATCTCAACGCGAAGAAATCCTCGGAAGAGTGAGGTCGCTTCGCGAAGCCTGTGAAGTTCCCAGGAAGCTTCTGTGCTTTTGGACGGAGCTAGGCTGGCTGTGTTAGGCAGTATCTCGACATTCTTGGTGTTACGTTAACATTGACCCTCAATGTTGATCCATTCATTGAGGCAAAGGCTCAGTTGGTTGCAAAAAAGTTGGGGATCCTTGCAAAGGTGAGACGGTACTTCACGCCTGAACAGCTGCTCAAATTGTATAAAGCGCAAGTTCGGTCATGCATGGAGTACTGCTCTCACCTCTGGGATGGATCTGCCAAATATCAACTTGATGCACTTGAGTCAATTAACAAACGGGCACGGTACCGATGCACTGGTCTCCTCAAAGCTCCAGAGACTCGAACATCGACGCCAAGTGGCCAGTCTGTCGGTTTTTTATCGGTTACATTTCGGGGAGTGTGCGATGGAACTGTACAATTTGATTCCGTCTAGCCCTTTGCATCATCGGACTACAAGACGTACGGCAATGCGCCATCGGTACATGGTGGATATCCCACCAATACGCACATAGCGTTTTGCGAATACTTTCATTGTCCGCACAGCTAAGGAGTGGAATTCCCTGCTGGAGTTTTTGTTTCCTGATAGCTACAACCTAGGGGTCTTTAAGTCAAGAGTGAATAGGTGACTTCTAGGCAAGCGTGCTTCTGCGTCGACCACATCATCGCTTACTATCAGGCGAGATAGTGGTCAAACGCGAGCCTATCGATAAATAAAAAAAAAGACTTAAAATATTTTTTGTCGCTAAATCTATCTAATATATAAAATTTCCATGTCACAATGTTGGTTACTGTACTCCTCCGAAACGGCTTTACCGATTTTTACCAAATTTTATATGCGTATTCAGTAGGTCTGAGAATCAGCTACCATCTATAAAAAAATTAGAAAAAAAAAATTGGTTTGGTAGGGTAGGTAGGGTAGGGTAGGTAGGGTAGGGTAGGTAGGGTAGGGTAGGTAGGGTAGGGTAGGTAGGGTAGGGTAGGTAGGGTAGGGTAGGTAGGGTAGGGTAGGTAGGGTAGGGTAGGTAGGGTAGGGTAGGGTAGGTAGGGTAGGGTAGGTAGGGTAGGGTAGGTAGGGTAGGTTTTTTTTTCTTAACACTATTCCCCGCCAACGATATTGGCGCCTTATGTGCTTAACCTCAGTCGTTCCGGTCAATCTTTTATGCCTCTCGTACATTCATTCCTCATACCAGTTCTTTCTTGCATTCATCTTCTTGCATTCTGTGGGTAAGGGTCCCACTTTTATTAGTCTACTCTATGGGCATGATTTATTTCTTAAAAAAATAGTTAATAATACTAAAATACAGTGTGCTATAATTACAACTGAGCAAAAAGGTGCCATTAAAAACAATTAGAGCAAAAGGTGCTAATTACATCATATTGAGCAAAGGTGCTGTTTATCACAGAATATACAGTAGTAGTTTATCACAGAAAATAGGGTAAAAACTATATAACAGCTAGGGATAGAAACACAACAGTGCAACTATCACACAATTAACACAGAAATTAACATTCAATAAACTTAGGTACTAACATGAAATACTGCCGGTTACACATGTCCAGGCTGCATTCCGTGCTTGCATTTAAATATCATACATAATACTAATGAAGCACGGTGCGCCTCAGGTTTTATTTCGATGTATAACCGCAGTGGCTACTCTAATACAGTATTCCAAGAATCTTTCCCTATATTTCTTGTCCATGAGCCCATGCAGGCTCTCCCTCGTTATTTTCCTGTCCAGCTCACATTCAAGTTGGTAGCGCTCCCTGATAAATAACGGGCATTCTACAAGTATGTGCTGGACAGTCTCTGCCACGCCTGGATCGCAGACGCACGATGGGCTATCCTTACACTTGAAGCGATTCAAGTATTCAGAGAACCCACCGTGCCCCGTCAAAACTTGCGTGAGGACGCCTTCGGGCCGCACCTGTTGTACGATACGGAAAGCCGCTATTGCATCCGGAAGAAACATTTTCGTCACCGAAGCAGTCTCGCCCGACACATATCTTCGATTCCATTCATCAAGCGATTCCAAACGGATCTGTCGCTTGATAAATGAAACCGGACACTGGTCGTAGTCCGGCTTCCTCCGTAACGACAATGCTGCTTCCTTAGCCAACTCGTCCGCTCGCTCATTCCCCGGCAGGCCCGCGTGGGCCTTGATCCAGAACAAAGTCACAGCTTTGCTCTGGCACAGGGCGTGAGCCAGATTTGCGCGCGCGCGAACTGCCAGGGGATGGAGTGAGCCATGGTTTGCAAGCGTCTGCAATGCGGACATTGAGTCGCTGTACAACCCATAGCTCGCCTCTTGCCGCGCGAGGATCACTTCTGTCGCCTTGCAAATGGCCAGGAGTTCCGCCTGGTAGACCGTGCAGTACGCGGCAAGGCTAAGCTTGAGGTTCCGGATTTCGCCCTCATTATCCCAAATGGATAATGCGGCTCCGACCTTCCCCTCAATCTTGCTGCCGTCGGTGAATATTCGCACCGCCTGCACATTGTTACTGTCTAGTATCTCTTGGTCTGCCAGGCACATGAACTCCAGGGGCGTTTGTGTAGCTGGATGAGGGGCTTCTGCAAACCTCACCGCACCCTCGATCTCCCTATCTCCTGGCACAAACCGGGATGACCCTCTCCTCGCTTTATACAGGTCGGCTGCCTCTTGTATGCGCAGGTCTAGAGGTAGTATCCCAGACAATGCCAGCGCCGAGTTCAGAGAGACAGTACGGTAAGATTTGCAGAGCTTCTGAGCGAATCCTCGTTGAACAGAGCCTAACTTCTTCCGTATACCCAACTTCTTTGCAGCGGGTGCCCAGGCGGCGGCTGCGTATGTCACTATGGGCTCAATCGTTGCCATGTAAATTGTGTGTATTACTTGTGTGTTTAATCCCCAGCTCACCTTTGCCGCTCGGGACAGCCGCTTGTATACGTTAGCTGCCCTCTTGCAGACGTTCGCGGCATGCTCATTAAAAGTGAGCTTTTCGTCTATGGTTAGACCCAGCAACTTCATTTTCTTGACCATACCGATGCCGACCCCGGCCATGCTCAGTATTGGAGTGTCGTACTTAAGCTTATTGGTTATGGTCATCGCACAGGTTTTGTGCGGTGCAAACCTCAGCTTATTTCGGACGCCCCAACCCTGAACATGGGCGAGGGCTGCATTGGCAGATCGTGAGACTTCAGTCGCTGTGTCCCCATCTACGACCAAGACTATATCATCCGCGAACGCCTGCACGAAAATTCCACGCTGCTCAAGGTCCTGCAGTAGTGGGTCCAGAACGAGGTTCCACAGGATTGGACCACCGATCGACCCCTGGACACAGCCCTTGCTAGTCTCTCGCGTGCATTCCTCCCCGGCATACCGAACCTTGACCTTCCTACCGTCGAGATAGCTGTCTATCAGCCTCCTGACGTTAACCGGGCACTTTTCCTCAGCCAGTCTGACCCTTATGGCTGGCCACCAGGCACTATCGAAGGCGCCCTCTATATCCAATGACACCAGGACAATTAGCTTCTTCAGCCTCAACTTGTCCTTTACGTGCTCCACTAGCGTATAGAGGGCGTCCTCGGTGCTCCTCTGGGGCATGAAGCCAAACTGACGAGTACTAAACCGCGGTACAAGCTGATATTTTAGACGCGCTACGACCATCCTCTCCAGGATCTTCCCCAGAACAGGCAGTAGACCGATTGGTCTGTATGCCTTAGGGGTGGTGTAGCTATCCTTGCCCGGTTTTCTGAGGACTACAACTGTAGCCTCCTTCCAGGTGGTCGGGAAGTGTGCCAATTCAAGACACTTATTGTAGAGGGCAAGGAAAGCGTCTGGGTCCTGGTGAATCGCTCGACTGCAGATATCAGAAGTCAGTCCATCCCCTCCTGGTGCCTTTTTGGGATTGAAACCCGCCACGGCGGACTTCAGCTCCAGCGTCGTAAATGGGGGATCATGATGTTCATCATGGGCCCACTCATTTACTCGGCTGGCTGCTTCTCTAATTCGCCTGTGGTCAGCGTTGTCCTGGTCTACTCTGTCTTCGGGGTAGAACGTATCTGCAAGTAGGGCGGCCGACTCACTCGGATTGAGGAACGCACCATCGCTGCAAAGGGTCAGTTCTTCTTGCCTTTTGGTGGTCCTACGAATGATCCTGTAGAAACTCTCCCAAACTCCCTCACGATCCTGCCTCCGGCAAAACTCCTTCCAACTGGCGATTTGGGCATTCTTTGCCTGCATCTCATACTCTTCTTTTGCTTTCAGATACTCGCCAACGACCTTCGCTCGCCGGACCGGCGCGGCATTGCGGATGCGGTTCTTCTTTGTCATCACTTCTCTCTTCTTCACAGTGAGCTCCTCGGACCACCACGGACACGTAATTTTGGTTTTATTATTTAATTTTGGGATAAGCACAATCAAACATGTCTCTGTTATTACCTTTATATATTTTTCTACTATTATATCTAAATTTTCTCGACTATTTATCCGTTCTATATTTTCTAAATTTATATTACCTTCAGTTTTCAATTCCCCCAATTTGATTTCAAATGCATCCCAATTTGCTTTCTTAGTGTTAAACATCCTAGTACTTCTAGTGATGCTAACACCTTTTTCCCTTTTCGTATTAACTTGGAAAAATATCGTGTTGTGGTCCGAGGATGTTGCTCCCGTGTCGACCCGCCAGCCGTCCACCAGTTCAAAAAGGTCGAGCGAACATGCCGTGACGTCCACGTGGCTTCTATACGCTCTACCACCTCTGATGGTGTCAAAGGTGGGAGCGTCACCAGTGTTTAGTACCTGAAGCTCGAGTTCGTCCAGGGTAGCGGACATTTCCTCTCCCCTGGGATCTTCTTTGATGCTGCCCCACCAAGCACTTTTCGCATTCGCGTCGCCACCTATCAGCAACCTACCGTTGGCCACTTTCGCGTTGATCCGGGTCATCTGGTCCAAGTATGGCCCTATGGGTTGGTCTGGCTCGAAGTAATAGGAGACTACTGCGATTTCCCAGGCTTTGGTTCGGATCCCCACCACAACGATGTTATTTGTGGTGAGTTTCGGGTAGGGTATGACGTCCAAGTCATGATCAAAGACGGCTATCGCCGCCTTAACCCTCCCACTTCCATCAACCTCGCACTGGTAGATTCTCGCTCCACGGTAGCTCTTCATACTTCGTGCTCCTCCCACATACGGCTCCTGAATCAGTGCCCACGAGATCTTTCGTTCACTGGCCTCTAGAAAGAGTTCGGTGGTAGCCAGTTCCTTACGCTGTAAATTCGCTTGGGCCACGCGGTATGGTCTTGCTGTTTGTTGGACAGAAGTCCCCGGGGTGCCCTTAGCAATACGCTATGGATGAGCGGGCTATAGCGTCCCACCTTCTCCTAACTGTGCACTCTGAGCTGAAGGCGTGGTGGTGCGTGTTGTCAATTTTGGCACGCGTGCAGTTACAGCAAGTTGGTGGCAGGCCAGCGCCGAAGTCCGCGCACTCCGTCCTCATGTGAGGTCCGCCACAGTGGCTGCACTTTGCTACGGACTCCGTGCAAGTGCGTCGGCTGTGCCCATACCCGAGGCAGAGCGAGCACTGAACAAGCGGGGACTGGTCCTCGACCCTCACCCGCTTGAGGTCCAGATGCACCGATCCCACCTCGAGCATGCGCCGCCAAACCTCTGTGGCGACTCTCAACACTAGGTGGCACATGTGCGGGTTCCTGTGGCGCTTCCTATATAGAACTTCCACTGTCTTCTGTCCTTCGTTAAGGTCTTTGAAGACGTGTTTGTTTTGATTTTTTAAGGCTTTGATCATATCGTCATTGCTGTTAAGCTGCACTACGTCCCTCACCAGAATTTGTGGGTTTTTGTTTTTGATATTCTGGAACTCCAGCTCAGGTGCTTTACTGAGCCTTTCTGTCAGTTTTCGCCTTTCTTCCTCCGTGCGACAGCCCATTATCACTTTCCTATCCTTTGCTTTCCTTACATTCTCGACTTGTATACCCCCTTCCTTGGCGTTTACGACTTTTCTGATTCTGTCCAGGACTTGCTCACCGGACTCCTCCTCGTCCTTGGCCGTCACTACAATTGAATGCAGTGCCGTGAGTTTCGGTGTTTGGATGGCAGGCCGACTTGCCGCTACTCTGGCATAGGAGAGTTTCTCCATATGTTCTTGGCCAGCTAGTAGTGCCTCTTTCAGCCTGTCCATTTTCTCACTATTAACGGCCAAGTTGCGACTATGCTCCTCCAGGGCCTTCTTGAGGGATTCTGCATCTACCTCTCTGATGGGCACTGGAGAAGGGGTGGAGGCTTCCTCGGTCTTCTGCGCCTCCTGGACTTGGGTACTCGTAATGAAGTTCTTGTCGGTTGGGGGTATCTTGGCTCTCTCCTGCTCGAGCTCCTTTACGAGTTGATAGAGCCGGTCTGCCTGTGCCTTCACTTCGGCCTTGATCTCATTTTTTGTGGTCTTTGATGTGGTCATTAAAGATTTGATTTTATTGGAACATATCCTTGCCTCTTGTATTTTTGTTCTTTGGGCAGGCGGGCTTCTGACCTCAAATGACACTGATCCCTTTGCCGTCGCTGGTGGTGTTCGGACTGGCAACTTTGGGGAAGTGCCCTTTGTGTCAACTTTGCCCGCCTCCCATTCACCCACACTCCTCCTGACGCTCTGCGTCGAAGGTCCCGGTTTCTCGGTAACCATCTGTGGGCTTTTACTACGTGAGATTGTAACTTGAGACCGGCTCTTAATGGGCGTGCGTACACCAGGCATTCCGCTCATCCTGACTTGTGTAGGTTGTGGGGATTAGTGTCGTTTCTAAGAGGGGTGGTGTAAAGAGCACCCCAATTGTGTGTAAAATTTAAAGTAAAATGAAAAAGGGGGTATTGTAAAAGATACCCCGCTTTTTGTGTCAGTGTTGAGGTTCCCCTTCTCAATTAGGGTACTTGTCAACGAAGTTAAAACCTTACAATAAGTCCTAGCCTATAGTATAGTAGTACAATAGTACTTCTATATGTCCTAGTCTAAAATTCTAAGAATTTAAATTGCAATAAATGGTAGAAGTCTTATTTTAAAGTATAGTAGCACAAGTTACTACTATACGTCCACAATTCGAAGGGGCTTCTCGAGCCAGACAGAATAAGTCCAAGCTCGGATGTTCCAGCCCTGACCTGGGCCGAGATAGGACGAGGGGGGTGCGGTAATAAAATAAGGGGTGGGGGGGGGTTTCTGACGGGGCTAAAAGATAGGGCTCCTCAAGCCGGTCACAATGGACCCAAGCTCGGGTGGTCTGCCTCTATATTTTGCTGTGATAACACGAGGGGAGAAATTATTTTGAGGGGGGTTGGGGGGGGGGGGGTAAAATCCAAATTTTGGAGGCGGTGAAGGCGGGGGGGGGGGGGAGGGGAAATTTTTTGGGGGGAAATCTGTTGGGGCCAAGAAATAGGGCTCCTCAAGCCGGTCACTATGGACCCAACCTGGGTGGTCTACCACTATTTTTGGCCGAGATATCCCGAAGGGGGTAATCTCTAAAAATAAAAGTTGGGGGGGGGTAGGTATTTGGGGAAGTGGGGAGGGAATGTCCAACACAAGTCCAAACTCGGGTGACGTCAGGCCAGGGGTTGAGGAGTTCCCTCGATGTTTCCTGTTAAGAATTTTATGGAGCTGTTCTATAGTCAGCTCTATAGTCAGCTCGGTACAAGCCACCACGCGGATAACGATCCTCGATGTCTTCCACCTTCAGGATTTTTCGACCACGTTTTTTCTTTGAGGTTAAGTATGGAAAACGTGGTCTCTCTGATTAATTTTTATCCGCGCGAGTCTGTGCCTTAAAAATCTGAAATTCAGTAAGGTGCTGAGGGCCACAGTGGGGGTGAATATCCCGTGATAAAAATACTATGTCTTCGCTTTAAGTTCCGAGTTATTCACTAGCGAAAAAACACTTTTAGGTTATGAACCGGAACTGCACTGTTAAAAGTTTGCACCACACTATTGAAAAGTTTTGCTGTCGGAAACTTCACGACTCGTCGATGGCCCATAGGTGGGCAAAACCAGTATTTGTCTCTCGCCCCCAGGCGAAGTCTTGGAAGAAGGGTGGTATTTCTTCTTTCGCCTGCAGGTCTCCGGTGTTGCACCGGAAAAATCTGGGGGACACCTCAGAATGTGCGGGCAGCGAGGGCGCAGCCCAGCACTCCAAAAAATCAGGGGCTCACCACTCAGAATTCAACAGCGTTTAAGGGTTTATGAAAAATACTTTCTGAATTTTTCTTCTTTTACCCAGGAAAAATACCAAAAGTGGAGTCCGATGACTTCTCTTGGTGCGCGCATACAGCACTCACTAGCCCGAACACTCTGAGCTATCACTCACTGAAAACTGCGATAAGTTTCCGATTTTCCCGATTATTGAGCGCGGAGTTGCTTAAAACTGAACTAGCGAAGGCGGGGGATCGCGAGAGACCGGGAGGGTAGGGTAGGTAGGGTAGGGTAGGTAGGGTAGGGTAGGTAGGGTAGGGTAGGTAGGGTAGGGTAGGTAGGGTAGGGTAGGTAGGGTAGGGTAGGTAGGGTAGGGTAGGTAGGGTAGGGTAGGTAGGGTAGGGTAGGTAGGGTAGGGTAGGTAGGGTAGGGTAGGTAGGGTAGGGTAGGTAGGGTAGGGTAGGTAGGGTAGGGTAGGTAGGGTAGGGTAGGTAGGGTAGGGTAAGTAGGGTAGGGTAGGTAGGGTAGGGTAGGTAGGGTAGGGTAGGGTAGGTAGGGTAGGGTAGGTAGGGTAGGGTAGGTAGGGTAGGGTAGGTAGGGTAGGGTAGGTAGGGTAGGGTAGGTGGGGTAGGGTAGGTAGGGTAGGGTAGGTAGGGTAGGGTAGGTAGGTAGGGTAGGGTAGGTAGGGTAGGGTAGGTAGGGTAGGGTAGGGTAGGGTAGGGTAGGGTAGGTAGGGTAGGGTAGGTAGGGTTTTTTTTTTTTTTTGCCACGGTATCCGTGCAAGTGCGTCGGCTATGCCCATACCCGAGGCAGAGCGAGCACTGGACAAGCGGGGACTGGTCTTCGACCCTAACCCGCTTAAGTTCCAAGTGCACCGACCCATCCTCGAGCATGCGCCGCCAGACTTCTGTGGCGACCCTCAGCACTAGGTGGCACATGTGCGGGTTCCTGTGGCGTTTCCTATATAAAACTTCCACTATCTTCTGTTCTTCACTTAAGTCTTTGAAGATGTGGTTGTTTTGGTTTTTAAGAGCTTGCATCATGTCGTCGTTGCTGTTAAGCTGCACAACGTCCCTTAACACGACTTGAGGATTCTTGTTTTTAATATCCTCTGTCTTCAACTCAGGTGCTTTACTCAGTCTTTCTCGCAGCTTTTGTCTCTCTCCCTCCGTGCGACAACTCATTATGACTTTTCTATCCTTCGCCTTGCGAACTTTGTCGACTTTAATTCCCCCTTCCTTTGCGTTCACCACCTTTCGGATCCTGTCCAGGACTTGCTCACTGGTTTCCTCCTCGTCCTTGGCCGTCACTGCGATCGAGTGCAGTGCCGAAGGTTTAGGCGTTTGTATGACAGGCCGACTTGCCGCTACACTGGCGTAGGAGAGCTTCTCCATATGCTCTTGGCCAGTTTGTAGTGCCTCCTTCAGCCTGTCCATTTTTGCGCTGTTCTCGGCCAAGTTCCGACTGTGCTCCTCCAAGGCCTTCCTAAGGGATTCAGTGTCCACGACTCTAATGGCCTCTGGAGAAGGAGTAGGAGCTTCCCTTGTCTTCTGCGCCTCCTGGACTTGGGTGTAGGTCTTATTGGTTGGGGGTTGTCTAAAATTGTCCAGCTCTTTAACGAGCTGGTATAGTCGGTCCGCCAGTGCCTTTACCTCAGCCTTTATTTCATTTTTTGTCGTTTTAGACGTTGTCATTAACGACTTAATTTTGTTTGAGCAATTTCTTGCCTCGGCAACTTTGCTTTTTTGGATGGGCGGGCTTCCCAACTCAAAAGATATAGCCCCCCTTGCCGTCGCTGGTGGTGTTTGGACTGGCTTTTTCGGGGGAGTTCTTTTGGTTACTGTTTTGCCCGCCTCCCATTCACCCACGCTCTTCCTAACGCACTGCGTCGAAGGCCCTGCCACCTCGGGTGTCTTCTCTGGGCTTTTTTCCAGGGGTTTTATTGTTGCCGGGCGCTGAGTAGGCGTACGCACTCCGGGCATTCCGCTCATCCTGACTTTGGAGGTTTATGGGGATTAGTGTTGCGTCTAAGAGGGGTGGTGTAAAAAGCACCCCAATTGTGTGTAAAATAAAATGAAAAGGGGGGTATTGTAAAAGATACCCCGCTTTGTGTGTCAGTGTTGAGGTTCCCCTTCTCAAATAGGGTACAAGTCAACAGAGTTAAAATCTAATAATTAAGTCCTAACCTATAGTATAGCAGTACAATAGTACTGCTATATGTCCTAATCTAAGAATTTTACAATTTAAGTTTGCAGTAAATGCTGAAGTCTTATTTTTGGTATAGTAGCAAAAGGTACTATACCAATTAAAAGTTTACTTATTGAGCGAATAACGCTTAAAAAAGTCTTAGCCTAAGTATAGCAGCACAATAATGCTGCTATAAGTCCTTATCCTATTACAAAAACTTTTAAAATCAAGGTCTGGTACTGCTCAGCAACTGATGTCGTCCGAGTCTGGGCGTTTGGAATTGAGTCTGCCCAATGTCAGTGAACTACCCGTTGAGGAAGTTTTTGTCAGGTATGGCTGAGCTGGTGCAGAAAAGTTGTCTTCTGCTGGGGCCAATCGAAAGGGCTCCTCGAGCCGGTCAGGATAAGTCCAAGCTCGGGTGGTCCAACTCTAACCTTTTTTTTTTTTTTTTTTTTTTTTTTTGCGTGGATAAATGCTCATGCATACTACGCTACCACGGGGAGATAGCGCAGTTATGTGGGACTCTAACCCACTAAAACTCCACGGTGTCCTACTTTGCCGCTTATGGCGGGAACACGGGAACGCGGAAGCATACATCCGCGAACCCGCCGCGGCTGTCCGTCACCGGACCCTCCTGTGGGGAGTAACCCCCGTTACCGGCGTACGAGAACACGTTGTACGCCGTGACCACCCCAGGAACCAAACCGGCACATGGGCGCCAGACGACCCCGTGTGTGGCACCTTTGGTTCCCCTGTGACGGGTCAGGACAGTGGCCCCGCCACCTACCATTTTTCGGCCGCAGGAGATAGGGAGAGCGGCCAACGCTATACCGACACTCCTCCTCCCCTGCGGCCCCACCGCGTCCGCCATCAGACGGTGGCGACCCCGTGCAGGCCGCGGAGGGTAGGGCGTGCGGCGCACCGTAATACCGGCACTCCTCTCCCGCCGCGGCCTCCGACCCTCAGCCACGATGCCTACCATACCACATCGCGGCCCACCTCAGAACCGAACCTGGACCGAGATAGGACAAGGGGGGTGGGTGGGGTTAGACACTAATAGAAGGTTGGGGGAGGATTTGTTGGGGCCAAAAGATAGGGCTCCTCAAGTCCGTCACAGTGGACCCAAGCTTGGGTGGTCTGCCTCTATCCTGGGCCAAGATAACCCAAGGGGGTTGAGGTAATTAATTGAGGAGGGTTGGGGAGGGCGGGGGGGTGCAATATCCGAAGTTTGGAGGGGGTGAAGTCGGGGGGGGAGGGGGGGGGGGTTTGAGGGGTGGTATCTATTGGGCCCAAAAAATAGGGTTCCTCAAGCCGGTCACGATGGACCCCAACTTGGGTGGTCTACCACTATTTTTGACCGAGATAAACCTAGGGGGTAAGGTAATTTGAGGGGGGTTGGGGGGGGGATAAATACTGAAGTTCAGAGGGTGTGAAGGCGGGAGGGGGGGGGGGGAATATTAAAAGTGGGGGGGGGTATTTGAAAAGGGGAGGGGGACTGTTCAACACAAGTCCAATCTCGGGTGACGTCAGGCCAGAGATTGAGGAGTTCCCTCGAAGTTTCCTGCTGAGGATTTGTGGAGCTGTTCTATAGTCAGCTCTATAGTCAGCTCGGAACAAGCAGGTATGTCTGTAACACTCCTCAAAATTTTTCAAGATCAGGTTTTTCGGACCACGTTTTTTATTCGAGGTTAAGTACCGAACACGTGGTCTCACTGATCTGTAATTACGCTCTCGAGTTTTCAATTTAAAAATCTGAAAGTCAGAATATAGCAGAGGGCTACACAGAGGGTCAATATCCCGTAATGAAAAAGGTATGCCTTCGCTTTAGATTTCGAGTTATTCACTAGCGAAAATCACTTTGAGGTTATGTTGAAGAACTGCACTGTAAAAACTTAGTCACACACTCTTGAAAAGTTTTGTTGTCGGAAACTTCTCGACTCGTCGATGGCCCATAGGTGGGCAAAACCAGTATTTGTCTCTCGCCCCCAGGCGAAGTCTTGGAAGAAGGGTGGTATTTCTTCTTTCGCCTGCAGGTCTCCGGTGTTGCACCGGAAAAATCTGGAGGACACCTCAGAATGTGCGGGCAGCGAGGGCGCAGCCCAGCACTCCAAAAAATCAGGGGCTCACCACTCAGAATTCAACAGCGTTTAAGGGTTTATGAAAAATACTTTCTGAATTTTTCTTCTTTTACCCAGGAAAAATCCCAAAAGAGGAGCTCGATGACTTCTCTTGGTGCGCGCATACAGCACTCACTAGCCCGAACACTCTGAGCTATCACTCACTGAAAACTGCGATAAGTTTCCGATTTTCCCGATTATTGAGCGCGGAGTTGCTTAAAACTGAACTAGCGAGGGCGGGGGATCGCGAGAGACTGCAGGGTAGGTAGGGTAGGGTGGGTAGGGTAGGTAGGGTAGGGTAGGTAGGGTAGGGTAGGTAGGGTAGGGTAGGTAGGGTAGGGTAGGTAGGGTAGGGTAGGTAGGGTAGGGTAGGTAGGGTAGGGTAGGTAGGGTAGGGTAGGTAGGGTAGGGTAGGTAGGGTAGGGTAGGTAGGGTAGGGTAGGGTAGGTAGGGTAGGTAGGGTAGGTAGGGTAGGGTAGGTAGGGTAGGGTAGGTAGGGTAGGGTAGGTAGGGTAGGGTAGGTAGGGTAGGGTAGGGTAGGTAGGGTAGGGTAGGTAGGGTAGGGTAGGTAGGGTAGGGTAGGTAGGGTAGGGTAGGTAGGGTAGGGTAGGTAGGGTAGGGTAGGTAGGGTAGGGTAGGTAGGGTAGGGTAGGTAGGGTAGGGTAGGTAGGGTAGGGTAGGTAGGGTAGGGTAGGTAGGGTAGTGTAGGTAGGGTAGGGTTTTTTTTTTTTTAATGCTAATCCCGCTCAACGAAGTTGGCGCCTATTCTGTGCAAATTCTTTCATTCCATTCCTCTTTCATGCCTCTCGTACTTTCATTCTTCATACCATGGTTCTTCTTGCATACGTCTTCTTGTATACAGTGGGTGGGACTCCCACTTTGTATAAATACTTAAAGGCAACTTTATTTATTTGGTGTAAGGTTAAAAGAAAAAGTGCTACATATACAAGAATACAAAAAAGTGCTGTTGATCACAGTAAAATATGCAAAAAGTGCTGCAGATCACAGGTAAGGTACAGAAGTGCTGTTTATCACAGGGAATATCACAATATAAATAATGCCTTACATTTAGGGATGAGAAGCACAACAGTGCTTTTCACCATACAGACAATCTGTTTTCTTAGGTACTACCCCAGTGCAGGGTTCGTCATTGCAGTTTTGTGCGTGCTATTCTATGCTTCTTACAAATATTCTTATAATACTAGTGAAGCATAGTGCTGCTTCAACTTCGGTTTCGTGCAATGACGGTGGAGGCCACATTAACACAGTACACCAGGAACTTTTCCCTGTGTTGCTTACTCATGAGCCCATGCAGGCTCTCCTTCGTCAATCTCCTGTCCAGCTCACATTCGAGTTGGTAGCGTTCCCTGATAAATAACGGGCAATCTACAAGTATGTGCTGGACAGTCTCTGCCACGCCTGGATCGCAGACGCACGATGGGTTATCCTTACACTTGAAACGATTCAAGTATTCAGAGAACCCGCCGTGCCCCGTCAAAACCTGCGTGAGAACGCCTGTGGGCCGCACCTGTTTTATAATACGGAAAGCCGCTATGGCATCCGGAAGAAACATTTTCGTCACAGAAGCTGTCTCGCCCGACACATATCTTCGGTTCCATTCATCAAGCGATTCCAAACGGATCTGTCGCTTGATAAATGATACCGGACACTGGTCGTAGTCCGGCTTCCTCCGTAACGACAATGCTGCCTTCTTTGCCAACTCGTCCGCTCGCTCATTCCCCGGCAGGCCCGCGTGGGCCTTGATCCAGAACAAAGAAACAGCTTTGCTCTGGCCCAGGGCTTGAGCCAAATTGGCGCGCGCGCGAACTGCCAGGGGATGGAGAGAGCCATGGCTTGCAAGCGTCTGCAATGCTGACATTGAGTCACTGGGTAGGGTAGGGTAGGGGTAGGGTAGGGTAGGTAGGGTAGGGTAGGTAGGGTAGGGTAGGTAGGGTAGGGTAGGTAGGGTAGGGTAGGTAGGGTAGGGTAGGTAGGGTAGGGTAGGTAGGGTAGGGTAGGTAGGGTAGGGTAGGTAGGGTAGGGTAGGTAGGGTAGGGTAGGTAGGGTAGGGTAGGTAGGGTAGGGTAGGTAGGGTAGGGTAGGATAGGTAGGGTAGGATAGGTAGGGTAGGGTAGGTAGGGTAGGGTAGGTAGGGTAGGGTAGGTAGGGTAGGGTAGGTAGGGTAGGGTAGGTAGGGTAGGGTAGGTAGGGTAGGGTAGGTAGGGTAGGGTAGGTAGGGTAGGGTAGGTAGGGTAGGGTAGGTAGGGTAGGGTAGGTAGGGTAGGGTAGGTAGGGTAGGGTAGGTAGGGTAGGGTAGGTAGGGTAGGGTAGGTAGGGTAGGGTAGGTAGGGTAGGGTAGGTAGGGTAGGGTAGGTAGGGTAGGGTAGGTAGGGTAGGGTAGGTAGGGTAGGGTAGGTAGGGTAGGGTAGGGTAGGGTAGGTAGGGTAGGGTGTTCGTGGAGATTCGAGAATGGTTTAGATTAACAAAAAAAAAAAAAAAAATGGAATATTAGGGTAGGGTAGGGTAGGTAGGGTAGGGTAGGTAGGGTAGGGTAGGTAGGGTAGGGTAGGGTAGGTAGGGTAGGGTAGGTAGGGTAGGGTAGGTAGGGTAGGGTAGGTAGGGTTTTTTTTTTTTTTTTTTTTTTTTTTTTTTTTTTTTTTTTTTTTTTTTTTTTTGGCGCCTACCTCTCCGCGCAAGGCGGAGTCTGCGAGCTAAGTGGGTTCCACGGACATAGTCCGAGACCTTGGGGACTTGTCTTTAATCAAAGTTCATCTTTACATAGTTCTTATTTTTCTAATACAATCTTAGTCTATCACATGACGAGTATCTTAATTTTCTACACGAGTATTTTCTATAATCTTATTCTAACTTATTATACAGCATGTTACTAATAATACCTTACTTCTATTTTATCTATAGTTTGTATTATTCTGTTTGCTGCCGACTGTATATAATTATATACAACTTTGAGCATTGATGTTATTTATTATTGTTTATTGTTTTTTGTGCAATGTTTAGACAATATTCAACAAATTTAGTGCTGTACTTTTTATCAGAGATAAGTCTATTGAAATTTTCAGCTCTTATATCAATTTCTAACTTTTGCTCGAGCTCATACCTCTCAAGTCCATAGGCCGGGCAGTCCGTCAGTAGGTGGGTCGCTGTTTCGTCTTGGTCAGAGTCACACACACATGATGGGCTTTCCTTACACCTGAACCTGTTCAGGTATTCTGAAAACCCACCATGTCCGGTCATTACCTGGGTAATTACCCCTGTAGGTCTTAATTTTCTAACTATTGAAAGTAGGTAGGTAGGTAGGTAGGGTAGGGTAGGTAGGGTAGGGTAGGTAGGGTAGGGTAGGTAGGGTAGGGTAGGTAGGGTAGGGTAGGTAGGGTAGGGTAGGTAGGGTAGGGTAGGTAGGGACTTCACCAGACAGTGGTCGGAACTACCCAAAAGTGATGATATCGACACTGAGTATCGGTCTGGATCTGTTGTTAGCAGAAGGTCCAAGCAATTGGCCGTGTGCGAATCAACATCCGGCACCCTCGTAGCCCCCTGCACCAGCTGGGTAAGATTTAGCGCTAGCGAAAGATTTTGCATCTCACGTCCAGCAAGGTCAGTGCACTGGTATGGGAAGAGCCACTCCTGATGGTGGGCATTAAAGTTCCCCAGTAACACTAATTGGGTGGAAGGGTACCGTAGCTGGGCCACATCAGCCGCCTCGCTCAGGTACTGTGTTATCCTGGTTGTCTCCAGATCACCGCTATGCGATCGGTACACACAGGCATAGATAATCTTATCCAGACCTGTGTCCACCAGGGCCCATAGCACTGAGTATTTAGAGTCTTCAAGGTCACGGAGACGCTTATAGCAGATGTCGTCACGGGCGTACATGCATACACCCGCACGTGGCTTGAATTTGAGCTCCAGGGTAAATCCTGGGTAAGATAGGTACGCCACGTCCGACGGGCATCTGATCTGCGTCTGCGTAAGGAACAAAAGTGCTGGTTTCTCAGTCTCGAGGTGGTGATGGACTGCGACAACGTTTGAAAGCAGACCTCGGATGTTGCTGAGGTGCACCTTATGTGAGAGTGAGTGCTGCCGCTGTTCAGCTTTTCTCTTTTTGTTCCTTGGCATTACTGCTGTGAGTGAAGGAAGGTGAGGAGAAGGAAGTGATATGAGGTTCCACGCTGGAAACTTTCAGACACACGCAGACAGGACGCCGTCATTGGGGGACTAGTCTGGAGACTGCGGTGACGCCCGACCCCGCCGGGAATATCCATCGGGCACTCTCGTCTGGTCGTCAACCAGCACGATGGCGCATCCCAGGATTTTTCGACAGTTGGCGGGGCAGCCTTTCGTATGTGGCTGGCACACTACTTGGGCCCCCAACTACCTGCGGTCGGCCAGCGGCGCATCGTGCCTCGGAACCCGCTACCCTCCGCGACTAGTCTCCCGATAGGCCCATAACAACGCGAGTCAGGCTGGTCTGCCTGCAGTGGAACAACTATCTCGATCCAACTCTTCTTGTGGCTACACCGAACATCGTACCGGAATATGGCTAGGCCGCTTGGCGGTACGTATTTGCTCGGTGGGTGGTCGCAAGCCTTCGGCCGAAACCTACCACCAGTTAGTGTCACCTGATTAGAACCACCTGGGGACCACGTGTAGGGTAACACAAGGGGTATTCACCTATGGACGCGGGTGACTCAGCCCCCAAAGATGCTGTGAAAATGTGACCAATTTCGGCACATACTCTTTTAAACAAAAAATATTTTTGAAATCGGTCCACAATTGATGGAGTAAATCGGTGAAGATACACAAGAAAAAAGAATACAAACAAAGTCGAACATAGAACCTCCTCCTTTTTCGAAAGTCGGTTAAAAATGTATATGCCAAACTTTATTCAGACTACATCATTTGGTCAACTATAAGGTACCTACGTACATTATAATTACACCTACTGATTTAAGCTTCCTCAATACTGACTGGATAGATAAATAATAATGTGTTTTTTCTTAAACATACTTTGCAATTTGAGGTCAAACACGAGGATACAAATTATAAAAAAAAAAAAAATTGAGCATTATTTTGACAACCTCCTTCGGGATAAATCGAAATTGCTATACTGCCAATATATATGCGGCAGCGGTCAAAAGTTGTATGTAAATCCATATCTGTCGTGTTTAGCAGAAAAATAAATTACATAGTAAACTCATAACTGTCGTGTAATTATTTAAAAATGGAATGATCTTTTATTCCGAGACATGGCAACCAAGGAGGTAACTTATCAAAGGTTTTATTTAAATTTCGAACTAGCTTGCAGAAAGTTGTTAATAGAAAAAAAAAAACATTTTAACACGGGCATAATAATAATTATTGTTATTCGTCATTTATTTCGAAAAGTATTTGACAAAATGAGTTCTAGGTGCTACTTCATTTTAATTTTCGCGCATTGTTTGAGTAAATTACTATACAAGCCTTGGCCCCAACTAGGCATTGATGGAATTACTTTACACGTTCGTCCATCAATGCCTCTTTTGCTGGCCGCTGCAGTAATGTACTATACTTGTGAACAGCAGAACAAATTATTTAGGTAACTTTACTTTTTCGTATTTTATGTAGGTATCCTACATAAGTTGGCGCAGTGGTTGAGCAATTGACTGCTGCGCTGCGTGTCGCGGGTTCGATTCCCGCACGGAACAAATATTTGTATGACCTACATATAGTTGTTCCGGCTCTGGGTGTTTGTGTATGTGAGTTTATATGTTTGTAAACGCACCCACAATACAGAAAGAAATTCCTAGTGTGGGGCAACGTTTTATAAAAGAAATAGAAATAAATTACGAAAAAACTAATATATTTTAAATAATTTTCATGCAGTAAAATTTAGTACACGTACGGTACCTAGATTGGTACAAATACAAACACACATCCCCGGGGCCAAGGGCGGGGCGGGTATATGTACCCCGCATGCAGGGCAATTTACAAAATTTGGGCAACGCGCGCGATGCGTTATTATTATAATGAATGAATGGCTTACTCACTCAAGCCGATCGCCCGCGAGTGAGAGGCGGAAGTTACCGAATGACAACCGAACGTTCAGGCGCTCTCTCTCTTTTCGCTTTGCCTCTTTTTCAAACATTGCGCTGGATGAAACAACGAGCTTTTCGACCATGCTCGCGTTAACGATAGACGGAACCGGGAAGGGCTCTCTTAAGAAGTTCCTGATGGAAAAGCCCAGTAACAATTCACCAATTTTTTTTAATGAATTTCTGTATTATAAGCTTTATACTGTAAGTTTATAATAAATTGCGTGATATTGTAGACCCTTTATTTTTATTAATACCAGGCTTTATACCAGGCTTACTGTGCTGCTGCGGGGTAAAGACTTCTTCTCATAAAAAAGGCACGAGAATTAATTAGCACGCTTGCTCAATGCGGGTTGGTGATTTCAGACTTATATTAAGGTTGTAAGTCGATGTCATCGTTCATGTCAATCATTGTAAATCCAGGTGTCCTCACGGTGTTTTCCTTAACCTTGCTTGCTTGGATTTGAACCCATGACCTCTAGCACGAGAGCCTCACTGACTTCAAACTCTGAACATTATTGTATTTTAAAATAAGTAAGGCATACTTACAAATATTTAAAATTTTAAAGTGTATCTTTTATAAAAAATGTTAACGGAACGAAGGAGCCTGCATCTCACGACACAGGGAATCCTAGTGTGAGGTCTAGGAATTCAATCTACATGAATGTAACCTTATCAAATAAATTTATTCTATTTAAGTGTGGATGGACTGTGTCAGGAGAGATATGAAAGAAAAGGGAGTCAGTGATGGCGTGAAGGAGGACAGGACAGTATGGAAGAAAAAAACGTGTTGTGCTGACTGCAATTAACACAAGGGTAGGAAGATGATATTGATAAAGATTTAAATGCGGAATACTTGCCTGTATACCCGAGGTTCTCTCCTGCAGCAGGCGACACATGAAGAAGACAAAGGTCAGCATCAGCGAGAGCCAGCACACCACGGCAAGGATTTTGCAGATTTTCATCGTGTCATCGTCAAAATTGGTGTAATAGTTAGCAAACACTTGGAAAGACACTTTCTGTGGGAAATAATCATCATCATCATTTCAGCCGAAAGATGTCCACTGCTGGACACAGGCCTCCCCCAGGCGTCGCCTAATTACCGATCCCGTTTGTCTCGCATCCAGCGCATGCCCAAAAATAATTAAATGGTTTATTTATTTTACTAGCTTCTACCAGCGGCTTCACCCGAGTGAATGTCGAGAATTATCCCGGGGGAATAAAACCTATGCGCTATTCCTATTCCTTGTGCTATTTCTGGCTATTGTTTATCTCTGTGCGAAATTTCATCCAGATCCAATCTGCTGTTTGAGCGTCAAGAAGTAACAAACATACACTCCCACAAAGTTTCTCCTCTATAATATTACTAGCTGCTGCCAGCGGCTTCGCCCTTGGAAAGTCATTAAATTATCCCGAGAGAACATACCCCTGAGATAACAAATTTCCTGCGTACTATTCCTGACTATAATCTATCTCTGTATCAAATTTCATCCAAATCTATCCAGCCGTTTGAGCGTCAAGATATAACAAATATACGAACACATACACACTGACAAACTTTCGCCTTTATAACATTATAGTGTGATAGTAGGATTCAGGATTTAGAACAAGGAGTTCTGAATTGAGCTGAAAGGTAATTGACAAATGCGTGCTCTGACTGGACAGGTCCACTCAATTTGGGTGGTTTTTTCCTCAAAAGACCATTTCAGATATCAATCTACATGGTCTTCACATGATCTAACCAAGATTTTGTCTGGACTTTAAAAGAGACTGTGACCTCTGAGTTTGTTTCGGCCTTTCTTCTCAGTGTAGTCAGATAAGAAACGCCGGCCTCATCTAGTTTTAAAATATGAATGACCTGTAAGTGTTTGTACAAACCAACTTTCAGAAATAAAATCATTTATGATAAAAGGAATATCAGTTCGAAATTTAAATCTGGCATTCTTTTTGGTGTGTTCAAATTATTTCACTGAAATGTATACCTTATTACAGAAACGAATCGCTTCAAAATCGACTTCACGCAGTCTTGTCTGTGTTTACCTATTTATTTCATGCAAATCATTTATTAACAGCTATCATGCTTTAGAAATTTTTATTAATTAATTGTTTCAAACATTTGTTTAAAAAATTGTTAAGACTGTAGCATATGAAATCTGTAGCCCCCTAAGCTATATTATTAATTTAAGCATCAGTGAAGGTATATTTCCGAGTGCGCTAAAAAAATCGATTGTAAAACCACTATTTAAGAAACAGGATAGGGAGCTAACGGAATTTTATAGGCCAATATCATTAATACCAATAATGTCAAAAATTATCGAAAAATATATTTACAGGGAACTAAATAACTATTTTGAAAAAAATATTATTCTTTGTGATGAACAGAAAGGATTTAGGGAGAAAAAAACTATTAACTTGGCCATATACGAATTCTTGCATACTGTTATGACAAACATGGATAAAAATACACCAGTCTCTGCCATTTTCTGCGACATGACACAGGCATTTGATTATGTCCAACATAATATATTACTAAATAAACTTTATGCATATGGTATAAGAGGAAACATATTTAATCTTATTCAATCATACCTACATGACAGAAAACAAGTAACCCAAATTAATAGAATAAATATGAGCTCCAAACGTGAAGAGATTTTCACGTCATGCGAGCGTACCGTCCCTCATGGAGTTCCGCAAGGCAGTGTACTCGGACCAACCCTGTTTACACTCTATATTAATGACTTCCCTAAATCCATTAAACATCCCATGACACTGTTTGCGGATGACAGTACGATAACTATACCATGCCATAATAAAAATACATATGAAACGGACATACAAAATACATTAATTGAAGCAATAACGTGGCTGAATAATAATTATTTGAAAATTAATATAAATAAAACTTTGATTATGCACTTTAGCCAACGATCATCATTATTCTCTAGTCTTGACATCAAATATAATAATAATAAAATACAGACAGCTAATAGTACAAAATTTTTAGGCCTTACAATCGACAGAAGCTTAAATTGGAAAGCGCATATTGAAGCTCTAGCCAAAAGAATAAGCAGTGGTGCATATGCGTTATATAAATTATCACGTACTCTAAATATAGAGGCGCTATTAACGGCCTACTATGGTTTAGTTGAATCCGTCATTAGATACGGTGTTATCTTCTGGGGTAATTCAACCGACAGGGATATCATCTTTAGAAGACAAAAGTGCTGTTTGAGATCTATGTTTAATCTCAGAACTACCGATAGCTGTAAAAATTGTTTCACTAAATATAATATATTAACATTACCTTCACTTTATATATTAGAAATGACAATGTTCGTAAAAACAAATCCACATTTTTTTCCTCGTATGGCAGACAAATTTCCAAGAAATAGGCGGGATGATAGCAAACTATGCTTACATACATCAAAAACTGCACTTATGCGCAAGAGTGTTTTTTGCATGGCGCCGATTATCTACAATAAATTGCCCAAAAGTTTGAAAGAGCAAACTATACCTAAACATAAAAAAACAATGAAATTGATTTAGGCACAAAAAGCATATTATAGTATAACAGAATTTTTAAACGACTCATGGTGATTATTATAAATAATTATAACTAACATTCTAGTAATTATGGTCATTTAGTAGTGGCGAACTTGGATAGGCATATATTATATTATAAATTTAATTATAATTGAAAGTCTGTTAAAGTGATGTAAATCTTTATTGTGATAATTTAATTCTGTAATATTGGACAAGGGAAATAAACAATAATAATAAAAAAGAAAAATTTATGTATTATTTCAATTAATTAATAATTATAATTTGGATAGTGTAAATAATATAAAATATAAGAAATCTGTTTGTGTGAATGATATTTAATGTATAATTGTAAAATTCAAAAATCATTAATTCAATAATAATAATTTTTTCTAAAATATTTGCATGCCATGAGAAATGGCAGACATGTCGTGAGCCACTGTTATTTAAGATCTTGCATGCATGTATTATTTTAATTCTGTATGCATACACATGTTTGAGCAAATTAAATTTCTTATCTTATACTCTTATTTCTTATAAAGATTGTCCAAGAGCGAGCGAAGCGAGCTCGGGAATTTAGGGCACCCCGACACGGACAGGTTAGGGGTTCGAAGGGGATGACGGGAGCTGAAGTGAGCGAGCAAAGTGAGCGGACTCAGCTTGTCATCTCCTTCAGGCGCAGATACCCTTGAGTAGCTAATTTTAAAATGAGAATCACGTCTACACGGCTAGTCGTAATTTTTTGGAAAAATATATGTTACAGTAAACCATTTTCTTAATAATTTGATCTGAGCAAATTTTGAGTTTTATTCATATAACATAGTGTAATTAATTTGTAAAGTTATGTCTAAAACGGACAAAACACGACAATCGCACCAAAACCGCTGGGTGCATTTTAATGAAATTGACACCATTTCAAAGAGAATTTAATTATCTACATTTTGACCTGAGCCATTTTTTTTTAAATTACAGCATACAAGGAAAGTACAAAAAACTACTAAATTTTGGGTCGCGCGAGTGTGAAACAAGTGCGCGTTTTGTTCCCTCAAGGTCGTTGGCGTCGTCTTCATGTTAGGTTACTTTAGACCCTGCAGACAGAAATAGGGCTCCGTCGACAATATTTTTCAAGTCTCTGTTTTAAACATTTGTATTATATTGCCCACTGTTTCTCTCTCACTTAGTATTTTTCATATTCATATTCTTTATTGTACACAAAACAGACATTACAAATACAAAAGGATAACTTATGTACAAAGCTTAACCCATAATTGGGTTCTCTGACAGCAAACCTCAGTGTTAAAGAGAGATTACTAAAAAACATTTGAATTCTTACTAACTAAATACACTACACAAATACGTATACAATACATAATGCTTAAACATAATACATACATAGATCTAAAATACATACATATTTATGCGTCATATTGACAGGAAATGTTCCTTAATTCTTCTCCTGAATATCCCTAGTGAAGGGCTATCCTGTATGGAATGAGGAAAATTATTCCAGAGGCGGACAGCACGAACAGTAAATGATCCACCGTAACGACTTGATGAGTGGGGAGGAAAACGAAGGAGAAGAGATGATGAGGAGCGGCAAGGCTTTCCTCTCGGAACAAGATACTCAAAACGTTCTTTAAGATACAAAGGAGAGGTAGGATTGTGAAGAACAGAAAAGAGTAGAGAAAGAGTGTGGGTATCTCGGCGCTACCGAATAGGCAGCCACTTCAACCGCCTCCGAAATTCCGACACATGGTCGTACTTTCGGAGGCCAAAAATGAAGCGGATGCACAAATTCTGCAAACGCTCGAGCTTATCAAGAAGTTCCTCAGTCGCATCAAGAAAACAGACATCAGCATAGTCAAGAAGAGGAAAAAGAAGAGACTGAGCAAGAGTAACTTTAGTTGAAAAAGGCAGGAACTTCTGGAGACGTTTTAGAGACCGAAACGAGTAAAACACCCTCCTGCTTACTTGAGCAATGTGAACATTCCAAGATAGGTTGCAGTCTAAGAAAACACCTAAGCTTTTGACTTTTTTGGAGTAGGCTATAGCGACGGCATCATAGAAAACAGGTGGGAGAGACTGGTTGCTCAATAAATTGATGAAATGTCTGCCACCAACAATAAGAGCTTGTGATTTTGTTGGTGGTTTTGTTGGCTTTGTATTTTGATATGCGTTTAAAAATAAATATTTCGAACAAATGTTATTTCGGCTAAGTGTAACTTCGGTAACAAGTTTTTCGACTAAGTGAAACTTCGGAGTAACGAAAAAAATCGAATTGTTAATAGGTCAACTGAGACAGTGGCAGACGTGACTTTGATGTAGTAAAAAAAAACGAAACGATAATAGTTGAAAAGTTTTAGGTGAAATGAAATTCGGTCAAATGTTTTTCGAACTTATGATAGGTAACCCTATGGGGAACCGATAACTTTTCCGAATCTTTGTTGTTCGAATTTCATTTTACCGAAAACTTTTGACCGACATCTTTTTTGCTATATGCATTATTTGACATAATTTCAGATCATCGAAGTATCAATTGCCATAGATATTATTTTACCGAACTACATTTCGCCGATTTACAAAATAACTTTTTTCATTTGCCATATTTTCACCAAACCGAAACAACGTTTTAGGGAATATTATTTAGTCACAAATATATAGCCGGTAACTTGGTAGCATTTTGAATTCAAAATTGAAATAGTGTCATAAAACATCATTATGTTGTTTTACATAATTTTGTGACAGAAACGATTCACTGCAAAATCGACTTCACGCAGTCTTGCCTGTATTAACGTATTTTTTTTTCCAATTTTCATGTAAATCATTTATTATAAGCTGGCATGCATTGTACATTTTTATTAATTAATTATTTCAAAGAATATGTCCTACAGCGAGCGAAGCGAGCTCGGGAATTTAGGGCACCCGACACGGATAGGTTAGGTTCGAAGGGAATGAAGTGAGCGAGCAAAGCGAACGAACTCAGCTCCCGTCATCTCCTTCGTGTTAGGTTCCTATAGACCCTACAGACAGAAAAAAAAAATAACATTTTTTTTTTCAATTCGCTGTTTTTAACATTTGTATTCGTCCACTGTTTCTCTCTCACTTAGTATTTTGATATGCGTTTAAAATAAATATTACGAACAAATGTTATTTCGGCTAAGTGTTACTTCGGTTTAAAGTTTTTCGATCAAGTGAAACGTCGGAGTAACGAAAAAAATCGAATTGATAATAGTTTAACTGAGACAGTAGCAAACGTAGATAGCCTCGGCCATAGCCACTAGAAACAAGTCACTTGAACTTAATTAGTAGTTACTTGTTGAGAGCCCTAAATTCGTACCAAGTGTTAATTAATTGAAGTGTTTTATTTAATTAAACCATTATCATCCCTGCACCTGCTTGATTAGAAGTCCTGAGGCAACATTCCAAAGAGGTTACCAGATCCAATCTGAGAGTCAATGTTCTTCGGGCGTCCAGCGCGCCATCCGGGAGCTTTACGACCTCCCTTCTCGGGGAAGGCGATCACGCTACGTCCGCAACATTTATTGGTTCAGTAGCAGAGCCTCGAACATCGACGCCGAGTTGCCAGCCTGTCGGTTTTTTATCGGTTACATTTCGGGGAGTGTGCGACGGAACTGCACAATTTGATTCCACCTAGCCCTTTCCATCATCGGACTACAAGACGTACGGCCATGCGCCATCGGTACATGGTGGACATCCCTCCCATACGCACAAAGCGTTTTGCTAATACTTTCATTGTACGCACAGCTAAGGAGTGGAACTCCATTCCGGAGTCTTTGTTCCCTGATAGCTACAACCTTGGGGTCTTTAAGTCAAGAGTGAATAGGTTTCTTCTAGGTAAGCGTGCTTCACCGTAGACCGCATCATCGCTTAACATCAGGCGAGATAGTGGTCAAGCGCGAGCCTATAGAATAAAAAAAAAAAAAAAAAAAAAAAAAAAACTTGACTTCGATGAAGTAAAATAAAACGAAACGATAATAGTTGAAAAGTTTTAGGTGAAATGAAAATCGGTCAAATGTTTTTCGAACTTATGATATCGCTATGCTCGTGATTCAATCATCATGAACCACTCCCTACAGTCGTGATTCAGTTATAAAAATAAAAAATAAAAAAAAAGGTTTATTGCAGAAACTTGTACCCTTTTACAGTTAATCTTACATAGGGACCTCCTTTTAAGTAAAAGATATACCTGTGCTAGGAGGACCCGCTCTTCAATGACAAATTATGAAATGGTAAAAGTGATGAACAAAAGGAAAACAGAATCTTAAAAAAAAATACAAGCAAAATCTCAAATTATACAAGATGAGACTTGAACCATAACTAAAAAATACAAAGAAACTTAGAGACTATATCCTAAAATAATGCGTGTGAATGTGTGTGTGTGTTCATGTGAGTGTATGTATGAGTATGTGCGTGCGTGTGTTTTTATTTTCCAATTCATATGCCTGCAGCATCAGTTCAATGCATGAAGTTATAGGTAAATATGAACAAAATCTTGAGTCAAATACCTACGTTTCTCTATCTCGCTTTCTGTGGGCCGACCTCTCTTTCTAGTGTGGGTCATAGTATTGCTATCTTCATATTTAAATCTCCTAGAAAAATATTAGAAATAGTCACCACACTAGCCCAACCATAAGTTAATTAAGAAAGTAATACTGTCAAATAATGTACCTATAAATAAATACTTGAACTATGATTAGTTCAATTGAAAATCCCTAAATTGTAGGTCACGTATGCATATCTGGGTTGGCAAATCAACGAATTATAAACCCATTTCTTAAGGATTTGGTAATGTGGCAACATTGGCCGTATGTGTCAAAATAAATCAACCAATATGGCGGTTGTTTACTTTGTGGTTCACGGCTTCGTTTGAGATTTTTCGCGAAAATCATTGTTAAAATTCAAAAAATGGTGCAAAATTATGTTGTGAGTGGTTGCGATTGTACGTGGTGTCCTGAAGGTGATATAAGATTTCACGCGTTAGTGTTTAAATCGTGATTTCTGACATTGAATCATTGTAAACATATTTCTTTGTATTTTCACTTAATTTCCTCTTAAATCGATTAACCAGTGTTTTCAAAATAATTGTAAATGATAACTATATTATTTACAATTACATCTACATTGAATTTCATTGATTTTGTGTGATTCAATTTGTTTTGTTTACATGAAGTCGAATTGCAGTAGTGTGACCATATTGAGGATATATCCGGGACAAAATTTTTCACCGAGCTAAATTGATGAGCCAACTTAGAGAAAATAACATAGAAAACAAATTAATTAATGTCGTATCATAATATTTTACTTCTCTGTTGCAGGAAATGTTTAACCATCCCATCACGGACTTCATTGATTGTAACGATTTGCATGAAACTAAGATCGTTAAGCAAATAGCTAATACGCATAAAAAAAACGTACGTGCTCACTTAAAGAGTCATAAAGAAAATATTTTGAGTGGTTTACGTGGTAAGAGACAGAAACTACACAGAGCAATAATATTTAGTCATGTATAATAAGTAGAAAAGTTATAATATATGATTTTAATTCGGAAAGTGTTTTTGTTTCCTTTTTGTTTTTTTTTTATATATTACCGTTCCTAATATAGTCCCGTATAATATATATACGTAATATTAAAAAGAGCGCAACACCTTAACACCCTCCTTACCACTTCTGCTCCTTAACACTGACTAACCCAAAAATCTGAAAGATAACAGCTGTTTACTATGTTTCATTATTCAACAAAATTAATGAAATATCTGATTTCTTTTTCGCAATTTCTGGGTTGGTCTCTATGTACCAGTTGTTGTAAAATGATATCTCTTTCTCGCGCCCACACATATCTTAGTCATTTATTGCCGCGGGAACTAAACCTTTGTCCTGGTCCATGTCGACACAGCACTTTCTGCGTGATTAGATAAATGACAAACAGCAAAATTTACATACTCTGATACATCCAAACTTTCACACTTAAACAATCAGCTGTTTTTCGTAATTTATTATACGCATGCTTAATTATCATGATCTATATAAACTTTAGGGGCTCGGTCTTAGTATTAATGAGATTTAGATATATAAATATTATTGTAAACCACTAAATGGACTGCAACAATTATAGTGATGTCCTGGGAAAAATAAAATGACAGACAACACAGAGAGCGAGATTGAGATACATAGGTTTTGCTTCAAGTAGGTATTCGAAGTGTGGTCTTTATCTATACCTTCATGGTTCAATGTCATTATAGGGCTTCAGCCATTGAACTATTGTCTTTTTGTAGTCTTTAGTAGTCATAGGATAGATGTTATTTTATTATATAGGGTAGCGGAATTTGTATTAAATTGTCTTTTGGCATATGCAGTTTTAACAAATTTTACTGGTGCCACTGTATTTTCGGCTTTTTTTTTATGGTGACGGTCATAAGGCAGGATTTTATGTAATTTTAAGACAGCATGGAGTATATATAATTTTCGGACTGTAAGAATACCGCTAAGAGAGTATAACTTATTGGTTGGGAATCTGTACGGTTTGGTATACATGACCTTGATAAGAGATCTCTGTGCTCGCTCCAGCTCAAGAAATTTCGTTTTTGTCGCACCGCTCCACACGAGACTCAGTTGTTAGAATCCTTCACTAGTTCGTGATTCATCTATGGCCCTCGAATTAAATCCGTCCTTTATTCACTAGTTGCATAATATACTATTCTCTGGAAAACAGAGATTGTAAAACAATGAGAAAATATCAAAACAGGCTTTATAGGCCACATTAACATCATTACTTTCGTAGTCTGCCTTGAAAGATAAATTTTGTAAACACGATTTAAAGGACATGGCTAAATAAAGTATGGACGACTGCCCTAGCAATGTATAAACATTTTAACAAGTAATATATAATGCTGAATAGCTGAATATTAGTAATTTGTATGAAAAAAGTTACAGCAAGTTTTTATATCGTCACAATCCTGAAAATAAAATCGTAGAAACTCCTACATTAATAGGTATACAAACTTGTAAAAGAATAAGATTTTGCTATGATACCTTATTAAGGCGTTTAGAGGAGCTGGTGGCTTAATAATAACAGACGCACAGGTCAATCTTCAAGGTATGGCATGCCAATGATTTCTAGAAATCAGATAAATGCAATTAAAGAAATCAACATCTAAGTTTCTATCTCTAAGGTTTTGAGATGTATTGCGATAGGTACAAAAATAAATAATAATAAATACTGTTCGTTTCGACTTGCGCAATGACGTATCTTCAAATTCACTTGCAAAACTTCTTGTTAGTTTGAAACGATGATCGAAACATGTATAAGCGGTGACCTTCCACTTCTTACATGGACTCTTCTTTCTTTCTCAAATCTCTTCATTTATCGACTCATGGTTATTCTCTTAAAAATAAAGAAATCTTATCAATACACACTTGAAATAAGTGATAAATTTGCTTACTTACTTGACAAAAGAAATCAAGCACTTTATTTAATAGATCATTACATTATCTTCATTATTAAATTATTTCTCTTCATGTTCTTCATTAAATATATTTTATAAACAAACACAAAAAGAAACAATTTACATTAAGTTTTGAAAATAACTTACACATCATCCAGTTTCATCAGAAATTTGATATATATTAAGCCCATTCAATTGAAGGCTACATAATTATGTTTACCCTGGTTTATCATGTTATTTTTGCTTACATTTCGATATTCCAAAAAACACACGTATCATAATTTACCAACTATTGTAACCACGTCAAACTAACAAGTTATTCGTATTGTTTCCTTCCACCCTCATTTGACGAAGCCGAAGAAAAGAATAATTTTGATATAAATGTTAAAAGTTTACCCACATTTACTGTAGTATTATATTATTTGTGCCTCATTCAAATTCAATGCATTTGTTCAAGACCTAATTAGCTAAATACTTAAACGTAAATCTTTCTTACAACAGAATCCGGCCGCTAGATGTATAATTATTAGATAAAAAAGGTCTAAGATTTAAAATATTTAAACGAAGAAATAGATATTCATATTCTTAAATTAAGTGTATTAAATTATAATTATAATAATTTGATTATTTTTTAAGTTATAAATAATATTTAAAAACTAATAAAATGAGTATTGAAAAATAAATGAAGAAAAAAAATATATATATTATATGTTGCGGGATTTGAACGTGGGTCAAATTGGTTTATTGTGGTTGATCTGGCAGTGTTAACCACTGGAACAGATGGACACTTACGTTAAGCATTGAAATTAAACATCTCATTATAATCAAACTAACTTAAAGGTTAGATTAGCTACCGCGCTCTTTCTGATTCTTTATGAATAGCAATATACGGGAGTAACTGCGATCGATGTTGGCGACAAAACGTGTGGGTATTGTGTTTGAAACCTGTGTGTATCGAATAATTTGCGCGATTTCATTTTCTCGATTGAACCCACCGACCTGCCCACACACGATGTCTATCGCCCAGCCTTAATGCGACATTATATATATAAAAGTATAGATTGTTTTGTCTCATAGTCGGTTTAATATAATTATAGCCGGTCTATATTTCTCGAATAGTACTTTTATTTGAATATTTTTTTTGTTTTTTTTGTCACTCATTGGGTGTCCAAATGTAAGATTTTAAGGTTCTGTTTTTCCTTACTATCGTGGTTAGCCATTGAGATGCGAGTGTATCCTGTTTATAGTATCCATCAGCATCATCAGTGTCTGTTGCATTTGTGTCTGCATCTGGAAGAGACCCTCTAGTGTGAATGTGATTCTTTTTGTGGCAGAGTTGGAAATTGGATTGTATTTGTGACATCTGCGTATTTAACTCCCAGTCTTACCACTGAGCGTTTAATTCTCTTCTCTCTGTTTGCTTAGCCTCTGTTTGTTCCATTTGCCTAGCCACAACTTTTTGTGAACACGGGGCATTTGGCGTTGTTCGCGCCGTGGTCTTTTCTTTTACAATTTCTGCAAACTTTCGTCATGGTATCCACTAGTGTGGTAATAACTATATGTATGATTTGGAATCGGCAAAAAACTATTCGAACCATCTTGAAGGAAAAGTATGGGCATTCCAGTACTGAAGAAAATGTATTAAATACGTCAGAAAAGCGGAATAAAAGCAAGCCTGTAACAGGTATTACAGATTTGACGCAGACGCTATTCGCAATTAGGTGCCACTCTCGATTCTGAACCAGGGGTCCACCAACACATGCGTATGACACAACGGAGGCTCAATTGTGGATGTCACATTCGCAAGCCCAGATGTTGCACGTCGATCTATGGGATGGAACGTTCTACAGGATGTAGAGACTGTCGGACCATCTGTACATACGGTTCGATGTTTCCACATCTTCAACGACCACACGTAGCAATGGTTTGGGTCGTAACACCACCACGACCCGCGGATGGGTTCTGAACCGGCTCAACCGCCAACTTCTTATTGAAGCTGCCATAATCCAGTCCTGGTTCACTCCAGACGAACATGTAGAGGTGGACACAGAGGCGGTCTGCTTCCAACGGGCAATGTCAAATATCTGCGACTCTGCGATGCCACGTGCCAAAACACAACCTCCCAGGCACCAGGTTTATTGGTGGTCGCCGGAGATAGCAGATCTGCAAGTCGAGTGTGTGGTTGTTCGACGTAGGTATACACGATACAGGAGGCTAGCAATCACAACCCGTGATACAATGTCTATAGAGAAGCTAAAAAGAGGCTACAGAAAAAGATCTCAGAGGCAAAGAAAGCAGGCAGGAAAGAGCTTCTGGAGTCATTGAACCGTGATCCATGGGGGAAGCCGTATCGCGCAGTCAGAGGAAAGCTCCGCCCTTGGACGCCCCCGCTAACACAAAGCTTGCAACCACTATTTCTTGAAGGGGTCGTCTCTGCTCTATTTCCTGATGAAGCGGAGCATACCCCCCACCGATGTCATCACCTATGGTGGATGAAAAGGTGGAAGCTGACGTGCCGGCCATCACTGAGGCGGAGTTCAGCGCAGCGGAGTTACGGCTTCGTACAAGGAGTACAGCTCCAGGACCTGATGGAATACCTGGGCGTACCCTAGCGATTGCCCTCACATTCTTAGGTCCTCGCCTGCGGCTGTTGTTTGATGCCTGTCTCGAACAAGGGATATTTCTCCAGGCATGGAAGACTGGTAAGCTTGTCTTACTTAAGTAGGAGGGGCGGCCCGCAGAGTCACCGTCCGCATACCGTCCGATAGTGCTGCTTGACGAGATGGGAAAACTCTTTGAGCGTATTATTGCTACTGGTCTCATCAAGCATTTGAACAGAGTTGGCCCAGATTTATCCGATAATCAATACGGTTTTCGAGTGGGTCGGTCAACTGTCGACGCGATCCTACGCGTTATGGTATTGGCGGTATCCCTTGACATCGCTAACGCATTCAACACCCTGTCGTGGTGTTGCGTAATGGAGGCGCTTAAGTACCATCAGGTGCCACCGTACCTACATCGGAAAAAAGGGGCTAACCTTGATACGAGGTCCATAATATATCCAGGACGTGACTGACAATGCGAAAGGCAAGTGACGTGCGGTGTTCCACAGGGATCTGTCCTTGGACCGCTTTTGTGGAACATCGGCTAAGATTGGGTCCTGCGGGGTTTCAACCTCCCGGGCATCAGTTTAATATGCTATGCTGACAACACTCTGGTTCTGTCCAGAGAGAAGACCTACAGAGATGTTGCGCACCTTGCAACAATGGGGGTGGCACAAATCGTTGACCGAATCAGATTGCTAGGCCTTGAAGTGGCTCTAAGCAAATCAGAGACCATTTGTTTTCATGGACCCCGGAGAGGTCCAACTTTAGGGTCTCATTTTGTCGTCAGTGGGATCCAAATTCAGATCAAATCGACCATGAGGTATCTGGGGCTCGTGCTCGACAGTCGCTGGAACTTCAACGCCCATTTTCAGCGCCTTGTGACGAGATTGATGGGTGCCGCTGGTGCACTTGGTCGACTCTTACCAAACCTTGGAGGGCCGAATAGCAGCTGCAGGTGGCTATACATGGGGGTCATACGTTCAATGGCCTTCTATGGGGCTCCAGTGTGGGCCTATGACTTAACCACTAGGGGTACCACTCTACTGTGTAAATCGCAGCGGGTTATCGCGATCCGTGCTATTCGTGGATACCGCACAATATCGGGCGAGGCAGCGTGTGCTTTTGCTGGGTCGGTGCCATGGGATCTGGACGCAAAGTCATTAGCGTCATTATACATCTGGCGCAAGGGGACACGGATCCCAGCAACCGTCGTAAGACGAAATCAAAATGAGTGATGTCGATTTGGAATCGGCAAAAAACTATTAAAGTATGGGCATTCCAGTTCTGAAGAAAATGTATTAAATACGCCTGAAAAGAGGAATAAAAGTAAGCCTGTAACAGGTATTACAGAATTGACGCAGACGCTATTCGCAACTACGTGTATGCTTATTACACAACAAATGAATACCTAACTGTGAGTAAATTGCTGATATCACTACGAGAGTGTGGCCTGTTTAGTGGCAGTTCCACGTCTTTAATAACAATTACTAAGCAAATTGGATTCAAATACAAGAAAACCGACAAGTGGAAAATTATCATGGAACGATATGATTTAATTTTGCATAGAGTATCATTTTTGAAATTGGGACAGTGTCGTATTTATCGATGAGACTTAGCTGAACTCGAATCATACCGTGCCGCAGTCGTGGATTGTCAATACCAAGGCATCTTACTCAAAAGTGCCAATGGGAAAAGGTAGGCGCCTAATAATTTGCCACGCTGGATCAGCCGGGGGAGGTTTTGTGAATGATGCCTTACTGGCATTCGACTCAAAAAGTACAAAAGAATATAACGAAGAAATGGACGAAAAAAAATTCATAGAGTGGTTTACTAACTTGTTAACAAACCTCCCCGAACAGTGCATAATCATTATGGACAATGCATCTTAGCATTCAGTTCAAATAGATAAAGCACCTACTCAAGCAAACAAAAAGGCTGATTTAGTGGCATGGCTACAAAGGCAAGGCATTGAAACTGACGTGAAATTGTTGAAAGCTGAGTTGCTGAAACTGGTAAAAGAAAATAAACCTGCGGACCTAAAATATAAAATTGATGAATTGGCACTTCAGCATGGACACAAAGTGATAAGAAAGCCGCCGTACCATTGTCAGTACAATGCTATTGAGTTGATCTGGGTAAGTCAAAGGAGCACAACAATACAAAGCCGCCATTCTCCACTAAGAAAATTATGACATTGCTGAAAGAAGCTTGTGCAAAAATTACTAAAGAAGACTGGGAAAAACTGGTAGAAAAACCTCGAAAAATAATAAAGAATTATTTTGACAGAGACGTCAACATTGATAATATAATTGAAAATCATCATCATCATCATCATATCAGCCGAAAGACGTCCACTGCTGGACATAGGCCTCCCCCAAGCGTCGCCACATTGACCGGTCCCGTGCGTCCCGCAACCAGCGGATCCCCGCAACCTTCACTAGGTCATCGGTCCAACTAGTGGGAGGCCTTCCAACGCAACGTCTTCTGGTTCGCGGTCGCCACTCCAGAACCTTTCTGCCCCATCGGCCATCCGTTCTGCGTGCAATGTGCCCTGCCCACTGCCACTTAAGTTTGGCAATCCTTCGGGCTATGTCAGTAACCCTGGTTCTCTTACGGATCTCTACATTTTTGATTCGATCACGCAAGGAAACTCCGAGCATAGCCCTCTCCATTGCCCTTTGAGTGACTGTAAGCTTCCTGATGAGGCCCATTGTAAGCGACCACGTCTCAGAGCCATATGTCATCACTGGCAACACACACTGGTCATAGACTTTCGTCTTGAGACACTGTGGTAAGTTGGACGAGAAGACACCGCGCAACTTCGCGAACGCTGCCCAGCCGAGTCGGATTTGACGGTTGACCTCTTTCTCGAAGTTGGCCCTACCCAACTGGATCGTTTGTCCCAGGTAGACATAGTCGTCCACAACTTCGAGTATAGAGTCTCCAACCTTGATAGGAGAGGGTGTAACATGGGCATTCAACATCACCTTGGTTTTGTCCATATTCATTTTCAGACCCACTCTTTCGGAAGCTCTACAGAGGTCATCGAGCATTGTACTGAGGCTCTCCATGGTCCCAGCCATGACCACTATGTCGTCGGCAAACCGAAGGTGAGTGATGTACTCGCCATTAACGTTGATGCCTAGGCCCCTCCAGTCCAGAACCTTGAATACATCCTCCAGCGCAGCAGTGAACAGTTTCGGAGAAATGTCGTCTCCCTGTCTCACGCCACGCTGGAGAAGAATTGGTTTCGAGGTCTGATCCTGAAGACGGACTGACATGGTGGCGTTTTTGTACAAACACTTCAACACCTCAATGTACCGGTAGTAGATCTGGCACCGTTGGAGAGACTGCAGTACAGCCCAAGTCTCGATCGAATCGGAGGCTTTCTCGTAGTCCACAAACGCTAAACAGAGAGGCAGGTTGTACTCTTCGGTCTTCTGTATAACCTGCCGCAGCGTATGTGTGTGGTCTACGGTGCTAAAGCCTTTTTGGAATCCGGCTTGTTCGGGAGGCTGGAAATCTTCAAACCTGCGCGCGAGACGATTCGTGATGACTCTTGAAAACAACTTGTAGACATGGCTGAGAAGTGAGATGCGCCTATAGTTCTTCAGCCGGGCATTGTCGCCCTTCTTGAAGAAGAGTACCACCACACCCCTGCACCATGCCTGTGGCGTTTTGCTCTCGAATATAACGGAATCAAACAGCTTTTGAAGGGCCTTAAGAACCGGTTTTCCACCCGCCTTCAGGAGTTCAGCCGTGATTCCGTCATCACCCGGCGCTTTGTTGTTTTTAAGCTGTTTCAGAGCCATCCTAATCTCGTATAGGCTGTTGGATACTCGCGAAGAAAGGCTGATTCTACAACGTAGACATCACGCAACGTAAATTTTACTACGCTCAATGAGCGAGGGAACCGTCAGGCCACCACCAGGATAAAGAATGGATGATTCTTCCAAAAGCTTCAAATCGCCTAAAATAAATTAATTAAAGCCCTCTTTCAATACCACTACTTAACACCCACAGATAGAATTTATAATGACACTGGGTTATCTGGCGTCTACAAAATACACAAATATAACACTTGTTTACTAATAAGAAGGGTCCTCACAAAGGAAATTCACACGGAAATTACCTTCGAAAGGAACAGCGAAAAGCAAACGCGATCAACACGTAGAGTGAATGACCTAGTACTGTTGGCCGGACCTAGAACAAACCACGGCAAGAAAAATATTAAATATGAAGGAGTACAACTTTACAATTCCCTACCAAAAAATATAAAAGAGGCTAAAACTAACTTACAATTTAAAGCATTATTAAAGAAACACATCTTCGACAGCTCCAACATAAATAAATAAAATAGTAAATAAATAAATAACACAGTAAAAATATTGTACTGTAAATAAAAATGTAAACACCTAGTTTTGTATAGTGTGCATGGTGCTTAACAATAGCGCTGATAATAACAGCGCGCTCGATGTCGCAACGACAGTGTATTCGAATAGTTTTTGCGATGTACCCACTCATCATAATTTGTTTTTGCTATTTACAAAATTTTTAACAAAATCGAATGTGCGTCGTGCGCCCTGGACTTTCTAATCATTACAATTTTTATTTAATCCAAACTTTGTTTCTCGTTAAGCGATTATATGTTAATCTTTTGAGAAATAAATGATATATAAACCGGATGATCAGAAGGACTCACCACGCCCCGCATGAATAAATGTCCGCCGGCGATAAAGTCTGTGTTAATCTATCCTTTTCACGAGGGTCTTCACTAGAATCACACACAAAACGAACACTCGCGCGCGCGCTAGGAAGAAGCATCGCCATATTGGTTTTGAAAAGAAACGTTCTCTCATTGGCGCCACTACTCTCTCGTTTTGACAGTTCAGTTGATAGGGCACCCAGCGCGGCGATGCGCGGCAAATTTGAAATAGGAAAGGAACATGTCATGGATAAGGATTCTTTGCCAGGATTGGCGTGTAGCCGCAACACAGGCTGATGTCCGGGATATCTTCTATAGTGGCCTTTTATTTTTTGACAACTTTAGTAAGTAAACTAAACGACATGAGTCGTTTATAATACAACAAAAACATAGATACTAGTGACAGCGGTAGAGACAGAAAATAAAAAAATACCGACATCTTTTTGTACTTTATTAATAAGAATAAAAATCAGTTTTTTTTATTATTGATAGGCTCGCGCTTGACCACTATCTCACCTGATGGTAAGCGATGATATGGTCGTATATTCCATTTTGTTGTATGTTCTTTGATATCTCCGTCAATTGTTGACCGACTAAAAAATAATTTTTGATTGAGTATTTTCCGGAATTGGTCCCATTATCTTGATGTGTTATATATATAGCACAACATTGTCACTATTATTCATTCAGTTTTTACATTACACTAATTCAAAAGGTTTAGTTCTTTTAAACCTACAGTACGCACAAAGTCTTTGTTGTCTAGCAGCTACTAGACAACACAGACGTGTAGCTAGCTGTGTTGGATAGCCGCAACGTTCACGTGTCGGTGAAGTCTGCGGTCGTGAGTTTCAGCAAATTTTTGAATAATGGTAGTGACGAATTCCATTTTAAGGTCACGGTGAAGATCGTCATTTCTTATTTATTTAACCATTTATGCACACACACATAATATACAGACAAGAAGAAGAAATAGAACAATAGGTACATAGGTGATGCTTATTTCTATAGAAATCTCTTCCAGCATACCTGCGAAAGGAAAGATGAAAAAAAGAGATATAGACATAGTGTGTAGAGTTGAAAAATAATAAACATAAAACGATTCATAACTAAGTAATAAGTAATAAACAATACCGATAAGAAATAAATATACCTACTATCATAACAATATATGTATACAAACATATTTGTAAAATAAATATTAAAACAATAAATACTAATACCTACCTATATATATATATAAAATAATAATACATAAATATGCAACTATGACGGAATGGAAAGGTAGTGGTCTTTCACTCTTCTTTTAAAAACTGCAAGTGTTTTGCAGTCCCTAATTTCAGGCGGTAGAGAGTTCCACAATCAATATCCAAAGAATTAATTTCTTCCTACCACCTTTATGCAGATGATCTTCAAATTTACACGCGATCTCCTCTTGGTAATCTAACTGAGGCTATCTTGACTATAAATAATGATCTGGCCCGTATATGCGACTAGAGCAAGAGGCACGGACTTACGGTGAACCCTATAAAAACGCAAGTTTTGGTGGTGGGCAGTTCAAGGTTGGTCTCAAGGATCGACTGGACGACTCTTCCCCAAGTTTATTTTGACAACTCTGTTGTACCCTTTAGCGAGAAGGTGAAGAATTTGGGGATATTCATTGACAAGAACTTCTCTTGGACTGCCCAGCTACAGGAAGTTAGCCGCAAGCTATTCGCATCTGCTGGATCTCTGAGACGACTGCATAATTTTCTGCCGACTGCCACCAAGATTGCGCTTGCACAATCTCTTCTTCTACCCATCCTTGATTATGCTGATGCCAGCTATCTTGACCTCACTGAAGAACAACTTGATAAACTTGAGCGACTTCAAAATGTTTGTATAAGGTTCATATTCGGTTTGCGCAAATATGACCATGTTTCTGAATTCCGCAAAAAACTCAAGTGGTTGCCAATTCGCCTTCGCTGGAATGCTCATATTCTTTCCCTTCTGTATAATATACTATTTTTTCCGTCAACCCCTCTTTACCTCAAAAACAGATTTCAGTTTTTATGTGACTCGCACACGAAAGTTCTTAGGTCATCGGATAACATGAAACTCAAAATGCCAATGCGTTCCACCATCTTCCTGGACAAATCTTTTACTGTCCAGGCCGCTCGTCTATGGAATGCATTGCCTGTGACAATAAAACGCGCGCAATCACTACCGATCTTTAAAAGACTGGTAAAGAATCACTACCTGTCACTGTGATCTGTATTGTTTTCTTGCCTGTATATATATATGTATGTATGTATTTATGTATCTATTTTGGTATTTTATATTTAGTGATTTCTATGTTTGTAACTTATTATTTAATTTTAAAATTGCACCAAGTGCAACCCCATGTCGTGTCCAGGCTATCTCTCTCCATTCTGGGTTGCCTGGAAGAGATCGCTGAACGCGATAAGGCCGCCTGTTGTATGTTTCTTGTTACTTTAAGGTTTCCGTATGTAATCTTTTTATCTTGGTACAATAAAGTGTATATAAATAAATAAATAAATAAATAAATAGTTGAATCTAGAGGATTACTGCCGAACCACCAATTTGGTTTTAGAAAGGGGCTTAGCATAATGGACAGCGTTGGTACTTTAATAACAGATATTCGCTTAGCGTTTTCCTAAAACGATTCTGATGTAGCAGCCTTCCTAGATATTTCCTCTGCATATGATAACGTTCTGCTTCCTGTCCTCAGGCAGAAACTGCACCAGCTGAGTATTCCAGTCAAGATGATCGAATGCATATGTGGACTTCTCTTGTCTCGCTCCTTGGTTCTGAGAGTCCAGAGCGAGAACTTCGACAAAAGGCAGACTTGGAGGGGCCTCCCTCAGGGCTTCGTCCTCAGTCCTTTACTCTATAATTTATATACAGTCGATATCGACTCCTGCCTAAACGTCAACTATCAAATCCTTCAGTACGCTGATGACTTAGTTCTCTATGTGTCAGATTCCTCCATAGTTGCGCCGCGTCTTATCTTTGCCTCTCTCTAGACTCTTTGAATCATTGGCTTTTAAGTCATGGCCTGACGCTGTCCGCGCCCAAAAGTTCGGCGGTAGTCTTTTCTAGAAAAAGATTAATCCCTCACATCTCAGTGGCCATTTCAGGCAGCTTTATTCCTTTATCAAATAAAGTTTAATTTTTAGGAGTCTTTCTTGACTCTAAAAATTAACAGGTACTCGTAAGTACCATATAAACTACTTAATACAAAAATGTGAACGAGTCATTCCGATCTTAAAAGTTCTTGCGGCCGTCTGGTGGGGTGCCCACCCCTACTCTTTAAAATTAGTTTATAATGCCTTAGTTCGTAGTATATTAGATTATGAGTCATTTCATCTGATTCCGTGTAACAGGGGTGCCTTGGCAGGACTGGATAGGATTCAGTCTAAGTGCCTTCGGATCATCTCTGGTTGTATGAAGTCCTCTCCCATTAACGCGTTGCAGGTCGAGTGCGCTGAACCTCCCCTGGCCCTAAGACGGCAGTATCTGGTCTCCAGTTTTTTATCTAGAATAATATGCAGATCTTCCCACCCTCTTATTTCCAAATTAAATGAGTTAAATGCCATATGCAGCCACTCAAATTATTGGAAAAATAAAGAAATTCCCTTAATCCTAAAACATGTTCGCTTAATACAAAATTTAGAATGTCCAATCATCCAGTATCCCAAATTATCGCTTTTTAACTTCGAATATGAAGTTTTATGCTTTACTCCAAAAATTCTATTGAACATTGGCATTCCCAAAAAGTCCCCTTCAGCGAATTCGGGTTTCAACGCGGTGGTGGTCGAGCGATGGACTGGTTTTCACAAATTATTCACTGACGCTTCAAAGTCCAATGACTCTAATTACATTGGAGCTGCAGTATATTTCCAAAACTCCAGGATTACTTTGCAATATAAATGTCCTAAGGAGTCCTCTGTATTCACGGGCGAATGTGTGGCTTTATTGGAAGCATGTATTTTTATAGAGTCACACCATAACATTGATAAAGCCGTTATTTTCACAGACTCCCTTAGCTGCCTACAAGCTATAGTTCAAAACCCCTTCAAAAGCAAATTGCACAGCTCCCTTATTATGAAAATTAAACATTCCTTATTTTCGTGTGCTAATAGTCAAAAAGAGGTTCAGTTAGTTTGGATACCTAGTCATTGTGGCATTAAAGGTAATGAATGCGCAGACTCCTTAGCCAAGTATGCTTGCCCTTCAGCTACAGCTAATCTCGCCCACAATTCTTACCAGGGCTATGACCTGCTGAACATGCCAAAAGTCAATCTTCTATGTTCATGGCAGGAACAGTGGAATGCCACTGGTAGGAACAAGGGTAGGTTTTACCATGCAGTACAACCTACTATATGACCAAAACCTTGGTTCTACCCATACAAAAAAGTGACTAAAACCATTGTATCCGTTCTTTGTAGAATCCGCTTAGGTTTTTTGTACTCCAGTTTTCGTGGCAAAAATTCGCGTCCGAAACTCCTACTTATGCGAATGCGGTTTGGAAAATGGTACGTAGGACCACATATTTTTTTAATGTTCTAACAACATCCCGCCTTTAGATTTATATAGCCGTCTCCCTAAATTCAAGATTCCTGCATTCGATTTGTCTTCAACCTCCGTAAGTATGATCATGTATCCACTCATCGATCACTTTTAAAATGGTTACCCATACGTCAGCGTATAGCGCTGAGGGCCTTGACTACCCTGTTTTCTTTTATTGATAAACATCCTCCTTCTTATCTGACTTCTCATGTTCAATTCCTTTGCTCTGCTCACAATATAAATCTTCGTTCCACCAATAATCGTCTTCTTCAATGTCCCTCTCACCGCTCTGGGTTTATCCAATCGTCCTTCTTTGTCCAGGCTATCTCTCTTTGGAATACGCTCCCTCAGAATATCAGGATGGCAACCAGTCGGTTCTCTTTCAAATTTAAGGCACGTGAGCACATTCGCAAGAAGTTTGCAGAATCATCACAGATTTGATTTGTTGGTTTCGGTTTCTCTATAACATTTTTTATATATGTATGTATCTAAGTATATATTTATATATATATTCTTTTTAGGGTTCCGTACCCAAAGGGTAAAAACGGGACCCTATTACTGAGACTTCGCTGTCCGTCTGTCTGTTTGTCTGTCTGTCTGTCACCAGGCTGTATCTAATGAACCGTGATAGTTAGACAGTTGAAATTTTCACAGATGATGTATTTCTGTTGTCGCTATAACAACAAATACTAAAAACAGTAAAAAAATTATATTTAAGGGGAGCTCTCATACAACAAACGTGATATTTTTGCTGTTTTTTGCTCGATATTAATAACGGCAACAGGTAGACGCTTGAAATATTCACAGAATATTTAGTTGTATATTTTCTTCCAAAAATAATAATTATTAAATTAATATAAAATAAATTAAGGGGGGCTCCCATACAACAAACGTGATTTTTTTGCAGTGTTTTGCGATAATGGTACGGAACCCTTCGTGTGCGAGTCCGACTTGCATTCGCACTTGGCCGGTTTTTATTATATATATTTTTCTCTATTTATCCTTTCACCGTTGCACCTTCCTTTTTTATCTCTGCACCACCCTAAGATCGACTGGTAGAAAATGCCTAAGGCATTAAGTCCGCCCTTGTACTTGTGCATACATTTTTTATAAATGAATAAATCCCTCTCCCAATTAATTTTTCATCCCTTCTAACTTATTCTTCTCCAGACCTGCTTGTGGCGCGGATGACCTTTATCCGCCACAACAATATCAAATTATAATCCCTACTACCGATATTTGCGCCTTATGTAGCTGTGGTGTACGTATTTTAATGTTTTGATAACTTTAATGTTTTAATAAAATTTATGTATTTTTTTTTTGTTTGTTTCTGTCCCGTACTAACCCAACAATCTCAATTAAACAACTGTACCAAAAAAAACTGAGTTTTCGTCTCATTTTACCAATCTCAGACACTCTTTTATTCCAATTCACTTTAGACATTGGCAGAATAGTCGACATCGGCTTTGCTTGCCATATAAAAATATAGAATAGAATATAACATTACTGGCACTCTAGGTAAGTGTTCCTAATATAATCAATTAATTAAAAATTATAATAAAATTATAAAACATTACTAGTTTCTGATTTATTCCTTTGTATTCACCCATCTACCTATCTGGATGCCAAATTTGACCTTTCTTGGTCTTCTGGAACTGGGTTAGAGTGTTGGTCTATAGTTAGTGGTGGTTAGTTAGTGTTAGTGGTGGTTGGTGTTATTGTTGGTGGTTTAGTTTTTTCCCATCGTATGGGGTATCAAAATAAACGATTTTAAGAGGCGATTTCAAAAATATATAACACTTATATGTTTAAATGTACCTAATTCTAAAAAAAAATAACTAAAAAATTGTAAATAAAAAAAGTTAAGTAAAAAAAACAAAAATCCCGACTGCTTAAAAAGCAAACTAAAAAGACGTAAACAAGAAGAAAATCATGCCGTGCAGTCGGAGGATACATCTGGTTTTGGTCCACCAGCTCGCGAATATGTATCCTCCGACTGCACAGCATGATTTTCTTCTTATTTACATCTTTTTAGTTTGCTTTTTAAGAAGTCGGGTTTTTTTATTTTTTTTATTAACATTTTTATCGGAGCTACTGTGATTGTCCCTAAAAGACCCTAGGCTGATAAAAAAAACTTTTTTCCTAATATGCCCTAGATTTAGTATTAAATTCGGCTCTTTTGATAGAAGAAGAACAACGCCCCGCCATCCGCGTTGCGCAGTGAATTTTGCCTCATTGACTTTGGTATTTCTCTTCCGACAATAGAGAATTCCAAATTATGTTTTGTTTTGCTTTGGAAAACAATCTTGCTCAATATTCTAAAGCTCAATATTATTTAACTTTGGCAATTATACTTCAATGCTGCATCCTCGAGATTTAATACACAATGTAGTACGGCCTCCAATGTACTTGCAATGCCACACAGTTCAAAGACTAAAAAAAAAAGAAATGTTCGTTTGATATTCTATGGCACAGCCATTGTCAATGTCATCTGTCAATGGTCGCGTAATTCGTTCTTTGTGCGTTGCATTGCTACAACCTACTTTTATTTTTTGTTTTTTTCTCTTTATTTCTATACTTTAAATACGACGAAAAAGATCATGGGAAAAAGAAAACACGACGATGAAGAATATTTGAGATGTAAGAACCAACGATACGGAAATAAATTCAAGAAAAACATGAGTACCCGTCGAATCCACGTGCTTTTACTATCTATGTTTTTACTAATTACTTACATCCTATATCTATTGTTATCTTAATGAAATAACACTTGATATTATTCTGATAACAAAAATAGTATTTCTTAACGAGGTAACACGTGATGTTATCCAGAAATACAAGAATTAAATAGGTACTTTCTTAACGAGGTAGTACGTGATACTATCCTGAAAGTAACCGCCATTTTGTTTCCTCTCCACCAAAAAGTTGCAATCTCGAGTTCACGTGATGCATATGACGAAAACCATTGTTCGAGAATATTATTGATAAAATATCTGTATTTAATACCGAACAAGATACGCAAAAAATACCGCTCTTGTCAAAAAATCAGACTCCAAGGGACGTCTGGGAGGTTAACGAAACTTCCACGACAAACATTCTTTCAGAGAATCTCGAAATCTTTGGTGAAGCAATTATTTGGATCCCGTACTCGGAAAAATATACCACAAGAAGGAGTTTTAGCTTTGAACGTTGGGAGACAAATGTACTCTATGGTTTGGACAATTAAAAGACAAAGATTTTTCAGAAAACTGAAATCCTTGTTCCGGAGAAAATCACGTTAGTTCGTGCACCAAAACTTAATCCTGATGTCATGTCAATGCTGTCAGAATCGGCCAAAAATCGCGAACTGGATGTTCTGAATAGAATACCAGAAATTGGGTAATCATTTCTTGATCTACCTACATCATGGACAGACATTCAACAAAAGAAAACTTGTTATACATCATTAGACAAAATCTTTTGGAATATAAACAAAGGTGAACTGGTACGTGTACGACTGCGAGGTGAATGTACGAGGTCCTCCTCGACGAACAAACAATGAGTCGACACTAACAGCTACCGACATCAACGGCGATGAGAACCAAACCAATAAGGTACCCACTACTCAGCGCAGCCGATAAATGGGAGTCAGCAAGAAGTACGATAGGAGGAACTGTCGTTGAAAGGACACCCCACAGGTAGAATTTTACACTTCCAATATTTGATTAAATATTGGCAGTCGTTAACAGATGAGCCTGTCATATTATGTTATATTAATGGTTATAAAATACCGATTATTGGGCAAATGGTTTAAAACTCTGAACCTTGAAACCCTGAAACCCACCATCCTCTCATGGAAAAATGGGATTTGCTATTTCCAAACTTATCGATTTAGGGACATTTGTAAAAGTTCTGATCTACATCAACAGTTTATCTAACCTACTTTTTTAACACATAAAAGTACATGGTATTTATCCTAAATTTATAAAATCCTCAATAAGTTCATACCAAGTTAACAATTTATAATGGATAATATATACTTAGTCTGGTGGGTGCCAGAGTAAGTCCAGTCTTAGTGTTATTTATTATTAAAACCAGTTCTGTCTCATTTGAGACGTTGTGTTGATATTATAATACCTATGTCACTAGTATAGTAGATACTTATGATTGACATAAATTTAGTTCGAAGCAATCTCCCTAGCCTTTTCCCAACTATTCGTATGTTGGGGTTGGCTTATAGTCTGACTGGATTCATCTGAATACCAGCATTTTACATGGAACAAACAAAATCAAATGCCTTAATACAAATCTTAGATTCAAATTAAAATTAAAATAAAAGACTTTAAATGTTATTAGTTTTCAGAGCAACGCAGTTATTTGAAACTTACACTTCCTAACATGTTTGGAGATATTGTCTTATATATATAACAAAGTCGGGTTAGTTACACCATTTATAACTCGAGAACGGCTGGACCGATTTACTTGATCTTTAATTTGTTTGCTTTATCTCCACCCCGAATAAAACTTTTAAAACATCGGAAATTTTTACGAAATAATAATTATGAAAATTCATTTCCCCAGACATTTTGGGAACAAAGCGCCTCTGATACATGTCAGAAACAAAATATGGAAAAAAAAGAACGTGGCGTTACATGCTGGTCCGGTGATGCCAGTAGATGGCGATGAAGATTTTCTAAAATACATCCTTATATATAAAACACAAAAAGTGTTTCTACCTAGGGTACGTAGGTAGGTAGTTGGTAGGCAGGTAGGTAGGGTAAGTAGGATACGGTAAGGTAGGTAGGATAAGTAGGATACGGTAGGGTAGGTAGCCAGTTGACAGGAGCAAAGCCGCTGGGGACAGCCAGTTAATGTATAAAATGTACTCACCTGAGGTACTTTTTTGCCCGTCAGTAGTTTGATGAAGCTTGTGTCGACCGCCCATTGAATGCGCATAAATCGGTAATAAGCTTCCCCTGTGGAAACAGAAGAAGAAATAGAACATTAAAACACAACTAGGCAAGCGTGCTCAATCGTCGACCACATCATCGCTTACAATCAGCCATGCTATTATCTAAGAGACAGTTTCTTGGCTGTGCTTGTCCACGATCTCATCAGCGAGACAGCCTCGAGATCGACCGATCGTGCAGCTCTGATCCAAACGGTATTCTCTAGCGCGGTTATGGTCTTCGACGAACTCTAGGCTGACATGTCCCGTCACAATTTCGTGGACGGATTAGGGCTTGAAATAAATTCTTTAAATTATAATCGATAAATCTCGACTGAGAGTTTTATGGGCTTAAAATTTATAGTATAGGTCTATTTTTAAGTATTTAAATATCTATTTAAGTTGGTTTTGGGTTCAGCACCATCTATTGGCTTATTGTGGAATTAGTTATTGATCTGTTTGAATGAAGATCATTTGAGGTAATTTCAATGTTTGATTAATACGAGATGTTTAAATAAAACGGGAATACTTATTGTAGGACTTTTAGATTTGTTCTCATTTTAACTATTGCACATTTGACGAAGTAAATGTGTTTGATTATGACTTAATGTTATTCTTATTACGCAAACTTGTCAACAATGGCGGATGTTATAATTTCTATGAGCAATCACTAGATTTAATAATTTAATACGAGAACTAAACAAATTTGAGTAAATGATTCCTTCTAGGCTTTGTGTGCTTACCACCATCGGCCACATCATCACTGACCACGGTGAGAGTGTGGTCAAACACAGGCCTATACAAAGAAAAAAAGAAAAAAAGAAAGATTAAATACTAAAAATTCATAAGACTATTTTACAGAGCTATGTAATAATGAGAAACCTTTTCGGTTTAAAGAAACTTTATTCGCAATAAAGACATGTGTCACTTACTTGAGAACAATACTAAAAAATATACAATAGATTACAAAAAGTTCGTCATCAGTATTACAATTTATTAGTTACCCATCCAATGCATTCATTTCTCCAAAAGTGATCGATCCGCAATTATGTGCTGGCTAAGTTGAGTCTTGAATGCATTGAAAGAGTGCAGATTTTTTATACAGGATGGTAGCTTATTATAAAGTTGAGCTCCTTCAAAAGTTAGCATTTTTTGCCATAGTTGGTTCTTATTTTAGGTAAAACTAGCAAGCTCGCTCGCCATGTACTACGTTGACTAACTTGTTTATATTGGGTGAGTGTTAAGTTTGAGTGAACACTTTTGTTGAGAATATTTCTGATGAAAATATATGTGTTGTAAATATATAGTAGCTTTATATTAATTAATTTTGTGTCCTGATACATTTTACGGGTTGATGTTAGATCTGGATAGTGGAATAGTATTTTTATAAGTTTATTTTGGGCAACTTGGAGTTCTGATAGTTTTGTTTTTGCAGCACTGCCCCAGACTTCGATCAGATTATGTAGATGCGGCTTTACTAGGGAGTTGTAAATAGTATACCGCAATTTTGGTGGAATACAACGAATGTAGGCAACTCATTTCATTATCGAATATTATTGTATCATGTTTAACTGTACAGTATCGTGTGTGCTTATCTGTGAGCTATTGTCTTGTTATAACTGTAAGCCTTTGTGTGTGTTTGTCTCTAAGAAATTGTTTTGACCTAACTGTAAACCATTGTCATGTTTCCTGTATATTTGCGCGCGCGTGAATCGCACCAATGGCAAAGTAATGCGCCAGGATTGGCCAACGGTGGACCAATCCTGTAACGCAGCGATCCGCGTCGGGTAGGCCGAGAGGGGTGAAAGCGGACGGAACAAAACCGTTGTGCGCGGGCGCAACAGGATTCTTTCACTTCTGCTCTTCTCCGTGTAATAATATGTAAGTAGCTGTATTTGTTCTGTGTGTGTGTAGTATAGTAGTATTATTATGTGTAAAAAATAAATGCCACGAGTTTGCCAGTAATTTGGTATTGCATTTTCATTGTGTTGCAAATAATCCGGTCCTAATCGCAAAATTGGTCCTATCGAGCCGGATCATAATGGAAAACCAAATTACTGGCGTCGTCACACGAAGCAAAGCTGCTGGAGTCGAGCAGCGACCTGAAGAGGATATCGCTATTGTAACACGTGGTGAAGAAATTGCCACATGTGCGTTATCCGGGTCGAGAGCGAGCAGCCGTAGCCACGAAGCCCTGGAACATGACAACACGTGTGTTCCCACAGTACCACGTGGTGAAGGAAATGCCACGTGCTTGTCTGTGCGGTCTAGATCAAGCCGTCAGACCCGTGAAGCGCTGCGCCGCCGTGCTGCAGCCGAATACAGGGCCGAACAAGAGCTTGCCAAGTTGAAGCAGGAACGGCTGGTAAGAAAGAAGCTGGCATTGGAGATCGCCGAGATCGAGGAGGATGAAGAGGAACACTGCGCTCCGAGTGTCTATAGTCACCGTAGCAACAACGTGGTTGAGTGGCTAAGGTCCAGTGATTCCCCTTGCGGACGCGATGATGTAGCGCCTCTCGCACCGGCTGGCACGTGTTCAACCGACGGCATAGAACGAGAGCGCTCACGTGAGCTCGCACATGCGCCGCATGCGGCGACCAGCGCCCACGTGTTATTTGCACCCGTGGCGTCTTCTTGCCCGCCTTCGACTATAACCACCGGCACCCCCGCCGCACCTTCCGACATCATGCACCTAGCCGACGCTATCATCACAAGTATGAGTAAACGTCCGAAACAAAACTACGATCTCCCCGTGTTTGATGGTAGCCCAGTGGACTGGATGGCGTATTGACGCGCATATGAAGCTACCGCGTCCATGTATAGCACGTTCGATAACACCGTACGACTGCAGGTTTCACTCCGAGGTGCGGCAAAGCATGCCGTCGAAGGTCTGTTGCGTACCGGGACCGACCCAACCGTCGTCATAGAAGCCCTGGAAGAAGAGTTTGGACATCCTAACTTACTTCTAGATACCGCGCTAAATAAAATAAGGAGTTTACCGCGAGTATCCGATAGCGGCGTCGAATTGCGAAACATGACATGCGTCGTACGAAATTGCGTGTACATGTTGAGAAACATTAAAGCAGAGGGATATATCAACAACCCTCAACTTACGCACGAGATTCTGGGTAAATTAACACACGTGCAACGAGCGCAATATGGTGAGTTCGTCATGGTGTGAAATGTCCACAGCAAAGAAGATCTTCGCGTATCACCAAATATAAATATGTTGCTTGACTTTCTAAGTCACTTGTCACGAGCGTCGGCTTATTACCTGCCACTAAACATGAACACCGAGCAGAGTAATCGAAACCGGACCACCGCTCCTGCCAACTCCACTGGCGCTCGCGCCGCCATGTATGGGCCGCGCGCCGGGCGCCAGGAATCGACGCATCGGCGGGACCCTGCTCACCGGGTACACATCACCAGCGAGGAAAGTGTGTCATCGAGTGTGTCGTCGCAAACTAGTGTATGTGCGTTGTATAAAAGTGCATGTCACTGGTTAACCGAGTGCGACTTGTTTATGAACAAAAGCGAAAAGGATAAGTGGAACTTTGTTAAGGACAGTAAGTTATGCTTTAAGTGTTTGGCGATAACCCATCCTCGTTATCGGTGCCGCGCGAAACCATGTGTCAAGTGCGGTGCTCCACATCACACGCTTCTTCACTACGAGAAGTCGAACGGCCCGGGCGCCGCCGCCGCCGCCCCACGTGCAGGTGCCGCGACGCATGCGGCCACGCCCCACGCCACGCCGTCAAAAGCAAGCGCCACCGGCGAATTGGTAACGAGTATGGGTGAGCGATGTAAGAACACTAAAACATTATTGAAAATTGTGCCTGTAAGTATTATTGTAAATAATGTAGATCATAGTTGTTAAGCGCTACTTGATGATGGAGCCACAGTGTCGTTAATCGATTTAAGTGTTTGTAAGTTTAGTGGACCATCATCCTCGTTAAAAATTGTTAATGCAGGCCCCCTGTTATTATCGATAAGAAATCATGTAGGGTGACTGCGCTAATACGTGGACCCAACGGTGTATGTCATGATATATCGTTACGCACTATTGACAACCTAGACTTACCTGCCCAAAGTATGTCCGCCAGAGTTATAACTAGGAATAAACATATACGTGACCTAGATTGTTGTGCGATGTCGAGTGCAAAACAATTGGTACTAATCGGCCAAGACAATTGGCAGTTAATCGATAACCAGCAGATACGACAGGGTAAATCAGGGCAACCTGTAGCGTCACTTATGAAATTAGGGTAGGTTGTTCATGGACCTGTAGGTATTTATGATAGGTCTGGTCAGGAATCGGTTAATTTAGTTAGTGATAATATGGATGATTTAAGCGAACTCGTTAAACAACAATTTTCGCTCGAGTCGATCGGCATCGCAGAATTGTCACCTAAAAATGTCGAGACTGAACGCGCTTGTAATGTCCTAGATAGCACTAGTCGCCGTGTCGATGGGCGCTGGGAGGTAGGATTATTATGGTCACGTGATGCGGTGCACTTACCTGATAATTATGATTACGCTGTGAAGCGTCTACGCGGCATAGAGAGTAAGATGGATAAAAATCCCGACTATGCCGAATCATATTCGCGTCAAATTGAGAGTTTGATAGCTGAAAATTATTTATTTATTTATTTATTATATACTTTATTGTACACCACAAAAAAACATACAGGACAAATGTTCAAATACACAAGTGTACAATGGGCGGTCTTATCGCACTAGGCAATCTCTCGAATTATGCTAGGCGATTGGAAATTCCGCTCAGTGTTAACCCGGTATGGCACCTGCCGCACTCCGGGAGTCACTAACCCGAATAAACCAAACAAACTTAGGTTCAAAGTCAAATCAAAGTCAAAGTCAAATATATTTATTTCAACTAGGCCAATAAGCGGCACTTTTGAACGTCTAATCTAAATTAAAAATGTACAAGTAATAAAAATTGACTCTACCGTGCATTCGGAAAGTAGCTTGTTATGGAGAAGAACGCACAAGAAACTCCATACTTACTCTTTGTAAAATGTTTTACAATGTTTACTTATGTACATACATTAATAAATTCATATATGTGAGGACGATGCACCCAAAAATAGCACTACACACTATACTACGTACAGGTATAAAGTAATAAAAGCACTAACAGGTAAATTCATTAATTTGATAAATAGGAACATGGTTCTCACATACTTACAAATATTCCAAACATAGGTAAAATACCTAATTCAACAACAACGGAACCGTGTGTGAGTCAAATTCTGGAAAAATATAAAAAATAACATAAGAATACAATAACTACGAATAGGAATACAAATTAGCAAATTTGATTATGTCCACACCAAAGGTTAGTTTATGATGCCGCGGCCAAATATAAAGGTGTATGTCTTAATGATTATTTGTTAACAGGGCCGGACTTGTTAAATTCTTTGTTAGGTGTATGGTTCAAGTTCCGATCTGACATAGCTGATATGTTTTTGAGAATTAAAATTAGGAAAAAAGATCAGGGCGCGCAACTTTTCTTATGGAGAGGCCGGGACAGAGTGCGTGACCCCGACACATATGTAATGGACTCAATGATCTTCGGAGATAAGTCATCGCCCGCCGCAGTCATACATGTATTGAATAAGAACGCTATTGAATTCCGAGATACATATCCCAAGGCCGTTAAGGCAATCCATGAAAACCACTATATGGACGATTACCTAGATAGTGTTGACTCCATAGGCAGTGCTCGCCAGCTGATCAAAGATGTCTCTGCTGGTGGTTTTTCTATCAGAGGGTGGGTGACAAATTCACCGGAGCTCAGATATGAATTACCAGTTGTCGTGCCTGGTACTATAAATTTTGATAAATCTCCATATAGTGGTGAAAGGACTTTAGGTATGATATGGGTGACGGAATCAGATGAGTTAGCGTTCGATTTATCATTCAAAAAAGTTACACCTGACGTAATGGAAGGCAGAGTCATTCCTACCAAACGGCAGTTTCTAAGGTTCATCATCTTTGATCTATTAGGTTTACTTTATCCTTACACGATAAAATTGAAGATTCTGTTGCAGAAAGTTTGGAAATCAGGTATAGAATAGGATGACCAACTGAAGGAGGACGAGTCTAAACAATGGGAAAATTGGCTGCGAGACATCAAACAGTTAGGTAACGTACGCGTTCCCCGTTGGTACCGGCTTGATCCTTCTGCTGTCGAATTACACGTTTTTGACGATGCGGGCGAGCCAGCTTATGCGGCAGTGGCGTATTTAGTTGGTATTTAGTTGGTTGGCCAAACTCATTCCTGAGTTTGGCCAACCAATCGTCTCACTCGTCATTGGTAAAGCTCGTGTCGCCTCTCTGAAAGTAATATCCGTACCCCGTCTAGAACTACAAGCAGCTGTGTTGGCGTGTAGGCTGTAGGCTAGCTTGTACCGTTGTCAAAGAACAAGGCTTGAAAATAACACGTAAGTACTTGTGGTCCGACTCCAAAACTGTCTTGAAATGGTGCACCCATTTCAAGACAGTTCGGATCCTCGGGATTTCCAAAAGTTTGTTTCGCATAGGTTAGCAGAAATCGACCCGAAGTCCAGCCCAAGTGAGTGGCGTTGGGTATCATCGGCAGAGAACCCGACAGACGAAGCAACAAAACTACAATGGCCTACAAATTGTAAATTGTGGTTTACAGGTCCAGCTTTTTTGTACCAGGACAAAGTTCAGTGGCCGGTCAACGAATACGAGGATGCTGTTGACACTGATTTGGAGCGCCTTGAAAAGATTCACCTGGTAAAGCAGTATGTTCCACTGTTTAATGTCGATAGGTTCGCCAGTTGGACACGGGCTGTTAGGGCTACAGGTCGAGTTCTAGCTTTTTTAGGTATGTCTCGTAAGAAGCAGGTTGAGAAGTTATCGGTTAGCAGCGTCCGTGATGCTGAGATACATTTGTTGAAACAGTGTCAAGCCGAGTCCCTAAGGAGTTGGCGCTATTGAGAACGAAAAGTACATTGCCTGCGGATAGTAAAATTCAAGAATTAGATCCTTTTTTGTATGAAGGTGATGGATTACTTCGAGTCAGAGGTCGCCTGAGTGCTGCACCGGAGTTAATGTTTGACGAGAAGTATCCCATCATTTTAGATGGTCACAACTGTGGTGTAACTACACCGCGCGTCTTATTGCACTTGATTATCATAAGCGCGCCCACCACGCGAACACCGAGACTGTCATCAACAGCATAAGGGAAAAATATTGGATTACTCAGGTGAGACGTACAGTTAAAACTGCCGTATCCAAATATCAGCTTTGTTGTGTCCGTCGTGCTCGCCCGTCGTTACCTAAGATGGGACATCTATCAGCTGCTAGACTCGTTAATACGAGAAGAGCTCTCGTACATTGTGGGGTAGATTATTTTGGGCCAATGGAAGTTTCCATAGGACGGCGTCGTGAAAAAAGATGGGGCGTTATTTTTACTTGCTTTGTTACTCGTGGTGTCCATTTAGAACTCGCAGCTTCGCTCACAGCTGATTCGGCCATAATGGCAATCCGACGATTGATAGCTCGTCGTGGATAACCCTCTATCATGTTCAGCGATAGAGGCACTAACTTTGACGGTGCTGAAGCGGAGCTTAAAGCCGCCGTACAGGCAATGGAAAGTTACAAGGTAAAGGATTATGTAGTAACTAAGGGTATTTCTTGGCAATTTAATCCGCCCGCGGCGCCGCAAATGGGTGGGTGCTGGGAGCGGCTCGTCCGCTCAGTAAAGACCGCACTTACAGTCACATTGTCGGCGCGGGCGCCTAAAGAAGAATTATTGTCTACATTGATGGCTGAGGTAGAAATGACCATAAATAGTAGGCCGTTAACTTTTGTAGGTACAGACCTCGACGGACCCATCGCTCTTACTCCAAACCATCTATTGATAGGTACAGATACCGGTGCATCCACGTTAGGTATATTTGATGCATCAGATTTAACCAGTAAGAAAGCATGGGTTAAAGCTCAGGCCCTGGCGGGCATGTTTTGGAGACGCTGGCTCAAAGAATATGTTCCCACTCTTCAAAAACGACAGAAGTGGCTTCACGAAGTGCTACCCGTGAAAGTGGGAGACATGGTTCTTATCTTAGAAGATAATCAGCCACGTAATGTATGGACTAGGGGCGTGATTAGCGCAGTCAACCCAGGCCTTGATAGCCAAATTAGAGTAGTTACTATAAAAACTTGTAGGGGCTTAATGAAGCGACCCGTTGTAAAAATTGTTGTGTTGCCTACTGACGAGAGTGTTCAGGAACAGGGGGGTGGAATGTAGGTAACTCATTTCATTATCAAATATTATTGTATCATGTTTAACTGTACAGTATCGTGTGTGCTTATCTGTGAGCTATTGTCTTGTTATAACTGTAAGCCTTTGTGTGTGTTTGTCTCTAAGAAATTGTTTTGACCTAACTGTAAACCATTGTCATGTTTCCTGTTAACTTTGCGCGCGCGTGAATCGCACCAATGGCAAAGTAATGCGCCAGGATTGGCCAACGGTGGACCAATCCTGTAACGCAGCGATCCGCGTCGGGTAGGCCGAGAGGGGTGAAAGCGGACGGAACAAAACCGTTGTGCGCGGGCGCAACAGGATTCTTTCACTTCTGCTCTTCTCCGTGTAATAATATGTAAGTAGCTGTATTTGTTCTGTGTGTGTGTAGTATAGTAGTATTATTATGTGTAAAAAATAAATGCCACGAGTTTGCCAGTAATTTGGTATTGCATTTTCATTGTGTTGCAAATAATCCGGTCCTAATCGCAAAATTGGTCCTATCGAGCCGGATCATAATGGAAAACCAAATTACTGGCGTCGTCACACGAAGCAAAGCTGCTGGAGTCGAGCAGCGACCTGAAGAGGATATCGCTATTGTAACACGTGGTGAAGAAATTGCCACATGTGCGTTATCCGGGTCGAGAGCGAGCAGCCGTAGCCATGAAGCCCTGGAACATGACAACACGTGTGTTCCCACAGTACCACGTGGTGAAGGAAATGCCACGTGCTTGTCTGTGCGGTCTAGATCAAGCCGTCAGACCCGTGAAGCGCTGCGCCGCCGTGCTGCAGCCGAATACAGGGCCGAACAAGAGCTTGCCAAGTTGAAGCAGGAACGGCTGGTAAGAAAGAAGCTGGCATTGGAGATCGCCGAGATCGAGGAGGATGAAGAGGAACACTGCGCTCCGAGTGTCTATAGTCACCGTAGCAACAACGTGGTTGAGTGGCTAAGGTCCAGTGATTCCCCTTGCGGACGCGATGATGTAGCGCCTCTCGCACCGGCTGGCACGTGTTCAACCGACGGCATAGATCGAGAGCGCTCACGTGAGCTCGCACATGCGCCGCATGCGGCGACCAGCGCCCACGTATTATTTGCACCCGTGACGTCTTCTTGCCCGCCTTCAAAATGTGCGCCTGTCGCTCCGCCCGCGACTATAACCACCGGCGCCCCCGCCGCACCTTCCGACATCATGCACCTAGCCGACGCTATCATCACAAGTATGAGTAAACGTCCGAAACAAAACTACGATCTCCCCATGTTGGATGGTAGCCCAGTGGACTGGATGGCGTATTGACGCGCATATGAAGCTACCGCGTCCATGTATAGCACGTTCGATAACACCGTGCGACTACAGGTTTAACTCCGAGGTGCGGCAAAACATGCCGTCGAAGGTCTGTTGCGTACCGGGACCGACCCAACCGTCGTCATAGAGGCCCTGGAAGAAGAGTTTGGACATCCTAACTTACTTCTAGATACCGCGCCAAATAAAATAAGGAGTTTATCGCGAGTATCCGATAGCGGCGTCGAATTGCGAAACATGACATGCGTGTACATGTTGAGAAACATTAAAGCAGAGGGATATATCAACAACCCTCAACTTACGCACGAGATTCTGGGTAAATTAACACACGTGCAACGAGCGCAATATGGCGAGTTCGTCATGGTGAGAAACGTCCAAAGCAAAAAAGATCTTCGTGTATCACCAAATATAAATATGTTGCTCAACTTACGACGTACTTGGCGGATATATTTTTGCATATGAAAAAATCTAAAGATCCGATAGTTTCTGATGGTCAGTGGGCCAGTACGTTGGTTTACCCTTGCTCATAACTTCAAAGTGTGTATTTTTAACTGCACTTAAGAGCTGCCTTCCCTTAGTTGTAGTAAGCATAGATCCCTGCGTATGCGTATGCTTAGCATTAAAATCGCCACCTAGGATAAATCTCTGACCTAATAGTTCAAAGAGATGTAAATATCGCTGTTTTCTTATCATATGCCGTCGAGGACAGTATACGGCTGCAATGGACACGTGACAATATTTGGTTTTAACAGATACTGCCACGGCTTGAATGTCTTGTTCTTCATATTTAGACTTTGATTATAACTGCGCTACCTACTCTGGCAGAGTTGTGAGGGCAGAGCGAATTATATACCATGTATCCTCTAAATTTGACAAAGGATTGCTTAGTGAAATGCGTTTCGGAGACCAAACACACGTCTATATTTTCCTTGTCTAGGACTGCCTGCAACTCATTTTGATGTTTGAGGAGCCCATAAGAGTTCCACGCCATTATTTTAAGAGTGTTATTCATATTTTTTTTTTTTTTTTTTTTTTTTGATTATTTAAAACAGCTGTTTTAGTGCTGGATTCTAGTTTGTCTAATCTATTATCAAGTGACGTACTACACTTTAAGATCTGATTTATCTTATCCTCTAGATTCAAGGGCTGTGAGTTTTTCTTTTGCAGTAGTTGACTGGCAACTTGCTTTTTGTGCGTGTTTAACAAGATTTTGTAGGGTAAGACACTGTTGGGTTAGGTTAGGTTAGGTTGGGGTGCGGGTTGGGGTGCGGGTCAGGTAACCTCCACGTGGGCCTGGTTGGTTGCTGGTCTCCTTCGGATACGTCCGGGGGGAAGAGCAATCCGCTGGGCTGGTGCACCCTGGGCACCGTCAATAACTTCCCATTCGTGGGTTCTTGTTGGTGGTGGCGAATAACCTGACAGGGGGGGATGTCGCAGACGCGGAGGGCGGCGTCTGGCCTTTCGTGGACCAGATGCCGCAACGTAGGGGACCGTGGGCGGAGGACCGGGGTGTCCTACGTCCACATAAGGGTCCAGCGCGGTGGAGGGCACGGCGCAGCACACCGTCTAGGTGTGCCCAGCGGGGGCGTAGTTGCGCCGTGCCCTGACAGGTCTTCTCGCTTCCCGGTGTGGTAAATTCCATGCTGGGGAGCGGGAGGGCCTGGGCGGCGGTTGCCTCCTTTTGCGACGACGCCATGTCGCGGAAGGAGGCGGCGGAGAAGGGGTGGGGGTGGGCGGTTGTACGATCGCCTCCTCCCACCGCTTGGTGGTGATTAGCGGGCGACAGGCGTGGGGGCGCCTGTCGTCTGCATTGCACGATCACCACCCTCGTCGGGCGTTCCCAGGCCAATCCACTAAGGGAGGGGCGTGAAGGGCCTGCCGTAAAGGCGGGCAGTCGTCGGCGGAGGACTGGACGTAAAGGCTGTGCCGGTTTCCCAGTCCTCCTCCACTCAGACGATGCGGGAGTGCCGCTGGGTTATTTTAGTGGGTATACCGGGCTTGCCCGGGGAGTCCCACATAGCCCCCCATTCCCCCAATGGGTGGGTATGCGTAATGCATTTTTTTTTTTTCCCAGCGAAACCAAAAAAAAAAAAAAAAAAAAAAAAAAAAAAAAAAGGTTGGGGTGCGGGTGGGGTGCGGGTCAGGTAACCTCCACGTTGGCCTAGTTGGTTGCTGGTCTCTTTCGGATACGTCCGGGGGGAAGAGCAACCCGCTGGGCTGGTGCACTCTGGGCACCGTCAATAACTTCCCATTCGTGGGTTCTTGTTGGCGGTGGCGAATAACCTGACAGGGGGGGGGGATGTCGTTCTGGGTGTTCCTCTGATTAGCAGAGGACACACCAGATGCGACATGGGGTTGGGATAGTCTGGGTAGGTAGGTAGGGGTAGGTTAGGTTAGGTAGGTGGGAGGTGGGGCTCGCTTCCGGGCCTCTGGGCGGGCCGCCTTCCCCTGCGGGGGGGGTTGCCCTGGTGCACTGACCAGCTCTGCACCCTGCTCTGCCCAGCTCTGCACCCTGCACTGCCCGGCTCTGCATCCGGCTCTGCCCGCTCTGCACCTGGCTCAGCCCGCTCTGCACCTGGCTCTGCACTCGGCTCTCCTGCGGTTGGTTACCCAAGTGCACTGACCAGCTCTGCACCCTGCTTTGACCAGCTCTGCACCCTGCTCTGCCCGGCTCTGCATCCGGCTCTGCCCGCTCTGCAACTGGCTTAGCCCGCTCTGCACCTGGCTCTGCGCCCGGCTCTCTCTCCTGCGGGTGGGGGCGGCCGCCGCCCGGGGGCGGGAAGGGAGCCCTCGAAGGTGTGCCGCGGATGTGCGGCGGGCGGTGATGACTTGTCGTCGCCGACCCTCCTTTGGCGTGGGATGGTCGGCGGGGACAAGTCGGTGGAAGGAGGAGGCGGCGGAGCGTCGGTCTCGACGCGCCGCCGCAGACGCGGTGGGCGGCGTCTGGCCTTCGCGGGCCGGATGCCGCAGACGCGGAGGGCGGCGTCTGGCCTTTCGCGGGCCAGATGCCGCAACGTAGGGGACCGTGGGCGGAGGACCGAGGTGTCCGACGTCCACATAAGGGTCCAGCGCGGTGGAGGGCGCGGCGCAGCACACCGTCTAGGTGTGCCCAGCGGGGGCGTAGTTGCGCCGTGCCCTGACAGCTCCTCTCGCTTCCCGGTGTGGTAGCATGCTGGGGAGCGGGAGGGCCTGGGCGGTGGTTGCCTCCTTTTGCGACGACGCCATGTCGCGGAAGGAGGCGGCGGAGAAGGGGTGGGGGTGGGCGGTTGTACGATCGCCTCCTCCCACCTCTTGGTGGTGATTAGCGGGCGACAGGCGTGGGGGCGCCTCTCGCCTGCATTGCACAATCACCACCCTCGTCGGGCGTTCCCGGGCCCCTCCTTGGGAGGGGCGAGAAGGGCCCACCATAAAGGTGGGCAGTCGTCGGCGGAGGACTGGACGTAAAGGCTGTGCCGGTTTCCCAGTCCTCCTCCACTCAGACGATGCGGGAGTGCCGCTGGGTTATTTAAGTGGGTATACCGGGCTTGCCCGGGGAGTCCCACATAGCCCCCCATTCCCCCAATGGGTGGGTATGCGTAATGCATTTTTTCCCAGCGAAACCAAAAAAAAAAAAAAAAAGGTTGGGGTGCGGGTCAGGTAACCTCCACGTTGGCCTGGTTGGTTGCTGGTCTCTTTCGGATACGTCCGGGGGGAAGAGCAACCCGCTGGGCTGGTGCACTCTGGGCACCGTCAATAACTTCCCATTCGTGGGTTCTTGTTGGCGGTGGCGAATAACCTGACAGGGGGGGATGTCGTTCTGGGTGTTCCTCTGATTAGCAGAGGACACACCAGATGCGACATGGGGTTGGGCTAGTCTGGGTAGGTAGGTAGGGGTAGGTTAGGTTAGGTAGGTGGGAGGTGGGGCTCGCTTCCGGGCCTCTGGGCGGGCCGCCTTCCCCTGCGGGGGGGGTTGCCCGGGTGCACTGACCAGCTCTGCACCCTGCTCTTCCCAGCTCTGCACCCTGCACTGCCCGGCTCTGCATCCGGCTCTGCCCGCTCTGCACCTGGCTCAGCCCGCTCTGCACCTGGCTCTGCACTCGGCTCTCCTGCGGTTGGTTACCCGAGTGCACTGACCAGCTCTGCACCCTGCTTTGACCAGCTCTGCACCCTGCTCTGCCCGGCTCTGCATCCGGCTCTGCCCGCTCTGCAACTGGCTTAGCCCGCTCTGCACCTGGCTCTGCGCCCGGCTCTCTCTCCTGCGGGTGGGGGCGGCCGCCGCCCGGGGGCGGGAAGGGAGCCCTCGAAGGTGTGCCGCGGATGTGCGGCGGGCGGTGATGACTTGTCGTCGCCGACCCTCCTTTGGCGTGGGATGGTCGGCGGGGACAAGTCGGTGGAAGGAGGAAGCGGCGGAGCGTCGGTCTCGACGCGCCGCCGCAGACGCGGTGGGCGGCATCTGGCCTTCGCGGGCCGGATGCCGCAGACGCGGAGGGCGGCGTCTGGCCTTTCGCGGGCCAGATGCCGCAACGTAGGGGACCGTGGGCGGAGGACCGAGGTGTCCGACGTCCACATAAGGGTCCAGCGCGGTGGAGGGCACGGCGCGGCACACCGTCTAGGTGTGCTTAGCGGGGGCGTAGTTGCGCCGTGCCCTGACAGGTCTTCTCGCCTCCCGGTGTGGTAAAATCCATGCTGGGGAGCGGGAGGGCCTGGGCGGTGGTTGCCTCCTTTTGCGACGACGCCATGTCGCGGAAGGAGGCGGCGGAGAAGGGGTGGGGGTGGGCGGTTGTACGATCGCCTCCTCCCACCTCTTGGTGGTGATTAGCGGGCGACAGGCGTGGGGGCGCCTCTCGTCTGCATTGCACAATCACCACCCTCGTTGGGCATTCCCGGGCCCCTCCACTAAGGGAGGGGCGAGAAGGGCCCGCCATAAAGGTGGGCAGTCGTCGGCGGAGGACTGGACGTAAAGGCTGTGCCGGTTTCCCAGTCCTCCTTCACTCAGACGATGCGGGAGTGCCGCTGGGTTATTTTAGTGGGTATACCGGGCTTGCCCGGGGAGTCCCACATAGCCCCCCATTCCCCCAATGGGTGGGTATGCGTAATGCATTTTTTCCCAGCGAAACTAAAAAAAAAAAAAAAAAAAAAAAGGTTAGGTTAGGTTGGGGAACCCCCCCACAGTGCTTACGTCCCCGTCGTGTTCCCCGGAAACGGCCCAGTTCTGACCACCGTAACGGAGTGGCAGACTGGGTACGGCCAAAGTGCACTGTGCGATCGTTGCGTTTTTAATTTGTTATTGCGGTTTGTGACGATCCTGTTGTTGAGGCTATGCCTACACCTGCGCGGGATGCCCTCGGGCATTTTGTGAAAAAAGGCCCTTCTCAGGGCCAACCAAAAGGCCCTTCTCAGGGCCAACCAAAAGGCCCTTCTCAGGGCCAACCCAAAGGCCCTTCGCAGGGCCAACCAAAAGGCCCTTCTCAGGGCCAACCAAAAGGCCCTTCTCAGGGCCACCCAAAGGCCCTTTTCAGGGCCACCCCCGACGCTTCGGCGTCAGAAGCTAGCCGCGCGCCGTCTGCGGCTAGCTTCTTTGACACGGCGGACTCAGACACCGAGTCCATTGTGTTTGAGCCGGACGCGAGTTCGATGGAGGTCGAGACTCGTTCTCGAAAGCGGGCCTTCCTAAAGGAAGGGTCCGACGGCTCCTCCTCCTCGGCGAAGGAGCGCAAGCGGAAGGCGAAGGCCAAAAAGCCGGTCGTTGCAGCGGACACCCACGACGTGGGTCTTGCGGACGCCCAACGCGAGTTGGGCTTGGCCCGGCGGACGAAGCTCCAACAAGAGCTGGAGGAGCACGTTGCTCTTAAGGAGCAGCAGGCGCGCGTCGCCCGGGCCAAGTCCGGTTACGGCGCGTCCCGCGTCGTGTACGACGACCACACGTTGGCGGAGCTTGAGCGGATGGCTCAAGAGGATGAGGAGGGGATCGTGGAGGTCGCCACGAAGTCCTCGCACCTCAAGGGCACCTTCCAGAAGGCCCTCAAATGCCGGGCCGTGAGCATGCGCGGCATCATCGGGGCGCTGGTGCAACGCCAGGCAACCGAAGAGACGCGTCAGATGCAGGCGAAAATTGATCGCCTGCAGTCTGAGGTAAGCCAGCTTCATCAGAAGCTGGCTGAAGCCACGGCCCGGCCAACCCAAGCCAAGCCTGCGGCAGAAGCCCCCGTCCTCCATCACAACCTTGAGGATATCATCCGCACGGTTGTGAGGGAGGAGAGGGACTTTGTCCGAGCCTGCATCGCAGGCATTGAGGACCGGCTCCTACCGGAGCAAAGCCTCCGACCGCCGCTCGCGGCGGACGAGAGGCGGAGCGAGCCGGAGCCGACCTCCCAAAAGGAGGACGCCCTTCTCCCTTCCACCACCCCGACCGACCAGCAGGGCTGGACGAAGGTCGTCAAGGGGAAGGGGAAGGGCAAATAGACGGCAGCGGCCGTCCCCGCCATCCCCGCCAACGCCCCGCCTGCCAGCCAGCCGCAGTCAGCTGGCAAGGGAAAGGGGAAAGGGAAGGGGAAAAGCTCCCCCCCAGCCAAGAAGAACTTGGTGGTTCCCAAGACCGCAGCCGTCGTGGTGACACTCACCGCGGAGGCTGCGGAGCGGGGCGAGACTTACGCGTCCGTCATGATGCGGGCGCGTACCAATGCCGATCCCACCATTTTGGGGATCGGTAAAGTCTCATGCCGTCGGACGCAAGCCGGGGCTCGTTTATTCGAGTTCCCGGAGGCGGACGGCGGTAAGAACGCAGACCTCTTCGCGGCTAAGCTGCAAGAGGTCATTGCGGACGCGGCGAAGGTGGCCAGGCCAATTAAATCGGCGGCCTTAGAGGTGACCAATCTTGATGATTCGGTCACCAAAGAGGAGGTGGTAGCGGCAATCGCAGAAACAGGGGGTTGCAGCGTCGCAGCGGTGCAGGGCCGGGGCATCAGGCCCGGCCGCGGCGGCATGGGCACCATCCGCCTGGAGTGCCCAGTCGCCGCTGCCAAAGCCGTCCTAGCCAAGGGACGGCTTGCCATCGGTTTTAGCTCGGGTGTAGTCCGGGCACTTGTGGCTCAGCCACTTAGGTGTTACAGGTGCTTCGGCATCGGACACACCCGGGCTCTCTGTCCGTCCAGCATTGACAGGACGGACAGTTGCTACCGCTGCGGCAAGGAGGGCCATAAGGCCGCCTCCTGCAAGGCCGCCACGCCGCACTGCGCGGTGTGTGCCGCCAGTGGCCGCCCGGCGGGCCACGTCACCAAGGGGAGGAACTGCAGTCCTCCCCCCAAGAGGGGCAAAGCGCAGGCGTCGATCCGGCCTGCCGCTGCTGCCACCGCCGTCCCAGAAACTGGGACTACGACAGCTGCTGGCCTGGCTGAGGAGGGGGGTGCGATGTCCGACTAATGCATAGAGTCGAACATCGCATCCTCCAGGCGAACACCAACCACTGCAGAGCGGCCCAGGATCTGCTCATGCAGACCATGGCCGAGTGGTTGGTGGACCTGGCGGTGGTCGCCGAGCCGTACTCGATACCTGGCCGTTGGCTGGGTGATCGGGACGGCTTGGTGGCGTTGGTGTCGCGGCCCGCCACGGACTCCCCTCCCCTCTCGCTTTTAGAGAGGGGACCGGGATACGTGGCCGCCGCGTGGGGGGGAGAGATTTATTTATTTATTTATTAAAACTTCATGCAACATAAAGGTACATAGGCGGACTTAATGCCTGAGGCATTCTCTACCAGTCAACCAAGGGTGGTGGAGAGACAACATGGCAGGTGCATAAAAAAAGATACAGTAAAATGGGTACAATAGTAGATATATATATAGCTAAAATAAACAAGATAGCTCTGGCTCTGATATAGATGGCTCTGGTGGGGGTCTATTTCTCCCCAAACCGCCCTCTAAGGGATTTCGAGGATTTCCTCGAAATCCTTACGGCAGTCGCCGGGAGGGCGGCACCACTCCAGGTCACTCAACGCCAAGTCGGAGGCTTGGGGCAACCCGGCTGCCTCCTGCAACGTCCGGGGACGCGCCGCCGAATTCTGGGCGGCCTCGTGCGGTGTTTCCCTCCTCAACAGAGGGGCGGTCCACACGTGTGTGCGGCAACGGGGAGGATCGGTGGTAGACGTCTCGTTTGCCACCCCCGCCCTAGCCGCCCGCGTCGTGAACTGGCGGGTGGAGACGGTGGAGACTTTGTCGGACCACCGATATGTGCGGTTCGACATCTCCACCGGCCCCCGGGGGGGGACGGCCCGCTCAGGCCAATCTCCCTTCCCGCGGTGGGCTCTCACCCGTCTGGACCGGGAGGCAGCCAAGGAAGCGGCCTTTCTCCAGGACTGGCTCTCGCCCCCTGTCGAGCCCGTCCTGGACGTGGACGCCGCAGCGGTCCAGCTCAGGGGGTCCCTGACCGAGGTGTGCAACGCCAGCATGCCTCGGTCACGGCGTCCGCCTCCCCGTCGCACCGTGTATTGGTGGTCGGAGGAGCTGGCGGGGCTGCGGGCCACGTGCGTGGAGGCCAGGAGGGCCTACACGCGAAGTCGGCGGCGCACTACCCGATCTCAGGCCGGGGACGACCGCCTCTACGCCTCTTACCTAGAGGCAAAGACGGTCCTCAAGTCGGCGATGTGTGCCGCCAAGGACTCGGCGAGATGCTGGAGGGCCTCGACAGGGATCCGTTTGGGAGGCCATATAAGGCTGCGCGAAACCAACTGCGCCCCTATAGTCCCCCAATAACGGAGACCCTGGAGCCGGCGTTGCTGGATGGGGTGGTCCGGTCCCTGTTTCCGCGCAGGGCCGACTTCACCCCACCAACGATGAACCCCCCACAGGGGGTGGTGGCTCCGCCGGAGGAGGAGGTCCCTCCGGTATCGGCGGAGGAACTTCACGCGGGGGTTCTGTGTCTCCGCGCGAAGAAGACGGCCCCTGGACCGGATGGCGTCCCCGCACGGGTGGTGGCCATCGCAGCGTCCCTCATGGAGGAAAGGTTTCGGGACTTCTTCAGCGCGTGCCTGACGGCTGGGAGGTTCCCGAAACTCTGGAAGGAGGGGCAGTTATGCCTCTTTACCGAGGGTAGTGGTAAATAAAATAGCGTTAGTATGGATCACACAATGATTTATTCTAAAATTCTTAGCCTATATATACATTTGTCGTCTGTTCCAAAATATCACTCAACCAATTACGAACAAGCTCACTCGCCTGCTGATCCCTAGAACCTCGGTAGCGCGACACGTAAATACCGCGCGGCTGGCGCGAGCGCCTCAGTGTCCGATGCGCGAGCTTCGTGTGCGGTGGTGTCGTCGATGCTTGTAGGTTAGCCTTAGCTGGTACAGTGCTCCCCCCCAGCGAAGCGTACTGGAGGATTTGAGATTCTCCCTGACCTCGTAATGTAGGGTGCATCACGAATGACGTCGGCGGCAGGCTCGGAGTCCAACAGGAATGCAGTTTTCAGTCGATCCATGGAGATATTCTTTGGTTTTGCATTAACGAGTATTGTGTATGCCTTGTCGTTGCGTTCGATCACTCGATGCGGGCCGTTGTATGTGGGTGTGAGCGGCTTGCGTACTGCGTCATCACGCACAAACACATGGGTGCAAGTTCGTAGGTGTCGAGGAACGTATGTTGTCCGGCGGTCTGTGTTGTTGTTTGCGGCGTATAGTTTTTGCATTGCGTTTGCTATGATGTCTTCATAATGCGACTTTGTTTCGTCCGTAATCTTCACGCCTATCATCTCACCGGGTAGTCGCAGTGTTTGGCCATACAATGCTTCTGCTGCAGAGACATCCGTGTCGTTTTTTATAGTTGAACGTAAACCCAGCATGACGGTAGGTAGCTCGTATGTCCAGTTTGAATTTTGTAAACGAGCCGTTAGTGCAGTTTTCATTGAGCGATGCCAACGTTCTATCATGCCGTTCGCTTGAGGATGGTAGGCAGTGGTACGCGTGCGCTCGATGCCTAATCGCTTCATGAGACTTTTGAATAACTCAGATTCGAATTGACGTCCTTGGTCGCTGGTCAATCTTTCTGGGCATCCGAATCGAGCTATCCAACCCTCGTACACAGCACGGGCGACTGTTTCGGCGGTGATATCAGCTACTGGGTATGCTTCGGGCCATCTGGTTGCTCTGTCGATGACTGTTACACAGTATCGTTTCCCATCTGATATTGGTAGTGGTCCAACGATGTCAATGTGGATGTGAGACAGACGGTCGGTGCGTGGAAAGGTTTCGAGTGGCGATACAGTATGGCGCTGTGTCTTGCTTCGTTGACATGCGATGCAACTTCGTGTCCAATTGCTGACGTCGGTATTCATGCTCGGCCAAAAAAATCGTTTTGTTATCAGGTGGCGCGTGGCGCGTATGCCGGGATGACTCATCGCATGGATTGTTGTGAACACGGTTCGTCGCAGCTGTGGCGGTATGTAGGGTCGGTTGCTGCCTGTTGACGTTTCGCACAGTATCTTGTGTATCGAGTCGCTTGGTCTGATGCGGTGAAATTGCAAGTTGTTGTTTCGCATTACATTTTCGATCTCATCGTCATCTTGTTGTTGACGTGCTAACTCGTCGTAGTCGATCGGTGACGGTGTCGTAATTGTTTCAATTCTAGATAGGGCGTCAGCGACAACATTTTCTTTGCCTTCAATATGTAGTATCTTCGTCGTAAATTGGCTAATGTAATGAAGATATCTTGTCCGCAGCTGTGTTTCTGTCTTACTGTTATCTCTCGTGAGCGCGAACGTCAGAGGTTTGTGGTCGGTATATACAGTTATTTCTTTACCCTCGAACATTTTTCGGAAATGACGAATCGCTAAGTAGATGGCTAATAATTCCCGATCGAAGGTACTGTATTTTCTTTGAGAGTCGGTTAGTTTTTTCGAATAAAAACCAAGTGGCTGCCATCTGCCATGAATGTATTGCTGTAGGGCTGCGCCGACGCACGTGTTGGATGCATCGCACATGAGTGAGATGGATGCATATGTAGACGGATGTGTAAGCATAACAGCGTTTCGTATACTGGCTTTGCTTGCTTCGAAGGCTTCTTTTTCATCGGGCGTTAGCTGGATTGGTGTCTTGTCGTTTTTTTTTCGAAGTGCGTAGGTACTTGAATAATTTTTCTTGTGTGTGCGCTGCGCGTGGAATACTTTCTTTGTAGAAATTTATGATGCCTAGGAAGCGACGTAGTTCTTGTACTGTTGTCGGCTCTGGAAATGTCGTTATAGTTTTGACACGTTCTTCAATTGGTTTTATTCCGGCCGCTGATACGTCGTAGCCTAGGAATTCGAGCGTTTCTTTTCCAAAAACGCACTTGGACACGTTTATTCGCATTCCATGCATATGTAGCCTTTTGAAAACTTCTTCTAAGTGTAGTCGGTGTTGAGTTGGATCGGCGGACGCCAGAAGAATATCGTCGACGAACGGGAACACGAAGTCTAGGTCACCCAGTATATTATTCATATGTCGTTGAAATGTTTGACCTGCGTTACGTAATCCGAAGCACATTCGTGGGAATTCGAACAGCCCAAATGGAGTAATTACTGCAGTCTTCTCAATATCTTCTTGTCGAATACGCAGTTGATTATATGCTTTGCGTAAATCGATTTTTGTGAATACCGTCATTCCTTGTAATCTGTAGGTAAAGTCACGCAGGCGAGGTATCGGGTAGCGGTCGGGCTTCGTCATGGCGTTTAGTTTTCTATAATCACCGCATGGTCTGAGTTCACCATTCTTCTTCTGAACTAGGTGTAGAGGACTGGCCCATGGTGATTTGCTGGGTCGGCATATACCTTGCTCAAGCATTAACTGGAACGTGTCTTTTGCGGCTTGATACTTGTGTGGCGGTAACGGGCGAGCTCTGCAGTACACGGGTGGTCCGCGTGTCACGATGTAATGCTCCACGTCGCTAGCATTTGTGCTACTGAAGTTGGCGGATGTGATGTCGTTGTACTTCTTTAGCAGGTCGTAGTACGGATCGTTCACGTTGAGTGTGAGTACCGTTGGGGTTGATGTGCTGCTTGACAGACAACCGTTGATTGATAAGCCTGTCTTCTTGTCAATAAGTTTCTGGGCTCGTAGGTCAACTAAAAGGTTGTGGTATTGCAGGAAGTCTGCACCGATGATTGGCCTCTTCACGTCAGCAACGGTGAATTTCCATTTGAATGGTCGACGTAAACCAAGGTTGAGGTCCAAGTTGCGTTCGCCGTACGTACGTATGGGTGTACCGTTGGCTGCGTACAGTAGTATATCACATGCCGGCGTAGCTGTTTTGCAGGGTGGTACAACCGATACGTTTGCTCCCGTGTCGATCAGGAAGCGCAGCTTGTTGGCGGAGTCGTAGATATATAGACGGTATGTGGTTATGCTGTTGATCTCGGGTCCCGTCGCTGCCAAGACCTCCGTTAGTTTTCCTGCTGCTTGCCATAATTACACGGTGATCTGCAGTTACGTGCGCGCTCGCCGAATCGTTTATGAAAATAACAAGCGCCGTCTGTTGTGCGGTCGTATATATTCCCGCCGCGGCTGTTAGAACGAATGCGTGAGTGCGACCGTGAGCGAATGAAACGGCGGGAACGGTGAGACGCGTGCGCCGCCGTCTTCGACTGTTGTACCTTCATCTCGGCGATCTCCCTTGTTAGCTGCATTACGACGTCTCGCAGATCTTGTTGTCCGTGCGATGACCGTTCTCGAACATGAGTCGCCGATTTTGATGCTTTGAAATGATCTTGACAGGTGCAGGAACATACTGAGCGTGACTCGGTTGTTTGGTCGTGCATTTTATCGGCCATTGCAGCGAGAACGTCCAGGGACGTCTGTTCACTAACCGCCAGGACTGCACGCGTAGATGCGGGTAGGTGACGCATCCACAACACCTGGAGCGTTTTGTCAGGCATTTTTTCGCGCGCAGGTTCTCTCATACGCCTGAGGAGCTGTGATGGCTTTTGATCCCCAAGTTCCATCTCGTTGAGGAGCTTTTGCAGCTGCTGGGTTTCCGATTCTTCGTACACGGAAAGTAACCTTTTCTTGGCTTCCTCGTACCTGCCTGTGCGAGATTTCGACATGACAATGTCACTAATTTGTTCGACATCCGTTTTTTCAAGATGTGCCACCAACAAGCTGAATTTTGACTCCTCGCTGGGCTTCTGTGGGTTGACGACAGTTTCAAACTGACCAAACCATAATGTTGGTTGGTCACGCCAAAACGTAGGGATACGGGCTTTGACGGAGATAGTCTCGATCTCTTCGGAATCCATGATAATGGCTGGAGAACGTTGGTCGGAATCACGTCGGGGTCACCAATTTACCGAGGGTAGTGGTAAATAAAATAGCGTTAGTATGGATCACACAATGATTTATTCTAAAATTCTTAGCCTATATATACATTTGTCGTCTGTTCCAAAATATCACTCAACCAATTACGAACAAGCTCACTCGCCTGCTGATCCCTAGAACCTCGGTAGCGCGACACGTAAATACCGCGCGGCTGGCGCGAGCGCCTCAGCGTCCGATGCGCGAGCTTCGTGTGCGGTGGTGTCGTCGATGCTTGTAGGTTAGCCTTAGCTGGTACACCTCCTCCGGAAGATGGGACGCCCGGTGGACTCCCCCTCGGCATACCGGCCCATCGTTCTGCTCGATGAGGTCGGTAAATTGTTCGAGGGGATCATCGCCACCCGGCTAAATAGCCTGTTGCGGGAGATAGGGCCAGACCTGTCGGACGCCCAGTTCGGTTTTCGACGGGGGCGTTCGACGGTCGACGCGTTGGCCCTACTCAGGGGCCAAGTGCAGGAGGCGGTGGAGTCGGGGGGCGGAGTGTTATCGGTGTCATTTGACATAGCCAACGCCTTCAACTCCGTGCCCCACTCTACGATATTGGAGGCACTCCGGTACCACGGAGTGCCCCAATATCTGCGGGCGATCCTGGCCAGCTACCTGGAGGACCGAGAGGTCCTCCTCGTGGACAAGACGGCCAGGATCAGGCGCTATGGCGCGGAGTCCGGTGTTCCACAGGGGTCGGTGCTAGGGCCCCCCTTGTGGAACATCGGATTCGACTGGCTCCTGCGGGGAGCCCTCCTCCCGGGCACGAGTGTCATCTGTTACGCGGATGACACTCTCCTCGTTGCCCGGGGGGGGAACTTTGGGGAGGTGGCCTGTTTGGCCTCGGCTGGCGGATCCTTGGTCGCAGGGAGGATCCGCCGCCTAGGATTGAGGGTGGCGCTGAACAAGACCGAGGCCGTGTTCTTTCACGGGCCTCGGCAGCGCCGCCCTCCAGACGCCCACATCGTCGTGGAGGGCGTCCGGATAGAGGTCGGGGCCCAGATGAAGTATCTGGGCCTCGTGCTAGACAGCAGGTGGCGCTTTGGCCCGCACTTCAGCGGGCTGTCGACGCGCCTGCTGAAAGCCGCGGACGCCCTCTCATGGCTCCTCCCAAACCTGGGAGGGCCCAAAGACCGATGCCGGCGCCTCTATGCCGGCATCTTGAAGAGCATGGCGCTCTATGGAGCACCCATCTGGGCGGACTCCCTCCACAGGAGGGAGAATGCGACCGCCATCCGCAGGCCACAAAGGGCCATTGCACAGCGGGTGGCGAGGGCCTACCGCTCAGTGGGTTTCTCGGCGGCGTGCGCTCTGGCTGGCACCCCTCCCTGGGAGTTGGAGGCATGGGTGCTCGCCAGAGTGTACGAGTGGACGGCGCGGCGGAAGGCGCTCGGGGAGCGCCCCGCCGGTGAGGAGCGGGAGGCCGTGCGGCGGGAGGCGAGGGACGCAATCGTCCATCATTGGACGGAGGACCTCGCCACCGCCACCTTTGGCCGCCGGACGTTGGACGCGCTCGGTCCAGTCTTGCAGGACTGGCTCGAGCGGCCCCACGGTTTCCTCTCATTTCGTTTGGTGCAGGTGTTGTCCGGACATGGTTGTTTCGGAACGCACCTGCACCGGATCCGGAGGGAGGAAACCCCGGCGTGCCACGACTGCGGCGCGTTAGAGGACACGGCGCAGCACACCCTCGAGGTGTGCCCAGCCTGGGCTGAGCTGCGCCGTGCCCTAACAAGTGAGATCGGGCAGGACCTCTCACTCCCCGGCGTGGTCAACTCCATGCTGGGGAGTGAGGAGGCCTGGGCGGCGGTTGCCTCCTTTTGCGAGGTCGTGATGTCGCAAAAGGAGGCGGCGGAGCGTGCGCGGGAGGATGATCCTCTCGCGCCGCCGCTCCGCAGGCGGAGAAGGGGAGGGAGAAGGAGGTTGTATAATCGTCTCCTCCCTCCTCCTGGTGGTGATTAGCGGACGAATGGTGCGGGGGCACCTTCGTCCGCATTGCACCAATCACCACCCTCGTTGGGCGGGAACGGCCGGGCACTTGCGGTCGTTCCCGGGTCCCTCCACTAAGGGAGGGGCGTGAAGGCCCCGCTGTAAAGGCGGGCGGTCGTCGGCGGAGGACTGGAAGTAAAGGCTGTGCCGGTTTCCCAGTCCTCCTCCACTCAGACGATGCGGGAGTGCCGCTGGGTTATTTTAGTGGGTATACCGGGCTAGCCCGGGGAGTCCCACATAGCCCCCCATCCCCTGATGGGCGGGTATGCGTAATGCATTTTTTCCAAGCGAAACCAAAAAAAAAAAAAAAAGGTTAGGTTAGGTATTACAAGTTTATTTTATTCATAATTTGTATCTGTTTAGCTACTTCACACCCTCTATAGTTGGCAGGGTGCGGAAGACCACAGTGAACATATTTTGGCTTCGCTTGCGGAGATTTGGTACAGTTGGCTGTAAGATGCTTTCCAGTGCATTTTACACACCTTGGCTCTTTTCTGCAGTATTTATGAGAATGCCTATATGCCTGGTATCGCTTGCATTGGGAAATGAGTTTAGAATTTTTGAGTGGGTGTTTAAATTTTATACCCTAAAATGTTTTTTATGCCTTAGATTTTGATGACATCTTCGTCATTATTAAATGATAAAACGAACATATTTGGTGGTTCTTTACTCTTCCAGCTCAATTTGTTGTCTATCTATTTTGAGTCCTTGTGATGTAAGATCGTCTTTGATACGATCAGGTTGAAAGGAATGTAATTTCTTCACAACAACTCTAATTGGTTTAACCTGCTTATTCTCGTACGAATACCAATGGTAGTCTTTTTCTGTCAAAAGCCTGGCTACAATCTAGGGATCTTTAAGTCAAGAGTGAATAGGTTACTTCTAGGCAAGCGTGCTCCATCGTCGACCAAATCATCGCTTACCATCAGGTGAGATGGTGGTCAAGCGCGAGCCTTTATCAAAATAAAAAAAAATAAAAATTACTCAATAAGAGTCTTCAGTTTTAGCGTTCACCTTCACACAAACCCCATTCATCATAATAACGGTAAATAATTCAGCTGGTATTGTTTCGGTAAGCGAGTTGGAGAACGTTTAGTAGTTCTTTACTGTTATGATTGGCGGTGGTGGGGGCACTTTTTTGACGGAAGTCTCTTTCGCATTTTTTTGTTGTTCTTCTTGTTGGGCAAGTACCCAAGTATTCCGGGTTGTTGTTTTGGTGAAAGGGAGGTTTTAAGGTTCCTATTCTGCCTGCTCTTGGCCCTTATCCTCTCAGTCACTTTAGCGAGTTCATCCTCGTCTGTGCAATATTGAACGTCACTTTTATGAATATGGCAAATATTGTTCTCTCGCTTTTCTGTTTTTCTAAGATTTCTTTGGTTTCTTTTTTTGCCTTCAAGCAACTTAATTCTCCTCGAAGGGCTTGTACTTGATCCTACAAGCTATTAATGTGATCATTCAGTTTACGTACCATACGTTGCAGGTTTTCTTGATCCGTTTTCTCCTGGTGTGACAGTCATACAACTGCTTTTCCAGGTCAGTTTTTATCTAAAATTACTGTGCAGCAATTTTTTTTGTTGTAAGGCGCGTTTAACACCTAAACAATAAATTATTATAAACACTTCATGATTTCCGCACTTGTCATGGCAATGACCCTTATAGATCGACGTATGTACACCGCGGCGACGTGATGACTGATAAATACTCTTAACTAGAGCACGAGCGCGCGATCTTTCGTCCGTTCACTATTAAATTAAATACAAATTGACATGAGAGAATGTTAATGTTAATGCAATCGAGCACGAGTAAAAACTCGTAATAAGCCAACAGTAGTGCAAATCATCTGCAACAGGATAATGCTGCAGTTTTTGAAATTGACCGTGCATAGTCATGTGGTAAATTACATTAATGGAACATGTTCTGTGAAGTGATTTTTACAAGAAATTGTGCTGGCAAGTTGTGCTTAAGAAATTAAGTTAATGTTTAAAAAATATAGAATGGCAGGTAAATTAAAATCCTAGACTAGGATCTTCTGTGTGATGGGATTTAGTCTACATAATTTAGTCCAGGGAAAAATAAATAGAAATTATTATTATTTCTGTGTAATTTCATATTTTTATTCAAAATTGACATTTAAGTACCTACTCGTACTTTCTTGACCATACTAAACCGGTTGTTCTTCTAAACCATACTAACTGAGTCTCACGTCATCTCGCTCCTACTTTTAAAGACCGCGATTGTCGTCAGCTGGCATTAAGTATATCTGATTCTTACGCCTTTTGCTCATGGGAGTAGGCAGTATAATATAAAATAGTGTTGATTATATCTTACCATACCAAGATCGAAATAACCATGCGTTATCCGTTGATTCGTCCGTTTCCATATGGGACAAGCCATACGTACGAATGGTGTATTTCAGCTTTTCGGGACGTGACTCCTCTGACATACCCTGTCAACACAATTTGTCATTTACAAAAAATAATACAGGCTAACCTCCACTCTTTGCAAACCAGCTATGGAAAGATGTATGCTTGGAGTCTCCCTGAGACATTGAATCCGAAACGACGTGATCCGGCAGAGAACCAAGTCAACATAGCTCACAGAATAAACAAGCTGAAGTGCCAATGGGCCGGCCATATTAGCCGTACCACGGATGACTGTTGAGGTAGACGTGCTCTAGAGTGGAGAACACGAACGTGAAGCGACGATCTTAACAGGATGGCTATACTAGCAGCTGGATGAATGTTGCCAAAAACGAAATAAATGGCGCGTGATTGGAGAGGCCTATGTTCAGCAGTGGACTACTGTAGGCTGATAATGATGACCTTGGCCTTCCACAGCTACAATGCACCACAATTTGTACTTACATGAAATAATAATATGACGATAAAATGGGTCATGTGGTAAACTTTATTTTCCTTTAGCATATCAGTCATGTAGTAAGACAGTGAAGATAAATTCGCAGCCGGGAAGTAGCCCCGTGCTTTAGAGTTACCTGTGGGCATTACAATTAAATTAAGAGATGTATTTTGTGAAGTGGTGTGGGCAAAAAAAGCCCTTAATTTCAATAACGTATCAGTTAGTAGAATTGCCTACTGGAGATAGGAATTTTCTTATTACTAATTTAAGTGATTTTACTATCAATTATTGCCTAATAAATCAAATCATAATTTATTGAGCACTCAGTGTACGCACAGATTGATTTTTGGCAACTTATTTCGATAATTGTAATCGATGGTCAAGTTCAAAACAATTGTTGACATGTTAATTGGATTATTATTTGTGTAATTACCATTGTTTACTTACGACAATTATTCTTGTGATATTTGACTAATTTAGAATGTGAGTTTTATTTGATTTAACACATTTTAGTGTTTTGTATCAAGTAAACACGTGACGTACTTCCGTATGTCATCGGACAGAGTTGTTGTGGAGGGATAGCAAGGTATAAAAGAGCTTGAATCGGTATGCAAGTCAGTCTATCTTCGGATAAGACTAATAAATAATATCTTCGGATAAAGAGCTCCCCTGCTCCCGACTATACTATCGGTTTATTTGGTACAGCACTGCTGTATATTCACATAGCTGTATTGGCTTGCTGATGGCGAACGATACACTTTGTACTTGGGTGGCTTAGGCTGCTGTACGAACTGTAACCTTAAGGGTTTGTTCGTTTAACTGTATTGTTACTATACCCTTTTAACCTACTTTATCTTCTTACCATTTGTATTGTTTTATTAGTGAAACTAGTACTGTAATTAACAACCTTGTTATTCATATAATTCATAATCATTTATTTGCTAATATGGGTAATTACAAAATGTTGTTAAAAATATAGCACAGTCCAACCATATTACACCTTAAGGCATGCAAATCACATGCTTGATAACACATTTGCTTGCAAAAATAATTTATAATTTACAACACAATCTATTTTGTTTTGTCAATTTATGTCACTAGAAGAATTAAATTTAAAATGTCATATATTAAATGAAAATGTCATGATAATAATATGTAATAATTAAATTTGTGTTGGTTGTACAGTTCTTGTTTATCCAACAAAAATGGAAACGCCCAAATCCTGACCGTATATACCCCTCGGCCCTCATGATCCTACATATTGTAACGGATAAATAAAATTCGGGCAGAGCTTTGTTCAGATCTTGTATTCGCAATCGAAAGAGACAAATAAATGACTGGCAATCGCTTATATTAACACATCCCCACTGCTTAGCATGGCTTGACTGAAGAGGAGGCTTCAATATGGCGGCTTTGCTTCGGCGGGCTCGGCGGGCATTGGTCGGTTGCACGTAGGCTGACGTCACATCCGTAACAATATACATAAAAATTAATCCCTATTTCCCTTGGTCACGGCATCACGTGCGAACGGCTGGACCGATTTCGCTTATTCTTTTTTGTTGTGTTTGTTATTGTTAGGAGAAAGTAGGGTAGGTAGGGTAGGGTAAATAGGGTAGGGTAGGTAGGGTAGATAGGGTAGGGTGGGTAGGGTAGGGTTTTTTTCTAATCCCGCTCAACGAAGTTGGCGCCTAATCTGTGTAAATTCTTTCATTCCATTCCTCTTTCATGCTTCTCGTACTTTCATTCTTCATACCATGGTTCTTCTTGCATACGTCTTCTTGTATACAGTGGGTGGAACTCCCACTTTATTTAAATACATAAAAGTCAACTTTATTTATTTAGTGCAAGGTTAAAAGAACAAAAGTGCTACATATACAAGATACAAAAAAGTGCACAGTAAAATATGCAAAAAGTGCTGCAGATCACAGGTAAGGTACAGAAGTGCTGTTTATCACAGCGAAAAATCACAATATAAATAATGCCTTACATTTAGGGATGAGAAGCTCAACAGTGCTTTTCACCCACAGAACAGAGAAGACAGTAGAAATCGTATGTCGCTTCATTAGTATCGGAACCAGCGTACCCAAACTCACACATATACAGGTTAATTATATTTCGTAACACTAAGAAATCTTTGGTGTGATTGGTAGTTTGAAAGTAGGAAATATAACAGTCGTCGCTTATTTGAAAATAAACCACATTTTAATGATCATAGAGTTGTTAATTGACTATTCTTTTTAAGTATTTATTACATTTTCCGTTAAAAGCACACATGTTTAATAAGCAAGTTACGCTACCCGCCGCTAGATGTCACTATACTAAATGCATTCAATTTAAAGCTGTATTTCGTTATTCATAAGATTTATATTTGCGTAATGAGGTCATTACAATTCGTTTTCCTCTAGAGATGTACCACCGTCGTTGACTTATTTATCGACAATCCGTTTTATTTTGAAACAAAACAAAATCGAAAAATCGAATCCGATAAATATTATTATGCTTGAAATCAAGTGTTTATATACAACTGAATATTTCAAATCTTATGACTAATAACAAAACAAACTTACATACAAAGGGGAGAGGGAAAAGGGCTCATAGCGCATCAAAAAATTCGTCCACATCGATGTCAATGGGAAACGTGCCCAGAACGCTGGCAGCATTGCTACGTTGAATGGCAATGCTGATTCTCTGGCTGAAGAAAAGGCCAGCTCTCTGGTCACGCGAACAGTCAACTAACCATTTATTTATGTCTCTAAACACTCGATGAGCACTCGGACCCCATTGAGGTTGAGACATTAGTCTCAACCTCAAACGGGTCAAACATATAACTGCCAATAAGGTTGGTTATATTTGCGCCGCTTGAGGTTTTCTGCACCAGCAGCAGCTGCCCCAGCACAGCCCGCCATTCTAAGGGATGGCGCAAGGGTATCGACACATGTTGCATCCCGCACCAAACGCCTACCCAACTTCCAAGGCATTATGGCCATCCCATCCGGTCTCTTCCCATCTTCGCTTGCCAAGACATTGGGTTCCAAAACAGCTGGCACCCCAGCGGTGACAAGAGCATGACGTATTATGTCATTAATGACGTCGCTGGCGCCCGCAGCTGCGCCGTTTGCGGCGACGTCTGCAGCCCACTTCTAGCGCCGCCCAGTTTAAGAAGCGCGAGCCTTTCCTTTCTAGAAACTCAAGAGCGGCTCTGTTTTCTAAAGTAGCGCCACTGTACTTGTAAGCTCTTCCCCTTGTGAGTCCTGCCCAAATTGGTCGCTGAGGTGCTTCAAGATGTCCCGCATCGAGGCTTCCGCCGTCATATATATTATTTAAAAACAAAGAATTCAAAATAGTGTTTATATAAATTTATTCTAATACTTATTTATGATTTATAGAAAATATAATTAAGAATTGTTATGTTAGACTACTAATCCGTTTTAGAAAATTATTCTATTGATAGAAAAATAAACCCTGTAGCGTTTACCCGATAGATATTAAACTATATTCTGATTTTTAATTTCGTAGACTAAACTGACATTTGGAGGTTGCCACTTTATCGTTACATTAAAATATTAATTAAAAAATAATTAATTAAAATATTAATTATTCGATTACCCTTTTTTCGATTAGAATTCTACCAATAGACTACCCATATCCATGCTTTATTTATTTTAAACTTTGTTAAGGCAGAACTCGAAAAAAAGGGTTTGAACATGGAAATGTATTTGATTACTAATACTGAATCACCAAAAAAAACCGCACAGTGATTTAATTTTTTTCAGTAATATCATAGAACACCGAGAACATTGTAAGTTTAAAATATCGATAACTATTATCGATAACGGCAATCTCTAATTGAGTAGCTGACTGTGACATGTGCATAGTTGGAATCTTCGAGAACAATATGTTTAAATTTAAAAGAAAGTAGACCTTAAATTTAACAACATAAAATCAACTTTTACTTTTGTGTGGGCGGGGCAGCAGACATATGCGGAATTGTGCAAAACCCGGGGTACGCGGGCCCCGCCTACTTGCGACTTCTACTGTAGAAGGCGTTTTTTCTGTTCTGTGGCTACATTGATCGTGTTAAAATGAGTGTGTGTGTGTGTGTGTTTTTCTGTTCTGTGTTTTCACCATACAGACAATCTGTTTTCTTAGTTACTACGCCAGTGCACGGTTCGTCATTGCAATTTTGTGCGTGCTATTCTATGCTTCTTACAAAATATTCTTATAATACTAGTGGAGCATAGTGCCGCTTCAGCTTCGGTTTCGTGCAATGACGGTGGAAGTCACATTAACACAGTACACCAGGAACTTTTCCTTGTGTTGCTTACTCATGAGCCCATGCAGGCTCACCTTCGTCAGTCTCCTGTCCAGCTCACGTTCGAGTTGGTAGCGTTCCCTGATAAATAACGGGCAATCTACAAGTATGTCCTGGACAGTCTCTGCCACGCCTGGATCGCAGACGCACGATGGGCTCTCTTTACACTTGAAGCGATTCAAGTATTCAGAGAACCCGCCGTGCCCCGTGAAAACTTGCGTGAGGACGCCTTCAGGCCACACCTGTTGTACAATACGGAAAGCCGCTATTGCATCCGGAAGAAACATTTTCGTCACGGAAGCGGTCTCGCCTGACACATGTCTTCGTTTCCATTCATCAAGCGATTCCAAACGGATCTGTCGCTTGATAAATGAAACCGGACACTGGTCGAAGTCTGGCTTCCTCCGCAGCGACAACGCTGCCTCTTTAGCCAACTCGTCCGCTCGCTCATTCCCCGGCAGGCCCGCGTGGGCCTTGATCCAGAACAAAGACACAACTTTGCTCTGGCCTAGGGCGTGAGCCAGGTTGGCGCGCGCGCGAACCGCCAGGGGATGGAGAGAGCCATGGTTTGCAAGCGTCTGCAATGCAGACATTGAGTCGCTGTACAAACCATAGCTCGCCTCTTGCCGCTTGAGGATCACTTCGGTCGCTTTGCAAATGGCCAGGACTTCCGCCTGGTAGACTGTGCAGTACGCGGCAAGGCTAAGTTTGAGGTTCTGGACTTCGCCATTATTATCCCAAATGGATAATGCGGCTCCGACCTTCCCCTCAATCTTGCTGCCGTCGGTGAAAATTCGCACCGCCTGCACGTTGTTGCTGTCTAGCAAATGTTGGTCTGCCAGGCAAATGAACTCCAGGGGCATTTGCGTAGCTGGATGAGGAGCCTCTGCAAACCCTTCCACACCCTCGATCTCCCTATCTCCTGGCACATACCGAGATAGCCCCCTCCTCGCTACATACAGGGTGGCTGCCTCCTGTATGCGCAGATCTAGAGGTAGTATTCCGGAAAGTACCAGTGCCGAGTTCAGGGAGACAGTACGGTAAGATTTACAGATCTTCTGGACGAATCCTCGTTGGACTGAGCCTAGCTTCTTCCGTATTCCCAGCTTCTTCGTAGCGGGAGCCCAGGCTGCGGCCGCGTACGTTATTATGGGCTCAATCATAGCAGTGTAGATTGTGTGTATGATCTGTGCGTCCCCCAATTCACTTTAGCCGCGCAGGACAGCTGTTTATAAATGTTAACTGCCCTCCTGCAGACGTTCGTGGTGTGCTCGTTGAAGGTGAGCTTCTCGTCTATAGTTTGACCCAACAACTTCATCTTTTGAACCATACCAATGTCGACCCCGGCCATGCTCAGCCTTGGGGTATCATACTTGCGCTTGTTGGTTACGACCATCGCACAGGTTTTGTGCGGTGCGAACCTCAGCTTGTTTTTGTCGAAACTTCGGTCGCTGAGTCCCCATCCAGAACCTGAGCAATCGACGCAAGCCCCTGCGCTGGCACCCGCTAGCGACCCAGCCTCCGTTTCTGCGGCCGACCCAGCTACTTCTGATCGTGTGGCGTTGTGTACGCATTCTTCTGCTCAAGTCCAGGCCACTCGTAGTACTGAAGTGCTGGCTACTACCAAGGTGTTAATGGCGGGTAGGAAGGGTAAGGGCGTGGTGGTTAGATGTATTTTGGATCCTGGGTCGCAAAAGAATTATATGACATCGCGTAACTATAGATACGGACTCAATAACTACCGTTCGTGGTATTGGTGGCACGTCGCAGCCCGTTCGCGGCTCGGTGAATCTTACGTTCAGCTCACGGTTTTGCTCGCAGCCTAGGTATGAAATTTACGCTTTAGTCTTGGGTCAGATAACCGAGCAGCTTCCTCTGGGTGCTATAGATACTGCCGAATTGAAGCATATTGATCCTAACCTACTTGCTGATGACAGCTGGGGTGTGCCAGGTAATATTGACATGTTACTTGGGGTCACGTTGTTCGCAGAGTTATTGCGACCCGGTTACGTGACCAGCGCACCCGGTTGCCCCGATGCATTGGAGACTACGCTCGGCTACATACTTCTAGGAGAAGCACCTATTATCGAACCTCCAACTGACACTCTGTCTTTCTTTGCGAGTTCTTTCGATAACTTCGATCTTCGTAAGTTTTGGGAGATTGAAGATGTTACTGCTACTTCCATAGGGAGTGTGGATGATAAACACTGTGAAGAGTTTTATTGTAGCACAATTACCCGCGCTCCAAATGGCAAGTATGTTGCAGCTTTACCACTGAAAACAGACGGCGTTAGGAAATTCTTTTGATTTAGCTCGCAAGAAATTCCATAGCCTCGAACGTAAACTTAAATCGCTTCCTAACGTCAAGCTTCTTTATGATGACGTCATACGGGATTATCTACGGAACAATTATATTTCTTTGGTGCAGAATATCGTACCTAAATGTAGGTTGGCCAAACGAAATTGTAAGGAGCGAGCAATGGAGTACTATATTCCTCACCTTGCTGTTATTCGAGAGGATAAAGTGACCACTAAGCTGCAGATAACGGTACCTCGCTCAATGATATCCTGTATGCAGGTCCAGCCCTTCAGGCTGACCTTTTTAACATATTGTTAAATTTTAGGCTTTAAGAGAGAGAGACACTAATCTCTATTTCCGCAGATGTAAAATCTATGTACCTACGTATAGGTATACGCCCACAAGATCGTTCGCTTCAACGTATCTTATATTGGTTTAATGAGGAAGAAGAACTTCATATTTATCAGTTTTCAGTGCTTCCCTTTAGATTAAAGTGTAGTCCTTTTATAGCTATTCGCACTATCCAACAGTTATGTCAGGATGAAGGAACGCAGTAACCTCTCGCCAGGGACATTTTGCAGCGAGATATTTACATGGATGACATAGTTAGTTCTATACCTAGCACTGCGCTGGCTATAGACTCGGATCGTGAACTGATAAAAATATTCTCTCTCGGTGATTTGCAGCTGACAAAGTGGTCCAGCAATAGTGTCGATGTTCTTCGGAATATTCCAGAGTCTTTACGACTTTCACAGAGCGTGGACCTAAGTAAAGATCCAGCGCAGAAAATACTGGGACTTCGTTGGTTCCCGGATGAGGATTGTTTCGTATTCCAGGTTAACTCTAATGTTCGCCCTTGCAATTTACGCCTATGTTGTCAGACCCGACGGCAGTATCGTCGTTTCGCTGGTGTGTGCGAAATCAAAAGTCGCGCCACTGAAAGTAGTTTCGCTAGCTCGTCTCGAGTTATGTGTCGCATTTATCTTATCAACTGTGATAAAGCGAGTATATAATCTTTTCGCAGCTCGGCACGCCATTGAGGCAGTCGTCGCTTTCTCGGATTCAACTGTAACCTCGAGTTGGATTCATTCCGCACCGCATCGATGGCACACCTTAGCTAATCGTATCGCTAAGATTCATGAAAATCTTTCGGCAGATCACTTCTTCCACGTGAAAGGGTCTGAAAATCCTAGTAATTGCCTCTCTCGCGGTTTAACGCCTGTTCAATTAGTACATCATCCGTTGTGGCTAAATGGACCGCCGCCGCCGTGGCTTCCGCGCGCTGAATGGCCGATCAAACCATTCGTTTCAAGCGAGTCGCAAGAGCTTCCTGTTGTGGGATTTGAGGGTCAGACTTCTTCAATGAACTGTCTTTTATTCGTAAGGGTTTTATGCGTTTTATTACTTAATTAGAATTACTAATTTACATGGGTTTCGAATCAGAATTAAGTTTTGAAGGTGGACCGACTACCAATTTTCTTCTGTGTGTCCTGTTGTCCAGTCGAACGAACGGTTGACCCGTAGACCGAAGGAATTGAACGATGTCAATGATCCTCGGCGACGACCAATCAGCGCTCCCGTCTACTCGACGCTAGAGGGTTCCGCGCTGCGTGTTGCCGACTCAACGCCACTAGATGGCGTTAACATATGCCCCCGGCCTTGGAAGTAGCTGCTTCCAACGAAGTACCGATGGTGTTGATGTGATGATGTTGAGTGATTATTGTGGATCTGTCTTCTCCTTCTCTTCTTGCGGTAATAAAGGACATATTTTTGAGAATGCCCTTCGCACCGTCCCGGTTGCTGTTTTGATGTCAGCGACTCGTGACAGGCCATCTTTCCCAGGAAAGGTATGAAGTATTCTTCCCAGGCGCCACTTGAGAGGTGGAAGATTATCCTCCTGGATCAGTACAAGAGTATTAGGTACCAATTCTTCCTTACTTGTCTTCCACTTCGTTCTGGTCTGAAGCTCTGCTATGTACTCCTTTGACCATCTCTGCCAAAACTGCTGGCGCATCTGTTCCACGCGGTCATAACGGGACAGGCGATGTGAAGCTGTAGTTGTGATATCTGGGCTGGCATGTGCGGTGAGCGGTCGGCCAATCGGAAACAGAGAAGGGCTGAGGGGAAGAAGGTCAGTTGGGTCTGTGGACAGTGGGTACATAGGTCGAGAGTTTAGGACGGCCTCGATTTGAGCTAATATCGTGCTAAACTCCTCATACGTTAAGTTCGCGTTACCGATAACACGACGGATGTGATATTTGCAGGACTTTACTCCTGCCTCCCACAATCCCCCAAAATGCGGTGTATATGGTGGTATGAAATTAAATTTTATATGATCATTAGCTAAAACCTCTATAATATTATCACGATTGTTCTTTAGGAATTGGGTAAGTTCATTCATTGCCCCAACAAAATTCTTACCACTGTCTGAAAATATTTCAGCAGGTTTACCCCGTCTAGACATAAACCGTTTTAGCGCTAATATGTAAGCCTCAGTTTTTAAATCAGTAACTAATTCTAAGTGAACTGCACGCGTTGAGAAACAGACAAATAAGCAAATATAGCATTTTTCCAGTTTAGCTCCTCCCTTTACGGTTCAAAATGAACATGGGTCCTGCATAGTCTACACCGCACCTCATAAACGGATAACCTGGTTCTAGCCTTTCTACAGGTAAGTTACCCATTTGAACTGAAATAGTTTTGCCATTAATACGTGTACATGTCACACATGTATGTACAACATTTCTAGCCAGATTACGGCCTCTGAGGGGCCACCAATTTTCTCGTATACTAGCTAACAGTGATTGAGGACCTGCATGAAGCTGGCGTTTATGCTCATATTGAAATAACAAACGCGTAAAGGTATGTTTACTACACAACAGGATGGGGTGCTTTTTATTATATGAAAAATTTAAAGAATTATCTAACCTACCTCCAACTCGAATAATGTTATTGTTTTCAACAAATATATTAAGACCAGAAATATTACGGGTAGCCTTTAAGGTTACATTCCTCTTTGATGAAATATCAAGATCAGGAAACGAGTGGTTTTGTGACATTTGAGTCAGCTTAATAATAGAGTTATTTAACTCATCTACATGAAGCGGGCCGTATTTACGATTTATTTTTATTTTATTACGAACGTTATCAATGAAACATAACATGCAACAACAAACACAACAAACAGTAAACATGGTAAATATCCCGTTTCTAATGTTAATGTTAGTGTTAGTGACCATGATAGTTTAAAAACTTATATTGAAACATAACATGTAAGCAAGTACACGCTTCATACGAGTAAATGAAGAGAATCTCTCAAACGGAAACGTATTCTCGTTAATATGCTGTACTAACAGTGTGGTAGTTAATTTAATATCTGGCAACTCATTAAAATTAACATTATGATAACTATGATCATAACTAAAATTCGTGTAATGTAATGTCGTTCACAGCCGTTCGTGCAAAAATGCTGGACCGTGCCACCAAATATCAGCTGTGCACAGAGCGTCCAGCGTGACCCCGCGTGGCACCAAGTCAGCTAGGTTGGATTTACTTCCTACGTGTAACCATGGTAAACTACCAGTGAGTTCATTAATTTGAGCCACCCTGTTTTGTACAAATGTTTTAAGAGTGTTAGGTGACATTCGTAGCCATCCCAGCACAATTGTGGAATCTGACCAGAAATAAACATTAGTGAAATTAGAACGAAGAGAATTTATAATTTTTGTGTACAACTTTGAGGTTTGAGAAATCTTTATTCACAAAAGAATGCAATAATTCACTTACATGTGAATATTAAAAATAACAGTAGGTAGATTAATTATTGTTGGGCGTAAATACAGAGGTAGGTCAATAAAGGTAATTAATTAAATTTTGAGGGTATACAAGAAATACAACAATATTTTGGTTCGACACTGGTTCAAACATTGAAGTAAACAAGTCACCGTCAGTTACAATTACAACACGGACAAGCGTAACTGGATGTGGCTCGAAACTATTTCAAGGAAAGTGTGTTCTTTAATATTAATTGTTTGATTAGCTTTTTAAACGTAGTCGTGGATTTGGATTCCTTGAGGTCTCTTGGTAATTTATTAAACAATTTCGATCCTTCATATAAAATAGTTTTTCTGCCGTAGTTTGTTCGGGTTGAGTGCAGTTGTAAGAAGTCTTGTTCTTAGTGTCATTTTGTGTTTTTTTTTAGTTTTGGTGAAGGTAATGTTTGTGTGTATATTTTTATTAAGTATTTTTCTAATCAGTATGCATGTATTGTAAATGTATGTTTGTGTGATGTTCATTAGTTTGGTTTGTTTATAAAGAGTGTCTGTAGGAGTTAAGTAGTCATAATTAAACAAAGTTTTTAGTAGTTTATTTTGAGCAGTTTGCAGAAGGTTTGTATGTGACCTAGCTGCGGCGCCCCATATTTCAACTAGGTAGTCAATGTGTGGTTTAACGAGTGAGAAGTAGATTGAATAGCGAACTTGTCTGGGTAAGCAGCGAACGATACCTCGTAGGATACCAGTCAGCGATTGAAATTTTGATTTTATTTTTTGAATGTGTGGAAGCCAGGTTAATTTACTATCTAGGGTCAGTCCTAAATATTTTTCTTTATCTACTTTATTTATGATTTGATTATTTATTTTTAATGGTGCATAATTGCCAATTTTTTTGTTTTTTGCTGCGAAGATCATAAAATTAGTTTTAGCCGTATTAATGGTAAGGAGATTTTGCTGAAACCATAAGTTTAGTACATAAAAATCGTTCTGTGCTTGTTTAACAATGATATCTATAGAGTGACCGAAGTAAAACAGACATGTGTCATCAGCATACAGTGTTAGGTCCCCCTTTAGGCCAATTCTGTGGACGCTGTTTATGTACAGGAGGAATAATAGGGGAGCCAAAATTGAGCCTTGGGGCACACCGCAAGTTATAATTTTGGGATTAATCTGAGTGTTACCAATCTTAACAACTTGGTATCGGTTTGACAAGTAAGATTTAAAAATTTTAAGGGCAGAGCCATTTATGCCTATTTCCATGAGTTTGTTTAGCAATAATTCATGACTGTGTCAAATGCCTTTTTCAGGTCAATAAAGACACCCAGAGCGATTTTCTTGTTATCAATATTAAGTTTTATAGTGGTTACAAGGTCTATTGTAGCAGATAGTGTATTGGATTTCGGTCTAAAACCATATTGTTTTTCGTATATAAAGTTAAGAGAGATAAGGTATTTTTCAAGGCGATTGAACAGGACCCTTTCAAATATTTTTGATAGCACGCGGGGCAGAACCGAGATGGGACGATAGTTATCCGGCTCTGATTTAACTCCGGACTTATAAATTGGTGTGACTTTTGCAACCTCAAGGCTATCCGGAAAGGTTCCCGATTCCATACATTTGTTAATGCAACCAGTGAGTTCGTCAAGAATTAAGTTTGCAATGCATTTCAGTGATTTTGTCGTGATTCCTTCTAGGCTTGAACTTGTGTTATTATTTAGATTATTGATTATTTTTAGGATTTCATCTGTTGTGGTTGGTTCTAGATTACGTAGGGAAGATGAGCTGGATCCAGATAAACTTGTTGATAGACCAGACGGGTGATGCTTTTTTGGAATTTGATTTGCCAGTATCGAACCTACATTTGCAAAGAAATCGTTGAAACATTCACAAATGTCCTTTAAGTCAGTAACAGTGCCGTTTTGTGTTTGAAGTTTACGAGGGGCTGATTTTTCAGTTAATTTGTTGCAGGATAAGCTGTTAATCAGTCCCCACATTTTCAATGGCTGTTTCTTGCAGTTTTCAAAGGCTTTCTTATAGTACTTTGTTTTCGTTCGTTGGATACATTCTGATACCTCATTTCTTTTCTTTACAAATATTTCTTCTTTTTGCTTGTCTTTTGGGTTTTTCTTGTGTTGATTCCATAAATTGTTTCTGTTGTTTATTTCATTTATGATTGATTTATTAATCCAGTCTTGTCTTGGAGGGTTTAGTGTTTTGCTTTTGGTTATTTTGCTTACCCAAGTAACACAAAACTGCATTATAGGATGTCACAAAGGGTAACATCGGTAACTTTAGCATTTATGAAGACTTATTACAGTACACTCGAACTGTAATAGCTGAAAATTACGCTTTCGTCTGTATAATAATGCTTTTATGCGTCACGGAGATAACACTGTAATGCTGCAAGCGTTAATATAGGTATGCAGTTCAGTATTAGTAATGTAAGCTGCAATTAAGCATTTTTATGGACTTTAACTCAGCAATATTCTGAATTGAAGGCCACAAGTGTACCCTTAGACCGCTTGCATTTTAAGAAAGAACATGTGAGCTACTATAATGCAATCAGTTAGTCTGTGACTTCAATTAACAATGATATAATGCGTCTTGCTGCACATAGTTGAACTTTAGTAGTGTTAATCAGCTTGTTACACGCAATCTTATAATAGCACTTATATAGCCCACATGATCACTATGGGTGAACTTATATGATGCTAAATTACAGCAAACTGCTATAAATTAGCTCACACGTTACCTATGATCCCGGTTAGAGCTGAATACGTGTACTAGCGTCGGCAATTAATCTACTAATGCAGTTAAATAAGATCTTGTAGACTTATCTTTTTAGCACCCCAGTTTGCAAAATAATATTACGAAAATCGGAGGAGTGTTTCTTGGGATGGTGTAGGTAACCAAATAACATAAAAGGATTGACAAAACAGACGTATAATTTTGAAAAATAAATCCATGGATCCCTAGAATTCCTGCTGAAACTTTAGTGGTTCACTGATGATTACCAACAATATTTGCGTACATGTTACCCAATATCAAGCTTTACAGGAATCTGTGGCTGATTTGGTTCACACAAGAACTACTCGTATCAGCTCGTTGCTGATTTATGTACCAATAGTGGATACTTAAACAGCACACACCGCTTAATTGTGTTTAATACAGTGCACATTGTTTGACTGCCATTTTTTAGGTTCTAACCTATGTAAAATAATATATTAACATTATTTCTTTGTTAAATAACGAAAATAACAACTGGATTTCAATAGAAAATATAATGATTTTATACGCAAACAGCTTATTATCAAATTACAAATGCAAAATATAATTATTTATTTTTTAAAATATATCATCAACTTATTTTATACTATAACTTTCAAGTAAACAGTGATATTTTGAGAGCGCGTGAAAATTTTCACCTATATTCATATATTATTTGACAATAAACTCTCTTTCCCCTTCGAATTTCACGCACAGGAGGAAAAAGCAAAGTTTTTGTTACGGAAAACAATATTTGTCTATTTCACCACAAAATGTTTAACAGAAACAACATATCAAAATAATAAGGAGTAGGGTGAAAACTATTCACAATTTTGCCACTTGTGAATTTTCAATTCCAAAGAAGCATTATAAATATTCTGGTGTGTACCTTGTGCTGAAAAATAGGTAACCATAACTCTATTAATCGGCCATTGTGCTATATAAAAGGTAACAAATACTCTGATAATCAGTCAATATTCAGCTCTTGGGATGACTGTTACCTTTAATAATGCTCAAATAATGCTGATAGTTACAGTTATTCAGCTAACAGATGTTTAATTTGTGCCCAAACCAGAGTTATATCAGCTGAAACAGCGCCTTTAATGCTCTTATTCAGAAGGCTTGTTCAGCTTGGGATTCTATTGTGTACAGTGATTCAGCTACTTTACAGCACTTTTGTGTTACTAGGGTAGTTCTATACTCTTCACCAATTTTTCTTCCAGGATATCGTATGAGTTTTCTAGGTTTATGGTGCGGTATTCTAGGACAGTCCTTTGAAGTGCTTCATAGTCAATAACATGGTAGCTTATCTTCTTTAGTGGTTCTGGCTTATATCGTTTTAGTTCGAAATAAATTTGTTTATGGTCTGACATGGGTGTATCGATAATGGCTAGATGGAAATTGTTCTGTTTAAGATTTGAGGAAATGTGGTCGATTATAGTCTTTGCTGTTGTTGAGTCTCTTGTGCAGTAGTCTTCATCCATTTTATTCAACAATTCGTAGCCATTTTCTTTGATAACTTCTTTGTACATATTAGTTGCACGGTCTGTACTTAATAAATTGAAATTGAAGTCGCCAAAGACCACAGCACGCTTATTTTTATGTAGTTGTAGAGAGTAGGTATCTAGGAAGGTTTTGACGTTTGATTGTTCTGGTTTCCTATATATAACTCCGATGTCTAGAGTATAATTTTCAATATGAATCCACAAATAGTGGTTGCCATTTTGACATATTTCCTCCGTTAGACTGTGTTTTAGATCATTGTTCATAAATATCGAAACACCACCACCTCTCGTATCAGTTCTAAAGTTAAAATAATGTGTGTAATCTGAAATCTTTTACCTTCATCGTCAGATTTGATCCACGTTTCTGTTAGAACCACAGCATGTAAGCCAGATGGAAAAGCTTTTATCACACATTTTAGTTCGTCAAATTTACCAGGTTTCACGATGCTTCGCATGTTAGCGTACAGAAATTTAAAAGATTTGCTTGATGTTAGAATGCTGGTATAGTTATTAACAACTTGGTTGGTTACTCTTTCATTATTAGAATTCGTAAGATTGTTTGTTGAGGGTTCAGCGGCTATTCGTTTTTTGACGGTAACTCCACGATTTTCGGTAAGCCGTTAATATATTTTATGGTGAGAGTTGTGTCTTCAATAAGCTGTCGGCGATTTAATTCCTCTTTGAGATTTTGTAGGTATTTACGCTGTGCAGGTGTCTGATCAGAATATATTTTGATTGAGTCTCTTTTAGAATTGTTTTGGTTACGTAGAATAGATTTTGCGATTTCTTGTGATTTGAGGTATACTTTTATTGGGCGTGTTTTATTTGCATCATACTTTCCCAAACGCATAATCCTGTTTGGCTCGGGATAGTCAATTCAAGTAATCGACTTAAGCAAGTTCATGACTTCATTTTTATCTGTAGTTATGCGTTGGTCTTTGATCGAAGATGATGGTTCTGCTATTCCAGTGATAATAATATTTTTGGCTCGTAATTCACGCTCGTTGATTTCTGTTATGATGTTTTCTTGGGTTTCATTTGGGAAAGAGACTTGAGAGGGTGCACGATCCGATTTTAGTATTTGAACTACTTGGTTGATAACTTGAACTTTTTTCTCGGTTATGAAATTGTCATTCCGGAGCGATATTATATCCGATTTTATATTGCTTTGTTCAGCAATGAGATTGTCCGTAGTGGTTTTAATACCGTCAATTCGTTCCTTAATGATTGTTATATCTGCAGTGATTGTTTTTGTAAACTCGCTTTATGATATGGTAAGGGATTTTATCATTGACTTTATTTCAGCCATTTCACTACGCATTTCACTTAATTCAGTTCGAAGATGTTCAGAATCATCCATCTGCCTCTGTTTGAACTTGCGATGGTTTATTTTGGAAGTATCGACATCCTGGCCACTTCCAGTTTTTGTGCGTACTCCACTCATGATATCTTTGTAATATTTAGGTACTCACTCAGTAGGTGGTTCGACTGTTGCGCTGTGACGTCCTGCTAATTACTTGTGTGAGGAAGTAAAGAAATAACAGCCCCGTCTCCTTCTTGCGGGGGCGAAGTGCGGCTCCCGCGCTGGTGTAACTGTCGATGTCGACAGTGTTCTCGGAAGGGAAGAGTCGTAAGCACTTATATGCAGTACAGTTTATTTTGGAGGTTGTCGTTGGTATAATTAAGATGCAATTTGGACTAACTTTGTTTATAAATATCGGAGCGTATTTTTGCGATACGTCTACTCTGTATAACGTCCCAACGGAGGAAAAACTTTGCACCTAACAATGCCCCACATAATTCCAAACGCGGTATAGTTATCGGTTTGACCGGCACGACCTTCGACTTAGCGCATAACAAGGCTACGGATACATTGGCATTGTTATCCGAGTACATACGCACGTATGCACAAGCGCCGTAAGCATTTTGAGAAGCGTCAGTAAATATGTGCAATTCAATATACTGCATTTTACTATTTATCACCTGACGTGGTATACGTAATTTACCCAAATAGTCAAGAGTGTCTACGAATTTCTGCCAATTAATTAAAATATCATGAGGCACCGGATCGTCCCACCCGATTTTATACGTCCATAATTTCTGCAATAATATTTTAGCAAGTATTATAATAGGCGCTAATAGACCTAACGGATCGTATACTTATGAGATTGCTGATAACATAATACGCTTAGTAACGTGACTCCCGGTTTATTTAAGTTTAGTCGTATAATGTAACTCATCTGTATTTGCGAACCAACCTAAACCTGAAGTTTTACTTTGACAGGATTCACCTAGAGATAAATTCTTTGACGCGTTTAAAGTTGACAAATCGAAATTGAACATCCATTTTCGTAAACAGAAACAGCCCGATTGTAATACCGTAGAAACTTTATCACAAATGTCTAATAATTCCTTTTTATCATCACAACCCTAACGGGTTGTCAAATCCGTGTGTGTTAAATCGTCTACATAAAAATCTTTGTTAATAATACTAGCGATGTCGTTATCAGTGCAATCCGACGCCAGTTGTTGTAAACATCGCATACTTAGGCTTATGGCGCGGACGCCGTGCCGTAAGTAACTGTGTTAAGCCGGTACACACCGAGCGCATCTAACGGGTTTTCTCTCCATAAAATTAATTGTAAATATTGTTGATCGGGTTGAATTAATATTTGTCTGTACATTTTTTCGACATCTGCACAGGCAATATATGTGTACTGACGAAATCTCAACAGAATGGCAACAATATCATTTTGTAAAGACAGACCAATCAGTTGAATGTCATTTAGCGATTGACCGGAAGTAGTTTTAGCGCTAGCGTCAAATACTACTCGTAATCTCGTAGTTGTACTATGTTCTCTAAATAAACCGTGGTGCGGTAAGAAATAATGTGGAGATGTATAAGTATCTATTTTTGACATATGACCGAGTTCTAAATATTCACGCATAAAATCGGAATATAATTTTTTATAACTTGGTGTGCCCCGACCTAACTTGCGTTCGAGCGCGAGGAACTGACTCTCGGATTGTAGGTATGAATCGCCTAGTTGATCAGCTGAATCGCGTAATGGAATACGCACAGAGAAACGACCATGATTATCACGTGTAGTCGTTTCTATAAATAGATTTTCACAATCATGTTCCTCTTTAGACATATTATCTGTTTTTAAACCTATCTCCTCTATTTCCCAAAATTTAGTTAATTGAATATCTAAGTTGTCGTACGTTTGCATAAAATTGCATTGAACATGATTAACGGTTGAACCTTTTGCATCATGTATGACACCAGAGACAACGTAATGGAAGGTAACGTTGCGGTAATGCAAGGCAGGACGAGACAATTTCCCCCCCGGTGGGTTTACGCTTTGTCGATGCGGGGGGGCTCAGTAACTGTGGCTTGGTCACCCACGGTGAAGAGAAGAGGAACCCGAGGAGGGGCCGCTCGTCAGGGCTTTTGCCGATTAAGCCGACGACGTAGTGGCCAACTAGTAGGTTGCGGTGCCGCTTGGTAACAGGCGACATCGCAACTGAGGCGGGCCGCGATGTCTTATGGAGATACCCAGGTCCCATACGATGTCGCGGCTGAGGGTTGGAGGCCGCGGTGGGAGAGGAGTGCCGGTATTGCGGTGCGCCGCTCTCCCTACCTTCCGCGGCCCGGATGGGGTCGCCACCGTCTGATGGCGGACGCGGTGGGGCCGCAGGAGTGGAGGAGTGTCGGTATTGCGTTAGCCGCTCTCCCTATCTCCTGCGGCCGAACAATGGTAGGTGGCGGGGCCATTGACCTTGACCCGTCACAGGGGGACCAAGGGTGCCTTACACGGGGTCGTCTGGCACCCATGTGCTGATTGGTCCCTAGGGTGGTCACGGCGTGCAGTGTGTTCTGGTGCGCCGGTGATGGGGGGACTCCCCCGAGGAGGGTCCGGTGACGGACAGCCGCGGCGGGTTCGCGGTGAGTGCTAACGCGTACCCGTGCTCCCGCCATAAGCGGCACAGGAGGACACCGTGGAGTTTTAGTGGGTTAGAGTCCCACATAACTGCACTATCTCCCCGTGGTAGTGCAGCATGCATGAGCATTTCTCCAAGCAAAAAAAAGAAAAAAAAAGAGGACGAGACAATTTAAATTTGTATTAAATTCATTATTTTTAGATCGCAAATGCACTTTGCATGATTGTGTAGATTGGGTTACCGAATTACCTACCCCTGCGACTTGTACTGTGGACTGTATCAAACGAATTTTTAATTTATCACACAATGATTTTGTGATAAATGAATGTTGACTGCCATTATCTAAAATAGCACGAATAGTGTGATACCTATTATCGCCGTCTAAAATTTCTAATAATGCAGTCCAGAGAATAACGGGTGCCTGAAATGAATATCCTTTGTCAACTTCTTGACGCGTTGAAGTTGACGCACTGTGTAGCGCGGTACTGTGTGCGTTGCCCGTCGCTTCGGACTCGCGACACGATGTGGACACCGGCGCTTTCGCGTCGTGCGGTCCTAAAGACTTTGACATGCTGCCGTTATCACAGCACTCACCATGAAGAAGCGAATGATGTTTACGATTACAAAGCTTGCAGGCGCCGAACCAACAATTAGACACTGTATGACCAGTGCGCAAGCAATTTGTACATAGTTTATTCTCGTTTACGAATATAAATTTGTCCTTCATAGAAAGGTCATTAAACTTATTGCACCGATACAGCGGATGATTCTCTTTACACATAGAACATCTTTGGTAACGTCTTGAATCATTGTTCGAATTAGGTTTTTGTGCGAATTTTGACGAATTATTATTATTACGTGTTGCGACGTAACTATGTGAGCTAGTATGCTTAGATTGATAGGATGATGATTTCTTTACGGAACTATCAGACGTTTGCTTCCCAGAATCATGAATACCTCTAATAGATTCCAACATGTCCGCCCAATCGGTAAGAAATGTAATAATATCGTTTAGCATTAATTTTTTATTAGCGTGACTTGGTAATTTCGAAAGTGCACTTTTATGGTTTTCCCACTCTTTTTCGGTGGTTGAATCCATTTTAGTTACGATAAGGAATATGATTAAAGTATCCCATTGATCTGTGGGCTCATTTAGACCTTTAAGGGCAAGAATATATTTTAGTATATGATCTATCAACTTACGAATATGAAATGCAGATTCTGTGCACGACACCTTAAAATCAATGGGTGCAAGTAGTGGGTTAGGCGACCTGACACCGAACCAATCAGCATCAAGTAGGATTTTTGAGTAAATGTATGGAGACTAACTTCTTTTATTTATATTCCCTTTGTTTACATACTTAGAGCCATTCTTTAACTGTACTAAGATGTATTCGAGTCTATATTTTCATATTATAATATTTTTATTGTGAGATCTTACCTCTACGACGCATAAAATAAGAATAAGGTTTTCCAATGGTGTCATTTGTTTATATAGTAGTGAGGCGGGGGGCGGTGTCATATAAATATGCCCGTCACCTTTGACCGCGCACCAGGAGGATAATACATTGGAATGCTCGCGGCCTTAAGCGTAAGGTCGTTCTCCTCCGCCACCTCCTACACGAGCAGGACATCGACGTGGCGCTAATAAGCGAGACTTTCCTGGGACCTGGAGATAGGTGCAAGTTCCCAGGTTATCTCGTTTATAGGAAGGACGAGCGGTCGGCACATGGACAAAGTTACCGTGGCCTGGCCGTGCTAGTCAGAAGGAGAGTCGTGCATCAAGAGATCCCACCACCGACATTGCATTCAGCATACGCGCTGGGCATACAGATGCATGTAGCCGGCGAGGATCTGGAGCTATATGCTTTCTATAAGCCACCAAGAAACACACTAGATTTAACGGAGTTCAGACAGATTCTGACGCGTACAGATAACCCGACAATCCTCGCCGGTGACTTTAACGCAAAACACCCAGCGTGGAATAGCTACAGTCACAACAACGAAGGATTACGACTCTTCGCAGATGCGGAGGCTCACGGGTACACGGTGTCTGGACCTGAGACACCTACCCGATGGCCAACAGTTAGCAACCACATGCCAGACGTGATAGACATCGTCGTACACCGTGGGTTGCGCTGCCAGGTCACGCAGCAAGTACTAGAGGACGAGATGCAGTCCAACCATCACCCGGTACTCGTCGTCCTGTCGGACATGCCGACCCGACTCAAGCCTCGAGCGCCACGCCGACTAATAGACTGGGACGCCTACGCAGAAAAGATCAATTCTACCACGCCAACTCGGCCTATCACCACTGCCGCCGACGTCGACCTATTGGCCGATGAGACCACTGCTTGCGTACAACAAGCGCTGGAAACAGCCACGATAACGCAGCAGCAGGGGAGAGTGCTTCAGCCGCCCCTGCCCGCGCACATACGTCGACTTATTACATAAATATTCACGCATAAAATCGGAATATAATTTTTTATAACTTGGTGTGCCCCGACCTAACTTGCGTTCGAGCGCGAGGAACTGACTCTCGGATTGTAGGTATGAATCGCCTAGTTGATCAGCTGAATCGCGTAATGGAATACGCACAGAGAAACGACCATGATTATCACGTGTAGTCGTTTCTATAAATAGATTTTCACAATCATGTTCCTCTTTAGACATATTATCTGTTTTTAAACCTATCTCCTCTATTTCCCAAAATTTAGTTAATTGAATATCTAAGTTGTCGTACGTTTGCATAAAATTGCATTGAACATGATTAACGGTTGAACCTTTTGCATCATGTATGACACCAGAGACAACGTAATGGAAGGTAACGTTGCGGTAATGCAAGGCAGGACGAGACAATTTCCCCCCCGGTGGGTTTACGCTTTGTCGATGCGGGGGGGCTCAGTAACTGTGGCTTGGTCACCCACGGTGAAGAGAAGAGGAACCCGAGGAGGGGCCGCTCGTCAGGGCTTTTGCCGATTAAGCCGACGACGTAGTGGCCAACTAGTAGGTTGCGGTGCCGCTTGGTAACAGGCGACATCGCAACTGAGGCGGGCCGCGATGTCTTATGGAGATACCCAGGTCCCATACGATGTCGCGGCTGAGGGTTGGAGGCCGCGGTGGGAGAGGAGTGCCGGTATTGCGGTGCGCCGCTCTCCCTACCTTCCGCGGCCCGGATGGGGTCGCCACCGTCTGATGGCGGACGCGGTGGGGCCGCAGGAGTGGAGGAGTGTCGGTATTGCGTTAGCCGCTCTCCCTATCTCCTGCGGCCGAACAATGGTAGGTGGCGGGGCCATTGACCTTGACCCGTCACAGGGGGACCAAGGGTGCCTTACACGGGGTCGTCTGGCACCCATGTGCTGATTGGTCCCTAGGGTGGTCACGGCGTGCAGTGTGTTCTGGTGCGCCGGTGATGGGGGGACTCCCCCGAGGAGGGTCCGGTGACGGACAGCCGCGGCGGGTTCGCGGTGAGTGCTAACGCGTACCCGTGCTCCCGCCATAAGCGGCACAGGAGGACACCGTGGAGTTTTAGTGGGTTAGAGTCCCACATAACTGCACTATCTCCCCGTGGTAGTGCAGCATGCATGAGCATTTCTCCAAGCAAAAAAAAGAAAAAAAAAGAGGACGAGACAATTTAAATTTGTATTAAATTCATTATTTTTAGATCGCAAATGCACTTTGCATGATTGTGTAGATTGGGTTACCGAATTACCTACCCCTGCGACTTGTACTGTGGACTGTATCAAACGAATTTTTAACGCAAAACACCCAGCGTGGAATAGCTACAGTCACAACAACGAAGGATTACGACTCTTCGCAGATGCGGAGGCTCACGGGTACACGGTGTCTGGACCTGAGACACCTACCCGATGGCCAACAGTTAGCAACCACATGCCAGACGTGATAGACATCGTCGTACACCGTGGGTTGCGCTGCCAGGTCACGCAGCAAGTACTAGAGGACGAGATGCAGTCCAACCATCACCCGGTACTCGTCGTCCTGTCGGACATGCCGACCCGACTCAAGCCTCGAGCGCCACGCCGACTAATAGACTGGGACGCCTACGCAGAAAAGATCAATTCTACCACGCCAACTCGGCCTATCACCACTGCCGCCGACGTCGACCTATTGGCCGATGAGACCACTGCTTGCGTACAACAAGCGCTGGAAACAGCCACGATAACGCAGCAGCAGGGGAGAGTGCTTCAGCCGCCCCTGCCCGCGCACATACGTCGACTTATTACCGAAAAACGGCGCCTACGCAAGCAGTGGCAACAAACAAGATGCCCGACGATGAAGACAGCGCTGAACAAGCTTGCAGAAAAAGTGAAGGCCGAGTTGAGTGCACTAAGAGCTGCGAGCTGGGAGGACCACATTGATGCCGTGGAGGGAGACTGGAACTCCATACATAAGCTATGCAGACAGCTTAAAAACACCCCAGCTCCAGTACGACCGCTGCTAAGCACTGACGGGGCGTACAAGTACGTAGCGGGAGACCGAGCGGAGGTCTTTGCCGAACATCTGGAGCGTCAGTTCCAACCGAATCCGACCACGCTGCACGAACATGTCGCAGCAGTAGAGCAACACAACAGAGACTACTTCGCCACGCCGATAGCTCCCGACGAAGATCCCATCCACTTCTCGCCTAACGCAGTCAGACGCGCCATCTTGCGAACGAAGCCCCGGAAGGCCCCAGGTGCCGACAACATCACCAACACAGCGCTGCGCCACCTGCCCCACCGCATGGTCGCGGCTGTGGCGCGCCTGTTTACCGGGATACTCCGCACGGGCTCCTTCCCGACCTCGTGGAAAGAGGGGCGCGTCATAATGCTGCCTAAGGCACACAAGAACGTCCTGAAGCCGGAGAGCTATCGGCCGATCACACTCCTACCCACAATCTCTAAGGTGTTTGAGTCCCTCCTCGCAACATTTATCGCACATTTATAGCACGCTAGCATAAGCAGTTAGGATTAAAGGAATGGACAGTGACCTCGGTAGAGTCGATTACGGTGTGCCGACCGGGTCGGTTTCTGGACCGATTGGGTATATCATGCACGTCAACAGTATGGTTAATGTTGTGAAAAATTGTAAAGCATACATGTATGCAGACGATACGTGCTTGACATACAGCGGTCGAGACTGTGAACTGATCCGGTCGGCAATGCAAGAAGACCTAGATAATGTGATCAAATGGGCGCACGATAATGGTATCCTAATAAATATAAATAAAACCAAGTGTATGTTGATATCGTCTCCGTATAATCACATTGCTAAAAGTGCCAGTATCTCAATAAAAGGCCACTCGTACGAATGTCTTCACAACAGCAATGCAAACTGCCAATGTGAGTGTATTGAGCGTGTAACGCATTACAAATACCTAGGATTATTAATTGACGAACGATTTACTTGGGACGCACACGTAGACACAGTATGTAATCGACTACGCTCCGTACTGGGGAAACTTAATAATTTAAAATATATAGTTAGTAGGCGAGTTCTGTATATACTTTATCATGCACTTGCGGAGGCAACAATAAACTACGGTTTGGTTGGTTATGGACTGACATTTCCGGTACATTTAAATAAAATTAAACAATTGCAAATTCGATTTTTAAAATTACTAGTAAACAAGGCAACTAAAGATAGCATTAATAAGGAGTACGAAAAATTATTTAAAATTTGTAGAATATTACCCATACAGAAAAAAGTAAAATCAACTATAATTTTAGAACAACACAACAAAAATGAACTCAAGGTGAAGGAAGTGTATAACCGACCAACCCGTAAAGTGACACAGAAAAACAAATATTCGGTCCCTAAGGTGAGGAATTATTTCGGTCAAAGGACACGGCAATGGCTAGTTCCGACATTGTTAAATGAATTACCTAAGGAAATGTCTACCGAAACAATGTCTAAAAATGCCTTAAAAACTATTCTGCGCAAGCACTATTTGGGTTTGTGTCCCTAGCGTTGGAACCTAAATTGTTATGGTGTTGCTTCGCTTGGCGTACTGGTCCGGGGATTCGCGTGTTTATTTATTTATTTATTTACTTGTTTCATGTAAAGTATGTATCTTAGTGTTAATGGAATAAAGTTACTTTTTTTTTTTGCGGTTGGTTTGGGCGAGTGATAGTGCGGGTGCGCCGGGTGAAGTGTACATAATGATGTTTTGATGTACCTAACGTATGAATGGGTCGGCCATGTAAGCATGCGCGCGCGACGTGTTGCTGTCGGTCGGGCGGCCGCCGCTGTGTCTCACTCGCGCTGGGTTGCTCGTCTTCTATGGGGGGGTGCGGCGGCGGTGGTCGGGATGGTAGGGGCATGAGCAAGCGTTCGCCGCGCGTGCTGGCATGGCGGGCAAGTCGATATGAGACGATCTATAGACGCCAGTGTACATGTACGGATGCTCGAGCTGTAGATCGGTATAATGATGTATAGGTCTCTTTTTAAATACAAACTGGGCAGCTCGAGTATGTGTGCATTTTTGGCTTGGCATACGTCCGTCTGTGTGAGTATACGGCGCGCTAAAAATACAAGGCGATGTACTGACCCTTAGATATACCATTATCATAATAAAACTGTGTGTTCCCTTAAGTTTATGATATAATAATTTTGTTTTAACTAAGAGCTGTATTCACGAGAACACTGCCGACAAACTGTCCTGCAGTTTGGCAGAAGATTTGTAAATACACTTATGTAACTTTTGTTGAAATAAATAAAAAAAAAAAAAAAAAAAAAACCTAATGTAATGTCTAATTATTACTAATCATGTTGAGTACTCTTTCGACCGTTCCATTGTAAACAAGTACAATAAATATTTTATCAAGAATTCAGCAAGAATAGTTTTCTTCCATCACAACTTAATAGTTAATGTATTAGCAACCAAGTGCTCGTACACTCACGTTACACCGACGATATCCCCACTACCCCGGATACAACACTAGCATTGTACGCTGACGACGCAGCGTACATCACCAAATCATTAAATGCCAAGCACGCAGCAGTCAAAATGCAACTTGCCCTAGAACTCATTCCCGACTGGCTAGCGAAGTGGCGGCTATCGGTTAACGTGGGTAAGACGCAGGCCATTGTTACAGGACTAGGTACCCTCCCACCACCACTGACACTGCAGGGAGTCGACATCGAGTGGTCACCCCACGCCAAGTACCTGGGTGTGAACATCGATCGTCGGCTCCCGATGAGGTTGCACGTCTCCAGGGTGGTGGCGCAATGCAAGGTCGCTCGTAACCTCCTCTGTCCCGCACTCTCATCCCGCCTCCCCCCCCGCACCAAGCTGGGCATCTATAAGACCTACCTAAGATCCATCCTCACTTACGCAGCCCCGGCTTGGTACGCCCTCACTGGCGAGGCAACCAAAAACAAACTCCGTGCACAACAAAATCTTATATTAAGAAAAATAATGGACGCCCCCCGCCACGTGAGGAACGACGTGATCCGGCGGGACACTGGGATAGAGAGTTTAGACGAGTTTATTGAGAGACTTGCAACAAATCTGTTCGCGCGGGCCGACGCTTCTGCCTGGCCCCATATCGCAGATATCGCGCCGTGGCACGCGCGCCCGCCCGACAGAAAGCGCCTCCCCAGAGACCTTATCTCTGACGTCGCAACCCCATCCACATCCCGGACTTGACGCCTGAGTAAGCAGCAACAGTTTACACGCTGCCTACTCAAACAGTAATACTGCCCACCCCACACGACACCCACGGCGTGAAGTTTGTTCTAAGTTAATATAGACTCACTTTACGTCGTAAACAGACATTCATTACTACACACGCGCCAGTACACTTGCACCGAATAGCATCGCGAGTTCATCGCACGCTATTGGTTCATGGGCGGTGTAACTCAGGACATTGCCGCTCCTACATTCATATACGGTGGCGCTAGTAGTCACTTACATTTTCAAACTGTAGGTTCGTCAAAAGTCAGCATCTCTGTCGCTGGTTACCTTCGCTAGGCCTCCCAGAGTACGCTCTGGGTCTCACCTGGCGGGGGTGGACCGCCAGGATGCTGTGAAGAAGCGGCGTTCCGTTCATAACGGGCGCGCCTACAGTCACACAAACAACAATAACATAGCTAGCGCAGGTCGTTGACCCGCAAAGGTTACCGACCGCGCTAGCACTATGCTAGGTCCAGAGGACAACAGAACGATGGGTTCGTCTCTACGAGCCTCGGTGCTGCACCCGCGGGCAGGGAACAGAGTTCGGTGACCGCTCGCCTCGCCCCCTTACGGGGGCGACGCGACTTCCAATGGAGGGACCGCGCACCATTCCGTGATGGAGCGTCGTAGAGGGATGATCGATATGACATTGTAAATATAATTTAATAAGCTACAATATTATTAGAGACTCGCCAGCTCAAGGCATTTGTAAAAGATTTTATAGCAAATAAACATGATCGGGGGTGAGGAAATGGTCCACTGGCCAGCATTTACGATTTAGTATAAAAGAGGTGGCACCGTTTGCACAACGTGTCAGTCAGTTTACAGTATTTAAGAAGTAAAGAAGTCTATGTACATAAAGAAAGCCAGCTCCCAATTAGTTTCCTCGCCGCCGTTTACCTCCATAACAAATTACTTCGTGTTTTATTGTCGGAGTTAAGGCGATCCTTAACAGATACTTTATTTAGAGAGGGTAAGTAGAACAGAGCTTTAACGTGGTTTTGAACGAGAATTCTATTATTATTAAATCTGTTCTCTAATAGCCTCCAAGCTATTGTGTAATTTTCAGCAGTACACTGTATCGATTTTATTATTTGACTAGCAGTGCCAGTGAGTGCGGAACGCAAGTAATGGAATTTTTGAATATCATCTATAGTTTTAGAATTATGAATCAATGATATGTAGGTACAAATACAAATATTTATTGGAACAAAAACATAATACAATTTTTGTGTACGTTAATACCGCGTTAGTTTAATAGGCAACTGTGTCGCAGTTATTAGCGCCCACCCCAGGAGCGAAAATACAACTTAGTTCCAAGACAAAATTTTGGTTATACTTAAAGGTAAAAACTAGACAAACATTTACAATAATAATAAAACTAGACATAGATGTATTAATAAAAGATTGTAGCAGTATAAGTGGGTGTGTGTGTGTATGTGTGTGTGTGAGGGAGGGTGTGGAGGTGCGTGAGACTGTGAGTGTGTGTGTAGGAAGGTTGCGTGTATGTGTATGTGAAAGATGTGCTAAGAATACAATTTAAGTTTGTATGAGGCACTCTGTTTCCTCATAAGTCAGGTTTTGGAGCCATTTTTCAATTTTCAGTTTGCACTCTCGTAAAGAGAGCGGATAGATATTTAATTTCTCATTAATTTTTTTGTAGATAACAGGACTCAAAAAGTTATAGTGTCTTCTAGCGATAACTAGATTTACGCTCTCTGTCTGACATATTCTGTTAACTCTGCGTTTTTGAGTATTAAGTTTAGGGTCATATTTAATGTCACCATGCTTACGTAATAATTTGCTTATTAGACATGCTTGTCTTACAGTAGGCACTTTGCAAAGAACATACAAGTCGTGCGTGGGGAAGCGAATGGGTTTATGTGCCATAACTTTTAGAACAGCTCTTTGTGCTCTTTCCAGACGAAGCAGAAGGCATTTACCAGAGCATCCCCACGCGGTAATGCAGTAAGTTATCACAGAATGTGCTAGCGCGAAATACACCGTTTTTAACGTGTGAAACTGTGTGGGCTGGTCTGGGTCTGCAAACTTACGCTTTGAATCTTCAGCGACAGGCCCTGTAGGGCTTGGCTTTGTAGATGCAGTCCTACCTTGTCTAGCTCCTTCAGAGACGGCAAGGTGGCGTGGTTTTGAGGGAGAGCGCTACGGTCGTGTAGATCCTCAAGGCAAGTGCGGTGAATAACCTTCTCGTGGTTGCCGCCCTGTTATTGGTCTAATTCCCTATGAAATAGACGTAACTGAAATCACCGGGCGAAGTATCACAGGGGTGGCGAGGTCATGCCCCTGGGTGTCCACCATTGAACAATCACAATGTTGGATAGCAATGACCTCCTGCGTGTTTGTGCCGTGCGCGGGTCCCGTATGGAGGGATGAAGGGATCCTGGTGGTTGAGTGGAGCAGGTTGCACACAACACGCCACTTTGGCCTGGATTTCCTTCGACACGGGAGGTTGTGCGAGTAGCTTACCCACGATCAATCGGCTGATCTCTCCTTCTGAGGGTATAAGCGAGGTGCGTGGGGTCCACTGAGGTCGTTTTCGGATGGCTGAAGTGGTGGTGAAGGTCACGCTGACGGTGTAAGGGAGGGTTGTTCTGTTCAAGCTAGCCCAAACGAGCACCTGATGTCGCACTGTAAGCTAGCCCTGCGCACCTATATCTCAATGGTAGTCCTAACGGCTCACCTTAAGTGGTGGGTCGTTCCCAGTTGCGGGCTCGATGGAGGGTGGGAGCCGGAGAGATGAACTTTTATTAAATGTGGTCATGGATTTTGTAAAAGACCTGCGGTTAACTCCGCAGAATCCAGCGCGGGTGCCCCCAAGGCTGCAGTGAAAACTGCTGCCGCCCCTCCGGCTGCGGTGAAAACCGCAGTCAGGAGTGTCAAGAAGTCCCTTGGGCAACCTGCAGCGAAAGCTGCAGGTCCGAGTACGGGTAATAAAAATAAGCGGGGTGCTCCTAGCACCTCGCTTGTACCTGGACCCGTGGCCAAGGCCGCGGCCTCCAGCGGTAACTTCGTGGCTCCTCTAACCACATCCTCCGAAGTCGCTGCCTCCTGTACAATGGAGGCTGCTAGCGTACCCGTTGGCGAGGCTGCCTTGACCTGGCGATTGCAAACCCGCAAGGGAAAGGGCAAGGGCAAGGGTAAGCGTAGAAATACGCAAACCTCTGCCCCCGCCAAGGAACCAGCGAGTACGACTGAACCAGCTCAGGGCAATAAGCCCATGAACCGGAAGCAACGACGGCAGGATCAAAGGAGAGGCAAAGCGAAAGCTTCAATCAGCTTCTCGAAAGGGAAGGAAGCAGAACCTGCGCCGGACACAAGCCGAGCTGCAGGGACTGGCGGACCAGCACAAACGGCGACCTCATCGCAGCAGACCGCTCGGGACGGTCAGGTCGGTGCCAAGCGAGCTCTCAACGAGACTTTGTCACCTCGTGGAGAGCACAAGCGGCAGCGGCTTGATCGGTCCGGGAGAGTTGGTGGGATGAGCTTCGCCCAGGCTGCCAGTGCCCACCTGTGTGTCACGGTGACATGCGAGCGCACGGGTGCCATCAGCAAGGAGTTGTCGGCTTTGGTGACCCAGCTGATCCAAAAACGGATCATCGAAGAAGCCCTCTCTCCCACGATGGAGACTCCAGAGCGGCAGATACCGTCCTTCACCGCTAAACCTCAATTTGGCAGCGGTGCACTCAAGCTGTGGTGTTGCGACGACTTCACCCTGGCTTGGCTGAAGAGGACGGTCCCCGGTTTGCCCATCCCGGATAGCACCTCGCTAGTCGTGAAGGGCCAATCGGAGTTAACTAAAATGGTACGCTGTGGTATAGTCATACCGGACGATAGCGCAGTGTACCAAGACCTGAATATCGCAGCGAGAACGCTGTGGTATCAGAACCCATGGGTGGACATCAAAAAATGTGTGGTGATCCACTCAGACAGGCAGAAGACGTGCTGGTTCGTGGTGCTGGGTGTCCCCGAGGACCACATACCGGTCTTGATGGGCGCCGAGCGCAGGCTGTCTTTCGGCCTGGGCTCGGTGTACATCAAGTTCCAGGGAGCGAACGGGAAGTTTGCGTGCGTCCCTCGTGGTTGGGACCCGATCACGAAGCAGCTCGTCAAGAACAGCAGCACAGGGGTGAGCAACCCCCTGCCTAGCAACCCGGAAGCTTCTGTGGCCGACTCTGCAGCAACTGCAGAAGAGGGCACCACTGAGGAGGACACGTCTGGGGTCCCTCTGGCGAGCGGGGAGCTGGATGACATTACACTGTCGCCAGCCTCTGGCCCGTTGGAGGAGGACCTCATCGTGGGAGATGCTTTCGCGGGACTGCAACTGTAGGAGGAGGAGGAGGAACCCACCCATTATGGCGACCCCTTCGTCCGCCTGTAAAGTTGTGCAGGCAAACCTCCACCACAGCCAGACAGCGATGGCTCAACTACGCAAGTGGCTGGAGGTTCAACAGACTGCCATCGCCTTAATCCAGGAGCCGTGGATTAGGGGTGGCCAAATCAGAGGACTATCCAACCTTGGGGGTAAGCTCCTTGTTACTTCTAATCAGGATCACCCTAGAGCGTGTATCTTTGTTACAGGTAACCTCAAAGTACAGCTTCTAAATGATATCTGTTGCAGAGATACCTCTGCAGCTAGGCTGTATATGCAGCGCGGTGGCATTGATATGCCGATTGTCTTCGCCTCGGTCTACATGCCTGAGGCGGAGGCACCACCCCCACATGACCTTGTCCGCCTCGTAACCTTCTGCGAGACCAGCGGGGAAGAGGTCATCATTGGGACCGACGCGAACGCACATCACCCCCTGTGGGGAATGGAAGCGCCTAATGAAAGAGGTAAGGCATTAGTGGACAACTACTTGTTTACTACTAACTTGTCTCTACTAAATACAGGTGCAGAACCAACGTTCGTAACTAGACGCAGTCGCACAATTATTGATCTAACTTTGGCGACGGAAGGCGCAGCGGAGATCACTACTGGATGGCAGGTCTCCAACGAGGCCTCTTGCTCAGACCACAGATGGATCCGCTTTGACATTCAGCTCTGGGTAGCACCTACGCCCCCCTGGCGTAATCCGCGCAACACGGACAGAGCTGTATACACACGCACCCTAGAGTCGAAACTGCCGCCCTTATGTGAGGCGCGGACTATAGGGAACGAAACGAGGTTAGACATGCAGGTCAATCAACTTACCGAGTGTCTGATAAGCAGCTACCACACCGCTTGCCCTCTGACTACCCCACGCGATACACCGGGCAAACAACCATGGTGGGGAGCGGAGTTAAATCGTAAACGCGGGAAGGTAAGGAAGGCCCTAAACAGGGCCATGAATACAAGCAAGGATGAGGACTGGGACGCTTACTACGAGGCCAAATCCAGCTATAAAAAATGCATCAGATTCAGGCGTACCGCAGGATGGCGCAAATTCTGTGGTAACATCGAATCTTGCCAAGAGGCAAACAGGGTAAGGAAGTGCCACAATCCGTAAACCTGACAACTCACTCACCACATCACCTGAAGAGGCTAGACGCGTCCTGATAGATACTCACTTCCCAGGCAGCGTTATTGCCCAGATAACTGACTGGGTAGATACTACCCAGGTACCAACAGATGATGATTGGCTCTACGCATACAGGATGATCACGACGGAGAAACTACAGTGGGCCATCCTAAGCTTTCATCCTTTCAAGGCGCCCGGTCCAGATGGGGTGTTCCCTGCGCTGCTGCAGTGGGGAGGTACGTCTGTTGTAGAGAGACTGGTGCCAATAATGAGGGCGTGCCTGGCGTTTAGATACGTTCCGAAAGGATGGAGGGAAGTGAAGGCGATATTCATCCCTAATCCAGGCAAAGGGGACTATACTAACGCCAAATCCTTCAGACCCCTAAGCCTGACCTCGTTTCTACCCAAATCGATGGAGAGGCTGTGCGACAGGGAGTTACGAGATGGCGTTCTTAAATCATTACCTCTCCACGGTAACCAACATGCCTACAGCTCGGGTAAGTCAACGGAATCTGCTCTCCATCTGGTGGTAGGCCAGATAGAGGAAGCAATCCATCAAAAGGGTACATGCCTGGGCACTTTCATAGACATCGAAGGGGCCTTCGACAAAACCAACTTCTCCAGCATAGGTGCTGCCCTCTCCAGGCACGGAGCTGAACAGGTACTAATTGACTGGATAACTAATATGCTAAGCAAACGTGCGGTTCGGCTGGAGGGCGAACAGCAACTGGCCTTTTTAGCCAGGGGCTGCCCTCAGGGAGGGGTGCTCTCCCCTCTCCTGTGGAATATGGTAATCAACGACCTTATCACCAGACTTAACGAACACCGTTATTACAAAATAGGGTATGCAGACGACCTCGCAATTCTAGTACCTGGGAAGGTGACTGGTACCATCTGTAACCTTACTCAGCAAGCGCTACGCATAGTGGAACGATGGTGCAGGGAGTATGATCTTTCAGTTAACCCATCTAAGACTGTACTGGTCATGTTTACTCAGAAAAGAGCACTGGGCCCTTTCCGTCTACCGAAGCTGTTCGACACAGAACTCCAGATGTCCAATGAAGTAAAGTATCTTGGGGTCACTCTCGACAGCAAGCTAAACTGGAGCAGTCACTTGGACAACAAACTTAATAAGGCGTGCATTACCTTTTGGCAATGCAAGAAAATGATAGGCAAAAAATGGGGCCTGTCCCCCAAAATCATTCTCTGGCTGTACTGCGCGGTGATTCGACCCATGATCTCTTATGGAGCCGTGGTTTGGTGGCCCCGCACAAAGGTAAGTACAGCCGTGAACAAACTGCAACGCACGCAAAGACTGGCCTGCATGGCGACGACAGGCTGCATGAGAACTACCCCAACCGCTGCGGTCGAGGCCATGCTGGAACTGCCACCGCTCCAGCTTTTCATTCAGCAGGAGGCTACGATGGCGGCAGGGCGGCTTAAGACACTAAATCTCTGGGGTAGGAGAAAGTCACAACACACGGCTCTGCTCGAGGACCTTAATAAAGAGTTCCCTCTTACAACAGCAATTATGGACCGGATACCTAAGCAATTTGTTTTTGACAAGAAATACAAGATCCAACTCCATGAGGACCACGACTGTGAGGGGTTACGCCCAGACGAGTTGAGGATCTTCACCGATGGTTCCAAGACAGGTACTGGCTCAGGTGCGGGGGTGTTCTCAGAGGACCTCAACATACACATAGCCGCGCCACTTGGGGCACACAACACGGTGTTCCAGGCAGAGTGTGTGGGCATCACTCTGGCTGCATCGGCCATTCTAGACAGGAAGGTAAAAGATTTCCCAATACGCATTCTCTCTGACAGCATGGCCGTCCTGCAGGCGTTGGGCAGCCACACGGTCTACTCTGGACTGATATACGAGTGTCACCAACGCCTAAACCAGGTTGGGTCAAACAATAAACTAACCATTCAATGGATCAAAGGGCATAGCGATTCCCGAGGCAACGATGCAGCGGATGAGCTAGCCCGTAGAGGCTCCCGTATGGCTATGGTGGGTCCGGAACCAATCGTGCCAATACCATTTGGCTACCTCCACAGTCTGGTAAGGAAACGAACCAAGGAGCAACACCACAGATTGTGGATTGACCACAATGAGTGCAGGCAGTCCAAAGAAGCACTTCCCGCTTTGGATAGACGTTTCACGCAGAAGGCCCTACGCCTGACGAAACAGCAGTTGCGAGCAGTTACAGCTGTAACGACTGGCCACGGGACTTTTAATAAGCACCTCTTTGTCTTAGGAATCACGGACAGTCCACTGTGCAGAGCATGCATGGAGGAAGACGAGACAGCAGCGCACCTGCTTCTAAGCTGCCCAGTAATCGCCGGTTACAGGGCCAAATACCTCGGTGAACCAGGTACCGTACAGGAGGTAGTCAGCAACACGAAGGCGCTGCTGGCCTTCCTCGAGGAGTTGGGATGGATCGAGTGAGGTAGCTAGTGGAAGGTTAAGTCCCACCCGTACGCAAAATACGCGCTTAGTCGTGGAGTTGCGGAAACCAGCCCGTCAGCGACATCACGTCCTCGCAAAAGGAGGCAACCGCCACCCAGGCCTCCTCACTCCCCAGCATGGAGTTGACCACGCCGGGAAGCGAGAGGTCCTGCCCGATTACACTTGTTAAGGCACGGCGCAGCTCAGCCCAGGCTGGGCACACCTCTAGGGTGTGCTGCGCCGTGTCCTCTTCCGCGCCGCAGTCGTGGCACGCCGGGGTTTCCTCCCTCCGGATCCGGTGCAGGTGCTTTCGGAAACAACCACATCCGGACAACACCTGCACCAAACGGAATGAGAGGAAACCGTGGGGCCGCTCGAGCCAGCCCAGCAAGACTGGACCGAGCGCGTCCAGCGTCCGGCGGCCAAAGGCGGCGGTGGCGAGGTCCTCCGTCCAATGGAGGACGATGGCGTCCCTCGCCTCCCGCCGCACGGCCTCCCGCTCTTCTGCGGCGGGGCGCTCACCCAGCGCCTTCCGCCGCGCCGTCCACTCGTACACTCTGGCGAGCACCCATGCCTCCAACTCCCAGGGAGGGGTGCCCGCCAGAGCGCACGCCGCCGAGTAGCCCACTGAGCGGTAGGCTCTCGCCACCCGCTGTGCAATGGCCCTTTGAGGCCTGCGGATGGCGGTTGCATTCGCCCTCCTTTGGAGGGAGTCCGCCCAGATGGGTGCCCCGTAGAGCGCAATGCTCTTCAAGATGCCGGCATAGAGGCGCCGGCATCTGTCCTTGGGCCCTCCCAGGTTTGGGAGGAGCCATGAGAGGGCGTCCGCGGCTTTCAGCAGGCGCGTCGACAGCCCGCTGAAGTGCGGGCCGAAGCGCCACCTGCTGTCTAGCACGAGGCCTAGATACTTCATCTGGGCCCCGACCTCTATCCGGACGCCCTCCACGACGATGTGGGCGTCTGGAGGGCGGCGCTGCCGAGGCCCGTGGAAGAACACGGCCTCGGTCTTGTTCAGCGCCACCCTCAATCCTAGCCGGCGGATCCTCCCTGCGACCAAGGATCCCCCAGCCGAGGCCAAACAGGCCGCCTCCCCAAAATTCCTCCCCCGGGCAACGAGGAGAGTGTCATCCGCGTAGCAGATGACACTCGTGCCCGGGAGGAGGGCTCCACGCAGGAGCCAGTCGAATCCGATGTTCCACAAGGGGGGCCCTAGCACCGATCCCTGTGGAACACCGGACTCCGCGCCGTAACGCCTGATCCTGGCCGTCTTGTCCACGAAGAGGACCTCACGGTCCTCCAGGTAACTGGCCAGGATCACCCGCAGATACTGGGGCACTCCGTGGTACCGTAGTGCCTCCAATATCGTAGAGTGGGGCACGGAGTTGAAGGCGTTGGCTATGTCAAACGACACCACCAACACGCCGCCCCCCGACTCCACCGCATCCTGCACTTGGCCCCTGAGTAGGGCCAACGCGTCGACCGTCGAACGCCCCCGTCGGAAACCGAACTGGGCGTCCGACAGGTCTGGCCCTACCTCCCGCAACAGGCTATTTAGCCGGGTGGCGATAATCCCCTCGAACAATTTACCGACCTCATCGAGCAGAACGATGGGCCGGTATGCCGAGGGGGAATCCACCGGGCGTCCCTCTTTCCGGAGGAGGCACAACTGCCCCTCCTTCCAGAGCTTCGGGAACCTCCCAGCCGTCAGGCACGCGCTGCAGAGGTCCCGAAACCTTTCCTCCATGAGGGACGCTGCAATGGCCACCACCCGTGCGGGGACGCCATCCGGTCCAGGGGCCGTCTTCTTTGCGCGGAGGCACAGGACCCCCGCGCGAAGTTCCTCCGCCGATACCGGAGGGACCTCCTCCTCCGGCGAAGCCACCACCCCCTGTGGGGGGTTCATCGTTGGTGGGGTGAAGTCGGCCCTGCGCGGAAACAGGGACCGGACCACCCCATCCAGCAACGCCGGCTCCAGGGTCTCCGTTATTGGGGGACCATAGGGGCTCAGTTGGTTTCGCGCCGCCTCATATGGCCCCCCAAACGGATCCCTGTCGAGGCCCTCCAGCATCTCGGCCCTCGCCGAGTCCTTGGCGGCGCACATCGCCGACTTGAGGACCGTCTTTGCCTCTAGGTAAGAGGCGTAGAGGCGGTCCTCCCCGGCCTGAGATCGGGTAGTGCGCCGCCGACTCCGCGTGTAGGCCCTCCTGGCCTCCACGCACGTGGCCCGCAGCCCCGCCAGCTCCTCCGACCACCAATACACGGCGCGACGGGGAGGCGGACGGCGTGACCGAGGCATGCTGGCGTTGCACACCTCGGTCAGGGACCCTCTGAGCTGGACCGCTGCGGCGTCCACGTCCAGGACAGGCTCGACAGGGGGCGAGAGCCAGTCCTGGAGAAAGGCCTCCTCCTTGGCTGCCTCCCGGTCCAGGCGGGTGAGAGCCCACCGCGGGAAGGGAGATTGGCCTGAACTGGCCGTCCCTCCCCGGGGACCGGTGGAGATGTCGAACCGCACATATCGGTGGTCCGACAAAGTCTCCACCGTCTCCACCCGCCAGTTCACGACGCGGGCGGCTAGGGCGGGGGTGGCAAACGAGACGTCTATCACCGACCCTCCCCGTTGCCGCACACACGTGTGGACCGCCCCTGTTGAGGAGGGACACGCCGCACGAGGCCGCCCAAAATTCGGCGGCGCGTCCCCGGACGTTGCAGGAGGCAGCCGGGTTTCCCCAAGCCTCCGACTTGGCGTTGAGGTTGCCTATCACGGCGACCTGGCGTGGTGCCGCCCTCCCGGCGACTGCCGTAAGGATTTCGAGAAAATCCTCGAAATCCCTTAAGAGGGCGGTTTGGGGAGAAATAGACCCCCACCAGGGCCATATCTCCCCCCCACGCGGCGGCCACGTATCCCGGTCCCCTCTCTAAAAGCGAGAGGGGAGGGGAGTCCGTGGAGGGCCGCGCCACCAACGCCACCAAGCCTTCCCGGTCGCCCAGCCAGGTACTGGGGACCGAGTAAGGCTCGGCGACCATCGCCACGTCCACCAACCACTCGGCCATGATCTGCATCAGCAGATCCTGGGCCGCCCCACAGTGGTTGGTGTTCGCCTGGAGGATGCGATGTTCGGCTCTATCCATCGGATATCGCACCCTCCTCCTCCTCAGCCAGGCCAGCGGTGGCCGAAACCCCAACCTCAGCTAGGCCAGCAGCAGCCGATACCCCAACCTCAGGGACGGCGGCGGTAGTGGCAGGCTGACTCGGCGCCTGAGCTTTTCCCCTCTTTGGGGGAGGATTGCACATCCTCCCCTTCATTATGTGGCCTGCCGGGAGGCCACTGGCGGCACACACAGCGCAGTGTGGCGCGGCGGCCTTACACTCGGCGGATTTGTGGCCCTCCTTGCCGCAGCGGTAACAGCTCTCTGTCCGGTCCACCGTGGACGGACAGAGGGCCCGGGTGTGGCCGACTCCGAAGCACCTGTAGCACCGCAAGGGCTGTGCCGCAAGTGCCCGGACCGCACCCGAGCTAAAGCCAATGTTAAGCCGTCCTTTGTCAAGGACGGCTTTGGCAGCGGCGACTGGGCACTCCATGCGAATGGTGCCCATGCCGCCGCGGCCGGACCTGATGTCCCGGCTTCGCACCGCTGCGACGCCACAGCCCCCCAATGCTGCGACCGCCGCCACCACCTCCTCCTTGGTGACGGTGTCATCGAGGTCGGACACCTCGATGGCCACCGTCTTCACGGGCCTGGCCACCTTGGCCGCGTCCGCGATGACCTCTTGCAACTTTGTTGCGAAGAGGTCCGCGTTGGCGCTGCCCTCTGCCCCCGGGAACTCGGAAGATTCGAGCCCCGGCTTGGGTCCGCCGGCAAGAGACCTTGCCGATCCCCAGTTGAGTGGGATCGGCATTGGCACGCGCCCGCAACAATACGGACGCGTACGTCTCTCCACGCGCCGCAGCCTCCGCGGTGAGCGTCACCACGACGGCTGCGGTCTTAGGAGGAACGAGGTTCCTCCTGGTGCCGGCGGTTTTGGCTGTGGGAGCAGCGCTGGCGGCCTTGGGGGGTGGCCCTTTCCCCTTCCCCCTCCCTTTGCCGGCCGTCTGCGACTGGCTGGGAGGGGTGGCGGTGGCGGGGACGGCAGGGACTACCGCTGTCGCCCCCTTGCTCTTGCCCTTTCCCTTCCCCTTCCCCTTGCCAGTCAACTGCGACTGGCTGGGAGGGGTGGCGGTGGCGGGGACGTTAGAGACGGCCGCTGATGCCCCTTTGCCCTTGCCCTTTCCCTTGCCGACGACCTTCGTCCAACCGGCAGGGTTGACAGGGGTGGCGGCAGGCAGAAGGGGGTCCTCCTCCCTCTGCGAGGTCGGCCCCGGCTCTCCCTTCCTCCTGTCCGCGGCAAGCGGCAGCCGGTAGCTCCTCTCCGGCAGGAGCCTGTCCTCAATGCCTGCTAGGCAGGCTCGGACGAAGTCCCTCTCCTCCAACATGACCTTGCGGATGGCGTCCTCAAGGTCGAAGGAGGAGACGGGGCCTTCTGCCGCAGGTCTCGGCTCGCCTTGACTTGGCCGAGCCGTGGCATCAGCCAGCTTCTGGTGCAGCTGGCTGACCTCCGTCTGCAGGCGATCGACCCTCGCCTGCAGTTGCCGCGTTTTGTCAGAGGCCTTTCGCTGCACCAGCTCCTTCACGATACCGCGCATGCTCGCGGCCCTGCACTTTAGGGACTTTTGGAAAGTCCCCTTTAGGTCCCACCTACTACTACCTGGACTTGGTGGCGACCACCACAATCTCCTCCCCGTCCTCCTCAGCCATCCGCTCCAGCTCGGCCAGTGAGTGGTCTGCGTATAGTACGCGGGACGTGCCGTACCCAGACTTGGCCCGGGCGAGTTGCGCCTTTTGCTCCTTGGCAGCAACCCGCTCCTCCAGCTCCTGCTGGAGCTGCGTCCGCCGAGCCAGGTCCAACTGGCGTTGGGCGTCTGCGAGACCCACGTCATGGGTGTCCGCCGCTGTCATCGGTTTCTTGGCCTTGACTTTCCTTTTAGGCTCCTTCGCCGAACCTGAGGCCGAGGAGCCATCGGAGCCCTCCTTGAGGAAGGCCCGCTTCCGTGACTGCGAACGACAGCCTTCCTCAACCTCCATTGAGCTCGCCACCGACACAACGGACTCGTTGTCGGAGTCCGACAATTCGTCCGCCCCTTCTCCGTAGAAGGTCCGCCCTTCTGACGCTGAAGCGTCGCGGAGGCCCTGAGAAGGGCCTTTGGTTTGGCCCTGAGAAGGGCCTTTGGTTTGGCCCTGAGAAGGGCCTTTGGGTTGGCCCTGAGAAGGGCCTTTTTTCACAAAATGCCCGAGGGCGTCACGCGCAGGTTTTGGCATTATCTCCGCAAAAATCGTAACTGACCGCAATTGAATAAAATAAAGTAGCTACGATGCACAGCGCACTTTAGCCGTACCCAGTCTGCCACTCCGTTACGGTGGTCAGAACTGGGACGTTTCCAGGGAACACGAACGAGGACGTATGCGCTGTGGGGGGTTCCCCGCCCGTTTTAACCTAACCTAACCTAACCTAACGTGTGAAAATCTGCCGAGGTTCTAAGGTTTTTAAAAACAAATATAAATTTTCTGACACGTGACACCAATAACTCAATCTGCTCACTCCAGGTCATAGTGCTATCTATAATGACCCCCAAATATTTAATTGCATTAGTTCGCATAATTGTAGCACAATTGCAGGTTGCAGTTGTATTCGAGAGGCATTTGTGAGCAGTAAGTCTGTAGGAGGAATCAGGTTGTGATAAGAGCCGTGGTGCAAATGTTATGAATTTTGTTTTTTCTAAATTCAGGGTGAGCAAGTTACCATTTAACCAATTCATAACATCCCGTAAGGCAGATTCTGCATGAAAGCGCACATCCGCCCAGTCACTTCCATGAACTAGTAAAACTGTGTCATCCGCGTATGTTATGATTTAACAATTTGTTAGGGACAGTCTACAGAGTCTGTTTATATAAATAAGGAAGAGGGTAGGCCCCAGGACATTGCCCTGAGGAACTCCGTAGGTGAGAAACTTTTCTTCATTTGTGTGATTACCAATTTTTACAACCTTAGAGCGGTTACTAAGGTAGCTCCTGAAAATATCCAGTGGCAACCCCCTCACCCCAATCCAAGATAATTCGGCCAGCAAAAGAGGGACAGAGACAGTGTCAAATGCCTTCGAGAGGTCTAGAAAAACAGCTATTGTTTTAAGCTTATGATTCAAATTATTTGCAATAATAATAATAATAATAATAAGCCATTTATTTCCAAAAACACAAAATATTACAAGTATTACAATCACTAACATCTAATCCATTTCATGCAGAAAGAAATCACATAAATTATCTCACCATTACAATAACAAATATTATATTTATAGACCCCATGATTCCAATATAGACTATAATTATGATCCATACAATAACCAATTATTAAATAAAAATATGTGGCAAAATTTAATGCATAAAAATAAATCTGAGTATAACAATATGAATAAATAATTTACTATTGTAGCTATATTATAAGATAAATTTCACCAAAATGTCACATTTAATTTATACAATTATATCAAAAAAAATAAAAATAAAAAATAATATGGTTTCAATTTATGACTGACAAAAATAAAATCTGTTTCATAAAATTTCAATTAATAAAAAAAAAATGATCAATAATTTAATTAAAACAAATTAGTAAAATTGCGATTTATAAATAAAAATATTTGGTAAAATTGAATCAATAGAACCAAATCCGACAATAACAGCAAGAATAAAAAATTGATAAATAATAATAGAAATATGGATTAGAACAAATATTCATTTTAATTTTTGGATACCCAAGATTGGGCATAGGCCTCCTCCATGCATTTCCATACTCTCCTATCTCTGGCTAGCCTGGTCCAAATGTGTCCCGCGACTCGCACCACGTCGTCGCTCCAGCGGCGGCGCGGGCGGCCGCGGCGGCGCGCCTCGCCGCGCGGCCACCAGTGCAGCACACGCTCGCTCCAGCGTCCGTCGCCTGCGCGAGCCGCGTGACCTGCCCATCGCCATTTCAATCGACAGGCTAAGTCTGCCACGTCTATTAGCTTAGTCTTAATTCTGATTTCATTGTTTCTAATTCTGTCTCTCAGTTTTAATCCTAGCATACTTCTTTCGACGGCCCGCTGGAAAACTCGAAGTTTGTTCAATGTTTCCTTTGTTAGTGCCCAGCTCTGGCATCCGTAAAGCAGTGTAGGAGACACAACAGTTTCGAATGCTTTTTTCTTTATTGTCATTGGGAGTTTAGATTTAAAGATTTGTTTCAATGACCAATATCTTTTCCAAGCGAGTTTGATTCTACGCTCTACTTCGCCCGCAGTTTGATCTTTAAATGTGATGTTCTGTCCTAAGTAAACATACTCTTCCACGTACTCTATTTCCTTAGATGATATTTGTACTGGTATGTTTACTGCGTTGGTCATTATACGAGTTTTCTCCAAATTCATTGTCAATCCACATTTTCTACTCTCTGTATCTAAGGTTTGCAGCATGTATTCCAAGTGTCTGTGGTTGTCGCAGATCAGTACGATATCATCTGCGAAGCGTAAGTGGTTTAACATTTCTCCATTTATATTGATCCCCATAGAGTCCCATTCTAAGTTTCGGAAAATGGTTTCCAGGAGAGCGGTAAAAAGATTCGGAGATATCGGGTCACCTTGCCTGACTCCACGTTGTACCACAAAAGATCTTCCTTGCCTTTCTAGTTTCACTTTGGCTTTACCCCTCTTGTAGATTTCCCTTAGTATTTTAAATACTTGTGTGGGACTCCTTGCTGATCCAGTGCCCTCCACAGAGCTAAGTGTCCAATAGAGTCGAAAGCCTTCGAATAGTCAACGAAAGCAATGTAGAGCTCTTTTCCGAATTCTTCGTACCTTTCGATGACTTGTGTCACAGTGAATATATGGTCCACTGTAGAGTATCTTGGGCGGAAACCGGCTTGTTCTTTAGGTTGATTTAATTCTAGAGTAGGCATGATTCGTCTAAGCAACACTTGCGTAAATAATTTGTACGTAGTCTGTAATAAGCTTATAGGCCTATAGTTGCCCATGTCCTCCGGATTTCCTTTCTTGTACAGTAATGTAATGATTGACGTCTCCCATTCCGTGGGTATGCTTTCATAATCCAATATATTATTGAATAATTTCGTAATAATAGGAGACAGTGGTTCGATCAGAGTCTTCAATATGTCATTGGTAACCCCATCTTCTCCCGGGCTCTTCAAGGACTTTAGAGACGAAATAGCGTTGCTTATTTCACTTTCCATTAGTATTGGTACATCTGTATTTACATCTTCCGGTATAACTATAGTTAAATTATTGTCAAATTCCTCTCTGCGTTGGTACAAATCTTCGTAAAACTCCGTTGCAGCCTCTACCAGCTCTTTTCTATTGGAAGTACATGTGCCGTCCTTCAATTTTAAAGAGGGAATCCATTTCCTTACATCATTCAACCGTTGTTGTCCTCTCTTCACAGAATTATTCAAGGTTAGCTCCTCCTCAATTATTTTTAATCTATCTGAGTGTTTCTTTCTCTTTATTTTTCTCTTAATAGTTTTGTATAGTTTGGTGAGTTCTAATTTTTCGCTTTTAGTTTTATTTTTCTTTTCTTTTAGGAGAGTTCTTCGTTCTATAAGTTCAGCAATATCTCGTGAAATATTTAATTTGGGTGATGGTTTTTTAGAGTTATGGGTTGATGATGAAGTTATATTTTTAATAGTTTTAATAATTGATGAGTATGATTTTTGTACATCTTCAGAATTAATTATAGATGCAGAAGCCTCAATAAATTTGTTTTTGAATGTTTTTTTTTCCAGTGGTGTCAGACCACAGACTCTACCTTTAAACGATTTTCTTGATTTCACTTGCGTCCCTATTGAGTATTTTGCTCGTATCATTCTGTGGTCAGTAGGGTGCGATGTGCTCATAATATTAATATCTCTAACTCTGTTTTTATTATTTGTAAGGAAGTAATCTATTTCATTGTAAGTTTTACCGTCAGGGGAACACCAAGTCCATTTTTGTTTTTGTTTCTTCTTAAAATAAGTATTCATAATATGAAGCCGGTGTTCTATGCAAAACTCTGTTAATAATTTTCCTCTTTTGCTTCTTTTGCCAATGTAGCAAAAAGGGCCCATTATGTCTCTGTCCTCAATTTTAGCGGTGCCAATTTTGGCATTAAAGTCTCCCATTATTATTGTATTTGGGCCTGTATTGTACAAAGCCATATTTAAATTTTCGTAGAATAATTGTATGTCTTCGTCTTTTGATTTTTCTGTTGGGCTGTAGACTTGGATAATGTTAATTTGGGTATTGTTTATGCTTATGTCGAGTCGGGCCACTCTGTCTGAGACTGTTCTTAAATCCGTTACGTGTATTTTCATGTAGTCTTTCAACAAAAAGCCAACGCCACTGTAGCCGCTCCTGTTGCCCGAGTACATAAATATGAGATTGTCTTTTTCCAGGATTTCACAGTCTTTATGTCTTGTCTCCGATACACCTAAAATATTCCAATGGATATCCTTCAAGGCATGTAGCAGCTCATCCTGTCTCGTATCGCTTGCTATGGATCTGACGTTAAGAGTGCATATATTAAGATGTGATGTGGTGCTATTTCCATTATAATGCAAGGAGGGTTTCAGTCGATCACTCCCGCGGGGACCAGCCGTACTGGGAGATCCTGTGTCTAATGTTTTCTTCATGTTATATTTTGTTTTTAAACTACAAATATTAAAATTGACTTTCTTTTTCTTGATTTCCTTTGAAGGGTTTTGGTCGATCTCTCCCACGCTGACCGTGCGTACTGGGAGATGAGGAGGTAGAAGAGGGACCGATTTTGGCTGCTATGTTAGGTTGTGCTGTGTTGTCTTCGCTTGGCTTTGAGAGGAATCTGTCTGATTGAAGGTGAGTTTAGGTTTCTGTAGTATATAGTCTTTAATGTTGGTAACTTTGTTTTTCTTCTGTGGCTGTTTATTCTCAGTTTGAGCTTTTTGTCCGCTAGGATGCGATGTCTCCGGGGATTCAGACAGGTTCCTCTTATGTGACTGATTGCGAGGGCTGCGCTTGTTGTTGCTTAACACTATACGTTTGTCGTATTTTATGAAAGCCGTGTTGCCTGCCTCTTTTTCATTCTGCAGTTCAGTTTGTAGTTCTCTGCGTTTATTTAGGACATCCATTGGGTAGTCTTCCTTTAAGTAATACGGAGTATTTTGTAGACAAGACTTGTTTTTTTGAATATTTATTTTATAACCCAACGTGGTGAATGATATTACAACCGGTCTGAGTTTTTCACCTTTCTTCCCCATTCTTCTGACGGCTTCAATGTTGTTTCTGTCACATGGCAGTTTGAAGTAAGTGTTTACTATATTAATTATTATCTCTTCCAGTTCGTAATACGATTTTTCGCACTCTTCTACTCCGAACATGACTAGATTTTTGCGTCTTATATGCCTTTCTAAGTTGTTTATTTTAGTGTTTTGTTCCTCCAACTTTTTCTCAAAAAATTCATTTTTCAATTCCAGACTATTTACTTTGTCATTAATGTTGTTGATTATTGTGTTTTTTGATTATTTGCAATAGCTCCAGTTAAATCAAGTACAGCATCTTCCGTGCTTTTACCAGACCGAAATCCGTATTGATTTTCGCCAATAATTTTGTTAGCGTTTAAATAACTGAGAAGTCTACTATTTAATATTTTTTCAAGAATCTTAGAAAGAATAGTGAGCACCGAGATAGGCCTATAGTTATTGACACTGGCCCTGTCCCCACTTTTATAAATAGGGTGTACAACCCCGGGGTCTTTCCCTCTTGAACACAGTGGGAAAGACCCCGGTCTCGAAAAGAAGGTTGAAGACATGGGCGATAATAGGGATAAGAGTATTTCTAGCAGCCCTAATTAGGGTAGAAGATATACCGTCCCAGCCTACTGCGGTATTAAGTTTCAAACCCAGGATAATTCTTTCGATCTCTTCCTTATCTGTCCCAAATATGGCCATTGAGTCATGTGGTGACCCAGTACCAATATCAGAATCTGAGTTATAAGGAACACTTGTAATTTTTGATGCCAGATTCTCTCCCACATTTGCGAAGAAGCTATTGACGTGATTGAGTGAAAGACTGGGATCTGAATGAAGAGACAGAAGTTCATTTGGGGAGATCTTATCACTCTTTAAGTTAGATATGGTTTTAATAAGATTCCAGGTAGCTTTTGGATTCTTTCGGTGTTTTAGGAATTCAGATCTCTCATACTGACGTTTAAGTTTTCTCAGTAAATTATTGCAAAAATTTCTATAACGGGTGTACGTTATTTTAAGAATGAAATTATCGGGATCACGTTTTGTTTTACGATAGAGATTGTCACGATTTGAGGTACATTTCAAAAGCCCTGGAGTAATCCACGGTTTAATAATCTTTTGTCTACTGGGAATAACACGAACATTAGTATTTATTTCAACTACCGTAGAGATTATATTAACAAGAACAGCTGCAGCATGGTTGGTATCATTATTGCAGTCTGTTACAGATGAAAAATCTGTACTTTCTAGCATTGTCACACAAGCGTCAATATCAACGTGGGTGCGTGAGTTTTTAATTTTAGGAGTTTTGGTGTTTAGTTTGCAAAAAAATATTACTGGGGCATGATCTGTTATATATGCGTCGAGAACAAGTACGACTGCTGGTTTATTTGATTTAATCATTGCGTGATCCAGAGAGTTTTGTTTACGGGTAGGGAAGAGGTGACCAGGCAGCATTCCATGCGAAGCAACTGTATTTAGATACGAATCCGCACTTGTATCGTTATTATTCGGCGAAATATTAATATTTATGTCTCCAAGTAAAATAATCGTTTTAAATGTTTTTGTAAAAATAGGGTATCATCCAAGCTATCAATAAAATTAAGGGTGTTTCGATATGATGGGGAGCGATAAATTGCTACAAGTGCTACGTCAGAGTTAATTTGAAGTATGACACAATTTGCTTCGCGAATGCTACCACAGCGCAGGGGATGTTTAATTTGATATACACTACTATGCCATCGTTCTGATTTGTGTATTCGGATGTGTGTACATCAAACCCAGTCATGTGAGGTAAAAAAGGACATTTGCTCAGCCAGCACTCAGATAGTACGATTACGTCAAATTCGACTTTAATTCGGTTAGTGTCTCTAAACTAACCATTTTTCAAATAAACCGTCAAAGGATGGCAATGAAATAGTAGGTAGTTTAATGCTGGAGGTCTTATTGCAGACTTCATCCTTATCAATAATTTCTTTACTCTTTAGCGTGCATTTCGCCTTAGATGTGATCTCATAACATAGATTTTCAAAGGTTTCTCTTTCAATTAACTGTTTTTCTTTTTTTCTTTTTTATTAATTTTTTTTTTTTTTTTTTTTTTTTCTGTTAATCTAATCCTGTAGGTAAAATTCTATATCATCCTGAATGCTTGAGAATTGTTCTAATAGCGACATAATATTATTACAACGATCTTCTAGAGCTATCTTTTGAGATTCTGATATGTCTACGTCTTGTAACGATTGGATATATTTAACGAATACAGTAAACTTTCCTTTCACTACACCCCTTTTTTTAATCAAATCTTTATATTCGTCGGGTGGCATTTTGGGCAGATTATAAGAGACAGAAGAAAGTACTTACAGTTTATTTTGCAAGATTGAACTCGACATGACGCCGCTCAAAATGGCGGCAGATTTCAAATTTCAAACGCGGGCTCGCGGCACGACTAGGTAACTGGAATGTATACAAGAATACACGATATTAGTACAAATGATCCTTGAGGATGGGTTTGGATAGGAACACTGAATGGCCTGACCATTTTATTTTCTGCTGGTTTCCGACTTCCAACTGCAGTTCTTCTTGAAGCCGCTCCGATCCGGTTCGAAGGTCCAATATGTTGTGGGATTTGAGGGTCAGGCTTCTTCAATGAACTGTATTTTATTCGTAAGGGTTTTATGCGTTTTATTACTTAATTAGAATTACTAATTTACATGGGTTTCGAATCAGAATTAAGTTTTGAAGATGTTGGTGGACCGACTACCAATTTTATTCTGTGTGTCCTGTCGTCCAGTCGAACGAACGAACGGTTGACCCGTAGACCGAAGGAATTGAACGATGTCAATGATCCTCGGCAACGACCAATCAGCGCTCCCGGTGCGCCGCTCACGCTCCTTCTGCCGGAGCGCCGTCTACTCGACGCTAGAGGGTTCCGCACTGCGTGTTGCCGACTCAACGCCACTAGATGGCGTTAACACTTCCCGAAATGAAGCCCGTGGCTTTACCTGCGCTCTCGCACGGATGCTTGGACAGAAGTCCTCCTTCCGACAACATTTTATACGCTCGTTCTACTAGATTCTCGTCCTGGTTGAAATACCTAAAAACCATTTGCTTCGTTTATAAGTTTATCAAACGACTCCCTAGAGGGCCCGTTAAAATTTGGGTATAAGACAAAAAGTGCTAATATACAAGGTTACATGATACAGAAAATTACAAATGTGCAAGAAGTGCTGTTAATAAATACAATGTGCAAAAGTGCTATTTATCACAGTCAGAATATAACTAAATATCACAGGGAAAAAGATCAAAATTTTATAAATAGTGCCTTACAATTAGGGATGAGAAGCACTACAGTGCTTTTCATCACACAGACAATCTGTTGTTGCTAGGTACTACCCCAGTGCACCGTTCGTCACTGCAGTTTTGTGCGTGCTATTCTATGCTTCTTACATATATTCTTATAATACTAGTGAAGCATAGTGCCGCTTCAACTTCGGTTTCGTGCAATGACGGTGGAAGCCACATTAACACAGTACACCAGGAACTTTTCCCTGTGTTGCTTACTCATGAGCCCATGCAGGCTCTCCTTCGTCAGTCTCCTGTCCAGCTCACATTCGAGTTGGTAGCGTTCCCTGATAAATAACGGGCAATCTACAAGTATGTGCTGGACAGTCTCTGCCACGCCTGGATCGCAGACACACGATGGGTTATCCTTACACTTGAAACGATTCAAGTATTCAGAGAACCCGCCGTGCCCCGTCAAAACCTGCGTGAGAACGCCTGTGGGCCGCACCTGTTTTATAATACGGAAAGCCGCTATGGCATCCGGAAGAAACATTTTCGTCACAGAGGCTGTCTCGCCCGACACATATCTTCGGTTCCATTCATCAAGTGATTCCAAACGGATCTGTCGCTTGATAAATGATACCGGACACTGGTCGTAGTCCGGCTTCCTCCGTAACGACAATGCTGCCTCCTTTGCCAACTCGTCCGCTCGCTCATTCCCCGGCAGGCCCGCGTGGGCCTTGATCCAGAACAAAGACACAGCTTTGCTCTGGCCCAGGGCTTGAGCCAAATTGGCGCGCGCGCGAACTGCCAGGGGATGCAGAGAGCCATGGCTTGCAAGCGTCTGCAATGCTGACATTGAGTCACTGTACAAACCATAGCTCGTCTCTTGCCGCGTAAGGATCACGTCCGTCGCTTTGCAGATGGCCAGGAGTTCCGCCTGGTAGACCGTGCAGTACGCGGCTAAGCTAAGTTTGAGCTTCCGGACTTCGCCTTCATTATCCCATATGGATAATGCGGCTCCGACCTTCCCCTCAATCTTGCTGCCGTCGGTGAAAATTCGCACCGCTTGCACGTTGTTGCTGTCTAGCAAATATTGGTCTACCAGGCACATGAACTCCAGGGGCATTTGCGTAGCTGGATGAGGAGCCTCTGCAAACCTTACCGCACCCTCGATCTCCCTATCTCCTGGCACATACCGGGATGGCCCTCTCCTCGCTTCATACAGGGCGGCTGCCCCCTGTATGCGCAGATCTGGAGGTAGTTTTCCGGACAGTACCAGTGCCGAGTTCAGGGAGACAGTACGGTAAGATTTACAGATCTTCTGGACGAATCCTCGTTGGACCGAGCCTAGCTTCTTCCGTATTCCCAGCTTCTTCGTAGCGGGAGCCCAGGCTGCGGCCGCGTACGTTATTATGGGCTCAATCATAGCAGTGTAGATTGTTTGTATGATCTGTGTGTCCAATCCCCAACTCACTTTAGCGGCGCGGGACAGTCGCTTATAAATGTTAATAATTTCTTTGTTAATGTTGGAAAGTGTCTGGCAGAACAAGTTCGGGGTCAATCACATTATCTAACAGGCATTTCTTTTATGTGTAGCACAACTTTCAACTTCCTTTGGGCTGCTGGATACTGATGAAAATGAGGTAGAAAGCATAATAATGACTTTGAAGGACGACTGTGCAGTTGGTTGGGATAACATATCCAATAGAATTATTAAGCAATTCAGGCATATTTTAGTACCACCACTAACTTACATTTTCCGCATTTGTTTATCTTCAGGTATTTTTCCCGATTGCCTAAAAAAAGCAGTAGTTCTCCCTATCTATAAATCAGGCAGTAAATAGCAAGTGACAAATTATAGACCTATTTCTTTACTGCCTTGTATGTCTAAAATATTAGAAAAAAATATCAATAAAAGGTTGTTCAAATATCTGGAGGATAAATCAATTTTATCCGAGCGCCAGTTTGGATTTAGGCCTAAAGTCTCAACCGCCGATGCCGTACATCAACTGACTGACTATCTAGCAAAGGAACTTGACAAGGGTAACCACACAGTAGGAATTTTCCTAGACCTCGCCAAAGCTTTTGACACAGTTTCCATTCCCATCCTGTTGCACAAGCTTGAGACCATTGGTGTAAGAGGAACTCAGCTGAAACTCTTTAAAAGTTATTTGGAGGACCGTACCTAATGCGTAAAAATTGGCAATGTGCTCAGCGCTGATAAAAAAAACACGTCTTTTGGTGTTCCCCAAGGAAGTGTTTTAGGGCCTACTCTGTTTTTGATATACATAAATGACCTTTGTAATCTAAAGCTAGAACACGGCATAATTGTATCTTACGCTGACGACACTACTTTTTTCGGCAGACTCAGAAAATGAAGTGTACAAACTTGCGCAACACGGATTTAATATTGTAAATAATTGGCTTCAACATAACTCATTAACACTAAATGCGGATAAGACTAATTACATTAGGTTTTCGATGCGCAAACAGACAACTAATATTGCCCTAACGTTGTATGCTCATTGTTGTACTGACCCTACCGATAGCCAGTGTGGGTGTCCCAATATCAAAATGGCTAATAAAATAAAATACCTAGGTATCATTATTGATGAAACACTTTCCTTTAAGCAGCACATAGAAGCTTTAAATAATAGAATTCGAAAGCTAATATTCGTGTTCAAAAAGCTACGATATATTGCAGACCCACTACTAATTAGGCAAGTTTACTTTGCTCTATGTCAATCAATTTTGACTTACTGCATTACCTCATGGGGTGGGTAAAACTTTGTTACTACCCATCGAGAGAGCGCAGAGAGCGATCCTCAAGGTATCTACTTTCCGACCGTTCCTATTTCCCACTAACCTCCTCTATAAATCTTGTGAAGTACTAACAGTTCGACAATTATTCATAATGAGCATCGTATTAAAACAACACGCAGCCCTTCCCTATCGCAATGAATATACTAAAAAAAGACGAAAGGATGTAGTTTGTCTTCAAAAAAGTACAAAACATGCATTCACAGACAAATTTTATGTGTTCCTCGGACCACTACTCTACAATAGACTAAACGTAACAACAAACATTTATTCCCTAAATTATTGTAACTGTAAGAAAATTCTCAAAGAAACTCTACAAAGTATGTCCTACGAAGACACAGAGAGTTTATTACTTGTACTAAAATAGATATTGTTCGTATTTTATGTATGGTGATATTTTAGTATATAAGATGTTAGAAAATTAGAATTTTATTATATTATTTACACTCTTAAAAATTTACCTAAGTCTATCTCATATTTGATTTACAGTGATTATTTAGGAAAAATATGTACCTCTTTTCGCCTGAAACACAGGTTTACCTAGTTCAGGCACATAACACGTGTGAACTTGACATAGATTTAAGCAAAAATTGTACTTATTGTTTTACTTAATGATTTTTAAATAAACTTTATTATTATATTATTATTATTATATCTTCACGTTTTATGTGATAATTACTTATTTAATGCATTGCTTTCCTAGTTTCTTGTAAAATATCTAGAAAATTCGATTAATTCTTCATATTATTGCCGAGACAGGTGAGCACGACTGTACTTTTTTATTTTTTTGATTTCTAAGATAAAATTTGGGCGAATTGCCTACTACATAATTATGGAGTGGTCGATTTGGTCGTACCTCATTACTAATATTAATTATGTTTAAGACAACTTTGCCATCAGTAACCTCGGTGTTGCATTCGGGAATAATACACTCCGCCCTCGGAGTATTATATTCAGTAGCACGCAATTTAATCGAACCAGACAGACAAAATCAAAACAAGATAATAGTATTTTATTTACACCGGGTTGCAAAATTACTTCGTCATCCGAAACCAACTTGACGCGCTCAACTTCACTACATGCACTGGTGTAGTTCGAGAAATTGATTTGCATTAAATATCTTTAAAGATGTCGGTGTTTTAACCACATATACGGTGGAATGCTCTGTCAAAGGCTGGCCTATTATAGTGCCAATCTCTTGAGCAGAATCAGGTACTATGAAAGCCTTACAATTACAGGTAGCCTCGTCAACTTTAATTTTAACAACTACCACACCAATCGGATTAATTTTTGAGCCACCAAAACCGGACAAAACAATATTTTCGCAAGGACTCGCTTCTAATTTTAATCGATTGGCTACTGATTCTGTTATTGTGACGCAAGCGCTTCCAAAATCAATAAAACCGTACACAGAGAAATCATTAATTTTTACGGTCATGTAATATTTCGAACTACCCGACGCATCAGTGATAACGCGCACGGTATGTCATTGTTTGTCATTTTCTTTGTTCGAAAGTGTACGACGATTTTTAAGTTTAAGACATTCTTCTTTTATATGACCTATTTTGCTACAGTAACTACATTTTTTATTTTTTAGGTAACAATTAGTTTCATCATGACCGCGCTTGCTACAGAATACACACACCAAAGTCGCCCTGTCTTGCTTCCGAGATTTATTATTACACTTATTTGCGGTATGGCCTCGTCGTTTGCAAATATTACATTTTATTTGGTCGTCATAATGCCTATTGTACGTTTTATTGCGATCAACATTTAAGCCTGCGGGGCTTCTAAACGATGACAAATAATTTAATAAACTGATTGGGTCACGACATCCCGCGGAAATAGCCCCTACTTCTACTAAGTCATTTCCAATCGTTCCTATGATGGCCTCAGTGATAAGGGAATCTGGTATTCCACAGGCGTTACCCAGTGCCAATTTGTCGTAGTAAAATTGAATGTAATCTCGTTCAGGACGACGTACCTCGTTTACAAGATCACGCATCATAGTTAATTTACTTCGGTTTGACGGAAAAGCCGACGTTGTTTCCAATCCAACCAATTTAAGTTGACGTCGTGCTGGAACCCATCCTCCCGGTTAATGTTAATGTTAGTGTTAGTGACCATGATAGTTTAAAAACTTATACCAACCGTACATGTTTGAAATACCCTCAACTTTTCTAATCCATTGTTCCATTGTAATCAAAGAAATATGAGGATTGAATTCCGGTATTGGATCGCTACGACCGACATATCTTAAGAAAGTTGAGCACGACGGATAAATATTGTGATGGACTTGCAGTAGTAGCTTCTAACGACGTGACTATCACCGATGTCGATTGCATGATGATCCAAGAGCCGTGGATCAGGAACAACAGAATATGTGGCCTCGGTATCATCGGAGGTAAGATAATTCTCGACACAAACGGCTCAGATAAGCGAAGAACCTGCATTTACATACCCAAAGAAATTACCTTTATCTGTTCCAGAGACCTGACAGCTGTCAAGCTCCATACCGAAGGTAGCGCTCCGGACGTTGTACTTGCCTTGGCATACATGCCAGGTGAGGACACAGATTGCCCGCCAAAGGAGCTGGCTGACCTGGTGCAGCACTGTGAGCGCTCCAGTTTGGACCTGATCATCTGCACCGATTCGAACGCCCACCACCCACTCTGGGGCAGTGTCACATCGAACTCCAGAGGAGAGGTACTATCCACCTATTTTTTCTCTACTTATCTTAATATTGTTAACCGCGGCACAGAACCCACTTGGGTCACGGCTCGTGGACAAACGATCATAGATTTAACACTCGCCACAGAAAACACACGCGCGACGATCCTTAATTGGCACGTATCGGACGAGCCTTCTTGCTCAGACCATAGAAGAATCCGCTTTACACTAACTACAGACACTAAAAATCCCGAACCAAGGCGAAACCCGAGGCGTACCCACGTTCCCGGGTTCAAAAGCCTTCTGGCCTCACTACTAGCTGGACATCTAGCAACCGTAAGGGACCAAGCACTATTAGAACACACCGTAACAGAATTATCCAAATACCTAACAGAAGCTTACCACACATGCTGTAAATCAAGAGCGCCACAAAGCAGGAACGAAAGGAACCCCTTGTGGAACGCTGAACTTGGTAAACTCAGAGATACGCTGCGTAAGCAATTTAACCGAGCAAAAAACACGAGACTCCCAGAAGACTGGAAGATATACAAAGAGAACCAATATGCATACAAAAAACAGACTAGAACCGCCAGGAGGATGGCACGGCGGAAATTCTGTGAATCCATCGAAACAAATAATAAGGCCGCAATGGTACGGAAGATCCTATCAACTGATCAGGACCGATGCCTCGACGAGCTGAAAAATCCCGACAACTCATACACACAAACCGACTATGAAACCAGCAAGGTCCTCCTCGAGACTCACTGCCCGGACTGTCAAATCCTGGAGTACAGGACGTGGGAGGCTGAACCCGAATGGACCCCAACAGAACAAAACTGGTCAAGAGCCCACAATATAGTAACAGTAGACCGGATAAACTGGGCTATCAACACCTTTCAGCCGTACAAGTCGGCGAGGCTGGACGGCATCTACCCAGCCCTACTACAGTGGGGGGTAGATTATCTAACGCCATGGCTGTTGGAGATCTATCGGGCCTACACTGCACTTAGATACATACCTCTCGGATGGCACGAGGTGACAGTCATCTTCATACCCAAACCTGGTATAACTGATTACATACACCCCAAGGCTTATAGACCTATAAGCCTCACATCCTTTTTACTGAAAACCCTCGAAAGACTCTGTGATAGGCACATCCATGATGGGCCTCTCCAGGAAAAACCCCTGCACAAACAACAGCATGCGTCCTCCACTGGCAAATCAACAGAATCCGCGTTGCACAACGTGGTATCTAAAATTGAATGCGCAGTGGACTACAAATGCTCAGCACTGGCTGCCTTCATTGACATCGAGGGTGCCTTCGATAAGACCATGTTCAACAGCATAAACACGGCCCTCGACAGACACGGCATAGGCCCGGCACTAGGGGGCTGGATCACCAACATGCTCAAACTGAGAGCGGTTCAAGTCACGGTTAACGACACTACAAGAGCCATCGTCGCGATGGGCTGTCCGCAGGGGGACGTCCTGTCGCCACTTCTGTGGAACCTGGTAGCTGACAGCCTCATCAAAATACTCAACGACAAAGGTTATTTCACCGTTGGCTACGCGGATGACATAACAATAATAATAAACGGGACCCACAAAAACACTATGCAATTTCATTATTTGGACAAACAATTGAATTGGGTAAAACACATGAACCATATCACCACAGAAGCCAGCATATCCCTGTGGCAGTGCAAACGACTGCTAGGCAGGAATTGGGGGATTAGCCCCATGGTTACCTACTGGCTATACACCACAGTCATCCGACCAATCATCACATATGGCTCGTTAGTCTGGTGGCCCAGGACAGACCTCAGCACAGCCCGAAGAGATCTCGAAAAACTACAGCAGTTTGCCTGCGTTGCAATCACTAGTAGTATGAGAACCACACCTACTGCCGCCCTACAGACAATGCTGGGACTGCCACCTCTACACCTAATTATGCGGGAGGAGGCAGCCCTGGCCATCTTTAGACTCCACCTATCAGGTTCCCTAAATAAAGACCCCAGAAATAAGCACACACGCATAAAGGTAGATGCGATCAAGCGTAAACCGATGTTAGTATCACCATGCGACAAAGCCCCAAAAACACACCACTTTCATAGGCACTACAACATAATTTTCACAGAGGAAAGATGTGACTACTCTGGCCCGAAAGAGATGAGAATATACACCGACGGATCGAAAACTGACTCCAGTACCGGAGTCGGAGTCTTCTCACACGATTTTAATATAAATATATCCAGACCACTTGGAGGGTTCAACACACCCACGTCCTCCAATCCTTACGGAAAAAATACATTTCATCAAAACTAGTACTAGAATGTCACAACGCACTAGAACGAATAACTGTATCTAGCTGTAACACGGTGACACTACAATGGATAAAGGGACACAGCGGATCGCTGGGCAACGACGCGGCTGACGAGCTTGCAAGACGCGGATCCAGCTCGGCGGTCTATGGACCCGAACCTGTTGTACCCATCCCCTTCAACCAAATACGCAGGTGCCTACAGGAATTCACCCAGACACAGGCGGAGAACTGGTGGTCCTCGGCAACGGGCTGTAGGCAATCCAAAGAAGCTCTGCCATCTTTGGACAGTAGGCTTACCAGGCGTATTTTACGCCTGGACAGGAATGGCCTGCGCCTGGTGACGGGGACCATCACGGGACATTGCTCACTCAACAAACACTTCCACACAATAGGCATAACGGACAGTCCTCTGTGCAGGGCATGCATGAAGGCCGAGGAAACCGTTACGCATGTTCTCTTTGAATGCACAGGTGTCACCCAGATAAGAACACGAACCCTCGGGTCACCCAGGTCTTAAACAGATGTTTTGAGAAAACCAGGAGCTCTAATTGACTTCTGGAGGGCGGTGGGCTGGTTGGAATGAACACCCAACGGCCACCATGGCCCACGTACAAAGGTCCATTTGAGGGACTAAGTGCGGAAACCAAACCCACCTAACATAGAATTGCGGTAAGGTTTGCAGAGGCTCCTCATCCAGCTACACAAATGCCCCTGGAGTTCATTGGCCTGGCAGACCAACAGTTGCTAGACAGAAACAATGTGCAGGCGGTGCGAATCTTCACCGACGGCAGCAAGATTGAGGGGAAGGTCGGAGCCGCATTATCCATTTGGGATATTGAAGGCGAAGTTCGGAACAAAAAAAAAATAGTCCTGGTCATCTGCAAAGCGACGGACGTGATCCACACGCGACAAGAGATGAGCTATGGTTTGTACAGGGACTCAATGTCAGCATTGCAGACGCTTGCAAGCCATGGCCCGGCGGTTCGCGCGCGCGCCCATTAGGCTCAAGCCCTGGGCCAGAGCAAAGCTGTGCCTTTGTTCTGGATCAAGGCCCACGCGGGCCTACCGGGGAATGAGCGAGCGGACGAGTTGGCAAAGAAGGCAGCATTGTCGTTACTAAGGAAGCCAGACCAGTGTCTGGTATCATTTATCAAGCGACAGATCCGTTTGGAATCGCTTGATGAATGGATCTGAAGATATGTGTCGGGCGAGACAGCCTCTGTGACGAAAATGTTTCTTCCGGATGCCAGCAGCAGACGTTGACTCAATTTTCATCTTACTAAAGATTAACGAAACCTAGTTAGTCTATTCTTATAAACAGTATACGCTTTTATAGCAAGTTGCCAAAGTCAGTTATAAAATTGACCGATGGAAATTTCAAGAACTACATCAAACGTGTCCTTATTAAAAAAGCATATTAAAAAATCAAGGTCTACGTTGAAGATAAAAAAATTGGCATTAACTCCTTCTGCACATGCGGCTTTCCTGGTAACTCATAAACGGCACAAATATGTGAATATCTCTAACTATTCTCAATAACATTCTTTCCTTTTTTGTAATTTATATAGTTAATTTATTATACGAGTATAGCCTCGCGCTTGACCACCATCTCACCTGATGGTAAGCGATGATGTGGTCGACGATAGAGCACGCTTGCCTAGAAGTTCACCTATTCACTCTTGACTTAAAGACCCCTAGATTGTAGCTATCGGGGAACACAGACTCCGGCAGGGAATTCCACTCCTTAGCTGTACGCATAATAAAAGTATTCTCAAAATGTTTAGTGCGTATGGGTGGGATGTCCACCAAGTACCTATGGCGCATCGCCGTTCGTTTGGTAGTCCGGTGATGAAACGGACTGGGCGGAATTAGATCATGCAATTCCATCGCACACTCCCCGAAATGTAATCGATAAAAAACCGATAAGCTGGCAACTCGGCGATGATGTTCAAGGCTCTGGAGCTTTGACTTAACCAGTGCCTCATCGCCCATGAGCCTCTTGGCCCGCTTTTCGATCGACTCTAGTGCATCAAGCTGGTATTTGGCAGATCCGTCCCAGAGATGAGAACAGTACTCCATGCATGATCGAACTTGCGCTTGATACAAGCTGAGCAGCTGTTCTGGCGTGAAGTACCTTCTCACTTTTGCAAAGATCCCCAGCTTTTTGGCAGCCAGCTGAGCCTTCGCCTCAATGTATGGGCCAAAATAGAGAGTCGATGTCAACGTAACGCCAAGAAGCTCAAGATGGTTAGTTATTGGCACAGTCACATCTCGGGAAGTTGGAGCCGGGTGAAATTGACTCATTATACCGGAAAAAAGGCATGCCTGGGTTTTAGCAGCATTAAACTTGACCAGATTGGCATCGCCCCATTCGGAGACTGCCTGCAAGGACAGATTCAAGCGCTCCACCATGGCCTCCCAGAGAGACTGGATCTGAGGCCCGGTAGCACGAGCGTTGGACAAGTATCTCTCAGCAACAGTGCTGACGTCTGCATACCCAAAGGTACCGGGCTTTAGCAGATCGTTAATGTGCAGCAAGAATAGAGTTGCTGAAAGTACCACCCTCAGAGTGACCCCGGCATTAATATCAAAGTGGTCCGACGAGCAGCCATCGATAACCACTCGAATGGACCGATCTCTCAGGAAGTCTGCAATCCAATCACACAGACCACCGGGCAAACCGAATGAAGGAAGCTTACCAATAAGGCTTTCGTGCCAGACCCTATCAAAAGCCTTCGAGATGTCTAGACGGCAAGCGCTTCCCCGTGCATCTCGATGGCCTCACTCCAGATGTGAATGGCATACGCTAAAAGATCCCCAGTAGACCGATTTTGGCGGAAGCCCTATTGGCGGTCACTTAGAATATCTTTTGCTTCTAGGTATGCCAGGAACTTAATATTGAGTACGCGTTGCATACTCTTACAGAGTATGTAGGTTACAGATATGGGTCTGTAGTTGGCCGGGTCAGCTCGACTGCCCTTCTTGGGCACGGGCTGTACGTTTGCCTGCTTCCAACCATTTGGCACTTTTCCAGCCTCATATAAAAGGCGGAACAGGCGTGTCAAGATCGGAGACAGTTCAGGCGCACAGGTTCTAAGAACAATTGCTGGTATTCCGTCAGGGCCGCTAGCCTTGTTCACGTCAAGGTTGCGCATCACCCTACGGACGTCCTTTTGATCGATACGAATGTCCGACATAATCATCTCGCATCCATCAGGAGAAGGAGGGGGCCGCGCGTCACCAGGATTCAGACGTGAAGATTCCGCAAAAAGAGAGGCAAATAAATTTGCCTTCTCCTCAGCGGAGTGGGCCAGCGACCCGTTGGGTTTCAGCAGTGGTGGTAGTGAGGGGCGGCAGAAGATCAACTCGACCGACTTAGACAGAGACCAAAACGCTTTACTACCTGCTGGCTAAGAAGCAAGTTTGGTTTTGGAATCGAGCCCTTCGCAACACCATCTTGCAGGACTTGGCAGCCCTGTTGAAGGCCTTCTTTTTCAGACCCACGTCACTCGCCTTACGCGATCGAGCGTTGACCCAAGCCAGTTACGCCCCATGTTTAAGCGCATCGGCGCGCTATCATTCGGCGCCAAACCATGGCCGGTCTTCGCTTGACATTGATGCGTCAGAGAACGGAATGTAGTACTCCATTCTCTGACGCAACACATCCGTCACGGCGTCCGCACACGACGATGGACCTGTCGAAGAAAAGCAAGTAGGCTGCCAAGGATAGCATGCGAAGAAAGATCTCATACCATCCCAATCTGCTGACTTGTACCGCCAAACCCGCCGGGTGCCTCTTGGGCTGGGATTGGGCGGGAAATAGACGGACACAGACTTCACCAGACAGTGGTCGGAACTACCCAAATGTAAAGCTATGGACACAGAGTGTTTGTCCGGATCTGTTGTCAGCAGAAGGTCCAAGCAATTCACTGTGTGCGAATCAACATCTGGTACCCTCGTTGCCCCCTGGACCAACTGGGTGAGGTTTAGCGTCCAGTATGGTCAGTGCACTGGTATGGGAAGAGCCACTCCTGATGGTGGGCATTAAAGTCCCCCAGTAACACTAATTGGGCGGAAGGGTACCGCTGCTGTGCCGCATCAGCCGCCTCACTGAGGTACTCTGTGAGCCTGGATGTTTCCTGATCTCCGCTGTGCGAACGGTAGACACAGGCGTAGATAATTTTATCTAGACCTGTGTCCACCAGAGCCCACAGGGTTGTGAATCGGGAGTCCTCAAGGTTACGAAGACGCCGATAGCAAGTGTCGTCACGGGCGTACATACACACACCCGCGCGCGGTTTAAAATTGTGCTCCAAGGTAAACCCTGGGTAAGATGACTACGACATGTCTGACGGACTCGCTATCTGCGTCTCCGTAAGGAAAAGCAGCGCTGGTTTCTCAGTCTCTAGGTGGAAGTGGACTGCAGAGAGATTTGAGTGCAGACCTCGAATATTGGTGAAGTGCACATTGTGGGGGAGGGAGTGCAGCCGCTGTTTAAATCTATTATTCCTTTTCCTTGGCATTCATATTTTATAAGAGTGAATGGAGGAGAGGAATTGGAAGTGAGACGAGGTTCCACGCTGCTAACCTTCAGCCACGCACTGAAAGGACAGCATCATTGGGGCACTAGTCCGGAGACTGCGGGGACGCCCGAGCCCCCTCGGAATATCCATCAGGCCCTCCCCATCTGGTCGCCAACCAGCACGATGGCGCATTCCGGGATTTTTCGACAGTTGGCGGGGCAGCCTTTCGTGTGTGGCTGGCACACTACTTGGGCCCCCAACTACCTGCGGTCGGCCAGCGGCGCACCGTGCCTTGGATCCCACTACCCTCCGCGACCAGTCTCCCGATACGTCCATAACAGCGTCGTCTGCCTGCAGTGGAACAGCTATCTCGACCCAACTCCTCTTGTGGCTACACCGAGCATCGTACCGGAACATGGCTAAGCCGCTTGGCGGTACGTCTTTGCCCGGTGGGTGGTCGCAAGCCTTCGGCCGAAGCCTACCACAAGTTGGTGTCACCTGATTTGCACCACCCGGAGAGCACGTGTAGGGTATCAGAATGGGGTACATTCCTACGAACGTGGGTGACTCAGCCTCCTGAGTCTGAGTTGTTATATATTTTTATTTTTTTTTTCCTTTGTATAGATTCTTTTACTGATTGTTTTGTGATTGTGTGAATATTATAGGCCTTCTAGATTAATTCTAGATGCTTGTTAATACAAACTTTTTTTTTCTTACATCTTATTGTTTTGGGATTCTACTGTGAGCTTCGGTTGAGTACGGACGTGTATCGCGTTAAACCCCATTCTTTGTTTTGATTGGTCTCCGAGTGTAGTTTTGGATTCCTTGTTCTACTTCAAGTGTTTTTATGGACAAGCCACACCTAATGGGTGTGTCTAGAGTGAGATAGATAATTATTGAAGAGCTTTAACTCAAATTCCAAATCCAAGACTTATCGGGATTTGTTGAGATTCGAACCACCTACCAACGTGCGTGACAGCGGAAGGGAGCTCGTTGACCGCCGAGCCACCAAAGCAATCGACGACACCAGCGAAATAGTTATCTGATACGAGCTGCCGCTACGACAGCGACTACGTCACAAAGCATCGGTGCTACGCGCTACAACTTATTCGTAGCGGACGGACTCAGTGCTACGCGTGCGCTGCCAGTGTGTTTATAAGTGGTAAATAAAACTATTGTAGCTTCGACTGCGGAGTTCGTATAACTACCGTACTAACCTATAATGGAGTTTAGAGGACAACGCTCACCACCAGCTACCCCGCGAACTAAATCTAAAATGGATCAAACTCAATCAGTGCCAGATATCCCCCTGGCGGCGAATGACCCAGAATTTGTCAATACAAACCTACGACACAAGCGACCGCGTCTAAGTGACTCGCCACGCAGGCAGGGCCTATTTGATGAATTTAAACAGGAATTTAAATCAGCGATCAAGGAGATGTTGGCGTGGAAGGCCGACCGAGACGCAAACGTTACAAGCCAAATTGCTGAACAAACCGGGTTAATAACTAGGCAGGTCTCCGATATATCTGAATTAAAACTTCAAAACATTCAAATCCAAAACACCAATAAGGAAATTCAAAACGCTAATACCAAGATCAAGAAATCCATCACTTTCCTTAGTGATCAGTACGAAGACCTACAAAGGGAAATTAAGCGTCTGCAGCAAGAGAATAAGGAACAAAGGTGCTATTCGGAATCTCTGGAATTGGCTCCCTAAAATTAATGAAAGAGTGGTTAAACAGGAATCTTCTAACATTAAACCTCCAAAAGACTAACTATATCCCTTTCTCGATTAATGCGAAAACAAAACCCCTCAACACATATTCTATCATAGCCCATACGTGTCTTGACCCTACAACCTGCACTAGCTCATCACTCCCGCAAGCTACTTCTGTCAAGTACCTAGGTGTGATGGTTGATGACGGACTGAAATGGTATAATCAGATAGAAAATACCGCCTGCAAAATTAGGAAAACCATTCATCTTGTCAAATCGTTAAGGCACTCCGCAGATCCTGAGATTCTTAAAATGGTATACACTGCCCTCCGTCAGTCCGTCGCCAACTACTCCATTCTAGCATGGGGTGGCACCGCTACAACAAAGTTCCTAGAGTTGGAACGGGAACAAAGGGCTGTCCTTAAAGTAATGTTAAGTAAACCTTTCCGATATCCCACACATCATTTATATGCCGAACAAAAAATTCTAACGGTGCGACAGCTCTTTTTGCTCAGAGCCACACTCTGAAAGCATCAGCAAATACCACCACCAGACCCTGGCAAACGGGGAAACAGGATAAATTGCCCAAGTGTGCCGCATAAAACCACCTTTTCTAGGAGACATTTGTACGTGTTGAGCTCAATAATCTATAGAAACATAAAAAGTTCCTCATCTATAACTAGACTCAACAAACACGACGCTAAAAATAAATTACAGAATCTGCTGTATCTTCTTGACTATGCGCAGACAGAGAAATTGCTGTTGCCCATGAATAAATTCTATTAGTAACAGCTCACTGCATAACCACAATTCCTTCGTTCACAAGTAATACATTTATTTTTACATTCTCAACAACTATTACACACACACGCACTCACATACACATACACACACATGCACACACACACACACACGAACTCACACTCTCACTCATAGCTTACCCCCTTATTCACTTCTTTTTCTTTTTTACGTTTCTCTTTGTGTATTTGATATTTCGTGTATAATCTCCTGATTTAGCGTTAGTACTGTTTACTTGAAAAGGGTGACATAAAAGTCCAAGCGGCAGTGGAACACTGACTCCTAAGACACAGGGTATCCTAGTTTAGGAGGCAGGGTTTAATAAATTAGTACGCCTTTCACAAATTGTATAACACAAGCTACATATTAAGCAAAATAATGTAATGTAAGGTATTTGTTCAATAAAGATTTATTATTATTATTATTATCCATTTATTCATTTTATATACATATTTTTACATTTTTTAATATTATTCTATATAAAATAAAATAAAAAACCATTTAAAAACACAAAAATAGTAGCCCACCGGTATCGGGAACAGGGTCCAAGCTACCGGTGGTTAGGTTAGGTAGGGCTCCTGAGAGAGGAACCTCCTGACTATACGCGCCGTGTCCAGTAATACCGCATTCTGGATCAAGCCCTTGATCCAGCTGCCTAACGAGAGCCTCCTCAGATGTTCGTCGAGGCTCTTGGCTATTATGCCATTGTCCGTCACGACTATTGGCACAATTATTGCTGTATTAACTTCCCACATGTCGACAACCTCGCGCGCTAGGTCAAGATACTTACTTTTCTTATCTCTTATTATTATTATTATTCCATTTATTTATTTTATATACATATTTTTACATTTTTAAATATTATTCTATAAAAATTAAATAAAAAAACATTTAAAAATACAAAAATAGTAGCCCACCGGTATCGGGAACAGGGTCCAAGCTACCGGTGGTCAGGGCTCCTGAGAGAGGAACCTCCTAACGATACGCGCCGTGTCCAGGAGTACCGCTTTCTGGATCAAGCCCTTGATCCAGCTGCCCAACGAGAGCCTCCTCAGATGTTCCTCGAGGCTCTTGGCTATTATGCCATTGGCCGTAACGACTGTCGGCACAATGACTGCTGTATTCACATCCCACATGTCGACAACCTCGCGAGCAAGATCAAGATACTTGTTTTTCTTATCTCTCTCAGCCTTCACGAGGTTCTCGTCATGGGGGACCGCTATATCAACAATCATTGCGCGACGCTCTAGTCGGTCTATCACACTATGTCAGGTTTATTGCAACAATAGTCCTGTCAGTGATGATAGACCGATCCCAATACAACGTGACATTGCCATTTTCGAGAACTGGGTCGGGCACATACCTATAGTAAGGCACTTCCGATTCCACAAGATTGTACTTAAGAGCAAGTTGCTGATGGATAATCCTGGCTACAAGGTTGTGTCTATGCAAGTAGTCTCCGTTAGCCAGACTAAAACAACCAGAGATAATGTGACGGATAGATTCACCCGGCCGGTGACATGCCCGACAGATGTCAACGTGTGCCATCCTTCACAATGTATTTCCGGTAGTTGTTTGTCATCATAACTTCGTCCATAATCGCAAAGACAAAACCTTCGGTTTCTCCGAAAAGGTCACCAAATCGCAGCCAGGCCACGGACGCTAAACGATTCTACATCGGACCCATGTAGGACCCGGTAGAAGCGTCGTGAAGCTCCTTGCTCTGCCATACCTCCCTGCGGTCATTAGTATCTAATACTATAGGTTTGCGCCAGTTCTCGTTAGCCAAGGAGAGCGGGGTAAGGCCCTTGTCCACCGCTACCACATCTCGATGCATACCTACGGTCGGCGTATTCCCTAAGACTATATCTACCTATACCTCGCGGTTGTGCAGGGTCTTAGCATTTAAAAAGCCTCGACCCCCACACTTCCACGGGATATACAGTCTCATGACCGATGACCGTGGGTGATGCATACGATTTGCGGTAAGCAGCGTGCGGACTCTCCTATCCAGGGCGTCAAGTTCTGTCTGAGTCCATTTGAGTATGCCGAAAGAATACATCAAGACCGGCATGACCCAGCCGTTGAAAGCGCGCACCTTGTTTCCGCCTGATAAAAGACTATTAGTACTTTATTCAGGCGGCCAAAGAAGCGCTCCTTCAACGACTGTTTCACATCAGTAACATTGATGCCAAGTGCTTCCGACATACCCAAATACTTGAAAGTTTCGGTTGAGGAAAGGGATCGAAGGTGTATGGATCCGAGAGTTGTATTCCCACGGATTCCATAATCACCCCTCGCTTTACATGCATGACTGCACATTTGTCCACACCAAATTCCATCCTGATGGCGTCACTGAAGGTTTCTGTCACGTTCAGTAGCTTCATCAGTTGAAAGTTGTTGGGGGCAAAGAGCTTCAGATCATCCATGTAAAGGAGGTGTGATATAACCTGACCACCTTTTCTCAACCGATAGCCCAAGGCCCGAACCCTCCAGCAGTGTACTAAGAGGGTTCAGGGCTAAACAAAACCACAGAGGACTCAGACTGTCGCCTGAAATATTCCGCGCTCAATCCTTATAGGTTCGCTGTTTTCCTGAATCTGTCGACATCCTGGATAGTGAAAGACTGTCCTCCACTGCCCCATACATGACGTCAGGAAGGCACGCAGTTGCATCAATTTTATACAACTCCAGCACCCTCATGAGCCATGTATGTGGCACTGAGTCATAGGCCTTCTTGTAATATATCCAACATGTCGCCAGATCCTTGCGGGAACGGCGAACCTATTGGCTAATAGCAATGTCTATGAGGAGCAGCTCCTTAGTACCGCGGGACCCATTCTTACATCCATTCTGAGAAGCAGACATGATGGAGTTATTTTCAATATGTTGATTAATTTTCGCTCTCAGAATGGATGTAAGAACTTTATAGACCGTCGGTAAACATGTTATCGGTCTATAATTTTTAGGTTCCGCAGTACTACCCGATATGGAGCAGGTGGGTTATTCCTATCGTTAGGAACTGGGGCAGCGACCCTGACTCTAAGGCAGACTGGAACTGAGATGCCAAACGAGCGTGCGAACTTTGGAACCACTTAATCCAAAAGTTTTGCAGTCCGTCTGGCCCTGAAGATTTCCAATTGGGCAACGGACGTACTGCACGAGCCAGATCTTGGGGGCTGATGGTAATTGCCCCCATTTGTGGTATCAGATCACACGCTTGCTCGACCTCCCGAGTCCATTCACCCTCGGTGTGACTGACAGGCACCAACCAGACATCGCGCCAGAACGAACACATGGCGTCATTATCCGGTAGGCGCATGTCAGTCACACCTTGGTCGTGTCGCTCCCAAGCCCTATAAGCCCACCTTTCGTTGCTCTGGAATGTGCGATTCTGAGTGTATCGCTCCACTCGCCGCTTGTACCGACGAATACGGCTTGCCCATGCATAGATCTTCTGCTACAGAAAGTCGATACGCTCTGTGACGCGGGACAGATAATCTCGAGAACTGATATCAGTCCCCGAGAACGCCAGCCTCACAAAGCGCATCACTCTAGGGCGAGTGTTGCCCTCCCTGAAGCAGATAAGCTTGCCGATGAGTGCTCTAGCCTCACCGATACGATGCTCAATCCTGTACTGCCAAGCTGGTATAGCTGGTCGTGTAGCTCTGTCAGGTTTGGGAAACTTGACGTTAGCTACACGACATGCTGCAGCCGCACAGTACAAGATCAAGTGGGTATCGGCAAGGTCTTTGCTGCTATCAAAAACATTTGATAGCTGCGAATCTAGAACACACACCAGCGCCCTATTTTTCTTATGCATGGGCAGACGAGGTAGTCGAGGTCTAAGCTCAGGCGGTGTGGAACGATACTCTCGGAATGCACACTCTAAAGCGCTCCTCAATCGTGGATTGCATTGGGTACTCACGGATATAGCCCCATCATCAAATTCAAATTCAAATTAAATTTATTGCATCCATAATGTACATACAGGTAGTAAAATATTAGTTACAGAAACAATTATGGACCCTGTCGGGCACAGCAACATTCTAGATACAGTTAAGTGTCTAGGAGAGAGGAATAGCGCTTAATATTTTCCTTTATAATTAAAATTTCAGTCATTCGTTTCCTATCTATCTGCATTTATTTGGTTAAATCTACCAATATGTTTGTGCCTTTCTATGTTCATGTTAAATTATGAATAATTATTGATTAATAATTTATTTGCTTAAATTTTTGTATTACAGTTAGTTTATTTATAGTTTATATTTAATACAATTAATATTCAATATGTCCATGTTATATTTTAAGTCAATTAATCATTTATATTGAGGTTTGAGAAATCTTTATTCACAAAAGAATGCAATAATTCACTTACATGTGAATATTAAAAATAACAGTAGGTAGATTAAATATTGTTGGGCGTAAATACAGAGGTAGGTAATTAATTAAATTAAATTTTGAGGGTATACAAAAAATACAACAATATTTTGGTTCGACACTGGTTCAAACATTGAAGTAAACATGTCACCGTCAGTTACAAATACAACACGGACAAGCGCAACTGGATGTGGCTCGAGACTATTTCAAAGAAAGTGTGTTCTTTAATATTAATTGTTTTATTAGCTTTTTAAACGTAGTATTTTACTTATCGAATTAACAATTATATTCATTTTAATAAAAATTAATACTTAATATCTAATAACGATGTCCATATTATATTTTGAGTCAATTAATTCTATAGGTTATCTAACTTATTTTATTTTTAATAAAAACTAATACTTATCATGTCCATATTATATTTTGAGTCAATTAATTATTAATGTCATTTAGGTACTTATCGAGATATAAATTATTTTTATTTATTATTAAATTTATCCGTCAGATACTCGTCAATAGTGTAATAGCTTTTATTAATTAAGAATTGTTTTAATTTATTTATAAATACATTGGTTTTATTTACTTGTTTTATGCTTTCCGGTAATTTATTATATATTTTTATCGACATAGCATACGGACTAGAAGAGTGCAATTTAAGGCGGGAGGAGGGTGGATCTAGTCTGTTTTTATGACGCAACGAATAATTTGTTTGCATGTCTTCTCTTGTGTTGTATGACTCTGGATATTTGCGAACCAGTTTACATAATTCTAAAATATAAATATTAACTAAGGTAAGGATTTTGTATTTCTGGAAGTAAGGCTTGCAACTATCTGTTTGTTCTATGTTAGCAATTATACGAATCAGCTTTTTTTGTAGGATAAATAGAGTGGGGGCGTCCGTACTATTTCCCCATAAGATTACACCATAGCTTAACCAAGCGTGAGCATACGCGTAGTATGTTACTAGCGCGGTTTGTAGGCTGGTGTTCTTTTTAATTTCGCGGAGGGCATATGAAAACTTTGAAATTTTTGATATAACTTTCTGTATGTGGGTTTTCCAGTTTATGTGTGTGTCTATTGTCAAACCTAGAAGAGTGAAATCATTAACTACGTCTATTTTTTGTTGATTGTATGTAAAATTTAAATTGATTCGGTTTTTTTGCCGGGGGTGAAAAGTAATTAGTTTGGTTTTGCTGAAATTGATTTCAAGATTATGTTGGCCCATCCAGTTTATTATTATATCAAGAATCTTGGTCAGTTTTTCGTTTATATCAGCGTTTGTTTGGCATGAGGTGAGAATAGAAATGTCATCTGCAAATAGTACACATGGCCCGTCTATAGTTTTGGGGAGGTCGTTAATGTAGATGAGAAATAAGAGGCAGCCCACTACACTTCCCTGGGGAATGGAAGCGCGTATTGGTCTACCATCTGATCTTATAAGCTGTGTTTCGTTTGTTTCCTCATCATAGTATTCAATCCAAAAGGGTATACAGTTATTTGACTCACACATTCTTACTGACATTGAGACATCTGATGAGTCATATGTTACTCCCAACAGACTTTCAAGGAGTGTGGACAGAACTGTAACTGACTTGGTTACAACCTCAGAAATGAAGGAGATAATAGCTCAACTTACTTGTAAACTTGAAAGTACGGAAGAGGAACTGGGAAATATACTATTAGAAAACACCGATCTGCATAAACAAATTGACAAATTAACAACGGAAAACAACACCTTGAAGTCCTTGTGCCACACTTCCTCCATGTTTCGAAATCCTGGTTCAAGCATCAAGAAGAAGAAGCAAGCTCTGTCTCAGCAACACAACTCAAGTTCTACACCGTCCTCTCCATCGTCATCCACATTGAAAGTCGACACCAGTGACTACATACTACGCTTGAAGCAGGACATTCTAACCCTAACACAGCAACTACATATGGCAGAGAAAGAGATTGCTACACTTACTGAGCGTATTGGAACATTAATGGAACGTAGTCAACATAGTAGCAATATCTATGAAACTACGATTCTTGAACCGAAGCAGGGCATTGTGAACATCCCCAGTGTTGTTGAGACTTGCACTGCTACAAATGCGAAAGCTATCTTAACAGAGAGGAAGATGTTCATTTTTGGATCTCAGCGTTGCGTCGGGCTAGCAGCAGCCATCTCAAATTCAAGAACAAATACTCCGTACGAAAGATACAGAGTCATCGCTGAAACAAAGCCAAATGCACCGTGTAACGAAATAGTAGCGAACTGTATAAATATCACATTGTCACCAGACGACAAACTCGTAATTTGCGTGGGTGAAAATGACCGTAATTTAAATTTCATCTTGTCTCAGTTAAAAATTGTACTCCAAAAATTCAAAAATAACAATGTAATTGTACTAAACGTCGTTAATAATGTGCACATAGATGTCAATAAGTTAAACTACTTATTAAAAAATTTAAGCAGTAAATTTAAAAATTGTCAATTTGTAAAACAAATATCCACAAATGTATTTGATATTTGTAGTTCACTAAATTATCATATAGATTGTAGTGATTATAATGATAAATACTTGAATCCCAGTGAAATTCGAAAGAGAATCGCGAGTAGCAAATCAAGTTTCAAAGTGGACATTAGTTTACAGGGACCTAAAAAAGGGACAATTCCATACTACTTTAAAGTACAAAGTAGGTTTGATAGCATAAAGCCTTCCAATGCCGAGGCTAGGAAAGGAACTATACCCTATTATTTTTCTGTATGCAAAAAGACTGACTCATTTTTTCGTGTCTCAAGCCAGTGAAATACATGATTTCAAAATATTTCACCAAAATATCGCTAGTTTACTTTCCAAACAAGATCTACTAGAGGTTACTATTCAAGAATTAAAAGAAATAAATAATGATCCAGATGTAATATGTCTATCTGAAACTTTTATAAAAAGAGGCAATGAAAATTATGCAAAAGTATATAACTATGAAATGGCTACCAGCTTCTGTAGAGAACAACAAAGGGGCGGCACCTGTATATTAGTTAAAAAAGGATTAAATTATAAAGACATCTCTCTAGTAAAAAGCTATGCAACGCAAAACACGTTTGAAGCCTGTGGCTTAGAATTAATGTGTAGTAAATTAATAATTATATGTGTTTATAGAACACCTCAATCTGACCCTAATCAGTTTTTAGCAAAATTATATAACCTTTTACATGAATTGCAAAAAAAATACAAATCCAAGGTAAATATTGTTGTAGCCGGAGATTTTAATATAAATACATTAAAAAAAGGCAACATTACAAATGAGCTGCGGGATTTGGCCAACAATTTTAACTTGAAAATCCACATTAATGTGCCCACACGTAAATTATCTTGTATTGACCATATCCTAAGCAACATTACCAATGCAACTGCATCCGTCTTACCTCTGCATCTGTCAGATCATGATACAGCACAAATGATAAGCTTTCCTATTAAACACAAACCAGATAAAGCCACAATATACTATATTTACAAAAGAGATTACAATTCAGACAATATCCGAAAATTCAAAGAATGCTTACAAAACCTTTCCTGGTCCGACATTTATACAAATACTGACGCGAATACCGCATTCAATGAATTTCATGATATGGTACGTCTATTATACGACCTCTGCTTCCCCAAGGTAAGAGTTAAGATCAGCACAAACATTAAAAACACCCAAAACTGGATAAGTAAAGGACTAAAACGAAGTTGTAAAATTAAACGCAAATTACGGTATCAATACTACAAAAACAAAAATTCATCTAATAAAATTAAATATAAGAATTACTCTCATCTGCTACAAAAATGTGTTTATGGTTCGAAAAAGATCTCAAACATAAAATATATCAACGCACATGACAATAAATGTAAAGCCACTTGGACTGTTATCAAAAATGAAATAAATAGAACTAACTTCAAAGACAACATAGATTCCATTAAACTAAATGATAATGTAATAACGGACCCTGCAGAAATGGCTTCTATCTTTAACAATCATTATGTTGATTTAACGCATGTACCTGCGCAATCAAGTGTTAGGAACAGCTTTAGGAATAAAAAATGTAACAACACGATGTTTCTTAGACCGATGCTGGAAAGTGAGCTCCGTCTAGAAATAATGTCTCTCTCCAACACCAAATCGGAGGGTTATGATGAAATAAATACAAAAATTATAAAAGTCTGCTGTCATGATCTGACTGGTATCTTGACTTACCTGATCAATTTATCGTTTTCAGCGGGGGTTTTTCCCGATAGATTGAAACAATCCATAATAAAGCCAATATTTAAAAAGGGAGATAAATTTGATATCAATAATTATCGACCTATTACCTTAATACCTATCTTGGCGAAAATTTATGAAAAATGTAAGTATAAAAGGCTTATTGATTTCTGCGATAAATTTGATATTATAAGTGATGAACAGTTTGGTTTCCAAAAAAAAAAATCCACATCATTAGCTATTTTCTCTCTCATAAAAACAATACTTACAAATGTCAACAATAATCACCTGACTACTGGTCTTTTCTTTGATCTGTCAAAAGCCTTCGATCTAGTCTCACATGAAGTATTGATGGATAAGTTGGAGTCTGTCGGGATTAGGGGACCTGCTCTTCAGTGGATGGCATCATATTTAAGTAATAGGCAACAATGTGTTATTATCAATAAAATTAACGAAAATAATGATATGATACCCTACTCATCAGAATATAGGCATAATAAATATGGCGTTCCCCAGGGAAGCGTGTTAGGACCAATATTATTTCTAATATATATAAATGACATCATAAATATAACCAAGCATAAATGCGTTTTATTTGCTGACGATATATGCATTATAGTGACATCTGATAAAAAGAAAAATACAATTTCAGACCACGAACTTGACATTAATAATACAATAGATACATTACTGCATTGGCTTGACATAAACCGTTTAAAAATTAATTTAGATAAATCCGTTTATATTCAATTTAATCAATCGAATAATTATAAAAATAACATTAATCTTAATATAAATAAAATCAAAGAAGTAACAAATACTAGATTCTTAGGGGTAATAATAGATAAAGATATTAATTGGAAAGAACACGTAGATAATGTTAGCACAAGAATTAATAAGTTCGTATATGCGCTAAAACAAGTAAAAAACGTAACAAACATAAAAACGGCCATTATGTCTTACCACGCGTATGTGGAATCATTATTGCGCTATGGTCTTGTAATGTGGGGTAATAGCGTTGATCTGAATAGAACATTTGTTGCCCAAAAAAAGTGCATAAGAGCAATGTATGGTCTTAAACCTGATGACTCTTGTCGACCAATATTTAAAAAACTTGGTTTGCTACCGCTGCCATCACTCTACATTTTTGAAGTTTGTGTATTCGTAGTTACAAACAAAAAACTATTTAAGACAGCAAATGAAGAGTGCCCTCGGAACAGACGAGATCCCTTCAAATTAGTTCTAAATGATATACCTAGACTTACCAAATACAATAAAAGCTGCCTAGCAATGTGTGTGCACATCTATAACATGATACCAAACCACTTCAAGACAATGAGTACAAGACTGTTAAAAATTAAATTAAATAAGTGGTTAGGTGAACATAATTTTTATAATGTAAAAGAATTTATGGCTTTGAAACCTTCTGAAAGACTCAATAGCTCATGATTTAATTGTTCTTGTTTGATTATTGAGATTAGTTTACATTATTAATTGTTTTAATTATCAATTTTAATCTATTTTTTTTTTGCTTGTTATTTGTGTGTTACCCAAAAATTGCATGCTATGTCATTTAGCTGAACATGTTTGTACCTTTTCCATCATATTTAACACCAGTTTATACCATGTTTTATGCAATTAAATGATTTGAATTTTGAATTTTGAATCTCGACAAATTGCTCTCTGCCTTTTAAATATGACTCAAACCAGTCATGGGCTTTCCCACGTATTCCTATTCCATATAGCTTAGCTAGAAGTATTTGAAATTGCACCTTGTCGTAGGCCTTAGTCATATCGAGTAGTATTCCTACTGCGTATTGTTTATTATTTAAAATATTTAAAGCCTCTTGGATGTACTTATAAACAGCTAGAGTTGTAGATCTATTTTTGCGAAAACCGTTTTGGCAATCGTCGAATATTTTATACTTTTCACAAAAAGAGTACACACGGTCGCACATTGCTTTTTCAAAGACTTTTGATGCTGTGGGCAGGAGGGCAATTGGTCTATAATTATTTGGGTCGGTTTTGGCATCTTTTTTATGAATCGGTTTTATTATAGCTTTTTTTAGTTGATTAGGGAACATGCCTTCTTCGAACGATTTATTAATCAATTTATAAAATGGTAAGGTAAGTTCGTCAGCGCACTGTCTGAAAAGGGTTGGCGGGAGTTCGTCTATGCCGTGACTATTTTTATTTTTTAGGTTTTTTAAGATCTGGTTTACTTCGTATCCATCAACCGGGCTAAGAAACATGGTATTTTCAGTGGGGTTAATCACAGATGTTTTTCTCAGTTCACAGCCGGATGTATGGGAGGTATTTTCTCCAATGGATGCGAAGAAATTATTGAATCTGTTAGCTACCTGTTTAGGTTCACTTACTTGGTTTGGCGTTTGTAATGTTATATTTTGTCTATAGTTTTTGGTCTTTTTATGTGTTCGTTCTTTTACAATATCCCACATAGTTTTAATTTTATTTGTAGATTTACTCATTTTATTTATGTAGTATAGTTTTTTTGCCGCTGTTACAGTTTTTTTTAAGATCTTTTCATATTTTTTATAGTATTTTATAAGTACTGGATTATTTAGTTTTAATGTTAGGATTTTTAATAGTCTATTATTTTTACAGGATTGCTTTATACCAACGGTTAGCCAATAGTTATTATGTTTAGTTTTAATTTTAAGTCTACGTTTAGGGATACATTCATTTAAGATATCTGTCAGTGTGTCATGGAAAGACTGATAGTTTTCATCTACATTTTTGTTCGGCAGGATGATATTATTCCAGTTTAGTTCGTTTAGTTTGGATTTGAATTTTTGTATGTTACTTTTGTTAAATATTCTTTTGTTGGCAAACCAAAATGAATGTTTTGTTTGTTGTTTTTGTATCATATGTATGATTGTTCCGCTATGGTCTGAAAAACCTAGTTCTTCTACGGTCGTATACATATTATTGTCGCTAAAGTTCGTAAATATTAGATATAAACAAGTTGACGTGGTTTGTGAGATACGCGTAGGTTCTTTTATTTGTTGTTCAAATTTATACTCTAACATCAGATTAATCAATTGGTTAGTTTTAAAACTGTTTTCTAAAATATTTATGTTAAAATCTCCTCCTATTACGACGTTGAATTTTTTATATTTGTTAATTATACAATGCATTATTTGTTTTAATTGAATAATAAAAGTTTCTTCCTCTCTTCTATTCCAGTACATAACAATTATTATTAGGTTTTGCCTTGGTAGCTTACATGCACATACTTCTATACAATATTCTATAGTAAAATTCTTAATATCATAACATTCTATACACTCTAAATGATCTTCTAACATAATGCAGACGCCGCCGCCACTTCGAGAGCGACGACAAAACGATGCTGCAGTTTTATACCCAGTAAATTGCAGAGCTTCTAGTTTGTCTTGTGTTAGCCATGTCTCGCACATGCATATAGCTTTGTAAATGGGTTTATCATTGATGAAAGCCTCCAGAAGATGATGTTTGTTAAATATGCTTTGAATACTTTGGAATAAAATTTTAAATTGTTGGCCTGGAGCTTCGAAAAGTACGATCGTCACTAATGTCATTTATTTTGTGTTGAGTCAGGTAATTTTTGGAAGGTCTTGATAGGTTTATGTCGTCATAGTTCTGTGTTTGTGGTCTTTTATAGTCAACTGCATTTTGGGCTTTTGAATTTTCGTGTAGTAAAAACCTTTCTTCTCTTTGTTTTTTCCTTTTCTGTAATGCTTCTTTGCTAAGAAGCATTACATCATCATCCTCTCCAACATGGTCGGGTCGCGGTGAAACACTGGGTTTCAGTTGCACCGCGGCCGGAGGCAAGGCAGGCGAGACACGGTACTCCGTGATTCCTCACGCAGTCTATCAAGTACGGAGTCATCCAGCATACGGTTACGCTGGATGACCCGCACCTGATCCGATAGACGTTGGGCCGACACGTTGACAGCTGGCTCAAGCACCTGAAACAGAGAGAGCATCCGACCACGGTACGCAGTCAGGTTACTTCCCCCCTCTGTAGCCCCAAAGTATGCGCGCATGACGTTTTCGTTGATCGATTGCGTCCATCGCATGCGCTACACACTTCCACCGGGAGCGGGGACCCTGTCAGAGGCCGATAGGCCTCGAGGTCCCAGGCTGTCCGGCGGCCGGCGTCCTCCCCGTCGACGCGCAGGTGGTGGTGTCGCCGGCGGAGAAAAGTACTCGTCGCTCGAGCTCGACGCAACTGCCACGGCCGGTGTCACAGCACTCACGGTGGGGCTGGTTTCCGGCGGCGGCGAGGCGGAGCTGGGCGACGAGGCCGGAGGTGGTAGGCGTGTGTTTTTGGCTCGGGCCTGGCTTCTTGTCAGCATTTCTGCTTAAGTTGACATTGTGTTGTTTGCTTCATTATTCTGATTTTTACTGGGTTCTACTTCTTGTTTTTTTTTACATATGGGTAATACATTATTAAAATTATTTTTATTCGGATTTTATGTGAAAATTACAAAGCTTTGATAAAATTAAATTTATAAAATATAGGAGTGAAAAATTTTCAGATATCAAACTTGACAAGTCAGGCCACAGATATTATTATTATTGTCGGGCCTACGTTGTCCCCCCATATCTAATCACTAATGCTGTAACATGGAAATATTGTAAAAACAAACCAATTTTTTTAAAAGTGTTACCGTGGAGTTCTTGCTGGTTCTTCTCCATAGGAAACGACCAACCCGAACCGTGCATCTTTTGTCGACGTTTTATAAGTGCCCATGTAGGCCTATGTAAAATAAAAAAAACATTTGATTGATTGATTGATCAAATCAGAAATGTAGAGATCGGTAAGAAAACCAGGGTTACCGACATAGCCCGAAGAATTGCCAAACTTAAGTGGCAGTGGGCAGGGCACATTGCTCGCAGAACGGAAGACCAATGGGGCAGAAAGGTTCTGGAGTGGCGAACGCGAACCGTAGACGTTGCGTTGGAAAGCCTCTCTTCAGGTGGACTGATGACCTGGTGAAGGTTGTGGTGATCCGCTGGTTGCGCGACTCACGGGACCGGTCAATGTGGCGACGCTTGGGGGAAGCCTATGTCCAATAGTGGACGTCTTTCGACTAATATGATGATGATGGTATCTGTCATCATCATCATCATCATATTAGTCGAAAGACGTCCACTGTTGCATCAACAGCTGCTGCTGCTGTTGTCTGTTGATCATCTGCCTAGCCTTTTTCCCAATTATTGTTGGGGTCGGCTTCTAGTCTTACCGCATTCAGCTGAGTACCAGTGTTTTACATGGAGCGACTGCCTATCTGACCTCCACAACCCAGTAACTGGGTAACACGATATTCCTTGGCAAGACTGGTGTCAGATTTCAGGCTTCTGACTACCCGTAACGACTGTCAAAGATCTTCAAATGACAGCCGAGACCAACGGCTTAACGTGCTTTCCGAGGCACGGAGGAAACTCGGTATGTTGAAATGGTCACCCATCCCTACGTCGAAATTATATGAAGAGTTTGGAGTCCACAATATTAGTCAACTTTACATTAAAAGCATTGTTCTGAGACAACACTTCTGCCAAAGACCTAAAACTAAACCCATTAGAAGATCATATGAAGTTTATAAGGTTCCTTCATGCAATTTTTATGCTCAGTGTTTTTCTTACTACCTGGATCCGTTACTGTACAATCGCATAAGTAAGGTTAAGACCTTAAAAGACATGACAAGCTCTTATTGCGGGAGGGCACTGGATGAGTTTCTGAGTAGTTTAGATTATGAACGGACAGAAAAATTTACAAATACGCAAGTAAATTATATGTATTCTTATTACATAAATAATCAAAATATTCATGCGTATCTATATCTTACATTAATCCTAATTTATATATACGTATATACATGCATGTGTGAGTGTATGGGTGCTATACTGGTACATTCATACAGCTGTGATTGTGATTTCGTTTAAAATTGGTATGTTGTTTAAAAATTCCATGTACCTACTACTATTGTTTTATATGAGTTTGATATAAAAGTAACTTAACTAATGTTAAGTAATATTGTATTTTATTTATAGGCTGATAATAACATTTATAGTATGTTACAAGTCATGTTTTATCTTTTCTTTATAAAATCAGTTTATTTTTTGTTTAGTTCAAACAAAACCGCATCAATTTAGTGAGAAATGTATCCTTAATTTTTTTAAGAATTTAATTTATTTTTGGAAACTTATTACTAGTACTTATTTTGATTAATACCTAGTCTTAAGTGGTGATGTACAATGTAACACTTACGTTGGAAATAAATTCTATTCTATTCTAACTAGTTTTTTGTCTTATTGGTCCCAGTAATGAGGAATAATACGCCACTGTAACACAGTACCAACTAGCACAGGCGGTATTGTGACTGATACTGGTGGCCTTATTATTTTGTTATTATACTTAAGGCCTTCACTTAAGATAACTTCTCGACTGTTGTTGAAATGGATGAATAAATGAATTATTTAAAAGAAAAAAATATATACTTAATCTTTTTGGCTGGGCTGAACATTAGGCTTTCCGTAGCGCAACGCTAGGCACGCTGCTGTTTTTGAATGAGATTTACTACTGCGCAGCCACTGTAGTCAACTTGAGGCCGATTGGGGATTACTATACTTCTAGGCAAGAATGGTTCACCGTCGACCGCATCATCGCTTAACATCAGGTGAGATAGTGGTCAAACGCAAGTTTATCGTAAATAGGTTATCCCATCGCATGACTAATTACAGACACAATAGAAAAAATAATAGCTTACGCACATATGGTGTGCCACGGACGCGTCATGGGATAAACAAAAATTGGTGTGCAAATGTGTGCTGGTGTATGCTTTTTGCCGATGGCCTGGTGTATGCTGTTTGCCGATGACATTGTGCTGGTTGCCGAGAGTGGCCTAGAGGTTCAGAGCAAATTGGAGGTGTGATGGCACAGACTGGAGATTGTTGGCTTGAAATTAAGTAGAACTAAACCGAATACTTGGTCGGCAATTTTGGCAGTTCCGTGACTATAGCTCTTGCTGGAACACCCTTATCGATGTGCTCCGACTTCCAGTACCTAGGGTCGCTTGTCCAAGGGGATGGCGAGGTAGGCCGAGACGTAACGCACCGGATCAACTCGGGATGGATGAAATGGCGACAGCTCACTGGAACAACTTGTGGCCCACGGATGTCCCTCAAGTTAAAGGCATAATTTACAAGTCCGTGATTAGACCAGTCGTACTGTATGGATCAGAATGTTGGGCTGTGAAAAAGATGGATGAAAAGAGATTGCATGTAGCAGAGATGAGAATGTTGAGATGGATGTACGGAGTGACGAGAATGGATGAATTGAAATATGAGTATATTAGGGGATGTTTGAACGTGGACTGGCGCCACAGAAAAGTTGAAAGAAAACCGTTTGTCCTGGTATGGTCATGTGATTAGGAGGGATGAAACGCATGTTACTAAAAGAGTTATTAATATAAATGTGGACGGATGGAGAGGGAGGGGCCGGCCAAAAAAAAATGAATGGGCTGTGTGAGGAGTGATGGGGGACAGGATGGTATGGAAGAATAAAACGTGTTGCGCCAACCCCTAGTAATTTGGGACAAGGGAAGGTAGATGATGGTGTGCAAATATGTCAAAATCCTGATCCTTGCTGTCAAGTGGGGATCTACTCTCACTTACCGAAATTGGCGAGTCTCATCAAATTCAGTTGGGCCCCCACGTCGTTCATGAGCGAGTTGGTAAGCGTTGATTCAGGGTAGTACATGATCTTCATTGGCCATATAATCAGTGATATTCCTTCAATATTATCCGCGCCCTGCAGAACAAAGATGTGTTTTGGAGAATTATTGAAATCAACTGTTTATAGGGTTCCATACACGAAGGGTCCAAACGGAACCCTATTGCTGTCACTCACGTGTTTGTCTGTCCGTATATCTATATGTCTGCCCGCAAGATGAAATCCTCCACGTGGCGTACCCATTTTTTTGTTTTTTTTGGGTGGGAAGTCATCTCATGACTTCTCCCGCTCTGGGTGAAGCGGGAGGACGTGTCAGACTTTTACTACTAAAACCCACCAGTGTTCCTTCAGTTGCTTGAGTCATGGCAGCGATAACTCTTTTTCAAATTTATCCGCGACCCAGACAGGCATCGGCCCTCGCGGACCCCGTCAGTTCTGCTGACATCTCTTTGATGCGCGCGTGGAACACAACGCGTCGTCGACTCGGGCCTGGTCATTATCGGACGGCGAGCTACCCATTACTCGCCGTCCGCAAGCCCGCGCCTGCGGTGGCCGTGAATCGGCTTGCGACTCCCGACACGCGGCGCACCCTGGTGTAACCCGGCAGGTGGTAGTTTTCCTACCGTGCTATAGTAAATTTTGTAGGTATAGAAAATAGGGAAATATTCGAATTAAAACAAAAACCATCTGTACAAATACAATATTTATTCAATCAATCAGACGGGTCCACCCATCCAATAGATGGTTCAATATTTCCGAACCCTTTAAAAATTTACATGAAGCCAAAAGTTCCTGTTCAGAACTTGTCTTCGTTCAAAGCTGAACAGGTAACATGAGAGACACTGTTGTATGTACACGTTTACACAAACTCAGGGTCGTTTAATATAAATGGGTTTCATGAGATGACCAATAAGAACCTCTCTTCGTAGCTCAATCGTATAAGTAGATTAATTACGGATAGATCTAGTTGTGCTCAGTGCAGCATATAGGTTTATCCTTAAAGACACATCCTACACTTCAAAATTATAACTATATCAATATAATACTAGATCTTCCTATCCATAAATGAACCGCTCGGGTAGTTCACTGGTTCAATGTTAACAATTTACTTCTAAATGAAAAAAAACCAAATGCATTAAGTTTACCCTACCTCACGTTAGGCAGGTGAAAACTGATGTGATGATAAAGGGCGAAGAATTGAATCCTGAAAAGAGCACAGTATTCTTAGGCCTAACTTTGGATGCTAAGCTTCAGTGGGGCCCACATATAGATAAATTATCAAAGAAGCTAAGCTCCGCAGCATATGCTGTTTGAAAAATTCGTAATTTAACTGACATAGAGACAGCCCGTTTAGTATACTTTAGGTATTTTCATAGTGTAATGTCGTATGGTATTCTGTTGTAGGGAAATGCCGCCGACATCCAAACTATCTTTGTTTTGCAGAAAAGAGCTGTTCGATCAATTTATAAATTAAGCCCGAGACACTCTCTCAGAGAGAAATTTAAAGAGATTAATGTAATGACTGTGCGTACTCAGTATATTTATTAAAATCTTTTATATGCCCATAAAAATATAAAATTGTTTAAAAAATAAAGTGATATCCATAACATAAATACTAGGAATAAACACAAATTTGTAGTACCTACAACAAGGCTCAAGAAAATAGGTGGCTCATTTAGATTTCAATGTGTACGCTTTTATAATAAGCTTCCAAGCCACGTACAAGCCTACAAGGTCTAAGTGTTAATAAATTCAAATCATTCATTAAACATAAGTTGTGCCAGGAAGCGTTTTATAACATTAAAGAATACGTTGAGGACAAAAAGGCTTGGGATTGAGCTGCTCCAATTAATTTAGTTTTTTTTTATTTTGCACCGTGAATTTAGTTTTTTAATTTTACTTGCAATGACGTGTGTGTGCATGTGTGTGTGTGCGTTTGTGTGTGTGTGATTGCTCGTGAGTGTGCAGATTTCACTGTATAACTATATCGGTTGCACAAGAAGGCTTTCAGTGTCACTATATGAGAGATTCAACAGCCAATCACGCAACAGTAGTTTGCACTTTGAGAACGAATGCTCGTAAATATTGAGTTGTTTGTTCGCTTTATAGACCAGGACCGAGTACATCGAAATGTCGACTAGCAAGAGTGGTCCTATGGAGAACGGTGGGACATACATGGCTCTTGCGTCGTTTTCCATTCATGAGCCCTGCGACATATACGTGAGAGAAGTGTGTTGGCGCAGAAATGATTGAAGGACAAAGAGCTGTCTCAGAGATAGAAGATTACACACATATACCCTACATCTTTGTTACATAACAAAGATGTAGGGTATATGTGTGGTTTCTTGTATATAACTTTAAAGACAGCTCTCTGTGCTCTTTCAACTTTTAGAAACACCGTAGCATAAGCATCACCCCACGCCGAAATACAGTACGAGGAGAAGAGGCTGTGCCAGAGCATAATACACAGCTGTAAGCGAACCTCTCTGCAAAGTCGATCGAAGCCTTTTACAGGTAAATATGAGTCTGCGGACACGCCTTGTCAATACCTTCTTTAAATGCGTGTGCCAATTTAAGGTGGAGTCAAGGAACACACTAAGGTACTTGACATTACTTGCCCTCTTGCATTGGCAATTGCAGGTCTGTGTGTTTGTGTCAAGACAACTATGGTCCCTAAGGGAGAGCAAATCACTTGGGATTGAGTGGATGGTGAGAAAGCGAGATAATTAGTTTTATCGACATTCAAAGTGAGCTAGTTATCATTCAACCAAAGTCCATTCAAAGTTCATTTGCGTAAATAAGAAAGAGCGTTGGATCAAGTACACTACCCTGGGGCACCCCGAAGCCACTGAGATCAATGAAATCACTTTGAGAAGTTTGTATCTTCACACATTGGCGTCGTCCTGTTAGGTAGTCTTTGAATATGTTCAGTGCTACGCCCCTAATTCCCATGCGTTCCATTTTATTCAAGAGGATGGTGACAGAGACAGTGTCAAATGCTTTGGACAGATCTAGAAATATGCCTTTTGTTTCGGTTTTATTATCAAGGGCATTAATTATATTATTGGTGAGATCTAGAACTGCATCTTCAGTAAATTTATGTTTTCTGTACCCGTATTGGTTTTGTGCAAGTATATTATTCTTTTCCAGGTAGTTAGTCAGACGAGAATTTAAGGCATTTTCAAAGATTTTGGATAATTAAGTAACTACGGATATGGGTCTGTAACGTTTTTTTAATTTCATTATCGAATCCTGTGTTGCCAGCATCTCTAGATGCACGTTTTTCTCCACTTTTTTTTATTAACGGTAGACCCTTTCCCTAAACTGTATTTATCAGTTGAAAAAGAGGTTTAATAACTTCCAAATATTTTTGTCCTTTGTTACTATTTATTGGCTTACTTGGCTCACAGTCTCGACGATGTGCATTTGTGACATGTAACATCAACTTATAATTTTGCATATCACCATCTAACCAAGCTTAAGTCTACATCTTTCTTAAGCAGCAACTCTTTTAAACCAGGTGTACTCGTATTTCGGTATTTACGTTCAGCCACGGTGATGTATTGATCGTTGATCGTTATGAAAGCAGAACCTAACATCAGTTGCCCGCGGTCTTTTCTTACTTCAAATGGAATATCTACCAATGCTTTCAAAGATACTGACCAGGATGACGTATCACAAGCTTGATTTGCTTGATTCTTGCTCATTTTCATGATATTTCTGAAATGAAATGCCTGGTACTCGTTGCAAGACTTTTTCAAAAAAAGATACTTAGGTTGTTGCAAGGTTTTCGAATAAACATAAACATTTTGAAATCTTAAACCATTCTCGTGTATAAGAAGACCAACTATTAAATTCGTTTTTCCCCAATTTGACGGTCCGCAAATGATGCATCGTACAGATTTAGATAATAATTCTCCATGGCGAAAACCAGTCTCCTGAGAATGAACACACAGTTTGTTTAATTGTAACGATTGTGGTTGTTTTACAAATTTCATGGCAACTGCTTAAACGGTTATATTAATTCAAATTAAAAAAATCAAAATCTTTATTTCGAGCGAAGACTCATATAGGGTTAGTAACAATGTGCTTAAAACTAAGTGTTAGTAAACAACACGATACTGCTGTTAGTTACATGACACATGTAACTGACATCAGTGAACTAAATACGGACAGTCCACTCTGTCAGCAATCATTTCCAGAACCCTGTTAGGGCTGCCCATGACTCGGGCCACCATTGATGTTGCACGCTTGCGCATTATCGCGTAAAAACAATTAACACGCGCCGCCGCAAACATCCCTGACGCACTACAACGCCAAGGCAACCCCATCAGTTTTCTGAACGCGTTATTATACTGGACACGAAGGGCTCCAAACGACGCCCGCGAATACCTCTCCCACAGGTTGCAAGCGTAGAAGGTGAATGCTCTAAAGAGCGTCACCTTTACTTCTGCAGTACAACGTGCAAATCTGCGAGCTATCATATTCGCACACACGGAAAGAGCCCTCCGTTTCCTTTCAATGTCAGCATTGTCCTTGAGACCAAATGACCAAATGACCTAGGTATTTTAATTGTTCCTCTCGCTCAAGAGTAACACCGTTTAGCCGTATAGGAGGCACATCAAGAAGGTACCTGGTCCCCGCCTCAAAAACAATGTACTGACTTTTCTGACCGTTATACAATAACCCATGTTCAGTTGCGTAACTTTCACATATGGCCAATAATGTCCTAATTAGGGCTTGCAATCCGGATATCCGGATAACCGTATTATCCGGATATCCGCCGATTTTGGAAACCGGATTTTACTTGCATCAACATCCGGATTTTTCGGCTGTTACGAATAATTGTATTTCTCTTTTAAATCACACTAGTAATATTATAAAGGCGAAAGATTTTGAGTGAGTGTGTGTGTGTTTGTTACTCCTTCAAGCTCAAACGGCTGGACGGATGTGGATGAAATTTGACACAGAGATAGATTATAGTCTGGAATAGCGCATAAGAGACTTTTTATCCCGAGAATATGTTCCCTTGGTATAATTTTCGACATTTACTTGGGCGAAGCCGATACAGAAGGTTGCTCTTCTTCAACTGTAAGCGTATCAATTAAAATACAAATACGAGAAGAAATCATTCGGTTTATGAGTCAGCCATCTTCTGCGCAGCGACCGACTTCTTCAACAAATAATTTAGACGCCACAATTCAAGTAGAGATGGCACTATTTGATGAGAATGGTCAGAGAAGCAGTAATTTAGAAAGGGTTTACAATCTACTTTTACCAATACCACCGACCAGCGTTGAAGCAGAGTGTTCTCTGCTATAGGATATTTATGTTACCATTTAACTTCCATGAAAGAAGATTCATTAGATAATTTAAGCTTTTTAAGATCATTACCAGAATTCGGATACAAAATAATTTAAGAATTACGTAATATTTTATGCTAAATGTAAGTTCTCATTTTTAATTATAATTGTTTTTAGTGTGAGAAGAATAGATACAAATTATTTGTGCGGTATCAGTGTTTTCTATATCTACGAGTATACTATAATATTATAAAGAGGAAAGATTTGTATTTTTGTATGTAACGAATAAACTTAACTACTAGACCGATTTCAGAAATTATTTCACCGTTGGGAAGCTACACTATCCCCGAGTGACATAGGCTACTTTTTATCCCCGTATTCCCTCTTGAACGGGAAAGTGAACTTGTTTTTTTTTATTTATTTATTTAATATGTATATAAAGTGTCATTCTTGAGAGACTTGTGACAAAAACGTGTTACAAAAGCGTAACACATTTATTTATAATCTATATATATAAAAGAAAGTCGTGTTAGTTACACTATTTATAACTCAAGAACGGCTGAACCGATTTGGCAGAAAATTGGTAGGGAGGTAGCTTAGAACCAGGAAAAGGACATAGGATACTTTTTATGCCGTTTAGGGTAGGGTAGGGTAGGTAGGGTAGGTAGGGTAGGTAGGGTAGGTAGGGTAGGTAGGGTAGGTAGGGTAGGTAGGGTAGGTAGGGTAGGTAGGGTAGGTAGGGTAGGTAGGGTAGGTAGGGTAGGTAGGGTAGGTAGGGTAGGTAGGGTAGGTAGGGTAGGTAGGGTAGGTAGGGTAGGTAGGGTAGGTAGGGTAGGTAGGGTAGGTAGGGTAGGTAGGGTAGGTAGGGTAGGTAGGGTAGGTAGGGTAGGTAGGGTAGGTAGGGTAGGTAGGGTAGGTAGGGTAGGTAGGGTAGGTAGGGTAGGTAGGGTAGGTAGGGTAGGTAGGGTAGGTAGGGTAGGTAGGGTAGGTAGGGCAGGTAGGGCAGGTAGGGTAGGTAGGGTAGGTAGGGTAGGTAGGGTAGGTAGGGTAGGTAGGGTAGGTAGGGTAGGTAGGGTAGGTAGGGTAGGTAGGGTAGGTAGGGTAGGTAGGGTAGGTAGGGTAGGTAGGGTAGGTAGGGTAGGTAGGGTAGGTAGGGTAGGTAGGGTAGGTAGGGTAGGTAGGGTAGGTAGGGTAGGTAGGGTAGGTAGGGTAGGTAGGGTAGGTAGGGTAGGTAGGGTAGGTAGGGTAGGTAGGGTAGGTAGGGTAGGTAGGGTAGGTAGGGTAGGTAGGGTAGGTAGGGTAGGTAGGGTAGGTAGGGTAGGTAGGGTAGGTAGGGTAGGTAGGGTAGGTAGGGTAGGTAGGGTAGGTAGGGTAGGTAGGGTAGGTAGGGTAGGTAGGGTAGGTAGGGTAGGTAGGGTAGGTAGGGTAGGTAGGGTAGGTAGGGTAGGTAGGGTAGGTAGGGTAGGTAGGGTAGGTAGGGTAGGTAGGGTAGGTAGGGTAGGTAGGGTAGGTAGGGTAGGTAGGGTAGGTAGGGTAGGTAGGGTAGGTAGGGTAGGTAGGGTAGGTAGGGTAGGTAGGGTAGGTAGGGTAGGTAGGGTAGGTAGGGTAGGTAGGGTAGGTAGGGTAGGTAGGGTAGGTAGGGTAGGTAGGGTAGGTAGGGTAGGTAGGGTAGGTAGGGTAGGTAGGGTAGGTAGGGTAGGTAGGGTAGGTAGGGTAGGTAGGGTAGGTAGGGTAGGTAGGGTAGGTAGGGTAGGTAGGGTAGGTAGGGTAGGTAGGGTAGGTAGGGTAGGTAGGGTAGGTAGGGTAGGTAGGGTAGGTAGGGTAGGTAGGGTAGGTAGGGTAGGTAGGGTAGGTAGGGTAGGTAGGGTAGGTAGGGTAGGTAGGGTAGGTAGGGTAGGTAGGGTAGGTAGGGTAGGTAGGGTAGGTAGGGTAGGTAGGGTAGGTAGGGTAGGTAGGGTAGGTAGGGTAGGTAGGGTAGGTAGGGTAGGTAGGGTAGGTAGGGTAGGTAGGGTAGGTAGGGTAGGTAGGGTAGGTAGGGTAGGTAGGGTAGGTAGGGTAGGTAGGGTAGGTAGGGTAGGTAGGGTAGGTAGGGTAGGTAGGGTAGGTAGGGTAGGTAGGGTAGGTAGGGTAGGTAGGGTAGGTAGGGTAGGTAGGGTAGGTAGGGTAGGTAGGGTAGGTAGGGTAGGTAGGGTAGGTAGGGTAGGTAGGGTAGGTAGGGTAGGTAGGGTAGGTAGGGTAGGTAGGGTAGGTAGGGTAGGTAGGGTAGGTAGGGTAGGTAGGGTAGGTAGGGTAGGTAGGGTAGGTAGGGTAGGTAGGGTAGGTAGGGTAGGTAGGGTAGGTAGGGTAGGTAGGGTAGGTAGGGTAGGTAGGGTAGGTAGGGTAGGTAGGGTAGGTAGGGTAGGTAGGGTAGGTAGGGTAGGTAGGGTAGGTAGGGTAGGTAGGGTAGGTAGGGTAGGTAGGGTAGGTAGGGTAGGTAGGGTAGGTAGGGTAGGTAGGGTAGGTAGGGTAGGTAGGGTAGGTAGGGTAGGTAGGGTAGGTATTTTTTTTTTTTTTTTTTTTTTTTTTTTTTTTTTTTTTTTTTTTATATTGGCAGGAGGGGAAATCCGGTCGGACTTACACCCAAAGTGCCTCTAAAGTGAGCCAGTCTGGATAGTGTCAGACTCCAACTGACTAAAAACCCCTCCTGCCTTACATAATCCCGCCAACGAAGCTGGTGCCCATTTTGTGCAAACTCAAATATTTATGGGCATCTTTATTTATCGATCAAAACATGTAGGTTTAAATAATACAAAAATGCAATAATTACAAAAAGTGCGGTTTTTCTCTAAAATGTGCAAGAAGTGCAGTTTATCACATCAGAATACAAGAGAGCAATTTATCACGGAGGATAGGAAATTAAATATAAATTTGCCTTACTTTATTTAAGGATAAGAAGCACAACAGTGCTTTTCACCACACAGACAATCTGTTTCTCTTAGGTACTACCCCAGTGCACCGTTTGTCATTGCAGTTTTGTGCGTGCTATTTCTATGCTTCTTACAAAATATTCTCATAATACTAGTGAATCATAGAGCCGCTTCAACTTCGGTTTCGTGCAATGACTGTGGAGGCCACATTTACACAGTACTCTAGGAACTTTTCCCTGTGTTGCTTACTCATGAGCCCATGCAGGCTCTCCTTCGTCAATGTCCTGTCCAGCTCACATTCGAGTTGGTAGCGTTCCCTGATAAATAACGGGCAATCTACGAGTATGTGCTGGACGGTCTCTGCCACGCCTGGGTCGCAGACGCACGAGGGGCTCTCCTTACACTTGAAGCGATTCAAGTATTCAGAGAACCCGCCGTGCCCCGTCAAAACTTGCGTGAGTACGCCTGTGGGCCGCACCTGTTTTATAATATGGAAAGCCGCTATTGCATCCGGAAGAAACATTTTCGTCACAGAGGCCGTCTCGCCCGACACATATCTTCGATTCCATTCATCAAGCGATTCCAAACGGATCTGTCGCTTGATAAATGAAACCGGACACTGGTCGTAGTCCGGCTTCCTCCGTAACGACAATGCTGCCTCCTTCGCTAACTCGTCCGCTCGCTCATTCCCCGGCAGGCCCGCGTGGGCCTTGATCCAGAACAAAGACACAGCTTTGCTCTGGCCCAGGGCTTGAGCCAAATTTGCGCGCGCACGAACCGCCAGGGGATGGAGAGAGCCATGGCTTGCAAGCGTCTGCAATGCTGACATTGAGTCGCTGTACAAACCATAGCTCGTCTCTTGCCGCGTAAGGATCACGTCCGTCGCTTTGCAGATGGCCAGGAGTTCCGCCTGGTAGACAGTGCAGTACGCGGCTAAGCTAAGTTTGAGCTTCCGGACTTCGCCTTCATTATCCCATATGGATAATGCTGCTCCGACCTTCCCCTCAATCTTGCTGCCGTCGGTGAAAATTCGCACCGCCTGCACGTTGTTGCTGTCTAGCAAATGTTGGTCTGCCAGGCACATGAACTCCAGGGGCATTTGCGTAGCTGGATGAGGAGCCTCTGCAAACCTTACCGCACCCTCGATCTCCCTATCTCCTGGCACATACCGGGATGGCCCTCTCCTCGCTTCATACAGGGCGGCTGCCTCCTGTATGCGCAGATCTAGAGGTAGTATTCCGGACAGTACCAGTGCCGAGTTCAGGGAGACAGTACGGTAAGATTTACAGATCTTCTGGACGAATCCTCGTTGGACCGAGCCTAGCTTCTTCCGTATTCCCAGCTTCTTCGTAGCGGGAGCCCAGGCTGCGGCCGCGTACGTTATTATGGGCTCAATCATAGCAGTGTAGATTGTGTGTATGATCTGTGCGTCCAATCCCCAACTCACTTTAGCGGCGCGGGACAGTTGCTTATAAATGTTAACTGCCCTCCTGCAGACGTTCGCGGTGTGCTCGTTGAAGGTGAGCTTCTCGTCTATGGTTAGACCCAACAACTTCATCTTCTTAACCATACCAATGTCGACCCCGGCCATGCTCAGCCTTGGGGTATCATACTTGCGCTTGTTGGTTACGACCATCGCACAGGTTTTGTGCGGTGCGAACCTCAGTTTGTTTTTGTCGCCCCAACTCTGAACATGGGCGAGGGCTGCATTGGCAGATGTTGAAACTTCAGTCGCTGAGTCCCCATCCAGAACCAAGACGATATCATCGGCGAACGCCTGTGCGAAGATTCCGCGCCGCTCCAATTCCTGCAATAGTGGGTCTAGAATGAGATTCCACAGGATGGGACCTCCTATTGACCCTTGAACACAGCCCTTGCTAGTCACTCGCGTGCATTCCTCCCCAGCGTAACGAACCTTGACTTTCCGACTGTCGAGGTAGCTGTCTAGCAGCCTTCTTATATTCACCGGGCACTTTTCCTCAGCCAGTCTGACCTTGATGGCTGGCCACCAAGCACTATCGAAGGCCCCCTCTATATCCAGTGACACCAGGACAATTAGCTTCTTCAGCCTCAACTTGTCCTGTACGTGCTTCACTAGCGTATAGAGGGCGTCCTCAGTGCTTCTCTGGGGCATAAATCCAAACTGGCGAGTACTAAACCGCGGTACAAGCTGCCATTTTAAACGCGCTACTACCATCCTCTCCAGGACCTTCCCCAAAACCGGCAGTAGACCTATTGGTCTGTATGCCTTGGGGTTTAGGTAATCGTCCTTGCCCAGCTTTCTGAGGACCACGACTGTGGCCTCCTTCCAGATGTTCGGGAAGTGTGCCAATTCAAGGCACTTATTGTAAAGGGCAAGGAACGCCTCCAGGTCCTGGTGGATCGCTCGACTGCAGATATCAGACGTCAGTCCATCCCCTCCTGGTGCCTTTTTTGGATTGAAACCTGCCACGGCGGTCTTCAGCTCCAGCGAGGTAAATGGTGGGTCATGATATTCATCATGAACCCACTCATTTACTCGACTGGCTGCTTCTCTAATTCGCCTATGGTCAGCGTTGTCCTGGTCTACTCTGTCTTCGGGGTAGAACGTATCTGCGAGTAGGGCGGCCGATTCACTTGGGTTGAGGAATACACCATCGCTGCGTAGGGTCAGTTCCTCCTGTCTTCTGGCGGTCCTACCAATCACCCTGAAGATTCCCTCCCAGACCCCTTCCCGATCCTGTTTCCGGCAGAACTCCTTCCAACTTGCGAATTGGGCGCTCTTCGCTAGCATCTCGTACTCTTCTTTGGCCTTCAGGTACTCGTCTACGACCATCGCTCGCCGGACCGGCGCGAGGTTAGGTAGTTAGGTAGGGTAGGTAGGGTAGGTAGGGTAGGTAGGGTAGGTAGGGTAGGTAGGGTAGGTAGGGTAGGTAGGGTAGGTAGGGTAGGTAGGGTAGGTAGGGTAGGTAGGGTAGGTAGGGTAGGTAGGGTAGGTAGGGTAGGTAGGGTAGGTAGGGTAGGTAGGGTAGGTAGGGTAGGTAGGGTAGGTAGGGTAGGTAGGGTAGGTAGGGTAGGTAGGGTAGGTAGGGTAGGTAGGGTAGGTAGGGTAGGTAGGGTAGGTAGGGTAGGTAGGGTAGGTAGGGTAGGTAGGGTAGGTAGGGTAGGTAGGGTAGGTAGGGTAGGTAGGGTAGGTAGGGTAGGTAGGGTAGGTAGGGTAGGTAGGGTAGGTAGGGTAGGTAGGGTAGGTAGGGTAGGTAGGGTAGGTAGGGTAGGTAGGGTAGGTAGGGTAGGTAGGGTAGGTAGGGTAGGTAGGGTAGGTAGGGTAGGTAGGGTAGGTAGGGTAGGTAGGGTAGGTAGGGTAGGTAGGGTAGGTAGGGTAGGTAGGGTAGGTAGGGTAGGTAGGGTAGGTAGGGTAGGTAGGGTAGGTAGGGTAGGTAGGGTAGGTAGGGTAGGTAGGGTAGGTAGGGTAGGTAGGGTAGGTAGGGTAGGTAGGGTAGGTAGGGTAGGTAGGGTAGGTAGGGTAGGTAGGGTAGGTAGGGTAGGTAGGGTAGGTAGGGTAGGTAGGGTAGGTAGGGTAGGTAGGGTAGGTAGGGTAGGTAGGGTAGGTAGGGTAGGTAGGGTAGGTAGGGTAGGTAGGGTAGGTAGGGTAGGTAGGGTAGGTAGGGTAGGTAGGGTAGGTAGGGTAGGTAGGGTAGGTAGGGTAGGTAGGGTAGGTAGGGTAGGTAGGGTAGGTAGGGTAGGTAGGGTAGGTAGGGTAGGTAGGGTAGGTAGGGTAGGTAGGGTAGGTAGGGTAGGTAGGGTAGGTAGGGTAGGTAGGGTAGGTAGGGTAGGTAGGGTAGGTAGGGTAGGTAGGGTAGGTAGGGTAGGTAGGGTAGGTAGGGTAGGTAGGGTAGGTAGGGTAGGTAGGGTAGGTAGGGTAGGTAGGGTAGGTAGGGTAGGTAGGGTAGGTAGGGTAGGTAGGGTAGGTAGGGTAGGTAGGGTAGGTAGGGTAGGTAGGGTAGGTAGGGTAGGTAGGGTAGGTAGGGTAGGTAGGGTAGGTAGGGTAGGTAGGGTAGGTAGGGTAGGTAGGGTAGGTAGGGTAGGTAGGGTAGGTAGGGTAGGTAGGGTAGGTAGGGTAGGTAGGGTAGGTAGGGTAGGTAGGGTAGGTAGGGTAGGTAGGGTAGGTAGGGTAGGTAGGGTAGGTAGGGTAGGTAGGGTAGGTAGGGTAGGTAGGGTAGGTAGGGTAGGTAGGGTAGGTAGGGTAGGTAGGGTAGGTAGGGTAGGTAGGGTAGGTAGGGTAGGTAGGGTAGGTAGGGTAGGTAGGGTAGGTAGGGTAGGTAGGGTAGGTAGGGTAGGTAGGGTAGGTAGGGTAGGTAGGGTAGGTAGGGTAGGTAGGGTAGGTAGGGTAGGTAGGGTAGGTAGGGTAGGTAGGGTAGGTAGGGTAGGTAGGGTAGGTAGGGTAGGTAGGGTAGGTAGGGTAGGTAGGGTAGGTAGGGTAGGTAGGGTAGGTAGGGTAGGTAGGGTAGGTAGGGTAGGTAGGGTAGGTAGGGTAGGTAGGGTAGGTAGGGTAGGTAGGGTAGGTAGGGTAGGTAGGGTAGGTAGGGTAGGTAGGGTAGGTAGGGTAGGTAGGGTAGGTAGGGTAGGTAGGGTAGGTAGGGTAGGTAGGGTAGGTAGGGTAGGTAGGGTAGGTAGGGTAGGTAGGGTAGGTAGGGTAGGTAGGGTAGGTAGGGTAGGTAGGGTAGGTAGGGTAGGTAGGGTAGGTAGGGTAGGTAGGGTAGGTAGGGTAGGTAGGGTAGGTAGGGTAGGTAGGGTAGGTAGGGTAGGTAGGGTAGGTAGGGTAGGTAGGGTAGGTAGGGTAGGTAGGGTAGGTAGGGTAGGTAGGGTAGGTAGGGTAGGTAGGGTAGGTAGGGTAGGTAGGGTAGGTAGGGTAGGTAGGGTAGGTAGGGTAGGTAGGGTAGGTAGGGTAGGTAGGGTAGGTAGGTAGGTAGGGTAGGTAGGGTAGGTAGGGTAGGTAGGGTAGGTAGGGTAGGTAGGGTAGGGTAGGTTAGGCAGGGTAGGGTAGGGTAGGTAGTGTAGGGTTGTTAGGGTAGCGTAGGTAGGGTAGATGAATGTTTGGTGTTTTTATGGCAAAACAAAGTTTGCCGGGTCAGCTAGTTAAAACTAATAAATATCCGTATTAGCCACACTATCCGGATACTCCGGATAGTAATATACTAATATCCGTATTATCCGGATAGTAAAAACGAACGGATATTGCAAGTCCTAGTCCTAATACACACACGGGCGCACGGTTGGCGCAGTTGTTGAGCGATAGACTGCTGCGCTGCGTGTCGCGGGTTCGATTCCCGCACGGAACATATATTTGGATGACCTACAGATAGTTGTGCCGGCTCTGGGTGTTGTGTATGTGAGTTTATATGTTTGTAAACGCACCCACGTTACAGGAAGAAATTCCTAGTGTGGGGCAACGTTTTTTTAAAGAAAGAATACCACCGACTGACGCGCTCAGCAGCACCATGTCGTCCGCGTAGCTTAAATTATTGACACAGACACCGTCAATATGACAACCGACATGTTAACTGCCAAGCGCCTCAATCAGGGCATTCATATACAAATTGAAGAAGGCAGGGGAGGTCAACCCCCCCTGTCTCACACCACACTCCAATTGATGAGGCTCCGACAGCATACCCGCCCACCGAACACTGTTGACCTGGCCTTCATACCAATGCCTGAAGCTCGATAGGCTAGCTTATAGCTTCAAGTTTCCTCCATAATATAACGTAGGAAACCAGATCAAAACCTCTAGACAGATCGAGGAAGCAAGCGAAAACAGGTGTTCCTCTTTTTGTGTAGTACCTGATGGCCTGCTTGAGACACAGAACTGCACTCTCTGTAGAAAGTCCTGGCCGAAACCCGAACTGATTGTCGTGCAGTACAAGATGCTGCTATGTTTAGCTGTGTATCAAGCAGACCATCAAGCATCTTAGCGACTATGGTTGCTAGAGAAATAGGTTTATAGTTTCCCTTATCCGAAAGATCACGTGTTTTACTTTTAAAAATGGGAACCACGATCGTCCTCATTAGGTCGGTGGGCAAGTGTGAATGACCAATACATAAATTGTACAGCAGTGCCAAAACCATCGGCAAGTGAGGACCGGCGTATTGTAAATGCTCGATACTGAGCCCGTCATGTCCAGGGGACTTACCTCTAGACGTAGATCTGATGAACTTGGCCACATCTTTGGCACTGAAACGTGTGCCCACCTTGCCACAACGGGGCTCAGCATCCAGCATCTCACAAGAGCTCCCTAGCGGTGACTTTAAAACAAACTGATCTCTAAAAAGGTTCGCAATATCTTTCGCATCACTCACACCATTCACACTAACAGGCAGGCCTGGCAGAATGCTCAATTTATTAGTGCTCTTCCAGAAACCGCGAAAATCACGCTTTGAATGCATAGAGGCAATTATGTCCATCTTTATCTGTTCCTCGTGGTTCTGACACCATTTAAGTCACAATTTGTAAAATGCCCTACTTGCCCGCATGTCATTATTCACTGGGCCATTTGATGGTTTCCCACACGATAACCTTACGTGGAATTTCTGCCTCGCCAGCCTGTGAGCGCAGCTGACAAGTTTATTCCAGCCTGTGATTTGAGCATTTTTCCTACGACTAACAAACTTATTTACCGCACTACTAATTGACGACTCACTGAGAGCACAAACAATATCCGAATACAGCTTATCAATAACAATCCTATGGGTGGATTCAACACAGAAAATATCACCACAACCAGTTAATTCTACAGGAAAATCAACCAATTTTAATCGCTTGTGACATTCATTGAAATATGTATTAATTTGTTCCTTGGTTCTTTCCCCCCATACAATTTTATTGTAAGCAATCACATTATCAGGAATCCTAGGTAATAACAAATCAAATTTACATTCCACTATCATAGGATAGTGGTCAGACCATAGTACGTCATTTCTTACGTAAACATCAACAACAGAACTTAATGTCGAGTGTGTGACTATACAGTGGTCTAGCCATCGCCGTGAGCTTCACTCATAAAAGTGTAGGTATCACTAAATAACCCTAGTTTGTCTATATCAACACAAATTCATCCCTGATCCTCTCAAACATGACAGCTCGCTCATAAATAAAGAATTTGGGTTCGCATTAAAATCCCCCAAAACAAATACTGATTCAACATTACAATCTTCTACTAACAGCACTCACCGTAAAACACTCACTCATAAAAGTGTAGGTATCACTAGTTAACCCTAGTTTGTCTATATCAACACAAATCCATCCCTGATCCTTACAAACATGACAGTTCATGTAGGTTTTATTAAAAATTTAATTTCTAAGATTATTCGCTACGGCAACATTTTGGAATGGATTCGAATGTTCGATGCCGCGTTTAAAAAAAAAAGAAAAATAATATGAAAAAAGAAATTAATGAGATGGAAAAAAATGTTGGCGGGCTTTTGGGGTTAGTTTGAACACGGTTGGTTTTTTGGATGAAAAACTCTGGAGACGTTGGCGACGCGGTGTTAGTAGGTGAGATTAAGGTAACCTTACAAATTAAACAGAGTCGCTACAGTGTAAATCAGGAAGAGAGAACACGCGAAAGATCGGTGAAGAACCTCTATCTTCCTTTTTTTTGTAAGCACTCACTAGATAGCGCTAGTCGCTTAGGATCACTTTTCACTGGTTTACTACTAGATTGCCCATTTTCCCTAATTTCACTACACTCAATCACAACACTATCAGCAACGGTGTGTGGAGATGGCACCGCAGTTGCCGCAGGGGCTGTAGACCGCTCTGCTGCAGAAGTGGAGCGATTTCCTTTACGTTGCCTTTGACGCCAACGTTTAAAACAGTAAGCTGCCACCAATAACAAGATGCCCAATATGATGAGATATATAGCGGTATACTGGTGGACGTCGTGGTAGGAGATATTAGTGCTCAAAGGTTCACTCTGCTTCATGATCTCAAGACTTCTCTTAATGGCTTCAAATTGCCTGAGGTCATCTGAGTTATTGGGATTATGCTCATATGAGATTTCTGGCATAGTGATATTTATTATGTGATTAATTGGTGATATTTCAGGTGAGATAATATTTCTCGTCGTACTAATTTTACTAGACAATCTTTTGTTTGAGTACACCATAAAATTTTCTGTTTTTACTAGACAGCCTTCCCCAACACGCAACAGACCAGCATCTGATAACCTAACTGCCTCAACTTGATTTTCACATAGAAGTTTGACGTTACATTCATTGCAGCATAAATAATAATACTTGTTTTCTGATGTTAACTCTCTCCAGTCATCCTTGCACGGGGTAGTTTTAGTTTTACAAGTTCTTGTGCCTGGGATCGTCTCGCATAGACTATGATCATCTTTCATGTGGTGAATAGGCTTTCTGATATGACACAGAATAGTCACAGGGTTTTGTAATACGCATGACTGCAGATCCGTGTCTGTGATAGTTAAATAAGAATCCTTTCTCATGTTGATGGCTGCTAATTCAGAGATAGTTTCGACCTTCATCATCCTGTTATCTTTCACAATGCGTGGAACCGGGATAAGATTAAATACCTCGTAAATATCTCTTTCAATCAGGGGTATTTTTATTTCTATTATTAGGTATTTGCCAGAGTATTTGGCTCTTACTTTGAGCAAGCTGTACAGATCTTTAAGATTAAAGTTGTCGACAGGAACTACCAAGTCTCCAGATATTTGTGCTGATATTATGTTTAGCTCAGATCTGAGTTGTTTCGGCGATATCAAGTGAAAATCTAATTTTCCACTATAAATATCAGTTACTGTATCTAAAATTGAGTCCTGGATTCGTCGAAGGGTATACAACAAGTTGTTGGCAGTGAAAGTCGAGGTTATGAAGTCAGTGACGATGGTTATGTTTTGCACTTGCTGAGCGAGATTTTTATAAGAATCTTGGAGAGAATTAAGCCTTTGATTTATTATTTTGTGATGTTTGTTTATAGTATTCTCAATCCTTTTCATTAAATTAAATTCAGCTTCTACGACCGACGTTTGGTTTTTCCAGAGGTTGTATAAGTGGTTTTCATTATGCTTTAAAAGGTCAATATCCTTCTCATATTTTTCTGCAAATCGTTGGTCCAACACTCCGAATAAACTATTTGCAACGTAGCCTACCCCGTCTAGCAAGCCGCGTCGCCGACGTTTCTTATTAGTCATAAGCGAGTCATTTATCATGACAATATTATCATAATGTTTGATTTCTTCGAACTCGTGCTCGAGTTGTAACATGACGCCGTCGCAAGGTGTTTGTGTTCTAATCGTTGAGCATAAGGTTTCAAGGTACTTGATATACTTTGTTAGTGCCGCCATTCCTTCTTGATATGGATTTGTGTCATAATAGACTATTAAATGCCAATCATCTCTAATTAAGTGCATATTAGATACTTTGTCAAAGTATACACTATTGTTTGTCAGCGGGGTGAAGTTATAGGATGCTTGAGTGGTGTTTATTAGTGTCAGCATAAATAATGTCAAAGATAAAACCATTGCTGAAAATGAGATAGGACGTTTTTTCTTCGCCGCTGGCAGTTTATTATCAACCTTTGGGCCATTTGGATCTTGATCATTTTTATTTGTTGGCAGTAAGGACAGTTTTACAACTGGGCGTTTTAAGACCCCATTTTTGGTTTTAAGTGTGACGACCCTTATGTGTCCGTCACTTCCAGGATGCAGCGCTATTACGCGACCTAGACTCCATTTTCCTGGTGGAAGGTTGTCGTCCTTTATAATGACGATGTCATTAAGATTGAGATTCCTTTGTTGCTGTCGCCATTTGACTCTCGTAGAAAGCTGCGAGAGGTAGTCAGTCTTCCACTTATCCCATATATCTTGATAGATTTTTTGCGTCAAGTGCCACCGTGTTCTGAGGTCATGCTCTGTTTCGAAAATCGTTAAGTTGGGGCCACTTGCTAAGAAGTGCGCCGGGGTCAAAAAATCCAAATCCTCAGGGTCTTCTGTCAGAGGGCACAGTGGTCTGGAGTTCAAACAAGCCTCGAGTTGGGTTAGTAGGGTAATATATTCCTCGTAGGTTAATTTTTGCTCACCCACGACCCGCTTGAGATGATGTTTTAGGCTCTTCACTGCAGCTTCCCAGAGTCCGCCAGCAGATGGCCATGATGGAGCGTTAAAGTGCCACTCAATATTCATTTCAGCGATTGTCGAGGTTACTTCTTGGTCCGACAAGATATAGGAGATTTCGGCAAGCTCTTGTTTTAAAATTTTGTTGGCTCCTATGAAGTTGGTTCCTTGATCACTATAGATGTGCCCTGGAACTCCCCTTCTAGCCGACATTCGACGAAGCGCGGCAATAAATGCTGACGCTGTGAGATCTGAGACAATTTCTAAATGTATGGCTTTGGTCACCATACAAACAAAAACTGCGACATATCCTTTACTGGTTTTAATGCCACGGCCTTTGTTGGCCTTAATAAGGATGTGTCCGGTGTAATCTATTCCTGTGTGGTAAAAAGGTCTGTTAGGAATCAATCGTGCTGGAGGTAGGTCACCCATGATTTGATGTTGTAGTATTGGATTGTTTCTTTTACATTTGACACACATTCTTATTCGTTTCTTTGTGGCTCTATTTCCACCAAGAATCCAGTATTTGTGTCTTATAAATCCAGTAGTCATTTTTACTCCACCATGAAATACAAGTTCGTGGGATTCATCTATGATTAGATCTGCTAGTTTCGATTGATTCGGGATTATGATAGGATGCTTCATTTCTGGATCAAGATTCGAATGTTTAAGTCTGCCACCGACACGGAGCATTTGATTATTGTCTAGTATGGGATTGAGATTAAGAATCTGGCTTTTCTTATTTAGTGGTTCATTCCTTTTCAGCCGTGATATTTCTTCGTAGAAATATTCGTTTTGGACGTGCTTAATTACCATTTCTCTTGCTGTCTTTATATTTTGCAGAGTAAGAAAACTTGTGCGTTTTTTCTTGTAAGCAACAATGTCGATGAACTTGTTGATGTAAGCTAATACTCGGGTAACTTTCCTTAAAGTGCTATATTTTGGTAATAGTTGATTGATTATTGAATTTTCGGGGTTAAAAATGACCGTATTTACTGCCTCTTTCTTTCTGAGTTCTGCGTTTGTAATGCTCGTATAAATCGGCATATTATGAGATTCTGTAGGCTTATATTGTGGTAACCAGTCGGGCCCTTGCCACCACAGTGAATAATAGGCTAATTGAGCAGCAGGTAAACCGCGGCTTGCGCAATCTGCGGGGTTTTCTTTGGATTTTACGTAACTCCAGTTATCTTTAGGGATTATTTCAGTAATTAGCCTCACTCGATTCGCAACAAAGGGTTTCCATTTCTCCGGTTCACCACTTAACCAACCTAGAACAGCCGTTGAATCAATCCAACCATAAACATGCACCTTGTAGCTCGATAGGGATGAGATGATTTTTCTCATAAGTTTTGACAACAAGAGAGCGCCGCTGAGTTCCAGACGCGGTATCGATTGTGGTTTTTTCAGCGGTATTACTTTTGATTTCCCTGCAATAAGGGTCACATGAGTTTCATTTTCTCTCTGTATTTTGCAATACACGACGCATGCGTATGCTTTTGTGCTAGCGTCGCAAAAGCCATGGAGTTCGATGATATCCTTTGCCTGGGTTTGAATCCAACGTGGTATTTTAAATCGAGATATATGAGATAGATCGGCTTTAATAGTATTCCACTCTGACGCGATTTCTTGAGGGACAGGGTTGTCCCAACCCAGGTCAGATTTCCATAATTCTTGGAACAAGATCTTAAGTTTTATTGTGACTGGTACTAACCAGCCCAAGGGGTCAAAAATTTTAGATATTTGAGATAGGAATTGTCTTTTTGTAAGGATGTTTCTGGAGATAAATTCTATAGGATGAAAAATGAATTGATCATTTTTGGGTTCCCACCGAAGACCTAATGTTTTGGTTGATTCCGGTTGCTTAAAGTCAAAGTCTTCCTTTTGAAGTGCATCTGAACTATCTATTAATTCCGGCAAGTTTGATCGCCATTTTCTGAGATTAAATCCGCCTGATTTGAGGAGGCTGATCATCTCTGCTTTGAGCTGTTTAGCTGCTGTCGCTGAGTGTTCACCATGCATGAGATCATCCATGTAAAACGAGTGTTCTAAGATGTCAGGAGCGCAACTTTGTGGATAGTTTGGCCTTTCATCGATGGCCAGTTGCTTCAGTGTCATCATGGCCAAAAATGGTGCGGCTTTAGTGCCATAGGTAACTGTCGCTAACTGGTATTCTTTTAAAGGTTGAGATTGATGGTTTCGCCAGATAATTTTCTGATATTTCTGGTCATCGGGATGTAGCCAGATTTTGCGAAACATTTTTTCTATATCTGCTGTAAAAGCGTATCTAAATTGTCTCCATTTTAAGATAAGGCTCTGAAGGTCTTGTTGTAAATTGGGTCCTCGGCACATGAGATCATTGAGGCTGTATCCGCTCGAGGTTTTTGCCGAGGCATTAAAGACAACACGCAATTTGGTAGTTGATGACTCAGATCGTTGGACGCAATGGTGCGACAAGTAGCAGTCCGGCTGTACGTGTGGCGCAACGGGTGTCATATGTCCGAGCTCTAAGTATTCAGAAATAAACATTTTATAGTCACATGCCAGAGCTGGTTGCTTACTTAATTTCCGCTCTATTTGGAAAAATTGAGCAATCGATTTTGTTTTCGACTCGCCTAAATTGTTCTCAAAATCTTCTTTGAAGGGTATTTTAACGACGTAGCTTCCATCTGCCCGTCTGGAGGTCGAAGTTTGGTAAAATTCGATGCAATTTTGATCTTCTTCTGATATTGCTAGAGGTTCATGTATGTCCTCCACTTCCCAAAATTGCTGCATATCTTCGATATTATTTAGGGTCACATTGCAATGGTACGTTTTGTAGTTGCCGCTTAAGATCCATCCCAACTGGGTTTGTTGGGCAATGGGCAACACACCTTCTGATCGACAGATACCGTCCATAAGGATAGTGGAATAGATATCTGCCCCAAATAAGATATCAATAGGCCTACTTTTGTAAAATTCGGGATCTGCAAGAGTTATTTGGTTCAGAGTAGGCCAGTCTGGCTTAGGCAAGGTACAGCTGGGTAAGTTATTTATGAGTCTATTCATTATATAAACGTCCGTTTCAAAGGTGAAATCGCTAACCAGCGACGAACATTTGATGGTAATCATGCCCTTGCAGTTGTTTTCCTTATTGCCTATTCCAGAGATATAGCCGTTACATTTCCGTCGCGGTAGTCTTAACAACTGAGCTGCGCTTTCCCTAATAATGGATGTCTGTGACCCTTGATCTAAAAGAACTCTCATTTTATGGTAAGATCCGTCCACTGCTTGTACGTTAATTATTGCTGTGGCAAGCAATATTTCTGAGGGTTCTCTACGAAGCGATGCAACTGTGTTAGTTTCTTGCTGCTGAGAAGGCGATTTCGTAATCGTGGCTGCATTTGACCCTGATCGATGTGACGTAAAAGATTCATGCAAAATGGTATTGTGTTCCTTATTGCATTCTTTGCACCTTATTTCGGAAAGGCATTTTTTGCCTTCGTGATAATGTAAACAATTGATGCAAAGTTTCAAGTTATCAATAGCATTTTTTCGTTCATTAGGTTGCAATTCCAATAACTTTAGACATGCATGAATTCGATGATCATTGGAGTCGCAAATAGGGCATTGCTTGCGATAGTTAATTTTGCGTTTGGACTTTGACGATTGCGAAACTTGGTTTGTTGAGTAATTCTTTATAGGATTATTATAATTTCGTTTGTAATTGGACCCCTTTGAAAATGATGGTTTATTATTGTTGTTGGATTGCGATGGGGGTGATTTCTGCGTGGAATTCTCAATCTTCTTACGTGAAGTTTCCAGCATCATAAATTTAGTTTCCAAAAAATTAAGGAAATCTTCCAAGACGGGCAACTCTCGCGGGGCTTTTAAGGCTTGTAGGTAATCCTCGTATGTATCTGCATCCAATTTTTGAGACAATAAACATACCAGGAATGGGTCCCAGGAAGACACATCGACTCCCAGATTCCTGATAGCATTCACGCTCTCATATGTAGTGTCGTGAATGCGTTTTATATGATTTGATGATTGATGCTGGTTTGCGGGGATATTCATGAGATTGTTAAGATAAGATGTAAAGATCAGTCGTTTATTATTATAACGATGATTGAGGATATTCCAGCATACGGGATAATTGTTGGAGCTTATTTGGAGATGTTGGATCAATTTTTCGGGCTCACCTTTGATCTTACTCTTTAGAAACTGCATCTTTTGTGCATTTGACAAAGAGGGGTTGTTGTGCACTGCTTCGGTAAAAAGGTCTTTGAACGAAATCCACTTATTGTAGTTTCCATCAAAGGTGACTATCTCCATTTTGGGAGTAGATTTTTCAATATGCGCAACGGACCACATTTTCTTATTGATGTCTTTCTTTATTTTGTTATAATACTCCTCGTAATGGGTGAATTGCTCTTCGTATTTGGGGTTTGATCCGCCATACTCGTTGTCCAGCTCCCAATGAAGCGAGTCAATAGCCGCCCAACGGGATTGTATAGTCTTCAGGATATCTTCAAATTCCCATTTTTCCGTGACGAGATCAAGGTTGATATTGGAAGAAGTTCTCAAGAAAGCCTTAAAATTGGTAGCTTGCTTTTTGAAGAGAGTTTCAGCTTTACTCTCTTCAAGAGCAGGGGTTTTAGAAGCAGCGTGGGATGCGAGGTTCGAGGTTTGAGATTCCGCAGTAGGTTGGAACGAAGGAGGTTTCAATTCCGGGGTTTGCGGTCTGTTTGCGAGAGGGTTATAGCTTTGTATAATAGTCTTAATGTTGTTATATTTCTCCTTCATTTGATCGTATTGGTCAGTACTGAAATATGTATGAGATTGATCACCAAAAGATATCAAAGTCATGTGATTATTATGGAACTCTGTAAAGGATTGTTCCAATACAGCTAATCGACGACGTAAGTATTCTGCGGTCTTGCGCTCTGCACCATCCTTCTTGAAATTGGTGAAGAGCTTATCTACGGCTTCGATTAGTTGTTGTTGGGTTGCTAAAATGTCATCCATTTCCGACATTTTAAAGATATAAAAGAGACCTTACTTGTGCTGATGGCTTCTTTGGAGATCAAATGTCCTTGCGATGGCTGCAAGAACAAACCTGGAGTAGCAGCGCAATGAGATGACGCGATGCTTTCGTATAAACCAGGTTCAATCAGGATCAGCAGGATGATGAACTTTTCGGAAAGTAAATCCGATCAGTTCTGTTTACCAGGGTCTGGTAATAAATTCCAAGCGAGACACTCACACAGCACAGTTAGTAGATGCGCGCGTAATGATCCCGCTCCGACGGCTCGAAGGACCAATGCTCGGGGTTGGGGTGAGATAAATATAAACTAGGATTAAAGATTATAAAGATAGGTATAATTCAGTAACTTAACTGGGATAACTATTAAAACTAATGAGGTGAATGAGATGAGGTTGAGTCGCGCCCGATATGCTGGCCGAAAGCGTACTGACTATTTTACTTAGGTAATACATAAAATATTCAGGGCATAGCGCGCGATGTCGCAATTATGCTGACATGTTTATTATTGTTCGGTGATTATCCCGAACATTTTTCATACTGTTGGTAATAGTGGTGTTACACTGGCTTGTTGGCCTAGTCACTCGATTCTTTTAAATATGTAGTGTCTTACACGTCATTTCATTATTTTGTTTTTAGTTAATTGAACGAATACATAGCTGTTTTTGTGTCTGAGTTGCAGAAAAATGCCGCATGATGATGACATCCCAATGCGACGTCGACTATCGACGCCTGAACTACGCCGTTCGAGCCCAAACAGAGGTTCGTCGAGGCGTAGTCGTTCTTGCCGTGAGTCCTGCGGCGACCGCAGCAGAAGCTGGCTGCGGAGCACTGGTCGAGAGCACGAGCGCAGTCGCAGTCGCCGGGAGATGGAGCGCAAGCTGGAGCGAGAGCGGGTTCGCATTCGTGTGCTGGAGGAAGAAGCGCGAATGCGGCGCAGCCGGTCCCAGCGTTCCACTGCAAGGCTGAGCACGAGCGGTAACCAGCAGTGCCGGAATGAAGCCAGCGATTGTCGGGATCTGCAGTCCAACGGTGCACAGCGTGCATCATGATCAAAACGACACTGGCAGCCATGCCAGTCACCAGGAAACCCGAAGAAACAATAGGTCAGATAGTCCTACTTTTTCATCCAAAGACGTGGTAGATTTATTGAAGTCCTTAGGACAAGGCAAGTCTCAGCGATCGACATTAGTGACTTCGTTACCTCATAGTAGTGGTATCAATCACAAAAATATTGTACCTGATTTTGATCCGTCCTCTAAAGGTCAACGAGTAGGTGTATGGTTGAAGAAGGTTAACGAGTGTGCTTCTGTATATGGCTGGGATGTAAAAGCCACAATTCATTTTGCAATGTAGAAGCTCCAGGGATTGGCCAAAACATGGTACTAGAGCTAAAACACTATATTGTTTACTTGGAGTAAGTGGGAACAAAAATTACTTAGTGCTTTTCCTTTCGAACATAATTATGGCCAGTATTCTATTCTATGGCCAGTCCCTGGAGGATATGTTAAGGAGAGGAAGTAAATATAATGAACCTTTAGAAATATATTTCTACGAAATATATGGCTGGGATGTAAAAGCCACAATTCATTTTGCAATGTAGAAGCTCCAGGGATTGGCCAAAACATGGTACTAGAGCTAAAACACTATATTGTTTACTTGGAGTGAGTGGGAACAAAAATTACTTAGTGCTTTTCCTTTCGAACATAATTATGGCCAGTATTCTATTCTATGGCCAGTCCCTGGAGGATATGTTAAGGAGAGGAAGTAAATATAATGAACCTTTAGAAATATATTTCTACGAAAAGTTAGCTTTATTTTACCAATGCATATTCAAGGCAAGCGTGCGGTCGATTGTTTGATTCATGGTCTTAACGATAAAACGATGCGATCAAGTGCAAATGCTCTGCGTTGTACTGAACCTGAGCAACTTTTACAGTTCTTAATAACAAATGGGGAATCCTCGTTGCAGGAACGGCCTAATTTTAAAGAAAAACCATCAACGGAATCTAGTACACAATCAACTAAACCTATTAACAATTTTGGTAGTGAAATGATATGTTTTAATTGTAAAGAAAAGGGGCATCCACATTTTAAATGTCCCAAACCGATAATTCAATGGACAAGATGTCGTAGATTTGGTCATGAAGTTGAACGTTGTTCTGTCCGTATTAAAAAAGCCCAGTAGAAAACGTTCCAAAAACAAAGCTTATCAGAATTTCGGCTAGTAACACTAACTTTAGTAAGGAATACATGTTTAACTATGCTTTGATGAATACTTTTGATCGTTTTGGTAGTGAGATCTCAGTTATATATATTAACAGTTCGTCAGACTACGGTCGGGGACGTCATGATTTTTGGTCCGGCGTCTGTCAGAGCTCGTACTGATCTGTCAAAGACTGCAATATTTTTGAAAAGAATAATATTGTTGGTAAGCCGAATCAACAGTTTGTTGTTAATGGGGATGTCTATCAAATCAAAAGCGGGCACACTTGTGTTTTAATCACGCCCTGATGAGGTAGTAGTATGCTGTTAGGAAGTATTACTTTCTGTAGAGGGGACGTTTATCGCGAAACACTATCGAGAATTCTGATACACAAACCAGAGGAACAACTTAAAGTAATGATTTTAAATAATGTGGATTAGCTTTAAACTCTACAATTATTATATAATTTATTTCTTGCTTTAACTATGTCAAACGCGTTTAAGTGATTCTGCTTACACAAAGGTATAAAGCATAATTTAAATTCTGTGGCTAGTCAAAGATAAAATGGCCAAGAACACGTTAGAACTTATCTAAGTTCTTTGACGGATCAAAACTTAAACTGCTATAAGTAAGGGATGGGAAAGATAAAGTAGGTCGGATACAATCGGGCATGAACAACACGCGTCACAAGATCACTAGCAAGACGCCGACTGAAGTCTATATTTATTTGGTTCAAACTTGAAATCCGTAATAGGTCTGAGAATGAACGAAAAAAATAAGATACAACTCGTGAAAACTTAACCGTATAGTTCGGACGGGGTACATTTTGGGGCTTGACAAGCATACCTCCGCTGGCTCAGCCGCGGTTCATTTTGGACCCCAGATTTACGTCATACGACATCCTAATTAATAACTTAATTATTGATTAAGATACCTAACGAATCTTATGTGGGGGCTTTAATTTAAATAGTTGGATAAAAAGCTTACATGTTAGCGCAAATATTTTTTTTAGATTAAGTGCGCAAGTTTATTAATTTACATTTGTTAAAAACAAGTGTAATAATACGATAATCGCCATTTTGATGACAGTGGTGGTCGAAGCTAAAAAACATAAAAATGCAGATTTTGGACACCCAAACTCCACGACAGGGGTAGTGGTTTGCTAATTGTTTAATTATTGGTCGAATTCATCCATATTTCAAAATAAATAATTAGTGGTAATGAAGTTATTTGTTATTCAAAGTCGAAGTTAGGCGCCAATCGTGTTTGTTTACATTTTTATTTTACACAAATATCACCCTTCCACATGTAAAATTGATTACAAATATGACAATTATGTCTCTAAATATAATAAACAACAAGAAGAAGCCCTGATTTTAACGTAATTAACAAACACCAGTCCAATAATACGTAAAATTCATTACCACTACTTTATTTTTGTTAAATTTCCAATTCGTCAAGTAGATTGTTTTTTTTTAATGTAATAGTTATGTGGCAAAACGATTTTAGCAATCGATTTTATTTATGCTATCCACTCGATTAATGAGCGATTATCCCAAATCGATTCTTAAAAAATAGAAAAATCCTGTTTTAGGCATAAAATACAATTAGTACTTAAATTATTACTATTAATGATTTCTAAAAGTAATCTTAATAGATTTTTGGACATTATTTGACTACAACCAACTAAACAATTTCATCGAACCGTGGATAATTTCGCGCCGAATTATCTATCCGATTCAAAATTCAAATTCGGAATGCGTTCGCTATTCAAAACTATTTTGTATAAAAATAATAATGATTGAGTCTTTATGTTTGATAGACTCAGAAGTATACAGAGTGCCTAGTATATTTTTATGTAAGTTTGTAACGCAAGTGTAGATAAATTTAGTTTCGGGGAACCAACGATTTTGTGATTATTCGTTATATTGCAATGAGTGTCGTACTGGCCCAGTGGCTAAAGGCCTCGCCTTGCCTGAGGTCATGGGTTCAAATCTGGACAAATACCAATGATTTCCATTTTCAAATTCATTAATGTACTTTCTACGTATATTTTAGAAATTGTTGACAACAGTGAATGAAAACATCATGAAGAAACCTGGTCTTATAGTCTCAAATCGCCAACCCGCATTGAGCAAGCGTAGTGATGAATGTTCGTGCCTTCTCTGTATGAGAAGAGGCCTTTGCCTTGCAGTGGGACAATTATAGGCTGGTATTATTATTATAATTATATATTGAATAATGAGTTGAGAGTATGGTATGGTTAGGTTTTGAATTCGGTCGAGTTTGTTGTAATGTTATGAAAATTGGTTATTCTATACATACTTTTAAAATTTTATTTTTATTCATTTTAAGAACATAAGTTTGGTTTGTATTTACATCTGGATTCCCCGAAAACTATTAATATCAATAACCTTGTGCGTATCTTCTTGCGCGGTTCCTTTCCAAGCGAGTTATGGCATGGTTGTCAACCAACTAAGCTGAAAATCATCTAGAAGCATGAAATTTGGCAGAAAGGTTCCTCAAGTGACGTAATTGTTGTCGTATTTCGCTATTTTAAACCACATATTTTAGTTATTTCACTGAGTGAGCTGGTGTTCTCACCTAATTCACACTTAGGTCTCTTAATACTTACTTCATATTATTCCATGCCAATACATTTTACATCATATACTTATACTTCGCATCCTTTATACGTTTACATTATTATTCTGCGAATCGGTCTAAAACGATTCGTTTTCTTATAAAATAATCATATTTTTCAATGTTATGACACCTACGTCAGGTTGTCAAGCTGTCAATACTTTTCCTTTTAAATTTTCTGTCATAGAGCTTCTTACTAGCTTAGTCTATGAAGATTACTTTTGATTTATATAATTTAAATTCTTTTTATCAATATGGTTAGCTCAAATATTGTATTTTATAAATTGAAAATTAATTTACACGCTCTCAGAATTCATCGAAAAGGTTTTGGATTGAATATTACTGGCTGTTTTGAATACTGGCAGGTTGCACTTTTTTTATGACAACAAGATGTCACTAACTTAAATTCTGATTCTGATTCTGTCAAGCGGTGGATATAAAAGACGGAAAGGCCGAGGGCTTGGCAGTCTTGAATCGGGTCTGAATCCGAAAAGTCGCATAATTACTAAGCACTAAAATACAAAATGTATCTTTTAATCTGGAAAGTCTCTAAACCTTAATATCCAGCTTGTGTATGAGTAATACTATCTGCAATGTACTACTAAACTAAGTGCTCAAGTTTAATATATCGTGCGTGTTATACTGTGTCTGATTTACCTCCGTGTGCCTGCTAGACTGTCGTGGTGCCTGCTCATCTGTCACTCTCGAGCATTCTACGACTCGAGGAGTTCCTGTCAGTCCAGCTGCATGCCTAGTTGACCTGCTGCCTACATTACCTACCTGCCCGACCTGCTCCGTGCTGCCTGCCTAATCGACCTGCTGCCTACACTTCAACCTACCTGCCCGTCCTGTTCCCTGGTTAGCTGCCCACGTCGTGCGAAGCCGGACCTTAATCTTATACTCCTTTTCTTAATTTTTAGTTTGTAATTACTTTTATTTTTATTAACGAGGCTTACGTGTAGCTCAGCCCATCTGAACTACACGTAACGCTACATTGTGCAGTAAGAAAGGATTTTTGGAAATTGCATCCCTAAGGGGGTAAAAAGGGGTTTGAAAGTTTGTATGAAAAATCTAATTCCTTCGGCCATAATTCTTAAAAC